>JAILYB010000015.1:0-9848327 GCA_021437785.1 Rhodomyrtus psidioides | reverse complement strand
AGACATTTCATCTGATGAAGACGACGACCCGAGCTAATCGGAGCAAGGACGACGGACGACGTTACCCGACGACCTGACTTGGGGCATCTCCTTAGGTTCCTTAGGGTCGCCTTCCGGAGGTGTTTTAGAATTATTCAGTTTTCTGAGCCTTCTGAGTCTCTAAAGGGAATCCGTCTGTGGATCCCCCTCTTATCCCCTGCGCTTTAATTCCCGAGTCATTCATAGGCGTCTTAATACCGGAATGCGGCATTGGAATTTCATCCAACCATTCGGACTTTTCTGTTTCAATCATACGTCGCTTCCGTTTGAAATTTTTGTTAGAACTCACACTTGGTTTGTTCGACACAAGTGCGAAGATCTAATCCTCATTTCATGGTGTATGCGACGTATGACTGAAGTGGTCCACGCCATGCATAAGCATATCATCTGCATAACATCATTATTTTCGTCCAATTCATTATGCCTATTGATGGGATTAGTATGGGAACCCTAATTTGGCATTCCCTTTACTCCAGATGTGGGAACTCAACCCTCGTCACATCACGGGTAAATAATGATTTGAACGAATCTAATGCCCGAGTAATCCATGGATAATTAATCGCATTTTCATATTCTAGATTCGATGGGAAGAGGTGATATCCAAATACTGCCGGTCCCGCATAGAGAATTGCTAGTTTGGTGGGGACGCCTCAACAAGACCAACCAGGCGTATGTTAAGCAAAGGCTGGGGCATCTGGTTACCTCATCGAAATCAAATACCAACCGGCACTGATACAAGCAGCAGCACGGTTCTGGGATCGCACCACACTAACATTCAACTTCGAAGGATTGGAGGTCACACCCACAGTGGAAGAATATACAGCCGTCATCGGAGTCGAATTCAAAGGACAATTAGTCCGTCCCCCTTTAGGCCTTGACCCATCCAAGCTGCTCTCCAAGTTCCTTCGGCTCAAGACCACCGAGATTGAAAGGATTCTCAAATCCAATTCTGGCAGATTCCCGTTCTCATTCCTATTCGACAATTACTCGGACCTACCCATTGACACTGGCCATAGGGCCGGAGGGGCCTTCATCCTGGCCTTCTTTGGATTCGTGCTATTTCCTACATCCAGGACCACATTCAACCCTCTCATTGTCCACATAGCCCAGCAGGCATGTGACCAGTTGGATTATTCCTATATGATCCTTGCTGAGACTTTGCTGTCTCTGAACCACTATAAGGCCGCACTGGATGATTCCAAATCCACCCGGAAAACCATTTTCCAAGCCTCCAATGGCCTTCTCTTCTTGTGGATCACTTCCCATCTTAAAAAACTCAACCTTCGCGCTGGATGCACTCGAATCGATGAAGACGTCCACCCTATCCAGTCCTTCCTCAAGTGCCAATCACTCATTGCCAACCGCTCTTTCAACGACTGGTACGAACTTCTAGAAAAATTAGAACCCGAACAACTCCGATGGCGGCTAAGGCGACCGAAGATGCATAAAGCACGCATCGCCACCAAGACCGGCGGGCCAATTCCTCTCTTGGGTTTCACAGGAGCCGTGTCATACTATCCGATCAGAGTCGTCAGACAGTTCGGCATGCTGCAGCAGATACCACCCCAAAGTCCTCCGGACGAATTCGCCTTCGACATTCCCCAAGGCCCATCACCAAGAGGACCAAGGCGCGCCTCCAGATGATGATCAATGACCTGGAACAGGCACTGAAAGACTCCCCGCCTCAGGATGTGGAGTGGCCGGATCAGTTGGACCCTGAGATGAACATCCATCGGGCCTCCGAGGATATATCCGGGCTTTCAAAAGAGTCCGGCCGACCCTAGTCGAACCATATGTTCCAGAGTACATCGTCCCATATGTACCAGGAGTGGAGCCTTACATACCGGAAGACGTCGGACCGCCAGCCTATCCTGAAGGCGAAGAAATCCAGAGTTGAAAACTCGGCTCTCCCAGCAATATCGGAGGATGACAGAGGAGCCAGCCCTCCCATCGAGTTTAGAATAGTCAAGCATTTTCATTTCCCATTGTGATCAAACTCCTCCGGGAGCCTTTTTTATGCATTATCCAAGCATCTTTTCAAAAAGAACTTATCCTAATTATCATGGATTACTCTTTGCATAACGACATACTTGCCTTGACAAACTGGGGCAAGACCGCGCCAGCGTGATCGGGCCGCCGTTCACTTTGCGGCACATAATTTATCTCTCGTATCCATAAGCCTAACTTTTAATCTCCCGACCAGGTAACTCTCAATCACGAGGACTCGAGCCCAAGCGCGTTCTCAGGCCCGTATGGAGCACGAACAGGTTGACGCCCGCCTCGGGACTCTGGAAGCACGATTAGACCAAGTGACTCAGATGCTGGCTGAAATGAAGGACATGTTCATCGCGGCTAACGCCAGGCCCACTCTGCCAGTTGATCTTAACCAAGCTGCAAACCCAAGCACGCCTGCTGGTTCCGACGCAGGTGGACCCGCTGGGACGAATGCTGCACCTGGCACTGAGCAGGCTCCAACTATTGAAGTACCGCCAAGAGCCCCGCCTGTCATCATCAACCTAGAAGGGAAACAGAGTGAGAAGTCTGTCAAGGTCGATGAGGGAGTAAGAAGGATTGCCAAAATCGAGGAATGTCTCACCAGCCAGGGATTTGAGTTGTCAAAGTACGATAAAATCATGCCTTTCACCAAGATTGAGGTCCCTGTGGACTACAAGGAGCCGGATTTCTCAAGGAAGTATAATGGGACAGGCTGTCCCAAGACCCACCTGAAGTACTACTTGTACAAGATGGCCAAATACTCAGATTACACGCCATTGCTGATCAATACCTTCCAAGAGAGTCTGGCTGGCGCCGCTCTGTCTTGGTACGTGGAGTTAGACATACAAAGATATGACGACTGGGACGAGTTTGCAGGAGACTTTCTATCCCAGTATAAGTTCAATGCACTGACCGCTCCAACCAGAGAAGACCTACTGCGGACCGCGAAAGGAAGGACTGAAAGCGTTCGTTTATACGCCCAAAGGTGGAGGGCGCTCGCCACTCAGGTGAAGCCGCACATCCCGGAGGAAGAGTTGGTAGACATCTTTCTGAAAGCGCTGCCGTATGACTACTTTGACAAACTAAACACCTCTGGGTGTCAGACCTTCGCGCACTTAATCAAAGTGGCGGAAAGGCACGAGTGGGCTATAAGAGAAAGGCGTGTGCCGGAAGTGACTCCGAGGCGACCGTTCCCCGCAAAGAAAGAACGAGAATCTACTGCAGAGGTTGCCTTCGTTTCCAATCCCCCAAGAGCCAAAAAGTTCGAAAACTCCACCCCGACCCAGGGGAACACCTCTTGGACGGCCCAGAGGATCTTAGCACCAAAAGGAAGGGGTCCTCCCTCTTTTACCCCGCTCCCAGTCCCGATGTCAAAGTTACTCCCTAAGCTTCTAGACGCAAGGTTGTTAGCCAAGAAGCCGCCGAGGTCAACACCGCCAAGGTTCATAGGTTTCGACGAGAGCCGAACTTGTGCATATCACATGGGCGAAAAGGGACACAACATAGACAATTGTCCGGCCCTACAATACGACATACAGGCCCTTATCGACAGTGACTTGCTGAAATTTGATGGAGCAGATCCAAACATCCAACAGAATCCACTACCTGACCATACCGCAAACGCGGTGTTCAATATAGACCTCGGGAGAAACCCGTACGACTCAGAGGAATCATGCCCTGTTGAATCGATCTGCATGGTGGAGGGTATGACCCCGCTGATAATAAACATCGCTGAGTTCAACCTTACACAAGAAGATCGTAGTGACATCGAGGTAGAGGCGACAAGGGAGGCCATCAGTTCTCACAAAGACGAGGTCACGCCCTTAGTAATTACACTCCCCGCAGTAGAGGCTTACAACCCCAAAGCAGTGCATTGGAATTACGGCACCAGTGAAGTAGATGCCATTACTCGCTCCGGGAGGTGCCTAGTCCAAAAGGAGGGAGATGTTGAAAAGAAGGGGATAACGGAGGAAGACGCCAAGCAGGTCCTAGCCATCATTAGAACCAGTGAGTTCGAGGTGGTCGAACAGCTGAGAAAGATGCCCGCGCAAATCTCACTCTTGGACCTCTTCAAGACATCTGAGAAGCATCGAAATGCCCTTTTGAAGGTGCTGGATGAGGCCCACGTGCCTGAAACAATCAATGAGGCCCAGTTGGAGGACTTCGTGGGGGCAATCCTCTTGAAAGATCAAGTCTCATTCTCAGATGAAGACTTCCCACCAGAGGGGCGAGGACATAACAAGGCTCTCTACGTGTCAGCAATGTGCCACGGCAAACGGGTATCTCGAGTCCTCATAGATAATGGGTCCGCATTCGACATATGCCCTTTAAGCACGCTCAGAGGCCTCGGGGTGAAAGAAGATTTAATCAAAACCTCGAAGTCCACCATTCGAGCTTTCGATGGGGCTAAAGGCGAGGTAACTGGAGAGATAGAACTACCTGTCCTCGTGGGCCCAACGGAATTCCTGATCAATTTCCAAGTCATGGATATCCCAGCGTCATTCGGGTTTTTGCTTGGAAGACCTTGGATTCACACGGCTGGCGCCGTGCCCTCCAGCTTACACCAGAAGGTCCGGATGGTCGTTCACGACAAACTGATCACCATACACTCAGAGGCTGATCACTTAACGAGCCACATCGACACTATTCCATTGGTGGAACCTTCGTCCGGAGAAGAATCAAGCTTTCGCGCTGCGGAGAGAATGTACATTATGCATGTACCAGCCGGTACAGCCATGAGGCTGCCAAATTGCTCCAAATCCTCGATCATGGCGGGAAAAATACTGACGCGACACGGTTTTATCCCGGGCCTTGGTTTAGGCAAACACCACCAAGGTATTCAAGAGCCAGTTAGCTTGGCAACAGTGAAGAACCGCCGAGGGCTGGGCTATAAAGGAGGACCGAATCGACATTCTCAACCAGAAGGTTATGGGAGAGGTAGGGGCCGTGGCGGCCGCGTCCTAGGGTCGAGTACATGGAAGGGCAAGGGAAAGATGTTCGAAACTCCCCTGAGTCGTTTCTTTGATGAGGCGTCTAAGTGGCTGACGGACGAGAAGGTGGACGTTACAACGGAGGACCCCCAGTTGGCCAGGCTGTTCTTGGAAGATTCTGTCAACGTCATTATCGAGGGAATCGACGACGACGCGTCCGTCATTGAGTAAAGAAATTTCCACCCCCCTCTGATGCATCTAAATATACATCAGATGCCTCGAACTATCACCTTTGTTTTATGTCTTTATGTCAAAATAAAAAAGAAAAAAAATCAAAAATCCCCATAAAATACAAAAATCGGGACGTGGGGGGAACCACAAATCAGGTCGATGACGACCCAAATGAGAGAAAAGAAAAGATGCAAAAAAAGAGTTGAAAAGAAAAGAAAAGCCCTGAGACCTGATTTCCCACACGTCTCCCAGTTTCCAAAATTTTGGGAGGCAATGATGTCCAATGATATGAGGACTAGCCCCCACCTCACGTTTTTAGTTTTAATCTTTGTTCTTAAAAAATCTCCCAAAGAAATGTATCGTCCATGAGCCTTATCTATTATATGTCAACTAACCATCTTCATGACATTTCAGGCATACCATTCCACACATACATAGCAGGTTGTTAAGTTATCCCAGCTCTCAAAAGGAAGCTACCCTCCATATCGAGGGAGAGGAAGACGATCGGGTCGAGGAGGGAATCAGAGTTGATTGGAAACGCTATGAAGACTCCAAGCCACCCACTGCGGAGGGCACTACCTCGGTGAATTTAGGGACTCCAGAGAATATCAGGGAGGTGAAGATTGGAGAAAGTCTACCGCCGATAGAAGCATCCAGAATAATTGAGCTCCTACGAGAATATCAAGATGTCTTCGCATGGTCATATGCGGATATGCCGGGTTTACACCCTAGTATCGTGGAACACGCTTTGCCAACCGACCCCAGCATCTTGCCCAAGAAGCAGAACCTCAGGCGTACAAAACCCGAATTGGCAAAGAAAATCGAAGAGGAGGTGATGAAGCTCCTCAAAGTGGGGTTCATCGAAGTGATTGCTTACCCAGAATGGATCGCTAATATTGTCCCCGTCATGAAGAAGGACGGGAAGGTCCGAATCTGCGTGGACTACAGAGACTTGAACAGGGCAAGTCCCAAAGACGACTTCCCATTGCCGCACATCGACGTTTTAGTTGATAGCACAGCCGGATTTGAGCGATTCTCATTTATGGATGGTTTCTCGGGCTACAATCAGATCCGCATGAGGGAGGAGGATAAGGCTAAAACATCGTTTATCACGCCTTGGGGCACCTTTTGCTACAAAGTCATGCCATTCGGCCTGAAGAATGCAGGGGCAACTTACCAAAGGGCGATGGTTACCCTATTCCACGATATGATGCACAAGGAGATAGAGGTGTACGTGGACGATATGATAGCAAAATCCAGACATGGCGAAGACCACGCCCTGGTACTAAGGAAATTGTTTGAACGACTCAGGAAATACAAACTGAGGCTGAATCCCGCGAAATGCATATTTGGGGCAAGATCAGGCAAGCTATTGGGGTTCATAGTTAGCAATCGTGGCATCGAGATTGACCCCACCAAGGTTCAAGCTATCCTCAACCTTGGGGCCCCTTCAACAGTTAAGGATGTAAGAAGCCTCCTGGGTAGGTTAAACTACATCGCCCGCTTCATATCTCACCTTTCAGAGTCAGCTAAGCCACTCTTTAAACTCTTGAAGAAGAATGCCAAAATCAAATGGGATCACGAATGCCAAGAGGCTTTCGAGAAGATCAAGGGATATCTGGTCAGTCCACCAATACTGGTGCCCCCGGTCCCGGGGATCCCCCTGACCCTTTACCTCACTATCCATGACGAGTCCCTAGGGGCTTTACTCGCTCAGACAAACCCAGAGGATAGCAAAGAGCGAGCTGTGTATTACCTAAGCAAGAAGTTCACCGCGTCGGAGGCAAGGTACCAGGAAGTAGAGAAAACGTGCGTCGCGCTAATCTGGGTACTCCGCAGGCTAAGGCAATATACCCTCCACCACACCATCCAGTTAGTCACGAAGAGTGACCCGGTCAAATACTTGCTAGAAAAGCCGTCATTGATAGGGAAGCTGGCCAAGTGGCAGGTGCTCCTTTCTGAATTTGACATCAGGAGCTCAAACCAGAAGTCAGTAAAGGGGCGAGCCATTGCTGACATGCTAGCCGAGAATTCCCAAGGTCACGAAACCCTTGAGGAGGAGGAGAATAAGGCGGAGGGCCACATCCTGACACTTTCGGACGACAAATGGACCATGTATTTCGACGGCGCGGTCAACTTAGCTGGGGCAGGTACCGGAGCCGTCCTCATATCTCCAGATGGCCAACACTACCCCGTGGCCGCAAAGCTGACATTTCCATGCACTAATAACGTGGCTGAGTATGAAGCATGCATCCTTGGTTTGCAGCTCGCCACTAACTTGAAAGTGCGGAAGTTACAGGTCTATGGAGATTCAATGCTAATCATCCTCCAGACCCAAGGCGAATGGAAAACTAGGGACTTCAAGCTCATCCCGTACCATAAATTCTTGGAGGAGACGATCAAGGAATTCGAAGTAATTGATTTCGAATATCTGCCGAGGACGCAAAATCACTTCGCAGATGCATTGGCTACTCTGGCCTCTATGCTTCAAGTAGCGAACGGCATAGACATTGAACCATTGCGCATAGGCATCACCCGAGAACCTGCACATTGCATGGCAATTGAGGAGGGGTTCGAGGACCTACCGTGGTATCATGATATAAAGAACTACCTGGCAAAAGGGGAATTCCCTCCGGGTGCTCAAGCAGGAGACAGGAAATACATTGCAAAGATGGCGGGCAAGTTTTTCCTCAGTGGCCCAACTCTCTACAAGAGGTCTTATGACTCAGTCCTCCTCAGGTGCGTAGACGCCAATGAAGCTAGATCGCTTATGATCGAAATACACGAGGGGGAATGTGGCCCGCACATGAACGGCCATCTTCTCGCCAAGAAAATCATGCGACTAGGTTATTTCTGGATGACACTGGAGTCAGATTGTAATCAACACGTCAGATCATGCCATCAGTGTCAAGTGTATGGAGACAGGATTAATGCGCCCCCAAATGAGCTTCATCAAATGTCCGAGGCCTGGCCTTTCTCAATGTGGGGTATAGACATGATAGGGCCAATCAACCCTAAGGCCTCGAATGGACACAGATTTATACTGGTGGCAATAGACTATTTCACCAAATGGATTGAGGCTGCGTCATATGCTAACGTGACTGCGAAGAACGTGGCTAAATTCATCAAGCGGGACATCATCTCAAGATACGGGACCCCTCAGGCCATCGTGACCGATAATGGCTCGAACCTGAACAACGAAACGGTGGATAACCTTCTGGACAGTTTCAACATCCGCCATCTCAATTCATCGCCTTACCGACCCCAAATGAATGGAGCAGTAGAGGCGGCGAACAAGAACATCAAGAAGATATTGGCTAAAACGGCGGAGAATTACCGTGATTGGCATGAAAGGCTACCTTACGCGCTGATGGCGTACCGAACTTCGATCCGGACTTCTACCGGGGCAACGCCTTACTCCCTAGTGTACGGTATGGAAGCGGTCCTACCAGTCGAAACAGAAATCCCATCGTTAAGAATTTTGTCTCACGTCGAGCTCAGTGAGGCGGAGTGGGTACAGCAAAGACACGAGCAGCTGAACTTGATAGACGAGAAGCGTCTGCAGGCAATTTGCCATGGCCAAACATACCAGAAAAGAGTCGCTAGATCGTTCAACCGTAAAGTTCGACTACGAAAGTTCGAAACTGACGAGCTCGTCGTCAAGAAGATCCTCCCGAATGTGTCGCACCCGGGGGGCAAGTTTACCCCGAATTACGAAGGACCGTACGTGGTTAAGAAGGTCCTACCTGGGGGGGCCTTAATTCTGGTAAACATGGATGGAGAAGAACTGGGACACCCTGTGAACGCCGATGCAGTCAAGAGGTACTATCCATGAGCAAATCAGTGAAGGGGTCGTTGACACTAAAAGCCATGAAAGAAAACAGCTCACCGACGTGGATGCAAGAAGAAGTATCGGTCTCAAGGGGCAAGCCTCCAGGAAGTGGAATCCTAAAGAGTGGCACGGGAGGCATCCAAAATGATTCGCCGTCAAGATGGACAGAAAATTGTTGGCACCAGAAAGCCGCAAAAGAAAAGAACTCGCCGACGGGAGGCGGATAGAATTATCGACCTTGGAAGTCAAGACTCCAAGAAATGGTCTTTGATTATAAGACCGAGTGAAGGGTAAAAAGTATCGCTTCCACACTACATGCTTTGACATGAATTCTGAAAAAAATTACTTTTCTCCTTGAATAAAAGGAACTCTGAAGAATGGCGTGGGAATGCGTCCAAAAACATGAATGAATCTCCTCTAGTGCAAAGCCCTGAGAAGGATTCATTGCCAACCAGACGGAGGGATCATGGCCACAAGATGGATGGCCAGCTTCTGCAAGCCGCACGTTTGTGTCCAAACGGAAACACAAAACAGAATAAGGCGGTATCGTCCCAATCTATCTTGAATTTCGGAATACAAACTGACACATAATTCCCGT
The DNA here is from genome assembly GCA_021437785.1 of Rhodomyrtus psidioides. Taxonomy (NCBI): domain Eukaryota; kingdom Viridiplantae; phylum Streptophyta; class Magnoliopsida; order Myrtales; family Myrtaceae; genus Rhodomyrtus; species Rhodomyrtus psidioides. The sequence continues at coordinate 9,838,702 of JAILYB010000015.1, read as the reverse complement.
CTTCGACAGGGGCTCGCCATCTAGGCGAAACAGGTTTTCACATCCCATGTATTACCCGTTGGAACCCATGACCAAGGGTAGGATGTATCGTTCCATTTTTTCGAAAAATTCATGAACATATAATGACATGTTTCTTCCGCATTTTCAAGGATCTCCAGCCGCGAGGGACAGGTAAGTATCCCTTTCCCTAATCAATTGAAAATGTTGAATAAAAACATAGGGAAAAAGAAAAGCTTTCAGGATCTAATGTCTGGAAAAGGCATAGAATTCCAACTTCATTGGCATTCATGTTTTAAAACAAGAGGTTGTCCAAACATGAATAACAACATGCATTGTGCATCATAAAATCCTCTTTGATGGGTAATTTTTTTTTTGGAGAAAATGAAAGAGACTTTTCCAATCAAAAGTTGTTCAAAATTTTCAAAAGGACGTTTTCTCAAAAGACGAGGGGCAAAGCCTAATCCAAATACGTCCTATACACACTTGAGAGAGAAGTGGAGCGGATCAGATAGCAAAATCTGGACCTACGGGAGTAGGGATCATTCGCGACAATTACATGGATTGGGACGACGGAGGCATCCGTTTCATATCCCCAAACACTACAGGTGACCATTGACAACCCCTTTGAACGGCGATTTTCATTCTCAACCCTGTCAAGAACCACCCCACATTGGGGCAAAATGGAGGCGAGTCCAGCAACATCAGGAGAAAATGGTTAGAAATTTTCTTGCTCGGACTAACATCAATCTTTGTGTGTTGTTTATATGGTAATCCAAGTGCCATAGGACGACGAGAAGCATTCATTTCTCTATCCCACACACCATATCCTTTGCATAACCAAGTTGAGCCTGCAAATTCATTTCATAAACCCGTTGGTGGTCATTGCAAGTTCCAAGACAGAGGCAGCGCCAGTTCAAAAACGGAAGAGTTCAAACTTAGGGTCTGCGAAGAAATCCCTAAGTTAATGCTGAAGCTTGTTAGACCTTTGGCCACATGTCTAACAAGATCTCCCGAAGATGAGAAAAGCGGGATTTCAAAAGAAAAAGGAAAATGAAAAGATGGTGAGAAAAATCCCCAGCATCAAGAAAAAGCAAAGTACCTGGTAAAAGCAAGGTCGATGCTTGGGTGAACAATTTGTATCAATCCCCCAGTGAAACCTGTTTGAAAAGGGGAGAAGAAAAATTCAGAAGGAGTCAGATTCCAAAAACCACTCCTCAAACGGTATCAAGCGCGGAGCAGAGACACATATAGAGTTGTTAGTCTCTTAATGCGGCCAGAGGCGCTTTCACAAGAATTTGCGCACACCTCAAAAGCGGTCGTGCACCTCAAAAGCTGAAGAGGCAAAATGGAAAAGACAGGTGGCAAAATTTGCAATGATCACCAATGTCAATCCCTTCACAAACTCTGGGCCAAAAACAAGCTTTTTTTCGGTCCCCAATCCTACCAAAGTTACGACCCTGAAACAGTCTTCTCTGATTAAGACACTTGGGTCAACATATGGCTTAGCTCGAAGAGGTACGAGCGAGACTATTTCTTTCTCATTTTGCAGGGTTCTTGACTTGTAAACCCGGAGCAGATGGTGAAAACTTTCGTTCAATGGCCTCGACTCCAAAGCAGGTCCCCCTTGAAAACCAATATCCAAGCCCAACATTACGGTCCCGTGGAAGACCTCCCGACCGATCAAAATGTATGCGCTGCGAATGAGCCTAAAACCTAGGCACAGGTTAGTAGGGAATTGAGTGTGTCCCCTATAAAAGACCACTATCGCAAGACAGATGAGAAGACCTCTTCGGCGAGAAATATTCCAATTGATGTTTTGAACAAACTCTTTTTGGAATCTTCAAATTGTTGGATCCAGATTTTCCATGCAAGGAATTTGTGATCACATTTGCATGTTGCAAGAATGCTTTGGAAAACCTCCAGCATCAAAATGCACACTGCATGACTAAAACTTGAATCATACGGCTTCGTCAAGTGGCCAGCCATCGTCTTCCCAGAGATTACTAACATTCTCCTGGTGAAGAAAAATCTTTCAGGCTCAAATTTCTGCAGGATACCTGGAGAACCCAGCTCCCAGACTGTCGCCTCAACAAAACCAATGGTAGATACCGCCTGAAGGGTCAACCAATGGTAGAAACCGCCTGAAGGGTCAACTCATGGTAGAAACCGCCTGAAGGGTCAAATCATGGTAGATACCGCCTGAAGGGTCAAATGAAGGTAGATACCGCCTGAAGGGTCAAAACAAAGGTAGAAACCGCTTGAAGGGTCAAAACCAAAGGTAGAAACCGCCTGAAGGGTCAACTCAATGGTAGAAACCGCCTGAAGGGTCAACTCAATGGTAGAAACCACGCCATGGGTATCTTTTTCAAAAAAGGGGAAAGAAGAACTCCTCTTTCAGAAGACCAAACAATCCCATCGGACGTAGAAAACCTCCGTCTTGGGAACCCCTTTTAAAGAATCAAACAATCCCATCGGACGTAGAAAACCTCCGTGTTGGGAACCCTTTAAAAAAAAACAAAAACAAACAATCCTGTCGGACGTAGAAAACCTCCGACTTGGGAACCCTTCCCAAAATTCAGGTGATCTCATCAGGCGTGGAGAAACCTCGTCATGAGACCCCTACCAGAAAAACAGGTAATCTCATCAGGCGTGGAGAAACCTCGTCATGAGACCCCTTCTCAGAAAAACAGATAATCTCATCAGGCGTGGAGAAACCTCGTCATGGGACCCCTTTTCAAAATTCAGGTGATCTCATCAGGCGTGGAGAAACCTCGTCATGAGACCCCTACCAGAAAAACAGGTAATCTCATCAGGCGTGGAGAAATCTCGTCATGAGACCCCTTCTCAGAAAAACAGGTAATCTCATCGGACGTGGAGAACCCTCGTCATGAGACCCCTTTTCAAAAATCAGAAAATCTCCTTGGACTTGGAGAACCCTTGTTTTGGGAACCCTTTCAAAAAAATCAGGAAATCCCATTGGACTTGGAGAACCCCTGTCCTGGGAACCTTTTCAAAAGATCAAACTGTCTCGCCGGACGTAGCAAACCTCCGACTGAGAAATCCCCTCTGGCCCCGCTAGTCAGCGCCATGGGATCCCCTTTCAAGCCAAAAATATCCCCTCTGTCACCGCTAGTCAGCGTCATGGGATCCCCAAAGCTTGGGGTGCTCGATAAATCTTTCTGTGAGTGTTTCCTGTCAGTAGCCGGGAAAGGTTTTCGAGGAATAAAGCCTGGGATAGTGTGTCAGAAGCTACGAGGGCCTATATTTAAAAAAAAAACAAAAAAACAAAAAAACAAAACAAAACAAAACAAAACAAAACAAAACAAACAAACAAAAAAAAAAGAAAAAAAAAGGGAACAAGCCCCTCCTTTTTCCGGCATCCTGAGAGCGCAGTGATAAAACCTCGGACTCCGCATGCGCAGGACCCAATGGGCAGACTTCAGGTAAGCCGCTCTCCCTCAGGCCCACGTTCGAATTGCAAGAGTAAACCGGTGATTAATTTGAGCATTCATCAAGGACTTAAGGGTTCGATGTCATAGCATTTCTTTTCCCCAGTCGAGTCGGTTAAGATTCAGGTGTCATTTTGTCTTTGAAAGCAACCTCTGACGAGCTCACTCTCAAAGAGGGGCAGCTGTTGACACCTGATTTTTGAATATCTTTTATTATAGTTTTAATTTCTAAAATTAATTAAAAATAGCAAAAAAGATCAAAAAATTACAAAATCAACTTTGGAAGCCTTAGCCTAGCCTTAGGAACCAATTTTGAACAAAAAATATTTTTTGTATTTTTTAATATTTTTTGGAATTTATTTAATTATTAAAATACCCAAAAAATCAGAAAAAATACCATCCGTGGTCAGAAAATTACACAAAAATATTCAGAAATTTTATTTTAATTTCCTCTTTAATATTTTCACTTTTTATAAGGGAAATTTAGCTCGGTTCATGGGGTTCCTTCACAAACCTAATCCCGAACCGGGCCTAAAAAATCCTTTTCGAGTCTTTTAATTTTCAATTCTCGGTTTTTATAAGCTATGACATTGGAATCCAAAGTATTGAAATGCAATTGGGTCAATTTGCCCTCCAATTTGATCAATTTTAGCCAAAAGGGCTTAATTGCATAAAAATCTTTCAATTTAGTCCCCGGTTTTACAATTTTTGAAATTAAATTTCACACGGGCACACCCATTAAAATTAAACACCTCTACCCAATAGTTTTCATCATGCTGAATCCATTGGTGGGCTCAATTTTGGCTAATTCGATCGTTTAGGCCTTCGATTTGGCGAAATTCATTTTCGGATCCTAGGGACAATTTGGGGTTTTCGCAAAATTTCAATCAATTGATTCACGAAAATACCCATATTTGATAGGAAATGTGTCAATGAGTCCGATTATGCGTTCAATTTCATGAAAAGAGGTCAATTTAGGGCCCAATTAGAGTGATTTGGTCGAACCGGGCCGGTCGGGTCAGACCCGACCCGACCCGGTCCGACCGGGTCTGCAACAAAGTTGCAGACCCATGCGGACAGAACGTGAAAAAACAGGGGGGCAGCGAGGCATGGCATTTTTATAGTGAAAATGGGACAGCAAGCATGGGAAACATATGGGCAGATCGAATATTCGTCTTGGCAGGGGCGTGGGCATGAAAAAAAAAGGGCCGGTCGGCCACGGGGGGAGGTCGGCTCGGGTTTAAAGGGAAAAGAGGGCCGAGAGAGAAAAATTTTTTTTGGGAGCGGAAGGGGGGCGCGAAAGAACTTCCTCGAACCTTCAACATACCACAGTGAGCAACACCAAGGGCTCGGTGGTCGTCGGCAAGCTCCGGACAGGTAGGTATCTCGCCGGATCTCCATTTTTGTTCACGCATGCCACGTGTTCGTTGAAATGCCGATGCATGTCTTGGCTCGGTTTTGTCTCGGTCGTGCCTTATTTGGGTAGCATGCGTTCGATAATGGCCCTAAGTTACTCCTAGCACTACTTCCCGTCCTGTATGTGTCTTTGTTTTGGATCGGAAACCACCGAGAGCGGCGGTCCGAGCTTCGCCGGCCGCGGTCCAAACCGGGAGCTTGGCGAGGGGCTTTCGGCGGCCGCCGAGCTTCAGACGACCTCAGGTAAGTTCCCCGACCCTTCGTGGATGCTCCCTGATTGATCAGAATCGATTTTAAAGCTAAAAAAAAATTCTGAAAATTTGCTCGCCGGCGCCGGTTCGGTCGAGCCTCGTCCGGCCACTTTCCGACGATAAACCTTGCATGTTAATGCCGCATGATGATGCTGGTAGTATAGGGAGTCTAATGGCGGAGAAATGGATAAGAAATAACGAGTTTTGGAGGCCGGTTTACGTTTTCCGGCGAGGTTCCGGCGAGGGTCGCCGGAAATAGACACTGTTCATCGTCTTCTCCGGCGACCCTCCGGCCAGTCAACGGTCAACGGCCGACGTGGCATGCCACGTAGGCGCCACGTCAGCCGGGTGGGGCCTGTCCGAGTCTTATTTAAATAAAATGCAATGAACGGTCCGGATCGCGACACGTGTCGCGATCCTGTAATTTTGGGAAAATAAAATAAATGATTTTCGAATAATTGATCCGGCGGATGAGGATGTGCCACGTGGCTCACTGAGGGACGTCCGATCTTGTACAAGATCGGACGCACCAGAGGAGGCCACGTGGCACGTTCTAGAGCGTCCGATTTGTAGGTTTTTCTAAAAAAGAAAATAATCGATTTTTGATCCGACGGCTACGATTTGGCCACGTGGCTCACTGAGGGACGTCCGATCTAGTCTTAGATCGGACGCACGAGACGAAGCCACGTGGCACGGCGTGGACCGTCCGATCCGGGGAATTTTCGGATAATTAAATAAAATACATAAAAAATCAAAAAAATTGTTAAAAAAATAGAAAAATGTTTTAAAAAATAAAACGGTGTCGTTTTAGACCGGTGCCGACCCCTAGGGTCGGGCCGGGCGCCCGAGAGGCGCGAGCCGGGTTTGACCCGGCCCGGAAAATATTTTTAAATATTTTAAAAAAAAAATTCAAAAAATAATAAATAATAATAAAATAATCAATAATCAATAAAAAATGAAAAATCATGAAAATATTCAAAAAATTCGGAAAATTCAGAAAAATTCTAAAAAAATTCCAGAAAATAGGAAATGGCTACATTCAACTGGCCATGACCTGTTCTGGGTCTTTCGACCCCCGATCTTTTCCGAAATGACGGTTTTGCCCTTCCGGCAAACCGTCTTCCAAAAAAATTCTAAAAAATTCAGGAAAATCCCAAAAAATAGGAAATGGCCACAAACAACTGGCCAAGGCTCATCCCGGGTGTTTTGAACCCCGAACCTTCTTGAAAATGCCGATTTCGCCCTTCGGGCGAATTGTCTTCCAAAAATCGAAGAAAAATCAAGAAATTCCAAAAAATTCTCAAAAATGGGAAATGGCCACAATCAACTGGCCATGGAATATTTTGGGTAATTCGGTATCCAAACCTTCCAAAATGACAATTTTGCCCTTCGGGCTAGTTGTCCCCGAATCTTCCCATTTTATCCCCAGTCTTAAATCATATCTTCCCTAAGCCCTTATGGTTATACTAGGAGGCCAATGATTGAAATTGATGTGCATTGACATGATTTATTTATGCACTTGACTTGCGCTTTCATTATATTGACTGTGATTTGATAGGAATAGTCTTCCAATCTGCATGAAACCCGAACCATACCTATCTCACCTGAAATTGCGCCTGCATGAAATCTTAATTAGGAAAATCACTCGCGTTAGGTACCGAAAGGGCGTTGGTAACGACACCGACGTAACCAAGTCCCCGAACCCAAAATCTCTGGTTCCGCAGAACTGATCGATTTCTCCCAATCGGTCAGTAAGGTTTCCGGTCTACCCTCCAAGAAGGACCGGTGGCGACTCCAAATGCATGCACAAGTTGCACATGCCACCACGACCACACTAAGGTCGAAAGCGATCGACTCTTATCGTCGAATCCCTCAAAAGACACTCCCGCCGCGATTTGGTATGGGCCTGGGAGGGCCTGCGCCGATCCAAAGCCCGCGATCGGTAATCCATTAGCCGCGTCCGTTTTTCGGACGGGTCGCGACAATGACATGGCCCAAGAACTCTATATGATCAAGCCAGAAGTCGCACTCGCTGAATTTAGCATATAACTTCTTCTCACGCAAAGTCTATAAAACCAGTCTCAAGTGTTATTTGTGTTCCCCTAAACTCTTTGAATACACCAGAATATCATCAATTAACACCACAATAAACCTATCAAGATACTGCTTGAATACTCGGTTCATCGAGTCTATAAAAGCAGCATGTGCATTCGTTAGTCCAAAAGGCATGACAAGAAACTCATAATGTCCATACCTTGTTCTGAAAGCAGTCTTCGGCACATCATCTGCTTTTATCTTTAACTAGTGATAACTAGAGCGGATGTCAATCTTTGAAAATACCTTAGCACCTTGGAGATCAAATAAGTCATCAATCCGAGGCAAATTATACTTATTCTTGATAGTCACCTTATTAAGCTCTCTATAGTTTATGTAAAGCCGCAAGCTACCATCCTTCTTCTTCACAAATAGAACGAGAGCTCTCCAAGGTGAGACACTGGGTCTAATGAAACCTTTATCTAAAAGTTCCCATAGCTGCGCCTTCAACTCTTTCAATTCAGCAGGTGCCATCTGATAAGGTGCATTAGAGATAGGTGATGTCCCAGGCAACAACTCATTGCAAAATTCAATCTCTCTATCAAGGGTAAACCAGTTAAGTCATCAGGAAATACATCCGGGAATTCTCTAACAATCGGAATATTTTCCAGCTTTACAACTTCCTTACTGGTGTCTTTTACGCAAGCCAAATAACCACAACTAGAAGCTTCCTTGCTTACATAGCTGAAATTAGTCTTGGAAAAATGCCTTTACAACTTCCCAAAAAAGAAAACTTGGGTTGATTCGGAAGTCGAAAGACAACTTTCTTCGAATAGCAATCAACAGTAGCATGATATGTTAATAGTCAATCCATCCCAAGAGTAACATCGAAATCACGTATATCTAACAACATCAAGTCTCTAGGCATTTCCACATTATTAATATGGAGTTTACACCTCTTGAGTACATAATTAGCAATCAAAAAGTCATCGGTAAGAGTATCAACACGCAACTCATAATCAAGAGGATCAGGCAGCACATCAAGTTTCATTGCAAATTCCGTAGAAATAAAGGAATGCGTAGCACCGGAGTCAAATAATGCATAAGCACACCGTAAGGCAAGTGAAATAATACCTGCAACAACGATGTTTAAAGCTCCGGCATCATCTTCTGTCATAGCAAAAATTTTCCCTGTCATCTTCTGCTTTTGCTGACTATCTTGAGGCCTACCAGCTGAAGAGCCTGTCTTCCTCATAGAACAAGTACTTGCTATATGTCCAGACCGCCCACAAACAAAACATACCCTCCTATCTGTAGGTGCACTCTTCTGAGTGGAACAATCACGTGTCGTGTGTCCTGTTTTTCCACAAATAAAGTACGCTCTTGTCTTGCGTTGACAAAGGCCTCCTTGATGTTTCCCACGTGTAGCGCAAGGCTCCCGAATCACCTGATTCTTTCCCTTTTCACGATTACTAATGCTTCTTTGCCTGGTGCTACCACTTGCTTGATTTTCTTGAAAATGTGTGAACTTTGGCCTCTTATGCAATGAAGCACCCTGTGTACCGCAGATAGAAAGCTCTCGTTCAATCTTGATTGCTCGTTCTAGCACATCATTATAAGTGGGCAATGATAAAGACACACGTGTAAAACGAATCTTGGGCCGGAGTTCTCTCACGAAATGCTCAACCTTCTCCCCTTTATCGGCTACCAAGCGTCCCGCAAATCTACTCATCTAGTTTAAATGACCTACATACTCCATAACAGTCGAGTCACCTTGGGATATGTGTAGAAAATCATGCTTTATATGCGTTTGAAAAGATTGCAGGAAGAATTGAGTATTGAAAGTCTCCTTGAAGTCCTTCCAAGAAATAATAGTATCTTCGTCTTCAAATGCTGACCTCATTTCCTCCTACCAGTATTCGGCTTCACCTTTTAGATAATGCGTAGCAAAGTCAACCTTTTTTTTTTCTCAGGAACCTCTTCGACTCTGAAGATCCCCTCTATTTTTTTAATCCATCGTTCCCCCCGCAAGAGGATCCATTTTTCCATCATAGGTGGGTGGTTTCGCCTTTCTAAACTGGGCGAAAGTGTAGCCTCCATCACCCTTAGGTTCCACAGCTCCAGCTATAATATTTTGGGTCCCTTGCTACTGGCTCTCCCCTCTTGATTCCAGAGATTCTTCTATTGCATCCCCTTCTATTCTAGAAGGCCTTCCTCTAGAACTTCGAGGAACATCCTTGGAATCAAAGGTGATAGCTCTCTTGCTCTTACTCCTCTTGCGATAGTTGGCAAGAAGCTCTGGATTTGAACTGATGGTTACCTGGATCCAAGAATGAAACAAGCTATATCTTAGTAGGCTAACGCATTAAAATCTATCACACTATCTCACAACGTCCCATATCTACCCATAAAGATCATAACCTATGCTGTGATACCAATAAATGTCACACCCCAAATCCACTTCAAGGCATGACACGGCTGTCCTTTCTCAAAAGGACGTAGCCTTCACAAATCCAAAACTCAACCTAATAACAAATATATATACGTCCAAAGAAACTTGATAAAGAGACATGTACATAATCTCCACCAAAAGGATATACAGCTCTAATCACAACTCAAAAGCTCATCAATGCCACCTCTAACTCATAACTCATACCTAAAAGCCCCACTACAAAATATCGTCTACTAACGACTGCTCTCGTCCTACTTGCGACTCGCTGAACTTGAAAGACAAGGGAAATGGAAGGGGTGAGCTAACACGGCTCAATAAGTAATACATTTCTTCTAAGCGGATCAAACAATTACTATGCATATGTAATACTCAAAATATAACTCATTTATGTCAAACTCCAAGCATAACAAATGTTTACAATCGAAACTATAATAACTTATCATAGTAAAAGTACTTATTTCGAACCACAAACTCAAAACGAATATCAATGGTCAAACCCATTGATCAATCTCATAAAAAATAAGTCAACGGTCTATCCATCGACTAATCTCAGTAAAACACATGTCAGTGGCCTATCTACTGACTAATCTCATGCTCAAGAGTCTAACCATGGTCACGTATAACGCCCGTGACAAAAGACGACTAAGATTCCCCCATTGGCAAGGTCTCCACCTACAATGCTGATGGTTCGGCCCATAAGGATATCCTAACTAGTATGCGCATATCTGCAAACCCTTCAACTGGGTTCATAACCATCTTGAGCATTACATCAACAACATCTCCTCATAAAACCAGAAAATATATCATAACCAACTCAATCCAGCAGCCCAAATCATATCAAATAGACAAAAACATCAGTAAAGGTTCGATCATGTTTTATTCAACAAATATGCTATTTTTCTCAATTCATAACGCATATGGTATATCTCTTTCAAAATATGTACTTTACAAACACAAAGAAGAAATAGTATCACTTACCTGACGATATCAAAAGTGAGCTAGAAATGTTACTCGGAGCGACACGTCCAAAACCCTATCAAAAGTATGAAAAACAGATCAAAAATCGAGTCATAAGCTACTTTAGAACACGACTCAACTGAATAATGTCTATTTGCCACTAAGACGACACCTACGCATCAATAAAACACTCGCTCATAGCAAAAACATAAGTTTTTCGCTATGCGCAACTAGCGCGATAAACTTCAACGGGCCATAACTCCCTCATCCGAGCTTCGATTTAAACGATCTTATAGTACAAAAAAAGCTCTTTTAACATATAACCCCAACATAGCTTGTCCAAAATCCATTCGAAAATTGGCGAAAGTGGGTGAAAACAGTTCTGGTCGCGTATTATTCAATGCGCGTACCAAATTTGAAAACCTTATTCCGGGCAAATCGTAACTTCAAATCAAGATCCGTCGAATCCTACGGCTTCATAACATCCTAAAGTTTCATTTTCATGCAAAAATTCGGGTAAACGACCAAGAAATTAGACCCGACGACTCATATTCCACCAAATTCTGAAATTCAGCCCTAATTCCGACAATCACTTCGATCGAAGGGAAAAAAAGTGCAAATACTTACCGGTCGTTGTTAATTGATGCCAAGAAAGCTTGGCGAGACAACATGAGGAAACCCATCTCTTTTCTTCTTTTTCTCTCTCTTCCTTCTTCTTCTTCTTCTTCTTCTTCTTCTTTGTTTTTTTTTTCCTGTTTTTGTGGTCGTGGGAGTTGAAGAAAGAGGAAGGAAAAATATTGGGGCTGGGCTAGGCTTAATGAAACTCTGGGATTCTTTTTTTTTTATGGCCAACTATTACTGTTGATATGGACAAGAAAAAGGAAAAAGTAGCACGCGAGGCCGCTCCACGTTGCCGTACCGGCGGCGGGGCAGTGGCGCCGTACGTTTACCTTGTAGAATGCCGGTGTCGTCCCGCCCCCTCCCCAGCACCCCGTGGTGCACTGAGCCATGATGATGATGATGATGCTATGTACTTCCGGAGGAATCGCGAGGCTGGTCAGAGGTTGTGCTCTGGAGATAATCTCGTATCATGGTCAAAATAGGATTTGCAAACGAAGCGCCCTCCATACTCTCGTATAACACACCGTCCATCCGGGCCTGAACGCCTTCAAAAAATGTCGATTCTCGAAACAATTCCTTTAAGGCGGTGTCGACCCCGCCGGCAGAGCCTTGTATCCTCCTCCATATTATTTCGGGGAGTGAAGGAGATGACAGCTCAACGAGGGTGACTTGCCTCCGAGAAGACAAAATGATCAAACTAAAGCAAACCACACTCGGTCACAAAACAAAAATATCTGTTTGTTGTTCTTTAGATTACCATCATAAACCTATTTTTTTAGCTCTGTTGGGAATCTTAAAAGTTGAGACTCTTCGTAATCCAACCTCATCGTGAAGAGGAGTTTTGGAAGATGTTAAGTCTTTTAGTTATTACCTAGGGAGTTGTTACCTAGGAGTTTATGTCTATTTAATGTTATATATCTAGACGTGTCTGTTCGTATGTCTATAATAGACATAAAGTCATATCCTAAGCCTATAAATAGGTGTGTCTTGTAATCAGTTTGTAACACAAGGAACACAAGAGTGAATAACATTTCAGAATTTCCTTCTTACGTTCTTCGGTATCAGAGTGCTGCGCCTCTGAGATCCAACATTTGGTATCAGAGCCAGTGAGAGCCAGTTTGGCTAGTTTGGCCAGTTAGGCTAAGTTTTTCTCTCGAGTCAAATGGGTTCTGTGAGTGGTGCCGGGATGGTCCAACCTCAACTTCCATTGTCAAGAGATGATTTGTGACTTCAGCGAGGCCATGACCCGTGAGTTCGAGATGGCAGATATGGGTCTCATGTATTATTTTCTCGGCCTAGAAGTTTGCTCAATCGGAGGATGGTATTTTTGTTTGTCAACAGAAGTATGCCAAGGATATTCTTGAGTGTTTCAAGATGGCTACTTGTAAACCAATTAGCACTCCCATGGAGGAAAGATTGAAGTTGACAAAAGACGGAAGTGGTTCCGAAGTCGATCCCACATATTTCAAGAGGTTAGTTGGGAGTCTACGATATTTGACTTCTACTCGGCCAGATCTTGTCTATAGTGTTGGGATGATAAGCATATTTATGGAAGCCCCTAGGCAATCACACTTGCAGGCGGCAAAAATGATTCTTCGGTACATTAAAGATACTGTGGATGATGGTATATTCTACACATTTTCTAATGATTTTTAGCTTGTGGGATATACAGACAGTGATTGGAGAGATGATATTGGAGAAAGGAAAAGTACTTCCGGTTATGTTTTCTCTTTAGGAAATGGAATTTTTGCTTTGTCCAGTGCAGAAGCGAAATACATAGCAGCGGCTTGTTGTGCTACTCAAGCAGTTTGGTTACGTTCAATGCTCGCTGAACTTCGTCATAAGCAGGAGCATTCTACGGTGATTTATTGTGATAATAAGTCAGCCATAACACTTGCAAAGAATTCAGTCTCCGTAAAAAGCAAGCACATCGATATAAAGTATCACTTCATTCGAGATCTAGTGAAGTCCGAGGAGATTGTGCTACAGTATTGCAAGTCGGAAGACCAAGTGGCTGACATGTTTACGAAGCCGTTGAAGACAGACTCCTTCCTTAAATTCAAGAGAATAATCGGCATGGTCAAGATGAGCTCGGTTTAAGGGAGCTGTTGGGAATCTTAAAAGTTGAGACTCTTCGTAATCCAAGCTCATCGTGAAGTGGAGTTTTGGAAGATGTTTAAGTCTTTTAATTATTACCTAGGGAGTTGTTACCTAGGAGTTTATGTCTATTTAATGTTATGTATCTAGACGTGTCCGTTCGTATGTCTAGAATAGATGTAAATTCATATCCTAAGCCTATAAATAGGTGTGTCTTGTAATCAGTTTGTAACACAAGGAACACAAGAGTGAATAACATTTCAGAATTTCCTTCTTCCGTTCTCCGATATCAGAATGCTGCGCCTCTGAGATCCAACAAGCTCAATAGGAAACAAACACGATGATCAACCCTAGCTAACCTTATTGATTTGGGGTATGTTTGATGGGATTTATCGCACACCGAATCAGAACGATCACACAGAAATCAAGAAAATTGAATGACGCACGAGATTACCCAGGTTCACCCCAGAATAGGGCTACGTCCTGCAAGAGATTTTCACTATGATATTCGGTTTACAACCTCTCAACTCGTTACAATGATCAGCATAAAACGAGCAAAATATATATGCCCTAAACGGGCCCAAAAACCTAAACCTAGCGAAACCTCTATTAAGCCCATAACATACGGGTTAACTTAAATAAAAGTCCAAACCCGTTGAGGTTTCGGGGGCGCTGCTCTCGAACCCCTGCCCGCTCACCGGCAAGCGGGGCAGCCGTCCGCTGACCGGGCAGCGGAAGCCCCGCCCGCTGACCGGGCAGCGGGACACCAGTGTCGGGGGCGCTGCCCCCGAACCCCCGCACCCCGCGCGCATGGGTCACATGTCGTCGGATAACACTTTGGTTTCCCTAAGCTCACGTGGGCATACCCGGTGTGAGAAACAAGGGTCCCCGAAGTATTCGCCAACTCCAACATTCTCCCACTTGGTGGATACTTCTCGCAAATGAGAGCCTTTTCCATATCATTCTTCTTCAACCCAATCGCAGTAGAGCACCATTCAAACTCCACACCTGTGACGGCTTTAGTAAGGAAGTCTGAACTATTTTTCACCGTGTCGACCTTTACAAGCCGAACCTCTTTCTTCTCCACTTTTTCTCGGATGAAATGATATTGTATATCAATGTGCTTTGTACGTGAGTGAAATGCTGGATTCTTAGCTAAATAAATAGCCCCTTGATTATCACATCTCACCTCTACGGCACCTTGCTCAAAACCAAGCTCCAAGCACAACCGCCGTAACCATACGGCCTCTTTTCCAGCATGAGTAAGAGCCATGTACTCAGCCTCCGTAGAAGAGAGCGCTACCACGCTTTGCCTTCTACTCATCCAACTCAATGCAGCCCCAAACAATGTGAAAACATACCCGCTAGTGGACCGTCTACTATCAATATCTCCACCCCAATCAGCATCTACATGGCCTACGATATCAAGCATGTTTCCATTCCCTGTACCTTCAAAACATAAAGAAAAATTCGAAGTTCCACGAAGATACCTGAAAACTCTTTTGATCGCATTCCAGTGTTCTCTACCTGGGTTAGACATGTATCGGCTCAAGACTCCCACTGCTTGGGCTATATCCGGACGTGTGCACACCATAGCATACATCAAGCTACCCACTGCACTCGCGTATGGAACTCGGGCCATCTCTTCAGCTTCTTCACCCGTTTTAGGACATTGTTCCGCAGATAGCTTGGTCCCTAAAGGTATAGGGGTACCACCAGGCTTGCAGTCTATCATATTGAATTTATTCAATATTTCTTTGATGTATTTCTCCTGCCCTAGCCACAGCTTCCTTTTCTCACGGTCCCTCCTAATCTGCATGCCCAAAATAAAATTTGCAGGCCCCAAGTCTTTCATTTCAAACTTCTTGGCCAACAAACTCTTCACGGATTTCACCATCTTCACGCTATTCCCGATCAACAGCATATCATCCACATATAGCGTGAGAATGACAAACTGATCGCTCGTCCTCTTCACATAAACACAATGGTCAGAATTTGAACGCACAAAATCAAGCTGGAGCATGTACGTGTCAAACTTCTGGTACCACATCCTCGGTGACTGCTTCAGCCCATATAAGGATTTTTTCAATTTGCACACCAGATTCTCCTTTCCCTTTACTTGAAAGCCTTCTGGTTGCCTCATATATATTTCCTCCTCTAAGTCCCCATGAAGGAAAGCCGTCTTTACATCCATCTGTTCCACCTCAAGATCGTATGCAGCTGCTACAGACAGAACAAACCGTATCGAGGTCAATTTCGCCACGGGAGAGAAGATCTCATCATAGTCAACTCCCTCGATCTGAGAATACCCCTTGGCTACAAGCCTAGCTTTGTACTTCTCTACAGTCCCATCCGATTTCAGCTTTCGTTTGAATACCCATTTGCACCCAATTGCCTTTCTATCCTTAGGCAACTTACACAAACTCCATGTCTCATTATGATCAAGCGGCTGCATCTCATCTATCATTGCGAGCTCCCACTGATTCGCATCATTCATGGATCTCGCCTCTTTTACAGAATTAGGATCATCTCCTGTAATGGTCAAAGCATGAAACGTACTCAATGCACTAAGTGAGTATCGAAGTGGTACCTTTCTTTCCCGCGTCGATCTCCTAAGAGCCGGCATGCTATCTGTATCCGAGTCTTCATCCGAATCTGCATCCTCGACTTCATTAACCAAGTCCCCTTGCTCCGATTCTGAATCAGACTCTACTAGCGTACCTTGTGAAACCATCTCCACCGTTTCAGCTTTAGGACTTTCTTCAAGCACTATCACCTTTTTGGGCTCATCAACTTCCTGTGTGCCAATCTGGGATTGTGATTCGCGAAAGACGACATCCCTGCTGTATACAATGGTATTTGATTCTGGATTCCACAGCTTATAGCCCTTTACCCCTTCCTTGTACCCGACGAATATGTTCTTCTCAGACTTATTGTCAAACTTACCCCTTTTCTCCTTGGGTACATGAACATAAGCGTCACACCCGAACACCCGAACATGTGACAAATTCGGCTTCTTCCCAAACACTGCCTCATATGGTGTACGGTCCTTCACTGATGAGGTCGGTGACCGGTTCTTTAAATAACTGGCCGTGGCTACAGCTTCTGCCCAAAATTCATGCCCCAAACCTGCCCAACTCAGTATGCATCTTGCCCTTTCTATGAGTGTCCGATTTAATCTTTCAGCCACACCGTTCTGTTGAGGCGTATATGGGGTCGTCTTCTGCCTTGCAATACCATTGTCCACACAGAATTGCTCGAACTTGTCTGAACAGAATTCACCTCCGTTATCTGTACGAAGTATCTTGATTTTCCTGCCCAATTGGTTTTCAACCAAAACCTTAAATTCTCGAAATTTTTCGAATACATCTGATTTACTTTTGATAAAATAAATCCAACTATATCTCGAAAAATCATCTATGAATGATACATAGTACCTGGATCCTCCAATAGATGGAGTCGGAGTAGGCCCGAAGACATCGCTATGAATCAGCTCGAGAACCTCTGTTGCTCTCGTACCGGTGTGTTGGAAACTAACTCGGTTCTGTTTTCCATGGAGACAGTGTTCACAGAACCCGAAGCCTATAGAGCAATCTGGTACTCCTTCTACCATTTGACTCGAAGCTAAGGTAGACAGTCCCTTTTCACCGATATGCCCTAGCCTCTGATGCCACAACATGGACGTATCATATCCATCTTCCTTGGTCTTTTCAGAGACGAAACCACTACCAACAGTCATCGTTTCCCCGAGCAGCTTATACAATGTCCCATAACGGACTCCTCGTACAATCACAATAGAACCCCGAGTCATCTTGCACGAATTCTTATCACAGCTGAAAGTAACCCCTGAATCAGCCATCGTACCGACTGATAATAGGTTTCTGCTCATCAAGGGTATGTGCATCACGTCTGGAAGAGTCTTCACCGTGCCATTACTCATCCTCAGCTTTACCCTGCCACGCCCGACAATTTGAACTGCAGTATCATCTCCGAGCATGACATCTCCACCATTATATTGCTCATATTCACAAAACCAGTGTCTATGAGGTGTCATGTGGTATGAAGCACCGGTGTCGATCAACCAAATATCCTGGTCTGACTGTGCCATACATGCAGCAGCCAAATACATATCTCCTGCATCGACCTCCTTCTTCCCTGAGGATGATTCAGCTTCTTTCTTAAAAACTGACTTGTTTTTACAGTCCCGCTTTACATGGCCCCACTCTTCACATCTCCAGCACTGTACCATCCTCTCCCTACTCTTCGATCGCCCACGAGATTTGGATCTGGACCCTCTCCGATTTAGAGTCTTCTCTGCTGACCTACCCCTAGCAGTCAGTGCCTCTCTACCAGAATTTCCTGACCCCTTTCTTCGTGTCTCCTCTGATAACAAGGCCGAACACACGCTCTCATAAGATAATTCTTTATCCCCACCATCGATCACCACAATCAAGTTATCCCAAGAATCCGGCAGTGAACAGAGTAGTGTTATCGCCTTGTCATCATCTTGGAACTTAACACCGATTGATACGAGTTGACTAATCAACGTGTTAAAGTTATACATATGTGCAGAAAACGAGTCGCCTTCATGCATCCGAAGATTATACAGCTTTTTCCTCAAAAATAGCTTATTAACCAACGACTTACTTTGATATAGCGACTCCAGTTTCTGCCATAAATCCCTGGCTGTAGGTTCGCTCATCACGTTTGTCAGAATTGAGTCTGCGAGACAAAGCCGGATCAAACCCTTTGCTTTCCGATCGATCCGATCCCAGTCTTCAATCTCCTTTGGATCCGCCTTTTTGGAGGATGAATCGTCATTCTTCCCCGGTTCCTTTATCGCGATACCAGGCATCGCAGCATCAGGCCTTTCCGTTACGATTGCCGACCAAAGATCTCGATCACAAAGTAGATCCTCCATCTTCATCTTCCACAGATCGAACCGCGTCCCATCGAATTTTTCGATCTCAATCCGTGACCCTCCTGACATCTCAGATAAACCCTAATTCCTCGAACACAAGGCTCTGATACCAATTGATGGGATTTATCGCACACCGAATCAGAACGATCACACAGAAATCAAGAAAATTGAATGACGCACGAGATTACCCAGGTTCACCCCAGAATAGGGCTACGTCCTGCAAGAGATTTTCACTATGACATTCGGTTTACAGCCTCTCAACTCGTTACAATGATCAGCATAAAACGAGCAAAATATATATGCCCTAAACGGGCCCAAAAACCTAAACCTAGCGAAACCTCTATTAAGCCCATAACATACGGGTTAACTTAAATAAAAGTCCAAACCCGTTGAGGTTTCGGGGGCGCTGCTCTCGAACCCCTGCCCGCTCACCGGCGAGCGGGGCAGCCGTCCGCTGACCGGGCAGCGAAAGCCCCGCCCGCTGACCAGGCAGCGGGACACCCGTGTCGGGGGCGCTGCCCCCGAACCCCCGCATCCCGCGCGCATGGGTCACATGTCGTCGGATAACACTTTGGTTTCCCTAAGCTCACGTGGGCATACCCGGTGTGAGAAATAAGGGTCCCCGAAGTATTCGCCAACTCCAACAATGTTGGCCTTCGCTTTCGCAATTGCAACAGCCCGAGAAAATCCGCCGATCGCGTCAACCAAACCTCACGAAGGAGCATCGTCGCCTGTCCATACTCTCCCTTGTGCAACCTCCTCCATCTTATCAGCCTGTGGGGAAGATACATAAACAATTACAATACCATTAAGTAGCAGGTGCTTATGAGGCGGGGTTCAATATATTATTAACGCCGGAATGTTGCCTTCCGTACCGGCATCGATCGCGAGGAAGCCGCCTTGTCGCGAAACATTTTGTACGCATTATTTGCCATCTTGGCAAATAGCTTTGCCTCATCTGGCCTGCAATCATTTGCAAAACAAACCAGCAAAAAAAGTGCAGGAGAAACGGTTACATTACATTGGAACCGTGTCATTACATATGATAAAGTCATCTTCCTTAATTTACAACCGGGCGACAATGTCTCTCACCAAAAAGGTCGTTGCTCAGCCGCAAGGAGCTCAGCATGTTTTCCCCTTGATATGATCTCCTTATTGAAGCCTATTTTCTCGTACAGATTCCCCAGGTTAAGCTTCGTTGAAAGGAGAAAAATGGCACGCTCGACCCCTTTTAGAACCTCCATGAAGCTAAGAAAAACGAAACGAAACGAAACGAAAAATGGTAGCCTAACAACTATTGCAAGGCATGAGACTAGAAAGAGATACTAGGTTCACCTATACTAACTCCAATAGAGCCAGTTAAGGTAAGACTTTCTGCAACAATGGTTGGTGTTCCCATTGCCATGTAATATCCTCCGCTGGCTGCTACATCAACCATTGATGCAACCACAGGATTGGACGCAGCCAACAGCCTAATCTCCCTCCACATTCTGCTCAGTGCTCATCATAAGCATCATGAAACAAAGCTACGATTAGACAAGAAAGCAGCAGGAAAGAGTAAAACGTTCGTTCAGTATGACAGTTAAAGATGAGATTTTTCGATGCATGGAAATTACCGGCAAATCACTTTGGGCAAGATCGACTTTACTACTTCCAAAGGAATCTTATGAGCTATCCCCGCCAGCTTCAAGTTTCAACTCCAGAAGTAGAGTCACTACCGAGAGATGAGTAGTTTCTTAATCTTATGGCGCAATGTCGACCATGTCGAAAGCGCATGACTTTGACAATTACTCTTACTCCAGATAGAGAAGAAGAGTTTTTACATGCCACAACTATATAACTTCCTCGGCAAAAAATAAAATAAAAATAATAGCTTATTAAAAGGGATAATCACAGAAACTAGAGTTTATTTTGAATGGTAGTCATTGAGGACTTCAGATTTTAAAAGCTCTTTTCCAGTTAGGTCTTGAACTCACTGTTGATGGAATCAAGGTTTTGGATATCATACATGCCAAATGACCGAAGTATTCCACGTTGGAATCACGTAGGAATTGTGGCACTAGAAATGAACTGACAACAAGCTCAAGACTAGATTATGGCATTTTGTTAGATCTTAAGTCCTCAAATGATCGAAAAGAAAAATTTTAAGTACTTGATTGACCAGGGGCCAAAACGTGTTTAAGTTTTATTTATCCCCCTGCTGAACTATAAATACCACAGTGATAGCAAGATATTTATCATGATTGATTACAACCACATCAGAAAAAAACTGAGATATTCGAATAGCTTTGATTTCTCACTAACATATGCTTTTACGTCTAAGTATCAAATGCGGCCCACCAGAAGGCACAGTTGAACAATGTTCAAGTGATATATAGCAGCAACTTACAAATCTGAGGCTAGAGCACCACCACCAGGACTGTCGATTCGGATGATAGCAGCTTTAAATTTTTTTCACTCTACAGAAAGCAAAGATGTAATGCTCAAGGAAGGACACATCAGATGAAAAAAAAAAGATGCAACAAATGACAATTCTCAATGTGCCAATAAACGAAAAGGAAATGGTAACGATATGGGAACACTTTGAGATGAGCTATCAGCCTATGCTTTGGAGGGAGACCTTTCGAATTGGCCTCTTTTTTTTTCATCTAAAAGACTAACCATTTCTTATTTCCTAAATACATGTGGACTAACGAAGGGAACAATACAGTTCGCCCCTAAATTTGCTTGCATCCACTTCCACTTACCCAAAGTTTACTAGAATTACTGAAGCAGGAAAAAAAATGAAAATACAAAAAATTATATAATCGATACATTAAGCCATTTTTGTAAGATTCCTATTTCCGAGGGTTGTAGAATAATAAAATATTTCATCAGTAGAGTTGGAGTTTGATCTGATAATGGTTCAAGAGATGCTAAAAATTTAATTATACATCATCTGATGCACTTAAGCATCAGGACAGATTTGGTAACTCTTTGCAGGAAAGCTGCAAAGCATGGCATGAGATGGCAATACTAGAGATTCCGCACGGAGGAAATACAGTGGCTACACTAGACATTTGTATCTTCTTCACAAGTTTGCTCCAGATTATTATTAAAACACCACTGCATAAACTAAGCAAACAGGATGCCACTTCATAACCATAAATATGGAAGGGACAACCACAGAGCTTTGGCAAAACGCTGCACCGAAAAAACAAATGCCACCAAGTGTGCTTATGACTGTATTCTGAGCTAACAAAGAAATCTTACCTCTCACAACCCGAATTTTTTCAATGATTTCCTCTGCTACTATACCGGGAGAATTGGAAAGGCTATCTGGACTTTTCATGCGAGTTATAACACCGGAGGCTCGTATTACAGCTATTAAGTCCTCACCACCGGATAACCCAAGGGTCCACTTGCTAGCTCTTGAGTACATACTGTAGTACCACAAGAAAAGAACCAATAACATGAGAAGGTTACATTTAATTTCTGAATTTCTTGTTCTTTAATTTGTTGACAGTTCGGCGGAGGGGAGAACACTTGTTTCTGAAACTGATGCAAATATTGCGTGACATTTAGGCATCTTTTATTTTTAGGCAATTTTATATTTTTAGAATATTTTTGTAATTTTGCGAATCTTATTGTCATTAGGGTTAGCACCCTATATAAGCTTGTTTCAAGGGTTTTGAGAGCAGTTTTGAACATTTGAATAATATACGATTTGATATCGTTTCTGAGAGAACAGCGATTGTTTCTCGTTCTATCGATTTTGTTCTTCATCGCCTTCTTTCTATCGTACTTCGGCATCATTTGGTATCAGAGCACAGGTTGCTTCGAACCGATGGCTGAACAAAATCGTGGTGGTCGAAGGCAGGGTGGTCGTGGAGGCCAGGGACGTGGAGTCGTTCCTGATGCAGATGAACAACCGCGTATGCGAGGCCTGCGAGACATAGAAAAGGAAGAGCTGAGAAGACAACTTCAGGATTTGAAGCGACGACTTGCGCGAGTGCAGAAAAGGCGAATGTATATGGAGCGACGTCTTGCATTGGCGGGGTTGTACTTTCCATCCAAAAAAAATCCGATCGTTGATGAATATCCGATTATTGATGAAAATCCAATCGTCGATGAAGATCCGATCGTGGATGAATATCCGATCGTCGATGAATATCCGATCGTTGATCAATATCCTAACGTTGATCAAGATTCGATCTTTGATCAAGAACCAATCTTTGATCAAGATCTAAATTTTGATAAATATTCGATTTGTTATGAAAATCCAATTTTTGATGCTGATCCGGTCTATGAAAATCCAGTCTATGATGAATCTGACGGAGAGCAGGAGGATGCGGATCCTGTCACGACGATAGAAGCCATCGTGTCAGCAAAGGGCAGCGAGTTCGTGCCTCTCAACGTTTCCCAGGAGGAGGCGTGGATGCGAACATGCGAGGTGGATGATTGGGTTTTCGCAGCGTTCAAAGACTCGAAAAAGGAGGAGCAATTGGTTGATTATTGTTCACAGATTCCTAAATCCATTAAATCTGTGGGCATTGATTTTCCTTGTGATAAAAGGCACAAGAAGTTGTCCGCGGAAGTTTGTATGGATATTGTGAGCGTGATGCGCACATCGAGTTCTTCAAAGGTGCGTGAGCCTGAACTATTGAATATTGTTAATATTCATGAAGGTGTTATTGAATCTGGTAGGGGCTTCCACACAAATTTGTACGTTATTCGTGGAATGTATAGTGGTGGTGAATTACTCGATTGGATATTGTCCAAGAAAGACAGTCGTTATACTGAGAAAGTTGCAGCAGTTTTTGTACGCCAGATGCTCAAAGTCGCTACCCAGGGCGATTTGTTTAAGTCAAAAAAAGAGGAATTCTTTTTGAAAACCACAGGCTTTGACTTATCGGGCTTCATAAAACCAAGAAAGAATTTTCAAGTTATTGTCGGTAGCGCCCATTATGTTGCTCCTGTGGTATTGAAACGCAAGTCTGGACAAGAATAAGATGTGTGGAGTATTGATGTGATAGGTGTTGCGACTGATGGAAGCAAAATTCTGGGGAGTTCATGTATACTTGTGACAACATGAAAGGCAAGATTAGTATCGATGGTTCTCTTAGACGTTCCTTGAATATTCAAGTCATCGATAATACTGTGTTGAATGAAATCCAAGTTGAGAAAGTTATTCCTGAAGAACAAATTGCTTTTTCTGTCTTTGTGGATGAAAGTGGATCAAGCAAGGAAGGAAGTTCCATACACTTTGAACTGTATTTGTTAATGAATAAGTTAGAAGATGTGTTTTCAGGGAATTTTTTGGGGTTGAAGCTGATGTATTATTTGATTCGATGGAGAGGCCGTCCCCGACGTTTTTCAGATGAGAAAGCACAACAAGATTTGAGGACAAATCTTTTTCTTAGTAGGGGAGAATGATGCAAATATTGCGTGACATTTAGGCATCTTTTAGTTTTAGGCAATTTTATATTTTTAGAATATTTTTGTAATTTTGCGAATTTTATTGTCATTAGGGTTAACACCCTATGTAAGCTTGTTTCAAGGGTTTTGAGAGCAGTTTTGAACATTTGAATAATATACGATTTGATATCGTTTCTGAGAGAACAACGATTGTTTCTCGTTCTATCGATTTTGTTCTTCATCGCCTTCTTTCTATCGTACTTCGGCATCAGAAACATGTCAGAACCCTTTTAAAACCATAAAATGCTAGAAAACTTCAGATCAAATGTGACCCTTAACAAGGGAAACATGCTTCTAACTACAAACCGAACAAGACTTCCTTGTGGCCTACCTATAGTCAACCAATGGAAGTTCCTTATCCTTCTCCATTCCAAGTTTTTCTTTCAGCATTGTTATCACCTGCAACGTGCATAGTAGTGAAAAATAAGTATCATCGCAACAGTAATTTAAGATGAGACAGGAATTCTGCCCTACCACTGAATGAGATAAGAATATGACCAGG
The DNA here is from genome assembly GCA_021437785.1 of Rhodomyrtus psidioides. Lineage (NCBI taxonomy): Eukaryota > Viridiplantae > Streptophyta > Magnoliopsida > Myrtales > Myrtaceae > Rhodomyrtus > Rhodomyrtus psidioides. Next base: position 9,814,545 of record JAILYB010000015.1, on the reverse strand, counting down.
CAGGGACAATGAAGACAAACACTAGGACGCCGAGTAGCTCCCTACTAGTAAGATTTGTAGGCCAGCATGTTGCTTGTGATTACATAAAACGAATTCAGGGAAGCAAAACTAAGAAGAATGAGGTTTCCTAAGAGCAATTTTTACACCCTTTCTTTTGACAAACAACAGGCATCTGACTGCCACTAATAATAGTAGAAACTCGTATTCACAGACGCAAGCATGGAATGATAATAGAAACTCATGAACAGTATATATGCCTTGGCAGGTCTTACTCGTATTCACATCGTCTACGACGTCATCGTCGAGCCCCCCGGCATCGGCTCCACCCAGGACCCTTATACCGGATCCGTCCGCCCCGTCGTGTTCATGCCCGGTTGGGTCAACGACCAGTACATCATCGAGGGTCTCTCTTCTGGGTTCATGTTCTTCCTGGGTGGGGTCGGGATCATGCTCATGGATCTCGTCCTCGACAAGAATTGGGCCAAGAGCGTGAAGACGTCCTTTATGACGGCGAGTAAATCATCCGTGGTGCTTGCTTATGTCATGAGTATGCTCTCGCACCGAGTTGGGAATTTGTTCAAGATTCATTACTCGATCAACTCGAGCTCGAGCGAGGCCGGGAACGCCGGCCACGGCTGAGCTAGAGCTCGCCTGGATCTGGCAAGCCCGAGATTGCCGGGACCGGCGTCCTCGAGCTCGCGGGGCCGAGTCGTGGTCAATCGCAGGGCGGCCAGAGGGAGGAGGAAGTAGCGGTGACCAAAGGACGAGGAGGAAGAAGGGGAAAAGAAAAAAAAAATGTATTAAAAAGAATTTGATTTTTCATACCAAACAACGAAAAATATTTTTCGATCTTTTTCACAGTTTAGCCAAACACTGGAAAATATTGTCATTTTCTTAGAAAATAAATTTCTAGAAAATATTTTTCATAAGTCTCATATTTTCCGCGAAACAAACGAACCTAAGAGAAGAGCTAAGCACCTTATCATCGTAGCGTATGTCAGTTATGAAGCCCTCTTTTTTCAGCCGTTCTACTTGAAAAACTCCTTTATTTATGAATTTCTCAACATCTTCTCTCGTCTTCCCTGTTCAAAACAGAAGAGCGTCAGAAATGTTTCCCAAGTACAAACAGGAAGATAAAGCCCGCACCAAGTGATAGCTACAGCACCTTTTGTTGAAGAAACTTCATCTATCCAACTGCCATATATCTTATCCAGTATGGTTGTCAACATCTCACAATTTTCTTCAGACATGGATTTTCGTGTGAGTAGATCTCCAGCACTTTTATATTTACCAATCCTTTCAACTTGTGGTTCAATTCCTACTTTCTCCAATACACCAGAGAGAGAGAGAGAGAGAGAGAGCTACCAGAAGAAAGCACGATCCAAGCCAATTGTCAACAGATGAGTGTTTAAAGAAAGAGCCAGGCAAAGTCACTTTTAGATTCCTATTTATATTTTTTTTTTATCCCAGCATACAGCTGCAAGTCATCCACTGTTTACAATCGTATAAACGGAAAACATGCATGCCACATGCTTCTTGATGTATGCTTGTCTTCTCAAGATTCCAAGACAAAACTGTTAGAATATATAAATATTAAACCACACATTCTTCTAATAGCTTAAGCTTTTAGAGCAGTTGGTAAATGATCCCACCAAATCTTTCATGGTATCAGAGCAGGAGGTCCTGAGTTCAAATCTTTCCAGGCCCCTATTTGTCTCCTCAATGAATTTATCAACACTTAGTATTAGGCAAAAGACCAGACTAAGCGTGAGGCGGAGTGTTAGAATAATTAAATATGGCCTCCCTAATGAATTTTTCCACGCTTAGTACTAGGTAAATGACCAGACTAAGCGTGAGGCAGCTTAAGCTTTTAGAGCAATTGGTAAGTGGTCTCACCAAATCTTTCAAAAACAACCAAAAGGCAGAATTGACAAAAGGATTTTGCTGAGAACTTCAAGCATCAAATACGGCAAATATTCACATGTAATTTCTGTTAGAAAATATTTTTAATATTTAATTGTTGGCTTTATTGATTGTTATGATAAATAATATTTGGTTTAATAAAGAAAGATATATATACAGTTTCCTAATTTAGTCGGATATGGGGCTGGATAGTATGAGCCGATATAAACCTAATATTTGATGAGGGGATAGGTTTCATTCTCTATAAATAGAGCTCAAGTCCCTCATCTAAACCATGATGTCAACATAACCTCACATATAAAATTGTCTGAAGCGATAGTGAGGGAGAATTGTCTGAAGCGATAGTGATGGGCTATCTCATTGAAGCCAGTGATAAAGGGGGTCATAGAGGAGAAGCTCTTGAGCATCGGATTCTCGCAATTCCGTATCAAGAACGATGAATTCAAAACAAAGGTGCATTAATTCTTTAACTCTATGGATTAGAGATTCGTGTATCCGTACGAGTGTATCTTGGGTCGCTGCATACGGATGAAATACGTAGCTTACATGTGGTATCAGAGCCTGCGCTATTAGGTCGCGAATCGTGTTCTCATTGTTTTTTCTAAATTTTATTTTTATCGAAATCGAAAGAAAATCATATATTCGGAAAGTACTCGACGAGACAAGAAAAATCGTATGAAGACTATCGCCGGAGACCGCCGCACGTGCCACCACGCACGGCCAGAAGCCGCTGCCCATCGGGCGCGTGGCGACAACGCACCTCACGCGCTGGCTAGGCCCCACACGTACGCGACACGTGCAGGGCTGACGTCAGCTGATGTCATCCAGCTGGGTGTAGACCCGACCCGACCCTGCCCGGAAGCCGACCCGACTCGTGACCCGACCCGAATTAGTTGACCGTTGACTCGGACCTTCCGGTCGGACCGGATCTCCTCGACCCGGTTCGCGAAGTTCGGCTAAGGAGCGGTTGGACCAGTCTAGCCGGTCGGACCGATTTCAGAACCGACTGGAGACCCGAACACGTGCGCAGCACGTGGCAGCGCGTGGGCCTTACGCACCGAAGCTTCAGGCGGCGCGTCAGGGAACGTGAGATGTCCGATGAGGGTGTTCCAGGTACCGGCGTGCTCGTATGATCATGCTCTACAAGATGGTATATTTATTTTACATGTTTGGTATTTTTATGGATGAAAATACGTACAAAATGCCAAATACATGTGTATTTTGGGGGTATTTTGAAGTATTTTTTGGTATTTCTATATAGGTTATTGAAATACAGGTACAAGCTTACATGAAAAGTACCACATGCAATTATGTGGAGCATGATTTGTCAATACATGTTTATGGTTTGACATGTATTGCTTATAGTATCGATGTAAATTAGCGGCATGTAATTTTATGAATGATTGCCCCTAATTTCTGAAATTACATGCATACTGTCGCGACCCTCCCTCGCGGGGTCGGGGCAAGGGGGAGCTAATGGGCCGCCCGATCGCTGGCTTGATCGGACGCGGGCCTCTCCCAAGGTCCATTACCCAAATCGCAACTGCTGGATATATGTGGTCGACTTTCAGTATGGTCTAGTGACATGTGATGAGTGTACATGCCAAGGAGTCGCCACCAATCGTTTCGTGGAGGGTACGATCGGAAACCCTATCGAATAGTTGGGAGTGATCTATTCGATTCTGCGGAAACCAGAGAAGTGGGTTCGGGGACTTAGTTACGCCAACTGTCAGAGTTGGCGCCCTTTCGGTACCAAAGCTGAATGGTTTATCTGATCCTAGGATTTCATGCAGATGAGTGAGGTACAGATCCTAAATCTAGGAGTTCATGCAGATGGGAATTACTACCCTATCACTCACGATCAATAGAAATAAGTGCGCAAATCAAGGATACAATACATGCGGATAAAACACATGAAATCAACATGGCATCCCTAATGAGGCCCTATTAGCCTAGAGAAATGTCAATCAATGATTAAGAGTGATTTGGACATAATTCGCCCATGAGGGGCAGAATCGTAATTTTGAATAATTCGGGAAAATTCACCTCGAAAGGGCAAATTTATCATTTTAGACGAATTGTAAAGTCAAAAGACGGGGGAAATAGGATTGGCCATCAATCCAATCCATTTCTCATTTTTCGGGAATTTTCAGGATTTTTCTAGGATTTAAAAGTGATTTTACCCTTAGAGGGGTAAAATCGTCATTTTAGACAAAGATGATAACTGAAAATCTCAAATATTAGGGTTGGTCGTCCATCTGACCCAAACCCTAACTTTAAGCAATTTTCAGAGCTCGATTGGAACAAGAAAGACGATTTTCCCAATGAGGGGCAAAATTGTCATTTTGATAAAAGGGACAGGACTCGAAAATCCAAGCCTGAGAATTGGTCGCCTACCTGACCCTAATTCTTACCATGGCATTATCGGCCTTATCTCACATATACAGCAGAGGCGACTTACCCCTAAAGGGTAATATCGTCAAATCTCAAAAGAACAGATAAGAAACCCCAAAAAATAGGGTTGACCAGTTGTCTGTGGTCAATCCTCAATTTTTGGGGGTTTCTGGAGTGTCTAGGATTTTTCCACAATTTTTTCACATTCTTTTTTGGAATTTTCTAGCATTTTTTGGATTTTCTAGGATTTTTCTGATTTTTTTAAATATTTTTTAAATCATTTTCGGAATTTCTTAAAAAAAATGTTATTCGGGCCGGGTCGACCCGACCCACTCGGGTCAGAACCCGGCCCAGACCCGGACCCGCAGAGCCAAGGCCTCTCAAAACGACGCCGTTCCAACTTTTTTTATTTTCAAATTATTTGGATCTGATCCAAGGGTGCTAATTGCGCCACGTGACAAATCTGCGCCCATTGGATCTGACTATCAGAACCTACGGTCCAGATTGGGCGAAGACTTGATCAGGGCTGTCTGATCGGACTACTTAAACCTACGGCCGCGATTAGAACTTGAGATTTGATCTGAACCGTCCAATCCTACTAGCATGAACGACGTCGTCTACTAACTAACCCATACGACGCCGTTTCAACCATTTTTTTTATTCCGTTTTAAAATCATTTTCGAATTATCCTAATTTCTAATCGGACGGTCACTACTTGTTGGACTCGATTAATCTCAACCGTTGGATCTCCCCGTTTGAACAACAACCTCCAACGGCCGAGCTGACTGTACTGACACGTGAACCAATGACCTACCGCCACCTAAGCGTTTTGACTCGTTGACTCGCCAAGTCAGCATCGTCTTCAACCTCTCGACCCCGACGAAATGGACGGCTGAGGAACTCCGGCGTCGATCTAACGGTGAAACCTTGATGAAATCGCGTGAAACCACTGCCAATCGACTCGAAATCGCCTCTACTCTAACATATCTACGAATCGCAACATCTCATTCGCTAAATCATGAGTATCAAGCATAGTGCCGAGTACGGCCATGGGAGTTCGATTCCTTGATTAACACAAAATCATTGCAATTCTATCACAGGATAGCATCAATTGATGTTCAGGAGACTTACCTCGAGCTCCGATTGAGCTCGCTCGGCCCAGATTTGGCTGGGCAAGAATGAGCAGGGGCCGGTTATGGGGGGCTAAGTTTGAAGACTCGATACGGGGTATGTGAGCAAAGTCAATGCAAAATGAAGATGCCACAATGGTCAGTGATGTTCAAGGAGTGAAATGCACATAGTAATTGAAAGAATGGGCAAGAAATGCAAGATCTGCCATTGAAGCTCGATGAAGAACTCGAAGCTGTGACTTACCTATTCTCGTGATTTCGCGGGGCGCGGCCGGCGGCGATCGCTTCCTGGCGCTCTAGGCGAACTTCAAACAGTCTTCTCTGGCTTTGGTTTGGCCGGAGTCGGCCCAACCAGCGCCTTGCAATCGAGCTCGAGTTCTCGACTACAGGGGGTCGAAGAACGAGCTCTCTCTCGCATTCTCTCTCTCTCTCGCGATTCAGTTCCCCTCTCCCTAACTGAATCAATCGTCCTCCTCAACAGAAAGCGATCACGAGCTTATATAGCTCTTGGGAATTTTGGCGTCGAAATGGGAGGTTGAAACATGTGACCTTCGCACGTGAAAACACGCGCGAAATGGTCACCGGCGACCGGCTTCTAACCGGCATCAAATGGCAATTTCGTTCGGGGTCTTTGGCGACTGCATTTGGTATGAATTTGGGCGAATTTCATCCAAATTCTGTCGTCGTTGACTTTCACGGGCGCCGCGGCCTTGATCGGCCGATTACTCTCCGTTCCGGCGGCCATTGGTCGTGATCTTGGTGTCAATCGACGGGGAATGTTGTGACGAATGAAACCCCCACTAGTTCTTCTTTAATTGCCGCCGATTGCTTGGTCAATTTCCTTGTTGAAATTCAACCTTGCAATGTTCATTTGTGCGCAGGCTAGATGAAGACGATGACACTGTTCTGGATCGGTTTGACCGGTCGGACCGGCGGTTTGACCGGTCCGAACCGGTTCTAATTTGGGATTTTCACGATTAATCCAAATCTGTTGGGAATTTTTGCAATTAAATTTCATAATTGAGTTTTGGGCATGGATTTTATCTTAAAATGTGGTTTTGCCCAAAATTTTACCCCAATTTCTATAATAAAAAAAAACCTCAAATTTCTATTTAATTGCAAAATTAGGGATTGTGCAATTGAAGGTTCAAATGACCAAATTGGGCCAAATTACCCATCCCAATCGATTCAGAATGGTAAAAATCATTGGGCAGCATGTTCAATTTGTAATGATAGCCCTTGAATTTAAAGTAATTTCAATTATGCCCAAATTCAAGGACTAAAATGCAATTATGTTTGCAATTGAGCAATTTGTCCGAGCAATTAGGTCAACTTGAAATAGGGGACAATTAGATTGAATGTCAAGATCCTAGAAACTGCTAAAATTGCAAATTAAAAGACTCAATTGATATTTTTTTCTCAGATTCAATAGTACGGGTTACAAAGGAACACCTATAATTGAATCTGATTTTGGATTTTTTGTGAGTTCAAAAATGTAAGAGATTAAAAATAAAAATATTGGTTATTTTTTCATATTTTTGTGACCTCAAATGCTATTTTTCTTGATTTTTTGAGTATTTTTCTATTTTCTAAAAAATAGCAAAAATGTAAAAAATATGGAAAATTATTTTTTGGTCAAAAATGGTTCCTTGGGCTTGGCCAAGGCCACCAAAGTTGATTTTGTAATTTTTTGACTTTTTATGGATTTTTTGTGATTTTTCAAAATATAACTGCAAAAAGATTTGGTCAAAAATCAGGTGTCAACAGCTGCCCCTCTTTGAAAGGAATCTCGTGAGAGGTTTCTCTCAAAGACAGGTGACACCTGAGTCTAGACCGACTCGACTGGGGAAAAGAAAAACGAATCCTGACATTCAATCTTTCTTGCCTTGCTGGTGAACGCTCTGCTTGTTCTACTTTGGCTAATGTGAAAGAGAGACGGGATAGAGATGCTTACCTGTTGATCACCTGCCTGATGCTCGTGCGGCATGCGCGGTGTATAGCGGGTTCTAGTGAATACTTAGGGACTCGTCTTTTGAGTATCCTAGGGCAATTAAACTCTAGCCTGTATGGTAGGCCGTACCAGAATGAGATTCATATACTTGATAGGAACCTATGAATGACGCACCCAGTTTCTCAGGGATTGTCAGGGTTTTGATCCGTATGGTGGATCAGACCATGAATAGGACTCCTCTCTACTAGGAACCTATGGATGACGCACCCAGTCTCTTAGGGATTGTCAAGGGTTTTGATCCTTATGGTGGATCAGACCATGAATATGACTCCTCTCTGCTAGGAACCTATGGATGATGCACCCAGTCTCTTAGGGATTGTCGAACATTTTGATCCTTCAGGGGGATCAGGCCAAGAATAGGACTCCTCTCTACTAGGAACCTATGGATGACGCACCCAGTCTCTTAGGGATTGTCGAACATTTTGATCCTATATTCTAAGGAATTAACTAGGATCTATACAAATGAGGTGTGCCTAACCCTTAGGCTTCATCAGATGAGCTATTCTGGGTTTAGGGGTTACCTAGAACCTCACAGAATGCTGATTTTGTCAGAAGTTTTCGATCCTATATTCTAAGGAATTAACTAGGATCTATACAAATGGGGTGTGCCTAACCCTTAGGCTTCACCACAAGAGCTATTCTGGGTTTAGGGGTTACCTAGAACCTTACAGAAAGTTGACACTGAAAATTGTCCTTTCGACACGCGAGGCGTTATTCTGGGATTTGGGGATTCCAAGTATCCTGCAGAAAACTTAAACCTGCAAAAACTTTGATAAGATTCTTCTGGGATCTAGGGGCTACCTGAGATATCGCAGAAAGACTATCTTGAATATTATCCTTTCGATACTGAAGGTGACATTCTGGGATCTGGGAGCTCCAAGTATCCTGCAGAAAGATCAAACCTGTAATACTGGAATCTCACACAAGGAGATAAATTCAAACATTATCCTTTTGACATTGGAGGTGACATTCTGGGATCTGGGGACTCCAGGTATCTTGCAGAAAGATCAAACCTGTAGTACTGGAATCTCACACGGGGAGATAATTTCAAACATTGTCCTTTTGACATGGGAGGTGACATTCTGGGATCTGGGTACTCCAGGTATCCTGCAGAAAGATCAAACCTGTAGTACTGGAATCTCACATGGGGAGATAATTTCAAACATTGTCCTTTGGACATGGGAGGTGACATTCTGGGATCTGGGTACTCCAGGTATCCTGTAGAAAGATCAAACCTACAAAATTGTTCATAAGAATGTGTTTTCCTGAGATATGGAATTACCAGGGATCTTGCAGGAAAATAAACTTGAAAGCTCTTCTTCACAGAGCAAGGCATCCTTCTAGAATCTGGGGTTACCAAGAATCTGTCAAAAGCTCAGGCATATAAACTCTCCTTTTTAGAGAAATGTGTTATTCTGGGACTTGGGGCTACCACGAGTCCTGCAGAAGTTTAAACTTGAAATATATTCTTCACAAAAGAAGTAGCATTCTGAGGTCTGAGGATACCAGGGATCCTACAGAAGCTTGAACATGTAAACTCTTTCTTACCAAGAGAAGTTGTGTTCTTCTGAGATCTGGGATTACCAGGAATTCTGCAGAAGCTTAAACTTGAAAGTTATTCTTTACAAAAGAAGTAGCATTCTGAGGTCTGGGGATACCAGGGGTCCTACAGAAGCTTGGACATGTAAACTCTTTCTTACCAAGAGAGGTTGTGTTCTTCTAAGATCTGGGCTTGCCAAGAATTCTGCAGAAGTTTAGACATGTTAAACGTTTCTCACCAAGAGTGATACAAGCCATTTTAGGAGCCGAAGTTATCAAGAATCTTGCAGAAGCTCCAGCCTGAAAATTTTCTCACCAAGGGCACATCAATGGTCTTTAAGTGATATCTAATGTCAAACTGACAGCACTTTATGACTTATATCATAATCATGAAAAAAATTTCAATGAATGCATTACGATGATGGAGGCTATCCAAAACACCTTGCAACATACGGAAGTGATCAAAAATTCCTTGTGAGGAAAGTTTGAATCAATCAATCTGAAATTACCCAAAAGAATTTGGTTAAAACGTCCATTGGAGTATTCTCATCAAAAAAGACTTCTCACCGTTTTTGAGATAATGGTCTTTTATCAAGAATGCACTCGAATTTTCTATCAAACCTGCGCCTAGGGTTCAGGATCATTCGCAGTGAATACACCTCGATCGATCAGGAGGACTTTCAAGGGACCGTAATGTTGGGCTTGGTCAACGGTTTTTAAAGGGGGACTTGCGTGCAAGTCAAGGCTTTCGAAGAGAAGTCTTCAATATCTACTCCAGGTTTACAAGTCAAGAAACCTGCAAAATGAGAAAGAAATAATCTTGCTCGAACTTCTTCGAGCTAAGTTTAGACATTAAACTCTATGTCAATCCAAGTGCCTTAATCAGAAAAGGCTTTTCAAGGTTGTAACGTAAGTAGGATTGGGAACAAAAAAAAAAGGCTTGTTTTTGGCTCAGAACATGCGAAGGGTCTAACATTGGTGATCACTGTAAGTTTGCCGCCATCTTGCCCCTTCTGATTCAAAGAGCGTCTTCAGTCTTTGAAGAGCATCGTGAGTCTTCGAAGCGCACGTTTGTCTTTAGAGAATATCTGTTTCATGTTGAGACTGTGTCAATCATCTTGTCTACGCTTTCATCATCTGAGTGTGACATGATTGGGAGCATCTTTCGCAGTCCAGCTCCCTTGGAATTTTTTTTTACAACCAGATCTCACCAGTGACATATACAAAGGTATCATGCCATATTTTGGTATTTACAAGATCAAGCACATGATTCACAAGTGTACAAGTATTTGGACGGGCATTGGCCTTGCTTTTACCAAGCACTTTGCTTTTTCTTTATGCCTAGGATCGGATTTTTCTCTCTCTTTTTTTCTTTTTCTCATCTTTTGTCGAAATCCCACATTTTCTTTTCTTTTGGGAATCGGGATTTTTGAATAAGTGTGCTAGGTGTACAACTTGAATCTCAGCACTCAAACATTAGTCCAGGAATTTTTACAAATCATATCTTTCGAACTTTTTCTGCTCTTGAAGTGACGTTGCTTTCGTCTTGGAATATGCAATGATCACCAACGAGTTTGCGAAACGAAGTACAGGCTCAACTGGGTTGTGCAAAGGGTAAAAGTGTATAGGATAGAGAAACGAATGCTTTTCATCATTGTCGCGACCCTCTTGAGGTTGTCGGGCTCTCGAGGGCTAATGGGCCGTCCTGTCTGGTCGGACGCGGGCCTCTCCCAAGGCCCATTACCCAAATCGCAACGGAGGTATGCGTGATCGACTTTCAGTGTGGTCTAGTGACATGTGCTGAGTGTGCATGCCATGGAGTCGCCACCAATCATTTTTTTAGGGTATGATTGGACCACCCAATCGAATAGTTGGGAGTTTCTATTCAATTCTGCGAGAACCAGAGAAATGATTTCGGGGACTTAGTTACACCAACTGTCAGAGTTGACGCCCTTTCGGTACCTAAGTTGACTGAATTTTCTAGCCTGAGATTCATGCGGATGAGTAAGGTATGAACCCTAAATCTAGAAATTCATGTAGATAGGAGTGATTATCCTAGCAATCACAATCAGTAATAAAATGCCCAACTCAAGGAATCTAGATATGCAAATAAATCACATGGCATTCCTAGTAAGGTCCTATTTATCAATCACAGCTCAAGAATAATTTAGCTGTCCTAGCCATTCTACACACGATCTAACCTAAGAAAAGCATTAGGAAGCATCGAAGGAGTTCGAGAGTACTCACATGGGGTTTGCCGTGCCCTGGTTTGGTCTTGGACGAGCTATCGAGCTCATGCCGACCCGATTATATTTGGGGATCCACTCGGCGTTTTACACCATGAAATCATGTGAAACAAAAACGAAAATATTCAGCAAGGGCATTTATTGTAGATGGTGGTCGATCTAATTGGACGTCAAGACTAAAAAAGATGTAGAAATTTACAAATTAAAATACTCGAATGACATTTTTTTGCTAAATTCAACTCTATGCGTCGTGAAGAAACACATGAAATTGAACTTGAATTTTGACTATTTATGAGTTCAAAATGTAAAAGAAATTAAAATAAAAATATTGACTATTTTTCTATATTTTTACGACAGCGAACGCTATTTTTCTTCATTTTTCATGTATTTTTCTATTTTTGGAAAATATTAAAAAATATTAAAAAATATGAAAAATTATTTTTTATCAAAAATGGTTCCTTTAGCTTGGTCAAGGCTACCAAAGATGATTTTTTAATTTTTTTAACTTTTTATAGATTTTTTATGAATTTTTTAAAAATAAACTATGAAAGACTGATCAAAAATCAGGTGTCAACAGCTGCCCCTCTTTGAGAGGAATTTCGTCAGAGGTTTCTCTCAAAGACAAGGTGACACCTGTGTTCCGATCAACTCGACTGGGAAAAGAAAAGAAATCATGACATCCAATTTTCATGCCCATCAATGTGTGTTTTTCCTTAAAAAGAGATGTGCTCATTCAATTCCCTGATATGATGTAAGAAAGTTAAGGAGTAGATAGACTTCCCTGCCCCTTACCTGCCGAATGCTTGCGGCATTTGCTGTGTCTGATGGGTTCAAGTAGATTCCTAAGGACTTGTCATCGGAGTGTCCTGGGGATGTTAAGCTCTGACCTGTATGGTAGGTCAAACCATAATGGGATTCCTAACTGATAGGAACCTAAGGAAGACGCATCCCACATTTGGGAATTTGCCAAGGGTTTTGATCCGTGTGGTGGACTAAACTAGAAATGGCTTGCCTAATGTAAGGCTTATTAGGGAAAACGACTCCTCCCGCGTTCGGGATTCATCAAGGTTTTGATCCGTATGGTGGATCGGACCATTGGGTTGATCCTTCAGGCGGTCTCTACCAGTCCTTTGACCCTTCATGCGGTTTCTACCATTCATTGACCCTTCATGCGGTTTCTACCATTGAGTTGACCCTTCAGGCGGTTTCTACCATTGGTTGACCCTTCAGGCGGTTTCTACCATACATTGACCCTTCAGGCGGTTTCTACCATTGTTTTGACCCTTCAGGCGGTTTCTACCATTGGTTGACCCTTCAGGCGGTTTCTACCATACATTGACCCTTCAGGCGGTTTCTACCATTGTGTTGACCCTTCAGGCGGTTTCTACCGTTGATTGACCCTTCAGGCGGTTTCTACCATTGAGTTGACCCTTCAGGCGGTTTCTACCATTTATGAGATTCCAAATTGATATGAATCAAAGGATGACGTACCCGCTCTTCGGGGCTAGTCGGAGACTCGATCATTCTGTGGATCGGTCTTAGAAAAGATTTGCCTACTAAAAGGCTTCACCTAAGGATGACGCACCCAGTCTTTGGGGTGGCCAAAAGTCCTGCAAAAAGCTTAGACCTGAAAAAATTTTCCTCGCCAAGAAGATATTAGTAATCTTTGGGAAGACAATAATTATCTAACTGACAAAATTCTACGACTTAAGTTTTAGTCATGAAATGTGCATTTTGATTGTTGGAGGTTATCCAAAACATTCCTGCCATATACAGATGTGATCATAAATTCCTTGCACGGAAACTCTAGATCAAACAATTTGAAAATTTCAAAAAGAGTTTGCTCAAAACATCCATTGGAGTATTTCTCACCCAAAAAGGCTCCTCACTGCTCTGTGATAATGATCTTTAATAGGGAAAGTGCTCAATTTCCTACCGAACTGTGCCTGGGTTTCAGGATCATTCGCAACGCATACATTTCGACCGATCAGGAGGTCTTTCACGGGATCGTAGTGTTAGGCTTGGATATCGGTTTCCAAGGGGGACTCACTTTTGAGTCAAGGCCGTTGAACGAAATTTTTCACTATCTGCTCCGGGTTTACAAGTCAAGAACCCTGCAAAATGAGAAAGAAATAGTCTTGCTCGTACTTCTTTGAGCTAAGTTATACATTAACCCAAGTGTCTTAGTCAGATAATACTACTTCAGGGTTGTAACATTGGAAGGATTGGGGACCGAAAAAGGCTTATTTTTTGCCCAGAAATTGTGAAGGGTTTGACATTGGTGATCATTGCAAATTTGCCACATGTCATTCGAAGAACATCTCCATTTCTTGAAGTGTACACTCCTCTTTTAGAGCGCACAAGGATGTTTAAAAGCGTCTCTTGTTACATTAAGAGACCGTCTGTTTGTGTGTTTGCAATTTGAGCACGACATCATTTGGAGAGTAGTCATCTTGATCTAACTCCTTTGCAGGGTCTTTTCATCGTCTCTCTAGACTTTACTGGGGATATTTTGAATAGACATCAGCCTTGCTTTTTACCAGGCACTTTGCTTTTTCTTGATGTCTAGGGATTTTTCTTTTCCCCCTTTTTTTAATCCCGTGTTTTTCTTTTCTTTTGGAGCTTTTCGGCAATCATGCTAGATATGCAACTTAAACTTTGGCACGCTTCCATTCCTAGAGTGATGTTGCCTTTGCTTTGGAATATGCAATGATCACCAATAGATTGATGAAATGAATTTGCTGGCTCAACTTGGTTGTGCAAAGGATAACAGTGTGTAGGATAGAGAAATGAATTATTCTCGTCATCCTATGACACTTGGATTATCATATAAACAACACACAAAGATTTATGTTAGTCCGAGCAAGAAAATTTCTAACCGTTTACTTTCTGATACTGATGGACTAACCTTCATTTGCCCCAATGTGGGGTGGTTCTTGACAGGGTTGAGAATGAAAATCGCCGTTCAATGGGGTTCTCAATGGGCATCTGTAGTGTTTGGAATGAAGAAATAAATGCCTCTGTCATCTCGATCCATGTAATCGTTGCGAATGACCCTTATATCCATAGGTTAAGGTTTCGCTATCATTTCCAATCTCCTCATCTCTCAAGTGTGTATGGGACGTGTTTGGATTAGGCTCGCTTCTCTTATGAGAAAATACCCTTTTGAACAGTTCAAACGACTCTTGTTGGAAAAATTCATTTCATTTCATCAAGATTTATCCTTCAAAGGGATTTTATGATGCACCATACATGTGTAATTCATGTTCAGACAATCTCATGTTTTAAAACATGAATGTCAATAAAGTAAGAATTCTATGTCTTTTTAGATGTGAGAATCGAATTAATTCTGAAAGTTTTTAATCTCCAATGAATTGGGAAAAGGGATACTTACCTGCCCATCGAGGCTGGAGATCCTGGAGATATAAAAGGGATATGTCATTGTATATTTTAAAACTTTACAAAAATTGGAACGATACATCTTACCCTTGGTCATATGCTCCAACGAGTGTACAAGGGTTGTGAAAATCTGCACTTCACATAGTAACACAAGATTGTTGGGTGTTCTAAAGTTCTTTCGACTTCTTGGTTTTTGGAGAAAAATGAAACTTACATGTCTGCCCTGATGGCGAGCTCCTGCCAAGGATAAATATTAAGCATTATTTTGGGTTTCCAAATTCAAAACAAATTGGGACGATACTACTTTACTCTTGATTTGAATTCCATTCTGCATGCCAATGTGCGGATTGTAGAAGCCGGCCCTTAAGCTTGTGGCCATGATTTCTTCGTCTGGTTGGGCAACGAATCCACCTCGAGGATTTACGTCGGAGGAGATTCATTCATCTTTTTGGGCGTGTTTCATGCACTGTTTTGTTATTTGAATGCATGGCTTCTTGGGTGCCTCATCTCTGTTCATCACCTGAGAGGAAAATGAGAGAACATTATCCCCGCATCTGATTGAAAATCATTTAGGAACGATACGTTCTTTTTACCAAATGGGTGGCTCCGCGGCCAAATGTGTTTTACATTGAAAGGATGGATTCCATTACGCTCTGCGGATGATAAATATCGCTTCGGGGACTTGCCCCACGGATCAAACGATGAATTTGATGTCTTCGGCTTCGACATGCTTTCCAGATGTAGGAGTGGTTTGCCCCCATTTTCAGTGGAGATGGGTTTTGTCGAGTGGGCAAGATCAAAAACTCATCCTAGATTTGGCTTTAGTCGAAGGTTGAAATCCCGACCTTGGATAAGCGAATCATGATTCATCTCCTTCTGCTTCGGATTTGTCATTTGCTTGCTTCACATTTTACAATACCAACTTCGCCGCTTGATGAAAATGAATCGATGATTTTCGAATTGCCCCAAGTTCTATAGTCATCTGCGTCGAATCTCTTTGAACTTCATCGGGTGATAGACAAACTGATAAAATGATTTTTCAATCCTGAGATCGAACTCCTGACGTTTCGTACCACTTCCAGTTCACTGACTACCAGGACACAGCACTATTGGCGTCCCTAACTGGTTCGTTTTTTGTTATAAAATTCTTGAAGCAGTTAGCGACCCCCATCGAGAATGAAACAAGCTCAATTTAGAGTTCATAACGACTAAAGGTCCCTTAGAACGATACAGAGCTAACCGTCTTTGAGCTCGCTCGGGCTTTTGCTCGCATTTTCCTATGTGAAGCCTTTAAATGTTTTTCTTCGTGGCGTTCAATTGATTCGCCTCGACTCTAATCTAACAAGGGATTGTCGTACTCAAGCATGATGATGCTCGCAGGTAGTACTGATCGCTGCCCCAGATTAACTCTAGGCATTAAGGAAGATTATCTTGCATGGAAGACTTTATGACAGAAAGATTAATGATACATCCATTCACATGTGCCTAGTTCCCTTGAGGATTCTCGGTGATCAGCCAGCTACACCATGAATCAGACATATAATCGTCATTTTGGATCATAACTTCATAAGTCCATCAGTTTTAAACTGATCGATCCAGATATGGAGCTCCTCATCAAGGAAATCTTTTGATTCTTCGAGCAACTGATATTCGGGTTGACCATCATCGCTTGGCGTTGAAGGATTCCTGTTTCTGTTGTGAGCGATCTGATTCTTCGAGCTAGAACCTTCGTCGTTGCTCGAGATTATAAGAGGATGATTGATCGGTTCACTATCAAAAGCACCTTCCATTTGGGAATGGGAGAAACAAAAATCCTCAAAGCATCCGCCCGCTTGATCTTCCGAAATCATATGCCCAAGCCGGGCAGATCTTTGAACACTAGGCGCAATATGTTGATCGGGGATAGGAAGAGCACTAGCGAAAAGTTGCTGCTCAAACCAAGGAGTTCGTACCTGCTGCACTTGTGGCATATACTCTTGAGGGGTGCTGAGATGATTCGAGGGAATATTTTGATTAGCGCCCAAGTAGTCGATGGTGCTGCTACCAGCTTGGTCGGTGCCTAGATTCGGCAGGGTATTTCTTACTTCAGGGGCATTGTAGTTATAGCCATGCCTAGTGTTTAGGCACAAGTTGAGTTCTTTCAGGTTCAGTGCTGTGTGGCGCTGTCTTAGCGCCCTTCTGTAGCTCTTGAGGTGACTCGCGACTCCATCTTTAGTGAGTCCTGGTATGTTCATGATCTCAAGTATGCGCGTTGGATATGCTGAGTTGATCCCTAGTTGCTGAACCGCACTAAGGAACTTGAGATGAAGCTCGGGGGACCAATTGACCCTCGTCTTCTTGCGACCCGGAACAGTGTTGACAACTTGGCTATTGCTCTCTGGCCTATTTCCAGTAGAATTTGATCGAGCCGGAAATTGTTGTGGAGGGAATTCATCAGCTTTGGATTGGTCGGTCGTGATAGTAAGCTCATCGTTAAGGAAACTCCAATCATGGTGACGCATATCACATCCTTTAGAAGGCATCGATATTGACTTCGTAGAATTGATTTGTTCATGCATATCTCCAACAAAATCCGATTGTATCGAAGATGGTTCGAGGGAGTGGGGTGGTGAATGAGCATTTTCAATCCTCATATAAGGCTTATCAAGGAACATTTCGCCGAGAGTGATAGGGCCACCGCAATTAAGGCAAGCGATAGTGCTGGGAGCTTTCTTATACCTCATGTTCTCCGCTCGAAGCTTTTCGTTTTCCTCCTTTAGAATCGCAAGTTCTTGACGTCTGTGTTGAGCCCTCAATTTGGCTCGCTTATTTTGAAACCAAAACTTGACCCTCAAAGGTTTCATCCCTAGCTTCTGGCCCAATTCATTTCTTTGTTTCATGTTCGGGAGAGGGCATTCACTAAAGAAAGCTTCAAGCTCTTGGATTTCATTCTGAGTGTGGCACTGGCGACGTTTCCTTTTCCGGGATTGACCATCGCTGCTGCTGTTGTCGTCGCTGCTGAGATCCTGAACTTCGTTGCTGAAAGGGTTGGGTTCTGTGGTTCTGGTACCAGACGCCATCCTGGAATCTTCGAGATCTCTCAGTAGTTCATTTTCTGAGATTTTTGGATCAGTCGCCTCTAGCAACTGATGGTAACCCTCAAACATGTTGGATCGAAAAATGTTCGATCAATTTTTGCTCACTCAGGGTTCTCTACTCTCTCATGTATGCTCACTCTCTCTAAATTTTCTTTTGAGTGGTTCTGTATGCCCATGAAACGTTCTTTAAACATGGATGAAGATCATCAGGCAAGCGTTGCTCCCAAGATTTCGTATTTCCCGCTTTGTCGTCTTCTTTCTTCTTTTCAACGTGGAGGGACACCAAATCGATTTCCTTTTCTCGATATCCATGTCTGTCTCCCACTTATTTTCAAAAAGGTGGAACTACGCTCGCCTCCTGCTCAGTTTTTTAATATGATGGGACCGCCAAATCCTTTCGCAACTTTTTTCGATAGTTGCGCTTAACTCCCGCTCAATTTTAATATGGTGACACCGACATATCTTTTTACAACTTTTTTAGGTTTATCAAGCCTGAAATCGCGGACTGGGACAGATCTGATGGTTCACCGAAAGAGCCACCACTGCTTTACCCAATTAACTTGGCTCCACGAGCATTATTGCTGTGCCTTTCTTCATTCTCGAGTTGCTATAAAATGAGGAGTTAATGCAGAGAAGATTAACACTCTTACATAATTGCCTTTTCTTATTTTAATCACTCTACCACACTCATCTTCTTCTCCCTCACTCCAACGAAAATGACCTCCTCTCCTATTCGCGCTTTCTCGGCCGAAATTTTGGCCCAGTGGGAAAAACTCTATAACCTCCTCGGTCGAGGCTATGCTCATATAGCCGATCACCCAGAAACTGAAGATGAAATCCGCATTTTGCTCGTGGAAATAGACACCACCTCCATCGAGGGCACTAATTTAGAGAGGGAATATAGAATCTTCCCAACCCTCTTTATAAATTTTTTAGAGACTTACCGTGTCGCTCATCGAAAAGCTACCGTGGCTCACGTTTTGCGAGCTCGCTATGAGGATCGGTCCAACTGCTTGGTGTTGGCCAACCTTGTGGCCGATAGTCACAGAAAGGCTGTTGAGTTCGCCAACAAGCGAGTCTCGATGTTGCTTCGCGAGAGGGGAAATTTGGTGGAGCGCTTGGCCTTATCCCTGACCACCTATGAGCACGACCGTCGTAATGTCGTGTTGAAGTTTCAATGTGAGTGGCAGGAAGAAAGGCTTGACAGCATTACCGCGGATATAGCCCATGGGAGAGGACTAGTTCGGGACCTGGAAATAGCCGCCGAAGATCACGGGACCAAGGTTGCCGAGCTTAAAGGGGAATGTAAACGCCTTCTTCTTAAGCTTGCAGATCTCGAGTCTCGAGGTGGTGAGTATAAGCAAAGCATCAATAATATGGAGGGCCAACTTGGTTCCTTTGTGATGTTAATTAGGGCTCATTGCGGTTTTATGTTTCCACCCCGATGATTTGTATGATCTGCTTTTAAGGTCCCTCGATTGAGCGAAATGAATGAAAGCTCTAATGTGTGTGTCTCAACTTCTGTATGGCTGACTTTCTCGAACACCTGACCACTCTCAACCTAGGCAAGCTGCGCTTTGACATTGATGATTCGAGCGTGTACATCTTGATTTTTTAATCTTGCTTATGATCGGATAAAGGAACCTCCCACCGCGATTATCCACAAAAAGACTTCTCTTCTCTACTTGTTTTTAACCTGTTTCAAATGAAAAGGCAGAATCAAAAGAAAGAATTTGAAAAATAAAGCATAAATCCTTTCAATTTTATGCTTACTTGTGATTAATAGGGATAAGAGCATTTACAAGGGTTTTGGCCTTGTGCAAAAGCTTTTATCAATATTCCTCAAAGGAAAGCATATCATTGAAAGGAATGTAATTCACGATAATCGCCTTTGATCAATTCCAAGAAAATCAATGGAATGTTCAAAAGTACACAATTACGATGTGTTTTAAATTCAATTGAAGATACGGTATCCAAATTAAAGCCGTTTGCTAAGAACGAGAGTAATTTGGATATCTATCTTTTCATTAAATTTGAACAACACGAATACTCTTGATCAATTATTGTGGATTACCAATGATGCAAAACATGCATGAACCAATTCAAGTTTATAGTTCCTTCTGGCGAAATTGGGATTGTATTGCCCTATACGGCCAAAAGGTTGTATAAGACTTCCAATTTCAATTTCATCCAAAGGAATTATAAAATTGATTTTGGAGTATTCGAATGATTAGAAGAAATGCCACTATCACATTCCAATGACAAGTCAATAGAAATACAACAAATTTCAATCTGAATGTATATAAACACAAATAGATCCCTAATACAATCAATCTAAGGGATCAGATAGAGAGGATCTCAGCAAAATAAATCCTATACAAGAAGGCTAGAAATGAAAATTAAAACAAAGAAATGTGATCTTAATACTTAGAGATGCCCCAGTTTCGATCTTTGAGACGTGACTTCAGGATCACCTATTCCAAATCGTCATCTTCATTAGATGATACCTTAATGATGTCCATAGCAGGCTCTTCTTGTCCACTTGGCGCTCGTAATGGGATGACACCATCTTCATCTTCCATCAAGAACATTGGGAGGAAAACACACCTATCTATCCTCAAAATGGCATTTAATCCAATCACCGGAATTATGCAATGAATATAATGATTAAGATCTGTAACAAGTTCGAGGGATAGAAAAGTCTTACCAACCAAACTTAAGAGAAAATCAAGCTTCTCTGTATTTTTAGCAGTGTTAGGTATACTAACCTTCCATAGACAAACGCATGAGACAAGTGAGGGAAAACTCCTAAAAATCAAAAGATAGGGCTTGGTACCTAAAGCCAAGGTTCTCACCTCGAATTCTAGGAAGAGCCGATTCCATTGCACAACTATCGTTGCATTGGGACTCAATCCATAGTTCGAAGTGAGCGGAATTGAAAAGTGGATTACCCCATGTTTTTCCTCACGGAGATTCCATTTTCAATTCCTTCTATTGTGTTCCTAAAGAGGGCGCCCGGGGTTTTAGGCGCAATTGTGTGTATTCATTGTGTCGTGCTAAAGCAATAGACATGCATTTTATTTAACAATCACCGCTTCAATATAAACATCCACACAATCATACATCCAAAACTCCTGCCTGCATAAAACAAAGTTAACAAGCACTTCACCCCTTATTTCTCTCGTCTACAAAAACATCTAACACATTCGTTAGCATATACACCTCACTTTCGAGAGCATCTGCATAAAATTAGGTTAGAAGAATCAATCAACTTTTTAATCGGCTCAAGTCCACTAAATGGTTAAGAACCAGTCCCCAGTGGAGTCGCCAGTCTGTCGCGACCCTCTTGAGGTTGTCGGGCTCTCGAGGGCTAATGGGCCGTCCTGTTTGGTCGGACGCGGGCCTCTCCCAAGGCCCATTACCCAAATCGCAACGGAGGTATGCGTGATCGACTTTCAGTGTGGTCTAGTGACATGTGCTAAGTGTGCATCCCATGGAGTCGCCACCAATCATTTTTTTAGGGTATGATTGGACCACCCAATCGAATAGTTGGGAGTTTCTATTCAATTCTGCGAGAACCAGAGAAATGATTTCGGGGACTTAGTTACACCAACTGTCAGAGTTGACGCCCTTTCGGTACCTAAGTTGACTGAATTTTCTAGCCTGAGATTCATGCGGATGAGTAAGGTATGAACCCTAAATCTAGAAATTCATGTAGATATGAGTGATTATCCTAGCAATCACAATCAGTAATAAAATGCCCAACTCAAGGAATCTAGATATGCAAATAAATCACATGGCATTCCTAGTAAGGTCCTATTTATCAATCACAGCTCAAGAATAATTTAGCTGTCCTAGCCATTCTACACACGATCTAACCTAAGAAAAGCATTAGGAAGCATCGAAGGAGTTCGAGAGTACTCACATGGGGTTTGCCGTGCCCTGGTTTGGTCTTGGACGAGCTATCGAGCTCATGCCGACCCGATTATATTTGGGGATCCACTCGGCGTTTTACACCATGAAATCATGTGAAACAAAAACGAAAATATTCAGCAAGGGCATTTATTGTAGATGGTGGTCGATCTAATTGGACGTCAAGACTAAAAAAGATGTAGAAATTTACAAATTAAAATACTCGAATGACATTTTTTTGCTAAATTCAACTCTATGCGTCGTGAAGAAACACATGCAATTGAACTTGAATTTTGACTATTTATGAGTTCAAAATGTAAAAGAAATTAAAATAAAAATATTGACTATTTTTCTATATTTTTACGACAGCGAACGCTATTTTTCTTCATTTTTCATGTATTTTTCTATTTTTGGAAAATATTAAAAAATATTAAAAAATATGAAAAATTATTTTTTTATCAAAAATGGTTCCTTTAGCTTGGTTAAGGCTACCAAAGATGATTTTTTAATTTTTTTAACTTTTTATAGATTTTTTATGAATTTTTTAAAAATAAACTATGAAAGACTGATCAAAAATCAGGTGTCAACAATCATCCTAAAGCACCTGAATTACCATAGAAGTTAAAATGACAAGCAACACACGAAGATTGATGTAAGTCAGAGCAAGAAAACTTCTAACCATTTACCTCTCGATACCGCTGGACGTACCTCCAGTTTGCCCCATTGTGGGGGTGGTTCTTGACATGGGTAAATAATGAAACCGTCGTTCAAAGGGTAATCAATGGTTACCTGTAGTGTTTATGATAGAGAAACGAATGCCTCCGTCGTCTCAATCCGTGTAATCACTGCGAATAACCCTTACGTCCGTAGGTCAAGGTCTCGCTATCCTTACCATTCCACTCATCTCTCAAGTGTGTATAGGACATGTTTAGATCAGGATGGCCTCTTGTCTGAGGAAACATCCTTTTGAACAATTTAAACAACTCTTGTTGGAAAAGTTCATTTTGCTTCTTCCAAAACTTACCCTCAAAGGGGATTTATGATGCACAATGCATATTTCAATCATGTTCAGATAACCTCCAAGTCTAGACATGAATGCCAATGTCGTGACTGTGAGAATTCTGCATCTTTCTAGTCATGAGAATTGAATGTATGCTATATTCCAAGAAGCCTTCAAGTTCTAGCGATAGGGATCCTGACAGTCTTAAAACCTAAGAGATTGGGAAATGAATACTTACCTGCCCAGCGTGGCTAGGGATCCCTGAAAATGTTGGTGTACGCTCTCAGATTTCAGAAAATTAGAACGATACACCTTACCCTTGATCATGCCTTCCAATGGGAATCAATAAATTCATGCAAATCTGACCACCACGCCGTTAGGTCTCCTTGATCATGCATTCCCATCTGAATGCCAATGCGTAGATTACATAAATCAGCCATTTTGACCTATGGCGATGATGCCTTCGTCTGATTGGGGCAATGAATCCTGCTCAATGGCTTCATTCATTTTGGAGCGTACCCCTGTGCCATTCTTTGCAGTTTCCTGCTCTTCGTTTTGCTGTCTGCTGTCTTCATCAGACATTCCTGGTATTTGCCATCAAGGACCTTGCTTCCTTGGGTCCTGCAATATTGAACACATGCTAATGTATGCATGGATGCATGATATGCTTATGCAATGACTATTATGATGACTCGGCTCAATCCGGGATGAGTCATATAATCGAAATCTGATTTTATTTCAAGGGTAATACTTCTTCACAGCATCTGAGTTTACAGGGTGCCCCAGTTCTTCTCCTTCGGAGTTTACAAGAATCAATGCTCCTCCAGTGAGAATCTTCTTGATAATGTAGGGGCCTTCGTAATTCGGGGTGAATTTACCTCCCGGATGAATATTACTCGGCAAAGTCTTCCTAATTACCAAGTCATTTACTTCGAAATTTCTGGTCTTGACCTTTCGGTTAAAAGTCCTGGCTACCCTCTTCTGGTAAGTTTGTCCATGACAAATGGCTTTAAGACGCTTCTCGTTTATTAAATTCAACTGTTCGTATCTGTGTTTGGAATACTCTGGCTCGGAGAGTTTACCCTTTGACAAGATTCTCATAGAGGGAATCTTAACTTCCACGGGTAGAACTGCTTCCGTCCCATACACCAGACTGTAAGGAGTTGCCCATGTAGAAGTCCTGATTGACGTTCGGTAAGCCATTAAGGCGAAGGGCAGCCTTTCATGCCAATCCCTGTAGTTTTCTGCTGTTTTAGCCAAGATTCTTTTGATGTTTTTGTTGGCTGCTTCCACTGCCACATTCATCTGTGGACGGTAGGGGGATGAATTCAGATGTCGAATACCAAAGTGATCCAATAGACCATTGACAATCTTGTTGTTCAGGTTAGACCCATTATCTGTGATGATCGCTTGAGGGGTACCATACCGGGAGATGATGTCTCTTTTGACGAATCTTGCCACATTTCTTGCAGTGACGTTCTTGTAAGAACTGGCTTCTACCCATTTCGTGAAATAATCAATCGCTACCAGGATGAAGAGATGACCATTTGAAGCCACAGGATTAATAGGCCCTATCATGTCTATCCCCCACATAGAGAAAGGCCAAACTTCAGACATTTGGTGTAGTTCGTTTGGGGGTGCATTGATTTTATCACCATATATTTGGCATTGGTGGCATGACCGGACATGTTGGCAGCAGTCTGATTCGATGGTCATCCAAAAATAGCCAAGCCGCATGATCTTCCTGGCGAGGAGGTGGCCGTTCATGTGAGACCCACATATACCTTCATGGATCTCTTTCATGAGAATATTTGCTTCCTTGGCATCTACGCATCTCAACAGAGTAGAGTCAAACGACCTTTTGTATAGAATTTGTCCGCTGAGGAAGAACTTGCTGGCCATCTTGGTTATGTATCTCCGGTCTCCTAGGTGGCTTCCTTCAGGAAACTCCCCTTTTGAAAGATAATTCTTGATGTCGTAATACTATGGTTCCCCATCAAATTCTTCTTCGATTAGCATACAATAAGCTGGCCTTTCAACTATATTGATCCTTAGGGGTTCTATATCCAACCCTCCAGTTGTTTGTAACATTGAGGCCAGGGTGGCTAACGCATCTACAAATTGATTATGAGATCTCGATAGGTACTCGAATGACACTTCTCCAAATTCGAGTGTTAATTCTTCAAGGTATTCGTGATAAGGGATGAGCTTTGCATCTTTTGTCCTCCACTCTCCCTGTGTCTGTAAAATGATGAGCATGGAATCTCCAAAAACTTGTAACCTAGGTATCTTCATGGAAATGGCCAATCGTAGGCCTAGATGCACGCCTCATATTCTGAGATGTTGTTGGTGCAAGGGAAAGTTATTTTTTCCGCCACAGGGTAATGTTGATCATTAGAGGATATCAGTACTGCCCCAGTGCCTGCCCCTGATAGATTAACAGCACCATCGAAATACATGACTCACTTGTCTTCTGCTAAGTTGAGAATTTGACCTTTTGTGCTTGTTACTTCAGGAGACTCACCGCTTGACGGGTTTTCTGCTAGCATGTCAGCTATAGCTTTTCCTTTAACTGACTTCTACGGAGAACATTTGATGTCAAATTCAGACAGCATCACTTGCCATTTTGCTAATTTCCCAATCAAAGCGGGTTTCTCCAAGAGGTATTTGACAGGATCGTTTTCTGTTATGAGCTGAATGTGGTGGTGTAGGGTATATTGCCTCAATCTACGAAGTACCCATACTGTTGCTACACATGCCCTTTCAACTGGTACATATTTTGCTTCAGACGGCGTGAATTTCTTGCTCAGGTAATAGATGGCCCTTTCTTTACCATCTATCGGGCTTGTTTGGGTAAGTAATGCTCCCAAGGATTCCTGCTGTATAGTCAGATATAAGGTCAATGGGTGACCAGGAATTGGTGGCACAAGTACCGGCGGTGTGATCAGATAGTTCTTGATCATTTGGAATGCCCTGCTGCATTCAGCATCCCATGTTACTTTCGCGCCTTTCTTAAGCAATTTGAAGATTGGCTTAGCCACATCAGACAGCTGATTGATAAATCTGGCAATATAGTTCAGTCTCCCCATAAGGCTTCTCACTTCCTTTACTGTGGATGGAGTTGATAGATCGTGGATAGCTTGAATCTTTGAAGGATCAATCTCAATGCCCCTGTTACTGACTATGAATCCAAGAAGTTTCCAAGATCTTGCCCCAAACACACATTTGTTAGGGTTCAACTTCAACTTATATTTGCGCAGGCGCTCAAATAATTTTCTTAACACCTGTACGTGATCCTGCCCTTTCTTGGATTTGGCGATCATGTCATCGACGTACACTTCAATTTCTTTGTGGATCATATCATGGAATAACGTGACCATGGCCTTCTGATAGGTAGCCCCGGCATTTTTTAATCCAAATGGCATGACTTTCAGCAAAAGTTCCCCCAGGGTGTGGTAAAAGCAGTCTTTGGTTTGTCTTCTTGTTTCATGAAGATTTGGTTGTATCCCGAGAATCCATCCATAAACGAGAACAATTCATAACCTGCTGTGCTATCCACCAACACATCAATGTGAGGAAGTGGAAAATCATCTTTTGGGCTTGCTCTATTCAAATCTCGGTAATCCACGCAGATTCGAACTCTACCATCCTTCTTCATGACGGGGACTATATTTGCAATCTAGTCTGAGTATGGGATGGCTTCAATAAAGCCTACCATAAGAAGTTTCATGACTTCTTCCATAATTTTGTCTTCCAACTCGGCCTTCATCCGTCTGCCGCCTTGCTTGACAGGTTTGATACTGGGATCTGTGGGTAAGGCATGCTCCACAATCTTAGGATCTAGGCCTGGCATATCAGCGTAAGACCATGCAAAAATGTCTTGATATTCTTTTAATAACTCTGTGAACTCGAGCCTTTCATTTCGGGATAAATGCCCGCCGATCTTGACCTCTTTGATATTCACGGAGTCTCCCAGATTAACAATGATTGGTTCTTCTGAAGTAGGAGGCGTCGATTCCTCAAAGGCATTCCAATCTCTGCGGATAGACGCATAACCCTCGTCTTCATCTTCCTCAATGCTATAAGAATGGTTACTGGAGAAATCCGAATCTCGTAACAACCTGGTATGCATGTTTGAGATGATATGCCTGAAATGTCATGAGTATGGTTAGTTCGTATTCCATAAGAATGACATGCATGATCATGGAAAGTCTTTTCGAAAGAGTTTTCGAAATAGGTATAGGTATAAACGGGACTAATCCTCATGTCATTGGATATCCTGGCCCCAAGGAAATCTCTTTGGAAATCAGGAATCATACGGCAAATCAGGCCTTAAGCTTCTGTGCAGAAGACTATTATCATCATTGGGCTGATTCGTGGTTCCATATGTCCTTAACAAAATATGTATGGTTTTATTGAATGCAAGATGGGCCGCATTACAAGATGTGCTATTTGGACCAACGACCGGAGATCCAAAGGCGTTTCCCTATACGTACAATAAGGAAAGAAAATGCGACAAAATGCAGAAAGTTCTAAATACAGTATTTAAAGACAAGGGAAGAGTCTCGTTACTCAGATGAAGTGGCTTCATTATCCAACCACTCCATGATGACATTCACATAGTCATCTTTGAGAAAAGGATTTGTCAGATTTGGTTCTACCGGTGAAGTGACATCTTCTTCAGACAACCATTTAGAGTTCTGGTTGAAGTAGGCATTTAAAGGATTATTGAACATTCGAAACCTGCCTTTCCAAGTTGGAGAACCGATGAACGAGTTATTCGGGCTGTTTCGGCCTCCCAGGCGTCCCAGGCTTTTGCCTCGACCTCGGCCTGTTGCCTTTGGGACAGATTCATCCATGTGATGTTTCTGATATCCCAAGCCCATTCTATGCGAGTTAGCTTTAGACTGCAGGGGGTATTTATCCCTTGACTGTGTTTACCTAGACCTTTTCCAGGGTTAAACCCATATGCCAGTAATATCTTAGCTGGTAAAAGATTGGCTTCTGAGATGTAGGGGGTTCTCAACCTTGTCCCTGCCGGGGTATGAACTGTGGCTACCAGTTCTAGGGAATGATAGCTTTCTTCTGTTTTCACTTCGGGTTCAACATAGGGAATGGCACTGTTCTGGTATATCTGGAGGTTGACTTCTCCATGTATGGTAATCACCTTCCCATCCACTACAAAGCGTACTTTTTTATGCAAGCTCGAAGGGACGGCTCCTGCTGTATGGATCAAAGGCCTTCCCAGCAAGAATCCGAATGCACTGGGCATATCCATTACTTGGAAGTTTATAGAGAATTTTATCGGGCCGATGAATACGTCAAGCTCAATCTCGCCCACCACGGTCTTCCTCATTCCGTCGAAAGCTCTCACAGCCGTTTTGGATGCCTTAATCGTTTCCTCATTGATTCCCAGCCTTCTTAGGGTAGCCAAAGGGAAAATATTGAAGGCTGATCCATTGTCGATCGATACATGTGCCACTCTTTTCCCGTTATATTGCGCGGAGATATATAAGGCCTAGTTGTGCCCTCTTCCTTCCATGGGGAAGTCCTCGTCAGAGAAGCTCAATTGGTCTTTTAAAAGGATCGCCCCCACAAAGTCCCCTAATTGTACCTCGTTAATTGTTTTAGGGACATGTACTTCGTTGAGTATTTTCAACAGTGCGTTCTTGTGTTTCTCTGAGTTGATGAATAAATCTAGCAAGGATATTTGAGCCGGCATCTTCCTCAACTGCTCTATTACTTCGAACTCGCTGGTTTTGATGATTGATATGAGCTTTTCGGCGTTTTCCTTTGAGACTTCCTTTTTTCGGATTCGCCTTCCCTAGGGGCATAAAACCGTCCAAACCTCATTACCGCGTCTACTTCTTTAGTCCCATAGTCCCAATGGACTGCTTTAGGATCGTATTCTTCTACTGGAGGGACTTCTATAGTTACAGTCGTCTGATAAGATGTCTCTGGTTCAGCCGTGTTGTCTGCTTCTTCTTGCGGCAATTGAATCATAACAGGCTTGACTAGGTAGTCTTTCACCCTGCTCATGCTATCAAGTTCTTCCAATCTGATTACCACTGTCGTAGCGACTTCGACCATTGATACGGTGTCGTCAAGCCCTTTTGAAAAAAGTTCTTCTACGTCCTTCGAGGTCTCTGTTGAGAGAGATCATCCATACCTCCCCATCCGTCTGGTATGATGTCCTCAATTTTCTGATAAAAGCTGGGAGGGGCTGAATATTTCACTTTGAAGTTGTAGCCCCCAGAATCTTGACCAAGGTTGTCTACAATTTCACCCTTTTCAAGCGCGTTGGCCATAAATTTGCGGTCCGCTAGACTTCGTCTCTTGGCTTCCAATTCGTCCTTTTCGAATTCTTCTTCTGACTGAGTGACCGGCCTGAGATTGTCTACCAGATTCTCGTGTGGGATACCCCGGGTGCTACCCTGCTCAGTTTTGATAACGAAGTAGCTTCCTTCCAAAGATAAAGAAGCTTCAACTCCTTCGAATTCTTCATTGGTGATATCGGACATTATCCCTAAGTTCATCATTTTGGCAATGCATAATTTCTTTTCGTCAGCAGAGATCTCTCCTGCTTTTGGGTATGACGAAGCGGCTGCTAGCAAGTCGGTCAGCTTAGGCACGTCTACCTTCAGCTTAAGGTAGTCTTCCTCCGCTTCAGTAAATATCGCTCCTACTGCTTGATGATCTGGAAGTGGGTTTTCTTGTACATTTGGGGCCACATTGTCAAACTTCAGAATCTGACTGTCAATCAGAGCTTGCACCTTCAGCTTAAGAATATAACAGTTGTCCACATTATGTCCTCTCTCGCCCATGTGGTAGACACAGGTTTGGTTCTCGTCAAAGCCAGGATATTTAACAGGGTTTACCCTAGGCGGTTCTTTTGCCACCAGGCGTTGCTCTAGCAGCACTGGGAGCAACTTGGATAAAGGCCTCGGGAGCTGAGAAAATTGCTTCTGGGGTGGCCTTCTTCTGGGCTCTTGTACTTTCGGTGCCGACCAAGATGATCCTCCTTTGGTCTGATTGGAATTGCCAAACGGCTTGGGCTTGTGGGGATCCGGTATAAATGCTATGTCAAGTCCGGCTTCTTTCTCCTTTTTCAAGGGATACTGCTTCCTAGTAGAAGCTTCATGAGGCCTTCTTTCTCTTAAATGTGCAAATGTTTGACATCCGGAAGTGTTTAGCTTGTCAAAGTACTCGTGGGGGAGTGCCTTTAGGAATAAATCAATCAGCTCTTCCTCGAGGATTGACGGCTTTACTTGGGTAGCTAAGGCTCGCCACCTCTGGGCATATGTCCTGATTAATTCGCCTCTCGCCTTTGAAGTTCGTAGAAGGTCTTCTCTTGTTGGGGCTGTAGCCGTGTTGAACTTGTACTGTCTGAGGAAGTCTTCTGCAAGATCCTCCCATCCTTCATAATCTTCTAGGTCTAGCTCAATGAACCAAGCCAGAGCGGCGCCAGCCAAACTCTCTTGGAACGTGTTCATTAACAGTGGAATGTAATCCGAATAGTGTGCCATCTTGCGCAGATAATACTTGAGGTGGGCACGGGGACAGCCTGTCCCGTTATACTTTCTTACGAACTCTGGCTCCCTACAGTCATAAGGAGTCTCTACTTTAGCAAAAGGGTATATTTTGTCGAAGCGGGCTAACTCATAGCCCTGGTTGCTCAAGCATTCTTCGATCTTGGCCAATCTTTTAGCCTCTGCCTCTGTTTTCACAGTCTGCTTCCCCTTCTCCTCCTTCTCGAGGTTGATAACAACAGGCGAGGCCTTTTGTTGTAACCGGCTGTTTGGTTCATGGATGTCCTCCTCTGCATGTTGGGTATCTCTCGTCACCTCCTTATCTGTTGTATCAAGTACAAAAGAAGGACCCGCGTTGTTCTGGTTATGACCCGTTGTTTGTTTAGCTTGGGTAGCTTCCAGCATTGCCTTGATGTCTGTTGACACCTGATTTTTGATCAGTCTTTCATAGTTTATTTTTTAAAAATTCATAAAAAATCTATAAAAAGTTAAAAAAATTAAAAAATCATCTTTGGTAGCCTTGACCAAGCTAAAGGAACCATTTTTGATAAAAAAAAATAATTTGTCATATTTTTTAATATTTTCCAAAAATAGAAAAATACATGAAAAATGAAGAAAAATAGCGTTCGATGCCGTAAAAATATAGAAAAATAGTCAATATTTTTATTTTAATTTCCTTTTCATTTTGAACTCATAAATAGTCAAAATTCAAGTTCAATTGCATGTGTTTCTTCACGACGCATAGAGTTGAATTTGGCAAAAAAATGTCATTCGAGTATTTTAATTTGTAAATTTCTACATATTTTTTAGTCTTGACGTCCA
Organism: Rhodomyrtus psidioides; assembly: GCA_021437785.1. NCBI lineage: Eukaryota > Viridiplantae > Streptophyta > Magnoliopsida > Myrtales > Myrtaceae > Rhodomyrtus > Rhodomyrtus psidioides. The sequence goes on along the minus strand of JAILYB010000015.1, from coordinate 9,783,563 downwards.
ACTAGATCGACCACCATCTACAATAAATTCCCCTTGCTGAATATTTTCGTTTTTGTTTCACATGATTTCATGATGTAAAACGCCGAGTGGATCCCTAAATATAATCGGGTCGACATGAGCTCGATAGCTCGTCCAAGACTAAATCAGGGCACGACGAACCCAATGTGAGTACTCTCGAACTCCTTCGATGCTTCCTAATGCTTTTCTTAGGTTAGATCGTGTGTAGAATGGCTAGGACAGCTAAATCATTCTTGAGCTGTGATTGATAAATAGGGCCTTACTAGGAATGTCATGTGATTTATTTGCATATCTAGATTCCTTGAGTTGCGCATTTTATTACTGATTGTGATTGCTAGGATAATCACTCCTATCTGCATGAATTTTTAGATTTAGGGTTCATACCTTACTCATCCGCATGAATCTCAGGCTAGAAAATTCAGTCAACTTAGGTACCGAAAGGGCGTCAACTCTGACAGTTGGTGTAACTAAGTCCCCGAAACCATTTCTCTGGTTCTCGCAGAATTGAATAGAAACTCCCAACTATTCGATTGGGTGGTCCAATCACACTCTAAAAAAAATGATTGGTGGCGACTCCATGGCATGCACACTTAGCACATGTCACTAGACCACACTGAAAGTCGATCACGCATACCTCCGTTGCGATTTGGGTAATGGGCCTTGGGAGAGGCCCGCGTCCGACCAGACAGGACGGCCCATTAGCCCTCGAGAGCCCGACAACCTCAAGAGGGTCGCGACAATGTCGGCCATCATAGTTGCTAGGGCGGTCATATGATATTCCAGCATGCCCACACGCGGAGTCAATTCTTGTTGCTCCATTCTTGTCTTAAGGCGAGTTCGGAAACGATGTGTCGGTAATTCCGTGATAAGATTGTACTTGTTTCAGAAGGATTCCCAGTGAGTATTTCTTTTGTCTTTGCCAAAAAGAAGCAGTTAATTCTTTTAGTTGCATGCTTCTTGTCGGTAGATGGGAAAAGGGGCTACCTCGTGAGCCTTAGCCTCATGTAAGTAGTTCTTTTAATCATTTTCCGACAAGAATTCATGAAATTAAAATAAGCGTAATTTCTGACGATAGTTTTTTTATGTATTCGCAAAACATGTTCACATTTATGCTCATGTGTCCAAAATAGCATCACACAGAAATGAGAATGTATGAGCAGGTGTCACAATGTTTGCTTATTTTACACTTGACATAATAGCCTATATTCAAGCCTAGGACGCTTGAGGTCTAAGGTATCCTCATCATCCCAGTATGGATTCCCCTCTTCAGTCTGGGGCTCCTCATCCTCTGAATATGGCAGCGGTCCCATGTCTTCGGGTACGTACGGCTCTATTCCATACGTACGGTACGATGTATTCGGGTACGTAAGGCTCGACAAGGCTCCGTCTGGTCGCTTTAAAGTGCTGAATGTATTCCGCAGTGGCTCTATGAATGTTTTCTTCACGAGTCATGTTTTCTGGCCAACTTATTTCTTCGGTCTGAGAATTCTTCAAAGAGCGTATGATGGATGTCACTCTGGCTTCAAACTGCCTCTTCTCCTCCTCCATGAGAGTCTTGCTCGGTATGTCAAAAGAAAAGATACCAGGTTATGGTGGAGAAGGGATCTCTTGTAGTGCCCCAAACTGTAGGATCGCCCTCTTTGGATAGTATACGGTAGCGCCCGTGAATCCTAGCAAGGGGACTGGACCTTTGTCATCGCAGGCCAATCTGACTTTGCCCAGCGTTGGTAACCTTAGCTGCCATCGGAGTTGTTCGGGCTTTAGAACTTTAAGGAAGTTTTTACACTCTATAAAGTTGAACTTAGGAACACGTGTATGTGTTCTGACAAAGGTTTTAAGAGGATGTGCATCAGAGCTGATTTCAGTGAAACCCATGCGGATGTGGAATTGTCTGATATGGGATGTGAACCACAGATACAAAAGATCACTAGAGACTCTAAAGATTCCCTTTTTATTTTTCTTGAAGCGATTTAAGGAAAGGAAGGTTTCGACAAGGATGATGTTTGAGTAATCCCACCCACAACAGACTTGTCTGGCTACTACAGCCATGATAGGGTCGAAGGTGACAGATGAGATTGGGAACAGCACAAAGCTGAAGAATGCCAAGACAAAGGCTCTACCAGATTTGGTCCCTTTAGCAGCAGGGAGGCAGGAAAATCGGTCTATAAGGAAAGATAGGGAGATTCGTCCAGAGTTGCTTTTTGCACCTGCTTTGACTTCGATTAGGCTTGTGTCAAGGAATTCAGCCACCTGACTCAGGGGTTCAAATCCTATGGGGGGTCGAACGAGTGTGTGAGTGAACTCAACTCCGATGACGGCACTGTACTCCTCGCTAGTGGGAGTAATCTCCAGTCCTTCCATGCAGAATGTAGCGGTGGTAGGATCCCAATAGAGCGCCATGGCTTGGATAAAGGCAGGTGGACACTCAATCTTCAGTAGGTCTAACAGGTATCCTAGTCGTGATTCAGCATACTTCTGGCTGGCTTCGCCCATGCTATCCCACCATGATTGGAGTTCGGCCCGGGGAACTTTGAACACTTGAATATCACTCTTTCCCATCAAGTCTAAAATATGCAAATGATTTTAAAAAGTCAATCGTCAAAAATTACTTTAAAGACATGATTATGCAGATGCCATGAGGTATGCATGGGCTAACTTAATTGCATAGTTCAATTGAAGAAATGGAAATTAGGACCTTTTTCAGGTCTCGAAGGGCTGACTTAAAGCCTAACTTGAATTTCAGGGAAGTGAATTATGCAATTTAGTCAGGTTCACTCAGTAACTAAGGGAAACAGTAATGTCACATTCCATTGGTCAATACATCAAATGAACAAAGTGGAATGAACTTTTATTACAATCAGGACGCGTGATGAAAGAAAGGTAAAGAGAAATTCTTCAAACAAGAAAGCCATAAAAGGCCGATGAAATGTGAGGATCTAAATCACTCCTTTCCTAGAGGTCTATCCAAATGACAGTCAGTCGGGAACTCTCCTCTAGTCAAGTGTAAAGGAGTTATCTTCAATGTTCTGGTCGAAAGGTCGTAGTTCCTCTGGCCATTCTCTGGTCCATGGTATGACGACTTCAGGAGCCTTCTCGGGTTTCACCTTCTTGAGTGTGATACGCTTTGGCTTTGTCTTGGTAGCAGGACGTCTTCTTTTTCCCCAAAAAGTAATCATGGGTACACTTTCTTTGGTCAGTAGTTCAGCCTTCCGACGGGCATATGCCTCCCTGGCCAACTGGTTGCAACGCTGCCTCTTCATTTCCAGATAATTCTTAAACATCTCGTCCGCTTGTCGCTTGAATCTGAGGTTATCGACGTAGTAGCGGGTTTGACAATCTTCCGCATATCCTAGCTTAAGTCCAGTCAGTTCCCGACCATGCACGAATCTGGTGAAGTGTAGCCTTGTGTTTGATCCAGGGCGAGTGACTTTCCTTAGGTACTCGAAGGTTACCAACTCCGTCGAACTCTTAGGGAACAGCGACATCCTACCTTATTACCATTGTTGTTTCAATTAGTCACTTGAGTGATTTTTATGATGCGAATGCATATGTATGTAATGTATGAGTCACATTATGGAGCAGGGAATAATAAAGTACATTGAAAATAAATGCCTTACCAACCGTACTTGGGGGAATGTGGAATGTCCCCCTCTATCAATGGGTGGTTTTAGGTATACCAACCATTCATAGACACGCGCATGAGACAAGTGGGTATACTCTAAAAATCGAAAATCAGGTGAGGAACCTACGGCTCAGGCTCCCACGATCCACATGAGGCAGATTCCTCCCCAAGGGTACCTACCCAAGAGGGTTAGATATCGCCAATGCAGATGGTAGGCGGGAACGAATACGAAAGTCTCAAGTGCCATCAAACACAAGATCCTTTTCGCACGCCTTCCCTATCTAAGGTAACCTAGAGGTGGTTGCAGTCGTGGTTTGACCGCCAGTGTGTGCAATGTGTCGTGATCATCACAATGCAAAGTCATGCACAGCAGTTTGTATCAAAACACCGCTTCAGTATGTGCATAAAAATAAACATACATTCCCAACTCTAACCTGCAGGAAAAATGTCAACAATCACTCCACCTCTTATTTCTCCAATCTGCAAAAACATCTAACACAATGGTTAGCATACGTACCTCACCTTCGAGAGCATCTGCAGAAAACAAGGTCAGATAAATCAAACAACTTTTTAATCGGCTCAAGTCCTCTGGAATTCGTAACCAGAGATTCTGGTTTCGAATAGTCCCCAGTGGAGTCGCCAGTCTGTCGCGACCCTCCCTCGCGGGGTCGGGGCGAAGGGGGAGCTAATGGGCCGCCCGATCGCTGGCTTGATCGGACGCGGGCCTCTCCCAAGGTCCATTACCCAAATCGCAACTGCTGGATATATGTGGTCGACCTTCATTATGGTCTAGTGACATGTGATGAGTGTACATGCTAAGGAGTCGCCACCAATCATTTCGTGGAGGGTACGATCGGAAACCATATCGAATAGTTGGGAGTGATCTATTCGATTCTGCGGAAACTAGAGAAGTGGGTTCGGGGACTTAGTTACGCCAACTGTCAGAGTTGACGCCATTTCGGTACTGAACCTGAATGGTTTATCTGATCCTAGGATTTCATGCAGATGAGTGAGGTACAGATCCTAAATCTAGGAGTTCATGCAGATAGGAATTACTACCCTATCACTCACGATCAATAGAAATAAGTGTGCAAATCAAGGATCCAATACATGCGGATAAAACACATGAAATCAACATGACATCCCTAATGAGGCCCTATTAGCCTAGAGAAATGTCAATCAAGGATTAAGAGTGATTTGGACATGATTCGCCCATGAGGGGCAGAATCGTAATTTTGAATAATTCGGGAAAATTCGCTTCGAAAGGGCAAATTTATCATTTTAGACGAATTGTAAAGTCAAAAGACGGTGGAAATAAGATTGGCCATCAATCCAATCCATTTCTCATTTTTCGGGAATTTTCAGGATTTTTCTGGGATTTAAAAGTGATTTTACCCTTAGAGGGGTAAAATCATCATTTTAGACAAAGATGAGAACTGAAAATCTCAAATATTAGGATTGGTCGTCCACCTGACCCAAACCCTAACTTTAAGCAATTTTCAAAGCTCGATTGGAGCAAAAAAGACGATTTTCCCAATGAGGGGCAAAATCGTCATTTTGATAAAAGGGACAAGACTCGAAAACCCAAGCCTGAGAATTGGTCGCCTACCTGACCCTAATTCTTACCATGGCATTATCGGTCTTATCTCACATATACAGCAGAGGCGACTTACCCCTAAAGGGTAATATCGTCAAGTCTCGAAAGAACGGATAAGAAACCCCAAAAAATAGGGTTGACCAGTTGTCTGTGGTCAATCCTCAATTTTTGGGGGTTTCTGGAGTGTCTAGGATTTTTCCAAATTTTTTCCACATTTTGTTTTGGAATTTTCTGGAATTTTCTAGCATTTTTTTAGATTTTCTAGGATTTTTCTGATTTTTTTTAAATATTTTTTAAATCATTTTCGGAATTTCTTAAAAAAAATGTTATTCGGGCCGGGTCGACCCGACCCACTCGGGTCGGAACCCGGCCCAGACCCGGACCCGCTGAGCCAACGCCTCTCAAAACGATGCCGTTCCAACTTTTTTTATTTTCGAATTATTTGGATCTAATCCAAGGGTGCTAATTGCGCCACGTGACAAATCTGCGCCCATTGGATCTGACTATCAGAACCTATGGTCAAGATTGGGCGAAGACTTGATCAGGGCCGTCTGATCGGACTACTTAAACCTACGGCCGCGATTATAACTTGAGACTTAATCTGAACCGTCCAATCCTACTAGCCTGAACGACGTCATCTACTAACTAACCCATACGACGCCGTTTCAACCATTTTTTTTATTCCGTTTTAAAATCATTTTCGAATTATCCTAATTTCTAATCGGATGGTCACTACTTGTTGGACTCGATTAATCTCAACCGTTGGATCTCCCCGTTTGAACAACAGCCTCCAACGGCCGAGCTGACTGTACTGACACGTGGACCAATGACCTACCGCCACATAAGCGTTTTGACTCGTTGACTCGCCAAGTCAGCATCGTCTTCAACCTCTCGACCCCGACGAAATGGACGGCTGAGGAACTCCGGCGTCGATCTAACGGTGAAACCTTGATGAAATCGCGTGAAACCACCGCCAATCGACTCGAAATCGCCTCTACTCTAACATATCTAGGAATCGCAACATCTCATTCGCTAAATCATGAGTATCAAGCATAGTGCCGAGTACAGCCATGGGAGTTCGATTCCTTGATTAACACAAAATCATTGCAATTCTATCATAGGATAGCATCAATTGATGTTCAGGAGACTTACCTCGAGCTCCGATTGAGCTCGCTCGGCCCAGATTTGGCTGGGCAAGAATGAGCAGGGGCCGGTTATGGGGGGCTAAGTTTGAAGACTCGATTCGGGGTATGTGAGCAAAGTCAATGCAAAATGAAGATGCCACAATAGTCAGTGATGTTCAAGGAGTGAAATGCACATAGTAATTGAAAGAATGGGCAAGAAATGCAAGATCTGCCATTGAAGCTCGATGAAGAACTCGAAGCTGTGACTTACCTATTCTCGTGATTTCGCGGGGCGCGGCCGGCGGCGATCGCTTCCTGGCGCTCTGGGCGAACTTCATACGGTCTTCTCTGGCTTTGGTTTGGCCGGAGACGGCCCAACCGGCGCCTTGCAATGGAGCTCGAGTTCTCGACTACAGGGGGTCGGAGAACGAGCTCTCTCTCGCGTTCTCTCTCTCTCACGCGATTCAGTTCCCCTCTCCCTAACTGAATCAACCGTCCTCCTCAACAGAAAGCGATCACGAGCTTATATAGCTCTTGGGAATTTTGGCACCGAAATGGGAGGTTGAAACAGGCGACCTTCGCACGTGAGAACACGTGCGAAATGGTCACCGGCGACCGGCTTCTAACGGGCATCAAATGGCAATTCCGTTCGGGGTCTTTGGCGACTGCATTTGGTATGAATTTCATCCAAATTCTGTCGTCGTTGACTTTCACGGGCACCGCGGCCTTGACCGGCCGATTACTCTCCGTTCCGGCGGCCATTGGTCGTGATCTTGGTGTCAATCGACGGGGAATGTTGTAACGAATGAAACCCCCACTAGTTCTTCTTTAATTGCCGACGATTGCTTGGTCAATTTCCTCGTTGAAATTCAACCTTGCACTGTTCATTTGTGCGCAGGCTTGATGAAGACGATGATACTGTTCTGGACCGGTTCGACCGGTCGGACCGGCGGTCTGACCGGTCCGAACCTGTTCTAATTTGGGATTTTCACGATTAATCCAAATCTGTTGGGAATTTTTGCAATTAAATTTCAGAATTGAGTTTAGGGCATGGATTTTATCTAAAAATGTGGTTTTGCCCAAAATTTTACCCCAATTTCTATAATAAAAAAAAAACCCCAAATTTCTATTTAATTGCAAAATTAGGGATTGTGCAATTGAAGGTTCAAATGACCAAATTGGGCCAAATTACCCACCCCAATCGATTCATAATGGTAAAAATCATTGGGCAGCATGTTCAATTTGTAATGATAGCCCTTGAATTTAAAGTAATTTCAATTATGCCCAAATTCAAGGACTAAAATGCAATTATGTTTGCAATTGAGCAATTTGTCCGAGCAATTAGGTCAAATTGAAATAGGGGACAATTAGATTGAATGTCAAGATCCTAGAAACGGCTAAAATTGCAAATTAAAAGACTCAATTGATATTTTTTCTCAGATTCAATAGTACAGGTTACAAAGGAACACCTATAATTGAATCTAATTTTGGATTTTTTGTGAGGTCAAAAATGCAAGAGATTAAAAAGAAAAATATTTGTTATTTTTTCATATTTTTGTGACCTCAAATGCTATTTTTCTTGATTTGTTGAGTATTTTTCTATTTTCTAAAAAATACCAAAAATGTAAAAAATATGGAAAATTATTTTTTGGTAAAAAATGGTTCCTTGGGCTTGGCCAAGGCCACCAAAGTTGATTTTGTAATTTTTTGATTTTTTATGGATTTTTTGTGATTTTTCAAAATATAACTACAAAAAGACTTGGTCAAAAATCAGGTGTCAACACATACAGTAAATGTAAAATATAAAGTTATATCCCAATCTCAGGTAAATTCAATTAGGCTGTGACCGCCAAAGTGGCACACTTAGCTGAGTTTTATAAAGAACGGTTTACATAATGTTGGGATGTCTCCTGTTTTAATGCGTAGTTATACTCCCAAAGGAGGTAATTGTGTATTCTTGCATGGAGTGTTACATGTACAGCATATGGTTGAGGATTGATTGGTCTAAGTGCTGTCATGCACCCAAAGGTGGTGATTAACAAAGGTTGAAATAAATTCTCATGGCCGCTGTAATGTAGAGAGTATACAACTGCATGTCATGTTTTCTGCCCAAAGGTAATTATATGATGATGTATGTATCTCTCAAGGTGAAATTTCACATTATGCTAATTAAAAACATTGATTGTTTTTAGTCATCGTTTCTGTGAACGGCAACTCTGTTAACATTGAGAATTGAGATTCATTAAAAACTGAATGAGGATTATCTATTTACAAAGAACTGGCAAATATTTGTATTACTCTTGTCAAGAAAGACCCTGTAGTTCTCACTTTCATTAGTGAGAACTTTCAAAAATATTATGTGCTTATTGGGTAAAGAGTGATCGGATTCGCTTATTTGATATGAAGCGATCCATTAAAGAACACTTGAAAAGTGTTCTCTGCCAGTTAATTGCACTGCTAAGTAAATAAATGAAGCATTGAAAGCTTTGAAATTATATCTCGTCTATTACTAAAAGTGGTGAATATCTGCAATGACTCATTAACATCAGGTGTAATGATTCTATTAAGATTAAAGATTACGTCTTAAAGTTGGTGGAATTGCATTTTGAGCGGTTCTGAAATCATACTCATAAAGTATTATAGTAAATCACCGGTTATTCTGAAGATTTAGATCCATGAAAAGCATCCTTTGAGAAGGATGGTGATTGCTACTTCTTTTATAAGAAGAACAGTCACATAAAGAAAGGCTACAATTAATACAAAGACTTGGTTATCTAAGTATGAGTATAAAATAATGATTTTTTGGTGTTGGTATGTGAATTAATTCTATCTAAGGCCTCATCTGGTTTGTGTTGGCAAAATAGCGATGCGACATATAATGTTGCGTTTACCATATAGGAATTCATAAACTGAAAAGTACCAAATTAGGTTGAATCAAGCTCGTTATGGAAACAACTATAAAGCTGATATTGAATTGATGGGAATGTTATTCCGAATTCTGGTTTTATTGTGACATTAAAAAGCATATTTTACGTACTCTCCTTAAAGACGGAATTTATTTTCCGTATCAAGTATGGACATGTGTAGTTACTCTTTTTGAGATTTCAAATAAAACAATTACTATTTCTTTTAATAAAGTTGGGTACTACTCTATGTCCAATGGATTGTACAGATTATATTTATCTCCCAATGAATTATACATCGCCTATACAGCTGAAACGTTGTTTACAAAAGATCTCTGCCTAAGGAACAATCATGAGCATTATAGAATATATTTCTTGGTCACATCAGTAAAGAAATAGTGGAAAGACAGATAAAAGCAAGCATTTTGCTCACTCTTAAAAGTGACCTAGACACATACGCAGATTGAAGCAGATGTAAGATAACTAAGATAAAAGATGAAACTGTAGTCGACAGTTATGACCTATTGAAGGTCATTTATACTGGTATAAGTGGATCTTATATGGTAATATTATGTAGAGTTTTTATCACATTTAAATGATGATTTTTCTCTATACGTTTTTTATACTTGATTAAAGAAAAGTTTCATTTCCGTGACAAGTTCAATATATTTATGACTATAGTCAATAAACTTAGAAAAAAAAAGAGTCAGTTTTGACCAAGGAGGTGAATATCATGGTTGACATGGCAATGCTGGACAGCTTGAAAGGCCATTTACGAAAAACTTTAAAAAAAATCCTGGGATAATGACTTAGTTTGCTATTCTTGATATTCTTGAATCAAAAGGAATGGCCGAAAGACACGATCACACCCATAAGAATATTATGATGAGTATAATTAATGAAACCAACTTATATGATTTTTGTGGGGTAAAACTTTGAAAATAACCCATTATATTTCTACCAAAACTATTTCATTGAATTCTTTTTAGACATAGATTGGATGTTAATCTAGTATGAACCATATTAAGGTTTGAGGTGTTCATGCAGAAATAAAGTTACATAATCCAACATTGGATAAGTTGGATTCTAGAACCACTCAGTTTTATTTTGTACCTTACCCAGTTCATCTAAAGGGACATTGATTTATCATTCCAAAAGAAGAATAAGAATTGTGGAATTACATATAGCTAAATTGCTGGAACTTGATATAACCGAATAAGGGTAGTTGCTCACAAGCTATTAAAGGTACTAGTGTGGTAGGCACCACTATGTCGTTCTTCCTGCCTATATAGATGATCATGGAGCATTCTAAGTTATGATATGATTCTGTTGGGGTTCAGGTTCTTATTAGTAAGACAGTTCTTGATGAAGTTTATAAGACCCCACAAGCACAGAATAAAGGTTAAAGTAGCTCTTCCTAATAGATCTATCGGTCAGAGATGATCAGTTGTACCATCACACTAAATAGTCTATCTAGAAGAGCATAACTACAAAATCGACTATGTCATTGATCTAGTAATTTATACAGTTGCTATTTCTTGTTCTTAATTATAATTATGATTGGGTGCATGGTAGATGGGATACAGACTATGAAACATGCGGTGTTTTGAAAGCTTATTAGTATGCCTCAAGGTCACAAGTACATCTGCTGCAATTGGGTGTGTATAACTTAAGGGAACTCCAGATGAAATTTTTTTGTCTACTTTATTATATCAAATTATATTTTGATCAGTGTTTTTAATTAAGAAGTTTAAAGACAGACTGGCAGCGAAATTTTTCACTCGTAAAGAATGAGAAGACTTAAAAAAAAATTCTTTTCAGTCTCTCATAAAGTTTTTTAGAGTGATTAAGGTATTAATAGTTCATTATAATAAGGAGCTTTGCCATACAGATATTGAAACTTCTTTTTATTGGAGTTCTTAATATAAAAGTTTTTTTTTTATGTAACCCGAAGGTGCAGTAGATGATTCGGATAAACTTTTGTGTAAAGAAAGAGAAATCTCATATAAATGCCATGGAATAAAGTTTGATCATGTTCATGGGTATTCTAGACTGAAAGTCTGTTTATGGGTTTAAGTAAGGTTTTAGACAATTATTGCTTGAAGTTTCATAACATTGTTGTTATATTCTGTTCTGTCAAGAACGAAGTGATTGATATATATACTACAAGATCAGTGGAAGGAATTTATTTTCCTTGTGTCTTATACAGAGGATAACTTGTTTGAAAGTGATTTTATTGGATTACTGCTAGGAAAGTTTTGAGGTACTTAAAAAAAATTATATGCTAATTTACAGACATATTCAGGGCCTGCAGCTAGTAGAGCATTCGGATTCAGGTTTTGTTGGCTGTCAGGATAATGTGCAGTTGACAATTACATATATTTAAATATCTAAAGAGAAGTGCAGTATTACAGAAAAGCGAAAACAGAAATCTATGTAATCCTCGATCAAGAAAGCAGAGTTTGTAGTATGCTTTTCAGCTGCTATTCAGGTTATTTGGCTCTGAAATCTCATTAAAGAGTTAGTCGTATTTAATTTTGTGGATAGACCCATACAGTTGTATTCTGACTATAACTCTGCAGTATTGTTCATTACCAACAGCAGAGGTCTCAAGGGGTCTAAACATCTGGCGGTCAAGTTTTTGACCATAAATGTGACATTCTAGATTTTGACCCTCTTCGAGGCTAACGATATGGAAAGGAATCTTGAAGTCGGATTTAGAACAATGAAGGATTTCAATGTTCGATAGGAATTAGACGTCGCCTCGTCGAGCCCTCAAGGATAGAAGTATAGAATTTGACATCGAGTTGAGAGATAGAATTGAGGAATTCAAGAATTGGACTTGAATTTGACGTCGCCTGGCCAAATGGACAAATTAAGACTGAAAAACGAAATTTCGGACGAAAAGTGCAAAATGACCGTTTTGCCCCTCAAGCTTAATTCTTGTCTTTGAAAAATTAAGAAGGGCAAAATGGACATTTACCCTTCCCCACTAGCTGCCGAAAATGGGCAGAAAAGTTGGTCAAAATTGGTCAATGGATTATGCCTCTATTATTGGAACCAAGCCAAGTGTCAAAGGAAGAGAGGGTGGCCATCTAATCCCCCTAAAAGTTGTAAGAAAATTCAGAGAAAATTATTGGAGCCTCTATTACTGTTGGTCATCTGCCCCAAGTCTTCATTTCCCCCAAAGCTTTCTCCATTTTCGGAATTTCTTCAAGCTTTTTCTCTTGGCCTGACTGCCGCCCGATCAGCTTCTGGACGTTCGTTCGCCTCAATCTAGGCCACTTTCCGACGACCATTGGCTGGAAACCGACCACCACAGATTATTTTAACCTGTCCTTGACATTTTCCCATTGGTTTCATGATTTTTTGAGGTCTGGTTAATTTATGGTGATTTTTGGAAGAAAAGTGGACAGATTCTGAGCTAGCTGAGGAAAGGTGGTGTTTCTAGCTCATAGAAAAGCCAAATGACCTCAAATTTTCGAGGGTAGCTTCATAACTTATAGTACTACATGTGGATGAGCAGAAATTATTTTTTCAATTGAGATTTAGGGGTGTTTCATGGCTGAGATTGAGTGGACAAAATTGAGTGAAAATCTGATCGGTGGACAATCTGTGGAGGTTGAACCATTTGAACATCCTAGGGGTGTTATTTTGCTTCCAAATCATTAGGGGATGTCCTAGATATGTAAATCTAGGTATTGGCAAGAAGATTGGACAATAAATTGGTGATTTGAGGTGAATTATGGGCTATTGGAATAGGGCAAAGGCAGAACAGAATGCTGTCCAATTCTGTTCCAGCCTTGACCGAACCCTTTGGTGGTTCTAGGAAGTGTTTCTATGGTCCAAATTGATTATTGGGATGTCTTGGGATGTCAATTGATGTCTCGACAAGAAATTAGTTTGATCGGATTGAAATTTGGCGGAGTTAATTGACGGGAATTGTACATTGTTCGTAGGACGACGCTTGACGTGATTTGGCTATGCATTTGTGGGCCTTAGAAGGAATTGCACGTGGCATTTGTTAGCTTGCTTGAAGAGGTAAGTGGTTCCTAAACCCTTACTTGAATCCTATGACACTACTGGATATAGTTGTTGAGTAATTTGATTTCTTGGTGAAGTCCATGACTTGAATGGCATAGCATGACAATTGAACTGCGGTATGCCTTGATGACATATTTGGCTATTGAGCCCTTGATTGTTTAATTGGTTGTGACGCCTACGTGATTTATATGGCTATAGCGCCTGTGTGATATTGATTGGCTTGTATGCCTTGTTATTGAATTGACTGTGATGCCATGTTATTGGATGAGCTATAGTGCCCCATCGATTGTTGGCTTGGTGCCTCGGAGATCGTAATTGGCTTGGTGCCTTTTTTGCATCGTAATTGGCTTGGAGCCCTGATGCAAATGAATGACCATGGCTTGGTGCCCCTTTTGCATTGTAATTGGCTTGGAGCCCTGATGCAAATGAATGACCATGGCTTGGTGCCCCTTTTGCATTGTAATTGGCTTGGAGCCCTGATGCAAATGAATGGTCATAGTGTTTTGGGAATTACATCGCGGCCATGGGCCCTGGCGATGATTTGGCTTGGAGCCCTGATGATATCATTTGGTCTAGTGAGACCCCGGCGGTATCGGAGGGTGGTGAAATAAAATGAAAATGTGAATGCCATTTGGTCTAGTAAGACCCCGGCGACATAGAGTGGCTGTAAGCCTGGAAAGTATCGTTTGGTCTGATGACCCCGGCGATGTCAGGTGGCAGGAGTGCCAGTGGAATATGTGGGTGGATGAGAAAGTGGTGACTGTGGTGTATTTGGGTATATGTGCTCGGGTATGAGACCCGGCAATTGAGCATGACTGTTGTATTGATCGTCCATGTCTATAATTGATATTGTCTTGTGAGATGCCTGGTGTTATTGCATTGCTTGTGATTCTGCATTTTGAGTGGCATTTGTGTGTGATCTGGGGGGGACTGGTATTCAAGTCTAGGTTTAGGTTTCACTTATTGAGATTTATATCTCACCCCAGTGGGGGCTTAACTTTTTCAGGTTCCAGACGAAGGAAGCCCATCAAAGCATACAAGCCTGAGAAATAAGCATCCAAGCTACAATTGTCAGTCAGCTGCAAGATAAAGTACGGTAAAGTTTAAAGGTGTAGGAGAATCAATTTACCTCTAAAGAAGGAAGCTTGAACAGTCAGACCATACAAAGAAAAATAAGCACTTGGAGGGGCATATAACTCTTCACAGGCACAAGCAAGGTAATACTCTTTTTCTCGACATGTAGGGACGTACCCCACAATGAACTTACCTATAATATCAGAATAAAGCTATATCATAAACAAAGTAAAGAACAACAGTTAGTCTCTGACCAACAGCAGGAGATATCTTAAAGGCAAAAACCATAAGGGCAAGTACAGCAACGGTATGCTTCAGTTTAAAGGAACCTGCCATCCGCTCATATTCTGTGAAAGTAAATTCTGACTGCAGGAACCAACCCAGTGTTGCTATCCTACCCTCGTTTTCAAAATTTAACAGTATATTAAAGTAAACTCATACAATTAAGTGACTCTTAATAATTTTATACCACCAGTTTACTCGCATTATTAAGCAACTCTCAATAAGCTCGTCAAAATATTTCTTGGAGAAATACCATATAATAAACCATGGTGGCACACTTACCAAAATAAATAAATAAATAAACCATGGTGGCATAATCAAAGTTAAGCACTTCGATTTACTGAGTTTAAGGAGAAAACACCAAAATCACATGGCAACCAGGTTATTTTGTATGGCACATTGCCTGCATGCACATACTGTCTGTCTAACAAGCACTGGGGTTCTAGCAACAGCAAGCCACTTTATGAAATGTGTATGTCTACCGAAATTCAAGAAGCACATTATTTACCCGATTTCTTGAAATTCAGGATGTGTCTCCGAATTTCTTGGACTTTACCCCATCCGCAGTTCAATGAGTCAATGTGGAGGTAAATACCAGAGATACGAGGATCGTACGCTGCTTTTACAAAATTCTCGCATATTTGAGGGAGGGAGAGCTCTGAAGAGAAAAGGCTGCTTGGCTGATCAGATATCTTAACATAAAAGAAAACACGAGAAGTTTCAACTCCAACGAGAGGTAACCATGATGGGTCAGATAATGAACTCATATAACATGATCTTAAGCAATTTTGTGGAGATACTATATATGCATTTTTACTTTGACACAATGTTACGGGCAATGCCAGATGTATCAAATGCACAGGCTTTTTCGATGCTGTAGTATGCCTTTGTTAATTAATATAACCTACCCTCATGCGAGACAAATAAGAAACACAACACCAATATAAGCAAAAGCTACGTTTGGTAGTCGGGATAAAATTTTGGATATCATATTCTAGGACAGGATATAGTGGGATATAAGAGGGATATAGCCTGGAAAAAATTATCCCATGAGGGAGGTAGGATAAAGGTCGATAGAATTTTTAATAACCCTAATATATGAGATTTTTTTTTCGAACAACAAATTTTCTCAAACTAACAAAATTAAAATAGTATTAGAATATAAATAATATTTTATTTCTACTATAAAAAAATTAAAATAATGAAAAAAAAATATTTTGCATTATTATTTATTATGTATTTGAATTTATTTCTATCTTATAATATATATTTTGTACATATATAAATTTTTATGTTAATTACATATTTTAAGTATTTTAGTAATTTAGGAATACTTATATAGTTTACTATTTAACAAAATGTTATTAGAGAATGATGGAAGGGAAAAATAAATAAAAAATAAAAGAAAAAAATAGCAATAAAAATGAAGTGGGTAAGAGTGTCACGCGAGGGATTCTTATCATTTTCATTTGTGTAACTTTTAGGTTCATTTACACTAATATGACATTCATACCAAACAATAGACAAAATATGATGTGAAAATATCGGGCTTTATTATTGTCAATCATCAAATAATGAATAGGATATAACAAAATCACTCGATTTTATATCTTATCATATCTAATCCTATCATGTCTAGAAATCCGCGATCAAACGTAGCCAAAGGGTTTTTATTCACACTCTCAGTAGTGTACTCTCGAGTAATTGACATTACACTGAAAAACGCGAGTAAAATTAGAGAGTAAGATACTTTTAGCTTGTG
Organism: Rhodomyrtus psidioides; assembly: GCA_021437785.1. Taxonomy (NCBI): domain Eukaryota; kingdom Viridiplantae; phylum Streptophyta; class Magnoliopsida; order Myrtales; family Myrtaceae; genus Rhodomyrtus; species Rhodomyrtus psidioides. The sequence goes on along the minus strand of JAILYB010000015.1, from coordinate 9,767,137 downwards.
CCAATGAAAGAACCATCTCATTGTCAGAAAACCACTTCTTACTGTTCCTCTTATCATGCATATTGTAACATGTAAGTTGGCATATCGTTAACATGTCTCATTCCTCTTCCCGTAGGTAGCTGTCAAAAATCTGAAGATGAAACTATCATATTGAGAGGACCGAGAAGGAAGCAGGGTTTTCGATGCCATTCCAAAAACTATTTGGAACATTGCAAATCGCCGTCATAAATCATGAGAGTAATGCCTCAAAACCCAAAAAGTGACATCTGAATTACCGTAAAGCTGACCTCTAACATGGCAAAACACCCAATTTTTCGTTCTTTTTCCAACGACGAGGAAGCTACACCTAAGTATCCTGCTACACCCCGATGACCTTATGTTACCTTTTTTTGTGCTGGTAGAGAGATGAAGTACACTTAAAAAAATATTGTCCGTGGAATGATCGAACCTGGCCACGCAATTTCATAGTCAAGACACTGCCTTTTTTCACACGCTCCCAAGGGAAAGCAATGAACATTTTGAGCTTGACCCCGAATTTCTTCCACATCCCAAACTCCTCAAGCTCGAACTCCCCACTGGGGTAGTCCCCATCTTTGATGGCAATAAGACGAAGAGGAAGCTCGATTTGAGGCAACTCGAGAGGGAAGGATATCTTGTGAATTTATAACTCTCATTCCCATGATCAAAATAATTACAAGACAAGCATTTATATAGGCATTCTACAAGACTCTTCAATTACTCGACTCAACCAACTCATAAATAATCTACCATTCCAAAGCGATAGACTTCTAGGAACTTGCAAGACATTAACTAGTCCTAAAAATATGAAAAGACTCCATAAAAAACAACAAAGCAATAAAAGCTCTTTGACTAATTCTTTATGCGCTCATCGAATATCCACAGCTTGGAGAACGTGAAGTCCATCGAATTTGATTTAATTTCTAACAAAACTCCCCCTTAAACCAAATTCTCTTCCATCAATCATTCCAAGCAGACTCTTGAATTTTCGAAAAGTATCGATCTTGAGAGGTTTCGTAAAAATATCTGCAACTTGATCTCATGTCTTCACATACGACACTTCAACTTCTTTTTCTGTCACCTGCTCTCAAATGAAATGATATCGAACATCGATATGTTTGCTTCGTTCATGCAAGACTGGATTTTTCGCCAAAGCAATGGCTGAAACATTATCGATACAAAATCTTTGTTGCATTTCTCTGCTCCATATGGATTTCTTTGAGCAGTTTTCTCAACCATATCGCATGACATACGCACGAAGATGCTCCAATATATTCAGCTTCACATGTCGAAAGAGTAACACTAGATTGCTTCTTCGATGACCATGTGCAAGCAGTATCACATAAGAAAAATACAAAGCTTGAAGTGCTTTTTCGATCATCAACATCTCCACCATAATCACTGTCTGAAAAACCTTTAAGCTGAAAATTCTAAGATGGATAATAATGCAAGCCGTGAGAAACAGTACCTTTGACATATCGAAGTATCCTCTTTGCAACTTTAAGATGAGAGGATTTCGATTTCTCCATAGACCGACTTACAATTCCGACACTGTACAAGATGTCTGGCCTTGTACATGTCAAATATCTCAAGCTTCCAATCAAGCTTCTATAGTATGTCGAATCAACTTCGACACCTTCATCGAACTTCGACAGTTTGGTACCACATTCCATCGGTGTATTGACCGACGTGCAATTCTTCATGTTGAATTTTTCAAGGATATTTTCAGCATATCCTTTTTGGGAAATAAAAATCCCATCACCACTTTGCTTTACTTCGATACCCAGAAAATAACTCATCAGACCGTTATCAGTCATTTCAAATTCTTTCCCCATGGATGCTTTAAAGGCATCGATTATTGCTGCATTATTTCCTGTAAAAACAAGATCATCGACATATAGACATGCCAATAAAACATCACCTTTTTCATGCTTCAAATAGAGTGCATGTTCATATGGACATTGAGAAAATCCATTTTCCTTGAAATAACCATCAATTCTGGAATTCCACGCTCTTGGTGCTTGTTTAAGCCCATACAGAGCTTTCTTCAATCTCAACACTTTGTCTTCATGACCTTTCACTAGAAAACCTTCGGGGTGCTCAACATAAGTTTCCTCTTCAAGAACGCCATTCAGGAATGCTGATTTGACATCCATTTGATAGATTGACCATCGATTTTGAGCAGCAGTGGAAATCATTAATCTTATCGTTTCCATGCGAATGACAGGGGCAAATGCATCATCATAATCAATTCCAGCTTTCTACTTGTATCCTTTCGCAACAAGCCTGGCCTTATAACGAGTGACTTCTTCTTTCTCGTTCTTTTTGGCCTTATACACCCATTTGACACCAATTGCTTTCTTGTCCTTCGAAAAATTTGCAAGTTGCCATATTTGATTTTTCTCAATAGCTTCAATTTCTTCATTCATGGCTCTCCTCCATTTTTCTTCTTTGGTGGCTTCATCGAATACAAGTGGTTCACAATCTGCAAGAAGACATACAAGATGGAGCTCATCGGTAGCTTCATAAAGCTCAGACAATCTTCTCGATCTCGGTGTTATCGGTTCATCGACACCATTTGAAGAAGTTGGCGAACATGAACTTGGAGTTGAAAGTAATGATGGAGATGAAGGATGTGACGAGTGGTCTTCAATCCCCATTTCAACAGAATCACTGCGAACGGATTCGACAACTTGTCGATTGTCTTCCCACAAAGCATTTTCATCGAATTTGACATCTCTACTTATGTACACTTTAAAAGTGTTAGGATCAAATAATCTATAAGCTTTCGATGAAGAGTCATACCCGATAAAGATAAGCTTCTTGCTCTTGTCTTCTAGCTTCGATCTTTTCTGGTCCGGAACATGAGCATAGGCAATGCTCTCGAAAATTCTCAAATGTGAAATACCAGGTTTTCTCCCGGTCCATGCTTCTTGAGGTTCATTATAATGGCTTCAGTAAATACTCTGCTTCATTTTCAGTATCCCCGCCTTACCAAAGAAAACTATGGTCATTGGGCTTCAAAAATGAAAGCTTTACTCGATGCCTACAGTGTTTGGGATGTTGTCAACAACGGCTATGATGAGCTAGAAGAGGAAGCCACCATGAGTCAGAATCAGAGAATGCCTTGGAGAAGATTCGATCAAAAGATCAGTATGCCTTGTCAATCATCTATCAAGGCTTAGATGATTCGATGTTCGAGAAAGTTTCAAACGCTTCTACGTCAAAGAATGCATGGGAGATCCTTCAAACCACGCACCAAGGTGTGGAGAAAGTGAAGAAGATTCGCCTTCAAACTTTGAGAGGCGAGTTCGAGGTAATTCGCATGAAAGCATCTGAGTCGATTTTTTATTATTTCACAAGAGTTTTAGTGATTGTGAATGAGATGAAAAGGAATGGCGAAGACGTTCCTGATGTTCGAGTTGTTGAGAAGATTCTTCGGTCGTTAAACAAAAAGTACAACCTCATTGCAGTTGCAATCAAGGAGTCCAAAGACCTTGATACCATGAAGATCGACGAGCTTATGGGTTCGTTACAAGCCCATGAAGAAAGACTCAGAAGAAACAAACATGAGTCGATGGAGGAAGTACTCCAAACTCGGTTGTCCATCCGAGATGAGAAGGAGCAAAGAAGAGAACCTGTGCAAACTCAAAACACTAACCAAGATCGTGGTCGCTGTCGAGGCCGAGGTCACTTTCAAGGAAGAGGTCGCGGTCGAAGCAGAGGAGAATTGGCTTGCAAAAACAGTGGTTACCAAAATCAAAGGTTTGTTCGTGGACGAGGAAGAAACTCGAGAGGTCAATGGAATGAAAAATCTAACATTCGATGTCGTCATTGCAATAAACTGGGTCATTATGCTTCTGACTATTGGCATAAAGAAAGTAACAGTGCAGAAGAGAAGGCAAATTTAGTGAATGATGCTGATAACGTTCTTACGTTGGCATTCAAAGAAGACGAAGGAGAAAAGAGTGATATGCGGTACTTGGACACTGGAGCAAGCAACCACATGTGCGGAAGAAAGGAGATGTTTGCCGAACTAAATGAGGCAGTCAAAGGAAAAGTCTCATTTGGTGATAAATCCCAAATTCTTGTCGAAGGCAAAGGTACAATTCGGATTCGTTTGAAGAATGGTGCATTTTTGTTCATTTATAATGTTTATTATGTTCCAAAAATGTCAAGCAATATCTTGAGTTTGGGACAACTTCTGGAGAAAGATTATTCTGTGCACATGAAAGATCTTAGCCTTGTGCTGAAAGATCAAAATAATAAGTTGATCGCATCCGTGAAGATGTCGAAGAACAGGATGTTCACTCTCAATATAAAGCATGAAGTAGCGCATTGCTTAAAATCATGCGTGGATGATCCTTCATGGTTGTGGCATTTGAGGTTCGGCCATCTAAATTTCGGCGGACTCAATATGCTTTCTCGCAAGAGAATGGTTTATGGCTTACCACATATTGATCATCCCGATCAATTATGTGAAGGGTGTGTTATTGGCAAGCATTCCAGAACTAGCTTTCCAAAAGAAGCAACTCATCGAGCAAAGAAGCCACTGGAGTTGATCCATTCTAATGTCTGCGGTCCAATTACGCCTCAGTCGTACGGTAATCATCGATATTTCATTACTTTTATTGATGGTTTTACTCGAAAAACTTAGGTATATTGTTTGAAAGAAAAATCGAAAGTATTTGAAACTTTCAAACAATTCAAGAAAGTGGTCGAAAAGGAGAGTGGCTACTTCATTAAAGCCTTGAGAACCGATCGTGGATGAGAATTTATTTCTGCCGCATTCAACAAATTTTGTGAAGATTATGGTATTCAGCGCTTCCTGACGACTCCCTATTCTCCTCAACAAAATGGCGTGGGTGGAACGGAAAAATAGAACCATTCTTGACATGGTTCGGAGCATGTTGAAAAGCAAGAATCTGCCTAAAGAACTTTGGGGTGAGGCTGTTATGTGTGCAGTCTATCTTCAAAATAGATGTCCCACAAATGGACTCGATGGCGTGACTCCGTAAGAAGCATGGACCGAGAGAAAACTTGGTGTTTCACATTTGAGAATTTTCGATTTTGGAACATAATAAACATTAGAAATAAATAGAAATGCACCATTCTTAAAGCTGCAAAGAGAATACTTCGATATGTCAAAGGTACTGTTTCTCACGGCTTGCATTATTATCCATCTCAGAATTTTCAGCTTAAATATTTTTCAGACAGTGATTATGGTGGAGATGTTGATGATCGAAAAAGCACTTCAGGCTTCGTATTTTTCTTATGTGATACAGCTTTCACATGGTCATCGAAGAAGCAATCTATTGTTACTCTTTCGACATGTGAAGCCGAATATATTGCAGCATCTTCATGCGTATGTCATACGATATGGTTGAGAAAACTGCTCAAAGAAATCCATATGGAGCAGAGAAATGCAACGAAGATTTGTGTCGATAATGTTTCAGCCATTGCTTTGGCGAAAAATCCAGTCTTGCATGAACGAAGCAAACATATCGATGTTCGATATAATTTCATTTGAGAGTAAGTGACAGAAAAAGAAGTTGAAGTGTCGTATGTGAAGACAAGAGATGAAGTTGCAGTTATTTTTACGAAATGATTGATGGAAGAGAATTTGGTTTAAGGGGGAGTTTTGTTAGAAACTAAACCAAATTCGATGGACTTCACGTTCTCCAAGCTGTGGATATTCGATGAGCGTATAAAGAGTTAGCCAAAGAGCTTTTATTGCTTTGTTGTTTTTTATGGAGTCTTTTTCATATTTTTAGGACTAGTTAATGTCTTGCAAGTTCCTAGAAGTCTATCGCTTTGGAATGGTAGATTATTTATTAGTTGGTTGAGTCGAGTAATTGAAGAGTCTTGTAGAATGCCTATATAAAGACTTGTCTTGTAATTATTTTGATCATGGGAATAAGAGTTACAAATTCACAAGATATCCTCCCCTCTCGAGTTGCCTCAAATCGAGCTTCCTCTTCGTCTTATTCCCATCAAATTGGTATCAGAGCTAAACGATTCGTGATAAAGACTCTGCCTTTTTTCACACGCTCCCAAGGGAAAGCAACGAACATTTTGAGCTTGACCCCGAATTTCTTCCACATCCCAAACTCCTCAAGCTCGAACTCTCCACTGGGGTAGTCCTTGTCTTTCTTGGCGAGCGATTCTTGTTCTCGTTCTGGTTTCTGGGTCTCGATCACCGACCTGGGATCATCGAACGCTCTAATGGAGAAGCTCTTGTGATGGGTGGGCGGGGCAATGAAATTCAAAAAATGGGTGACAGAAAGATTGGTCCTTGAGAGTGAACAAGTGGTGTAGAGGAGAGAGACGGATTTTGTCACACCCCAAATCCTATAATGACCTGGGAAATGACACGGCCGTCCTTGTACCTAAATGACGCAGCCTCAGATAGAAACCAACATAAACATGTTATCAAATATATATATATCCTACTATGTATACATATAAACATCTGACTAAACATAAAATTGGTTCCTTCATCAGAGTTTCTACAATACTCAAAGATATTTACATCTCAGCATTCGGCTAAACTCGACAACTAAAAACATACATATTTACAACTCTCCCTAGATCATACCCAAAATCCGACTTCCAAAAGTCCCCAACGTTTGCACTCTCGTTCTACTTGCTAACGACTGAAGAACCTGAAAAGATTGGGAAGGAAAGGAGGGTGAGCAACCACAGCTCAGTGAGTAGTACATATCTCTTCTAAGTAGATCGAGCATTCACTATGTACATATAATAATAACATATGTCACAGAAATATTTTGTTAATCAATAAAAATCATAACAAAAATCATTGGTCAAGTCCATTAATTAATCCCAAATAACACATCGATGGTCCATCCATCGACAAATCTCAAATCACATGTCAATGGTCCATTCCATTGACCAAACTCGTGTCACATGTCAATGGTCCATTTCATTGACCAATCTCATGCTCAAATATCTAACCATGGTCACGTATAACGCCTCGTGACAAGAGACCAAGATTCCCCCCTTGGTGAGGTCCCCACCTATATCAGCTGGTGGTTCGTCCCCAAACGATATCCTAACCAATATGCGCATACCCAAAAACCCTTCACTGGGTTCACAATGATATTGAGCATCAAAACCAACGTCTGTGAATAATCCACAAACCCAATCCAAAAATCATTTTGCGAACCAGAATATATTCTACAACCATTTCTGATAAATCAGGTTCATAAATCGGTCACATATTTCACAATTCATTTCGTAACATATTTCTCAAATAGTTCGCAAATATCAAAATGCAGTAATTGCCCGATCCAGATTTTGATGCAACAAATATGCATTTAGCATTCATAGTATATCAAATTTGTACTGTTTTCAAGATATGACTTTATAAAGTCATAGAAGAGATAAGCACCACTCACTTGATATAGCCTACCTCGTATCTCAATAGCTAATTCAGGCCCTCGAACTCAATTCCTATCAATTTAGCGAAAATCGGTATCACGGTCAAGTAAAAACGCTATCGTAACTACGAATCGACTAAGATAAGCTTATTCGCTAGTCAAACTATTTCTACGAGTTAACAAAACACTAATTCGAATTGCATAATCTAAACTATCCATAATGCGGAGCCTAAACGTAGCGTAATTTCGAAAACTATTCCGACGATATGAACGAAGGGCTCAAATTCTTACTAAACGCTGAAGAACGAAATCGATTTAGCTTGATTCTGGATTAGAGCGAATTTCTTTCTATTTTCTCCTTTTCTTCCTCTGCGTTTTCTTTCTTTCTGTGCTCTCGTTTTTTTGTTTAGGGGAACGAAGCACTATCTCTCTCTTTTATATATATGGTCGTGCACGAGTTGAGGCGGTGCGTGTGTTCTTTTTTCTTTTTTTTTTAAATCTTGACTTGTTGACCGGCCCAATGGTCAACAAGCTACCTGTCACCGTATGGCCAGAGTGCATGGCCAGCACACACATCACCGCTTATTACAGATTTCGTATGGAGAGGGGAGAGAAGGGGGGAGAGATGGAGGTGATTCTGAAGATGAAGGCATGGAGCGCGTGTTTTGCGTAGGTGGAGGGTTGCAGTGAAGCTCTTGCGGTAGGTCTGGACGGCGGAGGTTATTTGCGACGTGTGGAGAAGCTTTGACATCTCCCTCTCTCCCTCTCTCTCTCTCTCTCTCTCTCTCTCTCTCTCTCTCTCTCTCCGAGTCCTGCGTGTTCTGTTTCGGTCGTCGACATCACTAAGAACGGCGGAGGGAAAACAGTTAAAACTGGATCATTAGAGAACGTAAGAACTGAACTGCAGAAGAACAAAAAGGAGAACTTGAAACTACGAACAACAAAGAAGAGAGAGATATCACGGATCAAAAAGAGAGATTTTGAATTGATGCCTGTATTGATTTCTTCCGTTATGAGATGTAACTTTACATACACATGCAAAGAATTTATGTAACAAATTCAGTTGAAGTTTGAATGAAATTTTGGATTAGTTAAGCTATAGATAATGAGAAAAGTCGGAAATATCTCTCTGAATGGATTCTTATTGGAACAACTTATGACTATTTCAACAAAAAAAGCAAACCACTAGAGAGGGAGGGGTGTGGAGGGGAAATGGATCGCCTAATCTTTTTTTAGAAAGTTAGGCCCTAACCTTGCAATCTGGGCCGTTCGTGTTATGAATGGACGGCTTAGATTATTACTAACAAAAATATATATAAAAAAAAAACTCAAAAAATTACCTCATGAAAACAGGAGATCTGGACCATCCGTCCAAAAATGGACAACCCAGATTGTAAGGTTAGGTTTCTAACCTTCTAAGGAAATGTTAAAATGTGACGGACATGTCATATCCACATGCTTACGTGCAACCACGGTGTCAAATAAAAGTAAAAGGGGATAAGTACAGTACAAGTGCTATAACTTTTGTACGGCGCTCACTTAAGTGCTATAACTTTTTTTCGCTCACTTGAATGTCATAACTTTTTTACGGCGATCACTTGAATACCATTTTCGGCGAAAATCGTTCACTTGAGTACGACTTCCGGAAAATTATTTTGTTTATATTTTAATGACACGTGAATTTTTTAAAAAAATTTAAATATTTTTTTTGAATTTTTCTTATTTTTATTTATTATCATATTTTCATTTTTTTTAAATTGTCCTACGTGGAATTTTCATTATAATTTATTTATTTATTAATGCCACGTGGATTTTTAAAAGAATTTTAATTGGAAAATTTTCTTATTTTTTATTTATTATTCATTTTTATTTTAAAATTGTCCTGCGTGGAATTTTTATTATTTTTTTAATGACACGTGGATTTTTAAAAATAAATAAATATTTTTCGGAAATTTTCCTCATTTTTTATTTATTATCATATTTTCATTTTTTATTTTCAAATTTGCAAAATAAATAAACAAATTATAAAAAAAAATCCATGTGTATATTAAAATATTCAAAAAAAATCATTTCGTCGGTGCCACGTCATCTTTTCCGACTGCCATGTCAATTTTCCACGTAAGCAATAACACTCAAGTGATCGATTTTTTATAGTTATGGCACTCAAGTGATCGGAAAAAAAATAAAATTATGGCACTCAAGTGAGCGCCGTACAAAAGTTACGGCACTTGCGGTGTACTTACCCCACTAACCCTCATAAATCTGCCCAAACTCAAAAGGAAGAGCCATCTTCTTCCTCACTTCTCGCCCTACAGTTGATGGGTAAAGGCGAGGAGCTTGCTATGACTTACCACAGAAGGTAATGACATCATCCTTATTTCCGAATGAGAGCAACTTAACCAAACTGAGTCGCCATTTGAACTGAATACAAACCATTCGAATTTTTTTATTTTCGAGAAGAGAAACGAATATTACGTTTCAAAGCGATATCGAGAGGGATGAGAGAGAAGAGAGATCTTTAAGCTACCTACTCAGCTTTTCTTGAGAATTTCAGTTACTATTCGATTCACGGAACCGAAAAAGTACGAAATTTTGATTTGGTTTGAGAAAGAAGAGAGATTTTCGATCTGACTGGTGGGGGCTGGGCTTTCCTGGCTAAGGGGAACGTCTTTGATAAATCTTTTCAACATGAAAACTGCTCGCCAAGAAGAAAATGAACTTTATGTATAACATGTATAACATTGAAATTGATAATCGAAAGACGCGTAAATAAACGGTAAGGTTATTGAATAACGTGATAAGCACAAAACTAATGATATTTATCACCCAACCTCATTCCGTCCCCCTGTATGCTTTGAACAGGACAGAGATGGTTGATATGTAGACAAGAAGCAAAGGAAAAGTAACAAGCGAGGCCGCTCCCCGCTGCCGAGCCGAGCCGAGCCGAGCCATGATGATGCTGTGTCGTGCATTTTTGGTAGAATGTCGTGTCGTCTTGGCCCCGGCTGCACCGAGTCTTGATGATGCTGTGTACTTCCGGTGGAATCGTGAGGCTGGTCAGAGCTTACGCTCTAGAGAGAACTCAGATAATCTCTTATCATGGTCAAGATAGGATTTGCAAACGAAGCGCCCTCTAGCCTCTCGTATAATATACCGTCCATCCGGGCCTGAATGCCTTCGGCAAACGTCAATTCTCGAAGCATTTCCTTCAACGCGGTGTCGACCCCGACAAGAGAGCCCCCTATCCCACTCAATATTTCGGGGAGCGAAGGAGATGGCCTCGACAGCTCGACAAGGGTCACCTGCCCCGAGAAGATAAATTATCAAACTTAGCAAGCCACTCGGTTACAAAACAAATTTCTGCTTGTTCTTTTGATTTCCATAATTAATCAGAGATGTCCGAAAAAAAAAAAATTGAGATTAACAGTAGAACTTTTCTAAGCGCAAAAGGAAAATCATCACTGACTGTCGACCAACCTTATTAGTTTGGGGTATGTTGGCCTTCTCTTTCGCAATCGCAACAGCCCGAGAAAATCCGCCGATGGCATCAACCAAACCTTGTGAAGCAGCATCGTTGCCTGTCCATACTCTCCCTTGTGCAACCTCCTCCATCTTATCAACCTGTTGGAAGATATAACAATTACAATTAAATTAAGTAGCAGGTGTATATCAGGCAGGTCCTATGGATGAACCACAAATGTGGCTTCCATACCGGCATTGATCGCGAGAAAGCCGCCTTATCGCGAAACATTTTGTATGCATTATTTGCCATCTCGGCAAATAGCTCTGCCTCATCTGGCCTGCAATCATTTACAAGCAAACCAGAAAAAGTGCAGGAGAAACGGTTACATTGGAACATGTCATCACATAAAATCCAAGAGCAGCACTCAAAAAGTCGCTAAACAATTATCAAATTATCTTCCTTAATTTACACTTCAAAGTACCAGACGACAATCCCTCTCACCTAAAAGGTCGTTGCTCAGCCGCAAGGAGCTCAGCATATTTTCCCCTTGATATGATCTCCTTATTGAAGCCTATTTTCTCGTACAGATTCCCCAGGTTAAACTTCCCTGAAAGGAGAAAAATGGCACGCTCAACCCCTTTTAGAACCTCCATGAAGCTATGAAAAACCAAACGGGAAATGGTAGCATAACAACTATTGCAAGGCATGAGACTACAAAGAGATACTAGGTTCACCTGAAACAACTCCAATAGAGCCAGTTAAGGTAAGACTTTCTGCTACAATGGTTGGTGTTCCCATTGCCATGTAATATCCTCCACTGGCTGCTACATCAACCATTGATGCAATAACAGGCTTTGATGCAGCCAATAGCCTAATCTCCCTCCACATTCTGCTCATCATAAGCATCATGAAACGACTTAAGCTACAATTAGATAAGAAAGCAGCAGGAAAGAGTAATACATTCAATATGACAGTTAAAGATGAGATTTTTCAATGCATGGAAATCACCAGCAAATCATTTTGGGCAAGACTTTACTACTGCCAAAGGCATCTTATGAGCTATCCCGCCAGCTTCAAGTTTCAACTCCATAAGTAGAGTCACTACCAAGAGATGAGTAGTTTCTTAATCTTATGGTGCAATGTCGACCATGTCGAAAGCGCATGACTTTGACAATTACTCTGGCTCCAGAAAGAGAAGAATTTACATGCCACAACTATATAACTTCCTCGGCAAAATATTATTTTGAAATAGCTTATTAAAAGGGATAATAGCTTATTAAAAGGGATAAGCACAAAAACTAGAGTTTATTTTGACTGGTAGTCATTGAGGACTTTAGATTTTAAAAGCTCTTTTCCAATTGGTTCTTAAACAAACTGTTGATGGGTAAGATATCATACATGCCAAATGACCAAAGTATTCCCAGTTGGAACCACATAGGAATTTTGTCACTAGAAATGAACTGACGACAAACCCAAGACCAGATTAGGGCATTTTGTTAGATCTTAAGTCCTCAAATGATCGAAAAAAGCACTTGATTGACCAGAGGCCAAAACGTTTTAGGTCTTGTTAATCCCCCTGCTAAACATAAACACCACAGTGATAGCACAATATTATCATGAATGATTACAACCACATCCGTAGAAAACTGAGCTATTCGAAAAGCTTGATTTCTCACTAATATATGCTTTTACGTCTTATCAAACGCGGCTCACCAGAAAGGACAGTTGAACAATGTTCAAGTGATATATGCAGCAACTTACAAGTCTGAGGCTAGAGCATCACCACCAGGACTGTCAATTCGGATGATAGCAGCTTTAAATTTTTTTGACTCTACAGAAAGGAAAGATATAATGCTTAACTACACATCAGATGAAAAAGAAGATGCAATAAATGACAATTCCCAATGTGCCCATAAACGAAAAGGAAATAGTAACAATATGGGAACACTTTGAGATGAACTATCAGCCTATGCTTTGGAGGGAGACCTTTCGAATTGGCTTTTTATCTAAAAGATTAACCATTTCTTATTCCCAAAATGCATGTGGACTAACGAAGGGAACAATACAGTTCGCCCCTAAATTTGCTTGCATCCACCTCCACTTACTCAAAGTTTTACCAGAATTATTGAAGCAGGAAAAAATGAGAAGACAAAACTTTATAATCAGCTGATACATGAAAGCATTTTTGTAAGATTCCTATTTCCGAGGGTTGTAGAATAATAAAACATTTCATCAGTAGAATTAGAGTTTGATCTGATAATGGTTCAAGAGATGCTAAAAATTTAATTATACATCATTTGATGCACTTAAGCATCAGGACAGATTTGGTCACTCTTTGCAGGAAAGCTGCAAACCATAGCACAAGATGGCAATACTAGAGATTCCGAGTGAGGAAATACAATGACTAAACTAGACATTTGTATCTTCTTCATAAGTTGCTCCAGCTTATTATTAAAACACCACTTCATAATTGAGCAAACAGAATGCCACTTCATAACCATAACTATGGAGGTCACAACCACAGAGCTTTGGCAAAACACTGCACCGAAAAAACAAATGCCACCCAGCATACTTATGACTGTATTCTGAGCTAGCAAAGAAATCTTACCTCTTACAACCCGAATTTTTTCAATGATTTGCTCTGCTATTATACCAGAAGAACTGGGAAGGCTCGTTGGGCTTTTCACGCGAGTTATAGCACCCGAGGCTCGTATTACAGCTATTAAGTCCTTACCACCAGATAACCCAAGGGTCCACTTGCTAGCTCTTGAGTACCTCCTGTAGGACCACAAGAAAAGAACCATTAACATGGGACGGTAACATTTAACTTCTGAATTTCTTATTCTTTTGTACCCAGTTCAGCAGAGGGGAGAACACTTGTTTCTGAAACATGACATCCCTTTTAAAACCATAGTTGCATACGTGCTAGAAAACTTCGAAGCACGTGACCCTTAACAAGGGAAACATGCTTCTAACTACAAACCGAACGAGATTTCCTTGTGGACTACCTATAGTCAACCAACGGAAGATTCTTATCCGTCTTCATTCCAAGTTTTTCTTTTAGCATTGTTATCACCTGCAACGTACATATTAGTGAAAAATAAGTATTACCGCAAAGGTCATCTAAGATGAGACAGGAATTCTGCACTACCACTGAATGAGATAAGAATATGAGCAGGCAGGGACAAGGAAGACAAACACTAGGAAGCCAAGTAGCTCCCTACTAGTAAGATTTGTAGGCCAGTATGTTGCTTGTGATTACATAAAACAAATTTATGGAGGCAAAAGTTAGAAGAATGAGATTTCTTAAGAGCAATTTTTACACCTTTTCTTTTGACAAACAACAGGTATCTGACTGCCACTAGTAACAATAGAAACTCGTATTCACAGACGCGAGCATGAAATGATAAAAACTGATTAACGGTACATATGCCTTGGCAGATCTTACTAAATCCTTTGTTCTCAGCAATTCAGCACATTAAGAGTAAAGCACCTCATCATCGTAGCGTATGTCAGTTATGAAGCCCTCTTTTTTCAGCCGTTCTACTTGAAAAACTCCTTCATTTATGAATTTCTCAATATCTTCTCTTTTCTTCCCTGTTCAAAACAGAAGAGCGTCAGAAATGTTTCACCACTACAAATAGGAAGATCAAGCCCGTACGATGTTATAGCTACAACACCTTTTGTTGAAGAAACTTCATCTACCCAACTGCCGTATATGTTGTCCAGTATGGTTGTCAACATCTCACAATTTTCTTCAGACATAGATTTTCGTGTGAGTTGATCTCCAGCACTTTTATATTTACCAATCCTTTCAACTTGTGGTTCAATTCCCACTTTCTCCAATACACCTGAGAGAGAGAGAGAGAGAGAGAGAGAGAGTAAGCTACCAGAAGAAAGCAAGATCCACGCCAATTGTCAACAGTTGAGTGTTTAAAGAAAGAGCCAGGCAAAGTCACTTTTAGATTCCTATTTATCTTTTTTTATCCCAGCATACAGCTGCAAGTCATCCACTGAGTGACTGATTACAATCGTATAAATGGAAAACATGCATGCCACATGCTTCTTGATGTATGCTTGTCTTCTCAAGATTCCAAGTCAAAACAACCAAAAGACAGAATTGACAAAAGGATTTTGCTGAGAACTTCAAGCATCAATAGGGAAAATATTCACCTGTAATTTCATCCCCCTACCCACTCCCCCCCACCCCATCAAAAGAAGAGAAAGAACAACAATTATAATAACAAGTATCATGAACTTGCAGAATTCTGAGCATGTCATGACCCTCCCCTTTCAGAAAAAGAAATGAAAAAATTGTTAGCAACTGGAGGAAAAGAAAAGGTACAGGAATCCTAACAGCATCGAAGCATACAAGCCTGAGAAATAAGCATCCAAGCTACAATTGTCAGTCAGCTGTAAGATAAAGCACGGTAAAGTTTAAAGGTCTAGGAGAATCAATTTACCTCTAAAGAAGGAAGCTTGAACAGTCAGACCATACAAAGAAAAATAAGCACTTGGAGGGGCATATAACTCTTCACAGGCACAAGCAAGGTAATACTCTTTTTCTCGACATGTAGGGACGTACCCCACAATGAACTTACCTATAATATCAGAATAAAGCTATATCATAAACAAAGTAAAGAACAACAGTTAATATATGACTGACAGTAGGAGATATTTTAAAGGCAAAAACTATAGAGGCAAGTACAGCAGTGGTATGCTTCAGTTTAAAGGAACATACCATCCCCTCATATTCTGTGAAAGAAAATTCTGACTGCAGGAACAAACCCACTGTTGCTATCCCAAAGACTCCCTCATTTTCAAAGTGTAACTATATATTAAAGAAAACTCATACTATTAAGTTACTCTTAATAAGTTTACACCACCAGTTGCAAACTCGCATTATTAAGCAACTCTTAATAAGCTTGTCAAAATATTTCTTCGAGAAATACAATAGAATAAACCATGGTGGCTTAATCAAAGCTAAGCACTTCAATTTACTGAGTTTAAGGAGAAAACACCAAAATCAAATGGTAACAAGGTTATTTTGTATGGCATATTGCCTGCATGCACATAAGTCTGTCTAACAATCATGGGGGTTCTAGCAACAGCAAGCCACTTTATCAAATGTGTGTATGTCTACCGAAATTCAAGAAGCATATTCTTTACCTGATTTCTTGAAATTCAGGATGTGTCTACGAATTTCTTGGACTTTACCCCATCCGCAGTTCAATGAGTCAATATGGAGGTAAATACCAGAGATACGAGGATCGTAGGCTGCTTTTACAAAATTCTCGCATATTTGAGGAAGGGAGAGTCCTGAAGAGAAACGGCTCTTTAGCTGATCAGATATCTGAACATTAAAGAAAACACGAGAAGTTTCAACTCCAATGAGAGGTAAACATGATGAGTCAGATAATGAACTCATATAACATGATCTTAAGCAATTTTTTTGGAGATACTATATATGCGTGTTTACTTTGACATAATGTTACAGGCAGGGCCAGAGGTATCAAATGGACAGGCTTTTTCGCCACAGTTGTATGCCATTGTTAATTAATATAACCTACCCTCCTGTGAGACAAATAACAAACACAACATCAATATAAGCAAAGGGTTTTTATTGGCACTCTCAGTAGCGTACTCTCAAGCAATTGACATTACAATAAAAAAAACAAGTAAAATTAGAGACCAGAAACTTTTAGCTTGTGCAAATGAAAGAACCATCTCATTATCAGAAAACCACTATCATGCATCTTATTGGCCCTCTATCATGCATCTCGTAACTTGTAAGTGAATCTCATTAACATGTCTCACACCTCTTCCTGTATCTGTAAGTAGTTGTCAAAATCTGAAGAAGAAACTACCATATTGAGAGGACCAAGAAGGAAGCAGCTTTTTCGATGCCACTCCAAAGATATTGAAACATTGCAAATCGCCTTCATAAATCATGAGAGCAATACCTCAAAACTCGAAACTGACATCTGAATTACCGTAAAGCCAACGTCTAACATGGCAAAACACTCAATTTTTCTTTTTCAACGACGAGGAAGCTACGCCTAAGTATCCTGCTACACCCAATATGTATATGCCAAAGCCCGCATGTACGGCAAGATCTCATGTAAGCTTCTTTGTGCCGACAGGGGTTAAGTTAATAGAGAGATGAAGTACTCTTCTCAAACTTGAAAAATATTGTTCGCTAAATGATCGAACCTGGCCACGCAATTTCATAGTCAAGACACTGCCTTTTTTCACACGCTCCCAAGGGAAAGCAACGAGCATTTTGAGCTTGACCCCGAATTTCTTCCACACCCCAAATTCCTCAAACTCGAACTCCCCACTGGGGTAGTCTCCGCCATTCTTGGCGTGCGATTCTTGTTCCTTCGTTTCTTGCTCTGGTTCCGGTTTCTGGGTCTCGGTGGCCGACGCGGAATCATCGAACGCTCTAATGGAGAAGCTCTTGTGGTGGGTGGCCGGGGCAATGAAATTCAAACAATGGGTGAAAGAAAGATTGGTCCTTGAGAGTGAACAAGTGGTGTGGAGGAGAGAGACTGCTTTCACATGGAGAGGGGAGAGAAGGGGGGAGAGATGGAGGTGATTGTGAAGAGGAAGACATGGAGCGTGTGTTTTGGATAGGTGGAGGATTGCAGGGAAGCTCTTGCGGTGGGTTTGGACTGTGGAGGTTATTTGCGACGTGTGAAGAAGCTTTGACATCTCTCTCTCTGCGAGTCCTGTGCGCTCTGTTTTCGGCCGTCGAAATCGCTAAGAATGGAGGAGGGAAAGGTGAGAAAATATTGGGTGAGCATTAGTAGTCCACGTAAGCAAATCATCGGTCCCCATTGTCCGAATTGGGCCCACCTTTCAGATTTTTTCTCTCCTCCGTCACCCACGCTCCCCTCCGTTACTTTTTATCTCTGCTCTCACTCAATGCCGTCAAACCTCGCCTCTTTCTTTCGACCCAAAAAAAGGAATAGGAAAAACCCCCTCACCTCTTCTTCAGCCTCAACGAGCTTCGGATTTTGAAGCTCGCGTCCACAAGATGAAAATGCTTCCAGGCAGGGTCGCCGTCGTAGAGCTTGCGACCGAAGTTCCAAGCGACCGGACAGAGGTCGGCGTCAAAGCTCACAGAGCACAGCTGCTGACGTGTGCTTTGGTGATGGTCGCCGAGCCTGGCGATGGCCTTGTCGCGCTTCTTGTTCTCAGGAACGAAAGGAAGGTTGGGCTTTGGTTCCTATGAGGCGGAGGTGTTTGTGTTTTCTGAGTTTGGGTGTGAGTTTAAGATGGATTCTACAATTTGAAGCAGGTTTTGATATTCTTCCTGCAAATTCGGTCATCATGTTGTGCACATCTTTGATTGGAGCTTTAATGGCGGGCAAGCATTTTGTTTTTCTTGGTGTGGTGCAGAAGGAAAGTAACGGAAGAGGCGCGGGCCGCGGAGGGGAGGGTAACCGAGCGGGAAAGAGAGGGGCGAGGGGACAAAAAAATCTGAAAGGTGGCCCCCTATAGGACAGATGGCAAACAATGAATGGAGTGATAATTTGCTCTATTAAACTCATCCAATATTTTCTCGGGGAAGGCAAAAGGCCAGAGGGAGCGACAAGGTGGAATTTGCTCCACGTCATCCTTAAAAGGTAACTGACGTGTCGTATCCACGTCCACGTGCACGTGCTTACAGGGCGTAAAAATTGCACTCGCAAGCTTCTAATGCGTTGGTAACTAGTGAAATTACCTTCCTAAGTACTCTGTTTCGCTGACTTTCCTTCGCTTACAATTGTTCTTACATAAGGATATACGAGTTGAAACCCCAGGCTAAACCAACCATCTTTCCATGTACACAAAGTGATCCAAGGGCATCAATGCACTTTCAAATCTTCTTCCTTATTGAAAACTATGCATATCTTTGACCATGTCTGTCCAAACACAGGGAAAAAAAAAAAGAGAAGAAAAGGAAACGAGAGCTCATATTCCACTAGAGGAAGTTTGATCTATACAACTGGATGTTGCTCCTTCGCTATACAGTTCCTACCATGAGAATAGCTTACAAGATCATACCATGAGAATAGTTTGCAAGAAATTCGATCGACCAAATACCCGCTTCAATGTCGGGGGTCTGACTCGAGAACAGGCCTCTGGGATATCAGAAAGCGTCGGAGTCATCCCCCAAAGCAGAGAGCGAGAACGGTGCGATAGCCACGTTGAACGTCGGCGACTTCACCTTGTCAACGTATTTCATCTCAAAGTCACCTTCCTGCAGTACCGGAAAAGGAAAAAAGGCGGATGAGGTTCAATCTTTTGTGCCTTGGGCTGACAAAATGTATACCATGTTACACAAACGTTCGCAAACCACAACACAGATTGGAGACAACAGTGACCACGACCACCTTGCGTGAAAACTCTGATAAAACTGTGGATTGTTGTATAAACGTCATTTCCACCGGTAACATCTCATTTGAATCACTTGCTTCTGGACCAATTTTTCTACATCCAACGTCACTCACAGTATTTACATGGTGCAACTGCACATCCTTCCACAAACAAAGAAAATAACCGTGCACACATGCAGTATGGATATGCCTCAATTCCAATCAGAACATAAGGTCAATTGTTCGAAGTGAGAAAGTCTTACCATTCTTCCACTGGGTGTGAAGAGCGGGCATGCAGATGAGTACTCAAAACTAGTCCTGGGAAGCATAACAGGTTGTTCGCCTATAACTCCAATTCCCCTGAGAAATAAAAGGACATAATAAGTCCGACTCATGCTTCCTTGATCAAGAAAAGTCGTGCAAATGATTAAATACCGCATGGGACAAAGGAACTTGTTGCAAGAAATTAAAATAACAACTCACAGTCTCACATTTCCCACCTCAATAATAAAGGACGAAATATTAAAAGCATGGAGAGAAACAGAGAGAGAGAGAGCGAGGAGGATCACCAAAAGTTCTCAACTTTGCCATTGGCATCAGTTATGATCCAGTGTCTTCTAAGAAGTTGAACTGGTCGATCTGAATTGTTGGTAATTCTGATCCTATAAGCAAAAAAGTACTGCCCTTTGGAAGGCTGACTTCGCCCCTCGATGTACACACTCCTGACTTGAATCCTGATACCCTGAAATATTAAGGACTTTGCTTTAGATCAATTAACCATTGGGCATGGAAAGAAGGGCAGGACAATGATGGCAACGATGAACAACAGGCTGCAAAAACTCTTCCTAATGAGAACTCCCGCCACTTCGATTGCTACCATTCTGAGGATCTTGAACAGAACATTTCAGTAATTTCCACAAATTGGTAGCTAAAAGGACTGTATCATGAGACTGACTGGCGACTCCTACAAGCATTTCAAAGTGCTTATCATAGATCTGTAGGTAATTGCCAATTTCCAAAAGATGTCTCGGAAAATTTAAATCACGAGACGAGCTGTTCGTAATATCATACTTAATATATGACTGACCGGCACACTGATAAAGTTTTAGATTAAACTATGCATACAAAACAGACTTATGAACCAGACTAGAAGCGTCAATTAATTCATAGTAAAATTGACATTGTAAACGCCTATCTAATTGCGGCCGCAAACATGCAAAACTGCATACCAAGGTTGTTGCATCGCTTGAACATTTCAAGAGTGAATGGGGAGCAATTTCTTTCAGCTCGTTGCGATATTTAGCTGCATCCTGAAAGTAAAGACATATCAGAGGTTAAGTGAGATAGTTGGCACAAGTCCAACATCAATCGCCAAAGTCAGCAACCAGTGAAAACAAGGTCAGGACAACACAATCATCATCAACAAAGTCAGCTCGAACGTCTCACAGAGACAGAAAATAAGTTTGGGACAGTCCTTTGACAAAAGCTAACAAAATAATGCTCCAATCTGTATATATGCACTTACGTATGTATTGAGGTCAACATCTGAAGAAAAGCACCCGGAGTCTAGACATTTAAACTGGGGTTGTCACTAACGAATGGCCATGTTAAGGACGATCATGACGAAACTTGCACGAAGCATTAACCATGGTCATCTCAAAACACTACTAAATCTTTTATCACATGTTTTACCCTCTAAGCATTTTCACGTCTTGCACATCTTGTTTGCTTAATATACGTAACAAGGATGAATGTGTAAACTACTGCAAAATATGAATGTACCCAACTCCATCAGAAAGAAAAGAATAAGAAGAAGGAAATAGAAGATTCAAGTATAAAGGGCACAGAATTCGAACTCTGCACCTCAAAATTCAATATATATGGGCGACTAAATGAGCTAAGCATGGAGATTTGGGCACTTAATGCCCAAGCATAGCACAAGAGTAGTTAGACTAACCATGATGGAAACATACTGAACCTCCTGAGATAAAGATATGGCTACCTTAACAGGATTTACCACTAGCAGCTTTTGGGTCGGGGGTCAAGGCACTAGAAAAGAATCAAAGTGAAATTTCCAATTAGAGGCAGGCAACCGCAGTAAAGATCACATGGGGTAGTTTGTCGTCACGTTGATTGTTTTAGACAAAAGGAATTGTAAATTCACATAATGCATACTGAAGCCTGATCCGGTGACATAGAATGCAGCGGCAAAAATATAGATAAAGATTAAGCTTGGGAAATCGAATTCAAGTACCTCAAACCTCTCCTCAGTGATTGCATCCTTAATTAACCTTCGCAGGCGTAGAACCGGCTCCTCTTCCTCAAACAACTTCAATGAATCACGAATTCGAGCAGCTTCCTTATAATCCTAAAACACATAAACACATTTAATCTATCTGCCAATACTTATCACCGTATCAAAATATAATTCAAATCCTCCTTTAAGATATGAAGCACACAACCATCCGAAATGAGACCAACATCCTGAAATCCCCGTAGCTTCGAATCCAGATTAACCATCACAAGATACGAATATATACACGTTCTTTTTAAACCCGAATTCACTCACTCGTATAAACCCAAAAAAAAAAGGCGTGGCGAAGCAAATACATATCTATCCACCGTCCCCCGAAACCGGGCTACAGACCGTACGAATTCACACATTGAGCAAACCAACGGATGAGAGGATCGAACCAGCACCTCGGATTTGGCGGCGACCTCCAATTGCTGCTTCAGCAGAGCATAAGTCTGGCTCCGCGTCAGGAACGAACTGGCGCTGGAGCTGGAGCTCAAGCTCGGACTCTTGCTCTCCCCGCCCCCTCCTCCGGCACCGCCACGGCCCCTCTCCAAGGAAGAAGCTTTAATCCTGCAATTCTTCCGGGTCTCTCTGCAATTCAGCCACTCTCTCCTCGGGCTCGCCTCGGACGGGAAACACCTCCTCGCCCCCGCATTGACGTCGCCGAAAGCCTTCAGAGTTAGCGAATGCATTCTCGCTGACTTGGTTCTAGTTCGGAATGACGGAGGAGAAGACCCCAGAGGACGAAGGGAGAATCTCAGGAAATCATTTTCCGAGAAAATTGCGCGCGCTTATCGCGATTGAAGAGAGACATTTTCGGGAATCGAGAGAGGGCGTGTTGTTCCGATTTTCTACATTTCTTGGATTTATCGGTTTTTTTTTTTTTCCTGAGTTCATATGTCCGCCACTGCATTCGGGCATCATCCGGAAGAGGTAGTGAAATTACCAGAAAGCCCTTAGGAGATGCTGGAGGAATCAGAAATGGGAGATGGGCCGAGGGTACTTTGGGAATTTTTCGCTTTTCTTGGTTTTCTCTCTTGTGTCTGCGTACGAGGCCGCACAGGCGATTCCTGCTTCTTATGGAAGAGGAATGCGCCGCGTGTCGTGGCACTGTTCGAGATGACGTGGCTTAATTTTTGCGTCAATTAAATAGCTAATTAAAAAAAAATCATGCACGTGCTTTTGACCAAAAGAAATAAAAGAAATCATGCACATGCTGAATTCCTAATCATTTTTTATCACACTTTTTTTTTTTGCGGTGCTTGAAGTTTAAGTCAATCTACAACACGGTTCTTAAATTTCAAATTTATTTAATGTGGTCCCTAAATTTTTATTTTATTCGATGTGATCATTAAATTTTTTATACATATTTAATTTAATCTATAAACTATACGAAAAATAATGCAAGTCTTTTTTTCCCATTTTTTTAAGTGAAGTATGTCATTTTCAAAGAAAGATGCCCAAAAATCAAATTAACATTGTCAGGACTTGCCAAGCCGATATAGGATGTGACGATGCATCAAATCTAATCTTCATGAGTTTGATCGTATAATCTTCAATCAATGTTCCAAATAGTAATGATTCGACCTTTACTTATGTATGATGCGCGAAATTATAATGAGTAGGGCTGTCAAAATAGCCCGCGCCAGATGAGCCGGCTCGGTCCGACCCGACTTGGCCCGAAAATTCACTTGATTTTCTGGCCTTTTCGTGCCGGGTTTGGAACTCGGGCCGGCTCACTGCCCGACTTTTTTTAACACTCATGTTTTCCTTTTAATTTAATTTATTTTTATTTTTTATTTTTATATTCTTTCATTTGATATGTTTGTTAATTGATTTTGATTCCAAAAAAAAAAAGAAAAAAAGAATTGGGCCGACCTGAGCTCGGTACTGCTCAGTTTCGGGCCGGCTCGGGCCTGTCGACACCCCTAATAACGAGGAACTTCACTTCACTTGAAAAGGGTGGCGAAATCAACTCAATTTTTACCATGTGTAAATGATCATAAGGACACAATTAAACTGGCCTAATACTCAAAAAAAACTTCTAAGTTTAGCATTTGTGTCAATTATATTAAAAAAAAATTATCTCATAAAAAACTCCCGACTTTTACTTTTTTTCCAATTCTACCCAAAAAATTACTTTTGTCCCAATTTTACTGACCTAGTATCAAAAAAATCCTCAACTTTTAATTTTGTCTCAGTTCTACCCAAAACTTTTACTTTTGTCCCAATTTTACCGACCTAGTATCAAAACAACCTTCGACTTTACTTTTATCCCAATTCTACCACCATCAATTTTTTGTTCATAATCACCGTTAGTTAATCATACGTGACTCGAATTTTCTTTCTGAATTTACCATTGAATTTTCGAAACTTAGAAACATAAGGTTTTAGAAATGACAAGATTTTAAAAAGATCGTCAGAATATCTCCATGTCTAGCCGTTCCTTAAGTTATTGAGTGCCGAAAAGAATACGAAATTCATCGTCTTTAGTGACTATATATTTCTCAGCAATATATAGGCTTAGCAAAAAACAGAAGCAAATTTCGAAATTTTTTCATGTCAGCTTTGCCGATGAGTAATTCATTAATGACGTGACAATGTCACGTAAGATTAACTAACGATGATTATAGACAGAAGACTAACGGTGGTAAAATTAGGACAAAAGTAAAATGGAGGATTTTTTTGGTACTATGCCGATAAAACTAGGATAAAAGTAAAAGTTTTAAGTAAAATTGGGACAAAAGTAAAAGTTGAGGGCTGATAAAATTGGGATAAAAGTAAAAGTTGAGGTTTTTTTTTTGTACTATGCTGGTAAAATTGAGATAAAAGTAAAAATTTTAAGTAAAATTGGGACAAAAGTAAAAGTTGAGGTTTTTTTATACTAGGCCGGTAAAATTGGGACAAAAGTAAAAATTTTGAGTAGAATTGGGAAAAAAGTAAAATTTAAGGATTTTTTTTGTACTAGGCCGGTAAAATTTGGATAAAAATAAAAATTTTGGGTAGAATTGGGATAAAAGTAAAAGTTTGAGGTTTTTTACGAGACAAAAAAAGTTTTGGATATAATTATCACAAATGTTAAAGTTGGAGTTTTTTTTTTTGGGTATTGGGCCCAATTAAACTAATTATGTAATGTATTGAGTTGATATCACGATCCAAACTGGTACGTTTATGACAAATTTACCTCAAATTATTTTTTAACTATAAAAAATTCCAAACTTGAACAATTGTGACAAATTTATCCAACACTTTTTTTACCACAAAAAACTCCAAATCGGTATACATGTGATAAATTTATCTCAAACTATTTTTTTTATCACAAAAAATCCTAAACTAGTTTACCCCAAACTAAATTTTTTGACTATTAAAAACCCCAAACTGATACGCATCTAACAAATTTACTCTTTACTAATTCTCATTACATAGGATTAAACCACGAAAAACTTCAAATTGATGCATCTGTGACAACCAGATGGTAAAAATCTCAATTTGGTATACTCATCAACAACCACATATCATCCGATTCAATAACTTGATGGTGAAATGTAACGAAAAACTAAAAAATGGTAAATTTAACACAAATGTGACAGTTTACAAGAATATCAGTTTAGAGTTTTTGATAGTCAAAAAAATAGTTTAGAATAAATTTATCAAAGATGCACAAATTTGGAGTTTTTCGTGATAATAAGTTGCACTATATGTTAACCCAAGAACCATAAATCAATTTACCCCGAAAAAAAAAACATTAAAGGAGAATTTTTTTAAGAAACCAGCGTACTTATGTCTTAGTGCTTTTAGAGTCCTTCATTGTTCTCGAAGAACGCCAAAGTGGGTATATGCCAATATGGTGGTCTCTTTAACATGAAAATAATCAGAGATAAAATAAAATAAAATAAAAAAATCCACTTTCCACTTCATGGAAATCCTCGCTTGAACGTGATTTTCCAAATTTCGGAGAAATGACCAAAAAATTCCTAAATTTATTACAATTGTGTCGATTCAATTTTAATTTTTTTTATCCATCAAGTCCTAAGCCTTTTATATTATTGTCAATTCAATCCTTCCGGCCAAACATTGACATGACGCGATCAGCGTTGACGTGGCCTAAATTTAATATTATCTTTAATATATCCTTATTTAAATTTTATTATATTTTTTTCCTTTCTGTTTAATTTTTTTTCCTCTTCGTCTTGCTCATGGAGCCTTTGGGTCTTCTTCTTCCTCCTCAGTCCTCCTCAAGCTTTTTACTGGTTGATGAACATTAATAGTACACTGAGTTGCAACAACCTTCGTCGCAACGACACATGGCGAGGGATGGCGAGGACGACGAGGCTCGACTTCGCCATGGCCGGGTGAGGGACGGCGAGGCGGGGTGAGCGATGACAAGGCGGAGCAAGGATGGTGAAGCGTGATCATGGTCAGGCGAGGGACGACAAGGTGTGGTGAGGTGGGGCCAGCAACAGCAAGGCAGGGCAAGGACGGCGAGGCGCAATCATGGTCAGGGGAGGGACGACGAGGTGTGGTGTGGTGAGGCGAGGCCAGCAAATGGCAAGGCGGGGCAAGGACGACAAGGCGCGACCATAGCCGGGCCAGGATGACCTCGCCCAATGACGTCGAGGCGTCGCCTTGCCTCACCGCACTGCAGGTACTGTGGCAACTCAGTATACTACTCATGTTCATCCACCAATAAAAGGCTAGAGGAGGAAGATGAAGTGAAAAAAAAAATAGAAAAAAGATGTATTAAAATAATTTAAAATTTTGGCCATGTCGCGTCATTTAAGCGATTTCTGGCCAAAATTGACTGGAAGGACTGAATTGGCACTAATGCAAAAGGTTTAGGACTGAATTGGCAAAAAAAAAAGTTTAAGATTGAATTGACATAATTGTAATAGATTTAGGACTTTTCTGATAATTTTCCCTCCAACTTTTCAATTGCCTAATATCACCAGTAATTCCTTTTTGAAATTAAGCAAACAGATAAAACAATTTCCCCGGATGCAGTTTTCATGATCGACCCACCAACAGGTGATGTAACTAGTGTACATTTTCTTGTCCGTCGAAAAACGTGAGACAGTCCTTACTAGTTTTTTCATGTTGGGAAAAAAAGGGCAGCACTTCCGCACAAAGCAAGCCAATCCAAGATCAAACAATAGCTCCCGACATTACTTCAATTCAATCCAGTATCAACTAATAATATATAAATATGAAGCAGAATGATAAAGAAAAACACACCAAGATTTACGTGGAAAATCCGAATCGTGAAAAACCACGAACGACCCAAAAATTCCACTAATCATAAAGAATAACTGGATGCACAAAACGTTTCTCACTAGTCACACAATAGAGGCTCAACATCAACATCACAAGAGCTTCCTTACCACACAAAGTTGGAATAATACAAAAGGGGGCAAGAAAACCCTAACCGCGATAGGAGAATTCGGAGACGAATCTCAACGAACGAAATCAATCAACTCATAGTCCTTGATCTCACGAACAACATATCGAAATTTGAACGAATTTCGACAACGTTTGGCCTTCAAATCATCGAAAATTCTTTTTATTTTTTTTTCTTTTCTCTCGGTGGCCGAGAACTTCTTTGCTCCTTTTCTTTCGACTTCTCTGTATCTTCTACCACACGCACGAAACCACAAAGTACAAAGGCAGCCCCCTTTTTTTTTTGACTTTTTTTTTCTTTTGTTTTTTCCTTGCTTTTCTTTTAAAACAAATAAAATAAAATTGGCTGGGCCCACAAAAAGGCGGACCCAGCCAACATTTCATATATGTGGGAAAATCATAAATATATTGTAATTATATCAATTCAATCCTAAATATTTAGTTTGACAATTCAATCCCAAATTTTTTGCAATTGGGTCAATTCAGTCCATTTGACTCATCGGCTCATGTGGCAAACTTTAAATAATATTTTGATATTTTGGATATTTTTTTTTTTAATAAAATTCTCTACCTTTTTTGGTTTGGGCTAGCTGCAGCTCAAAGCGAAGTTCCCTTTATTTCTTTTTGGGAGGTAAGTGAATTTTTAAGTAATGTTCTTTATTACTTACTCGAGGGAAAAAATATATAAAAAAATCCTACAGCCTATTGCATTGCATCGATACCAATTTTGTATTAAATGTTTCAATTGAACTAATTTAGTCCTAAATATTTTGACAATTTTCCAATATTATTAAAAATTTCCCTCGATTTTATCAATGTCGATTTAGTTAATGTCAAACCACGATATCATTGCCATATAAAATAGGGGTGTCAATGGGCCGGGTCCCGGCCCGGCCCGAATGAGCAGTACCATGCTCAGGCTGGCCCGAACCGGGCAGGGCCGGGTCGGGCCGAATTCAGGCCAATTTGTTTTCTTCTTTCCTTTTTTTTAAATTTTTTTTGAATCAAAATCAATTAACAAACCATCAAATGAATAAATATAAAAATAAATTAAATTTAAAAGGAAAAACGGGTATTAAAAAAAGTTTGGCATCGGGCCAGCCCGGCCCGAAAAGGACCGAAAATGCAAGGAAATTTCGGGCAAGGCCGGGCCGGCCCGTCCGGCGCGGGCCAAATTGACAGCCCTAGTATAAAATTCTCTAATTCTATATAATCAAGTGAGATTCTTGTGGCGTATGTGTCGTAGCCTTCAATGTCATAAATGTTTGGCATATCTAATGGTACGCATTTTTAGACAATTAAATAAAATTGGAAAAAAAAAACAAAGATTAGAATAGTTGAGAGAAGAAACAAAATAGAGTGAAGCTGTTGAGACTTGAGAGTATGATTGGACTTGATGTTTCTTCAGCAAATTTTCCGGCATTCCCTGCTCCATTCTTCTCTCTATAGCCACCTCTCTTCTTCTTAATTTTTGGATGTTTGTAAAGTCCATGTGAGTACTATAGCATGGACCAAGTCGACTTGAAGTTTTCTTCTGTAAATTTTCCAGGATTTCCTGCTCTATTCTTCTCTCTGTGGCCACCTCTCTTCTTATTTTTTGGATGTTGGTAAAGGCCGTGTGAGTACTATAGCATGAACTGTGTCGACTTGATATTGCAGGGTGCAGGGCGCAGAAGGCAAAAAGCAGGTAATGATGGGCTGAAGAAGAGAGAGACGAAGAAGACAGAAGAGAGAGAGAGAGAGAGAGAGAAACAGCGCATTGGCTGAGAACATTAAGCGGTCGCTGTTCAATGTGCTCAGCCAAAACATTAATTTTTTTTTAGGCTGTTGTTGTGCATCTTTCTTGCTTCTCGTTCGTGTCCTGCTAAAACTTTATGAGCTTCTGGCTCCGAGACTCCGGAATAGTCCGATGCAGAGAGAAGAAGCAGTGCATTGGCTGAGAACATCAGAACAAGGAAGAAACAGTGCCTTGGCTAGATAGAAGAGAAAAGCATAGAAGTAAAAGTGTTATCGAGAGCTTGTTGAGAACTCGGTGTGAAATAAAAGCTAATGCTTCTTGCTTCGCCTAAATCGTGAATAAAATGAAGGGGAGCTCCGTCGGATTTATCTATCTTTTTTTATGTTTCTTTAGTGTTATTTCGTTTGCACCAAATTATTTGAACCGTAGATAATTTGCATTGATCGTTCATGTTCCTGTAATGAAATTTGTATTGATTTACATTAAATTAAATAGTTCTAACTTATGAACGACACGATGAATGATCAAATTGCTCCATAAGCGTATTAAGTCGTGTCCTCTTCATCCTCCTCAAGTCCCTGAATTCCAAACGCTCGAACTGCTTGCTTGTCAGGAATGAAGCAACATTTATACTTGGAAAATGGGTTGCTTCCATGCTTGACATCAGCTAGCAAAAGCAAGTGCTTATCTCGTGCGAACCATCGTTTTCTGAAGTTTTTCCCTCTCTGTAATTAGCTTCTCTCTTTCTGTTTTTATTTGAAAGAGAGATTTATATGCATCTATGTCATGGAAGGTGAGGTTAACTACACCTCATCTGTCATAAGTTGTGTACAGCGCTCACTTTAGTGCCAAAACTTTCAAATCAATCATTTTAGTGCTAATTTTTTGTAACTTCGATACTTCAGTGCCAAAACTTTTAAATCGATCACTTTAGTGCTAAGTTTTTATAATTTCGATTACCTAAGTACCAATTTCTTTTAAAAACGATCATTCCAGTGCTAAGTCCGATAAGCCATGTCGCTCAAATAATATTAATAATAAATACACGTGTCGAATTTTCGGCGAGTCACGTCGTTTAAATCAAAATTAGCACTAAAATGATCATTTTTAAAAGAAATTGGCACTTAAGTGATCGAAGTTTGAAAAATTTAGCACTAAAGTGATCGATTTAAAAGTTTTTGTACTAAAGTGAGCATCGTACATAACTTATGGCACTTTGAGTGTACTTAAGCTTGAAAAGCACTATGACAAACAATGTAAGTTAGATGCTTATGATGAACAGGTGGTTTACACAAAATGATTTATGCTTTTTCCCCTAAAGAATCAATGCTGAGCTAGTCAGTTGGGTATTCAATGACAAGCTAGTTGGGTGTATTTTCAATGTTGAGCTAGTTGAGAGGATATTAGTCGCTTTCCTATTTTTCATATGTATTTTCAGGCTGTAATATGGGACTATTATGGTCTTTAGAAAGGAAACTTTTGTTTTGAATTTTGAATTATGTGGTGTAGGCAGGGATAGACATTCTTTGGTTAGTTGCAGTTCCTCATATGTCGTGTATGTTTTGTACGACGTCGTCGATATGTTTGATTAATTCCTATAAAAACTTGTGGTAGGTTGTTGTTAAGGAATGGTGAATGAGGGGACACGAGGTATTTGTGTGGATCATATCACAGGATTATAATCACATTTGGATTATGTCGAAAAATATCTCAATTTAACACGATGTTTTCTGTTTCGATTGATTCCTTTTACAGTATCTATTGAAATCACGTTCCTATATCACTGGTTCATGTTTGTGGTCGAGTCATTTTGGTGATATAAAAATTTGCATTTGCATAACATATTTTTTTTAGGCTTGGACTTCTTTGGTGGTTCTTTATTATTGTTGTCGCAAAATTTTCCCTCGATTAGGTCCGCTTAATCTTCTCAGGACTTGGCCCAAGAGGTTGAAGCCCAACAGGGTTGTCGATGCAGGAAAATCCTTTTATCGAACGTTATCAGTTCGTTAAGAAAAAGGGTTTTGTGCAGATTTTGGACAGAGAGTGTCAAATGCAGAATTTCTTATTAATAAGAGCGTGTCTTTCGACAGTTTTGTACAAGATTTCGACAAGATCTATGGAGACGAAATTCGATGAAACTTGTCGAATTGCTTCGACGAAATTGTAAACCTAGGTACGGCACCAGAATTGAATCGACGGCGCAAACCCTTACTGTAGGACACGATGCCGGAATTTAATCGACGGCACCGGACGGGGAGAAATGTAGGACACAGCATCGGAATTTAATCGATGGTACTGGAGGGGTGAATAGTGAACCAATGCAATGCCAGAATTTAATCGACGATACTGAACTGAGCGAGCAAATGTCGGAATTGAATCGACGACACTTAACTTTAGATATGAAACACGTCAAAATTGAATCGACGATGGGAATCTGAAACTATAGCTAGACTAAGAGTTAATTGATAAGATAAAGACTTGTTTATTGTGTGTTGTGTGGGGGGCTTTGCTGTTGGATACCTGTTGGTATTTATAGGCGTAGCCTGGTAATCGCCGATCATCTGCTGCCTTGGGCCCCAAGCGCATTCTCTTCGATGACTAGGCTTGTTCTGGTAACCATCGAAACATCTACTGCCTTGGGCTCCAAGTACGCTCCCTTTCAATGACAGCAGTCGCATCAGGCTTTTTAGAGCACGTTTTCCTTCGATGACCTTCATGGATAAGGTTTTTAATAATTTTTGCGCCTTTCGCTGTGCTTGATGGGATTCCCGCCTAATTCTGTAACTGCCCTAATCGTGTCTTTTTTTGCGCGCCTTTTCCCTTGGCTTTTGAGGTAAATACCGCAAAAATCACCTTTTACACATAACAGATTTGTAACTTGTCCTTTATCCTGCTTGCAAACATCTGACCGCAGTTGATCGTCCATTCTCCATGTGCGCATCACATGACCCCTAGGGTATTTTGGGTGTTAACAATTATTCATATCTCTTGAAATATACTCTTTTTCTTACATGAGTTCTACAGTTCCCTTTGTTACTTGTTCATATATTATAATAGAGAAAAAAAATCTACTCCATATGAGAGTTATCAAAAACTTTGTACAAGCTATTATTTGATAGACACAATTGTTGCTCATACTAAACTTTTGGTATAACGCTAGTGATGATGGCGACTGGTGAGTGGTAGGGTTGTCAAATGGGCCTGCGCCTGCCCGGCCCGGCCTGAAAAATTAGGAAAATTTTGGGCTGGATCCGGTACTGGTGAGTGGTAGGATTGTCGACGAACCGCGGCATAAATTGAGGATGACGGTGAGGGAATAAGAATCGAACTTCAAACTCTCGATATCATTTTTTTTTATCAGTTATTACCATTAAAAATCTAAGGAACAAGTCGACAAAACCACTTTTTTGGAGTTCAATTTTTTTTTTTACAAAAAGAGGCTGGGCCGGCCCGACCCGACCCGGAGAGCTGGGATATATGTCATTCGGGCTCGGGCCGAGCTCAGTACTATTTACTTTCGGGCCGGCTCAGGCCAGGCCGAGATCCGGCCCATTGACACCCCTAGTGAGTGGTTATTTACCATCGCTCGATTTTAAACTTCTTTTCTTTTAAGCTTTCATTACTTTGTTTCTCTCTGTCTCAGTATCTAAAATGTTGCTGTAAAACTCTTGTAATGCATGGAGGATCAAGACAGCGACCGGCGCACCTTCACCTCGCTAGCACCAGAAGAACCTCCTCCCGCCACCACGTTAGTTATGTGTTACCCAAGCCGCTCCCCTTCTTTCTTCTTCGGTAGCTCTTTATTATTCAAACCTTGAAACATACTCTTTTCTTACATGAGCTCTACAGTTCCCTTTGTTGCTTGTTCATTAATTATAATAGAGAAAAAATTTACTTCATGGGAGAGCTATCAGAAACTCTGTACAAGCTATAATTTGATAGACACAATTATTGCTCATGCTACACTCTTGGTATAATGCTAGTGATGGTGACGACAGGTAGGTGGCTACTTACCATTACTCGGTTTTGAACCCCTTTTTCTTTTCAGCTTTCGTCTCTCTATTTTTCTCTGTCTTAGTATCTAAGATGTCACTATAAAAATCTGGTAATGCATGGAGGACCAAGACAGCCACTGACGCACATTCACCTCGCCAGCGCCAGAAGAACCTCCTCCCACCGCCGCGTCAGTTACGTGTTGCCCAAGCTGCTCCCAGATTTCCTCGCCTTAGCTCCAGGGATCCTCCATCGCAATATACGTTATATTCTAATCCAGCACACCTGAGCCCGACGGGGACGATGAGGCGCCTAAGCCCGACGAAGATTTGGATAGATCGAGAGGCTAGTCCAACAGTGAGCTAGCCCTGAAAGTCTCACAAAAGGTCGTGTCCGTCACGCGCCGGTGCATATATTCCATCCGAATATAGAAAACAAATATTCGAGAATTATAATAACCAACTCAAAAAAAACTTGAAAAAATTTTGGTTTCTACTAAATATTGATATAATGTTGCCGTGAATGTTGATTTCATATAATTATTGTGATTGATAATGATTCAGTGCATATTTTACATGTTTTACATTTTCGTATCAAATTGCGTCTTGAGATCGGAGCTCGATTTTGCATATTTATATGATCGAATCTTCTCTCACTTCCTTCTAAAGATTCGTAGATCACTTCAAGAGCTTCGATTTCATAGATAGATTGTCCAAAATTAGCCTCATTTGGTATACCTAATGCATTCATGAAGTTCGCAATTTGAGTCTGTAATCAACTACTGTTCATGCGTTTTTCTGTTTTCTGACCTATTTTCATGTTCGGATTAAATTATACCGATTTAGCGCGAATCTAAAAAAAAGTCATCAAAACGAGTTTCATATCTGAGATCCATATCTTTCCAATGGCATTTTTTCAAGACGAAAGGTAGATCTTTTGCAATGTCAAAAGTGCCTTGTAGTATGAAGTCAGAATCTGAAATTTTTGCTTGAGTTTCACAGGATGTTCTGTTTTGATATGACCTTTGCTAATTCTTGATTTTATATGATTTTTTCTTTTAATTTCAGTTGATAAAACTGTCTAGATGAAGTTATTCATGACATCCATATCTATCACATATAAAATTTTCATTATAACATAAATCATTTTGGTCGGTACGAACATTCAATTAAAAGGATGAATTCTTAGGAAATTTTGTTTCGCTCATGACCTTTGCATGTTGTTTGATTTTTATGATTTTTTCTGTGTAAAATTTGTGGATATATTCTCCATGAAAATTTCACACAATATGTTGATGCATAACATATCAAAATTTCAGATTATTAGATGCATGTTTAATATGCCAGAGATTCACGAAATCCGCTAAAATTTTGAATCAGAAAACTATTCCCTTCTTCACTGTTTTAGTTACAATTTTGACTTGCTGCAAGTGCTTGTTTGAAGATGTGTAAAACATAAAAGTTAATCTAACTACTTGAAATTTTTTATAAAGTTTCGTCAAGATTTGTTATTTTAATTGAATTATGGAATTCAAATCCAAAATAGAAACCGTTGGAAATTAATGCCCATTAAGGGCTAAATTGGCTAGTTGCCATAATTCCAATATTGATTGGAATCAATTAAGTTTGTTTCCTATTCTAAAAGAAAGAGAGAGAAGAGATCTCTCTTCAGTTTTTGATAGAACATTTTTCGTTCAAGTAACCTCCAGAAAAACTCTCCCAAAAACTCTATGGAAGAATTCTCTCTCAACGATAATCGATCGCCGAATTCGGATCGTGTCTCACTTGCGAAGGAGCTCTTAATCTGTGGATTCGAGGTATGTTCGTTTTACGTGATATACCTCACCGATAAGTGATTCAAGTTTGATCTCAGGGCTTGAAGATCCAATACAATCGGACGTATATGACGGTTTGATCAACGTATGGCTGCAATACGCGCTTTGTGTTTATGGGTATGTAGATCTATTTAATTCCGCTTCGTCTATAGATCTTAATTAGCAATTGTATGAAATACCCATCAGTGGTATCAGAGCGTAGTCGTTCTTGTTTCCTGATCGTTTGTGATTTATACGAATTTCGAACGCGAAAAATCGAGTTTTCGATGTTACTGTTCACGACCTATTCGTGATTTTTGGTGCTATAAAAATGTGTTTTGAACGCATCAATGGAACGGGCTCGGCGAGACGAGAATTTCGAGTGGTCGCACGTCGCGAGGTGACGCCGGAAGTGGCGCCTCCGCGGGATTGGTTCCCGACGCAGCGGCGTTTCGAGGCATTTTCATGAAATTTCGTTCAACGAAAATTGGATTTGAATATACCATTGGGTCCATATCGACGAGACGAGCGTTTTGATGGATGGACGAACGCCAGAGGAGGTCGGACGACGGCTTATACGCCAACACGCGCTGGCGGGGTCACTGCCGTCGTGATCCACGCGCCACGTGCGTCACACGTGGGCAGGCGGCCCCGCGTAGCTGACGTCAGCCACGTGCGACGCAAGTTGACGTCACCTTCTGTGGGTGACGTCGCGCTAACGTCAGCGGATCGGGCTTGGCCCAACCCACAACGCATGGCCCAACCCGGCCCATTTAAGTTAAAAAAATGAGCCCAGCCCGATTTTCGGACCGACCCGAACTTAGCTCGACCCAATTTCCGACCCGGTCCAAGTCCAACCCTGTTGACTCGGTCATGCTTTGACCGTTGACCATCGCCGTTGATCGTTGACCAAATTTTCGAAAATTACAATTTGATCCCCGAACTTTCTAAAAATTACAATTTAGTCCTCGAAATTTTTGGAAATTATAATTTTTTTTTATAACCGAGGTTCCGCGCGGTCAGCGAGCTTCGCTCAACCAGCGGTGGAGCACGACTAGTCCTCGGGGGGGGCTAGCGCAGGATCCCACCACCACGACCCCCCACTTAAGACACCGGCGCCTACCAGTTTTGAACCCAGGACCTCTCGTGAAAGGAACTGAACTCAAACCATCGCGGCCACCGACCGGTGGGTTGGAAATTACAATTTAGTCCCTGAAATTTTTGAAAATTGCAATTTAGTCTCTAAATTTTTGAAAATTGTGATTCGGACCCCGATATTTTTGGAAATTGCGATTCGGTCCTCAAAATTTTGAGAAATTGCATTTTGACCCCGTTGACCGAGCGTTGACTAGTCAAAGTTGAAACTTTGACCGGCTCGTGTGGATGCATATGAGCTCCGATTGGGGCGTACGAGGTACCGTTGCGTTCGTATCGAAATTGTCTTTGATTTGATATATTATTTGGACATGTTTGATGATTTTAAAATTCTGAAAATACGTTTGAAACCCATGATATACGTATTTTGGGGTGTTTTTTTTTTTTTCAAAAATTGATCGATGGCATATATCCTGCAATCTTATGATTTGATGTGTAAA
This sequence comes from Rhodomyrtus psidioides, assembly GCA_021437785.1. Classification (NCBI taxonomy): domain Eukaryota; kingdom Viridiplantae; phylum Streptophyta; class Magnoliopsida; order Myrtales; family Myrtaceae; genus Rhodomyrtus; species Rhodomyrtus psidioides. The sequence continues at coordinate 9,731,064 of JAILYB010000015.1, read as the reverse complement.
GCATGTATGTATAGTTCAAATCATGTTATGCCATGTTAGTAATTAAAATATAGATATCATTGTTCGATTTTTTATATTTATTCAAGTGGGGAGTTCTAGAAAGTTTAGTAACTTCAGTGAACTCGATCTTTTACATAAATGATTATATTAATGGTAATTTCAAGCGGGAATTCTTGGACGATGATTGAGAACATAGTGAACTTTTGAATCTGAGACCTTATGTGAAATTATTCATTAATATAATTAGTTAGTGTAAAATAGATGCGTAAATGTTAGGCATCAATGGTTTGTGAATGCATGTCTATAGAACTTTGTGTTTAGATACAACGGTTACGCGTTTAGCAAAACAAAAGAGAGATTGGATGGCAAAAATTATGAAAACTGGAATATGGAAATCTAGTTTGTACTATGAAGAGCAAGAAGCATTTAAAGTTCTTAACCTAGTTATGGAAACACCTAAGGATGAAAATACTGCACATCCGACATTTGCTGCACGGAAAAAGGATGAACTCAATTGCTCGCATATGTTGCTGAGTAGCATGAAAAATAATTTTATGCAGGAATTCGGGCATTTATGAAAATACCAAAGTCAAGTGGGAGGCATTAAACACTAAGTTTGGTTAGACATCGGTCAACAAGTTGAAACAGATCACTATAAATTTTGACACTTATACAATGCCACGTAGGCAGGATATGAGACGACCTTTGTGGCATATGTCACATATGATAAGTGAACTGTATGATGTGGACCACTTTTTGACTGATGAGTAGCAAGTGCAAGCAGTAATTTGTTTCTTACTTCATAGCCGTGTGCATATGAAAATTCACTTGATCCAAAAAAAAGGGTAAAGACTTTTGAGGATGCTATGCGCTGTCTTGAACTAGAGTGTTGTTTCTAGATCAAATAAAACTTCGTGCTCCAGGCATAAGCATCAAGGTGGGTTCAAGAAGTGGAAATGATAAAGGAACAGATCCTTCAAAATAAAAATCAAAGTTTAACCGTTATGAGAAAAGAAAATGTCCTTTCAAGAAAAACATCCCAAGAGTGAAATATTTTTGAATGTGGCAATAAGGGTCACTTTGCTCATGACTGTGGTGAACCGAAGAAGTTAAAAAAAGAAGAAGAGGGTTTTGTGCACTTGAGAGTGTTACTTAAGTCTCTAGTTCAGTTTTTTATAATTGAATCTTATCATTTATGGATTATAGACTTACATGCCACAGATCATATAACGAAAAATAGAAACACCTTCGTGAAATTTCAACGAGTTCGACATGAAGCAAAGTGGATAAATGTGGAAAATAATTCATGCATAGAAGTTAAAGGGATTGGCACCTGCCAATTGAAAATGCGCGGTGGTCGCACCCTATTTCTACATATTGTGTTATATGCTCCAAAAACTGGACGGAATTTAGTTTCCGTGTTAATGTTGGTTAAACTTGATTTCATTTTTGAATTTTCATAACGGTGGTGATGACTTCATTGAGAACAAGTTATTATGATTCTGGATGGTTTCATTGTATCGATTGTTGGGTACAATAATGCGAATATTAGTTATTCACTATTTTCATCTTTTGCGATGATGTGAATAAGTGACGTGCTAGGCTGGGTCACATTGGCCCAATAAAAAATATTTAGATAAGCTAAAGAGGGCTTATAGGGCAATATTGAAAAAGTCGATTTGCCTATTTGTGAGTATTGCCTAGCAGAACAGACAATGAGCAAACCATTTGGAAAAGGAACAAGAACTGAGTTTCCTTTGTAGTTGATCCATTGAGACATGTGATTCAACATATATGAGAATAAGGTATGTGCTGTTTAATTCATCACATTATAGATGATTATACTAGATTCGGATATTTTTGATTTCTCATAAATTTGAAGCATAAGTTGCTTCAAGAAATTCTATTTTTGAGTTTAAAAAAATTAATTAAAAAAAGGGATCCGATCGAGGTCAAGAATATCTATCTAATTAGTTCAGATATTTATGTGATGAAAAAGGAATAGAAAGACAGTTGACTATTCCAGCGATTTCTCAACAGAATGGAGTCGCAGAGAGAAGAAACAAGCCCCAATGAGAATGGTTAGGTATATGATGGCACATGCTAATTTGTCTATCACCTTTTAGGGTGAAGTTTTGATAATTGCTGTCTAGATATTTAACCATGTGCCTTCTAAATCAGTTACTATCACTCCATATGAGTTGTGGACAGGTTGAAAATGAGATTTGAGTTTTCTCAAATCTTGATGTGCTTCATATACACACGGTTTCTCCCACTAGTATGGGAATTAGGCCTTAGAGGCATAAAAGAGTGTCTTCATGTGACACTGAGAGCACTTGAAAGGGAATGTATTATAGGTGAGCAAGATAGTGGTAAGTGTAACTGAATTTGAATCACGATATGTCACATTCTTAGTGAATGAATTTCTGAAAAATAGCGAGACAAGTGAAGACTATTCTCCATTTAAGATCTTGGATAGTGATAATGATATTATTGGGGCATCCATCCAAGTGGAAGCAATGTGAGAAGTGGGAATTTGTTTCAAACGAGTCTCAATTGCAACCACTTGATGTGAAGAAGATGCCGTCATTATCTGATCCGAGTGGGAGCATAATGGAGAATGATGTACTAAGTGTACGATCTTCTCAATTGCAACCGCTTGACATGAACGAGATATTGTTATTGTTCAATCTGAATAGGAGTGTAATTGAGAATGATGTACTAAGTGTACAATCTTCAATACGGCGAATAAGTTGCAAAGTGGGAGCGTAATGAAGCTTGATGTACTAAGTGTACAATCCTCAATTTAACGAACAAGTCGCAAAAGCGTTCTCCGTTGGTTTGTCGACGTTTAGACATTGAAGGCAAAACTTTCATGGTCGCTCCATAAGAAGAGAATGAGCCAAGAAATGTGAATGAGGCTCTGACTTACCCTGATAAGGAAAAATGGATATAGGCAATGGAAAAAGAGATGGAGTCAATGAGATCAAACCAAGTGTGTTCCGATTTAAGGAAAAATTGGGAACTAGTTGATCTTCCGAATGGATATAAAGCCATTGGGAACAAATGTGTTCTCAAAATTAAAGCGTAAAGCTAATGGCTTGATTGAGAGATATAAGGCTCGCCTTGTGGTGAAATGGTATAATCAATTAGAAGTAATTTATTGGGAAGAGGTTTGCTCTCTTGTGGTGAGATCTACCTCAATTCACCTTATTCCGGCAATAGTGATTAGTATGGATCTTGAATTACATCAGATTGATGTAAAGACTACTTTTCTCAATGGAGAATAATAAAAAAAAAATTGTATGAAACAATCTGCTGGGTTTGTTACAATTGGCCAAGAACAAAAAGTATGTCGACTTTTGAGATCGATATATGGCCTTAAGCAGTCTTTGAAATATTGGTATATACTTTCTTGTAATGCCTTAGTGGTATATGATTTTGTAATGATTGATGAAAATCATTGCGTATATATCAAAAGATCCAAAGATCAATATGTGATCTTATCATTATATGTTGATGATATATTGATAGCTTGAAACAATATGGAGTTTGTTGATAAAGTCAAGAATTGGTTATGTTCCAATTTTGAAAAAGAAAAATATGGGTGAAGATGCATACATTCTTGGAATTAAGATTTCAATAAATCGTTCAAAGAGATTGTGGTCTCTTTCACAAGAGACTTATATGGATAAAATCATCGAATGATTTTATATACAAGACTTCAAACCCAAAGATACTCCTATTGCATGTGTGGCTTATTCACCGGGTGATGTTATACCTATGCCAACCCAGTTTTGGCCTAGAGAGAATCTTGGTATCTCTCTCTATGAAATGGGAATGATTAGGCAAATGTCAAAGGATTCGTTTCTGAGCCGCAAAATATGTCTTGAGACTCCACAAGCAAATTCAGAAATAGAAAATGTTTCATATCTTAGTGCTTGAATGCTTGAAATACACTATGATGTGTACAAGACCTAATATTTGTTATGTGGTTGGAATGGTATGTGTACCACTCTAATCCAGGTCAAGCATATTGGATTGCCTTCAAGAGAATCTTAAGGTATCTAGAAAGTACTGCCAATTTTATGCTGAGTTCAAGGTAGAGATATGCGCCTTGAAGGCTATACTGATATTGACTGAGGAAGAGGTTTAGACGAGAGAAAATCTACCTATGGGCTTGAATTCTTACTGTGCAGTGGCACAATATCTTGGAGTAGTAAGAAGCAAATGTATATAACCTTATCCACGATGGAAATTGATCTCGTGGTGTTAAGCAAACGTGTATAGCTTTATCCACGATGAAAGGTAATCTCGTGGTGTTATTAACAGCAGTACAAGAGAATGTTTGGTTTAAGAGATGTTTGGATCAGTGGGGTGTTGCTAAGGATGCTGCAGGTACAGTTATTAGTTGATTGTGACAGCCTAGCAACAAGAGCCTACGCTAAGGATCCATTGGCAGACCAAGCAAATAGACATGCAATATGTCTTTTGTGAAAGAAATGGTTGTAAGAAAAGATGTGAACATACAATACACATACATACACAGAATGAAAATAGCTCTTCTGTGAAGTGAGTACCTAGAGATGTTGCTCCTCAGTCATGTGTTAGCAAAAGGATTAATTTCATATATTGAAATCTCTAGTAGTGAGTAAAAGTGGGAGTACTGGATACTAATATTTCTCAATGTTCACAGTTAATGGTATTTGTTATCATTATTAATGTCTATGAGTTTGTATGACATTTATGCATATTAATCCTTAGTGCATTATGTTGAGAAGGTATGTCGGACAGATGAAAATTAGCCCACTCATACGGGTAATCGCCTCTATTTACTGCGTGATAAATAGAGATGAGACAATTTTAAGCTCATTATCTAGGTGATAATTGAGAGCTCGAGCTTAAAATTTTGATGCCGCTTAACAAAAGTGTTAAGATGAGGTCATAATAAATTATGTCCGAAAATGAAATACCAAAAGTGATATGGCCCACATATTTCACTTTATCTGTCTTAATGCCAGATGTGAGATCTGAAAGATATTATTAAAGAGTGTAGATTTGTGAACTCAAGCTAGACATTGAGTATGTCTGAGCTATCATTTGTACGTTATTAAAATGGAAAGACATACGCTCCATGAGAAATGAGATAATACCGTAATACGTACTTTATATTACGTATGCATTAGACGACCAAGAAGAGTTGGCAAGAGTTAAGATCTCAACTCTGTGGCCGTGTGAGACTCTTGAGGATAAGAATTCCTCAAATTTAGTCCCCTCACGACTCTTATTTATTCTCAAGATTTCTTTTCGGTGTTCGCTATCTTAGGGTGTTGCCTATGGTCATGAGATTGATTCGATCTAACGGGACATTTCTAGAAAAGCGAACTGAACTGAGTTGAAAGGTCTAAGGAAAGAAGAAGATCAATTTATCTTGATGTCACATTCAATTTTTGTATTCACAGGTCGACCAATTGTGATTATATGAGTTTAATCATGATTGTAAATACAATGTATTATATTTGAGTACTCAAAGAGATCAAGAAATATATGATGTAAATGTGACTGATTGATCTAGGGTACTGCATATTGGATCTACTCTGAGGTTATGTGCTCATTTTGAGCTGCTATATACTCCTAATTAGCCCATATGAACTTAGCAGTGAGAAGAGAAAGAGAGACATTTAACCCTTTGTGGGCGAGTGGGAGATGTTGGAAATTAACGCCCATTAAGGGCTAAATTGGCTAGTTGCCATAATTCCAATATTGATTGGAATCAATTAAGTTTGCTTCCTATTCTAAAAGAAAGAGAGAGAAGAGATCTCTCTTCAGTTTTTGATAGAACGTTTTTCGTTCAAGTAACCTCCGGAAAAACTCTCCCAAAAACTCTATGGAAGAATTCTCTCTCAACGACGATCGATCGTCGGATCCGGATCGTGTCTCACTTGCGAAGGAGCTCTTAATCTGTGGATTCGAGGTATGTTCGTTTTACGCGATATACCTCACCGATCAGTGATTCAAGTTTGATCTCAGGGCTTGAAGATCCAATACAGTCGGACGTATACGACGGTTTGATCAACGTATGGCTGCAATCCGCGCTTCGTGTTTATGGGTATGCAGATCTATTTAATTCCGCTTCGTCTATAGATCTTAATTAGCAATTGTATGAAATACCCATCAGAAACAAAATCTGAGTTGTTGACACATAAATTTTGATTTTTCTTATTTAATCATTTATTGCATTAAAAATTAGGGATTAACATTAGTCCATCGCAAAAATGTTGAAATCATTTTCATATAGTTGTCACATAAGATAGTTTTAATTTCAATATTCATACATTGCAATTTTTTGCATTTTAATTCGGACCGCGGTGGATGGACTCGAGCGTTTGAGCTTAATTAAATTACTGGAAGTAAGCGGATGAAAAGGAGCTTAACCCAAAATCCCACCTCACAACCGACTCCTTAAGATAAGGGATTATCAACTAACAAAATGGAGAAAAGGATTCAGTTTGGTATAGCAACATAATTGGATTGATTGGTTAGAGATCTTCACGCGACGTCCACATATGCAGTCGAAACGGAAAAGAAGAGAGCATCATAAAAAGATTGCAATCTGATTTCTTTCTACCTAACTCAAGCTTACCCGGCAACACAAGCGACTCATGCTTCACGATTCAGGAGGAGGAGGGCTTCGTCCCAAAAAAAAAAAAAAGTGAGCAGAGAATCGTGAGAGGATCAAAGAGGGTACAGAGAGAAAAAGTGGCGTGTGTTTTTGAGAGAAAAGTGAGTGCGTGAGAGAGAAGGAAGACTTTTCTCGCACACAAAAATGGAGCTTCACAGAAAAGTGACAATGAGGAAGAGAGAGTCCTGAGCTTGGCGGTCCTTTCCTAGCTCCTGAAATTGTTGTCATTGCGTAGCTACTTAGGTTTTCATGAAATAAAATAGTACCGAAAGGACGCTAGAGTAATCTAGCGTAATCAAATCTTCAAACTCTTAATCTCCAGTTTGCAGAAATATTTTAGTTCTCTCACTAATTTACTTAGGTTTCTAATCGACCTACCAAAAAAAATTATTGGCGACTCCAAATTTTTTTTAAAAAAAATCATTTTAATTATTTGGAACCATAAGTTGTGATTTGGTATGGACTTGAGAGAGTCCGAATTATGTTAGTTAAATAATTAATCTGATAATCCATTAGCCCGAAACCTAATGTTTAGGTCGCGACATGAGTGTCATTCCTTTTTGATAAATTTCGAAGAAAAAAATGACCTTAGAATTGATTGAAATGGTCTTCTTGAATGTTAATCTGCATGTCGTAAGGTTTCGAATGACACTTGAATTATTGAAATTGAACTTCGTTATCTGCATCATCCTCTCTCAATTCAGTTCTTTTTCGGATTTGATGCCTAAAGGTATTGCTGCAAAGGCAAGCCCCTTCCCTTTGAACATTGAAGTGAATAATGATAGCCACGGTTCGGAACCGGCCGGTTTCAGTTCGTGACCATGGATGAATCGGAACTAGAACCTTGAGGGGTGGTTTCGAGTCCGATTTTGAACCGACAGTTTCGGTCCGGTTCAAGGGCTGGTTCCGGTTCAAAATCGAAAATGGAATCGTTGGTTCCGATTTTTAAATTTAAGTTTTAAATAATTAAATTTATAAAGGGTTTGCCGAATCTTTGTAAGCTTATGTCCACTAGTAAACAAGTTTTGAAGCAGTGATTTTTCTGGAATTTGCACCGTAAAGAGAAGCCATTGCAAAGACAATACGGAACCAAAACAAAACTATTATGTTGACGATGGATGATGGTTAGAACATTAAATTAAGGTTACTTTTTTTAAGGTTTCACACTGCAACAGGCGTTAGCCAAGATCTGGCTCCTCTCCGTTTGGTCTTATACATAGCTTCAAAGCTCTCTGTCCTCAAGCTCCAATGGAGGTCGCGCGAGAGGTTTCCCCAGCTCTTTCTCTCGCCTCTCTCCCTCTCTCTCTCTATCCGTCTGTTCACCTCTCAATCCTTTGTATCTAAAAAAATCACCCCCCCCTTCCTCCTCGATGAGAATCATCAAAATTTTCACTATGGCCAACTTCCCGCGTGGTCTATTGTTGCTCCAGCCTGTCTCGGCGCGTGCCATCACATGCCGAATGGTTCGCCAGAGTCGGACGGGATTGGGTACAATCAGGAATCAGTTCTTGGTCCTCCGGGTGTGCTGATTTGGACGTTGATTTCAGTGTTCGTTTTTGCCTGGTCGTCCTGCTTGTGTGCAAGAAGAACCTTCTGGGAAAGATGAGTGAACAGTTCGTGTCGTTGGGTCGGATCTTGCCCGACCCGACTGACCCGACTCATCCATTTTCGTTCAATTAAGCCTAAAATTAATCAAACTTCATCAAGTTAAGGCTATAATCGGATTCTAAGACATGAATGGCATCTAAAGATGGTGAGCATGGGGAAAAAATTAATTTAATTCGACACGAAACCCCCAAATTTTGATTTTGACCCGATTACCCAAATTGTGCAATTGAGGTTCAAGTGACAAAAGTTGTACCAAACCAACCCCACCATCGTGTTCGGGATGCCTAAAGACCTAGGGGTAATGATTTTAGATTTAAATGAGATTATCTAAAAATAAAAATTAACTGATTGACTAAAGTGTAAAACAATAATGCAATTATGTCCTTTTTCGTCAAAATGGAACAATTCTGTAAAAAAAAATTAGACTAACATGCAATATGAGGCATTAGAGGCAAATGTCATGACTTGGAAAATGTGAAAATATAAAATAAAATGACTCAAAAGTGTAATTTTTTGGATCAATTCTAGTTGATGCTTGTGAAGACTCTTGTGACTCCGAGTTGGATTTTCCAAGTTTTAAATGGTCAATATAAAAAGAGAATTAAAATAAAAATATTGGCAATTTTTTATATTTTTTTGGCCTTGAATGCCGTTTTTTGTAATTTTTGGGTATTTTCATAATATAAAAAAATTCAAAAAACGCAAAAATATAGGATTTTTTTTTATCAAAATTGGTTACATAAGCTTGGCCAAGACTTTCAAAGTTGATTTTGCAATTTTTGAATTTAAAAAAAAAAATTGTAAGGAAAAATTTATTAAAAAAAATCAGGTGTCAAAATCAAATATCATTTCATTCGTGATCATGTTCAGAATGGACATGTCCACATTCAGCATGTTGATACGAAGAATCAACTTGCAGATATATTTACTAAACCTCTTGAAAAAAAAAACTTTCAATTTTATTCGAAATGAATTAGCTATTATTACTAATACTTTATCTAGAGAAATATTGAGAAAAGGTTATGTGTCAAAGTTCAGAAGCAATCGTATTAGATCCCTCTTTTGCTCTACCTCTTTAAACGAATTAATATATGAGAAAGGTAAAGTTGTATTTTTGGAGAATTGTCCCTTTAATGATAATTCCTTTTTCTCTATCTTTTTCTGCAAACCTCAAAAGAGATAGTTTTAAATTTTTTCTTCTGGCTTAGTCCTAGTCAATCTGGCCAATTTTTGACAGGAAATTGCTAGTGTGTCATATGATATCAGAGCATAATTTTAAAATCTCTGTTTTGTCATCTCCATCAATTTTTCTTTAACATGGGTTCTACCACCCCTCCAGACAATGGAGATTTATTTTAAAGGTATATTCTAGTATATTATTTTCAGGTGAACCAGATTCATGATCAAAAGTGGTACATCCATAAACTGACATGTGTCATTCAATTTAGCAATTTAACCATTAGATTTAACGAAAACTAATAAAGGATAAGTTTATCACAGGTGTACCAGTTTGGGTAAATTTATCATTGTTGGGAAATTTCTTCATAAATGGGATGAACAATGGAATCAGACTTTGAGGCGTGTAATCACTCTCTTTAAGAATTTATTTGCCCCACAAAGTTGCTAATGATTTTCGGTAAATATTCTCCTAGATACAACAAAGTCTCAAAGAGAATAGCAGATAGCAATTCTGATATTTCTCCAGCATCTCTCTAGGAAACAATTGAAACAAAGGTTGTATTTCTCTTGTGTTCAAAGAATGAAAATTGAGAGAAGAAGTGAAAATAATTCTGAAAATGAACATAACACTTGAATATATAATGAAAACGAATACAACTTTTCGCTTCCAAAAATAGTTAATTCTCATGCAACTTTTCGTGTCCAAATAGTTTATTCAATCATACCTTTTTATGTATGAATTAGTAGTCATTTTCGAATAGACACAAACATTCGAAAGATTGTAAGAGTGCCTTAAAAAATAACCGATAATTGAATAGACACAACCTTTCAAAAGTTGTCAGAATCTTTAGTGAACAGTCGCATTGTTTCACTAGAAAATAATGGTAATTGTTGATTTGTGCCGAATTTAGTCCACGTGCGCATTCACATCTTTTCGATGTGGGATAATGCACCTCTTAGTTGTAAAAAAACCACCAACAATCCCCCACTTTGTTTGTGAAAATAAAATTACGAAATAAAATTTCTTTTAAAAAAATACAACCAACATTTCCATGAGATTAATATACATACATAAAGGTCTTTTTCGAGTTAAACATTTATTTAGTGCAATTATCTCAAAACTCTATCAAAGTTACAAGTAGCTTGGCTTTAAACTTGTTACTCTTTGTAATAGAATCGGACATACCGCACATATACTAACATATTGTTTCAGCGAGAAGTTCATATTTACTCGGCGCTATTATGGCCTTGTGCTTGTATCTATACCTGTTTCATGAGCTCTCTAGAAAGCAACCCAACTTTCGTAAGAAGCTGCACCACTTCTAAGCCCATATAGGTGAAGTATTATCACGTGTTTCTGTTACTAATGAACACGCTACTAAAATGTATTATACTTCATTAAGAGTATAACTCAACCTCTAAACGTAACAAACGATACTGACTTCTTATGTCCGGGCTAGTGTCAGCATCAAACAATCACTATCAGTAATTTATTTTTACCCATTAAACCTTATAACTAGTAATGTGCTAGTATAAGGTCGGATTACCATTACTGGTGATTTTAATTTCGGCCCAATCTCTTTTGAAGTCACATTTACCACACCTCTTGGTAGAGCCTTTGTAAAGGGATCAGCCAAATTCTTACTTGACCTCACCTAGACAATTGTTATGGTATCATCTTGAATCAATTGTCTCATAACTCACGCGTTAGGCCAATAAGTCTAGACTTTTCATTATAAGTGCTACTATGAGTTCTTATCAAAGTAGCTTGATTGTCACAATGAACAAAAATATGAGGCATAGGACTAGGCAATAATTTAATGTCTAATAGTAAATTTCTAATCCCACTCAACCTCTTTTTCAATTGCCGCTAAAACAATAAATTATGATTCTATCGTTGAGTAAGTTATGCATGTTTGTTTCTTGCTCGCCCAAGATACAACACACCCACCTAATTCCTTTTAATCCAACTAGCATTAGTGTATCCTTCTAATACAGCTGGACAATTATTATAGAACAATCACAAATCTTTTAGTTCTTTTAACCAAAATTCTATGATGACATTATAATGTTCTATATTTAGATTAATACTATATCTGCTCAACTTACACACGAAGAATATAATCTTAGGTCTAGTACAATGCATCGCATACATTAAAGACTCAATAGCACTCACATATTCAATTTGTGCTACTACTATATCAGTATTATACTCTATTATCATACTGGTATGAAACGGAGCACAATTTCATGTTGGGGACCTTTCAAGTGTTGACAGAAATCCTCCCCTTCAATCCTCAAGAAAAAACTTCAGCTCTTTTTTTAATAACTAAATTAAAGGAAAACTGTCCTCAAAGGAAAAATTACCTCGCAGGCGCTTCCTTGACCAGTTTAAACAAACTCTTAGTATGTTGGATGCAATATGCTCCGCAAAACATTTGCGTGTTTTGAAGCCGTGATATTTCTTCAAGAGCCGATAATCTCATGGTAAAACTCTCTCTCTTAAGGATGGTCTTCTGATCTTCGGGAATTGGATGGCCTCTAATCATTGACCTTCTTCTTCAAAGTCAATGACCTCCACACTAGGAACGGTTAGAAACTGCGAAATCAATTCCCTCTCTTGAGCAGATCGGCCTTCCACCACTACTCGCATTAGCGACATGAAACCCATGCCCGTAGAGTTGATGGTTCTGTCATTTTCTGATTTTGGCTTCGACTTGCTCCCTTCGTTCGTATGATTTTCGCATTGCCGCCTCTGGATCTTCTTTCTTCGCTCCATGAAAAGAAACCCCATCTTTGGTACTCAGGCCCCATTCGCGAACTCCTTCACGTGGTCCATCGTATTCCCAATCTCTTTGGTTCTGGAAACTGCGTGGATATGGACGAATCACAAACAGCCACATGTTCGGACATCTTCGGAAGTGAGATATCCGTGTGTCTTTGATGGACTCGCACGAAGACTGACATGAACCAAGTTAATCCTTGTCGACAATGCAAGTCGAATCCGAGGACAACCACATCGACAACAATCTATCGTGGAAATTGTGTCGAGTTCTGAAGGAGGCAGATGAACAGTGAGAGGAGAGATCCGAGTTCGAGAGTGAATCAGGGGACTCTACGCTGGGGACTCATCTCTAAAGTGTCCAATCAATGAAGCAGGAAGATCTTGAAAGTTCAAAAATCTCTATTAAAAGTCGTGTCCCGAAGAGAATCCGCTGCCATTCATGTTGGACTTCTTTTCAACTTGACAAACCATCGGCTTCAAACAACCCCACGTCGTTGTAAACAAATAGACAAACAAAGATTAATTTCACTCCCTTCAATGGTAGACTTTGGATCTTTCCTTTTCCAAACTTTGCATTGTTTGGCACCATGATCTCCTCAGACAGCATTACATGCTCTCGAGTACTTCTTTTATTTTGATAAACTTTGCATGAATTGCTACCATGATATCCTCTCACAGAATAGTGTATTCCCATATGCCTCCAATTGTCATACAAAATAAATCCTTAAAATTATTGGGAAATTTCTTCGTAAATGGTATGAGCAATGGAATCAGACTTTGAGGCGTGTAACCACTCTCTTTAAGGATTTATTTATCGCACAAAGTTGCTAATGGTTTTTGGCAAATATCCTCCATGATACAACAAAGTCTCAACGAGAATAGCAGATAGCAATTCTGATATTTCTCCAGCATCTCTCTAATAAACAATTGAAACAAAGGATGTATTTCTCTTGTGTTCAAAGAACGAAAATTAAGAGAAGAAGTGAAGATGATTCTGAAAATGAACAGAACACTTGAATATATAATGAGAACAAACACACCTTTTCGCTTCCGAAAAGTAGTTAATTCTTATGCAACTCTTCGTGTCCAAACAGTTTATTCAATCATACCTTTTTTATGTATGAATCAGTAGTTATTTCCGAAGAAACACAAACATTGGAAAGGTTGTAAGAGTGCCTTAGAAAATAACCGATAATTGAATAAACGCAACATTTCAAAGGTTGTCAGAATTCTTCGTGAACAATCGCACTGTTTCACTAGAAAATAATGCTACTTGTTGATTTGTGCCGAATTTAGTCCACGTGCGCACTCACATCTTTTCGATGTGGGACAAGGCATCTCTTAGTTTGTTTTTACAAACAAACCACCAACAATCATAAGTGTATCAGTTGAAAGTTTTTCGAGATCAAAAAAATAATTTGAAATAAATTTATCCCGAAAAAGGAGAGGAAGCACATGGCATCGAAGGCCGGAAAGATTCACCTATCCCCTTCATCTCTCAAGTGCAGGTGACGTTTACTCCCGGTTTTACTGAGATACATTTGGATTTCCCCAATCAATTGGTCCACGACGTGGCTATGGTATGGAAAAGAGTCTCCATGTTCCTCAGAATTGTCATTGCTTATTAGTTTTTGGACGTTGTATTCATAGAGGAGGAGATTCCATCAATGAATCCTGATTTTAGCCTCTGTTGGTTTTCAGTAGCGATGTTGAATTTAATCCAATTTAATCGAGAGTCTTCAATGCAGCATTCACGCTCGTCGAAGGCAACAGATTCACCCTTAGAAGAGGACGGCGTCGACCGTGGAGATAGCGGGGATCGGCAAAAAACTCAAACTCAAAGCGTCTTGAAGCGGCGAAGTCGAAGGCAGAGTGTCCAAAGCGAATTCATCGGCTGGTTGAGGGCGGCAAAAGTGATGTCAAATAAGGAGAGGGCGTCCTCTTTGGCATCCTCGAAGTCACGGGCAAGAAGGGTGTCCAACAATCCAACATGGCTGGAGATTGTGAAGGATGAATATTTTTTACGGATAATATTTATTTGAATCCACGATGTATTTGGACATCGACAAACTTTGGATATGATATTTAAAATCATATCCTATCTTTATCCAATTCGACATTATCCTATCCAATAAAAATATCTGAACGACCAAATGCAACCTAAGAGCATCCACCGTTAAGAAATTAAGAGAGGCGGCATACTTAAAAGAAAGGCAAATGGCTCAATCGTAAGGTTTCAAATATGGATATTGGTAAATCACCAAGATATCAAGTAAATTAGTGCATAATTGAAGAAATTGGTAACTGTTTTAAATGTTGATAATATTAAAAAAAATATTTTGAAATTATCAAAACGTATCGCTAGATTTTCCGAACGAAATGAAATATTCGAGACAGAGAATTTCAAATCTACCGCTCATTTCAATACGTAAACTCGATGCATATCGGTCTCCGTTAGTAACTACATGGTGTTAAGTGATTCACCACCACTCTATAAAATCAATATGAAAAAAAAAATCTAATAAACCGAACATATTTCCCAAGAAATACGGACATGAAAATATATTTCGTATTTTCGTTAAATTACGTAAATCACCCAACTAGAATTTTTTGAGTGCGGCATTTATCGTCTACGAACTCCCATATAGTATAAGCTAACGTATGAATTTTTAGGATGTTACATATTCCCTCTGATTTTAAATCATTTCTTATATCTTATGGGATTTTGCATCAGACCTCTTGTTCATATACCCCTAATAGAATGGGGTGGCAGAACAAAAAAAAATCATCTCTTGAATGTTGCTTGTTATCTACTTTGTCACATGAACCTCCCTAAAATGTTCTGGGGGAAATGTTATTCTTACAGCATGCTATCTCATAAATCGTCTTCTATCCTCTGTGCTTCATGAGGGCATATTTTTTTTCTACTCTCCATCCTACCAAGTCCACTTTTTTCTTTACCACTATGTGTTTATGTGTGTTTGTTTTGTGCATAATCTTGGTCCTAGTCATGATAAGCTCAATCCAGGGACTGACAAGTGTGTATTTTTTGGGTATTCTCGAACTCAAAAAGGGTACAAGTGTTATAGTCCGGTTAGTTGATGGTTCTTTGTCTCGGCAATTGTGACCTTTTTTCAAGGACTAGGCATATTACTCCTATGTTGACCAATCGGTGACTCCTTTCGAAGATACTTTGTCCTCGCTCACAACTCCACTGCCGCCTGTCCCCTCGACGTGGTTGCCCAGACCATCCCTCGATTTTCAATTCTTCGAAAAGACCTATCAACGACACCGTTCTGTTCAACGTGAGATAGTACAGTTGCCACCCACAATGGACATGCATGTTTTTCCACCAATTCATGTCCCGACCTCTGATCCACCTATTTCTTTTGAGCTTGATTCTACTACCGATATTCTCATTGCATTGCGCAAAGGTACACATTCTTGCATCAGTCAACCCAATTTGCGATTTGTTCCTTTTACCGATTTGTCTTGTCATACATATACTTGTCACCCTATTTCTCAATTTTTATCCTATGTCTGTCCTTCTCCTACATATTTCTCGTTTGTTGCTTCTTTATCTATTATATCTGTGCCGAGTACTGCTGTAAAGATTCTTGCCTATCCAAGTAGGCGGTGGGCTATGGAGGATGAAATGCACGCGCTACATGATAGCGGGACATGGCAGATTACATTATTACCTAATGGCAAACAAGTTGTGGGGTGCTGTTGGGCTTTCACAGTGAAATTTCAATCAGATGGCTCTGCTGATCGTTCGAAGGCGCATCTGGCTACCAAAAGTTACCCCCAGATCTATGGAGTTGATTATGATGAAACATTCTTTCCTGTCGCAAAGATACCTTATGTTTGTGTTTTCATATCTTTTATTGTCTGATATGGTTGGTCTCTTCATCATATTAATGTCAAGAATGCATTTCTTCATGGCGACTTGACAGAAGAGGCATATATAGAGGAACCCCCGGAGTTTGTCACTCAAGGGGAGCCTATTGATGTTTGTCACCTGCGCAAGGCATTATATGGATTGAAACAGTCTTATCATACCAGGTTTGGCCGTTTCAATGATGCAGTTATTCAGTTTGGTTTTTCGCGTTGTACCGTGGACCATTTTATG
Source organism: Rhodomyrtus psidioides (assembly GCA_021437785.1). NCBI lineage: Eukaryota > Viridiplantae > Streptophyta > Magnoliopsida > Myrtales > Myrtaceae > Rhodomyrtus > Rhodomyrtus psidioides. The sequence goes on along the minus strand of JAILYB010000015.1, from coordinate 9,714,678 downwards.
CTTAGCTCCACTTCTCCTAGGGGTTATGCTCCTCGTTATGTATGTCAATGATATTATCATCACTTGCAGTAATTCTATGAGCGTACAAAAGTTGAATTAGTTTTAATAGACAGAGTTCAGCATAAAAGACATGGGTTGCCTGCGATATTTCTCAGGCATTGAGGTGGCCTACTCACGTTATGGTATCTCTTTATCATACGAAAATATGTTATGGGTATTCTCAATGAGGTTGGTTTTCTTGGAGCGAAGCCTATCGATACTCCAATGGATCCTAATGTGAAGCTTGATGCATAACATGGCGACTTAATTCATGATCCGAGTAAGTATCGGTGGCTAGTGGGTAAGCTTAACTATGTAACTATCACCTAACCATATATTTATTTTGCTATTAGCATGGTTAGTCAGTGTATGAGTGCTCCTCGCACTACATATTAGGAGTCAGTGTTATGTGTTGTTAAGTACTTGAAATAATCACCAAATAAAAGGCTTCTATTCAAGAATCATGGATATTTTAGTATCATTGGCTACTCTAATGCTGATTGGTTTAGGTATCCTAGTGATAGAAGATCGGCTTTTGGCTACTATGTATGCTTGAGAGGCAATCTTGTGAGTTGGAAAAGTAAGAAACAACATGTTGTGTGTTGATCAAGTGCATAGGCAGAATATCAGGCCATGGCTTATGTGACTAGTGAGGGTGCGTATTGGAACATTTCTGTTCCTAGGCACAATTTTTGAACAGACATATTTTTTTGTGTTTTTATTCCCAGCTACGATTTTTGGGAATAGAAATACGTTTGGTAAATAAAAAAAATATTTTTTTTTCGCCGCCGCCGCCGTTGACCACAGGCGGGCGGCAGCCGATGACTCGTGGCGACGGGTGACCAACGATTAGCGACGGCGGCTGGCGGCGGTGGCCGGCGGCAACCGGCAGCGGCGATCGGCGACCGGCGGCGATCGGCGGCGGCGAGCGGCGGCCGGCAACCGGAGGCCGCGGCGATCGGCGGCAGCGGTGGCCGGCGGGTGGTAACCACACCGGCGGCGGTGGGTGGTGGTTCCAAAAGTGTTCCTAATCCAAAAGCAAGTTTTTTTTTGTTTCTTTAAAAGTATTCCCTAGCACAAAAGTGTTTCGCGGAACACTTTTGAAATATTTTTAAACCATACGTGTTTCTGTTCCAAAAGTGTTTCGGGAACACCTTTGGAGCAAAAACACTCTTCCTGGAGCGTTTCTAGAGCGTTCCTATATGCACCCTGAGTTGCTTTGATTGAGGATGTTGCTATTTGAACTCCGCATTCCATCTTCTGTTTCCTCAGTTTTGTGTTGTGATAACTAGCTCATTATGCATATTATTTCAAATTCTATTTCATTTTGTGCAAGAAAAGATTCAAAATAAGAAAATAAATCACTGGATCAACTCGGATCATGCTCACCCCATGTATTGTGTTCGTAATCCCACTTATTTTCTGGGTCCGCTAAGCCAATCTCATGGGTTTTTCCAAATATTGTCCACGTCATCTATTCGTCCGCGATGCATTTGCATCTTTTTGAATGGACAAAGTTGGAAACAGAGGCGTGGAATGTTATGCCGGGCGGTATTATAAAAAAACTGACTTAAGTATACTATAAGTGTCAAAACTTTATACAGCACTCATTTTAGTGCCACGCTTTTAAAACGATCACTTAAGTATCAATTTTTTTTTAAATGATTACTTCAGTGCCAAAAATTTCAAAACTATCGCTTAAGGGTCAAATTTTTTAAAAAAATGCTCAATTCAGTGCCAATTTCGGCTAATCACGTCAATTCAAATATTAATAAAAAAATAGTCAACGTCGAATTTCTAACGAGTTACGTCAGCTCAAATCAGAGTTAGCACTGAAGTGAGCATTTTTTTTTAAAGTAATATTTAAGTGATCATTTAGAAAGTTTTGACATTGAAATGAACATCGTACACGAATTTTTACGCTTGTAATGTACTTTACCGTGAAAACACCGGAGGTTCTATTATAAAGCTTGGCTAAGCTAGTAAAAATAAAATCATCTCGACAGGTGTCTGACAATTTCGAGATTAGAGCTTACACGTGGCGCTCCTGTTAGCACATGCCACGTGTCCTGCGTTGCCGACTGTGAGGTCGAACGCCATCGGTTCAGGATATTATAATCCAGGTTCGATGTGCGCGGGGACTTGGATCGAAATTCGAATGACGTGTCCCCTACACGTTGCGGATCTAGTACGCCACCGGACCCGACCCGACAGATGGGGAAACAAAGAGAACAGGAAAATGGCGGGAAATGGGGTGCGTGTCCTTGTCCGTGAATTGCGGTGGCGGAAACTTGGTTAAAAGCTGTCGTTTGCGCGGAGTGGGGGCCCAGCCGGATGAGGTCTGGTCAGCAGCGGGGAAATTCTCGGCTGTGGACGGGCCCACACGCGCCGCCGCGCCCCATCGCTCAACTCCATTGACCCTTTCTCTCTCTCTCTCTCTCTCTCTCTCTCTCTCTCTCCGCCCCGCGCATACCTTACGCCTGCCATTTACGAGCGTATCATGTCACGGGGGACAACGCTCCCTCCTTTTTTCGACCGTTGGATACTCCGTACGCCTGCGCTTTATTTCGCAGCCGCGGCGGATTGAGTGATGTGAAACTTTAATTCGCGAGCTCGATTTCTCAATTTTATCATCAGCATTGAAAAAGTTTTGTTTGATGCGCAAACTATTGGCCTAAATTCAGTTATAGGGTTGATCTTAGATTTTTCGATTGCATCCGGGGCAGGCCAATTTGCAGCCTCAAGCCGACATACATGCGGCCGACCCTTTCGTCGAAGGTTGCGCTTGAGCAATCCGAGTTCTCGAACATCGAAGAGAGTTTTAATTGACTATACATATCAGCAACTACACATTTTGAAAATGTTTTAGACAGAGGACCGAGAACGAATGGGGAGGGCAAAGAGAAAGTCTTCTATTTTGGTTCGGGGCTTATCTTCCCACGGGTCGATCAGACACGATATCCCAAAAAGAGAGAGAGAGAAGAGAGAGGTTGTGTGGAGAAAAGAAATGGATAATCGGATTTAATAAGAGAACCAATTAGGAGTAGAGCGAAAAAATCACTCAAAGGAATCTGTACCGAATGAATTTCGAGTTTTTCCTCTTTAATAATACTTTTGGTGTCTAGAAAGGACTTTCGAAATGATTTCTTATTTGGATTAAGAGAAATCGACGTACCCAGATGTATAAAGTTCTTAAAGGGCCTCTTAATCTGTCCGAAAATGGTGGGATTTGCAGGGATTGTGTAATAATACGCTCGTGCTGCTATTCTACCTCTAGAGTTTTCAAATACATGAAACGATTATTAGGTCGTGAGGTGTTGTTCATCGCTACTGTTCAAGCAACATTTGATCTCTTTATTTAATTATTTATTATTTTCTAATTATTATTTTTTCTTGGTCGGAATTTTCTAATTAGTTGAATCCCTTTCTTTCGTTTGTCATTCCGTGGACATGGAGCTGTATCCAATACACGTGAACATGCCAAATTGCGTGCATCAAAACGAAAAATAGTTCGGGTCGTAAAAGCTCCGTGTCCGTCTCGACTGTAACCTTAGCAAATATTCGAGAAATTAATTGCCTTCATAATAATAATAAAAAAAAATTAAGGATCATATGCATTATTGGTGCGCGGTTCGAGGGCCAGTTTATGTTCCGAAACCAATGAACAAGAGAAATACAAAAACTCGATACAAGTTTCGAAACCTATCCATCGAAGCTCGTCGCTTAGATTTTCAACCTTAAAATCCCTACCCCTCGTATCTTGGAACCAGGTCGATCCATTCCTCGAATAAATTGCGTTGTGTTGGTGCGGACGGTGAGTCAAAATAAAGAAGAGCCAACGAGTATCATCACGACTGGTGAGCAGACACGAAAAGAAAAATTTTTAAAAACAAAAGTTGGGGAGAGAAAAAATGGGAAAAAGGAAAAAATAAAAATAAAGATGGGAAGATGATGAATGAAGGCGATGAAGATTTTACAACAACGACAACGCCCAAATGGAATCATCCGTTTCCTTCTCTCCCTCGTTAACCGAAACCACCTCCCACCCACTTTCTCTCCCTTCATTTCCTCCCACCACCTTCCTCCTCCACTCCTCTTGAAGCGTCCCCACCGATCCCCGATCAGATCGCTCCCTCTTCTCTCCGCCGCGGTTTCCGGATCCTTCTCCCGCTTCAGATTGATCCGAGATTCGATCGGGGCACCTGAGAGGTTAGTGGTTTCTGATCGATCTTTGACGTGGGTTATCTTTCTTGGGGTTCGGCGGTTTTCGAGAAAATAGTCGAGGGGTTCGATCGGACTGCAGGTTTCTTTTCGGTGTCTGGTGTTCTGGGCGCTTGAATCGATCGATCGGTTTTCTGGGTACTGTGTAATTTGTGTCTCTGATCTTTGGTTCCTTTCCTTCTTTCTTTCGGTTAGTTGACAGTGAGTGAGTTTCTTGAATTTGCGCTGAGCTCGAGGATGCGGGATTGAGCCGCTTTATCTGAGCCCCTTGGATTGCTTGATTAATCAGGAACTAAGAGACTTGCTTCAATAATGTTTTGAACTCCACAAATTGACCATCTTTTGATCCTCCGAAGACGAAGCCAAACGATAGAATCTTGACTATGTGTTTCCATGTAAATTTGGTGATATTCATGGGTCATATACTGTTTTGCTGCGGCTGAACTACTAATTTGAGATACTAGATTTTTCACCGACCTCTTCTCTTTTGAACTTTAAGCATGAGTGCTCTGGACATTTTGCTGTGTTTTTCTCTCCTTATCTCGTGTAATTAACTGATTTTTGCTTCTAGTTTCATTAGGTCTATCATCGAGCATTTGTGGCTTCTGTAGCGGGTCAGTCTTAATCATTCTCGTTTTTTTATGTTTATATTCTTGTTTTCAGCAGGAAAAATGTTCGGAGGTGATCCCAACAATTGTGGGTTTCCAGTGTTCCTTGGAGATAATGGGTTTCAATATGATACTAATGCATTGCCTCAGCTGCAGTTATTTGGAGATTGTAAGTTCAAGCAAAAATCCATAGTTGATAGCTATCCTATTTTTTCGCTTGTGAAAATTAGTGATCTTCTGCCGTTTTTAGTCCCTTTACACTATCCTGCTGTTGCTGTTGTTCTCATCATCATCAAAATTAGCACTAGCCAATGTATTGTTATTATGCAGCATTATCATCAAAAGCCAGGTAAGAAGATAGCCTTTGCATCATCACCATCATGGCATCATCATCTGTATTTAGCAGCAGCCAATGTTTTGTTATTGTACAGCATTATCATCAAAAGCCAGACAACTCATAAGATAGCCTTTATATAAATAGCAGCTATTCTTGTGGAGTCATGGTACACGTGCAGTCGGCAAACCTGTACTTGTGCAAATTTATGCCATGCTTATATAGGAGGAGACTAGTATTTTCCTAGCCATGTCTGATCAGATTCAAGATAATTGAAGTTGAGCAACTTTGCTTTTGGTTGGCCATGCCAGAGAAATAATGTAAGTAACTCCTCGATGCACATTGGTTGTGTTCTGAACTATTCATGCTAGAAAAATTGGAATCAATTTTTTATTCAAGAATCTGATGCTACTTTTGTGTTTTTCTTGGGCAATTGGCGGTCAGTTGCTAATTTCCAATTGCTTTGTCATCGAAATTTCAGGAGCGGGGCTAGTGACTAATCGTAACACTAGTGCTTTGAAAGTCACCGCTAGTTATGACTAGATGCATATTAATTGGCTGGTGATACTTTTCACATTAATATTCTTCTCGTCAACTTTTCTTTCCCATGCCTTTATATTTCTTCCTTTTACTTAGAGCATGGCGTGTACTGCCACTCAGCCATATTTTTGAAGCTTGCCTAGGGCGTGTTCTGTAGCCTATACCTGTCGAGTTGTTATGATGTTTCAAGCATAGCATACTTAGCTTGGCTTTATAGCTAGTGACAGTTTATTTCTCATACACATTATGCCAAATATCATTCATTTCCTTGCGACTTCCTGTTTAAGAATTAAGTATCAGGTGGAACTTCAAGGCTACCCTCTTTCTTGAGAATTGTTAGGAGCACTTCTTTTTCCTGTTGCTTCCTTGCATTCATATCAATGAAGGACGTTCCCTTTTTAGCTTTAACTTTTTTTTCCTGCGTTACATGTTTTCTAATGTGGTAATGTAATGCATTCTGTCACAGATCCAGTTGGAAATAGTATTGGTCCATTAAACTACACCAGAAAGGATCACACTACCAATATGGATCGATCAGCTAAAAGATTTAGGGAAGCTGAATCTTTTTCCAGAGAGCAAAAGCATCCGATGACCCTCAGTGATAAAATCTATCCAGATGAAGCAGGTCATTCTGGGAGCATTTTCAATCCCAATCCTGTGTCAACTGGTTTGAAACTTTCATATGAAGAGGATGAACATAACTCCTCTGTAACATCTGCAAGTGAAAGCATGACAGCTGCACTGCCTCTGATTCTGTCGCTTGGCGATAATTTCAAGGTGGAGTTTGAGCGACAGAAAGAAGAATTTGATCACTATATCAGAATACAGGTAATCTTATGTGAAAGGTTCTACCTTTGTCTAGAAATTTTGGGATTTTTATAGTAATGTTCAAAGAACACAAGAAATGCATTGTCTTGTTTTGGCTGTAGAACTACATACAACTATTGTGGTTTAATATCCATTTGGCGCCGTTTGATGACACCTAATATTTACGCCAGGGTCATTGGCAAACTCATGTATTAGCAGCATGAATTGAATATGTTTGTTGAAACACTTGACTGTAATTTCCGGTCATTTTTCTTTTGACAGTTAGAGAGATTATTTCGTGTCGTCCGCGGATGAACAATCTTAGCTTTAGCTTAGACTTTGATATTTGAGTGTCTAAGTTTAAGAGCAAGCCTATGCTTGGTCCTTAAGATTGTCATTACGTGGCAAACCATTCCCCCCCAAGGAAAAAAAAATTGACGTCTTAAAAGAGATTATCTCCTTTGTGATGCTGACCAAAAGCAAAAATATTTAGTCTTTGGAGATCCATTTTCATGTTCAAGTGCATCGTGTCTCAGAGAATGTATCTGCATTGGTTATCTGTTTTCCAAACGATAAAGACGGATGCTATAATCTCAGCCATATATTGTCACTAGGAAATAGTCAATACATCCATTTTCCCCTGTTTTTATCCATGTTGAACTCCTATGTACGTGGTTTCTATGAATGTTATGCGGATGTTGTCCACTCAATCAGATGAGAGGACATCTATGATGCAGTGGGAGAGACATGCATACTAATCAAGTACTGAGATTTTTATTTTATTTTTTTGTTGGTAAAGAATAAAGTACTGAGATGTCAATTTGTGGTTTATTGTAAAAACTTCTTGACAACTCACTTTGAAGCTGGTTGCCTCATGTTTTCAATCCTCTATATTTCCCTTGTTTATATAGATTTGCCACTTCAATTGGTGCTGTGCCATCTTAATGACCTCTTGGCTTAAATCAGGAAGAAAACATTACGAAGGGTGTAAGAGAACTAAGGCAAAGACATACAGCTGCTTTTCTGAGTGCCGTAGAGAAAGGAGTAGGCAAGAAGTTACACGAGAAGGACCTCGAACTAGAAAACATGAACCGCAAGAACAAGGAACTAGAGGAAAGAATTAAGCAGGTGACAGCAGAAGTTCAATCCTGGCACTACCGAGCTAAATACAACGAGTCTGTTGTGAATGTACTGAAGAGCAATTTACAGCAAGTCATGGCACAAGGCGCCATGCAAGGGAAGGAAGGCTGCGGGGACAGTGAGGTAGATGATGCAGCCTCTTACACGAACCAGAACCATCTCAGCTTGGTGGATGGATTCAGGACATCAGGAGCCATGAGAAACGAGATGACCTGCAAATCATGTAAGATTAAAGAAGTCTCCATCTTGTTGTTGCCTTGCAAACATTTGTGTCTATGTAAAGATTGTGCAGCGTTTATTGATGTGTGCCCCGTCTGCAATATGATGAGAACTGGCCTAGTTCAAGTGTACATGTGTTGAGATTTTCCCTTGGTCTGTGCAAGGCATAGATAAGCACTTGCTGTTGTCAAAATGATGATGTTTACTGGGTGAATTATTATGATATGGGAAGTGGATTGCCCCTCTTTATAATCAAGAGTTGTCTGATAATGGTCGTGTATAGTTAATCGATCGGATGAACGGCGTCTGCAAGAATAAATATAGGGGAAGATAGTGCTATTTTGTGGTGGCCTTGGCTTTTTTTGCACTACATGCTGAATTGGAAAGGCAGATAAGCAGATGATGTTTATGATTGGGTCGTTCAGACAGTGCAAATCCGTGATTCAGGCACCATTCCGGTTCAAGATCTGTTGGGAGTACTAGGGTGATGTGGGTATTGGAATCATGTCTTCGGTACTAGGACGACTCGTTGACGAATTATATGTTATTTATGGCTTTCTTTAAAGGCATAATTTTGGTGTTGTAAATCTTTCATAGCAAATTTTTGTAAATCTTTATCCTGTATTTTTAGTAAACTACGTAATTGTTGGTAACTTGTCTTTGACATTCGTAATTTTCCTCACTAGTTACAAGGTGTCTCTTTGTTCTATGAATCCTATGATTTGTAGTAGTCCACAAAAAGTAGTAATCTGCCACAGTAAATAGTAAAATTTTTTTGTACTATTGTTATTAAATTATCCAATGGGTCGTAAATGTCCTTCGTCTTACGTAATTCTCTTCGCTAATAATTCACCGTGAAATATGTTTCCGTAACATTTCTTTGAAGGACGCGATCTTCCTTTTTGTGGTTGTACATTTTGTCGGTCCTGTGGTTCATACACAATTTATCTAAGTTAAAGTTTCTTGTTCAATTGTTTGCAAAATACTTGAATCATTGTAACATTTTTTTTTAGAAAAGTATAAAAAAAAGTCATAAAGCCTATTGCATTAATGTCAATTCAGTCATAAGCCTTTTATTAATGCAAATTCAGTCTTAAATATTTTATATTTATGCCAATTGAATAAATGAGGTCAATTTAGGTTGAAAATCATTGACGTATACACAGGTTGTCCTACATGGCATGTTTGTACGTGGTATGATTGGCACTGACGTGAATTTTTTTAAATTTTTTTTTAAGTTTTATATTTTTTTGGGTTTTTTTTCTTCTTTTTCTTTTTCGTATTTTTTTTTTATGTTGAGGGCCGGGGAGGGTTGCTGGTAGATCCCTGTCGGCCCCTAGTAAGGGATGTTGCAGCCTCACGCAGCTCTCACTCGAGGTCGGCGAGGCCCACGACACCTCGCCTGGCCAGATTTGGGCGGTCTGGGCAGGCAGTGCTTGGCTGACAATCTTCGCTCGACCCTCAACAAAAAGAAAGAAAAAGTACATAAAAGAAAAATGAAAAAAAATATATAAACATATTAGCGTCGGTTATGTCACGAGAACGTGAGAGATTTTCGGTCAAAATTGACTTGATGGACTCAATTGACACAAATACAAAATATTTAAAGCCAAATTAGCATCAACAAAATATTTATGTTTGTATTGGCACCGATGCAATAGATTTTAAGATTTTTTCACATTTTCTTCTGTTTTATTTGCACTTAATAAATTTTCGCAACCTGTGATTTGGTAATTTGCCTTGCGGCCCCGCGGGAGGGTGGGGGGTGCGGCGGCGCATGCTAGGAAAGTGGGAATGGAGTGTTTTCCATGTTGTTCCATTTTGAACCATTGCATCGAAGGGGTCTCAGATAATTCATTTGTCAACTTAAGTGTAACTTCAAGCTAGTCATTGGAACTAAAATCTTTACCAAGAAGTTGCATTTTCGACGATCGGTCGGCCTGCCGTTTAGAGTGATTCTCTTTCTAAGCTAACATCAAACTCGCATTGAATTATCCGTGTCCATGCTTTTGCCTGAATCTCGAGGTGTTAGAATTGAACTGAAATCTGAACTAAATCGAAACGAACTAAAATTTCATGCATTTTTAGTTCAATTTGATTTTCGGTTCGGTTAATAGTCAAAGAATTTGGATAGTTCAACGGATCAGTTCGGTTCAAAACGGTTAGGTTCGAGTCCCTAGAGGTGGCAAAATGGGTCTAGAACCCACATTTGATGGTGGTGGGTCAAAAAGGGGTTGACTTAAGTACTTAAATGGGTCATAAATGGGTTGCTTAAAAATTTTATGGGTCAGAAATGAGTTTCAAATGGGCCATAAATTGGTTAACTAAGAAAACTATTTTAAGGGAACCATAAATAAGTTTTATTAAATTTTTTTTAAAATATATTTTTTATATTTTAATAATTTATTTTTTATATAATTTTTTTTCATTTCTTTTTTCTCTTTTTTCTCCTGCCTTGGCCGTCACTCTGCTTTGGCCTCCAATGGCCGCTACTACCCACCTCCGGCCACCACCGCCAACTGCCACCCTCCGCCACCGCCGGCCATCGGCCGTCGCCACCACTTGGGTGACCCCCTTTCAGTAGCTACCACCATAGCGGTTGCCTGAAATTTCCACAGGCAATGTGCCCCCCTTTTTTTTCTTTGCGTGGCTATTGGATTTAAGACCGCCGACAACAAGGCGGGCACTCCGACGGGCGACCCATCGCGAAGGTGGTCATCCTTGAGCGGAACACCTTGTGTGGAGAGAAACTTCATGACTGCCTGCATCTTTTGTGGGGTTGCAGTGATGGACTCCGCCAACCCTGGACCTTTTTAGATTGAAAGTAGCGTAAAGCAACCCATGGCCCGAATTAACCGTCCCGTGGAGAGAGCGTGACTTTTGTGATGATGCTTAGGAGGAGTTTAAGCTCGTGACAGCAGGTGAATATTGTCGTCCATATGATCAACTCCATTTCAGCTTTTTTTTTGTTAGATGAAGATTGATGAAATGATCTGGGCACCCAAAATCTGAACCTCGACCGTGGGCTTGGGCCTAGAAAACAGAGCCAAACATCTCCTTGTTAAAGCTCATTGACTTCCCATCCCCAAGACGGTTTACCATACGTTTGCAGCTTCCCAAATAGAAAAGTCATGAACCTCAAAAACCTCGTCCGACAGCATCATTTAGGGGGTCAGGTCACAAGACCAAGGAAGACAAAGGGTTAACATCGCCATCCAAGAGCGTCCAATTCTGATTAGCCAAAGATTAGTCCACACGACATAGAATTATATGGGGCTAAAGTAATATTTTTAAGCTAAAACGCACGATTACACCCCCTACGCCTTCAGAAGCGGCAGCCTGTGCGAGGGGAGCTACAACTTCGGGGACGTCGGGACGGAGGTGGCGGGCGACCGTTGGCAGAGGTGCTGAGCAACAGTTGGCGGGGACCACGATGGCAGGAAGCGTACCGGGCAGCAGTTGGCGGGGACGACGATGGCAGGAAGCGGGCAACAGTCAGCAGCGGTGAGCAGAGATGGTAGGCGGCTGGTTATAATAAAAAATTATTTTATAAAGAAAAAAGTTTAAACTTTTTTCAGAAAAAATTCAATTACATGTTTTAGCAATATAATTTTTCTTAATAAATTATAAGAGATAAATATTTCATAGTTTAGCTAAATGTATAAATATTTAAGTAATACGGGTCGGGTCGGATATGAGTCACTAAATTTGCATTTGATTAATATGAGTCAAAACGGATTAAATGAGTCAATATGGGTCGGACCATATTCGACACGATCCACTCATTTGACACCTCTATTCGACTACTGATATCAATTTTTCTTTTTCTTCGCTTCGTGCCGACTGTTTCTCCTCTCTTACTGTTCACTACTCTGCACTCTCTCTCTCCTCCTTTTCTGCTTTATTTTCTCTCTCTCTCCCCTCTCCCAAATCCCTTTTTTCCTGCTTTATTCTCTCCTCTTATTCTCTCTCCATACGCTTTTCATCGTCGTGCTCTCCCATCAGAGCAGTGGTCCAGCCCCGCGAACTGCAACATCTCGCAGAAAAAATTCGGATCCACGCATCAGTGAAGTCTTGCAGCTTTGCGGATCAGCTGAGATTTCCTTCGCGGCGCCGCGACGTCAAGCTGGGCCCGACACCGCTGATTGTCTCCCGCCATCGCGACGTGCCATCCCCTTGGTGACGAACCAGTCCTGGGTGTTGTCCGCGGCCCTCCGCCGTTCCCTGTCGTCCTGACTTGGGCATGGCCGGGCAAGCGAAACGGCTCGTCCTCGGACGAGACCTTCTCGTGAGTCCCGTGCCTCTTCACGCTCTCGGCCGCGCACATGGAGAAGAAACTCGTCCGTGGAAGGCCAGCCTCGGGATGCCGTGCCCGGCTGCCACGTCGTTTGCGAAGGGAAAGAATACGTCGGCGACCAGCGCCTCCAGGAGCCGAGACAGCATCGAGATGGTCCTGAAGAACTTATGTTGGATGTCCTGTGTGGTGACCATGTCGAGGTTCTCGAGCCCTTCCCAGGGGTGTCAACGGATTGGGTCGGGTATTCATCCGACCCGAAACACAATGTATGCATTTTTTTTTACCCGAACCAAAACACATCAGTTGAAACATGACCTGAAAAATCGGGTCGGGTCGGGCTTCGTGTTCCATTCCTTTTTTTTTTTTTTTTATGTATGGCTATGTAATATTCAATTCACGTAATTTCGAATCAGAGAACATGTGAAAAAAAAAAGAGAACCGTGATACCCAAAAGAAAAAAATGTCGTCTTGATCTTCCCAACGTAGACTCTCCCAATACATGGAAGATTGATCTTCTGAATTTCGAATTAGAGAATATGAAAAAAAAATATATCCATCATAATATGCAAAATTAATCTTTTGCATCTCTACATCGCGTTTTGGTGGGAGTTGGCATTGCTTCAACAAGAAAAATGGAGCAAGTGTGTCGAGGCAGTCTCTCAATGTTGTATTCTTGGAAATTTCGTAAGCTGACACACTGGAAAAAAAAAACAGGAAAAACAATGTTAATCAGCACCAACAATCCGTCAAATTAAGTAGTTAAAAAACTGAAAAACAAGAAAGCAGATGCCTCACCTCCACTTTCTCAAATACTTCTTTAAATATGAGTTCCAACGAGTCTCCACATCCAAACATATAGCTCACCCCTCAATATCAGAGAGTTTTGTAAGTTAAATCTCCTTTTTAAGTATTGAATTCCTAAATCATTTGAGCTTGCATTATCTACAGTGATAGAAAAAAATACTTTGAATCCCCCAACCTCTCAAGCATTCTTCAATTGCCTTTCATAGATTTTTTTTTTTTGTAACTTTCAATCAACCTCTACAAAATGTGCAGTGAGACACATGTAATTCATGTTTTGACAAGAGGTCCATGTATCGGCCGTCAAACAAACTCTAGGACATGTGTCGGCAAAATATTTGATCAATTTACTTCTTTCCTTCACATATAAATCATAACAATCACGCCTCAATGTATTACGCGAGGGGATTGAGAACTTTGTCTGGATTCTATTCACAAATCGCCGAAAACTATCATGTTCAGCAAGAATAAACATGGTTGCGAGTTCTCTTTCCTACTAGCATCTTGGTCAAATTTCCATGGACTAGATGAACTACCAATCCCAACAGGTTGACTTGAGGCACTTTTTTGCCTCTTCTCGACGCCCGCATATGGATGTTCCTTACAAGATGATGTATCGAACTAGTACCTTGAACATTAGAACAACCAATTTGGGCCTCACAATATAAACATTCAGCTTTTTCTAGGCTCCTGTCTTCACATTGAATCCTTTTAAAGTGATCCCGCATAGAGAATCTCCTCTTTCTACTTGTGATTTTAGGATCCGTCGATGAAGACATCTAGCAATCTATCTTTAGCATGTAAGTCCAAGACTTACGAGTTAAAAGAGAATGGCCAAACAGCTCAGCTGGAAGGGGCTTGTGCAATAGTCGCCTGCACAATTGACATGGAGAAGTAAGCCATCTTAGCACCAGGTCAAATATCATGAAAACACAGAATACTAAATTTTACAAAAAGTCACAAAAACTATGAAACATCATCTTAAAAAGACCAAGTTATTTTTCCATCCCAGATGAGGGAATTTGAGAGTCTGAAGCAAAAAGAATGAACAAGCAAGCAGAGTTGAGCAGAGCAACTAGATTTAACATGCACGAGAAAGTATCTACCTGTTGCCAAGGTAGGCATGGAGGTCAATGACCAGCTTCTCTTCCTATTCAGATAAAAGCCCCCTTTTCAGCTCTGGCCTCAAATAATTCGTCTACCTAAGCCTACAACTCTTCTCACACCTCAGTAATCCTGCCAATGTTTTGCACCACAACTTATTCAGACATATAAATTGGTTGATGAATTACTAAGTTATAACATATGTTAGCAAGGCAGCTAAAAAAATCACCTGCAAAGAATGGATTTGTCCAGAAAAATTGAAGCGAGATAGAACCAACTCGGACAAGAAATTGTGGTAATGGAACTGCAGAACTGAAAAAGCAACGTATAAACTTAGCTTCATCCTCCTCTTCTGAGAAATGGGTGTGACTAAAAACATAGATTTGTATGGCAGAAAGAAATGAATTTGTTAGATGTTCTTCTACCTAACCCACGCTCGTCGAATCACACGAGCGAAAGATAGGGCACTCCCTCTATACTCTAAATTGGGTCCGAGGCGAAGTAAATGACGCAAGTTCCATTCAGGTGGAGGATCGCACCCAAAAAAAGAGACGGACGAGGTTGGGGGAGTTGCAGAGGATCTGGGGGTCCTCGATCTCACGAAAGGCTGGCTGCTAGTCGTGGACCTCCTCGAGAGTGTCGGAGAGGCGATGGCCGCAGTAGAGGTCGGAGTAGGCTATAAAGTGGAGCAAGACCACCGAGCGTGAGAGGCGGAGGCAAGAGCAAGAGATTGACGTCGAGCTCATCTTAGGGTTTCGTCTTGAGTCTTCTTGACATCTCACTTGTGTTGTCAAGTGTTTGGGCTTCTTTCCCTATTGGGCTCAGGCCCGAGCCCAAACAAGAAAATAAAAAAAAGTAGACAATGTCCAAACACGAAAACAAGAATGACATATGATACCCGAAACATAGAAGACCCGAACAAGAAATATGTGTAAATATCGGGTCGGGTGGGGTCGAGTATCTTGTTCGCTATGGACACCCCTACTTCCGAGGGGCCGACTTCCCGGGTTGGGAACTCAAATGGCTCACAAAAAAGAAAAAAAAAAAATTTGAATCGAAAATTAAACCGAACCGAATCGAATTGAGTTTTTTGGTTCAGTTCGGTTCGGTTCAGTTTAGAACGAGTTTTGGTTCAGTTCAAGCATATTCTCTAATGATTCAGTTCAGTTCGATTAGCCAAAATCGAATTGAACTGAACCAATCACACCTTTGCGTAGACCACATTAGGTTGGATTCGACCCGACACACACGCTCTCTCCTGACAACCAATAAATGACTTTCAATTCTCTCGCTCTAATTCACATCCATCTAGACCTATCAAATAGGTGGAGCGGGTCAGGTAAAAAATGATTCGACCTATATTAATCCATTTAACCCGTTTTGATCAATTTTCATGCAATAAAAATCTAGCAATTTATGCGCGCCCGACCCATATTGCTAAAATAATTATATATCTAATCCAATAAAAAATTTCTTATAAATTTCTATTTCTTAACTCTTTTTTTCTTTTTGGAAATCTTCGAATTTCCTTCTCCCTCTGTTGACCGTCAGCAGGTTGCGACTGGAGATCAGGAGTCAGCGATCAACGTCTGGCTACCGTAATTCGGTTATCGAGGAACAATTGTTAAGTAACCCATTTATAACTATGACATCCCGAAATTTCAACATTTGTAAGGTAATTGGATTCGATGGATTTAAATCATGAATTCCGGCCTGGAAAATAATATTGGATTTTTGAGAATCAAAGGACAATAATTGGATATTGATTCTATTCGCCTGAATTGGGTATTAGATTATCATGAGACATCAGTAAGAGAAAATCAAGCCCGGTAATCAAGCCGTTGAGTCGTTGTACGGAGACCCTTCGCGCTTGACCCTAACCCTGACTGAAACCTAGATGTGAATTGACAAAAAGCCCTCATTTTTTAGTACCGATAAACTAATTTACCCCCGTAAGCCAAATCACCATTTTGCTCCTAGATATTATGCATATAGAACGAAATAGTTAATAGTAGATTTGACTTATGGGCCTCCTTCGTCACCCTAAGTCTCTTTTTTTTTTCCTCCCGCTCTCTCTTCCCTTTCCCCCATCACTTGGCCGAACCTCACCCCCTCATTTTCTTGCAGCCACACCAACCCACACCCACCATCTCCTCCCTTTTCGTCCATTGTCGCAACCCATCGAGCTCTGCCGATCCACCGCAGTGCCGTGTTGCCTCTTTGTGCAACCATCACGAGCTGCCCTTCGCTCGAGCCAACCCGTGTCCGTCGCTAGCCCACCAATCCAACCCATGTCCGCTGTGAGCCCACTGAGCCAACAGAACCCGTATCGCCCTCTACCCGAGCCGGCCCATATCCGCCGAGACCCGCAAGAGCCCCGTGCCAACCCGCGAACCATGAGTCACCGCCGCGTGCTGTCCGAGTCATCGCCGTTGTCGTCGTCATCAATCATCATTGTTTGTAAGTTAACTCACTAATCTCTGATTAGGTTGTCAATTACATTTAGAGATAAATTAGTTTAAGTTAATTATGGGTTAGATTAACTAATTGGTTGGACTAAGTTAATTGACCGTGATTAGGTTAATTAACTATAGTTATTTTATGTTAACCATAGTTACTTTATATTAACTATAGTTACTTTATGTTAATCGTAATTACTTTATATTAATTATAGTTACTTTAATTAATCATGATCAGATTAGTTAACTGAGATCGAGTTAGCTGAATGTTGTGGTGCTAATTAACTGGAGTCGAGTTAATTAATTAAGATGAGTTAGCTAATTAAAGATGGGTTAATTATTTAATATGAACTTAATTAATTATAATTGGATTAATTAATTACATTTATACTAATTAACCTTGATTGAAATAATTAATTGTTATCGTGTAATTGTCTGACAATTGCTATATGTCTTGATTGTGTATATCTATATGGATACAATGACTGACCACCCTTTTAATGAATGCAAAGTCTTGTGGATAAGATAGGTTCATGTGGTCCATTGCATTTTGAGCATGAAAGATGGCATTGAGCCAAGTTTTGTGCAAGACCGCGTGTGCATTGGATTGAATGCAAAGATATAAACTGGCTTGATTGTTTGGCGTGCTTATGTAGTCACATGATGGTTATCGTCGTCCGAGGGTACTTGGGGACGAAGTCAACACCACGAGTGCACTTAGGGTCAAGCTTGATATGTCTGTGCCGGCGAAAGTTTGGAAAAACGCATCATATTGGTTGCATGATATATCCGTGCCGACGAGAGTTCAAATCACAAGGTGTATTGTTGCCTAATAAATCCGTGCCTGCAGGAGTTTGGAATCACACGACTTATTGGTTGTACAACAGTTTGTGCTGGCAGGAGTTCAAAATCACATGGTTGATAGAATGTCGATCGCGGCAAGTTGCGTACCGAAGTTTCTTACAGAGAAGCCCGATATGTCCATGCTGGCAGGAGTTTAGAATCACATCACTTATCGGTTATCGTGCCCGATGGAGCAGGACTACACCCGGTCATGCCGAAAAAGTACCAAATGTCTAGTGTGCTGAGCACCAACTGCCTAGTGTGCTATGGCCTAGTGGCCATTAATGATCGAAACATGTGTGATGCTCTATGCATGAGAGATTGTAATGGGTGTTCTGGTTGTGTGCTTGGTTTGTGTATGGTTTGTATGCCATGTTGAGTATTGTGCAATATGTATACCAAGGCGGGGTAAGTGAGGCATATGGTTGACAATTGAGTCAAGCGCATGTTCATGTGGTAGCTAGGGCGTTGCGAGAATCGCACTCTATTGATCTGTTATCAATATTGTCCTGCATGTTTAGGCTGCTCTGATCGAATCAGCACCCTACTCTAATTTTGGGTCTTAACTCACGAGGATTTTATATCTCATCCGTTGCTGTTAACCACTTTTCAGGCCCGTAGTAATGGAGAGCAGACCAATTTGGTTAAGTAGCTCTATGTAGGACGTAGACGTGGGTCCCTTTTGAGTAGCGTTATCCCCAACCCTGTCACAGGAGAGGAAGCAGCCCTAAAGAGCGAACTTGTAGATATTTTAGCTTTTTAAGGGTTAGCAAATATATAAATGAAAATATTTTTTGCTGATGTATGATTTGACAGCCTACTATTCTATCCCTGTTGTCTAAAGTATTATTTGGGGAAGTAGCACATTCCGCATGTGCTTAATAAAAAGATAAAAACATTGGGTCAATGACGTACCTGGGGTGTCGCCTTAATGACCTGAGGCGTTTGGTAGGGTTGTTGCGTATCCGGAGATCTGAGCATAACAATAACTTCCTCAAATTTATCTTTAAGTTAACTTCAACCCATTTATAAGCCACATTATGAAATATAAGTTAATATACGAGTTTTACTAGGGCTATCAAATAGGCCCACGATGGCCCGGCTCGGCCCGAAAATTTAGTGATGTCTAATAGGCCCGCGCCTGCCTGGCCTAACCCGGCCTGGCATTGATCCCTCCATTCATGCACTGAAACCCTTCTTTTTTTTTCTTTTTCTTTTTTAATTTTTGTTATGGTTGACGGCTTGCATGCATATGAATTTGAGAAGTATCGAATGGCTAATAGCTCCAATTCGTGACCTTGAACTTTTTTATTTTTAATACAGTTTATTTTTCAATTTTTTCCTTTTTTTGTCGGAATTTATTTTTTTATTGGATCTAGCATAACTATATATGTATTTTTGAAATTTTTCTTTACTAGACATCTTCAGCCTTTTACTCTCAAAAGTCTTCTTTCCATAGCTTTAAGTGCTTCGATCATTACTATTCGCCATCATGATATGTACATTGCTCGTTTTAGTGATCTCATAGGATTCGAACAGGAAGGCGAGCTTTCTCTTCAACTCCAGGATGAATATGAGGATGGCATTGACCTTGGGACGTCCTGAAAATTCACCTCTTGTAAAGTATCTGAATTCAATAAAAGGAATTAAATTGAATTTCAGTTCGTATAAAACATTTTGGATCGTAAGGACTGAAGAGACGATAATTGGACGAAGTCGGAAGCTTCGGTTAATTTAGATTAGGTTTCAAAATTCTTAATCGCTGCGATTAGTATTCAAATCCTCACGCTCGAGTCTAATCCTGACCGAGCCTAACCTGTGAAAAATACCAATATTACCCCTCTCTCAGTCGGGCCAAATTTTATTTCAGTCATGAATTATCAAATTACCAAATTGCCCATCAATTATTTGCATGAGACAAAGGATTTGAAATCCAAGTGGGCCCCACATGTCACACCTCATCAACCACTCACATCTCACCTACCAGTCAAGTCATATCTCTCTCTCTCTCTCTCTCTCTCTCTCTCTCTCTTCAAGTCTGCTCTTCCCATTCCCTGTTCATTGGTGGACGACCCCCCCTCAGCTGGACCACTCCTATTCTTCCTCTTGGGTTTTCGTGCGACCACCACCCACCAACCGGCCACCACTACCACCCGCCACACTTCGCCACCACCGTCGACCTCTCCAGTACGGTCGTCGACCATCGGGAGGCCGCAAAAATCACCGCGGAAGCTGTACCCTATTTTGGCCTTCACAGACCCGAGAGCTCTCTCTCTTCCCTTGGCCCATCGCATCGTCACCGGAGCTACCTACCACCTCACAGTCGTCCACCAACTTCTTCTTGACCTCTCCGACGCCTCCTCACCGGCCGTTGCCCGCTGGAACCGTCGCGAGCAGCCTCGAACTCCGCCGTGCCCTGTTTTGGAGTTCGGCGCAATTTGGCTCTATTCCGGCCTAAACCCGACGCCACCGCCGCTTATCTCCACCTCCGACGACCTCCTAGAATCACTCTCCTATTCCCTTGAGCTCGTGGAAGATCGCCATCGCGCGTGGAGCTCGAAACTAGCCCCTGCCAGCCTCTCATGTTCTTCTCGCGTGTCCCCTGTTTCGCGCCCAGTTTTGTCCAGCTTCGTTCCGCCGCAATCGACCGCCATCCGTGGCCTTCCTCCAGTCCCGACTGACTCCCTCTGACCTCTAAGTGAGCCTTCTAGCCTTTCCCGACCTTGCCTTGGCCATTGAGGCCGAGAACCACCCAAAACAGCCTTGGATCTCCATGTTTCGATACTGACCAGTACTGTTTCAGCCGTTGACCGTCGCTCGCTGGAGCTCCAGTCGCCGGCCACCTATCCTGACGACCTTTGTCGAACCTCCAATCGTGTTCCCGCCACCGTTGGGTCGTGTCGCCGCGTGTTAGCCTGTGAGTTCACCGAGAATCGACGTCGCTGTTCGTTGTCGCCGCCTGTGCCGTCGTTGTTGAGACCGCCCGAGTTAGTTAAATGGTGAGTTGACCCTAGGATTAGTCGATTAGGATATTTAAATAATGCGATCGTGGTCGGTTTAGATAGAAATCGGGTTTAGGATAAATGGCCGTGATCGATTATGTTAGTCGGATTAGTTTAGGTCGTCTGTGGCTAATTGATTGCTAGATTGAATTGATTGATTGAGCAATGGATGGCCGTTGTTTGATCGCAAGCGAGTGATGGATTATAGCCGAGCGAACGATCGATGATTTCTAAGTCGAATTGACTAATAAAGGACCATTGCACGAAATTGAGCCTTATGTGGCCTAATGAGACTTGTTTTCTTGTAATCGAATTGAAGATATGCATTGGGTCATTTGTCTCATTGGAATGGCTAATTGAGAGCTTGAATGTTCACTGATTGATTGAATGTTCGTTTGGAGGTTAATTACCTCGTTTGTGATTATGGTGACTAGTGGATAGTCTACATATGCATATAACCGCGTGCAAAATCAAATGGTACACTTTAGCATGAAATTGGCTTAAGCCGAGTCTTTTAACATGCATGTGTGAGCATCCGACCTTAATCAAAGATAATGAAGTGAATTGATTGTCGGGTGTGTACTGTATGGTCATATGATGAAGCGATGATACTTTGCTTGGCAAGTTCGTATTGTACCTACCGTATGCAACCAACCGACTTGCTAGAAGCACGATAATTCATGCCCCGCGCCAATCGTCCGATTTTAAAGGGTTATCGGATGCCGATCGCAGCTCGTGATGGACCGACGCCCCATATAGGGATGCCTACTCGTCGTGCCGTGCAACGGGTGCACTGGATACACCGCTTGTAGTAGCCGTTGCCGAGAGAAAAGTAACGTAACTCGGTCCTGTCAGAAGAACGCTAGATCGCACTAATGTGCAGGATCACGTTATTTGTGAGAGTCGAATCACGCCAATCGCGTAGATCCTCTCATTGCGCCGATGGCGCGATCATCGTTAATAAATGGACTTGTGTGGTATCATGTGCATACTTGTGGATACGATGCATTGTCTGAGTGATTGACTGATATGACTACGGAGTCTAGTCAAGCATTGCATTATGTGTGGATGAAGGCTGGTAAGTGTGCATGTGGATGATTATCATATTGTGATTGTGATTGGCTATTATACTTGCCTATGTGACTCTGTGAGCCTTCTGTTACGATGCCCTAGGCGAATCAATTTCCTAACCGAGTTTAGGCTTGATTCACTAAGATATTCTCACCCCGTCGTGGGATAACATTTTCAGGTCCCTTCTCATGGAGCTTCGTGGATACCAAGGAATGGATGTAGAAGTAATCTGTGGAAGTAGATGAGAAGTTAGTCTTACCCAACCGAGTAACCCTTTGAGGTCTTGTCTAGTCGCCCCGAAGTATGTGGTTGTGTACGTACGTTAGTAGCTCAGTAGTGTTAAGACTCATCTGCTGTTATGTATGAATGTTTATAATTATCTTTTAGTGAATCGTTGTGGTGATTGGCTTCTACTATTCTATCCCTACTTGATTATATGATGTTTGGGAGTAAATCGTTTCCGCATGCGTATATAGTTAGTAGGTCGATAACGCACATGTGACGTTATCCTTCGTGACCTCGTGTCGATTTGACAAGGGATGTCGCGGGCTCGAGAGTCGGGGCGTGACATACCCGCCCAAGGTGGTATCAGAGCAAGGTCAGTTTGATCCATATGATCATTGGCCTGGAGTAATAAGGAGCAATGGAAAATGAGATAGTTAGTAGGATCGTAAACTTTTTGCATGTGTTTGTTACCTAAGTTTTTTTTTACTGAATATTGGTAATCTTATTACGTGTTGCCTGGGGTGGACAAGACTCCGTAAGTTACCTGTATAATGAGCAACCGTAATGAGATGGTGTCTCGTGGAAGGACAATTCAAGAAGATCCCAGAGTGGACGGGATCTTGCATGCGTAGGAAACTTTTGGGAGCTGTAGTTGGACAGCAAGTGAGTAGTCAAGCTAATGCTGCCGTCACCACCTCTTCGCGTAAAGACTCGTTGACTGGAAACGAGAAAGGTATGCGACCGATACTCGAGTTGATTGAGCAGTTTTTGAACCTCGAGCTGCCGAAGTTTAAAGAGGTAGGAGATTTAGAGGCTGCAATCTGGTGAATTATAGAAATAGAGAAGGCATTCGCCTTACTGAGATGCTCCGAAAATGACAAGGTGACGTTAGCCATTTACCAACTACAAGGTAATGCTAATGCGTGGTAGAAAGTCATACGAGGAAAGATCTTCCCCGAAGGTATGGTCCCGATGTGGGATGCCTTCGTTGAAGCCTTCTATGGCAAGTACTTTCTAGATTGTAGGCGAGAGAAAAAGATGGTTGAATTCATGTAGCTTCGACAGGACCAAATGACAGTAGAGCAATACGAGGCGAAATTCACTGAACTGTCAAGATATGCACCCGAGTAATTAGTGATCCAGTGATTAGGGAGAGAAGATTTCGAGAGGGATTGAAGTCGGAGATTAAGGAACAACTGGTGTCGCTGAACCTTAAGAGTTGTGGCGAATTGTATGAAATGGCCCAATCTGTGGAAAGGAACATGGCTGAAAGAACATGTGCACTTGGATCACCATTTGCGCCTTCTTCTAGGGATAATCAACGGATGAGGAAGAAACCGTTGTATGGCAAAAAGTATCACATCCCGTCTAGCCGAAGATGTGCAATCAGAAAATCGATGTTCCGCCAAAGTGAGAGATGTCACATGTGCCGCCGTAAGCATGGAAATGATCCGTGTTCGTACAGAGAAGGAGCATGCTTCGAATGTGGCCAGCTCTGTCACCAAGTAAAGGATTGCCTACTGAGACAGAAAACAGTCCAAGCACTGCTGCCGCAAGAAGGACATCCGCGAGAAGACGTTCAGCGAGGCAACTTAGATTGACTCTGCTAAGGATGGTGTGACGTCACGGTAGGATGTTCTAGTTATAGATTAGTCTTAGCTAATTTCGTTTGAAAAGATTTTTGTTGGTTATGACTTATGAACGTGGGTTTGTATTAAGACGACTAGTATTTTTTGGATTGCGTAAGTTTGAAGTTATGTTCTTCTTTGATGGCCCTAGTCATTGACCTCCTCCTTGATCCTGATTAATGACTTGGTAAATATGCGTAAGGGAGGCGAGCATGGACTAAGAAATCGACCTCTAAGATATAATGGTCGCTCGAAGAGTCCGAAAGTTCGGACTGATAAAGATTGATGTGAAAGCAAGTGGTGTGATGAATAGCGACGAAAATCTCTCTCTATATGTGCTTAAAGTTGGATCTAAAAGTGAAAAGCACATTTGTGAGTGCGTCGTGTCATATTTCGAGTGATGGACATAAAATTGTGGTTGAATCAAGATGCCATGGGTAAGTAAGACTTATGTGCTTTGTAGAATTGGTGATGGTTAGGTCATACTTTCGAATTTTGATTGAAGAAAGCTCTGCAGTATTACTAGCGCAACCTTATAATGAATTGACATCGTATGATTCAGCCAACTCATGAGCCGATAAGGCCATGGTGGGGTATGCACTTTCAAAAGACTGTAGTTAGTGAAACGTTAGACAATACATGGAACGAAGACTGCGGAGAGGAACAAAAAGGTTTGTAGTGGCATTCTAAAAGTGGACAACGTAGTAAGGTTGCCAGTTGGACATATGGATTATTGAGATTGGTGGTAACCTAGGATCAGATTAAGATTACGAGATGTGACAATGAAGGAAGGCTAGTTATCAGAGTGCGCATCGGAAGTATAGTAGGACCACACAGTTTCTTGGGGTGATTACCGTAAGGGTTTTGCTTTTGGATAAAGCAGAAAACCTATCGGAACCCATCGCAGTAGCCTTAGCATTAGTCCGGATAACTTGTGGAGGAATCAAGATTCAAGGTGATGTTACTACGGGAGTGATAGGAAGACTAGTATGGCCGAGCAAAGGGTTAAGATTTTGGTGTCTCGATAAGTCAAAGCGCAGCATTACAAGCCTAATGGACTGCTGCTATCGTTGAGGATTCTAGAGTAATGGTGGGAGAAGATCACAATGGACTTGTGATGAAACTTCCAAGAAGTTGATGGAGAAATGACTCAGTTTGGAGTGCAGTAAGTAGATTGATGATACATGTTCAGATTATAACAAGGTGAAGGAATTCAGCTTGGCGTGAGTGAATGCCCCAAGACCTAGGACCGACCCAAGCTTAAGACTCAGACTACTCGCGAACAACGACCAAGGGTTGAGGAAGCCACTTAGAGAATTTGGAGGTCGCCCTCGACGTGGATGATGGCCTGATTTGCCAGTCGGTTGTGCTGTTGATTGAGATTCGACTGTGTGGCGATATTAAATCAAGCATGGATCGAATTGGGTTGATCTCGCTCAGCTGTAAGTCAACCATAGGA
Source organism: Rhodomyrtus psidioides (assembly GCA_021437785.1). Lineage (NCBI taxonomy): Eukaryota > Viridiplantae > Streptophyta > Magnoliopsida > Myrtales > Myrtaceae > Rhodomyrtus > Rhodomyrtus psidioides. The sequence goes on along the minus strand of JAILYB010000015.1, from coordinate 9,689,881 downwards.
TCACTCTGAAGTCGACCAGAGATTGATTCATGGCATGATTTGCGAGCTGGCATTGATCGACAATCAAGTTGGCTATGGACCCAGTGAGGAACGATTTGCACTAGAACCCCGTACCAGCCACACACTAGTCAAGGATTAGCTACCCTGCATTATGTGATATGTTGCTGAAGGACTACGGATCGAGTTGAACCAATCCTGCATCAACTTAAGTTGGTCATGAGAGGTGATCTTAACAGTGTTCAATTGTACTATCGGTCTAGGAACGGGTGCACTGGATACACCGCTTATAGCAGCCGTTGCCGAGAGAAAAGGAACGTAACTCGGTCCTGCCGGAAGAACGCTAGATCGCACTAATGTGCAGGATCGCGTTATTTGTGAGAGTCGAATCACTCCAATCGCGTAGATCCTCTCATTGCGCCGATGGCTCGATCATCGTTAATAAATAGACTTGTGTGGTATCATGTGCATACTTGTGGATACGATGCATTGTCTGAGTGATTGACTGATATGACTGCGGAGTCTAATCAAACATTGCATTATGTGTGGCTGAAGGCTGGTAAGTGTGCATGTGGATGATTATCATATTGTGATTGTGATTGGCTGTTATACGTGCCTATATGACCCTGTGAGTCTTCTGTTAGGATGCCATGGGCGAATCAATTTTCCAACTGAGCTTAGGATTGATTCACTGAGATTTATTCTCACCTTGTCGTGGGATAACATTTTCAGATCCCTTCTGATAGAGCTTCGTGGATACCAAGGAATAGATGTGGGAGTAATCTGTGGAAGTAGATGAGGAGTTAGTCTTACCCGACCGAATAACCCTTTGAGGTCTTATCTAGTCGCCCCGAAGTTTGAGGTTGTGTACGTACGTTATTAGCTCAGAAGGGTTAAGACTCATATGCTGTTATGTATGAATGTTTATAATTATCTTTCAGTGAATCGTTGTAGTGATTGGCTCCTGCTATTCTATCCATGTTTGATTATATGCTATTTGGGAGTAAATCGTTTCCGCATGCGTATATAGTTAGTAGGTCGATAACGCACATGAGACGTTATCTTTCGTGACCTCATGACGACTTGGCAAGGGATGTCGCAGGCTCGAGAGTCGGGGCGCGACAGATCCCTTTACTCTTGGCCCTTACTTTAATTCACTTCTTGTCCCTCCATCTCTTGAATTTGATCAGTGTTTTCCTCGTCATCGTGAACAAATTCTACCTACTCACCGAGATTTATGGTCAAACAAATCCGGTCAAAGATGAATCGTATCTCTCCACCAATTATTTTCCCTTCCTTTGGGGCCTCTCGAGGGTCTCCCTCCATCTTTTGATCAATGTTTCTTTTCTTTTTTTTTGGGGGGTAAGTAATGTTTCCTTTTTTTTTTCCTCTCTATCTTTTGTTTTTTTCATTGTGCCAGCAATTGTATCGGCAACCATTGCTGTCCAATGGCGCGACTGGCAAGGGCACGAAGGCCCCCTTGACCAAGTCTGACAAGGGCCTTCGTAGCAGTGAGCGGATCGTCTGACCTTCAAAATGAAGGTCAGACATGCCCTTCAGCGATCGTGGCCGTCCGATTAACAACGGACGGCCACGATTGCTCAAAATTGCGGCTGCCAAAAAATAATAAAAAAATGGCAGCCGCAATTTTGAGCGATCGTGGCCGTCCGTTGTTAATCGGACGGCCACGATCGCTGAAGGGTATGTCTGACCTTCATTTTGAGGTCAGACGATCCGGATCCTTCGTAGCAACCCTTGCCGTTGCCGGCACAATAAAACAACCAAAAAAAAATAAAGAGAAAAAGAAAAGTAAAATCAATTTTTAAAAATAAAATAAAACGTGCCATGTAGGACACGCATCCACTACATACGGCAAACTCGTGAATTTGATCGCGTTCAACTGCAAGTGATCCCGAGATATATGATGAAAATAATAGAAATAATAAATTTTTGAAATCTCTGGGATTTGGGATCTTGATTTTTAAAAAAGGCCTCCTAACTCGACCTGAAAGAATGGGGTACATATTATTCTCGAGCTGAGCCAAGCCGAATTAAGTACTGTGTAATTTCGGGCCGAGCCGAGATCCGGCCCGACCCGACCCGACTCGACCTCACCCATTGACACTCCTCCTGATTTACACCCATTTAGCCAGCTCTGCGTCCATCCTAATTCCACAGCATGAATGTGGACGGAACTTTAGCATCGTGCTATCATTTGCTTTGCCCTAATTCCAACATATTCAATTCTCCAAATTTATGGCGGCTTCCTAACTCGAGCGCCAACGCCCTGTAAATATCCCAAAAAACGACAAGAACCAACGAAAGAATATAGCGAGTCATTTTCCAAGTAGTTCCCTCGCTCGCCAAACTTTCGCCACCCACGCCAATCTCGCTGCTCGTTTCTTCTGACGACGTTAAGTCTCTCAAAATGCAGAGCACGGCGTTCGCCCTCTCCCCTCCGCTCCCCTCCCTCAGATCGCCGTCGCTCCGGAGCCGCGACCCCCGCCGCTTCGGCTCCGGATTCGATCCCCCTCGCTTCTCCGCCGTCGCCAGCTCTCGCGATCTCTCTCCTCCCGATGACGCCCCTTCTTCTGGCCTCGCCGCCGCTCGTAGTTTCCCGCCTAGATGCTGGTCCTCCGGCTCTCCTCCCTCTCTCTCCTCTTCGAGGCTCGGGCCGTGGAGTGGCGTGCGCGGTTTCGGTTGCGACCGGGAGAAGAGTCGTTTCGAGGTTAGGGCGACGTCGGTCCCTGAAGCAACCGGCGACGGGGAGAAGTCGGACAGCATGGCGAAGACATTGGAGCTTGGGCTGTTGTTTGGGCTCTGGTATCTCTTCAACATCTACTTCAACATCTATAATAAGCAGGTCCTTTTTCATGATTTTTAGCTTCTTTCGGTTTTGGATCGTCGTCGAGCATGTACATGCTTGATTTGTCGTGAAGGTGCTTTTTACTTTTATCCTCGTAGTTTCGCTGCTTGCTTGGTATTCTCTTGGATTCTTGTCTGCTTCGTTCCGTGCTGACAGTTCTAGACTACCTTCCTTTCTAAGGCAATCGTCTAATTTTTGGACAGACCGATCAATTTTGCGTTTCGGTACTTTGATTACTCTAGTTATTTCCTCATCAAATTTCCGACTGTGACTCCAGTTGGTTAGATTTGTCCAATAATTGTGGAATCTTGACTTCTGTTACATAAACAACAAGGATCTTCACCCAATGAAGCCGAAGGGTCACTTCAGGAGCTTGATAGTTTAGTGTAATGCATTACCCATTATGTAGATGAAAATTCTACAAATCCCGACCCGAGGGAATTTTACAATAGTTAATGCTAACAAGTGATGGTAATTTTTCAACTGTGATAGTAATTCAATTATTTTGTCATTAACTTTCTAAACGTGTTAGTAGATTACGGATTTTGTAGGACCATCCACATATAATGAACTATTTTTCGTATTTTACTTTGGTGATCACTCATTTATATGCATCGGCCAGACAGGTTAGTGTAAGATTGAAAGGGAGATGTGTTTGATATCTCTCCTAGGGTGAAATGCCTTGAGACCAGCATCATCCTTTTCAATTTGGCTGTGCAAGCTGGTAAAAGATGTTAGATGGTGGCCACGGAAAGTGATTTTGGAAGCACTTGCTATTTGAATTGTTTGAGAAAGAGAAATCCGACAATATTACTTGCCTCAAAATATTACTTGCTACAGGTTCTAAAGGTTTACCACTACCCAGCAACCATCACTATGATACAATTTGCTGTTGGATCTGTCCTTGTTCTGTTCATGTGGACATTTAATCTCTACAAAAGACCAAACCTCAGTCGCTCACAGGTACCTTGCCATGCAATTGCAAGTCTACAGTTTTTCCTCCTCACATTCAACCTTTTTGTTTGTTCTCATTCCTTCTGTGACTTTTTTATCAACAGCTTATGGCAATTGTCCCTCTGGCAGTGGTACACACATTGGGTAATCTCTTCACTAACATGAGTCTTGGAAAAGTAGCTGTTTCCTTCACTCATACAATCAAGGCCATGGAGCCCTTCTTCTCGGTTATCCTATCTGCAATGTTTCTGGGAGAGGTGCGTTTTTCTTTGAGATTTAGATCTTACCTTTCAGGCTTTCATGATAAGATCTTCTGGTCGATGAAACACTAGCTGCTTTGGTGGCAATACATTCTGCTTCTATTCATGATTCAACGTCCAACGATGTAAATTGGGGGGGCCTACTTTCTTGAGCATCTGTTTGGTTCTGCCTTTCACTAATAGGCCTGATGATATCTTGAACTTGGTTCATTCAGTGACTGGTGATGTTGTGGTCCGTGTTCAGGGGTCCTTTATTCTGACATCTCCTGAACTCTGCAGATGCCAACTCCCTGGGTTGTTGGTTCCCTGCTACCAATTGTTGGTGGAGTTGCATTAGCATCCATGACGGAGGCTTCTTTTAACTGGTAAGTTTTGAATGCAAATGCATTTGTTAGATTAAATACAGATGAAGATGTGTTAACTAGTTTGGTTTTGTGTATAATGAGAGCTATGAAATTCTTTCTGTGGTATGATGCCCTCTTCTTTTCTATGTTTGGTTTCCTGATTCTGAAGGGCGGGGTTTTGGAGTGCAATGGCTTCAAATCTATCCAACCAATCTCGAAATGTTCTTAGCAAAAAAGTCATGGTGAAAAAAGAGGTGATCCATGCCAACTCTTTATCTTTTTGGGTATCTCCAGGTTGTAGTTTCAGTTCTGCATGTTGACATCATGCATCTGATTGATTTAGTCAAGCACCATTTGACCAAAAATCAAAGTTATAGTACCATGGCCCCCGTTCTTTTCTTTGTTAGATCATCATCCATGTGCTGATGCTTCTAAATTTGCTTTAGAAGAAGAAAAGAATGTGAGTTTGCTGATTGTTCTATATATTTTGTATTGGCAGGAATCAATGGACAACATCACTCTCTTCTCAATTATAACAATCATGTCGTTTATTCTACTATTCCCTGCGACATGTTACATGGAAGGTTTCAAATTTACTCCTGGCTACTTTGAATTGGCTGTAAGTGTTCCCTCAAGTATAATAAAACTCGCTACTTCGAGCAGTTATGTTTTCTTTTAAAGTGGATCTTGGGTTCATGTGTCTTATCATCTTGTGAAACAGGCAAAGAGTGGATTGAATGTTAAACAAGTATTGGTCAGGTCTTTACTCGCTGCCCTTTGCTTCCATGCTTATCAGCAGGTGAGTCTGTCATCAGTTTGCTACTCTTCTAAAATATTTGTTGTTGAACCTAGATCTCGAATGGAATTCAAATTTGAGTACTTTGATGGGCTAGAGTTTCGAGATTTGAGTAAGTGCTAAGCAAAGATGGTTGAGACTTGAGAGTGGTAACCATGCTCTAAGTGAATGCTTGAGTACGGATTTCTCAATTAGTTTAAAGCAATTAGGAAGTGAAGCTTGTGTTTGTCTTTCAAACATCTTGAGCTATGCTTTAATTCATGAGCTCTTTATTGGTTACGTTCATTTGAGCTCAAAAAGATGTACCTTTTCCTTTAGGGTTTTCTACACTAGTAAGATAGAGAAACTCCAGATAATCTTGCTAAACTTACTGGTAAATGACAATATGTCTGTGCATAAACATTAGTTGTTCATGCTCTTTATAAAAAAGATACTAGGTCATGTGATATAGCATCTCGGCTCGTCAGAACACATGGCTTCTCGTAGTGTATAGTGACAATACTTACATGTAATAAGTGGTGAAAGTCCGTTTAAGCCATCCTTCCGGGAGTCCAATCTACACACGTGTTATATACTACGATGGCACTGATTTTTTTGTTTTTGGTCAAAATGATGGCACTGACTTCTCTTGGTGGAATTATGCAGGTCTCCTATATGATTTTACAAAGAGTGTCTCCTGTGACGCATTCTGTTGGTAATTGTGTCAAGCGGGTTGTAGTGATTGTCAGTTCTGTTTTTTTCTTCCGAACACCGGTATCCCCCATCAATTCTATAGGTAACGTTGGAATTACGTTGAAACCCAGACTTTTTGTTTAGCATAAATTATTGTGTACTTGCATTTCTGTTTGCTGCAGGATTCGAATCCATATAACTGCTGACATTGTCTTGTTCGCTGATGCAGGTACTGGCATTGCCCTCGCTGGGGTTTTCCTTTATTCCAGGGTGAAGAGGATTAAGCCGAAGCCAAAGACGGCATGAAGTGATTTTGATCAGCTTTATCCCACAACAGCAATCAATTTGTTTGCAGGTCTGGCAGAATTTGCTATTTGCTTCTGCTTTGTTCGAGGTTTATTCTTTTGCCAAAAACTAAATAATTGTACCCCGATTGGTTGGCAATGGCAAAGCACTTTCAGTTCTCGATCTTTTCTATTGCGTCCTGGTTTGAATATCGTGAGAGTTAACCATAATAAGTATTTGCCATCTGGTGTCGACGAATTCGAAGGAAGAAGTTGATCAATGAAGTTAATGAAATTGGTAAGTTGGCAAACCAGTCAGCCGATTATTCTTTTAGATCGAAGAAGTTGATCAATGAAGTTAATGAAATTGGTAAGTTGGCAAACCAGTCAGCCGATTATTCTTTTAGATAGTACTTATTCATTGTCATTATAATTGGCATACGATACTAATCACCAGACTAACGAACCAAAAAAAGGATTGAAGCACCAGCAGTGCTATCTTTCTTGGTGCATTAGCAAGGGGTCCATGCAAGTGCAACTTCTGATTAAAGAGAAATAAATTGAAATGCTTTTCATGATTTTACTGACCCGACAAGGAATTTTTTTTAGGATATGCTCCTAATGGCATATAATTCCAAGCGAACGAATTTCAAATGGGTCTAGGTCCAAGAACGAATATTCCCGGATCCATGAACCAAAAAGAACCGGCAATACAATGTCGTGATCGCTATAACATGCCAAAGGAGAAAAAGAAAAGAAAAGAAAAACAACCATCTATTATTGAGCTATATAGTGCTGAGTGAGAGGGAAGCGTGATATATTTAATTAGAAGATGAGAAAAAGATGGACCGTCTAGTCTCTCGGTGCTAAATGCACCTTTGCTCAAAAGCTTTCTTAGGATTGCTTGCGTCGATTTCCGAGTGGTGAGGGAAATCGTAGGGCATTTCTTCGGCACAAAGCCAAGCTTCACTGAACACCCGGACGGCTTCTCGGTAAACCACTTCGTTACCTTCTGGTGTCAGGTGCAGCCCGTCGCTGTAAACGAATTAAAGTATGGGGAAAAGGTTTAGAACTCGAGATTCAAAAAGCGATCCAACAATATATAAAAAATCAGGGATGTGGATTTCAGGATAAGAAAAAGGCGGATTTCATGATAAGAAAAGCGAGAGCCTTTATTGAGTAAAACTATGAAAGCTTTGTTATACCACTTCTAGATGTTTTATGATATAACCAACCTCAGAAACTTTTTCTGCCACCCCTCAGTTTCCTGCATCTTGGACCATAAATTGATCGTGCGGACCCCCAGTTCGTCGGCTAACTGAACGCACTGCTGCGCGTAAGTTCCAGTCACTTCGTTAGTCCTTTCTGGCAACTCTCTAGCATTCTCGCCGTACAATGATCTGTTTCACATGTAAGAAGTTCGTCTACAAGAATGTTATACCTAGCAATCAAAACCCAGGAGACAAGGATAATTAATCGATTCCTGGGGCCTAGATATGTTTGAACATCCAGAATAAAGAGAAAAAAGGAAAACCTTCATAATATTCCTTTTTCTAATTCATCAACATCAACAACACCTTTAACCCAAATTAGTTGGGATCGGCGGTCATCCCTTTTTCTGATTGCAAAGGTAAAATTCTTCCATGGACGACTACATATCATGTGGACACAATCAGACAGTGACTTCACTCAGAATGTGAATGGTGCAATGGTTAGAACTCCTGGATCCTCATAAAATCTTAGAAGAAAAAGAAGTGTCAATGAAAGTTCGACGAATTTAGCGCATAAGCAAGGTAAAGAAGCAACTAAATTCCACAGAAGGAAAAGCAAAAGTGTCATGCAACATCATATTATGCCGGAACGAATTATTATACTGCAACAAAGGAGAAGCGTATACCTAGCATATCCATTACGTCCTTCCTCATCAACTGGTGGTGGGGTAATAAGCACAATTAGCATTGTGGGGGAACATTTCTGAGATGGAAAAAAAGAGAGTTAACTTGTAGCTTCCAAATACTAAGACAGGCGAAAATATCTGCAGAGCATGGCCTACATGTAACAAAGTTCAAATCTTTCCGTGTAAGGTTGTAGAATGACTGTTTGCAGGTTTGACTAACAATTACCCAACGAAGCAACGAGATAGTCAGCTCATCAATGGTGACAAGGTGTGGATCAAGTATCTCGATTGAGGATCGAAACTAAGATGCAAATATTCTAGAGATGGCACTAGTAATGCAACGTGGAGAACTTACAATGACATTTCTACTTTTAACAGCTCGACTAAATCAATGTGATCTGAACCTTGAGGTGATGAACGATCTTCTTGAGGTTCTCCTTGTATTCATCGACAGGCACATGTTGACGTTCACCCGATCTTCCTGAAAGAGCTGCGTCATTAGCCCCGAAGAATATTGTGGTGGCTACTGGAGGCTTTGAAGAGTCCTAGAAAGTCAGTCACATGAAATACATATGTTCAGGTTGTGTTTGATGGGTGAAAAATGAAAAATACACCTCTAAACATCTAAACTGTCTGATATGATTATCCAACATGATGTACATGCCATCTTCCAAAGGTTAGTCTGGCAAACTATGATTTGAAATGGCCCCATGATCCAGTCTCCAGGTACAAAATGCTGAACCATGTTTTGACACACAAGACTGATCTTTAGAAAGAGTTGACACGGGTCACATTTCACATCATTCCAAAGTAAGAAGTAAATATGTTCAAATCCTCTTAGCCTCAAATTTGCCTATCCCATTTCAAGTCATTTCCCATGCTTACAATAGCCAGCCCTCCAACATAGAAGAAAGCAGTCCATCTGATGCAGTTTTTCTCCTCCTAATGGTCACATACACAGACGAGAAGCTAGAGAAGATGCCCTTCTCAATGAAATTGCAAGGCCCGATCTAACTAGCAAGCAACTTTAAAAATCACCCAAACGGGTAATGCCATTGATAAACAATGAAACTTCCCTATTCCTACCTGTTGCAACAGAACACGACCGTCCTTTATGACCTTTTTCCCGTTTTATACTATACCGGCAGTAAGATAAGAATGTCTGGAGAAGCTTCTGCTTCCAATACATGTAGTAACCCCTGAAGGTATTGAAGGGCAAAACCACCACATCTAAGCAACACAATCAAAGTACCCAAGCTTACTTACTAGCTAACTATCCTCCTGCCTGCAATTGCCGTAGCACATAGTCAAAACTTTACCTCCCCCAATCTAGCAACCATTCATCTTTCGTCTTATCATTCTCAACATCCTTAGCGTGATCCACTAGAAATCCCAAACAAAGTTTGTCAACTTGGAATCGTCGGTCCCGTAAAGTCTTATCATTTGCAATCGACAACTAAAACAAACACTAGAGCGAGAATCAAGAATCTGCCAATGGTTCAAGACGCACAGTAGAGAATTCACCCGGAAAGGAACGATTCATGTTTACAAAGAAAGGGGAAGGATCACACGCACCAGAGGGAAAATGTGGTGCAACAAGAAGAGAGCCCAACGGGTGTTGTACCCGCCGTATCCACGGAGAACTACATCAGCCTGCACAGCACCAGGAAGAACAAATCGCAGCCCAAAAAAAAAAAAAAAAAACCAACATTGATGAGTGTTCAATCGAAGAATGTGCGATCGAGAAGTGAAAGGCGAGACCTTGCGAGAGTAAGTGTCGGCGAGAGCAGCACCCCATCCGCCTGGCCGGAAAGATTGCTGAGTTATTGAATCCCCGAACAACACGATCGCTGGTCTCATTCTACTCTGCTCTGATTCACACGGGGCGGAGACAGAGAGACGCGGAAAGAGGAAGGAAGGGCGATGATTAATGATTATTGCGTGAAACGACCGCCGTTACCGACCGACTGCTCCCCGTCATCGTCGGAGCTGCTAACAAACAGATGGAGAAGAACCATGAAAATTTTAAAATAATTTATTGCGTTTGTACGGTTTAAAGGAAATAAATAAATAAATATTTTCTCCGTTTAAGAAAAAAATTAAATAAACAATAATAATAATAATAATAATAATAATAATAAGTACTAATTAATTTAATTGATTTATTTTCAGAATTAAAATTATTTTATTTTTCGTAAATTACACGAAACCTATGTCCTCTTTCTTTTTTTTTCTTTTTTGCAAATGTTGTACCTAAACTTTTTTGGCCAAAAATGTCATACATAATTGGAAAATACAATAATTATGCCCCAGTGCCATCGAGTCACGGGATTGTTAGGTAAAAGGAAAAAGTAATCAGATTAATAGCTCACCATGCTCCAAAATATTCATCTCCTGCTTCGGGAGAGTACGCAAAAACTTCTTTAAAATTATTTACCGTTGGCACTCGAAATTGGCCCCGGTTCGTGACTATCAGCTCGGGCAGAATAAAACAGAGCGAGAAATTGACTACGTCCTTTCGAACGTGACAGGAAGTTGCTGACTAGATTTTATAAGATGAATTCACTAAGTATAGAGGTGCGATGAATAGATAAGTGAAAATCGATTCATTCAGATGTCAAAGTTAAAATTGAAATTGATGAATCTAGGAGCAAAGTACTGTTCAGCTTGTGAGGCGAGCAATTCCCACAAATCGCAATCGACATTTCGAAGGCCACTACGCGATTATGGCCGAGACGTACAAGACATTACCGCCATCGGACATAGAAGATGTGAAGTACGAACAAAAAGGATCTTTTGGTAACCGTTTGTAAATACACGTTGCTGAATTCTAAGAGTTACGTAAATTATTGTTTAATAATTATCAAAGCACAATAGTAACCTGGTATGATCTGAAAAAACAAAACATTGAAAATTATTCATTCCCAAGTTTCGTAAGAAAAATGAATTTGTTTCCTCTTTCCATACAATTTAATTGACAATAAGTTAAATACAGTAACTTTTTTTAGGACGACCCTACATCTACTGTGACAAAATCTGTAATTTAAACTAACATGGATCAAGAATAAAGAGAAAATTATTCATTTTGTTTGTCACCAAAGCTTCTCAATTATTTAGATTTCCTAAACAATTATATATATTGTCTCGTTTTCCCCCATTTCAGCATTTGAAATGTTATTCCTCATCCGACGTTAAGCAAAAACAACCACTATCCCCTGAAGTGATATCAACGTCTCCAATAAGGGCTCGAAATATGCCTTATTTCAATCATTTCAAAGAATGATATGACCGAAGGGCATTTTCGGCCTTTTATTTATTTGCAATTTTTTTCTTTTTTCTTTTTCTATTCTTGTTTTCCTTTCTTTTATTTTTTTCCACTCCCCTCCGTCGACCATCGCCTGCCACAGGTGACGACCGCCCTTGCTGACGTCAAACAATTCTCGGCAGATTCGGGGAGGAAAACACTCACCGTCACTTGGGTTGGTGAGGGTAGCCTTTGCCGGCATCGGGCGAGGGTCGCCCCTCAACCCTCCCTTGAGTTGGACGGCCGATGGCGATCCTCGCTAGACATCGACTGCCCTTGCCTGAGTCTGGCGATGTCTGGGGCGGGAAAAGGGAAAAAATAAAAGTAAAATAGACAAAAGAAAAAAGGGAAAATTGCAAAAAAGTAAAGGATAGAATCGGTTGGGCTGGGCAAGGGAGGCCCTTGCTCAACGTCGATGATGGGCGGAGAGGGAAGAGTGAAAAAAAAAGGGAAAAAAAAGAAAAGGAAAAAAGAAAAAGGAAAAATTGCAAAAAAGTAAAGGATATAAATGCTTTTCGATGAGTCTTTCTTTGAAACAATGAGGTGAAATTATTCGGTGGTTAGTGAGGACCAAGTCAACATCCCACGTGGCGTGCGTGCCTCCATTCAGAATATGACACGTGTCCTTTTGGCCAGCTGGAAAATCAAAAACGAAAATAAAGGGGGGGGGTTTCTTTTCTTTCTCTTCTGATGATGGTCGATAGGCTGCAAAATGGACCGTCATAAATGCTAACATTGAAATTGCTGCTCCGCTCCCGCCCAACACACACTCTCTCTCTCTCTCTCTCTCTCTCATATTTTCAAGTTTTCAAGGGCTCTTTTTCGAAGAACTAAGACAGCCTTCCCTTCTCTCCGAGAAAAGTTCGTCTCCATCGCCTCCCCTCTCCCAATAGCTATGCTCGTCGCTCCTACCTCAGATTTGCATCTTCCACGCCGTCTCCCTCCAGAGCACCGTCGGTCGCAGCAACCTCGGAGTCTAGTCCTCTCCTCCTCTCTTCGCTGCGCATCCTTCTTCTCTCTTTCGTCGGAGGATCCCTTAGCTTGCCATTTCGTGCTGGATTTGTTGCTTCATTGCTGATCGTGGGAGTACTCGCGAGAGCCTCCTCGTCGCCCGTCTCTCATTGTCAACTCCAAGGTCTCTCTCTCTCTCGATCAAGCAATCCCGATTCTCGCCCTGCTTTTTCTCGGATTTTTGTTCTCTTTCCTTTCGTTTTTCTCCCAACTTGTTTGTGCTGCTCTGATGTTGTCGTGTTGGGTCATGCTTCTATTCGTATACATGTGAGCGATTTTGATTCTATCTATTTTGAGGTAGCAATGGAGATTCACTTGGCATTTCTGATCTCTTGAAATCTGCTAGATAATTGTCTAATTCTGGTGTTAGGTGGGAATTTTCAGATTGGTTGAGGTTGTCGATCGAAATGAGCCCCTTTTTTCATATGCATCGACGACCGTGTTTTTTTTTTTTTTGGGTAAGTATCATCGACGACCGTGTTGTTGTTCGAAGTTTCCAACAAAGCTCCTCCCAATATTCTGGTCTCCACTCTGCCGGGTGTTTAATTTGGTGAATTTTCGCATCTCGGTGACCCTTTTTTCATGGCCACCGTAACTCAATATTACTTGAGCCATCGCCGTTTTTTCATTTCCCCTGTTTGTGCCTCTGGAGCCGTTAATGTTGATGCAACCTTTATTTTTGTTTCTTGCAAAGTTGAGAGGCTTGAAGATATATGCAGAGAAGCTTTGAGGTCTGGATGAGAAGACGGCAATGGAGGAGCACGCTGATGGAGCAATTTTAGAAGGTAAACTTGAGTCTCTCATTCTTCAGTGAAAATGGGTTCTCTCTTATGTGGATGATGCATATTTTCTCGGCAACTTTGTAACTGGTGATGACTGACGAGAGTGGTAGATTTCGTAACTTATATTTTCACATATGTGTATTGGCCTAATCCCGATAGCTAGCTCAACTTATGCGCTCTTGACTCTCTTTTTTTTATAACTAAATTTGTTTGCACTTTGTCCTTCTTTTTTCAATGATTAGTATTTTTTTTTATTGTACAGGCTGCAAAGGATAATAGCATCGTGCATAACGTCAACAAAGAATTTGAATTTAGAATTGGCACGACATTTGCTAATGAGAACGAGGCTTATAATACATACAATGCATATGCAATTGTGAACGTCACAAGTATTCCATCACAATACATTTTGAAGAGGTGGACAAAAGCCGCGAAGCAAGGGACTCCTTGTGATGAGGTAGGACAAAGCTCTCATGGTGCAGGTAAATAAAAAACGTTGTGTTTGAAGAGGTTGATGCGGCTGGCTTTTAGTGTTATGAAGCCTAGTGCCAATCATGTTGCTTTCTGAAGAGAAGTCCAATGGCAACATGAAATATTGCAGCAAGGACATCAGGAATAGTTTTGAACATGTTTTGTGAAGTCTCAAGCAGCAAGGACAATAGAGTTTTGGATGCTCTAACTGATAGTATTTTTTTTTTCTAGTCGAACTGGAAATGGTAGTTCTTTCTTCTTTTGTGTATGTTTTGGAGAATTTTTGCCTAAGATCCTGTCCATTTTGATTTATGAAAATATGTAACAATGTTCATTTCTATATTACGATTGTATTGTGTGTTCAAATGTGCCTCAATGAACCTACATTATCTTCCTCTCCTAAGAAGTGGAATTGGAGTCGAGTTCAGGTCAAGGAAAAATATGTTCTTTTGTTCGGCTAACTAAAATTGCTCCAATTACCTCTCTTTCTGATCAATTTGATTGAGACGCATGATAGATGGTATTTTTTATTTTCTGTCCCCATTCAAAATGCTTGACTTGAAATAAAAGAAAGATGAGTGAAGAAAGGCTTGAACTGATAAGTTCGCAGGCATTAAAAGATAACTGTGCTCATAAGAATGGAGACAGTACATCTGTACCACTTATATCCGACTGAAGTTATTTCTATAAGCAGACAATGGAATATAGAACTCTCAAAATGGAGTGGAAACAGCAGATTCTTCCAAAAAGCAAACTACTCTTCGAAAAAGACAGCAATACACAAGTTCAAAATTCACAAAACCTGACATTGTCAAGTTGCTAGCAATTAGCAAACTATTTCGTTACAACATGGCAGTTAACAACAGGGCACGTAGTACAGAATTGAGCTTTTCCTAAAGATAAATAGTTGTTACAAATCTGCTCCTCAATGGACAACATTAAGCACGGACCCATCATGCAAAGAGAAAAACTAAGAATTTGACTTTTTGTTGATATCATATAACACCGTTAGGCCTGCTGCTATCTTCATTTCTTTTGCTTCTCAAGCGTCCTTCAACGGAGTATTGGGTGCATCTTTTAGTCTTCTCAAATGGGGATCATGAGCTAAAATTAGCAAAATTCTTCCATGCGCTGCTTTGAAATTAGATCTACTTGTGAAGTAGCCACTCTTTCATAGTCAAGCAAACCTTTCAACTTTAAAATCATCTTGGCCAATCAACACCTCAAGATAACTGAATTCAGACCTTTTGCAAAAAGAGAGCTTGAATAGATCCACTTAACAAAACAATCGGGCTAGGAAGCTTTGTATGAAGCAAAATAGCTAAACAAATTGGTTCATACTTTCAAAGAACTATATCTTAGAATCGCTGCAATCGAACTAGAACAACGCCTGACCATATCCAAAACACCAAAATAAACACATGCGGCTAAAAAACAAGACATTAACGTGATAGAAGAAGCCATTTAACAAAAAAAAAAAATCATTCAAAGCGCCTGCCTATTCATCTAAACTCTAAAAACAAAATAACTAAGAAATTTCCCTCTCGGTATTGCCAGATTGAAGAAAATATCAAGAGAAACACTTCAGCAGAAACAGCTTATGCTACGGAATGTTTGAGCCGAAACGGACACCCAACGTTCCAAAGCACGCATACAATGAATGCAAAACAACATCAATGCATAAACAGACGGTCTTCAAACATTTAATTAGCTAGAAAACTACTCATCCTCTTAAACAGAGGCACTACAACAGTCTCTGGAGACGTGTGCACAGGACATATGCAGTGAGCAAGTAAAAAATAAATGATACTTGCAAAGAATGGAGATATTGTATTTTGAAAAAGCTCGATTATCAGTAGAAAGTAAGATATTACCAGCATTATAAAGAAAAAGAGAAAATAGAACACAATTACTGGCATAAAGTACATTAGAAGCACTCTTATGGTCTTTCGACATTATTTATCAGTCAAACTTCAAGTGAGCCTACATTTGGCACTCACCATAAATCTCTTATTGATATCTCCTTAGGACATTCAATCAGCCCATGGATTATGACATAGTAGCTGCTCTGCCAGACAAGTGTGAGGTCAGTTGTGGCAGGAAGGCTAAGAGTTTATTGTGTCATTCACCCAAAAAAGAAATATCAAGCAATAACTTATATTGAATTGGATAAGGAAACTCAACCTATATAGGTCATCAAGTAGAGGAATAGGTTGTGACTCTTATAGAACATATCCACTGGAGTCATGTAAGATGAAATCAACGTTGAGCTCGCTCGGTATTCAAAGTCTCCTATACAGTCCGCCATGAAGACCTCAAAGCTTCTCTGCATATATCTTCAAGCCTCTCAACTTTGCAAGAAACAAAAATAAAGGTTGCATCAACATTAACGGCTCCAGAGGCACAAACAGGGGAAATGAAAAAACGGCGATGGCTCAAGTAATATTGAGTTACGGTGGCCATGAAAAAAGGGTCACCGAGATGCGAAAATTCACCAAATTAAACACCCGGCAGAGTGGAGACCAGAATATTGGGAGGAGCTTTGTTGGAAACTTCGAACAACAACACGGTCGTCGATGATACTTACCCAAAAAAAAAAAAACACGGTCGTCGATGCATATGAAAAAAGGGGCTCATTTCGATCGACAACCTCAACCAATCTGAAAATTCCCACCTAACACCAGAATTAGACAATTATCTAGCAGATTTCAAGAGATCAGAAATGCCAAGTGAATCTCCATTGCTACCTCAAAATAGATAGAATCAAAATCGCTCACATGTATACGAATAGAAGCATGACCCAACACGACAACATCAGAGCAGCACAAACAAGTTGGGAGAAAAACGAAAGGAAAGAGAACAAAAATCCGAGAAAAAGCAGGGCGAGAATCGGGATTGCTTGATCTCGAGAGAGAGAGACCTTGGAGTTGACAATGAGAGACGGGCGACGAGGAGGCTCTCGCGAGTACTCCCACGATCAGCAATGAAGCAACAAATCCAGCACGAAATGGCAAGCTAAGGGATCCTCCGACGAAAGAGAGAAGAAGGATGCGCAGCGAAGAGAGGAGGAGAGGACTAGACTCCGAGGTTGCTGCGACCGACGGTGCTCTGGAGGGAGACGGCGTGGAAGATGCAAATCTGAGGTAGGAGCGACGAGCATAGCTATTGGGAGAGGGGAGGCGATGGAGACGAACTTTTCTCGGAGAGAAGGGAAGGCTGTCTTAGTTCTTCGAAAAAGAGCCCTTGAAAACTTGAAAATACGAGAGAGAGAGAGAGAGAGAGAGAGAGTGTGTGTGTGTTGGGCGGGAGCGGAGCAGCAATTTCAATGTTAGCGTTTATGACGGTCCATTTTGCAGCCTGTCGACCATCATCAGAAGAGAAAGAAAAGAAACCCCCCCCCCCCCCCCCCCCCCCCTTATTTTCGTTTTTGATTTTCCAGCTGGCCAAAAGGACACGTGTCATATTCTGAATGGAGGCACGCACGCCACGTGGGATGCTGACTTGGTCCTCACTAACCACTGAATAATTTCTCAACAATGAGGGACTTCGGATCTTTATTCGATACAAGATTCTCTTCGGCTGTTATTTGAAAAAATAATGACATTTTAGAATTTTATTTGAATTTTTTTCTTTTAAATAGGCCAAATCCAATGACACACTTTACTGAAAAAACAACACATAAATCTTAAAAAATATATATAAAGAAAAGGGACGACATAACAAAATATTTCCAACTGATATACTATTCATGCTAAATTATTATTTTTTACCCACGTAAAATTTCAAACTAGTACACTTATGATAAATATACAAAAAAAAAACAAACTAGCGCATTCGTGACAAATTCATCCTAAACTATTTTTTGACCACAAAAGCTCCAAACTAATGTACATGTGACATATTTATCCCAAACTAAATTTTTTATTACCAAAAACACCAAACTCATACGCATGTCACAAATTTACTTTTCGTTAGTTTCCATTAAATAGGGTTAATATCACGAAAAACTCCAAACTGATATATTTGTGACAAACAGAGAGTAAAAATCTCAAACCGATATACCCATCAAATGTCACGTGCCATCGAACTCAATAATTTGATGGAAAAATGTAACGAAAAACTAACGGATGGTAAATTTATCATAAATATATTAATTTGTGATAAATTTGTTATATATGTATTGATTTGGAGTTTTTAGTGGTCAAAAAAATAGTTTGAGGTATATTTATGATTTATCACATATGTAGTAATTTAAAGTTTTTTTTATTTAGTTTAAAAAAAGTTTTTTGTGATAAAATATTTAATTTGGATAAATTTATCATAAATATTTTCATTCGAGATTTTTTGTGTATGCTAAACGAAACCACGAAAAAGCCCACAAGGTTCTCCCGTATTCGAAACGGCGGTTGCCGTTAAGTTGACGGCGATGCCGAGCAACTTTCCCGCACCGTCTTTGGAATCTTTTAGCTGCAGCGATCTCGACGCCACCACCATCGTCATCTCGCACTCCTTCACTTTGTCGCTGAGAGCTCCGAACAAGACGACGAGACGACGACTCCTCGCCGATTTAGGGTTTCTTCGAACTCCGATTCTCGATCTTGGCCTTCTTGAATTTTCTTGAAACCATGGAGAAAATCAGGAGAGCGTCGCACGCGGGCTCATGGTACACCGACAACCGTGAGTCCCACCGCTTACCTTTCCTCCTTCGCTTTCAAAGACCAGAGCTCGTTTCTCCCTGCGATTGACGAAGGGCGAAGGTTTCGAAGAATGGCTTCGCGATTCTCGCTTATTCCTTTTTTCTTGATCGTAAGTAAGCTGTAGATAAAAAAAGAAAAGAAAAAAAAAACTGTGCAGAGGCACAGGGCATTCCCCAGGTAATGACACGGCTCGGAGGCCGGAACCAAGTCAACCTTCGATGAAAACATCAGTGCAAATGAGTCGGTCATTAGTTTTTCTTTCTGGGATTTTAATGATTCGATAATTTTACAGCGGGGTGTCGTCGGTGTAGCTTCCGAAGCGAGAAATTAGCTTCATTTAGCCGACTACCTTGGGGGATGAGTTATTATCTGGGGTCTTAACTTGAGCAATTAGTTAGCTGTGCCAACTGAGAACAAGAGTTCCAATGTATTGTTACCGAGAACTCGTGTCTCTGCGGAGCTCGATGGGACGCGAAAATGTAGAAGCACTGGAATAGTCAGTGAATTTGCTTAATTTTGTGTCCGAACACATCGGTCCTGACAATATCCTTTTTGTCTGATCATCAGCTAAGAGATTAGCCGAAGAGCTAGAGGGATGGCTGAGAGCAGCTGGCCTGGAAAAATCTCCTGATGTAAGAGGTGTGATTGCTCCGTAAGTATGCGAGTCTTATCTTGGTTCTTCTCTCATGCCAACATCAGTTATAATCAGCGTTCCTTATATTGTTCCATGTTGTTCCTGATGCTTTCTCGATGGCCCGGGGTACAGGCATGCAGGTTATTCGTATTCTGGAAGGGCTGCTGCTTTTGCTTTTGGAAATATAGATCCTACAAACATGTACGTCTTCCTATCTTCGTTGATGAAGAATTCTATCCACCAAACAGTTACATTTGATTGCAATAATACCTTGTGGCGCCCCTAAAAGAAATGCTAAGAAGGAGAAATGCAAGAAAGCTAAAATGTGCACCAAAAGTAAAAAAAATAGAAAGCGCTTGACAGAGTCTGTTTCATTTCTAATTCTCACGGATAAACAATTTCAGTTCCAGGATATTCCTTCTTGGACCATCTCATCACTATTACACACCCAAATGCGCTCTTTCAACAGCTACCATTTACAAGACTCCTATTGGGGACCTACCCATCGATTTGGAAGGTATTTCTAAGCTAGTTTTATCATGTTTGGAAAGTTCAGCTTTCAAGGGAGATTGATTTCCTTGCATCTGTGATGTAATGTTGTAATCTGAAGTGTGGGTTATGGAGAAGATGCAAAAGTTGGTCCAGATGAAAGATTGTTGCATAAGAACATGCATTGCTGGAAATGCAGACCTTGCATGCTGTGTTTCCATTTTATGTGTCCAACTGATGTTTGATCCTGATCAAGAAAGTGGTTGGTTTTTTTTTTTCAATTTGCAATGCTTTTTGTTCTTATGATGTGCTCTCTGTGTAAGAAAGTCTTTTTGTTTCCTTTGAATTGAAATTTGATTGTATGCGAGTTTTGATGATATTTTCCATTGGTATTCTGAAACTAAATGTTTGCCTTAAGTTACCCTTTTTATACCTTAACTTCAGTTATCGAGGAATTAAAAGCGACTGGGAAATTTGAGATGATGGATCTTCGAATTGATGAGGCCGAGCACAGTATGGAAATGCACTTGCCGTACCTCGCCAAAGTGTTTGAGGGGTACTACCTCTGAGACTAATTAAGCTGCTTTTCTCTATTCTTGATTCTTTTTGTTGAAGGTTACTGTTTGGTGGTTATAATGCAGGCACCCAGTAAAAGTAGTACCTATATTGGTTGGTGCTGTTAACCCCGAAAATGAGGCCATGTATGGGCGATTGCTGGCCAAATATGTGGATGATCCAACCAACTTTTTCTCAGTATCCTCAGATTTTTGTCACTGGGGAACACGGTATATGCAGTTCAGCTTTGCTAGTCATTTAAAGGGAAAATATGATCCAGTTTGGAGCATTTTGCTATTTTCAGTGGGAAATTATTATGAGTCGGACCTTGAAGTTCTTTTCAGTTATGTTGAAGATATTTTGTAATGTAGAATCTAGAATGTTACAAGGGGAATCAGCAAGAGCACAATTACCATGCCGAAGGTTCATTTTGTGATCATGACTTGTGAACAATTTTGACTCTGTGAAGTTTAATTTTTTGAGCTTTACAGCATGGATGCAGTGCATAGAAATATGTAGTGTAGCTGGAGAATTGTGGCGGCCAGGTTTTATTCCTTCTTTGGCCTAGGTTCCTTTAAAAAATTTGCAGCAGTGGTTGTTGATGTTCTGATTAAAGTTGCTGTTTTTTGGATCAGTAAGGCAATTTATTTGCCAAAGGGGTTGGGAAAAGTCTGTTCTTTCTGATCCTTTCCGTCTGAGCTTGGCCTTGATTTGTCGTTAGATTCAATCTGTCATCAACGCATCTTTGTCAGAGGGTTTCCTCAGAGGATTGCATTGAATTGGCAAGCAATGAAGATGCATTGTTTTTGCTGTGTGTCTGTCTGACCTGTGCTGTGTTCGTCTTTTGTACTTGGGTGAGGATGGACTTAATGAATATCTGTGGCCACGTTTTTTCTTTTACTCATGAGAGCATGAAATAATTATCAATGGATGATCTAGATCTTAATCTGATCTGATTGCAATGCGTTTGGCCTTTGGGTAGCTTGTTGGCATTCTCCGTCTGACATATCTTTGCCTGTGGATTCTTACAGCTTCAACTACACACACTACGACAAAAAACATGGGGATATATGCAAGTCCATAGAGGCCTTGGACAAGATGGGGATGGATATAATAGAAACTGGAGATCCAAATGCATTCAAACAGTATCTAATTGAGTACGACAACACCATATGTGGACGTCATCCGATTAGCGTTTTTCTATATGTAAGACCTCAGATCGTCATGACATTGCTTAAATACCTTAAACTAATTAGCTGACCTGACAGCTTTTTGCATAAAGAAAGGTCAGATTGATGGTTGCCAGAAATCTGGACATTGCTTTCATGTAGAGCTTGGCATGAGTGACATTTGCATATAAATTTATGGTATCATATTATGCTGCATCGCCTATATATCATCTCTGACAGGTATTTTGTCTGGTCAGATCACTGTCCAGTGTCTACGACGAATATCTGACTCATAACCATGCAATCCCAAGAGTGCCTGAGTAATGACAAGTCGACTATCTTGATATGGAGCATCATTTCTTTTGTTTATGCATCTCCTTTCTTACTTCAACTAGCAGCAACTTCGTAGTACTAATCACAAGTGTCTATAGCTCTTTTTTTGTCCTGAAAATCAGTGTGGACACTGAACCAGATGAATCCAGTAAGTCAAGTTCTAATTTTGAAGACATTAGAACAGGAGATGGCTCCCTCTAAGGACGTTAATACTTATGGCAAGCAAAAATGTAACGGACATGTGGGATTCCGGATTAGTTTATGGCAGCACATACACATTTTAGATTTTGTGGTGTTCTCCTACTATTGCCTTCAAGATGTAGGTGTTTAAGGTTTGTCTGATCTCCTCTTCTTTTTTTACCTCATGTCAGATGTTGATGAACTGCTCTGCTAAGATAAAGATTAAATTCCTTCGGTACGAGCAATCGAGCCAGTGCAAGAGTACGAGAGACAGCAGCGTAAGCTATGCATCCGCCGCGGCAAAGGTTGACGCTTGAAGCTGTCGAGATATCTCTCGAAGGAGATCGCTCGCCCGTTTGCATGTCTTGGAAAATCCGAATGTAAAAGAAGAAGATGAACCCCATGACTATTCTTAGATTGGCAAGCAGACCATCTTGTTTGGGGGGCTCATTGTTGTGAATGATAAACTCAGCAGTGGGGTTTCATTTCAGGTTTTTAACCGCAGTAATGGGATCAAATCAACGATAGCACGGCGTGCGACGTCGTGCGTTAATAACCAAAATGAGGCATTTTTCACACTAAAAGTGAACGTGACGTCATAATATACATGGTATTCGCTCTTGAGGAACATTTGGGATGGCGCCCCCTTGACAGCCGTCTGATTACTTGGGATCATACGGCTCCAAATAGATTCCAGGTGCTTCGATGCGTCACGTAATTATTTTGTCCTCAGCTGGCGCCACGTGTCCTCGCGCCCCCAACCGCCATTCACAATAACACATCCCCCCACGGGTAACCTATAAATTCAAGCTTCCCATAGTCCCGTGCGGCAGCACTCTGCATTCCCTTCGTCTTCCCACAATCCTGACACGTTACTCCCCTGGTCGTCATAGCTATCTCGGATCGAACCCAGCAATGCTCAGAATCGCCGGAGAGGAGCTAATAGGGACCGCTGCGAGGGCGGCTCCGCTGCGTCCACTGTCGATCCTGCGGCGGTCGTACCATGAGAGGGTGGTCGACCACTACAACAACCCTCGCAACATCGGATCCTTCGAGAAGGACGATCTGGCGGTCGGCACGGGCCTGGTCGGAGCGCCGGCGTGCGGCGACGTCATGAAGCTCCAGATCAAGGTGGACGAATCGTCGGGGAAGGTCGTCGATGCTTGTTTCAAGACTTTCGGGTGTGGTTCGGCCATCGCTTCTTCCTCTGTTGGTGAGCTGCCTTTTGCTAATCAGTATCATCTTCTTTCTCTTCCACGTTTTCGTTCTCAACTTGTGATTGGTTGAAGAGATGCTTTTGGTTTGGTAAATACGAATGGTCGAGCGTTCTTTTAGAGATGAGGGAGATGAGACATTGGAGAATTGCGCGTTTCATGTGACATTGGTTCGTAAAGTTTTCGAGCTTGGTGTTCTTCTCTTTCTTTTCCAAGAGGTTATGCCGGCTGGTGCAGTTGGGGATATACAACGTAAGTAGATTCGAGCGTATGTATGCTCCCGCGAATGGCAAATGAATGGTTTCCTCTGGTTCTTCAATCTGGGTGCCCTGTAGAATTCCAGGAAATGAAATCGATTCATTTTTCAGGGGCGGTTAGACTAAACCATTTTACCCTACGCATTAGCCAACGAGGTGGTGACTAGTAAAACGGACATTGTTCACCACAATTTTTTACGTCTCTCGAACTCAGTTTTGAGTTTTAGAACTGAAATTCAGGGCGGGGAATGACCTGTGATAATTCTGCTGGAGGAGAGAATAACTGGGCGACATAGGAGGAGAGACATCATGTGGTCGTTTGTTATAATTCTGCTTAGTAAAAAGCATATGCTCTATATCTATTGCAAGCCCCAACCTTTTTCGCAAAATGTCTGTATTTTGTCATCCTGTGTTGTTTTTCTGCACTTCTTGATGGCTGAATTATCTTTTTACCGTATTTTCAGCTACTGAATGGGTGAAAGGCAGAAAGATGGAGGACATCTTGTCAATTAAGAACAGGTAAGCGTCTTTCTCGTTGACCATGGCTGTAATTTTTTTAAGTTGGTTCTCTTTGGGGATGCCCATCCATTTAGAAGTAGAGTAAAATTTATGCACTTTCTGTTCATTGATCTTCCACAGCTAGCTTAAGTGAAGTCAAAGTCTCGATCTTGTGCTCCCATCATGGCCGGCCCTCGGCTGATTCTTTACGCGATTGCAAACTTCCTTTTTGCAGGGAAATCGCGAAACATCTTGCCCTTCCGCCTGTGAAGTTGCACTGCAGCATGCTTGCTGAGGATGCCATCAAGGCGGCTGTAAAAGATTACGAAGCTAAACTTGCCAAATCAAATGCCGGTCCAAAGGCGGCTGATGCTTGAGATGTAGAGCTGCTGGATGTAAATATGAGGACGAGCTCACTGTCGCCAGATGTACAAACTGTTTTAGAAATGTTCAAGACCTCGTGTATGATGTAATATACTTGTACGAGTATATTGTGTATCTTCTGTCTGTGTTATGCTCATCGCTGTGATGAATGTATTGCTGATGACTTGCTGATGACGAAAGAGATCATTTGATATTGAGATGGGTCGATCCTTGTTTTTCGTAAGGAACGACTTCTGTGTGGTGATGTCGAAAGATTTTAGGTACTAATTGTGTCAAGGGCGACCTAAGTCCTGCCACTTTGGGGAAATATTGGGGGTGTAAAAATGAAAGTATTTACTAAATGAGATTTTTTTTTTATTTACCGGATCAGGGGATGCTCGGCAGTCAATAGTGTCAAGCGGGCCGTCGGTGCATCGCCGGCGACCTGCTCGGCAGTTCCATTGCCGCATGCCCCTTCTTTTGATGAAAGAGAGAAGGTTGCTCTTCCTTCACAAATTTGGGGTTTACGTGGTGTCCTTAAATCAAAGAGTGAATAAGGGTGTAGACAGCATGATATGTGTAGTGAGATACACGTGGGTTCAATTCAAAACCTCGTCATTACTTCACTTATGCAAGAAAAGGATAGCTCCCATGAATTTGAAGAGACTATTCATGATTGTAGAAATCTGTAGGGAAAACCCAAGAAGAATTGGCATTTGGAACTTCCACTATCATATCCGCCCATCAAGGATAGGTTCAATTGCCTAATCGCCTCAAGTTGCCAGTAAAAGCTCTAGGCATTTTCTATCACGACTCGATCCGAGATAAGGGGTGACTCCCAACGGACTTATAGGATGGCGAAAGGAACATGAATGAACCGAGTCGCATGCCGAACAAAAGAAGAATGTTTATGAATTGTGCATAAGAAATTAAAGTCAACTCATAGATAATGTTTTTTGACGTAACGACAATGCCTAACATTGAGCGGATATTGGAACAACAAATGGTAGCCGTTCCAATTTATTCTTCAGAAGCAGCACTAGTATCCACCTCCATCCCACTCTAAATTAAAGAAAATAAATTTCTATATTACTTTGGATTTGGATCACTCGATGCTCGAGACTCTACTTCCATCCCTCCGTAATCTCGAGTCCATGCGCTTCTTCAGTTGTTCCACACTAAGGAGTCTTTCTAGTGGCATGCATCACCTCTCCTTGCTCTAGTATCTCTCTATTGATTCTTGTGGAGAGCTTGATTTGTCGAGCCACGACGATGAGCATGGTACCCAGTGGCGATCCAGTGGTGCCAAAGAGAAGTCGGTGTCGATTGGGAAAAAAATTAAGGTCATCCCACTGAACTTGCTCACCGAGAGACAGCGGTCACTTGCCGTGGCTTGGGCTCCTTCGCATCGCAACACCAACATTTCCTCCTCTTTTGCTTTTTCCCCCTCTTTTGGTTAAAGAGCTTGAGCTAAGTGGATTATATTGGGAATGTCCCTTTCACATCAATGCCCCTTTTACATCATCTGCACTCGTTAGGCATTGTTGTTACGTCAAAATACATTATCTATGAGTTGACTTTAATTTCTTATGCACAATTCATAAACATTCTTCTTTTTTTCGGCATGCAACTCGGTTCATTTATGTTCCTTTCGCCATCCTATAAGTCCGTTGGGAGTCGCCCCTTATCTTGGATCGAGTCGTGATAGAAAATGCCTAGAACTTTTACTAGCAACTTGAGGCGATTAGGCAATTGAACCAATCCTAGATGGGCGGATATGATAGTGGAAGTTCCAAATGCCAATTCTTCTTGGGTTTTCCCTACAGGCTTCTACAATCTTGAATAGTCTCTTCAAATTCATGGGAGCTATCCTTTTCTTGCTTAAGTGAAGTAATGACAAGGTTTTGGATTGAACCCACGCGTATCTCACTACACATATCATGCTGTCTACGCCCTTATTCACTCTTTGATTTTAGGACACCACGTAAACCCCAAATTTGTGAAGGAAGAACCTTCTCTCTTTCATCATCTCTCCAGTGACGGAAAGAGGGGGCATGCGGTATTGGATTATTGTGGGTCCGTTATCTCTGAAGGGAAAAAAAAAGATAAGTGTACCAGTTATCGTGCCGACGGTAAACGCTGGGTAGCCAAGTGCGGAGCGGATAACTGCTGAAAGCATCTAAGTAGTAAGCTCACCCCAAGATGAGTGCTCTCCTATTCTGACTTCCCCGGAGCCTTCGGTAGCACAGCTGACAAGAGAAAATGTAAAGACTACCGTTAAAGCAGCCCAAGCAAGACTTACTATATCCATGTAAATTATGTCCCCTATCTTTATGAAGGAATTACACCATTTTTGTTCACTAATAATAATGGAATCAGTGGCGTAGAGTCAAAAAGGGATTCTGACCCAACACCATTGATAAAAGGCTCTAGTAAATCTACTTCTAACAAATTCTTATGGGATATTATTTTTCTAGTAGAATCGAAAAACGTTAAGCACAAGCAAAATATGCAGTGACCGTTTAGAGGTATCAGTAAAATCTTCCTAGGACATCGTAGCATAACCGTTGAGGTGATGTCAGGACCTAAAAGATCGAATGGAAGGATAGGACACATAGACAAGCAAATCCCTCATGAATTACAACCCTTAAAGGGATTATCGTTCAAAGGGAAGTAGACTACTCAAGAATTTCACATTTCATTTATGTAGGAATTTACTAGCTAGTACTAGTACATCTGAGAATTCTTAATTGGCTAGTTGTAAATAGCCCCACCCCAGGACTATGGAATAGAGGGTTATCCCATTCTTCACCACCCCATTGTCAGAAAAAAGATATCGTATGTATCGATATCCAAATATTTGGATTTGGTACATGAAGATATGATCAGATAGATATTAGTAAAGTTAACATGCTCTCAAATATAGTAAAATAAAATGTCGTTAGTAATTGATTTGAGATGCTTTCTTAGAAATGTATATAAAGAGACGAAACACAACCGACACGAGGATGGACCATAGCTCGTCAGCTGGCTCGCCGGTGCGAGGCAATTGTCGGTTCATGCCATCATGAGGGACATCATGGACATGGGCGGCGCCGAAGGCCTTTGTCCCTCGTCGGAGGTCGGCCATGTTCCGAAACTCGCTAATCATTTTTAATTAGTTAAGGTTAATTGAGAGGTAAGTAGCTTGATCTAATTAATAAACGAGTTAATTAAGATTGTAATTAAGATGATTAAAGCTTCTTGAATATTTGGACCAATAGAAAATTGACAAGAACCGATCCTAAAACCTAGAGAACAAGTGGACCAATAGAAAATGATAAGTAGCTAGGAGACAAGATATTTGATTAGGCTTGCTAGGTTGTTTCTTATTAGAATGATAAGTGGCCATTACTAGATAAGGTCTTGAATTCAAGAAGCTTCTTCATTAAGATGTTTGATTTTTAGGGAAAAATCTCATTATTATACTTGAGAAATTTCTAGAGAAAAGTCATGAGGTTGCTCCATTATAAATAGGGGTGATCCCCCTCATGAAAAAAAGTAGCCAAGCTCTCTCTTTTTGCCCCCTTTCTTGGCTGACCACCTCGCTCTCTCTCCTCTCCTCTTGTGGCACCAACCTCCATCGCCTCAGTGCACCCTCGCCGCCTCAAGCCGCTTACCCACCGTGCATGCACTCCCGTTGCCACGTCAATCGTCCACCCAGTCGTTGCCATACTCGCCATTCACTCATCATCATTGTCGTCCCGCCGCCTTTCCCTTGTTCTTGTTTAACTTTATTAAAGCAGTAAACGGTAAAGAGGTAAGTGAGATTTCTAGTTCTAATACGGTAATATCCATTTATTACTGGATTTGGTGTTGCATTTTCGTATGATTGCGTGCGTTCATGAGTTTCATGGCACTAGTGATAAGTTTTTAGTTAAAATTGCATGGAAAAGAGTTTGAGGACGTTTAGCAGGGAACAATTGAAGACGGATTGGGAGTTGCCAAGGCCAACCAGATCGGCAAAGGACCTATCCCTGACTTGGTCGGGTCTAGAACTGGTCCCACCAGGCCCCAACAGAACCGGTTCAGTTCTACTGGGAGAAACCGGGTCGGTCTGGACTGGTTCCATACTAGACCAGTTCGGTATAGCCTGATCGAAGGCAAAATGGGGCTGATCGGCCTAGTCAAAGAGGTTGATTCAGTTTTGAGCCAGCCGAAAAGGTTTGTCGGATTGGAAACGATTCGATTAAACCCTCGTCCCGCCTTCATTCCGAAGTTTTGCACTTGGATAACATGAAAAGATAATAACCGGTGCATGCATGTGCAAATTTGTGGATGTCATGAAAAGACATCTATGCGCCTTCGTTAGCTCGAGAAGCTACGGGGTAGGGGCTTGAAGGTAGAGGTGGCAAATGGGTGGATCGGGTTGGGTTTGGGTCCGGTCAAATATGGTCGAACCCATATTGACCCATCTGACATATATTGACCCATATTTAATGACACATACCTGACCCGACCCGTTTTGACCCATATTATCAAAATATAATAATATTTTAAGAAAATGATATTATTAAAATACTTCCATACAATAAAAAATCTAGTGAAATTTTTTAAGCGATCGGGACTAGCGGAGGCGATTGCAAGACTGAACCCGGCCACGACCCCGGTCGCTAGTCCCGGTCCCCAGCCACGGCCCCGGCCCCTGCCGAGGACCCGGCCCCAAGCCCGATCGTTGGCCCCGGCCCCGGTACCAGCCTCGGCATCGTTCCTGGCCCTGGCCCTTGATCCCGGACCCGGCATCGGCCTCCGATCCTCGGTCTAGGCACCCGGTCCCTGGTCTAGGCACCCGATCCTCGGCCCCTGAACCCGGACCTGGACCCGGACCCAGACCCGGACCCGGACCTGGACCTGGACCTAGATCCGGACCCGCCTCCCGGTCCCCTGCCCGACCCTGGCCGCCGGTCCCCGGCCCCAGACCGGGCCCTAGTCGCCGGGCTCGGTCGACGGTCCCGGTCCTTATCCCGGCCTCGGGCTCGGTCGCCGATCCCGACCCCCGGTCCTAGACCCATCCCCGGGCACGGGGTTTCGCGGCTTCCTCGCGGTCGTCTAGCGACTGACGACGGTCGAGTCCATGTTAGGGCGACGGCGGGGAGTGGTTGGAGGTGGTGGTCTACAGTGGTGAGGCGATGGCCGCGCAAAAGCGAACGGAGGAAAGGAGGAATGGATGAGGAGGTTCGATCGGGGGGTGTTCCACAAAATGCAAAAAGAGAGAGAGAGAGAGAGCAGAGGGTGAGCGTGAGCGTGAGCGTGAGAGGGAGAGAGAAATGGGCGGCTGATGGGAGAGAGAGTGGGTGAGATGTGAGGGTTGTGCATGGGAAAGAAGGAATGGTGGGGGCCACACTTGGGGGTTTGAATTTTTTGTTAGTGGTCTGCCCTAGGAACCAATCAAGGTTGATACTCTAACATTAGTTGTGGTTTAGGTTGTGTCGAAAATCGAGCTTCACTATACTTAGGTAGTCATATTATTTTGCTAGAGATTGCTTATGATTTGTGGGTCAAAAGAGTTTTGAGTACACTACTAATGTTTAGTGAACCTATAGGGTCGCATACAATAACGAACTGAATTCATATTTTTTCTCTACGCCTTAATTTACTTAAGAAGTAAATTTATTTTATTCTCATGCTCCTAATATCTACGGAATCGTGCGTGTCACGCCCCGAACCCGGCGGGCACGCGAACATCCCACCACGACCAATTGTTCTTGGTGAAACCCAGGATCCAATGGCCACGGTCCCAAAGTACTAAATGAAACATGCATGCGGAGGCGGCGAGAAATAACCCCATTCTTATTACAAAAGATGACTTCAGAACTACATCACAAAATATTTGATCAAGATACAACGCAAAGCTTGGATTTACTAAATACAATCAAACAAGGTCGCCTGTCTTTCTACACCAAATGCTTCTTCAGTTGACCAACTTCTGCGTCCGTGGGACTCCATCATTAGGGACCTGAAAATGTTGTCCCACGACGGGGTGAGATATAAATCTCATTAAGCTAAACCTAACCCTAAACTAGACTATCAGTACTTCCAGACGTTTTTGAAAAATAATATATTTTGGGATAAAATCTTTGACATGGCAAAAACAACGTAACGTTTAAAACACAGTTTTTCAGTCTTTCAAAAGCAACTTAATCTAGTTATGCAATTTCAAGAGAAAAATTGAGCTTCGTACTATGGCAGGGTTTTCAATAGCAACACACACACTTGACGCCTTTTCAAGCACGAGACAAATTTCCAATCTCAAACCATGAGGCATTTTCAAACTCATGAAGCAAATTTCACACTTGAGCCAAATCTCGATTCAAGAGGCATTTCAATTCTCAAAGAAAAACCCGTTCTTTGATATTTCAGAAAATAGTTCTTTCCATATCCGCCCATCCTGGGCCGCCCACTTTGGGGCTGCGAGATGATTCGATCTCCGCATAACCCATCGGTTCATATGAGACTCTCGCGTCCGGACCTAGAGATGATTCGGTCACTATATGACTTTCGACGCCCATTTTCAATCGAGATGAATCGTGTCAGTATGGGACTCTCTAGCCGCATGACCTCGTTAGGTCAAATGGGAGTAACTCCCTCCCAATACGTTGGTCAAATTATAAATCCTTGGCGATCTCACACGCCATTGGCGATCCCACACGCAGTGCACTTATAATTTTTTTCTGGCGATCCCACACGCCAGTGCACTTATAATTTCCATCGGCGATCCCACACGCCATTTATTCATAAAATTTTCAGTTATAAAATAGCCTCAAATATTCATTTAAAGAAAATAATTCACGCCTCAAAATCTTTTATTTAAGAATAACTCATGAAATCAAGTAGTTCATCGCCTACTCGGGGCATTCCTTTAACACGTCCGTCACTGGACAAAACACATTTCAAGTCATAAATTTCTCAATCAAGCATGTATAAATTCAAGTAAAGCCTCAGGCTATTCAATGAATACGGCCAATTCATAGGTTCAAAGCTTGACTCAAAATTACATTTTTCACCAATTTCAATCTTGGCTTTCCTTCCAATCAAAACTTTTGGCTTCTCATCTCCCATGCTAAAATAACCATTAAGGCACACATTCATGGTCAATTAGGGCTCCCCAAATAATTAGTTTTAAATCAAACATGTCAAAGAATGCTAACTCACAAGAATGGCCAGATTTGAACTCCCTCGCGCCTCTCACAAAATCAGCTCATGAAATCATTCAATCCAACTCAAAACTCCATCCTTTAGTAACATAACATCATAATAAAGGTTTAGGCATAACTTACATCGAGCTTAGGCCAAGCCAATCCCATAAAACGATCGACGAAACGTCGCGACACCAAGCTGTTCATTTTGGCCTTCCACGACTAGATTTAGTCCCGAATAAACTGATATTGATCTACTAATTTTTTTTAAAGAAATCTACCTTCAAAAACTTGTCCTTCGAGGTCTTACGGACGTGTGAGCGAAAGCGGAGCTCAATTTGGATACCGGATGACCTAGAACGAGCCATTTTAATATTAGTGTGTGCTGGGAACAGGGCAGCCGACATTTCGGACCTCCAACGTGTTTTACTCCAAAACATCCTTTTAAACCCTTTCCATTCCACCAAAAATTCATCCTTTAGTAACCCAACATCCCACGGAAGGGTTAGAATCAACTTACCACTCAATCCAGCAAGTAAAATTTCACAATTTGCCGCTTGAAGTCCCCCAAAACAGCCGGCTAGAATAGGGCAGCTTTCTGTCCTAGAATCAATCACACAAATCGGCCATTAAATCTTCATCTAAGCCTCCTCCTAACCCACATACTCTTCATTAACATGTACTACTATGTTTTAGAGAGTCTTACCAATAATTTCAAGGTAAGGCGACACCTCAAAGTTCTTCGAAAGCTCACGGTTCCCTCGCCGGTAGAAGAAGGCAGATTCTTCCCTTTAGAAAGTCTATCAAGTTCAACCATTAAAACCCATCTACCTTCAACAAAATTTCAATCTCAAGTCACTAAACCATAGTACTAGGTCTTAAGAAGATCTTACCACAATTTGGGTGCTAATCGAGCGCTTGAAGTCGGCTTAAGGGAGCTCACCGCCGGTTGGGTCCGATTCTGACCACTCGGCACTCTCGGGGCTGAACGGAAAGTTTCCGGCGTCCAATGGCCGAACGTCGACCAGGAGCTTATAGGGGAGAGGCTGGGGGATCTTATGGTGGTCGGCGTTGGTTTCGATGGTGACCGGGGGCCGGCGACGTGGCGAGCGAACGGGCGGTGTGGGCTGGTCGGGCGAGAGCGTAAGGGAGAGAAAGGAGAGAGCGTGAGAGTGAGAGAGGGAGAGAGAGTTTGGCTGAGCAAAATGGAGAGAGAGAGTGAATATGGCTTCTTCCACAAGCCAAGAGAGAGATAATGGAATGGTAGGTGGAGATGTGATAAAGATTTACTGAGACCTAGGCCCCTAATCCTAGCCTAAGTGTACTCATTACCTCACATTAAGACACTTGTCTCTTTCTTCATAAAAATTTCAAGATCAATTGACCACTTTGCCCTCCAAATTTCGACCACTATAGGGGAAGAACAAAAGACCCAAATGCCCTTACTTAATCTTAAAAGAAAGAATATCTTTGAGGGGCAAAAGGGTAATTTTTCACCTCTAGTCCAAATTTCACTTTTCAAATCTTAATTACCCTCGATGAAGCGATGTCCAATTCTCTTCCAATGTTGGAATTCCTCAATGTCCAATACCCAATTCTGAGGCCAAATTCATGTCGAGTTCTCATCGATTATAATTCCAGTTTATCTCAAACTGACGGGCGACTCTTGCAGGTGCTACGCGTATCGACTTTAGGATCTCTTAAGTCGTGGCGACTTTGATTGTGATGTGATTGCGATGGTTTATCGCTAGTTCCTGCGGTCCTGATCATCGAAATCCGATTTAGGAAATTCTCGCAAATTATACATTGGTTAGGCGGAATCACCCGCGTCCCAACGTATAACGCTAGCAAGGCATTCCATGATCGTTCCTAGATCGATCTCTGCTGGCCCAAAATATCCCATCAACAAAGCCTTATGGTCAAATTGTCATTTCATATTCGAATTTCCTAGGTCCACGTACGCGACTTCGCGTTAGTTTTTCCTTTTGGTCAATTAACTCGAGAGTGGCCAGTTCTGAGCAAGATATAACTGAAATATACCGATCGATATCCTTCCAATCCATAACCTCGAGAAGGGTCGAAATTCGGAATGTCACAGTGCGCGTTATAAGATAACGACTAAACACACGATTGGAGGTGGACGGTTTGGCGAACGTCGTGGGCCCAGGCCATTACGTCGTGGGCCCAAATCGTGAAACGTGGGGTTACGAGTAAAACCCTAGAGACGCCTCATACTTATATACAGTCTTATTCTGAAGGAGAAAATATAGGAAATCGTTCTTTGTTTGTCGATCTTCGAGAGAGTCTCAAAGATCAAAAGGCAATCAAGAAATAGGAACTCCAAGATCTATAAGTTAGCACTTGGATCGCTGGAGATTTCAGTTCGTGTGTGTGGATACCGATAAAGGAGCAATACTTGGGGCGTTAATCCAGACACACCAATTGTCGATAGATTTTCGATTTGCAAAAGGTACGTCTCGAACTCTTATTGATGTCAATATATGCATGGATCATGTATAGGGTTTCGATATTCCGCTGCGTTTTTAAAAACTAGGAAACTCAAATTTTTTTTTGTCTTCTTGTGCATAAAGGAGGGGCAAAACGGTCATTTGATAAATCGAGACTGAAATGAAATTTGGTACACTGGACGAAGGGAAATTTTTGATAATTTCACAGGTTAGGTTTGTGCGCGAGGATTGAAATCCTAATTCGCGACGGCTAAGAATTTTGAAACCTAATCTAAATTAACCGGAGCTTCAGAATTCGTCCAATTATCGTCTCTTCAGTCTCTACGATCCAAAATATTTTATCGACTGAAATTTAATTTAATTTCATTTTTATTGAATTCAGGCACTTACAAGAGTCGAATTTTTAGGACGTCACACTATGTCTACTAAGTAGATGGAGGTAGTCAGTCCTCTAAGTTTAAAAATAAAGGTTGGCAGAAAATAAGGAATTACACTGGAATTAAGTAAAGCATCTTATAGTTAAGAAATCAATGGACTAATACCCAAGGCTTGAGGGTCCCTAGGCAACCTTAATGGAGAAATAGAGTCTTGATAATTGAATTAGCAAATTAGATATCTAAAATAAAAGAATAATAGGGTCAGGTCCTAGGGTTGTCACAATGAAAATGAGAGATTCATGGACAAATCCAACATTGAGCTTTTCATATTGTGTCCAATTGCCCTCATGTAATATCAGTGTCAATCGCTTGAAAAGCTTTTGAAATTTGGAAAGATGTTCAATCTCAATTTATAAAAGGGTAGTGCTTCTTCCACTCTCACTATAGCTAAAACACTCTCCATCACATTGCTTTAACAATATTAACCTTTGTGGATCCCACCTTTTTTAAGCATTCTTTATTTGCTTTTCTTCTATTTTTTTATTCAACTTTCCGTTTTATAATATATTTCTCTGTTCTATCTTTCTGGAACACCTCTCTCAAGCGAATAATAGACAAGTTTTTGAGACCACAATGTTCGTCACCGGATTTGACCAAAAAAAAAAAGAAAAAGAAAATGTCTGTCACTGGCATAAAAGATTTGTCACCGAAACAAGCAATTGACATAGTTGAAGCCCATATTTGCATAAACATATTCCTTACCCAATTAGTCCTCTTCCATATCTACTTCTTCAATTCTCATATCTTTTCAGTCTTCACCCTCATTCCATCATTTTCACTCCTTGTTATTCGTTTTCCCATTTTGCATCAAACACTTCGATTGACTGATCACAAAGACAAGGAGAACCCCCATTATAGATTCAAATCCAAGAGCTAAACTGTTGGGTTTCAGCGATTCTTAAAACGCAGCGGAATGAAACCCTAAAACATGATCATGTGTATATTGAAATCAGAATAGATTCAAGACGTACCTTTTGCGATCATCGACAAACAGACAATCAGTTGTGTCTGGATTAGCACCCCCAAGTGTTGCGCCTCTACCGATATCCACATACATGAACTGAGATCTCCAACGATCCAAGTGCTAGCTTTCAGATCTTGGAGTTCCTTTTGCGGATCGCCTTTTCTCTTTGAGACTTTCTCGAAGACCTATCAACCGAGAACAGTTCTCTATTTTTTCTCCTTCGGGATAATACTCTCGCAAAGTCTGAGGCGTCTCTACGGTTGTTACTCATAACACACGTTTTGCAGTTTGGGCTCCACGACTTAATGGCCTGGGCCCACGACGTCCTCTAAACCGTCTACTCGACCGCGCATTTAATCGTTATCTCATAACGCACACAATCGTATAGATATTTGTAATAGGAGAATAAATTAAGATATACTTCTTAAGTAGATCAAGACACAGAGAAAATATTAAATCAGTTTGCTATTGTGTACGACCCTGTAGGTTCACTAGACATTAGCAGTGTGCTCAAAACTCTTTTGGCTCACAAGTCATAAGCGATCTCTAGCAAGACAGTACGATTACCTAAGTATAGTGAAGGTCGGATTTCCGACACAACCTAATCCACAACTAACGTTAGAGTATTATCTTTAATTGGTTCTTAGGGCAGACCACTAACATAAATCGCTCACCCAAATCCTCTAATGTATGCTTGTACGTCTTTTTGTTGGTCCTTATCGTCGATGTCATCACCGATTCGCCATCACCTACCCATCTCCAGATCCATGGCTGGAATTCATCCCCCTACTCTGATTGAGTGGTTTACGCAAGCCAAGAGTACCACCTTCAAGAATGAAATCCTCTAGATTAGCGAGGATTTGGCTCTCATCGTTCCCACGGTCCTTCTTCCATATCAATCTAGATCGCTAAGCCGCTATTACAAGCGATTGAGAGGTCTGCAGAGGTGATTGCGAACTCAACCCTTATGTCCAAGCCCTTAAGCTATGAGGAGGCTCCATTGTCTGTCAATTGTACAAATTTTCATGCTCTAATTGTCGTTAAGAAGTGCAATGCAATAGCCTTAGGTCCATTATGTTCTTAGGTATCAAACTTCCGTTAAAGATAAAAAAAACTAATGAGTGCGACTAGCATAGACAACAAGTGATAGAGGTAAACCATAGAGAGTGTTGTCGCGACCCTCTCGAGGCGCAATGCCGTCGAGGGAGCTAATGGGCCGCATGATATTGCCTGATCGGACGTGAGCCTCTCCCAAGGTCCATTACCCAAATCGCAACGGCTGGATATGCGTGGTCGACCTTCAGTGCGGTCTGGTGACATGTGATATATGTATATGCCAAGGAGTCGCCACCAATCGTTTCGTGGAGGGTACGATCGGAAACCCTATCGAATAGTTGGGAGCGATCTATTTGATTCAGCGGAAACCAGAGAAATGTGATCGGGGACTTAGTTACGCCAACTATCAAAGTTGACGCCCTTTCGGTACCTAAGCTGAATGGTTTATCTAATTCTAGGATTTTATATAGAGGAGTGGGGTTCAGATCCTAAATCTAGGAGTTCATGCAGAATGGAATGACTACCCTATCACTCACAATCAATAGAAGTAAATGCGCAAATCAAGGATCCAGAGCATGCGGATAAAGTACATGAAATTAGCATGGCATCCATAATGAGGCCCTATTGGTCTAGAGAAGTATCAATCAAGGCTTAGGAGTGATTTGACATTATTCGCCCATGAGGGGCAGAATCGTAATTTTGAGAGATTTAGGGACAATTTGCCACAAAAGGGAAAAATCGTCATCTCAGACGAAATATGTGGTCAAAAGGTGACGGAAATGGGATTGGTGTTCAAATCCTTCCATTTCCTATTTTTCGGGAATTTTCATAATTTTTCTGGAATTTAAAAGTGATTTTACCTTTGGAGGGGTAAAGTCGTCATTTTGGACAAAAACGGGAACTGAAAATCTCAAATATTAGGGTTGGTCACCCACCTGACCCAAACCCTAACTTTAAGCAATTTTCAGGACTTGACCGAGACAAGAAAGTCGATTTTCCCATTGAGGGGCAAAATCGTCATTTTGAAAAAGGGACGAGACTCGAAAACCCAAGCCCAAGAATTGATTGCCTAACCGACCCCAATTCCTGCCTTGGCATTATCGATTTTATCTTAGCTTACGCAACGGAGACGACTTACCCCTAAAGGGTAACATTGTCAAGTCTCGGAAGAACGGATAAGAAACCCCAAAAATAGGGTTGACCAGTTGTCTATGGTCAATCCTCGATTTTTGGGGATTTCTGGAGTGTCTAGGATTTCCCCACAATTTTTCATATTTTTTTTGGGATTTTCTAGGATTTTTTGATTTTTATAAATCATTTTCTGATTTTTTTTTATTAAAAATAATATTTCGGACCGGGTCGACCCGACCCACTCGGGTAGAAACCCAGCCCAGACTCGAACCTGCATAACCCGTGCCCAAAATGACGCTGTATCGTATCTTTTTTATTTTCGATTTAACCGGATTTAATCCGACAGCCCTCAATGAACCACGTGGCTAATCCACGACCATCGGATGAGATTACTACAACCAACGGTTCAGATTGAATGAAGACTCGACCAGGGTCGTTTGATCTGACTACTTAAACCTACGGCCACGAATAAAATGTGAGGCTTGATCTAGACCGTCCACTCATACTAACCTAAACGACGTCGCCTACAAACTAACCCAAACGGCGCCGTTTCAGCCAATTTCGATTTTCTGATTTAAAAATATTTTCGGATTATCCTATTTACTAATCGGACGGTCACCATTTATTGGACTCGATTAACCCTGACCGTCCGAACTACTTATACGAATAACAAACTCCTAACGGCATGCTGACTGGACTGACACGTGGACCAAGGGCCGAATGCCACCTAGGACTTTGACTGTTTGACTGGCCACGTCATCTTCGTCTTCAACCTCGCGATCGTCTCTGAATGGACGGCCACGACTCTCCGGCGATGAACCGACGGTAAGATCTTGATGAAATCACGCGAGACCAACACTAATCGACTCGCAATCACTTCTAGTCTAACATATCTGAGAATTGGAGCACCTAATTCACAAGATTGCGAGCATCAAGTAGAATGCTGAGTACGGCCATGGCAACCTAATAGCTCGATTCATAGCGAATCATGGCAATTCAGTCACATAATAGTACCAATGGAGGTTCAGAAGACTTACCTCGAGCTCCGATTGAGCTCGCTCGGCCCAGATTTGGCTGGGTGACGTTGAACAGTGGTTCGGCAATGGAGGTTGGATTGGAAGACTCGATTGGATGTGTTAAGACAAAATCGATGCAAACAAGATATGCGACAGTGGTCAGTGATGCCCCCGGAACAAAACGCACACATTAATTGCAAGAATAAACAAGAAATGCATGAGTCGCCATTGATACCCAGTAAGAAGCTCGAGACTGTGACTCACCTGTTCAGGCGATCTCAGGCCGTGCGGCCGATGGCGATTGCTTCCCCGGAGCTTGGGCGACCTCCTCACGACTTCGTCAAGCTTCGGTTCAGCCTGAGGAGGCCCAACCAGTGCTCTGTCAATTCGAGCTCCACCCTCGGCAATGGCGATGAAGGGGAGCTCTTTCTCTCTCTTTCTTTCTCTCTGTTAGATTCAGTTCCTCTCTCTCTAACTGAATCAACCGTCCTCCTCAACAGAAAACCCTCGTAGGCTTATATAGCCTTCTCGAATTTTGGCGCCGAACGGGAGAGGCGAACTAACTCGAATTGCACGTGCAGCCACGTGCTTTTAGGCCCAAACGGCGTCGGGGAGGATGGGCATTTCCGTCCAACTCCGTTTGGTCCATCTCGTGTGAATTTGGCATGAATTTGTCCTGCGTTTGAGAATGTTGACTTTCACAGGTTTAAAGGTTTGATTGACCTCGCCGGAGCTCATCCGGCGGTCATTTGTCTTGGGGCCGGTCTTGATCGAAAGGTCTTGAGGTAAGGAGCAAGACGCCCACCAATGCTTCTTCAACTGCCGCCGATTTCTTGGTCAATTTTGTAATAGAAATCAGACCTTCCACTGTTCATCTGCGCAGGATCTTGTGGAAGACGATGACACTGTAGCGGACCGGTTCGACCGGTCCGACCGGCTGTCTGACCGGTCTGAACCGGTTTCGGCTTATAATTTTCCAAATTAATGGGAAATTTTTGCAATTGGACCTCAGAATCGAATTTAGGGCATGGATTTTATCTAAAAAGAGGTTTTGCCCAAAAGTTCATATCAATTTCTATAAAAACCCCAAATTTTCATGTAATTGCAAATTGGGGAATTGTGCAATTGAAGGCTCAAATGATCAAATTGGGCCAAATTACCTATGCCGATCGATTCAAAATGGTGAAACCCATTGGACAGTATGTTTAATTTGCAATGATAGTTCTTGAGTTGAAAGTAATTTCAAATATGCCCAATTTCGAGGACTAAAATGCAATTAAGTATGCAATTTTGCCAAATTCATGCAATTGAGCAATTTGTGCAAATAATTGGGCTAAATTACAATATGGGATAGTTAGATTGGATGTCAATATCCTAGAAAATGCCAAAATTGTAAATAAAAAGACTCAATTGATATTTTTTTTATCAAATTCAATCATACGTGTTACAAAAAAACATGTAAAATTGAAAATTGCAAAAAATATGATCATTTGAGCCTTCAATTCCATATTTTTGTGACCTCAAATGTTATTTTTCTTGATTTTTCTAGCATTTTTCTAATTTATGAAAATATTAAAAAATGCAAAAAATATGAAAAATTATTTTTTTTTTGTCAAAAATGATTTCTTAGGTTTGGCCAAGGCCACCAAAGTTAATTTTTCAATTTTTTAATTTTCTAAGAAATTACTAAAAAAGACTGATCCAAAATTAGGTGTCAACAGCTGCCCCTCTTTGAGAGGAATCTCGTGAGAGTTTTCTCTCAAAGACAGGTGACAACTAAGTCTAGATCGACTCTATTGGAAAATAGAAAAATGAATATTGACATCTAATCTTTCTTGTCCCGCTGGTGAATGCTTGGCCTTATCTTTGTTGAAATGAGAGAAAGAGAGGTGGGATAGAGATGCTCACCTGTTACTTACCTGCCTGATGCTCGTGCGGCATGCGTGGTGTATAACGGGTTCAAGTAGATATCTAGGAGTTTGTCTCTTGAGCGTCCTAGGGCAGTTAAACTCTAGCTTGTATGGTTAGCCATACTAGAGTGGGATTCCTATACTTGACAGGAATCAATGAATGACGCACCCAGTCTCTTAGGGATTGTCAGAAGTTTTGATCCGTATGGTGGATCAGACCATGAATAGGACTCATCTCTGCTAGGAACCTATGGATGACGCACCCGTTCTGTAGGGATTGTCGAACATTTTGATTCTTCAGGGGGATCAGGCCGAGAATAGGACTCCTCTCTACTAGGAAACTATGGATGACGCACCCGTTCTGTAGAGATTGTCGAACATTTTGATCTTTCAGGGGGATCAGGCCGAGAATAGGACTCCACTCTGCTAGGAACCTATGGATGACGCACCCGTTCTGTAGGGATTGTCGAACATTTTGATCCTTCAGGGGGATCAGGCCGAGAATAGGACTCCTCTCTGC
The DNA here is from genome assembly GCA_021437785.1 of Rhodomyrtus psidioides. NCBI lineage: Eukaryota > Viridiplantae > Streptophyta > Magnoliopsida > Myrtales > Myrtaceae > Rhodomyrtus > Rhodomyrtus psidioides. Next base: position 9,649,177 of record JAILYB010000015.1, on the reverse strand, counting down.
TGGGAACCTATGGATGACGCATCCGTTCTTTAGGGATTGTCGAACATTTTGCTGATCCCATATTCTAAGGAATTAATTGAGGTCTATACAAGTGAGGTGTACCTAACGCTTAGGTTTGCCAAATGAGCTATTCTGGGTTTAGGAATTACCTAGAACCTTACAGAAAACTGGTTCTAAAAGTTGTCCTTTTGACATGCAAGGTGTTATTCTGGGATTTGGGGATTCCAAGTATCCTGCAGAAAACTTGAACCTGCAAAAATCTTGATAAGATTCTTCTATGATCTAGGGATTACCTGAAATCTTACAGAAAGACGATCTTGAATACTGTCCTTTCGACATTGGAGGTGACATTCTGGGATCTGGGGACTCCAGGCATCCTGCAGAAAGCTCAAACCTATAAAACTGAAATCTCACATAGAGATGATTCTGAAGATTGTCCTTTTGACATTGGAGGTGGCATTCTGGGATCTAGGGACTCCAGGCATCCTGCAGAAAGCTCAAACCTGTAAAACTGAAATCTCACATAGAGATGATTCTGAAGATTGTCCTTTTGACATCAGAGGTGACATTCTAGGATCTGGGGACTCCAGGCATCCTGCAGAAAGCTCAAACCTGTAAAACTGAAATCTCATGAAGAGATGATTCTGAAGATTGTCCTTTTGGCATAATAATAAACATAATGCAGATAAAGGTTTATTTTAACCTATGCAATTATGTCAAATGACTTGGGATGCTGGAGATTTGTTCAAAATATCTTCAAGCATGCGAGGATGATCAAGAACCCTTGTGAGGAAAATCCTTGGATTAAACAATTTGAAGTTTCCAACCAAAACTTGCTTTCGAGCATTCTATTGGAGTATCTTTGTCAGAAAGGTCTTTTTACCAATTTTTCTGACTTGGTCTTTTCATAAAAAGAGCACTCGAATTTCTTAATCCCTGTACCTGGGTTTTCGGGACTGTTCGCATCGCATACATTCAAATCAATCAGGAGGTCTTTACGGGACCGTTGGCTTGGACATGGTTTCCGAAAGGGGACTCACTTTCTGAGTCAGGTCCTTTTGTCAACAAAATTTTCTTTCATCTGCTCCGGGTTTACAAGTTAAGAACTCTGCAAAAATGAGAAAGAAATAATCTTGCTCGAACTTCTTCGAGCTAAGCTTAGACATTTAACCCTATATTAACCCAAATGCTTTAATCAGAAAAGACTTCTCAGGGTTGTAACATAGGTAGGTTTGGGGACCAAAAAGAAAGGCTTGTTTTTGGTTCAGAACACGCGAAGGATCTATCATTGGTGATCATTGCAGATTTGCTGCCGATCCGGTACCTTGCGATTCAAAAAGTGTCTCAATCTCTGAGGTGCATCGGTAGCCTTTGGAGAATCTCTCTCCTGTGCTAGTGCGACGTCGACATTTGAATGCGACATAATCTGGAAGTGTCTTTCGTAGTCCAACTCCATTGGGATTTTTCTTTTACAATCAGATCTCACTGGTGACCTTTATACACAGATATCATGCCATCTTTTTGGCATTTATAAGATCAAACACATGATTCACAAGTGTACAAATATTTGGAGGTGCATTGGCCTTGCTTTTACCAGGCACTTTGCTTTTTCTTGATGCCCAAGATTGAATTTTTCTCTCCTTCTTTTTTGTTGAAATCCCAGCTTTTCCTTTCTTTTTGGAGTCAGGATTTTCAAATAAGTGTGCTAGATGTACAACTTTGAATCTTAGCACTCCGACATTAACCCAGGAATTTTTATCCTTCCTATTCTTTTTGAAGTGACGTCGTTTCTGCCTCGGGATATGCAATGATCACCAACGGGTTTGCGAAATGAATGTACAGGCTCAACTGGGCTGTTCAAAGGGTAAAAGTGTATAGGGTAGAGAAACGAATGCTTTTCGTCATCCTAAAGCACTTGAATTACCATAGAAGTTAAAATGACAAGCAACACACGAAGATTGATGCAAGTCTGAGCAAGAGAATTTCTAACCATTTACCTCCTGATACTGCTGGACTTACCTCCAGTTGGCCCCAATGTGGGGTGGTTCTTGATAGGGGTAAAGAATGAAACCGTCGTTCAAAGGGTTATCAATGGTCACCTGCAGTGTTTAGGGTAGAGAAATGAATGCCTCTGTCATTTTAATCCATGTAATCGATGCGAAGGGTCCTTGTAACCTCAGATTCAGGCTTTCCTATTCTCACCTTTTTCTCATCTCTCGAGTGTATGTAGGACGTGTTTGGATCAGGTTTGCCTTTCATCTGGAGGGATATTCCTGCTAGATAGCCTAAGCAAGCCATGTTTTTGGAAAAATCATTTTGTTTTTCCCTAGGCGTTTTACCCCGCAGGAGATTCTAATGACACATCATGTATAATTTGAACATGCTTGGACAATCTCTGATCTTTGACAGGTGTGCAATAAATGCAAGGAATTCATTTCTCAAGAGTGAGATTTATTTCTAAGTTCAGGCATGTGAATATTCATTTTCTTGCTCTTTTTATCTTACAGAAGATGCGATAAGTTTTACTACGTTTGTCTTCCGTCTTCATCAGGCATTCCTGCATGTAGGATAGAGTAGACATCCTTGTGAGTGAAAGGTGGCTTAACCTTTGATGGAACAGATACATATCACCTGATACTTGGTGTTGAAGATCTTTCTGTCCTGGGTTTCATTTGGATGAGTCCAATTTTGAGTTAACTTCTTGGAATCCTACAAAATTGAACACATGCTAGTGTATGCATGGATGCATGATATGCTTATGCAATGGCTACTATGGCGGTTCGGGTCATTTCGGAACAAGCCACATATTCAACATCTGATTTCATTTCAAGGGTAATATTTCTTCACAACATCTGAATTTACAAGGTGCCCCAATTCTTCTGCTTCAGAATTTACAAGAATCAATGCTCCTCCTGTGAGAATCTTCTTGACAATATATGGGCCTTCATAATTTGGGGTAAACTTACCTCCTGGATGGACAACATTTGGCAGAGTCTTCTTTACCACCAGATCATTCACCTCAAAATTTCTGGCTCTAACCTTTCGATTAAATGACTTGGCCACCATCTTCTGGTAGTCTTGACCATGACAGATGGCTCTAAGACGCTTCTCGTCTATCAAATTCAGTTGTTCATATCTATGCTTGGAGTATTCTGACTCGGAGAGTTTACCCTATGATAAGATCCTTAAAGAGGGAACTTTAACTTCCACGGGTAGAACTGCTTCCATCCCGTACACCAGACTATATGGGGTTGCCCCTGTAGAAGTCCCGATCGAAGTTCGATATGCCATTAAGGCAAAGGGTAGCCTTTCATGCCAATCCCTATAGTTTTCAGCAGTCTTAGCCAAAATTCTTTTGATGTTCTTGTTGACTGCTTCCACTGCCCCATTCATCTGTGGGCGGTAAGGGGGCGAATTAAGATGTCGAACACCAAAGTGGTCAAGTAGATTATCGACAATCTTGTTGTTCAGGTTGGACCCATTATTTGTAATGATCGCCTGAGGGGTACCATATCGAGAGATTATATCTCTCATAATAAACCTTGCTACGTTTCTTGCGGTGATATTCTTGTAAGAACTAGCTTCTATCCATTTTGTGAAGTAATCGATTACCACCAGGATGAAGCGATAACCATTTGAAGCCACGGGGCGGATAGGTCCTATCATGTCTATCCCCATATAGAAAAGGGCCAAACTTCAGACATTTGATGTAATTCATTCGGGGGTGCATTAATCTTATTGCCGTATATTTGGCACTGGTGGCATAACCGGACATGTTGACAACAGTCTAATTCGATGGTCATCCAATAATAGCCAAGCCGCATGATCTTTCTAGCGAGAAGATGACCGTTCATATGAAGCCCACATATACCTTCGTGGATCTCCTTCATGAGAATATTTGTTTCTTTAGCATCTACACACCTTAATAAAGTGGAGTCAAACGACCTTTTGTACAGAACTTGTCCACTGAGGAAGAACTTGCTGGCCATCCTAGTTATGTATCTTCGATCTCCTGCCTGGCATCCATCAGGAAACTCCCCCTTTAAGAGATAATGCTTGGTGTCATAATACCACGGCTCTCCATCAAACTCTTCTTCGATCAGCATACAATAGGCTGGCTTTTCAACTATGCTGATCCTCAGGGGTTCTATTTCTAACCCATCGGTTATTTGTAACATTGAGGCCGGGGTGGCTAGTGCATCTGCAAATTGGTTATGAGATCTTGGTAGGTATTCGAATGACACATCTTCGAATGTACGTGTCAATTCTTCGAGGTACTCATGATAAGGGATGAGCTTTGCGTCTTTCGTCTTCCACTCTCCATGTGTCTGCAAATTGATGAGCATGGAATCTCCATAAACTTGCAACTTAGGTATTCCCATGGAAATGGCTAATCGTAAGCCTAGAATGCACGCCTCGTATTCTGAGATATTGTTGGTACATGGGAAAGTCATCTTTGCCGCAACAGGATAATGTTGATCATCAGGGGATATCAGTACCGCCCCAGTGCCTGCTCTTGATAGATTAACAACACCATCGAAATACATGACCCATTTATCCTCTGGCAGGTTCAAAACTTGGTTTTCGACCTTTGTTTCTCGGGAAGACTCGCAAGTTGATGGGCCTTCTGCCAACATGTCTGCTATAGCTCTCCATTTTACTGACTTTTGTGGAGAGCACCTGATGTCAAATTCAGACAACATCACCTGCCATTTTGCTAACTTTCCAATCAACACGGGTTTCTCCATAAGGTATTTGATGGGATCATTTTCAATTACCAGCTGAACATGGTGATATAGGGTATATTGTCTTAATCTGCGAAGTACACATACCGTCGCTACGCAAGCCCTTTCAACAGGTATGTACTTTGCTTCAGATGGCGTAAACTTCTTACTCAAGTAGTAGACGGCTCTTTCCTTCCCATCTATCGGGCTGGTTTGGGCAAGTGAGGCTCCCAAAGATTCCTGTCGTATAGTCAGATATAAGGTCAAGGGATGACCTGGGATGGGTGGCACAAGTACTGATGGAGTGACTAGATAGTTCTTGATCTTTTGGAACGTCTGACTGCATTCTGCGTCCCATGCCACCTTCGCCCCCTTTTTGAGTAATCTGAAGATCGGTTTAGCTACATCTGACAACTGATTGATGAATCTAGCAATATAATTCAATCTCCCCAGAAGGCTTCTCACTTCTTTTACTGTGGAGGGAGTTGCTAGATCATGGATGGCTTGAATCTTTGAAGAATCAATCTTGATGCCCCTGCTACTGACCATGAATCCGAGAAGTTTCCCAGATTTTGCCCCAAACACACATTTGTTGGGGTTCAATCTCAACTTATATTTGCGCAGCCGCTCAAATAACTTCCTTAACACCTGTATATGATCATGTCCCTTCTTGGACTTGGCGATCATGCCATCGACATATACTTCAATTTCTTTATGGATCATATCGTGGAATAATGTGACCATAGCCTTCTGGTAGGTGGCCCCCGCGTTCTTTAATCCAAAGGGTATAACCTTATAGCAAAAGTTTCCCCAGGGCGTGGTAAAGGCAGTCTTTGGCTTGTCCTCCTATTTCATGAGGATTTGGTTATATCCAGAGAATCCATTCATAAATGAGAACAATTCATACCCCGCTGCATTATCTACCAACACGTCAATGTGGGGTAGTGGAAAATCATCTTTTGGGCTTGCTCTATTCAGATCTCGATAATCCACGCAGATCCGAACTTTGCCATCCTTTTTCATGACGGAAACTATGTTTGCAATCCAGTTCGAGTAGGGAATAGCTTCAATAAAGCCTACCCTAAGAAGCTTCATGACTTCATCCTTAATTCTGTCTTCTAACTCGGCTTTCATCCGTCTGCTACCCTGTCTGACAGGTTTAACATTGGGATTCGTGGGTAATGCATGTTCCACAATCTTAGGATCCAAACCTGGCATGTCAGCGTAAGACCACGCAAAGACATCCTGATACTCCGTCAGTAATCCCGTGAACCTGAGTCTTTCATCTCGGGATAAATGTCTACCGATCTTGACTTCTTTGATATTTATAGCGTCGCCCAAGTTAATAATGACCGGTTCTTCTGAAGTTGGAGGCATTGATTCCTCAAAGGCGTTCCATTCTCTGCGGATAGATGCATAACCTTCGTCCTCATCTTCCTCAATGCTATAGGAACAGTTAATGTGGAGATCTGAATCGCATAACAACCTGGTATGTATGTTTGAGATGTCATGCCTGAAATGTCATGAGCTTGGTTAGTTCATACTTCATAAAAAATGCCATGCATGAGTGTGAAAAATCTTTTCGAAAATGATTTCAAAATAAGTGCAGGTGTAAATGGGACTAGTCCTCATATCATAGGACATCATTGTCCCTCAGAAACTTTTTTAGAAATTAGGAATCATATGGAAAATCAGGCCTCAAGCTTCTGCGCAGAAGACTAGTATCATCATTGGGCTGATTTATGGTTCCATATGTCCTTAATAAAACTTGCGTGATTTTATTGAATGCAAAGTGGGCCGCATTACAAACTATGCTGTTTGGACCAACGGCCGGAGATCCAAAGGCGTTTTCCTACTGTATCTCAAATGACAGGAATTAAAAAAGCAACAAAATGCAGAAAATTCTAAGTGCGGTATTTAAAAGCAGGAGAGGTTTCTTTACTCAGGAGTAGTGGATTCATCACTTAACCACTCTATGATGACATTCACAAAGTTGTCTTCAAAAAAAGGATTTGACAGATCTAGCTCCGCTATTGGAGTTATATCCTCTTCTGACAACCACCTTGAGTTCTTGCTAAAATAGGTGTTCAAAGGATTATTGAACATCTGGGACCTGCCTTTCCAAGCTGGAGAACCAATGAATGAATCTTTCGGGTTGTTCTGGCTTCCATGACGTCCCAGGCCCTTGCCTTGGCCTCGGCCTGTTGCTTTTGGGGCAGACTCGTCCAAGAGATTTTTCTGATACCCCAGGCCCATCCGATGCTAGTTAGCTTTCAACTGCAGGGGGTACTCATTCCTTGACCATGCTTACCCAGGCCTTCTATAGGGTTGTATCCATATGCCAGTAGCATCTTAGCTGGTAAAAGATTGACTTCAGAGATATAAGGGGCTCTCAGACTTGTCCCCACGGGAGTGTGTACTGTCGCCACCAACTCCAAGGAATGATAGCTTGCTTCCATCTTAACTTCGGGCTCAATGTAGGAAATAGCGCTGTTCTGATATGTTTGGATGTCAACTTCTCCATGTACGGTAATCACCTTCCCATCCACCACAAAGCGCACCTTCTGATGCAAGCTTGACGGCACGGCTCCTGCTACATGGATCCAAGGTCTCCCAAGCAGGAATCCGAATGCACTAGGCAAATCCATTACTTGAAAATTTAAAGAGAACTTTGTTGGACCAATGAATACGTCGAGCTCAATCTCACCTACCACAGTCTTCTTCATCCCATCGAAAGCACTCACAGCTGTTTTAGAGGCTTTAACCATTTTTTCTTTGATGCCTAAACTCCTCAAGGTAGCTAGTGGGCATATGTTGAAAGCAGATCTATTATCAATCAGTACATGTGCTATCCTCTTTCCGTTGCACTGTGCAATGGTGTATAAGGCCAAGTCTTCATCTGAGAAGCTCAATTGATCTTTTAGGAGGATCGCCCCTACGAAATCTCCTAACTGCACATCATTGATTGTTTCAGGGACATGCACCTCGTTTAGTATCTTTAACAGTGCATTCTTCTGCTTCTCTGAATTGATGAATAAATCCAGTAAGGATATTTGAGCTGGCATCTTCCTTAACTGTTCTATCACTTCGAACTCTCTAGTTTTGATGATGGACATGAGTTTTTCTGCGTCTTCATTCGAGACTTTTTTCTTTTGGGACTCGCCCTCCCTTGGGGCGTAAAATCGTCCAGACCTCATCACTGCATCTACTTCCTCCTTCCCATAGTTCCAATTGACTGCTTTAGGATTGTACTCTTCTATCGGAGGAAGTTGTATGGTTATTGTCTTCGGATAAGATGTCTCTGGTTCAGCTGTGTCGTCTTCTTCCTCTTCCGGTAATTGAATCACAACAGGTTTGATTAGGAAGTCTTCTACCTCATTCAAGCTGTCAAGCTCTTCCAGTTTGATTACCACAGTCGTAGCGGCTTCGATCATTGACACAGTGTTGTCAAAGTCCCTTGAAAAGATTTCATCTCTCAGTCGACAATGTCGGTCGTCATCACCTAGTAACGCTGATGTCGCAGATCTTGGGTATTCTCTTTTTCCCTTGAATAATTCAGCCGAGCCCTGCTGTTGATCCTTTGATCTCTCCCTTTCAGCATACTGCTTTGTGTTAAGCTTAGCATCCATTATCTGGTCAAGCGATGATTCAAGCCCCTTCGTAAAAGGCTTTTCCACTTCCTTTGGGATTTGAACAGGATCGTCCATGCCTCCCCATCCGTCTTGTATGATATCCTCCATTCTCTGATAGAAGCCAGGAGGAGCAGAGTACTTCACCTTAAAGTTGTACCCTCTTGAATCCTCACCCAGGTTATCTATGATCTTCCCCATTTCTAACGCGTTAGCCATGAATCTGCGATCTGCTAAACTTCGCTTCTTGGCTTCCAGTTCGTCCTTTTCGAATTCTTCCTCCGGCTCAATGATCGGCCCAAGATTGTCTACCAGACCCTCGTGCGGGATGTTCCACATATTTCCCTGCTCAGTCCTGATCACAAAGTGGCTTCCTTCCAAGGATAGAGAAGCTTCTATTCCACTGAATTTTTCATCGTTAACATCGGACATTATCCCCAAGCTTATCATCTTAGCGATACACCGTTTCTTCATGTCAGCCGAAATCTCCCCTCCTTTTGGGTATAGTGAAGCGATTGCCAAAATGTCAGTCAGTTTAGGTACGTCTACCTTCAGCTTAAGGTGGTCTTCCTCCTCATCAGGGAATATTGCCCCTATTGCTTGATGATCGGGGAGTGAATTTTCTTGTACATTCGGAGCCATGTTATCAAACTTTAAAATTTGACTGTCAATCAAAGCTTGTACCTTCATCTTAAGGATATAGCAATTATCAACATTATGTCCCCTTTCGCCCATGTGGTAGACACAAGTCTGGCTCTCGTCAAAATAGGATACTTAACAGGACTTGCCCTAGGTGGTTCCTTCGCCACCAGGTGTTGCTCAAGCAGCATCGGGAGAAACTTGGATAAGGGTCTCGGGAGTGGCGAGAATTGCCTCTGGGGTTGCCTCTTTCTAGGCTCCTACCCCTTTTGAGCTGACCATGATGATCCTCTCTTGGTTTGATTAGAATTGCCGAATACTTTGGGCTTATAGGGGTCCGGTATGAATGTTATGTCGAGACCAGCCTCTTTCTCCTTCTTTAGGGGATACTGCTTTCTGGTAGAAGCTTCATGCTGTCTCCTTTCTCTCGAGGCCCACTCCAGCCTTTCGGCCACTTTAATCAAATGCGTAAAGGTTTGACACCCAGAGGTGTTCAATCGATCGAAGTATTCGTAAGAGAATGCCTTCAGGAATAAGTCAATTAGCTCGTCTTCTGGGATTGACGGCTTTACTTGGGTTGCCAAAGCTCGTCATCTCTGGGTGTATGTTCTGATCAACTCACCCCTTACCTTTGAAGTCCGTAGGAGGTCTTCTCTCGTTGGGGCCGTAGCCGTGTTGAACTTATACTGTCTGAGGAAGTCCTCTGCAAGATCTTCCCATCCATCATAATCATCCAGGTCTAATTCAATGAACCATGCCAGGGCGGCGCTAGACAAACTTTCTTGGAACGTGTTCATCAGCAGTGGAACGTAGTCTGAATATTGCGCCATCTTGCGCAGATAATATTTGAGGTGAGCGCGTGGACAGCCTATCCCATTGTACTTTCTCACGAAGTCCGGTTCTTTGTAGTCAGGAGGGGTCTCTACCTTGGCAAATGGAGATATCTTGTCGAAATGAGCCAACTCGTAACTTTGGCTGCTTAAGCATTCTTCAATCTTGGCTAATCTCTTAGCCTCCACTTCGGTTTTTACAGTCTGCTTCCCCTTCTCCTCCTTCTCGAGGTTGACAACAACAGGGGGTGCCTTTTGTTGCGACTGGATGTTTGGTACACAGACATCGTCTTCGACACGTTGGGTATTTTTCGCCGTTTATTTATCAGCTACACCAGGTGCAAATGCTGGACTCGAGATGTTCTGATTAGGAGCCACTGCCTGTCTGGCGTGGGAGGCTTCCAGCATCGCCTTAATATCAGCCATCATAGTCGCCATAGCAGTCATTTGAGTTTTCAGCATGCTTACGCCTGTTGTTCCATTCTCGTTTTAAGCCGAGTACGAAAGCGATGCGTTTGTAGTTCCGTGATGAGAGTGCACCTGTTTTCAGAAGAAATCCCAATGAGTATTTCTTCGGTACTGACAAAAGGAATTACTTGATTCTTCTAATTTGCATGTTTTCTATTGGTGAATGAGAAAAAGGACTACCTTATGAGCCTTAGTCTCATGTGAGTAATTCTTTTAATCATTCTCCAGAGAGAATTCATGAAATTAAAAGAAGTGTAATTTTTTACGATAGTTTTTTTTTTATGCATTTGTAAAATATGTCCATATCCATGCTCATGTATCCAAAACAATATCCAATACAAATGAGAATGCATGAAAATGCATTGCAATGTTTGCTCATTTTACACTTGATGGAATAGTCTATTCAAGTCTAAGGCGTTTGAGGCCTATGGCATCCCCGTCACTCCCATACAGATTAGTCTCTTCGGTTTGGGAGTCTTCATCTTTTGAATATGACGGTGACCTCATATCTTCGGGTATGTACGACTCTACTCCAGGCACGTACGGTACGATGTATTCAGGTACATAAGGTTCGACAAAGCTACGTCTGGTCGCCTCAAAGTGCTGGATGTACTCAGTGGTGGCCCTGTGAATGTTCTCTTTGCGAGTTATATTCTCTGGCCACCTTATATCTTCAGCCTGGGAGTTCTTCAAAGAGCGCATAATAAATGCCACCTTGGCTTCGAACTGTTTCATCTTTTTTCCTATGAGGGTCTCGTTTGGTATATCAAAGGAAAAGACACCAGGTCGTGGTTGAGAGGGGATCTCCTGTAATGCCCTAAATTGTCGGATAACCCTCTTTGGATAATATGCGGTAGCACCCGTGAATCCTAGCAAAGGGACCGGATCTTCGTCATTGCATGCTAATCTGACTTTGCTCAGTGTTGGCAACCTTTGCCGCCATCGGAGCTGTTCGGGTTTTAAAGCTCTAAAGAATTCTCTCCATTATCTAAAGTTGAACTTAGGAATGTGTGTGTGGGTTCTGACGAAGGTTTTAAGAGGATGAGCATCGGGGCTAATCTCAGTGAAACCCATGCGGATATGGAATTGTCTGACATGAGATGTGAACCATAGGTACAAAAGATCACTAGAGGCTCTAAAGATTCCATTCTTGTTTTTCTTGAAGCGATTTAGGGAAAGAAAGGTCTCAGCAAGGATGATGTTTGAATAATCCCACCCACAACAGACTTGTCTGACTACAACGACCATAATAGGATCGAAGGTGACAGAAGAGATTGGGAATAGCACGAAACTAAAGAAGGCCAACACAAAGGCTCTACCTGATTTAGTCCATTTAGCAGCAGGAAGGTTGGGAAATCGATCTAGGAGGAAGGATAGGGAGATTCGTCCAGAATTACTTTTTGCATCTGCTTTGACTTCTTTGAGGCTTGTGTCAAGGAATTCAGCTAGTTGACTCAAGGGTTCAAATCCTATGGGAGGTTGAACTAGTAAATGAGTGAATTCAACTCCGATGGCGGTGCTGTATTCTTCAAGAGTAGGGTAACCTCCAGTCCCTCCATGCATAATGTTGCGGTGGTGGGATCCCAATAAAGTGCCATGGCTTGAATAAAGGTAGGTGGACACTCAATCTTCAGCAGGTCCAATAGATACCCTAGTTGCGATTTGGCGTACTTCTGGCTAGCTTTACCCATGCTATCCCACCATGATAGGAGCTCGGCCCGAGGAACTTTGAACACTTGAATATCATCATTTCCCATCAAGTCTAAAATATGCGAATGAATTTGAAAAAGTCAATCGTCAAAAATTACTTTAAAACATGGGACTATGCAAATGCCATGTAGTATGCATGGACCAACTTAATTGTATAGTTCAATTAAAGAAATGGAAATTAGAACCTTTTTCAGGTACTGAAGACCTGAATCGAAGTCTAATTTGAATTTCAGGAAAGTGAGTTATGCAATTTAGTAGGGTTCACTCCAGTGACTAAGGGAAATAACAACGTCACATTCTATTGATCAAAACATCAAAATGGGAGAAGAGCGGAATGAATCCCTTATTACAACCAGGACGCCTAACAAAAGAAAGGAAAGAAGAAACTCTTCAAACAAGAAAGCCATAAAAGGCCGTTGGAATGTGAGGATCTGATCCACCTTTTCTAAAGGTTTACTCCTCCTCACGCTGATAGTTAGTCGGGAATCCTTCTCCAGCTGAGTGTAGGGGACCGTCTTCAATGCATTGGTTGAGGGGTCCTAGTTCCTCTAGCCATTCTCTGGTCCATGGTATGATGACTTCTGGAGTTTTCTCACGTCTCGTCTTTTTGAGTATGATGCGCTTTGGCTTTGTCTTGATCGCAGGGCGTCTTCTTTTTCCCCAAAAGGTGATCCCCGGTATGTCTTCATTAGCACGTCTTTCGGCTTGTCGACGTGCGTATGCCTCTCTAGCTAGGTGGTTGCGACGCTGTCTCTTCATCTCCAAATAATCCTTGAACATCTCGTCCGCTTGTCGCTTGAATCTGAGGTTGTCGACATAGTAGCGGGTCTGACAATCTTCAGCATATCCCAGCTTGCGTCCAGTCAGCTCTCAGCCATGCACGAACCTAGTAAAGTGCAGCCTTGTGTTCAGTCCAGGGCGAGTAACTTTCCTTAGGCATTCGAAGGTTACCAACTTTGTTGAACTTTTAGGAAACAGCGACATCCTATTCAATTAGTCACTTTAATGATTTTCATGATGTATGCAAATGCATATATGTGTATGCAATGTACGAGTCATACTATAGAACATGGAGTAGTAAAGTACATTGAAAATAAATGCCTTACCAACCAAACTTGGGGATGTGAAATGTTCCCCTATAACCATGGGCGGTTTTAGGTATACCAACCATCCATAGACATGCGCATGAGACAAGTGGGTATACTCTAGAAATCGAAAATCGGGTGAGGAACCTATGGCTCAGGCTCACATGATCCAAATGAGGCAGATTCCTCTCCAAGGGTATCCATCCAAGAGGGCTAGATATCGTCAATTTGAATTGTCGGCGGGAACGAACACGAAAGTCTCAAGTGCCATCAAACACGAGATCCTTTCGCATCCTTTCCCTATCTAAGGTAACCTAGAGGTGGTTTGCAGTCGGGGTTTAACTGCCAGTGTGTGCGATGTGTCGTGATCATCACAATGCAAGGTCATACACAGCAGTTTGTATCAAACATCGCTTCAATATGTGCTTAAAATAAACATACATTCCCAACTCTAACTTGCAGGAAAATGTCAACAATCACTACACCCCTTATTTCTCCAATCTGCAAAAACATCTAACACAATAGTTAGCGTACGTACCTCACCTTCGAGAGCATCTGCAGAAAACAAGGTCAGATAAACAAATCAACTTTTTAATCGGCTCAAGTCCTCTGGAATTATGTGAAACTAGAGATTCTGGTTTAGAATATTCCCTAGTGGAGTCGCCAGTCTGTCGCGACCCTCTCAAGGCGCAATGCCGTCGAGGGAGCTAATGGGCCGCTCGATGTTGCCTGATCGGACGCGGGCCTCTCCCAAGGTCCATTACCCAAATCGCAAAGGATGGATATGCGTGGTCGACCTTCAGTGCGGTCTGGTGACATGTGATATATGTACATGCCAAGGAGTCGCCACCAATCGTTTCGTGGAGGGTACGATAGGAAACCCTATCGAATAGTTGAAAGCGATCTATTCGATTCAGCGAAAACTAGAGAAATGGGATCGGGGACTTAGTTACGCCAACTATCAGAGTTGACGCCCTTTCGGTACCTAAGCTGAATGGTTTATCTGATTCTAGGATTTCATACAGAGGAGTGGGGTTCAGATCCTAAATCTAGGAGTTCATGCAGAAGGGAATGACTACTCTATCACTCACAATCAATAGAAGTAAATGCGCAAATCAAGGATCCAGAGCATGCGGATAAAGCACATGAAATCAGCATGGCATCCCTAATGAGGCCCTATTGGCCTAGAGAAGTATCAATCAAGGCTTAGGAGTGATTTGACATTATTCGCCCATGAGGGGCAGAATCGTAATTTTGAGAGATTTAAGGACAATTTGCCACAAAAATGGCAAAATCATCATCTTAGACGAAATCTGTGGTCAAAAGGTGACGAAAATGGGATTGGTGATCAAATCCTTCCATTTCCTATTTTTCGAGAATTTTCAGAATTTTTTTGGAATTTAAAAGTGATTTTACCTTTGGAGGGGTAAAGTCGTCATTTTGGACAAAAACGGGAACTGAAAATCTCAAATATTAGGGTTGGTCATCCACTTAACCCAAACCTTTACTTTAATCAATTTTCAAGACTTGACCGAGACAAGAAAGACGATTTTCCCATTGAGGGGCAAAATCGTCATTTTGATAAAATGGACGAGACTCGAAAACCCAAGCCCAAGAATTGATTGCCTAACCGACCCCAATTCTTGCCTTGGCATTATCGATTTTATCTTAGCTTACGCAACGGAGACGACTTACCCCTAAAGGGTAACATCGTCAAGTCTCGGAAGAACGGATAAGAAACCCCAAAAATAGGGTTGACCAGTTGTCTATGGTCAATCCTCGATTTTTGGGGATTTCTGGAGTGTCTAGGATTTCCCCACAATTTTTCATATATTTTTTGGGATTTTCTAGTGTTTTCTGGCATTTTTTAGGATTTTCTAGGATTTTTTGATTTTTTTTATTTTTTAAAATCATTTTCTGATTTTTTATTAAAAATAATGTTTCGGACCGGGTCGACCCGACCCACTCGGGTCGAAACCCAGCCCAGACCCGGACCCGGACCCGCATAACCCGTGCCCAAAACGACGCCATATCGTATCTTTTTTATTTTCGATTTAACTGGATTTAATCCGACGGTCCTCAATGAACCGCGTGGCTAATCCACGACCACCGGATGAGATTACTACAACCAACGGTTTAGATTGAATGAAGACTCGACCAGGGTCGTTTGATCTGACTACTTAAACCTACGGCCACGAATAAAATGTGAGGCTTGATCTGGACCGTCTACTCATACTAACCTAAACGACGTCGCCTACAAACTAACCCAAACAGCGCCGTTTCAGCCAATTTCGATTTTCTGATTTAAAACTATTTTCGGATAATCCTATTTACTAATCGGACGGTCACCATTTATTGGACTCGATTAACCCTGACCGTCCGATCTACTTATTCGAATAACAGACTCCTAACGGCCTGCTGACTGGACTGACACGTGGACTAATGGCCGAATGCCACCTAGGACTTTGACTGTTTGACCAGCCACGTCATCTTCGTCTTCAACTTCGCGACCGTCTCTGAATGGACGGCCACAGCTCTCCGGCGATGATCCGACAGTAGGATCTTGATGAAATCACGCGAGACCAACATTAATCGACTCGCAATCACTTCTAGTCTAACATATCTGAGAATTGGAGCACCTAATTCACAAGATCGCGAGCATCAAGCAGAATGCTGAGTACGGCCATGGCAACCTAATAGCTCGATTCATAGCGAATCATGGCAATTCAGTCACAGAATAGTACCAATGGAGGTTCAGAAGACTTACCTCGAGCTCCGATTGAGCTCGCTCGGCCCAGATTTGGCTGGGTGACGTTGAATAGTGGTTCGGCAATGGAGGTTGGATTGGAAGACTCGATTGGATGTGTTAAGACAAAATCAATGCAAACAAGATATGCGACAGTGGTCAGTGATGCCCCAGAACAAAACGCACACATTAATTGCAAGAATAAATAAGAAATGCATGAGTCGCCATTGATACCCAGTAAGAAGCTCGAGACTGTGACTCACCTGTTCAGGCGATCTCAGGCCGTGCGGCCGACGGCGATTGCTTCCCCGGAGCTTGGGTGACCTCCTCACGACTTCGTCAAGCTTCAATTCAGCCTCAGGAGGCCCAACCAATGCTCTGTCAATCCGAGCTCCACCCTCGACAATGGCGATGGAGGGGAGCTCTTTCTCTCTCTTTCTTTCTCTCTGTTCGATTCAGTTCCTCTCTCTCTAACTGAATCAACCGTCCTCCTCAACAAAAAACCCCTATAGGCTTATATAGCCTTCTCGAATTTTGGCGCCGAACAGGAGAGGCGAACTAACTCGAATTGCACGTGCAGCCACGTGCTTTTAGGCCCAAACGGCATCGAGGAGGATGGGCATTTCCGTCCAACTCTGTTTGGTCCTCCGACGGGCTTCATCTAGTGTGAATTTGGCACAAATTTGTCCTGCGTTTGAGAATGTTGACTTTCGCTGGTTTAAAGGTTTGACTGACCTCGCCGAAGCTCGTCCGGCGGTCATTTGTCTTGGGGCCGGTCTTGATCGAAAGGTCTTGAGGTAAGGAGCTAGACGCCCACCAATGCTTCTTCAACTGCCGCCGATTGCTTGGTCAATTTTGTCATCGAAATCAGACCTTCCACTGTTCATCTGCGCAGGATCTTGAGGAAGACGATGACACTGTAGCGGACCGGTTCGACCGGTCCGAACCGTTTCCGGCTTATAATTTTCCAAATTAAACCCAAATTAATGGGAAATTTTTGTAATTGGACCTCAGAATCGAATTTAGGGCATGGATTTTATCTAAAAATGAGGTTTTGCCCAAAAGTTCATATCAATTTCTATAAAAACCCCAAATTTTCATGTAATTGCAAATTGGGGAATTGTGCAATTGAAGGCCCAAATGATCAAATTGGGCCAAATTACCTATGCCAATCGATTCAAAATGGTGAAAACCATTGGGCAGTATGTTTAATTTGCAATGATAGTCCTTGAATTGAAAGTAATTTCAAATATGCCCAATTTCGAGGACTAAAATGCAATTAAGTATGCAATTTTGGTAAATTCGTGCAATTGAGCCATTTGTGCAAATAATTGGGCTAAATTGCAATAAGGGACAGTTATATTGGACGTCAAGATCCTAGAAAATGCCAAAATTACAAATTAAAAGACTCAATTGACATTTTTTTTATCAAATTCAATCATACATGTTACAAAGGAACATGTAAAATTGAATCTGATTTTGGACTTTTTGTGAGGTTAAAAAGATAAGGGATTTAAAATAAAAATATTAGCTATTTGTCCATATTTTTGTGACCTCAAATGCTATTTTTCTTGATTTTTCTAGTATTTTCCTAATTTCTGAAAATATTAAAAAATGTGAAAAATATGAAATTTTTTTTTTGTCAAAAATGGTTTCTTTGGCTTGGTCAAGGCCACCAAAGTTGATTTTGTAATTTTTTGACTTTTTATGGGTTTTTCACGAATTTTCTAAGAAATTATAAAAAAGGCTGATCCAAAATTAGGTGTCAACAAGTGTTCTTATGTTTTTTATTACAGAACTGCTAAGGCTTGGACCATGTCGGATTAAGAGAGATGAAGAGAAGTAAAAAAGAAGGCTTAAGTACACTTCAAGTGCCGTAAGTTGTGTACGATTCTCACTTTAGTGTAGGGGTGTCAATAGTTCAGATCAGTTCGATTCTTCAAAAAATTGAACTGAATCGAACCATTAAGATTTACGTTTGAACTGAACCATTCTCGCCATGAACCGCAGATGAACTAAACTAAAAAATCCAGTTCGGTGCAATTTAGTTCGGTTTGGTTAAGTTATTTCCAGATTTTTTTGTCCTTTTTTTGGATCCTCTAACGCCCACAGCTAAATGATGGCCATAAAACGCAACCTGATTTTGGGAAATGCCCAGACCGACCTCGTGAACTCCTCTGACACCCACAGTTATTGCCTAGTTCGGTGCAGTTTAGTTCGGTTTGGTTCAGTTACTGAATTGCCATAAAACGCAACCTGATTTTTTTCCCTTTTTCTTCTTGGTTCATGTATTTTTGGTTCAGCAATTCAGTAACTGAACTGACCAATAACTGGACCAAAAATACCTGAATCGAGAAGAAAATTTTGGTTCTTTTATTAACTGAACCGAAAACCGAACCGAACTGCAAATGTGTGAAATTTCAGTTCGGTTTGGTTCAGTTCAGTTTTTGGTTCAGTTTGTGGATCAGTTTTGACACATCTACTTTAGTGTCAAAACTTTCAAATCGATCACTTTAGTGCTAAGTCTTCGATCACTTCAGTGCTGAGTGCATACGTGGCCGTCGGAAAGTCTACGTCGAGCCTATATGGACTTTTTACATAAAAAAAAAAAAAGAGGACGACGTGGTTCACCGAAGGCTGACTCAGCGTTCTGAAGAGCAATGCGACATCGTAACAACCGATTTCGCCCTACATAAACTCTAAATCCCCAAATTAAGCCCAAAATTAGAAACCCTAATGTGGCTGAAGTGAAATTGAGTCCTCCATTTCTATTTCGCCCCAAAATTGACAGTCTTAGGTTGAAATGGAGGGAAGAAGCTTTAGTGGCAGCTCGAATTCTATTCTAACTTGACATTCGAACCCTAATTTTTCCCTCGGAGGCATAATTTCACCCTAATTTTGCCCTAATTTGGCCTTGTCTCTAACTTTCAGAGAGGCACAGACAATGCATACCTCACGAAGGCGAGCAAGCGATGGCGACGGTCGATCGGAGATCAACCATGGCGAGCGAGTGACGGTGGTGACTCCTTGAGTGACCGGCCGACTGGATTTCGCAAGTTCCGGTCATTCCTTCGCACGATAGAGACCTTGAAGACAAACACACTCTATGATTCGTTCTTGTATTGTCTTATTATACATAAATGATGTCATTTCACCAGACTTCGGCCATGTAAGATAGTAAAACTTAGTTTTAAAATCCACGTAATTCATTGCGCCGAATTTTGGTTGGATTTTGATCGGAATGGCACTAAAGTGCACGATTTTCTCCGATATTAGCATTGAAGTGATCGAAGTTACAAAAACTTGGCACTAAAGTGATCGATTTGAAAGTTTTGGCACTAAAATGAGTGTTGTACACAACTTATAGCACTTGGGGTGTACTTAAGCCGTAAAAAGAAAGGAGGAAAATGGGACCCACAAGAAAGATAGAAGGGAAACAAAAACGTGACTCCATAGCCAAACAAAAAGAATGCTTAAAAAAGATGGGACCCACAAGGATTAATATTATTTAGGAGTGTTTTAACTATGGTGGGAGTGGAAAAAGGGCGACTGTTACAAAATTCGTAATGTTATCTTTTTGTGACGATCAACCATGGATGTCTCCTCTATCACACATATTTTCTCTTGAAAAGAAAATCAAGTTCACCCAAAATACATTTCTTATTGATAATTTGTGTGCGCCCGCTGATATTCCTAATTATTTTGTTATTATTAGACGAAAAATTCTAAATAATGGCCTGAAGTGCCATCATTTTTTCAAATAAATATCTGAAGAGAATCTTATTATAAATGTTTAATATCATGGAAAACCCCAAACCGGTACACCTGTGATAAATTTACCTTAAACTATTTTTTTGACCACGAAAAGCTCCAAACTGGCACACTTATGATAAATTTACCATAAATTATTTTTTTTACCACCAAAAATCATAAACTAGTACTTTTGTGATAAATTTACCATAAACTAATTTTTTTACTAAGAAATATCACAAACTGGTATACCCGTGATAAATTTATCCTCTGTTAAGTTGGATTAATACCATGAAAAATATCAAATTAATAAACATGTGACAAACATAGGATAAAAATCTCAAACTAGTACGCCTGTGAACTGGAACATGTTATCTAACTTAGCAATTTGACGATTAGATTAACGAAAACTAACGGAGGGTAAATTTACCACAGATGTACCAGTTTTGGGTAAATTAGTCACAAGTATACCAGTTTGAGATTTTTGGTGGTCAAAAAAATAATTTGGGGTAAATTTGTCACATGTGTAGCAATTTGAGGTTTTTCGTGGTATTAACCCTATTATAAATAAGGGTTTGAAACACTTTTATTATTTCAAATAAGGGCCCGTCCGAAGGGCATTTTTGTCCTTTATTTTTTGAAAATTTTTACCTTTTTTTTTTCTTTTTTCTCTTTCCTCCCTCGGTCATCTCCGACACTGAGCGACCCTCGCTGCCCGGCCTTTCCAGCCCAGACGAGGGTTAGGGTTACTCTTGTCGGCGTCCGGCGAGGGCAGCCCAACTTCGCTTGAGTCGGATGACATATGCAAGGGTCGGGGGAGGGAAGAGGAAAAAAAATCAAAAAAATAAATGATGAGAATGCCTTTAATCATGCCCTTATTTGATATACTGAGGGCATTTTAGATTTTTATTTAAAATAAAGTCTATTTTAAATCCTTATTTAAAAAGATAGATTAGTTCTACGTTGGCTTGTGTCGTTTGGCTGCGGCTCTCCCGCACCGAAAACGCGAGGGGACATATTCTCGGACCAGAGAGAAGGAAGAGCATATATAAGGACCAGAACCGGTCTTGTCCCTTAATCAAATCGCGAACTATAGCAAATACTGGGAAATCATTTCGTTCATTTTGCTTGGGTTCAATCCTAACACCGTTCATCCACCAATTCAAGGTCCGTTCTTTCTCTTGTTCTACACAATTCGAAGCCCCAGTTTTTGCCATTCTAGCTCAACCAGTCAAAACAGCTTCTTTGCTTCTCTTGAAAGCGAAAAAACCATCTCTTGAGTTTCTTGCTTTCATCCAATCTCTTTTCTTTTCTGTTTACCTCGATCATTGGTCCATGCCCCTTTTTTTTTTTTGCCCTGATTGGTGCTCGATGTATAATCCTTTTAGCAGTCATTCTCTCTCTCCCCTCATTCCGATTTCCACTGAGGATTTCTTTATTCCCTTAAGCTACAGGTCAAAGAAAGCTATCCTACTCTGTCAAGGTGAAACAGTGAACTTTGAAGTTGTTTGTAAGTTTCTTATATCTCCTAATTGCTCATTCGTTCTCCGAATATATTAGTTGTTTCTTCCTCAGTAACGCTTCTTCTTATATATAATTAAGGAGGGCGTCCTTTGTTTCCTTTTTCATGTTCTTTTTGCGGTAGATGACAAGAGTCCATTAGGTCTGCTCTGACCACAAACAGTTGGGGGTTAGGTTGGTGAAAAACCCTTTTGGTTTTTGTTTTTGGAGTGATGGCTGGTCCAAGCGAAGACTACCAAAGCTCTCTTGGAAATGACGATATGAAAGATCAAGAAGATGCCCATGAAAGCAGCTATCCTGAAGATAAAGAACAAGATATTGAGGGTGATTCGATGGCTCATCTGGCCAGCAATTCGATCCACAGGTCTAGTTCAAGGCCACAGCTTGACCTCAGCAAAGCAGCAATTCAAGGGACTTTTGAAGAGACAAATCCCACAATTCTTTTGCCTAATCAATCTGATGATATCTCACACTTGGCTCTTGACATTGGAGGTATGGAACAAGATTCCGGATTTTTTGGTTCCCAAGTTGTGTTGGTGTTTTTTCAGCTCCCTCATCTTTTCGCCCTTCTCTCTTTTAATTTGTGTAGCCGTATTTTGATTGATTGCATTACTTTATATTTCGTTGGGAATTGTAAGGTTTGACAACAAAGAGAGAAAAAAATGATATGCGCTGCATCAAGTTTTTGTAGAGACTGTGCAGCAGTCTGCTCTTCAGTATTAAAGCTTTGCATTGTTATTAACTTGTTTTTGTGTTCATATTGCTATGTTACCTTTTATGTTTTCATTTCCTGGAGATACTTTCACCATCTTGATGTTGACTTCATCTTTATGAGAATATAATATACACGTAGGTTTCCACGCTTTTTTCCCCGTCTCCAGCGAATTTAAAACTTCGTCCTTTTTCTCTATCTTTGATGTTTTTGGAGTGGACATATCGGCTCCTTTTGCTTTCCCTGCTGCTTTGAAGAACACTTTAATTTATCTTTACTAATATGCTGTGAGATCTTGTTTGCAGCTGGTGGATCAGAAGTGCTTGATAGTGCTTTCTATTTGAAGGGGCTACACCTGAGATAGTATTTAGAATGCATAATTAGAAATGGATGATGTGAATTCTTCTAACACTAGAGAACAGATCAAAGTAGAGTTTTTTTATGAGAAGTAAATAAGATAAAGTATTCTAGCACTTGGAAGGGCTAACAGGGGCCTTGCTGTCAGAACTTTTGCTTCTCAGTTGCTTGCACTGAATGTTGGCTTCTAAAGCGGCTCCATTCATCATCAAGTTTTGATGATGTGTTGGTGTTCTGGCAGGTTCTCTCATCAAGTTGGTGTACTTTTCAAGACACGAGGACCAATCCACTGTTGATAAGAGGAAGAAAACTGTGAAGCAGAGACTAGGGATATCCAATGGCATCAGGAGAAGCTACCCTATTCTAGGTGGAAGGCTGCATTTTGTTAAATTTGAGACAAACAAGATAAATGAGTGCCTAGAATTTATAGACTCCAAGCAGCTTCATCGTGGTGGTATGTTTCTTTTACGCTGTCATGCTTTCTGTGCGCACCACGTGCTTGTGCATGCTCGAGTGCTGTCCAGTACACCTGGCACATTTTGCTTGAGTGAACATATTTATCCGCAATTGCTAACACAATGTATTAGATTTTTTATTTCTCATCTCTGCAACTTATCTTTGTTCCTATCTAGATATTTGTTTCGTTCTGTGATTTCCAATACAGTGGATCTATTGTCCTTACACTGATGTTCTGGTTTGTTATGTTGTCACAGGGGTAGATTCTCGCCATTGGGGTTCTGAGTCTCCCAATTCACAACCCATTGACAATGCTGTAATAAAGGTAAACACTTGTTCTTATGACTATTGTGGAGTGTTCTGTAATCCTTGCCAAATGAATGGAGAAAAGCCTAAATTTGTTTAATGTTCTTGAAGATGCGGACTTTTTGAACTTGATGAATATTTTTCTTTTTAGGTGATTGAAAGAATGCAATGTTTGTAGTATACATGAAATGAAAAAAAGGACCTAGTTTTTCTTCATGTTGGTTGCAGTCCTCTTCTATGTTTTGAGAAGAAGCTTACAGCATCACATTAGGAACATTAGGGATTATTATTATTTTACTTCCCATCCCTTTATAAGCGGGAAAAAAAAGATAATACAAAGTCGAACAGTTATTTAATGGTAGACGTTATTTTCTCATTGTCTTCTGTGTGATGCTGATTAGTTTTTTTTCCTTAAAAGGTCCAACTAATTTTTTCTCACGTTATTCACCTTATTATCATTACTAGAAAAACCATAAATTCCTTTCGTACCTCTGGCAAGTTATATGTTTATTAGAAGTATGTGTATGTGCGTACGTGCAGGCTTTTTGCTGATTTTCATTTTGTTGGCATGTGCATGCT
Source organism: Rhodomyrtus psidioides (assembly GCA_021437785.1). NCBI lineage: Eukaryota > Viridiplantae > Streptophyta > Magnoliopsida > Myrtales > Myrtaceae > Rhodomyrtus > Rhodomyrtus psidioides. The sequence continues at coordinate 9,625,665 of JAILYB010000015.1, read as the reverse complement.
TTTGAAGATTAACAAACACTGACGTAGTCAGGTTCTTGGCCAGGGGGTATGGTCCATGTTTCAGTTCTTATCTTGTAAAGATTATGTGCGCGCGCGCGTGTGTCTGCTTTTTGTTGATTTTCATTTGATTGGCATTTGGATGTTTATGAACTATTTCGGATGTAGTCAGACTTGGCGAGGGAATAATTATCTCCTTTCTGTTCTATTCAAGTGAAACTCGAGCCATTAATGCATTGTTCTTGTGAGAAGGCCACAGGTGGTGGAGCATTCAAATTTGCAGATCTCTTTAGAGAAAGGCTTGGTGTTAGCATTGAAAAAGAAGATGAAATGGATTGTCTTGTAGCTGGTGCAAATTTTTTACTCAAGGTGAATCTTTTCCACTTCCCCTTTCAGCTAGATTTTATCCTTGTCCATTATTTTGCTTTTCCTGAGACAGCGAACTGAAGCTTCAAGTTTATTTTCAACAACATAGATCTTATCACGTGGACATGTTTGAGCATGTGAATCAACTTATGAGCCTGAACATGTTATGAAGTGCCTTTTCTGTTTTCTGTTTAATTTTCTCACCTCCAATCTTCAGCATTTCGAATATCAACTACAGCAAAAATTTCTGCTATTGTTTAGTCATTGACCCTGTGTTACCCTGTGTTAGTAATTGCAAAATGATGTATTTTTCAACTACAGCTCTGCCAGCATGGAAGGACTTTAGTTCACTTGCATTAGTATTTTCATATCTCTTGGTTGTGCTATCATCCTTAAGTCTCTTGGAGCCTCTTAACATTGCTACTTATTGTAATTAGGCAATTCGTCATGAAGCTTTTACTCACATTGAGGGACAGAAAGAATTTGTGCAAATTGACCACAATGAGTTGTTTCCTTATCTTCTTGTTAATATCGGATCTGGTGTCAGCATGATTAAGGTAAATTTATCATCTTTTACTGTGGCTGTGCTTAAGCTTATATGTTCCTAGTTGGTGTTTTAATCTTGCCCGCTACAGGTTGATGGCGATGGGAAATTTGAGCGAGTCAGCGGTACTAATGTTGGTGGAGGTACATACTGGGGCTTGGGAAGGCTGTTAACAAAGTGCAAAAGGTCAATCTTGAAGGTCCTTATTTCCTTCTCTCTGTCTGCAAGTTTTCCTAAGCTGGTGCCATGGATTGTTATTTGTGCTTCAGTTTTGATGAGCTGCTAGAGCTAAGTCAAAGGGGAGACAACAGGAAAATTGACATGCTTGTTGGAGACATATATGGCGGTATGGATTACTCTAAGGTATGACTTACTTTTGGTTCCTTCCATTAAGCTTTTTGCTAACATAAGTTCTACAAACAGTGACATACCATGTATGTCAAATTTACTTCCGTTTTCATGTCACTGAATATTGTGTTATCACACTTGTTTATCGATGTGATCGAGATTCTCATGTTGTTAATAATCCCAGATTGGTCTATCTGCATCCACGATTGCTTCAAGTTTCGGTAAGGCTATTTCTGAAAACAAGGATCTCGAGGACTACAGACCTGAAGACATATCCTTGTCTCTCTTGCGAATGATTTCTTACAATATTGGGCAGGTAAATTGCAAACAGAGAGGATCCTGTTGTGACTTTTAACTCTACAATTTGATGGCACTACAATTGTGACCACAGGCATGAGTTTGATTGTACTCTATCCATTTGGCCTTTCGTTAGTTAGCTTACGCAAGTCTCTCATTTAGATCAGAGAATAACAAATATGAGTGTCCTCTACTTTTTATTCCATTCATTCTGGTGGATGATGCACCAAGATGATATGATTTGGCATCTGAACAAATTATCCTGATTAGGGTTCATCTTAACGAAGAAAGTTATGAGTGACTAGGGCATTTAAGGTGATCAAATCACTTCAAAAATATTTATTAGAATTAGTAACCACCCTTTTACTATCTTAGGAAGGTGGCAATTAATCGATGTTCTTTAAATGATATAATACATGGTGCCTTTTCTGGATAAATGAAGCACCTGAAATTTTTCTTGGAGTCTTAATAGAATATGATTATGGATACATTGAATGACTTATTAGGGCTTCTTCTTCTTCTACTTTAATTTAGGGCTTAGTTTTAGTTGCTCGAATTTTGCAGTTACCACTTTTAATGAAGCTATGTGGTTTTACATTGTATTGGAATCTAATTTGCGATGGTGATATTCTCACTGTGCCAATTGTTTCTTTGATTCCGATTTGATCTTTTGCTGTGCAGATATCTTACTTGAATGCGCTAAGGTTTGGGTTAAAGCGAATCTTTTTTGGTGGTTTCTTTATTAGGGGCCATGCTTATACAATGGACACAATATCTTTTGCAGTTCATTTCTGGTAAAAATTTTGTCTACCATGCTTATTCATGATCTCTTTTGAAAACAGCTAAAGTGGAAAGTTGAGTGCGTTCTTTTATCTGTCTTGATTATCAGTTATTGAGAGCTAAATAGTGCTGCACTTATGCAGGTCAAGAGGGGAGATGCAAGCAATGTTTCTGCGGCATGAAGGATTTTTGGGAGCATTAGGTGCATTTATGAGCTATGAAAAGCATGGTCTTGATGACTTAATGGTTCATCAGTTAGTGGAAAGGTTTCCAATGGGTGCACCATATACAGGAGGAAATATTCATGGCCCGCCGCTGGCAGATCTTAATGAGAAGGCAAGTTTAGTTACAACAGATAGAAACTCTTCTGAGCATATTGACAGCTCTGAAACTATGAGATTAAATTCTTCATGGGTTGTTGATTTTGTGACTTTTCTCGCTTTTAACTTTTTGAGGATCTGGTTTTCTTTGGAGCTCCTCATTTCAAAGAAGAGAGAATCATCTGTACCCCTTTAGTATGCCGTTTGGTTTCCTCATCCTTTCATCTGTACTGGGGATCAGAGCCCGTGCTTTGGTCCAGTGAGATCAATCTTTCAATCTTTTGAACTTGTCTAAAATGTAGTTTATGTTCAACCTTTCAATTCTTGTTCTGTTTGGTTAAATTCTCTTTAATGGCATTCTTTTGACTTCAATTAGAAGTTTGACGAGGATGTCTTCAAGGGACTTTATTGCTGAGACAGTCTTTTGGATGAGAGCTTTTCTAATATTTAGCCATTATCTAGGAACAGATATTTCAATCGATGTACCAAAGGTTTAATATTATTTTCATTTGTTAGTTACAAGTGAAAAAGGTCTCTCCCGTTCAACTACTGTTTCCATGGTTGTTAATGCTTGATCAATAGTTTCCGTTTAACATAAGTGACATCCTGTTGTATGGAAAATTCAAAAAAAAATTCTTAGTAGATAATGATTAAATTTCACTGCTATGATGGATTATAGCATGACACTTGTCTGGAACCTGTTTAGCAAGGTTTTGATACTGAGCGCATTGGCTCTATAGTCGGTTTTCAAACAGCTAGCTTTCGAAAATAAAGGAAGTTGGGGAATAGATTACATAAGCAAGTTGACTAGGAGGTGGAACAATATTGATTTTCAGAATAGATTCCTGCTTTTATATTTAATTGTTCTGGAAAAGCTAAAAGTACGTGTTGGCTAATCAATGTCGGGTGGCCACTATTTCGAGTATAAAGCATATTAAAGTGGCTTTGGATGAAGATTCTTTTTTCCCTTTTATATCCTTCTATTGAATATCAGTGTCCAGGCATCTTTAAAGCACAATTCCCAACAACCATGTGTCCACAGGAAGAGAAAAGTTAGTCATTAACATGTAGATGGCCCAGAGAATTTTTAAAGTAGAAATATGCTGTTAGACCAATGGTAAAGAAGAGAATAAATATCATCCTTTTTTGTTATGTCTTTCATTTTACCATAATAAATTGGCTGCTTTTTATGTACAAATCTCTTATGAATGAATTCTTTTTCAAATGAACTCAACTGTGGAACTACAACCATTCTGGAGATGTTGTCATGGCCAGTGTGGTTGCTTAAACTGGTTGTAGGAGAAAGTAAGTTTAAGTGACAAAATATTCTGTACTTTTGAGCTGATGTGGATGTCAGTGTGACTTATCTTGTGGTAATTTTGTTGAATTTCCCAAAGATCAGTCTCTGGTCTTATTGTACAATGGTCTACTTGTTTCTTAGGTGATTATAGAGTTCAATAAAGGAATGTGCTTGTGTTGGCCGGGTTGTAGAGAAACGTACACCCATTGCAAGCATTTGCAAGACAGAAAACACAGCAACTGCGAGCATTTACAAGACAGCGTGTTTTGTGAATATGTCTCCCTATGCTATATTCTTGACTATTTTCTCTTGATTCCAAGTCACGCCCTTCTAGAGTTCCTCCTATTTTGTCTTGCTTAGGATATGAGATATATATTAGTTGAGATCTTGAGCAATTCCCTTCGGTGTTTTTAATCATCCATATCCTTCAGCTTTGATAGTTATCAATATTTTGCAGAATTTCACAGAATGCCTCATGCTTATGGATTAAAGTGCAGATTTCATGGATGGAAAAGTTTGTGCTGAAAGGAACTGAGATCACTGCACCTGTACCAATGGCTAAACCCGGAACCACTGGACTTGGAGGCTTCGAAGTGCCTTCATCAAAGGGAGGTACTCTGCGCTCTGATGCAAGTGCTTTAAATGTTGGTGTTCTTCATCTTGTCCCAACTCTGGAGGTGTTTCCCTTGTTGGCTGATGCAAAAACGTATGTAAGATCGCACACTTTTCTTATTTTGATTAGTTATTTTATCTTGCAATCAGCCTCCTCTATAGTAAGCTCGTGCTTATTCTGTCAAAGAAAGACCCAAAAGAGCAGGAGTTCTTCACTTTTGGCTCATACAAATACTCTGTGGCATCTTTGAGATAACAGTTCTGAATTGACCAAAAGACATTGAGACTTCTATCGCGTGCATTTTTGTATGGTATTGCTTCTTTGTGATGTTGTTAAAGTAAACTGGATGGCTTTCAAACATTTGTTAAGAAATTAAAATGGAAGGATATATGTTTGGTTTCTGCTTCATTACCATTGAGTATCCTCTTCATTGATTTTCCTCATTCCAATTGTTTGACAGTAATCTTCTTATTGATACTCCTTTTCTGATGCATATTTCCACTTGCCCTTTTAACACTGTATTTACTTGCAACTATTGCAGATATGAACCGAACACTATTGACCTATCAGAGACTGGTGAGCTAGAGTAAGTTGCAAACACTACTCACTGTCAATTTCGTTATATGACTATCAGTTCTTTAGCTGATTCGTCTAAATCTTACTGAAGATACTGGTTCACCGTGCTGCTGGAGCATTTACCAGATCTTGTTGATAAGGTATGTACATGTTGTGATTGTGGCCAATGAAAATCTCCCTCCCTCCCTCCCTACCTCCCTCTCTCTCTCTCTCTTGCACCCATGTGAGCAAATACTGATGGTCTGACCCGAGCCAATTCTGAAGTGAGTCCCATTTATGTGAGGATTGACGGTATGATTTTCTCATACTGGCGAATGTCATGAATCCGAAATTTTGATTTGAATTGAGGTACTACACCGGTCACATGTACCGGTCCCATTTATCTGTCATGCTCCTAATCGTCTTTTAAGTTTTAACAGAGTTCAAGGTTCACGCTAATAATAAGCAGTTCTACAATTGTTACATGTTCGTCTTTAAGTTTTAGCAGAGTTCAAGGTTCAAGCTAATAGTAAGCAGTTCTACAATTGTTATATAGTTGTAACTTATGTGAATTGCAGGCAGTCGCAAGCGAAGGAGGAACTGATGATGCCAAAAGGAGGGGCGATGCATTTGCCCGTGCTTTTTCGGCTCATTTGGCTCGGTAATTGTATACTTATGTCATGCACTTGCCATAATTTTATGTGACATTGCTGCAAGACTAGGAGAAGAACTGGTTCATCGATGCCGTGAGTTGTGACCGTTGTTGGATGAATATATAAAAAGCGTCTTCAGAGTTTGTGTGTAATTCTCTTTTTGAGCGTCAAAAAAACTTGAGTCTAACCTTCTAATGAATTGAAGGGATCCCATTAGTTACCTTCATTTTTTTAGGCATCCGTATTTATGGAGGTGGACTCGTGTGTCTTTTATCTGAATGATTGAAAACTGGAAAGGTTCAGTCTGCTATTGCTTCATGAATTTGATATGACAATTCAAGTGAAGACAGCTTGGTGGTGCGATAAAGAATCCATTTGATCCCCTTAAACGTCCTTTTCATGTGAATGGTCTTTTAGTTCACTCGGGAGATCTTTTTTGTATCGCAAGGTATGATGACGATTCAAGATGTATAAAACTGGTTACCTTAAAAATCTTGTTGCAATGTTAATATCCTAAAAAACCTCTAAAGATGTCAAAAAATATGTGGGACGGTCAATGCACTAAATACTAGTAACAATGTTGTTTTTTCATCAAGGTTACACTTGTTTTTAATTTAAGTACACAGGACTGGTACATAATACATCGCAATTGCGCAAACGAAATTATATGGCTGACCCACTTAGTGAAATAAGGCTTAGCTGCCTTTATTTTCTTCTTGTTTTTTCCGTGTCAGTTAGCTGCTGTTCAGTTGAGTTCCTTCACAAGCTAGTCAGCAGCTTCCAACCAAGTTTGGGGTTCAGCTTTTGACTGTTGGAGAGGTGGCAATTTAAAGCAATGTTCTACTTATATTTCCTCTAATTTGTTTCTTCAATATATGAAATTACAGTGTGCTTATAACTATGGTTGCTTTACACAGCTTCAAACTTCCCATCTCATTCATATACGATGCTTGTCTTCTTGGTTGTTGAAGTAATGACCATGAGTGAATATACTCTCTTCTCCAATATTATCGGTTGCCATTTTCTTTTTTACTGTTTTTGACCCTTGATTGATTGTCATAAGTGAAGCATTAAAATTCTGATAAATACTCTGCCAAGCAGGTTGATGGAGGAGCCTGCTGCCTATGGAAAGTTGGGATTGGCCAATCTTTTGGAATTAAGGGAAGAATGTTTAAGAGAGTTTCAATTTGTTGATGCCTACAGAAGCATAAAGCAAAGGTAAAATTTTATTGACAGCTGAATATTTTATTCATGTGAAGGGGATGTAAGGGTCATTTTAATTCTGGAAAAGTATTGCACTGATAATTTCCTGAAAGCTGGTTACCATTATCACTTTACCACTTATCTGATATAACTTCTAACAATATTCAACTTTAAATTTCACCTTTACTCTCTGTCACTGTTGGAGATCGTGAAAGCATTATAAGGTTTCTGTGGAATTCTATTTTTCTCATTTCCTTGGGAAAATGACTTTTTGTCCTCTAGTTCTCCCGAAAACATGGAAACCCACAGTCGCAGGTGCATTTGTTCATTATTTTGCTATTTTAATTTCAGATGAAAACAGAAACTGAACTTCTGGTACCAAATGGACCTTAATAAACCTGTTGTTTCTGCTTGCTAATATATTTGTTACCTAAGCCCCAAGGTGAGTCCTCCAACATAACATGAGAGGCTTATGATTTATGCAGGAATATTCTTTGGAGATGGCGAATGTTTTTGTCAGTAGTTCAGGTGGTTGTGAATGAAATTAGAGTAGTTTTCTCACTTGGTTGTGAAACTGGAAATGCCAATAACCAAAAGAGAAGAAGCAGATTCAATCCCACTATCAGGCAGGTTAAAGAACTATGAAATAAAAAAGACTTATCGGGACTGTGTAAGCGTGGATGTGGCGCCATTTTTAGTTTTTAATTTTCTTCGGCTTGAAAATACAGGGAAAATGAGGCATCACTTGCTGTTTTGTCGGACTTGTTGATGGAGCTTGATAGTATGAGTGAGGTGAGTGTAATATGAGTACTGCTCTACCTTTCCCTTCTTACAGGAAAGAATATTGAAGTATTCAGAATTCTGAAAAATCTTCAGTTTGAATTTTGGGCTCATCTAGGTGTATTCTCGATTTCAACCAAAGAAACATTAATCAGGAGTCGATAATCGTGCGATAAATACTACCAGTGAAATATGCTGTAATAAATTTAGCCATTTTATCAGCTGAAGCATGTACTTTGATTTCAGGAAACACGGCTGCTTACTCTAATTGAAGGTGTCCTAGCAGCAAATATATTTGACTGGGGATCTCGAGCCTGTGTGGATCTTTATCATAAGGGAACAATTATTGAAATTTATAGAATGAGTCGGAATAAGATGCAAAGACCGTGGCGGGTAAGTGGATTGAACCTAAACTCTGACACAGATTCAGGAAAAGGGATATTTGACCTACTTTCATGTTGTAGGTGGATGATTTTGATGAATTTAAGGAGAGAATGTTGGGATCGGGTTCCCAGAAGCCTCGCCCCCACAAAAGAGCTTTACTCTTTGTGGACAATTCAGGTGCTGATATCGTACTTGGTATGCTTCCGCTGGCAAGAGAGCTCCTGCGACGTGGAACAGAAGTAAGGTTTCCTTTACATTGGCAGACTAAAGAAATGGTCTGTAACTGTTAAACGAGAAGTGGTGCTAGTCTTTCTTGCACAGTCTGTCAACTGTAAGCTAGTTAAACAAAAATTAGTCTAGTAAACTCGATTGCTTGATATTCACATCTGAATAGTGTAAGGCATTATGCTTATGCATCAATTTACATTTTTGAATCCTCCCACACAAATTGGTGAAGACATCTAACTTTTCCTACAAAGGCTAGGAAACTTCATGCGTCTGTCCTAAATGAGATTCAGACCACCAATGTGATGGAAATCTCCTGAATAAAAATGACCATCGTCTTATTGACTTGTATAGGAAAGCATAACTATCAGTTAAAATAATTATTTGTCTAGGTTTGCATATTCTCTCAAAGCCTCAGCTTCTATTTCTTAACCTTTCAGTATGCTTTAACGGACGCATAATGGTATTCATTTGCAGGTAGTTTTGGTCGCAAACTCACTCCCTGCTTTGAATGATGTAACTGCTATGGAGCTGCCTGAGATCGTTGCTGAGGCTGCCAAGGTTAGCAACTCGAAATTCTCATCCGAGAGAATGGCTAGTGAAATAATATCAATTTGTTTTATCATGTACCTTTGCCTTTGCTGCATTTTGGTTTCTTCCAGATTAAAGAAAGCGCTTGCACAATGAATAGTAGCGTTCTGTTATTTCCAACTGCTCTCTGATCTGAATATCAAAGCATGCATTATTTGACAAGATAGACTAATGACTGCTGTGGTCTATTACAGCACTGTGATATTCTACGCAGAGCAGCTGAAGCCGGAGGCCTCCTTGTAGATGCAATGACCAACACTATCAATAATGGCTCCAAAGAAATTTGTTCTTCAGTTCCTCTGATGGTTGTCGAGAATGGATGTGGGAGTCCATGCATTGACTTGAGGCAGGTCAGCTCTGAGCTAGCCGCTGCTGCAAAGGATGCTGATTTGGTAGGTTACATGTTCACACACTGAAATTGGACCCCATTTCTATTTTGCAAAAGCCTTATGCTCTGTGAATGTACATCATGCTACTCCATTGGTCTTGCTGTCTAAAGTTAACATGATGGAGCTCCTGTAACGCAGGTTATCCTGGAAGGCATGGGTCGAGCTCTTCACACCAACTTGAATGCTCGGTTTAAATGTGATGCTCTTAAGGTAAAGCTTCTCATTACAATTTCTCCGAAGGTTGAAGAGTGTCATTTCACGTTTTATGTGCGAATGTAATATGGGTCTGGGAATATCCATTCAGAAAATTCCCTCATTTTCACGTAAAAAGTCGAGTAAATGAAAAGCTTCGGCGGGTTTGTCTCCGCGGATAGGTTGGAAGTCATATTTGGCACCTGGTCTCAAACCCGAACTGCTTCCGTCTTGCAGCTTGCAATGGTGAAGAATCAAAGATTGGCGGAAAAGCTGGTCAAAGGCAAGATATACGACTGTGTCTGCAAGTATGAACCGGCAGGTTGAACTTGGATGCTTCCCTGTTTGCCCTCTTGATAAATCCTTTTAACAACCCTTCAGCGATTCGAGTAACTATTGTCAGATGAAAATTGGTGGTTGGACTTCCTGTTCTAGTGTTTCTTTTGAAACTGCCAGTGCCACAACAGTTCATCATAGAGGCAAGTGTTGCAGCATGTAAGGTTTCACATTCTGGGGTTTCTCCAGTGGGATGGAAAATCCCCAACCCTCTTGTTATACTATACAAATAAATTCAGTCCTGATTTCCTGGAGTCCCTCCTGCTCGGCATAGACGATGGAGGAACTCCCGCTTAGCTTAATGCGAGCATGGAGAAAGATTGGCTAGGTTTGAGCTTAGTGCCGCGTGGCGGAAAGTATAAATGGTATCGAATATCCAAGCTATCTACAGCCGGACTCCCGCTGAGCTTAATGCGAGCATAGAGATTGGCTGGATTTCGGCTTAGTGTAGTGTCGTGGAAAAGATAAAATGGTATCGAATAAATTACAAGTGCACGTTCATACTGTGAACCTTTATGTTGTGCTCGCATATCTGATCTCAAGGATGTACACGTCCCTCCTATAATGTAGAATCGCGAAACGATCAAAAAGGAAAAAGTGCGGGGTGGGCCGTGAGGGGGTGCTCGAAACATATGTAAAATGTAATAGATATATTTGTTGGAAAGTCCTGTCAAAAGATGGGCATTTGGTCTAGTGGTATGATTCTCGCTTTGGGTGCGAGAGGTCCCGAGTTCGATTCTCGGAATGCCCCTCTCTTTTTTTGCCCTTCTTTTTAGACCCATCATTTCTGCAGTTTTCTATCCTTAATTTCACGCCAGGAGAATTTGTAGATTGAAGGCTCTTGCCAATGTACTTTTTTCCCGACGTCGACCTTGTTCCTTCGATCGCTAGAACGAAACACGAGTCTTGCTTTTTGTTCAAATTAATTTGAAGTTGGAAGGCCAACAACATTTTCCCCACTAAGACATGTCAAAATTCATTGTTCCGTCTTTCATGGGATGTTTTAAAACCCGACACATTGTCTGAACGTAGTCACTTTAAATTGAACTCACATTTAACTCAATAAGGCATTCGATAAATGTTGACACGAATGAAAGTACTAAAATCAATGAGTTACTCCGTTGGAATACTTCTGGATAAAGTTATTTGTAATTTTCATCATATTTATCGAGAAGTCGTATTCTCGAAAGTGAGAAGTACAAGTTACAATGTAATACTTGCATGAGACAGGAAGCGTTACGAATTGACTCCTATGTGTCAAGGTTGGGCTGATATTATTCATTACGAAAAATGTAAAAGGTAGCATGCGATTGTGAACGATTTTGTCGATAGGAGAGGTAGTGGTTTTTTTTTTTTTTGGGGGGGGGGGTAAGGTAAGCTCCCGGCATATGCAAGAAACCTGCTTTATATAGCTTTCCTTAAAAACCATGAAACCTGCTTTATATAGCTTTCCTTAAAAACCATGAAAGACGCCATCGGAAACCCTTTTAAGAGCAAAAGCATAACAGTAATGATACCATTCAGCATAAACAAAAGACAGATGGCACCAGGCACCTCTTAGAATAGGGGGATAACATTAATTTCTAACACATTTTAGACACTAAGACAGAGAAAAGAGCACTGACATATCTTCCTCGGAGTTGCCCACAAAATCCTACGGCTTTGAATTCAGATCTTTCACACTAGACGACCCACATCAAGATGACAACAAAAGACGACCCGGAAAAAAGAAGCTCGACCCGGAAAAGGAAATGTAAAAATTATGACAATCAATAGTGATGATGATGGTCAGAGGCAGCCATTGTTGAACTCTCAGGCTTCTCATTTTCACACTCTTTTGTCGTCAATGCCAAAGTCGATCGGAATAAACCGATCTGGAAATAGCAAATCCTATTACTATGCATCAGCTCGATTTTTAGACTAATGGGTTGGTCGCAGACGGGTTATAGTCACTCATCATCCCGGTCCAAGACGGTCCTAAACCGTTGAAGTAGCCATACCCGTTCTTGCTCGCATCGGAGCAACCTTGATCTTGCCACTCCAGTGACAAGAGCTTCGGGTTCGGCTTCACATCCATCGCATTGATCGCATTGATCGGTTCCTGGTCATGGCCGTGGTGATCGTATGGAACATGCATGTTCAGTCTCTGGCAATTCTCCATGAAACTATTAGTATTCCCACCGTTACTGCCGTCGATGGCCATCCCGAATGGACCGCAGAGGCCGTGGAAGCTCGGGGCCAACCCGGTTGAGCTGAGATCTCCGACCACGCCCAAGTGGGGATGAGGGCTCTCTCCACTCAGCATGAAATTGCTGTCGTAACTCATTACCTTGCTCTCCAAGAAATCGATCGGCCTCGGGTTCTCGAGCCCTGAGAAATTGTTGCCTGGACCTGCGAAGGTGGCCCCGTGGACGCCGAGCAAGCCGTGGAGGTGCGAGAGCTGCACCTCGGGCGAGAACGAGAGGTGGAGGTCGGTCGAGTGGTCGCCACGAGACGAGGACGCCGACGACTGCCCCGGGTGGCTGGGGACCCCAAATCCTTGGTGATCACTGTTGGCCAATTTCTTGCCGTTGGCATTGTTGTTGCTATTATTACCGCCGCCGGAACTAGAAGCTTTCTTGTTCTTCCGGCAGCCGCCTCCGACGGGGATGTTGCGGAGGGTGCCGCCTTTGGTCCAGTAGCGGCGGCAGGTCTTGCAGAAGTAGCGGGGCTGGGAGAGGCTGTAGTTGTTGTAGTAGCAGAACTTGGTGTGGGTAGACTCGCACCTGGGGCACTTCAAGGGCTGGTCGTGCTGTGGCCTGAGCCTCCGCTCCATCAAGGGCCTCGAGCACGCGAGCATGTCGCCTGAATTCGGCGAGGATATGTCCATTCCCGACTCATCGTGAAGAGTGCCCTGAACAAAGAGAATGTGGGATGTGCGAGTGTCAGCAAAAATGTCTCGCGCCATAGATTAGATATGCATCGTCAGAGGTCACAATAATAATGCAAGGGAGCAGACATGGCTTTGCTTTGTCGTTTATGGAAGCAATAATGCTAGCGATTATTGGTACGGGTTCAAACTGTTACCCTGATGGCCAGAAAACGTAAGCGACTGCCACATTTTTTTTAATCCTCTGTAACCTCAACAGCTTCCACATTCAGCGAAACATCATCATTTTCAGATGATCGATGATCCCAAATGGTTGGGGAAGGAATGAAGATTAACCGATGATGGGAAACTTTTTCTCGAGCCAAAAAGAATGATGGCGAGAAATGATTATCCTCGGAGCGATGCACACAGATCAAAGCGCGTGTTACGGGGAGGTGGAGATGATGGAAAGGGAGGGACGGAGGGAGGGAGAGATTGACCTGTAGCCAGTCGGATGAATCCATGCAGACTTGCAGGGAGGTGAACGCCATCTGTTGCCGGTGCGCTCCACTTTACAAAGAATTTCACACAGCAGACCGACCGACCCTGCAACAGATGAAGATCACGCAATGCAAAACTAGGACCAGATCACTCCAGAAAAGAAGTCTCCAGGATCATCATCACTTCACTCCTCTAAGAAGCTTCTGATTATATAATGGGAGTGAGTGAGGCCACAGAAAGAGAGAGAGAGAGAGAGAGAATGGCTCATGTGTGGGCTGCATGGAAGCACGGATGGGGTTGTGAATAAGAAGGCGAGAGAGAGATACGGTGTACCCGGCGTCGGTGGCTGGTATGTATGGCTAACATCTTGTGGGCCCTACGCTGTCCCTCTACTTCCCCCCCCCTAATGGTGGGTCCACCGACTTTACCTGAGACCCAAACAGGACCAACGCAAAGCCCTTCTCCACGTACACTTCCTTAGTCGAAGACTCGTTGCTTAGACTCATTTCATCTCCAAGTTCTCAACACTCGAGTCCATTAGGCCACAGTTTCTGCTCCATCTTTTTCATCCCGGCATTACTTGTATTTTTATTAGGATGAGCTCGTATATTGGCGATTTTTTTTTTTTTGGTAACTCGTGACTCGCAAATCAAAAGTGTGAATCTTTCCTCTCGCATCGGGCGCTCGAACTCATCGTGGGTTGTCGATATGTCTCGTAAGTGAGCTTGTTATATCTCGATCGAATTAATTTTTAAACGAGGAGATTATCATCACTTTAACGCTCTCATATTCAAGGACCTAAACATGTCGTATAGAGAAAGATAGAGAGGAGTGCAGTGCAAACGGGGCGAGGGATAGCACCGATGGTGGTGGTCGTGGTGGTGATGGAGGTGAATGAGCTAGGGTTTGAATCGGTGAGGGATAGCCAAAATTTAAAGGTTCAAATATGTGTTCTAGAAATGAAGACATGGAAGTGGCCTGAGAATAAACGTAAGGTCTGTATTTCTTAATTTTCTCAAACATGCATGAAAATATATCTATATATATAAACTCAAGCGCAGGCCCATGCATAAAAATGATTTTTTTAAAAGCTTTTGTGTTTTCCGTTTCGAAAGGAGGAAGGACAAGGAGAGAAGATAACGTCAGAAATAGCGGCTTCTTCGTCACGACACGATGGGGTCGGTCCTGACGTGACCGAAGAAGAATGAGCAGAATATTTATTTTGGGGTTTCCGATAAAGCGGCAATGACTCCTGCTCCTGCCCCCCATCCCAAGCCAAAACCCAAAACATCACTCCACTTGCGGGGCCAACCCCACGTAGGCCCCACTCGCTCGCCTCCCACAAGCAAGGCATATATTCCCCCTCCCCCCATCACGCGCCTCACGTGCGATCGCTTCTTCCTCTCCAGCTCGCACTCGCTCTCGCATGCAAAAAAAAATCCCTATGTGAACTTGTTAGTCCTAGACCCTTCCCCGTTTATGATCGATTTTGTACGACTCGTGAAATTATCAAATTGCATGACTTCGAACCATCACTATCTTTTCACCGTTATGGATAGATGCCAGCTTAAATGGAAATGTCGAAGTTAAAAAACGGAGCAATGTGCTGCTCGGTACAACTTAAAAGAATTGATTAGATTTCGATGAAGGCATTTGAATTTCTATTAAAAGGAAATCAATTCATATATGCGAGGTGCAACGTCATGGATATATACTTGGCTTCTAGCTCCAAAGTTTTCAATCGACTTCCCCCGTCCTCCAATACGTTTGAAAATCCATCTTGCAAACGAGCAGGCGGGTTTGAATCCGTTTGAAAGCGAATTCGATCGTGACAAATGGACTTTATGTGGAGCTGCTTTAGGATTAAGATAAACCTGCGAAGATTCTTGATAGCTTGAACAACACACTCCGGACAAAAACCCGGACAAGATGAGGATCCAAAGCCGGTCGTAACTTGTCAGGTGAATAAAGCGAGGACCAGCCCCAGCTCGTCCGCCAGCCTCGGACACATTGAGACCCGATCAAGGGTTATTAACCTTGGCACGAGATGGTCCGTTCCTCATGCTCCCGTCCATACTGGGACTTTGTAACTGAGATGCATCAACCGCGGCGAATCAGTCAGAGGCGTTATCGTATCGTATCAACTTGCCGTCATCTCTATGCATGTGGGTGTGTCATAGCGGGAAAAGTACCAAAAAGTCTCATATCTATTGCATTGTTACCAATTCAGATATATACTTTTTTTGCATCGATACAAATTCAATACATCTGGCAAATTTATGCTGGAAATTACTATCGTGGACTCTGATCGTCTTACGTGTCACTGTTGACGCCAATGCAGAGTTTTTTTTTTTTAAATTTTTTTCTTACTTTATTGTTTCTTCCCCTTTCTTTTTTGCCGGTGGCCGGCGATGCTGACGAGGCCGACCCTTACCCAGGATAGGGTCGCATCGTCGGCCGCTGGCAAATAATACAAACTTCACATCAGCTTCAATAGTGCCAAAATATTTAGGACTGAATCGGTACCGATGCAGTAGGCATAGTAATTTTTTTTTTTATACTTTTCCCGTGTAATAGCAATGAACTAGGTCATGGAGTCTCGGACGGTGAAGAATCCTATGTTAGGTGAATGCTCGAGAACAAGTGGGGTTCCGAGTTTCCAGCACATCTGTCTACCAACCTTTGAAGTATCAAATCAAAAACAAAAATCGGAAATATACCCAAAAAGATCAAAAGGGAGGTGTGCGTATGATGGCGAATGCATGTGTTTGCATGCGCTTTTGAGGAGATTCTTGAAGACTCACAGTCACAGCGCCCCTCTTAGCCAAATGCCTTTTGTCTTTTTTTGCCGCTTCCTCTAAAGAAAAGACAAGTTCCCTTAGCCACATGACTTGGGGGCTTTAAAGCAATTCTTCTTCTCCTCCTCCTCCTTCTTCTTCTTCTCGATCGCCATTAACGCAGAAACGGGAAATCTTGAAGCTTAAGCCAAAGGGTGAAGCACAGAATCCCTAAATTTTCCAATTTGCAGCACCCACGTTTTGCTTTTTCTTTCTGTTTTGTTCGATGGAGGGGGGAGAAAAAGGGGTCCGGAAAGGGCTCTCGACGCTTCGCCAACATCATTCGAAAGTTTTTTAGGGGCTTCTTTCCTTTTCGAAGGTTAAATCTGGATTGATTTGTGGTCTCCCTCTTCTGTTTCCCCCCCTCTTTTTTGTTTTTTTAATCCCACGAGATCTTTAACCATTTCCCTTGGAGATAGTACATGAATTTGTTTACAGTAGTCTGAAACTTTGCTTGGAAGAAAATTATCTAAAAAGTCTTAAACCTATTGCAATTGTATCAATCCAGTCTGAAATCATTTTTTCCCTAATTGAATACTAAATCTTTCACATTTGTGTCAATTCAGTCTATCTAGACCACTTTGGTCGGCTCGCAACCGGCTGGAGGAAGAATGAAAATTTAAAAAAGAAAAATTAAAGTAAAAATAGATAAAGAATATTTTTTTAAAATAAATTAAAATATTATTAAAAATTGCTATTTTAGCGCATTTAGGACTCAATTGGAATAAAAAAGAGAGAGATTATGATGATTTGGCATTATTACAATAGATTTATAACTTTTCTGGTAATCTTTCCTTTTATTTTGTCTTAAACATGCAATTATATACCTCTTAGTCTCGATTTGGGTGGACTAACATTATACCACAAGATCCATTAAGTGGGGTTTGCAATTTCAAATTATGGGATTGGGTTGCAAATTAGTAATACCTATAATTAGATTTTGAAGGAACGCTTTCCCTCGCGATAATGATAATTAGAGCGTGGTGTTGTTTTTGCGAGATCTAGAAAATGGTAGGTACACATATACGTCTTTAAGTAGATTATTCGAAGGCACGTGTAACTAGGGATTAAATTGAGAAGTCAAGGACTACGATAATAATTCTATCGTTTGATCATATCGTAAGAGTTCTCCGAACAGTTTGGAATCTCTAAATCAAACCTTAAGACAAGCCCGACACCACAACCTCACATAGAATAAGCGCGTGCGAAGTCGGAGGGTCACACTTATTCGGATATCATCCGCAAACAAACCAAAGAGCAATCGACATTCGAATCGGCCCCAAAACACTTGAAAGTATTAAGTCTCGTATCATTTGAGCGCCATTGTACTTCAATTAATGTGCAAGACAGCTTTTGAGGACACTCGTCACCGATTATGGAAACTTAAGCGTTTTTTGGACGTAAAGAGGCTTTCAATGCATCGAATGTGAGCGTCTTTCATGTTGCGATATTTGCTTTGAATTTTCAAGGTACGATGATAAAATGATTTTTAAAACACGCTAGCTGTATGCTGTATTATCCTCATGCTCGAGTTGTCCACAATCATCGTCTTCGACTTCCATGGAAGTGATGGTTTGAGCTAAATTTTTCCCTTCTTTCCCTTTTCCTTCTTCTTTGGCTGATTTGATTCTTTATATTCTTTTTCTTGCTTTCCCCCACACACCCCCCCCCCATGCTGTATTATCCTCATGCTCGAGTTGTCCACAATCATCGTCTTCGACTTCCATGGAAGTGATGGTTTGAGCTAAATTTTTCCCTTCTTTCCCTTTTCCTTCTTCTTTGGCTGATTTGATTCTTTATATTCTTTTTCTTGCTTTCCCCCACACCCCCCCCCCCCCGGCCGTTTTGACGAGCTTTTCTATTATGATCTAGTCTAGATCTAGAAACTTTTCTCTCCGGTTTTGTGAAGGTTTCTACCACGGTCTAGTCTAGATTTGGCGATTCTTTGCATCTATGATTTTGGAGATTTATTGGTGTACAAGTCTAGTTTCAAAGAGGTTGGAGGAGTTTCGTGTACATTTCACTCTTATAAGGCGAAATTACCAAAAAAGTCATAAACCTATTGTAATTGTTTCAATTCAGTCCTCAACTTTTTTTTGTCGATTCAATCCTAAACCTTTTACAATTGTGCCATTTCAGTTCATTAGGCGAATTTTGGCCAGCCAATACTGACATGAATGACGACTGGCCGCTGATAGAATATTTTAATATTTTGATGTTTTTCTTTTTCTTTTTCTTTTTCCCTCCCCTCCCCACCTCCTGCCAGTTGCCATAGTTCGACGATCGACTAGAGAAGTGGCCGGAGAGGCCGACTCACCCTGCCAAGTGGGGGTCGACCTTGCACGGCCGTGGCAGGCTTGACCTAGCAAAAAAAAGAGAGAGAGAGAGAGAAGAAATAGAAAAATTACAAAAAATATTAAAAATGCTCTATCATTGACCGCGTCCACGTTAGCACTGATCGACCAAAATTCACCGGATAGACTGAAATAGCATAATTGCAAAAGGTTTAGGACTGAATCGGCAAAAAAAGTTTATGACTGAATTGACACAATGGCAATAGGTTTATGACTTTTTTGGTAATTACGCCCTCTTATAAGTATTGGATATGTACTCGTTCAACCTAATTATTTTTAACGACGATAGTATTGGGAATACTGAACCTAGGTAAGCACCACCAAAATGTTAAGTGGTAGAAACAATTAACTCATTATTAAAGATGGATACAGTTATCAAAAAATGATTTTTTTTAAGAGATCACAAATTTGCTCTTTAAGCATGTGACCATAACCTTGTTCGGATGATTCATCCTGTTATCTACAATTCTTTCCTTTATCTTAGAGTTGTCTGGAATTTGTATTGGTTTGTAGTTGAATTCTATTGTTTCTCTTTTTATTCCTGTACAAATGGATAGAATGTTATTTTCAAAAGGAAAAAAAAAAGCTACCAAAGACCCTAAACTATGCCCACGGAAAACTGGGGGATAAAATGGTCAAAACGTTAAATAAGGGAGTGTATTAGTCAAATGAGGAGTGGAAAAAGCGCGAGCCATTTTTTAATGATGTCAAAAATCTCAAACTTGTAAACATGTGACACATTTACCCCAAACTCGTACCATTGTGACAATTTATCCAAAAAAATTTTACTCTCACATCAAAAATCCTAAACATGTATTTGTGAAACACGTTTGCCTCAGAATTCAGGGGCAAATATGTCACATGACTACAAATTTGGAATTTTAGTGTCACAAAAAAATAACTTAGGGTAAATGTGTCACATGAGTAAAAGTTTGAGGTTTTTAGTGTCACACAAAAAAGTTTGAAGTAAACGTGTCACACCAGTACAAGTTCGAAAATTTTGTATCACCAACAAAAGTTTGAGGTAAATATATCACAGTGGGGCTTTCAGCATGCTTGTATGACGCAGACTCAAATGTGGGGCCCATTTGTTGTCACTATTAGGCTATTTTTTTTATTTGTTTCTTCTTTTTTCTCTGCTTCATCCCGATCCTCTTTCTGTGTTTTTGATCTCCTGTTCTTCATTCCTTATACAAACAAAATCCGAAACTTTCTTCACGAACTCTTGTCCTCGATCTCACGCTTACGATATACCACGGTTCTTGATACTCCAAGACCCATCATATCTCCAGTGCTCAGCTCGATCCTCCTCCTGGGTTTTATAGCCAACTCCACCCTTGGTCGTAAAACCCATTTTGTTCAACCTTCTTCGTCGTCCTCCTCTATTGGTTTTAATGTTCCTTTCTTCTAACTCGCTTCTGTGCCAGCCAAGTGTTTGATAGAATTCCCCTTGAAGTCTTTATTGCATGCTTTTTCCTAGTTTCTGGGATGCATTTTTTTCTTTGATTTCTTGGTTGCTAGTGTTGTTCTACTTGTATTGGAGTCTTTCTCTAGTGCAGGAGCATCTTCAAGGTCATCGCAGAACTAGATCATGGAACAATGAAAGCCAAGCGGATGATCTCAAATCGAGAGTGGGCCCACCACTCGCGGATACGGAAGCAAAAGTACATGAACAACCTAATGGTCATCTCAAGCTAGCTTTGATTTCGGCCGTAACTAAGTTTCTCGAGAAAATTGAATTGCTTTCTCGACGACTTGTTCATGCTCGTCAAGGAGCTCCAAGTTCCCAATGGGGCTTAGTTTCGGACTAGGATAACTTTCTTACTGTGGTGCAAAGAATAAAAAAGCAAGAGGTGTATACCAAAATCGCCCTATTGGTGATGTGGATGGAGGTTCGGGAGGGGGAGATGAAGAATGTCGGGGAAACTCTTCCAACACTAAGAAACAAATGGGATCCACAATTGAGTCAGCATGGTACAAGCATGCCAAAGGTGGGAAAAGTAAAGGATAAAATTGTCAGAATACCAAATAAGGAGTGAAAAAAACGTGAGCCTAAAAAAAAATTGAGGTAAATATACCACAATGGACATAATTTAATATTTTTGGTGGCTTTTTCCTTAGAAAAAACTTAGCTGTATCGACAATTGGGGAGCACTCTTGAAGAAAAGTTGCGGGTCAAAATCGAGAATTACGGGAACCAGGCGGGAATAATAAGAATGAAGACTAGCTATTTTTACAATCGGGTAACGGGGGTCCGTCGTCAATCTGCGTTTGGATTGGACAGTTCCGGCGTAAAACCGACGGTTAAGATTCCGGGCGGTCCTCGTGTCATCTCTGACGTCGCTGATTGCCGGGGTCAAGCGGTCTCGCCTCGAAATCGACGCGGGTCAAGGTAGTAGCCTTCTTTGGTGTTGGGCGGGGGGGTCCCACGGCTGATTCTGATCAACATTGCTTTTGTTGGGGGGCACGTGGATGGCAATGATGCGATCAGACGGGCAGCCCCCTCCTCCCAAAGTGGGGAATAAATGCCCACCGCCTCACGATCGGACGGCGACTTTGTCGGGCTCATCATAACCTCAAGATCGGAACAGTGCTAAAGCGACTTGAGGTCCTGCGGGCTACACCCACTTTTTCCATATGTGCATTTTAAATCAGGACCGTGTTTTTATTCATTGTTACCTCTTTTCACGATTTTTTCTTCTTTTTTTCTGTAGTTTTTTTTTATTAAATGATGTGCGCACATAAAATGTTCCCAACTAGGAAACCCGGGAGTTCCGTCCATTTGACTTGGATGCGATCAATTGAGCGAATCCGGATTGAAATGGGCTCGACCGCTCGAGGATGGAGCCTAGTTTACTGTTCAGACCCGTCAAAATTGGGCCGAACATGAGCCTAATCAGCCCGACCGGAGCTTGATGTTGGGGGAGGACATCCTGTCCGGACTCAAAACAGCCCGTTTTCTATAATTTCGCTTCAGTGGGATGTCGCGCAATGCATCCTGAAGTTCACCAATTCGATCCTAATTAACCAGGGCAGTGGGGTTGTCTAGGTGGGTATTATTAGTTGGTCTCTTGGAACTTGAATGCCCGGTAATTAGGTTGAGTCAGGGCAATTAATTTCCTCGTAAGATTGACTGCACCCAATGTAGGGAGCGTTAGCCTATCCTCAACGGACCTAAAATCTTTTATAGCGGGCGATACTATCTATATCCGAGGGACTCGCTAGGGATCGTCGTTTTATGTAATGCCCCTAAAAATTAGGTCATGAGAGATTCGAACTTAAAAACTCGTGGCTGCATTTGATCGTACATATTTCTAATCGGGATAGGACTGGATATGATAGGATAAGAAATTCAAGAATTTTGTCATTTTTCATTTAATATTTGATGAACTACGAATTTAAAGTGGGATAAGCAGATCGGCTTTATTTCGCTAATACATCATGATGATTTAGACAATTATTCAATGATGAGTTCTGATGAGTGAGTAATTGTTGAGCAGAGATTTGTGCTGTTTGAATTCGGGCACAACATTGACAGAGTAAACCTCGTAGAATTGAGGATCTTGATTTGGAGTCGAATCCTTTGAGAATGACACATTGACCTTGATCACTGTCTTTTTGAGTGGTAAACAAGTGCTGAACAATCAAGTTATTTGACATCTTTGTACAAGTTGAAGATGCATTCATGTAGGTCGTCCAAGAGAGCGACCTTGAAAGTCGATGATCAATCCCGAGTTCTTCATAATATGTCGAGACCCCTTTCAAATGTTGAAAAGGTTCAAGCGGTTAAAGACTGATGGATGTAATATCATATCACGCTAAACAATCGATTAAAGAACAAGATCGTGGAGATGCCCGGCTTTGTCATTAGAGACCACATCCTAGCCTCACCGAAGAGGCGGTCACACTTGACAGTCGCCGCCGCCGGAGAGACGGCCTGACGCGAAGGAGAGATGGCCCAATGCGAAGAAGAGGCAGTGGTTATGAGAAAAATCTGGTTTTTCTCGTGCCTGCTCTCTCGAGCGATGCTATTCTAATCTATCCCACCTCTTCCTTGTGATTTTTTTTTTTATATCATGGCTGCATCCCCCCTATATCCCCTTTATCCTATTCACAGCTACCAAACACCTATATTGGCTTATATCCTGAGAACCAAACATAATTTATAAGGTAATGTGTACAATCACAATTGCCTGGCCAACTTAACTAACCATAAGGATTTCATGGTAGATTGGATTAAACATGTCCCATTGTTAGTCTTTAGGCAATGCTCGCACTATGTTAAGTTCCATGTATGGTCTTGTAAGTACTTCTCTACTATTGTCTTCTCGATAGTCCCAGAATGTGTTATTGTGAGCAATTCCATTTGGCCTCATCAATCTTTGGTTTAAGGGACTCGCTGTACGATCACAATTGCCTTGCCAGCTCAACTAACAGTAACCCCCCAGATTTGATGAGAGAGTGGATTAAGCATATCCCATCTTAAGTAGTGTTGTGTTAAGTTTGAGTACGGTGTTGTAAGTGCTTCTCTGCTATACTATTTGGTGAAATTTTGCACCGTGGCCATGTTGTTTTGACACCGAAAATCGAGGTTTTCATTGAATTTTGTCACGTATATGAGATTATTGTATAGAGAGCACTATATAATCGTTTGGTCACCTAACTGTCGAGTCTTAAGCGTTATCAAAACTTCTTTATCTTACCACGCAAAACGAGAAAACTCACACAACGGTAAGTAGCGTTAATCTCTAGCCCAATGATTACGAACTTGCTCGCATCGCAATTTTGGTATTGCACGGTTTTTCGGAACAAGGTACACACATCTTTGGTTCGATTTGTCCATGGTTATGGCCTATGAAGCACCAACACGCGCAAAGGGTGTGCGTGTTGGTGTCGGATACGGAAACGCGTCCGACACGCGGTCAACATTGGGGACACGCCCCGACACGTGTGTCGAGCATCTATTAAAAAAAAACACTAAGTTTGCCAAACCAACACTAGGAAGCCTTTAATAGCAAGCTATTAGGAAAGGCCTTTCTAATAAAAAAATAATATATATACTACACTTCAACTTAACCAAATAGCCCAGAGAAATAAACATCTACGTGTCATCCTTGGCATTTTAAAAATCCATCATACCCGTTATCCTCACTAGACAACTAATGTGAGACTCTTTTTTTGAACTTGTAAACCCTCTAGGTGTCATTCCTAACTTCTTAAAGAAACTTCATATTTGTGTCTCTTTCTTAAGACCAATGTGGGACTCATGAATCTCATATTTTTTTTTCTTATTCTCCCGGTCATTTGCTTATTTTTCATGTCATTTGCTCTTTCTAATGAGATGGAGGATATAGCAAAGAAGCTGTGTGAATCTGCATGGGCATTGCTTGTGAGTGCGAACCAAAGGTCCCTTGACAATTTGTTGCCATTCCCATGTTTGTTACTCATATCTAACTCCTTCATCAGTAGGCACACATGGGCTTCTGCTCAATTCAACTTGAACTAAGGAGCATGTTTCAAGTGATTTGGCTCGTTGCACGAGTTTAAGTCCTCACACAACCAAATATAAGGAATCTCATATCGTAATAAATCCATTCACAATGGGGAGTAAAAATGTTTAGATCAATTTCTAGTTACATGCCACGACCAAATGTAAGCTGATCAAACGATTTTTACTGCAAATTTCTCGTCGTTGCAATTTTTAATCAACCTTGTCAGGATTTTAAAGCAAAGCAACGGTTATCCATTATAAGATTTCTTCTTATATCAATTTAATTTAATTGAAGGGACTATAAAAACAATAATTTATTATATATATACATAGATTAATATATAACGTGTTCCAACATGTCGAAATTCTCTTATTTTTTAGAATGACGTGTCGCCGTGTTGGTGTCGGTGCTACTTAAATCATGGTAAAGCAATTCGTAGAGGAGCCTCCTCACGACGAGAAAATATTCAGTGGTTTACAAGCTCCATGTCGGATGCTGCCGTGGCATGTGATTTTTATTAATATCCAATCATAGCTTGACACTAGGGGTGTGCAAACTGGACCGGACCGGCCCGGACCGGCCCGGGACAGGCCCGGACTGGGCGGGTTGGTCCGGTCCTTGAGGTGGATGGGTTGGTCCCCGGTCCCAATAAATGGGATCGGTGACTGGGCGGTCCGGTCCTCGGGTTCTTGTGTTGGGACCGGGCCGGCCCCGCCCGAACCGGACCGTCAATAATATATAATTACAAAAGAAATTGAAAACAAAACGGAGGACAAACTCCTTGGTCCTCTTCCGATGGTTCTTGGTGAGGACAACGATAGCTTTGGGGTGGTGAGGCCTAGTTCGTCGACGTGAAAGTGATGGGTGACGGGATGGTGCGTTGTGGAGTCGTCGTGAGGTTAACCGACGATAAATTTTGACATATTGTTTCATCTTGGAGGTTGTCTTTTGAATCCCGCTTCCCAATTGTAAACTCGTTTGTTTGAGAGAACATGTGTGGATTGATGTCTAACTGTTGTTCATGTCTCTGTCGATGTATGCATTTGGTTAGTATGGCATGCCTTTTGCCTGCCAATCTATGTTTTGCCAGGGTGTCATTGATGTCTTACGCACTTGTTTGTATGGCTTTGTAGAGGTTGGGCCGGGACCAGGACCGGACCGGACCGACGGTCCTGGTCCTGTTCGGCCCCGGTCCGGTCCATGGTCCCGAAAGTATGGGGACTGGACTATTGGTCCAGTCCTCGGGTTCATGCCGGGACCGGACCGGACCGGACCGGCCCGGACCATGCACACCCCTACTTGACACATGGATATGACTTGGAATTAAAAGAAATACAAAAAAAAAAAATCTCTCTTCCTCCCCTTTCCTTCACCGCTTCCCTTCTCCCCCTTCTACAATTTTGCTAGGGTTCAGATCTAGCCGGAGTCCCACGGCCGCCCGCTCGCTCTTCCACTACCGCCGCTGCCGGCAAAGTTGCCGGCCCCGTGATTAGACTGACCTCCACCAGCAGCGTCGCCGGCCGTGGACTGCATTCAAGCTCCCGTTGTCTACCTTGTTCATCTGTTTTTCCTTCCTTGTTTAAGGGCGATGTCCATGGCTTGTGGCCATGACCGGGAATAGATCTAGAGGTTTAACTCCATTCCAGATCTGCGCGGGCAACAACCACGAGCCGCCATGACATGGAGGGATGGTTCGGCCATGGACGGGGCCGACCATGAGCCGAGGTAGGGCGACGACTGTTGACACCTGATTTTTGACCATCTTTTATTTTAGTCTTTATTTCTAAAATTAATTAAAGATATCAAAAAAGGTTAAAAAATTACAAAATCAACTTTGGAAGCCTTAGCCTAGCCTTAGGAACCAAGTTTGAACAAAAAATATTTTTTGAATTTTTTGATATTTTTTGGAATTTATTTAATTATAAAAATACCCAAAAAATCAGAAAAAATACCATCCGTGGTCAGAAAATTACACAAAAATATTCAGTAATTTTATTTTAATTCCCTATTTAATATTTTCACTTTTTATCAGGAAAATTTGGCTCTATTCATGGGGTTCCTTCACAAACCTAAAACCGAACCGAGCCTGAAAAATCCTTTTCGAGTCTTTTAATTTTCAATTCTTGGTTTTTATAAGCTATGACATCTGATTCTAAAGTTTTGAAATGCAATTGGGTCAATTTGCCCTACAATTTGATCAATTTTAGCCAAAAGGGCTTAATTGCATAAAAATCTTTCAATTTAGTCCCCGGCTTCACAATTTTTGAAATTAAATTTCACACGGGCACACCCATTAAAATTAAACACCTCTACCCAATGTTTTTCATCATGCTGAATCCATTGGTGGGCTCAATTTTGACTAATTCGACCGTTTAGGCCCTCGATTTGGAGAAAATCATTTTCGGATCCTAGGGACAATTTGGGGTTTTCACAAAATTTCAATCAATTGATTCACGAAAATACCCATATTTGATAGAAAACATGTCAAGGAATCCGATTTTGCCATCAATTTCATGAAAAGAGGTCAATTTGGAGCCCAATTTGGGCGATTTGGCCGAACCGGGCCGGTCGGGTCAGGCCCGACCCGACCCGGTCCGACCCGGGTCTGCAACATTGTTGCAGACCCGTGGACAGAACGTGCGCAGAAACATGGGGGAGTGGGCAGCTGCGTTTTGAAAAGAAAAAAAGGACTATGCGCATGGGGGACCATGGCAGACGTCGGGGGTCGGACTTTGGCAGAGGCGTGGGCACGGAAAACACGCCGGTCGGCCACCGAAAGGGAGGATTCGCGGTTTAAGGGGAGGTTGGCCGAGAGAGAAAAGGGGGGGTACAGGATTTTTTGGAGAGAAAACCGACGAACGAACGGCGACCCATTGTCTTTGGTGACACCCAACGGCCATCACCGGAGCTCAGCGGCCGTCGGCGAGCTCTGAATAGGTTGGTATTTCCCTCTAAGCTTCATTTTTCTCAGTGCACACCATATGTTTGATGAAATGCTTTAGTGAGCATCTTATTCCGGGGCCCTCGGCCGGAGCTTTCCCGACCCCATTTCATGCTAGTCTCACTCTAAAAATCATCTAGATCCAACTCTAAGCCTGCCTTGCTATTTATTTTTCATCGAAATGTGCCGGGAACTCACGGCCGGAGCTCCCCGACGCATACCCGAGCCGAGAGCTCGGCCCGACGAGTTCGAGCGGTCGCCGAGCTTCAAGGGAGTCCAGGTAAGCTCCCAAACCTTACCTTGATACTGCTTGAGTGATTAGAAGAGGCTTTGGTCAGAAAATTTTTCTCTAAAATTTTTGGCCGGAATCGGTTCGGTCGGGGCTCCGTCCGGCCACTTTCCGACGACAAATCCCTCATGTTTTCTTTGTATGTTGATGCTGAGTTGCTTAGGAGTCGAATGGTGCAAAAAATGGTAAGAAAATGCCGAGTTTTGGTTCGGATCGCGCGACTCCGGCGAGGATTCCGGCGAACTCGCCGGAATAATCACTGTTCCGGCAAGTCGCCGGTCGTCTTCTCCGGTGGCCGAAGACCCGTTGACCGGTCAACGGCTGACGTGGCATGCCACGTAGGCGCCACGTCAGCCAGGGCGGGGGCCGCGGCGAATAAGCAAAATCAACGGTCCCGATCGCGACACGTGTCACGATCTCAGAATTTGGGAAATTAAATAAATGATTTTCGAATAATCGATCCGGCGGCCGAGATTGTGCCAAGTGGCACGCTGTGGAACGTCCGATCTAATGTTAGATCGGACGTGACGAAGGTGGCCACGTGGCACACTGCGGACCGTTCGATCCGTTGGTTTTCTAAAAAAGAAAAAGAAATTAATTTTTGAACCGACGGCTATTTTTGAGCCACGTGACTCTCTGTGGGTCTCCCGATCAGGCGAGGGATCGGACGCACGAGAATAGGCCATGTGGCACGACGAGAGCCGCCCGATTCGGGGAATTTTCGGATATTAAATAAAATACATAAAAAATCAAAAAAATTGTAAAAAAATAGAAAAATGTTTTAAAGAAATAAAACGGTGTCGTTTTAGACCGGTGCCGACCCCTAGGGTCGGGCCGGGCGCCCGAGAGGCGTGGGCCGGGTTTGACCCTGCCCGGAAAATATTTTTAAATATTAAAAAAATTCAAAAAAATAATAATAAAATAATCAAAAAATCAATAAAAAATAAAAAATCATGAAAAATTCAAAAAATCCGGAAAACTCAGAAAAATTCTAAAAAATTCCAGAAAATAGGAAATGGCCACATTCAATTGACCATGACTTGTTCCGGGTCTTTCGACCCCCGATCTTTTTCGAAATGACGGTTTTGCCCTTCCGGCAAACCGTCTTCCAAAAAAATTCTAAATATTCTAGAAAAATCCCAAAAAATAGGAAATGGCCACAAACAACTGGCCAAGACTCATTCCGGGTGTTTTGAACCCCGACCCTTCTTAAAATGACGATTTCGCCCTTCGGGCGAATCGTCTTCCAAAAATTGATGAAAAATCTAGAAATTCCAAAAAATTCTCAAAAATGGGAAATGGCCACAATCAACCGGCCATGGAATATTTTGGGTAATTAGGTATCCAAACCTTCCAAAAATGACGATTTTGCCTAAGCCCTTATGGCTATACTAGGAGGCCATTGATTGAAATAGATGTGCATTGACATGATTTATTTATGCACTTGACTTGCGCTTTCATTATATTGACTGTGATTTGATAGGACCAGCCTTCCAATCTGCATGAAACCCTGACTCATACCTATCTCGCCCAAAATTGCGTCTGCATGAACTCTTAGTCAGGAAAATCACTCGCGTTAGGTACCGAAAGGGCGTTGGTAATGACACCGACGTAACCAAGTCCCCGAACCCAAAATCTCTGGTTCCGCAGAACTGATCGATCTCTCCCAATCGGTCAGTAGGGTTTCCGGTCTACCCTCCAAGAAAGACCGGTGGCGACTCCAAATGCATGCACAAGTTGCACATGCCACCACGACCACACTAAGGTCGAAAGCGATCGGCTCTTATTGTCGAATCCTTAAAGAAATACCCCCGTCGCGATTTGGTATGGGCCTGGGAGGGCCCGCGCCGATCCAAAGCCCGCGATCGGCAATCCATTAGCAGCGTCCGATTTCGGACGGGTCGCGACAGCTGGCGACAACGCTGGGGAGCTTTGTTCTAGGACCTATGGTTCTAGACCCCAAGTGGACTTAGGCCGTAATTAAAACGCTGAGTGATTTTTCTAACCCTGCAGGCGCTCTTGAAGGTGATGTAAGTCCGCTCATGGTAGGTGTTATATGTTTTTGTAGATTGGAGAGATAAGGGGTGTAGTCTGTGATTAACATTGTCTTATGCAGGTTGGCGTAGGAATGTATGTTGTATGGATGATTTGAAGCGCTGATTGATAAACTGTTGTGCATGACTTGCATTGTGGTGATCACGACACATGAACACACACAACCGCGCCTAAAACCCCGGGCGCCCCTATAGGAAAACAATAGAAGGAATTGAAAATGGAATCTCCGTGAGGAAAAGCACGGGGTAATCCATTTTTAACTCCGCTCATTTTGAACTATGGATCGAGCCCCAATGCAACGATAGTTGTGCAATGGAATCTGCTCTTTCTAGAACTCGAGATGGGAGCCTTGGCCTTAGGTTCCAAACCCTTTTGATTTTTAGAGTCAAGCCTCACTTGTCTCATGCGCATGTATATGGATGGTTGGTATACCTAAAACCAAAAAATCATTGGGTACTTCTCATGGTAAGGTCCTACCATTTCTATTTAAATTCATTTGCAGCCTTTCATTTTGCACAACATGTTGCATTCATCAAGTCCGAGGGTTGAGTCCAATTCCATTTTAGAGTATGGATAGAGTAGAGATGATCTCTCCAAGTCGGTCCCACAACCCGGACATATTCAAGTATGAGCGACGCGTCATCCGCCATCAGACTACCCGGACATTCAACGGAGTCTACCCTTTTCGAGCTGTCCAAGGAATGATCCAGTAACCATACCGATAGTTGAAGGACATGCGATAACAGCAAATCCGAGACACATGCCGGACATTATCAAAAGGGTATCTGATGAAAACGAAGACCCGAAGGGCTGAACCGAAGACACCAGGTGTCATCCCTCGAAGACCTAACTTGGGGCATCTCTTTAGGTTCTTAAGGGCTACATTCCAATCGTCCATTTTCTTTTATCAAGATCATCGAGTCTGTAAGGAGCACCCGTCTGTGGGTCTCCCATCTATCTTTTACACCTCGATTCCTAAGTCTTGTCTAAGTGTCTTGACATTGGAATGCGGCACTGGAATTTCTCTCAACCATTCGAATTGTTCGGTTCAATTACGTGTCTTACCCAGATGAAATTTTCGTTAGAACTCACACTTGGCATGTTTAACCCAAGTACGAGAATCTAACATTCATTTCATGGTACGCTGGACATGGAATTGAACCGGTCTATAGCATTCATCATTGGTAATCCTTGGTAATTAACTAAAGCCGTTCATGTTTCCTGAATTCAAGAGGAGACCTGATATCCAAATTACATTCGGGAAATCATTTCAATTTGGATGTCCTATCTCTCACCGAATTTAGGACACATTGGAATTGCATTTTTATCTTCTTGGAAATTCCACAGATTTTCTGGGGATTTACCAAAAGTAATAACCATGGATTACGCTCCTTTTAGTTTTATGTTTTCTCTTGAAAAACATCGGTAAAAACTTTTCACATGAGGTTAAGGCTTGTGTGAAAGTCCTTATCTTCGTTATTCACAAGAAAGTATAAAATTGAAAGGATTTATGCTTTACTTCCCTTCCTGACATATTCCTGTCATTCGAACAGGTGATTTCCAGAATCAAAATCCGAGGACTGGTGTGAAGAATCAGTCGCAAGTTAAAATGGACCAGGATGGCATAGAAAAGCGCTTGACCACGCTGGAGAGTCAGTTGGCTTAGGTGTTCATAATGATGACAGAGATGAAGACACTCATCATCACCACACAGGGGGGTGCCCCGACAGCCTTAAATTCTAACCTGACTGTCCGACCAGGGAATCCTCAAGAAAAATAGTCAACTGATTAGGGCATTTTGCCATCTTTCAAGACGTGGAACAACATGCAATCAAAGAAGCCACATGCAGAAGAGAATTAGCTGTAATCTAATCTCTTTAAATTTGAAAATTTGTTGATTGTGTTTTGTTGATCCTCAGGAGTGGTCCTTCAAGAATATCGAAGCTAGTCGACAACTCGAGCCACTAGGATGGATGCTTGAAGACAGACAAAGGAGTCAACTTCTCACTAAGACGACATACTGGGGCAAAGCACGCCAAGATGAAAAGAGATAGGAAGCTCCGAACGGCAGATATCCCCTGATTGAAAAGGGAACCGTAAAAATTGTGAAAGGATCAAAGCAGTCGACTGGGGCACATCCCACTCAACTAGGGCAGACGCCACCTAACCGGGGCAGCAGGGTCGAGTGTAAAGACGTGTCGTTCCTAATTGATTTTCAAGCAGATACCGGCATAATATTTCCTATCCGTTCCTCTCAGGTGAAAAACAGGATAAGAGGGTCAAAGATAAACGAAGGAAAATTTGTCTTCCCTATAAGACGGAAAGAAATGTGCCTTCAGCAGATGTCACCCATTGGGATTGCAATGACAAAATGAATTAAATTATGAAGAAGGAGCAACCTAATTAGGATTGGCTCTCCCTAAGTCGAAAAGTTGTATCCGTTCCAAATCGGATTGACTAGGTCACGAGTTGATATGGTTTCTCATTCTTACAGGTGGAGTAAAAGATTGTTAAAGCGTAAGGTGAATGCGACAAGACACAATGCTTGTGAAGTAACACTCCAGGATGTTGAAGTACTCAGCCACAAGTAAACCCGTGCTTGCTGATGTCAAACAACAGAATGATCGAGGGACGTCATAAAATGACGACAAGGCAAAATATGCATGAAGAATTTGGAATGCATGGATGAGACCAAGGAGTGTCAAACGTTGCAGAACATCAAATGCTGAGACCTTCGGAAGATTGAATACACCAACAGACATGATCAAACTGCCTGCAACTAAATCAGCCAGCCCCAGACAAAGCGTTCAGTGGCTGGGGGCAAATCACTCTCTACCCGGAAAGGGTACCAAATGTAGGATGTGCCGAATTCACCATGGGGATACGTAGGGGAAGTCCCTGAAGCAGTAACCGCCCATGAATCATGATGAAGTGGGGTAATCCACCAAGGACGAAACACACTAAGCCCTTCTAGAGGAGGAAGAGAGCGATGCAGGGCCATTCATTCGGGTAAAAGGACGTATCGATCCAAAATGATTATTTTCTTGATAAGAGAATAATGTTTCCTTTCATTTCCTCTCAGGTGATGATCAAAAGCTGAGGACCCAAGATGCAGTGCCTTCAAATGACCAAACAATGAGTATCCTTTTCATGGCATCTCACACATGCATTCTGGCTAAATATTTTCAAGAGCATCCTAATGGCTCAATTTGTGAACGAAACTTTTGAGAAAAACCTCAAGAAGTTTCCATCATTTAGAAACCTTTGTGAAAAGAACACTTAAAAAGAAAAATTCAAGTTTTGCAGATTGACACATCTGATAAAAATGATTTCTCTGAATAGAGTGAAAAGCACGAACTCATTTTTCGTTGCAAGCATACCTAACATGCATCGTGCATATCATGCACATATCCTGCATACAGAGAACCCAAAGGAAGAAATACTGGTTCCCGCAGGATAATTTTCAAGGGTAAATTGTATCGACTCCAATAGTCAATTGTACATGCCCTTTACTTATGAGGTTTTTTTTCTCTTCAACAGGGAAACATCAAATACCTCAAAGGGCAACTATGATCGGGAGAATCACCAGCCCGCCACATGACTGTTGACACCTGATTCCAACAATGACAAATCCCAAGAATGTCAAGCTGTCTAGAGACAGAAGAAAATAATCAAAGACTCTGGCAATTGAGATAGATGACCAGAATCGACAAAATTCGTGGGAGCGGGCTCCCCCATTTACTTCGAGGAGCCAAGCCGGGGGCAAATTCTCATGAACCCCCAAGAGAGTGCATCAGACCAGGGTTATCAAACCTAGAGATGACAAACATCAAGACAAGCCTCACTGGGGCAAAATATTTAAAAAGCACAGTTCCTTCAAACTTTGGAAAGGCGAAACCTCTAAGGGAGTATCTCTTTCCTAAAATTCCAAATGAAGTCCGACGCCTGTCTCTTCGTGTGCAGGTGCATGGGCGTCTTCAGATTGGATTGAAAATCGCTAACAAACGCGGGAAGTTCTAAGGCATGTTGCCAAGACGAATACCGCCCAATTGGGGCAAAGCAGTTGTTGACGTGATTAAGGATCATTTCACAAACAACACCCACAAGTGCAGACGAGAGGAAGCAACATTCGTCGTCCACATCAGTATACGATACTGAAATAACCCTCACCAAATGTGGCGCGTCAACAATCGACCAAAGAGAGGAATACGTCAGTAAGACGTCATCATGAATCCCATGAGAGAAAACATTCCCGAAGAGGATAAGGATTGCGACAAAATACGAAAATGAAGTTAGCCGGGGCAAGCGTCACTTAGCTATGATAAACCACGTCTAACTGGGGCAAGTGAATCATTTGTACGCCGGACAAAGAAGGACGTTTCTTCTCTGGCAAAATCCATGGACGCAATGACAAAGTCGTCCACATCAGAAGCAAACCCCAGGATACAAACCTGGGTGGATGGTAACTTTGTATCGTTCCAATTTGATCTCCCAAAGATTCCATGCTTAACATGAGCTTGCTCTCATTCGGCAGAAAATTGGTGGCACCAAAAAGCCACAAAAGAAAGGATCTCGTCCGACGTGGAGGCGAAAAGAAATATCCGCTGCAAGAGAGAGGGATTTCGTTGCCAAACAGATGGATATATCATAGCCACGAGCTAGATGGTCGACTTCAACAAGCCTTACATTTGCGTTCAAATGGAGGCGCGAAGCGAGAGTAAAGCAGTATCGTTTCGATTTGTCTTGAATTTCGAAACACGAACTTACACTTAATGTTTATCGTTGACAGGGATTCACTGTCAAGAAGGACAGAAAATTGTTGGCACCAGAAAGCCGCAAAATAAAAGAACTCGCCGACAAGGAGGCAAATAGAATTATCGGCCTTAGAAGTCAGGACTCCAAGAAATGGTCTTTGATTATAAGACTGAGTGGAGGGTAAAAAGTATCGCTCCCACATTACATGCTTTGACATGCATTCTGATAAAAACTTCCTTTTTCCTTGAATAAAAGGAACTCTGAAGAACGACGTTGGAATGCGTCCGAAAACTTAAATGGATCTCCTCCAGTGCAAATCCTTGAGAATGGTTCATTGCCAACCAGATGGAGGGATCATGGCCACGAGCTAGATGGCCAACTTCTACAAGCCGCGAGTTTGTGTTCAAATGGAAACACAAAGCAAGAACAAGGCTGTATCGTTCCAATTTGTCTTGAATTTTGGAACGCAAACTGACACCTAATTCTCGTCTTTGACAGGGGCTCGCCATCAAGGCGAAACAGGTTTTCACATCCCATGCATTATCCGTTGGAGTACATGACCAAGGGTAAGATGTATCGTTCCAATTTTTTAAAAAATTCGTGAACATACAATGATATGTTTCTTTTACATTTTCAGGGATCTCCAGTCACGGCGGATAGGTAGATATCCCTTTCCCCAATCCATTGAAGATGTTAAATAAAAAAAAAAGAAAAAAATGAAAAACTTTCAGAATCTGATGTCTAGAAAAGACATGGAATTCAAATTTCATTGGCATTCATGTTTTGAAACAGGAGGTTGTCTGAACATGATTAGAACATGCATGGTGCATCATAAAATCCCCTTGACGGGTAAAATTTTTGGAGAAAATGAAAGAGATTTTTCCAATCAAAGGTTGTTCAGAACTTTCAAAAGGACGTTTTCTCAAAAGACGAGAGGCAAAACCTAATCTAAACACGTACTACACACACCTGAGGGAAGAGTGGAGCGAATCATATAGCAAAGTCTGGACCTACGGAAGTAGGGATCATTCGCAGCAATTACATGGATTGGGACGACGGAGGCATTCGTTTCATATCCCCAAACACTACAGGTGACTATTGACAACCCCTTTGAACGGCGGTCTTCATTTTCAACCTTGTCAAGAACCACCCCACATCGGGGCAAAAAATGGAAGTAAGTCCAGCAGCATCAGGAGAAAATGATTAGAAATTTTCTTGCTCGAACTAACGTCAATCTTCGTGTGTTGTTTGTATGGTAATCCAAGTGCCATAGGATGACGAGAAGCATTCATTTCTCTATCCCACACACCATATCCTTTGCATAGCCAAGTTGAGCCTGCAAATTCATTTCATAAACCCGTTGGTGATCATTGCACATTCCAAGACGGATACATCATCACTTCAGAAACGGAAGAGTTCAAGACTTAGGGTTTGCGAAGAAATTCCTAAGTTAATGCTTAAAGTTGTTAGACCTTTGGTCACATGTCTAACACGATCTCCCGAAGATGAGAAAAAGCGGGATTTCAAAAGAAAAATAAAAAGGAAAAGATGATGAGAAAAATCCCCAGCATCAAGAAAAAGCGAAGTGCCTGGTAAAAGCAAGGCCGATGCTTGAATGAACAATCTGCATTGATCCCCAATGAAACACGTCTGAAAAGGGGAGGGAAAAATTCAAAATGAGTCAGATTCAAAAGACTACTCCTCAAAAGGTGTCAAGCGTAGAGCAAAGACGCAGACAAAATTGTCAGTCTCTCAATGCAGCCAGAGACGCTCTCTAAAAATTTGTGTACACCTCATAAATGGTCGTGCACCTCAAAAATTGAAGATGCAGAATGGAAAAGACAGGTGGCAAATTTGCAATGATCACCAATGTCAATCCCTTCACAAAGTCTGGGCCAAAAACGAGCCTTTTTCGGTCCTCAATCCTACCAACATCACGACCCTGAAACAGTCTTCTCTGATTAAGACACTTGGGTTAACATATAGCTTAGCTCGAAGAGGTACGAGTAAGACTATTTCTTTCTCATTTTGCAGGGTTCTTGACTTGTAAACCCGGAGCAGATGGTGAGAACATTCATTCAATGGCCTCGACCCCAAAGCGGGTCCCCCTTGAAAACCATTGTCCAAGCCCAACATTACGGTCCCGTGGAAGACCTCTCGACCGATTAAAATGTATGCGCTGCGAATGAGCCTAAAACCTAGGCACAGGTTAGTAGGGAATTGAGTGTATCCCTCATAAAAGACCACTATCGCAAGACAGGTGAGAAGACCTTTTCGGCGAGAAATATTCCAATTGATGTTTTGAGCAAACTCTTTTTGGAATCTTCAAATTATTTGATCCAGATTTTCCGTGCATGGGATTTGTGATCACATTTGCATGTCGCAAGAATGCTTTGGATAACCTCCGGCATCAAAATGCACATTTCACGATTAAAACTTAAGTCATACGATTTTTGTCAAATGGACAGCCGTGGTCTTCCCAAAGATTACTAACGTTTTCTTGGTGAAGAAAAATCTTTCAGGCTCAAACTTCTGCAGGATACCTGGAGAACCCAGCTCCCAGAATGTCGCCTCAACAGACCCAAGTGAAGCTTTGTCAAGAAAAAATCTTTCACTGCTTCAAAACTGAATTCCCGACAAATTTCGGGATCTTTCAAAAGAAGGGATGAGGATAGAACCATTTTTCAAAAGAAGTCGGCAAACTGTCCCAGCAGACGTGGAGAACCCCCGTCCCGGGACCCTTTTTCAAAATCAAGCAGTCCTAGCTTGACGTGGAGAACCCTCGTCCTAGGACCCCTTCTCAAAAAATCAAGCGGCCCTATCAGACGTGGAGAACCCTCGTCCCAGGACCCATTTTTCAAAAATCAAGCAGTCCTAGTTTGACGTGGAGAACCCTCGTCCTAGGATCCCTTTTCAAAAATATCAAACAGTCCTAGCATGACATGGAGAACCCTCGTCTTTGGACCCCTTTTCAAAAATCAGGCAGTCTCATCGGACGTGGAGAACCCTCGTCATGAGACCCCTTTTCAAAAATCAAGCGGTCCTAACATGACGTGGAGAATCCTCGTCCCAGGACCCCTTTTCAAAAATTAGGCAGTCTCATCGGACGTGGAGAACCCTCGTCATGAGACCCATTTTCAAAAATCAAGCAGTCCTAGTTTGACGTGGAGAACCCTCGTCCTAGGATTCCTTTTCAAAAATATCAAACAATCCTAGCATGACGTGGAGAACCCTCGTCTTTGGACCCTTTTTCAAAAATCAGGCAGTCTCATCGGACGTGGAGAACCCTCGTCATGAGACCCCTTTTCAAAAATCAAGCGGTCCTAACATGACGTGGAGAATCCTCGTCCCAGGACCCCTTTTCAAAAATCAACCATCCCAGCGGACGTGGAAAACCTCCGGCTTGGGACCCCTTTTTTTGAAAAATCAAAGAGTCCCATCAGACGTGGAGAACCCTCGTCTCGGGACCCCTCTTTCAAAATCAGGTAATCCCATCAGACGTGGAAAACCTCCGTTTTGGGAACCCTTTCAAAAATCAGGTAATCTCATTGGGCGTAGAAAACCTCCGTGTTGGGAACTCCTTTTAAGAACCAAACCATCCCATCGGACGTGGAAAACCTCCATTTTGGGAACCTTTTCAAAAATCAGGAAATCCCAGCGGACGTGGAAAACCTCCGACTTGGGACCCCTTTTCAAGGAAATCAAACAATCCCGTCGGACGTGGAAAACCTCCGTCTTGGGAATCTTTTTCAAAAATAGGCAATCCCATTGGACGTGGAAAACCTCCAATTTGGGAACCCATTTCAAAAATCAGGAAATCCCACCGGACGTAGAAAACCTCCGACCTGGGAACCATTTGAAGAACCGAGCAATCCCATCGGACGTAGAAAACCTCCGTGCTGGGAACTCTTTTTAAGAAACAAACCATCCCATCGGACGTGGAAAACCTCCATTTTGGGAACCTTTTCAAAAATCAGGAAATCCCAGCAGACGTGGAAAACCTCCGACTTGGGACCCCTTTTCAAGGAAATCAAACAATCCCGTCGGACGTGGAAAACCTCCGTCTTGGGAACCTTTTTCAGAAAAACAGGTAATCCCATCGGACGTGGAAAACCTCCAATTTGGGAACCCATTTCAAAAATCAGGAAATCCCACCGGACGTAGAAAACCTCCGACCTGGGAACCATTTGAAGAACCGAGCAATCCCATCGGACGTAGAAAACCTCCGTGCTGGGAACTCTTTTTAAGAAACAAACCATCCCATAGGACGTGGAAAACCTCCGACTTGGGACCCCTTTTCAAGGAAATCAAACAATCCCGTCGGACGTGGAAAACCTCCGTCTCGGGAATCTTTTTCAAAAACAAACAATCTCGTCGGACGTGGAAAACCTCCGACTTAGGACCTCATTTTCAAAAAATCAGGCGATCCTATCGGACGTGGAAAACCTCCGTATTGGGAACCCTCTTCAAAACTTGAAAAATCCCCTCTGGCCCCGCTAGTCAGCGTCATGGGATCCTCTAAAGCAAATAGGTGTCTAGAAGTCGACCCAAGACTGAAGCCCAAAAGGCTCGCTTGCCGCTTCGAAAGCACGATGACCAGATAAATCTCTCTGTAAGTGTTCACAGGTTGGTAGCCGCGGATCTGTCATCTTCCGGACCGGATCGCCAATTTTCAGCTTCAGAAGATTTCTTTCCCCAAAGTCCCACTACACAGGGATTCACGACAGAAGTGTCTCAAAGCATAGTTCAAGATCGGAGCCCATAACGCTCGCGACTTACCGCCTAGAGATACGGTGACCGCCTTTTCCACGAAGCATGCGCTGGATAGCCACGCCTCGAAGCTCTCACCCTTCGGAATGGATTGCAGCCGGTAGCCGCGGGAAAGACATTTATTCCACCCAAAATCCCACTACACAGGGATTCACGACAGAGGTGTCTCAAAGCACAGTTCAAGATCGGAGCCCATAACGCTCGCGACTTGCCGCCTAGAGATACGGTGACCGCCTTTTCCATGAAGCACGCGCCGGATAGCCACGCCTCGAAGCTCTCACCCTTCGGAATGGATTGCAGCCGGTAGCCGCGGGAAAGACATTTATTCCACCCAAAATCCCACTACACAGGGATTCACGACAGAGGTGTCTCAAAGCACAGTTCAAGATCGGAGCCCATAACGCTCGCGACTTGCCGCCTAGAGATACGGTAACCGCCTTTTCCACGAAGCACGCGCCGGATAGCCACGCCTCGAAGCTCTCACCCTTCGGAATGGATTGCAGCCGGTAGCCGCGGGAAAGACATTTATTCCACCCAAAATCCCACCATACAGGGATTCACGACAGAGGTGTCTCAAAGCACAGTTCAAGATCAGAGCCCATAACGCTCGCGACTTGCCGCCTAGAGATACGGTGACCGCCTTTTCCACGAAGCACGCGCCGGATAGCCACGCCTCGAAGCTCTCACCCTTCGGAATGGATTGCAGCCGGTAGCCGCGGGAAAGACATTTATTCCACCCAAAATCCCACCATACAAGGATTCACGACAGAGGTGTCTCAAAGCACAGTTCAAGATCAGAGCCCATAACGCTCGCGACTTGCCGCCTAGAGATACGGTGACCGCCTTTTCCACGAAGCACGCGCCGGATAGCCACGCCTCGAAACTCTCACCCTTCGGAATGGATTGCAACCGGTAGCCGTGGAAAAGAATTTCAAGACCCCAAAGTAGCAAATGAGGAGCCACGGAGGGAGAAATAAAAACCCAGCATGGCGAACTAGGCGCCACGAAGGGTTAAAAAAAAAAAAAAGACTCCGCGTGCGCAGCATTCAACAGGCAGGTAATCGTCAGGTAAGCCTCTCTCGCTCCGGCCCACGTTCTAATTGTCAGGGTAAATCGGTGATTAATTTGGGCATTCATCAAAAGACTTAATGGTTTGATGTCATAGCATTTCTTTTCCCTAGTCGAGTCGGTTAAGATTCAGGTGTCATTTTGTCTTTGAAAGCAACCTCTGACGAGCTCACTCTCAAAGAGGGGCAGCTGTTGACACCTGATTTTTGACCATCTTTTATTTTAGTCTTTATTTCTAAAATTAATTAAAGATATCAAAAAAGGTCAAAAAATTACAAAATCAACTTTGGAAGCCTTAGCCTAGCCTTAGGAACCAATTTTGAACAAAAAATATTTTTTGAATTTTTTGATATTTTTTGGAATTTATATTAATTATAAAAATACCCAAAAAATCAGAAAAAATACCATCAGTGGTCAGAAAATTACAAAAAAATATTCAGTAATTTTATTTTAATTCCCTATTTAATATTTTCACTTTTTATCAGGAAAATTTGGCTCGATTCATGGGGTTCCATCACAAACCTAAAACCGAACCGAGCCTGAAAAATCCTTTTCGAGTCTTTTAATTTTCAATTCTTGGTTTTTATAAGCTATGACATCTGATTCTAAAGTTTTGAAATGCAATTGGGTCAATTTGCCCTCCAATTTGATCAATTTTAGCCAAAAGGGCTTAATTGCATAAAAATCTTTCAATTTAGTCTCCGGCTTCACAATTTTTGAAATTAAATTTCACACGGGCACACCCATTAAAATTAAACACCACTACCCAATAGTTTTCATCATGCTGAATCCATTGGTGGGCTCAATTTTGACTAATTCGACCGTTTAGGCCCTCGATTTGGAGAAAATCATTTTCGGATCCTAGGGACAATTTGGGGTTTTCACAAAATTTCAATCAATTGATTCACGAAAATACCCATATTTGATAGAAAACATGTCAAGGAATCCGATTTTGCCATCAATTTCATGAAAAGAGGTCAATTTGGGGCCCAATTTGGGCGATTTGGCCGAACCGGGCCGGTCGGGTCCGGCCCGACCCGACCCGGTCCGACTCGGGTCTGCAACATTGTTGCAGACTCGTGGACAGAACGTGC
This sequence comes from Rhodomyrtus psidioides, assembly GCA_021437785.1. Classification (NCBI taxonomy): domain Eukaryota; kingdom Viridiplantae; phylum Streptophyta; class Magnoliopsida; order Myrtales; family Myrtaceae; genus Rhodomyrtus; species Rhodomyrtus psidioides. Next base: position 9,584,788 of record JAILYB010000015.1, on the reverse strand, counting down.
GCAGAAACAGGGGGGAGTGGGCAGCGGCGTTTTGAAAAGAAAAAAGGACTATGCGCATGGGGGACCATGGCAGACGTCGGGGGTCGGACTTTGGCAGAGGCGTGGGCACGGAAAACACGCCGGTCGGCCACCGAAAGGGAGGATTCGCGGTTCAAGAGGAGGTTGGCCGAGAGAGAAAAGGGGGGGTACGGGATTTTTTGGAGAGAAAACCGACGAACGAACGTCGACCCATTGTCTTTGGTGACACCCCACGGCCATCACCGGAGCTCAGCGGCCGTCGGCGAGCTCTGAATAGATTGGTATTTCCCTCTAAGCTTCATTTTTCTCAGTGCACACCATATGTTTGATGAAATGCTTCAGTGAGCATCTTATTCCGGGGCCCTCGGCCGGAGCTTTCCCGACCCCATTTCGTGCTAGTCTCACTCTAAAAATCATCTAGATCCAACTCTAAGCTTGCCTTGCTATTTATTTTTCATCGAAATGTGCCGGGAACTCACGGCCGGAGCTCCCCGACGCATACCCGAGCCGAGAGCTCGGCCCGGTGAGTTCGAGCGGTCGCCGAGCTTCAAGGGAGTCCAGGTAAGCTCCCAAACCTTACCTTGATACTGCTTGAGTGATTAGAAGAGGCTTTGGTCAGAAAATTTTTCTCTAAAATTTTTGGCCGGAATCGGTTCGGTCGGGGCTCCGTCCGGCCACTTTCCGACGACAAATCCCTCATGTTTTCTTTGTATGTTGATGCTGAGTTGCTTAGGAGTCGAATGGTGTAAAAAATGGTAAGAAAATGCCGAGTTTTGGTTCGGATCGCGCGACTCCGGCGAACTCGCCGGAATAATCACTGTTCCGGCAAGTCGCCGGTCGTCTTCTCCGGTGGCCGAAGACCCGTTGACCGGTCAACGGCTGACGTGGCATGCCACGTAGGCGCCACGTCAGCCAGGGCGGGGGCCGCGGAGAATAAGCAAAATCAACGGTCCCGATCGTGACACGTGTCACGATCTCAGAATTTGGGAAATTAAATAAATGATTTTCGAATAATCGATCCGGCGGCCGATATTGTGCCAAGTGGCACGCTGTGGAACGTCCGATCTAATGTTAGATCGGACGTGCCGAAGGTGGCCACGTGGCACACTGCGGACCGTTCGATCCGTTGGTTTTCTAAAAAAGAAAAAGAAATTAATTTTTGAACCGACGGCTATTTTTGAGCCACGTGACTCTCTGTGGGTCTCCCGATCAAGCGAGGGATCGGACGCACGAGAATAGGCCACGTGGCACGACGAGAGCCGCCCGATCCGGGGAATTTTCGGATATTAAATAAAATACATAAAAAATCAAAAAAATTGTAAAAAAATAGAAAAATGTTTTAAAGAAATAAAACGGTGTCGTTTTAGACCGGTGCCGACCCCTAGGGTCGGGCCGGGCGCCCGAGAGGCGTGGGCCGGGTTTGACCCTGCCCGGAAAATATTTTTAAATATTAAAAAAATTCAAAAAAATAATAATAAAATAATCAAAAAAATCAATAAAAAATAAAAAAATCATGAAAAATTCAAAAAATCTGGAAAACTCAGAAAAATTATAAAAAATTCCAGAAAATAGGAAATGGCCACATTCAATTGACTATGACTTGTTCCGGGTCTTTCGACCCCCGATCTTTTTCGAAATGACGATTTTGCCCTTCCGGCAAACCGTCTTCCAAAAAAATTCTAAATATTCTAGAAAAATCCCAAAAAATAGGAAATGGCCACAAACAACTAGCCAAGACTCATTCCGGGTGTTTTGAACCCCGACCCTTCTTAAAATGACGATTTCGCCCTTCGGGCGAATCGTCTTCCAAAAATTGATGAAAAATCTAGAAATTCCAAAAAATTCTCAAAAATGGGAAATGGCCACAATCAACCGGCCATGGAATATTTTGGGTAATTAGGTATCCAAATCTTCCAAAAATGACGATTTTGCCCTTCGGGCTAATTGTCCCCAAATCTTCCCATTTTACCCTCAATCCTAAAATCACACATTCCCTAAGCCCTTATGGCTATACTAGGAGGCCATTGATTGAAATAGATGTGCATTGACATGATTTATTTATGTACTTGACTTGCGCTTTCATTATATTGACTGTGATTTGATAGGACCAGCCTTCCAATCTGCATGAAACCCTTTCTCATACCTATCTCGCCCAAAATTGCGTCTGCATGAACTCTTAGTCAGGAAAATCACTCGGTACCGAAAGGGCGTTGGTAATGACACCGACGTAACCAAGTCCCCGAACCCAAAATCTCTGGTTCCGCAGAACTGATCGATCTCTCCCAATCGGTCATTAGGGTTTCCGGTCTACCCTCCAAGAAAGACCGGTGGCGACTCCAAATGCATGCACAAGTTGCACATGCCACCACGACCACACTAAGGTCGAAAGCGATCGGCTCTTATTGTCGAATCCTTAAAGAAATACCCCCGTCGCGATTTGGTATGGGCCTGGGAGGGCCCGCGCCGATCCAAAGCCCGCGATCGGCAATCCATTAGCCGCGTCCGATTTCGGACGGGTCGCGACAACGACAGAGGAAGACGGAGCCGACCGAAAGCACGACGGAGGGGAAGCTTGACAATCCATGAGTCGTTCCTCGTGACATGTTCCAGATTTGCGACCATGGCTCAAGCGACAGTCGCTCGTCCATGGCCGCGACGACGGTGGTTGACAGAGAGGGTTGAACGCCCGGCACTATTGCCTTGGATGCGCCACCGGCAACTCTGCCATTGGCGACGGTGGAGGAGATGGGGAGGTTAAGTTCAAGCGGCCGGAAATGGAGGAGGAAAGGTAAGAGGAGATGGAAAACTGAGCTGGATTAGGATTTTCTATTTTATTTAAATAAATCTAGGGCTGTCAATTTGGCCTGCGCCAGAAAGTTTCCTTGCATTTTCGTGCCTTTTCGAGCCGGCCCGGCGCCAATTTTTTTTTAATACTCGTTTTTTCTTTTAAATTTAATTTATGTTTATATTTTTTCATTTGATGGTTTGTTAATTGATTTTGATTCAAATTTTTTTTAAAAAAACTAAAGAAAAAAATAATTCGGCCCGACCTGACCCGGCCTTGCCCGGTTCGGGCCGGCCCGAGCATGGTACTACTCATTTCGGGCTGGCTCGGCCTGGGCCGGGCCGAGACCTGGCCCGACTTGGTCCATTGACACCTAGAGGTGGCAAATGGGTGGGTTGGGTCGGGTCGAATATGGTCCGACCCATATTGACCCATCTGACTCATATTGACCCATATTTAATGACCCAAACCCGACTCAACCCGCGACTGACTCATACCCGACCCGACCCGTTTTGACCAATATTATCAAAACACAATAATATTTTAAGAAAATATTATTATTAAAATACTTCCCGACCCCCGTCACGGCCTAGGAACCCGGCCCCAGCTTCGGTCTCGGTCATGGCCTCGGCCCTGGCCCCGCCCCCGGTCACGGCCCCGGCCCCGCCCCCGCCCCCGGTCACGGTCCAGGAACCCGGCCCCTGCTTCGGTCTCGGTCATAGCCCCGGCCCCCGGCCTCGGGACCCGACCCTGGCCCCGGCCCGGGGGACCCGGCCTCGGCCACGTCCACTGGACCCGGCCCCGGCCCAGGCCCCCGATCCTAGGTACTAGCCCTGCCCCCGGTCATGGCCCAAGAACCCGGTCCCGGCTTCGGTCACGGTCATGGCCCCGGCCCCGGATCCCAGGACCCTGTCCCGGCCCCCGGCCTCAGCCCCGAGACCTGGCCCCGCCCCCGGTCACAGCCTAGGAACCCGGCCCCGGCTTCGGTCCTGGTCCTGGCTTCGGTCCCGATCATGGCCATGGCCCTAGGCCCCAGGACTCAGCCCCGGTCATGGACCTGGCCCCGCCCCGGGGACCCGGCCTCGGTCCCAAGACTATTTGTAACTTGTGAAAGGATGCTGTCCTTATGGATCGAAAGTGGGTCAATATGGGTCGAAAATTGATTTAAGTGTGACCCATTGTTGACCCATTTTTAGTGAACCTTTTAAAAATTAATGATCCATATTTGACCAATTTTATACAAATATGGGTTTGTGACCCATATTGCCACACGTATCAACACTTAATTGGTTCATGGTAAAAATCTCATTCAGCATCCGACGTGGAGCTTGTATTCCACTGAATATTTTCTCCCTCTCGACGGTCCACTTTGCGTTGGACATAACGGTCCTGGGCCGTTGGCAAGATCCGAACCGGCGTGTGAGGATGTTTGAAGTCCAAGAATTACCTTTTAATTTTCACATCTTATTAAAAGCCAGTAATCGGGTCGGGCGAAGATGGCCCATACCCCATATGGCATGTAGGCCCAAATTGGACTTTTGATTTGCCTGCTACATTATTGGATTGCCTTTTCCAAATTAATCTGATATATATAGAATGCACGCTTGTCTTATGTCATAATTGACTAAACCCTCCCTCCCTAAACCCTCTTCCCGCCAACGCTCTCGCCTTTCCGACAGCGAGACGAAGTTCACGGCGACGATCGGCCGCCATGGCCGCGACGGTCACGTCGAGGGACGTTCAAGAGATCATCTCGAAGCTGTCTTCCGATAAGGCCAAGACCCGAGAAGTACCGTCGCCTTCTTTTTCCTATTTCTTTTTCTCGGGAAAATGGAGGAATGTTAACACGTTCGGCTAATCGATTCGGGACTGTCTACCTCCAGTTTCTGCAACTGAACAAAAGAAGATATAGAGAATCGGTTGTTGTCTGATATTGCGGAGGCTCGAAGGACGAGTCCTTAGAAATTCCTCCGAAAATCTTTAAAGTCTCGTTCTTTATGTTGTGTAAAGTTCTCGTGGAGACCGAGTTAATTTTCAAGAACTATGTTAATTAGTTGCACAATCTTCGTACTAAGCGAATAAGTTAGCATCTGTCTCACGTTGTGATTGTCTTGTTCGTGGGCCATTTACGTTCCTGTTGGTTGATTTTCTCTGATACGTGTCGTGTTAATAGGAGGGAATCAAGTTGTTGAACCTATGGTTGGATGGAGAGAGATCCTTTGGCTTCTGTAAATATCTTGGACAACACACTGCAAAGCTTTCATCGAATGAAGTACTTCACTGTAAGCTATTGGACTTTCTGGGTCTTCCTTCTGCCCTCTCTCACATGGCGCCGCCTAAATCAAATAATGAGCTAGACTGATGAGGAACCAAATTGTTTGTGCAGCTGAAACATGGCCATTTCTTGTCAAATTGCTCATCCAGTGCGTGTCATTGGAGGTAGCATCCAGCAAAAGGAGGTTGCCCAAGTTAACATATGCAAAATCTCTCAGAATCGTGGTCCAAAGAGCACATGATACAAAGTTTTCAGGTTTTCTTCCAGTAACCCGTTCAACACAATAAGCAAGCTTGCTTTTCTTTTCCGAAAATTTCATTCTGATGGTCAGGAAGTGAATGATAATAAAGCACGATATTTTACTGAAAGTTGTGTTAACACTTCATTCTAAGGGCTCGTAGATGCAGGTGTCGTTAGTATTTGGAGAGGGAAAGTTCAGGTGTAATAGTGTGCTTCTTTAGAGATTCTATCTGGAATCACTTCTTTCGAGAAAATGCTAAATTGTGAAGGTTGATTGTTAGCCCTTAAATTCGTAGTTTTTGTTGGCATGCGTTCCCTGCTCCATGCCAACACTACTTTTCCGGATTTTTTTTTTTGTAGTTTAATTATTCTTATTTTTTTCTGGAGAAAGCCAATGATAAGTGCTTCTATTATACCTGCCCCCCTTGATCTTCTTCTTTTGCAGTTGAGCGGTAGTTTTCGTTTTCCAGTCTGCGTCAAGTTTCTTTTTCCACTCAGTTTGTGAATCAACATCTTTCTTTTGCCAGGCCATGATTTGCCGTTGATATCTGTGGTGAAAGTGCTGCTTAATCACATATGGGATGTCTTAAGCAATGTTCCAAGCTTTCAATCAGAATATGGCTTGATTCTACGGCATCTTTTGGTTGCCAGAGATTATCAATTTCACATGAAGAAGAAAATATATGGCAGTGAGTCCCACTTTTATGATTTGTACCTCTTTTTGGTATAGCGAATGGTTGCTGATTGGTTCATTTTCCCCTTTCATATACATAATGGCTAGACATGGTGCTTCTGTTCATGGAGAAGGTCGAGACAAGCTCGAGTGGTCATTGTCAATCGAATCTCAAAGAGGAGGTTTTTCGCTGCGTTTCGTTGCTGCACTGTATGCTGGAAAATCCTCCTGGTGACTACCCAGATAATATTAGAGAAGACATTATTGATGGTTTTGTTAGGATATTCTCTTTTGTTAGGTCTGTTACAAAATTTTCTCTTGCCTTGCTTAGTTGTAGCTTCCTATAGCAAACTCTGGGCCTAAATTTACTTGAATTTTTGTTTTTTATTCTAGGGAAGAGGGAAAGATAGCCCGCAAACTTCTTGAGTGTATTAACACGTTTTTGCTGAAGGATGGTCCAAATTCATGTTGTCAGTCATTGAAAATTCATGAGACAGTGCAGCAATTTGTGTTACGTACTTGGTTGGCTTCAAGGGATCGAGGTCTTAAGGTGCGCTGCCCTGCATCTTAGAGGCTTCTGCTTCTTTCCTTTTCGAATTTGTTATTCAGTGGAATATTTTCTTGCAGGATGCACTTATTTTGTATGCAAGGTTACAGCTAAATTTGACTAAAGAAGATGATGGGAAGGGTCTGGTTGAACAACTTTTGGATGTTGTTTGTAAGGATCTCGATCAAAGCACTACCTCTACCAGTGGCGTCCCTTGGTAAAAATAAATTTCTCTCTCTCTCTCTCTCTCTCTCTCTCTCTCCCCCTCATTCCCTGCCCACCCCCTTCAAATTAGTTTTTCAGGGTAGTGCTTTGAAAAAATTGCTTTATTAAGTGGGATCTACACTCAGGAGTGAAGTTGTCAGGGATGATAAATTCGGTGTTCTCTGTGGTTCTCATTGTGGTTTGGTGGAACTGGCTGCTCTCGTATTCTATAAGGTACTTACTTCTTGGTCATCTCATTTTTGTGTATCCTTGCATCTTGCAGTAATTGCTGTGCCCTGGAACTTGATTTTCTTTGTTGTCAAGGTTTAAGAGTCTGTCTGAATGTTTTGAGAACAATTTTCTGGACTCTGTGCAATCATGATTAACTTTTGGACAGATGCTGTCTTTATCTTCTGCTTTTAACATTTTAAGCTGCATCTTATATCTTTAGGCTGATAAAGGCATTGATGTACATATATACCACTATAGTTTCAGTGCACATATAGGAAGATGCATTAGTCAATTTATTCAGATATAAGCTTGGTCCTGTTTTTGCTTAGAACTTCTCATATGATTATTATGATGGTAAGCCTGAATGCTTTGTTCACCTGATGATTAGTACAATTTATTGCTTTTCTAGTCATGCATCAGCTCAAGCAAAGCACCATCTCCTGGAAAACGGATTAAAAGGGAACATGCAGCCTTCCTTCTGAAAGAGGCATTAATGGGAGGAAAGTGGTCATGGTGCGTTATGTGTCTACTTTTTGTGGTGGAGTCTAACTTTTGGGGACATGATAGGGCCCAATAACCACGTTTTCTATGGCATGCTAAACCTACCAGTTCGTATTATGCATCTAATTTGAGCTGCTTATTTAATTGAAAATATACTTTTCCTTGCTAAGTAGAGAAACTCATGTTCAAAAGGTTGGGAGGTGCTATTGCGCACTTACAAACAAACTACAGACGGTATCAGCATCAGAAGTTTGAATGATGATGCCTTGTAATTGTCAACTAGTTGGTATAACATGACAACTCTTATTCTTCTTCTTAAATTTAATTTTGCAATAGGACCAAGTTCATGAGGAAGTTCTTAATGCTAGCTGTTTTTGTCTCAATAACCACTTTAAAGGCTTAGCCAGAGAAAAAGATGCACGATTTCTAGTAATTCTAGAGGGGTTCAATCACTGGGTCCTACTAGGATCCATGCAGATGAACTTGTGGGATATATAGGTACTGCAAGGAGCATAAAACATTGCGCTAATGATCATAAGTTGGCCCAAGTAATTAAGAGTTTTGACTTACATCACTGGCAGATTGAAGCAGTACCTTTTTTGAAGTTCGTTTAAGAATTCCTCCTGGAGACTTGTCTGTGAATATTAGGTCATTTCTGCATTATATTTGATCTATAATCAATCTGATTTGTTATTTGTAGTTTTGGTCACTTCATACTGATACTGACTTGCCGACACAGGCATGCTGCATTCTGTTGTCTTCTTCTTAGATACCAGAGTTGTATTAGCACAGACCTTTTCACCTACTGGTTTGAGGGCATATGCGCCAATTTTGAAAGGTGCCTCACATTCTTTGGATTTATAATGTTCTTTCCCCCCCATATTTGCCTTTTTGTTATCATTGTTCATGTTTATGTTGCTTACTTGCCCTACTATTCTGCGTGTTTGAAAGCAATTCATTGTCCTACACCAGATTATAGCAATATCCCTGCTATGGCAACCTTTGTCTATCATCTTTTTTGACTAATACAGTGTCATTTCATTTCTTGCACATTCTTTGGAGAAGTTTCTGGACAGTTAGATGGTGAATGACTGAATGGTGCCTATTCTTTCTTCTGTCTGTAGAATGTTTAAGCAATAGTTTGGTAATCTATTGAGTCCTGTGTTCTTCTGTTTTAATTAGCAGTCGTTGTGGCAGAACTGGTTGTGATACACTAATTTAATGTAGACGTTGTGGAGATTCATCAAGTGTAGTTGGTATCACTGCTTGAATGTCTTTTGATGCAACAGGAATAACTTTTTGAGTGCACGATAAAGCTTCAAGACTTTACCACACCTTATAGAGGCTTGAGCCAAAAAAATAATGAGTCATGTGGAAATAAATCAATGTTGAAAGGGCCACTCTCATCTTTCAGTTGGCAGTAGTATTCTTCACATGCACATCTCTCATGCATGTCTGGGACATTCAAATTGACATATATGAGTAGAATACTTTTATGCTCTGTAATGTGGATAGATGCGTCTTTTTGGTGCAGAAAAGATCGTGGCCATGGGTGTATGGTTTCTTTAAGCCATTTCATGCGAATTTAAGTATTTTTGAATGATTTAAGGTCTTTCAAGTACTTTATAGGATCAATCAGAGGGTTAAAGGACTTGCTGGAGTATGAATATTATCATGTTCCAATAATGGGATAACATTCTATATGCTTTTCATGGTCTGAATCAATTTTAGCCTAAATTTTCCTTATGCACAGGGTATTGGCATAAAGCATCTTGGCATTTTCAGAGGGTTTCAATTAATTGCTAAGTGATGACTTTTACTGTGAAATAGGATTATGAATGATGCCAACACAGAGCAGAGTTATGAAGGTTTTTTGTGGACTTTGAGGTATGAGTTTGTTTGTTTTTGTTTTTGTTTTTTTAAAATGTGACCAATGAGGTATATGCGATCGACTGATGTGATTTCACACGTCCTTTCACTAGGATATAATTCATTTCTTTACTTTGATGTGAAAATGGTTGTTTTATTATTTAAAAGTATATAAATGTGGCCAGCGAGGAACTCTGAAAAAATTGAGGACTTGATTCTACGGGTTCAGCATTAGATGCTATATACGGCTCTCAAGAGTTACATAAGCTTGTTAGCTGCACACGCAATCATTTTATATGGGTAGAAAACTTCTAGATGTTTATACGTTCTGATGAACAATATTTTCTCTTAACTCAAGGAGTTTGCAGAAGCTGTCATCACTGCTCTCTCTCTCAGATTCACTGAAGGAGGTAATTCTGGAACCTTGGTCACAATTCGTCGACTAAATTGCTTCTTTATCATCTCATGTGGAAACTACTCTGTTGCATCATGTGTAATTAATTTTTGAAGTCATTGCTGATGAATTACCTTCTGTTAATTCCTTTTCAGACAAGACTTTATGTTAGCAGCAAAACCATTGACTAGACAGGATGTTGCTTTTCCTTTTCAATGTACTGAACTAACGCACTGGCGCTCTAAAATCTGATAATCTTTGTTCTTGCAGCATTCTTTTTTCTAATTTATTATACATTTAGGAGGATTTAATACACACTGTAAAATTGTTTTTTCCCTTTTTCTTTTGCTTCGTCGACTATGCTAGGATTTTGAATCCTTCACCTTTGTTCCGAACTCATACCGGTTGTTACTGGGTAAGCACCCATGTCTCTTTGCAAGTTTTGTTCTGAGTCTCATGTGCATGTTAACTAGGAGGTTACTACATGGCATTGTATTTATGTGAATTAAAGTGGCTGTCTTGTTTTGCTAATCAAAGTATTTCAGACATAGTTGAGAATTTATCGCACGGAATGATTACAGTTGACAATTGAATTGAGGTTCCTGTTTTTTTTTTTTTTTTTTAATCTCTCTTTCTCCCTGTAAGCATGTCTAGACTGGAAAAAGCACTCAGCTCCATGATGAAACTTTTGCAGTTTGACTCGGGCTGGCAGTTGATATGGAACAGTCTGATGCACGGTTTGCCACTTTTCAGTAATATAACCATGGTGGTAAGCTTTGCTCATTGAATATGCTTAGTTTTATAGAACTGATTCTAACAATGATGTCATATTCATGAGTTTCACGGTGACACAATCTACTTACCCCATCATATTAATGTAGGATGAGATACATTACCCCGTGACCCATTGATTTCATTGCTACTTCATCAAGCATTCTATTGTATTTCTAATTCTTTTGTCGTGTTTAACCAGAATTTTGTTTGGTTAGTTTGCACTATAGATTCTTTATTTGTGTAGAATAGATTCCTCGTGAACATATATCCTCGTTAGAAAGTCCAACTTAAAAGCTTAAGCTAATACATGGAGGGAGACCACATGAATATAAAGAGCATTTAGGATCCGTTATCAAGCAATGTGGGACATACTTCAACACCCCCTCTCACATGCAAGTCGGATAACGAGCGGACGTGGAATTTTGACTACGCACATTGACTTGGAATTTTACCACGCACATTCGCGAAAGGGATAGCTCTGGCTTTGATATCATGTTAGAATGTCCAACCCAAAAGCTTAAGCTAATAGGTGCAGGGAGACCACATGAATATAAAGTGCATTTAGGAGCCATTGTCAAGCAATGTGGGACATACTTCAACAATCCTTTTCTTCAGTACTGGTTCTGCAGCTTTCAAGTCTACTCTGTAGAATCTGTATTTTGTTGTTGATTTTGCTCTTGAACAATAAATAATGTCAATTATTTTCAAAACCTTGGTGAAGACTTGAGTTTTCTTTTCTTATATTTTCATTTTATTATCTAAAACTTTTATTTAGCACTTGTTTGCATTTTGTTGAATTCTATAATGCAGGCTGATGCTGCTCTCGTGCTACTTGGAAACCTGATTTCAAGGGTTAGTACGAGGGATATTTTACTTGATGATGCATCTTCATTACACTGACCATTTTTTTTATATGGATTGGATTGAAATTCTCTTTCATGTCCTTTTTTTGGTTCCAGGATCTAGTTATTACCTACTTAATACCCGAGGACATTTGGGATCTAAGGTTATTCACACGAACAACGTCAGAGTAAGTACGTTGTTCTTATATGCGCTGACAGGGTGTAAGTTCATCAATTTTTTTTTTGTTCAATGAACAAGGCAAAAAAGAGCAATAAAATACCTGAGCCAGCTTCATCGAAGACCTCAGATATTACTTTGCTTTGATCATGATCTCTTCTGAGGACTTTAATGAAACTTCAATTATGGTGCTTAGCTTATCTCTTGTGGACTGGGACTCCTTGGTTCAAATTTTTGCATTCTAAAGTGGCATATCGTCGTCAACTGTTATTATGTTGCTTCCGGGAAAAGTACACTAGAAGTACCTTAATTTTCATACGGCGTATACTTAAGTGCCTTAACTTTCAAAACGTTCACTTGAGTGCCTAATCGGAGCAAAAACGTTCAAATGAGTGCCAATTCAGGCCAAAATCGTTCAACTAAGTGCTATTTCGTCGGAAAAAGATGACGTGGACTCTTCATTATTATTTTATTCATTTTCTGAGTGCCACGTTGGATTTCTTTACATTTTTTTAAGAGTTTCTGATTTTATTTTTATTTTTATTCAAATTCAGAAAAACAAAAGGCAAAAACATTAATGAATTTTTTTAAAAAAAAGAAACCTAGGGTTTCTCTGTGGTGGCTGGCGAGGGTCGCCGTCGGCCATCATTGATTGGCCCAGGGGCCAGGGTCGGCGAGGCTGCGACGGGGCTGGCGGAATCGAGGGCTCGAAGCCCTTGCCAGCTCTGGCCGAGGTCTTCGCCAGCTTTGGCCGAGGTCTTCGCCCTCTCAATCGCCACTAACGAGGCCGCAACGGCCGTCGCGGCCTGGATTGTGGGCTCGAAGCCCTCGCCAGATCTGGGTGAGGGCTTCGCACCCTCAATCGCTATTGTGGAGGCCGCGATGGCCCTCGATCAGGGCCGTCGCGGCTTCGCCGCCCCAGGGCGAGCCGACCCTAGCCCCTGGGCCGGCTTGTTGTGGCCAGAGGCGACTCTTGTCGGCCACCATCAAGAAACCCTTAGGGTTTCTCTTTTTTTTTTTTAATTTTTTTTCATTGATTTTTTCTTTTTTTTTGCCTTTCTTGTTTTTCTGAAATTTTAGAAACTATAAAAAATGTAAAGAAAATGCCACGTGTACATTAAATATTCAGAAAAATCGATTTGCCGGTGCTACGTCAGCATTTCCGGCGACCACCTCACCTTTTCTGGCGGCCACGTCAGCATAGGCACTCAAGTGAACGCTTTTTAAAAGTTAAAACACTTAAATTAACGTTTTGAAAGTTAAGGCGGTTAAGTGAATGCCGTATGAAAGTTAAGACACTTTTAGTGTACTTTTCCCTGTTGCTTCCTATCCAACCCCCTTTCTCTGTCCGTTTAAAAAGCACCTATATATATTATCATCCTGTCACAAGAATGTTTGGGGTTTGAGTTCTAAATAGTGGATCATTGACATTTTATTCTGTTGCGCATCTAATTGTGTCACTGCTACTTTCATATAGGTCTGTCTTGTATTTCATTTCCAGTTACTTCTCCAGGAAAGGTTCTCAAGTAAGTGTGCTAGACTGACAAAATTTTGCTTACATAATAGTGCGTTGCCATCCCTGTTAGTTAGTTCACTATTTTACATCTATCTGCTAAATTACTTTTCCTAAGGCTGCTTCTCCTTTGTATTTTTGGCATAATCTTGGTTATAATTTTTTTTCATAAGTAGCCTTGCTTCAAATATGATTGGTAGATTTAATTCTTGCTTCTTAGATCTTATGTTTTCACGCGCTAGACTCGAATATTTTGCCTTCACTTGATGTTTTTCCTCTAGGTGGGGGAATTTACTTGTTTTCCTTGTCTGGCTCGTTCCCTTTGTTGGAATATATAAATATCAAATCACGCATTCTTTTAATAGCTTAAGCTTTTAGAGTAGTTGGCAGTGGTCCCATCAAATTTTACATGGTATTAGAGCCACCAAGAGAGGAGGAACTAAACCCAAGTCGATTGAGTAAAGATGTAGTCTTTCTTATTCTCTCTTCCTCTCTCTTGAAGATCCTAGAATTATTTTACATGGTATCAGAGCAGGAGGTCCTGAGTTCAAATCTTTCCAGGCCCCTATTTGCCTCCCCAATGAATTTGTCCACGCTTAGTATTAGGCAAAAAGACCAGATTAAGCGTGAGGAGGAGTGTTGGGATATATAAATATTAAACCATGCCTTCTTCTAACTGCTTAAGCTTTTAGAGTAGTTGGTAGTGGTCCTATCAAATTTTACACCCTCCCTTCATATAAGCTGCGATATGGTTATTTGGCCCATTTTCCCTGGTTGAATGTAATGAGTTTAGATTGGATTTCACTATACATGGTCAAACTGATTGATCATTTTTTTTATTGAATCAGTCTCTTTCTGCTCGATTATGCAGGTTGATCCCCGAGACATGTTACATCTGAGGAAAAATCTGTTGAGAACAGTTTTAGACAATTTAAGATGGAAGGTTTGTGTGCCTGAAGTTTTCAGAATTCTATATGTTAGTCATTCTAGGACTTCCTTCTGTTAAGCTTGATGTGCTGGTATTTATAGGTAATAATGTACTTATTCGTACATATACCAATACTTAATAGGTGATAGAAATTTCTTTAGTATATTGAGATCTTGGAACTTTTAATTTTTGGATTAGACACCTGTATTTTTCCTTGCTAGCACCTCTTAATCTTTTGTTCACTTAGCACACTTATTATGGATTTATATGTTGTTGGTAAATTACTAGGATTCAACCCTGTTCAATGAGAAAATTGTGCTTTTGTTGCCTGCATCCATTTCTGCCCTTTGTTCTGGTTATGATCCATTTAAGCATCGGCACAAATGGACTCCTCCATTAAACTTTCCTCTAGGTGATGCCGAAGCTGATGCCAGTGGAACCAAGGTAGGTGATAATGTTCTTGTCCTTATGTTTCTCTCCTCCCCTTCTTATCAGGCTTTTCTTTCACGATCCTCTAGTTCCTTCTTTGAAACTTGACTTGGTTTTAGGGAGAAGATCAATGTGACAATCTGCCTGACATTTTTGACTGCTCTGTGGAAGCTCTGACCAAAATTGACCTATGTTGCAAGAAGGAGGTGCAAAAATCTGGTCTCTTTCTCTCTAATGGTTTTGGTTTGCATAGTTCCAGGGCTTTTCTTTAAAGTCTACAAATTTTAGGTTTCCCTTGGCCATATCCATCAAGAAGTACATCTTCCTCCTCGGCAGTTAAGAGAACCGCTGTTACATGACTTTGAAATTCATATTGAAGGAGCTTTGGTGTTGGAGGATCCTAAAAGCAAGCCTCTGTCAGATATTTTCTTTGTTTGTGCTCACTTGGCTAACTTAATATACACCTTAAATTTCACCAGGTTTGACTCTCTCTTTTTATTTTTACAGTAGCAATTTTGTCAGAAGTTCTAGTGAGTAATTTTCATTCTTTAAGGTGCCTGACTATTCAGTAACGTTTTAATTTGTCTTCTCTTGGCTTGCTTTTTGTTTTAGACTCTGTTTTTTTTTTTTTTTAACTGTCTTGGACTTTTAATAACGTTTTCCCATGAATATACTCATATGCTCTGTTCAAAAGTACCGAGT
Source organism: Rhodomyrtus psidioides (assembly GCA_021437785.1). Taxonomy (NCBI): domain Eukaryota; kingdom Viridiplantae; phylum Streptophyta; class Magnoliopsida; order Myrtales; family Myrtaceae; genus Rhodomyrtus; species Rhodomyrtus psidioides. The sequence goes on along the minus strand of JAILYB010000015.1, from coordinate 9,569,685 downwards.
TCTTTTATTCTTGTGCTTCCTTGGAGTATAATCATCAGGGACTAATGATCTTTAACTTGTTTCTGTCAAACTCGAATGTTGATCTTGTTTGATGTTTTCACTCACTTCTGTTTTATTCCTTGTTTCTTTTATTTGCTAATTCTCGTTTCCCTTCAGACAAAGGGAAGAAGTAGTAGTGGTCCTATCAAAAATGGCCAAATTCTTGTCAGAGCTGTTGGATAATGCTGCTGCTGTCATTCAAGAAGGCCAAAACGATGTTCATTCTCAAGGTTGCTTGGGTCCTAGCGTGTTGTGCGATGAAACAAGTGCTGTTTTAATTTCCTTTAGAAGCTTTGTTTCCTCTCCAATTTTCGTAGAGTGGAGAAATGGAAATGTTCTAGATGCTGTGTATCATAAGGCAATAAGCCAGTCCATGCAGAGGCTCTTAAAAGTATTGGTTGGTCTCTATAAAAGTAGAAGGTATGAAAGAAGTCCTCAATCTGATGGGGGCTCATCTGCTGTTGATGTAATGCTTGATCAATATTCTTGCCAAAGTGGTGGAGATAAGAGTCGAATTGTGGATATGGAATTGGATGCGGGCAAGGATTTCAAAGATGTAGACATTTCTCCAGATGGTGGGGAAATTGCTTGTGGAATACCATTTTCTATTAAAAGTTGGAAGTTGGGCATGATATCGCTGATATCATGCTTTTTCTCTGTGGTACCTGAAATGACATGGGAAATTTTATGTGATTTACTGAAAATAGAGTGTGATAGGAAGGTAAATATCTAGCTTGCATTTTCCTTATTTCTAATGTTCACATGTTACCTTTAAACTAATAATTTTCTTTCAATTTTTCCCCATTTTTGCTTTAGGTATCAGAGAATATTTTGCATAGCATTTTCTCGTATCCATATTGGTCTTCTGCAGTAAATGTTTCGGATATGGTGAGAGGATACCGGGCTCTTTAATCCCTAGAGTTCCTTGAGTATTTGTTCAAAGATTCTGGTCATTTTTATCGAAGAACTTTTCTTCATTGAGTCTTAATAGTTGTCTGTAGATTTTTATTTTTGTAGTTCTAAAACTCTTGTTTTATGTCATAGGTGAATCTCCTGAATGACATGATGAAGATGCAAGTCAATCTCAAGCTGGATTGCGGCAATATAGCAGCTGCTATTTGTGCCTTCACAAGAACTTTGTTGCATCTACACAGTGTCAGAAAATATAGAAACTCTATTGGATTTTGTGGAGATGAAGAATTTGACCAGGTCAAAACTTCTCTTCACTCTGGATTTTAATGAAGGTCATAACTTGTAACATCTAATAAATCATTTGGAGCAACTACTCATTTCTACTTATGACTTTCCTCCAAAATTTCAAATAAACGAAGATATACTAACCTTAAAAAAAAATGTTTTTGCATGTCAATATTTGTATATTTTAAAATGTTTAGGGTGTTTTGCATTAAGTGAGAGAGGTGCAAAATCTGCAAAAGTAAAATGTACAAGTCGCCCCGAGCAGAACAGTTCTCGTAATATAGAGAGAGATAACGATGGTATGAAGATATGGTACTGTGTACGTATCCAAAATTGGAAAAAGAAAAAACTATAGCATTGGCTGACATGATGTCTACTGTCATGTGGTTTTTGCTAAATCTTGTCTTGTTTTGTTAGTGATGTCTTCATCTTTTGCAGAGTTTGCTACGACTTGGAGATATGGTGTCTGAAATTGCAGAAGTTGAACTTCTTGATTGGTTAGGCCGTCTAAAGCTTGTTGATAGCATATGCAATTTGGTCCTAATATCTCCTAAAGTGGGTCAGGTAATTGCAGCTTGTATAGGCATCTTGTTATAGGAGACTAAGGAAGTTGAATTAGTATAAAGAATAGTGCAATCCTTCAAGTTGTAGGTCCACTACCCATTGTTCTAAAAGCTTAAGCTGGTAGATGAATGCGCGGTTTAATATTTAAATACTCTAGCAATCGCCCTCACTCGTAGGCTGGATTTTGGCATTAGACTAAAGCATGGAATTCTATAATGGGGAGGCAAGGGGCCTATAAAGATTTGAACTCAGGACGTCTTGCTTTGATATCATGTGAGATTTTGTGAGAGTATTGCCAACTATTCTAAAAACTCAAGCTATTAGATGAATGCATGATTTATATTCAGATAATCTAATAATCCTAATACTTCATTACCAATGACATAGGAGGTCTGAATCTTACATTTATTTAAAGGACCTCTTTCTTGTTCATTCGACCTTGCTAACCCACTATTCACATTACTACAGATGTTGATTGAGAGATTGCTCACAATGCTCCGAGACTCTGACTATAGAGTACGGCTGTTCTTGGCTAGGCGTATTGGTGTTCTTTTTCAGACATGGGAAGGTCATGAAGAGCTGTTCGAGGATATATGGTCAGTTTTACTGTGTTATGTTTTATTTTATTCAGAATTCTTGGACAAAATATATGCTTGATATCGCGATGCATGTTATTGGATAGTGGATTCTGGTGCTTTATTCTCTGATGTTTATTTTTGTTGGGAAACATGGAGAGCAACATTGAATCTTTTTGTAGTTACCTAATTTTATATGCTATACTGTTGATCAGATCATCTTTATTGAGTTTAAGTTGACCTGATAAGTGCCTTATATTGCTAATATCAATTTAAAATGAAGACTACATGACAATACATGTTAGCATAACTGGCACAGCTGTAAACCTTTTGGTCATGTTGGTGCATGTTCGTATTCGAACTTTGACCATATATCATTATTTTAGGTACTAGCTAATCTCTGGTTAGTCATTAAAATAATTGAATGTTGTGGACAATTTTAGCAATGGGATATGCATGTATGTTTTTTGTTTGACCTATCTTGGTCTAAAAATTTGTGATATCAAGTATGGGCAGAGATTTGTTTGATCTGATAATTGTGGAATTCTCTGCCTCCAGCCTCTGTTGTGGTACTCTATCCACCCACTTGGTGCTTCAGTAAGTTCATAAGCAACAAGCTTCCCCTCGGCCTAGTACTTCCTCACCCTCTTCACTCTCTCCTCATAACCGAGTGCCTAAAATTGCTGCAATCTGACATCCTCCTTCCTCAGATAGTCTAGTTACACTATTGCCAAGGTTCTCTTAAAGTCACCACTTCAGTGAATGGAAATTTCGTTGGGCTTATCTTAGAAACCTCTACCATCTTACAACTCTTCGAACAAAATGTAGATTATATAAGAATTACTTCTAGTACATCTTCATTTTGTCCTTTTTCCGAAGAAGAATTTAAAACTGTTTTATCTGTGTTAGAAAGTCCAACCCAAAAGCTTAAGCTATTAGGTGGATGGAGACCACATGAATATAAAGAGCATACAACACTCATTCACAAGCGATGTGGGACAACAACAACTTCAACGACGACAACAACTACTTCAACACCCCCTCTCACGTGCAAGCAATCTGCACGTGGAAATTAACTAATGGGTGGTGGGCCCACATACGCGGAAGAAAATAACACTAGCTCTAACTTATCAATACCTGGAGTAAGTTTATGCACAAAACAAACACAACCAAAGACACGTAAATGTAGGAAAAATCTGTATTTCCTCACATTTCTTGAGTAATTACAAGGTCAATATATATACAAGAGAAATGAGACCCTAGTTAGGCAAGAAACCTAATTTAGGTATTGACTCACCTAAGTTAGGTATAGACTCACCTAAGTTAGGTATAAAATTACAAAGTTTCAAACAACTTTACAACTCAACACTCCCCCTCAAGCTGGTGAATAGATATCTTCCATTCCCAGCTTGGTAGTTAGCTCGTGAAAATTTCCACCATTGAGCCCTTTGGTTAAGACATCTGCCACTTGCTGTCCTGAGGGGACATACGATAAGCAAATTAGTCCTTCCTCAAGTTTCTCCTTGATGAAGTGTCTATCAATCTCAATATGCTTTGTCCTGTCATGCTGCACAGGATTGTGAGCAATATTAATTACAGATTTATTATCACAGTATAACTTCATAGGACTCTGCCACTTAACCTTCAAGTCATCAAGAATGATCTTGAGCCATAACAGCTCACATATTCCTTGAGCTGCTGCCCGAAACTCAGATTCTGCACTAGATCTTGCCACCACATTCTGTTTTTTACTTCTCCAAGTTACCAAGTTACCTCCAATGAAGGTACAATAACCAGTTGTAGACCTCCTATCAACCATTGATCCAGCATAATCTGCATCTGTATAAGCTTCAATCTTGAGGTCTGGACTCTTTCTGAATAATATTCCTTTTCCTGGGTTCCCTTTCAAGTAATGTAGGACTCGAAAAGCAGCTTGTAGATGTGATTCCATTGGATTATGCATGAATTGGCTAATCAAATTTACTGCATAGGAGATATCGGGTCGAGTATGAGCAAGATAAATCAGCTTTCCTACCAATCGTTGATACATTTCTCGATCCACTGTCGCCTCTTCTTTGGCTTCTGCTAGTCTTTGGTTTGGCTCAATCGGAGTGACTGCTGGTTTGCAACCAAGCTTCCCAGTTTCCTCCAAAAGATCCGTCACATACTTCCGTTGTGAAATAAAGATCCCTTGTTTTGAGTATGAAACCTCAATTCCTAGAAAATACCGTAGCTTTCCTAACTCCTTTATCTCAAACTCTCTGATCAAGTTCTGTTTTAGCCGTTGTTTCTCCCTTTCATCATTGCCCGTGACTATTATGTCATCAACATAAACCAACAATGCTGTAACTTCCCCTGCATCCGAGTGTTTTATGAACAGAGTATGATCTCCCTGACTCTGTTTATACCCAGATGCCTTCATGACTCTAGCAAATCGTCCAAACCAAGCTCTAGGTGATTGCTTGAGTCCGTATAACGCCTTTTTTAGTCTACAAACCTTTTCGGTTGTTTCTTTTCCTTCGAAACTAGGTGGCATGTTCATGTAGATTTCCTCTTTCAACTCTCCATGTAAAAATGCGTTCTTCACGTCATACTGTTGAAGTTCCCAATCAAAATGAGCAGCTAAAGATAGCAAAATTCTTACAGTGTTCATTTTAGCCACCGGTGCAAAAGTCTCTTGGTAATCCACTCCATATGTTTGAGTGTAACCCTTTGCAACCAATCTCGCTTTGTACCTCTCCAGGGAGCCATCAGTCTTGTACTTCACAGTGAATACCCACTTGCAGCCTACTGGATTTTTCCCTTTTGGTCTGTCAACAATTTCCCACGTTTTATTCTTTTCTAGTGCCGTCATCTCTTCTTTCATGGCATTCCTCCATTCCTCTTTTGACATCGCTTCAGAGAAGGTGTTAGGGATGGCAATAGTGTTTAAACTCACAATAAAGTTTCGGAATGGTGATGATAATCTATCAAGGGACACATAATTTGAAAGTGGATAAATTGGTTTCTTGGTACATTCTCTTATCCCTTTTCTAGTAGCAATAGGCCGATCAAGATCCGTCTCTGGTATATCACTGGGCTTCTCATTTACAGAAAGTTCAGGACTTACCATGCTCTCATTAGCAGTACCCAGAGTGGTAGATTGGACTTGCTCGATTGTTGGAACGGCTGTCCTCCTTGAGTACACCTGAGAATATCTCATAGAATCATGAAAGTGAGTTGGACAAGTGGGAGTAGGACTAGTGGGAACAACAACAGATGGTGGACTAGAGGTAGGAGTCAAGGTAGGTTCATGAGTTACGGTGGTCAGGTTTGGATTCGCGAGGACATTGGATGATATATCCAGTTTATCAATAACACCAAGAGCATCATCTTCCTTATCTTCCACGAGTGAAATCTCCCCCTGAAGATAAGGTTTTGAAAAATATGGTTTATTCTCAACAAAAGTGACATCTGCAGAGAGATAGAATTTTTTTGAAGGTGGGTGATAACATTTATAGCCCTTTTGTGTTTGTGAGTAACCAAGAAAGATGCATTTGATGGCGCGAGGATCTAGTTTTCCTCGTTGATGGTGATGAATGTGGACAAAGGAACTACAACCAAAGACTCGAGTCGTAAGGCCGTTAGATGTACGAAAGTGAGGATAGAACTGAGAAAGAATTTCCATAGGAGTCTTGTGGTCTAATGTACGTGATGGTAGCCTATTGATCAGATATGTAGCTGTAAGAACAGCTTTCCCCCAATATGTTTTAGGAACATTTCCGTGAAACAACAAGGCACGAGTTGTTTTAAGAAGATGACCATTTTTCCTTTCAGCAATCCCATTTTGTTGGGGTATCCCATTTTGTTGGGGTGTATTCACACAAGATGACTCGTGGATAACACCTTCCTTTTGAAAATAAGAGGACAATGTTTGATTGAAGTAATCTCTAGCATTATCTGATCTAAAGACCTTGATTTTGACCCCAAATTGTGTTTGAATCATGGAATGAAAAGAAGGTATAATGCTACTCACATCAGATTTATGTTTGAGTAAGAAGGTCCAAGTGGCCCGAGAGCAATCATCAATTAAAGTGACAAACCAACGATCTCCAGAGATGTTTGGAACCGTGGAAGGGCCCCAAATGTCACTGTGTACCAAGTCAAAAGGATTAGAGCTACGATGATTGCTAATTGGAAATGATACACGGTTATGCTTGGCTAACTCGCAAACATCACAATGGAGATCTTGAATATTCAAACCATTGAACAGGGCTGGAAACATCACACTCAAGACTTGAAAGGATGGATGACCAAAACGAAAATGATGAAGCCAAATAGCTTCTTTATTTGAAATACTAAGAAAGGATGAAGATGAATTATTCATGATTCTTCTCGTGGTGAGGGGTGTCTCAAGATAGTATAGTCCACCTTGTTCCTTAGCGAGTCCAATCCTCCTCTTCGAGCCTCGATCCTGAAAAACACAGTAAGATGAGTAAAAAACAGCTTGACAATCGAGGTCTTTAGTGAGTTTTTGTATGGAGATAAGATTGGAAGACAGTTTAGGGACATGTAGGACATTTTTAAGGACAAGGTTTGGTGTGATAGGGACATCTCCAACCCCTGCAACAGTAGCAAGAGACCCATTTGCCACAATAATCTTCCTATCACTAGGACAAGGTGTATAGGTCCTGAAATGTGATGAGATATAAGTCATATGATCAGTCGCCCCTGAATCAATAACCCAAGAATTACCTGAGAGTGCCATTGAGCATGCACCAGAGGGTTTATTAAGAAATCCTAACAAACCTCTTATTTTCTCAATTTCTTCACTTTTGAATGTCGCTTTCCCTTGTTCTGCTTCATAATCAGCTTGCTCAATCAGGTGGGCCCGGGGCCTTGATTGCATTTCCCGGTTCACCCACTCTCGACTTGAAGTGTTTGGTTTTCCATTCAATTTCCAGCATTTCTCCTTTGTATGTCTCGGCTTCCTGCAATAAGTACACCACAAGTTGTCCCGGTTGTCTCTTCTTGGTAGATCACCCTTCTTATCAACCTTTCCGACTGTCAAGGCTGACCCTTCTATTGCTCGTGGTTCAAGCATGACGGATCGACGACTTTCTTCTGCCCGGATCAAGGAAATCGTCTCCTCCAATGATGGAACATCTTCCTTGCCAAGTATTTGAATTCTAACTTGGTCAAATTCAGAATTAAGCCCAGCTAAGAAGTCGTAGACTCGATCTTTTTCAATAAAATTCTTCAAAATGGCTGCATCTTCTGGACACCGCATGTGGAATACCCGATAATGATCGAGTTCGTGCCATAAGTTCTGCAAAGAGTTAGCATACTCAGTAACAGTCTTACCTCCCTGTTTTGTCCCACTGGTTTTCACCTTAATTTCGTACACCTGGGCTGCATCACGGGCCTTAGAGTACGTCCGTTGGATGGAATCCCAAATCCCCTTTGCGGTTGGTAGAAACATGCAAGTATCGCTTATGGCCGATTCCATGGAATCCGCTTCATCCCATGCATCGAAATTGGGGTCTCCTTGCTTGGGTCCTGTCCCCAGTAGATGGCTGAGTTTTCCTTTGCCCTTCAGGTACGTCTTGACGAATTGTGACCATTTGAGATAATTTTTCTCATTCAGTCTATAGGCTGGCCTAATATTCTGGAGGTCGCCGATCATGTTTGACGAGGCGACCTCCTCCGATTGGTTTGTGGTTGGAGAGGGAAAATTTATGACTTTGGGTGTGGTTTCGGATGTGGTCATTGTACCAAGAGAATATTAGCAAGAATACGAGCCGTACTGCAGCTATAAAGGATACGTATAAGGATAATTTTTCTGGGGTATAATAGATAGCAATGAAGGTTTGATAATGCAGCAATGAAAGCTGCGGAAAAAACAGAACCAGCAATGAAGGCACGGCTGTGAAAATAATCCAGCAATGAAGGCTGTGATTGAAGGATTATTGCAGCAATGAAGGCTGCAAAAATAGAACCAGCAATGGAGGCTGGATAAGTCAGCAGTATAGCTGAGAATGGGAGATTATTGCAGCAATGAAGGCTGCAAAAACAGAACCAGCAATGGAGGCTGGATAAGTCAGCAGTATAGCTGAGAATGGGAGATTATTGCAGCAATGAAGGCTGCACTGCAACACTATCCCAGAAAAATGAGCCTAAAGCTCTGATACCATGTAGGAAAAATCTGTATTTCCTCACATTTCTTGAGTAATTACAAGGTCAATATATATACAAGAGAAATGAGACCCTAGTTAGGCAAGAAACCTAATTTAGGTATCGACTCACCTAAGTTAGGTAAGAAACCTAAGTTAGGTATAGACTCACCTAAGTTAGGTATAGACTCACTCAAGTTAGGTATAAAATTACAAAGTTTCAAACAACTTTACAACTCAACAGTAAAGGTAATGGAAAGGGAGGATGATCTGGATGTAGTATGGAGAATGGTGTCTCCCCCTGAAGAACAAAAGTTGGAAGTCGATTAATTAAGAAACAGGCTGTAAGAACAGCATGACCCCAGAAGGTTTTAGGTAGATGCATGTGAAACATTAGGCAACGTGCAACATCAAGAAGATGGCGATTTTTACGCTTTGCGGCACCATTTTGTTGAGGTATGTACGAACAAGAAGTCTAATGAATAATGCCATGAGAATCAAGAAAAGGTTGAAAACCTGAAGTAACGGCAAAATACTCTTTGGCATTATTGGATCGCAAAACTTTAACAGACGTGATTTAGCACTTCATAATAGACTAGGCGAAAGCAGTGAAAAATCTCAATACGATCTTTTATTAAGAATAATCAAGTCATTCGGGAAAAATCATCCACGAATGTCACAAAGTAACGAAAACCAGAAATATCAGGAACACGACATGGACCCCAAACATCGGAGTGAATCAGCTCAAATGGACTCGACACATGACTCCGAATGCAAGAAGGAAAGGAAACCCTATGGTGTTTACCAAACTGACAAGCTTCACATTGAAAAGAACTCACAGACTCAAATTGAGACTCGGGAAATAAACGCCTAAGAGTGGTCAGAGGTGGATGACTAGCACGACAATGCATCCGAAACACATCAGAGGATGTGTCTTTCACAGCTGCAGCATCGAGCACCTTTTTATCAAAGTAGTACAGACCATTGGATTCATGCCCCCCACCAATTATTTGTCCAGTCCTCAGATCCTGAAAGACACAATGAGAAGAGAAGAAGGTTATGGAACAATTTAGTTCTTTAGTCAAAGAACTAACAACAATTAAATTATATGGGGATTTGAGATGGAGGACAGATGACAAAGAAAGAGATGGACTCAAATGAGCAATTCCAGTACCATTAACCTGAGATTGTGAACCATCAGCTATTGTAACAAAATTTGACATTCCAGGAGGTTTGGAACGAAGTGAAGACAATAACTTAGAATTACCAGTCATATGATGAGTGGCTCCAGAGTCTATAACCCAAGAGTCAGAAGCTGCAGAAAGTAAACAGGATGAACTACCTTTTGAGGTGTGTGCCAGAGTAGTAGTAGGAGCTGAAGGACGTGTCACCTACTGGAACTGAACCAACTGCTCCTTAAACACAAACATGGTATCAGAGCAGGAGGTCCTGAGTTCAAATCTTTCCAGGCCTCTATTTGCCTCCCCAATGAATTTGTCCACCCTTAATATTAGGCAAAAGACCAGACTAAGCGTGAGGGGGAGTGTTGAAATATATAAATATTAAACCACGCATTCTTCTAACAGCTTGAGCTTTTAGAACAGTTGGTTGTGGTCCCTCCAAATCTAACAATCTGTACATTCTTAAGTAATTTTTGGTCATTTCTCTAATGATGTCTATGTCCTCCCACTGCGCTAGTGGAAAGCCAAGATGAATGAATATTTTGGATGTTACCAAGGAGATATAGATGCAAGTTTTAGAATTGGAAATGCTTAATTTATGGAAGTTACAAGAGTAGGTTGTGGATTATTTGTTTGGTAGACTTGGGGGTAACAATCTTTATTCTTCATTTATTCCTGTGCCATAAGGTGAATTTTTTTCTATTTTCTTTATTTTTGCTGAAACGAGTAACTTTAATTTGAATAATGCTCTTTGTATGTACAGCTCCAACTTTGATGTTCCATTGGTATATCTTATGAAAGGAAAGATTGTCCCTGCAAGGGATGTATTAGCAGCTGGTCCACAGCCTCGCCCAGTGATGGAAACCATCATCCTTACTCTGTGTCATCTTGCCTTGCACAGTGAAAAAATAGAACTGCAGGTCTGGTAGATGAATCCCGAGGACTCTGTTGTCACATTTGTATGTTCAATTGAATTTTCTGGTTTCTTTTTTGGTTGGTCTAGGTAGTTTGATGACTTGGCTTAAAAACTGAAGGATGAATTTGTGGTCAAGATAATCTGATCAATGCAGTAATTCTAGTCTTGACTATTTTTTTTTTTTGGTCGAATAGTCTTGACTAATTGAAGGTAAATAAAAAGGCGTGGAAGGAATGGAAGAATTCTTGTCCCTAACCCCAGAAACTGTACACTTTTTGGTGTTCATTTTTCCAAAAGCTTATCATAAACTTTATCATAAACAGATTTTTGTTATTTATGAACTGGCAACTTTCCTTGATAATTCATTACTTCACTGTACTTATAAAGAAAAGGTCTGCGGCGATATAGGGATTTTGTGGACAAGTAGTCTTGGCACTCTTGCTATGACAAATGTATTAAGTAAATATAAATCTAAATGAGTTGATGTGCCGTAATGCACCCATAACAAGACCTTTAGACATGTAAACTTTTACATTTCCAGTGCACATTCATGTACCTTAACTGGGTGCTATTTAACAAAATCAATGCAATAATAACTAAGTTCAATGTCTCTCTTGCTCTGGTTTCTATGCTTCTTTTGGACTTCTCTACTGATTTCCATCTCTCATCTGTCTTGGGAGTGCTGCCTCTTTTTCCCTCTTCTTCCAGTTCTGAGTTGATCTAAAATAGAAGCTTTGCAGGCTGTCTTTATGATATGCGTAATTTCCGCAATTGATCCTTGTCACAGGTACAAGCATTCTCTATTTCTTCTTATTTAGGGCCTGACAGTCTCTATTTCCCCACTCATTTTTGCTCTCAAGCTTTGCTCCCTGCAGGATGTTGGCAAATGCAGTGCTTGACAATTTGTCTATAATGCTTCAATACACTACCAGGTTAAAGGTGACGGACATTGCTTTTTTTAATCCCACTCCTAGCATGGAATCTGAAACTTATTATGAATGCAATGGTGGATACCATCAGTTGATAATTGTTATTAATGTTATATGTATTCATCTTGAATATAATGATTTCTTGTCAATAATAACACAAGCGTCTTAAACTTTTGCAGTATCTGGAAGAACTCATGGGACCTATCATCTTCTGCTGGGTTGCTTGTGGTGTAAGCTTGGCTGCCCTTGTTGAGGTGATGCACTTTGCTTTTGCTGCAAATATGGATTGAATGCACTTAATTTGGTCTACAGAGGCTTCATGCCCTGACGACACTTTACAAACTCTCTTTAATGTTCTTGTGTTTGCTATATTGCTTTATTATGTCTCATCAAGTGTACGCCACTTGAAGCATTTTACCTTTTACATCCTCTGTTCCTTCCCATCGACCTTAATGGGCTCCCTGGAGTTTCTTGTTTGGAATGTACTTAAGATCACCTCTTAAAGTGATTTAATGTTGTAGGTTTATCCTACATCACCGTTATATGGGGTTTTCATTATCTTATATACATGTGGTTTGATACCATGATAGAAAACACTTTGTCCAAAAAGTTTAAGCATTCAAAAAATGGGCCTAAAATATACATCAAGAATATTTTTTTCTAAGTAAAGTTTTCTGTTTCGTCAAGTGTATGCCATTTGAAGCATTTTACCTTTTACATCCTTTGTTCCTTACCAGTGACCCTAATGAGCTCCCTGGAGTTTCTTGTTTGGAATGTACTTAAGATCACCTCTAAGTGATTTAATGCTGTAGGTTTATCCCTACATCACCGTTATATGGGGTTTTCATTGTCTTATATTCATGTGGTCTGATACCATGATATAAAACACTTTGTCCAAAAAGTTTAAGCGTTCAAGAAATGTGCCTAAAACGTATATCAAGAATATTTTGGTATGAGTAAACTTTTCTGTTCCTGTTGGAGCTTGCACTTTGCATGCATTTTGGAATCGTCATTATTAACCATTTATTTATTGCAGGTGAGAAATTTATTTGTTTCAGAGGTGGAACCTAGTTACTTTGTGCAGTATTGTTGTGATTGGCTTCTTCCAGCATTCATTCTGCATGAAGACAGCAAATCTCATCTCACCTGGCTTGCACAGGTAAGATTTCATTTTGACATCCTTTTATCTGGGGTTGACAGCAACGATCTTTCAATTAGTGATACATATGGCACTTTCTTGCCATACGATGAAGGACAAATGTTTGAAATGGTCATACATCTGGGATCCAGGCAGGTGATCCATAGGCATACATCTGAAGTCAGCTGCATATGTTTTTCTTTAGTTGCATGGTTAATGTCTGTGTTGGGTTTATTACTTAGTGTTAGCAAGTTGGGGGTATGTGTGTAATTGTCTAGGCTTAACCCTAAGCCTATAAGTACTCTTTCTTACCTTAGAAATAAAATTAATTGCTCTTTTATCAATAACATGGTATTGGAGCAAAAAACCACTATTCAACCCCACAATCCAACAACAATAATCAGCAACACCCATTCGCAGCAACAATCAATACCACAAATCGTTGCACAAACTCACGATACACCCAAATATGAGGCTTAATTGTTATGTGTTTGTTATTGATATAAGAGTGATATTTTTATTTCTGAGGTAAGAAAGAGTATTTATAGGCTTAGGGTTAAGCCTTGACAATTACGCATATATCCCCAACTTGATAATACTCTAAAGTAATAAACCTAACATTCCCCCTCAAGTTAGAGCATACATATCAAAAGTCCTAACTTATTACAAATATATGAAACTCGATCATGTCGAAGAGGTTTTGTGAAGATGTCTGCTAATTACTCTTTAGAACGCGTGTGCACCAATCATATGTCTCCACAATTCACATTTTCCCGAACAAAATGACAATCCACCTCTACATGCTTCGTTCGCTCGTGAAACACTGGATTGCTAGCAATATGAATAGCAGACTGATTATCACAACAGAGCTTAGATGATCTGCTCATAGGCAGTCCAATCTCAGCTAACAACATACGAACCCATTGAAGTTCACCTGTAACATTAGCCATAGCACAATACTCGGCCTCTGCACTAGATCGAGAAATCACAAACTGCTTCTTACTTTTCCACGACACAAGATTACCACCAAGAGAGACAGTATCCTGAAGTTGATCGGCAATCCATAGGGTAATCGGCCCAATCTGCATCAAAATATCCTGTCACCTCCAAAGACTCAGGAGTAGAATAACCGGCTATACGAAGATGACGCTGATTATGAAACACAAGTCCTTGACCCGGAGCTCCCTTCAAATACCGAACAATTTGTAGAGCGGCTTGCCAATGAGTAGTACGAGAAGAGTTCATAAATTGACTCACCACACTAATGGCAAATGAAATATCCGGATGAGTAATGGTAAGATAATTCAACTTGCCTATTAATCGACGATACTTCTCTGGGTCACGAAATAGTTCTCCATGTTCATTATCAAATTTCACTCCAGGATCCATAGGTGTCACCAGGCTTAGCATCATGCAAGCTAACCTCCTTTAGAATGTCGAGTATACTTTCTCTGGGAGAGAGCAGTACCGCCATTAACCTAGGCAACTCTAATGCCAAGAAAATAACGAAGGCGGCTCAAGTCTTTAGTGTTAAACTTCTCCTGTAGAAACTGCTTGAGTCGTGGTATACCTTCAACATCACTTCCCGTGACAATAATATCATCAATATAGAGAACAAGTATAACACATCCTTTTGAAGATGACATACTAAATACTGGGTGATCCACACTGCACCTATGCATCCCAAAAGTAATAATTGCATTACTGAAGCGGCCAAACCAAGCACGAGGAGATTGCTTAAGCCCATAAAGAGCTTTTTGCAATCAACATACCTTCTTCTCCTAAGCAACAAACCCAGATGGTTGCTTCATATAAACTTCCTCGTGAAGATCACGATGAAGGAATGCATTCTTAACATTAAGCTGATGAAGAGTCCACTGAAACCGAGCAGCCGAGGAAATAATGATGCGGACAAAAGGAATTTTGGCCACCGGAAAGTCTCATCATAGTCAATATTGTAGGTTTATGTATAACCCTTAGCCACAAGACGCGCTTTTAAGCTCTCAATTGAACCATTAGGATGGTGTTTGACAACATAGATCTAGCGACAACCCACCAATTGTTTATTAGCCGGCAATGGAACTAGCTCCCAAGTTTTATTATGATGTAGGACTCTAACAGACATACCCCTTTTGAGTATGAGAGTAACACATGAATATACATTTTTCAGCACGAGGTTATAACTTGTCCAACCCAGGGGACAAAATGAACAAAGCAGACACATCCAAAAATACGAGGATGAATAGGCCACAATGGTCGATCGAGATTAAGAATATTATAAGGAATAGCTCCTTTCAATGCTGAGGATGGAAAACGATTAATGAGATGACATGCTGTAAGAAGAGCATAGCTCCAGAAGGTCTTAGACATATGAGTATGAAGAACTAAGCAACGTGCAACATCCAACAAATGGTACTTCTTACGTTCAGCAACTCCATTTTGTTGCGGAGTATGAGCACAAGAGCTCTGATGTAAAATGCCATGAGACTTGAGAAATGGAGTGAAAGTAGAAGAAGAAAAGTACTCACGAGTATTGTCTGTACGCAAACACTTAACATAATAATTATACTGAGTACGAACTTAATTATAAAACTGGCGGAAAGAATGAAAAACTTCAGTTTGATCTTTTATTAAATATAATCAAGTTGTACGAGTATAATCATCGATGAAAGTGACATAATAACGAAAATCAAATGAAGACTCTCGACTAGGACCTCACACATCAGAGTGAACTGACTCGAATGGTTGTGAAGCACGACTCGAAACTCGAGGGGGAAAAGACACGATGGTGTTCACCCAACTGACGGGTTTCACAATTAAACTGAAGACTTGAACTAGACATAAAAGGAAATCGTCGGAGTACGTCTGTTGATGGGTGACCAAGGCGACAATGTAACCTATATGAATCATCCACAGCTTTATTTTGAACTGTTGCAGCAGTAGCAATAATCTCAGGGTCCAAGATGTACAATCCACCAGCCTCACGCCCACCACCTATTCGGCGTCCAGTCTTCCGATCCTGAAGAACACACGATGACGAAAAGATATTATCGCAGTCAAGATCACAAGTAATAGAACTGACTGATTATAGATTGTGAGGGAAGTGTGGAATATGGTAAACAAATGGTAAGTAGACAGGGAAACTCAATGATACACTACTTGTACCAGCTATTTTGGATTGAGAACCATCTGCTAAGGTAACTGACGTAGAAAGAACAGATGAGGTGGATGTAAGAAGATGAGAATCACCAGTCATATGATGAGTGGCACCCTGAATCAATAATCCAAAAATGAGGAACATATGCATAGGACAATAGACAAGTAGGATTATTATGCTGTGCTAAAGTAGCAGTAGGACTAGAGAAAACACTACTCGTATTCTGTTGTGCTCTGACCAACTCATCAAAGTTTACACGAGTCAATTTACTGTAGCCTGTTTATAAGAGGATCCAAGAGGAGGAGTTCAAGGCTCAGTATCAATGGAGGCATGTAGACCCCATAGCTCAGGATGGAGGTCATAACAGTAATCAATAGTATGTCCAGAATGTTGGCAATGCGTGCAGAAGCGGTTCCCTTGACCACCACCTTGAGCTCCTCTAGCAGTATTATTACTACCACCACGAACATCATCTCAGCTTTGAAAATCACGACTTTGACCACGTAGGTATTGTCAGAATTCCATTGTCCACGACCATTAATACGACCACGAGTCTCTTGACCTCCACGAGCCATTATAGCACTACTGTCTGACATTGCTGAAGACTTGAGACTGAAAGTGTAACGAGCAGCCCGAGAATACATTTCTTCAATGGAAGGGAGAGTGCTCTGAGAGGTAATTTGTTCACGAAGAGCACCATGATCTGGACAAAGGCTACGGAGAAAGAGCACCGTTATCATGTTTGCTTCTCGTTCCTGCATCTTTCATGTATCTGAGGAACTATGGTAGCAGGTGGAAAATAAGACTGAAGGTGCTGATACAAAGATGCAAAACGAGCATAATGTTCTGCCAAACTAGCTTCACCAACTTTGGCTTCAAATAAAGCCTCCCACGTATCACTCTCTACTCATATTATTTTGTCCAAAATATAGTAAAGCGCACTTCGTCCATACATGACGGGCTGTCACATAATCTATGAAAAGATGGCGAACAGATTCAGCCATACTTCCCCATAACAATGTACGCGAAATAGTATCGACAAACTTCCATTCTTCTACATTGGTTGCGTCTTCAGGTGGTTCTTATTTAAGCCATCTAGATTGACGATTAGCGCAAATAAAGGTCGAAAGGGCCATGGATCAAGAAGGATATTTAGTATCATCTAATTTGACCAAGGTATTAGGCAAACCTGTCATACTATTATAGGGATGAAAAGGTACTGAACTCGAAGGAGCACTAGGGGGAGCCAATCTGGAAGTAATAGACGGAGAACTATGAATCAGTGGGCATCTCCTCAAACCACTAATCGATTAAAAAATTCACATCAAAGTATCACTAGTAACTTGACCTGCGTGTAATTAAATACCACACAACACCTACCGTTTAAAACAGCAAATTCAACTAGACAAATTACTTCTGAACTTCAATAACCACACGTCTTGCTCCACGCTAACTTAGCCACTTCAATTCAGCCACGCCAAACTCAAATCCACTATTCACACCACACTAGTTCACCCACTCCAAATTCAGCTGCTAGTCACACCAAACTCAGATCTCTTTTCACAAGATTCGGAACACCATTTAACTCTTTGTATTATCAAATGACAACATTAATGTCGACCAACCATCAGGCACACCAAACTCACTCATAATAACAATCCACACGGATCAGTAAATAACGGTCGAGCCTCAGAAATAAAAATCCAGCAGCAACCACTTTTGTAATCCCAATCACTTGAAAATAACTCACATATGAGTAAATAACATGGAGCCTTAGAAATCGACTACCATTTGCGAAGAACTACCATTGGATGATGCTGATTTCTGGGCTGCCCGTGCTAGATAAGCTTCGCTAACAACACAGCTAGGTTCGCAGGCCTAGGAAACAATGAATTTTGGGTCGTCGGCCCTAGGTTCGCAGGCCTGAGGTCGCCTGGCCTGGGCGACGCTTGGCCTGGGCGACACCTGGCCTGGGCGACGCCTAGTTGGGGTTGCTGTCGCTGGACCCTAGGTAACACTTGGCTACTTTTGATTTGGAGTCTCCTGGTCTGGGTGACCTGAGATCTAGGCTCGCCGACGTGATCTATAGTGACTGCGGCGGCGGTCGGACGTGGTGACTGGTGGTTGTCGATACCATGTTATTGATAAAATAGTGATATTTGTATTTCTGAGGTAAGAAAGAATACTTATAGGCTTAGGGTTAAACCTAGACAATTACACATATACCCTTAACTTGCTAATAGTCTAAAGTAATAAACCCAACAATGCTATTATGTGATATTACGAAGGGTTAAATGGTGTTCTGAATTGTGAGTAGAGTTCTGAGTTTGGTTGGCTGAATTGGAGTGGCTAAATTTGGAGCGACTGAATTAGTGTGGTTGTGTGGCTGCGGGGATTGGTGTGGTTGAATTGAATTATATGGAGTGACGTATGTGGTTATTGACAGTTCGAAGTGATTTGTGAGGTTGAATTTACTGTTTTCATTGTGGTTTGTGAAGATGTCCACTGATTCATCAAGTTCTCCATCTATTACTTCGGGGTTGGTTCCCCCCAGTGCTCCTTCGAGTTCAGGATCTTTTGGTCCCTATAATAATATAACAGGTTTGCATAATACCTTGGTTAAGTTGGATGGTACTAATTACGTATCTTGGTTCATGGCCCTTTCGACCTTTATTTACCTTAATCGTTAGGCTAGATGGCTTGAAGAAGAACCACTTGAAGACGCAACCAGTCTAGAAGAATGAAAGTTTGTTGATGCTACTTTGTGTACATTGTTATAGGGAAGTATGGCTGAATCTGTTCGCCATCTTTTTATGGATTGTGTGACAACCCGTCAAGTATGGACGAAATGCGCTTTTTTATATTCTGGACAGAATGATATGAGTAGAGCGTGTGATATGTTGGAGGCTTTGTTTGAAGCCAAAATTGGTGATGCTGGGTTAGCAGAATATTATGCTCGTTTTGTGTCTTTGTATCAGCGTCTCAAATCTTATTTTCCATTGGCCACCATAACTCAAATGCAACAACGCGAAGCGGACATGATGACCGTACTCTTTCTCCGAGGTCTGGTCCTGACCACAATGCCCTTCGACAACAGATTACCTCTCAGAGCACTCTCATTTCCATTGAAGAAGTGTGTTCTCGGGCTGCTCGTTACACTTCCAGTCCCAAGACTTAAGCAATATCAGACAATAATGCTATGGTGGCTAGTGGAGGTCAAGGGACTCGTGGTCGTATTAATGGTCGTGGACAATGGAATTCTGACAGTTCCTACCGTGGTCGTGGTTGTGGTTTTCATAGCGGAGGTGGTGTTCGTGGTGGTAGCAATAATGCTGCTAATGGAGCTCGTGGTGGTGGTTGAGGGAACCGCTTTTGTATGCATTGCCAACTTTCTGGGCTGCGGGGTCTACATGCCTGTATTGATCCTGAGCCTTGGACTCCTTCTCCTGAATCTTCTTCTGGACAAAGCTACAGTAAACTTGACTCGTGCAGAATATGATGAGTTAGTCAGAGCACGACAAAATATGAGTGGTGTCGTCTCTAGTCCTATTGCTACTTTAGCACAACATAATGATCCTAGTTGTCTACTGTCCAGTACAGCTGCTCCTGATTCTTGGATTATTGATTCAGGTGCCACTCATCATATGACTGGTGATTCTCGTCTCCTCACATCCACCTCATCCGTTCCTTCTACGTCAGTTACTTTAGCAGATGGTTCTCAATCCAAAGTAGCTGGTACAAGTATACCATTGAGTTTCTCTGTCTACTTACCATTTGTTTACCATACTTCACACTTCCCTCACAATCTATAATCAGTCAATTCTATTACTTGTGATCTTGACTGCGATATTATCTTTTCATCATCGTGTGTTCTTCAGGATCGGTAGACTGGACGCCGAATAGGTGGTGGGCGTGAGGTTGGTGGATTGTACATTTTGGACCCTGAGATTATTGTTGCTGCTGCAACAGTTCAGAATAAAGCTGCGGATGATTCATATCGGTTACATTTTCGCCTTGGTCACCTATCAAGAGACGTACCCCGACGATTTCCTTTTATGTCTAGTTCGAGTCTTCAGTTTAATTGTGAAATTCGTCAGTTGGGTAAACACCATCGTGTCTTTTTCCCCTCGAGTTTCGAGTCGTGCTTCACAACCATTCGAGTTAGTTCATTCTGATGTGTGGGGTCCTAGTCGAGAGTCTTCATTTGGTCTTCGTTATTTTGTCACTTTCATCGATGATTGTACTCGTACATCTTGGTTATATTTAATAAAAGATCGTACTGAAGTTTTTCATTCTTTCCGCTAGTTTTATAATGAAGTTCTTACTCAGTATAATTATTCTGTTAAGTGTTTGCATGTAGGCAATGCTCGTGAATATTTTTCTTCTACTTTCACTCCATTTCTCGAGTCTCATGGTATTTTACATCAGAGCTCTTGTGCTCACACTTTGCAACAAAATGGAGTTGTTGAACGTAAGAACCGTCATTTGTTGGATGTTGCACGTTGACTACTTCTTCATACTCATATGCCTAAGTCCTTTTGGAGCTATGCTCTTCTTACGCTGTGTCATCTCATTAATCGTCTTTCATCCTCCCTGTTGAAAGGAGTTATTCCTTATACTTTTCTTCATCCTGATCGTCTATTGTGGTTTATTCGTTCTCGTATTCTTGGATGTGTCTGCTTTGTTTATTCTTTGTACCTTGGGTTGGACAAGTTATCACCTTGTGCTGAAAAATGTATATTTGTGGGTTACTCCCATACTCTAAGTCGGTATGTCATAGTCCTACTCGTTGGCGGGAGTATATTTTTGTTGATGTGGCTTTCTTTGAGGATCAATCATTTTTTGGTGTGTTTATCCTAAGGCACCTTTTACCATGGATCTGCTGCCACCATCCGCACCTATGTCTCAGTCGGAGCCACCACCTATTCCTTCTAGTGATGCTTCACCCGATCCTAGATCGCCAACACCGATTCCTCTTTAGGCTTACACATGTGGTCTTCGACCTGTTTGGGGTCGTACCTCTCTACCAGCGAGCATCCCACCACCAACCACTTCTAATCCAGGCTTTCGATCTTCTTCCATCGTCTCTTGTCAATTCCCCTATTGCTTACCGTACTTGGTCTCGGTATCCTCTTTCTCATTTTGTTTCTTATCATAACTTAAGCCCTCAAATGTCTCTCTTTCTGTCATCCCTTGCATTTGTGTCTGTGACGAATTGTGTGCAGGAGGCTTTGGCCCATCCAGGTTGGGCTCGTGCTATGGAGGAGATGACTGCGTCTGCATTACATCATAATAAAACTTGGGAGCTAGTTCTCTTGCCGGCTAATAAACAATTGTTGTATTGTCGCTAGGTCTTTGTTGTCAAACACCATCCAGATGGTTCAGTTGAGCGCTTAAAAGCGCGTCTTGTGGCAAAGGGTTATAGACAAACCTACGGTATTGACTATGATGAGACTTTCCCTTCGGTGGCCAAAATTTCTTCTTTCTGCATCATTATTTCCTTGGCTTCTCAGTCTCAATGGACTATTTATCAGCTTGATGTTAAGAATGCATTCCTTCATGGTGATCTTCACGAGGAAATATATATGGAGCAACCACCTGGGTTTGTTGTTCAGGTGGAGAAGGCATGCCGATTGCGAAAAGCTCTTTATGGGCTTAAGCAATCTCATCATGCTTGGTTTGGCCGCTTCAGTAATGTAGTTATTACTTTTGGGATGCGTCAGTGCAGTGTGGATCACTCAGTATTTAGTATGTCATCTTCAAAAGAGTGTGTTATACTTGTTCTCTATGTTGATGATATTATTGTCACGAGAAGTGATGTTGAAGGTATGCCACGACTCAAGCAGTTTCTACAAAAGGAGTTTAATACTAAAGACCTAGGCCGCCTTCGATATTTTCTTTGCATCGAAGTTGCCTATGCTAATGCCAATATTGCTCTCTCCTAGCGAAAGTATACTCTTGACATTCTTAAGGAGGTTGGCTTGCATGATGCTAAGCCTGGTGACACACCTATGGATCATGGAGTGAAACTTGATAATGAACACGAAGAACTTCTTCCTGACACAGAGAAATATCGTCGGTTAGTAGGCAAGCTGAATTATCTTACCATTACTCGTCCGAATATTTTATTTGCTGTTAGTGTGGTGAGTCAATTTATGAGCTCTCCTCGTACTATTCATTGGCAAGCCACTCTACAAATTGTTTAGTATTTGAAAGGAGCTTCGGGTCAAGGACTTGTGTGCCATAATCAGGGTCATCTTCGTATATCCGGTTATTCTACTCCTGAGTTTTTAGAGGTGACAGGATATTTTGATGCAGATTGGGGCATTGAGCTGGTTGCCCTATGGATCGGCGATCTACTTTGGGGTATTGTGTCTTCCTTGGTTGTAATCTTGTGTCATGGAAACGTAAGAAGCAGTCTGCGATTTCTCGATCTAGTACAGAGGCCGAGTATCATGCTATGGCTAATGTTTCAGGTGAGCTTCAATGGGTTCGTATGTTGTTAGCTGAGATTGGACTGCCTATGATCGAATCATCTACTCTGTGTTGTGATAATTAGTCTGCTATTCATATTGCTAGCAATCCAGTGTTTCCCGAGTGAACGAAGCATATAGAGATGGAGTGTCATTTTGTTCGGGAAAAGGTGAATTGTGGGGACATACTGTTGATACACACGCGTTCTAAAGAGCAACTAGCAGACATTTTCACAAAGCCTTTTTGACGTGGACGAGTTTCATATATTTGGAATAAGGTTTTGATATGTACGCTCCAACTTGAGGGGGAGTGTTGGGTTTATTACTTTATAGTATTAGCAAGTTGGGGGTAAATGTGTAATTATCTAGGCTTAACCCTAAGCCTATGAGTATTCTTTCTTACTTCAGAAATAAAATTCAATGCTCTTTTATCAATAACAGTTTGAAATGGTCGTACATCTGAACTCAGCTGCATATGTTTTTCTTTAGTTGCACGGTTTACTTTGATTATCACATTGTCCAATGCTTCTATACCTCTATTACCCGGGTGTTTTTCATCTTGGCTGACTCAATCATTTTGATTCCAGATTTCTGGTCAACCTTTGGCAGTGTTGGTTCAAAATCACTTCATCCCAATTTTTGCAGTTTGTATGGCTCTGTACTGCAGTAAAAGTTCGGGATGGGAAAAAGGAGCAATGGTGCTCCAGAGTTCAATTCTTCAGATTGCCGAGATATCTGAGTCTGCAAGGGACAATCTTATTAAGAAGCACATGGTTTGTTTGTTCCTTTCCATTACAATAGTGGTGGAATTTTGAATCAGTTAGCGATGTTATCTTTGGATGTTATTGTGTTTGGGTCTTATTAGCACTTAGTGTAGTAACATCCTTATCAGGACTTCATTTTCTTTTACATTTGCGATAACTCATCAACTAATTTATTCAGGATTTATCTGGGAAATAACTGAATAGAACGAAAAGGAGATAGAAATTGATAACGAAATGTTTGATCTTTTTGTGCCCTACCATTTTGTTGAATTGTCAGGAGTACTTTTTTTGTGCCAAATGTTTTTTATGTGGTATGCTATATGTGGGCATTGCCTCTTTTAATTAAGTGGTTGAGTTTAGCAACCGAAGTAGTAGTTCTGTTGGAATTCTGATTCTGTCAAGGCTCGGCAAGTTTCATATCATGCATCTTCCTGTAGAGCTGTTTATTGTACTCTTATATTACCTCCATCACTTTTTACCTAAGACATTACCAGCAAGGGAATACCTTCTTTGATACTCTGGAACTATTTCCTGATAAAGTAAAAAATATTTCTACTGATGTGAAGAATTGTTTATCTGGTCAGTTCTTTGTTTACCTGCGTCATTTTGCTCTGGAGATTAATGAAGCATCTTGATAAGGACTCTCTCTTGTTTTCTTTTCTAGGTGTCTATAGTTAGCCACCTGCTGTCCCTCGCCTATGATGGGTTGGATCATCCACGTCCTTTCTTTTCCAAGGATAATATATCGTGTGCAATTCGAATGGTTGTCGACGGGTTCCTGGATCAGTACATGGCCTTCTCTGCACTTTTTGCTTAGTCGTTTATGAATCATATTGGTAGATATGTTCTCACATTTGATTGTCACAGGGGAGACTGTCCTTCAGTGGTTGGTGTTGTGGATAAGATTAACATTTTCCGCCCCGATAGAGTTTTCATGGTGGTTCTTATTTTCTTGCACCTCAACTGATTTTCTTATGAATTAGCATTGTTTACATCACTTAGTGAACTCATATCATGGTCTGCAGTTCATAGTTGAAATTCATCACAAGGTTGCATCAGCAAGTCATCACAGGCACAGATGTCATAGGTTGGCTGAAATCGAAGTTCTTGTAAATATACTGGAGCATAGAGCTGCTAGAGCAAGCACTTCAAAGTGAGTTTACTCCTCATGTAATTTATTTTCTAGTCGTTTGCACTGACTAGATTGATGACTGGGGGATCTCCTATCCTAGATAGTGTCATAATCAGTAAGAAAACGCTTCTTGTAGGGCTGGACATTAGTGTGCATGTGTTTATTCTTTTGTAGGGGGAGAATGCTGAAGATGTTTGTATATTCCCGGTCTCAGGAACTATGGAAGGAAGAGGCTTGTCTGCATGGCTTGCACTCTGTGCTGCATTAATGAGCACTTTTTAAAGTCAAAATTTCTACAACCTCCATTTTTGTCGTCACCTTAGATTTGAATTTGGCGTTTATATTGAGTATACTTGAAATTGAGTGCATAATCGTTTACTCCAAAAGCTCGAGCTGTTATAGAATGGCATGGAATATAGTTTTCATCTTAACATACCCCTTAGACAGGTCTTAAGCGTGTGAATATGATGTTTGGGGTAAAATAGTTGCCGCAGTCCCATACTTATAATGAAAGGGGAGCCAGTAAATGGTTCAAATGGGAGTGGAAGGAATGAAAATCGGGACTTTTGACTCTGATACCAACTTGAAAATGCGCAACCGTTTAATAAGGGAAAGGAATCACATAACAGACAAGTGAAGCGATCGAAATTAAGTAAACATTGGTCAATGTATAAATTCATGGCATTGTTTGAACTCCAAAGATCTTTATAAAGAAGAGGATATTGGTAAGTAGGATCTCATGTGGTATTATTCTGAAAGGAATGTTTTACCGGCACCTATACTTTTATGAAACTGGATGGATACCTCCTGCTCCTCGAACCTCCTCTGACCTTTTGAAGCCGTGCATTAATGTGCCAATTATCTACATCTTTAATTACACTATCATCTTTTTCTGGCAAGATAAGTCTATTTAAGCTAAAGAATTATCAGAGATTTGCACATCATCCGAGTTACTGTGTTAGGTCGGTTGTTTAATCAACTCAGGTATCTGAACCAATTATTTGCCTTTGCTGATAAGAAGTCCCAATCCGCCGACCCCAACTAGTTTGGGATAAAGGTGTTGTTGATGTTGATGTTGATAAGAAGTCCCAATGTTCACATTCCTAGTTCCCTAATCCATTCTCGTCCTACGACTTCAATCAAAATCTGATCTTTAATTTTATGCATAGATTAGTAAGTTTTATCCCCTGATTTCTGACCACTATCATTTATTTAGTAAGTACCTGTGTGTTGGTGAGAATATTATTTCAATCGAGCCCTTTTTTGTATTGATGTGAACACAACGAAACTACGTGTATTCTCCGTTCCAACAAGATTAGAGAATGTTGGGGGTAAGGGTGTCAAACCGTCTATATATTGTGCAGTCTTTTGGAATTTTTTGAATGAAGAGGAGGTCAATTTTATTGACCCTCTCGACCTCATCATGTAGGGGTAAATTTGTAAGGATGCCTGGGCAGAGAGACCCAAACCGCAATGTAGCGGTGGAACCTGTCAAAAAGTTGGCCATTCCATGTGAAACATGTTGATGAGGATAAAAACAACTTTGCTCCTATTACAAGGCATAGAACCCCTCACACAAATTGTTGGTATAAATCGGAGGAACTTGGGGTTTTAGTGGTGTCAAAGGAGATTCGATCAAATTTCATTGGATAAATGGGGTGCTTATGAAATGACCGTATTTTAAATTGTAAAAGAAAAGTATATTTATGGTTGTTGCTTGGAAAGATGGTGAAGGTTCAAAACCTAGAGCTAGTCCATCTGATTTGTTTACAGTGCGCCGATATAATCCTTGAATAGTTTGCTGTGTTTATCTATCCAAGTTTATAAGCCACATATGTCGTTTGCAGTTACCTTTTCAATTTGGTTGGTCAATATATCAGTTGCCATGCTCTGCAAGATCAGTGTTGTCGCATAATAGCCACTTTGCTAAAGACTTTTGAGAATGATACATCCAAAGAAATTACCAGTGTGTTGGGAGAGCAACTTCAGGTGGATGTTCTGTTACTAAATTGATTAAGCAACTTTTCTGCTTAATTTTGTGATAGACAGTAGCTCATCGCTTTTTGTGTGTCCTGCAGTTTCTGGTATCAAAGTTGGTTACATGTTGCATACCATCCAATGCTAATGGAGAAAACCCTCCAAGTGGATCATCCCAAGTTTTATCTTTGCTTCATCAGTTAGTTTTGCATTCTGGCCCATCGCTTCATGATTATATTAGAGTGAGCTTTCTGCCTGATTCCTGTGATAATCTAGGATGTTGTCCTTAAACTGAAAAGTGAAGAAATTTTACCTTTTATCGAAGGCTTGATTTTATCTACTTATAAAGCATGACCTTTGCTGGCCAGGATTTGGAACCTTTTCCAGAAATCAAAATATTTGATGAGCTGCGGGAGTTTCATGAGGATCTATGCAGGGTGTACTCTCCGAGGGATCACTTGTTGAAAGTATATTGGGGACAATTCTATTGTGGCTTACTTCAAACTGTTCTAATCCTCTTTTTCTATATAATTCTTACATTCCTCTTATGTTCGTTCATCAGTTTGCGAAGAGATCTTGCTATCTTCCTCCAAGGCTATTTCTCTGGAGGTGGTTTCTCTTCCATGACAGTCTCAATTCCGCATGTGGTGCATTCAATTTTATATTCCTCTTGGAATATGTATTTTCACTTAAATGAGGGTGCAAATAATTAATTTGCTCATTTTCTGGAGTACTGTATCTCTATTACTCGATCTCCTAACAGATGGGTGGTCCCGAATTTGATTCTTAAAGAGTTCTGCAGCTGGAGCGGTTCTATCATTCCCATCAAGATGCTCACAATTTGACTATCTTTGCAGTCTCCAAGCACTTCATAAGAAGTTACTAATGGGAGAATCATCTGTAAATTTTGACGCAAGGAGTACGCAATGGCATGAAGATACTGAAATAAGAGATGCAGTTTGGATGCTAGTTCGCATGTGTGGCTCTGAGGATGCTGACGTTGTTGGAGCATTGGTGTCGGATCTTTTGTCTAGGGTATGCTCACTAAGTTTTTCTTCCTCAATGTTGTCACTTTGGAATGTACATCACAATTTTGATTACTGCATCCTTTTTTCATGATTATGTCAAGGTTGGTATTGGGGATTCGCATTGCGTTGTCTTTCATCGTCCCGGAGATTCTAATCGTGCACATGTTTGCCAACCCATATTCTCTGGGGGGGCTTCAAAAGCGAAGTTTAAACTCCAAACAGGCATACCTGAAGAGCTTCTATTAGCAGTTTTGAGACTTTTGAAGAAGTATTTGATGGACGATTCTGTTGTAATTGTTGAAGTGACATCGCAGGCTCTCATGGTGAGTTTGTGGAGTGCTGAATGATTTGAAGTCCAAACAAGTTTTTGGAGTTGTTCTTCAGAAGTGCATTTTGGAGTGTTTTAAAGTCGATAGTTTGGACAGAATAAAGGTTGATCGTTAAAGTGGTCTACATTATTAAATTTTTATGGATAATTACAAAGTAAAATGGCATGGTATGCATAGTAACTATCACACTATTCTCTAAGCTTGCAGAAAAGGCATTTAATCTATCGGGTACATGACTGACACGGAGCATCCGATGCACAAATTACTCTCCTAGGCTTGATATCAATTCTATAGTGGGATTATTTTTTAGTAAGTATTATAGAAGCTGGTTTTGGGCTATAAAAGACTAGTTTTTGGGAGAATCTATTTGGAGTTATGGGTGGAAACAACTGAATAAGGACTTAGGACCTAGGAAGACTTTGCAACGTTATCTTATTATGAATTAGCATGTACAACGATGGTTATGCGCACACCACCAACTAAGCTTGATATCAAAGTATTTCTCTAGGCATTCTTAGTTTAATAAATGCTTCGGTAATTAGCTTTGGCTGCCAATGGCTGGTGGCTAGGAAAAAGCTGTGTGGAGAATAGAGGGTGGAAGCAACTGAATAATTTGTAATTGAACTGTAACGGGAAAGAGGATGTTCATGTCGGACATAGGAACACCTTATTATTGAAGAGCCTTACCATGATTGTAGACATTTTACCATGATTGTAGACATTCATTTACCATTATACAGTTTGACAAATAAACTAACAGAGGATAGTTCAGGACTTTGCAGCAAATTAGAGTGTTAATTTTGACTTCGAGAATTTGATTGTACTGAAGTCACAATCCTTTATGTTGCTCAATTCTCCTTCCTATGCTTTTTTTCTCAAGGAAAGATTTTTTTCCCCATAGCTTTTCTTTTTGATATCTTTGGAATGGTGTTCTTTCAGCTTGAGTTTGTCTTTATTGTATTAGCTCTTGGTTTAGATACGTATGTATGAATTTGCTATCATGCATGATGTAAGTCTTTTGAACCAGGGAATTCTTTCAACTGAAAGGGGTCAAAGTGCTTTATCAACATTTGATACCTATGAAAGGTCTCTTTTGGAGGTCAGCTTTTCTTTTCTGCAATTGTCAAAATTATTAAAATTAAAAAAAGGAACTGTTTACGGTTGTGTTAGAATGATAAGGCCTAGATTGTGAGGTGTTTAGTTGGAATTAGTATATGGTCTGGGCATCTTGTCTTCATATACTAATGACAACTAAAATATTTCTTGCACTACTTCTCACATGTTACATCCTGGGAATAAAATATGTCGGAAGATGAATTTCGTACCCTAGCAACGCAACAAGATCTGCCATGCTATACGGAGCTGAATGTTGGTCAGCATAGATGCAACATGAGAATAAAATGAGAGTAGCGAAAATGAGGATGCTAAGGTGGATGTGTGGTCATACAAGGATGGATAAGATAAAGAATGAAGATATTTGACGAAAAGTTGGAGTAGAACCGGTGGCAGAAAAGATGAGAGAACATAGATTGAGATGGTTTGGGCATATTCTTCGAAGATCCCTAGATGCTCCGGTAAGAACAAAAGTTTGTGAAGATGTAACTGAGGGAATATAATTTTTCCTTCATATTGCAATAAGTTACAGTCTCCTTATAGGAGATGGAAAAAATAGAAACGGAAAAATACAGCTAACAAGGAAAGAAATAATTGTTCCTCCAAATTAGGCTAATCAAATATTTGCACAATCAATGCTAATCTAACAGCTAGCTAATTAGACAACTAGCATATACAGAAAAATCAATCTAATATACAGAAAATCAGCTCAACAAATCAGTCTAATAGCTCAACACTCCCCCTCAAGCTAGCTCGAAGATATTCTCCACTGACAGCTTGCTTATTAGGCTGTCAAACTATTTCTTATGCAGCCCCTTTGTCAGCATATCAGCATTCTGCTCATTTGTTGGAATATATGGCATGCAAACTTGTCCACTATCAAGCTTCTCTTTAATAAAATGCTTATCCATCTCTACATGCTTTGTACGATCATGGAGAACTGGATTATGAGCAATTGAAATTGCTAATTTATTGTCACGATAAGCCTTCATTGGTGAGGAATCCGAAACCTTTAGTTCTTCTAGGATCCTTTTAATCCACATCACCTCGCGCATACCAAGAGCTACGGATCGATATTCGGCTTCGGCATTACTTCTAGCCACCGCATTCTTCTTCTTGCTTGTCCAAGTGACAAGATTACCCCCAACAAAGGTGCAATAACCAGACGTAGACCTCCTGTCTAAAATACTCCCGGCCCAATCTGCACCAGTATAAACTTCTACCTGTAGATGTCCTCGCTTCCTGAACATCAAACCTTTACCAGGACTTCCCTTCAGGTATCTCAAGATCCTATAAACAGCTTCAAAGTGCTTTGAACCTGGTGAATGCATAAATTGGCTCACCATGCTCACTGCAAAGGCTATGTCCAGCCGTGTATGAGATAAGTAAATGAGCCTTCCAACTAGCCTTTGATACCGTTCTTGATCCACTACTTCCTCGGTTTTGGCAGGTTCTAGCTTCAGATTGGATTCCACAGGTGTATCTGCAGCTTTACACCCAAGCAAACTTGTCTCTTTTAGCAAATCGAGCACATATTTTCGTTGATTAACAAATATGCGTTCCTTAAACCTTGCAAACTCTATACCAAGAAAATACTTCA
The DNA here is from genome assembly GCA_021437785.1 of Rhodomyrtus psidioides. Classification (NCBI taxonomy): domain Eukaryota; kingdom Viridiplantae; phylum Streptophyta; class Magnoliopsida; order Myrtales; family Myrtaceae; genus Rhodomyrtus; species Rhodomyrtus psidioides. The sequence continues at coordinate 9,539,421 of JAILYB010000015.1, read as the reverse complement.
AAGTACCCAAGTCTTTAATTTCAAACTCACTGGCTAAACTCCTTTTTAAACTTTCTAGTTCACCCTTATCATCTCCTGTTAAAATTATGTCGTCGACATAAACAATCAAGATAGCTATCTTACCTCCCTTTGAATGTTTATAAAATAGGGTGTGACACTAATACAATTAGATCTGCTCTTCATAGACAAACTTGGGATAGCATTTTTGCTATGCCACTAATATTTTGACTTGCTCTGCTATTTTGACCAAGCCTGGCTGAGGAAGAGTTACGGGGCGTAAAACAAAATAAAATAGGTCGGGGTATACTATATTTCATTTTTCAGCCCTTAATGAGAATTAATAAATAAAAAGAAAAAAGGAAGGCCATTTAATTTCGACAAAAGACCCACACCCAAGTTCCATAGCCTTGGGTCCGCTATCCTGATCATGATTTTCCTACCCCCATAGGGAAAGGTCCTTCCCCTTGACTTTGATAGTAGCCAAGTCTCTTTACAACCTTCCCAAACCGCTCAAACCATGCTCTAGGCAATTACTTTAGTCCATACGATGCTTTCTTTAGTTTGCATACTCTTTTTTGCTGTCCACTTCCTCAAAACCAGGCGATATATTCATAAAAACCTCTTCTTCCAAGTCATCATTCAAAAATGCATTCTTTACATCCAACTGATGCAAAGGCCAGTCAAAATTGGCAGCCAAGGATAATAGAATCTGGACAGAGTTCACCTTGACAACTGGAGCGAATGTCTCCTAATAATCAACTCCATAGGTTTGTGAGTCCCTTAGCCACAAGTCTGGCCTTGTACCACGCAACACTTCCATCTGCTTTACACTTCACTATAAACACCCACTTGCAGCCAACTATCTTCTTCCCTTTCGGCAAATCAACTAAATCCCAAGTGCCATTTTTCTCAAGTGCCTTTATTTCTTCCTCTACCACCTCATTCCACTTAGGATCATTCAAGGCTTCCTGAATGTTTCTAGGAATAGACACATGAGATAGATTTGTGACAAATGCTCTATAATTGTGTGACGGCTTTTGGTAGGACACATGTTTCGCAATAGGGTGTTGAGTACAAGACCGTACCCCTTTTCGAAGTGCTATAGGAATGTCAAGTGTAGAAGAATCCAAATCAGAAGATGCTAAAGGTAAAATGGGATCAAAATTACTTGAAGGATGCGAGGAATCATCTCTCGGGGACTCAAATTGATGTAGTTCCAGAATGGGATGGTCCTTTTCTTTTGGAATAAACCTGAAACTCAAGTCCCCCTGTCTGTGAAACATCAATACCATTTGGTAGAGAGAGTTTTCATTGACTCAGGAGATAAAATAGATTCAGTTGGAGTCAAAACAGGAACTGGACTAGGATGAGATATACTCCAAAACTTGTCTTCACTACCCTGCTCCCCCTGAAGAAAATGTTTTGGGAAAAACAGTTGTAGTTCAAGAAATGTGACATCAAAGCTGATATAGGTTCTTTTTGGTATGGGGATCATAGCACTTGTAACCCTTTTGAGTTGGAGAATACCCAACAAAAACGCATTTTACAGCTCTAGGGTCAGGCTTAGATCAGACGGGGTAGGTAAATGAACAAATACAGTACAACCGAAGACCTTTTAAGGGAAAATTTGAATAAATACGTGCTGTTGGAAAAGTTTTTTTGAAATAATCGAAAGGTGTGATATATTGAAGAACCCGGGAGGGCATCCGATTAATCAAATACGATGCAGTCAACACAGCCTCGCCCCACAAGTATTTAGGAATATTCATAGAAAACACTAGGGTACGAGCTACTTCAAGAAGATGCCTATTTTTTCTTTCAGCAATACCATTTTGCCGAGGTGTGTCATGGCAAGAGGACTGGTGTTGTATACCTTTTTCCCTTAAAAAGGTCCCCAAATGATGATTAAAAAATATGTACCATTATCAGTACGCAAGATGCTAATTTGGGTTGAAAGAGATTTGCAATCATGTGATAAAAATTCTTGAACAATTTTTCAACTTCAGACTTAGCACTCATCATATAGACCCAACTCAAGCGTGTGTGATCATCAATGAAAGTTACAAACCACCTTTTCCCGGTCATCGTCGTAATAGGCGAAGGGCCCCAAGCATCACTATGAATTAAATAGAACAGTTTAGATGCACGATAGGGTTTTGTAGTATAGGAAACACAAGTACTTTCAGATAGAAGACAACTTTCACAATGAAGGGATGACAAATTCACACCCTTAAACAAGGAGGGAAACAAATGTCTTAAATACTCAAAACTAGGGTGTCCTAGTCTAACATGCCAAAATAAAATGTGTTCTCCGACATGAGATGAACTGGAAGTACCACAGGCCTGAGCTTTTTTATCCAAGATGGACTCATCAAAGTAGTAGAGACCATCAACCATCCTAGCACTGCCAATCGTCTTCCCCGAAATCTACTCCTGAAATTCACAGTGGGAATCAAAGAAAATAACTCGACAATTTGAATCTTTAGACAACTTGTTAACAGACAAAAGGTTGCAAGCAAGCTTAGGAACGTGAAGGACATTAAGAAGATCTATAGAATCTAAAATTTTTATCGAGCCTTTCCCTGCAATAGTGTGAAACTACCATCTGCTATGCGGATTGCTTGATTACCCGCGCAAGGAGAATAGGTTTTGAGCAAATAGTGGAGATTTGTCGTGTGGTCAAAGGCACCCGAATCAATAATCCAAGGGGTAGAATTCGAAAAACTGGATAGAGCATTTGCATTCCTACCTTTTTGGGCAATAGATATTGATGGTTTACCCTGAACTGAGCTAGACTTCAGTAGTTGGAGTAGATGATCAATTTGCTCCTTGCTAACTAGACTGATTTCAGCTTCATTAGCCAAAGGATATGTTCTGTTTCCCATCTTGCTCCCTCTCACAGCCGCTGCTGGTTTCCCATAAATCTTCCAGCATGTTTCGCGAGTATGCCGAGGTCTATTACAATGATCACACCATACACGAGGCTTCTCATCTGTTCTTCGTGTAGGGGGACTCGACCTGTCAATAGTTGCTTTAGCCACAGCCAAAGCTGATGCATCAGTTTGTCCTTCAGCAGAGGTTCTTGCTTCGATCTTGGTCTTACCAAGCATGACGCTCCTCCGACTTTCTTCTCTTTTAACTTCAAAAAAAACTTCACCAATAGGTGGGAAGGGCTGTCTATCGAGTATCCTTCCTCTGACTTCATCAAATTCATTACGAAGACCTGCAAGAAACTTAAAAATACGATCAGCCTCAACCAACTTCTTGCTATGAATAGAATCTTCAATAGATCTCTACTCATAATTGTTGAAGAGGTCAAGATCCTGCCACAGCCTTTTCAAGACATTGAAATACTTTGTGACAGTATCATCTCCTTGCCGAATCTCACTGAGCTTCAACTTCAGCCCATAGATTTGGGATTGGTTCCCCAAATCAGAATACATCTGATTCACATTATCCCACAATTCCTTGGCAGTGGAAAAGTATATATAATTGGCTCCAATTTCTTCCTCCATGGAATTCACCAATTTCTTCCTCCATGGAATTCACCAGCCATGTCATCACCGTAGAATTCTCAGCATCCCAAACAGACTCGACTTGGGCTGTTTTTTCTGGTTCAATTTTATCCCCGGTCAAGTATCCCATCTTCCCTCTACCTCAGATGTACATCCGAACAGATTGTGACCACCGAAGAAAATTGTCACCATTTAACTTGATCGTGGTGATCTGAATTGGGTGAGACTAAGTGTGAAGTAGGGTGTGAAGGAGTTTTTTCGGAAAGGTTTATTGTGCTGGAAGTAGGAGTATTCTTGGGGGATTCTTCAAACATGGTGAATAAAGGCAGAAAAAAGGAATGCAAGACTAATGAAGGTTTGCCAGAGTTTTTGGCTCTGATACCATGAAGACGTAACTGAGGGAATATAATTTTTCCTTCATATTGCAATAAGTTATAGAGTCCTTATAGGAGAAGGAAAAAACATAAACGGAAAAATATAGCTAACAAGGAAAGAAATAATTGTTCCTCCTAATTAGGCTAATCAAATATTTGCACAATCAATGCTAATCTAACAGCTAGCTAATTAGACAACTAGCATATACAGAAAAATCAATCTAATACAGAAAATCGGCTCAACAAATCAATCTAATAGCTCAACAGTTTACTACTGAGAGCATAATATGAAGAAAGTAAGAGGTCGGCCGAAACTTACGTGCGGGGAAGTAGTAAAACATTATTTATTGGAGTGAGAAATATATTGATGTACGGTTTGTCTTAGGACGGAGTAGAGGAAGGCTATTAGTATTGTGGAGGGGCAGAATTCTCATATTCTTGATTGTCCCTTTTAATCCTTTCTCCTTATATATATATATATCGTTGTTTATTTATTTTTACATATTTATCTCTTTTGCCTCGATCGGTCTTGCTTTTATTTTATGTATCTTTGGGGGACCGCTGACCCCAACTAGTTTGGAATAAATGTAAATGTATTGTTGATGTTGACATTGATGTTGATAGAATGGAATATAAAGGACTAGTGAATTTTAAATGCTTGCTGTCGTTCAAATCATTAGGAATTGGCTTTGATGCATGTTGTTGAGTTATCCCACCTTGCTTGTCTACTAGATTTGTCTTGGCCTTATATTTGTAATCTTTTTTAACCTAACCTAAGCTTGGAATGGAATTCCTAATACATTCTTGTTTCGATTCCACCACTTGGTGTGTTCAATAAAGCTGTCATATCTGACTAGCTTCTACCTTACAATTATAAAATGTTTTTACCCTTTGAATTTTTGTACTTTATCGTGACTTTGGGCTTTGTGAATCTTCGTGCTTTTAGTTTATTTTATGTTTTCCCTTGGATAGATTCACTCAAGTGGGGTTAACATGGAATTGGTGGAGAAGCTTCTTTTGGATTTGGAGCGAAAGTTTAATGGTAAATCATGCCTTTCGCAACTTTTCCCCTTTGGTGTTGCTGTTTCATTGTTTTTGTTTATGATTTCGGAATGTGCAGCTTCTTTAGTTATCTTGAACCCTATATAAAACAGGCTTAAATTTCATGTTTTTGTGTGACCTCTGTCAGCTGGAGGAAGATGCTGAAGTTGTTGTTGTCCTACATCGCTTCTGAAAGGATTTTGTATGCTCTTTATATTCATGTGGTCTCCCTCCACCTAATAGCTTAAGCTTTTAGGTTGGATTTTCTAGCATGGTATCAAAATCAGTGTTATTCCTTTCCGCGTATTTGAGCCCACTCCCCATTAGTCAATGTCCACGTGCTGCTCGTAATCCGGCTTACACGTGAGAGGGTGTGTTGAAGTAGTAGTTGTTGTCCCACATCGCTTGTGAATGGGTCTTGTATGCTCCTTATATTCATGTGATCTCCCTCCACCTACTAGCTTAAGCTTTTGGATTGGATTTTCTAACAGAAGAAATGCTATTTAATTTGTTCTTCCATTTATTTAACTTTAAGGTAGTACTTGGCTATCAGCTATGATTAATTAATAACACATGCATTTATGAAGCAATGATGGATGGACCTTGTGGGTACTCGAGTGTTAATCGACAATTTGATCATTATGAGTATGATATTGCTGGATTAGCATGTTCTTGATGTGTGAGCCATAATTGGAAAAAACTGTAGCTGGATTGGCATGCTGACAAGTAACATTCAATGTTACTGGAATACTCGATATTATTGGGATATGTGTTAGATCCTGTATATTAAAATTTGAAGGGCTAACAGGTTATTGCAGCATTATAATTGGTGGATCTAATCTGTTATCAGTTCCAGTTTAATATGCTAATTAGGCCATAGTGACCCAGGAAAAGCTGAATGCTACTACTTTTATTCCCTATACAAGGAATTCATCTTACAATGACTACTATACATCATGGTAAGCACGAAGGAAAACTTACAATGACTACTGCAAAACCTGAAGCCTTGGGTTTGTATAGGTGTATAAATTTGCGGTTTCATGTCCAGATTGTTGGAGTATATAGGATGTGCTGATGTACTCTGTGTTGGCTTTGGTTACTTTTGTGCCTTAGCTTCAATTCTGAGTGGTTGTTTATTATCTTAATATCGATATCTCAGTCGAGGCAATACCACTGGAGAATTCTGAAGTATGGGAAACATCTGGTAAAACTTTTGATAAGTGGATCTGTCCACTTGTTTTCTCTCTGATTGGACATTGCGATGATGTTTTTTTAAGGTAATGCCGTTGTACTCTGTGGAAAAGTTTTTGGTTTCCTAGCTAACACATAGAAAGCATTTAATCATTAAGTTTCCATGCTTGTGTCAGACTATGTCAAGATGTTGTTTTGTTAAAAGTAGAAGTGGCTGAGCTCCTGCTTCCGTATATTATGGTCAACATAGCGAGAAGGAAGGGTTTGGATAATGATTTTTCCAAGATGATCTCCTCACAGGTTTCTTTCTTCTTGCTGTGAGATATGTTTTAAGTCATATTTGAGAAGTTTTATTCATCATTCTACTTATTTCATGTCGTCTTGGTTTTTCTTTTCTAAATGTATGTGTTCGATTGTACAGTTGACATAAAGCTAATCGTTCATTGATAGCTGGCGAGGGTACTTAGTTAATATGATGAGGCCGTGACCTCTTGGAAAGTCCTCATTCTGGACCATACTAATGGAGAGGACAATTGTGAGGCCCATTATGCTAAAGCAACAATACCTTTTAAGAAATTCAACTCAAAATGGTAAGCGGAGGGTGATCACATGTATATAAGGCCCTGTGAACCATGTAAGCAAGTGATGTGGATATTTCATACCTACCTCGAATGAACCACTGGAATGAAACATACAAAGAAGATATGTGGAGTTGATGAATAGCAAATAACCTCAACGAGAAGCCACATACGAATGATCTGGAATGCTTAACCAAAAGTGTGAGCTACTATTTAGAGGGATGTATGTAAAGCTTAACCTGACTCTTCGTGTGTATAAAGCCACTATATATCCTGTAAACGGATGATCTGGAATGCTTTAAGAACCTTGAGAGATAGGAGTTCCGGCTGCTGCAGTAATAGATTGTGGAATAAATTGGAGTTTTACATGAGCATGTATTTGTGACCACTACATAGCTTAATTTTCATCCTTATGGTAAAGTGGCTTGCGAGATATACTTTAGGACTCAAAATTGTACTTTTATTACCAACTGGAGTTGAACACAAGTGAGGATGTTTGCTGTAGACGAAATAAGGTTGAGATGTAGAGACTATAGTTATGTTTCTCACTATACCTTGCGCAAATCTTGTAGTTTGGTTTTTATGTTTCCTTTCACCTTTGGTAAATGCTTTAACTTCAGCTAATTTGATCCCACTTGATGGTGCATTTTTTGTGAATGCTTTCATTCTTATTGTCATAACTGAGTTCCTTTTTGTTTGAGCTCTTTTTATATATGCGTTTGCACTCTCTTGGTGTCTGTAGTTGCTTATTTTTCATCTATTACAAAACTAGATGTCATTTAATGATGGATTATCCAATTTCCTTTGGATTTTGAATTCTTCAATATTAAATTGCCAGGTTCAAGAGCACATATTTGCTGAGACAAATAGGTTAACCAAATCAATCCAAATATTTTTGGATGTTTTAAATGGGCTTCGTCTCTACTACATCCTGGAAGGGTCTTCTTCTGCTTCAGTATTATCAAAACGGGAATGTTCTAAGGTAAGTCTGTTGAACAGCCCAAGTTTCATTTGTTTAAGTTTTTTGGCCATCTTTTTCCTGTCAATCACAAATGGTTTTTGTTCAAGATATGCTATCCAGCAGTTTTTTTGGTTACTTTGATCACAAAACCACTTGTGCATTTATAGTATTTAGCCCTTCCATGTCTCTTGCCATTCGTGAAAGGCTGTTGGTTCTTACAACCAGCGTTACAAGTATTTGGACTGTAATGAACTTAGGGTTGGTAGTTGAAGCATTACTCCCCGACTACAATCAGGAATTTACTTGATTCTGATTAATCAGCATTATTTTCCATATTCTACTGTCAGGACTCCAACTGGCTCATTTATGTTTGATATTTAGGCCTAGTGCAATAACACCTCACATAGTTCTGAAGACGCTATGTCTCTCTGAGTTAGATGCGTCTTAGTGTTTTTTTTTTCCTTGACTTGCTTTGAATCAGTGTGGTTTTAATATCACTATCCCGATTTTCTTTGGAAACTTCTCTTCAGTATACTACGATCTCCAGTCATGGATCAAAAATGCGTTCCTCTTCAACAAAAGCGAGAGATTCAACTTCTAAATTGGCTTCTTCTGCATCATCGTATTCATGGGAAAAGGTCAGGTTTGCTTCTGTACGTGCTTTTCTTAGGATCTGTTTCTTGCTTCGTACTATCTAATGCTAAGTAACTCAAGAAAAGTGGATTTATGTAGAAAAGCTGTGGAAGAGTCGTTGCCTGAGAATGTTATCACTTTACTTAAATGGTTTGGGTATATCTGCACAATATCCTTACAACTGGAAAATATTTTATCTGTACTGAAGCTATCAGGCCATGTAAAACTTGTTGGAATAGCTTTTACTGGTAAGTTGTGGTTGACTTTATCCTTCTTTGCTAGCTTCATGTGCATAGGAAAGATGATATCCTGACCCAAAAATAAAATTAGTTGAATTTTTTGCTTAAAGATGTCTTCCTTGTCGGAATAGCTTTTACTGGTAAATGGTTGTTGACTTATATAATTCTCTGCTAGCTTATATCCTGACACCCCCTCCCCCCCCCAAAAAAAAAAAAAAGTTGGATTTTTCACTTAAAGATGTCATCCTTGTATTAATGCGGAATAAGTTATAGCTTCGTAAGTGAAAATTAGTCATATGGCAACCTAGGTGAGAGAGTGTAACAGAATGTAGATCCGGGTATCCTCCCATTGTGAAATGAATATGAGTTAACTGTAGGAAAATGGGAGCAGAATACATAAGTTTCCCATCTGCTTGTTGAAAATGTAAGTGGAACAAAGCCATTTTCAGTCTTATTTTTCCCTGTTCTTTTGGGGGAAAGAAGGGATAGACATGGGAAAAAATGTACAGTTGCAAAAAGGCGTCAAAATAGAACTTATTCAAATCCTTAAACAATTTTTTTTTTTGGGTGAAAGTAAGAATTATATTGACTTTAACCAAGGCGCAACTATACAACAGAAGGAGAAACCGGACACTACAAACCTTAAACATTTTCTTTCCAGTCTGCAAACATATAAAACTCTTTTTTTCCTTCTCTCCATGTGCATTCTGATGTGCTCTTTTACTAGTATCCGAAAGGAGGAGAAAAGATAGCAAACAGTCATTCCCTTTCTTTTCTTCAGAAGATGTATTATCTGCCCCTCTTTTTCACCTTCAACAGTTCCACAACTGCCACATTGATGGAGAGGGCTATCAATTTAATTTGATTGAACACAATTTTTTGAAATTCATTTTTTACTGTCAAATTCTATCAAAGGTTCTTAGAGAAAGCTCAAGAGGATTTAGCACTTCTTTCAGTACGGATCTTTCATCTATTTTTCCATGCAACCCTTTCTTCAGCAACCTGACTGCAACTTCAATGGTTTCTTCCCCTATTCTGGGTTATCATGAATTGAGAACTGATCATTTCGGTTGGAGTGATAAGTAAGTTGGCCACTCTTTGCTTGTCTGTTACTGCGAACTCACAATGTAAGATCCCTTTGGTCCGACCACCCACCCCTCCCCCCCCCCCCCCCCCCCCACAAAAAAAAAAAAAAAAAAAAAATCTTAGTACTCTTCTCAGTGTCCAAGGCTTCCATGTGGAGGTTTAAACCCAGAATTCTAGTTGTAGTTCGTGCTTACGCTCACTAGATTTTGACGCAGTTTCAACTAGACAAATAGACAAGTAGAGACAGGAATTTGTAGATTTCCAATAAGAAAGTGTTTGGGATTCTTGTGCTCTGAGATCTCATGTTAGTAATTGTTTGTCCTGAAAGTTTAAGCTGTTGGAAACTGACTTGTAGTGTATATCAATTATATTTATAACTCTTACTTTCTAGCCTTCTTCCCTTTATGTCATGTCTGAAAGGGACAAACAATCTGTCGATGCTTCCAAGCTCATGTCTCTCCATATCATGTTAGTATTTATTAATTTACCCTCACAGAAATATCTCCTCATTACCCTGTTTTATGAATTGAAAAGATCCCCTCCCTGGTCTTTTTCACAAGTGGAAATATTTCCTTCAATGAGTATGTGGTCTTTGATGGCCCTCATGAACATTATAGTCTACCCAGAGATGTCCTCCACACCAAACTTAATCACTTAACCCCGCAGTCTGCTAAGCTGTAATGTCAACCGAGAAGGCTCATAATTTGCCTCAAGAAGATGATAAGAGATTCCCAAGATCCCTTGCTGAATTCAGCTGAAGGTGCAAATAATCGAATGCTATCTTTTTGCACAAGGATAGGAAGCATCTGTAGATTTTCTTATTGAGAAGATAAGTGCATGATTCTAATGAATTAATAATTCCAGTAAAGATTAATCGAACAAAAGTTCAATTGCAATGATAGATGGAGCAGAGAATAATAAAGCTTGATAAAGTCTTCTATTCTGTTGCATCACTGTCATTTGGTGAAGAGGACATTTTGATCAATCGGAAAGTACAGGAAAAAGGTTCAGAGTTTGGTAGAGGAGTTAGAGGGAGAGCAGAAAATTGGCGTGGCAGTTGGTGGAGTGAGATAGTGAAGGATGACTAACACATCACAGGAAGTTTTTGAATTTGAATTTTCTTGCCTCTTGGATACTAATTAGGTTGTTTCTTCGACATGTTCCAGGTCTATTGGATGTCCATTGATTACCTTATTGTGGCAAGGTCAGCTGCTGTGAGTGTCAAACCACCTCTCTCTTTCTCTCTGTGTGCGCGCGTGTTTGTGTTTTGCACTTCTATTATTTTTTACAAAAGGAAGGGAGTGGGGGAGTTGTCAATATTATGGGGCATGAGGCAGCTGCAGTGCTTTTCTTGCAATCTTATTTCTTTTGCTGAGTTTTTCATTTGTGGCCAGATCAATATAACTAAGTTTTTTGTCCCCTTTGCAGTCTTGTGGATCATACTTCACCTCCATTATGTATGTAGAGCATTGGTGTGAGGAGAATTTTAAGAGTCTCACATTGGGGAGGCCTGATTTCTCCTATTCTGAGAAGGTATTTACTGCAGTCTTTTTACCGTGTCTTTGAAATTTCTATGGACTTGTTACTTTGATGTTGTGAAGTGCGTCCAACTGGGTACCTTCACATTTGCTTTGTTGTTTCCCATCACCAGCTTCCCTGCCACATTGAGATACTGGTATCGGCAATTACTCAAGTCAACGAACCTGATAGTTTATATGGGATAATTCAGTCGCACACGGTTAGGTTTTATTCATTTTCAAGTAAATATAGTCAGTGTTTCCTTCTTGACATTGCATTTGACATAACTGAATATCATTGTCATTGTGTTCTTTGCTGTTTAAAATGGTGCAACTCATGTAGTTTACTTCGAATTAGTAATGTCACAAAAGGAGAACATTCTTGGGAAGGAGGAGAGCCATTAGAGACTATTAGAGAAGAAGGGTAAGTAATATTCATAGGAAAATCCAGAGTAGGGAACAACTCTATACTAGGACACCCCCCCTAAAGAGGTCGAGCCGAATAATAGAAAGTAGACTCGTGAAAAACCACATCCATATATACAATGGTGTGCCTAGAAGGAGAATGGTAACACTTATGGGTAGGTGAATATCCAAGAAAAATGCAGCGGTGATCACAGGGTTCCAACTTACTCTTAGAGGTGGTGTTACAAGCATAACAAACACAACCAAAAATTTGTGGGGTAAGAATAAAAGTCGATGATCCTTGCAAAACATCAATAGGTGTGCGAAAATCAAGAATTCTCATAGGCATCCGATTTATTAAATAGGCAGCAGTTAAGATAGCATCACTCCAATACTGACCTGGGACATGACGGGAACACATAAGAAACCTAGTGACCTCTAACAAATTTCGATTCTTTCTTTCGGCAACACCATTTTGTGCAGGGGTATCAACACAACTAGTCTGATGAATAATGCCATGATCAAAGAGATACTGTTTAAACTGACCCTCAGTGTATTCGGTGCCATTGTCACTGTGCAGAATTTTCAAAGCGACATTAAACTAAGTCTGGACCATTTTGTGAAAATTTTGAAAAGAGTGTAAATCAAGCGGAAGACACCGGATTTAAGCTATGGTACACAGGCACAAAAAAGAGTATAAATGGAGTTGGGATTCTGATCAATAAAAGTTTCAAGAATAGAGTTGTTGATGTTAAAACAAGATTTAATGGAGTGGGAAATAGATTGACGTACGGTTTGTCTTAGGACGGAGTGGAGGAAGGCTATTAGTATTGCGAAGGGGCAGAATTTCCATGTTCCTGATTGTCCTTTTTAGTCATTTCCCTATATATATATCATTGTTTATTTGTTTTTACATATTTATTTATTTTATCTTTGGGGTTCATCGACCACCAACCCCAACTAGCTTGGGACAAAGGTGTTGTTGATGTTGATGTTGAGTGAAAAACGCAACTCTTATGTTTCAACAAATAAACCCAAGTTGTACGAGAATGACAATCGATAAATAAAAGTGAAACCATTGGTGACCGGAAAGAGAAGTATGTTGGGAAGGACTCCACACATCAGTATGAATCACATGAAAAACTAAACTAGGGGTTCCATCAATGGAAAGGGAATAATGGAGGAACAATGGATAACCCCTTTTCCAGCAATGGAAGAGAGGGTTCCATCAGCTGTGCGAACTATCTTTACCGAAAGTAGGGGTATATTGATGAAAGAGACTAGAAGAACCTGTCATGTGATCTGTAGCCCCTGTATCAATAATCCATGGGCTGGAAACAAAAGATGTATTAAACCCCCCAAGTCAGTTACTTGGAAGTGGCTAGGTTTGAAGCGAAAGGAGAAGACAAATTGGCGACCTTGGAGAAGGCAGCAGCAGTAGAAGCTTTCAGTTGACATCGAAATGCCTGAAGTTCTTCCTGGGATAAATCAATATCAGTAGTAGGTGCAACAGGAACAATTTCAATATGATTTGCCTTGTTTTTTGCCATTCTTTGTGCCCCTTTTGCCTCAAAATCGGCAGGTTTTCCATGTAATTTCCAGCATATAGCCTTCGTATGATACGACATATGACTATGTTGACACTTGACCACCTCCTTAGAGGCTTCATTAGAATGAAAGGATGAACCAGATTTGGCAATAGTGCTAGCATTGGTTTGTAGAGAAGATCATCAACAGAGGGATGGAGCATTGTTGTCCTATGGCTTTCTTCAGAGTGAACTAGCGCATAGGTTTGTTCTAGAGTAGGAATGGAGACCGGCTAAGGACTTGAACACATATATGATCATATTTAACACTTAATCTTGCCACGAAATCATAAACTCTGGTCTTGTCCAAATGCCTCTTGTAGGCAACAACGTCTGCCTCATTGGTTGGGTGATAATCGGCATAATGATCTAGCTCTTGCCACAAACTCCGACGCTCAACATAATATTGAGATATAGTCATCTCCTTCAATGTGTTGTCATGAACCCTTTTCCAAAGTTCATACACCTGTGATCATTCTCGAGTTGACCATGAGTATCCCTTGCGGCAGTCCAAATTTGTGCCGCCGTATCAAGAAGCAAATAGTCCTATTGCAATATGTGGCTGCATCGAGTTAAGCAAAAAGGACATTATCATAGAGTCATTCAAGATCCACTTTTCTTGAGTAGTACCTGATGTAGTCGGCATCGCAGAAGTGCCGTTGATATGTCCTGTAAGCCACGGCTTGCAATGGTCAATAATGTTGATTGAGACCATATCAAATAATTTGTGCCGTCAAGCTTCACTGGGATCGCAGCAAAAGTAATATAATCTATACGACCATCTCTAGTAGGTGTAGAGCCCGAGCCCTCAGACATTGTGTCTTAGAAGTCTTGACTCGAAAAATGTGAAAGGAATAATCAAACCACCAAAAACTTGCCAGGGAAAGGCCAAAAACTTGGAACGAAGTCCTCCGGTAGCAGTCTGAATGTGTCCTCCAAAATCAGCCAAATCAGATCAAGGAAAGTCAAAAAATCGTTTTTTTTTTCAGGGTTTTGAAAACATGAAAAAGAAAGCGATAATTCTGATTTTTCCAGAAAATCTGAAAAAAATATGGCAGGCCACGAACTGCGGTAGTTTGGTCTTCACAACGAGATAATTGTAAGTCGGCAACAAGGCAGAAACAATTTCAAATAAGAAGATCCAAAAAATCGCAAAAGAGGATGAACCACCTATCGCAAACTGCATAGAAGCTTTAATTTATCTCATAGAGGTGAGATTTAGGGCAGACACTAGATTCAAAGAATCACCTCATAAGTGTTGCCCAACATTGTGAAAGAGTGCAAAGAAGAAGGTGAGAAGGAACTACTGTGGGAGAGGGTGAAGGTGAGAAGAGAGAGAAAGAGAGAAAGAAAAGAATGCTTGCATAGAGTAGAGATTAGGGTGAGGGTTTTAGTTCAGCCTTTGCTCTGATACCATATTGAGAGAAAAAAATTGAACTGAATGCTTGGTTAGATTAACGTGGCCCAAGCTATGGATTTATAATAAATCCAAAAGGCTGAGAATTACAATATTGCCCTTATTGTTGCTATTCAGAAAATAATAAAGAAAGTGCAAATATGCCTCTATCGGCCAAATACTCTCAACAATAACCCAAAGACCATTCTATCCTTTTTATATCTCTAACACCTAGCAAATCGACAAAGTAACATAACAAGTTGCATAGTTGAAACTATTCTTGACATTGCATTTGTCATAACTGAGTATCATCATCATTGTGTTCTTTGATGTTTAAAATATGCACCTCATGTAGTTTACTTCGACTTAGTAACAGTAGAAACTATGAGCTCATTCTTGAAAGGAACCGAAGTTTTTGCCATTGTCTCGAAAACCCAAGGTGCCGTATAATATGATTTGTCTCCAGAATCACCTGATTTAAAGGTAACAAGTTCACATTTACCACGTGATCATAAAAAGAATATCTGCCAATGATGCCAGGGAACCGCCAAGTGCATTGGAGGCACTGGATTATCCCTGCCAATGATGTTGTAGTCTCAAATGTCAATGGGGAGGCTGTTCTAATTTCACGATATTCTCTCCGATTAGATCATCGCCAACCCGAAACAACAAAAGTAGAAACTGCATTGCCCAATCGCGAGCTATTCCAGACCCAAAAGCTCGAAAATCAGAGAAGACGACATTCGCTCGCCCAGAGGCTGCCGCGGAACGGGAAGCAAGAGCAGAGACGATCCTGCTCACGCACAACGAGAACCACACGAGACCAAAAAAAGAAAGATGCCCACAACGATGGCCAGTTTCGCATTTACCGGAGTCGTCTTGTCATTGGAAAGTTCCTTCTCTTGCATTCGGGTGACAAAACTCACAGCTAAAATCGAACATGACATTCACGCATCACATACCATCAAAAAGTGAGGCGAGGAAGAGGCTATAGGATGCTAGAGCTGGATTTGCGGGAATAGGCTTTGTCAAGCGGCACTGGATCTAGGTCGCCTGGCCCGAGCGATGCCTAATCTGGCTCGCCGGGCCTAGGCGACGCCTTCTGACAAGATTCGTTGACTTCCGTGGTGGCTGGAGATAGACGGAAGTGATCGACGACGGTGGCGGGATGTTGACGGTGGGTGGTCGATTATCTAGGATTCAGATGTTGAAGATGGCTCTGATACCATGTTAACGAAAGGAGAAAAGTTGTATATTGTGATATCGATGGATTATATCAATATGTATATCTCACTCATAACGAAAAAGACGAAAATATCCTTAATAACAAATAAGCCCAATAATAATTGTTGCGAGGCTGATTAAAGAATCTGCAGTATATTGTCAAAAGAGAAAAAGAAATAGAGAGGAGAGAAGAGAAGGAGAGAGGCGAAGGAGAGAGGAGAACGAGAGAGGAGGAGAAGAAAAAATAGATCGATATATTCTGTAGTGAGTTCTCTGTGTTTTTATATTACAGAAACCCTATCTATCATTATAAGACTATAAAACCTACTTGACCATAATACCCTTATTTAAGTTAAAAGAAATAAGCCACTTAAGTAAATCATAAAAGTAACGTAACACTCCCCCTCAAGCTGGAGCATATAGGTCACCCATGCCTAGCTTGGAACAGCTAGCAACAAATGCAGGACGAAACAGTGCTTTAGTGAAGATATCAGCAAACTGATCTCTAGAGGCAACGAAAGGAGTAGCAATCAACTCCCGCTTCACAGCATCACGAACAAAATGGCAGTCAACTTCTATATGCTTGGTGCGCTCATGAAAAATAGGATTTCCAGCAATATAAATAGCTGCCTGATTATCACACATCATATCAATAAGTTGATTAATAGAAAATCCAAGCTTTTGAAGAAGGGATTTCAACCACAATAATTCAGCCACAGTATGTGCCATAGCACGATATTCAGCCTATGCACTAGATCTAGCAACGGTAGTCTGCTTCTTGCTTCTCCAAGTAACCAAATTACCACCAAGGAAGGTGCAATAACCAGTCGTAGACCGCCGAACACATGCTGATCCGGCCCAATCAGCATCAGAATAGCCAATCAGGGTGGAAGAACTGTTCAGCTTATAAACCAGTCCCTTACCAAGAGAGTTTTTAAGGTATCGAAGAATTCGACAAACAGCATCCCAATGAGCCTTCTTGGGTGACTCCATAAACTGACTCACTACACCAACAGCAAAGGAAATATCGGGACGTGTCACAGTAAGATAAATTAATTTCCCTACTAGACGTCGATATTGATGCTTATCTTCAATGTCATCTCCATCATCAACTCCAAACTTTTGATTTGGATCCATTGGAGTATCAACTGGCTTGGAAGCTAGTGTACCAGTCTCACACAAAAGGTCAAGAACATACTTTCATTGAGACAAATTAATACCTTTCTTACTTCGTAAGACCTCAATGCCCAGAAAATACCTAAGAGGTCCCAAGTCTTTAATTTGAAACTGCTGCTGAAGAAACGACTTGACCTCAGATATGCCAGTTACATCACTACCAGAGACAATTATATCATCCACATACACTACAAGAATGACCACTCCCGACTCCTTCTCGCGAACAAAAACAGAATGGTCAGAAAAACACTGATGGAAACCACACCTAGAAATCACTGAACTGAATTTTTCAAACCATGCTCTTGGGGGATTGTTTCAACCCATAAATAGCCTTATGCAGCCGACATACTTTACTATGACTCTCCCCCTGAGCAACATACCCTGGAGGTTGCTCCATATATACTTCCTCAGATAAATCACCGTAAAGAAAAGCATTCTTCACATCCAATTGATATAATGGCCAATCAAAATTCACAGCAAGGGAAAGAATAACAAGAACAGAATTAAGACGTGCCACGGGCGAAAATGTCTCAAAATAATCCACCCCATAAGTTTGAGTGAAACCTTTAGCAACAAGCCTGGCCTTAAAACGCTCAACTGAGCCATCTGGGTTGTACTTGATAGTGTACACCCATCGACACTTCACCACATCTTCCCCGGGAGGAGGATCAACCAAAGACCATGTTTGGCGAGAAATCAGAACTTCCATTTCCACATCCATAGCTTTCTACCACTCAAGACGAGATAAGGCCTCAGTGGTAGTAGTAGGAATTGTGTGAGTATGTAATGATAAAGCAAAATTATGTAATGAGGAAGGAAGATGTGAGAGAAACATAGCGCTTGATAGGGTAAGCGAAAGAGGATTTTTGTGTACAAGAACGAGTACCTTTACGAATGGCAACTGGAAGATCGTCTGGACCAGAAGACAAGGAGGAAGATTGGATAGAGGGCATAGAAGAGCTGGAGACTGGCGGTGCCATAGACTGCTTACGCCGTTGATACACTTGCAAGGGAGGAGATACAGGAGAAGGACTAACCGAGTCTAAGGGAATAAGTTGTGGGATAGGAGGATTGGCCACAATGTCAGTTGTATACTCTTTACCCTTAGCAGAATAGTATGGTGTGCCCTCAAAGAAAGTAACATCAGCACTAACATATTGGGTACAAGTCAAAGGATCATAACATCGATATCCTTTTTGAGTACGTGAATACCCGAGAAAAACACATTTAGTGGCACGAGGGGATAATTTATCAGCATCGGAACATAAATTATGGACAAAACAGACACACCCAAAAACGCGAGGGGTAAGAGGGAATAATGGTTTGTTGGGAAACACAACACTAATCGGTGTCTCATTGTTGAGGACAGTAGAAGGCATACGATTTATGAGGTAACATGCAGTAAGAACGGCATCACTCCAAAAAGATTTTGGGACATTCATACAAATCAAGAGTGAACGAGCAACTTCTAGAAGATGACGGTACTTTCTCTCGGCCACACCATTCTGCTGAGGGGTATAAGTACAACTTGTTTGATGTATAATGCCAAAATTAGAACAAAACAAAGAAATTGATTTCTGTGAATATTCTAGAGCATTATCAGTTCGCAAAATTTTAATGGAGGCATTAAACTGATTAGTAACTTCACGATGAAATAAATGAAAAACAGATAAAAATTCGGAACGATCATGAAGCATATAGAGCCATGTAAAACGAGAATAATCATCCACAAAAGTAACGAAATACTTAAAGCCATTCCTACTAGCAACACGTGAAGGTCCCCAAATGTCTGAATGAACAAGTTCAAGTAAAGCAGATGCACGGGAATCACTACGTCTAGGAAAAGAACTGCGATGATGTTTCCCAAGTTCACAAGCCTCACCTCAATAGTAGAAACTGATTTACACTCAGGAATTATTTGTTGTAACTTAAATAAAGATAAATGTCTTAAACAGGAATGCCATAATATGGGAGTAGTAGAACTAGCAGCTAGACCATTGGCGTCGGCAGTAGAGACACCGTCTAGATATAGAGTCCATCACGTTCATGCCCTCCACCAATCATCTTCTTTGTCTGAAGGTCCTGAAAAGTGCAAGAAGAGGGGTAAAATGTAACAGAACAACCAAGAGCTTTAGTTAACTGACTAACAGATAACAAATTCAATGGAAGTTAGGGAACATGTAAGATAGAGGACAATGACAAGGAAGGTGTGAGTGAAACTGCCCCTGATCCAACCACCTGAGTAGATGAACCATTAGCTAAAATTACTTCAGATACAGAACTAGAGTTCTGGTGGGAAGAGAATATTTCTTGCTTACCCGTCATATTACTAGAAGCTCCCGAGTCAATGACCCAAGTGCTAGGAGACAAAGTAGAGAGAAGGGCCATGTTACCTGTACGTGCAAGAGTAGCAGTGGATGAGGAATTGGAAGCCTCTAATTGCTGAACCCGCTTCATAAGTTGTGTAACCAGATCATCTCGAGATGAAGACTCAGATAAACTACTCCCAGTCAGAATAGATGGATTCATGTCGCCAGAAGACACTTCCAGCACTTCCTTCAGATGCAGCAACATTTGCAGTAGCTAACCGCTGAGCCCACTCAGGCTTGCCATGCTTAACCCAACAAGAGTCAACATTATGACCAGATTTGCCACAGTATGTACATTGACGGCTGTCTCGATCATAATTCTGTCCACTACGTCCACCAACACGACCGCGACCTCCCCATGAACCACGGCCTCTATTAGAAAATCCACCACAACCACCACTAGTGGCCAAAAGTGCCGAACTGTCTCTAGACGATGTAGAAGATGGTGGAACAATGCGCTGAATCCGACAAAATGCTTCATTCATAGAAGGAACTTGCTCTCCAGCAAGAAGTTGGCTTTTCACAAGCTGCAAGTCAGTACTCAGCCCAAATAGAAACTTAGCCACTTGAAATTCAGCTCTTTGTGTCTTTAATCTCTCAAGATCAATAGTGATGGGCTGATAAAGATTGAGCTCTTCCCACATGCCTTTCAAAGCACTGTAATACTCTCCAAGAGATTTGTCCCCTTGTTTAAAATTGAATATTTTCTCATACAATTCATAAACTCTAGACATATTTTTGTCTTGTGAGTAGCTCTCTCTAAGATCATCCCACACTCCCTTGACAGTTTTGTGAAACATAACATTAGCGGCAATGTGTGGTTCCATGCTATTCCATAACCATACTAGAAGCGTATCATTCTCTCTCATCCAATTACTATAGTCTTTAGCATCAACATTAGGAGGGTCTGTCGTAAGATACGTAAGTTTCCCTTTGGCATTTATATAGACCTTGACAGCCGAGCCCATAACAAGTAATTCGAGGCCCCATTTAACTTAATGGTGGTAATCTGAACATTGACACTGTCTGTAGAAGACTTCGCATCACTCATGGTGATAATCTCGATATAAATATATACCGCAAATCAAAAAGACTGAAACTTTAGTACAAGGAAACAAACAGCTCTAGGTTCCACATAATCAATACCGACGTATGATCAAAGCAATTTGCTCCATCGATTTCACGAAGCAAAAACAAGAGAATGGAGCTGAAATCGATATACCAGATGCTGAAATCTCAAGCTGTATAATCAACGAAACATTATGATTCTTGATTCCGCGATCAGTAAGTGTTGTAATCCATAGCCACAACCAGATTTTAGTAGATCCGATATCTGCTGGCCTTAACGTATCAAGATTAGGAGAGAGAACAAGTAGAACTTACAGCTTTAGGTGGCTGCACACCAAAGTAGCAAAACGCTTATTTGGGGACTCTCAAACCAGCAATTGGATGGAAAAAAAAAATTACGTGATCAGATCTGCTCTGATACCATGTTGCGAGGCTGATTAAAGAATCTGCAGTATATTGTCAAAAGAGAAAAAGAAATAGAGAGGAGAGAGGCGAAGGAGAGAGGAGAACAAGAGAGGAGGAGAAGAAAAAATAGATCGATATATTCTATAGTGAGTTCTTTGTGTTTTTATGTTACAGAAACCCTATCTATCATTATAAGACTATAAAACCTACTTGACCATAATACCCTTATTTGAGTTAAAAGAAATAAGCCACATAAGTAAATCATAAAAGTAACGTAACAATAATGTTTCAACAAGTAGACTAGGAGGGGAGGTGACCTCCACTCCCCTGTTTTCCCAAAAGTATCATTAATCAACTGAATTTATATTTAAGGTTACTATATAATGTGCCCCTGCTTGTATCCCATTTCTCGGCTTTCAAACGAGTTCCAAAGTCTAATATTTTCTCAAAGGGCTAATTAGACGCATGAATTTGCAACACCTGATCCTCGCCTTTTGTGCAGATAACATTATTAATCAGGCACGTCCCATTTCTCGGATCCTTTGTAACCTGCTAGCATAGCTGGAGCTAAACTTTGAGTGAGGGTTGATGTTAGAAAGTCCAACCCAAAAGCTTAAGCTAATAGGTGGAGAGAGACCACGTGAGTATAAAGAGTATTTAGAACCCGTTGTCAAGCAATGTGAGACATACTTCAACACCCCCACTCACATGCTAGCAGATTACGAGCGGCATGTGAAATTTTGACTACGCACATTCACGTGGAGTTTTTTTGAGGAATTTTTTTACCACACACATTCGCGAAAGGGATAAAGCTGGCTCTGATACCATGTTAGAAAGTCCAACCCAAAAGCTTAAGCTAATAGGTGGAGAGAGACCACATGAGTATAAAGAGTATTTAGAACCCGTTGTCAAGCAATGTGGGACATACTTCAACAGTTGATGGTGTCATATTACTTCGAGTTGTAATCCTTGCTTAGTAAGCATGTGCAATAGTCTGCTTTTTTCATCTTGGATCTTGGCTTTGTGGCATGATTACTTATGGTTGGTGGATATGCTAGTGTGATCAACTCAATACATTAGTATGAACAAATGAATGCTCAAGTCTCCTGAAACGTTATGTATGTATCCTAGCATGTTTTGTTCAGTTTTCTTGTCCCATGCATGCTGTAGTCCTGTTCAATTATTACAAAGTTGTTCTGTATTAAATCAACAAATGGGATATTACTGTTGACAGTTGACCTCTCAAATCATCACCTTTGAGCATGAGGGAAATTGGAGCAAGGCCCTTGAATATTATGACTTACAAGTACGGTCAAAAGCCATGGTGGCAGATGACAAATGTTCCAGGACAGTGTTAGCAGAGACACCTCCGTCAACAGCTCATCCATCTTCTTCTACATTTGACGGTGTGACTAGGCTGGGAAAACCTTACAAAGGGATTGTTAGATCTTTGCAGAAAACTGGTTGCAGTCATGTGCTGGATTTGTATTTTCAAGGACTGGTTTCTCGTAGAGGACAGTTCCAGTATGATGAAGAACTTAATGAATTGCAGGTACAGCTTGTTCATTTCCTTTAGTGGAAAGATACTTTTTCTGCAATATACATCCTTCTTTCTTGGATTTGCAACATTTGCATTGATTTTTGACCAACTAGAGAAAGCATACCGATCGGGATGATTATGATTTCATGGTGCACAGTATGAGGCTGCTTGGCGTGCTGGGAACTGGGATTTCTCCTCACTTTACAGATCTACTGCTCTTTCTTCTGGTCAACAGTTTAGATGCGATCGTTTCAATGAAAGCCTCCACTGGTAATTTTTTAATATATAAATAACCTTTGTCTTCACTTTATTAAAACTTCTAGTTCCTTTATAATTTTCCATTGAAATTACTAGGACATAACAAAGGAATAGGAGACGATAATTAAACCTTTCCAAGCAACTTTTCCTTTGGTTATATTTAAGTACTAATTCCGAGTGTGGTTGATTCCTACGTGTTGAGTTGTAAAGTTGTTTGAAACTTTGTAATTTTATACCTAACTTAGGTGAGTCTATACCTAACTTAGGTTTCTTACCTAAACTTAGGTAAGTCTATACCTAACTTAGGTTTCTTACCTAAACTTAGGTGAGTCAATACCTAAATTAGGTTTCTTGCCTAACTAGGGTATCCTTTCTCTTGTATATATATTGACCTTGTAATTACTCAAGAAGAAGTAAGGAAATACAGATTTTTTCCTTCATGGTATCAGAGCTTTAGGCTCAATTTTTCTGGGATAGTGTTACAGTCCAGCCTTCATTGCTGGTTCTGTTTTTCCGCAGCCTTCATTGCTGCATTTTCAAGGCTGGTTCTGTTTTTTTGCAGCTTTCATTGCTGCATTTTCAAACCTTTATAGCTGCAGTACGGCTCGCATTCTTGCTAATACTCTTGGTACAATGACCACATCCGAAACCACATCCAAAGTCATAAATTTTCCCTCTCCAACCACAAACCAATCGGAGGAGGTCGCCTCGTCAAACATGATCGGCGACCTTCAGAATATTAGGCCAGCCTATAGACTAAATGAGAAAAATTATCTCAAATGGTCACAATTCGTCAAGACGTACCTGAAGGGCAAAGGAAAACTCAGCCATCTACTGGGGACAGGACCCAAGCAAGGAGACCCCAATTTCGATGCGTGGGATGAAGCGGATTCCATGATCATGTCATGGCTATGGAATTCCATGGAATCGGCCATAAGCGATACTTGCATGTTTCTACCAACCGCAAAGGGGATTTGGGATTCCATCCAACGGACGTACTCTAAGGCCCGTGATGCAGCCCAGGTGTACGAAATTAAGGTGAAAACCAGTGGGACAAAACAGGGAGGTAAGACTGTTACTGAGTATGCTAACTCTTTGCAGAACTTATGGCACGAACTCGATCATTATCGGGTATTCCACATGCGGTGTCCAGAAGATGCAGCCATTTTGAAGAATTTTATTGAAAAAGATCGAGTCTACGACTTCTTAGCTGGGCTTAATTCTGAATTTGACCAAGTTAGAATTCAAATACTTGGCAAGGAAGATGTTCCATCATTGGAGGAGACGATTTCCTTGATCCGGGCAGAAGAAAGTCGTCGATCCGTCATGCTTGAACCACGAGCAATAGAAGGGTCAGCCTTGACAGTCGGAAAGGTTGATGAGAAGGGTGCTCTACCAAGAAGAGACCACCGGGACAACTTGTGGTGTACTTATTGCAGGAAGCCGAGACATACAAAGGAGAAATGCTGGAAATTGAATGGAAAACCAACCACTTCAAGTCGAGAGTGGGTGAACCGGGAAATGCAATCGAGGCCCCGGGCCCACCTAATTGAGCAAGCTGATTATGAAGCAGAACAAGGGAAAGCGACATTCAATAGTGAAGAAATTGAGAAAATAAGAGGTTTGTTAGGGTCTCTTAATAAACCCTCTGGTGCATGCTCAATGGCACTCTCAGGTAATTCTTGGGTTATTGATTCAGGGGCGACTGATCATATGACTCATATCTCATCACATTTCAAGACCTATACACCTTGTCCTAGTAATAGGAAGATTATTGTGGCAAATGGGTCTCTTGCTACTGTTGCAGGGGTTGGAGATGTCCCTATCACACCAAACCTTGTCCTTAAAAATGTCCTGCATGTCCCTAAACTGTCTTCCAATCTTATCTCCATACAAAAACTCACTAAAGACCTCAATTGTCAAGCTGTTTTTTACTCATCTTACTGTGTTTTTCAGGATCGGGGCTCGGAGAGGAGGATTGGACTCGCTAAGGAACAAGGTGGACTGTACTATCTTGAGACACCCCTCACCACGAGAAAAATCATGAATAATTCATCTTCATCCTTTCTTAGTATTTCGAATAAAGAAGCTATTTGGCTTCATCATTTTCGTTTTGGTCATCCATCCTTTCAAGTCTTGAGTGTGATGTTTCCAGCCCTGTTCAATGGTTTGAATATTCAAGATCTCCATTGTGATGTTTGCGAGTTAGCCAAGCATAACCGTGTATCATTTCCAATTAGCAATCATCGTAGCTCTAATCCTTTTGATTTGGTACACAGTGACATTTGGGGCCCTTCCACGGTTCCAAACATCTCTGGAGATCGTTGGTTTGTCACTTTAATTGATGATTGCTCTCGGGCCACTTGGACCTTCTTACTCAAACATAAATCTGATGTGAGTAGCATTATTCCTTCTTTTCATTCCATGATTCAAACACAATTTGGGGTCAAAATCAAGGTCTTTAGATCAGATAATGCTAGAGATTACTTCAATCAAACATTGTCCTCTTATTTTCAAAAGGAAGGTGTTATCCACGAGTCATCTTGTGTGAATACACCCCAACAAAATGGGATTGCTGAAAGGAAAAATGGTCATCTTCTTAAAACAACTCGTGCTTTGTTGTTTCACGGAAATGTTCCTAAAACGTATTGGGGGGAAGCTGTTCTTACAGCTACATATCTGATCAATAGGCTACCATCACGTACATTAGACCACAAGACCCCTATGGAAATTCTTTCTCAATTCTATCCTCACTTTCGTACATCTAACGGCCTTACGCCTCGAGTCTTTGGTTGTAGTTCCTTTGTCCACATTCATCATCATCAACGAGGAAAACTAGATCCTCGTGCCATCAAATGCATCTTTCTTGGTTACTCACAAACACAAAAGGGCTATAAATGTTATCACCCACCTTCAAAAAAATTCTATCTCTCTGCAGATGTCACTTTTGTTGAGAATAAACCATATTTTTCAAAACCTTATCTTCAGGGGGAGATTTCACTCATGGAAGATAAGGAAGATGATGCTCTTGGTGTTATTGATAAACTGGATATATCATCCAATGTTCTCGCGAATCCAAACCCGACCACCGTAACTCATGAACCTACCTTGACTCCTACCTCTAGTCCACCATCTGTTGTTGTTCCCACTAGTCCTACTCCCACTTGTCCAACTCACTTTCATGATTCTATGAGATATTCTCAGGTGTACTCAAGGAGGACAGCCGTTCCAACAATCGAGCAAGTCCAATCTACCACTCCGGGTACTGCTAATGAGAGCATGGTAAGTCCTGAACTTTCTGTGAATGAGCAGCCCAGTGATATACCAGAGACGGATCTTGATCGGCCTATTGCTATTAGAAAAGGGATAAGAGAATGTACCAAGAAACCAATTTATCCACTTTCAAATTATGTGTCCCTTGATAGATTATCATCACCATTCCGAAACTTTATTGTGAGTTTAAACACTATTGCCATCCCTAACACCTTCTCTGAAGCGATGTCAAAAGAGGAATGGAGGAATGCCATGAAAGAAGAAATGACGGCACTAGAAAAGAATAAAACGTGGGAAATTGTTGACAGACCAAGAGGGAAAAATCTAGTAGGCTGCAAGTGGGTATTCACTGTGAAGTACAAGACTGATGGCTCCTTGGAGAGGTACAAAGCGAGATTGGTTGCAAAGGGTTACACTCAAACATATGGAGTGGATTACCAAGAGACTTTTGCACCGGTGGCTAAAATGAACACTGTAAGAATTTTGCTATCTTTAGCTGCTCATTTTGATTGGGAACTTCAACAGTATGACGTGAAGAACGCATTTTTACATGGAGAGTTGAAAGAGGAAATCTACATGAACATGCCACCTGGTTTCGAAGGAAAAGAAACAACCGAAAAGGTTTGTAGACTAAAAAAGGCGTTATACGGACTCAAGCAATCACCTAGAGCTTGGTTTGGACGATTTGCTAGAGTCATGAAGGCATCTGGGTATAAACAGAGTCAGGGAGATCATACTCTGTTCATAAAACACTCGGATGCAGGGGAAGTTACAGCATTGTTGGTTTATGTTGATGACATAATAGTCACGGGCAATGATGAAAGGGAGAAACAACGGCTAAAACAGAACTTGATCAGAGAGTTTGAGATAAAGGAGTTAGGAAAGCTACGGTATTTTCTAGGAATTGAGGTTTCATACTCAAAACAAGGGATCTTTATTTCACAACGGAAGTATGTGACGGATC
Organism: Rhodomyrtus psidioides; assembly: GCA_021437785.1. Classification (NCBI taxonomy): domain Eukaryota; kingdom Viridiplantae; phylum Streptophyta; class Magnoliopsida; order Myrtales; family Myrtaceae; genus Rhodomyrtus; species Rhodomyrtus psidioides. The sequence continues at coordinate 9,512,622 of JAILYB010000015.1, read as the reverse complement.
TTTTGGAGGAAACTGGGAAGCTTGGTTGCAAACCAGCAGTCACTCCGATTGAGCCGAACCAAAGACTAGCAGAAGCCAAAGAAGAGGCGGCAGTGGATCGAGAAATGTATCAACGATTGGTAGGAAGGCTGATTTATCTTGCTCATACTCGACCCGATATCTCCTATGCAGTAAATTTGATTAGCCAATTCATGCATAATCCAAAGGAATCACATCTACAAGCTGCTTTTCGAGTCTTACATTACTTGAAAGGGAACCCAGGAAAAGGAATATTATTCAGAAAGAGTCCAGACCTCAAGATTGAAGCTTATACAGATGCAGATTATGCTGGATCAGTGGTTGATAGGAGGTCTACAACTGGTTATTGTACCTTCATTGGAGGTAACTTAGTAACTTGGAGAAGTAAAAAACAGAATGTGGTGGCAAGATCTAGTGCAGAATCTGAGTTTCGGGCAGCAGCTCAAGGAATATGTGAGCTGTTATGGCTCAAGATCATTCTTGATGACTTGAAGGTTAAGTGGCAGAGTCCTATGAAGTTGTACTGTGATAATAAATCTGCAATTAATATTGCCCACAATCCTGTGCAGCATGACAGGACAAAGCATATTGAGATTGATAGACACTTCATCAAGGAGAAACTTGAGGAAGGACTAATTTGCTTATCGTATGTCCCCTCAGGACAGCAAGTGGCAGATGTCTTAACCAAAGGGCTCAATGGTGGAAATTTTCACGAGCTAACTACCAAGCTGGGAATGGAAGATATCTATTCACCAGCTTGAGGGGGAGTGTTGAGTTGTAAAGTTGTTTGAAACTTTGTAATTTTATACCTAACTTAGGTGAGTTTATACCTAACTTAGGTTTCTTACCTAAACTTAGGTAAGTCTATACCTAACTTAGGTTTCTTACCTAAACTTAGGTGAGTCAATACCTAAATTAGGTTTCTTGCCTAACTAGGGTATCCTTTCTCTTGTATATATATTGACCTTGTAATTACTCAAGAAGAAGTAAGGAAATACAGATTTTTTCCTTCAGTCTTCACTTTATTAAAACTTCTAGTTCCTTTATAATTTTCCATTGAAATTACTAGGACATAACAAAGGAATAGGAGACGATAATTAAACCTTTCCAAGCAACTTTTCCTTTGGTTATATTTAAGTACTAATTCCGAGTGTGGTTGATTCCTACGTGTTGAATTATCATGTTTTTTAGTAGGAATATGTTTGAATTCTGTATTTTAATACCTAAAGTAGGTTTACCTAACTTAGGTGAGTCTATACCTAAATTAGGCCTCTTGCCTAACTTAGGTAAAGTCAATACCTAAATTAGGCTTCTTGCCTAACTCGTGAGTCTATACCTAAATTAGGCCTCTTGCCTAACTTAGGTAAAGTCAATACCTAAATTAGGCTTCTTGCCTAATTCGGGTCTTGTTTTCTTGTATATATATCCACCTTGTAATTACTCAAGTTATGTAAGGAAATACATATTTTTTCCTTCATGGTATCAGAGCTTTAGGCTCATTTTTCTGGGATAGTGTTGCAGTGCAACCTTCATCACTGTAATAAACTTCCAATTCCAGCCTTCATTGTTGGTCCTATTTTTTTGCAGCCTTCATTGCTGCAATAATCTTCCATTCTCAGCCGTACTACTGACTTATCCAGCCTTCATTGTTGGTATACTGCTGACTTATCCAGCCTCCATTGCTGGTTCTGTTTTTGCAGCCTTCATTGCTGCAATAATCCTTCAATCACAGCCTTCATTGCTGGATTATTTTCACAGCCGTGCCTTCATTGCTGGTTCTGTTTTTTTGCAGCCTTCATTGCTGCAATAATCCTTCAATCACAGCCTTTATTGCTGGATTATTTTCACAACCGTCATTGTTGTGATCCCTTTAGCCATATTTTTCCCACTTCAAGCTCGTCTAACTTTTTGCTCTAAAACCTCAGTCACTTGAAGCCTTCGTTGCTTCTGTTTTGTTGTTCCTTTAAAGTGAAGAGGAAGAATGGATGCTTCAAAGCCTACATGGAGGGATAACCGAGATAGTATGTGGTGTACCCACTGTAAGAGGCCAAGGCATACAAAAGAGCGTTGCTGGAAACTGAATGGCAAACCAACGAGCTCAAGACGAGAGTGGGGAAATAGAGGAGGACGGTCAAGGCCCAAAGCTCGTCTAATTGAACAAACCAGCCAGCAGATCAGTAATAATGAATGGCAGGACAATGAATCCTTCAACAGTGAGGAGATAGAAAGAATTAGAGACCTTTTAGCGTCTCTTGAAAAGCCCTCTGGTGCATGTTCTTTAGGACTCTCAGGTAATCCTCTATTTTCCGTTGGTAAAAATGCCTCAGAAACTCTTTCTAGTGAAGCTTGGATAATAGACTCAGGTGCTACTGATCACATGACTCACACTTCATCAAAGAAAAGTTAGAAGAGGGGTCGATATGCATGTCCTACATACCTTCTGGAAATCAACTTGCAGATGTGCTGACCAAGGGACTTAATGGTGGAATCTTTTACGAAATAACTTCCAAGCTGGGAATGGAAGACATCTATTCCTCAGCTTGAGGGGGAGTGTTGAATTATCATGTTTTTTAGTAGGAATATGTTTGAATTCTGTATTTTAATACCTAAAGTAGGTTTACCTAACTTAGGTGAGTCTATACCTAAATTAGGCCTCTTGCCTAACTTAGGTAAAGTCAATACCTAAATTAGGCTTCTTGCCTAACTCGTGAGTCTATACCTAAATTAGGCCTCTTGCCTAACTTAGGTAAAGTCAATACCTAAATTAGGCTTCTTGCCTAATTCGGGTCTTCTTTTCTTGTATATATATCCACCTTGTAATTACTCAAGTTATGTAAGGAAATACATATTTTTTCCTTCACTACGTATTCGAATCGCACATCTATTTAAAACTATAAAACATGAACCATGTGAATTTACCTTAACTGTACGACCAAAAAAAAAAAAAAATTTACCCTGACTGATGGAAAATACTTCGTTTCCTCCCATCCCCATATGTGTGTCCCCTCTCTCTCCTTCCCTCTCTCTCTCTCTCTCTCTCTCTCTCACACACACACACACAAACACAAACAAGCGTGCACATGCGCATTCACAACAAGCTTACCATTATAGGTGGTCGGTTGGGAGACTGGAGTTCTCATGATTGTTAATAGTGGTCTTATGCTTTATGCTTGGCATTTTTTCGTTTTTGCACACCTAAAACATCAGGCTTATTACTAGGCATTTCAAAGGAGAAAATTGAAAATTGAGCTAAAAGATAGAGAATGAAGATACGAGGAGTGTTGAAGTTGTCTTATATTACTTATCTATAAGGTTAGACTAGACCTTGTATCCATGTAGTCTTCCTTCATTTTATAGCTTGAGCTTCTAGCTTGGACATTTTGGTATAATATAAAAGTTAGGTCTTAATTCTTCATGCCCTATTCATTATATCATTGCAATTATGATTCTTGTGCCTTACATTATTGTTGGTCAATTGAACGTGTTCTTCTTGGTCCAGTTTGTACATAAAAGGTGGTATCAAAATTAGGCCACAACTCTTGCCTATGAGATTTGACCGAGTTTGATATGCATGGCTTTACCTATCTAATAGCTAAAACTTTTAGGATGGACATTCTAGCTAAAAGAAAGTTTCTGTCCCCTCTACTCTCTCTCAATTGTGCTATGTGCATTGTATGATATGGAAGGAAGGAAAGAGACAGGAGAAGGTATTGTAATGACGTATTGATAGATGCAGAGATTTTATTCAACATCTTACAACGTAAATCTTAGTGACAGCTATTTGCATATCAGTCGGCATCGCATCTTTAAAGAAAGAAACATATTTTTGTGGAAAAAATTCTGCAATTATTGACCAATGAAAGAAAATATCTAATATCTAATGGATGTTATCATAAGATCATGATCTTTGAGCTCACCAACATCAATAATTTGAAAACACATTCAGTATTATACTGTTGTTATTTTATGTGATGCTTATACGTCAAAAACTGACGTGTCAACTCGGTTCTTGTCATTATATATCTTCTTATTTTGACCAACATTATAGACTTGCTGTCTTCATACATTTAGAAACCATGGAGCAGATTCTTCATCATGTTACGGGATGGATTTTTTGGTCCATAAATAATTTTGACGATGGGTAGCTAGCTCTACTTGAGCACATGAGTTCAAGGGATGATTACTTGAAGAATAGATTACTTGAAGAATAGTGCTATTCTTGAATGGGGAGGCTATTTACCTGCTTGAAAGTTTCTACTGGAGAATTGTCTATGTTATTAGTTGAAACTTAACAAGCAATTGAATAGTAGAACTTTTTGGCAACTACTTAAATAATGGTCCTGATACGCTAGACAATTTACAGATTACTGATAGAAAAAGGAGGAGTTGCATCTGACGATATTCTAGCAGAGCAGTGTATAACAAATGATTTGAAACTTTGATGTTGTTCTCCAATCCAGATGATGGATTAACTGGCTAGTCTTCATGCAGCACATAGTATCTTGCATTTGCTTTCCAGTGAAAGAACAATGTTATTGACCTTTGCATGCTTATATTTTTTCCCCTTTCTTCTCTATTGTGGAATGCAGTTGTTTGAGGTCACTGCAAGATGGGGATCTTGAGGAATTTCATGGAAAACTCAAGGACTCAAAGCAGGTCATTGCCTCTCAGTTACATCAAGGGATGTCATTAAATATTAAAGCACTCATTCATTTAACTGCTTAAGCTATTAGAATAGTTGGCAGTGTTCCGATAAAATTTGACGTGATATTAGAGCAAGAGGTCTTGAGTTCAACTCCTTCTAGGGCACTTATTTATCTCTACAATTGTCAATTTGTACACTTTAGCCCATCCTAAGAGTGAGGGGGAGTATCATGATACTTAAAGATTAAATCACTCCTTCATATAAGAACTTGAGCTTTTGGAATAGTTGGTAGCGCTTTTACAAAATTTCACAGAGTTCCTTTTCTTTATCTTTGTTTCAGGAGCTTGTATGGTCTCTCTGTCATGCCAGTGAAGAAAGTACTGAACATATCTATTCAACCATCATCAAACTCCAGGTAATAATCCGCCATCGTCTCTTGTACTCAGGAGGTAAAGATAAACAGTGTTGATTACAATCTCTTTCATGGACCTGTTTCAGCCACTGCTCTTCGGCTTGAGTTCACTATATAACACCTTCTGGACATTAGTGTTAATGCAATGGACATCCCAAGATATTAGCAAACAGTACAAAGCCTCTATCACAATTGCTCTTAATCCAGTTGGCGAATGCTATGCAGCTATAACAGGGGCTTTGTAATATGGTTTCTGTATGATTCAGTATATGTAGCTAGTGGTGTGCCCTTCTATTTATAATGCCTCAAAGTTTTCCTTTGATTGTACATAAACATTCTAAAGTAGTAATGTAGGTGCATAGTACATTTTAGATTTGCGGATTGTCGTTAGAAAGGGTGTTGACTGAATGCTTGGTTAGGTCATTGTGACCCCCAAGCTATTGTAATAAAGCCAAAATGCCAAAATTGCACTTATTGCTTCCATTCATAAATAATAAAGAAAATATGCAAATATAGCCCCATTGGCCAAATACTCTTTTAACACTTCCCCTCAAGTTGGAGCATAGATATCACAGGTGCCCAACTTGACTAGAACAGGATGAAACGATTTACCCCATAATCCTTTAGTGATCACACATCTGCAAGTTGATCACCGGGGTAAACAAATGACATACAAATTAATCCACTCTTGAACTTCTCTTTGAAGAAGTGCCTGTTAATCTCCACATGTTTCCTATGGTCATGCTGTCAGGATTGTGAGCAATATTAATGGTGGCCTTATTATCACAATATAGTAATCTTTTAAGCCATAATAGCTCACAAACTTCATGTGGCATCGCTCAAAACTTTGCTTCAACACTAGACCGAGCAACTACATTCTGCTTTTTGTTGCGCCAAGTCACAAGATTCCCTCCTAAGAAAGTACAATACCCGGAAATAGACTTCCGGTTAGGAGATCCAGCCCAATTAGCATATGTATAGGCTTTGACTTTCATCATGAGGAGACAAAAGAATCACTTTCCCAGGAGCAGATTTCCAATACCGAAGGATCAGAAGAACAACATTCATATGAGTAGAGTAAGGATCATGCATAAATCGACTTACTAGTCTCATAGTAAAAGCAATATATGTTCAGGTGTGGGACAAATAAATCAATTTATCCACCAACCACCGATAACGACCCTTATCCACCAGATCACCATCCTTTTCTTGAAGACGAGTATTGGCGTCAACAGGTTTTCTCGAAACTCGAGAAAGGAAAAGGATAAACCTATGTACATACATAGTGTCAGAGGGATAACATCCTAATAACCCAACTTCTGTCGAAAAGATCAAGGAAGTATGCCGAGAAAGACCCCATACATCAGTATGAATCACATGAAAAGGGAAACGAATTTTATTATTTGAAGATGGATATGTTGAAGGAGTTTTGAGCAGATAAAGACCACCATCAAATCTACCATATCCAATCTTCTTCTCTGTTACTTTACAATTTAAATCTCAACTATTGAAGGAAAGGAGATTAGTAGAGAATGATGGAATGTATAAAATAGAAGACAAGGGAAGACTGGAAGAACAATTGATAGACCCTTTTCCAGCAATGGAATAGAGGGTTCCATCGGCTATGCGAACTTTGTCTCTGCCAGAAGTAGGGGTATATTGATGGAAGATACCAGAAGAACCCGTCATGTGATTTGTAGCCCTTGTATCAATGATCCATGGGCTGGAAACAACAAATGTACTATAACCCAGACGGACACTAAGATGAAACAGTCCTGCTAATATGCCTAAAGTACTATGGCTACATGTTAGAAGTTACATGGAAAACCTAAAGATTTTGAGGCAAAAAGGGTACAAATAAGGGCAAAAACAGGGCAAACCATACTGAAACCGTTCCTGTTGCACCTACTATTGATATCGATTTACCTCGGGAAGAACTTCGGGCATTTCAACATCTCTAAAAACTTCTGCTGCTGCTGCCTCGTCCACGGTTGCCAATTCGTCTTCTCCTTTTGCTTCAATCCTAGCCACTTCAAGTATATTCTTTGGGGGGTTTAGTACATCTGTTATTTCCAGCCCATGGATCATTGATACAAGGGCTACAAATCACATGACAATATTCACGCTTCACAACCTTTTTGGAGGTATCATCATATCACAAGGGCGAATCAGATTTGGCAATAGTGTCGGCGCTTGTAGAGCAGATCAATCAAGGGTTTCTTCAGAGTGAACTAGCAGGGACTTGAACTCATATATGATGATATCTTGCCAAAAAATCAAGACTCTGATCTTGCGCACATGCCCCTTGCAGGCAACATCGGTTGGTGATAATTGGCATATTGATCTTGCTCTCACCACAAACTTCGAAGCTTAGCATAATATTGAGATATAGTCATCTCCTTCTGAGTGGTGTCATGAACCTTTTTCCGAAGCTCATACACTTTGTGCATCATTCCCAAATTGACCAAAAGTATCCCTTGCAGCCGACCAAATCTATGCTGTAGTGTTAAGGGGCAGATATGCTTTTACAATATGTGGCTGCATCAAGTTAAGCAAAAAGGACAATATCAAAGAATCATTCGAGATCCACTTGTCCCGAGTAGTACCTGATGTAGTCAGTATCACAGAATTGCTGTTCATATGTTCTATAAGCCCACGGCCTGCAATGGTCAAGAATGTAGATCAAGACCAAATCAAATAATTTGTGCCATCGAGCTTCACAGGGAACGTAGAAAAAATTAATTTAATCTGTATGGCCATCCCCTATAGGTGTAGAGCTCACAATTGTATTCTCAGACATTGTGTCTTAGAAATCGACTCGAAAAGTGTGAAAGAAATAATAGATCCACCAAAAACTTGCCATAGAAGGCCAAAAATTGGAACGAAGTCTTCTGGTAGTAGGCCCTTAGAAAATACACAAATATGCCCTCATCGGCCAAATACTCTCAACAATGGGGAATCTTGGGGCCCATAATACCCTTTATTTGCATGATACAGGATCTACAGTGTTTCGCTTTACTAGTTTAAGTCAAAGAAAAGTTTACTGGACTCTTAAAAAAAATTGCTATCGGCTATATTTAGTCATCCTTTTCACTCTTTTGGCCATGATCATTTTTCTGCAGATATTGTACCATCTTGGCAAAGCTTGGGATATGCGTTGGAGAACTTTCTCTTCCAATAAATTGAAATTGTATCCATGGAAGCAAAAAGTATTTTCTGAATCTTCAACTCCTACAATGGACCAGGTAAGTACTTGGCTTTCATCTGCTTAGGATGCTCTTCAATAAATATAGTGGTGATCAAAGCCTGAGAGTTTCCGTGTCAACTGATGTCATTGTTTCATAGATGCTTCCGTTCACTTCAGAACAGTGTTTCAGCTGATGATGTGAGGTGTGGAATGTTGGTCGACTTATATATCTGATGGAACTTTTCCATTTGCTTAATGTGATCAATATTTCGCAGTCTTTTACGGGGTCAACATACAATTTATGAAAGACTCTGAACAGGTTTAGGCTGAGACAAGGATTTGTAGTTAGTGTACTAAAGTAATAATGACTCATTAGCCAATATGATCTATAGAAACTTCAATATTTTCTTATCATCTCCGTCCACATCTCTTTAGGTCTTCTCTTGCCCTTTTTAATCTAAGTCTCTATTCTATGGGCTCCTAATGAATTGCCCATATCTAAAGAACATTGGAAAACAATTCTGGGCGTGACTATTTTTTTTTTCCTGCTTAGTCAGCATTCAAATCCTATTTCATCAGAATGTTAGTATGCTTGACATAACTGTTCAGTTCTCCCTTGTGGAGTGTAAGCCTTTTGCACATGTCCAGTCAAAGCCTTTTGCACATGTCCAGTCAAACCTAGTTGAAAGCTCAAACTAATGTAGTCAGTTGCCCATTTATTCAATGATGTTGTCATTTGATGATAAACCTCTTCACTATACCTGTGGTTATTCTCTGTTGTGTCTAAAGCTTTTGAAAGTAGATTGCTATCTCAACGTTTACTATTATACTTTAGCTTGTATGTGTTTCTCTAATTTCTATCAGACCTAATGATCTATTCCATTTGACTTCAATTTAGATGGTTTGGCTGAATTCTGATTCAGAATGGATTGTGAAACGAACAGAGCTGCACATGAATCTTTTAGAGCCTTTCATTGCCTTTAGAGGAGTTTTGCTCAATATTTTGAGTTGCAAGGACTGCATGGTGCAACATCTTTTGCAGTCTGCCTCCACCCTTCGGAAGGTATAATTTAAAGTGACTAGTTTCCCTTAGTAAGTCAAAGGCTTATACATTTCTTAGTGTAGTTTCTTTTACATGCCTTTCTACAGGGTTCTAGGTTTTCTCAAGCAGCTGCATCTTTACATGAGTTTAAGTACCTCGTGGTTGGGAGTGGTGAGCCAGGCTCTACATTATGTTGGACTGGAATGGTAAGATTATCTGGTTTAGTTGAGATTTGCATGGACTAAATAGCAATGGACATGCTGATATGAACTTTGACTGTGCTGCCTTTTTCTGTCGTCGGTTCATTTCCTTGTAACATTTGTTTCATCTAAGAGATAGATCTTCTCCTTGCAGTCTGATATAGGAATTTGTTAGTGTCCCTTCTGCTCTATAAATTGAGCCATCTTATTAACTCTTTCATTAAGTTATTGAGTAAAGATGTAGCCTCAGAGTATTTCTCTCTCCCTCTCTCTTGAAGATCTTAGAATAATTACAACTAGGAATTATTTGTGGTAGCTTATATATGGTTTTACACCTAATAGAATTCTTATAAAAGTAGAAATATGGGAAAATTTCATTACAAGTGTTAAAGTTGAGTGGCACAACGATCTCCTTTGAAAGCTTAAGCGGTCAGAGAGCTGCACAGAATGTTTTTTACAGAATAAAGAAGGGAATACCATAAATGAGTGAAAGGGGATTTGTGAATCAAACTTGGGACTTTAGAGAACAACGCTGAATATAGTTCGTATCGTAACACTTCAATTTGCTGTATATGCAGCTGGAAGAAGCAAAGCTTCTGCGTACTCAGGGTCAGAATGAGATGGCCATCAGCCTTGCCAAATATATTTCAGAAAATTTCCCTCTAGACGAAAAGGCTTCAGATGTATATCGCTTGATTGGAAAGTGGCTGGCAGAAACCAGATCTAGCAAGTAATCTTTCACATTTATAATTGAAACTTAGTTTTCTTTCAGTTAGAACTTTCAGGAATTCATACTTTTCTGTGAAATGCAGCTCGAGAACTATTTTGGAGAAATACCTGAAACCTGCAGTTTCACTAGCTGCGGATCGTAAAAGTACAGATAAGAAATCCATAGAAAGACAAGGCCAGACCCATTTTCATCTTGCACACTATGCAGATGCTCTCTTTAGGAGTTACGAGGAGAGACTTACTTCAAATGAATGGCAAGCTGCGACGCGGTTAAGGAAACACAAGGTAACTATTTGAGCTTGAACACCTGGGGCTAATTGATGGTTTTTATGACCGTTGTATTTGCATGTTCATTACAGACCCTGGAATTAGAAGCACTTGTAAGGAGACTGAAGAGTTCAACGAAGGCAAGTGCAAGTACTCAATTAATCAATGACATTCCTTTGGTAGTTTGACGCAACAGTTTCTACGCATCAGAAACTGATTCATTTATCTGCTATAAAAATTCTGATAGACAGTGTTCTATTTCATATTTAGGGGGAGAAGACAGACTACTCGGTGAAAATACAAGAGTTGCAAATGCAGCTTGCGATGGATAAGGAAGAAGCTGAGAAATTACAGGTGTCTGTAAAATACTGCTTAACCTTTCCTTATGCAGAGATGCTGCTGTGTTGCCTTTGAAGCCTTGACCGTCCCTCCCTATCTGCCATTGTATTTTATATTCTTTTACCAAATTAATAAATATAGAGGGCTAGCGTTGGTGTAGTAGCTAAAGGTCACTCCATTGTGGCCTGAGGTCACTAGTTCAAATCATGGAAACATCCTCTTTGGTAAACCAGGGTTAAGGCTGTATAAATCAACCCCCACCCTGCATGGAGCCTTGTTCCTCAGGACGCCATGTTTTTTACCATGTCGATATTTGTACTCGAGACGGTCCTAAAGGGACTGTTAGAATATTTCAATGTTGAACCCCACGTTGATCTAAAGCCATTAGAGATGTTGGCAGTGGTCCCATGAAATTTCACATAGTAAGAAGGATGTGTTGAGTGCAAATCTTTCTAGGCCTTTTATATGCATTAGTTTTAGGGCATTAGTTTTAGGCTAAAGTCCAGCCTACCTGGGGGGGTAATTTTAGAATATATAAATGTTAAATCACGTCTTCATGTAATAGCTATGCTATGCTGTTAGAGCAGTTGGCACTAGTCTCATAGAATTTCACTAGGATGTTATTTTCGTGTAGCGGAGAACTTGTAGAATATGCTCTCAATTGTTCTCCTAAAGACATTTAGGGATCTATGACTTCAGCATTCCAAATAGAGATCTGATCGATGCAATTAGTCCCTAAATTTAAGAATGGGCTTTGCTTAAATATTTTTGTACGTAGTACCCAAACTTGAATTACCTCCTTTTTCATTTGCTTAAGGTGTAACCTGTTTAATGTTAGTCCAAGATTGCTTAATTGCTTTTCAACCTATCAGGATGACAGAGACAACTTTCTCAACCTGGCTTTGGAGGGATACAAGCGTTGTTTGGTCATAGCCGACAAATATGATGTGAGGGTGGTAAGTATCTTTTGGTTTAGGGTGTTTCAGAAATTTGTTATGCATTCTTCCAAAAGACTAGTGTTATTGATAAAAGAACAATCTCACTCTATTTCAGAAATAACAAAGAGTACTTATAGGCTTATGGTTAAGCCTAATACATTTACACAAATACCCCCTATTTGCTAATACTCTAAAGTAATAAACCCAACAACTAGAATTATGAAATTTGGACTGTGTGGCTTGGATAAGTACTTTTTTCTCCAAGAGTTGACATGCTTCTTTTTATTTTTTCAATAATCTAACTGCATGTGATTTGAAGAACTGTAATTTGTAAATTGCATTTCCATGATTTTACATTTTTGTTAGGTTTCGAGAGTCTATAGTAGTGCCTTAAAATGTTAGTGTAGACTCAGTGTTCTCCAGTTGAACTGGGAATTTCGTTGTGCTTACAGGTGTTCCGTCTGGTTTCCTTGTGGTTCAGTCTCTCTTCCAGACAAAATATCGTTAATAGCATGCTTAGCACAATTGACGAGGTACGGCTAAGCTACTGGATTAGTTTCCAAATTATATTATGACATATTTTATTACCAAAATTAGTCCATCCTTTGGTCATAATTTAAAATTAGTCCATCAGTTTGTCACTATTTTCAATATTTTCCTTTTTCTAATGTGCTTGCAGGTTCAGTCTTACAAATTTGTACCGCTAGTTTACCAAATTGCTTCTAGAATGGGAAGTTCAAAGGATACTCAAGGACCTCATGGCTTTCAGGTTATTAAAGAATGAAATACTGTAGATCTTGTAAAGATGCTCACTGTTGATTTAAAAAATAATGCTTTCGTATGGCAGTTTGCTTTGATCTCTCTTGTCAAGAAGATGGCCATGGACCATCCATATCATACTGTCTTTCAGGTAATCAGGTTCACAAATAGTTGGCATTACATGCTAGCAAGGGTTTACTTCTTATACAAGAGTACGCCAAATCTCTCTCTGACATTGATACTCACCTTTACCAATATCTTTGGACTGGTAACACGCGCATCTCAAGAAAGATGTAAGGCAATCGGCAATTAAGCAGACTCTATGGATAGAAAATAGAAGTTGAAATTTTCAACTCCCATTATCTATTGCGTGATAATGCTTGCCTTAATGACTTCATGTAAGCTTTTCAGCATCCAGAATGAGAACCTTCCATGGTGCAAGAAGGCTGAGAAAAATGTAATTTAGAAGATAATATCAGGAATTCACCTGGGAAATCTGCTACCCAATCATTTAGGCTAAATATGAAAATATGGATTGGTTTAACATGAAGAATGGCTTTATCTTACATTTGATCGCTGTGGACCGAGGAGAAAGGAGGGTAGTACTTTTAATGTGCACAATAGCAAATGTAATTGTTAGAAAGTTCAATCTTAAAGCTTAAGCTATTAGGAGGAGGGTGATGAAATGTATATTTCTCCCAAACAAATCCATGGACAAGTGATGTGGGATACATTAACTACCCCTTCGCTTGCAACTCAGATGAAAAAGAACACAAACCCCATAGACAAGCAATATGGATATTCTAACACCCCTGCCCAAACTAGGCCGAGAAGGACACGGGACTTACTGGTTAAACACATCCCATGAACAAGCAATATAAAATGCTTTTAAGTGTGATATTGGTCCCCTGCCAAAAAAAAAAAGTGATATTGGTCATTTCCGGAAATCCTATGTATGTAGAATTTTTAATCTATCCATTATGCAGTCTTGTTGTTTCATTCTTCTCCCCTTGCTTCAACTTGTTTACTGTTGGTCTAGCTTCTGGCTCTGGCCAATGGTGACCGAATCAAGGACAAACAGCGCAGTAGAAACTCATTTGTAGTGGATATGGATAAGAAGCTCACAGCAGAAAACCTCTTAGAGGAGTTGTCAGCACATCACGGAGCTATCATCAGACAAGTAACTTGGATTACTCTTCGATAATTTTATTTTTATCTGTATTGGCCACTCCAATGCGAGGTATTGATGAGATATATTTCTGTCTGCAGATGAAACAAATGGTGGAGATCTACATCAAACTTGCAGAACTGGAAACAAGGAGAGAGGTTTATCTTATGTTTTGAAATGCATAAATTTTTACATCTTTTTGTATCTTCGAAAATGACGTTAATTCATTTTGTAATTTGAATGTATGTACGACATCACTGGAACTACTAATACGTGGTGTTTACAGGACACCAACAAAAAAATATCCCTACCACGAGAAATCCGGAGTCTTAAAGAGCTAGAACTTGTAAGTCATTTTCTATTATTGTCCTATTAAGCCCAAATAAGTGTATTATGATCAGCAATGTGTGTACTTTTCAGCGGCTCCATTTATATCACAAAAGTTAATAATTTCTCCATGCTCTTTCGTAGACATCCACTTTTTTCTGCCACTTTTCCTTTTATCTGTTAAAAAAAGCATAATATTTACCTTTTCATGCATGATTGGCTTTTAGGTGCCCGTTGTGACAGCTACCTTTCCAATTGACCGAAGTTGTCAGTATAAGGAGGGCTCCTTCCCGTATTTCAAGGGATTAGAAGATACCATCACGTTTGTCATCATCATTTGAAAAATTCAATACTCTTCCTTCAACCCAATGTCCCCAAAGATATATGTTGAATTGCTCATGCTACTTAATGCCAACTTTGACTTTCTTCTTTGTGATGTATAGGGTAATGAATGGAATAAATGCTCCAAAAGTTGTTGAATGCTTTGGTTCTGATGGTCACAAATATCGGCAGCTAGCAAAATCTGGAAATGATGATCTAAGACAAGATGCTGTGAGATTTTTAAGCCTTTCTGTATTCTACATAAAAGGCTGCCAAGAGTTTGCTTACAGCTTTTCAACTTATGTGGTTTTTTTTCTTTTTAGGCATATGATGGTTCTTGCTAAACAGAGTTTCGTTCTGTAAAGAGGTCTTTGATGTTTGTGTTCACTTAGATGATTCTTCTGGCTGTGGTGTAGCTTTTAAATTCTTTTATATGTTAAATGCCAACGTAAAATCCATCAATGCTGAAGTGAGAAGATAAGGACTAGACCTCACCCCAGTTTGACTCTTCTCTATAGAAGAGTCAAATATTTTCTTAGCACAGAATGATCACAGACTTCCCTAGAAATATATCAAAGGCCTGGCCATTTTGGTATATTGTTTTTATATCATTCTTCGGTAATTTCAGAGTGAATAGTACTCTTTTGATTTATTTTTTTCTCACTATAGTACAAGCTGCCATACCTTCTGGTGCTCCAGAGGCCTCCCAGGGATAACCTGGTTTGGTGGCTGATGAAGGAGTTTCTTGGTAGGGTATTCCCTCCTCCTGGGGAAGACAAAGATTCAGGGGGAACAGGGGGGCAGAGGTGCCATCGTGGGGGGCTTTGTACTCCATCGTTTGCCCTGTCTGTCGTTGGGGTTACCCATCCGCAGCAGGGACACCCTCTGTCGGGAATGAGGAGAAATCCAAGTTCCCTAGGTGTAGGTCTGTGTTAAATCACAGATCTATTGAACGATCTACTTGGGCAATGATTGTTGTTGTTTCTGGTGCACAAAGTTAGGATTTTTTTATATTCTCCTTTGGGTCCAAAATTTGCGATGTTCAAGGATATTTTCAGAGTGGATTGTCGCATCTAGCTTTGCAAGTAATGGTACTTCGATCCTTATGCTGAAAACAGATTTTGCCAATCCTTTGCAGGTGATGGAACAATTCTTTGGTTTAGTGAACACTTTTTTGCATAATCACCGAGATACACGAAAGAGAAGATTAGGTGTACGAACCTACAAGGTACCTTCCCACTCAAATGTTAGCATGTAATCACAATCCTATAAAATGGTTTTCTCATTGACAATATAAGAATATCATGTATTATGTCGGAATTTTATCCTATTCATCAATTTATATCTGGTGACAGTTTCTTTCTCATATAAGAGTGTAAAAGTGATGAACTCTTGTTATCACAACTAGACAAGCTTTAGATCTTCCACCTATTTCAAGATTGTATATTTGTAGCCTTCATTCACTTGCCTGTTGTGAAGAGAGAGAGAAGAATAGAATAATTTTATTGATAAAAGTCTCTACATATATATATAAAATAAACCCTAGATACCAAAAGACCATTCTACCCTCTTTATATCTCTAACACTCCCCCTCAAGCTGGAGCATAGATATCAATCATGCCCAGCTTGTTACAAATATATCCTATCCTCCCATTACCCAAAGGTTTAGTAAAAATATCAGCAAGTTGTTCACCAGTCCCAACATAAGTAGGATGAATCATTCCACTCTGGAGTTTCTCTCGAATAAAATGACAGTCGACCTCGATGTGTTTTGTTCTCTCATGAAACACAGGATTAGAAGCTATATGAATTGCTGCCTTGTTATCACACCATAAAACCATGGGAGCTTCAGCTTTAAAGTTTAATTCACTCAGAAGCTGCTGAATCCACATTAATTCACACGTCACTTGTGCCATAGCTCTGTATTCTGACTCAGCACTGGAACGAGCAACAACACTTTGTTTCTTACTCTTCCACGACACTAGATTTCCTCCAACTAAGGTACAGTAGCCAGTAGTTGATCTTCTATCATCTGGAGATCCTGCCCAATCAGCATCAGAGAATCCTTCAACTCTACTATGACCATGATTTTGATAAACAAGTCCTTTCCCTGGAGCCTTCTTCAAGTATCTCAAAATTCGAATAACCGCATCCCAATGAGACGTACGAGGGGAAGACAGAAACTGACTTACCACACTAACTGGAAATGCAATGTCTGGTCGAGTAACTGTAAGATAATTCAGCTTACCTACCAGTTTTCTATATCTCTCAGGATTATCAAGAAATTCTCCTGCATCAGCTACCAATTTAACTCCCTGATCCATAGGTGAATCAAGAGGCTTTGAACCCAACATACCTGTCTCAGTGAGCAAATCTAAGACATACTTCCGCTGTGATAGGACGATACCTTTCTTTGACTGTGCCACCTCAATTCCTAGGAAATACTTCAATTTTCCTAGGTCCTTGGTCTGAAACTGTTGCTTGAGATAGATTTTTAGTTCATCTATACCAGTCGAGTCATCTCCTGTAATGATAATATCATCAACATATACAATCAAGAAAATCCTGCCTCTCCCTGACTGTTTATAAAAGAAAGAATGATCATTTTCGCATCTAGACAGCCCAAATAAGAGTAAAACTTCAGAGAATCTTCCAAACCATGCTCGTGGAGACTGCTTCAAGCCATACAATGACTTCTTTAACTTACATACCAGTCCACCAGACTCCCCCTGAGCAACAAATCCGGGAGGTTGCTCTATATACACCTCCTCATCAATAGTACCATGCAAGAAAGCATTCTTTACATCAAGCTGAAACAAAGACCAATTATATGTAGCAGCAAGAGAGATCAAAATACGTACAGACGTAAGTTTCGCAACAGGAGAAAAAGTGTCCAAATAGTCAACCCCATAAACCTGAGCATACCCTTTCGCAACAAGCCTTGCTTTCAGGCGAGCAAGAGAACCATCGGGATTGACCTTCACAGTGTACACCCAACGACAGCCAATAGCAATTTTCCCTGATGGTAGAGGCACCAAGTCCCAAGTTTTATTAGCCTGTAACGCCTCTAATTCTTCTTCCATAGCTGTCCTCCAGCCAGGACTTTGTAATGCCTCAGCAACAGACTTAGGGACAGGATATTGATCAATAGTAGATAAAAAGGACCGAAAAGAAGAAGACACAGAAGTGTATGAGACAAAATTTGCAATGGAGTGTTGAGTGCAGGCACGTATACCTTTACGGTGAGCAATAGGAAGATCAAGATCAGATATTACCTGAGGACCAGCTAAAGGTAGATCTGGAGCGGAAGATGACGTGGTAGTGACAGGAGCATTGGGGGGATCAGTGGCTGCTCGAGAACGTCGAGTATAAACCTTGATAGGAGGAGATTCCTGTGCAGACACTGGTGAAACACTTGGAGCAGGTGACTGAATAATAGTTACATGTAAATCTTCATCCATCTCAGAAACAGAGAGTGGAACTTCATGATAAGGAGTAGACTCGAAGAATGAAACATCAGCAGTTATAAAGTATCGCCGCAAGATTGGGGAATAGCAACAATAGCCTTTTTGAGTACGAGAATAACCCAAAAACATACATCTAAGAGACCTGGGATCAAGTTTTGATATGCCAGGTCGATGATCACGGACAAAGCAGACACAACCAAAAGTACGGGGTGGTAAGGCAAACAAAGGCTGATTTGGAAACAAGGTGGAGAAAGGAATACCTCCTCGTAAAACAGAAGAAGGCATACGATTAATAAGATAACATGCAGTAAGAACAGCATCAGACCAAAAGGTTTTAGGAACCTTCATCTCAAATAACATGGACCTGGTGACTTCTAATAAATGTCTATTCTTCCTTTCAGCTACACCATTTTGTTGAGGTGTATAAGAACAAGAAGATTCATGAATTATACCACGTTGAGTCATAAAATCAGAAAAGGGTGCAGAAAAGTATTCTTTAGCATTATCAGAACGCAAAATTTTGATATGCACACCAAACTGAGTATAAATTTCAGAAATGAAAGCTTGAAATATAGAAAACAATTCCGAACGGCTTTTCATTAAATATAACCAAGTAACTCTGGAATAATCATCAACAAAAGTAACAAAGTATCTAAAACCCAAATTGGAAACCAAATGACAAAGACCCCAGATATCTGAATGAACTAATGAAAAAGGAGACGCTGCTCTTTTATTGACTCGAGGCGGATAACTGACACGATGCAATTTGCCAAGTTGGCATGATTCACACTCTAAACTAGAAAGAGACTGAAAACTAGAATCCAATTTCTGAAGGCTCTGTAGCGAAGGATGTCCAAGACGACAATGAATCTGATGTAGAGATGCGATACTGGGGCAAGCAATGGAAGGAGCATCTTCAAGCACATATAGTCCCCCCGTCTCTCGTCCTCTACCAAGCGTCTTCTTCGTAGCCAGATCCTGAAAAATACAAGAGTCGGGGTAAAAGGTCACTGAACACTGAAAGTGTTTGGTTAATTTACTAACAGACATGAGATTGAAAGGGAATTTTGGAATATAAAGTACTGAGGATAATGATAAAGAAGGGGATGGATGAACTGTACCAACTCCCTGAACTTGAGAAGATGAACCATTAGCTAAAGTAACAGTGGATGACGATGAAGTAAGAGAGGAAAATATACCTGAAAGACCTGACATATGATCAGATGCCCCCGAATCAATGACCCAAGGGCGAGAATTAGCTGAAATGCATGCAGTAGCATTACCTGTCTGGACTAGAGTAGCTGTGGAAGAAGAAGAAGTAGCCTGTGACTGTGAAAGCTGAGACTGGTTGTACCGCGCATATTCCTCATCAGACATAACCACTACATTGCCTTGAGAAGACTGTGGTAGGGACAAAGAGTCGATACCAGATGCAGCATTGGCAAACTGCTGTTGTTGTCCTGGTCTACCATGTAACTTATAGCAAAATTTCTGAATATGACCAGGTTTCCCACAATAATGACAAGTCCGAATAATCCCTGAACTCTCAGTAGAAGTTTGGGATTGTCCATAAGGCGGTCTTTGTCCTGGACCTCTTCCTATTCCTATACCTCGACCACCACGACCACCACGACCATTATATCCTCCACGAGTTCCTTCATCACCCCTACCTCCAGCAGTTCGATATTGAGAGACAAGAGCTGAACTATCAACCATAGTTGTGGTGCTCTGAGAATAACCACGTGATACTCGAAGAACTCTAGCATATGTATCCCTAAGTGATGCAATAGTCTCTCCTCCAAGAATCTGAGACCGAATAGAATCATATGCCGGACCAAGACCACCTAGAAAATTCATCACAGCCAATTGTTCTCTTTGAAGTCGCATTTGTTCAGCATTAGAAGAAATAGGGAGAAGGGCATTCAACTCTTCATACATTTTATTAAAATCAGCAAAATATTGGTCAATGGAACGCTCTTTGACCTCACATCGGTGAAACTCCTGAGAAAGTTCATATATCCTCGAAATATTATTCTGGCCAGAATATAATACATCTAAATACTCCCATAATTCCTTGACTGTATCAATGTGAATTACCAAAGCTTGTATGTTACTTTCCATAGAATTCAAAAGTTGACCCATAAGACGTGAATCAATAACATCCCAAGTTGTATCACCAGCAGACTTAGTTCCAGTCAAGTGTGTATGCTCATTTCTACCGGTCAAGACGAACTTAACAAGCCGCTTCCATTGTTGAAAATTAGTAACACCCTCAAGTTTCTTATCAGTAATGCGAGAAGATGAAGCGGAAAGAATCTCAGTCGTGACTGTACCACTTTTCTGGGGATCAGCCATTACGAGGGATGACCACTTTAAATCAACTCAACAACTTAATAATCCAAACACACAAAAACAGCAAAACTGCACCAAATTTCACCTACTCAGCCACGAAATACCCCAAAATATCACAATCAGACCATCAAATTCAGCCAAAGCCAACACCATCAATTCATTCCCTTTCTAACACCACATCCAACACCAGAATTGACCACAACCAAACTAAAACAACTCAGCAACAAAGAGTTCTCATCAAGCAAATATCCGTAACAGCAACTCAGTAACCAAAAAGGAGGGGGTCGAACCTCACAGAGCCACCCATTCACATAGAACACTCTACCTCATATCCAGCTACCACCCATTCAAACCCACGAGAAGATCTCACCTCAACAGCAAGTTCAGAATCTGGTCAGAAGACACCAGAGATGAGTCGCCCGGCCTAAATAACTTCAGGCGACGTCAGGCGAGGGGGCGCGGGGCCTGGACGACGCCGGAAAGAGGGTCGCCGGGTCCGGGCGACGTCAGGAAGAGGGCCGCCGGCTGAGCGACACCAGAAAGAGCACCGCCTGCCTTGGGCGACGCCGGGAAGAGGGTCGCCGGCCCTAGGCGACGCCGGGAATAGGGCCGCCGGGCCTGGGCGAAGCTGGGAAGAGAGTCGCCGGCTCTGATAGGTTCGGTTCTAGTATCGTACGAAGAATCGTAGGTGACGAAGATGGAGACGATGGTTTTGGGGCTCTGATACCATGTGAAGAGAGAGAGAAGAATAGAATAATTTTATTGATAAAAGTCTCTACATATATATATAAAATAAACCCTAGATACCAAAAGACCATTCTACCCTCTTTATATCTCTAACACCTGTGAGCTTCCCTCCTTTTTTAAGTGTTTTGGTAGACTCTGATTGCTGCCCAAATGCATTGTTAAATAGTACTAATATCATAGAGTTTCACAGTAGTCTCTTCATGCTAAGCTCTATTCTTAGAAGTGGATTGATCTTTATTGGTGGTTACCCAGAATTCCACCCTCTGCATCCATGAACAGCTTAACTCAATCCTTAATGATTGAATCTGCTGTGCTTGTGTGGTGCCTCAAGGTCCATCTCTTCCCTCCTTTCTACCAAGGAGACAATCCTCAAACGGATGCACCACATTTTGTGCTCCTCATCACGCAATATACAGCTTTTATTTGTGCTGAATGCATCTGAGTATGCTTGTTTTGCAAATAATCATCCCTCTTTACTCTTCAAAACAGCATTGGATGCCTCTTCTGGGTGAAAGTCTTCCAAATGAGTTGCCCTATGCTAGCGTTTTATGTTTCCACCTCAGATGTAGAGGCTAGGTAGGAAGCAGACTAAATAATATTTACAGCAAACACCTGTCTGTAATACATTTCTAACGGTAATCATGCTTCTATCGATTTTAGTACTCTCAATTTGGACTGAGCTTGATGAATTTCTAGAATTTCTATTTATATGATCCTGGATAGCATCATTCGAGCAAAGAGTTTCTGATTCATTTTTCTGTTCTTTGTTGTTTAAACCTTACTTGAATGGCATGTTCTAACTGCGGTAGATTTAATACCGGTTTTCTTCTGAATAGGTCATCCCTTTTACTCCTAGTGCGGGTGTGCTTGAATGGGTTAATGGCACTCTTCCTCTAGGTGAATACCTTATCGGAAGGTCAGCATAAATAAAAGATGCGGTCTCCTAGTAAGTTGACTTCTATTGTTATTCGAATCCTTATATAGATAATGTTGTCAATCTAATTTCAGCATGAGAAACGGAGGTGCACATGGTCAGTATGGAAGAGGAGATTGGTCATTTCTAAAATGCCGAGAGCACATGGCTAATGTAAGTCTCATAACTTTCAGCAAGTAATTAACACGTAGTCAGTGAAGCATGCTGTAATTTATCATGATGAGTTGGAGTTGCTTAATTGACAAATTTTGACAAATTCGATGAGTGTTGTGGGATTTAATTCCTTAATTGACAAATTTTGACAAATTCGATGAGTGTTGTGGGATTTAATTTAGCTATCTGAATCAGTAAATACAAAAGGGGGCCAGAAGGGGATGGATACTAAAGTTAAAACTAGGAATATTAGCCCAGCTGCTTTTCTTTTTGTCACGACGCTAGTTTGAGAACCTGCAGTAAGTGGGAAAGAGAGAGAGAACGAGAGAAGAAGAAGAGAGGAAGGAAACGATCGTAAAGCCAAAAAGACGGCTCTGAAATTCTGCGTTCTGTTTTTCTATACCTACTACAATATATCATTTGACTTGTACAATGACCATAATGCCCCTCAACATCAACGTCAACATGAACAACACCTTTATCCCAAACTAGTTGGAGTCGGCGGTCAATGAACCCCAAAGATTCATAAAAATAAAGCAAGATCAATCGAGGGAAAAGAGAAAAATATGTAAACATAAATAAACAAAGATATACACACACACTACCCCTCCACAATACTAATAGCCTTCTTCCAATCCGTCCTAAGACAAATCGTATGTCAATCTATTTCTCACTCCCTTAAATCTTGTTTTACTACTTTCCCCTAAGTAGGTTTCGGCCAACCTCTTTCTTTCTTCGTGGTATGCTCTCAATAGCAAACTTCTGTTCGTACCGGGGCATTTAGAGGCCTTCGGAGAATATGCCCAAACCATCTCAATCTATATGACCATAATGCCCCTATGTAGGTAAAAAGAATAAAACCTAGCAAAAACTAAAGTAACGTTGACACTCCTCCTCAAGCTGGAGCATATAGGTCACCCCGTAAGTTTGAGTAAAACCTTTAGCAACAAGCCGGGCCTTAAGACGCTCAACTGAACCATTCGGGTTGTACTTGATAGTGTGCACCCACCTACATTTCACCACATCTTTTCCAAGAGGAAGATCAACTAAAGACCACATCTGTCGGGACACTAGAACTTCCATTTCCACATCCATAGCTCTCTTCCACTCAAGGTGAGACAAGGCCTCAGCGGTAGAATTGTGTGAGTATGTAATGATAGAGCAAAGTCGTGTAATGGAGAAGGAAGATGTGAGAGAGAGACACATAACGCTCAATAGGGTAAGCAAAAGAGGATTTTTGTGTACAAGAACAAGTACCTTTGCAAAGGGCAATTGGAATATCGTTTGGACCAGGATACAAGGATAGAGATCGGGCAGAGGGCATGGAAGAGCTGGAGACTAGTGGTGCCGTAGATTTCTTTCGCCGCTGATACACCTGCAAGGGAGGAGATACAGGAGGACTAACAGAGTCTAAGGGGATAAATTGCAGGATAGGAGGATCGCCCACAATGTCAGTTGGAAACTGTTTACCCTCAGTAGAATTGTATGGTGTGCCCTCAAAGAAAGTAACATCGGCACTGACATATTGTGTATAAATCATAGGATCATAACATCGATATCCTTTTTTAGTACGTGAATACCCAAGAAAAACCCATTTGGTGGCACGGGGGATAGTTTATCAGTAGCTGGATGTAAATTATGGACAAAACAAACACACCCAAAGGCGCGAGGGGTAAGAGAGAATAATGGTCTATCAGAGAACACAACACTAACCGGTGACTGATTATTGAGGGCAGTAGGAGGCATACGATTTTTTAGGTAACACGCGGTAAAGATAGCATCACTCCAAAAAGATTTCGGGACCTGCATATACAACAAAAGTGAACGAGCAACTTCTCGAAGATGACGGTTCTTTCTCTCGGCCACACCATTCTACCGAGGGTGTAAGTACAACTTGTTTGATGTATAATGCCAAGACTAGAACAAAACGAAGAAAGTGATTTCTGTGAGTATTCGAGAGCATTATTAGTTCGAAAAATTTTAAGGGATGTATTAAACTGATTAGTGACCTCATGATGAAATAATTGAAAAACAAATAAAAATTCAGAACGGTCATGAAGCATATAGAGTCATGTTAAACGAGAATAATAATCTACAAAAGTAACAAAGTACTTAAAACCATTTCTACTAGCAATACGTGTAGGTCCCCAAATATCCGAATGAACAAGTTCAAGAAAAGTAGATGCACGAGAATCACTACGAGTAGGAAAAGAACTACGATGATGTTTCCCAAGTTCACAGGCCTCACACTCGAGTAGAAACTGATTTCAATATCAACATCAACACCTTTATCCCAAACTAGTTGGAGTCGGCAGTCGATGAACCCCAAAGATTCATAAAAATAAAGCAAAATCAATCGAGAGAATAGAGAAAAATATGTAAAAATAAATAAACAAAGATATATATACACACGCACACTAACTACCCTCCACAATACTAATAGCTTTTGTTCTACTCCGTCCTAAGACAAACCATACGTCAATCTATTTCTCACTTCCTTAAATCTTATTTTACTACTTTCCCCCAAGTAAGTTTCGGCCAACCTCTTTCTTTTTTGGTGATATGCTCTCGGTAGCAAACTTCTGTTCGTACCGGGGCATTTAGGGGCCTTCGGAAAATATGCACAAACCATCTCAATCTATGTTCTCTCATCTTTTCTACCACCGGCTCTACTCCAACTTTTCGTCGAATATCTTCATTCCTTATCTTATCCATCATTGTATGACCACACATCCACCTTAACATCCTCATCTCCGCTACTCCCATTTTGTGCTCATGTTTCCTCTGTGCTGGCCAACGTTCAGCTCCGTAAAGCATGGCAGGTCTTACTGCTGTTCTATAAAATTTTCCTTTTAACCTAAGAGGGAGTTTGCAATCACACAAAAATCCTGATGTACTGCGTCATTTCATCCAACCTGCTCTGATTCTATGGCTTACATCCTCATCAATCTCTCCCTCCTTTTGCAATATTGATCCCAAATATCTAAAAGTATCTTTCCTGGGTACCACTTGTCCGAGCATATTTACAGCTTCTTGATTCTCTCTTCTTGCCGTGTCGAACTCACACTTCAAGTATTCCGTTTTACTTCGATTCAACGTAAATCCTTTAGACTCCAACGTGTTTCTCCATAATTCTAATTTAGCGTTAACCCCAGCCCTGGTCTCATCAATAAGCACAATATCGTCTGCAAATAGCATACATCACGGCACCTCATCTTGAATATCTTTTGTTAGCTCATCCATAACTAGAGCAAAAAGATAATGACTCAAAGCAGAACTTTGGTGTAAGTCTACTGTAAAGAGTAGAAACTGATTTACGCTCAGGAATTATTTGTTGTTGTGGAAAGAATAATTGTATTGCATTCATAAAATCAGAATAGGTATATATATATATATATATATATATATATATATATATCAATTACCCTTATTACTATTTTACCCCTCACAAGTACCAATATTTTCTAACACTCCCCCTCAAGTTGGGATGTAGATATCAAATAATCCAAACTTGTTACATTTAAAGGTCACTCTATTTCCCCATAAAGACTTGGTGAAGATGTCCGCAAGTTGATCCTCCGTCCTTGTGTGTTGAAAAATAATCTCCCCTTTCTAAACTTTTTCCCGAACAAAATGACAATCAACCTCTATGTGTTTGGTTCACTCATGGAAGACAGGATTCGATGTAATATGAATGACGGACTGATTATCACAATATAACAATGATGGATTTGATGGTGACATTTCAATATCTGACTAGCATCCTTAACCAAAGTAATTCACTGGTCACATGTGCCATATCTTGATATTCAGCTTCAGCACTTGACCGAGAAACTACATGTTGTTTCTTGCTTTTCCAAGCAACTAAATTATCTCCAAAAAACACACAATAGCCTGAAGTAGATCTCCTATCCATAGGACATTCAGCCCAATCAGCATCAGAGTATCCTGTAGTGTTTAAATGGCCATAGTTTTTAAACAAGAGACCTTTACCTGGTGCTCCCTTCAGATACTAGAAGATTCGAAGTATAGCATCCCAATGAATAGTACGAGAACTCATGAATTGGCTTACTACGCTCACAGCAAAGGATATATCAGGTCTTGTAATGGTAAGATAGTTTTAACTTACCAACTAATCTTCGATATTTTGCTGGATCTTGTAATAATTCTCTATGTTCTGCATCAAGTTTTACATTGGAGTCCATAGGGGTATTGACTGGCTTTGCTCCAAGAAAACCAACATCACCAAGAATATCAAGTACATATTTTCGTTGTGTTAAAGTGATACTGGCATTTGAATAGGCTACTTCAATACCAAGAAAGTAGTGAAGACGTCCTAAATCTTTAGTGCTGAATTCTATATGCAGAAATTGCTTGAGTTTCTGTATACCATCCAAATCACTGCCAGTAATGATGACATCATCCACATATACCACTAGAAGAATACAATCGGCTGAAGAGACAAAACTGAAAACTGAATGCTCTACCTCACAACGCTTTAATCCAAATTTGAGAACTGCGTCACTAAATCTACCTAACCAAGCACGAGGAGATTGTTTAAGTCCATATAAAGCCTTGTTTAAACGACATACCATATTCTCCCCCTGAGCAACAAACCCAGGTGGTTGCTCCATGTAGACCTCCTCAGCTAGATCACCATGTAAAAAAGCATTTTTCACATCCAACTGATGAAGAAACTAGCCAAATCGCGCAGCTAATGAAATGAAGACACAAACAGATGAAATCTTGGCCACTGGAGAAAAGGTATCATCATAGTCAACACCATAAGTTTGAGTATACCCCTTCGCAACTGACCATGCCTTTAAACGGTCAAGAGTACCATCTGGGTGAACTTTAACGGTGAAAACCTAACGACAACTTACAGGTTTTGTACCTATAGGTAGGGAAGTAAGGTGCCAGGTTTGGTTCTCAATAAGCGCTTGCATTTCATTCTCCATGGCACGATGCCATCCTGGATGAGCAAGAGCTTCAGCAACACTGCTAGGCACAGAAACAGAAGACAACGACGAGACAAAGGCAGAGAAAGTAGGAGATAAACGATCATATGATAGAAAGTTAGAAAGAGGATGACGTGTACTAATGCAGTTAGAAAGACTGGAATATGGAGCATAACGGTCAACAGGACGACCAACACAAGAGCGTGTACCTTTTCTAGAAGCAATAGGCAGATCTGGATCCGGGACTGGTGCTACAATGGATGGGGGAATAGATGAATCAGGTACTGATGCAGGTTGTACTGGCATAGCAGGTGCTGTACTGCGTCGTTGATACGTGCGCTCAGCAAATTGAAATCCTGTGGATGTAGCTTGTCGAAGGGAAGGAGGTGGAAGTGTTGGTATGACACAAGCATCACCATCATCAAATGTTGTGGGTACAGTCTCAGCTGTAAAGTATGACTGATCTTCAAAGAATGTCACATCTGCAGACACAAATACACGACACCGAGTTGGGCTATAACACTGTATCCCTTTTGTGTGCGGGAGTATCCCACAAAGATACATTTTTCAGCACGAGGATCTAGCTTATCAAGACTTGGAGTGAGAGAATGTACAAAACATACACATCCAAAGACTCGAAGAGGTAAAGAAAAAAGGGAACGATTTGGATGTAAAGTAGTGAACGGTGTCTGCCCCTGAAGAATAGAAGTTGGAAGTCTATTAATTAAATAACACGTTGTAAGAATAGCATGGCCCCAAAAAATTTTAGGCAGGTTCATGTGAAATATAAGACAATGAGCAACATCAAGAAGATGGCGATTTTTACATTCAGCAACACCATTCTGTTGAGGGGTATATGAACAGGAAGTCTGATGGATAATTCCATGAGAATCAAGGAATGGCTGGAAACCAGAAGTTGTAGCAAGATATTCTCTAGCATTGTCGGACCGTAAATATTTGACTGAGATATTATATTGATTCAACACTTCGAAGTAGAACAGTTGGAAACGCCGGAAAATTTCCGTACGGTCCTTTATTAAGAATAACCAAGTCATTCGGGAAAAATCATCCACGAATTTAACAAAATATCTGAATCCAGAAACATCAGACACGCGACATGGACCCCATACATCTGAATGAACCAGCTCAAAAGGACTTGACACACGACTCTGAATACGGGAAGGAAAAGACGCTCTATGATGTTTACAAAACTGACACGCTTCACATTGAAAAGAACTCACAGACTCAAACTCAGGGAATAGACGCCGAAGTATGTTCGGTGGCGGATGACCAGCTCGACAATGTATTTGATATACATCAGTGGATGTACGCTTCATAGTTGCGGCAGCTAACACCTTATCAAGATAGTACAAGCCATTTGATTCATGTCCCCCAATCGTCTGTTCAGTCCTCAGATCCTGAAAGATACAGCGAGAAGCAGAAAAAGTTATAGAGCAATTCAATTGTTTAGTTAATGAGCTAACAGAAGTCAGATTATAGGGAGATTGAGATAGGTGAAGGACAGATGATAAAGAAAGGGAGGGACTCAAATGAGCAACTCCTGTACTAGTAACCTGAGATTGAGAGCCATTTGCTAATGTAACTGAGTTTGACAGTGAAGGAGATGTAGAATGAAATGTAGATAGTAGATTAGAGTTACCAGTCATGTGATTGGTAGCTCCAGAGTCTATGACCCAAGAGTCGGACGTCGCAGAAAACAAACAAGATGAACTACCTTTAGAGGTTTGTGCCAAGGTAGCAGTAGGAGCTGAAGTTCCTATCATCTATTGAGAACGAATCAATGTATCATACTCAGCACGTGTCAATGTAACTGAATCGCCTGTACTTTGTGCAGTGCTCGAACTAGATGGAGTCGATGAAGGAGGAACAACAGGATTTTTCAATTCGGCATAGGCAGCGAGAGTTTGTTTGAGCTCTGGGTGAAGAGTATAACAATAAGCTTCGGTATGACCAGCTCTTTGACAATGGTGGCAATAGCGTGATCTACGACTATTCTCGGAACCAATGGCACCGTGAGTGCTGACTCCTCCAGCACGACCTCCACGGCTACCACTATAAACAAAACCACGTCCACGAGCTTGGCAACCTCGACCACGATTCCCACGTCCACCAGGACCATGGAAAAGCATAGCACTTGTCTCCAAAGTTGGCATGGATGAGACTTTCTCAGTGGCTGTAGAACAAAGAGCTTGAGAGAAGACTTCATCCATTGTAGGAAGTGAGCTCTGTGACGTAATATGTTGCCGAAGAGATGAATACTGTGGCCCCAATGACTCGAGATATAATATTGTTCGCAGATCTTCTTGTCGCTTGGCCAAAACATTTGGATCATCCGAGGCAGGAAGATAAGTATCTAACCATTGGCAAAGGGTCGTAAACCGAGCATAATGATCAGATAAGGATTGATCCCCACGCTGAATATCAAATAATGCTTCCCATGTGTCACATACACGCATTGTCCAGAATAGAGCAACGCACATTTCTCCCAAACCGCCTTAGCAGTCTTACACTGAATAAAATGAGGACTGACCTTAGGATCCATGCTATTCCATGGAAGGGTTCGAATCGTGGCATCTCCTGCAGTCCACTTGGCAAGTTTCTCTTTATCAGACGATGCCGTAGACATAAGAAAATCAAGTTGTTCAGTGGCAGTTAAATAGACTTCAACAGCTATAGACCATGATGGATAATTTGTGCCACCTAACTTGATAGAGGTCAATTGAAGATGACCAAACGGAGATCTAGAACTTGATCCAGTAGCCATCAATGAATAAGGGATTTGATCAAGTCCAAACACAAAATGAACATCACAGTAATTGAGTAATTGAGCCTCAATCCACAGTAGCTCACAACTTTATTCCCAATTCTGTCTTTAACACAACAGCCAAAACGTGAATATATGTTCTTCTAGATAGGACTTCAAAAGTAACTCCACTATACTGACTTCAACTGCCACACAAAAATGCTCCAAAGCAACCAACACATCAACCGCCACATAAAATGCTCCAAACCGAGTTGTAGTCAAAATCACAGTATCTACATCAAGCAGAAATAAGTTCAATCATGCCAACTTAAAAGTGTAAGTCTCCAATAATACATGCCCTTGCATGAGGACACCACAACAACATAATAGAGTCAATAGGACAAGTGTTACTACAAATTCACAAGGGCAAGGAATATGTATAGAACACAAACAAAACACAGAAGATTGATGATTCAACGCAGGCAGCAACACCAGTCACAGTAATACCAAGTCGAAATTCGTTTCTGAGGCTTTCCTTCTCCTTGAACGATCACAATAATACCAATTCGAGTATAACTGAAGATTATCGAAAATCTTTTCAGAAAACTTCCAAGTTTTTTAACTGTGCACATCATCTAGCTCCCGAAAAACCTCAGCACAGAGTAAAAAAGTGAAGAAAGAAGCAAGTGAAGAAGCAGAGCGCCAGCCTGGGCGACAGAAGGCTCGGATCTTCTCTGGAGCTGGGCTCGCTGACCTGTTCGTCGTCGGAAAACCCCAGATCTGGGCTTCGCCGGCCTAGGCGACGCTATGTCTGGGCTTCGCCAGCCTTGACGACGCCGGACGACGATGAGTCCGAGCTTCGCCAGCCTAGGCGACGCCGAATCTGGGCTTCGCCTAGGCGACGCCGAACCTGGCTTGTTCGGGCTTTGGCGACTTCGGTGGACGACGATGACAGCGACGGTGGTCGATGGTGGGGTCAGTGGTGGGGTCAATGGTGGGGTCGTTGGTGTTGTACGGTGGTGGGTGATTATTTACGATGGCTCTGATATCATGTGGAAAGAATAATTGTATTGCATTCATAAAATCAGAATAGGTTATATATATCAATTACCCTTATTACTATTTTACCCCTAACAAGTACCAATATTTTCTAGCAATTGTAACTTAAATAGAGTTAAATGTTCTAAACGAGAATGCTATAATAGGGGACTAGTAGAACCAGCAGCTAAAGCATTGACATCAGCAGTAGAGACACCATCCAGATAGTAAAGTCCATCACGTTCATGCCCTCCACCAATCGTCTTCTTGGTCTGAAGGTCCTGAAATATGCAATAAGAGGGGTAAAATGTAACAGAACATCCAAGAGCTTTAGTGAACTGACTAACAGACAACAAATTCAAGGGAAGTTGGGGAACATGTAAAACAGAGGATAGGGATAACGAAGGTGTAATTGAAATAGTCCCTGATCCAATCACTTGGGTAAAGGAACCATTAGCTAAAATAACGTGAGATGAGGGACTGGAGTTATGGTGGGAAGAAAATAGTTCTTGCTTACCCGTCATGTGACTAGAAACTCCCGAGTCAATGGCCCAAGTGCTACGAGATAATGTAGACAAGAGAGCCATGTTACCTGTTCGTGTTAGAGTTGCAGTAGATGAGGAATTGGAAGCCTCTAGTTGCTGGACACGCTTGAGAAGTTGTGTAACTAGGTCATCCCGAGCCGCAGACTCAGAAGAACTACCCCCAATTGGAATAGATGGAGTCATGTCACTATTACACACATTTCCAGCACTTATTTCAGCCACAGCAGCATTTGTAGTAACTAATCGCTAAGCCCACTCAGGCTTGCCATGCTTGGCCCAACATGTGTCAAAAATATGACCAGATTTGCCACAATATGTACACTAACAACTGTCGCGATCAAAATTTTGTCCACTACGTTCACCACCACGGCCACGGCCTCCCCCTGAACCACGGCCTTTATAAGAAAATCACCGCAACCACGACTACCACTACTAGCCATAAGTGCTTAATTGTCTTTAGATGATGTAGAAGATGGAGGGACAATGCACTGAATCCGACAAAAAGCTTCATTCATAGAAGGAACTTTCTCTCTAGCAAGAAGCTAGCTTTTCACAGGCTACAAGTCAGCATTCAACCCAAATAAAAATTTGGCCACTTGAAATTCAGCTCTTTGTGTCTTTAGCCTCTCAAGATCAGTAGTGATGGGTTGATAAAGATTGAGTTCTTCCCACATGCCTTTCAAAGCACTGTAATACTCTCCAAGAGAGTTGTCCCCCTGTTTAAAATTAAAGATCTTCTCGTATAATTCATAAACTCTAGACATATTTTTGTCTTGTGAGTAGCTCTCCATAAGATCATCCCACATGCCTTTGGCAGTTGTGTGGAACATCACATTAGCAGCAATAGATGGTTCCATACTATTCCATAACCACACCAAAAGTGTGTCGTTCTCTCTCATCCAGTCACCATACTCTTTAGCTTTAGCATCGGGGGGGTCATTCATATGATAATCGAGTTTCCCTTTCGCATTAATGTAAACTTTGATAGCTTGAGCCCATAACAAGTAATTAGAGGCCCCATTTAGTTTAATAGTGGTAATCTGAACATTAACACTATCAGTAGAAGGCTTAATGGTACTCATAGCGATAATCTCGAAATAAATATATCTCTACCACGAATCAAGAAGATTGAAACTTCAGCGCGAGAAGCAAAACAGCCCTTTGCTATGTATAATCAATACCAACAATCATGTATCTTGATGAAAATCATACCATGCCAATTGGCCGTAATCAACGAAATATTCCGATCCTTGAATCCACTTATTAGTAAGTATTGTAATCCACAGCCGCAAACAGATCCATAGCCGCAAAGAGAACCTGATGATTTGATTTCTCCTGGTCGTATATGAACCGAGATCGGGAGAGGAAATAGATAGAAATTGCAGCTTTAGGTGGCTGTGCACCAGAGAAGGAGAAACGGTATTGGGGGACTCTCAAACCAGCAATATGATCAAGAAATCGGATAATCAGACCTGCTCTGATACCATGTCACGACGCTAGTTTGAGAACCTGCAGTAAGTGGGAAAGAGAGATAAAAGGAGAAGAAAACGAGAGAAGAAAAAGAGAGGAAGGAAACGATTGTAAAGCCAAAAAGTTGGCCCTGAAATTCTGCGTTCTGTTTTCCTATACCTACTGCAATATCAAGAGAGAGGAAGAGAGAATTAAGAAATGCTACATCTTTACTCAATCGACTTGACATTACACTTCATTGGAGAAGAGTATATAAATACTCAAAACAATACGCATATGAAAGGAAATAGCTAATCTAACAGAATCGTAGGAAATCACATAATATCAATCATATCCCTAATATCAAGAATTATCTCCGAGAATATTCTCTGATCGGGAAATCTTCATAATTATTCTTCAACACTCCCCCTCAAGCTGGAGCATCCAGCTTGCATAAGTGCAACTTTTATCCGAAGTCTGTGATCAAGCGCCGTGTAAGCCGGACCTTACACTAAACAAGAGATGTGGACACATCAAACCGGATTCAAGATAACGATAATTGTGTAAGCCGGACCTTACACGACAAATTAAATGTAATCCACATCGTCACCGGAGTCGATAAGCGCTGAAGAAACACATAATCAGAAGGTTTACATATTTATCTCATACAATTTTGATAGAACCGTGTGGAAACCCAACTCGAATTGCGGCAAACTAAACTGCATCACTCTACGGCGCTCATCTGTTGCTGCTCGATAAAGGTGTGCTCAACTCCGGTGCTCATAGCTACCTAGATATTTGACGGCGACTTCGCTCGTTGTCCACGATGCTCGCATTTAAAAGAAAGTACCACAACGAATTCCATGGTAACATTGTTGAGTGTTGACAAAATATAGATTTTACTGAAAACAAGATGAATAAAAAAGATGGCAAAAGAAGGAAATGGCTAGGGTTTGGTTCCTCCTCTCTTGGTGGCTCTGATACCATGTAAGAAAGTCCAACCCAAAAGCTTAAGCTGTTAGAAGACGGCGTGGTTTAATATTTATATATTTCAACAATTATTTAACTTGTACAATGACCATAATGCCCCTATGTAGGTAAAAAGAATAAAACCTAGCAAAAACTAAAGTAACGTTAACACTTTTGATAAGTGTCCGATAATTGACTATTTTCCGTTTCTTTTAGTGAATAACGATTGGATCTGTCTTGTGTATTAATAGGAAAAGGACAAGCGCAAAGCATTCCAAGAAGTCTGCAAGAACTTCAGGTTACTGCCTCTGCTTGGAGATAAAAATGCATCCTTTAGGGAGGATCAAAGCGAACTACCTTGAACTCATATTTAACACTTGACACAGGCCAGTCATGCATCACTTTTTCCTGGAGAGATACTCATTGCCAGCTGATTGGTTTGAGAGAAGGCTTGCTTACACAAGAAGCGTGGCTACTAGTTCAATGGTTCTTCTATATATATTTTCTCTGATATTTCTTGTAGAAAACATACCTTTTTTTCTTTATATTGTTTTAGCACATTGTTGCGTTATATTCATACAAGACATCGTTGCTGATATAAGGATTACCTTAAGGCTTAAGCTTGATGCTACAGAGCAGATGGCACAATGTGAAAGAAACTGAAAGGCTTTAGTGTTAGAAAGTCTATCTCAAAAGCTTAAGTTGATAGGTGGAAGGTGATTACATAAATATAAAGCTAAATGAAGCCCATAGACTAGCGATGTGGAAAACCTTGACATCCCCTATATATGTGCAAACAGGATTGATAACGGTATATGGAATTGACGCAACGGGAGCCTTAGACATGAAATAATACTTGACGGAACCACTTTGATTTCATGTTAGAAAGTCTTACCTAAAAGCTTAAGGCTAAGGGATGCTACATGAATATAAGGTCCTTTTAAATCCTATAGATTGGCGATATGGAGTTCTTTAACATTTAGGAACTTAATTTCTCGTTACTGTTGATTTGACCTAGGCAGAAATGTATCTTTAGAAATTTCAGATAGAAACATGATTCGGTGATGGGTGAGCACATTCCATAGAAGTTAAAATAATATTTTACTCTGTGATTCTGACATTTATGCGAGTCCTTTTCACTTTCTCTTGGGAAATTCTTTTAGTTAATTGTTTTCCCATAAGATGTGAGAGATGCTAATGAATTTGTTTCTTATTCAGGTTGGCTATATAGTCGGTCTAGGAGATCGACATTCCATGAACATTCTAATTGATCAGGCCACTGCAGAGGTTGTTCACATCGACCTTGGTGTTGCCTTTGAGCAAGGATTGATGCTGAAGACCCCAGAGCGGGTTCGTTAGTTATAAAGCTTCCAATATTTTGTCTTCCTCTTGGAAGAATTTCTGCAAGAAAAAATTATTTTGAAAATTTCATAGAGAAATTCGTTAAAAGGGTGCAATGGGGTACTACTTCCCTAGGAAGTAATTGCAGGGTAGAGTGCAATTACAATAACCAAAATTCCACTCAGCAGTCTCGTTAATTGAATTCTGCAGGTCCCTTTCAGACTGACAAGAGACATCATTGATGGTATGGGAGTTACGGGAGTTGAGGGAGTGTTCAGAAGATGTTGTGAAGAGACTATTTCTGTGATGAGGACAAATAAAGAAGCACTGCTGACAATTGTTGAAGTAGGACTAGCTTTTACAGATTGTCTTGAGAAATTGGTTGACGTTTTGTGTTTCATTATGAAGACTGAAAGATAATCTTTTGCAGGTTTTCATCCATGATCCACTTTATAAATGGGCTTTATCTCCATTGAAGGCTTTGCAGCGTCAAAAGGTATTTTCATGCATTGAGCACATTTATGTAGAATATTGCTACGAAATTGACAACTCGGTTCCCTTTGTCCTATTCTTCAATGGTTAAAGCCACGCGTGGGAAATTCATAGAAGAGATTTGAGAGTTGCCAAAACTGTGCTGCCCAATGGCAATAGATTTTCTGTCAAGGGAAAATTTGGAGCCATGTTGGCATATTTGACATGGTTATTTGTTCGAGTATCCCACAAAGGAAACATGATGTTATTGAAGTCAATGACTGTCGTCTACACTCGATTCTTTTTTCTGTTTACTTGATCGATGATGTTGTAGAGATTTGCATGCTAAGTATCGATCTTGACTTGACAGGAAACGTATGATGACCTGGAGACATGCTTTGAAGACTCTCAAGATGAATATGAAGGAAATAAGGATGCTACAAGGGCACTGATGCGTGTCAAGCAAAAGCTGGATGGATATGAAGAGGGAGAAAGGAGAAGCGTGCATGGTCAGGTAATCCCTCCTTTTCCATTCCGAGTGGTCCACCATTCAATTGTGATACTGAGCATGGTCTCTCAGGCTCATCTTTAAATTACCAATGTCATCTGAATTAAGAAAGAATGTCTCTGCTAAGCATTCTCCCGTCACTATTTATCAAGTTTGCTTTTCTAGCTCAAATGCGAAGCTGGCTTTTAGGTGCATTTAAGTGGTCCTAGAAATGAATTTCATAGCGACTCTATTAGTGAAAAAATTATTTGGTGTTGAGGCTCATGAGAGACCTTGCAGTGCTTCAGTGAGAGTCTAGTAACTTTGATTGTGATATTCTTCTAGGTCCAACAACTCATACAGGATGCCATTGATCCCGACCGTCTATGTCAACTGTTTCCTGGATGGGGAGCCTGGTTGTGACGCAAACACTACTCTTTACCTCCAGACTTCGGAAGACACCCACCATCCAGTCATCCTGTACAGGCGGCTGTGTATATTATTCTTATTGGCTGAGTCATGTATTGGGTGAAGCGGGTGTTTGTAAGAATGAGAAAAGGATCCCAGTCATTTCAGTTCGAACTTTTTTTTTTTTTGGGTGCCCTTCCTAATTCAAGCTCATTCAATGATATATGGTCTGCTAGCTCTGATCCAACATCCGCATCTATAGTTCTCAATGTCACATTACATGGTGTTGGTGGTGGCTCATTTTTTGTGTTGCGCTTGCAATGCGTATTTGTTTACTTTTTGCCATTTTCTGTCGTCAATTTTCATCAGAATTGCGTGGCAGAAAGTAATGGGAGAGTTAGGGACAGCTATCTTAGGCACATTGCGAGAAACTACAAGTTCTACGGGCTTGTAGTATGAAAACTCTCTCTCTAACAAATGAAAGTCAAATCGTAGGCGGTCTGGTCGGTACCCGAGTGTCCACCACCCCGTTGGGTCAACCCCTTTTTCACCTAAACTAAAGTTGGACATCCTCGCTCCGTCCACAACAAAGTTTCGATCGCG
Source organism: Rhodomyrtus psidioides (assembly GCA_021437785.1). NCBI lineage: Eukaryota > Viridiplantae > Streptophyta > Magnoliopsida > Myrtales > Myrtaceae > Rhodomyrtus > Rhodomyrtus psidioides. Next base: position 9,475,584 of record JAILYB010000015.1, on the reverse strand, counting down.
TAGTTATGTCGTTGCCTTTTCGGTTTAATTGCTCACGGATGCCTATTTTAAAGAACCATCTCCATAGCCACTTGTCGAAATGGCAAAGCCTGCTTGTTGCTTTTGTACGTAGCGGGTAATGTGAACGAAGTACAAGCACTCGTGTCTCAAATTTTAAAAAAAAAAAAAATGACCAGACTACCATTTTCGAATTCACGCATGTGGTCCAGCTCCATAACCGACCCCCGCCAACTCATTAATAGACAGTTCAACTGCAAGAAGCCCTCCTCCCTGTATAAATTGCATCTGCCTTGTGAACTCTTAACCGCTCCCTCTCTCTCTCTCGCTCTGACTTCAAAGTTTAGACATCCCTTATGATGCAACATTTACCTATTGGTTCTCAAATGCAAGCACAGGCATTGCTAGCTCTCTGTCCAAGCTTCGGTAGCTATTGTGCCAGCGAGATAGCGGAGATTGCTTCTAGGGTCATGGAAGCAATGGCCATGGATAACTTGCTCAATCGAGAACCTGCCAGAGAACTGCCGGACCGAGAAGAGCCAGCCGTCGAGAGAGACGAAGAGGGTGAAGCACGCAATTTCGAGTTCACATTTGTCGGCGGGAGTTCAGAGTTGCCTGCTTTGGTAGCCGCTGATGATATCTTCCACAATGGTCGGATAAGGCCTCTGTGCTCTGACGTCCATGAAGCTCTGCTGTCCAATACGGCGATCGGAAGCCGGGATGAGGATGGCCTTAACACAAGGAACTCGAGGAAAAGGCCTCCGAACTCGAGGAAAAGGCCTCCGCGGATGCCACTGGGGAAGCTCATGAGCGAAGAACGGGACTCGTTCGGGTCCCGTTCTTCATCCGAAGCTGATGAACTCGACGGGATAGCTCCAGAAATGTACTGTGCATGGCGGCCAAAATCACCAGGAGCATCTCGGACGCGCTCTAAAAGCAAGAGCAAATCTGCTCATTGTTCGAAAAGGTGGAAACTCAAAGATATGCTCTCTGATTGAAAATGAGGAGACATTGACAGCACATGGGAGGTGGATTGAAGGCGTCATGTTGAGAGAACTACTGAAACTAAATCAGTCAGAGGAATGATGGATACATATAACGTCGTCTTCTAATTTACGCCATAAAGAGACAAACAGCAATAGACGAGAATTTATTGCGGAAAATTTGTACTACGACCTTGAGATAGAAATGGGCATTGCTAATTTTCCCAATAAATTTCAATATTTGTTGTCGAAATTAGGACTGAATTGGCATAATTACAATAAATTTAAGATTTTTTTGGTAATTTTTCCGTCAAATTGTCCATGTATGATTAACTATTTGATAAATTTCTAAATTTTAGCTCATCCATTTATCATGCATCGTATGAGAAGATTAGGAATCGGATTCGTCGACAATGACAAAACTTCATCCCCCAAAAAAAAAAGTGTCGACATTATTTAGACATTAGAAACATTTTTGTTTAGTGGTAACATGTCCACATCACAGGATTTGCTTTGGAGTTGGTCCGGTCATGATGAATTGAATTGGAATTGACTCCAAATTTTGAATGGACTTGAATTTAGGAGTTTGAGAGAGGCCCTAATAATCCCCTTTGATCCGACCTGTGTTCAAATTCAGCCGGCCCACATTCTAGGGGTGTCAATGGTTCGGTTCGATTCGGTTATTTGAATAACCAAACTGAACTGAACCATTACGAAATATCCTTGAACTGAACCAAAATCCGGTCGAACCGGACAAGATCATTAGCTCATAAAACATTAAAATTGTGAAAATGTTATAGAAGTCCCAATGCTGTAGAGTTTTATCTTGTGCAATTTTTCTATTCAAGATCAAGACTTCCCACATGGATCTGTAGAGAAATGCTTGATCTGTATCCAATAAAAGGGAAGGAGATGTTTTACGGTTTGGCGAACCGTGAAGCAATTATTGCAGTCAAATGCTTGATCTGTATCCAACAAATATGGGGAATAACCTCCCTACATGTTCTTGTCCAAATTTCCTCGCCACAAGCAAGGGAATCCCCAAAACCAAAGAAGAAACTTTTAACTTTCCAGTAAAATGAGTTTCATCAGACAAAGATTGCCGAGAAAAGCAAAGCCGTCAATAAAATATTGAACTTGTCAAAATGTGAGTCCCAGTGCTGCAGAGCTCTACTGGAACTGTTCCAAGTCCAAAGTATCTTATGCAATGTAGCTATAACCCACTTCATGCTCCTCATATCTGGCAAAAAAATTTAGTGTCTTTGATGATCCTACGGTGAAGAAACACTTCACAATCTCTGCTTGGGTCACTCTTTCTCCCTCTTTGAGGATAGAAGAAGTCCTCAAGGATATGCTTCAGCACATTGCTAGCAGCATCATGGAATCTATCCCCAGTGGAACAAACACTTTAAGTACTGAACTACTGAAAATGATGATCAAGAGCTTGCTGCAAAGAAGAAAAGATCGAGATGCTTGATCATTCTTGATGATGTATTCCAGAAAAACATGGCACATATCAATAATGTTGCAGTCTTATGCCTAAGAAAACACTGATAAGAGCAGCAAGGGAAGTTTTTCATGCTAGTGGTCTTGCAAGAATAACAGGATTCTGGCATAGACTTAACAATTTTTTTACTGTGCTAAGAAGACTAATCGCAAGCGTGCCTTCAAACTATAAACGAATTATGCCCAGTTCCTGAGTATTCATCTCTTACTGAAATGAGGATATGACAAAAAATAAGTTTTCACTTGCACCGTTATGAGAAGATGCAAAATGTGCATTGAGATATAACAGATTGCTAAGTAGTTTACGCTTAACTCAAAATTTCAAAGATAAGACTTATAGTAATTATTGGACAAGTTCAAGGGATATGATCAATCCAACACTGAGAATATATCACACTAGAGTCAACAATGTGGACTTTTTTCTACATTCCATACATGCAGACATGGGACAAGAATTCTCTAGTCTCAGTTTGAAAGAACTACAGAGTTTGGAAAACCAATTGGAAATGAGCTTGAAGGGTATTCATGCAAAAAAGGTGTGACTAATTTTCTTTTTGTGCATCCCATAAATGAAAGGACACATATGCATTACCATAAGGCAAGGCCTTGAATGCCTACGCTGCCAATGGAAGTCCCTGCAAGAAATCAAAATTCAGAACACCAAAAACAGCTTAAGCAACAACTGAACTTGCAATAAACCAGTGAGCAGGCAAAAGCAAGAACAAAACCATTACCCCTCGAAGGTGGATTTGATGAACCAGAAGAGATCTTTGGCCTATGGGCAAAGAGTGATCGAATACCCACCTTTCGAAATCTCAGTCTTTCACGAATTTGATGTGAGAGACGAAGGGTTGGAACAACCCAGAAGCCTTTCTGAACAATTAATTTGGTCTCAAACAGAATAATGTTGTCTATAGCAGAAGATTTAGCAAAAAAACATCGAATTCAAAGCAAGTAGCTCAACTCGAAGGCACGATGAAGTAGAGACATGAGAGAAATTAGCAGAAACAGAGCTTCCCATGGTGGCACCACGAAATCCAAAAGAAACAAAAAACTGACATCAATGTTTCCCCAAATTTACCAAAACGACCAAACAAATTAACAATGAAGAGCAAAATCAATACTTAATCTCAAGAAAGACCAAAAACCGGAAAAGAGAAAGCAAGTTGAGTATGAGCAGAACAGCGGTTTAACGTCCTACCTCTGAGAGGAAGTGAAAGCGAAGTCGATCCACCCGCGCTCGTTGACCTCCCACTCCAGGATCTACCCGTCAGCGATGCCGGTGTACGAGCCCCCGCTGCTCAGGTCGAAGGCGAGGCTCCCAGGCCCGTGCGCTCCGACGACCAGCACCACCTACCATGGCGAGCCTCAATCCAAAGGCACGCGCAAGATTGTATGACGAGAGGCGAAAGTAAGGAGTCTCAGTGAGAGTGTCGACTGAGGAACTAGGGTTCAGAGAACTTGAGTTTGTGAAGTCCGTAGGCCCAAAGAACAGTTCGGTTTAGTTCACTGAACTGAACCCAAAAAAACTAAACCAATTAAAAAATTGTGATTCTTTTTACTAACCGAACCGAGAACTGAACTGAACCAAAAATATAAAAAATTTCAGTTCGATTCGGTTTAGATCGATTTTTGATTCGGTTTGTGGTTCAGTTATGACACCCCTACCACATTCCCATCTCCTCCAGTTGAAATCTCCATGTGCATTGCACCTGAAGGTCTGAAATTTGGTATAAAAGAAAAGGAGCCTATTTCCTCTTTTCCGCCACATGCTGAGATGGAAAATGATTCCTTGAAAATCTGACAGTGCTGTCAATTTTTTTTTTACCGTAAATCCACACACCATAATATCTCTATGTAGAAAGCACTTATTAATTAAAAAATCGTGAGATCAGAAATAATGATAATACAATCAAATTGTGAGATAAGATGTGTATATTTTTTATTTCTTACTATGAGAGAATAACAGTTTTCGGTGACTGTAAGAATAACTTTATGTTTATAGAACACAAATTTTTGAAAGAGTAGATTCCATAATAATGTTATTCATTTTCTGTGGCTCACAACATGCGGTCGATTTTATAGTAAAATAAAAAACTATTGCATCACTTAATCCCAAAAAAGGGAAAGTGATGCTTTCTCTCTTGCTTTGAGAGCTCAAGATTAGCGCCTGTGAGTAGGAGCGCATGGCCGTCCGTTCAAGGGGGGAGAACACAGTTCACTCTCTCCAGTAGTCTCTCTCGTGGTCTCTCTCCGGCGGTTGCTCTCTTGGCTGGAGCCCCTTTTCCGTAGTTCCCTTGGCGGTTTTTCACTCCGGATGGCCTCCTTCTTGGCCCGACGTCCTTCAACTATCACGAGCACTGCCGGTAGTACCCACCATCGGCGTCCCATTGTGCCGTCCCCGAGCACTCTCCGCTGGTGGTGCTCTCTCCTAGTTGCGGCTCATTCATCTCAGTCAAGCCTTGGTTCGTGACTCTACTTTGGTGATCCGGTGCTCCACCCTTGCAGCCAATCTCCTCCGATGTCCTTCAACGAGCCCCCATCGGAGTCCCGTCATCTCCGTTTTCTAGGGGTTGCCCTATCGCCGGCGGTATGAAAATGGTACTTTAAAAAATAAAAAAAGACAAGGTCTCGCTTTTTTTTTTTAATCTCTTTTGGCGCCCATAATCCTAACAAAGGTCGGATCCAAATATTAATCCTAGTGGTAGTAGGATTGATCTTGTCTGCAATTGAATTCGATGCTTTGACTTTTGTTCTAGGTTTAGCTTGCATCATATATGGCATATTCTATTGGGTAATCAGATCTTCGAGGCAAAAGATCGGACCCTTAATCATATTTTCCGTTCATAGCATATAGTAGTGTGCAGTTTATGTCAAGAACATTGATAATGTTAAATCTTGGTCATATTATTACGTCGTTTCTCAGCTGATATTGACGTTCTCGCATGCCTATAGAATAATCTCCGAACTGTTTTGAATAATCTTGAGTAAAATAGGCGAATCTTGATTAGCATTAATGAATCTTGGATAATCTTGCCTAATTCTTGATACCTTGATGAGTCTCGGTCTATATGGACAATTCTTGATAATTCTTGGCGGTTCTTAGTACTCTTGAAAAATATCATATTGCATGTCTTGTATTACTCTCGATGAGAGAAAATATTCAGTGGTTTGCAAGCGCCACGTCAATAACCGATGTTGTGACGTGTGCTTCCTTACGGATACCCAATCACATCTCTCAACACATGAAAATTTACGTGGAAATTAAAAAACATATTTTTTTTCCTCGTCCTCCATCTTCAACCTCCACTTCGCCTGACCGCCGCTACCACCATCCTGGAGCCACCGCCATTGCCATCACAGTCCGGCAAAGCTGTTGGCTTGGCTTTATATGCATAACAAGAACTCAAAAGTGGCTGATGTTTCGGCACCCGGACGGTTGCAAACAGATGTAGGTTCTCAGTTGCGACTGGTCCAAAACGATGAGCTATCATGATTACATGCCCATTTTGATTTCCTTTAGTCCAAATTCGAACCTCAAGGCTCTTTCAGAGCATACATCAAAGCAAGATTTGAACTTGACCACAGAAAGTTTGGCTGGAGACGTTTGCCAGAACAAGAAAGATGACTATTCTTCAACTCATAATCTAGATTAGGTAAGTAGAACAAAGGAGTACATCAAAGGAAATGGAGACAACAAACTTTCTGTCACTCCCACATGTTTGGCTTGAGAAAAGGGACGAGGACAGTTAATTGCTACCACAAGGCTCTTGATCATAATCAAACCGGTAAATCTGGTCTATCAAACCACGACTAGCATCGTAAGCTGCCGAAGGTCGCTAAGCCCTTATGGAAGCAGACCTCTGACCGGCAATACATTTTGGTAGGCATCCAAAAATAGAGTGATTGGGCGACGGTACAAATGATGAGAAAAATTCTGGATCCCGCTCAAGAGATTCTGCATATCTCTCCAGTATCGAGACAATCTCATCGAAATGAGGCCGTTTGTCTGGATTGCTTGACCAGCATCGGCTGATGAGTTGTCTAAAAGCCGGAGGACACTGTGGAGGCAGTGGTGGTCTAGCGTTCTGCGCAGAACCAGCAAAACAGTATGATGCTCAACATTTCCGTTCACTCTAACAACTTAATGCAACACATCAGACGGTTTGTGATTTCAAATGACTCAATAATACCTTCTGGGAAACTGCAAAGGCCGCCTGCTCTGGCGTCATATCCTCAAATGGTGTCGATGCTGTCAAGAGCTCCCACATGACTATGCCAAAACTGTAAACATCAACTTTCTTAGTATGGTGCTTCTCTTTGATCATTTCAGGTGCCATCCAACGGTAAGTCCCCGTGAACCCTTTAACGCTTCCCAACTGAGATTCTGAGCATGAGATACCGAAATCGGCTACCTTCACAGACATATCGTCTCCGAGAAGCACATTCTCAGATTTGAGATCTCTATGGAGAATCCCTTGAGAATGAAGGTATTTCATTCCTCGTGCAATCTCAAGAGCTAACTTCAGAACTAAGTTGAGAGGAACAGAATGTGGGTCCTGGTGGTGAAGGTATTTCCTCAACGATCCGCCAGGCATATACTCAGTGATGATGCAGAACACAGGTGGTTTTTTACAAGCTGCAACAAACTGCATAAGTACCGAAGATTAAATAAATGGCCGTACAGTTATTTTAGTCTATCTGTTAGATGATGGATAATTCTCAGAAACATATGCATACAAAAATTGCAAGATTCCACTCAGGAGTTAGGGCAACCGCTTAAAGGAAAAACCACTCCAAAAAAATAGGAATAGACAGTCATTCTAACTCATAGAGTCTCTCAATAGTTCTCAATTTCACCCCATCCGGCACTCACTTTAGGTAGGAATTATTTCCCATGGAATGGTTCTATTCAATCACAATTAAACTGTTCAATGCAGTTCCACAGATAAATAAACACAGAGGAGGAATGAAGGCCAGGAAAGTAGAAGGTGTAAATGCCATCAAGACGGCGTGTAGAGTATATGGTGTTTTCTCCTGTACTTGGCACCATACTGCATTATCGTGGAAAAAGCAAGATCTGCAATACCAGAAAATCTGCATTTTGCCTAGATTAATCCTAAACTGAATTCAAAATCCATTTCGACCGGCGTTCATCCATCTTGTGCGCATAGCAAGAATACAAAGGGGATCGTAAATGGGTAGCATTCGACAAGATCAAACATCCTTCGCCAAACTGACAAGTAGCTCAGCAGAAAGAAACAGATCACAGTAATATAGATGTAATTTCTCTAACATAATAGAAGCCACTGGTGGTTCATATTTCTCACAGACAATCCGCCCTTTAACTCAGTAGAATGCATCTTCAGGTGCTTCCCGATCAGTGTTTATCTAATGGCAGTTGATGAAAACAGATTCTACCAACCACAACAGCTAGTTACTTTTTTTTTGGGGGGTCGAAAACAGCTAGTTACTTTACCCTGTGATATTCACCCTCTGTCCTATCGATGCTTCTCTAACAGCATGTTCTCCATTTAAGCAGCAAAATGCAAAAGAGTAAACCCCTAAAGCACACTGGAGATTCTCCAAACGACCAAACCACATATGCAAACCAACACAACGGTCGATGACTAATGCCCTTACGGTTATGATATTCGGATGACGTAGCCGGAGCAGTGATGCGACCTCGGAAGCGAACTGCTTCTCGAGCGAAGAGGCCAAGTCCTCATCCTCCTCAGGCTGACTGATCATCTTGATAGCAACATCCCTCTGCTTGTAAATCCCTCTGTATATCCTGCTATGCCTCCCGGAGGCAAACTTGCCCCCAATCAAGAGCTGAGACATGTCGGCACTCCACTGTTCTTCTCCCTCCCCTTTTATCTCTGCACCAGAAGAAACCAAGTACTTGGACCAAGAGATGGCCCTCCTGTACTCCCCAAGCGAAAGCCTCCTCTCTGGCTTCCCATTGTTTGATGTTTGTTTCAGCCACTGGAAATTCATGGATAAGTGCCAAATCTTGCAAGATCATCAAACCCAGAAAGAATAAAGGGAAAAAACAAAAATCTCTCCTCCTTCGGCCCCCTTTGGAACCCAACGAACGCTTACACCATCAAAGGACGCTGCTTTATCAAAGCTTAAACCTCCTCATCTCCACCCACATTTCCGCCACAATCAAAGACCCATTAATGCTAAAGCTCAATTCTGTGAAATCAATACAGCGGACAAAGCGCTAAATCAGAGCAAAAGGCACAGCCTTGGGGTCAGAAACCACAACGGAACTCCATTTACAAGAAAAGGGACACGTTCCTTTTCACAACAAAAACATCATCTGTCTTTTCCTTGTTTCCTTTTCGCCCCCTCAAATATCGGACGTAACGATCAAGAAGATACAAACCAAAAAAAAAAAAAACAACGGAAAATCAGCGAATGACAGCCACTTCCCGAAACAAAGTAAAGGAAAGTAAGGTGCAGTCTTTCTTGATCTCACATGGAGAACGCAGCGACATGGTAATTTCAGAGAGAGAAGAAGAAGAAGAAGAAGTTAGGTTTTGGAAGCTAACGACGGAGAGAGAGAGAGAGAGAGAGTCGGCTGAGGTGGTGGAGTTGTGATTTTATGGTGTGCAGTGAAGGCATATGCACACAGAGCTGGCGGTTTTTCTATCACCACACTCTCTGTTCACTCCCATTTTTTTTTTTTTTGGGGGTATGTTTTCTACTACCCCCAGCAAAAATAAATTAAAGGAAAAAAAAAAATTCCTTCTCAAATTATTCTTCGTGAAGGAAATTTGACACATTTCAACTTCGAAGGATGTCTTCCGAGTTCCGACCACCAAAAATTATGACCTAACGATTCTTTATTATTTTTAAATTTTTTGGTTAATTGGTTTTTTTTTTTAAGGAAACTTGTCGAGATATTTTTTTTTTTTGGTCGAAACTTGTTAAGATAAATCAATTATGAATAAAATGTCAATTTGAAAAAAGAAGGGGGGTAAAAAAAAGAAAAAACGGAAAATGGGTGGAGACCAGTACGACAAACATGAGTAACGTGCGAAGATCCACCCCTGAGCAGACCAAATGGGTCTCGTGACGCCGACCACTACCAGTCCTTCTCCCCATTTTAACCCTCCCTTTTCCCTTTATTTTCCAAACTGCCATCCCCTCGCACCCTTCTCTCTCTCTCTCTCTCTCAGGTTTATATCTCCTAATCCTACTTCAGCCAGTTATCATATTATTAATTTGATTTTCGAACCGTATCATGAATTATTGGCGAAATATTGCCAAGATGCACGATCGACGTTATAATCGGCATCGATATAATGGCGATAAACAATTTGGAATCGTATATGCATATTTTTTTTCGTTATCAATATAATTTATACGCAAATTAAACTGCAACAAGAATTTTCCTTAAATTTATCTTCAAAGTCGGTTGGAATACAACCAGCTAATCACTGAATTTTTTTTTTTCATTTAGGAGTCACTTTTATCATATCGAACTGATCAGCTCGCTGTCTGCAACAAAAATCTTTTGTAATTGCGCGGGGCTATCAGTTTGGGAGATGATCTCTGCCCGACGACACATGTGTGCAACATCAATTACGTTGCTTCAGATAAGGTATACAAATTGCGAACAGTGTCTTTTAAAAAAAATCGAATTCTCTACTTGCTCGAGAAAAGTACGTTATGATAGTCAATAACATACATATATTTCCCCCTTACCCCAAAAAAAAAAAAAACATACATATATTTCCCTTTTTTTATGAACGTAAGCGTCATTCGCACGGTGAAAGGGGCAATATGGTCATTTGGGAAGGGGAATGGGGGCTTGCAGTTAGCGAGCAGTTAAAAGGAGCCACGTGGGGACCACGCCCCACAGGGGGAGCGTGTCGGACGAGGCCGTATGTATGGTCCTCTTCCGTATACGGTCATTCTATCCCTTTCAATCTTTCTTTTTTTTTCCCCATTAAATAATAAAATATCGTCATCCTCGCTTTCATTCATTTTATTTTTTTATTTATTAAAAACAAAAGGAGAGAGAGAGAGAGAGAGTGTGTGTGAATATGAGCGTGTGTACGGTGAGCTAGCGAAGGCCCACGTGAACAGCCGGTGGGTCCCGTCGTATTTGATGACGATCGGCCAATGGCTGGATATGTAGGGCCCACATTGCCCGGGTGGATCCAGCCTATGCAAGTCCTCCATGATAATAACAATATTATAATAATAATAATAAAATAGGAGAATATTCTCATATCTTATAATTCTTTTCGTGGAGAGTGATAATCATAATTAGGGGTTGGTGGGTGGGGTGGTATTCGGTAGCAATCAAATGTCCTATTGTCATTTGATGTAGGATCCATTGGATAAGGAGGAGATCACCAAAGAAATTGCTCGTAGCCATCTAATCTAATCTTTCATCATTTTTTTTTAAAGCTGTTCATCTTACTTAATTTTTCGTAAACATATTCAAAATTCATCTTTCCCTGATTTTTTTTTCCTTTTGCGAAATTGTCGAAAATCTGATATTGACAACAGCAATCAAGAGCCGAGTATTACGGTCGACACATTCTAGGTAATCACTATTTCCTGTTCTTTCAAAGATTTTCTTTTCTTTTCTTTTCTTTTGGGGGGTCAAAGTTCTTCCGTTATATCCCCATGGATGTGGTAATTTACACATGGGCACAACTTTTAAAGATCCAAAGAATTTACCCAAATAAGGGCCAAACCACAAATGTACCGAAAGGTGTGATCTCAAAGCTAAGAAATGATAAGTGATCCTCGAGATTGAGCTGTAATTCCTAAGCCGGTCGAAAAGTGTAGGGCACGGAACTTTCGGATAGAAGGGAACAAAGGAACGTGCCCCGAATCGGTGTGTACAAGAAAGAAGGGGTTCATTCACATGATCCAGATGAATTGGAAACCGAGACGGAAGGCCAATTCCTCGATGTAACGAAAAACTGCCCATCGAACATTGTACCGTCCAATAGAGACTGTCGGTTCCGGTTCAAGAATCGGCCCTTAAGGGGCCAGTTCTGGTTCCTGTTCGGAATTGGCGGTTTCGGTTCTGAACTTTTAATTTTATTTTTAAAATAATAAAATAAAATAAATAAATTATTAATTAAAAATTATAATCAAATTGTACATTGTAATAAAATTTGAAAAAAAAAAAAAGAGGATGAATGGGCTTGAACTTAATGAATTACCATTAAGCACCTACATATCTTCTTGGAGATAGAAGAATCAAAACCTATATAGTTCTCTTACCTTTGGTAACCCCAACTTACCTCATCGTCAATCGTCGCTAGCGGTAGTATCTCCACAGTCATCAATGAAGAATTCGTGTTCTCGATCCATCTCTTGTTGTCGAAATTTAGCATTTGTCCAATCATCGACACAAGCTTAAATTCTACACTTTTCGGACTTAATCTAAAAAGGCATGAGTCCAAAATTAATCCTCCAGCACTAAATGCTTGTTCAACTGCCACTGTTGAAGAATTGGTCGCATATATTTGTCTTGCGATGAGGGAGAGAACTGGAAATTGAGTTGAATGGTTCTTCCACCACTCAAGAATCTTGAAATATGCGCTGTGTTCGGAATCACTAAACTCAAAAGAAATTGTTAAATAGTCTTCTAATTCGAAAATACTACATATTGTCCCTTTTTATTTTATTTTTTACCTACTCACGAGCATGTTATACCCTCTACTAAGTGAAATACCCGTATTGTTTCGTGAGACACTATGTTGGGCAGATTCACATCCATTGTCACTTAAATCATATTTACTATAAAATTCATTATATAATGCTACTATAATTTTTTTGACATTTACTTTTATAATTGAAATATCTATTAATTCATTCAAATGTAAACAATCATAATAGTAATCCCTGAGATAATTTAACAAACCATCTAATTTAGTACGTGGATCGAAAATAATACCAACTAAATAGATAAGAGGAATGTTGAAATAATAATGCAACCATTTTTCTCGCATTACTAAAATACTCGAAGCTAATTCAGTATCTTTTTCATATTCATTAAAAATACCAGCAATATTAACACACTCTATTAAAAATAAATGCGTAGTAGGATAATAAACACCAGATAAAGTATTAGTAGCATCATTAAAAACTTTCAAAAAATCTAAAAAAAAATTACAAACGTCCCAATGTTGTGAGAGTAAAGCAATATCGGGAACCGTATTCGAAATAAAGGAACATAATAAATCTTTTTAATAAAAAATTTGTAGAAGCATCTCGTAGGTAAAATTCCAACGAATCAAAACATCTTTTGGAAACCTTTTTGCCCCTCTCCCATTTTGTTTACAAAATTTTCCCCACGCTTTAATAAGATGAGGACGGCTCCATAAAAATCTAATTGCACTATTTATTGGGTTGAGAGAAGTCACAAGAACTCGTAAATCATCTTGTACACATAAATTCAAAACATGGCAATGAAAAAATTATCTGCCAAAAGAGGGTTTACAAATTTTTTCTAACTCAGGAATGGAAGCAATATTTGCAGCGGCATTATCAAAACCAATTGAAAATTTTTTATTAATCAAATCATATTCTTCTAAAACTTGCCTAATTAGTCTATAAATATTATGGGCCGTATGCCTTTCAGGAAAAACTCGAAATACAAAAAGTCTTTTTTGAATAACCCAATCATCACTTATCCAATGGCACGTGACACCCATATAAGAATTAATATTCCAAGAATCAGTCCAAATATCACTACCTATATGTACATGTCCATTGAATTCTCCAAAAAAATTTGTCCATTTATTTTTTTATTTTTTATAAACATGGTCAAGTTTGCGTTTAAGAGTAGTTCTCGAAACAGATGGTGCTTGCGGAACCAACGCAGTGTTTACCAAATATCTAAAATTAAAATTTTCACCAGTATTAAACGTAGCATGCTTAAGGGAAACATATTCAACTAATGTTTCTTTATAAAGTACATTAGTAAACCGGAATAAATGATGAGCGTTAGGATTGGCGAATCCGAAAATTTGTTGTTGGCTAGTGTCGATCCTCGCTTGCGTTGGATGTTTTTTCGTCAAATGCCGACGAAATGTTCCATAGCCATATCCTTTACCAAGTTTGTATGTTTGCGAACAATATTTACAGCTTATATCAAACTTGCATTCATTTTCATTCCATACTTTGTTGAAGTGTACGCATAAGTCGGATTCTCGCCTCTTCCGTCCCGGCTCCTTTGCTATCGACGATTCTTCGACACCACAAAGATGAAGACTTTCTTGCGTTGAGACGTGCTCGATGTTGGGATTGGGAACATTGTGGTCTTCCCTTGCCAGGCGGGGGAAAGAGCCGTTTGGCTCTTCCTGAGGGGCGGGGCCCACAGTCTTTATATATATATATATTGGGCGATTCCAAACCGGTCCAAAACCGCCGATTTCGGGCCGGTTCCGAAAAATTTGGAATCGGAACAAGCCCTTGAAGGCCGGTTCCTGTTCCGGTTTGAAACTGTGGGCTCGGTCAACGGGCAGATTCCGGGTCCGTGGTTCCGTTTGGCTATGTCTACCGTCCAACATGTCCTTTTTTTCTTTTGCCCCTTAGGACAAAACTTTTTTTTTTTTTTTTGGGTTTTGTGCTTTCTCGTTATGGGTCTCTAATTAGGACATAAGTTAAGCACGACGGATGAGAATAATATAAGGGAAATGCCATGGGATATCCCACTCAAATTACAATTATGGAAGCCGTTGTTGTTCCCAACGCAAACGTAATTAGCGTCGAATTAGCGGGGACGTGGCACCCCCATAAAATAAGGGGGAGTTGTTGGCCCCCATGCCTTTGCAACAACGCAAGAGTCGCATTTAGAAAAGTGTTTTTTTTTCCCTCCTTAGGTCCGTCCAACTTGCGGGATTTCAGATTTTTGGTATGATCCGTGATTCCCCCTAATTTGAGTTTTTTGTTCTTTTCTCTTTTCATTGGGTTTTGCGAAACCAGTGGCTTCGTTTCAGACCGAATTGACGGCAACGCCGAGCAGAGTTGCTTTTCGTCGATAATTCCAACATCGAGAATTGGCTCCCTCTCGTTTCGTTGGACAAGTGTTCCGTTTCAAAATTGGGGGGACGCAGAGATGTTTGTCAATAAATCGGGAGAGAATGACTCCACAGTAACACTCGATGCACGGGTGGTGGTTGATGCCTATTCTTAAACTTATTGTTATGTTTTTGTCTTTTTGTCACCATCTCGAAGGGAAACTCAGGCGAAATAACTCGGCGAAATAAACATGTTTGTAAAGATGGCTTTACTATATTCTCTGGGATTGATTTTGGGCCTTTCCTTACAAAGAAGGGAGGTCCAGCCATTATTGAGATACCACTTTGAAAAAATTAAAATTCTAATCTTGTGTCGAGATCTATGGGCCGAGAAATAGTCCCAAGTAGACAGTTTTTATAAGACGTAAGCCTCTATAAGACGTAAGCCTCCCAAAACATAACGGGGGTGTGCAAAGGTTTCCTTGGGCTATACATGATTAACATCGATGTGCTCTACCATGGGCTCACCGCCAATATCGTATAGCTCGGAAGCTGAAATCACTCAGCGAGTACAGAGCATAGTTCGCGCTAATCACTCTTGAAAAGGAGTAGAAAGACGGTCACTAAGGAAAAGGCCCCTGGTTGGTTGCTCAAGAAAGTGGACCGGCGGTCCATCATCCAATCCATACGGAAAGCTAAAGCAATATGGGTTCTCACTACGGTGCTCCCGTAAGAGAAGAGAAGGCGAGGATCTTGTGAAAAACAGAACATCCATTGCACGTGTTATTACAGGACCAGAAAACAAGAGTCAACAGGACCACCAGTTGTCCATCGACCACGCCAAAGATGCAGTTAGAAAGAAGCTCTACACGTATGTATTGCCCTTAAAGTTCACGATATTCACAAATCAAATCCAGATTAGAAGTGTAGTTGAACTAAAGCTACCTAAGGACTATGATGATAGCTGGTAATGTACTGTAACACAAGCAAACCTCGTCTGGGGCTCAGCCAGCTTTTTGCTCTCTAGAACACATGAAGATCCCAGCACCTGCGGTTTCATCAGTCTCGCGAAATAGTGGCTACACCTCTCGCGCCGTCAAACAACCACAAGCACCTAAGGAACTCTTTTTATCTTGTACAACAAGCATTCCCAACAATCTACAAGAAAATTGGAGTGCAGTAATCACCCTTGCTTTTGGGTTTGTCCGACTATTCGAACACAATGTTGGGAATGAATCTTACGCCCTGTACAACTTAAGCAACTAAGCAACAGGAGAAGAATTAGGACTTCCCGACACTCTACGTTCTACCAGCTACACAGATCAATCATCAAGCAAAATCACGAGTGCACAGGTCGTAACCAGAGATGAGGGAACTAAAGGCGAAGGATACAAAGGCGAGGAACGCTATCCCAATTGAAGCACTTGCCATTTCCGTAAACTGATCTTTGCCCCAGTTTGTTTCCCAGTCAACAACCCGTGTTGCTGCTGCGGATGATGCTGCTATCAAGAGATATGCCAGAATCTGCAATTGAATCAGAAGAACCATCCCACTCAGTATGTATGCCCCTCATCTAAATTGGGAAGGTCTAGACACGCCTATCATCATAAAGAAGAGGTTTCAAACAAGAACCTGAGCAAGCCTAAGGTCCATCTAAGCATGAGACTGCAAATATAAAGAGTCAATCCAGACTTCACAACTGCCTCTGCTAAATTAACAATAGCCATGTTTTAGTTCTGTATACAGCAATTAATCTCTCGTCCTATGCCAAAAAAAGGACCCACAAAGATGGACGGAATGATGAATCAAACAATGAATACAACTCCTCGAGAGCGCTAGAAAACAAACTCTTACAAGTTCTGATGTAGAGGATATGAGTGTAATGACTACTGTGTGATTCTATACTTGTATCCTTCACGATTTCAAAAGCAAAGGAGCAAAGAATAGTTCAACCGCATGCTATATGTACGAACGGAAAGGGAACATATACTTGCTTGACTTGCCTGATCCATGAAGAAATCAAAATGAGAACGGAGGTGGTGGCGAATGACATGCTTCCCGGTGATCAAATGGTAAGCCAGGCTATATGCTTGAAACCCTGAATATGCAAATCCAATGGCATTCACGGATAGACAGAACCTGCCATCAAATCAGCTCTCTCACTAGGATAAAGAAGAGGAGAAGAAGAAGAAGAACCCTGTGAAACTTAGAGCTAGAGAAGAAACAAATGATCTAAAGCAAGAGATGACAACGATCCTGTCGGAGTTAGCATCCAGTTTCTATGAGAAGCAAAAACGATAATGTCGAATCTACGACCTCCAGTATGAACCCACAAAGAAAAGCAAAGCATTCTAGCGCGAAGCATCACTGCATCTGATTCTACAAATTCAAAAGTGATTCACAAGAGGCAAAGTCAAATGATTCTTTCCTTCCTTTCCTCCTACAAAGAAGTCTGTCCGTGCGAATTCCTCTTTATGATTGAAGCATCAATTATTGCGGACAACAAGTTTTTTAGTAAGGTCAGGACGATAAAGCATGCATTTTTGTAAAAATGGACGCAATGATGGTTCTCGATCAGAAGCTAAATTGAAGAAGAAAATCCACAGTAAAGGGACACCTGTACTCCTTGTAGCGATCAAACGAGTCGCCACTCCATCCCTGAGTCTTATCAGCAGCCATGACCGAGAACGAAATCAGGCACAGCATCATCTCGCTCATCCTAAACCCTAGCCCCGCCCTCTTCACCATCTCCCTGCCCCTCGACCTCCTCAGTATCGTCGACACCGACGTCGACCGCCCCTCCTCCCTCCCTCCTCTACCGCCGGCCTTCGCCGCCGGCGACGCCGGAGGAGGAGGAGCATCCTCATCCCTCGCCGCCCTGTTCCCTGCCCCCGGCGGCGGCGGCGCAGAAGACTTGTGGTTCGCGCTCTCGAGCGGTTTCTGGACATGGGAAAGAAGGCGCGATTGGAGCGGGGAGTACTGGGCTTGCTTGTCGACGGAGACGATGGCCTTGGAGCTGTCGGGAGGAGGCTTGTCGAGGGTCGCGGCCGGGGAGACGAAGGGCGGCGAATCGAGGAGCTCGCCGAACTCGGATCTGTGGGGGGAGTCGTAGATGGTGGAGGAATCGGAGTTCCGCGACGACGACTTCTTCATGGCGGTGCCGCGGTGTTGCGGATGGAGGTAGCGATGGTTGTGGCGATGGTTTTGAGCGTCGGCCGTGGCGATCGATTCCATATGGTTTCAACTTGGGGCAGGCTCTTAAAGAGAGAGGGAACGAAGGTCGAAGCTTTTTGGAGTTCGGAGTTCGAGAGGAGTGAGAAAAAGCACAGAGAGATTTCAGTTTTCCACTCTGATAGTGACGGAGAGAGACACGCACACGCGAACACAGTGCTTTCAAAGTGGGGTCCACTGACTGCCACGTAAGCTTCACTGATGAGAGTGATTAGGATCGAGAAACACATGGAAATCGATGACTAGGGTAATTACAAAAGTGGTCCTTGAACGTCGACTCAACATACATTTCAACGTGGTCCCTCAAATTTATCCTCGTATACAATACTATCCACCAACTTTTAATTTATTCATTATGAACAAACACTTTTTTTTTTATAACCAAGGTGTCCGAGTCAGCCCCCTACTTAAATCACATGTGCTCATCTAGAGAATCGAACCTGAAACCATTGCGTCTAATCACATAATCCCAAGTGTGCCATAACCAACTGAGCTACCCATGGATGGGTAACAAACACTTTCATACATTTTAAAAATTAAATTAAACATACACCAAAAATTCAAAAACTACATCGACCTAATTAAAAATTTAGAGATGATATTGCATATTTAGCTAAAATTTTATGGATCAAATTGAACAATTTAAAAGTTAAGGAACGACCTTGTACATTATATAATTGAGTGTCGTTTTTCCTTGATGACTCAAATTTCTTGCTATAGTAGCCATACTACAATGACTAGGGTCCATAGTTACTTGGGAGAATTACCAAAAAGTCATAAACCTATTGTAACTGGACCAATTCAGTTCTAAATCTATTTTTTTCATCCGATTCGATCCTAAACATTTTGCAATTATGCTAATAAGCTTATGACTAAATTGGCACAATTGCGATAGATTCGAGACATTTTTGGTAATTTTCCCTAGTTACTTAATTGTTCTTCGAAGCAGCCCGTTCCACACTTGCGGCAAGATCATCTTGGGCAGCCAAGATTCCAGAGAGGAGTAGGCACGCACAAAACGAACATGTATAAATCTCATTTTGCAATGCCGTTAATATTGTTAGTTCGATTTGCTTGCAGAAGCAACCTTTTGTTTGGAGTTGGGTCGACAAAGCCAATTTGTGTCTTCTTGGAAAACCAATTCGCCTTTACCAAATATCAAAATCGATTGGGAAAGTTACTTCTCATATGGATCACGAATTAACAAGTCTTTTTATACAGTTCCAATCAGAAAGAAGTTCAGATAATTAGTTACTACGTAATGTGGCAATCATCTATTTGTTGCAATAGCATAGAAAGACTGCTTATTACTTCCGCCCGCGACTTTCTTTACAAACTTCAAGAATTGAGAGTTAACTTTCAGAAAATAATCTCGTGTTAAATAAACCCTTTTTTGAAAAGAAGCTCAAATAAAAATAAAAGGGTTAATACCACCAAAAACTCCAAACTGGTACACATGTGACAATTTTACCTCAAATTATTTTTTTGACCATGAAAACCCTAAACTGGTACATCTGTGACAAATTTACCCTAAACTGGTACAGCCGTGACAAATTTATCATTCGTTAGTTTTCGTTAAATGTTACCTTCAAATTACAAAGTTGGATGACACGTGGCTATTATCGAGTGTACACGTTACCCTATGTTTGCTATATGTGTATCAATTTGAAATTTTTCGTGGTATTAACTCAATTTAACAAAAATTAATAAAGGGTAAATTTGTCATATGAGTACTAGTTTGAAATTTTTTATGAAAAAAAAATGTAGTTTGGGGTAAATTTGTCACAGTTATACCAGTTTAAGGTTTTTTGTGTTTAAAAAAATAGTTTGGGGTATATTTGTCACAAGTGTACCAGTTTGGGGTTTTTGGTGGTCAAAAAAATAGTTTTGGATAAAAATGTCACAAGTGTACCAGTTTTGGATTTTTCGCGGTATTAACCTAAAATAAAACATTAGATTTCACTCCCGAAATAGGACTAAAACAACTCTTTACCGTAATTAATACCTTTGCGGTATGGCACTAAAAATGTCTATACGCACCAACAAATTAAGTCATAGCTAGCTCATCATCTAATTCAGACCCTTTGGCTGCACCACCAATCGACCATGATTATTGATGGCGATGATCATCGAATCTTGGAGAAGATTTCAAAGTACCATAATGTAATGCGATCTTAAAGTCACGCACTTTAGGATTTATAGTTTGGTATGATTCAATAATTTGGAGCACCTTAAAGTCGCGCACTTTCTGTATCAAAGCGCACCCAACCCCACCCCACGACGAAAGAAGTAAACAAAGCTCTTAAAGCCACCTCGATGGTGGCGGTAATTTAGTACATTAATCCAATGTGCAATGTGATCTTTAAACTTTTAATTTGTTCGATATGATCTCCAAATTTTAGCCAATGTGCAATGTTTTCCTTAGTTTGTTCAATTTAGTCCATGAACTTTGGTATATGTTCAATTTAGTCCCTTGATCTTATGAAAATGTTCATTATTGTCTTTAATCTTAAATTAATGAAAAATATATACCAGAATTCCAAGGATCACATTGAACATTATACTAAAGTTCAGAAACTCTTGAAAATAATACTTTTTGAGAGGTCTAAAAAATGAGGTACATTATTAAGGAAGCTAGCTACTTATTTATTATTATTATTATTTGGTGGAAAGGAAGCTACTTACTTCAAATGGAAAATTTCACATTTTCGGGACATTGATATTTTAGGGCTAACGAGTGGAGCGCACTGAGAGCACTCTCTAATCTTCTCCTGTCAGAAAAAAGGCTAAGCAAACACAAATTGGCCTTGGCTGGATCTGGATCCAAAGTCCAAGCAAGCTGGCCATGGACAATCCAACACGTTCAAAAGCGATGCTTTATTAGGTTCTTTTGTACTTTTAGAAGTGGCCTTATGCTTTTGTGGGGGAAAAAGCACCCAAAAAAAAAAAAAAAAACCCTCACAAACTTTTTCATTTATCTTCTTAAAAACAGATGCCTCTTTTTCTTTACCCCCCTTTTTTTCTGCTGGTCCTCCCTTTTCTAGGTTCAATAAAAAAAAGATGGATCAACAATAAAATATCATGAATGAAAAAGAAAGGAAAAAAATGTCATAAATATATTATATTTGTGCCAATTCAGCCTTAAATCTTTTTTTTTGGTGCCAATTAAGTCGTAAACCTTTTGTATTGATGCCAATTCAGTCATGAACCTTTTATTGATGCCAATTGAGTCCCAAACCTTTTTGGATTGGTGTCAATCCAATCCTAAAATTTTTGCATTTATATCAATTGAGTAAATTCGATCAATTTTGATATCGAAAATCGCTGACGTGGATGTCGATTGTCCTACGTGAAACGATCGGTACTGACATGGATATTTTTTAATTTTATTCTTTACTTTTTTAAAAAATATTTAAAATATTTAAAAAATATCCACATCAACGCTAATCGTGTCACGTAAAATTATTGATATCCACATTAGCAATTGTGGATCCAAATTGATCATATTGACACAATTTGTACAAATACAAAAAGTCTTAGAACTAAATTGACACAAATACAAAAAATTTAGGACTCAATTGACAAAAAAAAAATAGAACTGAATTGACACCGATGTAAAAATTTTAGTATTGAATTGGTATAAAAAAAATTAAGACTAAATTGACACCAATATAATAGTTTAAGACTTTTTGGACACTTTTCCCAAAAAAGAAACATCAAATACTTCATCTCGAAGCGACGCCGGCAAGACATCTGGTTTCGACAACATTCTCCACGGGCAAAAAGTGAAAAAGGAAACAGAAAAGACAATAGAAAGAATTTGGAATGAATCTAAGGAAAAGGATCGCCTAATTCCTGTCCTATGGTTTCTTGCCTTTTAATGCCTTGAAGAACAATAAGAATACCACCGCAATGCCCTAAAAGTTAGGGCAACGTGAAAGATCATGCACACGAGTCGTCAACATCAATTTTTGAGCACAACAGCAGATCAAGAACTTCAGGAACCCAGCTATAAATATTCCCAGACAACAATCACATACCATCATGAGCACTCCATCCTACTATTAGCAAATATCTGCCAGCAATACGATGGCACAGCGGCACTTGCATGAACTTCAGTTCAGAGAAAATGAGAATGTATCCACCAATTTAACATAGCCCCAGCAAGATTCACAATGTTCTCCAAAACCATATAGAACTAAGAGTTTAGGCTTTCAAACAACATCAGATATCATACTACAATGAACGGAAACCCCAGGGAGGAGTCGAAGGAGAATGTCTCACTACCACGTATATCTCACTACATGCAAATTCAATCACTGGTTATCCTCCTTTAGCTTGAGGAAATACATGAAGAGGACAACAATGAGTAAATTTTAAAAGAGTAAATTAATAGCACTCAAACAACTCATTGCATTAGACTAGATTCAGTCCTTATTTTGGTCAGGGAAAAAACTATACATATACGACATAAACACTACAAGAAAAGACTGAAAACAAAGAAAGCATAAACAAATACTAACAAAACTTTCCTCTCAAAACGAGATAAGTACGTAACGGCAGGTGATCCTCCACCTGAATCGAACATGCTATGGACGACAACCTCTATGCTCTGCCTTTTAAGTAGATATGTCTTTTCTCTACCACATCAAAAAGGGCAATGAGAAATATTTGATAGCTACGAGCTCATTCAGGTAGTTTCAGACGGTTGAATAAGACAAGGAAACTCCGCTCAGGTACCACATAAAGGAATCCAAGATCAGCTCCCTTCAAGTATGGACCCATGCCCTAAATCAGAACAAGAAAACATGTATCTGACGTAAATGACCTGTTATACACAATTGTTGCCAGCAGACAGTCTTGGGAATGGTGTTACCTTGCCATTTAATTGAAGAAGCTCCCCATCAACCCATTTTGGGTTGCGAAATCCAAACTCTGCTATCCTTCCTTGACCTTTGCAACTGCCAACCTAAAAGAAAAGCATTCCACAGTTTAATATATCTACCCATCATGGCAATAATGCAAAGAAAACGTCAGGAGGACTTTACTAATCCGGCCTGGAGGGGAACAATCCACACAATTTGGCAATTTTCTGGCACCTATACTGACCAGAAATTATATCACAGCAAGAAAAAATAAATATCTTCATGTCGTTTGTTGAGATGCTAAAACTGTCATTTCAAATACGATAGACAGAGATGTGAATGGAGACTTTATGCTCTGAGAATTTAGCAGCAGCTAGAAACAAAGAATTGTACCATTATACCATCCAGTGAAATTAGAGAAGAAAACCAAGACAAATTACACAGTACCCCTCGAAAAAGAAGCAACCTAAAACATCAGGATGCAAATCCTCAACGAGAGAGAGAGAGAGAGAGAGAGAGATTACCACGCCTAATTCATCTGGGTACATCCCTCGATTAGAAGCTCGTCCCCTTTTCCCAATTTTGGCACGAAATGTAACCTATAAAATCATACTTTTGGTTAGCTCAAAATTAGATGCTCCTCGCTTAATAAATAAATACAAACAAGTAAATACATAATCCTTTGTGATCACCACAAGGACGTGAATATAAGACCTGGCCAGCAGGAACATTAAGATCCCCGGTCAACTTCACCGCTTCAACATATTCAAAGAATTCCACATCTGACGAACTAATATCCGAGCCATTCCAATGTCCAAACTTGCGTCTCAGTTGAACCACCTCAGTACCATAAGGGCCAAATGCACCGACATATAAACCTAGATTTTAGCAAGCAAATGTCTTTAATGCCACGTTTCTCATGGTAAAGACAAAAGAGGACGAGACAAAGGAAAAATTGATAATCTGAAGCGTACCATCAAAGGGATCTAAATCGCCTTTGGAAGTGGTGATTCGACGGAAATTCGTAAATTCAGATAGTCTATTCCTTTTCTCTGCCTGAGTAACTGCGAGTTTGATGATTTCCCGAACATCTCTTGAAACCTACAACAAGAGAAAGTTCATAGTGAAGGAATGTTTGAAACATGAGTACAGAATATTTATGAAAAGTATAAGATGCATACATGGCTCCAATGCCATAATATTCTGTTTTTACGTGAAAGCCAATCATATTCAGAAAATGAATTCAAGTGCTTTTCATTCTCTGTGACCAGAATGCAAAGACACCGAACAGAAGTAAATATGCTTCTGTTGATCAAATTTATTTGGCAACATTTGTGTTTGTTCAAGCCAAATACAACTTTTGTGCTAACCATTATAATATTAATAGGACAATCTACAGATGAGTACAGGAAATTTCAAAGTTTTCATGTAAACTCTTTTCATTCTAAATTCTAGGATCAAAGCTTTAATACTTAAACTCACCTTCGGTGAGACTTTGTCTGCAGGCCAGAATGCCTTTGCAACATCAGGGGGCATCAATTCAGATACACCTTGAGCTGCTATTGCTGCAACTTTCAATTTGGATACTTTGTTATTTCCGCCATCATGCCCAAGGCCTTTAATAGGAACGTGGAGCACGAAAGAATCTCTTTCTATATCCTTTAATTCTGCTGGAAGACGTGTATACTCATCCTTTGAAGGTGTATCCTCATTATGCACTACCCCACCAATAAAAAACTTCATATCCAAATCCTTTTCATCATCTTTGACACTGCTATCTTCACCTAAACCAATTTCATCAGACTGGAAATTTTCCACATCACCATCTTCATCTTCTGAATTCTCCAAAGGAACTGCTTCATCATCATCTTCCTGCATTAACTGCTTGACAGGATCGCTGTCCTCAATCACTTCCTCAGCAACATCAACATTCATGACTTTTACTTTCAGTCCAGGGATTCTATCTTTCAAAAAGTTTATTACACTTTTTACCCCTTCCTCAGTTGCTCCTTCAATATTCAAGCCCTTATCATCATTTGTCTCTGTCTTCAACCCATTTTCTTGTACATCTAAGCCTGATGTTTCATCAACTTTAGAAGATTGGCTTTTTGAGGATTTAGATGAGGAGCTTGTGGAGGCCATTGTGTTCCCTTTGGTTCGATGCAAATACACTACCTAACAATATCATAACATCAGAAGCATTTCGCAAAATGTTCAACAGAATTAGGAGAATCACAATGTAGCAGTTTCCGCTTACTTTACAAGTGCAATGAGAACGATTTTGGGGTAGAAAAATACTAGAAACAATTTTGAGGATCATAGAAACAACTAACTCAGTCTGCAACTCTGAGATATCACAAAGGGTCCATATGTAAGGAAAGAAAAAATACGAGGACTTAAGAACAATGTCCTAACCAATATTAACTCGAATGTACAGATTTGTACTACCAGAAACAAGGTTGGCTCATATGGAAGATTCACATCTCAGAGAAATTGAACTTCAATCATGTATCAGTACAAAAAATTACCAAAAGTCATGCAAGGTAGCCATCATGTCAAAGAAATCAAAAAGCGTAATTACACATGTATGGCCAGTTATAGGCTTAAGGCACAAACATTTGAAGCTTATGTTGCAATCCAAGTTAAATCATCAATACATCACCTGCATGTGATACGTGCCATCAGCATCTTTGACAACAAAAATTTCAAATGTTGGAGTTCCAGGAGATGCAGCGACCAACTGCCTATAACACAAATATTAATCACTGCCCATTCCAGTTAAATGCTGCATAAACTATAGTCAGAAGAAATTAACCTCGGGCTGTAACTTCTTCCGACAAATCTGCCCACGCTGGGAGTTATGCGTATAAGTCGGCCAAAGGGATCGTCAGAGTCTTTTGAGTAACCAACCCACCAGCCCACCTGACAAGAACAGGTGGCGAAATTGTTAGTGGAATTCAAAAAGTTCAGCATGGCTGCAACCTTTCCAGTTCTTCATTCTACCTGTTTTAGGAAATAGTTTTGGCAATATGAACAAACAAAAACCTAATTAATTCCACTACATTCTTCAGAGACGATACGACATTTCACTGTTCCATCTTACTATCTATTGCCCACGCTAATTTGACAACATGAAAGCATATTATTAACTCAATGACACGTAGAATGCATCAAATATAAAATAAATTCAGGATAAACAACGACACAGTGGCCCACAACAGACAATGGCACCTGGCAAAATGCCGACATCATGGGAAGGAAACAAAATGTTCAAATATTAAATTCTTTCATGCTGCAAATCCTACTGTTTCAGCAGAACACCTTCCTTTTATAATGGCCCTCCCGCACAGTATTTAATGACAGTCTACAAGAACTTGAACCACAATCAAACCAGTACATAATACCCCATGACAAGAATACAGAGAAGTACATGAAAATAAGACAATCAAAGACGAAACCAAACAGGAATAAGACGACCAAAACTGAGTTATGTTGGGCCCCAGATAAAGATGTTCAAAAAGAGTAAAGATAAAAAAAAAAATTAAAAGGTTACTCAACAACCAAAGAGATAAAATTGTCAAAAGAGTAAAAAAAAAAAAAAAGCAGGGAAAACAGGTAGCTAAAGATGATCAAAGTAATGTCGTGTGATGAAAATTACCAGTCCGCTTCCCGTATGTTTACATAACCTTGATGCCTCATGATAACGCTCTTCCGCTATTGCATTCTGCATGTAAACAGAAGATTAACCAAAAGGCGAACTGGCTAATGAGCAAATAAATCCTTGTGGCAAACAAAGCTCTGGCCCAACCTTCAACTGAGACATGATGTCAGCAACGGTATCCTTTGATGTCGTTTCAGAAATAGCCATCTTCAGTTTGGCAGCCTCGTGGAAATCTTCCTTCTCGATTGCTTCTTCGAGTTGGAACTGTAAATCATGATTAGCATCATGAAGAGGAAACTACTACATCATTGTTTAGCTTTTGCACGGGAGACTGCAGTGACTGAATAAATTTCCAATGAACAGAAGTAAAATTTAACTAACAGTCTTCCTGAAGAATATAATTCGTGCAAATTAGCATTCTTCAGCAGTTTAAAACATCGCCCGATAATATTTGGATAAAAGAGAGCAGGAACATCTCCTACATCAATCTAGAAAGAAGGGCACTCACACCATATCATATCATGTCGCACACGGAGCACCTATAAGCACTAAATATTAGGTAATAATCGAAAGCAAAGCAAGGGCAACTAGTAAGCAACATAGAAGCAACACGCCAATTCAAAATCCCAGTAGACAACCCACAAGAAGTAGAACGGAGAAACCCAATTCAGAATTACTCGATTCCAAGCTCAGAAAC
The DNA here is from genome assembly GCA_021437785.1 of Rhodomyrtus psidioides. Classification (NCBI taxonomy): domain Eukaryota; kingdom Viridiplantae; phylum Streptophyta; class Magnoliopsida; order Myrtales; family Myrtaceae; genus Rhodomyrtus; species Rhodomyrtus psidioides. The sequence goes on along the minus strand of JAILYB010000015.1, from coordinate 9,448,639 downwards.
TTGCAGGCTAAAACCAAGAAAATGAGCACAAGGAATACCATGAGAACAGAGGCGAAGCTCTCGGCCTGTTCAATCTCGGAGAAATGGCGGCTCCATCGGTTCCAGTCCCAATCGGAGCAAGAGCTGCTGGAGGCACCGTCAAGGCTGACGTTGCCACCGCAACGGCAGAGCAGAGGCGGGTCCTTGCGGGGCCCGGCGGAGGAAAGGCCGGCGTTCTTGCCGTGGACAGTCCGGCCCCCACAGCCGAGGACGAAGAAGCTGGGAGGATTGGCCGATTTCTTGGCCGACGAGTCAAGAAGGCAGAAGGGTCTCAGATGGGAGGCTCGGATTGAACCGCCCGTGACCCATGCATTGGTCACTGCCATCTCTCTGCCTCTCTCTCTCTCTCTCTCGCTGAGCGCAGTTCAATCGGTCTTGGGAGGTTTGTGTTAACTGTTGGGGAGGGACCTCTTGGTGTATGGATATAGCATCGCCAGATAAAAGAATTGGAATATCCGGACCGAACATATACATTATTTTTCCAGGGAGTTTTTCCTTTTTGTTCTTGTCCAGCGTTGTTGGGAAAATTGATTGATGGATGGGGATTTGCCCAAATTTTAGTTCCGGGAAAAAAAATTAAAAAGATATTTTTTTAATATATTTAAACATGAATTATTGCCGATCATAAGAATACTTTTTATTTACTGATTATCTCGAGCAATACAAATGTTGATTTTAGAGAAATATTTTCCAAGACATTCGCTTCTCGTAAGACAGACGGAGCTCAATCTAAAACTTATGCATTAACATAATTTTCAATATTATTTATATCTCTCGCACATTTGATTACGTCGTTCTTTTAAGGTAAATTCGAATCATGCACTTACAAAACACGCAATTCGTTATAAACATGTAAAGATAACCCCGATATTGAAATTATTTTACACGTTTTTTAAATCAATTAATGACGCTTCAACCAAAAAAAATAAAAACAATTAATGATGCGCCAATGGCACACGTAACAAAAAAAAAATTGTATACAAAGCATACAAATTTAATTATTCATCTTCTTATTAGAAAGTACAGACTCGAAACAAAGCTTAATTACTAAACAAAATATTTTCATAAAATTTCGATCGTCTTTTCCACCGTGATGACATCATTTCATCTTTATATGAAAGTAACCGGACATGAGCGGGTTTGGATCCGCTAAGTTGGGCGGGTCGATCTAAACGAAATCTGTTCGGGAGCAAGAACAAACCGGGTATGATTTTAGGCCCGATAACGAATTTAACCATGGAGCCTGTTGTTTTGGGCGGGCTTATCCCTGGCTCGCCCTAGGCCCATCCGTGTGCACGTACTCGGAATATGCAAGTGTAGTGATTCGAAGTTCGAACTCGGGCCTTGAAAGGGGCTAACCCCTCGGGGATTCAACCGATGGTCATTCCATTTTTCCGGACCCGGGTCAAACGTCCTCCGCGGAGGCGGAGGCGGAGGCGGACTCGGGTGCGGGTGCGCTACTCTCTCTCTCTCTCTCTCTCTCTCTCTCTTTTCCTCTCATCTCATGATCTGAAACTGTTGATTTGGCGGGCGCTCTCCGTACAATGCCAAAAGTCAAGCTCCCCCCAACCCCGCATTGCGACAAGAGGCCGAATCATCTTTGTTTGTTTGTTTTTTTTTTTTTTTTGGTCGGAAACGATGTACTTGCATTAATTGAAATTACGGGTCCTTACAGAAGAGCCCAACAAAGGGGGATCAACACAAAGCAAATTCCATAGGGTTTGAGGAGGTTTGGAGATCCAAAACATATGGACACAATTTGTGCGGCAAGCTTTTGATAGCCAATCCGCAACCCGGTTGGCTCTCCGATCACTGTGGGCCACTGAAACATCATGCAAGCGGGCCAAGAGTGATTGGGCCTCGGTGATGTACGTTTCAGCTTCCCAACTTGACTCACCCTTTCTGTTGACTGCGTAAACTAAAGTACGATAGTCAGAATCCACGATAATATTTTCAGTCATGAAGAGAGGATTTGTGTGGAAAAATGGAGAAATGGGAAGGGGTATTTATAATATATGTTAGAAATTAGTAAAGAAAAAAAGGAAAAAAAAAAAGAGGTGACCGTTGGCAAAGGTCACCAAAGAAAAAGAGCCGTTGCCACTTTCTCTTTATTTATTTATTACTTTTTTTTAAAAAAATTTACCTCGATTTTTTCATGGTTCGAAACTGGTCCAAAACCACCGGTTTCGGGCCCGGTTCAAGGTTTGAAGAAACTGTAACCGGGCCCATATGCCACGATTCAACGGGTCGATTTCAAGTTTGACTCGGGTCGATTTTGGGCCCAACCGGCCCGTGGCCATGACTACTCAGGACACAAAATCATTCCAAAGCTAGCACATTTTGGCTTGACTACTATATTTAAAATGTTGTCAAAAGTGCCATGAAGCACTTGTTAAGCTATCAAGTAAGGAAATAACACAATCTTCCAATTTTGAAAACCATGTATTCTCTCATTAAATATGTTTTGACACTTGATCCCGGCCTAAGCACTCATTAACAAGCCTTTCATTTTTACTACTTCACGATAGCGTATCGCTTCCGGGGTTGTTTAGATAGCGTATGGTAACACTTCTCACCAACTTCTCAACTTCTAACTAGAAATTGATTTTTCTACTTCTCCTCAAAAGCAGAAGTTGATTTTTCTATTTCTGCTCCAGATTAACTTCTGATCACAGAAATTCGTTTGGTAAGGATTGAAATTTTTTATTTTTGAAACATTATTAACAAAAATCTTTGGCGGCGACGAGCAGGCGGCGGGCGGCAACGGTGGTCGGCCGAGGCTCCTGTGGTCGAAAAAGTAATTCTGAAGTCGAGAAGTAAAAATGTTTAACTTCTCAAAGTTGGCCAAAAATCCAACAAGAAGTAGAAATTCCTTCCAGAAATTAATTTTTTTACCAAACGTATTTTTACTTCGAAAGTGATTTTACCAAACAAATTTTCTTACTGGATTGATTTCTGGCAGAGAAATTCCTATTCTGAAGTTTTATCATGCAGCACCTTAGTTTTGCGGGCATTAATGCATATGAAGTTCGTGCCCAATGGCGACGGGCTAACACGAGAGAAAAGTGCCACAAAATGCTGAAAAGTACGTTTCGGTTGATTAATCAATGAATATGATTCGGTTTAAAAAAGCGCCCTCAGGACACTCGATAGGCTGAAGTATTAATTATGCATCGAAACTCGTGTTCACATTCACAATATGCTAAAAAGAAGAAAGGTTAATATCATGAAAAATTATAAAGTGATGCATCTATGACAAATTTATTCAAAAATTATATTTTTGACCATAAAAAGCCTCAAATTGATGCACATGTGACAAATTTACCATAATTTATTTTTTTGACCACGTCAAATCTCAAATTGGTACATCTGTGATAATTTTTTTCGAAACTATTTTTTACCTCAAAAAACTCAAACTGATACACATGTGACAAATTTGTCTCAACTTGAAAAATTTACCTTAAGTTAGTTTCCGTTAAATTGAGTTAGCATGTTGACAAACCCTAAATTAATACACATGTGATAAACAAATGACAAAAATTCCAAATGGGTACACTTGTCAACTGTCACATATCATCTAACTAAGCAATTGGACGGTAAAGGGTAAACTTATTACAAGTGTGGTAAATTTATCACAGGTGTGCCAGTTTGAAATTTTTTATGATCAAAAGGATAATTTATGGTAAATTTGTTGTATATGTACCAATTTGAATTCTCGACGGTTAAAAACTTAAATTGGAGGTAAAATTATCACAAACGTATCAGTTTGAGATTTTTCGTGGTATTAACTGAAAAAAAAAAGAGAAATAAAATTTCCAATCTCCGATATTCTTTGACGCCGGTCGAGAAATCCTTCCATTTTTATCTTTCCCTGCTCGTGTTTTTGCTTAGAGAATCACGTAAAGAACATGGTCGGCAAAAAAAAAAAAATGAAAAAAAGGATGTTTGTTGCGGAAGTTGCATTCGATGGAAAGCAATCAACGTCAGTGACGAGACCTCCAGCACAATCGTGAAGGTACAACCACATTGATGCTTCCCCTGAGTTCTCTCGAGGAAATATCCGGGGAAGGGCATGCCTCCTGCGTAAAGACGGTCTGCTCCGAGGAAATTCTTCTTTTCCATGTTCAAGTCAACGACGGCACTCCTCTTTGTTTCTCGGATTCATACTTAAGTCGCTGAGGCAGTTTTCCTAATTCTCGTATCCAGACATGTCAAACCTCCTCTCCGACAGTGATGTTTATTTTGGCGTTCCAAAAAAGCGGGAAGACGGCATTTTGTGCGCACGGCCCGTCGCTCATGTTGTCCGGATCGCCTGCCCATGTGCAAGGGGGGCAGGCCAATCAACGGACGGCTGTGATGTGACGCCCAAAAAAAAAAAACAATTGCAGCCGCAATTTTAACAGATCGTGGCCGCCCGTGATTGAAGGGACAGCCACGATGCGACCTTGACACCCCTGCTCGGATTTGACCCGGGCAAGGGATCTAGATCGTCGCTCATGGGCATCATGGAAAACGTTACGCATGCACAAAATAGGCTTGCATAAAAAGGAAACCCAAAAAAAAAAAATAGAAAAATCAAAAAAAGAATATTGGATTATCATTAGAAATTATCCACGTCAGCGCCGGTCGTTCCACGTAGGACGACTGGCGTCCATGTCAGCGATTTCTGTGTATGGACTCGATTGGCAAAAATGTGATGATGTTTAGGACTCTCAAAATTTAGGACTAAATTGGTAGAAGTGCAATAGATTTGGAGTTTTTGGACAATTTTCCCCAAAAAGCGGCACCGCATAATCAATTGAAAATAAAATTGCGTGAACCACACAAAATAAACATATATAGAAAAAGTAGGAAAGAAGGGTTTTGACTTATATTTTCTATTTTTGCCACGTGGATGACAATTTTCGTTCAGTCTCGATGCACTTACACGCGAGCAATACCCGGCTTTAAGTTTTAGTATACAGATGTCACCATGACACGTGTCGCCGATTGAGTAAAAGGTAAACATCGATCTGCGGCCCTGCTTGACGGTGGCCGGAAAATGTACGGCCTCCCGTCGTGTTTCGGGAAATGGTTCGCAAACCTAGCACGAGAAACCCTAGACGAGCAACGTATGTTTCGGCCGACATGTATGTACATTAGGGAGCCGAAATTATTGATCAAACCAGCACCCACCCGTGGCTAGAAATTGGGCTTGGTACGGTTGTTGTGGTCTTCGCTTAGAATGTCAAACCCCCTCTCCAAAAATCGTTCTTTGTCGTTCCTTAAGACTTTTTCCGAATCTCCTATTGAGTATCATCTGGGATGGTCAAAAGGACCAATTTCTCCCACCCTAGTTAACAAATAAATTATACCTAACGAGTAACGACGACCTTATTAAATAAAATCTTTGATAGGAGAGGCAAACGATCCGAGGGTGTGTGGTCGGCGAAAGCGCGGTTTCTTCCGAGAGATTAAAAAAAAAAAAAGAGGGGAAGAGTCAAGGGTCAAGAGTCAACGTAGCCAGCTGGCCCGCCTCTTAGGACAACATTAACAACATGCGTAATTAATCGTCCAATGCTCGTAATAAATAGATTTATTATTTGTTTATAAGTCCTTGCGTGCGTGCGGGCCACATTTGACCCTATTATTTCCTGAACTTTGACCCCACATTGGGATATGTGAGCACAAATTTGAGATCGCTATAATTTCTAAACCCCGAATTTACAACAAATTAAAGCTCAAAATCCAAAATTTATCTCGAAATTTACTGGCTAACAAATGGAATGAAGCCACAGTAAGTAAATTCACTTGAAATGCTGCCCGCTATGATTTTTCGTGTGGCCTTCAAGTTGCCTTTTTTTTTCTGAAGGGGCTTTCACATATTTTGATGTGTACACCCTCCTTAGCCAACGTGAATGCAGCCGACGTCACATTTGAAAGTAAAGATAGGGTTTTAGGTTCTAGATCATGTCATTCATCCTCCTAAGGGACCACATAATATAATACGGAAAATTTTTTTTAGAGCGGAAGGCCGTAAATACCTAGCAATGATCTCCATTAAAGTATCCCCTGTCGCTTGTCCACGAAATTTATTTCCGATCACCTGTAGACATAAGGTCTTGGGTCGGACTTTTTAGTGTGGTATCATAGACAAGTTTTGCCCCGATTTATTTCCCCATGTGTGGGGCCCACGTTGGTCATGTCCCATGTGCCCTTCCTAATCTCCTCTCACACGCCGAAAGGAGCGTCAAAAGTAGATCGCGTCGCTTGTCTACGGGGACGGGGGTATCGCACAGAACTATGAAGGCTTTGCACTAAAACACGTTCACGGTCGAAATTCCAAAGCAAGACTTTGACCCCATGGCATTACCGTGGCCGAAAATATTTGACTATTGGAAAAGCAAGTCAAGCAGCAAATTTTGTAAATGAGCGATAGCTGTCTTTGAAGGCCCTCAACTTCCATTCGCGTTGCTGTTGAAAGCTACGGTCCGGTCGGTGGGGGCTTCAATAATCTGTCTGTTCAATCTCGGTTTTTCTTCAATCTTCATCGATAATCTTTCCATTCATAAGCACACATGCACCCAGATGTCAGAGCTCTTCCCGTTTGAAAACACTCTGCGTCGAAAGTCGTCTTCTCCCAAGACGCCGTCTCTTCTCGGCAATTATTGCCCTCCGCTCTCTCATTTTTTCGGACACGATAAGCTTGGGTTCTGTGGGTGAATGATACTACAGCTGGTCAAATCTGGAACTCCAACATGAAGAAAAGTGCGAGCAACGATCAGTCGGCGAAAGTCGAGCCCAAAACCTTGGAGAAAAACCGAAGAATCCGCATGAAAGCTCTCTGCTCCAAGCTTGCTTCCCTCACTCCTCAGCACCATATCACCACTTCTAAGGTTTCTCTCTCTCTCTCTCTCTCTCTCTCTCTCTTAGGGTTTACTAGAAGTGAGCAAGTGAAGTGCTCAACCTTCTTTCCGGGCCTAACCGTTAGATGACACAGCAATTTCCTTTTTTTATTGGTTTCTTAAGTCTTTTGAAGTCTTTAGATTTCTTCGAAATAGATGGAATCGATCTATCAAAATATGGAGAAATATGTACTTAAATCCGGGTCATGTGCATCAACTTCAACAATCAAGAGCAAGTGAACATTTCCATAATTTCCCTTTGTCCCTTTTTTTGGGGGGGGGGGGATTCTAGGAATCGCTGTCGCAGCAAGATCTGCTGGATCGAGCAGCAACATACATAAAGCAGTTGAAAGAAAGGATTGAAGGGTTGAAAATGAGGAAGGAACAAGCGGTACTGCAGTCCAAAGGGAATGACACAAGCAGCTCTTTGACTTCACCGGATGATCAGGAGGCTCAACTGGGGTTCGTGCTTCCGGTGTTCGAACTGAGAGACTACGGTTTAGGTCTGGAAGTGATCTTGATCAGTGGGAGAAGCAAGAACTTCACGTTGCATGAAGTGATCAGCATTCTTGAGGAAGAAGGAGCTGAGGTTGTCAGTGCCAGCTCTTCCGTTATTGGTGATAAGATCTTCCACACGCTCCATGCTCAGGTAATTCATTATCTATACTTATTTCATCTAGGATGTTATAACCTTGGTTGAGCAGAAATAAAGATCATATAGTCTGGATGTTATACTCAATTAAAGAATGGAAACTAGGGTTTCTTAAGTACACGCGGAATTAGAGATATGGTGCGGCATTAACTGATTTTGACAAGTCAAAAGTTGTAAATACCATGTAGTAATATAGTGTTTAAGGTATAGGTTAAATTACATATACTTTGAAGCATAATTAGGTTCGAGAGTTAAATTTAATGAGGTTGTATAAGTATAACTAGTACAAACTTCACCACGCTTCGTTCCTGGTGCGTTGAAATTCAGGATGACAATTTTCATCACTAAGTTCTATTTCTTGCTCCTCTCTTACGTTCTTTGTTGTAAGCGTTTCGGCGACCCATGATTAGATGTCTAGCTCTCATATTATAGTTTGTGATGGAATTGCAGGTGAGACTATGTAGAGTTGGAGTAGAGACCACAAGGGTCAGGGAGAGATTGAAAGAATTGATCCGCTGATTCTCTCTAGAGATCGATCTTCTAATGTTGCAACAACAAATAGCACGAGAAGACACGAATTTTTGCTTGAAAAACGGTAATCAGCCGATGCAGATTGGAGACGGAACAAAATGAAGAGTCGACGGATGTTTCATGTCGTTGCAGAACTGAAGTAGCCACGACCAGCACGCTATATAGTCATTAGTAGCAAATGTTGAAGAAGTAATCTTAGTAGTAAGAAAGGCCAACATAGAATGATATGTGTAAAAGGCTTACATACGGTTATTATGCGCGGTATGTATACCCATACCGGCATATACTAGTTCTGAAGCAATTATGGATCTGTACAAGATCATTTTTTTGCTGCTCGACCATCAATGTCCTGTCGATTCACCTCAAGAAATAAACTGATCTTTTGCAAAAGGTGTAGCATTGGCGAGGCATCTTGCTCTGTTGAAAACTCTAAATTAGTTAACCGAAATCACAAGAATTAAGGTTCTGTATCAAGGTCGTGTACGTGTCAATAAAACTTAGAGTTACTGTCGGAATAACTTTTCGAGGAGTATACCTGTACAGATGATGAAGAGAAGAGGCCAAAACTTTGGTTTCAAAGTGAATTTTGTGGTCATCTCGTGTGATGATTTTCGGAGAAGCTATCTTGATTAGTACTACTTTTGGCATTCTTCCTAGAAGAGTTATGGCTCTTGTTGATGTTCTGGTGCCAATGCAGAGCTACATACGGTGTGCGTTTTAGGATTTTGGACAGAGCGAATGGACTGCTCTCGTACCATAACTCAGAGAACATTCTTGTACTCGCGACTCGACAGATCTTAATTCCGTTTGGATGGCTAAGTCCGATAAGTTTCGCCTCAAATTCGATGGACTGTGTCGTTTTCGCTCCATCAACCTCTTGGGAGAAAACGAGAAAACGATGAACCGCATGAAACTGACCCACTAAAGAGTGATCATCTCAGCACTTGACGAAGAGAATTCAGTTCGTTCACATGCCCTTTGCACGTGGTCTTCAGTTAAATGTAAGCTTAAACGTTGTGGTTAGGACTTTCTGATGGATAAGTACACTACAAGTGCCATAACTTTCGTACGGCGTTCACTTAAGTGCCATAACTTTCAAAACGTTCACTTGAGTGCCACATCGGAGTAAAAACGTTCAGATGAATGCCAATTCCGGCAAAAAATATTCACTTGAGTGCTATTTTCGCCGGAAAACATGACGTGGAATTTTCACTATTATTTAATGAATTTCTGAGTGCCATGTGAAAATTCCACGGTATTTTTAAATAATTTCTATTTTTTATTTTTTATACACATCAGAAAAATAAAAAGAAAAAAAGAAAAATTATTGAAAAATTCAAAAAAAAAGAACCCAAATCTAGGTTTTCTCGGTGGCTCGCCGGCCACCACCGGCCGGCCCAGGGCGAGGGTTGGCTCGCCCTGGGCCGGCGAGGCCGTGACGGCCCTAGGCGACGGCCATCGCGGCCTCTGCAGCGGTGGCCGAGGGCGCGAAGCCCTCGCCAGATCTGGGCGAGGGCCTCGCGCCCCCGCCCCCGCGACGGTCGTCTGGCCAGTCACCTCAAATCACGAGGTCGAGGCGACTGACCCAACGGCCGTCGCGAGTTCGGGGTGAAGGCCGTCGGGCCATCGCCCGGCGGGGGCGCGAGGCCCTCACCCAGATCTGGCGAGGGCTTCGCGCCCTCAGCTGCCGTTGTAGAGGCCGCGACTGCCGGCCCAGGGCGAGCCAACCCTCGCCTTGGGCCGGCGACCGAGAAAACTCAGATTTGGGTTTTTTTTTTTTTAATTTTCATTTTTCAATAAATAAATAAACCAGAAAATTAAAATTTGCAAAAAAAAAAAAGATTCCTACGCCATGTCAGCTTTCGGCGAGCCACATAAGATTACTTAATATTAAAATAAGTCCACGTAAGATCTCCGACGTGCCAAATCAGCAAGTGGCACTTAAGTGAACACTTTTTCAAAAAACTAACACTCAAGTGAACGTTTTGAAAGTTATAGCACTTAAGTGAACGCCGTACGAAAGTTATGACACTTGTAGTATATTTTTTCCGACTTTCTGATGTGATTATCAGACAGCCAGATTTTTTGTCTCCTGTTTATTTAAGTGTGTACGGCCCCGTGTTCGTCAAGATACCACGCGACTTTCCTAATCCCCTCGCAAGCAAGCCGAAGGGAACGTCAAAGTCAATCGCGTTCGCTTGTTCATGTGAACGCGTTGCATTAAAACACTTACATGGCAAATCGGGTCCCCAGTTGAAATTCCGAAGCGAGACCTTGACCCCATCGGCCTTGGTGTTGAAAGCTACGGTCGGTGGTGGGGGGGTTCAATAATCTCTTTGTTCAATTTTCGTTTTTCTTGCTCTTCGTCAACAATCTTTCCTTTTATAAGCACACCTGCCCACAAATATCATCAGACCTCGTCACATGCACAGAGGAAATACTTTCCGTCGGAAAATCTCAGGAGTCTCTCAAGACGCGCTTTCTTTTCAGCTGTTATTGCCTTGTGCTCCTTTTCAGATTCGATAAGCTTTATGTTCTGTGGGTAGATGATGCTAGGGTTGATCAAATCTGGATCTCAAAGATGAAGAAAAGCGCGAGCAACGATCAGTCGACGAAAGTCGACCGCAAGACCGTGGAGAAAAACCGAAGAATCCGCATGAAAGTTCTCTGCTCCGAGCTTGCTTCCCTCATTCCTGAACATCATATCAACACTTCTAAGGTCTTTCTCTCTCTTTCTCTCTATTAGGGTTTACTAGAAGTGATCAAGTAAAGTGCCTAACCTTCTTTCTGAGCCTAACCGTTTGATAACACAGCAAATTTTTTTTTTTTCCATTGGCTTCTTTACAGCAAGTTGTTGAAAATAAACTGTCTTTCGAAATTTTTAGTTTTCTTGGATATAGATGGAATCAATCTATGAAAATTTTGTTGTGTATAATTAGAGAAAGATGTACGTAAATCCGGGTCATGTGCATCAACTTCAATAATCAAGAAAGAGTGAAAATTTCCATTTTTTCTTTTTTTTCTTTCAGGAATCGCAGTCGCAGCAAGATCTGCTGGATCAAGCAGCAACACACATAAAGCAGTTGAAAGAAAGGATTGAGGGGTTGAAACTGAGGAAGGAACAAGCGGTACTGTGGTCCAAAGGGATTGACACAAGCAGCTCTTTGACTTCACCGGATGATCAGGAGGCTCAACTAGGGTTCGTGCTTCCGGTGTTCGAACTGAGAGACCACGGTTTAGGTCTGGAAGTGAGCTTGATCAGTTGGAGGAGGAAGAACTTCATGCTGTATGAAGTGATCAGCATTCTTGAGGAAGAAGGAGCTGAGGTCGTCAGTGCCAGCTTTTCGGTTATCGGTGATAAGGTCTTCCACACACTCCATGCTCAGGTAGTTCATTATCTCTACTTATTTCTTGTAGGATGTTATAACTTCGGTTTAGCAGAAATAAAGATCATATAGTCTGGATGTTATCCTCAATTAATTAAAGAACAGAAACTAGGTTTCTTAGGGTGCGCATGGCAACACTTCTGCAAAATAAATCATTTCTGAAGCAGAAGTTGATTTTTCAACTTCTCTATCAAAAGTTGATTTCTGATCAAAGAAAGCTGTTTAATAAAATTTCTACTTCTGAAATTTTTAATTTTTAAACATTATTAACAAAATCTTTGCCGGTGGTGGTCGGTGGAGGACGGCGGACGGCGACCGGCGGCAGGTGGGCGGCGGCGGCCGCGGGGCGGGCGACCGGCGGCGGGTGGCTGGTGATCGGCGGACGGCGACGGCGGGCGGGCTGGCGGCGGCGGCGGCCGCTGGGCGGGCTGCAAATGGCCGGCGGCGGGCAGACAGCCGGCGTTCGGGGGGTGCCGGCAGGCGAGCGTTGGCTGGCGAAGACCGGTGTAGTTGAAGAAGTGATTTCTTTTTTAGAAGTTATAATTTTTAGCTTCTCAAAGTTGGCCAAAAATCCAACCAAAAGTATAAATCACTTCCAGAAGTACTTCTGGAAGTGATTTCTCAATATTTTTACCAAACGGCTTTCAGCTTCAGAAGCACTTCTGAAGCGTCTTTTCCAAACGGATTTCAGCTTCAGAAGTACTTTAGAAGCAGAAATTCTGCTTCTGAAGTGTTACCATGCGCGCCCTTAAGTACCCACGAAATTAGAGATATGGTGCGGTATTAATTGATTTTGTCAAGTCAAAAGTTGTAAATACCACATAGTAATATAATCTTTAAGGCAGAAGCGTAACTAGGTTCGAGAGTAAAATTTTATGAGGTTATATAACTGCTACAAACTTCACCACGCTTCGTTCTTAGGGGATGAAATTTAGGATGACAATTTCCGTCACTAAGTTTTATTTTCTTTTGCTCTTCTCTTCAGTTCTTTGGTGTAAGCGTTTTTTTCCGACCCATGATTATATGTCTAGCTCTAATTTTATAGTTTGTGATGGAATTGCAGGTGAGACTGTGTAGAGTTGGAGTAGAGACCACAAGGGTGAGGGAGAGATTGAAAGAACTGATCCGTTGATTCTCTCTGGATATCGATCTTCTAATGTTGCAACAACAAACAGTACGAGAAAAGACACGAACTTTTGCCTGAAAAAATGGTAATCAGCCGATGCATCTTGGAGACGGAACGAAAAATGGAGAGTCAACGTATGTTGTTTCATGTCTTCGCAGAATTGAAGTAGCCATGACTAGCAAGCTATATAGTCATTAGTAGCAAATGTTGAAGAAGTAATTTGAAGAACTCTATGTAAGAAGAAATAAGTTTTGGAATGGATTGATGATCTTTTTCTTAGAGTATCATCCATATGTATATTAATACAGGAATCAATCACGTATAATAAGATCCCTAACAATACGACAATTAAATCCCCCAAAATATGAAATCTCATTAACTAGCCCACTAATCATGGAATTTATGATATTCCATCAATTAACCCACTAACTATGTCTCTAACTCTAGAATAAATATTACAACAACCCCCCTCAAGTAGGCGTATGGATGTCTGACATGCCCAACTTGGACACATGATAATCAAATACTCGTTTACTCACTGCCTTAGTGAATATATCCGCGGTCTGTTATGAGGATTGAACAAATGGAGTACAAAATTCTCCTGTATCAAGCTTTTCCTTGATGAAGTGTCGATCAATTTCCGCATGCTTAGTCCTATCATGCTGGACATGATTATGTGAAGTACCGATAGCAGATTTACTATCGGAGTAAATCATCGATGGTTTATGAACTCAGAATCCAAGATCATCCAAAAGTTTATGAATCCATAATAATTCACACATGCCCTGAGCCATAGAGCAGAATTTAGCCTCTGCGCTTCTAGTCTGCATCAGTAAATGCATCAACCTTCAAATGACCATGGTTCCGAAATAATATACCTTTACCTGGTGCCTTTCAAGTAACGAAGAATTCGAGTCACAACAATATGAGTAGTGTACGGATCATGCATGAATTGACTTACAAGACTGATAGCGGTGTTGGGGTGTGCCTTACAAGTAACGAAGAATTCGAGTCACAACAATATAAGTAGTAGACGGATCATGCATGAATTGACTTACAAGACTGATAGCGGTGTTGGGTGGTTTTGAGTCTCTTTCATCCCAAAAGCTAACTCAAAGAACGAGGCTTTTCTTTACATTTATAAACCGATCACCAGCCCCTTCCACAACCGATGCGGGACAACCCCAATAATTTCTCCCTCACACATCGAGCCCTAGGTCGGACGCAACGACAGCCCGTAACTCTCCCTTATGACTATTGGGTTCGGACTTGTTGGAAACATGGGCTCTGATACTATGAAGAATTCTATGTAAGAAGAAAGAAGTTTTGGAATGGATTGATGATCTTTTTCTTAGAGTATCATCCCGTATTTATATTAATAGAGGAATCAATCACGTAAAATAAGATCCCTAACAATACGACAATTGAATCCCTCAAAATATGAAATCTCATTAACTAGCCCACTAATCATGGAATTTATGATATTCCATCAATTAGCCCACTAATTATGGATCTAAATCTATAATAGATATTACAACATAATCATTTGTAGCAAGAACCAATCTTAGTTATAAAGAAGGGCAACAGAGATTGATATGTGTAAAAGGCTTACATACGATTGTTGCGCGCGGTTTGTATACCCATACCATCATATACCAGTTCTCAAGCAAATTTTGGATCTGTAAAATATCATTTTTGTACTGCTGGTCGGGGAGTTACGATCTACATCCTGTCGATTCACCTCGAGAAATAAACTGATGTTTTGCATGAGATGTAGCATTGGCAACGCATCTTGCTCTGTTGGAAAACCCTAAGGTAGTTAACCGAAGTCACAAGAATTAGGTTCTGGTGTTCGTGGTAATAAAACTTAGAGTTTCTGTAGGAATAAAAACTTTGAGGAATACTTTACCAAAAAAAAAAAAAAAACTTTGAGGAGTATGCCTGTACAGATGATGGAGAGGAGGCCAAAACTTTGGTTTCAAAGTGAATATTATGGTCACCTCGTGTGACGATTTTCAGAGTTTGGCGTTCTTCCTTAAGAGTTATGGCTCTTGTTGATGTTGTGGTGCCATTGTAGAGGTACATACATGTGAGTTTTAGGGTTTTGGACAGAGCTAACGGACATATTCTTGTACTCGCGACATAAATCGACAGCTCTAGACAGATATTAACTCCGTTAGAATCGCTAACTCCGATAAGTTTCACGTCGAATTCGGTGGACCGTGTCATTTTCGCTCCATCAATCTCTTGGAAGAAAACTAAAACGGTGAACTGCATGAAACTGAACCACTAAATAGTGATCATCACAGCACTTGACGAATAGAACTCATGACACCATCAATGGCAAACCGAGGAAGAGATGGGAAATGACCGCGACGATTAACAACAGTAATAAAAGTCACTGGCGGGAAACAATTTGTGATCCTTCGTTTCATCTGCTCAATGTAATTCGCACTATTCTCGAGAATATTAAAAAGATAAGTCTGAGATAACGTGAAGGTATAATTATGTTGCGACATAACACGGAATGGAAGCTAACCCGATCTTGCAATTAAATCATCATGCAATTACCGAAGAAACAAAAAAAAATGAAGCACGCCGGAGATTTACCTGTTTCAGTCCAAATATCGATATCCACTCCATGGGGAGATCCGGCAACAAATAATCAATTAACAATCGAATAATCGCGGCGTTAGTAATTCTTCCCACGCTCGAGCATTTTTTTACACATAAATTACATCCAAAATCCTCGATGTTTACAAATAAAATAACTTCATTGGATGTAAATCTCACAACACGAGATCGTCGGCGTGTTTGGTGCATTCTCCTTTATTTGAAGGATCTGAAAGCATTCCTTCGTACGAGTACGAATGAAAATGAATGCAGCCGCTACCTTTCCCGACCGTTTTTTTTTTTTTTTTTGTGCGGCTTGCATGAGGAAGGGAATCAGAAAGCAAAAAACACTTGCTTTTCTTTCTTCCTCTCACAATCTCGTGGCCCCCCGCCCCACGAGGTAGGTCGGGTCGGATTAAGACAGGACGCAAATTGACTTTATTTAAGTCGTTTTGACATGTTCGCATGCAATACAAATTTAATGGCCCATACTCAATTCGATCTGTACCCAGCTCGACGCATTTACAATAGTAATTCTGTATTTAATCTGACTTATGAAAATCCGTACCGACATGATTAATTTCAAACCCATTTATTGAACTTAGCTGACTTGATACGGTGACTCAGCCCTGCAAATATGGAGACAGACCCCCTGCCTTAAAAGGGGGATAAGGAGGGAAGATTCAATGGCCAAAATTACTAGGATCCTGCAAATATGGCTTAAATGATAACGGGGTCTACTTAGAAATTGTGCGAGCCCTACTTTTTCTGCGGCGAAAGGAAGTCCCACCTCTGTGCACATTGTAAAGAAGAAGAGCCGAAAAAGTCAAACCGGTCGAAAGCTTGGATGATATATCTTCTGCAATACAAAACAAAAATCAAGTTCCACCGCCCAAGAAATCCCAGATCTTATTCGGATTAGGCGGCGCATTTGAATTCCAAAGGAGTCTACACAGTTTGACAACTTACTCTTTTGACTTTTGAATGTGGCCGTTGCTTGTTGCTTAATCTCATCCGCAAGGGGACGACGCTACAGCCTACAGAGTCGCCTTGATATTGTTATGCCCCTTGAAATCAGCCGTGACTTCGATCCGTCAGGCTCTCTCTCTCTCTCTCTCTCTCTCATTAGCACAAACATGTTGGACAAGAGATTGCCAATTAAGCTAAATGGAGATGAGATAGGTGCTGAAAATGTCTCGAATATTTCATCGTTACCTTAAAAAAAGACGCGGATTTCTTATAGGAAGTCGAATGCCGAAGGGTAAATGGAGTTTTATGAAAGTTAATTTAGACAAAAAAAAGAAGAAGAAGAAAGAAAGGAAGCTATTTATATCGCTTAATTTGCTTGTAAAGTTAGCAGATACTATCCTTTGTCTAGTATGAAAATTTCACATCATCCATTAGTTTAACCATCAAATGGCATAACTTAGGAAATATGCCTTCGACCGCATAAGACAATAATGAAGCGCTTTCAAAATAGAAAATCAATTCTTTAGCATTGCAAAATACACCTATTATATAGTTCAATCGATCCCTTTTCGTCTACCTTTTGTATTGTCCTTTTTGTGTATTTTAAGTTTCTACTTAAATTTTTCATATTTAGTATGATAGATGAATTCTGGAGGGAAATTGTCCAAAAAGTCCTAAAACCTATTACACTTTTGCTAACTCGTACTAAATAATTTAATTTTATTAATTGAAACCTAAACATTTTCGCGTGTTGCTAATTGAGCCCATTCGGTCAAATTTTACCGAAAAATTGTTAAAGTAAATGCCGCATAGCCCGCACCGAGGTGAATAATTTTTAATAATATATATATATATTTTTATTTTCTTTGGTTTCCTTCTTTACTTTTTTCCTTTTCTTTTTTTTCCTTTCCTTTTTTGTTTTTTCCTTCTGCCATCCGTTGTTAGACCTCGATGGTCGACCTAAGCGGTCTCAGGCGAGGGCAAAGGGTGCTCTAGCCCTATCCAGTGACGACGGCCCGCGCTCGAGGCCGCCGGCCATCGTCGTCCATCGATGATGCCCGACGATGGCCAGAGGAGGAAAAAGAAAAAGAATAAAAAAATTGAAGAAGGAAGACTAAAGAAAAGAAAAAAATGAAAATGAAAATGAAAATAAAATATTATCAAAATTGCCCACGTCAATACTACGTAGAATAACCGGTGTTTACGTTAGCGAGTTCCCGCCAAAATTGGTCGAATGTGCTCAGTTGACATCATTTTGAAAAAATTTAGGACTCAATTAGCAAAATTAATAAGTTTTGGACCGAGTTGCCAAAAATGCAATAAATTTTAAGACTTTTTGGATGATTCTCCTTAAAATTACAAAATTATACGCAACCAAGAATCTTTTCCTTTGCCTATTAACCCCACCAACAAAGTCTTCACGCTCCATCTCCATCCCCGAACACCGTGATGTACTAGATTAAACTCAATTAGTGTTGAACACGATCCATTTCTTTAAATCTACTTGCAATTCGTCACGTTGGCGTCGCTTAGTACACAAATTTTGGAAATCTAACGTTGCTCTTTGATTGAACGTGTCTTCCAAATGCATGCTTTGACTACGAAAAGGAGTGCCTAGGGCAAATTTTCGTCGAACCGAATAGCCGAGAAGAAAGGCAAAGAAGAGCGGAGAAATAGAGGTGTCGAACTAGGTTGGGCTAGGCCGGCCACAGCCAGTGGTCCATGCCGTGCCCAGTCAAACGCCTCAATGAACCAGCAAGGCGCATGTTCGGCCGTGTCGGGTACCGGCCCGATACGTAGGGCCTTTCTGTGGCCGGGATTGTCTTCGGCCCGATCTTTCCTACAATTCAATGTAGATGGGGGACAACTAGTAAGAAATCGACAACCTGAGCAATGCAAACTCTCTCTGATTGAAGCAAGATAGGAACGAGTCATTGTCCACGATAATTAATACATATCGGCCAACTATAGTCTATAGGTGTCTTGGCACTATCAATCCCGTCGCCATCGCTCGCATTAAGCAAATCTTGGTAATTGAGTGCATAGCTAAACATCAAATTGAGCGTGGAATAAGTTGCACTACCCTTATACTATATTCGAGATTCATTAGGCAATTCATCAATTCAACCCCACAAGGAACCACCTAAACGGATTATTTTCAATCCTAACATTTCAATCTTCAAGAATTGCTTCAAATCGTGGATTTCTTGATCCCAGAGATCGAAGTTTTTCATGCTTGTTTAGGGAAAGAAACCAAAAAAATCTATCGGTCTAAGTTCAGTTGTAAAGCAGATAAAGTACATCTTTTTACGCGTTTTCGCATCTTCGGGGTTTCAAGTCTGGAGAGCCCGACTAATTGGAGGCTAAGATGGAGCTGTTATTTCGATAGTACTTTATCTCGGGGCGGTGCCCGCTAAATCTAGCCGATGAAACGCTCCGATTATTGTATAGAGAAGAATGTTATGATCTGTTTGGGAAGCTTTAATTGAAATTAGTCAATCGTTTTAAGAGTCCTTCCTCTGAGAAGAGCATGGTCCACCCTTGGTTTGGAAAAAAGATTGACCACCCCCTATAAAATCTTTCACCTTTCAAGAGAAGCTCGGAATGATTTTTCTTTTTGTCTTGCTTTTTAAGGTTTTCATTATTTAATGTCACGGAAGACAGGAACAACACTTGTAACCAAGAGCCACCTTCAGATTTCTGCTTTCGCCAACCTAACTCCACAGATCCCACGCACAACACTTGGGGCGTGCTCAGTTTCTGCCTCCTCTTCAAGTAAACTGCAGAGTTTCCGAAACAAATAAGGTCCAGGTAAGATCGAAGGCCTCTTGCTGTGATTCTTGAATGCGACTTGAACCTCCAGAGGAAGTTTCTTCTTCCGGTTCAGCTCCTTATAAGCACAACCCGATCCAGTCAACATCAAGAGAACCAACCACCTGAAGAGGAAGAGGAAGAGGAAGCATGGAGGAGATGAGAACTCCTCTGTTTCTGGGCTCTTCGGCT
The DNA here is from genome assembly GCA_021437785.1 of Rhodomyrtus psidioides. NCBI lineage: Eukaryota > Viridiplantae > Streptophyta > Magnoliopsida > Myrtales > Myrtaceae > Rhodomyrtus > Rhodomyrtus psidioides. The sequence continues at coordinate 9,429,436 of JAILYB010000015.1, read as the reverse complement.
ATGGAAGTTTAGTATGGTAATGGAGATAGTCATTTCTGTGGTCTTGCTGTTTGTGGGTATCGCGGTCTTGGTGGTGATACATGTGTGCGTGGTAGGGAGAGCGTTCCGGGAAGGTGGATTCGGTGGAGGCCCGGTGCGGAGAAATGGCAACTCCGCGGCCACGAAATTGTCAGCTGAAGACTTGAAGAAGCTCCCTTGCTTCGAGTACGGTTCGGAGGAGAAGACCTCTATCCGGGATGTGGACTGCGCGGTGTGCTTGGAGAATTTCAAAGCAGGGGAGAAGTGCAGGCTATTGCCTAAATGCAAGCACTGGTTCCATGCTCAATGCATAGATTTGTGGTTGTTGAAGACGCCCGTCTGTCCAGTTTGTAGGACCGCCATTGCTCCCCTGGAAAGCGGCGCAGGTTTGATGGAGGAAGGTCGAATAGAGCATAATGCTCTCGTCGAACTCGCGTAGGACGCTAAGGGCTCTACCATCCAAGATTCCTGGTTTGAATTTCCCACATACAAAGCCAGAGTGTTCTCAGGGATCCCATGGTGATCATGGTTTCAATTGGTAATAACTGTGCCTTAAGACAGGCGCATGACCGCAGTAGCAGGTACTCTTTGGCTCGTTTATCATCATGGTCGAAGACCTATAGCAAACAATAAGATAGCCTTTGCCAAACCGCACAGTTTGTCTTATTGATGTAAAGAATCTTCATGTTAGCGAGCCATTTTCTTGTGATGAATTTTTTTTTGGGGTACAGGATCTACTGAAGCTGCAGACTTGAATACTAGAGGCACTTCGCAGAAGCCTCTTTCAAACTAGGCTCATGGATGTCAAAGCCGTGACTCTCGAGTGCAGTTTCAATATGGAGCTTGAAATTCCAAGAAACTGACGAAAACATGCAATAAGTTCTTATATTTGAAGAATCCATAGAAACAATGTGAAAGATTTCCCTATGAATTTGCTAGAAGATTATGCCGCCTTAACAAGATCGCCAACAAAACGGCGTCAGCAAAAGCTAAGGAAGAACAAAGTATTTCCTAGAAACACGAAGGCACATGTTGCTCTGTCGGTCAATACCACTTAGCAGAATTACCTTCCAACTCTTGGCGTTCGAAACTTTTCCTTTTTCAGTACTTGCATTTCCAAGTGAATTAGCAAGGCGAGGAGGATGGAGCGAAAGAGCTAAAATTCAGAATTTCAGTCTCTTAACAAGAAGGTATGCAGAAGATTCCAGTTAAACACGTGAAGGTACAAAGATTGTTTTGCAGGGGAAAGAAAGTAGATGATGGTTACTAAGCCAACACCCTAAACTAGGAGCGACAATCAATAGTTCCTAGGTCAATCTTCAGCTCTTGGCAGCATTTTCCAGCTCTCTCCTTAGCTGCAGAGAAAAATCATCGTTCACATCGTCATCGTCCCAATCATCCTCCCACTGCTGGGGCGCTTCTGTTACCTCTTCCAGAGCATCCCACTCTGCCGTGAAAATTTATTTAAAAAAACAGAGGAAAATGAAAAGCATCTCTATCCAAGAAGAACGACTGGTACAAGTTTTCAGAATACATGGGCCTTCCCAACAGTTAGACGAAGTGAAACCCTCTTGACACTATAAGAACAATGACACGCGGTAATATTACCGACAATATAAATTCTCACAATAAGGCACATAAGAAGCAAGCCAGCAAGCAAGCAAAGAACCATACAAGCATGACAATTCTATCAACATGCCGCCAGCTTTAGTATGTGAACGATATTATGGTGATACAGAGATTGTCCATGAGTGTTATGACATACATAGAACAACAAGACCGCCAAGACAGAGAACATCAGATTAGGAACCAAGCATTTGCCTTGAAAAACTACTAAGGCATGGAAATTCACAGTCGCATCTTACGCTGGAATTTCCTAATTCTTCCATGCTGCTATTTTGTCTAGCCAGCTCTCTAATCTCCATAATCAACAATCAAGAAGGAAAGCTCTTCCGTGGAAGCTCGCATTCTTGCGAATAGCATTTATTACCTAGTGGTACCACCAGAAGAAATGCATTCACAGCGAAGAAAAACGGCAACAGAAACAAGTCGGTCTTAGCTTTAAGCCCCTCGTCGCAAAACATAGAACTAACTCCTATAAGCGTTCCACATTCCTCAGACTGATTTACCCAATCTCTCACCAGTATTGATTCAGCAGACAAACGATACCCGGATTTGAGAACCAGTAGCTGACAGATACTATTTTTCTGCCGAAGAAAGGCCTAAGCAAGAATCCTAGATACGCAGGTGTGGCCAAATTCTGATCCCTAATAGAAAGAAAGTACAAATTTTGCCCGATGTGACTTCATATAAGGAAACCAAACAAGGCAAGTTTCACAGAAGCTTGCTAATTCGGTACTGTTTCAGGTCCAATTCGAGGAAAACAGGACGAATCGCACCTTCATTGATCTCAAACTCTTCGAACTCATCGTCGTCCTCGAACAAATCGTTCTTCGCGTCCTCCGTCGCAGCTTTCGGCTCGGCCGCCATTCGAATCCAGAGAAGCTCACAGAAACCAACCTGCCCAACATTTAAGTACAATCACAAAAAAAAAAAAAAAAAACCCTAGCGACGACTTAAAGGAATTAGGACCCAAATCAACAGAAGCGGGGATGAGCCTCGATGAAACCGGCAACAAATTGCTACATTCAATCGCGAGTTGCGAGTTCGATTAGGGCGGTGAAGGTACCTTCACCCGCGATCTCTTCGTAGAATCTCTTGTAAGCCGTCGTGCTAGTGGGAAGCGATGCTGTGTGACATGCACAAAGCCAGCTCGGGAGGGAAGATCTTGTTTGTAGAGGTGGTGAGGTGAGAGATCAAGAAACGACGCCGTTTTTCAAGTGCTCAACTCCTCGCGTTTCTTGTGCGAGAAGCAGCGTTTTAGCAAGGGAGCAGAGTAATACTCCTACTGCCGTTACTGCAAAATTAAACAGGAGACTTTTAAAGAAACGAAGTCGTTTCTTTGACGCACGCCAGCAAATGTTTACCCTTCAAAACGACCTCGCCCGACTCCTCCTTGACAAAATTAATTTGGAACTGGGGCCACAAAAGGACTTTATTTTTCTTACTAAGTTTCGCCTCCGGTGACTCTCTGGATCATGAACGTGGCTTCACGTCGGTATTTTCGTTTGTTTGGGAGGCCTAACGAGTACTACGCGTTACGTCGCAAGATATATGGACCCCCGGAAAACTTACGTTCAGTCGTCTCCGGATAGCTCTATACCTTTCATCAAGCTCGGAAAGGAGATTTTATTGTTCTCCCATGTGTGTCGTAACCCTAACTCGCAGCAACTCGAAAGCTATCAGCATCTATTCACGCCAGCTACCCGAAATTGCTGTGGCAATTTGATCAAAATGGAGAATAGTGCCACCTGAGAAGAATGACCGTGAGGACAAAGAACACTACCCAGCACGAAAACCTCACTAGGAGACAAAGGCCCTGTTATAGAAGTTCGTCACGTTTGCTTCAATACGCTCTCATTACACACAGGTTGCAAGGTGTCTTTATCTCAGCAGAGAGACGGGAGAGTCCGTAAAAGCAGGACCCGAACATGGTTGGAGATTATTTCCTATGATCTCACATCTCTATAGCCATGCCGGGTTCCTGAGAGGCGTCACCACAGCCTTCACCTGCAGGTAGCCGTTGAGGCTGTAGATCCCCTTCTCCCTGCCCATCCCGCTCATCTTGTACCCGCCGAACGGGATGGCGGCGTCAAACACGTCGTAGCAGTTGACCCACACGGTCCCGGCCCTCAGCGCCCGGGTCAGCGTGTTGGCCGTGTCGATGTTCTTGGTGTAGACTCCCGCGGCGAGGCCGTATGTCGTCGCATTGGCCCTCCGAATCACTTCATCGAGGTCCCTGGGTTCAAAGGCAAGGTTAGAATTCCACGGCGTGTTACGATCAGTGCGTGATTCGATCGATACACGAGTATAAATACAGGTTTCGGCGGAAGCTTATCATCTTTTCCTACCATTCCACATCCTTGTTTTACTCTAAAACAGCAGATGTCGGTCTAGCGTCGTGAATAGATTGTGATAACAAAGCCTATGTTCCCTTCCCTGACTGAAGTTTTTAACTACCTGCTTCAGAGAATCCTGTCCTAAAAAGAGAGATGCATATGATGTTACTGTTTGTTTTACTCACTTAAATTTCAGGATCGATTGAACGGGGCCGAATATCTCATCCTGTGCTATCGGCATATCATCCTGATGCAAGGAGATTTTAGTTTCGTAACAATGAAACGAAGCTACAAGAAACATTGAGCTCCCTTTGAGGAGATTAGATTAGAAGGGCAATAAGTAAAACCTGGACATTGGAGAAAACTGTTGGCTGTATAAAGAAGCCTTTGGACCCGAACCTTTCACCTCCGCACTCGAGGGTCGCGTTGCTTTCGACGCCTAATCTTATGTACCTCAGGATTTTCTCGAATTGCTCCACATCAATCTGAAAGGATTTTGTGAGGTCATAGCGAGTGTTACTACAATTCACAAGCACCATATTCTGCTATGAGATGATGACCGAAAGATCAAACCATGACGCAGAACCACGTCGCCGATTCTGAAAATAGGTTAATTACAAAGAAAACTGACGTGCATTTCCCTTAACGTAAACTTGAATTATATATGGTTTTCCTATTTGACAAAGCCTAAGCTTGTTCAATTTTATTTTTTTATTTGTGCCTTCATCTTGTTTTCCTCCTACACATAACTCTGCTAAAGGTTTTTCTTGGAAGTCCATTCTTCAGAACTGTTCAAGAATCCCATTCAGGGTGTGCCTGTTCATAATAAGATACTAGGAACCTGAAATCATGTACCTGGGGACCTTGCTCGACGCCCTTTCTGAAGGGATCGCCCACCACGCGTTTCATGGCACGAGCTTTTGCTTTCTCCAAGAACTCATCATAAATTCGTTCATGCACATAGGTCCGTGACCCGGCACAACAACATTGCCCCTGCAGTGGCACATTGTTCTCATTCACTATCGAGAAGTTGCATACGAATCACAAGTCCGGGCCATGGAATAAGGTCACGCAACGAGTAACCTGATTAAAGAAGAGAGCAAAGTGCGCAGCCTCAACGGCCTCATCGATGTCGGCGTCTTCACATATGATGAAAGGCGACTTTCCTCCGAGCTCCAAAGTCACCGGCTTAAGATTGCTCCTTGCAGCCAGTTCAAGGACGATCTTACCGGTATGAGTTGATCCCGTGAAGGAGAGCTGCCGAAATTACAGCAAGTGGTTGGCAAAAAACGAAATGTCATGAAAATGTTTTAGGTCCACGAATGCCACCATCATCATACGTATTGAATTTAAAGTCAAGCCCGAAATAATAAACCTAATGTACCTTGTCCACATTCATATGGCTTGCGAGGGCAGCACCGGCGGTCGAACCGTAGCCAGAAACGACGTTCAGGACGCCCGGTGGAAGACCAGCCTGTCACGATTGAAATGGATTATAACACAAGCATTACCTTGGACAAGAGAGGGAGGTAGCATTTTCTTATGCCGTCTCTATGTTGATCAATTTCAGTGTTGCATTATAAGAACCGAAAAAGGAACTTTCATGAACAGAGGAATCATGTTCGAGTCTACACATGAAGCAGGTTTACATTTGATATGATAAACAGTTTGTAACCTATTCTGAGTCATTAGGAATAATAAGGCCTCGACATGACTGAACCATCATCATTTTTGGGAAGTAATCGATCTCTTGCGTCAGTGAGGCTGATGAGAAAAGGCGGGGAAGTGAGAAAGTTTTACCTCATGAAGAAGCTTTGCAGCATATAGAGCAGTCAAAGGCGTCTGCTCGGCGGATTTAAGGACGACAGTATTACCACAAGCAAGAGCAGGCCCGACTTTCCAAGCAAACAGGATCAGCGGAAAGTTCCATGGAATAATCTGTCCTGCGACGCCGATCGGTTCATGCAGTGTCTGCAAGTGATAATTCCCATCGGCCGGAACAGTTAATCCATGTATTTTGTCCGCCCAACCTGAGAAATTGGATCAGATGCGTTAGCCATTTCGAACCCTATGCCTACTAAACAAGGAGAGAATTCAATCTAGTACCGGCATAATAACGAAAGAGGCGTGCCAGAGATGGGATTTCAGAGTGAAGAGCCTGCTCATAAGGCTTTCCGTTGTTCCATGTCTCCAGCGCAGCAAGCTCCTGACTATGTTTCTCAACCAAATCGGCGAAGCGCAGCAAGATCCGACACCTTTCCTGCATAAGAAAGGTAGCAAATAGCAATAAAACTCGTAACATAAGGCGATCCAAACTTTTTTTCCAACAGTGCCGATTAAACTCAATTGGACGCAAGAAAAAGGTTAGATTCTAACATAAGGAGTCATCTTCGGCCATGGCCCCTCATCAAACGCTTTCCGAGCGGCGGCCACCGCCCTGTCAATATCCTCAGCATCGCCCTCGGCTACGTGGGTAATCACCTCCGCAGTTCGCGGATCATAGGCAGGGAATGTTTTCCCTATAGAACACAGAGAACGAATCAGATCACGATGATGAACAAAGGAGTCCCAGAGATTTCAACTTCCATTTGTTTGAGGATAAAGTAGAGGGCCACCTGAGGCTGAATCAACAAATTGACCATTGATCAAATGCTGCGTGTAGCAGACTTGAACAGGCGGGGTGACTAGCTCCCCAAGCGCAGCCGCAGCCGTGCTGAACCTGTTGATACTCCTTCCCGAGCCCGGATTTTTCCCTGGAGGTTGAAATCCATTGACTGAGTTCGGGGGAAAGAAGAATTTTCATTTATGATAAGTTTGAGTCAACATCTTTTAAGAGATTCACAACTTTGGAGGGTTTTACAGATTTATCAGAACTGAGAGAACCAAAAAAAAAAAAAAAAGACATTTGAAGCTAAGGCCCATGAAATTGAACAGGCTGATCAAGATAGCACAGAAAGATCTCCCTTTTATCTTCCTCTGTTTTTTGTTTGTTGGTCCAATGAAAGTTGCCAGAAAACAGGTCTTGTCGCAGTAATTTTTCAGATAAAAAAGGATAAGAATCAATCAACTGGGAATATAGGCAGGTTTGAATATATGATCAACATCAATCTTCTGATTCCAAGCACCAGACCGACAGACCGAGGCACCATCACCATTAAAGATCGAGAAATTCAAGAACAACACAAGCGTGCATGGAACAGGAAGGAAAGACAAGCTCGGACAACCTCGAGAGAGAAGCAGGGAAGAACACCCAGAAGAAGCAGAGAGCGAGCGAGCGAGCAGCGACGATATCCTGCGAGCCGCCATTACTGCACCCACAGAAGCACCCAAAGTCTATCTTTTTCACTTACTGTTCAGAGTTGCTCAACTCAAGCTAAAGTTCTCGTATCAGACGAGAGAACATACAGCACAAGCTCTCCACCAAACTCGTTCACTTCACACTTTCCTCACTCTCTCTCTCTCTCTCTCTCTCTCACATCGGGACTAGCTACTTTGACACTCCCAAAAGCCAGAGAGGAAGGTGGCGAGCAAGGACAAAGATGTCAACTTTGGCCATAGAAAATTATACAAAACGTCGATGAATCGAGGCTCAACGATATTTATATAAAACTCGTTCGATTGACTTACTTCCCAAACAGATAAATCGTCAAAAAAAAGTCATAAACCTTTTATATTTATACCAATTCAATCTTAAACCTTTTATATTTTATCTTAAACTTTTTTTTGTCACAATTCAATCTTAAAACTTTTACGTTTTTACCAATTCAGTCCATGTAATCATGGTTGGCCGGTCGGTGCTGACGTGGATTCGACCTTTGTTGACGTGGTATTTTTTAAATAATTTTTAATTTTTATTATTTTTGTTTTTTCTTTTCACTGTCACTCTCGTTAGCAGCTGGCCTCATCTTCTTCCTCCTTTGTAGCGACCGGCTGTCCCTCGCAGCCCACTTGCGCCACCACTAAGCGAGGATGGGCCGCCGTTGGTGGCCAAGCCCGGCCTCACCCAGATGCGGCGAGGCCGAGCCACCCTCGCAATAAAAGTTCAAAATAAACAATGATCTGTCTCTCTGAAGCTATAGCGGACCGAAAGACGCAAAAAAAAAAAAATGGGAACCCCCCTTTCTCACTCTATTATTCTCTTCTTCTTCGATGGGCGACGGTCATTTCTTCTTCTTTGAAAAATAAATTCGAAGAAATTTATGAATCTTTTAACTCATCACATTTCATCCATGTGAAGACAACCCCTTCTGCAAACCCCTCCCCTCCCCTCCCTCCTCTTCCCCCCCCCCCCCCCCCCCCCCAAAAAAAAAGAAAAAACTAAAAAGAAAAGACAACCCCTCTTGTGCCCCAGCAAGTTGCCCAGGATGTCGAGCATCAATGGCTGCTTTGCTCGTACCAGACGCTCCTTCCTCTTCGCAATTTGTCACCTTGCCATTTAAAGATCAATCGATTAAGCATAACAGAGATGGACCTGCCCAAAAGCCGGGAGGACCCAACTCTCACCTCCTACCATTGGCTCCGTCGCCGTCACTGGACGAAGCCAAGCTCCTCCAGCGACGGCTACGGCGATGCCATGGCTGGCGAGGCTAAGTCGTTCTATGGCTGGGCAAGGACGGCGCTGCTGCTGGCCCAGCGACGACAGCGTCCTCCTTGCCCAGCGGCGGCACCAGCGGCCTGCAAGGACCTGCCTCCAGCCGGTCACTACGAAGGAGGAAGAAGACGAGGCCAGCTGCTAACGAGGGAGAAGATGAACAGTGAAAAGAAAAAAACAAAAAGAATAAAGGATAATAAATAATAAAAATTTAAAAGGTATTAAAATATTATTTAAAAATATCACGTCAGCACTAGTCGAGTCCACATCAGTACCGACCGGCCAACTATGATCGGATGAACTGAATTGACAAAAGCGCAAAAGGTTTAGGACTGAATTGGAATAAAAAAAAGTTTATGATTAAATTGGCACAAATGCAAAAGGTTTGGGACTGAATTGACAAAATTAAAAGATTTAGAACTGAATTGGCAAAAATACAAAAAATTTAGAATTTTTTTGACAATTTTCCCGAATTGAGGGGTTTAACTTCGATACGCTACGACATCATATGTTTCATCACCCTCCCAAGACCAAGGCTCATCTAAAGAGGACACCTTTTTCTTCACCTCTTTCCCAGGGTCATAGCTTAAAAGTAGGGGTGTGCATGGTCCGGGATGGTCCGGTCTCGGCATGGAACCGGGGATCGGACCAGTAGTCCGGTCCCCATATTTTCGGGATCACGGATTGGACCAAGATCGGCGGTCCGGGCCGGTCCCGGTCCTGACCCAATAGGACCGTTAATTCTAACTGCTTATAAAAACTATAATAAAAAGATTAGTTTGGTGAAAAAAAAAAGAATTTAGACTTCGACCTCCTCTTATGTTGATTTTTCATTAATAACAAAATTCCACAAAAACGTCCAAAGTCTAATCCTAATTCTGATCTCTAAAAAGGAATTCATTACTAATAAAATTCCACAAAAGACGAAAAACACGAATATGAATTAATCTTTAAATGCAAATCTAATATCAATGCAATGAGATTTTTATCTTTTCAATTCTTTTTACATGATTTTCTTTTCATTTATTTTATGTGAAAAAATACTATCTAAAATTCGGATCTGTTTGAAAAATTCAAAGAAGATATCTCCCTAAACAAATGAGTCCGATCTAAAAGAAAAATCAATTAACACAATCAAAGATGCAACCACCACAACAATCAAAGATATAATCACTGCAACCAAAATAGCTAAAAACTCACTGTAGGAGACTTGGAATTTTCAAATCATTAGGATGATCAAACTAATTTTTTTAAAAAAACATTGCCGGTCCGGTCCAGTTCCAGATTCCACTTACTATTGCGTTAGTAATTTTGCGTGTGAATAAAGGAGGTGGACCTCCGAGAAGATTGAACGTGAAGAGACTACTACAGCACGAGGGATGATAGCAACATGCCACCTAATAAAACATAATTCAGGGCCCGCATTAGAGGCTAATCATAAAGAAAGGGAACGCACATACCACATCTTATACAATAAAACATAGCAATTAAAGACGGGGTACAAGGAAATGAAGTCTAGAAATTGAGAAGCTTGAATATTTAATTCAGTTTTTATTTCGTAAGAAGCATATCTGAAGGGGCAGTAATAGTTAATCAAAGGGTTAATACTACGAAAAACTCCAAACTGGTGTACCTATGACAAATTTACTTCAAACTATTTTTTTGACCATAAAAAACTCCAAACTGTTACAATTGTGACAAATTTATCCTAAAATGGAACACTTGTAATAAATTTACCACCCTATGTTAGTTTTCGTTAAATCTAACCGCCAAATTATTGAGTTGTATGTCACATAGAAGTTCACGGGTATAGCAGTTTGGGGTTTCCATCCTCTGTTTGTCATAGGTGTATCAATTTAAGATTTTTCGTGATATCAATCCAATTTAACGAAGGGTAAATTTATCATAAGTGTATCAGTTTGAGATTTTAATAGGTCAAAAAAATTAATTCATTATAAATTTATCATAGACGTACGAGTTTAGGATTTTTAGTGGTAAAAAATTAAAATAAATTTATTATGGATGTATTAATTTGTTATTTTTCATGATAAAAAAATAGGTTGGAATAGATTTGTATATCAGTTTGGATTTTTGGTGATATTAATTCGTAATTAAAAGAATGTTACGATGAGAGAAACTAAGAATTAGCGGAGAAGGGTGTAAGGAAAAGGAGTGCTTTCAAAGCATCTTTTCTGTGCGGCGACATCTCATCAATCCACTAATAGACATTTGAGTAAGGACAGGAGCTAATGATGAGAAATATAATCATTAACTATGAGAACGACAGTGTTTTCCTCCACTTATCTTGATTAATTAATCCCATCCATGGATTAAAATAATATGAATTTTGGAGGATAGATCATGTCTTCCGCATCCTTAGGACAGCTGTTTTCCAGAGCCTCCCCCCCCCCCCCCAAAAAAAAATAATGAAAAAGCACAAATCTTTTTTAGACAACAAATTTAAAAAAAGAATTATATTATGATAAATGTGGAAACAAAGATGAAATTAAAGCCGATAATAAGAAACGAATACACAAATTTACGTGAAAACTCTTTTGAAAAAAAAAATCACTAGGAGAGAAGAAGCAAAATCCACTACAAAAAAAAGTAAGGATTGTAAAAGGTGGTTCTCAAAATTGAAAACTCTTTCTATCTCTTCTTTTAACCTAATAACTTGAGAGAAATAATATTTATACTATTGAGAAAAGGACACTTTTGATGCAAAAAATTATTTATGGAAATCACTTTTGTGTCAAAAATTTCTGTCGGATCACTTCAATGCCAAGTCGGAAACAAAAGGACCACTTTGGTGTTTCCGGTGATATTTTTTGATTAGAATTGACACGTGTCATTAATAATTAATTTTTAATATAAAATATAATTAAAAATAATAATAAGTCCGCGTGGGTTACCACGTGAACTTCTACACTTTAAAATAATTTAAAATCAAATTCAAATTTAAAAATTAGCTTAAAATAAATTCGTCTAAAATACAAATATGTAAAAAGAAGAAGGAAAAACCCTCGTAACACCGCCCCTACCATCTTTGGCAATGGTAGGTGGTGGGGCATGGCCAACGAAGGCTTGCAGGCCCTCACTCAGATTGTGTGAGGGCCATCACTAGCGTGCCCCTTGGCTAGGGCTTGGCGACCCTCGCTAGCCATGCTCCATCCTTGTCGCCTGGTCTGTAACTTTTTTTTTTTTAAGTTTTTACTTTATTTTAATAACTTTTTAGTTTATTTTAATATATATATATATATATATATATATATAATTTGTACCTTTTTTAATTGCTGACTAGATCTAACCGGAGGCACATCAGCTAGAAATATTAGTAAAATAATGTCATGTCAGATTTTCAGTGGACCAAATCCAACTTGGCACTAAAACGATCATTTTTTTTCAAAAACTTGGCACTTAAGTGATCCAAATGAAACTTTTGGCACCAAATGTGACACCCCCTTAAATAGTTCTAAATAAACAGGCGAAATGGATTAAAAAACTGACTCTTACGAGCGAAATAGCAAGCGGCCCAGTTTAGGAAATGGATTAGCTAATGGACTCGAAAAGTAAATGGGGGTCGTGGGACTATAATCAGGTGTCTGACCCTTGCCGAGGTTTGGCCCAGTTGAAGCCATTTGTGTAAGACCGTGATAGAGTTAGGCCTAATTCGACACAGGCCCTCGACAGGAGGCCGGGGTCTCGGCCCATACGAAGTTGGCCCAGCTCAGCCTTTTGGTGGGCCTTATTACGTTACTGCCAGCCGCGGCCCGCACGAAGGGTGAGGCCCAGCCGCCCCACTGTTAGACAAAGAGTGGGTCCGTTCCTCTCTTTGAACTTGGCCCACCTTGCAGACATCAAGAACAGTTGTTGACACTTAATTTTGGCGGTCCTGTATTTTATTAAATAGCACATGTCTCATTTATTGAATATGCATATTTTATTGTCTTTTTTTTTATAAAAAAATAGAAAAGAAAATAATAGTAAAAGAATTTTTTAAGAAAATAAAAAAAGGGGCCTAATCGAACGAAACTCGGCCCACATTCAGCCCCCAACGTCTCTCTCTTCACACAACTTACGTACACCACAGACTTCATACGATCATCTAGATGCTGCATGACTACACTTCTGCTTCTTGATTTCTCTATCAGAAGTCAATCTGCCAAGGAATCCGTTTGATAAAAACCTTGCTGAAGTCGAAATCCGTTTGGTAAAAAAAATTGATTTATGGTAAAAATTTTAACTTATGGTAAGATTTTTCAACTTATGGTAAGAATTTTGGCCAACTTTGAGAAGTAAATTTTTTTTTACTTCTCGCCTCTAGATATGATTCTTGCCTTCGCCAACTATTGCCGCAGCCGGTCGTCGGCCGTTATCAAACACATTTCTCTGATCAAAAGTTAATATGGAGTAAAAGTAGAAAAATTAACTTCTTTTTTTTTAGGGGAAGTAGAAGAATCAGCGCCTTGCGAGAAGTCACTTTTAAGTGGGGAAGCGTCGTCATGCGCTGCCCTAGCAACCCACGTCCACATCAGTCAGGCGGGATTCACTCCCATCCACATGAACAAACGTGGAGAAGGGGGCAGAGTGGGCAAAAGGAAAGGAGAGTGGGCAGGCTGAGGGGGGAGAGATGGAAAAGAGGAGGAGAGACCAGAGAGAGCTTCTGGTTAGACGGGGCGCAGAAGCCCCGAAAAACTGAACCAACTTGAGGCAATTGTCGCCATCGCAGCCCGAGGAGACAGTTTCGTGGCGGAAGACGACGGCGGCGTGGCCAGCTTTGAGGATAGCAGCTGCAGACGACGACCAAGAGAGGGAGGTATCGGTTGGATAAAAAACAGAGAGCACAAGGTGGAGATGGACGAACACTAGCTGCTATCCGGCAACTACACCATTGCCTTACTGAATCAAGTGCTACCATGACTGTTTTCTTGATCCTGTTGTGTGCTTCGACCATTGTTTTTTGTGTGTCCCGACGTGAGTTTGGGTGAGCGAGTTGGCATCGTCCTCTCGGTCGGCTGCCGAAGATGGTTTCGTTAAGGAGTAGTGGGGTCTGGTCGGGTGCGTCTATATAGGGACAGCCGCGATTGGTCTGCTGAGTTGATGAGATTCGTGACCGTTGACGGCGAGGATGAGTCGTCTGACTAGTGGCCGCTGATTTTAGTTCGTGAGTTGGGGCCGGCACTCGATGTCAGTCTAAAACGGCTCATGTGACTGGTTGAATCGCGACGAGGAAGGGTTTGGAGGACACCCGACGTTGACCGAAGGTCAGGATGTCGTTCGCCACTTGTTCTGAGAAAAGAACGTTCATGGAGAAGAGTGGGTTCTTGGGTGCCAAAAATTGGAGAGAAAACAGAGGGTAGTCGGGGGAAGTTGAGGTGAAGTCGAAGCAGGAAACAGTCGTGCCTTGGCCTCACGAATCAGGCCGACAAGTTAGTTTGGTAATCGGCCGTGGCGTCTGTGCTTGAGTCGGATCAGGCAGCTTGCGTCGGTGGCCATCCTGCATCCAGCGCTCAGTGGTGATGTGCTAGCTCGGACCAGTGGCGGCGCGTGAGGGAGCTGTGCGGCACACGAGCTCAGACCAGCGGCGATGCCAGCGAGAGCGAAAGGAGGCGCCGGTCAACAATGACCCGAAGGAGCAAGACGAAGTGGAAAGTTAGAGAGTTCGTTGAAGGCAGAAGTGAAGCTTTGGGAGGAGTCTCTCAGTGAACTTAAAAAGAAGTTCTGGAATCCCCTAAGAGGAGCCGAGGTCAGACTGGTCCAGCGAGCGGACGAGCTTTGTGTTGACGGACACTGATAGCACGTCGGGGCTTCTCAACCAGCAGCGGCGATGGCGAGATGAGTCTACGTCGCTCCTAGGAATCGAGCCAAAATCGCACCGTGGCGGGGACGACCGAGTCTGCTCAACATCGGGGCTTGTGGCTGGTCGCCCCTAGCACTTTGAGCGAAAGGGAAGATGTATTCGGGTCTGGATGTCTCGACTCAGGCTGGTCAGGTCATGGCCGGTGAGCGTCGGCAACCCGAACGGAGCTCCAACGGCTTTAGGCGGACTCAGTGCAGGACCCGTTGCCCGTTGCACGGAGATGACGCTCGAGCTTTCACATGGGAGCTTGTGCAGTAGCGTTTGGGCCTGTTTTTGGTCTTATGAGATGAAGTCCATGGATTGAGCTCACGTTTGGAGCCCAGTCCGTGTGCATGGCCACGACTAAAGGCTTGCAGGTTCAGGCCATTTTGGGCCAAGTGTTAAGTGAAAGAAGACTTAGGCTTAAATCAGGCCTTGTCTCTTTGGGCAATCCACGGACTGCTGAGTCCAGTCCAGGCGACGACCCAGGTTGCGAAGGCCTGGGTCTGGCTCAGTCTGGGCCGGGTTATTGGACCCAACCCGGAACCCCTTCTAATATTAAATTAGTATGAATCTTTAAAAAACAAAATTAAAAAAAGAGAAAGAAATGCCTTTATTTGTTAGTATTGTTTAGTTAGGCTTTTATCTGCCTATTTATTGCTTGTTTTTCATGTTTAATTTGCATGATTTAGTTTTAACTTTCATGTAAAATTCTTGGATAATCTAATTTGTAATGCATATCTTAGCAGGCAAATTAGCACGATAATTGGATTTTAATTTGAAACTCTAGTTTATCCTTTAAATTGATTTAACTTTGCTAATTATCTACTTTGAGTAAATGCATGATGCATGAGATTTATATTTCGACGTAGCGATCGACGACTATGCCCGTGGAGATGGCAGCCCATTGAGATTTGGCGAGGATGAAGATCGACGTCCAATCCAGTCCCTTTTTATGCACAAGATCTTCGTATCAGAGTTTTTCTTTAAATATCGCCATTATAGATTTGGTCTGCATGCGCACATCCTAATCTTATATTTGGCATATTTACCTGATTGAGTGTTTATTATGATACTAATTTGGTCTGCATGCGCACATTCTAATCTTATATTTGGCATATTTACCTGTTCGAGTGTTTATTATAATACTGTCTTTTGAAAAATTGCCTGTTAATCGTTTTCCCTGGATGCTAGGTTAATGATAAATAGGTAATTGCATGAAATGACAGAAAAATCTTATGCATGATCATTTACTACTGGTCAGATACTTGGTAAATTTAAAATGATATGCAGAATGTATGGTCACCTTAAGGAGCATTGACTGGTTATCTACCGAAAGGGCGCTAATTATATAGTTAGCGTAAACAAGTCCTCGAACTTAGAAGCTCTGATTGCGTAAGAATCGAGATAAGACTCTCGTGTCTCGATTGGTTTTTAGCGAACCCCAATAAGCTAGTGACGACTCTTAGTAGCATTTTAGTTCACTAATCAATAAAACGAAATCCAATGCCACGCGAGATAGGATTTGGGAGAGTCCGCGCCATTGACCGATGGGAATACCTCTAAACCCATCGGACCTCGAAGGAGGCTCAAGGCAGGTCTCAATAACAGCAAAAAAAAAAAAAAATCATTTCCTCCGCTCCCTTCTTCCTCAACGATATCACCAGCAGAAGAGCTTCTCATTTGTTCAGCTTCTTTTTTCGGTTAGACCATCAACAACTCCGCGACAACCAGCGAACTCGAGAAATGACACCCAAGGCCAGGCAAGTCCTCCTTCTAAATCACGTACTAGTGTTTGCAATGCGAGCCGACACCGGTGGTTTGGGTGGCGTACTATTTCGGAGCAGCCTCGGCCGTAGCTTAGTGGGTAATTGGATAACAAAGTTAGACACATGCATGTCAGATAGAGGGAAGATGAGGGGTTAAGTACACTTCAAGTGTCATAAATTGTGTACGACGCTCACTTTAGTTTTAGTGTCAAAACTTTCAAATCGATTACTTTAGTGCTAAGTTTTTGTAATTTCGATAACTTTAGTGTCAAAATTTTCAAATCAATCACTTTAGTGCTAAGTTTTTGTAACTTCGATAACTTAAGTGCCAACTTTTTTTAAAACTATCACTTTAGTGCTAAGTCCGATGAGCCACGTCAGCTCAAATAAAAAAAAAAAATACGCGTGTCGGATTTTCAATGTGCCACGTCAGTTTAAATCGGAGTTGGCACTAAAGTGATCATTTTTAAAAGAAATTGACACTTAAGTAATCAAAGTTACAAAAATTTAGCACTAAAGTGATCAATTTGAAAGTTTTGGTATTAAAGTGAGCGCCGTACACAACTTGTGGCACTTAGAGTGTACTTAATTCAAGAATGTCGTGTTAAGGTAACTCAAAGGCTTAGAGAGGTTTTAGCCGATGGAATTGCCCGTGCGGGCTTGAAAGAGGAGCAGAGCTGGGGTTCTGGTGTTCATGAATTTTGGGTACTGAGTGGTCACTTTAAAAGTTGGGGTTATGGTGGTCGAACGGGGGAGTGGACGGTTGCTCTCTTCAAACCTGGGGGCTACTGTCTCTCTTGGGGAATCGATGACTCGTGCGCTGTTGAGCCGAGATTTTGCTTCGGACCACCAGAACTTTTGCTGCGAGTAATGGAATTCCGGACAACTATAGGTGCACAGTTCCCGACGACGAAGAATTGGCAGGGAGGAGGGAGGCCGTGGATGAAGGGAAATGGGTAGCTTCTCTGTGTTTTTGGTGTTGCCGAGTGTCCTGTGCCGAAAGGGCGAGTGTGTTAGCAGAGTCTTACAAAAAAAATTGTCAATAATAATAAAGAGAGGGACGGGCAGAGCGCTGGGAATGAGCCGCAAGCCGGGCGAAGTGAGCAATTCATTGATTGGACTCGCGACTTTGATTAAGTTAGAGAAGACGGCCCGGCCACGATGTCGGGAGCCAAAGCTTGGGGATCGTATGGAGAAAGGCGAATAAGGAGAAAGACCGCAGTGCAACGGGCTGACATAGTAGTTGTTTGAATAATAGCGTCAGTAATTTTCAAACTTGTGGTGCTATGAAGTCAGTTTCTTTTTGTATGTTATGTTTGCATCGTTTTCCAATTGCAGAGTTGGTCAATGTAGGGCGCGATATGCCAATAGTGTATGTCCACATTCGTTAAAAACTAAAGTGTGGATCTATTAGTCATAAACTGGTACAGAGTGAGGGCAATGGAGGCCTAACGCTCCGTTATAAATATATGCCACATGGAGTTTAAGGGAAGACCCTGCTGTGTAACTGGGTGGCCCTGCTATGTGACTGGATCGGTCTCGGAGGCGATACGAGACGTCAATAGAAAAACATGTCAGAAACGATCGGATCATGTTGGTGTTGAGCAAACATTCCATGCTTAGGCTTATAATTATCATTCATGCCATCATATATTCTTGTGTTATGGCTGGTGACGTGACATGGGCGAATGATAGATTTGACTGGTATGAATACTAATGGTTACCTGTCTCACTGTGCTAGGTTATTTTGTTGGATTGATTAGTCAGTGATTTAGAAGTCAAACTTGCTTAGATTTATCTCACCCCTTTATCGTTGTCATTTTTTTGGGATAAGTACACCTCAAGTACCATAAGTTGTGTACGGAGCTCACTTGAGTGCCAAAACTTTCAAATCGATCACTTTAGTGCTAAATTTTTGTAACTTCGATCACTTTAGTGCCAAAACTTTCAAATTGATCACTTTAATGCTAAGTTTTTGTAACTTCGATCACTTAAGTGTTAATTTCTTTTAAAAACGACCATTTCAGTGCTAAATTTGATGAGCCACGTAAGCTCAAATAATAATAAAAAATACACATGTCGAATTTTCGGCAAGCTACGTTAGCTTAAATCGGAGTTGGCACTAAAACGATAATTTTTAAAAGAAGTTGGCACTTAAGTGATCGAAGTTACAAAATCTTAGCACTAAAGTGATCGATTTGAAAGTTTTGACACTAAACTGAGCGTCGCACATAACTTATGGCATTTGGAGTGTACTTAAGCCCATTGTTTTAGATATGTAAGACATGGCTAGCCTGCATCCTATGGTGTTCTAGTTCGACTATCGTGAGATCTCACCTCCTTCACCCTGCCGAGACTGCCTGACCTAGAGTTTTTGCGAGTCCAGTGCACCATGTGGGTGCATGGAGGCTTAGATGTAGGGGTCATCCCCCACTGCTTCATGGCCGTGTACGGCCGTCTAGGTAGTGGTCTAGCGCTATTTGGCCTTCTTCCTTTTGACTACATCGTTAGTGGCGGGACTATGTAGTGGGAACCCCGGATTGTTAGATATACATGATGTACATCACTGGCCGAAGTTTGAGTAGATAGGTCGATAAGCAAATGATGTGGGAGTTTTTGGGATACAATTGTTCTTGTTGCTTTTTTTTTTTTTTTTAAATACCGGGTAGGGCGACAAGCTACTTTTTGATGCCTCCCGATGATGCTCCTAGGTTATATGTAAAGCTGAACCGACCTATACCAAAACACATCACTTATTATAATCTGATGTGTACATGGCAAGCTTGGGATGCCACGGCTCTGATACTAAAGTGATTTTCGCATACAAATTTTGACATTAAAAGTATCCTTTTCCCTTATATTATTGCTCTCAAGTCCTAACTTGAGCCCATATAGAATTCAATACATACTCAACAAATTTTCATTTTGGCTTGAATTCGTTAGATAGGCCTAAGTAATAAATAATCTTCTCCTCCCACTAAAATAAAACTCAGTTGCAACATACATTAACCAAATCCAAGTAATGGCTGAATTTGACAATAGGCAAGAGCTTCGTCAACATATCAACTGGATTATTTTTTGCACTAATCTTCATGATCTTGATATATCCATCATCAAGAATGTCTCGAATATAATGATAATGCAAATCAGTGTGCTTTCTGCTCTCATGACACATCCAATCTTTAGTAAAATATATAACACTTTGACTATCACAATGGACAATAGTTATACCATGATCCATACTGAGCTCTACAAATAAGCCTCTTAACCATTATGGCTTTTTTAACTGCCTCTGTAACAGTCATATACTTTGCCTCTATAGTAAACAAAGCAACATTATGTTGTTTTGGGCTAGGCTATACACCTAGAGGGCGTGAATATGTGTATCAATCGGATTTCGATAAATAATGCGAAATTGACAAATTAATCGAAACCAATAGAACAAGAGTAACAGTAAAGTATTGCAGTGCTTCTGCCAGACAGTTAAATAGAAGCAGAAAGGGTAGAAAACAATCCACACGATATTATAGTGGTTCGACTTTTAAGGGCCTATGTCCACTCTTCCACACTAACAGCCTACTGGCTGGATTTCACTAAGTGATCGAATAAGAATTTTACAGAAACATGAGTGATTGCTTGAACTTCAAGTACGTCCAACAGAAGTAAGCTGTGTCTCTATCAAGGTTCTTGACTCTACACACACTTTCTCTGTTTCACTCTCTTACAAGATCTCAGAGTAATGCGCTCATAGACAACAATGAAGTTTTCTTTAAATAAGGTTGATAATCTCTTAGTCGACCTCCGTTCTTTGAATTTCGTGGTCTTTATAGTCCTCGTCCTCCAATCTCCCTGCTGGATAGATCCACTCCGAGGATCAATCACCAATACTAGCCGTTGGTTGATTGATAAAAGATCACTAGTCTTTTTCGGTAAGATACACCAGAAATTTGGAAAGATTTATTTGCCCATACAAATAAATTTTAAAACCTTTTAATCAAAGAATCCGAATAAGGTAAAAGTCTAAGGATTTTGAATATCAATCAAGATCTCATTGTTTAAGGAAAACCTTTAGAAGATCAATTTGATTGATACAAAAACAGTATAACTTAGTCTTGAAATATTGTCCATATCATTGACCGTTAGTGGGGAAATTAAACCTGCTAAGATAATCCAAAAATAAGTTTGATTGAGCAGAGAGAATAAATTAATGTTCAAGAAGTTTGTCGGCATAAATGTAGAACCAATGTGCCTCTGCCACATAGTCTGTCTGCTTCTATCAAAATAGATACGTTAGAGACTAAAAGCAGTGAGATATAAATCCTTTGAGTTCATCCAAAAGTCTTTTCATCAAAGCATGATAGTTTTGTTTTCTTCAAAATCAAATATAATATTCCTAACAATCTCCTCCTATTTTGATGGAGACAAAACTATCTTTAAAGAAAAGGAAAAGAATTTTGTTGTGAGATGAACTTACGAAATTAATTTACTAAAGAATTTATTATACAAGATAGGGATGATAACCTCACATGGCTAGGTCATCCTTCTGGTTCCTTCTCGGTATCTGCGGCTTGGGAACTCATTAGACCTAAAGGTCGTCTTGTTCGATGGCATTCCTTCATATGGGATAAGGCATTAGCCCCTTGAGATTCTTTTCTATTATGGATAATCTCTCATAATCGGCTGCCCACTCAGACATTATTGTTTCAACATCGAAGAATTCCAGGTGGATCTTGTGCTTTCTGTCAGTGTGGTCCGGACTCAATCGACCACCTTTTCTTTGGATGTTCTATTACTTGTAGCCTTGCTTCTATATGGGCATCCAAGGGCAACCTGACTTGGACAAACCGTCCTTGGAGGGAGCACATTCGATGGGCGAGACAACATATTGGTAGATCTTCTTTCTCACATCGAATCGCTAGGTTTTCTCTTGGAGCTCTATGTCACATCATATGGGCCGAGAGGAACAATATCTTATTCCGTGGGAAAAAACTCTTTATGCTGGCTCTCATTCTACAGCTCACCAGGTTGGTTAAGGATAAAGCTCTTACTTTTCGCCATATCCAAGACCACCCTCGCAATAGAGTTCTCCAAAGAAATTGGGGACTTTCCTCCATTATTTTCCTGGATCGTCGGGCTCCAGTTTAACACCGTGTACCCTCAATGCTGGTTTTGCTGCTAGCTTTCATTTTTTGTCTTATTTACTTATCTACTTCATGTTTTTATCTACCTCATTTTCTCTTCTGACTGGGTCCGACTAGGCTTGCATGGGTTTGACTTTGGGTCGCTTTTCTTAGTTGCTTCGGCCACTGTACGGGAGTCGTCTTTTCCTTTTCTTGGCTACTGTTTAGGCCGACTTATGGTTTTTGTACCTACTGTCCTGGCCGTGTATTGGCCTTCTCTTCTCTACCTATTCTGTCCCTGCCCCTGCTGGCTTAGGGTAGGTTTTAATTTCTCTGTTGTTGGTTGTCGGGTAGGACTGTGCCTTTCCCAGGATTGGGGACTTTGTTGCTTGTCAGATTTTCAACTTTCCATGGCTGTCAAAGGTAAGAAGATGTTGCTGCTCAGTGTTACTTTTGCCCTCCCTCAACACTGACAAAGCTTGCTCCTTCCAGTTTTGGCCCAGTCTAGGCATTCCTTGGCCCCCCGTGTTGGCCGTATGCTCTAGTTTCTGTCATTTGCTTGTTGTTTTTCTGTGGTCGCTTGTTTGGCCCTTTTTCCTTTACTGGTATGGCCTTGCTTTGGCCATCTTCTTTTGCTTGTTTTCCTCAGTTTCACTCGTCTTGGTTGATGGGTTTTTCTGGCTGGTTGTTTTGGCCAGCTCTCTTCTCTTTCTTGGCCTCCTCTTGGCCGTTAGGTTGATGCGCTTTATGCCGCGTGATTGATTTTTGCAGCCGATTCACCGTTGAACCCATCTTGACATCTTTGCCAATTTTGGTTCATGATTTTTGTGTCCGGCTCTAGTCTGTACCTAGTTTTTTTGGAAAGTCTATACATACTTACCTTACCTAAAAAAAAATAATTAATTTACTATGTTGATCGTTGTGGCATGCTTCTCCCCTTTTTTATCAGCATCAAAATATAAGTGACAGATATAATGCAAGAGAAATAGCAATTTATTTAAGCATGCAGTTTATAGTACGATAGTACACTGCATCAGTGCGAGCAAGCATAATGAGAGCAACTTAAAATGCAAAAACATGATAGTGCGAAGAAGTTCATTTAGGGGGTTGTGCAGATGATGAGGGTCTGGAAGTGTCTAGGTCAAAGGGGACTCGAACGAGTTGGAAAGTGGACAAATCACGCAGCCTCATGTCAAACACATCTGTCAGATTCTTCATTTCTCTGGCCAATAAGACTTGATTCTGTCCAAACCTGACCAAGTCTCCTGATACTTGGTCTTGTGCTTTCTTAACTTCTTCTTGAAGACAATCTTCCAAAGTTTTCATCCTTGTTTGAAGTGCTTCTGTCTGCTTGAATAGTTCGGCTCGGAGAATATTAACCTGCATCTGGACCTTCTCTTGCCCCTGTTGAATGTTTGATATATCTTCATAAAGTTCTCGAGGACTTTGATCAGATTCTCCCCCTGAGCATTTGCTCCTTCTGCAAGTCTTGCAAGGTCAATTTCTTCGACCAAAACAGTATTGTCCCCAGTGCTTTTGGCTCTGTCACTTTTGAGGGCAGCAAAGTACTCTTCTTGGAGGCATCTCTGTTCCTCTTCTTTCTTCTTTCTCTATTCCTTTGCTACGGCTAGTTCTGTAGCCTTCCTTTCTTCTCTTCCTCAATTACTTTACGAACTGCTGCCGTGGTCTCTTGTTATGCTTGCTCAATTCTTTCTTTCTCAGACAAAGCTACATCTTCTGCCTTTTCATGTGCAGCAGCTTCTGCTTGAGCTTTTGCCTCTTTAAGTAGTCTCGCATGGTTCTCAGCTTCCAACTGAGCCTGTGCTTCTGCTTCTGCTTCTGCCCTAGCTTTCTCGCGTGCCTGATTGCCTAGTTCTCGGATTTTATCTTCAGTTTTCTTGATGGCTTGCTTCTGTTCCTCAGTCAAATTCGTAGCACTTTCCTCCAGTTGTGCACTCTTTTCCATTAGAGTAACTTCTCCCTTGTCCATTGACTCTTCCATTTGTGCCTCTAACGTAGCTTGATCAAACTTTTTGCTGAGGGGTGAGGCGTCACCAGATATAGAATTTTCAGAGTCAGACGAGACAAAGTCCTTCTTAACCCTTTTTCCTTTCTTCTTTGACTCACTTGCTTTCAGCAATGCCTTCCTCTTCGGCTTCCCTTTCAAACTCAGCAAAGTTTCACCAATGATCTTTCTTTCCATGTCATCAAGATCACATCCTATCTTAATAACCTTACCATCCTTATCTATCCAGCCATCAGGTGTAACAGTAAAATGCATCTTAAACAGAGTATCGGCCCTAACTGTCATTCCTGGTAGAATCTCATTCTTCATCTTCGAAGGAGACTTAACTTCCAATGCTTGAAATACCTCAGTGATAAGGGCTCCGTCGCGACCCTCTCGAGGAGAAGGCTCTCGAGGGCTAATGGGCCGCCCGATATTGCCTGATCGGACGCGTGCATCTCCCAAGGTCCATTACCCAAATCGCAACGGCTGGATATACGTGGTTGACCTTCAGTGTGGTCTAGTGACATGTGATATATGTACATGCCAAGGAGTCGCCACCAATCGTTTCGTGGAGGGTACGATCGAAAACCCTATAGAATAGTTGGGAGCGATCTATTCGATTCTGCGGAAACCAGAGAAATGGGATCGGGGACTTTGTTACGCCAACTGTCATAGTTGACGCCATTTCGGCACCTAAGTTGAATGATTCATCTGATCCTAGGACTTCATACAGATGAGTGGGGTACGGATCCTAAATCTAGGAGTTCATGCAGATGAGAGTGGCTATCCTATCACTCACAGTCAGTAAAAGTAAATGCGCAAATCAAGGATCCAAAACATGATAAATCACATCAAAGCAGCGTGGCATCCCTAATGAGGCCCTATTAGCCTAGAGAAGTATCAATCAAGGCTTATGAGTGATTTTGACATGATTTGCCCATGAAGGGCAAAATCATAATTTTGAGAAATTTGGGGACAATTTGTCCCGAAAGGGAAAAATTATCATTTTAGATGAAACATGCAGTCAAAAGATGGTGGAAATAGGATTGGCGATCAAACCAATCAATTTCCTATTTTTCGGGAATTTTCAGAATTTTTCTGGAATTTAAAAGTGATTTTAACCTCGGAGGGGTAAAATCGTCATTTTGGACAAAGATGAGAACTGAAAATCTCAAATATTAAAGTTGGTCACCCATCTGACCCAAATCCTCATTTTAAGTAATTTTTAGGACTCGACTTGAATGGGAAAGACGATTTACCCATTGAGGGGTAAAATCGTCATTTTGAGAAAAAGGGACGAGACTCGAAAACCCAAGCCCAAGAATTGGTTGCCTAACCGACCCTAATTCTTACCTTGGCATTATCGACTTTATCTCGCATATGCAATAGAGGCGACTTACCCCTAAAGGGTAATATCGTCAATTCTCGGAAGAACGGATAAGAAACCCCAAAAATAGGATTGACTAGTTTTTTGTGGTCAATCCTCAATTTTTTGGGGATTTCTGGAGTATCTAGGATTTTCCCATAATTTTCCTACATTTATTTTTGGATTTTCTAGGATTTTCTAGAATTTTTCTGATTTTTTTATTTTTAAAATCATTTTGTGAATTTTTTATTAAAAAAATGATTTGGACCGGGTCGACCCGACCCACTCGGGTCGGAACCCGGCCCAGATCCGGACCCGCGCGACCCACAACCATGAAACGACACCGTTTGTCCTTTTTTTATTTTTCTGATTATCTAGACTTGATCCGACGGTTCCTATTGAACCGCGTGGCTAATCCACGGCCGCCGGATCAGATTACTAAAACCTACGGCCTAGATAGAACAGAGACTCGACCAAGGCCGTCTGATCAACCTACTAAAACCTACGGTCAGGATTAGAACACAAGACTCGATCTGGACCGTCCACCCTTACTAACCTAAACGACGCCGCACTGCCACTACCCCAAACGGCACCATTTCAACCCATTTTGATTTTCTGATTTTAAAACATTTTCGAATAAACCTAATTACTAATCGGAAGGCCATCAGAATTTAGACTCGATTTACCTGAGCCGTCCGATCTATTTATTCGAATAACAGACCCTCAACGGCTGTGCTGACTAGACTAACACGTGGACCAATGGCCGACTGCCACCTAGGAACGCTGACTCGTTGTCCCGCCACGTCAGTTTCGTCTTCAACCTCGCGACTCCGATGGAACAAACGGCCGAGCTTCTCCAACAATGATCCAACGGTGGGATCTTAACGAAATCGCGTGAGACCGGCGCCAATCGACTCGCAACAGTCTATAGTTCAACTTATCTAAGAATCATGGCATCTAATTCACGAAATCACAAGTATCATGTAACATGCCGAGTACGGCCATGGAAGTTCGATCGCACGATTTGCTCCAAACCATGGCAATTCAGTCACAGGATAGCATCAATAGAGGTTCAGAACACTTACCTCGAGCTCCGATCGAGCTCGCACTGCCTAGATTTGGCTAGGTAAGAACGAACAGAGACCTGCTATGGAGTCTAATTTTGAAGACTCGATTCGAGGTATTCGAGCGAAGTCGATGCAAAATGAAGATGCAATGATGGTTAGGGATGCTTGAAGAGTAAAACGCCTACCCTAACTCAAAGAATCAAGGTCGGAATTGAGTTCCGCCATTAAAGCACAGTGAGAAAGCTTGAAGACTATACTCACCTGTTTTCGTGGTTTCAGCTCGCGCAGTCGACGGCGATCGCTTCCTCCCAGTATGGGCAGCCTTTTGACGACCTTGTCGAGCTTTGGTTTAGCCTGAGAAGGCCCAACCCACTCTCTGCAAATCCGAGCTCAAACCTTCGACCACCGTGAGGGAAGGTGAGCTCTCTCTCTCTCGTTCTCTCTCTGTTGATTCTGTTTGCCCTCCTCCAACCGAATCAACTAACTCCTTCGAAGATCCATTAGCCTTTTTATTTGTTTGGAATTCGGGTGCCGAATCGGGGAAAAGAGGGTCGGTGACCTCCGCACGCGAAAATACGTGCGAAATGGTCACCGATGACCGGTAATTGACGGGCATAGAATGGAAAATCCGTTTGGGACCTTTGGTGATCACATTTGGCGTGAATTTAGTGTGCATTTGACTGCACCTTGCGCTGAAAATGGCCGATGCTTTCACAGCCATCGCTGGCGATGCTCCGGTAGACCCAAGTCGTCGGACCAGTCTCGTTCGACAGAGGACTTCACGGCCAACAAAACGCCTCCACCAATTTTACCAATTGAAGCCAATTGATGGTCCAATTTTGCCATCAAAGTTCACCTTCCAAGTCTGCAAATGGCGCGTGAAGCTTTGGGGAAAAAGGCACTGTAGCGAACCGGTCCGACCGGTCTGAACCGGTTCCGAATTATAATTTTTCAAATTAAACCCAAATTAATGGGAAATATTTGCAATTAGACCTCAGAATTGAATTTAGGGCATGAATTTTATCTAAAAATGTGGTTTTGCCCAAAAGTTCATATCAATTTCAACAAAAACTACAAATTTTCATTTAATTGGAATTAGGCAAATCATGAAATTGAAGGCTCAAATGATCAAATTGGATCAAATCACCTATGCCAATCTATTCAAAATGGTGAAAAGCATTGGGTAGTGATTTCAATTTGTAATAGTAGTCATTGAATTGAAAGTAATTTCAATTATGCCCAATTTCAAGGACTAAAATGCAATTTAGTATACAATTTTGCCCAATTCATGCAATTAAACATTCTGTGCGGACAATTGGGTTAAATTGCAATAAGGGACAATTATATTGAATGTCAATATCCTAAAAAATGCCAAAATTGTAAATTAAAAGACTCAATTGACATTTTTTTACCAAATTCAATCATATGTGTAACAAAGGAACACGTAAAATTAAATTTTATTTTGGACTTTTTGTGAGGTAAAAAAGACAAGGGATTTAAAATAAAAATATTGACTATTTTTTCATATTTTTGTGACCTCAAATACTATTTTTCTTGAATTTTTAAGTATTTTCCTAATTTCTAAAAATACTAAAAAATGTGAAAAATATGAAAAATTATTTTTTTTTTGTCAAAAATGGTTCCTTAGGCTTGGCCAAGGCCACCAAAGTTGATTTTATTATTTTTTGACTTTTTATGATTTTTTTATGAGTTTTCTAAAGATAAGCTAAAAAAGTCTGATAATTAAGTGTCAACAGTTGCCCCTCTTTGAGAGGAATCTCACGAGAGGTTTCTCTCAAAGACAGGTGACGCCTTAGTCTAGATCGACTATACTGGGAATTAGAAAAATGAATCTTAATATCTAATCTTTCTTGTCCCGCTGGTAAATGTTTTGCCCTATCTTTGCCGATGTGGGAGGGAGAGAGGCGGAATAGAGAAGCTCAACTGTTACTTACCTGTCTGATGCTCGTGCGGCATGAGCGGTGTATAGCGGGTTCAAGTGGATACCTAGGGGCCCGTCTCTTGAGTATCCTAGGGCGGTTAAACTCTAGCCTGTATGGTAGGCCAAACCAGAGTGGGATTCCTAGAATTGACAAGAACCTATGAATGACGCACCCATTCTTTTAGGGATTGTCAAAAGTTTTGATCCATATGGTGGATCAAACCATGAATAGGACTCCCCTCTGCTAGGAACCTATGGATGACGCACCCGTTCTCTAGGGATTGTCGAACACTTTGATCCGTTAGGGGGATCAGGCCGTGAATATGACTTCTTTCTGCTAGGAATCTATGGATGACGTACCTGTTCTGTAGGGATTGTCGAACACTTTGATCCGTCAAGGGGATCAGGCCGTGAATATGACTCCTTTCTGCTAGGAACCTATGGATCACGTACCCGTTCTGTAGGGATTGTCGAACATTTTGATCCGTCAGGGGGATCGGGCCATGAATAGGACTCATTTCTACTAGGAACCTATGGATGACGCACCCGTTCTGTAGGGCTTGTCGAATACTAAGTTGATCCTACACTCAAAGGAATCAACTAGGGCCTATACACGTGAGATGTGCCTAACTTTTAGGCTTACCAAACGAGCTATTCGGGGTCTAGGGATTACCTAGAATCTTACAGAAAGCTGGTTCTGAAAATTATCCTTTCGATATGGGATCTGGGGACTCCAGGCATCCTGTAGAAAGCTCAAACCTACAAAAATTGAATCTTACAGAGAGATGATTCCGAAGATTGTCTTTTCGACATGGGAGTTGACATTCTTGGATCTGGGGACTCCAGGCATCCTGCAGAAAGCTCAAACCTACAAAAACTGAAATCTTATAGAGAGACGATTCTGAAGATTGTCCTTTCGACATGGGAGGTGACATTCTGGGATCTGGGGACTCCAGGCATCATGTAGAAAGCTCAAACCTACAAAAACTGAAATCTTATAGAGAGACGATTCCGAAGATTGTCATTATGGAACAAAGTCTACTTCTTGGACCTAGGGCTGTCATGAGCCTCATAGAAGCTTAGACTTAAGAGTTCATTCCTCATTTGCAAATATATTAGTCCTATTGAGGTAATGATAATCATAATGTAGGTAAAGGTTCATTTTAACCTATGCAATTATGCAAAATGACTTAGGATGCTGGAGGTCATCCAAAACATCTTAAAGCATGCGATGATGATAAAAAATCCTTGTGAGGAAAATCCTTGATCAAACAATTTGAAGTTTCCAACCAAAACTTGCTTTCGAGCATTCTATTGGAATATCTCTGTCAGAAAGGGCTTCTTACCAATTCTTTGACTTGGTCTTTTCATAACAAGAGCACTCGAATTTCCTAATACCATGTACCCGGATTTTCGAGGCCATTCGCAGCGCATACATTTAGATTAATCGAGAGGTCTTTACTGGACCGAAATGTTGGGCTTGGACATGGTTTCCGAAGGGGGACTCACTCTCTGAGTCAGGTCTTTTTTGGACACAAAATTTTCCTCATCTTCTCCGAGTTTGCAAGTCAAGAACCCTGCAAAAAATGAGAAAGAAATGATCTTGCTCGAACTTTTTCGAGCTAAGTTTAGACATTAAACTCTACGTTAATCCAAATGCTTTAATCAGAAAGGTTTCTCGGGGTTGTAACGTAGGTAGGATTGGGGACCAAAAAAGATTTGTTTTTGGCTCAGAATACGTGAAGGGTTTAATATTGGTGATCACTGCAGGTTTGCTGCCGATCTGACCCCTTCCAGTTCAAAGAGCGCCTTCAGTCTTCGGAGTGCATTGATAGTCTTTGGAGAACACCTCTCTTGTGTTAATGCGGCGTCAACATCTGGTCTATATTTTCGTCATATGAATGTGACATAATCTGGGAGTATTTTTCATAGTTTATCTCCCTTGCGATTTTCTTTTACAACCAGATCTCATTAGTGACCTATACAAAGGTATCATGCCATCTTTCGGCATTTTCAAGATCAGACACATGATTCACAAGTGTACAAGTATTTGGATGGGCATTGGCCTTGCTTTTACCAGACACTTTGCTTTTTCTTGATGCCCAAGATTGGATTTTTCTCTTCGCCCCCCCCTTTTTTTTATCTTTTGTTGAAATCCCAACTTTTCCTTTCTTTTGGGAATTAAGATTTTTAAATAAGTGTGCTAGATATGCAACTTGAATCTCAACACTCAGACATTAACTCAGGAATTTTTCATAATTCCTATTTTTTGAACTCTTCCACTCTTGAAGTGACGTCGCTTTCGCCTTGGGATATGCAATGATCACCAACGAGTTTGCGAAACGAACGTATAGGCTCAACTGGGCAGTACAAAGGGTAAAAGTGTATAGGATAGAGAAACAAATGCTTTTCTTCATCTTAAAGCACTTGAATCACCATAGAAGTTAAAATGACAAGTAACACACGAAGATTGATGCAAGTCTGAGCAAGAGCATTTCTAACCATTTACCTCATGATACTGCTGGACTTACCTCCAGTTGGCCCCAATGTGGGGTGGTTCTTTGACAGGGGTAAAGAATGTAACCGCTGTCCACAGGGTTATCAATGGTCACCTATAGTGTTTAGGATAGATAAATGAATGCCTCCATCATCTCAATCTATGTAATCGATGCGAAGGGTCCTTATATCCTCGGATCCAGGCTTTCCTATCCTCATACTTCTCTCATCTCTCGAGTGTATGTAGGACGTGTTTGGATTAAGTTTGCCTTCCATCTAGAGAAACATCCCTGCTATACAGTCTAAGCAAGCTATGTTTTTGGAAAAATCACTTTGTTTTTCTCCAGGCATTTTACTCCACAAGAGATTTCAATGATGCATCACGTATACTTGGACCGTGCTTGGACAACCTCCGGTTCTGACAGGTGTGCAGTAAATGTCAGGGATTCATTTTTCAAAAATAATATTTATTCCTAAGTTTGGGCATGTGAATGTTCATTCTCTTGCTCTTTTCATCTTACAGGAAGTGAGAGAGACTTTACCACGTTCTTCTTTTGCTGTCTTCCGTTTTCGTTAGACATTCCTGCATGTAGGATAGAATAGACATTCTTGTGAGTGAAAGATGGTTTAATCCTTGATGGAACAGATACATATCACCTGGTACTTGATGTTGAGGACTCTTCTGTCTAGGGTTCTATTCGGATGAATCCGATTTTGAGTCTGCTTCTCGGAATCCTGCAAAACCGAACACATGCTAATGTATGCATGGATGCATGATATGCTTATGTAATGGCCACTATGGCGATTCGGATCAATTCTGGACAAGCCAAATAACCAATATCTGATTTCATTTCAAGGATAATATTTCTTCACAGCATCTAAATTTACAGGGTGCCCCAATTCATCTCCTTCAGAATTTACAAGAATCAACGCTCCTCCTGTGAGAATCTTCTTGACAATATAGG
The DNA here is from genome assembly GCA_021437785.1 of Rhodomyrtus psidioides. Taxonomy (NCBI): domain Eukaryota; kingdom Viridiplantae; phylum Streptophyta; class Magnoliopsida; order Myrtales; family Myrtaceae; genus Rhodomyrtus; species Rhodomyrtus psidioides. The sequence continues at coordinate 9,398,296 of JAILYB010000015.1, read as the reverse complement.
GGCCTTCGTAATTCGGGGTAAACTTATCTCTCGGGTGGACAACATTTGGCAGAGTCTTCTTTACCACCAGGTCGTTCACCTCAAAATTCCTGGCTCTAACTTTTCGATTAAATGACTTAGCTATCCTTTTCTGGTAACCTTGACCATGACAGATCGCTCTAAGACGTTTCTTGTCTATCAGATTCAGCTGTTCATATCTGTGTTTGAAGTATTCTGTCTCGGAAAGTTTACCCTCTGATAAGATTCTTAAAGAGGGAACCTTAACTTCTATGGGCAGGACCGCTTCCATCCCGTATACCAGAGCGTAAGGAGTTGCCCCTGTAGAAGTTCTTATCGAAGTTCGATATGCCATTAAGGCAAATGGAAGCCTTTCATGCCAATCCCTATAATTCTCAGCAGTTTTAGCCAGGATCTTTTTTATATTCTTGTTAGCCGCTTCCACTGCCCCGTTCATTTGTGGCGGGTGAAGGGAAGAGTTAAGATGTCGAACACCAAAGCGGTCCAGTAGATCATCGACAATCTTGTTGTTCAGGTTGGACCCATTATTTGTAATGATCGCTTGAGGGGTATCATATCGAGAGATTATGTTTCTCTTAATAAAGCTTGCCACACTTCTTGCGGTGACATTCTTGTAAGAATTGGCCTTTATCCACTTTGTGAAGTAATCGATCGCCACCAGGATGAGGCGATGACTATTTGAAGTCGTTGGATTGATGGGTCCTATCATGTCTATCTCCCATATAGAAAAAGGCCAGGCTTCTGACATTTGATGCAGTTCATTCGGGGGCGCATTAATTTTATCGCCATATATTTGGCATTGGTGGCACGACCGGACATGCTGGCAGCAGTCTGATTCGATGTCATCCAATAATATCCGAGCCGCATGATTTTCTTGGCGAGGAGGCGGCCGTTCATATGGGGCTCACATATACTTTCATGGATCTCCTTCATGAGAACATTTCATTCTTTAGCATCTACGCACCTTAACAGAGTGGAGTCAAATGACCTTTTGTATAGAACTTGTCCACTGAGGAAGAACTTGCTAGCCATTCTGGCTATGTATCTCCGGTCTCCTGCCTGGCACCCTTCAGGAAACCCCCCTTTAAGAGATAATTCTTGATGTCATAGTACCACGGTTCTCCGTCGAATTCTTCTTCTATCATCATACAGTAGGCCGATTTTTCGACTATGCCGATCCTTAGTAGTTTTATTTCCAACGCAGCAGTTACTTGTAACATTGAGGCCAGTGTGGCTAGTGCATCTGTAAATTGATTATGAGATGTTGGTAGGTATTCAAATGACACATCTTCGAACTTAAGTGTCAACTCTTCAAGGTATTAATGATAAGGGATGAGCTTTGCATTCTTCGTTTTCCACCCTCTCTGTGTCTGTAAAATGATGAGTATAGAATCTCCATAAACTTGCAGCCTAGGTATTCCCATGGAAATGGCTAGCCGTAAGCCTAGAATACACGCCTCGTATTCTGAGATATTGTTAGTGCAAGGGAAAGCCATCTTTGCCTCAACGGGATTATGTTGATCGTCGGGGGATATCAATACTGCCCCAGTGCCGGCTCCTGATAGGTTAACAGCGCCATCAAAATACATGACCCACTTATCCTCTGTCAGGTTCAAAACTTGATCTTATTTCTTTGTTTTTCTGGAAGACTCGCAATTTTGTGAGTTCTCTGCTAACATATCAGCTATGGCTCTCCATTTTACTGATTTTTGTGGAGAACACCTGATGTCAAATTTGGATAACATCACCTGCTATTGATGACATTCACGAAGTTATCTCCCAGGAAAGGGTTCACCAGATCTGGTTCTGCTGTTGGAGTTATATCTTCTTCTGACAACTACCTAGAGTTCTTGCTGAAGTACTCGTTCAAAGGGCTGTTGAACATCTTGGATTTGCCTTTCCAAGCTGGAGAACCAATGAATGAATCTCTCTGGTTTTTCTGGCCTCCATGGCGTCCCAAGCTCTTGCCTCGGCCTCGGTCTGTTGTTTTAGGGACAGACTTGCCCAGGCGATTTTTCTGATACCCAAAGCCCATCCTATGCTCGTTAGATTTCAATTGTAGAGGGGCATTCATTTCTTGACCATATTTGCCCAGACCTTCTCCAGGGTTATATCCATATGCCAGTAGCATCTTTGCTGGTAAAAGGTTGGTTTCAGAAATATATGGAGTTCTCAATCTTGCCTCCACGGGAGTGTGTACCGCTGCCACTAACTCTAGGGAATGATAGCTTCCTTCCAACTTAATTTCGGGTTCGATGTAGGGAATGGCACTGCTCTGATATGTTTGGAGGTCAACTTCTCCATGCACGATAATCACCTTCCCATCCACTACAAATCGTACTTTCTGATGTAGGCTTGAATGTATGGCTCATGCTACATGATTCCAAGGTCTTCCCAATAGGAATCCGAATGCACTAGGTAAATCCATCACTTGAAAGTTTATAGAGAATTTTATTGGGCCGATGAGCACATCGAGCTCAATTTCACCTACCACCGTCTTCTTCATTCCATCAAAAGCTCTTACAGCTATTTTGGAGGCTTTAACCATCTCTTCTTTGATGCCTAAACTCCTCAAGGTAGCTAAGGGGCATATGTTGAAAGCGGATCCGTTGTCAACTAGTACGTGTGCCATTCTTTTTCCATTGCACCGTGCATTGATGTATAAGGCCTTGTTGTGTCCTCTCCCTTCCATGGGGAAGTCTTCATCTGATAAGCTCAATTGATCTTTCAGAAGGATTGCCTCTAAAAGTCCCATAACTGCATATCATTAATTGTTTCAGGGACATGCACCTCATTTAGTATCTTCAACAGTGCATTTTTGTGCTTCTCTGAGTTGATGAACAAATCCAGTAGAGATATTTGGGCCGGCATTTTCCTTAACTGCTCTATCACTTCAAACTCACTGGTTTTAATAATGGACATGAGCTTTTCTGCGTCTTCCTTCGAGACTTCTTTCTTTTCGGACTCGCCTTCCCTAGGGGCGTAGAATCGTCCAGACCTCATTACCGCATCTACTTCCTCCGTCCCATAGTCCCAGTGGACTGCTTTAGGATCGTACTCTTCTACTGGAGGGATTTTTATGGTTATTGTCGTCGGGCAAGGTGCCTCTGGTTCAGCTGTATCGTCCGCCTCCTCTCTTGATAGTCGAATTACAACAGGTTTGATCGGACAATTTTCTACCTCACTTAAGCTATCAAGATCTTCTAGTTTGATCACCACAGTTGTAGCGGTTTCAATCATCGACACAGTGTCGCCAAAGTCCTTTGAGAAAATTTCATTTTCTAGTTGACGATGCCGTCGTCGTTTCTTAGCTTTGCTGATGTCGTAAATCTCGGGTACTCTCTCTTTTCCTTGAGTAGTTCAATTGAGTCTTGTCGCTGATCCTCCGATTTCTCTATTTCTACATACTGCTCTGCGTTAAGCTTGGTATCTATCATTTGGTCAATCGACGATTCAAACCCTTTCGTAAAAGGCCTTTCCACCTTCTTCGGGATTTTCGGTTGAACGAGATCATTCATACCTCCCCATCCGTCTGGTATGATATCTTTCATTCTCTGATAGAAACTAGAAGGAGCAGAATATTTCACCTTAAAGTTATATCCTCCAGAATCTTCACCCAGGTTGTCTATGATTTCTCTCATTTCTAGTGTATTAGCCATGAATATGTGATCTGCTAAGCTTCGCCTCTTAGCTTCCAGTTCGTTCTCGTTGAGTTCTTCTTCCGGCTGGATGATTGGCCCAAGATCGCCTACCAGACTCTCGTGCGGGATACTCCACGTGCTTCTCTACTCAGTTTTAATCACAAAGTAGCTTCCTTCCAAGCTTAGAGAGGCCTCAACTCCCTCAAATCTTTCATCGGTAACGTCCGATATTATCCCCAAGCTCATCATCTTAGCGATACACAATTTCTTCATGTCAGTAGAGACCTCCCCTTCTTTCGGGTATAGTGAAGCGATCGCCAGAATGTTAGTCAGTTTAGGTATGTCCACCTTCAGCTTAAGGTGATTTTCCTTCTCGTCAGTGAATATTGCCCATACCGCTTGGTGGTCAGGAAGCGGGTTTTCTTGTACATTCGGAGCCATGTTATCAAACTTCAGAATCTGACTGTCAATCAAAGCTTGTACCTTTAGCTTAAGGATATAGCAATTATCAACGTTGTGTCCCCTTTCGCCCATGTGGTAGACACAGGTCTGGCTTTCATCAAAGCCGGGATATTTAACAGGATTTACTCTAGGTGGTTCCTTCGCCACCAAGTGTTGTTCTAGCAGGCATTGGGAGCAACTTGGATAAAGGCCTCGGGAGTTGAGAGAACTGCTTTTGGGGTTGCCTCTTTCTAGGCTCTTGCCCTTTTGGTGCCGACCATGATGATCCTCCCTTGGTCTGATTAGAATTGTTAAACACCTTGGGCTTATGGGGGTTTGGTATGAAAGTTATGTCGAGTCCAGCTTCTTTCTCCTTTTTCAGGGGGTATTGCTTTCTGGTAGAAGTTTCATGCGGCCTCCTTTCTCTTAAGGTCCACTCGAGCCTTTCGGCCACATTTATCAAATGTGTAAAGGTTTGACATCCTGAGGTATTCAATCTGTCGAAGTATTCGTAAGGGAGTACTTTTCGGAACAAGTCAATCAGCTCCACTTCTGGGATTGACGGTTTTACTTGGGTCGCCAAAGCTCGCCACCTTTGGGCGTATGTTCTGATCAATTCACCCATTGCTTTTAAGGTTCGTAGGAGGTCTTCTCTCGTCGGGGCCGTAGCTGTGTTGAACTTATACTTCATGAGGAAGTCCTCTGCAAAATCTTCCCACCCATCATAGTCATCCAGGTCCAACTCGATGAACCAAGTCAGAGCGGTGCTAGCCAGACTTTCTTGGAACGTATTCATCAGTAGTGGAACATAGTCTGAATATTGCGCCATCTTACGCAGGTAATACTTGAGGTGAGCGCGGGGACAGCCTGTCCCATTATACTTTCTCACGAAGTCTGGTTCTTTGTAGTCAGGAGGGGTCTTCACCTTGGCAAAATGAGATATCTTGTCGAAACGGGCCAACTCATAACCCTGGTTGCTTAAACATTCCTCGATCTTAGCTTTTGCTTGAGATTTCACAGTCTGCTTCCCCTTTTCATCTTTCTCAAGGTTGATGAAACATGGGGTGTCTTTTGCTGTGACTGGGTGTTCGGCATACGGACATCTTCCTCTGTACGTTGGGCATCTTCTGCCGTCTCTTTATCAGCCATATCGGGCGCGAATGATGGACTTGAGTTGTTCTGATTAGGAGCCACTGTCTGTCTGGCTTGGGAGGCTTCCAGCATTGCCTTAATATCAGCCATCATAGTCGCCATAACAGTCATCTGAGTTTCTAGCATGCCTACTCGCGGGGTCAAGTCTTGTTGTTCCATTCTTGTCTTAAGCCGAGTGCAAAAATGATGTGTTGGTAATTCCGTGATGAGAGTGTACCTATTTTTTTTAAAAAGGAATTCCAGTGAGTATTTCTTCAGTATTGACAAAAGGAAGTACTTGATTCTTCTAATTGCATATTTTCTATTGGTGAATGAGAAAAAGGACTACCTTGTGAGCCTTAGTCTCATGTGAGCAGTTCTTTTAATCATTCTCCAAAAAGAATTCATGAAATTAAAAGAAGCGTAATTTTTTACGATAGTTTTTATGCATTTGTAAAATATGTTCATACTCATGCATATGCGTTCAAAGTAATATTCAGTACAAGTGAGTATGCATGAAAAGGCATCATAATATTTGCTTATTTTACACTTGACAGAATAGCCTATTCAAGCCTAGGACCCTTGAGGTCTAAGGTGTCCTCATCCTCCCAACATGGATCTATTTCTTTAGTCTGGGACTCTTTATCTTCTGAATGCGACGGCGATCCCATATCTTCGAGTATGTACGACTCTACTCTAGGCACGTACGGTACGATATATTCGGGTACATAAGGCTCGACAAGACTGCGTCTGGTCGCCTCAAAGTGCTGAATGTATTCTGTGGTAGCCCTGTGAACGTTCTCCTTGCGAGTCATGTTTTCTAGCCATCTTATATCTTCAGCTTGAGAGTTTTTCAAAGAGTGTATAATAAATTCCACATTAACTTCAAACTGTTTCTTCCTTTCTCCTGTAAGGGTTTCTTTCGGCATGTCAAATGAGAAGATACCAGGTCGCGGTGGCGAAGGGATCTCCTGTAATGCCCCAAATTGTCGGATAACCCTCTTTGGATAATATGTGGTAGCGCCTGTGAATCCTAGCAAAGGAACTGGTCTTCGCCATTACATGCGAGCCTGACTTTACCTAGTGTTGGCAATCTAAGCCGCCATCGGAGCTGTTCTGGTTTCAGCTTTCAAAGGAATTTTTTCCATTCTATGAAGTTGAACTTAGGAATACGTGTATGGGTTCTGACGAAGGTTTTAAGAGGATGGGCATTGGAGCTAATTTCAGTGAAACCCATGCGGATATGGAATTGTTTGATATGAGATATGAACCACAGGTACAGAAGATCACTAGAGGCTCTAAAGATTCCCTTCTTATTTTTTTTGAAGTGATTTAGGGAAATGAATGTTTCAGCAAGGATAATGTTCGAGTAATCCCACTCACAACAAACTTGTCTGACTACTACAGCCATAATAGGGTCGAAGGTGACAGACGAGATCGGGAATAGCACAAAACTAAAGAAAACCAAGACAAAGGCTCTACCAGATTTAGTTCCCTTAGCGGCAGGGAGGTTGGGGAATCGATCTAGAATGAAGGATAGTAAAATTCGTCCATAATTACTTTTGGCATCTGCTTTGACTTCGTTGAGGCTTGTGTCAAGGAATTCAGCTAATTGATTCAATGGCTCAAATCCTATGGGAGGTTGAACTAGTAAGTGGGTAAACTCAACTCCGATGGCGGCGCTGTACTCTTCAAGAGTAGGGGTAACTTCCAGCCCTTCCATGCAGAATATAGCAGTGGTAGGATCCCAATAGAGTGGCATGGCTTGAATAAAGGCAGGCGGACATTCAATCTTTAGCAGCTCCAATAAATATCCCAGTCGTGATTTGGCATATTTCTGGCTAGCTTCGCCCATGCTATCCCACTATGATAGGAGCTCGGTCCGGGGGACTTTCAACACTTGAATATCATCGTTTCCCATCAAGTCTAAAATATGCAAATGATTTTGAAAAGTCAATCGTCAAAAATTACTTTAAACATGTGACTATGCAAATGCCATGAAACATACGTGGGCTAACTTAATTGCATAGTTCAATTGAAGAAATGGAAATTAGGACCTTTTCCAGGTACTGAAGGCCTGACTTAAAGTATAATTTGAATTTCAGGAAAGTGAATTATACGATTTAGTCAGGTTCACTCCAGTGACTAAGGGGAACAACAACGTCACATTCCATTGGTCAATACATCAAATGGGAGTAGAGCGGAATGAATCCCTTATTACAACCAGGACGCCTAACGAAAGAAAGGTAAAGAGAGACTCTACAAACAAGAAAGCCATAAAAGGCTGATGGAATGTGAGGATCTAAACCGCCCTTTCCCAAAGGTCTATTTTTCTTCAAAATGATAGTCAGTCGGGAACCTTCCCCCAGTTGAATGTAAGGGGTCATCTTCAGTGAATTGATCGAGGCATCTCAACTCCTCTGGCCATTCTCTGGTCCATGGTATAATGACTTCCAGAGTCTTCTCGCATTTCGTCTTTTTGAGTATAATATGCTTCGGTCTTGTCTTGATTGCTGGGCGTCTCCTTTTTCCCCAAAGGGTGATCATGGGTACACCTTCATTAGCTTGCCGGTCAGCCTTTCGACGAGCATACGTGTTCCTAGCTAGGCGGTTGCGATGTTGTCTCTTCATTTCCAAGTAATCTTTGAATATTTCGTCTGCTTGTCGCTTAAACCTGAGGTTATCGACATAGTAGCGGGTTTGGCAATCTTCGGCGTATCCTAACTTGTGTCCAATCCGCTCCCGGCCATGCACAAATCTGGTAAAGTGTAACCTCGTGTTCGGTCCAGGGCGAGTGACTTTCCTTAGGTACTCGAAGGTCACCAACTCTGTTGAACTTCTAGGGAACAGCGACATCCTACCCCCCTTATCATCGTTATTCCAATTAGTCACTTGAGTGATTTTCATGATGCATGCAAATGCATGAGGATGTATGTAATGCATAAGTCATGCTATAGAATAGGGAATAGTACTGTACATTGAAAGTAAATGCCTTACCAACCAAACTCGGGGAATGTGAAATGTTCCCCTATAACAACGGGCGGTTTTAGGTATACCAACTATTCATAGACATGCGCATGCGACAAGTGGGTACACTCTAAAAATCAAAAATCAAGTGTGGAACCTATGGCTCAGGCTCCTATGATCCAAATGAGGCAGACTCCTCCCCAAGGATACCCACCCAAGAGGGCTAGATATCGGTAATTTGGATTGTAAGCGGGAACGAACACGAAAGTCTTAAGTGCCATCAAACACAAGATCCTTTCGCATATTTTCCCTATCTAAGGTAACCTAGAGGTGGTTGCAGTCGGGGTTTGACCGCCAGTGTGTGCGATGTGTTGTGATCATCACAATGCAAGTCATGCACAGCAGTTTGTATCAAACACCGCTTCAATATGTGCGTAATATAAACATACATTCCCAACTCCAACCTGCAGGAAAGATGTCAACAATAACTACACCCCTTATTTCTCCAACCTGCAAAAATATCTAACACAATGGTTAGCTTACGTACCTCACCTTCAAGAGCGTCTGCAGAAAATAATGTCAGATAAACCAACCAACTTTTTAATCGTCTCAAGTCCTCTGGAATTCTTAACCAGAGATTCTGGTTTAGAATAGTCCCCAGTGGAGTCGTCAGTCTATCGCGACCCTCTCGAGGAGGAGGCTCTCGAGGGCTAATGGGCCGCCCGATGTTGCCTGATCGGACGCGAGCCTCTCCCAAGGTCCATTACCCAAATCGCAATGGCTGGATATATGTGGTCGACCTTCAGTGTGGTATAGTGACATGTGATATGTGTACATGTCAAGGAGTCGCCACCAATCGTTTCGTGGAGGGTACGATCGAAAACCCTATCGAATAGTTGGGAGCAATCTATTCGATTCTACGGAAACCAGAGAAATGGGATCGGGGACTTTGTTACGCCAACTGTTAGAGTTGACGCCCTTTTGGCACCTAAGTTGAATGATTAATCTGATCTTAGGATTTCATACAGATGAGTGAGGTACGGATCCTAAATCTAGGAGTTCATGCAGATGGGAGTGGCTATCCTATCACTCATAGTCAGTAAAAGTAAATGCGCAAATCAAGGATCCAAAACATGCGGATAAATCATATCAAAGTAGCATGGCATCCCTAATGAGGCCCTATTAGGCTAGAGAAGTATCAATCAAGGCTTAGGAGTGATTTTGACATGATTCGCCCATGAGGGGCAAAATCGTAATTTTGAGAAATTTAGGGATAATTTGCCTCGAAAGGGCAAAATTGTCATTTCAGATGAAATATGCAGTTAAAAGATGGTGGAAATAGGATTGGCGATCAAATCAATCAATTTTCTATTTTTCGGGAATTTCCAAAATTTTTCTGGAATTTAAAAGTGATTTTACCCTCGGAGGGGTAAAATCGTCATTTTGGACAAAGATGAGAACTGAAAATCTCAAATATTAGGGTTGGTCACCCATCTGACCCAAATCCTCATTTTAAGCAATTTTCAGGACTCGACTTGAATGGGAAAGACGATTTACCCAAGAATTGATCGCCTAACCGACCCTAATTCTTACCTTGGCATTATCGACTTTATCTCGCATATACAATAGAGGCAACTTACCCCTGAAGAGTAATATCGTCAATTCTCGGAAGAACGGATAAGAAACCCCAAAAATATGATTGACTAGTTGTCTGTTGTCAATCCTCAATTTTTTGGGGATTTCTGGAGTATCTAGGATTTTCCCACAATTTTCCTACATTTTTTTGGGGATTTGTTTAGCATTTTCTAGGATTTTCTAGAAAGTTTCTAATTTTTTTTATTTTTAAAATCATTTTGTGAATTTTTTATTAAAAAAATGATTCGGACCGGGTCGACTCTACCTACTTGGGTCGGAACCCGGCCCAGACCCGCGTGACCCACAGCCATGAAACGACGCCGTTTGTCCTTTTTTATTTTTCTGATTATCTAGACTTGATCCGACGGTTTCTATTGAACCGCGTGGCTAATCCACGGCCGCCGGATCAGATTACTAAAACCTACGGCCTAGATGGAACAGAGACTCGACCAGGGCCGTCTGATCAACCTACTAAAACCTACGGTCAGGATTAGAACGCAAGACTCGATCTGGACCGTCCACCCTTACTAACCTAAACGACGCCGCACTGCCACTAACCCAAACGGCACCGTTTCAACCATTTGATTTTCTGATTTTAAATTTTTTTTCCAATAAACCTAATTACTAATCGGACGGCCATCAGAATTTAGACTCGATTTACCTGAGCCGTCCGATCTATTTATTCGAATAAAAGACCCCCAACGGCCGTGCTGACTAGACTAACACGTGGACCAATGGCCGACTGTCACCTAGGAACGCTGACTCGTGGACCAGCCACGTCAGCTTCGTCTTCAACCTCGCGACTCCGACGGAACGAACGGCCGAGCTTCTCCGACGATGATCCAACGGTGGGATCTTAACGAAATCGCGCGATACCGGCACCAATCGACTCGTAACAGTCTCTAGTTCAACATATCTAAGAATCATGGCATCTAATTCACGAAATCGCACGTATCATGTAACATGCTGAGTACGGCCATGGAAGTTCGATCGCACGATTCGCTCCAAACCGTGGCAATTCAGTCACAGGATAGCATCAATAGAAGTCCAGAACACTTACCTCGAGCTCCGATCGAGCTCGCACGGCCTAGATTTGGCTAGGCAAGAACGAACAGAGACCGGCTATGGAGGCTAATTTTGAAGACTCAATTCGAGGTATTCGAGCGAAGTCGATGCAAAATGAAGATGCAATGATGGTTATGGATGCTTGAACAGTAAAACGCCTACCCTAACTCGAAGAATCAAGGTCGGAATCGAGTTTCGCCATTAAAGCACAGTGCGAAAGCTTGAAGACCAGAACTCACCTGTTTTCGTGATTTCAGCTCGCGCGGTCGACGGTGATCGCTTCCTCCCAGTATGGGCAGCCTCCTGACGACCTTGTCGAGCTTTGGTTTAGCCTGAGATGGCCCAACCCACGCTCTGCAAATCCGAGCTCAAACCTTCGACCATCGTGAGGGAAGGTGAGCTCTCTCTCTCTCTCTCTTTCTCTCTCTCTCTCTCTCTCTCTCTCTCTGTGTGTTGATTCTGTTTGCCATCCTCCAACTGAATCAACTAACTCCTTCGAAGATCCAATAGCCTTTTTATTTGTTTGGAATTCTGGCCCCGAATAAGGGAAAGGAGGGTCGGTGACCTCCGCACGTGAAAACACATGCGAAATGGTCACCGATGATCGGTAATCGACGAGCATGGAATGGCAAATCCGTTCGGGACCTCCGGCGATCACATTTGGCATGAATATAGTGTGCATTTGACTGCACCTTGCGCCGAAAATGGCCGATGCTTTCACAGCCATCGCCGGCGATGCTCCGGTAGACCCAAGTCGTCGGACCGGTCTCGTTCGACAGAGGACTTCACGGCCAACAAAATGCCTCCACCAATTTTACCAATTGAAGCCGATTGATGGTCCAATTTTGCCATCAAAGTTCACCTTCCAAGTCTGCAAATGGCGCGGGAAGCTTTGGGGAAGAAGGCACTGTAGTGAACCGGTTCGACCGGTCGGACCGGCGGTCTGACTGATCTGAACCGGTTCCGAATTGCAATTTTTCAAATTAAACCCAAATTAATGGGAAATTTTTGCAATTGGACCTCAAAATCGAATTTAGGGCATGAATTTTATCTAAAAATATGATTTTGCCCAAAAGTTCATATCAATTTCAACAAAATCCCAAATTTTCATTTAATTGGAATTAGGCAAATCATGAAATTGAAGGCTCAAATGATCAAATTGGATAAAATCACCTATGCCAATCGATTCAAAATGGTGAAAAGCATTGGCTAGTGATTTCAATTTGTAATGGTAGTCCTTGAATTGAAAGTAATTTCAATTATGCCCAATTTCAAGGACTAAAATGCAATTTAGTATACAATTTTGCACAATTCATGCAATTAAACATTCTGTGCGGACAATTGGGTTAAATTGTAATAAGGACAATTATATTGAATGTCAAGATCCTAAAAAATGCCAAAATTACAAATTAAAAGACTCAATTGACATTTTTTTACCAAATTCAATCATATGTGTAAGAAAGGAACACGTAAAATTGAATTTTATTTTGGAATTTTTGTGAGGTCAAAAAGAAAAGGGATTTAAAATAAAAATATTGACTATTTTTTCATATTTTTGTGACCTCAAATGCTATTTTTATTGAATTTTCAAGTATTTTTCTAATTTCCAAAAATACTAAAAAATACGAAAAATATGAAAATTTATTTTTTTTTGTCAAAAATGGTTCCTTAGGCTTGGCCAAGGTCACCAAAGTTTATTTTGTAATTTTTTAACTTTTTATGAATTTTTCAAAGATAAGCTAAAAAATGCTGATCCAAAATTAGGTGTCAACAGCTCCAAAAGGAAGTTGTCCAACTTTCTTTCTGACAGTTCGATACATCTGAGAGATAATGGTGTGTGCCGAAGAAAAAGATTACCTTTGACAATAGCAGCCACCATCCTAGCTTCATATCTGGATACATTAGTGATGGATGAGGCCTTTGGTCGAATACACCCAATGAGTATTTTGTGCACGATCCTATACAGTAGAGGCATTGCAGAATAGTTGATGTATGTCCCTGTGCTTCTTCTGAAATCATTGTCCTCTGTGATCAACTTGTAAGCTTCATTAGAAGGTATCTCTATTTTCACAAAATCAGAAGCTCGTACTCTAATAAGAGAGGCTATGAGTTCAGCAGACACAACATACCAATAGTCACCAACTGTAAAAGTCTTCCTATTGGGGTTCTTGGTGAAATGTAGGTTTGAATAGAACAGGGCCACCAACTCAGGACAGACAATTTCAGAGTCAATGCAAAATTCATCAAGTCTAATTTCTCAAACATGTCAGAAACTAAAATGCCATGACTGTCAAGAAACTCAAAATCGACTGTCTTATGGGGCATCACTTTCCTCTTCTTGAAACTATTGAACGAATCATGATGTTGTTGACCCTTGAAAAGTTTTGGCCGAAATTTTGTGTCTTTGGTAAAACCACCAAATGCCTTAAAATTTTCAAACAGCAAGTCATTAGTGGCCCTCACCTTGGATTCAGTGTCTTCTCCACCTTCCGTGGAGTCATAAGTCTCCTCTACTTCTTCAACCATCTTTTCCTTTCCCTTCGAATCACTAACATTCCTTTCCTCGGCATTAACAGACCCAAAAGTACTTTCGAATTTTTTCACTTCCAATTTAACATCAGACTCAGAATCAAAGCCAAAATTCTTCAGAAATTTTACCACAGCACAATCATCCATACCAGACTCACGCATCGAGTTTATAGACTTTCTAATCCCTTCAAGGATTGCAAAGAGGAGGGAGTCGAAATACCCGAACCTGAACTCGGATGAGTGTCAGGAGTTTTAAAAACTTGTAAAGTTCCTTCCTTTGGTGGTGAGTTCGCAGAACCACTCGACCCTCGTTCCTCAGAGAATGCTGGCATACTATCGAGTCTTCGTCCACTAAGGTAATTTGTGACGGTCCTCTTTTGGAGAATCTAGCGGCAATGGCTGAGGCTCTTTGTGACCGACGAACAGAGGTGGAAGTCTTCTTTGCTTTGTCGGTAATGGGTTTGCGAGGCATTTTGGAGAAGATCAACGTTTTTTATGAGGAAATTTTTGAATCTTTGAGAGAACCAGAGAGAGAGAGTTTGAAATTTGTAGAAGAGAGATTTTATATCGTAGAAGAAAGCGCTGTTCCTTTATAGAAGGTGATGGAACAGTTTATTAACGGCAATTTTTCGAGAGGCGATTTTTGAAGAACCAAAGCAATAGGGGTTTTCGAAAACTGGCAGTGAGTTTTTGGAAAGTGAATATGCACGAAAATATGCACACAATCAATCACAAAATATTCAAACAATCAAATAAAAGTTTTGAGATTATACATTCGCTTCTTATTCCATTAAAGAAGGATTTTGTTTCCTTTCTATAAGCCCCTTTCTCCTACATCTGCTCAAGTCTTCATAAAAAGGTTAGTAATTCCAAACCTTTCTTTAATAACATTAAAACTACCTTTTTCAAGAGGCTCTGTAAAAATATCAGCCAATTGATTTTTAGAATCAATAAACTGAATATAAACATCATTGTTTTGCACATGAGCACGTATGAAGTGGTGCTTGATTTCTATATGTTTGGCTCTTGAATGAAGAACATGGTTTTTTGTCAAGTTGATTGCACTTGTATTATCACACTTAATCTCAATGTTGGATTCCTCAATACCAAAATCTCGAAGTTGTTGCTTCATCCACAAGATTTGTGCACAACAGCTTCCAAGAGAGACATACTCTGCTTCTACCATTGATAGAGCCATTGTACTCTGTTTCTTAGAGAACCATGATACCAACATGCTTCATTAGTTGACATGTTCATGATGTGCTTTTTCTATCAATACGACAACCAGCATAGTCAGAATCAGAATATCCAATAAGAGTAAAATTTGAGTTACTAGGATACCACAATCCAAGTGAAGAGTAAGTGCTAACATATCTAATAATCCTTTTGACAGCAGTGAGATGTGATTCTTTTGGATCAGATTGAAAACGAGCACACATGCACACACTAAAAAGAATATCTGGTCTGGAAGCAGTAAGGTAAAGTAAAGATCTGATCATGCTTCTATATAGTTTTTGATCCACATTTTTACCAGTCTCGTCTTTGTCAAGCTTTGAAGAATGAGACATTCAAGCCCAAACCTTTTTAGAAGTTCCTTTGCATATTTTTATTGACAGATGAAAGTACCTTCATTTCCTTGCTTGACTTGTAGACCAAGAAAGAAATTTAACTCACCCATCATACTCATTTCAAACTCATTGGTCATAATTTGCGAAAAGTTCTTGCATAGAGTTTCATTAGTAGACTAAAAAATGATGTCATCAACATATATTTGAACAAGAAGAATGTTTTTACCTTCCTTTTGAATGAAAAGAGTAGTGTCTACCTTGTCTTTTTCAAAGTCATTTGTTATAAGAAAAGTACTCAGCCTTTCGTACCAAGTACGTGGTGCTTGTTTTAGACCATATATGGCTTTGTTCAGCTTGTAGACATGATCAAATTTTGTGGGATCTTCGAAACCTGGAGGCAAGTCCACGTACACTTGTTCTTTGATATAGCCGTTTAAGAACGCACTTTTGACGTCCATCTAAAAAAGTCTAAAGCCATAATAACATGCATATGCTAATAATATTCTTATAGCTTCTAACCTGGCTACTGGCGCATAAGTCTAATCATAGTCGATTCCCTCTTCTTGTGAGTATCCTTTTGCAACTAATCTTGCATTGTTCCTTGTGACTCTACCTTTGTCATCAAGTTTGTCTCGGAATACCCATTTCGCACCGATGACTGGTCGATCTTTTGGTCTTGGAACCAAATCTCAGACTTGATTTATTTTGAATTGTAGTAGCTCTTCTTGCATTGTCTCTATCCATCTTTCACATTCATTGACTCTTCCACAGTACGTGAATTTTTATTGAAGATCCTGTAGGCTTTGCTTGTGGTAGAGTGACCAAGAAAGATTGCTTCGTCGGATTTCTCATCAAATTTACCAGCTCTGTCATTTGCATTTTTAAGTACAAAACATTTGCAGCCAAACACTTTAAAATAAGAGACATTTGGTTTTCTACTTTTAAAAAGTTCATAAGGGGTTTTATCTAGAAGCAGTCTGAGAAATACACGATTTGAAATGTAACATGCAGTTGAGACTGCTTCTGCCCAAAAATGTGAAGGAATTTTACTTTCAATTAACAGAGTTCTTGCCATTTCCTGCGAGGATCGATTTTTCCTCTCCACAACCACATTTGGTTCTGGAGTATAGGGAGTTAGAGAAATTATGTTTCAAACCATTTTCAATGCAATAAGATGAGAAATTTTGATTTTCAAACTCTCCACCATGATATGTTTTAATGCAAGAAATGGTGTAGCCTTTTTCGTTTTGAACAAGTTTTTCAAAGCTTGAAAAATATGAAAATGCTTCATTTTTGCGAGCAAGAAAATATACCCATATAAAACGAGTATAATCATCTACTATCACCAAGCAATATCTCTTACTACCGAGACTTTGACTTCGCGTAGGTCCAAAAATATCCATATGCAGAACCTGCAAGGCTCGATTAGTAGAAACAATGTTGATTGGTTTGAAAGAACTCCTTACCTGTTTTCCAAGAGTACAGGCTGTACATAAATCAGTCTTGTCAGATCTGACTTTGGGTAGACCTCTTACAAGCTTTTTAGAGGAAAGCTTGATTATTTGTTTGTTACCAATGTGCCCAAGTTTCCTGTGCTATAGATTTGAATTTTCCTTAATAGAGACAAGACATTTCTCTTCTTGTGAATCTACATCTAGCAGATAGATGTTCCCATGTCTTCTCCTAGTGAAGATTTGAGTCTTGTCACTGCTTTCACTCTTGCATCTGTTCTCTTGAAAACATATCTCATAACCAATATCGCAGAGTTGACTTACACTTAGAAGATTATAATTGAGTCCTTCAACAAGTGAGACATTGTTTATCGTCAACTTTCCAATCTTGACAGATCCTTTACCAATTATCTTGCCTTTGCTACCTCCGAAAGATTCACTTCTACCATTGACTTTAATGATTTCCATAAACTTGCTTGCATCACCTGTCATGTGCCTTGAACAACCACTGTCAAGGTACCACTTGTTTTTCTTCTTAGGTACCTACATCAAATGAACAGATTCACGGTTTCTTTGGTACCCATACCTTTTTGGGTCCTTTTGCGTTAGTAGACTCCATCATCTTGATAAAATGTCCTCTGATCGGTTTCCAAACTTTAGAGCACTCATTTTTAAAATGAGTTTTGTCTCCACAGTTGGAACAAAAACATTCGTGGCCAACGAGTTTTAATGTTCTTCATAAGCTTTCTTTGAAGGATTCTATTTTCGTCTTTCTTCATACTTTGGAAATGCATTTTGTAAAACTGTTTTCTTTTCCATTCCAAGACCATTCTTGTTGTAATAAGGAATCTAAATAGAAAGAATATGCTCCAAGGTTTTTGAACCTGAGGAAAAATTATTTTGTATAGTTGAAATATCTTGCTTGATCAAAACATTCTCCTTTGAAAGAGAATAGTATTTTTATTGTAAATCAAAGAGATCCTTTTTAAGAAGATCATGTTTTTCAGATAAGCTTGTATTTTTCTTTTTGAGAGAATCACGATTTTGAAGCAAAACAGAGTATTCTTTTTGAAGAAGGTCAATATTTTCATTTTTAGAAAGATCCTGTTGCCTTAGCTTTGAATTTTCCTTTTTCAAATCAGTGATCTTTTTAAAAGCCTTTTTGAGATCCAAACATAACTCATCAACGTAATCAGATACTTTATTAGGGATATAAAAAAAAACTTACCTCTTTTTCATCCTCTGAATCCGATGTTGCCATAAGACAGATATTTGCGCAATCTTCATCATCACTATCTTCGCACTCGGTATCACTCTACGTTTCATCTTTTAAAGTTTTTCTTTTCTTTCCAAACTTGCCTCAATTCTTCTTCAGAGAACGACAATTAGGTTTAATATGTCTACGTTTACCACATTCAAAGTAAATTACCTCTTTGTTTTCATCCTTCTCAGCAGGGGATTTTTCAGATTGCCTGAATGAGTGTTTTCCTTTGAAGTTTCTTCCTCTTCTAGCAATCTTCATGAAATTTTTAACCATTAACTCCATTTCTTCATCGTCATCCTTCGCTTTTGAATCTGTATCACTTGAATTAACCATCTTTGATTTCAGGGCAATTTCTTTTCTTTCATTCATCTCATCCTCGTCATTTTGACGCTCAGACTCATAGGATGTTAATGTACCTACAAGTTCATCAACAGTTAAAGGTGAGATTCTCGATGTTTCATGAATGGTGGTTTTGATATTGTTCCACTCCTTTGTCAATCCTCTCAGAATTTTGTTGACTCTCTCAGTTTGAGTGATCTGTTTGCCATAGTAGGTTAATCCATTCACAATATCTGTAAACTTGTTGATCATGTCAGAAACAGATTCATCAGGTCTCATTTTAAAAGATTCATATTTTTCAAGGTGAATATTTGTCTTTGTTTCCTTGACTCTATCAGTCCCTTTATGAGTAAGTTGTAAACTTTCCCAGATTTCCTTTGTTGTTTCACAAGAGCAAATTTAATTATATTGGGATGGAGATAAGGCACAATAGAAGGAGTAAATTACTTTTGAATCCAAAGCTTCTCTTTTGGATATTTTTGTGACACTGAGTTTTGATTCTTCTTTGCCACTTTCTTTTGACGAAGAGATTGTTGGATTTGCTCCTTTTTGTACGACATCCCACATTAGTGAATCTGTAGATTTGATGAATGCATTCATCTTGTTCTTCCAGATGTTGCAGTCTTTTCCATCAAAGTATGGAGGTCGTGTGTTGCTTTGGCCTTCCACAATACCTGCTCCAAGAATGCTAGCCATTGAAGATCGTTAGCTTAGAAGTATACACTTCCAAAAATAAGCCTTAGGCTCTGATACCAATTGTTGTTTCGAGCTAGGCTATACACCTAGAGGGGATGAATAGGTGTATCAATCGGATTTCAACAAATAATGCGGAATTGATAAATTAATCGAAACCAAGAGAACAAGAGTAACAGTAAAGTATTGCAGTGCTTCTGCCAGGCAGTTAAATAGAAGCAGAAAGGGTAGAAAGCAATGCACACGATATTATAGTGGTTCGGCTTTTAAGGGCCTACGTCCACTCTCCCACACTAACAGCCTACTGGTTGGATTTCACTACGTGATCGAATAAGAATTTTACAGAAACATGAGTGATTGCTTGAACTTCAAGTACTTCCAACAGAAGTAAGCTGTGTCTCTATCAAGGCTATCGACTCTACACACACTTTCTCTGTTTTGCTCTCTTACAAGATCTCAGAGTAATGCGCTCATAGACAACAATGAAGTTTTCTTTGAATAAGGTTGATAATCTCTTAGTTGTCCTCCGTTCTTTGAACTTCGTGGTCTTTATAGTCCTCGTCCTCCAAGCTCCCCGCTGGATTGATCCACTCCGAGGATCAATAACCAATACTAGCCGTTGGTTGATTGATAAAAGATCATTAGTCTTTTTCAGTAAGACACACCAGAAATTTGGAAAGATTTATTTGCCCATACAAATAAATCTTAAACCTTTTAATCAAAGAATCCGAATAAGGTAAAAGTCTAAGGATTTTGAATATCAATCAAGATCTCCTTGTTTAAGGAAAACCTTTAGAAGATCAATTTGATTGATACAAAAACATTATGACTTAGTCTCGAAATACTGTCCAGATCATTGACCATTAGTGGGGAAATTAAACCTGCTAAGATAATCCAAAAATAAGTTTGATTGAGCAGAGAGAATAAATTAATGTTCAAGAAGTTTGTCGGCATGAATGTAGAACCAGTGTGCCTCTGCCACATAGTCTGCCTACTTCTATCAACATAGATACGTTAGAGAGTAAAAGCAGTGAGATATAAATCCTTTGAGTTCATCCAAAAGTCTTTTCATCAAAGCATGATAGTTTTGTTTTCTTCAAAATCAAATATAATATTCCTAACACATTATACTATAAAGAAACTTTCTGCGCTACCTTCAAATAGTAAACTTATACCTAGTCAAAAACCTCTCTTATCAAGGTCACCAGTAAAATTAGAATTAACAAATACTATAAGAGTGTCACCAATATTCCCAAATTCTAGAGTACCTTTTAAATACTTCAAAATCCAAATCATAGCTAGCCAATGAAGTTTACATGGGTATGATAAATATCTTCTTTCCATGCCAATAACATGTGAAATATCAAGCCAAACTATACCATACATAAGGTTATCAACTGCACTAGAGTATATAACACTTGACATATATTTTAGCCCCTTCATATGTTTGTAGACATAAATTAGTTGATAACTAAAGTGAGTAGCAAGAGAAGTACTTGCTGGTTTGGCATCTTTCATGCCAAAACGATCTAACACCTTCGCAATGTAGCTTTTCTGTCTTTCGTGACTTTTTTGATTATTTATGTAGAATGATTTCTCTTGATGGACTCATGACCTGTGTGCTCATGACCGAGTCACTGACTACAATAAGCTCTTTTTTTTTTCATTCAGGTCTATTAATATGTCAATGGAAATGGAGAATACCAATAGTGCGATGACTCCAATAATGGAATCAGGAGATGGAGAAGGATTTGATGAGACATCGACACGAACAAGGTCACTAAATCTGAATCTTATCCGTCTAGTCCTAGAAAGTGAAAATTGATAGCGTGGCTTCATTTTCATGAAATCGAAAAAAGGTGAACGGGGAAGTTATGAGGATATGCAATTATTGTGGGATCTAGTATTCATACCATGTTGATCATGATACTTCAAATATGTTGAAGCATGTGAATAAGTGCAGAAAGAATCCCTGTAATGCAGACAAGAAGCAAAAATTGTCCACATCACATACAATAAGTGGGTCTCAAGCGATAAGGGGAAATTTCAGTACTGGTAGTGTCTTAACTACATCGAAGTTTGATTAAAACAGTTGTAGGAAAATGCTTGTTCAGATTATTATAATCGATGAACAACCTTTTTCACTGGTTGAACGTGTGGGATTTTGAAAATTTCATCAATAAGTTACAACCTCTCTTCACGTATTTGTTGCAATTTACTATGGCTAGAAATTGCATGAAGCTGTATTTCCGTGGAAAAAAAGTTTTGAAATCTTCCTTTCATAAGCTTAAGTCTAGGATCGCACTCACGAAAGATACATGTAATTCCATTTAAAATATGGACTATTCTAACTGCACATTATATTGATGAAGATTGGAAATTGCATGAAAGAGTCATCAATTTTGTGGTGATTTCTAGTCACAATGGCATGGATATTGGGAAAGCGATTGAGAAATGCATCTACGAGTGGGGTATTGAGAAAAATCTTACAATTACTGTAGATAATGCTAGTTCGAATGATACTTCCCTTGGTTATTTGAAAAAGATAATTTTCTAAAGAGAGTCTATTGATCTTAGATGGTGAAGTTTTACCCATGAGGTGCACAACTCATATTTTGAACTTGGTTGTGTAGGATGGCTTGGCTGAGGTACATGATTCTGTTGCAAGTATTCGAAGCGTGCTTGGGTATGTAAGGAGTTCCCCTATGAGAGTTAAAACCTTTCAATATTACGTTTAGAGTACAAGGATCACTTATAAGGGTTCGGGTTGTTTTGATGTCAGCACTAGGTGGAACTCGACTTACCTAATGTTAGACACCGCTTTAAAGCTAAGAAAAGCTTTTGAAAGGATGGATGCAGATGATATTTCTTTCTCTTCTGAGCTAAATTCTGACACTCCGACTTGTGTTGATTGGGAAAATGTCATTATCCTTTTCAAATTCTTGGGAATATTTTATGATGACACCAAGAGGATGTATGGGAGTTTATATATCACTTTTAGTGAGTATTTTTTACGTGACAACTTCTTTATATGATTATTTGAAAGTAGTGTCGAAGGCTATGGATCCTACAGTGAGAGCTATGGGTGAAAAAACGAAAGATAAGTTTGACAAATATTATGGGAATTTCGAAGAAATGAATAGAATGGTGTTGATTGCGGTAGTGTTGGATCCTAGAAAAAAGTTGAAGTATGTGAGGCATTGTTATTGACTCATTTATGAAGATAACGCGAAAGTCGACGAGATGTTCAACGAGATGAACTTGACCCTAGATCATTTGTTTAAATTCTATGAAAATCTTCTTTTAGTTATAGTGGCAAAGATTTGGGTGCTGAACTTGTGATTGGTAGTAGTCGCGATCCTAATTGCAATATGGGTAACCTAGAGAAAGATTTCAATTTTCGTGTGAAAAAGGGCGCATGATGCCTTCATTGATGATGAGAAAAAAGAGTTTGAGGGTGACTTAGCTGAGCCCGATCGATATTTTAAAGCTGAACATGAAGGGTCTGTATGGTAACGTTTTTGTTCCTAGAAACACTTTTGGAACAGAAATACTTTCTTCTTTTTATGTTCTTGGCAACGATTTTTGAGAACAGAAACGCGTTTGGTAACTAAAAAAAAAAAATTCTATTTTCAGAACAAACAAGAAAAGAAAAGAAACGTGCTTGATAACTGCAAAAAAATTATTCTTAATATCTAAGTGGACTATATACATTAAAATTAAGATGGCTTTATCTTTTTAACTTACTAAATCAAATTAAATCTCATTTATTAAATTTATTAAATCAAATTAGGCCAATATATGTATAAGTAATTTATGCACGATTTAACAAATTATAAAATGGACGAGATCTAACTATAAGAAAAAAAAAACTCAAAGAGAAGACGAATTAGAATTAGACAACGAGAACCCCAAATATATTTTCTATAGATAGGAAAAATCACAATTATGAGCCACAAGTAAAATTTTTCAAGTAGCTAAAAATATGATTACCTTTAAATGAGAACCCCTAGAAAAATATTAATTGCACTTTGAGTGAAACTTGGGACTAAAATGAAAATATTTGTGTCTTCTGGCACTTTTAGTCCAAATGTGTAATTTTTTGAACATGAGGACTAAAATTAAATGCATGATATCAAATTCTCATGTCATGAATTTAAAAGCAAATTTTTTTTGGCTAAAATGATTTAAAATGAAAATTTTTAGTCAATTTAGGATTATGCTCAATAAAGAGGCATGTGGTCTCAAACTGAATTTTTAGAACTTTAAGAAGCCAAAATGAAAATAGAATTGAAATAAAACTATGGATTATTTTTGCTGCATTTTTCTAACCATGAATACTATTTTTTTTCTTATTTTTAGTTATTTTTATAATTCAAATAAATCCAAAAATTATCAAAAATTGTAAATTTTTTTTATTCAAAATTGGTTTATAAAGCTGGGACAAAACTTTCAAGATTGATTTTGTAATTTTACGAATTATTTTGATATTTTTAATTATTTTTTTTAAAAATAAAATGATTAAAAATTACGTGCCAACATCGTGCAAGAACAAAAAAGAAGAGAGTGTGTTCAAAAATAAAATTGTTTCCAATTGTTTCTAAAAAAATGTTCAAAACGTGTTTCCTAAAAGTGTTCCAAAAAGTGTTACAAAAACGTAGAAACAAGTTTTTTTTTTGTTTCTTGTTTCTACTCCAAAAGTGTTTCTGTTTCTCAAAAGTGTTGCTGGAACACTTTGGGAACACTTTTTCACCATATGTATTTCTATTTCAAAAGTGTTATGGGAACACTTTGGGAACATAAGCACTTTTTCTGGAGTGTTACCTTACAGACTAGAAGATGTTGGTGACCTTGACATTCTGATGTGGTGGAACATTGTTGGCCAAAAGTTCAAAATCCTCTCTTTGATGGCTTCGGATATTTTGTCTACTCCCGTAACCACCATTGCTTCGAAGTCAACTTTTAGTACATCCGATCGAGTGCTTGATAGCTGTCGAAGTTCTTTGACTCCTAGAGTCGTGGAAGCTTTGATTTGCACTCAAGATTGGTTGAAAGCGGTTCTTAAGCCGAGTATTGTTGAAGAGTGCATCGAGAATGCAGAAAAATTTGAGTTGGGTAAGTCCTTATCTTTTCTTATCTTGTAATTTACGTATACTTAATAAGTGAATGTCTTATTTAATAGCTTCTTTGTGTTAGATATGGATAATGTTAATGCGAAGATTAACAATACATAGAGTTTGCAAGTTGAAGTGGAAGAAACATGTGGTGAGATTTTCCATTTTACTTTTTTAGTCTCATTTCTAGTAATTCTAATATATAATTAATTTTGAGTAATCATCTATACTAAATATTGTTTTTTTTTCAGGGCGTTACAACTTAGAGTGTTAGAGAAGTCTTTTCTTTTAGGGTTATTACCATGAAAAACCCCAAACTGGTGCACGTGTAACAAATTTACCCCAAACTATTTTTTAACCACAAAAAATATTAAACTGATACATCTGTGACAAATTTATCCTAAATTAATTATTTTTACCATGAAAAATCATAAACTAGTACACCTGTGACAAATTTACCCTCAGTTAAATTGGATAAATGCCACGAAAAATCTCAAATTGATACACATGTGACAAATATAGGGTTTAAACCCCAAATTGATGTATCATCCGATTCAACAATTTAACTGTTAGATTTAACGAAAACTAACGAAGGGTAAATTTGTCATAGATGTATCAATTTGGGATAAATTTGTCACAAGTGTACCAGTTTATGATTTTTCGTGTTATTATCCCTTTTTTTATGGATAAATTGAAGTTCCAATTTGCGGTAAATGAGATTAGTATTTAACTTCATTTATCCTCCGTTGAGAAGTTAATTTATTTCATTTGCTTGCTTACTCTTGCGAATTTATTGTGGCAAACTTATTTTCATGTGTAATATGTGTCATACACTATGGATGCATTTGAAAATGAAGCTTCGGAACTTTAGATGCATTTTATGTTATTAGGATCAAAAAGTGGAAAGCAGTAGTTTTGCCTTTTCTTCCCTTTTTATTGCTACATGGGTTTGGGACTTGTTCAAGGCATGAGGAGGGAATGGCTGAGATTCTTCCATTTTTAATGCTACATGGAGAATGCACTGCCAAAGTCCCAAGTTGAGCCTTCCTCCTTTAGCCGCTACAAACTGGTTCCCTTTTCTTTTTTAATTGATGTTGGTGCTAGGTAGGACCGTAACCTGTATCAAATCGGGAATCGGACCGGACTGGTGGTTCGATTCTTGGGTGGATCTATGGAACGAGTGGGTAGTTTACGATCTCATTTTGCAGAATCAGTTCCTAACCGACAGTTCTCGATTATAGGGTGGGAACTACCCATTCGAGAACCGACCTCCCCTAATACAAGATGCTGAAATTTGCTGTTGTTCAGCATCATTGTCATAAGGACTTGGGTAGGTTGATGTCTATTCTTATCCCAAGTGATCTCTTCATCAAAAACAGCATCACTGCTGGTCTCAATATTCTTTATCAGTAGATTGAATAACTTATATATTTTGAATGCTTCACTTACACCAAGAAAGACACAATTAATAGCCTTGTCATTAAGTTTCTTCATTTTCTCATC
Source organism: Rhodomyrtus psidioides (assembly GCA_021437785.1). Lineage (NCBI taxonomy): Eukaryota > Viridiplantae > Streptophyta > Magnoliopsida > Myrtales > Myrtaceae > Rhodomyrtus > Rhodomyrtus psidioides. Next base: position 9,372,937 of record JAILYB010000015.1, on the reverse strand, counting down.
CGAGACATGGGCATATGAGATGCATCCAAAGATTTTCAAGTGATCTACAGCTGGTCTTCTCCTACTCTAAGCTTCTTCTGGTGTCATATTTTGAACAACAAAATTGGACTTCTGTTCAAAACATGAATACTCCAGTAGTAAACTTCCAACCAAAAAAATCTTTGGAACTCTTCCTCTTGCCAACCAGCTTCTCACTATGTTGAGAATGGTTCTATTTTTCCTTTTAGATACATCATTTTGTTGTGGTGTATATATGGTTGTAAGCTCTCTTCGAATGCCATGTTCTTGCACAAAAAACTTCAAATTCTTTTGAGCAACATTCGCCACAACAATTTGTTTGAAAGGTCTTAATGGTCTTTCCTGCTTCATTTTCCACACGAGCTTTGATGTTTTAAATGTAGAGAAAGCTTTGTATTTTTCCTGTAAAAAATAAACTCAAGTTTTTCTTGAAAAAATCACCAATGAAGGTAATTAAGTATATTTTACCTCCATTAGAAGATGAGTTTATTGGACCACAAATGTCCGAATGCACTAGCTGCAAAACATCCTTTGCTCTCCATGAGTTCCCTTTGGGAAATTGAGGACGACGTTGTTCTCCAACAGCACGTTCATCACGGACTTGGGAAGGAGTAGTAATTTGAGGAAGACATGTCACCATGTTTTTTCTGTTGGAGAGTCTTCAATCCACCAAAACTCAAGTGGCCATAGAGAAAATGCCACAACCATGTGGGATTTTTCAATTCAGCTATCAGACAAGATTGAATACTTTCAATCTTTAATGGAAAAAAAAAATCTGTTTGAACTCATATGAACAACTGCAATAGCACCTCTAACAGGATCATAAATTTCACAAGCATCCTTCTTGATAGAGATTTACTTATCAGGTCAAGAACATACACCACATTGAGATCGTTTCCACAAAACTATTCTTGGTTCTTATCTCAATATCACCTTTTCCCATCACTTTCACAGTAGAATGATCACCAAAACTCATAGTAGAATGAAAATCTTCATCTAGATAAGAAAAATAAGACTTACTTCCATTGATGTGGTTACTGTATCCGGTATCCACATACCAAATATCTTACTTGGGTTTCTTTTCATCTTGAATAGCAATTAACAACGTTTGTATTTCCTTCTTTTTGATAAAATTTGAATTATCTTCCTTTTCTTTGTCATTAGGCAGTTTAGCATAACATTCAGATGGATAATGACCAAATTTATGACATCTAAAGCACTCTACCTTGGATTTGTCAAGATCCCATCCTCTGCCTTTGCCTTGAGATTGGTCACTATTGGCTTTGAAATTCCTACTGACATCTCTATTTCCTCGATCTCCCCTTCATCTACCTCTACCTTTTCCTCTGAAATTGTTGGAATGAGTACTAGTAGAAGCCTTCAACGCTTGCTCCACTACTGTTGATCTTTTGTTCATCTTCAGTTCATGGATCAATAAGGAGCTTTGCAATTCATCAAGAGAGAGTTCATATATGTCTTTCGACTCTTGAATTGAACAGACAACATAATTAAACATTGGTTTCAGGAAACGCAAAATCTTCTCTACTACGGTGACATCGTCCATCTTTTCGCCATGGAATCGCATCTTGTTGCTGATTTCCATTGTTTGGCACAACGGCTGGTGACAGATTCTCTATCTTTCATCGCTAATGTCTCAAAATCCCTTCTCAAGGCTTAAAGCTGCACATGTTTCACCCTAACAAAGCCTTGATATTTCTTCTTCATAGAATCCCAAATATCCTTGGAAGTTTCTCTGCAAATAATAGTTTCCAAGATGGGATGATCAATAGCCTGTTGATACCTAAATTTTGATTTTTTTAATCATTTATTGCATAAAAAATTAGTGATTAACCTTAGTCCCTAGCTAAAAAAAATTAATAAAATAAAATCAATTTTGATATAATTGTCATTTAGATTAATTTAAATTTAGCGTCCACTGCATTACATTTGTAATTAATTGGACAACGGAGAGTGAGCTTCGATAGATAGCCCTAGACAAGCTAGATTAAGCCCGCATTGTGATATTCCAATTGAAAACTTCAAATTGCTTAAATTTGCATGAACGAGATAACATAGATGGGGAATTATAACCCTAGAATTATGGTCACGTTGCAAATATGAAGCAATCGGCGCAATCCCACGATATCTGTGCATGATCCATTAATTTGGGAAGCAAACACTAAAAGGGCATTGAATTAGTAAAATGAAAAGGACCGAGAGAAACGTATTGTTTCATTGCCCAAATCACGTGAAATAAGAAGGGAGATTTTGTCCTTTCCTTGGGTGGACTATGTCTTTGGCATCTCAAAAAATGGGGATTGGCCACTGATAGGGAGGGGTTATGGAAAGAAAGGAAGCCCATGAAATCGCTACTTTCTATGGACTTGTTCGTTGGCATCATCTTGAGAGCAAAATCTATGAGATGGTTGGGCATCATGTCAGAAATCATTGAGATCATCAAGCAAATCACTGATTCATAGAATGCTCCATGATTTTTCACATGCCCAAAAGCCACGAACATAAAGATGCATAGCCATAAATTGTGACATGATTGGATCAATTGGGGAGAATAAATATTTGATTGATGAAACAGGTTTGATTGGTAGCCAAATTCTAGGTGACAATCTGAAGCCAAATTGCCGTAATTGATTCCATTGGTCCAAGTTTTTCCGAAGAAATGTGAATGATGTTTGCTATAAAAAGTAGACCTCCTTCATCTCGAAGGGGAGGTTGGTGATTCCGAAAAGCACGTATAGTAAAAAAGAAAAACGAAAAAAAGAGAGAATAGGAGAGAGAGAGAGAGAGAGAGAGAGAGAGAGAGAGAGAGAGAGAGAGAGCATTTTCATAATACACTTTGAAAGATCCCATGATCAACCCACTTTGAGACTCGACAACGGTAACCGACATTTACTTGGCAGCAAGCAACCACCACGACGGCGGCGGCGATGCCGGTTCCAGAGTTCTGCTGAACTTGCACCGAGTTTACTCATTCAGCAGCAATTTCCTCTATCTTTTTGCAGGTTACCTCAGCTTCTTCCCTAGCCTGTGGTTTGCATATTTGTTGCTGTCCCCACTACAATCGAGGCCCTAATCATTTGTTTCATTGTCTTCGCAACTCTGATGCTTGTTCGAAGACAACTCGACTGACCTCCCTTGACTAGATGCTCGCACATTTACTTCCCCTGCTGCCTTCTTGTTGTCGCCTACACTAGGCGATCTTGCTTTTTTGCTCGCCTTTTCAGTCTACGATATATCTTTGTTCTCGTTGAACTTCTTTGCTGATTTGTTTCGTGTCGTGACAGCGCCGAGAAAGCAGTTAACCCCCACGACCTTGATGTCCTCTGTTTTGTAGGATCGGAAGTCCATCTTGCTGTTGACATTGCTCAAGATATACTTGGTTGAAACGATACCGATTCAGGCATCATTTACGATTTGACGAGGGTACTCCTCCATCGCGAGCATTATCGCTGAACTGATTGCTTCACACGATCATTAGTCACTTGTTGAGTTCGATTAGAAAAGTATATCTAAATTAGGTGATTATTCAGTCTAATTTTAAAATTCCTTATTTTGCCTTCCTGATTTAAATTATTTTGATCAGATGTGACTCTAGGCATTATCCAATTAGGTGCTCCTCATATAACTTAAATTCAATTATTACTCTGAGCCGTAAAACAACGGATCATTTTTCTGATTATATTTGAGTCCGTCGTGGTCAAATATTTTGTCAAGATTATGATATCCCTTAATTTATGACGCGAGACGATGCATTATTTTTTCGGATATCGTATTCATTTGCTTGAAATCTCAAAATATATTGCTGTGGATTGATTTGTATTCTTATCCTACATAAGCAAGCTTTTCTAGAAGACGTAAAAGAGGAGGTTGCATTTTTCAATATAATTTCGATGAGGTCGCATGTTAAATAAGGTTAATCATAATTAGGTTAATTTTTTTGCATGCCACGTGATATATGTTAGAACAGACTTGTTTAATGTTAATCGTTCATCTCATGCATTGCATCTTAGCATAGTTAATATATATATATAAGGGACAAAAAATTTAAGTAAGTTTGTACTCTTGCATGCACGGTCTAGACTGCATGTTAGCATTAAATGATAAAAAAAAATCATTTGTTTTGTCCGATTTCCTTTCTTGCAAATCATCATCACTTTTATATGCATTTCCACATGTTAGGAGATAAGTTCTAAAATGAATCAAAACTATCTGCCAAACATTTTTTTTTAAAATGTACCGTGAGGGCTTTAAGATAATCTAGCGTAACCAAATTCTCGAACTTGTAATCTCTGGTTCACAGGAGTAAAGCATTTCTCCCAATGCTCTACTTAGGTGTCTAATCGATCTGCCGTAAACAGATTAGTGGCAACTCCAAATAAAATCTTTTGCATGAAATACTTGAAACCATAAGTCGTGAATTGATATGGACTTGGGTGCGTCCGAACTAGGTCTAATAGCTTAGCAATCCACTAACTCGAAAAATTCTAATTTTTATAGGCCACGACATATCCTGAAATAGAAAATTTTTTGCTGTCCTTCAACTTTCTAGCTTCCAATTCAGCTTTTTGGAAATCTGTCAAAGCAATGCCTGCTGGTGGCTCTTGAATTCTAGATTCGACAACTGGCTAGTACTTCTTTCACCGTAAAAAAAATTCGTCATTAGCATTCTCCAATGTAGAGGTGTCAAATGGGTGGGTCGGGTCGGGTCGAATATGGTCTGATGCATATTGACCTATCTAACACATTTTAACATATATTTAATGATTCATACCCGACCCCGACCCGCAACTAACCAATACCCGACCCGACCCTTTTTGACTCATATTACCAAACTACAATAACATTATAAGAAAATAATATTATTAAAATATTTCCATACAATAATAAATCTAGTGAATATGTTTTCCTATTTTTTAATTTTTTTAGATTTTTCTGATTTTTTTGAATTTTTAAATTTTTTAATATTAACTATTCAAAAATATTTTTATTATTAAAATATCTTTTATTTCAAAAATAATTTATTATTTAAAAAAAATTCTTCGATCGACAGCGGCGGCTGGTGCCTCCGGTGATCGGCGGCCCATTTGCAATTGTATTATATTGCAAAGTCTTTGAAGTATTATATTGAGCCCATTTGCAATTGTTGTCCTTATGAGTCGAAAATGGATTTAAGTATGGACCCATTTAATTCTACTTCAACCTTTTGGACCAATTTTTAGTGATCCCTTTAAAAGTTAATGATTCATATAAGACCCATTTTATAAAAAATATGGATCAAATATAGGTCTATGACCCATATTGATAGCTCTACTCCAATGGTCATAGACTCATAGTGACCATCAAAACGTGGGATGGCTGCTTGCACAAAATTAGAACCTGTGGCTAGGGGTGTCAATGGGCCGGGTCTCGGCCAGGCCCGAGCCGGCCCGAATTGAGCAGTACCATGCTCGGGCCGGCCCGAACCAGGCCGGGCCGGGCCGGATTTGGGCCGAAAATATTTTTTTCCCTTTTTTTAAAATTTTTTTGAATTAAAATTAATTAACAAACCATCAAATGAAAAAATATAAAAAGAAAATATAAAAATAAATTAAATTTAAAAGAAAAAAAATGTATTTACAAAAGTTTGGCGTCGGGCCGACCCGGCCCGGCCCGGCCCGACCCGACCCAACCCGAAAAGGCAGAAAAAATTCGGGCCGGGCCGGGCCGGCCCATCCGACGCGGGCCAAATTGACAGCCCTACCTGTGGCCATTGGATAAATGAAAGAAATTTATGGTGGCCTCACGTGTTCTCACTCTCAGGGTCTCAAGGCTCATATCACTGAAGAATCGGGAACAATAGAACAGACGTATGAAAAAATCTACAGGAGAGGAGAGATGAAGCTAAATCTTATGTCTCATTCAGAAATTTGAAGCCTTTAAATAGGCAAGTACATAACAGAAATACCACCAAAATAGGACCTATAACAACCCATGATCTGCATAAATCAATTACTCCACTAACTCCTAAAGATTAGGACAAGTGAAACAAACTATTAAATATGCAGAAAAAGAAACAATTATTATTTTCACAATTTTCACATCCATTATGGGGAATGTCATTCGTTCGTCCTCCACTTGCACTGCATTATTGCAAGTTTCCTGCTTTGACTCTGGGGCTTGGATCTGCTGCCTTAGTTTTTCTAAGGCAGCAAATCCCCATCCTATAGTGCTCTCCCCCCTATATCAAGGGTGGGGATCCCCTGCCTTAAAAAAACTAAGGCAAGGAATCCGAGTCCCTGACTTTGGGTAAGCATGAGAGCACCAGTAGAGGTGGCAATATGGGTCACAAATCCATATTTGACCCATATTTGTATAAAATGAGTCAAATATGGGTCATTAACTTTTAAAGGGTTCACTAAAAATGGATCACACTTAAATTAATTTTCGACCCATATTGACCCACTTTCGACCCATAAGGACAACATCCTTTCAAAAATTACAAATGGTCCTAGGACCGGGGCCGTAACCGTGACCGGGACCGGGGCCGGGGCCGGGACCGGGGCAAGGTCCTGGGGCCGTGACCGGGGGCGAGGTCGGGGTCCCGAGGCTTAATCCCAGGGCCGGGGCCGGGACCGGGGCAAGGTCCTGGGGCCGTGACCGGGGGCGAGGTCGGGGTCCCGAGGCTTAACCCGGGGCCGGGGTTGGGGGTCGGGACCAGGGGCCGAGGTCGGGGTCGGGGCCTTGTCTGGGACCCGGGGTTGGGTCACAGGGCCTGGGCCGGGACCGAGGCCAAGTTCGGGGGTCTAGACCAGTGCCATGGCCGGTGGACCGGGATCGAGATCGGGATCAGGGTCGGTGTCGAGGCCGAGGATCAGGGACGGGGCCAGGGACGGCGCCGATGCAGGGACCAAGGTCGGGAAGTATTTTAGTAATATTATTTTCTTAAAATATTATTGTGTTTTGATAATATGGATGAAAACGGGTCAGGTCGAATTTGGGTAATTAAATATGGATCAACATGGGTCGGACCATATTCGACCCGACCCAACCCAACCCACCCATTTGCCACCTCTAAGCGGATCCGGATCCCCTGCATATAAGGCAGGGGACCATTATTTTTGGGCCATTGGATTTCCCCCCCTTTTATAGGGGGGAAATATAAAAGGGGGGGAAATCCAATGGCCCAAAAATAATGATCCCCTGCCTTACGTGCAGAGGATCCAGACGCCTCTAAGCACCAGTCACAACTGGAAATTCATAGAGAGACTCAAGAGTTATTTTTTCCTTTTGGGTTTCTTCTGTTAACTAAAATGACGGATTTCATACGTTTGGAAAGGGAAAAATGGCTGAGAACACCAACTTCAGCTGTTGATGGAAATTGAGAATGGTATTGGAGGGGTTCACGAAGAAGAACCGCAACATTCATGAGGTCAGCAAGTCCTCTCCTTCAATCCCTGGACGATGCTATGCTGACATTTCCCCAGCTTGGCCAGGTATATATAACAGAGCATGTCTGAAGACTAAATGATAGAGAAATGTGTGTTTTCTTTCCTGGTTTTTGTTGCCGTTAAGAGGGATTCACGAAAAACGGTGAGGACCAACTTGTAACCAGCTCCCGGACAGACGTTCTCTATTTGGCCCACGCTGTTTGATTTTGAGAAATGACCTCTTGTTCTCTCGATCAATTATATCCCCCCCAACCCAGGATTCCGTGGCAGTTTCAGAAACATGCTTATCTCTAGTTCTGGATTCGTATTCTTATTGTTTTTGCTAGACTACGGCAGATCCAGATCATATTCTCACAGTCAGCAGGAAAAATTCAATCTTAGAAGAGCTGGAATGACAGTGAGACAAAGTTGAAGAAAGAACCATAGAACAAAAGAATGGAGATAACACCATGCGTATGGTTCTCATTGTATATAATTCATCAAATTCATCTGCAAATTTTCAGAAAATTACCATTTTACTGAGATCACAGACAAGTTTTGTTATTTGTCTCACAGCAGCTATTAGCACTATTGGCCGACAGTTAAAAGTACAACAACATTGTAGCGTTGTGTAATTGAAAGTAAAATGCACACACCAGAAGCGTGATGTTCTTTAAGGGGGAAGCTCCGTCGTGTTCATGGAGAGTATACACAGACCGTGAGGAAGAAAAAAATAAGTAGCCATAAATACAAGAATACCAAGATCAGCTTCTTCGCCCACGGCAGGCCGACGAGGATTAACCATATATATCTGGCTTGCACACCATATGCAGTACAGGCTTGCGACAATCCCCATAAGTTTCAGAGATTGATAGGATCTCTTCCTGATGGACTTAAGGGACTTCACTCTGCAAAGCAATCACATTTAAGTAACAAGAACCAATACGTGTCCACAATCATGCTACAAGAAAACTAAGTGAAATGGATCTTGGTGGGAATAGAACCTGTTGATGTAAACAAAACCACAAATTAGGCAAATGCATAAGAAACCAACTACAACAACAGCATCAGGGTTGACAGGTGCACGGTTTTTCCACCAACCAGTGCTCAATATCCAAGTATACACTGATGAATGGCCATTTTCCTGCAAAGTGGAGAAATTTTACTTCATAAGGCAGGAGATTCAAGTAAGAGTGCAGCATCTAGATGAACACACACATAACAATGAACGCCCAACTTAAGATTTCTAATCAATGTGATGATTTGAAATCCACCATCAACCATGAATAAGTGCAAAGTTTTTGCGAGCAAAACAGTGAGAATACATTTCTCATATTCTAAGAAGTATTCTCGTTCTTCTTTCAAACTGAGCCTTCATCATACACCTAGTGACAAAAATGAATATATTGGTTTTAATAGAATCTGTTTGTACAGAGTGAATTCACCCAAAAATGTATCGAGTTTTAGGGCTTAAAATGCCAGGTGTATGTTGAAGCCCATCATGGGTAAGTATGTAACTATGTATGTACGTATATATGTATGAATAAAATGCTTGCTAAATTACTACTGTATGACCAAAAATGACTACTACTGAAATGATCAACATGGCATTCACTAAATCTTATGCAGAATGAAACCTTATGGAACGATAAGAAACTCAATTCACATTAACATGGTCAGCACCATTTGAAGAAAATCAAATAGCTTCAGCAACAGAAGGGCAAATATGCAACTCAGTTCTAAGTTCTTGTAAGCATGATATTATACAAATTCCATGGTAAAGCAGCTTAGACTCGTATATAACTCCAATATCATCTCCACAAAGGAGGATATATAAAGAGGATGTCGTATTGACTTTAAACATGCTCGATAACACCTGAGGGCAAAATCAGTACCTCAAACAAATGGTCTAGGAAAAAATGGGATAAGGAACCGGCAGCTACCAACAGCAGACATTGCCTTCTCGTGAGGGGGACCTGCACGAAACCATACCAAGACGAGGATTATAAAGGAAGCAACTTAAGGGCACAATTATGATCACTGAACGGCAGTACACTAAAGGTGGACTTAACAAGATTAAAACTTTATGAGGCCACTGGCTTTGTAACCTTGATCTCACTGAACTCGACTTTCCCTGTTTGCCAAGATTACTCCCCAAACCCATAAAATAACACAAACCCCTCAACAAATCAAACAACCCAGCTTTCTTCACCGCTCTTCTACATGAACCAAGCGATCAAAACACTTGAGAGACCTCACCCCAGAAACAGAATCAAGAAGGCCCTTTTGGAGCAAAACCTTGGAGACCCAAGGATAGAGGAGCGAGAAAGGCAAGCCCAGGATCAGCACATAGTAGAACGGGTCATGGATGGCGTCGGCCAGGAGGGAGCCGAGGGGGCTGGCGAAGCCGAAGCCGGGGAGGTCGGAGAGGGTGGAGCCAAGCCACTCGGAGAAGGAGCCGATGTCGGGGCCGAAGAAGGCGTTGACGGTGTAGGCGAAGGTGTGGTGGGGTGCGAATCTGCCGTTGGAGAGGGACGTGAGGGCGAGCCCTGAGCCCATGGCGTACATCAGGTGAGGCCCCGGGCCTGGCATTTTCACCCACGGAGGGAGAGACAAAGACAAGGAGAGAGAGAGAGAGAGTCTCGCAGGATTTTGAGCTGACCCGACATGAAGTCGAGTCGTGCTCGTGATGCAGATCACAGGATTTTACGATGCACCGCGGAGCAGCTGATCTTGATCACCAGTTTGGTCTTTCGAGGCATATCCTCGGTCCAATACTCGCTTGGAAGTTACCGAATTACCCCTTCGTCATCACTCACTCGGGATGTGAAATATGATCCCCCCGCGATCCCCGTTTCAGCTACAGCGTAACCTTTCGTCTCTCTCTCTAGATCGCCAGAAAAGAGTACAGATAAAGAGCTGTCACCCACCAGAGAGAGAGAGAGAGAGAGGGAGAGAGAGAGAAGCCATGGAAGAAGTAGAATCGCCTGCTTCGTCGAGGCGCAACAAGGAAGCAGATCCGATGATCGAAGAAGGGTCGTCTCCGCCCCACGACACCTCCCTCTGCTGCAACCACTGCTTCGGCTTCCGCCGCCCGGGCCGCGCCCGCCCGTCCTCCTCGTCCAGCTTCTGGGAGCGGATCGGCTCGTCCCACTTCGACCGCCGGTGGTGGGCCCCGGGGCTCAGGGTCCTGAAGAAGCTCCGGGAGTGGTCGGAGATCGTCGCGGGCCCGAGGTGGAAGACCTTCATCCGGCGGTTCAGCCGGAGCCGGGCCATCGGCGCAGCCGGAGGGTCACATGACCCAAACAGGCACGGCAAGTTCAACTACGATCCCATGAGTTACGCCCTCAACTTCGACGAGGGGCCGGGGCACGACCCTCATCTCGACGACGAAGACCACTTCCGCCGGTACCGGAACTTCTCCATCGTCCGGCACGCGTGGACTCCCGGCGGCGGGGACTCGGCGGCGGAGGACGTGGCCGGGAAGGGTAAGGATGCGATGGCGACCGCGGTTGCATGACAGGGTCCCAACTTCCCATGACTCGCTCGTCGTGGGGAGTTGGACTCTATGACGTCACTTGGCCCCTTGATAGTTGATATTTATACCTCTGTGGGATTGTAAAAGCATCGTCGTTTTGAGTGGGTGTGTTGTCGTTTTTGGTTACGACCCTAGGGATGGCTTGTGAATGGTAAGATTGCACGTAGGAAGTGAAGCTCATCCCATGCGCTGATTGGAAGCCATTCCGTGCACATTACTTAAATTGTTCCTTCTTGTATCAAGCCAAAATATATATAGGGGGATTTTTTTTTTTTACAAAAATATTTAAAAATTCGTACTTTTGTGGACTGAAGTGGAAGAGCAAATTCTCTTAATTTTTTTGTTTTTTTTTTCCCCTTTTCTCGGTTTGGTTTGGTTTATCTAATCGACAAATTGGCCACCCAATCACACCCGATAACTCGAAACTTGCAAAGGTTGAATTCTAATTGCATCCACGCGATCGCATGAGCTTGTAAGCATGAAACATAGAATACGACACAGCGTTTCTGGTTTATGTACACGAAACGATCCCTTGAACATAACATTCGGGCAAGTGAATGACGACTTGATGACACCGCACAGCAGGTGCTAAGTGAGGGATTTTCTCCTGTTCGCTGATCTTATGCTGAGCAACACATCCCCCACGATCCACGGGAAGCTCAAGAAATTGAAGCTCCGGCGAACGAAGGATGGATGGTACGCCGCGTGATACCATGCCGAGGCCAGGCGCTCCATCTCGTTCGCCTTGCACCCGCTCTCGAACCATCCTCTGGCCTCTTTGTGCAGGCTCTTCACCGCCAGCGAGATCCGGTCCTTCATATCTCCATATTTCCTGTTGTCCCTCTGCAGATATATGGCGCGGCTCCGCAGATTGCCAGTCAAGATTTCGTCCTCGCTCTCCGCCCCGTAGAAATGCATCAGCGCGCTCAATTTCTCTATGTACTTGTCCCTGTGAGCGACTGCCGTGTCGACGAATGCCTCGTAACCCTCGACTTCCAGATCATGATCGTAGTACTCTCGAGCGATTTCCTCCGACCAGACGACTTTCGACTTCTCTAGCGAGGACTCCAGCGTCGCACGATACAGCTTTCCAAGCACACCAGTAGATGTGTACCTTGGTTTGTCTACCCTCTCCATGAAATCTGGAAATTCTCTCGGCTTCAAAACCCTTGGCATCTCAGCCGGTGCACCAGTCTTTGCAAAGTCCACAGCCATAGAGTGAAGAGTCGCCAACTGCAGACACTTTTCACTCCGGGCCTTTTCTGGTTCACGGTCGGCATGAACCAAATGTGCAGTTGAGATGGCACCCAGCGTGTCGTTGATCATGTAGTCAACGAAAAATTTATGAATTTCCTGAGAAATATTTGGTACTGTTAAAGAAAGGATACTTCAACCCTATGACAAAACAAAGTCTTGACACTCACCTCCAGTGTCACTTCATGATCCATTATGCGTGGTCTCCTCCCAGTATAATCCATTGGAGTATCAGTTCGCATTGGGATGATATCTTCATCCCAACTGATAAAGAACAGGTCTCCATCCAGATCGCCACCAGAGCACTCGTTAGGATGAGGCCTGTCAAAACACGTTATGAACCCAATTTAAAAATGCGTGGTGAGCAAAGTTGCAATTATCGGATGCGGAAGAGTAAAACACAGATATGCAGCAACTTGGACCTTTCTCCTTTTTGAGGGAAGACAATGCAATCGACCAAGCCCGTTTCTTCTAATTCCACCTCAAAAACAGCCTCGAGGACTCTGATATCCCCAGGGTGAAGGCAAGGGTTTTTAGTGACAACTACCTTCCCCATAACTGCTGCTGTTGTCTCATCGACCTTCTGGAAAAATCTTTGCTCCCCACTTTCTAGCTCTGCTTTTGTCATAGTAACTCGGACATAAACTTGGCCATAATCAAGTATTCCGGCCTCATCCAAACAACCAAGCAAGATCCGACCCTTTGGAACATGAATGCGGCACCTGCTCTTCAATTCAGACAGCTGAATCTCGTGATGCGCTCGAAGCATCATCAGAAGGTAAGGATCCGCAGTTGGTTCATATCCCGCGACTAGCATTTTCGATATAATATTTCTGCGTTCTGCAACACTCAAACTCTCCAACATAGTTAAAGCAGCCTCCCTGTCAGTTAACATTTTCCCAAGAATAAGCAACTGTTTCTGTTGCATAGCCTCAAACTTTTCATCTTCCACTCCAAGAGTGGAAAGAAGAGAAATGATCTCCCTGTTAAGATAGCACGGCATTGAGTCACTCCACTTTGTAACATTAAGCATCCTGTTGGATGACTCAAACTTATGCATGCTCCCACGAAGAGAGAGCTTACGGAAGGAACGGCGGTCAACAGCAATAACACCTTTATAGCCACCATATCGGATTTGAAAGGCTGAAGGACTGTCAGTCAAGCCACACTTCTGAGCAACTTGCCTAGCAAAAGATTTTGAGATCTTTCCAATCCCATCTGAGAAACAGTAGTCAAATCCTCTGGTGTTGACCTCAATATCAGGAATGATCTCCACATCTTGTGCAGGGACAACCATAGTCTGTACGGAAGAGCTAAACATTTGACCCATCCTAGCTGCACACTTGGACACGCTTCGGATTTTGTTGAAGCAGCCCATCCATTCTCTGATCTGTTCTGCAGTCACCTTGTCATTGGAAGCAAACATCCAGACGGAGTTTGACCTAAGTTGACTAGCTGAGAAAGCGAGAAACTGAAACTTCTTCTCACCAATCACAATACCTTCACGAAGAACAGTCAATATACGATGATATATTCCAGTCCTCAGAGGTTTAGAAAAAACGCCTTGCTGAATACTGGTAGATAAGGCATTCGGGGGAATTTTGCTCCAATCTTCTTCGACGAAAGAAACCCTTAGAAAATCAGAAGAATGTGATGCAAAGTTCTTCACCACGTAGTTAGAGGTCTCCAGCTCAGGACCTAAGCAATAAATCCTTGTTGGGGTAACAAAAGCTCTGTGACAAAACATTACATTACTGTCTGTTAACCTTCTGAGAGCAGACGAAGGAAGATTTTTGCTGTCTCTCTTAAGGACATGTAACTGGGTCTTCACAAATGGCACGGGATCGTAACAAGTGGATGTAAGCTTGTGCAGCTTCTGGAGAACCAAGACAGCAGTGTCAACATCCAAAGTGCTAAGGATGTCGTTGGTTAGCTCATACGCACCAGCCAGACTTATTTTCTGGGTATGAACAAGAGCATTAAGTTGGAATACGATCTCGTAGTCTAACTTAGGAACAGAGTTACACTCCAGGAGTGGAACTATCTCAGATGCAGATTGAAAGTCCACACCTTTTGCTATAGTAAGATCAATTGTTCCTTGTTTATAATAAGGAAAACTTGCAAATACATCTGCAGCTGGTAATTGTAGCCCCTCATCAACTTCCCAACAGAAAGTAGTCGATTGACCAACTGCCTTCACAGGAGAAAAGTCTGTTGTGCGGACCCAAAGAAAATTGAAATCTTCTTTGTAGATATGGTATCGATCAGGACTAAACTTCGAGGTTACATCAGATCCGGCAATTCTCTTGTAGATCCTTGGTCCGTTTTTAACCTGTGATAGGAGAAAACAACTACATCAGATCCGAAAATTCTCTTGTAAATCCTTGGTCCGTTTTTAACCTGTGATAAGAGAAAAAAACAATGTTCAAGCACCATAATAATGGATCGATATCCTGTGACAACGACCATTTTCTCACACGATCTAACGAGGTATAGACCAACAAAGAACTGCAGAACTCAATCCGAGAGGAAACAACAGAAGAAATAGGGTATCTTTCCCTGTAGTACAGTGGGACAGATACATTTTGAGGCATAAAAAATTTCCTGATAAGTTAATTAAACATATGCACTAACATAATTATCTAGAACCTATAAATTAGATATTGATGCGTGCAGTGTTTCAGTAAATATTCCTAAAAATGTTTGTCTACAACAGTAGTCTGTCTCCTTCCAGCGTTGAACTGAACCGATCTAAGTCAAAGAGATGAATATCGAGGCAAAACTTGGAGACAAATGCATAATGCAGATCATGTTATGTTCAGAAATTGCCGAGATCATCTAGAATCGCTAACTAACCCACTCTATAGTCTTCCTATAAAATTTATGATTTCCCAAATGCATAAACATTTCCCCAAATTAAGTAAAGCAGGTCAACTATGGATACCGCTTCATAAGTGATCTTCGTTTATTGACCTTTGTCTAAATCTATTTAAGCTCAAACAAATTTATAAAACTAGTCTACGATTATCCTTCCAAAAGGTAAAGTTATACATTGAAGCATAAGTGGTAATGAAATTGTGAACGTACACAAGCAAGGGTAAAATTGGAGTGCTCAGAATCAAGTTTTAACTCGCCTAGCTATAAACTGAAGTTAAATTTCCCAGAAGAACTCGATTCCAATACACATTCATTTAGGAAAAAACTAAGCTCATTGAAAACTAGATATTCGCCAAATTAGATTTTTTTTATTAGCAAGGATCGTGGTAGATTATCAAAACCTTATTCGTGCTCTACCGCAATAGTAAAGCATACGGAATGTGAAAGTCGCTTAGTTCATATGATGGTAAACTCGGTGCGATTTTCCTTCTTCTGGAAACGTTCAGAAACACTAGGCTACCTTCCTTTGCTTGGTTTATCATTGGATTAGACTTCCTGAACAATGCTAAACCAAGAAATTGAACTCAAAGATGGGCAAGAACTAGCAATTACAATTATAACCAACCACAAAACCAACAAGCCATCAGGTTGCCACATCAACGGAAAAAAAAATGGCAAACAAACACCCACAAATAAATCAACCCTTCTTTGATTTTAAGGAATTTCTACTACATCGATGAATTATATCCCAAAACACCGTAAAAGAGATGAAGGCATGTACCGTCAAGAGAAGTGCATTGACTCTTTTGCCGCCGGAACCACCACCATCACCACCCGAGCAACACCCAACACTCTCCACCACATCATCAAACAAAACCTCGAGCTTAACACTCTCCACCACATCATCAAACCCAACCTCGAGCTTATAACACTCCTCCTCCATCCAGACCCAGAACTCAACCCTCCTCCTCTCGGGCATCAACCAAACCCTAACCCTCCTCCAGCGCTCCAGCTCGCAGAGGCAGCCCCTCTCCACCATGAACCCGGCGTGGAGGACCCCGCCGTCGACGCGGTGCCTCTCGTGGACGGGCCTCGGGATGATGTCGTCGTAGGCGTCGGAAAGCGCTAGGGTCTGGGACTTGAGCACGAGGGGCTTGGAGAGGGCGAGGTCCCGGTGGTGGAGGGAGGCGAACTGGACGCGGCCGAAGCCGCGGGGCTTCCAGTTCTTGCGGTCGGTGACGATGTCGATGGCGTAGACGGAGCCGGGCCCGAGGGCGGACTCGAGGAAGCGGAGGAGGTCGTGGGCCGTGAGGGTCTGAGGGATGTTGGTGACCCGCAGGGTGGGCCTCTCTGCCACGAGACCTCCCATTGTTGCAGTTGCAGAGAGAGAGAGAGAGAGAGAGAGAGAGAGAGCGCGCTTGACTGTTTTGCTCTCACTCTCCGAGTGTGGCGAGGAAGACGACAGGGTCAATCGCTCTGCTTTTACTTTGCTTATTGGTGCGCACTGCGTCTGTCTATTTCCTCTTTTGCCATTGATTTTGGGAAAACTTTCAAAACTCATTTACTTATTTCATATAAAGACGTAAAGCGCCTGACCGGCGAAATAAAAAAAAATAATAAAAAAGGCAAATAACGAAAATGCGTTTGCTCTTACTATTTTTTAAAATAAATAAAATATTTATAGGCCTTTATTTAAAACTTAAGATCCTGCGAAACAGTTTCTCTTAAAACTCCCTTCATTCTATGATAGGACCGACTTGAGGAAAATTCAGAAAAAGAATGTTAGCAGGGAGACAAAGAAAGGAAGAGTGGAAAACCCGATTGTGGATAAGGAAATAAATATCATGCAGTTAGATGCATTGGTTTCACATGAAACATATGTCGCCTCTACTGAAGCTTTAGACATACGGGCACTGGTGGCTTGCCCTAATAAGTCACCGAGTCACAAATGAGTCTACTAGCTTGGAACTGTCAAGGGTTGGGTACACCCTTGACAGTTCAAGCTCTAAGAGCTATCACGGCCGAAGAAAGGCCCACTTTAGTGTTTCTCTGTGAGACTAAGAATAAGGAAGGGATGGTGCATCATGTGAGAAAGAGGTGTAATTTTGATAATCAATGGGTGGTCTAGCCTTGTTTTGGAATGATGATGTGAGAGTCAAAATTTTGAATGCCTCAAACGATTTGCTTGATCTAATGTATGATGATCCAAACCAGGGATAACCCTTTAGGTTGACTTGTTGTTATGCGCCGACGACTTACCAGGAAAGACTCAGGGTATGGGGGAATATCAGACAGATGCAATCTGATAAAAATATGTTGTGGGTGTGGATTGGGGATTTTAATGAGACACTTCTATACTTGGGAGAAGGAAGGCAGAAGGGACTCTGAAAATTACAGAATGCAGTCCTTCAGGGATTTACTAGAGGAGTGTGCAATGATGGATATAGAGAGCAAGGGCTGCGCTTTTACCTGGTCAAATAATAGAGATGGGGAAAATTTGGTGAGAAAGAGACTTGATAGGGCTGTGTGTAATCTCTCTTGAAGGGTGGCGTTTCTAGCTGCGGAGGCTTTCGCTTTACCGGCAATAGGCTCAGATCATAGCCCAATATTACTGTCCTTAATATCTCACATGGTTAAGAGGAAAAAAAATTTCAAGTTTGAATCCTATTAGCTAGAGAGTGTGGAATGTGGAAAAATCATTAAGGACGAATGGGAGGAAAAAGAGAAATCAGAAGCTAATCTGGTAGAGGTATTACAAGCTGTTTCTAAAGCCTTGGAAAAGTGGAGTGGAAAGAAGTTCCCGAATAGTAAAAATCAGATTCACAGGCTGCAACTTGAACTCCAGAGGATTACTAATGATCGAAGTAAACCAGAAGGCAGAAGCGCTCAAAAGGAAATTGTGAATTAGATCCAGAGTATGTGGCGAAGAGAAGAAATGTATTGGGGATTGAGGTCACATGTGAATTGGCTAAGATGGGGGGGATAAGAATACTAAGTTCTTTCATGCAACAACTATCCAGAGAAGTCAACGAAATAGAATATTGATGTTGAAATCAATGGAGAACGACTCATGGATTAAAAACCCAATTCTCCTAAAGGATATGACCTCGTCTTTCTTCTGTGACTTGTACACCTCAACTGGACACCGAAACTTTGAACCGGTACTTGCCTAATGCCTCAAGCTTGTACCGGATGAGATTAATGCTGAGCTTGAAGCTGATGTTACTATAGAAGAGGTCAGGAATGCCGTCTTTCAAATGGGATCGGAAAAGGCCCCTAGACCAGATGGTCTCAATGGCTTGTTTTATCAGCAGAATTGGGAAAATATTAAAGCTGGAATCTTCAAGGAAGTTAAACGCTTTTTCGACACATGGAGAATGAAACCAGCAATGAACCAAACTCATATCACACTCATTCCGAAAGTAAGAAGCCTCGAGAAGCTCGACCAGTTCAGACCTATTAGTCTTTGTAATTTTGCGTATAAAATTATCTCGAAGATATTAGCAAATAGACTGAAGAGGTGGCTGCCCCGGATAATCACCGAAGAATAGAGTGCTTTTGTAGGAGGGAGACAAATCTAGGACAATATCTTGATTGTCTAGGAAATCATCCATCAGCTGAGA
Organism: Rhodomyrtus psidioides; assembly: GCA_021437785.1. NCBI lineage: Eukaryota > Viridiplantae > Streptophyta > Magnoliopsida > Myrtales > Myrtaceae > Rhodomyrtus > Rhodomyrtus psidioides. The sequence continues at coordinate 9,354,203 of JAILYB010000015.1, read as the reverse complement.
ATTTGGAAAAGGAAAAAAAGGTTCCAAGCTTTATTAAAGTTAGATATGAAGAAAGCCTATGATAGAGTGGAATGGGATTTCCTGGAGGCTCATTTAATCAAGATGGGATTTTCCTCTAAATGGGTAGATAGAGTTATGGAATGTGTAACTTCAGCTACATTAAGCGTGAAGTTCAACGGCGAACCCCTGCCATACTTCAAACCCTCGAGAGGCATAAGGCAAGAAGACCCCATCTCTCCTTATCTTTTCATTCTTATGGCGAATACTTTATCTATGTTGATGAGGAAAGCAGTTAACGATGGGACGATCAAGGGTATTAAACTAAACAAATCCTGTCCTCCTCTCTCGCATCTTCTATTTGCGGATGACTCAATATTCTTCTTGGATGGCAAGCTAGTGGAGTGTCAAAATTTGGCGATGATCCTTAATCAATATTGTTATGCTTCAGGCCAGGAGATTAACTTAAACAAATCGGGCATTTACATGAGGCCAAACTGCCCTTTTCAACTACATGAAAGTCTAGCATCTGCTCTACGAGTTCCAATTATGAGAAAGACAGGAAAGTATCTAGGTATTCCATCTGACTGGGGGGAAACAAGAAAACAGATGTTTTCTTGGATCAATACGCGAGTAGATACGAAGCTTGAAGGCTGGAAGGAAAATTTATTCTCTAGGGCTGGAAAAGAAACTCTTATTAAATCGGTGGTCCAGGCAATTCCCCAATACGCCATGTCGATCTTCAAAATTTCAATATCCATTTGTCAGTCAATCGAGAGGAGAATAGCTCAATTTTGGTGGAAGAATAGCAACACTAAAGCGGGTCTGCACGGGCGCAAGTGGGAGCTACTAAAATCTAGGAAAAATCACGGAGGGTTAGGTTTTAGAGACATGGCTTCGTTTAACAAAGCACTACTGGGAAAGCAAGCCTGGCAACTTACCCTTAATCCAAACGCCTTATGAAGTAAAATTATCAAGGGTATGTATTACCCGAATTCAAACTTTATGGAGGCGAAGAGAGGATCAAGGCCTTCATGGGGGTAGCTGAGTATTCTACATGAAAGAGAGGTTATCGAAGACTCGTTACGCTGGTCTATAGGTACGGGGGAAGCTGTGAATATTCGAGAGGATTGTTGGTTGCGTAGGGGAGTTATTGGTGGTCCGGCAAACTACTCTGACCCTGTGAAAGTCTCTGAATTAATAGTAAAAGAGAAGGCGGAATGGGATATTGATAAGATCAAAAGCCTATTTGAGATGAAAACTGCAACAGAAATCCTAGCTATCTCGTTGAGCACTACACTTCACGAAGACAAAGTGAGATGGACGAGGAATGCTACTGTCAAGAGTGCCTACAAACTTCCTAAGAGCAGAAGAGTCAAAACAGAGTAAATATATGGCGTCCTCCTCCTTTCAACCCTCTAAGAAACTCTGGAATGGGATCTGGAAATCTAAAATCCCCCCCCCCCCCGCCCCCCAAAGTACGGATTTTTCTTTGGAACATAGCTCAGAATGCTTTACCGACCAAAGATAACCTATTCCGAAGAAGGATTATTTCCCACCCAACCTGCCCTACTTGCAGCAATCAACCAAAAACAGCAGAACACCTGTTCTTAAACTGCAAGTGGACCAAACAGATTTGGAGTAACCTCAATCTTTGGTGTCGCTTCTCTTAAACACACCGTATGGATGCCTGGATTCAAGAAGCCTTAGAAGACCCTTACTGCCCTGTGTCGATGGAGAGAATAGCGGTTGTCCTCTAGGGTATCCAGAAAGCAAGAAACGGCTTATGAAGAAGCAAATACCTTTCTCGAGAGCTATAGCAGATGGAATAATTGTCGCGACCCGTCCGGAGGCGGACGCGGCTAATGGATTACCGATCGCGGGCCCTTTGATCGGCGCGGGCCCTCCCAGACCCATACCAAATCGCGGCGGGAGTATTTTTTGAGGATTCGACGATAGGAGTCGATCGCTTTCGACCTTCAGTGTGGTCGTGGTGGCATGTGCAACTTGTGCATGCATTTGGAGTCGCCACCGGTCTTTCTTGGAGGGTAGACCGGAAACCTTACTGACCGATTGGGAGGGATCGATCAGTTCTGCGGAACCAGAGATTTTGGGTTCGGGGACTTGGTTACGCTGGTGTCATTACCAACGCCTTTTCGGTACCTAACGCGAGTGATTTTCCTGACTAAGAGTTCACGCAGGCGCAAGTTTGGGTGAGGTATGTTTGATTCAGGGTTTCATGCAGATTGGACGACTATTCCTATCAATCACAATCAATTTTCGGAAGACGATTCGCCCAAAGGGCGAAATCGTCATTTTAAGAAGGGTCGGGGTTCAAAACACCCGGAATGAGTCTTAGCCAGTTGTTTGTGGTCATTTCCTATTTTTTGGGATTTTCCTGGATTTTTTTAGAATTTTTTTGGAAAACGATTTGCCGGAAGGGCAAAACCGTCATTTTTGGAAAGATCGGGGGTCAAAAGACCCGAAACAGGTCGTGACCAGTTGAATGTGGCTATTTCCTATTTTCTGGAATTTTTTAGAATTTTTTATAATTTTTCTGAATTTTCTGAATTTTTTATGAATTTTTTTTATGATTTTCTATTTTTTATTGATTTTTATGATTTTATTATTATTATTATTTTTTTATTATTAAAAATAATAATATAAAAAAAATTATCCGGACCGGGTCGGATGACCCGGCCCACGCCCAGATCCGCGACCCAGACCCGGCCCGCACCCACCACCATCAAAACGGCGCCGTTTTTGGTTTATTGATTTTTTTTACCAATTTCTTAATTCAACAGAAAATCCACGGATCGGACGGTTTTTATTGTGCCACGTGGCCTCTTCTGGTGCGTCCGATCTCAGAATAGATCGGACGCTCCTCAGAGAGCCACTTGGCCGAATATCAACCGTCCGATTGATTTTAATTATTTAATCCGAAAATCATTTATTTATTTTGAAAATCTTTTAAATTTTCCAAAAATCCCAGATCGCGACACGTGGCGAAGCCACGGCCGTCCGATCTGGGCATTTGATTATTCGGACGGGCCCCTACGCTGACGTGGCCGCTGACGTGGCATGCCACGTCAGCGTTGACTCGAAGACCCGCTGACCCGCCGGCGACCTCGCCGGAGAAGACGATGAACAGTGGAATTTCCGGCGAGGTTGCCGGAAAGCTCGCCGGAAAATCGCGGCCCGCCCCCAAAACTTGGTATTCTTCGCCCGTTCTTTTGGCGTTCGACTCCCCATCGACTCCACATCAAGTTACAATAAAAACATGGCAAATGGGACGTCGGAAGGGCCTCGAACCGGCGGCCACCGAGCCGATTCCGGCGAGGTATTTACAGATTTTTTTTTTTATCTAAACTTGATTCTGATCGTTCAGGGCGCATCCATGAAAGGTCAGGAAGCTTACCTGAGGTCGTCCAATCCTCGGCGACGGCTCGAAGTCCCCCGTCGAGCTCCCGGTCCGAACCGTGGCCGGCGAGGCTCCGGCTCGCATCCCCGGCGTGTTTTATGCAAAATAAGGGTCAAGTCGGGCTTAGAGTTGATTCTAGGGGATGTTTAAAGCAAGATATACACAAAATGAGGTCCCGGGAGACCCGACCGAGAATCAAAAGTTCAAACGCTCATTTAGGCATTTTGTCGAACAGTCGGCGTGCGTTAAAAAAATGGAGATTGGGGAGAAAAATTGACCTGGTTTGGACCCGTCGACGGCGACCGGAGCTTCTCTGAGGTGCTGTGAGGTGCGGGGGAGCTTCGTCTTGCTCCGGCTTCGCTTGAAAACCTCGCTCTCTCTCTCGGCCTCCCTCCTTTTCTCTCTCCGAACTCGGTATTAAAACCGAGATTCCTTCCCTTCGTCGTGGCCGACCGCCTTGGTCGCCCTCTAGCTCCACCCAACGTCCACCATTGCCTTTTAAAAAAAAAACTCAGGCTGCCGCTCCCTTTTCGGCCCTCGTTAGTGCGCCTTTAGGCTGCGGTGGGTCTGCAACTCTGAGTTGCAGACCCGGTCCGGACCGGGTCGGGTCGGTCCTGACCCGACCGGCCCGGTTCGGTCAATTTCGTCAAATTGGGCCTCTAATTAACTCCTTTTCATGAAATTGACACCAAAATCGGACTCCTTGACATGTTTTCTATCAAATATGGGTATTTTCGTGAATCAATTGATTGAAATTTAGTGAAAACCCCAAATTGCCCTTAGGATCCGAAATTGATTTTTGCTTAATTGAGGGCCCAAACAAACCAATTTGTCAAAATTGACGCCACCAATGGATTACTCATGATGAAAAATATTGGGTAGAGGTGTTTAATTTTGGTGGGTATGCCCGTATGAAATTTAATTTCAAAAATTGTGAAACCGGGGATTAAATTGAAAGAAAATTATGCAATTAAGCCCTTTTGTTTAAAATTGATCAAATTGGAGGGCAAATTGACCTAATTGCACTTCAATACTTTAGAATCCAATGTCATAGCTTATAAAAAGTAAAAATTGAAAATTAAAAGACTCGAAAAGGAATTTTTGGGCTCGGTTCGGGTTTATGTTTGTTAAGGAACATAGTGACCCGAGCCGAATTTTTGAGATTTAAAGTGACACACTTGAAGAGGAAATTAAAACAAAATGATCGAATATTTTTGGGTATTTTTCTAACCACGAATGGTATTTTTCTGATTTTTTGGGTATTTTTATAATTAAATAAACTCGAAAAATATTAAAAATACCAAAAAATATTTTTTGTTCAAAATTGGTTCCTAAGGCTAAACCAAGGCTTCCAAAGTTGATTTTGTGATTTTATGACTTTTTTTTGATATTTTTAATTAATTTTAAAGAATAAAAATCACAATAATAAATGGTCAAAAATCAGGTGTCAACAATAATAAAGATCAATTTTTGTTGAGGACAGAGACATGCTCATCCACTTCCTGGGTTTCACCTCCAGTTTTTGAACTGAAATTAAATGTCGATGCTTCTGTAGATGTGGCTGAATTTGAGGGAGCAGTTGCGGGGGTGCTCCGGGACTCCAGTGGAGCTCTTATTGACGATTTCTCCATGAAAATCCCTTCCTCTACTGCTCTGGTGGCTGAAGCACGTGCCCTAATAGAAGGTCTGAAGATACTCGAAGGATTGAAGGAGATCCGTAAAAAGAAGATACAGGTCACAGTGGAGTCTGACTCCTTAAGTTTAGTTCGTGGGGTCAATGAACAGATGGATGCCAGCTGGGAAGTAGAGATTCTTATCTAACAGGCCCAACTTACTTTAGCCTGTCTCCCACAAATTTCGGTGAGTCATTGCAAGAGGACGGTAAACCAGGCTGTCAATTGGGTCGCCAAGACACATCGTCTGTTTGGTGTTTCGGCCCATTGGCCCACTTCCCCACCTCAACCCCTCTGGGCTCTATTATGTATGGATGCCCGTCGTTTAGGGCTTTTTATACGAAACTCCACGTCTTAAGTAATGCAAGCTTTTTCCGACCAAAAAAATATATCAAGTTCTTACTTAAAAAAATTTCGTTGATTTTATAATCCTCCGTTAATTATAAAAAATCGAAATGATTAAAATAATAATGGAAAAATCCCAAAAAGTATTTCTTTATTAGGAGGGTAAAAGTTATGGCAAATCGTCTAAAACCTTGGCTTCCTGATGTTATCACCCAGGAACAAAGTGCCTTTGTTGGGGGTAGGCAGATTCAGGATAATATCTTTGTAGTTCAAGAGGTAATACACCAATTGAGAGTACGGAAAAGGACTAAAAAGTTTCAAGCCATCTTGAAACTAGATATGCAAAAAGCATATGATCGGGTGGAGTGGGATTTCCTTTGTGCAAGTATGTCTAAAATGGATTTTTGTGATGAATGGGTTGCTCTAGTGAGGAAATGTATTTCAACGGTGACCTTTAGTGTCAAAATGAATGGGAACTACTTCCTTTTTTCACACCTTCCCGAGGAATAAGGTAAGGTCATCCTTTGTCCCCGTACCTGTTTATCATTATGGCAAATGTTCTTTCATTGACTCTGAAACAGGCTACTAATGAAGGGCAATTAAAAGGGATAAAGCTGAATAGTAGTTGCCCCACATTATCTCACTTATTATTTGCCGACGATGCTGTCTTTTTTCTAGATGAATCTACCAGGGAATGTCAGAATCCGATTAATATTCTTAATCTGTTTTGTAATGCATCGGGCCAAGCTATCAACCTTGATAAATCATGTATATATTTTAGTGCTGGCTGTTCGTTAGATTTGAAGGAAAACATGGCAAACGCGTTGAGAGTACCTATTGTCGCGACCCTCTCCAGTGGCCTGCCGGGATCTCGAGGGCTAATGGGCTGCCCGATATCGCCTGATCGGACGCGGGCCTCTCCCAAGGCCATTACCCAAATCGCAACGGCTGGATGTACGTGGTCGACCTTCGGTGTGGTCTAATGACATGTGATACGCGTACATGCCAAGGAGTCGCCACCAATCGTTTCATGGAGGGTACAATTGGAAACCCTATTGAATAGCCAGGAGCAATCTACTCGATTCTGCGAAAACTAGAGAAATATGATCGGGGACTTTGTTACACCAACTGTCAAAGTTGACGCCCTTTCGGTACCTAAGTTGAAAGATTTATCTAATCCTAAGATTCATGCAAATGAGTGGGGTACTGATCCTAAATCTAGGAGCTCAAGCAGATAGGAGTGTCTACCATATCACTCACAATCAGTAAAAATAAATGCGCAAATCAAGGATCCAAAACGTGCGGATAAATCACATGAAAACAACGTGGCATCCCTAATAAGGCCCTATCAGCCTAGAGAAATGTCAATCAAGGCTCAAGAGTGGTTTTGACATGATTCGCCCATAAGGGGTAAAATCGTAATTTTGAGAAGGTTGGGACAATTTATCCTAAAATGGCAAAATTGTCATTTCGTATGAGATTGTTGTGACCCGTTTTTCTGTAACGGGCGAATGGATTGTCGAATCGGGCCCCCACCTTACAATGTGGATCGTGTTCTTTCTCGACGCGTGCCTTCCCAAGCCCATACCAAATCGCGACAGGAGTAAATTTTTACGTGGGTTTTTCGACGGTAAGAGTCGATCGAATTAGACCTTGGTGTGGTCGTGGTGGCATGTGCTATGTGTGCATGCATTTGGAGTCGCCACCGGTCTTTCTTGGAAGGTGGACCGGAAACCTCACTAATCGATTGGGAGAGATCGATCAGTTCTGCGGAACCATAGATTTTGGGTTCGGGAACTTGGTTACGTTGGTGTCGTTACCAACGCCCTTTCGGTACCTAACGCGAGTGATTTTCCTAACTAAGATTTCATGCAGGTGCAATTTTGGGTAAGGTAAGTCTGATTCAGTGGTTTCATGCAAATTGGAAGATTAGTCCTATCAAATCACAATCAATATAAGGAAAGCGCGATCAAGTGCATGAATGAACCACGTCAACGCACATCAATTCAAATCAAAGGCCTCCTAATATAGCCTTAAGGGCTTAGGGAATGTGTGATTTAGGACTAGGGGTAGACTGGGAAGATTTAGGGACGATTCGCCCGAAGGGTGAAAACGTCATTTTTTGAAAGGTTTGGGTGTTGAACTAAACAAAATGGGTCGTGGCCAGTTGATATTGGTCATTTCCTATTTTTGAGAATTTTTTTTCGAAATTTTCAAGATTTCTCGAGGAACAATTTGCCAAAAGGGCAAAATCGTCATTTTTTAAAAGATCGAGATTCAAAATACCCAAAATAGGTCTTGACCAGTTGACTATGGTCATTTCCTATTTTTCAGGATTTTTTTGGAATCTTCGGAAAACGATTTGCTCGAAGGGAAAAATCGTCATTTTTGAAAAGATCGGGTTTCGAAAGATACAAAATAGGTCATGGCCAGTTGATCGCGGACATTTCCTATTTTTTGGAATTTTTTGGAGTTTTCTGAATTTCTTCGATTTTTGGAAGACGATTTGCCAAAAGGGAAAATTCGTCATTTTGGAAGGATTGGGGTTCGAAAGACCCAAAATAGGTCATGACCAGTTGATTGTGGCCATTTTCTATTTTTATTTTTGGAATTTTCATCAATTTTTGGGAGATGATTTGCCTAAAGGGGCAAAATCGTCATTTTGGAAGGAATCGGGTTTCAAAAGACCCAAAATAGGTCATGGCCAGTTGATCGTTGCCATTTCCTATTTTTTGAAATGTTTTTGGAATTTTCTGAATTTTTTTTTTCAAATTTTTTGAATTTTTTATGATTTTTCTATTTTTAATCTAATTTTCGTTTATAATTTTTTTGAATTTTTTATTATTAAAAAATATTTTTCGGATCAGGTCAGACTCGACCCACGCCTCTCGGGCGCCCAACCAGACCATATGGGTCGGACCGGTCTAAAACGACGCCGTTTTTGTTTTTTTTATGTTTTTGATTTTTTTTATTTTTGGAAAATAATGTTTCGGATGGGCTTTTTTCCAATTTAACTTTTTTTAAAAAAATATTTATCAATTTAATATTAAAAAAAATTACCAAATTTGGTGTTAATCGACAATTGGGCCGCCGATTGGCATCCAAAATAGGAAATTGGGCCCCAATCGGTGGCCCAATTGCCGATTGGGGCCCAAATTTATTTTTTTTTTCAATGGATTCATCTCGAAAAATTATGCGAAATAAAAAAATTCGTTTCAAACGGACACCCGAGCGATGAGATATGCTATTTCAAAGTATTATTCTATCGGATTTTTAAAACTTTGTTAATTTAGGCATCCATTTAAACGAATAAATTAAAAAAATATCAATTAAATAATAAATTATATTGAAATTACGTAAACTTTGAGGAAAAAAACTACATAATTCATATTCCACCATTAAAATTGACTTTTAATTTATATATATATATTTATAAAAGTATCAATTAAATAATAAATTATAATTGAAATTTTATTAATAATTTAGGCATCAATTGAAAACTTTTATAAAAAAATATAAATTAAAAGTCAATTTTAATGGTGGAATATGAATTATGTAGTGTTTTTTTTCTAAAAGTATCAATTAAATAATAAATTATAATTGAAATTTTATTAATAATTTAGGCAACAATTGAAAACTTTTATAAAAAATATAAATTAAAAGTCAATTTTAATGGTGAAATATGAATTATGTAGTGTTGTTTTTCTAAAAAATATAAATTAAAAGTCAATTTTAATGGTGAAATATGAATTATGTAGTGTTTTTTTTCCTCAAAGTTTACATAATTTCAATATAATTTATTATTTAATTGATACTTTTTTTAATTTATTTGTTTAAATGGATGCCTAAATTAGTAAAGTTTTAAAAATCCGATGGAATAATACTTTGAAATGGCATATCTCATCGCTCAAGTGTCCGTTTGGAACGATTGTTTTTTTGATTTCGCATAATTTTTCGAGACGAATCCATTGAAAAAAAATAAATTCGGGCCGCCGATTGGGGCCCAATTCCCTATTTTGGGTGCCAATCGGCTGCCCAATTGCCGATTGGCACCCAATTTGATAAATATTTTTTTAATATTAAATTGGTAAATATTTTTTTAAAAAAAATAATTTAGAAAAAAGCCCGTTTTGGATTGGGCTTCTGAGCCCAACCCTTCTAAGACCGCGAGAGGTCCAAAAAAGGATACAAGAGAAGAGCCCATTCGCACATTTTTATGGCAGGTCAAATCTTCATTCTAAAGCCCAATTGGACCTGGCCCAAATTTCTTTCCCATATCTCCTTCAAGAGGGCCGAATGTGATCAGATTTTTTTTAAATAAGCCTACACGCCAGCCTACTGCTTCTCTTTTCCTCTTCTCTCGGTTTCGGGCCACATCAAGCCTAGCTGTCGGGACACGATAAAGAAAAAGGCCCCAACGCAAACCAAAATGCAAGAAGTGCTCCATCGTCCTCATCCACGCTTCTTCTTCTTCTTCTTCTTCTTAAATACTTTTGAAGCTTTCTTTAACTTCTCTTCTTTATTATCCTACTTCCCCCAGGTTCAAGTCCATCCCAGAAGAACTACTCCACGTACAGATTGCTAACCCATCCTTTACCTCTCCTTTTCCATTTTCTTTTGGTTTCTTTTCGTTATCATTTTCTTATTATTCCCTAGGCTTCTCTTCCTTCAACGACAACTTCCTCCATGGACATCACAGTGAGCTCCGAACACTCGTCGCGTTCAACCATCACCGTTCACCGCCCACCGTTGGCACCACCGCATCCGACGACGAGGTCAACTGACACCAACATCACTAAACCAACGCTCCGTCTAGACTAAACGCTAAACAAATCCGCGACCTCGATTTGTACTTTCTCTTCTTATTCTTCTTTTGTCATTGTTCTTGTTCAATGGCCGTGTAGGACATCTTCCGCAATCCTTCCCCCCACGGTGAACTACCACCCCCTAACTCTGTGTTCGACGCCGACCCTCCCGCTTTTACCCCAGAAGGGACCATAAAAGAAACGAAACCGGCGTGGATATGAGACAAGCAACATGCACGCAGGAACTATTATAAAGACGAGCCGAAGCGCAAAGGAAAAGAAAAACAAAATTGAAACTCACGTCCGGACTGGAGCCTCATTTGACTTAGTCAAGCATATCGTCAAATCAAGCATATCGTCAAACGGGTACAGTGCGACATAAAAGATCATTAAACTGAGGCTTTGCGGATGGAACCAATGCAAGCTACCACTCAAGTTAAACTATTCAAGCTACCAGTAGTACATAGGTCTATCTGATTCGGCTCCATTTGACCAAATAGTCAACCGGAACCGAACTCACAATAGCTACATAAAAAGGCACCCAAGCTCTGCGGGAAGGGGAGTTACCTGCTCGTGCGAGGTCGATGACAACAACGGTTCTAGCGAAGGCGATGAGACACTTTAGCCGTTGATGAAACCGCTCCGATTCCTCACGTCATACTCTCTCTCAGTTTTCTCCTTCTCTCCGTTGAAGGTTGCCCGAAAAATCCTCCACTGCTCCCTCACTCTATTTTTTTTCTTAGAACCGAAAGTCTCCCTCTTTCTCTCTCATGGCCGAACGGCCCTTATAGCCAAAGGGCGGTGAGGACCTCACGCACTCCCTCACCTCTGAAAAAGCACTGCTCTCCTCCAGTTTTGGTCGCCCGATCATTGGTCCTTGCTTTGCCGATTTGGTCCCCTGCCTCCCTCTGTTTTTCTTTGGTATTGTACGTGGGGGGAGAAGAGCAGGTCCTGCTCTTTGGTGCAGACCAGGTTCGGCCGGGTCGGGTCGGGTCGGGTCCGACCCGTCCGAACCGGCTCCTAATTTTTTTCCCAATTGAGCCTCTAATTGACCATTTTTCATGAAATTGATGTCAAAATCGGACTCCTCGACATGTTTTCCATCTAAAATGAGTATTTTCGTGAACGATTGAGTTGGAATTTAATGAAAACCTCAAATTGCGCCTAGGATCCGAAAATTATTTTCGCCAAATCGGAGGCTCAAACAATCAAATCAGTTTAAATTGAGGTCATCAATGAGTTCGGGACGATGGAAACTATAGGGTAGAGGTATTTTATTTTCATGAGTGTCCCTAGAGAGGATTTAATTTCGAGATTTGTGAAACCGTGGACTAAATTGAAAGAAAATTATGCAATTAAGCCCTTTTGATTAAAATTGATCAAATTGAAGGGTAAATCGACACAATCTCACTTCAGAATTCTTGATATCAATGTCATGGCTTATCAAAAGTGGAAATTGGAAATTCAAAGACTCAAAGAGAAGTTTTTATGCTCGATTCGGGAATATGTTTGTGAAGGAACATAGTGGCCCAAGTCTAATTTTTGACATTAAATAAGACCAACTTGAAGAGGGAATTAAAATAAAATTATTGACTATTTTTATACATTTTTCTGACCACGAATGGTATTTTTTCTGATTTTTTGGGTATTTTTATATTTAAATAAATTCAAAAAAATATTAAAAATTATGAAAAATATTTCTTGTTTAAAATTGGTTCCCAAGGCTAGGCCAAGGCTTCCAAAGTTGATTTTGCAATTTTATGACTTTTTATGCTATTTTTAATAAATTTTGAAAATAAAATCGACATAAATGATGATTAAAAATCAGGTGTCAACAGATATGTGGAGTCAAAAGGAGACAAAAATAGGATTGGCGACCCAACCAATCCATTTCCTATTTTTCGAGAATTTTCAGAATTTTTCTGGAATTTTAGACGTGATTTTACCCTTTAAGGGGTAAAATTGTCATTTTCGGGTTAAAACGGGAAGTGAAAATCTCAAACATTAGGATTGGCCGACTACCTGACCCAAATCCTAATTTTAAGCAATTTCCAAGACTCGATTGGAATAGGGACGACGATTTATCCTTTGAGGGGTAAAGTCGTCATTTTGAAGAAAAGACGAGATTCGAGAACTCAAGCAGAAGGATTGGTCACCTAACTGACCCTAATCCTTATCTTGGCATCCTCAATCTATCTCTTATGCCAGGCTGAGACGGTTTACCCCTAAAGGGTAGGATCGTCCAATTTTCAGAAAGAACGGATAAGAAATCCCAAAAATAGAATTGACCAATTTTCTGTGGTCAATCCTCAATTTTTGGGGATTTCTGGAATATCTAGGAATTTTCATAATTTTCCTACATTTTTGTTGGAATTTTCTAGGATTTTCTAACATTTTTTAGAATTTTCTAGAATTTTTCTGATTTTTTTAATTTTTTTTTATTTTTAAAATCATTTTTCTAATTTTTTATTTATAAAATGACATTCGGACTGGGTCGACCCTACCCACTCGGGTCAGAACCCGGCCCAGACCCGGACCCGCACAGACCGAACTCCAAAACGACGCCGCTTCATGTTTTTTTTTTTTTCGATTTTCGGTCTTAATCCAACGGTTCTTATTAGACACGTGGCTATTCCACGGCTGTTGACACCTGATTTTTTTTACCATTTATTATTGTGATTTTTATTCTTTAAAATTAATTAAAAATATCAAAAAAGGTCATAAAATCACAAAATCAACTTTGGAAGCCTTGGTTTAACCTTAGGAACCAATTTTGAACAAAAAATATTTTTCGGTATTTTTAATATTTTTCGAGTTTATTTAATTATAAAAATACCCAAAAAATCAGAAAAATACCATTCGTGGTCAGAAAAATACCCAAAAATATTCGATAATTTTGTTTTAATTTCCTCTTCAAGTCTGTCACTTTAAATCTCAAAAATTCGGCTCGGGTCACTATATTCCTTCACAAACATAAACCCGAACCGAGCCTAAAAAAAAATCATTTTCGAGTCTTTTAGTTTTCAATTCTCACTTTTTATAAGCTATGACATTGGATTCTAAAGTCTTAAAGTGCAATTAGGTCAATTTGCCCTCCAATTTAATCAATTTTTACCAAAAGGGCTTAATTGCACATTTTTCTTTCAATTAGTCCCCGGTTTCACGGATGTATACGTATGCTCTACGTATTTATATGTCATACGTATTTATACGTTATGCATATTTGTATTGTTTGGTAACCTCTTTAACTCTTGTAATAATAATAATGGTTATTATTTTTAACACCTTTGTTAGTGCCTTTTTTAGCATTTTTGTATTGTGAGTGCTATTGCTAGTGCTATTTTTAAATAGCATTTTTTGTATTATAAATTGTGAGTGCTATTGTTAGTGCTATTTTTAAATGACATTTATTTATCATAAATTGTGAGTGCTATTGTTAGTGCTATTTTTAAATGGCATTTATTTATCATAAATTGTGAGTGCTATTGTTAGATAGAATTTATAATTGTTAGTGCTATTTTTAAATAGAATTTTTGTATTATAAATTGTGAGTGCTATTGTTAGTGCTATTTTTAAATAGCATTTTTGTATTATAAATTGTGAGTGCTATTGTTAGTGCTATTTTTAAATGTCATTTATTTGTGAGTGCTATTATTAGATAGAATTTATAATTGTTAGTGCTATTTTTAAATAGAATTTTTGTATTATAAATTGTGAGTGCTATTGTTAGTGCTATTTTTAAATAGCATTTTTGTATTATAAATTGTGAGTGCTATTGTTAGTGCTATTTTTAAATGTCATTTATTTGTGAGTGCTATTTTTAGATAGAATTTATAATTGTTAGTGCTATTTTTAAATACAATTTATTGGAAGGTATTTTTGGCTATAAAAGGATGGCAAGAGTTTTGAGGTTGAAGGGGAGAGACATTTTGTAGAGTGTGCAAATTTTTGAGAGCTTAGAGAGAAGAACACAAACACTCTCTATATTCTCATAATCTTGAGTGAGCAAAATATACTAAGTTCGGAATATTGATTCCGCATATTGCTAGCACAATTGTTGTGGAGTTATTCGTCGTCTCCCCGTTCGTCAATTGGTGGTGCGTCCGAACTAGATGCCTAACACTTGTGGAGGCTGAGATCGAAGAACATCGAACCGACACCTCCGTTCAAGCACGCTACGAGAGGTAATCCATTTACTCCCTTTGAGGCTTTGTGATTTTTTTTCGATTGAAATGCACGAAGTACGCCTCTGGAGATACATGTATGGGTTGTTATTTATTTCCGCTACGTGTTACGTGGATCCCAACAGTGGTATCAGAGCCGATCCTTAGGTGTTTTCGTGCATTTAATTGATTTTTTGCAATTTTTGCAATACTATGGCCAATATGTATTAACGAATTGTTCGTCTTACATGGCTAATGGAGGTTGATTATTTTATATGATAAATTAATCAACGTAGCAAAAATTGAGACTAAATCAATTTTGAATCGAAAATTTATGGCTATCTTATTTTACGTAAAAATTCTGAATATGATTCAACGTAGAATTTTTATTGTGCCTTCCTAAGTTTTAAATTGTGAATTTATTACTTACGTGGAAGGGTGGTGATCATGGAAAAATCCCTAATCAATGTGATTGATGTATGTATGAATGTATGGTGATTATTTATATATTTGGGGTTGTAATTATTAAATGGAGGCTGCGTACTCCTTTTATTTTTCATGTAATCTTTATTTTTAGCATAGTCAATTGTTGATGTAAATGCTACGAGGATTACGTGGAGGAGCCTTTTAAGTTGGCGAGCTCTTTGGGGCCCGATTCTTGAAGAGTTCAAGAAACCAAGAAGAAGAGAAGAGCGGCTCTCCGTTATTAAAATATTAAAATGATTAAATGTGGTCTCATTGGCTCGAGACCCATTAAATCATAATTCCATGATCACCACGTAGGATAGATGTTTATGTGATTGACATCTATTTTTTTTTATGATTACGTGAGCATGTTAAACTGGTTAATGTGCAAAGTCAGACTTACCTCACCCAAAATTGCGCCTGCATGAAATCCTAGTTAGGGAAAATCACTCGCGTTAGGTACCGAAAGGGCGTTGGTAATGACATCAACGTAACCAAGTCCCCGAACTCAAAATCTCTGGTTCCGCAGAATTGATCGATCTCTCCCAATCGGTCAATAAGGTTTCCGGTCTACCCTCCAAGAAAGACCGGTGGCGACTCCAAATGCATGCACAATTTGCACATGCCACCACGACCACACTGAAGGTCGAAAGCGATCGACTCTTATCGTCGAAGAATACTCCCGCCGCGATTTGGTATGGGCCTGGGAGGGCTCGCGCCGATCCAAGACCCGTGATCGGTAATCCATTAGCCGCGTCCGCTTCCGGACGGGTCGCGACAGCTGGCGACTCCGCTGGGGACTTGTTCTAGAAACTATGGTTCTAGACCTCAAGTGGACTTAGGCCGTAATAAAAATTGAGTGATTTTTCTAACCCTACAGGCGCTCTTGAAGGTGAGGTAAGTCCGCTCACGATAGGTGTTATATGTTTTTGCAGATTGGAGTAATAAGGGGTGTAGTCTGTGATTAACTTTATTTTACGCAGGTGTGGCGTAGGAATGTATGTTGTGTGGATGATTTGAAGTGCTGATTGATAAATTGTTGTGCATGACTTGCATTGTGATGATCACGACACATGGACACACACAACCGCGCCTAAAACCCCAGGCGCCGCCTTTAGGAACACAATAGAAGGAATTGAAAATGGAATCTCCGTGAGGAAAAACACGGGGTAATCCACTTCTCAATTCCGCTCGCTTCGAACTATGGATTGAGTCCCAATGCAACGATAGTTGTGCAATGGAATCGGCTCTTTCTAGAACTCGAGGTGGGAACCTTAACCTTAGGTGCCAAACCCTCTGATTTTTAGAAGTTCACCATCACTTGTCTCATGCGCATGTCTTTGGGCGGTTGGTACACCTAAAATCGCACATAAGTCGACGAGTTGGGTTGGTAAGACTCTCTATCCCTCAAAACTATTACAGTTCATATAAATATAGGCATTTCATTCATTGCATTCTGGTGATTAGATTAAATGCCATTTCAAGGATAGATGCATGTGTTTTTCCCAAACGTCCTTGATAGAAGACGAGGAGGATGATATCCCATGGCGAACACCGAGTGAGCAACAAAGGAGCCTACTATGGACATTATTGAGATATCGTCCAATGAAGATGACGAGTTAGGGCAAGTGATCCGGAAGTCACAGATCGAACTTGGGGCATCCTTAAACGTTAGGATCACATTCCTTGGTTTCATTTTCCATTACTAGTCCTCTTGTATAGGGTTTATTTTTATCGAGGCTTTCTCTATCTCACCCCTTAGAGTGATTGTATTAGGGATCTATTGGTGTATACATTCAGATGGAACTCGGTTGTATTTCTTTTGACGGGTCATGGGAATGTGATAGTGGCATTTTCTCTAATCATCCGAATACTCCCAAGTCAAGCTTATAATTCCTTTAGAGGAAACTAAAGTTGAAAATCTTACACGACCTTTTTGGTCGTACAGGGTAATCCAGCCCCAATTTCGCTAGAAGGAATTATACACTTGAATTGGTCCATGCATGTCATACGTCACTAAGTAATCCACGATAATTGATCAAGAGTATTGACGTTATTTCGAATTTAATGACGAGATAGATGTCCAAATTGCTCGTTCTTAACAAAACGGCCTTGATTTGGATGCCGTATCTTCAATTAAATTTAAAAACACGTCGTTATGCCTTGCATTTTTGACTAATTCGCTCTTCTGAATATTGGTCAAAAGCAATTATCGTGAATTACATTCCTTTCAATAGTATGCTTTCTTTCGAGGAATATTGATAAAAACTTTTCGCACAAGATTAAAACCCTTGTAAAAGTTCTTGTCATTATTAATTACGAGCAAGCATAAGATTGAAAGGGGTCTATGCTTTCTTTTTCAGATTATTCCTTTTGACTCGGTCTTTTCATTTGCAGGTGAAAAACAAGTAGCATAAAGAAATCTTTTCTTGGATAAGTCTGAGGCTATTCTTTCATCTGACCATGAGTGAGTTAGAAAATCAGAACACATCTACTCGACTTATTATGGATCGGCTCATCCAAGTCTAAGATGTCCGGATGCTCGAAGAAATGGATCATATAAAAGCTAAAACAAACACAGGGGCTTTCATTCATTCTTGCCCAAACCAGATCATACAATTCATTGGGGTGGAAAAGTAAAGCAGAAGTGAGCCCTAATCAACGACACAAAGGAGCCCAGCTGGCCCTCCAGGTTATGGATGCTTTGTTTATACGCACCACTCCGCGTATCATGGTCCGCAAGCCTGAGGTGGAGGCGTTTGCGTTCATCATTGACTGCAACAACCTGAGTCTCGTGATCTTCGGCGACTGCTTCCAAGTCCCGAACAAGTCCATTCTCACGAGTTATATCCTCGTTTATGCCGTTGAGCCTTTCTTCTGATTCCTTAGCAGGGCATTACGTCGATCGCGCTCATAGGTAGCCAGAGATAGAGCTAAGTCCTCCACCAGATTCCTCCTCTCGCGTAGCAATGTCGAAACCCGCTCTTTGGCGAACTCAACAGCCTTTTTGTGACTATCGGCCAGGTAGTCAGCCAACGCTAGGCGGTCGGACTGATCCTCATAACGGGCTCGCAAGACACGAGCCACGGTAACTCCCCGATGAGCAGCGCGGTAGACCTCCAAGGAGTTCGTAAATAGCGTTGGAAAAATATTGTATTCCCTCCCCAACGCGGTACCCTCGAGGGAGGTGATGTCCAGGTCCCCGAACATGACTCTGATCTCATCCTCGGTTTCGGGATGATCGGCTATGTGAGCGTAGCCTCGACCCAAGAGGTTATAGAACTCTTTCCATCGAGTCAAAGCTTCGGCTGAGAAAGTGTGAACTTGGGAAGAAGCCATTTTCGACGGAGATGTGTGTAGTGGAGCGATTAGAGGATGGAAGCAAATTATATGAGAGCGTTAATCTCCCAAACACCAACTCCGCATTTTATAGCGTCTCGAGAGTGGAGAAAAGTTGCAGCAATAGTGCTTGTGGAGCCGGGTTAATTAATGTAAAGCGAGGGCTGCTCCTCCCGTGAATCATCAGACATGTCCTGATCCGCAATTTCAGGCCTGACAAATTCGGTCTCGCCATTATTAAAGCTGGGAGGGAGGCGAGCGCAACTATCGAAGAAGCCGCGAAAGGATTGTGTTGTTCCATCACGCATGAAGCTGGGCGGCGAGTGAACAGCTCTGCCACTTAAAAAGAGAAGACAGTGCTGAACAGGCATGACTATTGAGGAAAAGTGAAAGGCGAGCGCAACTATCGAAGAAGCCGCGAAAGGATTGTGTTGTTCCATCACGCATGAAGCTGGGCGGCGAGTGAACAGCTCTGCCACTTAAAAAGAGAAGACAGTGCTGAACAGGCATGACTATTGAGGAAAAGTGAAAGGCGAGCGCAACTATCGAAGAAGCCGCGAAAGGATTGTGTTGTTCCATCACGCATAAAGCTGGGCGGCGAGTGAACAGCTCTGCCACTTAAAAAGAGAAGACAGTGCTGAACAGGCATGACTATCGAGGAAAAGTGAAAGGCGAGCGCTACTATCGAAGAAGCTGCGGAAGGATTTGGTTACCCCTTCGTGTCGGAAAGCTGAGCAGGAGGTAAACAGTTCCGTCGTTTCAAAAACAGAACGCTGAACAGACCTAGCTTTCGAGGAAAATGAGGCAACAAATCGAAAGAGCGAGTATACAAAAGAGAACAGAGAACCCCGAGTGACGAGTTCGTTGAAAGACCTCAAATTCTCTAGAATCAGATTCGACATCGAAGCCATGGAACTCAACATCGCCGGTGACGAACATCAAGATCGCAGTGGTGACGACGGCAGTGGCCACGACGCTCAACCCCGGAAAAGAAAAAGTCGCCAGCGCTACGCTCGGAAAGAAATCCAGGAGCTTGAAGCTTTCTTCGATGAATGCCCTTGCCCAAACGAGGAACAAAAGATTGAATTGGGCCAGAAGCTGGGAATGAATCCTATGAGAATCCATTTTTGGTTTCAGAATAGACGTTTCAGACTAGGTGTCCAACACAGGCGTAAGGAGATCACGGCCCTAAAAGAGCAGAACCAAAACCTTCAAATGGAAAACATGTGGTATGAGAAAATTCTCAGTACTATTACCTGCCCTGACTGCGGTGGCCCTACCACCCTCAGTAAATTGTTCCCCAGTAAGCCTTCTACGAAGATGGAAGGTGCTCATTTATCCCCCTGCTCCCTTGAGCCATCTCCGGTACAATCAGATCCTGCTAATGGCGCGCATGAGCAGATCGATCCTACAGAAATTATACCAGTGTCTTCGGAGGAAGAAGATACGTGTCGTTATGATCGGAGTCACCTCATCGAAGCCCATGAATCTCCTCCACAACAGCTTCCGGTAAGATCAGATACGGTTCAAGAGGAGTTAGAGGTTAGTCGGCTGGCTATCTACGCCACTCTGGACGACGAGAAGAAGAAATTCACTTGGCCCCCGGAGCTTCATCTCAAGTTCTTGGACGCAGTTCGACAGATAGGACTCGACTTCATAGGTCCGACAAGCATACTTAGGGTCATGAACGTACCGGGACTTACCAAGCAATTAGTCGCAAATCACCTTGGTTGCTACAGAAGGGCGTTAGGACAGCGTTATGCAGAACTGAATCCGAGCAATAGACTCGGCTGCGAACCCAGCACCCTTATGACAAATGAGGCCCGGTCGAATCTGGACGACTATTGGGGATTTGATCAGGATATCCTCGCGAGTCATTTCAATATTCCTCAAGAACACGCATCACAAGTGCAACGAGTAAGCACTCCTCCGTCCGAGCAGCAGCTAGTCAGTGTTCATCCTGTCGCAGATCAGCCCACCACGCCCAGTGCTCAAGGGTTTGCCCAATCAGAGCATATGGCTTCAGATGATCTAATGGGAGAAAGCTTGGAGCACTCTTATTTCCCTAATCCCCAAGTGGGAGATGCTTGTGGTAGTCAATCGATCAAATCTCCTCTTATAATCCCAGACAAAGATGGAGGTTCCAGTTCGAAGAACCCGTCGGGCGATGCAGCTCAACCTACACATCAATCGTTCGAGGGGTCGGGTGATTTCTTCGATGAAGGACTTGATACCTGGTTCGATCAGTTGGAAGCTATTAAAGGTTGGCAACCATGATCTGCACTTGGTAATGGCACACCTAAGCTGAGGCCAGACTGGTTAGTCATTGGACAT
Source organism: Rhodomyrtus psidioides (assembly GCA_021437785.1). Classification (NCBI taxonomy): domain Eukaryota; kingdom Viridiplantae; phylum Streptophyta; class Magnoliopsida; order Myrtales; family Myrtaceae; genus Rhodomyrtus; species Rhodomyrtus psidioides. The sequence continues at coordinate 9,333,661 of JAILYB010000015.1, read as the reverse complement.
GCCCCAAGAAAGAAGGGGATGTACGCGAGAAGGATGTATCTCCTATTGTAAAGTTCTCATCGGTGCATGCGTTTGTTTCTTCAATAGCTAGAGTTGATTCTGCATAATGTTTTTCGCAAACGTCATCTCGTGTGTATACGGTAATTCCTTGTTATTAAGTTCAAGGTAAAATCAGCCCTGACACGTGAAAGCAGAATTGATAGCATGAGTTACTAGCAGAATGTGATCGAGCTCGAAAGTGAAAGATTACTAGCGGCCCCAAACGCAATGACCGCAAAATCAGGGGCAATCTTTAAGTTTCGAGCAACTACAAATCTATTTCTCACGAGGCATTCAGGTCAATCAAATATAAAGCGTCGGGCTGTGAGAATGATGCGTAGTCAATCTGTTGACACAGGCGAAAAAGGAGTCGCGTAGATCCGAAAGCAAAAACCTTTCTTGGCTAGTCAACAATGCAGAATGAAAGAGCATATATAAACAAACTCGCATTTATTTCATTCAGCAGGAAAGTTGACAAGTGGATCACTGAGGGGGAGCAGTAAACCCAAAATGAGTTCTGACAAGCATCACAAAAAAGCTTAACTGACTCTCCATGCTATCCATGCCTTGCTTACAACCCACACTCCGGGAATCGAGGTCTACAAGCTTGAAGAAAAGGAGACGACATTTCTCCTTAAGTTCGTTCACCTTGGTGTCATAGTACTCGAACTCAAGCTCTAAGTCATGAGCCAGCACCCTCCCGCGAGCTATATCCATGCTCAGGTCTTCAAGCCTTTCCTCCAACCAGGCACACTGGAACCTCAGCACGAAGTTGTGCTGGTCTTGCTCAAAGGCGGTGTCAAAAAGAGCCAGACGCTCCACCAAGTTGTCCCTCTCACGGACCAGCATCGAAACCTGGGCGTGGGCGTATTCAACAGCCCTTTTATGGTTATCGGCCGTCAGCATGGCCAACATCAGGGACTCAGTTCGGTCCTGATAACGGGCTCGCACGATACCAGCCAAAGTGACCTCCCGGCTAGCAACTTCGTAAGCCTGCATGAAATTGTTAAAGAGAGTTGGGAAGATCACAAACTCCCTTTGCAGTTTTGTACCTTCAATACACGCAGTATCCAGGGCCGGAATCAGAGTACGAACTTCAACCTCAGCTTCAGGATGATTGTTTATGTAGCCATAACCCCTACCCAAGAGGTGGTAAAATCTCTCCCATTGGGTCGAAGCTTCAGGTAAGGCAACAGGCATAGAGGAGGAATCCATATGCGATGGAATGACGGAGAAGAGAGTGAGAATGTGAAGAGTGTTTGAGAGGCTGAGTCTGATAAGGCTAAAGTGTTAATCTTCTTGACATCAATCTATCACCTTATAAATGCTCGAGTACAGGGAGAAGTGGTAATAATATTTTATGTGCAGTAGAGCCAAGCGGGTTTCGTTAATGCATCCCCGATGAGTCACGAATCCACCACCGTCCTGTGATCTCGGGTTTTACGAAACATAATGGCGCCGAAAGGTGGGCAGGCTTGTTACTCTAGAGACTGGGCCAGGGGGACAAGCGTAGTGCTCGACAAAGCGAAATCAACGCAAGAGATCTTCAGGCTCCGTTCACGTAGAAAAGAGCAAAAAAGGACAAAGTGGGAATTACGAAGCCTTGAGAAAAACGCTCGTCAAGTAGCCATCACAAAAGGACGAAGTGGGAATCTCGAAACATTGAGAAGAGCGCTCGTCGGGTAGCCATCACCTTTGATCGAAGAACGGTGATCCGGCTCCTTTAACCTCTCAGAATTTGCAGAGAAAGTGAAGATCCAAGGAGGAACAAAGAAAGCTGAGTTAACGGAAAATCAAACAGTGATATCCCGGTCAAAATGTTCAAGGGATTCTGTCATTTACTGGAAGCGCCAGACTTGGAGGTCTCCGAGCTTGAGCTGCTGGAAGAGTTTGAAGATCTCAGGACCGAACCTGACACGAGGGCCATGGAGACCGATCCTTCTAATGATGAAACCCGCGGCTTGGTTAACGAGAACAGTACCCGCGACGGTTATCAGCGTCAGAAAGGGGAATATCTCAAACGCAACACTTCAGGTCAAGTCCATAAACTCGAATTGTTTTTCAGGGAATACCCCTATCCGGACATGGAACAGAAAATCAAAATGGGCCAGGAGATAGGGTGGGAGCCTCGGAAGGTCAAGTGCTGGTTTGAAAACAAACGAACCCGGCTGAAGCAGCAACGCGATCGGCACGAGTTAGCGGTTGTAAGGGAGGAAAATGAAAAGCTTCGAATAAAAAACACTCAGTACAAAAAAGCTCTAAGCATCGCTATTTGCCTGGAGTGCGGTAACCCTGTTCCCACGGACGGAGTATTCACTGAAGAGCCAGATCTGGGGGTTTATAATGCTCATTTGTTGCAATGCCCTTCGCAACATCTTTCGGAACAGGCGGGTACCGCCGAGGATCTACAAGAGGAAACTAGTGCTATAAGGTCAAAGTCGACGCCCATTGTGGAAGGGAACATGCGTCATGACAAGTCGGGTCCGCTCGATGATGAACTCACCATCATGACCAGCCGATCTGAGACCACTAAATCCCCTCCAGAGCAACCTCCAACACGACCAGATTCCGAGAAGAGTAACCGCCAAGTTGCTGACACCACTTCGGCTAGCAAGAAAATAAGATTTCGTTGGACCCCGGAGTTTCATAGCAAATTTGTTGATGCAGTTCAACAGTTGGGGATCAGTTTTGCTTGCCCATTGCGCATACTCGAAATCATGAACGTGCCGGGACTGACTAAAAATATGGTCAAGAATCACCTTTGGCGCTACAAGAAACTACTGAGAGATGGACGAGCGTCGCTAGACCAAGATAGAGGCGGTTCAACACGACCAGATTCCACGAAGAGTAGCCGCCGAGTTGCCAACCCTACTTCGGCTAGCAAGAAAACAAGGTTTTATTGGACCTCGGAGCTTCATAGCAAATTTGTTGATGCAGTTCAACAGTTAGGGATCAGTTTGGCTCGCCCATCGCGCATACTCAAGATCATGAACATGCCGGAATTGGATAGAAATAAAGTCAGGAACCACCTTTGGTGCTACAAAAGACTACTGAGAGATGGACGAGTGGCGCTAGACCAAGAGAGAGGCAGTTCAAGTTTAAACGATGAGCATGGCTGTGATCGCAATCCTCATGAAGCAGGAAGCATCCAATCACCTCTTAACACCGATGGGACTGACAATTACACGGTCGATTGTTCAGGCATCAATCAGAGTACTCCCATGGGTTATCCCAGTACTCCTCAGGAGTATGTACCGCAATTTCAGCAAGTCGGGACTCCCCAGTCTGAGCACCGACTGGCCGTTAATACTAGTCCTACAGCGGATCTAACACTGGCAGGAGATGCACATACAATCTTGCGAGACGATTACGGAGATTCCGGCTCGAAGAATCAGGTGGTCCATGACGAAAATGGCAAAAAGATTCCTTCTCCAGTAGTCGACAATACTCAACCTGAGTGTCAGTCGCTCGATGGTTCAGACGATCTCCTTGAAAACATCTATTCTTGGTTCGATCGGCTGAATTCCCCCCTGAGTTACCCTGGTACTCCCCAAGAGTATGTACAACAATTTCAGCAGGTATGGACTCCCCAATTTGAGCACCAACCGATCGTTAGTGTTATTCCTACGGCGAATCCAGCATCGGGTACAAACCTACTGGACAACGATGAAAATACCAACTCGAGAAGTGAGGTTGTTCATGTCGAAAGTAGTGTGAGGAACCCATCGCCAATGGTTGAGGATGCCCGACTTGGGCGTCAATGGCTTGAAATTTCAAGCGAGTCCCTCAGTGAGCAACTCGGCGTGTGGATCACGCATAAACCGAGAAACCAGGTTGTTCATGCCGAAAATGGGAGAAGTCCGTCACCAGCAATTAAGGATGCTCAACTTGGACGACCCGAGCGGTCGGACGATCTCCTGAATGAGCAACTCAGCCTATGGGTCAAGCATTTTGGAACAAGTGCATCTTCGCAGTCGTGACCGGTACCGGCGACCGGACATCTGGTTCGAAGCTCGTGTGCTAAATCATTAGAAGGCTCAGGAGAGTGAGAGGTGAATACATCGAATGAATGTGTTACGGATTTCGTTGTAAAGTTCCCGCGGGAACATTGTAATTAACGCTGAAAACTAACCGCTCTGAGTGTCAACATTACCCTTTGAACGTCTTCGAGCCAAGGGCCATGGATTAATCACTTAATCCGTGGAGCAAATTCCATGAACGATGACTATCACCCGCGGAGCATAATGGGATCTACCCCCATTCAGCACGAAATACGTTTGGTCACGAAGCCTCCCATTTGGTAAAACGATGTATCGTTCCTAAACGATCTTCAACCGAATACCAAAGTAATGTCTCATTTCTTTCCATTCTCAGGTGTTAAACGTGGATAAATCACCCAAGGAGCCATCTGTTCAAATAACAAAACAGACGTTGCCCAACCGGGGGCAGCTGAACCATTGATATTGCAAATATTCCAAGCATGGATAAGCGGATTTGATAGACGTGGTTCATATCAATACGCGACGTCAGAACGGGATGAGAACCAAGAGTAAAGTTGTATTGTCCCAATTTGTCTTCAATTTGGGAATATGAGTTAACACTTGCTATTTATCCTTGATAGGGACTCACCATCAAGGAGGACAAATTTTGACAACCTGTGTGCACTCGCAGGGGCACACGACCGAGGGTAAGATGTATCGTTCTAATTTTTTGAAAAATTCATGAACGAACAATAACATGTTTCTTCCGTATTTTCAGGGATCTCCAGCCGCGGGGGACAGGTAAGTATCCCTTTCCCCAATCCATTGAAAATGTTGAATAAAAAATAGAGAAGAAAAGAAAAGCTTTTAGAATCTGATGTCTAGAAAAGACATAGGATTCTAACTTCATTGGCATTCATGTTTTGAAACATGAGGTTATCTGAACATGCATTGGGCATCATAAAATCCCATTGACGGGTAAAATTTTTGGAGAAAACGAAAGAGATTTTTCCAATCAAAAGTTGTTCAAAACTTTCAAAAGGACGTTTTCTCAAAAGACGAGAGGCAAAGCCTAGTCCAAACACGTCCTATACACACTTAAGAGAGAAATGGAGCGGATAAGACAGCAGAATCTGGACCTACGGAAGTAGGGACCATTCGCAGCGATTACATGGGTTGGGACGACGGAGGCATTCGTTTCATATCCCCCAAACACTACAGGTGACCGTTGATAACCCCTTTGAACGGCGGTTTTCATTCTTAACCCTGTCAAGAACCACCCCACATCGAGGCAAAATGGAGGTGAGTCCAGCAGCATCAGGAGAAAATGGTTAGAAATTTTCTTGCTCGGACTAACATTAATCTTTGTGTGTTGTTTATATGGTAATCCAAGTGCCATAGGATGATGAGAAGCATTCATTTCTCTATCACACACACCGAATCCTTTGCATAGCCAAGTTGAGCCTGCAGAATCATTTCATAAACCCGTTGGTGATCATTGCACATTCCAAGACGGATGCAGCATCACTTCAGAAACGAAGAAGTTCAAGACTTAGGGTTTGCAAAAGAATTCCTAAGTTAATGTTTAACCTTGTTAGACCTTTGATCATAGGTCTAACGCGATCCTATGAAGATGAGAAAAAGTGGGATTTCAAAAATGAATGAGAAAAATCCACGGCATCGAGAAAAAGCAAAGTGCCTGGTAAAAGCAAGGCCGATGCTCATGAAAGCTGTTTGCTTGATCCCCAGTGAAACTTGGATGAAAAAAAAAAAAAATTCTTAAAGGAGTCAAATAAAAAAAGCTGCTCCCCAAATGCTGCCAAGCACAGAACAAAGACATGGAGAGAGTCGGTCTCTGAATGCAACAAGGGACGCTCTCTAAAGAGCTGGTGCACACCTCAAAATCGGTTGTACACCTCAAAAACTAAAGATGCAGAAAGGAAAAGACAGGAGGTAAATCAGCAATGATCACCAATGTCAAACTCGTCATGAATTCTGGGCCAAAAACAAGCCTTTTTCGGTCCCCAATCCTACCAACATCATAACCCTGAAACAGTCTTCTCTGACTAAGACACTTGGGTTAACATACAGCTCAGCTCGAAGAAGTACGAGCAAGACTATTTCTTTCTCATTTTGCAGGGTTCTTGACTTGTAAACCCGGAGCAGATGGTGAAAACTTTCATTCAATAACCTTGACTCAAAAGTGAGTCCCCCTTGAAGACCAATATCCAAGCCCAACATTACGGTCCCGTGGAAGACCTCCCGACCGATCAAAATGTATGCGCTGCGAATGAGCCTAAAACCTAGGCACGGGTTAGTAGGGAATCGAGTGTATCCCCTATAAAAAAACACGATCGCAAAACAGGTGAGAAGACCTCATTGTCGAGAAATATTCCAATTGATGTTTTGAACAAACTCTTTTTGGAATTTTCAAACTGTTGATCCAGATTTTCCGTGCAAGGGATTTGTGATCACATTTGCATGTTGCAAGAATGCTTTGGATAACCCCCAGCATCAAAATGCACATTTCATGATTAAAACTTAAATCATACGGTTTTGTCAAAATGGACAGCCGTGGTCTTCCCAAAGATTACTAACGTTTTCTTGGTGAAGAAAAATCTTTCAGGCTCAAACTTATGCAGGATACTTGGAGAACCCAACTCCCAGAATGTCGCCTCAACAGACTCAAGTGAAGTTTTGTCAAAATAAAATCTTTCACTGCTTCAAAAAACTGAATTCCCGACAAACTTCGGGGTCTCAAAAAAAGGGGAAGAAAAATCCTTTTAAAAGAAAAAGTCCTATCGGACGTGGAGAACCCTCGTCATGAGACCCCTTTTCATAATTTAGGCAGTCTCATCGGACGTGGAGAACCCTCGTCATGAGACCCCTTTTTCATAATTTAGGCAGTCTCATCGGACGTGGAGAACCCTCGTCATGAGACCCCTTTTCAAAGTCAAAACTGATGGTAGACACCGCCTGAAGGGTCAACACAAGGTAGATACCGCCTGAAGGGTCAACACAAGGTAGATACCGCCTGAAGGGTCAGCTCAAAGGTAGATACCGCCTGAAGGGTCAAATGAAGGTAGATACCGCCTGAAGGGTCAAATCAAGGTAGATACCGCCTGAAGGGTCAAAATATGGTAGATACCGCCTGAAGGGTCAAATCAAAGGTAGATACCGCCTGAAGGGTCAACACAAGGTAGATACCGCCTGAAGGGTCAACACATGGTAGATACCGCCTGAAGGGTCAACACAAGGTAGAAACCGCCTGAAGGGTCAAATCAAAGGTAGAAACCGCCTGAAGGGTCAACTCAAGGTAGAAACCGCCTGAATGGTCAAACCAAGGTAGAAACCGCCTGAGGGATCACATTAATGGTAGAAACCGCCTGAAGGGTCACATATGGTAGAAACCGCATAAGGGTCAACTCATTGATAAATATCGCAGTAAGGATCAACACAAAGGTCTGATCCACCATACGGATCAAAATTCTTGGCAAATCCCAAAGCGTGGGATGCGCCTTCCTTAGGTTCCTACAAGTTAGGAATCCCATCATGGTATGACCTACCATACAGGTCAGAGCTTAATCTCCCTGGGATATTCTGAATGACGAGTCCTAGGCATCTTCTTGAAAGTCGTCGCAACCGGCAGCATCCGACAGGTGAGCTTCAGGTAAGCCTCTCTCACTCCAGCCCATGTTCAAATTGTTAGAGCAAACCGGGGATTGATTTGAGCTTTTATCAATAGGCTTAAGGATCCGATGTCATAACATTTCTTCTCTTATTTTCCCAGTTGAGTCGGTTAGGAATCAGGTGCCACCTTATCTTTGAGAGAAACCTCTAACGAGATTCCTCTCAAAGAGGGGCAGCTGTTGACACCTGATTTTTTTTACCATTTATTATTGTGATTTTTATTCTTTAAAATTAATTAAAAATATCAAAAAAGGTCATAAAATCACAAAATCAACTTTGGAAGCCTTGGTTTAACCTTAGGAACCAATTTTGAACAAAAAATATTTTTCGGTATTTTTAATATTTTTCGAGTTTATTTAATTATAAAAATACCCAAAAAATCAGAAAAATACCATTCGTGGTCAGAAAAATACCCAAAAATATTCGATAATTTTGTTTTAATTTCCTCTTCAAGTGTGTCACTTTAAATCTCAAAAATTCGGCTCGGGTCACTATATTCCTTCACAAACATAAACCCGAACCGAGCCTAAAAAAAAATCATTTTCGAGTCTTTTAGTTTTCAATTCTCACTTTTTATAAGCTATGACATTGGATTCTAAAGTCTTAAAGTGCAATTAGGTCAATTTGCCCTCCAATTTAATCAATTTTTACCAAAAGGGCTTAATTGCACATTTTTCTTTCAATTAGTCCCCGGTTTCACGGATGTATACGTATGCTCTACGTATTTATACGTCATACGTATTTATACGTTATGCATATTTGTATTGTTTGGTAACCTCTTTAACTCTTGTAATAATAATAATGGTTATTATTTTTAACACCTTTGTTAGTGCCTTTTTTAGCATTTTTGTATTGTGAGTGCTATTGCTAGTGCTATTTTTAAATAGCATTTTTTGTATTATAAATTGTGAGTGCTATTGTTAGTGCTATTTTTAAATGACATTTATTTATCATAAATTGTGAGTGCTATTGTTAGTGCTATTTTTAAATGGCATTTATTTATCATAAATTGTGAGTGCTATTGTTAGATAGAATTTATAATTGTTAGTGCTATTTTTAAATAGAATTTTTGTATTATAAATTGTGAGTGCTATTGTTAGTGCTATTTTTAAATAGCATTTTTGTATTATAAATTGTGAGTGCTATTGTTAGTGCTATTTTTAAATGTCATTTATTTGTGAGTGCTATTATTAGATAGAATTTATAATTGTTAGTGCTATTTTTAAATAGAATTTTTGTATTATAAATTGTGAGTGCTATTGTTAGTGCTATTTTTAAATAGCATTTTTGTATTATAAATTGTGAGTGCTATTGTTAGTGCTATTTTTAAATGTCATTTATTTGTGAGTGCTATTTTTAGATAGAATTTATAATTGTTAGTGCTATTTTTAAATACAATTTATTGGAAGGTATTTTTGGCTATAAAAGGATGGCAAGAGTTTTGAGGTTGAAGGGAAGAGACATTTTGTAGAGTGTGCAAATTTTTGAGAGCTTAGAGAGAAGAACACAAACACTCTCTATATTCTCATAATCTTGAGTGAGCAAAATATACTAAGTTCGGAATATTGATTCCGCATATTGCTAGCACAATTGTTGTGGAGTTATTCGTCGTCTCCCCGTTCGTCAATTGGTGGTGCGTCCGAACTAGATGCCTAACACTTGTGGAGGCTGAGATCGAAGAACATCGAACCGACACCTCCGTTCAAGCACGCTACGAGAGGTAATCCATTTACTCCCTTTGAGGCTTTGTGATTTTTTTTCGATTGAAATGCACGAAGTACGCCTCTGGAGATACATGTATGGGTTGTTATTTATTTCCGCTACGTGTTACGTGGATCCCAACAGTGGTATCAGAGCCGATCCTTAGGTGTTTTCGTGCATTTAATTGATTTTTTGCAATTTTTGCAATACTATGGCCAATATGTATTAACGAATTGTTCGTCTTACATGGCTAATGGAGGTTGATTATTTTATATGATAAATTAATCAACGTAGCAAAAATTGAGACTAAATCAATTTTGAATCGAAAATTTATGGCTATCTTATTTTACGTAAAAATTCTGAATATGATTCAACGTAGAATTTTTATTGTGCCTTCCTAAGTTTTAAATTGTGAATTTATTACTTACGTGGAAGGGTGGTGATCATGGAAAAATCCCTAATCAATGTGATTGATGTATGTATGAATGTATGGTGATTATTTATATATTTGGGGTTGTAATTATTAAATGGAGGCTGCGTACTCCTTTTATTTTTCATGTAATCTTTATTTTTAGCATAGTCAATTGTTGATGTAAATGCTACGAGGATTACGTGGAGGAGCCTTTTAAGTTGGCGAGCTCTTTGGGGCCCGATTCTTGAAGAGTTCAAGAAACCAAGAAGAAGAGAAGAGCGGCTCTCCGTTATTAAAATATTAAAATGATTAAATGTGGTCTCATTGGCTCGAGACCCATTAAATCATAATTCCATGATCACCACGTAGGATAGATGTTTATGTGATTGACATCTATTTTTTTTTATGATTACGTGAGCATGTTAAACTGGTTAATGTGCAAAGTCAGACTTACCTCACCCAAAATTGCGCCTGCATGAAATCCTAGTTAGGGAAAATCACTCGCGTTAGGTACCGAAAGGGCGTTGGTAATGACATCAACGTAACCAAGTCCCCGAACTCAAAATCTCTGGTTCCGCAGAATTGATCGATCTCTCCCAATCGGTCAATAAGGTTTCCGGTCTACCCTCCAAGAAAGACCGGTGGCGACTCCAAATGCATGCACAATTTGCACATGCCACCACGACCACACTGAAGGTCGAAAGCGATCGACTCTTATCGTCGAAGAATACTCCCGCCGCGATTTGGTATGGGCCTGGGAGGGCTCGCGCCGATCCAAGACCCGTGATCGGTAATCCATTAGCCGCGTCCGCTTCCGGACGGGTCGCGACAACGGCCTTAGGATCAGCTGCCTAAAACCTACGGCTCAGATCGGAAGCCGACTACTCCTCAGTCGTCAGATCCGATTACCTAAACCTAAGGCCACGATTAAAAGTCAAGACTTGATCCGGACCGTCCATCTTCATTAACCTAAACGACGCCGCTCGACTCTTTACTTGAACGGCACCGTTTCAGTGTGTTTTAATTTTCTGATTATATAACCATTTTCGGCTATTCCTAATTATTAATCGGACGACCATAAAAAATAGGACTCAATTAACCTAGATCGTCCGATCTAAGCCGACTCATCCTAACAGATTAACGGTCAAACCGACTCAGCATCCACGTGGACCAATCACGTGTTGCCACCTAGGCCTTTGATTCTTTGACCGGACACGTCAGCTTCGTCTTCAACCTCGCGACTGGAACTAAACGGACGACTGAGAATCTCCGGCGACGATCCAACGGTGAAACCTTAACGAAATTGCACGAGACCGGCACCAATCAACTCGCGATAATCTCTAGTTAACATATTTAAGAATCGAAGCATTTCATCCACGAAATCACGAGCATCAAGCGAAATGCCGAGTACGGCCATGGAAGTTCAATCGCACAGTTTACATCAAACCATGGCAATTCAGTCACAGGATAGCATCAATAGAGATTCAGAACACTTACCTCGACCTCCGATAGAGCTTGCACGGCCTAGATTTGGCTACGCGAAAGTGAACAGGGCTCGGCTATGGCAGAAGGTTTGAAGACTCGATTTGATGTGTTAAGGCAAAATCGATGCAAAATAAAGATGCGATGATGGTCAGTGATGTCTAGGGGAACAAAACGCACACACTAAATGCAAGAATAAACGCAAAACAGGTGAGTCGCCATTGATGCACAGTGAAGAGCTCAAAATTGTGTCTCACCTGTTCTCGGGGTTTCAGACGGCACGGCCGGCGGCGATCGCTTCCTTGAAGCTCAGGCGACCTCCCAGTTCGAGCTCGAGTTCTCGACGACGGGGTCGGAGAACGAGCTCTCTCTCGCTTTCTCTCCTTCTCTCTCGATTCTGTTAATCACCCTGCAACAGAATCTCTCAACCTCCACTTCTAGAAGGCTCAATTAGCTTTAATATTCCTCTAAAATTTTGGGCGCCGAACGGGGAACTCCCATTTCCCCTTGCCACGTGCCTCCCACATGCCATTTAGTCGTCGGACGGTGACAGAATCCGTTGGGTTTCCGTCCGTGTCCTTCAGGACCTCAGGCGTTCTCCATTTGGTACGAATTTGGACGAATTTGATCTGAGTTTTTGCTTTGTTGACTTTTACAGGTACCGCCACCTTGACCGGTCGATTACTCCTTATCCCGCCAACCTCAGGTGATGTCGCCGGTGTCGACCGATGGAGGACGATGAGAGGAACAAAATGCCCACCATTCCCCTTCCAATTATTTACGAATTCCCCTTCAATTTGATGATCAAAATCGTCACGAGGACTGTTCATTTGTGCGGGGGCTTGAGGAAGAAGACAACACTATAGCGAACCGGTTCGACCGGTCTGACCGGGCGGTCTTACCGGTCAGAACCGGTTCAGATCCATTTTTTCAAAATTAGTCGCAATTTGATTGGGAATATTTGCAATTGAATCTCAGAATCGAACTTAGGACATCAATTTCATCTAAAAATGTGATTTTACCCAAAAATTTATGTCAATTTCTACAAAAACCCTAAATTTACCCTTAATTGCAATTCGAGAAATTGTGAAATTGAAGGCTCAAATGGTCAAATTGGACAAAACCACCTATGCCAATTGATTCGGAATGATGAAAAACATTAGGCAGTGGCTTCAATTTATAATGGTAGTCCCTGAATTGAAAGTAATTTCAAATATGCCCAAATTCAAGGACTAAAATACAATTAGGTATGCAATTTCGCCTAATTCATGCAATTGAGAAATTTATGCAAATAATTGGGCTAAATTGCAATGTGGAACACTTAGATTGAATATTAAGATCCTAAAAATACCAAAATTGTAAATTAAAAGACTTGATTGACATTTTTTTTTGCCAAATTCAATCATATGCATAACAAAGAAACACATAAAATTGAATTTGAATTTGGATTTTTCATGAGGTCAAAAGGACAAGGGATTTAAAATAAAAATATTTATTATTTTTTCATATTTTTGCGACTTCAAATGCTATTTTTCTTGAATTTTCAAGTATTTTCATATTTTCTAAAAATACTAAAAAATGTGAAAAATATAAAAAGTTGTTTTTTGGTCAAAAATGGTTCCTTGGGCTTGGCTAAGGCCACCAAAGTTAATTTTGTAATTTTTTGACTTTTTTTGAATTTTTTATAAATTTTTTAATAATAAGCTAAAAAAACCGATCCGAAATTAGGTGTCAACAGCTGCCCCTCCTTGAGAGGAATTTCGTGAGAGGTTTTTCTCAAAGACAGATGACACCTAAGTTCTGTTCGACTCTACTGGGGAATAGAAAAATGAATCTTGACATCCAATTTTTCTTGTCCTGCTGGTGAACGCTCTGCTCATCATTCCTTTGCTGACATGAGAGAGAGAGAGAGAGAGAGAGAGAGAGAGAGAGAGAGAGAGAGAGAGAGAGAGAGAGAGAGAGAGATGGAATAGAGACGCTTACCGGTTACTCACCTGCCTGATGCTCGTGCGGCATGCGCGGTGTATGGCGGATTTAAGTGAATACCTAGGGACTCGTCTCTTGAGTATTCTAGGGCGGTTAAACTCTAGCCTGTATGGTAGGCCAAATCAGAATGAGATTCCTATTTGACAAGAATCTAAGGATGACGCACCTGTTCTTTAGGTATTGTCAAAGGCGCTTACCGGTTACTCACCTGCCTGATGCTCGTGCGGCATGCGCGGTGTATGGCGGATTTAAGTGAATACCTAGGGACTCGTCTCTTGAGTATTCTAGGGCGGTTAAACTCTAGCCTGTATGGTAGGCCAAATCAGAATGAGATTCCTATTTGACAAGAATCTAAGGATGACGCACCTGTTCTTTAGGTATTGTCAAAGGTTTTGATCCGTATGGTGGATCAAACCATGAATAGGACTCCTATCTATCAGGAACTTATGGATGACGCACCCGTTCTGTAGGGATTGTCAAAAGTTTTGATCCGTCTGGGGGATCAGGCCGTGAATAGGATTCCTATCTATTAGGATCCTATGGATGACGCACCCGTCTTGTAGGGATTGTCGGCAACTAAGTTGATCCTACACTTTGAGGAATCAACGAGGGTCTATAAAAATGAGGTATACCTAACTCTTAGGTTTACCAAATGAGCTATTCTGGGCTTAGGGATTACCTAGAACCTTACAAAAAGCTAGTTCTGAAAATTATCCTTTTGACATGTAAGGTGCCATTCTGGGATCTGGGGACTCTAGGTATCCTGCAAAAAGCTTAAACCTACAAAAACTTTTGATAAGATTTTTCTGAAATTTAGGGGTTACTTGAAATCTTGCAGAAAGAAGATTCTGAAAATTATTCTTTTGACATGTGAGGTGACATTCTGGGATCTGGGTACTCCAGGTATCCTGCAAAAAGCTTAAATCTGAAATCTCGCAGAAAGATGATTCTGAAGCTCTTCATTGCGGAGCAAAGGGTACTTCTTTGACCTGGGGTTGCCATGAGTCTCGTAGAAGTTTAGACTTGTGAGTTCATTTCTCATTTGAAAAGATATCAGTCATCTCGAGACAATGATAATTATAATGCAATAATGCAAGCAAAGCTTTACTTTGACCTATGCAATTATGCAAAATGACTTAGGAGGCTGGAGGTTATCCAAGACATCTTAAAGCATGCAAAGATGATCAAGAATCCCTGTAAGGAAAATCTTGGATCAAACAATTTGAAGTTTCCAACCAAAGCTTACTTTCAAGCATTCTATTGGAACTTCTCCGTCAAAGAGGGCTTCTTACCAATTTTTGACTTTGGTCTTTTATAACGAAAGCACTCGAATTTCCTAATAACATGTACTAGGGTTTTCGGGGCCATTCGCAGCACATATATTTTGATCAATCGGGAGGTCTTTACGGGACCGTAATGTTGGGTTTGGACATGGTTTCCAAGGGGGACTCACCCTCTGAGTCAGGTCTTTTTTGAATGAAAAATTTTCTTCATCTGCTCCGGGTTTACAAGTCAAGAACTCTGCAAAAATGAGAAAAAAATAATCTTACTCGTACCTCTTCGAGCTAAGGTATATATCAACCTAGGCATCTTAGTCGGAAAAGACTGCAAAGGGTTATAACGTTGGTAGGATTGAGGATCGAAAAAGGCTTGTTTTTTGCCCAGAATCGCAAAGAGTTTGACAATGGTGATCACTGCCGATCAGTTCTCTGTTCGATCCTTGATTGATAATTCTTCGACGGACGCCTTTAGTCTTCTTGCTACCACGCGTCTTGAAAATGAGTCTAATCTTTGAAAGACTTCACCTGCCATTTTGGCAGTTAGCCACAATTCTATTTGGAAGGTTGCCTCTTTGTCGCAAAAATCCTGAAGGTTCTTCTTCATTTCAGAATTTGTTAGGGGGTTGAAACATCTAGTAACCCCTTGGTGTCTCTAAGATTTTGCCTTATGATCTTCCAGCATTTTGGTGAAGATCGGCCCTGTTCTTGTCAGGTTTTTGGTCTCTTTCCTAATACATATGGATTCGGCTTTTTCTCTTTTTCGATCCCACCTTTTCCTTGTCTTTTTCTAGGAACTATGATATTTGATTATCCTGTGAGGTGCGTGACTTGAGTCTCATTCTGTCTTGAATACATCACTTTGAGATTCGCGTGTAACTCACGCTTTTGAACTTTTCTGTCCACAAGTGCTTTGGCCATTTTCACCTTGGGGCTGTGCAATGATCACCAATGAGGGTATATGAAACGAATGTGTAGGCTCAAATTGAATATGCAACGGGTATAAGTATGTAGGGTAGAGAAATGAACATCTCTTCGTCGTCCTAAGGCCCCTGGATTAATACATATCAACACACGAAGATTGATGTTAGTTCGAGCAAAAAGATTTCTAACGATTTACCTGTTCACGCCATTGGACGGCTTCTGTATAACCCCAATGTGGGGTGGCTCTTAACAGGGTTAAGAAATGAAAACTATCGCTCAAAGGGTTTGTTAATGATTACCTGCAGTGTTTATGGAGAAGAATGAATGCCTCCGTCATCCCAATCCATGTAACCGATGCGAATGGCCCTTGTATCATCTGGTTCGGGCTTTTTTATCCTCGCACCTCTCTCATCTCTCGAGTGTGTATAGGACGTGTTTGGATTAGGTTTGCCTTCTATCTGGAAGAACATTCCTGTTAGATAGCCTAAACAACCCTTGCTTTGGAAAAATCACTTTATTTTTCTCCAGGCATTTCACCCCACAGGAGATTTTAATGATGCATCATGTATACTTTGACTATGTTTGGATAACCTCTAGTCCCTATAGGTGTGCAGTAAGTGTCAAGAATTTATTTTCCTAAAGGGTGATTCATCTTTAAGTTCAACCACATGACTGTTCGTTTCCTTGGTCTTTTTATCTTATAGGGGGTGAGAAATTTTACAGTGTTTCTCCTTTGCTGTCTTCTGTCTTCATCAGGCATTCCTGTATATAAACATAATAGACATTTCTGTGAGTGAAAGATAGTTTAACTCTTGATGGAATGGATACATATCACCTGGTTCTTGATGTTAAGGACCCTTCTGCTATTTGAATGAATCTGATTCTGAGTCTATTTCTCAAAATCTTGCAAAACAGAACACATGCCAATGTATGCATGGATGCATGATATGCTTATGTAATGACTGTTACGGTGACTCGGATTATTTCGGGACAAGTCACGTGATCAATATCTGATTTCATTTCAAGGATAATACTTTTCACAGCATCTGAATTTACAGGATATCACAATTCTTCTCCTTCGAAATTTATAAGAGTTAATGCTCCTCCTGTGAGAATTTTCCTGACAATATAATGGCCTTCGTAATTCGCGGTAAATTTACCTCTCGGATGAACAGCATTTGATAGATTGCTCTAAGACGTTTCTCGTCTATCAGATTTAGCTGTTCACATCTGTGCTTGATCTACTCGGCCTTGGAGAGTTTAGCCTCTGATAAGATTCTCAAAGAAGGAACCTCATTCAATATGGGTAGAACAGCTTCCATCCCATACACCAGAGCATAAGGAGTTGCCCCTGTAGAAGTTCTGATTGAAGTCCGATATGCCATTAAGCCAAAGGGTAGCCTTTCATGCCAATCCCTATAATTTTCTACAGTCTTAGCCATGATCTTTTTGATATTCTTGTTAGTCCTTTCTACTGCTCCATTCATTTGTAGGCGGTAAGGGGAAGAATTAAGATGTCGAATTCCAAAGTGATTCAGCAGATCATCGACAACCTTGTTGTTCAGGTTGAACCCATTGTCTATGATAATCGCTCGAGGGGTACCATATCGAGAAATTATGTCTCTCTTAATAAACATTGCCACATTTCTTGCAGTGACGTTCTTGTAAGAATTAGCTTCTATCTACTTCGTGAAGTAATCAATCACCACCAAAATAAAGAGATGACCATTTGAAGCCGTTGGATTAATAGGTCCTATCATATCTATTCCCCACATAAAAAAAGCCAAGCTTCGGACATCTGATGAAGTTCGTTCGGGGGCGCATTAATCCTATCGCCATATACTTGGCATTGGTGGCATGACTTGACATGTTGACAACAGTCTGATTCGATGGTCATCCAATAATAGCTAAGCCGCATGATCTTCCTAGTGAGAAGATTACCATTCATGTGCGGTCCCCATATACCTTCATGGATCTCCTTCATGAGAGTATTTGCCTCTTTAGCATTTATGCATCTTAACAGAGTGGAATCAAATGACCTTTTGTACAAAACTTGTCCACTGAGGAAGAATTTGCTAGCCATCCTGGCTATGTATCTCCGATCTCTCGCTTGACACCCTTTAGAAAACCCCATTTTCAAGAGATAATTCTTGATATCATAGTACTACGGCTCTCCGTCAAATTCTTCTTCGATCAGCATACAATAAATTGATTTTTCGACTATGCCAATCCTTAGTGGTTCTATTTCTAACCCATTAGTTATTTGCAACATCAAGGCCAATGCGACCAATGCGTCTGCAAATTGGTTATGAGATCTTGACAGGTACTCAAATGACACATCTTCGAACTTAAGTGTCAATTATTCCAAATATTTATGATAAAGGATAAGTTTCGCGTCCTTTGTTTTCCACTCCCCCTGTGTCTGTAAAATAATGAGCATGGAGTCTCCATAAACCTGCAGCTTGGACCCCTATGGAGATGGCCAACTATAGGCCTAGAATACACACATCGTATTCTGAAATATTGTTGATGTAAGGGAAAGTCATTTTTGATGCAACAGGATAATGTTGACCATCAAGGGATATCAGTACTGCCCTTGTGCCAGCTCTCGATAGATTAACAGCACCGTCGAAATACATAACCCATTTATCCTCTGCCAGATTCAAAACTTGATCTTTCACCTTTGTCTTTTCATAAGATGTGCAATTTTAAGAATTCTCTGCTAACATATCGACAATGGCTTTCCCTTTCATCGATTTTTGTGGAGAACTCTTGATGTCAAATTCAGATAACATTACTTGTCATTTTACTAATTTCCCGATCAAAGCGGGTTTCTCTAGGAGATATTTGATAGGGTCATTTTCTGTCACTAATTGAATATGGTGGTGTAGGGTATATTGCCTCAATCTGCGAAATATCCACACTGTTGCTACGCAAGGCCTTTCGACAGGCGCATAATTCGTTTCAGACGATGTGAATTTCTTGCTTAGATAGTAGATGACTCTTTCCTTACCATCCACCAGGCTTGTTTGAGCAAGTAAGACTCCCAAGGATTCTTGTTGTATAGTCAGATACAAGGTCAAGGTCACCACAAGTACTGGTGGAGTGACTAGATAGGTCTTGATCCTCTAGAATGCCTGGCTGCATTCTGTATCCCAAGTAACTTTTGTGCCCTTCTTGAGCAGTCTGAAAATCAGTTTAGCCACATCTGATAACTGATTGATGAACCTGGCAATGTAGTTTAATCTCCCTAGAAGACTCATTACTTCTTTCACTGTTCAGGGAGTTGCTAAGTCATGAATAAATTGAATCTTTGAAGGGTCAATCTCAATGCCCATGTTACTGACCATAAATCCAAGAAGTTTCACAGATTTTGCCCTAAATACACATTTGTTAGGGTTCAACCTTAATTTGTATTTGCGCAGTCGCTCAAACAGCTTTCTTAGCACTTGAATGTGATCCTGTCCTTCCTTGGACTTGACGATCATGTCATCGACATATACCTCAATTTCCTTATGGATCATGTCATGAAATAGTGTGATCATAGCCTTCTGATAGATAGCCCCAGTGTTCTTCAGTCCGAAGGGTATAACCTTATAGCAAAAATTTCCCCAAGGCGTGGTAAATGTAGTTTTTGATTTGTTCTCCTACTTCATGAAGATCTGGTTATATCCGGAGAACCCGTCCAGGAATGAGAATAATTCATTCCCCGCAGTATTATCCACCAGCACGTCAATGTGAGGAAGCGAAAAATCATCTTTTGGGCTCGCTCTATTCAAATCTTGATAATCCACACAGATCCGAACTTTGCCATCCTTCTTCATAACGGGGACTATGTTTGCAATCCAATCCGAATACGGGATAGCTTCAATAAAGCCTACCCTAAGAAGTTTCATCATTTCTTCCTTAATTTTGTCTTTTAACTCGGCTTTCATCCGTCTGTTGTCTTGTTTCACCGGTTTAATACTGGGATTTGTGGGTAATGCATGTTCCACAATTCTGGGATCCAAACCCGGCATATCAGCATATGACCATGCAAAAATATCCTGATATTCCTTCATTAATTCTGTAAAACTGAGCCTTTCATCTCGGGATAAATGCCCACCGATCTTGATTTCCTTAATATCTGTAGAGTCACCCAAGTTAATAACAACTGGTTCTTCTGAAGTGAGAGGCATTGACTCTTCGAAGGCACTCCATTCTCTACGGATAGACGCATAACCCTCATCCTCATCTTCCTCAATGTTGTAGGAACAATCAACGTGGGGATCCGAATCGCATAACAACCTAGTATGTATGTTCGAGATGATATGCCTAAAATGTTATAAGCATGGTTAGTCTACACTTCATATAAAGATGCTATGCATGAGTGTGAAAAAATCTTTTCAAAAGAGATTTCAAAATAAGTGCAGGCGTTAACGGAACTAGTCCTCATATCCTCAGACATCATTGTTCCTCAGAAATATTTTGGAAATCAAGAATCATATAGCAAATCAGGCCTCAAGCTTCCGTACGAAAGACTAATGTCATCATTGAGCTGATTTGTGGTTCCATATGTCCTTAACAAAACTTGTGCGATTTTATTGAATGCAAAAATGGGCCGCATTACAAGTTATGCTGTTTGGACCAATGGCCGGAGATCAAAAGGTGTTTACCTACATTTATCTCAAATGACAGAAACTAATAGTGCAACAAAATGTAGGAAGTTTAAGTGCAGTATTAAAAGCAGGGGATAGGTTTCTTTACTCAGAAGTAGTGGCTTCATCACCCAGCCACTCTATGATGACATTCACGAAGTTGTCTTCAAGAAAATGTTTTGTCAGATCTAGTTCTGCTGCTGGAATTATATCTTCTTCTAACAACCACCTAGAATCTTTGCTGAAATAGTTGTTTAAAGGGCTGCTGAACATCTTAGATTTGCCTTTCCAGGCTGGAGAACCAATGAAGGAATCTTTCTGGTTTTTCTGGCTTCCATGGCGTCCCTAGCTCTTGCCTCGGCCTCGCCCTGCTATCTTAGAGGTAGATTCACCAATGCGTGTTTTCTGATATCCCAAGCCCATTTTGTGCTCGTTGGATTTTAACTGTAGAGGAGTGCTGATTCCTTGACCATTCTTGCCTAAACCCTTTCCTAGGTTGAATCCCTATGCCAGTAGTAGCTTAGCTGGTAAAAGGTTGGCTTCAAAGATAAAATGAGCTTTCAATCTTGCCCCCACAGGAGTGTGGACCACTGCCACCAGCTCTAGGGAATGGTAGCTAGCTTCTAGCTTAACCTCTGGTTCGATGTAGGGAATAGGGCTATTATGATATGTTAGGAGATCAACTTCTCCATGTACTGTAACCACCTTCCCATCCACCACGAATCGCACTTTCTGATGCAGGCTTGAAGGTACAGCTCCAACAACATGGATCCAAGGCCTTTCTAATAGGAACCCGAATGCGCTCGGCAAATCCATCACTTGGAAGTTTATGGAGAATTTGGTTGGGCCTATGAGCACATCCAGCTCAATCTCGCCTACCACTGTCTTCTTCATTCCATCAAAAGCTCTAACGGCTGTTTTGGAGGTTTTAATTATCTCATCTTTGATGCCCAAACTCCTCAATGTAGTAAAAGGGCATATGTTAAAAGCAGATCCGTTGTCGATTAACACATGCGCTATTCTCTTTCCGTTACATTGTGCCGTAATGTATAAAACCTTGTTGTGTCCTCTCCCTTCCATGGGGAAATCTTCATATGAGAAGCTTAATTGGTACTTTAGAATGATTGCCCCCACAAAGTCCCCTAACTAGTTTCAGGGACATGCACCTCATTTAGTATCTTCAACAGTGCGTCTTTATGCTTCTCTGAGTTGATGAACAAATCTAACAGAGATATTTGGGCCGTTATCTTCCTTAATTGCTCTATCACTTCGAACTCGCTGGTTTTAACGATGGACATGAATTTTTTCGCATCCTCCTTTCGAAACTTCTTTCTTTTCGGATTCGCCTTCCCTTGGGGCATAAAATCGTCCAGACCTCATTACAACGTCTACTTCTTTCATCCCATAGTCCAAATGGACTGCTTTAGGGTCGTAGTCTTCTACCGGAGGGACTTTTATGGTTACTGTCGTCAGGCAAGATGCCTCTGGTTCAGCTTTATCGTCTGCTTCATTTCCCGACAATCAAATCACAACAGGTTTAATCGGATAATCATCTTCCTGACTCAGGCTATCAAGTTCATCTAGTTTGATTACCACCATCGTAGCAGCTTCAATCATTGCCACAGTGTCACCAAGGTCTTTTGTGGTAATTTCGTATTCTAGCTGATGATGCCTGTTAATATCACTTGCTTCCGTTGTCATCGCGAATTTCGGGTATTTTCTCATTCCCTCGAATGGTTCAATCAAGCTTTACCGCTGAGCTTTTGATTTCCTCATCCCGACGTACTGCTTTGCATTAAGCTCGTGATTTATTGTCTGGTCGAACGGCGATTCGGGCTCTTTTGTAAAAGGCTCTATCACATCCTTCTGGACCTCTAGTTGGACAGGATCGTCTATTCCTCCCCACCCATCGAGTATGATATCCTCAATTCTCTAGTAGAAGCTGAGGGGAGCAGAATATTTTACTTTAAAGTTGTATCGGCCAGAATCTTCACCCAGATTGTCTATGACTTCGACCCTCTCCAGCGCTTTAGTCACAAATCTGCGATCCGCTAGACTTCGCCTGGTAGCTTCTAGTTCATCCTCATCAAGTTCTTCTTCTGGTTTGATAATCAACTCAAGGTTGCCTACCAGACTTTCATGCGGGACATTCTACATGCTTCCCTGTTCGGTTTCGATCACAAACTGGTCTCATTCCAGGCTTACAGAGGCTTTAACTTATTCGAACCTTTCATCGGTAATGCTTGACATTATCCATAAGCTCATCATCTTTTAGCGATACATAACTTCTTCCTATCAGCGGATATTTCTCCCGCTTTTGGATACAATGAAGCGATTGCCAAAATGTTAGTTAGCTTAGGTACATTCACCTTCAACTCAAGGTGGTTTCCCTCTTCATCAGCGAATATTGCACCTACTATTTGGTGATCAAGAAGCAGTTTCTCTTGCACATTTGGACGTACATCATCAAATTTCAAAATCTCACTGTTAATCAAAGCTTGAACCTCAGCTTAAGGATATAGCAATTATCTACATTGTGTCCTCTTTTGCCATGTGATAGACACAGGTTTGGTTTTAATCAAAACCAGGATATTTAACAAGATTTGCTCTAGTTGGATAAAGGTCTCGAGAGCTGAGAAAACTACTTTTGAGGGTGCCTCTTCCTAGACTCTTGCCCTTTTAGCGTTGACCATGATGATTCTCCCTTGGTTTGATTGGAGTTATTGAACACCTTGGGTTTATGGGAATCCGGTATGAAGGTTATGTCGAGTCCAGTCTCTCTTTCCTTTTTTGGAGGGTATTGCTTCATCGTAGAAGTTTCATGTGGTCTCCTCTCTCTTAAGGCCTACTCAAGTCTCTCGGCCACCTTTATCAGATGTGTAAAAGTTTGACATTCTGAAGTGTTTAATCTGTCAAAATATTCGTACGGAAGCGCTTTTAAGAACAGGTCGATTAACTTCTCCTCCGGGATTGACGGTTTTGCTTGGGTCGTCAAAGCTCGCAATCTCTGGGCATATGTTCTGATTATTTCACCTCTCGCCTCTAGAGTTCGTAGCAGGTCTTCCCTTGTCGATGCTGTAGCTGTGTTAAACTTATACTGCCTTAGGAAATCTTCCGCAAAATCTTCCCATCCATCATAGACGTCAAGGTCTAACTCAATGAACCAAGCCAGAGCAGCGCCAACAAACTCTCTTGGAACGTATTCATCACCAATGGAATGTAATCCGAATATTGCGCCATCTTACGCAGGTAATACTTGAGGTGAACGCGGGGACAGCCCGTCTCATTGTACTTCCTCACGAAGTCTGGCTCTTTGTAATCAGAAGGGGTCTCCACCTTGGCGAAAGGGGATATCTTGTCAAAATGGGCCAGCTTATAACCCTGGCTGTTCAAACACTCCTCGATTTTGGCTATTCTCTTAACCTCGGCTTTAGTTTTTACGGTCTGTTTCCCGTTTTCCTCCTTTTCGAGGTTAATGATAACAGGGGGTGCCTTTGGCTGTGATTGGACGTTCGGCATACGGATGTCTTCCACGGCATGTTGGGCACCTTTTGTTGTCTCTTTATCAGCCATACTTGGTACTGATGATTGACCTGAGTTGTTCTGGTTAGGAGCCACTGTCTGCTGGCTTGGGAGGCTTCCAACATTGGCTTAATGTCAGTCATCATAATTGCCATAGTAGTCATCTGAGTTTTCAACAGGCCTATTCGTGGAGTCAACTCTTGCTGTTCCATTCTCGTCTTAAGTCGAGTACGAAAATGATGCTTTGGTAGTTCTGTGATTAGAGTGCACCTGTTTATTTAATAAAATCAAGTAAGTATTTCTTCGGGATTGATAGGAAAAGTATTGGATTCTTCCAATTGCATGTTTTCTATTGATGAATGAGAAAAAAGACTACCTTGTGAGCCTTAGTCTCACGTGAGCAGTTCTTTTAATTATTCCCCAAAAGAATTCAAGAAATTAAAAGAAGTGTAATCTTTGACGATAGTTTTTATGCATCTATAAAATATGCCTATGCTCATACATATGTGTCCAAAGTAACATTCAATACAAATGAGTATGCTGAAAAGGCATCATAATGTTCATACATTTTACACTTGACAGAATAGTCTATTCAAGTCTAGGGCGTTTGAGGTCTAAGGTATCCTCATCGTCCCAGCAGAGATCAATTCCTTCAGTCTGGGATTCTTCATCTCCTGAATATGACGGCGATTTTATGTCTTCAGGTATATACGGCTTACTCCAGGTACGTATGGCACGATATATTCAAGTACATAAGGCTCGACAAAGCTGCGTCTGGTTGCCTCAAAGTGTTGAATGTATTCTGTAGTAGCCCTATGAATATTCTCCTCACGAGTCATATTATCTTGCCATCTTATGTCTTCAGCCTGGAGTTCTTCAAAGAGCGTATAATGAATTCCACCTTGGCTACGAATTGTTTCTTTTTTTTTCCTTGTGAGGGTCTCCCTCGGCATGTCAAATGAGAAGATACCTGGTTGTGACAATGAGGGGATTTCTTGCAACGTTCCAAACTGTCGGATAATCCTCCTTGGATAATACGCAGCGGCGCCCATGAATCCTAACAAGGGGACTGGGTCTTTGTCAGTACATGTGAGCCTGACTTTATCCAGTGTTGGTAATCTAAGCCGCCATCTGAGTTGTTCTGGTCTTAGAGTTCCAAGGAATTTCTTCCATTCTCTAAAGTTGAACTTAGGAATGCGTGTATGGGTTCTGATAAAAGTTTTAAGAGGATGGGCATCGGAGCTAATCTCAGTGAAACCCATGCGGATATGAAATTGTCTGATATGAGATGTGAACCATATATAGAAGACCGCTAGAGGCTCTAAATATTCCTTTCCTATTTTTTTAAGTGGTTTAGGGAAAAGAAAGTTTCAGCAAGGATAACGTTTGAATAATCCCATCCACAACAAACTTGTCTAACTACTACAGCCATAATAGGGTCGAAAGTAACGGACAAGATTGGAAATAGCATAAAGCTAAAAAAAGCCAAGACGAAATCTCTACCAAATTTAGTTTCTTTGGTAGCAAGGAGGTTAGGAAATCTATCTAGAAGAAAAGATAGGGAAATCTGTCCAGAATTACTTTTGGCATCTACTTTGATTTCATTGAGGTTTGTATCGAGGAATTTAGCTAGTTGACTCAAAGGTTCAAACCCTACAAGAGGTTGGACTAGTAAGTGAATAAAATCAACTCCAATGGCGGCGCTGTACTCTTCAAGAGTAGGGGTAACTTCCAGGTCCTTCCATGCAGAACGTAGCGGTGGTAGGATCCCAATAGAGCGTCATGGCTTGGATAAAGGCAGTGGACACTCAATCTTCAGCAGCTCCAACAGATACCCTAGCCGTAATTTGGCGTATTTCTGGCTAGCTTCGCCCATGCTGTCCCACCAGGTTAGGAGCTCGGTCCGGGGGACTTTGAACACTTGAATATCATTCTTTCCCACCAAGTCTAAAATATGCAAATGATTTTGAAAAAGTCAATCGCCAAAAATTACTTTAAACATGTGATTATGCAAATGCCATGAAATATGCATGGGTTGACTTAATTGCATAGTTCAGTTAAAGAAATTAAAATTAGAGCTCCTTTTTAGGTATGGAAGACCTGACGTAAAGTCTAATTTGAATTTCAAGCAAGTGAATTATGCAATTTAATCAGAATCACCCCAGTGACTAAAGGAAATAACAACGTCACATTCCATTGGTCAAAACATCATATGGGGAGTAGAGCGGAGTGAATCCCTTATTACAACTAGGACGCCTAATGAAAGAATGGTAGAGAGAGACTTTGCAAATAAGAAAGCCATAAAAGGCCCATGGAATGTAGGGATCTAAGCTACCCCTCCCCAAAAGTTTAATCTTCTTCAGAATGGCAGTCAGTTGGGAGCTCCTCCCTAAATGCCTCTTCATCTATCTCCCTTTCAGGATATGGCTCGATAGTTGGGACCTCTCCCCTAGTTGAGTGTCCCTTAGAATGTAAAAAATTATCTTCAATAGATCGGTCAAGGCGTTTTACCTCCTCTGGCCATTCTCTGGTCCATGGTATAATGACTTCAAGGGTCTTCTCGGGTTCGCCTTTTTGAGTATGATGCGTTTCGGCTTCGTCTTGGTTGCAGGGCGTCTTCTCTTTCTCCAAAGAGTGATCATCAATTTGTTCTCCTTGGCTTGACGTTCGACCTTTCGACCGGAATATGCGTCTTTAGCTAGGCAGTTGCGATGTTGTCTTTTCATCTCCAAGTAATCCTTGCACCTTTCATCTGCTTGTCGCTTGAACCTGAGGTTATCGACATAGTAACGGGTTTGACAATCTTCGGCGTATCCCAGCTTGAGTCCAGTTAGCTCTCGGCCATGCACAAATCTGGTAAAGTGCAACCTTGTGTTCGGTCCGGGACGAGTGACCTTCCTTAGGTATTCGAAAGTTACCAACTCTGTCGAACTTCTAGGAAACAACGACATTCTACCCCATTATCGTCGTTATTTTAATCAGTCACTTGAATGATTTCATAATGTATGCAATGCATGTAAATGTGAATATTGCATCAATATACTATGAAACAGGGAATAATGAAGTACATCGAAAGTAAATGCCTTACCAACCAAAACCCGAGGAACGTTAAATATTCCCCAGTAACAATGGGTGGTTTTAGGTATACCAACCGTCCATAGACATACGCATGAGACATGTGGGAATTTACTCTAAAAATCGAGAATAAGGTGAGGAACCTATGGCTTAGGCTCCCACGATCCAAATATGGCAGATTCCTCCCCAAGAGTAGCCACCCAAGATGGCTAGATATCGCCAATTTGGATTGTGAGCTGGAACGAATACGAAAGTCTCAAGTGCCATCAAACACGAAATCCTTTCGTATCATTTCCCTATCTAAGGTAACCTAGAGGTGGTTGCAATGGGGGTTTGACCGCCAGTGTGTGAGATGTGTCGTGATCATCACAATGCAAAGCAAGCACGGTAGTTTGTATCAAACACCGCTTCAATATGTGCGTAAGATAAACATACATTCCCAACTCCAACCTACAGGAAAAATGTCAACAATCACTACACCCCCTTATTTATCCAATCTGTAAAAACATCTAACACAACGGTTAGCGTACGTACCTCACCTTCGAGAGCATCTACAGAAAACGGGGTTAGATAAATCAATCAACTTTTTAATTGGCTCAAGTCCTCAAAATTCTTAAACTAGATATTCTGGTTTGGAATAGTCCCAGTGGAGTCACCAGTCTGTCGTGTCCCTCTCGAGCGGCCTGCAGGGATCTCGAGGGCTAATGGGCCCCCCGATATCGCCTGATCGGACGCGGGCCTCTCCCAAGGCCTAGTACCCAAATCGCAACGGCTGGATGTACGTGGTTGACCTTCGGTGTGGTCTGATGACATGTGATACGTGTACATGCCAAGGAGTCGCCACCAATCGTTTCGTGAATGGTACGATTGGAAACCCTATCGAATAGTCGGGAGCAATCTACTCGATTCTGCGAAAATCAAAGAAAAGGGATCGAGGACTATGTTACGCCAACTGTCAGAGTTGACGCCCTTTCGATACCTAAGTTGAACGATTTATCTAATCCTAAGATTCATGCAGATAAGTGGGGTACGGATCCTAAATCTAGGAGATCAAGCAGATAAGAGTGGCTACCCTATCACTCACAATCAGTAAAAATAAATGCGCAAATCAAGGATCCAAAACGTGTGGATAAATCACATGAAAGCAATGTGGCATCCCTAATAAGGCCCTATCAGCTTAGAGAAATGTCAATCAAGGCTCAAGAGTGGTTTTGACATGATTCGCCCATGAGGGGTAAAATCGTAATTTTGAGAAGGTTGGGGATAATTTGTCCTAAAAGGGCAAAATTGTCATTTCGTATGAGATGTGGAGTCAAAAGGTGACAGAAATAGGATTGGCGACCCAACCAATCCATTTCCTATTTTTCGAGAATTTCCAGAATTTTTCTGGAATTTTAGAAGTGATTTTACCATTTGAGGGGTAAAATCGTCCTTTTAGGGTGAAAACGGGAAGTGAAAATCTCAAACATTAGGATTAGTCAACCACCTGACCCAAATCCTAATTTTAAGCAATTTCCAAGACTCGATTGGAATAAGGACGACGATTTATCTTTTGAGGGGTAAAGTCGTCATTTTGAAGAAAAGACGAGATTCTAGAACCCAAGCAGAAGGATTGGTCACCTAACGGACCCTAATCCTTATCTTGGCGTCCTCGACCTATCTCGTTGTCGCGACCCTCTCGAGGTTGCATGTGGGCTCTCGAGGGTTAATGGGCCGTCCAGTCTGGTCGGACGCAAGCCTCTCCCAAGGCCCGTTACCCAAATCGCAACGGAGGTATGCGTAGTCGACCTTCAGTGTGATCTAGTGACATGTGCTAAGTGTGCATGCCATGGAGTCGCCACCAATCATTTTTTGGAGGGTATGATTGGACCACCCTATTGAATAGTCGGGAGTTTCTATTCAATTCTACGATAACCAGAGAAATGGGTTCGGGGACTTAGTTACGTCAACTGTCAGAGTTGACGCCCTTTCGGTACCTAAGTTGATTGAATTTTCTGCAATTTTTCTCAATTTCTTTTTGAATTTTTCCTTAATAATTCACTTTTTTTTATTTGATTTTTTTTTTAAATTTCCTGAAAATAAGTCCCAACTGAACGGTCCCTAACTCGCCACGTGGCGTCTCGGTGATAATCGAATCATTTTAATTTTTGTAAAATTTGAAATTCATTTCTTTTAATGTTAAAAATATTTTTTATTTTGAAAATCATCGGATCACGGCACGTGGCTCATCTACAACCATCCAATCTAGCATTTTTTTGTTTTTGTTTTTATAGTACGCAACACAATGCAAAAAATAAAGAAGATATTAAGTCATTATACAACATAAACATAAGCAAAGGAGATGGGATCCGGTGAATTTTACGACGTCGGAGTCCGTCGGTGCTCGTGCAACAATGTGTGGGGATATAAACCACCAGCAGGAGGCTCGGCCTTCCGATTCTGGGGTAGCACAATATAATTTACAGAAAATAAATAAATAAAACACCTTGGACACCAATAGGAGGCTTAGCCTTCCGATTCTGGGTCTTTTATGCGAAATATAGAAATGCTATGACATAAAGTAAAAACACAGCAAATATTTAGACACCAACAGGAGGCTCGGCCTTCCGATTCTGGGTCTTTTATGCGAAATAAAGAAATGCTATGACATAAAGTAAATACACAACAAATATTTAGACACCAACAGGAGGCTCGGCCTTCCGATTCTGGGTCTTTTATGCGAAATATAGAAATGCTATGACATAAAGTAAATACACAGTAAATACGAAAAAATACAAAATAAACAATAATCCGAGCTCGGATGAGGAGGACGTTGAACTATTTTCACAAATCCGAACGGTGAAGATGAAGAAAGAATTGAGATGAGATTATACACAATTTTACCTCGATCCGATGGTCGAATTGATCAAAAACTGAAGAAATACCGGCGGATGAACAGTTCCCGCGCCAGGAACAACTTCTGATTTGGCTGCTGTGCGACCACTTGGAGAGATCTGTTTAAAGATCCGAACGGTGGATATGAAGAAGGGGTTAAGAAGACCCTGCACACAAAAAATCAGCTCGATCCAACGGCTCAATCGGCCGGAAACGCAAGAAATGTCGGCGGGTATACAGTTCCCACGCCTGGAACAGCTTCTGATTTGGCTGTTGTGCGACCACTTTGAGAGATTTGTTTAAAGATCCGAACGGTGGATATGAATAAGGGATCAAGAAGACCTTGTACACAAAAATTCAGCTCGATCCAACGGTCCGATCGGCCGGAAACGCAAGAAATGTGGAGGGTGGTAATGTGATGACAAAAAAAATGGAAGAGAGAATATATGGAATGAGCGTGGGAGAGGAAGAAGAAGAAGAAGAAGAAGAAGAAGAAGAAGGAGGAGGAGGAGGAGGAGAAGAAGGAGCCACGGATGATGGGGGGGAGGTGCCTTAAATACTAAAAATAAAATAATAAAATAATAAAATAATAATAAAATAAAATACTAAAAAGTAAAAATAATTATAAAATAATCAAAAGCGAAGAAAAAATGATTAGTCCCCTTTTCTTTTAAATGATGATGTTTTCACTCCTTTTCCTTTTAATCATTACTAATATTTTTGCCAAATTCAATTTTATGATGATCAAAGAACACCTAAAATCAAACCTGAATTTTACTATTTATGAGGTCGGAAAATGGATAAAATAAAAATACCGAATATTTTTATATATTTTTGTGACCTCAAATATTATTTTTCTTGATTTTCTTGATTTTCTTTTTCCTTTTTTCTTTTTTTGTATTTTTCGAAAATATATTAAAAAAATGAAAATTATGAAAATTAATTTTTTTTGGTCAAAATGGTTCATTTAGCTTGGCTAAGGTCACCAAAATTGATTTTTCAATTTTTCAACTTTTTATGGATTTTCTATGAATTTTCAAAAATAAAAATAAAAAAAAATAAAAATAAAAATAAAAATAAAAATAAAAATGTTGATCAAAATTTAGGTGTCAACACTCGTATGCCAGGCTGAGACGGTTTACCCCTAAAGGGTAGGATCGTCCAATTTTCAGAAAGAACGGATAAGAAATCCCAAAAATAGGATTGAGTAGTTGTATGTGGTCAACCCTCAATTTTTGGAGATTTTTGGAATATCTAGGAATTTTCCACAATTTTCCTACATTTTTTGAGATTTTCTAGGATTTTCTAACATTTTTTAGAATTTTCTAGAATTTTTCTGATTTTTTTATTATTTTTATTATTTTTAAAATCATTTTCTAAATTTTTTATTTATAAAATGCAATTCGGACCGGGTCGACCTGATCCACTCGGGTCGAAACCCGGCCCAGACCCGAACCCGCACAGATCGAACTCCAAAACGACGCCGCTTCATGCTTTTTTTTTTTCGATTTCCGGTCTTAATCCAACGGTTCTTATTAGACCATGTGGCTATTCCACGGCCTTAGGATCAGCTGACTAAAACCAACGGCTCAGTTTAGAAGCTGACTACTCCTCAGCCGTCAGATCCGATTACCTAAACCTACGGCCACAATTATAAGCCAAGACTCGATCCGGACCGTCCATCTTCACTAACCTAAACGACGCCGTTTGACTCTTTACCTAAACGGCACTGTTTCAGTGTGTTTTTATTTTCTAATTATATAACCATTTTCGGATATTCCTAATTACTAATCGGACGGCCATAAAAAAATATGACTCAATTAACCTAGACCGTCCGATCTAAGCCGACTCATCCTAACAGATTAACGGTCGAACCGACTCAACATCCACGTGGACCAATCACGTGTTGCCACCTAGGCCTTTGACTCTTTGACCGGACACGTCAGCTTCGTCTTCAACCTCGCGACTGCAACTAAACGGACGGCTGAGAATCTCCGGCGACGATCCAACGGTGAAACCTTAACAAAATTGCACGAGACCGGCGCCAATCAACTCGCGATAATCTCTAGTTTAACATATCTAAGAATCGAAGCATTTCATCCACGAAATCACGAGCATCATGCGAAATGCCGAGTACGGCCATGGAAGTTCAATCGCACAGTTTACATCAAACCATGGCAATTTAGTCACAGGACAGCATCAATAGAGGTTCAGAACACTTACCTCAAGCTCCAATCGAGCTCGCACGGCCTAGATTTGGCTAGGCGAAAGTGAACAAGGCTCGGCTATGGCGGAAGGTTTGAAGACTCGATTCGATGTGTTAAAGCAAAACCGATGCAAAATAAAGATACGATGATGGTCAGTGATGGCTAGGGAACAAAACGCACACACTAAATGCAAGAATAAACGCAAAACAGGTGAGTTGCCATTGATGCATAGTGAAGAGCTCAGAACTGCGTCTCACTCGTTCTCGTGGTTTCAGACGCTACGGCCGGCGGCGATCGTTTCCTTGAAGCTCAGGCGACCTCCCAGCATTCTTTTTTGGCTTCGGTTTGGCCGGGGACGGCCTAACCAGCGCCTCACAGTTCGAGCTCGAGTTCTCAACGATGGGGGTCGGAGAACGAGCTCTCTCTTGAGGAAGAAGACAACACTGTAGAGAACCGGTTCGACCGGTCAGAACCAGTTCTGATCCAATTTTTCAAAATTAGTCGCAATTTGATTGAGAATTTTTGCAATTGAATCTCAGAATCGAACTTAGGGCATCAATTTCATCTAAAAATGTGAACTTGCCCAAAATTTTATGTCAAATTCTTCAAAAACTCCAAATTTACCCTTAATTGCAATTCGAGAAATTGAAGGCTCAAATGGTCAAATTGTACAAAACCACCTATCCCAATTGATTCGGAATGATGAAAAACATTGGGCTATGGCTTCAATTTGTAATGGTAGTCCCTGAATTGAAAGTAATTTCAAATATGCCCAAATTCAAGGACTAAAATGCAATTAGGTATGCAATTTCGCCTAATTCATGCAATTGAGCGCTTTGTGCAAATAATTGGGCTAAATTGCAATGAGGGACACTTATATTGAATGTCAAGATCCTAAAAATGCCAAAATTGAAAATTAAAGACTTGATTGACATTTTTTTTTGCCAAATTCAATCATATGCGTAACAAAGGAACACATAAAATTGAATTTGAATTTGGACTTTTCATGAGGTCAAAAGGACAAGGGATTTAAAATAAAAATATTAATTATTTTTTCATATTTTTTCGACCTCGAATGCTATTTTCTTGAATTTTCAAGTATTTTCCTATTTTCTAAAAATACTAAAAAATACGAAAAATATGAAAAATTAGTTTTTGGTCAAAAATGGTTCCTTGGGCTTGGTCAAGGTCACCAAAGTTGATTTTGTAATTTTTTGACTTTTTGTGAGTTTTTTTTTATGAATTTTCTAAGAATAAGCTAAAAAGACTAATCCGAAATTAGGTGTCAACACCTATTATTGAGAAGAATGGGAAGTATCTTGGTATTCTGTCGAATTGGGGACAATCAAAGAAGAATATGTTTGCATGGATTCTAGCTAGAGTGGACATGAAACTCCAAGGTTGGAAGGAGAAATTAATCTCAAGGGCAGGAAAGGAGATTTTGCTTAAAATAGTAGTTCAAGCTTTGCCTCAATTTGCTATGTCTGTATTCAAGATCCCTTTGTCTATTTGACGAGCTATAGAGAGAAAGATTGCTTCATTCTGGTGGAAACAGAGTAACACAAGCTCAGGAATTCACTGGAAGAGTTGGGATATATTAAAAACAAGAAAAGACAGAGGTGGTTTAGGGTTCAAAAATCTCATTAATTTTAATAAAGCGATGCTTGGTAAGCAAGCTTGGAGATTGTGGCAATTCCCCCTATACTCTCTGGAGCCAAGTTATACGAGGACTTTATTTTCCTACTGGGGATTTTTGGAAAGCAAGAAAGGGCTTTCGTTCTTCGTGGGGTTGGCAAAGTCTACTTTTGGGAAGAGATGCAATCGCACCAAATGTGAGATGGGTTGTTGGGGATGGAAAGAGTATTAAAATTAGGGAAGATAGATGGCTCCCGATAGGCATCCTTGGGGGTCCTTCTAACCGGGTAGATCCAGTGATGGTAGAGGATTTGATAGACACAGATACACGAGTATGGGACCGTTCTAAGCTGGATTCCCTTTTTGACAATGAGATTGTACAAGATATCTTATCTGTGCCATTATGCTCTATGCGAGTTCCTGATAAGTTGGTCTGGACTAAGTCTAAAGATGGAGTCTATAATGTCAAAAGTGCTTATAACGCCATACAAACAGCAAGCAAGCAAGCAGTAGTGGATCAAGCCTCATCCTCATACCAACTTCCCTAGAAACTTTGGTCTAAAATCTGGAAGATTCAATCCCCCCCCAAAGGTTAAATTTTTCGTATGGAGTGCATGCCAAGATACTCTACCTACAAAAGAAAACCTTTGGAAATGCAAGATTCTTTCCGACCCCCTCTGCCCTATGTGCAATACAGCTCCAGAAACTACAGAGCATATGTTCTTGGTATGCGATTGGACTAGACAAATTTGGTTGGACCCCAGACTGAATTTCAAAACTGGCCCTAATAGAATTACAAGGTTGGATTCATGGTTGCTCGAAGTCCTTACTAGTAGTGTTGCTCTCTAAACGCGACATTTGATATGGATGGTTCTTTGGCAAATCTGGAAGTCCAGAAATGCGAAGGTCTTTAGAGGGCTCAACCCTTCTCCAACTCTGGTAATAAATGAGGCAGTCGTGATGCAAAGGCTCGTGGTAGCGAAATCTCCACAAGAATTCACTCGTTGCAGGCAGGTGAATTGGGAAATGAACTTACCTGGTCGGGCGTCGAATAGGAGCGTGAGGACCTGTAAAATCCATGTCAATGCGTCCTGGATGGATGGGAGATCAAAAGCGGGTATAGCAGGAGTAGTCAGAGACCACAAAGGAACGCTGGTGGATTGTTTTGCACAGACGATCCGAGCAGATTCTCCTTTAACGGCGGAAACCCTTGCTCTCAAGGAGGGGCTGCAACTTTTGGTGGAACGGAAGAAGTCTCTCAAGGGTTGGCAATCAAAGGCAGCAGCTTCTAGTATGTTGCAAATGGGACATTTAGGGCTTCAATGGGTTCTCTTGAGCGATAACTTTATTCTTGTGGGTCTGATGACCAATCCAACTTATAAGGACCCCGGCCCATGGCCGATTGCGAATCTGCTTTCCGACTGTAGAGAATTGTTGGGTCAGCTTGATGGGCTTCGTATTGAATTCTCTCCCCGTGAAGCGAACTCGTGTGCGGACTGGTTAGCTAAAGCTCAGAGACTAGGATTTCTTTCTTCTAATTGGCTTTCTAGATCTCCCTCTGTTCTTCGGGATTTGTTGTGTTTTGATATTAAGTTTGGTTGTTTTTCTGACTCTGTTTAGTAAATGTAATTTCTAGTGTTTGACCCAAAAAAAATTAGGAGGGTAAAACAAATTAGACGCATAATTATAGTTTCATGTCGTCCTGATAAGATCAATTATCCTTAAATGATGCGGTCATGAAGAAGAACTGTCACTGATAAAAGAAAAAAAAAGTATTGTATCAGACCTACTAACTAACATTAAACTAAGTGCATCATCCAGAATATCGCTAATTATGAAAAAAAATTATATCACAAAAAAAAAATTCAAATTATACCAATTATGACGCTAATATCTCAAACTTTTTTTTTTTTCGTTTCCCAAAACCCTCTAACTTGTTCCTAAATTTTCGTCACACTAGTACAAGAGTAGGGTACCGGTGGCATGAAAAAAGTTTCGAATATTGATGTCTAAGCGGATAAAACTTTGGATGTTTCATGATTGATAGAGGGTTTATTTGTCACACCGACATAAGTTTGGAGTTTTGGTGACAACCCAAAAAAAAAAAAAAATTGGGATATCGATGTCGTAGTGGGCGACATAGTTTGAGATTTTTTTATGGTATTTTCCTGAAAAATAACAGGGAGAGATTTGTATGGAAGTCATATGAGTAATTGCCGCATTTCCTGTGCATAAACCTCCTAGAAAAGTAGTCAATTATTGAATCACACCGTTGAACTTGAAGCAAAGAATAACAAATAAGCGGTCCGCTTTTCCCTGTTCAGAAACTTACTGCATCAATTGACATGAGCAAAACGATCAAACCATTTTTTTAACTCGCAAAAGCTCTCAGCATTTTCACATTCCATCAGGAATTGGATGACACCGATCGCTCCTCTTCGTCTTTGATCGCGCTTATCAGCCCCGCGGCTTGCCTCGAGCTCGGCCTTTCGGCGGGAGAAGGGTTTATGCACTGGAGACCAACTTGCAACAGTCTCACCATCCTTTCCTCGTCCGCGCCTTCGGATATCAGGACGCCGTCGAAGACTTCCCCGGTCCATTCCTCCCTAACCACGGAGTGCACCCACTTGGCCAGATCGTACCCGTTGTTCTGGACCATCTTGCCAGTCAGGAGCTCGAGAAGCATTAGCCCGAGGCCGTGCACGTCGTCCTTGAAGGCGTCGTGCAGAGAAGTAGCGTTGCTCCTTATCTCGGGAATTTGAGAGTAGTCTTGGCTTTCCACCACCATTAAGCCATATTCGCTGATGCATGGATCCATGTCTTTGTCGAGCAAGATGTTCGTGGTCTT
Source organism: Rhodomyrtus psidioides (assembly GCA_021437785.1). Classification (NCBI taxonomy): domain Eukaryota; kingdom Viridiplantae; phylum Streptophyta; class Magnoliopsida; order Myrtales; family Myrtaceae; genus Rhodomyrtus; species Rhodomyrtus psidioides. Next base: position 9,297,372 of record JAILYB010000015.1, on the reverse strand, counting down.
TAGATTGCCGTGAGCGATCCCATCTTCGCGAAGCTCGGAGTGCATAAAGGCCAAAGCTTCCGCTACAGTGGCCGCCGCGCTCAGCCTGCTTCCCCAATCAAATATTTGCGCATTCTGCATTCCTGAAATTGAAAACGACGCACATGAACCTGAATCAGCTTCTCCTCTCCAGTCCATCAATCATACCGGTCGAAATGTATACCAAATAACTTCAGCTTCTTGATCAGAACAGGTGGGATCACATGTCTCACATTCAACCCAAATAAGGGGCAACAACGAGACAATGTTTCCGTTCGGTCCTTCATTCGATTCAGTCCAGGAAAACTAAATTTAGATTGTTTTTTCGATGTTCTGCATTGCTGTTTTATCGTCCTATACACCAACAACATCAACCCTCTAGGGGAGCACATCAATCTAATCGGAAACTGAAAGTAATCAGTATAACTACCGACTTACCATGGAGAAGATTGAAGAGACTCCCGTTTGGTTTATACTCGTACACCAGGAGCTTCTCTTGCTTGGAGCAGTAAAACGCGACGGGCGGCAGAACATTCGGATGCTTAGCTCGATCCATCTTCCGCATCCTGCTCTTGAAGTCCTCGCTAGGAATCCCCCAATCCTTGATTCTCTTCACGGCCAGAGCAAGGCCGTTGCCGAGCACGACCTTGTAAAGACTTCCGTGCTTTCCTCTTCCAAGCTGTTCGGCCGGCGCTCTAAGCAAGTCCTCGAACTTCAAATCCCTCAGCGTGGGAGCATCCGATAGTACCACTAGTGAGGACGTGGTCATGCCACTCTCCACTGAAGTTATCGAGTACTCCGACCGGTTCTCGCTTGTCTTTGGTTCGCTCGATGCCCCAATAGCTTTGCTGCTGCTAGTATCAGATCTCCTATTCTTACCACCATCTACCCCGTCTGTTTTTTTCTTGCATCTTCTTGCTATTTTGTAGACCAAGAAGAGCACGACGATCAAGCCGAGAATTACATAGCCTAAGTAGATAAAAATCTTGTCAAGCGACACGTCTTTTTGTTTCTTCTTGGCTGGTTGAGGGGCCGGACATGAATTCGGCAGCGGACTTCCGCACAATCCCGGATTCCCCAGGAAGCTGTTCTCCTGGAAACGGCCTCCCCCATCAGGAATCTGACCAGCGAAATTGTTGTTCGAGACATTAAAATGCTCCAAGTTGGCAAAGTTAAACTGGGGAAGTTCTCCAGTGAAATTGTTGTTCTGAGCAAAGAAGGTAATCATGCCCGAGATCCGAGCAAGATTCGGCAACGGACCGGAGAAGTTGTTATCGGATACGTTGAGCCTCTTCAAATTATCTAACCTCGAGAGGGCGTCAGGGAGTTGACCCGAGAACCGGTTCCCGCCTAGGTACAAGTGTGTCAAATGCTTGCAGTTCGCAATATCTGTCGGAATCCCTCCCACCACATTGTTGCCCTTGAGGCTAAGAACAGCGAGAGACTGTACCCTGCAGAGAGGACTGGCGTCGAGTGTCCCCGAGAAGTTGAGCTCCTCGAGAACAATCCTCTTCACTGATTGTGATTCGCATTCCACGCCCTTCCACTTATCGGCGCACGGATCCGTGGACATGCTCCAACCTTGATCGCTCCCAGGAGAAACTTTGTCCATGAACTGAATCATCGACTGCTTAGTATCCTCATCAACCGAATTTGCCACTCGAAGGGCAAGAAAGATCAGAATGGAGAGCGCCTGGATAGGTGCTGGACGCATTTTCGGTCAATCGAGGTGAGGCCACGAGAAACAAATGGACCCAACATTTGCCTCTCTGCTATGTATATAAATCATAATACATGAATGTGGTCTGACCTTGGGTCGTAAACAAGGTTGGGGATGGTGGGTGTCTGAATCAGCTGTGAATGACAATTGGCTGAACTTACAATGGCAAATAGTTCTAAAGACATTTCCGGCCGGGATTGTCGCTAAGTGCTGCGTAATGAGCCAAAAGCTCAACAAGCCATTGTGTCTCTTGGTTAAAAAAATTGGATGCCGGCAGTTTGAAGAAGTCAGGATTAAAAGGGTCGATGTCCTTTATCAGTTTGTCCTCTGCGCATTAACTGGTCTTCAAAGATCCCAAATGATGCATTAATTTAACCATCCACTGTTACCGTGGCGCAATTTGGAGACCTGAGAGTGGCGTAACCGTACCAGACTTGAGCAACATCGCTGAGGATATCCCTGGTAAATAATAAGTAAAATCTGTCCGAAGTGGGACACTGAGAAAACCACATGCAAAGAAGAAGTCCTCCCATGTGGTAAGCTTTTGGTACCTGAAGCATTTTCAAGATTCATAAAAACTAATGACGGGTCGGAAAGAATCTGCGTACCAACGTACGAAACTTGTGTCCACCTTGGGAGAGAAGCAAGCGACAGAGAACCCGTGAAAAGTATGGGTAAGCCGACGGACGGTTTGCATGCATATGAAATCATTGTCGGGGCATATTTGGCTAGTCCTCTCCTTTACTGACTGATCTGTATAGCCAAAAACTTTAATGGTTCAGAAATTCAATATCAAGTGAAGGAATTGCTCCAACTTTGAGTGACAATCCCATTTTTATCTTCCAATGAAAATGTTCGCTACAAAGTTGTTCCGGGCTTTCCACACAACAAGGCCAGTCTCATGATATTACAAACATACAACTCTGACTTAAATATGATTGGACAGGTGGACATGAAGAATGAGGGTCGCGCCTTCAATTATGGAATAATCTGAATAGATATTGATCCTACACTTATTTATGGGTCTGCATGTCCGGCTATCTCGTCGTCGTCGCTCGATTCGCTTTCCTCGACGCTGATTTCCTCGTCGTCGCTGTCTTCTTCTGCTCTGGAGTTGCTGATGTGCTCCTTCTTTGCATATCGCTCGCAATACTCTGTATCCACAAAGCATAATACGAAGAATAAAGCACTGCCAGTAAATAGTACGAAATCAGATTGCAAATTATCTAAATAGGTGCAAGTCTCGAGATACTTCAGCTCGGTAAGAGCATTTTCAAAAGCATGTCTCTTGATCTAGAACTCAATTTATCACATTTCGACACCATAAAAGTAAATGGGGCAAATGAAAGTCACCTTTGACTTTTTGATCGTATTGCTTCTTGTCTTTCATCATTAGTGAAGCAGCATCACCGTTTAGAGGGTCCGAAGGGTTGGGATAAAGCAAGAGTTGAGGAAGAAACACCTCAAATACATTCAACAGATCTGCAAATAGCAGAATAGAATGGATCATGTGGAAAGTTCCTTGCAAAAGCAACAAAAGATGCAGAATACTTCTTGCACATTATGGCTAATTGAAGGAGATGCGGAAATGAAAGAAACTGGATGAGCATTACAAAAAGGAGTATCAGAAGATGCAAAGAAGAGGAACGATCTTAAAGCGGAAAAATCTACTATATTTCTGTACTAACCAAACATTGGACTCCATGATTGGTTGATAACGTCCAGGCATACAGACCCTGACCTGCAATTTCAACCAACATGAAAGAGTCAGGACACAAAATATACTGCAGTCTAAATTGCATAATGAAAATGTCAGTTATTATTAACTGTAGCATTCATTCACTTAAAGCAGCCGAACCATCCAAGACAAGAGTTGTACAAGAACATAGGTGTACCCTTTAACAGGATTACAAATTACTCACATCTCATCAACATTTGGGTGATATATCTTGTTCACAAATCCAATGGAAGGTGACTTGTAGGGATACGCATCAGGAAGTTCCACTCGGATCTTCCAAACACCACCTTCATATAGACCTGAAATCATTTTATTAAGTAAAGCTCGCTGAATAACAGAATTCAGAGAGCCAGTCGAGTTCCTCAAAGGCAGCTCTTTGAAATTTTAGGTACTACTCTAATACATCATAACTTCCGTAATTAGTTACATCAATGAAACATAAGCATTCATGAATAACTTGAAAGTCATATGAAGAAACCCAACCGCATTCAACAACCCCCCCCCCCTTTTTTTTTTCTTTTTCCTCCCTTCTACTCCACACACAGAGAGAAGGGGGAGGTTTGGAGGGAGGGAGAAAATGTGGAAAAGTGAACATCTATGTTTTGCGGAGAAGTCATGCACCACAGCGTTGGTATGAATAAATCATCCAGCCGTACCTCATCCTTGCACTATCAGAAGTATGCAAGAAATTATTCCAAGGGCAGCAGAGAAGTTATTCAGAAGGCAAGAGACTTTTTGGTCGAATCACCACTATGCTAGGGAGAAAAGTTAAACAATCATTTTATTACTTTGTTAAAATTGCACCTCTGCACTAACATTAAGACTTAAAGTTTCCCTGCAAAGTTAGCGGTTCAAAAGACCTCGGGCCTGCAACACCAGATTTTATATCAGTTAATTGAGCTGCAGCATACGCAACATCATGCTACGATGATATGCTGATTGATTCTTCAAGCAAGTTTCCTAAGCAGAACAGTTCTTTCTGCATCCCATAACATGCTTCGACAGATAAAAATTAACCATACCTTCACGTCTGAGATAGAGACAAACACACAGACAAAGAGAAAGAGAGACAGATGGAGGGAGGGAGAGAGGGCAGAGGAAGAGAGACTATACTTTCTTTTGGCCCATGAAATTCCACATTGAATTCATTAAGTCCATCGTTGATTGTTTCCACAGTATAATCACTCATCATCCTGGATGACATAAGCATGGAGAAACAGTTTACAGTCATGACTGAAAATAATATGCATGCATAATAACACATAGCCATACTGCACATGAAAAAATCGCATCAACACCCAAATACTGACGTACATGAAATTTGACAATATCTGTAACTTTAGTGCAACAACTTCATCATTTTGTGTAAATATTTCCATTGTCTCTAAAGTTTAGCTTCACATGGTAATAGTCATGTCCTCTCTAACTCATTTTCATGCCCTGGGGTAATATCTAGTTCCTTACAGAAGGAAGATACAACAATTTCTCCGATAATGAGGCTACATGCCACTTTTACCTCTCTTTTTTTTTTCCTTTTCCCCACTGTTAATTAATGACATCATATCAGGTTTTGCATTTTCAAGGTTGCCCAATCTCATGAAAGACTCAATTATCTGGGGTTACTTCTGTAAGATCCCATAGGAATCAATTAGCAATGCAAACAACTTCTGGTCAAGTGCACCTTCAGAAGAATAGGCTGGAAATTTATAATCTTTTGTCATGAATTTCTCCCCTAGTAAATACGACCAAAAACCCAAAGAACATAAAATCATACCATGACGTGACCACTTTCATCAAAGAGATCATATAAAGGAACCAAGCAGTTAATGTACGGACGAAAACATATACTCCATCCTATTCATATAAAGTTCCTTGACATAGTTATGTGATTCTTGTTTGATCAGGATGCAAAGCAAAAAAAGGATTGCATTTTTTATTCTTAGGTACAAATAGCAACACATGTTTCATGCTATGTAAAGAAGAAGTGAAAGATAATCAGTTAGCATGTGTAGTACTGACTATAGGAACTTACAGCTTCATAACATCCATCTCTCTCCTCTTACTAGGAGAAGACATTGTCAGTGCTTATTACTCGAAGCCTGCAATAGTTGGACTGGAGATATTAGTATTAGTGATATTCAAAGTGATAAGCTAGGAGAGCAATATAGAAGCTCAATTAGATGCAAATGCAAGCAGTAATTTACACGGCACAAATACAACATATACTCCAATTAAGCGACCATAGTTTGTCAAGCATGTCATTATCTCAAGTGCCACTCCACAGCAGCAATAACTTGGTCGATTAGCCAATCCCAGATTGATGAGAGCATTTACTATCATCTGGTAGACAGATTCTACAGTACTCCAGGCGACACAATCAATTCAAACAGCATATGAGAGTCTTGCTGCTGACACACTGATTTCAAATGCCATTTTAGCCGTCATTTAGTGGTAAAAGAACCTTCCGCCCCTAGATTAAGCTGGACGCACTAGAATTTTGCGGAAATTCTCAACTATCGACTGTGGACATGTTTGTTCTTATCAAAGCGTGGGCTACACACATTTCGGTATCGAACAATGCTGCTACTACTAAATTCACAGCTTCAAGTTATATTCATCACCAAAAACAGATTAACAACTGCAACGAAAACCCACAGAGGAAAAAAAGAAAAAGAAAAAGAAAGAAGAGAAAAAGCAGGATAGTGAGGAGAAATCAAACGAAAGAGGGAACGATCACATGCGGCACTTGCGAGGACCAGATCGATTACCCCAGAGTCTCATCGCAAACACCGTCCGACGACGATCGCCGACGACACAAGCGAAGAAAGCCGGAAAAGCGAGAAAATGCGAATCGAGGGGAGAAAGGAATCGAGATCGAGATCTTACGAGATGAATCCGGGGAGCCGGGCCGTCGACGCGGTGGGGAGGCGGGAGAGGAGGAAGAACCGCCGAGGAGGGGCGAGGTTGATCGGAGCTCTTGGAGTGGAAAGGCGAGAGGCACGAAGAGATGAGACTGAGAGAATTGTAGAGAGAGCGAGAGAAAGAGAAAAGAGAAAGAGAATTTTGACGAGCACGGTGAGGAGACAATTTATAGCTAACCTTCTTTTGTGGGAGGCAGAGAGAGAGAGAGATGTTTCCCGCATGCATGTCGTCATGATCAGCGAGCACGTGTTCGAGCTTGAGGATGAAATCTTGCTTTATGAATAGTGATCCCCGCCATTATGTGTATATTCACTTTGCTAATTGCTCTCTTTCCCTCATCTTTTTTTTTTTCCTTCCCCCTTTTTTTATTTTTTTTTTAAATTTCCGCAACTATTACGGGATTCGATCTCGGCTCGTGCCTCCCGCCGCGCCGTGCCCCCGGCTCCGCCCATGCCGTTGGATCGCAATGCAAAAATGGTCTGTCCTCGTCGTTTCAGTTGCGAGCGAATTCGTATTTCATCACAGTTCTTTCGTGATAAAAGTTCGACACAATAGACTCTCAATACATGATAAATGAAAGAGGGAAGGCCATTTAGTTTCCTTTTTATTTTAATCTCTTGCCATATTATGTTTTAGATTTTACAATCGAGGGCTCCGTAAGGTAATCGAAGCGACATTCGTTGTCCTAACAATTGTATTGTATATGGAATGAACGGATTGCAATTTGAGTTTAGCACGAATAAAGCGCGTTAGAATAAGATAGATACAAAGAATAGTTTCCATGGTTGGAACTTGGAAGTCATCGTGGATAATGATGAGGCGATAAGAAGTAAAGGGCGCGTATGGTAACACTTCAGAAGCAGAATTTCTGCTACTGAAGTGCTTCTGAAGTTGGAATCCGTTTAGTAAAGACGCTTTAAAAGTGTTTCTGAAGCTAAAAGTCGTTTGGTAAAAATATTGACAAATCACTTCCAAAAGTACTTATGGAAGTGATTTCTATTTCTGATTGGATTTTTGGCCAACTTTGAAAAGCTAAAAATTGTATTTTCTCAAAAAGATATCACTTCTTCAATTGCATTGATTTTTGCCGACCAACGCCCGTCTGCCGGCGCCCTCGACCGCCGGCCGCCGTCCTCCACCGACCACCACAACCGGAGATTTTGTTAATAATATTTAAAAATTAAAAATTTCAGAAGTATAAATTTTATCAAGCAGCTTTCTTTAATCAGAAATCAACTTTTAATGGAGAAGTTGAAAAATCAACTTCTGCTTCTGATTGAGAAGTTGAAAAATCAACTCAGCTTCTGCTTCAGAAATGATTTCTTTTGCATAAGTGTTGCCATGCACGCCCAACAGCACCAAAAAATGTGCTAGAAAGAAGCAAGCGAAGGCAGATTTGTTTTTGTTTTTGTTTTTCTTTTTTTTTGGGGGGGGGGGTTGGAATTAAAAATTAAATTTATTATACTTATGTTGATTCATAAAATAATTTTTTTTATCAATTCAGTTGTAAATTTTTTACATTTGTACAAATTTAAATTACCTAATCAATTTTGATTGGAAATCGCTGAAGTGCATGAATAAATTTTAATGATATTTTAATACTTTTTTAATCTTTATGAATATTTTTCTTATTCTTTTTTAGCTTTTTTTCCCTGGACTTAGGGCCAAGACACCCTCTTCGGCCAGGGCGAAACCTCACAAACCCTTACCTAGATCTATCGAGGGTTGCCATGTGCTTGCCAAATCTGGCCAAGCACGGATGCTGCGGACCTTGTCGTCCCCGGGAGAGGGCGTTGCAGCCCCCACCGGCTGTAAGCCAGGGAAAAGAACATAAAAAGAAAAAAAAAAAGAAATATTAAATTGTATCAATGTTAGCGTCAATCGTGTCAAGTGGAACAACGAGCGTCCACGTTAACCATTCCCAATAAAAATTATCCGGATGGACTCAGTTAGCAAAATATGAAAAGGGTTTTAAGACTGAAATAGCAAAAAAAAAAAAAATAGAACCGAAGGTTCATGACTTTTTATGCCCCAGAAGAGATGTATGTACGGTGGATTCAAACCGATAGGGTGGTGATGATAATAAGATGAGAAAGGCTTACAATCTCAGGGGGATGAGCAAAGCGCAAGGGGCAACTAATCCAGGATCGAAAGAGAGGGCCTCCTGTCCATGAACAACCGATGTCAAGTAGGCTTTCCACATTGTTCTCATAAATGCTTTGTAAACCAATGTACCTAAGCATGCAGCCGGAAAACCGGATGCTAAGCTCACTGACCGTATTCTGGCCTCTGTGGAATCAGCGCGCGCAGTTGATATCGACCGACAAAAGGAGGGTAAAGGAAATTCAAACATGCCATGTTTTCGCAAGAGCATCCAACTTTGACAGACTATTTCGGAAAACTCACTATTATATGCTTGGAGCTCAAGTAACTCATCAGCTCCGGTTTCTTCCTTATGAAACCATGCATGATCCACTTCAACCGACAACAAAGGAGGAAAAATTACAGGAAGATACGAAGAAATCCCATACGAAATCAAGTTTCTTCAGATGACTACCCATCCGATCCGTACCTTCTTTTCCCTTTCATCTTTCTTATTCTTCTTTGCACAAGAGAGGAAAAAACACACTGTTTCTCAAGTTCTCACATGAATTCAACTCTCAGCTGCTTACAAAGAAAAGCACAAACTCAATCAAAATAATTTCCAGATCCAAACACCAAAGAGAACCCGAACAGACAATTTACTAATCCAGGTATCCACGGGCGTTGGGAGAGAACAGAACTTACTTGTGAATCAATATTTTGCTTTCTGAGTCAACTTATTCACCATATTCCAAATAGTATTACACTAACAGATGACACTGATTGTGGCCATAAAGCTGATACAGATTGAAGTAGACCCTCAATAACAATATAGCCAAAATTTGATACAAATAAATCAAGAGATAATGGAGACTAAATTTTTCATGATTCTAATGTGATTTCCAGGGATTTCCTCCATAGTAACAGGCAGTGCCAACCATAAGCGCAACTGTAGCACCTTGAACCACCACACGAGCTCTCATCAGCGTCTGTCCCAACTGAGAGTTCCCTCTTCTGAAACTTATCAACCCCGCCGTCAGCACTCCAGCAGTCATGAGCGCACCTATTTAAAGTTGTTCATGTTAGACAAGGCTAGTTAACATTAGCAAGGAAAAGTAACAAAGAAACTGATAATCTTTTCATTCTAGGGAACTGAGAGTAATGGGCGAGTGCTGAAGTAATCCCTAAATTAAAGGTGTGATGTAGATACAAAGTAGTCCCGAATCACTCTTTTCCACACTCTGCTCCTGTTTTGAAAGGGCTTAAATCAAATGCCCCATTTCTAGTCATTATAGATGACATTGTAAGATAAGAGGCAACATGGAGGTACCTAAAAAAACTCGAAAGAAGTCCTGAAATCGATAGCCCAAAACCAACAAAAGAACCAGTATACAAGATAAACAAAAGCAAAGGAGGACAGCATGAGCAATTCAACTGCAGAAAACTGAGAAATATCCATGACTCAACACAAGTGGGTTAGCTTGTCTGCTAGGAAGTGAACCCATAATTATGAAAAAAAAACAAACATTTAAATCCTGAACATAAACAGTTCAAGAACAGACTTTCATCAATTCTGTTATCACCTAAAATTCCCTCATGCTCAACACAAAAAGAGCAACCGTGTGACACCAAACGATCTAGGGAACCATCGTCTTAAAACAAAAGTCTATAGGTCCGACCTTTTCTCGGTCTTAAAGTTCTAAGGCCAAACCATACTATCTTTGAATCTCAACTAGCAAAAGCCAACATTATCAGCTTTCACCGCGTAAGTAAAGACAACTTCGCATTGACTGAGATCAACAACTATTCTCACTTTAAGCACAACTGCACTGCAGAAAAGAAGAATCAGAGACCAACTCTGCTGAAAAACATAAAGAAATACAAATCCATTTTGTCTGGGGCAAGAGGTTTTATTAATCAAAATGTGATTGCAAATCTTGGATGTGCAAACAGCCGATATGCTTTCAAACCGGGGTTTTAAAGCAAGTTGCTTCATTTGTATAACAGTATGCCTAGAAGCGATTTTCCTAAATATGATCTCTGCAGCCGACCCACCCCACACACCCCCTCCCCCCCCCCCCCCCCCCCCCCCCAACCCGGGGAACTCCAATAAGAGACGCCCATCTTTCGTTTCGAGCCAAAAAAACAAAGGAAGAACACCTGTTCAGATACTTACACTACATATAATGATAAGCAGAGTCCATTGCTTCCTAGACCAAAATCGAATTCGACAAGATCCCTGGAAAAGCACGCAAATACACATGCCAAAATGGAGAATGGACCGTTCATTTGGATTGCAACATCGCCCCCGATTAAGCCTCAATTCAGTTCCTCCGGCTCCCTCGCCGATTTCAACAACAGGAAAAAGTCCCAAATCGAGGAGCTCTCTACAATCCGTGTACTTTAAAAACTGACTACGAGGCAAGAATCAAAGGATAAACAAATTTTCCGCAAGAAAATGAAGAGGAGGAGACTTGCCTACTGGTACGAGAGGGTTTCTGACGCGCTGCTTCTGTTGCAAGAACTCCAAGTCGTCTTCCGCCGAACCCATCCTCCTCCTCTTCTTCTTCTTCCTTGAAAAACGGAGAATGACCGAGAAGCGAGAGAGAAGGAGAAGGCGCGACCCTGTTGTATCGTGCAAAGCACCGACTACTCATGGGGTCTCTATATAGGTAGCACGGCCACCGACACGCGGACACGACACGACACGATACGTCGACACGTCATTTCTTCTAAACAAAAAAATCCGACGTGTCGGAGACACATTGTATATTAATTATATATTTATATATAAATAATAAATTATTATTTTTATTTTTTTCGTGTAGCTTTTGTAATATAAAAGACATTTTGAAATTCTCGAAATTTAACTCAAATTAGTATAAAAAAAAACAAATAATAAATTAAAAATAAAATCACATCACTTAACCCAGAAGTCATTGGTTCTCTGCAAAGTGACGTACTCCCAGTGAGCCAAAGCAGATTTGAAAATATATTATATTTTTTTATTATTAAAAAATTTTATCTTAAACCTCTGTAATCTTCCACAGGACAACAGATGTACCTGCAACCCCCATTCTCCCATCTTCTTCGTCGTCTCCTCCCTCCGCAGCTCGCTCTCTCTCTCTCTCTCTCAATCTCTCACTCGCCTCATCTCTCTCTCTCTCTCGTCTCTGTCTCACAAGTAACACGCTTCATTTTTTTGGTTGTCTCGCTATCCTTCCCCGCGGCTCTGTTCTTTGAGATTCTCTCACTCTGTCCTCAGGCACACGAAGCCCTCCTCAAGCACTGGCTCGCTCCATCGCTGGCTTCCCCACCGACTCGTTGACTGCAGCTCTCTCCCTCTCCCATATGGTCTGAGATGTAGGCACCGTTCTTCTCCTCTTCCCTCGGATTTCCAACCTCCACATCTGCGCTTACCCTCCTTCACCGACACGCGTGTCCCCGGCGTGTCGTCGGCGCTGACCACGTGTCGCATATCCGACACACGTTGACCACGTGTCGGACGCGTGTTGGTGTCCGACACGTGTTGGACACCGACGCGGTGACCTAACCAAGGTGTCCGTGCTACATAGGTCTCTATTTTACTTTTTCATCATTTAACTTTTCTTTTATATACCTAAGGCTGCGTTTGATGGTTGGAATTTCTGGTCAACATAGGATTGGATAAGATAGAATAAGAAATGCAGGATTTGGCCATATTCTATCCACTGTATGGTGAACTACGGATTTATAATTGAATATTCTCATATCCTATCCTATCTTATCCTGTCATATCCTGCATTTGGTAGAAACTATATATCAATATAAAGGACATATATGCCCCTACAAGATGCTCATGAAATATTTCGATCTTATTACTATAAAAAACAGCGTTTTCATCTGCAAATAAACTTAAAAATATGCACATTTTATTAGATTTTCAAACCTCTTTGCAAAAAAAAAATTGTAATAGAAATAAATGGGACATTCTCTTCTATCATCTCTTGAATAAAGCTCCAAACTTCACAAGAAACAAATAGAGCTCCAAACTTCACAAGAAACAAATAGAAACAACTATGAATAAAGCTCCAAACTTCACAAGTGGGTATTTTTTTACCGTGGGTTGATGAGCATCTTACATCGACAGTCCACAAAATTTCTACTTGGGTAACCAAAACAGATGTTGCTAGAACAATTATGTCCTTAATTCTTGTTCTGGCACAACGTTAAATAATATTTTAGGTGACGCGGTGACATTTTGCCAGGCCAAATAATGTACAATTATGTCCTTAATTCTTGTTCTGGCACAACGTTTTTTTAGCCCAGACTAAGTCAATGATGAATGAACTCGAACCTTTGCCTCTCTAATTTTTACTCAAGCATGTTATGCAATAAGATTTCAGATCACAGATCGCTGGTATGGACTTCGAGGACAACAACACACTCCTAGTAGTGGCTAGGCAATCTGCATCTTGGAAGATTGTGTCCAAGGCAGAAATGAAGGACGAATGCGCACAGTGACACATTTACAATAAATTGTTAGAAATATGCCCTAAAGCAATTATGTAATAGTTACATATTGGGGATATTAGTTGCAATTCTGATTTCTTATCAGTGGCAAAGACGTATTTATTCATTTGTCCAAATACATAAATGAACAAAACCCATAAGATCAGTTGTGACTGGACCTATTCTTAAGACATTAAGAATATGTGTGACGGGTTCACAGTTAGACTGAATCTTTAAACAGTTCCCGATCGATGGATCATTAAATGGATATCAATAATCCTGTTGAGATCGGTGTGTTCTTAACTTCGCAAATTAAGTATTGGATGCTTAAGGGAATGACGAGTCACAAGTCATTGGGTATTGCGATATCCGAGTTGGAACACAGGTGCTTGTATCGGACAAGTTCACTGAACGTGACACACATTGAATGATTAGCGACATGGAAGCTTTTAGCGTGGTCAATGTCTAATCGTTCATGCTTTGGTCTTGTGTAAATAATCCTTAGATCTGAGGCACAGTGTTGACTTGTGTGATAAATGGCTATGGTTCACAAGTGCGCATATTGGCGGGTCGTTAATTCGTCTCTGTACTTGATGGTCGTAGTTCAGGCACATACGAAGTCACATGTGTACGTAAAATGGAATCTGTCTCCTTGCTATATGCAAGGTTTGATATCCTATGCGATTTAATCATGACAATGCATTGAAATCCTCGGCCGGGGTTATAACCGAGAATAAAATGTTTATGTCTCGTTTAAATGCATGTCGATTGAATTTGTACATATGATCGAATTGGTGGCTTGACAAATATTCCATGGTCTTTGTTCGATCGGGATATGGTAAGACAGAGGGATTGAATTACACTGTAGCCAAAGTTGACAGGTTCATAATGTTCTTGAAGAATTCACACTGTTTGGGTAGCCATGACATATTGCTAGATGTCACTCATGGCTTGTTAGACCTAGAGATTAATCGGGACAATTGATTCTCTTGAAAGTACTAATGTGTTAGTACATGTATTGCTGCCAGCTCGGTGATGAACATAGGAATGTTACACACCTTAACCAATATATGACGACATTGAACGGAAAGAAAATTGTGCAAATATGTTTGCAATCATGACTATCGAGATAGTCGGTCTGAAATTAGATTAAATGGGATTTAATTTAATTTTATTTTTGGTCATTAACGTACGTACATATAATGATATACACGTATTGTTCGGACACATATTGATGTGCCCAAATTGCACACGTGAGAATAGTGTACCTTTTTATTTTTATAATAATAACAATTGTTGTTATTATTTATCTTTCCCCTCAATGAAACTTGCCGTTTGCTTCTCCCCTCAATCAAACTTGCTTTCCCCCTTTCTCAATCAAACTTGCTTGCACAAAGTGGGTGTTAAGCTTATTATTAAAAAAGGAAGAAGATGGTGATGATTGATCACTTTGTTTTTAATAAAAAGCATTCCCATGATGAGATCTATGGGAGAGGGAGGGGAGTGTTCCGTGTGAAATTGGCAAAAAGTGGTGGTGACCATTTTATAATAAAACCTCCATTCCCTTGAAGAAAGATGAGAGAGGAATGTGCATGTGTTTTTTCAAGAGGAGAGATCTTGAGAAGAAGAGGGAGAGCAGAAAATTAGTTTTCTCTATTCCCTTATTGTGTGACGAGCGTGTGCAATTCTTCAAGGAGAGAAACATTCTGATGCTCTCTCTTTCGGGTGACCAAAAATTCAACAAGTGAGAAAAATATCACCACGAATTGTTAGTACAATTTAGGTGACGTCTTCTGCGTGTTCGTTCTTCCGTTCGTCGTCGCGATTGGTGGTGTGTCTGAACTAGAGGCCCGACACTTGTGGGCCTGAGATCGAAGAACATCGAACCGACACCTTCGTTTCAAGCACGTCACAAGAGGTAGTCTATTTACTCCCATTAATGCTTTGTGATTTTTCGATTGAAATGCACGAAGTATGCCTCTGGAGATACATGTATGAGTTGTTATTTACTTCCGCTGCGTTTACTATTTTTTTATTTGCCCGTACGTGTCACGTGGATCCCAACATAAACACCTACACAAACATACAAGGATATAAACATCATAGACCACGACAAGATCGCAGCCATAATTATGACAGATTCGCCATTAGAAACCTCATCGGTAGATGACCGTTGTATCAGAGGAAATTTCCTCTTGCTAGTTTTCTGATGTTACCTATACAAGCCCCAGAAGAAGCAGATTGTGAATAGAAACAACTTCACAAGAAACAAATAGAGCTCCAAACTTCACAAGAACCAACATATTCCAAAAAACTAAAATTTATTGGAAAATGAAAGCATAGATTTGACAATTTGACCCAAAATTTCAAATAAGGGCATAAAATAAATTTTATTTCAAATAAAAGCATGAAGTATCATCATTTCTCAATAAAGGCCTCTAGTATATATTGTTTTAAATAAGCCTAATACCAAAAAATAAACCTTCAACTTTAGCGTTTGTATCAATTATATAAAAAAATACATCTCATAAAAAATCCTTAACTTTTACTTTTATCCCAATTCTAACCAAAATTTTTACTTTTGTCCCAATTTTACCGACCTAGTGCCAAAAAAACCTCAACTTTTACTTTTATCCCAATTTTATCCAAAACTTTTACTTTTGTCTCAATTTTAACGGCCTAGTACAAAAAAAACCCCCAACTTTTATTTTTGTCCCAATTTTACCAACCTTCAACTTTTACTTTTGTCCTAATTCTATCCAAAACTTTTACTTTTGTCCCAATTTTACGGGCCTAAAACCAAAAAAAACCCTCAACTTTTACTTTTGTCCCAATTTTACCACCGTTAGCCTTTCATCTATAATCTTTGTTAGTTAATCTTACGTGACATTGCCACGTCATTAATGAATTACACCTCGACAAAACTGACATGAAAAAATTTCGAAATTCTCTTCTGTTTTTTGTTACCCATATATATTACTGAGAGATATATAGTGATTAAAGAAGGCGCATTTCGTATTCTTTTCGGTACTCAATAGCCCAAGAACGGCTAGACATGGAGATATTCTGATGAACTTTTAAAATCTCGCCGTCTCTGAAACTTACTGTTTCTAAATTTCAAAAATTCATTAGTAAATTTGGCAAGAAAATTCGAGTCACGTAAGATTAATTAACGGTGATTGTGAATAAAAGGCCAACGATGGTGGAATTGGGATAAAAGTAAAAGTTGATGATTTTTTTTTTGTACTAGGCCGGTAAAATTAAGACAAAAGTAAAAGTTTTGAGTAGAATTGGGACAAAATTAAAAGTGAAAGGTTTTTACAAGACAAAAAAAGTTTTGGATATAATTGTCACAAATGCTAAAGTTAGAGATTTTCTTTGGGTATTGAGCCATTTTAAATAAGCATCTGAAGTGGCCATATCAGCACTAAATATTGTTTTAAACAGGCGCCTAAAGTAACCATACCAGTTTCAAAAAAGGTCTCGCCTCGCCAGTCGAAAGACACTTTTATTCTTTACTTTACTTTTTCCCTCTTCCCTCGTCAGACTCGGGCAAGGGCCGCTCTCGCCAGCGTCGGGACAACCATTTAGCCAACGCAATGTTCACAAATTTAAAGGGGGGGAAAATATTATAATTCGAATGTCTTTTAATAACTACCCACGTGCATACACAGTTAAAAGTTCAAATGTCTCTTGCGTATTCAAGGGACAATTACATACTAATATGAAGTAGATCGAATTGATAGTGTGGAATTCCATAATATTACTCGTTTGTCAAATGTACCATACACAACAAAGTTAAAACGGTATCCATTGTCATTTGTCAAATATATCAGAAGCGATCGCATCTCTTTTCAGGTTAAACATTCCTCCTACCTCCTCCTTTTTGTCATTCGATGCTTGTACGACATTTCCAGTAGTAATTGAACAAATGTAGTCCGCAATGGAATTGATGGTAAGAGGCTAGAGAGAAGATTGTTGGAACTGTATAACCTCCACCATGAAATTATAGATCGTCCCAGACATCTAAACTGTGAAGTTCCTTATAAACATCAATGTCTATGCACTCAACCATCCAGCGGATCTTCAGACAAAAGCAATCTTGCGACTGTGCATTCGTAGGCAGAGGACGACCGAAAGCTGCAAAAGGATCGCATGACAAATGCTAGCTAACAGAAATGATCCCGGAACCGGTCTAGTTCGATATATCGACCTCAGCTTGAGATAAGAGACACTCGAAAGGTCGTTCGCTGCAGAACTTTCAGTTTCAAACGTTGAAACCCAATCCCCTGTGTATTGTTTTTGAATTTCAATTAGACAAAGAAGCAACGGATAACTCATAAAAGAACACAAAAGCTATAGAAGAATCGTCACCCATCCTGTTGGAGAATTCTCTCACAGTGGGCAGTGTACATAAGAATGAAACAATCACAAAAGGCGAAGATCATAAGCTAAAATGCATCCTATGGTTTCTGTAGTACGATAAGAAATCATGCTATCATCCCATACCCGTCCAGAAATATGTCTCCTACGGTAAGCAATCCAGAAAAAAAAAATGAAAAACAATTTCCTACTATCAAAGAGGAGCATTCCCACATATAAGACCTGACCCTTTCTCTGATATCGGTACATGGCTGCCCAAAACAGAAGCAGTGCAATGAACCTGTAAGACACAAAAACAATAACCCATGCAACTGTATAGGGCTTCAGCTCTTCAGATCATCAGACATCGCTGACGGTATGCAGTGGATTTTGAGTATATCCAGCGTAGCTGCTTTTGCAGCCTCTGTTCGAAGAACTACAATCTGCCAAAAAGGATGCAAATAAAGAGAGAACAAAACAAACTAGTGTGAGGACATGATGACGGTCTTTACCCATGCTACATTTGCACAATAATACAGACATGCTAATGGACTACCGATGGATCACACTCACATGCATGACGAGAGAGTATACAAATGTGCATAAGACGTGTCTCTGAGAGAGAGAGAGAGAGAGACCTGTTGGTATTCCAGATCAAATTTCAGAAATTCTTCCTTGCAGCTCTCCACCATGCTGGCCAAGCTCTTCAAGTTTTTCACAGCTTTACCATTGAAAGCAAGAACCTAAACAACATCAACATCAACAACACATTTATCCCAAACTAGTTGAGGTAGGCGGTCGATGAACCCCCAAAGATACATAAAATAAAAGCAAGACCGATCGAGGGAAAATAGATAAATATGTAAAAAAGTAAGAACCTAAACATGCCCAATAAAATGGCTTCAAAAGTTGGCATGCTAAAGCATAGTATCCGAGAAAAAAGCAAATAAAGCTATTGCTAACCTGAGTATTTACAATGTCTTCGTACCCAATGTTGATATCAGCCGCGAGCACCTACCGCATGTTGCCAAAAGTAGACAGAAAAATGAATCAGATCCTACAGCGGATAAACCAATACATTAGTATAGGCAATGATGATGTCATAATTCTTCGAGCTTCATGGGTTGATAGTTGAATGGAGAAAGGAGGATATGGGGGCTATTTATGGGGAGAGTACCTGAGAAACCACAACAAGCTGCTCATCCGGTGATTGTGGCATTGAATGCAAGAGTTTGTCCAAAAGCTTCACGGGAGTTTCAGATTCATCCTTATACTGAAATCCAGCCAAAACATGAGCAAAATAATGCAAAATGATCATAGGTTGTAACATCTACCACTGAATCTATAAAGCTAAAACAAGCATAGCAGGTCAAGAGATCTACATGTCTGAAAATACGTGACTGGGGAGTAAGAGACGTGATAAATAAACAAGAAGTTTCAAAATCCCTGGTGAAAAGGTGGCAATCTTAAAATAGAAAAATATCAATTCCAACAAAAAACAGAGGGGTGCTACGAGTAGATAATGATGATAACATCCGCGAGTATATATGTAGTCATAGCTCATTACACACGCGATGAGCACAAAAATGCACATGTATACATAGAAGGGCTCCAAGTCAAAAGCTCACCTCAGAACGAAGATATGGAACAGAGACGGTGCTAAAAACGAATCCAGCAATTATATAGTAGGAGGGCGGCCTGCCTTTATTGTGCAATGGGATGACCCTCTTGTGAGTAGCGAGTTTCACATTAAATGTATAGATTTTGGAATCGCGCAGGACTTTGATCACTGAATTATCCCCAGTGTACTTCTGTGAGACAAGGTAACTAAAGCCAATACGCTCTCCATGACGAGAAGGTACTAGAGAACACCCAGAACAAGTAGTAAAGGGTCAGATCATGATTAGCATACATGAAATACAAGTAGTCACAAAGTGGGACAAAAAAAAAAATGGATTTCGTTAAAAATGCCCACAGGGCACTTGTTAAGCAACCAAATAAGAAGATATTGCAATTTCAAGTACACGAATAGTCATCATAACATGCACAATTGGTTTTTCAAAAATCAAATATTTCCTCATTAAAATTGCTTAACATGTGCCCAGGAGCACTCGTTAACAAGAGTGGGACATATATATGATATATCTATGTGTGTGCACATGCGTGCAAACTCATCATGATACCCCTTTGCAAGGTTGCAAGTTTTAGCAGCAAAGCCTCATATGTAAAGTTCAATATTTCCCCTAAAAGAAGCAGGATTCTTCAACTTCATAATCTTTCTCTTAAACTACTTACTTTATCAAGTAAAATCATGCATACGGTCAAACAGAAGTTAAAGATCTCCTTTCAAACCGCAAAAGACTAAATAGATGATAAATAATCAACAGATGCATCAGTTGCTAATACTGCTAAATTGTCAGAACTATAATATAACAGAGTATGAGATAATAGAATTTCTAAATATGCAGAACAGATAATTAAGCTTCTCTAAGCATCTTAAAGAATCTTAGGCTTACCAGTTCCATCATTGGCAATATCAACCCCATCAAAGCCGAGAATGATATCTGATGGCTTCAGGACTGCAGATTCTGGAGAGGTAGGATCAACTCTTTTAATGCGCACACCCTTTTGATCAGCATTCATGCTCATTGCGATACGTAAATCGGGATTTTCCATCTTCTGCCACTCAATCCCAAAAATAGGAAAACCTGTGTCATGAAAAAAAAATCAAGAGATAGGAAAGCACATCAAGAATGGCCCGTGAATGTTCTTTGGGGGTTTTCGTTTTCCTTTTTTCAGGTTCTCATGCGTGGGGGGTTTGAAAAGTACCCGTATAAGCTCCATTCTTCTCATAGTCTCTAATAAAATGCATGATTACTGGTGTTGGTATGACATAACCAATGTTCTCCACATCATCTTGTTTAAGGGACTGAAACGCAATACCCACACAATTGCCCTTATTATTAAAGGCAGGGCCACCCGAATTGCCAGAATTTATAGCTGCATCAATCTTGAACCATGACCAAAGAAACGTATCAGACAATGTTCAATGTGTCGGAAGATGTAACTATTGCCTGCCATAAATGTTACAAAAAATTATAAGATCAGTAACATATAAAAAGAAAACCTGCAGTCCGAGCAGCTCAGTAGAACCATGGACATATGACAAGATCTCAATACGTGATACCACACCACTAGTCACAGATACTGTGTCTCCGCCAACAGGATAGCCGACAACAGTCACAGCATCCTGAAGTGCAGGCAAATCCCCGAACTCCACAGACGACACTCCTTCCCAAAACTCATCATCATCAACCGAAAGCATAGCTGCATACCACAGAGCAAACATTTGACTTCAAAATGCAAGGGCTATCGTATTTAAAATTCGTTTCACCACCCCATGAGCACAATATCACCTAATGTCCCTAAAAAAGATACTTCTGCTGATAAACATCATCATTTTACCATGCAATATGCGTTCTTTCAAGTAGTCTAAAGACTTAATTCAATGAACTTTTATAATCTTAAGGAACTTTTTGAGAAATGAGTACCCAAGACCTGTTTCTAGATGTCGAGAATGCTAGAAGCCAGCTTAATCATAATAACAACAAAACGTATCGCAACATACAATCACAGAGGCACAGACATCATACCTTAAACGGCAACAGTATCAGAGAAAATACAAATTCAAAATGTTTACAAGGAAAATAAGTAGACTAAGTTCAATGAGGACATACCAATGTCACATTCGGTCCCAATTGCCAACACCTTGGCCACATACTTGGTATCAGACCCCCGCTTCTTCACCTTCACTTGCGTGTAATGCTCCACCGAATGAGCATTCGTCAATACTCTCCTCCCCTTAATCGCAAATCCACTGCTGTTGCTGCTGTATTGCCTCTTCATCTGCCACGGGAGAGAGAAATTCGGCTCCGTGTGCACACAGAACACTTTCACCACCGAGTCCATCGCCGGGAGCACCCTCGCCACACCCTCCTCTGCCATCTCGGCCGCCACTGCGCGCAGCAGCAAATCGCCTGCGGTCACAGCGAAGTCGCTGCGGGGGACGCTTCGCGTGGGCATGATGGCCGGCAAGGAAGCCTCGGGTTTCTCCGACGCCTTGTGGCGATTCCTGCTGCGGTGGCGGCGCCCGGAGGCGCTGCTGGCGGGCTCGATCATCTCCACGTTCCCGACTGAGAGCTCCTCGTCGACGGCGGGGCGAAAGCCAGCGGCTTCGGCGGTGGCGGCGGTCGTTTCGGAGGCGGATTTCGATTTCCGGCCCCTTTTGCGATTGGTATCGCCCATCCGCTTCTGTGCTGTCGATGAAGAGCACAGACTAGGGTCTTCCTGGTCGGGTAGTCTCCAATTTCGAATGCGATCGATTGGAAGGAGCGGCGGCGGCGGCCCGAGGATTTAAAGAGCGGCAGCGACGAACGACGGAGGTGAAAATGGAGGGAAATGACGTGAATCTCTTGGGTGAATCTTCCTTGTCCCCTCGTCCACGGTAGTTGCAGAGAGAGAGAGAGAGCGGAAAAAGGACGACCATTTTTTTACTCCTTATTTTCTTTCTTAAATTTTCCGTGTTCAGACCGGAAGAAACTGAACGCGTGGAAGACTAGGACGTTGGTGTTGCACCTGGGACCTATGTCGCACGTACACCCTTCGTTCGCTTTCCGATATGCAATCAACCCGGCAAACGAGTTGGGCATTTCCACACGCTGTTTCGATAAACACAAGCTATTATCAAAATACGAATATACTTAAGTAATATAATTAATATAAAAAATATATTTAATACATAATAAATCTCAAAGTGTTGAAATTCTCTATTTTAAAGAAATCATGTGTCGACAAGTCTCGTATCGTGTCGTGTCGATACTACATAAGTAGCGACGACAATGAGCCGTTTGATAGATTGTAGAAGTTAATGCTTTATTTAAGCAATAAGGTATGTTGTCAAATTATAATAATCGGAGCATTTTTTGTTGAAAAAAATAATGAATTAAGATTTGGGTAGGACAATTTTGGATGTGAACCAAGGTGGTAATGATTTTTTCCATGCGCATTTTATTTTTATATGGTACGATATTTGAACAAATGTGAGTTTATAAAGCTGGGTGGCGTCCCTCTTTCAAATCTGATCGAGGGCCATCAATGGCGGGGGTAGGCTGGCGATCCCGATCGACCTTCACTGCACCATCACTAGCCCTTTTCCAATGATGGTGAATGGCAGTGGCAAGGGCAAGCAAGCCCTCGCCTTTCTTCTTTTTTTTTTTTTATTATGTACTTTTACATTTAGTTTATTTTTAAGTTATTCACTTAATATTTATATTAAAAATCAGATTCGAACCAAAATGATGTACTTCACATTTTAGCCACGTCATTGTCGCGTATGAAAGAAAAAATAAATAAAAAGCTACGTCGGCATTTTCATTTGAATGGAGTTAGCAGAATGACTTGATTGCATAAATTTAGCAAAATTTAGGACTTAGTTGCACTTTTTAAAAGTTCTAAAACTCAATTACACTATTTTAAATCTTTTAGTACACTTATCCCTTGTAAACATATAGCATGATTTTATCGGGTTGTATTCCTGCTGGTTCAAATTTAATTGCTTTTACAAAAATATGTAGAAACCATATTTATAATGTGTAGACATTTATCCCTTATTTATCTAAATATTATTCCTTAAATAACAAAATATTCAAGTACTTTCTTTTCGCGTTTTCTCAATCAATTTTTTTTTTTTGTAAAACAGTCAAATTTGGTTAAATCTGTGTATTTTTGAAGCTGTACGGTCAATGATACTGTTGACACCTGATTTTTGACCATTTATTATTGTGATTTTTATTCTTTAAAATTAATTAAAAATATCAAAAAAGGTCATAAAATCACAAAATCAACTTTGGAAGCTTTGGTTTAACCTTAGGAACCAATTTTGAACAAAAAATATTTTTCGGTATTTTTAATATTTTTCGAGTTTATTTAATTATAAAAATACCCAAAAAATCAAAAAAATACCATTCGTGGTCAGAAAAATACCCAAAAATATTCGATAATTTTGTTTTAATTTCCTCTTCAAGTGTGTCACTTTAAATCTAAAAAATTCGGCTCGGGTCACTATGTTCCTTCACAAACATAAACCCGAACCGAGCCTAAAAAAATCATTTTCGAGTATTTTAGTTTTCAATTCTCACTTTTTATAAGCTATGACATTGGATTCTAAAGTCTTAAAGTGCAATTAGGTCAATTTGCCCTCCAATTTAATCAATTTTTACCAAAAGGGCTTAATTGCATATTTTTCTTTCAATTAGTCCCCGGTTTCACGGATATATACGTATGCTCTACGTATTTATACATCATACGTATTTATACGTTATGCATATTTGTACTGTTTGGTAACCTCTTTAACTCTTGTAATAACAAATAATGGTTATTATTTTTAACACCTTTGTTAGTGCTTTTTTTTAGCATTTTTGAATTGTGAGTGCTATTGTTAGTGTTATTTTTAAATAGCATTTTTGTATTATAAATTGTGAGTGCTATTGTTAGTGTTATTTGTAAATGACATTTATTTATCATAAATTGTGAGTGCTATTGTTAGTGCTATTTTTAAATGACATTTATTTATCATAAATTGTGAGTGCTATTATTAGATAGAATTTATAATTGTTAGTGCTATTTTTAAATAGCATTTTTGTATTATAAATTGTGAGTGCTATTGTTAGTGCTATTTTTAAATAGCATTTTTGTATCATAAATTGTGAGTGCTATTGTTAGTGCTATTTTTAAATGTCATTTATTTGTGAGTGCTATTATTAGATAGAATTTATAATTGTTAGTGCTATTTTTAAATAGCATTTTTGTATTATAAATTGTGAGTGCTATTGTTAGTGCTATTTTTAAATGTCATTTATTTGTGAGTGCTATTTTTAGATAGAATTTATAATTGTTAGTGCTATTTTTAAATACAATTTATTTGAATGTATTTTTGGCTATAAAAGGATGGCAAGAGTTTTGAGGTTGGAGGGGAGAGACATTTTGTAGAGTGTGCAAATTTTTGAGAGCTTAGAGAGAAGAACACAAACACTCTCTATATTCTCATAATCTTGAGTGAGCAAAATATACTAAGTTCGGAATATTGATTCCGCATATTGCTAGCACAATTGTTGTGGAGTTATTAGTCGTCTCTCCGTTCGTCAATTGGTGGTGCGTCCGAACTAGATGCCTAACACTTGTGGAGGCTGAGATCGAAGAACATCGAACCGACACCTCCGTTCAAGCACGCTACGAGAGGTAATCCATTTACTCCCTTTGAGGCTTTGTGATTTTTTTCGATTGAAATGCACGAAGTACGCCTCTGGAGATACATGTATGGGTTGTTATTTATTTCCGCTACGTGTTACGTGGATCCCAACAGTGGTATCAGAGCCGATCCTTAGGTGTTTTCGTGCATTTAATTGATTTTTTGCAATTTTTGCAATACTATGGCCAATATGTATTAACGAATTGTTCGTCTTACATGGCTAATGGAGGTTGATTATTTTATATGATAAATTAATCAACGTAGCAAAAATTGAGACTAAATCAATTTTGAATCGAAAATTTATGGCTATCTTATTTTACGTAAAAATTCTGAATATGATTCAACGTAGAATTTTTATTGTGCCTTCCTAAGTTTTAAATTGTGAATTTATTACTTACGTGGAAGGGTGGTGATCATGGAAAAATCCCTAATCAATGTGATTGATGTATATATGAATGTATGGTGATTATTTATATATTTGGGGTTGTAATTATTAAATGGAGGCTGCGTACTCCTTTTATTTTTCATGTAATCTTTATTTTTAGCATAGTCAATTGTTGATGTAAATTGCAACGAGGATTATATGGAGGAGCCTTTTAAGTCGGCGAGCTCTTTGGGGCCCAATTCTTGAAGAGTTCAAGAAACCAAGAAGAAGCGAAGAGCGGCCCTCCGTTATTAAAATATTAAAATGATTAAATGAGATCTCATTGGCTCGAGACCCATTAAATCATAATTCCATGATCACCACGTAGGATAGATGTTTATGTGATTGGCATCTATTTATTTATTATGATTACGTGAGCATGTTAAACTGGTTAATGTGCAAATTCAGACTTACCTCACCCAAAATTGCGCATGCATGAAATCCTAGTTAGGGAAAATCACTCGCGTTAGGTACCGAAAGGGCGTTGGTAATGACATCAACGTAACCAAGTCCCCGAACTCAAAATCTCTGGTTCCGCAGAATTGATCGATCTCTCCCAATCGGTCAATAAGGTTTCCGGTCTACCCTCCAAGAAAGACCGGTGGCGACTCCAAATGCATGCACAAGTTGCACATGCCACCACGACCACACTAAGGTCGAAAGCGATCGACTGTTATCGTCGAATCCCTTTGAAAAATACTCCCGCCGCGATTTGGTATGGGCCTGGGAGGGCCCGCGCTGATCCAAAGCCCGCGATCTGCACCCTTGTGCGGGGGAAGGCCCGCGATCGGTAATCCATTAGCCGCGTCCTCTTTCGGACGGGTCGCGACAGATACAAAACAATAGTATTTGGGAAGGAGAAGCAGGGTGCTGCAAAAGCCCATCTCCAATCCTCGTAAATGTCATCAAATTTCATTTAGACCCTATTAGAATATAATGATAAGTAGGTCCACGGGACTTACAGTGTGCGCCCATGCAGGCAACCACATCCCCCCTTTAGTAGTTATCTGTTAAATTTGAACGCGAAAGAACACGTTCGTTCAATAGACGAAAAAGAATTAAAACGTCGTTTTCTCCCTCATTGACTGTATGACAGAAACTGAAAAAGAACGAAGAACGCTCTTCCTCGACTGACTGTTGATTGACGCTCGATAGAGGAATTCCGAGATCGCAAAGGGCACTTAACCTGTGACAATCAAGGTATGTCCTAGTGATATGCCTTTGTCGATCAGTGAATCTAGTGATCTATTGGGCATGTTTTCGCTTATTATGTTTTAGTTAGATCAGATTAAGTATCCAACATTGGCATCAGAGTAAGCATTACTAGTTTCTTGATAGTTTTTCCTTGTTAATTTTCGAAGTTTTAGAGTGAAAGCCTTATTTTGCGTCACTATTGTTCATAACGTTTAAGTTGATTTTTGCTCTTCAAAAATGAGTTTTGAACATATCATTAGAACGGGCTCGTAGAGACGATCGTTTCGAGTGGTCGCCCGCCACGAAGGGACACTAGAAATTGCCGCACGCGCGCCATGAGCCCTGACGGGGCAGAGTCCTCGAGGTCGCGGCGATTCATCCTTTTTTTAAGTCACTTTCTCTTCGTCAAATATTAGGTTTGAATATACCACTATGTTTGTATCGACAAGACGAGGATTTTGACGGGCGGATGGTCGTCGTCGGAGGCCAAACGACGGCTCACGCACCGCCACGTGTTGACGGGGTCGCTGCGGTTGCGAGCTCCACGGGCGGCGCACATGGGGAAACCGTCGCTCTTGTGGCTGATGTCAGCCGCTTGTGACGCATGTGAGCCGTTGCCCTTTGTGGGACTAACGTCAGCGGATCAGGTCAGCCCCGACACGCGATGCGTAGCCTGACCCATTTTTATTAAGAATGAACTCCGACCTAGCCCACGACGAGACCCGGACCTGACTTGACACTGTGACATTCTGAATTCCTGCCATTTTAAGATTATGGAATGAGAAATATCTATCGATGTACTTCAGTTTTATCTCGCTCGGACCTGATCAATTCGAGTTAACTAACTAGAAAGGGAAAGGCTAACGCGTGACAAGTACGTGGACTTGGGAAACTCGAAAAAGGAAATGACGCTTTGACCATAAGGATTGCCGGGGGAAACATTTAGAACCGTTAAAGGCCGATCAAATAAAGATTAAGGAATTCATTGCTAGCGTTATACAATTGGAACAAGGGTGATGCCGTTTAACCAATGTATAATTTGTGAAGTTTTCCTTAATCGAACAATGACGATCGAGACCATCGGAACTAGTAATGAACCCTCGCAATTACATGACAACCAAAGTCGTTTTATCCTGAGACGTCCAAAGTGTAACGAGAGTCACTGAGTCGATACACGTAAAGTCTGCAAAAGCCGCCCATTAGTTTGAGATAAACTGAAGATACGATCGACGAATGAACGATCATAAAATGGAAGCTCGAATTGGCAATTGAAAATGAAGAATTTCAAAATTGAAAAAGGATTTGACGTCGCCTTGCCAATGGACTCTCAAAATGAGAAAAACAAAGTTTCGAACGAAAAGTGGCAGATTATCGTTTTGCCCCTCAACCTTGTACCTTTGCCTTAAGAAAGTTAGAAGGACAAAATGGCCATTTAGCCCGCCCCTAGTTGCTACTGAAAATTGAAGGAGAATAGGTCAATGAAAGTCAATGAAGTTTGGATAATGATGGAGTAGATGACAAGTGTCAAGCTTGTGTGGTTTAGCATTAATTACTTGCTTTTAACCTACCATTCCAACTTGTTGACCAAGGATGAGCTAAGCATAGTTGTTAAGGCGACAAGGCGAGCAGAGGCCTCTAAAACGCCTAGGCTATTAGGCGCCCGCCTAGTCGTCCGCGAGGCGATAAGGCGACAATGTAGCTAAATTTTAAATATATATGTATAATTGTATATTTTATATTTGTACTTCAAAACTTACATTCATGATTTAACAGAGCAAATATATACATGAAAGATTATTAAAAATAAACAACTTTTAATATAGTAAATATATGCATGAAATATTATTAAAAATAAATAATTTTTAATATTTGTATTTCTCAAGGCGCCCAAGGCGTCCACAAGGCGACGCCTAGGCGACCAAGGTGCCCGCCTTGAGGAGAACAAGCAAGGCCCCCAAGGCGTCGCCTAGGCGTCCAAGGCGCCCAAGGCGTCCACAAGGTGACGCCTAGGCGACCAAGGCGCCCGCCTTGAGGAGACCTAGCAAGGCGACAGGACGCCTTGGTCGCCCAAGGTCGCCTTGACAACTATGGAGCTAAGTTGATCTTCTTCTTCTTCTTCTTCTTCTTCTCTCTCATTGGCACGACCACCCCCTCCTTCCTCTCCATTTCCTTCATTTTCTCTTCCATTTTTCCCCCAACCGATTCTGCTCAGCTCGACCAGCACCGACCCATCTCACTGTTCCGGCCATAACTTGGTCGTTCGACATCAGATTGAGGTGATTCTTTCGCTATTAGAAACCTTGTTGTCTTATCTTTCTATAGACATATTATAAGCTCGAGTTGACCCAGTAGATCTTTCCGTAACTCGATTTGAGTGGACAAAGGTCAGAATTGGAGTGAACCTGGGCGTGAGCTCCTTTGGACAGACTTTGGGAGCTTGCCTTGCTTCCAAATCAAGGTGAGACCTTCTGAAGATATAGTATTAAGGTTTAGGAAGTTTAGATTTAATTTTGGTTGAAGAAAGAAGGGTTTTAATGGATGAACTTGGATGGAATTTCTATAGGACAGAATCTGTCCTCTTTGACAGGTTTGGGAACCGAGCACCTTTGAAGGCCGTGGAAGTGTTGCCTTGCCCCGAAACTTGTTGGTAAGACACCCTAAGACATGATACTACATGTTAGCAAAGGATAGGCGAGTTAGATTGAAGTTTTGATGGCCGGTTTGCATGGATTTTCCTAGGAACAGAATCTGCCCTGTGCCGGACAGATTAGGACCCGAAGTTTGTTGCTGTGCTTGGAGGAGTTTGTTGGCTTAATTAGCTAGGTAAGTAGACTTCTAACCTTTTGTTATGATGTTGAGTCACTAAAGGGTGGATTTTTGGTGGAATTAAAAGGATTTAAGGGGCTGCTTTGGAGTGAAACACATAGGGAGTCCGAATTGCCGAATGCCCTATTTTCAGCGTGCACCTTTTTTGAAATGGCTCGTTCTAACTCATTCGATATCTAAATTGAGTACCGTTTTCGCTCACACGACCGTAAGATCTTGAGGAACAACATTCTAAAAATTTTTTCCCAAAAATTCAGTAGAAAAATTACAGTTTTATTGAGAACGAACCTGGTCGTGGGTGAGTAGTTCGGTGGTTTGGATTATTGATGATTTTTCTTGATTGAATGTCCCTTTAACATGCCTAGGGAGTGTCGAGTTGATGATGTGGTTGTTTAATGATGAAATGCTATGTGAGAAAATGGGCATGTGATGATTAATTGGGATTCAATCGAGGGCTTTAATGCTCGGTGTCGCAATTGGTGTCGGCTAATGCATGGTGTGATGATGTGCATGTGTATGATGGCCGAATGGCTCATTTTAAATGATGAACCTGATGTGCTTGAATGCGTGCCTTAAGTGGTGATGGCATGAATTTGCTTGTGATTGTGAAATTGGGATTAATAAAAAGGTTCACAATGATGTTTTATGGCCAATGCATTGAGCTGGGGAGGGAGTTACTCCCAATGACCTGACGAGGTCTTGCGGCTAGAGAGTCCTACCTTGACCGAATCATCTCGAAGACTGTAAGAATCGATAGTCAGGTAGCCATCGAATTATCTTTAGGTTCGGACACGAGAGTCCTATAATCGATCGAATCATCTCGATGGCACAGAGTGTCGAGAGTCGCTATAGAGACCGAATCATCTCGCAGCGAGAGTCATGATGACCGAATCATCTCAATAAGACGTCGAGAGTCATGTGATTGACTGAATCATCTCGCGGCCCAAGGAGGGCGGCCCTTGATGGGCGTAATGAAGATAAAAGAATGAAACATGATTGTGATGTGTTTCTGAGTCTGTATGATTGCATTGCTTGAAATGGCCAGAATGCCTGGAGTGCATGGAGCGACCGATATGCTTGAGTGGCTTGAAAGGTTTGGATTGGAAGTTGAATTTGTGAGTGACAAAAGTCGCTGAAAGCCTGAAATGCCATATTTATGCCAATTGCTTGAATGTCATGTATGAAAAGTGTTTTTCCAAAACTTGCATATTTTCAAACGTGCTTGGAGGTGCCAATAGTCTAGCTTAGGGTTAGGGTTAACTTACTGAGATTATTATCTCACCCCGTCATGGGACCAACATTTTCAGACCCAAAGCCTTGAAAAATACCTCGAGGATGATGAAAAAGGAAAAGAGAGGAAGATGAAGACGAGTCTGTCTAGTTTATGAATTTCTTTTTGAGAGTTTCTTTTGTGATCCTATAGTGCCTTCCTCTGAATCCTTCTGTCTTTTGATGTACTAGACCTTTTAACTGTAAGACGATGTGTGTTGTTTTTAAATCCCATGTCGCCTTATGTCTTTTTCTTTTATGTCTGGGGTTTTGTTTCGCTTCTGCATGTGCTTTTCATATCGCGCTCTAGAGTTAAGCCGTTGGATCCTAGGTTATCTTATTTGTACTGACGGCTGTGTGGGATGTTGGCGTGCCCGGGCGTGACAGACACGGTCCTTACTGTGACCTGATATTGACCCGTTGACTGTTGACCACAAAAAAAAGGTCGGTCAACCTGAAGGGGCTTGTGTAATATCTTGATTTGTATGTTATTGATTATGATATGTTCATAATAATTGCATTATTGTTGAATTTTTTTTTTGTAATATATTTTGTTCTGCATTCGTTGCAGGAACATGCCACGACATCCGAATAGATAGAGGGTGCAAAGAAACAAGAAATCTCCAAAACCAAGGAATCAAGAACAAAAACTAGTCATTAATGCAAACATTGAGAAATTGAATAATTATCGATGGGATAATGTATGTGACATTGTAACCCATGTAACAAAGGTCAACAATATCCAAGAGATCATTTGGGGTGGACGTAAAGTGACACCGGAAAATGCGTTTAACGCACTTAAAAACAACATGCCTGAGGAATGGCACAAACAGATCACCCGCACTTGGGATGATCAATGGTCATACAGGACGTTTGTACTACATTTATTACACGAAATTGTAAGTGTTGGGGTGACGAAGACGTCATCACTTGGGATGAATGGATCATGATGTAGATAGAATATGTCTTGGCATAATATCAAGTGTCCTCAAAAGGGTTTTCCAAAGGCACTAATATGGGCACCTGATTTGGTCAATAATCCACCTCAAGACCTTAAAGATTCTCTACCTTGTGATAGGATAATTACATGGGTCCATCATGATACCAAAGAGGTGGTGATAACGCGAGATTAGGGTTAATACCACAAAAAACCCTAAATTGGTACGTATGTGACAAATTTATCCTAAACTTTTTTTTAACCATAAAAACCCCAAACTGGCACAATTGTGACAATTTTACCCCAAACTGGTAAATTTATGATAAATTTACCCTATGTTAGTTTTCGTTAAATCCAACCGTTAAAGTGCTTAGTTTATGACATGTGGCAATAGACGGGTGTTCTAGCTTGTGATTTTTACCCTCTATTTGTCATATGCATATCAATTTGAAATTTTTTGTAGTATTACTATAATTTAACAGAGAGTAAATTTGTCATAGACATACCAATTTGCAGTTTTTTGTGGTCAAAAAAATTAATTTATGGTAAATTTGTTACAAGTGTACCAGTTTAGGATTTTTGATTGTCAAAAAAATAGTTTGGGTAAATTTGTCACAATTGTAGCAGTTTGGGGTTTTTTCGTGATCGAAAAAATAATTTGGGATAATTTTGTCATAAGTGTACCAGTTTGGGGGTTTTTCATGGTATTAACTCGCGAGATTATCTTTAGATTTTTTATTATTTTGTTCCTATGTGTGTTTGGGAGATTTTTATGAACTTGTTGTTGTCGAATTTGTTAGTGGTCTGCCCTAGGAACTAATCAAGGTTGATTACCCCGCGTTTTTCCTCACGGAGATTCCATTCTCAATTCCTTCTATTGTGTTCCTAAAGGCGGCGCCCGGGGTTTTAGGCGCGGTTGTGTGTGTCCACGTGTTGTGATCATCATGATGCAATTCATGCACAACAGTTTATCAATCAGCACTTCAAATCATCCACACAACATACATTCCTACGCCCAACCTGCATAAGACAATGTTAATCAAGGACTACACCCCTTATTTCTCTAATCTGCCAAAAACATATAACACCTACCATAAGCGGACTTACCTCACCCTCGAGAGCGCCTGCAAGGTTAGAAAAATCACTCAGCGTTTTAATTATGGCCTAAGTCCACTTGAGGTCTAGAATCATATGTTCTAGAGCAAGAGATTCCCCAGTGGAGTCGCCAGCTGTCGCGACCCGTCCGGAAGCGGACGCGGCTAATGGATTACCGATCACGGGTCTTGGATCGGCGCGAGCCCTCCCAGGCCCCTACCAAATCGCGGCGGGAGTATTTTTTTAGAATGATTCGACGATAAGAGTCGATCGCTTTCGACCTTAGTATGGTCGTGGTGGCGTGTGCAAATTGTGCATGCATTTGGAGTCGCCACCGGTCTTTCTTGGAGGGTAGACCGGAAACCTTATTGACCGATTGGGAGAGGTCGATCAATTCTGCGGGACCAGAGATTTTGGGTTCGGGGACTTGGTTACGTCGGTGTCATTACCAACGCCCTTTCGGTACCTAACGCGAGTGATTTTCCTAGCTAAGAGTTCATGCAGGCGCGATTTTAGGTGAGATGGGTTTGACTCGGGGTTTCATGCAAATTGGAAGACTATTTCTATCAATCACAATCAATTTAAGTGAAAGAGCAATCAAATACATAACTAAATCACATCAATACACACCAATTCAAATCAACGGCTTCCTAGTATAGCCATAAGGGCTTAGAGAAGGTATGATTTCAGACTAAGGTAAAACGGGAAGACTGGAGACGATTGGTCCGAAGGGCAAAATCGTCAATTTTTGGAAGACTTGAATATCGAATTACCCAAAATATTCCATGGCCAGTTGAATGTGGCCATTTCCTACTTTTTGGAAAAAAAAATTAGAATTTTTCCGAAATTTTTTATGATTTTCTATTTTTTTATTGATTTTTTTTTGAAATTTATTATTATTATTTTTTTATCTTGGAAAATATATTTTTTTATTATTATTTAACTATTACCTAATAATAATAATAAAAAAAAACGATCGGATCCAGATATGACTCTTGGGCCCGAGCCTGGATCAGACTGCTGGGCCCGATCCGAACTAGGAAGGAAGACTTGAATCAGGCCCAATTTACACAACGAACCCAACTCTAGCCTACAAGCCCAAACAATCCACACATCCAACCCAACACATAAATAACTCTTACCTCGCTATTCATTGTCTTCAACGTGGGATGTTCGCTTCCCCTATGAACACGGAACCGAGCTCGAGTGCTTTGGCTTCCGTCACTCGTGACGCGGCTCCTCCTCCTCATGCGGCTTGAAGCAATTCGTCATCCGTCGACGACCACCATGCTCCACTCGGGACTCACTCGTCAAACCGCAAATGACTTCGAGTGGGCTGAGGAAACTTGGACAGTGCACGCCGGCACCAAACAGCAACCGCGAATGGTTGGACAGCAACGTGATATGTACACGTTCGTCTCCGAGTGGTGGATGTCTTCCGCGAACGTGCTTGTATACGTAGAGCGGCGACGTGCTCAGGTCCCTGTACACGACGCCGAGGCTCTGGTACGCGAGAAGCGGCACCGTCCTCCACGAAGCTTTCTTGGCCAGATTCTGATAAGCTCCGGTTTCCGGATCCATGGCGAGCGGTCTCAAGCGAGGTTGGAGAAGCGACGCGGAACCAGCACCATGTTTTTATCTTCGATGGTCGACTGAAAAGAGCCGAAATCGAAGAACAACCTCCACCAGAATGCAAGGAAACGGAGCAATATAGTAATATATAAGACGGGGAATGCTCTAACGCACAGGGATACGAACTGAAGGAAACAGTATAAAAATGGAGGAAAGCAAAAGGGAGTCGATCGTCAATCCAGAAGACGAAAGAGAGAGAGAGAGAGAGAGAGAGAGAGAGAGAGAGAGAGAGAGAGAGAGAGAGAGAGAGAGAGAGCGTGCGTGCATGTAAGGATTAGCCGGTAGTTGAACCACCCCCTGGATCGGTGGGAGACAGGCGAAGAAGAACCAAAAAGCTCACGGAAATGCCTCGCTGATGGCGACTGCAGCTCGCAGCAGTTGGGAATAGGTTTGCGCGGCTGAGCAGAGCTCGTTGGGGCCGCGACAGATTCGGGTCTGACGTCGGGAGACTCGAGACTATGGGGGAGCAGGCGATGAGACAATGGCGACTGGCCATTAAGAGCGACGACAAGGACTGACGAAGCTCGAGCGACCCTTTCGTTCCTAAAACAGGGCATGGAGGCCGACGGGTCTTGGACCTTCTCGGCGACGTGCGGCGTTCGAGCTGGAGTCGAGGAGTTGGTGAAGATCAGAGGAGTCGCCCGGTGGTGTTCGGAGGGGACGAAGGCGGTCGCAAGGGATTGCAGACCGTGAAACGCCCACTGAACCCGAAAACAGAGCATGGGGACGCCGGGCCTGTTCGTGGCTTACGGGCAGCGCAAGGCGGTCGGGATGATGGCCGGAAGTAATGCCATGGCTGGGGGAATGGTGGTGGCGCATGTGACTAGATGAAGGCGGCAGCGACTAGGCATGTTGCATGGGTCGTACATGGCTAGTGAAAAAAATGAAGGCTGATGTAGTGAACCCCCCATGGCATCTCTCCCGTCTAGGAGGAGATAACCCCTGCTACTTGAGAAGCCCCCCATCAAAAGCGTTAGATCCCCTCCTTTTTTTTTTATCCTTTTGTGCTGCGTTTTTGGCCGACCATCCTTCGTCCACTCTCTCTACTGGCCCTCTTTATGCTCGGTCTGCTATCTTCCTTTTTATTCAATATGCTCCCGCCGAGAAGGACCTCTGTCTGTTTAGGAAAATGGCCAATGGGCTGACTGGGTCGGTCAACCCGGCCCGGTTGACCAATTCGATTTTTTTTTTTTTTTTAGAATTGGACGTCCAAATGAGCACTGATCATGGAATTAATTCCAAAACCAGATTCCTAGACATATGTGTATTTTTATAATCAAATAAATTCGAAAAATACAAAAAATACCAAATATATATATATATATATATATATATATATATATATATATATATATATTTGTTCAAAATCGGTTCCTAAGGCTAAGCCAAGGCTTCCAAAGTTGATTTTGTGGTTTTATGACTCTTTTTTTTTATGTTTTTTAATTAATTTTAAAGAATAAAAATCGTAATAATAGATGGTTAAAAATCAGGTGTCAACAGCTGCCCCTCTTTGAGAGGAATCTCGTTAGAGGTTTCTCTCAAAGACAAGGTGACACCTGATCCCTAACCGACTCGACTGGGAAAATGAGAGAAGAAATGCTATAACATTGAATCCTTAAGGCCCTTTTGAAAGCTCAAATTAATCCACGGTTTGCTTTAACAGTTTGAACATGGGCCGGAGCGAGAGAGGCTTACCTGAAGCTCACTTGTCGGATGCTGCCGGTGGCGACGAGTTTCAAGAAGATACCTAGGACTCATTTATCCTAGGGAGATTAAGCTCTGACCTGTATGGTAGGTCATACCATTATGGGATTCCTAACTGGTAGGAACCTAAGGAAGGTGTATCCCACGCTTTGGGATTTGCCAAGGATTTTGATCCGTATGGTGGATCAGACCATAAGCGGTTCACCTACAGTAAGGCTTACCTAGGAAAATAACTTCTCCGACATTTAGAATTAGTCAAAGTTTTGATTCGTATGGTGGATCGGACCCTGGGATTGATCCTTATGGCGGTATCTACCTTTGGATTGACCCTTCAGGCGGTTTTTACCTTGATTTTGACCCTTCAGGCGGTTTCTACCTTTGATTGCTTTGAAAAGGAGTCTCATGATGAGGGTTCTCCACGTCCGATGAGACTGCTCGATTTTGAAAAGGGGTCCTGGGACGCGGGTTCTCCAGGTGTCCTGCAGAAGTTTGAGTCTGAAAGATTTTTCCTCACCAAGAAAACGTTAGTAATCTTTGGGAAGACCACGGCTGTCCATTTGACAAAACCGTATGGCTTAAGTTTTAATCATGAAATGTGCATTTTGATGCCGGAGGCTATCCAAAACATTCTTGCGACATGCAAATATGATCACAAATTCCTTGCATGGAAAATCCGGATCAACAGTTTGAAAATTCCAAAAAGAGTTTGTTCAAAACATCAATTGGAATATTTCTCGACAAGGAGGTCTTCTCACCTATTTTGAAATAGAGGTTTTTATAGGGGACGCACTCAATTCCCTACTAACATGTGCCTAGGTTTTAGGCTCATTCGCAGCGCATACACTTTGATCGGTCGGGAGGTCTTCCACGGGACCGTAATGTTGGCTTGGTTATTGGTTTTCAAGGGGGGTTCGCTTTGGAGTCGATGCCATTGAATGAAAGTCTTCACCATTTGCTCCGGGTTTACAAGTCAAGAGCCCTGCAAAATGAGAAAGAAATAGTCTTGCTCGTACCTCTTCGAGCTAAGCTATATGTTAGCCCAAGTGTCTTAGTCAGAGAAGACTGTTTCAGGGTTGTAACATTGGTAGGATTGGGAACCGAAAAAGGCTTGTTTTTGGCCCAGAATTCGTGACGGGTTTGACATTGGTGATCATTGCTGATTTGCCACTTGTCCTTTCTTTTCCGCATCTTTAGCCTTTGAGGCGCGCAGCCTATCTTACGGTGTGCACCAGCTCTTTAAAGAGCGTCTCTTGTTGCATTCAGAGACTGACTCTCTCTATGTCTTTGTTCTGCGCTTGATAGCATTTTGGGGAGCAACCCTTTCAGATTTGGCTCCTTCAGGATTTTCTCTTTTTCCATCCGGCTTCATTGTGGATCAATCAAACAACTTACACGAGCATCAGCCTTGCTTTTACCAGGCACTTTGCTTTTTCTCGATGTCGTGGATTCTTTTCTCATTTTCATCTTTTTTTTTTGAAATCCCTTAGTCTTGAGCTCTTCCGTTTCTGAAGTGATGCTGCATCCATCTTGAAATATGCAATGATCACCAACGGGTTCATGAAACGAATTTGCAGGCTCAACTTGGCTATGCAAAGGATTCGGTGTGTGGGATAGAGAAATGAATGCTTCTCATCATCCTATGGCACTTGGATTACCATATAAACAACACACAAAGATTAATGTTAGTCCGAGCAAGAAAATTTCTAACCATTTTATCCTGATGCTGCTGGACTTATTCCCGTTTTGCCCCAATGTGGGGTGGTTCTCGACAGGGCTGAAATGAGAACCTCCGTTCAAAGGGGTTATCAATGGTCACCTGTAGTATTTGGGAATATGAAACGAACGCCTCCGTCGTCCCAATCCACGTAATTGTTGCGAATGGTCCCTACCTCCGTAGGTACAGATTTTGCTGTCTGATTCGCTCCACTTCTCTCTTAAATGTGTATAGGACGTGTTTTGACTAGGCTTGCCTCTCTTTTGAGTAAACTTCCTTTTGAATGATTTGACAAATAATCATATTTGGAAAAATTCATTTCTTTCTTTCCCAAAATTTATCTATCGAGGGGATTTTGTGATGTATCGTGCATGTCTTATTCATGCTTTGGGCAACCTCCCGATTTAAATCATGAACATCGATGCATTGGATAATTTTCATGACGGCTGAAAGTATTTTAACATTTTTTATCTCCAGCTAACTGGGAAATGGATACTTACCTACTTGTTGTGGCTGCAGACCCTGAAAATGTAAAAGAAGCATATCATTGCATGTTCACGAATTTTTCAAAATCGAAACGATACATCCTACCCTTAGTCATGTACTCTAACGAGTAGTACATGGGATGTAAAAACCTGTTCGTCTGCAAGGCGGCTCCCCTGTCAAGGATAAACAATAAGTGTCAATTCATATTCCCAAATTCAAGACAAATTGGGACGATACAACTTTACTCTTGATTTTCATCCGTTCTGATGTTGCGTATCGATATGAACAACATCTATCAAATCCGCCCCTCCCTGCTTGGAGTGTTTGTAACATCAATGGTTCATCTGCCCCCAGCTGGGCAGCGTCTGTTCTGCTATTTGAACGCGTTACTCCTTAAGTGATTTATCCATGTTTGTTATCTGAGAAAGAAAAGAAAGAAGACATTATTTCGGTATCCGATTGGAGATCGTTTAGGAACGATACGTCGTTTTACCAAATGGGTGGCTTCGTGGCTAGATGCATTTTGCATTGCAGAGATGGATTCCATTATGCTCTGCGAACGATGATCGTTGCTTGGGAGCTCGCCCCTGAGCTTAAAGATGCTCAAAAGGTAAGGCGGATCCTCGTACGACTAGCTTTAAGCGTAAATGAGAAATGCTCCCATGGGAACCTTACAATGGGATTGCCAATACATTCATTCAGGCTATTCAACCTCTTTTCTCCGAACATTTTTTTACAATCGCGCCTTGAATCAAACACCTGATCGACGGCTTTGTATCACTATTGCAAGAGTCCGCCAGCTTCAGACTGATCGAGCCAGAAATTGAGTTCCTCTCCAAGGAAATCGCTCGAATCTCCGAGCCATTGGTGCTCAAGCCGAGTATCACCGACCGCTGGCGATAGATCACTCTCGCCTTGGATGATTTGATTCCTCGAGCTGGAACCTCCCTTGTTGACCGGCAAATATGTAGACATGTCCCATGTAAATGTTGGATTTGCCATGGGAAGAGCACTAGCAACAGGTTGGTACTCAAATTGGGGAGTTCCTATTCGCGGGGATTGTGGCAAATAATCTTGTAGGGTACTGAGACGACTCAAAGGGGGATTCAGCTGATCGACCCGTGGATGAAGGTCTTCATCAAGGAAGTCGCCAGGTTCTTTGAGTTGGGCAGGTATCTGAGTACTGGACGCAATAGGTTGATCGCTAATGGGAAGAACACTGGTGACCGGCTGCTGTTCGAGTGGAAAAGTGTCGCAGTTGTAGGCATACCAGTCGTCTACATTCAGACCGGCTCTTTTCAGCTTTAGTGTTACCTTGCCTTCTTTCAGCAAC
The DNA here is from genome assembly GCA_021437785.1 of Rhodomyrtus psidioides. Classification (NCBI taxonomy): domain Eukaryota; kingdom Viridiplantae; phylum Streptophyta; class Magnoliopsida; order Myrtales; family Myrtaceae; genus Rhodomyrtus; species Rhodomyrtus psidioides. The sequence continues at coordinate 9,258,119 of JAILYB010000015.1, read as the reverse complement.
TTCCTATGGTACCTAAGGCGGTTCCTAACGCTTGTCTTAGCTAGCCCAGGTACATTCATGATCTTGAGTATTTGTTGTGGACGCGCTGCGTCGATCCCTATCCGCCGAACCGCGTCAATAAATTTATCTTCAATTTCAGGCATCCAACGCCGGCTTATCCTTTCACGGTCGGGAACAAGATCTGATTGTCTCGAAAATTGTGCAGGGGGCGAGACGATGAAGGAGCGTTATCGGTCCCTGAACATGACTCGTCTAAGGATATTTCACCAAGGGCGATAGGACCGTCACGGTTAGGACGAAGAATAGTGTCGAGAGCTTCTTTATACCTTATGTTCTCCACTCGAAGCCTTTCGTTTTCCTCCTTTAGAATGGCAATTTCTTGTTGTCTGTTTCGGGCCCTCAATTTGACTCGCCTATATTCAAACCAAGCTTTAATCTTCTGGGGTTTCAGTCCCACTTTCTGGCTTAGCTTCCCTCTCTGTTCCCTGCTCGGGAGAGGGTTCTCGCTGAAGGCCGCTTCAAGCTCTCGAACCTGATCTGGGGTGTAACGTGAGAAACACCTCTTACCACTGTCGTCACCATCGGGTTTCCGCGCTTTGCTGCCGAAAGGGTAGGATTCCCTGACTTCGGTATCAAGTTGGATCCCATAACCTTCGAGGTCTTCGAATTGGACGATATCTAAGATGTTTGGGCCGATCACTTCTAACAACTGACGGCAGCTCCCAAACATATCGGATCAGGGAGAGGTCGCTCGATATCTTTTTTTACTTATTCTGGGTTTTGTAATTCTCTGGTACGCTTACTCTCTCCAAACTTTCTTTTGAGTGATTCTACCTGCCCAGGGAACGTTCTCTAAATATGGACGAAGATCATCAAGTGAACGTCTCTCCCAAGATTCCGTGTTTCCTGCTTTGTCGTCCTCTTTTCTCTTTTCAACACGGAAAGGCGCCGAATCGATTTCATTTCTCGATGTCTACGTCTGTCTCCCACTTTGTTTTCAAGAAAGCGTAACTACGCGCGTCTCCCGCTCAGACTTAATATGATGAAACCGACGATTTTTGTTTTTTTTATTTTTTTATTTTTTTATTTTATTTTATATTTTTTTTATTTACAACTTTTGTCCGACAGGCCTGAAATCGCAGATCAAGGCGGGCGTCGTGATTCACGGGAGGAGCGGCCTCTGCTTTACTTGATTACCCCGGCTCCACAAGCATTATTGCTGTAACTTTTCTCCATCTTTGAGCTACTATGAAACGGGGAGAAGGTTAGTGCTCTCCTTTGCCCAGCTTTCACTTTCATTCATTCCATCGCACTCGTCTTCCCCTCCATCTTCCAACGAGAAATGGCTTCATCTTCTGCTTCTTCCTCTGACTCTTCCCATGCTTGCGTCTTTTCAATCGCAGTCCCGGCCCGATGGGAAAAACTCTATAATCTCTTGGGTCGGGGTTATGCTTATATAGCCGATCATCTGGAGATCGAGGCTGAAATCCGCGTTCTATTCGAGGCCACAGACGCCACTTCCATCGAGGGTACTGAGTTGGAGAAGGAGTATAAAACCTTCCCAGCCCTCTTTGCAAACTTTCTAGAGGCTTACCGTGTTGCTCACCGGGAAGTTCTCGTGGCTCGTGTCTTACGAGCCCGTTATGAGGATCGATCTGATCATTTGGTGCTGACCAACTATCTGGTTGATAGTTACAGAAAGGCCGTCGAGTTTGCTAATAAGCGGGTCGCGACGTTGCTTCGCGAGAGGAGAAATCTGGTGGATCAATTGGCCATATCCCTGACCACCGGCGAGCATGACCGCCGCAATGTCCTGTTGAGGCTTCAAAGCGACTGGCAGGAAGAACGGCTCGATAAGATAACCGCGGACATAGCTCGCGGGAATGGACTGGTTCGGGACCTGGAAATAGTCACCGAAGAACACGAGGCCAAGGTTGCCGAAGTTAAGGGAGAATGCAGAAGTCTTCTCCTTAGGCTTGCCGACCACAACATGCGGAGCTGGGAGTATGAGCAGAGCATTAATAACATGGAGGGTCAGTTGGGATCCTTTGTGTCGTTAATTAGGGCTCACTTTGGCTTTACTTTTCCACCTCGACTTGTATGACCTGCTTCTGAAAACCCTCCATTGAGCAAAATAAATGAGAACTCTTGTGCGTGTGTTTTAACTTCTGTATGGTTCATTTCTTCGAGCATCCGAACATCTTCAACTTGGGTGAGCCAAACCATAATATCAATAAGCCGAGCAAATATGTCCTGATTTTATAACTCTCTCATGATCAGATGAGATAATAGCTATAGACTTGTCCAAGAAAAGATTTCTCTCTATTACCTATTCTTTTACCTGCAAATAAAAAGACAGAGTCAGAAGGAATAATTTGAAAAAGAAATCAAAAACCCCTTTCAATCCCATGCTTGCCCATGATTAATAAGGACAAGAACTTTTACAAGGGTTTTAATCTTGCGCGAAAAAGTTTTTATCAATATTCCTCGAAAGAAAGCATACTATTGAAAGGAATGTAATTCACAATAATCGCTTTTGATCAATTTTGAGAGGAACGAATTACTCAAAAGTGCGAGGCATAATAACGTGTTTTTAAATTTAATTGAAGATACGGCATCCAAATCAAGGCCGTTTTGTTAAGAACGAGAGTAATTTGGACATCTATCTCGTCATTAAATTCAAAACAACGTCGATATTCTCGATCAATTATCGTGGATTACCAGTGACGTAAAACATGCATGGACCAATTCAAGTGTATAATTCCTTCTAGTGAAATTGGGGTTGGATTACCCTATACGACCAAAAAGGTCGTGCAAGATTTCCAATTTTAATTTCCTCTAAAGGAATTATAAACTTGACTTGGGAGTATTCGGATGATTAGAGAAAATGCCATTATCACATTCCCATAACCTGTCAAAAGAAATGCAACCAAGCTCCATCCAAATGTATACACCAATAGATTCCTAATACAATCACTCTAAGGGGTGAGATAGAGAAAGCCTCGATAAAAATAAACCCTATACAAGAGGACTAGTAATGGAAAATGAAACAAAGGAATGTGATCCTAACGTTTAAGGGTGCCCCAAGTTCGATCTGTGACTTCCGGATCACTTGCCCCAACTCGTCATCTTCATTGGACGATATCTCAATAATGTCCATAGTAGGCTCCTTTGTTGCTCACTCGGTGCTTGTCATGGGATATCATCCTCTTCGTCTTCTATCAAGGACGTTTGGGAAAAACACACACATCTATCCTTGAAATGGCATTTAATCTAATCACCAGAATGCAATGAAATGCCTATATTTATATGAACTGTAATAGATCTGAGGGATAGAGAGTCTTACCAACCAAACTCATCGACTTATGTGCGATTTTAGGTGTACCAACCGCCCAAAGACATGCGCATCAGACAAGTGATGGTGAACTTCTAAAAATCAGAGGGTTTGGCACCTAAGGTCAAGGTTCCCACTTCGAGTTCTAGAAAGAGCCGATTCCATTGCACAGCTATCGTTGCATTGGGACTCGATCCATAGTTTGAAGCGAGCGGAATTGAAAAGTGAATTACCCCGCGTTTTTCCTCACGGAGATTCCATTCTCAATTCCTTCTATTGTGTTCCTAAAGGCGGCGCCCGGGGTTTTAGGCGCGGTTGTGTGTGTCCACGTGTTGTGATCATCATGATGCAATTCATGCACAACAGTTTATCAATCAGCACTTCAAATCATCCACACAACATACATTCCTACGCCCAACCTGCATAAGACAATGTTAATCAAGGACTACACCCCTTATTTCTCTAATCTGCCAAAAACATATAACACCTACCATAAGCGGACTTACCTCACCCTCGAGAGCGCCTGCAAGGTTAGAAAAATCACTCAGCGTTTTAATTATGGCCTAAGTCCACTTGAGGTCTAGAATCATATGTTCTAGAGCAAGAGATTCCCCAGTGGAGTCGCCAGCTGTCGCGACCCGTCCGGAAGCGGACGCGGCTAATGGATTACCGATCACGGGTCTTGGATCGGCGCGAGCCCTCCCAGGCCCCTACCAAATCGCGGCGGGAGTATTTTTTTAGAATGATTCGACGATAAGAGTCGATCGCTTTCGACCTTAGTATGGTCGTGGTGGCGTGTGCAAATTGTGCATGCATTTGGAGTCGCCACCGGTCTTTCTTGGAGGGTAGACCGGAAACCTTATTGACCGATTGGGAGAGGTCGATCAATTCTGCGGGACCAGAGATTTTGGGTTCGGGGACTTGGTTACGTCGGTGTCATTACCAACGCCCTTTCGGTACCTAACGCGAGTGATTTTCCTAGCTAAGAGTTCATGCAGGCGCGATTTTAGGTGAGATGGGTTTGACTCGGGGTTTCATGCAAATTGGAAGACTATTTCTATCAATCACAATCAATTTAAGTGAAAGAGCAATCAAATACGTAACTAAATCACATCAATACACACCAATTCAAATCAACGGCTTCCTAGTATAGCCATAAGGGCTTAGAGAAGGTATGATTTCAGACTAAGGTAAAACGGGAAGACTGGAGACGATTGGTCCGAAGGGCAAAATCGTCAATTTTTGGAAGACTTGAATATCGAATTACCCAAAATATTCCATGGCCAGTTGAATGTGGCCATTTCCTACTTTTTGGAAAAAAAATTTAGAATTTTTCCGAAATTTTTTATGATTTTCTATTTTTTTATTGATTTTTTTTTGAAATTTTTTATTATTTTTTTATCTTGGAAAATATATATTTTTTTATTATTTAACTATTACCTAATAATAATAAAAACGATCGGATCCAGATATGACTCTTGGGCCCGAGTCTGGATCAGACTGCTGGGCCCGATCCGAACTAGGAAGGAAGACTTGAATCAGGCCCAATTCACACAACGAACCCAACTCTAGCCTACAAGCCCAAACAATCCACACATCCAACCCAACACATAAATAACTCTTACCTCGCTATTCATTGTCTTCAACGTGGGATGTTCGCTTCCCCTATGAACACGGAACCGAGCTCGAGTGCTTTGGCTTCCGTCACTCGTGACGCGGCTCCTCCTCCTCATGCGACTTGAAGCAATTCGTCATCCGTCGACGACCACCATGCTCCACTCGGGACTCACTCGTCAAACCGCAAATGACTTCGAGTGGGCTGAGGAAACTTGGACAGTGCACGCCGGCACCAAACAGCAACCGCGAATGGTTGGACAGCAACGTGATATGTACACGTTCGTCTCCGAGTGGTGGATGTCTTCCGCGAACGTGCTTGTATACGTAGAGCGGCGACGTGCTCAGGTCCCTGTACACGACGCCGAGGCTCTGGTACGCGAGAAGCGGCACCGTCCTCCACGAAGCTTTCTTGGCCAGATTCTGATAAGCTCCGGTTTCCGGATCCATGGCGAGCGGTCTCAAGCGAGGTTGGAGAAGCGACGCGGAACCAGCACCATGTTTTTATCTTCGATGGTCGACTGAAAAGAGCCGAAATCGAAGAACAACCTCCACCAGAATGCAAGGAAACGGAGCAATATAGTAATATATAAGACGGGGAATGCTCTAACGCACAGGGATACGAACTGAAGGAAACAGTATAAAAATGGAGGAAAGCAAAAGGGAGTCGATCGTCAATCCAGAAGACGAGAGAGAGAGAGAGAGAGAGAGAGAGAGAGAGAGAGAGAGAGAGAGAGAGAGAGAGCGTGCGTGCATGTAAGGATTAGCCGGTAGTTGAACCACCCCCTGGATCGGTGGGAGACAGGCGAAGAAGAACCAAAAAGCTCACGGAAATGCCTCGCTGATGGCGACTGCAGCTCGCAGCAGTTGGGAATAGGTTTGCGCGGCTGAGCAGAGCTCGTTGGGGCCGCGACAGATTCGGGTCTGACGTCGGGAGACTCGAGACTATGGGGGAGCAGGCGATGAGACAAGGGCGACTGGCCATTAAGAGCGACGACAAGGACTGACGAAGCTCGAGCGACCCTTTCGTTCCTAAAACAGGGCATGGAGGCCGACGGGTCTTGGACCTTCTCGGCGACGTGCGGCGTTCGAGCTGGAGTCGAGGAGTTGGTGAAGATCAGAGGAGTCGCCCGGTGGTGTTCGGAGGGGACGAAGGCGGTCGCAAGGGATTGCAGACCGTGAAACGCCCACTGAACCCGAAAACAGAGCATGGGGACGCCGGGCCTGTTCGTGGCTTACGGGCAGCGCAAGGCGGTCGGGATGATGGCCGGAAGTAATGCCATGGCTGGGGGAATGGTGGTGGCGCATGTGACTAGATGAAGGCGGCAGCGACTAGGCATGTTGCATGGGTCGTACATGGCTAGTGAAAAAAATGAAGGCTGATGTAGTGAACCCCCCATGGCATCTCTCCCGTCTAGGAGGAGATAATCCCTGCTACTTGAGAAGCCCCCCATCAAAAGCGTTAGATCCCCTCCTTTTTTTTTATCCTTTTGTGCTGCGTTTTTGGCCGACCATCCTTCGTCCACTCTCTCTACTGGCCCTCTTTATGCTCGGTCTGCTATCTTCCTTTTTATTCAATATGCTCCCGCCGAGAAGGACCTCTGTCTGTTTAGGAAAATGGCCAATGGGCTGACTGGGTCGGTCAACCCGGCCCGGTTGACCAATTCGATTTTTTTTTTTTTTTAGAATTGGACGTCCAAATGAGCACTGATCATGGAATTAATTCCAAAACCAGATTCCTAGACATATGTGTATTTTTATAATCAAATAAATTCGAAAAATACAAAAAATACCAATATATATATATATATATATATATATATATTTGTTCAAAATCGGTTCCTAAGGCTAAGCCAAGGCTTCCAAAGTTGATTTTGTGGTTTTATGACTCTTTTTTTTTATGTTTTTTAATTAATTTTAAAGAATAAAAATCGTAATAATAGATGGTTAAAAATCAGGTGTCAACAGTGGTGCATCCGAATTAGATGCCTAACACTTGTGGAGGCTGAGATCGAAGAACATCGAACCGACACCTCCGTTCAAGCACGCTACGAGAGGTAATCTATTTACTCCCTTTGAGACTTTGTGATTTTTTTCGATTGAAATGCACGAAGTACGCCTCTGGAGATACATGTATGGGTTGTTATTTATTTCCGCTACGTGTTACGTGGATCCCAACAGTGGTATCAGAGCCAATCCTTAGGTGTTTTCGTGCATTTAATTGATTTTTTGCAATTTTTGCAAGACTATGGCCAATATATATTAACGAATTGTTCGTCTTACATGGCTAATGGAGGTTGATTATTTTATATGATAAATTAATCAACGTAGCAAAAATTGAGACTAAATCAATTTTGAATCGAAAATTTATGGCTATCTTATTTTACATAAAAATTCTGAATATGATTCAACGTAGAATTTTTATTGTGCCTTCCTAAGTTTTAAATTGTGAATTTATTACTTACGTGGAAGGGTGGTGATCATGGAAAAATCCCTAATCAATGTGATTGATGTATATATGAATGTATGATGATTATTTATATATTTGGGGTTGTAGTTATTAAATGGAGGCTGCGTACTCCTTTTATTTTTCATGTAATCTTTATTTTTAGCATAGTCGATTGTTGATGTAAATGCTACGAGGATTACGTGGGGGAGCCTTTTAAATCGGCGAGCTCTTTGCGGCCCAATTCTTGAAGAGTTCAAGAAACCAAGAAGAAGCGAAGAGCGGCTCTCCGTTATTAAAATATTAAAATGATTAAATGTGGTCTCATTGGCTCGAGACCCATTAAATCATAATTCCATGATCACCACGTAGGATAGATGTTTATGTGATTGACATCTATATATTTATTATGATTACGTGAGCATGTTAAACCGGTTAATGTGCAAAGTTAGATTTACCTCACCCAAAATTGCGCCTGCATGAAATCCTAGTTAGGAAAATCACTCGCGTTAGGTACCGAAAGGGCGTTGGTAACGACACCAGCGTAACCAAATCCCCGAACCCAAAATCTCTGGTTCTGTAGAACTGATCGATCTCTCCCAATCGATCAGTAAGGTTTCCGGTCTACCCTCCAAGAAAGACCGGTGGCGACTCCAAATGCATGCACAAGTTGCACATGCCACCACGACCACACTAAGGTCGAAAGCGATCGACTGTTATCGTCGAATCCCTTTGAAAAATACTCCCGCCGCGATTTGGTATGGGCCTGGGAGGGCCCGCGCCGATCCAAAGCCCGCGATCCGCACCCTTGTGCGGGGGAAGGCCCGCGATCGGTAATCCATTAGCCGCGTCCGCTTCCGGACGGGTCGCGACAGCTGGCGACTCCACTGGGGACCTTGTTCTAGAACCTATCGTTCTAGACCTCAAGTGGATTTAGGCCGTAATTAAAACGCTGAGTGATTTTTCTAACCTTGCAGGCGCTCTTGAAGGTGAGGTAAGTCCGCTCATGGTAGGTGTTATATGTTTTTGCAGATTGGAGAGATAAGGGGTGTAGTCCGTGATTAACATTGTCTTATGCAGGTTGACGTAGGAATGTATGTTGTATGGATGATTTGAAGCGTCGATTGATAAACTGTTGTGCATGACTTGCATTGTGATACTCACAACACATGAACACACACAATCGCGCCTAAAACCCCGGGCGCCGCCTTTAGGAACACAATAGAAGGAATTGAAAATGGAATCTCCGTGAGGAAAAACGCGGGGTAATCCACTTTTCAATTCCGCTCGCTTCGAACTATGGATCGAGTCCCAATACAACGATAGCTGTGCAATGGAATCGGCTCTTTCTAGAACTCGAGGTAGGAACCTTAACCTTAGGTGCCAAACCCTCTGATTTTTAGAAGTTTACCATCACTTGTCTCATGCGCATGTCTTTGGGCGGTTGGTACACCTAAAACCGCACATAAGTCGACGAGTTTGGTTGGTAAGACTCTCTATCCCTCAAATCTATTACAGTTCATATAAATATAGGCATTTCATTCATTGCATTCTGGTGATTAGATTAAATGCCATTTCAAGGATAGATGTGTGTGTTTTTCCCAAACGTCCTTGATAGAAGACGAGGAGGATGATATCCCATGGCGAACACCGAGTGAGCAACAAAGGAGCCTACTATGGACATTATTGAGATATCGTCCAATGAAGATGACGAGTTGGGGCAAGTGATCCTGAAGGCACAGATCAAAACTGGGGCATCCTTAAACGTTAGGATCACATTCCTTTATGTCATTTTCCATTACTAGTCCTCTTGTATAGGGTTTATTTTTACTGAGGTTTTCTCTATCTCACCCCTTAGAGCGATTGTATTAGGGGTCTATTGGTATATACATTCAGATGGAACTTGGTTGTATTTCTTTTGACGAGTCATGGGAATGTGATAGTGGCATTTTCTCTAATCATCCGAATACTCCCAAGTCAAGTTTATAATTCCTTTAGAGGAAATTAAAATTGGAAATCTTACACGACCTTTTTGGTCGTATAGGGTAATCCAACCCCAATTTCGCTAGAAGGAATTATACACTTGAATTGGTTCGTGCATGATTGTGCGCCGCTGGTAATCCACGATAATTGACCGAGAATATCGGCGTTGTTTTGAATTTAATGACGAGATAGATGTCCAAATTACTCTCGTTCTTAACAAAACGGCCTTGATTTGGATGCCGTATCTTCAATTAAATTTAAAACACGTTATTACGCCTCGCACTTTTGAGTAATTCGTTCCTCTCGAAATTGATCAAAAGCAATTATTGTGAATTACATTCCTTTCAATAGTATGCTTTCTTTCGAGGAATATTGATAAAAACTTTTCGCGCAAGATTAAAACCCTTGTAAAAGTTCTTGTCCTTATTAATCATGGGTAAGCATAAGATTGAAAGGGGTTTTTGCTTTCTTTTTCAAATTATTCCTTCTGATTCTGTCATTTCATTTGCAGGTAAAAAATAGGTAATAGAGAGAAATCTCTTCCTGGATAAGTCTGGGGCTATTCTTTCATCTGATCATGAGCGAGTTAGAAAATCAGAACACATCTACTCGACTTATTATGGATCGGCTCATCCAAGTCTAAGATGTCCGGATGCTCGAAGAAATGGATCATATAAAAGCTAAAACAAACACATGGGCTTTCATTCATTCTTGCCCAAACCAGATCATACAATTCATTGGGGTGGAAAAGTAAAGCAGAAGTGAGCCCTAATCAACGACACAAAGGAGCCCAGCTGGCCCTCCAGGTTATGGATGCTTTGCTTATACGCACCACTCCGCGTATCATGGTCCGCAAGCCTGAGGTGAAGGCGTTTGCGTTCATCATTGACTGCAGCAACCTGAGTCTCGTGATCTTCGGCGACTGCTTCCAAGTCCCGAACAAGTCCATTCTCACGAGTTATATCTCATTTATGCCGTTGAGCCTTTCTTCCAACCACTCGCTTCGATTCCTTAGCAGGGCATTACGACTATCGCGCTCATAGGTAGCCAGGGATAGAGCTAAGTCCTCCACCAGATTCCTCCTCTCACGAAGCAATGTCGAAACCCGCTCTTTGGCAAACTCAACGGCCTTTTTGTGACTATCGGCCAGGTAGTCAGCCAACGCTAGGCGGTCGGACTGATCCTCATAACGGGCTCGCAAGACACGAGCCACGGTAACTCCCCGATGAGCGGCGCGGTAGACCTCCAAGGAGTTCGTAAAGAGCGTTGGAAAAATACTGTATTCCCTCCCCAACGCGGTACCCTCGAGGGAGGTGATGTCCAGGTCCCCGAACATGACTCGGATCTCATCCTCGGTTTCGGGATGATCGGCTATGTGAGCGTAGCCTCGACCCAAGAGGTTATAGAACTCTTTCCATCGAGTCAAAGCTTCGGCTGAGAAAGTGTGAACTTGGGAAGAAGCCATTTTCGACGGAGATGTGTGTAGTGGAGCGATTAGAGGATGGAAGCAAATTATATGAGAGCGTTAATCTCCCAAACACCAACCCCGCATTTTATAGCGTCTCGAGAGCGGAGAAAAGTTGCAGCAATAATGCTCGTGGAGCCGGGTTAATTAATGTAAAACGGGGGCTGCTTCTCCCGTGCATCAACAGACATGTCCTGATCCGCGATTTCAGGCCTGGCAAATTCGGTCTCGCCATTATTAAAGCTGGGAGGGAGGCGAGCGCAACTATCGAAGAAGCCGCGAAAGGATTGGGTTGTTCCATCACGCATAAAGCTGGGCGGCGAGTGAACAGCTCTTCCACTTAAAAAAGGGAAGACAGTGCTGAACAGACACGACTATTGAGGAAAGGTGAAAGGCGAGCGCAACTATCGAAGAAGCCGCGAAAGGATTGGGTTGTTCCATCACGCATAAAGCTGGGCGGCGAGTGAACAGCTCTTCCACTTAAAAAAGGGAAGACAGTGCTGAAGAGACACGACTATTGAAGAAAAGTAAAAGACGAGCGCAACTATCGAAGAGGCCGCGAAAGTATTATGTTGTTCCATCACGCATAAAGCTGGGCGGCGAGTGAACAGCTCTGCCACTTAAAAAAGGGGAGACAGTGCTGAACAGACACGACTATTGAGGAAAGGTGAAAGGCGAGCGCTACTATCGAAGAAGCCGCGGAAGGATTTGGTTACCCCTTCGTGTTGGAAAGCTGAGCAGGAGGTAAACAGTTCCGTCATTTCAAAAACAGAACGCTGAATAAGACCTAGCTTTCGAGGAAAAGGAGGCAACAAATCGAAAGAGCGAGTATACAAAAGAGAACAGAGAACCCCGAGTGACGAGTTCGTTGAAAGACCTCAAATTCTCCAGAATCAAATTCGACATCGAAGCCATGGAACTCAACATTGCCGGTGACGAACATCAAGATCGCAGTGGTGACGACGGCAGTGGCCACGACGTTCTACCCCGGAAAAGAAAAAGTCGCCAGCGCTACGCTCGGAAAGAAATCCAGGAGCTTGAAGCTTTCTTCGATGAATGCCCTTGCCCAAGCGAGGAACAAAAGATTGAATTGGGCCGGAAGCTGGGAATGAATCCTATGAGAATCCATTTTTGGTTTCAGAATAAACGTTTCAGACTAGGTGTCCAACACAGGCGTAAGGAGATCACGACCCTAAAAGAGCAGAACCAAAACCTTCAAATGGAAAACATGTGGTATGAGAAAATCCTCAGTACTATTACCTGCCCTAACTGCGGTGGCCCTACCACCCTCAGTAAATTGTTCCCCGGTGAGCCTTCTACGAGGATGGAAGGTGCTCATTTATCCCCCTGCTCCCTTGAGCCATCTCCGGTACAATCAGATCCTGCTAATGGCGCGCATGAGCAGATCGATCCTACAGAAATTATACCAGTGTCTTCGGAGGAAGAGGATACGTGTCGTTATGATTTGGGTCACAATAACGAAGCCCATGAATCTCCTTCACAACAACTTCTAGTAAGATCCGATGCGATTCAAGAGGGGTTAGAGATTAGTCAGCAGGCTATTGACGCTATTCCGGACAACGAGAAGAAGAAATTCATTTGGCCCTCTGTCGCGACCCGTCCGAAAGCGGACGCGGCTAATGGATTACCGATCGCGGGTCTTGGATCGGCGCGAGCCCTCCCAGGCCCATACCAAATCGCGGCGGGAGTATTTTTCAGGAGGATTCGACGATAAGAGTCGATCGCTTTCGACCTTAGTGTGGTCGTGGTGGCATGTGCAACTTGTGCATGCATTTGGAGTCGCCACCGGTCTTTCTTGGAGGGTAGACCGGAAACCTTACTGATCGATTGGGAGAGATCGATCAGTTCTACGGAACCAGAGATTTTGGGTTCGGGGACTTGGTTACGCTGGTGTCGTTACCAACGCCCTTTCGGTACCTAACGCGAGTGATTTTCCTAACTAGGATTTCATGCAGGCGCAATTTTGGGTGAGGTAAGTCTGACTTTGCACATTAACCAGTTTAACATGCTCACGTAATCATAATAAATAAATAAATGTCAATCACATAAACATCTATCCTACGTGGTGATCATGGAATTATGATTTAATGGGTCTCGAGCCAATGAGACCACATTTAATCATTTTAATATTTTAATAACAGAGAGCCGCTCTTCGCTTCTTCTTGGTTTCTTGAACTCTTCAAGAATCGGGCCCCAAAGAGCTTGCCGACTTAAAAGGCTCCTCCACGTAATCCTCGTAGCATTTACATCAACAATTGACTATGCTAAAAATAAAGATTACATGAAAAAATAAAAGGAGTACGCAGCCTCCATTTAATAATTACAACCCCAAATATATAAGTAATCACCATACATTCATACATACATCAATCACATTGATTAGGGATTTTTCCATGATCACCACCCTTCCACGTAAGTAATAAATTCACAATTTAAAACTTAGGAAGGCACAATAAAAATTCTACGTTGAACCATATTCAGAATTTTTACGTAAAATAAGATAGCCATAAATTTTCGATTCAACATTGATTTAGTCTCAATTTTTGCTACGTTGATTAATTTATCATATAAAATAATCAACTTCCATTAGCCATGTAAGACGAACAATTCGTTAATACATATTGGCCATAGTATTGCAAAAATTGCAAAAATCAATTAAATGCATGAAAACACCTAAGGATTGGCTCTGATACCACTGTTGGGATCCACGTAACACGTAGCAGAAATAAATAACAACCCATACATGTATCTCCAGAGGCGTACTTCGTGCATTTCAATCGAAAAAAATCACAAAGCCTCAAAGGGAGTAAATAGATTACCTCTCGTAGCGTGCTTGAACGGAGGTGTCGGTTCGATGTTCTTCGATCTCAGCCTCCACAAGTGTTAGGCATCTAGTTCGGACGCACCACCAATTGACGAACGGGGAGACGACTAATAACTCCACAACAATTGTGCTAGCAATATGCGGAATCAATATTCCGAACTTAGTATATTTTGCTCACTCAAGATTATGAGAATATAGAGAGTGTTTGTGTTCTTCTCTCTAAGCTCTCAAAAATTTGCACACTCTACAAAATGTCTCTCTCCTCAACCTCAAAACTCTTGCCATCCTTTTATAGCCAAAAATACCTTCCAATAAATTGTATTTAAAAATAGCACTAACAATTATAAATTCTATCTAAAAATAGCACTCACAAATAAATGACATTTAAAAATAGCACTAACAATAGCACTCACAATTTATAATACAAAAATGCTATTTAAAAATAGCACTAACAATAGCACTCACAATTTATAATACAAAAATGCTATTTAAAAATAGCACTAACAATTATAAATTCTATCTAATAATAGCACTCACAATTTATGATAAATAAATGCCATTTAAAAATAGCACTAACAATAGCACTCACAATTTATGATAAATAAATGTCATTTAAAAATAGCACTAACAATAGCACTCACAATTTATAATACAAAAATGCTATTTAAAAATAGCACTAGCAATAGCACTCACAATACAAAAATGCTAAAAAAAAAGGCACTAACAAAGGTGTTAAAAATAATAACCATTATTATTATTACAAGAGTTAAAGAGGTTACCAAACAGTACAAATATGCATAACGTATAAATACGTATGACGTATAAATACGTAGAGCATACGTATACATCCGTGAAACCGGGGACTAATTGAAAGAAAAATGTGCAATTAAGCCCTTTTGGTAAAAATTGATTAAATTGGAGGGTAAATTGACCTAATTGCACTTTAAGACTTTAGAATCCAATGTCATAGCTTATAAAAAGTGAGAATTGAAAACTAAAATACTCGAAAAGGATTTTTTTTTTTTTTTAGGCTCGGTTCGGGTTTATGTTTGTGAAGGAACATAGTGACCCGAGCCGAATTTTTGAGATTTAAAGTGACACACTTGAAGAGGAAATTAAAACAAAATTATCGAATATTTTTGGGTATTTTTCTGACCACGAATGGTATTTTTCTGATTTTTTAGATATTTTTATAATTAAATAAACTCGAAAAATATTAAAAATACCGAAAAATATTTTTTGTTCAAAATTGGTTCCTAAGGCTAAACCAAGGCTTCCAAAGTTGATTTTATGATTTTATGACCTTTTTTGATATTTTTAATTAATTTTAAAGAATAAAAATCACAATAATGAATGGTAAAAAATCAGGTGTCAACAGCTGCCCCTCTTTGAGAGGAATCTCTTTAGAGGTTTCTCTCAAAGATAAGGTGGCACCTGATTCCTAACCGACTCAACTGGGAAAATGAGAGAAGAAATGTTATGACATCGGATCCTTAAGCCTATTGATAAAAGCTCAAATCAATCCCCGGTTTGCTCTAACAATTTGAACATGGGCCGTAGTGAGAGAGGCTTACCTGAAGCTCACCTGTCGGATGATGCCGGTTGCGACAACTTTCAAGAAGATGCCTAGGACTCGTCACAGAAAATCCTAGGGAGATTAAGCTCTGACCTGTATGGTAGGTCATACCATTATGGGATTCCTAATTGGTAGGAACCTAAGGAAGGCGCATCCCCACGCTTTGGGATTTGCTAGAGATTTTAATCCGTATGGTGGATCAGACCTTCGTGTTGATCCTTAAGGCGGTATCTACCTCGTGTTGACCCTTAAGGCGGTATCTACCAATAAGTTGACCCTTGAGGCGGTTTCTACCTTGGTTTGACCCTTCAGGCGGTTTCTACCTTGGTTTGACCCTTCAGGCGGTTTCTACCATGAGTTGACCCTTCATGCGGTTTCTACCTTTGATTTGACCCTTTAGGCGGTTTCTACCTTTGGTTTGACCCTTCAGGCGGTATCTACCTTGAGTTGACCCTTCAGGCGGTTTCTACCATGAGTTGACCCTTCAGGCGGTATCTACCTTTGGTTTGACCCTTCAGGCGGTATCTACCATTAATGTGATCCTTCAGGCGGTTTCTACCTTGGTTTGACCCTTCAGGCGGTTTCTACCTTGAGTTGACCCTTCAGGCGGTTTCTACCTTAATTTGACCCTTCAGGCGGTTTCTACCATGAGTTGACCCTTCAGGCGGTTTCTACCATGAGTTGACCCTTCAGGCGGTTTCTACCTTGGTTTGACCCTTCGGGCGGTTTCTACCTTAAGTTGACCCTTCGGGCGGTTTCTACCTTAATTTGACCCTTCGGGCGGTTTCTACCATGAGTTGACCCTTCAGGCGGTTTCTACCATGAGTTGACCCTTCAGGCGGTTTCTACCTTTGATTTGACCCTTCAGGCGGTTTCTACCTTGTGTTGACCCTTCAGGCGGTATCTACCATGTGTTGACCCTTCAGGCGGTATCTACCTTGTGTTGACCCTTCAGGCGGTATCTACCTTTGATTGACCCTTCAGGCGGTATCTACCTTGTGTTGACCCTTCAGGCGGTATCTACCTTGTGTTGACCCTTCAGGCGGTATCTACCTTTGATTGACCCTTCAGGCGGTATCTACCTTTGATTTGACCCTTCAGGCGGTATCTACCTTTGATTGACCCTTCAGGCGGTATCTACATTTGATTGACTTTGAAAAGGGGTCTCATGACGAGGGTTCTCCACGTCCGATGAGACTGTTTGAATTTTGAAAAGGGGTCTCATGACGAGGGTCCTCCACGTCCGATGAGACTGCCTAAATTTTTGAAAAGGGGTCTCATGATGAGGGTTCTCCACGTCCGATGAGACTGCCTAAGTTTTGAAAAGGGGTCTCATGACGAGGGTTCTCCACGCCCGATGAGACTGCCTAAGTTTTGAAAAGGGGTCTCATGACAAGGGTTCTCCACGTCCGATGAGACTGCCTAAGTTTTGAAAAAGGGGTCTCATGACGAGGGTTCTCCACGTCCGATGAGACTGTTTGATATTTTGAAAATTGGTCCTGGGACGAGGGTTTTCCACGTCTGATAGGACTTTTTCTTTTAAAAGGGTTTTTCTTCCCCCTTTTTTTTTGGAGACCCCGAAATTTGTCGGGAATTCAGTTTTTTTGAAGCAGTGAAAGATTTTATTTTGACAAAACTTCACTTGAGTCTGTTGAAGCGACATTCTGGGAGCTGGGTTCTCCAGGTATCCTGCAGAAGTTTGAGCCTGAAAGATTTCTCTTCACCAAGAAAACGTTAGTAATCTTTGGGAAGACTACGGCTGTCCATTTTGACAAAACCGTATGATTTAAGTTTTAATCATGAAATGTGCATTTTGATGCTGGAGGTTATCCAAAGCATTCTTGCAACATGCAAATGTGATCACAAATCCCTTGCACGGAAAATCTGGATCAACAGTTTGAAAATTCCAAAAAGAGTTTGTTCAAAACATCAATTGGAATATTTCTCGACAAGGAGGTCTTCTCACCTGTTTTGCGATAGTGGTTTTTTATAGGGGATGCACTCAATTCCCTACTAACCTGTGCCTAGGTTTTAGGTTCATTCGCAGCGCATACATTTTGATCGGTCGGGAGGTCTTCTACGGGACCGTAATGTTGGGCTTGAATATTGGTTTTCAAGGGGGACCCGCTTTGGAGTCGAGGCCATTGTATAAAAGTCTTCAACATCTGCTCCGGGTTTACAAGTCGAGAACCCTGCAAAATGAGAAAGAAATAGTCTTGCTCGTACCTCTTCGAGCTAAGCTATACGTTAACCCAAGTGTCTTAGTCAGAGAAGACTGTTTTAGGGTTATGATGTTGGTAGGATTGGGGACCGAAAAAGGCTTATTTTTGGCCCAGAAATTACGAGGGATTTGACATTGGTGATCATTGCTGATTTTGCCACCTGTCTTTTCCATTTTGTATCTTCAACTTTTTTGAGGTGCACGACCGCTTTTGAGGTGTGCGCAAATTCTTGTGAAAGCGCCTCTGGCTGCATTAAGAGACTAACAAACTCTATATGTGTCTCTGCTCCGCGCTTGATACCGTTTGAGGAGTAGTTTTTTGGGAATCTGACTCCTTCTGAATTTTTCTTCTCCCCTTTTTCAAACAGGTTTCACTGTGGGGTTGATACAAATTGTTCACCCAAGCATTGGCCTTGCTTTTACCAGGCCCTTTGCTTTTTCTTGATGCTGGGGATTTTTCTCATCATTTTTAAAATCCCAACATATAGTCTAAACATGCTTTAAATATCAGTCCGGGAATTCTCTTCATAATCCCTGAGTCTTGAATTCCTCCGTTTATGAGGTGATGATGCATTTATCTTGGAAGGTGCAATGATCACCAACGGGTTCATGAAATGAATTTGCAAGCTCAACTTGGCTGTGCAAAGGATATGGTGTGTGGGATAGAGAAATGAATACTTCTCGTCATCCTATGGCACTTGGATTACCATATAAACAGCACACAAAGATTGATGTTAGTCCGAGCAAGAAAATTTCTAACCATTTTCTCCTGATGTTGCTGGACTCACCTCCATTCTGCCCCAATGTGGGGTGGTTCTTGACAGGGTTGAGAATGAAAACCGCCGTTCAAAGGGGTTGTCAATGGTCACCTGTAGTGTTTGGGGATATGAAACGAATGCCTCCGTCGTCCCAATCCATGTAATTGCTGCGAATGGTCCCTACTTCCGTAGGTCCAGATTTTGCGGCCTGATTCGTTTCACTTCTCTCTCGGGTGTGTGTAGGACGTGTTTGGATTAGGCTTTGCCTCTCGTCTTTTGAGAAAACGTCCCTTTTGAAAGTTTTGAACAGTTTTTGATTGGAAAAACCTCTTTCTGTTTCTCCAAAAATTTTACCCGTCAAGGGGATTTTATGATGCACCATGCATGTTCTTATTCATGTTCAGACAACCTCTTGTTTTAAAACATGAATGCCAATGAAGTTTGAATTCTATGTCTTTTCTAGACATTAGATTCTAAAAGCTTTTCTTTTTTATTTAATATCTTCAATGGATTGGGGAAAGGGATACTTACCTGTCTCCCGTGGCTGGAGATCCCTGAAAATGCAGAGAAAACATGTTATTGTACGTTCACGAATTTTTCAAAAATTTAGAACGATACATCTTACCCTTGGTCATGTATTCCAACGGGTAATACATGGGATGTGAAAACCTGTTTCGCCTTGATGGCGAGCCCCTGTCAAAGACGGGAATTATGTGTCAGTTTGCGTTCCAAAATTCGAGGCAAATTAGAACGATACAACCTTTTTCTTGCTTTGTGTTTCCATTTGAACACAAACGCGCGGCTTGCAGAATCTGGCCCTCTATCTTGTGGCCTTGATCCCTCCGTTTGGTTGGCGATAAATCCTTCTCGAGGATTTACCATAGAGGAGATCCATTTATGATTTTGGACGCATTCCAGCGCCGCTCTTCATAGTTCCATCCACTAGGTCTTATAATCAAAGACCGTCTCCTGGAATCCTGACTTGCGAGGCCAATTATTCTATTCGCCTCCTTGTTAGCGCGCTCTCTTCTTTTGAGGCTTTCGGCGCCAATAACTTCCTGTTAAATGAGTAAAAACTCATGTTAGGCATGTGGTCTTCGAAGACCAAATTGGAACGATACAGGGTTACCGTTCACCCAAATTCGTATCTCGGGGTTTGATTCTGATGCGGACGACTCTGTTATTGCGTCTATTGACTTTGTCAGAGGAGAAACGTCCTGCGTACAAATCATTCACTTGCCCCAGTTAGGCATGGTTTTGCTGTTTGTCATCTCTGGATTTGATGACCTTGGTCTGATGCGCTTTCATGGGGGATCATGAGAGTTTGCCCCCGGTTTGGCTCCTCAAAGCAAATGGGGGGAACCTGCTCCCATTGATTTTTGCAGATTCGGATCATCCATCTCGATTGTCAGAGTCCTTGATCAATTTTATCTGTCTCAAGACAGCTTGATATTCTTGGGATTCTTCATGTGGCGGTTTGGTGATTCTCTCGATCACAGTCGCCATTTGAGGTATTTGATGTTCCCTGTTTGTTATTTGAAAGCATTTACATCCTGCGTCCTCTGCTCTTGATCATCATCTGAGAGGAAAAAGAAAGGAAGCATTATTCCCATATCAAGAAAATAATCATTTTGGAACGATACGTCCTTTTACACTTGATTTGCATTCCGTTTTGATGTTGCATATTGATATGCACAACATCTATCAAATTCCTCCATCCGTGCTTGAAGGTATTTGCAACGCCTACGGTTCATTTGCCCCAGCTGGACGACGTCTGTTTTGTCATTTGAATGCATGAGCTTTTGGGTGCATTGTCTCTTTTATCACCTGAGATAAAAAAAAAATGGAGAAAAACTTATCCCCAGATCTGATTAAAAATCAATTAGGAACGATACGTCCTTTCACCAAACGAGTGGCTCTGCGGCCAAATGTATTTTGCACTGAAGGGACGAATTCCACTATGCTCCACGGGTTTGGGGAATTTGCCCCCATTTTCGATAGAAATGAGCCTTATCAAGATGTATACAATACAAATAGATCCCTAATACAATCAATCTAAGGGACGAGATAGAGAGGATCTCAGCAAAATTAATCTTATACAAGAGAACTAAGAATGTCAAATCAATCAAAGGAATGTGGTCCGAACACTTGGAGATGCCCCAGTTTCAGTCTTCGAGATGTGATCCAGGATCACCGATTTTTTTTTTTTTAGGTGGTTTTAGATATACCAACCATCTAAAGACATGCACATGAGACAAGTGAGGAAAAAACTACTAAAAAATCAAAGGATTTGGCACATAAGGTCAAGGTTCCCACCTCGAGTTCTAGAAAGAGCAGATTCCATTGCACAACTATCGTTGCATTGGGGCTCGATCCATAGTTCGAAATGAGCGGAATTGAAAAGTGGATTACCCCGTGTCTTTCCTCACGGAGATTCCATTTTCAATCCCTTCTATTGTTTTCCTATAGGCGGCGCCCGGGGTTTTAGGCGCGGTTGTGTGTATTTTCGGTGTCGTGCTAAAGCGATAAGCATGCATCTTATTTAACAATCACCGCTTCAATATAAAACATATACACAATCATTCATTCCTACGCCAACCTGCATAAGACAATGTTAATCACAGACTACCCCCCTTATCACTCCAATCTGCAAAAACATATAACACATATCATAAGCGGACTTACCTCACCTTCAAGAGCGCCTGCAGGGTTAGAAATATCACTCAGCGTTTTAATTACGGCCTAAGTCCACTTGGGGTCTAGAACCATAGGTTCTAGAACACAAAGTCCCCAGTGGAGTCGCCAGCTGTCGCGACCCGTCCGAAAGCGGACGCGGCTAATGGATTACCGATCGCGGGTCTTGGATCGGCGCGAGCCCTCCCAGGCCCATACCAAATCGCGGCGGGAGTATTTTTCAGGAGGATTCGACGATAAGAGTCGATCGCTTTCGACCTTAGTGTGGTCGTGGTGGCATGTGCAACTTGTGCATGCATTTGGAGTCGCCACCGGTCTTTCTTGGAGGGTAGACCGGAAACCTTACTGATCGATTGGGAGAGATCGATCAGTTCTACGGAACCAGAGATTTTGGGTTCGGGGACTTGGTTACGCTGGTGTCGTTACCAACGCCCTTTCGGTACCTAACGCGAGTGATTTTCCTAACTAGGATTTCATGCAGGCGCAATTTTGGGTGAGGTAAGTCTGACTTTGCACATTAACCAGTTTAACATGCTCACGTAATCATAATAAATAAATAAATGTCAATCACATAAACATCTATCCTACGTGGTGATCATGGAATTATGATTTAATGGGTCTCGAGCCAATGAGACCACATTTAATCATTTTAATATTTTAATAACAGAGAGCCGCTCTTCGCTTCTTCTTGGTTTCTTGAACTCTTCAAGAATCGGGCCCCAAAGAGCTTGCCGACTTAAAAGGCTCCTCCACGTAATCCTCGTAGCATTTACATCAACAATTGACTATGCTAAAAATAAAGATTACATGAAAAAATAAAAGGAGTACGCAGCCTCCATTTAATAATTACAACCCCAAATATATAAGTAATCACCATACATTCATACATACATCAATCACATTGATTAGGGATTTTTCCATGATCACCACCCTTCCACGTAAGTAATAAATTCACAATTTAAAACTTAGGAAGGCACAATAAAAATTCTACGTTGAACCATATTCAGAATTTTTACGTAAAATAAGATAGCCATAAATTTTCGATTCAACATTGATTTAGTCTCAATTTTTGCTACGTTGATTAATTTATCATATAAAATAATCAACTTCCATTAGCCATGTAAGACGAACAATTCGTTAATACATATTGGCCATAGTATTGCAAAAATTGCAAAAATCAATTAAATGCATGAAAACACCTAAGGATTGGCTCTGATACCACTGTTGGGATCCACGTAACACGTAGCAGAAATAAATAACAACCCATACATGTATCTCCAGAGGCGTACTTCGTGCATTTCAATCGAAAAAAATCACAAAGCCTCAAAGGGAGTAAATAGATTACCTCTCGTAGCGTGCTTGAACGGAGGTGTCGGTTCGATGTTCTTCGATCTCAGCCTCCACAAGTGTTAGGCATCTAGTTCGGACGCACCACCAATTGACGAACGGGGAGACGACTAATAACTCCACAACAATTGTGCTAGCAATATGCGGAATCAATATTCCGAACTTAGTATATTTTGCTCACTCAAGATTATGAGAATATAGAGAGTGTTTGTGTTCTTCTCTCTAAGCTCTCAAAAATTTGCACACTCTACAAAATGTCTCTCTCCTCAACCTCAAAACTCTTGCCATCCTTTTATAGCCAAAAATACCTTCCAATAAATTGTATTTAAAAATAGCACTAACAATTATAAATTCTATCTAAAAATAGCACTCACAAATAAATGACATTTAAAAATAGCACTAACAATAGCACTCACAATTTATAATACAAAAATGCTATTTAAAAATAGCACTAACAATAGCACTCACAATTTATAATACAAAAATGCTATTTAAAAATAGCACTAACAATTATAAATTCTATCTAATAATAGCACTCACAATTTATGATAAATAAATGCCATTTAAAAATAGCACTAACAATAGCACTCACAATTTATGATAAATAAATGTCATTTAAAAATAGCACTAACAATAGCACTCACAATTTATAATACAAAAATGCTATTTAAAAATAGCACTAGCAATAGCACTCACAATACAAAAATGCTAAAAAAAAAGGCACTAACAAAGGTGTTAAAAATAATAACCATTATTATTATTACAAGAGTTAAAGAGGTTACCAAACAGTACAAATATGCATAACGTATAAATACGTATGACGTATAAATACGTAGAGCATACATATACATCCGTGAAACCGGGGACTAATTGAAAGAAAAATGTGCAATTAAGCCCTTTTGGTAAAAATTGATTAAATTGGAGGGTAAATTGACCTAATTGCACTTTAAGACTTTAGAATCCAATGTCATAGCTTATAAAAAGTGAGAATTGAAAACTAAAATACTCGAAAAGGATTTTTTTTTTTTTTTTAGGCTCGGTTCGGGTTTATGTTTGTGAAGGAACATAGTGACCCGAGCCGAATTTTTGAGATTTAAAGTGACACACTTGAAGAGGAAATTAAAACAAAATTATCGAATATTTTTGGGTATTTTTCTGACCACGAATGGTATTTTTCTGATTTTTTAGATATTTTTATAATTAAATAAACTCGAAAAATATTAAAAATACCGAAAAATATTTTTTGTTCAAAATTGGTTCCTAAGGCTAAACCAAGGCTTCCAAAGTTGATTTTATGATTTTATGACCTTTTTTGATATTTTTAATTAATTTTAAAGAATAAAAATCACAATAATAAATGGTAAAAAATCAGGTGTCAACACCCTCGGAGCTTCATCTCAAGTTCTTAGACGCAGTTCGACAGATAGGACTCGACTTCATAGGTCCGACGAGCATACTTAGGGTCATGAAGGTACCGGGACTTACCAAGCAATTAGTCGCTGTCGCGACCCTCTTGAGGTTGTCGGGCTCTCGAGGGCTAATGGGCCGTCCTGTCTGGTCGGACGCGGGCCTCTCCCAAGGCCCATTACCCAAATCACAACGGAGGTATGCGTGATCGACTTTCAGTGTGGTCTAGTGACATGTGCTAAGTGTGCATGCCATGGAGTCGCCACCAATCATTTTTTTAGGGTATGATTGGACCACCCAATCGAATAGTTGGGAGTTTCTATTCAATTCTGCGAGAACCAGAGAAATGGTTTCGGGGACTTAGTTACACCAACTGTCAGAGTTGACGCCCTTTCGGTACCTAAGTTGACTGAATTTTCTAGCCTGAGATTCATGCGGATGAGTAAGGTATGAACCCTAAATCTAGAAATTCATGTAGATAAGAGTGATTATCCTAGCAATCACAATCAGTAATAAAATGCCCAACTCAAGGAATCTAGATATGCAAATAAATCACATGGCATTTCTAATAAGGTCCTATTTATCAATCACAGCTCAAGAATGATTTAGCTGTCCTAGCCATTCTACACACGATCTAACCTAATAAAAGCATTAGGAAGCATCGAAGGAGTTCGAGAGTACTCACATGGGGTTCGCCGTGCCCTGGTTTGGTCTTGGACGAGCTATCGAGCTCATGCCGACCCGATTATATTTGGGGATCCACTCGGCGTTTTACACCATGAAATCATGTGAAACAAAAACGAAAATATTCAGCAAGGGGCATTTATTGTAGATGGTGGTCAATCTAATTGGACGTCAAGACTAAAAAAGATGTAGAAATTTACAAATTAAAATACTCGAATGACATTTTTTTGCCAAATTCAACTCTATGCGTCGTGAAGAAACACATGCAATTGAACTTGAATTTTGACTATTTATGAGTTCAAAATGTAAAAGAAATTAAAATAAAAATATTGACTATTTTTCTATATTTTTACGACATCGAACGCTATTTTTCTTCATTTTTCATGTATTTTTCTATTTTTGGAAAATATTAAAAAATATTTAAAAATATGAAAAATTATTTTTTTTTATCAAAAATGGTTCCTTTAGCTTGGTCAAGGCTACCAAAGATGATTTTTTTATTTTTTTAACTTTTTATAGATTTTTTATGAATTTTTTAAAAATAAACTATGAAAGACTGATCAAAAATCAGGTGTCAACAGCTGCCCCTCTTTGAGAGGAATTTCGTCAGAGATTTCTCTCAAAGACAAGGTGACACCTGTGTTCCGATCAACTCGACTAGGAAAAGAAAAGAAATCATGACATCCAATTTTCATGCCCATCAATGTGTGCTTTTCCTTAAAAAGAGATGTGCTCATTCAATTCCATGATATGATGTAAGAAAGTTAAGGAGTAGATAGACTTCCCTGCCCCTTACCTGCCGAATGCTTGCGGCATTTGCTGTGTCGATGGGTTCAAGTAGATTCCTAAGGACTTGTCATCGGAGTGTCCTGGGGATGTTAAGCTCTGACCTGTATGGTAGGTCAAACCATAATGGGATTCCTAACTGATAGGAACCTAAGGAAGACGCATCCCACATTTGGGAATTTGCCAAGGGTTTTGATCCGTGTGGTGGACTAAACTAGAAATGGCTTGCCTAATGTAAGGCTTATTAGGGAAAACGACTCCTCCCGCGTTCGGGATTCATCAAGGTTTTGATCCGTATGGTGGATCGGACCATTGGGTTGATCCTTCAGGCGGTCTCTACCAGTCCTTTGACCCTTCAGGAGGTTTCTACCATTCATTGACCCTTCATGCGGTTTCTACCATTGAGTTGACCCTTCAGGCGGTTTCTACCATTGGTTGACCCTTCAGGCGGTTTCTACCATACATTGACCCTTCAGGCGGTTTCTACCATACATTGACCCTTCAGGCGGTTTCTACCATTGTGTTGACCCTTCAGGCGGTTTCTACCATTGATTGACCCTTCAGGCGGTTTCTACCATTGAGTTGACCCTTCAGGCGGTTTCTACCATTTATGAGATTCCAAATTGATATGAATCAAAGGATGACGTACCCGCTCTTTGGGGCTAGTCGGAGACTCGATCATTCTGTGGATCAGTCTTAGAAAAGATTTGCCTACTAAAAGGCTTCACCTAAGGATGACGCACCCAGTCTTTGGGGCGGCCAAAAGTCCTGCAGAAAGCTTAGACCTGAAAAAATTTTCCTCGCCAAGAA
Organism: Rhodomyrtus psidioides; assembly: GCA_021437785.1. NCBI lineage: Eukaryota > Viridiplantae > Streptophyta > Magnoliopsida > Myrtales > Myrtaceae > Rhodomyrtus > Rhodomyrtus psidioides. Next base: position 9,232,149 of record JAILYB010000015.1, on the reverse strand, counting down.
GATATTAGTAATCTTTGGGAAGACAATAATTGTCTAACTGACAAAATTCTACAACTTAAGTTTTAGTCATGAAATGTGCATTTTGATTGCTGGAGGTTATCCAAAACATTCCTACCATATACAGATGTGATCATAAATTCCTTGCACGGAAACTCTAGATCAAACAATTTGAAAATTTCAAAAAGAGTTTGCTCAAAACATCCATTGGAGTATTTCTCATCCAAGAAGGCTCCTCACTGCTCTGTGATAATGATCTTTAATAGGGAAAGTGCTCAATTTCCTACCGACCTGTGCCTGGGTTTCAGGATCATTCGCAACGCATACATTTCGACCGATCAGGAGGTCTTTCACGGGACCGTAGTGTTAGGCTTGGATATCGGTTTCCAAGGGGGACTCACTTTTGAGTCAAGGCCGTTAAACGAAATTTTTCACTATCTGCTCCGGGTTTACAAGTCAAGAACCCTGTAAAATGAGAAAGAAATAGTCTTACTCGTACTTCTTTGAGCTAAGTTATACATTAACCCAAGTGTCTTAGTCAGATAAGACTGCTTCGGGGTTGTAACATTGGAAGGATTGGGGACCGAAAAAGGCTTATTTTTTGCCCAGAAATTGTGAAGGGTTTGGCATTGGTGATCATTGCAAATTTGCCACATGTCCTTCGAAGAACATCTCCATTTCTTGAAGTGTACACTCCTCTTTTAGAGCGCACAAGGATGTTTAAAAGCGTCTCTTGTTACATTAAGAGACCGTCTGTTTGTGTGTTTGCAATTTGAGCACGACATCATTTGGAGAGTAGTCATCTTGATCTGACTCCTTTGCAGGGTCTTTTCATCGTATATCTAGACTTTACTGGGGATATTTTGAATAGACATCAGCCTTGCTTTTTACCAGGCACTTTGCTTTTTCTTGATGTCTAGGGATTTTTCTTTTCCCCCTCTTTTTAATCCCGTGTTTTTCTTTTCTTTTGGAGCTTGGATTTTCGGCAATCATGCTAGATATGCAACTTAAACTTTGGCACGCTTCCATTCCTAAAGTGATGTTGCCTTTGCTTTGGAATATGCAATGATCACCAATAGGTTGATGAAATGAATTTGCTGGCTCAACTTGGTCGTGCAAAGGATAACAGTGTGTAGGATAGAGAAATGAATTATTCTCGTCATCCTATGACACTTGGATTATCATATAAACAACACACAAAGATTTATGTTAGTCCGAGCAAGAAAATTTCAAACCGTTTACTTTCTGATACTGTTGGACTAACCTTCATTTGCCCCAATGTGGGGTGGTTCTTGACAGGGTTGAGAATGAAAATCGCCGTTCAATGGGGTTCTCAATGGGCATCTGTAGTGTTTGGAATGAAGAAATAAATGCCTCTGTCATCTCGATCCATGTAATCGTTGCGAATGACCCTTATATCCATAGGTTAAGGTTTCGCTATGATTTCCAATCTCCTCATCTCTCAAGTGTGTATGGGACGTGTTTGGATTAGGCTCGCTTCTCTTATGAGAAAATACCCTTTTGAACAGTTCAAACGACTCTTGTTGGAAAAATTCATTTCATTTCATCAAGATTTATCCTTCAAAGGGATTTTGTGATGCACCATACATGTGTAATTCATGTTCAGACAATCTCATGTTTTAAAACATGAATGTCAATGAAGTAAGAATTCTATGTCTTTTTAGATGTGAGAATCGAATTAATTCTGAAAGTTTTTAATCTCCAATGAATTGGGAAAAGGGATACTTACCTGCCCATCGAGGCTGGAGATCCTGGAAATATAAAAGGGATATGTCATCGTATATTCTAAAAATTTACAAAAATTGGAACGATACATCTTACCCTTGGTCATATGCTCCAACGAGTGTACAAGGGTTGTGAAAATATGTTTGCCCTGATGGCGAGCTCCTGCCAAGGATAAATATTAAGCATTATTTTGGGTTTCCAAATTCAAAACAAATTGGGACGATACTACTTTACTCTTGATTTGAATTCCATTCTGCATGCCAATGTGCAGATTGTAGAAGCCGGCCCTCAAGCTTGTGGCCATGATTTCTTCGTCTGGTTGGGCAACGAATCCACCTCGAGGATTTACGTCGGAGGAGATTCATTCATCTTTTTGGGCGTGTTTCATGCACTGTTATGTTATTTGAATGCATGGCTTCTTGGGCGCCTCGTCTCTGTTCATCACCTAAGAGGAAAATGAGAGAACATTATCCCCGCATCTGATTGAAAATCATTTAGGAACGATACGTTCTTTTTACCAAATGGGTGGCTCCGCGGCCAAATGCGTTTTACATTGAAAGGATGGATTCCATTACGCTCTGCGGATGATAACTATCGCTTCAAGGACTTGCCCCACGGATTAAACGATGAATTTGATGTCTTCGGCTTCGACATGCTTTCCAGATGTAGGAATGGTTTGCCCCCATTTTCAGTGGAGATGGGTTTTGTCGAGTGGGCAAGATCAAAAACTCATCCTAGATTTTGCTTTAGTCGAAGGTTGAAATCCCGACCTTGGATAAGCGAATCATGATTCATCTCCTTCTGCTTCGGATTTGTCATTTGCGTGCTTCACATTTTACAATACCAACTTCGCCGCTTGATGAAAATGAATCGATGATTTTCGAATTGCCCCAAGTTCTATAGTCATCTGCGTCGAATCTCTTTGAACTTCATCGGGTGATAGACAAACTGATAAAATGATTTTTCAATCCTGAGATCGAACTCCTGACGTTTCGTACCACTTCCAGTTCACTGACTACCAGGACAAAGCACTATTGGCGTCCCTAACTGGTTCGTTTTTTGTTATAAAATTCTTGAAGCAGTTAGCGACCCCCATCGAGAATGAAACAAGCTCAATTTAGAGTTCATAACGACTAAAGGTCCCTTAGAACGATACAGAGCTAACCGTCTTTGAGCTCGCTCGGGCTTTTGCTCGCATTTTCCTATGTGAAGCCTTTAAATGTTTTTCTTCGTGGCGTTCAATTGATTCGCCTCGACTCTAATCTAACAAGGGATTGTTGTACTCAAGCATGATGATGCTCGCAGGTAGTACTGATCGCTGCCCCAGATTAACTCTAGGCATTAAGGAAGATTATCTTGCATGGAAGACTTTATGACAGAAAGATTAATGATACATCCATTCACATGTGCCTAGTTCCCTTGAGGATTCTCGGTGATCAGCCAGCTACACCATGAATCAGACATATAATCGTCATTTTGGATCATAACTTCATAAGTCCATCAGTTTTAAACTGATCGATCCAGATATGGAGCTCCTCATCAAGGAAATCTTTTGATTCTTCGAGCAACTGATATTCGGGTTGACCATCATCGCTTGGCGTTGAAGGATTCCTGTTTCTGTTGTGAGCGATCTGATTCTTCGAGCTAGAACCTTCGTCGTTGCTCGAGATTATAAGAGGATGATTGATCGGTTCACTATCAAAAGCACCTTCCATTTGGGAATGGGAGAAACAAAAATCCTCAAAGCATCCGCCCGCTTGATCTTCCGAAATCATATGCCCAAGCCGGGCAGATCTTTGAACACTAGGCGCAATATGTTGATCGGGGATAGGAAGAGCACTAGCGAAAAGTTGCTGCTCAAACCAAGGAGTTCGTACCTGCTGCACTTGTGGCATATACTCTTGAGGGGTGCTGAGATGATTCGGGGGAATATTCTGATTAGCGCCCAAGTAGTCGATGGTGCTGCTACCAGCTTGGTCGGTGCCTAAATTCGGCAGGGTATTTCTTACTTCAGGGGCATTGTAGTTATAGCCATGCCTAGTGTTTAGGCACAAGTTGAGTTCTTTCAGGTTCAGTGCTGTGTGGCGCTGTCTTAGCGCCCTTCTGTAGCTCTTGAGGTGACTCGCGACTCCATCTTTAGTGAGTCCTGGTATGTTCATGATCTCAAGTATGCGCGTTGGATATGCTGAGTTGATCCCTAGTTGCTGAACCGCACTAAGGAACTTGAGATGAAGCTCGGGGGACCAATTGACCCTCGTCTTCTTGCGACCCGGAACAGTGTTGACAACTTGGCTATTGCTCTCTGGCCTATTTCCAGTAGAATTTGATCGAGCCAGAAATTGTTGTGGAGGGAATTCATCAGCTTTGGATTGGTCGGTCGTGATAGTAAGCTCATCGTTAAGGAAACTCCAATCATGGTGACGCATATCACATCCTTTAGAAGGCATCGATATTGACTTCGTAGAATTGATTTGTTCATGCATATCTCCAACAAAATCCGATTGTATCGAAGATGGTTCGAGGGAGTGGGGTGGTGAATGAGCATTTTCAATCCTCATATAAGGCTTATCAAGGAACATTTCGCCGAGAGTGATAGGGCCACCGCAATTAAGGCAAGCGATAGTGCTGGGAGCTTTCTTATACCTCATGTTCTCCGCTCGAAGCTTTTCGTTTTCCTCCTTTAGAATCGCAAGTTCTTGACGTCTGTGTTGAGCCCTCAATTTGGCTCGCTTATTTTGAAACCAAAACTTGACCCTCAAAGGTTTCATCCCTAGCTTCTGGCCCAATTCATTTCTTTGTTTCATGTTCGGGAGAGGGCATTCACTAAAGAAAGCTTCAAGCTCTTGGATTTCATTCTGAGTGTGGCACTGGCGACGTTTCCTTTTCCGAGATTGACCATCGCTGCTGCTGTTGTCATCGCTGCTGAGCTCCTGAACTTCGTTGCCGAAAGGGTTGGGTTCTGTGGTTCTGGTACCAGACGCCATCCTGGAATCTTCGAGATCTCTCAGTAGTTCATTTTCTGAGATTTTTGGATCAGTCGCCTCTAGCAACTGATGGTAACCCTCAAACATGTTGGATCGAGAAATGTTCGATCAATTTTTGCTCACTCAGGGTTCTCTACTCTCTCATGTATGCTCACTCTCTCTAAATTTTCTTTTGAGTGGTTCTGTATGCCCATGAAACGTTCTTTAAACATGGATGAAGATCATCAGGCAAGCGTTGCTCCCAAGATTTCGTATTTCCCGCTTTGTCGTCTTCTTTCTTCTTTTCAACGTGGAGGGACACCAAATCGATTTCCTTTTCTCGATATCCATGTCTGTCTCCCACTTATTTTCAAAAAGGTGGAACTACGCTCGCCTCCTGCTCAGTTTTTTAATATGATGGGACCGCCAAATCCTTTCGCAACTTTTTTCGATAGTTGCGCTTAACTCCCGCTCAATTTTAATATGGTGACACCGACATATCTTTTTACAACTTTTTTAGGTTTATCAAGCCTGAAATCGCGGACTGGGACAGATCTGATGGTTCACCGAAAGAGCCACCACTGCTTTACCCAATTAACTTGGCTCCACGAGCATTATTGCTATGCCTTTCTTCATTCTCGAGTTGCTATAAAAGGAGGAGTTAATGCAGAGAAGATTAACACTCTTACATAATTGCCTTTTCTTATTTTAATCACTCTACCACACTCATCTTCTTCTCCCCCACTCCAACGAAAATGACCTCCTCTCCTATTCGCGCTTTCTCGGCCGAAAATTTGGCCCAGTGGGAAAAACTCTATAACCTCCTCGGTCGAGGCTATGCTCATATAGCCGATCACCCAGAAACTGAAGATGAAATCTGCATTTTGCTCGTGGAAATAGACACCACCTCCATCGAGGGCACTAATTTAGAGAGGGAATATAGAATCTTCCCAACCCTCTTTATAAACTTTTTAGAGACTTACCGTGTCGCTCATCGAAAAGCTACCGTGGCTCACGTTTTGCGAGCTCGCTATGAGGATCGGTCCAACTGCTTGGTGTTGGCCAACATTGTGGCCGATAGTCACAGAAAGGCTGTTGAGTTCGCCAACAAGCGAGTCTCGATGTTGCTTCGCGAGAAGGGAAATTTGGTGGAGCGCTTGGCCTTATCCCTGACCACCTATGAGCACGACCGTCGTAATGTCGTGTTGAAGTTTCAATGTGAGTGGCAGGAAGAAAGGCTTGACAGCATTACCGCGGATATAGCCCATGGGAGAGGACTAGTTCGGGACCTGGAAATAGCCGCCGAAGATCACGGGACCAAGGTTGCCGAGCTTAAAGGGGAATGTAAACGCCTTCTTCTTAAGCTTGCAGATCTCGAGTCTCGAGGTGGTGAGTATAAGCAAAGCATCAATAATATGGAGGGCCAACTTGGTTCCTTTGTGATGCTAATTAGGGCTCATTGCGGTTTTATGTTTCCACCCCGATGATTTGTATGATCTGCTTTTAAGGTCCCTCGATTGAGCGAAATGAATGAAAGCTCTAATGTGTGTGTCTCAACTTCTGTATGGCTGACTTTCTCGAACACCTGACCACTCTCAACCTAGGCAAGCTGCGCTTTGACATTTATGATTCGAGCGTGTACATCTTGATTTTTTAATCTTGCTTATGATCGGATAAAGGAACCTCCCACCACGATTATCCACAAAAAGACTTCTCTTCTCTACTTGTTTTTAACCTGTTTCAAATGAAAAGGCAGAATCAGAAGAAAGAATTTGAAAAATAAAGCATAAATCCTTTCAATTTTATGCTTACTTGTGATTAATAGGGATAAGAGCTTTTACAAGGGTTTTGACCTTGTGCAAAAGCTTTTATCAATATTCCTCAAAGGAAAGCATATCATTGAAAGGAATGTAATTCACGATAATCGCCTTTGATCAATTCCAAGAAAATCAATGGAATGTTCAAAAGTACACAATTACGATGTGTTTTAAATTCAATTGAAGATACGGTATCCAAATTAAAGCCGTTTGCTAAGAACGAGAGTAATTTGGATATCTATCTTTTCATTAAATTTGAAAAACACGAATACTCTTGATCAATTATTGTGGATTACCAATGATGCAAAATATGCATGAACCAATTCAAGTTTATAGTTCCTTCTGGCGAAATTGGGATTGTATTGCCCTATACGGCCAAAAGGTTGTATAAGACTTCCAATTTCAATTTCATCCAAAGGAATTATAAAATTGATTTTGGAGTATTCGAGTGATTAGAAGAAATGCCACTATCACATTCCAATGACAAGTCAATAGAAATACAACAAATTTCAATCTGAATGTATATAAACACAAATAGATCCCTAATACAATCAATCTAAGGGGTCAGATCGAGAGGATCTCAGCAAAATAAATCCTATACAAGAAGGCTAGAAATGAAAATTAAAACAAAGGAATGTGATCTTAATACTTAGAGATGCCCCAGTTTCGATCTTTGAGACGTGACTTCAGGATCACCTATTCCAAATCGTCATCTTCATTAGATGATACCTCAATGATGTCCATAGCAGGCTCTTCTTGTCCACTTGGCGCTCGTAATGGGATGACACCATCTTCATCTTCCATCAAGAACATTGGGAGGAAAACACACCTATCTATCCTCAAAATGGCATTTAATCCAATCACCGGAATTATGCAATGAATATAATGATTAAGAGCTGTAACAAGTTCGAGGGATAGAAAAGTCTTACCAACCAAACTTAAGAGAAAATCAAGCTTCTCTGTATTTTTAGCAGTGTTAGGTATACTAACCTTCCATAGACAAACGCATGAGACAAGTGAGGGAAAACTCCTAAAAATCAAAAGATAGGGCTTGGTACCTAAAGCCAAGGTTCTCACCTCGAATTCTGGGAAGAGCCGATTCCATTGCACAACTATCGTTGCATTGGGACTCAATCCATAGTTCGAAGTGAGCGGAATTGAAAAGTGGATTACCCCATGTTTTTCCTCACGGAGATTCCATTTTCAATTCCTTCTATTGTGTTCCTAAAGAGGGCGCCTGGGGTTTTAGGCGCAATTGTGTGTATTCATTGTGTCGTGCTAAAGTAAAAGACATGCATTTTATTTAACAATCACCGCTTCAATATAAACATCCACACAATCATACATCCAAAACTCCTGCCTGCATAAAACAAAGTTAACAAGCACTTCACCCCTTATTTCTCCCGTCTACAAAAACATCTAACACATTCGTTAGCATATACACCTCACTTTCGAGAGCATCTGCATAAAATTAGGTTAGAAGAATCAATCAACTTTTTAATCGGCTCAAGTCCACTAAATGGTTAAGAACCAGTCCCCAGTGGAGTCGCCAGTCTGTCGCGACCCTCTTGAGGTTGTCGGGCTCTCGAGGGCTAATGGGCCGTCCTGTCTGGTCGGACGCGGGCCTCTCCCAAGGCCCATTACCCAAATCACAACGGAGGTATGCGTGATCGACTTTCAGTGTGGTCTAGTGACATGTGCTAAGTGTGCATGCCATGGAGTCGCCACCAATCATTTTTTTAGGGTATGATTGGACCACCCAATCGAATAGTTGGGAGTTTCTATTCAATTCTGCGAGAACCAGAGAAATGGTTTCGGGGACTTAGTTACACCAACTGTCAGAGTTGACGCCCTTTCGGTACCTAAGTTGACTGAATTTTCTAGCCTGAGATTCATGCGGATGAGTAAGGTATGAACCCTAAATCTAGAAATTCATGTAGATAAGAGTGATTATCCTAGCAATCACAATCAGTAATAAAATGCCCAACTCAAGGAATCTAGATATGCAAATAAATCACATGGCATTTCTAATAAGGTCCTATTTATCAATCACAGCTCAAGAATGATTTAGCTGTCCTAGCCATTCTACACACGATCTAACCTAATAAAAGCATTAGGAAGCATCGAAGGAGTTCGAGAGTACTCACATGGGGTTCGCCGTGCCCTGGTTTGGTCTTGGACGAGCTATCGAGCTCATGCCGACCCGATTATATTTGGGGATCCACTCGGCGTTTTACACCATGAAATCATGTGAAACAAAAACGAAAATATTCAGCAAGGGGCATTTATTGTAGATGGTGGTCAATCTAATTGGACGTCAAGACTAAAAAAGATGTAGAAATTTACAAATTAAAATACTCGAATGACATTTTTTTGCCAAATTCAACTCTATGCGTCGTGAAGAAACACATGCAATTGAACTTGAATTTTGACTATTTATGAGTTCAAAATGTAAAAGAAATTAAAATAAAAATATTGACTATTTTTCTATATTTTTACGACATCGAACGCTATTTTTCTTCATTTTTCATGTATTTTTCTATTTTTGGAAAATATTAAAAAATATTTAAAAATATGAAAAATTATTTTTTTTTATCAAAAATGGTTCCTTTAGCTTGGTCAAGGCTACCAAAGATGATTTTTTTATTTTTTTAACTTTTTATAGATTTTTTATGAATTTTTTAAAAATAAACTATGAAAGACTGATCAAAAATCAGGTGTCAACAGTCGCGAATCACCTTGGTTGCTACAGAAGGGCGTTAGGACAACGTTATACAGAGCTGAATCCGAGCAATAGACTCAGCTGCGAACCCAGCACCCCTATGTCAAAGGAGGCCCGATCGAATCTGGACGACTATTGGGGATTTGATCAGGATATCCTCGCGAGTCATTTCAATATTCCTCAAGAACGCGCATCACAAGTGCAGCGAGTAAGCACTCCCCCGTCCGAGCAGCAGCTAGTCAGTGTTCATCCTGTCGCAGATCAGCCCACCACGCTCAGTGCTCAAGGGTTTGCCCAATCGGAGCATGTGGCTTCAGATGACCTAATGGGAGAATGCTTGGAGCATTTTTATTTCCCTAATTCCCAAGTGGGAGATGCTTGTGGTAGTCAACCGATCAAATCTCCTCTTATAATCCCAAATAAGGATGGGGGTTCCAGTTCGAAGAATCCGTCGGGCGATGCAGCTCAACCTATACATCAATCGTTCGAGGGGTCAGGTGATTTCTTCGATGAAGGACTTGATACCTGGTTCGATCAGTTGGAAGCTATTAAAGATTGGCAACCATGATCTGCAGTCGGTAATGGCATACCTAAGCCGAGGCCAGATTGGTTGGTCATTGTACATGCCCAAAGAAAGAAGGGGATGTACGCGAGAAGGATGTATCTCCTATTGTAAAGTTCTCATCGGTGCATGCGATTGTTTCTTCAATAGCTAGAGTTGATTTTGCATAATGTTTTTCGCGAACGTCATCTCGTGTGTATACGGCCATTCCTTGTTATTAAGTTCAAGATAAAATCAACCCCGACGCGTGAAGGCAGAATTGATAGCATGAGTTACTAGCAGAATGTGATCGAGCTCGAAAGTGAAAGATTACTAGCGGCCTCAAACGCCATGACCACAAAATCAGGGGCAATCTTTAAGTTTCGAGCAACTACAAATCTATTTCTCATGAGGCATTCAAGTCAATCAAATATAAAGCGTCGGGCTGTGAGAATAATGCGTAGTCAAGCTGTTGACACAGGCGAAAAAGGAGTCGCGTAGATCTGAAAGAAAAAACCTTTCTCGGCTAGTCAACAAGGCGGAATGAAAGAGCATATATAAACAAATTCTTATTTATTTCATTCAGCAGGAAAGTTTACAAGTGGATCACTGAGGGGGAGCAGTAAACCCAAAATGAGTTCTGACAAGCATCACAAAAAAGCTTAACTGACTCTCCATGCTATCCATGCCTTGCTTACAACCCACACTCTGGGAATCGAGGTCTACAAGCTTGAAGAAAAGGAGACGATATTTCTCCTTAAGTTCGTTCACCTTGGTGTCATAGTACCCGAACTCAAACTCTAAGTCCTGAGCCAGCACCCTCCCGCGAGCTATATCCATGCTCAGGTCTTCAAGCCTTTCCTCCAACCAGGCACACTGGAACCTCAACACGAAGTTGTGCTGGTCTTGCTCAAAGGCGGTGTCAAAAAGAGTCAGACGCTCCACCAAGTTGTTCCTCTCACGGACCAGCATGGAAACCTGGGCGTGGGCGTATTCAACAGCCCTTTTATGGTTATCGGCCGTCAGCATGGCCAACATCAGGGACTCAGTTCGGTCTTGATAGCGGGCTCACACGATACCAGCCATAGTGACCTCCCGGCTAGCAACTTCGTAAGCCTGCAGGAAATTGTTGAAGAGAGTTGGGAAGATCGCAAACTCCCTTTGCAGTTTCGTACCTTCGATACACACAGTATCCAGGGCTGGAATCAGAGTACGTATTTCAACCTCGGCTTCAGGATGATTGTTTATGTAACCGTAACCTCTGCCCAGGAGGCGATAAAACCTTTCCCATTGGGTTGAAGCTTCGGTTAAAGCAGCAGGTACAGATGAGGAAGCCATGCGCGATCGAATGTTGGAGAAGAGAGTGAATATTGGCAGAGTGTTTGAGAGGCTGAGTTTGATAAGGCTAAAGTGTTAATCTTCTTGACGTCAATCTATCACCTTATAAACGTTCGAGTAAGCAGGGAGAAGTGGTAATAATAGTTTATGTGCAGTAGAGCCAAACGGGTTTCGTTAATGCATCCCCGATGAGTCACGAATCCACCACCGTCCTGTGATCTCGGGTTTTACGAAACATAATGGCGCCGAAAGGTGGGCAGGCTTGTTACTCTAGAGACTGGGCCAGGGGGACAAGCGTAGTGCTCGACAAAGCGAAATCAACGCAAGAGATCTTCAGGCTCCGTTCACGTAGAAAAGAGCAAAAGGACAAAGTGGGAATTACGAAGCCTTGAGAAGAACGCTCGTCAGGTAGCCATCACAAAAGACGAAGTGGGAATTACGAAGCCTTGAGAAGAACGCTCGTCAGGTAGCCATCACAAAAGACGAAGTGGGAATTATGAAGCCTTGAGAAGAGCGCTCGTCAGGTAGCCATCACAAAAGGACGAAGTGGGAATCTCGAAGCATTGAGAAGAACGCTCGTCGGGTAGCCATCACCTTTGATCAAAGAACGGTGATCCGACCCCTTTAACCTTTCAAAATTTGCAGAGAAAGGTGAGGATCCAAGGAGGAACAAAGAAAGCTGAGTTAACGGAAAATCAAGCAGTAATATTTCGATCAAAATGTTCAAGGGGTTCTGTCATTTACTAGAAGCGCCAGACTTGGAGGTCTCCGAGCTTGAGCTGCTGGAAGAATTTGAAGATCTCAGGACCGAACCTGACACGGGGGCCATGGAGACCAATCCTTCTAATGATGAAACCCGCGGCTTGGTTAACGAGAACAATACCCGCGACGATGATCAGCGTCAGAAAGAGGAATGTCTCCAACGCAACACTTCAGGTCAAGTCCATAAACTCGAATTGTTTTTCAGGGAATACCCCTATCCGGACATGGAACAGAGAATCAAAATGGGCCAGGAGATAGGGTGGGAGCCTCGGAAGGTCAAGTGCTGGTTTGAAAACAAACGAACCCGGCTGAAGCAGCAACGCGATCGGCACGAGTTAGCGATTGTGAGGGGGGAAAATGAAAAGCTTCGAATAAAAAACATTCAGTACAAAAAAGCTCTAAGCATCGCTATTTGTCTTGAGTGCGGTAACCCTGTTCCCGCGGACGGAGTATTCACTGAAGAGCCAGATCTGGGGGTTCATAATGCTCATTTGTTGCAATGCCCTTCGCAACATCTTTCGAAACAGGCGGGTACCGCCGAGGATCTACAAGAGGAAACTAGTGCTATAAGGTCAAAGTCGACGCCCATTGTGGAAGGGAACATGCGTCATGACAAGTCAGGTCCGCTCAATGATGAACTCACCATCGTGACCAGCCGATCTGAGACCACTAAATCCCCTCCAGAGCAACCTCCAACACGACCAGATTCCGAGAAGAGTAACCGCCAAATTGCTGACACTACTTCGGCTAGCAAGAAAATAAGATTTCGTTGGACCCCGGAGTTTCATAGCAAATTTGTTGATGCAGTTCAATAGTTAGGGATCAATTTTGCTCGCCCATCGCGCATACTCGAAATCATGAACGTGCCGGGATTGGCTAAAAATATGGTCAAGAATCACCTTTGGCGCTACAAGAAACTACTGAGAGATGGACGAGCGTCGCTAGACCAAGATAGAGGCGGTTCAACACGACTAGATTCCGCGAAGAGTAGCCGCCGAGTTGCCAACACTACTTCGGCTAGCAAGAAAACAAGGTTTTATTGGACCTCGGAGCTTCATAGCAAATTTGTTGATGCGGTTCAACAGTTAGGGATCAGTTTGGCTCGCCCATCGCGCATACTCAAGATCATGAACATGCCAGAACTGGATAGAAATAAAGTCAGGAACCACCTTTGGTGCTACAGAAGACTACTGAGAGATGGACGAGTGGCGCTAGACCAAGATAGAGGCGGTTCAAGTTTAAACGATGAGCATGGCTGTGATCGCAATCCTCATGAAGCAGGAAGCATCCGATCACCTCTTAACACCGATGGGACTGGCAATTACACGGTCGATTGTTTAGGCATCAATCAGAGTACTCCCCTGGGTTATCCTAGTACTCCTCAGGAGTATGTACCGCAATTTCAGCAAATCGGGACTCCCCAGTCTGAGCACCAACTGGCCGTTAATGCTAGTCCTACAGCGGATCTAACATTGGCAGGAGATGCACATACAATCTTGCGAGACAATTACGGAGATTCCAGCTCGAAGAATCAGGTGGTCCATGACGAAAATGGAGAAAAGATTCCTTCTCCAGTAGTCGACAATACTCAACCTGAGTGTCAGTCGCTCGATGGTTCAGACGATCTCCTTGAAAATATCTATTCTTGGTTCGATCGGCTGAATTCCCCCCTGAGTTACCCCGGTACTCCTCAAGAGTATGTACAACAATTTCAGCAGGTATGGACTCCCCAATTTGAGCACCAACCGATCGTTAGTGTTATTCCTACGGCGAATCCAGCATTGGATACAAACCTACTGGACAACGATGAAAATACCAACTCGAGAAGTGAGGTTGTTCATGCCGAAAGTAGTGTGAGGAACCCATCGCCAACGGTTGAAGATGCCCGACTTGGGCGTCAATGGCTTGAAATTTCAAATGAGTCCCTCAGTGAGCAACTCGGCGTGTGGATCACGCATAAACCGAGGAACCGGGTTGTTCATCCCGCAATTAAGGATGCTCAACTTGAACGACTCGAACAGTCAGACGATATCATGAATGAGCAACTCAGCCTATGGGTCAAGCATTTTGGAACAAGTGCATCTTCGCAGTCGTGACCGGTACCGGCGACCGGACATCTGGTTCGAAGCTCGTGTGCTAAATCATTAGAAGGCTCAGGAGAGTGAGAGGTGAATACGTCGAATGAATGTGTTACGGGTCTTGTTGTAAAGTTCCCACGGGAACATCTTAATTAACGCTTAAAGCTAACCGCTCTGAGTGTCAGTATTACCCCTTTGAACATCTTCGAGCCAAGGGCCGTGGATTAATTACTTAATCCGTAGAGTAAGTTCCATGAACGATGACTATCACCTGAGGAGCATAGTGGGATCTACCCCTTTCAGCACGAAATACGTTTGGTCACGAAGCCTCCCATTTGGTAAAACGATGTATCGTTCCTAAGCGATCTTCAACCGCATACCGAAGTAATGTCTCCTTTCTTTCCCTTCGCAGGTGATAAACGTGGATAAATCACTCAAGGAGCCATCTGTTCAAATAACAGAACAGACGTTGCCTAACTGGGGGCAGATGAACCATTGATGTTGCAAACACTCCAAGAATGGATAGGCGGATTTGATAGATGTTGTTCATATCAATACGCAATATCAGAACGGGATGAGAACCAAGAGTAAAGTTGTATCGTTCCAATTTGTCTTGAATTTGAGAATATGAATTGATACTCGTTATTTATCCTTGACAGGGGAATCGCCTTACAGACGAACAGGTTTTCACATCCCATGTATTACCCGTTAGAATACATGACCAAGGGTAAATTGTATCGTTCTAATTTTTTGAAAAATTCGTGAACGTACAATAACATGTTTCTTCCGCATTTTCAGGATCTCCAGCCGCGGGGGACAGGTAAGTATCCCTTTCCCCAATCCATTGAAGATGTTAAATAAAAAACAGAGAGAAAAAGAAAAGCCTTCAGAATCTAATGTCTAGAAAAGACATAGAATTCAAACTTCATTGGCATTCATGTCTTAAAACAGGAGGTTATCTGAACATGAATAAGAACATGCATGGTGCATCATAAAATCCCCTTGACGGGTAAAATTTTTGGAGAAAATGAAAGAGATTTTTTCCAATCAAAAGTTCAAAATTTTAAAAGGACGTTTTCTCAAAAGAAAAGAGGCAAAGCCTAGTCCAAACACGTCCTACACACACTGGAGAGAAGTGGAGCGGATCAGATAGCAAAATCTGGACCTACGGAAATAGGGATTATTCGCAACGATTACATGGGTTGGGATGACGGAGGCATTCGTTTCATATCCCTCAAACACTACAGGTGACCGTTGATAAACCCTTTGAACGACGGTTTTCATTCTTAACCCTGTCAAGAACCACCCCACATCGGGGCAAAATGGAGGTGAGTCCAGCGGTATCAGGAGAAAATGGTTAGAAATTTTCTTGCTCGGACTAACATCAATCTTTGTGTGTTGTTTATATGGTAATCCAAGTGCCATAGGATGACGAGAAGCATTCATTTCTCTATCCCACACACCATATCCTTTGCACAGCCAAGTTGAGCCTGCAAATCCATTTCATAAACCCCTGTTGGTGATCATGGGATGTTTCAAGATGGAAACTGCATCACTCCAAGAACGGAAGAAATCAAGAGATGGGATTTATAGAAAAATCTCATATCGGCGTTTAAATGTGCTATGATTCAAGTTGTATATCTAGCACAATTTTCTGAACATCGTAGTTCCAAAGGAAAAGAAAAGGCGGGATTTCAACAAAGAAAAAAATCCCCAGCATCAAGAAAAAGCAAAGTGCCTGGTAAAAGCAAGGCCGATGCTCGTGAAAACTGTTTGATTGATCCCCAATAAAGCCTAGTTGGGAAGAGAGAAAAACCCATAAAGGAGTCAGATCAAGAAGACTGCTCCCCAAATGATGTCAGCCGTGGTGCAAAAACACGGACAGAATTGTCAATCTCTTAATGCAGCCAGAGACACTCTCTAAAGAGCTGGTGCACACCTCAAAATCGGTTGCGCACCTCAACAACTGAAGGTGCAGAGAGGAAAAAGCAGGTGATAAATTTGCAATGATCACCAATGTCAAACCCTTCGTAATTTCTGGGCTAAAAACAAGCCTTTTTCGGTCCCCAATCCTACCAATGTTACAACCCCGAAACAGTCTTCTCTGACTAAGACACTTGGGTTAACATATAGCTTAGCTCGAAGAAGTACGAGCAAGACTATTTCTTTCTCATTTTGCAGGGTTCTTGACTTGTAAACCCGGAGCAGATGGTGAAGACTTTCATTCAATGGCCTCGACTCCAAAGCGAGTCCCCCTTGAAAGCCAATATCCAAGCCTAACATTACGGTCCCGTGGAAGACCTCCCGACCGATCAAAATGTATGCGCTGCGAATGAGCCTAAAACCTAGGCACAGGTTAGTAGGGAATTGAGTGCATCCCCTATAAAAGCCACATCTCAAAACAGGTGAGAAGACCTCCTTGTCGAGAAATATTCCAATTGACGTTTTGAACAAACTCTTTTTGGAATTTTCAAACTGTTGATCCAGATTTTCCGTACAAGGGACTTGTGATCACATTTGCATGTTGCAAGAATGCTTTGGATGACCTCCAGCATCAAAATGCACATTTCATGATTAAAACTTAAATCATACGATTTTGTCAAATGGACAGCCGTGGTCTTCCCAAAGATTACTAACGTTTTCTTGGTGAAGAAAAATATTTCAGGCTCAAATTTCTGTAGGATACCTGGAGAACCCAGCTCCCAGAATGTCGCCTCAACAGACTCAAGTGAAGCTTTGTCAAAATAAAATCTTTCACTGCTTCAAAAACTGAATTCCCGACAAACTTCGGGGTCTCTAAAAAAGAGGGGAAGAAAAACCCTTTTAAAAGAAAAGTCCTATCAGACGTGGAGAACCCTCATCCCAGGACCCATTTTCAAAATATCAAACAGTCTCATCGGACGTGGAGAACCCTCGTCATGAGACCCCTTTTCATAATTTAGGCAGTCTCATCGGACGTGGAGAACCCTCGTCATGAGACCTCTTTTCAAGGTCAAAATCAAAGGTAGATACCGCTTGAAGGGTCAACACAAGGTAGATACCGCCTGAAGGGTCAACACATGGTAGATACCGCCTGAAGGGTCAACACAAGGTAGATACCGCCTGAAGGGTCAACACAAGGTAGATACCGCCTGAAGGGTCAACACATGGTAGATACCGCCTGAAGGGTCAAATCAAAGGTAGATACCGCCTGAAGGGTCAAAATAAGGTAGATACCGCCTGAAGGGTCAACTCAAAGGTAGATACCGCCTGAAGGGTCAAATCAAGGTAGATACCGCCTGAAGGGTTAAAATATGGTAGATACCGCCTGAAGGGTCAAATCAAAGGTAGATACCGCCTGAAGGGTCAAAATCAAAGGTAGATACCGCTTGAAGGGTCAACACAAGGTAGATACCGCCTGAAGGGTCAACACATGGTAGATACCGCTTGAAGGGTCAACACAAGGTAGAAACCGCCTGAAGGGTCAAATCAAAGGTAGAAACCGCCTGAAGGGTCAACTCAAGGTAGAAACCGCCTGAAGGGTCAAACCAAGGTAGAAACCGCCTGAGGGATCACATTAATGGTAGAAACCGCCTGAAGGGTCACATATGGTAGAAACCGCCATAAGGGTCATTTCATTGGTAGAAACCGCATAAGGGTCAACTCATTGATAAATATCGCAGTAAGGATCAACACAAAGGTCTGATCCACCATACGGATCAAAATCCTTGGCAAATCCCAAAGCGTGGGATGCGCCTTCCTTAGGTTCCTACAAGTTAGGAATCCCATCATGGTTTGACCTACCACACAGGTCAGAGCTTAATCTCCCTAGGATATTCTGAATGACGAGTCCTAGGCATCTTCTTAAAAGTCGTCGCAACCGGCAGCATCCGACAGGTGAGCTTCAGGTAAGCCTCTCTCACTCCGGCCCATGTTCAAATTGTTAGAGCAAACCGGGGATTGATTTGAGCTTTTATCAATAGGCTTAAGGATCCGATGTCATAACATTTCTTCTCTTATTTTCCCAGTTGAGACGGTTAGGAATCAGGTGCCACCTTATCTTTGAGAGAAACCTCTAACGAGATTCCTCTCAAAGAGGGGCAGCTGTTGACACCTGATTTTTTTACCATTTATTGTTGTGATTTTTATTCTTTAAAATTAATTAAAAATATCAAAAAAGGTCATAAAATCACAAAATCAACTTTGGAAGCCTTGGTTTAACCTTAGGAACCAATTTTGAACAAAAAATATTTTTCGGTATTTTTAATATTTTTCGAGTTTATTTAATTATAAAAATACCCAAAAAATCAGAAAAATACCATTCGTGGTCAGAAAAATACCCAAAAATATTCGATAATTTTGTTTTAATTTCCTCTTCAAGTGTGTCACTTTAAATCTCAAAAATTCGGCTCGGGTCACTATGTTCCTTCACAAACATAAACCCGAACCGTGCCTAAAAAAAATCATTTTCGAGTCTTTTAGTTTTCAATTCTCACTTTTTATAAGTTATGACATTGGATTCTAAAGTCTTAAAGTGCAATTAGGTCAATTTGCCCTCCAATTTAATCAATTTTTACCAAAAGGGCTTAATTGCATATTTTTCTTTCAATTAGTCCCCGGTTTCACGGATGTATATGTATGCTCTACGTATTTATACGTCATACGTATTTATACGTTATGCATATTTGTACTGTTTGGTAACCTCTTTAACTCTTGTAATAATAATAATGGTTATTATTTTTAACACCTTTGTTAGTGCCTTTTTTTTAGCATTTTTGTATTGTGAGTGCTATTGCTAGTGCTATTTTTAAATAGCATTTTTGTATTATAAATTGTGAGTGCTATTGTTAGTGCTATTTTTAAATGACATTTATTTATCATAAATTGTGAGTGCTATTGTTAGTGCTATTTTTAAATGGCATTTATTTATCATAAATTGTGAGTGCTATTATTAGATAGAATTTATAATTGTTAGTGCTATTTTTAAATAGCATTTTTGTATTATAAATTGTGAGTGCTATTGTTAGTGCTATTTTTAAATATCATTTTTGTATTATAAATTGTGAGTGCTATTGTTAGTGCTATTTTTAAATGTCATTTATTTGTGAGTGCTATTTTTAGATAGAATTTATAATTGTTAGTGCTATTTTTAAATACAATTTATTGGAAGGTATTTTTGGCTATAAAAGGATGGCAAGAGTTTTGAGGTTGAGGGGGAGACATTTTGTAGAGTGTGCAAATTTTTGAGAGCTTAGAGAGAAGAACACAAACACTCTCTATATTCTCATAATCTTGAGAGAGCAAAATATACTAAGTTCGGAATATTGATTCCGCATATTGCTAGCACAATTGTTGTGGAGTTATTAGTCGTCTCCCCGTTCGTCAATTGGTGGTGCATCCGAATTAGATGCCTAACACTTGTGGAGGCTGAGATCGAAGAACATCGAACCGACACCTCCGTTCAAGCACGCTACGAGAGGTAATCTATTTACTCCCTTTGAGACTTTGTGATTTTTTTCGATTGAAATGCACGAAGTACGCCTCTGGAGATACATGTATGGGTTGTTATTTATTTCCGCTACGTGTTACGTGGATCCCAACAGTGATATCAGAGCCAATCCTTAGGTGTTTTCGTGCATTTAATTGATTTTTTGCAATTTTTGCAATACTATGGCCAATATGTATTAACGAATTGTTCGTCTTACATGGCTAATGGAGGTTGATTATTTTATATGATAAATTAATCAACGTAGCAAAAATTGAGACTAAATCAATTTTGAATCGAAAATTTATGGCTATCTTATTTTACATAAAAATTCTGAATATGATTCAACGTAGAATTTTTATTGTGCCTTCCTAAGTTTTAAATTGTGAATTTATTACTTACGTGGAAGGGTGGTGATCATGGAAAAATCCCTAATCAATGTGATTGATGTATATATGAATGTATGATGATTATTTATATATTTGGGGTTGTAGTTATTAAATGGAGGCTGCGTACTCCTTTTATTTTTCATGTAATCTTTATTTTTAGCATAGTCGATTGTTGATGTAAATGCTACGAGGATTACGTGGGGGAGCCTTTTAAGTCGGCGAGCTCTTTGGGGCCCAATTCTTGAAGAGTTCAAGAAACCAAGAAGAAGCGAAGAGCGGCTCTCCGTTATTAAAATATTAAAATGATTAAATGTGGTCTCATTGGCTCGAGACCCATTAAATCATAATTCCATGATCACCACGTAGGATAGATGTTTATGTGATTGACATCTATATATTTATTATGATTACGTGAGCATGTTAAACCGGTTAATGTGCAAAGTTAGACTTACCTCACCCAAAATTGCGCCTGCATGAAATCCTAGTTAGGAAAATCACTCGCGTTAGGTACCGAAAGGGCGTTGGTAACGACACCAGCGTAACCAAATCCCCGAACCCAAAATCTCTGGTTCTGTAGAACTGATCGATCTCTCCCAATCGATCAGTAAGGTTTCCAGTCTACCCTCCAAGAAAGACCGGTGGCGACTCCAAATGCATGCACAAGTTGCACATGCCACCACGACCACACTAAGGTCGAAAGCGATCGACTGTTATCGTCGAATCCCTTTGAAAAATACTCCCGCCGCGATTTGGTATGGGCCTGGGAGGGGCCGCGCCGATCCAAAGCCCGCGATCCGCACCCTTGTGCGGGGGAAGGCCCGCGATCGGTAATCCATTAGCCGCGTCCGCTTCCGGACGGGTCGCGACAGGGCCCAAATAGCCCGGTGCCGCTCCTTTTCTTTCGCGTAAATATTAAGGCTATATATATAGCCAACTATTAAGAAAAAGAGTTACGAGTGAAAACCCTAGAGACGCCTCATACATTGAGAAAGTCCCAATTCGAAGGAGAAAACACAGAGTATCATTCTGTGTTCGTAGATCTTAGAGAGAGTCTCAAAGATCAAAGGCAATCAAGCACGAGGAACTCCAAGATCTGTAAGCTAGCACTTTGATCGTTGGAGATTTCAGTTCGTGTGTGTGGAAACCGGTAGAGGCACAACACTTGGGGCACTGATCAGACACAACCAATTGTCAATTTATCTCCGATTTGAAAATGTACATCTTGAACTCATATTTCGATTTAAGTATACGCATAGATTCTATCTAAGGTTTCGTATATTCCGTTGCGTTTTAACAACCCTTGAAACCCTACAGAGTTACTGTTCTTTGAGGATATTGTGATTTCATTTTATGTTCTGTTTATCATAATGACAATTTTTTTATGCAATGATTTATACATACTTTGTTATATATATATATATATATATATATATATATATGTTTGAGTGGGAGTGTTCATAAGTTTTAGTAACTGTATGATGAGCACATTTTGGATGATTGTATTGATATTGATTTTCGATTAGAATACCTAGATGATGATGGGGAACTTAGTGACTTGTTGATTTTGGGATCTTTTCTGAAACTATATGTTAGTACAATTAAGATGCATGAATATGGTGCATTTGTTGCATATAAATAGACTTATAATCCGTGCAAAATGTTAGAGCTACATCATATTCAAATACTATGGCAACGGCTTCAAAAAGCATTGTTGCTGAGCTCAACAAGGGCGAGAAATTAAATGGAGAGAATTATGAGATCTGAAGTATGAAAATCCAGTATTTGCTAGAAGAGCTAGAGGCACTAAAAGTTCTTAACTTGACCACGATTGAGCCAGATGATGGAACTACTGCACAACATAGAAGGGATAAGAAAGCCTTCACTGCCTATAAGAAAAAGTACTCAAATGCTCGCTTAGGTTGTTGAGTAGTATGGATAATGATATCATGCGAGAGTTCAGGCATCATAAGAATGCTAAAGATATGTGGAACGCATTAAAGGCTAGATTTAGGCAGACTTCTGTCACCAAGCTGAGGCAGCTTGCAATCAGATTCGAGACATATAAGATGCCACATGGGCAGAATATGAAACAATATTTTAGGAAGATGTCGAACATGATTAGTGAGCTCAAGGATGCGGGTCACACATTATCTAATGAACATCACGTACATGCTGTGATCCGCTCTTTGCCTCATAATTGGGAGCACATGAAGATTAACCTGACCCACAATGTGAATGTCAAAACCTTCGAGGATGTTATGCGCCACTTGGCGCTGGAGGAGGACTGTCTTCTCGCGGCTAAGATATAATTTGATGTGCATTTTGCTAGCTCTAGCTCGCATGGAGCTTTGAGTTCCAAGCGCATGCATCCTGGCAGGTTCATGAAGAGAACATGTAAAGGAGCGAAATCATCTGGCAAGAAACCAAAGTTTAAGAAGCATGGAAAAGGGAAGCGTCCCGTGAAGAAAAACATTTCAAGGATGAAATGTTACAATTGTGGCAAGAAGAGTCACTTCGCTCGTGACTGTGGCGAGCCGAAGAAGGTAGATTTACTTGCCATTCATAGACCCGCGTCAATACGCCTCAGGTCGAATCCCGCGTCAATACGCCTCAGGATTTACTCAAGCCCCACGTTTAACGCATCAAGGCATCACATGAATATGCACTCAAAAATCAACCAATCATTGGCTCAATAAAATAAAGAGCACATATCTTATCTCAGTTATTTCTCATCATTTCAGGCAATCCATCTACTAAATTCATCTAGTAGTGTCCTAATGCTCAAGTAAGGGTTTAGGCAACACTTACCTCTTCAAGCAAGCTAGCAAATGCCACGTGCAACTCACTTCCAAAGCCCATAAATGCACAGCCAAATTATGTCTCGCATCGTCCTACGAATAAATCACAATTCCCGTCAATAAACTCCGCCAAATTTCGATCTGATTAAACCAATTTCTTGTCGAGACACCAATTGATATCCTAAGACATCTCAATAACCAATTTGGACCATAGAAACACTTCCTAGAACCACCAAAGGGTTCGGCCAAGGCTGGACAGCATTTTGTTTTGTCTTTACCCACCTTCAACAGCCCAAATTTCATCTCTAAAATCCATTTTATTATCAAATCAACTTACCAAGACCTAGATTTACATGTCTAGGACATCCACCAGTGATTTGGAGTCAAAATAATAACTCTAGGTTCACCAAATGGTTCGGCTTCCTCAAGAACTCCACCGGTCAGATTTTCGATTCATTCTGTCCATTCAATTTTAGCCATGAAACACCCCTAAATCTCAATTGAAAAATTCATTTCTACTCAGCCACATATACTACATCATGTTATGAAGCTACCCTCGAAAATTTGAGGTCAATTGGACTTTCTATGAGTTAGAACCATCACTTCTCCTCAGCTAGCTCAAAATCCGTCCACTTTTCTTCCAAAAATTTTCCTAAATTAACCAGACCTCCAAATGACATGAAATCAATTGAAACTTGTTAAGGACAGGTTAAACTAACCTGTGGTGGTCGACGGCTGGCCAAAAGGTCACCGGAGGGAGGCCGTCGTTTGGATCGAACAGGAGAGCAGAAACCGATCGAGCGATGCAGTCTGGCTGAGAGGAAAGTAGAGAGAAAAATGGGGAAGATGAGAGATTTTCGGGAGAATGAAGGGTTGGGGCAGAAGATCAACAGTAAGAGGACCCCCAATAATTTTCTCTTAATTTTCCAACAACTTTTTTGGGGATTAGATGGCCATTCACTCTCCCTTTAACACTTGTCCAATGCACCAATTATTTGAGCTTAATCTCATTTACTTCTTTGACCAATTTTCTGCTCAATTTTTCTGCAGCTAGTGGGGGAAGGGTAAATATCCATTTTTCCCTTCATAATTTTCCAAAGACAAGAATTAAGCTTGAGGGGCAAAACGGTCATTTTACACTTTTTGTCCGAAACTTCATTTTTTAGTCTTAATTATCCCATTTTTCCAAGCGTCGACAAATTCAAATCCAATGTTTGAATTCCTCAATTCCATTTCCCAATTTCGAAGTCAAATTCCATACCTCAAGCCTTAAGGGCGAAAATTCGGAATGTCACGATCCAAAATTTCATTTTTTTCGATCTTAATTACCCTCGATGAGGCGATGTCCAATTCCTATCAAGCATTGGAATTCTTCATTGTCC
This sequence comes from Rhodomyrtus psidioides, assembly GCA_021437785.1. Lineage (NCBI taxonomy): Eukaryota > Viridiplantae > Streptophyta > Magnoliopsida > Myrtales > Myrtaceae > Rhodomyrtus > Rhodomyrtus psidioides. The sequence goes on along the minus strand of JAILYB010000015.1, from coordinate 9,208,152 downwards.
TAAATCCGATTTCAAGATCCCTTTTCATATCGTTAGCCTCGAAGAGGGTCGGAAATTCAGAATGTCACAACTGATGCTCAAGCTCTGAGTGGAGTATTCACGTGTAGTAATCAGAACTTGAAGAGAACGTTTGAATGCGCTTATTTGAAATACTACAACGGATACAATCGAGCTGGATCATTCTTGAGGATTCTCGGGGATGGAGATCAATCAAGGATGTGCAATCAAGGAGACAAATATACGACTTTCCAAATGAGTGAAATCATCTATGGAAACCCAGGATCATAATTGTATAGGCGATTTGATCCGAACGGGGAAAACTTTCTTTTGGCGATCCCCAACGCCTACGAGATCTTCTTTTGGTATGTCCTGTCCAAACGGGAAGTTTTGAAGAGACCTCTTTTGGAAACCTTGCAATGGGTAGATTGGAGGTGGAGGAGTATAAAAGACATCTCAAGGTCGAAGGGATAAAAAGATCGACGTTAAGAGGTAAAAGTCTTTATAATTCTTAGATCGAGAGTACTTCATTTTATACACACTTCTTGATTCATCCATTATAATTGTGAGGAGGCGTACACAAGAGTATTGAGCGCTAGGTAGGGTATCATGCGTGTCAAGGAGATCACTAAGCTGTAACCTCTCGAGCAGTTTACTAGTGGAATCCAGTCGATTGGCTGATAGCCGAAGAAGTGGACGTAGGCTTAACCAAAGCCTAACCACTATAAACCCTCTGTGCAATCTTCTCTATCCCTACTCTGATCATATTGCATAAACTGTGATAGTAGAACTGCACACGAACTGTTTATATTGTCATACTGTGTTGCCATCATCTAAAATGTTATAAAACGCTTGTGCAATTGACATTCCGCAAAAGAAACTTTTCAAATTGCACTATAATCACACATTCACCCCCCTCTAGGTGATAACGCTAGCCACAACACTTAGAACCACACGACTTATCGAATATTGATCGCGGTAAGGTGCGGACCGACGCTCCCTACAAGAATGCATGAGGAATGGGACGAAACCCAGTCATGCCGGAAGAACACCAATTGTCTAGTGTGTTGGGGTTGAGTGGCCATTAATAACCAGAATATGTGTAATGCACAACGCATGTAATTCAGTACTGAGTGTTCTAGTTGTGTGGCTTGGTTATGTACTGTTGAATGCCATGTTGAGTACTATGTAATGTGTGAACCAACATGGGATAAGCTTGCGTGTGATTGATGGTCGATTGTTAAGTTACACCTAATCATGTGGTAGCTAGAGCATTGCGAGAGTCACACGCTATTGATCCACCTTCGATATTGTCATGCATGTTTAGGCTGTCCTGAGTGAATCAATGCCATGCTCGGTCTTAGGCGTTGACACACAAAGATTTTATATCTCACCAGTTATTGTTAACTGTTTTCAGGACCTTTTTGTTGAGCTGAGGAGGGTGACATTAGCCCCTATTTATACTAGTGGCTGTGAAGTTAACCCTAGCCTGACCCAATACCTTTTTGGTGGTCGTAGGGAGTAGCCCTGAAGAGTGGGCTTGTAGATGTTGTCACTTCCCAAGGATTAATAAGGATATATAAATAAAAATGAGATTCTGCTGATATTGTGATGCGATTGCCTCCTATTTTATCCTGGCTGTTTTAATTATTATCTAGGGAAATAGCACGTTCTGCATGTGCTTAATAAAAAGATAAAAAGAATGAGTCGATAACATGCTTGGGACATCGTCCTTAATTGACCTGAGACGTTAGGTAGGGTAGTAATGTACCCAAGGATCGGGGCGTGACAAGTATATTTCAACTTATGAACTTTTTAATTTCAAGAATAGAACATCATTTAAAGTTGTACTGGATTGTCAATCCTTCTATTTTGAATTTAAGTATTTTCATAGAGATATCTAGAAACGGGCAAAAGGACACTTGGATTGTCAATAGTTGGGTAGGGTGCTCACTTTAGTTCCAGCATAAGCTTAAAAAAAATACTTTGTTGCATCGGTGAGGGCATGGAAGCCCTCGCCGTTGCCAGCCCACCATGACCAGCCATTGCCAGCGAAGGTGGCTGATGGTCGGCGACCTTCGCCAAATCGGCGGGGTCTCGTCCTCGTAAATCTAGATTGGCCTCACCCCCAGCCATGGACAGGTTGCACCTCGTAGAATTGGCAAGGTTTAGTTATTTAGCAATTTTCCTTTTTTTCTTATTTTTTTTATTTTTTCCGTTATTTAGCTTATATTTAAAATTTAATTTAAAATTTTAAAAAAATAATTCTACTTGGTGTCCACATGGACTGAATTTTAAAAAAAAAATTGCCACATGGGCGCGAAATGGACTGGCTTTTTAAAAAAAAAATCATGTAATATTAAAAAATTAATAATAATAAATGCCGCGTGTAATATTTGGGCGGAATTGGCACTTGATTGTCTTTGTTCGGAATTGGCACTTAACTGATAAAAAAAAATATTGACACTAAAGTGAGTGCCGTAAACAAATATTGGCACTTCATGTGTCTTTTTGCCTCTAAAAATGATATTAATTAATCTACTGGCATATATCTAAATATTGTTTCTTAAGTAATATAATTTTCGAGCTTTTGTGTTTCATGTTTTCTCAATCAAATTTAATTAAATCCATGTGTTTTGAAGCTATACTAGTTACTGATCCAAAATAATAAAAATATAGTTATGTATGCCATATTGCCTTCGAAGGAGCCACCTTCCCCTACCCCCACCCCTTCCCTTGGCCAACTGCTGGCTAATGATCAAAAAATAAACACATACATTTAACTAAACACAATTAAGACAACCCAAAAGGCAAAAACTTGAAAATTTTATCTATCTAAAAAATAGGAACAAAATTTTGTTAATATTAATAAGCGTATGTTTAGATTAATTAATATCATTTATAGGTATATTTATTAGGAGACTTAGACTTAAAATAGCAGAAATATCGATCCGACATAACTGTAAATGAGGTTCTACTTTTACTATCATAGAGATTATAAGTTAAAATACACCTTAATTGAGCTATAATTACAAAGGGTTAATACCGTCAAAAACCCTAAACTGGTACACCTGTGACAAATTTATCTCAAACTATTTTTTTTACCATGAAAAACTCCAAACTGGTACACTAGTGATAAAGTTACCCCAAACTGATACAATCGTGACAAACCCATCCTCCGTTAGTTTTCGTTAAATTTTACCATCAAATTGTTGAGTTAGATCACACGTGGCAATTATCGAGTATATAAGTTACCCTATGTTTGCTACAAATGCATCAATTTGAAATTTCCATGGTATTACCTCAATTTAAGGAAAATTAATAGAGGGTAAATTTGTCATTTGTGTACTAGTTTGGGATTTTTTTGGTAAAAAAAATTAATTTGTGGTAAATTTGTCACAGTTGTACTAGTTTAGGATTTTTGGTGGTCAAAAAATAGTTTTGGATAAATTTATCACAAGTGTACCAGTTTGGGGTTTCTGGTGGTCAAAAAATAGTTTGGGGTAAATTTATCACATATGTATTAATTTGGATATTTTCATGGTATTAACCCTATTACAAATACCAAAAAGGTACAAAGGTAATAAAAAGATACCATATTCCATATTCGATATATATATCAGGTTATGAAGTACCAAATGACTAAATTGATTTCATTGTGAAAATTTAAAGACTAGATTGGACAAACTGAAAGTATAGGGACTAGATTGCATATTTCTAGATATTTTTATAAATGGATTGTACATTTCATAATAGATTAGGAACTTGCGATGACTTTTTCCCCCATGTAATCAAACAAGAGGATTACATTGAACATCTAAAATTAGTTCAAAGACAATATTGAATGAACTAAAAATTCATAACTGACATTCCAAATTATGCTAAAGCTTATGAACTACTAGGAGTCGTTTTTTTTTTACCCTTTATTTGAGTAGTTGTGGTTCAAGAAAACCTATTTAAAAAAAAATATTAACACAATTTTTTTTTTTTTAGGGAGGTGGGTTTGGGAAAATTGGGCCTCCGTCTTTAAAATTTGGAGAGCTCGAGAGATCAATTAGATGTGGGCCCAGTTTTGCAAATGTGGATCCTACGGGGAGACCCATGGAATGGGCTTATATTTGCTGAAATGGTGAGCCCAGAGCCCAGTTTCACACGTGCATGAGTGGGATCACGAGTTAGGCATGGCCACGGGCCGATTTGGGCCCGGACCCGGCCCATGGACTAACCGGAATATACCCGTTGACCGGGCCCTCCGGTTTCAAACCGGAACCAGCCCAACCACTCACGGGCTGGTTATGGTTCCAAACCGGCAAACTAGGGTAGGAATAAAAAAAATTAATCTTTTTTACTGAAGGCCATTTAATCCGTACTTATTGACTCCCAAGTTTCTAATGCTCTTTACATAATTTCCCGACTCCCAACACTCTCCATCTCTCTCTTTCTCTCCATCATTTCCCGACTCTTCCTCCACTCCCTCCTCAAACCAAGCTTGAAGCTAGAGGTGGCAAAATGGGTCTAGAACCCACATTTGGCCCATATTTGATGGTGGTGGGTCAAAAATGGGTTAGCTTAAGTACTTAAATGGGTCATAAATTGGTTGCTAAAAAATTTTATGGGTCATAAATGGGTTTCAAATGGGCTATAAATGGGTTAGCTAAGAAAACTATCTTAAGGCAATCATAAATAAGTTTTGTGAATATTTTTTTTTTAAATCTAATTTTTTAATAATTTGTTTTTTATATAATTTTTTTCTTTTCTATTTTCTTTTTTTTCCTGCCTTGGCCAACGCTCTACTTTGGCCGCCAATGGTCACCGCTGCCCACCTTCGGTCACCATCGCCAACCACCACCCTCCGCCGCCGCCGGCCGTCGACCGCCGCCACAGTGCGTGTACGAGTCAATTAGTATTGAAGTCTTTTAACTTAACTCGGCAAAATAAACCAGAATCGAGTACGAGTCAGCGTCGAAACCTGCCAGAGCACCTCCCTTCCCGAGCTCCGATTACGCCCCCTACGCCTTCAGAAGCGGCAGCCCGTGCGGGGAGAGCTACAGCTTCGGCGACGGAGGTGGCGAGCAGCAGTTTGAGGGGACGACGATGGCAGGAAGCAGGCAACGGTCAACAGTGGCGAGCAGATGTCGCAGGTGGCCGATTATAATAAAAAATTATTTTATAAAGAAAAAATTTAAATTTTTTCAGAAAAATTCAATTGCATGTTTTAGCAATATAATTTTTCTTAATAAATTATAAGAAATAAATATTTCATAATTTAGCTAAATATATAAGTATTTAAGTAATACGGGTCGGGTCGGGTCGGGTATGGGTCGGGTTGGGTATAGGTCACTAAATTTGCATTTGATGAATATGGGTCAAAACGGGTTAAATGGGTCAATATGGGTCGGACCATATTCGACCCGACCCATACCCGACCCGACCCACCCATTTGACGCCTCGACTTGAAGCCCAAACCCTCCTCCTCCTCCGCCTCCTCCAACAACCACCACAAGCGCTTCCTCTCCCACTCCCACACCTTCTCCTCGACCACCGACTCCCCCTCTGCCGCCGCCACCAACCACTCCCTACAGTACCTGCTGGACGTGGAGGCAAACGTAGCGAGGTCGGCAAAAGCAGTGAGAGGGTTCGGGAGGATTGATGAGGAGGGGGTGGCGGTGAAGGAATCGCACGACCCGTACCTGCAAATCTACACCAAGGACGACCTCCAGGAGCTCCTCAAATGCTTCCTCCAGCTCAACTCCCCCTATTGCCATGGCGTCATTGTCTACGCCTTCATGAAGAACCGAAACCGGCGGTTCCACCATTTTCACGAATCGGAACCGCCGGTTCCTGAACCGAAACCAGTGATTCACGGCCCGTGGCCATGTCTAGCATGAGTTATCGAGCGCATCGGTTACACCTTGTGACAATGAGAAGCGAAAAAACAAATCTCTTTAATGCATGATATTTTTTCCATTAAAAAAAAAGTAAAGGACGAAAAAAACTAATTTATATGTATAGAGGTGTCGTGATTAGCATGTTGCACCGCATTAGTCACTTGATGTATGTATGATATACCGTTAGAATGCACGCGTGAGTTATGTTAGAGAAAATCCCACGTCGAGAAATTGGTGCAACATAGAGCGGTTAATATATATTCTAGTTGGCTCTGATGCGTCTTAACAGACTCAAACTTGGGCCCCCTCTTGATGATCTCCCCAAACGAAAGATATCGAGTTTCTGCTGCATGCTCCCTCGCTCTAGTATTTCGGTGTGCTCCACACTACGTTAAGCGGATCAAGCAAATGAATGAAGTAACATATACTTCCTTGTGAAGTAGATCAATGCATCTTGTGCTTATCTCATGATCCGACGTGTAACGATTGCATATATGAGATTATGAAACATGTACAACATCAAATGTCTTGCCAAAAGGACCGTCAGGGCCAACTTATTCCATTCATGGGCTTGCAGAGCGTTCTGAGACGTTTGGGTAGTTAAGCCTTTGTGCTACTGCCCTCCAATGCGGCTGCTGACGGCAATTCGGACTGTTCAGGCCGACCGAAGCTTCTTTTATTTTATTTTATTTGGGTCTGGAGCATGAGTTTGTGTTACGCACCCTAAAAAGACAAAATTGAAAAAAAAAATAATAACTTTGACATCAGTCGACCATTGAAGGTAGAGGTGAACGGTTCTAAGTTCCGTATATGTTTTACTTGAAACCTAGAACCCTATCATTCGCAATAGATTCTCATTTTTTGGAATCTGAAACCTTACATGTCACGGGTTCTAGAGTCGGTACACGGGTTTATAGAGGTTCTACATATATATTTAATTGAACGGTTGTAGTGAATCATCACATTTAATGATCATCATTACTGTTATAATCCACTAACCACAATTCATATTTAAAAGTTCTTGGTCATAAATATTATCGAAAATGAAAGTTCATACTAGTGGTTCTAAATTACGCACTCATCATCGGAGGTCATGGAATACTATACGATCGCGCGAAGAGATATACCAAGAAAAATATTAAAAAAATTTGTTACAAGTTATATTATAGGTTTTCCAGATTTCACTAACCTGGGACCTACCATCAGAACAAGTTATCTAATTTTTAAAATCTGAAACATATCTTACATATCTTGAAACTTGAAATTGGACAGGTTCTGTCGATCCACTTTTAGATTTCAGATTTTATCCTGGAATTATGCTCATTTCTAATTAAATGGGAAGCTCAAGACAATGCTCAGGAGACAGCTCTTGTAACCTTAGTCAAGACAAAACTTGAAATGCAAGTTAAAAAGATGAAAAAGTGTCCCAGAATTCAAATTCAACACAATGGATTATATCTCCATCAAAAGTGCCATTTTCTAAACAACCATCATGGTGACTAGCATTGAAGACTAAGCAACCTTGCACAGAAAAAGAAACATTCATGATGGGCCAAGAACACAAACATGCTCAACAACATTCCAACAAGCAATTTTTTTTCTTTTTCTTTTTTTTTTATATCTGATGTAAGAAGAAAAAAAGAAATTGAAAATGGTGGTTCCATAATACCTTAAGCTGAACATTGCATAAAATAAAGTATTGTTTGTCGAGTAATTAGCAGCTCAGTAGAAAAGTAACCATTCTTGTATCAAAATTACTACCGGTATATATAAATAAAAACTCTTTTATTACGAAAATCTACTAATAAGCATTAACGGTTACTAATATATTTACAAAATATAGTAATTTTCTATTCACAATGAACTTACCTTTTTAAAGGTTTCACCAAAAACATGAATCACCTTTCCTTTCACTTTTTCTTTTGACAGATGTATGCAATTCTTTCATTTTCATTCATTCTTGCTTCATCTTTACTCATGTCTTCAGCGAACCCTCTTAAAGAGTAAAATATAGCTGCTGCACTAGCCAGCTTGAGTCCCCACTTGTTTTTCCTCTTTCTCGTCTATCAAAACCATGCGAAAAAAAAGAAATCAGAAACCTACGGGATCGTAAATTCAATGTTAGGAAGTTTGTCAAGCATCCTTGATACGTTAGTCGCGAAATTCTCAACCTGAAATGTTATAAGAAATAATATATATTTTTCAATTGAAGTCCAAAGAATTATGTACGCATAAGATGTAATCGCCGTATTTTATATGTTCAAATCACTCCCAACTTATTTTACCGTGACGTAACAATTAATAATCACAAAGTTATCATGATACGATAAAAAGACAAATATAAGTTTCCAAGAATTGCCCCACCCCAATTGTTTAATGGGGTTAGTTGCATGAGGGCTGAAGAATTTGGTGAACCGTTGACCAGGAGCCGTTCAGGCAGTGGAAGACCGTCATACGTAGTCCATTGTTTTTCTGGGATTATCAGTTTTGATTCATAAATTTCCCAAGTTGTCTCCTGGAACCGGGCCAGTAAAGTTTCATGCTATTAATGTCGAAGATTATTAAAAACCCGCAATGTCTAGCCGAGCCAAGCAGATATCAACAACACAACAAACTATAAAAGAACAGCTAATGAGTGGGAATCATGTGATCCACCGCAATAACAGACACACTTGCTCGAATCATTAAAGCCTAAAGGCATTAAACCTGTTCTTCTTCTCCAACAGCAACCAGATACAGCCGCAAAAAGCAAAAAACGAAGTTCACAAAACCCAGAATTCCAGAATTTCCGCTTTCCAGATTCAAGGAAGCTTCTTTGTTCGTTTCTTCCTGGGGGGTGTGTGTTTCTTCAATGGCTGCGAGCGCGTCAAGATTCATCAAATGTGTGACGGTTGGTGATGGGGCAGTGGGCAAGACTTGCATGCTCATCTGCTACACCAGCAACAAGTTTCCAACTGTATGTTCTTCCCCGTTTTTATCCAAAAAGTATTGAGGAAGAAAGAAGAGTAAATGGCGTGTTGACTCATTGGGACTTCTTGGGTATCCCATTCACTGATAAATTGTTTGCCTTTCTTGATTTTTGTACCGTTTGTGTTTTTCTGATTCTAGGTTTCGCCCCCTTTTTGTTTTTGTTGCCCTTTGGTTATAGCCTGTGCCTGTTTCTTGTCTCGTCAAGATTCCTGTGACCATCTTTTGCTTTATGGCCAGTATTTTATAACCCCTCAAAATTGCGTTTCTTACTCCTATAAGTTGTGGTTCTTCGTCTCACATGCTCATTGGAAGAGATGGATTATATCTTGCATTCACCAATTTGTCAGCTTTTTACTTTTCCTGTATGTTTGTGGCGTCTAAATCTTTCCGGGTGTCTGTAATATGATCAGGATTATATACCAACAGTGTTTGATAACTTCAGTGCAAACGTCGTAGTTGAAGGTACCACTGTGAACCTGGGACTCTGGGATACTGCTGGTAAGAATTCGGTGCTCTCAATGATGTTTAGATCTTTGAAAGGCCATTGTACTTGGATTTCATGGGCCTATTCGATTTGGTTGCCGTAATCATTTCTCTGAGTGCATTGTTTTGTTGCACTGCATATGCTTTTGGATGCCAGGGCAAGAAGATTACAATAGATTAAGGCCCCTGAGCTACAGAGGAGCAGATGTCTTTGTCTTGGCTTTTTCTTTAGTTAGTCGAGCTAGCTATGAGAACATACTTAAAAAGGTTCCACTTCCAAATTGTTATTTCCGTAATTTTCTGTTGCACTACACGATGGTTTAGTTTCGAGTTTCTGATGGTCATCTGTTGGCCAGTGGATCCCTGAACTCCAGCATTATTCACCAGGAATCCCTCTGGTCCTTGTGGGTACCAAATTAGGTAAGTTAATACTTTTCACATTCTTGTCTTGGTTGTTGATGCTTTTCTGGCTCTGTGTGATCGTTAAGTCAGGCGGTTGAGTCGACTAAGTGGACACCTTTCAGTGTCTTACTGCTTGTTGCTTGGAATAGCACTTTTATGATATTGTAATGCTTCTGTGCAAACACCATACAAGGAGCAACTCTTCAAGTTGGTTTTAGCGAAAATTTCTTTATGAGAGCTTGGAGTGATATCGAGCACAGCTTGTATAATACGTCACCTAAGATTTAGAGCTTCTCGAGTTGACTTGACTCTTGAAGCCTTAAGTTCACCAATGTGGTTCTGGTGAACAATTGTTTTCAACTCTTTCGGCTCCTTGTAATGCAATAATGTGCAATGCTCTGAACTGATCATTAATTTGCTTCAAGAACCCAGTGGATTTGAAGGGTTTCTGTAGCCTTCTTCTGCCCTTTGTGTACCTTTTATTTTGGCTCAGGCAGTCTCACAATTGATTCCAGGCTTCTAATGTTGGCAAAACCATCGTAGTTTTGTCTCTCTCAACCTATCCTGACGTGCAACTCCTTTAACTTGACCTGTTCGTAGATATCATGCCTTTATGCCTGACTTCAACTAACTTAATATGTGAGATCACTTGCTCGTGTTAGGCTTGTGAAGCATAAATGGTCTAATAGCATAACTTGGAGTGACTGTATTGCTTAGAGATGATTAAGAGAATGCCACTGAATCAATTTGCCCAAGAATTTCTATATTGAGGACTCAGAAACGTGTTACTCAATTTTTCATGTAACTTTGATTGTTGCTGCTGTTTGCAGTGGCTTTGGTGCTGTGCAATTTGAATTAACTAAAAAATACCATCTGGTTTCTGGAGTGTTGACATGTTGCACCTTCTATGGATAATGGGTAGTAGCATTAAGTTTATGTACAAGTGATCGAGATAGAAAATCTTGAATTGGCATCACCGTAGGAAACTGGTTGTTGGATCTAGATGATAGAAAAATCTTGTAGGAGTTGGCATCAATCAGATGAATCGTCTTTACCATAAGATTCTTGAATGTAATTACTAGGTTACAGTGAAAGGTTATTAAAGTAAACACTGACTTTTGAACAGATTCTTCGTGAACAACTTCTGAATATCATGCAAGGAGGTTTATTTGAATGATCAGTATGCAGAGAACGTTCATCCTTCCTTTCCTAATTGCGACTTCCAGTTAATTGTATCATTAGTCACCAAATGAGTCATTCACAAACAGCACGTCATATCTATAGAGAATTTTGCATATATTTCCCTTCCCTGTTCCTCCTTTCATTCTTTAGTACTTTAACTCTTTTGTTCTTTCTATGAAGAGAATCATTCTAGAGGGTTAAAATTTCCATTGCTTCTGTTAAATTCTAGGGAATCCGGAGTATATTCTTCCTGGTATTAGTCTTACTAGGCAATGCTATTTCCATTGTAATGAATTATCTGAAATATGTAGATCTTCGTGAGGACAAGCATTATTTAGCCGATCATCCTGGTCTAGTGCCTGTTACCACTGCACAGGTTTGGTATCTATTTAGCACCTCATCATCATCAACAGTGTATAAGACTTGGTCTACTAAATGTGATGGATCTATGCTTTCAGGGTGAGGAGCTTCGAAAACAAATTGGCGCTGCATATTACATTGAGTGCAGCTCCAAGACACAACAGGTGCTTAAAATCACCCATTGGCTTTGTGCAATTTGAATTAACTAATGCCCTTAGTAGAGCTACACTAACGTTTAAGTGCCATGATGACAAATGGAGCTCATGGTACTTTGAATAACAATTATGTCTATCTGGGTAATGCTAATTTAATGGGAATGTTTCGACTTTGGAGTACTTCACGCTGAAAGCTGAACTTCAGTTCCTTTCATTTGTTGCATTACTCTTCCAACATGAATTGTGCCACTATATTGAGAGAAATTTCAAATGCCACTGTGGAGACGTTTATTAGACATTTTACCTATATGAAACTAGACATATCACGTAAGCTTTCTGTTGGGGATATTAGCGGAGCATGGACATGTGATTCACTGAAAGAACCACACATAATCAAGTTCTTTTCCTGCCAAATGAGGCCACTGCATGGATCCTTTCATCTATTTTCTATCGTATAATTTCAAGTTTTCTGTAGTATCAAATACAAATATCTCTCTGAAGTTTCCTTCCACTGTCTTCTTAAGCCTTCTCTTACTGTATTCCCCCTGCATCCACATCATCAAAATGTTCTGTGGGCTATCCTAGCAGATGTGCAGACCATCTCCCACGGATCCTCTTCCCTTTTGCATAGTAGAACCAAGATTCTACAACCGCTCTTTCTATTACTTCTTACTCTCGATTACTCATCCCTCTTTCCTGTCGAACCTTTCATTTGCTGAATTTGCATCTTGTATGGTCCGTCTTTGGCAGACTTTAATCTTCACATGTTCTATTTGCTCAGACATCCTATAGTAGTGTCCTAAGACGTGCTGTAAAAAGTATAGAGATAAGTAGTACAAGCTGAATCTTGATGTAACTTCTTGTTATTGGGGAATCATCTATTGCCCCTCAAAAGTTTCCTTACTTAAATCATGACTCGCAACTTTGCTGGCATGCATTTGTTCCATAGCTTATACGCAACTTGTCAAGGACACCCTTAAGGGACTTCTAAAAGATCTTGCCGTACGGTTCCCACACCTTGATGAAAACCCTACACAAATTGTTTTGTTCTTCCTTATGTCGTTCCTCCATCTTATGCAATAGGTTTTTTCAGGGCTGATTTTTCTGGCACAAAATGCAATTGGCTGTCCTAATTATGCGTTTCTTTCAATAACTTATACACTCTTGCTCTTAACTTTATTGTCCGAATCATCAACTTAATTTTGATGCGGAATGCATCTTACTCGAAATAGATCTCTTGTTTTTCTTTATTCCCCCCTCTGTAACCAATTTATAATTATCTTTTGTTATTCATTGGAGTCGAAACTTTCTCAACAAGTCTAGACCTCATTGATACTATGGGAAAAGTACCCTAACGTTAAATGGCCACTCATGTAATTCGGTGTCTAAGCAAGTTAGGCTTGTCCTACCGATGTTAGACTAACGAAAGGAGCCTCTCCAAGCGTTAGGATATTCCATTTCTTCATAACCTTCTTCCATCGGTGCAGCTGTTCGAGAGATAGGAGGTGGAAGTTTTACCTTCCCACTGTTTGTTCCAACTTTGTCATTTAGTAGATAGTGACTTCTGATTCTGGATCGTGGATCCTGGCATACTTAGGCAACTGTTTTATCTTTCTGAATGATAAGCTTCGGTCCTGAATAGATTAGAAAGTCACGAATAATGAAGCCAGATAACCTTTAGCACAGCACTAACACTTCAAATGTGGACATAGAATTATATCGCGAAAATGAAAAAGCTGCAAGCATTGAACTTGTGGTGGTTTATTAATATATTATTTATGCTGGCTCAGCCATCTTTTCTTGCTTTTATTCACTTCAATCAGCTTTAACTGGCTTAATAATAATTTTATCTGATAATTCCGCACTTGATTGTAAGGTACTCTCATAACCAAGATGCTCCCAAGTTGGCCTGATTAAGAGTTATAACTTGATTCCAACACGCAATAAGAAAAAAATGAGTGTTCTTCCTGCCTTACTGCTAAAACATATCGTATCTGGCTTGGCAGTTTTTGTTTTTTCCTGCTGTGGGTTTTCATTATTACCTCATGATTCATTGCTATCATTCTAATGACTGCTCTATTAAATTGCAGAATGTAAAAGCAGTCTTTGATGCAGCAATCAGGGTGGTTATTAAACCGCCGCAGAAACAAAAGGAGAAGAAAAAGCCCAGTCGAGGATGCCTCCAGTTAGTACCTTCATTTCTAATAATCCTTCTCTATTTCTTTGAAGAATGCATGCATTGATATATGCTCATTCAGTTGGGTGATGATATTAACTGAGGTACTGAGTGATAGCAAACTGATTACTGATTATGTTCATTTCAAACAGCATCTATTTAACGAAAAAAGCTGTTACGAATGCAATGATGACTTCTTAAGAGACTTAAACTAGAAAATTGTGTGGTTAATAACACGAGCTGAAGCTACATGCTTCTGTTCACATAAGAAGTGCCATATGCGTTATCATCGTGGTCTGGTAAGCAACATTTCATGTCGTTTCATTGTTAAAACGGCCTTAGTCTTAACTATTGGATTTTTGCGGAAGCGTGTGTGCAACTGTGTGTTTGGGTATGAAATATAGAGAAATAATGGCAAGAAGGCTAGCAAGATAACAAGGATATTTGATATAAAACTAACAAGTAAGAAGAACTTACAAATAAGAGCTATTGGACTCTTCTCATTATTAGCCTTTTTTTTTTACACGTAGGAGCATAATAGAAATGAAGACCAGAGGCCCTATATATAGACTAACCGACATATTGCACCGACATTTTTTTTTTGGGGGTCTTCACCACCAATTGCAAAAAGGGATCACTTTTCAACACTCCTCCTTGATCCATTTTTGCTATACTCCGAGCATGATTCTCAATATCTCGAATTTTGCTCTTGGTAATGGTTTAGTGAATATATTAGCAATTTGTTCTTCGGTCTGCAATATTTTAGCTCAATTTCTCCATTGGTTTGTACTTCGCATATGAAATGATTTTTTATGTCGATATACTTTGTTCTTCCATGAAAGACTGGATTTCTCGAGATTGCAATCGCGGAATTCTTGTCGCAAAATATTGAAGTCGATTATGTCCGTGTTTCCCCAATGTCTTCTAGAATTCTTCTATGACATATTTCATGACTAGTCGTCGTAGCGGCTGTGATATATTCAGCTTATGCAGTAGATTGTGCTATTGAGTCTTGTTGTTTGGATGCCCACGAAAATATTCAAGAACCCAATGTGAATGCATAGCCACTAGTGCTCCTCCTATCATCGGTTGATCCTGCCTAATCACTATTGTACCCGATGAGCTTAGCCGTTGCACTTGGCTGATATCAAATGCCATAATCCGTAGTTCCTCGTAAGTATCTTAGAATTCTCTTGGCGACTGGCTTGGATTCTACATAAAACGTGATAGTAAACTGGTATCATACATAATATCTAGTCGTGTAGCTACAAGATATAATAAACTGCCAATAAGGCTTCTGTAGAGCGAAGCATCTGCTTGTTCTGCTCCATCTTCTTTTAATAATTTCTCATTTATCACCAGTGGCGTCACGACTGCTTTGCAATAATCCATCATCATCAAGAGAGATCCCTTCCATCCAATCAAAACGCTGATCTTACAACGAGAGATCAGCGTTCTGGATGGCTCTCCTAATCCGGCGATAAGTAATGTTTTGTCGGGTGCCATCTTTCACTATCTGAGTGACCTAGGAGTGATAGGTGCACTCACTCAAAAGCTCCCCTTGTAGCGAATGTAGAAGCCCTCCGAATTTCTACATATCGCGCAAGAATGGACTGGATGAAAGTTATCATGGACCAATGCAATCTCCACATGGCGCTCTAGAATGACTTGGGCTTCTAGAATGGATACCATCCGGCGGAGGTCATCATTCCCCTCAAAATTAAGGAAAAGGTACTTGTTATAAAGGAGGCTCCTTCAGCTGTCATCCCCGATAAGAGGCTGGTCCTATTGGGGAATAACAATCGGTTGAGGTACCGGCGGAGCTTTGGGAGGAGTAACCAGTTCTTCCTGCAAACAGCATTCTTCTTGCATATATTTAAAAGCGTAAGGATTTTATCTTTGACATGCATTCTGAAAGCCTTTGCATGAACTCCCCGCCCTCAAAAGTAATTCAAGATGTTCTCTGCATATTTCTTCTGCGAGATAATGATTACTTCATTCTGATCAACCTCAATACCAAGAAAATAGTGCATCAAACCCAAGTCTATCATCTCGAATGTCTTCATCATATCTTCTTTGAATTCTTGAATCATTTTCTCATTGTTCCCGGTATAATATAAGATCATCTACAGAGAGACAATAAGAGTATCAGAATTACTTTGGGTCTTGATGTAGCGTAGGCTCACTCATGCTCCTCCTGAATCCTTGCTTGGTGAAATATTGGTCAATTCCGTTATATCATGCTCGTGGTGCTTGTTTTAACCCGTATAGGGCTTTCTTGAGCTTTAGAACTTTTTCTTCTTGGTCTTTGGTTCCACATATATTTCTTCTTGAAGATATCCGTTTAGGAATGCTGATTTTACATCTAGTTTATGGATCTTCCATTTCTTTTGTGCTGCTAGAGCTATGAGTGCTCGAATAGTATCAAGACGAGCAACAGGAACGAAAGTTTCAATATAACCGACACCTGGCTGTTGCAAGTATCCCTTCGCCACAAGCCTTGCTTTATGCTTTTGAATTGATCCATCTGCATTCAACTTCGTCTTGTAAATCCATTTGACGCCAATGATTTCTTTGTCTTTGGGGCAATCAACAAGCTCTCAAGTTTCATTTTTCTCGATCATTTTGATTTCTTCTTCCATGGCTTTAATCCAAATTTCTTCTTTGGAAGCATATTCGAAGTTGTCTGGTTGTAAGGACATAAAATTGCATGTCTCATAGACTTTCCTTAGAGACTTTACCCTTAGTATAGGAGATTCTGGAGTTGACTCTTCTTGCGCCGGCATTGGAGAGGATGGTGGTGTGATATCCTGAGTGGAGGAATCTGATGTTTCACCTTCTTTTCCTGAGGTTGATTCCTCTCGAGCAAGTGGTATAACAGGTAAGGTAACATACTTCTCGATTTTCTCTTCCTCCCAGTTCCAAGCGGCATTTTCATCGAACTCAACGTCTAAACTTTTCATGAGCTTCTTAGTTCTAAGGTTATAAATCCGATATCCTTTCGATTGGTCGCTATAGCCGAGGAATATTCCTTTTTCCGTTTTCTCATCGAGCTTGCTCCTTTTTTGATCAGGAATGTGAACATAGCATATACAGCCAAACACTTTTAGATGTTTAGCTGAAGGTTTTCGTCCGCTCCATGCTTCGATTGGGGTTCTATTCTAGACTGCTTTAGTTGGATGCTTATTTAGTAGATATACTGCAGTATAGACTGCTTCTACCAATAAAGAGTTAGGAAGTCCTTTATCCTTTAACATGGATCTCGCCATTTCCATAACGGTTCTATTTTTCCTTTCTGCTACTCCATTTTGCTCTGAGACATAGCCGACTGTTGATTGAAGATGTACGCCTTCATCTTCAGAAAATTTATTGAACTCCCTTGAGTTGTATTATGTGCCTCTGTCGCTTCTTGAGACTTTAATTCTTCGACCACTTTGATTTTCCATGTGGTTCTTGAATTTCTTGAAAATAGAGGAAACCTCTGATCTTTCTCGAAGAAAGTACACCCACGTCATTCTGGTATAGTCATTGTTAGAAAGTCCAACCCAAAAGCTTAAGCTGTTAGAAGAAGGTGTGGTTTAATATCCTAGTACTAAGCGTGGACAAATTCATTGGGGAGGCAAATGGGGGCCTGGAAAGATTTGAACTCAGGACCTCCTGCTCTGATACTATGTGAGATTTGGTAGGACCACAACCAACTGCTCTAAAATCTTAAGCTATTAGAAGAAGGCGTGGTTTAATATTTAATTATTCTAACACTCCCCCTCACGCTTAGTCTGGTCTTCTTGCCTAGTACTAAGTGTGGACATATTTAATTGGGGAGGCAAATGGGGCATGAAAAGATTTGAACTCAAGACCTCCAGCTCTGATACCATGAAAGAAAGTCCAACCCAAAAGCTTAAGCTGTTAGAAGAATGTGTGGTTTAATATCCTAGTACTAAGCATGGACAAATTCATTGGGGAGGCAAATAGGGGTCTGGAAAGATTTGAACTCAGGACCTCCTGCTCTAATACCATGTGAGATTTGGTGGGACCACAGCCAACTGCTCTAAAAGCTTAAGCTATTAGAAGAAGGCGTGGTTTAATATTTAATTATTCTAACAGTCATCAATGAAGAGAATGAAATACTTATTTTGGCTCAATGTCGGAGTCCTCATTAGGCCGCATACATACATATGAACTAGCTCCAATGGTCTTTTTGCTCTCTATGCATTTCTAGATGGGAATGATTGCCTTTGTTGTTTTCCAAGGAGACAGCCTTCACAAATATCTGAAATATCTGTAATGGCTGGAAGATCTCTTATCATGTTTTTCTGATGGAGGATCTTTAACCCATAGAAGTTGAGGTAGCCAATTCTCCGATGCCACAGCCATGAATCATTAACTTGAACTTTCATAGCTATATCCTTGGCATATTTCCATTGAATATATTTCCATTGAATAGGAAAATTCCTATATTTCATTCTCACATAGGCAACAACATGATCTTTATATCTATCATAAATAGTGCATGTATCTCCTTTAAAATATAAAGAATACCCATTCTGAATCATTTGGCCCACACTGAGTAGATTTTGTGCAAACGTGGGCACCAAATATACTTCAAGAATATATTTTGGGCCTTTCTTAGTTTCAACGGTTGGTCCCTTTTCCTTTCACATCGACAAATTCACCGTTGCCCAATCTCACTAGAGTTTTCACCGAAGTATCAATATTAGTGAATATAGCTTCATCTCCATTCATGCGATTGCTGCACCCACTATCAATATACCATGAACCATTTTTCTCATCCTTTTCTACTTCGCCTGCATAGAATAAATGATCTTTATTTTCTTCTACATTTTCTTTTCGTTTTTCTTCAACATAATTCACTTTGTAATTCCTTTTAAGAGCAATAGAACTTTTCTATGTGGCCATAGCTTTTGCAAGAGTTGCATTGTGGTTTATTACGAAACCAACAATCTTTTTTAAATGATTAGTTTTCTTGCAAAAGTTACAAGGTGGATATTTTCCCCTTGTAGATGTTTCTCCTCCTTTCTTATTTTTTCATGAGCTCCTTCCACTACTTTTGGCATTATCAGACCGTATGTTCATTTTCGACTGAAAAGCACTTTCAATTGTATCTTCATCCTGTACTTGCAATCTTTTCTCATGTGCTTCTAAAGAACCAATCAACTCACTTATAGATAAGGTTGTTAAATCCTTAAATGATTCTATGGTGGTGCAATAGAATTGTATTTCCTAGTGAGTGTCACCAATATTTTCTCAACAATCCTCTGATCGGTAATTGCATCTCCATGGCTCTCATATGATTCACTAGTTCTTTCAACTGTCCACAATATTCTTGGACAGACTCATGCACTTTCATTTTAGAATTCTCAAACTCTCTTCTAAGAATTTGAAGTCGGATAGTGCGTACCTTTTCCAAGCCCTGATATTCTTCTTGTAATACTTCCCATGCTTGTTTTGCCGTCTTCGTGCCAATGATTCTCAAAAATATCGAATCCGAGAGTGTTTGCTGGATCACGAATAGAGTTCATGCATCCTTCTACCGCAGTTCAGTCGGAACACCCGCACCTTCTTTCAGGACTTCGTAACCTTTCTCGACAGTGTCCCATAAGTCTTGGGCCATAAAAAATGTAGTCATCTTGATGCTCCAGTAATCATAGTTGTTCCCATCAAATATTGGGATGGAATATGATGTGGCAGCATTAGCCATTGCGAAGTTGGTTAGAACAAATGCTCAAAACCAACGAATCACGAATGCACCTCTAATATCACTGTTGGGATTTTTTGGAAGCTTGTGTGCAAGTGTGTGTGTTTGGGTGTGAAATATAGAGAAATAATGGCAAGAAGGCTAGCAAGATAACAAGGACATTTGATATAAAACTAACAAGTAGGAAGAACTAACAAACAAGAGCTATTGGACTCTTCGCATTATCGGCCTTTTTTTTTTTTTTACACACAGGAGCATAATAGAAATGAAGACCAGATGTCCTATATATAGACTACAATAACCGACATATTGCACCGCCATTAATTTTTAATTATTTTTATTATTATTATTTTTATCTTCACCACCAATTGCAAAAAGGGATCACTTTTCAGCATTAACCAATATGATAAGAAGTTGGTTTCATCGTAAAAATAGATGAAGACGTATCAAACCCTGCCAGTTTATGGTTTATGATTCATTCAGAATTTATTTTTCTCTAGTTCGCTTTGGTTCATGTGCTGCGCAAATGTTCCTAATGCCTAGCCGTAGATCACTGTCTGCAAAAATCATGCTTTTGCTCCTTCTTTATTTTGAGAAAGTAGGCCTTTCTTGTCCCTCATTATAAATCCTTAGTTGAACTTTCTGTTCTGGGAGCTATAAACCTATTTCCCGGTACCGTTTAAATCTGATGGGATCTAAAACATAACGCTTGCGTGCATTTGTTGTTGATAGGATTGTCAGTCTGATCTTAGCTCGCAGATATGGCATGTAATTTCTAACTTCTTCATACCCTTTTTATCATACTGTTCCGAACCTCATAAGACTACTTATATTCCAGTATGAAATAACATACACCATTGCTCATCATCAATACCAGAGATTTTTGGTGCATAATCTGTTTGTGTGAGTTGCAGAAACATCTTTTCTGGGAGGAGCCTTGTGTGTCTCATGTGAACTATGACAGCGTGGGGTTTGCGATCCAACTCTTGCGGGCATGCCAGATCCTCACTCTCCCATATGACGAGATCTGATGGACGAGATCGTTAGTGGTTTTTGAACTTCCACGTGGGATTCTTTGTATAGCGAGCAGCCTCGGTTCTACCTGACGATAATTTGCATCTGTTTGTCTCAGTTCTCTTCATTTTTAGTATGTCCCTGGAAGGAAAACTGCTTAGTATGATGCCTCGCATCTCTGTTTGTTCATTGTCTCTGTTGCCAATGAGACATCGATTCAGATTGTTTTTTTAAAGTGTATCTTAGTTTAAAGTGAGTAAGCTCGCCGCCATTCTCAGATTGAAAAACGGTGCTTCGTCCTTTCCACTTGTGAGCGTTAACCTCTGGCAATGACCACATTCAAGACGGTCATGGTAAGAACCTGCTCGGTTAAGTCTGACCGGGTTGTTTACCATGGGATCATACGAATCTCATGGCCATGCGTTTCTACAGATTCCTGAAGATCCGGCCTTTGGATTTTGACGATAGTTAGACCGCGAACGAATAGATCTGTCATTCTTTTAAATAAGTGTGTCCCGAATGCACGGTTTCAGAAACCCAGAGCATTCCTTCAGAAGACATTAGGAAGGCATTGAGGATGTGTAGTTTCTACTCCTCTAAGAGGAAATATCTACTCCAGAAAAACGAAAATGAGACTCGAAAAGAACATAGTAGCGAAACAGACAGCCTCATAATGATAAAAATAACACCTTTGGTTGGGGGACTAGGAATCATAAATGAAGCTCTCTCTCCTTCCCCCTTTTAGACTTCCCTAAAAGCAGACATTGGAAGTGAAGAGAGCTCCTTCCGTGGCAACTGGATAACCGCAATTTCTGGATGGAAAGCAAAGAGAGATCAGAATATAGAGGAAGCAATAGAATTGGCAGGACCTAAGCAACGACCCTTTTTTTTTTCATGAGGCTTTTAAGACTAAAAAAAAAAAAAGGGAGAGATGCAAAAAGGGCTTACAGTAAACTAAGCCACATCAGATTAAGACAAGCACACAATACCCCCAATAAGGTGAAACTTTGATCATATATGCGACTGAAGAGAGTTTAAAAAAGGATTAATTAAACCACAATACAAAAGCTTCTGTATAAAGCAGCTCAAAACCAATTTTGCCATTATCAGAAGCCGGATAAGCATGGATGATCTTTGGGGTCCATTTTTTTTTTCTCGCAGAACTGATTTCACCCAAATACCAGGCACTGGACCAAGTTTTTCGATGACACAAATGACATGCTTTCCGTCGGTCAAAATATCTACATCGGGGAACGGATCCGCAGCCATCCAGAGAGCATATTCAGCCAATGGTCTTCACATCTCGGACACAGTCTCTTTCCCTGTAGAGTGCATACAGCAAAGAAGCGGGGGTTTGGAGACCATGGACAACATAAATTACTCAGCACCACCCATCAATGAGGATCCCAGGTTAGATGACGACCTCCGGAAGGTGGCCATTGCCCACCCTCAAAAAACTGCACATGAAGAAACGTGTAAATAATCTAGACGTAAAATAAGATGTTTGCTAATGAGAAGACCAACACCAAAGAGCAAAGGCAGAGAGAGAGATAGAGAGAGAGAGGCACAGCATAATAGGCAAAAACTCAGGCTCCATAGTAAAGTACACCATGAAATCATACTGATTTTAAAGAGGCACACAAGGATGTAGCGAGAGGCTTACATCAACCAATTGAACATGCAATATAATCCACCATCAATGATTTTAATGTTGCCACATCCACTTCGATGTACAAGTGTATTTCTAGAAAAGCAAAGTGACAAGATCTCAATAACACCTTGCCCTCCGCTAAAGTTTCTCCATTTCATTGCCCCCATTATCGAAACCAACATCATCGAGAAATGACCTCAAAGTGTTCCTTCTTTCCAAAGAAAGCCCTTCTCTACTATCAACAGCACCAAAAGAAATGAATGACCGACAGTAAGGCAGAGGCATAATCATAGCATAATCATAAAAGTAGGCTACCTTTCACACGCCATCTTTTTGCAAAAAATTATAAAATTAGGCAAACCTGCAGTTCTACTTCATTAATTTGACACCTATCACATACGTATGTCCTGCACCGTACTTGGCATCATTATCCTTATCTAATTTGGGGTACAATACTGATATACATACTTCGATCACCCATCAACTCTCTCTTAGATATTCTTACATCATTCTTTCAGATATCTTTCTTGTGATTGACTATGTGGTAAATTTGCGCACATAAAAATGACAAAGGCGAATGCCCAGAATGCATGCTCCTCAAATATACAGTAATTCCATCGAATCCAAAGACTTATAACCTTGATAATGCATCATGAAAACTTACAAGCATCTACAGGTCACCAAACTGTACTATTGTGCATCCCTACTGCCAAGAGGACTGCTTGTAATTGTCCCACCCTCCGTCAGGCTCTTTCCTTTTCAGAACGCTGCTTGAAACTTGATACATCCTTGCTTGGTCCTCTGCTAACGCCTGTGAACTCACTACGGAGAGTTGTCTGGGCGCAAGCAACGACGTCTCATCTCTACCATCCAAATCGGGCCCTCCAGGCCCAGAATTGAGGTCCAATGCTTGCCTGTTCCATTTTTTATTGTTCTCGTAACTACCACCACCATCTGGAAGGCTAACAATAAAAGGTCTTGGGTAATGCGTAGATACTGCACTAGGTGGACCTAGTAGCTGCGAAGGGACATGCGGGAAGCAAAGCCTGCCACCTGACGATGGATCAACATACGTCGTCGAACTACCTGAAAATGTTGCTGACTGCAAAGGAAAGTTCGCAGCATAAGGAGGGAAGACAGGATACTGAAATGGAGTGGATGGGAAGGCCACAGCAGGAGAAGATGACAGCACTGGCGCACGGTAGATTTCAGTATTAAATGGAATTGCACCAGTAGAAGGCCCCAGCATCCTAGGTTGTCCTCCAGTTGCAACAACAGGTAGAGATTGCTCCCCTCTATTTGACAACATTGACGGAATAGTGACAGCTGAGTATGTGCTCCCAGGGGGAAACCAACTCGAGAAATTCCCTACCTCCAAATTGTTCATCTTGAGGCCCGAAACAGGTTGCTGAGGCGGCACACTGCTTCTTGCATGCTGATTAGGTATCGATGGTTCAGCACTCGAGTCATCAGCAGCAGGCCCATCATTCAAATCGAAGTCTCTGTGGGCACTTGTGTCTGTTCCATTGGGAAGAGTACTAGCTGATGATTTGGCCAATGAAAAGTTGACATCTAGTCTTCGACTACTGCTTGTCGAGTAGCTCCATAAGTCAGTAGCTTCATCAATCTGATTTAAATCAAGACCAAGACCTCCAGGGCCACGAGTTGGGGCAGAACTACTCATCTCATCGCGTCCTACCTCGCGATTACTTTTGAAACTTGGAAGAGAAGTACTCTCCAGAATGCAATTTCTAGAAACTGCATCTTCGACAATCCCTTCATCAGGGACATTCAAGTCAATATCCAACGGAGGGCGGCTGGGTTTGACAGAAGCAGAATCAGGATTAGGAGGAGGATTTGTTGCGAGCAGGGGCATCTCCAGAAATTTCCTGGGTTCAGCTGGCCTGAATGCACTCGTGGCTGCTGACCCCTTCCATCCAAGTTCCACTTTAGTCCTCAGCAGATCACCAGGAGGGACAAAGGGGCCCTTTGCAGCAGCAGCGACTGGAATTGGTGCACTAAGACTGGTTGAGACAGAAGAGGTAGGAAAAGGCAACCAATTAACCAAAGGAACAACAGCTGCGCTTGCATGTGCAGTCAAGTTTGCTGGCTCACCATATTTCACATCATCTGTATTGAGTCCTTCATTCAAGTCAAACCCAACTTTTGCATCCTTATCAGCACCCTCAATGCCGGCCAGCGAAGAAACCTCTGGTGAAGCAAATTCCTTGATCTCATCTGCTCCACTGCCTGTCAACTTGCCCAGTCTAGACTTTGCACTCATGTCTTTTACTTGCCCAGGAAGGTCAGACAGCCCTTTGGATGGAGACAAGTTCTGCTCACAATCTGCTCTAGTTTCCTTATTCTCCTCCATGCCCCCACCCTTGTGATTAGAAAAGCCTGCACCAGAAGTGGCTACTGATACCTCCTGACAAATGGATCGCAGCTCCATGTGGGCTTCTCGACTTCCAACATCTGTCCCATCAGTCCTCTCAGCCTTCACATCATCAACATTTCTTGTTGCCAGTTCTTTTGGCTTCATATCTTCAGAGACCACTGTGTCAGTAGGCCTCTCGTCCACCTGCATGCCATCTTTTGAATCTTCATTTGTTCGTCTTCCATCCATTTGGCTGGAGAAAGATCCCACCTGCATGCCATCTTTTGAATCTTCAACGCCAGAAACAGCATCAGGTACTTTGTTCCCAGATGACAAAGAGACAATGGCCTTTGTTTTAGAATCAGGAACGGCATCCTGATTCACCCTGTCAATTGCTGTTTTCTCATTAGACTCGTCATCATGTCCACTGTCAAGAGTCTTATAAAGTTTGGCTGCAGGGAATCTAGCACCTGAAGTGACCAATGGTAACTCGTTTACATTCTTGTCACTTTCTGGACATGGTCCTGCTGCCTGCAGCATTTCAGTAGAGGATGAATTCACGTTTCTCTTCTGCTCTTCTGAAAGTACGTCTTCAGATGGTAATGGAGAGGTCTTACTGTCTGCTTTCCCGCTCAGTAGTGTGTCATCATTAACCATATCCTTCTGCACGCAATTATTGGCAACATCGCTGGATTGACAATGGTTACGAGGTGGTGAGTTCATTTTGGGATCATTGCCCGCACATGATTGCTCGACTGCAGAGGGGTTTCGTTGTGGAGAGTCAACAGGAGATATCATTTCAGATATTAACATCTCTCCAGCAGCCACACTAGCAAGCAAATTCATTCCTACATCATCTTCAACAGATTCAGAAGCACTAGGTTCGAAGACTTTGGCACAACTTTCCACCAAAGCATTCATGGAGCTAGGAGATGCCTCGGGCAATCTCGCCAATTTAAATTCACTCCCTGATGATGACATAGCAGTTTTTGATGTTTCCAATGCCTTTTTAGTGTTTTCACCAGTCTTGAGATGGTCACCCTGAGGAACAGTTCCTGGAGACCCATCACCCTCGTCACAAGCAGTCACCATATCTTTCAACTCATTATTCTGCCATGATTCGGCATTCACATCAGACGAAATATTAGCTTGGCATAAATTGGTCTTCTCCTTCAGACCAGGATCAAGTTGATCAGGCCTTTCCGGGGGCATTGGAGAGGATGCTCTGCTGACCATGACGGATGGGTCATCGAAGGATCCTCCACTGGCATTTTGAGCAGGACTACGGCCTCTGTTTGGAATCTTAACAATCAATTTGTGACTATTCACCTCGAAAGGCACATCAACTGCCCTTTCACTAGTCAATCCAGACTGGGACACTTTTTCTGGAGCCACATTTCTATGCAAGGAAGTTCTGCTAGACCCCATTTCCCTTCCAGATGCACTTGATCCAGGGAGGCAGTTAACTAACTTCTT
This sequence comes from Rhodomyrtus psidioides, assembly GCA_021437785.1. Classification (NCBI taxonomy): domain Eukaryota; kingdom Viridiplantae; phylum Streptophyta; class Magnoliopsida; order Myrtales; family Myrtaceae; genus Rhodomyrtus; species Rhodomyrtus psidioides. The sequence continues at coordinate 9,182,305 of JAILYB010000015.1, read as the reverse complement.
ATGGCGTGAAGGACCACTAGAAACCCTGCCGGAACCAGCTGTGGAGCTCCTAGCATCTTCCTTTCCTGGAGCCCCCCCAGTCTTTGCATGGTCGCTTGAGCATGACTGGCTGTTGTTGTGAGACTGACTAGAACTACTGCTCTTCTCATCTCTCGATATCGTCATAGGAAGATCGGAAACACTGCTAACCACAGCACTACGGGCTTGTCCATCTTTCAAGTTGCCACCAATTGACGCATGTGAAGGAGGTGATTTTAATGACCCAGGAGACACAGCAGATTTAGAGGCAGTCTCCCCCTGAATAAGCTTTACCGAAGGACTTTTCGATGCAGGAATACCAACAGAGCTCTTTGTAGCAACCTCAGACGAGCCTCCTACGTTTCTGTTCCCACCATGACCAACCTCAGGAATCTTAGACCTCGCGGACCATGAAACAGCCTGGTTTGAACCAGATTTTGCATCCTTGATGTTCATTTCAAACGCAACACCTTTCTTCCAAAGGTCAACCAAACTTCTTGCCTTCTTTTGAATTTCTGAGTTCCTGTGAGAACGCAAATTGTTCACCGACTTGCCTATATTACACATCTGTAAGGCATGAAGGTTAACAGGCAATTTATCCAGTGCTCGAAGTAATAACAAGATAAATTCATCCACTGACTTATCATTATCCTTAAGGCCATTGCCATCACCAACTTTCCCCTTATGAACCTCTTGCAGCCACTCATCCAACACAGACAGACCCTTCAGTTGAACGAACTGGCCAAGGCAATCTAATTTTTCAGTGCCTGCAATCACACCTGTCAGCATCGAGCGGCCAGCTAAATCCACTTTCTTCTCACTCCTGTCTGGCAGCATGAGTTGCACCAATTTCTCAACACCTTCCAAATCCACAAGGCCTCCTTTATCTGTTATTTTGGCAATTTCATATCTCAAAAAGCTTTCTGTTCTAGATTGACCAGAATCCCCATCCTCCATTTTGATAGATCGTTCACGTTTAATGGGCTCAGAGCCCTGATCTCCACGCTCTCTTTTCTTTCCCTTACTTTGAGAAGCAAAGGATGAAGCACTATTCTGTACACAATCTGAACCAGATTTTAGTTGTGAAGCTGATGTCGGACCATTCATTCGTTTTGGGGAACGACCATTTGGTTGCACTGTTGCATGCATTTCTATTCGAGTCTTATATAATAGCTGATCTACTTCTTCTTGATGTTCCTGCCAAAAAATTGTCAAATTTAGTCAGACAAACGAACACCTAGGGGCAACAAACTGAAGTTGTACAGAAAGAAAGCTCACATTAATATAGTCTTGGTCAGTTAGCCACCAAAGACAACTGTTTGAAATGTCATAAACTCGTCGACAAACAAAAGAACAAAGCCCTGATGGAAGTTCAACACCTTTTGGAAGAAATGCAACTTTACACGGATGGAGTAAAGATGCTGCAAGAGTCTCATCCCTATGAAAGGAATAAAAGATTTCGTTTGGGGCAGCTTCTAGCAGGATGCCTCTGCTGAGCTTAACTTCAGCAGGCCGATAGAGCCAATTTACACCCAACTTCAAGTCGTTCTCTTTACTTAATGTTAATGAACGAATTATACCGATAAAAGGTGGAGAATCCTGGGGTGGTTTAAACAGGGCACAATCACCAACACTGATCTTGCGTCCGTCCTACAAAAGAGGAAAGCTCAAAGTTTCATTCATCCATATAAAAAACTAAATCTCGCAAAAGTGGAGATGCAGGAGAGCAGAACTGAGCATTTCACAACTGTACCATGACCATTCTACAGAAGCATTAGCAGTTTTTCAAAGAGAGAATATTAGAAACTTGCAAACCTACAAAAACAGAATCTGCTCTTTCCCAATCTCTTGAAAGGAAAGGAAAAAAAAATTGGGCATCCAATGAAAGCAAGCTAAAACAGAAAACAGAAACTATAAATGCATAAAAAAGTAAAAAAGAAAAATCCAACAAAAGTTACAAAAAACGTTAATCTAAGTCCCATCTAGTGACCATTTCTCTCAAACATCAATTACTTTATAAATTGTGACCTGGCATGAGCATAATATAAAACACCAATTAGGGAAGCTAAAAGTTATTCAATTGCATCTTTCCACTGAACTGCTAACCCTGAAAACACTTCCTTTGACTCGCTAGACTTTACAACCTTGACATTAAGTATTCAACTAACACTATCTTAGCTAGAAAATCTTAGCAGCGAGACCGAAAGAAGCATTTAGCACAGGCAAACTGAAGCTCGAAAACTTATCCAAAACCCTACTGTTTCAATCAACTGAAAATCTGATTCACGTTGATGAACATTGGCATCAAGACACAATCGGAGTTTTGACAACAAACTGAAAAAAAAATAAACATTGTTCAACTAGAACAGAAGAACTGTTTTTCTAGTCAATTGGTGAGTGGCCATACGTTAGCAATATGGCCATGATGTCCACCATAACAACATATACAAGCTTGCAGATATTAACACGAAAACCCAAAAAATTGGCAGAAGCTGACAGTGGGAAAAAAAGGGCTTGTTGCCAAAACAAAAGCACTTAAGCATCAAGAAAATTATCATCCAGATAGTCCCCCAAGGGGAAAAAAAGAAAAAAAAACGGAGGGAGAGAAAGGGGGAGGCGGGAGAGATCGTGACTACACAGAAAATGTCTGTGAATTTTCAATTGCATGTGTGTTTCACATTGAAAAGGACAGATAACAAAGCCAAGCATCACAGACACCTCTCCAGCAAATTTTTGTGCACCCAAGATCCACTTTCCAGAATGATGGCCAATAACCACTTGTGATTGATAAGCAATAACAACGGAAATACAAATCATGAATTCAATTCAAGCCACCAAAACTAAATTCAAGATCTTTTAGATCAAAACTCCACAATCCCACTATATTCTTAATGATTCAATATAACTGATAGCAAAATCATATAGACCCACAGTTTTTGCTCAGAAAACCAGAAAGGATATCGAAACGTCCTTATAATCCACATTTTCCCATAAAAAAAATTGAAAATCACCTAACATAAAACAAACCTCCAATTGTGTGCTCAATTAGATTAACGAACAGCTAGATATAGGTAAACCAATCTTCCATACAATGGAAACCAACGATAACTAATTCATTGCAAAGACGCAGCCAAAAATCACTGCATATTCACCAATCCTTAAAAAGAGCTTCCCATCATTTTCCAAAAAAGTCATCAATCAACAAACAGCAATAGCCAAGCCAATCTACCCCACCAGGCAAACTCAACCAGAACTAATTGGCCGCGATTGTGAAACCAAGACAAGAACCATCAGCGCACATAATCCAATCCAGTCCAATCCAATATGGAATCGACACCCAGAACGCCACAATACCTTGTGAAAGAAATTAGGCGACGAAGAGGCGGAAGAAGAAGAAGAACCATCAGCATCAGGTGCAACAGCAACGCCTACACGCGTGGGGACTGTCCGCATGTGCCAATTGCAACTCCGTCTTCCCCTCCTCTCCTCACCTTCTCTCCCATGCATAGCCTTGCATTTTCCCCTATTCCTGCCCTCTCGATAGTAATAATCCCTATTTCACTTCCAGCGACTACCATCAATAATCCCTCCGGCGAAAATCCTCTTTCCAAGCTACGTCGCCCTCGGAAAAAAACCTAATCCACGAAGATCCTCCGCTGCCTCACGTCAATTCTGATAATCGCGACGAGCCCTAAATCCACCATCCGAAAACCCTAGCCACCAGAACATCCAAACCCTACTCTTCTCGAAAAGATCCCAATTAGCGATTCCGGAGAGGGTCCTCGGGCGACCGATCAATTCGCCATCCGATCCGCCGAATCTGAAGCGATTTGAAACGGCTTTCGATCGAGAGAGAGAGAGAGAGAGACGGAGAGAGAAACGTGAGAATTTGGTGTGAGGAAAAAAAATAGATAGCGAAGGAGAGACGGCAAGAGGAAAAGGCGTACTTGGTACTTAGCAGGGCCTCGGGCAGGGGACGGGCGGATCGGGCAGTTCGGGCAGGAGCGACGATACCGTGACGGGGCGGTGACTCTGGGTGCGATGACGTGTGAGTAATTATGGACCGCGACCGCACTGGATTGGTGTGATCCAGTGTTGACTGATCCCTGCCCATTTGACTTTGCTTATTTTAATGCATTTTGGCCCCGAAAAAAAAACCGTTCGTTGTCTGTCCAAGATTGCAAGCAAGTTGAGGTGGGGTCCGAGGCAAAATGCAGCGTATCGCTCAGAGACTGTTTTTCTGTCTCTCTCTCTCTCTTGTTTTTTTTTTTTTTTTTTTGGGTATGATGATGATGATGATGATGATGATGCCGTGCACAATGTCTTGAGAGAGTAAGAATTACTTGCACAAGGGCTGTGTTGCGCTCTCGTTCGCCCTCCATGTGAGCTCAACATGAACAAAAGCTCCAGGCCTGTACATGCGAACCGAACATCTAGGAACGAGGAGATGATATTAGGTATGGCGCCTCTTTTACCGACTGATCCAATGTATAACCATCTCATTTGGATGGTTTGAAACCGTATCGGCCGTATCTGAAGACGAGCACGTAGAGCGCAAAACTGTATTCGACGCCCACCCATCGCGCCTAATGATTATGTGATGTATAGCACTTGGGTGGTGTTTTCCCGCAATCCTCAACACACCTTAACACACATAGACGGGGAAAAGTGTCAAAAAAGTCATAAACCTATTGCACTAGTGCCAATTTAGTCCTAAACTTTTTTTTTGTGCCAATTCAGTCCTAAACCTTTTTTGCATTGGTGCCAATTTAGTCCTAAACCTTTTTTTGGTGCCAATTCAGTCCTAAACCTTTTGCATTAGTGCCAATTTAGTCCTAAATATTTTGTATTTATGCAAATTGAGTCAATTCGATCAATTTTGGCCGAAAATCATTGGCACAAATATCAATTGTCCTACGTGGCACGGTTTTGCACTAATGTGGATATTTTTTTAATATTATTCTATAATTTTAAATAATTTTAAAGCATTTTCTTTTGTTTTTTTAAAAATTATTTTTAAAAATTATTTAAAATTATAGAATAATATTAAAAAAATATCCACATTAGTGCAAACCGTGCCACGTAGGACAAATGATATTTGTGCCAATGATTTTAGGCCAAAATTGATCGAATTGACTCAATTTGCATAAATACAAAATATTTAGGACTAAATTGGCACTAATGCAAAAGGTTTAGGACTGAATTGGCACCAAAAAAAGGTTTAGGACTAAATTGGCACCAATGCAAAAGGTTTAGGACTGAATTGGCACCAAAAAAAGGTTTAGGACTAAATTGGCACTAGTGCAATATGTTTAGGACTTTTTTGACACTTCTCCCCACATAGACGTCATCAATTTCAAACAATTCGCAGCCGTACAAGTCCGATTTTCGATACAGTTAATATGATAAACTTGACTCTTAACATAGCTTGTTTTCAACAGGCCCAAATTTAACCAAATTTCGGATCTAATCAAAGGCCGCTCGTTCACACTCCAAGCTCCCTGAGGACAACCAACTTCAATTTTAGTTGGTGTTAAGGTGTGGTGGTGGTGGCAGCTTCACGAATTCGCAAAGCATCGATCGGGGGGGTTAGTGAAGGAGGGGTTAGACGGATGGAGGAGCAGTAGTTGGGGCCGAGGGCACGATGGTCAAAGGGTGTGAGGTGCAGCACTTCGAATGGGAAAAGAAAAGAAAAGAAAAAAGTAATGAAGGAGGACAGTTAAGGTTGTCCCAAGTTGTCCCAACATGCATCACCCGAACTGAGACCATCGTGGTGGTTCTCCAACATAAATGCACTCTGTTTCATAGCAGAGACGAGGAACAGAGGGAAAAAAAAAAGGGAAAAGGAAAAAGGACATAGAGAAATTGATTTCAGGGAGCGGTCATGCTCGAGTAAGCATCCTCGGAAGCGGCCTTGGGTTTCAGTGAAGAAAGATTCAGTCGTACTTTTCAACGGCAAGAAGAAAGGGTGGGGGTGGGGGAGACCAAAAAAAAAAAAGGCTTCTCTTTTTCCCAGATAATGAAAAGTATGATGCTTGCTTTCTCTCTTTCCGGCAAACGACCAACACAACTGACGATGTTGCTCCTTGAGGAGGATGTCAAATTCATTCCAGCAGGACACGACCCTTTTGCCCTAAAGTCGAGCCAATGGAGATTTCCAATGTGGGTAGTGTGAGATGGGATGGGATGGGATGGGGTAAAATCACGCACGTTAACATCATCACCTCCTGTGTGGGTGATTTGCTGCGATGGGGAATATTATTGAGACGTTGACACACTAGGGTGTTTTTAATGTGAGTGTCTCCATCTCCACCTATCATTCTTCTTTCACCACAAAACGGAACTGGGAAAAAAACATTTTTTTTTTTCCTCTCGCAACAACACTTCCGGTTAGAATGACTTGCAAGGTTGAGCTCCATTTGATGAGGAATCTTTTTTTTCCTTGTGCTGCACGAGTCTGGAGTTTCAAGACGGACTTCTAATTCGATAACGACTTGACGAGACTTGAGTATATGCGCGGTGAACCAACTGAGATGCGAGTTGGAAAATGAAAACCGCGGTCACTTTCAGCCCTTCCACATCATCCCCTGCCCAGAACCCAACTTCAAGTCTTCAACTAAAACTCCTGCAGATAGCAGACGGACAGAGCGTCGTAAAGACAATATCATCTTGCATTCACGAGCCCCCTGAGTTAATAAAAAAGAACTCCCTGGCCAGAATAACCAGATGAATGGATTTATAGAAAAAGGCAAAAACCAAAGCAACTGTTTTAAGGACGTGGAATAAAACAGTATGGGTGCGTGTCCCGTGCTATGCGCATCTATGGACTTTTTGTCTGGAAAACTGCTTTGGTACGGATAATTATACCAGCAGAAGATCTCAATATGAACTCTTAAAGGGCATAAGTTGTTAGCTGTTCACCAGTAACCAGCTCCAACCTACTTCAACTTCCATCCATCACATTGATTTTACGCAAAGCATCACCAATCGACCATTGTGACGATAGGTTAAAGTTTGAACTATGAATACAAACGCTCGAGTATAAATCATCCCAAAGAAATCATTGGGTTTGTAGTTGCCCTTCAAAAAGTAATGTTCTGAAAATTGATTCAGCAAAAAAATGTTCTCAAAGGCGAGGAAACAAAAGATTCACAAGGGCAATGATTTGACAGCAAGACGTAGAATATAAAGAAGCTGCCATAAAGCATATCAGTGAATTTTGAGTCAAAAACTAGACGAAAATGGGAGCCCAACAACATTGTTTCCAAATCCAGTTGGATAAGCACCTCAAAGAATGGAACTCTTGAATTAACTAACTGATTTGACGCACTGTCTCCCAAGAGCACTTCTGGAGCTGGAAATCTATTCGTTATGTTTGTGTAGGAAGCTGCACATTAGATTAAAAGATCGATTTGATCTGCAGTCACTTACTCAAAGTTCAAGCAAACATAAGCTGGTGTTGCTGAGTCGTCGGAATTATTGTCTCCTCGAGAAGAACATGGCACTAAAATATGAAGATTGTGCCATGACTCAGGTTCAGCCAACCTGCTTTCCCACCTCCTCTAGAAGTCCCAAGCCACATCCAACAAAAGAAGCAGTTTTCAGTTTCATTGGTAAGAGCAGATTCCCTGTAAAATTAAGTTACAAGAATGTTCCATGAGTCAATTCCAGAAAAGCATATAGCACATCTTTTTAACAAGTTGAAACACAGAAAATTTCTCCAATACATGGGAAATCATAAGGCTTGCGCTAAAGGAGCTAGACCCAAAAGGAAAACTAAATGCTTTAATGGCCACGGTCGAGCTAGAATGTATCCTACCTAATAGAGCTCGATCTACAGTGAAAATGACATTCACAGGTTCTCACTTGAGTGCAAGCTGTGAATATCTAGACGTCACAATGAGTGGCAACATACGAGCTACCACATCTGCTTAACCAACATATCTGATCAGAGCTCCCAACAGAACAAACAACTCATCTACTGCAAGTTTATAGGAGCAGCACTGGAACATCCTTCAAGTCCAAACGGTCATGGTCCTGCCGGGTCGAGTAGCTATGGTATAAATCCGACATTCTCGAAACTCCCATGATAACACTGATAAATAAGTCTGCTACACAGGCTGGCACTTCCTAACATTTCCTTAACCATAAAAAAAGCAACTGTTATCTTAATACAACCACGAGTCAGAGTCCGGACTAGAGATCCCAACAATCTTTAATTCTACAACCGCTGATAACTCGAATGTTGGTTAAAGGACTGCTCCAAAAGTTGGGAATTTTATGTATCTACGTAGGGCAAAAATACAAATTTTCGTCGTACAAGCATCGATTTCCTCAGCTAAATACACCTTTCCGGCATCGATCAAAACCTAGCGACACGAGGAAACATGGCGACGGAGAGAGACGATCCCGGGATTTCCCAGATATAAGCAGCGACAAACATCGCTGAGCCAGGACTCGGAAAAATTAGCAAAAGAAGGGCATCAAATGGCTTCGACACGCAAAGCAAAGTAGAAGAGAGGATCGCAACGTACAGCATCAGATCGCGGCACGAACGGTGTTGAAGTTCCGCGATTGGCTCGAGGATGACCGGATCGAAGTGGCCTCTCGCGTTAAGCAGAGCACGCAATCGATTCGAGCTTCGCTCTGCAAGTTCGCGATCAATCGGTGATCAAAAAAAAAAAAAAAACACTTAGTCGCGGCGTTGAACGAGGAAGAAGACGAAGGGAAGTCGGAGCTCGTGCCAGGCTTTTTCGGTATCTTTCTGGAAAGAGGGCGCGTGACAAAATTTCTATTCCAGAAGAAGTTTTTGGAACAGAAATAATTTTTTGTATTTTTATTTCAGAATGAGTTTTTAAGCAAAATAAATGCGTTTGATTATGACAAAAAAAAATTATTTTTAGAATAAAAATTTATTTGACCGATGGAGGTGACGGCCGAGGGGGCAACCGCCGGCGGCCGGCAGGCGACCGTCGTCGGTGTCCGGCGGCTGTCCAGCGATCGGAGGCAGCCGATCAGCAACGTCCGACGACCGTCGGCGGCTTCTAGCGTCCGCCTGGCGACTGGCCGGCGACATCCCGGTGACCATCGCCGGCTTCCGGTGGCCAGCCGGCGACCTCCGGCGACCTCCGGCGACGGCCCGACGGCCCATGGTGGCGGCAAGGGGCGGTCGACGGTTAAAGAGGTGCGACCGGTGGCGGCCGTTGTCGACGAAGATTTCTATTTCTCTGAGAAGTAACTTTTTTTTGTTTCTCATTTCTGCTTGAAATCTATTTCTGTTTCTCAAAATTCTTCCAGAAATAGTTTCTTGCATTTGCATTGCCAAACGAATTTATGCTCCAAATCTATTCCAGAAATAAAAATCTGTTCCAAAAACTATTTCTGGCAAGTTATCATGCACCCCCTAAGCTTTCCTTAGAAGTTTAGAAGTTTAGGCTATAACGTTGCAATCCGGATCGTTCGTGTTATGAACGGATGATCCAAATTATTACTAATAAAAATATATAAAAATTCAAAAAATTAATCCCTAAAAACAGGAGATCTGAGCCGTCCATTTTTGGATGGACGGCCCGAATTGCAATGTTAGGTGCCTAACCTTCTGAGGAAAGATTAGGCGATCCGAATCTTATTTCCTTCTTTGCTTTCTTTTGACCACAGGAAAAACTACGGCTACACTGGCGTTGGTGGTGCCAAGGTATCTTGGAATGATATTTGTTTACCAAGCTGAATCTGTATGGTAACCATTCTGATTCTCTAATTCTCATCTCAGAACAGTGAAAAATGAGAATATTGTTTGGTAATGTAAATAATTTCGATTCTGATTATGTTCCCATAATCAATTTTAGAGAATCAGAATCAGTTTTAAAGTAAAATCCAGAAGCAAAAAAAAGTAGGTTCTAGAAAAAAAAAATCACATTTGAAAACAACAAAATAGGATAAATATCATATCTCTCACTTTTCCATTTTCTCATCACTTTTCACTCTACCTAATAAAAATAAAATAAAATAGAAAAATTTTAAAAATTAAAAAAAAATCTCGAAAAATAGAAAAAGCTTAGATTATGCTAGTTTAATCTTATTTTCATAAATTTGGGTCTAAATTTCATAGATTTCACTCTCCTACAAAAAATATTACAGAAGATGAGAGCATCAAACAACTTTCTATGTATTTAGACAACGCAACATTTAAAGAAAAATGAGTCCTTTATATGGAAACATGTCTATGCTTCATCAAACTTCAAACATCATATATTAAATTTTATATTTCATTCATGACATGCTAAAAACTAATGTATTTTAAATTATTTTATGTGCATTGAAAATTAGTCTTTAATTTAGGATGAATTTTTACAAATTAACTACATAATTATTTGACTTAAATGAAAAAATAGGAAAAGAAACAGTTTTTTGAAATATAAATTTTATGCAGTTATCAAACATGTTTTGATTCTCTAAAACTCATCCAGAAATATAATAAAAAAATCATTTTAACCAGATCAGTTTTGATGATCAGAATAAGAATCACAGAATGAGAATGGTTACCATGCAAGCCCTTAGTTATCTGACGTCTAATGGATTGTAATAAGGTTTTGACCTTTAAGTATATATGGATTCTTTTTATTGATAAAGAGTTCTTATGGTGTAAATGGATACATTCAACTTTTCTGAAAAAATGTGAACTTTTGGGTGGCCACCAAATCTACTTTCTGTTCTTAAGCGTGGAAGAAGATATTGGAACTTCGGTCGGAGTTCTATTTGCAATTTAAATGGAGGATTGGTAATAGATATTCGACTTCATTTTGGTTTGATTAGACAAGGGTCCACTATATATGTTGTTTAATCACGGGGATATCTACCGCTCTAGAATCCCTGTGATATCTCGGTTACATCCTTTTTTGAGGCGGATTGGCAGGCGTCGGCTACCTTGGACACCATTATGGCTTGGCATGAGCCGGCCCCTCTTTTTATTGAAGATAGGCTGGATAAACTCTTGTGGCAACCTCATTCTTCTGATGCTTTCTCGGTTTCCTCCGCCTGAGACTTCATCAGAAAATAGAGGGCCGGTTGTATATTGGCACTCATTTATATGGGATCGTGTTGTTTTTCCTTGGGACGCCTTCCTTTTGTGGTTAGTTACTCTGAATTGTATCCCTACTCAGGTTCATTTGCTTCAATACCGTAGAATAGAATATGGGGTTTGTGCTTTTTGTAATTGTAGACTGGATTCGGTTGATCACTTATTTTTTAGGTGTTCTATCACAAGTAGTATAGCGTTAATTTGGGCTTCGAATTCTAACTTGTCATGGCATAACCGCCCATGGCATGATCATATCCATTAGGCTATGCAACGCCTCGGCAGCCATTCCTTTCATCATTGCTTGGATAGATTCTCTTTCGGTGCTTTATGTCATATTATATGAACCGAGAGGAATCACATCCTATTTAAAGGAAAGGCTCTTTTTGTGCTAGGAATCGTTAAGCATCTCATCAAAGTAGTCAAAGACAAAGCCCTCACGCTTGATCGCATTGAAGACAATCCTCGGAATAGGCGCTTGCAAAGGAATTGGGGTCTCTCTCCCACTATTTTTGAAGACCGACCCGACTCCTTTTAGTTGCTCTCTCTTTTCTCTTTGGCTGCTTGTTTGGCCCGTTTCCTTTGGGCCGCTGTTTTGGCCGTGTAGTTTGTAGGTTTGTTTTTGGCCGAATGCTTTGGCCTCTTGCTCTTTCTCCTCTTCTCTTGATAGTAACCTTTTGGCCGCATCACCTTTGTACCTTATAGGACATGTCGTGTCCTAAATGGTACGAGATTTTTGTGTTCGGCTTCTTCTTGTACGTTGGCACTTTGGAAAGTTATATACATACTCACTTTACCAACAAAAAAAAAAAATACAGCTACACTACACCTACATCCAATTGAAATGAAAAAGGAAAATCATATAAATAATTGGTGAATTTTGATTCGCTGCGTTTGGTCGCCTCGCGGTCCTAACATTTAGCCCAATATATAATAATGATAATTTTAAATTTATTCAATATTATTTTTGAACTTTTAATGCATGTTCAAAGTAATCCACGAACTACATAAAAATATCTAATGTTCTCTCTGAACTTAATCAAGTTAAAAAAAAAATTAAAAGTTTAGGGGTAACATTACACATTGGCCTAAAAATTAGGGGCCCAATTGAAAAAATTAAACATTTGATGTTGCATATTGGGCCAAAGTATGTAAATCATTTATGTCATTTCCTTAAAATAAAATGTTAACTTATCATGTAAAAATATGTTATTAATTCGAACATTAATTGTATATAAAAAAAAAAATCAACCCAAACGCCTCTCGAATGATGACACGACGAACTGAATAGCTTCGTTAAGAAAGAGTGACTGGACTGGACCCTCGATGAGTAATAGTAAGTGAACTTAACTTTTAATGGATTTTTATTTTTTCTGCTTGATCTGAATATAGTGGCGGGCGCACTTGACCTTTTCTTAAATTGTAGATGCATGAATCATATTAGACAAATGTTGAAGCATAGATTTACTTGCATATGGTTCACAATACGTTAGAAATTTGTATAATATTTTATAATTTGGTAGGAATTGCAAAAAGTTTTTTGACTTATAACTTATCCTGAACAGACAAGCATGTCTCGTTTATTTATCATGTCAAGCGGGTAGATAAGATTACTACACGAGCGTGATCGATGTAAATCCAGGCCCATTAACTCTATATCGCGTTTGAGTCATGTTATCGTGTTGCATTGTTACATGACGAGGACATTACTATTATATAAGTTAACTACATGTCCATTGAATGGCAGATCAAAAGGGCTTAACGATGGTCATCATCTCTCCCAGCCGCTAAATTTTCGACGTTCTGTTAATATTATATTTTTGCATGGAATATCGATTTATCTTGTCTCCAATTGACATTTTGTCAAAGCTCTTAACTCGCGGTATTCAAATATAAGTTCCGCGTCCGCCACTTTTTGTCCATTCACTAGTTTTTGACAAAGCACTTGTTGAATATCCTTAAAATTATTAATAGTACCTTAATTTATCTGGTGATTGAAATTCATGTTTAATGACCTTAATGGGAAAAAAAAAATACTCGATCAAATAAGGGGAGTTTGACCCCAAAGAAATAAGGGACGGAAACGGAGGACGATATACCAACTAGGCTTTAATTGGACCTTCTGACTGAGCTGGCTGCTTAAAGCCCATGGGAATATTAACAAGGGTCCATCCATTTGTTTCAGATTCTATATATATATGCATGTATATACATACATGCATATATATATATATACACACACACACACATCTATATATACATAGTACGAAAAGGTTATCCTTATATTTTATAGAAAAAATTTAAAAATATCCTGCTTCAAATGACTTTGAATATCTTGCTTATATTTCTCAAATTGAATACAACAAGACAAATGGCTGGAGAAACACGCTAAAAGCATAGTTCCTCTTATTTTCGAGAAATTTTACTTTTTCCATGACATTCCTCTCCAAAAGTTATGCATAATCAAAATAAATTTTGCCAAAAAAACTTGTCGGAAAGATTAGTTGCACTGTCAGGAATATTTTCTCTCTCAAATTGAATGCAACAGGTCATATGATCGGAGAAACCCGCTAATAGCATGGTTCCTCCTAATTTCGAGAAACTTCATGCTTTCCATGACATTTCTCTTGAAAATTAATGCATAATCAAAATAAATTTCGCCAAAAAGACTTGTTTAAAGTGCTTGGTATCAATTTAAATCCTAAAGAATAAAATTATAAGATATTCTAGGTTCAATTGATTTCTTGTGTTACCAACGAGAACGATGCTATGATAGGAAAAATAAACCATGTGATTTACGCATCTATTTGGCTACATCATTTAAATATTTTTGAAATGATACTTGTCAGATAGAACACCTTCTTCTATCCTCACCAAGATATATCCCAAAACATTCCAAAACGGTTGAACGTGCTAAGTTTTTATTTATTTATTCGTTGTTGTAATAAAAGCAAATTATACGATTTTCAACCGATTTCTGGTGTATATATATATATATATGGGCATATGTATGCATGTGTCAAAACGGCAACTAGGTTTGATGACTGTGGGGAGTGATTAATTTCAAATTTGTTTCAACTTTTAGGCTTGTTTGTTCCAAAAAAATGAATTACTTGAGAATACATTTTTCTAGGAATAATCGCTTACAAAAATAAATGAACGATGGTTATCTTCATCGTCTACGAAAATATTTAAATATGCATTCTTTTCGATAATAAGAGTGTTCTTCATTTGGTCGCTAATTTAAGGGATGCAAACGATCATTTTTAGAAAAAAAATATTTTCCAGATCATCCATACTTTGCTTGACTCTTGGATGTTGAGATGTGTTTGAGGCTCAATCAGTAAGCCTCATAAAGTTTAGTATAAGTTTGAGAAGTTAGTTCAACCCGAACCCGATTAACAATATTGTTTGGACATCATATGCTAAATTACATATGGATATTTGTGTTGTGTAGTCCACGTTGAGTTTGATGCATACATGTATGTATGTATGTATGCATGATGATGATATTTTTTTTTGGTCAAATGATATTTACGAACACTGTTTAATGATTTTTATGTCATATAGACATCATATTGGAGGAGGAGAAAAATTGGTTTTGTCAAAACGAGAACGTTGACTCAGTTGATTGTGAGAGTGAAAAGATGTCCCCGTTGCATGATGGAATGGTACGAAGCAAGGGAGCCGTTTTACTTGTGAATTTTTTTTGGGGAGATGCGACATTTGAGTTTATATTTAAAGAGTTACCACTCTTCAAAATTAATACACTCAGTTCGCAAAAAAAAATGTCCAAAAAGTCCTAAATTTTTTGTATTTGTGACAATTGAGTCAACCTGACCAATTTCTATCGTGAATTGCCGACATGGATAACTTTGATTTTTTTTTCTTTACACATTTTTTTTGGACAAAGGGCCGACGACCCTCCCCAAACACTAGGTGAGGGCGACGATGGCCAAATCTAGGTGAAGGCGTCGCAGCCCTCGCTTTTGGCCGGCAAGGGTCAGCCGGCAACTCTTACCGGCCCTTTGTCCAAAAACAAAACAAAGTAAAAAAAAACTAGATAATTACTAAATAAATATAAACACACACATATATATCCATGTCATCGCTAGCCGTGCTACGTAAGAAGATCGACATCCATATCAGCTATTTCCAGCCAAAATTGACCAGATCAACTCAATAAGCACAAATACAAAAGTTTTATAGCTAAATTGGCACAATTTAAATGTGTATGGCTGAATTGGCACAAATGCAAAAGATTTATGACTTTTTGATTTTGGACACTCTTCTCCTCATTCGCTTTGTTGGGCCTAAAAAAAGATCAAAGGAACTAGAAATGATAATAACAAATCTATGTCTATAACTTTCTTCTTCTTCTCTATCGTATTGTAAGATCGGCGGTTTGAGTTCATGATTGAAGGGAAAGGGATCGCCTGCCCTTATCAGTCAAGGGCAGGTGCTGCCCTTGAGATTTGGGTCGTCAATTTTATGAATGGACGGCTCGGATCATTCCTTAAAAAAAAAACGGCCCCCTAAAAACTGGAGATCTGGGCCGTCCGTTTTTAAACGGACGGCCCAGATCTCTAGGGCAAGCCCCTGCCCTTGTTGCATCAACACTGTGTTCTTATAGAGGCAATATATGCTAAGTTCGTATTTTCGTAAGTGTCGATTGCACCAAGAAAGCTTTTAGGAGGTGTCTTGCTCCAATCTATATTTATTTATTTTCTTCTTTCGAATTGATTTTCTCCATTTCATATTTTAATTTTCGATGTACACTTTGATTTTGTGATATTATTTCAAAAGTTTGAGTTGTGGCCAAGCTTTGTCTAGATAGATTGGGCCAAATTTAAATAACTCACTGATCCTTCCATCATTCCTCGTGACAAATCTCTATTGAAAATTACCTTTACATAATGTTTAGATTTACTATAAAAAAAAGTCATAAACCTATGACATTTGTATTGATTCAGCCCTAAATCTTTTTCACATTGGTACTAATTTAGTCAATCCGGCCAAATTATATGGCATCTTATATGGCACAACCAATTCAAGTACCAATTTTAATTTTTAATTTAGATTGAAAATTGCTGACCCCCACTAGCCATCTTATATGGCACAACCAACGCTACCACAAACATTTTAAAAACATATATATTTTTAATTGTCCTATCTTGTTTTTGTTTCCCTTTTCTTTTTGCTAGTGATATGCAAGTGCGAACACCGACAAGGCCCTATCAACCTTCGTCCAGGCCCGGACAGCCTTACCAACCGGCGCTTGAGCAAGGTGAGGTTTAGGGAGCCTCGTCTAGGGTGAAGGTCGACATTGTTATGGCTAGCTTTATCACCTAGAGGGGGGTGAATAGATGATTATAGTGCAATTTCAATATTTATCGCGAAATTCAAATTGCATAGGCGTTATTATAACGTCTCAAATGATTAAAACACAATGTATAACCATGAATGATTCATATGCAGTTCATCTATCACAAAATATATAATATAATCAGAGTAAGGGATAGAGAAGATTGCACATAGGGTTTATAATGGTTCGGCTTTGGTTTAGCCTACATCCACTTCTTTGGCTATCAGCCAATTGGCTGGATTCCACTAGTAAAGTGCTTGAGAGTTTACACCTTAGTGATCTCCTTGAGACGTAGAACACCACACCTAACGCTCAACACACTTGTATACACCTCCTCACAATTACAATGAATGAATCAAGAAGTGTGTATAAAGTGAAGCACTCTCAATCTAAGAACTATGAACATTTTTTTCCTTTTAACGCCGATCTTTTGTCCCTTCGACTTTGAAATGTCTTTTATACTCCTTCGTCTCCAATTTAACCGTTGTAAGGCTTCTAGAAGAAGTCTCTCCAAAACTTCCCATTTGAACAAGACAAATACCAAAAGAAGATCCCGTAGCCGTTGGGGATCGCCAAAGGAAAGTCTTCCTTGTTCGGATCAAATCGCCTATACAATTATGATCCTAGGTTTCCATAGATGATTTCATTCATTTGGAAAGCCATGTGTGTCTCCTTGATTGATCTCTATCCCCGAGAGTCCTCAAGAATGATACAGCTCGATTGTATCCGTTGTAATATATCAATTAAGTACATTTCGAAGTCCTCTTCAAGTTCTGATTACTGCACGTGAATACTGCTCTCAGAGCTTGAGCGTCATTCCAATGTCTGAGCTATCTTCGCTCAACATCTGAGCTCGACACAGCATCTGAGTCCCTCAGAAATCAACATATGAACTAAACCTTTTTGTCAGATTCATTCTTATGCATCCCCGCACCAAAGGACAATCTGCAAAACAAGTATTCCACGGCATTATCTCAAAACTTAAGAGTACTTGAATTGTTTTGTCAACTTCAAAATCATCTAGGGTTTTTCTCAACAATCTCCCCCTTTTTTATGATGACAAAATTATCCACAAAAGTAACAACTGTTTGAATAGTAAAGATGAGCAATTAGAGTCTAGTTACTCTAGGTAAGGTCTTGATAAAACAAAATTTATCAATCTGTCCCTTAGCAAGAGTAAGTTCTGATGAACAAAAGTTGATATTGCAACATAACAGATAATCTCAGAACTTATTATAACTCTTAAAATTTGAACATTAAGCACAAGTATAGCTTCAGAGCATTTAAGAAGTATAGCCATGTGATTCTAATTGATTTCATAGAATGTTAATCACATGTATGATAATCTTGAGTAGTATAGTAAGTGAGAGCATAATACTTGTGATTTAGAATTACTACACAGTAGCTCAGAACTTGTAATCTACATGCTCAGATTATAACGATTGTAGCAAACATATTACCAAACATACATATTAATGAAATGCTCAAAGTAAAGAACTTGTTCACTGTTACACCTGATTTTTGACCATCTATTATTGTGATTTTTATTCTTTAAAATTAATTAAAAATATCAAAAAAAGGTCATAAAATCACAAAATTAACTTTGGAAGCCTTGGCTTAGCCTTAGGAACCAATTTTGAACAAAAAATATTTTTTGGTATTTTTTAATATTTTTCGATTTTTTTAATTATAAAAATACCCAAAAAAATAAGAAAAATACCATTGGTGGTCAGAAAAATACACAAAAATATTCAATAATTTTTTTTTAATTTCCTCTTCAGGTGTGTCACTTTAAATCTTGAAAATTCGGCTCGGGTCACTATGTTTCTTCACAAACATAAACCCGAACCGAGCCTAAAAATTCCTTTTCGAGTCTTTTAATTTTCAATTCTCACTTTTTATAAACTATGACATTGGGTTTTAAAGTCTCGAAGTGCAATTGGGTCAATTTGCCCTCCAATTTGATCAATTTTAAACAAAATGGCTTAATTGCATAATTTCCTTTCAATTTAGTCTCCGGTTTCTCAATTTTTGAAATTAAATTTCATGCGGGCATACCCATTAAAATTAAACACCTCTACCCTATAGTTTTCATCATGCTGAATCCATTGGTGACCTCAATTTGGGCTAATACGATCATTTGGACCTTCGATTAAGCGAAATTAATTTTCGGATCCTAAGGGCAATTTGGGGTTTCCATTAAAGTTCAATCAATTGATTCACGAAAATACCCCTATTGGATAGAAAACATGTCAAGGAGTCTGATTTTGCCATCAATTTCACGAAAACAGGTCAATTTGGTGTCTAATTGGGCCGATTTGGTCGAACCGAGCCGGTCGGGTTTGCAACTAAGTTGCAGACCCGCACGGCCAGAGGAAAAGGGAAGCAGGGGAGGTGGAGCCAGAGGATTTTTCTAAGAAAAAGGGCGACCAACGTGGGAGACAGCGGCAAGTGGACGATGGGCAGCCTTTTGAGGTGAATGGGCGCAAAAGGGTTGTCGGCCATGGACAAAAAGGAGGCCGGGAGAGAGAGAGAGAGAGAGAGAGAGAGAGAGAGAGAGAGAGAGAGAGAGAGAGAGAGAGAGAGAGAGAGAGAGAGAGAGAGAGAGAGAGAGAGAGAGAATTCGGCGGGGAGAGGGAGAGGAATTTTCAGGGAAGTTTGGACGAAGACCAGCCGAAAACGGACAGCCCCGGACTTTCAGCGACACTCATAGATCATCATCGGAGCTTGGTGGCCGTCGGTGAGCTTCAAAAAGGTCGGTTCTTCCCTTCCGACCGCCGTTTCAGTCACGCACCCAATGCGTTCGACGAAATGCCCGAAGGGGCTTGGTATTTTTGAGTCTCGACCGGGGTTCCCCGAACCTTATTTTACGTGCATTTCGTCCCCAAACTTCTCTAGAACCATCCTTACACCTGTCTTGGTGTTTGTTTTGCATTAAAAACGCGCCGACGACGTGAGCCGAAGCTTCGCCGGCCGCGGCTCGAAACGAGAGCTCGACGAGGACATTCCCGCGGCTACCGACCATCATGGGATCTCAGGTAAGTCCCTAAACCTCTCTAGGATGCTATCTGAATGCTTAGAATCGAGCTCGGGTGCAAAAATAAAATTTTGTAAAATCCCTCGCCGGCGCCGGTTCAGTGGTCGTCCGTTTGGTCGGTTCCTGACGTTATTTTTGCCATGTTCTCGTTGGATACTGATGAGGGGTTCGAGGGGGATTGACAGGTATTGAAATCGCGACTCGAAACGATGGATTTTACGTCGGTTTGGGCCCTCCGGCGGATTTTTCGGCGACTTTCACCGAAAAAATCACTGTTCATCGTCTTCTCCGGCGTTGGTAACGACACCAGCGTA
This sequence comes from Rhodomyrtus psidioides, assembly GCA_021437785.1. Taxonomy (NCBI): domain Eukaryota; kingdom Viridiplantae; phylum Streptophyta; class Magnoliopsida; order Myrtales; family Myrtaceae; genus Rhodomyrtus; species Rhodomyrtus psidioides. The sequence goes on along the minus strand of JAILYB010000015.1, from coordinate 9,162,497 downwards.
ACCAAGTCCCCGAACCCAAAATCTCTGGTTCCGCAGAACTGATCGATCTCTCCCAATCGGTTAGTAAGGTTTCCGGTCTACCCTCCAAGAAAGACCAGTGGCGACTCCAAATGCATGCACAAGTTGCACATGCCATCATGACCACACTGAAGGTCGAAAGCGATCGACTCTTATCGTCGAACCCATTAAAAGAAAACTCCCGCCGCGATTTGGTATGGGCCTGGGAGGGCCCGCGCTGATCCAAAGCCCGCGATCCGCACTCCGGTGCTGGGGAAAAGGCCCGCGATCGGTAATCCATTAGCCGCGTCCGCTTTCGGACGGGTCGCGACATTCACCTATTCGACTTAAGAAAGAAATGATATTTCTTTTCAAATCTTGTTTCTGCTGAACATGGGAACTTGTGTTCTCATATTTCCAATTTGACAACCTGTGAACCTGTATATATTCCTTCACATGCATATCCTGCTTGTACTTGCAAAGCATGGTTTCACATCACAATATTTCTGTTGTTGTACCTGATATATGATATATACACAATGTATATGCACAAAATTATAGCATAACATTCATTCACAGAGTTCAATGCTTTCAAAGCTTTTGTAATTTCTCCCCCTTTTTGTCATCAGCACAAAAGGATCAAATAAATCATGGAGATGAAGTGTTACTCCTCTTGAATTGAATATTCATTCAGTAAATCACAAAGGGTGAAAAATATCACTTAATATGAAGAATTATTCCCCCTAGATTGTATATCATTTGATATTGCAGTTAAAGTGGAGATCAGTTACGCATGCATTGAAGTTACTTAAAATCTAAACAGTGATCAATATCCAAAGTGATAGATATTCAAATACAACACCACTAAAATGAATCTCTAGAAGAACAATCAGTGCCAAACACCTAAAAGATTAAAAACAGTTGAAAACATGAAAAATCTTTTTAGTCTTGAGGAGTTTGGACTAGGTGTGAAGTTGATGAAATACCATGTAGAATAAATATAAGAGAGATTATAGCCAAATCCTTGACAGAATCAAATGTGATAATATTTGCATAAGCAAACTTTATTTAAGAGTAGATAATCTCAGTCAGATATGAATTGTGGATTTAGCTAGAGAAATATTTGGAAGATTCAGAATAGAGCGGAAATACAACAGTGTTGGACATTTGAGATAGTTTCATATTGAGTTCTTCTTCTATTTTGTCCATCTTCTTTTCAGCATGCTCAAGCTCTAGAAGGGTGAGATGGCATTTCTTCCCCATGTCATCATATAGACTTTGGCTTTTCAGACTCATTTCTTCTTTGAATTGAGTTATGGCAATGCTAAACTCCATTCTGAACTTTCTCAAATTATCCTTGTATTCTCCTTGTTTGAACAGGATGTCCCACAGTCTGTCTGTGTCAGAAATTGCTTTCTTCTTGTTTGTCTCCCAGCAGTCACATGTCTCACTTTGTCTCTTATCACTTTCTTTCTTCTTGATTTCTTCGTCTATTTCCTCATTCATCTGGATGGACAATTTCGCGATAGCATACATCTCAGGTAAGATGTAACTAGAATCAAGCTGATTTTTTTTTAACTAGGAATCTGTCATATTCTGCTCTGGCCATGTCATACTCATTTTCCTCATAGAATTTTATGAGATCTGGAATATTGAAGTCACTCAGCATTGGATAAATATTGTACTGAGCCTCCTTTCTCTTTGATGAGGCATTTTTCAATTCTTCTTCAGTTGATTTGAATGCGAATTCAACAGCATCCTCCTCCGAGACAAAACCGTTATTCAATATCAAATCTTTCACAGAATTTTTGTTGGTTCCGTGTTCTTTGGCCTTTATAACAGCTTCTCCGACAGCCCTGGCAAGTATGATTTTTCTCTCAAGATAAAAGCAGCTTTTTCAACAGTAAGAGGTTTTACCAGGATAGTAAGCCGTTCAGATTCAGGTTTCACTTGATTTGAGTCTTTATGGACTGATTTAGATAATGTGAAGTCTTGAGGAAATATCTTCACGATCAATCTGAAAAAGTCTTCCAGTTCATTATTGATAGCATCTTTGAATCTGTCCATTCTTTTCTCTATGTGATTCACTTTGAGAAAAATTAAGCCAATCTTTTCAGACAGGTTATTCATTAACCTTTTGAATTCCTCTGCTAACTTCTTCCTTAATTCCCCTATTTCCTGAAAGAGTACTTTGTACAGTTTATGAGTTTGATGTTTCAACTCATTCTGAAAGTACAGAATGTCTTTCAGTAATTCAGAATCTATGTTCATTCTCATTTCTTACTCTTCATCTTCTTCAAATCCAATTTCCATAAGCTCCCCTTGAAAACTTGCTTCTTTGATTTCATTCAGTTGAATATCATCCTCTCTGTTTTCTTGTAGAAAAGCATGATACTCGTCTATCATTTCTTTATGATAGATTTCTTCTTAATCTATTATGACTTTTGATTTAGCTTCCCTTTCCTTTTCTTGTTTCACCGTGAACTCCTCAGAAGTAAGGTGATTTTAATCTTCTAACTCACTCAGAGTGAGTTTGAGATCGTCAAAGGAATTTGTTTTGCCAGTCGCTGTACTCTTTCCCTTCAAAATATGGCGGTCTGTTGTTGCTTCTACCTTCGATCCATGTGGGATAGAAATTGCTAGCCATAAATATCGTTAGCTCAAAAGTAAAAGCACTTCACAAAATATGAGTACTAGGCTCTGATACCAATTGTTGTGGCTAGCTTTATCACCTAGAAGGGGGGTGAATAGGTGATTAGTGCAATTTCAGTATTTCGCGGAATTCAAATTGCACATGCGTTATTATGACGTCTCATATGATTGAAACACAATGTATCACTATGAATGATTCATATGTAGTTCATCTATCATAAAATATATGATATAATCAGAGCAAGGGATAGAGAAGACTGCACAAAGGGTTTATAGTGGTTTGGCTTTGGTTAAGCCCACGTCCACTTCTTCGGCTATCAGCCAATCGACACTTTAACTGCCTAGCGGCACTGTTCCGTCCCCGGCAAAACCGGCTCGGCAGTAAGACTGCCAAGCCGGCCCTCATTTGGTAAAAAAAGAAATTTAACATGTTTTGGTAAATATTTATGTTTTTTGGCATGGTTTGGAAAAAAACCCATGAAATGAAGTACTCTCGATTTAAGAATTATGAACACTTTTCCCTCTTAACCTTACCCAAAAAAAAAAAAACAACACTTTTCCCTCTTGACGCCGATCTTTTGTCCCTTTGACTTTGAGATGTCTTTTATACTCCTATGTCTCCAATCTAACCGTTGCAAGGCTTCTTGAAGAGGTCTCTCCAAAACTTCCCGTTTGGACAAGACAAATACCAAAAGATCTCGTAGCCATTGGGGATCGCCAAAGGAAAGTCTTCCCCGTTCGGATCAAATCACCCATACAATTACGATCCTGAGTTTTCATAGATGATTTCATTCATTTGGAAAGCCGTGTGTGTCTCCTTGATTTCGCATCATTGATTGATTTATATCCCCAAGAATCCTCAAGAATGATCCAGCTCGATTGTATCTATTGTAATGTATCAATTCAATACATTTCGAAGTCCTCTTCAAGTTCTGATTACTGCACGTGAATACTCCTCTAAGAGCTTGAGCATCATTCTAACGTCCGAACTATCCCCGCTTAACGTCTAAGCTCAACACAGCATATGAGTCCCTCAGAAATCAACATTTGAGCTAAACTTTTTTGTCAGATTCAATACTGTGCATCCCTGCACCAAAGGACAATCTGCAAAACAAGTATTCCACGGGATTATCTCGAAAATTAAGAGTACTTGGATTGTTTTGTCAACTTCAAAATCATCTAAGGGTTTTTGTCACGCCCCGAACCCGGCGAGCACGCGAGCATCCCACCTCCGCCGTTACCTTTGATGATCTTCCAGGAACCAACGGCCAATGCTTAAAGATCTATATGAAACATGCATGCGAAAGCGAGGACAACTCCATACAAATAAAACACAAGATGGCTTAGGACAAAAGGGTACACCTTATATAAGGGTCAATCATACATCAGAGGTTATAATGCTAAATCCCCAAATACTTCATTTCAACCCTATGGTCACAAAAGGATTCATGATCATTTCTTCCATTGACTTCATCGAATGCCAATCCATGGCGAGCACTGGTTTTCTTCGTTTGGGACCTGAAAAATGTTGTCCCACGACGGGGTGAGATATATAATCCCAGTAAGTCGAACCTAACCCTAAACTAGGCTGCCAGTACCTCCAGACACTTTTGGAAAACATGGTATTTTGGTAATAAAAACTTTGGCATGGCAAAACGGGGGTACTTTCCAAAACATGGCATTTAGTACTTTCAAAATAGTTTGACCCAGTCAAGAAAATCATGACAACTCAAATGTTCGTACAATGGCAGAGTTTTCAATCATAAGCAAGCACTCGATGCGATCTCAAAAACACGAGGCAACTTTCACTTCTTTCTCAAAAGTATCATTCCTTGAAATATCCAGAAAACACGTTCTTTTCTCACACGCCCCTTTTCTGGGCCAATTTCAATTCACGCCCCTCTCTGGGCCAATTTCAAATCATGAGGCAAATTTTCAAACATGAGGCATTTTCGATTTCACAAAACCCATTTTTTGAATTTCTCATAAAACAAGTCTTCCCATTTCCGCCCATCTTGGGCCGTCCACTTTAGGGCTGCGAGATGATTCGGTCTCCATATGACCCGTCGGTACATATGAGACTCTCGCGTCCGGACCTAGAGATGATTCGGTCACCATACGACTCTCGACGCCCATTATCAATCGAGATGAATCGTGTTAGTATGGGACTCTCTAGCCGCACGACCTCGTCAGGTCCAATGGGAGTAACTCCCTCCCAATACGTTGGCCAAATTATAAATTCTCGGCGATCCCACACGCCAGTGCACACATAATTTCCTCGGCGATCTCACACGTCATTTTATTCATAAAAATTTCAGTCATAGAAAGCCTCAGCTTTTTCATTTCAAGAAAACAATTCATGCCTCAAAATTCATCATTCAAAAACAACACAGGAGATTCATCGCCAAAACAAGGCATTCGTTTCAAATGTCCCTCAACTGGACAAAACATATTCCCCATCATAAAATGAAATCAAGCAGTTCATCGCCTACTCGAGGCATTTATTTCAAACGTCCGTCACTGGACAAAACATGTTTCAAGTCATAAATTTCTCAGTCAAGCACATGCATCACACGAATTAATTCAAACAAGGCCTCGGACAATTTAACAAATACGGCCAATTCATAGTTTCAAAGCTTGACTCAAAATCACATTTTTCGGCACTTTCAATCTTGGCTTTCCTTTCAATCAAAACTTTCGACTTCTCATCTCACATGCTCAAATAGCCATTAAAACACACATTCATGGTCAATTAGGGCTCCCCAAACAATTGGTTTTCAATCAAACATGCCGAGAAATGCTAACTCACAAAACCAGACAGATTTGGACTCCCTCACACCTCTCACAAAATCCAGGCCATGAAATCATTCAATCCAACTTAAAACTCTGTCCTTTAGTAACCTAACCTCCTAATAAAGGTTTAGGCATAACTTACCTCAAGAAATTAGCAAAAATCCACTTCGGTCTATCCTCATCAACCCCACAAATGTTCGGCAACCCAAGGTTCTCGTACCGTCCTAGGAAATTCATCAATGTCGAGTCAAAATCCACTCAATTCTCAATTCCTTGATACCAATCCCTCAATCATTAATCAAATGGCAACTCAAGATGCCTCATCAAATGATCGAATACACCACAATACTTCTACAAACCCTTAATATATTCTGTTTAAACAGTAAAATGCATAGCAAAATATAACTTGGTGTTTCCTACTCCAAATAGCCATTAAATCACTTCTAAATCCCAAGCCACTTCATATACTTTCCACTAACACCTTAATAAACATTACAGATAGTCCCATGAGTCAATTTAAAGTCAAAACACTCTTATATCAGCCCCCAACAGAATCGGTACACAAAGAACATCATCCAAAACAGAACCGATTTTGTGTTCCAACCGCTCAATCGAGCCATGAATCAATTCTAATCCTCAATCCTTCAATAATAAACTTTCTAAGACCTTCCTTTATGGGTTTAGGAAGCTCACCATGAGATTTGAAGCGGATTGATACTCCAAAGACGTCGAAACAGCCCGATCTCTTCAAAGTCAGAATCTGTCCATTTTTGTACCACCCATAATCAGCCATAAAATTCATTCTTAAACCATATATTTGTAGCCATAAACCATCTGAACATAGTACTAGATGTTATGAAGCTCTCCTAAAAAATTTGAGGTCATTTGGAATTTCTAAGAGCTAGAACCAACACTTCTCCTCAGCTAGCTCAGAATCCGTCCGCTTTTCTTCCAAAAATCACCATAAATCAACCAGACCTCCAAAAATCATGAAACCAATGGAAAAATGTCAAGGACATCTTGAACTAACCTGTGGTAAAAGGGCTCGACCAAACGACACCAGGAAGAGCCGCTAGACTGCACCGAACAGAAGGGTCAGAAACTGTTTTTCTGGGCAGTTTTCTGTTTAGTGAAGATGAAGAGGAAAATGAAGGAATTGGCAAGGAGGAGTGAGGGTGGTCGACCAGCTGAAGATAAAGAGGTTGTCCATCAAATAATTGGTGCCATTTTGTCAAGATCACAATTAATGCCATTTAATGCTTGGTCCAATCAAAAGATGACACATGGCAACCTCCCATTGGTTGCTTCCTTGACTTTGACCTTCTTTGAACACTTAATCTTATCCTTTTCGGCAGCATATGGAGGAGGGGAAATGACCAAAATGACCTTCTGAATTTCTTAAGGCAAGACCAAAGGTCGAGGGGCAAAATGGTCATTTGGCATTTTTCTTCCGAAAGTTCATTTTTCCAGTGTAAACCACCCTCGATGAGGCGACGTACATATCAATTCAAATATTGGAATTCCTCATTGTCCAATACCCAATCTCGAGGTCTAATTTCATGTCGAACTTTCGTCGACTGTAATTCCAGTTTATCTCAAACTGACGGGCGACTCTTGCAGGTGCTACACGTATCGACCTTGGGATTTTTCTTAAGCCGTGGTGACTTTGGTTGTCATGTAATTGCGAGGGTTTATCACTAGTTCCTACGGTCCTGATCGTCGGAATCCGATTTAGGAAATTCTCGCAAATTACACATTGGTTAAGCGGAATCACCCGCGTCCCAACGTATAACGCTAGCAAGGCATTCCATGATCGTTCCTAGATCGATCTCTACTGGCCCAAAATATTCCATCGACAATCATTATGGTCAAAGCGCCATTTCTTATTTATAATCCTCAGGTCCACTTACCCGACCTTGCGTTAGTCTTTCCCTTTCGGTCAGTTAACTCAAGAGTGGCCTGCTTCGAGCGAGATACCACTGAAACACACCGATCGATATCCTTCCATTCCATAGCCTCGAGAGGGGTTGGAATTCGGAATGTCACAATTTTTCTCAACAGACATCGCGTCGCCGAACCTTGCACAAGCTAGGGGAGGCTCGCTGGGCCTCGCCCTCGCGTAGGCAATGCTCGGCGAGGCCGCCTTGGCTTAGGCGAGGGTCATCCTCGCCAGCCACCAACAAAAAGAAAAGGGGAAGAAAACCAACAAGGAAAGAAAATTTATTAAAAAAATATTTAAACTGTTTATGTCAGCATCGTTCGTGTCGCGTATGACATTCACATCAACGAATTGAATTGGTACCAAAGATCATTAGATTGGTCAAATTGAAAGATTTAAGACTGAATTGATATAAATGCAATAAATTTAGGATTTTTTTTATACTTTTCTTTGAGTTTGAGATGTGACTAAGCCTTGTCGAGATAGGATGGGGCAAATTCAAATGACTCAGCAGTCCTTCCGCCATTCCTGACGACTAGAGGTGGCAAATGGGTGGGATGGGTCGGGTCGAATATGGTTCAACCCTTATTGACCCATATTTAATGACCCAAACCCGACCCGACCCGACTCACGACTAACACATACCCGACCCGACCCATTTTGACCAATATTATCAAAACATAACAATATTTTAAGAAAATAATATTACTAAAATACTTCTCGACCCCGGTCCTTGCACTGGCCCCGTCACCCGACCCCGGTCACGGCCTCGGCCCCTGCCCCTGGACCCGGGCCCTTTCCCGATCACGGCCTCGGCCCTGGGACACGGCCCCGGGACCCGATCCCGGCCCCGGCTCCGAGACCCGATCCCGGCCCCAGGACCTGGTCCCGGCCCCGGTACCCGACCCCAGGACCTGGTCCCGGCCCCTGCACCTGACCCCAGGACCTGATCTCAGGACCCGGCCCCGACCCCAGGACCCGACCCCTGGCCCCGCCCAGGCCTCGGGACCCGACCCTTGGCCCTGGCCCCGGGAGCCGGCCTCGGCCAAGGCCTCGACCCCGGGACCCTACCCCGGCCCCGGCCCCGGTCTCGGCCCTGGCCCGGGACCCGACCACGGCCCCGACTCTGGCCTGGGACAGGGCCCCGAGACCCGGCCTCGGCCCAGGGCCCCGGCCCCGGTTCCGGCCCCGGCCCCGAGACCCGATCGGGGACCCAACCCTCACCCCGGTCACGGGCCCGGGACCCTTTAAGAGGGATAAGTGTAGTGAAACTGTGGAAGTGTCATAATTTGTGTACGGTATTCATTTAAGTGCCATAACTTTTTTAGCTCACTTAAGTGTCGGAAATTTGAAAAAACGGTCGCTTAAGTGCCATCGTCGATTTGTCTGAAATCCTACGTAAATGCCGGAAGATATGATGTGACATTGCTAGAACAATTTTTTTGAATTTTTTAATATACACGTAGATTTTTATTTTATTTTTTTAGTTGTTTTATTTTTTTTTCCTGTTTTCCACCTATTGGTCGATGAGGGTCACTATGAGAGCCCTTGCTAGCCAGGCTGGCTAGCCCAAGGGAGAGGGCCGCCTCGCCCTTGCCGGGGGGCCGCGACGGCCCTGGGAGATGGCCTTAGCGACCTCGATGGCCGCAGGTGAGGGTGAGAAGGCCGTCGCGGCCTCACTGGCCATGGGCGAGGGCCATCGCGCCTTCAACCGTGGTAGACGAAGCCCCCTCGATTGCGGCAGATGGTACGACGGACCTCGCCCGCGACCGCCAAGGTGGCGATGGCCATCGCCTAAGGCCGTCGTGGCCCCCTCGGCCAAGGGTGAGGTAGCCCTTGGCTGTGGCCGGCAGGAGCCTTCACAGTGACCCTCGTCGGCCATAGGGAAATGTAGGATTTTTAAAATGTTAAATAATAAAAAAAATATCAAAATTAAATTAAAATTAAAAATACATAAAATATAAAAAAATCCAAGTGTCACTGACAAATAAATAAAAAATAATTAAAAGTCCACGTATGACGATTGCCGAAAATGGCACTCAAGTGAACGATTTTGCTCCGATGTGGCAAAAGTTATAACACTCAAGTGAGTACAAAAGTTATGGCACTCCCGGTATATTTATCCTATTTTAAAATTCATAAACTCCGCGATGAACCTATCTAGACAAAAACATTTTCTCAAAATCAAAGATTCCAATTTTTTTTTCTTGGTTTTGAAAATCATAGATTCCATGGAAAGACCATAAGTTTCTTTTGTTCTTGGACATTTTCAAACCAAAAAATTGCTCCAGAATATCACGAAAAATCTCAAACCCAAAAATCCTAAATCGATATAGTTGTAATAAATTTACCATTCGTTAGTATATATTAAATTGGGTTAATATCACAAATAACCACAAACTAGTGCACCGTCAATTGCTCCGTGTCATCAAATACATCAATTTGACTGTAAAAGTTAACTAACAATTAATGGAGGGTAAATTAGTCACATGTGTATTAATTTAATATTTTTAGTGGTAAAAAAATTAGTTTCAAGTAAATTTATCACGTGTTTATCAGTTTGAGATTTTTCGTGATCTGGTCAAAAAATTAGTTTAGAGTAAATTTATCATAGATGTATTAATTTGAAGTTTTTTATTTTATTTTAACTCTTAAAAAAATGGGTCATCGTTTTATAGAAAAAAGAATAAATTTCCACTTAATGACAAATCCTTTAAAACAACCCTTTGATATTGTTTTGGATTTTCTGACAATAATGTCGGTAAGGACAATGCAAATGCTTACCATTGCCAAGCATGTCTGCTCGTAGCCGCGCTGTGGAGGTGCTAAAAGCGGCACTAGGCTCTGTCATTATTGCAAGCTGTTGAAGCAGTGGCTGCCGATGTCCAATCTTCTGCAAATTATTCAACTCCTCTCATCTCCCCCATGAACGGGTCCATATAATAGCCTTAGGACCTGCAGAACACTCCTGAAAAGTATTTTTATTTCAAAAGTATTTTTAGAATACTTTCGATACAGAAACGTGTACGATAAAAAAGTGTTCCCAAAATGTTTCGAAAATACTTTCGAGAAACAAAAACACTTTTAGAGTAGAAATAAGAAAAAAAACTTACTTTTGTATTTCTGAAATACTTTTTAGAAATACATTAGGAACATTTTTTAATAATTGGGAAAATTTTTATTTTTGAACACATTCTCTTCTCTTTTGTTCTTACACGATGTTGACACCTATTTTTTGATAATTTTATTTTAAAAATAATTAAAAATATCAAAATAATTCATAAAATTATAAAATCAATCTTGAAAGTTTTGGCCAAGCCTTAGGAACCAATTTTGAACAATTTTTTTAAAATTTTTTTGACATTTTTGGATTTATTTTAATTATAAAAATAGCCAGAAACCTAGAAAAATAGTATTCATGGTCAGAAAAATGCACAAAAATCGTCTATATTTTTATTTTAATTCACTTTTCATTTTGGCCTCTTAAATTTTTTAAAAAATAGTTTGGGACCACATGCGTCTTCATTGAACATAATCCTAATTAAATAAAAAATTTCATGTTAAAACATTTTAGGCAAAAAAATTTACTTTAGAGTCATAACATGAGACTTTGATACCCTACATCTCATTTCAGTCCTCATGTTTGAAAAAATTGCACAATTGGACTAAAAGTACCTAAATGCACAAATATTTTTCATTTTAGTCTCCGATTTCACTTAAAATGTAATTAATATTTTTCTACGGGTCCCCGCTTCAAGGTAATATTTTTAACTATTCAAGAACATTTATGTGTGACTTAACATATTTGACGTTCTCATTGTCCAATTGCAATTCGCGTTCTCTTTCATATTATTATTTTTTTATTATTGGTCTCGTCTCTATTGTAATTTGATAAATTGTGCATAAATTACTTATACATATATTGGTCTAATTTGATTTAATAAATTGAAAAAATGAGATTTAATTTGATTTAGTAAGTTAAAAAGATAAAGACATCATAATTTTAATATATATATAATCCCCTTAATTAAATGAAAAAAAAATAGGAACAATTTTTTTGTAGTTACCAGATAAGTTTCTTTTTTGTTTTTGTTTCTAGAATAGAAATTTTATATAGCTACCAAATGCGTTTCTGTTCCCAAAAATCATAACCGGGAACAAAAACATAAAAAAGTGTTTCTGTTCAAAAAATGTTTCCAGGAACAGAAACGTTACCATATGCAACCTTACTCCCCCAAAAAATTGTAAATTTAGTCTCAATTCTATTCTATTTTTTTTATCTAAAGAAAAAAAATCTTAACTTTAAGTCTAATCCAAACCCGCTTCGAACTTTTTTTAATCTAAAAAAACCCCAACTTTAAGTTCGGTCCAAAAATTTGCCCTGAACTTTAAATTTAGTCATAGATTTGCCCCCGTTAGTCCTCTGCGCAAAAGTCGTCGCCTCAAATTTCCCTAATTTTCTTATCAAAAAACGATTTCGTTTTGGATTATAATTTTCTACATCACCTTCTTGATGTAGTTTTCCTGCCGTCCGGAAAGTACCACACCAGACAACTGATGGCCATTTTTCGGACGAAGGGTTATCGCAGGTAGATTCGAGACTCGATAAAAGCCGGCAAATCTTTTTCGGACAAAAGAAAAGAGTTCGTGGAAGATTCGAAATTGGACTTAAAGTTGAAGTTCGTGACAGAGTTGATGGTGGACCTAAAGTTCGGGGTTTAGTAGGGCCAAAAAAGAAAAAAAAAAAAGGTTGAATATCCACAGAACCAAGAAAGGCAATAGATTCGACTAAAGTAACCAAAAGAAAGGAGAGAGAGAGAGAGAGAGAGAAGTGTGCTTTGCCACCATGTGTGATCCCATCCGAGCATAAAAAAAAACTAGCGCCAAAAGAAAGGCTAGGAGAATTTGGTGAACTTTGTGCGGTCCTCCCTACCAATTAGAGAAGGGAAGAGAAGAGATTGACTCGTGGAGGTGGAGCGAGACCCAAAACGAAAGCAACAACTCCATTTTCCTTTTCAAACCCCCCCACCTCCCCCTCAAGGCTCAACTCAAGCTCAACTGTCAATTCTTCAATTTCTTGCTTTGCTTTGTCACTCTCCTTCATATGAGAACAAAACCACAATAATTTTAAAGGTTAGGTGGGTAACTTGGTAAGGAGCAAATCTTCTTCACGCTTCTTCCACCGGTATGATCTTGACAGATGTCTTCGACCGCATTGGAGAAATTGACATCTGTTTTTTTATTTTTATTATTAATACAACGAGAAATTTATCCTAAATTATTATTTTTTTACCATTAAGCCGTGACAAATCTATTTCTCTGTTACTTTACGTTACATTTGGTTAATACTACAAAAAATCCTGGACCAATAAACATACGATAAACGGAGGATAAAAATCCAAACCGGTACGCCCATCAATTGCTATGGCAGCAATTTGATGGTAAAATTTAACGAAAATTAACGGATGGTAAATTTATTAAAAGTGTACCAATTTAAGGTAGTTTGAAATAAATTTTTGGCGTGCGTAGCGATTTGTAGTTTTTTCACTGTGTTAATCCTTTATTTTATGGACAACGGAAACCTGATAGAGTTGCCTAGTCAATAATGTCACTGTCCATTTACTGATTTGAGTTATCTGTACCGGACCCGGATCCCCTGCCTTATTTTGCTTAAGGCAGGGGAATCCCACCCTTGATATAGAGGGCCCACCTCATATCAAGGGTGGGAGGGTGGCATCCCGCCATACCGTTGTTTTTTTTCTTTTTCTCGGGACTTCGTCGGACTTATTGTTGTTGTTTTTATAATTTAGTTCATGACTTTCTTGTCGTTGGTTTTGATAAATGAGAAGCGAGAAAACTGTTTCACAGTCTAGCATTAACTGTTCTTGAATACTCGTCCTGGCTCCATGGCTCCCTTCCTGTTCTAGTTTCTACCACCGCCATCTTCGCGTTTCTCACGCATTCAACTGTTCTTCAGCTGCATTCACGTCTTCAGCTGCTCGGTTTCTCGAGTAAAGTTTTGAGCTTTAATGCTTCTTGATCTAGCTTCCCCAATGGTGCGCGAGTGAAGGGCGCTTTTGAGCTCTCTAGCCTTTTTTTTTTTTTCCATTGTACTTTTTCGGGCCAGTGATTCCCATCTTTTTGGTCCCTGTTTCCAACGCTTTTAGAGATTCAACTTCGTTTGCGAACCTCTTATCCTCCTACGTTCTCTTTATTCCTCCCTTTTACCCTCTTTTTCTTTTCTTTTTTCAGACGGGTTGATCCTAGTGGTTCAAGTCTTTTGTAATAATCTCGGGGCTTGTCCATTTTCTTTCGTGCATTGCTGTGCGCTTCTTGAAAATCTGGGCTGGGTGTGTTCTTGGTTCTTTCAAGAACAGTGCCACAGAGAGAGAGAGAGAGAGAGAGAGAGAGTTGGAAGAAGGAGAAGAAGAAGAAAAATGGCTGCAAAACCTGATGAGCCACCACCACACCCACCAAAGGATCAACTGCCCAATGTTTCATACTGCATCACAAGTCCTCCTCCATGGCGTGAGTAGCTCTTTCCTTCACTGATTATGCTATTGCTCTTCCATTTGTTCGCGGAGCTCATTTTCAAGCTCGCTATTCCAGGCCACTTCTGCCAGTTTTCCAAAGTATGGTTCATGTGATTCCATGCGATGCATCAGAACAAGTTCTTTTTTATGTGTTTATATTTACGTAGTGCTACTTCCTGCTTCTACAAACCCGTGAGCTGAGATCACAAAACTTTCATATGTGAGTGGTAATTTCTCACAGGTTGATGGTAATTTTTCAAATGCGTTGGTAATTTCACGTAAGCGAATTCCATCACGTGTTCATAGATTATGAGTTTGTCAGATTATCCGGTCTACGACCGCTTTTGCCGAGTCAGTCACTTTTATTGGAAAGAAGCCCCTGTTTCTCCAGTCATTTTTTTCATAATTAGGCAGGAAAACCGGTTTTTCTGTTGATGAATTTGTGGTGGAATAGAAAGTCTGATTTGCAGAAGTGCTGCCGTCCTACTCTGCTGTTGTTTGTGTACTTCCATTCTCATCTGTTATATTGGTATTTAATGCCTCTTCTTTTGTTAGTAGTTAGTACCGACTGTATATATCTTGAATTCTGTTCTAGAAGAGGCGCTGAATTAATTGTGTAGATTGTTTGGGATGTATGCAGCTGAAGCTATTCTCCTGGGCTTCCAGCATTTTCTTGTTATGCTTGGTACAACAGTGCTCATACCGACAGCCCTTGTGCCGCAAATGGGAGGGAGAAATGTAAGGAGTTGCACCATTTTGAGAGCATAACGGCTAAAATTTGCCACTTTGTCTCAAGATAATCTTTGAATATGTGGTTGATATCACTATTTAATAGGAGGAGAAGGCGGAGGTGATCCAGACACTACTTTTCGTGGCCGGTATAAACACATTGCAGCAATCTTTGTTTGGGACTCGATTGCCTGCAGTGATTGGAGGGTCTTACACATTTGTTCCAACTACAATCTCTATTATCCTCGCCAGTCGATTCAGTGATGATTCAGACCCTGTTGATGTATTGCCTTCTGAACATATCTTCTTTCATTATGGTGCTTATGCTTTAAGTTGCTTATCTTTTCAGTGCACAGGCCAGCATTATTGTTCGATTTTTCTTTGAAATGACAATGTGATCATGTTAACGATGTATTCAGAGATTCAAGAGGATTATGAGGGCAATCCAGGGATCTCTTATTGTTGCTTCCATTCTTCAGATTGTCCTAGGATTCAGTGGCCTCTGGCGGAATGTTACAAGGTACGCTCTCTCCCTCTCTCTGAGCTACAAAATCTCATGCAGTTCTAGCACCATAATTCGAATGGAAGTAATCTCTGCTGTAGTCTGAGTGAAGACGATTTCTGAAGTGCATTCGCTGCTGCATTAGTTTGCACAATCAGGAGTAGGTTGTGGAGGACAATGAGTACCTTCCCATTGTAGTCTAGAAAACAACGGTTGCTCACTTGACCTTCATTTTTCAGGTTCTTGACTCCGCTTTCAGCTGTCCCATTGGTGGCTCTAGTAGGATTTGGGCTATATGAGTTCGGTTTTCCTGGGGTACGTATTCTCTCTTGCTATGTCCGAGTCGTACATGCTTGTAGACAGTATATTCTTCACATGCTCATTCATTTGCTTTGTATTTTCAGGTCGCTAAGTGCGTGGAGATTGGGCTTCCAGAGCTCATAGTTTTAGTATTCATTTCCCAGGTTTGTCCTTTGAAAGACATGTTCAAATGTTTCCCGCCAAGATTTATACCTTCAATTTCCAATACTTCCTTGCAGTTTTGACGGCATATGAGTTGAGAGAGCGATTTGTGTTGTAAATTTTTGCTTTGCAGTATATGCCTCAGGTTATACACTCAGGAAAAAATGTGTTCGACCGATTTTCTGTCTTATTCTCGGTGGTAGTTGTGTGGATCTATGCTCATCTACTAACTGTTGGTGGGGCTTATAACGATGCTGCGCCAAAGACGCAATTAAGCTGCCGCACAGATCGTTCTGGACTCATAGATGCTGCTCCATGGTCAGTTTTCTCTCTTGTCTTTTCATTTTATCAAGCGCGCTGTAGACGTAACGCTAATGAAATTGCTGACATTGACAAGTTGGGAGAACCTTGAGATGCTGTAAACTATTTGGTTTCTAGTTATTGCTAACCATCTTGGTTCATCAATAAGACATTTGTGAGGACTTCATCTGTTGTGGACATGCTCTGTTATCAAATTCAACTCATGAAAGTTATCATTGACAGATAACGTGGATGAAACATTAAGAACTTGACTGACTTTTTTTTTTTTGGGAAATATTCTTTTTTTTTTTCTTTTGCCACTCACCGAAATATGGCCATTGTCACAGAAGTTTGAATAGAAAATAGGACCTGATAAAATGTCATTATCTAGTTATATTTCTAGTTTACTATCCTGACTGAAATTTGGGCCGGTAGGATAAGAGTTCCTTATCCTTTTCAATGGGGAGCACCTTCCTTCGATGCTGGCGAAGCCTTCGCGATGATGATGGCTTCTTTTGTTGCTCTCGTGGAGGTACGTCTTTTGAATGTAGGCTTCTCTTGAACTTAAACGTTTCAATTGTTGTGATGAGTTAAAGACATATATCCGTGGCGCTGCACAGTCTACTGGCGCATTTGTGGCAGTTTCAAGATATGCAAGTGCGACTCCTCTACCACCATCCGTTCTCAGTCGTGGTGTTGGCTGGCAGGTATGGAATTGCTCCATAACATGGATTTGCAAATGCATAGTTTAAGAATCCTCAAGGTCTGGGGATGATCACTTTATTGCATTGTTGGCGTCCGATTTCCTTACTGTACTTTGAGTTCTTCTTGCATGTACTCATGTGAAATTTATGGAATTTGGTAATTTGGAATAGGGACATTTCGAGTTTCTGCATCTGATCTCAGAATAGGGACATGTTACCTCAAAGGCTCATGTTTACCGCACACTGCTAGATTTTCAAGAGAATGAAGTCTCTAATGTTTTTGCCACATTTGGGATCAGTACAACACCCCTGTGTAGATCCAAGAACGAAGACTCCGCCAAGCTTATATGAGAATAAGAACTTTATTCTGCACAGGGGTGTTGTACAGGGCTGTTGTACAGATTAGCCTCTTTTGATGACTACTTTATTCTGGCATTACTACATGCTAATCGATTTTTCATATCCTTTCCAGGGTTTTGGCATCCTGTTATCTGGCGTGTTTGGGACAGTAAATGGTTCCTCTGTATCAGTGTAAGAACTTCACTATGGTAAAAATTTCCTCCACGGCATATAAATAAGACGAGGAAGAGAACATGACACGATACTCTTCTGCTTAATGTAGAGAAAATGCCGGCCTCTTGGCTGTAACGCGTGTCGGCAGTAGAAGGGTTGTGCAGATAGCAGCCGGATTTATGATCTTCTTCTCTGTTCTGGGTATGTTACATGTATGACAAAGCAAAACAAAGCAAAGCAAGTCTTTTCCTTCAATAGGAAGTTAGGAACTTGTCCCATTTATCAAACAACAACGTTTTTCGTGTTTGTGCAGGAAAATTTGGAGCAGTTTTTGCTTCCATCCCCGCACCCATTATTGCTGCTCTTTACTGTATTTTCTTTGCATACGTGGGTGAGTTTTTCAGTTTGACGATATGGCAAGCATGTAATCTCTTATGTTAGTTGATCAGTCTTCTTTTTCGTTTCAACCATCTGCTCTGAATGCGCAGGGTCTGTCGGCCTGAGCTTGCTTCAGTTTTGCAATCTAAATAGCTTTCGGACGAAGTTCATATTAGGTTCCTCTGTCTTCATTGGATTGTCTGTGCCGCAGTACTTCAACGAATACACTGCAATCAATGGTTATGGTCCGGTTCACACTGGAGCAAGATGGGTATGCACAAACTCCTTTTTTACATGTTTCTCTACGTTATGTATAATCATGTATGTGGGTTTCAAATGGTAGGACCTTATTCGTAGATGACGACTCTTTTAACTAAAGTTCTGTTGTTTTCTCAACTTTACAAGTTCAATGACATGATCAACGTTCCCCTGTCTTCGGAACCATTTATCGCGGGCTGTTTGGCGTATTTCCTGGATAATACATTGCATAAAAAGGATGATGCAATCAGAAAAGACAGGGGCAAGGAGTGGTGGGACAAGTTCAAGTCATTCAAAGGCGATGCAAGAAGTGAAGAATTCTACTCACTGCCCTTCAACTTAAACAAGTATTTCCCATCCGTGTAACTCGCATCGCTCTGATTGACCATATGCTGTATCATCGTTCTGCACTTAGCAACTGATTTCTAGTGGTGAATTTAGCATGACTCAGGCCTATTTGCTTATAAGACGTAAGAATCACTCTCTCTCCTGTTATAGACCAAATGATGAATATTCAGCAGTGGAGGTCTAGTGAAAAAGCAATAAAACTAATTCTCTTCTCTCCCATGAGTTCTGATGTTTCACTACATTTCATTTTTTGCGTCTTTGTACGCAGAATTGCTTTTCAGCGGATCGATCACAAGTTTGACTTTGTGCAGGACAAAACTGCTATGAAACTGATGGAGAAGAGCTTGTTTCCAAGACATGAATATGCATAAGTAGACTAACCTGTGAACTAGTCTCATTTGATCAGAATCTATCACATCCAACTCTCTACATTTTAATTAGATCAGATCATCTCCACAACTGCATGACAACTGCAGAGCAAGTATGGAAAATGGAAAGCGAAAATAACAAACCAGATAAGTCTGTGTTGGCCTCGGGAGTTGGTTTCACACTGAGAGAAAGCGAAACTGCTTCACACTACAATAATACACAAACCTTAAACTTCCAATATAAGAATCTCAATATTGTCTCCCTAATCGCTGTATTTTCCAAACCTCACTGACCTTGCCCAAATTCTCAAACCAAAAAATTAAGCCACATACTGAAAAACCTGAGTAAACAAATAATGATATGGTTTGGGTTTCGGATGAAACCATGCCCATCCGTTGTCTCTTCTGGGACATCCTACTAATCATCCACATGTTGATTGGGACATACTATACGACTTAGTCGCTCAGAGGAGCGTATTAAAGAATATAAATGGAGTTTACTCTGCAACTTCCGCAACTGGCAACTTAGGCACCTCTTCTATTTTTGCATGCTTGTCTAGCTGGCTAAAGTTCCCCTTAACCTTAAAAAGTTGGTTATGGTGGTGCTTACAGTAGAGGCGATTCAGATGAGTGATGTAGTTCGACGGGCTAATAACACAACCTCCATGGCTGCACCTGAAACAAGCTTTATGATATGATGTCCCATCAACTGCCACCTGAAAGAATTAGTAGCCGACAGATAAATTTAAGAAGCTACAAGATGAATAAGAATGAACTCCCGAGATAAATTGTCCTCACATGTAAATTGCATCAAATCACAGAGAAAGAAGGATAGATAAGGTGAAATCGTATGGAAAGGAAATACAAAAACTCGTGCTAAAAATGACTGTCATTCACTTAATTTTTTCATTTTGTACTCTTGTGCGATCACAATGTGAACGGCATCAACTATGCCACCAAGTTCAGTAATTTGGCAGATTGTGCTGTACTCATTCCACATCACTTAAAAAAATTTCTAACATAAAACTGCATTAGAAAGAAGAAAACATGACAGGAGGCTGAGGAAGAAGCAATGACTACACAGGCTTCTCATTTCAGTAAGGGAATGAGAATTTCATTTGGGCCACCAAGGGTAGATCAATCATCAATCAACATGATGACAAGCCTCAGTCACAAGCAGTTGATTTTCGATTCAGGCTTAGTGTTCGGTTGATGCCAAAATATGACTTCAGAAAAAGTAGTCGCTCGGCAGCATGTTTCTGATGCTTACCTTTTCAATTGGATAAACAGTCTTTTTGCACGCAACACACTTCTCTTGGGTTCCAGAAAAGAACCTCGAGACTTTGCTGTTCGTTTGTCCCTGTCCAAAATCGATTATTATAAGCATCTTAGCATAATCTTAAGGACTCATACTCGCAGAAGCAACTGATTTCGCATAATCTAGCTCTTATAGTGAAGCTAGTTGAACGGGGACTTGGCCACCGAGGGTTACCTGATCAGCAGATTTATTAACAGTTTTGGGAGTACCTACATAGACATGCAAAATGGATTGATCAGCAAGTGAATCATTGAGAGATTAGTGTCTATGTTAGTGACTTTCAATTACCTTCAAAACTTTTATCCAAGCTGCCAGTCATCTTAAACAGTTGATCGAAATGGGGCTTGCAATATAATACGCCTTCAAAGGAGGAGTAGTTGCTCAGCTGCAGGAAATAAAGGTTTAGAGAGGTAATAATCACAGAAGCAAAAGACGATAAAGATGAGCAAACTTGATACAGCTAGACCAAATTCCATTACAAAGCAAAGGATAATGACATCAATAAAATGTTTACATCAAATCTCAGCACGGACAGTGGCAGAGATTAGAGACATTTGATGCGATCTTGAAAAATAGGCAATTTGATCACGTGCTGAAGAGCATTCAACCAAGTCAAGAAGCTCCTAGCAATACTCCAATGACTCAGACAACACCAGTCCGAACAATCATCCTGCATTCTCTGATAACAACCTCATTTCTTGCTCACGAGCCACAGCCTCGCACATATAGATGAAAATAATTCTGTTGATAGAAAGTTGCATTTATTGATCGCTATCGACCTATCCTCGAATTCTACATAGATCTTCCATGAGAAGCTTAAGTTCTAATCCACAGCACCTCTTTTGAAAATTTACAGTACCTCAATAGAAGGGAAATCTCAAATTTTTTCACATTATCAAAGATGATACCAACCTAGGCAACTTGATTTATGTATATAGTTTAGTGACAGTCTGGTTAAAACTTCGGCTGTCAATGAAGGCATGTTTTAATATCATGCGTTATAACACTTTCCTTATGTATAGGGTAGGATTCAACAGGGGTCTTGATTATTGGGCGGCCTTTAAAGATTCGAAGACGGGACCTCCTACTTCGATAGCAAGTAGAATTTCGTTCAATCATTCCACTAACCGATCTAAAAGTTTAAGCTTTCGATAGTGCGATTCAATAATTAAACATTGTAAGAATCATCACACGCATCTCTAATCTCTCCCACCTCTGCGAATCCTCCAACCTTCACATGAATACCAAGCTAAAAGTTTGTAAAGACAAATTCGATCCTTTCCATCCATCACCTCTACATCGAACTGAGATGACCCAGAGTTGAAACAAATCCGACAGAAGAGGTTCACTATGGATCAACCAAAAGAAAGCAAGAGAAGTGGAGATTGGTTCATATACCTTTAGAGTGCCCTTGCAGTGATGGCATCTGAAGCAAGTCCTGTGATAGACCTTGTTGTCAGCTGTAAGCTGTTCAACAAAGTAGACAGTCTTCTCACATGCCTTGCACTTTTGTGTGGTCCCTGAAAACGTAGCCATCTATCTATCTATCTATCGATCTCAAGATCTTTCGATCTTCAGACACAACCACAACTAGAAAAAGGCAGAAACCTCAAACTCAGACCCGGCAAACAGTTCAAGATCCAAGAACACAACTCTTGAAGGGCTTTCTTGGTTCTTGATGATGAGACAGAGACCAATTCTCTCTCTCTCTCTCTGTGATTGTGTCAGAGCATTATTAGTATGAGATTTGAACCAGCTCAGACAGAGTCAAGACAGATTAAAGAAATGGTGCCAATTGGCAAAGGGCCACTGAGTAGCAGAGTCT
Organism: Rhodomyrtus psidioides; assembly: GCA_021437785.1. NCBI lineage: Eukaryota > Viridiplantae > Streptophyta > Magnoliopsida > Myrtales > Myrtaceae > Rhodomyrtus > Rhodomyrtus psidioides. Next base: position 9,140,878 of record JAILYB010000015.1, on the reverse strand, counting down.
ATTCTTTGTTTAAAACTTCTTCAATTTCTTTACAAATGAAAACAAAAAGATAGTTGTGTACTCGCGAGGGTCCTTTTGTAAATTCACTGGCGAAAGTTGGCTGCCACAAAAATTCCTCCTCTGACCAGTACAGTTACAATGCACAGAACACAGAATTCTGAGCGCTCCTAACGTGGGCAGTTCCCTGTTTTCTTTATGCTTTTCTTTTCTGAAATTTCCTTCTGTGTTCAATTTCTTGACACGCATTACACTCAAAGAAGCACGTGGGAGTAATTCTACGGGTCAGGAAAGAAGGCACCAGTGAGCCGGCATCTTGGACTCTGTCCTGTCGCATGAACATGGCTCGAACCCGACATGAATCATTCTTCGGCGAGAATCGAAATTTCTGCATCTGAGCTATTTCAATACTGGTGCATACTCATTATAAGCATGATGATACAACAAAGCCACTCGATTAAAGAACATGCAAAATTAGCATCTGGTGCAAACTAGCTGTCAAAAGAGGTTAACTCCGATGTTTGCAGTCACCCAAAAAGATTGATGCAGGTGTTTGTACCCTGTTTGTGTCCCATTCTGAATGTCTACACATATTCATCACAACTAATTCGGCCCAATTCCATAAAAAAGCACCAACTTTGAGTCTAGTCCCAAATCTTGTCCGAACTTTATTTTGTCTCAAAAAAAGTCACCAACTTTCACTCATATCCCAAATCTGGCCCCGTTAACCCTACATCCACACTCACCGTTAGTCATCCGACGTGGCGTTTCCACCTCAGTAATTTATCCACCTCAAAAAGCCCACGTGGATTAATTTGAAGGCAAAACTGCAGTTTGCAAGGGTCTTCACATCTTTTTCTCAAGCACGATTTATGCAGTTGGGAAGTTCTCTCTAGGGTTTTTCTCGCGCTCGATTGTCGCTCATTCTCGTCCTCCGATCGAGTCATCGAGGGTTCTCACGAGCTTCGTCGACCTCCTTCCGTGCCCGGGAGTGCTCCGATCACTTGCGGTTGGCTTGGACGAGCGCCCCCTTCCTCCTCCTTGCTCTGTTTCCCACGGCCTGGGCTCGTCAGACAGATTCATTCACTCTCGTGTATACTCACGCTCAAACTTTCAGAGAGGTGGGTGGTCGTTTCCGCTTGAATTTTTTGCCTCGAAGGATCTGTGCTTGCTCAGGGACGAAGCGGACAGAAAATTCATGGACTTAGAAACGTATTCTTCTTCTTCTCGGCGATTTTTTTTGGTCCATTCTTGACGAATTGAATTGGATGAATTCTGCACAATGTTTTAGGGCTCGCCGATAGTTCTGTTCGTTTTCACTTGACGTACTCCTCAATGCCACCAAGAGTCTTGAGCTGGGCACTGATGGGTCCTCTCTTGAAGCTACTAAAGGCCAGGGGTTTGAAAATGCCCTTGTTGTCAAAGTGGAACCCGCTTGATGACCTTAAGGATGGAAAATAAATCGAGTAGTACTGTGTGGAAACAACAAAGAAAACTTTATTCTTTTCAAACCCCTTGAAGTATAATTAAAGCAATGATTTAGGACTCACCGGTAGTTCTGCTTGTTATAGATGAATTTTGAGTTTGTAAAGGGAGAGCCTTGAAGTATTTTCACCAGGAAAGACCACTCGTTAATTGTACTTCCTGTAGACTATATTGGTTGGGTACAGAGCTGCAAATCTTAAACATGTGTTGCAACAATCTTATGGAATCTCGGGTCATCAAGGTTGGGTTATTGAATCTGTTAAGAAGAGGTTGGGTACAGACCATGTGAAGTGTGTCATAATTGCTTTACTAGATCTATTGCTGTCTTACTATTATTCAATTAGTATGATGAGTTCGACATTGGACTTCAAATATCGAGTTGTTTACAGGATTTGGTCGATTGAACTATTGCAAGCTGAATTAGAAGCAATGGTGAGTTCATTCAATTGTTGACCCTTTACGTTAGACTTTAGTTTCGAATGTGTAATTTTATCTACTTTTTCACACGCTAGTTCACAAGCCAATGGACCATCTAATGGTTCATCATCAGGAAGGAAAGAGCACATGCTAGTATTTTTTCATACAAAATTTTATTTCGATACCATGTGTATAATGTGATTAATTTTTATCTTGTTTCTTTAGGCATGACATGGATATGGACTTTTCATAGCTGAAGCTACCGGGAATTCCTACTTAAGGGTAATCTCTGCCTAAAGTATTGTATGTGTATCTAAAGAAAAGCAAGCTCATATGTTCATTAATTTTAATGCAGATGCCCGATAGTGACAGAGTTATTAACATTGGAGATCCATCCATTTGCAACAGAATCAAAAGCAAGAGTAATGTTGAAGTTTCACCAAGCCAATCGGCCGTGGATATATCGGAACCTACATACACTCAAGAATCTGGAATTGGTGGTTGAATGTGAAATTGTGGACCAGAAACCATGCAATGCCTATTATTAGATATTGAGTTGTAAGACTAAAAAATGATAGTTTTATGTTGTCTGTAAGTGGATTATGTGTATGTGGATTTGGCGATGTAGTTTTGTATCTAGGATGTTTTGGCTATGCATGATATGTTTGGCTGGTTTGAAAACTTGCCAAAAAGAGGTCGCACTTGAATTTTGCAGCTCTATTAAGTTTGGATTTTGCTTTTCTTTGTGTAATGGGCTCTACAGCTTTTTTTTGTTGAGAGCATGGTGGATGATGTTCCGAGACTTTAGATCTTATTTGGTTGCTAAAACTTCTACCGTGTGATCTGCTGGAAAAGGACGGGTACAGCAAGCCAAGGTTGGATAAAAAAATACTGTTTCTGAAGCTGCAGCTTTGAAGGAAAGTAAAAGCCAACAGGCATGACACCTACAAATCGCTTTGTATTCGCTTTGTGCGACTAAATGGGACATTGTTCAGTAGAAAAAGGTAAATCGCTTTTAAGAATACATGTTTTACTCTCTGATATCAACAATTGAAAAACTTGTCATGACACTATTGGAGCTTCTACATTTCAATTATGAAACAAGTTCGTTTAACAAAAACGTCCAGGCAATATGTTCTCCAAGTTGCTGCCAGTTTATACACATATTGCTTTAATTTTCAGCTTACTTACGAAATTCCTCAACGAGGTAATTGACTAATTTGTCGAGCGCAAATAGAGTAAGATTGTTACATGATATGTGGAGCCCAAACAGAGCAAGCTGTTTTTTTCAATCGACATTCTTAGGACACCATGACTCCATTCATTCACATTGGTATTTAGAAAGAAATAAGTTTAAGTATGATGATGATATGCAGAATTCCCGAAGCCTTTGGGTTTGTCATAAACAATAGAAGAAGTACCCAAATGAAACCCAAATAAGACAGAAAACTGCAGTCCACTCAAGATGCAAATTACCCACGTTAGAAATCAAACTTCATGGTGAAACATAACAAGACTTGCAGCAAACAATTACTGCAGATCAGAGTCATAACCCATATATTATAAAACTCATGACAGTACTACTCGGTTTATTTTCCATCCTTAAGGTCATCAAACGGGTTCCACTTTGACAACAAGAGCATTTTCAAACCCCTGGCCTTTAGTAACTTCAAGAGAGGACCCATCACTATCAGTGCCTGGCTCAAGACTCTCGGCGGCATTGAGGAGTACGTCAAGTGAAAAAGAACAGAACTATCGGTGACCCTTAAAACATTGTGCAGAATTCATTCAATTCAATTCGTCAAGAATCAACCAAAAAAAAAAATCGCCGAGAAGAAGAAGAAGAATCTGTTTCTAAGTCCATAGATTTTCTGTCCGCTTCGTCCCTTGAGCAAGCACATATCCTTCGAGGCCAAAACTTCAAGCGGAAATGACCACCCACCTCTCTGAAAGCTTGAGCGTGAATATACGCGAGAGTTATTGAATCCGTCCGACGAGCCCAGGCCATGAGAAACAGAGCAAGGAGGAGGAAGGGGGCGCTCGTCCAAGCCAACCGAAAGTGATTAGAGCACTCCCGGGCACGGAAGGAGGTCGACGAAGCTCGTGAGATCCCTGGATGACTCGATCGGAGGACGAGAATGGGCGACAATCGAGTGCGAGAAAAACCCTAGAGAGAACTTCCCCAATAAATCGTGCTTGAGAAGATGAAGATGTCAAGACCCTTTAAATCCACGTGGGCTTTTTGAGGTAGTTATATTGACGTGGAAACGCCACCTCGGATGACTAACGGTGAGTGTGGATGTAGGGTTAACGGGGGTTAGCTTTGGGATATGAGTGAAAGTTGGTGACTTTTTTTGAGACAAAATAAAGTTTGGGCCAGATTTGGGACTAGACTCAAAGTTGGTGCCTTTTTATGGAATTGGGCCCAACTAATTCCTTAGGCGGAAAGTGTTGCTAGGTTGAAATCCACCGGTTAACTTCGGAGTGCAAGATGACATTGGCACACATACTCCGTATTTTCTCTTTCTCCTAAAGGGTCTCGTGCATGACAGTGACAAAAGTTTTCTTTTTTTCTGAAGAACTAGTGTTGGGTCGATTTGAAATTCAAGAATTAACACCAACTTTCTGTGCAGCCTGAACCGAAAGTGAGTCTCCAAAGATGGCCCACATTTGCTACCTATCTATACCCCCAAAATGATGCACGAAAGCACAGATAGAACAAGCCATCATGGTCGCCAAAGTCACATTCACATTTATTGGCAGTTTGAAGAAATATTTACAGATCTAAAACTTCTCGAATGCACTTCTTCTCATACTATATTGGATAATCAGGCGGACCGCTTGACTAGAGAACGATCTTACACTGCCAAAAGTAATCCAAAGAGCGAAAAATTCCACAAACTCAATCACTAAAAACTACTTTTTTCCTCACGGTGGGTCGACAAAGGAGCTGTCGACTTTACTACCCCAGTTGCTTTACAAGTCATAAAACATTCGCCGCTGTGGGTTCGCTTTACCGTAAACATGAACTATTATGGGTAGCAAACACATTGGAAAATAGTTTTACCATAAAAGGCTGCATACGACATTTTATCTTGGTTTATGGCACAGTAAATGCACTTATTGGTAGATATATGAGTGAGTTAAAACCCTCGGATCATGGTTTCGGCAAGACATCTTCCCTTATCTTCGCCACAAACTCGCCCAGATTCTTGTCCGAGCTCCCGCATTTGCTCACAGCTCTCTTAGCTTCGTCTTTCCAATTCGAAGCATTCTTCTTGAACTCTTCACTTCTCTCTCCCTCCATGACTTCCCTCACGCACATCTCTATTTCTTCCCTGGTCACCATCCCTTCCTCGCCCTTTCTGGCTCTCAGCCCGACTCGCCAGTTTTCCTCCAGAAACTTGGCGTTGGTCGGCTGGTCACTCCAGAGTGGGACCCCCACCATGGGCATGCCTAGGCTCAGTCCCTCCAGGGTCGAGTTCCACCCGCAGTGTGTCACGAAGCAGCCCACGGCTCGATGAGCAAGCACCTCTAATTGGTCGCACCATTCCACAACTAGCCCTCTATTCTGGATTGAATCAAGGAACTGGATGGGCGACTTCAGCTTATGCTCGAAATCCTTCAATACCCAAATGAAGTGCTTGTTGGTTGCTTTCAAGCCAAATGCTATTTCTTCAACTTGGTCCGAAGAAATGTTTCCCATGCTCCCGAACGATACATAAATCACCGAACCCAGCGGCCTTTTGTCAAGCCATCTCGAGCACTGGTCACCGGTGGGGTTCCAGAGACTGCCTCCATATGATGTGTCCCCATCGATCTGCCGGTCAACATAGGCTGATGGTACCAATGGGCCAACCATCACCAACGGCCAAATTCCAAACAAGGCCTTCACAAGCTGATAATTGAAACAAAGTAACAAAATTAACTGAAGAAAAGGGGCCTGCAAAAGCAATCATTTCATTTGCAACTCAAATCTAGATAAATAGGACCATCAAAATACTTTGTCCAAGCCCATGATTGGATTTCAGACAATCCTAATCTCAGACCTGAAAAGGTGTGGTGCATGTTTAGCTCCCCGTAAACTTACCTAGGCATTTTCAAAGAACATCACAATCAGGACCTGTTGCTCTAGTTCTTCTCTATCATCTCTCTTCCTGCCTGATTATCTCGACACCATTGATGATGGAGCACGCAAAAAGTGTTTATCATTTTGATCGAGTTATGCCCTTACAGAATCACTTACGTGTCATTTCCATGTGATCAGTGTCAGACAACCAGGTAACTTAAAAGGAATTACTTCCCGAAATCTTAAAAAGCTCCACGGACAAGGAAGGCATATGCTCACCTCAGCCTCCAACTCTTCAAAGGAATTGCAGAATACCCAGTCATTTTCTTCCAGGCGAGCAAATTTCTCCATAATCAGAGCCAAATAAGCCGACTGACTCTCAGGATCCACAAGAAAGCTCGGTAAGTCAGAGAATTCAAGCAGAGGAAGCCCGGGCAGCACGATGGGCAGCGCATCGGGGCACAATGGATAACTCAGCCTACCCTGGTGAATATACCAGTACAAGGAGCAGACAGAAGCTGAGTTGGTCAATAAAACAGCTGCATAAATCCCAAAGGTTTTCGCCACATCAAGAGCCCACGGAAGCAATGAATCATACACAATACAGTTCACAGGGTATTCCGTTTCAGAGAACTTGGATATGAGCTCAGATAGTGTTCTCGAGCCCACTCTCTTGAACGACTCTACATATGCTTGTGTGCTCGGAGCTTGCTTGTAGCCACCCTCATCAAAGCCATCAGAGATCGGCTCAACATGCACCCTCTCTGCTTTAATGGAGCCAATGGCGTAACGGGTGGTGGCTAGAGTGGCCCTGAGGCCTTTGGAGGCCAAGCGCTTGGCGAACTGGAGAAGTGGGTTGATGTGGCCCTGAGCAGGATATGTGAGCACGAGGACATGACCTTCCTGATTCTCCATGTCTGCCTCTCTGCTGCTGTGAGTGCTTACCTTACCAGATGCAAGGATGGGCTTTGCTGGCTTTTAAAGGTAACTTGATTGTAGAAAGAAGAATTTTATTCTTAAACTAATCTGACCGTGATCAGCAAGAATCTACAGCCCTAGCTGACAAGTCAAAAGTCAAGAATAATGTTCAAGACCAGCATCCAGAAAACGGAGATATGCACAACTATATGTTCTGCTTATGACCTGTATTTTTTTCCTAGCAAATGAAAAAACCGAAAACGACTTGGCATTTCGTACAAAGATAAATCAATTAATTTGCTAAATTGCTTTACAATACACGTGACCAAATTGCGGTAGCAAACCAGGTGAGTGATGCTTCTTTAGGGCATCCAAAGTTGATTTCTTTTGATTGTAAAGCAGTCAGTTCCAACTGATTCATTGCCCTAGAAGAGTTGTCGCGTAAATGGAAGTCCAAACTATCAAGAAACTTGTCATTTACGGGACCTGTGAAACCCAACCACTTCAAGCAAAATTGCATAAGCCTTCTATGAGAATACCTACATACTTGTACAACATACCCAGATATAAGACGCAATCTTGATTCACAAAAAATAGATGCTATCCACTCGGCCATTAGCTATACAGCTAATCAAGAGACCTAACTTCCCACTACCTAAAAATGCGCACAAAAATTGATTTGGAACTCCAACATTTAGGGAAAAAAATGCGCACAAAAATTAGCAGGGCAGCACTAGTGCCGCAGTATCTTGAACATGACCAATCCTCCCTTCACTAAGACTTTACCATCTCTGAATTTCCCGTTGACGAGTTCTTCTCATGACAACAATCTTTCTAACCCAGAACCACTTCAACACACTAAATAATTTCTTCCATCTCTTCTGAGCATTGGCTATGGCAACAGCTGACGGCTTCAGCAGAAACTCATTCACAGCGCATTGCAGATCAGCTTGTGATTCGAAATTCGTGCTCTGAGATGGAAGGGGACAATGGGAGTCGAAAAATTGCAGATGATCCTCATCAAAGAAATCTTGGCTCATAGACCTCGCATCACAAATCATGGAGTTGGCAACTTGACTGGGGAAACTCAGGGTTTGATTGTATCTAAGACCCATGGTCTCCATACCGTGCAATGTATAGTCGTCTAAGCCACTAACATCCCCCGTGGAGTAGATGGATGAGATAATATCTGGGGAAGACGCATTTGGTGGGGCATAGTCAAATCCACTTATCCTTTCACAAGACAAGAACCTGCAAGCGTTCAAACCCTCGGTCTTTGGTGAGCTCGAGTTGCATGGAGTGCTTGATACATTTGAAGAGCCAGCGATGAGATATGCTTCTTCATCAAAAGAAACTACCTCTTCCCAGTGCTGGAAGGCAGAAATAACCAAGTTGTGGGCATCCACCTGGAAAGAAAAAACACTACCATTAACTCAAAAAACAATTGAAAAAAGGATAACAGGTATAATGAACAGATCCAAGGTGAAAAGTAGGGTTTACCGTCTCAGTTTCAGAGAGCTTTTCAATAGGAACATACTGACAATCTGAAAGTAATCCCATCACTTGTCCCACAAGATTGAAGACGACACCAGTTTTTGGCTGTGACGTAGGAGGGCAGTATAGATACACCCTTTTATCAATCACACACGTACGCGCATGCTCTACGGTAACTTCCCACATCTTAGCAGACATACCAGTGCCAAGAATCTGGACATACATGATCAACCAATAAGAAGTTTCCAGAGAGGAAAGGAGATGCTTGATTAACTATAATTATTGTACCCGCATATGTAAATATATGTGCACTAAAGCTTAAATCATCACATTTGCCAACTAGAGAACATCATGCATCTTTTGAAGATGAATATTGATCGGAAGAATTCCAAGTCAAAACTTAAATCAGGAGAGATCAATTAATTACGTGTCGGAGCCTTGAAGGGTCAATGTGTAGCAGTGTCAGAAAATCCTTCACAGTGTAGATGTTTTCCCGACTGAGGCGTTTGTGGAAAGCTCCATCTTTCCCAATCTTTTCCAATCTCCATACTTCATCAAGCAAGGAGGGAGGGTGGTGCTTCTTGTACACTGCAAGAAGAACCAGACACAGAAAGATTTTGATTGATCTTTTTGCTTTGATAATTCAGTATTAAAAATTGTATGACACAAAAACCAAAAGAAAACATGCATAGAAGCGATTACTTTCTAATCCACAGAAATGGTGCATTAGGATATTCTGTGATTCGGTATTCTACAAATCATACAGATATGTCATAATATATGCACTTACATTCTCCACGGTGATCCCTGACAATGAAGGATTCTGTCTTTGCTTCCTTTATTCTAATCCCATCAAAGTTATCTACAACTCGTGCACCTATTCGGAATCTACGGCTTCTAGTCCAGCTTGAATTATCAGTGAAAGCAATCTCAACCAAAGAACAGACACCATCTTTAAGATTGAGAATTGCTTCTCCTGTAAGAAGAGGCTTCTTTCCTTCCCTTTCTCTGACAATGTTGTTCTTGAATTCTTCAACAGTCCAATTCTCGGTCTCATCACTGTCAAAGTCGCCCTCCAGAACTACAATTTCAACCTTCGCTAATGACTCAGCCCCAGAATCAACGATCTGTCCACTATGAGCATCAACTAGAGCTATTTTAACAGCGGAACATTCTTCCCCCTCGATTCTGGCACCAGTAAAGACAGGTAGAGAGAGACTACTCATAAACTGCAATTGTAGGCTTCTAGTTTCGGAACGAGGTACATCTTTCTCATAACTCCTGGACAGAAATCGAGCAGTTGTTTTAACCCCAGGTGAGACAACTCCTGGATTAAATGGATTCGATTATGCTTACCTTTTCATAGAGTTCATGTACTTTTTCAAGGCAATATCGACTTCCTCTTTAACCTGGATTCAACAAAGTCAACTCCTCTAATTGATGTTAATTACCCAAACAACCACATTATTTGTGTACGAAGAACTTGAAGCATCATGTGTCGGGATGGAAAGTTTCCTTCAAGTACAAAAGCATTTAAAAGAACCACAATCACCAAAATGAGAATCAATAGCTTTTCATGTAATACTAACCATCGTTTCAAAAGACCAGTGATATTGAAGCTCAAAACTCGTATTGGTAAGAAAAACAATACCAAAGCAACTAAACACCAAAATGGACAGATTCTTAACATGGTTAGATAAAGATCCCACTAAAGAACACAAGTAAAGTTAAGCAGGAACTGCTGTAGTTGGAAAAAAAAATTAAAAGTTACCAGCATGTTCCATCATCATTAAGTTGAAGCAAGGTCAAATGCAAATGAAATCGGACAATTACCTCGAAATGACTAACAAATGCTGTTGGTTACTTTCCAAAAAAAATGAACTTACCACTTTTCGAATTAAAGGCTCTAGAATTGGCTCCAGCAGATGCTGAACAGGTTGCATCTTCATCACTTCAAGTACCACACTAGACAAAGCAAATATAAACGTTAATTCCCAAGATAAGTAAGAATAGAGTACCATCCAGCAAGCCTCAGAAAACAATATTTAATCCTTCCATAACATATCAGGACAAAAAGTGGACAAAAACTAAATCCTGCAAACATTAGAGGACCAGAAGAATGGCTCCTCCATTTTTCTGATTCCTCAAAAGGAGTAACATATTTGAAGATTCTCAAAATAGCAAAAACAAAAAAAAAAATCCCAACACTTGTAAGTTGAAGCCGGGATGGGTAAATTGCCCTACTAGCAGCCAATCATAATGCATAAATGGGGAAGCAACAAATTAGCTTTTGCTTGGTCAGCCATTTCTCGGTGAAGAACATGCTGTGTTAGAATAATGGCGTGTTTGCACCCGGATGTCTCTCATCCACAGATACGCTATAGAAAAAGAGCGTGCCCGGCATGATAAAATTTCGAACTACACGTGTTCTTCTTTCTTAACTCGTTCAAATTCAAGACATAGAAACCTGTCTAGAAAGCCAAACTACACAAAGCTCGACACGCTTCTGAATACCCCGCCGTGAAACATAATTTCATACTCAGCATAGCCATGGACAATTCAGGCCTGCGATTTCCAGTTCAAACAACAGTGATTCCTCACGTTCCTCTATGGAACTCCCACCATCAAATGTCACTCAGATGGGAAATTAAAAAACTAGCAACAACACGCAAGCAAATATTTCATCATCAAGGCTGACACTTTAGACATAAAAAGGACTAAAAACGCAGTCAACAGCCAAAAAAAAAAAAAACTTTCCAATAAATCTCAAATATTCCACTCACTTCTTCAAGGTGGGTATTCGTCTTCGCTTATCATCGGGACAATTCCCATCCGATCGAGCCTTGCCATCCTCTTGCTGCCTCTTCTGCGACATGGTCGAGAAACCCCAGTTCGTGAAACCCGCGATGGATCACAATCTCGACTATAGAAATCATCTAAAGAGCCCAACATGCGGCGCAAGCACGCAGATAAAGAGTAAATAATAGGAAAAAAGAGGGGAGTCTTTGAGGCCTATATATACAGAAATCAATAAATGGCAATGAATGGTAAGGCTCCAAAACAGAAAACAAGGGGGCCCGTGTCTTCTTCTTCCTCTACTACCAGCCGTAATCTGAGAGTTTGGCCGGGTGCGGGATGCTTCGTAACGGAAGAAAAAGAGGCCTGTCTATCATCACTCCCGAGAAAGGCACCGAGTTGGCACGGTGACTCAGTGAGTCTCTCGAGCCACGTATGGTTGATGATTGATCGTTACAGAGAAAAGATACAGGGGTCGTGTGGTGGGGAACTTGAGAAGAACCGGGCGTGGAGAACAAGGTGACGAAGAAGAGGAAACGCCATTTGGGTTTCGTCGGTTGGCGTATTACGCGACCGTGTCCTGTCCTTGAGATTCGTACTACATCTGGAATCCTGGATTACGTCAAGCAGATGGAAGCGCTCCTAATCACTTCACTCATTTGTATGTTTCCTTGAAGATTTTGAACTGAAAGAACTTATCGACACACTCGTGAAACATTAATAATATATTATGAGGTTTCTTGAAAACTTGTCAATTTATATATATTTGGAAAAATGAGACAAATTATCTTTAAATTTCGATCCAACACGCAATTTGATTCATGAACTTTTAATTTAATCAATATGATTCATGAACTTTAGCTCAATACGCAATGTGGTCCCTAAATTTTTTATTTGTTTAATGTGGCCTCCTAAACTTTTGGAACATGTTCAATTTAGTTCCTAAACTATAAGAAAATATCCAACATCGTCCCTAAACTTGAGTTAATGGAGTGACTATATTGAACATCTTCATATAGTTTAGGGGCTAAGTTAAACATGTTCCAAAAGTTTATGGACCATATTGATCAAATTAAAAATTCAGGGATTACATTGCGCATTAGGTTAAAGTTTGGAGATCATATTGATCAAATTAAAAATTCAAGGATCGTATTGTATATTGGGTTAAAGTTCATAAACCATTTGTGTCATTATCCATTTTTTTTTTTACTTTTTCAAAAAATAATTCAATTTTTCAAGATAATGACTATTTGTATAACTTAAAAAGTAATCATTTCCTGAAAAGCTGCAATTTTTTTTTAAAAAAATTATGGCGCATTTCTTGAGTGAAGGTGTTTTTCAAGAATTAATTTTTCGGGCTTTCACCTAATTGGTTCGCCGAAAATTGACTTAATTAATAGAAGCGGACTTTTTCTGTTCAATTTGAACTATATATATTCTTTTTCCTTTTCGTTTTTTTTTCCGTTTATCGACTTTTAAGTAGAGAGTTATTTCACCAAAATTCATTTTCGCCTTTAGAGAATTGAATTTGCACCCACATCTTCTACCGATTAGACTGTCGTTGATTATTATTATTATTATTATTTTGGTCAAAATTGTCGATGATTGATATTCCCGTGAAATGCCGCGAATACAAAAGTGGGAAGATTCTCTTTATCACGCGAAGCCGGTATACCAACCTTAATTTTAATGTAGGCCCTTGAGTCAATTAGCGTGATCTAATCACAGATTAATCACGACAAAAGCGAATTAAAAACGTGACTTGCTCTTTCCCGGAAGCTGTCGAGTTCAACTACGGCGCACGCTTTTTTTATTTGCTAATCAGGACCAACTTTTCTGTGATTTTTTACAGTTCTTGACCGCCCAGCTCTTGATCTAATCACCTAGATTAGGTGGGTAATCGCCGTTGATGGATTGGTTTAGAGAGGTATTAATTAGTTCATAACTGGCCCCACCTTTGTCTCTTTATGAAATATATTGTTATAGAAGGGAGAACTAATGCCCCGTCGAGACGCAAAAATTAGCCATGTTTGAAGATTGAAATTGCATGTTCTTCGTTTTATTTAAGTCTCAAGAATTCTATGGAAATAATCCTCGAAATCCACTAGTCTCGACAAAAACCAGTTCTATTTTTTCACCAAGCTTAGAAGGTAGCGGAATGGTGTAGTGGGTGGTGGGAAAAATTGCCAAGAAAATTTTAAATCCATTGTAATTGAGTCAATTCAGTCCTAAATATTTTGTTTTAGTCAACTTAATCGTAAACATTTGACATTTATGTCGATTCAGCTCTTTGGAGCTAACTTTGGCCGGTCGGCATAGACATGGACGCCGACACTCGCGTGGATACTTTATCATAATATTTTAATATTTTTCGAATCTTTATTTGTTTTAGTTTTTCCTTTTCTTTTCTTTTTTTTTTTCCTTTTTTTTTCCCTTCCTCCTTCTTCTTCCTCTACCCAGTAGCCAGACCTCGGTGACCGGCCGGAGGAAGGAAAAAAAAAAAGAAGAACAAGAAAAAAAGAAAAAAAGTAATTCTAAGAAAGTACTAAAATATTATCAAGAATTGTTCATGTCAGCACCAATCGGCTAAAGTTGGTCGAAAGGATTTAATTGGTACAAATACAAAAAGTTTAAGACTTAATTTGCCATAAAAAGAATTTAGGATAGAATTAGCATAATTATAATAAGTTCGGAATCTGTGTTTGCAAGATCCATTAAAGCCTGTACTTTTTAGAGAGTACTGTCCAGCTCTTCGACAAGGAAACATGATGTTAGAATATGGAAAATTATTGCGTCACGAACATTCAGCCACACAGGACGTTAGTGTCGGAGGATGTTTCGTGAGATAGGAGGAATCTTGAGACCTTAGCATAGCCACACAAAATGCATGAACGTAGGGAGAAATGCCATGATATTGTTGGAACCACATCACCGTATTTTCGCATCAATCAATCCTCGACTAGATGAAACGACATTAAAGAACATAGACATTACTTTTTTCTTCTTCTTATTTTCGAGTGATTTTCGTGCACTCGAGAATTCGGATGAAGGGTTTTCAAAAGGAGGCGCCCTAGCGGGCTCTCGACATCGTCGGTTTCCTACAATAATCGATGCAACTAGCAATTTCTCGTCATTGAGGCAGGGCCCCAGAAAAACCAATCATGGAGCATCGACAAATAACTGTGAAAATTTGACAAGCCATTGATTTAGACCAACGTTATGTTGCCTAATTTATTCGCTGAAGAATGCAATTAGTCACTATCTAAAATTGGTAGGGAAGAGACACATAAGATGTCACGGTCAGCAAGTGCACCCTCTTGCCACCTTAGTTTCCGCGAATCTTCCTCTGTCCAACCGCCAAACCAAATCCACAGCCGAAGCTCGACTTACTTGAAAAAAGAAAAAGAAACAAGCATACTTCCAAAGTAGTCCTACCCACCATCCGTTTTTTTATGTTATGATCTAAATATGGCTTTCAACCTCAGATTGTTAGACGTCATGAATGTTTTCCGCCTAAGTAGTGGAATCACAATTCAAAGCACGGTCCCAACAACTATGACCATCAAATAGATATCGTACATGTCTTCCACCTTCTAAATGTTGATTTCGGGTGTCCCCGCATCTAATCGAAGAGCCATAGATTCGAAGAGCCATAGGTTCTAGTCCGCATTGAGGAGCCAACCCCAAGCAAGCAAAGGTGAAGCAGAAGCAGCAGCTCTTTCCCAATTACATCGAACCTTGGGGTCAAGAAAAGCATCCTTTCGGGGTAGGATGAAGATGTTCTTTATTCTATTCACTCAGAGTTCGCCATAGAACCCATCTCTAGAACCATAGTCAATACCCAAGCTCAACCTTCACCACGTGATTACTACAAGCTAGCCTCATCCGTATGCCCTATCCTTTCTATCTATATGTTGATTGATGCCCTTAGATTCCTTCTCTTCTTTTAAGGACGTTAGAAAGAAACACTTAAGGTCGATTTCTTTCCCTTGAAAAAAAAAAAAAGGTGAACGTGGAAGTGACTACACTAATTTGGGAAAATGATTTCCCCTTTCCAAAGTCTTAGCATGCTAATTTTGGTCGACGAAAAACATTTTCTGTCGACCGATTCATGTTCTAGTGCCCAAGCAAGTGAAAAGTCTGAAAAAAAAAAAACCCTTGCAAAGAATGGTTTTATTCCAAATAGACCCACACACTTCAATTTATAAATCTCTCAATTACCTCGATTTAAGTTTAATTTCTTCGAAGTAATTCAGAAGCCACGTACGCAGATGAGTGAAAGAAACTGTACAAGCTGTGCGTTTCACGTTGATGATGCTCTGAGGGAAAAAAAGAAGAAGAGGGAAGCGAAGAGCTGTCAGCTCAAAAGATTTGAAGGAATCTTTTTTATTGCTCGTTTCATGACCACATCTTGAACACTTTGCTTTAAAAGTAGGCAACCTCCGACCACGACCGCACATGATTGAAAACCTCAGGCATTTCAAACCACAACAATACCCGTTAATAAAGGTGTCCCTCATCATGGTACCTTAGAATTCAATCAATCTCCTATGTCCTGTAGTTGTTTTCGATTTCGTACCGAATATGGACCCCCCTGTGTTTCCATTAACCGTGTGGCTTGTTTCACATTCTTTAAGCTCCGGCAGTCGAGCACCGTCATCGGCGAAGTCCGTGTTGTGGCGTGGTCAGGGTGCATGCATCGCAACCGCGAGTACAGAAGTAAGAATTGCGACGCAATTATGGTCCACAAAACATGTTAAGAGGAGCGTGCATCGCCTGAGGAAAGAGGGAAAGATCTCACACTGTTATGCATGGGATTGTCTCAATATTTTCCAAGTAGTCATGAATGCATAAAGATCAAGAAAAGAGATTACTTCATTTATCAATCGGTTTTGATAAATCAAACAATGCTAAACCATGAAATTGCATTGTAGCCTACTGGGAGGAAAACAAGCCCGTCTTCTTTAGGATAAAACAAGAGAAATGAACTTAGAGCTAAGTTCACACTGTGATCACATCTATCCATTTCACTGGTGACAAGGTAAGTAGAGATTGGAAATTCTCAAGGGCTGCATGGAGTTCTGTAGCAAGCAAATATGATAATTCTGTTAAAAAGTATTTTAGTTTGGGATTTTCTTCTATTTAGTTTCTCAACATATATGCTCTCACAGCCCTCTAAAGAAATCCATTTCCAGAAGTTGTCTAGTTGGCAAAGGAGATGTGATTTTAACCCTTGCTTAGCTTTTCTACGCAAGTTGATGATTTGCACCGACTACAGAACATCGAACATGGCCCAGATCAATTCAAATCTACTGAGAAGCAATAGAAAAGGATAGTTTCCCACAGGGATATGAATCAATTTAAGCTTTGAGATATTCTGAAGCACCAGAACAAAAATTTCAGGTGTGAATGACTAATTTCTCTCAGGAGTTTTTCAACAAAGTGATCTTGGGATATCTGTTATGCACTCCAAAAAAGCTTTATGTATCTTGTGATATTTCCGACTATGTAGAATGGTAGATCTTAAACCGACAGTCCTCTCCCAATTGAGTATAAGATGCAAGGGTTTCATTACTAAAAGCCAAATACTTCTCTCACCGTAAAATGGATATCCGTTACCAAAACGATGAATCTGGCTTTAAATTCTACATTCTCCAAACTTAACTCAACATGTAGTGCACCCAGTGCTAAGATCTTTCTCCCAGAACGCACCAACGCTTTTAGAACAGAACAAGGTTGTATAGACCCGTTCATGGACAAGATTAGATCAGATTTGCCTTTATAGGCCCAGCCTTCAGAGCGACCCATAGCTGGGGCCTATATACACAATGGTCCAAGTCTGGCCCAAGGAGGTGAGGATTACCAAAAATTTACTCTGCAAAATGGTGATGATTATCTATGACTCAATCCATAAATTTTGTTATGGGTGTAGGACCCTTGTGGCTTGTAGTAAGGCCATATGGGTCCGCAGCGTTGGTCAACCCTCCACACCCTTTTTCCTATAAAAAATAAAAAAAGGTGGCAGGTATTTAGCTGAACCAATTTAAAGGGTCCAAAATCACAGCCAACCCATTTCTTTCTTTCCACTATCTCATCCACTAGTATTATCTATTTAGATATTATTTACTTCAAGGTGAAGTTTTCACCTAAAAAATCCTGGAGATTCGCAAAAGACGCATGCTTATGCTTGTGAAAATTAAGCGATCTCGAAGACTACCTAAACCAGGTAACAAACAGCACCAAGTTGCTTTTCAGACAGAAACAAGAACCAAGACAAAACCAAAAGAGGCCTTGCCAATGAAGAGGAAGACATGAGATATAGAGGTTGAAAGATTGAAAAACATGATTGCCATTTGCAAAGTGGCTTGTGCTATGAATTCTTACAGTAGTTCAGTAGAGGACAATCTTTGCCCGGGGATTCCTTCTTTTGCTGGCTATCCTTCCCTTTGCCACATTGCTGGTTATCCTTTCTTTTGCCGCATCTGTGGCACATCTTACCATGAGTGAATAAAAGGCAATTCAAATCAAATTTAAGCTCGCTTGGAATCCGTCGGTTGAGATGGAGATACGCTCTGTTTCTGTCGGCTGTAGCTGGGATCCATCCAATAGTCTTTGCAATCTCGAAAACCTGCACGTGTGCCTAGCATTGAAATTCATAGTGATGCTAAAACAGCGACTGCTTTGTAAGGTAAACTACTCACATGGGTATCGACTGGGAAATCATCTTGCTGAAGATGGAACATCAAGACACAAGCCACCTGTAATATAAATGGGGTAATACGGCAATTTCGAAAGCAATAAGATGCAGGAAACTGAAATGAGTAATTTTTATTAATCAAATCAAGAACCCAACAACGATATCTGTCATCCTCAAACTCTGCTATCATTTCCAGCGAGAGACAAGAGAAGGGACGAGCCACAACCACTTTTACTAGTATAGCATAGTTGAACAATCCATGATAGAGCCTTACCAACAATAAAAAACAATCCATGATAGAGGAGAAATGAAGATATCTTAAAAAACCAAAAATGGCATATTCATGTCCTTGAAGTTTAATATCTACGGCATCCTACGATGGGCCCCACAAAAAGTTTTCATGCTTATGAGTTCAATGACATTATCATGAGAAGCTAAAGAATGGACAAAGAAAGGACCATTACCGTCTTTGGACCAATTCCTTTGAAAAGGGATAGCTCGGCCTTAATTTCACCGACCGAGAGATCCCGCAAGTATTCCAAGCATAGTTTTCCCCTTTTCTCAAGCAAGCAAGTCAAAATGTTCTTGATGCAAGCTGCTTTTGTTGGGGCTAGACCTCCGCATCTTATGGCATCCTCAACACATGTTGATTCAGCAGCAAGAACCTTGGAAAATCCACAAGCAAATTCATGGGAAACTGATGGAATCATATAAAACAATAGCGATTTTCTTCTTGAACAAATTGCCGTGACTGCCAAGTTCCAGAGAGAAACTAATCAATCCAAATACTCCGCATTTCTAAGAAAATGACGGATCAAATCCAACCTAAAAGTTGGAAATTTACATGCACCCATGAAGCCAAAAGCACCAATTAGACAACTCCAACACGAATTACTGCAAAGAAAGGTCCAAGGAAAACCAGAAAAGCTCACATCTTCCCAGGAGGGAAAAGCAGACTTGAGAGAAGCGAAAGCCCTCTGAGAGTTAACGTCGGTCGTGTTCTGCGACAGCACGGTCTTCACCAGACCATCCAAGACGCTCTCTTCCTCTTCCACTTCCACTTCATCCACAAGCACCGTCTTCACCTCTCTCCGTTCGTGACCATCGTCCTCTTCCTTAACGACGAGACCCAGTTTTTGTTCCCTCTGCTTTCGGTACTTGGTGAATTCTTGCGGGAAGCCGTGAAGGGCTAAGAGATCGTTCCGAACCGCCCGGCATTCCTCAGGCGTGGGTCGATGGTGGGTTTGGTACGGATCGTCTTGGATGGATTTAGAGGATTGAAGTGGAGATTTGCTTGGGAGGGTTGGGTGCGGGCGGTCTTGGAGCTTCCTCTTTCGCTGTGTCCGCATTTTCGCCGCGCAGCGTGCGCAGCAGACGATGCGCGACGGACCATCTCGCAAAACGCCGGACTTTGTTGTGGGCCTTATGGGTCGGATTCATGGGTTTTTCCAAATGGGCCGTAATAAAGACTACTACGGGCCTACACTTTTCGAATCATCCCCGAGTTTTTGCGACAGAAAAACAAAACCACGCGATTTCAATAGGATCAAAGTATATCCCACTCTTGTACAGTAGAATAGGATTAGGATAGAACCTGACCAAGAAAAAGTACATGCCACTTAGAAAAAAAGGTATATACCACTAACTGTTGAAGAGCAAATAAAGAATACACGATTTAACGAGGTTTGACAATGTGCATGCATCCTTGGTCAAACACCTCACACTCTCACATTTTTTCTTTTCTTCTTCGTTGTATTATCAAGTACGTGTAGACCTATAGATATACATCAGATGGACTTCTTCTACAAGTCAAGTTGAAAAAAAAAACCCTCTACAAATCAAGAGGAAAAATAAAATCCCATACAAATTAGGAAATAGAGCTCAAGCCAACACTCTCCCATCAAATTGGTATGTAGATATCTCACATGCCCACCTGTCTAATGAGCTATAGAACACTCTGCTTGAAACAGCCTTCATCAAGATATCTGCTAGTTGGTCTTCGGGTTTTACGAATGGAAGCTGAATCACATTGGAATCCAAGTTCCGCTTAATGAAGTGATGATCCACCTCAATATGTTTGTTGCAATCATGTTAGATAAGATTGTGAGAGATATCGATAGCAGCTTTTTTTTATTACAAAACAACTCTATTTCAGACATGGGAGGAAAACCAAGTTTCGTCATAAGTTTCCGAAGCCATAGGAGTTCACACAGTCCCTTAGCCATTCATCCGAACTCTGCCTATGCACTTGAGAGAACCATTACTTTTTATTTTTTGCTCCTCCAAGTAATCAAATTCCCTCCTACGAAGGTAAAACACCCCGAAGTAGATCTTCTGTCTGACACACTTCCTTCCCAGTCCGCGTTTGTAAAACCTTCGATCTTAAGATACCCACTCTTTTGAAACTGAAGCCCTCTTCCCGGCGCTTCTTTTAAATATCAAAGGATTCATATTACACTATCCATATGATCTTCACTAGGAGCGTGCATAACAACACTTAATGCACAGGTAATATCAGGACGTGTATGTTGACACCTGATTTTTGACCATCTATTATTGTGATTTTTATTCTTTAAAATTAATTAAAAATATAAAAAAAGTCATAAAATCACAAAATCAACTTTGGAAGCCTTAACTTAGCCTCAGGAACCAATTTTGAACAAAAAATATTTTTCGTAATTTTTAATAATTTTTCGAATTTATTTAATTATAAAAATACTCAAAAAATCAGAAAAAATACCATCCGTGGTCAGAAAATTACACAAAAATATTCAGAAATTTTATTTTAATTCCCTCTTTAATATTTTCACTTTTTATCAGGGAAATTTGTCTCTATTCATGGGGTTCCTTCACAAACATAATCCCGAACCGAGCCTAAAAAATCCTTTTCGAGTCTTTTAATTTTCAATTCTTGGTTTTTATAAGTTATGACATTGGACTCTAAAGTATTGAAATGCAATTGGGTCAATTTGACCTCCAATTTGACCAATTTTAGCCAAAAGGACTTAATTGCATAAAAATCTTTCAATTTAGTCCCCGGTTTCACAATTTTCAAAATTAAATCTCACACGGGCATACCATTGAAATTAAACACCTCTACCCTATGTTTTTCATCATGATGAATCCATTGGGGGCCTCAATTTGGACTAATTTGGTCGTTTGGACCTCCGATTAGGCGAAAATCATTTTCGGATCCTAAAGGCAATTTGGGGTTTTCACTAAATTTCAATCAATTGATTCATGAAAATACCCCTATTTGATGGAAAACATGTCAAGGAGTCCGATTATGGCATCAATTTCACAAAAATAGGTCGATTTGAGGCCCAATTTGAGATAATTGGTCGAACCGGGC
The DNA here is from genome assembly GCA_021437785.1 of Rhodomyrtus psidioides. Lineage (NCBI taxonomy): Eukaryota > Viridiplantae > Streptophyta > Magnoliopsida > Myrtales > Myrtaceae > Rhodomyrtus > Rhodomyrtus psidioides. The sequence continues at coordinate 9,119,653 of JAILYB010000015.1, read as the reverse complement.
CGGTTGGGTCAGACCCGACCCAGCCCGGTCCGACCGGGTCTGCAACTCTCAGTTGCAGACCCACCGCGGCTTAAAGAATGTGAAAACAGAGGCGTGGGGGCGGCGTCGATTTGTTTAAGAAAAGAAAACGACAGGAATGGGGGACAGTGGCAAAGTAATCCACGAGCGGAAGTGGAGACGGCGGCCACCCAAAAAGGCCGGTCGGCCACGAGAAAAAGAAAAGGAGGAGCTCGGTTTCGGGGGAGTTGGACCGGGCAGAAGACAAAGAGAGGAGTGAAATAGAGAGAGGAAGAGGCCGGGACTCGATGGAACCGCCGCCACATCGTCGCCCCGCCGTCACAGTCCCCGGCGGGCACGAGGTTAGTATCCCCCCATGTTTTGTTCTGTTTTTGTGACGATGAACAGGGCTCCTCGGTCCGGCTCGATTTCGACCGAGTCGGGCCGAAACCGATAGCATCCGATCTTCCTGAAGATGTGTAGGGTAGGTTTATGTGACTGGTATAGCTCGGTATCCCTCGCCGGGCTTCGACGAAGTCATTTAATCACGTTTCAGTATACGCACGTCAGGTGTTCGACCAAATGACCAGAGGTATGTCCCAAATCATCGTTCCCGGCCGTGCCCGTTTGTCCTCTTTTCGTGCGATTCTAGCTTTGGAAATTCACTAGAATTATTTCTAAGCCTGCCTTACCCTTTATTTGGCATAAAACCGCGGCGGGAGCACGGCTCGGGAGTTCGCCGGTCATCGGCTCGGACCAAGAGCTCGGCGGGGCGGTTCACTCTGCTGCAGACCCTTAGTGGGATTCAGGTAAGTTTCTAAACCTCGCAGGGACGCCATGTGAATGATTGGAAGCGAGTTTCGACGTAAATATTTTGTTTGCAAGTACCTCGCCGGAACCGGGTTCGGGAAGGTTCGGATCGACGGCTTCCGGCGTGTCCTTGGTGGTTAGAATACTTTTATGTTGATTCTGAGGTCCTAAGGAACCGAACGGTGCTAAAATGATCAAAAAACGTTAAGATTTGGTTCGGTTTTAGGTCCTCCGGCGAAGTTTCCGGCGAGGAGGCCGGAATAATCACTGTTCCGGCTCCTTCTCCGGGGTCTTAGACCAGTCAGCGGTCAAACCGCTGACGTGGCACGCCACGTAGGCCGCCACGTCAGCGTGGGGGGGCCACGTCCGAATAAGCAAGACCCAGATCGGACGGCCGTGGCTTCGCCACGTGTCGCGATCTGGGATTTTTGGAAAATAAAAAAATAATTTTCAAATTAATAAATGATTTTCAGAAATAATAATAATAATAATCCAACGGTCCCGAAGATGCCACGTCGCTCGATCTGAGGTGTCCGTTCTCAGTCCGTGAAACGGCGCCGTTTTGATCGTGGAGGAGTCGGGCCGGGCCTGGGTCGTGGGTCCGGGTCGTGGGCCGGGTCTGACCCGGCCCAAAAAAATATTTTTAAATAATAAATAATAATAAAAATAATAAAAAATTCAAAAATTCAATAAAATATAGAAAATCATAAAAAATTCAAAAAAATTCGAAAATTTCAGAAAAATTCTAAAAAATTCCAGAAAATAGGAAATGGCCACATTCAACTGGCCACGACCTGTTTCGGGTCTTTTGACCCCCGATCTTTTCCGAAATGACGGTTTTGCCCTTCCGGCAAACCGTCTTCCAAAAAAATTCTAAAAAAATTCAGGAAAATCTCAAAAAATAGGAAATGGCCACAATCAACTGGCCAAGGCTCATCCCGGGTGTTTTGAACCCCGACCCTTCTTAAAATGACGATTTCGCCCTTTGGGCGAATTGTCTTCCAAAAATTGATGAAAAATCAAGAAATTCCAAAAAAATTCTCAAAAATGGGAAATGGCCACAATCAACTGGCCATTGAATATTTTGGGTAATTCGGTATCCAAATCTTCCAAAAATTGATGATTTTGCCCTTCGGGCTAAATCGCCTCCAAATCTTCTCATTTTACCCCGGTCTGAAATCACACCTTCCCTAAGCCCTTATGGTTATACTAGGAAGCCATTGACTTGAATTGACGTGCATTGATATGATTTATTTATGCACTTGACTGCGCTTCCATTAAAATTGATTGTGATTGATAGGAATAGTTTTCCAATCTGCATGGACCCTGAATTAAGCCTACCTCACCCGAAATTGCGTCTGCATGAAATCCTAAGTTAGGGAAAATCACTCGCGTTAGGTACCGAAAGGGCGTTGGTAATGACATCAACGTAACCAAGTCCCCGAACCCAAAATCTCTGGTTCCGCAGAATTGATCGATCTCTCCCAATCGGTCAATAAGGTTTCCGGTCTACCCTCCAAGAAAGACCGGTGGCGACTCCAAATGCATGCACAAGTTGCACATGCCACCACGACCACACTAAGGTCGAAAGCGATCGACTCTTATCGTCGAATCCCTCAAAAGAAACTCCCGCCGCGATTTGGTATGGGCCTGGGAGGGCCCGCGCCGATCTAAGGCCCACGATCCACATTTCAGAGTGGGGGCCGCAATCGGTAATCCATTCGCCCATCACACAAACGAGATCAATCCCCCGCACCGTCGGATCGGGGGGAAATTTCGGACGGGTCGCGACAACAGCTGGCGACTCCGCTGGGGACATGTTTGTTCTAGAACCTATGGTTCTAGACCTCAAGTGGACTTAGGCCGTAATTAAAACGCTGAATGATTTTTCTAACCATGCAGGCGCTCTCAAAGGTGAGGTAAGTCCGCTTACGATAGGTGTTATATGTTTTTACAGATTGGAGAAATAAGGGGTGTAGTCCGTGATTAACATTATCTTATGCAGGTTGGCGTAGGAATGTATGTTGTGTGGATGGTTTGAAGCGCTGATTGATAAACTGTTGTGCATGACTTACATTCTGATGATCACGACACATGGACACACACAACCGCGCCTAAAACCCCGGACGCCGCCTATAGGAAATCAATAGAAGGAATTGAAAATGGAATCTCCGTGAGGAAAAACACGGGGTAATCCACTTTTCAATTCCGCTCATTTTGAACTATGGATCGAGCCCCAATGCAACGATAGTTGTGCAATGGAATATGCTCTTTCTAGAACTCGAGATGGGAGCCTTGGCCTTAGGTTCCAAACCCTTTTGATTTTTAGAGTCAAGCATCACTTGTCTCATGCGCATGTATTTGGATGGTTGGTATACCTAAAAACCAAAAAGTCATTAAGCGCCACTTATGGTAAGATCCTACCATTTCTATTTAAATTCACTTGCAGCCTTTCATTTTGCACAACATGTTGCATTCATCAAGTCCGATGGTTGAGTCCAATTCCATTTTAGAGTATAGATAAAAGAGATGATCTCTCCAAGTCGGTCCCACATCCCGGACGTATTCAAGTATGAGCGACGCGTCATCCGCCATCGGACTGTCGGGACATTCAATGGAGTTTACCCTTTTCAAGCTGTCCAAGGAATGATCCAGTAACCATACCGGAAGTTGAAGGACATGCGATAACAGCAAATCCGAGACACCTACCGAACATTATCAAAAGGGCATCTGATGAAAACGAAGATCCGAAATAGCCGGACCGAAGACATCAAGCGTCGTCCCCCAAAGACCCGACTTGGGGCATCTCTTTAGGTTATTAAGGGCCACATTCCAGTCGTCCCTTTTCTTTTATCAGGATCATCGAGTCTGTAAGGAACACCCGTCTGTGGGTCTCTCATCTATCTTCTGCACCTCGATTTCTAATTCTTGTCTAAGTGTCTTGACATTGGAGCGCGACACTGGAATTTCTCTCAACCATTCGGATTTTTCGGTTCAATTGCATGTCATACCCAGATGAAATTTTCGTTAGAACTCACACTTGGCATGTTTAACCCAAGTACAAGAATCTAGCATTCATTTCATGGTGCGCCGGACATGGAATTGAACCGGTCTATAGCATGCATCATTGGTAATCCTTGGTAATTAACTAAAGTCGTCCATGTTTCCTAAATTCAAGAGGAGACATGATATCCAAATTACCTTCGAGAAATCATTTCAATTTGGATGTCATATCTCTCACCGAATTTAGGACACATTGGAATTGCATTTTTATCTTCTTGGAAATTCCACAGATCTTCTGGGGATTTGCCAAAAGTGATAACCATGGATTACACTCCTTTTAGTTTTATGTTTTCTCTTGAAAAACATCGATAAGAATTTTTCACATGAGGTTAAGGCTTGTGTAAAAGTCCTTATCTTCGTTAATCACAAGGAAGCATAAAATTGAAAGGATTTATGCTTTACTTCCCTTTCTGACATATCCCTGTCATTCGAACAGGTAATTTCCAGAATCAAAATTCGAGGACTTGTGTGAGGAATCAGTCACAAGTTAAAATGGACCAGGATGGCATAGAAAAGCACTTGACCACCCTAAAGAGTCAGTTGGCTTAGGTGTTCGCAATGATGACAGAGATGAAGACACTCATCCTCACCACACAGGGGGGGTACCCCGACAGCCTTAAATTCTAACTTGACTGTCCGACCATGGAATCATCAAGAAACACAGTCAGCTGAAAAGGGTGTATTTGCTATTGCCATCTTTCAAGACGTGAAACAGCATGCAATCAAAGGAGCCACATGCGGAAGAGAATTAGTTGTAATCTAATCTCTTTAAATTTGAAAATTTGCTGACTATGTTTTATTGATCCTCAGGAGTGGTGCTTCAAGAAGATTGAAACTGGCTGACAACTCGAGCCACTAGGATGAATATTTGAAGTCAGACGAAGAAGTCGACTTCTCACCAAGACAGCATACTGGGGCAAAGCCCACCAAGATGAAAAGGGACGGGAAACTCCAAACAGCAGATATTCCTAAATTGAAAAGAGAATCGCAAGAATTGTGAAGTGGATCAAAGCAGTCAACTGGGGCAAATCCCACTTAACTAGGGCGATGTCGCGACCCTCTCGAGATTCGCCATGGGCTCTCGAGGGCTAATGGGCCGTCCAGTCTGGTCGGACGCGGGCCTCTCCCAAGGCCCGTTACCCAAATCGCAACGGTGGTATACGTAGTCGACCTTCAGTGTGGTCTAGTGGCGTGTGCTAAGTGTGCATGCCAGGGAGTCGCCACCAATCATTTTTTGGAGGGTATGATTGGACCACCCTATTGAATAGTCGGGAGTTTCTATTCAATTCTGCGATAACCAGAGAAATGGGTTCGGGGACTTAGTTACGTCAACTATCAGAGTTGACGCCCTTTCGGTACCTAAGTTGACTGAGTTTTCTGACTTAAGATTTCATACAGATGAGTGGGGTACGAGTCCTAAATCTAGGAGTTCATGCAGATAGGAATGACTATCCTGGCAATCACAATCAATAATAAAGTGCACAAATCAATGAATTCAAATGTACAAATAAATCACATGGCATTCCTAATAAGGCCATATTGGCCTAGAGAAGCATCAATCAGGCTTAGGAATGATTTAGACATGATTTTGCCCATCAGGGGCAAAATCGTAATTTTGAGACAAAGGGGACAATTTGCCCAAAAAGGAAAAAATCATCATTTCGGAATGAATCCGGAGTCAAAACAGGTTTGGTCACTCAATTGACCCATTTCCTATTTTTTTGGCAATTTTCGTGATTTTCGGAAATTTTAGAAACCGATTTACCATTCGAAGGGTAAAATCGTCATTTTCTAAAAATGGAAATGAAATGTGGAAATCTTAGACATAAGGTTTAACCACCCATCTGGCCCATCACCAAATTCTAAGCAATTTCCACAATTCATCAGAATATCAAAGACGATTTACCCTTTGAGGGGTGAAATCGCCATTTTGGATTAAATGGGAGAAAATCCCAAAAATGAAAACAAATCAATTTTTTGTCATTTTCAGCCTTGGACAATTTTTAGATTTTTTCTGCAATTTTTTCTCAATTTTTTTTTGTTTTTCTTTAATTTTTCCATTTTTTTGGCATTTTTGATTTATTAATTTTTTTATATTTTCAGAAAATATTTTAACAAAAAACATGTCTTTGACAATAGATAACACTCAACCAGATAAATAAGCTAACCACTAGACTGAAACAAATACATACAAATCAAGTCTATAAATGCAATATTTTAGAAAAATAATCCTGATATACGGATCGGGTACGTAAAACATACCGGATTGGACACCGACCTTCAATCGCCCAGCCCCAGCCTGCGACCATCCCCATGCCCGTTACCTGTCGATCGCCATTAGAATGTCGATAGTCAATTTCACAAATTAAGACTAAAAAATAAAAAAAAATTAAAAAAAATTAAAAAATTAGACACTGTTCATGCACTGTTCCGACACTGTTCATGCACTGTTCCGACACTGTTCATGCACTGTTCGGACACGGCTTCGACAAGCTCCGACACGGCTCCGACACGGCCGGACACGTCCGACACGTCCGGACACGCCCGGACACGTCCGACACGCCCGGACACGTCCGGACACGCCCGGACACGTCCGACACGCCCGGACACGTCCGGACACGTTCCGACGACGGGGTGGTGACCCGAGGCTGTTTCTGGGCTCCACCAGCGGCGCGTAGGCTCCATAAGCTCCGAGGGAGGAGGTAGGACTCCGGGGCTGTCGCCGGAGGCGATAGCGCGCTTTGGCGATGACGGATTTGGCCCGATCCGAAACAATCCCGAACCAAACTCCGAAACGGGTGGAGGCCGCGGGTCTTGGGTTATTCACGGCGGCTTTGAGGTACGACGGCTAGCGACGACGGCGGAAGGGTCGAAGGCGAAGGCAAATAGTGCACGAAGGTTAGGATTTCATTTTTTTTTTTTTTGAAGAAGAAGCTACGGGAGAGGAAGAAGAGGAAGGAGGAGAAGAAGATGAAGTCGCGGGGGGAGAAGACGGATGAGGGAAAAGGTGAGTGAATAATAAAAAAAAATAAAATAATAATAAAATAATAATAAAATAAAATATTAAAAAGTAAGAATAATAATAAAATAATCAAAAGAAAAGACAAAATGATTAGTTTCCTTTTCCTTTTGAATGATGATGTTTTCACTCCTTTTCCTTTTAATCATTACTAATATTTTTGCCAGATTCAATTTTATGGTGATCAGAAAACACCTAAAATCAAACCTGAATTTTACTATTTATGAGGTTAGAAAATAGATAAAATAAAAATAAAAATACCGACTATTTTTATATATCTTTGTGACCTCAAATATTATTTTTCTTGATTTTCTTGATTTTCTTTTTCTTTTTTTTTCTTTTTTTTGTATTTTTCGAAAATATATATAAAAAATGAAAATTATGAAAATTATTTTTTTGGTCAAAATGGTTCATTTAGCTTGGCTAAGGTCACCAAAATTGATTTTTCAATTTTTTCAACTTTTTATGGATTTTCTATGAATTTTCAAAATAAAAATAAAAAATAATAAAAAAAAAGTTGATCAAAATTTAGGTGTCAACAGCTGCCCCTCTTTGAGAGGAATCTCGTTAGAGGTTTCTCTCAAAGATAAGGTGACACCTGAGTCCTGATCGACTCGACTCGGGAAACTAAAGGAAAAGGAGTCATGACATCCAATTTTCATGCTTGTCCATGTATGCTCTTTCTTGAAGGGGGAAACATTTTGACATGAGAGATGAGATAATAGAGAGACATACCTGACACTTACCTGTTCGATGTTTGTGCGATTTTCGCGGTGTTTGTTGGATTCAAGAGAATTTCTAGGAACTCGTTACTAAAGTATCCTAGAGAGGTTAAGCTCTGACCCGTATGGTAGGTCAAACCATAATGGGATTCCTAACTGATAGGAATCTAAGGAAGACGCGTCCCATTTGAGATTTGCCAATGATTTTGATCCGTATGGTGGATTGGACCATTGAGTTGACCATTTAAGTGATTTTCACTATTGGATTGACCCTTCAGGCAGTTTCTACCTTTGATTGACCCTTCAGGCGGTTTCTACCATTGGTTGACCCTTCAGGCGGTTTCTACCTTGAGTTGACCCTTCAGGCGGTATCTACCTTGAGTTGACCCTTCAGGCGGTATCTACCTTGAGTTGACCCTTCAGGCGGTTTCTACCATGAGTTGACCCTTCAGGCGGTTTCTACCATAAGTTGACCCTTCAGGCGGTTTCTACCTTAAGTTGACCCTTCAGGCGGTATCTACCTTCATTTGACCCTTCAGGCGGTATTTACCTTTATTTGACCCTTCAGGCGGTTTCTACCTTGTGTTGACCCTTCAGGCGGTATCTACCTTTGATTTGACCCTTCAGGCGGTATCTACCTTCATTTGACCCTTCAGGCGGTATCTACCTTTGTTTTGGTTTGAAAAGGGGTCTCATGACGAGGGTTCTCCACGTCCGATGAGACTGTTTGATATTTGAAAAGAGGTCCTAGGACGAGGGTTCTCCACGTCATGCCAGGACTGTTTGATATTTTTGAAAAAGGGATCCTAGGACGAGGGTTCTCCACGTCAAGCTAGGACTGCTTGATTTTTGAAAAGGGGTCTCATGACGAGGGTTCTCCACATCCGATGAGACCGCCTAAATTTTGAAATGGGATCACATCCTCACCCCTTCTTTTGAAAGATCCCGAAATTTGTCGGGAATTCAGTTTTGAAGTAGTGAAAGATTTTATTTTGACAAAACTTCAGTTGAGTCTGTTGAGACGACATTCTGGAAGCTGTGTTCTCCAGGTATCCTGTAGAAAGTTCAAACCTGCGTGCTCCACTCCACGGAGCAAATGTTTTTCTAGGATTTGGGGTTTCCAAGAATCCTGCAGAAGTTCGAGCCTGGAAGATTTTTCTTCACCAAGAAAACGTTAGTAATCTTTGGGAAGGCCACAGCTGTCCATTTGACAAAACCGTATGTTTTAAGTTTTAATCATGAAATGTGCATTTTGATGCTGGAGGTTATCCAAAGCATTCTTGCAATATGCAAATGTGATCACAAATCCCTTGGACGGAAAATCTGGATCAACAGTTTGAAAATTCCAAAAAGAGTTTGTTCAAAACATCAATTGGAATATTTCTCGACAATGAGGTCTTCTCACCTGTTTTGCGATAGTGGTTTTTTTTTTGTAGGGGATGCACTCAATTCCCTACTAACATGTGCCTAGGTTTTAGGCTCATTCGCAGCGCATACATTTTGATCGGTCGGGAGGTCTTCCACGGGACCGTAATGTTGGGCTTGGTTCTTGATCTTCAAGGGGGACTCACTTTTGAGTCAAGGCCATTGAACAAAAATTTTCACCATCTGCTCCGGGTTTACAAGTCAAGAACCCTGCAAAATGAGAAAGAAATAATCTTGCTCGTACTTCTTCGAGCTAAGCTATATGTTAACCCAAGTGTCTTAGTCAGAGAAGACTGTTTCGGGGTTGTAACATTGGTAGGATTGGGGACCGAAACAGGCTTATTTTTGGCCCAGAATTCGTGACGGGTTTGACATTGGTGATCATTGCTGATTTGCCACCTGTCCTTTCTTTTCTGCATCTTTAGCCTTTGAGGCGCGCAACCTATCTCGCGATGTGCACCAGCTCTTTAAAGAGCGTCTCTTGTTGCATTCAGAGACTGACTCTTTCTATGTCTTTGTTCTGCGCTTGATAGCATTTGGGGAGCAGTCCTTTTGGATTTGGCTCCTTCAGGGATTTCCCCTTTTCCCATCCAGCTTCATTGCGGACCAATTAAACAACTAGCACGAGCATCGGCCTTGCTTTTACTAGGCACTTTGCTTTTTCTTGATGCCGGGGATTTTTCTCATTTTCATTTTTGAAATCCCCCTTTTTCTCATCTTCATGGGATCATGTTAGACATATAGCCTAAACATGCTTTAAATATCAGTCCGAGAATTCTCTTCGTAATCCCTGAGTCTTGAACTCTTCCATTTTTGAAGTGGTGCGACATCCGTCTTGGAATGATCACCAATGGGTTCATGAAATGAATTTGCAGGCTCAACTTGGCTGTGCAAATGATACAGTGTATGGGATAAAGAATGAATGCTTCTCGTCATCCTATGGCACTTGGATTACCATATAAACAACACACAAAGATTAATTAGTCCGAGCAAGAAAATTTCTAACCATTTTCTCCTGATGCCGCTGGACTTACTTCCATTTTGCCTCGGTGTGAGGTGGTTCTTGACAGGGTTGAGAATGAAAACCGCCGTTCGAAGGGGTTGTCAATGGTCACCTGTAGTGTTTGGGGATAAGAAACGAATGCCTCCGTCGTCCCAACCCATGTAATCGCTGCGAATGGTCCATACTTCCGTAGGTCCAGATTTTACTATTTGATCCGCTCCACTTCTCTCTCAAGTGTGTATAGGACGTGTTTGGATTAGGCTTTGCCTCTCGTCTTTTGAGAAAACGTCCTTTTGGAAGTTTTGAACAATTTTTGATTGGAAAAATCTCTTTCTTTTTCTCCAAAAATTTACCCCTCAAGGGAATCTTACGATGCCCCATGCATGTTTTATTCATGTTCAAACAACCTCCTGTTTTAAATCATGAATATCGATGCATTGAAAAATCTCTATCCTTTTTAGGCATGATTATTGAAAGGATTCTGACATTTTTTTTTATCTCCAGCTAACTGGGAAAAGGGATACTTACCTTCCCGTCACGGCTGGAGATCCCTGAAAATGCGGAAGAAACATGTTATTGTACGTTCATGAATTTTTCAATAAATTAGAACGATACATCTTACCCTTGGTCATGTGTTCCATTGGGTAATACACGGGATGTGAAAACCTGTTTCGCCTTGATGGCGAGCCCCTGTCAAAGAAGGGAATTAGGTGTCAGTTTGCGTTCCAAAATTCAAGACAAATTGGAACGATACCGCCTTGTTCTTGTTTTGTGTTTCCGTTTGAACACACACGCGCGGCTTGCATAATTTGGCCCTCTATCTTGTGTCCTTGATCTCCCATCTGGTTGGGCGACGAATCCTTCTCAAGAATTTGCCCCAGAGAAGATCCATTTGTGTTTTTGGGCGCACTTCAGCGCCATTCTTCAAGGTTCCTTTTATTCAAGGAAAAAGAAGAAGATTTTATCAAAATGCATGTCAAAGCATGTGACGTAGGAGCGATACTTTTTACCATCCACTAGGTCTTATAATCAAAGACCATCTCCTGGAATCCTGACTTCTAAGGCCAATGATTCTATTCGCCTCCCTATTAGCCTGCTATTTTCATTTGAGGCTTTCAGCGCCAACAACTTCCTGTAAAATGAGTAAAAACTCACGTTAGGCATGTGGTCTTGGAAGACCAAATTGGAACGATACAAGGTTACCGTTCACCCAAATTCGTATCTTGGGGTTTGATTCTGATGCGGACGACTCTGTTATTGCGTCTATTGACTTTGTCAGAGGAGAGACGTCCTGAGATAAAAAGAATGGAGAAAAACTTATCCCCAGATATGATTAAAAATCAATTAGGAACGATACGTCCTTTCACCAAACGAGTGGCTCTGCGGCCCAATGTGTTTTGCACTGAAGGGACGAATTCCACTATGCTCCACGGGTTTGGGGAATTTGCCCCCATTTTCGATAGAAATGAGCCTTATCAAGATGTATACAATACAAATAGATCCCTAATACAATCAATCTACGGGACGAGATATAGAGGATATCAGCAAAATTAATTTTATACAAGAGGACTAAGAATGTCAAATCAATCAAAGGAATGTGGCCCGAACACTTGGAGATGCCCCAGTTCCAATCTTCGAGATGTAACTCCAGGATCACCGATTTTTTTTTTTAGGTGGTTTTAGATATACCAACCATCTAAAGACATGCACATGAGACAAGGGAGGATAAAACTTCAAAAAATCAAAGGATTTGGCACCTATGGTCAAGGTTCCCACCTCGAGTTCTAGAAAGAGCCGATTCCATTGCACAGCTATCGTTGCATTGGGACTCGATCCATAGTTCGAAGTGAGCGGAATTGAAAAGTGGATTACCCCGTGTTTTTCCTCACGGAGATTCCATTTTCAATCCATTCTATTGTTTTCCTATAGGCGGCGCCCGGGGTTTTAGGCGCGGTTGTGTGTATTTTCGGTGTCGTGCTAAAGCGATAAACATGCATCTTATTTAACAATCACCGCTTTAATATAAAACATACACACAATCATTCATTCCTACGCCCAACCTGCATAAAACAGAGTTAACAAGTACTCCACCCCTTATTTCTCCAATCTGCAAAAACATTTAACACCTCAAGGGTTAAAGTACGTACCTCACCTTGAAGAGCATCTGCATAAAACATGTTAGAAAAATCAATCACCTTTTTAATCGGCTCAAGTTCTCTAAAATCCCCAGCGGAGTCGCCAGTCTGTCGCGACCCTCTCGAGATTCGCCATGGGCTCTCGAGGGCTAATGGGCCGTCCAGTCTGGTCGGACGCGGGCCTCTCCCAAGGCCCGTTACCCAAATCGCAACGGTGGTATACGTAGTCGACCTTCAGTGTGGTCTAGTGGCGTGTGCTAAGTGTGCATGCCAGGGAGTCGCCACCAATCATTTTTTGGAGGGTATGATTGGACCACCCTATTGAATAGTCGGGAGTTTCTATTCAATTCTGCGATAACCAGAGAAATGGGTTCGGGGACTTAGTTACGTCAACTATCAGAGTTGACGCCCTTTCGGTACCTAAGTTGACTGAGTTTTCTGACTTAAGATTTCATACAGATGAGTGGGGTACGAGTCCTAAATCTAGGAGTTCATGCAGATAGGAATGACTATCCTGGCAATCACAATCAATAATAAAGTGCACAAATCAATGAATTCAAATGTACAAATAAATCACATGGCATTCCTAATAAGGCCATATTGGCCTAGAGAAGCATCAATCAGGCTTAGGAATGATTTAGACATGATTTTGCCCATCAGGGGCAAAATCGTAATTTTGAGACAAAGGGGACAATTTGCCCAAAAAGGAAAAAATCATCATTTCGGAATGAATCCGGAGTCAAAACAGGTTTGGTCACTCAATTGACCCATTTCCTATTTTTTTGGCAATTTTCGTGATTTTCGGAAATTTTAGAAACCGATTTACCATTCGAAGGGTAAAATCGTCATTTTCTAAAAATGGAAATGAAATGTGGAAATCTTAGACATAAGGTTTAACCACCCATCTGGCCCATCACCAAATTCTAAGCAATTTCCACAATTCATCAGAATATCAAAGACGATTTACCCTTTGAGGGGTGAAATCGCCATTTTGGATTAAATGGGAGAAAATCCCAAAAATGAAAACAAATCAATTTTTTGTCATTTTCAGCCTTGGACAATTTTTAGATTTTTTCTGCAATTTTTTCTCAATTTTTTTTTTGTTTTTCTTTAATTTTTCCATTTTTTTGGCATTTTTGATTTATTAATTTTTTTATATTTTCAGAAAATATTTTAACAAAAAACATGTCTTTGACAATAGATAACACTCAACCAGATAAATAAGCTAACCACTAGACTGAAACAAATACATACAAATCAAGTCTATAAATGCAATATTTTAGAAAAATAATCCTGATATACGGATCGGGTACGTAAAACATACCGGATTGGACACCGACCTTCAATCGCCCAGCCCCAGCCTGCGACCATCCCCATGCCCGTTACCTGTCGATCGCCATTAGAATGTCGATAGTCAATTTCACAAATTAAGACTAAAAAATAAAAAAAAATTAAAAAAAATTAAAAAATTAGACACTGTTCATGCACTGTTCCGACACTGTTCATGCACTGTTCCGACACTGTTCATGCACTGTTCGGACACGGCTTCGACACGGCTCCGACACGGCCGGACACGTCCGACACGTCCGGACACGCCCGGACACGTCCGACACGCCCGGACACGTCCGGACACGCCCGGACACGGTCCGACACGCCCTGACACGTCCGAACACGTTCCGACGACGGGGGGTGGTGACCCGAGGCTGTTTCTGGGCTCCACCAGCGGCGCGTAGGCTCCATAAGCTCCGAGGGAGGAGGTAGGACTCCGGGGCTGTCGCCGGAGGCGATAGCGCGCTTTGGCGATGACGGATTTGGCCCGATCCGAAACAATCCCGAACCAAACTCCGAAACGGGTGGAGGCCGCGGGTCTTGGGTTATTCACGGCGGCTTTGAGGTACGACGGCTAGCGACGACGGCGGAAGGGTCGAAGGCGAAGGCAAATAGTGCACGAAGGTTAGGATTTCATTTTTTTTTTTTGAAGAAGAAGCTACGGGAGAGGAAGAAGAGGAAGGAGGAGAAGAAGATGAAGTCGCGGGGGGAGAAGACGGGATGAGGGAAAAGGTGAGTGAATAATAATAAAAAATAAAATAATAATAAAATAAAATATTAAAAAGTAAGAATAATAATAAAATAATCAAAAGAAAAGACAAAATGATTAGTTTCCTTTTCCTTTTGAATGATGATGTTTTCACTCCTTTTCCTTTTAATCATTACTAATATTTTTGCCAGATTCAATTTTATGGTGATCAGAAAACACCTAAAATCAAACCTGAATTTTACTATTTATGAGGTTAGAAAATAGATTAAAATAAAAATAAAAATACCGACTATTTTTATATATCTTTGTGACCTCAAATATTATTTTTCTTGATTTTCTTGATTTTCTTTTTCTTTTTTTTTTTCTTTTTTTTGTATTTTTCGAAAATATATATAAAAAATGAAAATTATGAAAATTATTTTTTTGGTCAAAATGGTTCATTTAGCTTGGCTAAGGTCACCAAAATTGATTTTTCAATTTTTTCAACTTTTTATGGATTTTCTATGAATTTTCAAAATAAAAATAAAAAATAATAAAAAAAAAGTTGATCAAAATTTAGGTGTCAACAGGCGAACGCCACCTAACCGGGGCAGCCGGGTCAAGTGTAAAGACGTGTCGTTCCTAATTGATTTTCAATCAGATACCAACATAATATTTTCTATCTTTTCTCTCTCAGGTGAAAAACATGATAAGATAGTCGAAAACAAACGAAGGAAAATTTGTCTTCCCTATAAGATGGGAAGAAATGTGCCTTCGGCAAATGTCACCCATTGGGAGTGCAAAGACAAATTGAATCAAATTATTGAGGAAGCAGCAACCTAATTAAGATTGACATTCCCTAAGTCAAAAAGGGTGTATCCGTTCCAGATCAAACTAATTTGTTCATAAGTTGATAATGGTTTTTCATTCATGCAGGCGATGATAAAATGAATGGGACCACTGAGGAATCTGAAGAGGGGGAAATGCTCATACTCACACTCCATGGAGCTTGTTCCAGCGAAATCAGATTAGGCGTTGAATATACGCAAGGAAACCATGCTTCCGAAATCAATACCAATGTCTGTCGAAGGGGAGGGCATGCTTCATCAAAAGAAGCTTGCTGTCAGTCTCGAAATAGGTGGAATGTCGCAGTGGATGATCCCCAAGTCTCATCGAGCCGAAAGCGAGAAGAAAACTTGGCACCTAGCTTTGGCGTTTTGTTGTTATGATCATTCGCCTAGCCACCGAATTCCAATCTTCAACAAACACTCGAAGGCTACCTACACCGAAACATGATAGGTTGTCTCGACCGAAAGCTCCAAGGACGCCATCATGAGCGGCTTCGGCGCGAATCAAAAAGGAATCTCACGGCAACATGGATAGTTCTGCTCATGATCAATTGATCGCCGAAGGGAATTTCACTATGAAAAAAAAAAACATCAAGTGGCAGACAAGACGCGGCGCTGATTGAAATATAGGGCATGCGTGAATCTAGAAACGATAGACCTTCATCCGTAGAAAGAGAATACCTTCATGCCATGCTGATTGCGCCAAAGAGATAAAGAGAGGTGCTGCACTGGAAGAACTAGAGACTCACACCTCCAAAGCGTTTCTCTGAAACATTCAACAGTCCCTAGAGCCCACCATAATGAGTCACCACTAATCTCGTGAGGAGACTCATTCGTCCTATGCGGCCTCAAAAAAAATTGTCAAAGCGTTCCCTTCATCAAACCTTTCTCCCTAGGCTATCCCTTGATCTGCGAAAATGCTGAAGATCGGTGGGGAAGACATGTTTTCGACTCAGACGTTAACAGAAGCTCCCTGCCCTGTGAGTCTGCGAGTCATGGCCATCGATGGCAATCCAGTCTCTCTCTCGGTGCTCATGGTTGTGCTGAGAAAATGCCATTACAAGGTTATAGGCCGAACAAATGCAACCGAAGCCCTAAAAGCGCTGAAGCGGAATAGGGGCAGGTTTAACATCGTCGTCACTGCCATGACGGTGTTCGACATGCACATATTTGATCTTGTAAAAGTCGTCAGTTCCGAAATGGACGTGCCGATTATCATCATGTCAGCCAGTGATGATCAGCCGTTTATAACGAAAGCCATACTGCATGGGGCTCAGGGTTTCATAACGAAGCCGGCTCAGATCCGAGTACTTCAAAATCTGTGGCAGCACGTGGTAAGAAAGCAGCTACACAATCGAGATAGTCGTAATCAAGGTGACAACGCCGTTGTGGGGCGCGGGAAGATAAGGTTCGATTGGTCCCCGGATCTTCATCGCAAGTTTGTTGACACAGTCCAACAGTTAGGGGTCGATTCAGCACACCCGAAGCGTATAATGGAGATCCTGAATGTACCAGGACTCGCCAGGAGTAGCATCGCGAGTCACCTCCAGAAGTACAGAAAGGAATTGAGAGAGCACGAGGCAACTCTAAATCAGGAAGGCCAAAACGAAGCTGATTCAAGCCTGAACGATAGGCACCCAATACAGACTCCCTGGTTTGGACATCTACCTTCCACTGGTACCCTTTCTAGGGTCAATCAGGTCACCGGGCCACATATTCGAGAACCAAAATTTTCAGCTACACAGTTCAAACATATGACTCTCGACGAGCATATGTGGGGTAGCTCTCAGTATATTCCTCTCTCTAATCCCCAAATGAAGGATTTCGACCACGGTATGCTAGCTTATCCTGCCTATTTACACCTAGGTAATGATGGAAGCTCCAGCTCCAATCAGATTGCCTATGGCAAAGGCGGAAAGAGACATCCATCGCCAAGAGTCGATGCTGCTCAATTCGGGCATCAATGGCCTGAACAATCAGTAGATTATCTGGATGACGAGCTCATTGATATGGTTAATCAGTTTAAAGCTGACAGTCCCCCACAAGCCTAACCCAAGGTGGCGATTATGTATCTGCTTCAAGACGCAGCTAGTAGAATCTGCAAGGGAACCAAGCCCATGCATGACACGATATGTCATTAAGCTTGTGTTGCTAGGTCTTCATGCTACGCGTTCTGTGTTGCTAAGTCCTCATGCTACGCATTCCTTTAATATTCAGAGCTAGTCTTGCGCGAACGTTGGCTTCCTACGAGTGTCATCATACTCGAAGCGTATAAAATCTGTCTTAAACCGAACTCGGGGCATAAAAGAAAATTCACGTTCGGAAATGTAAGTTGAGCCCAAACAAGCTCAAAAACGGATGATCGTTGGTTGCCACGAGAGAGCTGGAATAATGGCGAGCGTTCATGAATGTCAACAAGACCACAACCCAGTAGTTGCAGGAATGATACTGGTTCAAGGCGTCCTGGGTTTGATCCTTGGACTGGAATCAATACACGAGAGGCTGGGCGGTCCGATGCCCTTTGTAAATCAGCCCAAACGGAAGTAGAGAGCCTGGGGCAATCTTAAAATTTCGGGCGGAATGGACAATAAGTCACCACCATGGATCCCGGGAAAGGATGGGGATTGCAGCAAAATGCAAAATGAAGTTAGCTGGGGCAAGCATTACCTAGCTACGACAAATCACACCCAGCTGAGGCAAATGAATCATTTGTACGCCAGACAAAGAATGACGTTTCTTCTCTGGCAAAATCAATGGACGCAATTGCAGAGTCGTCCGCATCAGAATTAAACCTTGGGATACCAACCTGGGTGAACGGTAATTTTGTATCGTTCCAATGTGATCTCCGAAGATCCCATGCTTAACGTGAGTTTGTTCTCATTTGGCAGAAAATTATTGGCGCCGAAAGCCACAAAAGAAAAGAACTCGCCGATAGGGGAAGCAAACAGAATTATTGGCCTCGGAAGTCAGGATTCCAGGAGATGGTCTTTGATTATAAGATCGAGTGGAGGGTAAAAAGTAGGGGTGAGCAAAAAAGACAGCCCGGACCGGGACCGCCCGGACCGGACCGGGACCGATGGTCCGGTTCCCGGTTTTAGAGGGATCCGGTCCGGTTCCCGGTTCCCAAAATTGGAACCAGTGACCGGGCGGTTCGGTTCCCCGGTTCCAGGGGCCGGTTCTGGAACCGAACCGCCCGGACCCGCCCGATCCTTGAAAAAAAATAAAAATGTATAGCCCATGTTTTACTTACGCATTAGGGTTTCGCTCTTTCCTCTTTCCGCAGACATTCTTGGCTCTCGTCCTTCTCCTCCTTCTCTCGCTACGCACGCTCGATCTGCAACTCTGGTCGCCGTCGTCTCCACTCTTCAGCCTGCGGCTTCGATCGACGGTCCTTCTCTTCGCCGACGAGCCTCTCTCTCGCTCCTCCGAACGACAGACAGATTGATCGATTCTTCATTCTCATTTCTCTCTGGTCTCGGACATACCTCTCGGATCTCGGTTCGCCTTCGTTCGCAGCATTATGTGGCGCTTCCTTTTGTTTCGAGTTTTGATCGATTCTTCCTTCTCATTTCTCTTATCCGCGATTTTTGTTGATTGTTTTCGATGGCACACAAGTCCCTGTTTGAGTGATCTATGCTCGTCTAGGAACCCGATTTCTCTGTGCCTTCGTCTCACGCGTGCGTGCGCCTCTGCTCGACACCTCCAAAGGTGTCGAGATTAGTACTCCAACCTGCGACCACCAGAAGAAAGATGAGCTCGGAGAAGCTTGGAATGGTGGAGTCTGTGTCGTTTTTCTTAGTGGGTGTTCTTGTTTTGAGCTGTGTGCGACTTGTGCAGTGTCAAGATTTGAGTGACTACGATCAAATTGACAACCCTGCTGTTCTGCCCCTCATTACTCAAGTCGTTTATGTCCGAATCTCAAATGTCACCACCAGTCTTCAGTACGAGATCAATAACCGGTCCAGTTTCTGCATTAAGAATCCATCAGTACTCTCTTCGTCGCTTGCTCTTATTGCTGTTTCTCAAATGAGGGTCGTGAGAAATGTAGGAAAGTCAAATGTGTGAGCTTTTCAGGTTTAAGATTTCTATGGAGAAGTTACAAATGTGATTTTGCGTGTGCTTTTTCTGAGCAAATTAGAACTTTTGACAATTCTTGAATGTGCTTTATTACGCTGCGTCATGGACTTTTTTACTTCAATTTAGGTGAACTGTTCTTAAATAAGTATGTTTAGCTGGGTGAAAGATATATGATTGTTCTAAATGCAATAGCAGAAGTTCTGATGTTGATTTGTCAAAGTGTTAGGACGGTTTGTTTTCATTTTCTTTCTTAGCAAAATTATCATTTTTGGAATAATTGGGTAGTCTTGTAACCGTTTGACATTGGGATGCTTCCGTATTTCAGGTCAGATGATTGGAACAGAGCTTTCAATTTTTCATCTAATTTGGACTTATTGTCCTCTTGCATAAAGCAAACTAGAGGTACAATTCCATTTACTTTACCCTAGAGAAGTTGGCAAGTCTAATGTATCGAGTTTGATTGCTGTAATAACTGAGGTTTTATAGTTTCATTACATAGACAAAGCTCCTCTAAATACCGATGGTTGGTCCAATGACATAATGCTCCCATTTGATGCTATAGGAGATATCTCCCGCCGTCTGTGTACAGCAGCAGAACTGAAGTTCTACTTCGACTACCTATTTCAAACTTCAGTGAGCAGTAATTATCTGAAGCCTAACAAAAATTGTAATCTCACCACCTGGATTTCTGATTGTGAGCTTGGATGGGCGTGTTGGTGCGAATCTAGTCGATCTGAAAAATGCACAAGAAATCCCCACAAGAACCTATAGTTGTCAAGCCTGCTGTCAGGGATTCTTCTATCCTCATGGTCTTACATGCATGATCCGTAAGTATACGGTGCCTATCAGAATCTTTAGCAAATTTTACTATCATTAGATGGAATTCTAATTATCTGGCCTCTCACTTGGACCTGAGTGACTTTTCCAGTAGTTTCTCCTTATGGTACAAAATGTCCTGTTTCAGTACTCTCTTGTTGCTTACTTTAGTCTCCATGTTAATGGAGAGTGCCTGAAGAAAGGAGTGCTTACGAAGTGGAGTAGCTCAACATTCCTTTCCCCTTGTTCCCTGATGACAACAATAGACAGCTGCCATTATTGTTTGTTAACTATGCTGAGTGAACATATTGCAGGGCGTAATACATAATATGGGCTTCTCTCCTGTGCAAAATTGATTTATGTAATCAGAACAATGTGTCATTTCTATCCCACATGTGATGTCTTTCTTCTTTTCTAGGCGCTGCTCAGAACTCAATCAAAGTATCTCAGTTACATCCGGAAATTGTTAGTGTGTTCTAGCATCTAGTAAATATCTGATGACTTGAAAAGGTTTTCTTTGTCCTCTACAGTGGCTGCTTCAGGCTCTGTTTATTGCAGGTGGCATATGCATGTGATTTTTTTTTTTGTTGTTATTGGTTCATTGGAACCGGACCGGAACCGGACCGGACCGACGGTCCGGTCCGGTTCCCGGTTCTCGGGGTGGCCGGTCCGGTCCACGGTTCCTAAAAATGGGAACCGAGACTATTGGTCCGGTTCCCGGTTTTTGAGGGGAACCGGACCGGACCGGGAACCGCTCACCCCTAGTAAAAAGTATCGCTTCCACACTTCATGCTTTGACATGCATTTTGATAAAATCTTGTTTTTCCCTTGAATAAAAGGAACCTTGAAGAATGGCGCTGGAATGCGCCCAAAAACATAAATGGATCTCCTCCGGGGCAAATCCTTGAGAAAGATTCATCGCCAACCAGATGGAGAGATCATGGCCACAAGATAGAGGGCCAAATTCTGCAAGTCGCGCGTTTGTGTTCAAATGGAAACACAAAGCAAGTACAAGGCTGTATCGTTCCAATTTGTCTTGAATTTTGGATCGCAAACTGACACCTAATTCCCGTCTTTGACAGGGGCTCACCATCAAGGCGAAACAGGTTTTCACATCCCATGTATTACCCGTTGGAATACATGACCAAGGGTAAATTGTATCGTTCTAATTTTTTGAAAATTCGTGAACGTACAATAACATGTTTCTTCCGCATTTTCAGGGATCTCCAGCCGCGGGGGACAGGTAAGTATCCCCTTTCCCAATCCATTGAAGATGTTAAATAAAAAACATAGAGGAAAAGAAAAGCTTTCAGAATCTAATGTCTAGAAAAGACATAGAATTCAAACTTCATTGGCATTCATGTTTTAAAACAGGAGGTTGTCTGAACATGAATAAGAACATGCATGGTGTATCATAAAATCCCCTTGACTGGTAAAATCTTTGGAGAAAATGAAAGAGATTTTTTCCAATCAAAAGTTCAAAACTTTCAAAAGGACGTTTTCTCAAAAGACGAGAGGCAAAGCCTAATCCAAACACGTCCTATACACACTTGAGAGAGAAGTGGAGCGGATCAGACAGCAAAATCTGGACCTACGGAAGTAGGGACCATTCGCAGCAATTACATGGATTGGGACGACGGAGGTATTCGTTTCTTATCCCCAAACACTACAGGTGACCATTGACAACCCCTTTGAACGGCGGTTTTCATTCTTAACCCTGTCAAGAACCACCCCACACCGGGGCAAAAAGGAAGTAAGTCCAGCAGCGTCAAGAGAAAATTGTTAGAAATTTTCGTGCTCGGACTAACATTAATCTTTGTGTGTTGTTTATATGGTAACCCAAGTGCCATAGGATGACGAGAAGCATGTATTTCTCTATCCCACACACCATATCCTTTGCACATCCAAGTTGAGCCTGCAAATTCATTTCATAAACCCATTGGGGATCATTGCAAATTCAAGACAAAGGCAGATCGCTTCAGGAATGGATGAATTCAAGACTTAGGGTTTGCGGAGAAATTCCTAAGTTAATGCTTAACCTTGTTAGACCTTTGATCATGGGTCTAACATGATCCCATGAAGATAAAAAAAATGGGATTTCAAAAGTGAATGAGAAAAATCCACGGCATCGAGAAAAAGCAAAGTGCCTGGTAAAAGCAAGGCCGATGCTCGTGTAAGTTGTTTGATTGATCCGCAATGAAGCCGGATGGGAAAATAAGAAATCCCTGAAGGAGCCAAATCCAAAAGGGTTGCTCTCCAAATGGTGCCGAGCGCATAACAAAGACATAGAGAGAGTTATCGTTCCCTAAATGCGATAAAAGATCCTCTCTAAATGATTTGTGCACACCTCAAAAACGGGTGCACACCTCAAAGACTGAGGATGCGCAAAGGGAAGGACAGGTGGCAAATCGGCAATGATCACCAATGTCAAACCCCTCATGAATTCTGGGCCAAAAACAAGCCTTTTTCGGTCCCCAATCCTACCAATGTTACAACCCTGAAACAGTTTTCTCTGACTAAGACACTTGGGTTAACATACAGCTTAGCTCGAAGAAGTACGAGCAAGACTATTTCTTTCTCATTTTGCAGGGTTCTTGACTTGTAAACCCGAAGCAGATGGTGAAGACTTTCATTCAATAGCCTCGACTCCAAAGCGAGTCCCCCTTGAAAACCAATAACCAAGCCCAACATTACGGTCCCGTGGAAGACCTCCCGACCGGTCAAAATGTATGCGCTGCGAATGAGCTTAAAACCTAGGCACAGGTGTCGCGACCCGTCCGAAAAGCGGACGCGGCTAATGGATTACCGATCGCGGGTCTCGGATCGGCGCGGGCCCTCCCAGGCCCATACCAAATCGCGACGGGAGTATTTTTCAAAGGATTCGACGATAAGAGTCGATCGCTTTCGACCTTCAGTGTGGTCGTGGTGACATGTGCAAATTGTACATGCATTTGGAGTCGCCACCGGTCTTTCTTGGAGGGTAGACCGGAAACCTTACTGATCGATTGGGAGAGATCGATCAGTTCTGCGGAACCAGAGATTTTGGGTTCGGGGACTTGGTTACGCTGGTGTCATTACCAACGCCCTTTCGGTACCTAACGCGAGTGATTTTCCTGGCTAAGAATTCATGCAGGCGCAATTTTAAGTGAGGTAGGCTTGATTCAGGGATTCATGCAGATTGGAAGACTATTCCTATCAATCACAATCAATTTAAATGACAGCACAAACAAGTGCATAAATAAATCTCATCGATGCACATCAATTCAAGTCAATGGCTTCCTAGCATAGCCATAAGGGCTTAGGAAAGGTGTGATTTCGGGTCGGGGTAAAATGGGAAGATTTGGAGGCGATTTAGCCCAAAGGGCAAAATCGTCAATTTTTGGAAGACTTGGATACCGAATTACCCAAAATATTTCATGGCCAGTTGATTGTGGCCATTTCCCATTTTTGAGAATTTTTTTGGAATTTCTTGATTTTTCTTCAATTTTTGGAAGACGATTCGCCCGAAGGGCGAAATCGTCATTTTTAAGAAGGGTCGGGGTTCAAAACACCCGGAATGAGTCTTGGCCAGTTGTTTGTGGCCATTTCCTATTTTTTGGGATTTTCCTGAATTTTTAGAATATTTTTGGAAGACGGTTTGTCGGAAGGGCAAAACCGTCATTTTTGAAAAGATCGGGGGTCAAAAGACCCGAAACAGGTCGTGGCTAGTTGAATGTGGCCATTTCCTATTTTCTGTAATTTTTTAGAATATTTCGGAAATTTTCGAATTTTTTTGAATTTTTTTAGGATTTTTCAATTTTTATTGAATTTTTGAATTTTTTATTATTTAATTATTTTCTGGATTTTTTTAATAATTAAAATTACTTCCGGGCCGAGTCAGATCCGGTCCACGACCCGGACCCGCGACCCAGGCTCCCACAGCCAAAACGACGCCGTTTTTTGTTTTATTTTTTTTTTATCATTTTCTTAATTTAGCAAACGGACGCCCCAGATTTTGCCACGTGGCTGCTCCTGGTGCGTCCGATCTTGGACTAGATCGGACGATCCAGAGATAGCCACTTGGCAGATTCTTGACCGTCGGATCATTTTTAATTAATATCCGAAAATCATTTAATAAAACCGAAAAAGCCGAGATCGCGACACGTGGCACACTCTCCACCGTCGGATCTGGTCTTTATTTTATTCGAACCGGCCCCACCGCTGACGTGGCTGCCTACGTGGCATGCCACGTCAGCATTTGACCGTTGACCACCGGCGACCTCGCCGGAGAAGACGATGAACAGTGGAATTTCCGGCGAGGTCGCCGGAAATCTCGCCGGAGAAACACGAACCGGCCCCAAAAATAGGTATTTTTCGCCCGTTCTCACGGTGATCGACTCCCCACCGGCCCGGCATCGATACTCAACAAAAACATGGCATATTTTACGTCGGAAAATGGCCAAACTGACCCCACCCGAACCGGCGCCGGCGAGGGGATTTGCAAAAAAAAAAAATTTGCTCCAAAATCGATTCTGCTAGATCATACGGCATCCAAATGGAGTTTAGGAGCTTACCTGAGTTCCCATTGGTGTCGGTGATCGCACGAATGTCCACGTCGAGCTCGCGGTTCGAGTCTTGGCCGGCGAAGCTCGGAGGCTCGGTTTCCACCGCGATTTAATGCAAAAACAAAGGCAAGCAGAGCGGAGACTAAGCTCTAACAAAGCTTAAAGGTATGTTTCGCACAAATAAGGCTCGGGGACAGTTCGGCCGAGGGTCCAAAATGAAAAACCCATTGAGGCATTTCGTCAAACATCTAGCATGCACAGAGAAAGAGGTAGGAGTCGGGGAGATACCGACCTTTTTGGAGCTCCTCGACGGCCGCCAAGCTCCAGTGATGATTCATCAATGTCGATGAAGGTCTGGGATCGCCGTTCGTCCGTTGGTTTTCCCCCAACTTTCTCTGCCAAATTTTTTTCTCTCGGCCCGCTCTCTCCCTCAACCGAGAAGATTCCCCCCGCCTTTTGTCCGTGGCCGACCGTCCTTTTTGGTCGTGGACTGTCCACCTGCGTCCACCACCCATTGGCATTTGCTTTTTACTAAAAAAATGGCAGCCTCCCCCACGTTTGATACCCGCTCTTGGTGCTTTCGGCGACGTGGGTCTGCAACAAAGTTGCAGACCCGGTCGGACCGGGTCGGGTCGGGCCTGACCCGACCGGCCCGGTTCGACCAAATCGGTCCAAATAGGCCCCAAATCGACCCATTTTTATAAAATTGATGGCAAAATCGGATTCCCCAACATGTTTTCTATCGAAAATGGGTATTTTCATGAATCAATTGATTGAAATTTAATGAAAACCCCAAATTGCCCTTAGGATCCGAAATTGATTTTTGCTTAATTGACGATCCAAATGATCGAATTAGCCCAAATTGAGGCCACCAATGGATTTGGCATGATGAAAACTATAGGGTGGAGGTGTTTAATTTCAATGGGTATGCTCACATGAAATTTAATTTCAAAAATTGAGAAACCGGGGACTAAATTGAAAGATTTTTATGCAATTAAGCCCTTTTGGTTAAAATTGATCAAATTAGAGGGCCAACTGACCCAATTGCACTTCAAGACTTTAGAATCTAATGTCATAGCTTATAAAAACCAAGAATTGAAAATTAAAAGACTCGAAAAGGATTTTTTTTAGGCTCGGTTCGGGATTATGTTTGTGAAGGAACCCCATGAATCGAGTCAAATTTCCCTAATAAAAAGTAAAAATATTAAAGAGAGAATTAAAACAAAATTATTGAATATTTTTGTGTATTTTTATGACCACGAATGGTATTTTTCCGATTTTTTTGGGTATTTTTAATAATTAAATAAATTCGAAAAATTATTAAAAATTACGAAAAATATTTTTTGTTCAAAATTGGTTCTTGAGGCTAAGACAAGGCTTCCAAAGTTGATTTTGTGATTTTATGACATTTTTTGATATTTTTAATTAATTTTAAAGAATAAAAATCACAATAATAAATGGTCAAAAATCAGGTGTCAACAGCTGCCCCTCTTTGAGAGTGAGCTCGTCAGAGGTTGCTTTCAAAGACAAAATGACACCTGAATCTTAACCGACTCGATTGGGGAAAAGAAATGCTATGACATCGGATCCTTAAGTCTTTTGATGAATGCTCAAATTAATCACCGGTTTACTCTTGCAATTCGAACATGGGCCGGAGTGAGAGAGGCTTACCTGAAGCTCACCTGTCAGATACTGTCGATTGTGACGACTTTCAAGAAGATACCTAGGACTCGTTCAGAATATCCTAGGGAGATTAAGCTCTGACCTGTATGGTAGGTCATACCATCATGGGATTCCTAACTGGTAGGAACCTAAGGAAGGCGCATCCCACACTTTGGGATTTTGCCAAGGATTTTGATCCGTATGGTGGATCGGACCTTTGTGTTGATCCTTACGGTGGTATTTACCAATGAGTTGACCCTTATGGCGGTTTCTACCATATTTGACCCTTCATGCGGTATCTACCATTGAGTTTAGTTTGACCCTTATGGCGATTTCTACCAATGATTTGACCCTTATGGCGGCATCTACCTTTGATTTGACCCTTCAGGCGGTTTCTACCTTTGATTTGACCCTTCCGGCGGTTTCTACCATATTTTGACCCTTCATGCGGTTTCTACCTTGTGTTGACCCTTCAGGCGGTTTCTACCTTGGTTTGACCCTTCAGGCGGTTTCTACCATGAGTTGACCCTTCAGGCGGTATCTACCTTGAGTTGACCCTTCAGGCGGTTTCTACCCTTAGTTGACCCTTCAGGCGGTTTCTACCTTGAGTTTGCTTTGAAAAGGGGTCTCATGACGAGGGTTCTCCACGTCCGATGAGACTGCCTAAATTTTGAAAAGGGGTCTCCTAGGACGAGGGTTCTCCACGTCCTGCTGGAACAGTTTGCTGACTTCTTTTGAAAAAGGGTTCTATCCTGACCCCTTCTTTTGCAAGATCCCGAAATTTGCCGGGAATTCAATTTTGAAGCAGTGAAAGATTTTATCTTGACAAAGCTTCGCTTGGGTCTGTTGAGGCGACATTCTGGGAGCTGGGTTCTCCAGGTATCCTGCAGAAGTTTGAGCCTGAAAGATTTTTCTTCACCAAGAAAACGTTAGTAATCTTTGGGAAGACTACCCATTTTGACAAAACCGTATGATTTAAGTTTTAATCATGAAATGTGCATTTTGATGCTGGAGGCTATCCAAAGCATTCTTGCAACACGCAAATGTGATCACAAATCCCTTGCACGGAAAATTTGGATGAACAGTTTGAAAATTCCAAAAAGAGTTTGTTCAAAACATCAATTGGGATATTTCTCGACAATGAGGTCTTCTCACCTGTTTGGATGTAACGATTTTTATAAGGGACGCACTCAATTCCCTACTAACCTATGCCCAGGTTTTAGGCTCATTCGCAGCGCATACATTTTGATCGGTCGGGAGGTCTTCCACGGGACCGTAATGTTAGGCTTGGATATTGGCTTTCAAGGGGGACTCGCTTTGGAGTCGAGGTTATTGAATGAAAATCTTCACCATATGCTCCGGGTTTATAAGTCAAGAACCCTGCAAAATGAGAAAGAAATAGTCTTGCTCGTACTTCTTCGAGCTAAGCAATATGTTAACCCAAGTGTCTTAGTCAGAGAAGACTGTTTCAGGGTTGTAACATTGGTAGGATTGGGGACCGAAAAAGGCTTGTTTTTGGCCCAGAAATTACGAAGGGTTTGACATTGGTAATCATTGCAAATTTACCACCTGCCCTTTTTCTCTCTGCACCTTCAGTCTTTGGGAAGCGCAACCGATTTTGAGGTGTGCACCAGCTCTTCAGAGAGCGTTTCGTCGCATTAAGAGACTGATGACTCTGTCTGCGTCTTTGCTCCACGCTTGACACCATTTGGGGAGTAGTCTTTTTGATCTGACTCCTTTAGGGATTTCCTCTTTTCCCATCCGGCTTCATTGCGGATCAATCAAACAACTTACATGAGCATCGGTCTTGCTTTTACCAGGCACTTTGCTTTTTCTCGATGTTGTGGATTTTTCTCATTCATTTTCGAAATCCCACTTTTTCTCATCTTCATGGGATCCTGTTAGACATATAGTCTAAACATGCTTTAAATATCAGTCCGGGAATTCTCTTCCTAATTCCCGAGTCTTGAACTTCTCCGTTCCTGAAGTGATTTGTCTTTGCTTTGGAACTTGCAATGATCACCAATGGGTCTATGAAACGAATTTGCAGGCTCAACCTGGCTATGCAAAGGATACGGTGTGTGGGATAGAGAAATGAATGCTTCTCATCCTCCTATGGCACTTGGATTACCATATAAACAACACACAAAGATTAATGTTAGTCCGAGCAAGAAAATTTCTAACCATTTTCTCCTGACGTTGCTGGACTCACCTCCATTTCGCCTCAATGTGGGGTGGTTCTCGACAGGGTTGAGAATGAAAACCGCCGTTCGAAGGGGTTGTCAATGGTCACCTGTAGTGTTTGGGGATAAGAAACGAATGCCTCCGTCGTCCCAATCCATGTAATCGCTGCGGATGTTCCCTACTTCCGTAGGTCCAGATTTTGCTATCTGATCCGCTCCACTTCTCTCTCAAGTGTATATAGGACGTGTTTGGATTAGGCTTTGCCTTTCGTCTTTTGAGAAAACGTCCTTTTGAAAGTTTTGAACAACATCCTGTTGGGGAAATTTCATTTGTTTTCTCCAAAAATTTTCCTTCAAGGGAATTTTATGGTGCACCATGCATGCTTCATTCATGTTTAGACAACCTCCCGATTTGAGTCATGAATATCGATGTATTGGGAAATCTTTATGACGGTTGAAAGGATTCTGACATTTTTTATACATCTCCACCTAACTGGAAAAAGGATGCTTACCTGTCCATCGCGACTGCAGATCCCTGAAAATGCAAAAGAAGCATGTCATTGTATGTTCCCGCGTTTTTTTTTCAAATATTGAAACGATACATGCTACCCTTGGTCATGTGCTCTAACGAGTAGTACATGGGATGTAAGAAATTTGTTCGTCTCCAAGGCGACTCCCTGTCAAGGATAAACAATAAGTGTCAATTCATATTCGTAGATTT
Source organism: Rhodomyrtus psidioides (assembly GCA_021437785.1). Taxonomy (NCBI): domain Eukaryota; kingdom Viridiplantae; phylum Streptophyta; class Magnoliopsida; order Myrtales; family Myrtaceae; genus Rhodomyrtus; species Rhodomyrtus psidioides. The sequence goes on along the minus strand of JAILYB010000015.1, from coordinate 9,090,611 downwards.
AAGACAAATTGGGACGATACAACTTTACTCTTGATTTCCATCTCACTCTGATGTTGAATACTGGTGTGAACAAGATCTATTGAATCCATACATCCATCCATGATCAAAGGTTCGTTTGCCCCGGCTGAGAGACGTCTGTTTTGTCATTTGAATGCATGGTCTTTTGGGTGTCTTGCCTATTTTTTGTAACCTGGGATGAAAAATGGAGAAAACATTATCCCCATATCTGATTGAAAATTAATTAGGAACGATACGTCCTTTTACCAAACGTGTGGTTCCGAGGTCAAATGTATTTTGCCTTGAAGGGATGGATCGCACTGCGTCCCGCAATCGATAGTCATTGTTCAGGGGAGTTGCTCCACAGATTGAGCGATTAATCAACGGCCCTCGGCTTGAAGATGTTCAAATGTAATGACAGTCCTCATGTGTGATTGGTTCTAGGCGTTAATAAAAAAGTGTTCCCGTGGGAACTTCACAACGAAATTAACGATACATTCACTTGAAGTGGTCACTTCTCATTCCTCTAAGCCTTTTAATGATCAACCAAACGTGTCTCGAATCAGGTGTATGGTCATGGGCATTGAGTCACGGCCGCGAAGGCACACCACCCATTCCAAAATGCTTGATCCATAGATCGAGTTGCTCATTTAGGAAGTCATCTGATTTTTCAAGCCATTGATGTTCGAGTCGGGCATCTTCAATTGCTAGCAATAGATTCCTTCCACTACTTTCGGCATGAACAAACTGATTCCTCGAGCTGAAATTCCCATCGTTGCCCTGCAAATTTATACGTGTATCTCTTGCTAACACTGGGTTCGCCCCTGGAAGAGCACTAACGACAGGCTGGTGTTCATATCGTGGGGTCCCTATTCGCGGGGATTGTGGCAAATAATCTTGTAGGGTACTGAGACGACTCAAAGGGGAATTCAGCTGATCGACCCATGGATGAAGGTCTTCATCACGGAAGTCGCCAGGTTCTTTGAGTTGGGCAGGTATCTGAGTACTGGACGCAATAGGTTGATCGTTAATGGGAAGAACACTGGTGACCGGCTGCTGTTCGAGTGGAGAAGTGTCGCGGTTGTAGGCATACCAGTCGTCTACATTCAGACCGGCCCTTTTCAGCTTTAGTGCTACCTTGCCTTCTTTCAGCAACCTTCTATGGTACTTAAGGCGGTTCCTAACGCTTGTATTAGCTAGCCCAGGTACATTCATGATCTTGAGTATTTGTCGTGGACGCGCCGCGTCGATCCCTATCCGCCGAACCGCGTCAATAAATTTATCTTCAATTTCAGGCATCCAACGCCGCCTTATCTTTTCACGGTCGGGAACAAGATCTGATTGTCTCGAAAGTTGTGCAGGGGGGCGAGACGATGAAGGAGCGTTATCGGTCCCCGAACATGACTCGTCTAGGGATATTTCACCAAGGGCGATAGGACCGTCACGGTTAGGACGAGGAATAGTGTCGAGAGCTTCTTTATACCTTATGTTCTCCACTCGAAGCTTTTCGTTTTCCTCCTTTAGAATGGCAATTTCTTGTCGTCTGTTTCGGGCCCTCAATTTGGCTCGCCTATATTCAAACCAAGCTTTAATCTTCTGGGGTTTCAGTCCCACTTTCTGGCCTAGCTTCCCTCTCTGTTCCCTGCTCGGGAGAGGGTTCTCGCTGAAGGCCGCTTCAAGCTCTCGAACTTGATCTGGGGTGTATCGTGAGAAACACCTCTTACCACCGTCGTCACCATCGGGTTCCCGCGCTTTGCTGCCGAAAGGGTAGGATTCCCTGACTTCGGTATCAAGTTGGATCCCATAACCTTCGAGGTCTTTGAATTGGACGATATCTAAGATGTTTGGGCCGATCACTTCTAACAACTGACGGTAGCTCCCAAACATATCGGATCAGGGAGAGGTCGCTCGATATCTTTTTTTTTACTTATTCTGGGTTTTGTAATTTCTCTGGTATGCTTACTCTCTCCAAACTTTCTTTTGAGTGATTCTACCTGCCCAAGGAACGTTCTTTAAATATGGACGAAGATCATCAAGTAAGCGTCCTTCCCAAGATTCCGTGTTTCCTGCTTTGTCGTCCTCTTTTCTCTTTTCGACATGGAAGGGTGCCGAATCGATTTCATTTCTCGATGTCTATGTCTGTCTCCCACTTCGTTTTCAAGAAAGCGTAACTACGCGCGTCTCCCGCTCAGACTTAATATGATGAAACCGATGATTTATTATTATTATTATTTTTTTTTTTACAACTTTTGTCCGACAGGCCTGAAATCGCGGATCGAGGCGGGTCTCGTGATTCACGGGAGGAGCGGCCCCAGCTTTATTCGATCACCCCGGTTCCACAAGAATTATTGCTACGGCCTTTCTCCATTCTCGAGACGCTATAAGACGCGGAGTTAGCGTTTGAGAGATTAACATTCTCGTATAATCTGCTTCCATCTTCTAATCGCTCTACTACACATCTCTCCTTCAAAAATGGCATCTTCTCCCATTCATACTTTCTCAGCTGAAGCTTTGGCTCAATGGGAAGAATTCTATAACCTCTTGGGTCGAGGTTATGCTCACATAGCTGATCATCCCGAAACCGAGGATGAAATCCGAGTCATGTTCGGGGACTTGGACATCACTTCCCTCAAGGATACTACGTTGGGGAGGGAATATGGGATTTTCCCAACCCTCCTTACAAACTCATTGGAGGTCTACCGCTCTGCTCATCGGGAAGTTACCGTGGCTCGTGTCGTGCGAGCCCGTTACGAGGACCGACGCGACCACTTGGTGCTGACTAACTTCGTGGCTGACAGCCACGATAAGCTTATAGAGTCTGCCAAAGATCGGGTCTCAATGTTGCTACGCGAACGAGGAGATTTGGTGGAGTGACTGGCCATATGCTTGACCACCTATGAGCATGACCGTCGTAATATTATGCTGAAGTTTCAGAGTGAGTGGCTGGAAGAGAGGCTCGATCGCGTCACTGCGGACGTATCTCGTGGAAGGGAAATGGTTCGGGATCTGAAACTCGCCGCTGAAGGACACAGAGCCAAGGTCACCGAGATTAAGGATGAGTGCAAGCGCCTTCTCCTCCAGCTTGCTGACCTTGATATGCGGGGCAACGAGTGCAAGCAGAGGATCACTAACATGGAGGGCCAGCTGAGCTCCTTCGTGTCGCTGATTAGAGCTCACTTCGGCTTTACTTTTCCGCCTCGTTAATATGTATTAATCTGTTTCTGAAAACCCTCCGCCGAGGTTCATGCATGAAAGTTCTCGTGTGTGTGTTTTAACTTCTGTATGGTTCATTTCTTCGAGCATCCAAACATCTTCAACTTGGGTGAGTCGCACCATGGTCGCACCATGGTATCACATAAATCGAGCCAATATGTCTGATTTTCTAACTCGTTCATGGTCAGATGAAAGAATAGCCTCAAACTTATCCAAGAACAGATTCCTTTCTATTACCCATTCTTTACCTGCAAATGAAAAGACAGAATCAGCCGGAATAATTTGAAAAAGAAAGCATAAACCCCTTTCAATCTTATACTCGCTCGTGATTAATAAGGATAAAAACTATTACAAGGGTTTTAATCTTGTGTGAAAAGTTTTTATCAATATTCCTCGAAGGAAAGCATACTATTGAAAGGAATGTAATTCACGATAATCGCTTTTGATTAATCCCGAGCAGAATTAATTAGTCAAAAGTGCAAGGCATGATAACGTGTTTTAAATTTAATTGAGGATACGGCATCCAAATCGAGGCCGTTTTGTCAAGAACGAGAGTAATTCGGACATCTATCTTGTCCTTAAATTCGAAACAACGCCGATATACTTGATCAATTATCGTGAATTACCAGTGGCATACAACATGCATGAACCAATTCAAGTGTATAATTCCTTCTAGCGAAATTAGGGTTGGACTACTCTATACGACCAAAAGGTCGTGCAGGGCTTCCAATTTTAATTTCCTCTATAAGAATTATAAACTTGACTCGGGAGCATCGGGATGACTAGAAAAAATGCCACTATCACGTTCCTATGACCAGTAAAAAAATAATACAACGAAGTTCTATCTGAATGTATACACGAATAGATCCCTAATACAATCACTCTAAGGGATGATATAGAGAACACCTCGGCAAAATAAGCCCTATACAAGACGACTAGTAATGAAAAATAAAACAATGGAATGTGATCCTAATGTTTAAGGATGCCCCAGTTTCGATCTTTGAGACGTGACTTTAGGATCACTTGCCCCACCTTGTCATCTTCATTCAACTTGTCATCTTCATTGGACGGTACCTCAATGATGTCCATGGTAGGCTCCTTCGTTGCACACACGGTGTTCGCTATGGGATATCACCCTCCTCGTCTTCTATCAAGGATGTCGGGGAAAAGTACATATATATCCTTGAAATGGCATTTAATCTAATCACCAGAATGCCATGAATGGAATGCCTATATTTATATGAACTGTAATAGATTTGAGAGATAGAGAGTCTTACCAACCAAACTCGTTGACTTATGTGTGGTTTTAGGTGTACCAACCGCCCAAAGACATGCGCATGAGACAAGTGATGGTGAACTTCTAAAAATCAGAGGGTTTGGCACCTAAGGTCAAAGTTCCCACCTCGAGTTCTAGAGAGAGCCGATTCCATTGCACAACTATCGTTGCATTGGGACTCGATCCATAGTTCGAAGCGAGCGGAATTGAAAAGTGGATTACCCCGTGTTTTTCCTCACGGAGATTCCATTTTCAACTCATTCTATTGTGTTCCTAAAGGCGGCGCCCGGGGTTTTAGGCGCGGTTGTGTGTGTCCATGTGTTGTGATCATCACGATGCAAGTCATGCACAACAATTTATCAATCAGCACTTCAAATTATCCACAACATACATTCCTACGCCCAACCTGCTTAAGACAATGTTAATCACAGACCACACCCCTTATTTCTCCAATCTGCAAAAACATATAACACCTACCATGAGCGGACTTACCTCACCTTCAAGAGCGCCTGCAAGGTTAGAAATATCACTCAGCATTTTAATTACGGCCTAAGTCCACTTGGGGTCTAGAACCATAGGTTCTAGAATAGAAAGTCCCCAGTGGAGTCGCCAGCTGTCGCGACCCGTCCGAAAAGCGGACGCGGCTAATGGATTACCGATCGCGGGTCTCGGATCGGCGCGGGCCCTCCCAGGCCCATACCAAATCGCGACGGGAGTATTTTTCAAAGGATTCGACGATAAGAGTCGATCGCTTTCGACCTTCAGTGTGGTCGTGGTGACATGTGCAAATTGTACATGCATTTGGAGTCGCCACCCGGTCTTTCTTGGAGGGTAGACCGGAAACCTTACTGATCGATTGGGAGAGATCGATCAGTTCTGCGGAACCAGAGATTTTGGGTTCGGGGACTTGGTTACGCTGGTGTCATTACCAACGCCCTTTCAGTACCTAACGCGAGTGATTTTCCTGGCTAAGAATTCATGCAGGCGCAATTTTAAGTGAGGTAGGCTTGATTCAGGGATTCATGCAGATTGGAAGACTATTCCTATCAATCACAATCAATTTAAATGACAGCACAAACAAGTGCATAAATAAATCTCATCGATGCACATCAATTCAAGTCAATGGCTTCCTAGCATAGCCATAAGGGCTTAGGAAAGGTGTGATTTCGGGTCGGGGTAAAATGGGAAGATTTGGAGGCGATTTAGCCCGAAGGGCAAAATCGTCAATTTTTGGAAGACTTGGATACCGAATTACCCAAAATATTTCATGGCCAGTTGATTGTGGCCATTTCCCATTTTTGAGAATTTTTTTGGAATTTCTTGATTTTTCTTCAATTTTTGGAAGACGATTCGCCCGAAGGGCGAAATCATCATTTTTAAGAAGGGTCGGGGTTCAAAACACCCGGAATGAGTCTTGGCCAGTTGTTTGTGGCCATTTCCTATTTTTTGGGATTTTCCTGAATTTTTAGAATATTTTTGGAAGACGGTTTGTCGGAAGGGCAAAACCGTCATTTTTGAAAAGATCGGGGGTCAAAAGACCCGAAACAGGTCGTGGCTAGTTGAATGTGGCCATTTCCTATTTTCTGTAATTTTTTAGAATATTTCGGAAATTTTCGAATTTTTTTGAATTTTTTTAGGATTTTTCAATTTTTATTGAATTTTTGAATTTTTTATTATTTAATTATTTTCTGGATTTTTTTAATAATTAAAATTACTTCCGGGCCGAGTCAGATCCGGTCCACGACCCGGACCCGCGACCCAGGCTCCCACAGCCAAAACGACGCCGTTTTTTGTTTTATTTTTTTTTTATCATTTTCTTAATTTAGCAAACGGACGCCCCAAATTTTGCCACGTGGCTGCTCCTGGTGCGTCCGATCTTGGACTAGATCGGACGATCCAGAGATAGCCACTTGGCAGATTCTTGACCGTCGGATCATTTTTAATTAATATCCGAAAATCATTTAATAAAACCGAAAAAGCCGAGATCGCGACACGTGGCACACTCTCCACCGTCGGATCTGGTCTTTATTTTATTCGAACCGGCCCCACCGCTGACGTGGCTGCCTACGTGGCATGCCACGTCAGCATTTGACCGTTGACCACCGGCGACCTCGCCGGAGAAGACGATGAACAGTGGAATTTCCGGCGAGGTCGCCGGAAATCTCGCCGGAGAAACACGAACCGGCCCCAAAAATAGGTATTTTTCGCCCGTTCTCACGGTGATCGACTCCCCACCGGCCCGGCATCGATACTCAACAAAAACATGGCATATTTTACGTCGGAAAACGGCCAAACTGACCCCACCCGAACCGGCGCCGGCGAGGGGATTTGCAAAAAAAAAATTTGCTCCAAAATCGATTCTGCTAGATCATACGGCATCCAAATGGAGTTTAGGAGCTTACCTGAGTTCCCATTGGTGTCGGTGATCGCACGAATGTCCACGTCGAGCTCGCGGTTCGAGTCTTGGCCGGCGAAGCTCGGAGGCTCGGTTTCCACCGCGATTTAATGCAAAAACAAAGGCAAGCAGAGCGGAGACTAAGCTCTAACAAAGCTTAAAGGTAAGTTTCGCACAAATAAGGCTCGGGGACAATTCGGCCGAGGGTCCAAAATGAAAAACCCATTGAGGCATTTCGTCAAACATCTAGCATGCACAGAGAAAGAGGTAGGAGTCGGGGAGATACCGACCTTTTTGAAGCTCCTCGACGGCCGCCAAGCTCCAGTGATGATTCATCAATGTCGATGAAGGTCTGGGATCGCCGTTCGTCCGTTGGTTTTCCCCCAACTTTCTCTGCCAAATTTTTTTCTCTCGGCCCGCTCTCTCCCTCAACCGAGAAGATTCCCCCCGCCTTTTGTCCGTGGCCGACCGTCCTTTTTGGTCGTGGACTGTCCACCCGCGTCCACCACCCATTGGCATTTGCTTTTTACTAAAAAAATGGCAGCCTCCCCCACGTTTGATACCCGCTCTTGGTGCTTTCGGCGACGTGGGTCTGCAACAAAGTTGCAGACCCGGTCGGACCGGGTCGGGTCGGGCCTGACCCGACCGGCCCGGTTCGACCAAATCGGTCCAAATAGGCCCCAAATCGACCCATTTTTATAAAATTGATGGCAAAATCGGATTCCCCAACATGTTTTCTATCGAAAATGGGTATTTTCATGAATCAATTGATTGAAATTTAATGAAAACCCCAAATTGCCCTTAGGATCCGAAATTGATTTTTGCTTAATTGACGATCCAAATGATCGAATTAGCCCAAATTGAGGCCACCAATGGATTTGGCATGATGAAAACTATAGGGTGGAGGTGTTTAATTTCAATGGGTATGCTCACATGAAATTTAATTTCAAAAATTGAGAAACCGGGGACTAAATTGAAAGATTTTTATGCAATTAAGCCCTTTTGGTTAAAATTGATCAAATTAGAGGGCCAACTGACCCAATTGCACTTCAAGACTTTAGAATCTAATGTCATAGCTTATAAAAACCAAGAATTGAAAATTAAAAGACTCGAAAATGATTTTTTTTAGGCTCGGTTCGGGATTATGTTTGTGAAGGAACCCCATGAATCGAGTCAAATTTCCCTAATAAAAAGTAAAAATATTAAAGAGAGAATTAAAACAAAATTATTGAATATTTTTGTGTATTTTTATGACCACGAATGGTATTTTTCCGATTTTTTTGGGTATTTTTAATAATTAAATAAATTCGAAAAATTATTAAAAATTACAAAAAAATATTTTTTGTTCAAAATTGGTTCTTGAGGCTAAGACAAGGCTTCCAAAGTTGATTTTGTGATTTTATGACATTTTTTGATATTTTTAATTAATTTTAAAGAATAAAAATCACAATAATAAATGGTCAAAAATCAGGTGTCAACAACAGGTCAGTAGGGAATTGCGTGCATCCCCTATAAAAATCATTACCTCAAAACAGGTGAGAAGACCTCCTTGTCGAGAAATATTCCAATTGATGTTTTGAATAAACTCTTTTTGGAATTTTCAAACTTTTGATCCAGATTTTCTGTGCAAGGGATTTGTGATCACATTTGCATGATGCAAGAATACTTTGGATAACCTTCAGCATCAAAATGCACATTTCACGATTAAAACTTAAGTCATACGGTTTTTGTCAAATGGACAGCCGTAGTCTTCCCAAAGATTACTAACGTTTTCTTGGTGAAGAAAAATCTTTCAGGCTCAAACTTCTGCAGGATACCTGGAGAACCCAGCTCCCAGAATGTCGCCTCAACAGACCCAAGTAAAGCTTTATTAAGATAAAATCTTTCACTACCTCAAAACTGAATTCCCGACAAATTTCGAGATCTTTCAAAAGAAGGGATGAGGATAGAACCCTTTTTCAAAAGAAGTCGGCAAACTGTCCCAGTAGACGTGGAGAACCCTCGTTCCGGGACCCTTTTTCAAACTCAAGCAGTCCTAACTTGACGTGGAGAACCCTCGTCCTAGGACCTCTTTTCAAAATATCAAACAGTCCCAGCGGACGTGGAGAACCCTCGTTCCAAGACCCATTTTCAAAAATATCAAACAGTCCCAGCGGACGAGGAGAACCCTCGTCCCAGGACCCATTTTCAAAATATCAAAAGGTCCTATCAGACGTGGAGAACCCTCGTCTTTGGACCCCTTTTAAAAAAATCAAGTGGTCCTAGCATGACATGGAGAACCCTCGTCTCAGGACCATTTTTCAAAAATCAAGCGGTCCGTGGAGAACCCTCGTCCCAAGACCCCTTTTCAAAAATCAGGCAGTCTCATCGGACGTGGAGAACCCTCGTCATGAGACTCCTTTTCAAAAATCAAGCGGTCCTAGCATGACGTGGAGAACCCTCGTCCCAGGACCCCTTTTCAAAAATCAGGCAGTCCTAACATGACGTGGAGAACCCTCGTCCGAGGACCCCTTTTCAAAAATCAGGCAGTCCTAACATGACGTGGAGAACCCTCGTCCTAGGACCCCTTTTCAAAAATCAGGCAGTCTCATCGGACGTGGAGAACCCTCGTCATGAGACCCCTTTTTAAAAATCAAGTGGTCCTAGCATGACGTGGAGAACCCTCGTCCCAGGACCCCTTTTCAAAAATCAGGCAGTCCTAGCATGACGTGGAGAACCCTCGTCCCAGGACCCCTTTTCAAAAATCAGGCAGTCCTAGCATGACGTGGAGAACCCTCGTCCTAGGACCCCTTTTCAAAGAAAGAATTGAACCCCTGGTATGGTGAGTCAGAAGCCGCAAAGGGAGAAATGAAAACCTGGTATGGTGAATCAGAAGCCACGAAGGAAAGAAAAGAAACCCCTGGTATGGTGAGTCAGAAGCCACAAAGGGAGAAATGAAAACCTGGTATGGTGAGTCAGAAGCCACGAAGGAAGAAATGAAAACCTGGTATGGTGAGTCAGAAGCCACGAAGGAAAGAAAAGAAACCCCTGGTATGGTGAGTCAGAAGCCACGAAGGGAGAAATGAAAACCTGGTATGGTGAGTCAGAAGCCACGAAGAAAGAAATGAAAACCTGGTATGGTGAGTCAGAAGCCACGAAGGAAGAAATGAAAAACCTGGTATAGCGGATCAGAAGCTACGAAAGGAAATTTGAAGACCATGGTATAGCGGACCAGAAACTACTAATGGAGAAGTGAAACCCCTGGTATAGCCTAAAGGGTCGAAATAAGGTAGAAACCGCCTAAATGGTCGAAATAAGGTAGAAACCGCATAAAGGGTCAAATCAAAGGTAGAAACCGCCACAAGGGTCAAATCCAGGTAGATACCGCCTAAAGGGTCAAATATGGTAGAAACCGCCACAAGGGTCAACTCATTGGTAAATACCGCCGTAAGGATCAACGCAAATGTCCGATCCACCATACGGATCAAATTCCTTGGCAAATCCGCCAGCGTGGGATGCGCCCTTCTCAGGTTCCTACCAGTTAGGAGTCCCATAATGGTATGACCTACCACACAGGTCGGAGCTTAATCTCCCTAGGATATTCTGAATGACGAGTCCTAGGTATCTGCTTGAAAGTCGTCACAACCGGCAGCATCTGACAGGTGAGCTTCAGGTAAGCCTCTCTCACTCCGGCCCATGTTCGAATTGCAAGAGTAAACCGGTGATTAATTTGAGCATTCATCAAAAGACTTAAGGGTCCGATGTCATAGCGTTTCTTTTCCCCAATCAAGTCGGCTAAGATTCAGGTGTCATTTTGTCTTTGAGAGAAACCTCTGACGAGATTCCTCTCAAAGAGGGGCAGCTGTTGACACCTGATTTTTGACCTCTATTATTGTGATTTTTATTCTTTAAAATTAATTAAAAATATAAAAAAAAAGTCATAAAATCACAAAATCAACTTTGGAAGCCTTAACTTAGCCTCAGGAACCAATTTTGAACAAAAAATATTTTTCGTAATTTTTAATAATTTTTCGAATTTATTTAATTATAAAAATACCCAAAAAATCAGAAAAAATACCATCCGTGGTCAGAAAATTACACAAAAATATTCAGAAATTTTCTTTTAATTCCCTCTTTAATATTTTCACTTTTTATCAGGGAAATTTGTCTCGATTCATGGGGTTCCTTCACAAACATAATCCCGAACCGAGCCTAAAAAATCCTTTTCGAGTCTTTTAATTTTCAATTCTTGGTTTTTATAAGCTATGACATTGGACTCTAAAGTATTGAAATGCAATTGGGTCAATTTGACCTTCAATTTGACCAATTTTAGCCAAAAGGACTTAATTGCATAAAAATCTTTCAATTTAGTCCCCGGTTTCACAATTTTCAAAATTAAATCTCACACGGGCATACCATTGAAATTAAACACCTCTACCCTATGTTTTTCATCATGATGAATCCATTGGTGGCCTCAATTTGGACTAATTTGGTCGTTTGGACCTCCGATTAGGCGAAAATCATTTTCGGATCCTAAATGCAATTTGGGGTTTTCACTAAATTTCAATCAATTGATTCACGAAAATACCCCTATTTGATGGAAAACATGTCAAGGAGTCCGATTATGGCATCAATTTCACAAAAATAGGTCGATTTGGGGCCCAATTTGAGATAATTGGTCGAACCGGGCCGGTCGGGTCAGACCCGACCCGGCCCGGTCCGACCGGGTCTGCAACTCTCAGTTGCAGACCCACCGCGTCTTAAAGAATGTGAAAACAGAGGCGTGGGGCGGCGTCGATTTGTTTAAGAAAAGAAAACGACAGGAATGGGGGACAGTGGCAAAGTAATCCACGAGCGGAAGTGGAGATGGCGGCCACCCAAAAAGGCCGGTCGGCCACGAGAAAAAGAAAAGGAGGAGCTTGGTTTCGGGGGAGTTGGACCGGGCAGAAGACAAAGAGAGGAGCGGAATAGAGAGAGGAAGAGGCCGGGACTCGATGGAACCGCCGCCACATCGTCGCCCCGCCGTCACAGTCCCCGGCGGGCACGAGGTTAGTATCCCCCCCTGTTTTGTTCTGTTTTTGTGACGATGAACAGGGCTCCTCGGTCCGGCTCGATTTCGACCGAGTCGGGCCGAAACCGATAGCATCCGATCTTCCTGAAGATGTGTAGGGTAGGTTTATGTGACTGGTATAGCTCGGAATCCCTCGCCGGGCTTCGACGAAGTCATTTAATCACGTTTCAGTATACGCACGTCAGGTGTTCGACCAAATGACCAGAGGTATGTCCCAAATCATCGTTCCTGGCCGTGCCCGTTTGTCCAATTTTCGTGCGATTCTAGCTTTGGGAATTCACTAGAATTATTTCTAAGCCTGCCTTACCCTTTATTTGGCATAAAACCGCGGCGGGAGCACGGCTCGGGAGTTCGCCGGTCATCGGCTCGGACCAAGAGCTCGGCGGGGCGGTTCACTCTGCTGCAGACCCTTAGTGGGATTCAGGTAAGTTTCTAAACCTCGCAGGGACGCCATGTGAATGATTGGAAGCGAGTTTCGACGTAAATATTTTGTTTGCAAGTACCTCGCCGGAACCGGGTTCGGGAAGGTTCGGATCGACGGCTTCCGGCGTGTCCTTGGTGGTTAGAATACTTTTATGTTGATTCTGAGGTCCTAAGGAACCGAACGGTGCTAAAATGGTCAAAAAACGTTAAGATTTGGTTCGGTTTTAGGTCCTCCGGCGAAGTTTCCGGCGAGGAGGCCGGAATAATCACTGTTCCGGCTCCTTCTCCGGGGTCTTAGACCAGTCAGCGGTCAAACCGCTGACGTGGCACGCCACGTAGGCCGCCACGTCAGCGTGGGGGGGGGGCCACGTCCGAATAAGCAAGACCCAGATCGGACGGCCGTGGCTTCGCCACGTGTCGCGATCTGGGATTTTTGGAAAATAAAAAAATAATTTTCAGATTAATAAATGATTTTCGGAAATAATAATAATAATAATCCAACGGTCCCGAAGATGCCACGTCGCTCGATCTGAGGCGTCCGTTCTCAGTCCGTGAAACGGCGCCGTTTTGATAGTGGAGGAGTCGGGCCGGGCCTGGGTCGTGGGTCCGGGTCGTGGGCCGGGTCTGACCCGGCCCAAAAAAATATTTTTAAATAATAAATAATAAAAAAAATAATAAAAAATTCAAAAATTCAATAAAATATAGAAAATCATAAAAAATTCAAAAAAAATTCGAAAAATTCCGAAAAATTCTAAAAAATTCCAGAAAATAGGAAATGGCCACATTCAACTGGCCATGACCTGTTTCGGATCTTTTGACCCCCGATCTTTTCCGAAATGACGGTTTTGCCCTTCCGGGAAACCGTCTTCCAAAAAAATTCTAAAACAATTCAGGAAAATCCCAAAAAATAGGAAATGGCCACAATCAACTGGCCAAGGCTCATCCCGGGTGTTTTGAACCCCGAACCTTCTTAAAATGACGATTTCGCCCTTTGGGCGAATTGTCTTCCAAAAATTGATGAAAAATCAAGAAATTCCAAAAAAATTCTCAAAAATGGGAAATGGCCACAATCAACTGGCCATTGAATATTTTGGGTAATTTGGTATCCAAATCTTCCAAAAATTGATGATTTTGCCCTTCGGGCTAAATCGCCTCCAAATCTTCTCATTTTACCCCGGTCTGAAATCACACCTTCCCTAAGCCCTTATGGTTATACTAGGAAGCCATTGACTTGAATTGACGTGCATTGATATGATTTATTTATGCACTTGACTGCGCTTCCATTAAAATTGATTGTGATTGATAGGTGTCGCGACCCTCTCGAGGTTGCATGAAAGGCTCTCGAGGGCTAATGGGCCGTCTAGTCTGGTCGGACGCGGGCCTCTCCCAAGGCCCGTTACCCAAATCGTAACGGAGGTATGCGTAGTCGACCTTCAGTGTGGTCTGGTGACATGTGCTAAGTGTGCATGCCATGGAGTCGCCACCAATCATTTTTTGGAGGGTATGATTGGACCACCCTATTGAATAGTCGGGAGTTTCTATTCAATTCTGCGATAACCAGAGAAATGGGTTCGGGGACTTAGTTACGTCAACTGTCTGAGTTGACGCCCTTTCGGTACCTAAGTTGACTGAATTTTCTGACCTAAGATTTCATGCAGATGAGTGGGGTACGAGTCCTAAATCTAGGAGTTCATGCAGATAGGAATGACTATCCTAGCAATCACAATCAATGATAAAGTGCACAAATCAATGAATTCAAATGTACAAATAAATCACATGGCATTCCTAATAAGGCCATATTGGCCTAGAGAAGCATCAATCAGGCTTAGGAATGATTTAGACATGATTTTGCCCATCAGGGGCAAAATCGTAATTTTGAGACAAATGGGACAATTTGCCCAAAAAGGACAAAATCATCATTTCGGAATGAATCCGGAGTCAAAAACAGGTTTGGTCACTCAATTGACCCATTTCCTATTTTTTGGCAATTTTCGTGATTTTCGGGAATTTTAGAAACCGATTTACCATTCGAAGGGTAAAATCGTCATTTTCTAAAAATGGAAATGAAATGTGGAAATCTTAGACATAAGGTATAGCCACCCATCTGGCCCATCACCAAATTCTAAGCAATTTCCACAATTCATCAGAATATCAAAGACGATTTACCCTTTGAGGGGTGAAATCGCCATTTTGGATTAAATGGGAGAAAATCCCAAAAATGAAAACAAATCAATTTTTTGTTTTTTTATGTTTTCAGCCTTGGAAAATTTTTAGAATTTTTTTGGAATTTTCTGCAATTTTTCTCAATTTTTTTGAATTTTTCTTTAGTTTTTTATTTGTTTAGCATTTTCTGATCGATTTTTTTTTTATTATTTTTTTAATATTTTCGAAAAATATTTTAATAAAAAGCATATCATTGGCAATAGACAACACTCAACCTGATAAATAAGCTAACTACTGAACTGAGATAAATACATGCAAACCAAATCTATAATGGCGACATTTTAGAAAAATAACCCTGATATACGGATCGGGTACGTAAAACATACCGGATTGGACACCGGCCTTCAATCGCCCAGCCTCAGCCTGCGACCATCTCCATGCACATCACCTGTCGATCACCACATCAAAATGTCAACAATCAATTTTACAAGTTTTAAGACCGGCAATAAATAATAATAATTTAAAAAAATAAATCCAGGCTCGGAAACGGGCCGATTCGCTCAGCCATGGACCGGCTATGGGCTCAGCCACGGCCCAAGATCACGGCCTCGGCCCACGGCTTTGGCCCACGGCCTCGGCCATGGCCCACGGCCTCGGCCATGGGCTCGGCCGTGGGCTCAGCCTTGGCCTTGGCCTACGGCCTTGGCCCGCGGCCTCGGCCCACGGCCTCGGCTATGGGCTAGGCCGTGGCCCAAGATCACGGCCGCTCCACGGCCGGGATCGGCCCGAACACGATGGATTCGTGGCCAAGCGGCGACGACGAAGAGCGACGACGTGGCGGGGGGGGCGAAACAGAGGAGGAAGATGGAGGGGGATTGCGGTATCTAGGAGCTCCACGAGGTCGCGATAAACAGCAAGACGGACGGGATCTCGGCACGGCGTCGGAGGGTGGCGGAGCAAGGTGGTGGTGAAAATTATTTTTTTTGGTCAAAATGGTTCATTTAGTTTGGCCAAGGTCACCAAAATTGATTTTTCAATTTTTCAACTTTTTATAAATTTTCTATGATTTTTTTTAAAAAAATAAAAAAAATAAAAAATAAAGCAAAAAAGATTTATCAAAATTTAGGTGTCAACAGCTGCCCCTCTTTGAGAGGAATCTCGTTAGAGGTTTCTCTCAAAGACAAGGTGACACCTGAGTCCTGATCGACTCGACTCGTGAAACTAAAGGAAAATGAGTTATGACATCCAATCTTCATGCTTGTCCATGTATGCTCTTTCTTGAAAGGGGAAATATTTATTTGGCATGAGAGAGTGAGATAGTAGCGAGACATACCTGCCACTTACCTGTTCGATGTTTGTGCGATTTTCGCGGTGTCCGATGGATTCAAGAGAATTTCTAGGAACTCGTACTAGAGTATCCTAGAGATGTTAAGCTCTGACCCGTATGGTAGGTCAAACCATAATGGGATTCCTAACTGATAGGAACCTAAGGAAGACGCATCCCACATTTGGGAATTTGCCAAGGGTTTTGATCCGTGTGGTGGACTAAACTAGAAATGGCTTGCCTAATGTAAGGCTTATTAGGGAAAACGACTCTTCCCGCATTCAGGATTCATCGAGGTTTTGATCCGTATGGTGGATCGGACCATTGGGTTGATCCTTCAGGCGGTCTCTACCAATCCTTTGACCCTTTATGCGGTTTTCTACTATTCATTGATCCTTCAGGCGGTTTCTACCATTGATTTGACCCTTCATGCAGTTTCTACCTTGGGTTGACCCTTCAGGCGGTATCTACCTTAGTTTGACCCTTCAGGCGATATCTACCTTGAGTTGACCCTTCAGGCGGTATCTACCTTGAGTTGACCCTTCAAGCGGTATCTACCTTGAGTTGACCCTTCAGGCGGTTTCTACCTTGATTTGACCCTTCAGGCGGTATCTACCTTGAGTTGACCCTTCAGGCGGTATCTACCTTTGGTTTTTGCTTTGAAAAGGGGTCTCATGACGAGGGTTCTCCACGTCCGATGAAACTACCTGAATTTTGAAAAGGGATCTCATGACGAGGGTTCTCCACGTCCGATGAGACTGCCTGATTTTGAAAAAGGGTTCTATCCTCATCCCTTCTTTTAAAAGACCCCGAAATTTGTCGGGAATTCAGTTTTGAAGCGGCGAAAGATTTTATCTTGACAAAGCTTCACTTGAGTCTGTTGAGGCGACATTCTGGGAGATTAGTGTTTCCAACGGATCCTGCAGAAGTTCGAGCCTGAAAAATTTTTCTTCACCAAGAAAACATTAGCAATCTTAGGGAAGACGACGGTTGTCCTTCTGACAAAACCGTATGATTTAAGTCGTAATCATGAAATGTGCGTTTTGATGCTGGAGGTTATCCAAAGCATTCTTGCAACATGCAAATGTGATCACAAATCCCTTGCACGGAAAATCTGGATCAACAGTTTGAAAATTCCAAAAAGAGTTTGTTCAAAACATCAATTGGAATATTTTTCGACAAGGAGGCCATCTCACCTGTTTTGAGGTAATGATTTTTAGGGGATGCACTCAATTCCCTACTGACTTGTGCCTAGGTTTTAGGCTCATTCGCAGCGCATACATTTTGATCGGTCGGGAGGTCTTTCACGGGACCGTAATGTTGGGCTTGGATATTGGTTTTCAAGGGGGACCCGCTTTGGAGTCGAGGCCATTGTATGAAAGTCTTCACCATCTGCTCCGGGTTTACAAGTCGAGAACCCTGCAAAATGAGAAAGAAATAGTCTTGCTCGTACCTCTTCGAGCTAAGTTATATGTTAGCCCAAGTGTCTTAGTCAGAGAAGACTGTTTCAGGGTTGTAACATTGGTAGGATTGGGGACCGAAAAAGGCTTGTTTTTGGCCCAGAATTCGTGACGGGTTTGACATTGGTGATCATTGCTGATTTGCCACTGTCGCGACCCTCTCGAGGTTCGCCGTGGTGGGCTCTCGAGGGCTAATGGGCCGTCCAGTCTAGTCGGACGCGGGCCTCTCCCAAGGCCCGTTACCCAAATCGCAACGGAGGTATGCGTAGTCGACCTTCAGTGTGGTCTGGTGACATGTGCTAAGTGTGCATGCCATGGAGTCGCCACCAATCATTTTTTGGAGGGTATGATTGGACCACCCTATTGAATAGTCGGGAGTTTCTATTCAATTCTGCGATAACCAGAGAAATGGGTTCGGGGACTTAGTTACGTCAACTGTCAGAGTTGACGCCCTTTCGGTACCCAAGTTGACTGAATTTTCTGACCTAAGATTTCATGCAGATGAGTGGAGTACGAATCCTAAATCTAGGAATTCATGCAAATAGGAATGACTATCCTAGCAATCACAATCAGTAATAAAATGCGCAAATCAATGAATCCAAATATGTAAAATAATCACACCAAATCAACATGACACTCCTAATAAGGCTCTATTAGCCTAAATAAGTATCAATCAAGCTTAGGAATGATTTAGACATGATTTTACCCATCAGGGGTAAAGTCGTAATTTTGAGACAAAAGGGACGATTTGCCTAAAAAGGGAAAAATCGTCATTTCGGAATGAATCCGGAGTAAAACAATGTCAAAAATAGGTTTGGTCACTCAATTGACCCATTTCCTATTTTTTTGCAATTTTCATGATTTTCTGGAATTTTAGAAACCGATTTACCATTCGAAGGGGTAAAATCGTCATTTTCTAAAAATGGGAATGAAATGTGAAAATCTTAGACATAAGGTTTAGCCACCTATCTGGCCCATCACCAAATTCTAAGCAATTTCCACAATTCATCGGAATATCAAAGACGATTTACCCTTTGAGGGGTAAAATCGTCATTTTGGATTAAATGGGAGAAAATCCAAAAAATGGAAACAAATCAATTTTTTTTGTCATTTTCAGCCTTCAAAATTTTTTAGAAGTTTTTAGGAATTTTCTGCAACTTTTCTCAATTTTTTTTGAATTTTTCCTTAATAATTCATTTTTTGGAATTTTTTTATTTGATTTTTTTTAATAAATTTCTGAGAATAAATCCCAACTGACAGTCCCTAACTCACCACGTGGCGTCTCGGTGACAATCGAATTATTTCAATTTTTGTAAAATTCGAAATTCATTTCTTTTAATGTTAAAAATATTTTTTTTTTCTGAAAATCACCTAATCACGACACGTGGCTCATCTGCAGACGTCCGATCTAGCATTTTTTGTTTTTGTTTTTATAGGACGCAACACAATGCAAAAAATAAAGAAGATAATAAGTCATTATACAACATAAAAATAAGCAATGGAGATGGGATCCGGTGAATTTTACGACGTCGGAGTCCGTCGGTGCTCGTGCAACAATGTGTGGGGGGTATATACCACCAGCAGGAGGCTCGGCCTTCCGATTCTGGGGTAGCACAATATAATTTACAGAAAATAAATAAATAAAACACCTTGGACACCAACAGGAGGCTTAGCCTTCCGATTCTGGGTCTTTTATGCGAAATATAGAAATGCTATGACATAAAGTAAATACACAGCAAATATTTAGACACCAACAGGAGGCTCGGCCTTCCGATTCTGGGTCTTTTATGCGAAATATAGAAATTCTATGACATAAAGTAAATACACAGCAAATATTTAGACACCAACAGGAGGCTCGGCCTTCCGATTCTGGGTCTTTTATGCGAAATATAGAAATGCTATGACATAAAGTAAATACACAGCAAATATTTAGACACCAACAGGAGGCTCGGCCTTCCGATTCTGGGTCTAATAGGTAAAATGTAAGGAGTGAAAGGTGGTCTTACCAAGATTGAACCCAAAACAAGCTCGGAAATCCAATTTGGCACTCGCGGACTCAAGTCTGATCAGTCTGACCTTTGCTACTTCAAACAGCTCAAGATTGAACCCAAAACAAACCCGAAAATCCAATTTGGCACCCGCGGACTCAAGTCTGATCAGTCTGACCTTTGCTCCTTCAAACAGCTCTACGGGACAAACGGCTGGTCCAAATTGGGCTCACGATATGTCATTAGAACGGCAAGAGAATAAGCTTTCCAATGGTATATGGCTCGTTCGCATACGATGTCTAACGAAAGAGTTATGGCCGAAACACCGGACGGTTTTTGATCTGGGCGGCGAGCTGAGCGAGAGGAAAAAACGAAAATGAAAGAGAGAGAGTTGAGGGAGAAGAAGAGTCGGGAGATGATGAGGGGGAGGAGATAAATAGGCAGCGGGAAGGAGAGACGGAGTGGGGGAGAGAGAGAGAGAAAAAAAAATATATAATAAAATAATAAAAGTAAAAATAAAATAAAATAACAAAAAGAGAAGACAAAATCATTAGTCCCCTTTTCCTTTTAAATGATGATGTTTCCCTCCTTTTCCTTTTAATCATTACTAATATTTTTGTCAAATTCAATTTTATGGTGATCAGAGAACACCTAAAATCAAACCTGAATTTTACTATTTATGAGGTTAGAAAATAGATAAAATAAAAATAAAAATACCGACTATTTTTATATATCTTTGTGACCTCAAATATTATTTTTCTTGATTTTCTTCTTTTCTTCTTTTTCTTTTTTTTTCGAAAATATTAAAAAAATAAAAATTATGAAAATAATTTTTTTGGTCAAAATGGTTCATTTAGCTTGGCCAAGGTCACCAAAATTAATTTTTCAATTTTTGAAATTTTTATAGATTTTCTATGAATTTTTTTAAAAAAAGAAAAAAAAGGTTGATCAAAATTTAGGTGTCAACAGCCACCTGTCTTTTCTTTTCTGCATCTTTAGCCTTTGAGGCGCGCAACCTATCTTGCGGCGTGCACCAGCTCTTTAAAGAGCGTCTCTTGTTGCATTCAGAGACTGACTCTCTCTATGTCTTTGTTCTGCGCTTGATAGCATTTTGGGGAGCAGCCCTTTCAGATTTGGCTCCTTTAGGGATTTTCTCTTTTCCCATCCGGCTTCATTGTGGATCAATCAAACAACTTACACGAGTATCGGCCTTGCTTTTACCAGGTACTTTGCTTTTTCTCGATGTCGTGGATTCTTTTCTCATTTTCATCTTTTTTTTTTGAAATCCCTTAGTCTTGAGCTCTTCCGTTTCTAAAGTGATGCTGCATCCATCTTGAAATGTGCAATGATCACCAACGGGCTCATGAAACGAATTTGCAGGCTCGACTTGGCTATGCAAAGGATTCGGTGTGTGGGATAGAGAAATGAATGCTTCTCATCATCCTATGGCACTTGGATTACCATATAAACAACACACAAAGATTAATGTTAGTCCGAGCAAGAAAATTTCTAACCATTTTCTCCTGATGCTGCTGGGCTCATCTTCATTTTGCCCCGATGTGGGGTGGTTCTCGACAGGGCTAAGAATGAAAACCGCCGTTCAAAGGGGTTATCAACGGTCACCTGTAGTGTTTAGGGGATATGAAACGAATGCCTCCGTCGTCCCAACCCATGTAATCGCTGCGAATGGTCCCTACTTCCGTAGGTCCAGATTTTGCTATCTGATCCGCTCCACTTCTCTCTTAAATGTGTATAAGACGTGTTTTGACTAGGCTTGCCTCTCTTTTGAGTAAACTTCCTTTTGAATGATTTGACAAATAATCATATTTGGAAAAATTCATTTCTTTCTTTCCCAAAATTTATCCATCGAGGGGATTTTGTGATGTATCGTGCATGTCTTATTCATGCTTTGGGCAACCTCCCGATTTAAATCATGAACATCGATGCATTGGATAATTTTCATGATGGCTGAAAGTATTTTAACATTTTTTTATCTCCAGCTAACTGGGAAAGGGATACTTACCTACCTGTCGTGGCTGCAGACCCCTGAAAATGTAAAAGAAGCATATCATTGCATGTTCACGAATTTTTCAAAAATCGAAACGATACATCCTACCCTTGGTCATGTACTCTAACGAGTAGTACATGGGATGTAAAAACCTGTTCGTCTGTAAGGCGATTCCCCTGTCAAGGATAAATAACGAGTATCAATTCATATTCTCAAATTCAAGACAAATTGGAACGATACAACTTTACTCTTGGTTCTCATCCCGTTCTGATGTTGCGTATTGATATGAACAACATCTATCAAATCCGCCTATCCATTCTTGGAGTGTTTGCAACATCAATGGTTCATCTGCCCCCCAGTTAGGCAACGTCTGTTCTGTTATTCGAACAAATGGCTCCTTGAGTGATTTATCCACGTTTATCACCTGAGAAGGGAAAGAAAGGAGACATTACTTCGGTATTCGATTGAAGATCGTTTAGGAACGATACATCGTTTTACCAAATAGGTGGCTTCGCGGCCAAACGTATTTCGTATTGTAAGGGTAGATCTCATTATACTCCGCGGGTGATAGTCATTGTTCGGGGAACTTGCTCCACGGATTAAGCGATTAATCCACGGCCCTCGACTTGAAGATGCTCAAAGGGTGATGTTGACACTCACGCGCAATTAGTTCTAGACATTAATGAAAGATGTTCCCGTGGGAACCTTACAGTGCGATCAACAACATATTCAATAGGACTGTTCCACCCCTTTCGTCTAAGCATTTTTCATCGATGTCGCGACCCTCTTGAGGTTGTCGGGCTCTCGAAGGCTAATGGGCAGTCCTGTCTGGTCGGACGCGGGCCTCTCCCAAGGCCCATTACCCAAATCGCAACGGAGGTATGCGTGATCAACTTTCAGTGTGGTCTAGTGACATGTGCTAAGTGTGCATGCCATGGAGTCGCCACCAATCATTTTTTTAGAGTGTGATTGGACCACCCAATCGAATAGTTGGGAGTTTCTATTCAATTCTGCGAGAACCAGAGAAATGGTTTCGGGGACTTAGTTACACCAACTGTCAGAGTTGACGCCCTTTCGGTACCTAAGTTGACTGAATTTTCTAGCCTGAGATTCATGCGGATGAGTAAGGTATGAACCCTAAATCTAGAAATTCATGCAGATATGAGTGATTATCCTAGCAATCACAATCAGTAATAAAATGCGCAACTCAAGGAATCTAGATATGCAAATAAATCACATGGCATTCCTAGTAAGGCCCTATTTATCAATCACAGCTCAAGAATGATTTAGCTGTCCTAGCCATTCTACACACGATCTAACCTAAGAAAAGCATTAGGAAGCATCGAAGGAGTTCGAGAGTACTCACATGGGGTTCGCCGTGCCCTGGTTTGGTCTTGGACGAGCTATCGAGCTCATGCCGACCCGATTATATTTGGTGATCCACTCGGCGTTTTACATCATGAAATTATGTGAAACAAAAACGAAAATATTCAGCAAGGGGAATTTATTGTAGATGGTGGTCGATCTAGTTGGACGTCAAGACTAAAAAATATGTAGAAATTTACAAATTAAAATACTCGAATGACATTTTTTTGCCAAATTCAACTCTATGCGTCGTGAAGAAACACATGCAATTGAACTTGAATTTTGACTATTTATGAGTTCAAAATGAAAAGGAAATTAAAATAAAAATATTGACTATTTTTCTATATTTTTACGGCATCGAACGCTATTTTTCTTCATTTTTCATGTATTTTTCTATTTTTGGAAAATATTAAAAAATATGACAAATTATTTTTTTTTATCAAAAATGGTTCCTTTAGCTTGGTCAAGGCTACCAAAGATGATTTTTTTATTTTTTTAACTTTTTATAGATTTTTTATGAATTTTTAAAAAATAAACTATGAAAGACTGATCAAAAATCAGGTGTCAACAGCTGCCCCTCTTTGAGAGGAATTTCGTCAGAGGTTTCTCTCAA
The DNA here is from genome assembly GCA_021437785.1 of Rhodomyrtus psidioides. Taxonomy (NCBI): domain Eukaryota; kingdom Viridiplantae; phylum Streptophyta; class Magnoliopsida; order Myrtales; family Myrtaceae; genus Rhodomyrtus; species Rhodomyrtus psidioides. Next base: position 9,067,336 of record JAILYB010000015.1, on the reverse strand, counting down.
AGACATGGTGACACCTGTGTTCCGATCGACTCGACTGGGAAAAGAAAAGAAATCATGACATCCAATTTTCATGTCCATCAATGTGTGTTTTTCCTTAAAAAGAGATGTGCTCGTTCAATTCCCTGATATGATGTAAGAAAGTTAAGGAGTAGATAGACTTCCCTGCCCCTTACCTGTCGAATGCTTGCGGCATTTTCTGTGTCAGATGGGTTCAAGTAGATTCCTAAGGACTTGTCATCGGAGTGTCCTGGGGATGTTAAGCTCTGACCTGTATGGTAGGTCAAACCATAATGGGATTCCTAACTGATTGGAACCTAAGGAAGACGCATCCCACATTTGGGAATTTGCCAAGGGTTTTGATCCGTGTGGTGGACTAAACTAGAAATTGCTTGCCTAATGTAAGGCTTATTAGGGAAAACGAATCCTCCCGCGTTCGGGATTCATCAAGGTTTTGATCCGTATGGTGGATCGGACCATTGGGTTGATCCTTCAGGCGGTCTCTACCAGTCCTTTGACCCTTCAGGCGGTTTCTACCATTCATTGACCCTTCATGCGGTTTCTACCATTGGTTGACCCTTCAGGCGGTTTCTACCATACATTGACCCTTCAGGCGGTTTCTACCATTGTTTTGACCCTTCAGGCGGTTTCTACCATTGGTTGACCCTTCAGGCGGTTTCTACCATACATTGACCCTTCAGGCGGTTTCTACCATTGTGTTGACCCTTCAGGCGGTTTCTACCATTGATTGACCCTTCAGGCGGTTTCTACCATTGAGTTGACCCTTCAGGCGGTTTCTACCATTTATGAGATTCCAAATTGATATGAATCAAAGGATGACGTACCCGCTCTTCGGGGCTAGTCGGAGACTCGATCATTCTGTGGATCGGTCTTAGAAAAGATTTGCCTACTAAAAGGCTTCACCTAAGGATGACGCACCCAGTCTTTGGGGCGGCCAAAAGTCCTGCAGAAAGCTTAGACCTGAAAAAATTTTCCTCGCCAAGAAGATATTAGTAATCTTTGGGAAGACAATAATTGTCTAACTGACAAAATTCTACAACTTAAGTTTTAGTCATGAAATGTGCATTTTGATTGCTGGAGGTTATCCAAAACATTCCTACCATATACAGATGTGATCATAAATTCCTTGCACGGAAACTCTAGATCAAACAATTTGAAAATTTCAAAAAGAGTTTGCTCAAAACATCCATTGGAGTATTTCTCATCCAAGAAGGCTCCTCACTGCTCTGTGATAATGATCTTTAATAGGGAAAGTGCTCAATTTCCTACCGACCTGTGCCTGGGTTTCAGGATCATTCGCAACGCATACATTTCGACCGATCAGGAGGTCTTTCACGGGACCGTAGTGTTAGGCTTGGATATCGGTTTCCAAGGGGGACTCACTTTTGAGTCAAGGCCGTTGAACGAAATTTTTCACTATCTGCTCCGGGTTTACAAGTCAAGAACCCTGTAAAATGAGAAAGAAATAGTCTTGCTCGTACTTCTTTGAGCTAAGTTATACATTAACCCAAGTGTCTTAGTCAGATAAGACTGTTTCGGGGTTGTAACATTGGAAGGATTGGGGACCGAAAAAGGCTTATTTTTTGCCCAGAAATTGTGAAGGGTTTGGCATTGGTGATCATTGCAAATTTGCCACATGTCCTTCGAAGAACATCTCCATTTCTTGAAGTGTACACTCCTCTTTTAGAGCGCACAAGGATGTTTAAAAGCGTCTCTTGTTACATTAAGAGACCGTATGTTTGTGTGTTTGCAATTTGAGCACGACATCATTTGGAGAGTAGTCATCTTGATCTGACTCCTTTGCAGGGTCTTTTCATCGTATATCTAGACTTTACTGGGGATATTTTGAATAGACATCAGCCTTGCTTTTTACCAGGCACTTTGCTTTTTCTTGATGTCTAGGGATTTTTCTTTTCCCCCTTTTTTTAATCCCGTGTTTTTCTTTTCTTTTGGAGCTAGGATTTTCGGCAATCATGCTAGATATGCAACTTAAACTTTGGCACGCTTCCATTCCTAGAGTGATGTTGCCTTTGCTTTGGAATATGCAATGATCACCAATAGGTTGATGAAATGAATTTGCTGGCTCAACTTGGTCGTGCAAAGGATAACAGTGTGTAGGATAGAGAAATGAATTATTCTCGTCATCCTATGACACTTGGATTATCATATAAACAACACACAAAGATTTATGTTAGTCCGAGCAAGAAAATTTCAAACCGTTTACTTTCTGATACTGTTGGACTAACCTTCATTTGCCCCAATGTGGGGTGGTTTTTGACAGGGTTGAGAATGAAAATCGTCGTTCAATGGGGTTCTCAATGGGCATCTGTAGTGTTTGGAATGAAGAAATAAATGCCTCTGTCATCTCGATCCATGTAATCGTTGCGAATGACCCTTATATCCATAGGTTAAGGTTTCGCTATCATTTCCAATCTCCTCATCTCTCAAGTGTGTATGGGACGTGTTTGGATTAGGCTCGCTTCTCTCATGAGAAAATACCCTTTTGAACAGTTCAAACGACTCTTGTTGGAAAAATTCATTTCATTTCATCAAGATTTATCCTTCAAAGGGATTTTGTGATGCACCATACATGTGTAATTCATGTTCAGACAATCTCATGTTTTAAAACATGAATGTCAATGAAGTAAGAAATCTATGTCTTTTTAGATGTGAGAATCGAATTAATTCTGAAAGTTTTTAATCTCCAATGAATTGGGAAAAGGGATATTTACCTGCCCATCGAGGTTGGAGATCCTGGAAATATAAAAGGGATATGTCATCGTATATTCTAAAAATTTACAAAAATTGGAACGATACATCTTACCCTTGGTCATATGCTCCAACGAGTGCACAAGGGTTGTGAAAATCTGCACTTCACATAGTAACACAAGATTGTTAGGTGTTCTAAAGTTCTTTCGACTTCTTGGTTTTTGGAGAAAAATGAAACTTACATGTCTGCCCTGATGGCGAGCTCCTGCCAAGGATAAATATTAAGCATTATTTTGGGTTTCCAAATTCAAAACAAATTGGGACGATACTACTTTACTCTTGATTTGAATTCCATTCTGCATGCCAATGTGCAGATTGTAGAAGCCGGCCCTCAAGCTTGTGGCCATGATTTCTTCGTCTGGTTGGGCAACGAATCCACCTCGAGGATTTACGTCGGAGGAGATTCATTCATCTTTTTAGGCGTGTTTCATGCACTGTTATGTTATTTGAATGCATGGCTTCTTGGGTGCCTCGTCTCTGTTCATCACCTGAGAGGAAAATGAGAGAACATTATCCCCGCATCTGATTGAAAATCATTTAGGAACGATACGTTCTTTTTACCAAATAGGTGGCTCCGCGGCCAAATGCGTTTTACATTGAAAGGATGGATTCCATTACGCTCTGCGGATGATAACTATCGCTTCAAGGACTTGCCCCACGGATTAAACGATGAATTTGATGTCTTCGGCTTCGACATGCTTTCCGGATGTAGGAATGGTTTGCCCCCACTTTCAGTGGAGATGGGTTTTGTCGAGTGGGCAACATCAAAAACTCATCCTAGATTTGGCTTTAGTCGAAGGTTGAAATCCCGACCTTGGATAAGCGAATCATGATTCATCTCCTTCTGCTTCGGATTTGTCATTTGCATGCTTCACATTTTACAATACCAACTTCGCCGCTTGATGAAAATGAATCGATGATTTTCGAATTGCCCCAAGTTCTATAGTCATCTGCGTCGAATCTCTTTGAACTTCATCGGGTGATAGACCAACTGATAAAATGATTTTTCAATCCCGAGATCGAACTCCTGACGTTTCGTACCACTTCCATTTCACTGACTACCAGGACACAGCACTATTGGCATCCCTAACTGGTTCGTTTTTTTTTATAAAATTCTTGAAGCAGTTAGCGACCCCCATCAAGAATGAAACAAGCTCAATTTAGAGTTCATAACGACTAAAGGTCCCTTAGAACGATACAGAGCTAACCGTCTTTGAGCTCGCTCGGGCTTTTGCTCGCATTTTCCTATGTGAAGCCTTTAAATGTTTTTCTTCGTGGCGTTCAATTGATTCGCCTCGACTCTAATCTAACAAGGGATTGTCGCACTCAAGCATGATGATGCTCGCAGGTAGTACTGATCGCTGCCCCAGATTAACTCTAGGCATTAAGGAAGATTATCTTGCATGGAAGACTTTATGACAGAAAGATTAATGATACATCCAGTCACGTGCCTAGTTCCCTTGAGGATTCTCGGTGATCAGCCAGTTACACCATGAATCAGACATATAATCGTCATTTTGGATCATAACTTCATAAGTCCATCAGTTTTAAACTGATCGATCCAGATATGGAGCTCCTCATCAAGGAAATCTTTTGATTCTTCGAGCAACTGATATTCGGGTTGACCATCATCGCTTGGCGTTGAAGGATTCCTGTTTCTGTTGTGAGCGATCTGATTCTTCGAGCTAGAACCTTCGTCGTTGCTCGAGATTATAAGAGGATGATTGATCGGTTCACTATCAAAAGCACCTTCCATTTGGGAATGGAAGAAACAAAAATCCTCAGAGCATCCGCCCGCTTGATCTTCCGAAATCATATGCCCAAGCCGGGCAGATCTTTGAACACTAGGCGCAATATGTTGATCGGGGATAGGAAGAGCACTAGCGAAAAGTTGCTGCTCAAACCAAGGAGTTCGTACCTGCTGCACTTGTGGCATATACTCTTGAGGGGTGCTGAGATGATTCAGGGGAATATTCTGATTAGCGCCCAAGTAGTCAATGGTGCTGCTACCAGCTTGGTCGGTGCCTAGATTCGGCAGGGTATTTCTTACTTCAGGGGCATTGTAGTTATAGCCATGCCTAGTGTTTAGGCACAAGTTGAGTTCTTTCAGGTTCAGTGCTGTGTGGCGCTGTCTTAGCGCCCTTCTGTAGCTCTTGAGGTGACTCGCGACTCCATCTTTAGTGAGTCCTGGTATGTTCATGATCTCAAGTATGCGCGTTGGATATGCTGAGTTGATCCCTAGTTGCTGAACCGCACTAAGGAACTTGAGATGAAGCTCGGGGGACCAATTGACCCTCGTCTTCTTGCGACCCGGAACAGTGTTGACAACTTGGCTATTGCTCTCTGGCCTATTTCCAGTAGGATTTGATCGAGCCGGAAATTGTTGTGGAGGGAATTCATCAGCTTTGGATTGGTCGGTCGTGATAGTAAGCTCATCGTTAAGGAAACTCCAATCATGGTGACGCATATCACATCCTTTAGAAGGCATCGGTATTGACTTCGTAGAATTGATTTGTTCATGCATATCTCCAACAAAATCCGATTGTATCGAAGATGGTTCGAGGGAGTGGGGTGGTGAATGAGCATTTTCAATCCTCATATAAGGCTTATCAAGGAACATTTCGCCGAGAGTGATAGGGCCACCGCAATTAAGGCAAGCGATAGTGCTGGGAGCTTTCTTATACCTCATGTTAGTGGGGTGGTGAATGAGCATTTTCAATCCTCATATAAGGCTTATCAAGGAACATTTCGCCGAGAGTGATAGGGCCACCGCAATTAAGGCAAGCGATAGTGCTGGGAGCTTTCTTATACCTCATGTTCTCCGCTCGAAGCTTTTCGTTTTCCTCCTTTAGAATCGCAAGTTCTTGACGTCTGTGTTGAGCCCTCAATTTGGCTCGCTTATTTTGAAACCAAAACTTGACCCTCAAAGGTTTCATCCCTAGCTTCTGGCCCAATTCATTTCTTTGTTTCATGTTCGGGAGAGGGCATTCACTAAAGAAAGCTTCAAGCTCTTGGATTTCATTCTGAGTGTGGCACTGGCGACGTTTCCTTTTCCGGGATTGACCATCGCTGCTGCTGTTGTCGTCGCTGCTGAGATCCTGAACTTCGTTGCCGAAAGGGTTGGGTTCTGTGGTTCTGGTACCAGACGCCATCCTAGAATCTTCGAGATCTCTCAGTAGTTCATTTTCTGAGATTTTTGGATCAGTCGCCTCTAGCAACTGATGGTAACCCTCAAACATGTTGGATCGAAAAATGTTCGATCAATTTTTGCTCACTCAGGGTTCTCTACTCTCTCATGTATGCTCACTCTCTCTAAATTTTCTTTTGAGTGGTTCTGTATGCCCATGAAACGTTCTTTAAACATGGATGAAGATCATCAGGCAAGCGTTGCTCCCAAGATTTCGTATTTCTCGCTTTGTCGTCTTCTTTCTTCTTTTCAACGTGGAGGGACACCAAATCGATTTCCTTTTCTCGATATCCATGTCTGTCTCCCACTTATTTTCAAAAAGGTGGAACTACGCTCGCCTCCCGCTCAGTTTTTTAATATGATGGGACCGCCAAATCCTTTCGCAACTTTTTTCGATAGTTGCGCTTAACTCCCGTTCAATTTTAATATGGTGACACCGACATATCTTTTTACAACTTTTTTAGGTTTATCAAGCCTGAAATCGCGGACTGGGATAGATCTGATGGTTCACCGAAAGAGCCACCATTGCTTTACCCAATTAACTTGGCTCCACGAGCATTATTGCTATGCCTTTCTTCATTCTCGAGTTGCTATAAAAGGAGGAGTTAATGCAGAGAAGATTAACACTCTTACATAATTGCCTTTTCGTATTTTAATCACTCTACCACACTCATCTTCTTCTCCCTCACTCCAACGAAAATGACCTCCTCTCCTATTCGCGCTTTCTCGGCCGAAATTTTGGCCCAGTGGGAAAAACTCTATAACCTCCTCGGTCGAGGCTATGCTCATATAGCCGATCACCCAGAAACTGAAGATGAAATCTGTATTTTGCTCGTGGAAATAGACACCACCTCCATCGAGGGCACTAATTTAGAGAGGGAATATAGAATCTTCCCAACCCTCTTTATAAACTTTTTAGAGACTTACCGTGTCGCTCATCGAAAAGCTACCGTGGCTCACGTTTTGCGAGCTCGCTATGAGGATCGGTCCAACTGCTTGGTGTTGGCCAACCTTGTGGCCGATAGTCACAGAAAGGCTGTTGAGTTCGCCAACAAGCGAGTCTCGATGTTGCTTCGCGAGAGGGGAAATTTGGTGGAGCGCTTGGCCTTATCCCTGACCACCTATGAGCACGACCGTCGTAATGTCGTGTAGAAGTTTCAATGTGAGTGGCAGGAAGAAAGGCTTGACAGCATTACCGCGGATATAGCCCATGGGAGAGGACTAGTTCGGGACCTGGAAATAGCCGCCGAAGATCACGGGACCAAGGTTGCCGATCTTAAAGGGGAATGTAAACGCCTTCTTCTTAAGCTTGCAGAACTCGAGTCTCGAGGTGGTGAGTATAAGCAAAGCATCAATAATATGGAGGGCCAACTAGGTTCCTTTGTGATGCTAATTAGGGCTCATTGCGGTTTTATGTTTCCACCCCGATGATTTGTATGATCTGCTTTTAAGGTCCCTCGATTGAGCGAAATGAATGAAAGCTCTAATGTGTGTGTCTCAACTTCTGTATGGCTGACTTTCTCGAACACCTTACCACTCTCAACCTAGGCAACCTGCACTTTGACATTGATGATTCGAGCGTGTACATCTTGATTTTTTAATCTTGCTTATGATCGGATAAAGGAACCTCCCACCGCGATTATCCACAAAAAGACTTCTCTTCTCTACTTGTTTTTAACCTGTTTCAAATGAAAAGGCAGAATCAGAAGAAAGAATTTGAAAAATAAAGCATAAATCCTTTCAATTTTATGCTTACTTGTGATTAATAGGGATAAGAGCTTTTACAAGGGTTTTGGCCTTGTGCAAAAGCTTTTATCAATATTCCTCAAAGGAAAGCATATCATTGAAAGGAATGTAATTCACGATAATCGCATTTGATCAATTCCAAGAAAATCAATGGAATGTTCAAAAGTACACAATTACGATGTGTTTTAAATTCAATTGAAGATACGGTATCCAAATTAAAGCTGTTTGCTAAGAACGAGAGTAATTTGGATATCTATCTTTTCATTAAATTTGAAAAACACGAATACTCTTGATCAATTATTGTGGATTACCAATGATGCAAAACATGCATGAACCAATTCAAGTTTATAGTTCCTTCTGGCGAAATTGGGATTGTATTGCCCTATACGGCCAAAAGGTTGTATAAGACTTCCAATTTCAATTTCATCCAAAGGAATTATAAAATTGATTTTGGAGTATTCGAGTGATTAGAAGAAATGCCACTATCACATTCCAATGACAAGTCAATAGAAATACAACAAATTTCAATCTGAATGTATATAAACACAAATAGATCCCTAATACAATCAATCTAAGGGATCAGATAGAGAGGATCTCAGCAAAATAAATCCTATACAAGAAGGCTAGAAATGAAAAATAAAACAAAGGAATGTGATCTTAATACTTAGGCTCTTCTTGTCCACTTGGCGCTCGTAATGGGATGACACCATCTTCATCTTCCATCAAGAACATTGGGAGGAAAACACACATATCTATCCTCAAAATGGCATTTAATCCAATCACCGGAATTATGCAATGAATATAATGATTAAGAGCTGTAACAAGTTTGAGGGATAGAAAAGTTTTACCAACCAAACTTAAGAGAAAATCAAGCTTCTCTGTATTTTTTGCAGTGTTAGGTATACTAACCTTCCATAGACAAACGCATGAGACAAGTGAGGGAAAACTCCTAAAAATCAAAAGATAGGGCTTGGTACCTAAAGCCAAGGTTCTCACCTCGAATTCTGGGAAGAGCCGATTCCATTGCACAACTATTGTTGCATTGGGACTCAATCCATAGTTCGAAGTGAGCGGAATTGAAAAGTGGATTACCCCATATTTTTCCTCACGGAGATTCCATTTTCAATTCCTTCTATTGTGTTCCTAAAGAGGGCGCCTGGGGTTTTAGGCGCAATTGTGTGTATTCATTGTGTCGTGCTAAAGCAATAGACATGCATTTTATTTAACAATCACCGCTTCAATATAAACATCCACACAATCATACATCCAAAACTCCTGCCTGCATAAAACAAAGTTAACAAGCACTTCACCCCTTATTTCTCCCGTCTACAAAAACATCTAACACATTCGTTAGCATATACACCTCACTTTCGAGAGCATCTGCATAAAATTAGGTTAGAAGAATCAATCAACTTTTTAATCGGCTCAAGTCCACTAAATGGTTAAGAACCAGTCCCCAGCAAAGTCGCCAGTCTGTCGCGACCCTCTTGAGGTTGTCGGGCTCTCGAAGGCTAATGGGCAGTCCTGTCTGGTCGGACGCGGGCCTCTCCCAAGGCCCATTACCCAAATCGCAACGGAGGTATGCGTGATCAACTTTCAGTGTGGTCTAGTGACATGTGCTAAGTGTGCATGCCATGGAGTCGCCACCAATCATTTTTTTAGAGTGTGATTGGACCACCCAATCGAATAGTTGGGAGTTTCTATTCAATTCTGCGAGAACCAGAGAAATGGTTTCGGGGACTTAGTTACACCAACTGTCAGAGTTGACGCCCTTTCGGTACCTAAGTTAACTGAATTTTCTAGCCTGAGATTCATGCGGATGAGTAAGGTATGAACCCTAAATCTAGAAATTCATGCAGATATGAGTGATTATCCTAGCAATCACAATCAGTAATAAAATGCGCAACTCAAGGAATCTAGATATGCAAATAAATCACATGGCATTCCTAGTAAGGCCCTATTTATCAATCACAGCTCAAGAATGATTTAGCTGTCCTAGCCATTCTACACACGATCTAACCTAAGAAAAGCATTAGGAAGCATCGAAGGAGTTCGAGAGTACTCACATGGGGTTCGCCGTGCCCTGGTTTGGTCTTGGACGAGCTATCGAGCTCATGCCGACCCGATTATATTTGGTGATCCACTCGGCGTTTTACATCATGAAATTATGTGAAACAAAAATGAAAATATTCAGCAAGGGGAATTTATTGTAGATGGTGGTCGATCTAGTTGGACGTCAAGACTAAAAAATATGTAGAAATTTACAAATTAAAATACTCGAATGACATTTTTTTGCCAAATTCAACTCTATGCGTCGTGAAGAAACACATGCAATTGAACTTGAATTTTGACTATTTATGAGTTCAAAATGAAAAGGAAATTAAAATAAAAATATTGACTATTTTTCTATATTTTTACGGCATCGAACGCTATTTTTCTTCATTTTTCATGTATTTTTCTATTTTTGGAAAATATTAAAAAATATGACAAATTATTTTTTTTATCAAAAATGGTTCCTTTAGCTTGGTCAAGGCTACCAAAGATGATTTTTTTATTTTTTTAACTTTTTATAGATTTTTTATGAATTTTTAAAAAATAAACTATGAAAGACTGATCAAAAATCAGGTGTCAACAATCGAGTAACCATGCCTTGCATCAGACGTTTGGTCACCTGCCTTGCGTCACCACTGTGATGGCCCTCCGGCTCCAAATTGATCAAGCCAAAGATTGAACTCATCGCCAAGGAAATTGCTCGGGTCTTCGAGCCATTGATGTTCAAGTTGGGTATCAACAATTGTTGGGAGCAGATTTCTTTCATCGCCTTCATTGTGAGGGACTGGAGTCTTTGAGCTGGAACCTTCATCATTGCCATGTTGGGGTCGAGACATACATTCCTGAAGAGTATTGATCCAAGTGTCCAGCTCCTTATCAAGGAAATCGCCTGTTCTTTCTAGCCCTTGGTGCCCATATTGGGTGTCGTCGACTGTAGGTGAGGGATTCCTCTCTTTGCTCTCGCCGTGAGCAATTTGATCCCTCGAATTGGGACTTCCTCCGATGACCGGCAGGTTTATATGTGCACTCTCTACCAATGCCAGATCTGCTTCAGGGACAGCATTAATGACTGATTCGCGCTCAAACTGAGGAATCTCTATGTGCCGGAACTGTGGCATATACTCTTGAGGAGTATTGAGATAGCTCGGCGGAGCATTCTGATTTGGGTTAGAGGAGTCGCTGACATGACTGCTAGTCCCGTCATTGCTGAAACACGGTTGGGTGCTCTTGGCTCTTCAATCATCATGGTTGTAACTCTGCCCAGCACTTGAGCTCCAACTGGCTTTATGATGGTTTAACGCTATCCTTCCATCCCTTAGCAATCTCCTATAGTACTTGAGGTGAGACTCAACGTTAATTCTAGAGAGCCCCGGCACATTCATAATCTCGAGTATGCGTAGTGGGCTAGCCGAATCAACTCCCAGCTCTCGAATTGCATCAACAAATTTGGTGTGAAGTTCATAGGTCCAGTAAAACCTTGTTCTCTTATCACCCAAAATATCGTCAATACTTTGGTAGCTATTCTCTACGGGATCTAGTCGTTTCAAAAGTTGTCCAGGGAGGGACTCACCGACTTTGGATTGGCTGGCTGCGACAGCGAGTTCGTCATTGAGAGAACTCCCCCTATGATGATTCATATCCCATTTCTCAGAGGATGTTGGTGTTGATCCTATGGTGTTGACTTGCTCATGCAGATCTCCGGCGGTATCTGGCTGTGTCGGAAAATGTTGTGGAGAATACGGTAACAGCTGAGTGTTATTCGTCAACAGGGATGGTTCATCGAGGAACACCTCGCCGAGGACAACAGCATTACCACAATTAAGGTAGGTGGCCTTGGTCAGAGCTTCCTTATATCTCGCGCTTTCAGCTTGAAGCTTCTCATTCTCCTCCTTCAGGACCAGTAACTCATGGTCTGCGTATTGCTGTTTCACCCGGGTTCGTTTGTTGGCGAACCAAAACTTGACCTTCGAAAGCTCCAATCCTATCTTTCGGCTCAATTCCATTTTCTGTTGTCTGCTTGGAGTGGGGCATTCATTGAAGAAAGCTTCGAGCTCTCGGATTTGGCCTGGAGTGTGGCGTTGTAGTTGCTTCCTTTTCCGACTCCGGTCATCATTGTATACTCCTTCTTCGTAGCTGAAACCTAGAATTTCATCGCTAGAGGAGTCAGTCTCCATGGCTTTCTGGCAGTATTCAGCTCCAGGATCTTTGAAGTCTCCCAGCAGTTCGTGCTCAGAAATGTCCAGGTCGGGCGTTTCTAGCAGATGGGAATAGCTTTTAAACATGATGGATCGGAGTATCTCGGGCTGATCTAGTTCACTCAGCTTTCTCAATTCGCTCTTACCTGTTTGCTCACTCTAGAAATTTTCTCAAGTGATTGTGCGTGTCCTGGAACCATCCTTCAGGCTGCATATGAAGACCAGCAAGCAAGCGCTCCTCCCGAGACCCTGCAATTACTCATCGTCTGTATTCCCCTTTCTTTTTCCTCGTGATAGGATCACAAACTCTCTTGCATTGATTCGGTTTCATCGAGTATTGCGCTCGTCCCCTAGTTCAGTCTTCAAAGTGGTGGGTCTACAATCTTTCGGCGCCTTTTATGATTTGCTAGGCCCGAGAACGTGGGGAGCAGCGGTGGACCCGCAATTAATGACTCCGTTTAATTCATTTAGCTCCATGGGAATTAACGCTATGATCTTCTCTCAACCCCTTTTCATCGTTCAAACGAAAGTGGCATTTTCCCTGTGCATGCTGTTACTCTTCATTTTAGCATCCTGGGCGCTTGGTGAGGAATGAGTTCGTGGCCACGCAAAATTTTAAAGACCGTCTCTGGTTTTAGACTTAATCTAACAAGGGATCATCACAACTGAGCATGACGATGTTCGTCGATAGCGTTGGTTTTAATATAGAATTAACTATAGTCATTAAAGAAAAATGTTCCCGTAGGAACTTTACAACGGATAAAATGAGTGATCTACTCGTGAACATGTTCTTCTTTCTATGGGTGTTCGTAGTGACCGACCCATCGTGCCCCGAGTCAGGTGCTAGATCATGGCTGTCCAAGCATGCTAGCTTCCCACTGATTGAACAAGGCATCGAGCCCCTCATCGAAGAAATCGTCTGTCGTGGGTTGACCAGCGGCAGGCAGAGCACCAGCCGACTGCTGCTCGAATGGAGGAGTGCGCACTCGCTGTACTTGTGACACGCGCTCTTGAGAAGTGTTGAAATGGCCTGGGAGGACATTCTGATCAGCTTTCAGTTTGCCGGTGGTCGGGTTGCTAGCTTGATTGATGCTTAGATTTGGCCGGGTATCTCTTGATGCCTGAGCATTACAATGGCGGTCGCCCCTAGCTTTTGAGCTCGAGACGGATTCCTCCCGGTTTAGCTCCGCTCGACGTTGTTTTAATAGCTTTCTGTAGGCAGCAAGGTGATTCCTGACCAGCTCCTTACTAAGCCCCGGTACATTCATGGCCTTAAATATGCGCGTCGGAGTTGCTGAGTCGACCCCTATTTGGTGAACCACGTCTAGGAATCTGGAATGCAGTTCAGGGGGCCAAGCGAACCTCCTCTTATCGTGGCCCAAAATTGCATCGATGGCTTGACGACTGATTAACTCATCTCCAGCAGGACCCGACCCTATCGAAAATTGTTGTGCATGAGGCTGATATGCTTTGAGCTGGTCGGTGGTAACATCCAGCTCCTTGAAACTGTAACTCCAATCAAAGCGATGCAAATCCCATCCCCCAGGAGGCATTTGTATCATCTTCGTAGGATCATCCTGCTCATGCGTGACTCCGGCAAAATCTGGTTGAGCAGGAGATGCCCCGAGGGAGTAGGGTGGTAAATGAACGTCTTCAATCATCGCGTGAGGCTTATCGGGGAATATCTTACCGAGGGCGATGAGGTTATCGCAATGAGGGCAAACGGTAATATTGAGAGCTTTTTCATACCTCATGTTTTCTGTTCGCAGCTTTTGGTTTTCTTCCTTTAAAATCTCGACCACCTGACGTTTGCGTTGAGCCTTCGATTTGGATCTCCTATTTTGAAACCAAAACTGGATCCTCGACTGATTAATCCCCAACTCTCGGCTCAATTCAATTCTCCACTTCTTTTTCATGTAATGGCTTTTACTGAAAAGGGTTTCCAGCATTTGGGTTTCCTCCTTAGAGTATTGGTGAGGACGTCTTCTTTTCCCGAGTTGAACATCGTGGATGTCGTTGTCGTCGTCGCCATGATCTTGATTTCCGTTGCCAGAAGTGTTGGGCTCCATGGTTTTGGCGTTAGACTTGATCTTGGAATCTTCGAGATCCCTCTGTAGTTCAATTTCTGAGATTTTTGAGTCAGTCGCCTCTAGCAGCTGACAATAACCTCTTAAACATGTTGGATTGAGAAATGTTTGATTGGTTCTTGCCCACTCAGAGTTCTCCACTCTCTCCTATATGCTCACTCCCTATAAAGTTTTCTTCGAGTGATATCGTATGTTCAGGAGACGCTCTTCAAGCATCATTAGGCAAACGTTCCCCCTCAAGACTTTGAATTTCTCGCTTAGCTTTTCAACGTGATGGGACTGCCAAATCCTGTTAGGGCTCTCTTCGATAGTTGCGCTTACCTCCCACCTAACTCCAATAATGATGATCCCGACAAATCTTTTACATCTTTTAATTGATGAGCCGAAAATCGCGGACCGAAACGAATCCAATGGTTCTCGTGAGGGGACCTCCTGCTTTACCCCCTAACTGGGCTCCACCAGCATTATTACTGAGACCCTTCATCATCCTCGAGTTGCTATAAAATGAGGAATTAATGTATGGAAGGTTAACGTTCTCGCATAATCAGCTTCTTCCTTCTAATCTCTCTGTTAAACTCGTCTTATTCTCAAGCCAACCCAACGCAAATGGCCTCCTCTCCCGTACGCACTTTTTCAACTGATGTCTTGGCCCAGTGGGAAAAGCTTTATAACCTACTGGGTCGCGGTTACGCGCACATAACCGATCATTCTGCAACCGAGGATGCAATCTGTGTCCTGCTCGAGGACCTTGATACCACTTCTCTCGAAGGTACTACACTGGGGAGGGAATATAGAACTTTCCCGACTCTCTTTGCACACTCCTTAGAGGCCTATCGTGTTGCTAATCGGGAGGTTCTCGTGGCTCGCGTCTTGCGAGCTCGTTATGAGGATCGATCTGATCATTTGGTGCTGACCAACTATCTGGTTGATAGTTACAAAAAGGCCGTCGAGTTTGCTAATGAGCGGGTCGCGACGTTGCTTCGCGAGAGGAGAAATCTGGTGGATCAATTGGCCATATCCCTGACCACCGGCGAGCATGACCGCCGCAATGTCCTGTTGAGGCTTCAGAGCGACTGGCAGGAAGAACGGCTCGACAAGATAACCGCGGACATAGCTCGTGGGAATGGACTGGTTCGGGACCTGGAAATAGTCATCGAAGAACACGAGGCCAAGGTCGCCGAAGTTAAGGGAGAATGCAGAAGTCTTCTCCTCAGGCTTGCCGACCATGACATGCGGAGTTGGGAGTATGAGCAGAGCATTAATAACATGGAGGGTCAGTTGGGATCCTTTGTATCGTTAATTAGGGCTCACTTTGGCTTTACTTTTCCACCCCGAATTGTATGACATGCTTCTGAAAACCCTCCGCTGAGTTAAATAAATGAAAGTTCTCGTGTGTGTGTTTTAACTTCTGCATGGTTCCTTTCTTCGAGCATTCGAACATCTTCAACTTGGGTGAGCCGAACCATAATATCAATAAGTCGAGCAAATATGTCCTGATTTTATAACTCGCTCATGATCAGATGAAAGAGTAGCCTCAGACTTATCCAGGAAAAGATTTCTCTCTATTACCTATTTTTTACCTGCAAATGAAAAGACAGAATCAGAAGGAATAATTTGAAAAAGAAAGCGAAAACCCCTTTCAATCTTATGCTTACCCATGATTAATAAGGACAAGAACTTTTACAAGGGTTTTAATCTTGCGCGAAAAGTTTTTATCAATATTCCTCAAAAGAAAGCATACTATTGAAAGGAATGTAATTCACAATAATCGCTTTTGATCAATTTCGAGAGGAACGAATTACTCAAAAGTGCGAGGCATAATAACGTGTTTTAAATTTAATTGAAGATACGGCATCCAAATCAAGGCCGTTTTGTTAAGAACGAGAGTAATTTGGACATCTATCTCGTCATTAAATTCAAAACAACGCCGATATTCTCGGTCAATTATTGTGGATTACCAGCGGCGCACAATCATGCATGAACCAATTCAAGTGTATAATTCCTTCTAGCGAAATTGGGGTTGGATTACCCTATACGACCAAAAAGGTCGTGTAAGATTTCCAATTTTAATTTCCTCTAAAGGAATTATAAACTTGACTTGGGAGTATTCGGATGATTAGAGAAAATGCCACTATCACATTCCCATGACCCGTCAAAAGAAATACAACCAAGTTCCATCTGAATGTATACACCAATAGATCCCTAATACAATCACTCTAAGGGGTGAGATAGAGAAAACCCCGGTAAAAATAAACCCTATACAAGAGGACTAGTAATGGAAAATGAAACAAAGGAATGTGATCCTAACGTTTAGGGATGCCCCAGTTTCGATCTGTGTCTTCAGGATCACTTGCCCCAACTCGTCATCTTCATTGGATGATACCTCAATAATGTCCATAGTATGCTCCTTATCGCACACTCGGTGTTCGTCGTGGGATATCACCATCCTCGTCTTCTGTCAAGGGCGTTGGGGACAAACGCACATACATATTCTCGAAACGGCATTTAATCTAATCACCAGAATACAATGGATGAAATGCCTATATTTACATGAACAATGATAGATTTGGGGGGATAGAGAGTCTTACCAACCCAACTCGTCGACTTATGTGCGGTTTTAGGTGTACCAACCGCCCAAAGACATGCGCATGAAACAAGTGATGGTAAACTTCTAAAAATCAGAGGGTTTGGCACCTAAGGTCAAGGTTCCCACCTCGAGTTCTAGAAAGAGCCGATTCCATTGCACAGCTATCGTTGCATTGGGACTCGATCCATAGTTCGAAGTGAGCGGAATTGAAAAGTGGATTACCCCGTGTTTTTCCTCACGGAGATTCCATTTTCAATTCCTTCTATTGTGTTCCTAAAGACGGCGCCCGGGGTTTTAGGCACGGTTGTGTGTGTCCACGTGTCGTGATCATCACAATGCAAGTCATGCACAACAGTTTATCAATCAGCACTTCAAATCATCCACACAACATACATTCCTACGCCCAACCTGCATAAGACAATGTTAATCACGGACTACACCCCTTATTTCTCCAATCTGCAAAAACATTTAACACCTCAAGGGTTAAAGTACGTACCTCACCTTGAAGAGCATCTGCATAAAACATGTTAGAAAAATCAATCAACTTTTTAATCGGCTCAAGTTCTCTAAAGTCCCCAGTGGAGTCGCCAGTCTGTCGCGACCCTCTCGAGGTTGCATGAAAGGCTCTCGAGGGCTAATGGGCCGTCTAGTCTGGTCGGACGCGGGCCTCTCCCAAGGCCCGTTACCCAAATCGCAACGGAGGTATGCGTAGTCGACCTTCAGTGTGGTCTGGTGACATGTGCTAAGTGTGCATGCCATGGAGTCGCCACCAATCATTTTTTGGAGGGTATGATTGGACCACCCTATTGAATAGTCGGGAGTTTCTATTCAATTCTGCGATAACCAGAGAAATGGGTTCGGGGACTTAGTTACGTCAATTGTCCGAGTTGACGCCCTTTCGGTACCTAAGTTGACTGAATTTTCTGACCTAAGATTTCATGCAGATGAGTGGGGTACGAGTCCTAAATCTAGGAGTTCATGCAGATAGGAATGACTATCCTAGCAATCACAATCAATGATAAAGTGCACAAATCAATGAATTCAAATGTACAAATAAATCACATGGCATTCCTAATAAGGCCATATTGGCCTAGAGAAGCATCAATCAGGCTTAGGAATGATTTAGACATGATTTTGCCCATCAGGGGTGTTGACACATGGATTTTGATCAGTCTTTTCTAGTTTATTTTTGAAAACAATTCTTTGAAAATCCATAAAAATTAAAATATTTTTATTTTATTTTATTTTATTTTATTTATTCTATTTTATTTTATTTTATTTTATTTTTTTAATGAAAATGAATCGCCGAAAGGCAAGCATACTCTCCACCCTCGAGTCCTCTTGATCAGAGTGTTCCACCTTTCAAGAGTTCTTTTACAAAAGAAGTCACTAAAGGAAGGAAGTTGAGGGTGCGGCGCGATAAAAAAAAAAAAGAAAAGGCAAGGTGACGATGTTGTTATGGGGATGGTGGGATATAAAAAAATTTGGAGGAAGTAGAGGACAGCAGGGAGTCTGTCCTCCACCATGCAATAAAAAAAGTGAGATTAAACAAAAATAGAGGGAGAGAACCGAAAAAGAAAAAAAGGAAGAAAGAGAGGACATAAGATATTTGGGCATGCAGAGAGTTAAGAAGGAGATTTCGAAGGAGACAGGAGACCACTCGGACGCTCGCATTTTCTCATCGACAACCTGTGAGTATTCCTTATTGTCCGAACGGCCAAACCCTTTACCCCACAGCTCTTCCGCGATCAGTTTTCGAGCGCCACGGAGAAGGCTGGGTTGAGGTTTATAGATCACTCGTTCTTGGGGAGTAGAAAAGGCTAGTTTGGCCGGTTGAGTCGTGGCGACGAGAGGTCGTTCGCTGACGATCGTGGTCCGGCAATCGGGAACGGTCAGTAGTGTGGCAGCGGCGGACAACCAGCACCGGACCAAGCATGACCGAAGAAAACTAGAACTGGGAAGGTGGGATGCTCTCTTGTTCACATACCTGGCGACCACCGGACCACGAACCCAGCCACGCCGCCACTGTTCGGAGTGGCTGAGTCTCGTTCACGCTCGCGGGCGGGCGGCGACGGGCAGTGGCGAAGCAAGCTTGGATTCGTGCAAAGGATACCTGCCCTTAAGCCGAGGACATCATCAAGGAGCAAGTGAAGCTCCTATACAAGCGCGACAAGAACACTGCATTCTCCTGGCTGAAGAACATCTTCTATGACTGTGCTGTTGAGTCATGTGATGTTTCGCTGCTCTTGGACTCGACACGGAGGAGCTTGTCGGAGAAAGAAACCGACCGCAGTTTCGGTCTAAGGAACTTCAGATACCTCGACACCATTAAAGAGGCCGTGGAGAGAGAGTGCCCTGGAGTTGTTTCTTGTGCGGACATCCTGGTCTTGTCTGCTAGAGATGGCATTGTCTCGCTAGGAGGCCCTCACATTTCCTTGAAAACTGGGAGGAGGGATGGTAGGAAGAGCCGAGCTGAGGTGCTCGAACAATACCTTCCCGACCACAATGAAAGTATTTTGGTGGTACTCGACAGGTTCGCGGCCATGAGCATCGATGCACCGGGAGTGGTTGCTTTACTAGGAGCTCACAGTGTGGGCCGAACCCACTGCGTCAAGTTGGTTCACCGGCTCTACCCAAAGGTTGACCCCGCGCTGAACCCAGACCACGTCGAGCACATACTTCACAAGTGCCCGGACGCGATCCCAGATCCGAAGGCAGTGCAATACATGAGGAACAGAGGCAACGCCGTGCCTTGGCTTCTCGGTTTCGCCACTGGTTGCAGGCGACTCGACGGTGCAACTGATGACTCGAGTCAGAGGCGGCGGTGACGAGCGGATCCCGTCGCTACGGCGACGAGGCGAGCGAGGGCTGCAGAAGCTGGCGTGCTGACCATCGACGTCCTTTTTTTAGTGCTGCGAACACAGTGAGCAACGCACTAAGAAGATGATGAACAGTAGTATTAAGCTGTCCCACCTATTTCCTGTTTATTTCGTACTGGGCTGAGGCGTTGGCGACTAAGTCTGGGCCGGTTCCAGCGAGATTTGGGCTTGTGTTTTGTGAGGGAAGGCTGCTAGTTTTGTTTTTGCTTTGGGCGTGAGGGCTGGGTCAACTGGTGGTGCGTATGATTTCGGAGCCCTATTTGGACAAAAAAGAAAAGTGGGCCTAAGCTTCTGGCTGGGCCTGGATCGGCTCTCTCTCGGGCTTGATCAAGTCCGACGACCTGATCCAAGCCCGGCCCGGGAACCTGACCCGGACCCGATTTCTTTTATTTATTATTAATAAATATTATAAAAAATATAAAAAAATAGAAAAATTCCAAAAAAATAATTAAAAATCATAAAATTTCGTATAATATCAAAAAAAAGAAAAAGAAAAAGAAATAGATAGAAAATGCATTTATCTGCTTATATTTTCTCAATTAGGCTTTACATGTGTTTGATTTGTCGATTTGTCCTCCATGTTTAATTCACATGACTTAGTTTTAACTTCGCTTGTGAATGTCTGAATATTATGCATGTCTTAGTAGATAAATTAGTACGATAATTAGAATTTAATTCAAGACACTCGTTTTATCCTTTAATTGGCTGAACTTTGCTGACTATCTACTTTGAGTAAGTGCACGTTCCAAAGGTTTGATACACCATTTTGATATTCCAATGTGGCGACTGACGATGATGCCTATGGCAATGGAAGATCAAGGGGGCTTAGTGATTGAGGTGAAGCGCACGAAGAAGGGTTACAGGTTGAGGCCGGGCGATTGAAGGTCGATGTCCAATCCGGTATATTCTACGTACCCGATCCATATATCAGAGTTATTTTTTTTTCTTTTTAAATATTGCCATTATAAACTTGATTTGCATGTATTTATTTCAATCTAGTAGTTAGCCTGTTTACTTGGTTAAGTGTGGTATGTTGTCAAAAAAAAATATTTTCAAAAAATAGGAAATGGCCACAATCAACTGGCCATGGACTATTTTAGGTAATTCGGTATCCAAACCTTCCAAAATTGACGATTTTGCCCTTCGGGCTAATCGTCCCCAAATCTTCCCATTTTACCCCTGGTCCGAAATCACATCTTCCCTAAACCCTTATGGCTATATTTGGAAGCCATTGACTTGAATTGATGCGCATTGATGTGATTTATTTATGCACTTGATTGAGCTTTTCATTAAAATTGATTGTGATTGATAGGAATAGTCTTCCAATCTGCCTGAAACCTTGAATCAAACCTACCTCACCTAAAATTGCGCCTGCATGAACTCTTAGCTAGGAAAATCACTCGCGTTAGGTACCGAAAGGGCGTTGGTAATGACACCAGCGTAACCAAGTCCCCGAACCCAAAATCTCTGGTTCCGCAGAACTGATCGATCTCTCCCAATCGGTCAGTAAGGTTTCCGGTCTACCCTCCAAGAAAGACCGGTGGCGACTCCAAATGCATTCACAAGTTGCACATGCCACCACGACCACACTGAAGGTCAAAAGCGATCGACTCTTATCGTCGAATTCCCCAAAAAAATACTCCCGCCGCGATTTGGTATGGGCCTGGGAGGGCCCGCGCCGATCCAAAGCTCGCGATCCGCACTCTTGTGCGGGGGAAGGCCCGCGATCGGTAATCCATTAGCCGCGTCCGCCTTTCGGACGTGTCGCGACAGCTGGCGACTCCACTGGGGACGTTTGTTCTAGAACCTATGGTTCTAGACCTCAAGTGGACTTAGGCCGTAATTAAAACCCTGAGTGATTTTTCTAACCATGCAGGCGCTCTTGAAGGTGAGGTAAGTCCGCTTATGGTAGGTGTTAAATGTTTTTGCAGATTAGAGAAATAAGGGGTGTAGTCCGTGATTAACATTGTCTTATGCAGGTTGGGCGCAGGAATGTATGTTGTGTGGATGATTTGAAGTGCTGATTGATAAACTGCTTTGCATGAATTGCATTGTGATGATCACAACACGTGGACACACACAACCGCGCCTAAAACCCCGGGCGCCGCCTTTAGGAACACAATAGAAGGAATTGAAAATGGAATCTCCGTGAGGAAAAACGCGGGGTAATCCACTTTTCAATTCTGCTCGCTTCGAACTATGGATCGAGTCCCAATGCAACGATAGCTGTGCAATGGAATCGGCTCTTTCTAGAACTCGAGGTGGGAACCTTAACCTTAGGTGCCAAACCCTCTGATTTTTAGAAGTTTACCATCACTTGTCTCATGCGCATGTCTTTGGGCGGTTGGTACACCTAAAACCGCACATAAGTCGACGAGTTTGGTTGGTAAGACTCTCTATCCCTCAAATCTATTACAGTTCATATAAATATAGGCATTTCATTCATTGCATTCTGGTGATTAGATTAAATGCCATTTCAAGGATAGATGTGTGTGTTTTTCCCCAAACGTCCTTGATAGAAGACGAGGAGGATGATATCCCATGGCGAACACCGAGTGAGCAACAAAGGAGCCTACTATGGACATTATTGAGATATCGTCCAATGAAGATGACGAGTTGGGGCAAGTGATCCTGAAGGCACAGATCAAAACTGGGGCATCCTTAAACGTTAGGATCACATTCCTTTATGTCATTTTTCATTACTAGTCCTCTTGTATAGGGTTTATTTTTATTGAGGTTTTCTCTATCTCACCCCTTAGAGCGATTGTATTAGGGGTCTATTGGTGTATACATTCAGATGGAACTTGGTTGTATTTCTTTTAACGGGTCATTGGAATGTGATAGTGGCATTTTTTCTAATCATCCGAATACTCCCAAGTCAAGTTTATAATTCCTTTAGAGGAAATTAAAATTGGAAGTCTTGCACGACCTTTTGGTCGTGTGAGGTAATCCAACCCCAATTTCGCTAGAAGGAACTACACACTTGAATTGGTTCATGCATGTTGTACACTACTGGTAATTCACGATAATTGATCAAGAATATCAGCGTAGTTTCAAATTTAATGACGAGATAGATGTCCAAACTACTTTCGTTCTTAGCGAGCGACCTTAATTTGGATGCCATATCTTCAATTGAATTTAAAACACATTATTATGTCTTGCGCTTTTGACTAATTCGTTCTCCTCGAAATTGATCAAAAGCGATTATCGTGAATTACATTCCTTTCAATAATGTGCTTTCCTTCGAAGAATACTGATAAAAAACTTTTGCGCAAGATTAAAACCCTTGTAAAAGTTTTTGTCCTTATTAATCACGAGCAAGCATAAGATTGAAAGGGATTTATGCTTTCTTTTTCAAATTATTCCTTCTGATTCAGTCGTTTCATTTGCAGGTGAAAAAATAGGTAATAGAGAGAAATCTTCTCCTGGATAAGTCTGAGGCTATTCTCTCATCTGATCATGAGCGAGTTATAAAATCAGGACATATTTGCTCGGCTTATTGATATTATGGTTCGGCTCACCCAAGTTGAAAATGTTCGGATGCTCGAAAAAATGAACCATACAGAAGTTAAAACACACACACAAGAGTTCTCATTTATTTTGCTCAGTGGAGGGTTTTCAAAAGCAGGTCATACAATTCGGGGTAGAAAAGTAAAGCCGAAGTGAGCCCTAATTAACGACACGAAGGAGCCCAACTGACCCTCCATGTTATTAATGCTCTGCTCATACTCCCAACTCCGCATGTCATGGTCGGCAAGCCTGAGGAGAAGACTTTTGCATTCTCCCTTAACTTCGGCGACCTTGGCCTCATGTTCTTCGGCGATTATTTCCAGGTCTCGAACCAGTCCATTCCCGCGAGCTATGTCCGCGGTTATTTTGTCGAGCCGTTCTTCCTGCCAGTCGCTCTGAAGCCTCAACAGAACATTGCGGCGGTCATGCTCGCCGGTGGTCAGGGATAGGGCCAATTGCTCCACCAGATTTCTCCTCTCGCGAAGTAACGTCGCGACCCGCTCATTAGCAAACTCGACGGCCTTTTTGTAACTATCGGCCAGATAGTTGGTCAGCACCAAATGATCAGATCGATCCTCATAACGAGCTCGCAGGACGCGAGCCACGAGAACCTCCCGATTAGCAGCACGGTAGGCCTCTAAGGAGTGTGCAAAGAGAGTCGGGAAAATTCTATATTCCCTCCCCAGTGTAGTACCTTCGAGAGAAGTGGTATCAAGGTCCTCGAGCAGGACACAGATTTCATCCTCGGTCGCAGAATGATCGGTTATGTGTGCGTAACCACGACCCAGTAGGTTATAAAGCTTTTCCCACTGGGCCAAGACATCAGTTGAAAAAGTGCGTACGGGAGAGGAGGCCATTTGCGTTGGGTTGGCTTGAGAATAAGACGAGGCTAACAGAGAGATTAGAAGGAAGAAGCTGATTATGCGAGAACGTTAACCTTCCATACATTAATTCCTCATTTTATAGCAACTCGAGGATGATGAAGGGTCTCAGTAATAATGCTGGTAGAGCCCAGTTAGGGGGTAAAGCAGGAGGTCCCCTCACGAGAACCATTGGATTCGTTTCGGTCCGCGATTTTCGGCTCATCAATTAAAAGATGTAAAAGATTTGTCGGGATCACCATTATTAGAGTTAGGTGGGAGGAAAGCGCAACTATCGAAGAGAGCCCTAACAGGGTTTGGCAGTCCCATCACGTTGAAAAGCTAAGCGAGAAATTCAAGGTCTTGAGGGGGAACGTTTGCCTAATGATGCTTGAGGAGCGTCTCCTGAACATGCAAA
The DNA here is from genome assembly GCA_021437785.1 of Rhodomyrtus psidioides. NCBI lineage: Eukaryota > Viridiplantae > Streptophyta > Magnoliopsida > Myrtales > Myrtaceae > Rhodomyrtus > Rhodomyrtus psidioides. Next base: position 9,043,028 of record JAILYB010000015.1, on the reverse strand, counting down.
GTCACTCGAAGAAAACTTTATAGGGAGTGAACATACAGGAAAGAGTAGAGATCTGAGTGGGCAAGAACCAATCAAACATTTCTCAATCCAACATATTTAAGAGGTTACTGTCAGCTGCTAGAGGCGACTGACTCAAAAATCTCAGAAATTGAACCACAGAGGGATCTCGAAGATTCCAAGATCAAGTCTAACGCCAAAACCATGGAGCCCAACACTTCTGGCAACGGAAATCAAGATCACAGCGACGACGACAACGACATCCACAATGCTCAACTCGGGAAAAGAAGACGTCCTCACCAATACTCTCAGGAGGAAACCCAAATGCTGGAAACCCTTTTCAGTAAAAGCCATTACATGAAAAAGAAGTGGAGAATTGAATTGAGTCGGGAGTTGGGGATTAATCAGTCGAGGATCCAGTTTTGGTTTCAAAATAGGAGATCCAAATCGAGGGCTCAACGCAAACGTCAGGTGGTCGAGATTTTAAAGGAAGAAAACCAAAAGCTGCGAACAGAAAACATGAGGTATGAAAAAGCTCTCAATATTACCGTTTGCCCTCATTGCGATAACCTCGTCGCCCTCGATAAGATATTCCCCGATAAGCCTCACGCGATGATTAAAGACGTTCATTTACCACCCTACTCCCTCGGGGCATCTCCTGCTCAACCAGATTTTGCCGGAGTCACGCATGAGCAGGATGATCCTACAAAGATGATACAAATGCCTCCTGGGGGATGGGATTTGCATCGCTTTGATTGGAGTTACAGTTTCAAGGAGCTGGTTGTTACCGCCGACCAGCTCAAAGCATATCAGCCTCATGCACAACAATTTTCGATAGGGTCGGGTCCCGCTGGAGATGAGTTAATCAGTCGTCAAGCCATCGATGCAATTTTGGGCCACGATAAGAGGAGGTTCGCTTGGCCCCCTGAACTGCATTCCAGATTCCTAGACGTGGTTCACCAAATGGGGATCGATTCAGCAACTCCGACGCGCATATTTAAGGCCATGAATGTACCGGGGCTTAGTAAGGAACTGGTCAGGAATCACCTTGCTGCCTACAGAAAGCTATTAAAACAACGTCGAGCGGAGCTAAACCGGGAGGAATCCGTCTCGAGCTCAAAAGCTAGGGGCGACCGCCATTGTAATGCTCAGGCATCAAGAGATACCCGGCCAAATCTAAGCATCAATCAAGCTAGCAACCCGACCACCGGCAAACTGAAAGCTGATCAGAATGTCCTCCCGGGTCATTTCAACACTTCTCAAGAGCGCGTGTCACAAGTACAGCGAGTGCGCACTCCTCCATTCGAGCAGCAGTCGGCTGGTGCTCTGCCTGCCGCTGGTCAACCCACGACAGACGATTTCTTTGATGAGGGGCTCGATGCCTTGTTCAATCAGTGGGAAGCTGGCATGCTTGGACAGCCATGATCTAGCACTTGACTCGGGGCACGATGGGTCGGTCACCACGAACACCCATAGAAAGAAGAACATGTTCACGAGTAGATCACTCATTTTATCCGTTGTAAAGTTCCTACGGGAACATTTTTCTTTAATGACTATAGTTTATTCTATATTAAAACCAACGCTATCGACGAACATCGTCATGCTCAGTTGTGATGATCCCTTGTTAGATTAAGTCTGAAACCAGAGACGGTCTTTAAAATTTTGAGCGGCCACGAACTCATTCCTCACCAAGCGCCCGGGATGCTGAAATGAAGAGTAACAGCATGCACAGGGAAAATGCCACTTTCGTTTGAACGATAAAAAGGGGTTGAGAGAAGATCATAGCGTTAATGGAGCTAAATGAATTAAACGGAGTCATTAATTGCGGGTCCACCGCTGCTCCCCACGTTCTTGGGCCTAGCAAATCATAAAAGGCGCCGAAAGATTGTAGACCCACCACTTTAAAGACTGAACTAGGGGACGAGCGCATTACTCGATGAAACCGAATCAATGCAAGAGAGTTTGTGATCCTATCACGAGGAAAAAGAAAGGGGAATACATACGATGAGTAATTGCGGTGTCTCGGGAGGAGCGCTTGCTTGCTGGTCTTCATATGCAGCCTGAAGGATGGTTCTAGGACACGCACAATCACTTGAGAAAATTTCTAGAGTGAGCAAACACGTAAGAGCGAATAGAGAAAGCTGAGTGAACTAGATCAGCCCGAGATACTTCGATCCATCATGTTTAAAAGCTATTCCCATCTGCTAGAAACGCCCGACCTGGACATTTCTGAGCACGAACTGCTGGGAGACTTTGAAGATCCTGGAGCTGAATCCTGCCCGAAGGCCGTGGAGACTGACTCCTCCAGCGATGAAATTCTAGGTTTCAGCTACGAAGAAGGAATATACAATGATGACCGGAGTCGGAAAAGGAAGCAACTACAACGCCACACTCCAGGCCAAATCCGAGAGCTCGAAGCTTTCTTCAATGAATGCCCCACTCCAAGCAGACAACAGAAAATGGAGTTGAGCCGAAAAATAGGATTGGAGCTTTCGAAGGTCAAGTTTTGGTTCGCCAACAAACGAACCCGGGTGAAACAGCAATACGCAGACCATGAGTTACTGGTCCTGAAGGAGGAGAATGAGAAGCTTCAAGCTGAAAGCGCGAGATATAAGGAAGCTCTGACCAAGGCCACCTGCCTTAATTGTGGTAATCCTGTTGTCCTCGGCGAGGTGTTCCTCGATGAACCGTCCCTGTTGACGAATAACGCTCAGCTGTTACCGTATTCTCCACAGCATTTTCCGACACAGCCAGATATCGCCGGAGATCTGCATGAGCAAGTGAACACCATAGGATCAACACCAACATCCTCTGAGAAATGGGATATGAATCATCACAGGGGGAGTTCTCTCAATGACGAACTCGCTGTCACAGCCAGCCAATCCAAAGTCGGTGAGTCCCTCCCTGGACAACTTTTGAAACGACTAGATCCCGTAGAGAATAGCTACCGAAGTATTGACGATATTTTGGGTGATAAGAGAACAAGGTTTTACTGGACCTATGATCTTCACACCAAATTTGTTGATGCAATTCGAGAGCTGGGAGTTGATTCGGCTAGCCCACTACGCATACTCGAGATTATGAATGTGCCGGGGCTCTCTAGAATTAACGTCGAGTCTCACCTCAAGTACTATAGGAGATTGCTAAGGGATGGAAGGATAGCGTTAAACCATCATAAAGCCAGTTGGAGCTCAAGTGCCGGGCAGAGTTACAACCACGATGATTGGAGAGCCGAGAGCACCCAACCGTGTTTCAGCAATGACGGGACCAGTAGTCGTGTCAGCGACTCCTCTAACCCAAATCAGAATGCTCCGCCGAGCTATCTCAATACTCATCAAGAGTATATACCGCAGTTCCAGCACATAGGGATTCCTCAGTTTGAGCGCGATTCGGTCATTAATGCTGTCCCTGAAGCGGATCTGGCATTGGTAGAGAGTGCACATATAAACCTGCCGGTCATTGGAGGAAGTTCCAATTCGAGGGGTCAAGTTGCTCACGGCGAGAGCAAAGAGAGGAATCCCTCGCCTGCAGTCGACGACAGCCAATCTGGGCACCAAGGGCTAGAAAGAACAGGCGATTTCCTTGAGGAGGAGCTGGACACTTGGATCAATACTCTTCAGGAATGTATGTCTCGACCCCAACAGGGCAATGATGAAGGTTCCAGCTCAAAGACTCCAGTTCCTCACAATGAAGGCGATGAAGGAAATCTGCCCCCAACAATTGTTGATACCCAACTTGACCATCAATGGCTCGAAGACCCGAGCAATTTCCTTGGCGATGAGTTCAATCTTTGGCTCGATCAATTTGGAGCCGGAGGGCCATCGTAGTGGTGACGCAAGGCAGGTGACCAAACGTCTGATGCAAGGCATGGTTACTCGATGAAAAATGCTTTGACGAAAGGGGTGGAACACTCCTATTGAATATGTTGTTGATCGCACTGTAAGGTTCCCACGGGAACATCTTTCATTAATGTCTAGAACTAATTGCGCGTGAGTGTCAACATCACCCTTTGAGCATCTTCAAGCCGAGGGCCGTGGATTAATCGCTTAATCCGTGGAGCAAGTTCCCCGAACAATGACTATCACCCGCGGAGTATAATGGGATCTACCCCTTCAATACGAAATACGTTTGGCCGCGAAGCCACCTATTTGGTAAAACGATGTATCGTTCCTAAACGATCTTCAATCGAATACCGAAGTAATGTCTCATTTCTTTCCCTTCTCAGGTGATAAACGTGGATAAATCACTCAAGGAGCCATTTGTTCGAATAACAGAACAGACGTTGCCTAACTGGGGGCAGATGAACCATTGATGTTGCAAACACTCCAAGAATGGATAGGCGGATTTGATAGATGTTGTTCATATCAATACGCAATATCAGAACGGGATGAGAACCAAGAGTAAAGTTGTATCGTTCCAATTTGTCTTGAATTTGAGAATATGAATTGATACTCATTATTTATCCTTGACAGGGGAATCGCCTTACAGACGAACAGGTTTTCACATCCCATGTATTACCCGTTAGAATACATGACCAAGGGTAAATTGTATCGTTCTAATTTTTTGAAAAATTCGTGAACGTACAATAACATGTTTCTTCCGCATTTTCAGGATCTCCAGCCGCGGGGGACAGGTAAGTATCCATTTCCCCAATCCATTGAAGATGTTAAATAAAAAACAGAGAGAAAAAGAAAAGCTTTCAGAATCTAATGTCTAGAAAAGACATAGAATTCAAACTTCATTGGCATTCATGTCTTAAAACAGGAGGTTATCTGAACATGAATAAGAACATGCATGGTGCATCATAAAATCCCTTTGACGGGTAAAATTTTTGGAGAAAATGAAAGAGATTTTTTCCAATCAAAAGTTCAAAACTTTTAAAAGGACGTTTTCTCAAAAGAAAAGAGGCAAAGCCTAGTCAAAACACGTCCTACACACACTGGAGAGAAGTGGACGGATCAGATAGCAAAATCTGGACCTACGGAAGTAGGGATTATTCGCAACGATTACATGGGTTGGGATGACGGAGGCGTTCGTTTCATATCCCTCAAACACTACAGGTGACCGTTGATAAACCCTTTGAACGACGGTTTTCATTCTTAACCCTGTCAAGAACCACCCCACATCGGGGCAAAATGGAGGTGAGTCCAGCGGTATCAGGAGAAAATGGTTAGAAATTTTCTTGCTCGGACTAACATCAATCTTTGTGTGTTGTTTATATGGTAATCCAAGTGCCATAGGATGACGAGAAGCATTCATTTCTCTATCCCACACACCATATCCTTTGCACAGCCAAGTTGAGCCTGCAAATTCATTTCATAAACCCATGTTGGTGATCATGGGATGTTTCAAGATGGAAACTGCATCACTCCAAGAACGGAAGAAATCAAGAGATGGGATTTATAGAAAAATCTCATATCGGCGTTTAAATGTGCTATGATTCAAGTTGTATATCTAGCACAATTTTCTGAACATCGTAGTTCCAAAGGAAAAGAAAAGGCGGGATTTCAACAAAGAAAAAATCCCCAGCATCAAGAAAAAGCAAAGTGCCTGGTAAAAGCAAGGCCGATGCTCGTGAAAACTGTTTGATTGATCCCCAATAAAGCCTAGTTGGGAAGAGAGAAAAACCCATAAAGGAGTCAGATCAAGAAGACTGCTCCCCAAATGATGTCAGCCGTGGTGCAAAAACACGGACAGAATTGTCAATCTCTTAATACCACAAGAGACGTTCTCTAAAGGACTTGTGCACACCTCAAAAGCGGTTGCACACCTCAAAAATGGAAGATGCAGAATGGAAAAGACATGCGACAAATTGGCAATGATCACCAATGTCAAATCCTTCGTGATTTCTGGGCCAAAAACAAGCCTTTTTTCGGTCCCCAATCCTACCAATGTTACAACCCTGAAACAGTCTTCTCTGACTAAGACACTTGGGTTAACATATAGCTTAGCTCGAAGAAGTACGAGCAAGACTCTTTCTTTCTCATTTTGCAGGGTTCTTGACTTGTAAACCCGGAGCAGATGGTGAAGATTTTCATTCGATGGCCTCAACTCCAAAGCGGGTCCCCCTTGAAAACCAATATCCAAGCCCAACATTACGGTCCCGTGGAAGACCTCCCGACCGATCAAAATGTATGCGCTGCGAATGAGCCTAAAACCTAGGCACAGGTCAGTAGGGAATTGAGTGCATCCCCTAAAAATCATCACCTCAAAACAGGTGAGATGGCCTCCTTGTCGAGAAATATTCCAATTGCTGTTTTGAGCAAACTCTTTTTGGAAATTTTCAAACTGTTGATCCAGATTTTCCATGCAAGGGATTTGTGATCACATTTGCATGTTGCAAGAATGTTTTGGATAACCTCCAGCATCAAAATGCACATCTCATGACTAAAGCTTAAGTCATAAAATTTTGTCAATTGGACAATTGTTGTCTTCTCAAAGATTACCAATATTTTCTTGGGGAAGAGAAACCCTTAAAAAAAAAATCCTTTTCAAAAATATCAAACAGCCCTATCGGACGTGGAGAACCCTCGTCTCGGGACCCCTTTTAAACAAAATCAAGCAGTCTCATCGGACGTGGAGAACCCTCGTCTCGGGACCCCTTTTAAACAAAATTTAGGCAGTCTCATCGGACGTGGAGAACCCTCGTCATGAGACCCCTTTTCAAAATTCAGGAAATCTCATCGGACGTGGAGAACCCTCGTCATGAGACCCCTTTTCAAAATCAAACAAGGGTAGATACCGCCTGAAGGGTCAAATCAAAGGTAGGTACCGCCTGAAGGGTCAAATGAAGGTAGATACCGCCTGAAGGGTCAACTCAAGGTAGATACCGCCTGAAGGGTCAACTCAAAGGAAGAAACCGCCTGAAGGGTCAAATAAGGTAGAAACCGCCTGAAGGGTCAACTCAAGGTAGAAACCGCCTGAAGGGTCAACCAATGGTAGAAACCGCCTGAAGGGTCAAATTCATTGGTAAGTACCGCCGTAAGAATCAACACAAAGGTCCGATCCACCATACGGATCAAAATCCTTGGCAAATCCTAAAGTGTGGGATGCGCCTTCCTTAGGTTCCTACCAGTTAGGAATTCCATAATGGTATGACCTACCATACAGGTCAGAACTTAATCTCCCTAGGATTTTCTGAAACGAGTCCTAGGTATCTTCTTGAAAGTCGTCGCGACCGGCAGCATCTGACAGGTGAGCTTCAGGTAAACCTCCCTCCTCTCAGCCCAGGTTCAAACTGCAAGAACAAATCGGGGGTTAATTTGAACATTCGTCAAAAGGCTTAAGAATGCAATGTCATAGCGTTTCCTCTCCCCAGTTAAGTCGGTCAAGATCCAGGTGTCATTTTGTCTTTGAAAGCAACCTCTGACGAGCTCACACTCAAAGAGGGGCAGCTGTTGACACATGGATTTTGATCAGTCTTTTCTAGTTTATTTTTGAAAACAATTCTTTGAAAATCCATAAAAATTAAAATATTTTTATTTTATTTTATTTATTCTATTTTATTTTATTTTATTTTATTTTTTTAATGAAAATGAATCGCCGAAAGGCAAGCATACTCTCCACCCTCGAGTCCTCTTGATCAGAGTGTCCCACCTTTCAAGAGTTCTTTTACAAAAGAAGTCACTAAAGGAAGGAAGTTGAGGGTGCGGCGCGATAAAAAAAAAAAAGAAAAGGCAAGGTGACGATGTTGTTATGGGGATGGTGGGATATAAAAAAATTTGGAGGAAGTAGAGGACAGCAGGGAGTCTGTCCTCCACCATGCAATAAAAAAAGTGATATTAAACAAAAATAGAGGGAGAGAACCGAAAAAGAAAAAAAGGAAGAAAGAGAGGACAGAAGATATTCGGGCATGCAGAGAGTTAAGAAGGAGATTTCGAAGGAGACAGGAGACCACTCGGACGCTCGCATTTTCTCATCGACAACCTGTGAGTATTCCTTATTGTCCGAACGGCCAAACCCTTTACCCCACAGCTCTTCCGCGATCAGTTTTCGAGCGCCACGGAGAAGGCTGGGTTGAGGTTTATAGATCACTCGTTCTTGGGGAGTAGAAAAGGCTAGTTTGGCCGGTTGAGTCGTGGCGACGAGAGGTCGTTCGCTGACGATCGTGGTCTGGCAATCGGGAACGGTCAGTAGTGTGGCAGCAGCAGACAACCAGCACCGGACCAAGCATGACCGAAGAAAACTAGAACTGGGAAGGTGGGATGCTCTCTTGTTCACATACCTGGCGACCACCGGACCACGAACCCAGCCACGCCGCCACTGTTCGGAGTGGCTGAGTCTCGTTCACGCTCGCGGGCGGGCGGCGACGGGCAGTGGCGAAGCAAGCTTGGATTCGTGCAAAGGATACCTGCCCTTAAGCCGAGGACATCATCAAGGAGCAAGTGAAGCTCCTATACAAGCGCGACAAGAACACTGCATTCTCCTGGCTGAAGAACATCTTCTATGACTGTGCTGTTGAGTCATGTGATGTTTCGCTGCTCTTGGACTCGACACGGAGGAGCTTGTCGGAGAAAGAAACCGACCGCAGTTTCGGTCTAAGGAACTTCAGATACCTCGACACCATTAAAGAGGCCGTGGAGAGAGAGTGCCCTGGAGTTGTTTCTTGTGCGGACATCCTGGTCTTGTCTGCTAGAGATGGCATTGTCTCGCTAGGAGGCCCTCACATTTCCTTGAAAACTGGGAGGAGGGATGGTAGGAAGAGCCGAGCTGAGGTGCTCGAACAATACCTTCCCGACCACAATGAAAGTATTTTGGTGGTACTCGACAGGTTCGCGGCCATGAGCATCGATGCACCGGGAGTGGTTGCTTTACTAGGAGCTCACAGTGTGGGCCGAACCCACTGCGTCAAGTTGGTTCACCGGCTCTACCCAAAGGTTGACCCCGCGCTGAACCCAGACCACGTCGAGCACATACTTCACAAGTGCCCGGACGCGATCCCAGATCCGAAGGCAGTGCAATACATGAGGAACAGAGGCAACGCCGTGCCTTGGCTTCTCGGTTTCGCCACTGGTTGCAGGCGACTCGACGGTGCAACTGATGACTCGAGTCAGAGGCGGCGGTGACGAGCGGATCCCGTCGCTACGGCGACGAGGCGAGCGAGGGCTGCTGAAGCTGGCGTGCTGACCATCGACGTCCTTTTTTTAGTGCTGCGAACACAGTGAGCAACGCACTAAGAAGATGATGAACAGTAGTATTAAGCTGTCCCACCTATTTCCTGTTTATTTCGTACTGGGCTGAGGCGTTGGCGACTAAGTCTGGGCCGGTTCCAGCGAGATTTGGGCTTGTGTTTTGTGAGGGAAGGCTGCTAGTTTTGTTTTTGCTTTGGGCGTGAGGGCTGGGTCAACTGGTGGTGCGTATGATTTCGGAGCCCTATTTGGACAAAAAAGAAAAGTGGGCCTAAGCTTCTGGCTAGGCCTGGATCGGCTCTCTCTCGGGCTTGATCAAGTCCGACGACCTGATCCAAGCCCGGCCCGGGAACCTGACCCGGACCCGATTTCTTTTATTTATTATTAATAAATATTATAAAAAATATAAAAAAATAGAAAAATTCCAAAAAAATAATTAAAAATCATAAAATTTCGTATAATATCAAAAAAAAGAAAAAGAAAAAGAAATAGATAGAAAATGCATTTATCTGCTTATATTTTCTCAATTAGGCTTTACATGTGTTTGATTTGTCGATTTGTCCTCCATGTTTAATTCACATGACTTAGTTTTAACTTCGCTTGTGAATGTATGAATATTATGCATGTCTTAGTAGATAAATTAGTACGATAATTAGAATTTAATTCAAGACACTCGTTTTATCCTTTAATTGGCTGAACTTTGCTGACTATCTACTTTGAGTAAGTGCACGTTCCAAAGGTTTGATACACCATTTTGATATTCCAATGTGGCGACTGACGATGATGCCTATGGCGATGGAAGATCAAGGGGGCTTAGTGATTGAGGTGAAGCGCACGAAGAAGGGTTACAGGTTGAGGCCGGGCGATTGAAGGTCGATGTCCAATCCGGTATATTCTACGTACCCGATCCATATATCAGAGTTATTTTTTTTTCTTTTTAAATATTGCCATTATAAACTTGATTTGCATGTATTTATTTCAATCTAGTAGTTAGCCTGTTTACTTGGTTAAGTGTGGTATGTTGTCAAAAAAAAATATTTTCAAAAAATAGGAAATGGCCACAATCAACTGGCCATGGACTATTTTAGGTAATTCGGTATCCAAACCTTCCAAAATTGACGATTTTGCCCTTCGGGCTAATCGTCCCCAAATCTTCCCATTTTACCCCTGGTCCGAAATCACATCTTCCCTAAACCCTTATGGCTATATTGGGAAGCCATTGACTTGAATTGATGCGCATTGATGTGATTTATTTATGCACTTGATTGAGCTTTTCATTAAAATTGATTGTGATTGATAGGAATAGTCTTCCAATCTGCCTGAAACCTTGAATCAAACCTACCTCACCTAAAATTGCGCCTGCATGAACTCTTTGCTAGGAAAATCACTCGCGTTAGGTACCGAAAGGGCGTTGGTAATGACACCAGCGTAACCAAGTCCCCGAACCCAAAATCTCTGGTTCCGCAGAACTGATCGATCTCTCCCAATCGGTCAGTAAGGTTTCCGGTCTACCCTCCAAGAAAGACCGGGTGGCGACTCCAAATGCATGCACAAGTTGCACATGCCACCACGACCACACTGAAGGTCAAAAGCGATCGACTCTTATCGTCGAATTCCCCAAAAAAATACTCCCGCCGCGATTTGGTATGGGCCTGGGAGGGCCCGCGCCGATCCAAAGCTCGCGATCCGCACTCTTGTGCGGGGGAAGGCCCGCGATCGGTAATCCATTAGCCGCGTCCGCCTTTCGGACGGGTCGCGACAAGGGGCAAAATCGTAATTTTGAGACAAATGGGACAATTTGCCCAAAAAGGACAAAATCATCATTTCGGAATGAATCCGGAGTCAAAAACAGGTTTGGTCACTCAATTGACCCATTTCCTATTTTTTGGCAATTTTCGTGATTTTCGGGAATTTTAGAAACCGATTTACCATTCGAAGGCTAAAATCGTCATTTTCTAAAAATGGAAATGAAATGTGGAAATCTTAGACATAAGGTATAGCCACCCATCTGGCCCATCACCAAATTCTAAGCAATTTCCACAATTCATCAGAATATCAAAGACGATTTACCCTTTGAGGGGTGAAATCGCCATTTTGGATTAAATGGGAGAAAATCCCAAAAATGAAAACAAATCAATTTTTTTTTATGTTTTCAGCCTTGGAAAATTTTTAGAATTTTTTTGGAATTTTCTGCAATTTTTCTCAATTTTTTTGAATTTTTCTTTAGTTTTTTATTTGTTTAGCATTTTCTGATCGATTTTTTTTTTATTATTTTTTTAATATTTTCGAAAAATATTTTAATAAAAAGCATATCATTGGCAATAGACAACACTCAACCAGATAAATAAGCTAACTACTGAACTGAGATAAATACATGCAAACCAAATCTATAATGGCGACATTTTAGAAAAATAACCCTGATATACGGATCGGGTACGTAAAACATACCGGATTGGACACCGGCCTTCAATCGCCCAGCCTCAGCCTGCGACCATCTCCATGCACATCACCTGTCGATCACCACATCAAAATGTCAACAATCAATTTTACAAGTTTTAAGACCGGCAATAAATAATAATAATTTAAAAAAATAAATCCAGGCTCGGAAACGGGCCGATTCGCTCAGCCATGGACCGGCTATGGGCTCAGCCATGGACCGGCTATGGGCTCAGCCACGGCCCAAGATCACGGCCTCGGCCCACGGCTTTGGCCCACGGCCTCGGCCATGGGCTCGGCCATGGCCTTGGCCGACGGCCTTGGCCCACGGCCTCGGCCATGGGCTCGGCCATGGCCTTGGCCCACGGCCCCGGCCCACGGCCTCGGCTATGGGCTCGGCCGTGGCCCAAGATCACGGCCGCTCGACCCACGGGATCGGCCCACGGCCGGGATCGGCCCGAACACGATGGATTCGTGGCCAAGCGGCGACGACGAAGAGCGACGACGTGGCGGGGGGGGGGGGGGGGGGGGGGGGGGGGGGCGAAACAGAGGAGGAAGATGGAGGGGGATTGCGGTATCTAGGAGCTCTACAGAGCGAGGTCGCGATAAACAGCAAGACGGACGGGATCTCGGCACGGCGTCGGAGGGTGGCGGAGCAAGGTGGTGGTGAAAATTATTTTTTTTGGTCAAAATGGTTCATTTAGTTTGGCCAAGGTCACCAAAATTGATTTTTCAATTTTTCAACTTTTTATAAATTTTCTATGATTTTTTTTAAAAAAAATAAAAAAAATAAAAAATAAAAAATAAAGCAAAAAAGGTTTATCAAAATTTAGGTGTCAACAATAGGAATAGTCTTCCAATCTGCATGGAACCCTGAATTAAGCCTACCTCACACGAAATTGCGTCTGCATGAAATCCTAAGTTAGGGAAAATCACTCGCGTTAGGTACCGAAAGGGCGTTGGTAATGACATCAACGTAACCAAGTCCCCGAACCCAAAATCTCTGGTTCCGCAGAATTGATCGATCTCTCCCAATCGGTCAATAAGGTTTCCGGTCTACCCTCCAAGAAAGACCGGTGGCGACTCCAAATGCATGCACAAGTTGCGCATGCCACCACGACCACACTAAGGTCGAAAGCGATCGACTCTTATCGTCGAATCCCTCAAAAAATACTCCCGCCGCGATTTGGTATGGGCCTGGGAGGGCCCGCGCCGATCTAAGGCCCACGATCCACATTTCAGAGTGGGGGCCGCAATCGGTAATCCATTCGCCCGTCACACAAACGAGATCAATCCCCCGCACCGTCGGATCGGGGGGAAATTTCGGACGGGTCGCGACAACAGTGTATGCAACAAATAAATTAGTTTGCCAACTAAACTTCGATATTTTTCTTTATTTATAGGCACCTAATTAGAATACTATCTAAGTCTGTGATTCTGAACAATCTCTGTGTCTGCAGGTTTGCAATCTAGTATTCTCACTTCAGCCAATAAATCCAAAATATACTTTCTCTAAGATAGAAAAATATCTCTCTTGGATATTGTTACTTTTGTCCTTAAGAAGCACTTGAGTCCACCAAGATTTCATCTCGAACTCCATTGAGAGCTTCTGCTGTAATTTCAAGATTTGTTCATGATCATCTCCTGTGATAATCATATCATCTACATAAATAATCAGCACTGTTATCTTACCTCGACTTCGCCTCATGAATAGGGTGTGATCATAATCGCTTTGAACATACCCATACCTCTTCATAACCACTCTGAACCGTCCAAACCAAACTCGAGGAGACTGTTTCAGTCCATACAATGATCTCTCCAACTTACAAACTAGTCATGGTTGTGAGGAAGGGCTATAACCTAGTGAAATTTTCATATAGATATCCTCTTCAAGGTCATCATGGAGAAATGCATTTTTGACATCAAGCTCATGTAATGGCCAATCTAAATTAACTACAAGAGACAACAACACTCGTGCAATATTTAGTTTCGCAACAAGTGAAAAAGTTTTCTGAAAATCCACCCCATATATTTGTGTATATTCTTTGTTACCAACCTCACCTATACTTAACCGAGAATACTCATTTGCATCCCACTATTTTTTTTTTCCTTCGAGTAATTTCACCAGCTTCTAGGTATTATTTTTCTGCAACGCCTTTATCTCTTTCTTCATAGCTTAAACACATTTAGGATCTTTCATGGCGTCATGTACTCCTCCCGGAGTATAAACTGATGATACATTTGAAACAACTGCCCTTAATGGCTCAAATAAATTTTCAACCGAAACATAGTTAGTAATCAGATAAACAAACTTCTTTTTCCCGCCAACATCTGGTGATTATCGATTAGGGGGATTTCCTCAATTGTGCCTGATAATTAATTTATATCTCATAGAAATACTAGAATCATCATGTAAATAAGTAATAGGAAAAGTTATCTCAGGAATTTTCTCAGGAGTTGGGTTGGGTGTTGAAGAAGATGAGAGAGCTGTTCCGGAAGAGCTGGTTGATCATGCAAACTGGGCTCGTCGAGGACCTAATCTCCCCTTGACGAGACTTGTTCTGAAATTTTCGAAACACTTTACGCACATTTCAGGTCTTCTTGTTCAACATATGATGGTAAATTATGGCCTAGTTCTGCCCTAGTTACCGGCGACAATGCTAACATTCTACCGATTTGTACTCCTCTTGGGGTGATAATAACACCACTAGTCTCCCATCAATTTTTTTTCCTTCTGTATCTCCTCTTGAAAAGAATAATTGGTGTCCCAAAAGAAAGATTCTGTCTCAAGAAATGTTACATCTATTGTAGGACATGTCTTTTTAATAGATGGATTATAACACCGATACCCTTTCTGATGTGATCCACAACCTAAAAACACACACTACACAGCAAACAATTTAAGTTTTGTGTATTGTATTTTGGGAATGTGAACAAAGCAGACGCATTCAACACCTTAGGGAAAATAATAAGAATTGATGGTAATATATATGAAAAGAGAGAGCCTCTAATGGTGTTTGAAATCCTAATATTTTTTATGGCATTCTATTAATAAGGTAGAATGATGTAATTATTGCATTATCCCAAAAATGGTGAGCGACATTATTTTCAAATAATAAAGAATGAGTTGTCTCAAGAATATGCATATTCTTCCTTTTTGCTACCCTATTTTGTTGGGCCATTCCTGAGCATGATGTTGCATGGTGCAAGTCATGCTGTAGAAAATATTCTTTGAAATGCTGATTAATGTACTCACCACCATTATTATTGCAAAGGATTTGGACATTCCCACCAAATTGAGTTTGCGCCATAGTATGCAAAATTTTGAACACATAGACAACTTCATTCTTAGTCTTTATTAGATATAACCATTTCATTCTAGTGCAATTATCAACAAAGAGAATGAACCATCGACTATCAGACACAAAAGTAATAGGAGAAGCACTCTACACACTGGAATAAATCAAAGAAAAATGAATTGTACTTTTATTTAAACTGATAGGAAAAAGTATCCCGTGGCTTTTCGCTAAAATGTAAGTCTGATAATCAAACCGCTAAACATTCAAACCCAAAAATAACTTAGAAAATAACTTCTTCATTTAACTAAATGATGGATGCCTCAATCGCTTATGCCAGAGCCATATATGTGTTTCCCAACTTGTAGAAAACCTCGGACCTAATTGACATTTCCATAATTGAAGTCGTCTATGTAATACAGTCTCCTTCTTTGTACCACGTCCAATGATTTCCTTCGTAAGGATATCTTAAAACAGACAGAAGTGCGGATACATTAATACAACACAATTTAATTCCCATGCAACTTGCCCAACTGAAATCATTTTTGTAGATAGTGATGGGACAAGAAGTGTATTCAGCAGTGAAAGGGAAGGGGAAATATTAACAGCTCTAGCTCCATTCACTGGATACGGTACTTCATTAGCATTTGAGATACTATAGCGTCGAGGTTATGTAATATTAACAAAGTCATCCGCCGTAAAAGTCATGTGGTCAGTGGCTTCAGAATCAATAACCCACTGTTCACAAAATTCTCAACGCAAGTGTACATGTCGAAAAAGTAATATAATGATGAGAAAAGATATCGTCTCACAGAGACTGATGATTAATAAACTAATTAAATACTAAAAATGGACTAATTCTAAAATTTATCTAACAAATAAAAATAAAATTGAGAATAAAATGAAATTGACAATCTTAAAAATAAAAGTTCAGAATTAGATACGATAAAATCAATTAAATAAATACGTTAGAGTATCTGATTTCACCATAACCACTAGACATGAATTTCAAATCTTTACGCATACAAGAACGACATCAAACATGTGATTGTTGACACCTAAATTTTGATCAATTTTTTTTTCCTTTTTCCTTTATTTTTTTGAAAATTCATAGAAAATCCATAAAAAGTTAAAAAATTGAAAAATCAATTTTGGTGACCTTAGCCAAGCTAAATGAACCATTTTGACCAAAAAAATAATTTTCATAATTTTCATTTTTTTAATATATTTTCGAAAAATATATAAAAAAGAAAGAAAAAGAAAAGTGAAGGAAAAGAAACTGGAAGGGGACTCATTGGGATAAAAAAGGATCGATTATTATGGGGTTAAAAAGAAGAGGATGAGTCGATAGTGCGCTTCAGAAGTTTGCTCCTAATCGTGCTTTAGGAAATTGTATATGATGGGCCATTGGCATACTTCCTCCATAAAAAAATGGGCATCATCTTTAAGGGAGCACATGCGGAGGGACAACCACTCCAAAGCCATCATCATCATCTTCAGCTTTGGGGAAGGAAAAAGCAAAGGGAGATGGGTCTTCATCCAAAAAAAAAAAGAAAAAAAAAATAGAAAAGAAGGGGAATAAATGAGTAGGATCACACTCATTGTCGGCAAGGACAATGAAAGTTGCAAGGGATGGACGCCCTGCCCCAAGGGGGAGAAAAATAAAGATTAAAAAAAAGGGAGGGATCCAATTCATTAAAAGCCACTCGACGAAGGGAGATTGGGGACGAAGATTTTGCCGCAAGCTGACTTAATTAGCAAGGTCCCCTCCAATCTTTGAACGGCCACCGAGACAACCCCAACGTCGACGCTCGCTGCTACCGAGCCCTGATGGTGATGCTGATGACTAACTTCCACGGAAGTTATGAGCGAAGATGACGATTCCGATCTCTTATACGAGAAATCAGCATGTCCTTCGCGTCGAACCAGAAACGTCGGTGAATATCGAGCACCCTTCGGTGACATCGATGACTTCTTGGTGTCCTGAATCAGGACCCGACGTGTCTCCGACGCTCACCGCCAATACCGAGCCGAAGCCTTTATAGCAATCGTCCACTGCAAACCAACAAGTTTGTTGAGATGCTCGGCCAAGTCCAGTGAATTCCCACTGACGATCCAACCGTGATTAGTCCTCGTCCCCGTTTAGCTATAAGTTTCACTCCCTTTTTTATGACTCTAGAATTGCTCCTTCCTGCAATGTTAATTTTAGTTCCCTCTTGCTATTATTTAATCTTTCTATGCAGGTAATTTGGAGTTTTCCCACCAAGACTCAATTCACACACTGAAGAAATAATCCACATGACCTCTAATGGCGTAGCACAACTCTTCCATGAGATGGCCATTCCTCGTGTTGTTCTAATTACCAAGCATCCGAGATCCTTTGAAAATACCAAAAAAATAAAATATCATTTACATTGCATATTACATAATTGCATGTCATATTTTCCCACGTCGTTATATCATGCTATGTCGTTTATGCCACGTCATCCATGCATAATTGCCATATCATTTACTTTATGTCCTAGCATTTCATGCATCGTATAATTAATTTGCATTGTACTGCGTTTGATAAAAGTGGGCATTTTCTACATTTTACTTATTAGACTCAGAATCGGAAGGCCGAGCCTCCTGTTGGTGTCTAAATATTTGCTGTGTATTTACTTTATGTCCTAGCATTTCATGCATCATATAATTAATTTGCATTGTACTGCATCTAATAAAAGTGTGCATTTTCTACATTTTACTTATTAGACCCAGAATCGGAAGGCCGAGCCTCCTGTTGGTGTCCAAGGCATTTTATTCATTTATTTTCTGCAAATTATATTGTGCTACCCCAGAATCGGAAGGCCGAGCCTCCTGCTGGTGGTTTATACCCCACACATTGTTGCACGAGCACCGACGGACTCCGACGTCGTAAAATTCACCGGATCCCACCTCCTTTGCTTATGTTTATGTTGTGTAATGACTTAATATCTTCTTTATTTTTATTATAATTTGCATTGCGTTGCGTCGCGTCCTATAAAAACAAAAAAACAATGCTAGATCGGACGGCTGCAGATGAGCCACGTGTCGAGATCCGGTGATTTTCAAAAAAAAAAAATTAACATTAAAAGAAATGAATTTCGAATTTTACAAAAATTAAAATGATTCGATTATCACCGAGACGCCACGTGGCGAGTTAGGGACCGTCAGTTGGGATTTATTTTCAGAAATTTCGAAAAATCATAAAAAAATAATAATAATAAAATAATAGTAAATCAAAAAAATCAAATAGAAAAAATAGAAAATCATAAAAAATTCAAAAACATTCGGAAAATTCAGAAAAATTCTAAAAAATTCCAGAAAATAGGAAATGGCCACATTCAACTGGTCATGACCTGTTTCGGGTCTTTCGACCCCCGATCTTTCCAGAAATGACGGTTTTGCCCTTCCGGCAAACCGTCTCCCAAAATAATTCTAAAAAAATTCAGGAAAATCCCAAAAAAATAGGAAATGGCTACAAACAACTGGCCAAGGCTCATTCCGGGTGTTTTGAACCCCGACCCTTCTTAAAATGACGATTTCGCCCTTTGGGCGAATTGTCTTCCAAAAATTGAAGAAAAATCAAGAAATTCCAAAAAATTCTCAAAATTGGGAAATGGCCACAATCAACAGGCCATGTAATATTTTGGGTAATTCGGTATCCAAATCTTCCAAAAATTGACGATTTGGCCCTTCGGGCTAAATCGCCTCCAAATCTTCCCATTTTACCTCGGTCCTAAATCACGCCTTCCCTAAGCTCTTATGGCTATACTAGGAGGCCATGTGATGTGAATTGACGTGCATTGATGTGATTTATTTATGCACTTGATTGCGCTTTCATTTAAATTGATTGTGATTGATAGGAATAGTCTTCCAATCTGCATGAAACCCTGAATCAAACCTACCCCACCTAAAATTGCGCCTGCATGAATTCTTAGCTAGGAAATCACTCGCGTTAGGTACCGAAAGGGCGTTGGTAATGACACCAGCGTAACCAAGTTCCCGAACCCAAAATCTCTAGTTCCGCAGAATTGATCGACCTCTCCCAATCGGTCAATAAGGTTTCCGGTCTACCCTCCAAGAAAGACCGGTGGCGACTCCAAATGCATGCACAAGTTGCACATGCCATCACGACCACACTAAGGTCGAAATCGATCGGCTCTTATCGCCGAATCCTTTACAAAAATACCCCCGTCGCGATTTGGTATGGACCTGGGAGGGCCCGCGCCGATCAAAGGGCCCGCGATCGGTAATCCATTAGCCGCGTCCGCTTTCGAACGGGTCGCGACAGCTGGCGACTCCGCTGGGGACTCTATGTTCTAGAACCTATGGTTCTAGACCCCAAGTGGACTTAGGCCGTTATTAAAACGCTGAGTGATTTTTCTAACCCTGCAGGCGCTCTTGAAGGTGAGGTAAGTCCGCTTATGATAGGTGTTATATGTTTTTGCAAATTGGAGTGATAATGGGGGTAGTTTGTGATTAACATTGTCTTATGCAGATTGGCGTAGGAATGAATGATTGTGTGTATGTTTTATATTGAAGCGGTGATTGTTAAATAAGATGCATGTTTATCGCTTTAGCACGACACCGAAAATACACACAACCGCGCCTAAAACCCCGGGCGCCGCCTATAGAAAAACAATATAAGGGATTGAAAATGGAATCTCCGTGAGGAAAGACACGGGGTAATCCACTTTTCAATTCCGCTCATTTCGAACTATGGATCGAGCCCTAATGCAACGATAGCTGTGCAATGGAATCTGCTCTTTCTAGAACTCGAGGTGGGAACCTTGACCTTAGGTGCCAAATCCTTTTATTTTTAGAAGTTTTATCCTCACTTGTCTCATGTGCATGTCTTTAGATGGTTGGTATATCTAAAACCACCTAAAAAAAAAAAAGGTGATCCTGGAGTCACATCTCGAAGACTGGAACTGGGGCATCTTAAAGTGTTCGGACCACATTCCTTTGATTGATTTGACATTCTTAGTTCTCTTGTATAAGATTAATTTTGCTAAGATCATCTCTATCTCGTCCCTTAGATTGATTGCATTAGGGATCTATTTGTATTATATACATCTTGATAAGGCTCATTTCTATCGAAAATGGGGGCAAATTCCCCAAACCCGTGGAGCATAGTGGAATTCGTCCCTTCAGTGCAAAATACATTCGGCCGCAGAGCCACTCGTTTGGTGAAAGGACGTATCGTTCCTAATTGATTTTTAATCAGATCTGAGGATAAGTTTTCCTCCATTTTTTTTTATCACAGGTGATAAAAGAGACGATGCACCCAAAAGCTCATGCATGCAAATGACAAAACAGACGTCGCCCAGCTGGGGCAAATGAACCGTAGGCGTTGCAAATACCTTCAAGCACGGATGGAGGAATTTGATAGATGTTATGCATATCAATATGCAACATCAAAACGGAATGCAAATCAAGTGTAAAAGGACGTATCGTTCCAAAATGATTATTTTCTTGATATGGGAATAATGCTTCCTTTCTTTTTCCTCTCAGATGATGATCAAGAGCAGAGGACGCAGGATGTAATGCTTTCAAATAACAAACAGGGAACATCAAATACCTCAAATGGCTACCGTGATCGAGAGAATCACCAAACCGCCACATGATGAATCCCAAGAATATCAAGCTGTCTTGAGACAGATAAAATTGATCAAGGACTCTGACAATCGAGATGGATGATCAGAATATGCAAAAATCAATAGGAGCAGGTTCCCCCCATTTGCTTTGAGGAGCCAAACCGGGGGCAAACTCTCATGATCCCCCATGAAAGCGCCTCAGACCAGGGTTATCGAATCCAGAGATGACAAACAGCAAAACCATGCCTAAACTGGGGCAAGTGAATGATTTGTACGCAGGACGTTTCTCCTCTGACAAAGTCAATAGACGCAATAACAGAGTCGTCCGCATCAGAATCAAACCCCAAGATACGAATTTGGGTGAACGGTAACCTTGTATCGTTCCAATTTGGTCTTCGAAGACCACATGCCTAACATGAGTTTTTACTCATTTAACAGGAAGTTGTTGGCGCCGAAAGCCTCAAAAGAAGAGAGCGCGCTAACAGGGAGGCGAATAGAATCATTGGCCTCGCAAGTCAGGATTCCAGGAGATGGTCTTTGATTATAAGACCTAGTGGATGGTAAAAAGTATCGCTCCTACGTCACATGCTTTGACATGCATTTTGATAAAATTTTCTTTTTCCCTTGAATAAAAGGAACTCGGAAGAGTGGCGCTGGAACGCGTCCAAAAACACAAATGGATCTCCTCTATGGCAAATCCTTGAGAAGGATTTATCGCCAACCAAGCGGAGGAATCATGGCCACAATATGGATGGCCAATTTCTGCAAGCCGCGCGTTTGTGCTCAAATGGAAACACAAAGCAAGAATAAGGCTGTATCGTTCCAATTTGCCTTGAATTTTGGAACGCAAACTGACGCCTAATTCCCGTCTTTGACAGGGGATCGCCATCAAGGTGAAACAGGTTTTCACACCCCATGAATTACCCGTTGGAGTACACGACTAAGGGTAAGATGTATCGTTCTAATTTTTTGAAAAATTCGTGAACGTACAATAACATGTTTCTTCTGTATTTTCAGGGATCTCCAGCCGCGGGGGACAGGTAAGTATCACTTTCCCCAATCCATTAAAGATGTTGAATAAAAAACAGAGAAGGAAAGAAAAGCTTTCAGAATCTGATGTCTAGAAAAGACATAGAATTCTAATTTCATTGGCATTCATGTTTTGAAACAGGAGGTTGTCTGAGCATGAATAAAAACATGCATGGTGCATCCTAAAATCCCCTTAACGGGTAGAATTTTTGGAGAAAATGGAAAAGATTTTTCCAATCAAAAGTTGTTCAAAACTTTCAAAAGGACGTTTCCTCGAAAGACGAGAGGTAAAGCCTAAATCCAAACACGTCCTATACACACTTGAGAGAGGAGTGGAGCGGATCAGATAGCAAAATCTGGACCTACGGAAGTAGGGATTATTCGCAGCAATTACTTGGATTGGGACGACGGAGGCATTCGTTTCTTATCCCCCAAACACTACAGGTGACCGTTGATAACCCATTTGAACGGCGGTTTTCATTCTTAACCCTGTCAAGAACCACCCCACACCGGGGCAAAAAGGAAGTAAGTCCAGCAGCGTCAGGAGAAAATGGTTAGAAATGTTCTTGCTCGGACTAATCTTTGTGTGTTGTTTATATGGTAATCCAAGTGCCATAGGATGACGAGAAGCATTCATTTCTCTATCCCACACACCATATCCTTTGCACAGCCAAGTTGGGCCTGCCAAATTATTTCATAAACCCGTTGGTGATCATTGCACATTCCAAGACGGATGCATCATCACTTCAGAAACGGAGGAATTCGAGACTTAGGGATTACTAAGAAATTCCTAGGCTAATGCTTAAAGCATGTTTAGACGTTCGATCATATGTCTAACATAATCTACCGAAGATGAGAAAAGCAGGATTTCAAAAGGAAAATGAGGACGAAGAAAATCCCAAGCATCAAGAAAAAGCAAAGTGCCTGGTAAAAGCAAGGCCGATGCTCGTGCAAGTTGTCTGATTGATCCCCAATGAAGCTTGGATGGGTAAAGAAAGAAAAAGCCTAGAAGGAGTCAGATCAAAAGGTCGCTCCTCCAAATGATGTCAAGCATGGAAGAAAGACGCAGACAGAATTGTCAATCTCTTAATGCAGCTAGAGATTCTCCCTAAGGAATTTGTGCACATCTCAAAAGCAGTTGCACACCAAAAGTTAAAGATGCAGAGTGGAAAAGACAGGTGGCAAGTTTGCAATGATCACCAACGTCAATCCCCTCATGAATTCTGGGCCAAAAACAAGCCTTTTTTCGGTCCTCAATCCTACCAACATCATAACCCTGAAACAGTCTTCTCTGACTAAGACACTTGGGTTAACATATAGTTTAGCTCGAAGAAGTACGAGCAAGACTATTTCTTTCTCATTTTGCAGGGTTCTTGACTTGTAAACCCGGAGCGGATGGTGAAGACTTTCATTCAATGGCCTCGACTCAAAAGTGAGTCTCCCCTTTGAAAACTAATATCCAAGCCCAACATTACGGTCCCGTGGAAGACCTCCCGACCGATCAAAATGTATGCGCTGCGAATGAGCCTAAAACCTAGGCACAGGTAAGTAGGGAATTGAGTGCATCCCCTATAAAAACCACTATCTCAAAACAGGTGAAAAGACCTCCTCGTCGAGAAATATTCCAATAGATGTTTTGAACAAACTCTTTTTGGAAATTTCAAATTGTTTGATCCAGATTTGCCCCACAAGGAATTTGTGATCACATCTGTGTGTGGCAAGAATGCTTTGGATAACCTCCAGCATCAAAATGCACATTTCACAATTAAAACTTAAGTCATACGGTTTTGTCAAATGGACAGCCGTGGTCTTCCCAAAGATTACTAACGTTTTCTTGGTGAAGAAAAATCTTTCAGGCTCAAACTTCTGCATGATACCTGGAGAACCCAGCTCCCAGAATGTCGCCTCAACAGACCCAAGTGAAGCTTTGTCAAGATAAAATCTTTCACTGCTTCAAAATTGAATTCCCGGCAAATTT
Organism: Rhodomyrtus psidioides; assembly: GCA_021437785.1. Classification (NCBI taxonomy): domain Eukaryota; kingdom Viridiplantae; phylum Streptophyta; class Magnoliopsida; order Myrtales; family Myrtaceae; genus Rhodomyrtus; species Rhodomyrtus psidioides. The sequence continues at coordinate 9,019,546 of JAILYB010000015.1, read as the reverse complement.
CGGGATCTTTCAAAGGAAGGGGTGAGGATAGAACCCTTTTTCAAAAGAAGTCAGCAAACTGTCCCAGCAGACGTGGAGAACCCTCGTCCTAGGACACCCTTTTCAAAAATATCAAACAGTCCTAGCATGACGTGGAGAACCCTCGTCCTAGGACCCCTTTTCAAAAATATCAAACAGTCCTAGCATGACGTGGAGAACCCTCGTCCTAGGACCCCTTTTCAAAAATATCAAACAGTCTCATTGGACGTGGAGAACCCTCGTCATGAGACCCCTTTTCAAAAACCAGGCAGTCTCATTAGACGTGGAGAACCCTCGTCATGAGACCCCTTTTCAAAGCAAAACAATGGTAGATACCGCCTGAAGGGTCAAACTCAAGGTAGAAACCGCATGAAGGGTCAAAACAAAGGTAGAAACCGCCTGAAGGGTCAAAACAAAGGTAGAAACCGCCTAAAGGGTCAAATCAAAGGTAGATACTGCCTGAAGAGTCAAACTCAAGGTAGATACCGCCTGAAGGGTCAACACAAGGTAGATACCGCCTGAAGGGTCAACACAAGGTAGATACCGCCTGAAGGGTCAACTCAATGGTAGATACCGCCTGAAGGGTCAACTCAAGGTAGAAACCGCCTAAAGGGTCAAACCAAGGTAGAAACCGCCTGAAGGGTCAAACCATGGTAGAAACCGCCTGAAGGTTTGACCTACCATACGGGTCAGAGCTTAACCTCTCTAGGATACTCTAGTAACGAGTTCCTAGAAATTCTCTTGAATCCATCAAACACCGCGAAAATCACACAAATATCGAACATGTAAGTGGCAGGTATGTCTCTCTATTATCTCACTCTCTCATGTCAAATGAATGTTTTCCCCTTCAAGAAAGAGCATACATCGACAAGCATGAAAAACTGGATGTCATGGCTCCTTTTCCTTTAGTTTCACGAGTCGAGTCGATCAGAACTCAGGTGTCACCTAGTCTTTGAGAGAAACCTCTGAGGGGATTCCTCCAACGAGATTCCTCTCAAAGAGGGGCAGCTGTTGACACCTAAATTTTGATCAATTTTTTTTTCCTTTTTCCTTTATTTTTTTGAAAATTCATAGAAAATCCATAAAAAGTTGAAAAATTGAAAAATCAATTTTGGTGACCTTAGCCAAGCTAAATGAACCATTTTGACCAAAAAAATAATTTTCATAATTTTCATTTTTTTAATATATTTTCGAAAAATATATAAAAAAGAAAGAAAAAGAAAAGTGAAGGAAAAGAAACTGGAAGGGGACTCATTGGGATAAAAAAGGATCGATTATTATGGGGTTAAAAAGAAGAGGATGAGTCGATAGTGCGCTTCAGAAGTTTGCTCCTAATCGTGCTTTAGGAAATTGTATATGATGGGCCATTGGCATACTTCCTCCATAAAAAAATGGGCATCATCTTTAAGGGAGCACATGCGGAGGGACAACCACTCCAAAGCCATCATCATCATCTTCAGCTTTGGGGAAGGAAAAAGCAAAGGGAGATGGGTCTTCATCCAAAAAAAAAAAGAAAAAAAAATAGAAAAGAAGATGAATAAATGAGTAGGATCACACTCATTGTCGGCAAGGACAATGAAAGTTGCAAGGGATGGACGCCCTGCCCCAAGGGGGAGAAAAAGAAAGATTAAAAAAAAGGGAGGGATCCAATTCATTAAAAGCCACTCGACGAAGGGAGATTGGGGACGAAGATTTTGCCGCAAGCTGACTTAATTAGCAAGGTCCCCTCCAATCTTTGAACGGCCACCGAGACAACCCCAACGTCGACGCTCGCTGCTACCGAGCCCTGATGGTGATGCTGATGACTAACTTCCACGGAAGTTATGAGCGAAGATGACGATTCCGATCTCTTATACGAGAAATCAGCATGTCCTTCGCGTCGAACCAGAAACGTCGGTGAATATCGAGCACCCTTCGGTGACATCGATGACTTCTTGGTGTCCTGAATCAGGACCCGACGTGTCTCCGACGCTCACCGCCAATACCGAGCCGAAGCCTTTATAGCAATCGTCCACTGCAAACCAACAAGTTTGTTGAGATGCTCGGCCAAGTCCAGTGAATTCCCACTGACGATCCAACCGTGATTAGTCCTCGTCCCCGTTTAGCTATAAGTTTCACTCCCTTTTTTATGACTCTAGAATTGCTCCTTCCTGCAATGTTAATTTTAGTTCCCTCTTGCTATTATTTAATCTTTCTATGCAGGTAATTTGGAGTTTTCCCACCAAGACTCAATTCACACACTGAAGAAATAATCCACATGACCTCTAATGGCGTAGCACAACTCTTCCATGAGATGGCCATTCCTCGTGTTGTTCTAATTACCAAGCATCCGAGATCCTTTGAAAATACCAAAAAAATAAAATATCATTTACATTGCATATTACATAATTGCATGTCATATTTTCCCACGTCGTTATATCATGCTATGTCGTTTATGCCACGTCATCCATGCATAATTGCCATATCATTTACTTTATGTCCTAGCATTTCATGCATCGTATAATTAATTTACATTGTACTGCGTTTGATAAAAGTGGGCATTTTCTACATTTTACTTATTAGACCCAGAATCGGAAGGCCGAGCCTCCTGTTGGTGTCTAAATATTTGATGTGTATTTACTTTATGTCCTAGCATTTCATGCATCATATAATTAATTTGCATTGTACTGCATCTAATAAAAGTGTGCATTTTCTACATTTTACTTATTAGACCCAGAATCGGAAGGCCGAGCCTCCTGTTGGTGTCCAAGGCATTTTATTCATTTATTTTCTGCAAATTATATTGTGCTACCCCAGAATCGGAAGGCCGAGCCTCCTGCTGGTGGTTTATACCCCACACATTGTTGCACGAGCACCGACGGACTCCGACGTCGTAAAATTCACCGGATCCCACCTCCTTTGCTTATGTTTATGTTGTGTAATGACTTAATATCTTCTTTATTTTTATTATAATTTGCATTGCGTTGCGTCGCGTCCTATAAAAACAAAAAAACAATGCTAGATCGGACGGCTGCAGATGAGCCACGTGTCGAGATCCGGTGATTTTCAAAAAAAAAATATTTTTAACATTAAAAGAAATGAATTTCGAATTTTACAAAAATTAAAATGATTCGATTATCACCGAGACGCCACGTGGCAAGTTAGGGACCGTCAGTTGGGATTTATTTTCAGAAATTTCGAAAAATCATAAAAAAATAATAAAAAAATAATAGTAAATCAAAAAAATCAAATAAAAAAATAGAAAATCATAAAAAATTCAAAAACATTCGGAAAATTCAGAAAAATTATAAAAAATTCCAGAAAATAGGAAATGGCCACATTCAACTGGTCATGACCTGTTTCGGGTCTTTCGACCCCCGATCTTTCCAGAAATGACGGTTTTGCCCTTCCGGCAAACCGTCTCCCAAAATAATTCTAAAAAAATTCAGGAAAATCCCAAAAAAATAGGAAATGGCCACAAACAACTGGCCAAGGCTCATTCCGGGTGTTTTGAACCCCGACCCTTCTTAAAATGACTATTTCGCCCTTTGGGCGAATTGTCTTCCAAAAATTGAAGAAAAATCAAGAAATTCCAAAAAATTCTCAAAATTGGGAAATGGCCACAATCAACTGGCCATGTAATATTTTGGGTAATTCGGTATCCAAATCTTCCAAAAATTGACGATTTGGCCCTTCGGGCTAAATCGCCTCAAAATCTTCTCATTTTACCTCGGTCCTAAATCACGCATTCCCTAAGCTCTTATGGCTATACTAGGAGGCCATGTGATGTGAATTGACGTGCATTGATGTGATTTATTTATGCACTTGATTGCGCTTTCATTTAAATTGATTGTGATTGATAGGAATAGTCTTCCAATCTGCATGAAACCCTGAATCAAACCTACCCCACCTAAAATTGCGCCTGCATGAATTCTTAGCTAGGAAATCACTCGCGTTAGGTACCGAAAGGGCGTTGGTAATGACACCAGCGTAACCAAGTTCCCGAACCCAAAATCTCTAGTTCCGCAGAATTGATCGACCTCTCCCAATCGGTCAATAAGGTTTCCGGTCTACCCTCCAAGAAAGACCGGTGGCGACTCCAAATGCATGCACAAGTTGCACATGCCATCACGACCACACTAAGGTCGAAATCGATCGGCTCTTATCGCCGAATCCTTTACAAAAATACCCCCGTCGCGATTTGGTATGGACCTGGGAGGGCCCGCGCCGATCAAAGGGCCCGCGATCGGTAATCCATTAGCCGCGTCCGCTTTCGAACGGGCCGCGACAGTGATGGCGGAATTTCCTCTGCTATTTACTATCCTATCTCTAGGCATAATAAACCTACTCAGTTTATCAATCTACTATATCTCTATGTGAATTTAAATAAACATAAGTGCATTAAAATCCGTGAATATTCCCGATTTACAATGAGTCTTTTGGATCATGACATAATTGCATATTATCACTTTTCAGTTTCAAACATGCACATCGGATCATTCAAGTGGTGGTCAGTCACTTCAAAGCATTAAGCATAATAATATATAACTCACACGAACGAAATCACTTGCAAAACATAAACATCATGAAATTCATATCATTATGATCAGGTTACATCGTAGCCCTAACGAAAGAAAATTAGAACATAATAGAAGAAGAAGAAGCAATAATATAAATTAAATCAAACATCTTGAATCAAAGAACAAGAATTCCGTCACCACTTTGTCTTCTCTTCAAAGTACTTCAAAAGCTCCAAGAACTATGATGGAAGAAAAAGTAAAGTGCAAAGATAAAACGTCGGTGACTCTCTAAAGTTAATCTTCTCTTGGAATAACATTCAAGATTCAAGAATCAAATAAAATCCTAAAAATAACATCAAGATGTTCCAAAAATAATTGAATCTCTAAGGATAATATTGAGATATTCTAAAAATAAGGCAATTTTCTAAAAATTCTGCTGTTGACATCTTGATTCTCTTCTTTTTCTTTTATCTTCTCCATATATCATTATCCTGCATAAACAAGAAAAATCTGAATAAATAGAAGGAAATCGAAATATTTTCTCATAGATAACACATTATTTGTTGCTTAAAATAGGTAAAATAACTCTATTTTTTTTTATAGAGTTATCACCCACTGACCACAATCATTCTGTAGAGAAGAAACTAAAACAAAACCATAATTACCTTCACCTCTATATATATATATATATCTCTGTGGTTTGAGTTGTGATACTAATGACAACTGAGGCTCTCCCATAGCTAGATACATCTTCCCTTTATTATTGTTCCCTTCTCCCTATGTTTGCTTTCAAGCTTTGAGCTCCTTTCACCAATCAGGATACACGTACAACTTAAAGCACGTCTCTCGGGTGTGCTTGGCATTCCATAATGAGAGCGGCCACTACTTGGAGGAGTTCTCTGTTTCAGGGCTGTACCAGTTCATCTACCTCCTGATTTAGCCATATGTAAATTTGGCTCCTGGGCTTTTCTTAGGCTAGACTTGTCTCCTTGTGAAAACATCACCATAGAATTATGGGTAGTATTCTCACTACTCAACATCACTGCTTATCGCATATCCTCCCTGCGAACCCGAGCATAAGGCTTACTCAACTGTAAGAAATGGCTGCATCTGTAGCACATCAGCTCTTATCTTATCTATGCAATCATCTAAACCATCGAGGAAAATGTAACACAATCATCTTGAATGGGTGAATTGTATCTCGCAATATCATTTGGGCATACCATTGGATTCGGGCGTCGAAAATCAATCTCTCTCTACAACCCTTAAATGTCGTTATAATATGCGTCAATTGGTCCTCCAGGCTGTTTCTTCCGGTTACACGCCTCTTAAAATCATAAACCTGAGAAGCATTAGTGCCATAAAAAAAGTAGTAGCCACAACATCCCAAACTACTTTTGCAGTTGGAAAGTGAATAAAATTACCGATTAAAGTTGGGTCCATGGAATTTATCAACCATCCTTCACAATTAAGTCTACATTTTTCACTTCTGAAATTGAGAATATGTAGGTAGAGATAGAGGGAGGTTTCTTTTGATGTATCTTAGTTTGTATTTGCTTATAAGATACGTCTCAACAACCTGAGATCATAGGCCATAGTTGGTTCCATCCAACTTAACTGCAATATGTGATGAAGATTAATAATTCGACGGTGTCGGTGTGATGGATTCTGATTCTGAGTCAGAATTTGAGTCAATTTAGTGGCCAGATTCTCCAAATGTGCTTTTTGTAATAGAATTTCCTCCTTGATTTTCATGGAGAATCACTGCTCTGTAGAATTCTGATCCGCCATGGGTCCGAGGTTGATCTTGGGAACAAGGCGAAAAACAACGTTGGGTGGCTAGCGCGAGATGAAGGCATAGTAAACAAGGCGGGACTGCCGTAATCAAGGATTGACGTACATACTCACAGGAAAGCTATGGTACCATGATGAAAAGCAAATAAAGAACACATGATTTGACGAGGTTCCGCAATAGGCCTACATCCTCGGTCAAAGACCTCACCCTCACTTTTTTCTTTTTTCTTCGTTATATCATCAAGTATGTACAGACCCATAGATATATAATCAGACGAATTTCTTCTACAAGTCAAGTCTCCACAAATTAGGAAAAAGAATTCTCTACAAATCAGGAGGAAAAATAAAACCTTCTTCAAATTAGGGAATGACAGCTCACGCCAACACTAACAACCCTACACCTTAAAATATACTTACTTTAACACTAATACTTAAAAAAAAAATTGGTGTTACCGAATTCCTCAAATTTATACTAGCGTGACAAAAAATTACCTTCTTCTTAACTTTGCTCACTATGACATCAATATCTTAAACTGATACTACAAAAAAGTAACTTTCGTCTACCACAAAAAATCCTAAATTTTACCAACTTATACCAATACCCCAAAAAAAAATTTCGTTACAAAAATTACTCAAGCTTGTACCGGTGAGAGAGGATTTTTAGAGTCGAAAATTTAAGGTTTTTGGTGGTAAAAGGAGGGTATTTTTGTCACACTAATATAAGCCTATGGTCTTAGTGGCAGGAAAAAAAAGTCTGTGATATTGGAGAGCATAGTTTAAGGTTTTGGTGACATAAAAAAAAAAGTTTTAGGATATTAGTGTTATAATGAATATAATTTAGGGTTTTTTCGAGACTAAAAAAAAAGGTAAATCGAGGAATTAGTGTCACGGTGATTATAATTTAAGATTTTGTCTTATGGTGCCAACTCAAAAGGAAAGAAAAAAAAAAGACGAAAACAAAATGCACTTAGATTTTAGATTTACCAAGGCAGCGATTCGTGCTTGTACGGGGTTCGAACCGTGTTGAATCCGAACTACATTTTCCTCTACCAGAAACTGTTTATCTCGCAGGTACCATTGCAAGATATTTGATAAAAAGTGTCCAAAGTGATTTTTTTTTCCTAACCTCTCAAACCTCAATCATGAGTAAGGGTGTCAATGGCCCGAGCCGGACCGAGTCTCGGCCCGGCCCGAAGGTGAACAATGCCGAGTTCGGGCCGGCCCGTGCCGGGCCGAGCTTTTTTTTTTTTTTTCGAAATTTAAATTAATCGATAAGTCTATCAAATGAAAATATATAAAAAGAAAAAATTAAATTAAAGAAAAAATATGAACGTTAAAAATCATCCGGGCGTCGGGCCGGGCCGACCCGAGTACCAAGCTCGGGCCGGCCCACCTGGCCCGGGTCGCTTTTTTGACACCCCTAATCATGAGTCGAATAATGGCGTCAAGAATGCGAATTCCTCCGTCGCTCGAAAACTTACGCAAGAAGGAAGAAAGGGAAAAGGGTGGAAGAATCCAAGAAGAAAGGTTGGCAACATGATTGGACAGTGACATTTTATCTCATCTCATGTCGTGCCTTTTGGTCAGCATATATATATATATATATATATATAATCATATTGAAAACCGCTGGTGATTTCACTTTTTCCTCCTCCCACTCTTTTGAGATTTCAGGCATTTTGGAAGTTTGTCAGTATAATAAACACGTAAAGTTCCATCTCTTTGGAAAAAGCTGAAAAGTGGGAATTGCTTGATTGAGTTTGAAAGAGAAAAAAAAAAGAGAAACACGAGCGCTCAAAAGCAATTTTTTTCATGCGCACAATCGCTAGAAGAAGCCAATCGCATCCTCTCTTCTTCCTTTTTTTTTTTTTTTTTCTAATGAAGGACGATTGGAGGTTGAGAGCTTTTAAGTAGTCACGACTCACGAGACGGCTTTTAGTCTCTGCTAAATTAGATTTGGGGTCAGCATCAATGGCCACAGCCAAGTGAGAAAAAAAACAAAAAAAAATTATCCATAAAGTCTCAAACTTATTATACTTTTGCCAAAACAGTCATGAATTTTTTTTAAAATTTTGTCAATTCAATCGTAAACTTTTTTACATTTTGCCGATTGAATCGAACCGACGTGGACATCACAGCCAGCGCTGATATGGATAAATATTAATAAAAAATTTATTTTCTTAAATCTTTTTATTCATTTTTCATATTTACTTTGTACTTTCTTTTTTCTTTTTCCGCACAGGCAGTTGTGGGCAGCCCTCACTCGATCTTGCGAAGGGCTTGCCCTCCCTAGGGGTCAGCGAGGGAAAAAGAAAAAAGAATAAAAATAAGTAATTCAAAAGAAAATTATAATATCGTTAAAATATATTTTCGTCGGCGCCGGCCGTGCCACGTAGGATGGTCGACATCATCCTCAATGGTTTGATGCCAAAAATTAGCCCGATAGACTCGATTGGCAAAAAGGTGAAAGATGTTTAAGACTGAATTGATAAAAATAAAATAAATTTATGACTTTTTAGACGATTTTCCTCGCAACAAAGCCGCGAGAATACCTAAAGGCTTAATGCAACATACAGTCCAAGTTGAACAAAACCAAGGCATGTACCTAACTTGCTCAGCAGAAGCCAAGGGAAAAGAACGTCGGGAAATTGCAATCGAAGCGAAAGCATTCAAGATGCATCTGGATCAGGTCGGGAAGTAGGAAGAGAGAGTAAAAGCAGGCAAGAGTACTGTCAGCAAAAGGAAAGCTGACTAAATCATATTTTTGCAGTTTTTGAGTGTCCCACAACATTTAATGACAGTCCAACCCCACAACCATCTCCAACTTGCAGTCTTCGGTCAACTTGGGGCCATCAACAACCAAATCCGCGCTGGCATGTATAGAAACAGCAAACCTAAAACAGGGGAGGGCCATGAAATGGTAAAAGTGACGAAAAGGTAAAGCCCAACAGGTTCTTCAAAATCACCCTTCCTTTCTTTGTGCAGCTACACAGATAGTCAGATACAACACCATACACACAACGATGTAAGCAGATCATACATGGACATGACAAAATGTGCAGCATATCGTTATACATTTGGCCACTCTTGATAATTGTGCCTTTTTCGTGTTAAATTACAAAGGAATATGCACTGCATTCTTCTTTGCCGGGATCTCGATATTGCGACTTTTCTTGCCTCCGACTCCAATACGAAAAATCATCAAAACTGACAGTTTGTCCATCAGCCAAAGCAGCTCGTTTGGCACTGGTTTCTCTTCGTCCATAGGCCGAGCCACTGGTTGCACAAAGGAACGCCAGTTAAGATTGCCATAATCCAAAATACAATGCTCTCGACGAGTAAAAAGTCGGCATTGTCTATGCCGCAGATAGGCCTGTTCATCACCATCATACCTTAACCTCATACCTTAAAATGTCGTTTTCTCAGCCCCCATTGAATTTCCTCCCTCCTGCCTCCATTAACACCCGTAATTAGCGTATCTACATCACTGAAACTATGGAGATAACAAAGATCATAAGGTCGAAAATCAGAAATCTGATGAGTTTGCACTATAGACATTCCTCCCACCTACTCCGCCAACTTTGCGGCTAGTCCCGCCAAGTTCAGCAGACTCCAGGAGCGCCTCCCAGTCCACATTCTCTCCCTCGCCATTATCATCCCTCTCTCTCACCATCTCCAACAACCTCTTAGCCTTATCTCTTGCCCGCTCGCTCCCTCTCTTCTCAATCTCCCTCAATACATCCTCTCCCCTGGCTTCTTTCATCAATCCTCTAAACCTAAAATTCCCATGACTCAATGCATAAAGCGCGGCCACACAATTTTCCTTATCCAACTTGGACTTTGCCTCGTTCCCTCTCAAAAGCCCAACCAAAACTGTAACCGCATTACCATCAAGCATAGCTGACCTTCCCTCAACACAAGCAGCCAAATTGCAGAGAATAAGCAACACCCTGCTCAACAAATTTCCTGCTTTCGCCATTTCCAGCAGCCTCGGCACAGAATTAAGCTTCACTAACTTCATCCTATTGCTATTAACCAGAGTCAAATTATACAGAGCGAGAGCAGAATCATGCCTAGTTCGCTCGCTATCCGATCTCAAAGCATTTAACAATGCCGGTAAAGCACCTAAAGCCCCAATAGCCATCCTGTTATCTTCCTCTATGGCCAAGCTAAATAGAGCACCAGCAGCGTGATCCTGGGCTTCACTGAACCCACCCTTCAACACCTCAATCAAAAGAGGCACAACACCAGACCTCACAATTCTCACCTTGTTTGAATTCTCGAGCGACAAGTTGACCAGTGTAGCAACAGCATTCACCTGTACATTGCAGTACTTTGAAACAAGAAGCGGCTTTAGGGCAGAGATCACTCTTGGAGTACAAAGGGCAGACCTCCTATGTTCTTGCGTTCTAGTGATTTTTCTCAGCGAAATAACCGCCTGTTCTTGCTCGAATATGTCACTGCTCTTCATCTTCAACACCAATTCCTCTTCTTGACAGCTTAAACTTGGGCCTAGGGTTCGTGTAGGGTTTTCGATTTCTTGAAATTCCGAGGAAGACGAGGAGGAGGAGGAGGAATAGCAGCAGGGGCGAGTCTTGAGAGGCAGAGGAGTCTCTGGGCTCGCCGCGATGACCACCGACTCTTCCGACGAGCTCGAGTAGAACCGGTCAACCCGGTGAGCCAACTCGCTCACCGCGTGCTTGTACGTCACCGGCGGGTTCCCCGCCACGTTCTTCAGTAGCTCCCTCTCCGAGACCCTAATGAGCCCGCCAGAATCCCCTTCCTCCCGTTGCCGAGACGCCATCATCGAACGGACGACCTTCTCTACGGATGCGTACTCCAGAGCGAGCGGGTGTTCGACGCCCCATTTCTCGCACCAGCGAAGGATCGTCGACCTGATGGCCAAGTTGGGGAAGATTGTTTCGAAGTCGGGCTTCGACCCATCTTCAAGGATCGGCGTAAAGCTCAAGTCTTTGCACACCTGGACGGAGACGCGGTCGAAGGTCTGACCAGAGGACACGACCACCGGGTCCGCCATCAGAGAGCCCGCGATCGAGCACAAGAACTCCTTCGGGGGTTCAGGCTTCGAAGGAGAAGCCGAGCGAGTGAACAAGAGTCGCCACTTGTATTTGCCATTGCCACCCATTTCCAAAAGCTCGAGCTAGCTTTCAATAAAGTGGGTGTGTGTCAAGTGCTTCAGTGGAGGCCGAACATGGGGGGTTTTCAAAGGGTTTGGCGGATCGAGGGAGCCATCAACTTGGAAGACGACGAGAGGGAATGCAAGGTGCTGGGCTTTGGGTGGTGTTAAGTGGTGGTTTCACAAGGGGGGGAAGAGAGAGAGAGAGAGAGAGAGCGAGATGGCGGCTTATCCATCATTTACATTTGACATTGTCGTGAGGAGAAAATTACCGATGTGTGTGAAGTGGCAGTTGTTGTTCTTCGTTAGTTATTCTTTCTTTTTTGTCTTTTTGGTTTCTTTCGGAGGGTAATATGTAGGAAGGGCAGGTTAGGCCGTTAATTACCAGTCGGCCCTATTGTTTTGCTCGGTGTGTAGCGTTGACCTAGTTACATGCAGGAATTAACCAGGAAATACATAAAACAACGTAATTCACAAGATTTAAATATTTTAAAATTATCTGCCCCACTTTAGATAGAAGAAATAGCAATTCATATGGCAAAGCGTATTTGATAAATCATAATGAGAGTTTGAGCATACTCTTTGTCATTTTTATAACATGTATACTTATATTTTTCAAGTGAGAAATTCAATCGATTGACATCTGCTAAATAAAACTGACGCTTCCCACATCAATTATACAAAGGTGAACGAAAATTACACAATATGCGTAGAAATTAGATAGGTCGGAGGAGGGTCAAGACCTTGATAGCCCCACCTTCAACCGCTTTCGTTGGTGTCAATTTTCGTGATTTTTATGAATTGTTTTTATGATTAGGATGTCAAACTAATGTCTCCTTGTCTTTTAACTAATGTCTCCTTGTCTTTTAACATTTGATGGGACGCGACAAAGGCATCCTACGAAATAATGCAAGGACTGCTTTAGTGCTAAGACATGGATTTAGTTTGTCTTTATTGTAACTCCTGATTCATTCTATTTCCATTCACATTCAATGACACGCACGCTTAACCGCTAGTCTTTCCCTACTGATAAATGTCATTATTCGTGGGAAACCGAGACTGGCCATAGTCAAACAGTTCAATAAATCATGCCCACAAAAGAGAAGAAAAATATCTTACGTATCTTTCCAACAAGGGCGAAAGGGACTTGTTTACACTCTCTTTTTAGTATAATTTGACTCCTGCGAGACATTTTCCAAAATGATCACCTCAACAAGAAAAGATAATTGGAAAACAGTAAGGGTCCGCATGCTTATAGAACCGGCTTTTCCACTCAGAAGGGAAATAGTATGCATATTGCGCGCATGCTTTGACGGCATTCCACGTAAAATCAATCAATACAAACAATTCATATCCCGGAATAAGATCTTAAGAAGGTCGCGATGAAAGAATCGTCCTAAACTCAATTGGAGATAACACCATGAAAATCCTCACCCCGAAGATCATCAGATCTTGTGGTTCCCATCATCAACCAGGTTGATGATCCGTGGATGCAATAGCCACAGCAACATCCAGTGAGCAATGGTCTTTGCCCCTCTTCACGGCATCTTCCACAGCGTCAGTAAATCGATGTGTTTATTGACAAAAGATTAAGCTTGAGCACACCATTACCCATTTTTAAATTCAATTGGGTAGCACGAAATATCCTTTCCAACAACAAATCGGAGACTCGCCCGGTTCGAGTAAACTACAAAAATGCACCATCGAGCCGATGAAGCTAAAGGCCTAAAGTCAACGTCTCTAATTAATTCCTTAGCAAACAAAAATTAACTACTTTTGAAAAAAAATAAAAATACTATGCTAGTATTTGAGAAAAAAGCATCCCCATCACATTTCTCTAAATTTGCTGAAATAAATTAAGTGAAAATAAGAACGCACATAAAGCGAGACGACCGATATTTTCTTGGATTTACAGGGCTTAGATGGTATTATCACCAATGATGGAAATCCCATGAAAATGATGCCATCCTTTTTTCGCTTAAAGGTCAAAAGTGATGGCACTTGCCATGTTTTTTCATGGTGCGCAAGCCCCACTCGGAGAGAGAGGCCCCAGAAGTGGAAGCTCTTTTTGTTGCTTCCACGACTCATCAGGCAGTCCTCAGCTCGTGGCTTGAGAACAACAACCTCTCCATGTTTTCAAGGGATGAAGGAAAGTTGAAAGAAGACAATTCAAGGTAACACAATCATCATTTACACACCCAATTCATCACAAGTGTCAATTCCATTATCTGCTCCAAATAGAAAATTTTGACACTGTGTTCACAACACGACACCGAACTTAAAAGGCACAACATACACAGACCGTCCAGCCCAAAAAAAAAGCCATTAGAATTCGTCCCAGACAAGTGTTGGCAGATTTAGGGGGGAGCATTACATTGTTCACAGAGCCTAATAGCCAGATCTATGTCCAACATACATACAAGCTTATGGTACTTATTTTAATAGACAGAATTCGGATGGCATCCAAAAGTTAACACAACAATGGATTACCTGCACCAACCATCACCTGGTCCTTCCTCATCATGACACTGTCTCCCTCTCTCTCCGCCAGATAAGAAGGAAAGCCAGGAGAAGAAGAAAATTATAAACAAAGAGATACCAATATAAATAAAAGCCTCAAATTTCTATTAGCGTCTTGAACGAGACAAGAGAGCAAGAAGAATCTTTCTCCTTGGTCCCTGCAAGTAAAAACACAAATTATGAGAACTGGGAGCTTAGTAAGATGCAGAAGTCCATATGCAGTTTAATTCCCCATGCTCGACACAGACACCTGCCATTCATTCTAGGAGCACCACAAGCAGAATATAAATATAGTTTACTTATGTGTTTTTTCCCTAATTAATATCAGGCGCCAAAAAAACCATGTCCAACCAAGTTACGACAGGAACAACTGGTTTTCAACTCACTTGACCACCAGGACACCCAGCACCATGGCTTATATGCATACAAAATGCTAAGGAAAATATGACGACAGAAACGATTGTGAAACCTTCATTTTTTAAACCCTTTATGTCGGTTTTTAGCCACCACCAACATGAGATAATATCACGACAACTTGCATTGCTTTTTAGCCACAACCAACGTAAGATAATATCACGATGACTTGCATTGCTAGACCTTGCATTCCTTGATCGGTGGATCTAACAACTTACATAACTAAGTTTTACGGTCTTAAGTCAAACATACCATCGGTATGCCCATCTCCTTGAGGTCATGGTCCCGCATCTGCTTCAGTACATCCATATCAACCTGCCGTTCAGAACCACTACTAGGGTCAGGAGCGATCCAGCATAACAAGTACATCTCTCATTGTCCAGATTGCAAAATTTCAGCACAGGTTACAAAATTTCATTGGGTTGCGTGCCAATAGCATATCCAGTTCAGCTAAGGTAAGTAGACTTCACAAGGCACAACCTCTGGAACGATTACATGAAAAGCTTTCTCTGCTGCTGCATTGACATTAAAGAAGCAGAAGAACAGGAATAGGCATCTCTTAACAGAACAAAGGGATTATATGTATGTGAAATGGGTTCTTCTATGAGTGAATAGTGGTGGTCAAACCTCATTAACCAGGAAAATTAAATGTGACTATAACATAGTGCAAATGGCCAATGTAGATTCACGTTTTAGGCTACAACATGCAGCCACATAAGGCTTAATTAATAGCTATTTCTAACTGAAGGAAAGATATAAATAAGGAAAAAGAAGCTACACATCACATGAGGCCCCACTAGCAACAGATCATTTTCTTCTTTTATCAGACAAGGGTCCTGTTGTTACAATAGCTCAGGAGAAACGGGAAAACTTCTTCCCTACGATATTTACAAAATCAACTTAAAACTTTGACCCTTTTTTTTCCCGAGCATTAGGTTATTCAAGTCTGCAATAGCTTACACATCAATAATGGCAACATCTGTGCAACCAGCGAACCAGCGGAAAAGTTTTCTTTAGATTGTTGAGTGCAAGATGCAAATTACTTACTTCCTCAGCCTGAAAATGAATGGCATACTTTCCCAAGCCAAGAGAATTTAAAAAAGCCCCAATGGTAAGTTGTCCCTGTACCTGCATGAAGCCAACAGAACAAATGATGACTAAATATTTCTGAAAGGCATGATGCACCAAAGCGGGGAAAAAGGACTAGAGTTGAAGGGCATACTCCAACACAAGATACTTAAGACATCATAGCAAACATACACAAACTTAAAGGGCGGGTAAATCTAAAAACAGTCTCAAAGAAATGATATTGATCAAGGACTTAATCTCAGCTCCTTCACCAAAAAAAAAAAAAATCACAAACAAGCAAATACTTAGTAGATAGTTGGATTAAAACAACTAGCTTCTGACAAATGAATCGGGGCTTTCAAGATGGTGAGTCTTTAAAATATATCCCATCTTCAAAGTCTTATCGGCTGTAGTAATTTGATAAGGTTCGAGGCTTTCTTCTACAAGTTCAGGTGGATTTCCACTTTTGGGTCGGGAAATTGTTTCAGTTCGACCATTGAGTTTATAGTGGTTGTGTTTGTAATGCCTAGTTTGCAGATAGACATGTAGCTGCTCTGATTTGTACATGCATAAATGTTCTTCATTAAAGAATCCCATCTACAATAATGTCGTCTCAAGGCTACGATAATAAATGCCAGAACACATTGAAGCGGAAGATCCCAGCCCTATGATGCGGAACAGACAACTCAAGCATGGACAATTAACTGTACCGCATATACACTTCTATGTGAGATGGCGCCTTGTGTATGTAATCGTGGCAGAGACCTAGCAGAATCCAGAGGCAAAGGTGTTCTTGTCACAAAATGTGAAGAGGAGCGTGGCCCTGCAACTGCATGATCATAAACATCTCTTACAACCCGTGTAGGAACTCTTGGCGCATCAATCGGCCTATACGTGAGCAATTCTCGCTGGCCATTGATTGGCCTCGGTGGAGAAAGGCCCCTTGAAAACCTGAATATTCTATCTGGCGATTCATGTTGTAGCCCATCATGAGTCCAAGAAGAATAAGATTTTCGCATTGAGTTCAGCTCGAATAAATCTTCAGCACTTCTTGTTGGTGGAATTCGCCTCAAAGGGCTATCAAGTTTCGGCCCAAGCGTATGTGTATATGAGCTCATAGGAGAATGGACAGTCCTAGGAATATTAACGTGGGGATTTACGTGATCTTGCTCTCCAACATTGCCACTAGCCCGCCTTGTCTTGTTCCTTTGTATGAGCTTGATGCGAAGGTCTCCAGCACCTTTGGTGATAGTAGAGCTATGACAGTCAGTAGCAGAGATATATCTTCTCTATGAGGGAAAGAAAGGAACACAAATTCATAAAGTTAACCTTCCAAATATTTATCCAAATCAAGAATGAGCAATATTGAGGCCTACCATTCAAGCTCTTAATATCGCTCTCAGCCCTCCGTCTGCAACATATCAAAGACTTACTTCAGATTAATTCCCTGCTTAGCTTTCCGAAGAAACTAAATGTCCTAGTTCCAATTCATATTTTTTGCGGGGATTGAGATTCTCTCCACAAAAATGACAATCATTGGCAGAGTAGATCTTTTCTCATGTAAAAAAATTTATGACATGCAAACCCAAAATGAAACTAGTTTCACCCAAATGGTAGGCAATACGGCACAATAAAATACAAAGAAGAGCAAAATGAAAGCAGCTTGTTTCATCACCCTTGCCCTTACTGCTCACTTTTTCCACATTGTTTTACTATTTAAGAAAATAACTCTGTCATGGTGACGCATCGATAAAGTACATTGAGGAGCTCTCAATTGGTTCTCTAACTAATCAATATATATATATAATCCAATCAAATAAGGCCTTCAAAACGGAAAATTTAACAGCCCCTCATTATTGCCAAATTTCTCATTAGTGAAACTAAGCTTCATAATCGACAAAAAAAAACAAAAAACTAGGCTTCAGGAAGCTAGGAATGACTTGATAGGTAGGTAGAGAACTAACCTCTTGACACTTCCATGCAAAAGATTATCAGCTTTCCCTCCAAGTCGCTCCTTTATAGAGCGCTTACTACCAGATTTCGGAAGAGGAGGCGCCACTCGAGAATCGTTCAGTGAATTCCCAGCCCTCTTAACTACCTGACAAAAGGATTGCACACATATATTTGTCAGCCAATTGGCGCTAAACAATCCCTCAATCTTCAAGTAACTACCAATTCAACGACCTATCTTCGAAAAAGAAAGAAGAAAAAACGTTATCTATAGCCCAGTCACAGTTGCTTGAGAGCAAGTATTATACAACGCTCAATATCACTTCCGAAGAGGCACTGTGGTTGTGGCATGCTTAAAATGGTAAAAAAAAAAAAAGCTTAGTAATCTAACGGTAGAGCCTCCCTTTGGGTTCAATTGATCACTGAATCAATCATATTACTCCAGAAAAGCACGTCATCCATTACGCCCAATCATAATCAATAGAACAAGACCGTATTACCACAGTCATATAAAGGTCCAAACAATGAAATTTTAAGCTACGCGGAATCCGCGAACCAATGAGTCAAGAAGACCAGCAGAAACAAACATCAATTGACCCAAAGATCTCATATGAAGACGCCAAAGATAAAATGCATCATATGCACAGGGCTAAAGCGACCAATACCTGACCAGAACGACCGAGAGTGATCGTGACCTGAGGCCTCGACATTTCTCACGCCCTCGAGCCCGGAGCTCAAATCATCGGAGGCGCGGAGCTGCAAACCAATCGGACTACGCTGGATTCACCGATCGAAACCCTAATTCACGCAGTGAGAATGATGATCGAAGAGCTCGGAATCGGAGGTTTGGCCAGGAAGAGAGGGATCTTTTCCGAGTGCCATGCTTGCATTGACTCGGTGTCGACGACTTCGCACGGGGGACGACCGAACCAACGAAAACAGGGCAATTTATTCTTTGAACACTCGTGAAGCAACGGTTCCGTCACCGGCTGTGGGATTGGGCCTGTAACAGTCGAACCTGATTGGCCATTATTAAAGCTCAAGTGGGCCTGAAAGCCCAAAACGGATTACGTCGACTTTCGTATGGGCCCATAAGCCCCCGAGTTTTGCCATATTCAGTTCAGGCCCATATCCGTATGCTACCTCGGCTTTTTAATGCCCTATGTAATATGCATAGCCAAAATACCGAAATAACAATAGCAATAATAAGCTAATAGCAACAATTAAAAATGACTCATTCCATTCGAAGCACGGTGAAAAATCTCCCGTGTGACTATAGGATCCGAGGCATGGAAAACATGGGTGTTTGTTTTTTTCAGATAGGAACCAACTCTCGCCTAAAAATTAAAAATGTATCCGAATTCGACCTAGGCTAGATCTATTTCTAATTTCATTTGCCTACACCGGGAGCTATGATTGGCTACCGTGAAGTCGAAATCATATGTATAGCTTAAACGATATGCAAATGATTGGTGGATTTTTTTATTATTATTTTAAATTCGTTACATAGGGATGGGGTGGATCACCCAAAGTTAGAGGCAAATGTACTGTCATCGTAATTTTGGAAAACAACTACTGAATTGCTTCACGACAAACATAAAAAGTTTTTTTTTTCCTCATAAGTAAAGCAAAGACTAGAAAATACAGAGATATAAGTAAATTTATGGACAGAAACCCACTTGGACACGCAACATAAGTAGGAGCTCATGGAGCCCATCATGCGAGTTTTAAATGAGCCGACATTTGAAATGAGGGAATTGAATTATAACCCGCATGACTCATCTTATATATTTGATGTGGCGACTTCAATTCCCTCCAAATCATCATGCACTTATGCAAATGTCGCGGGGTCAAAGATTCCTTAGCCGCATAACAGCCCTTGGGGCGCTTGGTTAGTCATTCAGACTAGACCAGCCCTTTTTTTTTAGTTAATTCATGGAACACTTAAGCGAATGTCTTTAACGTATCGAGTCATATCATGCTCAGCTTAGCTCGGGCATCCTTTGTATCAAGCGATAGCGGACTACTTTAGGCACCACAATTGATTTTGGCTTGCCATGGCCTCATCAGCAGAGTGGTATCAGCTCCCGACCAGTTTGTACACGGGAGGTTAACCCCACCTTCAGAGCTTCTAAGAGATGTATTATGTCTAATCCTAAAACTTCTAGCACAAATCATCCTGACACCACTCCCACAGACCTAGTTGCTTCTTATCCTTTGCATTGCTCACTCACTATGTTTAACACCAACAATCATCACTTCAACTTTTACGAGTGTGGGAGGACCCAACGACATCAGTTATTCAATCCCTCGCATCGTATGATGGGCTTTGCCATTTAGTAGTGGGCTTTTCACTGTCTATGGGAGGGGGAAAATGTCAAAAAAGTCCTAAACATATTGCATTGGTGCTAATTCATTCCTAAATTTTTTTTTTGGTGTCAATTCAGTCCTAAACCTTTTACATCGGTACCAATTCGGTCCTAAACCTTTTATTGGTGCCAATTGAGTCCTAAATCTTTTGGATTGATACCAATTTAGTCCTAAGATTTTTTGCATTTGTATAAATTGAGTCAATTCGATCAATTTTGGTAAAATATTTTTGATGTGGATGTCCGTTGCCCTATGTGGTACGACCGGCGCTAACAAGGACATTTTTTAAATATTATTTTTAATAATTTTTAAATTTTTATTATAATTTTAACAAATATTAAAAATAATAAGTAATATTTAAAAATGTCCACTTTATCGCAGGTCATGCCTCGTAGGATATTAACGTCCATGTTAGCGATTTTGGGTCACAATTTACTAGATTGACTCGATTTGTACAAATGCAAAAAACCTAGGATTGAATTGACAACAATTCAAAAAATTTAGGACTGAATTGGCACTAATATAAAAGATTTAGGACTGAAGTGGCACCAAAAAAAGATTTAGGACTAAATTGGCACCAACACAATAAGTTCAGAACTTTTTTGACACTTTTCCTGTCTATGGGAAGGCATTCTCAAGGTGTTTTACTAATTCCATTCCGACTACATGTTCAACTTTTGCTGTTATCTCTAATCTTGACATGATAGATTACCAAGCTTGATATTGAGGTGTCAATCGAGGTAGAAAATTTATTAAGGTGCCAATTCCTTTTCCTCAATTTCTCATTTATGTTTGAAGGTTATTTGTTACTTTTTTATTGGTGAGGTAAGTCTTATCTTGATACACTCCCCCCCCCCCCCCAAAAAAAAAAAAAAAAACAGAGAGTAAATTCTTGCAAGTAAGAAACCCATTTGGCATGTTGACCATTCCACTTCCTTTGTTGGTTGAGGTACCAGAGAGGTTCATGACTCGGGACTTAGAAAGGGCATTGAGATCAAGGAGATCGTGAGATCAAAGTCGACATTCCTAGTTTCCATGACCGATTGCATCCCGAGAACTTTCTTTATCCGTTAAGTAGCGCAGATAATTTCTTTGATTAAAAAAAACCCTAAAGTATATAATAATATGCAAACGCTGTACGTTACATGGCCAAAAATTAAATGAGAAGCATACGCTTACTTTCCACAAAATGCAACTACTATTTAACCTAGTTGATTTTTTAGAGTTTGCCATCTACCATAAAAATTATTCTTAAATGTGGTGTAAGATGATTGGCATTTTTAACTTCTAAACTTTGAAAACTCCTTTTTTTCCCAAGAAAGAAATTTTGATAATGATTATCACCCAATGACTGGTTTTGATGATGTTGGAAATCACAATACTAATTGAAGATCAAATCATAATCTTCTTGATTGGAGATCTTATGCTAATTGAAGATTGACATGAGAAGATTGACATGATTGATCTGCTCTATCATTCATTCTTTTTATTTCTGCTCTGTCAACATTATATATCCACAAATATATATGCGTACAAGATGTGAATAATATAGAAAAGTTTTCTTCCCTTTTTCCTTGTATTCATCTTCTTTCATGGTATCAGAGCGTTCGTATCCGGCCTAGCTTCCGCTGTTCTTCTTGCTTGCCGTTTTTTTTTCTGCCCCTTTTTGTTGCAACTTAACCTGCAAAACAGAGCTTACACCTTTTACCATGAAAGATAAACAAGGAACCGAGGACAATCAAAATCACTCTGGCGTAGAAGACATACCTCATTTTTTCCTGAAATTTCGCCTGTTGAAACCACTCAAACCACAGAGGATCAACTTCTTTTGTCACAACCTAATCCTATCAATGCCAGGCCGCTCAGGGCAACCCCATTCAGACTCAGCCCATTCAGTGGCTACCTATGCCAAGACATTTCGGGCCAGCATCATCAATTTCATGGTTTTATGGAACTGCTCAGCCTACTATTTTAGGGACATCATCGTCCTCAAATGAAGCAACGAAAGGGAATACTCAGCCCGGGGGAGGCTTACCAACTGGAATTGGGGCAAGCTCAACCCATGGTCTCAATTTTTCTTATGCGGGGCAGATACTTGAATCGGGTATGGCGGGAACCTATCCGACACCTCCGCTTGGTTACCAAGCCGTATTTCCTTATCCTTTCGAAATCGGCGGCAGCCGGCTAGAGGTGGGAGATCCGCTTTATACCTCGCCAGAAGATGGACCAGAATTGCGCCTTATCAACCTCCAATTGGCTGGACCAGAGCACTACTCTACTTGGGCAAGGGATTTTCGGCGTGCCTTAGTCACGAAGGACAAGGATGGCTTTCTCGATGGCACAATCCCAGTCCTGGCTGAGGAACGACAGCACCGTCACTGGCGACGGTGCAACCAATTGGTACGACAATGGATCGGTAATTGCTTGGCGACTGAAGTGGCTGCCGGATTACCACCAACCGAAGATACAAATACCATGTGGTCGAATATAAGAGAAATGTACGGAAAGATTGATCGAGCAAAGCTTTTCTCTCTTACACAATCTCTATCCGAACTCAAGCAAGGGAATCAATCTATTACAAGCATTTTCAACCAATTATCATCTCTGTGGAATGATATCGAAGCAGCTGAAGAAACTCTCATCCGTCTCGAGGAAACTCTTCGACAATATCGAGCAATTCGTGACCGTGAGAAAGCCACCAGATTTTTGCTCGTGTTAAATGAAGAATACTTACCTTTTCGTACGCAGATTCTCGCGATAGAACCATCGCCGAGTCTCGGTCGGATTTTTCAGCTCGTCGTTCAGGAGGAAAGCTAGCGATCAACTATGGCGACGGCGACACGGCACGGGGAGGGAGTAGCTCTCTCGGCCTTCTTACCTCACGGCGTTTCAGTAGCTCACGGCGATGGACTTGGGAGCTCCGTCGTGATCGCAGCAACCTCTCGGGATAGTGGGGGAAGAAGAATCGAGAAGAACGATATTCGTTCTTTCGGTTCTGTGGATGCTGAAGGAGGCAACCCTAATCTCATAGGTGTTGACACCTAAATTTTGATCAACTTTTTTTTATTTTTATTTTTTTGAAAATTCATAGAAAATCCATAAAAAGTTGAAAAATTGAAAAATCAATTTTGGTGACCTTAGCCAAGCTAAATGAACCATTTTGACCAAAAAAATAATTTTCATAATTTTCATTTTTTTATATATATTTTCGAAAAATACAAAAAAAAAAGAAAAAAAAAAAGAAAAAAAAATCAAGAAAATCAAGAAAAATAATATTTGAGGTCACAAAGATATATAAAAATAGTCGGTATTTTTATTTTTATTTTATCTATTTTCTAACCTCATAAATAGTAAAATTCAGGTTTGATTTTAGGTGTTCTCTGATCACCATAAAATTGAATTTGACAAAAATATTTGTAATGATTAAAAGGAAAAGGAGGGAAACATCATCATTTAAAAGGAAAGGGGACTAATGATTTTGTCTTCTCTTTTTGTTATTTTATTTTATTTTTACTTTTATTATTTTATTATTTTATTATTTTATTATTATTATTATTATATTTTTTTATTTTCTTTTTCTCTCTCTCTCTCTCTCCCCACTCCCTCTCTCCTTCCCGCTGCCTATTTATCTCCTCCCCCTCATCATCTCCCGACCCTTCTTCTCCCTCAACTCTCTCTCTTTCATTTTTCGATTTTTTTTTCTCCCGCTCAGCCCGCCGCCTAGACCCAAAACCATCCGGTTTTTCGACCATAACTCTTTCGTTAGGAATCGTATGGGAACGAGCCATATACCATTGGAAATCTTATTCTCTTGCCGTTCTAATGACATATCGTGAGTCCAATTTGGCCCAGCCATTTGTCCCGTAGAGTTGTTTGAAGGAGCAAAGGTCAGACTGATCAGACTTGAGTCCGCGGGTGCCAAATTGGATTTTCGGGTTTGTTTTGGGTTCAATCTTGGTAAGACCACCTCTCACTCCTTGTTAAGACATATATTATTGTGTTTTATGGTTTGAAGATGGATTATATTTGGATTTAAGGGCTGATCCCTTATTGTTTTGTTCGAAAAATCTGAACCGGTTCTGTCAAGGTGGTGCCGTGAACATTGTGAGTGATTCAAGGGCTTGCCTTGCTTCCAATATTCGATAAGATGTCTCTAGCACCTAACTTAGGAATCTAGCAAGCTGAGATTGTAGTCTAGTTGAGTTTTGGATGGGTTTTAATGGTTGAATTGAAGGAGTTTTCTGGGACAGATTCTAGTCATTGGGCGATTGAAAACCGTCCGGTTTTTCGGTCATAACTCTTTCGTTAGGAATCGTATGGGAACGAGCCATATACTGTTAGAAAGCTTATTCTCTTGCCGTTCTAATGACATATCGTGAGTCCAATTTGGCCGAGCCATTTGTCCCGTAGAGCTGTTTGAAGGATCAAAGGTCAGACTGATCAGACTTGAGTCCGCGAGGGCCAAATTGGATTTCCGAGCTTGTTTTGGGTTCAATCTTGGTAAGACCACCTCTCACTCCTTACATTTTACCTATTAGACCCAGAATCGGAAGGCCGAGCCTCCTGTTGGTGTCTAAATATTTGCTGTGTATTTACTTTATGTCATAGCATTTCTATATTTCGCATAAAAGACCCAGAATCGGAAGGCCGAGCCTCCTGTTGGTGTCTAGATATTTGCTGTGTATTTACTTTATGTCATAGCATTTCTATATTTCGCATAAAAGACCCAGAATCGGAAGGCCGAGCCTCCTGTTGGTGTCTAAATATTTGCTGTGTATTTACTTTATGTCATAGCATTTCTATATTTCGCATAAAAGACCCAGAATCGGAAGGCTAAGCCTCCTATTGGCGTCCAATGTGTTTTATTTATTTATTTTCTGTAAATTATATTGTGCTACCCCAGAATCGGAAGGCCGAGCCTCCTGCTGGTGGTTTATACCCCCCACACATTGTTGCACGAGCACCGACGGACTCCGACGTCGTAAAATTCACCGGATCCCATCTCCTTTGCTTATGTTTATGTTGTATAATGACTTAATATCTTCTTTATTTTTTGCATTGTGTTGCGTCCTATAAAAAAAACAAAAAAATGCTAGATCGGACGTCTGCAGAGGAGCCACGTGTCGTGGTTAGGTGATTTTCAGAATAAAAAAAAAATTTCAAAAAAAATGAATTATTAAGGAAAAATTCAAAAAAAAATTGAGAAAAATTGCAGAAAATTCCTAAAAAAAATTCTAAAAATTTTTGAAGGCTGAAAATGACAAAAAAAATTGATTTGTTTCCATTTTTTGGATTTTCTCCCATTTAATCCAAAATGGCGATTTTACCCCTCAAAGGGTAAATCGTCTTTGATATTCCGATGAATTGTGGAAATTGCTTAGAATTTGGTGATGGGCCAGATAGGTGGCTAAACCTTATGTCTAAGATTTCCACATTTCATTCCCATTTTTAGAAAATGACGATTTTACCCCTTCGAATGGTAAATCGGTTTCTAAAATTCCAGAAAATCATGAAAATTGCAAAAATAATAATAATAGGAAATGGGTCAATTGAGTGACCAAACCTATTTTTGACATTGTTTTACTCCGGATTCATTCCGAAATGATGATTTTTCCCTTTTTAGGCAAATCGTCCCTTTTGTCTCAAAATTACGACTTTACCCCTGATGGGTAAAATCATGTCTAAATCATTCCTAAGCTTGATTGATACTTATTTAGGCTAATAGAGCCTTATTATGAGTGTCATGTTGATTTGATGTGATTATTTTACATATTTGGATTCATTGATTTGCGCATTTTATTATTGATTGTGATTGCTAGGATAGTCATTCCTATTTGCATGAATTCCTAGATTTAGGATTCGTACTCCACTCATCTGCATGAAATCTTAGGTAAGAAAATTCAGTCAACTTAGGTACCGAAAGGGCGTCA
Source organism: Rhodomyrtus psidioides (assembly GCA_021437785.1). NCBI lineage: Eukaryota > Viridiplantae > Streptophyta > Magnoliopsida > Myrtales > Myrtaceae > Rhodomyrtus > Rhodomyrtus psidioides. Next base: position 8,993,846 of record JAILYB010000015.1, on the reverse strand, counting down.
ACTCTGACAGTTGACGTAACTAAGTCCCCGAACCCATTTCTCTGGTTATCGCAGAATTGAATAGAAACTCCCGACTATTCAATAGGGTGGTCCAATCATACCCTCCAAAAAATGATTGGTGGCGACTCCATGGCATGCACACTTAGCACATGTCACCAGACCACACTGAAGGTCGACTACGCATACCTCCGTTGCGATTTGGGTAACGGGCCTTGGGAGAGGCCCGCGTCCGACCAGACTGGACGGCCCATTAGCCCTCGAGAGCCCACATGCAACCTCGAGAGGGTCGCGACAGACTGGCGACTCCGCTGGGGACTTAGAGAACTTGAGCCGATTAAAAAGTTGATTGGTTTTTCTGACATGTTTTATGCTGATGCTCTTCAAGTTGAGGTACGTACTTTAACCCTTGAGGTGTTAAATGTTTTTGCAGATTGGAGAAATAAGGGGTGAAGTGTTCGTTAACTCTGTCTTATGCAGGTAGGAGTTTAGGATGTATGATTGTGTGGATGTTTATATTGAAGCGGTGTTTGCTAAATGAAATGCATGTTTATTGCTTTAGCACGACACAATGAACACACACAGCCGCGCCTAAAACCTCGGGCGCTCTCTTTAGGAAAATAATAGAAGGAATTGAAAATGGAATCTCCGTGAGGAAAAACACGGGGTAATCCATTTTTAATTCTGCTCATTTCGAACTATGGATTGGGTCCCAATGCAACGATAGTTGTGCAATGGAATCTACCCTTTCTAGAACTCGAAGTGGGAGCCTTGGCCTTAGGTTCCAAACCCTATTTTTGATTCTTAGAAGTCAAACCTCACTGGTCTCATGCGCATGTATGTGAATGATTGGTACACCTCGAAACCAAAAGGTCATTCAGCGCCGCTTATGAATCAAAATCCAAAGACTTGTGTGAAGAATCAGTCGCGAGTTTAAACGAACCAGGATGGCATGGAAAAGCGCTGGACCACCCTGGAGAGTCAACTGATGAGGGCAAATGCCTTTTGACCGGGGCAGCCGGGTCAAGTGTAAAGATGTGTCGTTCCTAATTGATTTTCAATCAGATACCGGCATAATATTTCCTATCTTTTCCTCTCAGGTGAAAAACAGGTACAGAAGGAAAATCCATTTGTGGATAGACACGAGGGACATGTTTTACATGGCATACATTTGTCAAAAATGTCCTCATCAGATCACATGCAAGATGATCATGGAACGATGGTGAAACTGTAATCGTTCCAATAAGCCATTCGAATATTATACATGACGGGGACCTTTATGTCTTTTGTCTACAGGATAAGATGGTCAAAGACAAACGAAAGAAAATTTGTCTTCCCTATAAGACAGAAAGAAATGTGCCTTCAGCAGATGTCACCCATTGGGATTGCAATGACAAATTAAATCAAATTATGAAGAAGGAGCAACCTAATTAGGATTGGCTCTCCCTAAGTCGAAAAAGTTGTATCTGTTCCAAATCAGATTGACTGGTTCACGAGTTGATATGGTTTTTCATTCTTGCAGGTGATGACGAGAATGAATGGGACCACTGAAGAATTTCCCCCGTCTTGGACGCCAGAAGTGACCAGAGCGGGGATAGTAAATCCGTAATCGTTTCAATTAAAGCTCCTTACGCGGTGATTGACTCTTTCACTCCTTTCATCGCGCAGGTTGTTGAAGTACTCAATCACGAGTAAATCCAAGCTTACTGATGTCAAATAGCCTGAATGCATCAATGCGGTAGGATCAAATTGACTACGACTAAATCAGCCAGCCCCAGACAAAGCATCCAGTGGCTGGGGACAAATCGCTCCGCTACCCGGAAAAGAGAAACATCAAATACTTCAAATGGCGACGATGATCGAGAGAATCACAAAACCGCCACACGAAAAATCCCAAGACCGTCAAGCCATCTAGATATGGATAAAAATAATTGAAGATTCTGACAATTGAGATAGAAGATCAGAATCGGCGAAACCCATGGGAGTGAGTTCTCCCATTTTCTTTGAAGAGGCCAAACCGGGGGCAAACTCTCATAAAGACGCATCGGACCAGGGTTATTAAATCCAGAGATAACAAACATCAAGACAAGCCTTACCAAGGCAAAATACTTGAAGAACACCGTCCCTTCAAATGTTGGAAACCCCGAAGGGAGTATCTCTTTCCTGAAATTTCAAAAGAAGTCAAAACCTACACATGTTTCTTCATGTGCAGGTGCATGGACGTTGTCAAAATTGAATTGAAAATTGCCAACAAACACAGAAAGTGCTAAGGCATGTTGCCAGGACAAACGTCGCCCAACTGGGGCAGAACGGCTGTTAATCTCACGAACAACACCCATAAATACAGACGAGAGAAGACATTCCCAAAGTGGATGATGATTGCAGCAAAATGCAGGAATGAATTTAGTTGGGGCAGGCATGAAAAACCATGCCTAACTGGGGCAAGTGAATCATTTGTACGCCGGACGTTTCTTCTCTGGCAAAATCCAGGGACGCAATGACATAGTCGTCCGCATCAGAAGTAAACCCCAAGATACAAAATTGGGTGAACGGTAACTTTGTATCGTTCCAATTTGATCTCCAAAGATCCCACATGTAACATGAGTTTTTCCTCATTTAGCAGGAAGGCGTTGGCGCCGAAAGCCACAAAAGAAAAGAACTCACTAATTGGGGAGCGAACAAAATTATCGGCCTTGGAAGTCATGCACTCCAAGAAATGGTCTTTGATTATAAGATCGAGTGGAGAGTAAAAAGTATCGCTTCCACACATCATGCTTTGACATGCATTCCGATAACAATTTCCTTTTTCCTTGAATAAAAGGAACTTTGAAGAATGGCGCTGGAATGCGCCCAAAAACACAAATGGATCTCCTCTGGGGCAAATCCTCGAGAATGATTCATCGCCAACCAAACGGAGGGATCGTGGCCACAATATAGTTGGCCAATTTCTGCAAGCCGCGCGTTTGTGTTCAAATGAAAACGCCAAGCAAGAACAAGGCGGTATCGTTCCAATTTGTCTTGAATTTTGGAACGCAAACTGACACTTATTGTTTGTTTTTTACAGGGGCTCGCCATCAAGGCAAAACGGGTTTTCACATCCTATGTATTACCCGTTGGAATACATGACCAAGGGTAAATTGTATCGTTCTAATTTTTTGAAAAATTCGTGAACGTACAATAACATGTATCTTCCGCATTTTCAGGGATCTCCAGCCGCGGGGGACAGGTAAGTATCCCTTTCCCCAATCCATTGAAGATGTTAAATAAAAAACAGAGAGAAAAAGAAAAGCTTTCAGAATCAAATGTCTAGAAAATACATAGAATTCAAACTACAGTGGCATTCATGTTTTAAAACAGGAGGTTGTCTGAACATGAATAAGAACATGCATCGTGCATCATAAAATCCCCTCGACGGGTAAAATTTTTGGAGAAAATAAAAGAGATTTTTCCAATCAAAAGTGGTTCAAAACTTTCAAAAGGACGTTTTCTCAAAAAACGAGAGGCAAAGCCTAGTCCAAACACGTCCTACACACACTCGAGAGAAGTGGAGCGGATAAGACAGCAAAATCTGGACCTACGGAAGTAGGGACCATTCGCAGCGATTACACGGGTTGGGACGACGGAGGCATTCGTTTCATATCCCCCAAACACTACAGGTGACCGTTGATAACCCCTTTGAACGGCGGTTTTCATTCTTAACCCTATCAAGAACCACCCCACATCGGGGGAAAATAGAGGTGAGTCCAGCAGCATCAGGAGAAAATGGTTAGAAATGTTCTTGCTCGGACTAATCTTTGTATGTTGTTTATATGGTAATCCAAGTGCCATAGGATGACGAGAAGCATTCATTTCTCTATCCCACACACCATATCCTTTGCACAGCCAAGTTGGGCCTGCCAAATTATTTCATAAACCCGTTGGTGATCATTGCACATTCCAAGACGGATGCATCATCACTTCAGAAACGGAGGAATTCGAGACTTAGGGATTACTAAGAAATTCCTAGGCTAATGCTTAAAGCATGTTTAGACGTTCGATCATATGTCTAACATAATCTACCGAAGATGAGAAAAGCAGGATTTCAAAAGGAAAATGAGGACGAAGAAAATCCCAAGCACCAAGAAAAAGCAAAGTGCCTGGTAAAAGCAAGGCCGATGCTCGTGCAAGTTGTCTGATTGATCCCCAATGAAGCTTGGATGGGTAAAGAAAGAAAAAGCCTAGAAGGAGTCAGATCAAAAGGTCGCTCCTCCAAATGATGTCAAGCATGGAAGAAAGACGCAGACAGAATTGTCAATCTCTTAATGCAGCCAGAGATTCTCCCTAAGGAATTTGTGCACATCTCAAAAGCGGTTGCACACCAAAAGTTAAAGATGCAGAGTGGAAAAGACAGGTGGCAAGTTTGCAATGATCACCAACGTCAATCCCCTCATGAATTCTGGGCCAAAAACAAGCCTTTTTTCGGTCCTCAATCCTACCAACATCATAACCCTGAAACAGTCTTCTCTGACTAAGACACTTGGGTTAACATATAGTTTAGCTCGAAGAAGTACGAGCAAGACTATTTCTTTCTCATTTTGCAGGGTTCTTGACTTGTAAACCCGGAGCGGATGGTGAAGACTTTCATTCAATGGCCTCGACTCAAAAGTGAGTCTCCCCTTTGAAAACCAATATCCAAGCCCAACATTACGGTCCTGTGGAAGACCTCCCGACCGATCAAAATGTATGCGCTGCGAATGAGCCTAAAACCTAGGCACATGTAAGTAGGGAATTGAGTGCATCCCCTATAAAAACCACTATCTCAAAACAGGTGAAAAGACCTCCTCGTCGAGAAATATTCTAATAGATGTTTTGAACAAACTCTTTTTGGAAATTTCAAATTGTTTGATCCAGATTTGCCCCACAAGGAATTTGTGATCACATCTGTGTGTGGCAAGAATGCTTTGGATAACCTCCAGCATCAAAATGCACATTTCACAATTAAAACTTAAGTCATACGGTTTTTGTCAAATGGACAGCCGTGGTCTTCCCAAAGATTACTAACGTTTTCTTGGTGAAGAAAAATCTTTCAGGCTCAAACTTCTGCAGGATACCTAGAGAACCCAGCTCCCAGAATGTCGCCTCAACAGACCCAAGTGAAGCTTTGTCAAGATAAAATCTTTCACTGCTTCAAAATTGAATTCCCCGCAAATTTCGGGATCTTTCAAAGGAATGGGTGAAGATAGAACCCTTTTTCAAAAGAAGTCAGCAAACTGTCCCAGCAGACGTGGAGAACCCTCGTCCTAGGACACCCTTTTCAAAAATATCAAACAGTCCTAGCATGACGTGGAGAACCCTCGTCCTAGGACACCCTTTTCAAAAATATCAAACAGTCCTAGCATGACGTGGAGAACCCTCGTCCTAGGACCCCTTTTCAAAAATATCAAACAGTCTCATTGGACGTGGAGAACCCTCGTCATGAGACCCCTTTTCAAAAACCAGGCAGTCTCATTGGACGTGGAGAACCCTCGTCATGAGACCCCTTTTCAAAGCAAAACAATGGTAGATACCGCATGAAGGGTCAAACTCAAGGTAGAAACCGCCTGAAGGGTCAAAACAAAGGTAGAAACCGCCTGAAGGGTCAAAACAAAGGTAGAAACCGCATAAAGGGTCAAATCAAAGGTAGATACCGCCTGAAGGGTCAAACTCAAGGTAGATACCGCCTGAAGGGTCAACACAAGGTAGATACCGCCTGAAGGGTCAACTCAAAGGTAGAAACCGCCTGAAGGGTCGATTCAAGGTAGATACTGCCTGAAGGGTCAACTAAAGGTAGAAACCGCCTGAAGGGTCAAACCAATGGTAGAAACCGCCTGAAGGGTCAAATTAATGGTAGAAACCGCCTGAAGGGTCAGTCAATGGTAGAAACCGCCTGAAGGGTCAGTCAATGGTAGAAACCGCCTGAAGGGTCAACACACCGGTAAAAACCGCCTGAAGGGTCAACCCAATAGTAAAAGTCACTTAACTTGCCAACTCAATGGTCCGATCCACCATACGGATCAAAATCCTTGGCAAATCACAAATGGGACGCGTCTTCCTTAGATTCCTACCATTTAGGAATCCCATTATGGTTTGACTTACCATACAGGTCAGAGCTTAACCTCTCTAGGATACTCTAGTAACGAGTTCCTAGAAATTCTCTTGAATCCATCAAACACCGCGAAAATCACACAAACATCGAACAGGTAAGTGGCAGGTATGTCTCTCTATTATCTCACTCTCTCATGTCAAATGAATGTTTTCCCCTTCAAGAAAGAGCATACATGGACAAACATGAAGATTGGATGTCATGACTCCTTTTCCTTTAGTTTCCCGAGTCGAGTCGATCAGGACTCAGGTGTCACCTTATCTTTGAGAGAAACCTCCAACGAGATTCCTCTCAAAGAGGGGCAGCTGTTGACACCTAAATTTTGATCAACTTTTTTTTTTTTGAAAATTCATAGAAAATCCATAAAAAGTTGAAAAATTGAAAAATCAATTTTGGTGACCTTAGCCAAGCTAAATGAACCATTTTGACCAAAAAAATAATTTTCATAATTTTCATTTTTTTATATATATTTTCGAAAAATACAAAAAAAAGAAAAAAAAAAGAAAAAAAAATCAAGAAAATCAAGAAAAATAATATTTGAGGTCACAAAGATATATAAAAATAGTTGGTATTTTTATTTTTATTTTATCTATTTTCTAACCTCATAAATAGTAAAATTCATGTTTGATTTTAGGTGTTCTCTGATCACCATAAAATTGAATTTGACAAAAATATTTGTAATGATTAAAAGGAAAAGGAGGGAAACATCATCATTTAAAAGGAAAAGGGGACTAATGATTTTGTCTTCTCTTTTTGTTATTTTATTTTATTTTTACTTTTATTATTTTATTATTTTATTATTATTATTATTATATTTTTTTCTTTTCTTTTTCTCTCTCTCTCTCTCCCCACTCCCTCTCTCCTTTCCGCTGCCTATTTATCTCCTCCCCCTCATCATCTCCCGACCCTTCTTCTCCCTCAACTCTCTCTCTTTCATTTTTCGATTTTTTTTCTCTCGCTCAGCCCGCCGCCCAGACCCAAAACCATCCAGTTTTTCGACCATAACTCTTTCGTTAGGAATCGTATGGGAACGAGCCATATACCATTGGAAAGATTATTATCTTGCAGTTCTAATGACATATCGTGAGTCCAATTTGGCCCAGCCATTTGTCCCGTACAGCTGTTTGAAGGAGCAAAGGTCAGACTGATCAGACTTGAGTCCGCGGGTGCCAAATTGGATTTTCGGGTTTGTTTTGGGTTCAATCTTGGTAAGACCACCTCTCACTCCTTGTTAAGACATATATTATTGTGTTTTATGGTTTGAAGATGGATTATATTTGGATTTAAGGGCTGATCCCTTATTGTTTTGTTCGAAAAATCTGAACCGGTTCTGTCAAGGTGGTGCCGTGAACATTGTGAGTGATTCAAGGGCTTGCCTTGCTTCCAATATTCGATAAGATGTCTCTAGCACCTAACTTAGGAATCTAGCAAGCTGAGATTGTAGTCTAGTTGAGTTTTGGATGGGTTTTAATGGTTGAATTGAAGGAGTTTTCTGGGACAGATTCTGGTCATTGGGCGATTGAAAACCGTCCGGTTTTTCGGCCATAACTCTTTCTTTAGGAATCGTATGGGAACGAGCCATATACTGTTAGAAAGCTTATTCTCTTGCCGTTCTAATGACATATCGTGAGTCCAATTTGGCCGAGCCATTTGTCCCGTAGAGCTGTTTGAAGGAGCAAATGTCAGACTGATCAGACTTGAGTCCACGAGGGCCAAATTGGATTTCCGAGCTTGTTTTGGGTTCAATCTTGGTAAGACCACCTCTCACTCCTTACATTTTACCTATTAGACCCAGAATCGGAAGGCCGAGCCTCCTGTTGGTGTCTAAATATTTGCTGTGTATTTACTTTATGTCATAGCATTTCTATATTTCGCATAAAAGACCCAGAATCGGAAGGCCGAGCCTCCTGTTGGTGTCTAAATATTTGCTGTGTATTTACTTTATGTCATAGCATTTCTATATTTCGCATAAAAGACCCAGAATCGGAAGGCTAAGCCTCCTATTGGCGTCCAATGTGTTTTATTTATTTATTTTCTGTAAATTATATTGTGCTACCCCAGAATCGGAAGGCCGAGCCTCCTGCTGGTGGTTTATACCCCCCACACATTGTTGCACGAGCACCGACGGACTCCGACGTCGTAAAATTCACCGGATCCCATCTCCTTTGCTTATGTTTATGTTGTATAATGACTTAATATCTTCTTTATTTTTTGCATTGTGTTGCGTCCTATAAAAAAACAAAAAAATGCTAGATCGGACGTCTGCAGAGGAGCCACGTGTCGTGGTTAGGTGATTTTCAGAATAAAAAAAAATTCAAAAAAAATGAATTATTAAGGAAAAATTCAAAAAAAAAATTGAGAAAAATTGCAGAAAATTCCTAAAAAAAATTCTAAAAATTTTTGAAGGCTGAAAATGACAAAAAAAAATTGATTTGTTTCCATTTTTTGGATTTTCTCCCATTTAATCCAAAATGGCGATTTTACCCCTCAAAGGGTAAATCGTCTTTGATATTCCGATGAATTGTGGAAATTGCTTAGAATTTGGTGATGGGCCAGATAGGTGGCTAAACTTTATGTCTAAGATTTCCACATTTCATTCCCATTTTTAGAAAATGACGATTTTACCCCTTCGAATGGTAAATCGGTTTCTAAAATTCCAGAAAATCATGAAAATTGCAAAAAAAAAAAAAAATAGGAAATGGGTCAATTGAGTGACTAAACCTATTTTTGACATTGTTTTACTCCGGATTCATTCCGAAATGACGATTTTTCCCTTTTTAGGCAAATCGTCCCTTTTGTCTCAAAATTACGACTTTACCCCTGATGGGTAAAATCATGTCTAAATCATTCCTAAGCTTGATTGATACTTATTTAGGCTAATAGAGCCTTATTAGGAGTGTCATGTTGATTTGATGTGATTATTTTACATATTTGGATTCATTGATTTGCGCATTTTATTATTGATTGTGATTGCTAGGATAGTCATTCCTATTTGCATGAATTCCTAGATTTAGGATTCGTACTCCACTCATCTGCATGAAATCTTAGGTAAGAAAATTCAGTCAACTTAGGTACCGAAAGGGCGTCAACTCTGACAGTTGACGTAACTAAGTCCCCGAACCCATTTCTCTGGTTATCGCAGAATTGAATAGAAACTCCCGACTATTCAATAGGGTGGTCCAATCATACCCTCCAAAAAATGATTGGTGGCGACTCCATGGCATGCACACTTAGCACATGTCACCAGACCACACTGAAGGTCGACTACGCATACCTCCGTTGCGATTTGGGTAACGGGCCTTGGGAGAGGCCCGCGTCCGACCAGACTGGACGGCCCATTAGCCCTCGAGAGCCCACATGCAACCTCGAGAGGGTCACGACAATAGGGTTGGGCGGCCAGGATCACACGGGCTTATCCAACGGCCCAGGGAATGTCAGCAATGGAACCGGACGTTATGGGCTTACTTATGGACCTGGTTCGGCGACATCAGCAGCTCGGACTCCTTATGGGCTTAGATAAACGACATCAGCAGCCTCATCACGCGGATCTGATGGATTCTGTGCTGCCACGTCATCGGGGAAGGCAGGTGAAAATTTTTCTAAATCTAAAAATAATTTTTGTGATTATTGCAAAAGACCAAATCATACTGTAGAGACATGCTGGAAGTTACATGGACGTCCAAATGATCGGGAAAGAAAGGATAAATCTGCTTATCAGGTTTCTGCGCAAAGAGGATATGGTGCCCACAACACCATTACTCAAGACCAGTATCAAACCATTATAAAAATGCTAGGCCAGTTGAAGACTATTGATGAAGGTGCAAGTTTTTCAGGTACCTTTCTATCCCAAGAAAATACTATTTCAGCAAATGCTTGGATAATCGATTTAGGTGCCAATGATCATATAATTTGCACCGAGAATTTATTTTCTCATATTGATGAACCGTCTCGATTTCCTTTATCGGTGCGTTCCAAATGGAAACACTACTCAAGTCACAAAAACTGGAACAGTTCAGCTAGGGCCAAATTTTGTCCTTCGCAATGTCTTATACATTCTTGATTTCGAATTTAATCTTCTCTCTATCTCACGAGTTTGTCGAGATAATTTCTGCAATGTCATTTTCAACTCCGACAATTGCTTATTTCAGGACGATTGGCAAAGTGACGGGCTTGGGTAGAGTTACATATGGTTTGTTTTTCTGTATCAATTCTCTTGGAGATTTAAAATCCTTGAATAAAGGCATTTCTTGTAATGTTACTACTATTAATAAAAATCTCCTTTATCATCAGCGCTTGGGTCATAGGGCAAAATTTCCTTATCCAAAATGCTCCATCTCTAGCTAAGCAATCCAGACAGTTTTTTCCATTAAGTACATCTCGAGTTACTCTTCATTTTTCACTCCTACATATTGACATTTGGGGTCCTTATCATACGGCTCATCGCGATGGCTCTCGTTTTTTTCTTACAATCGTTGATGATTTTTCACGCGCCACTTGGACCTTCCTCATGCATTCTAAAGGACAGACCATTTCCAAATTATCGAATTTTTTCTCAATGGTTAGCACTCAATTCAATACATCTGTCCAAAAAATTTGGACAGACAATGGACGAGAATTCCTTTCCAATAATTGTCAGTCTTTACTTACTTCTCATGGCATTCTTCATGAGACTTCATGCACTTGTACTCCTCAACAAAATGGAGTCGTGGAACGGAAACATATACATCTTTTAGAAGTCGCACGAGTGCTTAAATATCAAGCCTTTATCCCTGAAAAATTCTGGGGCGATTGTGTGATCACTGTTACTTATTTGATTAACCGCATGCCAAGTAGGATTCTTGGAGATATCACACCTTTTGAGTTACTTTATGGAAAGTCACCTTCCATTGATCATCTGCGGATTTTTGGATGCTTGTGTTATGCAACAACTGTTGGGCCTCGGGCCAAATTGGATCCTCGTGCTACCCAATGTGTTTTCATGGGATACCCCACTTTACAGAAGGGTTATCGAGTCATGAAGATATCTACTGAAAATTTCTTCATTAGCAGGGATGTCATTTTTCGTGAGGATATTTTTCCTTTTCAAGATGAGACATCTCCATCTTCGATCGCTCCAGAACGTCAGCATTTTCTAGAAGAGGATATTTTGACTTCTTCATCATCGCTTCCATATTTTGTTATTCCTTCGCCACCAGTTGTATCGGGTCCAGTCGAAAGTCCAAAGGCCACACCAGCAGCATCGTCTCCTGCAGATGTCTCTTTATCTCCTATTGATAATTATCCATCGTCACCAGTGGAATCTCCATCATAACCTTCTCTAGTAGCTCCAGTTCCCACGGCACAACCTCGGCGTTCTGGACGCAATATTCGACCGCCTACATGGACTAAAGATTATATCTGTTTTGCCTCCAAGGCTTCACGTAGCCACTACCCTATATCCTCGTATGTCACTTTCAGTCGTCTTTCTCCCACATATACATGTAGCATTAGCCGAATTTCTGCAGAACAAGAGCCATCTTCATATCAAGCAGCTACACGAGATCCTCGATGGCAAAAGGCGATGGAAGCTGAAATCAATGCACTTGTTGAAAATCATACATGGGACATTGTTCCTTTACCTGAACATCGAAAACCCATTGGATGCAAATGGGTCTACAAAATCAAATTCAAAGCTGATGGGTCTGTTGAATGATACAAGGCACGTTTAGTGGCACATGGTTTCACTTAGAGAGAAGACTTCGATTACCATGAACTTTTTCACCAGTTGCGAAGGAAGTCACTGTTCGTTCTTTCTTCGCCATTGCGGCTGCACGTCACTGGTCTCTTCATCAGATGGATGTCAACAACGCCTTCCTTCATGGAGATCTCAATGAAGAAATTTACATGCATCTTCCACCGGGATTACGCAGACATGGGGACTCGTATGTATGTAGTCTTCGCAAATCCCTGTATGGTCTCAAACAGGCTTCCAGACAATGGTATGCCAAGTTTACAGATGCTCTAACGGCAGCAGGTTTTCAGCACTCAAAATATGATTATGCACTTTTCACATGGACGTCAGGTACTGCATCCATTTATTTGCTGATTTATGTTGATGACATACTTATCATGGGAGACGATGAGTGTTGCATTGATAAGTTCAAGAGATATATGCACTCTACATTCCACATTAAGGATATAGGGGCTCCGAAATATTTTCTTGGCGTCGAAATTGCACATTCTGATAAAGGAATCAACCTCAGTCAACGGAAGTTTGCATTGAAAATTGTGTCTGAAGCTGGCCTGTCAGGATGCAAACCTGCTGTCATTCCCATAGAGCAGAATGTAAAGATGACAACTTATGAATATGATTTAGGGACTTCCACATTAGTCAAAGATCCACTAATTAAGGACCCATCAGGATATCAGAGACTCGTGGGAAAATTGATATACCTTACTATGACAAGGCCTGGCATATGCTATGCAGTTCAAATATTAAGTCAATTCATGCATCAACCGAAGCAATCTCATATGAATGCAGCATTGAAAGTAGTGAGATGTTTGAAGGGTTGTCCAGGACTCGGAATTTTTCTATCTCGCGAGTGTAACATGAAAATGACAGCATTTTGTGACACCAATTATGCAACTTGTCCTATGACTAAAAGGTCTATTACAGATTATTGCGTAAAATTGGGAAAATCTCTGGTTTCGTGGAAAACGAAGAAGCAGACAAAGTATCGTTGTCATCTGCAAAAGCGAAATACCGTGCTATGGCCAAAACTGTTTGTGAAATAGTTTGGTTGCGAGGTTTGTTCTCTGATCTCGGGATACATATGGAGAGCCCAATCGAATTATTCTGTGACAATGATGCGGCACTCAAGTTGGCAGTAAACCCAATTTTTCATGAAAGAATAAAGCATATTGAAGTTGATTGTCACTTTACTCGAGACAAGATTCAAGAAGGAGTTCTAGTCACTAGAGGGATTGGGACTGTGGAACAACCTGCAGATATTTTCACCAAACCGTTGTGTCGAAGGCAACATGCATATCAAGCTTGACGTCCTGGACATATATAGGCTGTCAGCTTGAGGGGGAGTGTTGGAAATCACAATACTAATTGAAGATCAAATCATAATCTTCTTGATTGGAGATCTTATGCTAATTGAAGATTGACATGATTGATCTGCTGTATCATTCTTTCTTTTTTATTTCTGCTCTGTCAACATTATATATCCACAAATGTATATGCGTACAAGATGTGAAGAATATAGAAAAGTTTTCTTCCCTTTTTCCTTGTCTTCATCTTCTTTCAGATGAGAGGCGAAACAATATTCGAAACCTGATATTTCACCAAGTTTATATATATATATATATACTTGCTAACTCTTTCGGAAATCTTTTAGCACAGGGGAAAAATCTAATTTTTTTTTTGGAGCTAACTAGTAGATTAGTCTAGTTTACTAGACTAATTTTACAGAAAAGGCATAGTGACATTTTTTTTTGGTCGAATGCATAGCGACATTCAAAGGGGGAAATGGCGGGAATATAAATCAACGAAAATGAAAATTGTTCTTTTAATGATGGCGAATGATCGATATTAGGGCAAAGTTTACCGAATAATTTCGCACCGCCGTCTAGCGCCACTAGAAAAAGAAAAAAATTGCAATGTTCCCAAGCAACAATTGATACATTTGCATATCTCCAGATCTTTATGCCACAATCTCTCAATAGATCAATGCTTGCAAATGTCTTCTATACCTGTTAACGATGGCTACAAATAAGAACAAGTCTTTTTCTCAAATCCGAGGGATTGATCGAGTCAAACGATGCGTAATCTGCCTATACTTTTAGACAAAAAAAAAATACTACGGTTTCGAACTCTTTCCGAGATAATTCTTCACGTGTGTACAGATAAATCATCTTCATAACTTGTTTCCATAGACATAGGAAGCTGTAGTGCGGTTCATTTCAGAACATCTAAAAATCAACAGCTGACATGTCACCTTCATGTTCTTATGCGCGCACCAAGAGTAGCTATCGATCGCAGATCATCGGAAAATCAAGAATGGAATGCGATCATTGTCACATACTTGACTGTTTCATGCTGGCCAGTAATGTCAAAAAAGCTAACCCTAGTTCGATCTGTATCAAGATGCACGTGGATAACTCATGTAGACAAAAACCTCAGACTCATCAAAACATCGGAAGCATGTTCGGCTAAATCTGACCGCACGCACGCACGCACGCACCAACATACACCAAACAGACACTGCAGATTTAACTGCTTACATGATCCACGCAGCAGCCAAAAACCCAGAACAGAAAAAGAGATGGTTTCTCCAAAATTAATAGAAATGAAACGAACTGTTTGGCGTATACCAGAAATGGCGAAGAAAAGCTTCTGGGAGATTTCTATGAACTTTTCTGATTAAACTTAACGAAAACAATCGGACCGAGACGCTTGATTCCCCGGGAACAAACTACAGATCAGAGAGCAGCTTGCTGCTTGACGATGGATCATCCTCTGAAGCAACAGATCTCTCTCTCTCTCCCTCTCTCTCAGTTTGGCATCACTTTCCAGGGTTTTCCACAAGAAGAGCTAGCATCTTCTTCTTCTTCCTCCTCCTCCTCCTCTTCTTCTTGCTTCGTCTGCTTCTTGATCTCTCCTGATTTAAGTTGAGGGTTGTGCTCCGGGTTTGATGATTGAGAAGGAGGTTGATGGATGTAATGATGGTGGTGGTGGCGAGTCAGAGGCATGGACGAGCGAGGCATGATGATGATTGCTTTGTTGGGGTTATTGCTGCTGCTGTTGGTGTTGGGTTTCCTCTCTCTCTCTCTCTCCCTCAAAGCTTTGAGCAATAATAATTCAAGGTATTGCGTGCCCTAGCGAGAGAGATTATTAATTCATCACGAAACCCATGGTGGGTTGTAGCTTTTCCATGTGTTTTCAACTCTCTCTCTCTCTCTTCTTTAATAAACTTTTTTTTCTTGAGGACAAAAGGGAAGATGAACTCTCTTTTTTGTGTGTGTGTGTGTGTGTTTCTACGGAATGGGAAAAGAAGGAAAGTCGAAATGGAGATAGTAATAGTACTTGCACGCTTGCTTCAACCACTTTCCATTGCTTTTCTAGGGTTATGTTTACTGCAAGGGTCCACTTTTTTCCATGGTTAAAAAGTCTTGGGAAACATGCGCATCCTTTCCTATCCGCGCACAGAAGGACAGACCAATTCATATAAGCAGTCTTGCCCCGTTTGAACAGAAGAACTTGTAAGACTTAAAATTTGAACTTTGTACGAATAATTAGTTGACATCGGTCCATCATGAAGCCCGACATGATTATTCCGGACATCTAACATCATATCGGGTGTTCCATAATCATATCGGATGTCATAATAAAGCGACATGAAAACTATTGCCATTTATAAAAAAAAAAAAAACACATAACTAGTTGGATCATTGTTCTCTTGATAGATGTGCAGCGTGTATATTTAAACATCAGTCGTATAATTGGATTCTTGTATGTGCTCTCGTCCGATCACAAAGTGTGCAAGATTTGTGTTTGCTTTGTTGGAAAACTCATTTCATCAGGAACCATGTTGTCCATTTAGTGCAGTAAAAGGCAGTTTGTGGCTATACCCGGTGAAGGGTGAATATTGTATTTGGAGCTTTATTGGGTTCAGTTAAAGATGGGAACCTTGGCAGACCAAGGACAAGGGCAAAGGATATCAAACTGGGCAAGATTAGTATAATAAATTAACAGAGAGGTATCATAGAACTCAGGAATGACAGTTGTTCGAGAGAGAGAGAGAGAGAGAGAGAGAGAGAGATTCCTAGAGGTGATAACATATGAGGGACAAGAACAGCTTTGTCTCTCCGTTCCTAAAAATAATACAATGACCAGATGCTTTTCTTGCTGATGGATTAGCAGTCTCTCTCTATATCTATCTCTCCGTGAAAAAAGAATTAGGGTAAATCTTCCGGAACACACGGATCCTGAGCTGGTTCTTGATCATGTCTGTTGCGAAGATCATCGTTATGCAGCTTGCCATGTTATCACTTGCTCTTTCCACCTATGCATCAATGTCAAGAAGGATGGTTTTTTTGTTTTTTTTTACAGCCATTTCTTCCTTCAAAACCGTTGCTGTCATTAGGAAAGACAAGAGTTTAGACATTATCACATTTGCAAAAAAAAAAAAAAAAACTAGCTTGGTCACGATTGTTGAGTAACTTGACGATGGATTCTTTCTTTTGTTCGCATATTATCAGATAAAAACTTAGGCAAGCATCCGGGGCCAACCTAATCCTAGGTGGTTCCATCACTCAATAAACGAGAACCTAAACAAGAACCTCCATTCGTCTTTCCCTCTTCTCGACCGGCTTTTGTGTAGACAAACTAATATCGCCATGCATAAAAGGAGATAGCATGTACTCTAAACATGCAAAACTATCACTTACCGTAACCTAGTTGTTCTCCATAAGTAATCTCATTTATAATATCCTTGATGGGTTAATTTGCCTAAGCTACATATATTCTCTCTTTATTGCTGTCAACTGAGACACCAACTCGTTCTCTTCTCTCTATCTCTCTCTCTCTCTCTACACATATCTTTTTTTTTCCACTCTATAAATAGCTGTAAAACTAGGAATATACTGTGGATTTGTGACAAGATAACTTGTCCTCTTTTGGGGCCTGAAAGGATTAAACCAAATGATCACGCATCAAGACCTATTTGTCCAAGTGACTTTTAGGTTTGACCCTGATAAAAGCTGCATCATGCATCCGCGAGCGCCAGCCTTTCTTTTCTTTTCTTTTTCCTCACTTTCTCTCCCCATCCTCCCTCGGTGAAAAAACTTTCATGTGCGGCCAAAAGGGGCATGGAAAAAAAAAAGGGTGGGCCTCTTGACCTTGCTAAAGAGAAAAAGAAGTTCAAATTTTCCGGAGATTCAAATCCGTTTTAGCACCAAAACACAGTTCAACGCCAAACATCAAAAGCTTTCTCACCGTTCCCTTTTGTTACTTTTTTGCTTCCCCCTTTTGATCCTCATGGGTTCCTTGCATGCGTATGAATGTATAAACGCATGCTTACCAAGAAATTCTAGTGTCGCGGCTGTATTATTCACTTGGAGTTAAAAGAAATTCTGCCCCGTCTGTTCCGGAGATTATACGCGTCGATCTCGGAATAATCGAAAATTGGATCTTTTACAAGTTTTGCAAATCATCTTTTGTCCATGCGTGTCCCTATTAAATTAACATGTACAATGTACTATGTCGATTAGGATCCCAAAATGTCAAAAGTCTAAACAGTTCTTGTGGGGGTATTTTGGACCTTTAAGCAAAGACTGCCGTGCTTTTTGTTTTTTCAATTCCGCTCCAGCCTCTCTCTCTCTCTCGTGGTGTGACTACTATGAAAAGACAGAGGATAGGTACTCGAAATATTCCATAAAACTGCGAGTCGTTTTGGGCCTTTTGGCTCCCTCCATTATGTGCCTGTAATCATTCCGAGTGAGAAAGGAGACGCATTGAAACATGAAAAGTGTCCAACAAGCGCACAAAATATTGCGGGGGCCTTGTTGCCTGTTCGTCGAATGTGGAAGAAGAGCTCGTGGGGGGGAGATTGGAGGGGGACAGAGAAGATCTCCATGTCTCGAGTGAGAAAATATTAGGTGCTCCCAGAGCACCAACCCATCTCTACACCATATCACTCATTGATCGACATGTGTCAATATGGGGCCCATATTTTAGATTTTCAGAATTTCTCTTTTCAAGCAACTTTTCATTCCCCAAAACACCCCTCACTTCGTCTTCCCCACCACCTATCTTTTCTCTCGCAATTTCTGCAAAATCTCTCATCTGTTACTCGGCCTCACCGCCCATGATCTCTCTCTTCTAATCTCTGTTCTCGTCTTGTCTTCCTCCTCCCATGGACCCTTTTGGAAGCAATGAAGTCCTTGGTCGGCCAGATCCGGTCACCACTGGAAGCAACGAAGTCCTTGGCCAGATCCGTTTTGGCGGAATCCGATTTTCGATAGCAAAGGCATAGGCGGAACTCCCTGGGTGCAGCGGCCATGGCAGGTGTGTGCTCGGAGGTTGTTAGGGGTTGGTCGAGACAAACAATTTTAGATCTGGTGATGGAGGATACCTGCCACAAGTGACGATGATGAAGGGGTCGGCTCGGCCATGAATGCTTCAGATCTGGCGACGAACGAGCAGGGCCACGAGCGACTACAGACAAGGTGGCTCCGTTTGTGAGTTGCGGCGGTCCTCCTGATCTTTCGGGGCGGCTCGGCCATGGCTACTTCAGATATGACGACGAATAAGCATGGCCACGAGCAAGGAGCAACTATACAAAAGGTGGCTCTGTTTCTGAGTTGCGGCGACGATGGTCCTCTTGATTTGCTATGGATGACTGCAGATGGCGGAGGAAGGAGAGCGAAATAGAAAAGATGCTAATTTTTTATATTTTTATTTGATTGCCACATCCTTTACACGGCGGCTCGCTCGCCGCCGGCCACAAATTGGGCACGATGTCGTTTCAGCCGCGATGAGCGGCGATCTCGAACGCGAAGCTTGCCTTCAACCAAACCTTGACCCACATCTCCCTCGCCGCCGGCCAACGGGTGCGAGGCCACTTCAGCCGCGACTAAGCTACGGCTCTGTTTTGTTGAGCATGTGAGGAAGACGAAGTGAGGGGTGTTTTGGGGAAGGAAAAGTTGGTTGAAAAGAGAAATTCTGAAAATCTAAAATATGGGCCCCATATTGACACGTGTCGATCAATGAGTGATGTGGTGTAGAGATGGGTTGGTGCTCGAGGAACACCTAATATTTTCTCGCCTAAAATTCGATCATTTGATAGAATAGTCAAAATACAAAATCACGATTTCATTTAATAGATAAAATTTTTAGAACAGTTAACAGTGCTCTCACAAAATCTCACGTGGCATCAAAGCATGGATCCCAATTGAAACTTTTAAAACGGTGGATGACGATCCCACAAAATGAAACGGGGTGAAAATGGACTTGAGATTCAGTTTCTAATAAACACGGCCCCAGTCGAGTAACTAAGATTTCGTCATTGACCTAACCAGTCAGCTCAAGTAGAATTTAGTCTACTAGAATTTAGTCTACTGTTGCATACGAGCAAAGACAGTTTGATTGACTCTATAAGTTTGCTAACGGGATAATTGTGAAAAAATTCATAAACCTCTTATAATTGTGCCAATTAAGTTATAAACTTTTTTTTTGCCAATTTCGTTCTAAACCTTGTGCATTTGTGTCAATTTAGTCATTTTGGCTAATTTTGGCCTGAAACCGTTGAGGTGGCATAGCCGGCAACCCAGCATTGAAGTGAGAATTTTTAATAATCTTTTAATATCTTTCGATTTTTCATTATTTATTTGTTTTTTTCCTTCTCTTCTCCTCTAGCCGGTCGTTGGATCTGGGCGACCAGCAAGAGCCGAGGGCCCGTGAGGTCGACCTCGCCAAGGCCGACGATCGGTTGGAAGAAGAGGGGAAGAAAAAAAAATTAAAACAATATTTAAAAAAATTAATGTCAGCAATTTCTGGCCGAAATTGACCGGCGGGCCTGAATTGGCACAAACGAAAAAAAAGGTTTAGGATTGAATGACAAAAAAAAATGCTTAGGAGTGAATAATAATAATAATAATAATAATAATAAGTTTGGGATTTTGTTTTAGTAATTATCCCGTTCATCGACAAAATGACATGACATGTGCGGTTGAGGATTGCCATAGCGATTTGTGGACGATGAGGAGACGTTATGATCCCCCAGTAACCCCCACTAAGAAATGGAACGATGCTGGAACGGGGAAAGCGCTTTCGCAGGAATGGAATTGCGAGAGAGGCGGCAGCGATCTGGGTTCATTTGGGTGAAGGGATCGAAGGGCAGGCTCTGCCCTTTGAAGTCGGACAATCAGTGTTATGAATGGATGGCCCAGATTATTACAAAAAAAAAAACAAAAAACCCAAAAAGTTATACCATAAAAATAGGAGTTTTGGACCGTCTGTTTAAAAATGGGTGGCCCAGATCGCAAGGGCAGGTGCCTGCCCTTCTAAGAGAACGGCAGACGATCCGGATCCTTCATTTGGGTCCATCTTCAGCTCCTTCCGTTATGAAATCCGGGCGAGTCCCATACGTTGCGACGAGCCCATGACCAGAGGGCCAGAGAAAAGTAGGCCAATCATGGCCTGCACTGTACTTTTTTTTCTGGTCCAAGTATCACTAAAAGCATTTGTTCCCGGGGGGGTCTCTTCCTTCTTCGGATTTTTGTCTCTTTCTCTCTGGTCTTCCAGATTTACAGATGCCCGGTCGGAAAAAGGGCCCAACCGGTCGGAGAAAAGTGAGCGAACCGGCCCTGGTCAAACGTAAGTCGAGCGG
The DNA here is from genome assembly GCA_021437785.1 of Rhodomyrtus psidioides. Lineage (NCBI taxonomy): Eukaryota > Viridiplantae > Streptophyta > Magnoliopsida > Myrtales > Myrtaceae > Rhodomyrtus > Rhodomyrtus psidioides. The sequence continues at coordinate 8,973,353 of JAILYB010000015.1, read as the reverse complement.
TTGCGCATGAATTTAGGGTGCGTATGGTAACGTTTCTGTTCTCGGAATAACTTTTGGAACAGAAATATTTTTTTGTGTTTCTGTTCCCGGCTACGATTTTTGGGAACAGAAACGCGTTTGGTAACTGCAAAAAAATTCTATTCTCGGAACAAAAAAAGAACAGAAACGCGTATGGTAACCGCAAAAAAAAATATGTTCCAATTTTTTCATTTAATTAAGGCGACTATATATATATATTAAAGTTAAATTAAATTAAATCTCATTCAATTTAGTAAATCAAATTTTATGCACGGTTTATAATTACAATATGGACAAGATCAGCTATAAAAAAAATTAATCACGTATAATGAAAGCGCAATCAAGTGCATAAATGAACCATGTCAACGCAAATCAATTCACAATAAGGGTCTCTTAACATAGCCCTAGGGATTTAGAGAACTTGTGATTAAAGGCTAGGGGTAAAATGGGAAGATTTGGGGACGATTTGCCCAAAGGGCGAAGTCATCATTTTTTGGAAGGTTTGGATATCAAATTACCCAAAATATTCTATGGCCAGTTGATTGTGGCCATTTCCCATTTTTAAGATTTTTTTTTCGAAATTTCTTGATTTTCTTCAATTTTTGGGAGACAATTTGTCGAAAAGGCGAAATTGTCATTTTTAAGAAAGATCGGGGATCAAAATATCGGAATAGGTCTTGGCCAGTTGATCGTAGCCATTTCCTATTTTTTGGGATTTTTTTGATTTTTTATGAATTTTTTTGGGGACGGTTCGCCGAAGGGGTAAAACTGTCATTTCTGAAAAAATCGGGGGTCGAAAGACCCGAAACAGGTCATGGCCAGTTGATTGTGGCCATTTCCTATTTTTTGAATTTTTTTTGAATTTTTTTGAATTTTTCATTTTTTTGACAAAAGTGTTCCAAAACATTTTCTAATAAGTGTTCCGGGAACACAGAAACAAGTATTTGTTGTTTCTCAATTATGCTTCAAAAGTGTTCTTTTTTCTGAAAAGTGTTCCCGAAACATTTTGAAAACATTTTTTTACCGTACGCATTTCTGTTCCCAAAGTGTTTCGGAAACACTTTAGGAACAGAAACACTTTTTTTGGAGCGTTACCATACGCGCCCTTACCGTCTCGTCCTACAAGCCCGTCGTCGCAGCCCCATCAACGTGTCGTCTCTCCATACGACGTAATAATTGACGAAATGGGTCCCCTAACATTGGGGATTCATGTTAGGGGTGACATAATCCTCAATCGGGCTGCCCATTTCTCATCGGATGGTCAACAATCAGTCAAGTCAAATTTTAAGAGGGGAAAAATTTTGGACGGGATTTTTTTTTTTTTTTTTATTGACGATGGGTAAATGGACGGCCCGATAGAGGGTTATGTCACCCCTAACATGGATCCCCAATGTTAGGGGATCCGAATCCAGCAAGTGATGCGTAAGTTGGCTTCACGGGGTTCACTTACGGGTCGAATCTAAGACGTGTCCTTGACACAGAAGGATCATGTATGAGATAACTTTTGTTCGCCAGATGTTTACGTCACGTGCGGAATCTTTTCGTTAACCCACTGGGAGGGAGCAGGGCCTTAATTAAGTCTAATTTGAAGAATTAAACCTTGAGGATGATAGTAACTTAGTAAGCACTTCCATTAGAATTCTTTTACTAAAGTTCCTTTCGTTAATTGTATAACTTCAAGAGTGGGATGCCATTGCCACGGCGGAAAGGGGGAAGATTTCAAAAGCGAGGTGCGAGCGCAGGTTAATTGTAGTTTTGTCAAAAGCTGTGGTTTTGGATTAAAGCAGGAGGGGGGGACCAAAGAAAGCAGCTGCACTCGGGAAGTATGGATGCAATTTTTAGATACGATTAGAATAATTCCGTAGGATATTTTCCTAATATTAAAGATATTCAGAATATTTATACTGATATTCTGTATCTCTCAAGATTGGACGAAAATTCTTTGATTGTGTGTATCTTGATTTACTCTAGATAATGGTCTCCTAAAGCCTGTAAATAGACTGGCGTAAAAGTTTGTTGCGATTATTGAAAATATTTGAGTTTTATATTTCTCTCTTCCGCTTTATATTTCTCAAGCGTAGTAATATTGGGTTAGGTATAAACTATAGTGACTTGAAGATCGCTTTGCCCCTCTCGTCTCATGGAAAGAGACAACCGATCTAACCAATCCCCGAGTCATCCATCACGGCTTTCTAGCATAATTAAGTGGATTTCTTATATAGTATTGCTTCACAAGCCAGGAGAAAACTAGGGTCCTAACAAAAGAGAAAAAGGAAGAAAAATAGTCGTCAATCTTAATCGCTTTGCTTGTTCTCGAGGCCTCGTGATTGAATTTGACCCACCGTAAAATGGGACAAAGCACAATGAAAGCTCATATATATATCACAACCCCTTCCATTCCAACCCCCAACGGTTCAAAAAAGAGAAGAGGGGTGTTGGGGAGCTCGATAGTTTTAGCTTGGGAGATCATCGAAGAGAGAACTAAGTCTAAGCATGTTAACATATCGAGTTGGACTCACATCACATGCGCTTAAAAAGCTTAAGTCAATGAGTTATGAGCCAATTAAGATATGTTAACTGCTCTATATCGTATCAATTCATCGATGGACGCAGTCACATGTGCATCCTAACAAGTAAGAAGACGAGGAACTCAAGGTAGAGAAAGAAACTTAAGTGGGAATACTCGATTTGCTCTTCACAAAATTGGAAAAGCAACCCTCCACACCTTCAGGTCACAGTCCAAACTCCCGCTGTAAACCACAAAACAAGCACTCGATGAGCCGCCGCAATCAGCTGCCACTGTCAGACACTTGACCGGTCCTCGATGCCCGTTCAGAACCGACACACAAGCATACTTCTTCTCAGAACCTCTCCAGATTCTTATGGTTCTATCCGCGGAGCCACTGAACACTAGATCGAACATGACCTCTAAGCACAGTATGGACTTGGAGTGGCCCGAAAGCATGCACACAACCGCCATCCGGTCGCCCCCGTCTTCCCTCTCCCAAACAATTATGGATCTGTCTCGACCACCGGAAAATAGGATCGACCCGTCCGAGTTTAACGCCAGTGCGTTGACCCCGGAATTGTGCCCTTCCAATGTGGCGACGAGGGAGTGGTTCTTGTCTCCTTCGAGCTTCTGCCACACCTGAAGCCATCAGAGATATTAGAGGTATAAATAGGAATAACACCTAAATTAATTACACAAAAGATTGAGTGAGGTCATCTTCTTGGTGTCCCAATCATGTTTTATGATGATAATAGTGAAAAGATGCAATCTTAAGATTTCCAAGTACTAAGAAATTTCCATTTTTTGAAGTCTCCAAATTACTGTTCTTGTACAAATGTCAGAAAGCTGTCCAAATGTTTCTTGTTACTACAATTGACTTCAACGCTTATATACTTTACTGTTAATTTATAGAGTACAGACCCAGTTTAGGAGAATGGTTCTTCTGTTAATATAAGGACGAGGTCGTCCATGCCACGGAACCAAATCGGACCGTCTTTCGACTCCACTTATGTGTTTTAGGTATGATTAGGCACGGCATGATTGAGTTGAGGCCACAAAACCGAATTCCTATCCAAGTTGGCGTTGGATTTTGGCGAGAATCTGGTTGACTCGTGAACTAGATTGAGACGTCTATAGGAGAAAGACGTTGTGTCAACTGATCATTCTACATATGGTCGTGCTGAACAAAAAATTACTAGCAGTGTGAAATTCTTCGTAAAACTCATCAGTAGATGGCGTCTCGTTTACTGTTTGATTAGTGGGTGTCCGTGTCACGGTCTAAAGAGTAGAGACTCGCCTTGATTTTCTTGTCAGCTGATCCAGTGTAGACCCGCCCATCACTGGACGATGCGATGGCGTTGATCGCGTCGTCGTGCGCATGTCCGATCGACTCCAAGCACCTGAAGTCCGACGCCTGCCATATCTTCATCGACCGGTCCCACGACACCGAGTAGAGGAGCGACCCGTCACTCGACAACGCGAGCCCCGAGACGACGTCGGCGTGGCTCGCCCACGCACACCTCTTGTGCCGCCGGAGCTGGACCTGCTTTTCCGGCGCCAGGAGCCCCAGCGCCCGGTCGCCCAGCGTCGGCATCGTCGCCAAGCGGGAATACTTCCGGTGGTTCGGATGATTCTGGTTCAGGTCTTGAGCTCGGATCCTCCAGGCACGGATCTTGTGGTCCTGGTGGGCGCTGAAGAGCTTGTCGGAGACGACCACCAGCGACTTCACCGTGCCCGCGCACGCGGCCACCACCCACAGCCCGCCGTCGCCGCCGCCGCCGCCGCTTCGCGTGTCGTCGGAGTTTACTAAGGTGGCGCGTTCCCACGACAGGATGTCCTTGTCAGAGAAGCCGGCGAGGAGGAACTTCCCGGCCACCGCGAGGGAGGAGATGTAGGAGTTGGCGTGTGGGCCGCTGACGGTGGCGACGAGGCTGTGGTGGCGGTGGTCGTCGGGGTTTCTTGGGCATGATTGTGAAAGCGAAGGCCATGGTAATGGCTCTGTTTCGTCGTCTCTGCATGGTTTTGGATTGTTTCCGACTGAGTGGTGGTGGTCGTCATCATCATCCGGGAGCGACTGCATCTTTAGAGAGAGAGAGAGAGAGACGAGTGGCAAATTGGCAATGGAAAGTGGAAACGTTGGATTGGTGGGTAGGATGGAGAAGCCAAGCTAGGTTTGTATTTATACGTGAATGTGAGTGGGAGAAGGAAAAGCTTTGGGAACGGAAACGTTGGATCGGTGCGGGTTGGAGAGAGAAGCCAAGTTGCGTTTGTCAGTTGGCTTGGCTCGTGCACCGGATTGATTCTACGGCGGTCGCACAGCAATGTTTTCAAACCGGCCGGTTCGATCAGAAATCGGATCATGATCGGGAATCGTGAAGAAACCTACGCAGACACCTACTTGACCAATTCGGCAATTCCTTGAACTTATCAAATGAATGCTGAACTTGCATCAGCAAGGATTCGAACCTTTGTTCACTAGAGAAGAACTTGGAGCTTTCGCATTTAGGGCCGTCGAAATGGATCTCAACCCCATATTTCAACTTAAATTTATGAAAGTTGATCATAAATTAATCGATTTAAACTTAAAAGATGGGTCAAAACTTGAAAATGGGTTTGTCCACTTTCAACCCGAATCGAGAGAGAAAATATTACACACATAAGTTGTGCCATGTTAGTAATACACTAGTCCACTCAATACTCATCGTGCGACACGTGAGCGGAGGGTGAGTAAAGGGGAAGAAAGAGAAGATCTTGGCATCACGGCATAGCTTCAGGTGATGCAACATCAGGCCTCGCTGGAGGAGAGGGAGGCTTGGATGACGGTGCTTGTGTCCAGTGGCCGGGGTTGGCGGTTGAGTGGCGATCATGCACATTGCAGCTACTTGTGGGAGGTGGTAGTGGTGAGGATGAACCTACAACGGAAGCAGAGAGAAAAGCTGAAAGTATAGAGACGAATTTTAGCTGATAACTTAATTTGGGTTTCAAATTAAGTGAATTGACTAATCTTGTCTTGATTAGTCAGATCATTTTATTCAAATAAAGTGGCATAATATCATTAACGCTTCTATTATTCATTACATGTAAAATCTATGGTTAGCAGTGAGACGTTTCGGGCTCCTTTGAGATTTCAGTTTTCAAAACCTACTGTTGCGCGTTAAAACCCCTTCGGTCGGGCCTGATTGATCCTCCCGGGGTTCGGCCCAAAAGGTTGAAGCCCAAAGATGTTGACAACGCGAGAAAATTCTTTTATCGAACGTTAGCAGTTTGTTAAGTAAGAAGGGTTCCGGGCAAATTTTGAATAGAGAGTGTCAAATGTAGGATATATATTGATAGAGATGCGTCTTTCGACAGCTTGGTTCAGACTTTCGATAGACTTCCTGGTGACGCTTCAATGGAACTTGTCGAATTGCTTCGACGTAAGTATAACCAAGATACAACATCGGAATTGAATCGACAATGCTGAACCTTACTGTAGGACACGATGCCGGAATTTAATCCCCGACACTGGACAAGTGGAAATGTAAGACACAGCACCAGAATTTAATCAACGACACTGGATTGGGCGAGTAGACGCCGGAATCTAATCGACAACACCTAACTTTGGATATGAAACACATCAGAATCGAATCGACGACGAGAATCTGAAAACTATAGCTAGGTTTAAGAGATAATTGAAAGATAAAGACTAGTTTTGTTGTGTTGTGTGTGTGTTGTGCTGGATGTCCTCGAGTATTTATAGGCTTACTCCTGGTAACCATCGAACGGTTGCTGCCGTGGGTTTCAAGCACGTTCTCTTTATGGATAACTCCTTTGGCGGTTTCCTTGGCCCTTCGCGCCTTTTCCCTCTCAACTTTTGGGGATTACCGCCAATCTTTGCAACTGCCTCGAACATGGCTCTTTCTGCGCGCCTTTTTCTCTTATTTTTTCGGGGAGAATACCGCCAAAATCCACCTTGTCACGTGGCATCCTTGAAGCCAATCCTCGTCTAGTTTTAGTATAGTTGGCCGTAGGTGATCATAACCCTCGCTCGTGTTCGCCACGTGGTTCTTTGAGGTAACTTTTGGGTGTCAACAAATGCCCCATTTAAAAGAAATAAATCAGAGATTTATATCTTTTAAAAGGTTTCTCTTGATTTGGCAGCTGCCAGCCATATGTAATGATTACACTTTTCCCCGATTTTCCTTTCCAAAGCGTGATTGTTCTGAATTCCCACAATGCGTTGGTCTCCCAAATCACCTTTTTCACTTTAAGTGAAAGCTTCGAATCGTCGAGTTCTCCATATCTGAGTCTTCTTCTAAACCCTAAACCCTTCAAGCTCTTCCGCGTTTTCTCATGGCGACCGAAACTTCTGAATTCAACCCAAGCTAGCTTATCGATCATTTCGACCAGTTAGTCAATAGTAGAGATGTTGATCACTGCCTCTTCAGGTTATTGAATACTCAACAGGAGTACGCCGGGTTCATCCTCGGCCCTAACCTCCAAAGTCATCACCATGTCCCTGCGTCCCTTCAACCTTGTTTTCCAACGCTGGAAGATGAAAACATTCCTATTCAGGCCATCCCTTTGAAGGATATTTGGTCACTGTCATCCCAACGTTTCAGGAGACTCTCAATATATGATGATAAGTTCTACGCCTGGTTCAATCAACTTGAAAGCGATGTATCGATTAGCTCTTCTTGGGCGACTGCAAACATAAGGACGGCACTTGAGGTCAGTCTGTTGTCCCATGATTGGAATATGGGTTTGCTAGGTTCTGTTGTAAGCTTTTGGTCCTCTTCGACCAACTGCTTTTTCTTTCCGTGGGGTTATATGTCTGTGACACTTTTGGATACATTTACCATTGTTGGCCTTTCTCCTTATGAGACTCCTGTTGCCAATCTTGAAAAGGTGACCGATATCTCTATCACTGATAATACTCTTGCTTACGAAAAATTCTTGAAAGTCTCCTGTAAAACTTCTGGCGATGTCACACCATCCGAACGAATAGCTTTTCTTCTCTTTTGGTTGTCGAAATATCTGTTCTTTAGTCTGACTGTGAATGTGTCCAAGGATTACCTTGCGCTTGCTTCTAATTTAGCTCGGGGAAAGAGTGTTGCTCTTGGCTCTCTTGTCTGGCTTCTCTAGATAGATGCATGACTCATGTTGCCTAATTGATGGGGACATCTGAGCAGGATGGCGTGTTGGCAGGTCCACTCTGGATTTTTCATACTTGGATAGCCATGTATCTTCCTTTTCTATTCGAGAGCATCCCTGGTTATGACACCACCAGGGCACCTTCTAGTATTGGCACAAGATTGCTTCGAGCTACTCCACTAAAGGCTCCTATTGACACTAGATCTTTGCGTTTCTTTCTTCAGCAAATCTTATCTCGGGAGATGAACCGAGTAGACTTCTTCCCCTACCGTTCTGGTGAATTCAACCCTCTTTTTGGCTCCAGATCATTGAAGCGGTTCAATCACCATGATTTTTGGACTTTCATACTTTTTCCAAGGGATCTTCCAATCCGGCTTTGTATTAAGGGTAGGTTTTACCCGAGTTTGAACCATATTCTCCTCAGTACTGCGCTCGACAGTTTGGTCTTCGACAAGCAGTGCCTATGCCTATCCTTTACCTCATGTATTTTCCTTCAATGAGCAAGAAATCGTACAACATAAAGGTTGACGCTCCCTTTGATTGCTGTGTTCAAGTCACTGTCTTGACGTATAGACGGTTTTCTGGAGACATTCCTGCAACCCTTCTGCCGAATCCTGAGGTGACATCTGGATGGACATCCTTTGCTTTTAACAGTTCGTTTGAGGAGGCTACTTCGTCGATCCTCAGAGATGGTAGGATAAGGACCTTGTGATTCCATGGCGAAAAGGACCGGGAAGAAGATTGCGACGAAGACCCTTCGGATTGATAGTCCCAGCACTCGACAACTCTTGCCGCAGGTAAGTGCCTACTTTTTGTAGTTTTAGAATCTGCCGACGGTTCAAAGTGGACGAGCCAATATTTTTTTTGGATAACTTCAGTGCTATTAAAAAAAAAACAATTTTTCGAGTGCTATGTCCAACGTGGCTTGCCGGAAATCATGCGTGGCGTACGCGTGGTTTGCTAGAGATCCTAATCAGCAATAAAAAAAAGAAAAAAATAATTAAAAAAATCCACATAATAATATAAAAGCTGAAAAAAAAATCAAACAGTTAAAAAAAGAAAAAAAAAAGATGGAGCTTGTGTAGGGGCTAGGGATGTGAGCCATCGCTGCCGCAGCCCCTACCATCATCGTCAATGGCCGGCGAGGGAGATTGCCAGGCCCCGGCGACCCTCGCAGAGGCCTTATTAGGGTCGACGAGGGCCGACCGCGGTTTGCCTCGCAAACCCAAGGTGAGGCCGATCTTGCTCCGTGACAGCCAAGCCTCACCGAGCCATCGCTAGGCGAGGCCGGTCGGGCCTCGCCATGACATGGCTCGACCTCGCCAACCCTGGCAAGCCTACGACGGGGATCGCACGATCCCGACGACCCTCTTGTGTCATCCCCCACCCCTCGCCAGTCTTTGTCGGTGATGATGGGGGCGGCGACAGCGAGGGCTTACAGCCCTCGCCACTACCAGAACACGATGCCTTTTAAAAAAAAAATTAGGCTATTTTCTATTTTAATTTTAATTTTTTTGAAAAAAAAATTAGCTATTTTAATGTTGAAACATCCACCTGTGTTGATTTTTTTTAAAAAAAAAATTGGTACATAATATTAGAAAATTAATAAAAAAAATGTCATGTGTATTGTTTGGCCAGAATTGGCACTGAAATAATAATTTTTGGTCGGAATTGGCACTTCAGTGATCATTTTCTTTCCGATGTGGCACTGAAGTGATTCAAAAAAAATATTGGCACTTCTACTGTACTTCTTTCCTGCCAAAAATATATGATCTTCTTGGTAACTACAGAGTAGCGAACCCCACAGGATTTACCCTTTTGAGTTTCCGGGATGCATCGAGTGCTCTTGTGTTCAATGGGTGGCAATTTTTCCCATATGTTCTTAGAAGTGGCTGCTGCATTTTGAACGCTCATAATCGAAGGGGGAGTTAGCGAGAATGATGGGAATATATTCAATGTATTTTTTCCACTAATTCAAGTTTATGGACGACTTTGAACATTTTTTTTTTATATTTCATCAGCTAAGTTGAATATGTTTCGAAAGTTCGGGGACCACATTGAACAAATTGAAAGTTCACGGATCACATTGCACATTGGGCTAAAGTTTAAGGATCATATTGGTCAAATTAAAAGTTCAGTGATCACATTGCACATTGAGTCAAAGTTCAGGAACTATTTATGTTATTTTATTCAAAAAATGCGACTGATCCAATGATTGGACTGCCCGCGAACCGAACGTGTCGGAAATCGATCACTCCTAATTAAAAATGTCATATTGTAATATCCAATTTCCACACCTATGGAAGATACGGCAACTATGTCGGGAACTGAAGTAAGAGTAGAAATCTGTTTTTTTTTTAAATCGTTTCTTTAACATCGATTTTAGGAGTCATGTTAGGGCGTCCAAGTGGTACTTGATCCCAAATGCCCACAATAACGTCTCAAATTCTTGCATATTCAAGAAGGCATAGGATTCCAACAAAAGTAATTGCCGACACATTAAGGCTCCATTTATTTCATAGAAAGTGAATGATTTGTAAAATATTTTCCTAAAAACGATCACATGTATCTTTTACAGAAATGAATGAATGAAAAATACTTTCATCGTTCATGTAAATATTTAGACAATTATTGTCAATAATGAAAATATTTGCCATTGGTAATTATTATAAGCTATACAAGCAATAGTTTTCAAGAAAATATTTTTCAAATTATTCGTTTTTTTGCGAAACAAATGGACCGTAAGACCTATCCATATACTTAGTTTGCCCACCAATATAGAGATGGTAGCATTTATAAAAGTGCGCAGGATTTCAATACTTAACAAAAGCCTATTAGATCACTTTGTAATGAAAAAATATAACTTGGTACGACATAATTTTTATCTGATGAAGATAGAATTAGGGTGAGTATGTTTCAATGAAAGTGTTATTTCGGCAATTGATTTTTCGTACTTTACCCGCTTGATTCCTCGAAGAAGACTAAGTCAATGGAAAATTCATACATAAAATTAGGAAAGTGACATCCTAAATCTAAAGAGGTGGAAACACTATTCGGAATTGCTCATCTCAAACTTTTTACTATTTTATTATTTTGTGTATTTTTTATATTCTTTATGTTTCATATTTTACAAATTTATTTTTATTCTATTTAGTTTTTTAATATTTTAGTTTCCTTTTATTTTTCTTCTTCCTCCGCCAGTTGTCGGGCCTAAGTGGCGACCAGCTACAAATGTGGGCCGACGAGCTAGAGGCTCACCAGCGACGGGCAAGCTCGAGCTCACCCGTGGCCTCCGTTGACTGGTCAAGGTGGAGGGAGGGGGAAAAAAGAAAAAGAAAGAAAAAAGCAAATAAAATTATATCTTTTTTGGGTAAGTAAATAAAATTATATATTTTAGTACGGGACAAAGTCAAGAGATTGAAATCATTTTCCAAATAAGATCCAAGCACAAAAATATTTTCGATCACATATCATTAGCAGTAGAAAAACTAACCAATCGCACCCTTGGACGAAAAAAAAAAAAAACTGTTCAAAATAATCAAAACCTCTCCTGCGAACGCGGTTGACGTCACTTCCAAAGCGCGAGCTACTCATTTAAAATCATAAAAATGCATGTTTCAATTGCTGGTCGTGTTTCGTAACGTCCTGAGGGTCAGCCTTTGCCAGCTGCCGCGTTCGCGATTCACGGACATTGTCGAATGTCGGACGTTGTCGTATCCGGCCAGTAAGACCCGTTAAAACAGGTCATGAAACTCAACATCTGTCAAAATATGTTAGAAACGCATGATCCAATTGAATCCCAGATGTTCATGTGGAGGGGCAGGTTGCCTTTGCTATAAATACTGTAATAGTACAATCACGTACGCACCATTGGATTGGCCCTATGAAAAAAAAATAAGAACGTGATGACGTTGTCCTGGATGTTAACGGGCACCGAACTGAACGCGGAGTTAGGCCTTTGAGTCTACGAAGCTCGCGTCCTAACCAACCAACTTAGTAGAGAAAAAAAGAAAAGAAGAAGAAGAAGAAGAGATTCGTTTGACTGAAGCAATTGCAAAATTGCTTAGATTGCAGAAAATGTTTAGATTCCCAATCCCCGGCTTCGTAATCAATGAGTAGGTGTAATTGATAAGGCCGCCTAACTTTCCGAGGAATTAACACGAATATCCATGAACTTTAGTTCTATATGCAATGTACTCCTTATACTTATATTTTGTTTTATGCAACCTTTAAACTTTAGCCCGATGTGCAATGTTGTCCCTGAAGTATTAATTTGTTCGGTGTGGTCTATGAAATTTTGGTTCATGTTCATCGAAGGTTTTCATTTAATTTAAGAACTATATGGTTTGACCTCTACAATCCCAAAAGAGAAAAAAAAATCGAACATGTACCTAAAATTCGATGAAAACATTGAATAAAGGGAAAATTTCAAATAAAGGCTTGAAGTGCCTTTATTTTGGTTCATGTTCATAGAAGGTTTTTTTAATTTTTTTCACTTTTCTTTTCTTTTCTTTAAAAAAAAAATCCCTCTTCTCTCCCCTAGCCATCGATGAGCATCGTCCATGGCCGGAGGAGGGAAGAGGGAATATGAAAAAGGAAATAAAAAAGAAAAATAGGGAAAAAAATTCAAAAAATAAATGACAAAAATACCCTTTGACTAGCAAGGTAGGTTCTTCTTTGATATTGATATGGCCATTTCAAAGTTCAACTCTTAATTGAAATAAGGTTTAGTTGAGATTGCATGGATGGCTACTACCTCTTTTCTTAACTTTCCTTCTGTTCAAATAGGCATATATCGACTAGACAACCCTTATTTGAAATGTTTCCTTGAACAATATGAGCCGCATTGCATGTTGAGTTGAAATTCAGAAGCTGTATAGAACAAATCAAAAGCTTAAGGATCACATATTACATTGGGTCAAAGTTTTCAAACTATTTGTATTATTATCTCTAGCTTTTAAGTACAATTAAAGAGGATAAGGTCGTGAGTTGGAATTCAATTTGATAAAACTCATTGGAATCATATAGATACATAGTTTGGCATGCTAGAAATTGACCCTCAATACGACATGAATGGCAACAGAGAAATAGCACAAAGCTGGTCCATTTTCTCTATATCGATGACCAAGATCCTTCGATGAGAAAGGTGCCCCGAAAAAATTCGTGGCTGCCCAGAACAAGATGGAATCACGAATCGAATGGGGATGTTAATAGGCCAGACTTGTCGACCGATTATTCGAGCTAGCTCGGCTTATAATGCTGGCCATGCAACTAGATATCTATGACCGAGTGAACCTCATCAGAAAAGAGAAGGGGAGGCGCATGAATTAAGATGATCGGATCCAACGAGTTCACGAGCTTCGCCAAGCTCGTCACGTCCCGATGGTTAAGCTTACCATTGCATTGCTACGTATGCCACGCAATTAAGCTTATATGTTGGTGTCGTATGCGGACCATTCCACATCGTCGATACTTTCTTTACTTGAACATCGTCAACAGCCAACATTTTACATGCCGACATGCTTCGAAAACATCGGATTCTTATGTCAACCACGTCTTATGGGGTCTCCATGCCTGCCAAGGTTCGGGTCAATTTTGAGTGTCGACGAGTACTCAGCCACGAAGCCAACATCTTCTCTTGTTATAGAAGGGGAGACACAGAAGAATGGAGAAGTTAATTTCAAAGGGTATCAAATGTGAGGAAGAGTTGCTTTGCCCGGAGATGAAAAAAGGCAAGCGGATCCCCTGCCTAGCCGCAATCTAGGCAGGGGTGTACATGTCAAATCCGGGCCGTCCGATCAATCACGGACGGCCCGAATTTGATAGAATAAAATAATTTGTTTTTCTTTTTTTTATATTCAGCTGCAATTTTATCAAATCTGGGCCGTCCGTGATTGATCGGACGGTCCAGATTTGACATGTACATCCCTGCTTATATTGCGGCTAGACAGGGGATCCAAATAAAAAAAGACGGGGAAAGATGGATAACGCGATGGGGACAGCCTTGGACTTGAGCGACAAGACAACAGGTGAAAAAGTGGGATTGCTTTTGGTAGGCCAAAAGCATATGATAAATCATAAAAAGAAGACAAGGAAAAAGGGCAACCCAAAAAAATAAAAAAAAATAAAAAACGTATTTTTCACTTTCTAATGAAGTCGGGACCAGAAAAAAAAAAATTTGAAGTCGGGACCAGAGCAAAGGTGTGGTGTGGGCCCACCTCGAGGATAACGTCAATTGCAATAGAATTTGATATGAATGTTCCAACGAAGATGGGACGTGATCCGTGATATGCACTCGCAATTCCTGCTTCCTGGTCCGTCTCTACAGCGGCGCCATCGCCTCACTCAAAATCAACTTTTGATGATACCTTATCGAAAAAAAAAAAAAGGTCAATGTCACGAGAAATTTCAAATCAATATATTTATGATACATATTTGAAATTAAGCTTTTGATCACGAAAGATCTCGAATTAATATTTTTGAGATAAATCATCCTCAAAATAATTTTTCAATTATCAAAAATCTCAAACTGATACATATGTGGTAAATTTATAAATTTACTTTCAGTTATTTTCGTTAATTTTTACCATCAAATTGCTAAGATAGATTACGCGTGGCAATTGACGAGTATATTTTGGGGTTTTCACTATCCATTTGTCACATGTGTACCGATTTGATGTTTTTTGTAACTCAATTTAACGAAAAATAATAAATGAAAAATTTATTACAGGTGTATCAACTTGAGGTTTTTGATAGTAAAAAAATTAGTTTAGAGTAAATTTATCTCAAGTATATCAATTGTGGATTTGTTGTGGTCAAAAAATTATTTTATTGTAAATTTGTCACATGTATATCGATAAATTTGTCGTGGTCAAAAAACCTTATTAATAATCAACTCCCCCTCCCCCCCCCCCCCCCCTTTTTTTTTTTTTTTCCAATATCAAGTTTTGGCCTGGACCTCTTGCATTTCTTACCTAGCTTCAACGTGTTAAATCAAAATGATCGGCGAGAGTTAATGGAACAAGGAAAAGAAGAAGAAGAAGAAGCGGCAAAAGAAGAGTACTATCAAAAGCGGGATTGATGCTCGATCGAGTCGATTGAACCGACAGTGATTTCAAATTGCCGAGAGATAGCGGAGATCGCACGGAACCCCACCAAAGAAGAACCCTCATTGGCTCCTCCTCAATCTTCGAGGTGGTAGGAGTCTTCCCAAACATTCCACCTGAAAATGTGAGCGTTTAACCGTCACATGTTAAGAGAGAGGGATCCACGCAGGGTTTAGGCCTAACCGGCACCGACGAAAGCTTTGGCTCGTGCAGGGGAAATGGTAAGATTAGGTAGGAATCCGATGGCCCACGTAGGGTTTAGGCCTCCTTTTCAACTAACTGTGTGTCCCCCTTATAATTGCATTTGCACCCCAATTTCAGTTTTTTTTTTTTTTAAATCACTGGCTTCGGTTTTTCTTTTTCTTTTTCTTTTTCACATCTCTGTGCGGCGGGAGGAAGATCGGACAGAGGATGTGGGCCCCAATCTGTCATGCCGAGGGTTTTCAATTTTGTACCTCATGTTCCCTCAATTATGCCAATATTCACCTCCTTTTCATTTTCAAAAGAAAAGATTACCCAAAAAGAAAAAAAAAAAAAGGAAAAATCTCGTGGCCATATCGCAATTTGCAACAGCGTCAATTAGTGCCAAATCTCCACCAAAAAAAAAATAGTCCTAAATCATTTTTTTAATTCAATCATAAATATTTACATTTATATCAATTCCGTCCATCCGATCAATGTTGATCGAATATTGCTAACGTGACAAGGTCGAAGTTGATGTACATAATTTCTAATAGTATTTTAATATTTTTTATTTTTTTATTTTTATTATATTTTTTTTCCTCGACGAGGCGAGGATTGGCGAGGTCAAAGAAAAAATAAACAAAAAGTAACACAATATATTAAAATAATTATTTAGAATTATCATCGGTAGAGCCGGCCGCGTCACGTTTGTGATTTCAAGCCAAATTGGCCGGATAGATTGAATGATACAAATACAAATGTATTAAGACTGAATTAACACAATTACAATAAATTTGTGAATTTTTTGGTAATTCTCCCAATTTTGAAATTAGATAAAACTTTCTGAGACACGTAGGATGATATTGTAATGAAGACTTTCATTCAATAATAATGGAATAATCCCCTCGTTTTCACGTTGTTAAGCTTTCACAAGCAAGTGGAGGTTGGAGATTGAATCCCCTCGAGTTCATTCACCAAACACCCCGAAATAATTTTATATCGATTACTTATAGGAAAAATTACCAAAAAAGTCATAAACATATTGTAATTGTGTCAATTTAGTCCTAAACCTTTTTTTTGCCGATTTAGTCTAAACCTTTTATAATTGTGCCAATTCAATCGATCCGATGAATTTTGGCCGGCTGGCACTGACGTGGACACCGGCCTGTCGGCGACATAATATTTTTGAATATTTTTTTCTTTTCTCCTTTTTTTCCCCTCTACTGTTCTTTTTGCTCCCGGATATTGAAAATGACGGCGATTCTCCCATCTTGCTATCGCGGCGACTCCTTCATTCTTAGGCATCTGGAATCAGCAAACCGGACAAGTTCTGTGCCTTGCCTCACCTCACCGTGGCTGTGCAAAGGCGGGCTGAGACACCGCTCTCCTCCTTCGCTTTCGTTGTGTCGTCCTCCCATCTCTCCCTTGCGACGGCTCCTTCATCATCGGGCATACGGCATCGGCAACCTCGTCGTGGCTGCGAGAGGCCATGTCTTGCAGCCCAGATCTGGCGAGGGTCGACCTCGTGCCTCGCTAGCCCAGACTCGGCGAGGTTAGGCTGGCGAGGCACGGCCTCGCACAGCCATAGGCTTGCATAGCCACGGTAAGGCTCGCCCTTACCAGCGACCACGGATACGACCTTCGCCGGAGGCCCAACGCCTCTGGATAGCTTCTCAATCACGAGACTAAACAGTTCAAGCGAGATCATTCCTGGTCGTCGTCATCTTCGCACGAGATGGTTCATGGCCATCGTCATGCAGAATAGTCTCTGGGAAAGAACAATAGAGGGGAAAAAAAGAAAGAAAGAAAGGGAAAATAAAAAAAAAAATGAAATATAAAATATTCAAAAATATTATTAAAATATTATATCGCCGGTCAGCCAGTGCCCACGTCAGCGTCGGCCTGCCAAAATTCGCCGGATGGACTGAATTGACATAATTGCAAAAGGTTTAGAACTAATTGGCAAAAAAAAAATAAGTTTAGAACTGAATTGACATAATTGTAATAGGTTTAGGACTTTTTTAGTAATTTTCCTAAGATCAGTGAATCCCCTCGAGTTCATTCACCAAACACCTCGAAATAATTTTATATCGATTAATTATAGCGAAATACCCCCCTCTCTCTCTCTCTCTCTCTCTCTCTCTCTCTCTCTCTACGGGCTCCATATGTACTAGTGTAATCCTGGTGAGATAACTCGAATCTCCTATTATTACTTGCTTTAACTAATGCTATGAATGTGAGAGCATCAACTCCATTCATGTGAGATTTTGAGGGGGTGAGAGAACCGGTTGGTATTACAAGAACGAGTCTTGAACGGCGGGACGAGTGTCGGTTTCGTCCGATCAAGTGGACGGCACAATATTTGCCTCTTGGCTTATGTCGACTTATTGATTCCTTCATACTCGTATGGATGATAATCTCTCTCTCGCAGCATGCCAAGTCGTCCATAAATCTGATGAGTTTCCTTTGGTGGGGGGGGATGGTATCAACTTTGGGATTCGGATCCCCTAACATTACTTGGGGTGACATGAACGATTCGGGTTGTCTAAATAAAAAATGGACGGCCCGGATTGATTCACATCATTTTTTTAAAATTTTTTTGAAATTTCCTATCATTTTTTTTTCCATTTTAAAAAGTGATGTGGAGCAATTCGGTAATGGACGGCCCGAATTTCATCATGTCACCCATACCTTTGTGGTAGGAGATCCGCTTCCTCAACTTCGATCCCATCCAATATGGATCCGACTCCCCAGCCTGCCTTAAAGGATCTCGGCCGTCCATTTTGAAATGGACGGCCGAGATCCCCTATATAGGGGGAAATATTTTGGAGTTAAGAAGAAGAAGATTTGGACCGTTGATTTCTGCAATGGACGGACGGCCGGCCGAATCCCTGCCTTAAAACCCGCAGGGGGAAGGTAAGGTGTGCATTGCCAGAGGGATCAGGCAAATTGCGCCTTATCCCATCAAAAGGCGTCACTTGGATAGGCCACCCACCGTCGCTGACAATGGGAATCGAATCAGCTTTGTTGCTTTTCCTACGTCAGGTCTGATCTCTTTGTGGTGGGGGGACACGATCACGGTGCATAGGTTGAAGAAAGAAACTAGTCATTCCCAATTCGGTCGATGAAGCAAAGACAAGGAAGGACAATCCAACCAGAAGCATGCTCAAGATTATGTTTCGGGGAATGGCTATTCCACCAAAATAAGGGTTTCGATTGCATTCCTTGACCCGAAATTGAAAAAGAAAAAATAAAAAAAAAAAGGAAAGAGGAATATCTTTTCGTCAAACCCAATCAACATACGCCAAATCTAGCTCAAGCTATTATCGACTACGTATCCCCTTTGAGAAATCCTCAAATATCTCTCTCGTTTCAAGTAGCTTCTGGCTGAGTAGAGCTTACATCGATAACCCGACGTGTCATTTCTCAACAAATAGATAATTCCGATACATTGGAACACGTTAAATACTAAATGTATTATATATATATATATACACACACACACACACACATGATAATGTTATCGTGTATATATAAAAAATATCATCAACGAGTTTTTTTCTTCTTCTTCTTCTGTTAGGGATTCACGATTACTTTTTTTTTTTTTGGCTAGCTGAGTATATTCATTTTGGAGTCGCTGTGTATATGACTTGAGTGTATATATATTTTTGGTAAATATACATTTTTTATCCTTAATTAATTAATTTTTTTATTTTTTTTTGGTCGAATCCTTAATTTGTTGAAAATGCTTAAAATTGACCTCACGTGTGTCGAAATGGCGCGTAGCATGATGGATTCGCGTGTCATTAGCGTGTTTAAAGTTCTGACCCGTCGACGAGTATTAGACACAGCATGCGGGCTCCGGAGTATATCGGCCCTTCTAGGCTTTTGGTTGGCCTGTTCATGTGGGGCTTACACTCAAGCGGGTCAGCCCACAACAACCCAAAAGTACCGGTCGAAACAACCCGATAACTCCCGTCCTAAAAAAGCCTTGGCTGGTGCAAGGGTGGGTTCATCGTGCCGCGGCATAGGACAACATTCTTCTCCTTTCTTTCGCGTAGCCCACGAATTCTGCATCCAGAGCCCAAAAGCTTACGCTGGCGAAGTCAACCTCGGCCGTTACTTAACTGATGCACCGCTCTTTGCTAAACCTTGACCGGTCAAACATTTGAAGAGATTCGGCCGGGTCTGGTCATTGTAAAGCGATTTACGGTTTACCCCCATTCGTTGCTTTCAGCGGATCTAACATGGATCGCAAGATCAAAAGTCGTGGATGGAACCTCAATTAATCCGAAGTCAGTCAAGACATGTGGATGGATCAAGTCCGATCTCCAAAAACTATTAATTCAATATAACTCTTAATTACGTACAAAAAATCAAATAAACTCGACATGAATCATGAAATATGAAGGATTGACCACAATCCTTATTGATAAACAAAATCAGTTCGACACGACATAAATATAAACGATCGGGAGGGCACAAAACGATACCCAAAAAAAAAAAAAAATTCCGGGGCGGCCAGAGCTAAGCTAGTGCCTCCGAGTGGTCTGGTGGTACTTGTCTTTGAGCCACCGAAACCCGACGGTGGTCCCTTCCTTGACCTTATTCACGCCGTGCGACGCCACCGTCTTGGTCTTCACGAGGCCTTCTCCGACCTTCTGCTTGTACCTGTCGGTTCTGGTGGATCCGCCGAGCCTCTTGGACCCGTGAGCCGTGTTCGGATCCGGCGTCGGGGTGTGGTCCCACTGATCAGCCCATGTCGAGGATTCGCTGCTCGCCTCCATGCTCGCCACCAGATCTTGTTGACAGAGAAGACGGAAAGAAAATTTCTGAGAGGGAGGGAGGGGATGGAGATGGGTGGTAATCGGAGAAAAAGCTTCTGCGAGCGGAAAATGAAATGAGCGTTTGGAGATTGCCGTTGTAATCACAACCAACGCGAACTCTTTATATATTAAGCAGCGAAGGAATGCACGTCGATCGTGCGCGCTGTTCAACTTGGCGGTGCGTTTCCGGTGCGTGTGGGCCCGGCATCTAGAAACAATGACCCAATTGCAACTTGACACGCCGTCGTCTTGGGGGGGGGGGAGGAGGTGGGGATAGAATCATAGAAGTCAACATTTGATCATCGCGAAAAGACGATAATGCCCTTCTTTCCGTTTGGTCCGAACGCGGCCGATTGCACTAATCCGCGTGCTTTCTCGGCTTCTAGACGTATCTAGAAAATATTGACCAGAAACGCTTCCTCTTTAAGCAGTTGCGGTGGCATTGATTGCAAACACAGTATTCTTTTGTTACTGGGAAAACAACCACAAAAAAACTCAAAATTATGCCTATCGTGACACATTTTCCCCCAACTTTTTTTTTGCCACAAAAAAAATCCCAAACTATCCACGTTGTGACACATTTATCCTGCCTTTCAACTCTGCCTAAAATGCCGTTAAAATGCTGACATGGATGCATCGTGGCATTATTAGTGACAAGTGGATCTGATGTGGCGCCACGTTGGAAAATAGGTTTTTGCCTAAAGGGAAAATTCATCATTTTGAAAAGATTCGGGTTTCAAAAGACCCAAAATAGGTTTTTGCCAGTAGATTGTGGCAATTTCCTATTTTTTGGGATTTTTTCGGGAATTTTCTGGATTTCTTCAATTTTTTGGAGACGATTTGCCTAAAGGGCAAAATCGTCATTTTTTAAAAGATTGCGGTTTGTAATACCCAAAATAGGTCATGGCCAGTTGATTGTGGCAATTTCCTATTTTCTGATTTTTTTTTTGGAGTTTTCAGAATTTCTTCAATTTTTTGGAAGACGATTTACCTAAAGGGCAAAATCGTCATTTTTTGAAGGGATCGGGTTTCGAAAGTGGGCATGGCCAGTTGATTGTTGCCATTTCCTATTTTTGGGAATTTTTTAGAATTTTTTTTCAATTTTTTTGGATTTTTTTATTTTCCATTTTATACACCTTTTTGTTGAATTTTCCCGAATTTTATAAATTATTTTATTTTATTTTTTTATATTAAAAATATTTTCCGGACCGGGTCAAACCTGGCCCGCGCCTCTCGGGAGCCCGGCCCGACCGTACGGGTCGAAAACCGGTCTAAACGACGCCGTTTTTTATTTTTTCTATTTTTTTTTCTATTTTTTATTATTTAAAAAAACATTTTCTAATTTATCCGAATTTCTGAAAATTAAAACCAACCGGACGATCCCCGCCTTGCCATGTGGCACTACCCTAGCCGCCGGATCAATTTGATTTTGAAAATATCGGATCGCGACACGTGGCACACCCACGGCCGTCCGATCTAGGATTTTTGTCATTTTCGAAAATACCATTTATTATTATTATAAAATCATTTATTTATTTTGAGAATTTCCATATCGCGACACGTGGCACCTCCCCAACCGTCCGATTTAGGTTTTTATTTTATTTTTTGCCCGCGGACCCCCCCCCCCCCCCCGACGGCTGACGTGGCGCGCCACGCGGCGCCACGTCACCCTCAACCAGTCAACTAACGTTGACTGGTCAAAGGTCCACCGGAGAAGATGACCGGCAACTTACCGGAACAGTGGTTTTCCGGCGATTTCGTCGGAATCTTCGCCGGAAAATCGGGACTGAGCCCGAACCTCCATATTTTTCGATGATTCTTGCACCATTCGACTCCATAAACACCAAACATTAACAAATGTCACATTTACGTCCAAAAGCACACAGGAAACCGGCAAACCGAGCCCCCACATATTCGGTTCCGGCGAGGAGTTTTCCGAAATAATTTTCTGTCGTTCAAAACTTGTTCCGACCATTCAGAGAGCATCTAATAGAGGTTTAGAGACTTACCTGAGGTCGCTTGGACCTCGGCGACCACTACTTACGCCGGACCGAGTCCTCGGCTCGGGTGTGCCCCGGGGAGCTCCGGCCACCATTTTCGACGTCATTCAATGCAAAATAAACATCACAGGATGCTTAGAGTCGGTTCTTTCGGAGTTTTAAGCCCAGATTCACACAAATAACACTAAAAAAAGGCATGGTCGAGAGCCAAGAAATCAAACGCGCATTCAGTCATTTCATCGAACAGTTGGCACGCGCGAGAAAACCGACATTCAAACGGGGATCGAGGACCACACGAGCCGAACCGAAGCAAGATAACATTCAGGCATCACTAGAGAGACTCCAAATAGCGTTGGTATGTGTTTGGTTTGGCTCGGTTTGACCAAAAATCAAACCGAGCCAAACTCACAGTGTCTAAAAAGAAACAGGGCTAAAACAACGGAGGAGACCGACCTTGGCCAAAGGTCGCCGGCGACCTGGGGCTTCGGCGACGGTGCTTCGGCTCCTTGAAGCTTGAGGGGCGTCCGAAAACTCGCTCTCTCTCTCTCTCTCTCTCTCTCTCTCAGCTCTCTCTTTCGCTCGGCCCGCTCTCTCTCCCTCTCGATTTTTTTGTGGTTCCTAAAAAAACTTCGCCCCCTTCTCTCTCTCCCCGACCGACGCTTATATCCTCGAGCCATACGGACGCCACCAGGACGATCACGAACCCCATCCTCCTCTGAAAAGGCGTCTGCTCCTCTCAGTCTTGGTCGACCGAGCTCTCTGCAACTTCCCCTGTTTCTCTACTCCCTGTTCTGTACGTGAGGGGGAGGACAAAATGCATACCTGGTTTGGTCGGATCGGGTCGGGTCCAACTCGGCCGATCCGGTTATCAATTTTCGCCCAATCGAGCCTCTAATTGATCGTTTTTCACGAAATTAATGCCAAAATCGGACTCCTCGGCATGTTTTCCATCTAAAATGGGTATTTTTGTGAGCAATTGAGTTGGAATTTAATGAAAATCCCAAATTGTGCCTAGGATCCGAAAATGATTTTCGTCAAATCGGGGGCTTGAACGATCAAATCAGTCCAAATTGAGGCCACCAATGAGTTTGGGACGATGAAAAATATAGGGTAGAGGTGTTTAATTTTCATGGATGTCACTAAGAAGGATTTAATTTTAAGATTCGCGAAACGAGGACTAAATCGCAAAGAAATTTATGCAATTAAGTCCTTTTTGTCAAAATTGATCAAATTGAAGGCCTAATTGACCCAATAGCACTTCAAGGTTCTAGATCAAAATGTCATGGCTTATTGGGAGTGGAAATTGAAAATTAAATTACTCCAAAGGCAATTTTTATTGGCGATTCAGGTTTATATTTGTGAAGGAACATGATGACCCAAGTCGAATTTTTGAGATTTATAAGGAACATTCTGAAGAGGGAATTAAAATAAAATTATTGACTATTTTTGTGCATTTTTCGACCACGAATGGTATTTTTCTGATTTTTTGGGTATTTTTATAATTAAATAAATTCGAAAAATTATTAAAAGTTACGAAAAATATTGTTTATTCAAAATTGGTTCCTAAGGCTAGGCCAAGGCTTCCAAAGTTGATTTTGTAATTTTATGACTTTTTTTTTTTGCTATTTTTAATTAATTTTAGAAATAAAATCGACACAAAAGATGATTAAAAATCAAGTGTCAATACCATTTAATTCGCGAAGAAGCATGTAAACATATAGAGAACACAGCTTCTTCTTCTTCTTACACCCCTCCTCGGTCTCTATGGACAGACATTTGGAAGTTACAGACCCCTCCGAAAATCAAACTCTTTATGTGGAATCTTTGCCAAGGTGCCCTCCCAACAAAGGAAAATCTTTTTAGAAGGAAGATAGTACCTGATCCTTTATGCCCCCTATGCAAACAGAGTGTTGAAACAACAGAACACATATGCCTCCTCTGCCCATGGACGAAGGCCGTTTGGGAAAACCCATCGCTGACCCTATAGATTTCGGATCGAGGATTATCTCGAATTGAAGAGTGGATCCATGACTTATCGAAGCACAGAAAAAATGTACTAGATCCGGCTAAGGTAGCCTCGATTTTGTGGAATGTGTGGAAAGCACGGAATGTCGCTATTTTCAATCAAAAGCCACCCGACCCCGACGAAGTTGTTGATACGGCCCTCTTCTCACTGAAAAGCTTTCAAAAATGGAACGGCAAAGCTAGCAGATATGAATCCGAAGAAGGAAACCCCTCAACTTCCTGGAAAGCCCCAAAAAATCGCAACTTTAAGGTAAACATCACCGTAGCTTACGTACCCGGAGCATCGGAAGGCTCCATAGCGTGGGTTTGTTGTGATTCAGTCAAGCGATTGGTCAGCGGTGGCGCGAGATTTGTAGCTACTTCATCGACCCTTGT
Source organism: Rhodomyrtus psidioides (assembly GCA_021437785.1). Lineage (NCBI taxonomy): Eukaryota > Viridiplantae > Streptophyta > Magnoliopsida > Myrtales > Myrtaceae > Rhodomyrtus > Rhodomyrtus psidioides. Next base: position 8,949,178 of record JAILYB010000015.1, on the reverse strand, counting down.
GGTTGAAGCTCACGCTTTAGCAGAAACCCTCGATCGCATTCTTTGTCCTCGAAGGACCGAAGATGAAGACTTCACTGAACTTCTCTCTCCTAATGACTGCACTTTTGAGTTTGAGACTGATTGCTTGGTCTTAGTGGAAGCTGTCTCCTATCCTCCCCAGCACACGTGGGAAGCCCATGTGCCAATCCCCAAGTGCAAAGACATATTACGTAATTACCCAAATGCCCAAGTGTCCTATTACCCTAGAGAATCAAATTCTGTTGCTGACTGGGTAGCTAACAATCATAGAAAAAGTACCTTACCTTTAAACTGGGTTTCCTCCCCTCCCCTTGCCTTATGGGAGCTTTTATGTATTGATACCCATCCCTCGGGCTTCCCTTCCTAAGTTATTTTAATGAAAAGTTCTTGTTTGGACAAAAAAAAAAAGAGCCACTCAAGACGGTACATTTCTAATTCTCCTTGACACTCATTAGTCCAAAGAACAGTTACACGTGAAGATTTTTTGGAAGTATTGGGCCTTTAGAAGTAAGACTGGACTTAAACTTGTGATTTTTTTAAGACAAAAGGAGGCTCGGTATAGAATTGAGGCTGCACTTAAAATTGAAGGTTTTCTTGAGACAGAAAGTAGAGTTTGAGGTAGAATTGGGAATTGATCAAAATTGGAGATGTTTTAAGATATTAGCGTTTTCAACAGAATTAAATCAACGGTTGACATCCAAGGAGGATTTTGTGTGGTTGAAGGGTCAACTTTCGAATCCTTAAATAATTAAATGTACTTTTCGACCAAAAATAATAATAATAACAATTAAAAATACTTAAGTAACAAGAACTTTTTGTCATTTGATTCTGAAGCAAGCTCTAGATTCATTCATGTACGAGATTTGTGCTTGAAATTCAGAGACTCGAGAACTATGGCTGATAATGATCGAATTATCATTTGTTCTTCGATCCTAGCTTGGAGTGCAATTTTGTCCTCGTGATTGACCTCGGGTTTTTCTTTCTTCACTCTGCTTTCGTTTTGATTTATTGATCTCAGAACTATGGCTGATAATGATCGAATTGATCGCATTGATGTTAAGTTGGATGGTACTAATTATGTTATTTGGAAACCCTCTGTGATGGCTACTCTCGTTTATCGTGATTTGTATTAACATGTGGATGGTACTCGTTCTTATCCCGCATCTTTGTCCGATACTACAGATCCTAAACCTAGTGATGATCAGATTTCATGACGCCAATGTGAAAATTAGGGATTGACATGTTGCTGATCGAAAAGCATGTGCAATATTATTTGGTTTTATAAGCCCTGATCTTCGCCCTCAATTTACTCAGATTGTTGGTGCGAAACTGTTATGAGATCAAACTACTAAGATGTTTATACAAATAGGTTCTGTTCATGTTTATCAGCTTATGCAGGAACTTCGTCATGCCACTCAAGGTACGCAAACAATTCGTGAATTTTATAATTATATGATGTCTATTTGGTCCCAACTTGATGTGTTGGCTCGTCCACCATGTCCCACGTGTGGTGGTTGTGTTGCTTGTACTGCATCTAGACTTGAAGATTAGAACAAGAATCGTTTGTATGAATTCTTGATGCAACTCTCGCCAGAATTTGAGAGAGTTCGAAGTCAGATTCTATATCGTTATCTTGCACCATCTCTTTCTGATGCGGTCAAGGAACTTCAGGCTGAGGAAACTAGACGAGGACTTCTTGGTGCTCCTCCATCTCTAAATTCCTATGCAATACTAGCCACTCCACAACTTGATTTCCGGCCAGGCTCCTCTCAACGTGGTCTCCACTTTGGCTCTTCTCAACGTGGTTTTTAGTCTGGCTATACAAAGCGTGGTTCTCAACATGGTTCTCAGCGTGGTTTTGTGCGTGGTTCCCAGCGTGCTTCTTCTCAACGAGGTTCACGTTTTTATTGTAACTTCTGTAAGCAAAATGGACATACTGAGGATCGATGTTTTCAGAAAATGCGTGATTTTCCTAATGCACCCTTACGTTCAGTTGCACATGTTTCTTCTCCATCCACAGATCCCGTTACTCCATACCCGTCTTCAGATGATCGTCTTGCTAACGTTGAGGCTCATCTCTCTCTTTTGGCTCATCTTCATCTTGGTTCTTCTGGCGTATCCTCCACTGTTGCTATAGCAACTGCTGCGTAATCTTCAGGTGATAGTTCTTTCTGGATTGTTGACTCTGGGGCTACTCATCACATGATTGCATCTGCTCATCATCTCACTTAACAGACTGCACTAAAAAATTCAGAAGGGTTCTTTACCGTCGATGAATCCTCTCTTAATGCTACTATGCAAGGCCATCTTACTATCCCTGGCAATTTTAATGTGCCCAATGTGTTGCATATACCGAACTTAGCCCTGAATCTTTTATCTGTTGGGTAACTTACCGATATAGGTTATATGGTGACATTTGCTGTTGATTCTTGTGTTGTATAGGATCGGACGAGTGGCCGAATGATTGGCAAGGGTAGTAGACATGGAGGATTGTATACGATGCAGCATCTTCAGCTTCCTTCACCTCAATCTGTTCTTGCCATCTTCGATCTTGACTGTTGGCACCAGCGTCTGGGTCATATATCTACTTCCCGTTTGTCTTTTCTGTGTCAGCATGGTGCACTTGGGCATGTTTCATCTACTGTTATACGTCCTTGTACTAGTTGTCCTCTAGCTAAATAATCTGCACCTCCTTTTCATGTTAGTTCTTCTGTTTCCACTTCTTGTTTTGATTTAGTACATTTAGATGTTTGGAGTCCTGCTCCCCAAATTTCTAAAAGTAGATTCAAGTATTATGTATCGTTCATTGATGATTATTATCATTATACATGGGTTTGTTTCATGCGTTCTCGTGATGAATTTCTCTCTATCTATAAAAACTTTACAGCCTTGATATCTACTTAATTCTCTAAAACTATTAAAGTTTTTTGTTTTGATTCTGGTTGGGAGTATCTTTGTACAGCTTTTCGTTCTTTCTTAACTTCTCAGGGAAATTATCTCAGTTGTCTTGTCTTGGTGTTCCTGCTCAAAAATGTATTGCTGAGAGAAAACATCGTCATATTTTGGATACTACTCGTGCTCTCCTGTTGTCCAATTCGATTCCTACTGAATTTTGGGCTAAAGCACTATCTACTGTTGTCTATCTAATAAATCGACTTCATTCTCTCGTCCTTTCTAAAGCCACCCCTCACCGTCTTTTTCTCAAAATCACCCACTTATCATCAACTTCGTGTTTTTGGCTGTACGTGTTATGTGCTTCTTCCACCACATGAGCGTACCAAACTCTATGCAAAGTCAGTTTGGTGTGCTTTCTTTGGTGACAGCACAGAACACAAAGGCTATAGGTGTTATGATCCTTCTTCACGGCGTATTCGTATCTCTCGTAGTGTTCAGTTCTTTGAGCATCTACCACTTTTTCCTACCGCCTCTACTTCTTCACTGCCTTCTCCATCTATCTTTATGGATTTTCCTCTTGATTCATCTCATGTTCGTCCTATAATTTCTTCTCCATCAGATCCAGTGTCACCACCTTATCCTATTATGCCTCCTCTTTCGTCTACTTCGCCTGCTACTTCGACGCCTCTTGACGATTCTCATCCTCATCCCCTCGGCGGAATCCTCCACGAGATCGTCGTCCTCTGGCTAGGTACGTGGCGGCTACAAGTTATTCTGATGAGTTTGGTTCCTTTATGGCTACTGTCCACACTTTGCAGGAACCATCAAATTATCGTATGGTTGTACAACATGCTGAATGGCGTGATGTTATTTCTGAGGAATTATCTACTCTTGAGCGCACTGGTACGTGGGATCTTATGCCTCCTCCATCAGGAAAATCCTTGATATCTTGTCGTTGGATCTATAAAATCAAGACTCACTTTGATGGTAGCATTGAGCACTATAAAACGCGTCTTGTTGCACGCGGTTTTAACCAGGAGTATGAGATAGATTATGAGGAGGCCTTTGCTCCTGTTACCAAAATGGCTTCTGTTCGCACTCTTCTTGCAGTAGCCTCTATTCGTAATTGGCCTCTTTTTCAGCTTGATGTAAAGAATGTTTTTTTTCATGGGGTTCTTCAGGAGGAACTCTTTATGCAGCCACCTCCAGGTCTGCCTCATTCGCTCGGTCAGGTATGTCGTCTTCGTTGGGCTCTTTATGGTCTCAAACAGGCTCCTCGAACTTGGTTTGAACGTTTTGCAGATGTCGTTCGGTCAGTTGACTTTGTTCAAAGTGAGAATCATCATGCTATGTTTACTCATACCTCTCCAGCTGGTTGTACTATTCTACTACTCTATGTAAATCTATCATTATTATCGATAGAGAGTATGAACCACATCCCAACAGAAGCATTGTCCCCTAATGTGAACATTTACCCACACTAATACTTAACCAAGAGTAAATTCGGTGTTCAAAAGGCTTAGGCAAAAGAACTTAGCTGATTTTAGGAACTAAGAGACTCCATGTTCTAGGTTTTCGGAGTTGGGAATCATTGGTTCAATACATGGTTCTAGACCGTGGATTTCTGACCTATTCGAACTCGATCACTTTGAGATCTAATCCACCCATAATCTAGTTAGACCCTACCATCCTGGATTATGCAGATTCATGGCTTCACGGGAAAAAAAAATAGCACAAATATCATAACTTTCATGCGGCGCTCACTTGAGTGCCATAATCTTTTATTTTTTCACTTGAGCATCATAACTTAAGTACGGCCCTCATTTGCGTGTCATAATTTTTTTCTCTGATTATTTGAGTGTCATATAATTTTTAAATTGATTACTTGGATGCCACAACTTTATGAGAATGTTCACCACAAGTACTATGCCACGTCGAATTTTCGGCACTTGGGTGAATGTTTTTAAAAAACATTGGAATTTAAGTGATTGATAAAAATTGTGGCACTCAAGTGATTCTTTTTTAAAAATTATGGCACTTATGGGCGCACACGAGAATGGTTTTGTTTCCTTATTTTTATGTTGTGAGGAACAAGTTTGGAATAGAAATCCGTTTTGTAATGCAATTTCATTTTCCTATTTCGGGATAAATTTTTGACCCAAAAATAGGTTTGAAACATAAATAAGAATTCTTCTTATTGCCCACTCTCTCTCTCTCTCGCGTGCGGTCTTCCTTTCTCTTGTGCCCTTGCTGTGGGTCGCCATTTGCTGGTCTCTAGTCCCTCGTAGCCAGACGCGAGTCAACGTCTACTATCAACCGCCAATCGCTTGTCATCAACCGTCGGTCCCCAGCTCTCGTTCGTTGCTCGCCATTCGCTGGCCACTGGTCATTGTTTTGCCAGTCGTCGGTCTTTTGTCCTCGGCTCGCATTTTCCGTTCGCTATCGGCAGATCGCCATCTGCCGGTCTCCATCTATCCATTGCCGTTGGTCGACCAAGGCTCAACTGCTAGCAATCGTAGAATTTTTTATGCTATTTTTTTTATCGAGTGAATGTTTTATGATGTTATCAAACGCATTTTTGTTCTGTGAACAGGCATTTTGTATGGTTATCAAACGCACTCTTCTCAGAAGCTCATCTAAGGAATAGAAAAATCTATTTCTTGCTACAAATATAGTTCGGGAAGAGAATGATTGTCGTTTGTGCAGTGATCAATAAAAAAAGTTATAACACCAAGGTGAAGAAATCATTGTCATAACGAAGCACGGTTTTATGATAGAGCAGTGATTTGAATATTAAAATTATTTAGTACGGTTATTATTATATATTTGAGAGTGCTTCACATTTCTTTACAAACGCTATTCACATATTCCTTCTACAAATTTAACTTTGACTAGTGGTAGTAGGGGCGTCAACGGGCCGGGTCTCAGCCCGGCTCGAAACTAAATAGTACAAAGCTCGGGCCGGCCCGAACCCGGCCGGGTCTGGTCGGGTCGAGTCCAATTATTTTTTTCTTATTTTTCTTATTTTTCTTATTTTTTGATTCAAAATCAATTAATAAACTCATCAAATGAAAGAATATAAAAAATTGAAAATAAATTAAATTAAACAAATATGGGTGTTTAAAAAAACAGGGCTGCTGGTTGCTACCTGGCCCTCCTACCAAACACCGCCCGAAAAGGCAGTGAATTTTCGGGCAGGGTCGGGTCGGGCCGGGTCGGCACAGGCTTTTTAACACTCCTAAGTGGTAATATGGAAAATAAATTATGCCCTCCCCTCCTCTTTCAAAAAATTAAATTACCAAAATCATTTGGTCTGTTTAAACGATCGATTATTTTTTCTTTTTTATTCAGATCGAATATTTTTTAAAGAGGTGAAAAAAGTGCGAGTCACTTGCGTTGTTTTTTTTTTTTTTTTTTTTTTTTGCTTAAAGTAAGTAAGTATATAGTTTTTCAAAACACCATGTACAACGGAAAGGCCGAACACAAAAATCTTGTACCAAACACGACACTTAGGTGTGTCCTAAAGGATGCAAAGGTGTAGCGGCCTGCAAGATACATCAAAGGCAAAGCGCAATACCCACCCGGGCCAAACAAAGGCCAAACCAACGGCCTAAGAGAGTGGACCAAGCGGCCACAAGGAAAAACAGAAAAATAGCAAGCCAAACACGACGGCAAAGGAGCATCTAGTACGAACAAAAGGAAAACTAGGCAGCACCGTGCCGATCCTCAAAGATCGAAGTGGAGATACCTCAATTTCTTTGCAACCGCCTATTGCGGGGATTGTCTTCATTGCGCCGAAAGGTGAGTCATTCGCATTGTTCATACACCATTTTCTTATAATCAGTGAGTCTTTTAGTTGGCTTAGATTTGTATAATTTGAAAATCGTACTTATATTTCCGTTTGGAAAATTCATTCTTCTCTGTCTACCTAAAAAATTAGAGGCGATTGGTTTTCAATCCAGCCTGGCTCCATCCGGAACCAGGAACCTGACTGGAGGGACCATCGGACCAGACCAAACCGAGTGTCCAATTCTTGGGCGGTTTAATGGAAGCGGTTTCATGTTCTGGAAACACATCGCCGGAATCACATTTTAAATGTGTAGAAGTACTCATAATAATTAAGAGTTTGAGTAGTTTCTTTAAAAATTTAAATAAAAATAAAGAAATAGTGGGTTCGAGTAGGTAGTTCCACTCCTAGAATTAGGAACCGGACGAACAATTACCTCTTCCAATTTTATGACATTGAAAATCGGATCAGTCCGATAGGTTCCTTTTGCTCACCCGTACCAAATTTGCGAGCATTTTCCTCTCGTTTTCTCCATTTGAAAATAAAATTGAATATATATATATATATTTTCAGCATGCCATGAACAAAAGCACAAATTCGAAAACATAATCCATGCATCTTTTTATTAAGTGCCCCACATGTACTTTTCCTTATGCATTAATATCATATATACCAGGATGCTGGCTCTTTCAACTCTTGGGGTGAGTATAGAGGTCCACGGTCGTAGGAGAACCAAATGGAACCCGTCATGGGAATTGGTCCGATTCCAGATTCCCACTGTTACCGGTCCGATTCCCGATTCGTGAAAGGTATCGTCCGGCTCGATTTTCAGTTCCCGAACGAGAACCCGAATTGTTCCGTCTTTTACGTACCGTTGCTATTGAGATGGATATGGATATGTTCGAGGTGGGTGTAATCTGGACCAACACTGAAACCGCTGCTTACCTTTGCTCAGCTCAATCGTCACTCGTGTCATCTTCACCAACCGAAAATCCCTCCCAAAAAAAAAAAAGGGGGGGAGGAAGGAGGAGGAGGAAAAAGCTAAGAAAAAACGACAAGATGGGAAACTTCGCTGCATGCAGGAGGGGACGGGCTCTGCTCCGTATTGTAATTTGTAAAAACCCGAGCCCCGTACTTATCGGCATCGTGTGAGCAAAAGCCATTTTTTGAGTCACTCAGCTCCACCGGATCAACGATTTGGACCTGCTCTGCTCTGCTCTGCCCTCAGGCTCTGTCCGAGTGTCGTACTGGCAATTTTGGAGCGTAGTGCCTGGTGTGCCTCTGGTTGACGTCCAATAATTGGCGCGGTTGATTCCCACATTCGATTCCTCCTCTGCTGCTCAGTGCTCATACGCTTCGTCTCCTAGTCCCGCCTCTCGAGATCCGGATCTAGCGTTCTCGTCCCAGAGAATGGGGAGCGCCGAGGAGAGAGTGGTCGCCGTCATCATGGTCGGTGGTCCGACCAAAGGTATGCCTGAGCTCCGCGAGGGAACTCCCGCTCGATTCGGCCAGGGATTAGTGCGTTGAATGTGTTTTTGCTGGATCGCATGACAGTACACCTGTCTGTGTGTGGCGCGCTCGCATGTCTCTCTCTTTTCTCGGAGTGTCGGAGTCCGTAGGAATTAGCTTGTTCTGGTTGAAGTAATGATATGTTGTTGCAGTTTTATTAATTGCCGAACAAATTGAGAGAGCACATCTTCACCTGTTCTCCCATCATGGATTTCGAGCTCTGAGAAATGAATTGAATGCGTCCTAATGTAGAGGAAGTTGTGCGATCTACATCATCTACTAACGCTGCTGTGTCTGCGTAATTTTCCTCGTTGTGCAGGTACTCGATTTCGACCGTTGTCGCTGAATATCCCGAAGCCGCTTTTCCCTTTAGCTGGGCAGCCCATGGTCCACCATCCAATCTCTGCTTGTAAAAGAGTACGTATGGTTTTGGATGTTCGATTAAGAGACATTTGCTGGATGTGTAGATTGCTTGGGTACTATGGCCTTTTTGTTCTCTGCAACTTAAATGTAATTGGGGACACTGGTTGTGGTGTAGATTCCGAATCTAGCTCAGATTTATCTCATCGGTTTCTATGAGGAGCGTGAATTCGCGCTGTATGTCTCCTCAATTTCGAACGAACTTAAGGTTCCTGTCAGGCAAGTTGTTCTCATATTCAATGGCTCATGCAAGCTACTTTAGAAGCTCAATAAATTGGTTTCATTGGATGTTGTTGTTGTTGTTGTTGTTTTTGTCATCACTTTCAGATATTTAAAGGAAGACAAGCCACATGGTTCAGCTGGTGGTCTGTACAACTTCAGAGATCTAATTATGGAAGACAGCCCGGTTTGACTTCTTATACCTTTCCCCTTCTCTTTGTTAAGTATGCCATCGCTTTCTTTTCTTCTTGTCTTTTTACTTTCGAATGTCACCAAGGCTAGGTTTACTTCATGCCAATGGGATCTCCCCATTCTCTGGGGTCCTTCCGCTGGATCTGAAGTTTGGCTTTGAGGTCTTGACTGATTATATCTGCGGAAGCAATTGAAATGCAAGCGATAACAATCTCGGTCTCCTTCGATTTTTTTTCCCCCTTCAGAGCTTTAGTATACATGACCAAATCTGTTGAAACAAGTTTGTCTGTACTTAAATTAACCATCCTCAGTTTCAGGTTGAATCTAGTTTTTGCCTGTTACTGGCCAAATATTTCCCTCCTTATGAGAGCTGTGATACATTTTCTTTGCGATGATATTGTCTCCAATAATTGCAGTGGAATCTGTTGTACCTAATTAATTGTTAAGTTCTTTCAGTAGTTTCCAGCTAAAACTTATGGTGTTGTTTATTGTTTCTTTGTAGTCTGATATCTTCTTGCTGAACTGTGATGTTTGCTGCAGTTTCCCCTTGCCAGAAATGCTCGGTAACTGTCATCCTTTCGCTTAAAATGAACTTAGCTTTCCTATTATGATAATCATAATTATATGCGGTTTTTTCGTGGAAGCTACGCCACAATTATTTGTTGGTTGAGGAAATCTTAGTTCCATTCTTGCCTGTCGTTTGCAGAGGCTCATAGAGGATATGGTGGGATGGGAACCCTTCTCGTAATTAAGGTTAGTCAATTTCTTGTTGTCTTTCTGTCGGCTCTCCAATTATGTGTCTTATTCTTTGTATGTCCTCCAGGTCTATGCAGAATTAGCAAGCCAGTTTGGTGAACTGATAGCTGATCCAAGTACCAAAGAGTTGTTGCATTACACAGAGAAACCAGAGACATTTGTATGTTCTCGGAGAGATTTGTTTCTTTGCCAATTTTCACAATCAAGCTTCTGGCATAGTCTAGATTGGCTTTCATCTCACAACCTATTATATTCGTTCTTTTTCTCCCCTTAAGAGCTAATATCGCGTTGTGATGCAGGTGAGTGACCTGATAAATTGTGGTGTATACGTATTCACACCAGATATATTCGGTGCCATCCGCAATGTGTCCACTCAACGGAAAGACAGAGGTCAGTTCAATTGATGTGGAAAACTGCTGTGTACAGATGCTTTTGCTATAGTCCTTTAGGTTCTAGATGTAAACTTCATTACTGGGGAATGTTTCATTTTGCAATTTTAGCGAGTCTGCAGCTTGTCTACTAAAATCTGCTTTGCTTGTTAAGGATTTACGTATGGCTTTTCAAATTACTAAGAAGCAGTTTCTATAATTCATGTAGTTTCGAACTGACTTTTCATCACTTCTCAGCCAATTTGAAACGTGTATCTAGCTTTGAGGCCTTACAACCGGCGACAAGGTATGCATTTCACTTTTTTAAGAGCCTTCTGCTTATTTGCTGGGATATCTACTTATACAGTGGAGGCATGGGTTATCCACTCTGCGACTTTGTATGATCATTTTGCAATAATCTAATTCTGATGATTTTGTTGTCCGGAGTAAACATTTTATTCGGCAAACTAGGATGACTCTAGCGTAATGGTACTAAACAAATTACCGATGGCAATCTATTTTAGTGGAAGCAAATGAGACATGATAGACATCTGTCTATGTAGTGAAATCAAGCAGAATATGTTGAGAATTATGGCTCATTCATTGTTTTTGCATGTGATGAAGCTTTGTCAAATCTGTCTAGGAAATATTTTCAGACTCAATATTTTAAGTCTAGTAGTACTTCTCTGATGAATTACATTTTTGTTCTGTTGCACTTTATACTCTACCTCACTTTTTATTCATTGTTAGTTAGAAATGCTCTTCATGTTTTTTGTCCCTGTTTTTGGCTGTTTTGTGTCTTCTGTCTCAGCAGTGGAATCCTTTTTCTCTTCTTTTGTTGTCGTTCTCAATATATATGCAATTCAACAGGAGTCTCCCCACAGATTTTGTTCGATTGGATCAAGATATCTTATCACCTCTAGCTGGAAAAAGGCAGCTATATACATATGAAACCATGGACTTCTGGGAACAGATAAAGACTCCAGGGTATGCCGGATATAATGTCATTTTTTCAATCTATTTTTGCGACTTGAATTTGAATGGTCTTGTAACTGATTGACTGCTTTGAATCCTGCAGAATGTCCTTGAAATGTTCAGGTTTGTATCTTGCGCAGTTTCGCTTTACCTCTCCCCATGTTTTGGCAAGTGGAGATGGTACAAAGGGTGCTACCATTATTGGTGATGTCTATATTCATCCATCGGCAAAAGTGCACCCAACTGCCAAGGTCATTTTTTTTTTCTAATATTTCTTCTTGATTTGCTTGAATTATCTGTTTTATCAACTGATAACTTATGATGTTTGAACTTTGAACTTTCACTACATGATGATTTGTTCACCACTGTATGTGCATACCGCTGAACGCAATTCCACTATTCTAAATGTCAGCTTTATATTGTATGTAAGGTTTTGCTCTTGTTCTTTGCTTGATATAATTGTCAAGGTTTCATCAGGATCTTTTGAGTGGATGCTTGTATTAATATCCATATGACAGAAGTTTGAAAAGATCAGATATCGACTTTGGCAACTTCGAATTTTTTATTATTGCTGTGACATGTTTTATTGGTTAGATAAGGACAATGGTAGCAACAGAACTTTCAAAGATATGAACTCTCTTCACCGCCTTTATGCCTTTCAACAGTACAAAGTCTCTCGGTAGTTACATAGTTCTATGTTACATTTTGATGGTTCTCCCTTCCACATTTATATTTGAAGCTTGCATCTTTGTATGGAGCAGATTGGACCTAATGTCTCCATATCAGCTAATGCACGCGTAGGTGCAGGTGCCAGGCTTATGAATTGTATCATCCTTGATGATGTCGAGATCAAGGTTTGCAACCAGTCATAAGATATGGGAATGCAGCAATTTGATCACAAGCTTGATGTTTATGTGTTTCCTTATTCAGGAAAATGCAGTGGCTACTCATTCAATTGTTGGGTGGAAATCTTCCATTGGGAGATGGTCACGCGCCCAGGCAAGTGAAAAGACTTGGCCAGAATACTGCAATTTATTATGGATGAGAAAATAACAGTTTGCTTTCTAACTTTTGAATAGTGCACACAAAGATGTACGTCACTTTAATTTCACTCAGTAGCTCCTCTCCTTGACATGCTTAAAGAATTTGTTTAAGGCTTGAGGGTGATATAGTATTCAAATAAGTTTCTTTTTGACATAGCGGCATCATAATGGTGTAACCAGTGTGGGACATTGCGTCCTGTCTCTTCTCTTTCCCTTTGCAATATCAGACTTAAAATAATGAGTGCCTTAGAAAAGGCTTCTCTCTATTCAACATGTGTCCTTTCTCTTTCCGTTTCTTGAATGATCTTGGGTAATTTTGAGTTAAATTACTGATTACAGGGTGGAGGAGACTACAATGCAAAACTTGGAATAACAATCCTCGGTACCTCTGACATGCTTCCCATCCATTTGTAGTTTTGCGTCAAGGTGTAGATGTTTGGATAGCTTTTAGATTTATGTGAAAGTATCTTAATGCAGGTGAAGCTGTGACCGTTGAAGATGAGGTGGTAGTGATCAATAGCATTGTCCTCCCTCACAAGACTATGAATATCAGTGTTCAAGACGAGATAATTTTATGATACAGGTAGTCAGTAAAGCAATAATAATGGTGATGCTGATGGGTAGCACCTGATGGATGGTTCAAACGATTGATGAGTTCGACACTGGGTGCCGGAATAAGGTTTAAGCTGAGACTAATGACCCGGAGACAGTCTCTCTTTCTCATTGTTGCTGATTAATGGTGATACTGATGGATATTGAACTGTGAAAAGATCTTGGTGCTAGGTACTAGCTTATTGTGGACTGTATATGATGTATTGAAAACTAGAGCAGAATGTGTGATTTATACATAATTTCTGGGTACTTACGATTATTCAGACATGGTAATGAGAGAGACCATCGAGAGGTCTTTTCTTTCTATCACATAAATTTTCTTGAACTGCGGGAAATGAAACCCTCAGGATCTTATCTTTTGTGATGGATTGATTGATGGATAGATAATTTACATGCTCATGAGAGGAATCGGGAGTATCAATCAATCAGCACTCTCTACTTATGTTCCTTCAGCAGATTTCAGGCCGGACAAAATCCTAGATAGTTCATCTTTTAACTTGAAGTGAAATTACTCTACTATAACGGTTCTGGGGGGAAAAAAGGATGTTGTCTGGCTTCAGCCACTTTATCTCCATCGCGTTTGAGGAATTCTACCAGAGAAAATGAGAACTATAATCAAGAAAACGGGTTGTCGAACAGGGAGCTGTTTATAGCAAAACTGCAATTCAGGCAAACTGAGAATTGTTTTATGCTACATCTATCCAGCTTTTGCCACCCCTAGCTAGAATGTATCTTCATTTGCTGAAGCACCTAAGATTCTACCCATTTCCACGCGGGCTTCTCTTCCAAGCACTGTGTCCCTCCATGACATGATCATATGCAAACTACAATTGGACATCGCCTAGCAGAAAGTGCCCATCAAAGTAGTCGACTATTACCAAACGAGTAGCATGGTAATATCGTTAGTATGTGTCGACATACAAATGAAGACTGGTGAAAGTTGCGGCCTCGACATTATGCACAAAACAAGATCACCTCCCATCCCAATGGAGGATAAAGAGCAATCGGTTAGGTAACATGCCGCATTCAATGAGATCCGGGAGCATCATGTGTTTGCGCTAGAGCGGCTCTTCCCATCAACTTCAGAGAACCAAGACTTCCATGCTTCCGAGTAGTGGCCGAAGACGTCCCTCAAGGCTGCAACATCATAAGAAAACCAACTATTGTCAAAGCAGACGTTCAATTAATCGAAACGGGGGGAGGAATAAACTAAAATGGGCCTCTTTTCTGTGCATTAATTGACCTCTAAGGACAAAAGGGTAGTGTATGTACGTGTTTCTGAGGACACAGCGGGGGTCGAGCCGATGCAGCGCATTTTTTCACTTTTCAAAGTTAGTATTTGCCTGAACGAAAGGTTTGACCAGGACATTGTAAAGACCCAAATCCAACCAGACATTAGACTGTCCTAAATAATATACACTAACAGTAAATACAGTAGCATGACCATGACCATGACCAAGACCCCAGCAGGGTGAATGAACAGTTGCAATAAACTAAGTTTGAGGATAATCTATTGGAGGAGATGACCTGGGATTTCAACCTCACAGCCAAGATCTGAACTTGTAAATTGAGGGTTTTTTGCCAATGGAGAAATGCATTAGGAGCAGATTATCTTGGTATTCTAGTGTAATTCCAACTACTAGCAGTAGATAATAGACCAAGGTGTCATACTACAATGAATAATTGAAAGCTTCAGAGGTCAGCCATGGCAAAAACAGCTCCAGATAGTGTTTTCTCTGTACTAAACGTCAATAATATCTTAAGGCACCACGTAAACATGAAATACCTTGGTTGTGATATTGAGGACTATACGCGGATGCAAGACTCTCCCAGTCACGGGGTTGCTGCGTACGTCTGTTGTTGGTCCTCGAGGCAATGTCTTTGGGAATGTCATGAGGAGCAAAAGGACCAAACTGGTAACTCTTTGCATTCTCTTTTGGATCCTGCTCCGACTTGCTTCTGCTGGGGTCCTTTATTAGTCTCTCGTTCTTTGACTTTTTTTGTGCGTTCGAATCGAAGTTTGAAACTCCCTCAACTAAGGGACTCATTTTATTTCTCTTGAACTCAGTGTTGGTGATTTCACTCCCAAACATTCTTTTCTTAGGGTAATCGCTAATCAGAGCATCAACAGATCCAGTCCATTTCTCTCTGGGCCCTAACCACCTGAAAGCATTCTTCCTGGTATCTGTAGTATGGGTCTGCATATCACCAAGAAACATCGGAGTCTTAGGATTTATTTTCCGCTTTAGCAACAAAGATTTGGTGAATAGTATGACAAGGTTCGGTCTATGGACGATTTTGTGCTTGATACTATATGTCTTTACCTTCTCAATAAGGTTCATAGAAGCCAAAACATTGGCAATGTCATAGAGTCGCCTTACTTTTGCTGCAGAATGAGAGAACTCTAATTAGAATTTCCAAGCACCCCTCTCATCAGCAACATGAGACACAAAGAGGAAGATGATTACTACTACTTCTCATAATTGAACTCTGACCATCTCCCAGCAGTATTTTAGCAGCTTCATCAAGGGAGAACACAGACACCTTAGCAAATGTAATAATACAGAGATGTGAACGCTCAGACGGCACATTATAACAAAAGAAGGTAAATTAGAAGTTTTCACAAATTAAGACTACACATAAGTACAAGACTCACACTTGAGCAGATAAAAATCTTCACGAAACTCCGAGTCAAAAGTCCCAAAGATTTCTCTCTTCTATTGTCTGAGATGTCACCAGAGAGGGAGGTATCAGGATAATAAATTGATTGTGATAGTCAAGGATGCTCAGAGGAATCACATATCATCCTGTCAAATTTCCCCAATGATCATACTAAAACTGTCTCAGATCCGCCTACTTAGTAAAATACTTAACAAGGAATTTGCCACCAAATATTGGCAGAAAATATTGTAAAATGGGAATAAACAAACAGATGAGAGGATTCAATATGTAAATATCTAAAGTTAAGTCGCAAAATTGTACACTACAACCTCGAAAGAGATCACCTGTTGTTGCTGATCCAGAGACTTTGAGCACGGGGGCGGGGTTGGATTGGTCCTCCTGACTTCCCATGTTAGGATCAGAATATACTTCATCGTCCTCTTCATCATCTGATACCTATAAAGAACACCAGGGATGAATCCAAGGGACACATTCAATAGTTTCTTCTCGGTTGAATTGAATGTACTATGAATGAAAGCTAGAGAACAAAAGGGTCCCTGTTTTCTCACTCTGTTGTAGCTAGCGAAATTGGAAATGCTGAAGTTCTCCCGCAGTCCCTCTTCCTAAATTGAAAAGCAACAATGAATCATATTAGACCTTTTTCTGAAATACTCCAATTGCTGGTTCTTACTTGTAGAGGTTTCTGCATGAACTGGTGAGTTAACCACCTTAAGCTTTTTCAAAGCGTCAGGAATTCCTCCAAACCCTTTCCAGGAATACTGGTTCTTGGCTTTTCTTGCTAGAACCTGAAATCACGTTCATTCCCTCAAAAAATTGGAGTCAACACAAGTTTCAGAAAGCCAAAGAAGACCCCAGAGAAGAAAAACTCACTCCGATGCTCTCCAAGACGTTGACAATATCGTAGATTCGTCGCCTCTCCACGCCTGTAAATCCCAAACCCTCTTACGCCAATTCAATCATAATAAAAGCACGGTTCGCTTCAAACTCTTTAAGGGCAGCTACAAAAAAGCTAAGATTTCAGACCTAATCGCGACGCGGCCTCGTCGAGACCAATCAAATCCACCCCTTCTCGATCGTATAATCCCAAGAAACTGCATCGACCATTCAAGATTTACGACCAAGATAAGAACCAGACACGTATGGGAAAAAAAAAAAAAAAACAGATCCGGAGGAAGAGAGGGATAGGGAGAGAACTTGGTGCAAAGAAGGCCAAGAGATTTCTGTTTCCTGTTGTAAATTGGAAGCTTCTGTAGAGATTCCGATGGGTTCACCGAGGGGATCGACGTCATCTTCAAACCTCCGATGAATGAAAACAGAGAGAGAGAGAGAGAGAGAGAGAGAGAGAGAGAGAGAGAGACGGGCGACTTTTTTGGCGGGTTTGAAATTTTGAAAAAGACACAAGCGCGAACTTACGATTGATCCAGAAAACCAACCCACACCCCCACCCCCCCACCCCCCCCGCAGAAGCTTTTGAAACGAAAAGTTACAACGATGGTGTTAATTACATCTTTCTTTCTATCATTTGGTGTTTGGGGACAAATAAAAAGTGAAACGAAAGGAAGAATTTGGCTTAATATATACAAGATTTCATAGGCAAAAATCATCTAACGCCGGAAAAAAAAATTGTGTAAATTCTCACGTTTTGGTAATGTGAACTCAATGCAGTTCATACTGTAAAGGCCAAATTTGCTGGGAGAGGGAGTCCACTGTTTTTAATTGTACCACCTTCATTCATCGGACAGTCAAATTGAACAACCGTCGTCATCTTTCCTGAACAAACGACGTACAAGGTTTCAATTTTCAACACGAAAGTCTCGTACAAAAGCTTCTTCCGTTGAATAGTTACAATATTGAGTTACACGCATGCTCCTCAAGAATTTGCCAATGTACAACTAGATATGATGGAGGAGACAAGTTGACATCGGCTTTAGCTCCCGAAATGCAAGGAATCGGTTCGACTTATGCGTCAGAGGGACAGCACCGGTGGAATATAAGGTGGCTGATGACCATAAACAAACTTTCCAGGGCAAAATTCTCGTCATAGACGGAGCACGGATAAAACAACGATCTTCCAAGTTAGATTTCAATACGACAGGCGACCCACACTATCTGCAGGTTGCAACCAATGATCGTAACTTGCAGAAGCTTCATTGGCACTGACCAATATCGTCATGGTCACTGGATAATAGTAGAAGGGGGGAAACAAAGCCAAGGACCATGCAGCTTCATTCCTTTGTTGCGACTCTTGAGAATTGAAGAGCGAGCATATAATTTTGTCATTCTCCCAGTCTATGCCCATGCCACCTAAAACTTTGCCTGTCACTATCCTTCTAAGATCTTCACCGCTTTCAACAGCACATCTCTCCTCAGCAATTCCATACAAGGGTGGTTCCAAATTCTTCCATCGAACTGCTTTTTCACTTATGCTTTGCGAGCACGGTCACGCCACGAACCTTGTTGCCTAGCAAGTACCTAATTTCACATTAGAAACGACACAGATTCACCTTAGTAGCTGAAGGAAGCACCTCAAATGAAAACTGGGAGAATTGACGTAAGTTCGCACCTTTTCACTGACAAGGCTTGCAACAGGGATATTCTCAACACTCTTGTTTCCATTCTCCACGATTGGCTCCTGCTCTTCGACTGATAAAGTATGAGAAGATCCAAACATGGCTTCATCATGTGCAGCCTTTATCTGTTCCTCTCTTCTCGCCTTCACCGTGATGCAAAAAAAGAATCAGACGCTTACAAAAGATGCTATATCATGCAGTCCTCTGTTATCAGAGTAATTAGAGTGTTTTAACCAAATTCAGACTTGAGAGCACCTCTACAGCTGAAAAACGGAAGCTCTGCCCGATATGCTTGACTAAGGCTGCATCATCTTCAGCAGCTGCAGAAACCAATGGATGTCCAAAGTCAGTAGTCCACTGAATTCAACCCAGCTTTCTTTCCATACTAATTAGCAATCGGAGTATTGCCGTTAAGACAATGCCACAACCACACTGTTCAGTTTTAAAGGCATCTGAAATCCCTTGTACGCTCAAAATAATGTCTAGGGGTTTGCTCTAATTATGTTCATGCTATACTACTGATTTGTAAAGTGTCAGAGCAGAAAACCATATGATCAAAAGAACACAAACTACATGCCAGTTCCTCCTCGTCAAAACTTAAGGATCCCTAGAAAGAGTCCTTTATCGAAGAGGACATACACTTCATGAACCCAAAAGAAGGAACATTTCGAAATAATGCTAAACTAGCTTTTCTTCTCACTCGTTGGCATAATAAATGTTGTTGAACTAGCGTGCCTCAATGATCCGCAATTACAACATTTTTCGTCAAAGACGAAATGTGCACCACTGGAACCAAGCATCAGGGATATAATGACCTAATGAGGTGTCAACAAACTGTCCAGTTGACTTGACTTATTCGATATGACTAAGAAATACAACATAACTCGAACGAGAATAGTCACAAGCGAGAAACCAGAGGCACTGGAACATTTGCAAGTTAAAGCAAAACAAGATTATTGATCCAAGTTCTTTACACTTTCGCATGCGCGGTTAGTTAAAATGTAGGAATAAGGCTTTAACCTTCGATTTCCTCATCGTCAAGCGGAGCATCTTTGTCAAACTTGAATCTTTCCCAGCCAGAGCCCATTCCATTTGATTCATCTCTTTCAGCTGCAATTCATCACAAAACATTAACACGCCTAAAAGAACGACCATATCTTGACAGCATAGGAGATAGTTTTCCATGGAAAATGTTCCAGAAAGGGAATTGCAAGGCAGTAGAAGAACCAAGAAATCGTTAATTTTACCAGTTTCAGCAAGCTGAAGTTTCATCTTGGCTTTAACCTTTTCAGCTGCAGTCTGTTCACGAAACAAAAGCTTACACCTTCTAAGAACAAGGCTAAAATTTGAAAAATTCGATTCAATTCGATACAATTGGAAAGATTAGCATACCATCTTATCGTATCCATAGATCAACCGTGAATAATCAACCGCCTTTCCACCGCCATTCTTCTCCTTCCCAGATCGTTCCATTTCGTTTTTCTCTCTGCAATCACTCATACTCTTCTCCGACCTCCGCCTCTCTCGAGGAGACGCGCCCCGTGTCCTCCCGAATCTCCGCGGCGACGCACTTCTGCTCCTGCTCCTGCTTCTCCTCCTTCGGTCCCTATCTCTCTCCCTGCCCCTGTCCCTGTCCTTCTCTCTGTAGCTATCTCTATCTCTGCTCCTGCTTCTCCTTCTCGACCGCCTATCCCTCTCCGCACTCCTCGATCGGTGCCTCCGACTTCCACGATCTCCTCGCTCGTCTCGATCCGAAACCCTAGACTGATGCCTATCGGCATCATCCGGCTTCTTCCTGAGCTTGTTCTGGATAGACTCGAGATGAGATTGCTTTTCGAACTGCGAGGTTTTGGTGGGGCTCGATGCTTTCACGAAGTTGCTCAGGAAAGAGGAGGAGGACGACGAAGAAGAAGCGGAGACAAAGGCCGATCCTCTAGCGGGAGGAGCAGAGTCATTGGAGGCGGAGAAGCCGAGCCCTTGCTTGAACCTCGCGGCTCCTTCGCCTTTCCGAGTGAGCTCGTCGTAGTAGGCCGCCGCTTTCTCTTCCTCCATCGATGACGATTTCGGTGCTTCCCCGACGGTGAGACAGAGGAAGAATAAGCAGCAAAAGGAGGTTTTGGGCCGGACGTTGCTAGAATAAAATCCTTATTGGGCCTTTTAATTGAGCCCATTGGGTCTAAAAACTGAGCCCATTTAGATTTTACGCTGTTCCCGATGATATGCATACGACCGGAAACAACATTAAGCTCAAGGAGCATTTGCTTAAGGCAAATATGGTTTGAGATTGTGTCCCATCAAGCTTAATAGCCGCGACATAATGACTCTTTTAAGTCCTAACATAGTTCGTCCACGTGTGAATCTCTTTGCTGAGTCGGTAAAAGATTTCACTTAGAGAGTGCTTGATAATTGAGTAATGTCCTGTCCACCTTTTGGTACTCAAAAAGAAGAAGAGAGGGGAAAAAAAAGAAGAACTATCTAATTTTTTTTCGCCTGTCATCTATAGCGCAAGACAAGTACGGGGGTCGCATTTTTCAAAATGGAAATGGGTGTTCAATCACCGAGAAGAAATCGCGCATGTTCCGATATGTTTCCTCGCAAGTCGCAGCATCCTCTTTGACCGACCAATGGTAGATCTCGAACAATTTTTTTTTTTTTTATGCTTTCCGAAATTACAAAGAAATGCACGTAACTATCGCGAATATATATATATATATATATATATATATAGGTAAAGCTTATGTCTGCTGACGTGGCAGTCACTCACGTCGGCATCCGTTTCCATCTCCCTACCAAGAACCTGCCTTCATTTGATCGACTCAGAAAGCCCGGTTTTAGTAGCAATCCTTACTTTCGATTTCTCCCATGGTCGCAGACAGCAGGAGATTGTCACTGAACTTTCCCCCCAGTCCGAATTCTACCTTGAAGTCACCGGTCAAAACCTCACGCCCGACAAGGAGATGAGAAATGATTTCTTTTCTTACTTACATATATATTTATCTGATTCCTATTTTTGCAAGCTGCTGATATGTCGTATTCTGTACGCAAGTGACGAAATCCTGCTCGCTGAGGCATGTAGTCTCATCCCTGAGCTCCTGAAAAGGTAAAGAATCGAACTTCTCATTTGTTTTTTGTTTTTTTTTTTTTAAAGGAAGGATATGAATTTGTAACTTAATGCGCACTTGCCAATAGGAAAAAGGAAAAAGGAAAAAGCATGATAAGCTTCGTCTTTACGGCAAAACTACAAACGAGGGGCTATTTCCAAGCATGTGTATACAAAGACCCACCGAAAGCAAGAAGACCCCCAAGTCAAGTCAACGATAAGCTCAAAGACAACAGCGAAGATCTTCCCTATATCTTCCTGTCTCTCCTCGTCCTCCCCCCGGGCACCACCACCACCACCACCACCACCAGAAGAAGAAGAAGAAGAAGTCGCGCAGTGTAGATCTGCACAAGCCATGGACACCTGGAGCCGCGGGCAAGAACTGGGCATCAAAGATGAGGTGATCAAGAAAGCTTGCTCTGCCTCCGTGAGAGCTCACCAGGCTCCGGACAAGCCCTTCCTCGTCGAGCAGATCCCCCGCGGCAGCCCCTCGCAGGTCGTCTTCGCCTTCTCCGGGTCTTGGTCTCTCGGCCAGTCGTCCGCCGGAGACGGCAAGGCCAGAGCCTTCGGAGAGACCGAGGTCAATCTCGCCATGTTCCCTTCCCTCAGGAGCATCGGAAACAACATAACTGCTACGGTCAACGAGGCCTTCATGAGGCAATTCCTGCAGATTCTAGAGAAGTCAACGCTCCGCGCTGAGGTACTCCTTGAATCTTGAATCCATTTTTCTAGTTTCTCCAGATGCGTTGCTGTTTTCACTCCCCAGAAGTAAGTACATTGGCACATCGCATCGCCGGCGATCTGGGTTAAGTTCAATTTCTCTACACATACTCTTAGCAATGGAAGAGATGTTCGTCATGGACTACGAATCAAACCGGGATTTTTCTTTCGTTTCCAGGTGGAGAAGGCAATGGGGAAAAGCAAGTCAATAATATTCGCCGGCCACTCTTCGGGCGGTCCGATTGCGATATACGCGACCGTTTGGTTACTCGAGGAGTGCAAAAGATCGAAGAAGACTCCGGCTCACGGCCCTTTCTGCTTAACGTTCGGATCCCCTCTTACCACCGATCGCATCTTTTGCCACGCCCTGGGACGAGAGGGGTGGTCCGATCGCTTTGTCCACTTTGTCATGATACACGACATTGTTCCCAGGATTTTGCTCGCCCCTCTCTCCTCCACAGAGGAGTTCCTAGAACAAGTCCTCCCGTACCTCATCTCGGCTCCCGCACATCGCGGACCTGATTCGATTGACAAGGTGAAATTGACCGCCTTGTTCGGCACCGTGATGAGGAATGCATCATGTGTTGCAAGCCACACGGCGTGCATTCTAATGGGCAGCACGAATATGCTATTAGACACCATGACTAAATTTGTGGAGCTAAGTCCTTACCGACCGTGCGGGAAGTATGTCTTTTGCATTGGGGCAGGCAGGTCGGTGGTCGCGAAGAACCCAGATGCCGTCTTTCAAATGTTGTTTTACTCTTTACAGCTAATGCCTGAATCAGACGTTCAACAGGCAGCAGTAGCAAGCTTACTGGCACATCTTGCTTATGAAGATGGACTAGACAAGAGCCTGGACATGCGTAATGCAGTCCATTTGGAGAACCTCCGAGAATTACCTCTCAGCTCAGATGATACTGCAGATATCGCGACCAAGACAATCGACGCCACCCTAAATGGCCTTAATCTAGTGAGTCGATTCCCCTGGCCCAAGCATTTTCCTTTTTATGTAACGCACTCACTTTTCTGATATTCTTCCGAAGTGTAATCGAATGTTCACCGACTATGATTTTGTTATTGCAGAGTGCAAAGGCAAGGCTGTGCCTTCGTGCTGCCGGAGAGTCAGAGAAGCAGAAAGAGGATAACCAGACGAAGATGGAAGGCAAGATGGAAAACATAAAGAGATACCTTTCCAATGTAGGAGAGTACCGGACCATGTGCGAGACCCGTGGCATGGGATATTTTGATGCTTTCAAGGTGCAAAAGTATGAGGACGACTTCAGGGCTAACGTGAAGAGACTGGAACTAGCCGGCATATGGGACGAGGTCATCGAGATGCTAAAACGAGATGAGCTCCCGGATAAATTTGAGGCACAGAAAGAGTGGGTGAACCTCGGCACGAGGTTTCGGCATCTCGTGGAGCCACTAGACATAGCCAACTACTACCGACACTTGAAGAATGAAGACACGGGTCCTTACATGAAGATAGGAAGGCCGAAACGCTACATGTATACTCAAAGATGGAGGGAGCACGCCGAGCAGTTGCTGAAAGGTTCATGTGGCCAATCCTGCTTTTGGGCCGATGTGGAAGAGCTCAACCTCGCGTTTGCGAATAAGCAACCACTGAATGAGCCGATGGCTTTGGAGTTGGCGAAGAGACTGAAGGAATGGCACGACAAAGGGGAGGTGGAGAAGGATGCATTCTTGAAGGAGACCGCAGTTGCGAAATGGTGGCAAACTCTCCCGAAAACCACGAAGCAAAGTCCTGCCTCCAAGGTCTAATAGAGACCTAAAAGAGGATCTGCCTGAAATGCCGGAACCCAGCAACTGGCTGGCATCGAGAGGATTGTTACGCTTTGCATTTCATTTTCTCTGTAAACTACGTGTTATCTCGTACAATAAAGCATTGGTAAGTCATGAGAGACAAACCGACATTGAACTAACCAATGTTAATCATCGCAAACCAGATCACTTCCCTTCCCAAATTCGTTGTCAGACTACCCCTCAATGGAAAGTAGCAGCAGTTTTTGCATCTGAAACTTTCATACTTCCTATAAGCACATGTCAGTAAAGGGAAATGAGATCGCGAAGTAAAAAATAACTGACAGTATTGTTAGACTGTTAGGTTAGCAATTTCCTGTCAATAAAAGTTATGCCACAAAAGCGACAATGCAAGTGGCATTATACTTGAATTGCCAAGTAGAGACGGAAAAGAACGAGCAAGACCAAAGCAAAAGCAATTCGAACTTGTTTCTATTACTAGGAAACATGTGCATCTCATATGCTTCAAATACAGGCAAATCTGGCCACGAACTCATGCATTGCTCCGTAGACTATCTAAATTACCGCAACATTCATGCGCCGGTCGACTGCATTGTAGATCGAGCAACCGAGCCAATAGCATTGAGAGAGCGCAAAACCAAACGAGCATTCTTGATTCAAGTCATTCCACCGCCGAACAGAAGGCAAACCGCGAGCAGAAACTTGCAACAGGAGACGCGACATTGTTGAACACAGCGTAAGTTTAACATGAGACAATAAGGTTCTGAACCGGCAAATTTCCTTATCAAGTAGACATCATTTGTTGTATTGCCTGTTTCAGCAAAGCGAAAGTTTCATCTCGGCTTCAAACCCATTCAGCTGGAGCCCGTTCAAGAAACGAAAAGCTTCAGAGGAGCAAGTTCGTGGGCCTCCAATCGTGTACGAAATGACCCGAACTAAGTGTAAATTTGATTAATTGACTATGTGATAATGAAACCTTTTTCTTCTCTCCTTTTGTCTTTTTGAAAAGGTTCTCCGAAATTGCTTCACATGTTCATCAAAAGAGACCAAAATGCGCAAAACCATTTGTTTAACCCGAGAAGTTTCCGGGGCAATTTCTTGTTGACCCCGACAAATGCCATTTCTCGTCCTTCCTTACTAATCTTTATAGGATCAGAAAACAAGACTAATGAGATAGGAAGCCGCTAGCCTCACAGTCTGATAGTACTGTCATTTTTTCCGACCTCGCGATTTTTAAATTAATGAATGTTTCATGCAAAATACGTTGTCATGGTATGTGGATTTGTGATCAGAAATGACTGATCTGTCGTGGAATCATTTTCTAATGTAATATCCATTTCTTAATCGTGTTGAAGAACACACGTGTGTGAACCTGGTTATGTTGATGAGGGGCTACGGATCCTCTGCCCTGGGACCTTCCTGCCCTTCTCATCCCCACCCTCCATTTTTTTCTTTTTCAAACATTTCCCCCCTATAAAAAGGGGGGAAGGGTGAGGATTCCCCTGACCTTCTGTGCGAAGGTCAGGGGATCCGGATCCGTTGATGGGGGTACTCATTAATCTTAGAAACAGACTTCATATTTACTTTTCATCTCTTTCTTTTGTTTAATGAAAAGTTGAAACACGACAAAAAGTCCAGCACCTTAAAGTTTTTGAAAGTGTACGAACATTTGCTATACGAAATCATTTTAAAAAATTCGGTTTTTTCAAGTTAGGAAAAATTTCAAAAAAGAGCCTCAAGTGCTCGTTTTTCAAATAAAGGTCTGAAGTGAACTTTGTTTCAAATAATGGCCTGAAGTACTTTGATTGTATCGAAAAATGGCTCGAAGTGTATATTATTTTAAAAAAAGGGCCTAAAGTGATTATATTAATCTCAAAAAAGGGCCCAAGACATTTTAATTAGCGATATTTTGGTCATTTATCACTTTTTCCCTTTTTCTATTTTTAAGAAAATTTGAAAAACAAAAAGAAAAACAAAACAAAAAGTAAAAAAGGAGATCACAGGCGGGAGGTTTTTGACCTCCCCCCTTTGGTCACCGCCCTACCATCGGTGGTGAGGCGACGATGGCCCTCGGGGTCGCCGGCGCCTTGGCTGGGGCCGGCAACCCTATCGACCGGCGTCGAGGGCTTGCTAGTCCTCGCCTGAGCCGAGATAGGGAGAGGGCGAGGGCACTGTTCATCTTCTTCAACCTAGTGCACTATTTATATCTTCAATCCGCACTGTTCATCGTTCTTTTAGTTTTATAGAGCTCAATGACTCAGTTCTCAACCTATTTTAGAAGAACGTTGTCCACTATGCTCCTGCAAGGCCTATGCTCAACTTTTTGAAGCCCTTCAAGCACCTACCAAATGACGCTCCTCCATTGCTGATCCCTTCGTAGCCCTTCAACTGTAATTTCCTCAACTTCTTGCAGATCCTCCATAGCCAACTAACTCACCAATCATCACCACAAACCTTGTTGAAAATCTGTCTCAAGTTTGAGCTCGCGAACGAAATCCGAGTAAATATATAATGGAATATTTCCGGACGTCATCGTAGAAATCATATTTCCTTTTTGGTATTATCCAGTTTCTATCAAGAATGGAAAGTTATTCAATGGTGAAGTCTGATGCGATATTCACATGGTGGGGTCAAAATTTGTTGCACTTTGACCGTGCAAGATAACAAGAAGAGGAAAGTTAGGTGGAGAAAGTAATCTCTCTTTTCTATTGGAATTGTCAGATGAGGGAAAGTGTAATGGGTTGCTCACGTGGACTCTTCTTGAGATAATAATAATAAAGAAACAAATAAAGAGGAAAGAGAAGAGAAGATTTGCTTTCCTCTCTTGCAAAAACAAAGGTTGCGTGCAGGAGGAAGAGAAGTCCATGTTGGACTTATATTGAGTTGACCGAATCCATGCAGTAGTCGCTTTTTTTTTCTTTTCTCTCTTAAGGTATATGTAGTTACGAAGAGAAAACGAGACAGGTTGGAAGCCCCGGTTGATATGTACGTAGCATTCGTACGAAATCTTGAAGCGCTGCTTCCGTGAGCGCTTGAGCGTGGGTCTTCGTGAAGGTTTTGAAGCGCCGTTTGTCACAACGAGTGCTTGGCATTGAGACTTCGTTTTGTTCGCAGAATTACATTAAGAATTCATGTGTCGAAGCCGATTAAATCTTGAGGTTAGATTTGTGTTTTAATTCCTTTGCGAGATTGAGAGATTATTTCGCGAGGGATTGGGGGCTAAACACTGTGTGCGTTCTTGGATGTAATTGGGGCTGGGAAACACCAAGAGTGTGTTTGTGTAACTCGAGTGTGATCTGTAATCTCCGTATATCGCTCGTTCTATAGTGGAATTCGTTGCTGCTCTCCCCGTGGACGTAGATCTTTACGACCGAACCACGTACATCTGGTGTTTGATTTACTTGCTCGTTCTGTCTATTTTATCGATCGATCGCTTGTTCTGCACAACAATTGGTATCAGAGCTAGGCTTGCTTGAGTTGAAGCGAATTGATGGTGACAGAAGAAGCTAAAGGGAAAATCGACAGATTTGAGGGGAATGACTTTGGCTTCTGGAAGATGCAAATAGAAGATTATTTATATCAGGTGAAGCTGCACGAGCCCTTATCTGGGAAGAAACCAGAAACGATGAAGCAACCCGATTAGGAATTGCTGGATAGACGAGCGATGGGTGTTATTCGGCTGACGTTGGCTCGTAACGTCGCGTTTAATATCGTCAAGGAGAAGACCACTGCGGGTTTGATGAAAGCCTTGTCGGACATGTACGAGAAGCCCTTTGCGATCAACAAGGTCTATTTGATGCGACGTCTGTTTAACTTGAAGATGAGCGAATGTACATCTGTTGCTAATCATATCAATGAATTCAATGTGATCATTAGTTAATTGAGTTCAGTTGAGATTGACTTTGAAGATGAGGTACGTGCTTTGATTCTATTATCCTCATTGCCTGATAGTTGGAATACTACTGTTACTGCTGTTAGTAATTCCTCTGGGTCGACAAGTTTGACGTTTGATGGGATTCGAGATTTAATTCTGAGTGAGGATATCCGTAGAAGAGAATCTGGTGAATCTGTATCTGCTGCTTTAGTAGGTAAAAGATGAAGAGCTAGTACTCGTGTTAGTAGAAGTAATATAAACATAAATAGACGCAGTCAGTCTAGGACTGGCAGTGATGTCTGTTGGAACTGTGGCAAGAGAGAGCATCTTAGAAGAAATTATTTTAAGCTGAAAAACGAAAGGGTTAAGGGAATTGGAGTTGAATCTGCAGATGATGTTGCAGCTGTAGCTGAAAATTCTGATGGTATCGATTGTGTCTTGTCTGTCACTGAGAATTCGTCGTTTGATGGATGGATTATGGATTCTGGTTGTTCTTTTCATGCTACACCAAACAGGAACTGGTTTACTTCTTATCAATGCATGGATAGTAGTAAAGTGCAGTTAGGAAACAACGCTGAATGCAATGTTGTGGGTATTGGTAATGTTAAAATCAGAATGCATGATGGTATTGTGAGGACATTGACTGGGGTAAGACATGTTCCAGAATTGAAAAAGAACTTAATTTCCTTGGGTGCCCTAGATTCAGCTGGATGCAGGTATTCTTCACGAGGTGGAGTTCTGAAGATTGTTCGAGGTGCCCTAGTGATAATGAAAGGAATTAAGCATGGTGGCCTGTATAAACTTCAAGGTGATACATTGATAAGTTTCGCTCCTGAGACGTCGACATCTGTTCGAGAGTCTAACGACTGCTCGAGGAAGGCCTGAGTGTTTGTGCGAAAGCACAAGATTGATGCTGTTGTCAGGAATACGAGGTCAAGAGCTTTGATCGGAACGGAGACTGGTAAGTTGATCAAGCATGTGCGAACTGACAGTAGTATGGAGTCCTGCTAGTGTCGCGACCCGTCCGAAATCGGACGCGGCTAATGGATTACCGATCGCGGGCCCCCCACTCTGAAATGTGGATCGCGGGCCTTAGATCGGCGCGGGCCCTCCCAGGCCCATACCAAATCGCGGCGGAGGTATATCTTTAAGGGATTCGACGATAAGAGTCGATCGTTTTCGACCTTCAGTGTGGTCGTGGTGGCATGTGCAACTTGTGCATGCATTTGGAGTCGCCACCGGTCTTTCTTGGAGGGTAGACCGGAAACCTTACTGACCGATTGGGAGAGATCGATCAGTTCTACGGAACCAGAGATTTTGGGTTCGGGGACTTGGTTACGTCGGTGTCATTACCAACGCCCTTTCGGTACCTAACGTGAGTGATTTTCCTAACTAAGAGTTCATGCAGGCGCAATTTTGGGTGATATGAGTCAGGGTTTCATGCAGGTTGGAAGACTGGTCCTATCAAACCACAGTCAATATAATGAAAGCGCAATCAAGTGCATAAATAAATCATGTCGATGCACATCAATTTCAATCATTGGCCTCCTGGTATAGCCATAAAGGCTTAGGGAAGATGTGATTTAGGGCTAGGGGTAAAATGGAAAGATTCGGGGACAATTAGCCCGAAGGGCAAAATTGTCATTTTTGGAAGGTTTGGATACCGAATTACCCAAAATATTCCATGGCCAGTTGATTGTGGCCATTTCCCATTTTTGAGAATTTTTTGGAATTTCTTGATTTTTCTTCAATTTTTGGAAGACGATTCGCCCAAAGGGCGAAATCGTCATTTTTAAGAAGGTTCGGGGTTCAAAACACCCGGGATGAGCCTTGGCCAGTTGATTGTGGCCATTTCCTATTTTTTTGGGATTTTCCTGGATTTTTAGAAATTTTTCGGAAGACGGTTTGCCGGAAGGGCAAAACCGTCATTTCTGAAAAGACCGGGGGTCAAAAGACCCGAAACGGGTCGTGGCCAGTTGAATATGGCCATTTCCTATTTTCTGGAATTTTTTAGAATTTTTCGGAATTTTCCGAATTTTTTTGAATTTTTATGATTTTTCATTTTTTATTGATTTTTTGATTATTTTATTATTTTCTGATTTTTTATTTATTTAAAAATATTTTCCGGGCCGGGTCAAACCCGGCCCACGCCTCTCGGGCGCCCGGCCCGACCCTAGGGATCGACACCGGCCTAAAATGACACCGTTTTGATTTTTAAATATTTTTTTCTATTTTTTAAACATTTTTTGGATTTTTTTATCTATTTTATTTAATTATCCGAAAATTCCCCGGATCGGACGGTCCACGTCGTGCCACGTGGCTTCATCTCGTGCGTCCGATCAAATACTAGATCGGACGTCCCTCAGTGAGCCACGTGGCCAAATTGTGGCCATCGGATCAAAAATTGATTATTTTCTTTTTTAGAAAAACCTACAAATCGGACGCTCTAGAACGTGCCACGTGGCCTCCTCTGGTGCGTCCGATCTTGTACAAGATCGGATGTCCCTCAGTGAGCCACGTGGCACATCCTCGTCCGCCGGATCGATTATTCGAAAATCATTTATTTAATTCTCCAAAAATTCCAGGATCGCGACACGTGTCGCGATCGTGGCCGTCCGTTTGTTTTATTTGAAAATAAATGGACCGGCCCCACCCGGCTGACGTGGCTGCCTACGTGGCACGCCACGTCGGCCGTTGACCGTTGACCGGCCGGAGGGTCGCCGGAGAAGACGATGAACAGTGAAAATTCCGGCGGGAATAGTAAAAATTCCGGCGAGGTCGCCGGAAAATGCCCAAAATTGACCAAAACTCAGAATTTTTTTTGGGATTTTCGCACCACTAGACTCCCTAACATTTCAACATTAACATACAACAAAATGAGGGCCATGAGCACGTCGGAAATGGCCGAACCGGACCTCCCCCCGACCGGCGCCGGCGAGGATTTTTTAGAAAATTTTTTTGCAACTAAATCCGATTTCTATCGATCACACAGCATCCAAACAAAGTCTAGGGACTTACCTGAGGCCGCCTACGGCTCGGCGGCCGCTGAAATCCCCTCGCCAAGCTCCCGGTTTGGACCGCGGCCGGCGAAGCTCGGACCTCCCCTCTCGGTGGTTTCCGATGCAAAACGAAGGTCAACACGAGGCTTAGAGTCGGTTCTAATGCATGCTTGAGGTTAAACACGCGCAAATGGAGCTCCGGGATGGCTCGGCCGAGAGCCAAAAACTCAAAGCCCGTTTGGGCATTTCATCGAACACATGGCCTACATGTGAAAAACGAGGGTCGGGGGAGGAAAACCGACCTTGTGGTGGCTTGTCGACGGCCGTTGAAGCTCCGGTGAAGCTCCCTTGAAGGTCTTGGATGTCGGTCCGACCTCGTTTTTGCCCGTAGCTCCGCCAAAAAAACCTCCCCTTTTCCTCTCCGGCCAACTCGGTTTTAACCGAGAATCCCGCCGGTCCTCGTGGCCGACCGGCTCTCTTTTCGCGCCCACGCCCCTGCCAAACACAAGCATCGGTCTCTGGTACTGTCCCCCACGTTCGCTGTCCCCCTTTTCTTCAAAAATCGCGCGCTGCCCACTCCCCTGTTCTGCCCTGCCATACTGTCCGTGCAAGGGTCTGCAACATTGTTGCAGACCCGGGTCGGGCCGGGTCGGGTCGGGCCGGACCCGACCGACCCGGTTCGGCCAAATCGCCCAAATTGGCAAATTGACCCCCCAAATGACCTCTTTTCATGAAATTGATGGCAAAATCGGATTCCTTGACATGTTTTCCATCAAATATGGGTATTTTCGTGAACCAATTTTTTGAAATTCTGTGAAAACCCCAAATTGTCCCTAGGATCCGAGATTTAATTTCGCCAAATCGAAGGCCTAAACGATCGAATTAGCCAAAAATTGAGCCCACCAATGGATTCAGCATGATGAAAACTGTTGGGTAGAGGTGTTTAATTTTAATGGGTGTGCCCGTGTGAAATTTAATTTCAAATATTGTGAAACCGGGGACTAAATTGAAAGATTTTTATGCAATTAAGCCCTTTTGGTTAAAATTGATCAAATTGGAGGGCAAATTGACCCAATTGCATTTCAATACTTTAGAGTCCAATGTCATAGCTTATAAAAACCGAGAATTGAAAATTAAAAGACTCGAAAAGGATTTTTTAGGCCCGGTTCGGGATTAGGTTTGTGAAGGAACACAATGAACCAAGCCGAATTTCCATAATAAAAAGTGAAAATATTAAATATAGAATTAAAATAAAATTTCTGAATATTTTTGTGTAATTTTCTGACCATTGATGGTATTTTTTCTAATTTTTTGGGTATTTTTATAATTAAATAAATTCCAAAAAATATTAAAAAATTTAAAAAATATTTTTTGTTCAAAATTGGTTCCTAAGGCTAGGCTAAGGCTCCCAAAGTTGATTTTGTAATTTTTTGACCTTTTTTGCTATTTTTAATTAATTTTAGAAATAAAAACTAAAATAAAAGATGGTCAAAAATCAGGTGTCAACAGCTGCCCCTCTTTGAGAGTGAGCTCGTCAGAGGTTGCTTTCAAAGACAAAATGACACCTGGATCTTAGCCGACTCGACTGGGGAAAAGAAATACCATGACATCGGACCCTTAAGTCTTTTGATGAACGCTCAAATTAATCTCTGGTTTGCTCTTGCAATTTGAGCTCGGGCCTGAGTGAGAGAGACTTACTGAAGCTCACCTGTCAGATGCTGCCGGTTGCGATGACTTTCAAGAAGATACCTAGGACTCGTTCAGAACATCCTAGGGAGATTAAGCTCTGACATGCATGGTAGGTCATACCATTAGTTGACCCTTATGGCGGTTTCTACCATTGGTTGACCCTTATGGCGGTTTCTACCATGAGTTGACCCTTCAGGCGGTTTCTACCTTTGATTTGGTTTTGACCCTTATGGCGGTATCTACCTTGAGTTGACCCTTCAGGCGGTTTCTACCTTTGGTTGACCCTTATGGCGGTTTCTACCATCAAGTGAGACTCCAGACTGATAGGAATCTAAGGATGACGCGCCCGTTCTGTAGGGTTTGTCGGAGACTCGATCGTTCTGTAGATCGGTCTTGGAAAAGGTTTGCCTACTAAAAGGCTACGCCTATGAAATGACATATCCCTTCTTGTCGGGACTAGTCGAAGACTCGATCGTTCTGTAGATCGGTCTTGGAAAAGGTTTGCCTACTAAAAGGCTCCGCCTCGGAATGACATATCCCTTCTTGTCGGGACTAGTCGAAGACTCGATCGTTCTGTAGATCGATCTTGGACAAGGTTTGCCTACTAAAAGGCTCCGCCTCGGAATGACATATCCCTTCTTGTCGGGACTAGTCGAAGACTCGATCGTTCTGTAGATCGGTCTTGGAAAAGGTTTGCCTACTAAAAGGCTCTGCCTAAAGATTGACATCATTAAGGTCTCTTTTGGAAGGTTTACCTAACTCTAGGTTCACCTGAAGGCTATCCTGGGATTTAGGGGTTACCTGAAATCTCGCAGAAGGCCGAGTTGTCCTTTCGACTTGCGAGGTACCTTTCTGGGATATGGGGACTCCAATTATCCTGCAGAAAGCTGAAACCTGCAAACTTTTCATTAAAAAGGTATCAGTTTGGGACCTGGGTTCTCCAGGGATCCTGCAAAACATGACCCTATGAGCTTTTCTTGACAGAGCAAGGCATCCTTCCGGGATCATGGGTTCTCCACGCCCGATGGGACTGTCTGAATTTTGAAAAGGGGTCTCATGACGAGGGTTCTCCACGTCCGATAAGACTGCTTGATTTTTGAAAAAGGGTCCCGAGACGAGGGTTCTCCACGTCTAATGGGATTGTTTGATTTTTTGAAAAAGGGGTCCTAGGACGAGGGTTCTCCACGTCAAACTAGGACTGTTTGGTATTTTTTTGAAAAAGGATCCCGAGACGAGGGTTCTCCACGTCTACTGGGATTGTTTGATTTTTTTTGAAAAAGGGGTCCTAGGACGAGGGTTCTCCACGTCATGCTAGGACTGCTTGATTTTTGAAAAAGGGTCCTGAGACGAGGGTTCTCCACGTCTACTGGGATTGTTTGATTTTTTTTTTTTTAAAAAGGGGTCCTAGGACGAGGGTTCTCCACGTCAAGCTAGGACTGTTTGATTTTTTGTTTTAAAAGGGGTCCTAGGACGAGGGTTCTCCACGTCATGCTAGGACTGCTTGATTTTCGAAAAAAGGGTCCTAGGACGAGGGTTCCCCACGTCAAGCTAGGACTGTCTGATATTTTTGAAAAGGGGTCCTAGGACGAGGGTTCTCCACGTCAAGCTAGGACTGCTTAATTTTCGAAAAAAGGGTCCTAGGACGAGGGTTCTCCACGTCAAGCTAGGACTGCTTGATTTTTTGAAAAAGGTCCCGAGACGAGGGTTCTCCACGTCATACTAGGACCATCATTTTTTGAAAGAATGTTCTATCTTCACCTCTTCTTTTGAAAGATCCCGAAATTTGTCGGGAATTTAGTTTTGAAGCAGTGAAAGCTTTTATCTTGACAAAGCTTCACTTGGGTCTGTTGAGGCGACATTCTGGGAGCTGGGTTCTCCAGGTATCCTGCAGAAGTTCGAGCCTGAAAAATTTTTCTTCACCAAGAAAACGTTAGTAATCTTTGGAAGACAACGGTTGTCCAATCGACAAAATTTTATGACTTGAGTTTTAGTCATGAAATGTGCATTTTGATGTTGGAGGTTATCCAAAACATTCTTGCAACATACAGATGTGATCACAAATTCCTTGCGGGGCAAATCTGGATCAATTGTTTGAAAATTCCAAGAAGAGTTTGTTCAAAACATCAATTGGAATATTTCTCGACAATGAGGTATTCTCACCTGTTTTGAGATAGTGGTTTTTATAGGGGATGCACTCAATTCCCTACTAACCTGTGCCTAGGTTTTAGGCTCATTCGCAGCGCTTACATTTTGATCGGTCGGGAGGTCTTCCACGGGACCGTAATGTTGGGCTTGGTATTGGTTTTCAAGGGGGACCCGCTTTGGAGTCGAGGCCATCGAATGAAAGTCTTCACCATCTGCTCCGGGTTTACAAGTCAAGAACCCTGCAAAATGAGAAAGAAATAGTCTTGCTCGTACTTCTTCGAGCTAAGCTATATGTTAACCCAAGTGTCTTAGTTAGAGAAGACTGTTTCAGGGTTGTAACATTGGTAGGATTGGGGACCGAAAAAGGCTTATTTTTGGCCCAGAATTTATGAGGGGATTGACATTGGTGATCATTGCAAATTTGTCACCTGTCTTTTCCATTCTGCATCTTCAATTTTTGAGGTGTGCAACCGCTTTTGAGGTGTGCACAAATTCTTTAGAGAGAATCTCTGGCTGCATTAAGAGGTTGACAATTCTGTCTGTGTTTTTCCTCCTCACTTGACATCATTTGGAGAAGCGACCTTTTGATCTGACTCCTTTAGGGGTCTTTCTCTCTTCCTTTCCCTACCAGGTTTCATTAGGGATCGATCAAATTGTTCACCCGAGCATCGGCCTCGCTTTTACCAGGCACTTTGCTTTTTCTTGATGCTGGGGATTTTTCTCATTATCTTTTCCTTTTCATTTTTCTTTTGAAACCCCGCTTTTTCTCATCTTTGAGAGATCGTGTTAGACATGTGACCAAAGGTCTAACAAGCTTCAACATTAACTTAGGGATTTCTTCGCAAACCCTAAGTTTGAACTCTTCCGCTTTTGAATTGGCGCTGCCTCTGTCTTGGAACTTGCAATGACCACCAACGGGTTTATGAAGTGAATTTGCAGGCTCAACTTGGCTGTGCAAAGGATATGGTGTGTGGGATAGAGAAATGAATGCTTCTCGTCATCCTATGGCACTTGGATTACCATATAAACAACACACAAAGATTGATGTTAGTCCGAGCAAGAGAATTTCTAACCATTTTCTCCTGATGTTGCTGGACTCGCCTCCATTTTGCCCCAATGTGGGGTGGTTCTTGACAGGGTTGAGAATGAAAACCGCCGTTCAAAGGGGTTGTCAATGGTCACCTGTAGTGTTTGGGGATATGAAACGAATGCCTCCGTCATCCCAATCCATGTAATTGCTGCGAATAATCCCTACTTCCGTAGGTCCAGATTTTACTATCTGATCCACTCCACTTTTCTCTCAAGTGTGTATAGGACGTGTTTGGATAAGGCTTTGCCCCTCGTCTTTGAGAAAACATCCTTTTGAAAGTTTTGAACAATTTTTTATTGGAAAAATCTCTCATTTTCTCCAAAAATTTTACCCGTCAAGGGGATTTTATGATGCACCATGCATGTTCTAATCATGTTCAAACAACCTCCTGTTTCAAAACATGAATGCCAATGAAATTTGAACTCTATGCCTTTTCCAGACGTTAGATTCTGAAAGCTTTTCTTTTCTTCTCTGTTTTTATTCAACCTCTTCAATGGATTGGGGAAAGGGATACTTACCTGTCCCCCGCGGCTGGAGATCCCTGAAAATGCGAAAGAAACATGTTATTGTACGTTCATGAATTTTTCAAAAAAATTAGAACGATACATCCTACCCTTGGTCATGTGTTCCAATGGGTAATACTTGGGGTGTGAAAACCTGTTTCGCCTTGATGGCGAACCCCTGTCAAAGACGGGAAATAGGTGTCAGTTTGCGTTCCAAAATTCGAGGCAAATTGGAACAATACAGCCTTGTTCTTGCTTTGTGTTTCCATTTGAACACAAACGCGCGGCTTGTAGAAGTTGGCCATCTATCTTGTGGCCATGATCCCTCCGTCTGGTTGGCGATAAATCCTTCTCAAGGATTTGCCCTAGGGGAGATCCATTTGTGATTTTGGATGCATTCCAGCGCCACTCTTCAGAGTTCCTTTTATTCAAGGAAAAAGGAAATTGTTATCGGAATGCATGTCAAAGCATGTAATGTGGGAGCGATACTTTTTACCCTCCACTCAGTCTTATAATCAAAGACCATTTCTTGGAATCCTGACTTCCAAGGTCGATAATTCTATTTGCCTCATTGTCGGCGAGTTCTTTTATTTCGTGGCTTTCTGGTGCCAACCATTTTCTGTCCATCTTGACGGTGAATCCCTGTCAACAATAAACATCAAGTGTAAGTTCGTGTTTCGAAATTCGAGACAAATCGAAACGATACTGCTTTACTCTCGCTTCGCGCCTCCATTTGAACGCAAATGTAAGGCTTGTTGAAGTCGGCCATCTAGCTCGTGGCCATGATCTATCCGTCTGGTTGGCAACGAATACTTCTCTAGGATTTGAACCGGATGAGATCAATTTGTGCTTTTGGACGTATTCTAACGCCATTTTGCGGGGTTCCATTTCCTGGCAGCTTGCCCCCTACAACGGATATTTCTTTTCGCTTCCACGTTGGGCGAGATCCTTTCTTTTGTGGCTTTTTGGTGCCACCAATTTTCGTTCACCCAGGTTTGTATCCTGGGGTTTACTTCCGATGAGGACGACTCTGTCATTGCGTCCATGGATTTTGCCAGATAAGAAATGTCCTTCCTTTGTCCGGCGCACAAATGATTCACTTGCCCTGGTTAGATTCATTCCTGCGTTTTGCTATAATCTCCATCCTCTTTGGGGATGTCTTCCCTCTTGGGATTCCTGATGACGCCTTACTGATGTATTCCTTTCCTTCGTCGATTATTGACGCTTCTCATTTGATGCGGATGATGGATGCTGCTTCATCTCGTCTGTATTTGTGGGTGTTGTTCGCGAGACGATCCTCAATCACGTCGACAACTGCTTTTCGATTATTTTCTTCTGTCTCTAGGCAGCTTGACATTATTTGGGATTTGTCGTGTGGCGGTTTGGTGATTCTCCCGATCACAGTCGCCACTTGAGGTATTTGATGTTCCCCTGTTGAAAAGAAAAAACCTCACGAGTAAAGAATGCATAATTGACTATTGGAATCGATACAATTTACCCTTGAAATTTATCCTGCGGGAACCGGCATTTCTCCCTTTGGGTTCTCTGTGTGCAGGATGTGTGCATGGTATGCATGATATGTATGCTAACGACGAAAAATGAATTCGTGTTTTTCGCTCTATTCAAAGAAGGCATTTTTATCAGATGTGTCAATCTGCAAAGCTTGAATTTTTCTTTTTAAGTGTTCTTTTCACAAAGATTTCTAAATGATGATAAACTTCTTCAAGTTTTCTCAAAGGTTTCGTTCACAAATTGAGCTATTAGAATGCTCTTAAAAATATTTAGCCAAAGTGCATGTCTGAGATGCCATGAAAAGGGGTACTTCCTGTTTGTCATTTGAAGGCATTGCTTCTTGGGCCCTTTGCTTCTGTTCCCTACCTGAAAGGAAAAAGAAATGAAACATTATTCTCATATCAAGAAAATAATCATTTTGGAACGATACGTCCTTTTACCAGAATCAATGGCTCCGTATCGTTCTCCTTCTCATTTAGAAGGGTTTGATGTGTTTTGTCTTTGATTGATTATTCCACTTCATCATGATTCATGGGTGATAACTGCTTCAGGGACTTCCCCTACGTATCCCCATGGTGAATTCGGCATATCCTACATTCGGTACCCTTTCTGGGTAGAGAGTGATTTGCCCCCAGCAACTGGATGCGTTGTCTGGGGCTGACTGATTTAGCTGCAGGCAGTTTGATCATGCTGTGTTGGTGTATTCAATCTTCTGAAGATCTCAGCATTTGATGTTCTGCAACGTTCGACACTCCTTGGTCTCATCCATGCATTCCAAATTCTTCATGCATATTTTGTTTTGTCGTTATTTTATGACGTCCCTCGATCATTCTGTTGTTTGACATCAGCAAGCACGGGTTTACTTGTGGCTGAGTACTTCAACATCCTGGAGTGTTACTTCACAAGCAACAATTTTCTTCATTGTGTCTTGTCGCATTCACCTTACGCTTTAACAATCTTTTACTCCACCTGTACGATGAAATGAATGAGTGACTCGATTGCTGCATGAGGAGCTTTAATTGAAACGACTACGGATTTACTATCCCCGCTCTGGTCACTTCTGGCATCCGAGATGCTGGAAATTTTTCAATGGGCCCGTTCATTCTCGTCATCACCTGCAAGAACGAGAAACCATATCAACTCGTGAACCAGTCAATCCGATTTGGAACGGATACAGCTTTTTCGACTTAGGGAGAATCGATCCTAATCAGGTTTCTCCTTCTTCACGCTGTCTGTTTGGGGTTCAACCTGATTTGATCCATCCTGTTTTTACCAACCCAATGGGGGTGACATATGATGAAGGCATCTTCCTCTTCCTTTTGTAGGGAATGCAAGTTTCTATTTGTTGGTCTTCAACCATCTTATCTATCGTTCCACCATCATCTTGCATGTGGTCAGATGAGGGCATTTTCGGCAAATGTCTGCCATGTAAAACATGTCCCTCTTGTCTATCCGCAGATGGATTTTTCTTCTCGATCTGTTTTTCACCTGAGAGGAAGAGATAGGAAATATTATGCCAATATCTGATTGAAAATCAATTAGGAACGACACGTCTTTACACTTGATCCGGCTGCCCCGGTCAGGTGGCGTCTGCCCTAGTTGAGTGGGATTTGCCCCAATTGACTACTTTGATCCACTTCACAATTTTTTTTACGGTTCTTTTTTCAATTTGGGGGATATCTGCTGTTTGGAGTTTCATGTCTCCTTTTCATCTTGGTGGGCTTTTGCCCCGGTATGCTGTCTTGGTGAGAAGCCGATTTCTTTGTCTGACTTCAAATATCCATCCATGTGGCTTGAGTTGTCGACCATCTTTGATCTTCTTGAAGGACCACTCCTGAGGATCAATAAAACACAATCAACAAATTTTCAAATTCAAAGAGATTAGATTACAGCTAATTCTCTTCTGAATGTGGCTCCTTTGATTGCATGTTGTTCAACGTCTTGAAAGATGGCAAAAATGCCCTCATCAGTTGACTATTTTTCTTGATGATTCCCTGGTCGGACAGTCAGGTTAGAATTTAAGACTGTCGGGGTACCCCCTGTGTGATGAGGATGAGTGTCTTCATCTCTGTCATCATTGCGAACACCTAAGCCAACTGACTCTCCAGGGTGGTCAAGCACTTTTCTATGCCATCCTGGTCCATTTTAACTTGTGACTGATTCTTCACACAAGTCCTCGAATTTTGATTCTGGAAATTACCTGTTCGAATGACAGGAATATGTCAGAAAGGGAAGTAAAGCATAAATCCTTTCAATTTTATGCTTTCTTGTAATTAACGAAGATAAGGACTTTTACACAAGCCTTAACCTCATGTGAAAAATTCTTATCGATGTTTTTCGAGAGAAAACATAAAACTAAAAGGAGCGTAATCCATGGTTATCACTTTTGGTAAATCCCCAGAAAATCTGTGGAATTTCCAAGAAGATAAAAATGCGGTTCCAATGTGTCCTAAATTCGATTAGAGATAGGACATCTAAATTGAAATGATTTCCCGAAGGTAATTTGGATATCATGTCTCCTCTTGAATTCAGGAAACATGGACGACTTTAGTTAATTACCAAGGATTACCAATGATGCATGCTATAGACCGGTTCAATTCCATGTCCGGCGCACCATGAAATGAATGTTAGATTCTCGTACTTGGGTTAAACATGCCAAGTGTGAGTTCTAACGAAAATTTCATCTGGGTAAGACGTGCAATTGAATTGAAAAGTCCGGATGGTTGAGAGAAATTCCAGTGTCACATTCCAATGTCAAGACACTAGACAAGACTTAGAAATCGAGGTGTAGAAGATAAATGGGAGACCCACAGACGGGTGCTCCTTACAGACTCGACGATCCTGATAAAAGAAAAGGGACGACTGGAATGTGACCCTTAATAACCTAAAGAGATGCCCCAAGTCGGGTCTTCGGGGGACGATGCCTGGCGTCTTCGGTTCGGCCCTTCGGGTCTTCGTTTTTATCAGATGACATCTTGACAGCGTCTGGCGGGTGTCTTGGATTTGCTGTTATCGCCTATCCTTCAATTTCCGGTAAGGTCACTGGATCATTCCTCGGACAGCTCGAAAAGGGTAGACTCCGTTGAATGTCCAGGCAGTCTGATGGCGGATGACGCGTCGCTCATACTTGAATACGTCTGGGATGTGGGACCGACTTGGAGAGATCATCTCTTTTATCTATACTTTAAAATGGAATTGGACTCAACCATCGGACTTGATGAATGCAACATGTTGTGCAAAATGAAAGGCTGCAAGTGAATTTAAATAGAAATGGCAGGACCTTACCATGAGAGGTACCCAATGATTTTTTTGGTTTTAGGTATACCAACCATCCATATACATGCGCATGAGACAAGTGAGGCTTGACTCTAGAAAAAAAGAATGGCTTAAGTGAGGAACCTAGAGGCTTCCCTCTATCCGAGTCGATAAATTCGTCCATGAGCGCAATCCACAACAAATGGATAAAAGTCTCGACTTGGATAGTGAGTAGGATCGAATATGGTCGACCCCAGCGCAATCGACGCTAGAGCGTTGCATATCGATCCCTGATCTAAGGCTACCTGAAAAGGTGATTTCGCGGCCTGGGTTTGGGCGCTTTGTGCAAAGTGTCGTGATCCTCAAATATGCAGTGAATCATAAGCGACAATTTATATATCAATCAGCGCTTCAAATCATCCATATAACATACATTCCTACGCCCATCCTGCATAAGACCATGTTAATCACAGACTACACCCATTATCACTCCAATCTGCAAAAACGTATAACACCTATCGTGAGCGGACTTACCTCACCTTCAAGAGCGCCTACAGGGTTAGAAAAATCACTCAACGTTTTAATTACGGCCTAAGTCCACTTGAGGTCCAGAACCAAGTGTTCTAGAACAACTTCCCCAGTGGAGTCGCCAGCTGTCGCGACCCGTCCGAAATCGGACGCGGCTAATGGATTACCGATCGCGGGCCCCCCACTCTGAAATGTGGATCGCGGGCCTTAGATTGGCGCGGGCCCTCCCAGGCCCATACCAAATCGCGGCGGAGGTATATCTTTAAGGGATTCGACGATAAGAGTCGATCGTTTTCGACCTTCAGTGTGGTCGTGGTGGCATGTGCAACTTGTGCATGCATTTGGAGTCGCCACCGGTCTTTCTTGGAGGGTAGACCGGAAACCTTACTGACCGATTGGGAGAGATCGATCAGTTCTACGGAACCAGAGATTTTGGGTTCGGGGACTTGGTTACGTCGGTGTCATTACCAACGCCCTTTCGGTACCTAACGTGAGTGATTTTCCTAACTAAGAGTTCATGCAGGCGCAATTTTGGGTGATATGAGTTAGGGTTTCATGCAGGTTGGAAGACTGGTCCTATCAAACCACAGTCAATATAATGAAAGCGCAATCAAGTGCATAAATAAATCATGTCGATGCACATCAATTTCAATCATTGGCCTCCTGGTATAGCCATAAAGGCTTAGGGAAGATGTGATTTAGGGCTAGGGGTAAAATGGAAAGATTCGGGGACAATTAGCCCGAAGGGCAAAATTGTCATTTTTGGAAGGTTTGGATACCGAATTACCCAAAATATTCCATGGCCAGTTGATTGTGGCCATTTCCCATTTTTGAGAATTTTTTGGAATTTCTTGATTTTTCTTCAATTTTTGGAAGATGATTCGCCCAAAGGGCGAAATCGTCATTTTTAAGAAAGTTCGGGGTTCAAAACACCCGGGATGAGCCTTGGCCAGTTGATTGTGGCCATTTCCTATTTTTTTGGGATTTTCCTGGATTTTTAGAAATTTTTCGGAAGACGGTTTGCCGGAAGGACAAAACCGTCATTTCTGAAAAGACCGGGGGTCAAAAGACCCGAAACGGGTCGTGGCCAGTTGAATATGGCCATTTCCTATTTTCTGGAATTTTTTAGAATTTTTCGGAATTTTCCGAATTTTTTTGAATTTTTATGATTTTTCATTTTTTATTGATTTTTTGATTATTTTATTATTTTCTGATTTTTTATTTATTTAAAAATATTTTCCGGGCCGGGTCAAACCCGGCCCACGCCTCTCGGGCGCCCGGCCCGACCCTAGGGATCGACACCGGCCTAAAATGACACCGTTTTGATTTTTAAATATTTTTTTCTATTTTTTAAACATTTTTTGGATTTTTTTATCTATTTTATTTAATTATCCGAAAATTCCCCGGATCGGACGGTCCACGTCGTGCCACGTGGCTTCATCTCGTGCGTCCGATC
Organism: Rhodomyrtus psidioides; assembly: GCA_021437785.1. Taxonomy (NCBI): domain Eukaryota; kingdom Viridiplantae; phylum Streptophyta; class Magnoliopsida; order Myrtales; family Myrtaceae; genus Rhodomyrtus; species Rhodomyrtus psidioides. Next base: position 8,906,479 of record JAILYB010000015.1, on the reverse strand, counting down.
AAATACTAGATCGGACGTCCCTCAGTGAGCCACGTGGCCAAATTGTGGCCATCGGATCAAAAATTGATTATTTTCTTTTTTAGAAAAACCTACAAATCGGACGCTCTAGAACGTGCCACGTGGCCTCCTCTGGTGCGTCCGATCTTGTACAAGATCGGATGTCCCTCAGTGAGCCACGTGGCACATCCTCGTCCGCCGGATCGATTATTCGAAAATCATTTATTTAATTCTCCAAAAATTCCAGGATCGCGACACGTGTCGCGATCGTGGCCGTCCGTTTGTTTTATTTGAAAATAAATGGACCGGCCCCACCCGGCTGACGTGGCTGCCTACGTGGCACGCCACGTCGGCCGTTGACCGTTGACCGGCCGGAGGGTCGCCGGAGAAGACGATGAACAGTGAAAATTCCGGCGGGAATAGTAAAAATTCCGGCGAGGTCGCCGGAAAATGCCCAAAATTGACCAAAACTCAGAATTTTTTTTGGGATTTTCGCACCACTAGACTCCCTAACATTTCAACATTAACATACAACAAAATGAGGGCCATGAGCACGTCGGAAATGGCCGAACCGGACCTCCCCCCGACCGGCGCCGGCGAGGATTTTTTAGAAAATTTTTTTGCAACTAAATCCGATTTCTATCGATCACACAGCATCCAAACAAAGTCTAGGGACTTACCTGAGGCCGCCTACGGCTCGGCGGCCGCTGAAATCCCCTCGCCAAGCTCCCGGTTTGGACCGCGGCCGGCGAAGCTCGGACCTCCCCTCTCGGTGGTTTCCGATGCAAAACGAAGGTCAACACGAGGCTTAGAGTCGGTTCTAATGCATGCTTGAGGTTAAACACGCGCAAATGGAGCTCCGGGATGGCTCGGCCGAGAGCCAAAAACTCAAAGCCCGTTTGGGCATTTCATCGAACACATGGCCTACATGTGAAAAACGAGGGTCGGGGGAGGAAAACCGACCTTGTGGTGGCTTGTCGACGGCCGTTGAAGCTCCGGTGAAGCTCCCTTGAAGGTCTTGGATGTCGGTCCGACCTCGTTTTTGCCCGTAGCTCCGCCAAAAAAACCTCCCCTTTTCCTCTCCGGCCAACTCGGTTTTAACCGAGAATCCCGCCGGTCCTCGTGGCCGACCGGCTCTCTTTTCGCGCCCACGCCCCTGCCAAACACAAGCATCGGTCTCTGGTACTGTCCCCCACGTTCGCTGTCCCCCTTTTCTTCAAAAATCGCGCGCTGCCCACTCCCCTGTTCTGCCCTGCCATACTGTCCGTGCAAGGGTCTGCAACATTGTTGCAGACCCGGGTCGGGCCGGGTCGGGTCGGGCCGGACCCGACCGACCCGGTTCGGCCAAATCGCCCAAATTGGCAAATTGACCCCCCAAATGACCTCTTTTCATGAAATTGATGGCAAAATCGGATTCCTTGACATGTTTTCCATCAAATATGGGTATTTTCGTGAACCAATTTTTTGAAATTCTGTGAAAACCCCAAATTGTCCCTAGGATCCGAGATTTAATTTCGCCAAATCGAAGGCCTAAACGATCGAATTAGCCAAAATTGAGCCCACCAATGGATTCAGCATGATGAAAACTGTTGGGTAGAGGTGTTTAATTTTAATGGGTGTGCCCGTGTGAAATTTAATTTCAAATATTGTGAAACCGGGGACTAAATTGAAAGATTTTTATGCAATTAAGCCCTTTTGGTTAAAATTGATCAAATTGGGGGGCAAATTGACCCAATTGCATTTCAATACTTTAGAGTCCAATGTCATAGCTTATAAAAACCGAGAATTGAAAATTAAAAGACTCGAAAAGGATTTTTTAGGCCCGGTTCGGGATTAGGTTTGTGAAGGAACACAATGAACCAAGCCGAATTTCCATAATAAAAAGTGAAAATATTAAATATAGAATTAAAATAAAATTTCTGAATATTTTTGTGTAATTTTCTGACCATTGATGGTATTTTTTCTAATTTTTTGGGTATTTTTATAATTAAATAAATTCCAAAAAATATTAAAAAATTCAAAAAATATTTTTTGTTCAAAATTGGTTCCTAAGGCTAGGCTAAGGCTCCCAAAGTTGATTTTGTAATTTTTTGACCTTTTTTGCTATTTTTAATTAATTTTAGAAATAAAAACTAAAATAAAAGATGGTCAAAAATCAGGTGTCAACAGCTAGAAGCTGGCAAATAAATTCTGCATGAAAATGAGCATAGTGAAACACCGCACTAGTGCTAGTAAACCACAACAGTTTGCAGAATTGATGAGTAGAGCGTTACTAGAGACGACCCGTAAAAAGATCTCTAGTGCTGGTATGGCTGGGAGAATTCCAACGGATGCGCTTAGTATGACGAGCTACCTGGTGAATAGATCCCCATCAACTGCGATTGGATATCGGACTCCCGAAGAAGTGTGGTCAGGTAATGTTGCTAATGATTCTAATTTTAGAATGTTTAATTGACCGTGTTATTATCGAGTAAGTGATGGTAAACTCGATGTGGAGGCAATGTGCATATTTCATGGCTATGCACGAGGTGAGTGTGGCGATCAGTTGTGGTGCCCGAGTATAAATTCGCCTGTTTGCAGCAGAGAAGTTACCTTTGACGAATCTTTAGTACTTCTGGCCAGGAGTGATTGTGGCAGTGTTCATACGGATCTGGACGGTGTTGAGCTTGAGGTGGAGTTGCAACCAGAAACTCCTGAGGTAGCAAGTACTAGCGTGGTAATCGACACAGATGGTGCTTGTAGGGAGGTGGAGCCTGTAGAGCCAACAGTTGCTGTAACTGCTGATATTGACAAGGTACGTGTTCGATCTCCTGACAGATATGGATGCAACAAAGGTTTTGCTTTATCTGTGGTTAATGAGCTTGTGTTAGAAAGTCCTTGTGGAATAGTTAAATGTGCATGTTCAGTTGGTGTTCTGATGAGGACCTCGATTATGACGAAGTTCAAGCACGGCTTGAATTGGATGATATCTGTGGCGGTTGAGCCCATTGGGGCTGTTGGGAGAGTCGCATATGAAGTTTGGATTTTAGCGAAGCGATTGTGATTAGGCTCAAACACGAGCCATGGTAGAGATTGTTGAAAATCTATCTCGAGTTTGAGCTCGCGAATGAAATCAGAGTAAATATATAATGGAATATTTTCGGACATCATCGTAGAAATCATATTTCCTTTTTGGCATTATCCAGTTTCGATCAAGAACGGAAAGTTATTCCATGGTGAAGTCTGATGCGATATTCACATGGTGGGGCCAAAGATTTGTTTCACTTTGACCGTGCAAGACAACAAGAAGAGGAAAGTTAGTTGGAGAAAGTAATCTCTCTTTTCTATTGGAATTGTCAGATGATGGAAAGTGTAATGGGTTGCTCATGTGGACTCTTCTTGAGATAATAATAATAAAGAAACAAATAAAGAGGAAAGAGAAGAGAAGATTTTCTTTCCTCTCTTGCAAAAAAAAAAGGTTGCGTGTAGAAGGAAGAGAAGTCCATGTTGGATTTATATTGAGTTGACCGAATCCATGCAGTAGTCGCTTTTTTTCCTTTCTCTCTTAAGGCAGAGTACATATATATGTAGTTACGAAGAGAAAACGAGACAGGTTGGAAGCACTGGTTGATATGTACGTAGCATTCGTACGAAATCTTGAAGCGCTGCTTCCGTGAGCGCTTGAGCGTGGGTCTTCGTGAAGGTCTTGAAGCGCCGTTTGTCACAACGAGTGCTTGGCATTGAGACATCGTTTTGTTCGCAGAATTACATTAAGAATTCATGTGTCGAAGCCGATTAAATCTTGAGGTTAGATTTGTGTTTTAATTCCTTTGCGAGATTGAGATATTATTTCGCGAGGAATTGGGGGCTAAACACTGCATGCGTTCTTGGATGTAATTGGGGCTAAGAAACATCAATAGTGTGTTTGTGTAACTCGAGTGTGATCTGTAATCTCCGTGTATCGCTCGTTCTATAGTGGAATTCGTTGCTGCTCTTCCCGTGGACGTAGGTCTTTACGACCGAACCACATACATCTGGTGTTCGATTTACTTGCTCGTTCTGTCTATTTTATCGATCGATCGCTTGTTCCGCGCAACAAACCCCATATAAGTAGAGGCTCTTAAGCCCTAATTCATCCTCAAAGCTCCACACTTTCGAGAACCCCACAATCATTGTTTCCCCAAAACACTACCTCCACGCAATCCCCAAATGAGACCGGCACCGAGAGCTCCTTCAATAAAGGTAAATTGACTACCCAATGAAACTTAGCGGCCTCCCGGCTCAAGCGAGGCCCACCAACAGTGTGACATTCTGAATTTTCACCCCTCGAGGCTTGAGATATGAAATGAAAGCCCGAATTGACAATTGGAAATGGAGAATTTCAAAATTGGAAAAGGATTTGACGTTGCCTCGCCAATGGTCACTCAAAGTGAGAAAAATGAAGTTTCGAACGAAAAATGCAAAATGATCGTTTTATCCCTCTCCCATTTGCCTTTGTCTTAAGGATAATTGAAGGTCAAAATGGTCATTTTCCCCTCCCCATGAGCTGCCGAAACTTGGAGTGCAAGAAGTCAATGGCATTATTGGTCCATGCCACATGTCACTCAATGAGGGCCCTTGGCATTAATTACCCATACCTAATCCATTTTATCAATTTGACCTCAATAATTTATGGATATCCTCTCCTAGCAGCTGTAAAAACCGTGCAAGCCCTTCCCCTCCTCCATTTTATTCATTTTCCTCTTCATCTTCACCCAACCGAAAACTGCCCAGAAAGATAGTTTCTGAGACTTCTGTTCGGTCAGTACGACCGGCCCCTCCCGTTACTGTCTCGCCGCCGCCGACCACCACAGGTTACTTCAAGATCTCCTTGACAATTTCCAATTGGTTTTGTGTCATTTGGAGGTCTGGTTAATTTATGAAAAATTTTGGAAGAAAAGCGGACAGATTCTGAGTTAGCTGAGGAAAAGTGTTGGTTCTAGCTCTTAGAAATTCCAAATGACCTCAAAATTTTTGTGAGAGTTTCATAACATCTAGTACTCATGTCGAATGTGCTTTGGTTGCAAGTTTGGTGGTGTTAAAATAAGTTTTCATGGCTGATTGTGGGTGGTTAAAATCGGACAGATTCTGATCTTGGAGAGACCGTGAAGGAACCGAGCTGTTCGAAGGTTTGGTGGAGTTATTTCACAACGAAACTCTTGGTGAGCTTCCTAAACTTGTAAATTGAGGTTATGGCAAGTTGATTTTGTGATGAATTGGAGTTTAGAAGTGATTAAGGGTTGTTTGAAGTGAAAAACGTGATAAGCCGACCAATTTGTCCTCAAAGCGCGATGATTTTGAATTGGGTCGTTCTAAGTCGTCCGGTATCCAAATTGAGCTCCGTTTTCGGCCACGCGTCTGTAAGATCTTGAAGTTTAAGATACTAGAATTTTTTTCCCAAAAATTCATTAGAAAAATTACAGTTTTCGTGAGACTGAACCTGATTGTGGGGGGCTCAAATTGGGCAGTTTTGATGAATTGAGACTTTGGATGACTTGCCTTGATAGAACGACAATTGACATGCTTAGGGACATGAAATTAACACTGTGATGACCTGAGAATAAGGTGTTGTTTGTGTTATTAAGGAATTGACGCGATGGGATTGAGAAATAATCGAGTTTCGATGTGGTTTTTCCAGGCACGCCGTGAGAGCCATGTTTGGCTGAGAGCTTGCTGAGCTAGGTAGCTCATTGGGATGGAATATGCTAGCTTGCTTTGATGAAGTAAGTGTCCCTTGAACCTTTACTCGAACGTTAGGACACTACTGGATAGATTGGTTGGATGATTGGATTGCTTGCTGAAGCCTATAGCTTGAATTGCTTGATTGGTCGATTGAAATGGCAAGGAAAACTAATTGTGAGATTGATTTCCTTGTGATATAGTGCGGCTATTGAGCCTTGTATTCGTATGAATTGGCTGTGAAGCCCTGTTATTGTTATTGAATTGGCCGTGGGCCCTATTATTGTTATTGAATTGCCTATTATTGTTATTGAATTGGCCGTGGGCCCTAAGAAATTGCATCGCGATCGTGGGCCCTGGTGATGCTTGAGTGAATTGAAATTACATCGCGGCCGTGGGCCCTAGCGATGCTTGAATAAATTGAAACTACATCGCGGCCGTGGGCCCTGGCGATGATTTGGCTTGGAGCCCTATGAAATTATTTCGCGGCTTGGAGCCCTGGCGATACATCGCGGCCGTGGGCCCTGGCGATGATTAAATGGTTGTCATATTGATGACTTATGAAAACGATAAGTTTGTTTTGGGCTAGTGTGTGAAACTTGAATCTCATAGTATGTGATGTGCTTGATGACGATGTTTTTTACATCAAGATGCCATGAGAAAGTGTTATTGAGATGCTATATGATAATGCCTTGATGAGCTTTTGTGAATTGCATTGTGGTATAGTCTGGGGGGACTGGCGGTTTGGTCTAGGTTTAAGGTTTACTTACTGAGATTTATATCTCACCCCGTTGGGGATTAACATTTTTCAGGTCCCAGGCGATGAGACGACAAGTTGTCGAGGTTGAATATTCGAAGATGGAATTACATGATATGGATTCGCATTTTGTGATATTAGAGATTGTCCTTTTGATTTATGGATTAGGAATTGAACTTTTGGTATTTATTTAATGTGACCTTGATGTACTATGTCCCTGTCCCAAGTCATCTTGTTGTATAAAGAAAGTGGAGTTGTTTTCTCGCTTCCATAGTCTGAGTGGATAGTGATGTTTGAATGCCGATGAATCCTGGGCAGCAGCATATGAATGGTAAGGCCTTGGTGGGATGTTCGCAGATCAAATGGGTTCAGGGCATGACAAACGGCGAGGGTCGCCGGTGGCGACCCCGAAGGCCATGGCCGCCCCCCCACTGGTGGTCGGGCGGTGGCCACAAGCGAGAGGTCTTGACCTCCCGCAGTGTGTTCTTGTTTTTTTTATATATAATTTATATAATTTTATTTTTTGTTTAGTAAAGAATTAAAAAAAATATATGTAAGGCCAAGCCCTTCTTTGAATCACGCACAACCACTTCAGGCCATTTTTTGATACAATGAGAGCACTTCAGACCCTTATTTGAAACAAAGTTCACTCCAGATCCTTATTTGAAAAAAAAAAAACGATGGCGATCGAGGCCCTTTTTTGAAATTTTCCCTTCAAGTTATGAAAAGGCAGCTAATCACCAACCTCTTCTTTTAAAGTTAGAGTTACAACCAACGAATACTAGCTAAAAATTGTCGATCCCCTACTCTCAAGTAACTCCCACCTCGATGTCTCTCTCGGTAGTCGGTATGACCTCAATTGTCCCGTGCTAGGAGAAAATATTTTGTCGGATGGACTACATCAAGTGATAGTGACGATCAATTATCATGACTCACGTGCTATAAATCTTATCAAATTTGGCGCAACATGTGAACACATCTTATTTTTAATTGGTTGCACAGGTCGTATCCATTGGAGCTCATGAGTACACAAAGAAGTCGCATTTCGAGACACACAATATTGCCCTTCGCAGGTCTGCACAGTCAAGATGAGCCCCAATTGGAGCACCATAGGCCCTCATCGCCATTGAAATTTGAGAATAAGCTTGTCAACATAGGTGTGACGTTCTAGTTCTAGATGCAATTTACTCTCCATTTAATTAAGGTATCGTTTATTCCGCGAAAAATGACCGCATGTATTGTTTGAAATAATTAGTCAATGAAAAATATTATCATTTCATTCATTCATTTTTATTAGGGATATAAGCGATTATTATTTATAAATTATTTTTCAAACAATTTATATTTTGCGAAATAAACAAAGGCTAATTGTTACATATAAGGATTCTCGTTTTCTTCTGGCCTTTTTGTCTTTCTAAGATGGTTCTCTGAAATTGCTTCCCATGTTCATGGAAAGACCAAAAGTCAGTGCAGAACCTTCGTTTAGCCCGAGATGTTTCCTGGCAATATCATGTCGACTCGACTCGACAAATTGCTATCGGTCGGTCATCCAGTCGTTGAACGAAAGCTTTACTAATCTTTTAGGGTGCTGATAGGACACGTATTAATTCGAAAAATATGTCTTTTACATTTAACATTTAATTTCTTTTATTCATTGACCCAACCACTATCCACGACAAAGTCAATGACAAAAGTCAAGAAAAACAATCGCGCTCAATTGACCAAAACACCCTCCGTCCATCACTCCCTATTCCGACAATCACAGCCGCTCAACATTAAAGATTACGCGGGAGGCTCCCGTGAGTCGACGGTGGCGATCATTTGGCCTTGTGTGCCGTTGCCTCCTCACCATACAGTCAACTTGAGGGACATTTGAGTCTATTTCGGCCCTAAACCCCAGCTGAAGTGTCAACGGCAACAAAGCACCTTCTGCAGAGACAAGTTCACGGAGAAGAACCATACACATTTTACTCAGAGTTGCCGACCATGGAGAGAGGAGATCTTGGCATCCAAGCGGAAGTGATCAGGAAAGCCTTGTCTGTATCCGAGGAAGCTCATTGGAATCCGGAGGGGCCGCCTTTGGTCGTGCGCGAGATCGACGATAGCCCTTCGCAGGTCATCGTGGCCTTCACCAGATCATGGTCTCTGAACCACTGGTTCGCCGGAGACGGCAAGGCCAAGCCCTTCGGAGAGACCGAGGTCGACCCTGAGAAGTTCCCTTCTCTCAGGAGAATCGGCAAGGATGCGGTTGCCACGGTCAACGAGGCATCCATGGAAAGATTCCTATGTATCCTGGATGAGGGAAGCCAAACGTTCCGTACAGAGGTATTCTCGAATGATGCTCTGTTTCTCGCTGGTTGATACAATTTGTCAAAGAGTCGTAGTATTTCTCAGACAGCGGTTTTAAGGCCATTTCTAGAGTTCGCCCAAGCTTTGTTTGAAGCTCAGAAAACTTGAGCAGTGCCTAGTCTCGGCTTCAGGGCGTGCCTCACCAGTCACCATGTCCAGTTCAGTCCATAGAAACTCTCACTGGAACACAATAGATCGGAAACTAGAGCTTGCGCAAGTATAAATGCTCACGGCCACGCACCCTCTACCATTGAAACTCTCATCCAGTTCTATACCCGCCCTCAAGTCATAGTATGTCGTTATACAGATAATGGGACCCAAGACTACCCAACAAGTATGGACTCAACAGCCATACGGAAGTAACACGAATTGTTGTTGCTCCAACCTAGAACTCAATTACTCAAACCCAAGCCCGATGTGTGAGGGCATCCCAACCCAATAGCTAATTCAAAAGATGAGGTTTTTCCCAGTGACCATAACCCCTTCCACAATCGACGTGAGATAATTTCAACGATCTCCTCCTCACATATTGGGTCATGGATCGGAGTAATCGGGCCTTGAATCGGAACAACAATAATTCGTATTTCTTTCGTGTGATCGTTGGGTTCAGATTTGTTGGCAACTAGGTTTTGCTACTAGTATTAGACGATCTTAGGCCTATCTCATTCCAAAAGCTAGCTTAGAAAATAGAGAATTTCCTTCACACCTATAAACCGAACTGTCCATTAGCCCCTTCCACGTGTAATAACTCCAATACATACGGGGCCACTAGCAAGTCGAGTGTGTATATATGATTTGGGGTTTGTCTAGACTTTTTTTATACATGTAGTCTCCGTTGGTTGGAATATAAAGAACAATAAGGTAGCGCATGGTAACACTTCTCACAAACTTCTGTCTAGAAATTGATTTCTCACTTCTCCTCAAAAACAGAAGTTGATTTTTCTACTTCTGCTCCAGATTGACTTTTGATCACAGAAATTCGTTTGGTAACGGTTGATTTTTTTTTAAAACACTATTAATAGAATCTTTGACGGCGGCGGGTGGCCATCGGTAGGCAACTGGCGACGGTGATCGGTCGAGACTCGTGTGATCGAAAGAGTGATTTTGGAGTTGTGAAGTAAACATTTTTAACTTCTCAAAGTTGGCCAAAAATCCAACAAAAAGTAAAAATTCCTACCAAAAGTCAATTTTTTTACCAAATGCATTCTACTTCGAAAGTGATTTTACAAAATGAATTTCCCTGCCAAATTAATTTCTAGTAAAGAAATTCTCATTCTGAAGTGTTATCATGCAACACCTATAAGTGTTCCCTAGTGGATGTCAACAATAGATAGTTCGATATAAATCTCTCTCAAAACCTACCGTTAGCAGTTAAAAAGGGGTGTTCATCAGTATCCGAGCATAGAGTCAGAAGTAAACCTGGATTCGTCTTTGATTTCCAGGTGACAAATGCAGTGGACAACGATAAGCAAATAATATTTGCAGGCCATTCATCGGGCGGTCCGATCGCGATGTATGCCACTGTTTGGTTCCTTGAGGAGTACATAAGATCAAAGAAGAAGCAGACTTCCCGTCCTCTTTGTTTAACATTCGCATCCCCGCTTACCACCGACCGCACATTTTGCCATGCCGTCCGCCGTGAGGGTTGGTCTAATTGCTTTGTCCACTTTGTCACAAAACTCGACATCGTCCCCAGGATTCTACTCGCTCCTCGCTCTTCCGCAACAGAGTTGCTACAACAAATTGTCTCTTTCTCCAACCCGAATTACGAGTCCACTTCAAATGACAGCTTGACTTCCTTATTTGTGAATGTGATGAGGAGTGCATCATGTGTTGCGAATCACGCAGCTTGCAAACTGACGGGAAGCAAACATACCTTATTCGACACCATGTCTAGATTCATCAAGCTAAGCCCTTACAGACCGTGCGGGAAGTATGTCTTCTGCACCGAGACTGGCAGGCTGGTGGTCGTGAAGAACCCGGATGCGGTTCTTCAACTGTTGTTTTACTCCTTACAGATCGAGTCCGAATCGGAGCTTCAAGACACAGCAGTGGCAAGCTTAAAGGCACATTGGACATATAAAGATGAATTAGATAGAAGCTTGGCCACGCACAATGTAGTTTGTTTGGAGAACCTCCGAGAATTACCTCTCAGCTCGGACGATCCTATAGACATTAACGTCAAGACGATCGGTGCCGCTCTGAATGACCTCAACCTGGTATTGCCCTTACTTTATCTGGAAAATGAAATCTCTTGTTTATGATCTTTAATCTATTAAGAAAGCATAATCGAATATTCAACATATATAGTTTCGTGATTATAGAGTGCAACCGCGAGGCTGTGCCTTCGTGCTGCTGGAGAGTTGGAGAAGAAGAAACTGGATAACCTGGAAAGGATCAAAGGCAAGAAGGGCGATATAGAGAAATCCCTCGAGTTGCTAGAAAAGTACCGGACCGTGAGCAAGGATGGCGATGTGGGGTACTACGACGCTTTCAAATTGCAAGAGGAGGAGGAAGACTTCAAGGCTAACGTAAAGAGACTTGAGCTGGCAGCTATCTGGGACGACATTGTCGAGATGCTAAGATACGAGCAGCTCCCCGATGGATTCGAGGCAGATAAAAGATGGGTGGATCTCGGCACGCGGTTCCGCCGACTTGTGGAGCCGATAGACATAGCCAACTACTATCGACACTCCAGGGATGATGTGGCAGGTCATTACATGGAGAAAGGAAGCAGGCCAAGCCGGTACAAGTACACTCAGAGATGGCGAGAACACGCCGAGCAGTTGCCGAAAGATTCGTGCGGCGAGTCCTGCTTTTGGGCCGAGGTGGAGAAACTCAAAGTAGAAGTTGCCGAGACACCATGGGACAAAATAGAGAACAAGGTCTCGGATCTGGAGAACCGCCTTGAAGATTGGTACAAAGACAAGGAGGATAAGAGTGATATGTTCTTAAGAAAGAGCACACTCGTTGAGTGGTGGCAAACTCTCCCTGAAGACCATAGGCTGAAGTCCTGCATCAAGAAATTCATGCCAAGCTGAAATTTCCGCTCACTGCTGAAAAGTTGTAAGAAAAGCCAGACCCGGCAACTGGCTAGCATTATGCGAAGAGGGTGTCATTCCCCTTTTCAGTTGATTGTGTCCGTAAAACAAATGTCTGTCAATGAAATAAATTACCCTTCAAAAGACATCACTAGTAACTTCAATGCAAACTGGCCAGTAGAGGTCACAGTTGGGTGGGTCGGGAAGTATCGGGTCAGGTTTGGGTCGGATCGAATATGATCCGACTCATATTAACCCATTTAACACATTTTCACCCATTTTCATGTAGTACAAATTTAATGACCCATACCCGACCCGTTTCCAACTCGACCCGTATTACTTAAATACTTGTATATTTAATCAAATCATCGAATATTTTTTTTTACAATTAATTATATTTGTTTCTTACAATTAATTAAGAAAAATGATATTGCTAAAATAATTTTTTAATTTTTTTAAAATTAAACTTTTTTATACTTGTACCCAATCCTAAGTCGCTGCGCTGGCCAGTTGGTAATTGCTGAAATGATTTGTCACGCCCCGCACACGTCGAGCTAGCGGACATCTCAACAGGCCGTTCAGAATTCGGTAATCTCCCAGGGTCTTTCTTTTATTCATCTCCTTTAATCTCAATTCAAAACAAACACGACGAAAACAATAAAACATCTCCGTACAATTATTATACATGATGACTCAAGACAGAAAGAGTACACTTCTTGTATTCACATGATACACTTCAGGAATTACAGCGGTCAAATACCAATCCTCGGTCAACTTGGGGTTCTATCACCTGGGACCTCAAAAATGTTAATCCCCAACGGGATGAGATATAAATTTCAGCAAGTGAACCCTAGACCTAGACCAGACCGCCAATCCCCCCAGATCATACAATGAGGCAAGATGTAGGAATTCATCATAATAATAACATGTGGCAATCATAAGTTCAAGGCATCACAATATACTTGGCCTAGTGCAAATAAAAGGCAAGTACATCACATTCTATGAGCACCAAGTTTCACGCACTAGCATAGAATAAGCTCACAACTTCAAATTCATCACAGTGATATCAATATAACTCATCGCCAAGGGCATATAAACCACGATATATTTCTCAATGGCACTCTGGCCAATCGATCACACTGGGGCACTCTAGCCAATTGAACATACTGGGGCACTCTGGCCAATTTGATCGCTGGGGCACTATAGCCAATTAAATCACATAGGCAACAAGATCATTTATATCACATAGGCAATATAGCCATGCAATCATTACAAGGCAAATCATAGTCAACATACTCAACATCATGGGATCAAACTCTACGCACTAGCATAAAAATAAGCACATAATTCCAGAAGTCATATAAATGACATTTCATGCACTCATCGCCATGGGCTCCCGGGCCGCGATGTATTTCTCAAGGGCACTCTGGCAAATTAAAATCACAGGGGCACTATGGCCATTTAATAACACTGGGGCACTCTGGTCATTTAAAGATCACTAGGGCACTCTGGCCAATTCATTCACATGAGGGCACTCTGGCCATGCAAAGCATCAGGGCACTCTGACCAATTACGATGCACAATTATCAATCAAGTGTCAACTACCACATAGCCATGCACGCTAACATGACTTTCAATTACCCACATCATTAATTTACTCATGTTCCATGCGAGTTTCTCAATAAAACAAGCATGCCAAGCTCAATCAATCCACTAATTGATCAATTCATTGGTCAAATACATCAAGTAGTATCCTAACGTCCTAGGAGAGGTTTAAAAGACACTTACCTCCCCAACTGATGTGGACATCGAACCATATCGAGGAGGAGGTGCTAGGGACTTGTTGTTCTATCCGCTTGGTCCAATTACCCGAGCGAGAGCGATGGAATTCAAGCAAGCTATCGGCATCATGGTTTAAGATCTTTAGAGTAGAGGTGATCTTGATCCGAGAATTGAAGATTCTGAAGCTCCTTGGCGCAACACGATTACATTTAGCTTCATGAATTCTGAACGGACTTAGGGCTAACGAGCTCTGAATGAGGTCAAATTTGGTCAGCTGAAGAGAAACGGTGTCCTGAATAGGCCATGAGCTGCAATGAATTTCGGCCATTCGACATTGTTTAGATGGACTTTTAGGCCTTTTTCTATTTTTAGGCGAATTTTTATTAATTAAGGGTATTTTTGTAATTTTTGCCTTTTAGGGTTAGCACCATATATAATGGTGCTTATAAGTTTCTAAAAACATATCATTGATTCAGAATTTTATACAGAGAGTCTTTCTCTTATTCGATTTCTCTTGAAGACTAGACCAAATCAAGTTCACTTGTGGCAGTCGATCGACTTATCGAGCAAGATTACGAATTCTCTTGTTCGTGGCATCTATAGCGTAGATTGGTTGACACAGGTTCGTCAACAGGTCATGCTCATATCGAGGTTATCAATCACAGGTTCGATTGGGGGTCAAGGTTAGCAATTCGCAACCCTTGGATCTTCGTAGAACGATCAGTTTCCACAACGATTCACATCATCTAGTATCAGAGCTGGTTCTACAAGGTCTAGTTATCTTACTTTTATTGATTTTAATTTAGCAATCTACGGTTTATAGAATTGGGGATCTGTTACTAATCGAATTAGGTTTCTGAATTGTTCTTGCTGCAATTTCAATTTTTGACTTAGGGTTTTCGGTCCTAGTTGTTTTGATTGTATTGAGTTCGTAAAAAAATATTGGCAAAAAAAAACAGTAAAAAAAATACAAAAAAAAAGTATCGGTGAAAAAAAAATCGATTAAAAAAATTAAAAAAAAAGGCAAAAAAAAATCAAGAGGACGACTCATTTCTTTTTATTATTATTATTATTGTTAGTTGGATCGGATAGAAAAAAAAATAGTAGCAAACATTGAACCTGAATTCAAATCTAGCAAAAGTTGCTGAATTGAGCAGTATATTACTGAATTGATCTTGCTTGGTGGTTTAGTCGACTGTTATGGGGAGCTTGTGATAATGTAATTCTAGTCTGATAAAGAGCTTGAAAGAAGGAAACGAGAGGAAAAAGGCAAGAGTGTGTGAGTTTAATTGAGGGAAGAAAAAGCCGAGATTGAGTTAAACACGAGGGGAGTGACAAACACCTTGAGCGAAACACGTGAGAGAGTGTGGTGAGATTTCTTTTATTTCTAACGTTATCTTGCAGGTTGTCGCGACCTAAAAAAATTAAGTTAATGGATTATTAGGTTAATTAGATCAACTAACCTAATACGAACTCTCCCAAGCCCTACCAAATCGCAACTTAAATTAATTGGAAATGATTTAGAGTATGGAGTCGCTACTAATCATTTTTAGTAGGTTGATTAGAAACCTAAGTAAAACAGCGGGAGAACCATTTTACTTCTATGAACCAGAGATTGTGGATTCGGGGACTTGGTTACACTAGTTAATTAAAACTAATGCCCTTTCGTTACCTTAATTCCAAATGTGATGACCTAAATTGACGACTCGGATTGAATCATTTTGAAACTCATAAGATGTGTTTTTTTATTTTCATTTTTTTAAATGCGATGCATGAAAGATATAAATGCAATAACTATTATTAAATGACGAGATGACATGTGAAAAGATGGCACGATGATAATGAGGCATGAAAATACGGTAATGATGCATGATTTTCGAAGCAATGATGATGCATGGGCATATGTGTTGACACCTGATTTTTTATCAGTCTTTCATAGTTTATTTTTTAAAAATTCATAAAAAATATATAAAAAGTTAAAAAATTAAAAAAATCATCTTTGGTAGCCTTGATCAAGCTAAAGGAACCATTTTTGACAAAAAAATAATTTTTCAATTTTTTAATATTTTCCAAAATAGAAAAATACATGAAAAATGAAGAAAAATAGCATTCGATGTCGTAAAAATATAGAAAAATAGTCAATATTTTTATTTTAATTTTCTTTTCATTTTGAACTCATAAATAGTCAAAATTCAAGTTCAATTGCATGTGTTTCTTCACGACGCATAGAGTTGAATTTGGCAAAAAAAAATATCATTCGAGTATTTTAATTTGTAAATTTCTACATCTTTTTTAGTCTTGATGTCCAATTAGATTGACCACCATATACAATAAATGCCCTTTGCTGAATATTTTCATTTTTGTTTCACATGATTTCATGGTGTAAAATGCCGAGTGGATCCCTAAATGTAACCGGGTCGGCATGAGCTCGATAGCTCGTCCAAGACCAAACCAGGGCACGGCGAACCCCATGTGAGTACTCTCGAACTCCTGCGATGCTTCCTAATGCTTTTCTTAGGTCAGATCGAGTGTAGAACGGCTAGGACAGCTAAATCATTCTTGAGCTGTGATTGATAAATAGGGCATTACTAGGAATGCCATGTGATTTATTTGCATATCTAGATTCCTTGAGTTGCGCATTTTATTACTGATTGTGATTGCTAGGATAATCACTCCTATCTGCATGAATTTCTAGATTTATGGTTCATACCTTACTCATCTGCATGAATCTCAGGCTAGAAAATTTAGTCAACTTAGGTACCGAAAGGGCGTCAACTCTGACGGTTGGCGTAACTAAGTCCCCGAAACCATTTCTCTGGTTCTCGCAAAATTGAATAGAAACTCCCAACTATTCGATTGGGTGGTCCAATCATACCCTAAAAAAATGATTGGTGGCGACTCCATGGCATGCACACTTAGCACATGTCACTAGACCACACTGAAAGTCGATCACGCATACCTCCGTTGCGATTTGGGTAATGGGCCTTGGGAGAGGCCCGCGTCCGACCAGACAGGACGGCCCATTAGCCCTCGAGAGCCCGACAACCTCAAGAGGGTCGCGACAGACTGGCGACTCCGCTGGGGACTGGTTCTTAACCATTTAGTGGACTTGAGCCGATTAAAAAGTTGATTGATTCTTCTAACCTAATTTTATGCAGATGCTCTCGAAAGTGAGGTGTATATGCTAACGAATGTGTTAGATGTTTTTGTAGACGGGAGAAATAAGGCGTGAAGTGCTTGTTAACTTTGTTTTATGCAGTCAAGAGTTTTGGATGTATGATTGTGTGGATATTTATATTGAAGCGGTGATTGTTAAATAAAATGCATGTTTATTGCTTTAGCACGACATAATGAATACACACAATTGCGCCTAAAACCCCAGGCGCCCTCTTTAGGAACACAATAGAAGGACTTGAAAATGGAATCTCCGTGAGGAAAAACATGGGGTAATCCACTTTTCAATTCCGCTCACTTCGAACTATGGATTGAGTCCCAATGCAACGATAGTTGTGCAATGGAATCGACTCTTCCCAGAATTCGAGGTGAGAACCTTGGCTTTAGGTACCAAGCCCTATCTTTTGATTTTTAGAAGTTTTCCCTCACTTGTCTCATGCATTTGTCTATGGAAGGTTAGTATACCTAACACTGTACAGAGAAGCTTGATTTTCTCTTAAGTTTGGTTGGTAAGACTTTTCTATCCCTCGAACTTGTTACAGCTCATAATCATTATATTCATTGCATAATTCCGGTGATTGGATTAAATGCCATTTTGAGGATAGATAGATGTGTTTTCCTCCCAATGTTCTTGATGGAAGACGAAGATGGTGTCATCCCATTACGAGCGCCAAGTGGACAATAAGAGCCTGCTATGGACATCATTGAGGTATCATCTAATGAAGATGACGATTTGGAATAGGTGATCCTGAAGTCACGTCTCAAAGATCGAAACTGGGGCATCTCTAAGTAGTTAAAAACAGGTAGAGAAGAGAAGTCTTTTTGTGGATAAACGCGGTGGGAGGTTCCTTTATTCGATCATAAGCAAGATTAAAAAATCAAGATGTACACGCTCGAATCATCAATGTCGAAGAGCAGCTTGCCTAGGTTGAGAGTGGTCAGGTGTTCGAGAAAGTCAGCCATACAGAAGTTGAGACACACATATTAGAGCTTTCATTCATTTCGCTCAATCGAGGGACCTTAAAAGCAGATGATACAGATCATCGAGGTGGAAAAGTAAAACCGAAATGAGCCCTAATTAGCATCACAAAGGAACCCAGTTGGCCCTCTATATTATTGATGCTTTGCCTATACTCACCACCTCGAGACTCGAGATCTGCAAGCTTAAGAAGAAGGCGTTTACATTCCCCTTTAAGCTCGGCAACCTTGGTCCCGTGATCTTCGGCGGCTATTTCCAGGTCCCGAACTAGTCCTCTCCCATGGGCTATATCCGCGGTAATGCTGTCAAGCCTTTCTTCCTGCCACTCACATTGAAACTTCAACACGACATTACGACGGTCGTGCTCATAGGTGGTCAGGGATAAGGCCAAGCGCTCCACCAAATTTCCCCTCTCGCGAAGCAACATCGAGACCCGCTCGTTGGCGAACTCAACAGCCTTTCTGTGACTATCGGCCACAAGGTTGGCCAACACCAAGCAGTTGGACCAATCCTCATAGCGAGCTCGCAAAACGTGAGCCACGGTAACTTCTCGCTGAGCGACACGGTAAGTCTCTAAAAAGTTTATAAAGAGGGTTGGGAAGATTCTATATTCCCTCTCTAAATTAGTGCCCTCGATAGAGGTGGTGTCTATTTCCACGAGCAAAATGCGAATTTCATCTTCAATTTCTGGGTGATCAGCTATATGAGCATAGCCTCGACCTAGGAGGTTATAGAGTTTTTCCCACTGGGCCAAAATTTCAGCCGAGAAAGCTCGAATAGGAGAGGAGGTCATTTTCGTTGGAGTGAGGGAGAAGAAGATGGGTGTGGTAGAGTGATTAAAATATGAAAAGGCAATTATGTAAGAGCGTTAATCTTCTCTGCATTAACTCCTTCTTTTATAGCAACTCGAGGATGAAGAAAGGTCACAACAATAATGCTCATGGAGCCAAGTTAATTGGGTAAAGCAGTGGTGGCTCTTTCGGTGAACCATCAGATCCGTCCCAGTCCGCGATTTCAGGCTTGATAAATCTAAAAAAGTTGTAAAAAGATATGTCAGTGCCACCATATTAAAATTGAGCGAGAGTTAAGCGCAACTATCGAAAAAAGTTGCAAAAGGATTTGGCGGTCCCATCATATTAAAAAACTGAGCGGGAGGCGAGCGTAGTTGCACCTTTTTGAAAATAAGTGGGAGACAGATATGGATATCGAGAAAAGGAAATCGATTTGGTGTCCCTCCACGTTGAAAAGAAGAAAGAAGACGACAAAGCGAGAAATACGAAATCTTGGGAGAAACGCTTGCCTGATGATCTTCATCCATGTTTAAAGAACGTTTCCTGGGCATACAGAACCACTCAAAAGAAAATTTAGAGAGAGTGAACATACATGAGAGAGTAGAGAACCCTGAGTGAGCAAAAATTGATCGAACATTTTTCGATCCAACATGTTTGAGGGTTACCGTCAGTTGCTAGAGGCGACTGATCCAAAAATCTCAGAAAATGAACTATTGAGAGATCTCGAAGATTCCAGGATTGCGTCTGGTACCAGAACCACAGAACCCAACCCTTTCGGCAACGAAGTTCAGGATCTCAGCAGCGACGACAACAGCAGCAGCGATGGTCAATCCCGGAAAAGGAAACGTCGCCAGTGCCACACTCAGAATGAAATCCAAGAGCTTGAAGCTTTCTTTAGTGAATGCCCTCTCCCGAACATGAAACAAAGAAATGAATTGGGCCAGAAGCTAGGGATGAAACCTTTGAGGGTCAAGTTTTGGTTTCAAAATAAGCGAGCCAAATTGAGGGCTCAACACAGACGTCAAGAACTTGGGATTCTAAAGGAGGAAAACGAAAAGCTTCGAGCGGAGAACATGAGGTATAAGAAAGCTCCCAGCACTATCGCTTGCCTTAATTGCGGTGGCCCTGTCACTCTCGGCGAAATGTTCCTTGATAAGCCTTATATGAGGATTGAAAATGCTCATTCACCACCCCACTCCCTCGAACCATCTTTGATACAATCGGATTTTGTTGGAGATATGCATGAACAAATCAATTCTACGAAGTCAATATCGATGCCTTCTAAAGGATGGGATATGCGTCACCATGATTGGAGTTTCCTTAACGATGAGCTTACTATCATGACCGACCAATCCAAAGCTGATGAATTCCCTCCACAACAATTTCCGGCTCGATCAAATCCTATTGGAAATAGGCCAGAGAGCAATAGCCAAGTTGTCAACACTATTCCGGGTCGCAAGAAGACGAGGGTCAATTGGTCCCCCGAGCTTCATCTCAAGTTCCTTAGTGCGGTTCAGCAACTAGGGATCAACTCAGCATATCCAACGCGCATACTTGAGATCATGAACATACCAGGACTCACTAAAGATGGAGTCGCGAGTCACCTCAAGAGCTACAGAAGGGCGCTAAGACAGCGCCACACAGCACTGAACTTGAAAGAACTCAACTTGTGCCTAAACACTAGGCATGGCCACAACTACAATGCCCCTGAAGTAAGAAATACCCTGCCGAATCTAGGCACCGACCAAGCTGGTAGCAGCACCATCGACTACTTGGGCGCTAATCAGAATATTCCCCCGAATCATCTCAGCACCACTCAAGAGTATATGCCACAAGTGCAGCAGGTACGAACTCCTTGGTTTGAGCAGCAACTTTTCGCTAGTACTCTTTCTATCGCCGATCAACATATTGCGCCTAGTGTTCAAAGATCTGCCTGGCTTGGGCGTATGATTTCGGAAGATCAAGCGGGGGGATGCTCTGAGGATTTTTGTTTCTCCCATCCCCAAATGGAAGGTGCTTTTGATAGTGAACCGATCAATCATCCTCTTATAATCTCGAGCAATGACGAAGGTTCTAGCTCGAAGAATCAAATCGCTCACAACAGAAACAGGAATCCTTCGACGCCAAGCGATGATGGTCAACCCGAATATCAGTTGCTCGAAGAATCAAAAGATTTCCTTGATGAGGAGCTCCATATCTGGATCGATCAGTTTAAAACTGATGGACTTATGAAGTTATGATCCAAAATGGCGATTATATATCTGATTCATGGTGTAACTGGCTGATCACCGAGAATCTTCAAGGGACCTAGGCACATGTGATTGGATGTATCATTAATCTTTCTGTCATAAAGTCTTCCATGCGAGATAATCTTCCTTAATGCCTAGAGTTAATCTGGGGTAGCGATTAGTACTACCTGCGAGCATCATCATGCTCGAGTACGACAATCCCTTGTTAGATTAGAGTCGAGGCGAATCAATTGAACGCCACGAAGAAAAACATTTAAAGGCTTCACATAGGAAAATGTGAGTAAAAGCCCGAGCGAGCTCAAAGACGGTTAGCTCTGTATCGTTCCAAGGGACCTTTAGTCGTTACGAACTCTAAATTGAGCTTGTTTCATTCTCAATGGGGGTTGCTAACTGCTTCGAGAATTTTATAACAAAAAACGAACCAGTTAGGGACGCCAATAATGCTGTGTCTTGGTAGTCAGTGAAATGGCAGTGGTACGAAACGTCAGGAGTTCGATCTCGGGATTTAAAAATCGTTTTATTAGTTGGTCTATCACTCAATGAAGTTCAAAGAGATTCGACGCAGATGACTATAGAACTTGGGGCAATTCGAAAATCATCGATTCATTTTCATCAAGCGGCGAAGTTGGTATTGTAAAATGTGAAGCGCGCAAATGACAAATCCGAAGCAGAAGGAGATGAATCATGATTCGCTTATCCAAGGTCGGGATTTCAACCTTCGACTAAAGCCAAATCTAGGATGAGTTATTGATCTTGCCCACTCGACAAAACCCATCTCTACTGAAAATGGGGGCAAACCATTCCTACATCCGGAAAGCATGTTGAAGCCGAAGACATCAGATTCATCGTTTAATCCGTGGGGCAAGTCCCCCAAGCGATAGTTATCATCCGCAGAGCGTAATGGAATCCATCCTTTCAACGTAAAACGCATTTGGCCGCGGAGCCACCCATTTGGTAAAAAGAACGTATCGTTCCTAAATGATTTTCAATCAGATGCGGGGATAATGTTCTCTCATTTTCCTCTCAGGTGATGAATAGAGACGAGGCACCCAAGAAGCCATGCATTCAAATAACAAAACAGCGCATGAAACACGCCCAAAAAGATGAATGAATCTCCTCCGACGTAAATCCTTGAGGTGGATTCGTTGCCCAACCAGACGAAGAAATCATGGCCACAAGCTTGAGGGCCGGCTTCTGCAATCCCCACATTGGCATGCAGAATGGAATTCAAATCAAGAGTAAAGTAGTATCGTCCCAATTTGTTTTGAATTTGGAAACCTAAAATAATGCTTAATATTTATCCTTGGCAGGAGCTCGCCATCAGGGCAGACATATTTTCACAACCCTTGTACACTCGTTGGAGCATATGATGAAGGGTAAGATGTATCGTTCCAATTTTTGCAAAGTTTTAGAATATACAATGACATATCCCTTTTATATCTCCAGGATCTCCAGCCTCGATGGGCAGGTAAGTATCCTTTTTCCCAATTCATTGGAGATTAAAAACTTTCAGAATTAATTCGATTCTCACATCTAAAAAGACATAGAATTCTTACTTCATTGACATTCATGTTTTAAAACAAGAGATTGTCTGAACATGAATTACACATATATGGTGCATCACAAAATCCCTTTGAAGGATAAATCTTGATGAAATGAAATGAATTTTTCCAACAAGAGTCGTTTGAACTGTTCAAAAGGGTATTTTCTCATAAGAGAAGCGAGCCTAATCCAAACACGTCCCATACACACTTGAGAGATGAGGAGATTGGAAATGATTGAGAAACCTTAACCTATGGACATAAGGGTCATTCGCAACGATTACATGGATCGAGAAGACAGAGGCATTTCTTTCTTCATTCCAAACACTACAGATGCCCATTGAGAACCCCATTGAACGGCGATTTTCATTCTCAACCCTGTCAAGAACCACCCTACATTGGGGCAAATGAAGGTTAGTCCAACAGTATCAGAAAGTAAATGGTTAGAAATTTTCTTGCTCGGACTAACATAAATCTTTGTGTGTTGTTTATATGATAATCCAAGTGTTATAGGATGACGAGAATAATTCATTTCTCTATCCTACACACTGTTATCCTTTGCACGACCATGTTGAGCCAACAAATTCATTTCATCAACCTATTGGTGATCATTGCATATTCCAAAGCAAAGGCAACATCACTCTAGGAACGGAAGCATGCCAAAGTTTAAGTTGCATATCTAGCATGATTGCTGAAAATCCTAGCTCCAAAAGAAAAGAAAAACACGGGATTAAAAAAAAGGGGGAAAAGAAAAATCCCTAGACATCAAGAAAAAGCAAAGTGCCTGGTAAAAAGCAAAGCCGATGTCCATTCAAAATATCCCTAGTAAAGTCTAGAGAGATGATGAAAAGACCCTCCAAAGGAGTCAGATCAAGATGACTACTCCCCAAATGATGTCGTGCTCAAATAGCAAACACACAAACAGACGGTCTCTTAATGCAACAAGAGACGCTTTTAAACATCCTTGTGCGCTCTAAAAGAGGAGTGTACACTTCAAGAAATGGAGATGTTCTTCGAAGGACATGTGGCAAATTTGCAATGATCACCAATGTCAAATCCTTCACAATTTCTAGGCAAAAAACAAGCCTTTTTCGGTCCCCAATCCTTCCAATGTTACAATCCTGAAGCAGTCTTCTCTGACTAAGACACTTGGGTTAATGTATAACTTAGCTCAAAGAAGTACGAGCAAGACTATTTCTTTCTCATTTTGCAGGGTTCTTGACTTGTAAACCCGGAGCAGATAGTGAAAAATTTCGTTCAACGGCCTTGACTCAAAAGTGAGTCCCCCTTGGAAACCGATATCCAAGCCTAACACTACGGTCCCGTGAAAGACCTCCTGATTGATCGAAATGTATGCGTTGCGAATGATCCTGAAACCCAGGCACAGGTCGGTAGGAAATTGAGCACTTTCCCTATTAAAGATCATTATCACAGAGCAGTGAGGAGCCTTCTTGGATGAGAAATACTCCAATGGATGTTTTGAGCAAACTCTTTTTGAAATTTTCAAATTGTTTGATCTAGAGTTTCCGTGCAAGGAATTTATGATCACATCTGTATGTGGCAGGAATGTTTTGGATAACCTCCAACAATCAAAATGCACATTTCATGACTAAAACTTAAGTCGTAGAATTTTGTCAGTTAGACAATTATTGTCTTCCCAAAGATTACTAACATCTTCTTGGCGAGGAAAATTTTTTCAGGTCTAAGCTTTCTGCAGTACTTTTGGCCACCCTAAAGACTAGGTGCGTCATCCTTAAGTGAGGCCTTTTAGTAGGCAAATCTTTTCTAAGACCAATCCATAGAATGATCGAGTCTCCGACTAGCCCCGAAGAGCGGGTACGTCATCTTTTGATTCATATCAATTTGGAATTTCATAAATGGTAGAAACCGCCTGAAGGGTCAACTCAATGGTAGAAACCGCCTGAAGGGTCAGCACAATGGTAGAAACCGCCTGAAGGGTCAATGTATGGTAGAAACCGCCTGAAGGGTCAATGTATGGTAGAAACCGCCTGAAGGGTCAATCAATGGTAGAAACCGCCTGAAGGGCAACATAATGGTAGAAACCGCCTGAAGGGTCAATGTATGGTAGAAACCGCCTGAAGGGTCAACCAATGGTAGAAACCGCCTGAAGGGTCAATGTATGGTAGAAACCGCCTAAAGGGTCAACCAATGGTAGAAACCGCATGAAGGGTCAACTCAATGGTAGAAACCGCATGAAGGGTCAATGAATGGTAGAAACCGCCTGAAGGGTCAAAGGACTGGTAGAGACCGCCTGAAGGATCAACCCAATGGTCCGATCCACCATACGGATCAAAACCTTGATGAATCCCGAACGCGGGAGGAGTCGTTTTCCCTAATAAGCCTTACATTAGGCAAGCCATTTCTAGTTTAGTCCACCACATGGATCAAAACCCTTGGCCAATTCCCAAATGTGGGATGCGTCTTCCTTAGGTTCCTATCAGTTAGGAATCCCATTATGGTTTGACCTACCATACAGGTCAGAGCTTAACATCCCTATGACACTCCGATGACGAGTCCTTAGGAATCTACTTGAACCCATCAGACACAGCAAATGCCGCAAGCGTTCGGCAGGTAAGGGGCAGGGAAGTCTATCTACTCCTTAACTTTCTTACATCATATCAGGGAATTGAATGAGCACATCTCTTTTTAAGGAAAAGCACACATTGATGGGCATGAAAATTGGATGTCATGATTTCTTTTCTTTTCCCAGTCGAGTCGATCGGAACACAGGTGTCACCTTGTCTTTGAGAGAAACATCTGACGAAATTCCTCTCAAAGAGGGGCAGTTGTTGACACCTGATTTTTTATCAGTCTTTCATAGTTTATTTTTTAAAAATTCATAAAAAATATATAAAAAGTTAAAAAATTAAAAAATCATCTTTGGTAGCCTTGACCAAGCTAAAGGAACCATTTTTGACAAAAAAATAATTTTTCAATTTTTTAATATTTTCCAAAATAGAAAAATACATGAAAAATGAAGAAAAATAGCATTCGATGTCGTAAAAATATAGAAAAATAGTCAATATTTTTATTTTAATTTTCTTTTCATTTTGAACTCATAAATAGTCAAAATTCAAGTTCAATTGCATGTGTTTCTTCACGACGCATAGAGTTGAATTTGGCAAAAAAAAATATCATTCGAGTATTTTAATTTGTAAATTTCTACATCTTTTTTAGTCTTGATGTCCAATTAGATTGACCACCATATACAATAAATGCCCTTTGCTGAATATTTTCATTTTTGTTTCACATGATTTCATGGTGTAAAATGCCGAGTGGATCCCTAAATGTAACCGGGTCGGCATGAGCTCGATAGCTCGTCCAAGACCAAACCAGGGCACGGCGAACCCCATGTGAGTACTCTCGAACTCCTGCGATGCTTCCTAATGCTTTTCTTAGGTCAGATCGAGTGTAGAACGGCTAGGACAGCTAAATCATTCTTGAGCTGTGATTGATAAATAGGGCATTACTAGGAATGCCATGTGATTTATTTGCATATCTAGATTCCTTGAGTTACGCATTTTATTACTGATTGTGATTGCTAGGATAATCACTCCTATCTGCATGAATTTCTAGATTTATGGTTCATACCTTACTCATCTGCATGAATCTCAGGCTAGAAAATTTAGTCAACTTAGGTACCGAAAGGGCGTCAACTCTGACGGTTGGCGTAACTAAGTCCCCGAAACCATTTCTCTGGTTCTCGCAAAATTGAATAGAAACTCCCAACTATTCGATTGGGTGGTCCAATCATACCCTAAAAAAATGATTGGTGGCGACTCCATGGCATGCACACTTAGCACATGTCACTAGACCACACTGAAAGTCGATCACGCATACCTCCGTTGCGATTTGGGTAATGGGCCTTGGGAGAGGCCCGCGTCCGACCAGACAGGACGGCCCATTAGCCCTCGAGAGCCCGACAACCTCAAGAGGGTCGCGACAATATGCAATTTCTGAAATTTAATGAATGACATGGCAATAATGCATGGATGATGTAGCAAGATGACAAAGCAACTATGCATGAATGATGTAGCAAGATGACATGGCAAAAATGCATGAATGATGTAGCAAGATGACATGGCAAAAATGCATGACATGGTATAATGACGTGGCGAACATCAATGACATGGAAAATATGACATGTAATTATATGACATGCAATGCAAATGATTTTTTTTTTGTATTTTCAAATTTAAATGAAATGGAATGCGTGAGCATGTAACTTCAAAAAAAAAAAGGAATGAATGGGCAGATTCTCATCATATTATTTTTCTAAAAAAATCCGACCAAGAGATATGCAAGGAAATACCATCCTAATCTAGGTGAGATATGGTAAGATATGCATGATTTTGAAAATATGCTATCCTAAACTATATGAGATATGCAAGATGACAAGATATGCACAGATATGATTTCCACACTTTCCTTTTTTTTATACAACTTTCGATCAGAAAGGGAATATCCTGAAGATTTTATTATCTTGATTTATTTTCCTAAACTCTTTAGGAGTTTTCAAAGTATGACAAAAATCAATCAAGATATCAATCAAATCAGGAAAATCAATCAGCGAGATCTTCAAATTTTCAGAATATAATAAAAATCAATCATGATATCAATCCAATCAGGAAAATCAGTCAAGATCACAATCACATCCCTCTCTTCAATTTTTTTTTTTAAAATTCAATCATTCTGATTCGAGATGGATTATCTGAAGATAGCAGATCAGACCTAAACGGTGATAGGTCAGATCGACTAAATCCAAGATTTGTAACAAAAAGTTAGGTTTTGACATTTTAGACCAAAAAGTTGTATCCTGAATTTCCGAAAAAAGTTCCAATTTTGCTTCGATGACGGGGCTAGAATCATGCAAAAGTAGCTTCACTTCGGACCAAAATCAGCACGCAAATAATGCGAAAAACAACAAGCAAACCACTCAACACGCATGCTTGAATTAATCCATAAATTGCGAGGGTATTACAGATTAGCTTCCCCTTGACCGGAGATGCAGCGGCTGGTTCGGTAGCGTCGGGCGCAGAGAACGAATTGCCGAAGGAGGACTTGCGATGGTGTAGGGCCGGACTATCGATGGCATGACTGTCTTGTGGTGATCTCTTGGTTGAGCGTTTGCGATGAATATTGTCCGCAAGGTGGTATCCACAACGAAAACTCGACCGGACCTTTGACTCCGTGGGACTTTTAATCCTGACAAGAAATAGAAAAATTAGATTGCAAGGATAATAATAAGAATTGACCAAGAAAAATTCTGGTTCAAAAGTATTATTCTTCTCTCTTCTTTTGGAGAGAATCTCCAGGTGTCGCCGAATGGATTCTTTGAAGACTTCCCAAGAGTCAGATTTTTGAGAATTCTCCTTCAAGATTGTTTGATGAAGTCTTCCCTGGTAGTGTTTGACAAAATAACACAGGGAACCGGTACAAGTGGGCGTCGCTCGGATGACTTGTGGGTGAAAGAGCAGTGACGTGCAACGGTGGCCGCAAAAGAGATGGTCTCTCACCGCTCGGGCTTTCGCACCATGGACAATCTTTTTTTTTAAGCTAGATCACACGTGCAAGCTGGAAATTTGTCCAAAGTGCAGATTTTTGAGCTCGATTCGCTATGAAATCACTCTTGAATGATCAAAAGAGGTGGAAATGGTCTAGTTTGGCGGCTTGTGGCAATGAGATCTTTTGTGAACAAGTAGAGATCTGCAAGTCGTTGGTTACAACGTCCTTTTTCTCTTCAAGCACCAGAGCAATTACTGGCTTGCTTTATCAGTCCTGTTCAGCAGATGAAAAGGAATAAAAGACAAAAAATCATGAAGGGAGAATTCCTCTATCTATATGCCTTCTCTTCTTCTCCGAGTTTTGGCCGATGGGATTGGACAAGGCGGAGACACAGTAAGCTTGAAGCCCATCGTGTCTTGATGGTATTCTCAGTGATGAACAACTCGTCGTTGAATGGATTTGGCCAAAGAAAATCTGGAAAAATCTGCAAGGAATTGATTAGATGTGGGTGAGTCCAAAGGACAATTTAGAAAAGACAAATTGTGACTGAGTTCCAAGAGCAATGAAAACAAAATTGTTGCAGATTGTTGAGACTGTAGGTGTTGAAACTCAGGAACAGGCGTGCGAAGAAATTGATGTGGAAACTCTGCCGCCTCCTACTCTTGCTCGTAGAACTTTCAATGTCTTCCTCCGGAGATAGCAGTTCTCTCTTTCTCCTCCTCCTTTTCACGTGAAAGACCCTCTAAAAAAATGCCGTATGTGAATTATGTGTGGTCCCCCCTCAAAATCTACGCACGATGTTTGTATATATAGGCGCGAGGTTAGGGTTTCTTGCCCATATCTCTTTCCTATTTTAATTCAAAGCACATATTCTGATATTCTCGGTGATCTTTGATATTATCATATCAATTTGCTCATATCCTTTAACATTGGAGATATGATAATATCGAGATTAATCGCCCACAAACTAATATTTTAAATTTAAATAAATTTAATTGCTTCTGCCGCCGATCCCAAAAAATGTAATGCATGCTAAAATAAACGTAAAAAAAAATGATTTAATTATTTTTTGTAGGAACCATAATCAATTCCTGATTTTTTATGAAAAATTAAATGACTAAAAATGGTAGTCAAAATTTAGGTGTCAACACAGGTTTAGTTAAAAAAAAATCATGGCAGACCAAGAAAGCGTAAATCAAAAGGAGGATGGCACCAATCCAAGGGATAATGCAATTTTAGCAGGCATCCAGCAATTGAGCTTACAACTTGAAGCACTTAGCAACCGAGTTGTGAGGTGCGAGACGAGGCTTGATGATGATCGAGAGCCACCACGAGGGAGGCCACAAAATCAGTGAGATTGGCCTAGGGCGCAACCCAAATGGCAGCGGCAATTTGACGATGAATATGTGTCCGATACAGAAGATGACCGAGATGGCAGGTTTGGGAGGAGAAACAGACGCCGAGAGTTCAAACATCGAGAAGATGATGAGCTTAGCTATATCAAGATGAAGATTCCATCTTTCCAAGGAAAGAATGATCCTGATGCATACCTAGAATGGGAGAAACGAATGGAGATGGTATTTGACTGCCAGCGATATTCGGAGCTCAAGAAGGTAAAAATTGCAGCTATTGAATTCACTGATTATGCTATAATTTGGTGGGATCAGCTTGTGAATAGCAAGAGACGCAATGGTGAGAGATCGGTAGAAACGTCGGATGAGATGAAAGCGGTGATGAGGAAGCGCTTCATACCAAGTCATTACCACAGAGACTTGTTCCATAAACTGCAAAATCTCACACAAGATAACAAGAGCGTGGAAGAGTACCATAAAGAGATGGAGATTTCCATGATCCGTGCTAATGTGGTAGAGGACTGCGAAGCTACTATGTCACGATTCTTATGTGGTTTGAGCCGAGATATAGCAAGAGTGGTAGTGCTGCAACATTATGTCGAGTTGGAAGAATTGGTGAACAAAGCTATCAAAGTACAGAGGCAATTGAAGTTGGACCGAAATTACAGGAGTGGTGAAGGTTCAAGCTCAAATTGGAAACCCAATTAGAAGAGAGACGAGAAATCGAACTGGAAGGGAAACAACACCAAGATTGAAACTTCAAGGGAGAAGGAGAAAGATGGCAGAGTTGGTTCGAATCCGGCTTCAGGTAAAACTGAAAATCCTAACACTAGAACTCGTGAAATTAAATGTTTCAAGTGTTTAGGCAGGGGTCATATGGCGAATCAATGCCCTAATAGGGGGTGATGATAATGACTGGACCTGGAGATATTCAATCTGAAAGTGAGAGGGAGGAAGAGGATGATGTCATGCCGCCATTGGAGGACTGTAGCGATGTCGAGATGCCAGTCAAGGGTGAATTGATGGTGGTTAGACATTCTCTTAGCGTGCAAGTCAAGAAGGAGGAGAATCACCAGCAACGTGATAACTTGTTCCATACAAGATGCTTGGTGAATGGTAAGATTTGTAGTTTAATTATTGATGGAGGTAGTTGTACAAATGTGGCAAGTTGTAATATGGTGGAGAAACTAGGATTGAAAACTATAAAGCATCTTAGACCATATTGACTTCAGTGGTTGAATAATAGTGATGAAGTGAAAGTTTCGAAGCAAGTCCTAGTTCCATTTGAGATATGGCGATATAAAAATGAGGTGGTGTGTGATGTTGTACCTATGCAAGCAGGACATCTTTTACTTGGTAGACCATGGCAGTATGATCGGAGGGTACATCATGATGGATACACTAACCGATATTCATTGGTGATGAATCAGAAGACTTATACTTTGGTGCCAATGACACCTACTGAGGTGTATGAAGATCAATTGAAACTACAACGTGAGGCTGAGAAAGAGAGAAAAAGTGAGAAAGCTGAGAGCTTGCGTAGAGAGTCTGAGACGCAAGGAAAAGGAGAGACAGAGAAAAACAGAGTGGTAAAAGCTGAGGGAAAAGCAGAGAGAAAAGAAAAGAGAGAAAAGAATTTATATACAAGATCGAGCGAAGTGAGGAGAGCTTTGGTTCTGGACCGACCGATGCTTGTACTTTTGTACAAGGAGGCATTGTTTACTACTAACGATCTTGACCCGAGTTTGCCTAGTTCTGTCGTGTCTTTATTGCAGAAATTTGATGATGTCTTTCCTAATGAGGTTCCTAGAGGTCTACCACCGATTCAAGGCATAGAGCATCAAATCGACTTGATACCTGATGCGCCATTACCTAATCGACCCGCATATCGAAGTAATCCTGAGAAGACAAAGAAACTTCAGCGGCAAGTTAGTGGATTACTGGAACGATGATATGTGCGAGAAAGTCTTAGCCCGTGTGTTGTTCCTGTTTTGTTAGTGCCAAAGAAGGATGGGACTTGGCGAATGTGTGTCGATTGCCGAGCAATCAACAATATTACGGTAAAGTATCGACATCATATTCCTAGATTAGATGACATGTTAGATGAGTTACATGGAACTTGCACATTTACTAAAATTGATCTGAAAAGTGATTATCATCAGATTAGAATGAAAAAATGGGATGAATGGAAAATTGCATTTAAGACCAAGTATGTGTTGTATGAGTGGTTAGTCATGCCATTTGGTTTAACTAATGCACCTAACACTTCCATGCGACTTATGAATCATGTTCTGCGTGCTTTTTTATTGGTCGATTTGTGGTTGTCTATTTTGATGATATTTTGATATATAGTCGAAGCCTTGATGACCATATTGAACATGTGCGAGCTGTTTTACAGGTTTTAAGGGCCGAGCAACTATATGCTAATCTGAAGAAATGCTCTTTTGTGACTAACAAATTAGTATTTTTAGGATTTGTTGTTGGTGCTGATGGAATACAGGTTGACGAAGAAAAGGTGAAAGCCATCCAAGAATGGCCAACACCTAAGACTGTAGGAGAGGTGCGCAGCTTTCATGGCTTAGCCAGTTTCTATAGCAGATTTGCGAAGGATTTCGGCACCATCGCCGTACCTTTAACCGAGGTCATCAAAAAGCACGTGGGTTTCACGTGGGGAGAAGAGCAAGAGAGAGCATTCAATCTGTTGAAGGATAAGCTAACTAATGCTCCTTTGTTATCTTTACCAAATTTTAGTGCTACTTTTGAAATAGAATGCGTGCTTCTGGTACAAGAATTGGAGCTGTGTTGATGCAAGGAGGACGTCCCATAGCTTATTTCAGCGAGAAGTTAAGCGGAACAATATTGAATTATCCAACTTACGATAAGGAGATGTACGCTTTGGTGCGAGCTTTGGAGACTTGGCAACATTACTTGTGGCCAAAGGAATTTGTGATCCACACCGACCACGAGACATTAAAGTACTTGAGGGGACAGCAAAAGTTGAACAAAAGACATGCTAAATGAATGGAGTTCAACGAGACTTTTTCATATGTAATCAAGTACAAGAAAGGTAAGGAAAATGTGGTAGCCGATGCACTTTCTCGAAGGTACGCAATTCTAACTACTTTAGGAGCAAAGTGCCTAGGTTTTGAGCATATCAAAGAGATATATACTGATGATGATGACTTTGGAAGAGTGTTTGAAGCTTGTGAGCATGCTGCATTTGAAAAATTCTATAGGCATGATGACTATCTCTTTCGTGAAAACAACTTATATTTGCCTGGATGCTCTTTGTGAGAGTTGTTGGTGCGAGAGGAGCATAGTGGTGGTTTAATTGGGCATTTTGGAATCAATAAAACTTATGAAGTGCTGCATTGTTGACACCTGATTTTTGACCAAATCTTTTTCAGCTTTATTTTGAAAAATCACAAAAAAAAATCCATAAAAAGTCAAAAAATTACAAAATCAACTTTGGTGACCTTGGCCAAGCCCAAGGAACCATTTTTGACCAAAAAATAAATTTTCATATATTTTTATATTTTTTAGTATTTTTAGAAAATAGAAAAATTCTTAAAAAATCAAGAACAATTGAATTTGAGGTCACAAAAATATGAAAAAATATCCAATATTTTTCTTTTTAATCCCTTGTATTTTTGACCTCACAAAAAATCCAAAATCAGATTCAATTTTGGGTGTTCCTTTGTAACCCATATTATTGAATTTGAGAAATAAATGTCAATCGAGTATTTTAATTTGCCATTTTGGCATTTTCTAGGATCTTGACATCCATTCTAACTGTCCCTTATTGCAATTTAGCCCAATTGTTTGTACAAATTGCTCAATTGCACGAATTTGGCAAAATGGCATTCTAAAATTACATTTTTAGTCCTTGAAATTGAGCATAATTGAAATTACTTTCAATTCAAGGACTATCATTGCAAATTAAACATACTGCCCAATGAGTTTCACCATTTTGAATCGATTGGCATAGGTAATTTGACCCAATTTGACCATTTGAACCTTCAATTGCATAATTCCCAATTTGCAATTAAAAGGAAATTTGGGGTTTTTGTTCAAATTGATATGAATTTTTGGGCAAAATCACATTTTTTGATAGAATCCATGCCCTAGATTCGATTATGAAGTTCAATTGTAAAAATTTCCTACTAATTTGAGTTTAATTTTGAAAAAATCTATTCGGAACCTGTTCAGACCGGTCAGACCGCCGGTCCGACCGGTTGAACCGGTCCAGAACAGTGTCATCTTCTTCCCCGGGAGTCTGCGCAAATGAACAGTAACAGACCGAATTTTAAAGACCAAATTGAAGGTCAATTTGCGACCAATTGAAAGGGGAACGGTGGGCATTTTATTCCTCTCAGCTTCCCCCGTCGATCGACACCAAGATCACGACCAATGGTCGCTGGAGGAAGGAACAATCGGCGAGTCAAGCAACAGACCTGCGAAAGTCAACATTTGGCGAAAACAGGTTAAATGTGTGTCAAATTCGTGAGAAAGGAGGCTCGCCAGGAAACCGAATGAACCTCCGCAAATTACCCAATCTCCCTAACGCCGTTTGGACCTGAAATCACGTGGCTACACGTGCGATTCAAGTTAGTTAGTCCCCCCCGCTCCGTGCCAAAATCTAAAACAGGTATATATGCCAACAGACCTTCGCGAAGCAGGGGGTTGGAAGATTCAGTTGGAGAAGAGCGAACTGAATCGAGAGAGAGAAAGAAAGAGAGAGAAAGAGCTCACCTTCCCTCGCGGAGGTCGAAGGTTGGAGCTCAAATTGCAGAGCGCCGGTTGGGCCTTCCGAGGCTAAACCAAAGCTCCACGAGGTCGTCAAGAGGTCGTCCAAAGTCCCCTGAGTCGATCGCCGTCAGCCGTGCACGTGAAACCCACGAAAACAGGTGAGCCAGAGCTTCGAATTCTACACTGAGCTTCAATGGCGAACTTCATTTCTGGAAATGATTCTTGCATTTAGCGTGTGCGTTTCGCTCTTTGGATATCACTGACCATCATTGCATCTTCTTCTTGCATTGATTTTGTCTGAATACCTCGAATTGTGTCTCCGAACTTAGCCCCCATAGCGGACCACTGTTCATACTTGCCTAGCCCAATCTAGGCCGTGCGAGCTCGATCGGAGCTCGAGGTAAGTCTTCTACACCTCCTACCATGTCAATCTGTGAATGTGAACTTCCATGGCCGTACTCGGCGACTCGCATGATGTTCCTGATTCTATTGATTATATGCCCCGATCCTTAGATATGTTAAGATAGAGTCGATTGCGAGTCGATTGGCGTTGGTTTCGCGCGATTCCATCAAGGTTTCACCGTTAGATCGGCGCCAGAGTTCCTCAGCCGTTCATTCTGTTGGGTCGAGAGGTTGAAGACGATGCTGACCTGGCAAGTCAACGAGTCAAAACGCTTAGATGGCAATAGGTCATTGGTCCACGTGTCGGTCCAGTCAGCTCGGCCGTTGAGGTTTGTTGTTCGAATAGGGAGATCCAACGGCGGAGATTAATCGAGTCTAATGAATGGTGGCCGTCGGATTAGAAATTAGGTTAATTCGAGAATGATTTTAATCAGAAAATAAAAATTGGTTGAAACGGTGCCGTATAGGTTAGTTAGCAAGCGACGTCGTTCAAGCTAGTAGGACTGGACGGCTCAGATTAAGTCTCAGGTTCTAATCGCGGCCGTAGGTTTAAGTAATCTGATCAGACGGCCCTGGTCAAGTCTCCATTCGATCTGAGTCGTAAGTTCCAATCAAACCATCCTGCGGTCATAGGCTAGCCACGTGATGCAATGAGAACCCTTGGATCAGATTCGAATAATTTGAAAATAAAAAGGCCGGGACGGCGTCATTTTGGGAAGCGTCGGTTCAGCGGGTTCGGGTCTGGGCCAGGTTCCGAACTCCAATCATGGTGGGACAGCATGGGCGAAGCCAGCCAAAAGTATGCTGAATAACGACTAGGTGACCTACTGGACTTGCTGAAGATTGAGTGTCCACCTGCCTTTATTCAAGCCATGTCGCTCTACTGGGATCCTACCACCGCTACATTTTGCATGGAAGGACCAGAGATTACTCCCACTATCAAGGAATACAGCGCCGTCATCGGAGTTGAGTTCACTCCTACGCTCGTCCGACCCCCTATAGGATTTGAACCCCTAAGTCAGGTGGCTGAATTCCTTGACACAAGCCTGGATGAAGTCAAAGCAAATGCAAAAAGTAATTCTGGACGAGTCTCCTTATCTTTCCTTATAGACCGATTTTCCCGCCTCCCTGCTGCTAAAGGAACCAAATCTGGTAGAGCCTTTGTCTTGGCATTCTTTAGCTTTGTACTATTCCCGATCTCATCTGTCACCTTTGACCCTATCATGGCTGTAGTAGCTAAACAAGTTTGTTGTGGGTGGGATTACTCAAACATCCTCCTGGCCGAGACCTTCCTTTCTTAAATCGCTTCGGAAAAAATAAAAAGGGAACCTTTAGAGCCTCTAGTGATCTTCTGTATCTGTGGTTCACTTCCCATATCAGACAATTTCGCATTCGCATGGGTTTCACCGAAATCAGCCCCGATGCGCACCCTCTTAAAACCTTTGTCAGAACCCATACACGTGTTCCTAGGTTCAACTTCATAGAGTGGAAAAACTTCCTTAAAATCCTAAAACCCGAACAACTCCGATGGCGGCTAAGGTTGCCAACGCTGAGCAAAGTCAGATTGACCTGCGATGACGGGGGTCCAGTCCCTTTGCTAGGGTTCACGGGCGCTACCGCATACTATCCAAGGAGGGTGATTCGACAGTTTGAAGCTCTACAGGAGATCCCTTCTCCAACGCAACCTGGTATCTTTTCTTTTGACATACCAAGAATGACTCTCATGGAGGAGGAGAAGAAACAGTTTGAAGCCAATGTGACATCCATCATTCGCTCCTTGAAGAATTCGCAAGCCGAAGAAATAAGTTGGCCAGAAAATATGACTCGTGAAGAAAACATTCATAGGGCCACCGCAGAATACATTCAACACTTCAAAGCGACCCGACGAAGCCTTGTCGAGCCCTACATACCCCAATACATCGTACCGTACGTACCTGGAATAGAGCCGTACATACCCGAAGACATGGGACCGCTGTCATGTTCAGAAGACGAGGAGTCCCAGACTGAAGAGGGGAATCTATACTGGGATGATATGGATACTTTAAACTTCAAGCGTCCTAGACTTGAATAGACTATTCCGTCAAGTGTAAAATAAGCAAACATTGTGACACATTCTCATACATTCTCATTTCTGTTGGATACTATCTTGGACACATGAGCATGAATGAGAACATAGTTTGCGAGTGCATAAAAACTATCGTCAGAAATTACGCCTCTTTTAATTTCATGAATTCATATCAGGAAGTGACTAAAAGAACTACTTACGTGAGGCTAAGGCTCACAAGGTAGCCCTTTTTCTCATCTACTGACAAGAAGCATGCAACTAAAAGAATTAACTGCTTCTTTTTACCAAAAATAAGCGAAACACTCACTAGAAATCTTTTTGAAACAGGTACCCTCTCATCACGGAACTACCAACACATCGTTTCCGTACCCGCTTTAAGACAAGAATGGAGCAACAAGAATTGACTCCGCGTGTGGGCATGTTGGAATCTCAGATAACCGCCTTAGCAACTATGATGGTCGACATCAAGACCATGCTGGAGGCCACCCAAGCTAAACAGACCACAGCCCATAACCAGAACAACTCAGTCCCTTCTTCGGTACCTGATGTAGCAGATAGAGAGGTAACAAGGGATGCTCAACATGCAAAAGAGAACATCCATGAACCAAACAGCTGGCCACAACAAAAGGCATCGCCTGTTATTATCAACCTCGAGAAGGAGGAGAAGGGGAAGCAGACCATGAAAACTGAAGCGGAGGCTAAAAGGTTAGCCAAGATCGAGGAGTGCTTGAGCAGCCAAGGTTACGAGTTAGCCCGCTTCGACAAGATATCTCCTTTCGCTAAGGTAGAGACTCCTCATGACTATAAGGAGCCAGAGTTTGTAAGAAAATACAATGGAACAGGTTGTCCCCGAGCACACCTCAAGTATTATCTGCGCAAGATGGCGCACTATTCGGATTATATCCCGCTATTGATGAACACGTTCCAAGAGAGTTTGGCTGGCGCCGCTCTGGCCTGGTTCATTGAGCTAGACCTAGAAGATTACGATGGGTGGGAGGATCTTGCAGAGGACTTTCTCAGACAGTACAAATTCAACACAGCTACGGCCCCTACAAGAGAAGACCTTCTGCGAACTTCAAAGGCAAGAGGTGAACTAATCAGGACATATGCCCAGAGGTGGCGAGCCTTGGCCACCCAAGTAAAGCCATCAATCCCAGAGGAGGAGCTGATTGACTTATTCCTGAAAGCACTCCCCTACGAGTACTTTGACAGGCTAAACACTTCCGGGTGTCAAACATTCGCACACTTGATTAAGGTTGCCGAAAGACTAGAATGGGCCTTAAGGGAAAGAAAGCCTCATGAAGCTTCTAGAAGGCAATACCCCTTAAAAAAGGAGAGAGAAGCCGGACTCGACATAGCATTTATACTAGATCCCCACAAGCCCAAGACGTTCGGAAATTCCAACCAGGCCAAAGGAGGATCGTCCTGGTCGACACCTAAGGTGCAAGAGCCTAGAAGAAAGCAACCCCAAAAGCAATTCTCTCAGCTCCCGAGGCCTTTATTCAAGTTACTCCCGATGCTGCTAGAGCAACACCTGGTGGCGAAAGAACCGCCTAGGGCAAACCCTACAAGGTATCCTGGCTTTGATGAGAGCCAGACCTGTGCCTACCATATGGGCGAGAGAGGGCATAATGTGGATAACTGTTATATCCTTAAGCTTAAAGTGCAAGCCCTGATTGATAGTCAGATTCTAAAATTTGACAATGCAGCCCCAAATGTACAAGAAAATCCACTGCCAGATCATCAAGCAGTAGGAACAATATTCTCTGAAGGGGAAGAAGACTACCTCAAGCTGAAGGTAGATGTTCTTAAGCTGACCGACCTGCTAATAACCGCTTCATCATACCCAAAAGCAGGAACGATCTCGACTGACCAAAAGAGATTATGCATCGCTAAGATGATGAGTTTGGGGATAATGTCTGATATCACCAATGAAGAGTTCGAAGGAGTCAAAGCTTCTTTATCTTTGGAAGGTAGCTACTTCGTGATCAAGACTGAGCAGGGTAATACCTGGGGTACCTCACATGAGAATCTGGTAAACAGTCTTGGGCCAGTCACTCAGTCAGAGGAAGAGTTCGAGGAAGACGAACTGAAAGCCAAGAGACGAAGTCTAGCGGACCTCAAATTTATGGCCGACGCACTTGAGAAGGGCGAAATTATAGACAACCTTGGTCAAGATTCTGGAGGGTACAACTTCAAAGTGAAATATTCGGCCCCTCCCAGCTTTTATCAGAAAATTGAAGACATCATACTGGACGGATGTGGAGGTATGGATGATCTCTCTCAACCAGAGACCTCGAAGGGCATAGAAGAACTTGACAACAGCGTATCGATGATCGAAACCGTCACGACCGTGGTAATCAGGTTGGAAGAACTGGATAACCCGAGCAGGGTGGAAAATTGCCTAGTCAAGCCTATCGTGATTCGATTGCCGCAAGAGGAAGAAGGCGACACATCTAAACCAGAGATACCTCATCAGACAACTGTAACTATAAAAGTCCCCCTAGTAGAAGAATACGATCCTAAAGCAGTCCATTGGGACTATGGAACCACACAGGTAGACGCGGTAATGGGGTCCGGACGATTCTATGCCCCTAGGAAGGGCGAATCCAAAAAAAGGGAGGTCTCAAAGGAAGACGCGGAAAAGCTCATATCGATCATCAAAACCAGCGAGTTTGAGGTGATAGAACAGCTGAGGAAGTTACCCGCTCAGATATCCCTATTAGATCTATTCATCAATTCTGAAAAGCACAAGAACGCACTGTTGAGGATACTTAATGAAGCACATGTCCCTGAAACAATTAATGAGGTACAATTAGGGGACTTTGTGGGGACGATCCTTTTAAAAGACCAATTGAGCTTCTTTGACGAGGACTTCCCCATGGAAGGAAAAGGGCATAACAAGGCCTTATATATTTCCGCGCAATGTAACGAAAAAAGAGTGGCGTACGTATTGATCGACAATGGATCAGCCTTCAACATTTGCCCTTTGGCTACCCTGAGAAGATTGGGAATCAACGAAGAAACGGTTAAAACATCCAAAACGGCTGTGAGAACTTTCGACGGGATGAAGAAGACTGTGGTGGTTGAGATTGAGCTTGACGTGTCCATCGGCCCAACAAAGTTCTCTATAAACTTCCAAGTGATGGATCTGCTCAGTGCATTTGGGTTCTTGTTGGGAAGGCCTTGGATTCATACAGCAGAAGCTGTCCCTTCAAGCTTGCATCAAAAGGCACGCTTCGCAGTAGATGGGAAGATGATTACTGTACATGGAGAAGTCGACCTCCAGACATACCAGAACAGTGCCATACCTTTGTCGCGACCCTCTCGAGGTTGCATGTGGGCTCTCGAGGGCTAATGGGCCGTCCAGTCTAGTCGGACGCGGGCCTCTCCCAAGGCCCGTTACCCAAATCGCAACGGAGGTATGCGTAGTCGACCTTCAGTGTGGTCTGGTGATATGTGCTAAGTGTGCATGCCATGGAGTCGCCACCAATCATTTTTTGGAGGGTATGATTGGACCACCCTATTGAATAGTCGGGAGTTTCTATTCAATTCTGCGATAACCAGAGAAATGGGTTCGGGGACTTAGTTACGGCAACTGTCAGAGTTGACGCCCTTTCGGT
Source organism: Rhodomyrtus psidioides (assembly GCA_021437785.1). Classification (NCBI taxonomy): domain Eukaryota; kingdom Viridiplantae; phylum Streptophyta; class Magnoliopsida; order Myrtales; family Myrtaceae; genus Rhodomyrtus; species Rhodomyrtus psidioides. The sequence continues at coordinate 8,866,405 of JAILYB010000015.1, read as the reverse complement.
ACCTAAGTTGACTGAATTTTCTGACCTAAGATTTCATGCAGATGAGGGGAGTACGAATCCTAAATCTAGGAATTCATGCAAATAGGAATGACTATCCTAGCAATCACAATCAGTAATAAAATGCGCAAATCAATGAATCCAAATATGTAAAATAATCACACCAAATCAACATGACACTCCTAATAAGGCTCTATTAGCCTAAATAAGTATCAATCAAGCTTAGGAATGATTTTACCCATCAGAGGTAAAGTCGTAATTTTGAGACAAAAGGGACGATTTGCCTAAAAAGGGAAAAATCGTCATTTCGGAATGAATCCGGAGTAAAACAATGTCAAAAATAGGTTTGGTCACTCAATTGACCCATTTCCTATTTTTTTTTGCAATTTTCATGATTTTCTGGAATTTTAGAAACCGATTTACCATTCGAAGGGGTAAAATCGTCATTTTCTAAAAATGGGAATGAAATGTGAAAATCTTAGACATAAGGTTTAGCCACCTATCTGGCCCATCACCAAATTCTAAGCACTTTCCACAATTCATCGGAATATCAAAGACGATTTACCCTTTGAAGGGTAAAATCGTCATTTTGGATTAAATGGGAGAAAATCCAAAAAATGGAAACAAATCAATTTTTTTTGTCATTTTCAGCCTTCAAAATTTTTTAGAAGTTTTTAGGAATTTTCTGCAATTTTTCTCAATTTTTTTTGAATTTTTTTTATTTGATTTTTTTTTTATAAATTTTCTGAAAATAAATCCCAACTGATGGTCCCTAACTCGCCACGTGGCGTCTCGGTGACAATCGAATCATTTTAATTTTTGTAAAATTCGAAATTCATTTCTTTTAATGTTAAAAATATTTTTTATTCTGAAAATCATCGGATCACGACACGTGGCTCATCTGCAGCCATCCAATCTAGCATTTTTTTGTTTTTGTTTTTGTTTTTATAGGACGCAACACAATGCAAAAAAAAAATAATAAAGAAGATATTAAGTCATTATACAACATAAACATAAGCAAAGGAGATGGGATCCGGTGAATTTTACGACGTCGGAGTCCGTCGGTGCTCGTGCAACAATGTGTGGGGGTATAAACCACCAGCAGGAGGCTCGGCCTTCCGATTCTGGGGTAGCACAATATGATTTACAGAAAATAAATAAATAAAACACCTTGGACACCAATAGGAGGCTTAGCCTTCCGATTCTGGGTCTTTTATGCGAAATATAGAAATGCTATGACATAAAGTAAATACACAGCAAATATTTAGACACCAACAGGAGGCTCGGCCTTCCGATTCTGGGTCTTTTATGCGAAATATAGAAATGCTATGACATAAAGTAAATACACAGTAAATATTTAGACACCAACAGGAGGCTCGGCCTTCCGATTCTGGGTCTTTTATGCGAAATATAGAAATGCTATGACATAAAGTAAATACACAGTAAATACGAAAAAATACAAAATAAACAATAATCCGAGCTCGGATGAGGAGGACGTTGAACTATTTTCACAAATCCGAACGGTGAAGATGAAGAAAGAATTGAGATGAGATTATACACAAAATTTTACCTCGATCCGATGGTCGAATTGATCGAAAACTAAAGAAATACCGGCGGATGAACAGTTCCCGCGCCAGGAACAACTTCTGATTTGGCTGCTGTTCGACCACTTGGAGAGATCTTTTTAAAGATCCGAACGGTGGATATGAAGAAGGGGTTAAGAAGACCCTGCACACAAAAAATTAGCTCGATCCAACGGCTCAATCGGCCGGAAACTCAAGAAATGTCGGCGGGTATACAATTCCCACGCCTGGAACAGCTTCTGATTTGGTTGCTGTACGACCACTTTGAGAGATTTGTTTAAAGATCCGAACGGTGGATATGAAGAAGGGATCAATAAGACCTTGTACACAAAAAATCAGCTCGATCCAACGGTCCAATCAGCCGGAAACGCAAGAAATGTGGAGGGTGGTAGTGTGATGACAAAAAAAAAATGGAAGAGAGAATATGGGGAAAAAAATGAGCGTGGGAGAGGAAGAAGAAGAAGAAGAAGAAGAAGAAGAAGGAGGAGGAGGAGGAGGAGAGGAAGCTACGGATGATGGGGGGAGGTGCCTAAAATACTAAAAATAAAATAATAAAATAATAATAAAATAAAATACTAAAAAGTAAAAATAACAATAAAATAATCAAAAGCGAAGACAAAATGATTAGTCCCCTTTTCTTTTAAATGATGATGTTTTCACTCCTTTTTCCTTTTAATCATTACTAATATTTTTGCCAAATTCAATTTTATGATTATCAAAGAACACCTAAAATCAAACCTGAATTTTACTATTTATGAGGTCAGAAAATGGATAAAATAAAAATAAAAATACCGAATATTTTTATATATTTTTGTGACCTCAAATATTATTTTTCTTGATTTTCTTGATTTTCTTTTTCTTTTTTTCTTTTTTTGTATTTTTCGAAAATATATTAAAAAAATGAAAATTATGAAAATTATTTTTTTGGTCAAAATGGTTCATTTAGCTTGGCTAAGGTCACCAAAATTGATTTTTCAATTTTCAACTTTTTATGGATTTTCTATGAATTTTCAAAAAATAAAAAAATAAAAAATAAAATAAAAAAGTTGATCAAAATTTAGGTGTCAACAACCTTATGTTGAACTCGAAGTAAAAACAGAGGCGAGCTATCATTCCCTATAACTGGTAGCAACAATTCATACCCCGGCAGGGACAAGGCTAAAAACCTCATACATCTCAGAAGCCAGTCTTCTACCAGCTAAGATGCTACTGGCATACGGATTCAACCCCGAAAAAGGCCTAGGCAGACATAATCAAGGAATAAATACCCCACTGCAGTTAAAAGCTAACCCACATAGAATGGGCTTGGGGTATCAGAAATATCACATGGATGGATCTGGCCCAAAGACAACAGGCCGAGGTCGAGGCAGGAGCCTGGGACGCCTGGGAGGCCGAAACAGCCCGAATGACTCATTCATCGGTTCTCCAAATTGGAAAGGCAGGTCTCAAATGTTCGATAACCCTTTGAATGCCCACTTCAACCAGAACTCTAAATGGTTGTCTGAAGAAGATATCACTTCACCGATAGAATCAGATCTGACAAATCCTTTTCTCAAAGATGACTCTCTGAATGTCATCATGGAGTGGTTGGACAATGGAGCCACTTCCTCTGAGTAAAGAGCCTCTTCCTTTGTCTTTAAATACTGCATTTAAAACTTCCTGCATTTTGTTGTATTTTCTTTCCTTATTGTACGTATAGGGAAACGCCTTTGGATCTCTGGCCGTTGGTCCAAATAGCACATCTTGTAACGCGGCCCATCTTGCATTCAATAAAATCACGCATATTTTGTTAAGGACATATGGAGCCACGAATTAGCCTAATGATGATATTAGTCTTCCACACAGAAGCTTGAGGCCTGATTTGCCATATGATTCTTGATTTCCAAAAAGATTTCCTTGGGGTCAGGATATCCAATGACATGAGGATTAGTCCCGTTTATACCTGTACCTATTTCGAAAACTCTTTCGAAAAGACTTTCCATGATCATACATGTCGTTCTTATGGAATACAAACTAACCATACTCATGACATTTCAGGCATATCATCTCAAACATGCATACCAGGTTGTTACGAGATTCGGACTTCTCCAGTAATCATTCTTATAGCATTGAGGAAGATGAAGACGAGGGTTATGCGTCTATCCGCAGAGATTGGAATGCCTTTGAGGAATCGACACCTCCTACTTCAGAAGAACCAATCATTGTTAATCTGGGAGACTCCGTGAATATCAAAGAGGTCAAGATCGGCGGGCATTTATCCCGAAATGAAAGGCTCGAGTTCACAGAGTTATTGAAAGAATATCAAGACATTTTTGCATGGTCTTACGCTGATATGCCAGGCCTAGATCCTAAGATCGTGGAATATGCATTACCCACGGATCCTGGTGTCAAACCTGTCAAGCAAGGCAGCAGACTGATGAAGGCTGAGTTGGAGGACAAAATTAAGGAAGAAGTCATGAAGCTTCTTAGGGTAGGCTTTATTGAAGGTATCCCATACTCAGACTGGATTGCAAATATAGTCCCCGTCATGAAGAAGGATGGTAAAGTTCGAATCTGCGTGGATTACCGAGATCTGAATAGAGCAAGCTCAAAAGATGATTTTCCACTTCCTCACATTGATGTGTTGGTGGATAGCACAGCAGGTTATGAATTGTTCTCGTTTATGGATGGATTTTCGGGATATAACCAAATCTTCATGAAATAAGAAGACAAACCGAAGACTACTTTTACCACACCCTGGGGGAACTTTTGCTATAAAGTCATGCCATTTGGATTAAAGAACGCCGGGGCGACCTATCAGAAGGCTATGGTCACATTATTTCATGATATGATCCACAAAAAAATTGAAGTATACATCGATGACATGATTGCCAAATCCAAGAAAGGACAGGATCACATACAGGTGTTAAGAAAATTATTTGAGCGCCTGCGCAAATATAAGTTGAGGCTGAACCCTAACAAATGTGTGTTTGGGGCGAGATCTGGGAAACTTCTTGGGTTCATAGTCAGTAACAGGGGCATTGAGATTGATCCTTCAAAGATTCAATCTATCCACAATCTGTCAACTCCCTCCACAGTAAAAGAAGTGAGAAGCCTTCTGGGGAGACTGAACTATATTGCCAGATTTATTAATCAACTGTCTGATGTGGCTAAGCCAATCTTCAAATTGCTTAAGAAATGTGCGAAAGTAACATGGGATGCTGAATGCAGCAGGGCTTTCCAAATGATCAAGAACTATTTGATCACACCGCCAGTACTTGTGCCACCAATTTCTGGTCACCCATTGACCTTATATCTGACTATACAGTAGGAATCCTTGGGAGCCTTATTTGCCCAAACAAGCCCGATAGATAGTAAAGAAAGAGCCATCTATTACCTGAGTAAGAAATTCACACCATCTGAAGCAAAATATGCACCAGTCGAAAGGGCCTGTGTAGTAGTGGTATGGGTACTTCGCAGACTAAGACAGTATACCTTACACCACCACATTCAGCTCATAACAGAGAATGATCCTGTCAAATACCTCCTGAAGAAATCCGCTTTGATTGGGAAATTAGCAAAATGGCAAGTAATGCTATCTGAATTTGACATCAAGTGTTCTCCACAGAAGTCAGTTAAAGGAAGAGCTATAGCTAACATGCTAGTAGAAAACCCGTCAAACGGTGAGTCTCCTGAAGTAATAAGCACAGAAGGTCAAATTCTCAACTTAGCAGAAGACAAGTGGGTCATGTACTTCGATGGTGCTGTTAATCTATCAGGGGCAGGCACTGGGGCAGTACTGATATCCCCTGATGATCAACATTACCCTGTGGCGGCAAAAATAACTTTTCCTTGCACCAACAACATCTCAGAATATGAGGCGTGCATTTTAGGCCTACGATTGGCCATTTCCATGAAGATACCTAGGTTGCAAGTTTTTGGAGATTCCATGCTCATCATTTTACAGACACAAGGAGAGTGGAAGACGAAAGATACAAAGCTCATCCCTTATCATGAATACCTTGAAGAATTAATACTCAAATTCGAAGAAGTGTCATTCGAATACCTATCGAGATCCCACAATCAATTTGCAGATGCGTTAGCCACCCTTGCCTCAATGTTGCAAACAACTGGAGGGTTGGATATAGAACCCATAAGGATCAATATAGTTGAACGACCAACTTATTGCATGCTAATCGAAGAAGAGTTTGATGGGGAACCATGGTATTACGACATCAAGAACTATCTCTTAAAAGGTGAGTTCCCTGAAGGATGCCAACCAGGAGACCGGAGATACATAACCAAGATGGCTAGCAAGTTCTTTCTCAATGGACAAATTCTGTACAAAAGATCCTTTGATTCTACTCTATTAAGATGTGTAGATGCCAAAGAAGCAAATATACTATTGAAAGAGATCCATGAAGGAATATGTGGGCCTCACATGAACGGCCATCTCCTCGCCAGGAAGATCATGCGGCTTGGCTATTATTGGATGACCATCGAATCAGATTGCTGTCAGCACGTCCGGTCATGCCACCAGTGCCAAATATACGGTGATAAGATCAATGCACCACCAAATGAATTACACCAAATGTCTGAAGTTTGGCCTTTCTCTATGTGGGGCATAGACATGATAGGGCCTATTAATCCTATGGCTTCAAATGGTCATCGCTTCATCTTGGTGGCAATTGATTACTTCACAAAATGGGTAGAAGCCAGCTCTTACAAGAATGTCACTGCAAGAAATGTGGCAAGATTCATCAAAAGAGACATCATATCCCGGTATGGTACCCCTCAAGCGATCATCACAGATAATGGGTCTAACCTAAACAACAAGATTGTCGATGATTTATTGGATCACTTTGGCATTCGACATCTGAACTCATCTCCTTACCGCCCACAGATGAATGGGGCAGTGGAAGCAGCCAACAAAAACATCAAAAGAATCTTGGCTAAAACAGCAGAAAATTATAGGGATTGGCATGAAAAGCTGCCCTTCGCCTTAATGGCCTACCGAACGTCGATCAGGACTTCTACAGGGGCAACTCCCTACAGTCTGGTGTATGGGACAGAAGCAGTTCTACCTGTAGAAGTTAAGATTCCCTCTTTGAGAATCTTATCAGAAGATAAACTCTCTGAGTTAGAATATTTCAAACACAGATATGAACAGCTGAATTTAATAGACGAGAAACGTCTTAAAGCCATTTGCCATGGACAAACTTACCAGAAAAGGGTAGCCAGGGCGTTCAATCGAAAGGTCAAGACCAGAAACTTCGAAGTAAATGACTTGGTAATTAGGAAAGTTTTGCCGAGTACTACCCATCCAGGGGGAAAATTCACTCCGAATTATGAAGGCCCCTACATTGTCAAGAAGATCCTCACGGGAGGAGCATTGATTCTTGTAAACTCCGAAGGAGAAGAATTGGGCACCCTGTAAATTCAGATGTTGTGAAGAAATATTACCCTTGAAATAAAATCAGATTCCGGTCATATGCCCTACCTTGAATTGAGCCTACTCTTCATGATAGTCATTGCATAAGCATATCATGCATCCATGCATACATTAGCATGTGTTCAATATTGCAGGACCCAAGGAAGCAAGGTCCTCGATGGCAAATACCAGGAATGTCTGATGAAGACCGCAAACAGCAAAACGAAGAGCAGGAAACTGCAAAGAATGGCGCAGGGGCACGTTCCAAAATGAATGAAGCCATTGAGCAGGATTCATTGCCCCAATCAGACGAAGGCATCATCGCCATAGGTCAAAATGGCTGATTTATGTAATCTACGCATTGGCATTCAGATGGGAATGCATGATCAAGGAGACCTAACGGCGTGGTGGTCAGATTTGCATGAATTTATGGATTCCCATTGGAACGCATGATCAAGGGTAAGGTGTATCGTTCTAATTTTTTTGAAATTCGAGAGCGTACACCAACATATTCCTTTTATATTTTTTCAGGAATCCTTAGCCACACTGGGCAGGTAAGTATTCCTTTCCCAACCTCTTAGGTTTTAAGAATGTCAGAATCCTTATTGCTAGAATTTGAAGGCTTCTCGGAATCTAGCATACATTCAAATCTCTTGTCTAGAAAGACGCAAAATTCTCACAGTCATGTCATTGGCATTCATGTTTAAACTTGGAGGTTATCTGAACATGATTGAAATATGCATTGTGCATCATAAATCCCCTTGAGGGTAAGTTTTGGAGAAAGCGAAATGAACTTTTCCAACAAAAGTTGTTTAAACCGTTCAAAAGGATGTTTCCTCAGACAAGAGGCAAGCCTGGTCCAAACACGTCCCATACACAATTAAGAGATAAGTGGAGTGGTAAGGATAGCGAGACCTTGACCTACGGACGTAAGGGTTATTCGCATTGATTACATGGATTGAGACGACGGAGGCATTCGTTTCTCTATCATAAACACTACAGGTGACCATTGATAACCCTTTGAACGACGGTTTCATTCTTTACCCTTGTCAAGAACCACCCCACATTGGGGCCAACTGGAGGTAGGTCCAGAGGTATCAGGAGGTAAATGGTTAGAAGTTTTCTTGCTCAGACTTGCATCAATCTTCGTGTGTTGCTTGTCATTTTAACTTCTATGGTAGTTCAAGTGCTTTAAGATGACGAAAAGCATTCGTTTCTCTATCCTATACACTTTTACCCTTTGCACAGCACAGTTAAGCCTATACGTTCGTTTCACAAACCCGTTGGTGATCATTACATATTCCAAGACGGAAGCGACGTCACTTCAAGAGCGGAAGAGTTCAAAATATAGGATTTATGAAAAATTCCTGGACTAATGTTTGAGTGCTAAGATTCAAGTTGTGCATCTAGCACACTCATTTGAAAATCCTGGTACCCAAAAGAAAAAATGGGATTTCAACAAAAAAAAGAAAGAAAAATTCAATCCTGGGATCAAGAAAAAGCAAAGTGCCTGGTAAAAGCAAGGCCAATGCCCATCCAAATACTTGTACACTTGTGAATCATGTGTTTGATCTTATAAATGCCAAAAGGTGGCATGATACCTTTGTATAGATCACTAGTGAGATCTGGTTGTAAAAGAAAATTCCAATGGAGCTACACTGCGAAAGATGCTCCCAAATCATGTCACACTCAGATGATGAAAGCATAGACAAGATGTTAACGCCGTCTTAGCATGAAAGAGATATTCTCTAAAGACAAATGTGCGTTTCGAAGACTAACAATGGTCTTCAAAAACTATCAATACACTTCAAAGACTGAAAACGCTCTTTGGACCAGAAGGGGGCAGATGACAGCAAATCTGCAGTGATCACCAATGTTAAACCCTTCACGTATTCTGAGCCAAAAATAAGCCTTTTTTGGTCCCCAATCCTACCTACGTTGCAACCCTGAAAAGCCTTTTCTGATTAAGGCACTTGGATTGACATAGGGTTTAATGTCTAAGCTTAGCTCGAAGAAGTTCGAGCAAGATTATTTCTTTCTCATTTTGCAGGTTTCTTGACTTGTAAACCTGGAGCAGACATTGAAGACCTCTCTTCGAAAGCCTTGACTTGTACGCAGGTCCCCCTTTAAAAGCCGTTGACCAAGCCCAACATTACGGTCCCTTGGAAGTCCTCCTGATCGATCGAGGTGTATTCACTGCGAATGATCCTGAACCCTAGGCGCAGGTTTGATAAGAAATTCAAGTGCATTCTTGGTAAAAGACCATTATCTCAAAACGGTGAGAAGTCCTTTTTTATGAGAATACTCCAATGGACGTTTTAACCAAACTCTTTTGGGTAATTTCAGATTGTTTGATTCAAACTTTCCTCACAAGGGATTTTTGATCACTTCCATATGCTACAAGGTGTTTTGGATAACCTCCAGCATCATAATGCATTCATTAAATTTTTTATGACCATGATATAAGTCATAAAGTGCTGTCAGTTTGACATCAGATATCACTTAAAGACCATTGATGTGCCTTTGGTAAGAAAGTTTTCAGATTGGAGCTTCTGCAGGATTCTTGATGACTTCGGCTCCTAAAACAGCTTGTATCACTCTTGGTGAGAAACGTTTAACATGTCTAAATTTCTACAGGATACCTAGAGTCCCCAGATCCCAGAATGTCACCTCCAATGTCAAAAGGACAATCTCTGAAATCATCCCTATGTGAGATTTCAAATTTATAGGTTTGAGCTTTCTGCAGGATACCTGGAGTCCCCAGATCCCAGAATGTCACCTCCAATGTCAAAAGGACAATCTCCGAAATCATCCCTATGTGAGATTTCAAATTTATAGGTTTGAGCTTTCTGCAGGATACCTGGAGTCCCCAAATCCCAGAATGTCACCTCCAATGTCAAAAGGACAATGGTTGAAATTATCTCCCTGTGTGAGTTCCCAGTATTACAGGTTTGATCTTTCTGCAGGATTGCCTGGAGTACCCAGATCCCAGAATGTCACCTCCCATGTCAAAAGGACAATGTTTGAAATTATCTCCTTGTGTGAGATTTCAGTATTATAGGTTTGATCTTTCTGCAGGATGCCTGGAGTACCCAGATCCCAGAATGTCACCCCCCATGTCAAGAAGACAATCTTTAGAAATCATCTCTTCATGAGATTCTAGTGTTACAGGTTTTGATCTTTCTGTAGGATGCCTGGAGCTCCCAGATCCCAGAATGTCACCTTCAATGTCGAAAAGACAATATTCAAGATAGTTTCTTTGCGAGATCTCAGGTAGCTCCTAGATCCCAGAAGAATCTTACCAAAGTTTTTGCAGGTTTAAGTTTTCTGCATGATACTTGGAATCCCCAAATCCCAGAATAACGTCTTGCATGTCGAAAGGACAATTTTCAAGATCTGCTTTTTGTGAGGTTCTAGGTTACCCCTAAACCCAAAATAGCCCATTTGGTGAAGCCTAAAGGGTTAGGCACACCTCATTTGTGTATATCCTAGTTAATTCCTTAGAATATAGGATCAAAATGTTCAACAAACCCTAAGAGACTGGGTGCGTCATCCATATGTTCCTAGCAGAGAGGAGTCCTATTCATGGTCTGATCCACCATACGGATCGAAACCCCTGACAATCCGTAAGAGACTGGGAGCGCCATCCATAGGTTCCCAGCAGAGATGAGTCCTATTCATGGTCTGATTCATCATACAGATCAAAACCCCTGACAATCCCTAAGAGACTGGGCGTGTCATCCATAGGTTCCCAGCAGAGAGGAGTCCTATTCATGGTCTGATTCACCATACGGATCAAAACACCTGACAATCCCTAAGAGACTGGGTGCGTCATCCATAGGTTCCTAGCAGAAAGGAGTCCTATTCATGGTCTGATCCACCATACGGATCAAAACTTCCGACGATCCCTAAGAGGCTGGGTGCGTCATTCACAGGTTCCTGTCAAGTATAGGAATCTCATTCTGATACGGCCTACCATACAGGCTAGAGTTTAACCGCCCTGGGATACTCAAAAGACGAGTCCCTAGGTATTCACTCGAACCCGCTATACACCGCACATGCCGCACGAGCATCAGGCAGGTAATCAACATGTAAATAACAGGTGGGTCTCTCTACTTTCTCTCTCACGTCAGCAAAAGAATGAGGAGCAGAGCGTTCACCAGCGGGACAAGAAAGATTGCGTGTCAAGATTCGTTTTTCTTTTCCTCAGTCGAGTCGATCTAGACTCAGGTGTCACCTGTCTTTGAGCGAAACCTCCCACGAGATTCCTCTCAAAGAGGGGCAGCTGTTGACACCAGATTTTTGACCAAATCTTTTTCAGCTTTATTTTGAAAAATCACAAAAAAATCCATAAAAAGTCAAAAAAATTACAAAATCAACTTTGGTGGCCTTGGCCAAGCCCAAGGAACCATTTTTGACCAAAAAATAATTTTTCATATTTTTATATTTTTTAGTATTTTTAGAAAATAGAAAAATTCTTAAAAAATCAAGAAAAATTGAATTTGAGGTCACAAAAATATGAACAAATAGCCAATATTTTTATTTTTAATCCCTTGTATTTTTTACCTCACAAAACATCCAAAATCAGATTCAATTTTGGGTGTTCCTTTGTAACCCATACTATTGAATTTGAGAAATAAATGTCAATCGAGTCTTTTAATTTGCAATTTTGGCATTTTCTAGGATCTTGACATCCATTCTAACTGTCCCTTATTGTAATTTAGCCCAATTGTTTGTACAAATTGCTCAATTGCACGAATTTGGCAAAATGGCATTCTAAAATTGCATTTTTAGTCCTTGAAATTGAGCATAATTGAAATTACTTTCAATTCAAGGGCTATCATTGCAAATTAAACATACTGCCCAATAGGTTTCACCATTTTGAATCGATTGGCATAGGTAATTTGACCCAATTTGATCATTTGAACATTCAATTGCATAATTCCCAATTTGCAATTAAAAGGAAATTTGGGGTTTTTGTTGAAATTGATATGAATTTTTGGGAAAAATCATATTTTTTGATAGAATCCATGCCCTAGATTCGATTATGAAGTTCAATTGTAAAAATTTCCTACTAATTTGAGTTAAATTTTGAAAAAATCTATTCGGAACCGGTTCAGACCGGTCAAACAGCCGGTCCGACCGGTCGAACCGGTCCAGAACAGTGTCATCTTCTTCCCCGGGAGTCTGCGCAAATGAACAGTAACAGACCGAATTTTAAAGACCAAATTGAAGGTCAATTCGCGACCAATTGAAAGGGGAACGGTGGGCATTTTATTCCTCTCAGCTTCCCCCGTCGATCGACACCAAGATCACGACCAATGGTCGCTGGAGGAAGGAACAATCGGCGAGTCAAGCAACAGACCTGCGAAAGTCAACATTTGGCGAAAACAGGTTAAATGTGTGTCAAATTCGTGAGAAAGGAGGCTCGCCGGGAAACCGAATGAACCTCGGCAAATTACCCAGTCTCCCCGACGCCGTTTGGACCTGAAATCACGTGGCTACACGTGCGATTCAAGTCAGTTAGTTCCCCCCGCTCCGTGCCAAAATCTAAAACAGGTATATATGCCAACAGGCCTTCGCGAAGCAGGGGGTTGGAAGATTCAGTTGGAGAAGAGAGAACTGAATCGAGAGAGAGAAATAAAGAGAGAGAAAGAGCTCACCTTCCCTCGCGGTGGTCGAAGGTTGGAGCTCAAATTGCAGAGCGCCGGTTGGGCCTTCCGAGGCTAAACCAAAGCTCCACGAGGTCGTCAAGAGGTCGGCCAAAGTCCCCTGAGTCGATCGCCGTCAGCCGTGCACGTGAAACCCACGAAAACAGGAGAGCTTCGAATTCTACACTGAGCTTCAATGGCGAACTTCATTTCTGGCAATGATTCTTGCATTTAGCGTGTGCGTTTCGCTCTTTGGATATCACTGACCATCATTGCATCTTCTTCTTGCATCGATTTTGTCTGAATACCTCGAATTGAGTCTCCGAACTTAGCCCCCATAGCGAATCACTGTTCATACTTGCCTAGCCCAATCTAGGCCGTGCGAGCTCGAGGTAAGTCTTCTACACCTCCTACCATGTCAATCTGTGAATGGATTGATCTGATCTCGCGTGGTCTGTGTGATTGAACTTCCATGGCCGTACTCGGCGACTCACATGATGTTCCTGATTCTATTGATTATATGCCCCGATCCTTAGATATGTTAAGATAGAGTCGATTGTGAGTCGATTGGCGTTGGTTTCGCGCGATTCCATCAAGGTTTCACCGTTAGATCGGCGCCGGAGTTCCTCAGCCGTTCATTTGTTGGGTCGAGAGGTTGAAGACGATGCTGACCTGGCAAGTCAACGAGTCAAAACGCTTAGATGGCAATAGGTCATTGGTCTACGTGTCGGTCCAGTCAGCTCAGCCGTTGAGGTTTGTTGTTCGAATAGGAAGATCCAACGGCGGAGATTAATCGAGTCTAATGAATGGTGGCCGTCGGATTAGAAATTAGGTTAATTCGAGAATGATTTTAATCAGAAAATAAAAATTGGTTGAAACGGTGCCGTATAGGTTAGTTAGCAAGCGACGTCGTTCAAGCTAGTAGGACTGGACGGCTCAGATTAAGTCTCAGGTTCTAATCGCGGCCGTAGGTTTAAGTAATCTGATCAGACGGCCCTGGTCAAGTCTCCATTCGATCTGGGCCGTAAGTTCCAATCAGACCATCCTGCGGTCATAGGCTAGCCACGTGGTGCAATGAGAACCCTTGGATCAGATTCGAATAATTTGAAAATAAAAAGGCCGGGACGGCGTCGTTTTGGGGTGCGTCGGTTCAGCGAGTTCGGGTCTGGGCCAGGTTCCGACCCGAGTGGGTCGGGTTGACCCGGCCCAAATAACATTTTTTTTAATAAAATAAAAAAAATCAGAAAATGATTTAAAAAATAAAAAAAAGTCAGAAAAATCTTAGAAAATCCAAAAAATGCTAGAAAATTCCAAAAAATGTGGAAAAATTGTGAAAAATCCTAGGCATTCAAAAATCCCCAAAAATTGAGGGTTGACTACAGACAACTGGTCAACCCTATTTTTGGGGTTTCTTATCCGATCTTCCGAGACTTGACGACATTACCCTTTAAGAGTAAGTCGCCTTTGCTGTGTAAGTATGATAAAATCGATAATGCCAAAGTAAGAATTAGGGTTGAATAAGCAACCAATTCTATGGTTTAGGTTTTCGAGTCCCGCCCCTTTTCCCAAAGTGACAATTTTGCCCTTCAGTGGGAAAATTGTCTTTCTTGTCTCAATCGAGTTCTGAGAATTGCTTAAAGTTAGGGTTTGGGTCAGGTGGACGACCAACCCTAATATTTGAGATTTTCAGTTCTCGTCTTTGTCCAAATGACGAATTTACCCCTCCAAAGGTAAAATCACTTGAAAATCCCAGAAAAATCCTAGAAATTCCCGAAAAATAGGAAATGGATTGGATTGATGGCCAATCCTATTTCCTCTGTCTTTTGACTTCCAAATTCATCTAAAATGACAGATTTACCCTTTCGAGGTGAATTTTCTCGAATTGCTCAAAATTACGATTTTGCCCCTCATGGGCAAATCATGCCAAAATCGTTCCTAAGCTTTGATTGATATTTCTCTAGGCTAATAGGGCCTCATTAGGGATGCCATGCTGCTTTTATGTGTTTTATCCGTATGCACTGGATCCTTGATTTGCGCATTTACCTTTAATGATTGTGAGTGATATGGTAGTAATTCCCATCTGCATGAACTCCTAGATTTAGGATCTGTACCCCACTCGTCTGTATGAAATCCTAGGATCAGATAAACCATTTAACTTAGGTACCGAAAGGGCGTCAACTCTGACAGTTGGCGTAACTAAGTCCCCGAACCTACTTCTCTGGTTTCCGCAGAATCGAGTAGACCACTCCCAACTATTCGATAGGGTTTCCGATCGTACCCTCCACGAAACGATTGGTGGCGACTCATTGGCATGTACACTTATCACATGTCACTAGACCACACTGAAGGTCGACCACTATATCCAGCAGTTGCGATTTGGGTAATGGAACTTGGGAGAGGCCCGTGTCCAATCAGTCAGCGATCGGGCGGCCCATTAACCCTCGCTAGCCCATAGAAGGGCGCTCGTGGGGAGGGTCGCGACATGCGTGAACATTTTTATTGGCCACATATGAAACGAGATGTCACACGTGTTTGTGAAATGTGCATTGCATGTAAACAGGCTAAGTCTACAACTAAACCACATGGCTTGTATACGCCTTTGCCTATCTCGACGCATCTTTGGGTTGATATTTCTATAGATTTTGTGTTAGGATTGCCTAGGTCTAAGCATGGTAAGGATTCTATTTATGTGGTTGTAGATCGATTTTCAAAAATGGCTCATTTTATACCATGTCATAAATTCGATGATGCATCATATGTTGCTGACTTGTTCTTCCGTGAGGTTGTGCGTTTGCATGGCATGCCTAGGTCTATTGTCTCTGATCGAGATACTAAATTTCTTAGCTACTTTTGGAAGATATTGTGGAAGAAATTAGGTACACAACTTTTATTCTCTACTACTTGTTATCCACAAATTGATGGTCAAATCGAAGTAGTGAATAGGACTTTAGGGACATTGTTGCGTGCTATTATTAAGAAGAACATTAAATCTTGAGAAGATTGTTTACCGCATGTTGAGTTTGCATATAATAGGAGTGTGCATTCTACTACTAAATTCACACCGTTTGAGATTGTCTAAGGTTTTAATCCATTAACTCCATTAGATTTAACTCATTTGCCTGTTGAAGAGCGTGTGTATTTAGATGGTGCTAAGAAGGCTGAATTTGTGAAGACATTGCATGAAAAGACGCGACTGAATATTGAACACAAGACAGAACAATATGCAAAGCAAGCCAACAAAGGGCGTAAGAAAGTAGTGTTTGAACTCGGCGGTTGGGTTTGGGTTTAGGTTCATATGCGCACGGAGCGTTTTCCCGAGCAACAACGTTCTAAGTTATTACCGCGCGGGGATGTACCATTCATGGTGTTGGAGAGGGTCAATGATAATGCCTACAAGCTTGATCTTCTAGGTGAGTATGGCATTAGTGCTACTTTTAATGTTACTAACTTGACTCTTTTTCGATGCAGGTGATGATTTGAGGGTAAATCCTTTGTACGGCGGAGGGAATGATGTGGACATCGAACCATATCGAGGAGGAGGTGCTAGGGACTCGTTGTTCTATTCTCTTGGGCCAATTACCCGAGCGAGAGTGAGGGAATTCAAGCAAGCTATCGGCATCATGGTTCAAGATCTTTGGAGTAGAGGTGATCTTGATCCGAGAATTGAAGATTCTGAAGCTCCTTGGCGCAACATGATTACATTTAGCTTCATGAATTCTGAACGGATTTAGGGCTAACAAGCTCTAAATGAGCTCAAATTTGGTCAGCTGAAGAGAAACAGTGTCCTAATCAATACTCATGGCCCGGCCATTCGACATCGTTTAGATGGACTTTTAGGCCTTTTTCTATTTTTAGGCGAATTTTTATTAATTAAGGGTATTTTTGTAATTTTTACCTTTTAGGGTTAGCACCATATATAAAGGTGCTTATGAGTTTCTGAAAACACATCATTGATTCAGAATTTTATACAGAGAGTCTTTCTCTTCTTCGAGTTCTCTTGAAGACTAGACCAAATCAAGTTCCCTTATGGCGATCGATCGACTTATCGAGCAAGATTGGGAATTCTCTTGTTTGTGGCGTCTATAGCGTGGATTGGTTGACACAGGTTCGTCAATAGGTCACGCCCATACCGAGATTATCAATCACAGGTTCGATTGGGGGTCAAGGTTAGCAATTCGCAACCCTTGGATCTTCGTAGAACGATCAGTTTCCGCAGCGATTCACATCACCAACCAAGCTAGAGATTTCAACTCAACGACCCTCCTAGGTCAGCAATTCCACAGCCGAACAGGGTATCCACGGCGCGCCTAGGAAAAATCACATCAAAACTCAATCATTTCTCAATTCCATTGCGCCAATACTTCAGTTACACATACAACACCTTATTCTCAAGTCGTCACAGTATTAATTCAATGCTCCTAAGCATGAAAAACGTCGTCCTATTAAGGTAAGTCATCGTAAATCTCATTTCACCAAATCTTCTCTTTCCTAGGCTCCACGACCAGATTCAATCGCAGGAAAATTGACATCTGTCTACTGGTCTTGTGAGGAAACAAATTTCATAATCTTATACTTTAATGTCTTATGGATGCATGGGCGAAAATGGAGCTCAATTTGGATACCGGATGACTTAGAACGACTCAATTCAAAATTGATGCACGTTGAGGACAGATTGGACGGCATCTCACGTTTTTCACCTCAAATAGCCCTTAATTCAACTTTAAACTTCCATTCACCATAAAATCGACTGGCCATAATCTCAATCTACAAGTTTAGGAAGCTCACTGAAGATTTGGAAGTGAAATAGCACCTGAAGGACTTCCAAACAGCTCGGCTTCCTTAGGTCTACGCGCGATTAGAAATTGCCCTATAGAATCTACCTCAAATCAGCCATGAAAACCCTTCAAATTTCAAATAAACTTGCAACCACAGCTCAGTCAGCCCTAGTACTATGAGTTTAGAAGACCTCACCGAAAGTTTGGAATCATTTGAAGTCTTGAAGCCCCCGAAACAGATCTTCTCCAAACCGGTCAGATTCTGCCTCCATCCTAACCTTTACTCATTCAAACAGACCCACGAGACAAACGGCTGGGCCAATCTGAGCTCACGACATGACCCTAGAAAGATAAGATGATAAGCTTTCTAATGGTGGTAGAAGCACCTCAATCCAACACCGGACGAAGAAGTTATGGCCGAAGGAAGAGATGTGGTCTGTACTGGTCGGGCTGGAGTAGTTCGGCCGAGAATAAATGAAGAAGAAGAAGAAGAAGAAGAAGAAGAAGAAGAAATGGAGAGAGAGAGAGAGAGATGGGAGAGAGAGATGGTCATGCAAGATGAAGAGGAGGGAGAAGAAGGCTTCCATCAATAATTTGCTTGGTCAAAATGATAAGATTGATAGGTGGAAGGCAATTAATGCTAATCACCCCAAATGGTGACACTTGGTATTGCTTATAGAATAGCTTGGTCCACCATTGACTTCCTTTGACCACTATTTTCGGCAGCTATGGGGAGTCCAAATGACCATTATATCATTCATTAACTCTTATGGCAAGGGCAAAGGTTGATGGGCAAAATGATAATTTTGCACTTACTGTCCGAATTTTCACTTTTCCAATTTAAATTACCTTCGATGAGGCAACGTCTAATTCACTTCCAATGTTGGAATTCCTCATCGTCCAATTTCTAATTTTGAAGTCTCATTCCATATCTCAAGCCTCGAGGGATCGGAATTTGGAATGTCACATGATTCCCCATTAATTACGAAACATGTTGAAATCGAATACATGGAATCAGTTTTGATTCACTTTCAATTTCAAGCAGAGTATGCCGTGTGGCTGTCGACTAATGCGTTGAAAGCCATTGAGAAAGAAAGGACTCCGACTCTCAGTTGTTGTGGCCAAGAAGACAGGGATAGATTACTGTCTAAACGAGGGTGGTATGAAAGTTATTGTCATTTTTATTTACAATTGGTTGGGACAATAGTGTAATTTTATGGAAACATGGTGCTCCAATCCTACGTCGCTATGCTGACCAGTTGGTAATTTCTGAAATGATTCTCCATTAATTACAAAACATGTTGCAACTAAGTACATGGAATCAGTTTTGATTCGCTTTCAGTTTCAGGCAGAGTATGTCGTGTGGTTGTCGACCTAATGCGTTGAAAGCCATAAAGAAAGAAAGGACTCTGACTCTTAGTTGTTGCGGCCAAGAAGGCAGTGATAGATTATCGTTAAAATGAGGGTGGTATGAAAGTTATTGCCATTTTTATTTACAATTGGTTGGGACAATAGTATAATTTTATGACATTTTTTTACGTAACTAGGAAACATGGTGCTCCAATCCTACATCTTTACGATGGCCGGCTAGTAATTACTGAAATGATTCCCCATTAATTACGAAACATACTGCAATCGAGTACAAGAAATCAATTTTGATTCGCTTTCAGTTTCAAGCAGAGTATGTCATGTGACTATCGACCAAGTCATTGAAAGCCATTGAGAAAGAAAGGACTCTGACTCTCAGTTGTTGTGGCCAAGAAGGTAGGGATATATTACCGTCTAAACGAGGGTGGTATGAAAGTTATTGTCATTTTTATTTACAATTGGTTGGGACAATAGTGTAATTGTATGACATTTTTGTACGTAACTAGGAAACATGGTGCTCCAATCCTACGACGCTATGCTGGTCGGTTCGTAATTGCTAAAATGATTCCCCATTAATTACGAAACATGTTGCAACCGAGTACATTGAATCAGTTTTGATTCGCTTTCAATTTCAGGCAGAGTATGTCGTGTGGTTGTCGACCTGAGGCGTTGAAAGCCATTGAGAAAGAAAGGATTTCGACTCTTAGTTGTTGTGGCTAAGAAGGCAGAGATAGATTACCGTCAAAATGAGGGTGGTATGAAAGTTATTGTCATTTTTATTTACAATTGATTGGGACAATAGTATAATTTTTTGGCATTTTTGTACGTAACGAGGAAACATGATGCTTCAATCCTACATCACTACGCTGGCCGGTTGGTAATTATTTAAAATGATTTCCCATTAGTTACGAAACATGCTGCAACCGAGTATATGAAATCAGTTTTGATTCGCTTTCAGTTTCAAGCAGCGTATGTCATGTGGCTATTGACCAAGGCGTTGAAAGTCATTGAGAAAGAAAGGACTCCGACTCTCAGTTACCATGGCCAAGAAGGCAGGGATAGATTACCATCGAAACGAAGGTGGTATGAATGTTATAATCATTTTTATTTACAATTGGTTGGGACAATCGAGTAATTTTATGACATTTTTGTACGTAGCTAGGACACATGGTGCTCCAATTTTACATCGCTGCGCTGGCCGGTTGATAATTGTTGAAATGATTCTCCATTAATTATGAAACATGTTGCAACCGAGTACATGGAATCATTTTTTATTCGCTTTCAATTTCAAGTAGAGTATGTCGTGTGGTTGTTGATCTAAGGCATTGAAAGCCATTGTGAAAGAAAGGACTTCGACTCTTAGTTGTTTTGGCCAAGAAGGCAAAGATAGATTACCGTCAAAATGAGCGTGGTATGAAAGTTATTGTCATTTTTATTTACAATTGGTTGGGACAATAATATAATTTTATGATATTTTTGTACGTAATTAGGAAACATGGTGCTCCAATCCTACGTTGTTGCGCTGGTCCGGTTGGTAATTACTGAAATGAGTCCCCATTAATTACGAAACATGCTGCAACCGAGTGCATGAAATCGGTTTTGATTTGCTTTCAGTTTCTGGCAGGGTATGTCGTGTGGCTGTTGACCAAGGCATTGAAAGCCATTGAGAAAGAAAGGACTCCGACTCTCAGATGCCGTGGCCAAGAAGATATGAATAGATTACCGTCGAAACGAGGGTGGTATGAAAGTTACTATCATTTTTATTTACAATTGGTTAGGACAATAGTATAACTTTATGATATTTTTGTACGTAACTAGTAAACATGGTGCTCCAGTCCTACATCGCTTCGCTGCGCTGGCTGGTTGGTAATTACTGAAATGATTCTCTATTAATTATGAAACATGTTGCAACCGAGTACATGGAATCAGTTTTGATTCGCTTTCAATTTCAGGCAGAGTATGTCGTGTGGTTGTCGACCCAATGCGTTGAAAGCCATTGAGAAAGAATGGACTCCGACTCTTAGTTGTTATGGCCAAGAAGGCAGGGACAGATTACCATCGAAATTAAGGTGATATGAAAGTTATTGTCATTTTTATTTATAATTGGTTGGGACAATAGTGTAATTTTATGACATTTTTGTACGTAACTAGGAAGCATGATGCTGCAATCCTACGTCAATGCGCTAGCCGGTTGGTAATTGTTGAAATAATTCCCCATTAATTACGAAACATGCTGCAACCGAGTACATGGAATCAGTTTTGATTCGCTTTCAGTTTCAGGCAGAGTATGTCTGTGGCTTTCGACCAAGGTGTTGAAAGCCATTGAGAAAGAAAGGACTCCGACTCTTAGTTGATGTGGCCAAGAAGGCAGAGATAGATTACCGTGGAAACGAGGGTGGTATGAAAGTTATTGTCATTTTTATTTACAATTGGTTGGGACAATAGTGTAATTTTATGACATTTTTGTACGTTACTAGGAAACATGGTGCTCTAGTCTTACGTCGCTGTGCTGGCCAGTTGGTAATTACTAAAATGATTCCCCATTAATTACGAAACATGCTACAACCGAGTATATGGATTTAGGTTTGATTCGTTTTTATTTTCAAGCAAAGTATGACATGTGGCTGTCGACCATGGCGTTGAAAGCCATTGAGAAAGAAAGGACTCCAACTCTCTGTTGTTGTGGCCAAGAAGGCAGGGATAGATTACCATTGAAATGAGGGTGGTATGAAAGTTATTGTCATTTTTATTTACAGGGTTAATACCACAGAAAACCTGTCACGCCCCGCTTCCCTTATTAGCGCGCACATCCACAAGAGCCGCAAGACCTGTCCCAGGATATCCCTCTAATACGGCCAAGGAAAAAGTAACTCGCAAACGGAAGGTTTAATTCAAAGAAAAACCCATCGTCATTCCTTCTTTCCCCTTATAAAAGAAATAAACTAGAATGAGATGTGGGAGAAATAAAAGACTTTTATATAACCAAAAGGGTCAGTATGTATACATGAGACCAGGGACAAGCTTACACCATCAGCAAAGGTCAAGGAAACACGAGGGCGAACAAAAGAAAACCCCCAAGCCCTACCACTGACCGTCCCTACCAAAAGACGCTCCAAAAAGTCATCCAACAACAAACACTCTAAGAGGTGCTAGTATCTTCGGCCCGTCCCATGTCTTCAGCCGGGTCATAATCTGAGAAATTCTTTGATCGAACCTCAATGGAATGCTCCTCCATGTCTTCCTCTTTCGAGTTTAAGATTTCGATCACTTCGATGCTGGCCTCACCCCTGGCTCACCTTCAGGCATGTTCCTTGAACCTACGGTGGAAGTTTCCACCTCTATCTCTTCTCGAGTAGGATGACACCAAGAGGGTACAACTCTCCTCGGCACATCCTAGGGCTTTAACTGTTGAGACATGACGGCACCTATTCTACGGTACCACGCCTCAAACCTATGTGGTTTGCTCGGCGCTCCCGGCTCATCGACCCACACCACCGTAGTCTTCCTAACAAAAACCATACCTTGTCCATTAGGAAACTCCTCGATATACCTGGTCATTTCTTGGGGGTCGCCCAGCCGGATAGGAAGCATCTTCAGGCCTTGTGGTCTGAAAAATATAGTCCCACGACGGGGTGAGATCGATATCTCAGTAAGACAAGTCCTAACCCTAGGTTAGGCTGACCGTACACTCAGGCAAATGCGAATATGAACACATGCATGAACAATCAAAAGATGCATCCAGCAATCATAACGATGCATGACATCAACAAGCATCAATTACGCAATCATAGCATCAGACTCATCATTCACATCATGTATTCCTTACAAAGTCAATCATGTGTTCTTCCTTTCCAACCTCCTCTAGATTCATGCTCGCGTTTGGAATGCCTCAGGCTTGGTCCGCGTAACTACGCCTCAGACCAACTCATTGACAAACCCGCGTAAACGCCTCAGGTTTTCAATGTCATCTCAGGCCTGCGTCGACACATATAAAATTCTCGTCCCGCGTCTCGACGCATCAGGACATTGGCCTTTTCCACCCCGCGATTAGATCACCTCAGGGTACCACAAGCTTCTCAACATATCAGGACTCATTTCAATTCAAGACTTCATGATCGAATATAAGCTCATGTATTGAGCTAACAATTTAAAGTATGCAAGACAGTCAATTTCAACCATCAAGAATGGCAATCAATTCATTGCACAATATTCAACAAGCGTTCCGGCAACCAACACAACACCTAAACGTACATGAAATAATTTCACCATATATAACCAAAAATTAGCATAAACCTCTACCAATTCACCCAATTGAGTCCAATCTTCCTAGCCAAGGTTTAAGAACTTCTTATCTTAAGCTCCAACAAACAAAATTCTCCTTCCAAGCACCTCAACCACTCGGCCCAACAATCCCGAAACATGGCAGCAAACAGTCCTAACAGAATCAACCAATTCGTTAATTTTTCTTGCTCAAAACGCCAATCCACGAAATATAAACCTCAATAACACATCAATCGACATCCTAGTACGTCTCAACGACAAAATTTAAGCTCAATTCCACCATGAACACCCCCTACAATTAGGTATGCACATAACCAAAACAGGGCATTTTCGGTTCTGTGCATATCTCACTCCAACAGCTCATTTTTCATCCTAAATCCTCAATTTATTCACAAATATACTTGCTAACACAAAATTATAAGTGTTGGGGGGCCTCACCGAAAATTCGAGCTCAAGGCGACACCAAAAGGTCGACGAACAACATCGATTCCCCCGACTTCTCAACTGATCAGGATTTTCCCTTCAATCACAGCAGCAATTCTACATAAAAAATTTATCGAAAAAGGCCCAAATTTTTATCCTAGCTTAGTACACGTGTGCCTTAAGTCTCCACAAAATTTAAACGAAAAAAATCATACGATTCGAGGTCCAACGAAATACAAACAGCCACCTACCTCCTGTTGCGACGGTTTCCGTCGACTCGCGGGAAAATCACTGGCCGGAGCTCCACAGATGACCAATCGCTGTGCTACCACTTGGAAAAGTTCGGCAAGAGGACGAAGAACGTGAGGATGGCCAGCTCGACGGTTGAAGGTCGACGGTAGGAGCGCTAGACGGCGGCGAACACGGCGGCAGTTTCTAGTCGGCGATGGACGATTTTGATCGTGGGAAGAGGAAACGAAGAAGAAGAAGATGGTGATGCCGGTGTCGTGCAGATGAGCTGAGGGAGAGAGAGAGAGTGGTTTAGTCCATTCTTGACCAAGCTTCTTGAAGAAGTTAGGATAGTGGGAAATTAATGCACCTTCACCAAGCAATGACACTTGTCCTATATAAATAATATCCCAAAATTTATTCCAAATCTGCCCTTATAAAAATCGACAGTTTCATGGAGACATAAAATAACTAAAATGCCCTTGTCCGCTAGTAAAGCAAAGTCGACACTCCGGGGGCAAAATCGTCTTTTCACACTCTTCGCCCGAGAGTTCAATTTTTCGTCAATTTTTCATTCTTTATAGGCGTCGTCCAATCCAAACTAATTGTTACAATTCTTCATTTCCATTTTTCATTCCCGAGATCCCATTTCGTGATCGATTTCTTGTTGTCGTAATTTCAATTTACCTCGACTAACGGGCGGCTTTTGCGGACGCTACGCGTATCGACTCTGTGATTCTCATCACACTTAGGAAAATTCAAACCACGGCTATCTTGGTTGTTATGTAATCGGAAGAGTCTATTACTAGCCCCGACGACCGCGATCGTCTCGATTTAGGAAAAATTCGCAAATCATACATTGGTTAAGCGGCATCACCCGTGTTCCAATCTTATAACACTAGCAACGGATTCCTTAATCGTTCTCTGATCGGCCTCGGTTCTAAATATCCCTCGACGATCCTTATGGTCAAAATGCCGTTTTCTTATCGAATTTCCTAGGTCCACATACCTCGTCGCGTGTTAGCATTTCCCCTTCGGTTAGTTAACTCGTGACTAATCAGGTCAGAGCGAGATATAACTGAAATACTTCGATAGACATCTTACAGTCAAATGTCTCGGAATGACAGGAAAATCAGATTGTCACAAAACGCCAAACTGGTACACCTGTGACAAATTTACCCTAAATTATTTTTTTAGCCGTAAAAAATCCCAAGTTGGTATACTTGTGACAATTTTACCCCAAACTGGTACATTTATGATAAATTTACCTTTCGTTAGTTTTCGTTAAATTTAACCGTCAAAATGCTAAGTTTATGACACGTGACAATAGACATGTGTACCAGCTTGGGATTTTTACCCTCTATTTGTCATATGCGTATTAATTTAAAATTTCCGTGGTATTAACATAATTAAACATAGGGTAAATTTGTCATAGGTATGCTAGTTTGGGATTTTTCGTGGTAAAAAAAATTAATTTAGGGTAAATCTGTCACATGTGTATCAATTTAGAGTTTTTAATGGTCAAAAAATAGTTTGGGTTAAATTTATCACAAATGTACCAGTTTAGGATTTTTCGTGATCAAAAAATAATTTGGGGTAAATTTGTGACAAGTGTATCAATTTGGGGGTTTTTTTTATGGTATTAACCCTTATTTACAATTGGTTGGGACCATGTCGCTGCACTGGTCGATTGGTAATTGCTGAAATGATACCCCATTAATTACGAAACATGCGGCAACTGAGTACATGGAATCAGTTTTGATTTGCTTTCAGTTTGAGACAGAGTTTCTCGTGTGGCTATCAATCAAGGAGTTGAAAGCCATTGTGAAAGAAATGACTCCGACTTTGAGTGGCTGTGGCCAAAAAGGAGAAAAAAAGGATTCTTTTTATCACGTGACAAAGGACGATGGCATCGAGAACGTCACAACTATGCCGACGGGTTTAATCCCTCGCTGAAGCATTTTGGCTCTCTTTCTCTAAAGAGCTTTCTTCCCTATCCATGGTGATAGTCTCCCCCAAACCCTAATTTACTCGATTTCCGTTCATGGATTCCCCTTATTACATGTTTCTTCTCATCTCTCACTCAATACACATAAACCCAATTGTTCCCTTCTAGGGATTACATCTTATTCCCTACATCTCCTCATCCCCACCTCTGTCTGTGTACGGTACAACCATGGTAACGACAACCCATAATCGTTACAATCCATATGTTCCAGCCCATTTCTTACATGCAATTAGTTTTTCTCACTACATACTCAAATAGCACTTAATCTCATAAATTACAAACCCTAGATATTCGGACCTACTAGTTCCCTAGCTTAGTATAAATCCCTTCATCCTGAATCTGTGGTTATAACTATGTACATCCTCCAGTGGTGCTAACGATCTGCTGCATTACTTCTGGGATTTCTGAAATCGCATTCTGGGTGTTGGGTTTCTCTTCCTTCGATTTTAGGCCACTCTGGCATTTGGCGTGATTTAAGGTGCTAGCCTCCCCTTTCTTTTATGTCATTGCAAGTTTGTAGAAACTATTAGGATGGCAAATGTGGTCGATAAGGAGCAGCGGCTGGCTGCATTGTGCAGGAGTCTTGGTGACTTGGGACTGATGATATTGTTGTTAAAGTGAATGAAGAATGGCCTGAAAGCAAGCTGAAATTGTGCAACCTCGATTTGCTAGGAAAACTCTACTCGAATTCTAGGATAAATGTGTAAGCATTTCAATCTACTATGCTAAAAGCATGCAAAACGGAAGATGATGCATGTGACCAACATGAACATGGCATATTTTTCTCTACTTTTGGTTCGGAGGCTGTAATGAAAAAAATTCTAGATGCAAAACCATGGTCATTCTCTAGCAATCTATTAGTTCTCCAACAATTAGTATCAAAAGTGCCCATCCATCGCCACAATTTTACTCATTGTGCCTTTTGGGTCCAAGTGGCTGGATTACCTCACCTCATGATCAATGATTATGTTCTTAAACGAGTGGGAAACTTTATTGGAAAAGTTGTTGATGTGTTGATGGATCTTAAGAATGCACTTCTGCCAGGGATGGTGCTGAGTGTAGATGGTGACCAGATTTAGGACGATTTTAAGTACGGGCGTCTTTCTCGTTTTTGCTACTCTTGTGGGAAGATCGGGCACTACACAACAAATTGTGACAAAGTGCAATATAGAGAATCTGATACATGGGTGATTGGAAAAGGACAGTTCGGCTCTTGGCTCAGAGCGAAAGCACGGGAAGCAAGCCCTTTTTGGAAGCTATTTTTCGAAAATGAGTTTCCACTGCTTAATGATGATGAAATGGTCCCAGAAACACAAGTCTAGGACTCTGTTGAAGATAACACAGGTCCAACGGAAGTTGAAGTGCAAAATTCACCTAGGCCAATGAAGATTCTTCCTGAGGGGAGTTTAAAGAGAAAAGAAAAAGAACTGATGGAGGAAATAGGAGCTGTGAAAGGAAAGAAAAATCAGGGCAAACCTCTACTGCTTTTGGATTCCTCAGGATCTGAAATTTGCCTAAAAAGTATGATGGACCTGTCAAAGAAGATTAAGAAGAAGTAAAACACAAGCTTCGAAAAAGCTTCGTCGAAGCTCTTCTAACTCGTTTCATGGGGTTGTAATGAATGATATTGACGAAACAACTATTGGATATTCCAATTGTGGTTGAGGATGGCTCTAAGAATTGGGCCTTGGTGGCTAGCCCTAATAAGCTACCAGGGAATATATGAAAGTTTTGAGTTGGAATTGTCAAGGCCTAGGCACTCCCCTAACAATCTAGCAACTTCGAGCCTTAGTGTCGGCAAAAGTATACTTTTAGTGCCAAAAGTTGTGTACGAAGATCATTTTAGTACCAAAAGTTTCAAACAGATCACTTTAGTGCTAACTTTTTTTTAAAAATAACCACTTAAGTGCCAACCTCTTTTAAAAACGATCACTTCAGTGCTAACTCCGATTTAAGGTGACATGGCTCGCGGAAAATCCGACATGTGTTATTTTTATTATTATTTAAGCTGATGTGACACATCAGAGTTGGCACTAAAGTGATCATTTCTAAAAGAAGTTAGCACTTAAGTGCTCGTTTTAAAAAAAAAAAGTTGGCATCGAAGTGATTCGTTTGAAACTTTTGGCACTAAAGTGATCTCCGTGCACAACTTTTGGCACTAAAAGTGTACTTTTCCCCTTAGTGGCTCAAGAGCGTCCCGATATAGTCTTTTTAATAGAAACAAAAAATAAAAACCAAGTGGTGGATGTCATTAGGAGGAGGCTGCAATTTCAGAATCTGTTTATGGTGAGCCCTATTGGTATCGCGGGGGGTCTAGCGTTGCTGTGGAATGATGAGGTATTGATTGACATCAATAGAAGTGCAGCAGAGCTTATAGATGCTACATTTTGAGATAAGATTGGGGAAGAAAGGATGAGGGTTATCTTCTTGCATGCTTCAGCGAATTTTCAAGAAATGATTTCTCTTTGGTAGTCTCTAAAAGCCATATCCTCCCAAAATAGCCTTCCTTGGCTATGTGTTGGTGATTTTAATGAGGTCCTTTACAATTGGGAGAAAGAAGGGAAACATGAAGTGGATCATTACAGGATTTTTGCCTTTTGCGATATGTTGAATGTATGTAAGTTCATCGATATGGAAAGCAAGAGATGTCGATTTACATGGGCCAATAATAGGGAAGGAAATGCATTGGTGAGAACAAAAACTTGATAGGGCCCTTTGCAATGTCGAATGGAGGACTTCATTCTTCAATGCGGAGGCCTACGCATTACGAGCTATTGGCTCCAATCATTGTCCGATTCTCGTTGACACTTCACCAAGAAGATGCAAAAGAAAGAAAGAACTTAAATTCGAGACATTTTGACACTTCACCAAGAAGATGCAAAGAAGTGGTTAGAGGAGAATGAGGAAATCTTCCATACATGGATAGTAGTATAGTGCACAAAACAAAGGCTGTTTCAACGGCATTGATGAATTGGAGTAAAAGGAAACTTTCTAATGCTTCCAAAAAAATTCGAACACTGCAAGAAAGACTAACCGCCTTGACCAACAATTCGCAAAACTTTAACTCAGAGGAGTATAAAAGGATTACAAACCTGATTTTTGTTTTGTGGAGGCAAGAGGAGCTATACTGGAGCATGAGGTCGCAGATTGATTGGCTTAAATGGGGGAAAGGAATACGAGTTATTTTCATGCTACAATTGTTCAAAGGAGGCTAAGAAATCGTATTTCCTTTCTAAAAATCAATGAGCATAATTGGAGTAGAAATATAGATCAACTTAAGCAGCATATCCATGAATTCTATCGATCTCTTTTTGTAACAAATGGGCCAAGGGACTTTCAGCCTATCATTGAGGGGTACCCTACTATTGTGGGGGTAGATATGAATGCCAATTTGATGGAACTAGTCATCATGGAGGAAGTTAGACCTGCAATATTCCAAATGGGTGCCTCTAAGGCTCCAGGGCTGGATGGACTAAATGGATAGTTCTACCACCATCATTGGGAGTATCTATAGCAGGATATCTTCTGTATGGTTAGAAATTTCTTTGAATCAGGTACCTTTGATCCTAAACTAAACATAACGTTTATCACTCCGATTCCAAAAATCGCTAGTCCGGAGCACATTTCCCAATTTAGACCAATTAGCCTTTGTAACTTCAGCTACAAAATCATCTATAAGGTAATGGCTAATCGGTTAAAGCCGTGGCTCCCCGACCTAATTGCAATAGAACAAAGTGCATTTGTTAGTAGACGGCAAATTCAGGACAACATCTGTATTGTCCATGAAGTGCTTTATCAATTGAGAATCCGAAAGAGGAAGGAAAGTTTCCAAGCTTTACTCAAATTGGATATGCAAAAGGCTTATGATAGAGTGGAGTGAGACTTTCTATGTGCTTATATGCTAAAAATTAGTTTCTGTGAGAGGTGAGTGGAAATGGTTAAGTATTGTATCTCCTCAGTGACTTTTAGCGTCAAGGTGAATAGTGAACCTCTTCCTTTCTTTCAGCCCTCCCACAGTATTAGGCAATGGTATCCTTTATCTCCATATCTGTTTATTATTATGACAAATGCTCTCTCTTCATTGACGAAACAGGCTGTTGATGACAACTATATTAAGGGGATCAAGCTGAATAGGAATTGTCCTATTCTTTCTCGCTTATTATTTGCGGATGATGCGATCTTTTTCTTGGATGGGAATGTTAATGAGTGCCAAAATCTAGCGAATATTTCGAATCAGTTCTGCTTTGCCTCGGGACAAGCCATCAATCTCAATAAATCCAGTGTCTTCTTTAGTAAAGGCTGCCCCCACAACTTAAAGAGAAATACAGCAGAGATGCTGAGAGTCCCCATTGTTGAAAAAAATGGGAAGTATCTAGGTATTCCCTCGGAGTGGGGACAATCTAAAAAAGATATGTTTGCATGGATCCTAGCTAGAGTGAATATGAAGTTTGAAGGGTGGAAATAGAAATTGTTATCGAAAGCAGGGAATGAGATATTAATCAAGACAGTAGTTCAAGCATTGCCTCAGTATGTTATGTCCATCTTCAAGATTCCAGTATCCATTTGCAAAACATAGAGCAAAAAATTGCTTCCTTTTGGTGGAAATAGAATGCTTCCAAGTCTGGGGTTCATTGGAAAAGATGGGAATAAATAAAACTCAGGAAAGTTGATGGGGGTCTTGGCTTTATTAACCTCATTAATTTTAACAAGGCCATGCTTGGTAAGCAAGCATGGAGATTGGCCAATTCCCCATCTTCTCTATGGGGATAGGTTCTTAAAGGCATCTATTTTCCAAATGGGAACCTGTGAAGTGCTAAAAAAGGAAGTCGCCCTTCTTGGGGCTGGCAAAGTATCTTAGTAGGAAGAGATTCAGTACATCAGGATTTGAAATGGGCTATCGCTGATGGGAATAAAATTAGAATTCACGAAGACCGATGGTTATCTGCTGGAATGTTGTATGGTCCAGCTAACCGAGAAGACCCATACTTGTGGCCGACCTTATTGACCATGAGAGGAAAGAATGGGACATTCAGAAGCTAAAACTCTTATTTGAGGATCAAACAATGCTGGAGATTCTAGCTATTCCCCTCGGTGACGTAATGATTGAAGACAGACTATTATGGATTGGTAACAAATAAGGAAATTTCTCGGTAAAAGATGGGTATAATAGAATCACAGTGGCCAGTAGAAAAGAAAACACAGAACAAGCATTGTCCTCGTATCAAACACCCAAATCTTTGTGGCAGTTCATATGGCAGCTACATGTACAGCCAAAAGTCTAACACTTTATATGGAGCATGTACCAGATCTCGCTTCCTACTAAAGAGAACCTGTTCAAAAGAGAAATCTTATCAGATCCAGTGTGTCAGGCTGCCATCGAGCCCTAGAAACCTCGGAGCACCTGTTCCTGCACTGTGAATGGTTAGCAAAGGTATGGGATGATCCGAGGCTAAAAATACACATGAACTCCTTGAACTATATAAGAATCGAAGTATGGGTATTTCAAATGTTCACCTATGATCCTTTCGGGCCAGAGAGAGACCATGGCAAGCACACTTTGGCTAATTAGTAAAAGGCGCAACTCTCACGTTTTCAATGGCAGAAAGATAGACCCTCGAATTTGGTGGACGAAGCCCTTGTAGAGACCAAAAGGGATTTTGCGGAAGTTTGGTGGTTTCAACGCGAGAGAGTTTTTGAATACTCAAATATAAGAGTGGTATTCAAAATAGCCTTGCTAAGGCTTTTACAAAATAACCCAAGCTTTGCTAAGCTTGTTTAATACAAAAAAACAAGACACTCTCTCTCTTACCCTATACACACTTATATGGCATAAAATGAAATGCTTCAAGACCTCTCTATATATAGAAATTCTCCACCACCTAAGGAGACACCTATTTGCCGACTTCAAATGTGAACAATGAGCTGTCCAAGTGAATTTTTACTTTGACTCTAGCTATCATCTTGATCCTTCTACGGCTACTTTCTTTTGGACCTTTGAAGAAGAGAATTCATGATTGACTTCTCAATTTGCAACCACCAAAAGCCAACCTTTTCAATTTTCCATTCATGTTCCCTTTATTATTTTTTTAAACACCATATCAAATAAAAAAAATCAATTTTACATTTCCAACAGCCTCCCTTAAAATTGATTTTTGAAATTCATAACATTAAGCATCATCTTTAATTCTCGAATGAATCCGCCTTCAATGGTTTAGTGATATCAAGTTCAATATGGTCTTCGAACCTACAGAAATCAAGTTCAATCTCACCATCTTTGACTAACTCATAGATATAATGATACTTGATGATGATATGTTTGCTCCTGCCATGAAAAACAGGATTCTTGGCTAATGCAATTGTTGACTTGTTATCATACATCAATTTGGTAAGACCTTTCTACTCATGCATCAGTTCGCTAAGCATCCTACGAAGCCATATCCCTTGGCATGCTGCCGAAGCTACTGCTATGTATTCTGCTTCGGCTGTCGAGAGTGCAATAACTTGTTGCTTTTTCGAAAATCAAGAAATTACTCATGATCCTAGAAAAAACACAGATCCATAAGTGCTTTTCTGTGTTTCAATATCACATGCCCAATCATTATCTGTATATCCCACTAAATTGAAATTGTCAGTGTGAGAATATAAAATTCCATGGTCACAAGTTTCGATGACATATCGCAGAATTCTTTTTGCTGCCTGCAAATGTGATTGGTACGGTTTCTCCATAAACCGACTAATAATTCCTACGCCATACATAATATCCAACGTCGTAGAGGTCAAATATCTCAAGTTGCCAACTATACTTTTAAAATAAGTGGAATTTACTAGCTCATTGGTTCCTTCTTTCTTCAGCCCCAACCGTTCTGCTGCAGGAGTCCTAATTGATTTGAGCGATTCCATATTGAATCGCTTCAAAATATCATTAGCATATTTTTGTTACGAAATAAATATGCCATCATTTGTCTACTTGACTTCAAGACCTAGAAAGTATGACATCAATCCCAAGTCTGTCATCTCGAACTGACTTTTCATGGCCTATCTGAATTCCACAAATATTTTTTCATAGTTTCTGGAAATATCAAGTCATCTACATAAAGGCATATAATGATGAGATCACCGTTAGTGTTTGACTTGATATACAATGTATGCTCATATGGGCACTTTTGAAAATCATGCTTCAACAGGTATATATTGTTCCTCGTGTACCAAGCTCGAGGTGTAGACATGGCCGGTTCTGGTTCTGATTCGGAACCGGTGGTTCCGGGCAGTTCCCAGTTCCGGTTCCGGTTCAAACTTTTAATTTTATTTTTAAAATAATAAAATAAAATTAATAAATTATAAATTATAAATTGTACATTGTAATAAAATTTGGAAAAAAAGAGAGAGAGAAGGAATGGGCTTGAACTTAATGAATTATCATTAAGCGCTTACATATCTTCTTGGGGATATAAGAATCAAAGCCCATGTAGTTCTCTTACCTTTGGTAACCCCCAACTTACCTTATCGTCAATCGTCGCTACCCGTTGTTGTGGTGTCGGTAGTATCTCCACAGTCATCACTGAAGAATTCATGCTCTCGATCCAGCTCTTATTGTCGAAATTTAGCCTTTGTCCATTCATCGATACAAGCTTGAAACTCTATACTTTCTGGACTTAATCTTGAACGACGGGGGTCCAAAATTAATCCTCCAGGGCTAAATGCTTGTTCAACTACCACTGTTGAAGAAGGGGTCGTTAATATTTATTTCGCGATGAGGGAGAGAACTGAAAATTGAGTTGAATGGTTCTTCCACTACTCAAGAATCTTGAAATCTGTGTTGTGTTCGGAATCACTAAACTCAAAAAAAATTGTTAAATAATATTCTAATTCGGAAATACTACATGTTGATGTCCCTTTCTATTTTTTTTTCCTACTCTTGAGCATTTTATACCCTCTACTAAGTAGTGAAATACCCGCATTGCTTTCTGAGACACTATATTAGGCAGATCCACATCCACTGTCACTTAAACCATATCTATTACAAAATTCATTATATAATGCTACTATAGCTTCTTTAACCTCTATTTGTATAATTGAAATATTTATTGCTTCATCCAAATGTAAACAATCATAATAATAAGCATTCAGATAATCTAATAAATCATCTAATTTAGTACGTGGATCGTAAACAATACAAACTAAATAGACAAGAGGAATGTTCAATAATAATGCAACCATTTTTCTCGCATTACTAAAATACTCGAAACTAATTCAGTATCTTTTTCATATTCATTAAAAATGTTAGCAATATTAACACACTCTATTAAAAATAAATGTGTAGTATGATAATAAATACCAGATAAAGTATTAATAGCATCATTAAAAACTTTCAAAAAAATCTTTTTTTTTTGCAAACGTCCCAATGTTGCGGGAGTAAAGAAATCTTAGGAGCAGTATTCGAACTAAATGAACATAATAAATCTTTATAATCAAAAGTTTGTAGAATCATCTCGTAGGTAGAATTCCAACGAGTCGGAACATCTTTTGGAAACCTTTTTGCCTTTCTCCCACTTTGTTTACAAAATTTTCCACACGCTTTCATCAGTTGAGGGCGGCTTCATAAAAATCTAATTGCACTATTTATTGGGTGGAGAGAAGTCACAAGAACTTGTAAATCATATTGTACACATAAATTCAAAACATGGCAAGCACATCTAATGTGAAAAAATTGTCCGCTAAAATAGGGTTTACACATTTTTTTTAACTCGGGAATGGAAACAGTATTTGCGGCGGCATTATCAAAACCAAATAAAAAAAATTATTAATCAAATCATATTCTTCTAAAACTTGCCTAATTGTTCTATAAAAATTATGGGTCGTATGCCTTTCAGGAAAAACTCGAAATACAAAAAGTCTTTTTTGAATAACCCAATCATCACATATCCAATGGCATATGACACCCATATAAGAATTAATATTCCAAGAATCACTCCAAATATCACTACTTATATGTACACGTCCATTGAATTTTCCAAAAAAATTCAAATCACCCAGTATTTGCATGTTCCGACCAGAAGACTTCCCACCTTTACAGCCTGCCCCATCTGAAGAAAGTTCAGCCACTTTCAGATTCCCTCCTGCTGAAAGTTTCTCTGATGCACAGCAGAAATACTTCCATTCCCCAAAGATCACAACTCCACATGATGTTGATCTTCATGGAAGACGGAAAGGCCCTACACCTGTTGAAGCTGTTCTGAATTGGCAGACAGAGAATGCTCTCGCCCAGAATGTAGCAATCAACACAGTGGCTACTCGTCTTGACAGGGTAGACCATGCTACATCTGTCTCTAAGAAGATGTTGGAAGATTTCCAGAAGAGGCTGTACCTGATGGAGACAAAACAGATTCCTACAAGTCATTATCTGGAAGACCAAACTCCTGAGATCGAGAAGCTTAGACGCCAGGTCCAGATACTGCAAGAACAACAAGCTCTCCTTAAGCAAAGGAATCTACAAGCCATTGATCCATTTTTCTTTCCGACAGCAACTCCTAACCCCACATCCTTCATGCCAAGCTCTCCAGACCCCAACTCTTTTGCAGCTGTACTCAGCACAGCACCACCACCTCCAAAGACGAACTTCCTTGCTCTTCGGGATCGTCTTAAAAAGCTAGACCAAGAGAAAAAAGAAAAAAGCAAACACACCATTTTCCCACCTCCTTCAGCTCCACCAGAAAAATCTCCTCCTTCATCCCCTCCTCATAAACCTTCCCACTCATACATGGTTTCAAATCCCTTGGAAAATTTCCTTCGAAACCAGGTTCCCACCATCTCCACAGTAAAACCCATAAATCCTTCACCCCCAGCTACTCCTGAAAACTCTATCAGTGAGTCATCTTCCATTCCATATACTGAATCCTATGATTCTAGCACCCAATCTGTTGTGGCAGACGTTATGATGGCTGACCCTACAGAGCCAATCATTGAAGAAGAAATGGAAGACCAACCTGAAGTTGAGCATCCACCTCCACCTTCCCAGCCTTACCATGACCCATCGTCATCGACCTATAAATCCTATTCGTCCAATTTCTTCACTTTGGATGATATCCCTTACCACAAATGGGCAGAAAGGCTCCAAGAGTTTCATTCTTGGATGATTACCAGAAATCTAAAGGAACACAGCTCTTATGATGTTCTCCTTGAGTTTGTCACTCGATTCACCGGTTCCTTAAAAGATTGGTGGAAGTTAGCCCCAGAAAGAGACCAACTCCAGTTTCTTACCATGTCCTTTGATGAAGCAATTCAGCTGGTTCATCTTTTCTTTATTGGCCAACCCCAAGATTCGAAAGAACTCAAAAGAAAAGAATTCTTTGAAAGAAAATGTTGTTCTCTGGCCAAAAAAGACCTGGATCGACACTTTCGAGAAATGATCAAGCTTTTCTACCAGCTTGGTTCTGATCCTAATCTCAAGTCTGTATTCCTGGCTTCCATCCCTAAAGAGATTAGCCAAGTTGTTGAGAAAGCCCTGAAGCTAAAAAACAAGACCATCACAGATGCGACTTTTGGAGAAATCCAACAGTCTGTCCACATTGCCATTGAAGAAATGTGTCACAGAAGAGAGGTCTTCAGAAGTTACCTCCGGGAGAATCGATCTCTCGAAAAGAATTGTGACAATCCTCACTGGAAGATCAAGTGCTCAAGAGATTGCAGTGATCCCTCTTGTGCTGGCAACAAGAAGCGCAAGCACTTCAAGAAGTTCTCCTTTGAGAAGTTCTCATTTGGCAGACGAAGACCTAAGAGAAGCAAGTGGAAGTTCCTTCGAAAAAAGAAGCGCCATCACTCCTCTGCTTCTGGTTTCAAGAAAAAGAAGAAATCCGACCGATGCTACATCTGTAGCAAGAAGGGGCACTTTGCAAAAAACTGTCCTCAGGCAAAGCGCCAAGGAAGTTACATGATCCAAAAGATTTCCTCCACCACAGGAATCCCTTTGGATGACGAAGATATTGAGTCTGTCTTCTCTGTTGAAGATGAGCCTTCACCCGACACACTGTTTGCCCTCCAAACATATTCCTCAGACTCTGATGAATCCCCAGGTGATATCTTTGCATTCTTCCCTGATAATATCCCCGACTCTTTCCATGTCCAACCCGTTTTCCACTCTCCATATATTCCCATCCAAATCCACACCCCAGAAAATGACAAACCTGTCCAAGTCATTGCTCTCATTGATACCGGCGCGGCAGCATCACTTATGGATATAAAAGTACTCCCAGAAGAATTCTGGACGCCTTACACAAGGTATTTCCATTCTGCCTCTGGTGATACTTTTACCACAAAATTCCGCAGCAAAACCATCACACTCCAAATATTTCCAGGCTGTTCCATATCCACAAAAATCCTTGGTTGTAATTCCCCAGATAAGGACCTTATCATTGGTTGGGATATCCTAGCCCAGCTTTCCCAGCTCAGAATCAAACCCACTGGTTTACAATTTGGTGACCAGTTTCGAGAGTATGTGGATATCCAGAGACTTTTCATCATTCAGCCAGAAATCATTGATCCAATTACCCAAAGTCTCTTATCATGCTGTTCTGAATCCCATTCCCAGTTTATCCAAACCTGTTCAAACCCTCTTTGGAAAAACTCTGACTTCTTTGTCAAACTCCCATTCAAGAAAAGTGAAGATGTTAATCCCACAAAAGCCAGTCATTCTGGTATGAATCCTGAACATCTTGCTTTGGCCCAGAAGGAATGTGCTGAGCTACTCTCGCAAGGTCTCATTGAACCCTCTGATTCACAATGGGCTTGTGAAGCCTTTTATGTGAACAAGCGAGCAGAACAGAATCGTGGTAAGCTCATATTGGTGATCAATTATCAGCCCTTGAACAAATTCCTTCAAGATGATAAATTTCCTTTGCCTCACAAAAACTCTTTGTTTGGTAGCCTAGCCCAGGCTAAGATCTATTCAAAGTTCGACCTGAAAGCAGGTTTTTGGCAAATTGGCATTCATCCTGATGACCGTCCTAAAACTGGTTTTTGCATTCCAAACCAGCACTTTCAATGGACAGTCGTCCCCTTTGGTCTTAAAACAGCTCCGTCCATCTTTCAAAAAGCCATGTGTAGAATTTTCCAGCCCATTCTCCCACATGCCCAGATTTACATTGATGATATTCTCCTCTACAGTCCTGATGAGGAATCCCATTGTAAATTACTCTCCCAGTTCGTTGAAATTGTCCAGAAACATGGAATCATGCTTTCCCAAAAAAAAATGATCCTTGCTAAAAAAGAAATTGAGTTCCTTGGTATGCATTTGAAAGAAGGGACCTACTGTCCAGGTCCTCACCTTGCAGAAGAACTCCAAAAATTTCCCTCTGAGAATTTGACAGTCAGCCAAATCCAGGCTTTCCTTGGAATTGTCAATTATCTCCGAGACTTTGTGCCAAAAATCTCTAAAGCACTTTATCCTCTTCAGAGGATGTTGAAAAAAGATGCTCCCCCATGGGGACCGAAGCAGACACAGGCTGTAGCTCATCTCAAAGAAATTCTGCAGCATCTGCCCCCTTTGCAAATTCCCTCCACTGGTCAAAGAATTTTGCAAACAGATGCTAGTGATAAGTATTGGGCAGCCATTCTCCTTGAAGAAATCAAAGGTAAGCGCTTCATCTGTGCTTACAAAAGTGGATGATTCACTCCCGCAGAGATGCATTATCATTCCACTTTTAAGGAGATTCTCGCAGTGAAATATGGCATCAAGAAGTTTGAATACCACCTTATTGGGCATCACTTTTTGGTCGAAATGGATATGTCTTCATTTCCCCAAATGCTCAATTTCAAGCAGAAACAGATTCCCCATCCGCAATTGTTAAGGTGGGCCGAATGGTTCTCGAAATATTCTTTTGATGCTAAACACATAGCAGGCAAAAAGAATGTCCTTGCAGACTTCTTGTCCAGACCGAAGCACCCAGTTGAATCCATCAACATGTACGTCCGCAGAAGTCCATTGGATGCAAGAAGATTTCGTACCACACCAATACGAGATACACCATGGAATACTCTCACTTATCCTCCAGAAGTCCCAGGACAAGTTGCAGAAAATAATTTCTGTGAGAATTTGAAGTATTACATGAATGAGTACCAAAACCGCTTATTCAGCACTTATGGTGGATTAATGTTAGGACCACATGGTCTTAATCCTGATTATCCATTTATCCATGTCTTGCGGTGGTCTCCTGATCAAGATTTCCTTGAAGATCTCAAATGGTTCTTTTGGTATTTTCTCAATGTATATGCTGTTGCCATTGAATTTCCCACAGACAAGATTGTCCGAGTCCTGTCCAGAGCACTCATGGGAGATTTCTCAAACCAAAAGGCTTTGACAGAAATGCTCACTTGGTTCCAGCCTTTAGCAGCGTGGAAACAACACTTCATCTTTCAGCGAAATTGTGGAATACCTGACCCAGAAAGACACACCACAGTCTTTTTTCACAGGCCTTGGGTTTTCTTCAGCCCAACCGGAGATGTCCGAGAAAAAGCATTGTATTATGGCACCACTACATTCAAGTCCAATCTCCATCGACAAGTCTTTCGGATCTATACAACACTTCCCAAGTCCATCACACTGATGCAGTATGAGTATAGAGAACTCCAGCGAGTCCTATGTCAAGAAAATCATGAAATCCCTCCTGAAATTTGGCCATACCATCACATGAACCACTCGTGGGATAGGCCCAAAATACACCCTCAGGTACGTCAAGCTCTTGAAGATTATAGAAGCAACCACCCAGGTTCTTCTATGGATACCGACACTCCTGACACTCAAGACCCTTGGGGAGGACATTTGTCACAAAATCCATACTCTACAGCAGACATTACATCTAGCACCCAAGACCAACCATCCAGCTCGTACAAGTGGCCTCAGCTCCAATTATGGCCCCAACCTCAAATGCCATCTAGCTCTAATCAAGGTGCGCGACAAAATCCATCAGACCCGGTCACTATGGAAGATATTTTGTCAAGCGAACGACACGTGGCAGAACAAGAAGATAGTCCCTCACTCACCGAAGACAAAGACCCAGACGTTGGACTGTCCCAGCTCGAAGAACAGTGGTACTGGAATAAATTCAAAAAAGACAAAGACGGCCCAGACAGCTCTGACTCTGACGATGCCAATTATCACCCAGATCCAGATCGTCGTCGGCTTTGAACTACCCAGTTTCACGTGCATGTAATAAAAGTCTGAAATGACTTTGTCGTCGTTTGTCAGAATGTTCTAAAAACCCTCGTGCATTATTATTAGTAGGTGTGCTAAAAAGTCATAAGCAATAGGTATGCATGCTAGAATAAGGACCTGCAGATTAGAAGACTTTTTTGCGAAAATTACTGTTCATGTACTGTTCATGGGACTGTTCATGGTACTGTAGCAGGCACTGTTTGGCACTGTAGCACTGTAGCAAACACTGTTCACCCGAAGACTTTTTTAGTCTTTCGTCGTGAATTCGTCTGTAAGTTTGTCAGAAGTCCTTGGGTATGTAATTTGCCTATAAAAGGCCCCCGAAGGCATTGTAAACGGGGAGGAAAACCTTTATGAAACATCAGTGTGCTTCTATCATGACTTTCTAAGTTCCCTTTCTTCTCCTTTCTTATAAGCATGATCTTTCGCATATCTGAATCCTCTTGTTGACTCAGTAGTACGATTGGTTTGGTTTAGTATGCTCTTCAACTTGCCACTATGTGGAACCTGTTGAACCAGAAATATCTGGCACCTTGAGGGTTGAGCTTCAAGAATGGGCTTGAGTGAGCAAACAGGCAGTCCCCTTTTATGGCCAGGAGCGCCGTGTTTGTGGGGATAGCATACCTGCTCGTCTCTATATAAACTCGTTTAAATTCGTGTCTAAGAGTAGTTTTCGGAACATATGGTGCTTACGGAGCTAGCGCAGTGTTTACCAAATATCTAAAATTAAAATTTTCACTAGTATTAAACGGAGCATGCTCAAAGGAAACATATTCAGCTAATGTTTGTTATAAAGTGCATTAGTGAAACGGAATAAAGAATGAGGGTTAGGATTGGCGAACCCGGAAATTTGTTGTTGGCTAATGTCGATCCCCGCTTGCGTTGGATGTTTTTTCGTCGGATACTGACGAAATGTTCCATAGCCATCTCCTTTACCAAGTTTGTATTTTTGCGGACGATATTACAGCTTATATCAAACTTGCCTTCGTTTTCATTCCATACTTTGTTGAAGTGTAGCTATAAATCGGATTCTCGGCTCTTCTGTCCCGGCTCATTTGCTACCGACGATTCCTCGACACCAGTGGCAGTGGCAGTAGGAGGATAAAGACTTTCTTGCGTTACGATGTGCTTGACGTTGGGATTGGGAATATCGTCGTTTTCCCAACATGCATATTCACGAGGATCATATTCATGAACAGGATAATCGGATTCTCCCATCGCCATTGAGCTCTTTCCATTTCCAGTATTTCTGTTTCCACTTGCTATTTTTTGAGAGAATTGATTGGAAAGTTGATTCAAAGAATTAAGACGAATTTTAGAGAGAATAGCGGATTGAGAAAATTTGACTTGAGAGTATTGAAGAGAATTTAGAGAAATTGTGAGAAAAATAAAGGGGGATTGTGAGGTTTTTATATAATTTTTTTAAGAAATTGTAACGGGCCGAAGGCCCGCAGGGGAAGAGCCGTTTGGCTCTTCTCGAGGGGGGCGGGGTCCACTGCCCACCTCCACTTTAATTTTTTTTTTATAAATGTAACGGTTAGGAACCGACCCGGAACCGCAGGCCCGGTCAACGGGTCGGTTCCGGGTCCGCGGTTCCATTTGGCCATGTCTATCGAGGTGCCTGTTTTAGCCCATATAATGTTTTTGTCAGCCTATAAACTTGATTTTCATGCCCTTTCTTCACATAGTCTTGTAGTTGCTCCACATAGACTTCCTCATCAAGGAAACCATTGAGAAAGCAGATTTCACATCCATTTGATGGATCTTCCATTGGTTCTGAGCTGCTAGTGCTAAAATCATTCGAATGGTATCCATTCGAGCCACTGGTACAAATACTTCAAAATAATCAATATCTGACTTTTGCTTATAGCCTTTCACGACCAGTCTGGCTTTGTAACGATCTACCTGGCCATCGGGTTTGTACTTCGTCTTGTATACCCACTTGATACCAATAGGTTTCTTACCAAGTGGTAAAGAAATAGTACCCATGTGTCAGTCTTTTCAATAGAGTGAATTTCTTCATCCATTGCTTGGATCCACTTCTCATCTACAGTTACATCATCATAGGAAATGGAGTCACATTAAGCAAATAAACAAAAAATTGCCATTGTTTCATCAATGACCTCATCACTGTCACTATTATCATCACGTGTGACCATACAATCCCTGAATTTTACTGGAGTCTGTCGCAGTCGTTACGAGCGCCGAACCAACGGTTCTGAAACTGTTGTTGGTGAAGAAGATGAATTGCCAGGTGAGAATGATGAAACTTCAGTTGGAGATTCTTCTGACTCTCCTGTAGTTGGTTCATCTTCAATGATGATGTTTTAAGGATCACCCTTTGGCTCCAGTCCCAGGCTTCATGTTCAAAAAATTGAACATCCCTGCTGATAACCACCTTTTCCTTGACTGGATTATACAGTCTATAACCCTTAGTCACCTCACTGTAACCAATGAAGATGCACTTCTTGCTTTTATCGTCCAACTTCTTCCTTCATTCATTTGGTACATGGGGATATGCAACACACCCAAATGCTCGTAGGAACGAAACATTTGGCTTGTTGCCGGTCCAAGCCTCTTCTGGAGTTCTTCCTAGAGCACTTCTTGTTGGACATCTATTTAAAAAAAATACAGCACAAGCAACAGCTTCTGCCCACAAACCTTTAGCCTTGAGCATACTTATTGCCATTTCAAAAATAGTTCTATTCTTTCTTTCTGCTATACCATTTTGCTGAGTAGTACAGCTAGTAGTCAATTGATGCTTTATTTCATGAATTTTACAATATTTGTCAAATTCATTGAAAGTAAATTCTCCACCTCTATCTGATCTCAAAGTCTTTAGACTAAATCCACTATGTTTCTCAGCATAGATTTTAAATTATTTGAATTTGTCTAAAGCTTCATCTTTTTCTCTCAAGAAGTATACCCATGTCTTTCTTGTAAAATCGTCGATAAAAATTAATGTGCATCGTTTTTTTCCGAATGATTCTACCTCAACTGGGCCATAAATATCTTATGCACAAGCTCCAAAGACCGCTTGGCTCTACTAACTTTTCCAACTGGAAAGGATTCTCGGTGTCGTTTTTCGACAAGACATCATTCACATAAACTATCTGGATTATCAATCAGAGGCATCCTAGTCACCATCTTTTTCTGGACCAATAGCTTTAGTCCACAAAAATTTAGATGGCCGAAGCGAAGATGCCACAACCACTTGCTATCTTTCGCCATAGCTTGAAATCTCAACAAAGACTTCGTCTGGAGAGATAGAGGGAACATCCGATGCTTTGTCATGTACACTGACGTGATCAACTCGTTGTTTACACCTATAATTGTGCAAACTCCATTTTGAATGTTAACGTTGTGGCCATTTTCTGAAAGTTGCCCAAAACTAACCAAATTCCAGAAAAGTCCTGGCACAAAGAAGAAAACATATGCAATAGTAACATTAGTACCATCTTTTGATTTGATATCAATTTACCTTTGCCCATCACGAGAATCTTTGATTTATTCCCGAATTGACTTTACCACGAACCGTTTCATCCAGCTGCGAGAATAGCTTCTTTCAGCCGCACATGTGATTGCTGCACCCAGTATCAAGATGCCAAATATTGGCATCACCGGTACTCGAGTCATCCATTTTACATGCTAACACGATATTTTCATCAGCATCGACGGCATGTACATGTTCTGGCTACTCGTGCCCCATGTTTGCTCGACATTTGGATTTGTAATGTTCGAATTTGTTACACTTAAAACACTTGAACTTTGATTTGTCACGCGTTTTATATCTTCTAGTGGAATTGGAATTTCCACCTCTACCTTGTCCACCTCTACGGCCTTGAACACCATGATGTCCTCCTCGAGTTGAGTGAGCGATCCGGCTTTGCAGAGCTTGCTCAAGATATGAACTGATGGACTTCTGATTCATTCTTTGCTCATGCGAGCATAATGAACCTATCAACTGCTCCAACGTCATGGTTGATATATCTTGCCTTCCTCGATCGCCGCAACGACATAGTCAAATCTTTTAGTCAAAGACCTCAAGATGTTTTCTGCGACTCGTTCTTCTTGGAGTTCCTCACCATTAACCCTCAATTGGTTGACGATGGTTTGCTCTCGATCAAAGTACGACGAGATAGATTTAGAATCGTTCGTGCGTAAAGACTCAAAATCACCTCGAAGTGTTTGAAGTCGAACTCACTTCACACGATCATCGCCCTTGTAGGATTTCTGCATAATATCCCATGCTGCTTGTGCCGTCTCCGCGCACAATTTTTTTCAAATATTGTCTCTTCTACAGCTTGAAAGATCGCATATAATGCTTTATGATCTTTCTTTCGGGACTCGACCAACGAATCCTTATCTTTCTTCTTCAAAGCGTTGAATTCTTCAGCATCAGCTACT
This sequence comes from Rhodomyrtus psidioides, assembly GCA_021437785.1. NCBI lineage: Eukaryota > Viridiplantae > Streptophyta > Magnoliopsida > Myrtales > Myrtaceae > Rhodomyrtus > Rhodomyrtus psidioides. The sequence goes on along the minus strand of JAILYB010000015.1, from coordinate 8,822,068 downwards.
TCGGTGTGGCCACTCTCCACCAAGTTCCACAAATCCTGCAATTTGAATAGAACATTCATTTGGATGAACCAGTTGTTGAAATTTCTCCCGTTCAACTTTGGAAGTTGTAATTGAACGGCACTGGTGGATGCCATAGCTAACTCCAAGTTCACGATCCTCGATCGTCTATTCTAGGTTCTCGATCTCCGCGATTGGATTCTTGACCGCCTAGGTTTCGGCATGATCCTTGACCTACTAGCTCTGATACCAATTGTAGGGACCAAAAATGGATTTTAGGGAAGTTTGGTGGTTTCAACGTGAGAGAGTTTTCGAATACGCAAATATGAGAGTGGCATTCAAAATAGCCTTGCCAAGGCTTTTACAAAATAACACAAGCTTTGCTAAGCTTGTTTAATACAAAAAACAACACACACTCTCTCTCCTACCCTATACACTTCTATGGCATAACATGAAATGCTTCAAGACCTCTCTATATATAGAAATTTTCCACCGCCTAAGGAGACACTTATTTGCCGACTTCAAATGTGAACAATGAGCCGTCTAAGTGGATTTTAACTTTGACTCTAGCTGTCATCTTGATGCTTCTGCGGCTACTTTCTTTTGGACCTTTGAAGAAGAGAATTCATGATTGACTTCTCAATTTGCACTGCCAAAAGCCATCCTTTTCAATTTGCCATCTTCATGTTCCCTTTATTATTTTTTTAAACACCATATCAAATACAAAAATCAATTTTACATTTTCAGCAGCCCTCGCAATGAAAGAAATCTTGAGAACTCAGCCATGAAAATCAAAGAAGAGCACCTTAAAGGAACAACCTTTACCTCGTTGGTGGAAGCCACCGAAATAGGGAGGCTTGAAGTTGAATGTCGACAGCTCGTGGTGTGAAGGCAGACCAGAAGCAGTTGCGGCGGGGGTATGTAGGGATGAGCACGGCGTCCTCATGGGCAGTTTCGCTGTGAAAATTCGAGCAGAGACCCCCTTCATAGCCAAAACCCTAGCCATGAAAGAGGGTTTTCGATTCTTGAAGGGGTTTGAGCGAGAAAATAGATCTGAGAGAGGAAGTACTCTTGGAAGTGATATGCACGAACTGAAGGTGGAGTTAATCTCTGATAGCTTATCAGTGATTGATAGTTTATTACTTTCCTTATCGGATCCGACCCAAACTCCATGGCCCCTTAGCAACCTCTTGATGGATTGTAAAGAATTACTAGCCCAACTCCAATGGGTTTCTATAGCCTATAATCCACGTGAAACGAATTTATGTGTGGATTGGGTTGCGAAAGCACATCGTTTAGATTATCTCCCCTCAAATTGGCTGACTAAACCTCCTTAACCTCTTTGGGATTTGCTTTGCTTTGATGTCATCACTGGATGTTCTGCCAGCCCTCTTATATAATGAAAATTTTGATTTGACCCCCCCCCCAAAAAAAACTAGGGGAGGGAAGACATAGGCCAAGTGGGAGCGGGTTGAAATTTTACTCAAATGCCCCTTTGGGCTTTGATTGATTCAGTGGGGGTGTTAGATAATGTCTCGAGTTTGATGGTATTTGAAACGTAATCCGTATGGTTGGATTTTGATCTTATCAAAATCGAAGTTATCTTTTATTCAAGACAGTTTCGTGATTTTGGAAATAAAAGATGTTAATATCTCTCGAGCACAAGGAATATTGACTAGTTGACCAATATTGCATGTATTCTCTGAGTGGTATAGTGGCGAGCTTCACATGGAAGAGGAAAGAAAATAAAAAGGGATTCTGATTTATTTTGTTTCTTTTCCTTGCTTAAACCACCGAATGAACAGAGGACAAAAGTGTGGGTTTTGTTCTGCAAGAATTCTCACCGAGCCGCACGAAGACAGGAACAAAAGAAAGAAGCCGTGCGAGGGGACGGTTTTCTTGAGGACATGCCGCACAGTGGGTTTCTTGTTGCCGCACGGAGAAAACACATGTGAATGAAGGAACAAAGGTGAACATCGTTCGGCAATTTTCATAGCGAACAAGACAAGTATCGTTTCTCTCTGTGAGTCTTTCTGAGTGAGAGTTCTGTGAGAGATTGTGAGATAGTACTTGTGGGTTTACTTTGGGTTTAATTTAGGTACGGGAAACACTCGAGTGCATGAGCCATTGTAAATCTGACTCTCCGATTATAGTGGATTATATTGCTGGCTCTCCCCGTGGACGTAGGTACCGATCTCGGACCGAACCATGTAAATATCTGGTATCCTTTATCGTTCCTTGTAATTTCTCTGGTAATTTCATCTCGACTTATTTGCAAGATCCGTTGGTGTTTTCGCGTTATTTAATCCCAACAATTGGTATCAGAGCTACGGTTAAAATTTCAGCAGTTGATTTGGGGCATTTGCTTGTCTGATCATTGTTTGGAAATTTTGTTGCTGCAATTTTGTCTGGAACGAAATTTGAGATTGAGAAATTTAATGGGAGGAATAACTTTGAGTTATGGAGTCTCGAGATGGAGGCATTATTAACGACTCAAGGTTTGGCCGAGGCATTGGAGGGCAAGGATAAATTGCCTGAAATAATGAAAGATGCCGAAAAGGACAGGTTAATCAGAAAGGCGAGAAGTATAATCAGGTTGCACTTATCGGATGAGGTGTTGATAGAGATAGCCGAGGAAAAAGATGCCGCAGTATTGTGGGCTAAACTTCAGGCACTCTATGGTATGAAAGATTTGAAGAATCGCTTGTATATGCTGAAGAGAATGTTTCAGTTGCGAATGGATGAAGGCACATCTATCAGAGCCCACGTGGATGAGTTTGATAAACTCATGATAGACTTGAAGAACATCAATGAGGCCTTGCCTGATGAGAAACAAGGTATGATATTGTTAGCATCTCTACCGGATTCTTTTGAGCACTTTATAGATTTATTACTGCAGGGGCGTACTACGATTACCTTGGAAGAGGTAAAATCCGCTTTATTATCTAAAGAGTGGCAAAAGAAGTTAGGAGAAGATAACTTGGCGCAAGGTAGTGCGCAAGGTTTGTTAGTCCATGGTAGAGATGAACAGAGAGAATCTGGAGGTAATAGATGGAAGCGTCGTTCTAAATCAAGGTCCAATGTTCGGAACCGTCGATATTATCACTGTAATTTGGTAGGGCACTATAGGAGAAACTGTCCGAACTATAAGGGTAAAGGAGTTAAGGTGGAGTCTGCAGATGATAGTAATATTGTTACTGCAGTAGATAATAGTTCTAATGATGCTGGTGAAGTGTTAACAGTTGCCATGAGTTCATCAGGTGATGAATGGGTTCTTGATTCTGGATGTTCTTATCATATGACTTCTCATAGATACTGGTTTACTACTTATCAATGCATGGAGGGTAGTAAGGTGCTTATGGGAAATGGTGCTGCTTGTGAAGTAGCGGGGATCGGAACAGTTCAGATTAAGATGCACAATAGGATGGTGCGAACGTTGACCGATGTGAGGCATGTACCAGAACTGAGGGAGAACCTTATCTCGTTGAGTGCTCTTGACAGGTTCGGATACTGGATTTCCACTGTATGTGGAGTTATAAAGGTCTTTCAAGGTGTGCTTACCGTGATGCGAAGGAAGATAGACTGCGGGTTATATCTCCTCCAAGGAAAGACAGTGATCGGCTCGCCTGCTAGATTCTCGGATACTTCAGGTGAGGATACAACACAGTTATGGCATATGAGACTTGGACACATGAGTGAGAGGGACATGATTGTTTTGGGTCAGAGGGGTCTACTGGGAGGTCATCGAATTGAGAAGCTGGACTTTTGTGATCACTGAGACATGGGTAGTCAGCGGAGAGTAAAGTTCAGTACGGCAGTTCACCGGACCTCGGAGATTGTAGACTGCGTACACTCAGACTTATGGGGACCCTCTCCAGTTCCGTCCAAGGATGTCTGCCCTAAGAACCAATTTAAGGTTGATACTCTAACATTAGTTGTGGATCAGGTTGTGTCGAAAAATCGACATTCACTATACTTAGGTAGTTATATGTCTTGCTAGAGACCGCTTATAACTTATGGGCCAAAAGTGTTTTGGGCACACTGCTAATATCTAGTGAACCTATAGGGTCGCACACAATAGCGAACTGATTTAATATTTTCTCAGCGCCTTGATCTACTTAAGAAGTAGAGTTTATTTTATTCTCCTATTACAAATATTTATGAAATCGGGCGCGTTATGAGATAACGATTAAACGCACGATTGAGTGGACGGTTTAGATGACGTCGTGGGCCCAGGCCATTACGTCGTGGGGCCTAAACCGTGAAGTGTGGGGTTATGAGTAATAACCCTAGAGACGCCTCAGACGGTGATTTTTGGTAATTATCCCGAAGGAGAAAAATAGAGAACGGTTCTCTGTTCAAGGCGATCGCGAGAGGAACTCCAAGATCTGATAGCTATCACTTGGATCGATGGAGATTGCAATTCGTGTGTGTGGATACCGGTAGAGGCGCAACACTTGGGGCGCTAATCCAGACACAACCGACCATTAGTTTATCGCCGATCTCAAAAGGTACGTCTTAATATGCACATGGATCCTGTTTAGGGTTTCGTTCCGCTGCATTTATGAATCCAGGAAACCCAACAGTTTTGTCTTTTGTTGATGACGTTTCAAGAAAAGTCTGGATTTATCTTCTTAAGCACAAGAGCGATGTGCTTGGTCGGTTCAAGACCTGGAAGGCGATGATCGAAAAGCAGATAGGAAGAAAGATTATGGGCCTAAGAACCGATAAAGGGTTAGAATTCTGTTCTGATGAGCTTGGTCAGTTTTGCGCAGAGGAAGGCTTGGTGTGACACCGCAGTGCTGCCGAGTCACCATAGTTAAATAGAGTTGCAGAACTGATGAACAGAATTATATTGGAGAGAGCTCCCTTTTTACTCTCCAATGCTGGATTAGATGAAGATTTCTGGGATGAAGCAGTTAATACGGCTTGTTGGTTAGTGAATAGATCTCCATCACCAGAGATTGACTGGAAAACTCCTGAGGAAACGTGGTCAGGTAAGTCTGCTGATTACACCGAATTAAGAGTGTTTGGTTGCCCTACTTATGCTCGTGTGAGTGATGGCGCGTTGGAGCCGAGGGCAAGGAAGTGCATATTCCTAGGCTATGCACATGGGGTGAAGGGAAACAGACTGTGGTGTACAGAGGATAATTCACCCGATTTTATGTTCAGCAGTGATGTTACCTTTGACGAGTCTGCTCTGTTTCAGAAAAGGAGTGAGGGATCAATTGAAGAGAAAGATCTGGACGGTGTTTAAAAACAGGTGGAGCTTCAGGTAGAGCCCAAAGATATTGGGAGTACGGTAGATCTGACAAAGTCTGCAGAGTCGCTGGATTCCAGAGCAGCTGACAGTTATTCTGAGGCCACATATGATGATGCTTCGAGGTGGTCAGCGGAGGTGGATGAGATAGAGCGACTGTTATATGCAGATTTTAAAACAGATGATTTGGGTGCAGCAGAGATAGCTTCAGGTATGGAGATACATAGTGAGACTACTAGAAGAAATTCTGTAAGTACCTCGTTTTCTGCATATTATAAATTGTCTAGTCTGTCACGGTGTACTTGGATGGAGGTGGAGCAATTGTCTCATGCTTCACATGCTAGTACTGTTGGTTGTCTGAATTATGCCATGGATAGTACTAGGCTTGATCTATCACATGCAGTCGGGAAAATGTATATGATTAATCCAGGTATACATTGTGATGATGTGAAGTGGATTCTCCTAATTTTATTAGGGATGACAGGCGTTGGGTTATATTTTGGAGAATGTAGTTCAGGTAGTGTGGCGGTAACTAGGTTTGTGAACCTAGGTCATGCAGGGAACCTAAAAGATAGTCGACTTCTGAGCAGTTATGCCTTAACTTTTGTTAGTTGTACTATGAGTTGGAAAGTGCCGTTAGGAGACGCTATAGTTTCGTTGGCGACTGAGACTAGGAACATGGTAGCAACTGAAAAAGTTGAAGAGGCATGGTGGTCTAATGGCTTGATTGGTGATGTAGACATAGGACATTCGGTTGATGTAGTGTTCGGTAAAAGTCAGAGATATCACCGGAGAATCGAGTTCATTCGTGACAGAAAATTTTACGTCATATATAGCATGTCAAGAGAGGATGTGACCAAGATAAAGTTTCTTGCGGTGGAGAATCCTACCGACATGTGGATCGACTTCATTTCTCTAAATAAGTTCAAGCTCTGCTTGAGCTTAATTAACGTCTGTGGAGAGTGACTGCCCGTGGGGGCATTGGGAGAGCAGCATGATGATAAGCACTACGATTTGGCTTCAAACGTCAAGCCAAGGTGGAGATTGTTAGATAATGTCTCGAGTTTGATGGTATTTGAAACGTAATCCGTATGGTTGGATTTTGATCTTATCAAAATCGAAGTTATCTTTTATTCAAGACCGTTTCGTGGTTTTGGAAATAAAAGATGTTAATATCTCTCGAGCACAAGGAATATTGACTTGTTGACCAATATTGCATGTATTCTCTGAGTGGTATAGTGGTGAGCTTCACATGGAAGAGGAAAGAAAATAAAAAGGGATTCTGATTTATTTTGTTTCTTTCCCTTGCTTAAACCACCGAATGAACAGAGGACAAAAGTGTGGGTTTTGTTCTGCAAGAATTCTCATCGAGCCGTACGAAGACAGGAACAAAAGAAAGAAGCCACGCGAGGGGACGATTTTCTTGAGGACATGCCGCACAGTGTGTTTCTTGTTGCCGCGCGGAGAAAACACATGTGAACGAAGGAACAAAGGTGAACATCGTTCAGCGATTTTCATAGCGAACAAGACAAGTATCGTTTCTCTCTGTGAGTCTTTCTGAGTAAGAGTTCTGTGAGAGATTGTGAGATAGTACTTGTGGGTTTACTTTGGGTTTAATTTAGGTGCGGGAAACACTCGAGTGCATGATCCATTGTAAATCTGACTCTCCGATTATAGTGGATTATATTGCTGGCTCTCCCCGTGGACGTAGGTACCGATCTCGGACCGAACCACATAAATATCTGGTGTCCTTTATCGTTTCTTGTAATTTCTCTGGTAATTTCGTCTCGACTTATTTGCAAGATTCGTTGGCGTTTTCGCGTTATTTAATCCCAACAGGGGGCAATGGCACATAAGCCCAAATGATCGCAGTCGTCGGATCACATGAATCTCTCGTGAGTTGATGTCAAGCGGCTAGGATTGGGTGGCGTAGGGAGCGAGATGCCGGTGATGGGTGTTTTGGGCAATGGTTCGCTGCCGGTGATGGGTGTTTTGGGCAATGGTTCGCGCATGTCGATTCGACTTATAGATCTATAATTTTAAAATTTTCAAAAAAAAATTATTATTATTATTATTTTTCTATGCCCGACCCATACTGGCCAGAGTTCTGCATCTGAAAGACATCAGCTTCCCATGAATCAGTGTCCACCGGCAGAGTCCACGGCACAAAATGAAGACAAAAACATTCTTGAATTGCTAACATTGTTGTACAAGATGAGGAAGGAGAACAAAGGCATAGCAAAGACCTGAGGGAATCCTTAGCGAAAGAAACAGAGTCTTGCCTATTGTGAGAACAAGAAAAAACGCCACATCTCCTAAACCTCCAACTCGAGGAATAATCTGTTCAGGCTTGAGAAATGTGCACGCTCTTTACTAAAATCTTAAGGCTTGATGATCTTAAGGAACATACAGTCTGATGTAATTTTTTCGCTTTTAGGCAAGTCCTAGGTTCGTGTTCAATGCATGGCGGGAGGGCTATCTTGTTTTAAACATGTTTGTATGTTCATGATTGGTCAGGCCCTTAATGTCCAACAAGAGCAACAACCTACGCAACATCGACACGACACGTGACACGACACGACACGGCACGGCACGACACGCCGTCACGTGATTTCTCAAAAAATAGGAAATTCGGACACGTTGGGACATGTTTATTATATATCGTGTATATAAATAAATATCAACGGTTGGTTTCTTCTTCTTCTTCTTCTTCTTCTTCTTTTGTTAGGGATTCATGATCAGTTTTTTTTTTTACTGGCTGGGTATATTCACTTTGGAGTTACTGAGTATATAACTTAGGTATCTATATTTTTAATTAATTTTACATTTTGACTCTCAATTTATTGAAAATGCTTAAAGTTAATCATGTCGGAGAGTGTTGGAACGTGGGACACGACAACAAGACCATCGGAGAGTGTTGGTGCTACAATGTCGATAATACCCAAGCCTCCTCCCACCTCTTTATGCCAATGACATACTGTTTTCTTTTCTGTCCATTAATGGGAGGGGAAAAAAAAAAGGTGGCAGTTCATGCCTAACCCGGAGAGGACTCGACTCCCATCACATCACATTACTTCTCAATCTTAACGGGCTTGCTACCCAATCCCAGCCGCTGGACATCGAGCGACGATTGTGATTATTTGGGCTTATGTGCAATTGCCCCCACCGAATCAATCAAAAGGGACATTTGAGTAAAATTCCAACCAACTCCCACTTGGCCTATGTCTTCCCCTCCCCAAGTTGAACCCGTCAAATTAAACTTGTCGGCATGGCCGTGACGTTCCCGACGCTGTCGTCCCCCTCCCTTTTTTTTTTTTTTTTGTCACGTGATAAAAAGGAATCCTCCCCAAATAGTCCCTCCCCATCGAGGCTCCTTCCTTCGCACGTCCGTCCGACAAAAAACACAAAGTCAGCGCAGAAACGCGTGTTTAACCCGAGACATTTCCTGGGCAATTTCGCGTTCGACCCCCCGACAAATGCGAATGGGTCATCCGGTCGTCGAAAACTTACTAGTCTTTTTAGCCAAAAAAAAAAAAAAAAAAAAACACACGACTTCTTCTTCTTTTTTTATTATATAATTTTACAATTTATTTTCTTTCTCTCTCTTCACGAAACCAACGGAAACGAGTTAACGGTAGCGGTGGGTGATCATTTACTCCCCCGCGTGCCCTCTCGACCTCGATGTCTCCAAACATAAGCCCCCGCCAATTATCCCACATCAGGAGGTAAACATTAACCGTGACCAATAGCATCATGTGGCAGCAGCGACGACATTGCGTAACCCGTATTAATCATCGATGCTCGCGAGCTATGGAGCTCATCCAACTTGACTTGACGCTACACATGCATATACATTTTACTCTTGATTGGTCGATTGCGCCGCGTGCCACCATCTCGCGATATGTCCGTCCCCGTTAAGTACGTTGCTTTTTCCATTGGAACGTGACTTTATGTAAAGCCAAGCGTGTTAAAGTCGTATGGAATCCATTATATTCTTTTCGTTATCTTTTGGTGTATTAATTATATTAAATTGAAAGAGAAAGGCATTCCCCAACTTTTTAAAATTGATGCTTCCATCCACGGTTCCACCCCCACGAGACCCCGCCTTGGTGTCTTCGTCCAACTTGTATTTACTAATTTAAAAACAAAAAAAAAAACAAAAGAACGAGCTTGACTCGACCACTATCCAAGACAAGTCAATAATAATTCGAGGCACCAATCACCGGCGTCCACTCCCATATTCCCACCAATCACAGCCGCTCGATGTTAAGACTCACTGGGGGACCGACCGACTTGATCGACGGTTGGGATAATTTTTTGGATTAGGCTCGTATTCCGTTGGGCCCCCCACCCAACGATCATCGATGGAACATTTGAGTAAGTAAAACTCCAACAAACTTCCATTTGAGCCTTTATATTCCTCCCTCTCTCCCAGCCAAACCGTCAAGAAAGCTAAATCTTGACAAGCTCACATTTACGCACAGACCATGGACGCATTTCTTGGCGTCAAGGAGGAAGTGATCAAGACAGCCTTGTCTGTATCCATTGGAGCTCCTGCGAATGCCGAGGAGCAGCCGCCCTTCGTCCGGAGGGAGATCGACAACGGCCCTTCTTCGCAGGTCATCGTGGCCTTCCCTGGATCATGGTCCCCGGACGACTGGTTCGCCGGCGACGGCGAAGCGAATCCCTTCGGAGAGACCAAGATCGACGGCAAGAAGTACCCTTCTCTCAGGAGCTTGTTCCCTTCTCTCAGGAGCCTCGGGACCGACGTGTTCGCCGTGGTCAACGAGGCATTCGCGGCACGGTTCCTAAGGATTCTGGAGGACAGCCATCAAGCGTTCTGCGCGGAGGTATTCTTTGAAATCTCGAATGATGTTCTGCTTTCGCCGCTGTTGTCTCGTAGTATCTTCTCCAGACAGCATTTGTAAAATCCACATGAACTCTCAGTAGAACAGTACAGATCGGAAACCAGAGCTTGCCCAAGTATTTTCTCACAGCCACACACATCCTCTCGTTGGAACTCTCATCCAGTTCTGTACTTAATTCTCAAGTCATAGAATGTGACCGAAGATTTAGGTGTATAGATCGCGTAACAAGCACGATTCGCAATCTACCATTCGCGACTGTTTTGGTTCCCGGATTTGACTTTGATTTTCAGGTGGCAAAGGCGGTGGAGGACGATAAGAAAATAGTATTTTCAGGCTATTCGTCGGGCGGTCCGATCGCGATATACGCGACTCTTTGGTTCCTTGAGAAGTACATAAGATCAAACGAGAAGCAGACTTCTTCCCGTCCTCGTCCTCGTCCTCGTCCTCGTCCTCCTCTCTGTTTAACATTCGGATCCCCGCTTACCACCGACCGCATCTTTTGCCATGCCGTCCAGCGTGAGGACTGGTCTGATTGCTTTGTCCACTTCGTTGCGAAACTCGACATCGTTCCCCGGATCCTACTCGCTCCTCGCTCTTACGCAGCGGAGTTGCTGCGAGAAATTCCCCATCACAAAGCCGACGAAGCAAAACTGGCTTCCTTATTTGGAAATGTGATGAAGAATGCATCATGTGTGGCAAGCTATGCAGCTTGTGCGCTAACGGGGAGCAAACATACGTTATTCGACACCATGTCTAGATTCATCAAGCGAAGCCCTTACCAACCGTGCGGGAAGTATGTCTTCTGCACCGAGACTGGCAGGCTGGTGGTCGTGAAGAACCCGGATGCGGTTCTTCAACTGTTGTTTTACTCCTTGCAGATCGAGTCCGAACTAGAGCTTCAAGACACAGCAGTGAGAAGCGTAAAGGCACATTGGACATATATAGAAGAATTAGATAGAAGCTTGGCCACGCACAATGTAGTTTGTTTGGAGAACCTCCGAGAATTACCTCTCAGCTCGGACGATCCTATAGACATTAACGTCAAGACGATCGGTGCCGCACTGAATGACCTTAACCTGGTATTGTCCTTACTTTATCTGGAAAATGAAATCTCTTGTTCACGATCTTTAATTTATTAAGAACGCATAATCGAATATTCACCATATATAGTTTCGTGATTATAGAGCGCAACCGCAAGGCTGTGCCTTCGTGCTGCTGGAGAGTTGGAGAAGCAGAAAGAAGATAACAGAAACGCAATCCAAGGGAAGAAGGACGCCATAAACAAAGCCCTCAAAGCATTGGAAGAGTACCGGACCATGTGCGCGAATGTCGGCGTGGGATATTATGATTCTTTCAAGATGCAGAAGAAAGAAGAAGACTTCAAGGCCAACGTAAAGAGACTTGAACTGGCAGCTATGTGGGACGAGATCATCGAAATGATAAAACAGGAGCGTCTCCCCAATAAATTCGAGGCGGAGAAAGAGTGGGTGGACCTCGGCACGCGGTTCCGCCAGCTCGTGGAGCCAATAGACATTGCCAACTACTATCGGCACATGAAGAACGAAGACGCAGGTCCTTACATGACCAGAGGAAGGCCGAAGCGGTACCACTACCCGCAAAGATGGCGAGAACATGCCGAGCGGTTGGATAGAGATTCAAGCGGCGAATCCTGCTTTTGGGCAGAGGTGGAGGACCTCAACGTCGAAGTTGCTAACAAGAAACCATGGACCGGAATAAAGGACAGGGTTTTGGGTTTGGAGAAGAAGCTGAACGATTGGAAAGCCGAAAAGGAGGTGAAGGACGATGTGTTCTTAGATAAGAGCACACTGGTTGAGTGGTGGCGCAAACTCCCCAGCGAACACAAGGCAAAATCCTGCATCAAAGGACTCATGCCAGGCTGAAAATTCCCACTTGCTACTGCAAAGCCAGACCTAGCAACTGGCTCGCACCATTTCGTGAGGATTCATTTCCCTTTTCAGTTGATTTTGCTTTGTAAAATAAGAGTTCTCGATCGATGAAACAAGTTACCCTGCAAAATATAGGAGAGAACCTCTGGAGTCTTGTGCAATGTCCCTGAAGATCCTGAACAGGGGAAAATATGAAGGAATTGGTAAAATTGCTGCAGTGAAGGGCCGATACAACTGATCTGCATTGATTAGCCATGTCGAACTCCTCGGTATTCTTATTAGAATCTGCAATACAGAGCAAAAGGACCTGAAACGACTGCGGAACTAACCAGTAGCATCCCCGTAAAATCGTATCACACGCCTTCGCTACCTGAACTTCCGGCTTAAAACTGAGGAAGAGACTCGAGGGCCGGCTACAAAAGACGTTCTACCTGAATTTCCAGCTTAAAAGCGCGTAATATTGTTCTCCCTGGAAAGAAACCGAAAAAGAAAAATGGAGAAGAGAAAAACCAACTCTCTTTATCATAGATCCAATCTTATTGAATGAAAGTACATCTTCCCATATACTTACCTGCAACTTCAATTACTACCAAACCTGTGCATACTCATATGCTTCCAAGCTAGAGTAATTCCTGAAGTAAGAGGCAAATCTGGCCATCAATTCCTTGCATCACTCCATCAACCTCTTTAAGTAACCACAACATTTAAGCCAGATCGGCACATTGCCGAGCAAGGAACCAAACCAGTAGCCTCGGAGTTCAGACCACAGCTAGAATGTAGTACCCCAAAGCTTATTACTCAACATACAGAGATTGGATTATGGGGGAACTGTTGGATCTAGCAATATCACTTAGAGTGGGGGTGAATAGGTGATTCTGAATATAATTAAAATTTCTTGCGGAATAAAAAACAATTCAGTGTACGATTAGAATCGGGAACAGTATAACAATGTGCAAAAAGTATAAATACAAAAGTAAGAGTTTAGGGTAGAGAATATTGCACACGACGATTATAGTGGTTTGGCTTAGATCAAGCCTACGTCCACTCTCCCACGATGACAGCCGATCGGCTGGATTTCACTATGAAAAATCACGAGAATTACAAACACTCAATCACTTGATTTTTCTCTCTCTCAGATTTTCACAATAAATAGGATTTTGGGTACACAGAATATTTTCGGATAGAACTCAAATTATGCTTGCACTTTGGATTGTTGTTCGCCCTCTTACTTTTTATTCCATCATGATTCTTCTTTTATACTCCACTGCCTCCGAATTAGCCGTTAGATTCCCAGCCAAGGGATCGCTCTTCAATCCTTGATTGGACGTCATCAATCGTTGATTGAACGAGACTGTATCTTCAGAAGATATGTAGACCGTTGAGTAAGATATTGAACCCTTCTGATTCAGTCGCCCATACAACTGAATCTCCAGCTTCCATAAGTGTGATAAGTCTGAGTTGGTTCCCGAAGGAATATTCCTTAGAAGATGATATCCCATTGTAGAAAGTCCATTGATTGATTGGAAGGGATATCAGGGCAATCGAATATCACAAGCTTTCCATAGGAATCTTGCCTTGATCGAAAACCTGCCATACGTGGGTCTTCACGTTTTGCAAATGCAGAAACTGATCTTTCTCGGGTTTCGTCTTAGAACAGATTTGTTTCTTACTAGATCAGTTGACACGGAATGGTAATACGGAGATTTGATGCGATCCATCCGTCACTGTTTAGATCGTCAGAAGCACTTCCATCTGACCCTCAGTCACAAGCACTCCATCTGACCTCGTCAGAAGCACTTCCATCTGAACCTTCGTCAGAAGCACTTCCATCTGACCCTTAGTCAGATGCACTTCCATCTGACCCTTCGTCCACTCGACAGAATTAGATCCACTCAACCTGCTGCTTACACATTCTTTCTGCATCACATAACGTTATACAATTTCTTACGATAGTTTTGTCAGAATCAAAATATAGGAGAATTTCCACAACAATCTCCCCCTTTTTGATGGTGACAAAACTATTCTTATTGCAAATACATATATGTGAATTTAAAGTTTTTAAACAGTGATATAAACGAGTAATCATCCGATTTGCTCCTGCAGGTAATTATCATTAGAGATCCTGTACTAAAAATACTCATGTAGGATAACATGATCAGAGTATAGATGCATAATGAAAGTATGAACAGAGTGTGGGTATCTATCAGAGTATGGTTATCATGCACAAAAATAAACTCTTCTCCCCATAATGAATGGTTATCCTGCACAAAAATAAACCCTTCTCCCCATAATGAGAGTATATACATCGTATAGATATCTCTGCTCAAGATGATATCAATCCCTGCACAAATAGATTCTTCTTCCCCTTTTTGTCAACATCAGAAAGAGTGTATAAAGAAAGAAAAAATTGAATCGGGTCAATTTCAAACAAAAAAGAGTAAAAGTTGTATCATAGCAAAGAGTAACTTTTTTTAAAATATATATATATAAGATTAAGAAGATGTTGGTGGAGGCATTTTTGAAGAAGAGAGACGATATTCAGGCTCGTTATCAGCCTCCACTGGGGAAGGTCCTTCATAGCTTCTTCCCATTCTCTGAGCATGGCTTCTAACAGCTTGAGATGAATGCAGTTCTGAAGCTGTTCTGTCAGTTCTGACCAGTGTGTAGGTAGGCATGTTGGCGACCTCGGCACAAAATATTCTGCCATATAGATCAATTGACTTCTCCAATTTGGTCACCTGATTAGTCATACCCTGCAACTTCCTACCGATCTTCTCTTCAAAAATCTGCAGTTTCTGATCAAGCCTTGTTTCCATAGCAGCCAGAGTCTGAAGAAGAATATGTTGAAGATTCTCAAAATGTCCTTGAAGTTCCACCTGTGGTTCTGGAGGAGCAGGTTCTTGAGATGAGGTGTCAATCCCTTTTGTAGCTAAATTCTCCTTCTCAGTTTGTGCTTTGGGAAAAGCTTGAGAGGCAAACACTTCAGTGAGAAAGACATCAGATGTTGCAGGCATGGGCTCCCCCTGAGTTATAGCCTTCTTCCCTTTATCTCTTAAGCTGGGCGCAGATTCTACATCTTCATCAATGTCCATAGGTATGGACTTAGCACTCGACAGTTGATCTTCTCGTGCAATGTCTGATGCCAAGCTTGGAGCGGTTCTGTGGATTGTGAGTCTGGTGGAGGATATAGAATATGCCTCAATGTTATTTGGCTCTGCCTCCTGCTCTTCTGAGACCAGCTGAGCTAGGATTTGTGCTAACATCTGTTCATGATTAAAATTGACAAGAGCATTATCATACTCTATCTCATCCACATTTCTGTCAGCATCCTCCTCTGTCCACATTGTGAGGAACTCTTCCTCAGTAAGATCACAAGGATATACAACATTTTCTTTTGGTTGTGTTTCTGTTTCATCTCCTCCTTCCTCATTCCTTTCAGCACTGTGATCCCCAGATTCACCTTCTTCGTCTGATCCACCTCGAGATTGTGTAGCTTCAGAGTCATACTCCCATGTTTCTTCTTCACTTGCCTCTGAGTCCTTATCAGTTGAGCTGTCTTTTTGTTGTCCCTTGACAGCCATAACTTTTCTCCTCTTTGGAGATTTCTACTTGGACTCATCCTAGAAATCCACAATGACTGGTTCATTGTTCTTTGTCCTCCATCCAGCAGGAGTCATCTTGTATCCCATCTTTGTCACCATAGTTTCACTAGCAGTCATCAGAGGAATTTCTTGTTTGATAAAGGCGTTCAAACCACCAATCTTGAAATAATCTATTATTCTATAGATCAAAGCAGCATATGGTAGTTGTCCTTTTGGCTTGAGA
Source organism: Rhodomyrtus psidioides (assembly GCA_021437785.1). Classification (NCBI taxonomy): domain Eukaryota; kingdom Viridiplantae; phylum Streptophyta; class Magnoliopsida; order Myrtales; family Myrtaceae; genus Rhodomyrtus; species Rhodomyrtus psidioides. The sequence continues at coordinate 8,806,211 of JAILYB010000015.1, read as the reverse complement.
ACAGACCTGTACATGTGTAATAGGACTGTGTGAGCAAAAGAAATCCTCTTTCCTATCAAGATGCCCCACAACAGTTTTGCCTCATACTTCGAGATGTCTGTTTTAGAGGCTGCCTTGGGTCTAAGACATTCAATGATCACCTTGTGCATCATGATATGTTTTAAGGGAAAGTCACTGTAGGCAATATGCGACTTCGATTCCCTTGAGAAGCTTGATTTGCCAGTTAGGAAGCAAAAGGCTTCTTCTGCAGTGACATCTAGAGGTATGAAATCTCTCTTTCTGGTTCCCATGGTAGATGCCAATTCATCAACAGTCATAATATACTGCTTTCCTTTCATCGTGAAAGCCAAGGAGTTGAAGTTGACAAACTGAAGATTTGAGTAGAAGTAGGCTACCAGATTAGGAAAGGTATAGCCCCTATACGTTATGAATTGATCTATCTTCACCTTTTGTAGATGCTTCCTCAGATAAATGCCGTTACTATCAAAGTACTTTAACTCAAACACCATGTGAGGTATATGTCGCGACCCGTCCGAAAATCAACGGACGCGGCTAATGGATTACCGATCGCGGGCTTTGGATCGGCGCGGGCCCTCCCAGGCCCATACCAAATCGCGGCGGGAGTTTTCTTTTGAGGGATTCGACGATAAGAGTCGATCGCTTTCGACCTTCAGTGTGGTCGTGGTGGCATGTGCAACGTGTGCATGCATTTGGAGTCGCCACCCGGTCTTTCTTGGAGGGTAGACCGGAAACCTTACTGACCGATTGGGAGAGGTCGATCAGTTCTGCGGAACCAGAGATTTTGGGTTCGGGGACTTGGTTACGCTGGTGTCGTTACCAGCGCCCTTTCGGTACCTAACGCGAGTGATTTTTCTAGCTAAGAGTTCATGCAGACGCAATTTTGGGTGAGATAGGTATGGTTCGGGTTTTCATGCAGATTGGAATGCTAGTCCTATCAATCACAATCAATTTAACGAGATCGCAGTCAATTGCATAAATAAATCATGTCAATGCACATCAATTTCAATCATCGGCCTCCTAATATAGTCATAGGGGTTTAGGGAATGTGTGATTTCAGACCAAGGGTAAAATGGGAAGATTTGGGGACGATTAGCCCGAAGGGCAAAATCATCATTTTTGGAAGGTTTGGATACCGAATTACCCAAAATATTCCATGGCCAGTTGATTGTGGCCATTTCCCATTTTTGAGAATTTTTTGGAATTTCTTGATTTTTCTTCAATTTTTGGAAGACGACTCGCCCAAAGGGCGAAATCGTCATTTTCAAGAAGGTTCGGGGTTCAAAACACCCGGGATGAGCCTTGGCCAGTTGTTTGTAGCCATTTCCTATTTTTTGGGATTTTCCTGGATTTTTTAGAATTTTTTTGGAAGACGGTTTGCCGGAAGGGCAAAACCGTCATTTTTGGAAAGATCGGGGGTCAAATGACCCGGAACAGGTCATGGCCAGTTGAACATGGTCATTTCCTATTTTCTGGAATTTTTTAGAATTTTTCTGAATTTTTCGAATTTTTTGAATTTTTTTATGATTTTTCATTTTTTATTGATTTTTTGATTATTTTATTATTATTTTAAATTTTTTAACATTTGAAAATATTTTCCGGGCCGGGTCAAACCCGGCCCGCGCCTCTCGGGCGCCCGGCCCGACCCTAGGGGTCGACACCGGCCTAAAACGACACCGTTTTATATTTTTAAATATTTTTTCCTATTTTTTAACAATTTTTTTGATTTTTTATCTATTTTATTTAATTATCCGAAAATTCCCCGGATCGGACGGTCCACGTTGTGCCACGTGGCTTCGTCTCGTGCGTCCGATCTTCCACTAGATCGGGCGACCCACAGAGAGACACGTGGCTCAATAATAGCCGTCGGATCAAAAATTAATTTATTTTCATTTTTTAGAAAACCTACAAATCGGGCGCTCTAGAACGTGCCACGTGTCCGATGGTGGTGCGTCCGATCTTGGACAAGATCGGACGTCCCTCAGTGAGCCAAGTGGCACATCCTCGTCCGCCGGATCGATTATTCGAAAATCATTTATTTAATTTTCCAAAAATTCCAGGAAATAGGAAATGGCCATGTTCAACTGGCCATGACCTGTTCCGGGTCATTTGACCCCCGATCTTTCCAAAAATGACGGTTTTGCCCTTCCGGCAAACCGTCTTCCAAAAAAATTCTAAAAAATCCAGGAAAATCCCAAAAAATAGGAAATGGCTACAAACAACTGGCCAAGGCTCATCCCGGGTGTTTTGAACCCCGAACCTTCTTGAAAATGACGATTTCGCCCTTTGGGCGAGTCGTCTTCCAAAAATTGAAGAAAAATCAAGAAATTCCAAAAAATTCTCAAAAATGGGAAATGGCCACAATCAACTGGCCATGGAATATTTTGGGTAATTCGGTATCCAAACCTTCCAAAAATGATGATTTTGCCCTTCGGGCTAATCGTCCCCAAATCTTCCCATTTTACCCTTGGTCTGAAATCACACATTCCCTAAACCCCTATGACTATATTAGGAGGCCGATGATTGAAATTGATGTGCATTGACATGATTTATTTATGCAATTGACTGCGCTCTCGTTAAATTGATTGTGATTGATAGGACTAGCATTCCAATCTGCATGAAAACCCGAACCATACCTATCTCACCCAAAATTGCGTCTGCATGAACTCTTAGCTAGGAAAATCACTCGCGTTAGGTACCGAAAGGGCGCTGGTAACGACACCAGCGTAACCAAGTCCCCGAACCCAAAATCTCTGGTTCCGCAGAACTGATCGACCTCTCCCAATCGGTCAGTAAGGTTTCCGGTCTACCCTCCAAGAAAGACCGGGTGGCGACTCCAAATGCATGCACACGTTGCACATGCCACCACGACCACACTGAAGGTCGAAAGCGATCGACTCTTATCGTCGAATCCCTCAAAAGAAAACTCCCGCCGCGATTTGGTATGGGCCTGGGAGGGCCCGCGCCGATCCAAAGCCCGCGATCGGTAATCCATTAGCCGCGTCCGTTGATTTTCGGACGGGTCGCGACAGCTGGCGACTCCACTGGGGATATTGTTCTAGAACACTTGGTTCTGGACCTCAAGTGGACTTAGGCCGTAATAAAACGCTGAGTGATTTTTCTAACCCTGCAGGCGCTCTTGAAGGTGAGGTAAGTCCGCTCACGATAGGTGTTATATGTTTTTGCAGATTGGAGTGATAATGGGTGTAGTCTGTGATTAACACTGTCTTATGCAGGATGGGCGTAGGAATGTATGTTATATGGATGATTTGAAGCGCTGATTGATATATAAATTGTTGCGCATGGTTCACTGCATATTTGAGGATCACGACACTTTGCACAAAGCGCCCAAACCCAGGCCGCGAAATCACCTTTTCAGGTAGCCATAGATCAGGGATCGATATGCAACGCTCTAGCGTGGATTGCGCTGGGGTTGACCATATTCGATCCCACTCACTATCCAAGTCGAGACTTTTATCCATTTGTTGTGGATTGCGCTCATGGACGAATTTATCGACTCGGATAGAGAGAGGCCTCTAGGTTCCTCACCTAAGCCATTTTGATTTCTAGAGTCAAGCCTCACTTGTCTCATGCGCATGTATATGGATGGTTGGTATACCTAAAACCAAAAATCATTGGGTACCTCTCTTGGTAAGGTCCTGCCATTTCTATTTGAATTCACTTGCAGCTCTTTTTTATATTGCACAACATGCTGCATTCATCAAATCCGAGGGTTGAGTTCAATTCCATTATAGAGTATGGATAGAGTAGAGATGATCTCTCCAAGTCGGTCCCACATCCCGGACGTATTCAAGTATGAGCGACGTGTCACCCGCCATCGGACTGTCGGGACATTCAACGGAGTTCACCCTTTTCAAGTTGTCCAAGGGATGGTCCGGTAACCATACCGGAAGTTGAAGGACAGGTGATAACAGCAAATTCGAGACACCTACCGGACATTATCAGAAGGGCATCTGATGAAAATGAAAACCCGAAATAGCCGAACCGAAGACACCAAGTGCCGTCCTCGGAAGACCCAACTTGGGGCATCTCTTTAGGTTCATAAGGGCCACGTTCCAATCGTCCCTTTCCTTTTATCAAGATCATCGAGTCTGTAAGGAGAACCCGTCTGTGGGTCTCCCATCTATCTTTTACACCTCGATCCCTAAGTCTTGTCTAAGTGTCTTGACATTGGAATGCGGCACTGGAATTTCTCTCAACCATTCGAATTGTTCGGTTCAATTGCATGTCTTACCCAGATGAAATTTTCGTTAGAACTCACACTTGGCATGTCTAACCCAAGTACGAGAATCTAACATTCATTTCATGGTACGCCAGACATGGAATTGAATCGGTTTATAGCATGCATCATTGGTAATCCTTGGTAATTAACTAAAGTCGTTCATGTTTCCTGAATTCAAGAGGAGACCTGATATCCAAATTACCTTCGGGAAATCATCCCAATTTGGATGTCCTATCTCCCACCGAATTTAGGACACATTGGAATTGCATTTTTATCTTCTTGGACATTCCACAGATTTTCTGGGAATTCGCCAAAAGTAATGACCATGGATTACACTCCTTTTAGTTTTATGTTTTCTCTTGAAAAACATCGATAAGAATTTTTCACACGAGGCTAAGGCTTGTGTAAAAGTTTTTATCCTCGTTAATCACAAGAAAGCATAAAATTGAAAGGATTTATGCTTTACTCCCCTTTCTAACATAGTCCTGTCATTCGAAACAGGTGTTTTCCGGAATCAAAAGCCAAGAACTTGTGTGAAGCTTCAGTCACAGGTTAAAATGGATCAGATTGGCCTGGAGAAGCGCTTGGCCGCACTTGAGAGTCAGATGACTCAGATATTGGCAATGATGAAGACATTCCTCCTCACTACACAAGAGGCGTCCCCGACGACCTTCAATCCTGATCTGACCACCCGACCAGGTTCAACCGGCGTGCCAGATGTTGATCGAGCCCTGGAAGTAGAAGACTTCTCCGAAGGCACACCCATGATGAGTAACCTGGAAAAACAGCATAAAGAAAAGTATGGTGCTATGGAGGAAAATGAGATGACTGGAGAGGATCTGTTCGTCACACACCTGATTCGGGAGAAAAACTATAGTCACCAGCAGGATGTTGGAGGTCGTGCGAACCCGATCCCCGCTGAAACCCGTCCATACAATGTCTCTTCTACATGCCCCAAAGGGAAGACGCTTGAGATTCCCCAATGGCCGGGACTTGCTAGGAGATATGGTGGTATCGGTTGCCCAAGAACTCATATCCAATACTATTTGGAGGCGATGATCGATTTCGATCGTGACGATTTGCTTCTTGTCCAAAATTTTCGGCATAGCCTGGTCGGTCCCCGCGTTAGAATGGTTCACGAGGCTTGATGTCGAGGGCATCCGAGAATGGAGTGATTTGGCTAATCAGTTTCTCCAGCAATACGATTTCAACAGGAATGCCACCCCTACCAGAATGGATCTGATGCACATGAAGCAAAGGAGAAATGAAAGCTTTAGATCATTCACACAAAGGTGGAGAGTAAAAGCAGCCCAAGTCCAACCTCCGCTGGACGAAGATGAGTTAATAGAGCACTGTCTGAAAGCTCTTCCCTATGATTCCTTTAATCGATTGGGTACGGCTCATTACCAATCATTTTCACAACTTGTGCATGCCGGTGAAAGGATGGAATGGGCTAAGCGCGATAGCATGATCAGAAACAAAGAAAGCCGCGGAGAGCTTTCTCAAAGGAGTAAAGAACCGGTCAGGGAAACGACGACCGACTATCGAAGAATGACGTTCACGAGTCAAAATTCCGTACACGTGGCAAGACATCAGCCGCCTGATTTCATTCCTCACCAGAGACAACCAGCACCTAAGATAGAGAAATCTGGCCAGCCAAGCAAGAGAAGTCCCCCATTATTCACACCGCTCCCACTTCCTATGTCAGAACTGCTCCATCGGCTTTTGGAGGAAAGGTTGGTAGCCAAGAGGCCACCAAGGGTGAAACCGCCAAGATTCCAGGGGTTCGACCTGAATCAGACCTGTGCATACCATATGGGGGAGAAGGGACATAATGTCGACAATTGCCGAACTCTACAATATGATGTGCAGGCTCTCATCGACTGTGATATACTAGTGTTCGATAGGACAGGACTCAACGTCCGGCCTGACCTTTTGTCGGATCGCAAAATCAGTGACGTATCCGAGGTTGGACCGGAAAGCGATCTAAGGCTTATCACCAACGTACCCGAATCACGTGAGGTACCGACTACATCTTCTCAAAATCCGGAGAAGCATACCACCTCGATGGGGCGGAAAGAGCCATGCTTAACCGAGATGGGTAGTATGGGCATCATCGGTAGGGTTGAAGACCCCGCTTTTACAACTTCCTTCGCAAAGTTGAGCTTAACCTCTGAAGGATATGTGATAGAGGCTATGAGGGAAGAGTCATGGGAGAACATGCGGCAAAACCAACAAGCGGACAGGGTGTACGAAGACAACCCCATCAATGACCGCGCCGACCCGGCTGATCGGACAATTGATGATGGCAAACTACATGGATGAGGGAGTCACTTCCTCCTTTCCATCATCACTTTTTAGTCTATTTGCATTTTAGTCCATATATAGTCTCGAGTGCAGTCTCCCTAAAAAAAAAAATCAAAAATCAAAAATCAAAAATCAAAAATCAAAAAATGGGGACATGGGGGAGCACCACAAATCGGTCAATGACGACAAAAAAAACAAAAAACAAAAAAAAAACAAAAAAAAACGAAAAAAAAACAACAAGAAAAAGAACAAAAAAAGAGAAAAATTCCTGAGACCTGATTTCCCACATGTCTCCTGGTTTTCAAAACCTTTCGGGGTAGCGAAGATATTCGATGATAAGAGGATTAGCCCCAGTTCCCCACCTTCTAATCAAATCTTTCAAAATGTGTTTCTAAGAAAAATTCGTCATGTATGGACTCTCTTTTCCATATTTGGGCTAACTGGCTTCATGGCATCTCAGGTGTGCCGCCCAAAGCATGGAACGCCCAAGAGAAACGGAGTGGTGCTTCAAGAAGATTGAAGCTGATCGATAACTCGAGCCACCGGGATGGACATTTGAAGGCAGACAAATGAGTCGACTTCTCACAAAAAAGCATACCGGAGCAAAGGCCCATCGAGACGAAAAGGGGGACGAGAAACTACAAATGGCATATATCCCCAAATTAAAAAAGAACTGCAAAAATAATGAAGGAGGTCAAAGCAGTCAACTGGGGCAAACCCCACTTAGCCAGGGCAAACGCCACCTGACCGGGGCAATCGGATCGAGGATAAGGACGTGTCGTTCCTAATTGATTTTCAATCAGATATTGGCGTAATATTTCCTATCTCTTCCTCTCAGGTGAAAAACAGGTCGAGAAGAAAAATCCATCTGCGGATAGACAGGAGGGACATGTTTTACATGGCAGACATTTGCCGAAAATGCCCTCATCTGACTACATGCAAGATGATGGTGGAACGATGGATAAGATGGTTGAAGACCAACAAATAGAAACTTGCATTCCCTACAAGAGGAAGAGGAAGGTGCCTTCATCAGATGCCACCCCCATTGGGTTGGTAAAAACAAGATGGATCAAATCAGGTGATGATAAAAGTGAATGGGACCACCAAAGAATCTCCATCGTCTTGGATGCCCGAAGATGAAATAAAAGACTATTAAAGCGTAAGGCGAATGCGACAGGACACAATGAAGGAAACCATGGCCTGTGAAGTAACACTTCAAGATGTTAAAGTATTCGACCACATGTACACCCGTGCTTGCTGATGTCAAATAGCAAGAAGCTCGAGGGATGTCATGAAACGATGACAAGGCAAAAGGTGCATGAAGAAATCAAAACGCACTGATGTGACTAAGAAGTGTCGGAACATCAAATGTTGAAATCTTCGAAGGATTGTATGAGCATATCATCTGGTATCCCAAAAGAGAATACAGAGTAGATACCAGGCGTCAGAGAATTTGAAAGGTGCGGGATGCCAAAATCACCTGACACGGAGTGGATCGGCTCCGACTAAGTGGGAATGCATCGACACGACATGATCAAACTACCCATAAATAAATCAGTCAGCCTCAGACAACGCATCCAGTTGCTGGGGGCAAATCACTCTCTACCCAGAAAGGGTACCGAATGTAGGATATGCCGAATTCACCATGGGGGTACGTAGGGGAGGTCCCTGAAGCAGTTATCACCCATGAATCATGATGAAGTGGAATAATCAATCAAAGACAAAACACATCAAACCCTTCTAAATGAGAAGGAGAACAATACGGAGCCATCGATTCTGGTAAAAGGACGTATCGTTCCAAAATGATTATTTTCTTGATATGAGAATAATGTTTCATTTCTTTTTCCTTTCAGGTTGGGAACAGAAGCAGAGGGCCCAAGAAGCAATGCCTTCAAATGACAAACAGGGAGTACCCCTTTTCATGACATCTCAAACATGCACTTTGGCTAAATATTTTTAAGAGCATTCTAATAGCTCAATTTGTGAACAAAACCTTTGAGAAAACTTGAAGAAGTTTATCATCATTTATAAATCTCTGTGAAAAGAGCGCTTGAAAAGAAAATTTCAAGTTTTCCAGATTGACATATCTGATAAAAATGCTTTCTCTGAATAGAGTGAAAAGCACGAACTCATGTTTCGTTGCTGGCACACCTAACATGCATCATGCATATCATGCACATATCCTGCATACAGAGAACCCAAAGGGAGAAATTCCGGTTCCCGCAGGATAAATTTCAAGGGTAAATTGTATCGACTCCAATAGTCAATTATACATGCCCTTTACTCATGAGATTTCTCCTTTTCAACAGGGGAACATCGAACATCTCAAATGGCGACTGTGATCGAGAGAATCACCAAACCGCCACATGACAAATCCCCAGATTGTCAGGCTGTCTAGGGACAGAGAAAAAATAATCGAAGAATCTGGCAATCGAGATAGATGACCAGAATCGACAAAAATTCATGAGAGCGGGCTCCCCCACCTGCTTCGAGGAGCCAAGCCGGGGCCAAATTCTCATGATCCCCCATGAAAGTGCATCGAACCAAGGTTATCAAACCCAGAGATGACAAACACCAAGACAAGCCTCACTGGGGCAAAATACTTGGAAAACACTGCTCCTTCAAATGGTGGAAGGACGAAGTCTCGAAGGTGCATGAATGTCTTCAAATCGGATTGAAAATCGTCAAGGAGCATGGGAATGCCAAGGCACGCTGCCAAGATGAACACCGCCCAATTGGGGCAAAGCAGTTGTCAACGTGATTGAGGATCGTCTCACGAACAACACCTACAAATACAAACGAGATGAAGCAGCATCCATCATCCACATCAAATGAGAAGCGTCGATAATCGACGAAGGAAAGGAATACGTCAGTAAGGCGTCACCATGGATCCCGAGAGAGAAGACATCCCCAAAGAGGATAAGGATTGCAGCAAAATGCAAAATGAAGTTAGCTGGGGCAAGCGTCACCTAGCTACGACAAATCACGCCCAACTGGGGCAAGTGAATCATTTGCGCGCCGGACAAAGAATGACGTTTCTTCTCTGGCAAAATCAATGGACGCAATTGCAGAGTCGTCCGCATCAGAATTAAACCATGGGATACCAACCTGGGTGAACGGAAGTCATTGGCGCCGAAAGCCACAAAAGAGAATAACTCGCCAACAGGGAGGCGTAAAGAAACATCAGTTTCAGGGGGGGCAAGCTGCCAGGAAATGGAACCCCGCAAAATGGCGTTAGAATACGTCCAAAAGCACAAATTGATCTCATCCGGTTCAAATCCTAGAGAAGGATTCGTTGCTAACCAGACGGGTAGATCATGGCCACGAGCTAGATGGCCGACTTCAGCAAGCCTTACATTTGCGTTCAAATGGAGGCGCGAAGCGAGAGTAAAGCAGTATCGTTTCGATTCGTCTTGAATTTCGAAACACGAACTGACACTTGATGTTTATTGTTGACAGGGATTCGCCGTCAAGATGGACAGAAAATTATTGGCGCCAAAAGCCGCAAAAGAAAGGAATTCGCCGACAAGGAAGCGAATAGAATTATCAACTTTGGAAGCCATGACTCCAAGAAGTGGTCTTTGATTGAACTTTGAAGATTGGCGTGGGAATGCATCCAAAAGCATGAATGAATATCCTATAGTGCAAATCCTAGAGAAGGTTCCATTGCCAACCAGATGGAGAGATCATGGCCACAAGATAGAGGGCCAAATTCTGCAAGCCGCGCGTTTGTGTTCAAACGGAAACACAAAGCAAGAACAAGGCAGTATCGTTCCAATTTGTCTTGAATTTTGGAACGCAAACTGACACATAATTCCCGTCTTTGACAGGGGATCGCCATCAAGGCGAAACAGGTTTTCACATCCCATGTATTACCCATGGGAACACATGACCAAGGGTGAGATGTATCGTTCTAATTCTTTGAAAAATTCATGAACATACAATAACATGTTTCTTCCGCATTTTCAGGGATCTCCAACCGCGAGGGACAGGTAAGTATCCCTCTCCCCAATCCATTGAAGATGTTAAACAAAAAGAGAAAAAAGAGAAAAAGAAAAGTTTTCAGAATCTAATGTCTAGAAAAGACATAGAGTTCTAACTCCATTAACAATCATGTTTTGAAAACAGGAGGTTGTCTAAACATGATTAGAACATGCATGGTGCATCATAAAATCCTCTTTGATGGGTAAAATTTTTGGAGAAAATGAAAGATATTTTTCCAATCAAAGGTTGTTCAAAACCTTCAAAAGGACGTTTTCTCAAAAGACGAGAGGCAAAGCCTAATCTAAACACGTCCTACACACACTTGAGAGAGAAGTGGAGCAAATCAGATAGCAAAATCTGAACCTACGGGAGTAGGGATTATTCGCAGCAATTACATGGATTGGGACGACTGAGGCATTCGTTTCATATCCCCGAACACTACAGGTGACTATTGACAACCCCTTTGAACGGCGGTTTTCATTCTCAACCCTGTCAAGAACCACCCCACATCGGGGCAAAATGGAGGTCAGTCCAGCGGCATCAGGAGAAAATGGTTAGAAATTTTCTTGCTCGGACTAACATTAATCTTTGTGTGTTGTTTATATGGTAATCCAAGTGCCATAGGATGACGAGAAGCATTCATTTCTCTATCCCACACACCATATCCTTTGCACAGCCAAGTTGAGCCTGCAAATTCATTTCAAGAACCCGTTGGTAGTCATTGCAAGTCCCAAGACGGATGCATCATCACTTCAGAAACGGAAGAGTTCAAGACTTAGGGTTTGCAAAGAAATCCCTAAGATAATGCTTAAAGTTGTTAGACCTTTGGTCACATGTCTAACACGATCTCCCGAAGTTGAGAAAAAGCGGGATTTCAAAAGAAAAAGGAAAAGGAAAAGATGAGAAAAAAGCCCCCAGCATCAAGAAAAAGCAAAGTGCCTGGTAAAAGCAAGGCCGATGCTTGGGTGAACAATTTGTATCAATCCCCCAGTGAAACCTGTTTGAAAATGGGAGGGAAAAATCTAAAAGGAGTCAGATTCAAAAGACTACTCCTCAAACAGTGTCAAGCGCGGAGCAAAGACGCAAACAGAGTTGTCAGCCTCTTAATGCAGCCAGAGACGCTCTCATAGGAATTTGTGCACACCTCAAAAGTGGTCGTGCACCTCGAAAATTGAAGATGCAGAATGGAAAAGACAGGTGGCAAATTTGCAATGATCACCAATGTCAATCCCTTCACAAATTCTGGGCCAAAAACAAGCCTTTTCTCGGTCCCCAATCCCACCAAAGTTACAACCCTGAAACAGTCTTCTCTGATTAAGACACTTGGGTTAACATATAGCTTAGCTCGAAGAGGTACGAGCAAGACTATTTCTTTCTCATTTTGCAGGGTTCTTGACTTGTAAATCCGGAGCAGATGATGAAAGCTTTCGTTCAATGGCCTTGACTCAAAAAAAGAGTCCCCCTTGCAGACCAATATCCAAGCCCAACATTACGGTCCCGTGGAAGACCTCCCGACCGATCAAAATGTATGCGCTGCGAATGAGCCTAAAACCTAGGCACAGGTTAGTAGGGAATTGAGTGCGTCCCCTATAAAAACCACTATCTCAAAACAGGTGAGAAGACCTCCTTGTCGAGAAATATTCCAATTGATGTTTTGAGCAAACTCTTTTTGGAATCTTCAAATTGTTGGATCCAGATTTTCCGTGCAAGGGATTTGTGATCACATTTGCATGTTGCAAGAATGCTTTGGAAGACCTACAGCATCAAAATGCACATTTCATGATTAAACTAAAGTCATGCGGCTTCGGCAAGTGGCCAGCCATCGTCTTCCCAAAGATTACTAACATTTTCTTGGTGAAGAAAAATATTTCAGGCTCAAACTTCTGCAGGATACCTGGAGAACCCAGCTCCCAAAATGTCGCCTCAACCAACTCAAAGGTAGAAACCGCCTGAAGGGTCAACTCAATGGTAGATACCGCCTGAAGGGTCAAATTATGGTAGAAACCGCCTGAAGGGTCATATGATGGTAGAAACCGCCTGAAGGGTCAAATCATGGTAGAAACCAAGTAATCCCATCGGACGTGGAAAACCTCCGTTTTGGGAACCTTTTCAAAAATCAGGCAGTCTTAGCATGACGTGGAGAACCCTCGTCCTAGGACCCCCTTTTCAAAAATCAGGCAGTCTTAGCATGACGTGGAGAACCCTCGTCCTAGGACCCCTTTTCAAAAATCAGGCAGTCTTAGCATGACGTGGAGAACCCTCGTCCTAGGACCCCTTTTCAAAAATCAAACAGTCTTAGCATGACGTGGAGAACCCTCGTCCTAGGACCCCCTTTCAAAAATCAGGCAGTCTTAGCATGACGTGGAGAACCCTCGTCCTAGGACCCCTTTTCAAAATTTAGGCAGTCTCATCGGACGTGGAGAAACCTCGTCATGGGACCCCTTTTCAAAATTCAGGTAATCTCATCAGGCGTGGAGAAACCTCGTCATGAGCCCCATTCCCAGAAAAACAGGCAATCTCATCAGGCGTGGAGAAACCTCGTCATGAGACCACTTCCCAGAAAAACAGGCAATCCCATTGGACGTGGAAAACCTCCAATTCGGGAACCCATTTCAAAAATCAGGAAATCCCACCGGACGTAGAAAACCTCCGACTTGGGAACCATTCGAAGAACCGAGCAATCCCATCGGACGTAGAAAACCTCCGTGTTGGGAACTCCTTTTGAAGAACCAAACATTCCCATCGGACGTAGAAAACCTCCGACTTGGGAACCTTTTCAAGAAAATCAAACAATCCCGTCGGACGTGGAAAACCTCCGCCTTGGGAATCTTTTTCCAGAATAGGCAATCCCATTGGACGTGGAAAACCTCCAATTCAGGAACCCTTTTCAAAAATAGACAATTCCATTGGACGTGGAAAACCTCCAATTTGGGAACCCATTTGAAGAACCAGGTAATCCCACCGGACGTAGAAAACCTCCGACTTGGGAACCTTCTGAAGAACCAAACATTCCCACCGGACGTAGAAAACCTCCGACGTGGGACTCCTTTTGAGAACCGGGAAATCCCAGCGGACGTGGAAAACCTCCGACTTGGGACCCCTTTTAATGAAAACCAAACCATCCCGTCGGACATGGAAAACCTCCGTCTTGGGAATCTTTTTCAAAAAATAGGCAATCCCATTGGACGTGGAAAACCTCCAATTCGGGAACCCATTTCAAAAATCAGGAAATCCCACCGGACGTAGAAAACCTCCGACTTGGGAACCATTCGAAGAACCGAGCAATCCCATCGGACGTAGAAAACCTCCGTGTTGGGAACTCCTTTTGAAGAACCAAACATTCCCATCGGACGTAGAAAACCTCCGACTTGGGAACCTTTTCAAGAAAATCAAACAATCCCGTCGGACGTGGAAAACCTCCGCCTTGGGAATCTTTTTCCAAAATAGGCAATCCCATTGGACGTGGAAAACCTCCAATTCGGGAACCCATTTCAAAAATCAGGAAACCCCACCGGACGTAGAAAACCTCCGACTTGGGAACCATTCGAAGAACCGAGCAATCCCATCGGACGTAGAAAACCTCCGTGTTGGGAACTCCTTTTGAGAAACAAACAATCCCATTGGACGTGGAAAACCTCCAATTCGGGAACCCCTTTCAAAAATCAGGAAATCCCACCGGACGTAGAAAACCTCCGACTTGGGAACCATTTGAAGAACCGAGCAATCCCATCGGACGTAGAAAACCTCCGTGTTGGGATCTTCTTTTGAGAAACAAACCATCCCAGCGGACGTGGAAAACCTCCGACTTGGGACCCCTTTTCAAAAACAAACAATCCCGTCGGACGTGGAAAACCTCCGTATTGGGAACCCTCTTCAAAACTTGAAAAATCCCCTCTGGCCCCGCTAGTCAGCGTCATGGGATCCTCTAAAGCAAATAGGTGCCTAGAAGTCGACCCAAGACTGGAGCTCAAAAGGCTCGCTTGCCGTTTCGAAAGCACGATGACCTAAATAAATCTCTCTGTAAGTGTTCACAGGTTGGTAGCCGCGGATCTGTCATCTTCCGGACCGGATCGCCAATTTTCAGCTACAGAAGATTTCTTCCACCCCAAATCCCACCAGACAGGGATCTACGACAGAGGTGTCTCAAAGCACAGTTCAAGATCGGAGCCCATAACGCTCGCGACTTGCCGCCTAGAGATACGGTGACCGCCTTTTCCACGAAGCACGCGCCGGATAGCCACGCCTCGAAGCTCTCACCCTTCGGAATGGATTGCAGCCGGTAGCCGCGGGAAAGACATTTATTCCACCCAAAGTCCCACTACACAGGGATTCACGACAGAGGTGTCTCAAAGCACGGTTCAAGATCAGAGCCCATAACGCTCGGGACTTGCCGCCTAGAGATACGGTGACCGCCTTTTCCACGAAGCACGCGCCGGATAGCCACGCCTCGAAGC
This sequence comes from Rhodomyrtus psidioides, assembly GCA_021437785.1. NCBI lineage: Eukaryota > Viridiplantae > Streptophyta > Magnoliopsida > Myrtales > Myrtaceae > Rhodomyrtus > Rhodomyrtus psidioides. The sequence continues at coordinate 8,791,205 of JAILYB010000015.1, read as the reverse complement.
TCTCACCTTTCGGAATGGATTGCAACCGGTAGCCGTAGAAAAGAATTTCAAGACCCTAAAGTGGCAAATCAGGAGCCATGAATGGAGTAATAAAAACCCAGCATGGCGAACTAGACGCCACGAAGGGTAAAAAAAAAAAAAAAAAACCTCCTCAGACTCCGCGTGCGCAGCATTCAACAGGCAGGTAAACGTCAGGTAAGCCTCCCTCGCTCCGACCCGTGTTCTAATTGTCAGAGTAAATCGGTGATTAATTTGAGCATTCATCAAAGGACTTAAGGGTTCGATGTCATAGCATTTCTTTTCCCCAGTCGAGTCGGTTAAGATTCAGGTGTCATTTTGTCTTTGAAAGCAACCTCTGACGAGCTCACTCTCAAAGAGGGGCAGCTGTTGACACCTGATTTTTGACCATCTTTTATTTTAGTTTTTATTTCTAAAATTAATTAAAAATAGAAAAAAAGGTCAAAAAATTGCAAAATCAACTTTGGGAGCCTTAGCCTAGCCTTAGGAACCAATTTTGAACAAAAAATATTTTTTGAATTTTTTAATATTTTTTGGAATTTATTTAATTATAAAAAAACCCAAAAAATAAGAAAAATACCATCCTTGGTCAGAAAATTACAAACAAATATTCAGAAATTTTATTTTAATTATCTCTTTAATATTTTCACTTTTTATTAGGGAAATTCGGCTTGGTTCATTGGGTTCCTTCACAAACCTAATCCCGAACCGGGCCTAAAAAATCCTTTTCGAGTCTTTTAATTTTCAATTCTCGATTTTTATAAGCTATGACATTGGACTCTAAAGTACTGAAATGCAATTGGGTCAATTTGCCCTCCAATTTGATCAATTTTAACCAAAAGGGCTTAATTGCATAAAAATCTTTCAATTTAGTCCCCGGTTTCACAATTTTTGAAATTAAATTTCACACGGGCACACCCATTAAAATTAAACACCTCTGCCCAACATTTTTCATCATGCTGAATCCATTGGTGGGCTCAATTTTGGCTAATTCGATCGTTTAGGCCTTCGATTTGGCGAAATTAAATTTCGGATCCTAGGGACAATTTGGGGTTTTCACAGAATTTCAATAAATTGATTCACGAAAATACCCATATTTGATGGGAAACATGTCAAGGAATCCGATTTTGCCATCAATTTCATGAAAAGAGGTCATTTAGGGGGTCAATTTGGCGATTTGGGCGATTTGGCCGAACCGGGCCGGTCGGGTCCGACCCGACCCGACCCGGCCCGAACCGGGTCTGCAAATGCACAGAATGTGCAGCAACGTGGGCAGAACGCAGAAACAGAGGGGCATGGGCCGTGCGATTTGGCTAAAAAAAAAAGGGGCGCCGAACGTGGGAAGCATGGTGGCGGAAGAATATTCGTTTGGCAGAGGAATGGGCGTCGACACGCCGGTCGGCCACCGCGAGAGAGGTTGATTCTCGGTCAAAACCGAGGGGAGCCGAGAGAGGGAAAAAAAATTTTGAGAGAGAAAACCGACGGACAAACGGCAACCCAAGGTCTTTGGCGATACTCCTCGACCATCACCGGAGCTCAGGGGTCGTCGGCGAGCTCCGAATAGGTTGGTATTTGCTCTCGAGTTTCATTTTTTTAGCGCACGTCATGTGTTCGACGAAATGCTTCGGCGAGCATTTTACTTCGGGGCTCTCGGCCGGACCTTTCCCGACCCCCTCTCGTGCAAGACTCGCTTTAAAAATCATCTAGATCCAACTCTAAGCTCGCCTTGCTATTCATTTTGCATTAAACCGCGGCGAAAACACGGCTCGGAGCTTCGCCGGCAACGGTTCGGACCGGGAGCTCAACGGGGAACTTCCGGCGGTCTTCAAGCTCGAAATGAGCTCAGGTAAGCCTCTAGACCCTCCTTGGGTGTTGTTTGATGGTTTAGAATCGAGTTTTGATTAGAAAAAATTTTGCAAATTCCCTCGCCGGAGTCGGGTTCGGGGAGGTCCGGTTCGCCGGTTTTTAGCGTGTTCATGATTATCATTTAGGTTGTATGTTGATGTGGGTGGTCCAAGGAGTCGAATGCCGCAAGAACGGGCGAAAAATACCAAGTTTCGGGCTCGTTTCGCAATTTTCCGGCGACCTCGCCGGAATTTTTACTATTCCCGCCGGATTTTTCACTGTTCATCGTCTTCTCCGGCGACCCTCCGGCCGGTCAACGGTCAACGGCCGACGTGGCGTGCCACGTAGGCAGCCACGTCAGCCGGGTGGGGTCCGGTCCGCTTATTTTCAAATAAAACAAACGGACGGCCACGATCGCGACACGTGTCGCGATCCTGGAATTTTTGGAAAATTAAATAAATGATTTTCGAATAATCGATCCGGCGGACGAGGATGTGCCACTTGGCTCACTGAGGGACGTCCGATCTTGTCCAAGATCGGACGCACCACCATCGGACACGTGGCACGTTCTAGAGCGCCCGATTTGTAGGTTTTCTAAAAAATGAAAATAAATTAATTTTTGATCCGACGGCTATTATTGAGCCACGTGTCTCTCTGTGGGTCGCCCGATCTAGTGGAAGATCGGACGCACGAGACGAAGCCACGTGGCACAACGTGGACCGTCCGATCCGGGGAATTTTCGGATAATTAAATAAAATAGATAAAAAATCAAAAAAATTGTTAAAAAATAGGAAAAAATATTTAAAAATATAAAATAGTGTCGTTTTAGGCCGGTGTCGACCCCTAGGGTCGGGCCGGGCGCCCGAGAGGCGCGGGCCGGGTTTGACCCGGCCCGGAAAATATTTTTAAATGTTAAAAAATTTAAAATAATAATAAAATAATCAATAAATCAATAAAAAATGAAAAATCATAAAAAATTCAAAAAATTCGAAAAATTCAGAAAAATTCTAAAAAATTCCAGAAAATAGGAAATGGCCATGTTCAACTGGCCATGACCTGTTCCGGGTCATTTGACCCCCGATCTTTCCAAAAATGACGGTTTTGCCCTTCCAGCAAACCGTCTTCCAAAAAAATTCTAAAAAATCCAGGAAAATCCCAAAAAATAGGAAATAGCTACAAACAACTGGCCAAGGCTCATCCCGGGTGTTTTGAACCCCGAACCTTCTTGAAAATGACGATTTCGCCCTTTGGGCGAGTCGTCTTCCAAAAATTGAAGAAAAATCAAGAAATTCCAAAAAATTCTCAAAAATGGGAAATGGCCACAATCAACTGGCCATGGAATATTTTGGGTAATTCGGTATCCAAACCTTCCAAAAATGATGATTTTGCCCTTCGGGCTAATCGTCCCCAAATCTTCCCATTTTACCCTTGGTCTGAAATCACACATTCCCTAAACCCCTATGACTATATTAGGAGGCCGATGATTGAAATTGATGTGCATTGACATGATTTATTTATGCAATTGACTACGCTCTCGTTAAATTGATTGTGATTGATAGGACTAGCATTCCAATCTGCATGAAAACCCGAACCATACCTATCTCACCCAAAATTGCGTCTGCATGAACTCTTAGCTAGGAAAATCACTCGCGTTAGGTACCGAAAGGGCGCTGGTAACGACACCAGTGTAACCAAGTCCCCGAACCCAAAATCTCTGGTTCCGCAGAACTGATCGACCTATCCCAATCGGTCAGTAAGGTTTCCGGTCTACCCTCCAAGAAAGACCGGTGGCGACTCCAAATGCATGCACACGTTGCACATGCCACCACGACCACACTGAAGGTCGAAAGCGATCGACTCTTATCGTCGAATCCCTCAAAAGAAAACTCCCGCCGCGATTTGGTATGGGCCTGGGAGGGCCCGCGCCGATCCAAAGCCCGCGATCGGTAATCCATTAGCCGCGTCCGTTGATTTTCGGACGGGTCGCGACAGTATAACACCTCTCTGTTTCATGAATTCAAACTTGTCTTTGTGAGCCTGATTCTAGAACATGATATCAGGAAAGTTTTTATCCACAGTAAACCCGATATTCTTCACAAAATCATTAAACAGAATGTCATCATCATCTTCAACATTTGCCCTAGTTCCGCCAAGTCTTATAGGGGATGGTTTTCTTGACTTAAAACTAGGCTTTGCCATTTTCGTTTTTCCTTTTCTAGACGCCGATTCAGGTTTTTCTACAGCAATTGGATCAACTATTTTTCCAGGTAAACTAATAAACTCGAGCAATTTACCTTCACTTTCGAACTGATGAGCATTCAGCAATCTTCTAAGTTCGTTGCTAGAATCCCATGCTGCCTTAATGCTATCGTACATTGGCTTAATAGAATGTGCCATTGCTTCTTTTCCTTCAAAAGCAGATAGAGACAAACCTTTTGCCAATCGGAATGCCTCACGCTGTTCGTTGATTTGGGTTTCCGTAGGTTTGGCGCTGCTTGCAGTTGAGGCGGAAAACTTTCTCTTCAACTGAGGAGTCTTCTTCGAGTCAGAGACTGATTTTGGAGTCATTGATACGTAAAAAGTTTGAAACTTTGGATGAAAGAGTGTTGTTTTGAGGAAGAAATCGAGAGCGAGAGATCTTGAATACGATTTTAGGGTTTCGATTTGAGAGAGATTTGAAAGTGAGAGAACAGAGGTGACGGTTCGGTGTTTTATAAAAGATGCGGTTATTTTTGGAAACAAAATCAATAACAGAAAATTCTGATCTTCTAAAAAGAAATAAAAGAATTTCTTTAACAAATCAATTAATCACCGTCAATCAGATATTCAGAGATATATATTCATATGAGAAACTTACCTTAAAGAGAATTTTAACAGTTAACTAACCTTGATTTATGAACTTTTCAAAAAAAATGTGAATTTCTTCTTACGCGCCTTTTGACGTTTCTTCTAATGCTCCTTCTAACGCTCCTTCTGACATTTCTTCTGACGCTCCTTCTGACGTTCCTTCTGACTCTCCTTGTTCTAAAATATACTTAAGAATGAGGGTTAATGATGGATAATTTATTTTTAATAAAATTAAAAGTCTGCTTATCCAATGGTTTAGTGAAAATATCTGCAAGTTGATTTTTCGTATCAATGTATTGAATGTTAACATCACCATTCTAAACATGATCACGTATGAAGTGATGCTTGATCTCAATGTGCTTTGTTTTTGAGTGAAGTATGGGATTTTTTGTAAGATTTATGGCACTTGTATTGTCACAGAGGATTTCCACAATTGATTCTTTAACACCATAATCTTTTAGCTGCCGTTTTAGCCAAAGTATTTGAACACAGCAACTTCCAAGAGATACGTATTCTGCTTCAGCTGTACTAAGTTCCACTGTATTTTGCTTCTTGGAATACCATGAGACAAGCATGTTTCCCATGAGCTGACAAGTTCCAGATGTACTTTTCCTATCAATTTTGCAACCTGCAAGATTTGCATCTGAATATCTCTTTAGTATAAAATCAGAAGATTTAGAGTACCACAAACCATAGTTGGGATTGTTGTGGAAATTATCCTATATTTTGATTCTGACAAAACCTTCAAAAGACATTGTTAAATGAAATGTGATGCAGGAAGAATGTGTAAGCAGCAGATTGAGTGACTCCAATTCTGTCGCGCTGACGAAGGGTCAGATGGAAGTGCTTCTGACGAAGGGTCAGATGGAAGTACTTCTGACGTAGGGTCAGATGGAAGTGCTTCTGACTAAGGGTCAGATGGAAGTGCTCCTGACGATCCAAACAGTGACGGATGGATCACATCAAATCTCCGTATTACCATTCCATGTCAACTGATCAATTTCCTCTTAGACGAATCTGAAGAAAGATCAGTTCCTGCATTTCACAAAACATGAAGACCCACGTATGGCAAGTTTCCGATCAAGGCAAGTGATATTCAATTATCGTGATATCCCACCCTGTCAATTAAGGGACTTTCTATAATGGGATATCATCTTCTAAGGAATATATCCTCGGGAATCAACTCAAACTTATCACACTTATGGAAGCTGGAGATTCAGTTGTATGGGCGACTGAATCAGAAGGGTTCAATGTCTTACCCAACAGTCTACATATCTTCTGAAGATACAGTCTCGTTCAATCAAGATTGATGACGTCCAATCAAGGATTGAAGAGCGATCCCTTGGCTGGAATCCAACGGCTAGTTCGGAAGCAGGGGAGTATAAAAGAAGAATAATGTTCGACTATAGAGTAAGAGGGCGAACAACAATCCAAAGTGCAAGAATAATTTGAGTTTCATCTGAGAGAGTATTCTATGTATTCAAAATCCTTCACTGTGAAAATCTGTGTGAGAAGGAAACAAAACACTTGAGTGATTGTAATCTTCTTGATTCTTCATAGTGAAATCCAGCCAATCGGCTGTCATCGTGGGAGAGTGGACGTAGGCTTGATCTAAGCCGAACCACTATAAACATCGTGTGCAATATCCTCTTCTCTAAACTCTTACTCTTGTGTTTAATTTTCTGCACACTGTTATACTACTTTTGTTCCTAATCGTACACTGAACTCTATCCATTCCGCAAGAAATTTATAATTGTGTTCAGAATCTCTTATTCACCCCCCTCTAGGAGATATTGCTAGTTACATCAATTGGTATCAGAGCAGGTTACTCATTTTACGAAGTGTTTATTGACTTCAGAGTTAACGATCTACTATGTCTAGCAATCACTCTTCAGGAACAAGCGATTCGTACTTTGCCAACAAACCTCCATACTTTGATGGAAAGGATTACAATATGTGGAGTAACAAGATGAAGTGGTTCTTCAAAGCCTATGATGATCTGATGTGGGATGTCGTTACAAATGGAATAGTTCCTGCAAATACCACAAATCCAACCTCTACTGACGGAGTAAACATTGTCACAACAATGACTAATGCTGAAAAGGCTAAAAGAAAAGGCCTTTATTCTAAAGCTGTCAATGCTCTCTTTTGTGCCTTATTTACTCCTCTTTATAATCGTGTCTCGGAGGAAGAATCATCTAAGGCAATATGGGATAGACTTCATGTTACCTTTCAAGGAAATCGTGTGAAAGAAACAAAGTTCAGTATTTTACTGAGTGACTATGAAGCATTTGAAATGAAGCCTGATGAATCTATTGCAGATATGATAGACAGGTTTCAGACTTTGGCAAGTGGACTTGCAAGACAAGGTGCACCTATTGCTGAACCAATGCAAGTCAGGAAGATACTACGTGGACTCACAGATGATTGGAATTACATCAAGCCATCAATTCAAGAATGCCAAACAATTAGACCACTCTCGGTGGATGAGCTAGTCGGCACTTTGCAATCCTATGAAACAGAACGAGCAAACAAAAAGGGAGAACAAAAAGGTAAAAAATCTATTGCCTTAAAAAGTCAAATTAATCAATGTTTTTCTGACACAGATGATGAAGATGAGGATGATGAAGAATTAGCCCTCATGGTCAAGAAATTTAGGAAGATGGCTCGGAAAGGCAGAAACATCAAAGGAAAGAAACCTTGGAAAAAGAGTGAGGTAAAAATATCAAGCAACGACTCACAAGATAGCAAAGACGTGATTTGCTTCCACTGTAAGAAAGCAGGACATATCAAACCGAACTGCCCAATTTTGAAGAAGGACAAACTCAAGTATGAGAGGTACAAGAAGGCTCTAAAGGCAGAAACTTTGAGTGATTCTGATGAAAGCGAGAATGATTATGCAAATATCTATCTCATGGCCGAATCAGACTCAAGTTCAGATTCAGAAACTGAGGTATGTTCATCTGAACTCCCTGATGAAGTTGTTGAATATATTGATGAATTATGTAGAAACTACAAAGAAGCTCTTGAGAAGGTTTCTTATTTGAAAAAGGAAAATACTTCTTTAAAACAACAGAATTTGTCCCAAGAAGAAAAATTAGTTTTCTACAACAAGAGTTTCACCAGATGAAAGAAAATCATGATTCAATTTCAAAAGAAAATGCTTCCTTGAAAGAAAAAATTTCTACTATATCAAAAAAGTTTTCACAAAGCTCAGTAACTCTGAATAGCATTATTTCAAAACAAATACCATTCAATGATCGATCTGGGTTAGGTTTTAAAAAGGAATGTAGCCAAAGAAATATCTTTAAAACTGAATTTCGAAAACCAACGTTCTTCGATTACAAGCATCATTTTCATAAGCATTTTACTAGATCCTACACTCGACAATCTTGTGTGAATTATGGCGATCCTAGCCATACTAAGGATTACTGCAAGAAAATTTGGAGACCTATTAAAAGGTCAAAATATACTAACACAGAAGGACCCAAGAAAACATGGGTACCAAAGAAACAGTAAGTTGATTATTTATTGCAGGTACCAAAGAGAAGGAAGAACAAGTGGTTTCTGGATAGTGGTTGTTCAAGTCATATGACTGGAAATCCAGATGTATTTATATCCTTCTCAGATTGTGATGGAAGAAGCGTGTCATTTGGAGGAAAAAACAAGGGAAAAGTGATCGGGAAAGGGAATGTAAAGATTGGAAATCTGATTGTTAAAGATGTCTCTCTAGTCAAAGGATTGAACTACAACTTGATTTCTGTAAGTCAACTCTGTGACTCTGGATATGATATTCGGTTCCAAGATCTAAAATGCACAGGTATGAGCAAGGATAAAAAGCAATCCTTCACGGGACGAAGGCATGGGAATATTTATTTTTTAGATATTAATGCTGACTGTGAACATGCTAAATGTCTTATTTCTGTTAAGGATGAATCTGATCTTTGGCACAGAAAGTTAGGTCATATTAGTGTGAAACATATTTCAAAGCTTTCCAAGAAGGGACTTGTTCGAGGATTACCTCAAACAAAATTTGAGAAAAGTGGACTATGTCATGCATGCACACTAGGTAAGCAGGTAAGAAGTTCTTTTAAGTCTTTAAATCAAGTTTTCACTAAGCGTTGTCTGCAGCTACTTCATATGGACATCTTCGGACCTAATAGAACTCTAAGCATTGGAGGTAAGAAATATTGCCTTGTCATAGTTGATGACTTCTCTAAATTTACATGGGTTTCATTTCTTGCTCACAAAAACGAAGCTTTCATATCCTTCTCAAAATTTGCTAAAAGAATTCAAAATGAAAAAGGTTACACTATTTCCAATTTGAGAACGGATCATGGGGGAGAGTTTGAGAATCAAAGTTTCTCAGATTTTTGCACTAAATTCGGAATTCAGCATAACTTCTCTGCACCTTATACTCCACAACAAAATGGGGTTGTAGAAAGGAAAAACAGATCGCTGCAAGAAATGGCCAGAACTCTTCTTATAGAAAGTAAAATTGCCTCTAACTTTTGGGCTGAGGCCGTTTCAACAGCTTGTTATATCTTAAATCGAATTTCCCTCAGACCTTTTTCTGAGAAAACTTCCTATGAATTTTTCAAAGAAAGAAAGCCTGATATTGCATACTTTCATGTATTCGGTTGCAAATGCTTTATTCTAAAGAATGCTAATGATCGAGTTGGAAAGTTTGATGAAAGATCAGATGAAGGAATTTTCTTGGGATATTCAACAACAAGCAAAGCCTACAGAGTTTACAACAAGAACACTCGTATTGTTGAGGAATCAGTAAACATCAAGTTCGATGAAAGCAACCAGGATGATGAACCTGAATCCATTCAAATGCATACATTTCATCAAGTCACGAACTCACCAGCAGAATCAGATGTGAATACGAGTTCGGAGAATGTTCAGAAGGAAACTTCCTCAGCTGAAGAAAGACTAGAAGATGATCAGAATGAATCCACAATATCCTCAAATGATGGCCTTGACAAAAACTGGAAGCATAAGTCAAGCCATCCAAAGGAACTTATCATTGGCAGCATAAATGATGGTGTAAAAACAAGATCCAAGTTCAAGCAAGCAATGAGCAACATCGCCTTGGCCAAAAAGGATTGAAGATGCATTAGCAGATGAAAACTGGATAAATGCAATGCAGGAAGAGCTACATCAGTTCAAAGTCAACAATGTTTGGGAACTAGTCAATCGTCCCAAAAATCGTCCAGTAATTGGAACAAAATGAGTATTCAGAAACAAACTTAATGACAAAGGAAAAATTGTGAGAAACAAAGCAAGACTTGTAGCAAAAGGATATTCTCAAGAAGAAGGAAAAGACTATGATGAAACCTACGCACCGGTTGCCAGGTTAGAAGCCATTAGGCTACTTCTTGCTTATGCTTGTTACAATGACTTCAAACTTTTTCAGATGGACGTGAAAAGTGCCTTCCTAAACGGCTACATCAAAGAAGAGGTATATGTTGAACAACCTCCTGGCTTCGAAGAACCTAAAGAAAAGGATATGGTATATGTCTTAAAAAAGGCACTCTGTAGATTGAAACAAGCACCTCGTGCCTGGTATGAAAGGTTAAGTAATTTTTTATCTCAACACAGCTTCACTAAAGGTAATGTAGATACCACTCTTTTTATTCAAAGAAAAGGTAAATATATCCTTTTAGTTCAAATTTATGTTGATGATATTATATTCAGCTCCTCTAATGAACTTCTCTACAAGAAATTCTCTAAATCAATGCAGGATGAATTTGAGATCAATATGATGGGAGAATTACGGTTCTTTCTTGGTCTTCAAATTCATCAATCCCAGAAAGGAACCTTCATATTTCAAGAGAAGTATGCATTGGAAATAGTGAAGAAGTTTGGTATGGAAAATGGCAAGAAGACAGAAACTCCTATGTCTCACTCTTCCAAATTAGATAAAAATGAAGATGGAAAGGAAGTCGATCCCAAACTATATCTGAGTATGATTGGATCATTACTCTATCTTACAGCTTCAAGACCCGACATACTATACAGTGTCTGCTTATGTGCAACATTTCAGTCAAGTCCAAGAGAGTCACACCTATCAGCAGTCAAGAGAATAATCAAATACATAGGGACTTATCCCAACTATGGTTTGTGGTATTCTAAATCTTCTGATTTTATACTAAAGGGATATTCAGATGCAGATCTTGCAGGTTGCAAAATTGATAGAAAAAATACATCTGGAACCTGTCAGCTCATGGGAAACATGCTTGTCTCATGGTATTCAAAGAAGCAAAATACAATAGCACTCAGTACAGCTGAAGCAGAATACGTATCTCTTGGAAGTTGCTGCACTCAAATACTTTGGCTAAAACAGCAGCTCAAAGACTATGGTGTTGAAGAATCAACTGTGGAAATCCTATGTGACAACACAAGTGCCATAAATCTCACAAAGAATCCTGTACTTCACTCAAGAACAAAGCATATTGAGATCAAGCATCACTTCATACGTGATCATGTTCAAAACCGTGATGTTCACATTCAATACATTTATACGAAAAATCAACTTGCAGATATTTTTACTAAACCACTTGATAAACAGAGTTTTAATTTTATCAGAAATGAATTATCCATTATTAACCTTCCTGAGTATACCTAAGAACAGGGTACGACAGGAGGAGCATCAGAAGGAGAGTAAGAAGGAGCGTCAGAAGGAATGTAAGAAGGAGAATCAGAAGGAGAGTCAGAAGGAGCATCAGAAGGAGAGTAAGAAGGAGCGTCAGAAGGAACGTAAGAAGGAGAGTCAGAAGGAGCATCAGTAGAAGTGTCAGAAGGAGCATCAGAAGGGATGTCAAAAATTCAAAAGGCGCGCAAGGAAAAATTCACACTTTCTTTTAAAAAGGTCAGTTATCTCTAAAAGCTATCTTTTAGGTAAGTTCCACATATGAATAAATATCTCTTAATATCTGATTGATCGTGAATATTTCTTTTTGAATTTATTTTTAAATCAAAATTCTCTTTTGTGTTTCCAAAAATAACCGTCTCTTTTATAAAAACGCTGAACCGTCACCTCTGTTCTCTCACTTTCAAAATTCTCTCAAATCAAAACCCTAAAACTGTGTTGAAAATCTCTTGCTCTCGATTTCCTCCTCAAAGAAACACTCTTTCTCTCAAAGTTTCAAACTTTATACGCATCAATGGCTCCAAAATCAGCCTTTGACTCGAAGAAGACGCCTCAGACGAAGAGGAAGTTCTCCGCCTCAACTGCAAGCGGCGCGGAACTCACAGAAACCCAAATCAACGAACAGCGAGAAGCACTCCGCCTGACAAAAGGTCTGTCTCTATCTGCTTTTGAAGGAAAAGAATCTATGGCTCATTCTATTAAGCCAATGTATGATAGAATCAAGGCCGCAGGAGATTTTGGCAACGAACTTAGAAAACTGCTGAACACTCACCATTTTGATAGTGAGGGCGAACTTTTGGAGTTTCTTAGCCTGCCTGGAAAAATTGTTGAACCACTTGCTGTAAAAAAACCTACGTCTGTCTCTAGAAAAGGAAAGGAGAAAGTGGCAGAGACAAGTTCGAAACGTAGACGATCCCCAATTAGACCTGGCGGTACGAAGGCGAAGGTGGAAGATGATGATGACATTTTGTTCAATGAATTTGTGAAAAATATAGGCTTTAATTTGGATAAAAGCTTTCCTGATCCATTGTTCCAGAATCAGGCTTACAAAGAAAGGTTTGAAGCAATGAAATAGAGAGGTATTATACCTCAAAGGGTATTTGAGTTAAAGTACTTTGACAGCAATGGCATCTATCTGAGGAAACATCTAGAAAAGATGAAGATAGATCAGTTTATAACTAGGAGAGGCTATACTTTTCCTGATTTGGTAGCTTACTTCTATTCAAATCTTCAGTTTGTCAACTTCAACTCTCTGGCTTTCACAATCAAAAGAAAGTAGTATTTTCTGACTGTTGATGAATTGGCTTCAATCATGGGAACCAGAAAGGGAGATTTCAAACCCTTAGATGTCACTGCAAGTGAAGCTTTCTGCTTCCTGACTGGCAAATCGAGTTTCTCAAGGGAATCAAAGTCACATCTTGCATACACGGACTTTCCCTTGAAACATATCATGATGCACAAGGTGATCATCGAATGTCTCAGACCCAAGGCAGCATCAAAGACAAATATATCAAAATACGAGGCAAAGTTGCTATGGGGAATCTTGACAGGACAAAGGATTTCTTTTGCTCACACTGTACTATTGCATATGTACAGATCAGCTCTCAAGCCAAAGGGGCAACTTCCTTATGCGGCATTGATCTTCAAAATAATCAATCATTTCAAGATTGATGGCCTAGGTGCCTTTGTCAAGCAGGACGTCATCAATCATTGATTGAACGAGACTGTATCTTCAGAAGATATGTAGACCGTTGAGTAAGATATTGAACCCTTCTGATTCAGTCGCCCATACAACTGAATCTTCAGCTTCCATAAGTGTGGTAAGTCTGAGTTGGTTCCCGAATGAATATTCCTTAGAAGATGATATCCCATTGTAGAAAGTCCCTTGATTGATTGGAAGGGATATCAGGGCAATCGAATATCACAAGCTTTCCATAGGAATCTTGCCTTGATCGAAAACCTGACATACGTGGGTCTTCACGTTTTGCAAATGCAGAAACTGATCTTTCTCGGGTTTCGTCTTAGAACAGATTTGTTTCTTACTAGATCAGTTGACACGGAATGGTAATACGGAGATTTGATGCGATCCATCCGTCATTGTTTAGATCGTCAAAAGCACTTCCATCTGACCCTCAATCACAAGCACTCCATCTGACCTCGTCAGAAGCACTTCCATCTGACCCTTAGTCAGAAGCACTTCCATCTGACCCTTGTTGACACCTGATTTTTAATCAACTTTTATTTTGATTTTACTTTTAAAATTAATTAAAAATAACAAAAAAGTCATAAAATTACAAAATCAACTTTGGAAGCCTTGGCCCAGCCTTAGGAACCAATTTTGAATAACAAATATTTTTCAAAATTTTTAATATTTTTTTGAATTTATTTAATTATAAAAATACCCAAAAAATCAGAAAAATACCATTCGTGGTTAGAAAAATGCACAAAAATAGTCAATAATTTTATTTTAATTCCCTCTTCAAATTGGTCTTATTAAATCTCGAAAATTAGACTCGGGTAACTATGTTCCTTCACAAACATAAACCCGAATCGAGCCTAAAAATTACCTTTTGGGTCCCCTAATTTTTAATTTCCACTTTTCATAAGCCATGGCATTATAATCTAGAACCTTGAAGTGCTATTGGGTCAATTAGGCCTTCAATTTGATCAATTTTGACAAAATGGACTTAATTGCATAAATTTCTTTGCGATTTAGTCCCCGGTTTCGCAAATTTCAAAATTAAATCCTCTCTAGCGACACCCATGATAATTGAACATCTCTACCCTATAGTTTTCATCGTCCCGAACTGATTGGTGGCCTCTATCTGGATTGATTTGGTCATTTGAGCCTCCGATTTGGCGAAAAATCGTTTTCGGATCCTAGGCACGACTTGGGGTTTTTATAAAATTCCAACTCAATCGTTCGCGTAAATACTCATTCTAGATGGAGAAAGTGCCAAGGAATCCGATTTTAGCATCAATTTCAGGAAAAACGATCAATTTAGGGCTCAATTGGGCGAAATTTGATGACCGGATCGGTCGGGTCGGCCCCGACACGACCCGACCGAACCGGGTCTGCAACCAACGTTGCAGACCTACTCTTTTCCTTCATGTACATGGGACACAAATGGCAGGGAGCAAGGGCAGCATCGCGGACGACCAGAGGGCAGACCACAGTCCTTTTGGCAATGGGGAGGGAGGCGTGATCGTCCTCTCAGATCCCGGACGGCTCTGGCGTATAAGGGTCGGAGAGAGAGAGAGAGAGAGAGAGAGAGAGAGAGAGAGGGAAGGAGGAGGTTTTTCGGGTTCACAAGAAAAACAGGAAAGGGAGAGAGGAATCCGGGGGGGGGGGGGGGGACGATGAGCTGTTGAGGAGGATTCAAGCGACAACTAAGCTCGAGTGAACGCCACAACGCTTGAGGCCAACAATCTCATCATCTTTGAAGCCCCGGTCGCCGCCGGCGTCGCAAAAAGGTCGGTAACCCCTCGGTCTCAGTCGCCCCTGTTTTCCCCTGCCTCTGGTGCCGTTCGACCTACTGTGGGTTCGGCTCTGTTTGGGTTTCCGGCCAAACGGAGCCGAATCGATCTTTTGTCGACGCTTATCCATGTCCTAGAAGCTTTGTATAAGTGTCTTTTGGCTTCATTTTTGTCTGTGAGGTCCTTAATCTTGACCCGAACGTCACTTCCTCCACGCACACCATATGTTCGACAAAATATCACCGGAGTCGATTGTCCGTTCTAGGGCTTGGTTGCATTATTCCAAAGTCGTTTAGTCAATTTTTCATCTTAAGTCCATCTTAGAACCGCCCTTACGCCTTTGTATGTCTTTATTTTGCATCGGTTGGCGCCAAAAATGGTGGTTGGAGCTCCCCGGGCCCTATCCCGAGCCGAGAGCTCGGACCGGCGAAGATGGAGGCCGCCGACCCTTAGGCGACCCCAGGTAAGCTTCTAAGCCTCGGGGAACACTCTATGAATGACTGAAATCATGTTTGGAACAAAAAAAAATTTCAGAAAAATGCCTCGCCGGAGCCGGATCTGTGGGGGGTCGGTTCGCCGTTTTCCGGCGTGTTCGTGACTGTGAATGTTGGTGTATGTCGATACTTGGTGTTTAAGGAGTCTAATGGCGCAAGAATCATTAAAAAACACGAAGATTTGGGCTCGGCCGGGATTTGCCGGCGAAGATTCCGGTGACCTCGCCGGAAAAATCACTATTCCGGCGAGTCGCTGGTCATCTTCTCCGGCAGCAGGGGCTGACCGGTCAATGATTGACCGGTCAGCGCTGACGTGGCGCGCAACGTAGGCGGCCACGTCGGGGGGGGGGGGGGGGGGTCCAACAAAAAAAACCTAGATCGAACGGCGGGCGAAGTGCCACGTGTCACGATCTAGGAATTTTCAAAATTAAATAAATGATTTTTAATTAATAAATGGTGTTTTCGGAAATGATAAAAAAAATTAGATCGGACGGTCGTGGGAGTGCCACGTGTCGCGATCCGATGATTTCAAAAAAACCCTAGATCGGACGGTCGTGGGAGTGCCACGCGTCGCGATCCGATGATTTCAAAAAAAACCCTAGATCGGACAGCCATGGATGCGCCACGTGTCGCAATCTGATGGTTTCAAGATCAAATAGATCGGACGGATGGGATTGTGCCACGTGTCGAGATCCAACATTTTCAAAGTTAAATTGATCCGGCGGTTAGGGTAGTGCCACGTGGCAAGGCGGGGACCGTCCGATTGGTTTTAATTTTCAGAAATTCGGATAAATTAGAAAATGGTTTTAAAATAATAGAAAATTTACGAAAAAATAAAAAAACGGCGTCGTTTAGACCGGATTTCGACCCGTACGGTCGGGGCCGAGCGCCCGAGAGGCGCGGGCAGGGTTTGACCGGTCCGGAAAATATTTTTTTAATATAATATAATAAAAAAATTCAAAAAATTATAAAAAAAATCCGAAAATTCATTAAAAAAACGAAAATCATTAAAAAAATTCAAAAAAATTAGAAAAAATTCCTAAAATTCCTAAAATTCCAGAAAATAGGAAATGGCCATAATCGACTGGCCATGGCCTATTTTGGGTCTACCAAACCTCAATCTTTCCAAAAATGACGATTTTTCCCTTTAGGCAAATTGTCTTCCAAAAAAATTACAAAAATTCTGAAAGTTCCATAAAAATTTCAAAAAATAGGAAATGGCCACGATCAACTGGCCATGACCTATTTTGGGGTCATCCGAACCCCAATCTTTCCAAAATGACGATTTTGCCCTTTTGGCGAATCGTCTTCCCAAAAAAAAATTAAAAATTCCAAAGAATTTCAGGAAATAGGAAATGGTCACGATAAACTGGCCATGACTTATTTCAGGTCTTTCGAACCCTAATCTTTCCAAAATGACGATTTTGCCCTTTTGGAAAAAAATTCCCCAAAAATTCCATAAAATGCCAGAAAATAGGAAACGGCCACAATCAACTGGCCATGAACTATTTTGGGCCTTTCAAAACCCCAACCCTTCCAAAAATGACAATTTTGCCCTTTAAGCAAATCGTCTTCCACAAATTGAAGAGATTCATAAAATTCCAAAAAAATTCCAGAAAATAGGAAATGGTCACAATCAACTGGCCATAACCTATTTTGGGTCTTTCAAACCTCAATCTTTCCAAAATGACGATTTCGCCCTTTTGGCATATCGTTCCTGAAGAAATCCTGAAAATTCCAAAAAAAAATCAGAAAATAGGAAATGGCCACAATCAACTGGCCATGACCTATTTTGGGCCTTCCAAACCCTAATCTTTCCAAAATGACGATTTTGCCCTTTTGGCAAATCGTCTTCCCAAGAAATTCAAAAAAATTCCAAAAAAATTCAAAAAAATAGGAAATGGCCACAATCAACTGGCCGTGACCTATTTTGGGTCTTCCAAACCCTAATCTTTCCAAAATGACGATTTTGCCCGTTTTGGCAAATCGTCTTCCCAAGAAATTCAGAAAAATTCCAAAAAAATTTCAGAAAATAGGAAATGACCACAATCAACTAGCCATGACCTGTTTTGAGTCTTCCATACCCTAATCTTTCCAAAATGACGATTTTGCCCTTTTGGCAAATCGTCTTCCCAAAAAATTCGAAAAAATTCCAGAAAAATTCCAGAAAATAGGAAATGGCCACAATCAACTGGCCAAGACCTATTTCGGGTCTTCCAAGCCCTAATCTTTCCAAAATGACGATTTTTCCCTTTAGGCAAATTGTTTCTCGAGAAATCCCACAAAATTCAAGAAAAATCTCTAAAATAGGAAATGGCCACGATCAACTGGTCATGACCTATTTTGTTTAACTCAACACCCAAACCTCTCAAAAATTGACAATTTCACCCTTCGAGCAAATCGTCCCCAAATCTTCCCAGTCTACCTTTAGTTCGAAATCACACCTTCCCTAGGCCCTCATGGCTATATTAGGAGGCCCACGACTTGAATTGATGTGCATTGACCTGGTTCATTTATGCACTTGATTGCGCTTTCCTTATATTGATTGTGATTTGATAGGACTAGTCTTCCAATCTGCATGAAACTCCTAAATCTGACTTACCTCACCCAAAATTGCGCATGCATGAAATCTTAGTTAGGAAAATCACTCACGTTAGATACCGAAAGGGCGTTGGTAATGACACCAACGTAACCAAGTCCCCGAACCCAAAATCTCTGGTTCCGCAGAACTAATCGATCTCTCTCAATCGATTAGTAAGGTTTCCGGTCCACCTTCCAAGAAGGACCGGCGGCGACTCCAAATGTATGCACACATAGGACATGCCACCACGACCACACCAAGGTCGAATGCGATCGACTCTTATCGTCGAAAAATCCGCGTAAAATTAACTTCCATCGCGATTTGATATGGGCCTGGGAGGGCCCGCGTCGAGAAAGCCCGCGATCCACATTGTAGAGTGGGGGCCCTATTCGACAATCCATTAGCCCGAAAACGAAAACAAGTCGCGACAACCCTTCGTCCACTCGACAGAATTAGATCCACTCAACCTGCTACTTATACATTCTTTCTGCATCACATAACGTTATACAATTTCTTACGATAGTTTTGTCAGAATCAAAATATAGGAGAATTTCCACAACAGAAACTCCATCCAAACGAGTAAAATATAACGAGAAATGCATATTGTCCACCCTAAGCTGCATGTCCCAAACGCCTGCCCGCCCGCGACCACTAGGCCAACCGCTTTAATTGTATCTCAACATAGTAACAAGAGGGGTGTAGAATTCTTCACTTGAAGAACCCATTTTACATACTGCCGGCTGACATATTGGTCTTGTAAGCAGAAACATGAACTGCCTCCTACGTTTGCATCTTGACATTTCGAAACCAGATGAGACTCTGCCTCTGGCAAAAATCTGTTCACACTTCAGCATATGCAAGCTCTTTAAAGTGATCTTAAGGGTTGATCTTGCGAAACATAAGTCCGATGAAATTTTCACGATTTACATAGTACAAATAGCTTGGGACGGATACTGTTTAAACCAAATGAATGGATACACGTTAGGCCATTGTGCATCCGCCCTAACCGGCTAACCCAAGCCTTGTCTCAACTCTTTATGCAATGACACTCTTTTTTCTGTCCATTAATGGAAAGAAAGTGGCAGGTTAGTCACGTGCAACTCTTCCCAACCAGCATGTTACATAATTACTAGCACTCAGAATGCGATGTGAGCAACGAAACGGCGGAAAGAATCTCGACACCAAATGTCCCACCTTGGAAAGGCAACACAACTAATCGTAATCAAGAAAGCAAAGTGGTTAAATGGTACCATCACAAGCCATTACGAGAATTCCATCTCAAAATCGGCATTCGTTACCACATGCGACCTACTTGAGAGACCCATTACTGAAGGAAAGAATCCAGTTAAGCTAAAAACTACCCCAACTAGAGACATCCTATGTTACAGACAATCAATCAACAGATACTTGAAGAGCGTTCAACGACAGCATCACGATTGTACATACTTGCATTAATCTTCACGGTAGAACAGAGTAGATTGTTGACCATAGAGTAACAAAGTCTTATCTCATCGCATGCACATGCAACTGCCACTGAAAAGTAGTTGACGACTTCTTTAACCGGGGTAGCTGTGACTATGGGATGCAAAATGCCGCGAGAAGTGTCACACCCCAGATTCCTGCAAGAATAGGGCAAGGGAAAATTACCAAAAAAGTCATAAACCTTTTGCAGTTGTGCCAATTCAGTCTTAAACTTTCCTTTTTTTGCCGATTCAGTCCAAAACCTTTTGCAATTGTGCCATTTAAGTCCATCCGGCGAATTTTGACCGACCGGCGCTGACGTGGACACCGGCCGGCAGGCGACTCAATATTTTAATATATTTTTTGAATTTTTCATGATTTTTTAAATAAATTTTAGGATTTTTTACTTTTTCACTTTTTTTTCTTTTTTTCTCCCATGGTCCCACCTCCTTCTTCCTCCTTGCTCCAGAATCCAGATCACGTTTCTTCTTCCTTCTGTGCCGCTCCGTCCTCCTTCCTACGACCGCCCGAAGATGATCATGACTCGACCCGGCGAGCTCGAGGCGGTTGGTCCCCGGCGATCTCGGGCTCTCCCGAGGCCGGCAAGCCACGAGCTCGCCAGATCCAGGCGAACTCGAGCTCGACTATGGCCGGCGAGCTCGGGGCTTCCCGGATGAGCAAGCTTCGAGCTCCGCAGAGGCCACCGAGGCAGGAGTTTGTCGGCCGACGCCCTACGTTGAACGCGGAGCTGCAGCTCACCGGCCTTTGAACTCGCAATGCCCAGATCTGGGCTCGCGAGGCCAAGCCCCGCCCGGCCATGGCGAGGCTCGACCTCGCCGTCGCTGCCACGTCCGGGGACGGCGAGGTCGACCTCTGCCATGGCCGGGCGAGGTGGCCTATCCAGCCGCGCCTCAGTCCGGCAATGGGCTCAAGTTGCAGGGAAGGAGAGTTGCAGCGAACGGAAGGGGGAGGGGAGGGGAGAGCGAAAAAAAAGAAAAAGAAAAAGAAAAAATCTTAAAAATTATTTAAAAAAAATCGTAAACAATTCAAAAAATATTAAAATAATGAGTCGCCGGCCGGCCGGCGTCCACGTAGGCATCGGCCGGCCAAAATTCACCGGATGGACTTAAATGACACAATTGTAAAAGGTTTAGGACTGAATCGGCAAAAAAAAGGTTTGGGACTGAATTGGCACAACTGTAAAATGTTTAGGACTTTTTTGGTAATTTTCCCATACGGCAATGACACGGCCATCCTTTCACACAAAGTATGCAGCCTCAAAACTTAACAAAGTTCAACCTGGTATCAATATATACATTCGCATATACGATAAAAAGGTCTTACGGTTACAGTAACAGAGCTTTCTAATAACCATTAAACAGATCATTGTGTATATCCACCAAAAGAGACATGTACATATCTCTACCAAAAAGATATACACCTCTAAATACAGCTCAAAGGCTCATTAAAGCCACATCTAACTCAAAACGCATACCCAAAAGTCATACTAACAAAGTGTCGTTTGCTAACGACCGCATTTGTCCTACTTGCGACTCGCTGGACCTGAAAGACAAGGGAAAAGGAAGGGGTGAACTAACACGGCTCAGTGAGTAATACATTTCTTCTAAGCGGATCGAACAATCACTATGCACATATAATACTCAAAATATAACTCATTTAAGTCAAACTCGGAACATAACAGATCTTTATAACCAAAGCGAGTTATATAAAACCTTAGCATAATAGGTTTCTAGCATAAACACTTGTTTCAAACCATAAACTCGAGTAAAAATATCAATTGTCCAATCCATTGATCAATCTCGTCAAAACACAAGCCAATGGTCTATTCATTGACTAATCTCATCAAAAACACATGTCAGTGGTCTATCCACTGACCAATCTCATGCTCAAGAGTCTAACCATGGTCACGTATAACATCCGTGACAAAAAGGCGACCAAGATCCCCCCTTTGGCAAGGTCTTCACCTACAATGCTGATGGCTCGGCCTACAAGGATATCATAACTAGTATGCGCATACCCACAAACCCCTCAATCGGATTCACAGCCATCTTGAGCACCACAAACTCCAACAACAACATCCTTCTCAGAATCAACTTCACACCAGTAACGCATAATGAATAGAAACCATATCAAATAGACAAAACAGCAGTAAATGTCCGATCCTGATTTTTATGCATCAAAAATGTTATTTTCTCCAGTCATCACAACATATAGTACTATATCTTTTCAAATATGCACTTTACAAACACAAAGAAGAAATAGTATCACTCACCTGTAACGCATCCTCCTCAGAATCAACTTCACACCAGTAACGCAAATGAATAGAAACCATATCAAATAGACAAAACAACAGTAAATGTTTGATCTTGGTTTTTATGCACCAAAAATGTTATTTTCTCCAGTCATCACAACATATAGTACTATATCTTTTCAAATATGCACTTTGCAAACGCAAAGAAGAAATAGTATCACTCACCTGATAACGTCAAAAGCGAACTAGAAAAGTTACTCTGAGTGACACATCTGAAACCCTATCAAAAGTATGAAAAATGGATCAAAAACTGAGTAATAAGCTACTCTAGAACACAACTCAACTAAATAAGGCCTATTCGTCAGTAAGACAACATCTACGCACCAATAAAACACCCGCTCATAGCAAAAACGTAAGTTTTTCGTTATGCGCAACTTACGCGATAAACTTCAACGGGCCATGACTTCCTCATCCGAGCTTCTTATAAACGAAATGTTCCGATCTTTTTCTCAATTATATGTTCTGCAATCTTTTATTTTTGCACAACATGCTGCATTCATCAAGTCTGATGGTTGAGTCCAATTCCATTTTTATAGTATGGATAGAGTAGAGGTGGTATCCCCAAGTCGGTCCAAGATTCTCGAGATATTCGAGTACGAACGACGTATCATCCGTCATCAAGCTACCGAGACATTCAACGGATTCCACTCCTTCCGATTTATCCAAGGGAGGGCACTTACTAGACGAAACCTCATCCGAGGGACGAATTGCTTCTACACCAAGTTCGCCGAGCAACTCAAGCGTAAGCACAAACATGAGCACAATGTGGGAGGAATGATGAACCTCTATCGAAAGCGGAAGAAGGCGTTTCGGAGGACCATAACCGATCCAAGACCCTCTCTAGTGGCCATCGAGATTTCATCAGACGATGAGGATTCTCTCGAGAGTCAGCCGTCCTCTTCCACCCCTATAGACATTTCATCTAAGGAAGACGGCGACTCGAGCTAGCCGGAGCAAGGACGACAAATGACATTCCCCGAAGACCCGACTCGAGGCATCTCCTTAGGTTCTCTAGGGTCGCATTCCGACTGTCTCATTTTAATTATTTATCTATCCGAGTCCTCAAGTCTGCAAAGAGCGTCCGCCTGTGGAACTCCTTTCTACCTTTGGTACTTTGGTCTTTGAGTCATTTCTAGGCGTCCTGACATTGGAACGCGACACTGGAATTTCTCTCAACCATTTGGATTTTCCGGTTCAATTACATGTCTCATACAGATGAAATTTTTGTTAGGACTCACACTTGACATGTTTAATGCAAGTACGAGAGTCTAATCCTCATTTCATGATGCTTGGGACATGAAATTGAACCGACCCCATATCATGCATCATTGGTAATCCATGGTGATTAATTAAAGTCATCCGTCCTTTCTGAATTCAAGAGGAGATTAGATATTCGAATTGTTTTTGGTAAACAATTCTAATTTGGATGTCCTATCTCCCACTGAATTTAGGACACATTGGAATTGCATATTTATCTTTCTGGACATTCCACAGTTTTTTTTTTTGGAATTTGTCAAGAGTAATAGCCATGGATTACGCTCATTCCAATTGTATGTTTTCTTTTGAAAAACATTGATAAAGAACTTTTCACATGAAGCTAATGCTTTGTAAAAGTCCTTATCTTCGTTAATCACAAGAAAGCATAAAATTGAAAGGATTCATGCTTTACTTCCCTTGCTAATATAGTTCTGTAATTTAAAACAGGTAATTTCCAAAAGCGAAATCCAAATACCTACGTGGAGACTCAGTCACAAGTTAAGATGGACCAGGATGACGTGAAGAAACGCTTGACCACCTTAGAGAGCCAGATGACTCAGGTGATTGCAACGATGACAGAGATGAAGGCACTCATCTTCACCATACAAGGGGCATCCTCGACGGTCTCCAATCTTGACCCGACCGTCCGACCTGTTTCGCCTAAAATATCAGGCATTGATCAAGCCGAAGGAGCAAAGGTCTTCCCCGAGAGCAAACATATGATGGCCGATCTGGAAAAACAGCACAAGAGAAAGCTTAGTATTATTGAGGACGATACATTGACTGGAGAGAATCTGTTCGTCACATACCTAATTCGAGAAAAAGACTCTAGTCATCATAAGAACGTTAAAGGTCGCGGGAACCCAATCAACGTCGAAACCTGTCCACGCAACGCCTCTCCCACATGCCTTAAAGGGGGGATACCTGAGGTTCTACAAAGGCCAGAATTTGCCAAGAGATACGATGGCATCGGCTGCCCGAGAACTCACATCTATTACTATTTGGAAGCAATGGCTGATTACGACCGGCATGATTTACTTCTTGTCCAGAATTTTCGGCATATTTTGGTTGATCCCGCGTTAGGATGGTTTACGGCGCTTGACGTCAAGGGTATTCGAGAATGGGACGATTTGGCCAATCATTTTCTTCAGCAATACGATTTCAACAGGAATGCCACCCCTACCAGAATGGATCTGGTGCGTATAAAGCAAAGGATAAATGAAAGCTTTAAATCATTCGCACAAAGGTGGAGAGTGAAAGCAGCCCGAGTCCAACCCCCGTTGGACGAAGAGGAGTTAATAGAGCACTGTCTGAAAGCTCTCCCCTATGATTCCTTTAATCGGTTGAGTACGGCCCATTACCAATCATTTTCGCAATTTGTACATGCGGGTGAAAGGATGGAATGGGCTAAGCGCGATAGTATAATCAGAGGCAAAGAAAGTCGTGGAGAATCTTCTCAAACGAGTAAAGAACCGGTCAGTGAAATGAAGACCAACTATCGAGGAATGACGGTTGCGAGTCAAATTTCTGAACACAAGTCGAGACATCAGTCACCTGATTCCGTTCCTCGCCGGAGACAACCAGCGCCCAAGATAGAGAAAGCTTGCCAGTCAAGCAGGAGAGGTCCTTCATTCTTTACACCACTACCACTTCCTATGTCAGAACTGCTCCCCCGGCTTTTGGAGGAAAGGTTGGTAGCCAAAAAACCACCGAAGGCAAAACCACCAAGGTTCCCGGGGTTTGACATGAACCGAACCTGTACATACCATATGGGTGAGAAGGGACATAATGTAGACAATTGTCGAGCACTACAATATGATGTACAGGCTCTCATCAACAACAACTTACTGGTGTTCGATAAGGCATGCCCCAATGTCCAACAAAACCTTTTGCAAGATCACGAAATCAGTGATGTATCCGAGGATGGACCGGAAGGCGATCTAAGGCTTATCACCAACGTACTCGAATTACATGAAGTACCAGCTTTATCTTCTCGAAACCCGGAGAAGGGTACCACATCGATGGGCCGAAAAGAACCATGCTTGGCCGAGATAGGTAATATGGGCATCATCGGTAGGGTTGAGGACCCCGCTTTTACAGCATCCTTCGCAAAGTTTAACTTAACCTTTGAAGAATATGTGATAGAGACTATGAGGGAAGAGTCATGGGAGATCCATGCTGGATATTCATTAAGCGTCAAGGATATTGAAGAGATCGAAGAATTAGAGGAGTAGAGGAGCGTCTGGAAGAAGCGCCCCGAGAGGCAGAAAGTTCATCTGGAATGCCAACAAAGGGAGCGAGACGCCACTTAGAAGGCATCGTCCGGTATGTGAGGCTAACAGGACAGTCATACCAAGTTCATGGAAACAAGAGGGCCTGTCAACACCAACCCACGTTCAGGGTGACACCTCTTCAGGAACGTCGGGAGGTTTCGAGCCCGAGAAGAAGACGCCGAAGCAGCTTGCATCACTTCTCACGCCACTCTCAAAACTACTCCTGATACTCTTGGAAAAGGGGATGATGACCAAGGAGGTATCAAGGTATAATCCTCCCTTGTTCAAAGGATATGATGAAGCCAAGTCGTGCGCTTGCCATATAGAGAAGAAAGGGCACAACGCAGACAACTGCATTCGACTGAAAATTAAGGTGCAGAAACTCATCGACAATGGCGTTTTGGATCTCGAGGAGATAAAACAGAACAAGCAGCAAGACCCGTCATCGGATTGCCAAAAATTGGACAGGGTGTACGTGGATAACCATATCGAAAACTATGCCAGCCCAGCTGATCGGACGATCGATGACAGCGGACTACATGGATAAGGGAGTCACTTCCGCCTTTCCATCGTCACTCTTTATTCTATTTGCATTGTAGTTCATCTGCAGTTTCTAAAAAAAATCAATAAAAAAACAAACAAAAAACAAACAAAAAATCAAAAAATGGGGGACGTGTGAGAACACAAATCGGTCGATGACGATCCAAATGAGAGAAAAGAAATGGTGCAAAAAAAGAGAGGAGATGAAAAGAAAAGAAAAGCCCTGAGACCTGACTTCCCACACGTCTCCTAATTTTTAAATTTTTGGGAAGCGAGGATGTCCAATGTTATGAGGACTAGCTCCAATCTCACGTTTTTAGATTTAATTTTCCTTTTTCTAAGACGTCTTCCAAAGAAACTCATCATGCATAAACTCTTCCTGTTATATGTCAACTAACCATCTTCATGACATTTCAGGCATACCATTCCAAGCATGCATGGCAGTTTGTTAAATGACTCGGGTTCTCAAGAGGGAGCTACCCTCCAAATCAAAGAAGATGATGAAGAATCTAGGAGAGGTTGAGTGTAGTTGGGATCGCCATGAAAAATCCAGACCACCCACCACAGAGGATACCATTTCAGTAAACCTAGGGACCTCAGAGGACGTCAGTGAGGTGAAGATCGATGAAAGTTTGTCGTCGACAGAGGGACAATTGAACTCCTCAAAGAGTACCAGGACATTTTTGCTTGATCATATGCGGATATGCCAGGGTTAGATCCCAGTATTGTGGAACACACGCTACCGACCGCCCCCAGTATTCCACCTAAAAAGACTTAGGCGGACAAAACCCGAGTTGGCGAACAAAATTAAAGAGGAAATAATGAAGCTCCTCAATGTAGGGTTCATTGAGGTAATTGCGTATCCAGAATGGATCGCTAACACCGTCCCTGTGATGAGGGAAGACGGGAGAGTTCGAGTCTGTGTGGACTATCGGGATTTAAACAGGGTTAGCCCCAAAGACGACTTCCCATTACCGCATATCGATGTCCTGGTCGATAGCACTGCTGGATTTGAGCGGTTCTTTTTTATGGATGGGTTCTCTGGTTACAACCAAATCCGCATGAGGGAGGAGGATAAAGCCAAGACGTCATTCATCAGAGGGCGATGGTTACCCTTTTCCACGACATGATGCACAGAGAGATCGAGGTGTATGTGGACGACATGATAGCGAAATCCAGATGTGGTGAAGATCACACTGCAGTGTTGAGGAAATTATTCGAACGACTTAGGAAGTATAAGCTGAGGCTGAATCCCGCAAAGTGCGTATTTGGGGCAAAATATGGCAAGTTGCTGGGATTCATAGTTAGCAATCGTGGCATCGAGATTGACCCCACCAAGGTCCAAACCATCCTTAGTCTTGGGGGCCCTTCAACAGTTAAGGAGGTGAGGAGCCTTTTAGGCAGATTGAACTACATCGCCCACTTTATATCCCAGCTTTCAGAAACAGCCAATCCGTTCTTTAAGCTCCTGAAGAAAAATGCTAGAATCAAGTGGGACCACGAATGTCAACAAGCGTTCGACAGGATTAAAGAATATCTGGTTAATCCACCGATATTGGTGCCTCTGATTCCTGGCGTTCCTCTAACCCTCTACCTCACTATTCACGACGAGTCCTTGGGAGCTCTACTCGCTCAGACAAGACCTCGAAGATGGTAAAGAACGAGCTGTTTATTACCTGAGCAAGAAGTTCACCGCGTCAGAGGCAAAATACATGGAGATAGAGAAAACGTTCCTCGCGCTAATCTGGGTACTCCATAGGCTGAGGCCGTACACCTTCACCATACTATCCAGTCAGTCACGGAGAATGATCCGATCAAATACCTGCTAGTGGAGCCGTCATTGGTGGAGAAGTTGGCTAAATAGCAGCTACTCCTGTCTGAATTTGACATAAGAAGCTCGAATCAGAAGTCAGTGAAAGGACGAGCCATCGCCGATATGCTAGCAGAGAGTTCACAAGGTCACGACACCCCCGTCGGAGAAAAGGAAGCCGAGGGTCATATCCTGACACTCTCAGACGATAAGTGGACTATGTATTTCGACGGCGCGGTTAATTTAGCCGGGGTAGGTACCGGGGCAATCTTAATATCTCCAGATGGCCAGCACTACCCTGTAGTCGCGAAGTTGACATTCCCATGTGTCGCGACCCGTCCGGAAGCGGACGCGGCTAATGGATTACCGATCGCGGGTCTTGGATCGGCGCAAGCCCTCCCAGGCCCATACCAAATCGCGGCGGGGGTATTTTTTAAAGGATTCGACGATAAGAGTCGATCGCTTTCGACCTTCGGTGTGGTCGTGGTGGCATGTGCAAATTGTGCATGCATTTGGAGTCGCCACCAGTCTTTCTTGGAGGGTAGACCGGAAACCTTACTGATCGATTGGGAGAGATCGATCAGTTCTGCAGAACCAGAGATTTTGGGTTCGGGGACTTGGTTACGTTGGTGTCATTACCAACGCCCTTCCGGTACCTAACGCGAGTGATTCTCCTAGCTAAGAGTTCATGCAGGCACAGTTTTGGATGGGGTAAGTTTGATTCAAGGTTTCATGCAGACTGGAAGACTGTTCCTATCAATCACAATCAATTTAAATGAAGGCGCAATCAAGTACATAAATAAATCACTTCAATGCACATCAATTCAGATCAATGGCTTCCTAGTATAACCATAAAGGCTTAAGGAAGGCGTGACTTCGGACCAGGGGTAAAATGGGAAGATTTGGATGCGATTAGCCCGAAGGGCAAAATCATCAATTTTTGGAAGGTTTGGATACCGAATTACCCAAAATATTCCATGGCCAGTTGTTTGTGGCCATTTCCCATTTTTGAGAATTTTCTTGGATTTTTTTAGAATTTTTTTGGAAGACGGTTTGCCGAAAGGGCAAAACAGTCATTTCTGGAAAGATCGGGGGTCAAATGACCCGAAACAGGTCGTGGCCAGTTGAATGTGGCCATTTCCTATTTTCTGGAATTTTTTAGAATTTTTCTGAATTTTTCGAGTTTTTTTGAATTTTTTATGATTTTCTATTTTTATTGATTTTTGAATTTTTTATTATTTTTTATTATTTTCTGAATTTTTTTAATATTTAAAATTATTTTCCGGGCCGGGTCTGACCCGGCCCGCGCCTCGCGGGCGCCCGGCCCGACCCTAGGGGTCGAAACCGGCCTAAAACGACGCCGTTTTATATTTTTAAACATTTTTTATTTTTTAACAATTTTTTTGATTTTTTATCTATTTTATTTAATTATCCGAAAATTCCCTGGATCCGACGGTTCTCATTGCGCCACGTGGCCTCATCCTGTGCGTCCGATCTTCCACTAGATCGGACGATCCACAGAGAGCCACTTGGCACATTCTCGACCGTAGGATCAGTTTTAATTAATTATCTGAAAATCATTTATTTTATTCTGAAAAAATCCAGGATCGCGACACGTGTCGCGATCATGGCCGTCCGTTTTTATTTGACAAAAAAACAAACGGACCGGACCCACTCGGCTGACGTGGCGCCTACGTGGCCGGCCACGTCAGCCGTTGACCGGTCGACCAAGACACAGTCGCCGGAGAAGACGACCGGCGACTCGCCGGAACAGTGATTATTCCGGCGAAGTCGCCGGAATCCTCGCCGGAATGGGCAAACCGGGTCCAAAACTTCATATTTTTGGCTCGTTTTTTCGGCATTTAGACTCTCTACACTACCAGCATCACCATATATCAATAACATGAAAGATCTAACGTCGAAAAACACCTAAACGACCGACTACCGAACCGGTTCCGGCGAGCCGATTTGCAGAAAATTTTTTGTCGCTTAAACTCGGTTTCTTTCGTTCACATAGCATCCAAGGGAGGTTTGAGGACTTACCTGGGGTCCCTTGATGGTCGACGGCCGCCGGAAATCCCTCGTCAAGCTCCCGTCCGAACCATGGCCGGCGAAACTCCGGCCCTCGGTTTTTTGTCGAGTTTTAATGTAAAATAAACATCAAGCCGGGGTTAGAGTCGATTCTATGGAATATTAAACACTAGAACCGAGCGAAACGAGGTTTGAGAGGGCGCGGCCGAGCCAAAAAAGATCAAAACTCTCCCCAAGCATTTCATCAAACAGGTTGCCTACATATGAAAATTGAAGATCGGGAGAGGGTACCGACCTGTCTGAGGGTCGCCGACGGCCATGGAAGTTTCGAAGATGACCTGTGGGTGTAGCTGAAGGTCCATGGTCGTCCGCTCTCTTCCGGTTTCGCACAAAAAATCGCCCCTCCTTCCTCGGCCGAGCTCCCCTTCAAAACTGAGCTTCCTTCTTTCTTTTGTGGCCGACCGGCGCTCTCGCGGGTCCCCGCTCGTGGCGACGCTTTCTTGAGTTTGCTGCTGTCCCCCACCGAGCTTGTCCATGCCATTTTTTTAACAAAAGCGTCGCCCCCACACGTCCTCTGTTTTCCCCTGCCATTCTGTGCGTGCGGGTCTGCAACTAAGTTGCAGACCCGGTCGGACCGGGTCGGGTCGGGTCGGGTCTGACCCGACCGGCCCGGTTCGACCAATTTTATCAAATTGGGCCCCAAATCTACCCCTTTTCGTGAAATTGATGGCAAAATCTGACTCCTGGACATGTTTTCTATCAAATAGGGGTATTTTCGTGAATCAATTGGTTGAAATTTAGTGAAAACCCCAAATTACCCTTAGGATCCGAAATTGATTGTTGCTTAATCGAGGGCCCAAACGACCGAATTAGTCAAAATTAAGGCCACCAATGGATTCATCATGATGAAAAACATAGGGTAGAGGTGTTTAATTTTAATGGGTATGCCCGTATGAAATTTAATTTCAAAAATTGTGAAACCGGGGACTAAATTGAAAGAAAATTATGCAATTAAGCCCTTTTTGGTTAAAATTGGTCAAATTGGAGGTCAAATTGACCCAATTGCATTTCAATACTTTAGAGTCCAATGTCATATCTTATAAAAAGTGATAATTGAAAATTAAAAGACTCGAAAAGGATTTTTTAGGCTCGTTTCGGTTTTAGGTTTGTGAAGGAACCCCATGAATCGAGCCAAATTTCCCTGATAAAAAGTGAAAATATTAAAGAGGGAATTAAAATAAAATTTCTGAATATTTTTGTGTAATTTTCTGACCACGGATGGTATTTTTTCTGATCTTTTTGGGTATTTTAATAATTAAATAAATTCCAAAAATATTAAAAAATTCAAAAACTATTTTTTGTTCAAAATTGGTTCCTAAGGCTAGGCTAAGGCTTCCAAAGTTGATTTTGCAATTTTTTGACCTTTTTTGATATTTTTAATTAAAATAAAAGATGGTCAAAAATCAGGTGTCAACACCATGCACTAATAACGTGGCGGAATATGAAGCTTGTATCTTGGGACTACAGTTGGCCCTTAACATGAGAATACGGAAGCTATAGGTGTATGGTGATTCGATGCTAATCATCCTACAGACCCAAGGCGAATGAAAAACGAGAGATCCTAAGCTCGTCTCATACCATAAATTCTTAGAGGAAATGACTGAAGAATTCGAAGTTATTGATTTCGAGTATCTGCCGAGGACACAGAATCACTTCGTTGATGCGTTAGCTACCTTGTCTTCCATGCTTCAAGTAACGAACGGTATGGACATCGAGCCGCTAAGGATTGGCATCACCCAAGAGCCGGCACATTGCATGGTGGTTGAAGAGGGGTTCGACGATCAGCCTTGGTATCATGACATTAAGAATTACCTGGCGAAAGAGGAATTTCCTCCAGGTGCCCAAGCAGGAGATAGAAAGTACATAGCAAAGATGGCCGGCAAGTTTTTCCTCAGCGGCCCAGTTCTCTACAATAGGTCTTATGACTCAGTGCTCCTTAGGTGCGTAGACGCCAATGAAGCCAAGTCACTCATGAGTGAAATACATGAGGGAGAATGTGGCCCCCACATGAATGGCTATCTCCTCGCCAAGAAAATCATGAGACTAGGGCACTACTGGTTGACTTTGGAATCGGATTGTAATCAGCATGCAAAGTCGTGTCATCAATGCCAGGTGTATCAGGATAGAATCAATGCACCTATGATCGAGCTTCACCAAATGTCCAAGACAGAGCCATTCTCCATGTGAGGGATCGATATGACAGGCCCGATCAATCCCAAGTCTTCAAACGGACATCGCTTCATACTGGTAGCAATCGACTATTTCACGAGGCCGTGTCATATACGAATGTCACCGTGAAGAATGTGGCAAGATTCAACAGGCGAGACATCATCCTAAGAATCCATCAAGAGATGGTACTTCAAGAAGATTAAAAAAAAAAAAAGAGGAAGTCAACAGCCCAAGTCATCATTGATTGAAGATCCACTGGGATCAGACTCCCCACTAAAAGAGCATGTTGGGGCAGAGCCATCAAGACCCTAGTGACAAGTAGCGAGGCGTAGACTACTGGGGTAGGGCATCTCGAGAGAGATAATACCTCCAAGTGTTGAAAGGGCAACACTTTAAGGATGAAGAGAGACAGGAAGCCCTAAGTAAGAGGCATCCCGAAAAATGGGAGATCGCAAAAGTTACGAAATAGATTAAAGCAGTCAACCGAGGCAAACACCACCTGACCGGGGCAACGGGATCAAGAGTAAGGTGGTATCGTTCCAGTTCAATTTTAACACGGAACGCACACTAACTCTTTATTTCTTATCTTGACAGAGACTCGCCGTCATGGCAGACAGGTGAGTATCCCTCTCCTTTAAGACTCCAAAGAAGCTCCAAGCTTTTGGCCATATCATCCGATCGAGTTGGATCGCACACCTTCAGACTCTACGCGTTTACATCCAGACAGGAACACATAATTAAGGGTGAAGTTGTATTGTTCCAGTTTTCTCTATATCCGAGAACGTATACTAATACATCTCTTTTGCGTCTCAAGGGACTCCCCACCATGGCGAACAGGTAAGCATCCCTTTCCTTATCTCTTAGAGCTTAAAACTTTCGGAACCACTTCTTTCGACTTTGAAAGGTCTTTGAGCCATTGAGTATTCGAAGAGTCTAGAGATACTCAATAATTCCATGTGTAAAAAAATGTGTGAAATTCTTGAAATCCTTTCATCTGCATTCACATTTAAAAGCTTTTGGAATCATCCAACACATGCATTGGAACATGCATATTGCATCAAAGATCCCAATAAGGGACGTTTTGGATAAAAAGAAATGGATTTTCAAAAAGGAATGTTTAAAACTGTCAAAAAGAGTATCTCAGACAATAAGAGGCAACACATACCCAAACACGTCCCTACAAACACCTGAGTGATGAGTGAAGTAAGAATTAGAATAGGAACCGTGTTCGCGGATGTAGGGATCATTCGCAGTGATTACCTGGATTGAAAAGAAGAAGGGCATTCTTTTCTCTACCCCAAACACCGCAGGTCAACCATTGTTAACCAATTCGGGCGGAGGCTTCAATTCTATAACCCTGTCAAGAACCACCCTACATCGGGGACAGTCAGGAGGAATTCCAGCAGCGGTATGAGGTAAATGGTTAGAAATATTTTTGCTTGAACCAACATCAATCTTCGAGTGTTTCTTTGCATTTAAACTCGTACTGCGACTCAAGTGCTTTAGGACGACGAAAAGCGGTCGTTTCTCTATCCTACACACTTTCATCCTTTGTGCAGCCCCATTGAGCCTGCATATCCGTTTCATAAACCCTGTTAGTGATCATTTCCCATTCCGAGATGAAGATGGCGCCACCTCAAATCGGGAGAACTTAAAAGAACGGAGTCTATAGAAAAGTCCTAAATTAACTCTTCAATGTGCTAAGATTTTGTTCGCATGAGTGTCTAGCATAATCTAAAAAAATCTTGCCCAAAAAAAGAGAAGAAAA
The DNA here is from genome assembly GCA_021437785.1 of Rhodomyrtus psidioides. Lineage (NCBI taxonomy): Eukaryota > Viridiplantae > Streptophyta > Magnoliopsida > Myrtales > Myrtaceae > Rhodomyrtus > Rhodomyrtus psidioides. The sequence continues at coordinate 8,757,584 of JAILYB010000015.1, read as the reverse complement.
GAAAAGGCGGGATCAAAAAACAAAAAAAAAAGAGCTAATCCCGGGCATCAAAAAGCAAAGTGCTTGGTAAAAGCAATGCCAATACCCATTCAAATTCTTGTGTATCTATAAATCATCCAAGGAATTCCAGAATATCCAAATGTTAATCCCCAGTGGAATCTACTTGTAAAGAAAATGCCCATGGGAATCAAGTCATGAAGTTATCCCCAGCCGGGGCGCGTCCAGGTGACGACTATACCATCCTTGAACAACGAGGGTGCTTTCTGAAGATCAATCCAAGGATCAAGACCGGTGATAAATCTGCAATGATCACCAACATCAAACCCTTTTCATATATTCCGAGCCAAAAATAGGCCTTTCTCAGTCCCCAGTCCTCACCTACGTTACATCCCTTGAAAGTCTTTTTCGACTAAGGCACTTGAGTTAACGTAGAGTTTAAATTATTTTAAGCATCGCTCGAAGAGGTACAAGCAAGACTATTTCTCTCTCATTTTTGCAGGGTTCTTGACTTATAAACCCGAAGCAGATGATGAAGATTTCTAATTCATTGGCCTCGACTCGACCACGAGTCCCCTTTGAAAACCATTGACCGAACCTAACATTACGGTCCCTCAAAAGTCCCTTTCCGATCAATCAAATGGTATACACTGCGAACAGTTTCGAAACCTTGAGCATAGGTTCGGGAGAGAATTTGGGTGTTTCAAAAAGGAGAGGAAGTGAGAAGAAACCTCCTGAAAAATGGTGAGGAGCCCTCTTTGATGAACGTACTCCAAATGACATTTTAACCAAATCATTTTGATTATCTCAGATCATTAGATCCAAAACCCTCCATAAAAGGAGCTTTGATCGTCACATCGTGTTGCAAGATATTTTGGATGACCTCCTACATCATTAGCATACTCGGATGAAATCTTTGGCTGAATGAAATTTTTGACAACATTTAGACAAGATCCCATCTGCTAGTCATGAGGACCTCTTTTCAAAAAAATCAAGTAGTCTCAGCGGACGTGGAGAACCCTCGTCCTGAGACCCCTTTTCAAAAACTCAAGCAATCTCGTCAGACGTGGAGAACCCTCATCCCGGGACCCTTTTAAAAAAAATCGAAAAAAAAAATCAAACAGTCTCATCGGACGTGGAGAACCCTCGTCCGGGGAATCCTTTTTCAAAAATCAAACAGCTCCATCAGACGTGGAGAACCATCGTCCTAGGACACCTTTTAATAAAAAATCAAGTAGTCTCAACGGACGTGGAGAACCCTCGTCCAGGGACCCCTTTTCAAAAACTCAAAAACTCCCATCGGACGTGGCGAACTCTCGTCTGGGGAACCCTTTTTCAAAAATCAAACAGTCCCATCAGAAGTGAAAAACCCTCGTCCTGGGATCCCTTTTTAAAAAGAAAAAAATCAAATCAAGCAGTCCCATCAGACGTGGAGAACCCTCGTCTTGGGACCCATTTTCAAAACAAAAAATCCCCTCTGACGTGGAGAACTCTCGTCATGGGAAACACTTTTTCAAAAATCAAACAGTCACATCAGACGTGGAGAACCCTCGTCTTGGGACCCCTTTTCAAAAAATCAAACAGTCTCAGTGGACGTGGAGAACTCTCATCCTGGGACCACTTTTCAAAAACTCAAGCAATCCCGTCAGATGTGGAGAACCCTCATCCCGGGACCCTTTTCCAAAAAAAATCAAACAGTCCCATCGAACGTGGAGAACCCTCGTCTGGGGAACCCTTTTTCAAAAACAGAACAGTCCAATCAGACGTGGAGAACCCTCGTCCTAGGACCCCTTTTCAAAGAAAAAAAACTCAAGAAAAACTTAAAAAGTCCCATCTGGCCCCGCTAATCAGCGTCATGGGATCCTCTAAAGCAAATAGGTGCCTAGAAGCCGACCCAAGACTGAAGCCCAAAAGGCTCGCTTGCCGCTTCGAAAGCACGATGACCTAGATAAATCTCTCTGTAAGTGTTCACAGGTTGGTAGTCGCGGATCTATCATCTTCCGGACCGGATCACCAATTTTCAGCTTCAGAAGATTTCTTTCACCCCAAATCCCACCAGACAGGGATATACGACAGAGGTATCTCAAAGCATAGTTCAAGATCGGAGCCCATAACGCTCGCGACTTGCCGCCTAGAGATACGGTGACCGCCTTTTTCGCGAAGCACGCGCCGGATAGCCATGCCTCGAAGCTCTCACCCTTCGGAACGGATTGCAGCCGGTAGCCGCGGAAGAGACATTTATTCCACCCCAAATCCCACCATATAGGGATCTACCACAGAGGTATCTCAAAGCACAGTTCAAGATCAGAGCCCATAACGCTCACGACTTGCCGCCTAGAGATATGGTGACCGCCTTTTTCCACGAAGCACGCGCCAGATAGCCATGCCTCGAAGCTCTCACCCTTCGGAATGGAGTGCAGCCGGTAGCCGCGGAAGAGAATTTCAAAACCCTAGTATAGCGAATCAAACGCTACGAAGGGAAGAATAAAACCCGGTATAGCAAGTCAGAAGCTACGAAGGTAAATAAAAAAAACAAAAAAAAACAAAAAAAAACAAAAAAACAAAAACAAAAACAAAAAAGGGGAAGCCGAGCTCACGATCTCAACGCCCTAGAAGCATAACAACGGACAGATTCCACAAGCACAGCAGCGGACAGGTAAGCAAGCTCCAGGTGAATTTCCCCCTCTCTGGCCCACGTTCAGGTTGTCAAAGCAAACCGAGGATGAATTTGAGCTTTCATCGATGGGTTTCTTAGAGTCTGATGTCATGGCACTTTCTTTTTCCCAGCCGAGTCGGTTAAGACTCAGGTGTCATTCTTGTCTTTGAAAGCGACTTCTGACGAGCTCACTCTCAAAGAGGGGCAGCTGTTGACACCTAATTTTTAATCATCTTTTATTTTGATTTTACTTTTAAAATTAATTAAAAATAACAATAAAGTCATAAAATTACAAAATCAACTTTGGAAGCCTTGGCCCAGCCTTAGGAACCAATTTTGAACAAAAAATATTTTTCGAAATTTTTAATATTTTGTTTTGAATTTATTTAATTATAAAAATACCCAAAAAAATCAGAAAAATACCATTCGTGGTTAGAAAAATGCACAAAAATAGTCAATAATTTTATTTTAATTCCCTCTTCAAGTTGGTCTTATTAAATCTCGAAAATTAGACTCGGGTAACTATGTTCCTTCACAAACATAAACCCGAATCGAGCCTAAAAATTACCTTTTGGGTCCCCTAATTTTTAATTTCCACTTTTCATAAGCCATGACATTATAATCTAGAACCTTGAAGTGTTATTGGGTCAATTAGGCCTTCAATTTGATCAATTTTGACAAAATGGACTTAATTGCATAAATTTCTTTGCGATTTAGTCCCCGGTTTCGCAAATTTCAAAATTAAATCCTCTCTAGCGACACCCATGACAATTGAACATCTCTACCTTATAGTTTTCATCGTCCCGAACTGATTGGTGGCCTCTATCTGGATTGATTTGATCATTTGAGCCTCCGATTTGGCGAAAATCGTTTTCGGATCCTAGGCACGACTTGGGGTTTTTATAAAATTCCAACTCAATCGTTCGCGTAAATACTCATTCTAGATGGAGAAAGTGCCAAGGAATCCGATTTTAGCATCAATTTCAGGAAAAATGATCAATTTAGGGCTCAATTGGGTGAAATTTGATGACCGGATCGGTCGGGTCGGCCCCGACCCGACCGAACCGGGTCTGCAACCAACGTTGCAGACCTGCTCTTTTCCTTCACGTACAGGGGACACAAATGGCAGGGAGCAGGGGCAGCATCGCGGACGACCAGAGGGCAGACCACAGTCCTTTTGGCAGTGGGGAGGGAGGCGTGATCGTCCTCTCGGATCCCGGACGGCTCTGGCATATAAGGGTCGGAGAGAGAGAGAGGGAAGGAGGAGGTTTTTCGGGTTCACAAGAAAAACAGGAAAGGGAGAGAGGAATCCAAGGGGGACAATGAGCTGTTGAGGAGGATTCAAGCGACAACTAAGCTCGAGTGAACGCCACGACGCTTGAGGCCAACAATCTCATCATCTTTGAAGCCCCGGTCGCCGCCGGCGTCGCAAAAAGGTCGGTAACCCCTCGGTCTCGGTCGCCCCTGTTTTCCCCTGCCTCTGGTGCCGTTCGACCCACTGTGGGTTCGGCTCCGTTTGGGTTTCCGGCCAAACGGAGCCGAATCGATCTTTTGCCGACGCTTATCCATGTCCTAGAAGCTTTGTATAAGTGTCTTTTGGCTTCGTTTTTGCCTGTGAGGTCCTTAATCTTGACCCGAACGTCGCTTCCTCCACGCACACCATATGTTCGACAAAATATCACCGAAGTCGATTGTCCGTTCTAGGGCTCGGTTGCATTATTCCAAAGTCGTTTAGTCAATTTTTCATCTTAAGTCCATCTTAGAACCGCCCTTACGCCTTTGTATGTCTTTATTTTGCATCAGTTGGCGCCGAAAATGGTGGTTGGAGCTCCCCGGGCCCTAACCCGAGCCGAGAGCTCGGTTCGGCAAAGACGGAGGCCGCCGACCCTTAGGCGACCTCAGGTAAGCTTCTAAGCCTTGGGGAACACTCTATGAATGACTGAAATCAAGTTTGGAACAAAAAACAATTTCCGGAAAATGCCTCGCCGGAGCCGGATCTGTGGGTGGTCGGTTCGCCAGTTTCCGGCGTGTTCGTGACTGTGAATGTTGGTGTATGTCGATACTTGGTGTTTAAGGAGTCTAATTGTGCAAGAATCGTCAAAAAAACACGAAGATTTGGGCTCGGCCGCGATTTGCCGGTGAAGATTCCGGCGAACTCATCGGAAAAATCACTGTTCTGGCGAGTCGCCGGTCATCTTCTTCGGCGGCAGGGGCTGATCAGTCAATGATTGACCGGTCAGCGTTGTCGTGGCGCGCCACGTAGGCGGCCACGTCGGGGGGGGGGGGGGGGGGGGGGGTCCAACAAAAAAAACCTAGATCGAACGGCGGGCGAAGTGCCACGTGTCACGATCTAGGAATTTTCAAAATTACATAAATGATTTTTAATTAATAAATGGTGTTTTCGGAAATGATAAAAAAAAATTAGATCGGACGGTCGTGGGAGTGCCACGTGTCGCGATCCAATGATTTCAAAAAAACCCTAGATCGGACGGTCGTGGGAGTGCCACGTGTCGCGATCCGATGATTTCAAAAAACCCTAGATCGGACAGCCGTGGATGCGCCACGTGTCGTAATCTGATGGCTTCAAGATCAAATAAATCGGACGGATGGGATTGTGCCACGTGTCGAGATCCGACATTTTCAAAATTAAATTGATCCGGCGGTTAGGGTAGTGCCACGTGGCAAGGCGGGGACCGTCCGATTGGTTTTAATTTTCAGAAATTCGGATAAATTAGAAAATGGTTTTAAAATAATAGAAAAATAGAAAAATTTCAAAAAAATCAAAAACGGCGTCGTTTAGACCGGATTTCAACCCGTACGGTCGGGCCGGGCGCCCGTGAGGCGCGGGCCGGGTTTGACCCGGTCCGAAAAATATTTTTTACTATAATATAATAAAAAAATTCAAAAAAATTATTAAAAAATTCAAAAATTCATTAAAAAATCGAAAATCATTAAAAAAATTCAAAAAAATTAGAAAAAATTCCAAAAATTTCAGAAAAATTCCAGAAAATAGGAAATGGCCATAATCTACTGGCCATGGCCTATTTTGGGTCTTCCAAACCTCAGTCTTTCCAAAAATGACGATTTTGCCCTTTAGGCAAATTGTCTTCCAAAAAAATTACAAAAATTCTGAAAGTTCCAGAAAAATTCTAGAAAATAGGAAATGGCCACGATCAACTGGCCATGACCTATTTTGGAGTCTTCTGAACCCCAATCTTTTCAAAATGATGATTTTGCCCTTTTGGCGAATCGTCTTCCCAAAAAAAATTGAAAAATTCCAAAGAATTTCAGGAAATAGGAAATGGTCACGATAAACTGGCCATGACTTATTTCGGGTCTTTCGAACCACAATCTTTCCAAAATGACGATTTTGCCCTTTTGGCAAATCATTCCCCAAAAATTCCATAAAAATGCCAGAAAATAGGAAATGGCCACAATTAACTGGCCATGACCTATTTTGGGCCTTTCAAAACCCCAACCCTTCCAAAAATGACGATTTTGCCCTTTAAGCAAATCGTCTTCCACAAATTGAAGAGATTCATAAAATTCCAAAAAAAATCCAGAAAATAGGAAATGGTCACAATCAACTGGCCATAACCTATTTTGGGCCTTTCAAACCCTAATCTTTCTAAATGACGATTTCGCCCTTTTGGCATATCGTTCCTGAAGAAATCCTGAAAATTCCAAAAAAAATTCAGAAAATAGGAAATGGCCACAATCAACTGGCCATGACCTATTTTGGGTCTTCCAAACCCTAATCTTTCCAAAATGACGATTTTACCCTTTTGGCAAATCGTCTTCCCAAGAAATTCAAAAAAATTCCAAAAAAAATCCAGAAAATAGGAAATGGCCACAATCAACTGGCCATGACCTATTTTGGGTCTTCCAAACCCTAATCTTTCCAAAATGACGATTTTGCCCCTTTTGGCAAATCGTCTTCCCAAGAAATTCAGAAAAATTCGAAAAAAATTCCAGAAAATAGGAAATGACCACAATCAACTGGCCATGACATGTTTTGAGTCTTCCAAACCCTAATCTTTCCAAAATGACGATTTTTCCCTTTTGGCAAATCGTCTTCCCAAAAAATTCAGAAAAATTTCAGAAAAATTCCAAAAAATAGGAAATGGCCACAATCAACTGGCCATGACCTATTTCGGGTCTTCCAAGCCCTAATCTTTCCAAAATGACGATTTTGCCCTTTAGGCAAATCGTTTCTCGAGAAATCCCGAAAAATTCAAGAAAAATCTCTAAAATAGGAAATGGCCACGATCAACTGGCCATGACCTATTTTGTTTAACTCAACACCCAAACCTCTCAAAAATTGACGATTTCACCCTTCGAGTAAATCGTCCCCAAATCTTCCAGTCTACCCTTGGTCCTAAATCACACCTTCCCTAAGCACTCAAGGCTATATTAGGAGGCCCACGACTTGAATTGATGTGCATTGACCTAGTTCATTTATGCACTTGATTGCGCTTTCCTTATATTGATTGTGATTTGATAGGACTAGTCTTCCAATCTACATGAAACTCCTAAATCTAACTTACCTCACCCAAAATTACGCCTGCATGAAATCTTAGTTAGGAAAATCACTCACGTTAGGTACCAAAAGGGCGTTGGTAATGACACCAACGTAACCAAGTCCCCGAACCCAAAATCTCTAGTTCCGCAGAACTAATCGATCTCTCCCAATCGATTAGTGAGGTTTCCGGTCCACCTTCCAAAAAGAACCGGTGGCAACTCCAAATGTATGCACACATAGCATATGCCACCACGACCACACCAAGGTCGAATGCGATCGACTCTTATCGTTGAAAAATTCATGTAAAATTAACTTCCGTCGGGATTTGGTATGGGCCTGGGAGGGCCCGCGTCGAGAAAGCCCGCGATCCACATTGTAGAGTGGGGGCCCTATTCGACAATCCATTAGCCCGAAAACGAAAACGGGTCGCGACAACCCTTCGTCCACTCGACAGAATTAGATCCACTCAACCTGCTGCTTACACATTCTTTCTGCATCACATAACGTTATACAATTTCTTACGATAGTTTTGTCAGAATCAAAATATAGGAGAATTTTCACAACATAAACTCCATCCAAACGAGTAAAATATAACGAGAAATGCATATTGTCCACCCTAAGCTGCATGTCCCAAACGCCTGCCCGCCCGCGACCACTAGGCCACAACCGCTTTAATTGTATCTCAACATAGTAACAAGAGGGGTGTAGAATTCTTCACTTGAAGAACCCGTTTTACATACTGCCGGCTGACATATTGGTCTTGTAAGCAGAAACATGAACCGCCTCCTACGTTTGCATCTTGACATTTCGAAACCAGATGAGACTCTGCCTCTAGCAAAAATCTGTTCACACTTCAGCATATGCAAGCTCTTTAAAGTGATCTTAAGGGTTGATCTTGCGAAACATAAGTCCGATGAAATTTTCACGATTTACATAGTACAGATAGCTTGGGACGGATACTGTTTAAACCAAATGAATGGATACACGTTAGGCCATTGTGCATCCGCCCTAACCGGCTAACCCAAGCCTTGTCTCAACTCTTTATGCAATGACACTCTGTTTTTCTGTCCATTAATGGAAAGAAAGTGGCAGGTTAGTCACGTGCAACTCTTCCCAACCAGCATATTACATAATTACTAGCACTCAGAATGCGATGTGAGCAACGAAACGGCGGAAAGAATCTCGACACCAAATGTCCCACCTTGGAAAGGCAACACAACTAATCGTAATCAAGAAAGCAAAGAGGTTAAATGGTACCATCACAAGCCATTACGAGAATTCCATCTCAAAATCGGCATTCGTTACCACATGCGACCTACTTGAGAGACCCATTACTGAAGGAAAGAATCCAGTTAAGCTAAAAACTACCCCAACTAGAGACATCCTATGTTACAGACAATCAATCAACAGATACTTGAAGAGCGTTCAACGACAGCATCACGATTGTACATACTTGCATTAATCTTCACGGTAGAACAGAGTAGATTGTTGACCATAGAGTAACAAAGTCTTATCTCATCGCATGCACATGCAACTTGCCACTGAAAAGTAGTTGACGACTTCTTTAACCGGGGTAGCTGTGACTACGGGATGCAAAATGCCGCGAGAAGTGTCACACCCCAGATTCCTGCAAGAATAGGGCAAGGGAAAATTACCAAAAAGTCCTAAACCTTTTGCAGTTGTGCCAATTCAGTCTTAAACTTTCCTTTTTTTGTCGATTCAGTCCTAAACCTTTTGCAATTGTGCCATTTAAGTCCATCCGGTGAATTTTGACTGGCCAGCGCTGACGTGGACACCGGCCGGCAGGCGACTCAATATTTTAATATATTTTTTGAATTTTTTCATGATTTTTTAAATAAATTTTAGGATTTTTTACTTTTTCACTTTTTTTCTTTTTTTTCTCCCATGGTCCCACCTCCTTCTTCCTCCTTGCTCCAGAATCCAGATCGCGTTTTTCTTCCTTCTGTGTCGCTCCGTCCTCCTTCCTTCGACCGCCCGAAGATGATCATGACTCGGCCCGACGAGCTCGAGACCGTTGGTCCCGGCGATCCTCGGGCTCTCCCGAGGCCGGCAAGCCACGAGCTCGCCAGATCCAGGCGAACTCGAGCTCGACTATGGCCGGCGAGCTCGGGGGCTTCCTGATGGGCGAGCTTCGAGCTCCGCAAAGGCCACCGAGGCAGGAGTTTGTCGGCCGACGCCCCTCGCTGAACGCGGAGCTGCAGCTCACCGGCCTCTGAACTCGCAATGCCCAGATCTGGGCTCGCGAGGCCGAGCCCCGCCCGGCCATGGAGAGGCTCGACCTCGCCGTCGCTGCCTCGTCCAGCGACGGCGAGGTCGACCTCTGCCATGGCTGGGGCGAGGTGGCCTATCCAGCCGCGCCTCAGTCCGGCGATGGGCTCGAGTTGCAGGGAACGAGAGTTGCAGCGAACGGAAGGGAAAGGGGAGGGGGAGGGGAGGGGAGGGGAGAGCGAAAAAAAGAAAAAGAAAAAGAAAAAATCTTAAAAATTATTTAAAAATCGTAAATAATTCAAAAAATATTAAAATTATGAGTCGCCGGCCGGCCGGCGTCGACGTAGGCACCGGCCGGCCAAAATTGGCCGGATGGACTTAAATGACACAATTGTAAAAGGTTTAGGACTGAATCGGCAAAAAAAAAAGGTTTGGGACTGAATTGGCACAACTGTAAAATGTTTAGGACTTTTTTTGGTAATTTTCCCATACGGCAATGACACGGCCATCCTTTCACACAAAGGATGCAGCCTCAAAACTTAACAAAGTTCAACTTGGTATCAATATATACATTCGCATATACGATAAAAAGGTCCTACGGTTACAGTAATAGAGCTTTCTAATAACCATTAAACAGATCATTGTGTATATCCACCAAAAGAGACATGTACATATCTCTACCAAAAAGATATACACCTCTAAATACAGCTCAAAGGCTCATCAAAGCCACATCTAACTCAAAATGCATACCCAAAAGTCTTACTAACAAAGTGTCATTTGCTAACGACCGCCTTTGTCCTACTTGCGACTCGCTGGACCTGAAAGACAAGGGAAAAGGAAGGGGTAAACTAACACAGCTCAGTGAGTAATACATTTCTTCTAAGCGGATCGAACAATCACTATGCACATAAATACTCAAAATATAACTCATTTAAGTCAAACTCGGAACATAACAGATCTTTATAACCAAAACGAGTTATATAAAACCTTAGCATAATATGTGTCTAGCATAAACACTTGTTTCAAACCATAAACTCAAGTAAATATATCAATGGTCCAATCCATTGATCAATCTCGTCAAAACACAAGCCAATGGTCTATTCATTGACTAATCTCATCAAAAACACATGTCAATGGTCTATCCACTGACTCATCTCATGCTCAAGAGTCTAACCATGCTCACGTATAACATCCGTGACAAAAAGGCGACCAAGATCCCCCCTTTGGCAAGGTCTTCACCTACAATGCCGATGGCTCGGCCTACAAGGATATCATAACTAGTATGCGCATACCCACAAACCCCTCAATCGGGTTCACAGCCATCTTGAGCACCACAAAATCCAACAACAACATCCTTCTCAGAATCAACTTCACACCAGTAATACATAATGAATAGAAACTATATCAAATAGACAAAACAGCAGTAAATGTCCGATCATAGTTTTTATGCACCAAAAATGTTATTTTCTCCAGTCATCACAACATATAGTACTATATCTTTTCAAATATGCACTTTGCAAACACAAAGAAGAAATAGTATCACTCACCTGTAACGCATCCTCCTCAGAATCAACTTCACACCAGTAACGCAAATGAATAGAAACCATATCAAATAGACAAAACAGCAATAAATGTCGGATCCTAGTTTTTATGCACCAAAAATGTTATTTTCTCCAGTCATCACAACATATAGTACTATATCTTTTCAAATATGCACTTTGCAAACACAAAGAAGAAATAGTATCACTCACCTGATAACGTCAATAGCAAACTAGAAAAGTTACTCCGAGCGACACATCCGAAACCCTATCAAAAGTATGAAAAACGGATCAAAAACTGAGTAATAAGCTACTCTAGAACACAACTCAACTAAATAAGGCCTATTTGTCAGTAAGACAACATCTACGCACCAATAAAACACCCGCTCATAGCAAAAACGTAAGTTTTCCGTTATGCGCAACTTACGCGATAAACTTCAACGGGCCATGACTTCCTCATCCGAGCTTCTTATAAACGAAATGTTCCGATCTTTTTTCTCAATTATATGTTCATGAATACTTACATAAGAAACACCCAACATTTTCTTTTTTTAAGTTTTAGTTAACAATTGGTGATCGCGTACTCCCGCTTCACCTCAATAATATCTTCAAGTAGAATCCAAATTATCTTATGTTAGAAAAAATATCTTATGTGACGGATTACATCTTGTTGTGGGATCCGGATCCCCTCCCTGACGGTATGTCAAGGATCCGAAGGCCTTCTTGTGTGTGAGGACCGCAACAATAATAATAATAATAAAAGTCACTTTCATCCCTTATCTTGTCTCTTATGCTTTTTGAACAATGAGGGTTTTCGTTGGGATTGCACTGATTATTAGACAATATGTCCAATTAGAACGCGTAAACCAATGAATTATGAGATGATTGAAATTTTAGTAGCACCTTGTTTGTGTCAATTTTCAAATTCGAGACTTTTTCCAGCACGGTTCATTTGTCCATCTCGACATGCCAGTTATTAGCAAGGGATACTTTCGGGTACGTTACCATTAAACCAAATAAATCACGATGTTAATATGCTTTGCAGTTGTATAATTGAATAATCGTTATTGCTATGAACCTCATGATACATGGCTCCACGTGTGTATGCATCTTACATTTGATTGATCGGTTACACAATTTGTCATCATCTGTGATGTGTCCGTTGCGTTAAACATATTCTCATGTCTTGATTCGAAAATATTATTTCTTTTACTTTCTTTCGTTCTCCAATTAATAATCCCGAAGGTACTGAAACCATTAAAAAAACACCAAAGTAGTGCACTTGGTACATGACTTACGAAAAGCTGAACACCGAAAATCATCTGCATTCGTCTACACATGTTTCATTTATTTGGGTACTTTTAGGTTGGGAAAGAGAGGCCATCCCCAACTTTTGGAGGTGGAAAAAAAGGGTGATTCCTCTCCCACGCGACCTCACCTTGATTTCTCTAACCAAAAGACGAATTTTCTCATGCCTACTCAAGAGATAAATTCTCTATCCGACTTGTATTTTCACATTAGAAAGAAAAGAATATGCTTATCTTTCCTCCATTGACAATCCAATGATAATTCGAGTCAATAAAGAGCGCTCCATTGCTCAAAACACCCATCACCGGCATCACTCACCTATTCCACCGATCACAGCCGCTCTCGCCAGGGACTCGCATGACCCGGCGATTGTGATCATTTAAGCTTGTGTGCCGTTGCCCCCCGCCAAACAATCAAAAAGGGACATTTGAGCAAATTTCAACCAACTCCATTTGGCCTAATATCATTCCTCCCCCCCGCAGCTAACCAGTCAACAAGCAAATTTTGCAGAAAGAAAGCTCATATAGAAGAACATAGACATTTATACGCAGACCATGGAGAGAGATCTTGGCATCAAAGCGGAAGTGATCAAGAAAGCCTTATCTCTATCACTCGAAGCTCATAAGAGCCCAGAGAAGCCGTGTCTCGTCGAAAGGAAGATTCCCAATAGCCCTTCCCAGGTCATCGTGGCCTTCCCTGGATCATGGTCTCTGAATGACTGGTTTTCCGGAGACAGCAAAGCCAAGCCTTTCGGGGAGACCAAGATCGACACTAAAAAGTTCGGATCTCTCAAGAGCATAGGCAAGGAGCTGGACGCCATGGTCAACGAGGCATTCATGGCGAGATTCCTACGTATTCTGGATGATGGAACTGGAACGCTCCGCACGGAGGTATTCTTGATATCTCGCATGATGCTCCATTTTTCGCCGTCGTTTCAAGTGGGTAGTATTTCTCAGACAGCATTTAAGGCCATTTCTAGAGTTTTCCAAGTTTCATTCGATGAACAGAAAGCTTGAGTGCCCACTTTCGGCTTCAAGGGCATGCCTTACCAAGCCCCGTTCGTTCCAAAGGAACTCTCACCGGAACACCATAGACTGGAAACTAGAGCTTGCGCGAGTTCTGCTCATAACCACACCCCCTGTACCATTAAAACTCTAGTCATATTATCTGACAAGATGTAGGTATACAGATCACGTAACACGCACGGTCTGGTTTACTTCAGTTTGCAATTTACCATATGAGGGTCATTAGCTAGTCGAGTGCATGTGACGCTATGGGGTTTGTCTGGACTTTTCTATGCATGTAGGAATTTGGAGAACCCTCTCTCCAAGTGTTCGCTAATAGATAAAGACAACAACATAGATGGTTCAGTATAAATTTCTCTCAACCTACCCTTAGCAACAAAAGGGATGCTCATCAATGACGGAGTACTGAAGCAAAAAATGAAGAATCGGAAATGAACCTGTATTTGTCTTCAATTTTCAGGTGACAAAGGCGGCGGAGAAGGATAAGCAAATAATATTTGCAGGCCATTCATCGGGTGGCCCAATCGCGACATATGCGACTGTTTGGTTCCTTGAGGAATACATAAGATCAAACGAGAAGCAGACTTCCCATCCTCCTCTCTGTTTAACATTCGGATCCCCGCTTACCACTGACCGCACCTTTTGCCATGCCGTCCAGCGTGAGGGATGGTCTGACTGCTTTGTCCACTTTGTTATGAAACTGGACATCATTCCCAGGATTCTACTCGCTCCTCGCTCTTCTACAACGGAGTTGCTACAAAAGATTCCCCCTTTCTTAGACCCACATCACAAAGGCGACGAAGCAAATTTGGCTTCAGTATTTGTGAATGTGATGAAGAATGCATCATGTGTTGCAAGCTATGCAGCTTGTGCACTAACAGGAAGCAAGCATACATTATTTGACACCATGTCTAGACTCATCAAGCTAAGTCCTTACCGACCGTGCGGGAAGTATGTCTTTTGCACCGAGACTGGCAAGTTGGTGGTCGTGAAGAACCCAGATGCGGTTCTTCAACTGTTGTTTTACTCCTTACAGATCGAGTCTGAAACAGAGCTTCAGAAGATAGCCGTGGCAAGCTTAAAGACACATTGGACATATAAAGATGCGCTGGATAAAATCTTGGAGAACCTCCCTGAATTACCTCTCAGCTCAGACGATACTATAGATATTGGTGCCTCACTGAATGACCTTAACCTGGTATGGGAAATATTGTTCCAAGGATTTTCTATGGAAAATAAACTTAGTTCGCTAATAATCTTCAATTTATTAAGAAAAGATAACCGAATATTCACCATGTATAATTTCATGATTACAGTGCCCAACAGCGAGGCTGTGCCTTCGTGCTGCTGGAGTGTCAGAAAAGCAGAAAGTCGATAACCAGAATACATTTGTGCACAAGAAGGACGCCATAAATAAAGCTCTCAAAGCATTAGACGACTATCGGACCACAAGCGAGAATGATGGTGTGGGATATTATGATGCTTTCAAGATGCAAAAGAAGGAGGAAGATTTCAAGGCCAACGTAAAGAGACTTGAACTGGCAGCTACGTGGGACGAGATTATCGAAATGATAAGACAAGAGCAGATCCCAGATAAATTTGAGGCAGAAAAAGAATGGGTGGAGCTCGGCACAAGGTTTCGCCGACTTGTGGAGCCAATAGACATAGCCAACTACTATCGACACTCAAAGAATGAAGATGCAGGTCCTTACATGACCAAAGGAAGGCCAAGACGGTACCAATATCCGCAAAGATGGCGAGAACATGCAGAGCAATTGGAGAGAGATTCAAGTGGTGAATCCTGCTTTTGGGCTGAGGTAGAGGAGCTCAACATTGCAAGTACTAACAAGAAATCACCATGGAAAGATATAGAGAACAGGGTTTCGACTTTGGAGAAGAACCTGAGAAAATGGTATGGTAAAAAGGAGGTGGAGAAGGATGTCTTCTTAGAAAAGAGCACACTCGTTAAGTGGTGGCATACTCTCCCTGACACCCATAAGGCAAATTCCTGCATCAAAGAACTCATTCCAAGCTGAAAATCCCTTGCTGCAAATTTGCTTGAAAAGCCAGCCCCAGCAACTGGCTGGCATCATCTAAAGAGGAGTCCTTCCCGTTTTCAGTTGATTTTCTCTGTACAATAAATGTCTTCAATGAAAAAAACCCTTCAACTGACAGGAAACAACCTCTGAAGTCTTCTTCGTCATGTCCCTGAAGATCCTAAACTCACAAAAAGAACAAAGATGTACGAATCGTTAAAATTGCTCCAGTGAAAATAAGCCATGTAGAACTCCTTGGTATTCTTGTTAGACTCAGCAATATAGAGGGAAACACTAAAAATGATTACGAAACTGACCAATAGCATCCTGACTCCCCCACTTCAGTCCTCGTTTTTCTTTCTGTTACTTCGAAAGTAGCTGCTCCAGCTTCAGCCTGTAAAATCAGATAACAGCCCTTCTTGATTGGTTGTCAAAGACTGTCCCAATGGAAACCTAACCAGACTTTTGCATCTCAAAGATTTCAACTTCGCACCACACAAAATGGAGATAAAAATATTTTTGAAAGCCAAGCAGAGACAGGAAATAATAGCCACAACAATGATGTACAAGGGAAGAAAGGAGAACTTGGAGCGACTCCTAAGCTCAAGAAAAGAACAGTTTGCCCCTTGTAAGAACAAGAAAACACCATATCTCCGCATGCCCAAATGCATGAGCACGTGCAAGGAGGTGAGGATGATCATGAAATAGAGGCAGAGACTCGAGTATCAGTTACAATAGATATACTACCTGAACTTCCAGTTTAAAACAGTGCATTAGATTATTTACTCTGGAAACAAACCAAAAGAGAAAATAAAAAGGACAAAAGGAAAACCTTCTCTTTGTATGACATTAGATATATCCAATCTTACTGAATGAAAGTCCGTTTCTCATCTGCTTACCCGAACTTCAAGTACTACCAAACATGTGCTTAGTCATCTGCTTCAAAGCTAGAGTAATTCCTAAAAGTAGAGGCAAATCTGGCCACCAATTCCTGCATCCTCCATCAACCTCTTAAGTAACTGCAGCTGCATTTAAGCCAGATCGACTACATTGTAGAAGGTACACACTGTTCATCCAAAGAATCCGGATGAGCTAAAACTACTCCACCCAGACATCCTATGTTGAAGACAATCAACCAACAGAGAGTTGAAGAGCGTTCACTGACAGCATCATAACTTTACATACGTAAATTATTCTATATGGTAGAATAGAATAGATTCTTGACCTGAGAGCGACAAGTCATCACTCATCACATGCTCATGCAATTGCCATTGAATGTAGTTGATAACAGCAGTGGAAGTTCTTTAAACAGAATACCTATGACTATCAGATGCATAATGCCACGAGAAGTCACTTCAATTTATGGGAGTACTACGGAAAATGCACACTGGTGGATGAGACAAACTCAAGAAATTAATAGCTCCATATTTCTCCCAGATCCACCTCATTGTAGCTTGCTAAATCAACTTAAAACAAGGGAATAACATATAGATTGATTCCTAGCAGTTGTGCAGGTGAACAAGGTTCTCTCTCTCCCACAAAAATCGAACACCAAACGGAAAAAAAAAAAAAAAGGATACAAGAAATACATGCAAAGTTTGAAATCAACAGCCAGGATTGTTTCAAGACAACCTTGATATAACATGCGTGTTTGAAGCAAAGGGTCTATAATACCTCATCATGTTGAGCCTCTATCGCCAATTAATTGCACCATCAAAATTAAAGCAACCACTGATGTCATCGGCAACAATTAACAAAGAATATGCTTCGCAACAACACACTCTGAAAGAGGTTTAACACTCCCAGGCACAACTTGCAAGGCTAAAATTCATTTCCAATGTTTAAGCAGAGAGCAACATAAACTAGGTGCTTGAAAACAAAAGAACACATGAAAATGAAAACAACCCCCCAAACATGATATCCCACACTCAGGGTTTTTTCTTACTTGTTTGATTTAATCTAAGAAACATTGAGCGAGTTAATCTGATATGCGCCTGTCTTGCATATTTCAAAGATGAAGCCAAATAAATAAGGCAGGTACATGAAAAATAAGTTTAAACCGAGCAAAAAAAGGCTCAATCCTCAAAATGGGTTTGCTGTTAGTGAAATATTAGACAGAACCAACAAATCCGACTTCGGTTAGGCTTCTGCATTTTTCAAAACTGAAGCTAGATAGATAAACAGAAGACATTTTATATTTTCTCATAAAAATGAAACATAGTATTTGCTTTCTTATTTGGGCTTCCAAATCAACTCGTACAATGGCAAGAAAGTTTAGACTTACAAACTTAGAGATCGTGCATTTCTCTAGTCAGGCGCATTAAAAAGAAAAGGTCAGTTAGCCAACGAATTATCTCAAAGCAAGAAATCCGGCTTGCTTTAAATTTAAGGTCTTACCTTACCCTGCCCAGTTTTAATACCATCAGGAAGCTCATACATAATCAGATTCAGCAAAAAGTATTTTATTTCAAAGCTTAGGATCCATGTAATAAATTGCCCCAGCACAAAAAGCAATCAGCGATGTCATCATGTATGATTGCAGCGAGCAACCTCATCCTCATTTATCATGATTCATTCGTCCAACTTCAGAACAATGTATGAACAGATCTCCCTAAGAGCAAGTCTAGAACTAAATGTATTCCTTGGTGCAGTATAGGCAAAAAGGTCAAACAAAACCAAGTTCCATTATCTCAGGGTAATTGAGTTCAAATTAAGTTAGGACAAGGTAAAATCTGAGATCATGTCCACAGTCATAAATTGATACATACAAAATACTAGATGATAACTTCTCTGCTTGCCTCAGTAAGAAATTCCGCAATATTTCCCTCAAGAGCAACTTCGGCATAAGATAAGCAAGTCCAGATACTGCCCTCAACCCCTAGATTGTGTCAGAGTAATTGTGACTAGTTAGCAGGAGGAAGATGTTCTTCAATACTTAAAAATCTCCCTTGAGAACAGTTATTTGCCATTTGATTACTTTGCTACCCAGGAAACTCATCACATATACAAGTCAAGGAATTAACGAGAAAAACCTTGGAGATAAAACTCATATATCCGATTTCGGAACAACTGATAAGGACATATTCCAGTAAGGCAGTCCACTCATTGGATGAATGCATTTGAGTTTATGCAGCATAGAAAAGACAAGATGATAGCCAGGTCCAAGTTACACAGTTTCTGAAATTAAGCAGGTCTAAGAGGGCAAGAGAAATTTAAGAGGAAAACTCGGGATCTTATTCTTTCTCGATAGTAAATTTCTATACCATTTATCTATTCACATAGCAACAGGAGTTCTCTACATTAGCTAAGAATCCACACTGTTCAGAACCAGACTCATCAGAGAAACAGTTCAAATCAGGTGCGGTAAAACATTGTCCTATGATCACATATAACTCCATCAAAACGAGTAAAACCCACCCTCCACACACATCAAAAAAGAGAGACCAGACATACAGAACTCTATGCAACGTAGACATCCTATGTCCTGGTTATCATGCTGCAAGAGCGAGTCAGCCGGAACGTCAGACTCCCTTCAAGCAAGCTTGGCTCTGCCTCGATGCACTCATGTTCATATGGCTTTCTACAACCAGGGCAGCGTCCGTCCTCCTCGAGGATCCTCTTGTGGCAAAACAGGCAGAGCCTGAACCCACACAGGCACGGCAAGAAGCTAGAGTCTGTCTTGTCCAAATCCTCGAAGCATATGGGGCATGACGAGGGCACAGATATAGCCTTATTACACCCCCAAGGGATGGCTCCACTACCATAATGCCGGTTTGTGTTGGGGAAACTGTACTGCTTAGACAAATTGGGTAAGCTCTGGGGGCGAAAAGCATCGTCAGGCCTCCACGCTTGATTGTTCCCAGTGGCAATTCTCGGAGGCCTTTGAACGCACTCAGGTCTCGAACTATCTGGAACCACCAACTCTTTCTCGTGCTCTCCTGGAGACTGCACTCCGCCAACTGTTTCACCCTTGGGGCGAGGATCAAAAGGAGGATTCTGGGGCTTTTCGTCGGCAGCTAAGGCATCAGCCACAGCTTCCCAATCATCCAAGCACCCATCATCCCCTCCCTCCTCTTCTTCAGTAGTGCTCCCAGAAAAGCACCCAGTGCTGCTACCACTGCTACAGCTGCTGCTGCTACCAGTACAATTGCCACTCAAATGATTGCCGCTCAATACACCGGTGATACCAATCGGACTGTTTGATGGAGACTCGAAATCACTGTCTTGGTGGACAGATCCGTTCTGGTCATCTCTCCGCCTCCTCGTCTCTAAATTCTCCAGCGACTGGCCGCTCCCACTTCGCTGGCGATTCTCACCGTTCCAATCCTCACTGCTTCCCTTATTCTTGACTGGATATTCACCACAGTGCCAAAATCAGCAAGGGAGCGCAGATCATCTATAAAATTCAACAAATACGCCGAAAACAACACTAGGCAATCACCACAAAAAGAAGGGACCCTGATTATTAGCATAAAGAGCAATCGACCGCGTACCCTGCGAAAGCCACTGCTCGCGACGAGCGTCGAGCTTGCACTGCTTCAGCTTCGCCGACCTGTTGGCCTGTACACCGGCGATCAAAGATTCTTAGAGAAAGCGAATAAGAATCGCAAATCAAACCATCCCATGCGTCAATACACATTGCCAGAAGGATGAACTTGACAAAACATTTCAAAAAAAATAAAAATAAACTGGAGGACGTACTCTCTTCTTCTTGGCGAAATCCTTCGCGTTCGGCGCCGAATTGGCGGAGGCACTGGTGATCGAATCGGAAACCATGGCCGCTTCCCTCGCTTAATCGATTCGGCAGAACCCTAATTTGTTTCGCGCAGGGGGGCAGAGAGAGAGAGAGAGAGATGAAATTTGCAGAGAGAGATAGGCTAGAGAGAGAGAGAGATAAGATAACGGAAACTCCTCTGCTTCGCTCGCTCGGTTTTTTCAGACCCTTTGCAGCGATCGCCCGAGAGGAGGTATATGTAGTCGCCCGGTTTACCAAACTGACCTCCGCCCATCCCGTTATTTACGGTACGGCCCTGCGAGTCGTAACGAGAGTTTCTCATTTGATTTTCTTTTATTTTAGGCAACAAAATATTTTATTATTCGCATTGATGGTTGGGGGGGGGGGGGGGGGGGGGGGGGGGGGGGGGGGGGTGGTCCTTCCGCCTGCTGATTGCTGACGCGGCCTCTCTAGCAGCATACATCGTACTCGATGCGTCGCGACTGCAGATCTAACGCTGTCGTTTTCAGACATGTTCGGACCAAGATTAGCTAATTAATATCTTTCCGGAATTGTTAAGGGTCCCTTAACATTTTCCTATGAATGTTCCTTTTGAATTTAGCAGAATAAATACTCAAAATACAAAATTAATTAATCACATTAACTCGATCGGATTATTCACTCAAGGTAAGCGTTTTTTCGAGGCACATAAAGCCTGTGCAATCATAGCGACGTTTGGCAAATTGATTAGCTTGCATTTACGCTATGTGATTATTTTTTAAATCTTCATCATAACCCAGTAGCACCTTATTAAATGTAAGATTTGTTAGATTGATTGTTACAAATGAAGGGCATGGACATTGAATTGTAACTCACACTTAGAGATATCGTATTAAATACTTTCTCATCTACGGTTTAGGTCCAAGAAAAGAGTGTAACAAATGGCCTTTACTCATAGATCCCAAACCCAGGCCCAATCTTCTTGGGCCTGGGATTGGGATCCATTGGGCCTGGGATTGGGATGCACGAGTAAGGCCCCCTATCTACTTCGACTTTTCAAACACACACTCTCTCTCCCCACTTCATCAATTTACTTTCCTAATATTTAAGCTCAAATATTCGATTATTTTTTGTAGAAATTTTCATATTTTGCAGGTAAATGAATAAGTTTCTGTAATTCTCAAATCAAATGTGTTTAGGGCTCCGTTTTGTTTCGCGAAAAGTATTTTTCTCTTCCTTTGGTAATCGGATCGATTGAGAAAATGAGTTAACTGAAAATGTTTTCATAATGCACGGAAAATGTTATCCCATCAAAACTTAGACTCAAGAAAAAGAGGAAATCATTTGTCAGGCTTGGATATGATCAGTAACTCTACGCTTAGGCAAGGGAAAACCAATGCTCGTTCTCGAGCTCTTGGCAACGTGGTCGGGTCCATTGAGGTCAAGCCCGAGACTAGCACCCTAGCCCGTATCCATCTAGGCCTCGCCTGAGACCTCAGCCACTGTGCGCGAATCCATTATAGCCAGGCCTCGGGACATCAAATCCGATAATATCGAGCCCCAGGACTTAGGCGTCCGTGCCTGGATCGTAGACAAATTTTGAATAAATTTATTTTTTTTTCTTTCTTTTTCTTTTTTTCCTTCTTCCCCCACTGATCGCTGGGCCTCCACAATGGTCGATAGCCTGGTGACTGGCCATAAAAGCGAGCGGCACCAGCGAGCTTGAACTCGCTCAAGGCCGGGCCAATTAGTTCGAGGCTCACCAAATCTCTACGAGCTAGAGTCTCACTGAGATCTGGTGAGCTCGAGCCTTATCAGCAGTCGCTGGCTGGTTGTGGCGAAGGAAGGAGGAAAAAGAAAAATAAGAGAAAAAATTAAAAAATAATAATCAAAATAAAATTATAAAAATTGTTCACGTTAGCATCAGTCATGCCACGTAAAACGACCAAGGTCCAGATTAGTAAATTTTTTTTACCAAATAACGAAAAATATTTATTGCCTCCAAGTGGGCAAGACAAAGATACACTTAGAAGTGAGTGCCATTTCTGGCGGTCGGTCGCTGACCTCTGGTTTAAGTCAGCCGCCTTGCCCCGTCCTCTTAAGTGGGGAACAGTTAAATGGTAATGGAGGCAACTCCACCTGGTTGGGACCGGTTAGGAGCCGGAGTACTTTAAGCGCTCGTCCCAGTCCAGCCCTGCTTAAAGTAAAGTTAGGAAGTTCATTCATAGGTTTCAGTTGAACACTAAAAAATATTGTCATTTTCTTGGAAAATGACTTTCATAATTTGTTTTTTCAAAAACATCATATTTTTCGCATAATAAATGGAGCCTAAATCACTACTGATTTCATTCATACTAGGGGTGTGCATAATACTGGACCAGACCTGTCGGGTTGGTCTGGTCCTTGAGGTAGGCGGTTCGGTCCCCGGTCCCAATAAATGGGTCTAGTGACCGGGCAGTCCGATCCCTAGTTCTATGGTGATGGGACCGGACCGGACCGCCCATAATATATGGTCATTTACACACACACAACTAGAAAAAAGAGTTAGAATACTTGACTTCAAACAAAACATAAATATGATTAAAAGCAACGATGTAAGATCATCCGAGGAACAATTTCCACATCAGTTACCCTTTCTGTCTGCTTGTGTTCTAAGGAGGAAGGCATCACTCGAGGCCCTTTTGACTTCTTGCGAATGTTTTATTGTTGTACAACGAATCATTTTTTCAGAGAAAGAATGATGTGAGTGGCGAAAAGGAAGTGAATCATTGAACACAGGACGAAGAAGAGCGACTGATGGCATTGGCAAGCTATAATGAGAATTGGAAGCTTATTTGACTGAAGCAAATGTAACATGCAATCGAAGCATATTGTATTCCAAAGGCTAGATTTTTATAAGCAGCTGGTGTTAGCGGTCCCACTAGTCTCGGTCCGATCTCTGGTCCCGAAAATATGAGGACCGAGACTAGTGGTGTGGTCCGTAGTTCCATATCAGGACCAGACCAGCTCGAACCGCACACCCCTAATCATACCCTATAAATCTCTATGTACAATAAAGCTAAAACTCAAATATCATATTGATCTCAATGTTTTTCCAATAGGGTCCATTGAAAAGTCCTATGCCGGTCACGATGGTACAATGCGCACACGCTAGAACTCGAGTATCTAACAAAAATATGTGTGTGTATATATATTTGCTAGAAGTGTGTGTATATATATATATACACACACACAACGTGAGAAGTATATATCGATTTGGTACAAGAATCTATGTCAAAGATTCTACGAGACAGAAAATGTTTTTCACGTGGGAATAAGAAATACCTTAGAGAGCTTTATGATTTAAGTCCATCGTTATACGATAATTAAAAAAAAAAAGTACACCGTTCAAATACCGTGACACATAACATTCTCGCGAATTACATTGGGCATTAATTTTAGGAGTAATTCGACACTGTAAATAAAATCGTCCATTCGAATCGTTAAATCATTCTCAAAATTTTCTCTAAAATATAGCATGCACTTGCTGGTTTCCGGATCTACACTTCAAATTAAATCCTCTGATTTCAGTACCCTTTTTGTCACGTACCACAAGGCTAAAAATTCATACGATAATCATAGAAATCATTGGAATAGATGTATTGCATAACGTGCAGGGTAAAGAGAAACTGAATTATTCACAGGGATTCGGGAACAGGGATACCGCACTCCTGCGTCCAAACAGCGTGTGTTGACCGCGTCTTTAAGCCCCCAGCAGCTGCATAAACGTATATAAGCGTCATCTTCTTCTTCATCATCCTGAAACTTTCTTGGTTGCCGCCCATTTTTTCTCTCCGTTTCAAGAACCCTTCAACCGATTTCCGAGACTCGAACACCACAACGCCATCCCTCGTCGAATATAAGAAAGAACCCCCGTCATGGACAACCGCGACCCATCTCTCCATGACCCGAGGTCCGTAATCTATTATTTTTCCAGAGTCCAAATTTTGCCCAGCGAGTGCGCACCCGGATCGATGACTTGAGCTCTTGGCCGTGCTTGTTAGGTCCGGCGAATGCGGCGAGGGCGGTCCAGACTCGATGCACAAGGACGTGGTCGGATTCGTCCATGATGAAGCGCGCGTCGCCTTCATGAACGAGCCTGAGGAGTACACGAGGTTCTTCGATGCGTTCTTGGAGGCGAATCGCGTCCGCAAAGAGAATGCACCGTGAGTTCTTGAACTTCCGATGTTTACTACTTTCTTGGCGTGTCTCGAGGGTTCTTTTTTTCTTGTGGGGAGGCCTAAAAAACGTGTCTCTAGGGTTTAAGCTCGTGTGTGTGCAACATGTTCACACGATGCTCTAGGGTTTAAGGGAGTAATAATGCATGCGAAACTATCCGATGAGCAGTATATTGATTCCTTTCTATCTGTCCCTCGGATTGTAATCGGATTCCGACTCATGTGCAGTAATTCCATTGAAGAGAGACTTTCGAAGGTTGCGGAATCATTAGAGGAGAAACCTGAACTTCTCAAGCGATGGAACGACGACATTGGACCCAAGCTCCGGACCATAATGCGAGAAGAAGAAGCGAAGCGAATTCCAAAAAGAAATAGCGAGCTTTGGGTTATTAAATTCGGCGACATCGTTAAGGTGACTAGTTGAACCTCCATGTCATGACCTTATAATCTTTACTCTCACCGAGAAGTTATTATCTTAATATCAGTGCTTCAGTTTCTTAGACCTTGATGGAAACTGAATCCCCTCTCATTGCTGCAAATTTCGTGTGCATCAGAGACGATGCAAGGACGAGGTTCGACGTCGCTTTCTCCATATATTCTGCCGCTATCAGAGCGAATCAATAACCTCCGAGGAGTTCGGCGACGAGGTAATTTCACGGTAAAACCAAGTCAAATCTTAATGTCTTGATCTTGTTTAATTCACTCAAAGACTCTGTATGCTTGGCTTGCCACAGACGAAGCAGCTGTTTCATGACGACCCATTGATTTTGGAAATCTTCCGTTCATTCGTGGCCAATCCTCATGGTGCTTCATGATTTTTTCCATGACTTCATGGATAGTTCAGCAGATTTTCTTTTTCTGCCTTTTCATCTTGGACTTTCGATGTTGAATCCGTCATTGTAGACACTTTTTCTACCATAAATCTACCTTAGTTACCTGTGAAGTTCATGAAAAAAAAAAGCGTTTTTCTCGTTTTTCAAGTTATAACAATCCGCCAATAGACATGCAGTCTTACTTAGTAACGGATTGGGGATAGAGACGCTAGTATAATAGCCTTAATAGGTACGAAGAACGGGCCACGCAAGAATGTTGAATTTGGGCCACGCACGAACAGTCTCGATTTCAACTTTTGTTCCATTTCCGAATCTCTTATGGCGAAAGACTGGGCTGGGTCCATAAGTACTCACCCCGTCCCAGCCCATGCCCCGTCTTAAGGTCATCAACTCTCACAGATTCAGCCAAGTCGCATTCACCCGCCATCCTTGATGGATTCGTATTAGATCCCACCGGCGCCGCACGACGGCCTTCCACACGAGCACCTCGGTTGCAAAGACACCCGTTTCGCGCGACCGGGTGGTGCTTGCGTGAGAAAAGAGGACGCGAAAAGACGGAACCGCTCCACTTACGATAAATATAAGAGTTAGATGTTTTCCCCACCACCATGCGTTTCACCGATGCGAAATGCTTTCTCTTTTCCTTTACAATGGCCGAGGCGTCGGGAAAATGAGGAAAATGATCGGATGGTGACGGCCTTTGTTAGCTCACTTCGCACGAATCGTCAGGAGGGATCCACGTGGGGCTCACATGATTCAATAGGTCACGGGAAATGTGCTGACATGCACCAAGAAGGAAATGGACTTGGAAATGTCACTCTGCCCCAAAATTTTTTAAACTTCAAAGGAGGCCCCGTCAACTGCAATGCCGTGGCGCTCAGCAGCAGACAGCCAACCCCACCAGATTTGCTGCGCACCAAATGCTTATTAGCTTCGGTGACGTTCCATTTCCTTTGTCGATTGCAAGTTCGATGCTCGAAATTTTGAATTTTGTCCCCGTGGCGTCCTCTACTTTGTCTATTGGAAGTTTCTTTTAGCTTTGTTTTCCTTTCGGTGTCCGAAGAGAGGGAATCGAGGAGCTCCTCCACCAACCGGGCGAGGATGATTGCAGGATGGATGCGAGACCACCACGAGCGTGGAGGCTCGAGATCGTTCGCACCCAACCCCGGACGCATCCGAAAACGGATGTGTAAATCTGAGTCTCGTACTGAACCCCGATCAAGTAAACGAGAACTTGGGAACCCAAAAACGGTTCGTGCTTCGGAAAAAGATCGAACGTGCAAATGTCGTAACGACTTGAATAATCTAGATGGCCGCAGGGCGACGGCGATCCTAACATGACAAAGCTCGGTTGTGTTTCGGGAAACGTGTTGGTAATCTACATAATTAAGTTAGCCAGGAATTCATGTAACTGGATCAATTATCGTCCCTGCCTAACAAAGAAAGAGATCGGTGGTAAAAACATTGAGAGCGACGGTAGTTCGAATTGGTAAATTCATCGAAATGCTTAGCACAAGCCGAACTCGGGTAGATGTGCGAAGAATTGAGAATTACGAAAAAAACGACGAGATGGGATAGATATTATTGGAGGGAGATGGCGCCAAAGAGACAAAAATTGATTTAGCCTCTTAGGCTTGCATGTGAAATTATGGAGGACGATAAGCTAAAACTAATTAGCGGGTGACGCACCTACCACGATACTCAACATGATGACACCATAGAGTCGTGACAAAGAATGATAATCTTATTATTTAAAAAAAAAAAGAACGTAAAAGCAGCACTAAATCGATAAAATTAAGTTGGATCTAGGGAAAAAAAAAAACTAATGACATTAAAGTTGCAGCAACAGTATTGAAACCTGTGAGGCCGCTCCATCTCAACCATTAAATAGCGAGAACTTCACGCCGAATCCACACGATCTGAACACCCCGAGAGGGAGTCGGCTCACATGCAACCGGGTACATGCGATATTCTATCACTCTTAGGCCTTGATGACGAGGGTCCACCACATGGCGTGATGGTCCCCATTTCAGCTGCAACAAAGCGGTATCTTTCTTCGCCTTTTCTTGGATTCTAAGTCACAAGAAATCATACCTTCGAGAGACACGAAAGGTAAAAAGGTAAGTGAAAATGAGTTCTGGGTTATAAGTCATTGACTAAACAGTTAATTAACACCTTAACGAAGAATCAATCATTACAGATGGAGATTGATAAATAAAAAAAAAATGTGTGTATATGTATGTGTATATGTATATGTATGTGTGTGTGTGTGTGTGTGTGTGTGTGTGTGTGTGTGTGTATTGTGGGGTTGGTGCATATGGAGATTGATTATGAATTTGGGTCGAGGCCTCCGAGGAAAGATCACATGATTCAGCCTGAAACACGAAGGAATGTCTTCGGATCTGGCGATGGTTGTTCCCATGCGTGTAAGCCCATCTGCTCATGTGTCATGTGTCTCGCTACGCACCAAAAGCGATGGCCACATGTAAGGATGGGTCAGATCTAGCAACCCCCAAAACCAGCATAGTCAAATACGTGGCCGCGTGGATAATAATGTCGGGAAAAATATAATTTAGTGAATGCCCATTTATAAAAGGAAATATGACATAAACGATCCTTAAACTTTGGTCCAATGTGCAGTATGATTTCTGAACTTTTAATTTGACGATTATGGTGTGCAATGTGGTCCCTGAACTTTCAATTTATTTAATGTGGCCTCCAAACTTTCGGAGCATGTTTAACTTAGTCCTTCAACTATAAGAAAATATCCAATGTCGTCTCTAAACTTAAAGTAATGGAAAGCTACATTGACTACCTCCCTATAGTTCATGGAGTAAGTTGAACATGTTCCAAAAGTTCAATGACTATATTGATCAAATTAAAAACTCAGGGACCACACATTGCATATTGGGTTAAAATTCATGGAACCACATAGGTAAAATTAAAAGTTCAGTGATCATATTACACATTGAATCGAAGTTCATGGACCGTTTGTGTCATTATTCCTTTGTAGATTTCATACTTCAAAAGGTAGATAGATATGCTTCACCCATGTTAAAATAAGATTCTAACAAGGCTCCGAAATGGCCCAAGTTGAAGTAACGTGTGCAAAGAACTAACACTTTTTTTTTTCTTATCTATGGGCCAGTGAGGTGCAATTGCTTATGCTTAAGCATGTGGCTTAGTCGGATAGATTACCCGTTGACCACGCTTAAGTAGATGAAACGCGAAAGCGGAGGTGGTGGGGGGTAGCGATTGATTCGACTCCAAGGCTAAAAAAGGTAATAGAAATCAATTTAATATCTATTGTGAAAAAGAAAAAGGAAATGCCACAAATTGTGAATAAACCCTTTTTTTTAATATTAAATTTGCAAACATATATTAAAAAATTAAACCCTCTTTTTTTATATTAATTTTGCAAGCATATATTAAAAAATGAAAAAAGAAATCATGGTTTTATTCCCTCTTAAATGTCTGGAATAATTTATTGACTTCACGTTTCCTTTTTCTTTTTCTCCCACCGACGACCCCTTATTAGCTATCGCAACCTCTCGTTTGTCAAGGAGCTTTGCTAATATAACAGTTTTTTGGTGACCGTGAGAATAATAGCATATTGTTGATCACAAATTTTTGAAGGAGTGGACCCTACAATAATTTTTAATTATTCATTATTTATTTTTTGTGGCTCACAACATGCTATCATTCTAACAGTAGGTAAAAAAAAACTATCATATAAACATATTCCTTTGTCAAATAGTGCGATTGATTTGCTCCTTTTTTTAATACTTTGGGCCATAGATTTGCTTATAACAAACGTAACAAGTTGACGCAGGATAAGCGATAACTGGAATACTCTTCCAACAGATAAACTGTAATTGAATTGATAATAGTCTGAAGTCTGTCGATTACAAAGAGCGGATGTCCTTTATATAGATAGGACTCCTAAAGGAAATAGAATTACAAAAGATAATGCTAAAACAAATCAAATCTTATCTAATCAAAAGAGAATTTAAAACGAATATCGCATATATCTCTAGTGCTAAGTTTCCTAAAATAGAAAACGAATATTGAAATATTGCAAATCAAATCTAAAGGTATCCTAAAACGAATATTAGAATCAAATCTAAACGATATCGAATTTGGTAGATCGAAAGTTCGGTAAGTTAGATATTCGGCAACTTAGAGAATTCGGTAACTTTCCCGATCAATGAAATTACGACGTCGTTGTCCTGCATCACAAGTTCATTTGGATTGGCTGAAGAGTTGTTGGAGTATAGGTTGGAGATTCATGCATATACTGTGCTGACATGTCCATCCACGTCAATGCCATGTCAGTGCGCTTCTTCAGCAAACTCGCGAGGTGGACTGAAAAATGAAAAAAGGTTCAAAAATTGCAAACCTATCCTAGAGAGATAGAGATAAGGAGTTAGGAGGGGAAGGGCAAGCTGCAGCCAACTGTCGTGCCTAGCAATATCACATAGAGGAGGATGAACAGGTAATTCTGAACAAATTTGAAACTAATTGCGGAATTTAAACAAGTTAAAACAGAATCTGAGTAACTTCAATAGCAAATTCAGAACAAGACGTGCAATGGTCTAAACATAGTAGAGAGAGTTTAGAGTGAGAGAGGATTGCACACAAAACTTATAGTGATTCGACTTAGATAAGCCTACGTCCACTCTCCAATGCTCACAATCGATTGACATTCCACTAGATGAATCATTGAAAGGTTACAAGAGATATCACACATTTTTACTTTTACAAAATCTCTCAAAGATGAAATACGTAGCTCTCGAGAACAAGTATAAGAATCTGAACAACTCAAACACTTTAGAACTATTTGTTCTTATCTCTCTCTTTCAGTCACCATGATCTCCCTTTTATACTCATTTGATGTTGACCAGGTCCTCCAAAGGATCGATCTTGAATCGCTGATCGGACATCATCAATCTTGATTAGAAGATACTATATCTTGAGAGATTTGGTAGAGAGTTTGAACCCTTTAGATTTAGTTGACCATATAACGGAAAAAGTACACTTTTAGTGCCAAAAGTTGTGTACGGAGAGTATGCCAAAAGTTTCAATCGGATCACTTTAGTGCCAAAAGTTATAAAAAAAAATGATTAGTTTGGTGCCAACTCCGATTTGCTCCGCCGGAAATCTGGCGTGACACTTTTTTATTAATATTTTCAGCTGACGTGGCTCACCGACGGTTCACGTGGCATTATTTTTTTAAAATTTGAATTTTTTATTTAACATAACTTAATAAATAAACTGAAAAATTCAAAAATTCAAAAAAAAAAAAAGGTAGCCGACGAGGGTTTCTAGAACCCCGTGGCTAGGGGCCAACGACCCCCGCCGGCCTCAGCTGGGCTAGGGTCTACAGGCCCTTAGCCAGATCGGGCGAGGATCGTCGGCCCTCGCCCAGGTCTAGCGGAGGGCCGCCACTAGCGGGGGTCGGCCGCGACCCTCGCCTGAGGCCGGCAGGGGTTACCGACCCTTGGCTGGGGCTCGGCGACCCCTGCCGGCCATACCTCCACCCTCGCCGGCGATGGGGTGCGGCGGCGGCGAGGGTTCCAGAAACCCTCGCCAGTTTTTTTTTCTAAGTTTAGTTTTGTTTATTTTAAATATAGTTTTTATTTTTTTAAAAAAATCTGTTAATTTTTTTTAAGAAAAAGAAGTCCACGTGGAACACACGTGGACTTCTTTTTCTTAAAAAAATACCAATTAAAATTTAAAAAATCATTAAAAATGCCACAAGGCAATTTTGGCCGGAATTTTTGGCCGAAGGCACCAAAGTGATTCGTTTTTAAAACTTTTGGCACTAAAGTGATCCGATTAAAATTTTTGGCACCAAAGTGATCTCCGTACACAACTTTTGGCACTAAAGTATACTTTTGCCCCCATACAACTAAATCTTTAGTTTTCATAAGTAGGGTTATTCAAATATGGAACCTTTCTTGTCCCATGAAAGTTAATATCCAATCGAGCATATTTTACAATCTGTTTAAAAAATATTCTTGTCAATCAAATATTTCAGATTTTCATAAATAGCACAACCAAACCGGAAACCTGCCATTTATTGGTATTCAAAGTATGCACAAAAGATATTGCAGAATCTAAACATGATTCAAAAGCAGCCTTCAGAAACAGAAGAATCTCTTTAAATCTGATCAGATTAGAACAGTCACTATGAGTTTTAGTGAAGTCCTTGCTGATATATCACATAAGTCTTCTCTAGATTGAATATTCAAAAGCGATATCTCACTCCATTTGAATAGAAAGATTCAACTCATTCAGAAGCAAATATGTGACGACTTCGTCTTGACTCTGAACACCATGTTTGGAATAATATAAGCTTTTTATTAACATGTTATACCTACAATAAATTGTTTGAAGACATCAACCAGATTCTTTATAAAGTAAGGATAGTTTTGTCAGAATCAAAATGAAGGTTTTCTCAACACCACCTAACTCTTGTTGGGACCCCGCCATCCCTGCAGCCATCCCTTACTCTCGCCGGCCCTTCCCAACGATGGTGGGGAGGCAACGGCGAGAGCTTGCAGCTCTCACCACATGCTTCTCTCCTCCTCTTCTTTTTCTTTTTCTTTTTTTTTTAATTTCAACTTATGACTGAATTGGCACGACTATAATAAGTCTGAGACTCTTTTTGGTAATTTCAATGGACTTTCTCTCTTCTCAAATGATACAAAAACACGTGTGCTTATTATTACCTCCAAAACAGAATGCTAAAAAAGAACTCTCATCCAAGAAGCTTTTACTACTCTAAAAAGAAGAGAGCTTTTATAAACTTCAAGTAATTATCTCCTCTCACGGTCATTTCTCATTGAGCTCTAGCCTTTACATATCTACATAACTTTTGAGAGAGCCTATGAAAATTCCGCAACAATGTAATGATTTCGAAGATGACCCCATTAGAGAATTCCCTATTTGGGATATAAAGCTTGGAACAAGAAGAAGGATGAAAGACCTTACATTTATGGCATGCATGATGAGAGCGGTTCCTTTTCGCATCATGACCACCTAATACAAAATCAAGGTCGAGGACGAATTCGGGTCACCAACCAAACCCTAATTTCCCCTCGATTGTGCTCTCGGAGGACCTAATTATCAGGTGGGTGTGAGGAAGATGAGACCCACATCCTGGTTTGGTACTCCCAACTGAATGACCACGACCCATCACAACTGTCCCCCTAGTTCACATACATCATATCGCTTACACCAAGATTTAACCACCCACTTGACCCAACCGCGACCCCTTTGATTTCTTAAGCGCGCATGCTCGAGTTTCGGGACTCAGGTCGGCCGGACTTCGGCACCAAAAGCATTACAAACATATCGGCCATAGCATATCTCGTAGGGCACGGGATAATCTGACTGCCTGATGTAAGTCTTTCTAAAGAACAAACAATAAGAAGAATGTAGGCGTTCGAAAAGAAGTTAAGGTAATAGTCCGACCACATGGTTTTACAAACATCCAGTTCTCATCGATCACACGCATGCAAGCAGCCAATTGAACAAGCTAACCAGCAGCGGTACCATGGAGGAGTAATGATGATACGAGCGACTCGGTTGATGGCTTACGACAGTAAATGTTGGCACAGGCGTCGCGTGAATTCCCTGTCTTAATAAATTTTCACCCGCATTGATTGCGGGGCAATGATGCTTCAGATGCTCTTCTTGCTATGCAACCATGTATTATTACTGTCCCCGCCGTTGTTCAGTGACCATCACTCGGGTTTGTTGGGCGGTCCTGGGGATCGACATCGCCCACCTTAATTTTCGCGAATGCTTTTTGGTGGGGTGTCGCTGGAATCTCAAAAGCGACGTGCTTTGCTTTGCTTTGCTTGCTATTCTGGTTGACTGATGGTGCTCTAGATGATCCATGGAGGAAGCAGGGAAGGACATTAATGGCCAGACACCGCAGTTGTTTCGAAATGGACGTGTTTGGAAATGACAATTGAGACCCAAACTCCAATCTTCTGCTCCGGATAGATAGACATCGATATGAATAGATCCGAGAGTACTTTGAGCGACAAGTTCATCAAGCAATCCAACAACTCTTTTGGCAAATATTGGTGCTATTCAATTTCGTGCACAATCTATCCATGTCTCTGGATTTCAGAGCCCCAACTCTTGTTCGACAGCGTCTTGATATTCCACCTTGCTCGCATATAGACTACTATAAGGTAAAATAACGCGTGATGAATCCTTTTTCTTCTTCTTTTTTTCTTTATTCGGTACTCGAGCTTGGCAGCTCGCCATGCGGAAACAACTTGATTCATCATTGTAGATGGAGAAAATCTACAAAAAAAAAAGTCATAAACTTAATGCAATTGTGTCAATTGAGTCTTAAACCCTTTTCGTTTGCTAATTGAGTCCTAAATCTTTTGTACTTGTGTCAATTCAGTCCATCTGGCCAACTTTGGCCAGCCGGCGCTAACGTGGACATCTATCAGTGTTGACCTAGCGCTTTTGACACTGGCGTGGTAATTTTTAATAATATTTCAATGTTCTTTAAAAACTTTATCTATTTTATTTATTTTCTTCCTTCTTTTTTCTTCTTCTCCTGCTTCCCCCAACTGGTTGCTCGGCGATCAACCACTAGCGAGGCTCTACCTCACTGTCATTGGGCGAAGGTC
The DNA here is from genome assembly GCA_021437785.1 of Rhodomyrtus psidioides. Classification (NCBI taxonomy): domain Eukaryota; kingdom Viridiplantae; phylum Streptophyta; class Magnoliopsida; order Myrtales; family Myrtaceae; genus Rhodomyrtus; species Rhodomyrtus psidioides. Next base: position 8,723,846 of record JAILYB010000015.1, on the reverse strand, counting down.
GACCTCGCCTCTGGCTGATGGTCGGGCGATCGACTGGAGGAAGAAGGGGAAGAAAATAAAAGAAAAAAGGAAATGAATAAATGATTTGAAAAAAAAAACTAGAATGTTACTAAATATTGCCACACCAGCACCGTTGGCTGGATGGACTAAATTGATACAAATGCAAAAGACTTAAACTTGATTGACAAAAAAAAAACATTACACAATTGACGCAATTACAATAGGTTTAGAACTTTTTTAGTAATTTTCCCTTGTACAAGTTAAAAGGCATGCAATGCATGCTTAGGCCAAGGGATTTACGAGGATGACTATGTCACCCTTATTGTCTGGGCTTATAACTTATATTTTTGAGTAAGACTTACTCAATATCGCAAGCTTTCCGTCCATGAAAAAAAAAAAACATCATAAATCAAGCGAAGATGAGCTTCCATACCATACAAAATCGAGTACGCGTGGCTCATTCAATTAGGTGACATAGTTCCAAGGAATTAACTCTTATGTAGGCTACTAAATCTCACCATTTTTTTTTTCTATTTTCGCGTCTAATTATTATTATTATTATTATTATTATGGAAAAGAAAAAGAGACTTGCATTTTGTAATTGCTAATTACAACACTCAGAAGACTCCACTTTTGTTGTCCGAACTTTTGGTGAAGGTAGGAACGGGGGAATCTAGTCGTTGGCAGGTCACAAAACCGCAGTGGCGCACGTGGCCCATTCTCAGGCCATTGGAACCCACACCTCTTCAATTTTTACAACCATCTTGTATATCCGCAAAAAAAAATAAAAATAAAAATAAAAATAATAATAAAGATAAAATTCAACAAAAAAGAAAAAGAAAAATCAGATCGCTATATTATCAATGGATCCGAATTGTCTGCCCTTTCCTTAGAATGGCAGGCACCTGCCCTTGGGAGGCCTAGATCTCCTATTTTTAAGGGATACTTTTTTGATTTTATTTTTATTTTTTTAGTAATAATCTGGGCCATCCATTCATAACACGAATGGTCTAAATTCAAAGGGCATTATCTGCCCTTATAAGAGAAGGGCAAACGATCCCTTCGCATTATCGATGGACGCCACTTGTGCAGATTCGAATTGAAAAAAAAAATCTCTGAGGGCGCACATCAGGACACTTTTGGAGTAGAATTTTTGTTTTATAAGGATATAAATCCGTTTAGTGACGTAACTTTCGAAACCGAAATCTATTTGGTTACGTAGTTTCAGAGCAATTTTGTTTTGTTTTTTTTTTTTGGTTTCAAAAGTTGTTTAGGAACCACTTGAAGAAGTAAAAGAAGTTAATTTCTAATCGGAGGTTTGATTTTTTAAAGCAGGTTTAAGTCCTAAGTTCGCGTCTTATCTAATTTGTGAAATTTAATGAAATGGTGAAAAGAAAAATTGTGAGTTGAGGTGGACTTTCATTGCACTTGCGGCTTGCCGACACCTGAAAGGAACGCTCCCAAAAATTATAAACATTTTTTTTTAAAAAAAAGCCTTAATTAAGAAATTTCCGGCTGTGGTCATTCCCAATTCGTTGAGAAACCAAATTGACTTCTCCACGTTGGGTTGACACGAGCGAAGAAGGCAAGAAAACGCCGCAACCCCCCAACCGCACTCCACGTCACACGATCATGTCCTAATCCCCGTTATTCACGTCATTAAAATATGTTCGCCAATAAATTACGTTTATTTTCTCAAATAAAGATCTGAAATGAACATTATTTCAAATAAATATCTGATTAAAAGTATTTTTCGTTATTTTATTTTAAATTTTTCCTCTCCCCTCTCGTGACCATCGTGGGGGAGGCCCGAGGGCGATGGCTGGGGAGGGAAGAGAGAAAAAGAAAAAGAAAATGATATAAAAAATAAATAAATAACGAGAATATTATTGATAATGTCCATTTTTGAAACAAAGAAGTCATTTTATGTCTTTATTTAAAATGAAATTCATTTTAGATAATTATTTGAGAAAATAAACGTAATTCATATCCTTATTTAGAATTTTCCCTAGTTAAAATTACAAGCTGATGCCAAACGACGTCGTCTCGCTCTCGCCACACTCCACGAGATCACCTTCCTCCTTTAAAAAGTAGAAGCGAAGCCAACGGAGCAGAAGCACAGCGGAGCATCGAAAAAGTGCCCAGACACTTTCTCTCTCTCTACCCCATCCAAGACCTATGCCGCCGGCGACATCGCCGGAGGTACCGGCGGCGCCACCTCCTCCTCCTCCTGCCTCCTAATTCCTCCTACTTCAACCACCGCGACCGAATCGCCGGACACCGCCACAATGCCAGCCTACACTCCTCTTCCGCAACCGCCGCAGAACCTTAAGCAGAGGGTCCTCACCTGCCTCACCAAGCTCGCCGACCGCGACACTCACTCCATCGCGTCCTCGGAACTGGACTCCATTGCTCGGTCGCTTGATCCGGCGTCGTTCTCAGTCTTCATCTCTTGCATCAACTCCACCGACGCGTCCGACAAGTCTCCGGTGCGCAAGCAATGCGTGAACCTCCTCGCGATTCTCTCCGTCACTCACGGCAACACTCTCTCTCCTCACCTGCCGAAGATGATCTCCGGCATCACGCGCCGCCTCCGCGATCCGGACTCCGCCGTCCGGTCCGGTTGCGTCAGCGCCACTGCCGCTCTTGCCACGAACGTGAACAAACCTTCCTTCGATTCGTTCCTGAAAGCTTTCTCCGACGCACTCTTCACCGAGCAAGACGTGAACGCGCAGATGAGCGCGGCTCTGTGTTTAGCGTCGGCTATCAATGCTTCGCCGGATCCTGAGCCTGCAAAATTGTGCAGGCTATTGCCGAGGTTCGAGAGACTGTTGAAGACCGACGCTTTTAGGGCGAACTCAGGGGCACTGACGCTGATTGAGAGCGTAGTTGGTGTCGGCGCGGCTAGGAGCGAGGGAGTGTTGAAGAATTTGGTGCCTTGTGTGCTTGGGTTCCTCAGTGGCGAGGACTGGGCTGCGAGGAAGGCCTCCGCGGAGGTTCTACTGAAGTTGGCGGTTGTCGAGAGAGATTTGTTGGTGGAGTTTAAGTCCGCATGTTTGAAGGTCTTGGACAATCGGCGGTTTGATAAGGTCTGATTCTTTAATCTTGTACACTGCATAATTTGCAACTTTTATCTGTATGATTTGGGTTGGTGGCTCCGATCAATATGGCAGCTTTGAAGAATTTTGATCTCCAGGATATATGATCCATGATAATAACGTGGTAGTTGAGCCGTGATTTCCTTTTTAGGGGTAATTTGCTAGTGTAGGTATTAGGTGGGCAGTAGATTTGGACCTGGATTTCTGCATTAGTCATCCCGTGACAAACTACTCATTGGTGTCGATTTCCCAATTTTTGGATCATGAATTCAAAGTCTTTCCGTTTACTTGATCCATCCGGTTTTCTAGGTGAAGGCAGTTAGGGAGGTTATGAACCAGACGGTGGAGGCCTGGAAGCTGATTCCTGATCTTTCCGAGGAAGTTTCCACTCCGCTTCAGTCGGTTTCTTCTTCCAAAGGTTTGGATCTTTCTAGCAGTTTCACTTTTTCCTCTTTCTGGGTTTGATGCGTTATCTGCAAAAGGTCCAACTCCCTTCAAATTAGTCTGGTGCTAACCACTCTGGATCTGAAAATGGGAAAAAATATTTTTGGTTATGCAAATTAGATACTAATCTGGATTTATGTCTTCTTGGGTTATAAATGTTGGATCGGTTTGCCAAGCCATAGACATAGCTACAGGATTCCTGGTTGCTCAATAGGTTCAGATTTGACAAAGTTCTGATGCTAGTTCATTTTATTGCTTGTCATATTCTTAAGTTCGTTTGCCAATATTTTTCTGTTGCAGTATCTGCTTGATTCAAGCTCTTTCTTTCCCTCTGTCAATACAGAAAATGCAAGTGATGGTCGTTATCCATCTGCATCAAGAACTCTTTCTTCTTCTGGATCTGTCGGGCCTCAGATGAGGAAAAAACCAACACCACCTGGCCGTCCAACTTCACTGACTGGTTCATCTGCATCTGCAAGCACTCTAAGGAAGAGAAGTCCACTGAAGAGTAGCAACAGAAATGTCAGTCCCATCCTTCGGAAGGTGGATCATAAGAAGCCTTCGGACTGGAAAGTTGAAATTGCAATTTCCAGATCTACCTTATCAAAGGGGACTGGTGGGGATGATCTCAGGGAGACGAATGAAAACATTCCTCAAAGAAAGAGCAATGAGATTTATGAGGTCTCAAAACCAGAAACTAAAAGAGCCCTTTTCGGCAAGAACTCTGATGAGAATATGCCCAAGCCTAGTGGATTCAGGTCTGGATCTCGTGTGGTTCCATGTCCTGAGGGAAGGTCTGATTTTACTCTTGTAGCTAGTAACACAGCTGAAGATCACCACAGGAATCACAAGGACTCTGAAGATTTATCATTAATTCGCAATCAGCTCGTTCAGATTGAGCAGCAGCAATCAAGTCTGCTAGATCTCCTCCAGGTCTGTTTTGCAAGCATGACCATCGAAACTTTTATCCAATTAATCAATGCTGACTGCACCAGGGATACACTAGATAATGAAAAAGTGGCACTGTAATTGTATCAAGTAACAGTGTGAGAGTTTGCATAGCCCAATAGAAAACATTTAGCATTTCTTCATGAGCAAACAATGTGAAGATTCGCATAATTAGGTGCCTCATCCGCAGCAATATTTGCACAATCAAGAATATTCAAGATAATATTGTAATAGTGTGAGCTATTTTTGCTCTTTGGTTACCTTTTATGTTTATAACCATATCAACACCTACTGGTACTTGTTCTAATTTTACATCCCTGTGTACTCCTATTAGCGATTCATTGGGAGCTCACAAAACGGAATGCGTTCTCTGGAGACACGTGTGCATGGTTTAGAGATGGCGTTGGATGAGATTTCATATGACTTGGCACTAACAAGTGGAAGGATGACCAGCACTGACTCCAGAAGAACCTCTTGCTGCATGTTACCTACAGATTTCTTGAGTTCAAGATTTCGGAGGAAGCCAGAGGGTCGGTACTCAAGTTCCAGGTTCATCTCTTCCGATACACCATCAGTATCCTCCACATGCTTCAGAGCTGATAGGAACTGTGACAATGGAGTGCGTAATTTGGAGAACCGCAGGTTTCGACAGCAGGGTGGCGCTGGCTTCATGGTGAATCCATTGGCCAAGATTCATACTGAGAATCGGTCGATTCCAGAGATGGTGCAGTAGCCAATACAATTGCCAGGTATAGAGTCGTGATATTTCCACCTTTCTTTTGTTCTGTCTTGGCGGATAAATGAATTGGCCTTAGTGACCAAAACCTCCTCGCAAGACAAGTCGTGACATTGTGCTGCCTCAAATTCTTCAGTTGCAACTCATTAGAGACCATATTGAAGGTTTCATTTCACTTCTGAAATATCAAGACCTAAACCCCCTGCCACTGCAGACTCATATTCTCAATGTCCCATTTCGAAAATCAAGATAAATTTCACTTTAATTCTGAAGCTGTTCCACCTCTGTGGTAACCCCCTATATCTGGTTTATCTTACCATTTTCAGTCCTAATAACGAACCACTAGTTGGAGGAATAGGTGTCCCGTAAATTTGTGGTTCATTTGCAGTATCTGACCCCGATTTTTCGCATTCTATGCAACAGATGTGTAGTTTTGTTTTCATCAGAAACCGGAACCTCTGAAGTCGAGCAGCTTACCAGATGGAAGGTTCTGCTTTTAAACTTCTCTGCTAAAGTTTTTGTAAAGATGAATCTGGTGAGAGAGAGAAGACAAGCAGAGTAATTTGTCTAACTCTACGTGGGGCTGCCAGCGGAAGCCGTCACAGATCGCCTTTTTGCCATGTTTGAAGTGGAAAATCAAGACACCAGATGACATCAACCTGGGCATCCCCGTATACAGAGCCTGGAATGTGTACAGAGGGTGATGTGTATTCTCTTTTGAGTCGGTCACCTTAAACTTTGATCTCTTCCTCAGATTTCAGAATTCTTGTATTGCTCTCTTAATGATTGAACGCTTTTGTAATCATTCGAATCTTGTCTGCAAATCTCACTTTCATTGGACAAATGGAACCGTGTTTGCCTTGTGCGATGCATACGTCGCGTACCGCGCGTTAAGATAGGAGTGCGGACTCTGCGGAGAGGTCATTGGAAGGAGAATAACACCGTAAAACTTTCAAGAAATCGGAACCTTTTTTTTAGAGGAGTCAAATGGGTGGATTGAGCTGAATATGATCCGATCCATATTGATCTATTTAACTCGTTTTGATTTAAATTCATATAGTACAAATCTAACGAGACCCATATTACTAAAACATTTCCATTTAGCAAAATTTAAGGAGATTGTGGACAATTTTTATAACTAAAAAATAAAAATAAAAAATAAACTCACTTCAGATAATTATGTAACCTGTTGAAAACCATTAAGTTCTTCATGACCCATTTATGATCCATATAAGTTTGTCAAGCAATCCATCTATGATCTTCACTCTTGAACATGAGTTACAATATGGATTCTTTGGCCCATTTTACCACCTCTATTTGTTTCCGAGGTGAGGAGTGGACAGGACATTGCTGTATGGACCAGGCAAATGCGCCATGCGTGTATCCGAATGGTCGAATCCAATGGACCTACGTTAAATCTGGCGGCATTCATTGCTTTTATAGGCCCCATTGTTAGACTTGGTGAGATCCATTAATTATGATTGAATTTGCTACACAACTCGAATTGTTCTAATTGCATTACTCTGATCAGGGCTGGTTACACCGGGATGAAGTTCTCCATTCCGATCTCAAACAATAACAAATCGAGCCTCTTCAATTCGAGCGCCACGGGGAGAGAATTCATGGATCGTCTGGAAGTGAAAATCTTAAGATCTCGCCAAGAGTAAGCCAAACGAAATCGGTAAATGTGAACTACATTGCTCGGGTTGACACTAGGTATCGAGGGATGGAGCCCTGATTATTCATGACAGGCAAAGAGCATCAAAGAAAAACAAGCAATTCTCAATGTATATCTCAAAATGATAAATCACAACACTGCTCACGGCAATGAATGTCTGTTATTAAACAGATATCGAAAAGTTTCATATCATTTGTCTTTCTATGGTACTGTTATGAATGATAAGTCAAGAATAACTATATCATGAAGGTTCCACGGTCATTATTTATGTACAACTGGATAACTATGAGGATATTGATAAATTAATGAGCATAAATAGTTCATAAATAATCCGATCGCTTCCTTTTTGACAATGCAAACCGCCTAACTGCTATTTATATGGGCGGGACTCGTCTCTCTTCATGTAACAGTGACATGGCCTCCACTACCATTTGTTCTTCGCCAGAGATATAAGCTGCACAGCGCGTGTTACAATTAGAAAGAGTTGAAGAAACCAATGTATCAACACACATGACAAAGAGGACTCATGTTAACAGGCAACTTGAGCAGCGAAAATGGTGAAAATTCTACTTTATTGCGTATCCTATGAGCATAACCTTCTTTCCCTAATCATCGAATAGCACGATTCTATCCACCTGGCCTAACCACATATCCAACAACAGAAGGTTTGTACTATGCAAGGCAGACTAACATGATTCGGGCACTCATTACTCCCAATTCATTGCAATAAAATTCACTTTATGCAAAGAGGCAAAGGAAAGGAAAGAATGACATTTCAGGATGCACAAATGGTCCTACGTAAAAGTGAGAAGAACGGAATTCTTAAATAAAATCATCACTTTGTGAGTATTTGATTCCTAAAAACTGCCAATGGGAGCAATGGGGTAACTATTCTGCGATTGGGGGGTATAAGAAGCGAAAAGGCCATATCTGCAGTGTGCCCAGAAACTAGAACCCAAAACAAAAGGAAAGGTCATGGGGAAAACCTTTATTCTCGAAGCACACAAGCATAAAGAAATTTAACAGCCACTGAGGACAACTATGGAAAAGGAACTTGAAAAGATGGACATAATTTACTGCTGCAGTCGATTTTCAAGCAAATAAAAGCTAATTTGCACAAAAAGTGCATGATTTTCAAGCAAATAAAAGCTAATTGGCACAAAAAGTGCATTCACATGATTGCTGCTGAAGCTATAATCAATAAGGACCCACCGTCTGAACAATTGATGAGGTACTGAAAAATGTGCTTATAAAACTAGAAAGAAGCATAATGCACTCACTGTAATTGGAAAAGGCAATTTAGTAAATGCATCAGGATATAGTAGTTAAGGATGTTGTCATGGCAATCAAGCAATTCCGACAATAGTTAGAAATATAATAACAGGCTTCCACTACAGCTTGTTCTAACTTATTCCCTGTAGAGGTGTGCAGAAGAACCTAGGATAAGCATTAGAGGTCACAAGAAAAGTTTAGAACCGGTAAGTACGTATGTTTCAGGGCATGGGTTCAGACCTCCACCTTGTACCGTATGATCTACGCTAATGCAAGATACTTGCAGAAAGATAGAGGAACCCTAAAAAAAACATATTTAAATAATGTGCAAATTTCTGGAGCTATTATGTTTTAAGTACTTGTGCAACATTTTGGTTTATGACCATCCATTATTGTAGAATGCACATATTATCTAATGTGGTGTTTTAGTCATTGATATAGGTGCAGTTAGTTTTCACTTAATAAGAAATTTAAAATACTAAAATACCAGGTAGTGAAACATGTAGAACCGAAAGGTTCTAGGTCTCAGGGCCCTTCTAAGAGCCTACAAGGTAGATTTCAAGTTTCAAAATTTTACCATCAATGTCCACATGGTAGATCTTAAAGGAGGACAAACACCCTTTTCACCCTAGAACCTGCACACCACTACCTAATGTGCTGAATTTCCAACAGCAGATCATACACAACTAGTTAGAGGCTACATAACTAGATAAGTTAAGCGAAATTTTACACAACTTCCCATACAACCAGAAAATACATCACAAACCTGTTCTGCAATTTGCGCTAGCTGTTGACTGTCTTGAGACGTTTCACATGAAAGGGCAGAGTTCTCCTGTTTCATAGAACGGTCATGTTTTCGTCGCTTTTTCTTCGAAGTAATATCAGCACCACAGAAAGTGCCATCAGGGCTGCGCAAAATTTCCTTCTTACGTCTAGTAAATGTGAACTTGATAATCTTCTTCTCCAGGGGTCTGCCTGAAATCCCGTCACTGACACCAGAAGCTTTCAGATCTGAGTTTGATAAGTCGTTGATTTTATCTTGACCTGATGTGGTAGATAAAACATTTAAATACTGGACTCCACCATTACCCTGTCTTATAATTTTTGATTCCTTCGGCGTCTTACTTCCATTATCTGCATCCACCATAATACCTGATTTAACAAGCTCAACATGTTTATGAGTAACCAGAGCACCCGATTTCTCCGTTTCTTCAGTTGCCTCTGAAGGTGAATGTAGTCTGCATGGTGGATGAGATTCCTTAGAAATCCCGAAGGAAAAAACATCAGTTGCTCGCTGCTTTGTCAAAGTCTGGTCATGCAGCTTCCCCCATGAGGTATTTTTGCTTCTGCATCCTGGAGTCCTTTTTCTTTTTTTTACAAAAGTTTCAATGACCGCATTGCAGTCCGCTTTTATCACTTTCAATGCAGAGGGTTCTCTCTTCCTCCCGTACTTCTTATATGCAGAGAGGTTGGATATCGCAGCTGACACTTTACCTTCTTTTCCCCCACTGTATGTCCCATGTTCAACATTCTCCTTTCGTCCAGAGAAAGACAGCTGTGCGGACGAATTCTTTTCAAATGCCCACACTCTCTGAGTGTCCTTGTTTCTCCCGAGCATAGGCTCTTTGCCTCTCATTACTGTGACAGAAAAACTACGGTTATGAATACAGCAGTATTCATTGAGAGCTCGACCTTTACAGGAGCAATTACTCCCCACTGATCCTTTATTGGAACTGATATTCATGCCAGAAACGTCATATGCAGTCTGTGAACCTGATTGAGACTGCTCTATGGAATCAGAAGTAGAACGTCTTTTCCCCCCTAACACTTCTTCAGGTTTGACAGTATCACCAGTTGTACGAGTCTTACTAACTTGATGTGATTTATGAGTTGTTTCATTTTCCAACTGATCTCGAGCTTCCTTCAACTCTTCTCTAAGCTCTTTGACTGTATTCTTAGATTCCTGAAGTTGTGCCTCAAGCTCTACAATTCTTTCTTGCCGCCATGCTGATGTTGTTTCTGCTTCACTCAACTGCATATAAGGAAGAGCAAATTAATGCAGTTTCTATTCCAAAGTACTATAAGGATTTGAAGATTTTTTAAATAGATTTTGGAAATAAATGATGCATGTTAGCTTACAAATCCAATAAAAAATGATAATAGTTTCATTCCCTTATTTTGCAGCCTCATACATAAGTTGTATATCTTACAACAGAATACAGTCCAAGAAAAGGTATGAAAGAATTTGGCACTTCAGAAATTTGCAAAAGACATCTCCAAGTTTACCAAATTTATACAATGAGGACATTGAATTTCATTTTTTTCATGAAGCAGAAATCGCCATCCCCGAAAAGATAATTTGACTCTAGTAATATTTAAAGAATTTCAAGCACTTTCCTACCTATTAACTATAAATGGGATTAAGCAGAAGGAATCGGTACAGAGAATATCACAAACATAAACATACAGAGAAATGTATAAAGATACTAGGTCTTGCTAAGAATACCATGAATATAAACATCGCAGAGAAAATGCATTATGATACAATCATAGGACGAAAATTGGTGAGGCCAAAAGCATCAATAGTTTTTCCATCATGGCTTAAAAATCATGAATTCGAGTCTTTGGATTCTGCAACTTTGGAGAAAAGCTGCACGGATGATTCTCCTCCCCTGTAATTGTCAGCATAATGTGCAGTAACGCTATTGTAGTTTAAAGTCCCAGATATGCAAGAAAACTGTTTCCAAGGTCACTTTTTTCATGCCAAAGAAAGCAAGGCAATACCTTAAAGTGTCAAGAAAAGCAATGGTGCGAGATATTTAAAGGAAATATCCGGAGATGCCCTAATTTATTAAAACTTAGGATATTGACTGCAGTAAAATCAAACAGTACTTTCAAAATTCAGCAAAAAGTAAGGACCGCACATTGCACAACGTAATAAATTATAAACGCCCCTAAATCCGATATGCTCAAATCATTAGAGGAAATTTAGCCAATATGCATGCATATGCATGCAGGAAAAGAACGTGGAAGGGTATGTTTCGTGCCAAAAAGGCGGAAAACTAACTCGTTTTATGTTGGTCATTAAGTACCCCAAGACAAGGTGACCGTCATATAAAAAATACCTAATATGCCACTAAACAAGTCCCGTTTCAATATCATGTAGCTGTTACACGATAAGATACGGAAGATATCGATATGTAAGTGATAGAAAAGATGTGCATGCAGGAAAAGTTTGTAAAAGGGTAAGATTCCTGCCAAAAGGAGGAAAAGTAACTCATCAATGAATCAACCAATAGGCTGAGCCGAGGTTTGAAAAACAATCATGCTTCAAAAAATGCCTAATATGCCCATAAACAGGTCTCATTTCAAGCCAAACAAGAGGTAGAACTAAAATTTTCAAGTAAATGGAAATGAAAATGAAAATCGTGAATTTGTAAGTGGTATGAGCAGGAACTTAGAGATCTCAAAGAAGTAACCGCCAACTGAGATGCAATATTTCTCACCGCTTGCAGCAAAACAATTTTTATAATTTAAGGGCACTTGAACATTTCAACAAAAGAGAGACATATTCTAGCATACCCGAATGTTCACAATGCCGCCTAAAATACTAAATACACAATCAAATCTAAAGTGCCAAACCAAATTTGAGAAAACAAATGCTCAGTTGTATACATGTAAAAAGTATGTCAAGGCAGGTCAAGTACAAAGTACGCAAGAAAGCGGAAGAAAAATTGCTTTAGTAACCATTTTCATACTTTGTAACAATAGGACTGTCGAAATCTCTCTAAAAAGGAAATTTGGAAAGCACAATATGCTATTTAATTTCCTCAACATAATTTCTTATGTGTCACTGGATTTCCAAAGCCACTTAGTTGAAAGGCATAATCCAAGATTTCTTATCCGGTACATGATCAATTGTGTGATATGAGCGAATAGATCCAGAAACTTGAACTCAAGCAGGTTTGAAGGGATGATTCCCATTCTTTGCAGAACTATTTTCTGTTTTTTTATGTAATAGAGAAATCATAGGACTCAAACTGGCCCATCACGAAGTCGGCACATCTGAAAATTTGCATGGACACTTTACATGTTGTTGACATATTGAAAGGTAAAATATTTTCTCAAGATCATCAAAAATATGACTTCTAAGAGAGCTTGATAGAAAAAACTAATAATAGAGCTATTCCTCAACATTTAACTGCGAGTTGCAAATTACATATGCAGCCAATCAAGGAAGCAGAGATATTGTTTTGTTAAGGAATCAATGCATGCCATATTCTGCCAAGTAATCAAAAGGACTGCGAAGAAAATTATTCCGCTGTAATAAAGGAAATATGACGTAATAAGAAACATTTTGCAGTTTTTATTTTCTTTCTTTCTTTCCTACTTTATTTTTGTTTTGAAATAAACAGTTGCTCAACTTGAACTTTCTGTTTCTTCACATAGTAACATTTTCAGGTTTGATCAGAATTGATGACTCCCATGCCAATGCTGGCTAGATTGCGGTACCACATGGTGAAACACATAGCTTACCCGGGCTAAACAATACATTGGATACAATTTCACTCAAAAGCTTAAACTGCAAAACTGGGCTAGTTGCACATACTCTACCCTTTCTTATGCGGAATATATCCTCAACCCATACTTCACCAGTGTACTCTATCGTGAGTCTCAACACTTTCCATATGATAACTAATGTCATGAGCATGTGAAGAGAATGTCCCGTGCCAGAAAAATCATATAACATCCACTGTCTCGTGGGTTTCTCCATATATTCATCCGTAACACTTAACAACTCATAAGTAACCATTGGCTGCGTGATCTAGCATGGCCTATTGTCAACCAAGGAACAGCACTACATGCTCAAACACTCACATGATCATTAGTTGATTTACCTTGGTCCATGCGTGCCAGAACAAAGAATTGTGAAAGAAAACAATATGTTATATTTTTGAATGATTAGCTTCCGCCGAACACCAGCTAACTACAACAAAGAATAAACTGCTCAAAAGTACAAACAAAACGCTAGTAAACATAGTTACCTTGTCCCGATAAACTATTCTAAGACACTAGTCTTTTTAGTAGCGGAGAAATTTTCTCTCAGGCTGAGTATGCACTTTATCCATCACAAATTGAAAAAGACTAAAGTTGTTTGTTTGCATCCTTGGCAACAAGATTCAAAGCAGAAACACGACATGCCTGGGTGATAAACTACTCTAAGACACTCGTCTTTTTAGTAACGGAGAAATTTTCTCTCAGGCTTAGAATGCATTTTATCCGTCATGAATTGAAAAAGACTAAAGCTGCTTGTTTGCATCCTTTGCGACCAGATTGAAAGCAGAAATACAACATGCCTGGGCAGTAAACTACAATTTGAAGATAGTTTAAGCTCGAAAGATTTTGACATTATACAAACAGTCTGACAATAAAGACCATTTATCACTGAAGATTTTCCCTGTTTAGTATTAAAGCACAATCACTTCATTTATCATTTAAATTGGTACGTCTTTCTAAGTGTATTAACAAAGTAATGTTTCGTTCAAGGTTGATGAACTAACAGAGCAAAAGAAATGTTCAGTAGGTCATATGCAAGGATATGTGTCTTCAGTTGGTGCTCCTCAATATATAAAAAGAAAATCACCAAGACTGAACTGTAGGATCGGATTCACCTATCTTTTTCTTTAATGACAAGGGGGCACTACGTAAAGAGATCAAACCCAAGGGTTATTATGGTACAGGTACAGGTACACTAGCGGGAAACAAGTCCTTTATTTTGCATCATCTTAACAGAGAGAGGCAGGGAGATTTCTCAGCCTCAGAGGCCGGTCATTGTAGTAGGTCCACTCAATTCACATCCCTTGCACATGCATCAAGATGTTTATGCATGAATTCATGCATTACCTCCATACTTTGACATTGTCATTTCAGATTCTTCATGGATTTTTGGGCACAAGCTTAATGAAATTGGAGAACTTTTAGATAGAGAGACAACTGCTATTTTAACAACAACCATCAAGTAAAATTCTGAAATTGATATGTATTTACAAGTTATGGTGTATAATGTAGCTACAAATTGGCATGACAAACTAAAATGCTTGCAGTTTCAGTTGGACCAATTTTCTGTACATCGTGCTCGGAGTACAATCAAGCACAATTGCTTCCAAAGTGCCGTGAAGCAAATTAATGGCAGCCAACGCATTTATACCTTAACAATGCTTCATTGTTGGATGACTACATAAGCCAAGAAGAAAGATGGAAATAGAACGAAGAGGAAACTAGTTAACCATTTTGACCGGAGAAGAATCTAGAGATTCTCCATATTCGGCCACACCTTACAAAAAGGTGAGCCAATGTGACGTTCCATGAGCTGAAACAGGGAGTAGGACGAGATGATCTATTATGCCTACTGTATTGAAGGGAAGACTGTCTCGTAATTCAGGTGCTTAAATCAAATCATGGGATTTTCTCCTTCACCATACATGGGTTGTATAGTTAACACACGTCACTCATAACAAAATTGGAGGAAGAAAGCATCCTCTATCAACCCAAGTCTGATCTTATCTTTAGGCACTGCCTTTGGAAGTTAAGCACAAAGTTTTTTATATAGACATACCATCCAAAAATGTCGGAGACACATTTAAGTGATTATTGATGGCCCTACCACTTATGCATAAGACATAAATAATGAGAAAGAACGACCACCATTACTGCCAGGCCTATACAGAAAGCTAATTGCAACTACCATTGTAGCAGGACAAAGGACCTATCCGTGTGTGCTGGTGGCGACTGGATTAGTTTCACGTACAATCTATCATCTATTGCTGTAGCCAATAGTAAACGAGATAAAATGTAAGCGAATAAAAACTCTAAAACTAACGGCTTTACGTGGTATTTGTTTTACCACAAAACTTAGTGTAACATTCACAGATTACACAACTGGTGAAATATAGGTATTGAAAGCAGACAGACAGCTGCAGCTTCTAGAAAACGAGTGCGATGATATCCACTAAAGACCAAAGTTCCATTACCAAACAATAATCCACATTGGCCATGCCAATTAATTGACAAAAAGACCCCAGGCTCCTCATCAACCTCGATGCCTGTAAAACAAAAGCCAAAGCAAGACCAAACGACATATTATACCTTGGCATCATACACTTGCTTCAACCTCAAAAGTAAACGCAACGCCTCTTCCTTCGAACCAAGGAGCTCCTCCTTAAACTGAGAAGCTCTTCTTTCGGCTGCCATCACTCGCGCTGCCTCCTCCTTGGCTAAGCCTAAGATAATCTCCGCGTACGCCTTCTTCAAGGCCATCAGTTTCTAACCAAACAGAAATCCAGCAAAAGCCGCAGACCAAAAATCAAATACAAAACCAGCCGCCATAATGGAACCGAACATCAGCACGATCAGAACAGCCATCAATCACCGACCACTGCCTACGGAAGAAGAGAAGAAACCAAACTGCCTCGAAAGAAATGGAAATCGACCAAAAACGCCACCCGAATCACGCGAAGCATCGGGAGGAACGCGATAAGCCAATCGTAAACCAACCAAAACGAACACAGCAGACGCCATTCCCCGCCGGGGAGAGAGGGAGAGACGCACGGCCATGATCGACGACGAAGACGGAAAGAGAATCGATCGGTCCGTCGTTCTAATGGAATTTACCTGGGAATCGTCCATCTTCGACTAGTGCATTCGATCGCTTTCTCTCCTGCTCCTTCGAGCTTTGGGTCGCGAACTCTGAGAGCGAGCACAGTAGGGAGGGAGACTGAGAGCGAGAGAGGCAGTTGTGTTTTATTCGTTTTCTCACAAGCAGGACCAGCTGTCTGTTATGAACTTCAAACTCCCATTTTCCCCCCCAAAGAGATTGCCCTCGGAGGCGCTCCTAATTACGAAAGAACCACTGGTGCCCTTTCCTTCCTTCGTCCGGGGGTGAGTTTTTCCGATTTGTCTATAGGCGCGCGGTCTTCCTGAGGCCGGGGCCCACCGGCGAACATGGGCCCCAGCATGCTGCCACGTGGACGCCTGCATGTAGTCGTGGGCGACGGTTGCATTGGAAACTTGAGCAATTCTACGATGCATCCGGATCAGGTGAGCTTAGTACAAGACACCCGTTGGATTATATGGGTTCCGCATGCGGCTCATTGATATCAACGGTTCATATAGATCAGATTCAGCTGTAGTAGGGGTAGACAAATATTTTTTTTCCTCGGGAGAAAGTACGGCGACGCGGTGGGACTGCGGGTGTCGGGGGACGCTTACGGTGGGCGGCGCTCCATACGAACGCGGACGTCGTCAGTTCAATCCCAGTCGTTGTTGGAGCACATGGGGACAAGAAGATACGAGGATAAGGACCGGTCTGAAAACACTTTGACTTCTTGTTTTTCTTTTTCTTTTTTTGTCCTTTTTTTTTTATATGCCTTTGTCAGTTAATTAAAGTATTCACTCTTTTCTAGGAGAATGTAATGGGACGTGCAATAATTTTTGCCTTGTTCATTACACGGTGGATCGCATCGGATCTTGGATAAGTCTTGTTCAGATTCAGACTGTCCTATAGCGAAGCAATGCGATACGCTGCGAAAATTTAATGCGGTGCAATATAACTAATTTGGAAAGTGAGTAAATTACAGATTAGCTCCTTAATTAACCTCGCTAATTAAATTATTGTAACTCAACGAGTATGGCAATCCCCCCCCCCCCCCCCCCCCCCCCCCCCCCCGTTCAGCAATTTTCTTATTGAATCTTCACCCGTGAAATATGCACGACAGCAAATTTTCAATAACAAAAGCCGCGGCAGGGGCAGAATGACTCTGATATCCTCTAAATTTTCCCCTAAAGATAGAATGACACGCAGTAAATTATACAACAATTGCCTCCTTCATATCCATTATAATATGTTTCCCAAGGTTGAGATGCAATGCAATAAAGATAGTGGTGTGCTCTTTGACTAAAAATTTTGAAATAATAAAAAAAAATCTGCATAAATCATTTTCAAGAAAAATATTTCGCTTTCATTTGTTTGGTGGTTTGGGAAAAAAGATTTCATTTATAAAATAAGGAGACTAAGTTTTTCCTCAATCTAAATTTATTGTTCTCAGTCCATGGAAATTATTTTTCGCAGATCGGTTATCCATGTAAACAATTTTCTTTCAAACAAACGGACCGTAAGTTGATAGGTGTTATTGATTGCGGATCCTATACAGATAACTTTCACTGGCTTCTATAATCATGTACATAACGTAATCGTCAAGAGCGGTTAGAATTCAAATTCCAACTCCAACTGCTTCCAAGATTCCCAGCCTCTACTTCACTTCACTTATAACCATCTACTCTTATCCACAAGAAGTTATACTTCTGCTCTATCTTGACCTCTACTAATAATCCTATTTTAGGAAAAAGGACATTTTTAGTGTAAAAAATTGTGGATTCTCCAAATTGGTACATTTGTGACAAATTTACTCTAAATTATTTTTTTGACCACAAAAAATCTCAAAATGATACACTTGTAATAAATTTACCTCAAATTAGTACATTCGTGATAAATTTACCATTCATTAATTTTTGTTAAATTCAACCGTCAAATTGCTGAGTTAGATGACACGTGATAGTTCATGGGTGTACCAGTTTAAGGTATTTATCATCTGTTTGTCACATGTATATCAATTTGAAATTTTTCGAGGTATTAACCGAATTTAACGAATGGTAAATTTGTCATAGATGTACAAGTTTGGGATTTTTCATAGTAAAAAAAATTAGTTTATGGTAAATTTATTATAGATGTACCAGTTTATGATTTTTTACGGTCAAAAAAATAGTTTGGGATAAATTTGTCAAAGTGTATTAGTTTTGAGTTTTTCATGGTAAAAAAAATAATTTGGGGAACCCATCCATGGGTAGCTCAGTTGGTTAGGGCGCACTTAAGATTGTGTGGTTAGGCGCACTGGTCCCAAGTTCGATTCCCCAGATGAGCACCTGTGATTTAAGTGGTGAGCCATGGTGGTGGGTTTCTGTGCTAGTCTCCCCCGAGGAATAGTCGAGGTGCGCGCAAGCTGGCCCGGACACCTTGGTTATAAAAAATAATAATAATAATAATAATTTGGGGCAAATTTATCACATGTGTACCAGTTTTAAATTTTTCATGATATTAACTGAAAATTATGCACGGAGATCACTTTGGTGCTAAAAATTTTCGTCGAATCACTTCAGCATTAAATCGGAGACAAAAGGATCACTTTGGTGCCTCCGGCGAAATATTTTGGCCAAAACTGTCATGTGTCATTACTAATTAATTTTTTAATCTAAAATGACATTCTAAAAAAAATCCATTGGGGCTGCCACATAGACTTCTACACATTAAAATTAATTAAAATGAATCAAATTCAAATTTAAAAATTATCTAAAAGCAAATTCGTTTAAAATATGAATTTTATTTAAAATAAAATTTAAAATAAGCTTAAAATTTAACCCAAAAAAATCATTAAAAAAAAACGTTTCTGCTTACTAGACGGCGAAGGCTTGTGCACCATTGCCAGCAATGGCCGACGATGGTGGGGCGTGTCCAGCGAGGGTCGTTGAGCCCCAACCAGGGGCCGACAACCCCCGCCAGCCGCGGGTGGGGCTTGCAGACTCACTCAGGTCTGGCCCAGGGCCGTCGCTACAATCTTGCTGGCCATGCCCCACCCTCATCGGCCAATGTTGACAATGGTGGGGCGGCTGCAGCGAGAGCTATGCAAGCCCTCACCGCCCGTTCTGCAATGGTTTTTTTTTTTACTTTGTTTTGTTAATTTTTATTGAATTTTTCAGTTTATTTTAAATAAAATTTATAATTTTTTTCCAAAATTTAGGTTTTTATTTATTTTTGTAAAGTAATTAAGTTTTTTATTTTTAATATATATTTTAAAGAAGAGCATGATCAAAGACGTTTTTGTCATTTTTTATCCTTTTTTATTTTCATTTTTCTTATTTCTCTTTCTTTCCCTTTGTTGCGGCTAGTAAGGGCCGGCGAGGGCAACCCTCGCCAGATCGGGCAAGGGCCCATCTCGCCCAGCCCTCGCCAGTGGCTGGCCCTCGCCTGAGACCGGCCATCGGCGAAAAGGAAGGGAAAAAGAGGAAGGAAAAAAAGAAAGAAGAAAAATTTTAAAAAAATAAAAATAAAAAAGGAAAAAAATAATAAAAAAAGTAAATGAGGAAAAAAAAGAAAGAAGAGAAGTTTAAAAAAAGAAAAGAAAAAAAAGGTATATGATAGAAATACCCTTTATTAGATCCTTTTTTGAAATAATGAATGCACTTTAAGCCCTTAATTGAAACAATGTCCACTCTAGGCCATTGTTTGAGAAAATGAGGACATTTCAGGCAATTATTTGAAATTTTTCCTTAGTTGCATCAATGATTATTTGTTTTAAACGGTTGATTTAAAGATTAAATCCACACTTGCATTATGTGTACTAGGTAATCATTTCAGAAAAAAGCAGCCTCCCTCCCTATTGACACGTAATTCAGGCTACGTTTGGTTCAATATTTGAGGAAAGTATTTGGGAAAATATAAAGACCTTAAGTTAAATAGCATATTCAAAATACAAATTGTATTTTGTAGAGAGTGCCTTGGAAATCGACTTTAATTTAAATACTATTTGGAAAAACCAAACTTGTAAATGACTTTTGTTAAATATTCTAAATTAATTGATTAACAAAGGAAAATCTACTTATGACAGCTGGATGCTGATGAGCCAAATCTGGCAATGGCAGCCTCGCCTAAGGTTGCATAACATCAAGTGACCTCCAACGAGGGCCGCCTAGGATTGTGTGACCCCGATGACCCCAAGTTGACGTTGCACGACCTTAGGCGACCTTTGACTGAGGTCGCGAAGGCCGTCAGTGTCAGATCAGGCTTGCCAAAGATGGCAGAGTCGAGCAAGGGTGCTTCGGAGGAGAGAGAGATTGGTGTGTAATGTGAGGGCAGAACAAAATTTTAGATAATTTAATGAGGGTAAGATGAAAAAAAAAGTCATTAAATCTAAACACGGAAGGTCAAGGCAGTTCTTTCTTTTCTCAATATGACATTTCTCCAAATTGTCCTAAAAAAATTGCCAAATGCACCTATGCCAATTGATTCGGAATGATGAAAAACATTGGGCAGTGACTTCAATTTGTAATGGTAGTCCCTGAATTGAAAGTAATTTCAAATATGCCCAAATTCAAGGACTAAAATGCAATTAGGTATGCAATTTCGCCTAATTCATGCAATTGAGCGATTTGTGTAAATAAATGGGCTAAATTGCAATGAGGGACACTTAGATTGAATGTCAAGATCCTAAAAATGCCAAAATTACAAATTAAAAGACTTGATTGACATTTTTTTGCCAAATTCAATCATATGCGTAACAAAAGAACACATAAAATTGAAATTGAATTTGGGCTTTTCATGAGGTCAAAAGGACAATGGATTTAAAATTAAAATATTGATTATTTTTCCAAATTTTTACGATCTCGAATGCTATTTTTCTTGAATTTTCAAGTATTTTTCTATTTTCTAAAAATACTAAAAAATGTGAAAAATATGAAAAATTATTTTTTTAGTCAAAAATGGTTCCTTAAGCTTGGCCAAGGCCACCAAAGTTGATTTTGTAATTTTTTGACTTTTTGTAAATTTTTTTTATGAATTTTCTAAGAATAAGCTAAAAAAGACTGATCCGAAATTAGGTGTCAACAAGGTCAAGGAAGTGAGCTCGAGGAGCGGTGGCCGCCGCCATCGCTATCGAAGAGCTCGAACAAGGCAAGAACGATGCGGTGTTGTGGATTTTAGCTCGGGCAGAAGCAACGAGGGGGAGGGTGTCGTGCATGAGAGAGGAGAGGAAAATGACGGAAGAGAGAGAACACGGTTATTTATATGGGATTTGAATCACATAACATTGAGATTTTCGTGACATGCGTGCCATTACTCAAATCAGGCCATCCAAATGAAAATGGACCGTCAATAATGGGCCACGTCATTTGTCGAGGGGAGGGAAAAAATTGGGCAGTAATTTTTTTGGGGTTTGAAAAGTTTTGAATCTCAATCCTTTCTCAAATCAGGCCATCTATTTTCATTTGGATGGCTTGATTTGAGTAATGGTACGCATGTCACGGAAACCCAAATGTCAGGGGATCTAGATCCATTTATATGGGGGTTTTAAGTGGGTTTAGTAAGGTGGTCCATTTCATGCTCAATTTTCGGGATGATTCAACCGGATCAAATAACTCTCATGTCATCAAATATTCTTGCCATCGCTCCAAAATTTAACATAACATTGAGCCTCAAATCACACTTCATTTAACTTCATATAGTTCCCCATTTTTCACATAAACGTCATTACAATACCCATTTCACTCGATAAACAAGCCCATGGAAAATCAGGCCACCACAATATAGCCATGAATTCAACATAGACAGAGATATATTAGGTTGTTTGTGTGATTTTAGTAGTAGGAAAATCGAGAGTGGTTTATTAAATTTGGGAACGTTCATAGATCTTAATGAGTTTGGATTTACTTAAATTCATATGCACTAAGTGTGGATTGCTAAATCCAAGTAGGGTTGATATATCGGACCAAGAATATTGATTTAAATTAGGAAGTTCTACCATCACACTATGGATTTAATTTGATTGCATGACGAGATTGGTTAATTAATCTTGGATACTTATATTTGAAATTTATAGGTTTAGTGTGTGAATTTCTATTTTTGATTTTGGTTTGCTCCCTTGGTTAATTTATTTTTCTTTAGAATTGTAATTTATTTGTTGAATCTTTAATTGATTAGATAAATTTGAGAATTGTTCACAATCAGAAAGTAATTTGATTGAATTATCTACAATCTCTGTGGGAACGATACTTTTATTAAATACTTTATTATTTGTTCGATACGTACACTTGTGTTGGTAATTGAGAGAACATTTGCATTCCTATTGATCTTGCTCTTTATATATCGATCTCCAACTTTTGCCACAAGTGAGGCCATCGCTTGCCTGTGGTCGACCCTCTCTGGGCAAGGTGAAGCCATCCCTCGTCGGCTTTACCTATGGCCGGTGAGGGTGGCCCTCGCCCAGCCCTATCCGAGCAACATCGATGGCCGGCCATTGTCGGAGGCTGGCAATCAACAAAAAGAAAGAAAAATAAAAAATAAACAAAATGTAAAATACTAAAATCCCTTAAGTCAAGCCCTTATTTAAGACTGATATGACCACTTTAGGTCCTTATATGCAACAATGTCTACTTGAGACCCTTATTTGAGATAAGGGTCGCACTTCAAACTCTTGTTTTTTTTCTTAAAAAAAGATGTCCAATTCAAACCCTTATTTGAGAGGACTAGTTTAAGAAAGAAAGAAATTTTACCACATATAGCTTGCTTCGAGACTGAAGGGAAAAGTGATCCTGTTCCTGAGGACACTTTGGAATCTTATTTGAAATTTTTCCATATTTTAAAGAAGAGCATGATCAAAGACGTTTTTGTCATCTTTTGTCCTTTTTTATTTTCATTTTTTTCTCATTTCTCTTTCTTTCCCTTTGTTGCGGCTAGTAAGGGCCGGCGAGGGCAACACTCGCCAGATCGAGCAAGGCCCCATCTCGCCCAGCCCTCGCCAGTGGCTGGCCCTCGCCTGAGACCGCCATCAGCGAAAAGGAAGGGAAAAAGAGGAAGGAAAAAAAGAAAGAAGAAAAATTTTTAAAAAGAAAAGAAAAAGGAAAAAAATAAAAAAAAAGTAAATGAGGAAAAAAAGAAAGAAGAAAAGTTTAAAAAAAGAAAAGAAAAAGAAAAAAAGGTAAATGATAGAAATACCCTTGATTAGATCCTTTTTTGAAATAATGAATGCACTTTAAGCCCTAAATTGAAACAATGCCCACTCTAGGCCATTGTTTGAGAAAATGAGGACATTTCAGGCCATTATTTGAAATTTTTCCTTAGTTGCATCAATGATTATTTGTTTTAAACAGTTGATTTCAAAATTAAATCCACACTTGCATTATGTGTACAAGGTAATCATTTCAGAAAAAAGCAGCCTCCCTCCCTATTAACACGTAATTCTGGCTGCGTTTGGTTCAATATTCAAGGAAAGTATTTGGGAAAATATAAAGACCTTAAGTTAAATAGCATATTCAAAATACAAATAGTATTTTGTAGAGAGTGCCTTGGAAATCGACTTTAATTTAAATACTATTTGGAAAAACCAAACTTGTAAATGACTTTTGTTAAATATTCTAAATTAATTAATTAACAAAGGAAAATCTATTTATGACAGCTAGATGCCGATGAGCCAAATCTGGCAATGGCAGCCTCGCCTAAGGTTGCATAACATCAAGTGACCTCCAACGAGGGTCGTCTAGGATTGTGTGACCCCAATGACCCCAAGTTGACGTTGCACGACCTTAGGTGACCCTTGACTGAGGTCGCGAAGGCCGTCAGTGTCAGATCAGGCTTGCCGAAGATGGCAGAGTCGAGCAAGGGTGCTTCGGAGGAGAGAGAGATTGGTGTGTGATGTGAGAGCAGAACAAAATTTTAGATAATTTAATGAGGGTAAGATGAAAAAAAAAAGTCATTAAATCTAAACATGGAAGGTCAAGCAGTTCTTTCGTTTCTCAATATGACATTTCTCCAAATTGTCCTAAAAAAATTGCCAAATGCTTGGACTTTTTTCAAGGGATATGTTTACTAGAAGTTCTAAAACTTGTTACGAAAGTGCAATTGAGTACTATAACTCGCAAAAAATGCAATCGAATCTTTATGTTTGCTCCATCTAATTCGGCTAACAGAAAATATTGATGTGACTTTTTAAATATTTTTCTCTCCTACGGGGCGATGACATGGCTAAAACGACATCATTTCAGTCCAAATATGATTTTTAATATAAATCAGAACCAGTGGCAAGGGCTTTGCTCCTCTTGCCGCCGCCGTCGCCCCAGCACCGCCGGGTAGGGTCAACAATGGTGGGAAGTGGTGGCCTGGGCTTGGCAACCCTTCGCCGATCACAAGACTCAATTTGTTTCGATTTTATTTCGAGAGATCTCAGCCGCATCACATCTCCCTCGTGCTTTCAATTTGCCATTCTAGAGCTTCTTCCATGGCAAAGCTCTCTGGTTGCGTCTTCCTTTTCACAGTTCCAGCTTCGATCCGTCATTGATTTGGCTATTTTTAGGCCAACTTTCTTCGTCTTGCTTAGGCCGTAGCCAATCCAATCTGAACAGCTCCATCAAGTGATTCTATAGTCGTTGCTAGATCCCCGCAGTCCTTCATCGATCTTCATTTAACAGAGGTAATTACTAATTGATTCTCGGCCCTAAGAAGATGTCCGATGAAATGCCTGAGAAAGAAGCAGACTGAATTCTTTATTCTCATGGATCCAAGTCTAGCTCAACTCTTTGTCGCAGATTCATCTTTGACTGTCGGGCCTAGCTAGGGGCTAGCAACCCCTGCCAACCACTTCCCCACCATCGCCGGCCTTTCCCGACGACGATGGGGGCGGCGGCAGCAGACGGCGGTTCTAGTTTTGCTTCTTCTTTCTTTCTTTTTTCAGCCTCCACCTCTGCTGGTTTTGGTTCTTTTTTTTTTTCTAGTTTATTTTTAAATTAACCTCAACAAAGTTATATTAGAAATCAGATTTTAATCAAAACGATGTCATTTTAGCCACATAGAAGAGAGAAAATATTTAAAAAATCAAGTATTTCCCTATAACTAATTTGGACAAAGTTAACAGAGGACTTGATTGCATCAAATTAATAAGTTTTAGGATTCGATTGTATTTTTTGTGTGTAAGTTTTTAGGACTTAATTACAAATTCGATGAAAAGTTTTAAGATTTTTAATTACATATTAAAACGGATTTTAGAGGTCTAAAATTCCTTTTGAGAAAGCCAGACCGCACGTAGCTCTTACCCGACTCTCTGTGCGTGTGCCGAGGGGCCTTCGCCCAAGGCTGACTTCACCCAAGCAGCTTGACCCTTCCATCGATGCCGTGATCTCCTGCCCAGTGCCCAGTGCCCACCCTCTTCTTGTGCCGCAGTGAGCCGCGCGAGACTGGCCTCACGCTTACAAGGGTCCTGCAAGCTTCGCGTTAGAGCTCGGCTATGGCAGCAAGAAGAAGAGAACCGTGAAAAGATGTAGACTAAGGAAGGCGGAGGAGAGAGAGAGGGAGAGAGAGAGAGAGAGAGGGAATCCATGAACGTCGCCTGACGAGTAACGACCATTTGCTATTGTTTTGACTATTGTCCCTAAAAGAAATATCTTCACCTCGACACGTCGACGAATCCTGATTGGATAGAAGATTCCAGTCCGACAACCCGACCCATTCCATTTTGCCCCGGATAATGACCTTGTTTATACCAACACAGCACTCCACGTGTCCATCTTCAACCTCCGTCTCCCGCACGGTCGCTCTCTCTGTAGGAGAGCAGCACTTCGCTGAGAGTTTGGACAATCAGTCGACCTTCAATTGTCCATCGAGCTCGGAACCTCATGATTAGTTAAATTACCGCAATGACCTTCTCGCTCTCTCTTCCCTTACCTTCTCCTAAGCATCACGGTCCTCGATCCTCCAAGGAAATCCCAGAATTCCCCATTGGCCGGAGATTCCTCACGGGAGGCCTCAACTTCGTCGCCGGCGAGCGGAGATGCTGCTCCGGCACCGGAATAGTCAGAGCCAAGCCCAAGGACCTGGTCCTCGGCAACCCGTCGGTGACCGTCGAGAAAGGTAAGTATAGCTACGACGTCGAAACCCTAATCAACAAGCTAAGCAGCTTGCCGCCCCGCGGCAGCATCGCGCGTTGCCTCGACGTCTTCAAGAACAAGCTGTCGTTGAACGACTTCGCTCTGGTGTTCAAGGAGTTCGCGCAGCGAGGTGATTGGCAGCGCTCGCTACGTCTCTTCAAGTACATGCAGCGGCAAATCTGGTGCAAGCCGAACGAGCACATATACACAATTATGATCAGCCTGTTGGGACGCGAGGGCTTGCTGGATAAGTGCAGAGAGATATTCGATGAAATGCCCAGCAACGGCGTCTCTCGAAGCGTGTTCTCGTACACGGCTCTGATCAATGCGTATGGGAGAAATGGTCAGTACGAGGTTTCACTCGAGTTCCTTGATCAAATGAAGAAAGAGAGGGTGTCTCCTAGTATTTTGACTTACAATACTGTGATCAATTCTTGTGCTAGAGGTGGTTTGGATTGGGAGGGCTTGTTGGGTTTGTTTGCGGAGATGAGGCACGAGGGCATACAACCTGATCTGGTTACTTACAATACATTGCTGAGTGCCTGTTCAAATAGGGGTTTAGGTGACGAGGCAGAGATGGTTTTTAGGACTATGAATGAAGGAGGGGTAATTCCTGATATAACGACTTACAGTTATCTTGTTGAGACTTTCGGGAAATTGGGTAAGCTAGAGAAGGTTTCGGAACTCCTTAAGGAAATGGAGTCCGGAGGGATTCTACCAGATATCACATCGTATAATGTTTTGTTAGAGGCGTATGCTCAATCTGGGTCTATCAAAGAGTCTATGGATGTGTTTAGGCAGATGCAGGCAGCCGGGTGCGCCCCTAATGCATCTACTTATAGTATATTGTTGAATCTATATGGGAAGCGTGGGAGATACGATGACGTTCGTGAGCTCTTTCTTGAGATGAAAGTGAGCAATACTGAGCCTGATGCTGCTACATATAATATACTGATCCAAGTATTTGGTGAGGGTGGGTACTTAAAAGAGGTGGTGACTTTGTTCAATGATATGGTAGAGGAGAATGTTGAGCCAAATATGGAAACATATGAAGGCTTAATTTATGCATGTGGGAGGGGAGGACTGTATGAGGATGCTAAGAAGGTATTACTTCACATGAGTGAGAGAGGGATATTACCAAGTTCCAAGGTCTTTACAGGGGTCATTGAAGCATATGGGCAAGCTTCATTATATGAGGAAGCTCTTGTTGCTTTTAATACAATGAATGAGGTGGGTAGCAAGCCAAATGTTGAAACCTACAACTCTCTTATTCATACATTTGCAGGAGGTGGTCTATATAAAGAGGCTGAGGTGATATTGACAAGGATGGGAGACTTAGGAGTTGCAAGGAACAGGGGCTCCTTCAATGGCATGATTGAGGCTTTCAGGCAAGGAGGCCAATTTGAAGAAGCAATTAAAACTTACATTGATATGGAAAAGGTCCGATGTAATCCCGACGAGAGGACTCTTGAAGCTGTTTTGAGCGTTTACTGCTTTGCAGGGTTAGTTGATGAGAGTGAAGAGCAGTTTAAGGAAATCAAATCCTCCGGAATATTGCCTAGCGTTATGTGTTACTGTATGATGGTGGCAGTCTACGCAAAATGTGATCGGTGAGTGCTCATTCTGTCTTCATCCAAAAAATTTAACAGTCACTTTACATTTTACCTGTACTGTGCTGCCTGGCATCTTCTGCCATAGTGCTCGTTCATGGTTTTGTCCACTCTAATGAATAGGCATGGATTACTGGCCGTTTGAGAAACAAAGTAGCAGTAGTGCTAGGAAGTCCTTAGTGTCAATCGTGTTATGTAATACTGTCCTTGATCTTAGAGAACGATGACATTACTTGATCATCTCTCTTCAATATCTCAAGTTTAACCTACTGATAGGGATTGTGTCTGCCAGGTGATTAGGCTCTACATCTTACTGCTATGGTGATGGCCGGCCTTTTCCCATAAGGAAGAATCATCAATTAAATTCTTGTCAGACGTCCTTATATCCTGTAATTCTTGAAATTTGATCTTGTGCATGCAATAAGAAGTCGGATCCATCTAAGATAGCATTTGAGGAACTCGTTAGCTTTAAATAGCATTATACTGGTCACAATATGAAACCATCTATTGTACTTGTCCTATTGCTGCTGTTAAGTTGGTGAAATGGGCTCATCCTTATTTGAGTGTCCTAGCTCAGGATCTTCTTCCAGAACTTGTGTTACCTTGCTGGCTGCAGTTTCTTTTTTCTTTTTTTTTTGCGTAGCTAACTTGGATTTATTTTCCCTGATCGCATCTCTTGGTTGACTCAGTATGGCAACTCATTTTTCCATGAAATCCTGCTTTGCAATGCCCTACTTCTGTTTTTCCACAAATTACCTCACTTGGTCGACCTTTTCTTTTCATAATGATTCAAGCTTTTCCCTTATTGCCTAAATTTAAGGGAACAAGTCAATATCAAAAGATAGATAGTAGAGAATGATGATCCATACCTTGTTTTTGTGAGGATGAGCTAATGTTATCCGGAGTGAGATTCAGTCAATAATGTTTTCATTGTTAAAGCGATCTCTATCCTTTCATGGTTATGCTTTATGAATACATGATCTCTGTAGGAAATATTTATTGCTTGTGTGGTATTATCTTTTACAAGTTTAATGTGGGAAAACATAAATGAGAAGTAAATGTTAGAATTGTGTTGTTGTCTTACCTTGTCTGTTTATCTGGTTTTATGGTTGCAAATCTGCAATTGTATCCATGTGCTGGATGTCATCATTGGCGCATTGGTGAATTGTCTACTAAATGCTAAACGCTTAAAGGAATTGCCAACCATTACTGCAAGAGGATTTGGTGGTTCCATACTCCGTCAAGAAGTAAAATATCCTTTTGCAGTGTACCTCTTGATGATCATTCTCACTTTTAAGCTGCTGTATTTCCAGGTGGGATGACGCCTATGGTTTGCTGGGTGAGATGTGCATAGATAGTGGATCGAATATTCATCAAGTGATTGGGCAAATGATTAAAGGGGACTATGATCACGATTCAAATTGGCAGATTGTGGAGTATGTTCTTGACAAACTTAACTCTGAAGGATGTGGTTTGGGAAAGAGATTTTACAATGCGCTTTTAGAGGCACTTTGGTGGCTAGGCCAGAAAGAACGTGCTGCCAGAGTGCTCAGTGAAGCGACCAAAAGGGGTCTGTTTCCTGAACTTTTTCGGAAAAACAAACTAGTATGGTCCGTTGACGTACACAGGTATGTAGGATTTGTCTTTTTTCTCACTTATATTCTCTTGAACCATTTGCTTGTCTGTGCTGATGTCGAGTGTGTCACAGAATGTGGGAAGGTGGTGCATGTACTGCCATATCAGTTTGGCTAAATAGTATGATGGAAGCGTTCTTGAATGGAGAGGATCTTCCTCAAATCGCAAGCATTGTTGTTGTGTAAGCTCCTTTTCTGCTCATATTCCGCTTTTCTCTTCTTTATAATTACAATGATAAATGGATAGATACAATGGAGATGTTAGCTCTAATTAAATTCCAGCCATGATTTTTCACTGGGTTGAGCTAAGTTGAGTCTCTCCAAGTTTATGAGCTGCACCTGGCAGCTGCACCCATTTCTCCAATAATGAGATTAAACCTTGGTCCTAGGGGGTGCTAAAAAGCTATGTAGCACCGATACGTGTATTTGGAGTTTTTTGCGTATCGGATATGGCGGTGTATCCAATACGCTCAGACACGCAGTCAACACGTGTCCGACTGGTCAACGAATACGGACACGCATGTCCCGACGCGTGTCCCGGATCGGGACACGAGTGCCCCGGTCGTAGACCCCTTTTTTTTTTTTTTAAGATGCAAAAACAACAAAAAAAGCTTGGCTTTTTATAAGGTAAATGCATGCCAAGAATCCGGGACTTCAGATCAACTGAATGATAATTTTGGCAATCAAGTATTGCCTTCTCAAGATCTAATCAAAAGGGGACACAAAAGTAGAATCAGAAAGAAAAGTGAGTTGTGTCTCTTTCTAAAAGGGACAGTAATCTCTTCCCTCGATGACCTTTATCCCCGAAAACCTTAGAAGCACTCTCTATGCACGATCGAAGGTCCAGATTCACCGTACTCTGCCTTTCGCTCATTAATACAATTTATGGAGTATTTGAACTTTTTCTAGTTTTTAACTAACATTTTTCATCAAATATGAAATAGCTATGACATTTAGACATATATGTGATGTTTGGAGTTCATAAAAACGATTATATATAAAAATATATATTTAATAAATAATGTATCCCAGCGTGTCCAAAATCTCTATTTTTTTAGAAACCACGTATCGGCGTACCATGTCGTATCGCGTCCCGTGTCGTATCGGTGCTACATAGCTAAAAAGTCCAACAATCTTTAGTGTATTTGTCAAATTAGTGCTCTGACACATAAGCCACAAGTGATGCCATATTTGTTTTATGCACCCAGTAAGAACTTTCTTGTACTCAATTCTTTGTGGCTTTATCAGTGGAATGTCAATGAGCAGCAGCTAGGTTTAGACAAATCCATTAGACAAATATGCTTCTTAACCCTTCCTACTGAAGCTTTTAAGTAGAGACGCACTTGCTTTCTTGTGGTTAGAGTATTGTAGAACTTCTTATTGCTCCCCATATCCTTTCGTTGGTTGAATTGTCCAACGGCTGCAAACATTACTTTCTTTCCAATTTTAAGGTTCTGAATTGCCTATCGCAGGCTATTTGTGGAAATTTGACAGGAAAGATAAGTCAAGCTAACTATGAAAGCCACACAATCAATTTGTGGCAGATTCTTAGCATTTCTGCTTCTCATTGAGTGTAATAGACAATTGATGATCAATCAGAATCATTACTTGGTCTCCAAGGCTCATTCTATTAATCAAGATTGATGAGTTTCTCCTGCTTATCATGTGGTTGTTAAATATACTATCAAGTCCAATTCTCAGATTACTGGTCAAACAATTAGGCATTCAAGTTCATTTGTTTTGACCAAAAAAAGAAAAGGTCCATTTGTACTTCTCTGGAAGCTGTTTTAGCTGTTTGCCTTATGTTAAAATGCTCATGCTTCCTTATTCTCACTTGACTATTCGTTGGCCAGTCGAGGACAGATGGAGAAAAGCTCAACCAGTCAAGAATTTCCTATTGCAAAGGCTGCATCGTCATTCCTTCAAGAAACCTTGTCATCATCCTTTGGTTCCCCAGGCTGGAACAGGGGCAGAATTGTCTGCCAGAGGACACAGCTCAAGAAAATTCTTTCTGGGATCGAATCCTCTTCAGAAGGATCCAAGAATGATAGAATAGTAATTTTAAGCAACTCCCCCTTTTCTCCGTCAGGAACAGGAATTTCTCAAAGGAACGATAATCCCCATACCGAAGCGAAAGAGAGGAAAAAGAGAGAGCTTGTTACTAGCACAGCCTGAATGGGTATATGAAATCTATCCTCAGTTCTTTGAAAACATGACATGTTTCTTCCCAACTCAGTCACAGAGTTGGGATTTCAAGAATCAGCTCCAGCTACACAACTTGGCTGAAGAATCTCCTTTTCAAGAGCGGTTAAGGTCTTTGCCAAATCTCAGGGAGACTCGGCCCCAGGAAGACAAGCCAGTAATGGAGACTTGGTCCTTCAACTCCACACTGGGATACAAACAGAATGAATGGAAGGATTATGATTTTGCAGCTTTGGAGATATTTCTTTCCTTCAGCTTAAGATGTACATTAAATTTTGCATGTAGTAAAGGGTTGTCTTTTTGAACCTGCAATTGTGTGGCCAGTGTTGCTGTTTCTGTTATAAGGTTATTCAGGGAAGCAAGAAGCTTGCGCTACATCAGCATTTATACTAGGTTTCTCTCAAACTTGATCTTCAAGTAACGGTTGGAAACCAATATAATGACTTGAATAAAGAAAAGCTGGTCGTGAAATGCTTGCTTCCAAGGTATGCCCTGATTTTTGTTTCTGTTCTGTTTTCTTCTGGGCAAATATCATTAATTTCTGTTAGATCATGGAAAGCTTTTGTGTACAGAAAATTCCTGTAGCTTCAGAGGACATGAGGAATTGTCCTGTGAAGTGGATCTCTTTTCCTCTAATCATATCTTTATCAAGATTTCTGAGAATACATCAACTATCCTAGACTTTGTAGCAATTAAAACTTGTGTTTAACTTGGCAACTACTTCTTCGATTCAGGGAGGCGCTGTTTCGCCCCCTGGATTGGTGGTTGTGGACTCTTTGCACGGGCAGTGGACACGAGTGGGGCTTTATTGTGAAAAGCTGGTAAGTGGTACTTCACCATTTCCATTATTTTACTATTCTCGTCCTTTTTCGCACTGGTGGGATTTGAGAATCTTTTTATGAACAAATAAAAACTGGGAAAAGCACAGTTCAAAAGCAGAGTACATGTTAGTCATGCTGCTCAAATGGCATTATTATAAAAAGCAGATCTCTGGTAAAGAGTACAATGAGTAAGACGAAACGTGATTTCATTAGCCACAACTTGCAATTAATCAAGTCGTAGAGTAGGGTATTGAGACTTCGCAACAATGACTTTACATCTGTTGTGGTGCATGGATTATTCCTGGTGTGCCTCTATTCCCTGTAGTCTGAATGACTAGTCATAGCTCTCTCTCTTCCTCCCTCCCCCCATTTTGTTAGACTCCAATGAAAAGATCAAAAGGTAGAGTCTGATATGCATCTGAATAGCTCAAAAAGATAAGATCCTAACTTGGGAAAGCATGGTGTTTTCTCCACTTTACGGCTTTTGGATTAATCGAAGCAAAAGTCGATGTAACATACGTGGCCGCTGCTTTCGATCCCACTCGCTTCTTTCTCTCTTTTTATCCAATTTAGGGAGACATGATTTATCTTCGAGACTAAGGAACCACTTTAGCTTTTACCTACTACTTGTAGTCTGGAATTTTTTTTGGAGTAGAAATGATAGTTCACGAAATGTCATGGGCAAATCATGCGAGCGGGGCACGCATGTTGAGAGAACAGCTGCTTGCATTCCCGTCAAGATGACTGTGACAGCAATTGTTCTTTATGTCTTTTCAACTATCTTTTGGTTGGATCGTTCATCGAATTTAGTAGAGTTGGACTTTCCCTACTTTTTATAGGCCAAGAGGACTTTCAGGTTTCGATTTTCGAACTAAACAATCCCCAGCGCATTTCCTTAATCCTAGTCCTATGATTGTGTATGCTCTTGACGGGTCTAATTTTAGTACTTCAGATGTTACTTGTTCTACCTCAAGTTAGGGACAGGGCTAACAAGAGTTATAACTTATGATGATTGATAAGATGTCCACGGAATTGTGAGAAAAAAATTTGAAACTTTTAAGGTGAGAAGGGAGTTGATTTGTGGTTATTGGTGGAGGCCCAGAAAACCTTATCTCGTCTTATCCTGCCAACGCACCCCACCACCAAGGGTTCACAAAATTGTACGGGCGTCCAGAGATAAGACTAAAGTAACCCCCAAAAAAAAAAAAATCTCTTCTTCATTTGATAAAGATCGAATATTCGATTCCCACCCTCGAAACGCCATCTTCATTGGGGCCCCCCAAAGAATTGCCATCTCCTCCCCCTCAAACAAAGAATAGTTCAACGCAACATCTTATTTGTTTTCAATTTCCATTGTAAACCCAAGAGATTGTTTTAGATGTTTGGTAACATTGCTCAGTGTTTTTGCTCTGTTTATGCTCGAAGTATTAGTTGCCTTCTCTTAACAACACTAGTGAGGCGTGCAAGTCTCGGCGTCGGTAATTAGACAAAACGGGAGCGTTTAAGTTGATGAAAATTTAGTCGGGATGCTCGACGTCGTGGTCGTAAACAAGCACGTTATAATAAGGTCCGTGTTCTTCTTTCTTTCTGTTTCGGAATTGGCGTGCATGCCAGCTAGGGGGTTGTTGTCCGTGTATTCTAGGAAGAAGCAAAGGTAACTTTGGCACTTCGCCTCGCTTTGTTTGGATTAAAAAAAAAACAAACAAAGGGGGAAAGGACCCGAGTGGGTGAGGTGAATTGCTTTTCACCACTAAAATATCGAGTTGATTTAGGTCGGTTGGGATTAGTTAATGGCCATAATAGCTGGAAACTGTTGGTTTTTGTCCTAGATTAACAAAAAATATGTATATATTTTTAAAAGAGGCTCAATTCATGAGACGACAATCTCTGAACGTATTTTGACCAGATTCGTTTGGCTAAGGAAAGTGTGTACTTTTTGGAGATGATGATAATATTTCGTAGAAGGGCCCTCGGGTTGAGAGGATCATGTGCTGTGTGCTCCATTCTCGATTCTGCGATCCACATGCTATTTGTGAGTTCTGAGTTTGGTTGTTGCAATCTGGTTGGACTGGTTATTAAAAAAAGAAAAAAGGAAAAAGAAAAGAAAATCCGCATTCGAGATACCTTTTCCTTTTCTTTGTCCGAAAATTGAGAAGTTTAGTTCATCCGAATATATCTTGTCCTTGATATCTTACTTTAGTTATTTTTTTGGGCTAATTCCTTAAAAAAGCGCCAACTTTATGTCTAATGACGATTCTTACCCGAATTTTTTTTTTGTCTCAT
Organism: Rhodomyrtus psidioides; assembly: GCA_021437785.1. Classification (NCBI taxonomy): domain Eukaryota; kingdom Viridiplantae; phylum Streptophyta; class Magnoliopsida; order Myrtales; family Myrtaceae; genus Rhodomyrtus; species Rhodomyrtus psidioides. The sequence goes on along the minus strand of JAILYB010000015.1, from coordinate 8,689,381 downwards.
AAAAAAACACAAACTTTAGGTTCAATGACGATTCTGGCCTAAATTTTTTTTCATTTCATAAAAAGCACAAAATTTAACTCGAGTCCCAAATTCGGCCCCCATTAATTTGGAATCATTAGTTATTTAACATGACAATTTCACATCATCAATAAATTCACGTGGCTTGTTGATATTGATTTAGGGTACTGTTAAGCATCTCATTGGCACGGAATATAAAGTTCATCCTCTTTGTGGAGAGGGTAGGGCCGAGCTTGTTAAAAAAAGAATGTTTTAATCGTGAGATTGACGGATCTCGATTATGGCGTCTCTCCATGGGTGGTAATATACAATTTCATATTCTAGTTAGATAGTTGATGCTTGCGGATGAAATGAAGAATACGATGAATATGTTAACCGTTGTCCTTCAACTTATGCCAGAGGTGAAGTAGATGAATATCTTCAAATCCATGCTAAGAAAACGATGCCTTAAATCCACATTAGCAAGCCACGTGGATTTATTGATGACGTGAAATTGTCGCGTTGGACAATAATGGTTTCAAATTAAAGGGAGGCCGGATTTGAGACTCGAGTTAAAGTTTATGCTTTTTCATGGGATAAAAAAAATTTGGGCCATAATCGTCATTGGATTTAAAGTTGGTGCTTTTTATGAGACAAAAAAAGTTCGAGCTAAAATCGTCATTAGCGCTAAAGTTGGTGTTTTTTTAGGGAATTAGCCCGTTATTTTTTTGCAGGTGAAGTGACAGAGTGTTTTATTTTTATTTTTTTAAACGTCTAAGAGACCCGAGAAAACTATCCAAAAAATTCTAAACCTATTGCACTTTTATCAATTCGATCCCAGATTGTTAAATTTTGCTAATTGAGTCCCATACATTTTCACATTTTGCTAATTGAGTTCATCCGATCAATTTTGCTCGAAAATCGCGTGACCTACCAGAGGAAGAAGGGAAGACAATAAAAAGAAAAGAAAAGAGGAGAAGAAAATACAATACATATATTATATGAAAAGAAATATTCAAAAATTATCAAAAACTGTTCACGTTAGCAATTTCTATCCCAAAAGTAGCCGAATTGGATTCAATTGGCAAAACGTGAAAATGTTTAAGATTGAGTTGATAAAATTAAAAGGATTAGGATTGCATTAGTAAAAATATAATAGGTTTACGACTTTTTGGATAATTTTTTTTTCTAAAAAGTCCCACAAATGATGGTTCTGAAGAACTCATCACACGATTGTTGACACTACTAGGACAATGGCAGTGAATGGGATGCGAGGTGAGGTCACTGAGGTGGTGAGAGATGATGTCGACGTTTTGACATTTTTAGCGACGAGTGCTTCTCAGATTTCTTCTCCTCCATCTTCCTACTTTCGACAGCTACAGCTAATTCAATTTAGAACCGCAAAGTCTCTCCGGTCAAAGTGCCAAATCATACAGAATCCCTTTGGCAAAAATCTCTTTCCCCATGAACCCCAGTCAACGAAATTAACTTCAAGTCTACGTAATTTGTACCAAGCCATTCATTCATTGACGCATGCGAGATGTGTGTGCAAAACAAGCAACGCTCATTTTGTGGATTAAGCATTAAGAACGATACCTCCCGCGCGGGAAAGGAGAAGGGAAAAAATTAAAAAATGCTAGGAGGGGACGGAATTTATGGGAAAGAATTACCAACAAATGAGTTTATAGCTACAATATAGGAGCGAGAGACATGAGATGACTAGTTTTGAATTCATGAAAAGACACTAAGACTGCGTCTGGTAACGTTTCTGTTCCTGAGAACATATTTGGAACAGAAATATTTTTTTATGTTTCTCTTCCTGGCAACGATTTGTGAGAACAGAAACGCGTTTAGTAAGTTACAAAAAAACACATTTTTCGCCAAAAGGAAAGATCGGCTGCGGCAGCGACCGGCGGTCATTGGTCGTCGGTGGTGGTGGCGGCTTGCGTGAGCTTGCCCTCGAGTTGTTTCTAAAAAGTGTTCCAAAACCCAGAAACAAAATTTTTTGTTTCTTTTTGTGGCTTCAAAAGTGTTTCTTTTTTCAAAAGTGTTCCGCAGAACACTTTTGGAATATTTTTTTTACTATATGCATTTCCGTTTCAAAAGTGTTCCGAACACTTGTGAAACAGAAATGCTTTCCAGGGAGTGTTATCAAACGCAACTTAATTTATTGGGCATTAAAGAGAGCATGTGCGAAATATATCTAAACTTTAGAACATAATCAAATAAGAAAGCTTCACTTTAATACCACTGATAAAAAATTATGAAAGTTGCCCATTAAATTTATATTGCATAAAAGTATTTTAGCATTATAAAATTATAAAAAATATTTTTTTTTAAATTTGGATAAATATGAAAGTGTATTAACCATATTTATCGAGTCGAGTATGGGTCAAGAATTTTGCATTTCGAATGGATGAATCATAAATGGGTTTATAGATTTTTTTTTTTTTTTTTTGGGGTCGAACGTGTGATCTACCTATTTGACAAGTCTAATTCTCAGTGGAAAAAAAAAAAAAACAAAGCACTCGGCCCCTTATCCTCGTTGTATCTGGACTGAATTCCAATCGAATTTCATTCAGAAAATATCTCGGCCGTCAGATTAGGGAAATATCCACGTTTCACGACATGAAGATGCACCGTCCATTTTTATTTTTACTTTTCTTTTTTTGACTTACGCCTTATATATGCCATTTTCATTCCGTCTCTCTCGTCTCGTCTCCGCTCTCTCTCTTTCTCTCTCTCTCCCTCTCTCTCCAACTGTACGGACTCTCGGTTTCGCCGCGAAAGGTACGGGGAGAACTCGGCTCCTCGCCGTCGCTGGTGCGATAATGCCTCCTTCACGCGCCACCACCGAAGTCGCCGGCGGCGAAAGCTCTGGCGCCGGCGCCGGAGAGATCATGCTGTTCGGCGTGAGGGTGGTTGTGGACTCGATGAGGAAGTGCGTGAGCCTGAACAACTTGTCTCAGTACCAGCAGCCCCAGGATGCAAATCCTAACGCCGACAATGGAAGCAGCGGCAACAAGGAAGAGGTGGCCAAAGGTTATGCATCGGCCGACGAAGTCGTGCACAACTCCGGCGGTGGCCGCGAGCGCAAGAGAGGTATGCATTTCGCTCTTTATTTTCCTGGTTAATTTCGATGCGTTTTCGTTGGATTGGTCGGTCGATCGCCGGAGTATTGCATCCGTAGATGTATTAATAGTAAAAGTAGCCGCTTGCGATGTGATCACTGCTTTCTGCAAACTTCTCGTTATCTATCAATCGTCATTTCGATTATAGTAGCTACCTTATACTTTTTTTTTTTGGCCGATGCGATTCCGTGGGAACCGTTGATTTCGATGACTTTTATCAAAACTTTCAATGAATTAGTTTCGATATGGAAGCTGTGCAATGAAAGCCTGATTTGATTTCAGTTCACAAATATTGACCTGAGTGTTCTAAAATCGCTGGCTTTTGCTAGTTTACATCGGTTGGAGCCTATTTTCTTTGTTCTTCTGATGTTGAGTTATTTCCGTTAACATGGACAAAGGAAAGTCATCTGATGCCTTAATCAGATGGAATTTGGCCCTATGTGTATCTGAAATGTGTTAATGTATTTTTGTCTGTGGACTTCATCAGGAGTTCCCTGGACAGAGGAGGAGCACAGGTTGTTCTTGTTGGGTTTACAGAAAGTGGGAAAAGGGGATTGGAGAGCAATCTCCAGGAACTTTGTCAAGACTCGCACGCCCACTCAGGTTGCAAGCCATGCTCAGAAATATTTCCTTCGGCGAAGCAACCTCAATCGTCGGCGGCGTCGGTCTAGCCTCTTCGACATAACCACCGATTCTGTACGTATTACGTTAACTACGTGATGGCCCCTGTTATCTTTGAAGGTCGTCTTTGTTCTGGTTGGCTGATGATGATCCGACGAAAGCGTCTGAAAGTTGACCCAGATCAATAGAGCGTTTTTTGGGTCTTGTTTCTTTAGGTTCAATCAGAGTAAATATTGACTTAAAGCCCTGCCTTGATTGAGCACCTAGTCACAGCCCTTCTTTTTTGCTCATACAAAATAGAATGAGATAAAAGAAGAAAAATCAGGCTGTGGTTTCATGGAGCTCATGTCTAGATGAAGTGGTCAATTGGCTTGAAGCATGAATCTCTTGAATAGCTGCCATAAATTTATGGATGAGTTTTCTTTACTCAGGCGAACTGCGTCATTTTCTTGGAGAAAAGCAGGATTGGGTCACTGTTTTTGTTTAGGCATTCTGGTTCTTACAACAAAATCGAGGAAAAGTTTAGTATATTAAGTTAGACCTCAATCATGTGCTTATGGTGGGTTTGGTTTCTCGGATTTAGAAAAGCCAATTTGTTTACTGTGGAGTAAGTACTAGGAAAAAGCTCGCTCTTCCATGTGCAAGGCTTTTAAAAAATTGAGTGAGAAGGGTCAGGTTGCTCTCTTGCTGTGGCAATTAAAAAACTAGAACCCGCTTGCAACCTTTGTCTTTCTAATCTTCTCATTGACCCCACCTTTTGGGCCAAATCTTGATCTTTCCGTTAAAATCACACAATTTTTCTGATGCGGCTATGTCCATTTCTTTTAGGTAACTGCAAGTACAATGGAGAACGAACATGTTCCTCATCAACATAATACATTTCAGCTGAATTCCTTGCCTCAGGATCCGCTGTTGCAAGGTACTTGCAACCCGAATGGATATCTTACAATGGCCTCTTTGCCGGTGCCGATCAGACCGGCAGCATTTCCAGTTCTTGTTCAGAATCAGGTCCCGAATTTAACTCTAGTGCAAGGGGATGGGCCTGGGGATTCGCCGTTGAAGCTCAACCAGCCGACACCTCTTGTCCCAATCCCTCATGCCGTTCCCGGTGCAAGTACGAAGTCGACAACGGAGTCACTGTCTCTATCCCTCAATCTCTCCCTGCCTTCGGATCGAGGAGATTCGAATTCAAGGCATCCAGCCTTTCAGGGGATGGCCGGCTTCCGCAGTGGAGAGAGCATAATCAGTGTTGCTTGAGAATCTTTTTATCTTGATAGGAAAGGGGAAGGAAAAGGTTCATGCGTAGACAATCATCCGGGTAAAGATAAGACGCTAGGTGACCGGGCGACTGAATTTGATTTGCCGATTGTTGTACAGAGCATGGGGGCAACAAAGTAGACATCGCCGCGTGCTTTTCCTTTCTATTTAATGCTCTCTCTCTATCCCCGGTCGGATGGTTGTTTAGTTGTCGGCTAACGTGTGACTGAAAACAATAATATCATCTGTCTTTGGCTACTATTTAGTGTTGCTTGTTTGCTTTCGACTTGTGGTTTCTATGGACCCCTAAGAGGAGAAGGGGAGGGAAAGAATCAGTATGAACATCCGCGGAAACCCAATTCGAGACCTCGTTACGTCGGAAGAGTAAGCAAGGAGAAAATATTCAGTGGTCGGTGGGGGGTCGAGTTTACAAACAAACCCAAGAAAATAACTCTCCCATGGCCTAATTGGGCTTCACCAAATAAGTGTGAACTGGGGAAAACGGGTGCGTCCCAGGTACATTTCATCGTATTTGTCGCACAAAATGTCGAAACATACAAGCACGTCGATATACGGTCGAGATCCATTCGTTATTGTTCCTTAGAATTTGATTGGGCCTACTAGGGGAGTAGAGCCCAAGAAGGAGAGTGGCCTTTTTGCTAATCGTTCTCGATCTGCCTGTAGGCCCATTATGCTAATGATGAGGATGATGAGATGGGCGTTGGGGGTGGTTGATCAGCTCAACCGTCCCACCTTTTATGCTCTTTAATGTCGAACATCGAACTCCCTCTCCAAGTCCCCCATCAATCGTTCACATCTTCCGCAGGCTTCAACCCCTGTATCCGAGGAAAAGGCACCGCGAGCGAGCGAGCGACCAAATTTTCTCAGGCCTCGTCTTCTCTTCCCCTCGAATGGCGGGTGGTCTCCCCTCGGCCCTTAGGCGCCTATACCTCTCCATCTACAACTGCACCGTCTTCTTCGGATGGTGCTCCATTGCATTCCACCTCTCTCTCTCTCTCTCTCTCTCTCTCCCCCCGTCCCGAATAGCGTCCTGATTACTCCCACGTTTCGTTTTCAGGTTGCGAGTGTTGGTTCTCGCTGTCAAGACGCTCCATGAATCGGGCCACGAGCACGTGTACGGCGCCGTCGAGCGGCCTCTCCAGCTCGCTCAGACTGCCGCCATCTTGGAGGTACACCACCGCAACTGCATTGATCTTTGTGTTTGCTCACTGTTCGGTTTCGATTGAAGTCTCGTGGGGCTGTGTGCTTGTGATGAGGATGTGTCTTGGCTGCGAACCAGGTTTAGAGGTTTTGGTTTAGTACCCACTGCCACTAGCCATTATCAATTCGTTGAAAAAAGCGTGCCGCGGGGGATTTTGTCTGCCTTATCGGAGTCGAAGTTTATTTCGGCGCATGAATTTCCTTTTTAGTGGCTGAATTACACTCTTGCTTCCGCCGTTGATTTCGTCAAAGATGGCTTATCACGTTTCTCTCTCTCTGTTGTCCCTATTTCTGGGTTTCCGGATTGGATCTCGGGTAGATCCTCCATGGTCTTGTTGGTGAGTTAATTCTCTCTTGGCACCATCAAATGGAATCTGTTCTGTTCACATTTCATGCATGCTGGATTAATTCTGCTTTCTTTGTAGGTCTGGTTAGATCCCCTATAACTGCCACCCTGCCTCAGATTGGGTCGAGATTGTATGTGACTTGGGGCATCCTCTATAGTTTTCCCGAGGTGATTCGACCTACTCATGCAATCTTGTCTTTTCAACTTAATGTACTTGGGCATTGTAATTTGAGCTAAACTCATGAATGTTCTGTACTGACGATCTCCTACTTCTCATGGGCAGGCTCAGAAACACATAATGGTTAGCTCCTTGGTAATTAGCTGGTCGATCACTGAGGTAAACACACTTTTTGTTGTGCTCTCGCTCTGGTAGCCAGCTATAAAAGTTCTTGCCATTTTAGACAATATATTTTTTAACATATACCAAAGATACATAGATCTGCTTTTATGTATGGAGACGCATTGACTGGATAGTGAGATGAACTATGACAACAAGAACTTAGCATCGTGAACTTTCTCTATATGATAAATGACCTTGGCTTTAGTTTCCTTGCACTTTGCAAGGAGACAGAAGCACTTGCCTTAATCTGCTTTTCATTTTGTTATATTCAATTCTGACATCAGAATGTCATTCCTGTGTATGACAATGTATATGACGTATCTCGTAACGTAATTATGTAAACATAGTCTAATCTAAGCTGTGATTTGAGAAAAGTTGGTTTGTTCAATCCAATGTATGATCTTCCTTCAACTGTTTGCCTCTTTTTTTACAATAAAACTTAAATCGTATGCATCAAAAGATTTTCAAAACCTTTCCTGTAGTCTATTGTTGGTTATCATATTCCTCAAAACTTCTTGTTTCCTCAATTTGTCTCTACTTATAATTCTCTGTTCATCAACACTCCTAATATTCTAGCCTTGTTACTTTCATATTAATTTGGTCTAATTCATGGAAACCAAAGGATTGAAATGGTCCATTGAGTTTCTTTGGTTATCTAGTACCTTCTGTAGCCTTAGCTGCTATTTTATTCATATTAATTTCGTACTGAATAGCGCAACTGACTTTGTTGCTATAGTCAAATTGAGAAGTCGAAGAACTCAGAGGTTTAGTGCCTTATAGAATGATTTTGCATATCTCTTTATGACAGATTATCCGGTACTCTTTCTTTGGCATGAAGGAGACTCTAGGTTTTACACCATCATGGCTATTGTGGTTGAGGTACTAATAAATTAGTTTTAGCCTATTTTAAGCTCTTAGGGAAGATTGTTGTACCTTTCCTGAATGATATGTTTTCACTGTGCAGATACAGCACTTTCCTGTTGTTGTATCCAACTGGCATTGCCAGTGAAGTTGGGTTAATCTATATTGCACTTCCTTACATTAAGGTATTTCTTTCTTTCTTTCTTTTCATTCTTTTTTAACAGAATTACTTCCAGCCAATTATTAAACGATGAACATGCCACTTTATTAGGCACTGTATTTCTACTCTGCTCAAAGACAAGGTTTTATAATTCATTTATCATGTTTTGGTTGGTTTTGATTTTTTTTTTTTTGTATGTCTGGCTTATCGCGCCAAAGATTTTTTTGGATCAAAAAGACCAAATTGTTTGATAGTTTGCGTAGTCGCATTAACTACTTTGGAGTTAGAAGCTCTGCATATGCACTTCAATGAAAGTTCTCTGTATATAGGACCACGAAATGGTTATTTGCCTCAAATCTGAAATACTTGCAAATAGTGAGTGTGTGCTAGGCAGAGCCCTTATTCTTGGTTTCACTTTCTGCTTGCACCTTTGTATTGTCCATGTGCGGTCCTAAATTAGATGCATCGCTTGCCTTTTTGTCATTGTCAACACCAGATACAGGAGATGCTTCTTGCCACTGGCTCATTTGTTTGAGAATGAATTGGCATCTTGTGACTGACTAAATATCGGTCTATGCAGAAATCTGAGAAGTATTGTATAAGAATGCCCAACAAATGGAACTACTCTTTTGATTATTTCTATGCTGCTATCCTTGCTCTTGGGATCTATGTCCCAGGTAAGTGTGAAGAATCTACTTTCTTTATTTTAATGTTTATGGCTTTTATCTAAGAGGCCCAATGAAATTTTGGTTCAGGGGGTCCTCACATGTACAGCTATATGCTTGGGCAGAGGAAAAAGGCTTTGGCTAAATCAAAGAGAGAGTAGGATGGGACAATGATTCTGCAATGCCACACGATTTCCAAAGCTTGTATTTTAGTTTTGTTTTAAGTCCTGTCAACGATATATTTGCTTGGGGGGGGGGGGGGGGGGGGGCAAGGTTTATTTGTGCTGTCTGTGAATTGATTTATTAAGCTTGCAAAGAACAATATAAAGCAAGTTCAGAATCTTAATATACATCTTCCTTTCATGTTCTCTTCTAACTTCTGCTATTTTTTCAATTTTGTCCTCCAACTTTTCTTTTTCATGCCCTTTCGTGATCAAGTACTTTAACTATCTGATTGTGGAATCTTGTCGATACTTACTCTTATCCGTAATGTAATGTAATAGAGGAGTCACAGTCCAGTTCCCCCTCCCTTCTCGACCAGACGAAGGAGATATGAATTCCATTCAGGCGGGTAAGGGCTTGGCTTGACCTTGTGTCCTCTGCTGGTTGGGTCGGAGGCGAATACTGGCAAAGTTCATCATTCAGCGGTGGGGTCTTCATAGAGAAGAAGGCCTCGCCCAACGAATGGCAGATTTGGATGGAGTCCCGCTCATAGATACAACAAATGAGAGTTTTCGGTGGAACTGGTGAACCGGGAATCAAGTAAACGATATGATGGTGCTGAAGGTGGATTATATAAATAATGTGGCTGCGTATACATGTTTAAAATTTCTATGCATGAAGAATGCTTTTTTGTCCTTGATGTTGCCATTTTGGACTTGTCTTATGCACATGCCCACCACCCATCCGCTTGCCCCTTGATGCATAATCCAATAAATAACCTGTGCAGATGAATGTTAGTGAAGTCGCTCAGTTTCTGCCTTGATGTTATCTTTGGTATTCACTTGTGCCAATTGAATGACATGTGATTGAATGCATATTCGATACCCATGAGTATTTTTTTCAATCGAACGTGTTTCTTCATACCGCAAGCTGTTCATTGCTGCAGATTCTTTTACCATTCCTGTTTGTGTGGTTTCTTTGTAGTTTTTGTCGGTGGAAAAAATGCTTTTTGACAAGAGTGTTATGTGTCGGCGAAACAAAAGCGAAAATGCTTGTTGCATGGTTCAATTAGTAGCAGCAGATCATTTCGAAGTATGTCTGGGAAAACTTTGTAGCTATATTGCCTGTGCCAGCTCCGCGCATAGGTTACTAATTAATGTTCTGGCAAACGTTCAACTTCTATTGCTTGTTAGCAGAAGAGTTTCTTTGTTATCGTTGCTGCTGTTGCTGCTTCTGCTTCATATGAATTGAGAAACAGCATCAGAGCCTCTTACAAGACATGCCAAGAAGCGATATTCCGCGACTAATCTTTTAATTTTTCGATTAAGCAAGGTATGCATTAGGCTTGGGTTATCCTGTTCTATTGTGTTTCAAGAATATTTTCGTGAACGCCGAGGGTCTTGCGAATCAATGTATCCAGAACCAGAAGTCGCCGGCTTAATGTAAAGGGATATGCCGGCAAAGAGCGTGAGAATTGTTTGGATTAACTAGTTCAAGGAGTACTGATTCTTTTTTTTAGAAAGAACCAATTTAATTAAGGGAAAGGACCACCAAAAATTCCAAACTATGATGCATTTATCTCAAATTTTTTTTATGCCACTGAAAATCTCAAACTAATATCTGAGTGACATATTTACCCTCTGTTAGAGATCTGTTAAAAATCACCGCTAAAATTCTGACGCGGCGCCATATTAGAAAAATTTAAAATAAAAATATAAACTCGAAGAACTGTTCATCTCTTCAGGTACTCGTCCAGCACTGCACAGAGTCATCGCATATCTGGCTGTGTACAAATTTCGTCCTTTTTTTTTTTCCCTTTCCTTTTTTCGTTTGCTGTAATCTTGTTCCTTGTTCCTTTAGTGTTCATCTTTCTTGGTAAACTCCTCCATTTTTCCTGGACTTTTTTTTTTTCCATCAAACATTTTTCCTCTACTTTCATCCGTCAAAATTCTAGCAAAATCAATCCGTAGACTTCGCCACTATGATCACCGCTTCTCCGATCCACTGGAAGATTGGAAAATAATAGCCGACATTTGCAGTGTCGTGACTCTCCAAGGCATATTCCATGATACGAAGAAATTCCGTGGCTTCGAGAAAAAGAGGGAAAAGGTTCAACAGCTGCTGATGGTTGCTGGAAATGGGTTAAAGACGTGGAGAATAGCCTCAGTAGTGTAGAAGCTCGCGAGCGAGAGAGAGAGAGAGAGAGAGAGAGAGAGAGAGAGAGAGAGAGAGAAGGAACAAGGTGATATGGACAGCTCGGCTACTCCTGATCGGGGAAGCCATGGAAAATCTTGACCAAGGTCGTCGAGCGCTTGAAGACGACGAACAGTGCATCGAAGATTATGAATCTTTGACTTTTCTTTTTAGTTTTATTTTTTAACAGGCTCCTAACGGAGAGTAAATATGTCACAGTTTGAGATTTTTAGTGTAAAAAAAAAATTGAAATAAATGTGTCATAGTGATCGTAATTTGCGGTTTTTGGTGGGCCTCGTCCTCTCCCCAACCTCATCGGAAGCTTCTTTGTATCGATACCCCGGGCTTTGTTGTAAGAACTTTTAATAGTTAGTAATTGCAAGTTGGTTCTTTCCGACCAAAAAAAAAAACAAAAAACCTCTCATTTGGACGAGAAATTATTCAGTAGTTAGAGATGATTAGGTCGGCATCTCACGTGGCGTGTGTGCCTCCATTCAAATATCGACACGAGTTTTTTAGGCTAGTTGGAAAATAGAAAATGCATGCTCTTTTCTCAATCTTTTTCTCTCCTCTGTCGATGGTTGACAGGCCGCGAAAAGGATAAAGAGATCGTCTGCCCTTTTCTCAGAAGGGAAGACTCTGCTCTTAAAATTCAGGCCGTTTGTGTTGTGAATAGACGGTCCAAGGGAAGGCGCACTTCCCTTGGAAGGGTAGACGATCCGGATCCGCGAGAAGAACTGTAATAAATGTTAACATTGAAACTGCCGCTCACATTCCCGCCTCTCTCTCTCTCTCTCTCTCTCATCTTCTCAAGTTTTCGAGAGATCTTTTTCGAAGAACAACCAAGGCAGCCTCCCCCCAGTTTCTCTCTGGTTCGTCCCCATCGGCTCCTTCTCCCAAGAGTCCCGCCGGTCGCAGCAACCTCTGAATCTAGTCCTTTCCTCCTCTCTTCGTGGCGCATCCTTCTTCTCTCTTTCCTCGGAGGATCCCTTAGCTTGCGATTTCGTGCTGGATCTGTTGTGACGCAGCGTTCAGCGATAGAACACAAGCAAATCCATGCAGCGATAGAACACAAACAAATCCATGTTTAAAGAGAGATAAATCTCATAATTGAAATTGATGTATGAAAGTCTGAATAATCTCCAAATAAAACCCTAAGACACTCTTTTATAAGGTGCTAACCCTAATCCTAACCCTACTAGGAATCTAAACATCAAAACCCAAAATTACAAAAATACCACTAAAAATAATAAATTGTCTAAAAATAAAGATTACGTGATATTATCGAAATATCACGCAATATTACGTAGATAATATTACGTAGATTGTAACGTTATCTGCATCATTCGTAAGTCGTAACCTGATCCGCATCATTCTCCCCTGCTAGGAAAAAGATTCGTCCTTGAATCTGGTTCACCTTCGTTGGCTTCAATCTCTTCAAAATCAATCTTATCTCCAAGATTGCGAAATCTGCTTCGTCCAGGACGACCTTTCCAACGAATCAAATAATACACAAGCTTGAGCCCTACATTATCCATGGTTCGATGTAGAGAAGCGGCCACCGTACTAGCCCGTAAACAGACGGAACAATCCGCACATAGAAAGGCGAAGTAGTCATCTCCCAAAACCTCGAAATCAATTATCTCTGAATCCAGGTGTCTTTCAAACTTCACAGCCAATTCTCGTAGCTCATGTACTTTTATCCGAGGTGGATATATACCTGATGCAATAAGAAACTCCCCGTCAGGGGTTGCTTTAATCCTTGTCGTAGCAGTTTCAAACCTCAAGTCCTGTATCAACTCCATCCTTTGCATATAATCTCCACCCATGAAGTCTTCCTGCAAGTCCTTTGGGCAATTTTCCAAATGGCGTTCTCCAGCACGTTTGCCAGATTCCTCAATGCTATTTTCTACCATAGGGTCCGACTTGACCACAGACAAATTCACATCCAACTTAATATCTTCATAAATATCTCCAGACGCTAGGGCTAGGTCTTTGAGTTTTGTATCTTGTGCATAAATGCAGCTAGCGCCTAACGCATTGTGATCAACCTCATCCACAGCAACAAACTCATCACCACCAAAATCATCAGTTTCAGGAACATAATTACCTTGATCAACAGTGCTCCCCGAAACATTGGCTTTCTACGCATCTTCAGGAACCAAATTGGGTTTCGCCTAGGGAATGTCTTTCGCCTGGGGAATGTCGCCAATGGTCTCATCGACCTCCTTTGCGCCTCCATCACCGCCATCCGCATTTGGGTCAAAAATTGGTGCCTCATCATCGAACGCAGCAAAATTCGAGTCGTCCACCTCGTATGTCGGCATCCGCTCCGCCTCATGGGGAACGTCGGTAGGGTCGACCTCGTCAGCTTTCTCTAACACGAAGTCTTCTACCATTGTACCTGGATCTGAAACCTTACGTATAGAACCGTACTCGCTCTTCTTCTCTGAACCCTCGAAGTTCGTCAAACAAGCTCTGTAGACAGATGGCATAATGCGAGGTTGAAGCTGGAACTGAGGCCCTTCGCTCCCTTCGCTCGATTCACTAACTCCTCTAGATTCAACAATAGGAAAATCTTGCAAACGCCAGGAAAAATCATGATTTTGTTCTAAACCCATTAATTTCTGCTAGAACTACTCATAGTCGGGTGGAAGGAACTTCTGCTTCGGTAGCCTCTTCATTCTATAACAAGTTCGAACTCTCTCTTTTCCTTCTAACTTCCTCGTATTCTGCAATCTCTCCCATCATATAGACTACTAATCTCACCCGTTTCTCACAAGGGATCTCCATATAATCGAAGAATTTTTTAATACCAGCAATCCAATCCAGAAATTCTTCTATATCAAGACTTCCATTAAAATAAGGTATATCGACCTTTAGTTTAAAGTTGTTACCTTCATGATCGTCGTAATATCGTCTACCATCTCTTCCATCGTATCCCGTTCGAAATCCTTCATAACGATTTCTTCCTCCATAATCAGCACGTCCTTCGTCGAAACAACTCACTGAAAATAAAGGGTTATTCTGCCTGCGGACAAAAACAGGCCTGACAGGGTCACCGCGAGCAAGAGCTGCACCCGGCCTTCTGTCGTTCCGCCGATTCCGGTTCACATCAACACCAAGACCGTCGAATCGATCCGCCAATTTGTCAAATCGTGCTCCGAAACGATCTATGCGTTCCATTAAATGCTGCTCCAAACGTTGCAGCGCGCCGTCCCTAAGGATTGGGGCTCCAGCCTTCCAAGCATCGTCGCGAAGACCACCGCCAGTCGCCATAGGCTCTGATACCACCTGACACAGCGTTGTTGACACCTAAATTTTGATCAACTTTTTTTCCTTTATTTTTCGAAAATTCATAGAAAATCCATAAAAAGCTGAAAAATTACAAAATCAACTTTGGTAGCCTTGGCCAAGCTAAATGGACCATTTTGGATAAAAAAAATATTTTTTCATATTTTTTTATTATTATTATTTTCGAAAAATATAAAAATAAAAAGAAAATAAAAAAAAAGTAGTATTCGAGGTCACAAAAATATATACAAATAGTCGGTATTTTTATTTTTAATTTTCTTTACTTTAGGACCTCATAAAATAGTAAAATTCAGGTTCGATTTTAGGTGTTCTCTAATCACCATAAAATTGAATTTGGCAAAAATATTAATAATGATTAAAAGGAAAAGGAGTGAAAACATCATCATTTAAAAGGAAAAGGGGACTAATCATTTTGTCTTCGCTTTTGATTATATTATTATTATTTTTACTTTTTAGTATTTTATTATATTATTATATTATTATTATTTTATTTTTATTATTATTTTACTCTTCCCCCCTCCCCCTCATCATCCGTCGCCTCCTCTTCTTCCTTCTTCCTTCTTCTTTTTCTTCTTCTTCTTCCTCCTCTTCTTCTTCTTCTCCTTCCTCTCCCGTAGCTTCTTCTTCCATTTCTTTTCTTCTTCTTCGTGGACGCCTAAAATGGAACCCCCCCTTCCGCCGTCGTCGCTAGCCGTCGTACCTCAAAGCCGCCGTGAACAACCCAAGACCTCCGGCCTCCACCCGTTTCGGAGTTTGGTTTGGGATTGTTTCGGATCGGGCCAAATCCGTCATCGTCAAAGCGCGCTATCGCCTCCGGCGACAGCCCCGGAGTCCTACCTCCTCCCTCGGAGCTTATGGAGCCTACGCGCCGCTGGTGGAGCCCAGAAACAGCCTCGGGTCACCACCCCGTCGTCGGAACGTGTCCGGACGCGTCGGAACGTTTCCGGACGTGTCGGAGCGTGTCCGGACGTGTCCGGGCGTGTCGGACGTGTCGGAGCCGTGTCCGAACAGTGTCCGAACAGTGTCGGAACAGTGTCGGAACAGTGTCGGAACAGTGCATGAATAGTGTCCAATTTTTTATTTTTTTTAAATTTTTTTTATTTTTTTAATCTTAATTTGTGAAATTGACTATCGACATTCTAATGGCGATCGACAGGTAACGGGCATGGGGATGGTCGCAGGCTGAGGCTGGGCGATTGAAGGCCGGTGTCCAATCCGGTATGTTTTACGTACCCGATCTGTATATCAGGATTATTTTTCTAAAATATTGCATTTATAGACTTGATTTGTATGTATTTGTTTCAGTCTAGTGGTTAGCTTATTTATCTGGTTGAGTGTTATCTATTGTCAAAGACATGCTTTTTGTTAAAATATTTTCTGAAAATATAAAAAAATATTAATAAATCAAAAATGCCAAAAAAATGGAAAAATTAAAGAAAAACAAAAAAATTGAGAAAAAATTGCAGAAAAATTCTAAAAATTGTCCAAGGCTGAAAATGACAAAAAATTGATTTGTTTTCATTTTTGGGATTTTCTCCCATTTAATCCAAAATGGCGATTTCACCCCTCAAAGGGTAAATCGTCTTTGATATTCTGATGAATTGTGGAAATTGCTTAGAATTTGGTGATGGGCCAGACGGGTGGTTAAACCTTATGTCTAAGATTTCCACATTTCATTTCCATTTTTAGAAAATGACGATTTTACCATTCGAATGGTAAATCGGTTTCTAAAATTCCCGAAAATCACGAAAATTGCCAAAAAATAGGAAATGGGTCAATTGAGTGACCAAACCTGTTTTGACTCCGGATTCATTCCGAAATGATGATTTTGTCCTTTTTGGGCAAATTGTCCCCTTTGTCTCAAAATTACGATTTTGCCCCTGATGGGCAAAATCATGTCTAAATCATTCCTAAGCCTGATTGATGCTTCTCTAGGCCAATATGGCCTTATTAGGAATGCCATGTGATTTATTTGTACATTTGAATTCATTGATTTGTGCACTTTATTATTGATTGTGATTGCTAGGATAGTCATTCCTATCTGCATGAACTCCTAGATTTAGGACTCGTACCCCACTCATCTGTATGAAATCTTAAGTCAGAAAACTCAGTCAACTTAGGTACCGAAAGGGCGTCAACTCTGATAGTTGACGTAACTAAGTCCCCGAACCCATTTCCCTGGTTATCACAGAATTGAATAGAAACTCCCGACTATTCAATAGGGTGGTCCAATCATACCCTCCAAAAAAATGATTGGTGGCGACTCCATGGCATGCACACTTAGCACATATCACTAGACCACACTGAAGGTCGACTACGTATACCTCCGTTGCGATTTGGGTAACGGGCCTTGGGAGAGGCCCGCGTCCGACCAGACTGGACGGCCCATTAGCCCTCGAGAGCCCATGGCGAATCTCGAGAGGGTCGCGACAGACTGGCGACTCCACTGGGGACTTTAGAGAACTTGAGCCGATTAAAAAGGTGATTGATTTTTCTAACATGTTTTATGCAGATGCTCTTCAAGGTGAGGTACGTACTTTAACCCTTGAGGTGTTAAATGTTTTTGCAGATTGGAGAAATAAGGGGTGGAGTACTTGTTAACTCTGTTTTATGCAGGTTGGGCGTAGGAATGAATGATTGTGTGTATGTTTTATATTGAAGCGGTGATTGTTAAATAAGATGCATGTTTATCGCTTTAGCACGACACCGAAAATACACACAACCGCGCCTAAAACCCCGGGCGCCGCCTATAGGAAAACAATAGAAGGGATTGAAAATGGAATCTCCGTGAGGAAAAACACGGGGTAATCCACTTTTCAATTCCGCTCACTTCGAACTATGGATCGAGTCCCAATGCAACGATAGCTGTGCAATGGAATCGGCTCTTTCTAGAACTCGAGGTGGGAACCTTGACCTTAGGTGCCAAATCCTTTGATTTTTAGAAGTTTTATCCTCCCTTGTCTCATGTGCATGTCTTTAGATGGTTGGTATATCTAAAACCACCTAAAAAAAAAATCGGTGATCCTGGAGTCACATCTCGAAGATTGGAACTGGGGCATCTCCAAGTGTTCGGGCCACATTCATTTGATTGATTTGACATTCTTAGTCCTCTTGTATAAAATTAATTTTGCTGAGATCCTCTATATCTCGTCCCGTAGATTGATTGTATTAGGGATCTATTTGTATTGTATACATCTTGATAAGGCTCATTTCTATCGAAAATGGGGGCAAATTCCCCAAACCCGTGGAGCATAGTGGAATTCGTCCCTTCAGTGCAAAACACATTGGGCCGCAGAGCCACTCGTTTGGTGAAAGGACGTATCGTTCCTAATTGATTTTTAATCAGATCTGGGGATAAGTTTTTCTCCATTCTTTTTATCTCATGACGTCTCTCCTCTGACAAAGTCAATAGACGCAATAACAGAGTCGTCCGCATCAGAATCAAACCCCAAGATACGAATTTGGGTGAACGGTAACCTTGTATCGTTCCAATTTGATCTTCCAAGACCACATGCCTAACGTGAGTTTTTACTCATTTTAAAGGAAGTTGTTGGCGCTGAAAGCCTCAAATGAAAATAGCGCGCTAACAGGGAGGCGAATAGAATCATTGGCCTTAGAAGTCAGGATTCCAGGAGATGGTCTTTGATTATAAGACCTAGTGGATGGTAAAAAGTATCGCTCCTACGTCACATGCTTTGACATGCATTTTGATAAAATCTTCTTTTTTTCCTTGAATAAAAGGAACCTTGAAGAATGGCGCTGGAGTGCGCCCAAAAACACAAATGGATCTTCTCTGGGACAAATTCTTGAGAAGGATTCGTCGCCCAACCAGATGGGAGATCAAGGACACAAGATAGAGGGCCAAATTATGCAAGCCGCGCGTTTGTGTTCAAACGGAAACACAAAACAAGAACAAGGCGGTATCGTTCCAATTTGTCTTGAATTTTGGAACGCAAACTGACACCTAATTCCCTTCTTTGACAGGGGCTCGCCATCAAGGCGAAACAGGTTTTCACATCCCGTGTATTACCCAATGGAACACATGACCAAGGGTAAGATGTATCGTTCTAATTTATTGAAAAATTCATGAACGTACAATAACATGTTTCTTCCGCATTTTCAGGGATCTCCAGCCACGGCGGGTAGGTAAGTATCCCTTTTCCCCAAGTCGTTGAAGATAAAAAAAGTGTTAGGACTCTTTCAATCATTATGTCTGAAAAGAGGCATCGAATTTTTAAACTCATAGACATCCACAGTTGAAGTTGGGAGGTTGTCTGAACATGAATGAAACATGCATGTGCATCATAAAGCCCCATTGGGAGGAAATTTTTCGGAGAAAACAAAAAGAATTTTTCCAATAAAAATTGTTCAAACCGTTTAAGGGTGTTTTCTCAGACGAGAGGCGAATCCTAATCCAAACATGTCCAATACACACTTGAGAGATGAGTGAAGTGAGCAGATAACAAAATCTGGGTCTACGGGGGTAAGGACAATTTGCAGCGATTACATGGGTTGGGACGACGGAGGCATTCGTTTCATATCCCCCAAACACTACAGGTGACCGTTGATAACCCATTTGAACGGCGGTTCTCATTCTTAACCCTGTCAAGAACCACCCCACACCGGGGCAAAAAGGAAGTAAGTCCAGCAGCGTCAGGAGAAAATGGTTAGAAATTTTCTTGCTCGGACTAATTAATCTTTGTGTGTTGTTTATATGGTAATCCAAGTGCCATAGGATGACGAGAAGCATTCATTCTTTATCCCATACACTGTATCATTTGCACAGCCAAGTTGAGCCTGCAAATTCATTTCATGAACCCATTGGTGATCATTCCAAGACGGATGTCGCACCACTTCAAAAATGGAAGAGTTCAAGACTCAGGGATTACGAAGAGAATTCTCGGACTGATATTTAAAGCATGTTTAGACTATATGTCTAACATGACCCCATGAAGATGAGAAAAAGGGGGATTTCAAAAATGAAAATGAGAAAAATCCCCGGCATCAAGAAAAAGCAAAGTGCCTCATAAAAGCAAGGCCGATGCTCGTGCTAGTTGTTTAATTGGTCCGCAATGAAGCTGGATGGGAAAAGGGGAAATCCCTGAAGGAGCCAAATCCAAAAGGACTGCTCCCCAAATGCTATCAAGCGCAGAACAAAGACATAGAAAGAGTCAGTCTCTGAATGCAACAAGAGACGCTCTTTAAAGAGCTGGTGCACATCGCGAGATAGGTTGCGCGCCTCAAAGGCTAAAGATGCAGAAAAGAAAGGACAGGTGGCAAATCAGCAATGATCACCAATGTCAAACCCGTCACGAATTCTGGGCCAAAAATAAGCCTGTTTCGGTCCCCAATCCTACCAATGTTACAACCCCGAAACAGTCTTCTCTGACTAAGACACTTGGGTTAATATATAGCTTAGCTCGAAGAAGTACGAGCAAGATTATTTCTTTCTCATTTTGCAGGGTTCTTGACTTGTAAACCCGGAGCAGATGGTGAAAATTTTTGTTCAATGGCCTTGACTCAAAAGTGAGTCCCCCTTGAAGATCAAGAACCAAGCCCAACATTACGGTCACGTGGAAGACCTCCCGACCGATCAAAATGTATGCGCTGCGAATGAGCCTAAAACCTAGGCACAGGTTAGTAGGGAATTGAGTGCATCCCCTACAAAAAAAAAAAAACCACTATCGTAAAACAGGTGAGAAGACCTCATTGTCGAGAAATATTCCAATTGATGTTTTGAACAAACTCTTTTTGGAATTTTCAAACTGTTGATCCAGATTTTCCGTCCAAGGGATTTGTGATCACATTTGCATATTGCAAGAATGCTTTGGATAACCTCCAGCATCAAAATGCACATTTCATGATTAAAACTTAAAACATACGGTTTTGTCAAATGGACAGCCGTGGCCTTCCCAAAGATTACTAACGTTTTCTTGGTGAAGAAATATCTTCCAGGCTCGAACTTCTGCAGGATTCTTGGAAACCCCAAATCCCAGAAAAACATTTGCTCCGTGGAGTGGAGCACGCAGGTTTGAACTTTCTACAGGATACCTGGAGAACACAGCTTCCAGAATGTCGTCTCAACAGACTCCACTGAAGTTTTGTCAAAATAAAATCTTTCACTGCTTCAAAACTGAATTCCCGACAAATTTCGGGATCTTTCAAAAGAAGGGGTGAGGATGTGATCCCATTTCAAAATTTAGGCGGTCTCATCGGATGTGGAGAACCCTCGTCATGAGACCCCTTTTCAAAAATCAAGCAGTCCTAGCTTGACGTGGAGAACCCTCGTCCTAGGATCCTTTTTTCAAAAATATCAAACAGTCCTGGCATGACGTGGAGAACCCTCGTCCTAGGACCTCTTTTCAAATATCAAACAGTCTCATCGGACGTGGAGAACCCTCGTCATGAGACCCCTTTTCAAACCAAAACAAAGGTAGATACCGCCTGAAGGGTCAAATGAAGGTAGATACCGCCTGAAGGGTCAAATCAAAGGTAGAAACCGCCTGAAGGGTCAACACAAGGTAGAAACCGCCTGAAGGGTCAACACAAGGTAGAAACCGCCTGAAGGGTCAAATCAAGGTAGAAACCGCCTAAATGGTCAAACCAAGGTAGAAACCGCCTGAAGGGTCAACTCAAAGGTAGAAACCGCCTGAAGGGTCAACCAAAGGTAGATACCGCCTGAAGGGTCAAACCAAAGGTAGAAACCGCCTGAAGGGTCAACCAATGGTAGAAACCGCCTGAAGGGTTAACACAACGGTAGAAACCGCCTGAAGGGTCAACCCAATAGTAAAAATCACTTAAATGGTCAACTCAATGGTCCGATCCACCATACGAATCAAAACCCTTGGCAAATTCCCAAATGTGGGATGCGTCTTCCTTAGATTCCTATCAGTTAGGAATCCCATTATGGTTTGACCTACCATACGGGTCAGAGCTTAACCTCTCTAGGATACTCTAGTAACGAGTTTCTAGAAATTCTCTTGAATCCATCAAACACCGCGAAAATCGCACAAACATCGAACAGGTAAGTGGCAGGTATGTCTCTCTATTATCTCACTCTCTCATGTCAAATAAATGTTTCCCCCTTCAATAAAGAGCATACATCGACAAGCATGAAAAACTGGATATCATGACTCCTTTTCCTTTGGTTTCACGAGTCGAGTCGATCAGGACTCAGGTGTCACCTTGTCTTTGAGAGAAACCTCTGAGGGGATTCCTCTGACGAGATTCCTCTCAAAGAGGGGCAGCTGTTGACACCTAAATTTTGATCAACTTTTTTTCCTTTATTTTTCGAAAATTCATAGAAAATCCATAAAAAGCTGAAAAATTACAAAATCAACTTTGGTAGCCTTGGCCAAGCTAAATGGACCATTTTGGATAAAAAAAATATTTTTTCATATTTTTTTATTATTATTATTTTCGAAAAATATAAAAATAAAAAGAAAATAAAAAAAAAGTAGTATTCGAGGTCACAAAAATATATACAAATAGTCGGTATTTTTATTTTTAATTTTCTTTACTTTAGGACCTCATAAAATAGTAAAATTCAGGTTCGATTTTAGGTGTTCTCTAATCACCATAAAATTGAATTTGGCAAAAATATTAATAATGATTAAAAGGAAAAGGAGTGAAAACATCATCATTTAAAAGGAAAAGGGGACTAATCATTTTGTCTTCGCTTTTGATTATATTATTATTATTTTTACTTTTTAGTATTTTATTATATTATTATATTATTATTATTTTATTTTTATTATTATTTTACTCTTCTCCCCTCCCCCTCATCATCCGTCGCCTCCTCTTCTTCCTTCTTCCTTCTTCTTTTTCTTCTTCTTCTTCCTCCTCTTCTTCTTCTTCTCCTTCCTCTCCCGTAGCTTCTTCTTCCATTTCTTTTCTTCTTCTTCGTGGACGCCTAAAATGGAACCCCCCCTTCCGCCGTCGTCGCTAGCCGTCGTACCTCAAAGCCGCCGTGAACAACCCAAGACCTCCGGCCTCCACCCGTTTCGGAGTTTGGTTTGGGATTGTTTCGGATCGGGCCAAATCCGTCATCGTCAAAGCGCGCTATCGCCTCCGGCGACAGCCCCGGAGTCCTACCTCCTCCCTCGGAGCTTATGGAGCCTACGCGCCGCTGGTGGAGCCCAGAAACAGCCTCGGGTCACCACCCCGTCGTCGGAACGTGTCCGGACGCGTCGGAACGTTTCCGGACGTGTCGGAGCGTGTCCGGACGTGTCCGGGCGTGTCGGACGTGTCGGAGCCGTGTCCGAACAGTGTCCGAACAGTGTCGGAACAGTGTCGGAACAGTGCATGAACAGTGTCCAATTTTTTATTTTTTTTAAATTTTTTTTATTTTTTTAATCTTAATTTGTGAAATTGACTATCGACATTCTAATGGCGATCGACAGGTAACGGGCATGGGGATGGTCGCAGGCTGAGGCTGGGCGATTGAAGGCCGGTGTCCAATCCGGTATGTTTTACGTACCCGATCTGTATATCAGGATTATTTTTCTAAAATATTGCATTTATAGACTTGATTTGTATGTATTTGTTTCAGTCTAGTGGTTAGCTTATTTATCTGGTTGAGTGTTATCTATTGTCAAAGACATGCTTTTTGTTAAAATATTTTCTGAAAATATAAAAAAATATTAATAAATCAAAAATGCCAAAAAAATGGAAAAATTAAAGAAAAACAAAAAAATTGAGAAAAAATTGCAGAAAAATTCTAAAAATTGTCCAAGGCTGAAAATGACAAAAAATTGATTTGTTTTCATTTTTGGGATTTTCTCCCATTTAATCCAAAATGGCGATTTCACCCCTCAAAGGGTAAATCGTCTTTGATATTCTGATGAATTGTGGAAATTGCTTAGAATTTGGTGATGGGCCAGACGGGTGGTTAAACCTTATGTCTAAGATTTCCACATTTCATTTCCATTTTTAGAAAATGACGATTTTACCATTCGAATGGTAAATCGGTTTCTAAAATTCCCGAAAATCACGAAAATTGCCAAAAAATAGGAAATGGGTCAATTGAGTGACCAAACCTGTTTTGACTCCGGATTCATTCCGAAATGATGATTTTGTCCTTTTTGGGCAAATTGTCCCCTTTGTCTCAAAATTACGATTTTGCCCCTGATGGGCAAAATCATGTCTAAATCATTCCTAAGCCTGATTGATGCTTCTCTAGGCCAATATGGCCTTATTAGGAATGCCATGTGATTTATTTGTACATTTGAATTCATTGATTTGTGCACTTTATTATTGATTGTGATTGCTAGGATAGTCATTCCTATCTGCATGAACTCCTAGATTTAGGACTCGTACCCCACTCATCTGTATGAAATCTTAAGTCAGAAAACTCAGTCAACTTAGGTACCGAAAGGGCGTCAACTCTGATAGTTGACGTAACTAAGTCCCCGAACCCATTTCCCTGGTTATCACAGAATTGAATAGAAACTCCCGACTATTCAATAGGGTGGTCCAATCATACCCTCCAAAAAAATGATTGGTGGCGACTCCATGGCATGCACACTTAGCACATATCACTAGACCACACTGAAGGTCGACTACGTATACCTCCGTTGCGATTTGGGTAACGGGCCTTGGGAGAGGCCCGCGTCCGACCAGACTGGACGGCCCATTAGCCCTCGAGAGCCCATGGCGAATCTCGAGAGGGTCGCGACAAGCGTTCAGCGATAGAACACAAGAAAATCCATGCTTAAAGAGAGATAAATCTCATAATTGAAATTGATGTATGAAAGTCTGAATAATCTCCAAATAAAACCCTAAGACACCCTTTTATAAGGTGCTAACCCTAATCCTAACCCTACTAGGAATCTAAACATCAAAACCCAAAATTACAAAAATACCACTAAAAATAATAAATTGTCTAAAAATAAAGATTACGTGTTATTATCGAAATATCACGCAATATTACGTAGATTGCAACGTTATCTGCATCATTCGTAAGTCGTAACCTGATCAGCATCATTCTCCCCTGCTAGGAAAAAGATTCGTCCTTGAATCTGGTTCACCTTCGTTGGCTTCAATCTCTTCAAAATCAATCTCATCTCCAAGATTGCGAAATCTGCTTCGTCCAAGACGACCTTTCCAACGAATCAAGTAATACACCAGCTTGAGCCCTACATTATCCATGGTTCGATGTAGAGAAGCGGCCACCGTACTAGCCCGTAAACAAACGGAACAATCCGCACATAGAAAGGCGAAGTAGTCATCGCCCAAAACCTCGAAATCAATTATCTCTGAATCCAGGTGTCTTTCAAACTTCACAGCCAGTTCTCGTAGCTCATGTACTTTTATCTGAGGTGGATATATACCTGATGCAATAAGAAACTCCCCGTCGGGGGTTGCTTTAATCCTTTTCGTAGCAGTTTCAAACCTCAAGTCCTGTATCAACTCCATCCTTTGCATATAATCTCCACCCATGAAGTCTTCCTGCAAGTCCTTTGGGCAATTTTCCAAATGGCGTTCTCTAGCACGTTTGCCAGATTCCTCAATGCTATTTTCTACCATAGGATCCGACTTGACCACGGATAAATTCACATCCAACTTAATATCTTCATAAATCTCTCCAGACGCTAGGGCTAGGTCTTTGAGTTTTGCATCTTGCGCATAAATGCAGCTAGCGCCTAACGCATTATGATCAACCTCATCCACAGCAACAAACTCATCACCACCAAAATCATCAGTTTTAGGAACATAATTACCTTGATCAACAGTGCTCCCCGAAACATCGGCTTTCTGCGCATCTTCAGGAACCAAATGGGGTTTCGCCTAGGGAATGTCTTTCGCCTGGGGAATGTCGCCAATGGTCTCATCGACCTCCTTTGCGCCTCCATCGCCGCCATCTGCATTTGGGTCAAAAATTGGTGCCTCATCATCGAACGCAGCAAAATTCGAGTCTGTCGCGACCCTCTCGCGGCGCGGGGGCGGGAGCGGGCTAATGGGCCGCCCGATCGCTGGTCTGATCGGACGCGGGCCTCTCCCAAGGCCCATTACCCAAATCGCAACTGCTAGATATACGTGATTGACCTTCAGTGTGGTCTAGTGACATGTGATGAGTGTACATGTCGAGGAGTTGCCACCAATCGTTTCGTGGAGGGTACGATCGGAAACCCTATCGAATAGTTGGGAGTGGTCTATTCGATTCTGCGGAAACCAGAGAAGTGGGTTCGGGGACTTAGTTACGCCAACTGTCAGAGTTGACGCCCTTTCGGTACCTAAGCTGAATGGTTTATTTGATCATAGGATTTCATGCAGATGAGTGAGGTATAGATCCTAAATCTAGGAGTTCATGCAGATGGGAGATACTACCCTATCAATCACAATCAATAGAAATAAGTGCGCAAATCAAGGATCCAGTACATGCGGATAAAACACATGAAAGCAGCATGACATCCCTAATGAGTCCCTATTAGCCTAGAGAAATATCAATCAAGGCTTAGGAATGATTTTGGCATTATTTGCCCGTGAGGGGCAAAATCGTAATTTTGGATAATTCGGGGACAATTCACCTCAAAAAGGGAAAATTTATGATTTCATATGAATTGGGAAGTCAAAAGACGGGGGAAATAGGATTGGCTATCAATCCAATCCATTTCCTATTTTCGGGAATTTCCAGGATTTTTCTGTAATTTTCAAGTGATTTTACCCTTGGAGGGGTAAAGTCGTCATTTGGACAAAGATGAGAACTGAAAACCTCAAATATTAGGGTTGGTCGTCCACCTGACCCAAACCCTAACTTTAAGCAATTTTCAGAACTCAATTGAGACAAGAAAGACAATTTTCCCATTGAAGGGCAAAATCGTCATTTTGAGAAAAGGGGCGGGACTTGAAATCCAAACTTAAGAATTGGTCGTCTAATCGACCCTAATTCTTGTCTTGGCATTATCGGCCTTATCTCACATACACAGTAGAGGCGACTTACCCCTAAAGGATAATGTCGTCGAGTCCTGGAAGAACGGATAAGAAACCCCAAAAATAGGGTTGACCAGTTGTCTGTTGTCAACCCTCGATTTTTGGGGGTTTCTGGAACATCTAAGATTTTGCCACAATTTTTTCATATTTTTTTTGGAATTTTCTGGCATTTTCTAGCATTTTTTTCGGATTTTCTGAAATTTTTCGATTTTTTATACTTTTTTTTTTATTTTTAAAATCATTTTCTGATTTTTTATTAAAAAAAATGATTCGGACCGGGTCGACCCGACCCACTCGGGTCGGAACCCGGCCCAGACCCGGACCCGCGCGTGCCTCAGCTCCAAAACGACGCCGTCCCCTCCTTTGAATTGTCGGACTTGATCTGACGGCCTTCATTGCGCCGCGTGGCTATTCCACGTCCACTGGATAACCTGACTGGAATCTACGGTTCAGATTAGGCGAAGACTCGATCAGGGCCGTCTGATCAGATTACTAAAACCTACGGCCACGATTAGATTCTAAGATTCGATCTAGACCGTTGATTCACACTTACCTAAACGACGCCGCACATCCCCTAAACCCTACGACGTCGTTTCAACCATTCTTTATTTCCGATTTAAAATCTTTTCCGAATTATCCTAATTTCTAATCGGACGGTCACTATTTGTTGGACTCGATTAACCTGAGTCGTTCGATCTACGCTGACTCACCCCTAACGGACTAACGGTCGAGCTGACTCGATGTACACGTGGACCAATGGCCGACTGCCATCTCAGCTTTTGACCTGTTGACTTTGCCACGTCAACTTCGTCTTCAACCATTCGACCCCGGCGGAATGGACGGCTGAGGATCTCCGACGACGATCCTACGGTAGGATCTTGATGAAATCGTGCGAGACCAAAGGCAATCGACTCGCGATTAGCTCTAGTTTGACATATCTAAGAATCGAAACATCCTATTCACAGAATCAAGAACATCGTGCGAATTGCCGAGTACGGCCATGGGAGCTCAATCATGCGATTCACTCAAAATCAAAGAAATTCAGTCACATAATAGCACCAATGGAGGTTCAGAAGACTTACCTCGAGCTCCGATTGAGCTCGCTCGGCTCAGATTTGGCTGGGCAAGAATCAGCTATGGAGGCTAAATCAGAAGACTCGATTCGGGGTATGTGAGCAAAATCAATGCAAAATGAAGACGCGAACATGGTTAGTGACGTTCAAGGAATGAAAGGCACACACTAATTGCAAGAAGGATCATGGAATGTGTGAATCGCCATGAATGCTCAAGGAAGAACTCGAGACTGCGACTCACCTGTTCTTGCGATTTCGCGGGGCGCGGCCGGCGTCGATCGCTTCCTGGCGCTCTGGGCGGTCTCCTGGAGGTCTCTCCGAGCTTTGGTCTAGCCTGAAAAGGCCTGACCGATGCTCTGTGGATTCGAGCTCTGTCCTCGACAATGGCGGTTGGAGGACGAGCTCACTCTCTCTCCTTCTCCTTCTCTCTCGATTTGGTTTCGCCCTCTACAACTGAATCTGTTCGTCCATTTGCTGTTCATTCGCGCAGGTGCCTGAGGAAAGTGACGACACTGTAGCGGGCCGGTTCGACCGGTCCGATCGGCGGTCTGACCGGTCCGAACCGGTTCCGACTTACCATTTTTTAAATTAAACCCAAATTAATGGGAAAATTTTGCAATTGAACTTCATAATCGAATCTAGGGCATGAATTCTATCTAGAAATGTGGTTTTGCCCAAAAGTTTTCATCAATTTCTACAAAATC
Organism: Rhodomyrtus psidioides; assembly: GCA_021437785.1. Lineage (NCBI taxonomy): Eukaryota > Viridiplantae > Streptophyta > Magnoliopsida > Myrtales > Myrtaceae > Rhodomyrtus > Rhodomyrtus psidioides. The sequence goes on along the minus strand of JAILYB010000015.1, from coordinate 8,661,404 downwards.
CCCAAATTCTTATTTGATTGGAAATTGGGAATCGTGTAATTGAGGGTGCAAATGATCAAATTGGGTTAAACCACCTATGCCAATCGATTTAAAATGGTGTAATCCATTGGGTAGCATGTTCAATTTGCAATGATAGCCCTTGAATTGAAAGTAATTTCAATTATGCTTAAATTCAAGGACTAGAATGCAATTTTAGTATGTAATTTTGCCAAATCCGTGCAATTGAGCAATTTATACAAACAATTGGGCTAAATTGAAATAGGGGATAGTTAGATTGAATGTCAAGATCTTAAAAAATGCCAAAATTGAAAATTAAAAGACTCAATTGTTATTTTTTTTCATATTCAATAATACGGGTTACAAAGGAACACCTAAAATTGAATCTGATTTTGATTTTTTTGTGAGGTCAAAAATACAAGGAATTAAAAGGAAAAATATTGGATATTTTTCCATATTTTTGTGACCTCAAATGCTATTTTTCTTGATTTTTTAGTGTTTTTCTATTTTCTAAAAAATATGAAAAAATATGAAAAAATGTGAAAAATTATTTTTTGGTCAAGAATGGTTCATAAGGCTACCAAAGTTGATTTTGTAATTTTTTGACTTTTTATGAATTTTTTGTAATTTTTTCGAAAATAAAACTGAAATAGACTTGGTCAAAAATCAGGTGTCAACAGCTGCCCCTCTTTGAGAGGAATCTCGGGAGATGTTTCTCTCAAAGACAGGTGACACCTGAATCTAGACTGACTCGACTAGGGAAAATCAAAACGAATCTTGACACTCAATCTTTCTTGTCCCACTGGTGAACGCTTTGCTCTTCATTCTTTTGCTGACGTGAGAGAGAAAGTAGAGAGACCCACCTGTTACTTACCTGTTGATCGCCTGCCTGATGCTCATGCGGCCTGCGCGGTGTATAACGGGTTCAAGTGAATACCTAGGGACTCGTCTTTTGAGTATCCTAGGGCGGTTAAACTCTAGCCTGTATGGTAGGCCGTACCAGAATGAGATTCCTATACTTGACAGGAACCTGTGAATGACGCACCCAGTCTCTTAGGGATTATCAGGGTTTTGATCCGTATGGTGGATCAGACCATGAATAGGACTCCTCTCTGCTAGGAACCTATGGATGACGCACCCAGTCTCTTAGGGATTGTTAGGGATTTTGATCCGTATGGTGGATCAGACCATGAGTAGGACTCCTTTCTGCTAGGAACCTATGGATGACGCACCCAGTCTCTTAGGGATTGTCAGGGATTTTGATCCGTATGGTGGATCAGACCATGAATAGGACTCCTCTCTGCTAGGAACCTATGGATGGCGCACCTAGTCTCTTAGGGATTGTCAGGGATTTTGATCCGTATGGTGGATCAGACCATGAATAGGACTCCTTTCTGCTAGGAACCTATGGATGACGCACCCAGTCTCTTAGGGATTGTCAGGGATTTTGATCCGTATGGTGGATCAGACCATGAATAGGACTCCTCTCTGCTAGGAACCTATGGATGACGCACCCAGTCTCTTAGGGATTGTCAGGGATTTTGATCCGTATGGTGGATCAGACCATGAATATGACTCCTTTCTGCTAGGAACCTATGGATGACGCACCCAGTCTCTTAGGGATTGTCAGGGATTTTGATCCGTATGGTGGATCAGACCATGAATAGGACTCCTTTCTGCTAGGAACCTATGGATGACGCACCCAGCCTCTTAGGGATTGTCGAACATTTTAATCCGTCATGGGGATCAGGCCGAGAATAAGATTCCTTTCTGCTAAGAACCTATGGATGACGCACCCAGTCTCTTAGGGATTGTCGAACATTTTGATCCGTCACGGGGATCAGGTCGAGAATAGGATTCCTTTCTGCTAGGAACCTATGGATGACGCACCCAGTCTCTTAGGGATTGTCGAACATTTTAATCCGTCGGGGGGATCAGGCCGAGAATAGGATTCCTTTCTGCTAGGAACCTATGGATGACGCACCCAGTCTCTTAAGGATTGTCGAACATTTTGATCCTATATTCTAAGGAATTAACTAGGATTTATACAAATGAGGTGTGCCTGACCTTGAGGCTTTACCAAATGGGCTATTCTGGGTTTAGGGGTTACCTAGAACCTCATAGAAAGCTGATTCTGAAAATTGTCCTTTCGACACGCAAGGCGTTATTCTGGGATTTGGGGATTCCAAGTATCCTGCAGAGAACTTAAACCTGCAAAAACTTTGATAAGATTCTTCTGGGATCTAGGGGTTACCTGAGATCTCGCAGAAAGATTATCTTGAATGTTGTCCTTTCGACATTGAAGGTGACATACTGGGATCTGGATACTCCAGGCATCAGAGGGATGATTTCGGAGATTGTCCTTTTGACATTGGAGGTGACATTCTGGGATCTGGGAGCTCCAGGTATCCTACAGAAAGATCAAACATACAAAATTGTTCATAAGAATGTGTTTTCCCGTGATATGGAATTACCAGGGATCTTGCAAGAAAAATAAACTTGAAAGCTCTTCTTCACAGAGCAAGGCATCCTTCTAGAATCTGGGGTTACCATGATTCCTATAGAAGTTTAACCAAGAACAATAGCATTCTAGAATCTGGGGTTACCAAGAATCTGTCAGAAGCTCAGGCATATAAACTCTCCTTCTTAGAGAAATGTGTCATTCTGAGACCTGGGGTTACCAGGGGTCCTGCGGAAGTTTAAACTTGAAATATATTCTTCAGAAAAGAAGTAGCATTCTGAGGTCTGGGGATACTAGGGGTCCTACAGAAGCTTGAACATGTAAACTCTTTCTTACCAAGAGAGGTAGTGTTCTTCTGAGATCTGGGATTGCCAGGAATTCTGTAAAAGTTTAGACATGTTAAACGTTTCTCACCAAGAGTGATACGAGCCATTTTAGGAGCTGAAGTCATCAAGAATCTTGCGGAAGCTCCAACCTGAAAATTTTCTTACCAAAGGCACATCAATGGTCTTTGAGCACTTTATGACTTATACCATGGTCATGAAAAATTTCAATGAATGCATTATGATGCTGGAGGTTATCCAAAACACCTTGCAACATACGAGAGTGATCAAAAATCCCTTGTGAGGAAAGTTTGAATCAAACAATCTGAATTTAGCCAAAAGAATTTGGTTAAAATGTCCATTGGAGTATTCTCATCAAAGAGGACTTCTCACCGTTTTGAGGTAATGGTCTTTTACCAAGAATGCACTCGAATTTCCTATCAAACCTGCGCCTAGGGTTCAGGATCATTCGCAGTGAATACACCTCGATCGATCAGGAGGACTTCCAAGGGACCGTAATGTTGGGCTTGGTCAACGGTTTTCAAAGGGGACTTGCGTGCAAGTCAAGGCTTTCGAAGAGAAGTCTTCAATGTCTGCTCCAGGTTTACAAGTCAAGAAACCTGCAAAATGAGAAAGAAATAATCTTGCTCGAACTTCTTCGAGCTAAGCTTAGACATTAAACCCTATGTCAATCCATGTGCCTTAATCAGAAAAAGGCTTTTCAGGGTTGTAACGTAGGTAGGATTGGGGACCCAAAAAAGACTTGTTTTTGGCTCAGAATACGCGAAGGGTTTAACATTGGTGATCACTGCAGGTTTGCTGCCGATCTTGTCCCTTCTGGTTCAAAGAGCGTCTTCAGTTTTTGAAGTGCATTGATAGTCTTTGAAGAGCATTGTCAGCCTCCGAAGCGCACGTCTGTCTTTAGAGAACATATCTCTCTCATGTTGAGACGGTGTCAACATCTTGTCTACACTTACATCATCTGAGTGTGACACGATTTGGGAGCATCTTTTGCAGTCTAGCACCCTTGGAATATTCTTTTACAATCAGATCTCACTAGTGACCTATACAAAGGTATCATGCCATCTTTTGGCATTTACAAGATCAAACACATGATTCACAAGTGTACAAGTATTTGGATGGGCATTGGCCTTGCTTTTACCAGGCACTTTGCTTTTTCTTGATGCCCAAGATTGAATTTTTCTCTCTTCTTTCTTTTTGAGATCCCATCTTTTCTTTTCTTTTGGGGATCAGAATTTTCAAATGAATGTGCTAGATGTATAGCTTGAATCTCAGCACTCAAACATTAATCTAGGAATTTTTCACAAATCCTGTGTTTTGAACTTTTCCGCTCTTGAAGTGACGTCGCTTTCGTCTTGGAATATGCAATGATCACCAACGGGTTTGCGAAACGAACGTATAGGCTCAACTGGGCCGTGCAAAGGGTAAAAGTGTATAGGATAGAGAAACGAATACTTTTCGTCATCTTAAAGCACTTGAACTACCATAGAAGTTAAAATGACAAGCAACACACGAAGATTGATGCAAGTCTGAGCAAGAGAACTTCTAACCATTTACCTCTTGATACCGCTGAACGTACCTCTAGTTTGCCCCACTATGGGGTGGTTCTTGACAGGGGTAAAGAATGAAACCGCCGTTCAAAGGGCTATCAACGGTCATCTGTAGTGTTTATGATAGAGAAACGAATGCCTCCGTCGTCTCGATCCATGTAATCACTGCGAATAACCCCTACTTCCGTAGGTCAAGGTCTCGCTGTCCTTACCACTCCACTCATCTCTCAAGTGTGTATAGGACGTGTTTAGATTCAGGTTGCCTCTTATCTGAGGAAACATCCTTTTGAACGGTTTAAACAACTTTTGCTGGAAAAGTTCATTTTGCTTTCTCCAAAACTTGCCCTCAAAAGGGATTTGTGATGCACAAATGTATATTTCAACCATGTTTAGATAACCTCCAAATCTAAACATGAATGCTAATGTCACAACTGTGAGAATTCTGCATCTTTCTAGACATGAGATTTGAATGCATGCTAGATTCCAAGTAGCCTTCAAATTCTAGAAATAAGGATTCTGACAGTCTTGAAAACCTAAAAGGTTGGGAAAGGAATACTTACCTGCCCCGCGCGGCTAGGGATCCCTGAAAAACATAAAAGGAATATGTCGGTGTATGCTCTCGAATTTCAGAAAATTAGAACGATACATCTTACCCTTGATCATGCACTCCAATGAAAGTGGATAGATTCGTGAAAATATGCATTTTTCTTAACAATACAAGATGATTAAGTGTTCTAAAATTTCTTGAAATTTTCAGTCTTTGAAAAGAAAGGACGTGCACCTGACCATCATAACAGTAAGTCTTCTTGATCATGCATTCCAATCTATCGCGACCCTGCTCCCTTGGGTCCTGCAATATTGAACACATGCTAATGTATGCATGGATGCATGACATGCTTATGCAAAGACTATCATGAAGAGTAGGCTCAATTCGAGGCAGGGCATATGACCGGAATCTGATTTTATTTCAAGGGTAATATTTCTTCACAGCATCTGAATTCACAAGGTGCCCCAGTTCTTCTCCCTCGGAGTTTACAAGAATTAATGCTCCTCCCGTGAGGATATTCTTAACAATGTAGGGGCCTTCGTAATTCGGAGTGAATTTTCCCCCGGGATGGGTAGTACTCGGCAAAACTTTTCTAATTACCAAGTCATTTACTTCGAAGTTTCTGGTCTTGACCTTTCGATTGAACGCCCTGGCTACTCTCTTCTGGTAAGTTTGTCCATGGCAAATGGCTTTAAGACGTTTCTCGTCTATTAAATTCAGCTGTTCATATCTGTGCTTGAAATACTCTGACTCAGAGAGTTTATCTTCGGATAAGATTCTCAAAGAGGGAATCTTAACTTCTACTGGTAGAACTGCTTCTGTCCCATACACCAGACTATAGGGAGTTGCCCCTGTAGAAGTCCTGATCGACGTTCGGTAAGCCATCAAGGCGAAGGGCAGCCTTTCGTGCCAGTCCCTGTAGTTTTCTGCTGTTTTAGCCAAGATTCTCTTGATGTTTTTGTTGGCTGCTTCCACTGCCCCATTCATTTGTGGACGGTAAGGAGATGAGTTCAGATGTCGAATGCTAAAGTGATCCAGCAGATCATCGACAATCTTGTTGTTCAGGTTGGACCCATTATCTGTGATGATCGCTTGAGGGGTACCATACCGGGATATGATATCTCTTTTGACGAATCTTGCCACATTTCTTGCAGTGACATTCTTGTAAGAGCTGGCTTCTACCCACTTTGTGAAGTAATCAATCGCTACCAAGATGAAGCGATGACCATTCGAAGCCATAGGATTAATAGGCCCTATCATGTCTATGCCCCACATAGAGAAAGGCCAAACTTCAGACATTTGGTGCAGTTCGCTTGGGGGTGCATTGATCTTATCCCCGTATATTTGGCATTGGTGGCATGACCGGACGTGCTGACAGCAGTCTGATTCGATGGTCATCTAATAATAGCCAAGCCGCATGATCTTCCGGGCGAGGAGGTGGCCGTTCATGTGAGGCCCACACACACCTTCATGGATCTCTTTCATGAGGGCATTTGCTTCTCTGGCATCTACATATCTTAACAGAGTAGAATCAAACGATCTCTTATACATGATTTGTCCATTGAGGAAGAACTTGCTGGCCATCTTGGTTATGTATTTTCGGTCTCCTGACTGGCATCCTTCAGGGAATTCCCCTTTCAAGAGGTAATTCCTGATGTCATAGTACCATGGCTCTCCATCAGATTCTTCTTCGATTAGCATACAATAAGCCGGCTTTTCAACAATGCCGATCCTCAGAGGTTCTACATCCAACCCTTCAGTCGTTTGTAACATCGAGGCTAGGGTGGCTAACGCATCGGCAAATTGATTGTGAGACCTTGACAGGTATTCGAATGACACTTCTTCGAACTTGAGTATCAATTCTTCAAGGTATTCGTGATAAGGGATGAGCTTTGCATCTTTCGTCTTCCACTCCCCCTGTGTCTGTAGAATAATGAGCATGGAGTCTCCAAAGACTTGTAACCTAGGTATCTCCATAGAAAGGGCCAGTCGTAGGCCCAGAATGCATGCCTCATATTCTGAAATGTTGTTGGTACAAGGAAAAGTTATCTTTGCCGCGACAGGGTAATGTTGACCATCCGGGGATATAGTACTGCCCCAGATAGATTGACAGCACCATCGAAATACATGATCCACTTGTCTTCTGCTAAGTTCAGAATTTGACCTCGAGTGTTTATTACTTCAAGGGATTCAACGCTTGACGGGTTTTCTGCCAGCATGTCTGCTATAGCTCTTCCTTTTACTGACTTCTGTGGAGAACACTTGATGTCAAATTCAGACAACATCACTTGCCATTTTGCCAATTTCCCAATTAAAGCGGGCTTCTCCAGGAGGTATTTGACAGGATCGTTCTCTGTTATGAGCTGGATATGGTGGTGTAGGGTATACTGCCTCAGTCTGCGAAGTACCCATACCGTTGCTACGCAGGCCCTTTCAACTGGTATATATTTTGCTTCAGATGGCGTGAATTTCTTACTCAGGTAATAAATGGCCCTCTCTTTTCCATCTATCTGGCTTGTTTGGGCAAGTAAGGCTCCCAAGGACTCTTGTCGTATGGTCAGGTATAAGGTCAATGGGTGACCAGGAATTGGTGGTACAAGCACCGGTGGTGTGATCAAATAGTTTTTGATCATTTGGAATGCCTTGCTGCACTCAGCGTCCCATGTTATTTTCGCGCCTTTCTTAAGCAATTTGAAGATTGACTTAGCCACATCAGACAGCTGATTGATGAACCTGGCAATATAGTTCAATCTCCCTAGAAGGCTTCTCACTTCTTTTACTATGGATGGAGTTGATAAATCGTGGATGGCCTGGATTTTTGAGGGATCAATTTCAATGCCTCTGTTGCTGACTATGAACCCAAGGAGTTTCCCGGATCTTGCCCCAAACACGCATTTGTTAGGGTTCAGCTTTAACTTGTATTTGCGTAGGCGCTCAAATAGTTTTCTTAATACCTGTATGTGATCTTGTCCTTTCTTGGATTTAGCGATCATGTCATCAACATATACTTCAATCTCTTTGTGGATCATCTCATGGAATAACGTGACCATAGCCTTCTGGTAGGTAGCCCCGGCGTTTTTCAATCCAAAGGGCATGACTTTGTAGCAAAAATTTTCCCATGGTGTGGTAAATGCAGTCTTGGGTTTGTCTTCTTGTTTCATGAAGATTTGGTTGTATCCCGAGAATCCATCCATGAATGAGAATAATTCATAACCCGCCGTACTATCCACCAATACATCAATGTGGGGGAGTGGAAAATTATCTTTTGGGCTTGCTCTATTCAGATCTCGGTAATCTACGCAGATCCGAACTTTTCCGTCTTTCTTCATGACGGGGACTATATTTGCAATCCAGTCCGAGTATGGGATAGCTTCAATGAAGCCTACCCTAAGAAGTTTCATGACTTCTTCCTTAATCTTGTCTTCTAACTCGGCTTTCATCCGCCTGCTGCCTTGTTTGACTGGTTTGATGCCGGGATCTGTGGGCAATGCATGTTCCACGATTTTAGGATCAAGTCCTGGCATATCCGCGTAAGACCATGCGAAGATGTCTTGATATTCTTTTAGTAGCTTGGTGAATTCGAGCCTTTCATCTCGGGATAGGTGTCCGCCGATCTTGACCTCTTTGACGTTCGCGGTGTCTCCCAAATTAATAACGACTGGTTCTTCTGAGGTAGGAGGCTTTGATTCTTCAAAGGTGTTCCAATTTCTTCGGATAGATGCATAATCACCGTCTTCCTCTTCCTCGATGTTATAGGAGTGGTTAATGGAGGGATCTGAATTTTGTAACAACCTGGTATGCATGTTTGTGATGATATGCCTGAAATGTCATGAGTATGGTTAGTTCGTGCTCAGTAAAAATGACATGCATGATCATGTAAAGTCTTTTCGAAAAAGTTTTCGAAACAGGTATAGGTACCAATGGGACTAGTCCTCGTGTCATTGAACATCCCGGCCCCATGGAAATCTTTTGAAAATTAGGAAACATATGGCAAATCAGGCCTCAAGCTTCTATATGGAAGACTATTATCATCATTGGGCTGATTCGTGGTTCCATATGTCCTTAACAAAACATGCGTGGTTTTATTGAATGCGAAATGAGCCGCGTTACAAGATGTGCTATTTGGACCAACGGCCGGAGATCCAAAGGCGTTTTCCTATGCGCGCAATAAGGAAAAGAAAATACAATGAAATGCAGAAAGTTTTAAACGCAGTATTTAAAGATAAATGAAGAGTTTCTTTACTCAGAGGAAGTGGTTTCATTGTCCAACCACTCCACGATGACATTCACAGAGTCATCTTCAAGAAAAGGATTTGTCAGATCTGGTTCCATCGGCGAAGTGATATCCTCTTCAGATAGCCATTTTGAGTTCTGGTTGAAGTAGGTATTTAAGGGATTCCTGAACATCCGAAACCTGCCCTTCCAGGTGGGAGAACCGATGAATGAGTTATTCGGGCTGTTTTCGCCTCCCCGGCGTCCCAGGCTTTTGCCTCGGCCTCGGCCAGTTGCTTTTGGGATAGATTCATTCGTGGGATATTTCTGGTACCCCAAGCCCATTCTATGTGGATTAGCCTTTAACTGTAACGGGGTATTTATACCCTGATTATGTTTGCCTAGGCCTTTTTTGGGATTGAACCCGTATGCCAGCAGCATCTTAGCTGGTAGAAGACTGGCTTCTGAGATGTAGGGGGTTCTCAACTTCGTCCCGGCTGGAGTATGAACTGTTGCCACCAATTCTAGGGAATGATAGCTTGCTTCTGTTTTCTCTTCAGGCTCAACATAGGGAATGACACTATTCTGGTATGCCTGGAGGTCGACTTCCCCATGTACGGTAATTACCTTCCCATCTACAACGAAACGTACTTTTTGGTGCAAGCTCGAAGGGACAGCTCCGGCTGTATGGATCCAAGGTCTTCATAGTAAGAACCCAAATGCACTGGGCAGATCCATTACTTGAAAGTTTATAGAGAACTTTATTGGGCCGATAAATACGTCAAGCTCGATCTCACCCTCTACCATCTTCTTCATGCCATCGAATGCTCTTATTGCTGTCTTGGATGCCTTGATCATCTCTTCATTGATTCCCAGCCTCCTTATGGTAGCCAAAGGGCAGATGTTAAAGGCTGATCCATTATCGATCAATACGTGTGCCACTCTTTTGCCGTTACATTGGGAGGAGATGTATAAGGCCTTATTGTGCCCTCTTCCTTCCATGGGGAAGTCCTCGTCAGAGAAGCTTAATTGGTCTTTCAAAAGAATTGCTCCTACAAAGTCCCCTAGTTGTACCTCATTAATTGTTTCAGGGACATGTACTTCGTTGAGCACCTTCAACAGCGCGTTCTTGTGCTTCTCTGAATTGATGAATAGGTTTAATAGGGATATCTGAGCGGGCATCTTCCTTAGCTGCTCTATTACTTCAAACTCGCTGGTTTTGATGATCGATATGAGCTTTTCGGCATCTTCCTTGGAGACCTCCCTTTTTTCAGGTTCATCCTCTCTGGGGGCATAAAATCTTCCGGACCTCATTACTGCATCTACTTGTGTGGTCCCGTAGTCCCAATGAACAGCTTTGGGATCATACTCTTCTATTGGGGGACTTTTATCGTTACAGTTGTCTGATGAGGTATCTCTGGTCCTGACGTGTTGCTTTCTTCCTCCTGAGGCAATTGAATTACGACAGGCCTAACTGGGCAATCTTCCACCTTGTTCAGGTTATCCAGTTCATCCAATCTAATCACCACGGTCGTGGCTACTTCGACCATTGATATAGTGTTGTCGAGTTCTTCTATGCCCTTCGAGGACTCTGGTTGAGAGAGATCATCCATATCTCCCCAACCGTCTGGTATGATGTCTTCAATCTTTTGATAAAAGCTGGGAGGAGCTGAATATTTCACTTTGAAATTGTACCCTCCAGAATCTTGACCCAGATTGTCTATAATTTCGCCTTTCTCCAGCGCATCGGCCATAAACTTGAGGTCTGCTAGACTTCGCCTCTTGGCTTCTAGTTCTTCCTCTTTGAATTCTTCCTCTGATTGAGTGACTACCCCAAGACTGTTTGCCAGATTCTCATGTGAGGTACCACAGGCGCTATTCTGCTCAGTTGTGATCAAGAAGTGGTTCCCTTCTAAAGATAGAGAAGCTTCAATCCCTTCGAATTCTTTATCAGTGATATCGGACATTATCCCCAAGCTCATCATCTTGGCGATACATAACTTCTTTTGGTCAGTTGAGATCTCCCCTGCTTTCGGGCATGATGAAGCGGTTGTTAGCAGGTCGGTCAGCTTGGGCACGTCTACCTTCAACTTCAGGTAGTCTTCTTCCACTTCAGAGAATATTGCCACTACTGCTTGATGATCTGGAAGTGGGTTTTCTTGTACATTTGGGGCCGCGTGGTCAAATTTTAGAATCTGACTATCAATCAGGGCTTGCACTTTCAGCTTAAGGGTATAGCAGTTATCCACATTATGCCCTCTTTCGCCCATATGATAGGTACATGTCTGGCTCTCATCAAAGCCAGGATACCTTGCAGGGTTTGCCCTAGGTGATTCTTTCGCCACCAGGTGTTGCTCCAGCAGCATCGGAAGCAGCTTGGATAAAGGTCTCGGGAGATGGGAGAATTGCTTCTGGGGTTGCTTTCTTCTAGGCTCTTGTACCTTCGGTGCCGACCAGGATGACCCTCCTTTGATCTGGTTAGAGTTGCTGAACGACTTGAGCTTATGGGGATCTGGTATGAATGCTATGTCGAGCCCGGCTTCCCTCTCTTTTTTGAAGGGATACTGTTTCCTAGTAGGTGCTTCGTGAGGCCTTCTTTCTCTCAAGGCCCACTCCAGCCTTTCAGCAACCTTTATAAGGTGTGCAAATGTTTGACATCCAGAAGTGTTCAGCTTGTCAAAGTACTCATAGGGGAGTGCTTTCAGGAATAAGTCGATCAGCTCCTCTTCTGGGATTGAAGGCTTTACTTGGGTAGCCAAGGCTCGCCACCTCTAAGCATATGTCCTGATCGATTCGCCCCTTGCTTTTGAAGTTCGTAGAAGGTCTTCTCTTGTTGGGGCTGTAGTCGTGTTAAATTTGTACTGCCTGAGGAAGTCTTCTGCGAGATCTTCCCATCCGCCGTAATCTTCCAAATCTAGTTCAATGAACCAGGCCAGAGCGGCGCCAGCCAAGCTCTCTTGGAATGTGTTCATTAACAGTGGAATGTAATCTGAATAGTGCGCCATCTTGCGCAGGTAGTACTTGAGGTGGGCACGGGGACAATCTGTCCCATTGTATTTCCTTACGAACTCTGGTTCTTTATAGTCAGGAGGAGTCTCCACTTTAGCAAAAGGAGATATCTTGTCGAAGCGGGCTAACTCGTAACCTTGGCTGCTCAGGCATTCTTCGATCTTAGCCAATCTCTTAGCCTCTACCTCTGTTTTCACGGTCTGTTTTCCCTTCTCCTCTTTTTCAAGGTTGATAACAACAGGCGAGGCTTTTTGTTGTGACCGGCTATTTGGTTCATGAACGTCCTCCTCTGTACGCTGTGTATCTCTCGTCAACTCTTTATCTGTCGTATCAGGTATGAAAGAAGTACCGGCGTTGTTCTGGTTGTGAGTCGTTGTCTGTTTAGCTTGGGATGTCTCTAGCATGGCCTTAATGTCAGCCATCATAGTTGCTAGGGTAGTCATCTGAGATTCCAGCATGCCTACGCGCGGAGTCAACTCTTGCTGCTCCATTCTTGTCTTAAGGCGAGTTCGGAAGCGATGTGTGGGAAATTCCGTGATTAGAGCGTACCTGTTCCGAAGAGATTTTGAGTGAGTACTTCTTTCATTTTAGCAAAAAGGAGCAGCTAATTCTTTCAACTGCATGCTTCTTGTCAGTAGATGAGAAAAAGGGCTACTTCGTGAGCCTTAGCCTTATGCAAGTAGTTCTTTTAATCATTCCTCGACAAGAATTCATGGAATTAAAAGAAGCGTAATTTCTGACGATAGTTTTTATGCATTTGCAAAACATGTTCACATTCATGCTCATGTGTCCAAGATAGTATTCCACAGAAATAAGAATGTATGAGAAGGCATCACAATGTTTGCTTATTTTACACTTGACAGAATAGCCTATTCAAGTCTAGGACATTTGAGGCCTAAGGTATCCTCATCATCCCAGTATGGATTCCCCTCTTCAGCCTGGGGCTCCTCATCTTCTGAACACGACAGTGGTCCCATTTCTTCAGGTATGTAGGGCTCTATTCCCAGTACGTACGGCATGATGTATTCAGGTATGTAGGGCTCGACAAGGCTTCGTCGTATCGCCTTGAAATGTTGAATGTATTCTGTGGTGGCTCTATGAGTGTTCTCTTCTCGAGTCATGTTTTCTGGCCAACTTATTTCTTCAGCCCGGGAATTCTTCAAGGAGTGTATGATGGATGCCACCTTGGTTTCAAATTGTCTCTTCTCCTCCTTCGTGAGGGTCTGGCTTGGTAAGTCAAAGGAAAAGATACCAGGTTGCGGTGGAGAAGGGATCTCCTGAAGTGCTCCAAACTGCCGAATCACCCTTCTTGGATAGTATGCGGTTGCGCCCGTGAATCCTAGCAAGGGGACTGGACCCCCGTCATCGCAGGTCAATCTGACCTTGCTCAGCGTCGGTAACCTTAGCCGCCATCGGAGTTGTTCGGGTTTTAGGACTTTGAGGAAGTTCCTCCACTCTATGAAGTTGAACTTGGGAACACGTGTATAGGTTCTAGCAAATGTTTTAAGAGGGTGTGCATTGGGGCTGATTTCAGTGAAACCCATGCGGATGTGGAATTGTCTGATGTGGGATGTGAACCATAGATATAGAAGATCACTAGAAGCTCTAAAGATTCCCTTTTTGTTTTTCTTGAAACGATTTAGGGAGAGGAAGGTTTCGGCAAGGAGGATGTTTGAGTAATCCCACCCGCAACAGACTTGTCTAGCTACTACAGCCATGATAGGGTCGAAAGTGACAGTTGAGATCGGGAATAGCACAAAGCTAAAGAATGCCAAGATAAAGGCTCTACCAGATTTGGTTCCTTTAGTAGCAGGAAGGCGGGAAAATCGGTCTATAAGGAAGGATAGGGAGATCCGTCCAGAATTGTTCTTTGTATCCGCTTTGACTTCATTTAGGTTTGTGTCAATGAATTTAGCCACCTGACTTAGGGGTTCAGGTCCTATAGGGGGTCGGACGAGCGTAGGGGTGAATTCAACTCCGATGACGGCGCTGTATTCCTCGGTAGTGGGGGTAATCTCTAGTCCTTCCATGCAAAATGTAGCGGTGGTAGGATCCCAGTAAAGCGCTATGGCTTGAATGAAGGCAGGCGGACACTCAATCTTCAGCAAGTCCAATAAGTACCCTAGTCGTGATTCCGCATACTTCTGGCTGGCTTCGCCCATGCCATCCCACCATGATCGGAGTTCAGCTCGGGGGATTTTGAATACTTGAATATCGCTCTTTCCCATCAAGTCTAAAATATGCCAATGATTTTTTTAAAAGGTCAATCGTCAGAAATTACTTTAAACGTATGAATATGAAGATGTCATGAGGCATGTATGAGCTGACTTGATTGCATAGTTCAATTTGAAGAAATGGAGATTATGACCTTTTTCAGGTCTCGGAAAGCCTGACTCAAAGTCTAATTTGCATTTCAGGGAAGTGAATTATGCAATTTAGTCAGGTTTACTCAGTGACTAAAGGGAACGACAACGTCACATTCCATTGGTCAACACATCAAAGGAACAAGATGCCTAATGGAAGAAAGGTAAAGAGAGGTTTTTCAAACAAGAAAGCTATAAAAGCCAATGGAACGTGAGGATCTAGGTCACTCTTTTTCCAGAGGTTTACCCAGATGAGAGTAGGTCATGAAATCTCCCTTAAACTAAGGTAGGGGAGTTATCTTCAGTGTTTCGGTCGAGAGGTTGTAATTCCTCTGGCCATTCTCTAGTCCAGGTTATGATGACTTCGGGAGTCTTCTCGGGTTCCACTTTCTTGAGTGTGATACGCCTTGGCTTGGTCTTGATCGCAAGGCGTCTCTTCCTACTCCAAGAAGTGATCATGGGTATGTTCTCTCTGGCCAGCAATTCAGCCTTTCGACGGGCATACGCTTCCCTAGCCAGCTGGTTGCGACGCTGTTTCTTCATCTCTAGGTAATTCTTCATCCCTTCGTCTGCTTGTCGGTTGAACCTGAGGTTATCGACGTAGTAACGGGTTTGACAGTCCTCAGCATATCCTAGCTTACGTCCAGTCAGTTCCCGCCCATGCACGAATCTAGTGAAGTGTAGCCTCGTGTTTGGTCCGGGGTGAGTAACTTTTCTCAAGTACTCGAAAGTTACCAACTCTGTTGAACTTTTAGGGAACAACGACATCCTATCCTATAATCATTGTTGTTCCCATTAGTCACTTTGAGTAATCTTCATGATGCTAATGCATATGGGTGTATGCAATGTATGAGTCATGGAGCAGGAAATAAAGTACATTTTTAGAAATAAAATATCTTACCAACCACACTTTGGGGGATGTTGAATGCCCCCTGTATCAATTGGTGGTTTTAGGTATACCAACTATCCATAGACATGCGCATGCGACAAGTGGGTATACTCTAAAAAAAAAATCGAAAGTCAGGTGAGGAACCTACGGCTCAGGCTTCCACGATCCACACGAGGCAGATTCCTCCCCAATGGTACCTACCCAAGAGGGCTAGATATCGCCAATGCAGATGGTAGGCGGGAACGAATACGAAAGTCTCAAGTGCCATCAAACACAAGATCCTTTTCGCATCCTTTCCCTATCTAAGGTAACCTAAGGGTGGTTGCAGTCGGGGTTTGCAGTCGGGGTTTGACCGCCAGTGTGTGCGATGTGTCGTGATCATCACAATGCAAAGTCATGCACAGAAGTTTGTATCAAACACCGCTTCAGTAAATGCATAAAGTAAACATACATTCCCAACTCCAACCTGCAGGAAAAATGTCAACAATCACTCCACCCCTTATTTCTCCAATCTGCAAAAACATTTAACACAATGGTTAGTGTACGTACCTCACCTTCGAGAGCATCTGCAGAAAACAAGGTCAGCTAAACCAAACAACTTTTTATTCGGCTCAAGTCCTCTGGAATTCGTAACCAGAGATTCTGGTTTAGAATATTTCCCCAGTGGAGTCGCTAGTCTGTCACGACCCTCTCGCGGCGCGGGGGCGGGAGCGGGCTAATGGGCCGCCCGATCGCTGGTCTGATCGGACGCGGGCCTCTCCCAAGGCCCATTACCCAAATCGCAACTGCTAGATATACGTGATTGACCTTCAGTGTGGTCTAGTGACATGTGATGAGTGTACATGTCGAGGAGTCGCCACCAATCGTTTCGTGGAGGGTACGATCGGAAACCCTATCGAATAGTTGGGAGTGGTCTATTCGATTCTGCGGAAACCAGAGAAGTGGGTTCGGGGACTTAGTTACGCCAACTGTCAGAGTTGACGCCCTTTCGATACCTAAGCTGAATGGTTTATTTGATCATAGGATTTTATGCAGATGAGTGAGGTATAGATCCTAAATCTAGGAGTTCATGCAGATGGGAGATACTACCCTATCAATCACAATCAATAGAAATAAGTGCGCAAATCAAGGATCCAGTACATGCGGATAAAACACATGAAAGCAGCATGGCATCCCTAATGAGGCCCTATTAGCCTAGAGAAATATCAATCAAGGCTTAGGAATGATTTTGGCATTATTTGCCCGTGAGGGGCAAAATCGTAATTTTGGATAATTCGGGGACAATTCACCTCAAAAAGGGAAAATTTATGATTTCATATGAATTGGGAAGTCAAAAGACGGGGGAAATAGGATTGGCTATCAATCCAATCCATTTCCTATTTTCGGGAATTTCCAGGATTTTTCTGTAATTTTCAAGTGATTTTACCCTTGGAGGGGTAAAGTCGTCATTCGGACAAAGATGAGAACTGAAAACCTCAAATATTAGGGTTGGTCGTCCACCTGACCCAAACCCTAACTTTAAGCAATTTTCAGAACTCGATTGAGACAAGAAAGACAATTTTCCCATTGAAGGGCAAAATCGTCATTTTGAGAAAAGGGGCGGGACTCGAAATCCAAACTTAAGAATTGGTCGTCTAATCGACCCTAATTCTTGTCTTGGCATTATCGGCCTTATCTCACATACACAGTAGAGGCGACTTACCCCTAAAGGATAATGTCGTCGAGTCCTGGAAGAACGGATAAGAAACCCCAAAAATAGGGTTGACCAGTTGTCTGTGGTCAACCCTCGATTTTTGGGGGTTTCTGGAACATCTAAGATTTTGCCACAATTTTTTCATATTTTTTTTGGAATTTTCTGGCATTTTCTAGCATTTTTTTCGGATTTTCTGAAATTTTTCCGATTTTTTTATACTTTTTTTTTTTATTTTTAAAATCATTTTCTGATTTTTTATTTAAAAAAAATGATTCGGACCGGGTCGACCCGACCCACTCGGGTCGGAACCCGGCCCAGACCCAGACCCGCGCGTGCCCCAGCTCCAAAACGACGCTGTCCCCTCCTTTGAATTGTCGGACTTGATCTGACGGCCTTCATTGCGCCGCGTGGCTATTCCACGTCCACTGGATAACCTGACTGGAATCTACGATTCAGATTAGGCGAAGACTCGATCAGGGCCGTCTGATCAGATTACTTAAACCTACGGCCACGATTAGATTCTAAGATTCGATCTAGACCGTTGATTCACACTTACCTAAACGACGCCGCACATCCCCTAAACCCTACGACGTCGTTTCAACCATTCTTTATTTCCGATTTAAAATCTTTTCCGAATTATCCTAATTTCTAATCGGACGGTCACTATTTGTTGGACTCGATTAACCTGAGTCGTTCGATCTACGCTGACTCACCCCTAACGGACTAACGGTCGAGCTGACTCGATGTACACGTGGACCAATGGCCGACTGCCATCTCAGCTTTTGACCTGTTGACTTTGCCACGTCAACTTCATCTTCAACCTTTCGACCCCGGCGGAATGGACGGCTGAGGATCTCCGACGACGATCCTACGGTAGGATCTTGATGAAATCGTGCGAGACCAAAGGCAATCGACTCGCGATTAGCTCTAGTTTGACATATCTAAGAATCGAAACATCCTATTCACAGAATCAAGAACATCGTACGAATTGCCGAGTACGGCCATAGGAGCTCAATCATGCGATTCACTCAAAATCAAAGAAATTCAGTCACAGAATAGCACCAATGGAGGTTCA
Source organism: Rhodomyrtus psidioides (assembly GCA_021437785.1). Taxonomy (NCBI): domain Eukaryota; kingdom Viridiplantae; phylum Streptophyta; class Magnoliopsida; order Myrtales; family Myrtaceae; genus Rhodomyrtus; species Rhodomyrtus psidioides. Next base: position 8,643,264 of record JAILYB010000015.1, on the reverse strand, counting down.
GAAGACTTACCTCGAGCTCCGATTGAGCTCGCTCGGCCCAGATTTGGCTGGGCAAGAATCGGCTATGGAGGCTAAATCGGAAGACTCGATTCGAGGTATGTGAGCAAAATCAATGCAAAATGAAGACGCGAACATGGTTAGTGACGTTCAAGGAATGAAAGGCACACACTAATTGCAAGAAGGATCATGGAATGTGTGAATCGCCATGAATGCTCAAGGAAGAACTCGAGACTGCGACTCACCTGTTCTTGCGATTTCGCGGGGCGCGGCCGGCGTCGATCGCTTCCTGGCGCTCTGGGCGGTCTCCTGGAGGTCTCTCCGAGCTTTGGTCTAGCCTGAAAAGGCCTGACCGATGCTCTGTGGATTCGAGCTCTGTCCTCGACAATGGCGGTTGGAGGACGAGCTCACTCTCTCTCCTTCTCCTTCTCTCTCGATTTGGTTTCGCCCTCTACAACTGAATCTGTTCGTCCATTTGCTGTTCATTCGCGCAGGTGCCTGAGGAAAGTGACGACACTGTAGCGGGCCGGTTCGACCGGTCCGACCGGCGGTCTGACCGGTCCGAACCGGTTCCGACTTACCATTTTTTAAATTAAACCCAAATTAATGGGAAAATTTTGCAATTGAACTTCATAATCGAATCTAGGGCATGAATTCTATCTAGAAATGTGGTTTTGCCCAAAAGTTTTCATCAATTTCTACAAAATCCCAAAATTCTTATTTGATTGGAAATTGGGAATCGTGTAATTGAGGGTGCAAATGATCAAATTGGGTTAAACCACCTATGCCAATCGATTTAAAATGGTGCAATCCATTGGGTAGCATGTTCAATTTGCAATGATAGCCCTTGAATTGAAAGTAATTTCAATTATGCTTAAATTCAAGGACTAGAATGCAATTTTAGTATGTAATTTTGTCAAATCCGTGCAATTGAGCAAATTATACAAACAATTGGGCTAAATTGAAATAGGGGATAGTTAGATTGAATGTCAAGATCTTAAAAAATGCCAAAATTAAAAATTAAAAGACTCAATTGTTATTTTTTTTTCAAATTCAATAATACGGGTTACAAAGGAACACCTAAAATTGAATCTGATTTTGATTTTTTTGTGAGGTCAAATATACAAGGAATTAAAAGGAAAAATATTGGATATTTTTCCATATTTTTGTGACCTCAAATGCTATTTTTCTTGATTTTTTAGTGTTTTTATATTTTCCAAAAATACTAAAAAATATGAAAAAATGTGAAAAATTATTTTTTGGTCAAGAATGGTTCCTAAGGCTACCAAAGTTGATTTTGTAATTTTTTGACTTTTTATGAAGTTTTTGTTATTTTTTTCGAAAATAAAACTGAAAAAGTCTTGGTCAAAAATCAGGTGTCAACAGAGTCGTCCACCTCGTATGTCGGCATCCGCTCCGCCTCATGGGGAACGTCGGTAGGGTCGACCTCGTCGGCTTTCTCTAACACGAAGTCTTCTCCCATTGTACCTGGATCCGAAACCTTACGTACACAACCGTACTCGCTCTTCTTCTCTGAACCCTCGAAGTTCGTCAAACAAGCTCTGTAGATAGATGGCATAATGCGAGGTTGAAGCTGGAACTGAGCCCCTTCGCTCGATTCACTAACTCCTCTAGATTCAACAATAGGAAAATCTTGCAAAAGCCAGGAAAAATCATGATTTTGTTCTAAACCCATTAATTTCTGCTGGAACTGCTCATAGTCGGGTGGAAGGAACTTCTGCTTCAGAAGCCTCTTCATTCTATGCCAAGTTCGAACTCTCTCTTTTCCTTCTAACTTCCTCGTATTCTGCAATCTCTCCCACCATATAGACTACTAATCTCACCCGTTTCTCACAAGGGATCTCCATATAATCGAAGAATTTTTCAATACCAGCAATCCAATCCAGAAATTCTTCTATATCAAGACTTCCATCAAAATAAGGTATATCGACCTTTAGTTTAAAGTTGTTACCTTCATGATCGTCATAATATCGTCTACCATCTCTTCCATCGTATCCCGTTCGAAATCCTCCATAACGATTTCTTCCTCCATAATCAGCACGTCCTTCGTCGAAACAACTCACTGAAAATAAAGGGTTATTCTGCCTGTGGACAAAAACAGGCCTGAGAGGGTCACCGCGAGCAAGATCGGCACCCGGCCTTCTGTCGTTCCACCGATTCCGGTTCATATCAACACCAAGACCGTCGAATCGATCCGCCAATTTGTCAAATCGTGCTCCGAAACGATCTATGCGTTCCATTAAACGCTGCTCCAAACGTTGCAGCGCGCCATCCCTAAGGATTGGGGCTCCAGTCTTCCGAGCATCGTCGCGAAGACCACCGCTAGTCGCCATAGGCTCTGATACCACCTGACGCAGCGTTCAGCGATAGAACACAAGCAAATCCATGCTTAAAGAGAGATAAATCTCATAATTGAAATTGATGTATGAAAGTCCGAATAATCTCCAAATAAAACCCTAAGACACCCTTTTATAAGGTGCTAACCCTAATCCTAACCCTACTAGGAATCTAAACATCAAATCCCAAAATTACAAAAATACCACTAAAAATAATAAATTATCTAAAAATAAAGATTACGTGATATTATCGAAATATCACGCAATATTACGTAGATAATATTATGTAGATTGAATATTATGTAGATTGCAACGTTATCTGCATCATTCGTAAGTCGTAACCTGATCCACATCATGTTGCTTCATTGATGATTCCGTTGGAGTACTCGCGAGAGTCTCCTTGTCACCCATCTCTCATCATCAACTCCAAGGTCGCTCTCTCTCTCTCTCTCTCTCTCTCTCTCTCTCTCTCTCTTTGCTTTTTCTCGGATTTCTGTTCTCTTTTGCTTTTCGTTTTTCTCCCAATATGTTTATGTTGCTCTGGTTTCACCCTTTTTTATACTACTGTGCAATCACTGGAATCTGATGGCGTCTAACGCATGAGGCTTTTGGAATTGTACTCTGGCCTTTTAATGGTCGTGTTGGATCATGTTGTGCAGGCTCCCTTGAAGTTTGACTGGTAAATAATGTCGAAAGATCATAAGAATGCTTCTAATGTACTTTATGCCAGTAGTTGTGTTCTATTTTCTCTTTTTCTTTATAATGCTGGGTAATAATTGACTTTTTACTGATATCATGGCTCTTCGGAATAACAACATTACTACTACTTTATAGGTATCATTTATTTTTTGCTTGCTTGCTTGCTCGCTCTATATTTCTTGTGCACGTGTCTCCAGAGACTATTGTAGTGACTCTATTTAAGATGGTGAGTAGTTTTCTGATTAATTAAATGTTCGAGGACTGTCTGTTTACGCCTTGATGTCGTTTTGCATTCACTGTATATGTGCTTTGGAACGTTTGGTGTCAGTTTCAATTCAAACATTCCATAGCATAAGCTGTTTCTGCTAAAGTGTTTCTCTTGATATTTGCTTTGATCTGGCAATGCAAAGAGGGGAATTTTGTAGCTATTTTGTTTTTAGAGTTTAGATGAATTCGTAGGTGTTTTTGAATGATTTTTTTAATGGCGTTTTCTGTCAGATTTTTGTCTTGTTTTTTAGCTGCTTGTGTTGATTTTGGTGTTCTGGATATGGCTAGGCGTTGTTCTAGTTCGACTGCAGCGATTTTGGTGTTGATCGGCCAATATTATTTTAAAGTTGAAAGGTCTGATTGACTATGAAACTGTGGCTACTTCACATGTAGATTTAATTTCAAAGCAATGCAGGAAAGAATTTTGCCAATTTCAGCTCATGATCTCCATTTGAGAAGACTAAAAGATGCACCAAATACTTGGTTGAAGGATGCTTGAGAAGCAAAAGAAATGAAGATAGCAGCAGGCCTAATGGTGTTATATGATATGAACAAAATGCATAATTCTTAGTTCTTCTCTTTGCATGATGGGTCCGTACTCAATTTTTCCCATTAAAGAGGAGATTTGTAACAATTATTTATCTTTAGAAAAAGCTCAATTCTGTAATACGTGCCCTGTTGTAACCAAATAGCTTGCTAATTGCTAGCAATTTGACAATGTCAATTTTTGTGAATAATGAACTTATATATTGCTTTCTTTTTCGAAGAGTTGTTATGAGCATAGTCATCTTTTGATGGCTTGCGAACTTACCTGTTCAAACGTTCCTTCGCTCAGGTTTTTTTTTTTTTAAATTATTTCAAGTCCTCTTATTGTTGTGCATTTTGAATGGGGACAGCAAATAAAGATTACCAGCTATCATGAGTCTCGATCGAATTGATCAGAAAGAGGGGGGGTAAAATATGTTCATTGATGCACATTTAAACACACGATACAATCGTAATAGAGAAAATGAACATCATTATATATTTTGATAAATCAAAATGGACATGATCTTAGGCAAAAATTCTCCATACCAGTTCCAGTTCGACCACAAAAGGAAAAAAAAAACTACCAGTTACAGCATCCAAAACTCAATTCTTGATGTCCTTGCTGCTTGAGACTTCACTTTCATCAACCCAAATAGCAAGAATACAAATTTCTGGATCTTTCATGTTGCCATTGGACTTCTCTTCATGTAGGACCTTGTGGTGAGATGCATGAAGCATATTTAAAGGGAAACTATATATGCTAAAAGTTCCTTGCGAAAGCTGAATCGTTCAAAATTACATCATTACGTCTCAAAAAAATCATAATATATGAAGCATAAGCTGGTGCTGTGTGCTGCCTTGGTGCAGCTTCAATACCTGCATCACCATCAACTTCATAAATCAGCAAATAAGCCAAAAAAATTCCATCATTAAGAGCAAAAAATGACATTATTTCCAAAGACAGATAAGTAAGGGCAAAGCTCATTACATTCTCCAAAATCACTCTTGAACCAGCGAGGGATGTTGCGGGACTACTAGCTTCAATGGGCTTCCTTCGGATTGCTTTCACACTCCAGTTGTCTAAAAACAATGATCAAATACAACTCAATGTGAGATAAGAAGATTAGTGCTTGCCATATGCTATAACAAAAACGTAAACAATTTAAGAACGAACGTCATCACTCGATCACAACATCAATGGCACAAAGAGAAAGAAAAAAAAGGGACATAGAGCAAACAACAGAACCTAACCCCACATTGAAGAATTTGTACACGACGGATTTCTATATTCATAAGCTAAATAAACTAAAAAAAATAAATGGAATCATTCTATTATATTAAACAACCTATCATATCTTGGGTGAGATGACTCTTGAGCATGAAGAGGCTTTTCTCTTTCGCTTCTCCCCAATGCTCTTCATTCTTGTATTTGGTACACCTTTTGGCCTTCTTTGAAGGGGATCACGTACTCGAATTCCAGAATTTTCTACTTCTTCAGATTCATCATTTTCCATCAATAAATCAACATGATCACTACCTATTAAACATTGCATTTTCTTTGTAAATTGGGGGCGAAGATGCAGCAAAGTTGTAGTTGCAAGCTCCTTGGTAACATCATGATTGGCACTAGAGTTCATAACACTAATAGCCAACCGCATCAACCTCTTCAAATGCAGCTTTTTTGATTTAGCTGCACCATGAGAGCTTTGCCCTACTTCATCATAAGAAGTTCCTTGCTTTGCGGCTTTTGTCCACCTCTTCAAAATGTATTGTGATGGAATACTTGTGACATTCACAACATATGTCAAGATGCACAAAATATGCCTACACAACCATCCTTGCATTTCAAATAACTTGCAACTACATTTAATGGTAGAATCGCTCGGATTAAAATGAACAATATGCTTCCTTGCACTACTTTCAGTTCCTAGGATATAAGTACGTAATGGCTCGTCAAACTTCTGAACTAAGCACATGTTCAGACAAAGCATGCAAGAACTCAGCCTGGAAATTCCTGTATATGACATGAGTATATACATTTGCAGCATGTTTCAAAATCCCATTATTCTCAACCATAATACATGGCTTTCCTCGAGCACACCCAAAATCATCAACAACTTCAGCGTTGCGCATTTTTTCTGCTTGTTTTTCATAATGATAGACAAACTCGAACAAAGTCATAGTCTTACATGCCATATCCTGAAAAACATTGTTTATGCTCTTACTTCTTTGTGTGGATCTAATTCCTACAGAAAAAACATCGCGCCCAAATGCAGGACACCATTTATGCCGCAAGCGATATATACTATCCAACCACTTGTTATCCCACAAACTCCATTCTTCACACATAGCTTTCCATGTGTTCTCCATTTCAAGTTCACATTCACAGTGATATAGAAGCTTTTGCCTATATTTATTGCGAAAATCCGTCTTTCCAAGAAGATGGGCAATATGATGCGTAGCATTTTTTCCAATATGCCATATTCACAAACGATGATCAGTATTAGGAAGAACACTTTTAATGGCATTTGCCATGGCATGATCTTGATCAGTTTAAATAGTCATTGGTGCTTTATTGCCCATTACCTTTAAAAATGATTGAAATGCCCAAACAAATGAAGCAATAGTTTCATCGTTGTCGTTGACTACGCCTACAATCCTCGTAAACACAGAAATACCGTCGTCTTCTTCCATCGTTGTCTACAGCCATTGTTGTCGTTGACTACGCAAAAACTCAGAGTCGCATAAGGTGGTCGATTGTCATCCCACTGTCGCACAAGGCCGGCGGCTGTCTCCTGGCTCTGGCGACTCAGATCTGAGGTCACTCGTGAAGTCGCCCGGCTCTGGAGAGCCAGATCCAAGGTCACCGGCCTCTGGCAACTCAAACCTGAAGTCGCTATTACCGGCGCCGATTGAAGTCGCCCAGGTCCAGCGACTCTCCACCAGGCGTCTCTGGCGCCGATTGAAGTCGCCCAGGTTCGGCGACTCTCCACCAAGCGTCGACGACCCCAATTCCGGCGCCGATTGAAGGTTCCCAGATCTGAAAACTCTCTCCATGATTGAAGGCTGAAGGTTCAATGTCTTCTGAGTCACTAGAATGCTGATTGTTGTTGATTGTTGCTAATTTTCACTGTTGAAGTGAAATAATAAAAGGAAATGCCACGATTGCTGATGTGAGTATTTCATAATTGCTACTGTACTGAAGAGAATGACGTAAATTGGTGTTCTGAAGTTTGATGTTGTTGCTGATGAGGCTAAGGAAGGGGAGATTATGTTGGTTTGGCTGATTGGATGTGACATTGGTTTAGCAGTGAGATTATGTTGGCTCGACTGACAGATATTTGTGACATTATTGTTGGGTTCAATCGTATTGTGCTTGGATTTAATTGTGTTTGTGTGTACTAATGGTTGCTTCGGGATCTTCTATTGGTCTGTCCCAATTGCAAATGACCTCTGTCAAATTAGATGGAACTAATTATGCATCTTGGTCTACGGCTGTTGAAGTTTACCTCACTGCTACTAAACAAAGTAGTTATCTTAAATCTACGGTCCCGTCAGAAGAAAGTAAGGTGCCCGATTGGCTTGCTGGAGATGCAATGATCCGTACTCTATTGTGGAATAGTATGGATTCTAAAATTAGCCCTCACTTCATTCAGTGCAAAACGACTAAGGAAGTTTGGGAAAAGTGTGCTTTACTTTACTCTGGAGAAAATGACATGACAAGAGTGTGCGATACGTGGGAGGCTTTATTTGGTCTTGACCGTGGGAATCAGTCTTTATCTGAGCATTATGCTCATTTCACGACACTTTGCAGGCAACTAGATACTTACCTTCCAGCCTCGAACGATCCAACTGTCCTCATCAAACGACAAGAGGATCTTCGAGTTATACTGTACCTCAAGGCATTAAGACCTGAATATCCCTCCCTTCGCCAACAAATTACTTCTCAGAGTTCCCTTCCTACATTAGATGAAGTTTTCTCTCGAGCTCTTCGTTCGACCCCTGCTGAAAAGGTCACCCCAGATGTGGAGACAAGTGCTATGATTTCTCATGGCACTAATGCAAGCGGAGCCTGTGGTCGTGGTTTCCGGGGTCGTGGTCGTGGTTTTGCTCCAAGTGGGGGTCGTGGTGGTCGTGATGGAGGCCTTGGTGCTCGTAGTGTCTCTATCTCTGGGGGTGGTCGTGGCTCCCGTTTTTGTCATCATTGTCAAAGGGCTGGACATACAGAAGCTTATTGTTATACGCTTCATCCCGAACTTAGGCCCCACTTTGCTGCCTATACAGAGGCGGAAGATTCTTTCTTACAGACTCCATCAGAATCTACTAGTATGCGGAATACGGGTGGTGGTTCTATTACATTGACACGTAATGAGTATGATACCTTGGTTCAGTCCCAACAGGTGACAAATTCTTCAGCTCCTACTGCTATTTTGGCACAAACCTCCAAAGGTAGTTCCTCCTGTTTAATTTCTGCAGCTTCGGATTCTTGGGTCATAGACTCTGGCGCCACTCATCATATGACTGGTAATTATAAGTTATTGTCTTCATTTTGTTCCAAACCTCCTGGAATGTCAAATTTTGTTACCATATCTGATAGTTCACAATCTCATGTTAATGGTATTGGCATTGCACGTTTGAGTCCATCTCTTTCTTTATCATCTGTCCTTCATCTCAAATCCTCATATAATTTAATTTCTGTTAGTTCTTTGACTAAAGACCTAAATTGTTTCATAACATTCTTCCCTTCCCATTGTGTCTTTCAGGATCTGAGGACTGGACAGATGATCGGTGGGGGGCATGAATCCAATGGTCTATACTACTTTGATAAGAAGGTGCTAGCTGCTGTAGCTTTGAAGGACACATCCTCTAATGTGTTTCGGATGCATTGTCGTGCCGGTCATCTGCCTCTTACCACTCTTAGGCATTTATATCCTGAGTCTCAGTCTGAGTCTATGAATTCTTTACAATGTGAAACCTGTCAGTTTGGTAAACACCATAGAGTTTCCTTTCCTTCTCGCATTCAGAATCGTGTGTCGAGTCCGTTTGAGCTGGTTCATTCTGATGTTTGGGGTCCATGTCGTACTCCTGATATTTCTGGTTTTAGGTACTTTGTTACATTCGTGGATGATTTTTTCCGAATGACTTGTTATTCTTATTAAAGGATCGTACTGAAATTTTTCACTGCTTTCGCCTGTTCTATTTTGAGGTGCTGAATCAATATCATACTTTTGTTAAAATTTTGCGCTCGGATAATGCCAAAGAATATTTTGCTGTCGCTTCTGATTTTCAACCTTTTCTTGATTCTCATGGCATTATTCATCAGACTTCTTGTTGATACACACCTCAACAAAATGGTGTTGCCGAGCGTAAAAATCGTCATCTTCTTGATGTTGCACGATGCCTAATGTTTCACATGCATCTACCCAAAACCTTCTGGGGTCATGCTGTACTTACAGCCTGTTTCTTAATTAATCGACTTCCAACTTCTGTTCTTTAGGGGGAGACACCATTCTCCATTTTACATCCAAATCGTCCTCCCTTTCCATTACCTTTACGTGTCTTTGGTTGTGTTTGTTTCGTGCATAAACTTACTCCAGGTATTGATAAGTTGGATCCTCATGCGGAGAAATGTATCTTTGTCGGATACTCTCGAACTCAGAAGGGCTACAAATGTTACAGTCCTACACGTTGTCGTGTACTCGTGTCAGCAGATGTAACATTCTTTGAGGATCAACCATATTACAATTCTCAAATGGAACATATAGTGATCCCTGACAGTAGCGGATGCGCCTTACCAACACTTCCTTTACTCTTGTTTCCTTCAGAACCGTCTATAGGATTTCAGTTTGATGACCGCACATATCATCGTAGTAAAGCTCCCACTACAGTGGTCCAGACTTCGCCAGGACATAATTTATCTGTTCCCTCACCAGTTGCTGCACCTTCCTCTGATCCTGATCAGCCCATCGCTTCTTGCAAAGGTACACGTTCTTGTGTCGGTCGTCCTGTAGATCGTTATGCTCCTTATTGTGGTCTTTCTACTTGTCTTCGCACTCGTCACCCTATTTCAAAATTCTTGTCATATGACCGTTTATCTCCTAGTTTCTCCATATTTGTCTCGTCCTCGTCTTCTATCTCTGTGCCTAGCAATGTTACTGAAGCTCTTGGTCATCCTGGCTGGCGGCAAGCCATGGAAGATGAAATGAAGGCACTTATTGAGAACCGTACTTGGGACCTTACTTCATTGCCTGCTGAAAAACAAGCTGTTGGTTGTCGTTGGGTATTTACTGTTAAGGTTCATCCTGATGGCACTCTTGATCGATTGAAAGCTCGATTGGTTGCAAAGGGATATACTCAGACATATGGTGTCGATTATGATGACACATTTTCACCTGTTGCCAAAATTCCATCTGTTCGTGTCTTTATTTCCCTTGCAGCACGCTTTGGTTGGCATCTTCATCAGCTAGATGTGAAGAACGCCTTCCTTCATGATGACTTGTCCGAGGAAGTGTATATGGAGCAACCACCTGGGTTTGTTGCTCAGGGGGAGAAGTTGGTATGCCGCTTACGTAAAGTTTTGTATGGATTCAAACAATCTCCTCGTGCTTGGTTTGGTAGATTTAGTGATGCTGTTATCAGGTTCGGATTAAAACGGTGTCAAGTAGATCATTCAGTTTTTAGCTCTGTCTCCTCAGCTGGCTGTATTCTTCTGGTGGTATATATAGATGATATTATTATTACAGGCAGTGGTTCATATGGTATCTAACAGCTCAAGCAGTTTTTGCACAGAGAATTTAACACTAAGGATCTGGGACGTTTACGATATTTTCTTAGTATTGAAGTTGCATATTCACATGCAGGTATCAATTTATTTCAACGAAAATATGTACTTGACATTCTTGATAAGGTTGGATTTCTTGGAGCAAAGCCAGTAGATACTCCTATGGAATCTAATGTGAAACTTGATGCAGCACATGGAGAATTGTTACGTGACCCAAGGAAATATAGAAGGTTGGTAGGAAAGTTAAACTATCTCACTGTCACAAGGCCTGACATATCATTTGCTATTAGTGTAGTCAGTCAGTTCATGAGTTCTCTCCGTACTACTCATTGGGATGCTGTACTTAGAATTATTAAGTACTTGAAGGGAGCACCAGGTAAAAGACTACTTTTCAAGAATTACAGATATTTGGAAACTATAGGTTTCTCTGATGCAGACTAGGCTGGATCTCCTACTGATAGGAGATCTACATCAGGTTATTGTGTGTTCCTTGGAGGTAATTTAGTCACCTGGAAAAGTAAGAAGCAACATGTGGTTTCTCGATCAAGTGCTGAAGTAGAATATAGAGCTATGGCACATGTAACCTGTGAATTGCTCTGGTTGAGGATGTTATTATCAAAAATTGGTTTGCCGACATCAGATCCATTGGTGTTGTATTGCGATAATCAATCAGCTATTCACATTGCAAATAATCATGTCTTCCATGAGCAAACTAAACACATTGAGGTTGACTGTCACTTCGTACGAGAGAAAGTTCAGAAATGGAAAATCATTCTTCAACATACAAGGACGGAAGATCAATTGGCGGATATCTTCACTAAATCACTAAGGGGGAGTCGAGTGAGTTTTCTATGTAATAAGTTGGGATTATTTGATATTTACATCCTAACTTGAGGGAGAGTGTTAGGAAATATTAAGTGAGGGTAGAATAGTCTTTCTATGTCTATAGGGTTTGCTTTGCTTATTATATATATCATTGTAATCCCTCTTTCATTAATAACATAAGAATCTTTTCTCTACTAACACATCCAATAGAAATGCACAACCAAAGAGAACATTCTTCCAGTGATGATTCAAACCAACAAAAGGTGCACATATCATATTGTACTTATTCGTACGATAAGTGGTATCAAACACCACTACATCTCCAAAACTTTCATAATCCAACTTGGACACACCATTAGACAAAAAAAAAATTGGTCAGTCTCTGTTCATTATCCAGCTGAAATTTATACGAAAAATTGCTTCCATTTGATTGTGAGCAATTAAAATGGTTAATGAGACATTGACACCCGCAATAATTAGGTTCCTTTTGTTTGCTTGCACATGATTATGACAATCACATAAAGTAAAACCAATATTATCTAGTCCTCATGCTTCACTACTAAGGTAGGAATATGCTTTTGTAACCCTTATACCCGCCCCAGTCATAGAAGCCAAAATACTTTTACTAATATCTGGAATGTGTCGATACGATCATATCAAGTGTTTTTGTCTATCATCAATGAAAGGATGATTGTAAGAATCCTTAACCTCGACAACTATCCAAACTACATCTTCAATTTTGAATTTAATGCAAGCTTCATATCCCGTTCTCTTCACTGTTCTATAAACGTCTCTTTGTTCATGAGGCGGGATTGGTGGAGAGTGTCCTTCACAATTACAAAGAAATCTGCATCTACACAATATTCCTTTATTATTGTTTGCTTTTTGTCCTTTTCGCACTCCAAATCCCTTGGAAATTGCATATGCATTGTATGTATTATAAGCCTCGTTCTCATTAGCAAATGTCATGCCAATTCTAAATTCAAATTCTCTGTTGACGTTATGCACGATGCTATTTTCCTTTGCAGCCTCTCCAATAAAAGAAAATTAATCATTGAAAAAAAGGACAAAGTGAAAACATATTTAATTATGAAAAAGAGAGAGAGTTAAGAGTGCATAAGTTGAGCTAGCTACCAGGATTAGGCCGACGCACATATGTGAAAATGTAAGTTACGAAATCTACCACCCTTGTCAGTCATCTCCAGTTGCAAGATTGCCTAGGAAGTATGCATCATCCACATAATAGAAAACCAATTTTCACTGAAGAATGAGAGCGATCAAGTTTACCTTCTAGAATTGCTCCATCGACGCGCTCCTCCATTGTCATCTTCTCACCCAGACCTCAAAGCTTCTTTGCATATATCTTCAAGCCCCTCAACTCTACAAAAACAAAAATACATGTTGCATCAAACATTAACGGCTCCAGAGGCACAAACAGGGGAAAGGGAAAAAATCGAAACTTTAGCGTTTACTAACCTTAATCTATCTTGGGTTCTTGTGTACATTGGCTGATAGCTCAGTATATTGGTTTGCTTGGGGGGATCATTTCCATGGTATGGAAGCAAGCACCGTAATCTTGGGAGGCGACGAAGGCATGGTCGGTCCCGGAGCTCCGGTTCCAAAACGAGCTATTTGTGAGAAAAAATAAGAAAAAAAAAACTCAAGAGCCGAAAATTGGGAGGCCAATAGGTGGCGGAATGAAGGCGACGAGGACGAAAAAGGAGAGGATAAGAGGGTTCGAGGTGAGCAGGTATAGAGAAACGGAAGAGAAAATGGAAGCAAAGAGAGGGATTGAAGTCCTTCTTTCAAACGTAAAAGAGGAGAAAGAGAGGGAAGGAGCCGGAGGGGATTTAATGTTGCTTGTGTCAGTCTCTTTTCATTAATGTCATTAAAAACGAGAGAAAAAGAGCTTGCATTTTCTATTTTCCCCTTAAAAAACACGTGTCGATATTTGAATGGAGGCATGCACGCGATACGAGATGCTGACATGGTCATCTCTAACTATTGAATAATTTCTCGCACGACAGCAGCTGCCACCACACAACCCTAAAAAAAAAAAGGAATACTTCTCATGCACGTGTGCCACTTAGCTTATTTTTTTCTACCGCTACATTGATTCTTTTCTAGAAAAAAAAATATTGCATGAAAATTTGGCTATCCTTTCAAAAACTAAAAACAAACATTTTCTTTTTCGAAATTGGAAAAAGGAAAACAAGAGAAGGATGAACTTAGTTGTTGCACTCGAAGGACAATTAAAGAATTTCACAAAATGCGTTTTTTTTAATTAAAAAGTGAGCAGTTAATTTTCTTTTTCCTTTTTATTTTTCTCTTTGGCCAATATTTTTTCTACTTGTACTTAAACTCCTGTCGCGACCCATCCGGAAGCGGACGCGGCTAATGGATTACCGATCACGGGTCTTGGATCGGTGCGAGCCCTCCCAGGCCCATACCAAATCGCGGCGGGAGTATTTTTCAGGAGGATTCAACGATAAGAGTCGATCGCTTTCGACCTTTAGTGTGGTCGTGGTGGCATGTGCAACTTGTGCATGCATTTGGAGTCGCCACCGGTCTTTCTTGGAGGGTAGACCGGAAACCTTACCGATCGATTGAGAGAGATCGATCAGTTCTACGGAACCAGAGATTTTGGGTTCGGGGACTTGGTTACGCTGGTGTCGTTACCAACGCCCTTTCGGTACCTAATGCGAGTGATTTTCCTAACTAGGATTTCATGCAGGCACAATTTTGGGTGAGGTAAGTCTGACTTTGCACATTAACCAGTTTAACATGCTCACGTAATCATAATAAATAAATAGATGTCAATCACATAAATATCTATCCTACGTGGTGATCATGGAATTATGATTTAATGGGTCTCGAGCCAATGAGACCACATATAATCATTTTAATATTTTAATAACGGAGAACCGCTCTTCGCTTCTTCTTGGTTTCTTGAACTCTTCAAGAATTGGGCCCCAAAGAGCTCGCCGACTTAAAAGGCTCCTCCACGTAATCCTCGTAGCATTTACATCAACAATTGACTATGCTAAAAATAAAGATTACATGAAAAATAAAAGAAGTACGCAGCCTCCATTTAATAATTACAACCACAAATATATAAATAATCATCATACATTCATATATACATCAATCACATTGATTAGGGATTTTTCCATGATCACCACCCTTTTACGTAAGTAATAAATTCACAATTTAAAACTTAGGAAGGCACAATAAAAATTCTACGTTGAATCATATTCAGAATTTTTACGTAAAATAAGATAGCCATAAATTTTCGATTCAAAATTGATTTAGTCTCAATTTTTGCTACGTTGATTAATTTATCATATAAAATAATCAATCTCCATTAGCCATGTAAGACGAACAATTCGTTAATACATATTGGCCATAGTATTGCAAAAATTGCGAAAAATCAATTAAATGCACGAAAACACCTAAGGATTGGCTCTGATACCACTGTTGGGATCCACGTAACACGTAGCGGAAATAAATAACAACCCACACATGTATCTCCAGAGGCGTACTTCGTGCATTTCAATCGAAAAAAATCACAAAGTCTCAAAGGGAGTAAATAGATTACCTCTCGTAGCGTGCTTGAACGGAGGTGTCGGTTCGATGTTCTTCGATCTCAGCCTCCACAAGTGTTAGGCATCTAGTTCGGACGCACCACCAATTGACGAACGGGGAGACGACTAATAACTCCACAACAATTGTGCTAGCAATATGCGGAATCAATATTCCGAACTTAGTATATTTTGCTCGCTCAAGATTATGAGAATATAGAGAGTGTTTGTGTTCTTCTCTCTAAGCTCTCAAAAATTTGCACACTCTACAAAATGTCTCTCCCCCTCAACCTCAAAACTCTTGCCATCCTTTTATAGCCAAAAATACCTTCCAATAAATTGTATTTAAAAATAGCACTAACAATTATAAATTCTATCTAAAAATAGCGCTCACAAATAAATGACATTTAAAAATAGCACTAACAATAGCACTCACAATTTATAATACAAAAAATGCTATTTAAAAATAGCACTAGCAATAGCACTCACAATACAAAAATGCTAAAAAAGGCACTAACAAAGGTGTTAAAAATAATAACCATTATTATTATTACAAGAGTTAAAGAGGTTACCAAACAATACAAATATGCATAACGTATAAATATGTAGAGCATACGTATACATCCGTGAAACCGGGGACTAATTGAAAGAAAAATGTGCAATTAAGCCCTTTTGGTAAAAATTGATTAAATTGGAGGGCAAATTGACCTAATTGCACTTTAAGACTTTAGAATCCAATGTCATAGCTTATAAAAAGTGAGAATTGAAAACTAAAAGACTCGAAAATGATTTTTTTTAGGCTCGGTTCGGGTTTATGTTTGTGAAGGAACATAGTGACCCGAGCCGAATTTTTGAGATTTAAAGTGACACACTTGAAGAGGAAATTAAAACAAAATTATCGAATATTTTTGGGTATTTTTCTGACCACGAATGGTATTTTTCTGATTTTTTGGGTATTTTTATAATTAAATAAACTCGAAAATATTAAAAATACCGAAAAATATTTTTTGTTCAAAATTGGTTCCTAAGGTTAAACCAAGGCTTCCAAAGTTGATTTTGTGATTTTATGACCTTTTTTGATATTTTTAATTAATTTTAAAGAATAAAAATCACAATAATAAATGGTAAAAAAAATCAGGTGTCAATAGCTGCCCCTCTTTGAGAGGAATCTCGTTAGAGGTTTCTCTCAAAGATAAGGTGGCACCTGATTCCTAACCGACTCAACTGGGAAAATAAGAGAAGAAATGTTATGACATCGGATCCTTAAGCCTATTGATTAAAGCTCAAATCAATCCCCGGTTTGCTCTAACAATTTGAACATGGGCCGGAGTGAGAGAGGCTTACCTGAAGCTCACCTGTCGGATGCTGCCGGTTGCGACGACTTTCAAGAAGATGCCTAGGACTCGTCATTCAGAATATCCCAGGGAGATTAAGCTCTGACCTGTGTGGTAGGTCATACCATGATGGGATTCCTAACTTGTAGGAACCTAAGGAAGGCGCATCTCACGCTTTGGGATTTGCCAAGAATTTTGATCCGTATGGTGGATCAGACCTTTGTGTTGATCCTTACTGCGATATTTATCAATGAGTTGACCCTTATGCGGTTTCTACCATATGTGACCCTTCAGGCGGTTTCTACCATGTGTTGACCCTTCAGGCGGTATCTACCTTGTGTTGACCCTTCAGGCGGTATCTACCTTGTGTTGACCCTTCAAGCGGTATCTACCTTTGATTTTGACCCTTCAGGCGGTATCTACCTTTGATTTGACCCTTCAGGCGGTATCTACCATATTTTGACCCTTCAGGCGGTATCTACCTTGATTTGACCCTTCAGGCGGTATCTACCTTCATTTGACCCTTCAGGCGGTATCTACCTTTGAGCTGACCCTTCAGGCGGTATCTACCTTGTGTTGACCCTTCAGGCGGTATCTACCTTGTGTTGACCCTTCAGGCGGTATCTACCATTGATTTTGACCCTTCAGGCGGTATCTACCTTTGATTTGACCCTTCAGGCGGTATCTACCATATTTTGACCCTTCAGGCGGTATCTACCTTGAGCTGACCCTTCAGGCGGTATCTACCTTGTGTTGACCCTTCAGGCGGTATCTACCTTGTGTTGACCCTTCAGGCGGTATCTACCATAGTTTTGACCCTTCAGGCGGTGTCTACCATCAGTTTTGACTTTGAAAAGGGGTCTCATGACGAGGGTTCTCCACGTCCGATGAGACTGCCTAAATTATGAAAAGGGGTCTCATGACGAGGGTTCTCCACGTCCGATGAGACTGCCTAAATTATGAAAAGTGGTCTCATGACGAGGGTTCTCCACGTCCGATGAGACTGTCTGATTTTTGAAAAGGGGTCTCATGACGAGGGTTCTCCACGTCCGATGAGACTGCCTAAATTATGAAAAGGGGTCTCATGACGAGGGTTCTCCACGTCCGATGAGACTGTCTGATTTTTGAAAAGGTGTCTCATGACGAGGGTTCTCCACGTCCGATGAGACTGTTTAAATTATGAAAAGGGGTCTCATGACGAGGGTTCTCCACGTCCGGTGAGACTGTCTGATTTTTGAAAAGGGGTCTCATGACGAGGGTTCTCCACGTCCGATGAGACTGTTTAAATTATGAAAAGGGGTCTCATGACGAGGGTTCTCCACGTCCGGTGAGACTGTCTGATTTTTGAAAAGGGGTCTCATGACGAGGGTTCTCCACGTCCGATGAGACTGCCTAAATTATGAAAAGGGGTCTCATGACGAGGGTTCTCCACGTCCGATGAGACTGTTTGATATTTTGAAAATGGTTCCTGGGACGAGGGTTCTCCACGTCTGATAGGACTTTTCTTTTAAAAGGGTTTTTCTTCCCTTCTTTTTTAGAGACCCCGAAGTTTGTCGGGAATTCAGTTTTTGAAGCAGTGAAAGATTTTATTTTGACAAAGCTTCACTTGAGTCTGTTGAGGCGACATTCTGGGAGCTGGGTTCTCCAGGTATCCTGCATAAATTTGAGCCTGAAATATTTTTCTTCACCAAGAAAACGTTAGTAATCTTTGGGAAGACCACGGCTGTCCATTTGACAAAATCGTATGATTTAAGTTTTAATCATGAAATGTGCATTTTGATGCTGGAGGTCATCCAAAGCATTCTTGCAACATGCAAATGTGATCACAAGTCCCTTGCACGGAAAATCTGGATCAACAGTTTGAAAATTCCAAAAAGAGTTTGTTCAAAACGTCAATTGGAATATTTCTCGACAAGGAGGTCTTCTCACCTGTTTTGAGATGTGGTTTTTATAGGGGATGCACTCAATTCCCTACTAACCTGTGCCTAGGTTTTAGGCTCATTCGCAGCGCATACATTTTGATCGGTCGGGAGGTCTTCCACGGGACCGTAATGTTAGGCTTGGATATTGGCTTTCAAGGGGGACTCGCATTGGAGTCGAGGCCATTGAATGAAAGTCTTCACCATCTGCTCCGGGTTTACAAGTCAAGAACCCTGCAAAATGAGAAAGAAATAGTCTTGCTCGTACTTCTTCGAGCTAAGCTATATGTTAACCCAAGTGTCTTAGTCAGAGAAGACTGTTTCGGGGTTGTAACATTGGTAGGATTGGGGACCGAAACAAGCTTATTTTTGGCTCAGAATTTATGAGGGGATTGACATTGGTGATCATCGCAGATTTGACACATGTCCTTTCCTTTCTGCATCTTTAGTCTTTGAGGTGCGCAACTGATTTTGAGGTGTACACCAACTCTTTAGAGAGCCCCTCTTGTTGCATTCAGAGAACGAGAACTCTCTCTGTGTCTTTGTTCTGCGCTCGGCACCATTTGGGGAGCAATCCTTTTGGATTTGGCTCCTTCAGGGATTTCTTCTTTTCCCATCCGGCTTCATTGTGGATCAATCAAACAACTTACACGAGCATTGGCCTTGCTTTTACCAGGCACTTTGCTTTTTCTCGATGCCGTGGATTTTTCTCATTCACTTTTGAAATCCCATTTTTTTTTCATGGGATCGTGTTAGACATATAGTCTAAACATGCTTTAAATATCAGTCCGGGATTTCTCTTTCGTAATCCCTGAGTCTTGAACTCTTCCATTTTTGAAGTGGTGCAGCATCCGTCTTGGAATGATCACCAATGGGTTCATGAAACGAATTTGCATGCTCAACTTGGCTATGCAAAGGATATAGTGTGTGGGATAGAGAAATGGATGCTTCTCGTCATCCTATGGCACTTGGATTACCATATAAACAGCACACAAAGATTGATGTTAGTCCGAGCAAGAAAATTTCTAGCCATTTACTCCTGATGCCGCTGGACTCACATCCATTTTGCCCCGATGTAGGGTGGTTCTTGACAGGGTTAAGAATGAAAACCGCCGTTCGAATGGGTTGCCAACGGTCACCTGTAGTGTTTATGATATGAAACGAACGCCTCCGTCGTCCCAATCCATGTAATCGCTGCAAATGGTCCCTACCTCCGTAGGTCCAGATTTTACTATTTGATTCGCTCCATTCATCTCTCAAGTGTATGTAGGATGTGTTTGGATTTGAGCTTGCCTCTCTTTTGAGGAAACATCCTTTTGAGAGTTTTGAACAACTTTTGATTGGAAAAATCTCTTTCGTTTTCCCAAAAAATTTACCCGTCAAGGGGATTTTATGGTGCACAATGCATGTTCAGACAACCTCGTGTTTCAAAACATGAATGCCAATGAAGTTAGAATTCCATGCCTTTTCTAGACATCAGATTTTGAAAGCTTTTCTTTTTCTCTCTGTTTTTTATTTAACATCTTCCATGGATTGGGGAAAGGGATACTTACCTGTCTCCCGCGGCTGGAGATCCCTGAAAATGCGGAAGAAACATGTTATTGTATGTTCACGAATTTTTCAAAAAATTAGAACGATACATCTTACCCTTGGTCATATACTCTAACGAGTATACCAGGTTTGTAGGAAATCTGTCCGCTTTGATGACGAGTTCCTGTCAAGGATAAATAATAAGTGTCAATTCATGTTCCCAAATTCAAGATAAATTAGGACGATACAACTTTACTCTTGGTTCTCATCATGTTCTGATGTTGCGTTTTTTATATGAATAACATCTATCGAATCCGCCTATCCATGCTTGGAGTGTTTGTAACATCAATGGTTCCTCTGCCCCCAGTTAGGCAACGTCTATTCTGTTATTTGAATAGATGGCTCCTTGAGTGATTTACCCACGTTTATCACCTGAGAAGGGAAAGAAAGGAGATATTACTTTGGTATTCGGTTGAAGATCGTTTAGGAACGATACATCGTTTTACCAAATAGGAGGCTTCGTGACCAAACGTATTTCGTGCTGAATGGGGTAGATCCCACTATGCTCCGCGGGTGATAGTCATCATTCATGGAACTTGCTCCACAGATTAAGTGATTAATCCACGGCCCTTGGCTCGAAGATGTTCAAAGGGTGACACTCAGAGCGGTTAGTTTTAAGCGTTAATTAAAATGTTCCCGCGGGAACTTTACAACGAGATTCGTAACACATTCCTTCGACGTATTCGCCTCTCACTCTCCTGAGCCTTCTAATGATTTTGCATACGAGCTTAGAACCAGACGTCTGGTCGCCGGTACCGGTCACGACTGCGAAGATGCACTTGTTCCAAAATGCTTGACCCATAGGCTGAGTTGCTCATTCAGGAGATCGTCTGACTGTTCGAGTCGTTCAAGTTGAGCATCCTTAATTGCGGGTGACAGACTTCTCTCATTTTCGGCACGAACAACCCGGTTCATCGGTTTATGCGTGATCCACACGCCGAGTTGCTCACTGAGGGACTCACTTGAAATTTCAAGCCATTGACGCCCAAGTCGGGCATCCTCAACCGTTGGCGATGGATTCCTCACACTACTTTCGGCATGAACAACCTCACTTCTCGAGTTGGTACTTTCATCGTTGTCCAGTAGGTTTGTATCCAATGCTGGATTCGCCGTAGGAATAACACTAACGATCGGTTGGTGCTCAAATTGGGGAGTCCATACCTGCTGAAATTGTTGTACATACTCTTGAGGAGTACCAGGGTAACTCAGGGGGGAATTCAGCCGATCGAACCAAGAATAGATGTTTTCAAGGAGATCATCTGAACCATCGAGCGACTGACACTCAGGTTGAGTATTGTCAACTATTGGAGAAGGAATCTTTTCACCATTTTCGTCATGGACCACCTGATTCTTCGAGCCGGAATCCCCGTAATTGTCTCGCAAGATTGTATGTGCATCTTCTGCCAATGTTAGATCCGCTGTAGGACTAGCATTACCGGCCAGTCGGTGCTCAGACTGGGGAGTCCCGATTTGCTGAAATTGCGGTACATACTCCTGAGGAGTACTAGGATAACCCAGGGGAGTACTCTGATTGATGCCTGAACAATCGACCGTGTGATTGCCAGTCCCATCGGTGTTGAGAAGTGATTGGATGCTTCCTGCTTCATGAGGATTGCGATCACAGCCATGCTCATCGTTTAAACTTGAACCGCTTCTATCTTGGTCTAGCGCCACTCGTCCATCTCTCAGTAGTCTTCTGTAGCACCAAAGGTGGTTCCTGACTTTATTTCTATCCAGCTCCGGCATGTTCATGATCTTGAGTATGCGCGATGGGCGAGCCAAACTGATCCCTAACTGTTGAACTGCATCAATAAATTTGCTATGAAGCTCCGAGGTCCAATAAAACCTTGTTTTCTTGCTAGCCGAAGTAGTGTTGGCAACTCGGCGGCTACTCTTCGCGGAATCTGGTCGTGTTGAACCGCCTCTATCTTGGTCTAGCGACGCTCGTCCATCTCTCAGTAGTTTCTTGTAGCGCCAAAGGTGATTCTTGACCATATTTTTCGCCAATCCCGGCACGTTCATGATTTCGAGTATGCGCGATGGGCGAGCAAAATTGATCCCTAACTGTTGAACTGCATCAACAAATTTGCTATGAAACTCCGGGGTCCAACGAAATCTTATTTTCTTGCTAGCCGAAGTAGTGCCAGCCATTTGGCGGTTACTCTTCTCGGAATCTGGTCGTGTTGGAGGTTGCTCTGAAGGGGATTTAGTGGTCTCAGATCGGCTGGTCACGATGGTGAGTTCATCATTGAGCGGACCTGACTTGTCATGACGCATGTTCCCTTCCACAATGGGCGTCGACTTTGATCTTATAGCACTAGTTTCCTCTTGTAGATCCTCGGCGGTACCCGCCTGTTTCGAAAGATGTTGCGAAGGGCATTGCAACAAATGAGCATTATGAACCCCCAGATCTGGCTCTTCAGTGAATACTCCGTCCGTGGGAACAGGGTTACCGCACTCAAGACAAATAGCGATGCTCAGAGCTTTTTTGTACTGAATGTTTTTTATTCGAAGCTTTTCATTTTCCTCCCTCGCAATCGCTAACTCGTGCCGATCGCGTTGCTGCTTCAGCCGGGTTCGTTTGTTTTCAAACCAGCACTTGACCTTCCGAGGCTCCCACCCTATCTCCTGGCCCATTTTGATTCTCTGTTCCATGTCCGGATAGGGGTATTCCCTGAAAAACAATTCGAGTTTATGGACTTGACCTGAAGTGTTGCGTTGGAGACATTCCCCTTTCTGACGCTGATCGCCGTCGCGGGTATTGTTCTCGTTAACCAAGCCGCGGGTTTCATCATTAGAAGGATCGGTCTCCATGGCCCCCGTGTCAGGTTCGGTCCTGAGATCTTCAAATTCTTCCAGCAGCTCAAGCTCGGAGACCTCCAAGTCTGGCGCTTCCAGTAAATGACAGAACCCCTTGAACATTTTGATCGAAATATCACTGCTTGATTTTCCGTTAACTCAGCTTTCTTTGTTCCTCCTTGGATCCTCACTTTCTCTGCAAATTCTGAAAGGTTAAAGGGGTCGGATCACTGTTCTTTGATCAAAGGTGATGGCTACCCGACGAGCGCTCTTCTCAATGCTTCGAGATTCCCACTTCATCTTTTGTGATGGCTACCTGACGAGCGTTCTTCTCGAGGCTTCGTAATTCCCACTTTGTCCTTTTTTGCTCTTTTCTACGTGAACGGAGCCTGAAGATCTCTTGCGTTGATTTCGTTTTGTCGAGCACTACGCTTGTCCCCCTGGCCCAGTCTCTAGAGTAACAAGCCTCCCCACCTTTCGGCGCCATTATGTTTCGTAAAACCCGAGATCACAGGACGATGGTGGATTCGTGACTCATCGGGGATGCATTAACGAAACCCGTTTGGCTCTACTGCACATACTATTATTACCACTTCTCCCTGCTTACTCGAACGTTTATAAGGTGATAGATTGACGTCAAGAAGATTAACACTTTAGCCTTATCAGACTCAGCCTCTCAAACACTCTTCACATTTCCACCCTCCTCTCCGTCATTCCATCGCATATGGATTCCTCCTCTGTGCCTGTTGCCTTAGCTGAAGCTTCGACCCAATGGGAGAGATTTTACCACCTCTTGGGTAGAGGTTATGGCTACATAAACAATCATCCTGAAGCTGAGGTTGAAGTTCGTACTCTGATTCCGGCCCTGGATACTGTGTGTATTGAAGGTACGAAACTGCAAAGGGAGTTTGTGATCTTCCCAACTCTCTTCAACAATTTCCTGCAGGCTTACGAAGTTGCTAGCCGGGAGGTCACTTTAGCTGGTATCGTGCGAGCCCGTTATCAGGACCGAACTGAGTCCCTGATGTTGGCCATGCTGACGGCCGATAACCATAAAAGGGCTGTTGAATACGCCCACGCCCAGGTTTCGATGCTGGTCCGTGAGAGGGACAACTTGGTGGAGCGTCTGGCTCTTTTTGACACCGCCTTTGAGCAAGACCAGCACAACTTCGTGCTAAGGTTCCAGTGTGCCTGGTTGGAGGAAAGGCTTGAAGACCTGAGCATGGATATAGCTCGCGGGAGGGTGCTGGTTCAGGACTTAGAGCTTGAGTTCGAGTACTATGAGACCAAGGTGAACGAACTTAAGGAGAAATGTCGTCTCCTTTTCTTCAAGCTTGTAGACCTCGATTCCCGGAGTGTGGGTTGTAAGCAAGGCATGGATAGCATGGAGAGTCAATTAAGCTTTTTTGTGATGCTTGTCAGAACTCATTTTGGGTTTACTGCTCCCCCTCAGTGATCCACTTGTAAACTTTCCTGCTGAATGAAATAAATGCGAGTTTGTTTATATATGCCCTTTCATTCTGCATTGTTGACTAGCCGAGAAAGGTTTTTGCTTTCGGATCTACGCGACTCCTTTTTCGCCTGTGTCCACAGCTTGACTACGCATCATTCTCACAGCCCGACGCTTTATATTTGATTGACTTGAATGCCTCGTGAGAAATAGATTTGTAGTTGCTCGAAACTTAAAGATTGCCCCTGATTTTGTGGTCACGGCGTTTGGGGCCGCTAGTAATCTTTCGCTTTCGAGCTCGATCACATTCTGCTAGTAACTCATGTTATCAATTCTGCCTTCACGCGTCGGGGCTGATTTTACCTTGAACTTAATAACAAGGAATTACCGTATACACACGAGATGACGTTCGCGAAAAACATTATGCAAAATCAACTCTAGCTATTGAAGAAACAATCGCGTGCACCGATGAGAACTTTACAATAGGAGATACATCCTTCTCGCGTACATCCCCTTCTTTCTTTGGGCATGTACAATGACCAACCAATCTGGCCTCGGCTTAGGTGTGCCATTACCGACTGCAGATCATGGTTGCCAATCTTTAATAGCTTCCAACTGATCGAACCAGGTATCAAGTCCTTCATCGAAGAAATCACCTGACCCCTCGAACGATTGATGTATAGGTTGAGCTGCATCGCCCGACGGATTCTTCGAACTGGAACCCCCATCCTTATTTTGGATTATAAGAGGAGATTTGATCGGTTGACTACCACAAGCATCTCCCACTTGGGAATTAGGGAAATAAAAATGCTCCAAGCATTCTCCCATTAGGTCATCTGAAGCCACGTGCTCCGATTGGGCAAACCCTTGAGCACTGAGCGTGGTGGGCTGATCTGCGACAGGATGAACACTGACTAGCTGCTGCTCGGACGGGGGAGTGCTTACTCGCTGCACTTGTGATGCGTGTTCTTGAGGAATATTGAAATGACTCGCGAGGATATCCTGATCAAATCCCCAATAGTCGTCCAGATTCGACCGGGCCTCCTTTGACATAGGGGTGCTGGGCTCGCAGCCGAGTCTATTGCTCGGATTCAGCTCTGTATAACGCTGTCCTAACGCCCTTCTGTAGCAACCAAGGTGATTCGCGACTAATTGCTTGGTAAGTCCCGGTACCTTCATGACCCTAAGTATGCTCGTCGGACCTATGAAGTCGAGTCCTATCTGTCGAACTGCGTCTAAGAACTTGAGATGAAGCTCCGGGGGCCAAATGAATTTCTTCTTCTCGTCGTCCAGAGTGGCGCTGATAGCCTGCCGACTAATCTCTAACTCCTCTTGAACTGTATCTGATCTTACCGGAAGCTGTTGTGGAGGAGATTCATGGGCTTCGATGAGGTGACTCCGATCATAATGACACGTATCTTCTTCCTCCGAAGACACTGGTATAATTTCTGTGGGATCGATCTCCTCATGCGCGCCATTAGCAGGATCTGATTGTGCCGGAGATGGCTCAAGGGAGCAGGGGGATGAATGAGCACCTTCCATCCTCGTAGAAGGCTTACCGGGGAACAATTTACTGAGGGTGGTAGGGCCACCGCAGTCAGGGCAGGTAATAGTACTGAGGATTTTCTCATACCGCATGTTTTCCATTCGAAGGTTTTGGTTCTGCTCTTTTAGGGCCGTGATCTCCTTACGCCTGTGTTGGACACCTAGTCTGAAACGTTTATTCTGAAACCAAAAATGGATTCTCATAGGATTCATTCCCAGCTTCTGGCCCAATTCAATCTTTTGTTCCTCGTTTGGGCAAGGGCATTCATCGAAGAAAGCTTCAAGCTCCTGGATTTCTTTCCGAGCGTAGCGCTGGCGACTTTTTCTTTTCCGGGGTTGAGCGTCGTCGCCACTGCCGTCGTCACCACTGCGATCTTGATGTTCGTCACCGGCGATGTTGAGTTCCATGGCTTCGATGTCGAATTTGATTCTAGAGAATTTGAGGTCTTTCAACGAACTCGTCACTCGGGGTTCTCTGTTGTCTTTTGTATACTCGCTCTTTCGATTTGTTGCCTCCTTTTCCTCGAAAGCTAGGTCTGTTCAGCGTTCTGTTTTTGAAACGACGGAACTGTTTACCTCCTGCTCAGCTTTCCGACACGAAGGGGTAACCAAATCCTTCCGCGGCTTCTTCGATAGTAGCGCTCGCCTTTCACTTTTCCTCGATAGTCATGCCTGTTCAGCACTGTCTTCTCTTTTTAAGTGGCAGAGCTGTTCACTCGCCGCCCAGCTTTATGCGTGATGGAACAACACAATCCTTTCGCGGCTTCTTCGATAGTTGCGCTCGCCTTTCACTTTTCCTCAATAGTCATGCCTGTTCAGCACTGTCTTCTCTTTTTAAGTGGCAGAGCTGTTCACTCGCCGCCCAGCTTCATGCGTGATGGAACAACACAATCCTTTCGCGGCTTCTTCGATAGTTGCGCTCGCCTTTCACTTTTCCTCAATAGTCATGCCTGTTCAGCACTGTCTTCTCTTTTTAAGTGGCAGAGTTGTTCACTCGCCGCCCAGCTTCATGCGTGATGGAACAACACAATCCTTTCGCGGCTTCTTCGATAGTTGCGCTCGCCTCCCTCCCAGCTTTAATAATGGCGAGACCGAATTTGTCAGGCCTGAAATTGCGGATCAGGACATGTCTGATGATTCACGGGAGGAGCAGCCCTCGCTTTACATTAATTAACCCGGCTCCACAAGCATTATTGCTGCAACTTTTCTCCACTCTCGAGACGCTATAAAATGCGGAGTTGGTGTTTGGGAGATTAACGCTCTCATATAATTTGCTTCCATCCTCTAATCGCTCCACTACACACATCTCCGTCGAAAATGGCTTCTTCCCAAGTTCACACTTTCTCAGCCGAAGCTTTGACTCGATGGAAAGAGTTCTATAACCTCTTGGGTCGAGGCTACGCTCACATAGCCGATCATCCCGAAACCGAGGATGAGATCAGAGTCATGTTCGGGGACCTGGACATCACCTCCCTCGAGGGTACCGCGTTGGGGAGGGAATACAGTATTTTTCCAACGCTCTTTACGAACTCCTTGGAGGTCTACCGCGCTGCTCATCGGGGAGTTACCGTGGCTCGTGTCTTGCGAGCCCGTTATGAGGATCAGTCCGACCGCCTAGCGTTGGCTGACTACCTGGCCGATAGTCACAAAAAGGCTGTTGAGTTCGCCAAAGAGCGGGTTTCGACATTGCTACGCGAGAGGAGGAATCTGGTGGAGGACTTAGCTCTATCCCTGGCTACCTATGAGCGCGATCGACGTAATGCCCTGCTAAGGAATCGGAGCGAGTGGCTGGAAGAAAGGCTCAACGGCATAAACGAGGATATAACTCGTGAGAATGGACTTGTTCGGGACTTGGAAGCAGTCGCCGAAGATCACGAGACTCAGGTTGTTGCAGTCAATGATGAACGCAAACGCCTCCACCTCAGGCTTGCGGACCATGATACGCGGAGTGGTGCGTATAAACAAAGCATCCATAACCTGGAGGGCCAGCTGGGCTCCTTTGTGTCGTTGATTAGGGCTCACTTCTGCTTTACTTTTCCACCCCAATGAATTGTATGATCTGGTTTGGGCAAGAATGAATGAAAGCCCCTGTGTTTGTTTTAGCTTTTATATGATCCGTTTCTTCGAGCATCCGGACATCTTAGACTTGGATGAGCCGATCCATAATAAGTCGAGTAGATGTGTTCTGATTTTCTAACTCACTCATGGTCAGATGAAAGAATAGCCTCAGACTTATCCAAGAAAAGATTTCTCTATGCTACTTGTTTTTCACCTGCAAATGAAAAGACCGAGTCAAAAGGAATAATCTGAAAAAGAAAGCATAGACCCCTTTCAATCTTATGCTTGCTCGTAATTAATAATGACAAGAACTTTTACAAGGGTTTTAATCTTGTGAGAAAAGTTTTTATCAATATTCCTCGAAAGAAAGCATACTATTGAAAGGAATGTAATTCACGATAATTGCTTTTGACCAATATTCAGAAGAGCGAATTAGTCAAAAATGCAAGGCATAACGACGTGTTTTTAAATTTAATTGAAGATACGGCATCCAAATCAAGGCCGTTTTGTTAAGAACGAGAGCAATTTGGACATCTATCTCGTCATTAAATTCGAAATAACGTCAATACTCTTGATCAATTATCGTGGATTACTAGTGACGTATGACATGCATGGACCAATTCAAGTGTATAATTCCTTCTAGCGAAATTGGGGTTGGATTACCCTGTACGACCAAAAAGGTCGTGTAAGATTTTCAACTTTAGTTTCCTCTAAAGGAATTATAAACTTGACTTGGGAGTATTCGGATGATTAGAGAAAATGCCACTATCACATTCCCATGACCCGTCAAAAGAAATACAACCGAGTTCCATCTGAATGTATACACCAATAGATCCCTAATACAATCACTCTAAGGGGTGAGATAGAGAAAGCCTCGATAAAAATAAACCCTATACAATAGGACTAGTAATGGAAAATGAAACCAAGGAATGTGATCCTAACGTTTAAGGATGCCCCAAGTTCGATCTGTGACTTCCGGATCACTTGCCCCAACTCGTCATCTTCATTGGACGATATCTCAATAATGTCCATAGTAGGCTCCTTTGTTGCTCACTCGGTGTTCGCCATGGGATATCATCCTCCTCGTCTTCTATCAAGGACGTTTGGGAAAAACACATGCATCTATCCTTGAAATGGCATTTAATCTAATCACCAGAATGCAATGAATGAAATGCCTATATTTATATGAACTGTAATAGTTTTGAGGGATAGAGAGTCTTACCAACCCAACTCGTCGACTTATGTGCGATTTTAGGTGTACCAACCGCCCAAAGACATGCGCATGAGACAAGTGATGGTGAACTTCTAAAAATCAGAGGGTTTGGCACCTAAGGTTAAGGTTCCCACCTCGAGTTCTAGAAAGAGCCGATTCCATTGCACAACTATCGTTGCATTGGGACTCAATCCATAGTTCGAAGCGAGCGGAATTGAGAAGTGGATTACCTCGTGTTTTTCCTCACGGAGATTCCATTTTCAATTCCTTCTATTATGTTCCTAAAGGCGGCGCCTGGGGTTTTAGGCGCGGTTGTGTGTGTCCATGTGTCGTGATCATCACAATGCAAGTCATGCACAACAATTTATCAATCAGTACTTCAAATCATCCACACAACATACATTCCTACGCCACACCTGCGTAAAATAAAGTTAATCACAGACTACACCCCTTATTACTCCAATCTGCAAAAACATATAACACCTATCGTGAGCGGACTTACCTCACCTTCAAGAGCGCCTGTAGGGTTAGAAAAATCACTCAATTTTTATTACGGCCTAAGTCCACTTGAGGTCTAGAACCATAGTTTCTAGAACAAATCCCCAGCGGAGTCGCCAGCTGTCGCGACCCATCCGGAAGCGGACGCGGCTAATGGATTACCGATCACGGGTCTTGGATCGGTGCGAGCCCTCCCAGGCCCATACCAAATCGCGGCGGGAGTATTTTTCAGGAGGATTCAACGATAAGAGTCGATCGCTTTCGACCTTTAGTGTGGTCGTGGTGGCATGTGCAACTTGTGCATGCATTTGGAGTCGCCACCGGTCTTTCTTGGAGGGTAGACCGGAAACCTTACCGATCGATTGGGAGAGATCGATCAGTTCTACGGAACCAGAGATTTTGGGTTCGGGGACTTGGTTACGCTGGTGTCGTTACCAACGCCCTTTCGATACCTAATGCGAGTGATTTTCCTAACTAGGATTTCATGCAGGCACAATTTTGGGTGAGGTAAGTCTGACTTTGCACATTAACCAGTTTAACATGCTCACGTAATCATAATAAATAAATAGATATCAATCACATAAATATCTATCCTACGTGGTGATCATGGAATTATGATTTAATGGGTCTCGAGCCAATGAGACCACATATAATCATTTTAATATTTTAATAACGGAGAACCGCTCTTCGCTTCTTCTTGGTTTCTTGAACTCTTCAAGAATTGGGCCCCAAAGAGCTCGCCGACTTAAAAGGCTCCTCCACGTAATCCTCGTAGCATTTACATCAACAATTGACTATGCTAAAAATAAAGATTACATGAAAAATAAAAGGAGTACGCAGCCTCCATTTAATAATTACAACCCCAAATATATAAATAATCATCATACATTCATATATACATCAATCACATTGATTAGGGATTTTTCCATGATCACCACCCTTTTACGTAAGTAATAAATTCACAATTTAAAACTTAGGAAGGCACAATAAAAATTCTACGTTGAATCATATTCAGAATTTTTACGTAAAATAAGATAGCCATAAATTTTCGATTCAAAATTGATTTAGTCTCAATTTTTGCTACGTTGATTAATTTATCATATAAAATAATCAATCTCCATTAGCCATGTAAGACGAACAATTCGTTAATACATATTGGCCATAGTATTGCAAAAATTGCGAAAAATCAATTAAATGCACGAAAACACCTAAGGATTGGCTCTGATACCACTGTTGGGATCCACGTAACACGTAGCGGAAATAAATAACAACCCACACATGTATCTCCAGAGGCGTACTTCGTGCATTTCAATCGAAAAAAATCACAAAGTCTCAAAGGGAGTAAATAGATTACCTCTCGTAGCGTGCTTGAACGGAGGTGTCGGTTCGATGTTCTTCGATCTCAGCCTCCACAAGTGTTAGGCATCTAGTTCGGACGCACCACCAATTGACGAACGGGGAGACGACTAATAACTCCACAACAATTGTGCTAGCAATATGCGGAATCAATATTCCGAACTTAGTATATTTTGCTCGCTCAAGATTATGAGAATATAGAGAGTGTTTGTGTTCTTCTCTCTAAGCTCTCAAAAATTTGCACACTCTACAAAATGTCTCTCCCCCTCAACCTCAAAACTCTTGCCATCCTTTTATAGCCAAAAATACCTTCCAATAAATTGTATTTAAAAATAGCACTAACAATTATAAATTCTATCTAAAAATAGCGCTCACAAATAAATGACATTTAAAAATAGCACTAACAATAGCACTCACAATTTATAATACAAAAATGCTATTTAAAAATAGCACTAACAATAGCACTCACAATTTATAATACAAAAATTCTATTTAAAAATAGCACTAACAATTATAAATTCTATCTAATAATAGCACTCATAAATAAATGACATTTAAAAATAGCACTAACAATAGCACTCACAATTTATAATACAAAAATGCTATTTAAAAATAGCACTAACAATAGCACTCACAATTTATAATACAAAAATTCTATTTAAAAATAGCACTAACAATTATAAATTCTATCTAATAATAGCACTCACAATTTATGATAAATAAATGCCATTTAAAAATAGCACTAACAATAGCACTCACAATTTATGATAAATAAATGTCATTTAAAAATAGCACTAACAATAGCACTCACAATTTATAATACAAAAAATGCTATTTAAAAATAGCACTAGCAATAGCACTCACAATACAAAAATGCTAAAAAAGGCACTAACAAAGGTGTTAAAAATAATAACCATTATTATTATTACAAGAGTTAAAGAGGTTACCAAACAATACAAATATGCATAACGTATAAATATGTAGAGCATACGTATACATCCGTGAAACCGGGGACTAATTGAAAGAAAAATGTGCAATTAAGCCCTTTTGGTAAAAATTGATTAAATTGGAGGGCAAATTGACCTAATTGCACTTTAAGACTTTAGAATCCAATGTCATAGCTTATAAAAAGTGAGAATTATTTTTGGGTATTTTTCTGACCACGAATGGTATTTGTCTGATTTTTTGGGTATTTTTATAATTAAATAAACTCGAAAATATTAAAAATACCGAAAAATATTTTTTGTTCAAAATTGGTTCCTAAGGTTAAACCAAGGCTTCCAAAGTTGATTTTGTGATTTTATGACCTTTTTTGATATTTTTAATTAATTTTAAAGAATAAAAATCACAATAATAAATGGTAAAAAAAATCAGGTGTCAACAACTCCATAACAAAATTAAGAGAGATCTGAGCTAAATTGGAATTTAAAAGTGAGGCAAAACCCACTTTTCACTTAAAAGGGAAATTGTTCAAAACTTTCACATCTATTACCATTTTTTCAATTCAGTTATAAAACTTTTAATTGTGCCAATTACATTAAAAAACTTTTTTTCATTTTGTCAATTAAGTCCATGAGGTCAATTTTGGCAGGAAATTGCTGACGTGGATATTGACCGTCGTACGTGGCATAAACAACGCTTATGTAGACAAATAATATTTTAATATATAATTTATTTATTTATTTTTTCTCATTTCTTTTCTTTGTTTTTTTTCCTTACTGTGGCCGACAAGGGCCCCATGACCACCGCTAGACACATCAAGAAGAAAATAACAAAGAAAAGAAAAAGAGAAAAAATAAATAAAAAATATTTGATTTTTTAAAAGTTTTAAGATGATTGTTCATGTCAGTACCGGTGGTGTCAATAGAAGACACCCGGTGGAATAAGTGTCTAGTTTGGTGACCATAGAAGACACCCCAAGGAATAAGTATCCATTTCTCTTATTGAACCCACTAGCACACCCTGTGCGTTGTATGAGAATAAATTATAACTAAACAACATGTTGACTATTACTTTACTAAGTAATTAATCGGAGTTTATGTCTTGTAAGTATATCCAAATTCGAAGTTATTTCAATAATGCATGTGTAGCTAATTTCTGGTTGTTTTATGACTTGTTTATTTTGATGCAAGGAGATTTTTTACGAAGCGAAATGAATAAGATAGTGCGAATTATTAGATCAACGAGGATTTCTATATCTAATGTTTTTCAGAATTGGTTTAGGTAATTTAGGGCCTGTATGGTAACACTCCATGAAAAGTGTTTCTGTTTCGAAAGTGTTCATATGACAAAAAAATATTCCTAAAATGTTCCGGGAACACTTTTGAGAAACAGAAATACTTTTAGAGCAAAAATAAGAAACAAAGAAAATTTGCTTATGTATTTCTGGAACATATTTTAGAAACACATTAGGAACATTTTTTAGAAACAATTGAGAAAATTTTTATTTTTGAACACATTCTCTTTTCTTTTGTTCTTGCACGATGTTGACACCCAATTTTTAATCATTTTATTTTAAAAAATAATTCATAAAATTATAAAATCAATCTTGAAAGCTTTGATCAAGCCATAGAAACCAATTTTGAAATATTTTTCTTAATTTTTGACATTTTTCTGATTTATTTTAATTATAAAAATAGCAAAAAACTAGGAAAAACAGTATTTGTGGTCAGAAAAATGCGCAAAAATAGCATGTATTTTTATTTTAATTCACTTTTCATTTTGGCAACTTAAAGTTTTAAAAATTCCGTTTGGGACCACATTCCTCTTCATTGAACATAATTCTAACTTGACTAAAAATTTCATGTTAAATCATTTTAGGCAAAATTTGTTACTTTAGAGTTATAACATGAGACTTTGATACCCTGCATCTCATTTTTGTTCTCATGTTTGAAAAAATTACACAATTAGACTAAAAGCACCTAAATGCACAAATATTTTTCATTTTAGTCTCCGGTTTCACTGAAAGTGTAATTAATATTTTTCTACAGGTCCCTACTTCAAGGTAATCATATTTTTAAATATTCAAGAACATTTATGTTTGACTTATAATTGTAATTTTTTATATCTATAGAAAAGATATTTAATGTTCTCATTGTCCAATTGCAATTCACGTTCTCTTTCATATATTTTTTTTATAATTGATCTTGTCCATATTCTAATTTTATAAATTGTGCATAAATTACTTATACATATATTGGTCTAATCTGATTTAATAAATTGAGAAAATGAGATTTAGTTTGATTTAGTAAGTTAAAAATATAAAGACATCTTAATTTTAATATATATAATCTCCTTAATTAAATGAAAAAAATAGGAACAATTTTTTTTGTAGATACCAAATAAGTTTTTTTTTTCAGGAAGAAAAACTTTATGCAGTTACCAAATGCGTTTCTGTTCCCAAAAATCGTAGACAGGAATAGAAATACATAAAAAGTGTTTCTGTTCAAAAAATATTCCTATGAACAGAAATGTTACCATACGCAGCTTCTTGCTCATCTTGTGCCTAATTAAATGGAATCACTATTTAGCTAACCTGCTCATCCTGTGCCTAATTAAATGTAGTTTTCATATCTGACAAAAATTGTCAATTTTATATGACTATGGACGCATAAGCAGTACATGACGACCCATCCGCCTCTTCTTCTTGATCATTTTGTTGGTGATCAATGCTGCCGTCGGCATGTGGCATTGAATTTGCCCAATTTTGAGGAAAAAATGACACAAATAGTTTTTGAACATTGGTCAAAATATACAATTCCTTGAATTTTTAATTTTTTCAATATTGCCCCTAAATTTTAACTTGTTCAATGTCCCTCAATTTTAGTATATGTTCAATTCAGTCCCCGGATCGTATTTCTTTATTTTTATTTTTAGATCCCGAGACAATATGAAACGTTCATTATTGTCTTTGATTTTAAAGTAATAGAATGACTGCACTGGACATTTTTATACAGTTCATGATTACATTGAACATAAACCATAGGTCCATGGATTGCAACCAGCAAATTACAAGTTTAGATATCACATTGAACATTAAGCTAAAGTTCATGGATCATATTGAATAAATTAATAGTTTAGGAACCGCATTACACATTGAGCAAAAGTACAGAGACTATTTGTGTCATTATCCCCTAATTATATGGTTTGCTATAGTTTCTTTATCGCTTCGGCTTTGCGGGGAGACCAGTAAAGAAGTAGAGGCGGAAAGAGAGAAATAGAGGGGTTTAATTCGACGTGTTAACGTGCAAATACAGCAAGAAGCAATTGACAATAGGACAAGAACTTGGACCAACCCGTCATCTGCAATTCGATCAGAGAGAGACTTCCATAAATCCTCCCTCTTTAGGCTCATACACAACCAGCATTTATTGAACACGTTCCACATCCCTCACAACTTTAGCAAGATCTATGGACCTTAATTACATACCTAGATCTTGATATGCAATGATCCCAACTTTGAACCTGAAATCGAATGGGGACCGTATAGACGACCACACCGATTAATGGATAAGACCATGATGGACGTCGTTTTTGCACCTAATCAATTCCAACATTGTTTAATGCCCCGTAGACTAGGGAAAAGATGGACCCCCTAGTCAATAAATCAGACTTTTAATGCCCTGAAGTAGTGAGCTCCGATAGTTGGTTAGCTCTATCTTCTGCATCATTCTAGTTTTACAACGTCAATCCACCAAAAATCCCAACTTTATGGGTTAGGAAAAAAAAAAGCTTAAATTTATTGCCAATTAAGACCTAAACTATTTAGGTTTACCGATTGAGTCCTTAACTTTTTACTTTTTGTCAATTCAGTCTTGTTGGCTGGAAATCGCTAATATGGACGCCGGCAGTCTTACATGGCATGACTATCGCTAAGTGAAAATAAAATAATAATAATAATGTATATTTCAAATTTTTTTATTTTTTTTCCTTTTTTTTTCTTCTTGTTTTCTTCATCGGGCCCTTGCCCTGAGGCATCATGGCCCTCGCTGATAGCTAAAGAAGAAAACTTAGAGGGAAAAAAGAGAGAGAAAAACTACATTTTTAATAAAAAAAAGTTCACAAAATATATTGATATATTATTAAAAATTATCAATTTTAGATCAATAGGACTGAGTTGACAAAAAGTGAAAAGGTTTAGGACTCAATTGAGAAACCTAAAAGGTTTAGGATTAAAATGGAAAAAATACAATAGATTTAAGACTAATTTGACAAAAAAAAAATTTCATGGAATCAATCATTGAAATGTAAAAACATCTGGATCATAGTGAAGCAAGGGTGCTTACAAAATAGATGGTGCACTAAAAGACCTAAGCACACCATCTTTCCAATCCAGAACATCTCTAACCACGAACTCCACCATGCGCGGTTTTTTTTTTTCCTCTCTTTGTCCTCACGCTTTCCGCGACGGGATAGCGGTTGATGATGAGGTCTTGAATGACCGATAGAATATCATGTGATATAAAGTGCTATTTCGTGTTGTATCTAGTTACTTAATTATGGAAGCACTATGCAAATACGATCAATGTTTTCCTCCTTTATCGGTGTCATATCTTAAATGGGACCTAAAACGTGCGATTCAAAAAAATAAAATAAAATAAAATAGGTAAATATTTTGCTATGTCCGGATTTTAGAAAGTTTGTTCAACTTGTCCTTTGATTTATGTGGACTAGCTAGATGGGAATAGCCCACATTTATACTTATCCAAAGATAAATGTCCATTTGCGTAATCCACCAGTGAAAGTCCGCTTGGAGAAAAACATAACCCATTTAAAGGAAAATTACCAAAAAAGTCCTAAATCTTTTACAGTTGTGCCAATTCAGTCCTAAACCTTTTTTTTCTTGCCGATTCAGTCCTAAACCTTTTGCAATTGTGCTATTTAAGTCCATCCGGCGAATTTTGACCGGCCGGCGCTGACGTGGATGCCGGCTGGCCGGCAACATAATATTTTAATATTTTTAATGATTTTTTAAAGTATAATTTTTAGGAATTTTTTTCTTTTTTCTTTTTGCCCTTTCTCTTCCCACGGTTCCACCTCCTTCTTCTTCCTTGCTCCAGATCGGTGCTGGTTCTTCCTCCGGCGTGGCTTCATCCTCCACTCCGTCCTCCTTCCTCCGGCCGCCCAGCCATGGCCATGACTCGGCCCGGCGAGATCGAGGCAGCTAGTCCTGGCGATCTCGGGCTCGCTTGAGGCCGACAAGCCACGAGCTCTTTCGCCTGAGGCTGAGGAGCAGATTCCATGGGAAGGATCTTTCGTTTGGAAAAGAGAGCGGCGGGAGACGGAGACAAGGAGAGGGCGGGTACATCGGCAGAGAAATAGCAAGAAGCGTCGTGGGTCTCTGGTTCGGCCGAGCTCGTTTGTCTTATCCCGTGGGTTTCGGGTTCGGCTGACCCCCCAAATCCCGAGCCCTAATTTCAATTTCTTCCGTTGGAATCTTCACGGCCTTCATCTCCTTGCGAATCGTGAGTCCTCCAGTCGAACACGAGGCCTTCATCTTCCCATAGAATCTACTCCCCAGCCTCAGGCGAAAGAGCTCGTGGCTTGCCGGCCTCAGGCAAGCCCGAGATCGCCGGGAGCAACTGCCTAGATCTCGTCGGGCCGAGTCATGGGCGGCCGAAGGAAGGAAGAGGGAGCGGAGGATGGAGCTGCGCCGGAGAAGAACTAGCGACGATCTGGATCAAGGAGGAAGAAGGAGGTGGAACCGTGGAAAGAGAAAAGGGCAAAAAGAAAACAAAAAAAAAAATCCCAAAAATTATAAAAAATCATAATTTTTTTAAAAAATATTAAAATATTAGGTCGCCAGCCGGCCGGCATCCACGTCAGCGCCGGCCAGCCAAAATTCGCCGGATGGACTTAAATGGCACAATTACAAAAGGTTTAGGACTGAATCGGCAAGAAAAAAAAGTTTAGGACTGAATTGGCACAACTGTAAAAGGTTAAGGTTTAGGACTTTTTTTGATAATTTTCCCCCCATTTAATCAGGCGCAAACTTAGGATGGACGTATTTGGGGACACAATATTAGGAAAACCAAATCTTATTAGTAGTAAGCATCCTTGAATATTCAAACAGTAAAAGACCTCAATGTGATTTTGTCTAAATTCACAGTGGACTGATGTGTAATGCGCATGTATCTTGCATAACAACACATTTATGCAAATGCAATTTTCAATTCTTTGGATCCATTGGTTTTCACGATAGATCCGGGTGATAGTCACCTGTAAAATATTTGAAGTCATATTCATGTGAAATAAGAAATGGTTAATATCATGAAAAACTCAAAAACTAGTATATTTATGGTAAGTTTATCAAAAAAAAATTTACCATAAAAAATCTCAAACTGATATATCTGTGACAAATTTATCCGTGAAAAATTTATCCAAATCTAATTTTGACCACTAAAAGTCTTACTCCCGCGACAATCGACAAATTTATCTTCCAGTTTCACTTAAACTTTACCATCAATTCGCTCAATTAGATGACACACGGGAGTTGACGAATGTATCAGCTTGGGGTTCTTATCTTCTGTTTATCACATGTGTATTAGTTTTGGATTTTTCATGAGATTAACCAATTTAAAGGAAAGTAATGGAGGTTACATAGGGTTTTTGGTTGTCAAAAATTAGTTTGGGGTAAATTTATTATAAATATACAAGTTTGAGATTATTCATAACATTAAACCAATAAGAAATCACACTTCAATAGGATTTGTTGAAAAAGGCCTGTGAGTTTTACAGGTGAGTTCAATAGACCAAGTGTCTTTGCACCTTATGCACTTATTTTTATTCGTTTGGGTCTGAACGTGGATAAATTATATTTAGGTATAAGTGCACCGTAGATCCTAAAGCATGTCGTGAAATTAAAATTGAGTTCTAAAATTTTCAAATGGTGTATCAATTTTTAAAACTTGTGAAATTGATGTACCACCAACAACCATATACAAAGTGAAATCAGGTCAACGACCATAGATCAAGGTGAATTTGAGGTCGAGAGATCGAGATCGAGAGAGAGAGAATAAACCATACCTTCGTGATTGTCCTTCCTTGAATGTTTTGCTCTTCAATAGCCATCCTTTCTTCTTCTTCTTCTTCTTCTTCTTCTTCTTCTTCTTCTTCTTCTTCTTCTTCTGTTTTGGTTTTTTAAATTATCAGAGAGCCCACGTGTATAGGCAAACTCGTGTATGTGAAATTGAATGATTAGCAGCGGAAGAACAAAGAGAGGAAGTATGCGCAATATCTATTGCATGTGCAATATATTAAGGTTATGAGCCTCGGGTTTTCTTTAATTAGGATTGTCTTTTAGACAAAGATCCACGATTCCCGATTGTACCAATTTACAGCGCAATAGGCATATTAAAGGAGTCGTATTATTCGAAATCACAGTTTTTGGTTGATTTAGTAAGAGAAAGTTGCTAACAATGAGAAAATAAATTAAGAGCCTGAGGTCAAGAATGAAGAATAATAGTTGATCCATTTCTATTGTAGCTCGCTCACCGATATAATCTCAACCGAAAAGTGATTTTTCTTTCAAAATTATTCTATTCGCAACTACCATTTTTATAGGAGTAGAGCCACGGAAGTTTAACTACGTCTGTAGTTATTGAGCAGTCATCATATTTTTTTTAACCGATTGAATGTTGGTTAAGCCTCATTAAATATAATGTGCATCCAATTTTTATTTTTACTATTTGGACTTTCTCATTAATCTTTTACAATATTTTTGTGCATTTATTCTATTCATAACTATATTTTCTAATGAATTTGTTATTATTTGGAGAAAAGAAGAGGAAATAACTAATGCACTTTGTTAAATGGAGGCCTCACTATAAGAAACACTAATCACTTTCTTTTCTCAACCTCCTCCATCTGGTTCTTCTTTTTCTCTTCCAATCCAAGCTCGCTCGGGCCTCGACTAAGAATAATAACTGTGAGTCGAGGGAGGTTCCATCTTCTCAACTCGAGTTGAGATCATTTCTCCCGATTTGATTAGAGATATTTTATTATTTTCATGTATTTTTTTCCCTTCGCTTGCTCCTCATACTCTTCTTCACTCGAGTTGAATGCATATTCGATACCCATGCGTATCTTTTTCAATCGAACGTGTTTCTTCAGACCGCTAGCTGTTCATTGCTGCAGATTATTCTTCATTTACCATTCTTGTTTTTGCGGTTCCTTTGTAGTTTTAGTCGGTGGGAAAAAATTGCTTTCTAACAAGTGTGTTACATGTCGGCAAAACAAAAGCAAAAACGCTTGTTGCAGGGTTCAGTTAGTAGCAGCAGATCATTTCTAAGTATGGCTGGGAAAAATTTTGCAGCTATATTGCCCGTGCCAGCTCTGCTCAGTAGGTATAGGTTACTAACTAATGTTTTGGCAAACGTTCTACTTCTACTGCTTGTTAGCAGAAAAGTCTATCGTTGCTGCTGTTGCTGCTCCAGCTTAATACGAACTTAGAAACAGCATCAGAGCCTCTTACAGGACGTACCGCACAAAAGCAGTACTACGCGATTAATCTTTTAATGTTTCGATTAAGCAAGGTAAAGCATTAAGCTTGGGTTATCCTTTTCTATGGTGTTTCAAGAAGATTATGGCGAACACCGAGGGTCTTATGAACCAACGTATCCAGAAGTCGTCGGTTTTTCATGTGAAGGGATACGCCGGCAAAGAGCGTGAGAACTGTTTGGATTAACTAGTTCAAGGAATATTAATTCTTTTGTAGCTATACCAGCAGTGAGTTTTTTCTTCTTTTGTGAAGGATTAATGATTTTTTTTTTGCCTAAGTATATTAAATTTGAGATGGCTGTCTATATGACTTTTTTTTTTCAAATTATATATGATTTAAGTACATATATTTTCGATAAATTTAAATATTTGACTCCTAATTTATTGAAAATGCTTAAAATTATCCCCATGCGTGTCGAAATGGCGTGTCGGGACACTGAACCCGCATGTCACTGGCGTGTCTGAAGCGCTGACCATGTGTCAGTCGCATGTCGGAGAGTATCAGACACGGCACAAAAGTCCCTAGAGAGTGTCAACGCTTCTTAGGTAAGAGCACTGCTTCCAGAGAATTAGGAAATTTTGGAATAGTTTGTAATGCACTTCCAATGGCATTGTAAATTAATTTATGTTGGCAACAATATAAAGCATTGAAAACAATATACCTCAAATGAACATCAACGCCATTTTATACTAGGAATATAGAAACGACAAAGCCAGGGTCCAAAGGAACTGTTCATTGGAGTAGCTCGAATCTCATCAATTTCCCCATATCAGACTGCCTCGCTCATGAATTATCTATATGGTTCCTCAATTCCTCGTGGTTTGGAAGGTGGAATTTAAAAGTGAGGCAAAACCCACTTTTCACCTAAAAGGGAAATTGTTAAAAAACTCTTGAATCTATTAGAACTTTGCCAATTCAATTATAAACATTTTTTACTGGGCCGGTTGAATTCTAAAACCCTTCTTATTTTGTTAATTGAGTCTATCATTTTGATAGGAAATCGCTGACGTAGTCGTCGACCGTCCTACATGGCACGACCATTGCTGACGTAGACAATTTTTAACACTATTGTTATATTTTTTTTATATATTTTTGTTATTTTTTCTTATTGTGGTCGGCGAGGGCCTGATGACCCTTGCTAGCCTCATTAAAGAAAAAAAAGATAAAGAAAAGAAACAAAAAGAAGAATGGAAAAAAAAAAAGAAATATTCATAAAAAAATTTAAAAAAATTTCCATGTCAGCGTCGGTCATGTCAAGTACGACGGCCGACGTCCATGCTAAATGATTGTCAGCTAAAATTGATATGATAGACTCAATTGACAAAACATGAAAAGTTTAGGATTAATTGGTAAAAGCAAAAAGTTTAAGACTGAATTGGCAAAAATGCAATAAGTTTATGATTTTTTTACACAATTTTCCCTATAGGTAGATAGATTGATTTTACACTTTATTGAGTCTCAACATATTTCTAGGCATTCACAATGAATTTTTGTAGATTAGTTTATGTCATCTTTTGCTAGAAATTTAAACTCTATGCGTACGATGAGTTTGAGCTATTTAGACACCATTTGTTTTACATCATTGAAGCGGAAAAATTGTCAAAAAAGTCCTAAACCCATTGCACTTTTGCCAATTCAGTCCTAAACCTTTTGCATTTATGCCGATTCAGTCCTAACCCTTTATTTTGTGTCGATTCAATCCTAAAGCTTTCGCATTTGTACCAATTTAGTCCGACCGGCTAATTTTCACCGGATCAGCGCTGATGTGGACTTTACCGGTGCTGACATGGCATTTTAAAATAATATTTTAATATTTTTTTCAATTTTTCTTTTTTTTTTCTTCTGAATCCCCTTTGTCTTCTTCCTCTAGCTCCCCCTTCCGTCGCCAGAACCACCACAACAGACATTATCACCAAGAAACCGACGCATTCCCAGCCGATCTCGTCATCAACCACCCTAATCATCGCCTCCGTCGCAGCCTCGTCGCCCTCCGCCGCTGGCTTCGGAGCCGCAAGCGACGGATCGTCGAGGGTATTGGGATTGACTGTAAGATGGGCGGGCAAAGGGGAGGTGAGGACGGGGTCGGAGATTTGGAACTCGGGTTCTCCCTTCCTCTTGGAGGCTTCTTGACGCGATCTCGATTCTTGACCAAGAGGTCGACGACGGATGTTGGGAAGCCGGTCTCAACGACGAGGGGAGCTACTGCGTCGTGGGAGGACTGAAGGTCGGCGACGAGGCGGCATATGCGGGTGACCCTCAACTTCTTCCTTGGGAGACGCATCATCCCCTCTGCTATGATACACGCATACGGAGAGAGATTGAGAGATCGAGAGATCTCGATAGAGATGGCTTGAGAGACGAGGCGAAGGGGGATGCAGTATGTGATGAAAATGTTTGGTGAAAGCGGGTGAAAACAGGGAATGGAAATTTCACGATGGGTTTGGATTCCACACTTTGATAAACCCTTTCCTCCAGCCACAGGCGACGACCTTGAGGCGGCTGGAGGAAGAAGATGAATGGGAATAAAAAAAAATTGAAAATTTGAAAAAAATATATATTAAAATGTTATTTTAAAATGCCATGTCAGCATCGGTAAAGTCCACATCAGCACTGATCCGGTCAAAATTAGCCGGTCGGACTAAATTGGTACAAATGCGAAAGGTTTAGGACTGAATCGGCACAAAACAAAGGTTTAGGACTGAATTGGCATAAATGCAAAAGATTTATGACTGAATTGGCAAAATTGAAAGGTTTAGCACTGAATTGGCAAAAGTGCAATAGGTTTAGGACTTTTTCGACAATTTTCCCTCATTGAAGCAGTATGTATAGTTTAGTGACCATTGAAGACACCCCAAGTCCCTAAGGAATAATTATCCATTTCTCTAATTGAACCTACTAGCACACCCCGTGCATTATATGAGAATAGATTTTTCATTTTCAGTAAAAGTAAGGTACGTATTTTAGTATGAACTATTCATTCCATTGTATTCTATTTCACATGTATATCTCTGAACAAAATAAATGTGGAATCCTTGGTTTAAATTATATATTAACGTAACATATAAGGACTCAATAACAGTTACAAAGTAGTTAATGGTCGTTAAGGATATTTTATATATACACAACAATAATATCTTCCAAGGAAACGCTTAATTGATGGATTACAAAAGTCTTGGCATTTAGATAAGTGTTAATTTGTAACATCAAAACTCACTGAAATTATTTTAATTTGTTGGTTGAACAAAAGTCATGGTGTTTAATGAAGCAAGTCGAAGCAAAATAAGTGGAGATCACAAAAAAGTACTCATTGTAAGCAAAATGATCAATCCCTTACAAGTGCATAGAGTCACTCATAGACTCTATTTGTTTCACGAAGAATAAATAATTTCAAAAATATTTTCCTAAAAACGATAGCTCAGCTGATAAAGCATAGGACTGAAAATCCTCGCGTCACCATTTCAAATCTGGTTCCTGTCATATTATTAATTTGTGTAAGTAATATTCACGATCAATAAATACTATATTCTCTTTCGGATATGCCTTGAAAAGAGAAGGAATGCTTGAATGCTAACATGCGTCTAGTATTGAAAGTATTTTTCATTGACCAATATTTTAAGTGAGACAAGAGCTCGTTTTTTAAAATAAAATAAAATTCAAATCATTTATTTTTCACGAAACAAATGGAGTTAGAGGAATCGTTTAAACAAGATTTCGTTATAAAATAAGTAGACAATATATGGTGACCATTTAAGCCACCTCATGGAATAATGAATCATTTCACTCTTGGAGGCGTCCCTTGAAGTTTCGTGCATTGTCCGAATAAGAAAAGTGACTTAAATTTACATGACAATATATTCATCAACTGAACCACAAGCATATGCAATGTTGATTATTATTTTACAGAGCAACTTATCGCAAAATAAGTCTAAATCATTTTCATATCATTAGCATAATTATTCACGAACATGCACACCAAATATTCAAAATTGAGGTTATTTATTACCTAAACAACAAACATAAGTAATG
The DNA here is from genome assembly GCA_021437785.1 of Rhodomyrtus psidioides. Lineage (NCBI taxonomy): Eukaryota > Viridiplantae > Streptophyta > Magnoliopsida > Myrtales > Myrtaceae > Rhodomyrtus > Rhodomyrtus psidioides. The sequence continues at coordinate 8,598,942 of JAILYB010000015.1, read as the reverse complement.
TTGACCATCACTTTACTAAGTATTAATCGCAATCTATACCTTGTAAGAATATCCAAATATTTCAATTTATCTTCATAATGTATGCGTAGCTAATTTCTGTTTATTTTATGACTTGCTTATTTTGATGCGAGAATATTCTTCATTGGTCGAAATGAATAAGATAGTGCAAATTATTAGATCAATGAGGATCTCGATTTATGATATTTTTAAGAATTGGTTTACGTAGTTCATTCTAATTTCCAATTTGGTCCCTTCATGATATGGAATCACTATTTAGCTAACCTGCTCATTCTGACCAAAAACAAAATGCCATTGATATAACGTGATGTAGAACAGCTGGCGCATAATTTTCTTGAAAAACGCGATCGCCAAAAATCAGGGTGATCCAATCATTGATTTGCACTTAGGATTGGCGAGCTCGGAATTCGGTTGGTTGTATGGAAACGGGCCGCTCATCAATACTCACTACTTTGCTGTTGTTGACATTTTATTTTCGCATTTCAGATTCGTTTAGATAGGTTTTTGGCCATTTTTCGATTTTAGGCAATTTTGCGAGATATCTGATCACAATATCTGATTTAAATTCTATTTTGATTTGATTATGATTATGTTGTTTTAGGATATCTTTAATTCCCTAAGGAGTCCTCTCTATATAAAGGACGTACACCCTATGTAATGTTCACGTTTTTATGTAAGCTGCGTAATTAATCCGTATGCAGCGACCCAAGATACACACGTACAGATACACAAATCCATGTTCCATAGAGTTAAAGAATTAACGCATCTTGTTTCGGATTCATCGTTCTTGATGCGGAATTGCGAGAATCCGATGCTCAAAATATTCTCCTCTATAAACCCCCTTTATCACTGGCTTCAATAAGACGGCCCCTCACTGTCGCTTATGACAATTTTATATGTGAGGTTATGTGGACATTAGGGCTTAGAGGAGAGACTTAAACACTATTTATAGAGAATGAAACATATTCACTCATCAAAGATTAGGTTTATCTCAGCCCTTACTATCCAGCCCTATATCCGACTAGAATAGGAAACTGTATATATCTTACCTTTATTAGACCAATCAATAATTACAGAAACAATTAATAAAGCCCACAATAGAATATATCCAAATTAGAATATATATTCTAACATTTTATTCTATCAAATTTCAGTCTATTCTTAGGAAAAGCTTTTCAGATATTACTTCCATGCATCATAACGATAGATGTATAAGTGTTACGTGACGACCCATCAACCTCTTCTTCTGTGTTGGTGATCAATGATGCCATCAACATGTGCATTAAATAGCCCCAATTTTAAGGAAAATGACACGCATGCTTTTTGAGCTATTTGGCTCAATATTTGATATGATTCTTGAACTTTTAATTTGTTCAATGCAGTCCATTAACTTTTGATTTTTCAATGTAGATCCTTAACTTTTAATATATGTTCAATTTAGTCCATGGACCATATGAAAATGTTCATTATTATCCCTGATCTTAAATTAATGGAATGACTATCCTGGACATTGACATTTTATATAGGTCGAGATTACATTGAACATATACTGAAGGTCTAGGGATCGAATTGAACAAATTAATAGTTCATGGATCACATTGAACATCGATTTAAAGTTTAGGACTACATTGAATAAATTTAAAGTTTAGGGACCACATTAGGGATCACATTGAATATTGAGCCAAAGTTCAGATACTATTTATGACATTATCCTCCAATTTTATGGTATGCTCTTTAACTTGAACTTATGGTTTGTTAATGGTTGCTTTCAAGCATTGAATTTCTTGTCGGAAACTCACTCACCGCAGCTTCCACTTTGCAGGGAGACCAGTAAAGAGACAAGGGGGGGAGGGAGAGAGAGCGACGGTTTAATTCGACGCGTTAATGTGCAAATATAGGAAGAAGCAATTGACAAGAGGACAGCAACTTGGACAAAAACTCGTCATCCCCCATTCGATCAGAGAGGGACTTCCATAAGCCCTCCTTATCTACGCTTATCCACAACTAGCATTCATTAATGACCCACGTTCCAAATCACCCACAGCTTTAGCAATATCTATAGACCTAATCCATTCCTAGGTTTTGACGTGCAATCGTCCTATCAATTAAAGGACGTCGTTTTTGCACCTAATCAATTCCAACGTTGTTTAATGCCTCGTAGCCTAGGAAAAAGATGGACCCCCTTAGTCAATAAATCAGAATGTTAATGCCCTGAAGCAGTGAGTTCCTTTGGTTGGTTAGCTCCATCTTCTGCACTGCACCATTCTAGTTTTACGACGCCAATCCACCAAAATCAAACCCCAACCTCATGGAAAATATAATTGAAATGTAAACACATATATATCATAAAGAAGCAAGGACGCCTATAAAATAGATGGTGCACTGAAAGACTAATCACACCATCTTTCCAGGTCAGAACCTCTAGAGTTCATCTCCTCCCCGGGTTCCTCTCTAACCATGCACCGTCTTTTTTTCCTCTCAGTACTCGTCCTCACGCTTGCGGCCACAGCGATAGCGGTTGATGAGGAGGCCGCGAATGATCAGATCATTGAATTACCAGGCCAGCCGGAGTTGCACGTGGCCCAGTTCTCCGGATACGTCTCCATCACCGAGAAGGCCTTCCTCTTCTACTGGCTAGTAGAAGCTGCAGGCCCCCATGAGAACAAGCCACTCGTCCTGTGGCTGAATGGAGGACCTGGGTGCTCCTCCGTTGGCTACGGTGCGTTGCAGGAGCTCGGTCCGTTCCGAGTCTCACCCAATGGAGAAACTCTGGTCACCAACCCCTATTCATGGAACCGAGGTATTCAATGAAGCTACGTTCGCAACCATTAACAGAACTCCCACATTCAAAATGCATGTGGCATTATTTTTCATTCAAATTTCTGGTTTTTTCGTGCAGAAGCCAACTTATTGTTCTTGGACTCGCCTGCCGGAGTTGGTTTTTCTTTTTCAACCAACAACTTCACTCGATACCAAGACCACTCCTTTGGTGTGGACCTAGATTTTCTTCTTTTACGAGTCTTTTTTTCACTAAAATATAAGAAACTGAAGTTTTTCCTTGTCTACTATGACTGAAATTCTAGCCCTTGAAGCTTATACATTCCTGAAAAGATGGTTCAAGAGATTCCCAGGGTATAAAGGCCGAGCCTTCTACATCGCCGGACAAAGCTATGCCGGTAAGAATTATTCAATCGTCGTCTTTCCAAACCCCCGATTGAGTTGTTATACTCATAGTTTGATCTTCAATCTCAGGTCATTATATCCCATCGTTAGCGGAGATAATTCTGAAGAAGAACTCCAGGACAACAAATCCGGTGATGAATCTCCAAGGCATTTTGGTAAGAGGGTAGAACAGTTTCATCCGTTAAAGCTATATTCAAGAAATGAAAAAGAGGACCGGATTAGTACTTGAAACAACTGTCTTTATTTAATTTTGCCAAAGGTGTATGTTTAGACTGTTTAGTGACCAGTAGGCCTGTTAACTATGCTTCTTGAAAATGTCCCTCAGATGGGTAACCCTAACTTGGACCGGGAGTCTGAACTGAAAGGCAGAGCTCTATACTGGTGGAGCCACGGCCTCATCTCGGACGACACTTACCGAGGGATGTCTAGTACATTGTGCAGCTCTCCAAAGACATACAGATCGAAGGCATGTGAGCCCTACTTCGTCAAAGATTTCCCAGAGGAAGCTGGACATGTGAATATATTTGATATACTTCTAACGTCCTGTGAACCTAAGGAGGTAATTCTCCACTATTTTCTCGTGGGTCAGAACCAAACAAATGATTAATATTCACCGTACTATGTCGAGTTTTCTAAGACTATGATTTATCCTCAACAGGTCTCTAAGTATTGTCTCGAACGGATTACCTCCAAGTACATGAACAGGAAGGATGTGCAGCAAGCCTTCCATGCAATCCCCACTGCATGGATGCTCTGCAGGTTTATTCCTCTTTCATTATTATTTCCGTTTCATTTTCGATGAGTTTAGCTTTGATTCAACCACTCAAGTCTAACCAAGCTATTTATTTGGCATTGCAGTAGCCCAATACAATATAATTACAGCCATCCCGCAAAGGCAAGGTCGATGTTGCCCACTCTGAAGCTGCTCATTAAATCGGGATTGCACATTTGGATATACAGGTAACGAACTGACCAGATTATTGATTGATTAAAGGGGGAACGGATACAAAGCTGTGCCAACTTAAACGGAGAAAATCGAGTTGCGAGAGATTCAGAAATGTTCAGAGTGTTTGCTTGATGAAAACTTTTTCGAATCTTCGTTTCCATTGTTATCCGAAAAAAGCAAATCTGTTTGGTTATACGTGAAAGCAAACGAGGCTGGGGAAATAACCATGAAGCTTCAAGCTTCAATGCGATACTGGCCATCAACTTTCACTAATGAAGCAGTGCAGCCTCTAGGGAAGTTAAGCTTTATGGCTTCTGTTCTTGGTGAAAGCTTAGCAGAAAGTTTTTTTTTTTTTTGGTCGAAAAAGCAGAAAGTTAGAAAGTACGAAAATAATGTTTTGCTGCATAATGTTTTTGCAGTTAAAGCAGTTTTTCAGTTGAGCCCGATTATCGTTTTCTCTTTTGTTTCTTTTTTAATCAGCGGAGATGCGGATTCAACAATTCCCTTCATAGCCACTCGGGCCGCTATTTCCAAGCTGCAGCTTAAGAGGAAAGCAAAATGGTATCCTTGGGGCCATAATAACAAGGTAACTTATTCTCTGCTTTAATGTTCTCACTCACTAAATAAATCAGCTGGATTAACTATTTTCTATGCTAACGATCTCGATGTGGATTGATATGATGTTAGACTAGTGGCTGGTCCGAGATATACAAAGGGATAACCTATGCGACAATCAGAGGCTGTGGTCACGAAGTCCCTATGTACGCGCCTGCTCAAGCGCTCGACATGTTCGAACACTTTTTAGCTCGCAAGCCGTTGCCTAAGTATACAATGTGATGCAAAATCTGTAGCATCATGGGATTTTCAATAATGTTTATCTAAGACAGCTACCGTAGAATATCATGTGATATAAAGTGATACCTCGTGTTGTTTCTAGTTACTCAATTATGGAAGCATGTTCACTATTTAAATATGATCGATGTTTTCATCGGTGTCATATCTAGAATGGTACCTAAAAAGCGTGCGATTTAATTAGGAAAGTATTTTGCTCTGGCTAGATTTTAGAATATTCGTTTCAACTCGTCTTTACATTGATGTGGACTAACTAGATGGATATAGCAGACATTTGAAACAGTAAAAGACCTTAATGTGATTTGTCTAAATTCATAGTGGACTAATGTGTTATGTAGATGAGCTCAAAAGATCTGATGGGCGTGTATCTTGCATAACAACACATTGATGCAAACAAATTGAATATAACAAATGCATTGTTCCATTCTTTGGATCCGTTGTTTTTTCGCCATAGATCTTGATGATATTCACCTTAAAATATTTGAAAGCCATAGACATATTAAATAAGAAATCACACTTCAATAGTATTTGTCAAAAAGGGCTCATGAGTTGTATAGATGAATACAATAGATCAAGTATCTTTGCACCTTATGCTACGTTGCAATTAGTTTTATTCATTTCGGTCTAAACGTGGATAAGATATGCTTAGTTATAAGAGTACCATATGTCCGAGAACATGTCTTGAAAATTCAATTGAGTTATAAATCTTCCAAAAGTGTGATCGAATTCTAAGACTTGTCAAATTATGCACCACCAACAATCATATACGAGGTGAAGCCAACTCAACCTTAATAGGTTGCACACCACCAACAACCATAGATCGAGGTGAATTTGAGGTCGATCGATCGATCAATTGAGAGAGAGAGAGAGAGAGAGAGAGAGAGAGAGAGAGAGAGAGAGAGAGAGAGGAGGAGGAGGGTTCTTTTATATATATTCATTCCACCTTTTCATTTTTTACCGTGATGGTCCTTCCTTGGAATGTTTTGCTTTTGAATGCTAATATTAATATTAATATTATTTATTTATTTTTATTTTTTTTACAATGGGAGAGCCCACGTGTATATGACACACAACCCTAACCTCACGGATCACATAATGGGTGTGCTGGTTTAACTTTCCCAAGGGCATTGGGCCTCCTTAGAAAATGTTGGGGTGTTTAGCAAATCTTTTCAAAGGAATTGGGTTAAAAGTCAGCTTTGGGGAGGCTACAAGTCCAATGCTAGTAAAGGCCAGCCCTTCATTAAAAAAAAATAATCAGTTGTCTATTTTGCCATCAAAATCTTAATAAAAATTCAATTTTACCCCTCTTAGATAGTGAAACCCTGGGTCTACTCTTAATCTTCTTTCTTGAGCGAGGTCGGAGAGGGGAGGCATGTAGAGACCAGGACTGTAAATTTTTTTTTTTTTGGCTAAATACTACTTGTCCCGAATTTGCATTTTAAAGAATTTTTTTTTTATCAAACTCCATTTGCATTTCACCAAAGCCACTTTGACTAAAGACATTTGCATTTTCTCAAATCTCATTTTCAAAGCCAAATCAAATGCAGCCATATGATGCAGACCAAGCCTTGATCGATAAATCAAACATGGAGTTTGTTCCCCCTTATTGGTACATGAAATTGAGCACGTGCATGCCCTCGATACAAAACGATATTGTTATTTGGTTTGATTAACAACAGAAGAAAAAACAAAAGAAATTACCCACAATTAAAAAGTATATAAGAGGACGGTATTTATTGCATGTGTAACAGCTAACAGGTGGAAGTGGAACTGAGGTACAATAACTTCAAAGTTATGAGCCTCAGGTTTCTTTAATTAAGAATATCTACAAAAGCATCCCCCACGATTCCGGCTTGTACCAATATACAGCGCAAAAGGCATCACAATAGTCGTAACACGACTTACCGTCATCTCTACTTTGCTTGTTTCTGTCACCGCACTTGCTTATGTGACGACATAAATCTAGGCAGTCACGTTTTAGTCCGTCAGCAAATGCCTCGGGGTCGTCGAGATTGAGAGGACTTGAATCTGGGGCTATCGCCATTGTGAACTCGAACAGCATGATGGCCACGAGCATTCCCATGACCACTTGCTTCATGGACATATTTCCCTAGTGGGGTACCTGCAATCGCAAGTTAAGATTTTCAAATTTTCGGTTGATTGAAGCTCCGTTTGTTTTTTGAAAAATGAGTAATTTGAAAAATATTTCTATAAAAATAATTACGCGTCGCTTGAAATAATTAATCAATGAAAAGTAATTTCATTACCAAAAAGAATTTTGTCTAAACATTTGCGAAAACGATGAGAATATTCTGCGTTCATTTATCTTTATTAGCGTATAAGCGATCATTATTTACAAAATGTTTTCCAAATATTTTGTTTTTCACGAAACAAATAAGCCTAAATTTGAAAAAGTCGCTACGATGAGGAAAAGAATTAAGAGCCCTGACCCACCGATACGATCTTGACCGAAAAGTGGTTTTTTTATCATTCTATTCGAATCGAAACATCCATTTTTATACGAGTAGAGCGACGAAAGTGTAACTTGTGTATTTATTAAGGAGCTAGTTATTGGATTGTCTTTCGGCCGTCCAACGTAACATCAGATTTCAATCCGCACCGAACAATTTTCTAACAATTGAATGTTAACGCCCCTTATGCCATTGGTTAAGCCTCATTAAATATCACGCGCATCCAATTTTTACTATTTTAATTTAATTTTTTTCAGAACATTTCATGCATTTATTCTATTTGTGACTGCATTTTCTAATAGGATTATTACTTGGAGAAACGAAGAGAAAAATAACTACTACACTTTGTTAAATGGAGGCCTGAGTTGCATTCCTTGCTTCCTTACTATGAGAAGCCCTAGCCATTTTCTCTCCTCAACCTCCTCTCTTTGGTTCGGAGACTATTTGTGTCATTATTCTTTAATTTTATGGTATGCTCTTGTTTCTTTAACTTAAACTCATGGTTTGTTAATGGTTGCTTTCAAGCATTGAATTTCTACTCGAAAACTCTCTCAGCGCAGCTTCTGCTATGCGGGGAGACCAGTAAAGAAATAGGGGGGAAGGAGAGAAAGCGAGGGTCTATTTCGACGCGTTAATGTGCAAATACAGGAAGAAGCAATTGACAAGAGGACAAGAACTTGGACCAACTCATCATCCACCGTTCGATTAGAGAGGGACTTCCATAAATCCTCCCTATCCACGCCCATACACAACCAGCATTCATTAACCACGTTCCAAATCATCCACAGCTTTAGCAAGATCAACAGTCCTAATCCATTCCTAGGTTTTGATGTGCAATCATCCTATCAATTAAAAGACGTCGTTTTTGCACCTAATCAATTCCAACGTTGTTTTGACCAAATAATAATAATAATAGTAATAAATTCCAAGGTTGCTTAATGCCTCGTAGCCTAGGAAACAGATGGACTAGTCAATAAATCAGAATGTTAATTCCCTGAAGTAGTGAGTTCCTATGGTTGGTTAGCTCCATCCTCTGCATCATTCTAGTTTTACAACGCCAATCCACCAAAATCTAACCCCAACGTCATGGAATCAGAAAAATTATTAAAGAAATCCTAAACCTATTGCACTTTTACCAATTCGGTCATATTTCGCTGAAAAATCGTTTCTTCGATTTTTCATCAGGAAGAGATGAGTTCTATGGCGATACCGGATAGGAGGCTCAATGGATCACACGGAACAGATATGCTTCGTCGAAATTAGTCGATGATAAGTACAACACACTTTACCGGAATTTAATCGACGACAAAGTGAGATGATAGATAGATAGATACAATGCTGAAATTTAATCGATGATGAAATATCCAAAACTATGACTAAAGTACGAGAAATGAAAGATAAGTTGCGAAAAGTAATGTAAAGAACGTCGAGTTATGTCATTGATGAAGGCCATTTTACAAAGATTACACTTGGAGTATTGTAAAGAACAAATAATTTCATTTCGGTTGTTACCAGAAGTTATCTGTTTAGTTACTGTACAAACAGATAAGATATAACCAATCAACAGGTATCTTCGAATAACTCTCTTTCGGTGGTTTATCGACACTTACTTCACAAACTGATAAGACATAACTGGCCAATAGTTATCTTCGTGGCGGTCGCTCACCATCGATGCCGATAACTTTACGGGAAATTTCAAGATTCTCATCGGCAACTTCACGCTGCATTGACAATGACTTCATTGACGAGTTACCAATTCCCTTCAAGTTGTCGATAACTTTGTTCATTATCGTTATCATCCAAGTTTCGATACTTGTCCATAACAACCAAAAGTTGGTCATTTTTTGGTGTCAACAAGTCCTAAAACCTTTTCACTTTTTTGTCAATTCAATTCTATTAGCCGGGAATTGCTAATGTGGATATCAGCCGTCCTACGTGGCACAATGGGCGCTAATGTAGATATTTAATAATTATTTCCATATATTTTTTATTTTGTTAATTTTTTAGTTTTTATTTTGTTGTTCTTATTTTTATTATAGTTTTCTTCTTCAACGGCCAGCCACGGCCACAATGCCTGGCCGATCGCGAGCGAGGCTTGGCTCTCCCAATTATGAGCGACCGCTGAGGGCCACGACCATTACTTGTGGTCGGCGAGGTGGCGGCCGCTAAAGAAGAAAAGTTACAAGAAAAAAAAAGGAAAAAAATAAAAATATTCAAAAATGAATTCAAAAAAATATTATGATACAATAAAAAAAAAGGCAGAAGAACACCAAGAGTGTTAATATTTGTGTATGGCGCTCACTTTAGCGCCAATTTTTTTCGCCAGCTCACTTAAGTGCCAATATTTGTGTTCGGCGATCACTTTAGTACCAATTCCGGCAAAAAAACGATTAGTTAAATGCCAATTCCGGCCAAACAATACACGTGGCATTTTTCATTAATTTCTTTGTACAGATGGTGTCTACGTGGCAATTTTCTTTTTGAAATTCAGTCCACGTGGCAATTTTATTTTCCTTTTTTCTTTTTCCTTTTTTACTTTCCTCTCCCTTGCCCTTACCCCCACCCCATGTTCAACTGTTGCCCATTCCGGTGACCGGCCAAAGGGCGGTCGGAGAGGCCGAGCCTCGCGCGGCCATGGCGGGGCCTAACCTCTCCATCGCAGCGCGCGGCTACGATGGAGAGGTCAGGCCCCGCCATGGCCGCGCGAGGGCCGACCTCGCAAGCCCAGATCTGGGCCAGCGAGGTCGAACCTCGCGAGGCCATGGCTGGCCACGACCTCGCCCGGCCGTGCGAGGCAGTCGCTGCAAAAAGGAAACCCCAAGCACAGAACGTCCTCTCGGTGAAGCTGTTAACCTATTGAATAATCAAAGAGAAAGATGCAAACTTGAGATTGAATTTTCAACGCGCAAAGCATCAAACAGGTGGCAGGCGCGATACCATACATGCGAGAAGAACGAGATGCTTGGTGGGGTGCGGAGAAGCGAGGACCGACGAGATCTGTGCCGCGAACATCGGGATTCTTGAAGTAGATGTCGAATATGCTCACCATGTAAGTTAGAGTCGGCTGAAGAGCCTGAACCACGGGACATCTCTTTCGTCTCTTCAGCCGGCTACGTCAGATCTTGGGCTAATTTAAGATTTCGGCGAGAGATGGATAGGGTGGGCGCGAGATCGATGGGCGATTTGGGCAAGAGATCGATGGCTTTCAGTGAGCTATCTCAAACACGGATTTGAGATCATTTGGCTTCCTGAGGGATTTGAGCAAGAGATTGATGGATTTGGGGCTCAGCATGAAGCTCAAGTGAACGATGCCTTTTTTCTGAAAATCTAGGGCTTTCATTTTCTTTTGTTTTTTTGAAGTTGGAACTCCATCAGCGCTGGTTGTGCCACGTAAAAACATAGGCGTTGAGTGGCTATCCACACAAGGGTTTCCCGGGCCAGTTAATTGGAATAACTGAATTGGTAATTCATTAAAAATTTAAAAACTGAATTGGTCGTCGTATACTAGGGGTAAGAGTTTTTGGAAAATTTCCCTCATATTTAACTTATCAACTACCTTTCGGTGTAAGCATGTTACTTAGAAATAGAATCAAGGAAAGGAATATTTCTCCCAATCGCACATTCACCAACTAGACAAATAAACAAGGGTATTACACTCTTAATAGGATTCTAATGTTGGAAAATATGTTGTTAAAAGAGCATGGAAAATAAGACTAAGTATTTGAGGCATGCAAGCATTAGCGATAATTTCGTCTCTTGAAGTACGAAACTCAGTGCGACTGGCTCTGGCGGCTATTCTCACAAAATATGATAAATCTTCCTCTTCACTCCACACAAAATAAATAGAGAAAATAAGAACAACAATTTTATATGTAGAACTCAGCTAATAAATGAGAGAAAAGAGAATTTCTTATTTTTGGTATGTTTGCAATTTGATTTGTAGATTTTATTTACAAGCAAATAAATGAGATGGCTAGTAAAATTAAATCATAACAAACACTACGGAATGGTTACAATTTGATTGTGGTCATAATTCCCATTAAATCCATTGTAAAATAATGAAACTAATGACTTTTAGAACTATATATTTCAGAGTAAGGCTAACGCGCCCGAGCTTCTGTCCTCTCGGCCATGGAGAACGACTAAGTGACCCTTACTCGGTCCAGGCCGGTTCCCAGCCATCTCCGACGGCCACTCCGGCCGAAATTTGAGATCGAAGCTCGTAACTCTCCCTCCTTTCATCCCTCCAAGTGATTTCCCTTGGTGTTCGTTGTGGGGGAAGAAATCCCGGATCTAAGCCGCTCGTGGTCGGTTCTGCTCGTAAGGAGACCCGCGGCGGTTTCTGGTCATTCTGGCCGGCGCCGACGGCTTTTTCATATGTATATAAGCTCGTAAGACCTTCCTCTACCATCTCCCCGAAGGATTTTGCCTGGTGTTGGAGTTGCGAAGAGAAATCGATCGATTTGGGTTACCCGGTGACGCCTCTATTCGCAAGGAGACCTATGGCGGTTTTCGGCCGCTCTGGCCGACGCCGTAGGCTGGACCCTAATCATATAACATCGCTTGGACATCCTCTATGACCTCCCCACCCCCCACGCGACGATTTCCATAGTCGTCCAATCTGTGGAGTGGTGGAGCACGTTTTCGATGCTGGTGGTGTTTCCTCTCTAAAGGTCAATTCGCGGTGGTTTCTGGCTTTCCTAATGTCGCGATCCGAAATTGTTTTTTTACGGGCTAATGGATTGTCGAATCGGGCCCCCACTCTGAAATGTGGATCGCGGGCTTTCTCAACGCGGACCCTCCCAGGCCCATACCAAATCGCAACGGGAGTAAATTTTTTTGCGGGGGTTTCGACGATAAGAGTCGATCGCATTCGACCTTGGTGTGGTCGTGGTGGCATGTGCTATGTGTGCATGCATTTGGAGTCGCCACCCGGTCCTTCTTGGAAGGTGGACCGAAAACCTCACTAATCGATTGGGAGAGATCGATCAGTTCTTCGGAACCAGAGATTTTGGGTTCGGGGACTTGGTTACGTTGGTGTCATTACCAACGCCCTTTCGGTACCTAACGCGAGTGATTTTCTTAACTAAGATTTCATGCAAGTGCAATTTTTGGGTGAGGTAAGTCCGATTCAAGGGGTTTCACGCAGATTGGAAGACTAGTCCTATCAAATCACAATCAATATAAGGAAAGCGCAATCAAGTGCATAAATGAACCACGTCAATGCACATCAATTCAAATCAATGGCCTCATAGTATAGCCTTAAGGGCTTAGGGAATGTGTGATTTAGGACCAAGGGTAGACTGGGAAGATTTGGGGACGATTTGCTCGAAGGGCGAAATTGTCAATTTTAGGGAGGTTTGGGAGTTGAAATAAACAAAATAGGTCATGGCCAGTTGATCTTGGCCATTTCCTATTTTGGAGATTTTTCTTGAATTTTTCGGGATTTCTCGAGAAACGATTTTCCTAAAGGGCAGAATCGTCATTTTTGAAAAGATCGGGATTCGAAAGACCAAAGATAGGTCTTGACCAGTTGGTTGTGGTCATTTCCCATTTTCTGGATTTTTTTTGGAATTTTCAGGGTTTCTTGAGGAACGATATACCAAAAGGGCAGAATCGTCATTTTTAAAAGGATCAGGACTCAAAGGACCAGAAATAGATCATGGCCAGTTGATTGTGGCTATTTCCTATCTTCTGAGATTTTTTTGAAATTTTCTGAATTTCCTTAATTTTTTTGGAGACGATTTGCCTAAAGGGCAAAATCGTCATTTTTGAAGAGGGTCGGGTTTCAGAAGACCAAAAATAGGTCATGGCCAGTTGATTGTGGCCATTTCCTATTTTTTGGAATTTTTTTGGAATTTTATGAATTTCTTCAATTTTTGGAAAACGATTTGCCTAAAGGGCAAAATCGTCATTTTCGAAAAGATTGGGGTTTGGAAGACTCAAAACATGTTATGACCAGTTGATTGTGGTCATTTCCAATTTTCTGAAACTTTTTGGAATTTTCTGAATTTCTTGGGAAGACGATTTGCCAAAAGGGCAAAATCGTCATTTTGGAAATATTGGGCTTGAAAGACCTGAAATAGGTCATGGCCAGTTGATTGTGGCCATTTCCTATTTTCTGATATTTTTTAGAAATTTTTTGATTTTCCTCAATTTTTGGAAGACGATTTGCCAAAAGGGCGAAATCGTCATTTTGGAAGGATTGGGATTCGAAAGACCAAAAATAGGACATGGTCAGTTGATTGTGACCATTTCCTATTTTCTATAATTTTTCAGGAATTTTTTTGAATTTCTTTGATTTTTGGGAGACGATTTGCCTAAAGGGCAAAATCGTCATTTTGGAAGAATTAGGGTTCGAAAGACCCAAAATAGGACATGGTCAGTTGAATGTGACTATTTCCTATTTTCTGAAATTTTTTTAGAATTTTTCCGAATTTTTTTTATTTTTTTTTTGAATTTTTTTTAATGATTTTCTATTTTTTTATTGAATTTTCGCATTTTTTATAAATTTTTTTTTGAATTTTTTTTTAAAAAATATTTTCCGAACCGGGTCAAACCCGGCCCGACCCTACGGGTCGGAGCCGGTCTAAACGACGCCGTTTTTTGATTTTTTTTCAAATTTTTTTCTATTTTTTTATTATTTTAAACCATTTTCTAATTTATCCGAATTTTTTGAAAATTAAAACCAATCGGACGGTCCCCGCCTTGCCACGTGGCACTATCCTAGCCACCCAATTAATTTAATTTTGAAAATGTCGGATCGCGACACGTGGCACAATCCCATCCGTCCGATCTATTTGATCTTGAAGCCACCAGATCGCGACACGTGGCGCATCCACGTCCGTCCGATCTAGGGTATTTTCGAAAGCATCGGATCGCGACACATGGCACACCCACGACCGTCCGATCTAATTTTTTTATTTTCGAAAATATTATTTATTATTATAAAATCATTTATTTATTTTTTTCAAAATTCCTAGATCGCGACACGTGGCACATTGCCCACCGTCCGATCTAGGGTTTTTCTCTCTTTTTTCTTTTTTTTTTTGACGCCGATGTGGCCGCCTACGTGGCACGCCACGTCGGCGTTGACTGGTCAACAAAAGTTGACCAGTCAACCCGGTCGTCTGAGAAGACGACCGGAGAAGGAGGATTCCGGCGATTCCGCCGGAATCCTTGCCGAAAAACCGGGACCGAGCCCAAACGCGCGAAATCTTCGGCCAAATTCATCCGAATGACTCCCCATCAACACAGTAACATAACCACCACAAAAAAGACGACTAAGGACGCCCGAAATGCCCCCGGCCAGCCTTGAACAGTGTCGGTTCCGGCGAGGAATTTTGCGAAAATTTTTTGGCGACCAAGCTCGGGTTTGGACGTTCAAACAACATCTAACAAGGTTCAAGAAGCTTACCTGAGCTCTTTTAGAGCTCGGCGGACACCACATACGCCGGACCGAGCTTCGGCTCGGGTTTGGCACCGGGGAGCTCCAACCATCGTTTCCGGGGCGGATCGATGAAAAACAAAGAGCACACCAGGCTTAGCAAAGATTCTAGAACGCATTAAGGGCAAGAATGTGTCGAAACACGATCAAACGAGACTCGGCCGTGGCCATTGTGCCTAGAAACAACCGGCGGGCATTTTGTCGAACGGTTGGCGGGCATGCGAAAACGAACGTTTATGCTAGATGTATGGACATTTCGCGCAAAACCGAAGCTAATAGACGTTCAAGGATAAACACAGGGATCACAAGGGGTGTCGGAATGCATTCGGTTCGGCTCGGTTTGGTCGAGAGCCCAAACCGAGCCGAACCCACAGTAGGCGCAAAAAACAGGGGAGCCGAAAACAGGGGTACCGACCTTGCTTCGGTTCGCCGGCGGCTCGGGGCTTCGGCGATGGTGCTCCGGGTTCCTGAAGCTTGGAAGACTCACGGAGAACCCTCGGCCACGCTCTCCCTCTCTCGGTTTTTCTCGGATCTCGCCCTCTCTCTCCCAGGAATTTCAAAACCGTGAACACCTCCACCTCTCTTTCTCTCTCCGTCGACCCTTATAGTCCCGATCCATGGCGACCTTCGAGGACGATCACGCCTTCCTCGTCCCTGCAAAAGGTATGTCAATCCCCCAGTTTTTGTCGCCCCCGACGCTGCTCTCCTTCCTGCCGTTTTTGTGCTTGATGTCCCCTGCAGTGTACGTGAAAAACGCAGGTCTGCAACTTTGGTTGCAGACCCGGTTCGGTCGGGTCGGGTCGGGTCCGACCCGACCGATCCGGGCGCCATTTTTCGCCAAATTGAGCCCGGAATTGACCGTTTTTCGTGAAATTGACCCCAAAATCGGACTCCTCGGCACGTTTTCCATATAAAATGAGTATTATCACGAGCAATTGAGTGGGAATTTGATGAAAACCCCAAATCGTGCCTAGGATCCGAAATCGATTTTCGCTAAATCGGAGGCTTAAACAATCAAATCAATTCAAATTGAGGCCACCAATGAATTCGGCATGACGAAAACTATAGGGTAGGGGTATTTTATTTTCATGGGTGTCCCTAGAGAGAATTTAATTTTATGATTCGCGAAACCGGGGACTAAATCGCAAAGAAATTTGTGCAATTAGGTCCTTTTCGTCAAAATTGATCAAATTGAAGGCCTAATTGACCCAATAGAAATTCAAGGTTCTAGATCAAAATGTCATGGATTATTTTGAGTGGAAATTGAAAATTAAAAGACTAAAAGAGAAATTTTTATGCTCGATTCGGGTTTATGTTTGTGAAGGAACATAATGACCCAAGTCGAATTTTTGAGATTTATAAAGACCAACCTGAAGAGGGAATTAAAATAAAATTATTGACTATTTTTGTGCATTTTTCTCACCACGAATGGTATTTTTTTGATTTTTTTGGGTATTTTTATAATTAAATAAATTCGAAAAAATATTAAAAATTTCGAAAAATATTTTTTGTTCAAAATTGGTTCCTAAGGCTGGGCCAAGGCTTCCAAAGTTGATTTTGAAATTTTACGACTTTTTTTGTTATTTTTAATTAATTTTAAAAATTAAAATTAAAATAAAAGGTGATTAAAAATCAGGTGTCAACACCTAACCGGCACCGAGAGCCATTTCCCCTCCTGTAAGTACCCTTACCTTACAATTTAACTGGTATCTGCTCTGCTGTCTTGACTGTCGGGTGGAGGGCTGGTTGGCTTGATTGATTGGTGGGTCATTCGAGTGGAAGGTGGTGCTGTTCTTAGTGGTTGAGTTTGTTGATAAATTGGTTTCATTCGGGAAGTCGGGTGACTGGTGCTATACGGGTAGTTGGCAATCTCACTCCCTTGAATAGTAGTTTACTATGGTGGTTGGTATAAGGCTAGCTTTGACTGGTTGTTGTTCGGCTAAGTGTATTAATGGAGGTGGTTGGTAATCCTGCTGTGGTTGGTGATGGTCCGGCTTTGGCTGGTGTTTCTGCTGATGTTAATTCTGCATTACCTCCTCAATTGGCACTCAATCCTGATTTAGATTCCACTTTAATTCCATTGGAATCTGATGAGGTTAATGGTGTGGAAGGGGAGCCTAAGGTTGTCGCCATCAAAGGTAAATCTGCCTTGGAACATTCTGCTGTCCCTACTAATGCAGCACCTCAACGGGCTGCTGGTCTTGGTGGTAGATGTAGTAGAAGCAGGGGAAGACCTGCAAGAAGGGACTCACGTCCCTTTTCTCTGGTGAGGGACACTCAGAACGTGGCTGGCCCTTCTCGGCCTAGTTCTAAGGTGGTTGTTGCAGATGGTATTCTCGGTAGCAGACCAAACCAAAGCAAGAGCATACTTGGCTTCTCTTCTGCTGCCGGAGGAGATTGCAGCTCCAGTAGGGCTAGGAATGGCCCTCAAAATTTCAAAGATAATGTCAATGCTCAGGAACCTCAGCCCCGTTCTTGGGCGTCAATTGCCAAGGCGGCTGAGAAAGAATACAACGTTTCTTTCTTCCCTCCCACTTTTGTTAATGGCAAACCTCGTCTTGAGGTTCCACAAGCTATCATTGAGGATGCCAGTCCGTTTGGAGTGAATACCTTGTTAGATATCTTGTGGGAAGGAGACTCAATTACAAGTTAATTGAGGAGGCGACAAAGCAAGCTTGGGGGACTAACCTTGTTGACGTCAGGGTAAATGAAGACCAGTTCTTCTTCTTTTGAATTACGGATGAGGTTTTTCGTAGGAAGGTCTTGGATGGAGGGCCGATTATGATTCAATGTGTTCACTTGCTACTTCAACAATGACACTCTAAGATCAAGCTTAGGAAGGGCTTTCATGAGGTTCTTTCCGTTTGGGTTCGTCTAATATCCATTTCTTACGTTCTTTGGTCGGTGTCCGGTATTAGCTTTATCTCTAGCGCCCTTGGAAGACCATTATATGTGGATAAGATGACCGAGCAAATGGGTAGGATTTCGTTTGCTAGAGTTTGTATTGAGGTCAAGGTGGGACAACCCCTTCTTGATTCGGTGGATATTATTTTGGAAGAGGAAACTTGTACCATTGAGGTAGAGTATGAGTGGAAGCCAATAACGTGTGAATCTTGTGGCATCTTTGGCCATAAGAAGGGGGCGGGAGATCATCCTTGCTATCTCCTAAGGGTCCTAAGGCTACTTAATCGATCCCGGCTCAAGATGGAGCACATTGGCAACAAGTT
The DNA here is from genome assembly GCA_021437785.1 of Rhodomyrtus psidioides. Lineage (NCBI taxonomy): Eukaryota > Viridiplantae > Streptophyta > Magnoliopsida > Myrtales > Myrtaceae > Rhodomyrtus > Rhodomyrtus psidioides. Next base: position 8,580,798 of record JAILYB010000015.1, on the reverse strand, counting down.
GTTAGGAAGAACAGTGGCTCCAACTCTAAAGGTGGCGCTGCAAGGCCCCCTGTGGAGACTACGGCCACTTCTATTGATGTGAATGACTTGTATACTGATTTGGGAACCGTCGCTACTGTCGATGGGGTCGTACATGGTGATGAACTTGAAGAATTGGATGCTTTGGCTATCCTTGAAGTGGCAGCTCACCTGGCGGAGACTCCACATATTCTTGCCACTAAGGCTGCCCCAAGGCAGCCTTTTCCTTCTCATGTGTTGCTTGTGGATTAGCCCTTGTCTTGCCCTTTAGCCATTGTGATTCGGCTTGTTATTGCGCCGATCACCTCCTCAAGACAGCCTTCTCCTCCTATTTTGTCTATTAATCAGCCGCCGCCTCCTCAACCAGCTCTTGACCCCTCTACTCAGCCTACTGGTGTGGGGACAGCAAAACAAAATGTGGAACAAATTGTTGCCAAGTTGCGGACTGAACAGATTGGTGCCGAGCCTAATAGTCCTTCTCGGACTGCTTCCATTGCCTCCATTGCTTCATCCGCTTCTCAGGTTGATGGTGATGATTTGGTTAGTGAAATTGGTAGCGCATCTGAGGAGGATCGAAATTCTCCCTCGCCACCTCGCACTAGATCGAGGGTAATAGTGGCTGCTCTTCCTCACCCGGATGATAAGGAATTGAACCCTCCTCCGCCCAACAATAAGGCGAGGAGGAGAGGGCCTAATAGGCGGTAAGCCTTACTTCTCATCTTGTAAATATGTTTTTTGGATTTTGGAACATAAAGGGTCTTTGCGACCCTCTTCGACAAGCAGAAGTTCGATCCTTAGTTAGAAGTGGCCATCTTTCTTGCATTGGCTTGCTTGAGACTAAGGTAAAGGAGCATTTCTTTGCTAGTATCTCTCAAGTGCTAGTACCCGGGCTGGATTTGAATTTATAATTATGAATTTTCTCCTCGTGGGAGGATGTGGTTCGGTTGGGATCCTCAGGCAATTGATGTGATTATTTCCAAAGTTTCCTCTCAGTTGATTCATGTTCGCCTTAGAATGATTGGCATGGATAAGACTTGTTTTCTTTCTATTGTATATGGTGAGCACACATTTATCTCGAGAAGAACTTTATGGGCCGACATTATTAGCTTGAGCTCTTGTGTGGAACCGTGGATGGTGGTGGGTGATTTTAATGCGATTCGAGATCACACTGATAGGATGTATAGCTCCAACACGTGGATTCCCGCTTTTGATGAGTTTGGGGATTGCCTAGCTCAAGCAGGACTTAATGACTTAAGATATGTGGGGCATAGATTCTCTTGGTCTACTTCATCAGGTGACTCTAAGAAGCAACATAAGATTGATCGCGTTCTTGTTAATGAACATTGTGGCCGATTGTTCTCTTTTTTTTAGGCGACATTTCTTGACACTCCGATGGTTGTCAAGATCATGCCGCCTCCTCATTCTAGGAAGCCTTTCAAGTTCTTCAACTTCTGGATTTCTAATCCATCCTTCAAAGATATTGTGGCTCAGGTTTGGGATTCTTCTTTCACCAGTTCACCCATGTTTGTCATTTGTTGCAAGCTCAAGCTTCTCAAGACACGGCTAAAGCAACTTAATAGAAGCTCTTTCTCGGATATCTCGACTCGTACGGAGAAAGCCCGGCTTGCCCTCTACTCGGTTCAAGATGCCCTTGTACTATCTCCTTTTGATCCTTTATTGGCCGAGCATGAGGTGGAACTCTTTAGACACTTCTCGGATCTTAGACTTCAAGAGGAGTCCTTTTATCGTCAAAAGGCGAGAATTCAATGGCTCAAGGAAGGGGACCTTAATACGAGGTATTTTCATCATTTTGTTAATAAAAGGAGACTTCAAAATCGTATCATCTCGGTCTTGGATGGGGAAGGGTCGGTGTTAACCGAACATAGGGCTGTCTCGGCCCACATTGTTGGGCACTTTCATGGATTGCTCTCAGGCAATAGTACCTCCATTCGGCCGGGAGTTCTTGAGACTCGACAATTCATTGGCCGCACTCTAGATGATATTCAAGTGGAGTCCCTTTCTCGGCCTTTCACAGATGAGGAAATTCGAAGCATTTTCTTTTCCCTATCTAGAGGTAAAGCTCCTGGACCCGATGGTTTCAATGTAGATTTCTTTATATCTTCTTGGGATATTGTGGGTCCATCCGTAATATTGGCTATCAAGGATTTTTTTGTGTCCGGTTGCTTGCTTAAGGAGATTAATGCCATCACCCTATCTCTTGTGTCAAAAATCCCCAACGCCTCGGCTATGACAGATTTTAGGCCTATAGCATATTGTAACACTATATACAAGTGCATAACCAAGATCTTAGCCAATAGGATTTCTTGCATATTACCCTCCATCATTAGCCCTTCTCAAAATGCATTTGTTAAAGGGAGGAGGATAAGTGACAACATCATGCTTGCTCAAGAGTTGTTTGCGGACTTTCACCATGAGCCCTACAAACTGAAATGTGCGATCAAGGTAGATTTTCAAAATGCGTATGATATGGTTGATTGGTCTTTCTTAGAGTTGGTGTTGCAAGCTTTTCGCTTCCCGGTCTTTTTCATTTAGTTGATCATGGAATGCATAACATCGCCAAAGTTCTCGGTGGGTATCGATGGAGAACTTCATGGGTTCTTCTCTAGTAGCCGTGGTATTAGACAAGGGGATCCTTTGTCTCCTTACTTGTTCACTATTGTTATGGAGATCTTTTCTGGTATTCTTCATGCCAAGACAATATCGCCGAGTTTCAACTACTATTGGAGATGTAAGCCATCGGAGTTATCTCATCTTTCCTTTGCTGATGATGTCTTATTATTTGCCGGGTCATATGGGCTCTATCATTCGACTCAAGGAAGGTTTGGATCTATTCTCCTCATGGTCGGGCTTGAGACCGACTGCCTCGAAAAGTGATGTCTATTTTTCTGGTGGCTCGGACGCCCTTCGAGATCAGATTCGGGACTGCTTGGGTTTTCAAGAAGGTACCCTTCCTTTTCGTTACCTTGGTGTCCATGTTATTGCTTCTAGACTTAGCAAGGTGGATTGTGGTGCCTTGGTGAATACTATTATTTTTAGAGCCCGCTCATGGTCTCAGAGATTTTTGTCGTATGCCGATCGATTGCAGCTCATTAGGTCCGTTTTACATTCTATCCATGTCTATTGGGCTAGTATGTTTAGCTTGCCAAAGTCTGTCCTGAATAGAATTGAGCGTATACTTAGACAGTTTCTTTGGAAATGACCTGACTTAGGAGTTGGCGGGGCCAAGGTCTCTTGGAGTGATATTTGTTTACCTAAAGCTAGGGTGGTTTGGGTATCTGGCGTCTAGTGGATTGTAACAAGGCGTTAACCCTTAAGCATATTTGGATTCTATTCTCCGACAAAGAGTCCTTATGGTGTAAGTGGATACACTCTACTTTTCTTAAAAATGTAAACTTTTGGGTAGCCACAAGACCTACCATCTGCTCATGGGGATGGAAGAAGATTTTGGATCTCCGTCTGAAGTTCTATTTGCAGTTTAAGTGGAGGATAGGAAATGGTCGCTCGACTTCTTTTTGGTTCGATTGTTGGCATAACAAGGGTCCCCTATATATACTATTTGATCACGGGGACATCTACCGCTCTAGAATCCCTCGTGATATCTCGGTCCGGGCATTCTATGATTCGGATTGGCAAGGCTCGGCCATTCTTGACACCATTATGGTTTGGCATGAGCCAGCCCCTCTATTTGTTGAAGATTGACTGGATAAACTCACATGGCAACCTTATTCTTCGGGTACTTTCTCGGTTTCCTCAGCTTGGGACCTTATCAGACATAGAAGACCGGTTGTACATTGGCACTCTTTCGTATGAGATCGTATCACTTCTCCTCGGGACGCCTTCCTTTTGTGGTTAGTAACTTTAAACCGAATCCCTATTCAGGTTCTCTTGCTTCAATACCGTAGGATAGAGGATGTGGTTTGTGCTTTTTGCAAGTGTAGACCGGATTCGGTTGATCATTTATTTTTTAGATGTTCTATCAGGGGTGGTATTGCTCTAGTTTGAGCTTCGAAATGTAACTTGTCGTGGATCAACCGGACGTGGCATGATCATATCCATTGGGCCATGCAACACCTCGGTGGCCATTCTTTTCCATTTCGCTTGGCTAGATTCTCCTTCGGTGCCTTATGTCATATTATTTGGATCGTGAGAAATCACATCTTCTTTAGAGGAAAGCCTCTTTTTGTGCCGGGTATCATTAAACATCTCATCAAGGTAGTCAAAGATAAAGCTCTCACGCTTGGTCGCATTGAAGACACTCCTCGGAATAGACGTGTGCAAAGGAATTGGGGTCTCTCTTCCTCCATCTTTGAAGACCGCCCCGACTCCTTGTAGTTGTTTCCTAAGTTTCTTTTGGCCGCTTGTTTGGCCCGTTTTCTCCTTAGGCTGCTTTTTTGGCCGTGTAGTTTCTTAGGTTGCTATGACCGATTTTGTTGGCCCTTGCTCTTTCCTCTCTTATTCTTGATGTTCACCTTTTGGTCGCATCACCTTTATACCATCTTGGACTTGGAGTCCTCTTTGGTATAAGGTTTTTGTGTTCGGCTTCATTTTGTACATTGGCTCTTTGGAAAGTTATATACATACTTACTTTACCAAAAAAAAAAACTAATGACTTTTATTACCCATATGAACCTAATTCATGTGGTCATATCAAACATTACAGATCAACCAATGACTTTTATTACCCATATGAACCTAATTCATGGGGTCGTCAATTACATAGGTTGGGTTACCATCACCGTTGATTTTCCTTAGCTGGCTTAAATCTCTTTCAAAGTCTTAAATTCTTCCCACAAGTTTAGTTAGAGGATCAGCTAAATTCACTTCTAACTTTACATGTCGATGGACATAATTCTATCTTTAAGCATTTGTTTTACCACTTCATGCCTCAACTAGATGTGTCTATTTTTTTCATTGAAAGCTCTATTATTTGCAATGGCTATTGCCGCTCGGCAATCACAATGCATAGGCACGAAATTTGTATGCTTCACTTCCAAAGGAATATCTGTTAAGAAGTTTCTTAACTACTCAACCTCATTCCCAGCCAGTTCTAGAGCTTCAAGCTCTAACTCCATGGTGAATTTAACAAATATTGTTTGCTTAGCTAATTTCCAAGTTAGAGCACTTCCACGGAGGGTGAACACATATCCGCTAGTGGATTTGGTCTCATTTGAATCTGAAATCCAGTTAGCATCACCGTGTTATTCTAGTACAACTGAAAATCTACCACATAAAATGCCATAGTTTATGGTGCATCTAAGATGTTTCGTTACCCTGCTCAAGGCAATCCAATGGTCACCATTATGATTTTGTGCATATCTGCTCAGTATACATGCATCATCAGCAATACCAGATCGGGTGTAGTTCGTTAAATGCATCAGATCTATAACAATCTAAGCATACACAAACTGAGCCACACTATCTCTTGTTTTCACTAATTGAGCATTGACATCATGAGGAGTACTTATAGATGTGATGTTAAAGTGTCTGCCACATAATGTTTGTGAGTAAGCATTAAGCCACTATTACTTATGATTTTAAGAGCCAAAATAACATCAGCTTCTCTCAAGTCCTTCAAATCGAATTTAGAAGTCAAGGCACACTTTCTTTCATTCACGACATCAATGCAAGCATGTCATTAGCATCTAAGCTAGTAATTATAGATCCACTATAAACGGTTTTTGTGTATATATGTATATCTGCTCCAATGGATCAAAATTCATCATTAACCATAACTTGATTTTGTTAGAGTCGATAGGATCTTTCAATCATACGAACATAAGATGAAATTGATAGATATAACATATCCGAATCAAAAAAAGCCATTATTGATCTGATAACAGAGAATGTCGTATGTGCATATAGATCTTCACCACTCTCCTTTATAGCAATTGAGATGGATGTGTATTTTTTTTCTCTCAATAATTTTTCGGAGAAAACGAAAACGTAAGGAAACATTAGCCGTTCTCCACAGAAGGAAATCTTATATAGAGGGAGTGATGGGACGAACTCTATAGCAGCCTAATCTTAACCGTCCATCAAGGTTTAAAGATAAAAGTTCTAGAAGCTCAATTGGATGTCTGTCGCGACCCTCTCGAGAGGCGGGTCATGCCTTCTGGAAGGGGGCTAATAGGCCGCCCGATATCGCCTGATCGGACGCGGGCCTCTCCCAAGGTTCATTACCCAAATCGCAACGGCTTGATATACGTGATCGACCTTCTGTGCGGTCTGGTGACATGTGATATGTGCACATGCCAAGGAGTCGCCACCAATCGTTTCGTAGAGGGTACGATCGGAAACCCTATCGAATAGTTGGGAGCAATCTATTCGATTCTGCGAAAATCAGAGAAATTGGATCGGGGACTTTGTTACGCCAACTGTCAGAGTTGACGCCCTTTCGGCACATAAGTTGTACGATTTATCTAATCCTAAGATTTCATGCAGATGAGTGGGGTACGGATCTAAAATCTAGGAGTTTCAAGCAGGTAGGAGTGGCTACCCTATCACTCACAACCAGTAAAAATAAACGCACAAATCAAGGATCCAAATCATGAGAATGAATCACATGAAAGCAACATGGCATCTCTAATAAGGCCCTATCAGCTTAGAGAAGTATCAATCAAGGCTTACGAGTGATTTAAACATGATTCGCCCATGAGGGGCAAAATCGTAATTTTGAGAAATTTGGGGACAATTTACCCTAGAAGGGTAAAATTGTTAGTTCAGCTGAAATGTGGAGTCGAAAGGTGACAAAAATAGGATTGGCCAACCAACCAATCCATTTCCTATTTTTTTGGGAATTTTCAGAATTTTTCTGGAATTTAGAAGTGATTTTACCCTTGGAGGGGTAAAATCGTCATTTTGGGAGAAGACGAGAAGTGAAATCTCTAACATTAGGATTGGTCGATCATTTGACCCAAAACCTAATTTTAAACAATTTTCAAAACTCGATTGGAATAGGAAAGACGATTTACCCTTTTGAGGGGTAAAGTCGTCATTTTAAAGAAAAGACGAAATTCGAGAACCCAAGCAAAAGGATCGGTCACCTAACTGACCATAATCCTTATCTTAGCGTCCTTGACCCATCTTGTATACAAGGCTGAGGCGATTTACCCCTAAAGGGTAAAGTCATCAATTTTCAGAAGAACGGATAAGAAATCCCAAAAATAGGATTTACCAGTTGTCTGTGGTCAATCCTCAATTTTTGGGGATTTTTGGAGTGTCTAGGAATTTCCCACAATTTTCCTATATTTTTTGGGATTTTCTAGGATTTTCTAACAATTGTTTTAGAATTTTCTAGAATTTTTCTGATTTTTATTTTTTATTTTTTTTAAATCATTTTTCTATTTTTTATATTAAAAATATAATTCGGACCGGGTCGACCCGGCCCACTCGGGTCGGAACCCAGCCCAGACCCGGACCCACGCGACCAGCCACCCAAAACGACGCCGTCTCAAGCTTTTCTGATTTTAGAATATTCGGATTTAATCCAACGGTTCCTATTGAACCACGTGGCGATTCTACGGCCACTGGATGATCTGACTGAAATCTACGGTCTAGATCAAAAGCTGATTATTTCCCGACCGTTTGATCCGATTACTTAAACTTACAGTCGCGATTAAAAGTCAAGACTCAATCCTAACCATTAATCCCTACTAATCTAAACGACGCCGTACTACCACTAACCTAAACAGCACCGTTTCGACTTGTTTTGATTTTCTAATTTTAAAACTATTTTCGGATATTCCTAATTATTAATCGGACGATCATTAAAAATTGAACTCGATTAACCTAGACCGTCCGATCTAATCCAGTTCAACCTAACAAACTAACGATCGAGCTGACTCGACAACCACGTGGACCAATCAAGTGTCGCCACCTAAGACGCTGACCTATTGACCTGCCACGTCTGTTTCATCTTCAACCTCGCGACTGCCTCTGAACGGACGACTACGACTCTCCGGCGACGATCCGACGATGAAATCTTAATGGAATCGCACGAAACCGACGCCAATCGATTCGCAACAATCTCTAGTTTAACATATCTAATAATCATGGCATCTCACCCACTGAATCACGAACATTATGCAGAATGCCAAGTACAGCCATGGGAGTTCAATCACGCAGTTCACATCAAACCATGGCAATTCAATCACATGATAGCATCAATAGGAGTCCAGAACGCTTACCTCGAGCTCGCGCGAGGTTGAGCAGTACTCGGCTATGGCGGGAGGTTTGGAGACTCGATCCGAAGTGTTAAAGAGAAATCGATGCAAAGTAAAGATACGATGATGGTCAGTGATGTCTGGGGAACAAAACGCACACACTAATCGCAAGAACAAACGTAAAACAGGTGAGTCGCCATTGATGCATAGTGAAGAGCTCAGAACTGCGTCTTACCTATTTTCGCGATTTCGCGTGGCACGGCCGACGGCGATTGCTTCCCTGACCTTCAGGCGAGCTCGCGGCGACCTTCTTTGGCTTCGGTTTGGCCGGAGACGGCCTAACAAGCGCCCTCCAAATTTGAGCTCCAACCCTCGACAAAGGTGATGGAAGGTGAGCTCTCTTTCTCTCGTTCTCTCACTCTCTCTCGATTCTGTTATCCTTTCTCAACAGAATGGACCTCTCTCTTTCAAGAATCAATCTGTTTTTCTTTTATTCCCCCTCCTCCAAAATTTGGCCGTTCGAGAGGGGTGAGTTGGTGACCTTCGCACGTGCAATCACGTGCGAAATGGTCACCGACGACTGGTGATCGCCGGGAACGAAGTTGCCAATCTTTTTAGGCCTTTCGGTGATTGAATTTCAGACGAATTTGGTCTTGGTTTGGCTCTGCATTTGAGCAGAGTTGGCCGCAACACATTACCGCCTCGTCGACGCGATTCCGGCGAACCCATGCTGTCGGACTGGTCATGATCGACGCTAAACTTCATGGCCAACAAAACGCCTCCATCAATTTTGTCAATTGAAACCGATTGATGGTCCGATTCTGCAATCAAAATCCACTTTTTTTGAACTGTTAAGGTGGCGCGAATGGGAGGAAGAAGACGCACTGTAGTAGACCGGTTCGACCGGTCTGACTGGTCAGAACCGATTTTGACTCGATTTTCAAAATTAATCTCAAATTAACTTGGAATTTTTGCAATTAAACATCAGAATCGAACTTAGGGCATGAATTCTATCTAAAAATGTGATTTTGCCTAAACGTTCATGTCAATTTCTATAAAAGCCCCAAATTTGTCCTTAATTCCAATTCGAGAATTTATGAAATTGAAGGCTCAAATGAGCAAATTGGACAAAACCACCTATGCCAATTGATTTAGAATGATAAAAAGACATTGACTTCAATTTGTAATGGTAGTCCCTGAATTGAAAGTAATTTCAAATATGCCCAAATTCAAGGACTAAAATGCAATTAAGTATGCAATTTTGCCTAATTCATGTAACTGAGCGATTTGTGCAAATGATTGGGCTAAATTGTAATGAGGGACACTTAGATTGAATGTCAAGATCCTAAAAAATGCCAAATTTGCAAATTAAAAGACTCAATTGACATTTTTTTGCCAAATTCAATCATATGCGTAACAAAAGAACACATAAAATTTAATTTGAATTTGGACTTTTTATGAGGTCAGAAAGACAAAGGATTTAAAATAAAAATATTTACTATTTTTTCATATTTTTGCGACCTCGAATACTATTTTTCTTGAATTTTCAAGTATTTTCCTATTTTCTAAAAATACTAAAAAATGTGAAAAATATGAAAAATTATTTTTTGGTGAAAAATGATTCCTTAGGCTTGGCCAAGGGCACCAAAGTTGATTTTGTAATTTTTTTTACTTTTTATGAATTTTTTATGAATTTTGTAAGAATGAGCACAAAAAGGCTGATCCGAAATTAGGTGTCAACAATGTCATAAAATATTCTCTAATATACTTACTTAAATAATAGAACTGATATGCCACATAATTGAAATGGATCTCGTCAAATCCAATATTCTCCCACTTGGCTAAAGGTTCTATCAACGATCTGATTCATGAGGCTTAACACATATAATCAAGCATATATAACATCTCTTAAGTAATGTCATGTTTAACATTTATATAGAAAATAATTGAAGCCAGTATACATGTTTCAATGCCACAGTACCGTTCTCGAGTTATCATCCCAGCACAAACATCAAACACAACATATGATGGCTTAAACAAGTTTCATAGCGTAAAAATGTTCATGAGATCCATACATAATTGTTTGTTTGAAAAGGCTTCAAATGTGCACATATAACAAGAAGTAACAAACCATAAATTTAAAATCCATTACGTAAAGTGATCACAAAATATAACATTATGTGTGTTGACACCTAAATTTTGATCAACCTTTTTGTTTCCTTTATTTTTTAAAAAATTCATAGAAAATCCATAAAAAGCTGAAAAATTACAAAATCAACTTTGGTAGCCTTGGCCAAGCTAAAGGGGCCATTTTGGAAAAAAAAAATATTTTTTCATATTTTTTGTATTTTTTATTATTATTATTTTCGAAAAATATAAAAGTGAAATGAAAATCAAGAAAAGTAGTATTCGAGGTCACAAAAATATAGAAAAATAGTCAGTATTTTTATTTTTAATTTTCTTTACTTTTGGACCTCATAAAATAGTAAAATTCAGGTTCGATTTTGGGTGTTTTCTGATCACCATAAAATTGAATTTGGCAAAAATATTAGTAATGATTAAAAGGAAAAGGAGTGAAAACATCATCATTCAAAAGGAAAATGAGACTAATCATTTTATCTTTGCTTTTGGTTATTTTATTATTATTCTTACTTTTTAGTATTTTATTTTATTATTATTTTATTTTTTATTATTATTTACTCACCTCCCCTTCATCCGTCGCTCGCTTCTTCTCCTCCCGCAGCATTCCTCTTCTTCTTCCTCCTCCTTCTTCTTCTTCTCTTCTCCTCTTCCTTCTTTTCTTCTCATTTTTTCATCCTCCCTTAGATTACGGCGACCACCCTCACCACCACCTTGCTCCGCCACCCTCCGACGCCGTGCCGAGATCTCGTCCGTCTTGCTGTTTATCACGACCTCGTGGAGCTCCTAGATACCGCAATCCCCCTCCATCTTCCTCCTCTGTTTCGCCCCCCGCCACGTCGTCGCTCTTCGTCGTCACCGCTTGGCCACGAATCCATCGTGTTCGGGTCGATCCCGTGGGTCGAGCGGCCGTGATCTTGGGCCATGGCCGAGCCCATGGCCGAGGCCGTGGGCCGAGCCCATGGCCGAGGCCGTGGGCCGAGGCCGTAGGCCAAGGCCATGGCCGAGCCCATGGCCGAGCCCACGGCCGAGGCCGTGGGCCGAGGCCGTAGGCCGAGGCCATGGCCGAGCCCATGGCCGAGGCCATGGCCGAGCCCATGGCCGAGGCCGTGGGCCAAAGCCGTACGCCGAGGCCGTGATCTTGGGCCGTGGCTGACCCCATAACCGGTCCATGGCTGAGCGAATTGGCCCGTTTCCGAGCCCGGATTTATTTATTTTTTAAATTATTATTATTTATTGCCGGTCTTAAAACTTGTAAAATTGATTGTTGACATTTTGATGTGGTGATCGACAGGTGATGTGCATGGAGATGGTCGCAGGCTGGGGCTGGGCGATTGAAGGCCGGTGTCCAATCCGGTATGTTTTACGTACCCGATCCGTATATCAGGGTTATTTTTCTAAAATGTCGCCATTATAGATTTGGTTTGCATGTATTTATCTCAGTTCAGTAGTTAGCTTATTTATCTGGTTGAGTGTTGTCTATTGCCAATGATATGCTTTTTGTTAAAATATTTTCTGAAAATATAAAAAAAATATTAATAAATCAGAAAATGCCAAAAAAAAATGGAAAAATTAAAGAAAAACAAAAAATTGAGAAGAATTGCAGAAAATTACTAAAAAAAATTCTAGAAAATTCCCAAGGCGGAAAATGATCAAAAGAAATTGATTGGTTGTCGTTTTTCAGGATTTTCTCCCGTTTAATCCAAAACGACGATTTTACCCCTCAAAGGGTAAATCGTCTTTGATATTCCGATGAATTGTGGAAATTGCTTAGAATTTGGCGATGAGCCAGATAGGTGGCTAAACCTTATGTCTAGGATTTCCACATTTCATTCTCATTTTTAGAAAATGACGATTTTACCCTTCGAATGGTAAATCGGTTTCTAAAATTCCAGAAAATCATGAAAATTGCAAAAAAAAAAAAAATAGGAAATGGGTCAATTGAGTGACCAAACCTATTTTTGACTTTGTTTTACTCCGAATTCATTCCGAAATGATGATTTTTCCTTTTTTGGGGCAAATCGCCCCTTTTGTCTCAAAATTACGACTTTACCCCTTATGGGTAAAATCATGTCTAAATCATTCTTAAGCTTGGTTGATACTTATTTTGGTTAATAGAGCCTTCTTATGAGTGTCATGTTGATTTGATGTGTTTATTTTGCATATTTGGATTCATTGATTTGCGCCTTTTATTATTGATTGTGATTGCCAGGATAGTCATTCCTATTTGCATGAATTCCTAGATTTAGGATTCGTACTCCACTCATCTGCATGAAATCTTAGGTCAGAAAATTCAGTCAACTTAGGTACCGAAAGGGCGTCAACTCTGACAGTTGACGTAACTAAGTCCCCGAACCCATTTCTCTGGTTATCGCAGAATTGAATAGAAACTCCCGACTATTCAATAGGGTGGTCCAATCATACCCTCCAAAAAATGATTGGTGGCGACTCCATGGCATACACACTTAACACATGTCACTAGACCACACTGAAGGTCGACTACGTATACCTCCGTTGCGATTTGGGTAACGGGCCTTGGGAGAGGCCCGCGTCCGACCAGACTGGACGGCCCATTAGCCCTCGAGAGCCCACGGCGGCCCTCGAGAGGGTCGCGATAGACTGGAGACTCCACTGGGGACTTTAGAGAACTTGAGCCGATTAAAAAGTTGATTGATTTTTCTAACATGTTTTATGCAGATGCTCTTCAAGGTGAGGTACGTACTTTAACCCTTCAGGTGTTAAATGTTTTTGCAGATTGGAGAAATAAGGGGTGGAGTACTTGTTAACTCTGTTTTATGCAGGTTGGGCGTAGGAATAAATGATTGTGTGTATGTTTTATATTGAAGCGGTGATTGTTAAATAAGATGCATGTTTATCGCTTTAGCACGACACCGAAAATACACACAACCGCGCCTAAAACCCCGGGCGCCGCCTATAGGAAAACAATAGAAGGGATTGAAAATGGAATCTCCGTGAGGAAAAACACGGGGTAATCCACTTTTCAATTCCGCTCACTTCGAACTATGGATCGAGTCCCAATGCAACGATAGCTGTGCAATGGAATCGGCTCTTTCTAGAACTCGAGGTGGGAACCTTGACCTTAGGTGCCAAATCCTTTGATTTTTAGAAGTTTTATCCTCCCTTGTCTCATGTGCATGTCTTTAGATGGTTGGTATATCTAAAACCACCTAAAAAAAAATCGGTGATCCTGGAGTCACATCTCGAAGACTGGAACTGAGGCATCTCCAAGTGTTCGGGCCACATTCCTTTGATTGATTTGACATTTTTAGTTCTCTTGTATAAGATTAATTTTGCTGAGATCCTCTCTATATCGTCCCTTAGATTGATTGTATTAGGGATCTATTTGTATTGTATACATCTTGATAAGGCTCATTTCTATCGAAAATGGGGGCAAATTCCCCAAACCCGTGGAGCATAGTGGAATTCGTCCCTTCAGTGCAAAATACATTTGGCCGCAGAGCCACTCGTTTGGTGAAAGGACGTATCGTTCCTAATTGATTTTTAATCAGATCTGGGGATAAGTTTTTCTCCATTTTTTTTATCTCAGGTGATAAAAGAGACAATGCACCCAAAAACTCATGCATTCAAATGACAAAACAGACGTCGCCCAGCTGGGGCAAATGAACCGTAGGCGTTGCAAATACCTTCAAGCACGGATGGAGGAATTTGATAGATGTTGTTCATATCAATATGCAACATCAAAACGGAATGCAAATCGAGAGTAAAGTCGTATCGTCCCAATTTATCTTGAATTTGGGAATGCGAGTTGACACTTGTTATTTATCCTTGATAGGGACTCGCCATCAAGGAGAACAGATTTTCACAATCTGTGTAAACTCGCTGGGGCACACGACCAATGGTAGGATGTATCATTCCAATTTTTATAAAATTTTGGGACATACACTGACATATTTCTTCTTTATCTCCAGGGATCTCCAGCCACGACGGTCAGGTAAGTATCCCTTTCCCCAATCAATTGAAAATGTTAAATAAAAAAAAATAGAGAGAAAAAGAAAAGCTTTTAGAATCTGATGTCTAGAAAAGACATAGAATTCTAATTTTATTGACATTCATGTTTTAAAACAGGAGGTTGTCTGAACAGGAATAAAACATGCATGGTGCATCATAAGATTCCCATGAGGGGTAAATTTTGGAGAAAATGAAAAGAATTTTTCCAATAAAAGTTGTTCAGACCGTTTAAAAGGGTGTTTTCTCATACGAGAGGCGAAGCCTAATCCAAACATGTCCAACACACACTTGAGAGATAAGTGGAGTGAGCAGATAACAAAATCTGGGTCTACGGGGGTAGGAACCATTTGCAGCGATTACATGGGTTGGGACGACGGAGGCATTCGTTTCATATCCCCCAAACATTACATGTGACCGTTGATAACCCATTTGAACGGCGGTTTTCATTCTTAACCCCGTCAAGAACCACCCCACACCGGGGCGAAAAGGAAGTAAGTCCAGCAGCGTCAGGAGAAAATGGTTAGAAATTTTCTTGCTCGGACTAACATTAATCTTTGTGTGTTGTTTATATGGTAATCCAAGTGCCATAGGATGACGAGAAGCATTCATTCTTTATCCCACACACTGTATCATTTGCACAGCAAAGTTGAGCCTGCAAATTCATTTCATGAACCCATTGGTGATCATTCCAAGACGGATGCCGCACCACTTCAAAAATGGAGGAGTTCAAGACTCAGGAATTACGAAGAGAATTCCCGGACTGATATTTAAAGCATGTTTAGACTATGTGTCTAACATGATCCCATGAAGATAAGAAAAAGTGGGATTTCAAAAATGAAATGAGAAAAATCCACGGCATTAAGAAAAAGCAAAGTGTCTGGTAAAAGCAAGGCCGATGCTCGTGTAAGTTGTTTGATTGATCCACAATGAAGCCGAATGGGAAAAGAGGAAATCCCTAAAGGAGTCAGATCAAAAAGACTACTCCCCAAATGGTGTCAAACGTGGAGCAGAGACGTAGACAGAGTCATCAGTCTCTTAAAATGCGACGAGAGACGTTCTCTAAAGAGCTGGTGCACATCTCAAAATCGGTTGCGCATCCCAAAAAACTGAAGGTGCAGAGAGGAAAGGGCAAGTGGTAAATTTGCAGTGATCACCAATGTCAAACCCCTCATAAATTCTGGGCCAAAAACAAGCTTTTTTTTCGGCCCCCAATCCTACCAACATCATAACCCTGAAACAGTCTTCTCTGACTAAGACACTTGGGTTAACATATAGCTTAGCTCGAAGAGGTACGAGCATGATTATTTCTTTCTCATTTTGCAGGGTTCTTGACTTGTAAACCCGGAGCAGATGGTGAAAACTTTCGTTCAATGGCCTCGACTCCAAAGCGGGTCCCCCTTGAAAACCAATATCCAAGCCCAACATTACGGTCCCGTGGAAGACCTCCCGACCGATCAAAATGTATGCGCTGCGAATGAGCCTAAAACCTAGGCACAGGTTAGTAAGGAATTGAGTGCATCCCCTATGAAAACCACTATCTCAAAACAGGTGAGAAGACCTTCTTGTCGAGAAATATTCTGATTGATGTTTTGAGCAAACTCTCTTTGGAATCTTCAAATTGTTGGATCCAGATTTTCCGTGCAAGGGATTTGTGATCACATTTGCATGTTGCAAGAATGCTTTGGATAACCTCCAGCATCAAAACGCACATTTCATGATTACGACTTAAATCATACGGTTTTGTCAGATGCACAACCGTCGTCTTCCCTAAGATTGCTAATGTTTTCTTGGTGAAGAAAAATTTTTCAAGCTCGAACTTCTGCAGGATCCGTTGGAAACACCAATCTCCCAGAATGTCGCCTCAACAGACTCAAGTGAAGCTTTGTCAAGATAAAATCTTTCGCCGCTTCAAAACTGAATTCCCGACAAATTTCGGGGTCTTTTAAAAGAAGGGATGAGGATAGAACCCTTTTTCAAAATCAGACAGTCTCATCGGATGTGGAGAACCCTCGTCATGAGATCCCTTTTCAAAATTCAGGTAGTTTCATCGGACGTGGAAAACCCTCGTCATGAGACCCATTTTCAAAATTCAATCAGTCTCATCGGACGTGGAGAACCCTCGTCATGAGACCCCTTTTCAAAATTCAAGCAGTCTCATCGGACGTGGAGAACCCTCGTCATGAGACCCCTTTTCAAAGCAAAAACCAAAGGTAGAAACCGCCTGAAGGGTCAAATCAAGGTAGAAACCGCCTGAAGGGTCAAACAAAGGTAGAAACCGCCTGAAGGGTCAACACAAGGTAGAAACCGCCTGAAGGGTCAACCAATGGTAGAAACCGCCTGAAGGGTCAACTCATGGTAGAAACCGCCTGAAGGATCAACCAAAGGTAGAAACCGCCTGAAGGGTCAACCAAAGGTAGAAACCGCCTGAAGGGTCAACACAAGGTAGAAACCGCATGAAGGGTCAACCAATGGTAGAAACCGCCTGAAGGGTCAACTCATGGTAGAAACCGCCTGAAGGATCAACCAAAGATAGAAACCGCCTGAAGGGTCAACCAATGGTAGAAACCGCCTGAAGGGTCAACTCATGGTAGAAACCGCCTGAAGGGTCAGTCAATGGTAGAAACCGCCTGAATGGTCAACTCATGGTAGAAACCGCCTGAAGGGTCAACGAAAGGTAGAAACCGCCTGAAGGGTCAACACAAGGTAGAAACCGCCTGAAGGGTCAACCAATGGTAGAAACCGCCTGAAGGGTCAACTCATGGTAGAAACCGCCTGAAGGATCAACCAAAGGTAGAAACCGCCTGAAGGGTCAACCAATGGTAGAAACCGCCTGAAGGGTCAACTCATGGTAGAAACCGCCTGAAGGGTCAGTCAATGGTAGAAACCGCCTGAAGGGTCAACTCAAGGTAGAAACCACCTAAAGGGTCAGCTCAAGGTAGAAACCGCCTAAGGGTCAAATTAATGGTAGAAACCGCCTGAAAGGTCAATCCAATAGTGAAAATCACTTAAATGGTTAACTTAATGGTCCGATCCACCATACGGATCAAAATCCTTGGCAAATCCCAAATGGGACGTGTCTTCCTTAGATTCCTATCAGTTAGGAATCCCATTATGGTTTGACCTACCATACGGGTCAGAGCTTAACCTCTCTAGGACACTCTAGAAACGAGTCCCTAGAAATTCTCTTGAATCCATCAGACAATGCGAAAATCGCACAAACATCAAATAGGTAAGTGGCAGGTATGTCTCTCTACTATCTCACTCTTTCATGTCAAATGAACGTTTCCCCCTTCAAGAAAGAGCATACATGGACAAGCATGAAGATTGGATGTCATGACTCATTTTCCTTTAGTTTCCCGAGTCGAGTCGATCAGGACTCAGGTGTCACCTTATCTTTGAGAGAAACCTCTAACGAGATTCCTCTCAAAGAGGGGCAGCTGTTGACACCTAAATTTTGATCAACCTTTTTGTTTCCTTTATTTTTTAAAAAATTCATAGAAAATCCATAAAAAGCTGAAAATTTACAAAATCAACTTTGGTAGCCTTGGCCAAGCTAAAGGGGCCATTTTGGAAAAAAAAATATTTTTTCATATTTTTTGTATTTTTTATTATTATTATTTTCGAAAAATATAAAAGTGAAATGAAAATCAAGAAAAGTAGTATTCGAGGTCACAAAAATATAGAAAAATAGTCAGTATTTTTATTTTTAATTTTCTTTACTTTTGGACCTCATAAAATAGTAAAATTCAAGTTCGATTTTGGGTGTTTTCTGATCACCATAAAATTGAATTTGGCAAAAATATTAGTAATGATTAAAAGGAAAAGGAGTGAAAACATCATCATTCAAAAGGAAAATGGGACTAATCATTTTGTCTTTGCTTTTGGTTATTTTATTATTATTCTTACTTTTTAGTATTTTATTTTATTATTATTTTATTTTTTATTATTATTTACTCACCTCCCCTTCATCCGTCGCTCGCTTCTTCTCCTCCCGCAGCATTCCTCTTCTTCTTCCTCCTCCTTCTTCTTCTTCTCTTCTCCTCTTCCTTCTTTTCTTCTCATTTTTTCATCCTCCCTTAGATTACGGCGACCACCCTCACCACCACCTTGCTCCGCCACCCTCCGACGCCGTGCCGAGATCCCGTCCGTCTTGCTGTTTATCACGACCTCGTGGAGCTCTTAGATACCGCAATCCCCCTCCATCTTCCTCCTCTGTTTCGCCCCCCGCCACGTCGTCGCTCTTCGTCGTCGCCGCTTGGCCACGAATCCATCGTGTTCGGGCCGATCCCGTGGGTCGAGCAGCCGTGATCTTGGGCCATGGCCGAGCCCATGGCCGAGGCCGTAGGCCATGGCCGAGCCCATGGCCGAGGCCGTGGGCCAAAGCCGTGGGCCGAGGCCGTGATCTTGGGCCGTGGCTGACCCCATAGCCGGTCCATGGCTGAGCGAATTGGCCCGTTTCCGAGCCCGGATTTATTTATTTTTTAAATTATTATTATTTATTGCCGGTCTTAAAACTTGTAAAATTGATTGTTGACATTTTGATGTGGTGATCGACAGGTGATGTGCATGGAGATGGTCGCAGGCTGGGGCTGGGTGATTGAAGGCCGGTGTCCAATCCGGTATGTTTTACGTACCCGATCCGTATATCAGGGTTATTTTTCTAAAATGTCGCCATTATAGATTTGGTTTGCATGTATTTATCTCAGTTCAGTAGTTAGCTTATTTATCTGGTTGAGTGTTGTCTATTGCCAATGATATGCTTTTTGTTAAAATATTTTCTGAAAATATAAAAAAAAATATTAATAAATCAGAAAATGCCAAAAAAAATGGAAAAATTAAAGAAAAACAAAAAATTGAGAAGAATTGCAGAAAATTACTAAAAAAAATTCTAGAAAATTCCCAAGGCGGAAAATGATCAAAAGAAATTGATTGGTTGTCGTTTTTCAGGATTTTCTCCCGTTTAATCCAAAACGACGATTTTACCCCTCAAAGGGTAAATCGTCTTTGATATTCCGATGAATTGTGGAAATTGCTTAGAATTTGGCGATGAGCCAGATAGGTGGCTAAACCTTATGTCTAGGATTTCCACATTTCATTCTCATTTTTAGAAAATGACGATTTTACCCTTCGAATGGTAAATCGGTTTCTAAAATTCCAGAAAATCATGAAAATTGCAAAAAAAAAAATAGGAAATGGGTCAATTGAGTGACCAAACCTATTTTTGACTTTGTTTTACTCCGAATTCATTCCGAAATGATGATTTTTCCTTTTTTGGGGCAAATCGTCCCTTTTGTCTCAAAATTACGACTTTACCCCTTATGGGTAAAATCATGTCTAAATCATTCTTAAGCTTGGTTGATACTTATTTGGGTTAATAGAGCCTTCTTATGAGTGTCATGTTGATTTGATGTGTTTATTTTGCATATTTGGATTCATTAATTTGCGCCTTTTATTATTGATTGTGATTGCCAGGATAGTCATTCCTATTTGCATGAATTCCTAGATTTAGGATTCGTACTCCACTCATCTGCATGAAATCTTAGGTCAGAAAATTCAGTCAACTTAGGTACCGAAAGGGCGTCAACTCTGACAGTTGACGTAACTAAGTCCCCGAACCCATTTCTCTGGTTATCGCAGAATTGAATAGAAACTCCCGACTATTCAATAGGGTGGTCCAATCATACCCTCCAAAAAATGATTGGTGGCGACTCCATGGCATACACACTTAACACATGTCACTAGACCACACTGAAGGTCGACTACGTATACCTCCGTTGCGATTTGGGTAACGGGCCTTGGGAGAGGCCCGCGTCCGACCGGACTGGACGGCCCATTAGCCCTCGAGAGCCCACGGCGAACCTCGAGAGGGTCGCGACAATGTGTCCAAAATCATGGTCTAAACTAAAAGCTATCAACAAAACCCATGCTAGCAACATGTTCTCGAAAGAGATTGGGTGGTAATCCTTTCATCATGGGATCCGCTAACATGGCTTTTGTACTAATATGCTGAATTAACACAATTTAATTTTGAACTCTTTCTTTCACAACAAGATACTTAATGTCAATGTGTTTGGATACACTACTCGACTTGTTATTTTTCGAGAAGAAAACAACGGTCTGATTGTCACAGTGAATCTTCAATGGTCTCGAAATAGTACCAACTATCTTAAGCCCCATAATGAAGTTCTTTAACCATAGACCATGAGAACTCGCTTCATAACATGCTACGAACTCTGCCTCTATAGTGGAAGAGGTAGTTATGGACTACTTTTCACTCTTCCATGAGATGGGTCTTCTAGTGAGTATAAAAATATAACATGATGTGGATTTCTTGGTGTCGATGTACTCAACATGATCAGAATCAGAATAACCAATAACTTCAAGGTTATCTGTTCTATTGTAGTCAAGCATAAAATCTTTTTTGTACTCTATTAGTAGCGCATAACTTTCTTAGTTGCTTTCCAATGACCCATTTCTGGGTTTATTTGGTAAGGGCCAAACATTCCAACAACATATGTTATATCTGGGCGAGTACATACTTGAGCATACATAAGACTCCTTACTGCAGATGCATAGGGAACACGCTCCAATTGTACAATCTCCAGTTGATTTCTAGGGCATTGCAATAAGCTAAATTTGTCACCCTTAATAACAGAGGCAACACTGGAAGAGCAATTATGCATGTTGAATTTTTTGAGAATCTTTTCAATATAGGCTCTCTGAGATGGTCCTAAGATCCCTCGAGATCTATCTTTGTGAATCCCAATGTCTATTACATAACAGGCTTCACCAAGATCTTTCATCTCAAAATTATGTGAAAGAAAACTCTTGGTCTCATACAACATATCATTATCACTGTTGGCAAGTAATATATCATCTACATGCAATATAAAATGATAAATTTACTCCCACTGATCTCAAGATATATACGTTGATCCACTGTATTTTCTTTAAAGCAAAAATTACTAATCACGTCATGAAACTTAAGATTCCACTATCTTGAGGCTTGTTTCAAAGTATAAATAGATTTTTTCAGTTTACATTTCATGTGTTCCTTGCCCTCAACTACAAAACCTTATAATTGTGTCATATAGGCATCCTTTTGCAAGTCTCCATTAAGAAATGGTGTTTTCACGTCCATTTAATGTAGCTCTAAATCATAATGAGATACTAAAACCATGACTATTCTGAAAGAGTCCTTCTTTGACACAGGAGAAAATGTGTCGTTATAATCCACTCCTTCTCTTTGAATAAAACCTTTCGCGACCAGTCTAGCTTTATGCCTTTTCAACATTACCTTTAGGGTCCAACTTAGTTTTGTAGATCCATTTACAGCCTACAGCTTTGGCCCCTTTAGGCAAGACTATTAGGTCCCAGACATCGTTAATTTTCATTCAGTTCAACTCATCCTTCATGGCTTCAAGCCATTGAGTTGAATAATCGCTTGTGCGAAAAGTTTTTATCAATATTCCTCGAAAGAAAGCATACTATTGAAAGGAATGTAATTCACGATAATCGCTTTTGATTAATTTCGAGAGGAATGACTTACTCAAAAGTGCAAGACATAATAACGTGTTTTAAATTCAATTGAAGATATGGCATCCAAATTAAGGTCGTTCGCTAAGAACGAAAGTAGTTTGGACATCTATCTCGTCATTAAATTTGAAACTACGCTGATATTCTTGATCAATTATCGTGAATTACCAGTGGTGTACAACATGCATGAACCAATTCAAGTGTGTAGTTCCTTCTAGCGAAATTAGGGTTGGATTAACTCACACGACCAAAAGGTCGTGCAAGACTTCCAATTTTAATTTCATCTAAAGGAATTATAAACTTGACTTGGGAGTATTCGGATGATTAGAAAAAATGCCACTATCACATTCCAATGACCCGTTAAAAGAAATACAACCAAGTTCCATCTGAATGTATACACCAATAGATCCCTAATACAATCGCTCTAAGGGGTGAGATAGAGAAAACCTCAGTAAAAATAAACCCTATACAAGAGGACTAGTAATGGAAAATGAAATAAAGGAATGTGATCCTAACGTTTAAGGATGCCCCAGTTTTGATCTGTGCCTTCAGGATCACTTGCCCCAACTTGTCATCTTCATTGGATGATACCTCAATAATGTCCATAGTATGCTCCTTATCGCACACTCGGTGTTCGTCGTGGGATATCACCCTCCTCGTCTTCTATCAAGGACGTTAGGGACAAACGCACATATCTATCCTCGAAATGGCATTTAATCTAATCACCAGAATGCAATGAATGAAATGCCTATATTTATATGAACAGTGATAGATTTGGGGGGATAGAGAGTCTTACCAACCCAACTCGTCGATTTATGTGCGGTTTTAGGTGTACCAACCGCCCAAAGACATGCGCATGAAACAAGTGATGGTAAACTTCTAAAAATCAGAGGGTTTGGCACCTAAGGTTAAGGTTCTCACCTCGAGTTCTAGAAAGAGCCGATTCCATTGCACAGCTATCGTTGCATTGGGACTCGATCCATAGTTCGAAGCGAGCGAAATTGAAAAGTGGATTACCCCGTGTCTTTCCTCACGGAGATTCCATTTTCAATTCCTTCTATTGTGTTCCTAAAGGCGGCGCCCGGGGTTTTAGGCGCGATTGTGTGTGTCCATGTGTCGTGATCATCACGATGCAAGTCATGCACAACAGTTTATCAATCAGCGCTTCAAATCATCCACACAACATACATTCCTACGCCAACCTGCATAAGACAATGTTAATCACGGACTACACCCCTTATTTCTCCAATCTGCAAAACATATAACACCTATCGTAAGCGGACTTACCTCACCTTCAAGAGCGCCTGCATGGTTAGAAAAATCACTCAGTGTTTTAATTACGGCCTAAGTCCACTTGAGATCTAGAACGATAGGTTCTAGGACGAAGAAAGTCCCCAGTGGAGTCGCCAGCTGTCGCGACCCATCCGAAAGTGGACGCGGCTAATGGATTACCGATCGCGGGTCTTGGATCGGCGCGAGCCCTCCCAGGCCCATACCAAATCGCGGCGGGAGTATTTTTCAAAGGATTCGACGATAAGAGTCGATCGCTTTCGACCTTCAGTGTGGTCGTGGTGGCATGTGCAAATTGTGCATGCATTTGGAGTCGCCACCGGTCTTTCTTGGAGGGTAGACCGGAAACCTTACTGACCGATTGGGAGAGATCGATCAGTTCTGCGGGACCAGAGATTTTGGGTTCGGGGACTTGGTTACGCTGGTATCATTACCAACGCACTTTCGGTACCTAACGCGAGTGATTTTTCCTGATTAAGAGTTCATGCAGGCGCAAGTTTGGGTGGGGTAGGTTTGATTCAGGGTTTCATGCAGATTGGACGACTATTCCTATCAATCACAATCAATTTTTGGAAGACGATTCGCCCAAAGGGCGAAATCGTCATTTTAAGAAGGGTCGGGGTTCAAAATACCCGGAGTGAGTCTTGGCCAGTTGTCTGTGGCCATTTCCTATTTTTTGGGATTTTCCTGGATTTTTTTAGAATTTTTTTGGAAGACGGTTTGTCGGAAGGGCAAAACCGTCATTTCTGGAAGGTTCGGGGGTCAAAAGACCCGAAACAGGTCGTGGCCAGTTGAATGTGGCCATTTCCTATTTTCTGGAATTTTTTAGAATTTTTCTGAATTTTTCGAATTTTTTTGAATTTTTTATGATTTTCCATTTTTTATTGATTTTTCAAATTTTTATTATTATCCGAATTTTTTTAATATTTAAAAATCACTCACGGGCCGGGTTAGACCCGGCCCACGACTCGGACCCGCGACCCAGGTCCGGCCCGCCCCTCCGCGTGACCAAAACGGCGCCGTTTTTGGTTTATTGAATTTTTTTATCATTTTCTTAATTATTCGAAAATCCTACAGATCGGACGGTCCACGTGATGCCACGTGGCCATTTCTGGTGCGTCCGATCTTGGATAAGATCGGACGATCCACAGAAAGCCACTTGGCACCATCTCAACCGTTTGATCGATTATCCGAAAATCATTTATTAATTTTCTAAAAATCCACGATCGCGACACGTGTCGCGATCAGGACCGTTCAAACCAACTCACCTCGGCACGGCCCCCACCTGGCTGACGTGGCTGCCGACGTGGCGCGCCACGTCAGCCTTTGACTCGTTGACCACCGGCGACCTCGCCGGAGAAGACGATGAACAATAGATTTTCCGGCGAGGTTGCCGGAATCCTCGCCGGAGGGCCCCAAACCGACGTAAAATCCACCGTTTCGAATAGCGATTTTTACACAAAAACGATCCCCATCAAGCTCAGATCAACATGCAATCAAAACATAGAAGAAATAGCGTCGTAAAAGCCTCGAATGGCCAACCACAGAACCGGCGCCAGCAACGAATTTGCAGAAAATTTATTTCACGTTAAAACTCGGTGTTAATCGTTCGTATAGCATCCTAAGGAGACCTAGAAGCTTACCTGAGGTTATTTAGACCTCGAAGACCGTCGCTGCGCCGGTGAGGGCTCTCGGCTCGGTCCGAGCTTGCTCGAACTCCGGCTATGGCCTCCGGCGCGGTTTCAATGCAAAACAGAGAGTAAGCCGGGCTTAGAGATGTTTCTAAAGGGGTTTGAGGATAAAATAGGCGGAAAATAAAGCTCGGGGAGCCCCGGCCGAGACTCAAACGTTCGAATGCTCCATTAGGCGTTTTGTCGAACACGTTGTGAGCATAGATGAAATGGTGGTCGGGGAGCAGCACCGACCTGTCGTGGGCTCGTCGGCGACCGTGGGTGCCTTGGCGATGATCGTCGAGGATCGCTGAACGTTCGGGGAAGCTCCTCCAATGCCCGTTGCTCGAAAAACTCTCCTCTCTCCCTCTCGGCCCGACCTTCTCTTCCTCTCTCGGCTCCCTTTCTTTTCATGGCCGACCGAGCCCTTTTCGTGTCCCTCAGTCCCTCAAAACGGTCGTCGACCACCCACTCGTGTTCCCCACATTCTTTCCTTTTCTTAAAACAATTCACACCTCTCCCCACTACCTGTTTTCTTTAATCCCCTGCTATGTTTAGCTTTCGCCCAGTGGGTCTGCAACCAAGTTGCAGACCCGGTCGGACCGGGTCGGGTCGGGCCTGACCCGACCGGCCCGGTTCGACCTAATTCGTCAAATTGGGCCCCAAATCATCCCATTTTCATAAAATTTATGGCAAAATCGGATTTCTTGACATGTTTTCTATCAAATATAGGTGTTTTCGCGAATCAATTGGTTGAAATTTAATGAAAACCCCAAATTACCCTTAGGATCCGAAATTGATTTCTGCTTAATCAAGGGCCCAAACGATCGAATCAGCCAAAATTGAGGCCATCAATGGATTCATCATGATGAAAAACATAGGGTAGAGGTGTTTAATTTCAATGGGTATGCCCGTATGACATTTAATTTCAAAAATCGTGAAACCGGGGACTAAATTGAAAGATTTTTATGCAATTAAGCCCTTTTGGTTAAAATTGATCAAATTGGAGGACAAATTGACCCAATTTCACTTCGAGACTTTAGAATCCAATGTCATAGCTTATAAAAAGTGGAAATTGAAAATTAAAAGACTCGAAAAGGAATTTTTGGGCTCGGTTCGGGTTTATGTTTGTTAAGGAACACAGTGACCCGAGCCGAATTTTTGAGATTTAAAGTGACACACTTGAAGAGGAAATTAAAACAAAATTATTGAATATTTTTGAGTATTTTTCTGACCACGAATGGTATTTTTCTGATTTTTTGGGTATTTTTATAATTAAATAAATTCGAAAAATATTATAAAATACCAAAAAATATTTTTTGTTCAAAATTGGTCCCCGAGGCTAGGCCAAGGCTTCCAAGGTTGATTTTGTAATTTTATGACCTTTTTTGATATTTTTAATTAATTTTAAAGAATAAAAATCACAATAATAGATGGTCAAAAATCAGGTGTCAACACCGACCTCTCAAGAGATTGTTCATTAGCGAGAGGAGGAATATGCTCTATATTATGAGGTTCTTCATTAGATATATCCTTTGGTGGACTAGAAACTTCTAAATAAGTTAATGGTACACTAGACGCTTGAATGATAGGAACCAAACATGATCCCAAGTAGAAACTTGATCTCGAGTTTACTGAAGGTCTATTGTTCTAGGAGTACCATAATCAGCATTTTCTAAAAAACCGCATTTTTAGTTTTAACAAATTTAGTAGTATGTGAAGGGCAGTAAAATCTAAATCCCTTTGATCTTTCAAGGTAACCAACGAAATAACAAGTTATGGTCCTTTGGTCGAGTTTCCTCATTTGTGGGTTATATATCTTTGCCTTGGCTAAACAGCCCATACATAAAGATATGTCAAACTCAATTTTCTTTTTATCCACAGTTCATAAGGTGTTTTAACCATGGATTTACTAAGAACCCGATTAAGTATATGCACGGCTGTTTTAAGAGCTTCAACCCAAAGACCCTTTGGTAGAATGCTATGGCATATCATACTTCGTACCATATCCATTCAAGTACGATTTCGTCGTTAACAACACCATTTTGCTGGGGAGTACCTGGCATTGTATATTTAGCAAATATGCCACATTGCTCCAAAAATAAAGTAAAAGCATTGGGATTATGACCTGTCGGAAAACTTTTCATAATATTCTCCTCTATGGTCAGATCTTACAACTTAATTTTTCGGCCGAGTTCATTTTCAACTTCGGCTTTGTAGACCTTAAGCATGTCTAGTGCTTCAGATTTATCGTGGATGAGATAGACATAACCGTAACGTGAGTAGTCATCGATGAAAGTAATGAAATACTTATGACCATTAATACTAGGAGTAGGAAAAGGTCCACAAATGTCAGTGTGGATAATTTGTAAAAGTCCGTCACTCCTTGTGGCACCATGTTTATTGCCCATTGGAAATTTTCCTCTAATACATTTAATACATGTGTCAAAGTCAGAGAAATCTAGAGAATGTAGAATTCCTTCCTTAATAAGACGTTCCATTTTACCTCTAATATATGGCCTAGACATTCATGCCATAATTTTGAGGAATTTTCAATCTCTGATTTCTATTTCTTACTAGTTTTAGCAACTTCATCATTCACATTCATTGAAACTAATGATTCAGTAAACAAAGAATCTAAACACAGTTTGTAGAGGTTTCCCTCTAACAGATCATAACCAATAGCCTCACCATAACGAGAAATGGAGCAACTTTTATTCTCAAACTTAAATGAATAGCCATAAGCATCAAGTTTTTAAACAAAAATTAAGTTTCTAGTAATACTGGGAACATAAACAATATCAACTAAATCCAAATTGAAACCACTCTCCAACACCAAACGGAGAGTGCCAAATACCTCAACTGGAACCTTTTCTCCATTTCCCATGACAATATTACGACCTCCCTTATTTAGATTCTTCTTTGAAAGGAATCCCAGCAATGAATTAGTTATGTATACAGTTGCACCAGTATCAATCCACGATGTATCTAAAGGAGCATCAACAATATAGGACTCATAACAAACATGACATTGTAAAGTATTACCTTTCTTCTCCAGCCAATGTCAAAATTTTGAGCATTATTTCCTCACACGTCCTATAGTTCTACAGAAATGACACTTTAGATCACTTGATCCTTTTGAACGAGGAGGACCTGCCTTGTTAATTTTAGAGTCATGAGTACCCTTATTTCCATAATTGCGACTCTTGCCATTCATCTTTCCTTTTCCTTTATTTGAACCAAAAGTAATTACATGAGCACCGTCAGGTTATTCGGATTTCAGCCTCTCTTCTTCTTGGACACACAAGAAATCAACTCGCTCACCTTCTATTTCTCCTTTTTGCGTATTATAGTTGATCTTAAAAGGATCAAACTGTGTAGGAAGAGATGTCATAATGAAGTGAACAAGGAAACCTTCAGAGATTTTCATATTCAAGGACTTAAGTTGAGTAGCCATATCATTCATCCGCATAATGTGCTCACGAACACCATTGATTCCATTATAATTGAGGATAATCATTTTGGAAATAAGAGCAGTAGCTGGTACTTTAGAAGTGCCCTCATACTGCTCCTCAATGTGATCAAGGTACTCCTTAGCATTGTTAGAGTCAAGAATGGCTTCCCGAATAGCTACCGTTATGGAGCATTTCATAATCATTAGAGATATGCAATTAGATCGCTCCCACTTTTCATAGGCAGATTTCTACTCATTTGAGCTTTCATCCGTGAGTTCAGTTTGAGCGTCAACATGTAATGCATAGTCCAAGTCCATGACTCCCAGGATGATGCCTATTTGCTCTTTCCACCTTTTAAAGTTTGTACTGCTCAGTTGTTCAACAAACGAAAGACAACTCGTAATAGCAGCAGGGTTGTTTGCTAGATCAATAAAATTATGCACATTAGTATCTTTTAGAAAATCCACAAAAAACAAATAAATGATTTAATTCATCATCGCAGTAGACTGAAAAATAAGTAGTTCACTTACTTAGAAGATAAAATACAAACAACCTTACCAAAAGAAATCTAAGAATCATCTATAGCCTTTCATCGAGCCGACTATAAACACTTTAAATGGATTCTTTCAAAAGTTATCAGCAAATTTCATAAGGCAATGATAAATCAAATTAAATCGCCATTGGACAGGATTAATTCGATTTGCATATTTGCAATTTATCTGCATATCATATTATCATTCTACTCAAAATTAAATATCATAACTTTATGTTGGGCTAGTTACGAACTTAATCATGAGCATAACATAAGGCGGTTTTATCAAAATCTAAATCCTTTTAAAACAATAATCTTCTTTTGGGCCGATTACCGAATCAAATAATATATAACTGCAATAAAGAAAAAAAATTATTCGACATAATAAAGTCATGCCGAATCAGAAAACTATTGTACCATAGTATACACATACGACTCTTGTCATTTAGTCAAATAGGCTTTCTAGCATGATGGGATCATCACAAGCCATTTTTTTAAATACCAAAGCTCATATTGCATAAACTACTTCCCACTTCGTATATGGACAAGCTTAAGTACTGACTTCATCTAGATCTAGTGACTCAGATCGCATGAGGAAATTCAAGACTATACAATGGTCTGCCATAAAGAAGCGCAATTCAACGAGTACAGAACATCCCAAGAATCTTCATCAATTTAAACATGTTAAAAAGCAACCTATAGCATCATGACTCTGCTGATCTGACTCAAAGCTATGTCAAAAAGGTTGTCCGAGATAACTTACGAGCACCAGATCCATCGCAAGGAAATCACGGCCGTGTGTTCTCCGAATCAAAATAATCTCAAAACAATTTATTGTTATAGGTTTATTCCATCGTCAATGATAACATGAATTATATCATAGAAGGAGGCGAAAAACCATAATAAACATTATAACTATGTCCATGCGTTGAATAAATCAATGCTCTGATACCACATGTTAGAGTCGATAGGATCTTGCAATCACACGAACAAAAGACAAAATTGATAAATATAGCATACCCGAATCAAAAGAAGTCATTATTGATCCGATGAAAGAAAATATGTCGTCTGTGGATATAGATCTTCACTATCCTCATCTATAGCAATTGAGATGGATGTATATTTTTTTCTCTCAATAATTTTGTAGAGAAAACGAAAGCGTAAAAATGCTTAAGCGTAAGGAAGCGTTAGCCGTTCACCACAAAAGGAGATCTTATATAGAGGAAGTGATGGAACCAACCCTAGAGCTGCCTAATCTCAATCATGTTTAAAGATAAGGATTCTAGAAGCCCAATTAAATGTCATAAAATATTCTCTAATATACTTATTTAAATAATAGAATTGATAGGCCGCATAATTGGAATGGATCTCGTCAAATCCAACAGATTTCTCATGCTATTGTTTTGCTAAATCAACATAAGTTAATTACAGCACGTACTTGCTCTTATACATAATCACGAGAGACTTAGATGACGTCTAAAGGATGACAAACAAGTCCTGAGTTAGGACTCCTAACTCAAGGCTGGCATGTTCTGACCAGCAAAGAGCTGAGACCAAAGGAGAGATTATTGGCGAGACACGAACATCTAAACCTCATAATACAAAAGGAAAACATCGAGGACCATTCCTAGCATTAATAGGCACAATGACACCTCTCTTTTACACTTGCTGAATGTTTTTTTTTTTTTTTATAAATGTTATGCCCTTATTTGCACTCTCGCTTCCTTGCCTTCACCGGTTTCTTACGATTGACAAGGGAACAAAACAGAGTAAGGAGCAAAAGACAAGTTCAGAACGAATTAGAAATCAATTCTGAAATTTTGTCGGGAAGGGAATTGCCTGGTATGTGTGGCTCTTGGTTGACGGATTTCATTGGATGCCGCCTGACGGCGATTCTTATCTGGCCAAGCTTTACGATCTTCTTCTTCTCGGCTGCGACTTGCGCAGATCTCTCGGTGAGGAACTCCAAAAAGAGTTGCGCGGATAAGATGATCAGAAGTAACGCTTCCGAGTTCAACTTGTTGATGTCTCTATCGAGCTTCACAATCCTCTTCGCGCGGCCGGCCCGCACATCAGGTCTGATTGTTGAAATCGTGTCTTATTCGGTGGAGAACCAGAGGATAACTCTTATGGCTTTACCGTTAAGATTGTTAAAACTTAGGAACAAAATATTCGATTCGTATATGTAATGTCCTGTAATATAATTCCGCTCTCCCCAGAATACAATAAATCTTCTTATTTACTCCGCACAAAATAAATAGAGAGAACATGAACAGTATTAATATGTAAAACCCAGCTAATACATGAAAATACAAAAGAGGATTTCTTTTTTTCTTTTTCTTTTTACATTTTTATTGTGATTTGGACATACTCTTTATCGGCAAATAAATGAGAGGGTTAATAAGAAATAAATCATATCAAAAGCTACAAAAACATAGACAAATTGATTATGGTCATAGTTTCCATTAAAGCCATCACCAAAAAAAAAATGATTTTGGATATTTCAAAACTATTGAAATATCCATCATCTAGTACTTAGAAAAAACATAGATATTTATACTCAAGTGAGAAACTTCGTGCTTGTATTCAAACAAGCTCTCTGAGATATTTTCACAGGTTTAAAATATCCAACATGACACGCCGATGTGTGACGGTAAAAGTGAAAAATGAAGATGGCCAGACTCTTCCTAGTGTACTTGGTCATACACGGTAAAACAAAATGACTTATGTTTGTCATAGTTGTCAAGGCGTCGCCTAGGCGACCTTGGGGACCAAGGCGTCCTGTCGCCTTGCTCGGTCTTCTCAAGGCGGGCGCCTTGGTCGCCTTGTGGACGCCTTGGACGCCTTGGGCGCCTTGCTGGTTTTTCTCAAGGCTGGCGCCTTGGTCGCCTAGGCGTCGCCTTGTGGGCGCCTAGGCGAAGCCTTGGGCGCCTTGAAAAGTACAAATATTAAAAATTATTTATTTTTAATAATATTTCATGCATATATTTACTATATTAAAAGTTATTTATTTTTAATAATCTTTCATGTATATGTTTGCTCGGTTGAATCATGAATGTAAGTTTTGTAGTACAAATATAAAATATACAATTATACATATATATTTAAAAATTTAGCTACATTGTCGCCTTATCGCCTTGCGGACGACTAGGCAGGCGCTTAATCGCCTAGACGTTTTAGAGACCTCTGCTCGCCTTGTCGCCTTAACAACTATGATGTTTGTTACATACGCCTCTCCACCTACGGGACTAGAAATAGAGAAATGGATTCTGACAGATTAATTTGTTGATTCTGTGTTTCGACCTCGTGATCTTGAAATCAATTTCTTCTTGTAAATTCCTCGTGGATCAGCATTCAAAGAGCGAGAGAGAGAGAGAGAGGGGGACACGTCATCTGAATAAGATATAGACGTCTTAATTATGCGCCTACCATCGCTGACTCCCACGTGATTGGAGATGGGAAGACCATTTCGTAACGTAACTCCAATCAATCGATGCGGAAAAGACAACTTATAGATAATGTAAGAAGAACATACAAATATATTCTCGCGCTCCGTGACTTAAGTAAGGGTCGTGACTGGTGACTATCGTGCTAATCCTCTTGAGGAATAGTCAAGGTGCGCCCAAGCTGGCCTGGACACCTCAATCATTAAAAAAAAAAACACATACACATATATTTATATATAATGATACACAGTGAAAGTGTTCTAACAAATAAGAATCTAAAGTGAATGTTGTTTTAAATAAAGGCCTAGAATGATAAATTCAATTTCAAATAAGGGATTAAAGTAGTAAATTAAGTTTCAAATAAGATCTCAAGATCACTAAGGACGTGGGAAATTTTCGTGTCGTAGCCTTTTTGTTTTTGTACACTTGTGCACGCTCTCTCTCGTCCCTTTTCTTTTATCTTTTATGTCCAGCAATGCGGCATCGAGGCCGAAGCTGCTAATCATCATCATCTCGACAACGGAACTGGATCCCCTGGCCCACTGTAATCGGGGTAGGGGGTGCCCTGACAGATCAGGGTCGTTCGTTCAACAATGGACGGCCCTGATCTCTTAACAAAAAAAAAATTCAACCGCAATTTTAAGAGATCAAGGCCATCCGTTCAACCTAATCTGTCAGGGCACCCCTGCCCCGAGCAAGGGATCCAAATCTGGGCAAGGCTTCGTTGAGGCGGACGAGACGACAATAATGAGTGTGTCGAACGCGATCTTGCCGGGGAAGCTGCGGTCGAGGTTGGAGCGGATGCAGAGGATTCCATCCATCCAGGGCAAAGAGTAAGGTCTCCGAGGTGAGGACGTGGAAGGAAAAAGAAAGAAAAGGACAGAAAGGAAGTGAAAGAAGTAAAAAAAAAACGGTTCTTCACCAAAATGCCCTGATCATATGGAGATTTTTTTTTATTGGCGAGATTGGCCCTTATTTGAGATTAATTTGCCACTTCATGCCTTAATCTGTGATAAGATCTCTTTTGAGAAAACAACTTCACTTGTTCTTATTTAAAATTTTTCCAATAGATCAAACGAATTGGGAAATTTAGAGTATATTTTGTCTTTTCCTCAGAATTTGAATAGGAATAATGATAATCCAGCCCGACAAGAATAAACACAAAAGAAAGACATGAACGACGCAGACAGCTTCAATGGCGTTCTCCCTTTAATGAATGGATGAACCAACACTCGCAAGAAGGTTAGATACCGAGTCGAGTTTGGTATACTGCACAACCCTCTCTCTCTCTCTCTCTCTCTCTCTCGCTCGCTCGCTCGCTGGCTTCTCTTTCTTTCGCAGAATTGTGGTCAGAACAAGACGACGACTACAGGAACATCAGTGCCGGCCCCAACACATGAAACATACCAACCGAAACCTTAACGAGAATCGATAAACACCCCGCACACCCAAGAGAGCGCCAAACATGGCGAGGAGGGCGGACAACAAATGGGTGTCGACCATCGCGAGCATGTGGATCCAGGCCAGCTGCGGCGCGTCCTACACCTTCGGCATATACTCCTCCACCCTCAAGTCCTCCCAGTCCTACTCCCAATCCACCCTCAACACCGTCTCCGTCTTCAAGGACATCGGCGCTAACGCCGGCGTCATCTCCGGCCTCCTCTACTCTGCCGTCACCGAGAAGCGCGGCCGCTCCGGACGGTCGGTGCTCTCTCCCGGGCCGTGGCTCGTCCTCCTTGCCGGGGCCGTGCAGTTCTTCGCCGGGTACTTCTTGATTTGGGCCTCCGTCGTCGGAGTGATTCACCGGCCGCCGGTCGCGGTGATGTGCCTGTTCATGTGGGTGGCGGCTGACGCGCAGACTTTCTTTAACACCACAAATGTGGTCAGTGGCGTGCACAACTTCTCCGATTACAGTGGGACAATTGTCGGCATCATGAAGGTATGTGTATCTGTGATTGTTGTGAAATGTTTTCAGAATTTCAATTTGTAGCTGGTGTTATTTGGGGAGAGAGAGAGTGTGTGCCCAAAGCAGCCTTAAGAATTTTTCCATGTTGCTGATTGGTCAGTGCTGGTTAGAATCCATAAACATCGCCCTGCCTGCTGAATCGAGCTGGTGTAATTAGTCCATATGTAAATTGGAGTGCCTCCACACGACATTTTAAGGATTGTTCCTGTGATATCTTGGCGAATCTGGGAAAGCATTTCTGAAGCTCCACGCATGTTCTTGGCAATGACATGCTTCATTCCCTCGCCTCCACAGACATGTCAAGATGAAGATAGGGTCCGAATTGAAGCTTAAACTAAAGGAATCGGAGATTCTATTTCCAAGTTGATTTACTCGTCGCGGTTGATCTGTTCTTGTATGTGATAACTGTTAATCGCTGTGCAAATTGTAGTGTGCTTATGGTGAGGGAAGACGAATAAGGGGAGAAATTGCTGCAGAAATGAATTTTAGAAGTGATTGGAAAGCCTTGCTGTTTGATCCACTTAGGAATAATCCCGGAAGGTGAAGTTTTGGGGAAGGTAGGGAAAATGCTTAAGAATCAATCTGATCATTAATTTGATAGCAAATTTCCTGTGCGAGTCTGCATAGTTTTTGTGCATAAAAACGTGTTCTTGAGTGCTAATCTACCTTGTTCTGGTGCAGGGCTTTCTTGGTCTAAGCGGAGCTATACTGATCCAAGTGTACTACACAATGCTCAAGGACCAGCCGACTGCCTTCATTCTGATGCTAGCAATTTTGCCGACATCCGTGTCTCTCGTGCTTATGCTTTTGGTTCGAATCTACGACACGAACGCGATGGGAGACAAGAAGCAGTTGAATAGCTTCTCTGCAGTTGCTTTGTTCATTGCCGGTTATCTCATGATCTTAATAATACTGGAGAACATATTTACCATACCGTTATGGGCACGCATCCTGACGTTCATAGTTCTGCTATTTCTGCTTTTTTGGCCTCTCAAAACGGCAATTGTGGCAATGAGGGAGGAAAGGGAGGGATCGTCAGAGTCGTCGTCTTCTGGGAAGACTCCATTGTTGGACAATCCCCCGCAAGTAGTGCCCCAGAAAGTTTCAGAAGACATGAATCTTATCCAGGCGATGCGTACTGGGGACTTCTGGCTGTTGTTCATAGCCATGGTGTGTGGGCTCGGCTCTGGATTAGCCACCATAAACAACATCAGCCAAATAGGAGAATCTTTCGGATACAGCACCGTCGAGATCAACACTCTGGTCTCTCTACTGAGCATATGGAACTTTCTAGGTCGCTTCGGAGCCGGATATGTTTCCGACGTCTTGCTCTACAAGAGAGGTTTCACGAGGCCGTTCTTGATGGCTTTTACTCTGCTCGTCATGACGGCCGGTCACATAATCATCGCTTCCGGCTTCTCTGGAAATCTTTACGTGGGCTCAGTCCTCGTAGGCGTCTGTTACGGTTGCCTGTGGTCGTTGATGCCCACGATCACCTCGGAGCTATTCGGCGTCGGACACATGGGCACCATCTTCAACACCATAGCCATAGGTAGCCCCGTCGGATCGTACATCCTGTCGGTGAGGGTGATCGGGTATATCTATGACAAGGAGGCGACGGGGGAGGATAACTCCTGTTACGGCACTCGTTGCTTCATGCTGTCGTTCTTCATACTGGCGTCTGTGGCCTTCTTCGGTTTCCTGGTCGATCTGGTGTTGTTCTTCCGCACGAGGGGTTTCTACAAGCTGGTTCTTCACAGGAGATCGCAGCATTCGCAGCTCACCGCAGCTGATGATTGAATTCCCCTGCATTAGTTTCTTCTTTTCCATGCCATTCCCTTATTGTATTCTCATTCCGGACCAAGTAAAAGTCTGTGCGCTACCGAGTACCCTCATTTCTCTCTCGTTTTTCTTAGTGAGAGAGAGAGAGAGAGAGAGAGAGAGAGAGAGATGATCATTTTGCTTTCTACCTTGGCAAATTGTTAGCTTGAAATGCACCAATACAGAAGCAAAAGACATAGAGAAGTCTCCTGTGAGAACAGAGTGTTCATTTAACTTTGAGCAGATGAATGTAAGATGCATTAACATGTTGGTTGGAATTTTGCCATAGTTCAAGTCTTTTTGACTCAGATCATCGATAGATACAATCCAAATCGAGCTTTCAATATAACGACGCATTGGTAACAGACGTGTTCCATATTACTTTGTTTTAGTGTTCTCTGTCGTGTTGGAAATCATACCTCTCTGCTCTGTGCGGAGGTGGGAACGGGCCAGGTACGACCGAGGCCACGTTAAGGCCCAGGTGTCTCATAGCCGCCACGATCGTCATCAACATCGCAAAGACGACAAGACAACATCAATCGTCGCCCAGAGTCGAATCCCACCCGACAACCCGTTACAACATCGTAAAACCTCGAGAAGACGGCGGCGGCGACGACCACCCCCGCCACCACCAAAACCCGAGAAAGATGGAGACCCGCCAACGGCACGAGAAGAAGAAGCTGCGCAACAAATGGGCGTCGACCGTGGCGAGTATCCTGATCCAGAGCACCAGCGGTAATCTCTACACCTTCTCCGTCTACTCCCCCGCCCTCAAGTCCACCCAGGGCTACTCCCAATCCACCCTCGACACCATCTCAGTCTTCAAGGACTTCGGCGCGAACTGCGGCGTCCTCTCCGGCCTCCTCTACTCCTACGCCAACGATCCCCGCCGCCGTGGCGGGCCGTGGGTGGTGCACCTCGCCGGGGCCGCCCAGAACCTGCTGGGCTACTCCTTGATGTGTGCATCCATCGCCGGGATCTTGCGCCGGCCTCCCGTGGCAGCAGTGTGCCTGTTCATGCTGGTTGCCGCGCATGCGCAGAGCTTCTTCAACACCGCCAATGTCGTCACTGCAGTCCGGAACTTCCCCGATTATAGCGGCACTGCTGTTGGGATCATGAAGGTGATTGATTGAGTGTGAACATTTAACTTTGTGGATTGGTCAATGTTGATTTGAATTTACTTTCTTTTCACTTGTTTGAATGAAAGATTTTCACTTGACTGATGTTCAAAGTTTGCTCTTTCGTTATGATTAATGATATACGAGGATCGGGGTTCTTGATGTTTTCCTCTGGATGTCATCCCATAAATTGCATCATGTCCTCAGTTGGAACTGCAGCTTCTATTGATTCCTGATAAGTAAAACTGGTGTTTGATCTTGATACATGCGCAGGAGGAAGTTGACAAGCAGTTCTATTGAGTGCTTAAGAGGTATCATATGTAAGTGAAAACCTGTGGAAATTGGACAAATCATTGAGAACAAGGTCGTCTATAATTTTGAGAAGTGCTCTGCTCTAATGTTTCTTCCTTCGCTCCGCCGCATTTTATAGCTAATCGCTTTGGTTGGATGGTTGTTGATTCCTTTCTTTTGTTAGGGTTTTATTGGTTTAAGTGGAGCTATACTGATCCAAATATATCAGACAGTATTCAACAAGAACCCTGTTGCTTTTCTCCTGATGCTTGCACTATTACCCATGATCAATGCTCTGCTCCTCATGTGGTTCGTGAGAATATACAACGCGAGTGCAGCGGAAGAAAAGAAACACCTGTATGCTTTGTCCTTGGTTGCTCTCGTCATTGCAGTTTATCTCATGGTCGTTATAATATTGGAAAACATTTTCAAGTGGACGTTCTTGTTGCATCTTTCGGCGTTAGTTTTGCTGCTTCTGTTGCTCTTTTCGCCTGTCTATGTTGCTGCGAGAGCCCTGCAAGGAGAATTCACGAATGCTGAACAGACACTGTCGACTGAAGGTGTGGATCAGCATCGCGATCTCGACCAGCTAGAGCGCTACAAGAAGATTTACTATGGAGAAGAAGATCCGACTGGTTCTGAATATCAGATTTTGCCTGGTGACAATAATGAAGAAATCAGTAAACATGAAGACAACAACCAGCAGCTCGAAAGAGATCTAGATTTGTCGCAAGCTATGTGCAATGTGGACTTCTGGATATTATTTCTTGCCATGGCATGTGGCATGGGCTCGGGACTAGCCACGGTTAACAACATCAGCCAGATAGGAGGATCTCTGGGTTACACCAGCGAAGAAGTGAACAGTATGATCTCCTTGTGGAGCATATGGAACTTTCTTGGTCGTTTCGGGGCCGGATTTGTATCAGACTTCTTCTTACACACCAAAGGGTGGGCTCGGCCATTGTTCATGGCCATAACTCTAGCTGCTCTCAGCGTTGGTCATGCGGTCATTGGTTCTGGCCTGCCTGGTGCTCTGTATGTTGGTTCGGTTTTGGTGGGCGTATGCTATGGCTCACAGTGGTCATTGATGCCAACAATCACATCCGAGATATTCGGGGTGAATCATATGGGCACCATATTCAATACCATCACCATGGCGAACCCTGTTGGATCGTACATCTTCTCCATTAGAGTGATTGGGTATATCTACGACAAAGAAGCATCGGGGAAAGGGCACAAATGTAAAGGAACAAAATGCTTCATGTTGTCTTTCTTCATTATGGCGGGCGCTACTCTTTTGGGTTCTCTTGCAGCATTGCTATTATTCTTCAGGACGAGATACTTCTACAGTCGGGTTATACTCCGACGAATACAGCATTCCTCGAGGTTGTAAAATAGTTAGTTTATTGATGGGGTAGATTTCCTCGTGAAGGGATTTGCTCGAGTTTGATAGTGACCAATCTTAAAGGTGAGGGAAGCACCATATGCCGGATTATTGATAATAGTGACTTTCCATCTTTCTCATGGAAGTTCAATTATGGGTTCCACACTTCCACGTGCATCAATTCGCCGAATTGACAAGATGCATGAATGTATTCAGATAGAGCCATAATACCAGAGAAGCTGATTCAAGCAATGAGCGAAGAAAGAGTCTGGACTCTGGTGGGACTATTCAGTTGGGAGGCAAGAGTTAAAAAAGCATGTAGTCAATGGTCATGACCAGAGATTGAAGGTTGATCAGCCTAGTGAAAATTGCCCAGCCTCAGGGTCTTGAAGGTTGTCCTGAGTCCATAAACACAGACAACTGCGGCACACCTCGGATGCCGGTGCCACTTTTTCAAGGGAATTAGAGTGGAATTATTAGCCTAGCAATGGAGTTCGACTTAGTACGTGAGGAGTTTGGTTAGTGCGAGTGTCGGCGGACCGGCCGTTCCAAGTATCACATACATACTGATTGAGCCTAAGCTTTCATTAGTGGCCCTGTTTCCTTTGTCATCTGTAGTGATCCCAATAATGGTAATCTGCCTCTGGCATTTTGGGTTTTGGTCGGATGTTGTATAGAAACTCTTCTTCGCTAGCTATTTTGCTTGTTGTCTTAGCTCTGTTTTTCAGTTTTGACTGGGTCAAAAACCTGTTTGAAGTACTTCTCTTTCCAAGCGAAGCCATCTTGTTCCATGTTCACTGGATAATATGATGGGGCCAAGTTCATAATGCCATAAAAGGGTTTCTAGTAAACAGCATAAGCTTTTAGACCAAAAAAAAACAGCATAAGCTTACAAAAAAAAAAAAAATAGCATAGACAAAAGGAAAAACATTCTATCTTTGAACCTCGAGTCCTAAGCATGTCGCCTGGACAAAAACTTGCTTTCTCAAGAACATAGAAAAAAAGTCATCTGATAAATTACTACACAAGACCACAAATCACAATGGCTTTTTGTCGCTGGACAATCAGTATTACCAGAAAGACGATGCAGCAAATGCTGAAGCTCGTTCCCGATCAGTCCTTGGTCCTAACAGCGTCTTCCTCGGCAGCCCCATCTCTTGATTCAGCAGCTCCTTTCACGCCTTCCTTGGCAGCCTCGTCTCTGGATTCGTTGGTTCTCTTCCCGGCACCGGCGGCAGTGGCGGCGGCCGCTTCCTTTGCTTCCTCGAGGGCCTGAATCAACCTCTCGAGACATTTCTCGGCATCATCATTCGCGGATTTGGGCATAAGGTTCTCGGCAACATCAGCAGGAGTGACGTTCACTTCACTCATCAAGCCGCGGACCATATCGAACATCGGATGCGTTTCGAGACTGAGGTAATTCTTCGCCAGCACTTTGAACCCCTCGAAACAGCAATACGAAAGCTCGATGTGCTTGTCCATCCTACCCCTCCTTATGAGCGCAGGATCCAACTTCTCCACATAATTGGTGGTGAAGACAATGAGCCTCTCTCCTCCACAAGCAGACCACAACCCATCAATGAAGTTCAAGAGCCCTGAAAGAGTGACCTTGCTGGTGGTGTCTTCATACGGGTCTCTCCTGGGAATATCCTTGTTGGGCTTGTCCATGCTCTCGTCCTCCATCGCCAGCTTCTCACCCTTCTTCTTCCTCTGCCCCGTGAGGTCGAGAGAGCAGTCGATGTCCTCGATCACGATGATCGATTTGCTTGTCGTCTCGATCAACAGCTTCCGGAGGTCGGTGTTGTCCTTGACCGCCGTGAGCTCGAGGTCGTACACGTCGTAGTGGAGGAAATTCGCCATGGCGGCGATCATGGTGGACTTGCCCGTGCCGGGAGGCCCATACAGGAGGTAACCCCTCTTCCAAGCCTTCCCAATCCTGGCATAAAAATCCTTGCTTTTGCTGAAAGTCACCAAGTCCTCCATGATCTCCCTCTTCTTCTCGGGCTCCATGGCCATGGTGTCGAACGTGGCCGGGTGCTCGAAAGCGATGTGGCTCCACATTGTGGACTTCATGGACAGCCATTTGAACCCCGGTGAGTTAGTGAACAGCTTCCTCTGCCTGTTTCTTGATCTTATCTCCTTCCCTTCTTTGATCACGTGCTTCAGGTAGGACTCGGCGATGACCTCCCTGTGCTTCTTGTGGAATGTCAGCCGGTAACACCTCCTCTCCTGCTCGGGATAGTAAGTCATGGACCGCGGTGGGGGCGGCGACATGATCTTGCTCGAGGCCCACCAGACCTTGACCCCCATGTACTCGTCGGTGACCCTCTCGGACTCCTCCATGGTGAGGACCAGGTTGGTGCTGTCCTTGCCCATCTCGGCCTTGAGCCGCTTGGCGCTCTTGGAGGTGTTCTTGCTCAGGTAGGCCTCGGCGGCGGCGTAGACCTCGCTCCGCCGGAGGCGGTCGCTGTTGTACTCGTGGATGGAGATCTTGATGTAGGGGTAGAAGCAGGAGGAGAGCCGGCCGGTGTACTTCTCGAAGTAGCGGCGGAGCTCGTAGGGGCAGTACTGGCGGATCATGGCCCAGATGAACATGAAGCTGGCGAGGGCCGAGCCCATGGTCGCCCACATTTCCATCATCATCGGCGGCATCATCATGGCCATCAACATCCTCATGGTCGTCGTCGGCCTCGGTAGCCTCCCTTTGTGCCTGCTTCTTCCGAGAGATGGGTCTTGTGGGTCGGTCTGGTTTTCGTTCTCTAGGGTGAGGTTGGGCATGGGAGTGGTCATGGACCTCTCTCTCTCTCTCTCTCTCTCTCGGTTTTGGGTTTCTCTCTCTAAGGAGGAAGCAGGGGAAGAAGAAGGTGGCTTTCCATGGTGTGTTTCACCTGTGTAAAGTTGGGGAAGGAAAAAGAAAGGAAGACTAGGAGAGTAGCAAGAGTAGGTGGACAGTGAGGAAAAGGCCCGCTGTTCATCACCATTGCATCAATTGAGAAGACTGGATTTTTGCGATAATTCAGACATTGTGATGCTACTCTCTTTTTTTTTTTTTTTCTTCCTTTTCCTTTTTGCTTTTGCTGATATTATACTACTTGTAATTTTACTAACTGCAAAAATAGCCATTTCTCTCTTTTACGCATGATTTTTTCCACCGCGACATCGTAATTTTCCCGAGATCGTATAAATTAAACCATAATTTGCAATAGCATTTGGATGCGCACGGAGAAAAAAAAAATTAATTTGTAATTATTCCCAATTTTTGCGTTATTATATGAGATTAGTGGGATACTTGGTTTTTTTTTTTTTAATTCACTTAGGATGGAGACCCACATGGCACATCATCGAAAGAATAATTCAACAAATTAATCTAGAATCCTATAGTAATGACTAATGAGATGACTCGGACAAGATATGTGTGGATCTCCTCGTGTGCTTCCTTTTTCTTCCGGTAAAGAAACAAACTTTTTGGGAATCAGCAATGTCAATTTAATACAAGGAGAAAGGAAACAATTGCAATTGGGGATTTATCATATTACATTTTGTTCTTGTTAGAATTAGTTGGGTCTATAACCAATCTTGGGTTCTTCGTATAAATTTTTTTTTTCTTTAGTGATTTTGAAATGAAGTTGTTCCAAACTTCTTTTTAATCTGGCACCCCCTCGAGCGAAGATTCCGCAAAAATTTTGTTATGTCTTTTATATACCGACTTGTTTTTGCGTCCATTATTACCACGGAATATCCGCCGGAGAAAAAGGGGAAAAAAAAAAGCAAATTTGACCGAGGGAAGCTGCTACTCGACGCGAGCGATTCGCGGGAGACAACTTCGAAGAAGTTTGCATTTCATTTCGAGAGTTACTCGTGGATTCTCATCGCTAGTTAAGTAATGGCAAAAAAAAAAAAGATTTGATTATCATACGAATGTGTATTATAAGATTTCATTAGATAATCAATCATGAGCTACAATTAAATTTTTGTGCACATTATTTAGAATGCATCACGCGTTGTTGGAAAATATGGATTTTGGTTATTCACGGTCTGTAAGTGTATAAGCCCCCCTTAAAATACTTTCTACACTAATTAGACCGAGATCACGGAAAAATAGCATCGTAAGCAAAGTTTCTCCAAAAGGTGGAACTTTAATGACTCGTGATGCATTAACGTGATATCACTAATCATATTTGGATTTTCTTTACTCGTAATATTTTCATATTATGTTCTACCTTAACTATCATAATCATCCCACCGTCATCCAATTTTATTTATTCGATGGAAAATTTTAAATAAGGGAACGTTGTACTTGTTGAAGTTATTATCGCCTAATGACGGGTCTTATATGCTCTTTATATACACGTGGTCTCCCTCCCTTCACCCATAAGCTTAAGTTTTTGGGTTGAACTTTCTAACATTGTATCAAAGTCAGTTTTATCTCTTCAGCTAATGTGCGTGTGTTCAATTTCACATGTCGCCACATAATTTGATTTGCACGTGAGAAGGGGTGTTGAAGTTGTTATCTCGCATCGCCTAACAATAACGGATCTTATATGTTGTTTATATTCGTGTGGTCCCAAAATTCAGTCAAAGGAACGTTGGAAAACATACGGTATGGGTGGATGACGAATGTTTCGCCCGGACAGTAGTAGGATCGACTCGAATCAGGGTTTTTAGTGAGGGGCACAGTAAAATGATGATACTTGGACAGGAGAACTAATGGTGATCGACCACGTGGCGGACGGCGATTGGCGGGGAGGGAGTTCGTTCGTTCGGGGGGTCGGGTACTTTTGGTCACTTTCAATCTGACAAAAGACGACAAATTACGGGACAATTCAGAAGTCACGTCGCTCGCGTGGCATTGATCGATTGTCCTCAACTCTCCTCCCCCGATTCTTCTTCTTCCCCCACCTTCTCTTTTTAACCCCTCCTCCACCATTCCCCACTTAATTTAAAAAAAAAAAAAAAAAAAAAAAAAAAAAAAAAAAAACCACAACCCCCCGACGAGAATGCCTTGGTGCGAAGGCCAGACTTAATTTAGGGAAGAGGATTCGTCGCTATTACTAATTATCTCCAAAAATGGAGTGGAAAGTGCTAATTTGATCTTCGAAAGATTGCGTTGGCAGCGGCTTTGGTACCGCC
Source organism: Rhodomyrtus psidioides (assembly GCA_021437785.1). Taxonomy (NCBI): domain Eukaryota; kingdom Viridiplantae; phylum Streptophyta; class Magnoliopsida; order Myrtales; family Myrtaceae; genus Rhodomyrtus; species Rhodomyrtus psidioides. The sequence continues at coordinate 8,536,829 of JAILYB010000015.1, read as the reverse complement.
TGAGCTAAAGGCGTTGGGACACGAAGGGGCTAAGCCCTCCTCGCCGAGGCCCAACTCCCCTCTCCAAGATGCCCACCTCCTGGTAATCCCTCGAAATCATGCACGTGACTAGCACGCGCAATCTTTTTGGCCCGCCCACGGCGAACTTGGGGGGTGCTGCTGACTGACCGACACAGACACAGACACAAAGGTCTTCACGAATGTTTTTAATCCGTTGCGCACAGCCACGAGCGAAGATTCTGCAAAATCGTTTTGTCTTTATCCGCCACTTGTTTTTAAGTGCATTATTACCACGGAACATCGGCCGGAGAAAAGAAAAGAAAAGAAAAGAAAAGAAAATTTGACGAGGGCAGCTCGGGCCTTCGGGGACACCACGAACACCAAAATGAAAGGTCATCTACACATATCAATTGCCCCCCATAAACTTAAAAGCACTAAAGTAGTCTCCCACAAACACCCCTAATAAAAAGTCATCATCTTGGTCATATGAAATGGCTCACAAAATGAAAATTTATCATTTTCTGGAATATTAAGTTTTTTTTTGTAGAGCTTCGGAATTATTTTATGTGTTTAAAGTCCGGCAAGGATCGGGCCCTCGCCCAAATCTGACGAGGGCCATGAAGCCCTCTCCGGTCGAGGGCGAGGGTTGCGACCCTTGCCCAGACGTGGCGAGGGCTGCGATCCTCGTCCGCGACCGGCGAGGGCTTCGAGGGTTGGCCGCCCCTTGCCTGTTCCCGATGACCCTCGCCGGACTTCGTCAAAAATAAAAACAATAAAAATAATAATTATTATAAAGAAGTTCAGAAACTTAATTTTTTTATATATAAAAATCATGTTAACGATTGGGCCTCTTAAATGAGTTAAGCCCACCAGATAGTGAAAGGATAGAAATCTCTCAAGTAGGTAAAGTCCAGGTGATAGTTAAAGGATAGAGATCTCTTAAATAGACCCATTCATAACCCACTGATTTTGGCCTCTTTATTTTGTAGATCCATTATGATGATACGCTGACTTTTTTTTTTTTTTTTATGACCCATTACTATCTTTTTAAATGCTTACGGGTTATTATTAAATGAGTTTTGAACTCATTTTGACCGGTCTAGCCACAAGCAACTAGCAAAACAACTCGGCTCGGTCTATATGGGCCGGTTGGGTTTGTCATCACGGGCCATGCTGTAAGGCCCGTTAATCGTTTTCGGGCTTTGGGCCTCCAACACCGCCAACCTCGACATCCCCATTGCCCTCGGTTTTCTACGTCACTCAACAAGTTAAAGTAAAATCAAAGTTGCAGTCGGCCGTCGGGAAAGAGAGAGGTTGATGATCACATCCAAATGGTCATGTAGGTATATACTCGTTTTTGAGTGCTCTCGCTGCCCACCGAATTTGGACTCCATTCGTTTCGCGAAGTTGTGTGATGACAATATTTTCCGACGTTCAGCTCAAACATGAAAACGAAGGAAAATATTTTCCGCCGTTTGGCATGAAAAATCTAATTTGATTTTCCTCCTTACATTTCATTTAATTATCTTTTCTTTTCTTTTCAAAATAATTCAAATATTTTTTTTTCCTTTTTCCTTCTTCTTCGGTCGATCATAGGCCACAAGCGGCCTTCGGCGAGCTCGTTGCTCAGCTAGTCGGTCAATCACCTGTCTTTGGGAAAGCTCGAGGAAGAAGGAAAAAAAAGAAAAGTGCATCCATCCAATTTTGAATGGAAAACGCTTACATGGACAATTTTAGTAATTTTTTTTTATTTGGCTATTTGTTTATTTATTCTTTCGTTTCTTTGTCATTATTTTTCTTTTGTTTCTTTTTTCCCCTTCCCTTCTTGCTCTACCGATCACCAGACCTCGACGACCGGCCAAAGCGAGGGCCGATGAGTTCGACCTACCGGGTCATTGGCGAGGGTGTTCTCAACCGTCCCTAGGGACGTCGACCTCGCCAGTAGGGGTTGAGCGAGGACTATGCTCAACCTCGCCCAGCGATGGCCAGGTCAAACTTGCCAGCCCTCGCCTTTGGCATATCACTGAGATCTGGCAAAGGGATGAGACAAAAAAAAAAGAAAAAAGAAAAAAAAATTCAAAAATTAAAATGTATTATTATTATTATTATTATTATTATTATTAGCAATAAGTGCGTTAAAAGTTCTAAAACTTATCGCGAAAGTGTGATCGAGTTCTAAAACTTTTAAAAAGTGCAATTAAGTCCTAAACTTGTGACAAAATGCAATTGAATCCTAACTTTTAAAAAGTGCAATGAAGTTCTAAAACTTATCGAATTGATGAAATCAAATTTTTCCGTTGATTGCACTTTTTGAAAGTTTTAAGATTCAATTGCAATTCAATGATAAGTTTTAGCACTTAATTGCTCATTTTAAAAATATTAGGACTCGATTTCACTTTCATAATAAGTATTATGGCTTGATTGTATCTTTTAAAAATATTAAGACTTAGATTGCACTTTTTGAAAATGTTAAAATTTAATTACACTTTAGTTATAAATTTTAAGACTTCATCCTTTATTATTATTATTACCATCGTCATGTTATGGCGGCCGAAAGAATCGATACGAAGAAATAAACCACACTGCCATCATCACGTCGGGGGCTTAAGTCAAAACACGGCATTCATTCATTCCTCCGATAATAAAGTCACTCAAAAACATTTTGGCCACATCATATGAGAATCGAGGCCCAACAGAAGCTGCTCCGAAGAGGATGCGTGTCGGTGACCGGTGGTCTGGTTGGAAGGCGCTGAACAAGAATGACAACTTGCTCATCCCCACTCCCACGGTCCCACCCACCAGTTTTTTGAATTGGTCGTCTAACGACCATCTAAATCCCAACACCACCGCGTTTCGATACTTTCCAACGACTCCTCGACAGGGGCGGTTCTTGCTTTAGTGCTCGAGGACGCAGTCAATTGAAAATTGACGCCGAAAGGGATCTCCAGAACACTTCTAAACAGGAAGAAGGAAAAAGCAAAAGGAGAAAGGGATAATCTTTTCACCAGGTATCCAATACCATGTAACATTTCCGGCGGGCTAAAGCACATTCCCGTCCTAGCGAAGAACCTAGAGGAGCGGTCGGCACGACAAATGCACCAACTGATCCCCATGATGATGCCTCGGTTCGAACCCGACCAATGCACCATGGGACAAAAAAATGCTTGCAGATCGAATAACCTATAGATGGACTGAAGAGGAAACTGTATGGGTGAAATAATGAATGAATTTAAGATTAATCCTCGAGCATCCTAGAACCTAGATACACCCGAATCTCACCGTACCCATGGTTCGGAGTATATACAATGCATCAGTGGCTATGCCTGCAAAACTTGTCTGCCTCTCTTCTATGGTTTCTCCTCCTCCGCGACGGAGCCTGTCATCTCATATTGCAGCACAAAGGCCGGCCTTGTTCTTGCAACTTGTCCCACATGCAGATCATCTGCCTCGGAGACTGATAGTGCGCAGTGTAGTAATCCTTTATGCACCCGAATTGGCAGAACTTGTAGCTGTGCACGTACTCGACGGGTCTCGAGCTGTTGAACTGTTCCACCCACATCCCCACGCTCACGTCCTCCATCTTGAAAAGCTGCATAAGGATTATACGGCAGCCATAAGTCGATCGAACAAACGCAAACATAACTAAATTATAATCATCTATTCATATGTATACCCTTAGTCTAAGCCTCTCAAACTCAGACACAATGAAGTGTGCGATGTCGGAGGACAAAACGTAGCCTGGTCCGTTTGCATAAGGTGGATACTCTTCCTCAGGCCATTCCTGGAATGAAACACAAAGAGAGGTAAGAAAAGTGAGGCATGGAAAATGAAAGTATGTCTCATCGATCTGGAAAAGATCACTTCCATCGAATCAGGATTGTATGAACCAAGAAAAACAGAAAACGATAAAAAGATAAAACTCGTTAAAGATCCAGAGAGGCTATTCTCTCTTTTTTCGGCTCTTTCTGAAAGTGTTGATCTCTTCTAAAAGTTAGATATACTCCTCAACAGCATCATTAAGTGCTTAGAAGTAACTTGTCACGTGCTTTTCAATTATACCTCTACAAAGACCACACGATACAGATTTGCAGTGTTGGATATATATCGAAAAATTCTAGTGAGCAAGAAAGGTTACAAAAAGGTGGGATGATAAAGGCACAGTGCTTTGCAGGAACTAAGGCATTACTCTGGGTGTAGGAAAAAGTAAATAATGGGAGCTACAAACATCAAATTGGAAAGGGGTCTGTCTAGTCAATCTGGATGCTTATCGCGAAAAAATCTGGATGCTTAAAAAGGGTTGAGTTGCAAAGAAACCACAGCTTGCACCTATGCAATATTACGCAGCAATATCACCACAAGCTAATGAGTTTTCAAGCCAAACCACAATCACCAGACAAACAGAGAAGGGGAATTTTTTTTTTTCTTTTCGTCAAAAAAGAGAAAGGGGAATTGAAGAATAACAAAGAAAGAAGATACTGCCTTCCCTTGCATATTAAGGAGATAAAATCCTAGAATCAAACTGCTTTCACTTTTAAAGGAGGTCTTCACATGTTTTTGAGAGACAATCAGGTTTGTAGAAAGGCATCGGAAGAAGATCAACCCAAAGAGCCTAACAACGACATAACCGAACCATGGCGCACTCCGTACCTCAAATGTGACTGCCCATTTGCCATATCGAAGGGGCTTATGGTAGTAGTTGATGTTCCCAGTATACAAGCTCTTTCCTTCAGGTACCTTCTTGACTTCATCCATAACTGCATCCAACCTCACAAATGTATCGTCGTCACATTTCATCACGTACTTGGCCGACACTTTGCGAACCTGAAAACGGCCAATTCAAGAAAGACTCGCAAATAAGTCACCTCTGAGAAAAAGAACATTGGTTTTTCTGTTGTGTAGAAAAATCCCTCAGCTCACCCCATATTCGCAGATGGCCACTGTTTTGAGTACAACGAGGTCATAATTATCCATGTAAGGGACTATTACAATGTCACCGAAAAACTCTGCCTCCTTCTTCAATTCCGCATTCACTTCCTTCCGAGGATGCTGTCCATACATGAAGCGAAAACATTACTATGAACTCTCGGGAATAAACAACACACACGACCAACTCTAGGTGTCTCCTCTTACCAATGCTACGAAGAAGCGAGCTACCACATTTGAAGATTTGATAAGCTTATGCTGCATCCAGGACTTCCTCACAGCCATTCGCTCTGCGAAATGGTTACCTGCTGAAAGGATGCCGACGAACATTTCTACAGGTGTTTCGGGAAAAGCCGGGGCTTGCCATTTTCTTGACATCTCAAGATGTCTCTGTGGAGCATAATTAGGATGTAAAGTTGGTAGAGAAGCTGCGAATAAGGAATGCACATCGATATCGCCATTTAAAGTTAGGCCAGTAGCATCTTCAAGAGCAAAACCCTGTTTAAATTAGAGAAAATGTAAACCAACAGGGCAAGATAAGGAACCTTCACAATGAGGTGGTCATGATGGATATCGTTACTCACAGTGCGGTAAGGGAAGGATGTGACATGCCTTCCGTCGACACTAACATGATAACCCTCCAACCCAGCACTAAGAGTTAGAACAAAGAGCTTGCCTTCGGCAAATGGATATGGCCAATCAACCGACACCTTCCTTGTCCGTCCTATGAGTCGGTTCAACCACCATGATGTCTTGGACTCCTCAGAGCGATCATCATCATCACGGATCCACTTCTCACACTTCAGCTGGCCGTCAACTGCAATGCGGACACAAGAAACCAAATCAAACATCTCTTGAAGTGTGCCAATGCAACCCAGGCAATTCTTTTTTGCAAAATCATAATCAGAACAATCTGAAGCTAATGCAGGCTCAATTGAGGCGTTAAACATTTTTTCTACCAGTAATAAGTTCTCTAAACTGCACCCTAACTAAAATAAACAGAACTCGCGTATTCCACAATGACACCCGTACCAAGATCCATGAAGTCCCTATTTTCGAAGATTACCGTTTCATGTATGTCTCAATGTCATCAACAACTGAAGAAAGCTAAGCACACTTGATATTGAACTCCCTATTTCTTTCCAGATTAACCTTTATTCCTTTTCTCTGTCTCAGCAACAATTATAGAACAGCCACGCACAAACATGGGTAACAAATCATTCTTTTCACAATGATCATACATATAAAGAAGAACCAAATCAGAAAACTCACCAGTCTCTTCGTCAGCCTTAGATTTCCACCCTTCGCACCGCTGCGCCGTCCCCCATTGCATCCTATAACAAGTGTTCTGCTCGATCACCGGCTTCCCGCTCCAATCACCCTTCAACCTGGGATTCAAATGCAAAATCCGAGGCGGGTCCTCGCCCTCCACAATCCTCAACCCCTGCAACTCCATGTGAAACTGAGCGACCATCACCGCCTCGTCTCCTTCCTTCAGCAGAGCTATCTTCGGATCCTGCTCCGCATGCGCCGACCTAGGTTTCCCGACAACCGTTATGTGCGACCCCAGCGTGAGCCCGCACGGCAACACCATCAACCTATTCCGGTTCAAGAATTCCGACCCAGATAGAGACACCGAATGCGGGCACGATTCCGACCCATGCTCGGGCTTTTGGCTGATGATATTCACCTTCCCAGAATGCAATTCATCCCAAAACTTGCGACCCACGTCCCAAGCGACCTTTGCCGACTTGTCGAGCTCCGAGAACCTGCCGGTGACGCCGGTCTTCCATGTTTTCTCGAAGTTCAAGCCAGAGACGATGTTTCTTGGCTCGGCGAGCCGACTTGGGGCCAACTCGTCGGAGTTCTGAGAAACGGTGATGTGAGGCCGAGTCGGGGCGTCTTTCTCTTGCAAGTCGCGTCCGGTTTGGAGTTGGGCTTGGGGGCGAGAGAGAGTTTCTTGGGAGAGCGAATTGAACCCAGATATGAAAACGAAGGGAATCTCTACAGTTACTAAAACTATGTACAGAAAGCCAACGCAGATCAAGACTTGGAGGGATCTTTGCCTCGTTAACGACAAGACCATGTCTAATTTGTCCGATTTGGCCTTCTTCATCGATCAAAGAAGGGATTTTTAACACCAAACTATACGATTTCAAGGCCTTTCAAAGCGAAAGAGAGGTTGGGGGGGGGGGGGGGGGGGGGGGGGGGTTCGATGTTCTGGGGATGATTGAGGAAACCCTAACTCTCAGACTCTGAAATAGACGAAACTGAGAGAGAGAGAGAGTTAGGTCATCGACGCAGGCGGAACCTGAACGCGCAAGGTAAAGAGCAGGGAGAGAGAGAGAGAGAGAGAGAGAGAGAGGGTATTTTCTCAGGGAGAGACGGGGAAGAGAGAGAAAAGGAGAGAGAGCGTGACACCGTCGGTCGTGTGAGCTTTCTTTCTGGAACAGAGAATATTTCCCTTTTTAAAATTCAAATTCCCATATAATAACTACAGATATAATAATGGGACCCTTTTGAAACGGTCGAAGCTAAATTTAATTCAGCTGAACACACACAAGAATTAGATAATTATTCATGTGATAAATTGGACATTAGGTAAAAAACAATGGTGCGAATATCATTAAATGCTTAAGAATTTCCCTTTTTTGCGGCTTCTTCATAATAATTTATCGCATTTTAAGGGCGCACTCATCTTCATAAGTGTTTCTGGAGTAAAAATCCGTTTAGTAACTTAACTTTTGGAGCAAAAAATTCATCTGATTAGATAACTTCATTTTTTTTACTTCTAAAGTATTTTTTTTAACTCTAAAAGTAATTTTAAAGCCACTTGAAAAAGTAAAACAAATTCATTATTCCATTCATAAAGACGCCCTAACTCGAGAATCGCATATGATGGTGTAATGACTAGTTACTACAATTGATTATGGTGTTGTCTTGGCAAAAGGTGGGCCCCTGGTCACTTGATTATGTCTTCCTTTATGCGGCCACGGCCTATTTAAAGGGTTGGTCAGTTTTTCTTTACTCTCTTCATTTTTGCGTTTGAGTGCTAAATAAATTTGGTGATGATACACTATTAACAATAATCCGAAAATGCCCTTTACCTTCAAGATTAAGTTTCTTCACATGTATCTTGTAGATCATACGATGAAATGAAACAGGAATAGTGGAGTGGAATGTGGGCTACTCATCCCACTTGAAGATTCGATCCCAACCAAAAAAAAAAGGAAAAAAAAAAAGAAAAAAATTGAAGCATTAGGATTAATTTTTTTTCATTTTCGATTCTTTGTGTTTTTGGTCAAGATTTCCAATTATGAATTTGCAATGTTTAATTGAAAGAAGGGCTTCATTCAAAAGGAAAGTGCATGCTGAACTAATATCAACTTTCTTTTTCCTTTCGAAAACAACAATGGTTATCCTAAAATTGCTAGACCAGATAAATTGCTTGTTAGCTGACATGTACAAAATTTCCAATTTTTAACAAATTGGTTACCAAGAACCCCGCCACAATCTTTTGTGCGATGAATTTGCAAATCTAGGGCACTTTTAATAAATGCATATATTATTATCACACCAGCTTTCTGGGGATAAGTATATTATCAGTGTCATAACTTTTGTACGGCGTTGACTTAAATGCCGTAACTTTCAAAAAGCGTTCACTTGAATGTCATCGCTGACGTGGATGTAGGAAAAGCTGACCTAGACGCCGGAAAACTGATGTGGATGCCGGAAAAGTTGACATAGCACTCAAGTGAACGATTGTGCTCCGACATGGCACTCAAGTGAATATTTTGAAAGTTATGGCATTCAAGTTAATGCCGTAAACAAGTTATGGTACTCACGGTGTGCTTATCACGACTTTCTGCTTTTCGGCGGAGCGACGCTTCTCATCCATTTTTACGTATTCACCATTATTATTCTCATGTAAAAATCAAGAACTGCAATTAAAGAAAATATAAGAAAGGTAATTATTTGCGAGGAGAATACCACCAAAAATCCTAAACTATACCCATTGTGACACATTTATCCCAAACTTTTTTTTTGTGATACGAAAAACCCCAAACTTATATTAAAGTGGCACATTAACCCTCTGTTAGGATTATGTTGAATATCTCCGTTAAAATCTGATGTGGTGCTCACGTCAGAAAAAAGTTAAAACAAAAACCTAAAATTAAGTTAATGTCAATCGCGTTTTACTATTCATCATCACTATTCATTTTCTTCAACCTCGATGTCCCTCGGCCAAAACTCTTTCGGAGCTTGTTCGTCGCTACCCAGTACCCACTGCCGCTTGGACCTCTGAAAGCTTCGTTGTAGCTGTTGGCCATGGCGGCCACGAGCTTCAAGATCGGATTTGGCCCCTAAGGGCGCGCATGGTAACACTTCCCTGCCAAAAATCAATTTCTGACCAAAAGTTGATTTCTCTATTTCTCCTCAAAAGCAGAAGTTGATTTTTTTACCTTCTACTACAGATTGACTTCTGATCAGAGAAATTCGCTTGGTAACGGTTGAAAATTTATACTTTTGGAACATTATTAACAAAATCTTCGGCGAAAGTGGTCGACGCCGGGCAACGACGGCGATGGTAGGCGGTCGGTTGGCGGTGGGTGGCGGTGGTGGTCGGCAATGGTCGGCGGGCGGTCGACAGCAGTGGTGGCAGCCGTGGCGTTAGAGGCCGGCAACGGTGGTCGACGAGCAGTAGGTGGCCGGCGGTAGCCGGTGGCGAGCGATGGTCGCGGCAGCAACAAGCGAGCATTGGTCGGGGGCGACGGTGGTCGGCAGAGGCCGGTGTGGTCGAAGAAGTGATTATGGAGTCGAGATGTAAAATTTTTGTACTTCTCAAATTTGGTCAAAAAACCCAAGTAGAAGTAGAAAATGCTATCATAAGTCAATTTTTTTTACCAAACACATTTCTAATTCGATGGTGTTTTTACCAAACGGATTTCTGACTTCTGGTAGAGAAATCTAAAAGCAGAAGTGTTATCATGTAGCCCCTAAGCTTGCGACCACCATGGCCGCTTGAGCTCAAAGCTTGGCCTGAGGTCGGATCTGCAAGACTTGGACAGCAACCAACAAGGATCGTTTGGTTGGGGTGAAATCAGCTCGACAAGGTAATAGGGTTGCCCAATGTCATCATTTTTCTCTCTGTTTCTCTCCTATTCCCTTCGAGTGTATTAGGGTTTCCTGCCCCCTTATCGTTGACTCCTTTTTTCAAAAAAAAAAATGAAGAATGCATATGCTGGATCCTCCTTGGCTGAGAGTCTCTTTTCCTTTTATTCGTATGATGACGAAGAAGAGGAAGACGATGTTGAAGAAGCTTCGCCCTCAGGCCAAGCTTTGAGCTCGAGTGGCCATGGAGATCGCAAGTTTAGAGGAACTTGCGACCGCCATGGCCAGCAGCTATGACGAAGCTTTCGGAGGTTTGGGAGGCTATAGGCAACGACGGATGATTTGGTAGAGGGACGACGAGGTTGAAGAAGATGAATGACAATAAACAGTAAAACGCATCAACATTAACTTAATTTTGGTTTTCTTTTTAACTTTTTGTGTCGTGAAACCACATTAGCATCACGTCGGATTTTAACGTGGATATTTAGGGCCTATATGGGAACTCTCCAAGGAAACTGTTTCTGTTCCAAAAGTGTTTCGGGGAACACTTTTGGAATAGAAACGCGTATGGTTAAAAAATGCTCCAAAAGTGTTTCGTGAAACACTTTTGTGCTACGAAACACTTTTGAAGAAACAAAAAAAAATTTGCTTTTGGGTTTTGAAATATTTTTGGAACTACCATCCATCACCGCCGACACAGCCACCACCCATCGCCACCGATCGCCGGCCTTTGCCATCGGTCGCCGACCACCGCCAGTCGCCAATCGTAGCAGCCGCCGGTAGGCGACTGCCTCCGCCGATCGCCGACGGCGGGAAAAAGTATTTTTTTTTTACTTACCAAACACGTTTTTGTTCTCAAAAATCGTAACCCGGAACAGAAACACAAAAAAAATGTTTCTGTTCAAAAAATGTTCTAAAGAATAGAAACGTTACCATATCCAGCCTTAACAGAATCCTAAGAGGGTAAATGTGTCAGGTTTGGGATAAATGTATTTTTTTGGTGGTATTTCCCCTTGTTTGCAAATGCTTATTCAAAGTCAGCGTCACCACATAGGGAGAGGAGAGAGAGAGAGAGAGAGAGAGAGATGAGATGAGGAGTTAGTTTCCGGCGGGGACAAGTGGAGTTTAATACGACTTTGTAATTATCTCCCCGTTTCGAAACCGGCGAGGCCACCCGTCCCATGCCATGCATGCCTTAGAACAAGTCCACGTGGCCAGTCTTTTGGCACATTGCAATTGCTTTTTCTCCTTCTTCTTTTTTTCGAAAAAAATCGACATTGTGAATTTCGCATCGTATCTTGTGAAATCGACTCGTGCATGACATGCACATAAAATTTTCGTTTTTTACATGTTGACATCGACCCCCAAAGCTGTTGTGTAAAGAGAAAGCTATTTTGTTTAAATATGGAAGAATTACGAAAAAAAAACTCCTTAATCTATTGCAATGCGTCAATATAGTCATAAACTGTTTTTTGCCAATTAAGTCCTATATTTTTAACATTTGTGCCAATTCATTCCACTGACGGTGAGGTCGACCTCACCAGCCCTTGGCTCCTGTCGGTTGCCGAGGTCTAGCAACTGATTGGAAAGGGGAAAAAAAAATGAAGGAAAGCAAAAACAAGAAAGAAAGAAAGAAGGAAAAAATAATTCGAAAAAATATTAGACATTATTACAAGTTGCCTACGCCATCGCTCGTCGCGCCACGTCGGCCATCTCTAGTCATAATTGGTCGGATGGACTAAATTGGAGCAAATGCAAAGAGTTTAGAACTCAATTGGCAAAAAGAAAAAAATATTATGACTAAAATGACATAATTACAATGGACGTACGCTTTTTTTTTTTTTTTTTACAATTCTCCCATTTAGATAAACACGCTCTCACCACTCGAATAAAAACGTTGAATCATTCAATCAAATTAGCGTGTTTAACGTCGCAAAGGGAGGGAGATAAGATGAGAGAGTTAGGCCGACGTCTCTTTTATCATCTCACAACAATCTTCAGTAATGCGCGGGCCGAAAGTCCTAAAGGATCCACCAAACAAGAGGAGGGCACAATCGTGCGAGATTTCAGGGGCTTTCCATTTCCCGATGCACGATCGAATTTAGATTAGGTGTCTTCTCCACGCGACGCCATGAAGACACGTGTCGCACATCATTCTTGGTTCGACCCTTGAATCCTTGCTGCTGCGTTCGAGTTTTCAAATGACGGCCACCATCGTGACCGTGATCGTCGGAATCATAGGGGCTCCGACGAAAAGCGATTCCTGATAAAATGTTTAGTTTTGATTCTTGAAACTTCAAAATTAAATAAAATCGCGAGGTTCGATATGAGACGGAGTTAAAGCGAAGTATACTTCGAGTGAATTAATTTAGGCATATCACACATAAAATATGAAGCAGTTGGAGTTTGGAAACATTCTATGTAACTCTCTTGAATATTAATGAATAGAATTTTTCTTTCGAAAAAAGAAAAAGAAAAAGAAAAAAAAAAGAAATGGCACCATCAAGATTGCAATCTTAGACCATGCTAGGGGAGCGATCTTCGAGATCTAGGATTTGGATAAGGAGTGGCTCTTGACAGGCTTTCAAATGGCGTAAAGAGGTAGGGGGATAGCGCGTCTGGGAAGTGTATGTAGGCGACGCCTTCTGATGACACGATAATTTTTGGCTTTGAAACTTCGAAATTAGCCGCATTTTTTTTTTCCAACAAAACAGCGACACTTGGTACGAGACGGGCTGAAATGGACAATATCTCGAATGAGTTATTCCGGAGGGAGTAGGGAGTAGACAAGCCGAGGACGGGAATTCGAAGGAGAAAAGTATGAAAATCGGGAAAAATTCGAAAAAAGAGTCAAAAATGGAATGATAAATCGAGGACGGAAAGTGATGTTCAAGGGAATCGGGCTTTTGAACATTATTGAATAGGTGGGGGAGTCCAAAATAAAAGTCTTGGCTTGGAGAAGGTCAATGGATCGTTCCACGCGTTAATTAAGGAGATTATATTATCATTACAATATGTAAAATGAGCTCGATGGAATATCACCAATGACGTTGCAGTTTCCAATTCCTCTTCCTTTTCTTTTGTTTTCATTTTCGTTTTCGTTTCCGGGGGTCAAAGACTCAACGCATATTTGGATTTGACTTTGCTACCTCCCACAGTTGACATTGGAGTTCGACCGACCCTTCTAATGTGAAAACAATTAACCTGTTCTGACATCGTTAGGACAGTTCGAGACGTGATAAATTCTCTTACCATCGTCTTATCATTGTGTTAGCTTGTATCAGAGCAACAGTTCGAGACGTGATACATCCAAAACATTTAGGTTGCGTATGGTAGCGTTTCTGTTTCAGGGAGCATTTTTTGAACAGAAACATTTTTTTGTGTTTCTGTTCAAAATTACGATTTTTAGGAAAAAAATACGTTTGGTAATTTAAAAAAAAAACACTTTTTTCAGTCCCCGACCGGCGATCGGCGACGGGCGATGGGCGGCGGCGGTGGCAGGCAACCGGCGGCGGGGGAGGCGGCCGGCGACCGGCGGCGGCGGCCGGCGGCGATGGGCGACGGAGGCCGGCGACGGCGGCGGCGGCCGGCGACCGTCGACCGGTGGCGGCGGCCGGCGACAGGTGGCGACGACCGCGGCCGCCGACGGCTGGCGGCATCGGGCGGCCAGCGACGGCGGATGGCGACCGCGGCCGGGGACCATCGACGGCCGGCTTTTAGCGAAGCGGCGAGTGGTAATCGCGTCGGCGACGATGGATGGTGGTTTCAAAAGTGTTCCAAAAAGTGTTCCAAAATCCCAGAAGCAAGTTTTTTTTGTTCCTTCAAAAGTGTTCCCTAGCACAAAAGTGTTCCGCGGAACACTTTGGGAACATTTTTGAACCATACGCGTTTCTGCTCCAAAAGTGTTCCCGGAACACTTTTGGAACAGAAACAGTTTCCCCAGCCACCATCCATACGCAGCCTTAGCAACTCCTCCAGAATCCTGTAAATTTACGAGGTATTTCACATGGGCGGTGGTAAAAATCAGTAAGGTCATGATTTCTCAAGCCCCGAACCCACCCCCCAAAACCCCAAAAAAAAGCCTTTTAAATCCGTCGGACCCATCGAAGAACAACGGACATATATACCCGGAGAATCTCCGCCAGAATATGTGGGACCATTAATCAGTTAACCGATCTCCAAGGTCACTAATCTAATCGAATCATGGGGACCCACCATAAATTAAAGTAGTTATTATTATTATTATTATTATTATTATTATTATTATTAATCATTTGTAGAAAAAACAAATAATAATTGGAAATGTCTGGAGTTGGGAGCATGTGTTGGGAATCGCAAGAGTCACGACTCTTCGTAATCCAAGCTCATCGTAAAGTGGAGTCTTGGAAGATATTAAGTTGTTGCAATTATTATCTAGAGAATAGGAAGAGTCCTAGACGTTGTTATCTAGGAGATTATGTTTATTAGCTTTAAATGTCATGTATCTGGACGTGTCTGTTCGTTTGTCTAGAGAAGTCGTAGAGTCATGCCTACAGCCTATAAATAGGCGTGTTTTGTAATCGTTTAGTAGAACATGAGAGTGAATAACATTTCCAGAATTTCCTTCTTCAAACACTTAGGTATCAGAGTGCTGCGCCTCTAAGATCCAACATTTGGCATCAGAGCCAGTGAGAGCCAGTTTGGCTAAGTTTTTTCTCTCGAGTCAGATGGCTTCTGTGAGTGGTACTGGGATGGTCCAACCTCAACTCCCGAGGTTCGATGGGAAGAATTTTGAGCATTGGAAGATCCAGATGGAGGTGCTATTCGGGTTTCAGGAGCTGACCGAGATTGTGGAAGAAGGATTCGAGGAGCCAGAAACGGCAGCAAATTTGACAACGGAGGAGCAGAAGACGCTAAAAGAGAATCGTAAGAAAGATCGTAAGGCTCTCTTTTACATCTTTCAAGCGATAGATTCGTCAATCTTTGAGAAAGTGGCGAATTCGAAGACGGCGAAAGAAGCTTGGGGCACTCTCATCAACATTTACAAAGGCGTTGAGAAGGTCCAGAAGGTTCGGCTTCAGACTCTTCGACGACAGTTCGAGCTCCTTCAGATGGAAAAGTCGGAGTCCATTTCCGATTATTTCTCACGGACGTTGGCTCTTGTCAATCAAATGAAGGCCAATGGTGAGACTATTCGGGATCAACAGATTGTTGAGAAGATTCTTCGAACTCTAACTTTGCAGTTCGAATATATTGTGACTTCCATCGAAGAGTCACGAGATCTCTCTGTCTTGTCCGTCGATGAGTTGGTGGGCTCTCTACAAATGCACGAGCAACGAATCAAGGAGAAATCCAAGACGGTGGAGGAAGCTTTGCAAAGCCAGTTGGTGTTGCCTGATGAAAAGAAGAATCTTTCTAATCAAAGGAAAGATCCAAAGCGGCAAGAGAAGTATGCCGGACAACGAAAAGATAAGTCCTTTATTCAGTGTTTTAATTGTAAAAAGTATGGGCACTATAAATCTGAATGTCGGAGCAAGAAGACTGGTGGTCAAAAGTTCCATGCTAAGGTAGCAAGATCCGTCGATAGACATGTCGATGGAGATGGTGAGCAAGGTAATGCTCTTTTATTCACATGTAATTCTACGGTAGAGAACCAGAAGAATGTTTGGTACTTAGACACCGGGTGTAGCAATCACATGTGTGGCGAGAAGGAGTTATTCTCAAACTTCGATGACACCTTTCGTTCGGAGGTGAGATTTGGGAACAATACCAAAGTTCCTATCATGGGAAAGGGAACTATTAAAATCAAGGCGAAGGATGGGTCGGTTCAAAGCATTTCCGACGTCCATTATGTTCCCGGTCTTCGAGAAAATCTTCTAAGTATGGGACAGTTGTCCGAGCGAAGCTATCTCATGACCATTAAGGATGAGATTTGCACGGTTCATGATGGCAAAGGAGGATTGATTGCAAAGGTAAAAATGGCTCGAAATCGACTTTTTCCTTTGTATATTAACTATGCTACGTCATGTTTTAGTGCCTCGGTGCAAGATTTGACATGGCTTTGGCACAAGCGGTTCGGGCATGTGAATTTCGACAGCTTAAAGCTGTTGTCTCAGAAGAAGATGGTACGTGGACTACCTGAAATTTCTTCTCCGAAGGAGATTTGTGAACCATGTGTTGTTGGGAAGAAGTGCAGAGAAAGCTTCCCTTCGGGAAAATCATGGAGAGCGTCAAGACCGTTGGAGTTGGTGCACTCCGACCTCTGTGGACCGCTCGGTGAGTCGTCGAATCGGGGGTACAGGTATTTTGTTACCTTCATCGATGATTTTAGCAGGAAAACATGGGTTTATTTCTTGAAGCAAAAGTCAGATGCCATCGATGCTTTTAAGGAGTTCAAAGCCTATGTAGAGAAGCAAAGTGGGCATGGAATTCGGATTCTCCGAACTGATCGTGGCACGGAATATTTGGTTGGAGATGTTTTCTTCAAGCAGTGCGGCATCAAACATCAGTTGACAACACGATATACTCCTCAACAAAACGGAGTAGCGGAGAGAAAAAATCGCACTATTGTTGATATGGTACGTACTATGCTCCATTCCAAACATTTGCCTAAGCATTTCTGGGCAGAAGCGGTTGCTTGTACTATTTACTTGTTGAATCGCTGTCCAACTAAAGGTCTTGAGTTCAAGACACCGACGGAGGTGTGGAGTGGTCAAATCCCTTCAGTTCAGCATCTTCGTGTGTTTGGGTGTATTGCTTACGCCCATGTGCCTAATGAACTTCGCAAAAAGCTTGATGAGAAGAGTGAGAAATGCATCTTTCTTGGTTACAGCAATGAGACGAAGGGTTATCGGTTGTATAATCCTATATCGAAGAAGGTGGTTATCAGTCGAGATGTCACCTTCGACGAGGAAGCTGAGTGGATGTGGAACAGGGAAGAGAAGAAGCAGTTTCATTTTGTCTTCGATGAGGAGGAGTCAGTTCAATCTGAACCAGCAACGAGTTCGATGCAGCCTACTTCGACAGCAGATCCTGTCGAAAATCCTGTTGAAAATCTTGTCGAAGATCGTGTCGAAAGTTCCTCCCGTCCACGGCGAGAACGAGTTTTACCTGCTCGTTTGAGGGATTATTCTTTGTCGAATAATGATGACCCATCTGATGAAGAAATTGTCAATTATGCTCTTTTTGCAGATTGTGATCCGACACACTTTAAGGAGGCTTCCCAAGATAGTGGTTGGATTCATGCCATGGATGATGAGATATATGCGATCGAGAAGAATGATACGTGGGAACTCACGTCTCTTCCAGAAGGCAAGAAGTCCATCGGTGTAAAATGGGTCTACAAAACCAAGCGTAAGCCTAATGGTGATGTTGATCGGTTGAAGGCTCGTCTTGTAGTCAAGGGTTACAAACAGAAACCCGGGATTGACTATTTTGAGGTATTTGCTCCGGTTGCAAGAATGGATACTATTCGTATGATTTTTGCTTTAGCAGCTCAAAGGCGCTGGAAAATACACCAAATGGATGTCAAGTCCGCATTTCTCAATGGCGTACTTGAGGAGGAGGTGTATGTGGATCAACCGGAGGGCTATGTCAAAACAGGACAAGAGGGCTTAGTCTACAGATTGAAGAAAGCTCTTTATGGCCTCAAACAAGCACCACGAACCTGGTATACCAGAATTGATTCTTATTTCTTGACTCATGGTTTTATCCGCTGTCCTTATGAGCATACTTTATATGTCAAGGTTGGCTTGAATGGTGAAATACTCATTGTTTGCTTATATGTCGATGATCTCATATTTACTGGAGATTGGCAAGAAATGATTTGTGACTTCAGGGAGGCCATGACCCGTGAGTTCGAGATGACAGATATGGGTCTCATGTATTATTTTCTTGGCCTAGAAGTTACTCAATCGGAGGATGGTATTTTTGTTTGTCAACAGAAGTATGCCAAGGATATTCTTGAGCGTTTCAAGATGGCTACTTGTAAACCAATTAGCACTCCCATGGAGGAAAGATTGAAGTTGACAAAAGACGGAAGTGGTTCTGAAGTCGATCCCACTTATTTCAAGAGGTTAGTTGGGAGTCTACGATATTTGACTTCTACTCGGCCAGATCTTGTTTATAGTGTTGGGATGATAAGCAGATTTATGGAAGCTCCTAGACAATCACACTTGCAGGCGGCAAAAAGGATTCTTCGGTACATTAAAGGTACTGTGGATGATGGTATATTCTACACTTTTTCTAATGATTTTCAGCTTGTGGGATATACAGACAGTGATTGGGGAGGTGATATTGGAGAAAGAAAGAGTACTTCCGGTTATGTTTTCTCTTTAGGAAATGGGATTTTCTCCTGGTCTTCGAAGAAGCAGCAGGTGGTTGCTTTGTCCAGTGCAGAAGCAGAATATATAGCAGCGGCTTATTGTGCTACTCAAGCAGTTTGGCTACGTTCGATGCTCGCTAAACTTCGTCATAAGCAAGAGCATTCGACGGTGATTTATTGTGATAATAAGTCAGCCATAACACTTGCAAAGAATCCAGTTTTTCATGGAAGAAGCAAGCACATCGATATAAAGTATCACTTCATTCGAGATCTAGTGAAGTCCAAGGAGATTGTGCTGCAGTATTGCAAGTCGGAAGACCAAGTGGCTGATATGTTTACGAAGCCGTTGAAGACAGACTCCTTCCTTAAATTCAAGAGAATGATCGGCATGGTCAAGATGAGCTCGGTTTAAGGGAGGCTGTTGGGAATCGCAAGAGTCACGACTCTTCGTAATCCAAGCTCATCGTAAAGTGGAGTCTTGGAAGATATTAAGTTGTTGCAATTATTATCTAGAGAATAGGAAGAGTCCTAGACGTTGTTATCTAGGAGATTATGTTTATTAGCTTTAAATGTCATGTATCTGGACGTGTCTGTTCGTTTGTCTAGAGAAGTCGTAGAGTCATGCCTACAGCCTATAAATAGGCGTGTTTTGTAATCGTTTAGTAGAACATGAGAGTGAATAACATTTCCAGAATTTCCTTCTTCAAACACTTAGGTATCAGAGTACTGCGCCTCTAAGATCCAACAGCATGGGGGCCAAGGGGGAATTGTAGTTTGGTTGGACATACCTGTCGCATGTGAACTGAACTCTGCCAACGATGAGAACGAGCAATGTGAAAATATTGACATTTGGGTCTTTGATCATATCTCCAAAATCCAACTTGTGAAAAATATACCCGTCGCATGTGAACTCAATTTCGTCCGCATCTCTCGATCGGGCGCAGCCTTCAAACCCCCTTCTTGATCTTGATCTTGATCTGTGGGGGTAAATGGCGCTGGGAATAATGCTGGAAAATCCTAAGAAGAATGATTTGTTAAATGATGCGGCAAGAACTGAGTTAGGGTAGTAAACCCAGATGCAAAGATAGACGAAAGAATCGACAAATTTGAAGAAGAACGCCTTTTGCGTGCCTACAAAAGAGAAAAAGATGGCCTACACTGCTCAGATTCTGATGATGCAAATTATTATCCCTCATAGTTAGTACGACTTATCAGTTGTCAGTCATAAGTGTGTACCGTAAGACCTGTCAGTCACATGCATGTTGTCTTTCAATAATTGGCCTGATGAAGGTCAAAAGTTGTTTGTCCGTTATGATGGATATGCCATTCAATGTCCATATAGTGTGAATCATTTGCTTATATAAAGGCGTATGTAATGTGGTGAAGGGTAGACTTAAGCTGCGTATGGTAACGTTTCTGTTTCTGGGAACATTTTTGAAACATAAACAATTTTTTTTGTGTTTCTGTTCCCATCTACGATTTTTGGGAACAGAAATGCGTTTGGTAACTACATAAAGTTTCTGTTCGTGAAACAAAAAAAAAAGAAACTTATTTGGTAACTACAAAAAAATTGTTCCTATTTTTTTCATTTAATTAAGGGGATTATATATATTAAAATTAAGATATATTTTTTTATCTTTTTAACTTACTAAATCAAATTAAATCTCATTTGTTCAATTTATTAAATCAAATTAGACCAATATGTGTATAAGTAATTTATGCACAATTTATCAAATTATAATATGGACGAGATCAATTATAAAAAAAATAATATGAAAGAGAACACGAATTGCAATTGGATAATGAGAACATCAAATATGTTTTATATAGATAGAAAATATTACAATTATAAGTCACACATAAATGCTCTTTAATAGTTAAAAATATGATTACCTTGAAGCGATGATCCGTAGAAAAATATTAATTGCACTTTGAGTGAAACCGGAGACTAAAATGATTTTTATTTATTTATTTAGGTACTTTTAGTCTAATTGTGTAATTTTTTCAAACATGAGGACTGGAATGAGATGCATGGTATCAAAGTCTCAAGTTATGACTCTAAAGTAAAAAATTTTTCCAAAAATGATTTAACATGAAATTTTTTAGACAATTTAGATTTATGTTCAATGAAGAGGCATGTGGTCCCAAAATGAATTTTTAAAACTTTAAAAGGAAAAAATGAAAAGTGAATTAAAATAAAAATATAGACTATTTTTGCGCATTTTTCTGACCACGAATACTATTTTTCCTGTTTTTGGCTATTTTTATAATTAAAATAAATTCGAAAAATATAAAAAAAATTAAGAAAAAAATTGTTCAAAATTGATTCCTAAGGCTTGGCCAAAGCTTTCGAGATTGATTTTGTAATTTTATGAATTATTATGATATTTTGAATTATTGTTTTAAAATAAAATGATAAAAAAAAATTGAGTGTCAATATCGTATAAGAACAAAAGAGAAGAGAACGTGTTCAAAAATAAAAGTTTTCCCAATTGTTTCTAAAAAAAATGTGCCTAATGTGTTTCCTAAAAGTATTTCAGAAATACAGAAGCAAATTTTTTATTTCTTGTTTCTATTTCTCAAAAGTGTTCCCGGAATATTTTGGGAACACTTTTTTACCATACTCGTTTATGTTCCGAAAGTGTTCCTACCATACATGCCCTTAGCCTCCCTCTAATCTCAGTGTGGAATTTTCCTAGATCATGAGTTTCTAAGCTCTCCATCTTCTTCTCGCCCAAAGCGTGGTTCTTAGTTCCTAGAATCCTTTTGTTAATTCAGTAGTATGTTGTGCTTCAGTATGCTCTTCACTTGCCACCTTGGTGAAACTTGTGAATCGGAAATTTCTGGCACCTTGAGAGTTGAGCTCCAACATTGAGCTCCTGAAGCTAAAAGGTAGTCCCCTAAAGGCTTTGAGAGCCGTGTGTTGGGGATAGCGTACCAACTTTAGGTCGACTCAGGCTTGTCTCTGCTTCTTTCTTGGTATCACGTGGCCAATCTTTTGGCACATTGCAATTGCTTTTTTCTTCTTTGTTTTTTTTATTTGAGAAACTATGGTTTAAATATGAAAAAAATTCCAAGAAAAAATAACCTTAAATCTATTGTAATTATGCCAATTAAGTTATAAAATCATTTTTTTGCCAATTGAGCTCTATATCTTTTACATTTTTGCTAATTCATTTCATCAACGGTGAGGTTGACCTCGTCGTGCCTCGCCTATGGCTGGGCATCGAGTTTCGACGATTGATTGGAGGAAAAAGGGAGGAAAGGCAAAAAAAAAGAAAGAAAGAAAAAATAATTCGAACAAATATTGGACATTAGAAGAATTATCTATGCCAGAGCCCGTCTCGCCACGTCGGCGATTTTCAATCAGAATTGGTTGGATTGACTGAATTGGTACAAATAGATGTAACACAATTACAATATATTTATGATTTTTTTATAATTCTTCTATTTAAATAAACTCGCTCTCCCCACTCAAATGAAACGTTGAATCATTCGATCAATTTGCGTGTTTAACGCCGCAAAGGAAGGGAGATAAAATTATAGAGTTAGGTCGACGTCTCTTTTTGCAGAATTCAGGAAGAAAAGTGGACAGACGTCCCCCTACACAAAAGACAATCATCTTACGACAATCTCAGTATGCGCAGGTCGAAAGTCCCAAAAGATTCACCGAAGCAGAGGAGCACAATCGTGCGAGATTTCAGGGGTTTTCTATTTCCCGATGCACGATCGAATAGGTGTCTTCTCCATGCGACGCCATGAAGACACGTGTTCTCTCCTCCTTGCTTGCGTTCCAGTTTCAAATGACCCCATCAAGTTCGTCATCTCCGGACCATGCTTCGAGAGTGCTGGTGGAATCGGGATACGTTGCCGGCAAGCTAGCCGAAATTTCGACAACTCACCCCAAACGCGGATCGCTATCACACGACCTTACCCGACAATAGCCATCGGAATTTATCTTCCCCACCGCCACTCTTAAAATGAAAAAAACAAAAAATATTTTTCTTCCGTCATCCTAGGGAATACCCTCGAATTTTACGTCCCAAAATTCAGACGAAGTAGTATAAGGAGTTACTTCTGTCCAATAGTCGGGATTCATAAGGCTCGAACAAAAAGTGATTCTTGACAAGTTTAGCATGTATATGTCAAAACTTGAATTAATTCACGGATGCACCTTTTGACGTAATGATAATGTTTAGCTTTGAAACTCCAAAGTTATGCATGTTTTTTTTTTTTTCCAAAACCGTGACGTTCGGTATGAGACGAGTTAAAGCGAACAATACTTCGAGTGAGTTAATTCAGGCATGTTTCAACCAAAAAAAAAAAAAGGGTCAAGCATGTCACACTTAAAAATATGAAGTAGTGAAATGGCACCATCAAGATTGTGATCTTAGACCATGCTCGAGGAGTGATCTTCGGGATTTAGTATTTGGATAAAGAGTGGTTCTAACAGGTTATTAAAATGGCAAAAAGAGGTAGGAATGAATGAAATTGTACGCCGAAGATAGGGAGGAGCGTGTTTGGGAGGTATATGTGAATACTAGAATTAACTCGTGGATGAGGCGCGCCTTTTGATTTGACGATAATGTTTAGCTTTGGAGCTCTAAAGTCAAGCGCTTTTTTTTTTTTTCACAAAAATGGTGACGCTCGGTATGGAATAGACTAAAACGGACACTACAAAAAAATAGCTATTTAGCCACGAAAACTTAGCGACGATTAATTTTCGTCGCTAATTTACGACGCAAATAGCTACGGAAAAAATAATCGTCGCTATTTACGACAACAATAGTGACGAAACTAATCATCACTAATTTTCGACGACCTTTGCGACGCAAAAAAATCCGTAGTTATTTAGCGACGCAATTAGGGACGACAATACTATTCGTGGCTAACTTAGCGACGCAAAATGAACTTCCGTCGCTAAATGGAATATAAATTAAAATAAAAATAAAAAACAAAATATCGAAAATGGCGACGAAAGAAACATTCGTCGCTCATTAGCGACGAACGTATAATTTCGTCGCTAAATGTTAAATAAATTTAAATAAAATAAAAAACAAAATAAGAAAAAGTAGCGACGAATTATAAGTTCGTCGGTCATGAGCGACGAAAATAAAATGTCGTCGCTAAATATAATACAAATTAAAAAAATAAATAAAAAACAAAATAATCAATATTAGCAACGAAACTAAAATGCGTCGCTATGAAGCGACGAAAATAAAATGCGTCGCTAATAAGCGACGAAAATATATTTGCGTCGCTAAATGCCATATAAATTAAATTTGGCGACGAAAGTAATTTCCGTCGCTCTCCAGCGACGAAAAAAAGTGTCGTCGCCAAATGTCATATAAATTAAAATTAAAATAAAAAAATAATCAAATTTAGCGACGAAAGTAATTTGCGTCGCGGTATAGCGACGGAAATAATTTTTCGTCGCCAAAAATATAGCGACGATGTACATGGTCGTCGCTCATTAGCGACGATTTAGAACGTTCGTCGCTACCATTTGAACTGCGGTGGGGGAGGATTTACAGGATAAGATTTTCCTCGAAAACCCTAATTAGCGACGAAAATCTATTTGCGTCGCTAATCATCCAGACTGGCATATTGTACGTTTGGGACGACAGGTGTGTATTCGTCGTTGAATTACGACGAATGTTAAGTTTACGTCGCTGATTAGCGACGAATCCGTATAATGCGTCGCTAATCAGGGTTTTCGAGGAAAATCTTATCTTGTAAATCTTCACCCACCGCATTCCACCAATCACTTCGTCGTTCTGTCATTTGCTGTGACAGTTCGAGCAGGGACGCGACAGTTCGAGCAGTTCGAGCAGGGACGCGACAGTTAGAGCAGGCCGATTATTGCGTTAAAATGGTAGCGACGAAAGTTTTGCGTCGCTAATTAGCGACGAATTGTTACGTCGTCGCTAAATCATTATACATTTGGCGACGAAATCGTTTTTGCGTCGCTGATTAGCGACGCAAATTTGATATTTCGTCGCTAAAATTTATGTTTCATCCCACCGCTGTCCTTTAGTTTTTTTATCGTACAGTCATTTGCACTTATAATTGTTTCATCGATCCCTCACCCACCGCTGTCCTTTTAGTGCACACTTTAAAACCCCATTACCTTCTCACTATCATCACTCTTGTCTTTCGCCCGCTCTTTCTCTCTTCGTTTTTGCCTACTGTCTTCTCTATTCTTATTTGTTCATTATGGTAATAAATTGTTTTTTATTTTACCTTTTTTCCTATCCATGGCCATAAGCTGTCATGAATACTAAGTAATTTTTCTTTTTAGGCACTTATCCATTTAAAGGTCTCGCAATCCAAGTGAACCTTGAAGATTTCATGATTGACCATATTCTCTTACAAAAAACACAATCGGATACTTGGGTAAGTCTTTTTGATATTGTAGTTTTTTTTTTATTTCAAAGTAAAGTTGAGCTCATATATTAAGGTATGTCTGTAAAATATGTAGTTATGCAAAATTAGGGATAATATTTGCGATATTTTTGTGCTGCCATATTCGAAGATGTGTTTTGGCGAATGTTGACACCTGATTTTTAACCATATGTTATTGCGATTTCTATTTTTAAAATTAATTAAAAAAATATCAAAAAAGGTCATAAAATCACAAAATTAACTTTGGAAGCCTTGGCTTAGCCTTAGGAACCAATTTTGAACAAAAAATATTTTTTGGTTTTTTTAATATTTTTCGAATTTATTTAATTATTAAAAATACCCAAAAAATCAGAAAAATACCATTCGTGGTCAGAAAAATACAAAAATATATTCAATAATTTTGTTTTAATTTCCTCTTCAAGTGTGTCACTTTAAATCTCAAAAATTCGGCTCGGGTCACTATGTTCCTTAACAAACATAAACCCGATCCGAGCCCAAAAATTCCTTTTCGAGTCTTTTAATTTTCAATTTTTACTTTTTATAAGCTATGACATCGGATTCTAAAGTCTTGAAGTGCAATTAGGTCAATTGGCCCTCCAATTTGATCAATTTTAACCAAAAGGGCTTAATTGCATAAAAATCTTTCAATTTAGTCCCCGGTTTCACAAATTTTGAAATTAAATTTCATGCGGGCACACCCATTCAAATTAAACATCTCTACCCGATAGTTTTCATCATGAGGAATCCATTGGCGGCCTCAATTTTGACTAATTTGGTCATTTAGGCCCTCGATTGAGCAAAAATCATTTTCGGATCCTAGGGACAATTTGGGGTTTTCACTAAATTCGAATCAATTGATTCACAAAAATACCCCTATTTGATGGAAAACATGTCAAGGAACCCGATTTTGGTATCAATTGCATGAAAAGTGGTCGATTTGGGGGCCAATTGTGCAAAATTGGTCGAACCGGGCCGGTCGGGTCAGACCCGACCCGACCCGGTCCGACCGGGTCTGCAACTAAGTTGCAGACCCACCATGGCCGAACCAAGGAAAGCAAGGGGGAAGGTGGGGGCGACAATTTTTGTTTAAGGAAAAGAAGTGTAGAAGGTGGGAGACAAAAGGGAAGTGGTCGAGGGTGGTGTATAAGCACGAAAGGCCGGTCGGCCACGAAAAAAAGGGGAGGAATCTCGGTGTCAATGGGGGAGCTCGGGCCGAGAGGAAAAAAAGAGGAATTCCAGCAAAAACTGAGAGAGAGGGAGCGAGAACGGGGCGCAACCAACACCCTGGAGCTGCGGAGGTCATCAGAGAAGCTTCAGTCGCCGTCGTCGAGCTCCAAAATAGGTCGGTATTGCCCTCCGACCGCCATTTCATTCATGCACACAATGTGTTCGACCAAATGCCTAAGTGAGCATCCGAGCGTTCGAACCTCGGCCGAGCCATCCCCGACCTCTATTGGTGTAAGACTCGCCTTTCAGCTTCATTATAACTTCTTCTAAGCTCGTGTTTATCTTTTTCTTGCATTGAAACACGCCGGGAAGCCATGGCCGAAGCTCCCCGAAGTCGGTTCGGCCATGGAGCTCGGCCCGGCGCAAACGGCGGTCGGCGAGCTTCGAATAAGCTCAGGTAAGCTTCCTAATCCTGCTCAGATGAAATATGAATGTTTAAGATTGAGTTTGAGCCGATAAAAAATTTTTGTGAAATCCCTCGCCGGCGCCGGTTCGGACGACGTCCGTTTGGCCGGTTCCCGACGTTGTTTTCGCCATGTGTTTGTGAGATATTGATGTTGGGAGTGAGAGGGATCGATATGTGTTAAAATCGGGACCTGAAATGATGGATTTCACGACGGTTTAAGACTTCCGGCGACTTCGCCGGAAAAAGCACTGTTCATCGTCTTCTCCGGCGAAGTCGCCGGTGGTCAACGGTCAGCGGTCAAGGATGACGTGGCGTGCCACGTGGACAGCCACTTCAGCCGGGTGGGGGCCGCGGGAATAAAAAAAAATCCAGATCGGACGGCCGTGGCTTCGCCACGTGTCGCGATCTGGAATTTTGGAAAATAAAAAAAAAGATTTTCTGAATTAATAAATGATTTTCGAAAATAATAAAAATGTTTTGATCGGACGGTTGAAGTTGTGCCAAGTGGCACTATGAGGAACGTCTGATCCAGTGCAAGATCGGACGCCCTGAAGGTGCCCACGTGGCACGAAGACAACCGTCCGATCTGGGATTTTCGGAAATAAATAAAAAAATGCTAATAAAAATGTTTAAAAAAAAGAAAATCCTTCTAAAAATCAAAACTACGTCGTTTTGGCTGGTTACGACCCGTAGGGTCGGGCCGGGCGCCCGCGAGGCGCGGGCCGGGTCTGACCCGGCCCGGAAAATAATTTTAAATATTAAAAAAATTCAGAAAATAATAAAAAATAATAAAAAAAATTCAAAAATTCAATAAAAAATGAAAAATCCTAAAAAATTCAAAGAAATTCGGAAAATTCAGAAAAATTGTAAAAAAAAATTCCATAAAATAGAAAATGGCCACATTCAACTGGCCACGACCTGTTTCGGGTCTTTTGACCTCTCGAACCTTCTAGAAATGACGGTTTTGTCCTTCCGGCAAACCGTCTTCCAAAAAAATTCTAACAAATCCAGGAAAGTCTAAAAAAAAATAGGAAATGGCCACATACAACTAACCAAGACTCATTCCGGGTGTTTGAACCCCGAGCCTTCTTAAAATGACGATTTCGCCCTTTGGGCGAATCGTCTTCCAAAAATGGAAGAAAAATAAAAAAAATTCCAAAAAATTCTCAAAAATGGGAAATGGCCACAAACAACTGGCCATGGAATATTTTGGGTAATTCGGTATCCAAATCTTCCAAAAATTGACGATTTTGCCCTTCGGGCTAATCGTTCCCAAATCTTCACATTTTGCCCCTGGTCCTAAATCACGCCTTTGTTGACACCTGATTTTTTTTACCATTTATTATTGTGATTTTTATTCTTTAAAATTAATTAAAAATATCAAAAAAGGTCATAAAATCACAAAATCAACTTTGGAAGCCTTGGTTTAACCTTAGGAACCAATTTTGAACAAAAAATATTTTTCGGTATTTTTAATATTTTTCGAGTTTATTTAATTATAAAAATACCCAAAAAATCAGAAAATACCATTCGTGGTCAGAAAAATACCCAAAAATATTCGATAATTTTGTTTTAATTTCCTCTTCAAGTGCGTCACTTTAAATCTCAAAAATTCGGCTCGGGTCAATATGTTCCTTCACAAACATAAACCCGAACCGAGCCTAAAAAAAATCATTTTCGAGTCTTTTAGTTTTCAATTCTCACTTTTTATAAGCTATGACATTGGATTCTAAAGTCTTAAAGTGCAATTAGGTCAATTTGCCCTCCAATTTAATCAATTTTTACCAAAAGGGCTTAATTGCACATTTTTCTTTCAATTAGTCCCCGGTTTCACGGATGTATACGTATGCTCTACATATTTATACGTCATACGTATTTATACGTTATGCATATTTGTACTGTTTGGTAACCTCTTTAACTCTTGTAATAATAATAATGGTTATTATTTTTAACACCTTTGTTAGTGCCTTTTTTTTTAGCATTTTTGTATTGTGAGTGCTATTGCTAGTGCTATTTTTAAATAGCATTTTTTGTATTATAAATTGTGAGTGCTATTGTTAGTGCTATTTTTAAATGACATTTATTTATCATAAATTGTGAGTGCTATTGTTAGTGCTATTTTTAAATGGCATTTATTTATCATAAATTGTGAGTGCTATTATTAGATAGAATTTATAATTGTTAGTGCTATTTTTAAATAGCATTTTTGTATTATAAATTGTGAGTGCTATTGTTAGTGCTATTTTTAAATAGCATTTTTGTATTATAAATTGTGAGTGCTATTGTTAGTGCTATTTTTAAATGTCATTTATTTGTGAGTGCTATTTTTAGATAGAATTTATAATTGTTAGTGCTATTTTTAAATACAATTTATTGGAAGGTATTTTTGGCTATAAAAGGATGGCAAGAGTTTTGAGGTTGAAGGGGGAGACATTTTGTAGAGTGTGCAAATTTTTGAGAGCTTAGAGAGAAGAACACAAACACTCTCTATATTCTCATCATCTTGAGTGAGTAAAATATACTAAGTTCGGAATATTGATTCCGCATATTGCTAGCACAATTGTTGTGGAGTTATTAGTCGTCTCCCCGTTCGTCAATTGGTGGTGCGTCCGAACTAGATGCCTAACACTTGTGGAGGCTGAGATCGAAGAACATCGAACCGACACCTCCGTTCAAGCACGCTACGAGAGGTAATCTATTTACTCCCTTTGAGGCTTTGTGATTTTTTTTCGATTGAAATGCACGAAGTACGCCTCTGGAGATACATGTATGGGTTGTTATTTATTTCCGCTACGTGTTACGTGGATCCCAACAGTGGTATCAGAGCCAATCCTTAGGCGTTTTCGTGCATTTAATTGATTTTTGCAATTTTTGCAATACTATGGCCAATATGTATTAACGAATTGTTCGTCTTACATGGCTAATGGAGATTGATTATTTTATATGATAAATTAATCAACGTAGCAAAAATTGAGAATAAATCAATTTTGAATCGAAAATTTATGGCTATCTTATTTTACGTAAAAATTCTGAATATGATTCAACGTAGAATTTTTATTGTGCCTTCCTAAGTTTTAAATTGTGAATTTATTACTTATGTGAAAGGGTGGTGATCATGGAAAA
Organism: Rhodomyrtus psidioides; assembly: GCA_021437785.1. NCBI lineage: Eukaryota > Viridiplantae > Streptophyta > Magnoliopsida > Myrtales > Myrtaceae > Rhodomyrtus > Rhodomyrtus psidioides. Next base: position 8,507,331 of record JAILYB010000015.1, on the reverse strand, counting down.
ATCCCTAATCAATGTGATTGATGTATATATGAATGTATGATGATTATTTATATATTTGGGGTTGTAATTATTAAATGGAGGCTGCGTACTCCTTTTATTTTTCATGTAATCTTTATTTTTAGCATAGTCAATTGTTGATGTAAATGCTACGAGAATTACGTGGGGGAGCCTTTTAAGTCGGTGAGCTCTTTGGGGCCCAATTCTTGAAGAGTTCAAGAAACCAAGAAGAAGCGAAGAGCGGCTCTCCGTTATTAAAATATTAAAATGATTAAATGTGGTCTCATTGGCTCGAGACCCATTAAATCATAATTCCATGATCACCACGTAGGATAGATGTTTATGTGATTGACATCTATTTATTTATTATGATTACGTGAGCATGTTAAACTGGTTAATGTGCAAAGTCAGACTTACCTCACCCAAAATTGCGCCTGCATGAAATCCTAGTTAGGAAAATCACTCGCGTTAGGTATCGAAAGGGCGTTGGTAACGACACCAGCGTAACCAAGTCCCCGAACCCAAAAACTCTGGTTCCGTAGAACTGATCGATCTCTCCCAATCGATCAGTAAGGTTTTCGGTCTACCCTCCAAAAAAGACCGGTGGCGACTCCAAATGCATGCACAAGTTGCACATGCCACCACGACCACACTAAGGTCGAAAGCGATCGACTCTTATCGTCGAATCCTTCTGAAAAATACTCCCGCCGCGATTTGGTATGGGCCTGGGAGGGCCCGCGCCGATCCAAGACCCGCGATCGGTAATCCATTAGCCGCATCCGCTTTCGGACGGGTCGCGACAGCCTTCCCTAAGCCCTTATGGCTATACTAGGAGGCCTTTGAATTGAATTGATGTGCATTGATGTGATTTATTTATGTACTTGATTGAGCTTTTCATTAAAATTGATTGTGATTGATAGGAATAGTCTTCCAATCTGCATGAAACCCTGAATCAAACCTACCTCGCCTAAAATTGCGCCTGCATGAACTCTTAGCCAGGAAAATCACTCGCGTTAGGTACCGAAAGGGCGTTGGTAATGACACCGACGTAACCAAGTCCCCGAACCCAAAATATCTGGTTCTGCAGAACTGATCGATCTCTCCCAATCGATCAGTAAGGTTTTCGGTCTACCCTCCAAGAAAGACCGGTGGCGACTCCAAATGCATGCGCAAGTTGCACATGCCACCACGACCACACTGAAGGTCGAAAGCAATCGACTCTTATCGTCGAATCCTTCTAAAAAATACTCCCGCCGCGATTTGGTATGGGCATGGGAGGGCCCGCGCCGATCCAAGACCCGCGATCGGTAATCCATTAGCCACGTCCGCTTCCGGACGGGTCGCGACAGCTGGCGACTCCGCTGGGGACTTTGTTCTAGAACCTATGGTTCTAGACCCCAAGTGGACTTAGGCCGTAATTAAAACGCTGAGTGATATTTCTAACCCTGCAGGCGCTCTTGAAGGTGAGGTAAGTCCGCTTATGATAGGTGTTATATGTTTTTGCAGATTGGAGTGATAAGGGGGGTAGTCTGTGATTAACATTGTCTTATGCAGGTTGGCATAGGAATGAATGATTGTGTGTATGTTTTATATTGAAGCAGTGATTGTTAAATAAGATGCATGTTTATCGCTTTAGCACGACACCGAAAATACACACAACCGCGCCTAAAACCCTGGGCGCTGCCTATATGAAAACAATAGAAGGGATTGAAAATGGAATCTCTGTGAGGAAAAACACGGGGTAATCCATTTTTCAATTCCGCTCATTTCGAACTATGGATCGAGCCCCAATGCAACGATAGTTGTGCAATGGAATCTGCTCTTTCTAGAACTCGAGGTGGGAGCCTTGGCCTTAGGTTCCAAACCCTATCTTGATTCTTAGAGTCAAACCTCACTGGTCTCATGCGCATGTATGTGAATGATTGGTACACCCCGAAACCAAAAAGGTCATTCAGCGCCGCTTATGAATCAAAATCCAAAGACTTGTGTGAAGAATCAGTCGCGAGTTTAAACGAACCAGGATGGCATGGAAAAGCGCTGGACCACCCTAGAGAGTCAACTGATGAGGGCAAATGCCTCTTGACCGGGACAACCGAATCAAGGATAAGGACGTGTCGTTCCTAATTGATTTTCAATCAGACAATGACATAATATTTCATATCTCTTCCTCTCAGGATAAGATGGTTAAAGACCAACAAAGGGGAGCTTGCCTTTCCTACAAGATGGAAAGGAGTGCACCTTCATCGGGCATCACCCATTGGGTTTGCAAAAACAAGATGGATTTATTGTGATGAGCCTTAAGTAGACAACGTGAAGTTGGGGCAACCTAATTTGGATCGACTCTCTTGAAGTCGAGAAGGGTGTATTCGTTCCAAATTAAATTGATTTATTCACGAACTAATATGGTTTTCCATTCTTGCAGGTCATGACAAAAATGAATGGGACCACTGAAGAATTTCCATCGTCTTGGATTCCCGAAGTGACTAGAGCTGGGATAGTAAATCCGTAATCGTTACAATTAAAGCTCCTTACGCGGTGATTGACTCTTTCACTCATTTCATCGCGCAGGTTGTTGAAGTACTCAATCACGAGTAAATCCATTCTTGTGGATGTCAAATAGCCTGAATGCGTCAATGCAGCAAAATGCAAAAGGAAGTTAGCTGGGGCAAGCATCACCTAGCTACGACAAATTACGCCCAACTGAGGCAAGTGAATCATTTGTGCGCCGGACAAAGAATGACGTGTCTTCTCTGGCAAAATCAATGGACGCAATTGCAGAGTCGTCCGCATCAGAATTAAACCCAAGATACGAATATGGGTGAACGGTAACCTTGTATCGTTCCAATTTGGTCTTCTAAGACCACATGCCTAACATGAGCTTTTACTCATTTAACAGGGAGTCGTTGGCACCGAAAGCCTCAAAAGGAAAGAACTCGCCAACGAGGAGGCGAATAAATTATTGACCTTGGGAGTCAGCACTCCAAGAAATGGTCTTTGATTATAAGACCTAGTAGGGTAAAAAGTATCGCTCCTACATCCCATGCTTTGACATGCATTTTGATAAAATTTTCTTTTTCCCTTGAATAAAAGGAACCTTGAAGAGTGGCGCTGGAATGCGTCCAAAAACACAAATGGATCTCCTCTGGGGCAAATCCTTGAGAATGATTCATCGCCAACCAAACGGAGGGATCAAGATCACAAGATAGAGGGCCAAATCCTGCAAGCCGTGAGTTTGTGTTCAAATGGAAACACAAAGCAAGAACAAGGCTGTATCGTTCCAATTTTCCTTGAATTTTGGAACGCAAACTAACAACTAATTCCCGTCTTTGACAGGGGATCGCCATCAAGGTCAAACAGGTTTTCACACCCCATGAATTACCCGTTGGAGTACACGACCAAGGGTAAGATGTATCGTTCTAATTTTTTTGAAAAATTCGTGAACGTACAATAACATGTTTCTTCTTCATTTTCAGGGATCTCCAGCCGCAGGGGACAGGTAAGTATCACTCTCCCCAATCCATTGAAGATGTTGAATAAAAAAATAGAGAAGAAAAGAAAAGCTTTCAAAATCTAATGTCTAGAAAAGGCATAGAATTCAAATTTCATTGGCATTCATGTTTTGAAACAGGAGGTTGTCTGAACATGAATAAGAACGTGCATGGTGCACCATAAAATCCCCTTGACGGGTAAAATTTTTGGGAAAACGAAAGAGATTTTTCCAATCAAAAGTTGTTCAAAACTCTCAAAAGGAAGTTTTCTCAAAAGACGAGAGGCAAAGCCTAGTCCAAACGTGTCCTATACACACTTGAGAGAGAAGTGGAGCGGATCAGATAGTGAAATCTGGACCTACGGAAGTAGGGATTGTTCGCAACAATTACATGGATTGGGACGATGGAGGCATTCGTTTCATATCCCCGAACACTACAGGTGACCATTGACAACCCCTTTGAACGGCGGTTTTCATTCTTAACCCTGTCAAGAACCACCCCACATCGGGGCAAAATTAAGGTGAAGTCCAACAGCATCAGGAGAAAATGGTTAGAAATTTTCTTGCTCGGACTAACATTAATCTTTGTATGTTGTTTATATGGTAATCCAAGTGCCATAGGATGATGAGAAGCATTCATTTCTCTATCCCACACACTGAATCCTTTGCATAGCCAAGTTGAGCCTGCAAAATCATTTCATAAACCCGTTGGTGATCATTGCACATTCCAAGACGGATGCAGCATCACTTCAGAAACAGAAGAGTTCAAACTTAGGGTTTGCGAAGAAATCCCTAAGTTAATGCTGAAGCTTGTTAGACCTTTGGTCACATGTCTAAACACGATCTCTCGAAGATGAGGAAAAGCAAGATTTCAAAAGAAAAATGAAAAGGAAAAGATGATGAGAAAAATTCCCAGCATCAAGAAAAAGCAAAGGGCCTGGTAAAAGTAAGGCCGATGCTTGGGTGAACAATTTGTATCAACCCCACAGTGAAACCTGTTTGAAAAGGGGGAGAAGAAAAATTCAGAAGGAGTCAGATTCCCAAAAACTACTCCTCAAACTGTATCAAGCGCGGAGAAGAGACACATATAGAGTTTGTTAGTCTCTTAATGCAGCCAGAGGCGCTTTCACAAGAATTTGCGCACACCTCAAAAGCGGTCGTGCACCTCAAAAGTTGAAGATGCAAAATGGAAAAGACAGGTGGCAAAATCAGCAATGATCACCAATGTCAAACCCCTCGTAATTTCTGGGCAAAAAATAAGCCTTTTTCGGTCCGCAATCCTACCAACATCATAACCCTGAAACAGTCTTCTCTGACTAAGACACTTGGGTTAACATATAGCTTAGCTCGAAGAAGTACGAGCAAGACTATTTCTTTCTCATTTTGCAGGGTTCTTGACTTGTAAACCCGAAGCAGATGGTGAAAATTTTCATTCAATGACCTTGACTCAAAAGTGAGTCCCCCTTGAAGATCAATAACCGAGCCCAACATTACGGTCCCGTGGAAGACCTCCCGACCGATCAAAATGTATGTGCTGCGAACGAGCCTAAAACCTAGGCACAGGTTAGTAAGAAATCGAGTGCATCCCCTATAAAAACCATTATCCCAAAACAGGTGAGAAGACCTCATTGTCGAGAAATATTCCAATTGATGTTTCGAACAGACTCGTTTTGGAATTTTCAAACTGTGGATCCAGATTTTCCGTGCAAGAGATTTGTGATCACATTTGCATGTTGCAAGAATGCTTTGGATAACCTCCAGCATTCAAAATGCACATTTCATGATTAAAACTTAGGTCATACGATTTTTTTCAAATGGACAGCCGTGGTCTTCCCAAAGATTACTAACGTTTTCTTGGTGAAGAAAAATCTTTCAGGCTCAAACTTCTGCAGGATACCTGGAGAACCCAACTCCCAGAATGTCGCCTCAATAGACTAAAGCAAGGCTTTGTCAAAATAAAATCTTTCACTGCTTCAAAAACTGAATTCCCGACAAACTTCGGGATCTCTAAAAAATAGGGGAAGAAAAACCCTTTTAAAAGAAAAAGTCCTATCAGACGTGGAGAACCCTCGTCATGAGACCCCTTTTCAAATCAGACAGTCTCATCGGATGTGGAGAACCCTCATCATGAGACCTCTTTTCAAAAATCAAGCAGTCTCATCGGACGTGGAGAACCCTCGTCATGAGACCCCCTTTTAAAGCAAACAAAGGTAGAAACCGCCTGAAGGGTCAACTCATGGTAGAAACCGCCTAAAGGGTCAGCACAAAGGTAGAAACCGCCTGAAGGGTCAACTCACGGTAGATACCGCCTGAAGGGTCAAACAAAGGTAGATACCGCCTGAAGGGTCAACTCAAGGTAGAAACCGCCTGAAGGGTCAACTCAAGGTAGATACCGCCTGAAGGGTCAACATGAAGGTAGAAACCGCCTGAAGGGTCAACTCAAGGTAGAAACCGCCTAAAGGGTCAAACAAAGGTAGAAACCGCCTAAAGGGTCAAAACAAAGGTAGAAACCGCCTAAAGGGTCAAACAAAGGTAGAAACCGCCTGAATGGTCAACTCAAGGTAGAAACCGCCTAAAGGGTCAAATCAAAGGTAGAAATCGCCTAAAGGGTCAAACCAAAGGTAGAAACCGCCTAAAGGGTCAAACCAAGGTGGAAACCGCCATAAGGATCAAACTAAACTCAACCAAAGGTAGAAACCGCCTGAAGGATCAATACAAAGGTCCGATCCACCATACAGATCAAAATCCTTGGCAGATCCCAAAGCATGGGATGCGCTTTCCTTAGGTTCCTACCAGTTAGGAACCCCATAATGGTATGACCTACCATACAGGTTAGAGCTTAATTTCCCTAGGATATTCTCAATGACGAGTCCTAGGTATCTTCTTGAAAGTCGTCGCAACCGGCAGTATCTGACAGGTGAGCTTCAGGTAAGCCTCTCTCACTCCGGCCCATGTTCGAATTGCAAGAGTAAATCGGTGATTAACTTGAGCATTCCACAAAAGACTTAAGGGTCCGATGTCATAGCATTTCTTTTCCCCAGTAGAGTCAGTTAAGATTCAGGTGTCATTTTGTCTTTGAAAGCAACCTCTGACGAGCTCGCTCACAAAGAGGGGCAGCTGTTGACACCTGATTTTTGACCATCTGTTATTGCGATTTCTATTTTTAAAATTAATTAAAAAAATATCAAAAAAGGTCATAAAATCACAAAATCAACTTTGGAAGCCTTGGCTTAGCCTTAGGAACCAATTTTGAACAAAAAATATTTTTTTGGTTTTTTTAATATTTTTCGAATTTATTTAATTATTAAAAATACCCAAAAAATTAGAAAAATACCATTCGTGGTCAGAAAAATACACAAAAATATTCAATAATTTTGTTTTAATTTCCTATTCAAGTGTGTCACTTTAAATCTCAAAAATTCGGCTCGGGTCACTATGTTCCTTAACAAACATAAACCCGATCCGAGCCCAAAAATTCCTTTTCGAGTCTTTTAATTTTCAATTTTTACTTTTTATAAGCTATGACATCGGATTCTAAAGTCTTGAAGTGCAATTAGGTCAATTGGCCCTCCAATTTGATCAATTTTAACCAAAATGGCTTAATTGCATAAAAATCTTTCAATTTAGTCCCCGGTTTCACAAATTTTGAAATTAAATTTCATGCGGGCACACCCATTCAAATTAAACATCTCTACCCGATAGTTTTCATCATGAGGAATCCATTGGTGGCCTCAATTTTGACTAATTTGGTCATTTAGGCCCTCGATTGAGCAAAAATCATTTTCGGATCCTAGGGACAATTTGGGGTTTTCACTAAATTCGAATCAATTGATTCACAAAAATACCCCTATTTGATGGAAAACATGTCAAGGAACCCGATTTTGGTATCAATTGCATGAAAAGTGGTCGATTTGGGGGCCAATTGTGCAAAATTGGTCGAACCGGGCCGGTCGGGTCAGACCCGACTCGACCCGGTCCGACCGGGTCTGCAACTAAGTTGCAGACCCACCATGGCCGAACCAAGGAAAGCGAGGGGGAAGGTGGGGGCGACAATTTTTGTTTAAGGAAAAGAAGTGTAGAAGGTGGGAGACAAAAGGGAAGTGGTCGAGGGTGGTGTATAAGCACGAAAGGCCGGTCGGCCACGAAAAAAAGGGGAGGAATCTCGGTGTCAATGGGGGAGCTCGGGCCGAGAGGAAAAAAAGAGGAATTCCAGCAAAAACTGAGAGAGAGGGAGCAAGAACGGGACGCAACCAACACCCTGAAGCTGTGGAGGTCATCAGAGAAGCTTCAGTCGCCGTCGTCGAGCTCCAAAATAGGTCGGTATTGCCCTCCGACCGCCATTTCATTCATGCACACAATGTGTTCGACCAAATGCCTAAGTGAGCATCCGAGCGTTCGAACCTCGGCCGAGCCATCCCCGACCTCTATTGGTGTAAGACTCACCTTTCAGCTTCATTATAACTTCTTCTAAGCTCGTGTTTATCTTTTTCTTGCATTGAAACACGCCGGGAAGCCATGGCCGAAGCTCCCCGAAGTCGGTCCGGCCATGGAGCTCGGCCCTGCGCAAACGGCGGTCGGCGAGCTTCGAATAAGCTCAGGTAAGCTTCCTAATCCTGCTCAGATGAAATATGAATGTTTAAGATTGAGTTTGAGCCGATAAAATTTTTTTGTGAAATCCCTTGCCGGCGCCGGTGCGGACGACGTCCGTTTGGCTGGTTCCCGACGTTGTTTTCGCCATGTGTTTGTGAGATATTGATGTTGGGAGTGAGAGGGATCGATATGTGTTAAAATCGGGACCTGAAATGATGGATTTCACGACGGTTTAAGACTTCCGGCGAGATTTTCGGTGACTTTGCCGGAAAAAGCACTGTTCATCGTCTTCTCCGGCGAAGTCGCCGGTGGTCAACGGTCAGCGGTCAAGGATGACGTGGCGTGCCACGTGGACAGCCACTTCAGCCGGGTGGGGGCCGCGGGAATAAAAAAAAATCCAGATCGGACGGCCGTGGCTTCGCCACGTGTCGCGATCTGGAATTTTGGAAAATAAAAAAAAGATTTTCTGAATTAATAAATGATTTTCGAAAATAATAAAAATGTTTTGATCGGACGGTTGAAGTTGTGCCAAGTGGCACTATGAGGAACGTCTGATCCAGTGCAAGATCGAACGCCCTGAAGGTGCCCACGTGGCACGAAGACAACCGTCCGATCTGGGATTTTCGGAAATAAATAAAAAAATGCTAATAAAAATGTTTAAAAAAAAGAAAATCCTTCTAAAAATCAAAACTACATCGTTTTGGCTGGTTACGACCCGTAGGGTTGGGCAGGGCGCCCGCGAGGCGCGGACCGGGTTTGACCCGGCCCGGAAAATAATTTTAAATATTAAAAAAAAATTCAGAAAATAATAAAAAATAATAAAAAAATTCAAAAATTCAATAAAAAATGAAAAATCCTAAAAAATTCAAAGAAATTCGGAAAATTCAGAAAAATTGTAAAAAAAAATTCCATAAAATAGAAAATGGCCACATTCAACTGGCCACGACCTGTTTCGGGTCTTTTGACCCCCCGAACCTTCCAGAAATGACGGTTTTGCCCTTCCGGCAAACCGTCTTCCAAAAAAATTCTAAAAAATCCAAGAAAATCCCCAAAAAAATAGGAAATGGCCACAGACAACTAACCAAGACTCATTCCGGGTGTTTGAACCCCGAGCCTTCTTAAAATGACGATTTCGCCCTTTGGGCGAATCGTCTTCCAAAAATAGAAGAAAAATAAAAAAATTCCAAAAAATTCTCAAAAATGGGAAATCGCTACAAACAACTGGCCATGGAATATTTTGGGTAATTCGGTATCCAAATCTTCCAAAAATTGACGATTTTGCCCTTCGGGCTAATCGTTCCCAAATCTTCACATTTTGCCCCTGGTCCTAAATCACGCCTTCCCTAAGCCCTTATGGCTATACTAGGAGACCTTTGAATTGAATTGATGTGCATTGATGTGATTTATTTATGTACTTGATTGAGCTTTCAATTAAAATTGATTGTGATTGATAGGAATAGTCTTCCAATCTGCATGAAACCCTGAATCAAACCTACCTCGCCTAAAATTGCGCCTGCATGAACTCTTAGCCAGGAAAATCACTCGCGTTAGGTACCGAAAGGGCGTTGGTAATGACACCGACGTAACCAAGTCCCCGAACCCAAAATCTCTGGTTCTGCAGAACTGATCGATCTCTCCCAATCGATCAGTAAGGTTTCCGGTCTACCCTCCAAGAAAGACCGGGTGGCGACTCCAAATGCATGCACAAGTTGCACATGCCACCACGACCACACTGAAGGTCGAAAGCAATCGACTCTTATCGTCGAATCCTTCTAAAAAATACTCCCGCCGCGATTTGGTTTGGGCCTGGGAGGGCCCGCGCCGATCCAAGACCCGCGATCGGTAATCCATTAGCCGCGTCCGTTTCCGGACGGGTCGCGCCGATCCAAAATATCGAAAATGAATCCTTTTTATTTTACCGTTTTTTCTATCCATTGCCATAAGCTGTCATGAAAACTAAGTAATTTTTATTAGGCACTTATCCATTTAAATGTCTCGCAATCCAAGTGAACCTTGAAGATTTCATGATTGACCATATTCTCTTACAAAAAACTTAATCGGAAACTTGGGTAAGTCTTTTTGATATTGTAGCTTTTTTTTTTTATTTCAAAGTAAAGTTGAGCTCATATATTAAGGTATGTCCGTAAAATATGTAGTTATGCAAAATTAGGGATAATATTTGCGATATTTTTGTGCTGCCATATTCGAAGATGTGTTTCGACGAACATTTCGACGCTAATTAGCGACGAAAATAAATTTGCGTCGCTAATTAGTGACGAAATGTTGTTTGCGTCACTATTTAGCGACGACAAATAACGGTTCGTCACTAATTAGCGACGCAATCAAGGCAGTTTCGTCCCTGTTTAGCGACGAATGGTTATATTTTTGTCGCTATATATCCTTTTCTTACATGGAATTAAAATTCGCATATCCTCAGCATTATTTTTGCAAAAGCTTGAATGAATATGGTCACTGTTATATTTGTTTGATAATAGTAGTTATATTTGTTCAAGAAGATGAGCGGGGCATTTGACCTTTTCTCACATGGAATTATGGCATATCCTCACAAGATTAGAATAAATTATTGTTTATTTCACCATTTTCTTTTATCAATTGTCATAAGGTTCGTGAATGTTAATTTTTTTTTTGTTAGGTACTTGTCCATTCAAAAGCCTCGCAAACCAAGTGAACCTTGCAATTTTCTCGAAATTGATTGCTTTCAACTGCAAAGATTTCAGCCAAATAATTTGGTAAGTCTTCTTGATATGGTTTTTTTTTTCTATTTCAAAGTAATTGTTTCGTCACAGATAGAATTTTAGTTGTTACGATTTTATGGTTTTAATTAAGAAAAATAAATAGTGGATATGGTATTTTTGTTATGTTATGAGATTTTTAATATTTGTACAGACATAATGGAAAGGGAGAGGGCTTGGATGTATAATAAGAACTTACCTGAATGACGAGGATTGACTGACGAGTTTCGTATCGGGTTGGAACAGTTTTTGGATTTTGCTAATAGTAAATTTGAATTGATGGATGGAAATAAGTTAAGGTGTCCGTGTAAAAGGTGCAAGAATAATAGATTTCATGAATGTGATCAAGTCAGAGAACATCTTTGTAGATTTGGGTTCACTCCGAACTATTATAATTGGACTTGCCATGGTGAACAATTTATATCTAATGAAGAATATCGAAGAAGTGATCAATTTTCATTTGGGGAAGAATGTAGCTATTATAACCAATTGAACCCATACCAGAGAATGGTGATTGATGCAGCTGGTCAGAACTATGTTTCAGAATCGAATTATGCGAGTACTAGTTTTGCTCCTACTCTTGCTCCTACAGTTGAACAAGCGGGCACTAGTTATGCATCACAATTTGATAATGTAGGAGTAACAACTTCTGATGAGAATGTGCACAATGAAACTTTTACATCTAATCAGTTCAGAGAAGTGTTGAAAGCTGCAGATGAACCTTTATGGACAGGTTGTGACAATCACACTAAGTTATCAGTGACCGCGAGGCTGTTAAACATCAAGGTAGAGCATAATGTGTCCGAGAATTGCTTTAACTCTTTCGTTGACGTAATGCATGAAGCAATGCCTCGTGATAATATCATGCCTGGTAATTTTTATGACATGAAGAAGCTAATGGATACCTTAGGTCTTCCAGTTATAAGGATTGATGTATGTCGTGGGGGTTGTATGTTATATTGGGGGGATGATGAAAATGCCGAATCTTGCAAATTCTGTGGCCAACCGAGGTACAAGATTAGTAGGAGGCAGGGTCGTAATCAGAAGCATAGACCATACAAGCAATTTTTTTATCTGCCCTTAATCCCCAGATTGCAAAGGCTGTATGCGTCTCAAGACACTGCTGGGCACATGACTTGGCATGCAAATCATGAAACCGAAGAGGGTCTAATGTGCCACCCTTCAGATGCAGAGGCGTGGAAATCTTTTGATAGAACATATCCTGAGTTTGCGTTGGAGCCTCGAAACGTCAGGTTAGGTCTCTGTGCTGATGGATTTGCCCCATTCGGAAAATCAGGAAAAAGTTATTCATGTTGGCCAGTTATCTTAACTCCTTACAATCTGCCACCTGGCATGTGCATGAAGACAGCTCATATGTTTTTGACATTGATCGTGCCTGGCCCGCAAAATCCAAAAAAATTGATAGATGTTTATATGCAACCATTGATTGCGGAGTTACGACAGTTATGGGATGAAGGTGTTCCTACATATGATGTTTTTACTGACCAAACATTTGTAATGAAGGCTGCACTTCTTTGGACGATAAATGACTTTCCAGCATATGAGATGTTATCTGGATGGAGTACAGCTGGGATCTTAGGATGTCCAATATGTATGGATAGATCAAAGTCATTCAGATTAAAGCACGGTAAGAAGCCCAGCTATTTTGACTGTCACAGACAATTTTTGCCGTTAAATCATACATTCCGAAGGAATAAAAAAGAGTTCATCAAGAATAGGATTGAAAGAACACCCCCACCATTGAGGTTGACTGGAGATCAAATTTGGGAGCGCGTCCGTGACTTTCCAACTGTTGTTGAAAACCCCCATGGCATGACTATTGCGTACGGAAGCGCACATAAGTGGACTAAGTGCAGTGTATTTTGGGATCTACCATATTGGAAGACCCATCTTATTCGGCATAATCTTGACGTCATGCATATAGAAAAAAATGTTTTCGATAATGTCATCAACACCGTTATGGATGTCACTGGGAAAACGAAAGACAACTTGAATGCGAGAAAAGATATGGGAGTTATTTGTGATCGACCGACATTAGAAGTGGATGCAAACAGTAGGGGACCAAAACCGAAAGCAGTTTACACATTAGACAGGGAGCAGAGACAGGTTGTTTGTCAATGGTTGAAATCTGTGCGATTTCCTGATGGATACGCTTCAAATCTTGGGAGATGTGTTGATTTGAATGAATGCAAGTTGACAGGTCTGAAGAGTCATGATTGCCACATATTCATTGAAAGACTAATTCCAATAGCTTTGAAGGAACTTGTACCGAGCTTTGTATGGGGTGCCATCACAGAGTTAAGTAATTTTCTTCATGATATCTGCTCAACGGTATTAAAAGTATCACACATGGAGAAGCTAGAGGGAGATATTCCAATCATTCTTTGCAACTTAGAAAGGATATTCCCTCCGTCGTTTTTTGATTCAATGGAGCATCTGTTAGTTCACTTGCCTTATGAGGCCAAAGTTGCAGGTCCCGTCCAATTTCGCTGGATGTACCCATTTGAGAGGTAAAAGAATCTTTTAATAAATTAGAAATTACTTATTATTTATTATGTTATGATGAACTTTTTCCTATTGCAACTAGGTTCTTATATCATTTGAAGAAAAAAGTGAAGAACAAGGCATGTGTTGAAGCTTCAATTTGTAATGCATATATTGTGGAAGAAGTGACAACATTTGCATCGTATTATTTTGAGTCGCACGTACAGTGCAAAAGGCGAAGAGCAGGAAGAAATGATGAGGTGCCCATTGATCCCAACTGCAATTCGTTCTCTATTTTCAATTATCTTGGTCGATCAAGCGGCGCATGTAAGTTTCGTTACTTAACAGACGAGGAATGGCGGGCAGCCCATGTATATATTCTGCTGAACTGTCTAGAAGTGGGGCCATACTTCGAGTAAGTATACTTTTGCAAATATTTTTATTGTGTCAAATGTTTGCTAATGTATAAATGGTCTTTGTTAATAGGATTTTTCAAACTTTAATGCATGGACTACCACCAAATGAGTTTGACCGTTTGTGCGATGAACAATTTGCAACATGGTTCAAAACATATGTAAGTTGCCTATGTTCTAAAAGCAAGTTATTTATATTTTATAAATCAATTATTACAACAATATTATTGACTTTGTCTATGTGACTTCAGATTCACAACAATCGTGATCAAGTCGAAGAGCAAGGATTGCTATATCATCTGTCATGGGGTCCGGTAAAAAGGGTACGAACTTGGCCAGCATATTTCATAAACGGCTATAATTTTCACACTCGACAATACGGAATGGAAAAAGCCACAATGAATAGCGGTGTGTGTGTTCGATCATCCAATGGTGGCAGTGCAAAAGATGATTTTTATGGCTTGTTGGATGAAATCATAGAGATAGAGTACCCTGGACCATTAATGCGAGTTGTGTTATTTAAGTGCATGTGGTTTGACCCCGTTAGAGGAATGAAGGTGCATACGAAGTTTAATTTGGTTGAAGTAAATCACAAGAAAAGATATATGAAATATGAACCATTTGTCTTGGCGCAACAAGCAATTCAAGTATATTATGCATCGTTTCCTAGTTTGAAACGCGACAAAGCGGATTGGTGGGCTGTATGCAAGACCAAAGCACGCAGAAAAATCGAGGAACACTGGAAGGATACAGTGTATCAACAAGAGGAAGTTTGTAACACGATTGAAGTCGAGGAATATAACATTCCGACTTTACAAGATCCATGTGGAGCAGTAATAGATGTGGATGCAACTGAAATTTACGAATCAAATATAGATGGTGATGAAGATTCTGATTTCGCGACAGAGGACGGGGATGACGAAGACGAAGACGAAGACGAAGCATCGGACTCAGATTTTTGACACTTTTAACTAATTATGATGTTGAAGACAGCTATGTGAATTCATCGAAAAATTAAAAAAAAAAAAAAGGTTTAGCTACGCAATTTGTGACGAAAAATAAGGGTCGTCGCAAATTCGAATGACAAAAGGGTACGAAATCTGGACCGTCCGATACAAACGGACGGCCAGATTTCAAAGCATGTCACCCCTGCCATATAAAACCCTAATACCCTTTTGCGTCTTCATTTTTGCCATCCAAGTCCGCCTCCGCCTCTCCCTCTCCTTCCTTTCCTCCGACTCGCCGAGCGACGTGCACCGCTTCCTCTACAGTTGCCACCACCACCACCCGCCGTCCACTACAGCCTCCACCACCACCCGCCGTCCAGTCCCTTCTCTGGCCACGCCTCACCGCCAGCTGGCCTTGCACGAGCCGCAACCACGACCAGCCCGAGACCCACAAATCTGAGGCCGGCAAGCCCGAGACCCGCCGTCCAGTCCCTTCTCCAGCCACGCCTCACCATCAGCCGGCCTTGCGCGAGCCGTAACCACGGCCAGTCCACAGATCTGAGGACGGCAAGCTCGAGACCCACAGATCTGAGAAGGGCAAGCCCGAGACCTACCGTCCAATCCCTTCTCCAGCCACGCCTCACCGCCAGCCGGCCTTGCACGAGCCGCAACCACGACCAGCCCACAGATCTAAGGAGGGCAAGCCCGAGACTCAGTGCATCTGAGGAGGACAAACCTCTTACCCAGCCACCTCCGGCCACCTGAGTAGGTCAGTTCCTCGCGACGCATCATTTTTTTGTTCATGAACGCAAGTTGTCTTTTGCTTGTCAGTGAATAGCTGTCTTGTATTAGTTTGTGCATTAGAGTGGCTTTCTGTGGGAAGATGCTTGGCAATTTATCAGAGCAGACAATCATTCTTTGTCACCATATCGATATTGACATTATTGAAAAGAAATGAAGTATTGCTCTGTTCAATACGTCTTACGAACTGACAATATCATTTCTTTATCAGAGGCAATCATTGATTCGTTCGATTTCTCAAGTTTCTCACGTGCTCTACGAACCAAAATGGTAAGCTTCGTGATGTTGTCCCTAATACATGTCTCTATTTTTGCTGATATTTGTCTAACATTCCTATTTGTCAGTATCGTAGAGGCGGAGGTCAAATGCAGGGTGCATATTCACAAGGAAGACGAGCAACCCCTTCCTCTTCCCCTTTGCCTTCCCCTTCTTCGTCCTCGGCCCCGAGCCAGCAATCTTCCGGTTCCCTTTCCTGTCACCCTTCACCTGCCTCAGGTTCACCTTCTCCAGTACAACCATCGAGTGATCAGGAGACCGCAGCTTCAGAAGATACACGACGTGCGATACGCCCACAGGGTGACTCGTAAGTACTTCAACTTTTTTAAGTAAATATTGCATATTTAGGGTATCTGGGTGGTAGATGTGAATGTGAACTGAATTGTCTTGTTTGCAGTTTTGAAAATGCCACGGACATTGTGCGGGAACTGAATAGGATAGTGAATAATTATTGGAGAGGTCCGTGGATTTCTTATGGCAGCGTGCCACAAGAAGTGGGAGAGTTGTGGTGGAATGAGTTCAAGGTAATTTTTTCTTTCAATTAACTTGGTCAACTAAGTTAGGCGTAAATTAAGCCAGTTGTTTGTTTATTGACAGCGACAATTCACTTGGGATGAATGGCATGACAATGAAATTAGAAGAATATTTAAGAGAAAAGTTGGTGATCACATGCGTAATGTGGTGAATAAAGCGAAAACGAAAGATGTGAAGCCATATTATATTACCGCTGAAGATTGGACTGAGATGAAGAGGATTTGGGAAAGTGAAAAAATGAAGCGGAGGAGTGAACAAAATGCGAAGAATCGAGCTTCTAGTTCGAGTGAAGGGTCTTCTCCGTCCGCAACATATGTTGGGGGTTCCATCAACATAGGAGAGCATAGAAAAAGATTGGTAAGTTCGTTAAACATGTTGTAAGTTAATTTATTTAATTCAATTACTCATTTTCAATATTGTAGGCAAATGAGTTGGGGACCGAAGCGACGTTTTTAGCTACATTCCAACGTGTTTTTCAAAAGAAAGATACGACGTGGGTTGGCGACCGAGCGAGATCTATTAAGGTATGTAAGGTTATACTTTTGCCTTAATGGAGACTGTTGTGAAAACCATTAATGCTTTCAATATTTATGGCAGTTACGTATATGAAGTTATTTTGTTTTCATATCTATTTTCTGGATGTAGGAAAAATATGATCAGCTATTAATGAGTGCGGCTGGTGCTGGTGATGGTGATGGTGGGGCTGCATCTGAGCCAGCAGCTGACAATTCGGGAATGTGGCTGGAGGCGTTGGGTGGGGTGAAGCGAGGAAAATTATATGGGTGGGGGAACTTGTCGAGGGAATTGATCGCAAAGGGTGGAAGTTCATCCTCCAATGCAGGTACTTCAAGGAGGAGACGAATCGACCAGGAAACGGCCCAACAAGTAAGCCGATTGACGCTTGCGCTTGCGGAGAAGGATGAGCAAATAAAACGGCAAGACGAAAAAATTGAACAGCAAAGCGAACAAATGAGACGGCAAGACGAACGATATGAATCTCTAAATGCTCAAATGGCAATGGTCTTGCAAACCCTCAACTTAAATCCAGCTCTAGTTCCGCCAATACCTCCGGCTAATGCTGAGCGGGGCAATGACGACGTCGTAGATGATGAGGATGTTTTTCTGTGAATTAGCTCCGCAAACAGCATGTATAGACAGCTTGTTGTGTTTGCAAGGAAAGGCAACATATCCCTTCAGCATCTACTGCCTGGTAGTTGCCTGAATCCTTGGTGTCTTGCTAACATTATCTCTAAGCTTTGGTGCTAAAACCCTCTAGTATTTTGTGGGGGTAAAATCTGTAAGTTTCTTGATTATGTCTCTTGTTGAATTTTTTAACTGCTAAAAAAATCTCTAGGGTGTAAAGTTCGATTAGATTATAAAACTCAATATGAAAGACATAACGTGCATATACCTTTCATAAGTTCTGAATTTTAGGGTGTCCTTCTGAAGGGATGTGAAAAAGTAAGACTTATACCTTGATATTTGAAAAATGTTCGTGATAGTTTGCATGCATTCATAGACAAACAACGATGAAACACAAGTGGCTTAAGCCAATTAATCCTTTCCCTTTCTACTATTAGGTTAGTAGCAGTGACATTATAGACATTTGGTCTCAGTATCTTCAATTTCCCTTCCTACATGATCATGTACTCTCTATTTTTAACGTAATATTCAGCTTGAGAATCCAGTTTGGTATATTTAAGGTCACTCTAAGCTACTAAAGACTTGGATTTCTTTGAGATTGCATTAACTAATTACAATTGTTGCTTGTTTGGGCAGGGTTCTCCCACACTAACCTATGCTGAAAAGTACTTGAAATTAAGATCCCTGGGGGCTCCTGCAATTCTTGTTTCTTCTGCACTGCAAGGCATCTTTCGACGCTTCAAAGATATCAGAACTCATTTCTATGCCACGGGTATGGCAGATCATATTCTTACCCTTACTGAAAAGTTATGTTTCCAACTATTGTGTCAAAAAGGCAAATCTGGATTTAAGTTATTGTCATTTACTTAGACAACTTTTTTTTCTTAAGAACTTTAAAGTATGGAGAAATGGGCTCACAATGCATACATAAAATTCTTAATACTTCATGTTGAGCGTAAATATACGTGAACTTCAAATCAATTGGTTGACTGGAAGCAGAAACACCAGAACGAGAGAATAGGCAAAATTGCAATAAATGAGGTGTCACAAATCTACACCAATGCTTTGATATCAGATTTTTCAATTATTTAAAATCTAAGCTGGAAGAAGAGTGCTTTTTGTGGACAATTGCCAACAAAAAAGAATTGAGTCATTATATCTAACAAAATCCTAGAATGCCTCAAAATCTAAGCTGGAAGAAGAGTGCTTTGATGTATTTCTTTTAGGTCCCTTACTATCTGGATTAGGAGACGGGATGGGGTTTGCAGGTGTATGATCTTCAAAAGTAATTACATACCAAGGGTATAACTGTTAGAGCACTGGTGGTTATTAATCCTGGCAATCCAACCGGGCAAGTAAGAATTTGTGATTTGAGAACTTTTTCCATTCTAATTCAAATGCCATATGATGTTTAGAAGCATGTGTGGATGTCTTAATTTCGAATGTTCAATGTTTACCTCTCTGATGATTTTTGGGTTTGGCGCTGCAGGTCCTAGCAGAAGAAAACCAGAGGCTGGATGCCTGCTTCAAGCTAGCCGGTTGCATCAATAACTCATTGCATTTAGGTGGTCAGTATTTTTACTTCTCATATTAAGAACAATGACAACATTGACTTGAGAGAACTTCATGCAGGTATACCAAGCAAATATTTATGTTCCGGATAAGCAGTTCCACTCATCCAAGAAGGTTTGCTCGATCAATGGGGTATGGTGAGAACGACATCTCCCTAGTCTCTTTCCAATCAGTCTCAAAACCCCCCCTCTTTCTTCCCTCATCTCTCTCTCTCTCTCTCTCTCTCTCTCTCTCTCTCTCTCTCTCTCTCTCTCTCTCTCTCTCTCTCTCTCTATCTTCATGTTTGATATTTAAGTAATCAATGATAAGTCGAATATGTGGATTTTCCATTTCTGTGGACAGGATACTATGGTAAGTGTGGTAAAAGAGGAGGTTACATGGAGGTGACAGGGTTTAGTGCTAATGTGAGGGAACAGATTTACAAAGTTGAGTCCGTAATCTTTGTTCCGATATCGCTGGTTAAGAGAGCACTCTGACATTACTTGGGATGTATAACATGAGAGCAGGTTGGAGATAAATCATATGAGTCATATTGTGAAGAGAGAGATGGAATACTATCATCCCTAGCAAGACGAGCACAGGTTAGCTTTCTTTGCTAAAGAGCGAAGATTAGTTAATATGAATTGGAATAATTCTTCTTTCGGAGTAACTGATACATGTAGGGACGCCATGGGGAGTATTTACCAGTACATGACAAAAAGGATACTACTAAGTAAAACCATGCTTCTATCAATTCTCATCAAGCCATACTCTTTGTCCTCCCTTGCGCAGATACTGGAACATGCTTTGAACAGCTTAGAGGGTATAATGTGCAATAGAGCAAAATTGGTAATCTCTTCCCTTGTATTCATCTTCCCCATAAGGCCATTAAGGCAGCAGAAGCTGCAAAACAGCACCAGATGCCTTCTACTGTCGACGCCTTGTTGATGCTGCTGGGATTGTTGTTGTTCTTGGTTCTGGCTTCAGACAGGTAATTTCATTAGTGTGCAGTGTTCTATATAGTTAAGAAGAAATTGCTGCTGCATGATATCCATTTTGGAGTATAAGATTTCTTTTCAATCCATATTATGAATGTTAAATCCATTGCTCGAGCTATTTGTGGTTGACTCCTCTAAATACTTTTATTGCGTTTTAATAGTTGATGGTTTTATTCATGTTAAGTTGTGCCATGACTATTCTTTTTTTTTTGCATCTAATGTTTATGTTTAAACTTTTTTTGTTGCTTTTGTCAGTGTACAATTGATTGCTGCTCCTTGGAGATGGTCTTGTCTGTGGCCTCTTTGCCTGTTGCAGTTGCTGGAGGGGATCCAATTTGGTATAAACTTTGGACGAAAAAAATGGAGACAATTCTGTCGGATAACCTTTGGGGGGGCCAGTCAAGTAGGCATAAATATGGATTGTTGGTGGGTAACTGTAATGTATTTATAGTACTGTTATACTATAAATTCTGTAAATTAATTTTGCATTTGATAAAAGAAATTAGGTTATCATTCTTCGTTATCGCATTTTAAAATTGTCTCGTGCCCGGTCGTTGCAAAATTCAACTGTTGAGACGACTAAAAACACCACAGGCACTGTCGCAAATCCGCGACGAGCAGAATCCGTCGCGAATTTTTCATCGT
This sequence comes from Rhodomyrtus psidioides, assembly GCA_021437785.1. Lineage (NCBI taxonomy): Eukaryota > Viridiplantae > Streptophyta > Magnoliopsida > Myrtales > Myrtaceae > Rhodomyrtus > Rhodomyrtus psidioides. Next base: position 8,486,691 of record JAILYB010000015.1, on the reverse strand, counting down.
AAAATATGCGAATGTCTGCTGGAACTAGCGACGACAAAAGTTCGTCGCGAAAGCCGTCGTATGTAGCGACGAAAAATCAATTTCGTCGCTACATTTCCCGAAAAAGATTGGCATCGACAAAATAATTTCGTCGCAATATTCGTCTCCAATTAGCGACGAAAATTCATGTCGTCGTTAATCAGCTACGAATAATAGTCGTCGCAATTTCCTACGGATATTTTCGTCGTAAAATTCGTCGCTGTAACTTTCGTCACTAATTAGCTACGGAAACGATTTCGTCATATAATTCGTCGCTAATATTGCGACGAAATTGTGAGATCGTCGCTAATTTACCACGACCGACATTCGTAGCAAAGTTGGTCGCTGACTAACGACAAAAACTTTCGTCGCTAATTTGCGACGCAAATTTTTCGTCCCAAATTGTGTCGCAATTTAGCGACGAAACCTTGTCGTATCGTCGCTAAATTTAGCGACCTTTTTTTAGCGACGAAATTGTTTTCGTCACAGATTGCGTCGCAAATTGCGTGACTAAATCAGTGTTTTTTTATAGTGGGATAATATTTCGAATGAGTTATTCCAGAGAGGATCCGGAGGAGAAAAAGCATGCAAATCCAGGAAAAAGTTCGGTAAACGAGTCAAAAACGGAATTATAACTCGACCGTGGAAAATAATATTCAAGGGAATCGTCTTTTGAATTACTATTTTTCTTTTTTGGTCAAAGGCTTTTGAATAGTATTTAATAGGTGGGAATTGAAATAAAAGTCTTGATAAGGTCGATTAAAACGTTCCACGCGTTAATTGAGGAATTTGTTTTCTCACTATGTTATGTAAATCGGCTCTATTATAGATTACAAATATCACGTTGCAATTTCCAATTTCCAATCTCGACCGTTCAATCCTGCGTCGTCTTCTAATCCCTCTTCCTTTTTCTAATAATTTTTTTTTTTAGGAAGAGAGAGGAGGAAGGAGGGGGGAGAGAGAGAGAGAGAGAGAAGGGGAAGGGTTTTCTCAAACATTTAACATGTAGTTGCATTTTGCCACTGTCCACCGCTGAAAGACGGGAGTTCGACCGACCTTTTCAATGTGAAAACAATTGACCTGTTCTGACATTGTTAGGCCGGAGTTTGGAAATTTAGGGTTCGTTCGGTAACGTTTTTATTTCTTTGTTTCTTTTCTCATGAACATAAAGGAATTAGAAATATGTTTGGTAACTTAAATGATTCTAATTCTGATTATGCTCCTATGAACACTTTTGGATCACTTTTAAGAAACCAAAAAAAAAATTAAGAAAAAGAATACTTTTGAGAGTCTTCTTTCATTCTTATCGAACACTCACGAGGCTTGAGCCGGGTCAACTCGACTTAGTCTCCATAATTTTTTAAATAAAATTTTTGGAAATTAATAAAAAAAATCAGAAAATAATTAAAAATCCAAAAATATAAAATATAAAAATATATATAAATTGGAAAAATAGAAAATTTCCCAAAAAATATAAAAAAAAAATTAGGAGATTGGTCATTTCAACTAGCCAATCCTATTTTTGACGATTTTTTCTTTTGATTTCTCCCAAATGATGATTTTGCCCCTCATGAACAAATTGTTATAAAAAAAATCCCAAAAATTTCAAGAAAAATCTCAAAAAGTAGGAAACAAGTCTATTCAATTGGCCAACCCTGTTTTTGGTGACCTTTTGATTTTTCCTAAGCCTTGCCTGATTTGTTGTTGGATTTTATTCGTTATGAGCAATAAAAAATAATAGAGTTATCTCTTTCATCCTTGACATATGCATATAATCAAGATAAGCATGGAAAAATAACAATTTTAGCGTATTATCCTCCCAAGAAACAAATCTAAAGCATCCCTATCTTAGCCTAAAAGATGTCAAGGTGCAACATGATCGCACTTGTTGTGTCTGAGGAAAGTGATCAAATGTGATTATGTAATTTTTTTTATATTTAAATTACAAATTGGGAAGAGAAATTATTTTCCAGAGCATAAATTTTTTTGTAATTACCAAACGCGTCCTGATTTTCTAAAACTCATATAGGGAACATAATCACAAAAAGTAATTTCAATCAGAATCACTTTCTGGGAACATAAAGGTTACCAAACAGACTCTTAGAGGATGGCCTTCTTGTAAAATTCAGATTCCGATATAAATTCTCTTACCATCGTCTTATTATGTGAGCTTACATCAGAGCAGCAATTCATGACATGATATATCCGAAATATCCAGCAATCCCTCGAATATCTTGTAAATTTACGAGGTACTTTACATGGACGGCAGAAAAATCTGCAAGATTAGTATTTGCTCTACTATCGCAACAGAAAATTGATGATCATAATTTCTCGAGCCACGAACCAAAAAAAGGGAAACTACCCTTTAAATTCGTCGGACCCATCGAAGAACCACAGACATAGCCGTAGCATCTCCACCAGAATATCTGGGCCCATTAGCCAATTAACCAATCTCCAAGGTCACTAAGGGGCTGCATAATAACACTTTTCCTTCTCCATTTCTGTGCCATAAGTCAATCTAGCAGAGAAATATGTTTAATAACAATCATGTCAAAGTATAAATCTGTTTGGTAAAAAAATAGATTTATGGTAAGATTTTTAACTTATGTTTGGATTTTTGGCCAATTTTGAGAAGTAAAAAGTTTTTACTTCTCGGCTCCAAAATCACTTCTTCGACCACATCGGCCTCTACCGACCACCGCCCGCTCACCGCCGTTGAAGATTTTGTTAACAATGTTTCAAAAATAGAAATTTTCAACGGTTACCAAACGAATTTGTCTGATCAGAAGTCAATTTGAAGCAGAAGTAGAGAAATCAACTTCTGTACAGAAGTTGATTCCAGAAGTTGATTTCTGGTTGAGAAGTGTTACCAAACGCCTCCTAATGTAATCGAATCAAAGGGACCCACCATAAATTGAAAATAGTTTTTTTAATTAATAATCATTTGTAGATAATGATAATAATAATTTGGGAAATGTCAGTAGTTGGGAGGATGGGGCCAGGGAGAATTGTAGTTTGGTTGGATATACGTATACCTGTCTCATAGTCTGGAAAAGTCCGGGAATTTCCCAAATAAATTCCAAAGGTTCGAATTAGCTGTGTTCCCACATGCCGTGTGAATTCTGCCGACGAGAATGAGTTTATAAAAATATTGACATTGGTATTTGATTATATCTCTAAATTAATCCAACCTGTAAATATACTCTAATTGTGAAACTAAGCTTCAATTTCGTCCGCATCTCTCACTCAGCGCAGCCTTCCCACCTCTTCTTGATCTGTGTGGGTTAACGGGCGTTGGAATAATGCTGGATATCTTAAGAAGAATGATTTGTTAAACGACACGGCTAAATGTGCTTTATAAGAAAATGCGAGTATTTCGATTCGTCGTTTTTGGATATTCGCCACGATTGCAGCATTCGCAAGAGGTCACATCACATCTAAGTTGTCCCCACAACCCTGATTGTGATACCAAAAAGGAATTTAATCTCAATCTTTACACTTCTTCGAACACGAGATCGCCATCATTTTGTTATCTGGCCAACTTGATGGTTTTAGGCACTTATGCACTATAACGTTAACGGATATGTATACTAAAAGTCTTAAAACTTATATAAAAAAAAATACAATCAAATTGATGGTTTTAGGCGGGAGTCGTTGGCCGACACCGGCGGGGGTTGGCTCTCACTTGGTTCTAACCCCTTTTTTTTTAGCATTTTTTAAATTTGATTTAAGTAAAAATTGTATTATAAATTGTATTGGACCAAAATGACATCGTTTTAGCCTTAAACTCCGTGTTTTAGCCATGTCATTACCAGGCAAGAGAGAGAAAAAATTTAAAAAAGTCACTTGAATATTTTCCTTTAGTTTAAATTGACGGAGTTAACGAAAATGACTCGATTGCACCAATTTAACAAGTTTCAAGACTCAATTGTACTTTCGTAATAAGTTTTAAGACTTTTAGTGCATATATCATTGATAATAGAATTGAGGAGGGACCCACTATTCTTGAAAATTTATATCATTAAAGCACGACGCGAAATATAATTGATATATTTTTGTAAGGATATACTGTAAAAAGCCTGTTGGTTATATGGCTCTTTCTCTCTCTCTCTCTCTCTTCAATAGAGAACTAGAGAATGGAGACGGCATCCAACTGCCAGAATTCAAGCCAAGATTGCCTTGGGATCTTTAATTAGAGCAAATCAAAGCCAGAAATAAAATTGGCAATCTAGTGGGCTTTATTCTCTTTTAAGAGCATTACCTACCTGGAATTGAATGACTTGGAGCCCGCAAAAGCAATTGTACTTCTTATCATTTCTTCAACTGAGTAAATCAATAGACAGTTTTTCCAACCAATATCAATTAATGATTCTGATCTGGTTAACATCTTGTATTGTCCAGAGCTTTATCACCTGTGCTTGCTGCTTTGTCTTTTTTTTTTTGGTCGAAACCTGTGCCAGCTGCTTCAACCGAGTCAGATAATTCTGATAGGCACCCACAAAATCCGTACTCTTTTTTTTTTTCTTATCAAAGTTAAATTTTATTCATATCCGCAAACATCGCAGTCCAATTACTATAACTTTTTTTTAATCGAAAGAAAGATAGTTCAAGAGTTACATCTTCTAATTCTAGCACGTTCCGATCGACTACTAACCAAAACAAAAGCAATAAAGCAAATGACATAGCACAATCTGCAGTCAAAAGCACAATCTGAACCCTCTAGAATAGGTCTGTTAAACCTTTGGCGGCCGGTCATTAACAGTGATAAGCACGCATCGAGATCTCTCACTTCATTTGCAACGGCTTGCGGTGCGTGTTTAGGCTCCATGTGCTTATCACCATCATTGTGCAGAGACAACAACATCAATATATTGAAGAAAAAAAAAACACATATTTAATAGTTATAGAGAACTCTCTAATCTAATTGTAGATCTAGTTTGGGAGAGTAAAATCCCAAAACTTGATCTAAATCTAAATCGGGAGAGAAGAACGGCCTAATCTCGGAGAGGTTGTGGAATCATGTCACGAACATCCTCCTCGACGGCTGTCAATTGGGTGGATGATCGAATTAATCTTCACGTCCACCCAAAGATCAGCTGCAGAGATTTATTCATGCAAATAAAATAAAAACTTCAAAAAGGAAAGATGAACACAAGAAAGGAAAGGTGGGAAGGAGGGAGGGAGAGAGAGAGAGAGAGAGAGAGAGAGATCCCTCTCTCCCCCTCAAAGGCAAAGTGGCGGCTGATTTCCAAGGAAAGGTGAAAGAGGAGAGGAAACCCTAGCAGAGCAAATGTAACGGCCTAAATGTTCAGCGACTGATTTATTAAATAAAATAATAATTAACAAGTCCGGAGTACTAATTAATGGCGCAAATGAATTGCGGCATGGGAAAATTCTGGACTTGGAGTTGGACTCATGACGGGCGTGAGGAAATTGACAAATATACGGATTTCATTTGGTTCGATTCGCAACACAAACTTGGCGCGCGAAACTCCCTCGTTGAACCAGCCCTCCACTTAACTCTTTCTTCCTCTTCTCTGTTTCCCACGAACCCCCCCTTCACGTCGTGAGATCCGCCCACGATATACCCCTACGGTACGGTCCACTTCCTCTCTCTTATCACTCTCGCGAGCTCCACCCATGCGACCCGCGAACTTGATTGAACTCGAGCGACGCTGCGATCCCCGAAACCAGCAGCTCCCGCAAGTCCTCAGCTCTGCCGTCGCTTGCCCATTCGCTCGCCACCTGCTGAATCACGACCCCGCGGCTCCGAGAAGAGGCCAGGACGAGCTTCAGTTCGTCCGCGATCGATCCTCCCCTTCGCCTTCCTCTAGTGCAATCCCATGTAAGTATATTTCTACCGTAACTGCTAGATTGCTTGGTGGTCGACCGAACAGTTGGAAAGAGCGATGTGTAAAGTGAAATGGCCGAGATGAACTCTGATTTTGGACCGGCGGAGGATGTGGGCGTGCGATGATGCAATGGGGGAAATTTTGTTCGTGAGATCTTGGGGTAATTGAGATTGAGGGGTGGAATGTTAATTTTAACTGTGGGATTGGAGCTGACTTAAGTTGACCACGATGTGATCTTGGGTTCGGCCGGGTGTCATAAGGTGATGGTTAAGGGTTGTGGTTACATGGCAAGTATAGTCGATTGAATTGTCGGTGGTTATCCTTGTACTAGATTGCAGTATAGAGAGTCAACTAGATGAGGAGCGATGATTCCTCGGCCATGCGAGATTGTAGGAACGGGGAAACCATTTGGCAAGTTTTGCTAGTCATGTTCGGTTGTCCGGTGCGTCTGACTTCTGGGACTAGATGGGCAGCCAAAAAGAGAACTAGCTCTTCAGTGTTAAGAGACCGTGTAGTACATGCTAGTCATGTTCGGTTGTCCGGTGCATTTCACTTCTGGGACTAGATGGGCAGCAAAAAAAAGGGACTAGCTCTTCAGTAGGACATGCTATGGGGATGCTCGAGTAGAATATAGCCAGGAGTGAGTATGATAATAGAGGAGCCACTCTCGGTTTTGGCATTAATCGCACGATTGTCCGAGCTATTAAGTGGTCGCGCTAGACATACGACTTGTGGAGTTTTAAACTCATACTTGTGGCTACCATTGTTTTTCTTTTGCAGTTACATAGATATGCCGTCTTCCTCGCCTCCTACCAGAGTCATTTCTCACTTTGGAGCACTGATGCATATTACGCACACTTGGGAGGTGTGTGATGACTGACGAGCCTTATCCACCATGTACTCGTCATGGACGGTTGCGTACCATAGTAACCGCGAACCTCCTGTGGGACGTATCGAGCATCGTTTTATCACTATCTATGTCTGCGGTTTCAAGCAGTGGATTGGCCCTAGGCCACGCCCCTCTCAAGCAAGCGTAGCGATGGAGGTGGTAGCAGCGAGCGATGATGAGAGCGATGAGCAGGGGATTTCGAGGTAGTGGTGGAAGTAGATGTAAGTAGGCTTATGGTATGAGATGATGCGACAGCTACTTTTTTATGTTAGCCACAAGGTGGTATGGGGGTGTTGGTGGTCACTACAAAAAAATAAGAATTTAGTCATGAAAATTTAGCGACCAAAAAAATCCACAGCTAATTTGTGATGAAAACAAGGTTCGTGGCTATATGCGACGAAAATAGTGACGAAAAGTGACGAAAAAAAATTCGTAACTAATTAGCGACGAAAACTAAATTCGTCGCTAATTTGCGATGAATTTAGCGACGAAAGACCAATTTTGTCGCTAACAAATTCTTTTTTATTTTAATTTTTGTCGAATTAGCGACGAAACGATTGTTCGTCGCTAATTTAGCGACGACCATTGTGTTTTGTTGCTAAGTCGCTAAATATTTATTTTTATTTAAATTAATTTAGCGACGAAATTCCAAATTCGTCGCTAATTATTTCGCATTTTGGTCAATTTAGCGACGGAACGTTTGCTCGTCGCTTATTTAGCGACAAAAAGCCTTATTCGTGGCTAATTATTTATTTTTTATTTAAATTAATTTAGCGACAAAATTGGCATTTCGTCACTAATTAATATTTTAATTTTTTAGTTAGCGACGAACAAACATTTCGTCGCTAAATATTTATTTTTTATTTATATTAATTTAGCAACGAAATTCCAAATTCGTCACTAATTATTTCGAATTTTTGTCAATTTAGCGAAGAAACGTCATATTTATTTTTTATTTCAATTAATTTAGCGACAAGATGCCAATTTCTTCACTAATTAATTCTTTTTTATTTTAATTTTCATCAAATTAGCAACGAAACAGATGTTCGTCCCTAATTATTTATTTTTTAATTAAATTAATTTAGCGATGAATTTATCAATTCGTCGCTAATTTCGGCACTCCATATTAGCGATAGCGACGAGAAGAAAAATTCATCGCCAAATTAGTGACGAAGTTATTTTTCGTAGCTAAATTAGCGACGAATTGTTCTTTTCGTCGCTAATTTAGCAAGGAAAAACATCTTCCGTCGCCAATGGTTATTTTTTAAAAAAATTTGTTTTGTTTGTCTTTTTTAATTATTGATGATTTTAATATTTATTTTATTTATCTTTTGAAGCTTATTTTTTATAACATAATCATCAATCATTAACTAAAAATTTCTTAATATAAATAATTGCTTCTAAATTATTGTATTAAGAAATTAATTTTGGTGAACAAAAGGTAAAGTGCTATAATGGACTATAGCCGCAGTAATATGTTGGAAACCGCAGTAATAGACTAATGGAAAACATCAGCAAAATAGATAAAAACTGCATGGAAAGAGGTAAAACCGTAGCGAAAGAGTAGAATTGAGTAAAGAAAGGAGAAAATTTTGAAAGGGCATATCTTATCGCTCGGGCGTTCATTTTGAACAATTTTTTTTTATTTCACGTAATTTTTCAAGACGAATCCATTTCAAACAGCCGTAGGCGGTTTGACCTACCTTTTTCAAAAAAAAAAAAAATACCGTTTTCCTTGTCAATTTTGCATTTTCTCTCTATGATGCCACATCTTGATCTTGAACGATCCATCATTTCTCTCTTTTTTCTTTTAGTATTTCTATGCTAGACTCATTATACCACGTCTTTTGTAGGGAGGAAGGTTTTCAGGGAGTTTTTACATCCAAATTAGGGTCACGTCTTTTAATGTATGCATATATAAATTGAAATATGAATAGTGTCACTAACTTTGCTATTTGCCTTGTTGGTTGTTGCTTGGGGGAAGTACTTTGGTGGTTGCGAGTTCCATTCCCAGCCTTTTCAATCTTTTTTGTTTTTATTTTTCTTTTATGAATTTAAGTTATTGCATAAATACAATAATTAAGACGTTTTTATTTATCTTAATAATTTTTTATTTAATGATTGATGATTATGTTATAAAAAAGCTTCAAAAGATAAATAAATATTAATAAAATAAATATTATAACCATCAATAATTAAAAAGTGAAAAAATACGAAATTAAAAAAAATAAAGGGATCCTGAGCTAAATTGATCAAATTGAATGGTTTAAAACTTAATTGACATAATTGCAACACATTTACAATTTTTTTTTGATAATTTTTTCGTTTTTGATAAGTTATAAACTTTGTTACTTTAAGTAAATCAATCGTGCTCATAATTAATTATTGAAAAGCATGGCAATACTAATATCGGTGGTAACAACAATTGAATGTTTACAATTTTGTCGACAAATATCACAAATACGATATATAGCAATAAATGAATTAATTGGCGTATAATTGTTGGCCAAAGAGAAGACGGTGCTACTGCTCGGTGAGCGTGACGAGAAGATGATCAGCGCCGTGGGAATTGATAATTTTAAGATGTAACAACAATTAAATGTTTATTTCTACTTTTCTTACTAATTATGTGTAATTATTATTATGGATAATTTACCCCTTTTTTCTTACTCATTTTTCATAGTCCGCGACCAGTATTTGGTTGTGGTACAAAGGTATTGATAATTTTTTTTATTTTATTCATATTGCTATTTTAGTGACGAAAAAAATATTCGTCACTAATATTTAAAATTTAAAAATAAAATATTCAAATTATTTTCATCGCTAATTTAGCAATACAATAAAAATTTTAGCGACAAAAATAAATGTTCGTCGCTATACTTTAAAAATAAAAATGTATTCAAATTAGTGACGAAAATATTTATTCGTCGCTATATTAGAATATCAATAAAAAAATAAAATATACAAATTAGCGATGAATATTTATTTTTGTCGCTAATTTTAGCGACAAACAACAATTTTCATTGCTCATTAGCGATGAATGTCGGTTTTCGTCGCTAATTCTCTTTATTTTATTCGTATTGCAATCTTAGCGATGAAAAAGAAAGATTTGTCGCTAATATTTAAAAATTAAAAAGAAAATATTTAAATTAGTCGCTAAATTAGTAATATCAATAAAAAGAAAAAAGAAAAAATTGCGATGAAATAGCGACCAACGTTTTTTTCATCGCTAATTATGGATGAAAATCACGATTTGTCGCTAACTTTTAAAAATAAAAAAAGAATATATCCAATATAGCGACGAAAATTTTTATTCGTCGCTAAATTAGAATATCAATAAAAATAAAATAGAAAATAGACAAATTAGCAATGAAAATAATTTTTCACACCTCTTATCGTCGCTAATTAGCAATGAAGGTATTTTTTCGTCGCTGATTTTACCTTCCCGATTTAGCGACAAACACCTATTTTCGTCGCTAATTAGCGACGGACGTTGTTGTTAGTAGCTAATTAGCGATGCACACAAATTCTCGTCGCTAATTTTCGTCGCTAATTAGCAACGAAGGTCTTTTTTCGTCGCTAATTTTACCTTCCCGATTTATCGACAAACACCTATTTTCGTCGTTAATTAGTGACGAACATTGTTGTTAGCCGCTAATTAGCGATGTACACAAATTCTCGTCGCTAATTTTCCATTCCTACTCCTTTTAAAACATGGCACTTTGATAAAATTTTTCCGGGCCGCTGTTGCCTATAAAGCTTCCCCGCCCCCTTGCTTCAGTAAAAAGCTGCCCTTCTGTCATTCCACTCGCCACTCCCTCTCTCTTCTGTCCCTCGGCCTCGACGCCAGCCCCTCCGAGGTTGACTCCGCTGTCCTCTCCTTCATCAAGCCCGGGTACCCGGGCCTCGAGTTCGACGACTTCGTCCTCCTCCACCAGTCCCTCGACAACATCTTCCCCGCCCCATGCGAGAATGGCGACGCCCGTGGCGGTGATGAAGATGCTGGCAGCACCAGCTCCTCCTCTTCGTCCTCGCAGGAGGAGAGCAACCTGTCGGAGGCATTCAAGGTGTTCGACGAGGACGAGGACGGGTTCATATCGGCGACGGAGCTACAGGCGGTCCTCGGCAAGCTTGGACTGCTGAAGGGGCTGGAGATCATGCGCGGGTCAAGCAGATGATCGTGTCGGTCGACCGGAACCACGACAGGCCGGCCGACTTCTTCTAGTTAACGGACATGATGCAAGGCGTCATTGCCACGATCGGTTCTTGATTCAACATACATTTTTAGGGTATTTGAATACGGTTTTCCCTATATTGAAATCGTATCTCTTTAAAAAAAAAAAAATTCCGCTGGTGTGTTAGCCAAGTTGTTATGTGGAAATGAAAAGGATCATGATCGTGAGAAATTATAGACCGACCATATTTGCTGGAATTTTCTTTATTATGTTCAGGGCTTTTGTTACTTGGACCACGTGGTGATGACCATAGCCAGATCGGAAGTAACATTTAAAAAAAATCTGAAAAATAAAAAAAAAAATGTTCCATCACGTCGCTAATTAGCGACAAAAACAAATGTTTGTCGCTATACTTTCAAAATAAAAATGTATTGAAATTAGCGACGAAAACAAATATTCGTCGCTAATTTTCTTTTTTATTGATATTGCTAATATTGGAACGAAAATAAGCGAGGAAATCATGTTTTCGTCGCTAATTTTAGCGACGAAAAATGTTTCGTCGCAATTTGGCGACAAATGTGATTTTCGTCGCCAAATTCTTCACAAAAATATTTAGCGACAAATTTTTTCGTAGCAAAATTTATCGCAAAAATATTTATTGCGAATTATTTCGTGGCAAACTTTGTGGGTAATTAGTGACGAACGATTTTCGTCGTTAATTTGCCACGGAATGTGTTCGTCGCAAAATTCGTGGCTAATTAGTGATGAATTTTTTTGTTGCTAATTAGCCACATATATGTTTTCGCCGCAAAATTCGTCGCTAATTAGTGAAGAACTTTAACTTTTCGTCGCCAAAGTTTGCAACGCCGAATTCGCTACGAATTTTTATTCGTCGCAAATTAAAATCGATTAGCGACGAATTTTGCGAAAATTTTCGTCACAAACTTTTTGGCTAAAACTTTATTTTTTTTGTAGTGGGTGTGCGCTTTGGAACCGGAGATCGGACCGACCACCCTAGAAATCGGGAACCGGACCAGACCGATTCCAAGGAATCAATAACACTATAAATTTCTACACGTGCCCACACTAATTGAAAAATTAACAACAATTCAACATCCCCGACCTCTATTGTAACCGAGAAAGTTGAAAGCAAAGGCCACAATAACATTTGACGATTCATTTTTAGGATCAACTGATGACTTTCCTTTAGAGAGAGCAAGATTCAAAATAGTGAAATACTGACAAGGCTGCATCAATATTCAACAGTATAATAGCATAAGCAAGAACATAATACATATGCAGTATCTGCATTTTTAAAGAGAGTGGCCATGGTCCAAGCTTCAAAACTCAACAACAATTCAATGCATCCCCACATGATCATCAAAAGCTTGTGGAAAGCACACCCAAAGGAAAAAAAAAGGTGCACATGATCACCGAACACTAACTGAAATGAAGTGAAATAGAAAAATAGGAAGATTTCTAGACTTCAACTCCTTTCTTGATATTTGATGGATGAAGCAAAAGTGCGGCCAATACAGAAAAAACATTACGGTTACTTAAAAAAAAAAAAAAATCTACGGGCCTGGTTCGGGCGGTCCAGTTTGATCCCTGGAACCGGAAATCGGACCGCCCGGTCACCGGTTCCAATATTAAGAACTGGGAACCGGACCGAACCTATCTAGAATTGGGAATTGGACCATTGGTTCAGTCCGGTCCGGACGGTTTCGGGTTCGGGCGGTCCGATTTGATTTTGCTCACCCTCAGCTAGGGTTTTTATTAGAAACACAAAATTCGTACATGAATCAACAGTAATGTTTGATCATCTTGTTTAAGCATTCGAACCGATCCGAGGACGTGCATGATGCTTTCCCTCTCTTTCTTCCTGCACGAGAATTGACTCCTGGTTTGGTGGTCGACGGTTCAATTGCAACTTACCATGTCGGATTCAGAGAGATATCAGCAAGATCATGCATGATGCAAAGAAGGTAGATGTAACTTCTGATCAAGTCCACCGGCCGGCTGCGCAATGAGCATTTCTTTGGTGTCTCCGAGTAGTTAAACCATTCTTGTCCAAAATAGCTGTTCTCATCAAAATTGTGATTCATCAGCAGTTTAACTTGAAAGAATGTCACTTGCTTTGGACAACAGGAACACTTAAATCCAATCTAATGTTCAACCACAGACATTCCACCCGCTTCGAACCTGATCCAATCTTTCTTGAAAAAACCATGCACCAGCACACGCACAAGAAAGAGAAGAAGGCGACACTCACACTTTTCGTGCGCCTCCTTTACTCTTAATCACAGATCAAACTTCCTCTGAAAGGGCAAAAAGAAGATTGAAAGCTTGCATCAACATGCTCTCTGTTCCTTGTCTATTCATGATTTCATGATGCTGTTTGTCATTTTCATTCTCCTTTCTCATCCCCTTTTCATCATCAGTATATGTTTTTGGATTCTAGCAGATGAGACCCCCTTGCGCCGACAAGACGAACAGTGGACGGGGTCCTTGGGATACTGAAGAAGACCCAAGGATGACCGTTCAGGGGAACGGAAATTGGAGCCTTGCCCCTAGAAGAGCAGGTAACGTCGGCGTAGTGTTTCGTGACATTGATCAAAAAGTTGGATCTACCAATTGCGGACCCAATCGGGAGACCGCTTTCCACACATCTCGCAATGTCCGATTGCTGTGCCTGACTAAATTGTGTAGGTCTTAGAAGATGTGGGAAAAGTTCCAAGCCCAGATGGAGCAGTTACCGTCAACCAGATTCGAAGCATGAGATCTTCACACCACAGGAAGAGGAGCTCATAATCAGGCTCCATGTGATCATAGGCAGCAGGTGCTTCGCCGATAATCGAAACATCTGTACTTTGCGAAATTCTCATCAATCTTTTTTACTCCTAATTGAAAATGTTCCAACTATTTGCCAACTAACTGAATTTATAGATGATCTAACAAGATAAATTAAGTTTACTTGAGAATGATTTAAAAGCAGTAAGATGTCTCTCTTCACAAATATACATACACAAACACACACAATGGTTTTGGTTGTAGGTGGTCCATCATCGCCCAGCAACTTCCGGGGAGGACTGACAATGATGTGAAGAACCACTGGAATACTAAGCTCCGGAAGAAGCTGAAAGAGATGGGGATCGACCCGGTCACGCACAAGCCCTTCTCTCAAGTCCTGAGAGACTACGGAAACATTGGCGGCACCCCGAGAGAAAGCCGAATCACGTCCGCGGATCAACCCCAAGCGTTTTCACACCGAAACACCCACCAAATACCATCGACAGTAACAAGCAGAACTGAAACAGACGCTGCCCAAAACAATCACTCCCTAGATCTTCTTGCCCAGCTTCATGCCATAAAGTTGGTCACAGAAGCCTCAACTTGCTCTGCACATGGCAAAAGGACATTCAGGCCTTCGGATACTTCGTCCTCGCCTCCCACTTCTTCCTCTTCCACCGGGTCCGCAGCGCCGCAGAGCTTCTTCAGTTGGAGCGATTTCCTCATCGAAGACGCAACCTTGCCAGCTGAACTTTCGAAGGAAGGGATCAGGATGAGACCACAGAATGGTGAGATCGATCATGAGGCCGGAGAGGAAAGCAACGGGACAGGAGGTTTCCATCAGAATGGCACGAGCAATGGCCTTGAAGGGTCATCAATTCCATCCTCAGACGGTTCATTCGTGGAATCCATTTTGAGCCAGAACGAGGAGATGTTCATGGAGTTTCCTGAACTTTGGGAGGAACCACTCTACTAATCAACTAAGGCACCAAACTGTTAAATTTCCTAACTGGGATGAGATTTCTGCTAAAGAAGTACAAAATAATGGAGTTCCAAAGCGTTGAGTACCTGCTAAACTTCTTCTTATATGTATTGGGTCAGACTTATCTTGTACTTTTGTTTTGGGTTCATACTTATGTCTTAGACAGGACGGTATGCACTCATAAATGTACTACAAGTTCATCAAGCCCAAGCCCAATTATGCTGCAACATGGAGGCCCAATATTGCTTTATTCTTGGGCCTTCTCGGGCTCATTGCTGTGGCCCAAAAAACTCATCAAAATGGGCCTAGCTCATGGTTGTCACTCCAAAATACTGGGTAGGCAACAAATGCTCCTTCCGGAAGAGGAAATTCCCAAAAGAAAAAGTAATTTAGGCTCCGTTTTTTTTTTATTTATATATATCGAATTTAGGCTCCGTTTATTTCGCAAAAGATGAGTCGTTTCTAAAAAATATTTTCTGGGAAGTCAATTTCCAAGAAACTAACTACATTTTCCGACATTTGGCAGAAATATGAAAAAGACTTAGAAAATATTTGTTGTTATTTGGTATGAAAAAATAGATTAAATTTTCCTCCATGCAGTCCATTCAACAATTTTTTGCTATTTCTGTTTTTTATTTTCATTTTTTTCAAATTCAATTTGTAATGTTTTAATTATTTATCTTTTTCCTTTTCCTTTTTTCTCTTTTCTGTTTTTTTTTCTATTATCGTTTTCTACCGGTCGCCGCGATGGTTTGCCAGGCCTCGCTCGAGGCCGGCCGCTAGCCATGGCCATGGCCGGTGATCTGCCAAAGGAGAAAAAGGGAAAAGAAAAGAAAAGAAAAATAGAGAAAAATTAAAAAAAAAAACAAATTCTTCAAATTTTGACAAAATACATAAAAAAAAATGAAAATGAAAGTAAAAAAATAGGTAAAAAGAAAAAAGATGTGAAGGAGAGGAGAAAAGAAAGATCAGGAAAATGTTTTCCTCTCCTAAAAAATAGAAAAATTATTTTCTCCACTTTTGAATGAGTTCTTTTCATGGGAGGAAAATATTTTTCTGGACTAACTTATTTTTCGCGAACCAAATATTGAAAAATTCAAAAAAAAATTATTTTTCCGGAAACAAATGAAATCTCAGAAACAAAAGTATGGCATTCTTCTTTTTTTGGGCGGGCTTGCGAGAGCGGTGAGCCATTGGTATACACTGCGAAAAGCAATTGCCAAATTTGGCAATCTTATCCCACAGGAACCTTAGCTGTCCTTCCTCGAATTGAAAAAAGATGCTCTTTCAACCTTTTGGTAAAAAGCTTTGTGAAAAGAAATTGACATTTCATTCGGACACTTGTCGATCTAGGAAAGGTCAACTTCCGTTTTGAATGACTCGACACCTTGGCCTTTATTGTGACGAGATTGTTGGGTATTCCCTTTCCAATCACATGTAAACATCACTCCACTCCACACATCATATCGACATCAATGAAGTTCATTTTTAGACATTTTCTTGGGCTTGACAACAAGAAATTAATATATTGGTCCGACGGTCTGACAATTTGACAATACTCTATATTATTTTTTATATTATGATTTTTCAATTAATGAGCGTTTTATGCAAAACATGCAGTAATGATATGTGGATCTACGATCAGAAATAACTAATAGTATTTTTAGACTGTTAGTGAAACATTTCTCAATTAGAAAATACAAAAGTGGTATCATCTTTTTTTCCCGAAACCACTTTGCATGTAGTGAATAATCATGCTTCCTGCTTGACATTATATTCTAGTTTAGTAGGAAGAAGGGAATTCGTTTCTTCATTAGGATGCAAGTAACTTCTATAGGAAATTTTTTTAGTGGGCTATAATAAGCTAAGTAGCACCAACACCGACACCGACACAGGGACACGATACGATACGTCGATACGTCATTTCTCAAAAATAGAAAAACTCAACACGTCGGGGACACGTTATATATTAAATATATAATATCATATATGCACATAATAAATTATTATTTGTAGGATGATTTCAATCAAATTAATTTGATTCAAATTCATAAATAAATAGAAAGTTAAAAAAAGCCTTATAATCGATCTCACATCGGTGATGATTGAGAGAGACAAAAATAAAATAACTTAAGAAGATTCGAGAGTCCCACATTGGTGGTGAGTGAGAGGGACAAATATGTGAGACCTAGAGACTTACAATGTGAAGAAATGAGTCCCACATTTGATGCCTAGTGAGAATAACAAGTACATTGATTCTTTAAATTGTCAAGAATAAGATATGAACAATTGCTTCTAATGTCTATTTGGCTAATAATGAAGTGAATGAATATATATATATATATAAAGAACTTGTTATTGTAGCAAGCATATTAGTGTGTTTAATGCATGCAACTAGTCCATTCTCAAGCAGGGCTCATACCCTAAAAACTCCGAACTTTTTCGGCCAAGTCCCAATTTTGTTCTATTCTTTTTTTTTTTATCTCAGAAAAAACTCTAAGCTTTAGGTCTGGTCCCAATATTTGCCTCGAACTTTAATTTGTCCCCGAAAAACCCTCCCAAACTTTAGGTCCAGTCCCGAATCTGTCCCTAATTTTGTTTCGGCTTAAAAAATCACCAACCTTTAATCTACTCACACGGTCCGATCCTAACTTGACATGACATTTTCACATCGACAACATATCATCATCATCATCATCATCAAGGTGACACGAAATGTTATCTTCAAAATGAAATCGTTTTCGAATATCAAAATTAGGGAAGACCAAATTGGCAATTTTTGGACAGAGGGCTAATGAGGCAGATTTGGGACTAGAACAAAAGTCGATAATTCTCCTCTTAGATAAAGAAAGAGTTCGGGATAGATTTGAGACTGAATCTAAAGTTGAGAGTTTTTTTTTTCTTTTAGACAAAGAAAAGTGGCAGATTTAGAGTGGACATAAAGTTTGGAATTTATTTAGATACGTTCGGGATAGAACGTGGACTAAACCTAAAATTGTCTTCTTCTTCTTTTTTGCAATGGAATTAGACCTTCACGAACAATGAAGTGGGTGTAAAATATCTTTGCATGAAGCCCTTGATGCGTAATCTTCAAGCACATCTTGGATTTCCACTTCAGCTCCATAACATGTAACAGACATACCTTGGTCGACTCGACCTAAATTCTTTCCTTTCATCAGCTACCACCTTCTTTTTCTGGCAACGCAAATGCCTTTAAACATCACATGCATTATGCCCAACAAATCAATACTGCCATCTCTCCTCTCTCTCTCTCTCTCTCTCTCTCTCTCTCTCTCTCTCTTTGTTGGGGTTTGGGACAGTGAAGTGTGATATCAACATGAGGAAATCGCTTCATATTCTTATGTAGCATGTGCAGATTTCAGATGATGTAGGATTGGACACTTGTTAGAGAGAGAGAGAGAGAGAGAGAGAGAGAAGCACATGAAGAGAGCAGCCATTTTAGGGATTGTCCAAAGAGACTTTATGGGGGATTTATGATGGCTGCTGATATACAGAGCAGATTTCTGCTAAGCAAGTTAGGCAAGAGCTTGTGGAGGGAGGCCAATGCCAACATCCACAATAATTCCACCAAACCAACCGAGAAAGAATTGACGAATAACGAATAGGGATATCTAAATCTAAGAAAGTGATCGCGGTCTTTTTATGCCTTCGGGGTGGAGAACGAGCTAGTTTGTGCTTGTACTTTTCATCGAGTTCTTGCCACGGGACGCATGAAGTGCAGAAAATATCTGTCTGCAAGTACTCATATGCGCGATACGCATGCCGCTTTAAGCATTTGTGTCGAGATATCGGATTTTCCATGCTGATTAGAGTGGGCTGCTGATTATTCTTTATCAGCAGAAAAGATTTTCATGGGTCCAAGCACAGTATCTTGGCACATATTTTTGCATGTATGGCCCCTTCTTCTGCATCCTCAGTAAATTATCCGCACATTATACTGCAAAAGAGAGAGAAAAAGACTGATAACTTCCAGCCACTTCTCTCTTCCGGAGTCCAAGAAGAGCAAGAGCTCCAAGACTAGTCTGACAAAATTTTAAGTTTGGGAATAGTTAAAACTTGGGAGCAACATCATAGCTGTATTGGATCTTCTTTGACTCTCCTCCTCCTCTAGTCTTTATCTTTCCTTTTCTGTTCGAACTCCTCCTGTAGTCTGTACTCTACAACCTGTGCGGCTCGTGATTCCATGACTCCCTTCTCACACAAATTAAAATGACGAAGGTAGAATGATGTCTTCCTCCTGCGAAGTGGGGGAGATGGCCACACAATGAAGTTTCTCCACTTTTGATTCCAACGGGACGGAACAAGATTTGATTTGCCTTATGCCTCCGTTACGTTTTACTAACGAGAGATGACACATCTTATTTCAACCTCCTCGACTGGCCGGCATTCCGATGCAAATGCAATTCCCAGCTTCTACCAATAGAAATCTAGATAAAAGGAAAAATCTTCAGAATTATCTCATGTCGCATACAAAAATGAGTTAATCACGAGGATCGGATCTTTATCTGTTGCTTTTAATATTACGAAAGAAATGTCATGTCAACAGGGTCAAAGCACATTGTTGCCTAAACAGACCTACCTAGTTCACTCCAGAGTTTGTTCATTTATTTACCTGGGGAAACAAACTCATGTCGTAATGGCTTGACGTTTGTGTCGTTTGGGCAGAAAAAAAAAAACACTTTTTCAGCTGAAAAGTGAAAATGGGTGGGTCAAAGTTAAGGGTCCACGTGATAATACTAAGTGGATTTATACTCCAAAAGTATTTATGTGTAACTTCTAAAGCAGAAATTCATTTGGTAAAAAAAATTTACTTTTGAAAGAAATTTTCACTTCTGAAGTTGTTTTCCCTCCAATTTTAGAAGTTAAAAAAATAAATTCTTCAACTCAAGAAATACTTCTCGCCTCACCCTTTTTTTATTACGTCCTCACCCTCTTTTTATTACATCCTTACCCTCTTTCGATCATACCCACCTTCGCCGATCTCTGTCGATCTCCGCCACCGCCAACCATCGCCGGCCGCCACCCATCTCCGACCTCCATTGGCCGCCGCCACCCCTAGTAACCAACCGTCGCTGGTCGTCGCCTATTGCCTCTCATGATTGCCACCAACTGTTGACCATCGCTGCCGCCAATCATCGTCGACCTTTGCCGGCCGCTGTCGACTACTGCCAACCTTCGCCAGTCGCAATCGCCGCCCTCTACAGCCAACCATCGACCACCGCACCGAGTCGCTATCTCCAGTCATCGGAGTAAAAAATAAATAATAATTTTTTATTTTTAAAAATTAAATAATATTTTTAAAGAAATTTGAAAAGTTTAAAAATGAAATAGAAATTTTTCGGCGGCCGATAATAATTTTTCATAGAAGATTTTGTGTTAATAATGATTTGAAAGTAGAAATTGTTAATCATTATCAAACGAATTTCTCTGGTTAGAAATAAATTTTGGAGCAGAAGTAGAAAAATTAATTTTTACTTATGAAGAGAAGTAAAAAAATTAATTTTTTTTTTATGACAAATTGATTTATGAAGCAGAATTGTAACATGCGCGCCAACCCGTGTGGAGTTGAGAGAAATCTCACGCTCAGCTTTACCTGCTCTGCTTCTGCATCTCTTTCTTCCAGAGGAAATTTCTTTTCCTCCCAACAATTGAAAAAAGCTTGCAGCTTTCACTGCATGCGTAACATCACAAACATGGGACGCAGTTTCACCAGCTCTATCGGTCCCCCACACTCTCTCTCTCTATCTCTGCTTTTCACAGTTTGTTCTCAATGTTAGAAAAGGCAATGGGCACAGTGCTCACCACTTTCCTCAACCTGCAGGCAGAAACAAAATCGTCTCTCTCACACACACGCACCGGTGACACCCCTACACACGATATGATCACCCATTAATGTCCCTCGCTCAATCTCTAGTGCCACTCTCTCTCTCACTCTCTCTCTCTCTCTCTCCCTTCTAATCACTACATAAACAGCCCCATCAACCCGCAAAGGTAGACCACCCCAACCTCCATTATTCACTTGACTCACACTTTCACTTCTTCAAAAGCTCCGAAACAACTCTCGTCAGTCATGACCAAGAGAGAAGATTACAAGCTGTAAAAAAGAAAAAGAACGAGAAAAGAAAAGTTTCCACCTTTCTGTTGGCCGAGCTCTCGGATCAGATTCCTTGTACAGCGGTTGATTCTGGGTCCGTTTTTAAAAGATGGATCCTTCAATTGTCAACGAATGTTCCTTTTCTGCTGCGAACCCTTCTTTCTACAGCTTAGCTGAGATTTGGCCGTTCAATGGGGAGCCGGGTAATGGCGGGTTGGGGCTGCGGATGGGGAATTTGAGCGGGTTCCTGGATAGTCAAATGAACCGGGCCGGGTCGGCGGAGGTATCCACCGTGACGGAGCAGAGCGGTGGTGGAGGAATTGGGAGGAAGAGGAAGGATGTGAGTTCCGAAGACGAGTCTTCCAAAATGGTGTCCACTAGTAGTGCCGACGATTTGGTTCGTTTCTCTGTTTTTCTTTTGCTTATTGTATAATGGTTCTGGCTTTTGTGCGTGCGTGTGTTTTCTTCTCCTTCTTTGAAACTGGGACTTCTCTGTTTCGTTGGTGAGAAAATGGGAGGCAGAGAAAAGGGAACATTCTCTCTGGAGCTTGTTTTTTACTTTAAATTTGGATGTATGACCTTCTGAGCTGCCACTTTGCTCATCTGGCCAAAAGAACTGGAGATTCCATAGTCTGGGTGTTATTTTTCTTCCCCGGTTTAGTGGCTGGAAATCAAGAACTCTGTTAGCTTTGAATTGTGATCTTTTTGGTTCCATGAATTGGCAGTTAAAAGCTTTGCTTGATCGAGATTCGGCTGCTGTGAAAGCACTAATAGTGTTAATCCACTGATCTTGGAAGTAAATTTAAAATTCAGTGTTGCTGATCAGTAATACAACACTTTGCCGAGAATTTCAAGTTGTGACACTGCACTATCACTGTCAAAGTTCATATTTTTCAGCCAGTTAGAAAATATTCAAGAGGATCAACTTATAGACGTAAATGTTCAGGCCTCCATTTCCATCCAAAGTGTGTTTAAAGAATTATGGAGTCATTTAACATGTCGCCGTTGATCTTTGGGTTATATTGCTTGGGATGATGGTTTGTGCTTTATTTGCTATAGAACATATCAAACGGAAAACGCATGAAGTCAGTGGTTTCCATGCATGACAATGGTGGATCGAGAGCTGAAGGAGAGTCGAGTTCTGTTGCTGGTCATAAGCAGGCTGAACAGATTGCAAAACCCTCTGAGCCACCAAAGAAGGATTATATTCATGTCAGAGCACGGCGAGGCCAAGCTACGGATAGTCATAGCCTAGCTGAGAGAGTAGGTCAACTCTTTGATTTACTAAAATACTCTCAAAGTTTCTGAGTAGTCAATAGTACTGTGTTGCTCTGTAATTCATTCTCCAATTTCATTTCACATGGTCAAATTGGCTGAGCATAAGGCACGAGTTATCCAGTTTAAGTCCTTTTCATAAGCTCTTTCAATATTCTATCTTCTTTGGCAGGCAAGGAGAGAAAAGATCAGCGAGCGGATGAAGATTCTTCAAGACTTAGTCCCTGGATGCAACAAGGTATCTTATGGTTTTCAAACCTCGTTTTAGTATATAGATTTTTAGTCATTGTCAGTTGCAAGATTTCCAGCTTTTGATGGGGTCAACTGAGTTTTTTCTTAATATTTCCTTCTGATCAGGTCATTGGAAAAGCTCTTGTCCTTGATGAGATTATCAACTACATTCAGTCATTGCAGAATCAGGTCGAGGTAATTTTCCGTCTTAGTCATTTCATCAGCACTCAAATGACTTTGGATTTGTTATGCTAATGAACTGATATGATTGTGGTAGTTCTTATCCATGAAGCTTGAAGCAATCAATTCAAGGATGAACATCAATCCTACTATTGATGGATTTCCAGCAAAAGATGTGAGTTTTAGTCAAACTACTTTTGAAATGTTACGGATTGCCTTTGAACAAATTAGTATGAAGTACCTTCTGAGATTTGATAATGAATGCTGGTATTATCATATGTTGTTCTCATTGTGCTCCGGTGTGCCTAATCATTTTAAACACTGAATTGGCCAAACAAGGAAAATTTCTTGCATGATGCGACTTTTGGCTTTCGTTAGAACTTGGTTGGTTTATTTTCTAGCCTATCAAGTGGAATCAATAGTGCCATGCAAGGTGCCTGTGAGAGGGCAAGCGCTCTCAGAGTATAGGGGATGCATGTCCTTCAGGATGGAGGAGGACTATTGTAGCTCAGATCTTGGAAATTGCGCGTCACATTTGGGAACAAGAAGCAACCATCTTTAACAAAGTATCATTTAAGCTTTGTTACTTGTTTAGAGGAATTATGGTGTGATAGAGAAATGTTGTGCCTTTAAATACAAAACCATTAGGTATAAGGTTGAGGCAAAAGAAGGATCTTCCAACCTCGTCCTAGAGTAGCTAACAGCAAGCATTAGAATGATGATATCCACTTTACTGATGGAACTACCGTGGCGAGAAGGTGCATTGTTGACCGAATACGAGAAGCTATGTTTAATATTAGATGAGTTGGCCACCTTATGAAGGGGTTACATTGAGGGATGTGAGTCAGATATAAAGAGTTCATACATGATCTTTGTATCCTTAACATGATTGGCATTTTAAGCTTTGCCCACAATGCCGGAAGGTCGATTGGAACTTGAAGTTTGCTCTCCTTTTGGATGCGCGTAACAACCTAAGCAAAACCCATGCAACAAGCCCAGATGGAGTAACTCCAAGTTACAGATGAGGCAGTCTCCAACTCTATCACAGTACAAGCTCCTTCCACACAAAAATGGAACTTGGGTTTCTGTTTGTGGGTTTGGTCAGATGTTCTCTTTTTGGATCTTCCCATGACAAAGTCGAGGTGTGTTTCATTAGTGAGTCTTATACGTCACTATATGGGTCCAGTCAGTGATCTTAAGTGATGTTCATCTTAAACCCACTGATTTTTCCCTCCTGCTTTCATTGACATTCGGTAATTTGGCATCACTTTTTACTCAGCTTGCATCTACTGCTTCATACTGCCTCTCACTTTTGTACCATGCACGGTCGATCTGTGAAAATAGATCAAGATCTCTTGGAAGCTGTGCATTGTTTTCAGTAGCGGCTTCTTCGTGTTCTTCTGAATCAAGTGGCCTTTTGAGTTTCAGCTTGGTGCGCAGCCATTTGATACGACCGGGATGATGTACGCGTCGCAAGCAGCAAGACAGTATGGTCAAGGATCCCAACCAGAATGGTTGCATATGCAGTTAGGTGCGGGTTTCGAGAGGCCGATGTGAGCTCAAGAAGCGCGGCACATTGGCTCTAAATGCACTGTGGAATAAGATGGCTCTGAGAGATCATTGACCGGCACTGGAGAGAAATTACATCCAGTGGATGAATTAGTAAACACGCCTCATCTATTCGTAAAGTTGTAGACCCATCTCTTTGTTGAAAGCGCAGCTAGTTCCATACAACATCTTAGTCGATTTAACGTGGTTACTCTCGATTTGTCTGCACTTAGAAGGTATATTTGTTAGGGGAAATTCTGAATCATCATTAGTTAGATGATCAAAGGATCGTGCTTTGTGAGACAAGTAGTGA
The DNA here is from genome assembly GCA_021437785.1 of Rhodomyrtus psidioides. Lineage (NCBI taxonomy): Eukaryota > Viridiplantae > Streptophyta > Magnoliopsida > Myrtales > Myrtaceae > Rhodomyrtus > Rhodomyrtus psidioides. The sequence continues at coordinate 8,462,323 of JAILYB010000015.1, read as the reverse complement.
AACAGGGTTCTGCTAACTTTTCTTCAATCATTGGTCCCAGTGGATGACTTGGAACGGTATATACCATCGCATATTCTGGATCATGTAATGACTTCCCAGCAAGCCACTCCGTTTCATTAGGACTTAATGGTATTCAGTGACGCCTTCTATAGGGTGGTTATTACAAGATGCGAAACAACAATATTAACTTTGGAGAAGCATCATAATTACATTGAACAATGTACAAATATTAGCATATAAAGTCACCTCAAACAATCTTCTCATTTTGGGCAGAAAAGTCAAATGGGAGTTACTAAGAGGACTCATGCCAACCAAGCAGGAAGGTACTCTAACCTCAAGAGGGATAAGCAGAGATGGACATCTTGGGCAGTGCAGAAGCATGTAAAACACGATACAAAAATCAATGATTGAACAGGGGAAGAAGTCCCAGGGGTGATTGACCAGCGATAGTCCCTTGAATCATTGGTAAATGCTGATTCTGGATCAATTTCACCAAGGCCAGTTAATATACGGGAGAATATCCAAAAAGGTCCTAAATCTTTTGTAATTATGCCAATTCAGTCTTAAACCTTTTGCATTTGTGCCAATTCAGTCTATTTGGCTGAGCGTTGAAGTGGAATTATCAGCGATGATGTGGACTTTTTTTAATAGTATTTTGAATTTTTTCATGATTTTTTTTCATTTTTCTTTTATTTTTCTTAATCTCTTTTTCCCTAACCCTTGGGCTGGCGAGGACCGAGACTCCCTCGCCGTGCCCTTAGGGTTTGAAAAAAAAAATAAAGAAAAGAAAAGAAAAGAAATGATAAAAAATATTATAATATTATTTTAAAAAGGTCCTGTCAGCCTTGGTAGTGCCGCGTCAGCGCTGGCCAGTCAAATGGACTGAATTGACATAATTAATGACTTTTTTTGGTAATTTTTCCATTAATATAGATAAGACGGCACTGAAAATCAAATTAGCAGTTGTAAATCAAGTTGTTATAGTCTAATTTCCCTTTTGTGAATGACTGTCTAGCAAAGATTGCGTTGTTGTATGTTCTGATTGACATTTAAACTGGGTTCTTTGAATGGATTAGATAAACTCATTGGGCTATAGTAAAGGAGTAGATTATCTAATTCCTATACGAACAGGTTCACGAGAGATCGTGAAGGCGAAGAGAAGTTCTGGGATTGATTCGTAAGGCCTTCGTCTCGTTGGCGATGGCGGTAAGATTAATTTCAGAATTCAATGTTAGTGGCTCCCATCACTTCTATATCTCAGGACGGATGAGGAGCACCGGGGATCCCTTTGATGGCAAACTAATAAGAAATGTGATTGCAGCAATGAGTTTACACTATAGTTACGCATCAGATCAGATCAACAAAAGAACAATCACTGATTATATCGGGTTTTTTTTTCCGATTTAATTTTTTTTAAAAAAATTATTTACAAAATTAGGTTTAAAAAAAATTACCGATTTGGGTCTCGCGGTGAAACCAACGCGCGAGACCCGCGCGTTGCTTTCAGCATCACGCAAGTGCTGCTGCAATTTTTTTTTTTTTTCTAGTAGCCATGCACATTTTTTTGTTAGAAGCCACGCTTGCTTTTGTGCAGCAGCAAATTTGCTGCTGCACAAACAAAAAAAAATTATATTTATTATTAATTTGCAATGAATTTTTTTAGCGACGAATTCTACGACGAACGTATCGTTGGAAATGTACGTTATATATTTTCCGACGAAATTTACAACAAATATGATGTTTCGTTGCAAATTAGCGAGAACTTTTTTTTCTTCGCTAATTTTCGTAGCTAAAATCCTTTTTTTTTTCGTTTTTCAATTATTTTATATTTTTAGACATTTTTTTTTGGTATTTGTCACCAATATGCGATGAATTTCTAAGCTATATATTTTGCAATAAACATGCCGCAAATTTAGTCGTGAAATATATACTTTGAGTCCCACAAAAGGCACAAGCGCATTGTGAGGTACTTTACCACGGGTCTTGCGCAACACTCAAAGTATATATTTTGCGACGAAATGTGCGGTACGTTTGTCGCAAAATATAAAGCGTACATTTCCAATGATACGTTAGACGTCACCGTGAAGCATACTAAGTATATATTTTGCGACAAACGTGTAGTTGAAAATGTACGCTTTATATCATGCGACAAACGTATCGCATGAGTTTGTTGCAAAATATAAATGTGTCGCATGACGAAATTTTCGCAAAATATATAGCATAGAAATTCGTCGCAAATTGGCAACAAATACAAAAAAATATTTTTTTTTGGCGATGAATTTGCGATGAATTTTATTAGCGACGAATTCTACGACGAACGTGTCGTTGAAATGTATGTTATATATTTTGCGACGAAATTTGCAACAAATATAATGTTTCGTCGGAAAATATATAACGTACATTTCCAATGATACGTTCGTCGTAGAATTCATCGCAAATTAATAATTAATATAGTATTTTGTTTGTGCAACATTTGCTGCACAAAAGCAAGCGTGGCTTCTAAAAAATGTGTATGGCTTCTAGAAAAAAAAAAGCAAGCAATAAAAAAAAATGCAAACAAGCAAAAAAAAAGAAAAAAAGAAGCAAGCAAGCTGCTTGCGCGCTGCTTTAACCAGCGCATTATTTTTTTTAAAACCTAATTTTGTAAATAATTTTTAAAAAAATAAATCGGAAAAAAAAACCCGAGTATATCAATAGCCGAACGCGTCAACATCAACAGTAAAAGTTCAATTCTGCTAATCCTGGGATCGCACCATCATAATTTCAATAAACACCGCCTCGAAAGTGACCGTTTATGCGCATTGTATGTGTGGAGTGATCATTCTACTTCGCACCTCATTACCTTGGAAGAATCTGAATGTAAACCAAAACCCCAACCCCAACACCAACATGATGCAATAGTCACAAGGAGACTACAGCCAGCAATATCTACGAGTTTGTAGCTACCTAAATTTGATTGAACAAGCTCGTGCACTCAACAAAAGGTCCAGCTTCCATAGGGAAATGAAATTGTTGCATAAGAAAATCGCGGCTGCTGTTGTCGACTTTGTGTTTGGCTGCTTACATGCATATCTTGCTGACGAGCTTTCACTTCGAAATTTGCATAACAATGTCTCATGGCTGGGCTCAACAGATTTTCCAGCACCACTTGGCCAATGAAAAATCAAAACCAAACCATAGCATGTGGGGATAACCTTCAGGTTGTTGGCTTTTCTACGTCTTTGGTCCTTTTCCTGCTCTCTGCTTCTTCTGCTTCCGCTTGTTCTTTAATTTCGATTGCTCCTTCACCCTTCAGGTTTCTCCGAAGAAATGTTCTTGCTCAACCTCTCAAAGCGCGCCTAGAATAAGAGGCAGCAATGTTGACTGATAATCATGTACAGAGACGCCCTGGAGCTTATCCTCTATCTGCTGCACCATGGAAGCTTCTCTCGATATTCTGGCGTCATTGACTATCTGCACGAGCAAGCGATGCTAAGTACTAACTCAAATACCTTAGTTTCAATAGGAAAAAGTAGAACACAATCCTAACCTCATGAGAAACTTGTTTTTTCTGCCTACACATCGCAAGTTTTATGCAAGTATCTTCTGCACTAGTTGCTAAACCACACATGGCCTCCAAGTTAGGCCACCTCGAGCAGCTACCTTATTATCCAGATAAGCATTCAGAGTTTCAGCTCCTTCTAAGACGATATAATCCATTTCGCACCAACTCTCGAGGTTCATGTTTTTGTGTATTTTCTTAAGCTCTCTCGCCACAAATATGTTGCTATGATGTACACATCCGGGGCTGCTCGATTTTGCCCCGCCTTCTTCATGAACCAGATGCTCGAGTCCAATTAATGCTGTTTCAGAGTTTTTTTTTTTTTTTTTGGTCAAAGCTGTTCAGAGTTTAAAAGCTCAAGTCTTCGGTCACAAAGGCAACGGCGGACATTGTATTGCTCCAGAAGCATCTCAATTACTTCCTCACCTTGACGTATTTTCTCTTTGATACGTTTCTTCCAAGATTTCAATGCTTCCCTTGTCGAGGATTCTGTGAATATCTACGAGAGGATAGCAGCTTTAGGTGTGTCCTCTTTAAACCAGACATTAAGAGAAGTCTCTCCACTAAGAACAATAACATTTTTCTCATCCTCCACGCCCTTCAGCGATGTTAATTGCTTCCTCCGAGGAAGTATGGCTTCTCTCTGAATCTAGAGACAAACCACAATGTTCCAATAACTCCTCCAAGAATTTGAGGGTTTTTCCAAGTTGGATGGCTCCTAAGTGTTGTTCCTGGCTAGGCTATACATCTAGAGGTGGTGAATAGGTGTGTTTAATTAAACTTCGACAAATAATGAGGAACTGAAAATATCGAGTTCGATAGAGGCACATGTATTAGCAGAGTCACGCAGTGCTTCTACCAGACAGTAAATAGATGCAAGATTAGAGAAGAAGGCAATGCACACGAGATTATAGTGGTTCGGCTTTAGGAAGCCTACGTCCATTCTCCCACACTAACAGCCTACTGGTTGGATTTCATTAAGTAATCAAGTAAGAGATTACAGAAAGATGTGATTGCTTGAACACAAGCACTTCCAACAGAAGCAAGCTCTGCCTCTGCCAAGGCTATCTCACTCTTCACACTTTACTCTGTATGACACCTCTCACAAAATCTCACTTTAAGCACGAATAGATAATTGAAACAGATGAAGCTCTCTTGATATATGAGTATTGATCTCTTGATTTCTCTTCCATCTTCTCGAACTTGGTGGTCTTTATATACTCCTCATCTTCCAAGCTTCCCGCTGGACAGAATCACCCGAGAATCAATCTTCAAAACTAGCCGTTGGTTGATTGTTGAATAAAGATCACGAGTCTTTGAGGTAAGAGCAATCAGAGATTTGAGAGGATTTGCTCGCCCATACAATCAAATCCTTAACTCCATAAATCAAGCTTCTAATAAAAGAAATTATCTAAAGGTGATTGCCAATCAATCAAGATTCCTCATATGGAAACTAATAAGAATATCTTTGTGATTGATGGTCAATCAATTTAACTTAGAAACGCAATCCTAACCAGATAATTGACCGTTAGTGGGGAAATATAATCTTCTAAGATAATCAAGAATAATATTTGATTAAACAATGAGGATAAATTAAAGATCAAAATATATCTCGTCATGATTCTCGAATCAGTGTGCCTCTACCACGAAATCTGCCTACTTCTATCAAAATAAAAGCGTTAAGCACATTACATACAAAATGCATAGAGATATATTTATAGTAAATCCTCAAAGTATAAATCAAAGTCTTTATATGAGTTTTGTTTCCTTCAAAATCAAATATAATTTCCCAATAATCTCCCTCTATTTTGATGGAGACAAAACCTTTCAAGCAATATATAACTTTGAAAAGATTTTGATGAAATGCTTGTGTAAAGAAAAGTTTTTAACAGTTCTGCACAAAAACACAAGTACTATAGCATAGGCATAAAATAATCGAACTTCTTACTACAATACCTCTGCTTGAACTTCTTTGCATTATCCTCCTTTAAGAAGAACATAAGTATGAAAGGCATTAGCATAGATATTGAAAAAAATTGCTTACTACAATGCATTTGCTTGAACTTCTTGCTTTCTCCCCCTTTTTGTCAACATCATAAATAGGCATAAACAATACTAAGGATAGATAAATTCAATATCATCATCAAGTATTATTTAATCAAGGAAAAAACACACATCATAAAGTACTTAAAGTTTCAAGCATAGTTAATAACACACCATAAAGCCAACAAAACATGCCAAAAAGTCTTTAAAAACAACATAATAGAAATGAAGTTCACTAGCTCTGATGAACACTTAGGAAATAGCGACATCTTATCCCTATCATTGTTATTTTAATCAGTCACTTGGATGATTCCAGAATGTATGCCATGCATGTAGATGCAGATGGTATGTAACATGTGATCATATTATAGAACGGGCATAAGAAAGCACATTAAGTAGTAAATGCCTTGCCAACCTCAAACCTCAGGGAATGTCGAACGTTCCCTTGTAACCATGAGTAGTTTTAGGTATACCAACTTTTTATAGACATGCGCATGAGACAAGTGGGGGTATACTCTAAAAATTTAAAAATCGGGTGAGGAACCTATGGCTCAGGTTCCCACGACCCAAATATGGCAGATTCCTCTCCAAGAGTACCCACTCAAGAGGGCTAGATATCACCAATTTGGATTGTGAGCGGGAACGAATACGAAAGTCTCAAGTGCCATCAAACACAAGATCTTTTCACACCATTTTCCCTATCTAAGGTAACCTATAAGGTGGTTGTAGTCGGTGTTTGACCTCCAGTGTGTAAGATGTGTCGTGGTCATTACAATGCAAGATCATGCACAGAAGTTTGTATCAAACACCGCTTCAGTATGTGCATAAAATAAACATACATTCACAACTTCAACCTGCAGGAAAGATGTTAGCAATCACTCTACCCCTTATTTCTCTAATCTGCAAAAACATCTAACACGATGATTAACATACGTAGCTCACCTTCGAGAGCATCTGCAGAAAATAGGGTTAGATAAACTAATCAACTTTTTAATTGGCTCAAGTCCTCTAAAATTCCTAACCAGAGATTCTGGTTTGGAATAAGTCCCCAGTGGAGTCGCCAGTCTGTCGCGACCCTCTCGAGATGCAACATCGCGAATCTCGGGTTGGCAAGGGTTAATGGGTCGACTCATCTGGTTGGACGCGGGCCTCTCCCAAAACTCGTTACCTAAGTCGCAACGGAGGTATACGTGGTCGATCTTCAGTGTGGTCTAGTGACATGTGATGCGTGTACATGCCAATGAGTCGCCACCAATCATTTCTTGGAAGGTACGATTGGAAACCCTATCGAATAGTTGGGAGCTTCTATTCGATTCTGCGAGAACTAGAGAAATGAAATCGGGGACTTAGTTACGCCAACTATCAAAGTTGACGCCCTTTCGGTACCTAAGTTGACTGAATTATCTAAATCTAAGATTTCATGCAGATGAGTGGGGTACAAACCCTAGATCTAGGAGTTCATGCAGATAAGAGTGACTACCTAACACTCACAATCAATAAAATAAGTGCGCAAATTAAGGATCCAAGACATGCGGATAAATCACATGAATACAGCATAGCATCCCTAGTAAGGTCATGTTAGCCTAGAGAAGTGTCAATCATGGCTCAGGAGTGATTTGGACATGATTTACCCATGAGGGGCAAAATCATAATTTTGAAGAAATTTGGGGATATTTTACCCCAGAAGGGCAAAATTTCCATTTCAGAAGAAATCTGGAGTCAAAAGGGGTTGGAAATAGAATTGATCATCGAATCAATCCATTTCCTATTTTTCGGCAATTTTTCGAATTTTTTGAAATTTTGGTAATGATTTACCCTTTGAGGGGTAAAATCGTCATTTTAGAAGATGACGAGAAGTGAAAATCCCAAACAGAAGGATTGGTCATCCACCAGACTCAAATTCTAATTTTGAGCAATTTTCACGACTCATTGGAATAGGGAAGACGATTTACCCTTTGAGGGTAAAATCGTCTTTTCAAAGAAAAAGATGAGATTCAGAAATTCAAGTAGAAGGATTCACCACCTAACTGGCCTTATCCTAATCTAGGCATTTTCGACCTATCTCAGATACAAAGCATGGACGATTTACCTCTAAACAATGTAGCACCGATACGACACGGACATGGGACACGATACGACACGACACACCGATACGACAGTTCTCAAAAAATAGAGAATTACGACACGTCGGGATACGGCATATGTTAAATGTGTATATTTATATAAATGATCATTTTTATATAATAAAAAAATCCAATCCAATCTTCACTTGAGATTTACTGAATTCTTTTTTGTTTTATTTTATGTTATTAATATTATTTTTTCTTAGTAGTTACTCGGCGAACTCTTCACTTGAAATTTGAACAAGAATAGACCCCATTTAGTCTTGATCCAACCGAATCTCTTCCCTCAATTATCTTTGGTTTTGACGTGGGCCCTCCCTTTTATTCGATCGAACATCTCCCTTCCCTTACTTTTATTTTGTGCTGACTTCATTCTTTTATGACCTCATCTCAGAGCCTTTGTCCCCAAGTTTCATCCCTTCCCCACGTCTTCTTTTTCTTGGTTCAGTTCATCTTTGTCTTCTGCTTCTCGCTCGATTGGCCCCCCTCTGCGTACCGTCACCCCAACGCCAGCCCAAGTCACCTCAGTCTAGGGGTGAGCATGGGTACAGGGTAGAACCGGGAACCGGAGAACCGACCCTGCGGTTCCCGGTCCGGTTCCCGGTTCTGGCAAATGAGGGTCCGGTTCTCGGTTCCCATTTATAGGAACCGCCGGTTCCGGTTCCGGTTCCCGGTTATATCCTAGAACCGAACCGGAACCGGAACCGGAATATATATACAGACGTTATAAAGTTCCAAACCCTAATTTGCCTTTTTATTTGAGCTTCTGTTCGCTTTTCTCCCTCAGGTCGAAGCCGATCGTCAATCTCCTCTACCTCTACCACGCGAGCGCGGCTTTACCTTTGTTGTGACGAGACGATCGTCAATCTCCCACACCCTCGACCTCGAGTGGAGCGGTCATCCTTGGAGTCCGACGCTTTGCTCCCTCGATCAGATCAGAGACGTTCATCGGATGAGATGTGCTCCTGGCAGTCGTTGAAGCCTTTCCATAGATCTCTCTCTCTTGTTGCTTTCCTCTCTATCTGGTAATCATGGGGTACCGATTTTTTTTTATTTGTTGATCGTTCTGAGGTTTTCCTTACTGTTTGCAGATCGGAACGTCTTCTGTTGACTCTAGCCCTTATTTTCCAGTTCTTCGTGCTCTGCCTCCTTGGGTAAGTTCGAAGAGAACATCTTCAATTGGCTTCGAATAGAGAAATCTTTTTAGGGTTATTTTTCTATGGTTGTTTGTCTCTTCTTTTCAGTTCTTCGTGCTCGTCCTCTGATGACTAACTTGCTCTGTTTAGTGTTTTGATGCAAGGAAAAAAAATGCTTGTTTCTGAAAAAGAAACCATTTTGTGTAGTTCGAACTCTATTATCACTGACAATGGCCATAGAGTGTGCTATCACTGCAAATTGTCTACTACTGCTGCTAAATGTTTAATCACCTTTGCAGAATCCAACTAGCCTCACTTATTGTCCGTGGTTTTTTTGCTTCTGGTGCTGCGATATTGTTGACACCTAAATTTTGATCAACTTTTTTTTCCTTTTTTCTTTATTTTTTTGAAAATTCATAGAAAATCCATAAAAAGTTGAAAAATTGAAAAATCAATTTTGGTGACCTTAGCCAAGCTAAATGAACCATTTTGACCAAAAAAAATAATTTTCATAATTTTCATTTTTTAATATATTTTCGAAAAATACAAAAAAAGAAAAAAAAGAAAAAGAAAAGAAGAAAATCAAGAAAAATAATATTTGAGGTAAAAATATATATATACAAATAGTCGGTATTTTTTTTATTTTTCTTTACTTTAGGACCTCATAAAACAGTAAAATTCAGGTTCGATTTTAGGTGTTCTCTGATCATCATAAAATTGAATTTGGCAAAAATATTAGTAATGATTAAAAGGAAAAGGAGGGAAACATCATCATTTAAAAGGAAAAGGGGACTAATGATTTTGTCTTCTCTTTTTGTTATTTTATTTTATTTTTACTTTTATTATTTTATTATTTTATTATTTTATTATTATTATATTTTTTTTCTCTCTCTCTCTCCCCCACTCCCTCTCTCCTTCCCGCTGCCTATTTATCTCCTCCCCCTCATCATCTCCCGACTCTTCTTCTCCTCAACTCTCTCTCTTTCATTTTCGTTTTTTTCCTCTCGCTCAGCTCGCCGCCCAGATCAAAAATCGTCCGGTTTTTCAGCCATAACTCTTTCGTTAGACATCGTATGCGAACGAGCCATATACCATTGGAAAGATTATTCTCTTGCCGTTCTAATGACATATCGTGAGCCCAATTTGGACCAGCCGTTTGTCCCGTAGAGCTGTTTGAAGGAGCAAAGGTCAGACTGATCAGACTTGAGTCCGCGGGTGCCAAATTGGATTTTCGGGTTTGTTTTGGGTTCAATCTTGGTAAGACCACCTCTCACTCCTTGTTAAGACTTATATTATTGTGTTTTATGGTTTGAAGATGGATTATATTTGGATTTAAGGGCTGATCCCTTATTGTTTTGTTCGAAAAATCTGAACCGGTTCTGTCAAGGTGGTGCCGTGAACATTGTGAGTGATTCAAGGGCTTGCCTTGCTTCCAATATTTGATAAAATGTCTCTAGCACCTCAATTAGGAATCTAGCAAGCTGAGATTGTAGTCTAGTTGAGTTTTGGATGGGTTTTAATGGTTGAATTGAAGGAGTTTTCTGGGACAGATTCTGGTCATTGGGCGATTGAAAACCGTCCGGTTTTTCGACCATAACGCTTTCGTTAGGAATCTTATGGGAACGAGCCATATACTGTTAGAAAGCTTATTCTCTTGCCGTTCTAATGACATATCGTGAGTCCAATTTGGCCGAGCCATTTGTCCCGTAGAGCTGTTTGAAGTAGCAAAGGTCAGACTGATCAGACTTGAGTCCGCGAGTGCCAAATTGGATTTCCGAGCTTGTTTTGGGTTCAATCTTGGTAAGACCACCTTTCACTCCTTACATTTTACCTATTAGACCCAGAATCGGAAGGCCGAGCCTCCTGTTGGTGTCTAAATATTTGCTGTGTATTTACTTTATGTCATAGCATTTCTATATTTCGCATAAAAGACCCAGAATCGGAAGGCCGAGCCTCCTGTTGGTGTCTAAATATTTGCTGTGTATTTACTTTATGTCATAGCATTTCTATATTTCGCATAAAAGACCCAGAATCGGAAGGCCGAGCCTCCTGTTGGTGTCTAAATATTTGCTGTGTATTTACTTTATGTCATAGCATTTCTATATTTCGCATAAAAGACCCAGAATCGGAAGGCTAAGCCTCCTATTGGTGTCCAAGGTGTTTTATTTATTTATTTTCTATAAATTATATTATGCTACCCCAGAATCGGAAGGCCGAGCCTCCTGCTGGTGGTATATACCCCCCACACATTGTTGCACGAGCACCGACGGACTCCGACGTCGTAAAATTCACCGGATCCCATCTCCATTGCTTATTTTTATGTTGTATAATGACTTAATATCTTCTTTATTTTTTGCATTGTGTTGCGTCCTATAAAAACAAAAACAAAAAATGCTAGATCGGACGTCTGCAGATGAGCCACGTGTCGTGATTAGGTGATTTTCAGAAAAAAAAAATATTTTTAACATTAAAAGAAATGAATTTCGAATTTTACAAAAATTGAAATAATTCGATTGTCACCGAGACGCCACGTGGTGAGTTAGGGACTGTCAGTTGGGATTTATTCTCAGAAATTTATAAAAAAAAATCAAATAAAAAAAATTCCAAAAAAATGAATTATTAAGGAAAAATTCAAAAAAAAATTGAGAAAAATTGCAGAAAATTCCTAAAAACTTCTAAAAAATTTTGAAGGCTGAAAATGACAAAAAAAATTGATTTGTTTCCATTTTTTGGATTTTCTCCCATTTAATCCAAAATGACGATTTTACCCCTCAAAGGGTAAATCGTCTTTGATATTCCGATGAATTGTGGAAATTGCTTAGAATTTGGTGATGGGCCAGATAGGTGGCTAAACCTTATGTCTAAGATTTTCACATTTCATTCCCATTTTTAGAAAATGACGATTTTACCCCTTCGAATGGTAAATCGGTTTCTAAAATTCCAGAAAATGACCATAGCTACTCTAATCAAACAACAGAGAGCATATCGAGCTAATTCCTTCACACAATCACATCTATACGAGTTCAGAACACTCACCTATAAGTCAGATTGACCTGGTATGGTCTAGGATAGCCTAGACAAGCTTTGACTGAATCGGCGATGGCGACGAGGTTCAAACGCGAGGTTCGACTCAATTTCAATGCAATCAAAACACATAGAGGTGCTTAGCGATGTCTTAAAGATAATATGTATATGTCAATTGTAAGGATTGAAGCTGGAATGAAGCTTAGCCATTGAAGGTCAGAAACCAAGCTCAAAAGTTCACTCACCGTTTTTCGAGGTCAGAGGCGACGCGAGTTGATGCGATCGACTCTGCGGAGCTTAAGCAAACTTCTTGAAGTGCAATTGCGATTCGATTCGGCCTGAATCGTCTTCGCCGATCACTTACGGGCCGAGCTCAAGCTCTCGACGACAGGGGTCGGAGAGCTCTCTCTCTCTCTCTCTCTCTCTCTCTCTCTCTCTCTCTCTCTCTCTCTCTCTCTCTCTCTCTCTCTCTCTCGATTCTATTAATCTCCCCCCAAAATAGAATGGACCAACCTCTTGTTTTAGAAGGCCTTCCAGGGCTATATCCCATTTTTAAATTCTCGCCCGATCGGTGGACACTCATCGACACCAAAACGGCACGTGATCGTGCGTGCCATTGGGTTTAAACGGCGACGGAGAAGCTAGGTATTCCGTCCAGCTCCGTTTGGTTATCCGGCAAGTCTAATTCCACGCGAATTTGGCATGGATTTGGCTGTGTATGACAAATGTTGACTTTTGCAGGTCCGCGATTTTGACCAGTCGATTCCGTTCGTCTCCGATGACCATTAGTGACGAGATCGGCCTCAATCGACTTGTCTTGAAGTGAGGAACCAAACACCTTCCCTAATCCCTTCGATTATGTCGATTGTTCCTCCAATTTTGCGGTTGAAATTCAGCTTTTGAACCTGCAAAAATAGCGCAAGCGAGAGGAAGAAGATGATATTGTTCGGACCGGTTCGACCAGTCCGACCAGTTAGAACCGGTCCGACTTAATTTTTCCCAAAATTAACCCTAATTCATGGGGAATTTTTGTAATTAAGCCTCAAAATCGAACTTAAGGGATGAATATTGTTCAAAAATGTGATTTTGCCCAAAAGTTCATGTCAATTTATACGAAAGCCACAAATTTGTCCTTAATTGCAATTCAAAAAATTATGAAATTGAGGGCTCAAACGGTCAAATTGGACCAAACCACCCATGCCAATCGATTCAGGATGGTGAAAAACATTGGGTATTTCAATTTGTGAAGGAGATCCTTGAATTAAAAGTAATTTCAATTATACCCAAATTCAAGGACTAAATTGTAATTAAGTATGTAATTTTATCTAATTCATGTAATTGAGCAATTCATGCAAACAATAGGAATAAATTGTGATGAAGTACAATCAAATTGAATGACAAGACCCTCAAAATGCCAAAAATTACAAATTAAAAGACTCAATTGACATTTTTTTACCAAATTCAACTATGTGCGTAATAAAGGAACACATAAAATTGAACTTGAATTTTGACTTTTTATGCTGTCAAAAAAACGAAAGAATTAAAATAAAGATACCAACTATTTTTTCCATATTTTTGTGGCCTCAAACTCTATTTTTCATGATTTTTCTAGTATTTTTCTATTTTCTAAAAATACTAAAAAATACGAAAAATATAGAAAATTATTATTTTTCCTCAAAAATGGTTCCTTAAGCTTGGTCAAGGCTACCAAAGTTGATTTTGAAATTTTTCAACTTTTTATGAATTTTTTTTTATGAATTTTTCAACATAAGACTAAAAAAGATTGGTAAAAAATCAGGTGTCAATAGGGCCGAGAGATCATATCTTGGCGGTGGCTCTCAAGTCTTGGCGACTCAGTTGCAGGCAGAGCAGAGGCAGACTGAGTGGTGGTCGGGTGATGGTGGTGGAAGGGACTGCTGAAGGAGAACAAGGAAGAGGAAGCAGACGAAGAATAATAATAAAAAGAAGGGAGGTGGAGTCGCGTCGTCCATAGAGAGAGAGAGAGAGAGAGAGAGACGTGGGGAAAGGGGAAGTGACGTGGGGGATGATATCATGGAGGGCTGACATGACACCTCGAGGTGCCCACCAATAATTTAAAATCACTATTAGCTCAATTGTCAGCTAGTGAATAATGAAGATGGGCAGTTTGGTAATTTTATTATTCGAGGTAAATTAAACTATCGGCACCAAAAACTAAAGGCAATATTAGAAATCTCATACTGGGGTTCGGTCAAGGCTAGATTTACATGAGAAGAGTCTTGGTATTACGAGTTAAAGTTTGACTATTCAAACTTGACTTTTCTGACACACGTTGCAGAATAGCCAATCGTCGACTTCTAAATCTTCAAAACCAAACTTCACTTTCCACGCTAGAATTTGTAATTTTCCCTACAGACGTCAAAATTCCAGGGCGTCACAATTGTGCATAAAATTCTCATTGGCTGTATAAGGCAAAGGCTTCATCCCAAACATATGTATCACGATATGAGGCTAGGATGGTGGCAGCCATTGTCCAAGGAAAACCTTTTTCTTTGGCTCACACCATAATTTTTCAAATGTACAGAACAATGACCAAGAAAGTAGGACAACTCCCGTATGGTGCATTGATAACAAAAATCTTCAGAGCATTGGATGTCAAGCCTCCTCCAAAAATGAAGCAGGAAATCTTACCAGGTATGACAGTCGGATCAGATAGCTTGTTCAAAATGACTTTACTGTCACCCAGGATGCATGGATTGACAAAGAGGGAAATATCATCAAGATTGGGTGTAATCTTGATGAAAAGACAAAAGAGATTATAGCTGTCACTCTCATAAGCATGAAGCGCAAGCCTAAGAGAAAAGCTTTGATGAAAGTGGCTAAGTCTCGCAAGAAAGGGAAGAAGACTAAAGAACAAGTATCTGGTAAGTCCTCTAACTCAGATACATATTTATCTGGAGAGATTTCACCACTAAGCAGGAAGCCAGATCAAACTGACATAGAGGAAAGACTTGTGGAATCCTTGGAAAAGGGACAATCCACACTCTTTGAAAGAATATTGATGCTCAAGCAAAGTGAGAAAGACATTGTAGAAGAGCAGGAACATGCTATAGAGGAAAGTGAAGTCAAAATCAGAGAGATTGAAGCTGAGATGAGTGAAACAACTAGAGCAGAAGCAGAAGAAAAAGATAACATGGAGGTAGAAGCGCATGCCAAAGCATTGGCAGAAGCCAAAAATTAGGCAGAAACTGCTGTCAAAGAAAGGGTAGAAGCTGAAGCTCTGTCAAAGCAAAAGAGAATTGAACAAGCCCAAATAGAAGCTACAGCTGCAGTCCTAAAAGTGATCGAGGAAGAGAAAAGAAGGAAGAATGAAGAATTCAAAGATGCAGAAATGGCACGGCGGAAGGATGAAGAAAAACAGAGGGAACTCAGAGAAAAATATTTTGCAGCTCTGCGAAAGGAGAGAGAAGAAAGTTCTGAAATGCATACACAAGAGATTGGCATGTCTAGACTGGCAGAAAGAGCTAATTCTCAGGGGGAGAATTTTGTTAAGGCTCTTGATAACTTGATGAAGAGCATTATGACCAATATTCAGCAAGGACAAGAGAAAGTTAAAAAACAGGTCAATATTCTCAAAGCTAAATTGTTCAGAGAGGTCTAAAGTCTGCAAGGAAGGATGCAAAATCTGAAAGATTTTCTTAGGAATGAGGTCACAAAAACTCAAAACCAAGTCTCAGGGGACTTAGTTAAATTCAGGCAGAACCAGGTGTTGTTAGCAAGGGAACTCAAGAACCTGACTGAGGTGTTTGATATGAGGCTGAATGATCTAACAACCTTCAATCTAGTTCGTGCACCTTTCCATGTTGACACCATTAGACCATTAACATCTGCACAACAACCAAAATGAAGTTTTCCTTTCAACAATAACTTTTGCTGCTTTTAGCGTTGTTTGATTTTGTGGCAATGCTTGCTAGACAATGTAGTGTACCTCGGTACTATATACTGCACCTCTAAATAAATCAGTTATTTCATTCTCCTGTTGTTATTTTATCCATTTTTTATGCCAAAAAAAGGGGGAGAAAACAGAAGTTCAAGCAAAAGCATTGCAGTAAGAAATTCGATCATCTTATGCTCACGCTGTGTTACTTGTGATTTTTATGCAAATCCTTCGAAATTTTTGCTTTACACAAAAATCTATTAATCAAAATCTTTTTACCGTTATATACTGCTTGAAAGGTTTTGTCTCCATCAAAATAGGGAAAGATTGTTGGGAAATTATGTTTAATTTTGCAGAAAACAAAACCTTCCATACTTTGTTAAAAAGACTTTGATTTATACTTTAAGTATATCTCTATGCCTCGTGCACTTACCAAGCTTAATGTCTTTGATTTGATAGAAGCAAGTATGATTTGTGGAGAAGCAGACAAATGCAATGTTTTTATTAAGTTATATTCTAATCATTGCTTCATCATCATTATCCAATCAATCTTACTCTTTCTTATCTTAACAGGTTATACATCCCCACTAATAGTCAATGATCTGGTTGGGATTTCGTTCTAATTCTTTCAATATTGATATTAAATCACAAAGGTTGCCTAGATTCTTTCCAAAGCTAGGAATCGTGATTGTCAATCAATCCGTTAGACACTTCCTAATTTAGTTGATTAGAGTACGGGTATCAAGGTTTATTTGTATGGGTGAATAAATCTTCTCAAAGTTATGGAGTGTGACATTTTGAATTCCCTACCATGTCGAGACTGTTGAATGAAATGATATCTATCGATGTATTTCAGTTATATCTTGCTCAGATCTGATCAATCTCGAGTTAACTGACCAAAAGGGAAAGGCTAACGCAGGACTAGGTACATGGACCTAGGAACTCGAATAAGGAATGACACTTTGACCATAAGGATTGTCGAGAGAATTTTAGAGCCAATAAAGGCCGATCTAATAACGATTATGGAATTCATTGCTAGCGTTATACGATTGGAACACAAGTGATTTCGTTTAACCAACATATGATTTGCAAACCTTTCCTAAATCGAACTCTAACGATCGAGACCGTCGGAGCTAGCGATAAACCCTCGCAATTATATGACAACCAAAGTCGCCGTAACTTGAGTGGTCTTAAGTGTGATGAGAATCACCGAGTCAATACACGTAGCGTATGCAAAAGCCGCCCGTTAGTTTGAGATAAACTGAAATTACGATCGCCGAAAAACTGACCATGAATTGGATCTCGAAAGTGGATATCGGACAATAAAGAATTACAACATTTGAAAGGAATTGAATGACTCATCATCGAGAGTAATCAGTATTGAAAAAGTGAAATTTTGGAGCAGTAAGTATGAAATTACCATTTTGCCCCTAGTAGGATGACCTTTGCCTTAAGATTGGATCAAGGACAAATTAGTCATTTGCCACTCCCCTTAGTTGGCCGAAAATTGGAGGGTACAAGAGTCATTAGAGCTTCAAGATTTTATGAGGAAAGTGACAACTGTCATTACTAGGTTGGAGTTGTCCACTTAGCATTTAATCCTAATCTTATCCCACCAATTATTCTTCAAGCTTTGACCAAAAATAGGTGATTAAGGGAGACTTCTCTCTCTCTCTCTCTCCTCTCATTTTCGGCTAAAAACCCTTCCTCTCTCTCTCTCTCTCTCTCTCTCTCTCTCTCTCTCTCTCTCTCTCTCTCTCTCTTTTCTTTTTTCTTCTTCTTTCTTCCTTGGTCGAGAAGACCCCACCTGACCAACCACTCGCCGCCCGCTTTGCTCCACTCGACGGCCACCTCCGGTCACTACCGACCCAAGCGCAGATCACCATAACCTCCCTCATCCTTTCCTCTACAACCACATGGCCTCCGTTTAGCCGTTTGCCGCCACGATCGTTCCGTTCGGTCGCCGAGAACAAAACCGTCGCTGCCAAACCCGATTTAGGAAAGGGTTCCCTTTCACCTGCTTTAAGAGCTCATTTGGCATTCAACCTTCGGTAAGACCTTCTTAACACATGGTTTATGGGTCTAGCAAGCTGAGATTGGAGATTGGTGGGAGTTGAGATGGGTTTTAATAGATGAAACCTCTTGATCTTTCATGGACAGATTCTGCCCCCTTGCTGGCTGGTCGAAATCGAGTTGCTTTGAGACTCGTGGAGGTGTCGTCTTGCTTAGAAATCCTTGGTAAGACATCTTAGGGTGTAGTATGATGTGTTAGCAAGATGTATGTGCAATAGAATTGAGTTTAGGAGAGAATTAATGGTCAATTTATGTGATTTCCTTAGGGCCGAGACTGCCCTATTCTGTTCGAGCAAGAACCGAATATTGGGGCTGTCTTTGGTGATAATTTCTAGCTCAATTGGATTGGTAAGCGACCTTTAAACCTTTATTAGGACGTTAGGGTACTAAGGGACAAGTTTGAGGCTCAATTGATGAGTCTTGTGAGTCGAAATGTGCTTGGATTGATTGATACCGAATGTGGTAGTGTGAGCCGAACCATGCTTGCTTGCCTTAATGTGAATTTGTGATATTCATGGTTGAAATCGTTGTGTAGACATTCGGTTGATATGTGTCTCCTTGGATGGCCAAGTGGCATTGGTCCCTTATGTGTCAAATATGTGAAATCTAGGTTTGAATTGGCAAGAGAATGACTTGATTGATTGAGTGCCTTGTTGTGCAAGTTGTGCCATGCATTGTGTAATTCGGCCATGGATGATCTTTATGTTAAAAGGCTAATTGCTCGTTGTGTCGAGTTATACTCGATCATGAGGTTATTTAAAGATGAGATATGGCTTGTGAGCCCTTGATTGATGAGGAGCATGGTATATGATGGTTAACCTTGATTGATTGAAATATGAGCCTAATGGCATGATGAACCTTGATGCGTTAAATGCGAGGTCGGCTTCAATCCTGAGGCGTTAAACGCGGGACTGACTTGAGGCGTGCTAACGCGAGTCTTGAAATGACATGGAAACCTGAGGCGTATTGACGCGGGTTTGTAAATAGATATAGCCTGAGGCGTATTCACGCGGGCCTAACCGTTGAAATTGAGATCATGATGAGATTGAGGCAATTCTATATATATGTGCGCGCGCGCGAGTGCGTGCATGTGTGTGTGTATTTGAATGGACTATTGTGCTAGTACGAGAAGCTTGGTCTTAATAATATGATTGTACTTGAGTGTTGATTGTATAATGCCAATCATAATCTCACAAGGGGTGAGATTTGTTTTTTAGACCCCAAGCCATGACTATGCCTCCCATACGTTTTGGTACCCCCGATAGACATGGACACATGCATCGAGGAATTTCTTGTAGACGAGGATAGAGTGTATATAAGGAAAGGGACTACCATTTGGGTTGACAAAGGGGAACCATATTGGAAGCCTCATCACTACGAGTCTTGGTACCTTTGTGTTGGGGATACGACTCAGGACCTCTGAAGCCCTCCGAAGTACCTAAGGATGTGATTCCGCCGTGGTGTCACCCTGCTCCTGTTGAAGTCGAGAGAGATAACTCCGTAGTCGAGTCTAGGAATAACCCTGAGAAGACCTCGACCGTTGAGGAAGACATTGAGGTGATAGAGTTATCCGCGTCCGAGAGTGACGAAGAGGAAGATCCCATGGAGGTTGGTTCTAAGAGCTTTTCTGATTATGACCCCATCGAAGGCGAAGACGAAACTGATGACAGTGGTGCCGATTAGTAGTCCTATGAGATGATAGTTCTTTTTGGATGACATCTTAGGTCTGAGGACTGAAATAATGGGACCTTTGGAGTTGTCTTTTGATGTGGTCCTCGTCCCTTCGACCCTTACCATGTATTTCATATTTTGTCCATGGTCATGGTTTTTGTAAGGATGCTTGATGTTTATGATATGTATAGTTTGTTGTTGTCCCAAATCATTTTATTTATTTGTATACGGAGTTGATTACATTTCCGCATGTGCATTTGCATTCATTCACATGTCGTTGGCCGTTCGGATCCTGGGTTACTTTCGAGAAAGAAAACGGCATCGCGAGATGTGGCGCGCTCGAAAAGGATCGCGGGGCGTGACATGGAGTATCTCTTCTCAAACAACCAGTGATCTTTTTTCATTCAACCAACGGCTAGTTTTGGCTAATTGATCCTCTGAGCAGTTCTGTCCAACAGGAAGCTTGGGAGACGAGGACTATAAAGAGCACAAAGTCTGAAGACCAAAAGAGAGATCCAAGAAACTATCATCCTGACTCAAAGAGAGTTTTACTTCGTTGTCTACTGTAGCATTGCTTCAACAATCTTATGAGATGTGTTATATAAAGTCAAGTGTGTAAGAGTGGGATAGCCTTAGTAGAGGTAGAGCTCGCTTCTGTTGGAAGTGCTTGTGTTCAAGCAATCACATCGTTCTGTAATCTCTTACTTGATTACTTTGTGAAATCCAACCAGTAGGCTGTTAGTTTGGGAGAGTGGACGTAAGCTTCCAAAAATCAAACTAGAGATGTGCATTGTCCGGGCCAGTCCGATCCCGGCATGGAACCGGGACCGGACCAGTAGTCATGGTCCCCATATTTTTGGGACCACGGACCGGACCGAGACCGACGGTTCGGTCCGATTCCAGCTCTGATACCATGTAAAGGAAGCGGAGACAAGCCTGGGCGAGATGAGCAGGTATGCTATCCCCACAAACACGGCGCTCCTGGCCTTAAAAGGGGACTGCCTGTTTGCTCACTCAAGCCCATTCTTGAAGCTCAACCCTTAAGGTGCCAGATATTTCTGTTTCAACAGGTTCCACATAGTGGCAAGTTGAAAAGCATACTAAACCAAACCAATCGTACTACTGAGTCAACAAGAGGATTCAGATATGCGAAAGACCATGCTTATGGGAAAGAAGAAGAAATGAAACTTTAGAAACTCATGATTTTGGAAAACATACTGATATTTCACATAAGGTGGGTTCTCCCCAATTACAATGCCTTCGGGAGCCTTTTATAGGCAAATAACATACAAAGGGACTTCTGACAACATGACAGACGAATTCATGACGAAAAACTAAAAAAGTCTTCGGATGAACAGTAGTGAACAGTACTGCTACAGTGCCAAACAATAACTGCTACGGTGATTTTGCTACAGTACCGTGAACAGTGCCGTGAACAATATTTTTCGTAAATTTCTTCTGCTGTTGCAGTGACTTATTCTGACATACGTGATGACTCTTTGGCTTCTATTAAAGACTTCTTAGACACCTAATACAGACTTTAGATAACAACTTACATTCTGACATATCGTCTACTAAACGATGACTTAAACAGACGAAACAAAGTCATCTCAGACTTTTATTACACACACGAAGTCAGTCTGAGTAGTTCAAAGCCGTCGTCGGTCTGGGTATGGATGATAATTGGCATCGTCAGAGTCAGAGCTGTTTGGGCCGTCTTTGTCATTTTTGAATTTATTCCAATACCACAGTTCTTCGAGCTGGGACAGTCCATTGTCTGGGTCTTCGTCTTCAGTGAGTGAGGGACTATCTTCTTGTTCTGCCGCGTATCTTTCGCCTGACAAAATATCTTCCATGGTGTCGTGACCCGTCCGAAAGCAGACGCGGCTAATGGATTACCGATCGCGGGCCTTGGATCGGCGCGGGCCCTCCCAGGCCCATACCAAATCGCGGCGGGAGTATTTTTCAAAGGGATTCGACGATAACAGTCGATCGCTTTCGACCTTCAGTGTGGTCGTGGTGGCATGTGCAACTTGTGCATGCATTTGGAGTCGCCACCGGTCTTTCTTGGAGGGTAGACCGGAAACCTTACTAACCGATTGGGAGAGATCGATCAGTTCTGCGGAACCAGAGATTTTGGGTTCGGGGACTTGGTTACGCTGGTGTCATTACCAACGCCCTTTCGGTACCTAACGCGAGTGATTTTCCTAGTTAAGAGTTCATGCAGGCGCAATTTTAAGTGAGGTGGGCTTAATTCAGGGTTTCATGCAGATTGGAAGACTATTCCTATCAATTACAATCAATTTAAATGAAAGCGCAATCAAATACGTAAATAAATCACATCAATGCACATCAATTCAAATCAATGGTTTCTCTAGTATAGCCATGAGGGTTTAGGGAAGATGTGATTTCGGACCAGGGGTGAAATGAGGAGATTTGGGGACGATTAGCCCAAATGGCAAAATCGTCATTTTTGGAAGGTTTGGATACCGAATTACCCAAAATACTTCATAGCCAGTTGATTGTGGCCATTTCCTATTTTTGGGATTTTTCTGGAATTTTAGAAATCGATTTACCATTCGAATGGTAAAATCGTCATTTTCTAAAAGGACGATGAAATGTGGAAATCTCAGACATAAGGTTTGACCACCTACCTGACCCGTTACCAAATTCTAAGCAATTTTCACAAATCATCGGAATATCAAAGATGATTTATCCTTTGAGAGGTAAAATCGTCATTTTGAATTAAATGGGAGAAAATCCCGAAAATGACAACAAATCAATTTCTTTTGGTCATTTTTAGCCTTGGAAATTTTCTATAATTTTGTTTTTGAATTTTCTGTAATATTTTTTTTTTTTTTTTAAAAAAAAACTTTTTCCTCTTTTAAATCAACTCTGTTAAAAAAAGAAAAAAAGATCTGGGTCGGATTATTGAACCTGACCCAAAAAGGGGTGAACCTAGGCCTTCACGGCCTGGATCCACGGAACCACGGACTGGGCTCTTCAAGCCCAGTCCTAAAGTCTGTACACTCAGGCCCTAAAACAGGCCCACTCTTTTATTCTTCAATAATCAATTTAGACCCAGACTTAGACAAATTACAACAAGCCCAATCGAAACCAACCCAGCCCACGATCACGTCCCCTCCTGTTCACCATCTCCTTGCCGACGTTCCCTCTTTTGCAGCACCCGACGAACGAAGTAGCGGCTTCGAGCGGCAGAGCAACAGCGGGCCGGTGACCGGGTGGATACCAGGGAATCTCGAACGACATTCCAAGAGACGGCGGAGGTCCCGGACTGTCTCGAGTCAAGACCGAGCAGGTCGGACGGCTCCGAGGCTACGAACGACGGCAGAGGAAGCTCGAGCAACCGCGAGGTTCGGATGGCTGGCGTCCGAACATGACGAGGAGCTGCAGCGGCATCGGTGAAGTTGCGGCCTCGGGTTTGTAGATCTGACATCGTGACGGCGAGACGGGGCTCGGGAATGACAGGGGCCGCGAATCGGAGTTGGACGGGAATAATTCGCGGCTGAACAGAGGCGTTAGAGCTGTTTCACGTGAGAATTGGAGGATAAAGGCATAGGTTGAAGGCTGGAGCAAGAAGCGAAATGCTGATTGGGGCTGAGTCACGCGCCGAGTTCAGAAAGTGAAGTTTTTCAGGAGAAAGAAAAAAAAAATTAAAAAGGGAGGAAGAAGCCGCTTGTCCAGAAGAAGACAGTCCAGAAAAAGAAATCCCCCCCCCCGCGGGTTCGCTCTATCGCATTCAAGAAAAAGAAAAAGCAAAAGAAGTCCATCGCCATCATCGTCCATCATTGTCCCTTCTTTTCTTCCATTTTTCCCAACGCTCTATCGCATCCAAGAAAAAAAAGAAAGCAAAAGAAGTCCATCGCCATCATCGTTCATCATTGTCCCTTCTTTTCTTTCACTTTTCCCAACTTTTTGACTGCTTTCGTTGATTCCACCGCTAATGAGCGGGTGTGTTCTGCTCTCGTGACCAATTCTGGTCAATGTGTTGACTGGGTCGACCAACCCGACCCAGTTCAACATTTTTTATCGTTTGGGGAGAATTTGTTCAACTTTACATAAAAACCCCCAAATTCTTAGCAATTATCCGAATATGAAATCCTCTAAATTGAGGTCCTAAATGATCAAATCGAGTCAAATTAACCACACCCATGACTTCAAAAGGGTCAAAAACTTGTGGGCCAGCATTCAATTGCACGTGAAAGTCCATGGATTTTGATTAATTTTGTTTTTATCCGAAACCCATGGACTAAATTGAAAGAAAGTATGCAATTTCGTCCAATTCGTGTAATCATGTAATTTCGATGAAAGATTGGACTAATTTGCAATGCAGGGCAACCATATTAAATGTCAAGACTCCAAAATACAAAAATTGTAAATTAAAAGACTCAAATGGCATTTTTTTTTTGGGCTCGGTTCGGGTTTATGTTTGTGAAGGAACATAGTGTCCCAAGCCGAATTTTCGAGATTTAAAGTGACACACTTGAAGAGGAAATTAAAAAAAATATTGAATATTTTTGTGTATTTTTCTGACCACGAATGGTATTTTTCTGATTTTTTTGGGTATTTTTATAATTAAATAAATTCGAAAAATATAAAAAAAAAATAAAAAAAATAAAAAAAATACCGAAAAATATTTTTTGTTCAAAATTGGTTCCTAAGGCCAGGCCAAGGCTTCCAAAGTTGATTTTGTGATTTTATGACCTTTTTTGATATTTTTAACTAATTTTAAAGAATAAAAATCACAATGATAGATGGTCAAAAATCAGGTGTCAACAGCTGCCCCTCTTTGAGAGTGAGCTCGTCAGAGGTTGCTTTCAAAGACAAAATGACACTTGAATCTTAACCGACTCGACTGGGGAAAAGAAATGCTATGACACCGGACCCTTAAGTCTTTTGATAAAAACTCAAATTAATCAATGGTTTGCTCTAACAATTTGAACATGGGCTGCCGGTTGCGACAACTTTCAAGCAAATACCTAGGACTCATCATTCAGAATATCCTATGGAGATTAAGCTCTGACCCGTATGGTAGGTCATACCATTATGGTATTCCTAACTAGTAGGAACCTAAGGGAGGCGCATCCCATGCTTTGGGATTTGCCAAGGATTTTAATCCGTATGGTGGATCGAACCTTCGTGTTGATCCTTAAGGCGGTATCTACCTCGTGTTGACCCTTATGGCGGTTTCTACCTTGATTTGACCCTTCAGGCGGTTTCTACCATCAGTTTGCTTTGAAAAGGGGTCTCATGACGAGGGTTCTCCACGTCCGATGAGACTGCTTGAGTCTATTGAGGCGACATTCTGGGAGCTGGGTTCTCCAGGTATCCTGCAGAAGTTTGAGCCTGAAAGATTTTTCTTCACCAAGAAAACATTAGTAATCTTTGGGAAGACCACGGCTGTCCATTTGACAAGAACCGTGTGACTTAAGTTTTAATCGTGAGATGTACATTTTGATGCTGGAGGTTATCCAAAACATTCCTGCAACATACAGATGCGATCACAAATTCCTTGCGCGGCAAATCTGGATCAAACAATTTGAAATTTCCAAAAAGAGTTTGTTCAAAACATCCATTGGAGAATTTCTCCTCCAAGAGGGTTCCTCACCGCTCTGTGATAATGGTCTTTTGTACGGAATGCGCTCAACTTCCTACTAACCTGTGTCTAGGTTTCAGGATCATTCGCAGCGCATACATTTCGATCGATCTGGAGGTTTTCCATGGGACCGTAATGTTAGGCTTGGATATTGGTTGTCAAGGGGGACCCGCTTGGAGTCGAGGCCATTGAATGCAAGTCTTCACCATCTGCTACGGGTTTACAAATCAAGAACCCTGCAAAATGAGAAAGAAATAGTCTTGCTCGTACTTCTTCGAGCTAAGCTATATGTTAACCCAAGTGTCTTAGTCAGAGAAGACTGTTTCAAGGTTATGATGTTGGTAGGATTGGGGACCGAAAAAGGCTTGTTTTTGGCCCAGAAATTACGAAGGGTTTGACATTGGTGATCATTGCAAATTTACCACCTGCCCTTTTCCTCTCTGCACCTTCAGTTTTTGGGATGCGCAATCGATTTTGAGGTGTGCACCAGCTCTTCAGAGAGCGTTTCGTCGCATTAAGAGACTGACGACTCTGTCTGCGTCTCTGCTCCACGCTTGACACCATTTGGGGAGTAGTCTTTTTGATCTGACTCCTTTAGAGATTTCCTCTTTTCCCATCCGGCTTCATTGCGGATCAATCAAACAACTTACATGAGCATCGGCCTTGCTTTTACCAGGCACTTTGCTTTTTCTTGATGCCGGGGATTTTTCTCATTTTCATTTTTGAAATCCCCCTTTT
Source organism: Rhodomyrtus psidioides (assembly GCA_021437785.1). Lineage (NCBI taxonomy): Eukaryota > Viridiplantae > Streptophyta > Magnoliopsida > Myrtales > Myrtaceae > Rhodomyrtus > Rhodomyrtus psidioides. The sequence continues at coordinate 8,436,441 of JAILYB010000015.1, read as the reverse complement.
TCTCATCTTCATGGGATCATGTTAGACATATAGTCTAAACATGCTTTAAATATCAGTCCGGGAATTCTCTTCGTAATCCCTGAGTCTTGAACTCTTCCATTTTTGAAGTGGTGCGACATCCGTCTTGGAATGATCACCAATGGGTTCATGAAATGAATTTGCAGGCTCAACTTGGCTGTGCAAATGATACAGTGTATGGGATAAAGAATGAATGCTTCTCGTCATCCTATGGCACTTGGATTACCATATAAACAACACACAAAGATTAATTAGTCCGAGTAAGAAAATTTCTAACCATTTTCTCCTGACGCTGCTGGACTTACTTCCTTTTTGCCCCGGTGTGGGGTGGTTCTTGACAGGGTTAAGAATAAGAACCGCCGTTCAAAGGGGTTATCAACAGTCACCTGTAGTGTTTGGGGAATATGAAACGAATGCCTCCATCGTCCCAACCCATGTAATCGCTGCGAATGGTCCCTACTTCCGTAGGTCCAGATTTTGCTGTCTGATTCGCTCCACTCATCTCTCAGGTGTATGTAGGATGTGTTTGGACTGGGTTTGCCTCTCTTTTGAGGCAACTTTCTTTTGAATGGTTTGAAGAATAATCATATTTGGAAAAATCCATTTCCTTTTCTCCAAAATTTATCCGTCGAGGGGATTTTGTGATGTACCGTGTATGTTCTATTCATGCTTCAAGTAACCTCCCGATTTAAATCATGAATATCGATGCATTGGAAAATCTTTACGCCGGCTGAAAGGATTCTGACATTTTTTTATCTCCAGCTAATTGGGAAAAGGGATACTTACCTGCCCGTCGCAGCTGCGGATCCCTGCAAATGTAAAAGAAGCATATCATTGTATGTTCATGAATTTTTCAAAAATCGAAACGATACATCCTACCCTTGGTCATGTACTCTAACGAGTAGTACATGGGATGTAAAAACCTGTTCGTCTGCAAGGCGGCTCCCCTGTCAAGGATAAACAATAAGTGTCAATTCATATTCCCAAATTCAAGACAAATTGGGACGATACAACTTTACTCTTGATTTTCATCCCATTCTGATGTTGCGTATTGATATGAACAACATCTATCAAATTCGCCTATCCATGCTTGGAGTGTTTGTACATCAATGGTTCATCTGCCTCCAGCTGGGCAGCGTCTGTTCTGCTATTTGAACGCATGTCTCCTTGAGTGATTTATCCATGTTTATCATCTGAGAAGGAAAAGAAAGAAGACATTACTTCGGTATCCGATTGGAGATCGTTTAGGAACGATACATCGTTTTACCAAATAGGTGGCTTCGCGGCCAAACGTATTTCGTGTTGAAGGGGTAGATTCCATTATGCTCCGCAGGTGATAATTATGGTTCATGGAACTTGCTCCACGGATTAAGTGATTAATCCACGGCCCTCGGCTTGAAGATGCTCAAAGGGTGGTGTTGACACTCACGCGCAATTAGTTCTAGACATTAATGAAAGATGTTCCCGTGGGAACCTTACAGTACGATCAACAACATATTCAATAGGAGTATTCAACCCCTTTCTTCTAAACATTTTTCATCGAGTAACCATGCCTTGCATCAGACGCTTGATCACCGGCCTTGCGTCACCACTGCGATGGTTCTCCGGCTCCAAATTGATCGAGCCAAAGATTGAACTCATCGCCAAGGAAGTTGTTCGAGTCTTCGAGCCATTGATGTTCAAGTCGGGCATCTTCAATTGCTGGCAATAGATTCCTTCCACTACTTTCGGCATGAACAAACTGGTTCCTCGAGCTGAAATTCCCATCGTTGCCCTGCAAATTTACACGTGTATCTCTTGCTAACACTGGGTTCGCCCTTGGAAGAGCACTAACGACAGGCTGGTGTTCATATCGTGGGGTCCCTATTCGCGGGGATTGTGGCAAATAATCTTGTAGGGTACTGAGATGACTCAAAGGGGGATTCAGCTGATCGACCCGTGGATGAAGGTCTTCGTCAAGGAAGTCGCCAGGTTCTTTGAGTTGGGCAGGTATCTGAGTACTGGACGCAATAGGTTGATCGCTAATGGGAAGAACACTGGTGACCGGCTGCTGTTCGAGTGGAGAAGTGTCGCAGTTGTAGGCATACCAGTCGTCTACATTCAGACCGGCCCTTTTCAGCTTTAGTGCTACCTTGCCTTCTTTCAGCAACCTCCTATGGTACCTAAGGCGGTTCCTAACGCTTGTATTAGCTAGCCCAGGTACATTCATGATCTTGAGTATTTGTCGTGGACGCGCCGCGTCGATCCCTATCCGCCGAACCGCGTCAATAAATTTATCTTCAATTTCAGGCATCCAACGCCGGCTTATCCTTTCACGGTCGGGAACAAGATCTGATTGTCTCGAAAGTTGTGCAGGGGGGCGAGACGATGAAGGAGCGTTATCGGTCCCTAAACATGACTCGTCTAGGGATATTTCACCAAGGGCGATAGGACCGTCACGGTTAGGACGAAGAATAGTGTCGAGAGCTTCTTTATACCTTATGTTCTCCACTCGAAGCTTTTCGTTTTCCTCCTTTAGAATGGCAATTTTTTGTTGTCTGTTTCGGGCCCTCAATTTGACTCGCCTATATTCAAACCAAGCTTTAATCTTCTGGGGTTTCAGTCCCACTTTCTGGCTTAGCCTCCCTCTCTGTTCCCTGCTCGGGAGAGGGTTCTCGCTGAAGGCCGCTTCAAGCTCTCGAACTTGATCTGGGGTGTAACGTGAGAAACACCTCTTACCACTGTCGTCACCATCGGGTTCCCGCGCTTTGCTGCCGAAAGGGTAGGATTCCCTGACTTCGGTATCAAGTTGGATCCCATAACCTTCGAGGTCTTTGAATTGGACGATATCTAAGATGTTTGGGCCGATCACTTCTAACAACTGACGGCAGCTCCCAAACATATCGGATCAGGGAGAGGTCGCTCGATATCTTTTTTTTTACTTATTCTGGGTTTTGTAATTTCTCTGGTATGCTTACTCTCTCCAAACTTTCTTTTGAGTGATTCTACCTGCCCAGGGAACGTTCTCTAAATATGGACGAAGATCATCAAGTGAACGTCTCTCCCAAGATTCCGTGTTTCCTGCTTTGTCGTCCTCTTTTCTCTTTTCAGCACGGAAAGGCGCCGAATCGATTTCATTTCTCGATGTCTACGTCTGTCTCCCACTTCGTTTTCAAGAAAGCGTAACTACGCGCGTCTCCCGCTCAGACTTAATATGATGAAACCGATGATTTTTATTTTTTTTATTTATTATTTTTTTTTATTTACAACTTTTGTCCGACAGGCCTGAAATCGCGGATCAAGGCGGGCGTCGTGATTCACGGGAGGAGCGGCCTCTGCTTTACTTGATTACCCCGGCTCCACAAGCATTATTGCTGTAACTTTTCTCCATCTTTGAGCTACTATGAAACGGGGAGAAGGTTAGTGCTCTCCTTTGCCCAGCTTTCACTTTCATTCATTCCATCGCACTCGTCTTCCCCTCCATCTTCCAATGAGAAATGGCTTCACCTTCTGTTTCTTCCTCTGACTCTTCCCATGCTTGCGTTTTTTCAACCGCAGTCCCGGCCCGATGGGAAAAACTCTACAATCTCTTGGGTCGGGGCTATGCTTATATAGCCGATCATCTGGAGATCGAGGCTGAGATCCGCGTTCTATTCGAGGCCACAGACGCTACTTCCATCGAGGGTACTGAGTTGGAGAAGGAGTATAAAACCTTCCCGGCCCTCTTTACAAACTTTCTGGAGGCTTACCGTGTTGCTCACCGGGAAGTTCTCGTGGCTCGTGTCTTACGAGCCCGCTACGAAGACCGCTGTGACTGCCTGACGTTGACTAACTTCGTAGCTGACAGCCACAATAAGGTTATGGAAACTGCCAACGAGCGAGTCTCAACGATGCTTCGTGAACGGGGAAATTTGGTGGAGCGTTTGGCCTTGTGCCTGACCACCTATGAGCACGATCGTCGTAACATCATGTTGAAGTTTCAGAGTGAGTGGCTGGAAGAGCGACTCGATACCGTTACGGCGGATGTATCCCGTGGGAGGGAATTGGTCCGGGACCTGGAATCTGCTGCTGAAGATCACAGAGCCAAGGTTGCTGATCTTAAGAATGAGTGCAAGCGCCTTCTTCTCCAGCTGGCGGATTTTGATATGCGGAGCAGTGAGTGCAGGCAGAGGATCAGTAACATGGAGGGCCAGTTGAGCTCCTTCGTGTTGCTGATTAGGGCTCACTTTGGCTTTACTTTTCCGCCTCGCTAATCTGTATTAACCCGCTTTGGAATTCTTTCGATTGAGCGAAATGAATGAAAGCTCCCGTGTGTGTGCTTTTACTTTTGTACAGTTCATTTCTTCGAACGTCCGAATACTTTCAACTTGGGCGAGCTGAGTCAATAAATCGAGCGAATATGTCTTGATTTTCTAACTCGTTTATGATCAGATGGAAGAATAGTCGCAGATTTGTCCAAGAAAAGATTTCTCTATACTTGTTTTTCACCTGCGAATGAAAAGACCGAGTCAGAAGGAATAATTTGAAAAAGAAAGCATAGACCCCTTTCAATCTTATGCTTGCTCGTGATTAATAAGGACAAAAACTTTACAAGGGTTTTAATCTTGTGCGAAAAGTTTTTATCAGTATTTCTCGAAGGAAAGCATGCTATTGAAAGGAATGTAATTCACGATAATCGCTTTTGATCAATTCCAAGAAAATCAATGGAATGTTCAAAAGTACAAGATATAATCCTGATCAATTATCATGGATTACCAATGATGCAAAACACGCATGAGCCAATTTCAAGTTTATAGTTCCTTCTGGCGAAATTGGGATTGGATTGCCCTATACGGCTAAAAAGGTCGTGTCAGACCTCCAATTTCAATTTCCTCCCGTGGAATTATAAAATTGATTTTGGCGAATTCGAGTGATTAGTATAAATGCCACTACCACATTCCAATGATAAACCAAAAGAAATACAGCAAATTTCAACTCGGATATACATAACACAAATAGATCCCTAATACAATAAATCTAAGGGATAAGATAGAGAGGATCTCAGCAAAATGAATCCTATACAAAAAAGGCTAGAGGTGAAAAACAAATCAAAGGAATGTGATCCTAACGTTTAAGGATGCCCCAGCTTCGATCTTTGAGACGGGACTTCAGGATCACCTGCCCCAACTTGTCATCTTCATTGGGTGATACCTCAATAAATGTTCATAGTAGGCTCCTTTATCGCACACTCGGTGTTCGTCGTGGGATATCACCTTCCTCGTCTGCTATCAAGGACGTTGGGGACAAACACACATATCTATCCTAGAAATGGCATTTAATCTAATCACCCGAATGCAATGAATGAAATGCCTATATTTATATGAACAGTGATAGATTTGGGGGGAATAGAGAGTCTTACCAACCCAACTCGTCGACTTATGTGCGGTTTTAGGTGTACCAACCGCCCAAAGACATGCGCATGAGACAAGTGATGGCAAACTTCTAAAAAAATCAGAGGGTTTGGCGCCTAAGGTTAAGGTTCTCACCTCGAGTTCTAGAAAGGGCCGATTCCATTGCACAGCTATCGTTGCATTGGGGCTCGATCTATAGTTCAAAATGAGCGGAATTGAAAAGTGGATTACCCCGTGTTTTTCCTCACGGAGGTTCCATTTTCAATCTCTTCTATTGTTTTCCTATAGGTGGCGCCCGGGTTTTAGGCGCGATTGTATGTGTTCATGTGTTGTGAGTATCACAATGCAAGTCATGCGCAACAGTTTATCAATCAGCACTTCAAATCATCCACATAACATACATTCCTACGCCAACCTGCATAAGACAATGTTAATCACGGACTACACCCCTTATCTCTCCAATCTGCAAAAACATATAACACCTATCGTAAGCGGACTTACCTCACCTTCAAGAGCGCCTGCATGGTTAGAAAAATCACTCACCATTTTAATTAAGGCCTAAGTCCACTTGAGGTCTAGAACCATATGTTCTAGAGCAAAGTCCCCAGCGGAGTCGCCAGCTGTCGCGACCCGTCCGAAAGCAGACGCGGCTAATGGATTACCGATCGCGGGCCTTGGATCGGCGCGGGCCCTCCCAGGCCCATACCAAATCGCGGCGGGAGTATTTTTCAAAGGGATTCGATGATAACAGTCCATCGCTTTCGACCTTCAGTGTGGTCGTGGTGGCATGTGCAACTTGTGCATGCATTTGGAGTCGCCACCGGTCTTTCTTGGAGGGTAGACCGGAAACCTTACTAACCGATTGGGAGAGATCGATCAGTTCTGCGGAACCAGAGATTTTGGGTTCGGGGACTTGGTTACGCTGGTGTCATTACCAACGCCCTTTCGGTACCTAACGCGAGTGATTTTCCTAGTTAAGAGTTCATGCAGGCGCAATTTTAAGTGAGGTGGGCTTAATTCAGGGTTTCATGCAGATTGGAAGACTATTCCTATCAATTACAATCAATTTAAATGAAAGCGCAATCAAATACGTAAATAAATCACATCAATGCACATCAATTCAAATCAATGGTTTCTCTAGTATAGCCATGAGGGTTTAGGGAAGATGTGATTTCGGACCAGGGGTGAAATGAGGAGATTTGGGGACGATTAGCCCAAATGGCAAAATCGTCATTTTTGGAAGGTTTGGATACCGAATTACCCAAAATACTTCATAGCCAGTTGATTGTGGCCATTTCCTATTTTTGGGATTTTTCTGGAATTTTAGAAATCGATTTACCATTCGAATGGTAAAATCGTCATTTTCTAAAAGGACGATGAAATGTGGAAATCTCAGACATAAGGTTTGACCACCTACCTGACCCGTTACCAAATTCTAAGCAATTTTCACAAATCATCGGAATATCAAAGATGATTTATCCTTTGAGAGGTAAAATCGTCATTTTGAATTAAATGGGAGAAAATCCCGAAAATGACAACAAATCAATTTCTTTTGGTCATTTTTAGCCTTGGAAATTTTCTATAATTTTGTTTTTGAATTTTCTGTAATATTTTTTTTTTTTTTTAAAAAAACTTTTTCCTCTTTTAAATCAACTCTGTTAAAAAAAGAAAAAAAGATCTGGGTCGGATTATTGAACCTGACCCAAAAAGGGGTGAACCTAGGCCTTCACGGCCTGGATCCACGGAACCACGGACTGGGCTCTTCAAGCCCAGTCCTAAAGTCTGTACACTCAGGCCCTAAAACAGGCCCACTCTTTTATTCTTCAATAATCAATTTAGACCCAGACTTAGACAAATTACAACAAGCCCAATCGAAACCAACCCAGCCCACGATCACGTCCCCTCCTGTTCACCATCTCCTTGCCGACGTTCCCTCTTTTGCAGCACCCGACGAACGAAGTAGCGGCTTCGAGCGGCAGAGCAACAGCGGGCCGGTGACCGGGTGGATACCAGGGAATCTCGAACGACATTCCAAGAGACGGCGGAGGTCCCGGACTGTCTCGAGTCAAGACCGAGCAGGTCGGACGGCTCCGAGGCTACGAACGACGGCAGAGGAAGCTCGAGCAACCGCGGGGTTCGGATGGCTGGCGTCCGAACATGACGAGGAGCTGCAGCGGCATCGGTGAAGTTGCGGCCTCGGGTTTGTAGATCTGACATCGTGACGGCGAGACGGGGCTCGGGAATGACAGGGGCCGCGAATCGGAGTTGGACGGGAATAATTCGCGGCTGAACAGAGGCGTTAGAGCTGTTTCACGTGAGAATTGGAGGATAAAGGCATAGGTTGAAGGCTGGAGCAAGAAGCGAAATGCTGATTGGGGCTGAGTCACGCGCCGAGTTCAGAAAGTGAAGTTTTTCAGGAGAAAGAAAAAAAAATTAAAAAGGGAGGAAGAAGCCGCTTGTCCAGAAGAAGACAGTCCAGAAAAAGAAATCCCCCCCCCCCCCGCGGGTTCGCTCTATCGCATTCAAGAAAAAGAAAAAGCAAAAGAAGTCCATCGCCATCATCGTCCATCATTGTCCCTTCTTTTCTTCCATTTTTCCCAACGCTCTATCGCATCCAAGAAAAAAAAGAAAGCAAAAGAAGTCCATCGCCATCATCGTTCATCATTGTCCCTTCTTTTCTTTCACTTTTCCCAACTTTTTGACTGCTTTCGTTGATTCCACCGCTAATGAGCGGGTGTGTTCTGCTCTCGTGACCAATTCTGGTCAATGTGTTGACTGGGTCGACCAACCCGACCCAGTTCAACATTTTTTATCGTTTGGGGAGAATTTGTTCAACTTTACATAAAAACCCCCAAATTCTTAGCAATTATCCGAATATGAAATCTTCTAAATTGAGGTCCTAAATGATCAAATCGAGTCAAATTAACCACACCCATGACTTCAAAAAGGTTAAAAACTTGTGGGCCAGCATTCAATTGCACGTGAAAGTCCATGGATTTTGATTAATTTTGTTTTTATCCGAAACCCATGGACTAAATTGAAAGAAAGTATGCAATTTCGTCCAATTCGTGTAATCATGTAATTTCGATGAAAGATTGGACTAATTTGCAATGCAGGGCAACCATATTAAATATCAAGACTCCAAAAATACAAAAATTGTAAATTAAAAGACTCAAATGGCATTTTTTTTTGGGCTCGGTTCGGGTTTATGTTTGTGAAGGAACATAGTGTCCCAAGCCGAATTTTCGAGATTTAAAGTGACACACTTGAAGAGGAAATTAAAAAAAATTATTGAATATTTTTGTGTATTTTTCTGACCACGAATGGTATTTTTCTGATTTTTTTGGGTATTTTTATAATTAAATAAATTCGAAAAATATAAAAAAAATATATAAAAATAAAAAAAAATACCGAAAAATATTTTTTGTTCAAAATTGGTTCCTAAGGCCAGGCCAAGGCTTCCAAAGTTGATTTTGTGATTTTATGACCTTTTTTGATATTTTTAACTAATTTTAAAGAATAAAAATCACAATGATAGATGGTCAAAAATCAGGTGTCAACACATGGTGACTGGGTCTGGTGGATCTTGTTGAGAGCCTTGATTAGAGCTGGATGGCATCTGAGGCCGGGGCCATAGTTGGAGCTGAGGCCACGTGTACGAGCTGGATGGCTGGTCCTGGGTGCTGGATGCAATGTCTGGTGTAGGGCATGGGTTTTGTGACAATTGTCCTCCCCAAGGGTCTTGAGTGTCAGGAGTGTCAGTATCCATAGAAGAACTTGGCTGGTTGCTTATATAATCTTCAAGAGCTTGAAGTACCTGAGGGTGTATTTTGGGCCTATCTCACGAGTGGTTCATGTGATGGTATGGCCAAATTTCAGGAGGAATTTCTTGATTTTCTTGACATGGGACTCGTTGGAGTTCTCTATACTCATACTGCATCAGTGTGATGGACTTGGAAAGTGTTCTGTAGATCCGAAAAACTTGTCGATGAAGATTGGGCTTGAATGTAGTGGTGCCATAATACAATGCTTTTTCTCGGACATCTCCGGTTGGGCTGAAGAAAACCCAAGGCCTGTGAAAAAGGGTTGTGGTGTGTCTTTCTGGGTCAGCTATTCCATAATTTCGCTGAAAGATGAAGTGTTGTTTCCATGCTGCTAAAGGCTGGAACCAAGTGAGCATTTCTGTCAAAGCCTTTTGGTTTGAGAAATCTCACATGGGTGCTCTGGACAGGACTCGGACAATCTTGTCTGTGGGAAATTCAATAGCAACAGCATATACGTTGAGAAAATACCAAAAGAACCATTTGAGGTCTTTAGGGAAATCTTGATCAGGAGACCACCGCAAAACATGGATAAATGGATAATCAGGATTAAGACCATGTGGTCCTAACATTAATCCACCATAAGTGCTAAATATGCGGTTTTGGTATTCATTCATGTAATACTTCAAATTCTCACAGAAATTATTTTCTGCAATTTGCCTGGGGACTTCTGGAGGATAAGTGAGAGTATTCCATGGGGTATCTCGCATTGGTGTGGTACGAAATGTTCATGCATCCAATGGATTTCTGCGGACATACATGTTGATAGATTCAACTGGCTGCTTAGGTCTGGACAGGAAATCTGCGAGGACATTCTTTTTGCCTGCTATGTGTTTAGCATCAAAAGAATATTTCGAGAACCATTCGGCCCACCTTAACAATTGCGGATGGGGAATCTGTTTCTGCTTGAAATTGAGCATTTGGGCAAATGAAGACATATTCATTTCGACCAAAAAGTGATGCCCAATAAGGTGGTATTCAAACTTCTTGATGCCGCATTTGACTACGAGAATCTCCTTAAAAGTGGAGTGATAATGCATCTCTGCAGGAGTGAATCGTTCACTTTTGTAAGCACAAATGAAGCGCTTACCTTTGATTTCTTCAAGGAGAATGGCTGCCCAATATTTATCACTTGCATCTGTTTGCAAAATTCTTTGACTAGTGGAAGGAATTTACAAAGGAGGAAGATGCTGCAAAATTTCTTTGAGATGAGCTACAGCCTGTGTCTGCTTTGGTCCACATGGGGGAGTATCTTTCTTCAACATCCTCTGAAGAGGATAGAGTGCTTTAGAGATTTTTGGCACAAAGTCTCGGAGATAATTAACAATTCCAAGGAAAGCCTGGATTTGGCTAACTGTCAAATTCTTAGAGGAAAATTTTTGGAATTCTTCTGCAAGGTGAGGACCTGGGCAGTAGGTGCCTTCTTTCAAATGCATACCGAGGAACTCAACTTCCTTTTGAGCAAAGATCATTTTCTTTTGGGAAAGCATGATTCCATGTTTCTGGATAATTTCAACGAACTGGAGAATAATTTACAATGAGATTCCTCATCAGGACTGTAGAGGAGAATATCATCAATGTAAATTTGGGCATGTGAGAGAATGGGCTGAAAAATTCTACACATGGCTTTTTGAAAAATGGATGGAGCTATTTTAAGACCAAAGGGAACAATTGTCCATTGGAAATGCTGGTTTGGAATGCAAAAATCAGTTTTAGGACGGTCATTAGGATGAATGCCAATTTGCCAAAAATCTGCTTTCAGGTCGAACTTTGAATAGATCTTAGCCTGGGCTAGGCTACCAAACAAAGAGTTTTTGTGATGCAAAGGGAATTTGTCATCTTGAAGGAATTTGTTCAAGGGCTGGTAATTGATCACCAATCTGAGCTTACCACGATTCTGTTCTGTTCGCTTGTTCACATAAAAGGCTTCGCAAGCCCATTGTGCATCAGAGGGTTCAATGAGGCCTTGAGAGAGCAGGTCAGTACATTCCTTCTGGGCAAGAGCAAGATGTTCAGGATTCATATCAGAATGACTGGCTTTTGTGGGATTAACATCTTCACTTTTCTCGAATGGGAGTTCGACAAAGAAGTCAGGATTTTTCCAAATAGGGTTTGAACATGTTTGGATAAACTAGGAATGAGATTCAGAACAGCATGATAAGAGACTTTGGGTAATTGGATCAAGGATTTCTGGCTGAATAATGAAAAGTCTCTTGATATCCACATACTCACGAAACTGATCACCAAACTGTAAACCAGTGGGTTTGATTCTTAGCTGGGATAGCTGGGCTAGAACATCCCAACCAATGATGAGGTCTTTATCCGGGGAATTACAACCAAAGATTTTTGTGGATATGGAACAGCCTGGAAAGATTTGGAGGGTGATGGTTTTGCTGCGAAATTTTGTGGTAAAAGTATCACCGGAAGCAGAATGGAAATACCTTGTGTAAGGCGTCTAGGATTCTTCTGGGAGTACTTTTATATCCATGAGAGATACTGCTACGCCAGTATCAATGAGAGCAATGACTTGGACGAGTTTGTCATTTTCTGGGGTGTGGATTTGGATGGGGGTATATGGAGAGTGGAAAACGGGTTGGACATGGAAGGAGTCGAAAATAGTATCAGGGAAAAATGAAAAGATATCACCAGGGGATTCATCAGAGTCTGAGGAATATGTTTGAAGGTTAAACAGTGTGTCGGGTGAAGGTTCATCTTCAACAGAGAAGACAGACTCGATATCTTCGTCATCCAAAGGGATCCCTGTGGTGGAGGAAATCTTTTGGATCATGTAGCTTCCTTAGCGCTTTGCTTGGGGACAGTTTTTTGCAAAGTGCCCTTTCTTGCTACAGATGTAGCATCGGTCGGATTTCTCCTTTTTCTTGAAACCAGAAGTAGATGAGTGATGCCGCTTCTTTTTTCGAAGGAACTTCCACTTGCCTTTCTTAGGTCTTCGTTTGCCAAAAGAGAACTTCTCAAAGGAGAACTTCTTGAAGTGCTTGCGTTTCTTATTGCCAGCACAAGAGGGATCACTGCAATTTCTTGAGCACTCGATCTTCCAATGTGGATTGTCACAATTATTTTCGAGAGACAGATTCTCCCGGAGATAACTTCTGAAAACTTCTCTTCTATGGCACATTTCTTCAATGGCAAGGTGGACAGACTGCTGGATTTCTCCAAAAGTCGCATATGTGATGGTCTTGTTTTTTAGCTTCAGGGTTTTCCCAACAACTTGACTAATCTCTTTTGGGATGGAAGCCAAGAATACTGACTTGAGATTAGGATCAGAACCAAGCTGGTAGAAAAGCTTGATCATTTCTCGGAAGTATCGATCTAGGTCCTTTTTGGCCAGAGAACAGCATTTTCTTTCAAAGAATTCTTTTCTTTTGAGTTCTTTCGAATCTTGAGGTTGGCCAATAAAGAAAATATGAATCAACTGAATCGCTTCATCAAAAGACAAGGTTAAGAACTGAAGTTGGTCTCTTTCTGGGGCTAACTTACACCAATCTTTCAAGGAACCAGTGAATCGAGTGACAAACTCAAGGAAAACATCATAAGAACTATGTTCCTTCAGGTTTCTGGTAATCAACCAAGAATGAAACTCTTAAAGCCTTTCTGCCCATTTATGGTAAGGGATATCATCCAAAGTGAAGAAATTGGACGAATAGGATTTATAGGTTGATGACGATGGGTCATGGTAAGGCTGGGAAGGTGGAGGTGGATGTTCAACTTCAGGTTGGTCTTCCATTTCTTCTTCAATGATTGGCTCTGCAGGGTCGGCCATCATGACGTCTGCCACAACAGACTGGGTGCTGGAATCCTAGGATTCAGTATCTAGAATGGAAGATGACTCGCTGATAGAGATTTCAGGAGTAGCTGGGGGTGAAGGATTTATGGGTTTCACTGTGGAGATGGTAGGAACCTGATTTCTAAGGAAATTTTCCAAGGGATTTGAAACCATGCATGAGTGGGAAGGTTTATGAGAAGGGGATGAAGGAGGAGATTTTTCTGGTGGAGCTGAAGGAGGTGGAAAAAAGGTCTGTTTGCTTTTTTTTTCTCTTGATCTAGCTTTTTTAGACGATCCCGAAGAGCAAGGATGTTCGTCTTTGGAGGAGGTGCTGCTGTGCTGAGTACAGCTGCAAAAGAGTTGGAGTCTGGAGAGCTTGACATGAAGGATGTGGGATTTGGAGTAGCTGTTGGAAAGAAAAATGGATCTAGGGCTTGTAGATTCCTTTGCTCAAGAAGAGCTTGTTGTTCTTGTAGTATCTGGACCTGGCGCCTAAGCTTCTTGATCTTAGGAGTTTCGTCTTCCAGATAATGACTTGTAGGAATCTGTTTTGTCTCCATCAGGTACAGCCTCTTCTGGAAATCTTCCAACATCTTCTTTGAGATAGATGTAGCATGGTCTACCTTGTCAAGACGAGTAGCCACTGTGTTTATTGCTACATTCTAGGCCAGAGCATTCTCTGTCTGCCAATTCAGATAAGCTTCAACTGGTGTAGGGCCTTTCCTTCTTCCTTGAAGATCAATATCCTTGAAGATCAATATCATTTGGAGTTGTGATCTTTGGAGAATGGAAGTATTTCTGCTGTGTATCAGAGAAACTTTCAACGGGAGGGAATCTGAAAGTGGCTGAGCTTTCTTCATATGGGGCAGGTTGTAAAGGTGGGAAGTCATCTGGTCGGAACATGCAAATACTGGGTAAAACAGGAGGTGGTTCAGGTTTAGGATTGCAAGTGTATGGCTGAGGGAGTTTGATGGGACAAGAGTTTTTCTTTACCCATTTGAGGATGGGTTTGTTAAATGGAGAAATTATGGGTTTCTTTGGTAGTGGAGGTGGCGGCTTTGGTTCATCTAGGGGACAAGCTGGTGGAGATGTAGTAATTTGAGGAGGTTTGGGAGAATCATACTCAACCATATATTGCCAGCGTCCACCGTCTTCACCAAGAGGACCCACGGTTGGATCACCGTCTAGGTACCTTTGGTAAAGTGAATCTTTCTTCTTCTTCTTCTTTCTGGAGGACGGCCTGTCATCATCATCATCCAGATTCAAACAAGAGGAACAGGAACAGTCAACATCCCAAAAGCAGTGTCCGGAGGGATCCTTGTAATAATGGATGGGTCGTCCATGGTCATCAAAGGATTGGATATGGGCTTTAGGATCTGAGTCTTTCGTACTCACAGACTCAGTAGGACACGGGGTAAAGCACAAGATGGTAGGAAATGATGGAAAAATAGAGGAAGAAGTGTCTTCCTTCTCTTTTGTGAATTTAATGGTGACAGTACCATCTTTTTTTTTGTATACTATGGCTTAGAAGATTGGACAGGTCGGGAATTTTGGTGAAGTTTTTCATAGTTGGTCACCCAACTGTCAGGAAGGAGTTTGACAAGCTGATCTCTTGGAAGTTGACGAGGGATGTGAATACATGAAGTCTGGTCATTGTCAATAGAGATAAGCAAAGCATCATCTGTACTTGGTAGGTTGAGATCAATGTCATGATTTTATACTCTGTACACCATCTGATAGTGTAGAGTAGCAATTATGGCTGATGTGGTTTGAGGAACATCAGTGATCTGCAACTGGACCTTCAAAGTAGAGAGAAGGTTGGGATCTGCCAAGGCCATGTTGAAATTTGGGAAGAGAGTGACAAATAATGTACCTGCGTTCAGAGTGGTCTGAATAGTGCCAATGCAAGCATGCTAGTATTCCAGGAAGCGCGTATCGAGTAGAGCAACCCCAGCAACAACGGGCAAATATTTTCGTCCACGCAAGGATAGGACCAAACGGATGGCGCCAAAGTGGAGGTGGGTGTAACCCTGTTGAGCCCACTGGGCAGGGAACTCAGGTGGAATTTGGAGAGTTACAAACTGCTCTTGTTGCGTAGACAGGATGGGGTGCTGGTCAAATTGAAGAAATGTGCCATAGAAGAAAAGTTTTCAGAAGTTATCTCCGGGAGAATCATTCTCTCGAAAAGAATTGTGACAATCCTCATTGGAAGATCAAGTGCTCAAGAAATTGCAGTGATCCCACTTGTGCTGGCAATAAGAAACGCAAGCACTTCAAGAAGTTCTCCTTTGAGAAGTTCTCTTTTGGCAAACGAAGACCTAAGAAAGGCAAGTGGAAGTTCCTTCGAAAAAAGAAGATGCATCACTCCTCTACTTCTGGTTTCAAGAAAAAGAAGAAATCCGATCGATGCTACATCTGTAGCAAGAAAGGCAATTTGCAAAAAACTGTCCCCAGGCAAAGCGACAAGGAAGCTACATGATCCAAAAGATTTCCTCCACCACAGGGATCCCTTTGGATGACGAAGATATCGAGTCTGTCTTCTCTGTTGAAGATGAACCTTCACCCGATACACTTTTTGCCCTTCAAACATATTCCTCAGACTCTGATGAATCCCCTGGTGATATCTTTACATTTTTCCCTGATACTATTTTCGACTCTTTCCATGTCCAACCCGTTTTCCACTCTCCATATATCCCCATCCAAATTCACACCCCAGAAAATGATAAACCCGTCCAAGTCATTGCTCTCATTGATACTGGCGCAGCAGCATCACTTATGGATATAAAAGTACTCCCAGAAGAATTCTGGACGCCTTACACAAGGTATTTTCATTCTGCTTCCGGTGATACTTTTACCACAAAATTCCGCAGCAAAACCATCACCCTCCAAATCTTTCCAAGCTGTTCCATATCCACAAAAATCCTTTGTTGTAATTCCCCAAATAAAGACCTCATCATTGGTTGGGATGTTCTAGCTCAGCTATCCCAGCTAAGAATCAAACCCACTGATTTATAGTTTGGTGACCAGTTTCGTGAGTATGTGGATATCCAGAGACTTTTCATTATTCAGCTAGAAATCCTTGATCCAATTACCCAAAGTCTCTTTTCCTGCTGTTTTGAATCTCATTCTCAGTTTATCCAAACATGCTCAAACCCTCTTTGGAAAAATCCTGACTTCTTTGTCAAACTCCCATTCAAGAAAAGTGAAGATGTTAGTCCCACAAAAGCCAGTCATTCTGATATGAATTATGAACATCTTGCTCTTACCCAGAAGGAATGTATTGACCTGCTCTCTCAAGGCCTCATTGAACCATCTGATTCACAATGGGCTTGCGAAGCCTTTTATGTGAACAAGCGAGCAGAACAGAATCGTGGTAAGCTCAGATTGGTGATCAATTACCAGCCCTTGAACAAATTCCTTCAAGATGACAAATTCCATTTGCCTCACAAAAACTCTTTGTTTGGTAGCCTAGCCCAGGCTAAGATCTATTCAAAGTTCGACCTGAAAGCAGATTTTTGGCAAATTGGCATTCATCCTAATGACCGTCCTAAAACTGATTTTTGCATTCCAAACCAGCATTTCCAATGGACAGTTGTTCCCTTTGGTCTTAAAACAGCTCCATCCATTTTCCAAAAAGTCATGTGTAGAATTGTCTAGCACATTCTCACACATGCCCAGATTTACATTGATGATATTCTCCTCTACAGTCTTGATGGGGAATCTCATTGTAAATTACTCTCCCAGTTCGTTGAAATTGTCCAGAAACATGGAATCATGTTTTCCCAAAAGAAAATGATCCTTTCTCAAAAGGAAATTGAGTTCCTTGGTATGCATTTGAAAGAAGGAACCTACTGCCCATGTCCTCACCTTGCAGAAGAACTCCAAAAATTTCCCTCTAAGAATTTGACAGTTAGCCAAATCCAGGCTTTCCTTGGAATTGTCAATTATCTCCGAGACTTTGTGCCAAAAATCTCTAAAGCACTCTATCCTCTTCAGAGGATGTTGAAGAAAGATGCTCCCCCATGGGGACCAAAGCAGACACAGGCTGTAGCTCATCTCAAAGAAATTTTGCAGCATCTTCCTCCTTTGCAAATTCCTTCCACTGGTCAAACAATTTTGCAAACAGATGCAAGTGATAAATATTGGGCAGCCATTCTCCTTGAAGAAATCAAAGGTAAGCGTTTCATTTGTGCTTACAAAAGTGGACGATTCACTCCCGCAGAGATGCATTATCACTCCACTTTTAAGGAGATTCTTGCAGTCAAATATGGCATCAAGAAATTTGAATACCACCTTATTGGGCATCACTTTTTGGTCGAAATGGATATGTCTTCATTTGCCCAAATGCTCAATTTCAAGCAGAAACAGATTCCTCATCCGCAATTATTAAGGTGGGCCGAATGGTTCTCAAAATATTCTTTTGATGCTAAACACATAGCAGGCAAAAAGAATGTCCTCGCAGATTTCCTGTCCAGACCTAAGCAGCCAGTTGAATCTATCAACATGTATGTCCGCAGAAATCCATTGGATGCAAGAACATTTCGTACCACACCAATGCGAGATACCCCATGGAATACTCTCACTTATCCTCCAGAAGTCCCCAGGCAAGTTGCAGAAAATAATTTCTGTGAGAATTTGAAGTATTACATGAATGAATACCAAAACCGCATATTCAGCACTTATGGTGGATTAATGTTAGGACCACATGGTCTTAATCCTGATTATCCATTTATCCATATTTTGCGGTGGTCTCCTGATCAAGATTTCCTTGAAGACCTCAAATGGTTCTTTTGGTATTTTCTCAACGTATATGTTGTTGCCATTGAATTTCCCACAGACAAGATTGTCCGAGTCCTGTCCAAAGCACTCATGGGAGATTTCTCAAACCAAAAGGCTTTGACAGAAATGCTCACTTGGTTCCAGCCTTTAGCAACATGGAAACAGCACTTCATCTTTCAACGAAATTGTGGAATAGCTTACCCAGAAAGACATACCACAGCCCTTTTTCACAGGCCTTGGGTTTTCTTCAGCCCAACCGGAGATGTCCGAGAAAAAGCATTGTATTATGGCACCACTACATTCAAGCCTCATCTTCATCGACAAGTTTTTCGGATCAACACAATACTTCCCAAGTCCATCACACTGATACAGTATGAGTATAGATAACTCCAACGAGTCCTATGTCAAGAAAATCAAGAAATTCTTCCTGAAATTTGGCCATACCATCACATGAACCACTCATGGGATAGGCCCAAAATACACCCTCAGGTACTTCAAGCTCTTGAAGATTATAGAAGCAACCAGCCAAGTTCTTCTATGGACACTGACACTCCTGACACTCAAGATCCTTGGGGAGGACAATTGTCACAAAACCCATACCCTACACTAGACATTGCATCCAGCACCCAAGACCAGCCATCCAGCTCGTACACGTGGCCTCAGCTCCAACTATGGCCCCAGCCTCAGATGCCATCCAGCTCTAATCAAGGTTCTCGATAAGATCCACCAGACCCAGTCACCATGAAAGATATTTTGTCAGGCGAAAGACACGCGGCAGAACAAGAAGATAGTCCCTCACTCACTGAAGACGAAGACCCAGACAATGGACTGTCCCAGCTCGAAGAACAGTGGTATTGGAATAAATTCAAAAAGGACAAAGACGGCCCAGACTGCTCTGACTCTGACGACGCCAATTATCATCCAGACCCAGACTGACGACGGCTTTGAACTACTCAGACTGACTTCGTGTGTGTAATAAAAGTCTGAGATGACTTTGTTTCGCCTATTTAAGTCATCGTTTGGTAGACGATATGTCAGAATGTAAGTTGTTATCTAAAGTGTTTATTAGGTGTCTAAGAAGTCTTTAATAGAAGCCAAAGAGTCATCACGTATGTCAGAATAAGTCACTGCAACAACAGAAGAAATTTGCGAAAAATACTATTCACGGTACTGTTCACGGCACTGTTCACGGTACTGTAGTAAATCACTGTAGCAGTTACTGTTTGGCACTGTAGCAGTACTGTTCACCCGAAGACTTTTTTAGTTTTTCGTCGTGAATTCGTCTGTCATGTTGTCAGAAGTCCCTTTATATGTTATTTGCCTATAAAAGGCCCCCGAAGGCATTGTAATCGGGGAGAACCCACCTTATGTGAAATATGAGTATGCTTTCCAAAATCATGAGTTTCTAAAGTTTCCTTTCTTCTTCTTTCCCATAAGCATGGTCTTTCGCATATCTAAATCCTCTTGTTGACTCAGTAGTATGATTGGTTTGGTTTAGTATGCTCTTCAATTTGCCACTATGTGGAACCTGTTGAAACAGAAATATCTTGCACCTTAAGGGTTGAGCTTCAAGAATGGGCTTGAGTGAGCAAACAGGCAGTCCCCTTTTAAGGATAGGAGCGTCGTGTTTGTGGAGATAGTATACCTGCTCATCTCGCCCGGGCTTGTCTCCGCTTCCTTTACATGGTATCAGAGCCATACATCGTCGAAATTGAGTTAAGATTAGTATTCTTATATTCGGGACCTGCTGAAGGGAAAGGAGAAATTCAAACTCTCATGGAAAACTCCACAGATATTTCAACTCCAGTTCAGTTAGAAACCACCATCTCACTACCACCACCACCCGAACTCCGCAAATCTACTTCCTCAAAAATGGATTACCTCTATGAAGTATCCTATGTGGATGACGATCACAAAATCTCCGAAACACAACTCCCACTCATGAACCACTACTCCGCTTTTTGTAAATCATCATCATTTTCTCTCATTCGCTCCATCAAACATCTCATCAAACAAACCCCTCGTTCTGTCAAAGAATATGTTCAGTTCACTAAATTTGACCAACTCCCCATCCTGTCTACGCAACAAGAGCAGTTTGTAACTCTCTAAATTCTACCTGAGTTCCCTGCCCAGTGGGCTCAACAGGGTTACACCCACCTCCACTTTGGCGCCATCCGTTTGGTCCTATCCTTGCATGGACGAAAAGTGTTGACACCTAAATTTTGAATTTTAGAAATTTATTTATTTAAGCACAAAATGAGAGTTAGTCATAATTCTCGCAAAAAATAATTTCCTCATGCATGGCATATTTAATTTTCTGTCAGTCATCTTCATGGAAAATCAGAGCTAATTTTTTAGTTCTAACAAAAAATCAATCAATTTTTCATATTTAAGTTTTGGTATCCATTGCATTGCACCTTCAATTTTGTCGGACTAGTGGCGAATGATCTCAAGGTGATGGTTCTAAACTCAATTTAATTAACTGGACTAAGCCCGCGGTGAATGGAAATTCGGCCAAAATTTATATGAATATCAGTAGGGTCGAAAACGGCATGCCAAGATAGAATATCAATTTATCTTGAAACTTGGTGAGCAATTAAGCTAGATATTATCACATAATATAAGAGATATCAAAATATTTTATATTGATAATAAAGAATATATCTCTTTAGGAAGTAGCGAACCCTAGCTTTGCTCTATAAATATATTATTTCATGCTCACAAGTCTAGGGGAGGCCAATTTAATTGAAATATACGGCAGTCCTTTTTCAGAGAGGTCTTCTCTCTTGACGCTTGTTTTCTGCAGTTTCGAGAGGGCCAATTCAATTGAAGATACGGCACATAAAGCAGGCCACTCACAATATCAATATATGGCAGATTTTGGGGCACAGACACTTCAATATATACCGCCGTGGAAGGAGAAGGGGTCTCCAGGGTGAAATTCAAAGAGACGCCCATGCACAGAGAGAAGGTGGGGACGTGGGACTTCGCAAGTTGGGAGTCTGAAGAAGGGTTCACAAATTCAAAGAGATGTCAACGACTCTGCACATCCGATTTCTCTAAAATTCACCAAGTGAAAGTGTTTGATTAGCTTTATTCTAGGAAAAGACCCCATGCTCTATCGTTGCATCTATCATCGCTTCTCCTCTAGGCGGACACACAGTGGTTTGTTTTTTGTATTATGTCCAGATTTTCCTTTTTGTTGCACTTTAATTAGTTCCTGCAGGTTTTCAACAAGACGAGATTTTCACCTCCGATGTGCTTTGGCAAGCTACTTATAAAAACCCAGTTAAGTTGAAATCCTGACCATACTTCCGGTCTCCTCGAAACGAGCAACGTCCCAGGCGCCCTTACAGTTTCCAGTAAGTGCGGTTCGGGGAGATCCCTACAAGGAGACCCAATTCATGAGAAGACATGGCCCTTAGAGGGTTCACAGTACACACTCGTAGCCTCCCTCGTCGAAGAAGATAGTTTTAGCTTGAAGCACGCGTGAGATCCTGATCACAAGTCAGTGTGGCGAGCTCTTCTTCGGGAAAGGACACGGGCTAGCACACACTTGGGGGTTTATGCTTTGGAGACCACAATTCACACATACCAACAGGAAGTTTTTCTCCTCATGATTTCTTAAACCCCTCTGGACTCTTATTGCAATTTTGTTTTATCGACTTGAGACTAGAAAATTTCAATTTTCTCTTTTGGTTGTGGATTTTCAGTCCGTCTTACCTAAGGATCTCCGTGAAGCAACCACGTTTGCCCTCATCCGGTGAAGTTTATTATTTTGCGGATCCCGATTGAGCCGAACCATCGCCGAGATGCAACCCCAGTTTGTCACCAACGCACTCTTCGCTATGCTCAAATTCTGGTTCAGAATAACTAGCGATCTCCGAAGCTTATCACAGCTCTTCCCAGTGTTGAGCCAGAACATTGAGCTTCAAGCAACAATTTGCTGTACTCCCAATATTGACAAATCGGCAAGGCACTCAAAGAGTTCCGAGAGTTCCACAGCCATGAAAGCTCCAAAGCCATCCATGAGCCACCGAGCTGATCGTTCAGACTAATTCGAATTTGGAAAGATAATCTTCGGAAAAGATTCTTTTGGGTAAAGCGAGCCAATCCTTCCATCTGTCCAGTTCAGTTTGAAGTTGCCAAGGTTTCATTACACCTTCACTGCAACCAACAAGCTCAATCGAGAATCCCTGAACGTCGGTCTTCACCTCTCCACCCAGCTACGCGGCAGCAATCGTCCGCATCAAGCCAACCCCGGTTTTCGCCTTTGCGGATCAAGGTAACTCCCTTACGATCTTGAAGATTGATCCGAACATGTTTGCGAAATGATTGGCCGCTGTTTTGTTCGCTATTTTCGCATAATTAGCATGCTGATTTTCATTCGGAGATAAAGTTATTCTCCCATGTTTTGATGTCGACATTAAGTAAAGTGCAAATTTTTCAGAATTTTAAGATACCACTTTTTGATCTAAATGTCAAAACCTAATTTTTTTTTTTATCATAAATTGTGGATTTAGTCAGTCTGACCTATCACCGCTTAGGTCCGATTTGCTATCTTCATAAAGTCGATCCCGAATTTTTCGAAAAAATAAAAGGGGATTGTGATCTCGATCGTTTGTGGATGGATACGTTTTCTTGACTTGAATTGCTATATTCTGAAAATTCCTAAAAACTTTAGTAAGATATGGTTTCTTAGAGATTCTATCTAATTGAAATTTTTAGGAAGATGAGGTTTCCTAGAAGCCTTATCTCATAAAACTTTAGGCAGTTAAGTCAAGATAATAAAATCTTCAAAGATATCCCTACCATGACTGAAAATTTGAAAGGGAAAAGAGCAGAAATCACATCTAATGCATATCTTGTCATTCATGCATATCTCATGTAATTTAGGATTGCATATCTTAAAAATCATGCATATCATATTTTCGAGTATCACCTTATACATTCCATATTTTCAAATCGTATGCATATATCATATCCGAAAATACAAAAAAAATATCATCCATATTTACCACATCATCCATGCATAGTTGCAATGTCATCCTTTTACGTTATTGCACATCACATGTCATATAGTTAGTTTGCATTAGCATTGCATCTAAAAAGAGAGAATCCAAAAAAGAGAAACAACTCATTTGAGCTTCAAATTGATTCAATCCGAGTCGTCAATTTAGGACATCTCACATGGAATTAAGGTACCGAAAGGGCATTAGTTTTAATTAACTAGTGTAACCAAGTCTCCGAATCCACAATCTCTGGTTCGTAGAAGTAACATGGTTCTCCCGCTATTTTACTTAGGTTTCTAATCAACCTACCAAAAATGATTAGTGGCGACTCCAAATTCTAAATCATTTCTAATTAATTTAAGTTGCGATTTGGTAGGGCTTGGGAGAGTCCGTATTAGGTTAGTCATTAAAATTAACCTAATAATCCATTAGCCTAGAATCTTATTTTTTTTTTAGGTCGCGACAAAAAGGTTTGCCCGTTGTTGCTCGGGTTGCTCTACTCGATACTCGCTTCCTGGAATACCAGCATGCTTGCATTGGCACTTTTCAGACCACTCTGAACGCAGGCACAGTATTTGTCACTCTCTTCCCAAATTTCAACATGGCCTTGGCAAATCTCAACCTTCTCCCTACTTTGAAGGTCCAGTTGCAGATCACTGGTGCTCCTCAAACCACATCAGCCATAATTGCTACTCTACACTACCAGATGGTGTACAGAGTACAAAATCATGCCATTGATCTCAACCTACCAAGTGCAGATGATGCTTTGCTTATCTCTGTTGACAATGACCAGACTTCATGTATTCACATCCATCGTCAACTTCCAAGAGATCAACTTGTCAAACTCCTTCCTGACATTTGGGTGACCAACTATGAAAAACTTCACCAAAATTCCAGACCTGTCCAATCTTCTGAGCCACAGTATACCAAGAAAAAAGATGGTACTGTCACCATTAAATTCACAAAAAAGAAGGAAGACACTTCTTCCTCTGTTTTTCCATCATTTCCTACCATCTTATGCTTTACCCCGTGTCCTACTGAGTCTGTGAGTATGGAAGACGCAGATCCTAAAGCCCATGTCCAATCCTTTGATGACCATGGACGACCCATCCATTATTACAAGGATCCCTCCGGACACTGCTTTTGGGATGTTGACTGTTCTTGTTCCTCTTGTTTGAATCTAGATTATGAGGATGACAGACCGTCCTCCAGAAAGAAGAAGAAGAAGAAAGATTCACTTTACCAAAGGTACTTAGACGGTGATCCAACCGTGGGTCCTCTTGGTGAAGACGGCGGATGCTGGCAATATATGGTTGAGTATGGTTCTCTCAAACCTCCTCAAATTACTGCACCTCCACCAGCTTGTCTCCCAGATGAACTAAAGCCGCCACCTCCACCACCAAAGAAACCCATCACTTCTCCATTTTACAAACCCATCCTCAAATGGGTAAAGAAAAACTCTTGTCCCATCAAATACACTTGCAATCTTAAACTTGAACCACCTCCTGTTTTACCCAGTATTTGCATGTTCCGACCAGAAGACTTCCCACCTTTACAACCTGCCCCATCTGAAGAAAGCTCAGTCAATTTCAGATTCCCTCCTGTTGAAAGTTTCTCTGATACACAGCAGAAATACTTCCATTCTCCAAAGATCACAACTCCAAATGATGTTGATCTTCAAGAAAGAAGGAAATGCCCTACACTAGTTGAAGCTGTTCTGAATTGGCAGACAGAGAATGCTCTGGCCCAGAATGTAGCAATAAACACAGTAGCTACTCGTCTTGACAGGGTAGACCATGCTACATTTGTCTCAAAGAAGATGTTGGAAGATTTTCAGAAGAGGCTGTACCTGATGGAGAAAAAACAGATTCCTACAAGTCATTATCTAAAAGACCAAACTCCTGAGATCGAGAAGCTTAGGCGCCAGGTCCAGATACTACAAGAACAACAAGCTCTTCTTGAGCAAAGGAATCTACAAGCCCTAGATCCATTTTCTTTCCAACAACTATTCCAAATCCCACATCCTTTATGTCAAGCTCTTCAGACCCCAACTCTTTTGCAGCTGTACTCAGCACAGCACCACCTCCTCCAAAGACGAACATCATTGCTCTTCAGGATCGTCTTAAAAAGCTAGAACAAGAGAAGAAAAAAAAAAGCAAACAGACCTTTTTTCCACCTCCTTCAGCTCCACCAGAAAAATCTCCTCCTTTATCCCCTCCTCACAAACCTTCCCACTCATGCATGGTTTCAAATCCCTTGGAAAATTTCCTTAGAAACCAGGTTCCTACCATCTCCACAGTAAAACCCATAAATCCTTCACCCCCAGCTACTCCTGAAATCTCTATCAGCGAGTCATCTTCCATTCCAGATACTGAATCCTATGATTCCAGCACCCAGTCTGTTGTGGCAGACGTTATGATGGCTGACCCTGCAGAGCCAATCATTGAAGAAGAAATGGAAGATCAACCTGAAATTGAACATCCACCTCCACCTTCCCAGCCTTACCATGACCCATCGTCATCAACCTATAAATCTTATTCGTCCAATTTCTTCACTTTGGATGATATCCCTTACCATAAATGGGCAGAAAGGCTTCAAGAGTTTCATTCTTGGTTGATTACCAGAAACCTGAAGGAACATAGTTCTTATGATGTTCTCCTTGAGTTTGTCACTCGATTCACTGGTTCCTTGAAAGATTGGTGGAAGTTAGCCCCAGAAAGAGACCAACTTCAGTTCTTAATCATGTCCTTTGATGAAGCGATTCAGCTGATTCATCTTTTCTTTATTGGCCAACCTCAAGATTCGAAAGAACTCAAAAGAAAAGAATTCTTTGAAAGAAAATGCTATTCTCTGGCCAAAAATGACCTAGATCGACACTTCCGAGAAATGATCAAGCTTTTATAACAGCTTGGTTCTGATCCTAATCTCAAGTCAGTATTCCTGGCTTCTATCCCAAAAGAGATTTAGTCAAGTTGTTGAGAAAACCCTGAAGCTAAAAAACAAGACCATAGGACCGCTAACTTTAACCTCCTGCAGCATTTTGAGATCGATGGATTGATTATGGAAGTAAAATTTTCTTATTATTGAAATAATTTTTCAAGAATAATAAGGGACAAGGGAGATTGAAGTATCTCCTGCAGCAAACTGAGATATTTGTTTATTTTGCCAAAGGCAGCCAATTTTCTTCATTGAAGGGAAAAGAAAGGTACTATCACCATTGAAAATCAAACGCACGCCGTAAAAGCTTCAATAATTCAAACATCTCCGATCAATAAGTATGGCACCTTCCAATTCCAATCTTTCATGGTCCTATTTCTACCAGAAAATCATTATTTTTTTTCTAATTGTATATATTTATATATATAAATAATACATATTATAGTCGGTCTGGTCTGGTCCAGTCCGGGCCGGGCAGGTCCAGTCCCAACACATGGAACTGGGGATCGGACCGCCCCGTTCGCCTGTCCCACTTTTTAGGACCGGAGACCGGACCGTCCACCTCAAGGACCGAACCAACCCGGCCGGTCTGGGCCGGTCCTGGTCCTATAGGAGCCGGTTCGGTCCAGTTTGCACACCCCTAAGCCGAACCACTATAATCTTTTGTACTTTGCCTTCTTCTCTGAACTCGCGTCTATTTACTTGTTGACACCTGATTTTTGACCATCCGTTATTATAGTTTTTTTTATTTCTAAAATTAATTAAAAATAGCAAAAAAGGTCAAAAAAATTGCAAAATCAACTTTGGAAGCCTTAGCCTAGCCTTAGGAACCAATTTTGAACAAAAAATATTTTTTGAATTTTTTAATATTTTTTGGAATTTATTTAATTATAAAAATACCCAAAAAATTAGAAAAATACCATCCGTGGTCAGAAAATTACACAAAAATATTCTGAAATTTTATTTTAATTATCTCTTCAATATTTTCACTTTTTATTATGGAAATTTGGCTTGGTTCATGGGGTTCCTTCACAAACCTAATCCCGAACCGGGCCTAAAAAATCCTTTTCGAGTCTTTTAATTTTCAATTCTCGGCTTTTATAAGCTATGACATTGGACTCCAAAGTATTGAAATGCAATTGGGTCAATTTGCCCTCCAATTTGATCAATTTTAACCAAAAGGGCTTAATTGCATAAAAATCTTTCAATTTAGTCCCCGGTTTCACAATTTTTGAAATTAAATTTCACACGGGCACACCCATTAAAATTAAACACCTCTACCCAACAGTTTTCATCATGCTGAATCCATTGGTGGGCTCAATTTTGGCTAATTCGATCGTTTAGGCCTTCGATTTGGCGAAATTAAATTTCGGATCCTAGGGACAATATGGGGTTTTCACATAATTTCAATAAATTGATTCACGAAAATACCCATATTTGATGTAAAACATGTCAAGGAATCCGATTTTTCCATCAATTTCATGAAAAGAGGTCATTTGGGGGGTCAATTTGGCGATTTGGGCGATTTGGCCGAACCGGGCCGGTCGGGTCCGACCCGACCCGACCCGGCCCGACCCGGGTCTGCAGCAAATGCACAGAATGTGCAGAACGTGGGCAGTGAGGCAGGGGAAAAACAGGGCATGGGCGACGCGGCTTCGGGAAGAAAAAAGGCGACACGGCGTGGGGGACGATGGCAGGCGTCGGGGGTCGTGAGTTGCAGTGGCGTGGGGCATAAAAAATGGCCGGTCGGCCACCACGAACCGGCGAAGATCCTCGGTTTTTAAACCGAGCTCGGCCAAGGAGGAAAAAAAATTTTGGGGAGATTTTTCGAGCAAATCCGGAGCAAGACAAGCTTGCCGGCACCTCTTGGAGCCTGAGGGGAGCTTCGGTCGCCGTCAACGGTCGCGGAATAGGTCGGTATCTTCCCCGACCTCCATTTTTCTCTGCGCACACCATGTGTTTGATGAAATGTCCGATGGAGTCCCGAACGTTTTGACTCTCGGTCGAGCTCGACCCGAGCTCTATTTGTGCGGTTCTAATCTTTAAACTACACTAGAGTTATCCCTAACCTCGTGTTGACCTTCGCTTTGCATTAAAACTCGACAAAAACCAAGGGCCGGAGCTTCGCCGGCCATGGTTCGGACGGGAGCTCGACGAGGGATTTCCGGCGGCCGCCGACCATCAAGGAACCCCAAGTAAGCTTCTAAACCACCATTGGATGCCATGTGAATGAAAGAAATCGAGTTTAAACAAATAAAAATTTTCTGTGAATTCTTCGCCGGAGCCGGTTCGGTCGCCGGATTTTTGGGGCGGTTCCCGACGTGTTTCTTGCCATGTTTTGGTCTTATATTGATGTTGAGTGTCTAAGGAGTCGAATGCCGCAAGAACGGGCGAAAAATACCAAGTTTCGGGCCCGTTTCGCAATTTTCCGGCGACCTCGCCGGAATTTTTACTATTCCCGCCGTATTTTTCACTGTTCATCGTCTTCTCCGGCGACCCTCCGGCCGGTCAACGGTCAACGGCCGACGTGGCGTGCCACGTAGGCAGCCACGTCAGCCGGGTGGGGGCCACGTGGAATTTTTATGCATAAAACAAAATGAACGGTCCCGATCGCGACACGTGTCGCGATCTCGTCTTTTTGGGAAAATAATAAATGATTTTCTGATAATTAATTCAAATCAATCCGACGGCCGAGAATGTGCCAAGTGGCTTTCTGTGGATCGTCCGATCTTGTCCAAGATCGGACGCACCAGGAGTAGCCACGTGGCACAACGTGGAGCGTTCGATCCGAAGGTTTTTCTAAAAAAAGAAAATAATTGATTTTTGATCCGATGGCTACGATTTGGCCACGTGGCTCACTAAGGGACGTCCGATCTAGTGGAAGATCGGACGCACAGGATGAGGCCACGTGGCACGACGTGGACCGTCCGATCCGGGAATTTTCGGATAATTAAATAAAATACATAAAAAATCAAAAAAATTGTAAAAAAATAGAAAAATGTTTTAAAAAATAAAACGGTGTCGTTTTAGGCCGGTGTCGACCCCTAGGGTCGGGCCGTACGCCCGAGATGCGCGGGCCGGGTCTGACCCGGCCCGGAAAATATTTTTAAATATTAAAAAAAATTCAGAAAATAATAAATAATGATAAATAATCAAAAAATCAATAAAAAAATAGAAAATCATAAAAAATTCAAAAAAATTCGGAAAATTCAGAAAAAAAATTCTAAAAAATTCCAGAAAATAGGAAATGGCCACATTCAACTGACCATGACCTGTTCCGGGTCATTTAACCCCCGGTCTTTCAAAAAATGACGGTTTTGTCCTTTCGGCAAACCGTCTTCCAAAAAAATTCCAGAAAATCCAGGAAAATCCCAAAAAATAGGAAATGGCCACAATCAACTGGCCAAGGCTCATCCCGGGTGTTTTGAACCCCGAACCTTCTTAAAAATGACGATTTCGCCCTTTGGACGAATCGTCTTCCAAAAATTGAAGAAAAATCAAGAAATTCCAAAAAATTCTCAAAAATGGGAAATGGCCACAATCAACTGGCCATGGAATATTTTGGGTAATTCGGTATCCAAACCTTCCAAAAAATGACAATTTTGCCCTTCGGGCTAATTGTCCCCGAATCTTCCCATTTTACCCCTAGCCCTAAATCACATCTTCCCTGAGCCCTTATAGCTATACTAGGAGGCCAATGATTGAAATTGATGTGTATTGACATGACTTATTTATGCACTTGACTTGCGCTTTCATTATATTGACTGTGATTTGATAGGACTAGTCTTCCAATCTGCATGAAACCTTGACTCATACCTACCTCACCCAAAATCGCACCTGCATTAACTCTTAGTTAAGAAAATCACTCGCGTTAGGTACCGAAAGGGCGTTGGTAATGACACCGACGTAACCAAGTCCCCGAACCCAAAATCTCTGGTTCCGCAGAACTGATCGATCTCTCCCAATCGGTCAGTAAGGTTTCCGGTCTACCCTCCAAGAAAGACCGGTGGCGACTCCAAATGCATGCACAAGTTGCACATGCCACCACGACCACACTAAGGTCGAAAGCGATCGACTCTTATCGTCGAATCCCTCAAAAGACACTCCCGCCGCGACTTGGTATGGGCCTGGGAGGGCCCGCGCCGATTTAAGGCCCGCGATCCACATTTCAGAGTGGGAAGGCCCGCGATCGGTAATCCATTAGCCGCGTCCGTTTTGATTTTCGGACGGGTCGCGACATTACTGTCTGGTAAAAGCACTGCGTGATTCTACTAATACTTGTGCCTCTATCAAACTCGATATTTTCAATTCCTCTTTATTTATCGAAGTTTGTTTAAATACACCTATTCACCCCCTCTATATGTATAGCCTAGCCGACACAACAGATTGTGGGTGTCGGGATAGAGAGCCGGAGGTGAGGGTTCTGGCCATGAACGGATGAGACGGGGTTGCACGTCTCGAGTCGTAGCTAGATCCAACACCACGTGGGGAGGGATGACCGGGTTGGACGTAGAAGTGCTCGATCGAGAGATGTCGAGTGGTTTTTTTTTTTTTTAAATATCGTGGCACGGCTGTATCGCTTGAGATGCTTTGATTTGGTTGTGGGCTTGGTTAAGCTGTGAATGAGTTGGAGCATTGGATGAAGGTTCGGGAAGTGTGGTATAGGAATGGAAAGAGACCAAGAAGTTACAGGGTGCCAAGTAGGTATTAGGAAGTGGACGATAGAATGTTGCTACTATACGACTCACATTGTAGTTGTCACGGGTATAATTGCTCGGAGTCGGCTCGTCGTCTTGAGCATAGGTTGAGGTATTCCGCTAGTAGTCGAATTGAATAAAGGGAAGCTCCCACGATACTTGACATGATGTAACACTAGGATGATAACGAAAGTCGTTGGCTACTTAACCTAGTTTGTCGTAGCGGTTGACATGCTATGTTTCTATACGTTTTCTTATGACCCCACATAATACGAATGTGGATTGAGTAAGGTTCGTGGAACTAATCGGTATTCTTAAGTGAACACTCACATGGAGTTTATGAAAAAACCCTACTGTGTGACTGGATGGTCCTGCTATATATTTGGACCGGTACGAGACAAAACTTTTTTATATGTATAGTGACTGAGCCTCGATAGCCGATGCTTGAGGGATCTACATATGCATAAATGTGATCACATTTTGTAACATAATATATTTTCGCCTTATCATGTAGTGGATATTTTTAGGGGAACATCTAGTTTTAGTTGCCTAGTATATCGATGCTTGCTGATTCTTGCCGACGTACTTATTGCATTAAGCCAATTAATCGATGTTCAAGAGATTTGACTTACTGAGATTATATCCCACTCCATTATTGTTGACACCTGATTTTTTGACCAAGTCTTTTCGGTTTTATTTTTGAAAAATCACAAAAAATTCATAAAAAGTCAAAAAATTACAAAACCAACTTTGGTGGCCTTGGCGAAGCCCAAGGAACCATTCTTGACCAAAAATTAATTTTTCATATTTTTCACATTTTTTAGTATTTTTAGAAAATAGGAAAATACTAAAAAAATCAACAAAAATACAATTTGAGGTCACAAAAATATGGAAAAATATCCAATATTTTTCCTTTTAATCCCTTGTATTTTTGACCTCACAAAAAAATCCAAAATCAGATTCAATCTTAGGTGTTCCTTTGTAGCCCGCACCATTGAATTTGAGAAAAAAAAATACCAATTGAGTCTTTTAATTTTCCATTTCGGCATTTTTTAAGATCTTGACATTCAATCTAACTATCCCCTATTTCAATTTAGCCCAATTGTTTGCGCAATTTGCTCAATTGCACGGATTTGACAAAATTACATACTAAAATTGCATTTTAGTCCTTGAAATTAAGCATAATTGAAATTACTTTCAATTCAAGGGCTATCATTGCAAATTAAACATGTTACCCAATGGATTTCACCATTTTAAATCGATTTGAACAGGTGGTTTGACTCAATTTGATCATTTGCACCCTCAATTACACGATCCCCAATTTCCAATTAAATGAAAATTTGGGGGTTTTGTAGAAATTGATGAAAAATTTTGGGCAAAACCACATTTCTAGATAGAATTCATGCCCTAGATTCGATTATGAGGTTCAATTGCAAAATTTTCCCGTTAATTTGGGCTTAATTTGAAAAAAAACTATTCGGGACCGGTTCAGACCGGTCAGACCGGCGGTCGGACCGGTCGAACCGGCCCGCTACAGTGTCTTCTTCTTCATCAGGCCTGTGCACGAGTGAACAGTGGAAGGTATAATTTCAAGGAGAAAATTGAGCGACGAATCAACGACAATTGGAGAAGCAATGCTGGGCATTTAGTTCCTTGGGTCAATCCCCGTCGATCGGGACCGGAATGAAGACCAGTGACCATCGGGATAGCAAATAATCGGCTGGTCAACCTGCACACCTGCAAAAGTCAACAAACGACAAATGCAGGTCGAATGTATGCCAAATTCGTGAGGAATGAGGCTCGCCGGGAAACCAAATGAACCTTGGCAAGTCACCCATCCGCTCCGGCGCCAATTGAACCCAAAAACACGTGCTGCCACGTGCCATTGAAGTCAGTTGGAACTCCTCAAATCGGCGCCAAAATTCGGAGATGCTATATAAGCCTACAGGGGCTTTCAGTTAGAAAAGAGAACGGATTCGGTTGTAAAAAAGAAAACAAAATCGAGAGAGAAGGAAGAGGAGAGAGGGAGAGCTCGTCCTCCAACCGCCATTGTCGAGGACAGAGCTCGAATCCACAGAGCATCGGTCAGGCCTTTCCATGCTGGACCAAAGCTCGAGGAGATCGTCGGGAGGTCGCCCATACTGAGAGGAAGCCGCTGTCGTTGACGGTACAGTCTGAAACCGCCGGAACAGGTGAGTCACAGTCTCGAGTCTTCCTTCAAGCTTTCATGGCGATTTACGTGTTTCTTGATCGTTCATGCAATTGATGTGTGCGTTTCATTCCTCGAACATCACTGACCATGTTCGCGTCTTCATTTTGCATTGATTTTGCTCACATGCCCCGAATCGAGTCTTCCGATTTAGCCTCTATAGCCGATTCTTGCCCAGCCGAATCTGGGCCGAGCGAGCTCAATCGGAGCTCGAGGTAAGTCTTCTGGATCTCCATTGATGCTATTCTATGACTGAAATTCTTTGATTTTGAGTGAATCGCATGATTGAGCTTCCATGGCCGTACTCGGCGATTTGCACGATGTTCTTGATTCTGCGAATAAGATGTTTCGATTCTTAGATATGTCGAACTAGAGCTAATCGCGAATCGATTGCCGTTGGTCTCGAGTGATTCCATTAAGATTTCACCGCACGATCATCGCCGGAGAGCCACAGCCGTCCATTCCGTCGGAGTCGCGAGGTTGAAGACGAAGCTGACATGGCGTAGTCAACAGGTCAAAGTCTTAGGTGTCAGTCCATCATTGGTCCACGTTTTCGTCCAGTCAGCATGCCGTTAGAGGTTGTTATTCGAATAAACAGATCTAACGGCTGAGGATAATCGAGTCTAAATTCTAGCGGCCGTCCGATTAGTAATTAGGTTTATCCGAAAATCTTTAAAATCAGAAAATCAAAACGAGCTGAAACGGTGTCGTTTAGGATAGTAACAGTGCGGCGTCGTTTTAGGTTAGAGAGGGTGAACGGTCCAGATCGAGTCTTGCGTTCTAATCTTGACCGTAGATTTTGGTAGGTCGATCAGACGGCTATGGTCAGGTCTTTGCTCAATCTAGGCCGTAGATTCCAGTCAGCCCATCC
This sequence comes from Rhodomyrtus psidioides, assembly GCA_021437785.1. Taxonomy (NCBI): domain Eukaryota; kingdom Viridiplantae; phylum Streptophyta; class Magnoliopsida; order Myrtales; family Myrtaceae; genus Rhodomyrtus; species Rhodomyrtus psidioides. The sequence continues at coordinate 8,402,944 of JAILYB010000015.1, read as the reverse complement.
AACTGCCGTGGATTAGCCACGTGGTCTATTAAGGACCGTCAGATCAGTGCCAAATAATCTGAAAATCAGAAGTGCATCAGACGGCGTCGTTTCGACCAAAGGATTTCGCGGGTCAGGGTCTGGGCCGGGTTCCGGCCCGAGTGGGTCGGGTCGACCCGGTCCGAATAATATTTTTAAATAAAAAAATCGGAAAATGATTAAAAAAAATAAAATAAAATAAATCAGAAAAACCTTAGAAAATCCAAAAAATGCTAAAAAAATTCCAGAAAATTCCAAAAAATGTGAAAAAATTGTGGAAAAATCCTAGATATTCCAGAAACCCCCAAAAATAGAGGGTTGATCACAGACAAATGGTCAACCCTATTTTTGGGGTTTCTTACCCAATTTTCCGAGACTTGACGACATTACCCTTTAGGGGTAAGTCGCCTCTGTGCATGCTAGATAAGGCCGATAATGCCAAGGTGAGAATTAGGGTCGATTAGACGACCAATTCTTAGGTTTGGGTTTTCGAGTCCCTCCTCTTTTCTCGAAATGACGATTTTGCCCTTTAAAAGGAAAATCGTCTTTCTTATCTCAATCGAGTTCTGAAGATTGCTTGAAGTTAGGATTTGGGTCAGGAGGATGACCAACCCTAATATTTGAGGTTTTCAGTTCTCATCTTTGCCCAAATGACGACTTTACCCCTCCAAGGGTAAAATCACTTGAAAATTCCAAGAAAAATCCTAGAAATTCCTAAAAAATAGGAAATGGGTTGGATTGATGGCCAATCCTATTTCCTCTGTCTTTTGACTTCCCAATTCGTCTAAAATGATAGATTTACCCTTTTAAGGGTAAATTTTCCCCGAATTATTCAAGATTACGATTCTGCCCCTCATGGGCGAATCATGTCCAAATCATTACTAAGCCTTGATTGATATTTCTCTAGGCTAATAGGGCCTCATTAGGGATGCCATGCTGATTTCATGTGTTTTATCCGCATGTACTGGATCCTTGATTTGTGCACTTAATTCTATTGATTGTGAGTGATAGGGTAGTATTTCCCATCTGCATGAACTCCTAGTTTTAGGAGCTGTACCCCACTTTTCTGTATGAAATCTTAGGATCAGATAAATCATTCAGCTTAGGTACCGAAAGGGCGTCAACTCTGACAGTTGGCGTAACTAAGTCCCCGAACCCATTTCTCTGGTTTCCGTAGAATCGAATAGACCACTCCCAACTATTCGATAGGGTTTCCGATCGTACCCTCCACGAAACGATTGGTGGCGACTCCTTGGCATGTACACTCCTCACATGTCACTAGACCACACCGAAGGTCGACCACGTATATCCAGCAGTTGCGATTTGGGAAATGGGCCTTGGGAGAGGCCCGCGTCCGACCACACTAGCGATCGGGCTGCCCATTAGCCCTCCGCCCGCCCGCGAGAGGGTCGCGACAATTATCATTGTTATTTTTCAGGCAAGCCTAGTTTACTGACCATTTCTTAAGGCGTACCGCTCCGCATGACGTGGAGCCTGACGCCGTTTACCGTCTCGAGGTTACCCGGGCTAGAGTTTGCCCGCATCTCAGTGACTATTTGGATCCATAGTGGGCTTGATGTGGTGGAGATCCCCCACCGTTTTGTTGCGATTTATGGCCTCTTGGAGGATGGCTTGGGTTTCGTGGGTCCTCTGCCGTTCGATTATGTGGCATCCTAGTTAGCTCTGGCAGACATGGTAGCCGGTTGATAGGTGTGAGTTGTACGGCACAAGCCGAAGTCTGAGTTGGACAGGTTGTCAGCTTAGTGATATGAGAGTTTTTAGTGGGAACAGTTGTTCTTGCTATGGTTTGTTTTTGTATACCGAGTAGAAGCGACATGCTACTTTTTTATGCCTCCCGATGCTGTATGTAAAACTGACTCGACTTTGTCGGCCATTAATAAATAAGTGTTGCATTTTGACTACTTAATTGTATGTTTGCTATTAAGTAATTAGTTAATATTATTCGATAGTGGACGTGGCGAGCCTGGAACGCTACTGCTCTGGCATGTTGTGGTATTAGAGCATAGGTTTACCTAGAGTGATAAAGTACGCTAAAATTTTAGAGTCTAAGAAAACCATGCATGTAATTGCTATAGCTCTTAAGTTAGGTTTTAGTAATAAATGAGTTACTTATCTGATGTTAGTGACAAGTTTAACTTGTCACTTACTGAGGAGCAATTGTATACAGAATGCAAGGATGAGTAAAGCAGAGACACCACAGACTGGAGTCGTTCCTAATGACCCGTGGATGGAACTTAACGATGCCTCTCGATGATATCTCCAAAGCTGTATGTAAAACTAACCCGACCTTTGTCGGCCATTAATAAATAAGTGTTGTGTTTTGACTACTTAATTGTGTGTTTTTTATTAAGTAATTAGTTAATATTATTTGATAGTGGATGTGGCGAGCCTAGGACTGGCCACAGCTCTGACAATCACGTGTTTCCTCCGTCATGAACACATTAGAAAGTGGCTCCTACGTCATGAACAGTGAACAAATTAGAAATGAAGGCAAGCAATTATCAAAAAAACTTATTGCAGTTATGGCAATTAAGCCGTCAATTTTTTTTTTTTTTTGCTAATTGAGTCCTAAACCTTTTATATTTGTGTCAATTCAATTTATCCGGCCAACTTTGACCAGGCAGCGGTGACGTAGACTCCCACTGAAACTAACATAACAAGTTTTGATAGAATCTTAAATTTCTTTAAAGTTTTTTTCTTTTTTTTTATGTTTTTCATTTCTATTTCCTTTTTTCCACTTGGACAGGGTCAGGACGCCCTCGCCAAATCCCAAGCAAGGGCGCCGCAGCTCTCGCAGGCTCTAAGCCCTAAAGTTTAAGGGGGAAAAAAAGAAAAACAAAACAGAAAGAAATTATAAAAAAGTTGTTTAAATTGCCGTACAATTTTTTTGATTGAGTGTCGAGAGATGCTAGGTATAAACAATGCAAATTTAAAAAACTAATTAGACAGGTAAAAAAAAATCTTAGTTGAAAATAAGTAGCCAGACGATTCTATGAAGATTTTGATCCGGATCAAGATTTACGTGTGGTTCCTCCATCATGAACACATAATAAATGAAAGGGAGAATTACCAAAAAAAAGTCTTAGGTGTGCCAATTAGTCCTCAAGTCTTTTTTTCTTTTTTGCTAATTGAGTCCTAAACTTCTTGTATTTGTACCAATTTGATCAATGTGGTCAATTTTGGCCAGTTAGCGCTGATGTGGATGCCAACAGGTATTGACATAGCAAGTTTTACAAAACTTTAATTTTTTTTTATTTTCTGTTTTTTTTATGTCGTCTTTTTTTTTTCTCTTTTCTCTTAGATCGATGGCCGAGACGCCCTCACAAAATCTGGCCAGGCAAGGGCATCACGGCTCTCAACGGCCCTAAGCCCTACAGTCTAAGGGGAAAAAATTATAAAAAAGTAAAAAAAAAAATATTACTAAGATTTGTCCAAATAATCAAAGTGTCCATGCCAACGCCACTTAGCTGAATAAATTGAATTGACATAAATGTAAAATGTTTAATACTTAATTGATAAGAAAAAAACTTAAGAATAAATCGACATAATTATAATATATTTATGAGCCGAAGGTGGGTCAGTTGTTTCTTGTTTGACTTCTGCTCAAGGCGAAGAAGAAGAAGAAGAAGAGCGCGGGAATGAACGGCTTGGAGAAGGAGTTCCTTAAATTTTAGTGCAGGTAGATGGGGCAGGTACATCTGCGGATTTGATGGTATTGAACGAGTCTTTCTTCCTTATCTAGTTATTTCTTCGTGGGCTTGAATGACGAGAGTCACTAGCTCTGGCTCATCTTGACATGCCGTTCAAATTCTCTTTTTGATAACTTCATCTGTTACCATTCATCAATGCAAATCCATAATTCACGTAGCTGTTTTGCAAGTGCTCATCTCCAGTGCTCGCAGGGCTCTGTTTAAACTTTAAAGCAATGTCACTTCACCTCTCTAAAAGAGGCCATCCACATTTCACATGTCAAGAGGGACCAGTCAATGCGAGTGGCGCGAAGGCCAGGAGGAGCAGAGTACGTAAAAATCTCAAACGCACCTTAATTATAATACCCGATACATAATGCATTAGAATATGTAAATTAGCAGAAGCGCCAGAATGCTAAGATACAAGTGAAGCCTACAGCGCATGCTTCAACCTGACATCGGCAACAAAATTTTTGGGACTTGTGAGTTTCTGATGAAGAATAAATATAGCAAAAGCATACCGTCGTCGGTCTACTATAGCAGATGCATGCGCTCCACATAAGACTGAAGCAACCATCTATTGAGTGGCTCACCGCACCCGATGAAGCAGCCAGAGTTGCCATTCTCGGTGAAAAAGGGGAAGCTGAATATGTGCAGCAGCTCCTGCACGGCATTCCTCACCAAAGAAGTCCCCGTCACCCGGCTGCGCCGGCCCCACCCAGTAACTATGTCGATCCGGTTTGGGCTCATGCCTGAAAAAAGCATCTGCCGACGAAACCATGCAAGGGTTCTTGAAAGTGCCGTCACCGCGGTGCCATCCGACATAACATGCAAGTTTATAAGCCAATAACATGAGCCTTTCTCTCTGACGACATCCGGATACACGTTATTCTCAGCAGCCACTTCCCAAACAGAGCCAGCCTCTTCTTTGAGCCCCGACTTGTGTAGGAAGTCCACGACTGCATCCACAAGTCCCCTCTTGCTCTCTCTATCCTCGCTATGCATCAGTTCCAAGAACCTGCTCATGTGATCCCTCACATTTTGCCCATCTGGTCCAGCTGCTGGCATGGACAGCAAGAACATGTGGGCCGGGTGACCTGTTATTGCCATGAGCTGGCAACAGAACCCCGTGTCAAATGGCGATTCAGCTTCAGTACAGCAACTGAGAAGCAAAGTATAAGTTTGGAGAGAAGGGTGTAGACCTAAACCCAGCATGCTCTGCAGGAGGTCAAAAGCATCTGATAGCCTGTGAAGCCTAAGGAAGGTCCCAAGCAATGAATTGCAAGTGGGTACATTCGGGCGCAGGCCGGCATCCAGCATGCTCTGATACCACTCCCAGGCCTTGTCAATGTTACCGGCCTTCCCCCACAAATCCACCAAGAGACCGTATACTGGCTCATCCGGCACCCAATTCTTCTGTCTCATCTCAACAAAAACTGCTTCTGCTTCCTCGAGATATCCACAATGGCCAAGCACTTCCATAACAATGCTGTAAGTCACTTTGTCAGGTTCATATCCAGCATTTTGCATCTCCCGATAGAGCTGTAAAGAATTCTCATAGTTCCTTGCCTTTGCCTGCAAAGCAATCAAGATGTTATAGGTAACTAGGTTAGGAGCACAGCCATGATCAACCATCTCATGGAACAAAAGGTTGGCATCAGCCAAATGGCCAGCTTTTCCGAGGCAGTTAATCATGACACTGTAGGTGAATGTGTCGGGAGAAAGACCAGCCAGCTGCATTCTTCGATACATATCCATTGCAATATCAAGAAACCCAGCTTTTGCATGAATGTCAATGAGCGTGCTGTAAGTGACACGATCTGGTTCACAACCCGCTGCTTGCATTCGGTTAAAGACGTTCATTGCATCATTCAGGTAGTTTGCTCGGCCGTAACTATGAATAAGCCGATTATAAGTAACCACATTCGGCTGGCATCCATCCCTCACCATTTGTTCAAGCAATTTGTTTATTGCACCAAACTGCTTGGCACGACCAAGGATGCCAATCATGGTGGTATAAGTATGCCCATCATGCTTGTACCCGGGCTGCTGTTTCAACCAGTTGAAGAAGCCAAGGGCAACTTTGTGGTCTTGAAGTTTCTTTAGTACTTGGTTTGCTTGATATGCATCCATTGCATAATTTAGCTGTTGAAGAGCCTCTTCCGTGGCAGAACCCCACTCTTTCTGCTGCAATATGCGGAAAACACTTTCCACGAGATGAGCGGTATTGGAAAAATGCCTTGGAGTCGGAGCGAGTCCAGACAGCATTCTAGTATCTCTTGTTGGTCTATTGAATCCTTCTAAAGAGCATTCCACAACCTTCCTTTCAGAAGAATGAACAAAACTAGTAGTTGATGCAAACCTATCTGGGTATGCTTTTGCTTTCTGAGAAGAATGGGTGTTTCTTCTCTTATTCTGAGTACCCGAATATACATTTCTTGTATTTTCAACATGATTTCTAGTCCCAGCATCATGAACACCTCTAAAACCTTCAAAATTAGATCTCCCGCTTTTCTCCCCTCTATCACGGGCATGGTTATAATTAGAAGTATCTGAAGCAGCTACTGTGTTGGCTGATGATTTTGGATGAACCTTTGACAAGTTCTCTCTCTTGACGGACTTCACATTGGATGATTTTACGTTCGCTACCGGTCTGCTCGGATCAACCATACAGCTTTTGGGCAAGTTCGATATGCCACTATCTGAGCTGGGAACCTTATAATTAACCAGATCAGATAGGAAATTTACTGCCGCAATGCCTGCCCTAAAAACCTGATCAGACATTAGCGGCGCTGAGTGCCCTGCATCACTTTGGGAAAGGTTTGAGTCCCTTGCATAATTGACGGACTCAGACTTCTGCAAGATTGGAACAGACACAGCATTTGGCAATAGATTCGAGTGCTTAATACTCTCAGCTTTACGAGTGCCCGTGTATTTGACAGGATCTCTTGAAGTCAAGGCCCCCACTCTTGCTGAAGTTTTGGACACCAAGGTGGCCGGTTCTTGTGGAAAAGGATCATCAGTAGTTGTCTGGTGTCTTCTCGGGATGCAGGTTTCATCTTCCGAGCCTGAGCAGGAACTTCCATCTGCAGTGCCACAGCGTGAACCACTGACAAAAAAGGACCTTGCGCTATTGGAGAGGTTAGATATCTGCTTTGCCCGTAACATAGCTGTAAATCTTGTGATCCTTCAGAAGAAAATTTTCTGGTAATGCAAGTCAGCCACAACTGACAAAAAAGGATCTTGCACTATTGGAGAGGTTAGAGATCTGCTTTGCCCGTAACATAGCTGTGAATCTTGTGACCCTTCAGAAGAAAATTTTAAGATCATGCAAGTCAGCCATGACTTTCCATAAAACATGACTTGATCATCAGCTTTATTGAGCAATACGGGATGAATTTAACAACTTGGATGCCCAGTAAACATCATTTTTTATTTAGAGTTTACAAGTCTAACAGCTTGAAGGAACTCCCAGAGGGAAGCATCACCAGATTCACAAAACGGAAAGTGAAGAATCTAATATACTGTAAGAAGTTTGTCAATATATGCATGCACGGAAGGTTTTGAGACCAGAATCCAGATCCAAAAAGAACGTTGATAACTATTAGGTAAATGTCCCTCGAGAAAATTTAAAACTGAAGCAATATCAGAATCTAATACTCTCAATATTGTATATCTTCCTATATTTCAAACAACTAGCAATTGACAGCCATGTAGAGCATACTTCACTCATAACATAACAAAAGAGCAGCAATCAAATTCATGGATGCAATCAGCAAGAATGCTAGAGCAGAATGGTGGTTGACAAGTTACCCCTTGGATGCGGGATCAATTTACTGCCATATGGTCCTCCCTTTTGACACCGTGGATAACCCTTGTTATAAGCATGCAAAAGATGCAAAGTTAACTACATAGTCCAGACAGAACATCTCTCGGTTCAATGCCGGAAGCGAACAATTACTAGGTAAGGGAGCAGATTTAGCATATGGTTGATTACACCTACCTAGATTTTCTTACATCCTTGAGATTCAGCTAAAAGCAAGTAGTAACTAAAGTCTTCCGCACCGACCCAAGCATTAGCCCCAAAAGGGCAGCCTCCACGGTTACTATTTCACTTCCCATGGATCCACAGCCATGGACATCCAATGGGTGAATTCGAAAATCATGTCACCAATTTCCAAAATCGACCTCCACTTCAACAATCGTCAAGTTTGAACCCAAAGGAATCACCTTTAGCAGGGAAAAGCAAGAATGACCGGATATCATCCGAAACTGCTCTTGCAATTACAGGTCCTTTACATTTTTCCGGTACTCAGACCATAAGTACACCCAATTTATGCTCCAAGAATCATTCACGTGCTTTTCAGAAAACTTACCCAAGAACTATGTAAAACAAAAAACAAAAAAAAAAGGAAAGCGCCAATGAATCACTCATATCCCATCGAATCTGCAACCTCATTCTATAGACTCCAACAAGCGCCACTCACCAAGAAGCCCAGAAGACTCATTTCTAAACCGGCACTCATTGACTAAAAACACCAAAGAACCATAACGTCAACCCAAGACAACAGGAGTTCGCCGATGGATGGAGAAATCACTGGCAAAATCAACGGCACGGAGTTCAGCACAGAGAGGAGAACAGAGCCCACCTGAAAATGCGCGACTTTCTCCGGTCAACACCCGTCCATAGAGAAGACTTCCCCTCTCTCCGCCGTCAGCTGGCAAAAAGCTTCTCCCTTTTCTGCTCCGAGCAAGTTGGGACCAAGAAGAAGGAGAAGAGAGGAGAGAAAGAAGAGAGGCCGCGACGTCCAAAGTTTTGACGCGCAGCAACACCAGAAATTGGGCTGCTACTTTCTTTTTCCCCTTTTTTCTTTGCGTGTTTTTATACCGGCGGAGGGCTTAAAGTTCAACCCTATTTTTTTGGTGCACAGGCTCACACGACCAACTGCGGCGAGCGAGCGACACGTGGCGGGGCGGTCATGGTTCGCACGTGACTGGCCGGGGCTTTTTGCTTGGTCTCCCTTCAGATCGGAGCGATCATCCGGTGTGCGAGAGCATAGGAGTAGCCCGGTGGAGCAGCATGTACGGCAGGTCCTTAGCCGGAGGATCTTTGATTGTCCGCAAGATTCGCTCGAAGTCAACTCTATCCATTCTTTCCGATTCGTCAGTCATTTAGCAGATTTTCTCGCGGGATTTCTCCATTTGAAAACAGAAAATATATGCATACGTGTGTGCTTACATAAACACGCGCTATATATATATATATAGCATTACCACGAAAATTTCACCGAATTTTCTATATCATTGGACCAGATTGCACCTCGCAAGTCTGCACTTACATTCAAACTCCTTATTAATTATTTCATGGAAAAAGAAGTTAGGGTGCATCTTTGTCACCCTACTACCATACTCATTCTATTCGGCAAAAAAATATTAAAAGTGTCAATATTTGTATACGTCGCTCACTTTAGCGTCAATATTTTTTATTACTTAAATATCAAATCGACGAAAAAAACAATTACTTTAGTGTCTATTCTGATAAAAAACGATAACTTCAGTGTCAATTTTGGCCAAACAGTGCATGTGATATTTTTTTATTAATTTTTCAACTTTATGTAGATTTTTTTAAAAACAAAAAGTCAGTCCACTTGGCATCGACGTGGTATTTTTTTTATAAAAAAATAAGTCCATATGGAGCACATGTAATATCTTTCTACAAAATAAGTTAAAATATTTTTAAAAAATTAAATTAAATTTAAAAAATTTCGGGAGAGAGAGAGAGAGAGAGAGAGAGAGAGAGAGAGAGAGAAGAGGAAGTTGATCTGTTGTAGCAGTGAGGGCTTCCAAGCCTTCTTCGCCGTTGCCACCCACCATCGCTAGCCACTCAGCAACCCCCGCCGGCTAGCTCCCACCCTCGCCAGGCCTCGCCGACGATGGTTGTCGGCAGCAGTAGCCCTAGCCAATGCAAGACAACTTTTTTTTTAAATTCAGCTTATTTTTTAGTTTTTTAAATTTTTGCTTTGTTTTTATTGCTGACTTAGAAGCTCCGATAAGCCATGTGGATGCCACGTTAGATTTTTGGCAAAGCTAACTGGAGCTGGCACTGAAATAATCATTTTTTTAATTAACACTTAAGGTGGTGCATGATAACACTTCTTGCCCAAGAAGTGCTTCTGGCAAGGAAATGGCTTTTTCAACTTTTACTTTGAAGTAGGAGTTGAATTTTCAGCTTCTGCTTCAGAAGTTGATTTCTGATAGAAAAATGGGTTTGATAATGATTAAAAATAAATGCTCGAAACATTATTAAAAAAATATTCTATGATGGCGGTCGTCCGATGACCGGCATCGGCCGTCTGGCGACCAGAGGCGGGGATCGGTAGCGGCGGCGGCCGTCCGGCAACCGGCGGCGTTCGACCTGCGGCGGGCTGGCGACCGGTCGGCAGCCACCAGGGACTGCTGTCCGGCAACCGGCGACGGTTGGCTGGCGACCACCCGGCGACCGACGACGGGGCGGCGGTCGACAGCGGCCGGCGACTGACGGCGGCGGTAGCCGGTCCCGTGAGAATTACTTCTCGAATGGAGAAGCTAGTTTTTTTTACTTCTCAAAATCTTACCAGAAATAAAAAATCTGGCCAGAAGTAGAAAATCCTACAAAAAGTCAATTTTTTTACCAAACGGCTTTCTACTTCTGGCAAGGTTTTATCAAACGCATTTCCTTGCCAGAATGACTTCTGGCAGGGAAATGGAAAAAAATAAGTGTTATCATGCACCACCTAAGTAATCCAAAAAAATATTGGCACTAGAGTGAGGGTCGCACATAAATATTGACACTCCTAGTGTCCTTTTGCCCATTCTATTCTCTAGCTTCTCGTAAAAAGAAAACTTCATTTACCATCCTTTAGTTTAAGGATTAATATCAGAAAATACACCAACTTGTGATAAATTTATCATAAATTATTTTTTTATCACAAAGAATTTCGAACTGGTATATTTATCACAAATTCATCTCAAACTAATATACATGTGATAAATTTAGTCAAATATGACTTTTTTGGCCACGAAATATTTCAAAGTGGTATTCTTGTGACATATTTATCTCAAATTGACTTTTTGACATTTAAAATCCAAACTGATACACATGTGACAAGTTTACCATACGTTAATCTCTATTAAATGTGGTTAATATCATAAAAAAAAAAGATCTCATATTGGTACAGCTATCACAAACGGAAGATATCATATAATTCAGCAATTTGACAATAAAACTTAACGAAAATTAATGGAGCGTAAATTTATCGCGGGTGTACCGATTTCGAATTTGCGCGATATTGACTTTTATTTTAATATATTTTTCAGGACATTCTTTTAATTGTAAGACGATATGATAAGTTAATTAACTTAATATTCGTGGGTTAATAAGCTTCCAAATTTATCGCGGGTGTACCCTAATTCTTCACGCGTTTTCGGACAACGAAGCCAATCAATCAAAGGCTTGGTCAGACTTTTCCTATGCCCTCCCCCGAAACACTTTATTCCGCCTTTTGCACCTATTTTATTCAGCAAAAATTTTAACGTTAAATATTCCCTTTTCTTGCACAGTCAAATCAGGGCCCCATTCGTCACTTTGTTTGACCAAGCCGCACCACCGCTGACCGTTTCAGCATCCAACGGTTGCGATCTGGCGAGCCTGGAGAATGGCTCAGGAGGACGCCGCACCAGAGAGTTGCTACCCGGGGAGTGGCCTGTCGACGTGGACCGGGGGACGGCCTCAAAATAAGAGATTTTGAATCTTGCTCTCCAAGCAAAAGACCTTTCTGGTTCTCTCCCCCGAGGAAACAAATGAATTCTCGGTAACAAAATCAAGGCTGCTTTTATTGTCGGCCATAAATTATGTTTAAATATTTTGGTAAATCATTAAAAATTAATTTTTTTATTCATTTATTTTTTACAAACACGTAATAAATCAAATCTTTAATATTTTTAAAATTTTCGCGAAGTGTCCTTGTTTAGCCATATCGATCAGGAGCTGCCGAGGATGTCAGTGTCAGTGGTGGTGCTGCTGCCTTAAGGAACAGCCACTTGTCCAGCTCACCTGCCGCACAGCTGGCCCCTGTGGGGCCCAGTTAGACCATTACCATGGCTCTGTTTGGGCCTCAAATTGTCAAAATGGTCAGTACCCGGCCCGATGCCATTGTAGGATTAAAAAAAAAAATTGGTAATCTTTCTCTTTCCTTTTTTTTCCTGATGATCTAGGGGAACGGCGTAGAAACTCAATTACCTGAAAAAATTATAGCATATCAAACGTATCTCATAAGCTGGATAAATTCGGATCTTGGTCTTTCAACTGCGTAGGCGAGCCTGACCTCAAATAGAAAAAATGTCCAATAAGTCCTAAATCTTATTACACTTTGGCCAAATCATAAATCTTTCGAATTTGGCAAATGAATCCTAAATCTTTTTACGTTTTATCTTGAGTTCATTCAGCCAATCTTAGCTGAAAATCGCTAACGTGCAAGTTGGTCCTACGTGATATGGCCTAATGTGGATAATTTTTAAATTTTTAAATAAAAAATTTGAATTTTGAAATTTTTTTCTTTTTTTTTTCCTATCAAGTCTGGTGAGGGCCAGTCGTCAACCCTTGGGCGAGCGCTTCGCAGCCCTCGTCAGGTTTGATCTGAGAGGAGAGTGAGGGGAAAGGGGGCTAGGGCTTTGATCTGAGGTGAGGTTGCATTTGCGGTGACCTGTCTCACAGAGTTGAGCTCAGATTTCTGGCATCGTTTGCTTTCCATTCGTTGCCATTGATCATCCTCCTTCGTTGCTCCACCATGGATCCTGCTTTATGCTGTTTCCATTAGAGTAATTGGAAAGTTAAGATTTCGTCTGAAGCCCTCGTCGCCCACGACTGATGAGGGCTGTCCAGTGGTCGACAAGTGTGGCTGGCCAACCCTTGCCAAGCTTCGAAGGAAAAAAAGAAAAAAAAAAGAAAGAAAATTATAAAATATAAAAAAATTCAGCATATATATAATATTCACGTCAGCGCCGACCGTTGTAACTTGTATGTGGCATTATCAACGTCCATGTATTTCCATCTAAAATTGGCCAAGTTGACTCAATTGGCAAAATGTGAAAATGTTTAGGACTAAATTGTCAAAATTAAAATAATTGAATTGAATCATCACTACAAAAAAACAAGGATTTCGTGACGGATTTAGCGACGAAAATTTCGGAGAAATTCGTCGCCAAATGAATTTAGTGACGAATTTAGCTACGAGCAAAATTTCGTAGCTAATACGGCATCGCTAAAATTAGTGACGAAAAAAAAAATGTCGTCGCCAAATTTAGCGACGAAAAAATATTTCGTCGCGAAATTCGTAGCCAATATTTAGCGACGAAAATCACGTGTCGTCGCTAAAATTGGCGACGACAATCTGATTTCGTTGCGAAATTTGGCGACGACTGGAAGATGTTCGTCCCTAATTGGCGACGACATTTTTCATCGCTAATCGGCGACGACCATGTTTGTCGCTATTCGGCAACGAAAAAACTTTGTCGTCGCTAAACCATAGCGACGAAAACATTTATCCCGTAGCCAAATTTAGCGACGAGAATCCTTTTCCGTAGCTAAATTTAGCGACGAGAATTCTTTTCCGTCGCTAGATTGAAAAATTAGCTACGGAAGATGCTCTCGTCGCTAATCCTCTAGCACAAAATTTAGTGGGTAATTTGGCGGTAGCGTTATTTGGCGATAGCGTTCAGGGATGACCTTTGTTTTCGTCACTAAATTTGAACCTTGATTGGCAACGATCCGTGCTTTTGTCGCTTTTCTGCTTTCATTGTTCCTGAATAATTTCTTTTAATTTTCAATTTTAAATCTAATTAAAAGCAAAATTAAATTATGAAATTTGTATTTAACATTGATCAAGCAAGATCTCAAAAACATCTGGATTGAGATCTTCCTACCCTCATACAGCATATGGACATCTCTGACCAAAAAAAAAAAAATATGGACATCTAGTCAAGTAACTCGGCTATTTTACACAGCTTGGAAGTGTTTCGGCAGCAGCACTGTAAAGTTCCTTAAACAATCCAGCAGCGAAGAACATACACAAGCCACAAAAGAATACTAGCAACATGGACTCAGCTGCCCCCGTATCAACAACCCTGCAACAAATATGAAAATGACCGTAAATTAAAAATCACTACCATGGTAAAAGAAATGCAAAACGTCCAAGATAAATGAGGAAGAGTGCAAATAATTGGACAGTGCCTTCACAATTGATTGAAAAATTACTTCAACAGGCAAGGTTCTCTAAAGGAAAGAACAAATTTTCATTCAAGATTTACTATCCAGGGCACAACTCCATAAGCAGGGAAAGATCTACCACTTACTACAACAAAACCATCCCAGGCTTGTCAGCATATACAAGGAAAAGGGATGGAAAATTTGAAAAGTAATTTTTCGTATAACTTTTGTAAATACCATACTTTCATGAAAATGCTTATAAACAGATGTATGAACATGGGAAACAAAATCATAAGCAACAAGAAGACTATATGAAGCATACAGGATAGATCAAGCCCCTAATAGAGTTTGAGTAACCTTGGTGGTCCCTTACATTTGACCTTAATAAAGTTGTTCAGCAACTCGTCGTCCAACTCATGGAAGAACCTTGCACATAGAAGTGACAAAATTAATGTTGATACATGAACAAAGAACTTGCCTAATGAGTACCAGCAGTAAAAGTAAAAAATTTACCTCTTTCTGTTGCGAACGAGAGGTGAAATATGCCAACTGCTTATAAAAACGATTGACTAAATCATCATCAGCAGCAGTAGCAGGAGCAATGTAATCATCATCAGCATTCTCAGCATTGTCGTGCCGCTCATCATTGGGCTGAACAGGATGTGGAGGAATCTCACCCCTATCGAGGTTGAGGATATTTCACCGACAAAAAAGTTATAAACTTTCTTCCAATCCCTTCAGCTTTTCCACGACTTTTCCACGACTTTATGAGAGAGATCACCGTAAGCTCTGGAAACAGCCGAATTGGAAGGTGATAATACAATAAGAAAACCTTCATCACTACTTTCTCTGATGTCTCCTTGCAATGGTATCTGAGGGAGAAGAGGGGAAAAGGAGCATGTTAACACTGAACAAAACATGATTTCATGTGAGCATCAGACTAATTGACTCGAAACTATGCTGCAGCCCACATGATTTGCATATACCAATGCATTTGTCTAGTATTTCACTTTTTGAAACTTTAGTGTGTTCCATGAATGAACCGAAGACAATGTTGTGAACATCTCATGGCCAAAAACAAGTTTAAGCTACCAAACAATTACAAGATGCAGAATCCATATCTTGAGAATGCTCTGATCTTTATCCACAAAATTCATTTGCTTGAGTTTTGGTTATGCTGCCAATGCAAGCCTATTAAATTGCATATTATGCAAGTATGTAAGTAGACAGTTCTAGACTTCATAAGCTTGTTAACTGGCGATGTGTTAAGAAAATCTCTCCAAAAAATATGTGCAGGCAAGATATGCCAAAAAACTTTCCATATAATTTTCTGGTACAAACACCAAGCTACATCAGTACTATCTATATCCTGTCCCAAGTCTAGCAAAGTTAGAGCATTTTGATACACTGTAGAGAGAAATGATAGCAAGAAAGAGATCCATTCCAGATTGTCATAACTAAGCACAACCCCAACAAAAATTAATCAAACAAAAGAAAGGTGGGAAATTTATAGGTAAAGCAACATTGCAGCCGAAATCTAACACTAAAAAAAGTGGTTCACTGAGCAATGCTGCTCCTTTCAGCCACCTTCATCACCCTAAGAGTAGAAACACTATTCGAATTGATTCTCCTTCTTGATTTGGAATGACTTGCTTGCATTGCTTCTCTTAGTATCGATAGCAGCAGAGCTATTAAAAGGTAAGTTCTTCAAACTATTTATCTAGCAAAGCTTAGTCCATTGAGTTTTCCATCTCTGGCTCTTGACTTGTCCCCAGTTCATATCAAACTATATTAGGAAAATTAGTCAAGAGAGGTGATTTTCCCTTTTTCAGTTAATGTGCTGTTTGTAAGAGTGTAAAATTAAAACAGAACAGGCTCTAGTACTCCTTGTAGTATGCAATTGTATGATGACAACTTGATTTAAACACACCATATGGACAGAACAGGAGAAGAGAATTTGAGCTGATATGTATTGAGGATCTGAAGGTCCCCTCATGCTTACGCGAGTTCCCTTTAACCCAAGATGTGACTCCCAAAAACACAAGAATTAGCCTACAATCATTCTTAAGATGGTTTAAATGAACTGCATCTGCTACAAATTAGCCTACAATCATTCTAAAGTAGCTCATGTTCTCTATAATTCCCAAAATCTGCAGGGAGAGAACTTTCACTACCTTCACAAGACAAACTACTACTCAAAGCATGGCATCCAAATGAAATCAAATATTAAAACACTGTATAAGAAAACTGGATGTAACAGATAAACACATCTGTAAAAGATTACCCCGATTCAATCACAACGTTCACAAGACTCTTGCAAGAAGCATCCAACTTGACACATACACATACCAGTTTGACACGTGGAACCTAGCTAAATCATAAAGGACGAAATGCAACAGCATGAACCAAACCGAGTGAATGACATAATGCCTCTATATTAACCTACGCACTAACATTCAATTACATTAGCTACTCTGGATAACTACTTACACTTTCAGCAAATCAGACAACATTTGCATCATTTAGCTCCCAGGTTTCCAAAATAGACTTTTCATCCTATAGTTGGCATCCACTAATACTTTACAAACATTATCCATTATCATTATGCAACCACTACTAAAAAACTGTTGCAATGATTCGATGAAAGAAGCCGTCAAAGAACAAAATTACCCAACGTTCATTGGCCAGTACAGTTTGCTTCACTGCATGAACAAACTGCTCAATAGAAGGTGAAGGCATGCACAATCTCTCTGCACCTGCCTTCATCCGCAAAGCATTTTGTTTAGGTTGGAAAAGCAGAATGCGGCCATCTTCCTGCCTGTATGCCTTCAAGCCTTCAATCAGTCCCTACACACGACAGACTGTCATTGGAAAGCAGTAAAAAATTTATCTGGCAGTCAGCACGATTCGTGCGTTAATGAAGTTTGGAAAGATTCCCTGAACAACGTATTCTGACACGAGAGCCTCTTAGACTTCGCTTTCTACTGTGTTTGGTATTGTCATTTGGGCTTGAATTCTTAACCAGGTGACGAAGCCAATCACCACAATCAGGAAAATGTAAAGCATTTCTTCCTCCTCGGCCTTCTAAAAATAAAAATTGGAGTTAACAAACTCTAATGCTTCGAGGACGATAAGCCAAAAAGGACTAAAAAATTTGAATCAGCACTCGTCTCAAGCGAACATCTTGGCATCACCATTATTTATTCGTTATTCAGAACCAGCATATGCATGTAGACCTCGTCAACCAATGTTCATCGAGACAGATATGAGGAAAACTCAGACCTGGAGCGGTTTTCCTTAGGCAATTGAAAACTTGAGAGGAAGATGAGATGATGCGACCAGACCAGTGGCAATCT
Source organism: Rhodomyrtus psidioides (assembly GCA_021437785.1). NCBI lineage: Eukaryota > Viridiplantae > Streptophyta > Magnoliopsida > Myrtales > Myrtaceae > Rhodomyrtus > Rhodomyrtus psidioides. Next base: position 8,385,617 of record JAILYB010000015.1, on the reverse strand, counting down.
GGTGGAAACTAACACTATAAATTGAGGATGATCGTCGATAGCTCCTGCAGATTAAGAGGTTCATCAGCTCCGTAGCATCCATTCTTGAAGGCGTCGCCGACGCACACCGCGTGGTATCCTCCCTTCCTGTAAGCCTCCGTCCCCTCGTCTTCCGATGTGCAATCGCTCACCGCGCTTCTCACGTCGTCACTGCCCCTGTCAGCCGCCATTGACGAGACCCTAATTGGCCACTGATCTCGAATTTGATCCGACTTAATTTGGCGATGAACCAAGAGAGAAAGAGAGAGGTTTGGATGGTGGACTGGTGGTGGTAAGGAAGGAGAATTGGGGGTTAGGGTTTCTTGGAGCTTTGTCTTGCCGGCAAATTAAAGAAATAGGGGAAAGAATGAGGATAGCGACAGTCAAGGGACGTGCGAGGGCGAGATGTGGAGAGCCGGAGGTATTGCAGGGAAGTGGGAGGGAAGCGAGAAGTGGGGGGTGGGGGGAGATGCGAAGGAGAGCAGAGGAGGGAGCCCGGGTCAAATGTTTAGGAGGGGAAACAACGTGGCAAACGAAAATTTTCTAACGCGCTAAAATCAAATAATTTTTTTTAAAAAAAGTAATATTTAGTGACGAACAGACTATTTCGTCGCCAATTTAGCGATGAACGTTATTGTTTGTCGCCAATTTAGCGATGAACAGCGTTGTTCGTCGCTAAAATGACCAAATATCAAATAAAAAATTTAAATAAAAAAGGATTACTAAGATTTTTTATTTTTATTCATATATTTTTCAATTTCTTAATTTATTAAACATTTAATTGTTGTTACATCTTAAAGTTCTCAATTCCCCGCTACGGCGCTGATCATCTTCTCATCACGCTCACCGGACATTAGCACCGTCTTCTTTTTGGTCAACAATTATTATATGCCAATTAATTCATTTATTGGTATATATCGTATTTGCGATATTTTTCGACAAAATATAAATAAACATACAATTATTGTTACCATCGATATTAGTCTAGCCACGCTTCTCTATAATTAGTTACGAGCATGATTGATTTACTTAAAGTAACAAAGTTTATAACTTTTATAGTTAGTGATACTATTCATATTTTAATTGATATATGTGCACATTAAAAGAGGTGACCCTAATTTGGACATAAAAACTCCCTAGACCCCATCCTCCCTACAAAAGACATGGTATAATGAGGGCAAAAGAACACTACAAGTGCCAATATTTGTGTACGGAACTCACTTTAGTGCCAATATTTTTTTTTGGATCACTTTAATGCCAATTTTTGTCAAAAATGATCATTTCAGTGCCAACAGTACACGTGTCATGATTTTCGGCAAGCCACATCAGATCACATTGGGACACATGTCATGATTTCCGGCAAGCCACGTCAGATTTGGCACTGAAATGATCGTTTTTGACAAAAATTGGCACTGAAGTGATCCAAAAAAAATATTGGCACTAAAGTGAGCGCCGTACACAAATATTGGCACTCCTGCTGTCCTTCTGCCGTATAATGAGTCTAGCATAGAAAGATTGATCCTATAGAATACAAAAGAATTTGCTAAATTAATGACGAAACAATCTTCATAAGAAATGAACCTTGTCCTTGCCTCTGAAAAACGACCTCTTAATCATAAAATTAATTTGTGACATCATATCCTAAGTTGTGACAAAACTAATTGGTGGATTGTATGTAAGAAACCAAAGCACGAAGAAAAAAAGATTTCATAATGCATCATATTATCAATTTTCCTAGAGAAGTTTATTATTCTTAATTTATGATCTCGTGCTTTTAATTAAAAAAGTTATATAAAACGTTAGAAACTTCTAGTTTTAACGACTTATGAACATACAATGAACTATCAATTTTTTATGAAATAGTTTAAGGAAAACTTTATTTGAAAGTTGAAATTTCAATTCCAATACGATAATCATGAAGATTTTGATTTTGTGGAAATTTTTTCAAATGACTTGTGGGTTTCTAAGGTTATAAATCACTTATCTATGTTTTTTTTAGCTTTTCACATTTTAATATGAAATGAAAGACGCTGCTAAAAATTTATTTAACATTCCGCACTTTCAAACTCGGGTAAGATTTTTTTTAGGGGAAAATTTTAAGCATATTGTAATTTTTTTTATCCACTTGCTATAAAATTCAATCTACAATCGATATTAATTCATTTCCTTATATCAAGAGCTTTTTTTTCAAATATATCAAGAGTCAAACATCAAGAAATTTAATGATTTCCCACTATTATTCATTCTTTGTAAATACATATCTAAACATAAAAAATAAAAAAATTGAGCAACAACAAATATAAAAAATTAGTGACGAACCGTTGTGTTCGTCCCTAAAATGAAAATAAAAAAGTAAAAAAGCAATTTTTAGCAACGAACAAAACTGTTCGTCGCTAAAATGAACAAAAACTAAATAAAAATTTTAATTAAAAAAGAAAAAATTAGCAGCGACTGACGGTGTTCGTCTCTAAAATGGAAAAAAAAAATCAAATAAAAATCCAAGTAAAAAGAAATATTTGCGACGAACACATTTGTTCGTTGCTAAATGAACACAACAAATAAAAAAAATTAAAAAAATGAAACACTTGGCGACGAATTTCCCCGTTTGTCACTAATGGCCAATGAATAAAATAAAATATATACAAAGCAGAAAAAGTTAGCGACGAACATAAGTGTTCGTCGCTAAAAATCTAATAAAAAATTTTAATGAATAGAAGTTGTTAGCGACGAACAGAAGTGTTGATCGTAATTAGCGACGAAAAAACATGTTCGTCGCTAAATTTAAAATAAAAATTCAATAAGAAAGAATAGATAGCGACGGACATGATCTTTCGTCACTAATTAGCGACGAATAACCATGTTCGTCGCTAATAATCGAATTCAAAATTAAAAGAAAAAGAAAACGTTAACGACGAACCTCACGTTTGTGGCTAATCAGCAATGAGCACCCATGTTCGTCACTAAATGTCAAATAGAAAATTAAGTTAGAAAAAAATAGATAGCGATGAGCATAAGTTTTCGTCGCCAGAACCTCTATTTCGTCGCTAAATGTCAACTAAAAATTAAATAAGAAAGAAATAATTAGTGACGAACATGAGCGCACGTCGCTAATTAGCGACCAACGTCCTTTTTCGTCACTAAAACTCAATTAAAAAATTTAATGAAGAAACATTTAGCGACGAACTTGATCTTTCGTCGCTAATTAGCGACGAATAGTTGTTTTCGTTGCTAATTGCCGTCGCCAATTAGCTACGAACTACTTTTCCTCACAAAATTCGTCGCTAAATTAGTGACGAATTATGTCGTCACTAATTTCGTCACAAATAGAGACGAACACTTTGTTCGTCGCTATTTTAGTCACTAATTAGCGATGAAATTTTTTCGTCGCCAAAAATTCGTGGCTAAACCGCTGTTTTTTTTTGTAGTGCATGCAATAGATTTAACATTTTTTGGATAATTTCTCGACCTAAAGTATATTACAAAAAGGGTAAGTATAATCTTTACAATTCTTTTTAGGGTACGTTTAGTTGTCCAGATTTCTAGCCAAAATGGGAATGGATATTCTTTTTAGGGTACTTTTTGGATAATTTCTCGACCTAATGTTAAATCCCTTTTTATGATAATTTTATATCATTCCATCATTTCTAATAAAAATTTTATTAAATAATAACCTGTACTAATCTTCAAGACCGGTTCCTAGGCAGTTCAATGTAACCAAAGGATTATTAGTAGGGGTGATTAACAAGGATTTTAATTTTAATATATAATAAAATTAGGTTTACAATTAGGAAAAGATAACCGGTGAATATTAGGTTTACATTTAAGAAGGAAAAAAAGAATCATCCAGTTCGAGCAATCCGGTTCCCCATGAAATCGGGAATTAGACCGAAAATCACTACGGCTTCAATTTTATGAAACCGAGAATCGGACCAGTGCCCCTGAAAACCACGCTAAACTGACTGATGCTGTACGGTCTAGGTGGTTTCCAATGGAAAGGGGTCGCCTAACCTTTCCTTAGAAGGTTAGGCCCTAACCTTGCAATCTGGTCCGTTCGTGTTATGAATGGATGACCCAGATTATCACTAATAAAAAAGTAAATAAAAAATTCTAAAAATTACCCCCTAAAAACAGGAGATCTGGGCCGTCCGTCCAAAAATAGACGGCCCAGATTGCCAGGTTAGGTGCCTAACCTTCCGAGCGAAGGTTAGGCGATCCGGATCCGTTTCCGATAGTCACTTCGTTTACGTGGATATATATTATATACACTTCGTTTGCTTGTTTTTGAGCATGTAATGGCGACTGTAATGATAATTTGACCTTTGGGCTTGTTGGGCTCAAAGCTTCTTCTAGCCCAATGATGATGGTCTTTGGATGACGCTACATGCTTTCGCTTGTCATCGGTAAATACAAAGTTGCATAAATTGCCAATTTAATGACGAAAATTAAGGCTTACTTCATTTTTTTTCCTGGTATATAAGGAAGAATTGACGGTTAATCACACTTCCCTTTCACATTCCCCCCAATTAAGTACTTGCATTTCAATCATACACAAACGACAGCCCAATATTGAACAGTTCCTAAAGACCATCACGAGATTGTAGTAGATCTGTTCCCGGATTCGATTTACAAGATTAGCTCGGCCGATTCCTTTACATCGTTGCTAAATGACAATGACATACACACAGCTCGTTTCCACCAACAAACCTTCTTGTAAAACCTCCTGTGGCGAAGCAAACGATAGCCAAGCGCACGCATTAGAAAGTTTTGCACCGATAGATCCACTCTCCATCTACACGTCTAGGCCACACTTAACAAGCTACCCTAAAATACTATGCTATCGCGAAATCAATCACCCCAGCATGTTCATGCCCAAAGATGCTAATCGCAACGAGGATTTGACTGATGTTATCAGGTGATGAAGCCAACGGTGCAATGGATGGGAAAAAGTGAATGAAAAAGGCTAACAACTGTTGTTGCTAGGGGTGAGTTAGGGTTCGTAGAAATAACATGCGCTTTTAGGATTTGAAATGAAACCGGAAAGAACGAGAAAACGATTTGGAAATGCTGCTTTTGATGCAAAGGGGAAGGAGGAGGAAGGAGGAGGAGGAGGGCACATCACATGGCCTTTGGCCACGCATCAATCAAGGGGAAAAAAAAAAGACACAATGATGATGTCAAGTTGGCGAGGGCTTTTTTCTCTTTTTCAGCTGAAATGACAATGATTGCATGCATGCATTGCCAGGGCATAAAGTACTCCACGTAAAAGGCGACCATGTATTATTATTTCTCATCATTTCATTTCCCAAGAATCTCTCTCTCTCTCTCTCTCTCTCTCTTTATTATGGATAATGCTAGGTATCATCAAATATTAAGATTGTGTAAGTACATGGAAAATGGTTGTGTAAACATTGATGATCATCAAGAAGATATGTTAGCATATTAAGATTGTGTTGGTAACATTAATGATTCTAAGTTCATTCATTAAGTTTTAGTTCCTTGACTAACCATTCTAAAAACAGTGGATGAGTTAGCACAGTTTTGGATCGTTTTTTTTTTTTTCATGTATAGCTCGATATTTTGGGTTCTTGATTCCTAATTCACTTCGAGCATGAAATAAAGAAAAGTTCCTTTGCTGGAAGAGCGCCAAAACACAAGAAGAGGGTCGGTTTCGATTTTTCATTCATGGTCCATTTCATATATAACTCTATATCCGGACCACTCAATCGGGTTGTGACTCGTGTCTCACTCAAATCATGATATAAATAAGCCTTATTTAACATACTTAAGGTGGGATTCCGTCACGTGTTAGGGAAAAGAAAAAGGCAGAACGTAGATTATCGCCCGGAACGGGATTTGAACTTGGTAAAAATCATAGATAGAAAGGTCTTGTCCACAACCACAACACGCAAAGCAATATCAATTATTCCATGGATCAGTTTCGTCGTGGCTTCATTTGCTGAAGTGATCAGCACACACATGGCCATGGCTGCCCTCTCCCATCAGTGAAAAAAAGACAAGTTGTTGTCGCTCGATAATAATTCGACTGCTTCTATATATTACGACTGAAGTTTGATTTAGTGCAATGCAATAATGCCGATATGATCATTTCAGATGGCGTAAAAACCGAGAAAAGGCATCTGAATTTTGAGTGCTTATCTTATTATGGTCGGTCACCTAGAGGAGAGCTCGTGTTTATGTACGTGGATGAAATCTCATAATTCAGTATCATCATGAATGTAATGTGGGGAAAATTGTCCAAAAAAAAGTTTTACATTTATTGCATTTTTGCCAATTTAGTCTTAAACTTTTCAATTTTGCCAATTGAGTTCTTAACATTTTCACAATTTTTCAGTTGAGCTCATCCGATTAGTTTTAGCCGGAATTCGCTAACATGTGATATCGATTGTCCTATGTGGCACTGTCGACGTTGACATAGGCATAAAAATTTGTGATTTTTTTTTCTTTTTTTTTTCCTCCTTCTTTCTTCCTTTTGCCAGCGGCCATGGCTGGGCAGGATGGCCTCATTTGAGCGAGGATCGCCATTGCTCGCCACAAGCAAGACCCGATCGGGCGAGGGTGAGTCTCGGTGAGGGATCCCCTCAAGAGATCTGGCCTGGATGAGGCCAACCCTCTTTGCCGCTCGCTCTCACCCGGCCAAGCCTCTCCCACTTGTCGCTGGTGATCGACGACTGACAAAAGGATGAAAAAAGGGGGAAAATATTAATATATATATATATATATTAAAATATCATTAAAAAATGTTCACCTTAACGTCAATCATGCCACGTAAGACGGTCGGTGTCCACGTTAATAATTTCCGATCAAAATTGATCGGATGGACTCAATTAACAAAGTGTAAAAAGATTTAAGACTTGAAAGGTTTATGACTGAATCGACAAAAAACGCAATAGGTTCAGAAGATAGTTTGGTCGTCCATGGATGACCATGACCCCCAATCGAGTGGTCAATGTTGATGCTTTGGGACGAAGGGATAGAGGTGAGAACTCGATGAAGAATGATGGAAGACTTGGCTTATAGCAACAACGATATGGTCAAGTCTTTCCGGTAAAGAAAGCAATCATACGTGTTGACTTAGACAAAGGGAAGGTTCACGGGGCTGAGTTTTTGGACATTTGTGGCTTCTTCCCTCTCGACCAAGTCCTCGCCTATTCATTCACGAGTTATAACCGTTCGATTAAGAAAGCTTAGATCGATCGATGCCGTATACGCGCACACAAAACACATAACAACCAAATACACAACCGTAACGGGAAAAAATTACCAAAAAAGTCTTAAAATATATTTTATTTGTGTTAATTCGGTTATAAACATTTTGTCAATTTACCCAATTCAGTCCTTCCGGCTAATTTATGCCGAAAATTACTGATGTGGACGTCAACATGAAACTTTTTTTATAATTTTTATTTATTTATTTATTTTTGTTTAACTTTTCCTTTTCTTTTGTTTTTAATTGTTAGGTGCCGGTAAAGGGCCTTAAGGAACTCAACCATTAGGTGAGGGTCATGAAGCCCTCGCTCATAGGTCAGCGAGGGCTCGTTGCCGACGATGGCCACGAGCCCTCGCTAGTGGTCGATCATTAACAATAAATAGAAGAGAAAAGGAAAGAAACAAAAAAATAATAAAAAAATGAAAAATTTCAAGCAAAATTACCACATTATGGTCCGCCGTGCTGCATAACAAAAATGGAACATAATTATGTTTTTTTTTTCAGTAATTTTTTGCCGATGTAGCCTCACAGGTTTTTTTTTCCCCTTAAATGTGTCTATAGGAGTCTTAACAATATTTTTACATGAAAATGCTGTATTTGAAATGGTTTCGAGAATAGTATCGTAAATGAACTTTTATTCATGTATTCCCCCAACCCAAGTTCTTCGCTTATAAAGATATTTTATATGAAAATTAGAGGTGGTAAATGGGTGGGTTGGGTCGGGTCGAATATGGTCCGACCCATATTGACCCATATTTAATGACCCAAACCCGACCCAACCTGCGACTGACCCATACTCGACCCGACTGTTTTGACCCATATTATCAAAACACAATAATATTTTAAGAAAATAATATTACTAAAATACTTCCCGACCCCGGTCCCGGCCTCGGGACCCGGCCCCAGCCCCGGGACCGGGTCCCGCTCCAGGCCCCGGCCCCCGGCCCCGCCCCGCCCCCGCCCCCGCCCCTGTTCATGGCCCCGGGACCCAGCCCCGGACCCGGTCCCGGCCCTGGTCCCAGGATCATTTATAACTTTTGGAAGGATGTTGTCCTTATGGTTAGAAAGTTGGTCAATATGGGTCGAAAGTGAGTCAATATGGGTCGAAAATTGATTTATATGTGACTCATTTTTGACTCATTTTTAGTGAACCCTTTAAAAGTTAATGACTCATATTTGACCCATTTTATAAAAATATGGGTTTGTGACCCATATTGCCACCTCTATTGAAAATGCACGAAAAATGGGTTAAATATGAATTTGTGACCCATATTGCCACCTCTATTGAAAATGCACGTTGCTCATTCATTGTGGCTCGATTGCAAAATTCATCCTTTCTTCTTTTGTACACGCTTTGGCCATCCATGGATAGGTGGCTGGAATATGAACGAACGATAGAGATCGCTGGGACATCAGAGTTGAAAATTGATCAGGCCAGATTAAAATTCGTCAAAACTTATTTTATTTTATTTGGTCGAAGTCAAAACTAATAGTTAGGAAGAAAGCAATTGCGACAAGCAACGTTGGCGTGGATCAGAAAAAGTCAATTGTGGAGGAGGGCTGCCATGTTGACACCTGGTCCCAACAACAAATTGTCAACATCAAGTTGAAATATTTTTTCCTTCCCCTTCGACCAACCCAATTTTATTTCGACCAAAAAAGAAAAAGAAAAAAACCAACTCAATTTTATTTGCTTTCTTTTTTCGTTTTTTTGGGAAATTTTACGTGCTTTCTTTACATGCATCGAAACAGCGAATTTCATTTTTGACTAATTTAATTTTAAACATTTGAACAATTTATCAATCGAGTCATTTCGATTAATTTTGATGGAAAATCACCAACATGAATGTCAATCGTTTTACGTGATATGATTGACTCTGACGTAGACAATTTTTTTTTTTTTTTATAATTTTGTAGTTTTTTTATTTCGAATTTTTATGTGCTATAATATATTTTCTTTTCTTTTCCTTGTGGCCGGCGATGGGCGAGGCCATCGCGGCCTTACCGGTTGCGGGGGAGGGCCTGAACCCTCGCCAGCGGCCGGTGAGGCATAACAAGCCCTCAACCCCTCGCCCAGTGGTCGAGGCGAGGGTGGCTTGCGACCCCTCTCCAGCTGAAATGAAAGGAAAAAAAATAATTAACGATTTATCTTTTACAAATTAAAAAAAATTATCCGCGTCAACGTCGATCATCTCTAAAGACAATCAACTTCCACGTCAGATATTTTCACTCAAGATTGATCGGAAATACTCAATTATCAAATTGTTTAAAGATTTAGGACTAAAATTAGCTAAATTGAAATGTTTATGATCAAATTGACATAAATACAATGAAATTATAACTTTTTTTGGGGTAAATTTTCCCCTAAAAGTGGGATTTTGCATATTAAAAGGATGCTTTTTCAAGTTCTGGTTCATTGTTCCCAACAACCCCGTTCCCTAATCTTCTTCTCTCGTCTATTAAAACAATCAATTTCCTCTTGTCGCAAATTGCTCTCTCGTCTGCAACGCACCAAGATGAACATCCTTCAATGTTTTGAGATTCAACATTGTATGGCTTCCTTTACCCAAAAATAAATAAATAAATTGCATGGCTTCAATCGCGATGGCACCAAAGAGAAGGCAAAACGAGAACAGTTTATGTATGGTATCCTAGGAGCAATAATTATCGGGTGATTTTGTTTGTGTATGGAAGAAAAACACGTAAGAAATTAATTCTCCTATTTACCCTTGTTATAAGGATTTTGTTAGAATTTCAGGAGACCAGACCAATAATAAAACATTATATTTTGAAACTCGTGTCTTTATGATGACTTGCTTGACGGATAATAAATTTTCACTCTTTAATGTCCTCCGCTTTTTTCCCCCGATTTACATTTAGTTCAAGATTTAGTGATTTTACTCTCTCGAACTAGATCTAGATATAGATGTGGGAGTTCCCTAGATGTATTTGATCTATGTTATTTCAACATATTGATATTGGCATCTCTACATGGCGAATCGCCATTGGCGGCCGAGACCCGTGGCAGGGACCGAGGCCGGGGCCGGATATGAGGTATCTCATATTCATTTAGTCGATTTGTATTTCATGAAAATATTTCAGCAATATAATTTTATTAAACAATCATAAGAAATAAATTTTCATCGATTAAATTAAATATAAAAATATTTTTTTAAATAGGTTGTGTTGGGTATGGGTGAAGAAATTTGTATTGTGCATAAATTGGTTAATGGGTCGGATCATTTATGACCTGACCCAAACCCGACCCAACCCACCCATTTGACACCCCTAATAACGATGGTGATGGGGAAGTTGAACTTAGTCGCGCACCGCAAACAGTTGCAAATGGAGGAGATCTCCGCGTGTGCTCATCGTTGAATCTGGTGATCGGTAGCCAAAGTTTTAATGTGAAATTTTTGTTTTGAAGGGATGAGAGTGTGCAGACTGTATTTTGTTATTTGCTTTATGGCGTTTCGTTTGGCCAACAGTAATTCGGAACTTGTTAGATTTGAAAGATGAAACTCCTGAGTATTATTATTATTATTATATATGAACGACAGCTTTCTTTCAACTAAAAAAAAAATCCTTTGATGTGCATTGAAAATCGTTAAACAAGTGACTTTTACTTTTAATCCCTCGATTCTTTTAGGGTTTGAGATTCGGTTCTTATTTGATGTCGAATGTATCGTATCCTTAGAGCATATATACGTATGGGCATACACAGTCATCTACAATCGCAGCAAAATGTATTTGGGAGGGAAAAAATCGCCCCAATTTTGTTCTAATGTACGGTAAGCTAAGTCAAATGGAAGGGACCTCGATCACGGATCACCATGTCTTTTTTTTTTTTTTGGGTACTTTTGTTTGCATAAAAAAGAAGAGTGGAAAGTCAATCGTAGGGGCTACTAGTACTAACAAACTGTTCCCAACTAGGTGGCAAAAGTCAACGTCGACTTGACCCGTCGGCCGTCCGTTTCAACCCCAACAATCGAAACATTGAATACCTAACACAACAGCAAAGTAGCTCACTATCGACAAATTATCGACACGAAAGCCTAAACTATGTTCATTATAAAGGTCTTGACATGACCGTATGCACCAAGGATGAGCAAGACCTGGATCGAAACCGGCCGATTCAGTTCCCAAGTGCCCAAGCCAGTTTCATAGAATAAGAACCGGTGATTTTCAATATGGTTTTGTGTTTCGAGAGGAATCGGATTGATTATTTCTTATTTTTTTATTTAATTCCTTAAATGTAAATTTAATAATCCATCGATTCTTCATTCTTTAAATGAAACTTAATATATATTAAAATTAAAATCCATATTTTGCTCACCAATGGTAATAAATCCATTTGATTCTATTAGACCGCCGAGGATCCAGATCACGGATCACCACGTCGATTTGATTCTCGGTTTTTGGGTGGGATCGAACAGGACTGAAAACCAACCACTCTTATCATACACCATAAAATCCGTGTATTGACACGAGTTGATCGGCAATCGAGATAATTCGTACTGAAAATTCACTTAGCTATTTCATGAATTTCAATCGCCGATGTGTTGAATTTTGGATTTTTTTTTTCTTTTTATGGACGATGTATATGCCATCGGGTTTATTTCCTATTTTTAAAGTTAAAACCGCTGCCTCATTTTTATGTCTCCTATTTTGTTTGTTTTGTAATAATTTTTAGGGTTAATACCGTAAAAAACCCCAAACTGGTACACCTGTGATAAATTTATCCAAAACTATTTTTTTGACCACCAAAAACTCCAAACTGGTACACTTGTGACAAATTTACCCCAGACTATTTTTTTGACTACCAAAATCGTAAACTGGTACAACAGTGATAAATTTACACAAAACTAATTTTTTTAACCATAAAAAATTCTAAACTGGTGCACTTATGACAAATTTACCCTATGTTAGTTTCCGTCAAAATGAGTTAATATCACAAAAAATTACAAATTGATATACCTGTAGCAAACATAGTGTAACGTGTACAATCGAAAATTGTCACGTGTTATCCAACTCAGCAATTTGACGGTAAATTTTAACGAAAAATAACGAATGACAAATTTATCACAATCTTTGAGGTTTTTTTAAAAAATAATTTAGGGTAAAATTGTCACATATATATCAATTTGAGGTTTTAGATAGTATTAACCCTAATTTTTACTGGTTGTTTTGGCAAGAATTGAATGTTGGAATCCGAGATGAAGGAACACCGTGGGATTCCATGTTCCGCGCACGCACCAAAAGCTACCCTCTTAAATCAAAATTCCACGTCAGCCGAAATGGATGGGCAGTTAAATACCAAAATGCCCCTTTCCTTTCATGGGTTAAATGCCGGAATGCTCTCCTCCTCCTCCATTAGTTGTCCGTTTGTTTTGTACCCACGGGAAAATCTGTCGCAGTCAACAGTCAACGGTCAACACTGGCGACAAACCCAATGCAAATAAAAATTGTTGGGAGAAAAACTGACAAAAACACCGCTCAATTCCCACAAAATATTTTTATTTATTTGTTGTTTATTTCCCCCTTTTTTAATCCGGCTTCCTTCGACCCCCCCACAAAAAAAAAAATCCGGTTTCCATTGAAAAAATAAAAATAAAATCCGGCTTCCACGGTAAATTTAAGGAGTGAGGTGGTGCTTTTAACCTTTTTATCGACTCACTTGCACCAAAATCCTTTTTCCTTGCTCAAGCCTCAATCAAAACATAATTTTTTTTTTTTGCGTCTGGTCACGTAAATAAGAAATCATATGTAAAAAATATCAATTCTCAACAAAATACATCGGTAAATCATTTTTCGATTAGTGTCCAATGCCGTTCGCATTTAATTCGCGAAATCAATTTTGATAACTGCAAAATGCTCATTATAATAATTTTAATTGAGCTGCACGTATAAATCTAGTTATGCAAATCTACTAAAGTATGGAAAAGTTTGGGATTGAGAAACATTTTTTTTTTCAATTGTCAAGCGATATAGAGAAGAGACCCTTTTGCTGTTTCTTTCTTCACTTTTATACGCTTTTCTTTGCGTAAATTGTTTTTTTTTTAATTGGTTAAGTTAGTCAATGTGCAAAATAAAGTCAAACATAGATAGGGGTGAGCTTGGCCGCTCAACAACCATAACTATGACTCACTGAGTGACCCGTTCGAGAATTGCCCGAGTGAATCCTTTTTCAGACTTGCATTAGTCACTAATTTTTATCTCTATTTTAGATTTTAGTTTCATTACCAGTAAATTATGCCACTAAATAAAATTAAACATAAACATAAATAATTTATCCCCAATTTATTTTTGGAAAGAAAAAGAATAAAAGGCTGCTCTTTTTCTCAACTGAACGCGCGTTCTCTCTCTTTTTTTCTCCTCTCTCTCTCTCTCTGCTCTCTGCTCTCTTCCTTCTTCCTTCTTCCCCCCACCAACCACCACCACCACCACCAAGAGCCACCGCCAGCGCCACCTCCACCTCCACCTCCACAGGCTAAAAGCGCACCGTTTTCAACTGCCCAGGATCAAGTAAACCAGCGTCGAGAACGCCCATTTCAGCTTGGAACTCTCTCTCTCTCTCTCTCTCTAACAAGAAGTCGTCATGGGCAACTGCAACGCGTGCGTGAGGCCCGTGTCAACGGAGGAGTCCAATAACCAGCAACAGAAGAAGAAGAGCAAGGAGAGGAAGCCCAACCCGTACGCGGAGGACCCGGTCCGCTCGCCCACGCCGATCCGGGTCCTGAAGGACGTGATCCCGCTGAGCCACCGGACCCGGATCGGGGACAAGTACACGCTCGGCCGCGAGCTCGGCCGCGGCGAGTTCGGGATAACGTACCTGTGCACGGACAGAGAGAGCCGAGAAGCTCTCGCTTGCAAATCTATCTCCAAGAGGAAGCTCAGGACTGCTGTTGATATTGAGGATGTTAGGCGTGAGGTCCGTGTTTCAATTTCAATTTCAGCTCCTTTTCTCTGTTTTTTTTCCTTTTTGCTTCTTTTTTATTTTATTTTCCTGGTTTGGAACTTCCTTTCTTGAATTCGAGAGTTTGGAGAAATTTTGTTCTTCTGTTCTATTCTTTCTAATTTTTTCTGCTTGTGGTTGTGGATATTTCTTTGTTTGGTTGTAGGAAGTGCTTTTCTTGATTTCGTCAGTAGCTGCAACTTCTACTAGTTGGGCTGCATGCCAGTATGGAACTGGCGAGTTCATGTTCTCTTTTTCTTTCCTTGATTATTTGGCTCAAGTTGCTCTGTTGATTGCATGCTTAATTGTATCTTGCATAAACTAGTTTTGTCGGATTTCGAATTCTTTGTTTGTTCAAGACCTCTTTCTGTAACAATTTTTTGGTTTGTGCATCTGGGTTTTCCGCTTTTTCCTTCCTGGATTTCGGAATGTTTCTGATCTATCGTCTCATATCGAGGAATTATAATCTGGGTTTAGATAGTGTGGTTTGGGTGTTCTTCAAGTTTTCATAATATCCTTGTTTCTTGTGTTCATAGTGTCTCAGCTTTGCATGTTTTGTCGCATATATATCGGGTAAAATTGTGCTTTTCATCTTCAAAATGTAGGTTGCTATCATGTCTACCCTACCTGAGCACCCGAATATAGTGAAGCTGAGGGCGACCTATGAGGACAGTGATAACGTGCATTTGGTGATGGAGCTGTGTGAGGGAGGTGAACTGTTCGATAGAATTGTTGCGAGAGGGCATTACAGCGAAAGAGCGGCTGCCGGTGTCGCGAGGACCATAGCAGAAGTTGTGAGAATGTGTCATACGAACGGAGTGATGCATAGGGACCTGAAGCCCGAGAATTTCCTGTTTTCAAACAAGAAGGAGAATTCCGCACTCAAGGCCATTGATTTTGGCCTGTCAGTATTCTTTAAGCCTGGTATGCTCATTATTTGGCCGAAAAGATGAAACTGGGTTTTGGATAGATAATGGGTTGTGATCTCATTCCAATTTTAATCGGTGAAAATATGAGATTGTTTCAGCTCTAGAGCTGAAATTGGATTGCAATTGATTTCAGGTGAGCGATTTTCAGAAATTGTAGGGAGTCCATACTACATGGCACCTGAGGTGTTGAAGCGTAACTATGGGCCAGAGGTTGATGTATGGAGCGCTGGTGTAATTCTTTACATTCTGTTATGTGGGGTTCCTCCTTTTTGGGCAGGTAATCTTGTCCCTTTCTTCCTTGATGAGAAACTTATTGATTCTTGATGTGAATTCTCCGAACTAAAGATAGTGTAGCAATTGAAAACGATTATAAGTAAATTTTTTGTTTAAAACTTCCTTGTAGAAACGGAGCAGGGTGTTGCTCTTGCTATCTTAAGGGGAAATATTGATTTTAAGAGGGAGCCATGGCCTCAGGTTTCAGATGCTGCAAAGAATCTTGTCCGCCAAATGTTGGAACCTGATCCCCGAAAAAGATTAACTGCTCGGGAGGTGCTTGGTAAGTCCTATTCAGCTAGTAGAAAAACTGAATTCTCTAATTTGATTTGAGGTGGACTGCCAGTTTTGTGGGTAGTTTTTCTGGTAGACTATGAGCGGGAGCAAAGATTGACTTGTCTATGTAATTTTTGTTGGAAGAGAAACTTTGGGCCTTGGGACTATGAGTCTCACTTGCATCTGGCTATTTGCTTTCTTTTGTGGGAATGAAGGAACTAGTGAAATTATTTAGTTATGCAGATTATAAGCCTAATTTAAGGCCAAATACTAAAGCCATCACCATTTTCTTTTTCTACTAAGCAGAGTTAGCTATACAGACCTCTTTGAGAGGCTCTCCTTTAATGTTGTGTCTGTGCAGTACATGAACTTGAGAGCTTAATAGGCTAGCCTGAATTGCTTTTCTGTCTGTCTTGGATGAGGGCTTTGCCTGCGATTCCTGTTTTCTCCTTTATATGCCTGTAGGCTTGTTATTTTTAGTGCAAGTAAATTTAGCTGGCTGGATATTTTCTGTGCTTGTCACTTAGCCCTACACACCTTCTTGTACAATTTTATTCTTTTAGGTTTGTGACAATTGGTCTGCTTTTCAAGGAACTTGGACCTATTATACTTTTTCCTTTTTGCTAGAACATCCGTGGATTCAGAATGCCAAGAAAGCTTCAAATGTCCCACTAGGAGATATAGTGAGGACAAGGCTCAAGCAGTTCTCTGTGATGAATAGGTTCAAGAAAAAGGCCCTGAGAGTAAGAACTAGGTTTTACAGACATTATATTACTGCCTATTCCCACTTCATCTTTCTTTCTGCAGCAAAAAGCAATATAATATCTCAAGTAAACCTTTTAATGCTTTGAAATTGCAGGTAATTGCAGAACATTTATCCATAGAAGAGGTAGAAGTAATCAGAGAGATGTTTACACTGATGGACACTGATAGTGATGGCAAGGTAACGTATACAGAACTGAAGACTGGGCTTCAGAAGGTTGGTTCGCAGTTGGCAGAACCAGAGATCAAGATGCTGATGGAAGTGGTAATTATACTTGGTTAATGCCGATTAATGACATTTTGTTACATTTAGTGTTGTGTCTGCAAATATCCTTCCATTTTTCTAAGATGTTTGATAATGAATCCTCTCTAGAGTCATCTTGAGTAACTCTGTTCTTAAATTTAGCTAAAAGAGGTTGAATTTTCTCTTTTTCATATTTTTTTCTTGGTAATCAAGCACACTCCAGAGCAAGTTTTCATGCCACCATGCTGCCATAGCCTGAGAGGCGATTGCTATATTGTTTGACATACCAGTAGTCTGCGCTCCTCTTGCCCAAACTTACAATTATTGTCTAGCACCTACTTCACCATATCTACCCAATAATATCTGATTCTGAGACCATTTAGTCAAGCATGTCTTCAATCAAATTGGACCGTAACGTCAGCTCTTGCTGTCTGATTGCGGTTTTAGCTCAGATTGACTTGTCATCAGCTATGATTAGAGAACAAGAAGTACCAGAGTTTACCGATAGAACTGAATTGGTTTTAAGCAGTGGAGAGATTGTGTTTGACCAGGAAGTGAGAGATGAATAATTAGATGTGGTGCTTTAGTCCATGGATAAGCATAATGTTCAGAACTTAATTAATTAGGCAATTGTTAAGTCATCAAAATTTTTGTTGGACTGACTTCTTTCGCGATATGTGATAGATTTTTTCTTGTTAACATGACCTTAGTGTTTTTTAACTAGTAAAGACTGGGTCATTTTTCTCCTTCCCCCAGCCCCAAAGAAAGACCCTGTTCTGTCATTGGTGGGAGCATGTAAGTCGACATAGCTATTTATTAAAGAAAATAAATAGCGGAGTAAGATTAGTAGCGATAAATTTTTTTTTTCTCTCTTTCAGATAGATGAGGAGATTTCTGGGGTGTCACCTTACTCTCCTTTGATTGTTTGTTTTAGGCTGATGTTGATGGCAATGGAGTGCTGGATTATGGAGAATTTGCTGCAGTGACTATTCACTTGCAGAGGATGGAGAATGACGAGCATCTTCGCCGAGCTTTTATGTTTTTCGACAAGGATGACAGTGGATTCATTGAATTAGGGGAGCTGAGTGAAGCTTTGGGAGACGAATCTGGTGAAATGGATGCTGATGTCGTGAATGAGATCATGCGGGAAGTTGACACAGACAAGGTTTGACTTTGAAACATGTAAATCCTTTCTTTTTTCATGATGTGGCCATATTTCTAGTTATACCTGGAACAAAGGATAGTGTCTTTCCTTCAGTTGCTCTTTTCCTCCCACCACCATCACCGGGAGGGGGAGAAATTTTCACCCAATATGTTATTTTCACCGAAATATCATTCTGGTCTGAATGAGAGTTCAATGATGAAGAACGTAGACACTCCTTGGAACAATTGGAGATTTCAAACTAGCAGGACATTTCAGAGAATCTAAACACATAGGGACTTCAAGTGGCTAACAGGAACGCAAAATGCTAGAACTTCAAATTTACCTTAGTACCACGATCTCTTTGTGCTTGTTCTTGAATTTGCACCATCTTTGAATTGCACTAATTTTTGTCAAACTCTTTCCAGGACGGGTGCATCAGCTATGAAGAATTCGTTGCAATGATGAAAACCGGAACAGATTGGCGAAAGGCATCTCGGCAATATTCAAGGGAGAGATTCAAGAGCTTGAGTCTTAACTTGATGAAAGATGGTTCATTGCATCTCCATGATGCTCTCACCGGACAGTCTGTCGCTGTTTAATCAAAATGGTTTGCGAACTTTGTTTTTATATCGGTCCTTTGATCGGTCCTTTGATTTCAAATTTCGAAGGAAAAGGCACGGGTCAACTATAAGCTCTTCAGATGATCAAAGCGCGCCTGTGGCCTAGTACCAACTGGAAACCTTAAGCCTAAAGCACAAGCTTTGGAGAATCGTTGCCATTTTTTTTTTTTTTTTTTTTTTTTTGTGTTCGACGAGCTCGATTTGGCGGGTTCTGGCTGCTACAGAGTGGAAGGTCGGGGTCGGGTTTTAAGTTTCTCGGCAGTTGTGAAGAGGCTAGTCCATGGATATGTAAAATCCTTGAAAGAAATCGTCATTTACCTGTATATCTGACCGACAATTGATGATTTATTGTTGCATTTAACCATTTCTGTAGATGTCAGGAAGAAGTAAGAGTTGTTTGTGGGCTATTTCAAAATTTGAGTCGTGAGAGATTTTTAGTGTTGCAGTAGGACAGAAATTGTTTGCTGAATCTTGCGGAGTATGATGCTTTTGCTTCCCAAGGTCACTCTAATGTTTCTATTCCTGGGTTGATGTCCTAATTTACTTGGACAATGGTCAGTCCGGGCTGAGCCATTTAGTTTCACGATACCAGTTTCAAAATGTGTTTCTATGAAACAAATGGTTTTGATCTATGTGCAATGTGATCCCTGAATTTTGAATTTGTTCAATATGGCTCATGAATTTTAGCTTAATATTAAATGTGGTTTTTGAACTTTTAACTGGGTTTTTGGTATACATTCAACGTGGTGCATGAACTACATGAAAATGTTGTATGTTATCTTTCAATTGATTTAACATCATAGACAACAATAAATATTTACATATGGTCCAAGAATTAAATTGAACATGTACAAATAAGGGCATACATTGAATAAGTTAAAAGTTAAAGCATCATATTGTGCATTGAGCTAAAGTTTACGGATCATATTGAATAAATTAAAAGTTCATTAATCACGTTGCATATTTAATCATCGTTTCAGGACTATTTGTGTCAATTTTTTCCTGTGGAAGCTTACTCTATATCTCCTGCACTTATAGTCAGTAGTCATTTTCTGACCGAGCCCGAAGATGGTGACTCATTAGCTCCCTGTTACTGCTTATTCTCGAAGATGTTGATGTATTAAGTATAGAATCAGGATCATGACAATCACTACCCTCCATTCCCCACCGGTAATCAGAACGATTGTCGGTTTTCCAGGACATTAAATTTCGGTATTACATACAAACACACGAAAGGCTGAACATTTTGCAGCCGTACTTCAAACTTAAAAACTTTCTGTAGTCATGTCAAGCTAGTCAGCATCCTGTGAGTCTGTGACCACGTGGTTTAATGACTTTATTATTATTATTATTATTTGGTCGGACCGTGGTTTGATAGCTAGAGCCAAAACGGAAAGAACAAGGCTCTTGTCGTCCAGAATGGCGTATGCCAATCATGAAAAGTATGTGATTGAGCTTTTCCAGCATCCAACTTGGACACAACAACAAA
This sequence comes from Rhodomyrtus psidioides, assembly GCA_021437785.1. Taxonomy (NCBI): domain Eukaryota; kingdom Viridiplantae; phylum Streptophyta; class Magnoliopsida; order Myrtales; family Myrtaceae; genus Rhodomyrtus; species Rhodomyrtus psidioides. The sequence goes on along the minus strand of JAILYB010000015.1, from coordinate 8,365,679 downwards.
GGGGTTCTAATGGTTGGAACGATGGGGGCAGGAGGACCGTCGCAGCTGATGAGACCGATAAGGTTCACTAAATAGGATGGAAAGCCATGCCTTTTGTCATAGGTATGTGAGGATCACTAGCGAGTCCCGTTATCTCCACAGCATCGCCCTGCGAAATTTCTGAAATGTTGAGGTTCTGATCCGATACAAGCGCAGGAAACGAGACATTTGAGCAGCTCGGGGCGATCGGAACCTTGTCCAACCTATTGGTCTGTCTAACTGCTGTCTTCAACATGTGAGAGCACCGCTGCTACTAATCTCATCAACATTTTCAATGGCACCACCAACTTTGCCACGTTGTTCGAAGCTTAATTTCCTCTTTGTGACACTTAAGTCGGGCGCTATAAGACGCTTGTGTTTTCCACCATTTCCTCAGTTCTGGAAACAATGCTAATTCTCTTTTTCCACACATGCAAGTGTCACGGATTGGTTGTATCTTAACGTTCCCACACCCGTGCGGGCTTGGGAAAAACTTCGGGAAAAGTACACTACAAGTGCCATAACTTTCGTACGGCGTTCACTTAAGTACCATAACTTTCAAAACGTTCACTTGAGTGTTAGTGTTTTAAAAAAATGTTCACTTAAGTGCCACTTGCTGATTTGGCGCCGAAGATCCTACGTGGACTTATTTTTAATATTAAGTAATCCTACGTGACTCGCCGGAAGCTGACATGGCGCCGGAAATCTTTTTTTTGTTGTTGTAGATTTTAATATTCTGATTTATTCCACCGAGAAAACCCAAATTTGAGTTTTTTTTGAATTTTTCATTAATTTTTCTTTTTTTCCTTTTATTTTTCTGATGTGTATAAAAAAATAAAAAATAGAAATTATTTAAAAATGACGTGGAATTTCCACATGGCACTCAGAAATTCATTAAATAATGGTGAAATTCCACGTCATGTTTTCTTGCGAAAATAGCACTCAAGTGAATACTTTTGGCCGGAATTGGTACTCATCTGAACGTTTTTGCTTCGATGTGGCACTCAAGTGAACGTTTTGAAAGTTATGGCACTTAAGTGAACGCCGTACGAAAGTTATGGTACTTTTTTTTTGGGTAAGGTAAGTTTGTATTTACTTTTCAGAACACTAGGACATGTATGGACCGGGCACAAAAATCATGAACCAATATTGGCAACGCAGTGCCAAGATGGGTTCAATGGTGACCGATTGTAAGATCAACGTCACATCAAACGTGTCCACCAAGATGCCAACACAGGCATCCCATAAAAGGAAGCCATGAAAACGGCTAAAGCAGAACAGAAAGAGGGATGAGAGAAAAGAACATTAAAAGACGGCCAAAATCGGTGGCCTAAAGAGTCGGAAAGCAACAAACCAAATAACAACAAATCGCCGCCCCACAAAAGTAATGCTAAAACTCTAAGAAAGAAGGCGAGTGAAGGCTTTGGGTGTGGCAACTGAGTCTTTGAAGGAGCAACAGCAAAGCATGATGCTCCAAAAAATGGCACAAGCGTCCTTGTTGAAGTCGAGAATAGCAGCCGACCTGTAACTGGACGAGCCAGTAGAAAAAGGGGGCAATAGCATACCCAAAAGTCTGTTAAAAAGAAGCATAAAAGGGGCTTGAAGAGAGGCCAGAGAAAGAGCCGACTCCCTCGACAAAGTAAGCTCCATTTAAGTGTGGAGCAGCAATTCCAGCACTCCAAAGCAATAAGTTGAGATGGAGCTGTGGTCTTCAAGTGGCAGAACAACAAACAGCCCTGCGAAAGTAAGGTCTGGGCAGCCGGTCCCTTAGGATGGTGATGAAGGTAGCCAAAAACCTCCATCACCAGAGAACAACAGAACAAAGAAAAACGCAGCAACAAAACAGCAGGAAAAGGCCAAAAAGCCAGTCTGAGAACCAAGAAAAAAGGGGAAAAACAACATCCCAAAGAGAAAGATACAGTGAAGAACAAGAAGCAGGGGGAAAGAGAGTAGAGAAAACTAGCAAAAAGAAAGAAAGACACAGCAAGTGAACTGGTACTTATAGTGTACTTATCCCAAAACACTTCTAAAGTCAATGGACTCGCACACACGTACTGTACAAGAATCGAATAATGAGGGAAACAACATATGGAGATGAAGCATGAATTGTATTCTAAATAGGGCGTGTTACAAAAGAGGGGTAACCCCTATCATGTATACACAAGAATGGAGACCTCTTGTCTCCCCAGCCCTTGTCCTTTTCCCATTAGCCAATGTTGCGGAATAACATAAAAGATGCACAAGTAGAAGCGCAAAATAGGAAAGGATGAAAGCAAGATAAAAAATCACACGAGACACGAGATATACGTGGAAAATCCAAAACAGGAAAAACCACGGGACGAGAGAGGGTTTCACTATCTTCAACAATGAGTACCAGAGTACAACCAAAGACATAAAGATCTGATAAGAAGAAGTGAAGAACAAAGAAAATGGGCAAAATGTAAAGAGAAGCGTTACAATGTATTGTACAACATGTCTCTTCTATAACCCGCTTCTAAAAAACCTAAAATAAAAATATATGATCTGAAATACCATTATCACTAGTTTGAAAGTAAAAATTCAACATCCTACATGCTTTGAATTGAATGATCGGGCTGCCATGCCTTGTCCCATATTGTCTCCTGCGGGACTCTTTGTTCCCTTATCACATGGGATTCCACTAGATACTAGATAGGGTCTAATCATTACGAAGGCTGTCCCCTAACATTGCTTGGACGATCCGGATTGATCCACATCATTTTTTTAAAATTTTGAAATTTACCGCCAAAAAATTTATGCTCCTTTTAAAAGGTGATGTGGATCAATCCGGGCCATCCATTTTGACATGAACAACTTGGATCTCATCATGTCACCCCTACCTTGATGGCAGGGGATCTGCTTCCGTCCCTAGAATGATTCTGGAAAGTCTAGGAACACCAAGGGACGTGCCTAGTCATGCACCCAGCCTTCTTGGGCCATTCTCGTCCGAGTTAGTTCATTCGTGAGCCGTTGCGCCTAGTTTATGGCTTGGCCCATCGTATGTATCATGGTCCTTCCTTGTATGAGAATTTGTTGAGCCTTGATATTCTCCCCTACCAATTCAAGCTATGCCCTCGTCGATTTCTTCGGCATGGAATGCCTCGATTTGCCTCTTGAATTGCCAAAGAGCCTCCTCTAGTTCCTAACATGCTTCACTCTCCAGTTGACCCTTCTATTAGATCAAGTACTCTCGCTTGCATGGGCACACGATATCATTTTTGTATGACTAGATCCTCCGTGATGCCATTGACGTCCCGATCATATGAGGTTTTTTCCCCAAGAGGCACCCATTGTGACTCCCCTTGACTCGGGTCTTCCTCATCTACGTGGAACAATTTGAGCATACTAACATGGAACAATGGATATACCTTTTCGATGGGAGCTCCAGTTTGTATGCCACCTTGCCAATTCATTGTATTACTCGAAACGGCCCATCGTGTCGGTGAATCAGTCCCTTGTGCACGTCCAGGTACCTTAGGACCAGGTGTAATTTGATCAGCACTAGATCCCTAGCCTTGTGTAAATAGGTTCGTGCCAAGTCCGCTTGCTCATGTAAGTCCTTCGCAAACTTGTAAGTTGACAGACTACTTCCCTGATAGCCTATTGCAAACATGCTTGGATTGAGCGATTGCTGTCTACAAAGCTCCCTTTGTACTCCATGTGGTTCTCGGCCACAGCAATGGCCGTCAAGTACTTCCTTGCGTTTTAACGCTTCAGCTCTTGTTTTACCCATGGCTTGAGGCCATCCAAGAACTAGTAGTAGGTCTCTGTTGTAGGATTAGATCTCCTATCATAGGAAAGGAGATATCATCAAATATTGTATTTTGATTTCACTATCTATTTAGGAGTGTTTTCCTTTTTCAGGTTGCCTGTTATCTTTGTTGTAGCAACCTAATTCTGTATATAAAAGAGGAATGATACAAAGGCTAAACTCACGACAAGAAAAAAACGCCGTGAGAGATTTGTCCGAGGACGTGGGCTTACAGCCGAACCTCGTTAATTCTTGTGTATTATTTTTTGTGATTGTCTAAAATTCATCATGGTATCAGAGCAGGTTTTATCCTGTTGATTTCTGCTAGCTTGTTTGTGTTATTGCTGCAGACCTTCAAGACGTTGATTTTTTTGTTGTTTTCCATTGGTGGCTGTTCTTGCTTGCTTTGAGTTATGGGTGATAATGAGCAAACTGCTGAGGAGAAGGTGTCAACAAAGAACATCGACATCGAGTCATCAAAGGTCGTTGTACAGGAGGCACACAGTGAGAGACTTACATCCTTGTTACTGAATGGGAGAAACTTTCTACCATGGTCTCGTGCCGTCACGATTTCCCTTGGTGGACGATCTCGATTGGGTCACATCACTGGTCGGACAAAAATTCCTCAAGAGTCTGATCCTTCTTTTGATGAATGGTAATCCAATGATCATAGTGTCACGACATGGCTTTTCAATTCTATGGAATCTCAAATATATGAGATCTTTGCCTATTCTGATACTGCTCAAGCCTTGTGGGAATCTCTTCATGAAGTGTATGGTCAAGCTAACAATTCTTCTCGAATTTTTGAATTGCAGCAAGGTTTGGCTTATTCCAAACAAGGTGCGAATCAGTCATTTACTGAACATCTAGGTGACATGAAAAAATAATGGGATGAACTCCACCAATACCGACCCGCCACCTGTCGCGGCCCTCTCGAGGGCTAATGGGTCGTCCTGTCGTCGGTCCGGACGCGGGTCTCTCCCAAGGTCCATTACCCAAATCGCAACGACTGGGTATACGTGGTCGACCTTTGGTGTGGTCTGGTGACATGTGATACGTGTACATGCCAAGGAGTCGCCACCAATTATTTCGTGGAAGGTACAATAGGAAATTCTATCGAATAGTCGGGAGCAATCTATTCGATTCTGCGAAAACTAGAGAAATGAGATCGAGGACTTTGTTACGCCAACGGTCAGAGTTGACGCCCTTTCAGCACCTAAGTTGAACGATTTATCTAATCCTAAGATTCATGCAGATGAGTGGGGTACTGATCCTAAATCTAGGAGTTCGGGTAGATAGGAGTGGCTACCTTATCACTCACAATCAGTAAAAATAAATACGTAAATCAAGGATCCAAAACGTGCGGATAAATCATATGAAAGCAACGTGGCATCCATAATAAGGCTCTATCAGCCTAGAGAAGTGTAAATCAAGGCTTAAGAGGGATCTTGACATGATTCGCCCATGAAAGGCAAAATCGTAATTTCGAGAAATTTGAGGACAATTTACCCTAGAATGGCAAAATTATCATTTTAAATGAAATGTGTAGTCAAAAGATAACAGAAATATGATTGACGACCAAACCAATCCATTTCCTATTTTTCGGGAATTTCCAGAATTTTTCTAAAATTTAAAGGTGATTTTAACCTTGGAGGGGTAAAATAGTCATTTTGGACGAAGACGAGAAATGAAAATCTCAAACATTAGGATTGGTCGACCACCTGACCCAAACCCTAATTTTAAGCAATTTTCAATACTCGATTGGAATAGGAAAAACGATTTACCATTTGAGGGGTAAAGTCATCATTTTGAAGAAAAGACGAGATTCGAGAACCCAAGCAGAAGGATTGATCACCTAACTGACCCTAATCATTATCTTAGTGTCCTCGACTTATCTTGTATACAAGGCTGAGACGGTTTACCCTTAAAGGGTAGGATCGTCCATTTCCGAAAGAACGGATGAGAAATCCCAAAAATAAGATTGACCAGTTGTCTGTGGTCAATCCTCAATTTTTGGATATTTCTGGAGTGTCTAGGAATTTTCTACAATTTTCCTACATTTTTTTGGGATTTTCTAGGATTTTCTAACATTTTTTAGAATTTTCTAGAATTTTTTCGATTTTTTTATTGTTTAAATCATTTTCTGAATTTTTATTATTCAAAATATGATTCGGATCGGGTCGACCCGACCCACTCGGGTCGGAACTTGGCCTAGACCCGGACTCGCGCGACCAGCCACCCAAAACGACGCCGTCTTGGGTTTTTTTATTTTTCTGTTATTCGGATTTAATCCGACGGCTCCTATTGAACCACGTGGTGATTCTACGACCTTAGGATGATCTGACTGAAATCTACGGTCCAGATCAAAAGCTGATTATTCCTCGACCATTTGATCAGGTTACTTAAACCTACGGTCACGATTAAAAGCCAAGATTCAATCCTAACCGTTAATCCCTACTAATCTAAACGACGCCATACTACCACTAACCTAAACGACATCGTTTCGACTTGTTCTAATTTTCTAATTTTAAAACTATTTTAGGATATTCCTAATTATTAATCGGACGGTCATTAAAAATTGGACTCGCTTAACCTAAACCGCCCGATCTAATCTAGTTCAACCTAACAAACTAACGATCGAACTGACTCGACAACCACGTGGACCAATCAAGTGTCGCCACCTAAGACGCTGACTCGTTGACCTGCCACGTCAGCTTCGTCTTCAACCTCGCGGCTGCCTCTGAACGGACTGCTACGACTCTCCGGCGACGATCCGACGGTGAAATCTTAATGGAATCGCACGAAACCGACGCCAATCGATTCGCAACAATCTATAGTTTAACATATCTAAGAATCATGGCATCTCATCCACTAAATCACGTACATTATGCAGAATGCCGAGTACGGCCATGAGAGTTCAATCACACAGTTCACACCAAACCATGGCAATTCAGTCACAGGATAGGATCAATAGGAGTCCAGAACACTTACCTCGAGCTCCGATTGAGCTCGCACGGGCTAGATTTGGCTAAGCGAGGTTGAACAGTACTCGGCTATGGCGGGAGGTTTGGAGACTCGATTCGAAGTGTTAAAGCGAAATCGATGTAAAGTAAAGATACGATGATGGTCAGTAATGTCTAGGGAACAAAACGCACACACTAAACGCAAGAACAAACGTAAAATAGGTGAGTCGCCATTGATGCACAGTGAAGAGCTCAGAACTGCATCTCACCTATTCTCGCGATTTAGTGTGGTGCAGCCGACGGCGATTGCTTCCCGGAGCTTCAGGCGAGCTTGTGGTAACCTTCTTTGGCTTCGGTTTGGCCGGAGACGGCCTAACCAGCGCCCTTCAAATTCGAGCTCCAATCCTCGACAATGGCGATGGAAGGTGAGCTCTCTCCCACCTAATCTCTTCCGATCATGGCCGATTGTCCAGTTGATTGCTCGATCGAAATTTGCCTGAGAACTGTTCATTCGCGCGGGAGTCCTGAGGAAGACGATGACACTGTAGCGGACCGGTCTGACCGGGCGGCCTGACAGGTCAGAACCGGTTTTGATCTAGTTTTCAAAATTAATTGCAATTTGACTGGAAATTTTTGTAATTAAACTTCATAATCGAACTTATGACATCAATTTTATCTAAAAATGTGATTTTGCCCAAAAGTTTATTTCAATTTCTACAAAAACCCCAAATTTACCCTTAATTGCAATTCGTGAAATTGTGAAATTGAAGGCTCAAATGGTCAAATTGGACAAAACCACCTATGCCAATTGATTCGGAATGATTAAAAACATTGGGAAGTGACTTCAATTTGTAATGGTAGTCCCTGAATTGAAAGTAATTTCAAATACGCCCAAATTCAAGGACTAAAATGCAATTAGGTATGTAATTTCGCCTAATTCATGCAATTGAGCAATTTTTGCAAACAATTGGGCTAAATTGCAATGAGGGACACTTAGATTGAATGTCAAGATCCTAAAAAATGTCAAAATTGCAAATTAAAAGACTCAATTGACACTTTTTGCCAAATTCAATCATATGCATAGCAAAGGAACACATAAAATTGAATTTGAATTTGGATTTTTTATGTGGTCAAAAGGACAAGGGATTTAAAATAAAAATATTGATTATTTTTTCATATTTTGCGACCTCGAATGCTATTTTTCTTGAATTTTCAAGTATTTTCATATTTTCTAAAAACACTAAAAAATATGAAAAATATGAAAAATTATTTTTTGGTCAAAAATGGTTCCTTAGGCTTGGCTAAGGCCACCAAAGTTGATCTTGTAATTTTTTTACTTTTTGTGAATTTTTTTATGAATTTTCTAAGAATTAGCTAAAAAAGACTGATCCGAAATTAGGTGTCAACACCACCCAGAATGTTGCTGATTATATCAAAAGAGAAGAGCAAGACAAAATATTTCAGTTGTTGGCAAGTCTTAAACCCGAGTTTGAAGATACAAGAAAATAAATTTTGTCGAGTCCCATTCTTCCTTCCTTCAGTTCGGTGTGCGCCACTGTACAAAATGAGGAGACCCGCAAGCGAGTCATGAATTTTACTCCATCTTCTCTCACGACCACAGGGGGAAAACTTTGTTCACAATACTACAATCGGCACTAGTGTCGCACCACGAGGTGAGTCTAGTGCTTTGGTGTCCGATGTCCGTTTTACCAAGGGAAAATTCAAGAAATCTGTTCGCTTTCATTGCGATCATTGTGATCGTGATGGACACTCTAAAGATCGCTGTTGGGTTCTTTATCCGCACCTTCGTCCCGCTAAGGACAAAGGTCCGAATGCTCAGACCGTAGTGCATAGTAATGGGGTAGAATTCCGACACAGTTGGAATCTCTTGCACTTTAGGTTCAGCAATTACTTCAGAGCCATGGTCAGGGAGAATCTTCTTCTACCACCTCGAACACTGCAAACCTTGCTAAGGCTTCGGGTAATGTGTATGCCAATTCTGCTCTTTCTCACTCTAAGTTTATTATTGATTATGGAGCCATAGATCATATGTGTCATTCTCCACATATATTATCTAATATTGCCTCAAGTAGTTTGCATCCTACTGTTACTGTTGCTAATGGTAAGCAAGTTCCTACTATGGGGAGTGGACAACTTCATTTTTTCTCGAAACTGTCTGAGGCTTTATTGGTCCCTGCATTGTCATCTAATTTGATGTCTGTCAGTAAGTGTGCTAAACAGTGGAATTGCAATGTTATTTTCACCCCGCGAAAGGTGCTCTTTTAGGATCGCACTACTAGGAGGATGATTGGTGAAGGTACACTGAAGAATGGGCTGTACATGTTGGAGTCTCACCCTACAGTTTCGCTGGCAAAGGCTGTTGCAGACACATCTTGCTTATGGCATTAGCGCATGGGTCTTCCCTCCTATCGTGTACTCCGTATTCTTGACTCGTCCCTCAGTCATGATTCTACCACTTGTGATTCTTGTCACTTTGCTAAGCAGTATAGATTGCCTTTTTCTCTACTGAATTATTTGGCCTAGTACACTTTGATGTTTGGAGTTCTCCTATTATTTCTAAGGAAGGTTTTCATTATTTTGTTACATTTATTGATGACAAATCTCGAGCTACTTGGCTTTACATTCTTAAGTCAAAGACTGAAGTTCTCTGTGGCTTTCAAGAATTTTGCAACATGGTAAAAAATCAATTTGATACTTTTGTGAAAGTTCTTTGTATGGATAATGGCACATAATGTACTAATCAGCAGTTTCAAAGTTTTTTACATAGCTTGGGCATTCTTCATCAGACCTCCTGTGTTGGTACTCCTCAACAGAATGGTATTGCCGAAAGAAAAAATCGCCATATGCTTGAAGTAATTAGGGCTTTGATGTTCTCCAGTCACCTGCCAAAAACTTATTGGGCCGATGCTGTTCTCACGGCTTGCTACTTAATTAACCGATTCCCCAGTCGAGTTTTGGACTACAAAACCCCTATGGCAGTGTTACACGGCTGGAAATCTGACCTTTCTCATTTGAGGATATTTGGATGCATCTGTATGTACATTCCCAAACTGGTGGTAAACTTGATCCTCGTGCCAGGAAATGTGTGTTTATTGGGTATTCCTGTCAAAACTTATTGGGCCGATGCTGTTCTCACGGCTTGCTACTTAATTAATCGACTCCCCAGCCGAGTTTTGGACTACAAAACCCCATTGGCAGTGTTACACGGCCAAAAATTTGACCTTTCTCATTTGAGGATATTTGGATGCATCTATTATGTACATTCCCAAACCGGTGGTAAACTTGATCCTCGTGCCAGGAAATGTGTGTTTATTGGATATTCTTCCGTCAAGAAAGGCTATAGATGTTATGACTCAAGTACCCACCGGGTATATGTCTCTCGTGATGTGTTATTTGATGAAAATCACATGTTTTTTTTTTCTGATAGGAACCAAACTCAGGGGGAGTATACTAACGACTATGGGGAATTCTATCTTGATTTTGTTCCTATCCCAATACCGCCCGAGGGGATGCCATATGTCACAAGTCCTGCAGGTTCCACAATCTCATGCCCAAAAGTGGTTCATGACCACTCACGCGATTTTGATATCACTGCTAACAGTGATTCCTTCCCAACTGCTAATGCAGAAATTGTTCCCGAGAGTATGATGAATGAAAATGCAGCAGAAGCGGTGCCAACAACTGTTTCACTTCGAAGGTCATCACGTGCTACTCAACCTTCAACACGTCTTCAAAACTTCTCCACCTATTACGCTGTTCAACATCCTATCTAGGAATTTATTGGGTATGACAAGATTTCTAATAATCACTTTAGTTTTTTTATCTTCTATTGATGAGCAATAAGAACCTACTAGCTTCTTTGAAGCAAAGGATAAAGGTGTATGGATTGACGCCATGAAAGATGAACTTCAAGCCTTAGATCGTAATCATACTTGGGAGTTGGTACAATTTCCAAAAGGAAAAAAGACTGTTGGATGTCAATGGATCTACAGAATTAAGTATAATATTGATGGTTCCATTGAGAGACATAAAGCTCGCCTTGTTGCCAAAGGATACACTTAGACCCATAGTTATCAAGGCGTCGCCTAGGCGACCTCGGGCGACCAAGGCGTCCTGTCGCCTTGCTGATTCTCCTCAAGGCGGGCGCCTTGGTCGCCTTGTGGACGCCTTGGGCGCCTTGTACGCCTAGGGGACGCCTTGGGCGCTTTGAGAAGTACAAATATTAAAAGTTATTTATTTTTAATAATCTTTCATGCATATATTTACTATATTAAAAGTTGTTTATTTTTAATAATCTTTCATGTATATATTTGCTCTGTTGAATCATGAATGTAAGTTTTGAAGTACAAATATAAAATATATAATTATACATATATATTTAAAAATTTAGTTACATTGTCACCTTATCGCCTTGCGGACGGCTAGGCTGGTGCCTAATCGCCTAGGCGTTTTAGAGGCCTCTGCTCGCTTTGTCGCCTTAACAACTATGCTTAGACCTATGGGATAGACTACAAAGAGACCTTCGCACTAGTGGTAAAAATGAACATGGTAAGAGTGTCGTTGTCTGTAGCTGTTAATTGTGGATGGTCTTTATTCAGATGGATGTAAAAAATGCCTTCCTTCATGGAGATTTAGAAGAAGAAGTGTATATGGATCTCCCTCCAGGACATCCCTTGCAAAATAAGAATGGAGTGGTGTGTAGATTGAAGAAAACATTATATGGACTTAAACAGTCGCCTAGAGCCTGGTATGGGAAGCTTAGTTCGGCACTCATCAGGTTTAACTTTAAAAGAAGTGCTGCAGACTCGTCGATGTTTACTAAGCGGACGATCAAGGTATTGTTGTCATTCTAGTTTATGTTGACGACATTGTTATTACTAGTAGTAACTCATCTGGAATTGAAGCACTCAAACTTCATCTGAGCAAGGAATTTGATATTAAAGATCTTGACAAATTGAAATATTTCTTTGGTATTGAAGTGGCAAGTTCTCATAGAGGAATATTCTTCTCGCAAAGGAAATAAACCATTACAGCAGTAAGTTTCTTAGAGTCAAACCGGCCAATATACCTATGGATTAGAGCAGTAAGTTTCTTTCAAATAATACACCATTACAGGACATTGGGCAATTCCAGAGACTAGTTGGACGGCTAATTTACCCGACTATTACTAGGCCTGATCTTGCTTATTCGGTTAGTTACGTGAGTCAGTTTATGCAGAATCCAACACAGAGATTGTTGGGTATACTTGAAAGCTTCGGTACATGAAAGCTTCACCAGGGAGAGGAATATTGATGAAGAATAATGGTCACACAGAGATTGTTGGGTACACTGATGCAGACTGGGCTGGAAATCCTATGAATAGGAAATTTACTATAGGTTTTTGCACATTTGTGGGTGGAAATACCGTTACTTGGAATAGCAAAAAGTAAATTGTTGTTGCTCGTTCTAGTGCAGAGGCTGAGTACAGGGCCATGGCAACCACCACATCCGAAATTGTGTGGCTACGATTATTGCTTCAAGAATTGGGCTGTGAGACTACGACTAAAGCCACAAAGTTATTTTGTGACAATCAAGCAGCGACATACATCGCCTCCAATCATGTTTTTCATGAAAGGACTAAACACATACAGGTGGATTATTACTTCATGAGGGAGAAGGTTCAAGATAAGACAATTGAGACTTCTTACATTCGTAGTGAGATCAGCTTGCAGATATTTTCACCAAAGCTCTTTCCAAAGAGGTATTCCAAGATATGGTGAACAAGTTGACCTATGACAATGTTTTCGCTTCAACTTGAGGGGGAGTGTTGGAGGATTATATCTCCTATCATAGGAAAGGAGATATCATCAAATATTGTATTTTGATTTCATTATCTATTTAGAAATGTTTTCCTTTTTCAAGTTGCCTGTGATCTTTATTGTAGCAACCTAATTCTGTATATAAAAGAGGCATGATACAAAGGCTAAACTCACGACAAGAAGAAAAAACATCGTGAGAAATTTGTCCGAGGACGTAGGCTTACAGCCGAACCTCGTTAATTCTTGTGTGTTATTTTTAGTGATTGTTTGAAATTCATCAGTCTCCGTATCGCCCATAAAGGGATTTGAAGCTTTAACTCGAAGAACTTCCTCACATATCCCTTGATTTCGCCCCTTTGCTCTAGGCGATGGAGTTCATCCCTAGCTGCTTCCATCGCAAAGGCGGGTTATGTTGTTAAAATTCTTCGACAAACTTTTCCCACGTGGTGATGGGTTCACCACTTCTTTCCTCACTCATGCGATCGTTGCGGTCTCTGTGCGTAGCATATCGTCCATTATTGCTGCGGTGCGCAATATTTCTCCATGTACCACAAGTATTTGACCACGTCCTTGGCCACCCGCGAGCCTTCGAATTCCTTCATCTTTGGGGCGTCCACTTGTGGACCATGTTGCACGGTGACCCAACCCCATTCACAGTGCAGCTTCCACCTCAGCAAGTTTTGCCTCAAGGTCGGTCATCTTAGCGCGCGTGGCCTCCATCAAGGTACGGAGTTCCTCGGTGGCAGCTGTCGATTTGTCCTGAAACTCCCCCATGCCGGTTTCAAGCCCTTGCGCGGATGCTTGGAGCTCTTTCTTCTCGGTCTCGAGCCCATCGACGTCCCCTAATAGCTCCACAATCGATTCTTGGGTTCAGTGGTCCTTCCCTTCAGTCCTCCACAGCGTTCCTGTCTTGGTCTGATGTAACAGCGGAAGGATGCTCCATTGTGGTGGGGATCGATCGCTCTGATGCACTTGTCACGGGTTGGTTGTATCGTTACGTTCCTACACCAGTGAGGCCTTAGGAAAAACTTCTCAAGTCAACTGACTCACACACACACGCACCGTACAAAATGAGAGAAACCGAGTGTGGAGAGGAAGCACGAATTGTATTCCGAATAGGGTGTGTTACAAATGAGGGGGATCACCATTTATATGCACAAGCATGGAGAACCCTTGTCTCTCCAGCTCTCGTCCTTTTCTCCTTGGCCTACATGTCTTGTCTTGCACGGTTGGGTTGCCATGCCTTGTCCAATACGAACGAATCGACTCTCGTGGGACTCTTCATCTAGGGTCTGATCATTACGTGGGCTGTCCCCAGGACAATTCTGGTAGGTCCAAGAACACCAAGGGACGCGCCTAGCCTTCTTGGGCCATTGCTCAGCCGGGTTGGGTCCTCCATGGTCGTTGAGACTAGTTCATGGCCAGGCCCTTCGTATGTATCGTGCCCCTTTCCTTGTACGAGAATTTGTTGGGCCGTGATACAACTCAAGCATCTCCATGTATATATGGGTAGCTTTTCTCAGGTAATAAATACACATTTAGTTTGACGACAAGCTGCGTTAGCATTATTTTACTCGTTTTGACAAATCTTTTACTATGTTCGACGCCGTAATCTCCACAACGCACCAAAGTAGCCCGAGATTAAAAAAGAGAGAAGAATATGCCTTCTCTTCTCATGAACACTATACAGCGAAAATTTCAAAAGAAAAATAATCAGAATCTGACATAATTTTTGCCTTATTATTTATGGGATTGGTTGCACTTGCTCTAACAGCTGCAATTCCAAAGATGCATCCGCTCCGCTGTGGATCAGAGACGAGCTGTACATGTCCCGGCACTCAAAACTGAAGAGAGTGTAGCAATTGAACACAAGAAAAAAGTGAATTTGCTGTTTAAAACTTCCTTGTAGAAACGACCACCAAATGTTGGAACCTATTCTCGATATACTTTCGGAACAGAAATGCGTATGGTAAAAAAATATTTCAAAAGTGTTCTAAGCCAAAAAAAGAAACAAAAAAAAAAACTTGTTTCTGGATTTTGGAACACTTTTTTAGAAACTACTCGAGGGTGAGCTTTGGCAAGCCGTCCCGACCGCCGTGGCCGCTGCCCGCCGCCGATCCTCGATCCCCAGTGGCCCCGCCGATCCTTCATTTTGGCGAAAAAAGTGTTTTTTAACTTACCAAACGTGTTTCTGTTCCCAGAAATCATAGCCGGGAACAGAAATACAAAAAAAATATTTCTGTTCCAAATATATTCCCAGGAACAGAAACATTACCAAATGCAACCTTGGCGGACAAGATTCTTTGCAGCATCTTGTTGTGGAAATTCTCCTATATTTTAATTCTGACAAAACTATCAAAAGAAGTGTATAAAGTTTTATGATGCAAAAAAAATGAGTAAGCTGCAGGTTGTATGGATTTAATTCTGTCACAAGGACCGAGGGTCAGATGGAGTGCTTCTGGACAAAGGGTCAGATGGAGTGCCTTTGGACGAAGGGTCAGATGGAAGTGCTTCTGACGGGGTCAGATGGAAGTGCTTCTGACAGGGTCAGATGGAGATGCTTCTGACGAGTGACAGATGGACCTTATCAAATCTCTGAATTACCATTCCATAAACACTGATCTATTTCAGGAAATTCTTTATGAAGACGAAACTTGAATTAATCAGCTTCTACATCTCCAAAAAAATGAAGACCCACGTATGGCAGGTTTCTGATCAAGGCAAGGTTCTTCATGGAAATTTGTGATATTCGATTGACATGATATCCCTTCTAATTTTAATCAAGGGATCTTCTACAACTGAATATTACTTTCCAAAAATATCTCTTCGGGACCAATACGGATTTTCCACACTTATGGAAACTGGAGATTTTAGTTGTATGGGCAACTAAATCAGAAGGGTTCAAACTCTTCTTCAACGATCATCATATCTTCTAAGATACAGTCTCGTTCAATCACGATTGATGACGTCCAATCAAGGATTGAAGAGCGATCTCTTGGCCGGGTATCCAACGGCTAGTTTGGAGGCGGGAGAGTATAAAAGAAGAATCATGACGATATGAGAAGTAGATGTGAATAGAAATCCAAAAGTGCAAGCGTAATTCGAATTGTACCCAAAATCATTATGAGTGCTCAAATCTTATTCATTGTGAGAATCTGTAAGAGAGAGAAATCAAGTGGTTGAGTGATTGTAATTCTCTTGATTCTTCATAGTGAAATCTAGCCGATCGGCTGTCATCGTGGGAGAGTGGACGTAGGCTTGACAAGCCGAACCACTATAAACTCAGCGTGCTCTCTTCTCTTCCCTACTTTGTTGTTGCATTTGAATTGCATATTATCTCTTGCCAATCGCATATTGAAAGTTTCATTAATTCCGCAAGAAATTTCAATTTAGTTGTCGTTTCACCTATTCACCCCCCTCTAGGTGATATTGCTAGTTCCATCAATTGGTATCAGAGCAGGTTGCTCATATTTACGAAGTGTCTATTAACTTCAGAGCTAACGATCTACTATGTCTAGCAATCATTCTTCAGAAGCAGGCGATTCGCACTTTGCCAACAAGCCACCATACTTTGATGGGAATGAATATAATATGTGGAGCAACAAGATGAAATGGTTCTTTAAGGCGTATGATGATTTGATGTGGGATGTTGTAACAAATGGTATTGTACCAAATGCTGCTGCAAGTACAAGATCTGGAAATGAAACAAATCTCACCACAACAATGGCTGAGACTGAAAAAACCAAAAGACGAAGCTTAGATTCCAAAGCCGTTAAATAAGGAATACTTTAATTTTCACCACAACAAGGGACTGAAATGTTTCCATGCTAGCAGATATTTTCACAAAACCCTTAAATAAGAAATCCTTTAATTTTATTAGAAATAAATTAGCTATCATTAACCCTATGTTTTGAGCATATTTTAGACCAGAAGGAACGTCAGAAGGAAAGACAGAATGAGCATCAGAAGGAATATCAGAAGGAGAGTCAGAAGGAAAGACAGAAGGAGCGTCAGAAGGAACGTCAAAAGGAGCGTGAAAAGCAATTCATATTTTTTTGGAAAGTTCATAATTCAAAGGTCAGTTATCTCCTAAATTGCTTTTAAGGTAAGTTTCTTATATAAATATATATCTGCGTATATTTGATTGACGGTGACAAATTGATTTATTAAAGGAATTCTTTTATTTCTCTTTAAATTGATTTTGTTTCCAAAAATAATCGCCACTTTTATAAAACACCGAACCGTCACCTCTGTTATCTCACTTTCAAATCTTTCTCAAATCAAAACCCTAAACCGTATTCAAAATCCCTCTTGCTCTCGATTTCTTCCTCAAATCAACATTCTCTATTCCAAAGTTTCAAACTTTCTTCATCTCCATGACTCCGAAATCAGCCTTTGACTCGAAGAAAACTCCTCAGACAAAGAGAAAGTTCCCCTCTTCAACTGCAGGCACCATCGAGCCTACGGAAACTGAAATCAATGAACAGCGCGAGGCATTCCGTTTGGCAAAAGGTTTGTCTTTATCTGTTTTTGAAGAGAAAGAAGCCATGGCACACATTGTTAAGCCAATGTACGATAGCATTAAGGCAGCAGGGGATTTTGGTGATCAACTTAGAAAACTGCTAGATATTCACAAATTCGCTAGTGAGAGCGAATTGCTAGAGTTCTTTAGTTTGCCTGGAAAGGTCGTTGAACCAATTGCTGTTAAAGAACCTGAATCTGCCTCTAGAAAGGGAAAGAAGAAAGTAGCAGAGACCAGTTCGAAAGCAACTACACGAAAACCCTCTCCAATTAGGCTGGCGGCACTAAGGCAAAGGTCAAAGATGATGATGATATCCTGTTCAATGACTTTGTGAAGAACATTGGGTTTAATTTAGATAAAAGCTTTCTTGATCCTGAATTTCAAAGTCAAGTACATAAGAACAGGTTCGAATCCTTGAAACAGAGAGGCATCATACCACACATGGTATTTGATTTGAAGTACTTTGACGCAAATGGCATCCCTCTTAGAAAGCATATTCAAAAGGCCAACCTAGAGCTTTTTGTAACCAAAAGGGGTTTCACTTTTCTTGACTTGGTAGCTTATTTTTACTCTAATCTTCACTTTGCCAACTTCAACACTATGTTCTTCACTGCGCGTAGAAAGCAGTATGTATTGCATGTTGATGAATTGGCATTCATCATGAGCACTAGAAAAAGGGTTTTCACACCTCTGGATGTTACTGTTGAGGAGGCTTTCTGTTTTCTTACTGGAAAAGCAAGTTCTCTAGAGAGTCGAAATCTCATATAGCCTACAATGATTTCCCTCTGAAGCACACATTGATGCACAAGATTGTCATAGAATGTCTCAGACCAAAGGCAGCCTCGAAGACAGACTTCTCAAAGTATGAGGCAAAACTGTTATGGGGCATCTTGCAGGGAAAGAAGATTTTTTTTCCCACACCGTCCTACTGCACATGTACAGGTCAGTCCTCAAGCCAAATGGACATCTACCTTATGCTGGTCTGATCTATAGAATAATTGAATATTGTAAGATCAAGGCTTCTGGAGAACTTATCAAGAAGGAGATTCCCTTGATGACTGCTGGTGAAACTATGATGGGCAAGATGGGATACAAAAGGACTCCTACTGGATGGAGGACCAAGAACAATGAATCAGTTCTTGTGGAGTTTGAGGATGAGTCCAAACAGAAGTCTCCAAAAAGGAGGAAAGTTATGTCACTCAAGGGTCAACAAGAAGACACTTCATCTGATGATCAGTCCAGAAGAAGCAGGACAGAATCTGACTCTGAAGCTACTCCATCCAACGGTGCTTCAGATGGAGAAAGTCAAACTGAGAGTCAGAATCACAGTGCTGAAGAAGGAGGAGATGAAAATGAAACACAACCAAAAGACAAAGTTGTGTACATCTGTGATTTGACAAAGGAAGATTTCCTCACTATGTGGACTGATGAAGATGTTGCGAGAAAAGAAAATGAAACAGAGTATCATGATACTCTCTTCACCTTTGACTATGAGCAGTGGTCAGCACAGGTATTTGCACAGATGGTGTCAGAAGAACAGGTGGCAAAACCAGATGATGCTGAGGCTTACTCCGTATCCTCTACCCGACTAACTGTTCACAAAGGCAATTCAAGCTTGGTGACTGCAATTGCAAGAGAGGATAAACTCTCGAGTGCTTAGTCCATACCAATGGACATTGACGAAGAAATAGTTTCTGTGCCAAGTACAAAAGCTAAAGGAAAGAAGGCTATAAATCAGGGGGAGCTTGTGCCTGCAACCTCTGATGTATTTCTAACAGAAGTATTTGCTTCTCAAGCCTTTCCTAAAGCTCATTCTGAGGGGGAGAATTTAGCATCAAAAGGGATTGATACCACAAATCAGGAACCATCTCCTACAGAACCACAGGTTGAAACTCAGAGGCAAATGGAAAATCTTCAACAAATTCTCATTCAGGCTCTGGCTGCTATGGAAACCAGGTTAGACCAGAAACTGCATAACCTTGAACAGAAGATTGATGGGAAGTTGCAGGGTATGGCAAATCAGGTGTCAAATCTCGAGAAGACCATTGACTTATATGGCCGAATGTTTTGTGCTGAGATTGCAAACATGCCTGCATATGCACTGGTCAGGACTGACAGAACTACTTCGGAACTACCTTCAACTCAAGCTGTCAGAAGCCATGCTCAGAGAATGGGAAGCAGATATGAAGGACTTTCTTCAGCAGAGACTGATGCAGAGCCTGAAGATATTCCCTTATCATCCAAAATTCCCCCTTCTTCTTCTTAAACTTTAACACAAACAGATGTCTTTTATTATGCAATTTCATTTTTAAGCAATTGCTTCGACAAACATATTCTTTCGCCTATATACTCTTTTTGCTGTTGACAAAAAGGGGGAGAGTTTATCGATTTAATTAGTTCTATTTATCCCTTACTATTTATCCTTCACTACTACAATGCAGCAGGATATTACAGTTGTGCAGGATATTATAATGCAGGAGCAAATTGAGTGACTATGCTATCTGATTTATCACAATATCCTTTGACATACTATGTTTATGAGATTTTGTAGTTTTGTCACCATCAAAAAGGGGGAGATTGTTGTGGAAATTCTCCTATATTTTGATTCTGACAAAACTATCAAAAGAAGTGTATAAAGTTTTATGATGCAGAAAGAATGAGTAAGCTGCAGGTTGTATGGATTTAATTCTGTCACAAGGACCAAGGGTCAGATGGAGTGCTTCTGGACGAAGGGTCAGATGGAAGTGCTTCTGACGGGGTCAGATGGAGATGCTTCTGACAAGTGACAGATGGACCTTATCAAATCTCCGAATTACCATTCCATAAATACTGATCTATTTCAGGAAATTCTTTATGAAGATGAAACTTGAAATTAATCAGCTTCTGCATCTCCAAAAAAATGAAGACCCACGTATGGCAGGTTTCTGATCAAGGCAAGGTTCTTCATGGAAATTTGCGATATTCGATTGACATGATATCCCTTCTAATTTTAATCAAGGGATCTTCTACAACTGAATATTACTTTCCAAGAATATCTCTTCGGGACCAACATGGATTTTCCACACTTATGGAAACTGGAGATTTTAGTTGTATGGGCAACTAAATCAGAAGGGTTCAAACTCTTCTTCAACGGTCATCATATATTCTAAGATACAGTCTCGTTCAATCACGATTGATGACGTCCAATCAAGGATTGAAGAGCGATCTCTTGGCCGGGTATCCAACGGCTAGTTTGGAGGCATGAGAGTATAAAAGAAGAACCATGGCGATCTAAGAAGTAGACGTGAATAGAAATCCAAAAGTGCAAGCGTAATTCGAATTGTACCCAAAATCATTCTGAGTGCTCAAATCTTATTTATTGTGAGAATCTGTAAGAGAGAGAAACCAAGTGGTTGAGTGATTATAATTCTCTTGATTCTTTATAGTGAAATCCAGCCGATCAGCTGTCATCGTGGGAGAGTGGACGTAGGCTTGACAAGCCGAACCACTATAAACTCAACGTGCTCTCTTCTCTTCCCTACTTTGTTGTTGCATTTGAATTGCATATTATCTCCTGCCAATCGCATATTGAAAGTTTCATTAATTCCGCAAGAAATTTCAATTTAGTTGTCGTTTTACCTATGCACCCCCCTCTAGGTGATATTGCTAGTTCCATCACATCTGAAACCCGAGGCCATGGCTCCCTCTCTTAATGCCGATTAAGAAGTAATCAGAGAGATGTTTACACTGATGGACACTGAAAGTGACGGCAAGGTAACGCATACAGAATTGAAGGCTGGGCTTCATATGGTTGGTTCGCAGTAGGTAGAACCGGAGATCAAGATGCTGATGGAAGTGGTAACTTATACTTAGTTTATACCGATTATCGGAGAGTGTTTTCCATTTGGTGTTGCGTTGCCTGCGCATTTCATTCCCTTTTTCTAAGATGTTTGATAATGAATCCTCTCGAGAGTCATCCTGAGTAACTCTTGTTCTTAAATTTAGCTAAAAGAGGTTGGATTTTTTCTTTTTTCATGTTTCTTTTCTTGGCAATCAAGCTCACTCCCAGAGCAAGTTGTTCATGCCGCCATGCTGCCAACGCCTGAGAAGCGATTGCCGTGTTGTTTCACATACCAGGAGTCTGCCTCGTCTGGCCCAAAATTATCGTTATTATCTAACCCCCACATCGCTATATCTAAGACCGTTGATATCTGATTCTGAGACCATTTTGCCAACCATGCCTTCAATCGAATTGAACCGTATCACCAGCTTTTGCTGTCTGATTGAGGTTTTTTTCGCTCAGATTTACTTGTCATCAGTTATGAGTAGAGAACAGGAAGTACCGCGGTTTACCGATAGCACTGAATTGTTTTTTTTTTTTTTTAAGCAGCGGGGAGGTTGTGTTTGACCAGGAAGTGGGAGATGAATTATTTGCTGTCAGGAATCAGTAAGAGTTGCTTGTGGGCTGTGCCAAAATTTGAGTTCGGAAAGATTTTTAGTGTTGCAAGAGAGTACTTGTTGGTTGAATCCTGCGGAGTATCGTGCTTTTGCTTCCCAAGAGTTTACCTGGACAATGGTCAGTCCGACCAGACCAATTCGCGTCTCTTCTGTACAGCCAGCGTCGCGGCAGCTCAGCGGGGCAAGGACCGCACGCGTACATGGTGTCGAAGCACCCTCTGGTTGGGGCTGATGAAGGCGCACGGGATCTGGGTGAACTGGGTGGCACGACAAAGGGTACTTTTTTAATTAAAAAAAATAAAAATTTGCATTCAAAGCTCCTTTAGAACGTTGTTTTTACCAAATATCATTCAACCCAAAGTTCATTTTCAAATGAGATTTTACCAAATACAATTAGTATTTTTCTAAACCCCTTTAGGTTGAAGGCATTTGCATTCCCTCAAAGTTCATTTTAAATGCTGAACCAAATCCACACGTAGTCCTTTCATTAATATAAAATCAGGATCAATATTGAACATTTTCATATGGTTCTTGGATTAAGTTGAATATGTACCAAAAGATGGAGGACTACATTGAACAAGTTAAAAGTTCCGGGATCACGTTATACACTGGACCAAAGTTTATGGATCATTTGTTTCATTTTCTGTGTAGACGTTGGCCTGACATGGCATGATGTATCTCCGGCGCCCATCCTTGGCATTTCGTTTTCTGACTTAAGTCCGAAGTTGGCCTTGGCCACTCATTAACTCCTTGTTACCGTAGATTCTTGAAGATTTTGATGTTGATGTACCGAGTTGAGAATCAGAATCATGACAATCACTACTCGCCAAATTCTCCACCGGACTAGCATTGGAGTTATTCAGAATGATTGGCCCATTTTTCAAGGATGGGGAATGTCACCATCACAT
Organism: Rhodomyrtus psidioides; assembly: GCA_021437785.1. Classification (NCBI taxonomy): domain Eukaryota; kingdom Viridiplantae; phylum Streptophyta; class Magnoliopsida; order Myrtales; family Myrtaceae; genus Rhodomyrtus; species Rhodomyrtus psidioides. The sequence continues at coordinate 8,343,243 of JAILYB010000015.1, read as the reverse complement.
ACAAACATAAGACGGGTAGTTCGAACTTTGAAACTTCCTTGAGTCACGTCGAGTTAGTCAGGATCCTACGACCACGTGGTTTAGTTTGAACGAAACGGAAAGGACAACATTCTTGTTCGTCGAGAATGACGTATGCCAATCATTGAAAGCATATGATTTAAGGCTTTTCCGGCATCGAACTTGGACACCACAACGAAGGGGTTGTAATGGTTGAAACAATGGAGCAGGAGCAGAAGCAGAAGAGCGTTGCAGCTGATGAGGCTGATAAGATTCACTACAGAGGATGGAAAGCCATGCCTTTTGTCATAGGTATGTGAGAATCACTAGCGAGTTCTGTTACATTCAAGCGTTTGCCCTGCGAAATTTTCGGAATTATGCGGTTCTAATCTGATACGAAACGCAGGAAATGAGACATTCGAGAAGCTCGGGACGATCGGAACCTTGGCCAACCTGTTGGTCTATCTAACTACTGTCTTCAACATGAAGAGCATCACTGCTACTAATCTCATCAACGTTTTCAATGGCACCGCCAACTTCGCCACCTTGCTCGGAGCTTTCCTCTGCGATACTTACTTTGGGCGCTATAAGACGCTAGTGTTCGCCACCATTTCCTCAGTTCTGGTAACAATGCTAATTCTCTTTTTCACACGTGCGAGCATCTCCTCGTCTGTATAACTCGCTCTTCTTAGGTGACAAGTACACATTAAGTTTCGCTTTTTCAAGCTACGTCAGCATTGTTGAACTCGTTTTAACAAATCTTTTACTATCCTCGATACCATGAACACTACCCAGGGAAAATTCCCAAGGAAAAATAATCAGAATCTGACATGCTTTTTACCTTATTTTTGAAGGGATTGCTTGTACTTGCTCTAACAGCTGCAATTCCAAAGATGCATCCCCTCTACTGTGAATCAGAGAAAAGCAGTACATGCCCCGGTCCTAATGCGTGGCAAATGGCTTTCCTGCTAAGCGGGTTTGGTTTGCTAGTGATTGGTGGAGCTGGTATTAGACCATGTAATCTGGCATTTGGTGCTGATCAGTTCGACCCCAATACAGAGTCCGGAAGGATGGGAACTAACAGCTTCTTCAATTGGTACTATTTCACCTTCACTTTTGCCGTGATGATGTCCTTGACAGTCATCGTTTACGTGCAGTCCGACGTGAGTTGGGCTTGGGGCTTAGCCATTCCTGCGTTTCTCATGTTCGTTTCACTACTGCTCTTCTTCACGGGTTCGAGAATTTTCGTGAAAGTGAAACCAGAGGGTAGCCCCTTGACGAGCTTGTTGCGGGTGATAGTGGCTTCGATCAAGAAGAGGAAGTTGAACTTACATTCTCAATCTCAACCATGTCTCTCCCTTTTTCATTACATTCCCTACAGCTCTATCAACTCCAAGCTCCCCCGCACTAATCAGTTCAGGTAATCTTCCTGGATTTCCTGCAGATTCCCTTTAGCTATACTTTTCTACAATCCTTAGCAGCGTTTACATACATGCTTGCAAAGTGTACTACATCTACATGTTGATCACTGGGGCTTGAGAAGTACTATCTAGAAGCCGAACGAGAGGAACGTACTGTCTGAGATGATCCAATCGCTGTCCCAATATTTAACAAGGAGAAAAGAAGCCAAAATTGGAACAAACTATTGATCCAGTTCAATTGGTCTCTGCTTAGAAACTTTGATCGGATCATCATTTGGTTTAAACATGGACAGTGGTTACCTTGCAGCTAAATCAATTATTGTTTGAAGTTGGCATACACTGCAGCTGATTCAATTATAAATTGAAACAGGGTACAAATTACACATCAAATTGATGATTCTCTGCTAGGTAGTATGTCAACCATCAGTTGTAATTTTTGGCAGCTAGTGTTTTGGCATCTTACCTAACAGAAATCAGAGAAAGACAACCTCGCTCCACAAGACAACCTTATCGTGGCCTCGACAATTTGCTATGTCCAACAAGCCTGCCCATTATTCCAACACGGTCTTTGACCCGTGGGCGGCGGATATGCAAACAAAGAGAGGTTAACATCCGTGCATAGTGACCAGTTTGATAGGTTGAGGTTGCACCAAAACATAAAATTGATGACGTATATAGTTCAATCGGTAGGAAAATATTGCAACTCGACAATGTCGCAAACCCGAGTTAAGCCCGCCTTGACCCAATCACGACCACAAGAGCCGCTCAGCTCACTCAGGAGTCAGGATGATACACTAGAGTGGAGAGTGGAGGCAAATGGATAACTAGATTGGAGTACTCAAACGGTTAAGGTTAAACCTGGACTTGTTTCAGGCCATAAAATTTGAGCATCCAAATGTTGATAATTGAAGAAGATAGATCAAAGGGTCACAAAAAAGAAAGCGGATGTATGCTAGCTTGTGTTTCCCATATTAGGCCAAAAGATATGCTTGGATTGAAATCTCACAAGATAAAAACAAACGGCGGGTCAAGTTCTGAGCTTCTGATGTTTATTGACAAGGTGTGGTCCTTGGCAATATATGTAGATTCCTCGATAAAGCCGCTATCATCACCACAGAAGACAGAATCAACCAAGACGGATCAGCAGTCAATCCATGGGGTCTCTGCAGCACTCAACAGGTGGAAGAGGTGAAGTGTGTGATGCGAATCATCCCCATTTGGGCATCAGGCACGGTGTACAACATAGCTTTAATCCAGCAGCAGACGTATGTCGTCTTCCAAGCACTTCAATCCGACCGGCAACTCGGAAACACGAGCTTCAAGATCCCGGCCGCGACCTACGCCATTTTCACCATGATTGGCCTCACTTTCTGGATCCCCTTCTACGACAGAGTCCTAGTCCCATGGCTAAGGAAGCTCACCGGCAAAGAAGGTGGCATCACAGTACTTCAGAAGATGAGCATTGGCATGGTACTAGCCATCCTCACTATGATCGTGTCAGGCATCGTCGAACAAAACAGGAGAACTTTGGCCCTTGCAAAGCCTGTTGGATTCGACCCAAGAAGAGGTGCAGTCTCCTCTATGCCAGGGCTATGGTTGGTGCCTCAGCTGACGCTTGTGGGCATATCGGAAGCTTTCACAATTATTGGTCTTGTGGAATTTTACTACAAGCAGTTCCCAGAGAACATGAGAAGCATCGGCGGGTCCTTCACCTTCCTGGGCTTCGCCGGGTCGAGTTACCTGAGCAGTTTTCTCATATCCATTGTCCACCACACCACTGGTGGAGGAGATGGGAATGGGGGATGGTTGGCTCAAGATCTGAACAGCGCGAAGTTGGATTATTTCTACTACTTGGTTGCCGGACTGGAGGGCTTGAACCTAGGTTACTTCATCATGTGCGCTAGGTGGTACAAGTACAAAGGCAGTGAAGACAGTGATCTTGCAGTTGAAAATGAAGAAGCTAACTCAGAAAAAGTAGCTGTGTGATCAATCTGAAGGGTATTAGATGTGTATAACGAAGGGCTCTCTTGTATCGACCAATAAGAAATGAAATGTATACCGGTCCAGCAGGATGATTACAGTTGATGAAAGTCAGATGACAGTTGAGGGGTACATGAAAGTTCCTGTCTTCTTTTGCAGCCTCCTCCATAAACCTTCGCATGAAACATGGAAGACACATTCTGATTGTTTTTTTTTTTTGTAAAAGTAAGATATGTATTAACAGAGCGCTAAAATGTACAAACCTCCGCCGCACACCACCAAAGTGTCGCCTAAAGTGTAAGGGCAGCTCGGGTAAAATCAAGGAAACAAAAGGCCACATAATGTGGCATCTAAAACACAAAAGCTATCCTGCATAACCTATACAAGGATTTGTAAAAACCCAAAAGCCTACAAATGGCCAAACAACAAGAGGGAGAAACATCTCCATACAATATCAATCAAAAACCGTTGGAGAGATACCCCAAGAAGCTTGCATCCTACGGTTTCTGGGATTGTCATCTACATGACTAAAAGTTAGAGCCTTGTCCTTGACAACTTTTTGAAGATGCTCTTTAAGGGAAGACATGTTGAATTGCTTGTTGCGGAAGAGAATATGGTTCCGGTCCGTCCATATCAAATAACACAAGGCACCAAAAGAGAATCTAGCAATGCAGTGATGAAAAGAGTGGCCACGAAAGTGTGTCATCGCCCACCGAAGGTTGTCCTGCCAAGACGTGTTATACCAAGCCAGATTGCACTTGGACGACCAGAACAAAGCAAGAGTATTCGTGACACGACAACCAAAAAACAAGTGATCAACAGAGTCAGGACGGGAATTACAAAATGCACAAGTACCTTCCGCAATAGGGCGATAGGTAAGAAGGACGATCTGGGTCGGTAATCTGTTAAGAGTTATAAGCCACAAAAGGAATGAGTGACGAGGAGAATGGTGATGATCCCAAATGAAAGAGTGCCAAGGGACCGCTTGTCTCCTAATGCGAAAATGCTCCCAAGCCGAGGCTGAGGAGAAAGCTCCTGATGGGTGGCCTAACCAAAGCAACTTATCACAGATCTCAGGGGTGATAGTCGGCATGGGATCAGGCCATGTTCCCATGACGGTGATCACCCTCGAGGGAGAGTGAGATGTAGTTAGGAAATCTCGCACTGTAGCCATACGAGAAATACCAGATCTGTATATTTCTGAGTCCGAAAAAAATTTGTGAAGAGGACCCCGCGGAAGCCAGGAATCATACCAGAAAGATATATTGCCAACCCCAATCCGCCAGCGAAAAAGTTGCTCACTGTCTACCCAAAAGTTCTTGTTCTTAAGAAAGTTTGAATGAATCCACCTGCACCAAATGGACTCTTTATCTGTGAAGAGCAGCCATATATGTTTAAGCATGGTAGCCTTGTTGCAATCAGAGAGCCGACGAATGCCAAGGCCCCCCTCCTCTTTTGGTAAGCACGTGTTATCCCACGAGACCTTGACACCACCCGTGCCTAACTCCGGACCTTTCCAGAGGAATTGCTTGAGAATTTGCTCTATATTAAGAAGAACAGACTTAGGCAGAATAAAAACACAAGACCAATAAACCTGAATGGCGTGAAGCACTGTTTTGACTAGCAAGAGACGTCCCGCGAAAGAGAGGAACCGTTGCGACCAAGAACGGGCTCTAGCTGTTATTGCATTCACCAAACAGGTACAATCCACCTTTTTCAAACGTCCTGAAACAATTGGTACACCGAGATACCGAAATGGCAAGGCACCTTCCTGAAAGCCAAGACTCGAGAGGAGATGCTGTCGGAGTTCGGCTGAGCCACCTGAGCAAAAAAATTCACTTTTGTTCAAATTTGGAGTAAGTCCCGACCAGCTGGAGAATCTCTGTAGGCCTGACTTGAGAAGTCCAACTGAGGTAGAGTTAGCTTCAGCAAAGATGAGAACATCATCGGCAAAGAATAGGTGGGACAATCTCGTAGCTTTACACCTCCAGTGAAACTTAAAGCCAGGCTGTCGTGTTTGGGAGTTGATAATGCCTGTAAATATCTCCATAGCAAGAGTGAAAAGATAAGATGACATCGGGTCACCTTGCCGAAGGCCTCTACTACTAGAGAAAAAGCCATGAAGCTCCCCATTAATAGATACTGAGAATTTTGGGGTTGTGACATAAGTCATGATGAGGTCAGAGAAAACCGATGGAAAACCAAAACCCCAGAGAACCAACCTGAGGAATTTCCAATCCAACGTATCATAAGCCTTCTTGAAATCAACTTTAATAGCACACTTCGGTAAGTGCGGGTCATGATGGAAGCCACAAAAGAGCTCCTGAGCCAACATGATATTGTCAGTAATCCTACGGCCCTTGACAAAGGCATTTTGTGGCGAACTAATAATCGAGGGCAGAATACCACAAATCCTATTAGCCAGAATCTTGGTGATGCACTTGTATAAAGTGTTGCAACATGCAATGGGTCTGAAGTCATTCATAGCACAAGCATTTTGGACTTTAGGTACCAAAGATAAGATGGTGGTATTGACTTCCCGAAGCATACTACCAGAACTAAAGAAATCCTGAATCGCTAAAATCACTGACCGGCCAACAATATCCCAAGCAGCCTTAAAGAATTCAACATTAAACCCATCCGGTCTAGGGGCTTTACCAGCAGCTAGAGAAAATAGAGTGGAACGAATCTCACCAGGAGAGACAGGCCTAGATAAGGAGGAGACCTGTTCATTGTTTAAGGGCCTTTCGATCACTGACTTGATATCTTCAATTGTTGGGCACGATGATGACCCAGGGGAAGAAAGAAGATCTTCATAAAAGGAAACAACATGGTCTCGGACTTGGGCCGGTTCGGTGAGGACAGAACCGGAGCTATCAGTAACCGAAAGAATCCTGTTACGAAGTTGTCTTTTGTTTACAAAGTGATTGAAGTATTTGGTGTTCAAGTCCCCTTCTTTAAGCCATAGTACCCGAGATTTCTGCTTGTAGAAAGACTCCTCTTGCAACCGAAGAGTAGCGAAGTGTCGACGACTGTCATTTTCAAGATCGGCCAGACCTTGGTTGAAGGGATCTAGATGAAGGGTAGCTTGGGCAGACTCTAAGGCTTCTCTGGCCTCAGTGGTTCGTTTTGAAATGTCCGAAAAGGACTCCTTGTTCAGCTGTTTAAGGCGCCCTTTAAGAATTTTGAGTTTTGTACAAACCTGAAACATGGGAGTACCACATACGTTAGTAATCCAAACTTGACTTACCAAAGGCAAGAAGGATGGATGAGTAGTCCAAAAGTTGAAGAACTTGAAGGGCCGCCTGACGTTAGGAGGAGCCAATAAACGGATAACCATAGGACTATGGTCAGAGACACCTGGAGGCAGAAAGGAAGCTTCCGAGAAAGAGAAGTCACTGCTCCAACGGGCATTAATTAGAACCCTATCAATTTTTCTCTGCTTGCGGAGCTCTCCGGAAGAAGTAGACCAAGTAAAGCGAAGGCCAATGTATCGGAGATCCTCTAGGCCAGCAACCGAAATACATTGGCCCAATTCATCAAAAGAGGGGAGCCATAAATCTGAACCCCCAATCCTGTCCGACGGGTCACGAATGGCGTTAAAGTCACCTGCCAGCAACCACGGGTAATCTACCAACTCCTCACTACGATGAACAATATCATTCCAGAGAGGTCGCCGATTAACAAAAGTGTGTTCCGCATAAACAGCCGAAAAAGAACAGAACTTGTTAGAATCCAAAAGATGTAACCGACCATGAATAACCTGGGAAGAGGCAGAAGAAACGACAAAATTTGCCAAATTTGGATTCCAGCCAATCCATATTCTACCACGATCTGAGTAGTCATAATTTGCAATCCACTCCCACCCGGGAACTAAGACAGCAGAAATTTCAACAAAACGGGACAAGGGTACCTTAGTCTCAAGGATACCAATACAACATAAATTATTTGCCCTGATAAGGCTTCTAATCTCAGCTTGCTTAAGGGGAGACATAAGTCCTCGGATATTCCAAACACCAAAAAACATCAAAAAAGGATGGGAATAGAGGAATTACCACCGATGGTGGCGATTCGACCTCTTTTTCTTAGAGGCTTGCTTTTTCTTCTTGTTAGAGCCGGGGCTACAACCCAAAGTGACAACAAGTTGTTGTTCCTCTAAAGGGGAAACTGGTTCGGAATGCTTACCAGCCAAAGGTATGGTTCCCTGGGAAATAGTAGAGTGAAGACGGGTATTGTGATAACGTGGAACATCCACTTCATCAGCACTCCCAATAATGGTCTCCTGAACTTCCTCGTCATTTGATTCCGATGACTCGATTGAATCAACTGGGAAGTCTATTACAGGCTCCTGGATGGGGGATAACTGAGAACCGCCAGTAGAATGACCTTCTGATTGTTGTGTGCTGGGTAAAATGAATAAAGTTACAAGGAGAATGTCTGTTTTATTAGGATATTGTTTTTTGGAAAGGAAAAAGATTTAACCAGAAAGATACCTTTGCTTCAAAACTAGGTCTAAGAATTAGGTTCCACAAGATAAAATGCCCACTTGCACCCTTTCGGAAGGACTTTTTCCTTTCTTATACAAGAGTTGGTAAATTTCAAAGGTAGTTAAGTAATGAAATTAAAATTTGGTAAAAAATAAGAAAAGTCGCTATATCAAGAGAAATTAACTTGTTAACTAATCATAATAAGAGTTGATAACCTAAAATTAGTCGGTCACTCTGGTAAAGTAACAAAAACAATTGAATATCAGTAAGTAACTCAAAACTAGTTGGTAATTTAGTGTGACCAATGTTGATAAGTCACTCTAACTCGGTAATTTCATATAAAGATGTCAACTTAGGTTGGTCGCTTGCACCCTTAGGGAAGGACTTTTTCCTTTCTTTTACATTACTAATTTCATATAAGAGTTGGCAAATTTCGCATGTAGATAACTTGTTAACTGTTGACACCTAAATTTTGAATTTTAGAAATTCATTTATTCATAAAATGAGAGTTAGTCATAATTCTCGCAAAAAATAAATTCTCATGCATTGCATTTTTATTTTTTACATTAGATGAGTCGATTGAGCTTAATTTGATAGGTAGCCGGATCCGATTTAGCGCGAAAATTTCAACTGAGGCCAAGAAGGGGTGCCAAATTTTTAATGGATCAATTGGACCAAGTCTTGGGCTTAATTCTGCTCATCCAAGCTTATCTTTATTAACAAGGCCTTCAGTTTAATGTCTATTATTTGAGGGGAGCTTTAATCCAAAAATTTCAAGCGGGCCCATAATTTACACTTTTAGGATTCGGCCATGGCATGATATGGGTTATCGAATTTCTATGGTGGGTTCAAAATCAAAATTTCTTTGAGAGGCTCGATATATTGCCACAAAGACCACAAAAGACTCAAATTTTTCGGCCATCTCATGCTCATGTTTATCATTGCCGAAAATTGAAGAGCCCTATGGGATTTGGACTCTTTTGAGATCAGACTAATCAAGAGTTTTGATAATCTCGGGAACCCATCTAACTAGAAGTTCTAAAGTACGTGGACTCTAATAATCTAATGGCTTTAAATTAATCCTGCTCGAGGCGATCCAACGATCCTAATTGACTTATATTTCTACTAGGATTGCCAAACCTTGCTCTATATATATAACCCTTCCTTCATGTCAACGAAAAGGATTTTATTCTGGGCTTATAGAGCAAACAGAACGTGAGCTGGAGGAAATCTAAGAGTTCGATTGTCTCCCCCGCCGGTCGAGACAATCCTCTCCGACTCAAAGCTCGATTGAACTCTTCGGTGTCGCCTCCCTTCGTCAAATGCCTTGCCGCCGATCACTTTTGCGCTGCGCACCAACCACGTTTCTGACCGACCAGCAGTCCTTGTTCCATGTTGACATTTCATCTCTGAAGGCTAGAGTTGCCGTCGTTTGTTTTCGATGAAATCAAGAGGTTCTGATCGATCAAGAAGAAAAGCTGAGCCATAGTGGTCCTTTAATCCTGCCGCCACTGTCCAGATCTGGTTTGGGATCAATCAACTCTTGTTCAATTGATTTTGGAGGTCTAATCTTCCTTTGTTGGTGTTAGATTGTCCAGAATATCTTGGCAGTGAATCAAGCTCAAAAGCACAAGTCTTTGTGCGTAGATCCTAGCTCGAGAGTGCGCTAGAAATTTGCTAAGAGGTAAGCTTCCCCTGACTTCTAATTTCTAGACTATATATGTCTTGGAAATTTGCATCGTAGCGTACGATTTGCAGTTAAAGTAAGGGAAGATTAAACCTTTTTATCAGATTCATGTTCGTACCGGAGTCCGATGTTCCCAATACAAAAATCTGTTTATTCTTTGGAAAACAAATTGATCCATGAACTGAATTCTATGCTGGTTTTTTAGGACTGATGGAATGAACGTAAAAGCATGTCTTTCCTCTAATCGACAAGTCATTCAATTGGTAAAAACTAAAAAGGGATAAAATTCTGGTGAACAGAACAGATTTTTTTCGGCATGCATGCTCCCTATTGACCGAGCAACGAGGAATGATCTTGCTTTGATGTACCCTGTCTTGAAGTCATTTGACATCATCTCATATGTTGTGGGTGTGCTCTTTGGCCTGAAGGATTATCTTTAATGAACCTTTTTTGGGAAAAAATCATATCCATGTTTGATTGGATTTATTTTGTTGTCATCGCGATAATGCTTGAGGACGTTGGATAAAATTTACATTTGTGATGGATATGATTTTGACCTTGTTTGTTATCTTTAGCATGTGGATTGGTTGAATGTTTTTATCTCATGGTTTGATTGCTTTATCTCTTCGTAACGTCTATATTGGAGATAAGGTTTACATTCGTCTGAATATTCATCCACATTTTTTTGAGAATTATCCTAACTCGATTTTTCTAATCCTAAAGATAACTTCTCAAATTCAAATTGGATAAGATTTTTTTTTTTAAAGAGGAAAGATGGACCCCCAATGCATAATTTCTGCCATCCCTCTAAACATTCGAAAATTCAAACTCAATCGGCTCTCTTCTCATTTTTATTTTGTCGTGATTGTTTTGCTTTGTTTATAAAGTGTGCACTTTAATAAATAATCTTGCCCATAACACATGCTCCCAATTGTGCCTTGACTCTTCGGAAAACGTACATTAAAGGCAACATATGACTTCGATCTCGAAGTACGATCGTGCCCGTACGTATGAATTAGACATCAAATCCTCAATCTTGAGGAGCGGATCGCTAATTCCTGAATAGAATTTCAAGGTTTGCCCTACGTTTATAGGGACGACGGTTATTCTATAAAATATTCACTTGCTAACCCTAATCTCGAGGGATGTTGTGAATAAAATCGGATTTTCGGATTTAAATGTGTTTTATGGGCAATATTGTTTATTTTTGTTCAAATTTTCTATGTTTTCGTGCTTAGATAAATTCCTAAAAAATCCCCAAAAAATCCCATGCTTTTCTTAAGTTAGATTATATTTCTCTTGACTTTAGGATAGCTTTTTCGCCTCACTTTTCCATAAATCCGAAAATAAACAAAAAATACCAAAAAATGTCATTTGCATTGCATATCGCATAATTTAGCTTGCCATGTCATGTTTTTCATGTCATGCATTTTGCCACGTCATCTTGCCACGTCATTATGCCATGTCATGCATCTATGCCATGTCATATCATTTCACATGTCATATAGTTAGATTGCATTAGCATTGCATTTAATAAAAGAAAATCCCAAAAAATTCAATTCATCAAACAAAGGATTTTTCATGAAAATTGGGTACCGAAAGGGCATTAATTTTTTAATTAATGTAACCAAGTCCCCGAACTCATTTTCTCTGGTTCGTAGAGATAAAATAGTTCTCCCGCTATTTTATATAGGTTTCTAATCAACCTACCGTAAATGATTAGTGGCGGCTCCGACTGAATATTTTTTCACGAACATACCTAAGTTGCGATTTGGTAGGACTTGGGAGGGTACTAGTTAGGTTAGTTAATTTAATTGACCCAATAATCCATTAGCCTAATTTTAGGTCGCGACATTAACTAACCATAATAAGAGTTGACAACTTAAAATTAGTCGGTCACTCTGGTAAAGTAACAAAAACAATTGAATATCAGTAAGTAACTCAAAACTAGTTGGCAATTTAGTGTGACAAATGTTGATAAATCACTCTAACTCGGTAATTTCATATCAAGCTATCAACTTAGGTTGGTAGCTTGCACCCTTATGGAAGGACTTTTTTCTTTCTTTTACATTACTAATTTCATATAAGAGTTGGCAAATTTCGCATGTAGCTAAGTAATGTAACTAAAATTTGGTAAAAATTAAGAAAATTCGGTAACTAAGAAAAATAACTTTGCTAACTAATTAAAACAAGAGTTGATGGCCTAAAATTAATTGCTCACTCACTTAGTCGAAAAAAATTGGTAAGAAGGTGATTTCCAAAAAAAAAAAAATGCAAACTATAAGAAAATTTGGCAAAACTAAAATACCAAGTAAACATCGGCAAGTAACTCAAATAAAAGTTTGTAGCTCTTTGTTATGTGATAACTTAAGGATACAAAAGTTGGTGAGGTACACCAATTAGGTTAGTAATCTCCAAAAAGAGTTAAGTAAATTTTGATGAGTTGCTAAACAAGTCAAATAAAATTTGAAAACTCAATTAAACAGTTGGTAAAGTAACAAAAACAATTGAACATTAGTAAGTAATTCAAAAGAGAATAAGTAACTCAAAAGTAGTTGGTAATTTAGGCTGACAAATGTTGATAAGTCACTCTAGTTTAAATCGGTAATTTCATATAAGAGTTGGCAAATTCCAAACATAAAAATTTTGTACAAATAGAAGTTGGTAAACTAGAATAGATAATTCGCAAGCTATCAAGATAAGTTGGTAATTCTATAAAAGTACTCCTAAGTCACTGACAATTCATCTGAAATATGTCACAAGTCAATTATTGTAGCAACAATTTTTTTGACGCTTAGAAGAGTGATTGAGATTTACCAATGCGAAAAAAATAATACGTAAGTTTTAGCAAGGAAAGCTAGAATGCTGCCATGAATTATAAACCTCAAGATTACGGACCCTGAGCTGAGGTGATTAAATGGCTCGACCCTAGCAGGACCAAGCCACCTCGGATCGGGCTAGGCCAAGCCGGCCTTATAACTAATAGGTACTTGTCTAAGCCCGGCCGAAAGTTCCTTTGGGACGTTCAGGGACGGGCCTGTCAATGACCAGGCCCATGATCATGTGTAGTGCTGACCAAGTCATCAGCTTTACGCATATATTGTTTTTTTTTTTTTTTGGGAGGTGTAAGCTAAAAGGAAGATTTTACTCAATAAGAAAGTAAATAACGTTTTGGTTACTCGACACGGATATTATGGATTCTACAATATGCAATTTCCACAGAATATGGCGGCGACAACCACCGATGAGCGGTTAATCATGACGGGTGCAGCTGGTGGATTCATTACGAGCAGTCGATAGACGGTATCGGCAGTGGCGGAGGAAGAGGCTGTAGGGTAAAATCGGCCTCCATGGCCGAGTAAGGCTCAAAAGAGCTGAGTGAGTTAAAAGTAAAGTTCGCCTTTGGGAAAGTGCAGTGGGATAGACAATTCAGAATTGGGCCGTGACATTGAGAGATGTGGCCCAGCCCAGCCCAGCTGGTCCTGCAAGCAGCAAATTACAAGTCCCGCTCTTTGTAAACATGCTGAATTCCATATCTTGATGTGCATGCTCTTGTTTTGTTAATTACATCAGAGCAGCGAACTTAGTGGCTAAATCAGGCATCTCGGACCTGATTCAGCTATATATGCCGGAAAGTATATCTCGGGTTGTCTTTTGCGCAGATGTCACCAAAATGAAAGCAAAAGGCTGTTAACCCCCTTTGATTAATGCGAGATGGGACGTGGCAATTCACATTTGATGCGTTTGGTGCATACGGTGGGCGTCCGATCAATGGCTACTTAATGTAGTTAAAAGCAGAAGCGAATCATTCAAAATATACGTGCCGAATTAAAGTAAAGCTTCAAAGTAGTTACGAAACATTATTAAAAGAGGGAGATCCTTGTTACGCTAGCACCTGTCCCTTGTGTTCATCTCCATTTTCTCGTTATTATGCTTGTTTAATTTGTTGTTTATGTCAGCCGATGGAACGAAAGAGCCAGATCTGAAGGCACCAAGATGCCGTCTAGAGATATTAATTGCAGCTTCTAGCTCCGCGAACCACGACAACTTTTGTGCAACACCCTTCCTCGTTTCGACTCGAACAGTTATTTGTTTTGAATGAGGAAACGGGCACAGTTCAACGAAATGCAAACATGATAACAATAAAAGTGCACTTCACAATACCAGCTATTTGTTTTCCTACTGCTGTTTTTTGTTGTTGTTTTTTAATTGGCCATTACTAATCGACACGAACATCATAATCGATGAACAGATGCGTTAAACTCTGTTCTCTCATCTTTAGCGCATGCGTGCGCGTACGGAGAGATAGAAACAGATGCGTCAAAACTCTATTCTCATCTTTTTTGTCGCGTCCATGCATCCATCGTCCTTCCTTTCTTTTCCGCAGATAGCGAGCTTCGGGCGGGGGCGCATCAGGTTTTCGCAATTTCACTACCATGTCATGAGTCTCGATGCTAGAAAGTAGTGGCAATCCGACTCACTTTCGGAGGCCCGACAAAGTAAATATGTCTGAAAGGGGAAAAGTAGGCACTTTTTGTATGATTTTGGAGAGATATTTTACCTTACTTTAGCTGTGTTAATTGGGCTGAAGAAAGCAAATAGGGTGAGGCATGAGTGGTCCATGAATATCAAGAGTCAGATTCCCACTTAGCCAAACAGTCCACTCACCCCCAACATGATAACAGTCAATTTTAATGCTTTCTTGGATGGTTCGGTCCCTCTCAAAAAGCCTCTAACTTTGTTGCCCTTCTTTCCCCTACTTGCTTTAAAAGACAAGCTAGGTTATTGGTAGGTAACAAAGATTTTTTCGAATTCGTAGATGCATTCGGTGCATTGTGGAGCCCCTCTTGAATCGGACCAGCTTCGTATGAAACCCCGGTCTGGATTGAATTGAATTGTGTGTATGTAATTATGTAGATAAGGCTGTGAAACGAGATCAGGACGCACGGTTTTGTTATAATTTGAGTGGTCGTGCACTTGTGACGGGCGATGCCTGCGTCTCTTCTGGTGCCGTGTGCTTTCTGGGATTTCTTCTTGCTTTTTTTTTTAGGAAATTGGCCTGCATGTACATGGGTGGGATTATCTTCCTGAATCACCCACGCATTGCTTGCCCGAACAAATGAATTCCTTCACGGCACTATCCATACCTTTTTATGGAAACGCCCTTCCAATTCTTTTCTCTCCATACCAATTCTCCACGTGACCGGATAATCCCGTACATCGAAAAAAAAAAAGGAAAAAGAGAAAATAAAGTATCGAGAGCAAATCCAGGTCGATGCGCACACGATATATCCATCCCTTGATCCGAATTCCGTCGGCGATCGCCCCGACGACGCGGGAGGCGGGGTATAAGGCAAGAGGGTGGCATGTGAAGGGGGGGGCAAGCATTAAATTGGGTGTCGGAGAGGAAGGTTAAAAACAAAAGAGGCCCATTCCCAATTTCTACACACCTTCTAAAATCATTGTAAAAATCACATGTCCACATGAAATTTGGATTGAATGGATGAGAAGCAACTTTCTTTCTGGGTCGGCACAGAAAATTAAGTGCTTTTTTCCCACGACGGTTCACTATTGCGACCTTGAAGCGCCCCAATAATTGATGCCTAACATGTCGGGGTCCGTCTGTACGTCCTTATCCTCAATGCCACGTGACTCACCTACTTCACTGTATCACCCCTTTCCCCCCCCCCTAAAAATAACAAGTGAAAAAAAAAAAAAAACCCTCCCTAATTGTTTTCTTTTTCCTTTTCTGGGTCCAGCATAAATTTTCAGAATAACAAGGACGTAAATGATTCATGAAGTTTAGCTTGATACGCAATATCGTTTCTGACATTTTAATTCGTATAATATGATCTCTAGATTTTTTTTATCAATTGCGTAATCTATAAAAATATTTTAGAAGTTTAGAGACTATATTGAACATCGAATCGCAGTTCATGAACCATGTTGAACAAAACAAAAGTTGAGGACGCGTTGAACATTAGAGCAGAAATTCAGAAACCACATTAAACGAATCAAAAGTTCATGAACGATATTGCGGGTTGGATCGAAATTCAGAGTTCATTCGCCACAATGTCATTAAATTTTCTGGAGTAAGATACTCGAGAAATCACTCTCTCATGAAAATGAAAATGATGTTAGTTCATTGGTTCATGAATGGCGATGCCGTGGGGTGTCGTTGGTAAAGCCCGGTTTGGTTGGGGGGGGGGACTTGGGAACGACTTCGTTTTCTTGTCACGAGATTTAGAATCTTGGAGGGGGTGTCCTTTCTCAAAGTCCTAAATCTTGGGCGCGGGTCAAAGGTTGAATATTAGGTTCTTCATTGGGCCCCTCGATTTATGACCACGTGATCTCATGTCCGTTGAGATTTCTCCCTCTCAATCTATTGAACAGCCGCTCGACGCAAAATGCGGACATCTTAGGAGTAGAAGGGGCGGCGATATCTTCCCCGGAAAAATCGAGCCACCATTCTAGAAATGGCGTATCGAACCACATATTCTCGCCATCCTGTACTTCATAACTACTTGGAAAAACTTTCGATGAGCGATCGAATAAGAATCGTCAAAATGTGGTCATCGGTCTCCAATGGCCGGTGATACTTTTGGGACAAGGACTTGTGTGACTATCCCACGCATTAGGTTATCTCAGTCACACGTCGCATAGGTGGCAAATGAGTGGGTTGGGTCGGGTCGAATATGGTCCGACCCATATTGACCCATCTAACTCATATTGACCCATATTTAATGACCCAAACCCGACCCGACTCGCGACTGACTCATACCCGACCCGACCCGTTTTGATCCATATTATCAAAACACAATAATATTTTAAGAAAATAATATTACTAAAATACTTCCCGATCCCGGTCCCTACACCGGCCCCGTCCTTGGCCCTTGCCCAGGCCCCGTCCCTGATCCCCGGCCCCGGCACTGACCCCGGTCCCGGTCCACTGGCCCCGGCATCGATCCCGACCCCCGACCCTAGCCTCGGGACCGGGCCTCGGGACCCGGACCAGGCCCTGTGACCCGGCCCCGAGACCCGAACCCGAGTCTTGGACACGGACCCGGGTCCGGGACACGGCCTCGACCCCAACCCCGACCCCGGGACCCGGCCGCGGCCCCAGTCCCGGTCACAGTCACGATCTCGGGACTCGGCCCCGGCCCCGTGAGACCGTCCCGGCCTCGGGCCTCGATCCCGGGACCTTGCCCCGGCCCTGACCCAGACCACGACCCCGGCCCCGGGACAGGGCCCCGGCCCCGGGACAGGGCCACGGCCCCGGCTCCGACCTCGGGACCCGGCCCAAGGACCAGGCCCCGTTCACGACCCCCGGCCTCGACCCAAGTCACGGTCACAGTCCCGGGACTCGGCCTCGGGACCCGCCCCGGTCACGACCCCAGAACCCTACCGCAGTTTCGATCCCGGTCCCAATCATGGCCCTGGCCCCCGGCCCCGGCCCCTGTCGAGGCCCCGGCCCCTGTCACGGACCCGGCCCAGGCCCCGGTCACGGACCTGGCCCTGCCCTCGGGACCCTGCCCCGGTCCCGGTCACAGCCCCGGCCCTGCCCTGGGACCTGGCCCCGGCCCCAGTCTCAGGACCATTTGTAACTTGTGAAAGGATGTTGTCTTTATGGATCGAAAGTGGGTCAATATGGGTCGAAAATTGATTTAAGTGTGACCTATTGTTGACCCATTTTTTAGTGAACTATTTAAAAATTAATGACCCATATTTGACCTATATTATACAAATATGGATTTGTGACCCATGGGATAAGTGATTTCCCCGTTTCATGTACTAAGTTAAGTTTTACCCAACAGCTTACCTGAGAAATATGATTTACGGAAAAGCCCCAGGCAGGCAACATCGATCTAAATCCGGAGGCTATGGCAACCCTTCTATCACGGGACGAGTTCAAAAATTGTAGATGGAGAAATAGAAATTTCAAAGAGGGTTGGAGAGCACTTGTTAATCCCTTAATAAATTTACTTTGAAAGTTTAAAATTCAATGGCTAACAAGGTCCTTCTTAAAAATGACCAAATTAGGTTTTTGCTCGTCATGCGCGGCACACGCGAGCCGGCTAGCTAGACTTGATCGAATGGACGGACGGATCCTCCGTCGACCCCAACATTCCTTATCCGAACCCCCGCCTACAGTTAAAGTAGTTAAAATTTACATATACAATCGATCGAGCTTTGGCCGGCCAAAACAGGTGAACCGAGCTCAAATGAAACCATTTGTCCAAGCCCGCTCATCACGTTACGAAGCGTTCGATATTGACCCAACCTAGTTGGGTTCCCTCAGCCGTCGGGTCCCCATGATCAACGTTCGCATGGGTGGTTAAGTTGGCCGCTCGACCTTCAGATGTGCCTTAGAATTTTTCTATCGTGAAAAATTCCACGTACATTCGTCCCTAAAAGGAGATGTAAAAACCTTAAAACACCATGTCTGCCCATCACTCCGCATCTTAAGGTGCGCATGGTAACCTTGGTAGCACCAACACGGTGTTCGGCGGTCATGGCTGGCGGTGAGTGGCGACGAGCAATGGGCGGCAACAAGCGATGGTTGACGGTTGACAGTGGTCGCATGCAGTGATGGGCGATGGCCGGCAGTGGTTGCAATGGAGGTGGTTGGTGGTTGTCGACGGCGGTGGGTGATGGTGGTTAGCGATGGGTGGTAGTGGAGATCGACAGAGGCAGACATGGTCGAAAAGAGGGGAAGTGCGTAATGAAAAGAAAGTGAGGCGAGAAGTATTTTATGAGTTTTTTTTTTTGTCGAAGAAGTATTTTTTGAGTTGAGAAGCAACTCTTATTAACTTCTCAAATTGGGAAAAAAAAACTTCAGAAGTGAAAATTCACTTTAGAAATAGAATTTTTTTTACCAAACGGATTTATGCTTCAAAAGTTACATTAATAAACAGATTTCTGCTCTAGAAGCACTTTTGGAGCAGAAAATATAGTTCCAAAAGTGTTATCATGCATAGGATGTCAACGGGCTAGGTCGGGCCGGATTCTGGCCGGATTCTTTTTTTGGAATCAAAATCAATTAACAAATCCATCAAATGATGAGGTCCCATGTTCGAATTTTCTCGGCCGCGTCTTGGGGGCTTATCCGGTGGCATTGGTCTTGCACCCCACCATCCCGAGAATTTAGTAAACCTCTGTTATTAAAAAAAATCATTAAATGAAAGAATATTTTAAAAAATAAAAATAAATCAATTTAAAAAGAAAACATGAGTGTTTAAAAAAAGAAGTTGGGTGACGGACTGGCTCGGCCCGAGTACCAAACTTGGCCCGAAAAGACCCAAAAATCAAGTGAATTTTAGGACCGGGCCGAGTCGGCTTGCCCTGCGCGGGTTTGTTTGACACCCCCAAATACAAACCCTTACGGCTAGACATAGCCATTTGGGCCCGTGGGCCCGGAACCGGCCCGAAACCGGAACCGACCTTCAAGGGCCAGTTCCGGTTCCGGTTCCGAACCGCCCAAAAAAAAGGGGGGGCCCACTGCCCCCCTCGGGAAGAGCCGTTGGCTCTTCCCCAGACGTTACCGTAACGGCTGTTCCCCCAACGGGCCTCGACCCGTGGGGAAATTCGCAACCGCCATTTGGCCGTTGCGAATTTCCTTTAAAAAAAACTAAAAACTAAAAACTAAAAACTCTCTATAAAAACCTCACAATCCCTCTTTATTTTTCTCACAATTCTCTCCAATACTCTCAACTCTCAAGTCAAATTTTCTCGATTCGATATTCTCTCTCAATTCCGTCTCAATTCTTTGAATCAACTTTCCGATCAATTCTCTCAAAAAATGGCAAGTGGAAGCAGAAATACTAGAAAGGGAAAGAGCCCGATGGAGATGGGAGAATCCGATTTTCCTGTTCATGAATATGATCCTCGTGAATATGCATGTTGGGAAGACGACGATGTTCCCAATCCCGACGTCGAGCACGTCGCAACGCAAGAAAGTCTTTATCCTCCTACTGCCACTGGCACTGGTGTCGAAGGATCGTCGATACCAAATGAGCCGGCACGGAAGAGCCGAACATCCGACTTATGGCTACACTTCGACAAAGTATGGAATGAAAATGAAGGTAAGTTTGATATAAGCTGTAAATATTGTCCGCAAAAATACAAACTTGGTAAAGGAGATGGCTATGGAACATTTCGTCGGCATTTGACGAAAAAACATCCAACGCAAGCGGGGATCGACACTAGCCAACAACAAATTTTCGGGTTCGCCAATTCTAACCATCATCCTTTATTCCGTTTCACCAATGCACTTTATAAAGAAACATTAGCTGAATATGTTTCCCTTGAGCATACTCCGTTTAATACTGGTGAAAATTTTAATTTTAGATATTTGGTAAACACTGCGCTGGTTCCGCAAACACCATATGTTCCGAAAACTACTCTTAAACGCGAACTTAAACGAGTTTATAAAGATCGAAAAAATAAATTGAAAACTTTTTTTGAAGAATTCAAAGGACGTGTACATATAGGTAGTGATATTTGGAGTGATTCTTGGAATATTAATTCTTATATGGGTGTCACGTGCCATTGGATAGGTGATGATTGGGTTATTCAAAAAAGACTTCTTGCATTTCGAGTTTTTCCTGAAAGGCATACGGCCCATAATATTTATAGAATAATTAGGCAAGTTTTAGAAGAATATGGTTTGATTAATAAAGTTTTTTCAATTGGTTTTGATAATGCCGCCGCAAATACTACTTCTATTCCCGAGTTAGAAAAAATGTGTAAACCCTCTTTTGGTGGACAATTTTTTCATATTAATTGTGCTTGTCATGTTTTGAATTTATGTGTTCAAGATGTTTTACGAATTCTTGTAACTTCTCTCCACCCAATAAATAGTGCAATTAGATTTTTATGGAGCCGCCCTCAACTTATGAAAGCGTGGGGAAAATTTTGTAAAGAAAATAGGAGAACGGCAAGAAGGTTTCCAAAAGATGTTCCGACTCGTTGGAATTCTACCTACGAGATGCTTCTACAAACTTTTGATTACAAAGATTTATTATGTTCATTTATTTCAAATACTGTTCCCGATATTACTTTACTCCCGCAACATTGGGACATTTGTAAAAAAAATTTAGATTGTTTGAAAATTTTTAATGATGCTACTAAAACTTTATCTGGTATTTATTATCCTACTACGCATTTATTTTTAATAGAGTGTGTTAATATTTATAATATTTTTAATCCATATGAAAAAGATACTGACTTAGCTTCGAGTATTTTAGTAATGCGAGAAAAATGGTTGCATTATTATTTGAACATCCATCTTGTCTATTTAGTTGGTATTGTTTTCGATCCACGTACTAAATTAGATGATTTATTATATTATCTGAGTGCTTATTATTATGATTGTTTACATTTGGATGAAGTAATAAATATTTCAATTATACAAGTAGAGGTTAAAGAAGCTATAGTAGCATTATATAATGAATTTTGTAATAGATATGGTTTAAGCGACAATGGATATGAATCTGCCCAGCATATTGTCTCAGAAAGCGATGCGGGTATTTTACTACTTAGTAGAGGGTATAAAATTCTCAAGACTAGGCAAAAAAAAAAACATAAAGGGACATCAACAGGTAGTATTTCCGAATTAGAAAACTATTTAACAATTTCTTTTGAGTTTAGCGATTCAGAAAACAACGCAGATTTCAAGATTCTTGGGTGGTGGAAGAATCATTCAACTCAATTTTCAATTCTCTCCCTCATCGCGAAACAAATATTAGCGACAACTTCTTCAACAGTAACGGTTGAACAAGCATTTAGTGCTGGAGGATTAATTTTGGACCCCCGCCATTCAAGATTAAGTCCGGAAAGTGTGGAGTGTCAAGCTTGTGTCGATGATTGGACAAAGGCTAAATTTCGCCAACAAGAGCTGGATCGAGAACACGAATTCTTCAGTGATGACTGTGGAGATACTACCACCACCACAACGGGTAGCGACGATTGACGATGAGGTAATTTGGGGGTTACCAAAGGTAAGAGAACTACATGGGCTTTGATTCTTCTATCCCCAAGAAGATATGTAGGCGCTTAATGATAATTCATTAGGTTCAAGCCCATTCATTGTCTCTTTTTTTTTTTCAAATTTTATTACAATGTACAATTTGATTAAAATTTATAATTTATTAATTTTATTTTATTATTTAAAAAATAAAATTAAAAGTTCGGAACCGGAACCGGAACCGGAACAGGCCTCTTAAGGGCCAGTTCCGGTTCCACCTTTTGGCGGAACCGGAACCGGCCATAGTTACGGCGATAGGCAATCCAACTTGGACGCATGATCCGGTGAAAGATGACGCGGATGCGTCGCATCATAGGGAAAGGGGCAAAAAAGGCAAGAACAAGGTTTTAGAAGGTACTTACGGAAAGGGTACGGCCAGTACTTTCGGCGAAGCAGTGGGGGGGACAAAACCCACGTGACGCGATTACTTTTCTTGTCTTTTTCTTCCGATAACGATAATTGCGGTAAACAGAGTCAAAAAATTGAATTAATTTTACGTTATGTTTTTTCGAGTTCTTTCGGTCGACGCAAAGATAGCCCTCGCCCCGTTCAATTATGTCTTTGGGTCGGTTGGCTTCCCGAAAAATAAAATATTTGTAAAAAATGTTTTTTATAAAGTTATTTTTTTAGAAAAATAACAATATTTTTCGATAATCGATTGAAATTTAAAAATAACCTAAAAATAATTTTTTCTTTTTGGTATAGAAAATCAATTTGATTTTTCTCTATGCACTTCTTTTAACAAATGTAATTTATTTATTATTTTATTTTTATCTTTTTCCCCTTTTCTTCGGCTGATCACAGGCAAACTCAAGCCTCACCTTGTCCTGGGGTTGGCGATTGGCCAAAGAAGAAGGTAAAAAAACGAAAAGAAATTTTGACCTTTTTTTAAAAATAAAAAATTAATGAAAAAGAAAAGAAATGTGAAAGAGTGGAGGAAAGAAAGGTAAAGGAAAATGTTTTTCTCTTTTAAAAAAGAAGAAATCATTTTCCCCACTTTTCAAGCTGTTTTTTCCATAAGTGGAAAATATTTTCCTTAACTCGTTTATTTTTTTGATTAGAATGTCAGAAAAATTGATAAATATTTTTTCGGAAGTTGTTTTTTGCAAAACCGAGAAATAATTTTTATGAGAAGTTAATATGTTGACATGTTGGAAACGTACCCAACGAAGCAGTGAATTCAGTTAATTGATAGTTGTAACATTCTGATAGAAGAAATGATTGACTGGTGCATCAAACTCTAAAATTCATTTATCAACTGTGAGTTCGTTTTCTGAAAAATATTGTGTTTATGGGGATTAAGCTCTCTATCCACGCAAGTTCACAGATTAGATCAAGAAACACACGTCGAGTGATCCTTTAGAAATTACCACCTAAATAATTAAATGCATTCGGGGGTTGGTGTGGCCTACCTATATATTTTTTCCTGATCGAAGTAACATTTCATTCATATCCACAAAAAAGAAAATGAAATACCGCAGTCCAGACAGGTACAACTTCAAAACAAGACATGTTCCAAATATCAAGATAGATCATCAGAACGAAGTTATGATCACACATTCAAAAAAACAAATCTATGCCTTCTTCAGATTAAAATTGGCGGCTGATCACCGAATCCGTCTTCAGTAATGAACACACACCAAAATCTTCATATGTTATCACAAATTTGTCTTTGGGCGATGCGCGCTTAAGTTCAGCATTATCGATACCATCGCCATGTAGAAGAGATTTGTAACTTATATTCAACCTCCATTTTTGTAACTCAAATGTTATCAAATCTTTCACTTTTTTGGAAATTGACATGTCCGAACATGCATGATGTGGTTTGGTCAAGCGAAGCTATTGTTTTGAACGAGCTGATGATATTTCGCATCACCACGTATCGTGCGTCTACTTATATGTTTGTAGGTATATTAGTAATCATTTGATGGATTTGTAACAATTTACGATGCGTATGGTAACACTTCTACTTCAGAAATTAACTTCTGATTAGAATTTGTTTTTCTCATTCTTTTCAGAAGCAGAAGTTGATTTCTCTACTTTTACTCCAGAAGTTATTTTTTATCAGAGAAATTCATTTGGTAACGGTTGAAAATTTCTACTTCTGAAACATTATTAACACAAAATCTTCTATGAAAAATTATTATCGGCGGCCGAAAAATTTCTACTTCATTTTTAAACTTTTTAAATTTCTTTTCAAATAATAATTATTATTATAAATATTATTTACTTTTTTAAAATAAAAATTTATTTTTTATTTTTTACTTTGGAGACCGGAAACGGCGACTCAGCGGTGGCGGTTGGCGCGGTGGTCGATGGTTGGCGGCAGTTGGTGGCGATTGCGGCCAGTGAAGGTTAACGATGGTCGGCGGTTGGCAGGGAAGGGCGACGACTAGCAGAGGTCGACGATGGGATATTGATGGGTGGCGGCGATGAACGGCGATTGACGGAGGTCTGCGATGGGTGAGGGCAAGTGATGGTTGGCAGTGGTCGTGGGCGGTGGCAGATGGAGGTCGACGATGGGCGACGGCCTGCGAAGGTCGACGATGGCGGAGGTCGGTGGAGGTGGATATGATCGAAAAAAGGGTAGGGGCGTACTAAAAAAAGTGTAAGACGAGAAGTACTTCTTGAGTTGGAGAATTTTTATTTTTTTTTAACTTCTCAAATTGGGAAGAAAATAATTTTAGAAGTGGAAATTTCTTTCAGAAGTAAAAAATTTTACCAAACGGATTTTTTCTTCAAAAGCTACTTCCCAGCATGATAACACTTCAGCTTTTTTATTTCTTTGCTAGAAGTCAATCTGGCAGAGAAATTCGTTTCGTAAAAATATTATCGAAGTAGAAATGCATTTGGTAAAAAAATAACTTATGGTTGGATTTTCTACTTCTGGTAAGATTTTTGGCCAACTTTGAGAAGTAAAAAAATTTACTTCTCGGTAGAAATCACTTCTTCGACCATACCAGCGTCCCCCTGCGGCCAACATTCGCCCACTGTCGTCGGTCGCTGCCGCCGTTGTTCGTCGTTGCCGTTGGTAGTTACTGCCGGTCGTCGCTGCCGCCATAGGCCACCGTCGCCAACACCCTCCGCCTGACCACTGAAGCCGAAGATTATTTAATAATATTTCAAAAGTAAAAATTTTCAACCATTACCAAACGAATTTCTCTGATCAGAAGTCAATCTGGAGCAGAAGTAGAAAAATCAACTTCTGGCCATAAGTCACTTCTAGGCAGAGAAGTGTTGTCATGCGCAGCCCACATTACCAAACAGATTTCTGCTCCAGAAGTACTTTTAGAGCGGAAATCCACTTCCAGAAGTGTTGTCAAACTTGTTTGGCCTAGTGCGATGTGTTATGTGAAATATTTTTTTACCGTAACCAATAGAAAGGCATGCTTGGCATATGGAACCGGCATTATGATTGACAATTATGTATTGTGTCATGAGTGATGAAGGATAAATTATTTGAAAATTTTGAAATATGGGACAGTGATAAGTCCATTGTTGATGCCATATGAGTTGGTGACTTATGAAAATGATATTGAGAAGTACAATTGAAATATTTGAAAGAGTGGTTGTGATACTGTAAGGTTGTCAGATAGATGAGAAACCTATTGAGGTCGATGATGACCTTATATAGGGGTCAAGATTGCAAGATGTGACAATTGAGGTTGGAATACGCAGTGAAGTGTAGTAAGGCCACATGATTAAGTGAAGAGAAATTCAGCATGATAATCTCCTCTTTTAGGAGGAAGTAAGATTGAAATTTCAAGGACGAAATTTCCTAAGGTGGGGAGGATTGTGATGACCAAAAAATCTTCATCTGCTTATGAGTGAATTAGTATTTAATGAGTTCGGATTATTAGATAAGCTATAAGAGATTTTTATCCGAACTCAAGGATATTTTTTAAGGATTTATTGTGGATCCGTTATTATTTTTAGAGACACCAAATATTTAATTCAGGTCCCATCAGGTCAAATATGCGTGAAAGTAGGATAGAATTGGGACAATGGAGACCTGTAGACACATGGGCAACCACGTATCACTCACGTGGCACACATGTGGACACGTGGCAACCATGTGTCACGCCGTAGGCACGTGGTCCACGCATACGTAACACATGTCACGTGCTTGCACATGTCGCGTTCTGGCACGACTGCAAACTGTTGCAAGTTACTGGCTCATCATAAGCTGATTTTGCTACAAGTTCACTAGTCTAAGCTGACTGGTCTTTAGCTGCTTCTCCCTATAAGTACCTTTGAGTCAGTTTATTCATTGGAACAATTGTTAAAACGTTGTCACTTTGCTTGAACCGCCAACTGCCTTAGCCATACGCCTCCATGATGCCGCAATACGTCGTCCACGTTGCCGTCGAGCCGTGCATTGCCATCCGTGGCCACGCCGTCTTAGCCGCCTCCGTCGGTGCCATGCGTTTGCCCTAGCTCGATGTCGCGACCCGTCCGAAAGCGGACGCGGCTAATGGATTACCGATCACGGGCCTTAGATCGGCGCGGGCCCTCCCAGGCCCATACCAAATCGCGGCGGGAGTATTTTTCAGAGGGATTCGACGATAAGAGTCGATCGCTTTCGACCTTAGTGTGGTCGTGGTGGCATGTGCAACTTGTGCATGCATTTGGAGTCGCCACCGGTCTTTCTTGGAGGGTAGACCGGAAACCTTATTGACCGATTGGGAGAGATCGATCAATTCTGCGGAACCAGAGATTTTGAGTTCGGGGACTTGGTTACGTTAATGTCATTACCAACGCCCTTTCGGTACCTAACGCGAGTGATTTTCTCTAACTAGGATTTCATGCAGGCGCAATTTTGGGTGAGGTAAGTCTGACTTTGCACATTAACCAGTTTAACATGCTCACGTAATCATAATAAATAAATAGATGCCAATCATATAAACATTTATCCTACGTGGTGATCATGGAATTATGATTTAATGGGTCTCGAGCCAATGAGACCACATTTAATCATTTTAATATTTTAATAACGGAGAGCCGCTCTTCGCTTCTTCTTGGTTTCTTGAACTCTTCAAAAATCGGGCCCCAAAGAGCTCGCCGACTTAAAAGGCTCCTCCACGTAATTCTCGTAGCATTTACATCAACAATTGACTATGCTAAAAATAAAGATTACATGAAAAATAAAAGGAGTACGCAGCCTCCATTTAATAATTACAACCCCAAATATATAAATAATCACCATACATTCATACATACATCAATCACATTGATTAGGGATTTTTCCATGATCACCACCCTTCCACGTAAGTAATAAATTCACAATTTAAAACTTAGGAAGGCACAATAAAAATTCTACGTTGAATCATATTCAGAATTTTTACGTAAAATAAGATAGCCATAAATTTTCGATTCAAAATTGATTTAGTCTCAATTTTTGCTACGTTGATTAATTTATCATATAAAATAATCAACCTCCATTAGCCATGTAAGACGAACAATTCGTTAATACATATTGGCCATAGTATTGCAAAAATTGCAAAAAATCAATTAAATGCACGAAAACACCTAAGGATCGGCTCTGATACCACTGTTGGGATCCACGTAACACGTAGCGGAAATAAATAACAACCCATACATGTATCTCTAGAGGCGTACTTCGTGCATTTCAATCGAAAAAAATCACAAAGCCTCAAAGGGAGTAAATAGATTACCTCTCGTAGCGTGCTTGAACGGAGGTGTCGGTTCGATGTTCTTCGATCTCAGCCTCCACAAGTGTTAGGCATCTAGTTCGGACGCACCACCAATTGACGAACGGGGAGACGACGAATAACTCCACAACAATTGTGCTAGCAATATGCGGAATCAATATTCCGAACTTAGTATATTTTGCTCACTCAAGATTATGAGAATATAGAGAGTGTTTGTGTTCTTCTCTCTAAGCTCTCAAAAATTTGCACACTCTACAAAATGTCTCTCCTCCCAACCTCAAAACTCTTGCCATCCTTTTATAGCCAAAAATTCCTTCCAATAAATTGTATTATAAAATAGCACTCACAAATAATAAATACTTTCTAAAAATAGCACTCACAAATAAATGTCATTTAAAAATAGCACTAACAATAGCACTCACAATTTATAATACAAAAATGCTATTTAAAAATAGCACTAATAATAGCACTCACAATTTATAATACAAAAATGCTATTTAAAAATAGCACTAACAATTATAAATTCTATCTAATAATAGCACTCACAATTTATGATAAATAAATGCCATTTAAAAATAGCACTAACAATAGCACTCACAATTTATGATAAATAAATGTCATTTAAAAATAGCACTAACAATTGCACTCACAATTTATAATACAAAAATGCTATTTAAAAATAGCACTAACAATAGCACTCACAATACAAAAATGCTATTTAAAAAAGCACTAACAAAGGTGTTAAAAATAATAACCATTATTATTATTACAAGAGTTAAAGAGGTTACCAAACAGTATAAATACGCATAACGTATAAATACATATGATGTATAAATACGTAGAGCATACGTATACATCCAAACGACCAAATTAGCCTGAATTGAGGCCGCCAATGGATTGGGCATGATGAAAATTATGGGTAGAGGTGTTGAATTTTAATGGGTATGCCCGTGTGAAATTCAAGATCCGTGAAACCGGGGACTAATTGAAAGAAAAATATGCAATTAAGCCCTTTTGGTTAAAATTGATCAAATTGGATGGCAAATTGACCCAATTGCACTTCTAGCCTTTAGGATTCAATGTCATGGCTTATAAAAAGTGAGAATTGAAAATTAAAAGACTCGCAAAGGAATTTTTTTTGCTCGGTTCGAGTTTATGTTTGTGAAGAAACATAGTGACCCGATCCGAATTTTCAAGATTTAAGGTGACACACTTGAAGATGAAATTAAAACAAAATTATTGAATATTTTTGTGTATTTTTCTGACCACGAATGGTATTTTTCTGATTTTTTGGGTATTTTTATAATTAAATAAATTCGAAAAATATTATAAAATACCAAAAAATATTTTTTGTTCAAAATTGGTCCCCCGAGGCTAGGCCAATGCTTCCAAAGTTGATTTTGTGATTTTATGACCTTTTTTGATATTTTTAATTAATTTTAAAGAATAAAAATCACAATAATAAATGGTCAAAAATCAGGTGTCAACAGCTGCCCCTCTTTGAGAGGAATCTCGTTAGAGGTTTCTCTCAAAGATAAGGTGGCACCTGATTTCTAACCGACTCAACTGGGAAAATGAGAGAAGAAATGCTACGACATTGGATCGCTTAAGGCCCTTTGATGAAAGCTCAAATTAATCCTCGGTTTGCTTTAACAATTTGAACATGGGCCGGAGTGAGAGAGGCTTACCTGAAGCTCACATGTCAGATGCTTCCGGTTGCGACAACTTTCAAGCAGATACCTAGGACTCGTCATTCAGAATATCCTAGGGAGATTAAGCTCTGACCTGTATGGTAGGTCATACCATTATGGGATTCCTAACTGGTAGGAACCTAAGGAAGGCGCGTCCCACACTTTGGGATTTGCCAAGGATTTTGATCCGTATGGTGGATCGAACCAGAAATGGTTCACCTACTGTAAGGTTTACCTAGGGAAACGACTCTTTCCGTGTCTGGAATTTGTCAAGGTTTTGATCCGTATGGTGGATCGGACCATTAGGCTGATCCTTCAGGCGGTTTCTACCATATTTGACCCTTCAGGCGGTATCTACTGTGGTTTGACCCTTCAGGCGGTTTCTACCTTGAGTTGACCCTTCAGGCGGTTTCTACCTTGGTTTGACCCTTTAGGCGGTTTCTACCTTGAGTTGACCCTTGAGGCGGTTTCTACCATGAATTGACCCTTCAGGCGGTTTCTACCTTGTGCTGACCCTTCAGGCGGTATCTACCATGATTTGACCCTTCAGGCGGTTTCTACCATGGTTTGACCCTTCAGGCGGTTTCTACCATGGTTTGACCATTCAGGCGGTTTCTACCATGAATTGACCCTTCAGGCGGTTTCTACCTTGTGCTGACCCTTCAGGCGGTATCTACCATGATTTGACCCTTCAGGCGGTATCTACCTTTGAGTTTTGACTTTGAAAAGGGGTCTCATGACGAGGGTTCTCCACGTCCGATGAGACTGCCTAAATTATGAAAAGGGGTCTCATGACGAGGGTTCTCCACGTCCGATGAGATTTCCTGAATTTTGAAAAGGGGTCTCATGACGAGGGTTCTCCACGTCCGGTGAGACTGCCTAAATTTTGAAAAGGGGTCTCATGACGAGGGTTCTCCACGTCCGGTGAGACTGCCTAAATTTTGAAAAGGGGTCTCATGACGAGGGTTCTCCACGTCCGATGAGACACCTTGATTTTGTTTAAAAGGGGTCCCGAGACGAGGGTTCTCCACGTCCGATGAGACTGCTTGATTTTGTTTAAAAGGGGTCCCGAGACGAGGGTTCTCCACGTCCGATAGGGCTGTTTGATATTTTTGAAAAGGGGTTCTATCCTCATCCCTTCTTTTGAAAGATCCCGAAACTTGTCGGGAATTCAATTTTGAAGCAGTGAAAGATTTTATCTTGACAAAGCTTCACTTGAGTCTGTTGAGGCGACATTCTGGGAGATTGGTGTTTCCAACGGATCTTGCAGAAGTTCGAGCCTGAAAATATTTTCTTCACCAAGAAAACATTAGCAATCTTTGGGAAGACCACGGCTGTCCATTTTGACAAAAACCGTATGACTTAAGTTTTAATTGTGAAATATGTATTTTGATGCTGGAGGTTATCCAAAGCATTCTTGCAACACACAGATGTGATCACAAATTCCTTGTGCGGCAAATCTGGATCAAACAATTTGAAAATTTCCAAAAAGAGTTTGTTCAAAACATCTATTGGAATATTTCTCGACGATGAGGTCTTTTCACCTGTTTTGAGATAGTGGTTTTTATAGGGGATGCACTCAATTCCCTACTAACCTGTGCCTAGGTTTTAGGCTCATTCGCAGCGCGTACATTTTGATCGGTCGGGAGGTCTTCCACGGGACCGTAATGTTGGGCTTGGATATTGGTTTTCAAGGGGGACCCGCTTTGGAGTCGAGGCCATTGAATGAAAATCTTCACCATCTGCTCCGGGTTTACAAGTCAAGAACCCTGCAAAATGAGAAAGAAATAGTCTTGCTCGTACTTCTTCGAGCTAAGCTATATGTTGACCCAAGTGTCTTAGTCAGAGAAGACTGTTTCAGGGTTGTAACATTGGTAGGATTGGGGACCGGAAAAGGCTTGTTTTTGGCCCAGAATTTATGAGGGGATTGACATTGGTGATCATTGCAAACTTGTCACATGTCTTTTCCATTCTGCATCTTCAATTTTTGAGGCGTGCAACCGCTTTTGAGGTGTGCACAAACTCTTTAGAGAGCGTCTCTTGTTGCGTTCAGAGAGCGACTCTCTCCATGTCTTTGTTCTGCGCTTGGCACTATTTGGGGAGCAGCCCTTTTGGATTTGACTCCTTCAGGGATTTCTTCTTTTCCCATCCGGCTTCATTATGGATCAATCAAACAACTTACACGAGCATCGGCCTTGCTTTTACCAGGCACTTTGCTTTTTCTTAATGCCGTGGATTTTTCTCATTCATTTTTGAAATCCCATTTTTTCTCATCTTCATGGGATCATGTTAGACATATAGTCTAAACATGCTTTAAATATCAGTCCGTGAATTCTCTTCGTAATCCCTGAGTCTTGAGCTCTTCCGTTTCTGAAATGATGCTGCATCCATCTTGAAATGCGCAATGATCACCAACGGGTTCATGAAACGAATTTGCAGGCTCAACTTGGCTGTGCAAAGGATATGGTATGTGGGATAGAGAAATGAATGCTTCTCGTCATCCTATGGCATTTGGATTACCATATAAACAACACACAAAGATTGATGTTAGTCCGAGCAAGAAAATTTCTAACCATTTTCTCCTGACGCTGCTGGACTCACCTCCATTTTACCCCGATGTGGGGTCGTTCTTGACAGGGTTAAGAATGAAAACCGCCGTTCAAAGGGATTATCAATGGTCACCTGTAGTATTTGGGGATATGAAACGAATGCCTCCGTCATCCCAATCCATGTAATTGTTACGAATAATCCCTACTTCCGTAGGTCCAGATTTTGCTATCTGATCCGCTCCACTTCTCTCTCAAGTGTGTATAGGACGTGTTTGGATTAGGCTTTGCCTCTCGTCTTTTGAGAAAACGTCCTTTTGAAAATTTTGAACAACTTTTGATTGGAAAAATATCTTTTCTTTTTCTCCATAAAATTTTCTCCCAATGGGGCTTTATGATGCACATGCATGTTTCATTCATGTTCAGACAACCTCCCAACTTCAACTGTGGATGTCTATGAGTTTAAAAATTCGATGCCTCTTTTCAGACATAATGATTGAAAGAGTCCTAACACTTTTTTTATCTTCAACGACTTGGGGAAAAGGGATACTTACCTACCCGCCGCGGCTGGAGATCCCTGAAAATGCGGAAGAAACATGTTATTGTACGTTCATGAATTTTTCAAAAAATTAGAACGATACATCTTACCCTTGGTCATGTGTTCCAATGGGTAATACATGGGATGTGAAAACCTGTTTCGCCTTGATGGCGATCCCCTGTCAAAGACGGGAATTAGGTGTCAGTTTGTGTTCCAAAATTCAAGGCAAATTGGAACGATACAGCCTTGTTCTTGCTTTGTGTTTCCATTTGAACACAAATGCGCGGCTTGCAGAATCTGGCCCTCTATCTTGTGGCCTTGATCCCTCCGTTTGGTTGGCGATGAATCATTCTCAAGGATTTGCCCCAGAGGAGATCCATTTGTGTTTTTGGGCACATTCCAGCGCCATTCTTCAAGGTTCCTTTTATTCAAGGGAAAAAGGAAATTGTTGTCGGAATGTATGTCAAAGCATGAAGTGTGGAAGCGATACTTTTTACCCTCCACTCGATCTTATAATCAAAGACCATTTCCTAGAATCCTGACTTCCAAGGCCAATGATTCTATTCGCCTCCCTGTCAGCGAGCTCTTTTCATTTGAGGCTTTCAGCGCCAACGACTTCCTGCAAAATGAGTAAAAACTCATGTTAGGCATGTGGTCTTTGAAGACTAAATTGGAACGATACAAGGGTACCGTTCACCCAAATTCGTATCTTGGGATTTGATTCTGATGCGGACGACTCTGTTATTGCGCCCATTGACTTTGCCAGAGGAGAAACGTCCGGCGTACAAATGATTCACTTGCCCCAGTTAGGCATGGTTTTGCTGTTTGTCATCTCTGGATTCGATGACCCTGGTCTGATGTGCTTTCATGGGGGATCATGAGAGTTTGCCCCCGGTTTGGCTCCTCAAAGCAAATGGGGGGCACCTGCTCCCATTGATTTTTGCAGATTCTGATTATCCATCTCGATTGTTAGAGTCCTTGATCAATTTTATCTGTCTCAAGACAGCTTGATATTCTTGGGATTCGTCATGTGGCGGTTTGGTGATTCTCTCGATCACAGTCGACATTTGAGGTATTTGATGTTTTCCTGTTGAAGAGAAGAGACCTCATGAGTAAAGGGCATGTATAATTGACTATTGGAGTCGATACAATTTACCCTTGAAAATTATCCTGCGGGAACCGGCATTTCTCCCTTCGGGTTCTCTGTATGCAGGATATGTGCATGATATACATGATGCATGTTAGGTATGCTTGCAACGAAAAATGAGTTCGTGCTTTTCACTCTATTCAGAGAAAGCATTTTTATCAGATGTGTCAATCTGCAAAACTTGAATTTTTCTTTTCAAGTGTTCTTTTCACGGAGATTTCTAAATGATGAGAAACTTCCTCAGGTTTTCTCAAAGGTTTTGTTCACAAATTGAGCCATTAGAATGCTCTTGAAAATATTTAGCCACAGTGCATGTCTGAGATGCCATGAAAAGGGGTACTCCCTGTTTGTCATTGGAAAGCACTGCATCCTGAGTCCTCTGCTTTTGATCATCATCTGAGAGGAAAAGGAAGGAAGCATTATTCTCATATAGAAAAAAAAAACAATCATTTTGGAACGATACGTCCTTTTACCAAATGGATGGCTCCGCTTTAATTGAAACGACTACGGATTTACTATCCCCGCTCTGGTCACTTCTGGCATCCAAGATGCTGGAAATTTTTCAGTGGTCCCATTCATTTTTGTCATCACCTGCAAGAATGGAAAACCATATCAACTCGTGAACCGGTCAATCCGATTTGGAACGGATACAACTTTTTCGACTTAGGGAGAGTCGATCCAAATTAGGTTGCCCCAGCTTCACGATGTCTACTTAAGGCTCATCACAATAAATCCATCTTGTTTTTTTTGCAAACCCAATGGGTGATGCCCGATGAAGGTGCACTCCTTTCCATCTTGTAGGGAAGGCAAGCTCCCCTTTGTTGGTCTTTAACCATCTTATCCTGAGAGGAAGAGATATGAAATATTATGCCATTATCTGATTGAAAATCAATTAGGAATGACACGTCCTTATCCTTGATTCGGTTGCCCCGGTCAAGAGGCATTTGCCCTCGTCAGTTGACTCTCCAAGGTGGTCCAGCGCTTTTCCATGCCATCCTGGTTCGTTTCAACTCGCGACTGATTCTTCACACAAGTCTTTGGATTTTGATTCATAAGCGGCGCTGAATGACCTTTTGGTTTCGAGGGGTACCAATCATTCACATACATGCGTATGAGACCAGTGAGGTTTGACTCTAAGAATCAAGATAGGGTTTGGAACCTAAGGCAAAGGCTCCCACCTCGAGTTCTAGAAAGGGTAGATTCCATTGCACAACTATCGTTGCATTGGGACCCAATCCATAGTTCGAAATGAGCGGAATTGAAAAGTGGATTACCCCGTGTTTTTCCTCACGGAGATTCCATTTTCAATCCCTTCTATTGTTTTCCTATAGGCGGCGCCCGGGGTTTTAGGCGCGATTGTGTGTGTTCATGTGTTGTGAGTATCACAATGCAAGTCATGCACAACAGTTTATCAATCGGCGCTTCAAATCATCCATACAACATACATTCCTACGCCAACCTGCATAAGACAATGTTAATCACGGACTACACCCCTTATCTCTCCAATCTGCAAAAACATATAACACCTACCATGAGCGGACTTACCTCACCTTCAAGAGCGCCTGCAGGGTTAGAAAAATCACTCAGCGTTTTAATTACGGCCTAAGTCCACTTGAGGTCTAGAACCATAGGTTCTAGAACAAGGTCCCCAGCGGAGTCGCCAGCTGTCGCGACCCGTCCGAAAGCGGACGCGGCTAATGGATTACCGATCACGGGCCTTAGATCGGCGCGGGCCCTCCCAGGCCCATACCAAATCGCGGCGGGAGTATTTTTCAGAGGGATTCGACGATAAGAGTCGATCGCTTTCGACCTTAGTGTGGTCGTGGTGGCATGTGCAACTTGTGCATGCATTTGGAGTCGCCACCGGTCTTTCTTGGAGGGTAGACCGGAAACCTTATTGACCGATTGGGAGAGATCGATCAATTCTGCGGAACCAGAGATTTTGAGTTCGGGGACTTGGTTACGTTAATGTCATTACCAACGCCCTTTCGGTACCTAACGCGAGTGATTTTCTCTAACTAGGATTTCATGCAGGCGCAATTTTGGGTGAGGTAAGTCTGACTTTGCACATTAACCAGTTTAACATGCTCACGTAATCATAATAAATAAATAGATGCCAATCATATAAACATTTATCCTACGTGGTGATCATGGAATTATGATTTAATGGGTCTCGAGCCAATGAGACCACATTTAATCATTTTAATATTTTAATAACGGAGAGCCGCTCTTCGCTTCTTCTTGGTTTCTTGAACTCTTCAAAAATCGGGCCCCAAAGAGCTCGCCGACTTAAAAGGCTCCTCCACGTAATTCTCGTAGCATTTACATCAACAATTGACTATGCTAAAAATAAAGATTACATGAAAAATAAAAGGAGTACGCAGCCTCCATTTAATAATTACAACCCCAAATATATAAATAATCACCATACATTCATACATACATCAATCACATTGATTAGGGATTTTTCCATGATCACCACCCTTCCACGTAAGTAATAAATTCACAATTTAAAACTTAGGAAGGCACAATAAAAATTCTACGTTGAATCATATTCAGAATTTTTACGTAAAATAAGATAGCCATAAATTTTCGATTCAAAATTGATTTAGTCTCAATTTTTGCTACGTTGATTAATTTATCATATAAAATAATCAACCTCCATTAGCCATGTAAGACGAACAATTCGTTAATACATATTGGCCATAGTATTGCAAAAATTGCAAAAAATCAATTAAATGCACGAAAACACCTAAGGATCGGCTCTGATACCACTGTTGGGATCCACGTAACACGTAGCGGAAATAAATAACAACCCATACATGTATCTCTAGAGGTGTACTTCGTGCATTTCAATCGAAAAAAATCACAAAGCCTCAAAGGGAGTAAATAGATTACCTCTCGTAGCGTGCTTGAACGGAGGTGTCGGTTCGATGTTCTTCGATCTCAGCCTCCACAAGTGTTAGGCATCTAGTTCGGACGCACCACCAATTGACGAACGGGGAGACGACGAATAACTCCACAACAATTGTGCTAGCAATATGCGGAATCAATATTCCGAACTTAGTATATTTTGCTCACTCAAGATTATGAGAATATAGAGAGTGTTTGTGTTCTTCTCTCTAAGCTCTCAAAAATTTGCACACTCTACAAAATGTCTCTCCTCCCAACCTCAAAACTCTTGCCATCCTTTTATAGCCAAAAATTCCTTCCAATAAATTGTATTATAAAATAGCACTCACAAATAATAAATACTTTCTAAAAATAGCACTCACAAATAAATGTCATTTAAAAATAGCACTAACAATAGCACTCACAATTTATAATACAAAAATGCTATTTAAAAATAGCACTAACAATAGCACTCACAATTTATAATACAAAAATGCTATTTAAAAATAGCACTAACAATTATAAATTCTATCTAATAATAGCACTCACAATTTATGATAAATAAATGCCATTTAAAAATAGCACTAACAATAGCACTCACAATTTATGATAAATAAATGTCATTTAAAAATAGCACTAACAATTGCACTCACAATTTATAATACAAAAATGCTATTTAAAAATAGCACTAACAATAGCACTCACAATACAAAAATGTTATTTAAAAAAGCACTAACAAAGGTGTTAAAAATAATAACCATTATTATTATTACAAGAGTTAAAGAGGTTACCAAACAGTATAAATACGCATAACGTATAAATACATATGATGTATAAATACGTAGAGCATACGTATACATCCAAACGACCAAATTAGCCTGAATTGAGGCCGCCAATGGATTGGGCATGATGAAAATTATGGGTAGAGGTGTTGAATTTTAATGGGTATGCCCGTGTGAAATTCAAGATCCGTGAAACCGGGGACTAATTGAAAGAAAAATATGCAATTAAGCCCTTTTGGTTAAAATTGATCAAATTGGATGGCAAATTGACCCAATTGCACTTCTAGCCTTTAGGATTCAATGTCATGGCTTATAAAAAGTGAGAATTGAAAATTAAAAGACTCGCAAAGGAATTTTTTTTGCTCGGTTCGAGTTTATGTTTGTGAAGAAACATAGTGACCCGATCCGAATTTTCAAGATTTAAGGTGACACACTTGAAGATGAAATTAAAACAAAATTATTGAATATTTTTGTGTATTTTTCTGACCACGAATGGTATTTTTCTGATTTTTTGGGTATTTTTATAATTAAATAAATTCGAAAAATATTATAAAATACCAAAAAATATTTTTTGTTCAAAATTGGTCCCCCGAGGCTAGGCCAATGCTTCCAAAGTTGATTTTGTGATTTTATGACCTTTTTTGATATTTTTAATTAATTTTAAAGAATAAAAATCACAATAATAAATGGTCAAAAATCAGGTGTCAACACTCGACCACCGTTGGTGCCCTAGCTTTTGGCTGGCTATCTGTTTGTCCGTCTGATCGTTCATTTGTTCATTGAATTCTTGATTAGTTAATGCAAGTAAATTTCTAGTCCTTATTACTCTATCGTCTATGATTTTGCTGTTGTGGGCATTGTTTGCCAATCTATTTTGGCTATGATAGCTTCAATTTTGATATCTTGAGATTTTGAAATCTTATCCTTGAGTATCTTTTATTCTGGTTCGATAGATCTCGAATCGTGGTATTTATGACTCTGATTTAGTTTGTCCTTGGATTCAGATTTGATTCGGAGTTCTATCCTTTGAATACCTTGGATTCTATCGTGTAACTTTGATTGCAATTCTGCAATTCTATAGTTGGTTTAATCATTTGGCCGAGGAATCCTACTTGCGGGGAAGTTTCGGCTTATTCTCGTTGATTAACCCTTTTTCAAATGAGCAAGTCGACAAGGAAAAACATTATGGGAAGTGAATATCATAGACAAAGATGATGTAGGTGGATCTAGAATAGTGTTGACACCTGATTTTTGACCATTTATTATTGTGATTTTTATTCTTTAAAAATTAATTAAAAATATAAAAAGAGGTCATAAAATCACAGAATCAACTTTGGAAGCCTTGGCCTAGCCTCGGGGACCAATTTTGAACAAAAAATATTTTTTGGTATTTTATAATATTTTTCGAATTTATTTAATTATAAAAATATCCAAAAAATCAGAAAAATACCATTCGTGGTCACAAAAATACACAAAAATATTCAATAATTTTGTTTTAATTTCCCCTTCAAGTGTGTCACCTTAAATCTTGAAAATTCGGCTCGGGTTACTATGTTTCTTCAAAAACATAAACCCGAACCGAGCAAAAAATTCATTTTCGAGTCTTTTAATTTTCAATTCTCACTTTTTATAAGCTATGACATTGGATTCTAAAGTCTTAAAGTGCAATTAGGTCAATTTGCCCTCCAATTTAATCAATTTTTACCAAAAGGGCTTAATTGCACATTTTTCTTTCAATTAGTCCCCGGTTTCACGTATGTATACGTATGCTCTACGTATTTATACGTCATACGTATTTATACGTTATGTGTATTTGTACTGTTTGGTAACCTCTTTAACTCTTGTAATAATAATAATGGTTATTATTTTTAACACCTTTGTTAGTGCATTTTTTTAGCATTTTTGTATTGTGAGTGCTATTGCTAGTGCTATTTTTAAATAGCATTTTTGTATTATAAATTGTGAGTGCTATTGTTAGTGCTATTTTTAAATAGCATTTTTGTATTATAAATTGTGAGTGCTATTGTTAGTGCTATTTTTAAATGGCATTTATTTATCATAAATTGTGAGTGCTATTGTTAGTGCTATTTTTAAATGGCATTTATTTATCATAAATTGTGAGTGCTATTATTAGATAGAATTTATAATTGTTAGTGCTATTTTTAAATAGCATTTTTGTATTATAAATTGTGAGTGCTATTGTTAGTGCTATTTTTAAATAGCATTTTTGTATTATAAATTGTGAGTGCTATTGTTAGTGCTATTTTTAAATGTCATTTATTTGTGAGTGCTATTTTTAGATAGAATTTATAATTGTTAGTGCTATTTTTAAATACAATTTATTGGAAGGTATTTTTGGCTATAAAAGGATGGCAAGAGTTTTGAGGTTGGGGAAGAGAGACATTTTGTAGAGTGTGCAAATTTTTGAGAGCTTAGAGAGAAGAACACAAACACTCTCTATATTCTCATCATCTTGAGTGAGCAAAATATACTAAGTTCGGAATATTGATTCCGCATATTGCTAGCACAATTGTTGTGGAGTTATTAGTCGTCTCCCCGTTCGTCAATTGGTGGTGCGTCCGAACTAGATGCCTAACACTTGTGGAGGCTGAGATCGAAGAACATCGAACCGACACCTCCGTTCAAGCACGCTACGAGAGGTAATCTATTTACTCCCTTTGAGGCTTTGTGATTTTTTTCGATTGAAATGCACGAAGTACGCCTCTAGAGATACATGTATGGGTTGTTATTTATTTCCGCTACGTGTTACGTGGATCCCAACAGTGGTATCAGAGCCGATCCTTAGGTGTTTTCGTGCATTTAATTGATTTTTTGCAATTTTTGCAATACTATGGCCAATATGTATTAACGAATTGTTCGTCTTACATGGCTAATGGAGGTTGATTATTTTATATGATAAATTAATCAACGTAGCAAAAATTGAGACTAAATCAATTTTGAATCGAAAATTTATGGCTATCTTATTTTACGTAAAAATTCTGAATATGATTCAACGTAGAATTTTTATTGTGCCTTCCTAAGTTTTAAATTGTGAATTTATTACTTACGTGGAAGGGTGGTGATCATGGAAAAATCCCTAATCAATGTGATTGATGTATGTATGAATGTATGGTGAGTATTTATATATTTGGGGTTGTAATTATTAAATGGAGGTTGCGTACTCCTTTTATTTTTCATGTAATCTTTATTTTTAGCATAGTCAATTGTTGATGTAAATGCTACGAGGATTACGTGGAGGAGCCTTTTAAGTCGGCGAGCTCTTTGGGGCCCGATTCTTGAAGAGTTCAAGAAACCAAGAAGAAGCGAAGAGCGGCTCTCCGTTGTTAAAATGATTAAATGTGGTCTCATTGGCTCGAGACCCATTAAATCATAATTCCATGATCACCACGTAGGATAGATGTTTATGTGATTGGCATCTATTTATTTATTATGATTACGTGAGCATGTTAAACTGGTTAATGTGCAAAGTCAGACTTACATCACCCAAAATTGCGCCTGCATGAATTCTTAGCTAAGAAAATCACTCGCGTTAGGTACCGAAAGGGCGTTGGTAACGACACCAACGTAACCAAGTCCCCGAACCCAAAATCTCTGGTTCCGTAGAACTGATCGATCTCTCCCAATCGGTTGGTAAGGTTTCCGGTCTACCCTCCAAGAAAGACCGGTGGCGACTCCAAATGCATGCACAAGTTGCACATGCCACCACGACCACACTAAGGTCGAAAGCGATCGACTCTTATCGTCGAATCCTTCTGAAAAATACTCCCGCCGCGATTTGGTATGGGCTTGGGAGGGCCCGCGCCGATCCAAGACCCGCGATCGGTAATCCATTAGCCGCGTCCGCTTCGGACGGGTCGCGACAGCTGGCGACTCCGCTGGGGACCTTGTTCTAGAACCTATGGTTCTAGACCTCAAGTGGACTTAGGCCGTAATTAAAACGCTGAGTGATTTTTCTAACCCTGCAGACGCTCTTGAAGGTGAGGTAAGTCCGCTCATGGTAGGTGTTATATGTTTTTGCAGATTGGAGAGATAAGGGGTGTAGTCCGTGATTAACATTGTCTTATGCAGGTTGGCGTAGGAATGTATGTTGTATGGATGATTTGAAGCGCCGATTGATAAACTGTTGTGCATGACTTGCATTGTGATACTCACAACACATGAACACACACAATCGCGCCTAAAACCCCGGGCGCCGCCTATAGGAAAACAATAGAAGG
The DNA here is from genome assembly GCA_021437785.1 of Rhodomyrtus psidioides. NCBI lineage: Eukaryota > Viridiplantae > Streptophyta > Magnoliopsida > Myrtales > Myrtaceae > Rhodomyrtus > Rhodomyrtus psidioides. The sequence continues at coordinate 8,302,140 of JAILYB010000015.1, read as the reverse complement.
GATTGAAAATGGAATCTCCGTGAGGAAAAACACGGGGTAATCCACTTTTCAATTCCGCTCATTTCGAATTATGGATTGGGTCCCAATGCAACGATAGTTGTGCAATGGAATCTACCCTTTCTAGAACTCGAGGTGGGAGCCGTTAAGCCTTAGGAACCCCGCCCTTTAGATGTCGAAACTTCACAAGTTTACATGCGCTTGATCGATGTGTTTGACATATCTTACCCCGTCGAAAGGTCCGTAAGTATCGTCCCTTTCACCTTTTGAACTCAGTATAACTTTTATATATACGTGTTCATTTTCACCATATGCTAAAGCATCTTTCTACCTACTTACAGGTAGGTAGCTTTGAATCACGGAACCAAGAATAACTCGTATTATAACTCGTCTCCGAGCCAGAATGGAGCAAGAGGAGTTGGGATCCCGCGTGGGCAGTTTGGAAGGTCAAATGGCGTCAATGGCCACCATGCTTGCAGAAATGAAAGCCATGATGGTGGCTGCACAAGAAAGAAATCATGACCTCAGCCAGGACGCTCCGCCCGCACCCCCCAATGCTTCGAATGTGGCGCGAGCTCAGGAAGAGAATGTGGCCGAGAATGTTAATCGAGTGTTAGCAGCTGATGCACTACCGAAGGCCGCGTCTGTAGTCATCGACCTAGAAAAAGACAAAAAGGAGAAACCCCCGGGCAAAATCGAAGAAGGCGCAAAGAGGCTAGCGAAGATAGAGGAATGCCTAAGCAGCCAGGGGTATGAGTTGGCTCGATTTGACAAGATATCACCATTTGCAAAAATTGAAGCGCCGTCAGACTATAAAGAACCCGATTTTGTTAGAAAATACAACGGGACGAGCTGCCCCCGAGCCCACTTAAAATATTACCTACGCAAAATGGCACTTTTTTCTGACTACGTTCCCTTGCTGATGAATACATTTCAAGAGAGTCTGGCGGGTACTGCTCTGGCTTGGTTCATCGAATTAGATTTGGAGGACTATGATGGATGGGAAGACCTGGCAGATGACTTTTTACATCAATATAAATTCAATACTGCTACAGCACCTTCTAGAGAAGAATTGCTGAGGACCACAAAAGGGAGGAACGAGCCAATTCGCGCCTACGCTCAAAGATGGCGGGCCTTAGCAACACAAGTCAAACCATCTATTCCAGAGGATGAGCTGGTCGACCTTTTCTTAAAAGCATTGCCTTACGAATATTTCGATAGGCTGAACACATCTGGTTGCCAAACATTTGTACACCTCATAAAAATCGCAGAAAGGCTGGAATGGGCGATGAGGGAAAGGAAAACACCAGAAATCGCAGCAAGACGTCAATATCCGGCCCGAAGAGAGAAGGAGGCGGGAGTTGATGTGGCCTTCGTGCCAAACCCACCCAGACCTAAGCAGTTCTCCAATTCAAGTACGGTGCAAGGAAACTCGTCAATGTCGGCACAGAAACCATATGAGCTAAGGAAGAAGTTGCCTTCCAAGCAGTTCACCCCCCTGCCAAGGCCGTTATCGAAATTGCTTCCTATGTTACTAGAGGAGCGCTTAGTGGCTAAAGAGCCTCCAAGGCCGAATCCGGTGAAATATAATGGGTACGATGAAAGCCAGTCATGTGCCTATCACATGGGAGAGAAGGGCCATAACGTAGACAATTGCATTGTTTTGAAGCACAAGGTGCAAGCCCTTATCGACAGTCGCATCCTTGAATTCGCCAAAACAGAGCCAAACGTGCAACAAAACCCACTTCCTGATCACCAAACCGTAGGAGTGATCTTCGACGACAAAAAGAAAAATTGTTTAAAGATCGGAACAGATTCAGACAAGTTCCGCGTAGAACTTACACACGGGCCTAAAAAACCCAATGATCTGGTAGGAATGGTGGACAGTACAAAGCCTTTGGTCATCAGTTTAACCAAGATCGACAACTGGAAGGGGGATGATGATGGCCTGATCAAGCCAGTTGTAATTCGCCTTACTAACGACAAAGCAGATAATGAGTTGGACACAGGAGTCGAGAAAACCTCACCTGTGGTGATAAAGATTCCTCCTGTAGAGTATTATGATCCCAAGAAAGTTCACTGGGATTATGGAACGAGCGAGATCAGTGCCTTAATGCGATCAGGGAAATTTTATGCACCACGAGAAGGCGAACCTGAGAAAAAAGATGTATCTAAAGAGGACGCCGAAAAGCTTTTGTCTATCATTAAAACAAGCGAATTCGAAGTGATAGAACAACTACGAAAAATGCCGGCCCAGATCTCTCTGCTAAATTTGTTCTTAAATTCAGAGAAGCACAAGAAGGCTTTAATGAAGATTCTGAATGAAGTACACGTACCCGAGTCTATTAACGAGGATCAGCTCGAAGACTTTGTTGGCGCTGTTCTGCTGAAAGACCAAATGAGTTTCTCGGATGAAGACTTCCCAATGGAAGGGCGGGCACATAATAAGGCATTATACATAACGGTCAGATACCACGGAAAGCAAGTGTCTCGCGTACTGATCGATAATGGCTCCGCTTTTAATATTTGTCCTCTGGCCACTTTGAGGAATATGGGTATAAAAGAGGAACTGATCAGGACCTCCAAAGCCAGCATCAGAGCCTTTGATGGAACGAAGAAGGCGGTGGTAGGAGAAATCGAGCTGGACGTTTTCATAGGCCCGACCAAATTTTCTATCGAGTTTCAAGTGATGGACTTACCGAGTGCCTTCGGATTCCTTCTTGGGAGACCATGGATACACGTAGCCGGAGCCGTACCATCCAGTCTGCACCAGAAAGTCCGCTTTGTAGTGGACAACAAAATGATCACTGTGCATGGTGAAGTGGATCTCATGTCATACCAGAATAGTGCCGTTCCTTATGTGGAACGTGAAAATAAAGAGGAGGCGAGTTATCACTCCTTTGACCTGGTGGCGGTCGTTCACACGCCTGTGGGAACCAAGCCGAGGCTCCCTGTCCTCTCCCAGTATGACCTTTTGCCCGGGAAGATATTGCTATCCTATGGGTTCATCCCCGGAGGCGGTCTGGGTAAGCATAACCAGGGGATTCGAGCACCTCTGCAACTAAGGTCAAACGAACACAGAGCCGGCCTGGGATATCCTGGGGAGCGAAATTGGCATCATGTTGGGGAAAGCCGCCAAGGAGGCCGAGGTGTAAGCCGAGGCAGGGGAAAGAATTTTGGAGGCATTACACGCAAAGGGGGTCAGGATGGTTCTTTCATCGGTTCAAGTACCTGGAAAGGTAAAAGTAAGATGTTCAACAATAAGCTGGACCAGTTCTTCTCCAAGAGTTCCAAATGGTTGAAGGACGAGAGGATAGAAACCACAGTAGAGGAACCTTATTTGACCCGCTTGTCTTTGGGAGATTCTGTCAACGTCATCATCAAATCACTCGACGGCGACGCTCCTACCATGGAGTAAAGAGATATATGTCTCTCTTCGACGCATCTAAATTCACATTAGGTGCCTCGGGCTTTTTCTTACGTCTCGCATTGTAATATTGTCAAAAAAAAAATCAAAAAAAAAATCAAAAAAAAAAATCAAAAATCAAAAATCAAAAATCAAAAATGGGGACGTGTGGGAGCCACAAATCGGTCGATGACGATATAAAAAAAAATCCTGAGACCTGATTTCCCACACGTCTCCTAGTTTGCAAAGTTTTGGGATGCGAGGATGCCCAAGGATATGAGGGCTAACTCCCATCCTACCCTTTCAATTTTTTCCCAAGAAGTCTCCCAAAGAAGTTTATCATTACATGAACTTTCCCTATTTTATAACCATCTTTGTGACACTTCAAGCATGCCATTCCAAGCATACATAGCAGGTCGTTAAATAACTCGGGTTCCCGAGGAGGAGCTTCCCTCCTAAATGGGGAATAAAACGATACGGAGCCGTCCATTCCGGCGACGATCAAAAGCAGAGGAATCAGAAGGCAGTGCTTTCAAATGACAAAACAGGGAGTACCCCTTTTCATGACATGCATTCTGGCCGAATATTTCAAGAGCGTTCTAATGGCTCAATTTACGAACAAAACCTTTGAGGAAACCTGAAGAAGTTTTTCATCATTTAGAAATCTTTGTGAAAAGAACACTTAAAAAGAAAAATTCAAGTTTTGCAGATTGACACATTTGATAAAAAAATGCTTTCTCGGAATAGAGTGACAAGAACTCATTTTTCGTTGCCAGCATACCTAACATGCATCATGCGTATCATGCACATATCCTGCATACAGAGAACCCGAAGGGAGAAATGCCGGTTCCCGCAGGATAATTTTCAAGGGTAAATTGTATCGACTCCAATAGTCAATTATACATGCCCTTTACTCATGAGGTCTCTTCTCTTCAACAGGCAAACATCAAATACTTCAAATGGCGACGATGATCGAGAGAATCACAAAACCGCCACATGACAAATCCCAAGGCCGTCAAGCCACCTAGAGACGGATAAAAATAATTGAAGATTCTGACAATTGAGATAGAAGATCAGAATCGGCGAAACCCATGGGAGTGCATGGACGTTGTCAAAATTGAATTGAAAATTGCCAACAAACACGGAAAGTGCTAAGGCATGTTGCCAAGACGAACACCGCCCAACTGGGGCAAAGCAGTTTTGGAAGTAATCAGGAATCATCTCACGAACAACACCCACAAATGCAGACGAGATGAAGCAATACTCATCATCCACATCAATATACGATATTGAAACGACCTCCATCAAATGAGAAGCGTCAATAATCGGCGAAAGAAGGGAATACATCAGTAAGACGTCATCATGAATCCCAAGAGAAAAGACACCCCCAAAGAGGATGGGGATTGCAACAAAATGCAGGAATGAAGTTAGCTGGGGCAAGCGTCACCTAGCTACGACAAATCACACCCAACTGGGGCAAGTGAATCATTTGTGCGCCGGACAAAGAATGACGTTTCTCCTCTGGCAAAGTCAATGGACGCAATAACGGAGTCGTCCACATCATAATCAAACCCCAAGATACGAATATGGGTGAACGGTAACATTGTATCGTTCTAATTTGGTCTTCGAAGACCACATGCCTAACATGAGTTTTTACTCACTTAACAGGAAGTCGTTGGCACCGAAAGCCTCAAAAGAAAAGAACTCGCCAAAGAGGAGGCGAATAAAATTATTGACCTTGGGAGTCAGCACTCCAAGAAATGGTCTTTGATTACAAGATCGAGTAGATGGAACTCTGAAGAGTGGCGTTGGAATGCGTCCAAAAATACAAATGGATCTCCTCTGGGGCAAATCTTTGAGAATGATTCATCGCCAACCAAACGGAGGGATCAAGGCCACAAGATAGAGGGCCAGATTCTGCAAGCCGCGCGTTTGTGTTCAAATGAAAACGCCAAGCAAGAACAAGGCGGTATCGTTCCAATATGTCTTGAATTTTGGAACACAAACTGACACTTATTGTTTGTTTTTTACAGGGGCTCGCCATCAGGGCAAAACGGGTTTTCACATCCCATGTATGACCCATTGGAACACATGACCAAGGATAAGATGTATTGTTCTAATTTTTTGAAAAATTCAAGAACGTACGATAACATGTTTCTTCCGCATTTTCAGGGATCTTCAGCCGCGGGGGACAGGTAAGTATCCCTCTCCCCAATCCATTGAAGATGTTGAATAAAAAATAGAGAAGAAAAGAAAAGCTCTCAGAATCTAATGTCTAGAAAAGACATAGAATTCAAACTTCATTGGCATTCATGTTTTGAAACAGGAGGTTGTCTGAACATGAATAAGAACATGCATTGTGCACCATAAAATTCCCTTGACGGGTAAAATTTTTGGAGAAAACGAAAGAGATTTTTTCAATCAAAACTTTCAAAAGGACGTTTTCTCAAAAGACGAGAGGCAAAGCCTAAATCCAAACACGTCCTATACACACTTGAGAGAGAAGTGGAGCAGATCAGATAGCAAAATCTGGACCTACGGAAGTAGGGACCATTCGCAGCGATTACATGGATTGGGACGACGGAGGCATTCGTTTCTTACTCCCAAACACTACAGGTGACCATTGACAACCCCTTTGAACGGCGGCTTTCATTCTCAACCCTGTCAAGAACCACCCTACATCGGGGCAAAAGGGAGGTGAGTCCAGCAGCATCAGGAGAAAATGGTTAGAAATTTTCTTGCTCGGACTAACATCAATCTTTGTGTGTTGTTTATATGGTAATCCAAGTGCCATAGGATGACAAGAAGCGTTCATTTCTCTATCCCACACACTGTATCATTTGCACAGCCAACTTGAGCCTGCAAATTCATTTCATGAACCCATTGGTGATCATCCCAAGACGGATGCCGCACCACTTCAAAAATGGGAGAGTTCAAGACTCAGGGATTACGAAGAGAATTCCCAGACTGATATTTAAAGCATGTTTAGACTATATGTCTAACATGATCCCATGAAGATGAGAAAAAGTGGGATTTCAAAAATGAATGAGAAAAATCCACGGCATTAAGAAAAAGCAAAGTGCCTGGTAAAAGCAAGGCCGATGCTTGTGTAAGTTGTTTGATTCATCCACAATGAAGCCGGATGGGAAAAAAAGAAATCCATGAAGGAGCCAAATCCAAAAGGGCTGCTCCCCAAATGGTGCCAAGCGCAGAACAAAGACATAGAGAGAGTCGCTCTCTGAACGCAACAAGAGACGCTCTCTAAAGAGTTTGTGCACACCTCAAAAGCGGTTGCACGCCTAAAAAATTGAAGATGCAGAATGGAAAAGACATGTGACAAGTTTGTAATGATCACCAATGTCAAACCCCTCATGATTTCTGGGCTAAAAACAAGCCTTTTTCGGTCCCCAATCCTACCAACATCATAACCCTGAAACAGTCTTCTCTGACTAAGACACTTGGGTTAACATATAGCTTAGCTCGAAGAAGTACGAGCAAAACTATTTCTTTCTCATTTTGCAGGGTTCTTGACTTGTAAACCCGGAGCAGATGGTGAAGACTTTCATTCAATTGCCTCGACTCCAAAGCGGGTCCCCCTTGAAAACCAATATCCAAGCCCAACATTACGGTCCCGTGGAAGACCTCCCGACCGATCAAAATGTATGCGCTGCGAATGAGCCTAAAACCTAAGCACAGATTAGTGGGGAATTGAGTGCATCCCCTATAAAACCACTATCGCAAAACAGGTGAGAAGACCTCATTGTCGAGAAATATTCCAATTGATGTTTTGAACAAACTCTTTTTGGAATTTTCAAACTGTTGATCCAGATTTTCCGTGCAAGGGATTTGTGATCACATTCGCATGTTGCAAGAATGCTTTGGATAACCTCCAGCATCAAAATGCACATTTCACAATTAAAACTTAAGTCATACGGTTTTTGTCAAATGGACAGCCGTGGTCTTCCCAAAGATTACTAACGTTTTCTTGGTGAAGAAAAATCTTTCAAGGTCAAACTTCTGCAGGATTCTTGGAAACCCCGAATCCCAGAAAAATATTTGCTCCATGGAGTGGAGCACACAGGTTTGAATTTTCTGCAGAATACCTGGAGAACCCAGCTCCCAGAATGTCGCCTCAACAGACTAAAGCGAGGCTTTGTCAAAATAAAGTCTTTCACTCCTTCAAAAAAACTGAATTCCCGACAAACTTCAGGATCTTTCAAAAGAAGGGGTGAGGATGTGACCCCTTTTCAAAAATCAAGCAGTCCTAGCTTGACGTGGAGAACCCTCGTCCTAGGATCCCTTTTTCAAAAATATCAAACAGTCTCATCGGACGTGGAGAACCCTCGTCATGAGACCCCTTTTCATATCAAATCAAGGTAGATACCGCCTGAAGGGTCAAATCAAAGGTAGAAACCGCCTGAAGGGTCAAAACAAAGGTAGATACCGCCTGAAGGGTCAAACCAAGGGTAGATACCGCCTGAAGGGTCAAACCAATGGTAGATACCGCCTGAAGGGTCAAACCAAGGTAGATACCGCCTGAAGGGTCAACACATGGTAGAAACCGCCTGAAGGGTCAACTCAAGGTAGAAACCGCCTGAAGGGTCAAAACAATGGTAGAAACCGCCTGAAGGGTCAGCTCAAGGTAGATACCGCCTGAAGGGTCAACTCATGGTAGATACCGCCTGAAGGATCAAATTAAGGTAGAAACCGCCTCAAGGGTCAACATGATGGTAGATACCGCCATAAGGATCAACACATTAGTAAATACCGCCATAAGGATCAACACAAAGGTCCGATCCACCATACGGATTAAAATCACTGGCGAATCCTCAAGCGTGGGATACGCCTTCCTCAGGTTCCTACCAGTTAGGAATCCCATAATGGTATGACCTACCATACAGGTCAGAGCTTAATCTCCCTAGGATATGCTGAATGACGAATCCTAGGCATCTTCTTGAAAGTCGTCGCAACCGGCAGCGTCCGACAGGTGAGCTTCAGGTAAGCCTCTCTCACTCCGGCCCAGGTTCAAATTGTTAGAGCAAACCGGGAATTAATTTGAGCTTTCATCAAAAGGCTTAAGAATCCGATGTCATAGCATTTCTTCTTTCATTTTCCCAGTTGAGTCGGTTAGGAATCAGGCGCCATCTTATCTTTGAGAAAAACCTCTAACGAGATTCCTCTCAAAGAGGGGCAGCTGTTGACACCTGATTTTTGACCATTTATTATTGTGATTTTTATTCTTTAAAAATTAATTAAAAATATAAAAAGAGGTCATAAAATCACAGAATCAACTTTGGAAGCCTTGGCCTAGCCTCGGGGACCAATTTTGAACAAAAAATATTTTTTGGTATTTTATAATATTTTTCGAATTTATTTAATTATAAAAATATCCAAAAAATCAGAAAAATACCATTCGTGGTCACAAAAATACACAAAAATATTCAATAATTTTGTTTTAATTTCCCCTTCAAGTGTGTCACCTTAAATCTTGAAAATTCGGCTCGGGTTACTATGTTTCTTCACAAACATAAACCCGAACCGAGCAAAAAATTCATTTTCGAGTCTTTTAATTTTCAATTCTCACTTTTTATAAGCTATGACATTGGATTCTAAAGTCTTAAAGTGCAATTAGGTCAATTTGCCCTCCAATTTAATCAATTTTTACCAAAAGGGCTTAATTGCACATTTTTCTTTCAATTAGTCCCCGGTTTCACGTATGTATACGTATGCTCTACGTATTTATACGTCATACGTATTTATACGTTATGTGTATTTGTACTGTTTGGTAACCTCTTTAACTCTTGTAATAATAATAATGGTTATTATTTTTAACACCTTTGTTAGTGCATTTTTTTAGCATTTTTGTATTGTGAGTGCTATTGCTAGTGCTATTTTTAAATAGCATTTTTGTATTATAAATTGTGAGTGCTATTGTTAGTGCTATTTTTAAATAGCATTTTTGTATTATAAATTGTGAGTGCTATTGTTAGTGCTATTTTTAAATGGCATTTATTTATCATAAATTGTGAGTGCTATTGTTAGTGCTATTTTTAAATGGCATTTATTTATCATAAATTGTGAGTGCTATTATTAGATAGAATTTATAATTGTTAGTGCTATTTTTAAATAGCATTTTTGTATTATAAATTGTGAGTGCTATTGTTAGTGCTATTTTTAAATAGCATTTTTGTATTATAAATTGTGAGTGCTATTGTTAGTGCTATTTTTAAATGTCATTTATTTGTGAGTGCTATTTTTAGATAGAATTTATAATTGTTAGTGCTATTTTTAAATACAATTTATTGGAAGGTATTTTTGGCTATAAAAGGATGGCAAGAGTTTTGAGGTTGGGGAAGAGAGACATTTTGTAGAGTGTGCAAATTTTTGAGAGCTTAGAGAGAAGAACACAAACACTCTCTATATTCTCATCATCTTGAGTGAGCAAAATATACTAAGTTCGGAATATTGATTCCGCATATTGCTAGCACAATTGTTGTGGAGTTATTAGTCGTCTCCCCGTTCGTCAATTGGTGGTGCGTCCGAACTAGATGCCTAACACTTGTGGAGGCTGAGATCGAAGAACATCGAACCGACACCTCCGTTCAAGCACGCTACGAGAGGTAATCTATTTACTCCCTTTGAGGCTTTGTGATTTTTTTCGATTGAAATGCACGAAGTACGCCTCTAGAGATACATGTATGGGTTGTTATTTATTTCCGCTACGTGTTACGTGGATCCCAACAGTGGTATCAGAGCCGATCCTTAGGTGTTTTCGTGCATTTAATTGATTTTTTGCAATTTTTGCAATACTATGGCCAATATGTATTAACGAATTGTTCGTCTTACATGGCTAATGGAGGTTGATTATTTTATATGATAAATTAATCAACGTAGCAAAAATTGAGACTAAATCAATTTTGAATCGAAAATTTATGGCTATCTTATTTTACGTAAAAATTCTGAATATGATTCAACGTAGAATTTTTATTGTGCCTTCCTAAGTTTTAAATTGTGAATTTATTACTTACGTGGAAGGGTGGTGATCATGGAAAAATCCCTAATCAATGTGATTGATGTATGTATGAATGTATGGTGAGTATTTATATATTTGGGGTTGTAATTATTAAATGGAGGTTGCGTACTCCTTTTATTTTTCATGTAATCTTTATTTTTAGCATAGTCAATTGTTGATGTAAATGCTACGAGGATTACGTGGAGGAGCCTTTTAAGTCGGCGAGCTCTTTGGGGCCCGATTCTTGAAGAGTTCAAGAAACCAAGAAGAAGCGAAGAGCGGCTCTCCGTTGTTAAAATGATTAAATGTGGTCTCATTGGCTCGAGACCCATTAAATCATAATTCCATGATCACCACGTAGGATAGATGTTTATGTGATTGGCATCTATTTATTTATTATGATTACGTGAGCATGTTAAACTGGTTAATGTGCAAAGTCAGACTTACCTCACCCAAAATTGCGCCTGCATGAATTCTTAGCTAAGAAAATCACTCGCGTTAGGTACCGAAAGGGCGTTGGTAACGACACCAACGTAACCAAGTCCCCGAACCCAAAATCTCTGGTTCCGTAGAACTGATCGATCTCTCCCAATCGGTTGGTAAGGTTTCCGGTCTACCCTCCAAGAAAGACCGGTGGCGACTCCAAATGCATGCACAAGTTGCACATGCCACCACGACCACACTAAGGTCGAAAGCGATCGACTCTTATCGTCGAATCCTTCTGAAAAATACTCCCGCCGCGATTTGGTATGGGCCTGGGAGGGCCCGCGCCGATCCAAGACCCGCGATCGGTAATCCATTAGCCGCGTCCGCTTCGGACGGGTCGCGACAAATAGATTACCCTATGTAGTACTCTTTCCATGTGAATCTAGTAAAGAAAGCAAGTAGTTATATAAATATGTATAAAAGAGTAGATGGTGAAGTTGAATAAATGATGCAAATGAATCGAACGGGATATGAATACAAAGTCTGTATGAGTTGTTTTTATTGATTGAACACGTATGTTATCTGGTTAGAGAAACCACGAAAGGTCATACCCTTTTATTAGGCGTGCCTGCCAATTGACTATTTTGTATTCTTTGTGCTTGTGCCCATATGGCCGACTTTATTTCTTAGTTTTCCTTATGCGCCAACTATATACTCTAATTAAGGAAAAATTAAAGAAGACAACAAGATTTTGGAAAGCCTTCCCAATAAGGTTATGACGGTATGGGACGTCACAATCTTAGACCACTTAACTATTTTTGTGGCATTGATGCTCATTAACACTCCGACGGTACGCTTTTATCTCAAGCTAAATATGTTGATAGCCTCTTGCACAGGTTTGACCTTGTTAAGGTCAAGCCTATATCTACTCCCTTGGCCTTGAAGAATTTGTTATCCACTAATGGTGGAGAGCTTCTTGCTTCTCCGACGTTGTATTGACAGATGGTTGGCGCTATACAGTATGTGTCCATGACTAGACCAGATACTAGTTTTGTTGTTAACTCGGTTAGTCATGCATCAATCTATATTACCTCATCTCCAAGCCGTCCAATGTATATATCGATATTTAGCTAGCACAACACCGAAGAATTACTCATTGAGCAGTGCTCTCCCGCTTCATTGACTGTTTATGCAGATGCAAACTTAGCTGGGTGGTCATATACTTGATAGTCCACATCAGGTTTGTGTTTTTCTAGGTGCCAATCTTGTTTCATTGAGTGCTAAAAAGCAACCAATTATAGCCTGTTCTAATACACAGGCTGAGTATCGCGCCGTTTCTCATTATGTTGCCGAGGTTGTTTGGGTTTGTCATTTAATTTGTGAGTGAAAGTCCCTTTTTAATCCTCTCATCGCTTATTGTGACAACATTTTTCCTACCTATTTTGCTCTCAACCATGTGTTTCATGCGCGTACCAAGCGCATCGAGTTGAATTTTCACTTTATTCGAGAGCGGGTTGCTTTCGACGATTCTATGTGCCTACAGCGGATTAGGCGGCAGATATCTTCACCAAGGAACTACCTTGTATGTGTCATGCGCTATTAAGATCTAAGCTCTCGGCTGTGACTACTACCTAGTATGTGTCATTCACAAGGAACTACCTAGTATGGGCGTATTAACATGTAGTGTACATATAAATATGGGGTCATTTTGTAACTATGTTACAGTTTGTACCATGATTGCAATTAGTCACTCTTATAAATACATGTAATGCAATGAAGTTGAGCTACCATAAATGCTATGTCGTTGTTTTCTCTTTGATTTGAAATATTAGCAGGTTTCATGTTTCCATATTGAAAGGTAAATCGAGATAATGATACTATTCCTCTTGGCGAAGGTAATTGGGCAAGAGTGAATTTCCAACGTAAATTCAAACAAATTCATTCTTTCGGTGAGAGAGCACGAAACATACTTGTCAGATTACCGCACTAATCAGACAGGCAATCTCACATGAGTGACGGCCAATGTTATTCCTTATAAAAGAATTTGGGCTTAGAAATATAATACGTTTGTACGCATTAAACGGAAGCGCAAATTTGAATTTTATTTGAAAGTTATCTTCCACTTTTGCTTGAGTAAAAACTTTATATTTCTTTTTGGGCTTAAATACACCCCAAATGTCAAATGTCATATGTTGTGTACGGTGCTCACTTTAGTGCCAAAAATTTCAAATCGATCACTTTAGTGCTAAGTTTTTATAATTTCGATCGCTTAAGTGCCAACTTCTTTTAAAAACGATCACTTTAGTGCCAACTCCGATTTAAGCTGACGTGGCTCGCCGAAAATCCGACACGTGTATTTATTATTATTATTTAAGCTGACGTGACTCATCGGACTTGGTACTGAAGTGATTGTTTTTAAAAGAAGTTGACACTTAAGTGATAGAAGTTACAAAAATTTAGCACTAAAGTGTTCGATTTGAAATTTTTTGCACTAAAATGAACGCCGTACATAACTTATGGCACTTGAAGTGTACTTAATCTTTTCTTTTTGTACGGCCCAAAAAGTAATCCCTTTTATTTTCCTTGAAGGTCATTAAAGTAACTTTGGCGTTTACTAGTCTTTTGGCTTTTTCCTCGGTGGCATCAAATCAAGATGGACCGACGCTCGGGAAGCAACGCGCGTGTCAGATTCTGATACGACCATATTTTTTACCACTCGTCAAATGAAATAAAATATATCTCCTTTGCATGATTCAAGCCAACAAACTTTCCGTGCAGCCACGTGGTCGCGCCTGATTTTCCGTGACAAGAATACTTCTAGTCCAATAAAAATCCAAAGCAAAAAAGATCTTCTTCTTTATTAGGTTTTTAACGTGGGATCATATGAAAAAAAAAAAACATTAGAATACTAGAATCTTGGCTTTTTAGGGCAATTAACATCCGTACGTGAAGCCGGTCCATGGGGAATGGGGATGTTCATGTCCACCCGCTAAAATGAACATTTGGTTTTAGTCGAATTATTAAGCATTTCTAATTTTCGGCAAGAATCATTATTATATTCACCGCCTAAGCGTTCATCAATACTAGGTATAGTTCCATCAATTTTGTAATTACATGTTTTTAACTTGCGGACGATGTCACGTATTTTAATTTCATCCAATGGTGCCGTCCAATTGAATTATCCAAATAAAAGAAAAATCAAAATAGGAGAGGTTTTTGGTAGCATACTACCGCGGATCATGTGTTTATCTATACATATATACATATATTTTAATATGTTACTCATTGTTACAACTATCTTGCTATTTCACTTCAATTTCATGTTATCTTCTTTTTGACTTCCCGTCATCAATCGGTCTTAAGGAATCTTAAGTAAAGAATTTTGAAGGGTCAGAGAAGTGAAGTTGTGGATTGACACTTGGCGTTTCATTGACATGGGTCAAATGCCGCCTTGAAGCCACTCACCTAAATGTGCCATTTCAGAAGCACGTGCCAGAGAAAAAGACAAAAAAAAAAAGGCTACGAACCGAGACAAAAAAAAATTATTGAAAATGTTATATTCAAACATAAAGTTTAAGATTTTTTTTTCTTCGTATTTTAAGTTGACATGGACCATATAAATAAAATAATTAAAATTAGAATTCTATGCATCGGTCATATAAAGAAAGTGATAATTGCTTGAATTTTGAAAAGCACAAAGAAACTTATTAGACTCAGTTCGTTTCGCGAAAAATAAGGTATTTTTGGAAAATAAGAAAATGATAATATTTTTCGGTATTGGTTGAAGCCTGAAAAGTATTTTTCGCTATTCGATATGGCAAATCCAATTTTATTTTCCACAATACATTCTTTTTAATATTTTTTTCTTATTTTCGCTTTTTACTTTTTACTTTTTATTCTAAATTTTTTCGTATTTTTCTCTTTTTTTATAACTTCTTCTTCTTTTATTTTATCTTTTCCCCTCTTCTTTGGCCGGTCGCCGGCCATGACGACTGACCGCAGGAGAGCTCGAACCTCGCCCCAGGCCGCCGACGTTGAGCTTGTCAGCCTTTGGCTAGGCTTGGCCTTGCCTCGCCTCGCCTCGCCTCGCTCACCTGTGGCCTATTGTCGGCCTTGGCGGTGGCCGACGATCGCCCGAAGAAGGAGGAAAAAGAAAAAGAAAGATAAGATAAGAAAAAAAATAAAAAGATAAGAAAAATAAAAAGGAAAGAGAAAAAAATAAAAAAATTAATTTAATAAAATAAAAAATTATAATTATAATTAAAAAGAAATGAATGTGAAAGAGTAGAGGAAAGAAAGACGAGGTAAATTTTCTATTCTCAAAAAGAGAAAATCATTTTCTCCACTTTTAAAGGCATTTTTTTATGAGAGGAAAATGTTTTCCTTGATTAGTTTATTTTGCGTAAACCGAAATCTGAAAAATAATGGATTTCATGTACTTGATGTGTGAAAAAGGTTAAAAAATAATATTTTCACTGGTAAAACAATTCTTCTTCCCTTGCAATGCACCGGGCATGTGCACTAGTTTCACCTAGGGGTGTGCAAACTGGAACAGACTGATCCGGACCGGACCGAACCGGGCGGCTTGGTCCAGTCCTTGAGGTGGATAGTCCAATCCCCGGTCCCAATAAATGGGACCGATGACCGAGAGGTCCGGTTCCATGTGTTAGGACCGGACAGGTCCGACCCGGACCGGACCGCCTATTTATAAAATATTTGAAACCAAAACAAAACAATGATTAAAAAAAAACTTACCTACCTTTTCATTCAATCGATGTTATAAAATGTAAATTAACATGCAATCGAAGCATATTTTATTTTACGGACTAGATTTCTATAAGCAGTTGGTTGGTGTTAGCGGTTCTACTGAGCCGGGACCAGGACCGGACTAGACCAAGACCGGCGGTCCGGTCCGGTCCCTAGTCCGAAAATATGGAGACCGAGACTACTGGTCCGGTCCTCGGTTCCATGCCGGGATCGGATCGGCCCGGACCATGCACACCCCTAGTTTCGCCGACTCCAGACAAAAATCATTCAAACATGAACAGACATGAGATTAGCATGTCCCCCGTTATCATGCACTAAACAAACATATAGATAAATATATAGCTCAATTTACGAGCGCTGACCGATAATCTCTTTTACCTATAATTCTTTTAAACTAATTCTTTTACATATCTACCGGGGACACGGAAATCTTATCCCTATCTTTAGAATAGCAGAATACAATCGATCCAATTAATAATTCCATTCCGGTAAACAAGCAGTCCCTCCAAGTGTTTTTTTTTTTTTTTTTGGGTGAGCCCGATAGAGAAGTTTGGATGCGTTCGGCAAGGTTTATGTCCTTGGTACAATTTCTGAGCAGAAATAATTTTCTCGAGAAAAGTTTCTGAGCAAAAGAACATGTTTGGTTACTGCATAAAATTTCTACTTCCGAAATAGAAAAATAACAGAAATGTGTTTGATACTATCCTAAAAATTTCTAGATCCCAATTTTTTTTGTTTGATTATAAAAGTGTCAGTGGAGGCTGCGGCAATCATCGATGGCAGCGATCGGAGATCGAAGGCGACCGGTGGCGAGGCCGATGGACTCATGGTTGTAAAAACGAGCATTAAGTTACACTGAGAGCAAAGAAGTTGCTTTTTTTATACTTCTTATTTCTATTTCTGGTGACAAAAAATCAATTTACATAACCAAATGGGTTTTGGTTCCTTTTCTGTTTCGAAAAACAGAGAATTACAAACATTACCGAGCACGCTTTGTCATGGATCTCATTTAAATTTTGCAGTTCTAGTATCTGTTAAGATATCAATTAACGATTATTAACAAAAGATGATTATTTATTCATGCAAGTAATATAGTTACTGTTTCTAGTCAAAATGCCCATTAATGCCCATTTGTTTCTTTGCAAGATGAGAAAGAAATCAGGCTTCAAATTTTGAAGGATGGAAATAAAATGGGGTTTTTTTTCCGATTTCATAGTAAAAAAAAATATTTACAAAATTAATTACTATTTAAAACTATTTACGAAATTGGGTCTCACGCGCCGGTTAAACTAACGTGCGAGACCCGCGCCCTGCTCTTATAGCAGCGCGCAGTGCTTGCGCGCAGCTCCTTGCGCGCTTGTTCAAGCAGCGCGGAAGGAGCTCTGCCTTTTTTTTTTTTCTTTTTTTTGGTTTTGTTTCTTTCTTACGTGACATGCAATTGCTCCCCTTTTGATTTTACTATTTTATTTTAATCATATTTTACTTCTTTCTTACGTGCATGGGTAACATGCAATTGCTTCCCTTGTTTTCTTTTACTTTTATTTATTATTCAATTTGTTTTCAATTAATTTTAAATTTTTTTTTCTTGTCGCTCTTGCCCCATCGCCTCGCTCGTTCGTTCGCTCGCTCGCTCGATGACGCGTCTCAATTCCGTGGCCCTGTTGCCTTGCTCGTTCGTTCGTTCGCTCGCTCGTTCGTTTTTCGTTTTTTCTTTTTCCTCGTCACTCCGCGGCCCCGTTACCTCGCTCGTTCGTTTTTTCTTTTTCCTCGTCACTCCATGGCCCCGTTACCTCGCTCGCTTGCTCGATGACGCGTCTCGATTCCGTGGCCCCGTTGCTTCGCTCGTTCGTTCGTTTTTCGTTTTTTCTTTTTCCTCGTCACTCCGTGGCCCCGTTACCTCGCTCGCTCGTTCGTTCGCTCGTTCGTTTTTTTCTTTTTCCTTGTCACTCTGCGGCCTCATCACCTCAATCGATCGATGACGTTCGCTCGTTCGTTTTTCTTTTTCCTCGTCACTCCGCAGCCTCGTCACCTCAATCGATGATGTTTGCTCGTTCGTTTTTCTTTTTCCTCGTCACTCTGTGGCCTCGTTGCCTCGCTCGTTTGCAAAGTGACGAGGAAAAAGAAAAACGAATGAGCAAACGTCATCGATTGAGGTGACGAGGCTGCGGAGTGACGAGGAAAAAGAAAAACGAGCGAGCGAACGAACGAGCGAGGTAACAAGGCCATAGAGTGACGAGGAAAAAGAAAAAAAACGAACGAGTGAACGAACGAACGAACGAGCGAGGTAACGGGGCCATGGAGTGACGAGGAAAAAGAAAAAAAGGAAAAACGAACGAGCGAACGAATGAACGAGCGAGGCAACGGGGCCACGGAATCGAGGCGCGCCATCGAGCAAGCGAACGAACGAGCGAGGCGATGGGGCAAGAGCGACAAGACAAAAAAAATTAAAAATTAATTGAAAACAAATTGAATAATAAACAAAAGTAAAAGAAAACAAGGGAAGCAATTGCATGTTACCCATGCACGTAAGAAAGAAGTAAAATATGATTAAAATAAACTAATAAAACCAAAAGGGGAGCAATTGCATGTCACGTAAGAAAGAAACAAAACCAAAAAGAAGAAAAAAAAAGGCAGAGCTCCTTGTGCGCTAGTTTAACCGGCGCGCGAGACCCAATTTCGTAAATAATTTTAAATAGTAACTAATTTTGTAAATATTTTTTTTAGTGTTAAATCGGAAAAAAGCCATTTTTATTTGCAGTTCTTTTGATTAAAAAAAGCTCGATGATTCATCTGTCATTCATCGAAATACCTGAGGGTGCATTTGTTCTACGAAAAAATAAATAATTTAAAAGATATTTCCTTAAAAATGATCGTTGTATCGCTTAAAAATGCATAAACTAAAAGTATTTTAACCGATCACGAAAATATTTATTCATATAGTGTTGTCGATAATGAAAATCTCTTTTACTGAGAAATTATATCAAGCGACTTTAGAAAAGTATTTTTTAGATCATTTATTTTTAGCGAAATAAATAGATTCAAAGTATATTTATCAAGTAGCCCAAAAGTCAATCATTCATAGCTGAATGCGAGGTTTAACGTGAATCCGATGTGATCTAATGATATGCGTTAATTTATTTTACTTTCGATGCGATGAGTATTCCAAGTGTCGCTAGGTCAATGAAATGTGGTCTGTTTATTTCTCGGAAAATTATTTTTTTCGAAATTTTTTTTCCGGTGTTTGGTTTGCAAAAAACAAGTTAGTCTAAAAAAATATTTTCCACCCATGGAAAAAATTCCTTCAAAAGGGTGGAAATCATCTTCCTCTTTTTGAGAAGAGGAAAACATTTTTCTCATCTTTCCTTCTTCCTCTCTTTCACATTTCCTTGGTTTATAATTATTCTTTACTTACTTTTCATTTTTATTTATTTTTTAAAAATTTGAATTTTTATTTTATTTTATTTTTTTTTCTTATTTTTTTCTCTTTTCTCCTTCCTCTGCAGACCGCGTACCATGGCGATTCGCCATGAGGCAGGCCGACGAGTTCAAGGCTCAGCCGATCCAGGAAAATAGCTTCTTCAATGCCACGCCAACCTGTAATACAAATTACTTTTCAACTATATAAACAATCGGGGAAAAGTACACTACAAGTGCCATAACTTTCGTACGGTGTTCACTTAAGTGCCATAACTTTCAAAACGTTTTACTTGAGTGCCACATCGGAGTAAAAACGTTCAGATGAGTGCGAATTCCGGCCAAAAGTGTTCATTTGAGTGCTATTTTCGCCGAAAAATATGATGTGAAATTTTCCCTAATATTTTATTGAATTCTGAGTACCATGTGGAAATTCTACGTCATTTTTTAATAGTTTTTGATTTTTTTTTCAAATAAAAAAATAAAAAAAAAGGAAAAATAATTAAAAAAAATGAGAAACCTATGATTTCTCAGTGGTGGCCGGTGAGGGTCACCGCCGGCCTAGGGGCCAAGGTCGGCTCGCCCTAGGCTGGCGAGGCCGCGACGGCCTTCGCGGCCTCAGTAGCCATGAGCGAGGGCGCGAAGCCCTCACCAGATTTGGGCGAGGGCCTTGCGATCCCACCGGCCACTGGCATGAGGTTCAAAATTCCATGTCGTTGGCGTCGTGCATGTGGTGGTCGGATTTGAGGGTGAATTGACAGGGGTCCAGGGATATGTGTGGTGGTCGGAGGGAGGCTGTGGTGGCCGGGACTCGATTTCGTGGCTAAACCTCGGTTCCTTGACTCCCACAAGTGACGAATGGTCGACAATGGCTGTTGCGGATGACGAGGAAGCTCATGCGATGGCCGAAGGGTGTTGGTGCCGTTGGAACAGAAGTGACGATGGTAAATAGGGGTATCATCGCAGAAATAAGGACAGAACAAAGTTCGGCTTGCTGGGCTGTCTCTCTCGGCTCTGGGATTGTCGACCTGGCCAAGGAGGGTGGCTATTTTGTGTGGTGGTCGAAGGAGGTGGGGGTAGTGGTTGAGGACGCGTGGAGTAGGAGGAACAACAACGGCAGACCAAGCATGAGCAATGAAAAGAAAAACAGAGCAGAGAGGGGGGCTGGTTCGCTGCCGTCCTTGCTCGACGATGGCCAGACAAAGACAGCGTGGAGGATGGTGGTGTTCAGAGATGGTGAGAGTGTGTCGCAATGGTGGTGGCGGAGCACGAAGACAAGCTGAGGAGGAGGAGCGATGGTATTGCTTGAGGAAAAACAAAGAGAGGGATGAGGGAGTCGGTTTCGAGCCTGCTTCGGGCTTCCTCGGCGACGGCAATGAGCTGGAGTGGCGAATGTGATGGTAGAGACGTCGGACCAGACGAGGAAGGAGGAGTGTGGCGACAAGAAAGCCAAGGAGTCCATTGTTTTCTACAAACGAAGACAAGAAGAAGAAGAAGAAGAAGAAAGCCACGCGTACATTAAAAAAGTCAAGAAATTTGTTTCACCAGCGCCACGTCAGATTTCCGGCTGCCAAATGAGCAACTAGCACTTAAGTGAACAGTTTTTAAAATTTTTGGCACTCAAGTGAACGTTTTGAAAGTTATGGCACTTAAGTGAACACCGTACGAAAGTTATGGCACTTGTAGTGTACTTTTCCCTAAACAACTGCATACTCATGAAGAATCAAAAGATAATGAGAAAGAAACCCCGATTCACCTCTTTATCTTTGTCGTTAACTCGGGCATAGTCGATGTGCCTATAACCGGCGTGCATTGCAAGGGACGTTAAAGCAACATCGTCCATGGACAAATCAACCTGGCGAGCTTGCGTCTCGCTAGCCTCGGCTGAGCCCGAGATCGTTGAGATCGGCTGAGTCTCGAGCTCGCTTGTGCCCGGTCGCTGGCCATCATCGTAGTTGGCGACTAGTCGAAATCAGAAGGAAAAGAAAAGAAAAGAAAAGGACAAATAATTAAAATTTTTGAGTTTTTTTAAAAGGAAATGAAAAGAAAAAATAGAAAAATATTATTAAAAGGAGTCCATGAAGGAAAATCAAATCCATACCAAAGACGGAAAACATTTTCCGTATCTTTTTCACATTTTAACCAAACCCCGGAAAACATTGTCATTTTCCTAGAAAAAAACTTTTCAAAAGATATTTTTTCAAAAAATTCTCATTTTTCGCGAAATAAACCGGAGCCTTAATTTGACAAATTTCTTAATCAGAAAAATAAGGAGGCCAGCAGTAGTTGGTAAGACAGCGACCAAACGCGAAAAATGAGAAATTTTTGAAAAATATTTTCCGTATCTTTTTCACATTTTAACTAAACACCGGAAAACATTGTCATTTTCCTAAAAAAAAAAACTTCCAAAAAATATTTTCAAAAAATATTTATTTTTCGCAAAATAAACAGGAACCCTAATTCGACAAATTTCCTAACCAGAAAAATAAGGAGGCCAACGATTGTTGGTAAGACAGCGGCCAAACGCGAAAAATGAGAAATTTTTTAAAGACATTTTTTGTATCTTTTTCACATTTTAACCAAACATCGGAAAACATTGTCATTTTCCTAGAAAAAAAATTCAATTTTTTTTTAAAAAAAATCTCTCATTTTTCGCGAAATAAATGGGAGCCCTGATCAGAAAAATAAGGACGCCAGCGGTTGTTGGTAAGACAGCGACCAAACGCGGATACAATCGTCAAAGAGTTAACGTAGGTATACTGCTCATAGAAATTGATTGCATAATAACGTTTATCAAGTTAATTATTGTTGCAAATTTGTTATTATTATTATTATTATTATTAGCAGTAGTAGTAGTAGTAGTAGTCCATATAGCATGCTTGCAGTGATTATGACTCCATTATTGTTTTTTGCTTTGTTGGACCTTTACACGTGTGAGCGATCGGTGATTTTTTTTTTTTTTTTTTTGGGGGGGGGTCAGAAAGCGATCGGTGAGTTCAATGCTTCTACTTTGGCCCATTTTTACTGTCAGATGCGGCATCTATTTCCATAAATAATTAGAGGGGAGACGCATCATATTTTCAGAATATTCACCGGAAGATCTGCTTGCAATGATTCGATGGATAAGTAAGAGCATCTAGTCACGAATTCTATAAGTTGTCTTCGATTGAAATATTATTGGTTGATATGAGAACTGTTTAATATATTTTTTTGCCCCTTGTAGTATGCTCGATCTTAGGCATTGTTCAAAATCAATCTAATTAGCAACCTCTAGCTTAATTTAATGGGAAAATGACTCAGTTTGTTCAATGTGCAATGTCCTCCTAAACTTTTACCTCGCCAATGTGGTCTACAAAATTATTTCGTTGCATCTAGACTAATACTAATTCAAGACATTATTGAAAAAAAAATGTGACCAGTTAATCAACCAACAAAACAACTTGTTACATATAACATGCTGTTGCTACATCAAGGCCATCCCCTTAAAGGCTGCAACTAGATTCCCTAAAGAAAGAAAGTGATATCTGTTACGGACAGCTTGAAAGAGATCATTATTAAGAAGCCCCCTAAGCTGCCTTGAACCATTGACGCATGCTTATTTTAGTCTTTAGACTATAAGAAAATATTTAATCTCGTCTTTCTATTAATTCAAGTTAATGTAGTTTGCTAAGGTGGCTTCCAATCCGTTATGTTTCAACCGCAGACAACAAAAAAAAAAGTTACATGAAGATTGTCCAAAATAAGATATTCATCTCAAATTGAGATATAATATTCCACGTCATCATATAAAGATGGACATGTCATTGCCCTCATTATTTTTCTTCCTTTTCTGAAGCAAATGGTTAAAAAAATAGGCAAATTGACTCATTATTTTTAAGATCCAACCCAGTACATAACAAGCCGCGTCATTAGGTAACACAATTTTGTGACTCGAGAAAACAAAATGACTGCCTTGAATATTACCAAATATTGGACAGATGTAGAGATGGCATCGCACATTGAGCAAAAATTCAGAACCATTCGCGTGAAATTTCCCCCATTTTGTTAGGTGTAATGAATAAAAAAAAATAAACTATAAATTCGAGTGCAAGAAAATACATTGGGGTTGGGTGAGAGCATAGTAGTTGCACCGCCGTCCCCGGGTCGTATTCGGCGATTCCAATGGTTGGAGTCTTGAGACGTGGGTGCTAGGCTTCTCCATTTGGAGCTCTTACGAAGATCTCCAGACATTAATCTCTCGGACCGGCCAGCCCAATGCGGTTTAACGTCAAGCCATTCGTCGTCATTCAAGAATCATCCATGAACGTTGCAAGCTAACTCGATTCATAAATTATTAGGGTTTCGTGTGAAATTCATGTGGCTGTCGGGATGATTACACATGATCTTTTGAATTCTTTTAATGTAAGTTCACGTTGTGTGCACCGCACAAATCTGTCCTGTATTCTTTATAGAGCAGGTTGGGAGAGTCGTACGGGGCGTGCGAAGTTTTCATAGCGAATTAAAAACCGAAAAGTGGTATGATGAGCGCGCTATTAAACTCGTGTATGCTACATAATCACCGTAGATTTGCGAGGAACATAGTCGCGTTCCATTAATCTTCACTTCGGTAATGAAATTCCAAGCATGAAGTTTTGCGAAGACGAGAAACCTAAAAATTAGGGCTGAGCATGATGGATGGACCAAACTGGGAACCGCCTGGACCGGGCTGAAGTGGCCGCTTTGGTCCGACTTTTGGGCGCTCCGGACCGGTTCTCGATTCCATAGAATTAGAACTGATTCACTGCGATTCCCGGTTCTAGAGGGAATCGGACGGAACCTGACCGACTAGTAGTATTTTTTTTTCTTTAAAAAGGTTTCTAAACATAGACATACTACGATGCTTATGATGGTTAGTATGACTTTCAAGTTTAGCGACAACGCAACGTGAATAATCAGAGGTGGTCCGATGAATATGTCTCTAACAAGAAAAATTTAACGACAAATCACAAAAAAAGCAACCAATCCGATGGTTGGACTTCCCAAGAACCAAATCGATCACAGGATCATCCCCGTTCGGTTCCCGCACCTTGAAAGTAGAAACCGGTCGTCCTGGTCCGATTCATGATCCTTGAAACCAAAAATTAGTCCTTACGATCCACTTCTCGATTTCAGAGTGGGACTGGAAACCGATCACCCTTACTAAAAATAATAGCTCATGGAAGAAATGAATGTAAATGGTTGAAAAATGACTTTCCCGTTTCGAATAATTTGACAAATCGTGCCGTAATCTAGGTAGCACCGACTCGGATTCGCGACACGCGACACGACACGACACGACACGATACGACACGCCGACACATCATTTCTTAAAAATAGAGATTTTCGACACGTTGTATATTAAATAAATATTTTTTATATATATGATAAATTATTATTTTTATTATTTTAAAAATGAAGACTTTACAAAAAAAAAGCTATTACTTTAAAAAAAGATATTTTCAACCATTGATAATTGGTTTCTGACAAAAAAAAAAACCACTGGTAATTGATAGTCTCGTAAATTTGATATGAGCTGGCCTAGGAAAAAGAAAATTAAATCACCAAAATCGAGAAAATATTCAACGTTCCCAAGGAGACTAGACCAAGCTAGACCTGCCCTCCTCTCCACAATCCTCTGTCTCATCTTGCGTCCTCCCCATCCCCATTCTTTTTAATTTTTTTAACCAAGACAAGATTGAGCGCTCTCCTCTCTCCTCTGTCTCATTGTGCGTCTCCCCCCTCCCCTTCTCTCTTTAATTTTCTGAAAGTATCTCACCTTTCTCTCCTCTCCATCCTCCCCCTCCTCGACTCGGATCTTGGTTCCAAGAAATCGGTCCTCCTCCCATCAGTCCAAGATCGACGCTGCCTCCCTCTCCAAGAAGTCCCCTCGACGCACTTGAAGTCTTTAGAGGTGGACACTGGACAGGATGGCCGACGACCCCACGATCTCCAATGCCATGCGTGAAGCCCACCGTTGCGTCGTCGTGGAGTGCACCGTCAAGCTCGCCCTTTCCTTTCTCTCCATCTCCTCCCGATCTCAGAGTTCGAGCAAGGGAGAGATCGAGTTCGAGCGAGGGAGACTTCCAACGAGCATGGAGATGCAGAAAGGGAGAGCGACTCAGGGGGCGAGCAGCTTCTTTTTTTCCCTAAGTCATAGCCCCGACACGCGTGTCGGCAGCGTGTCGGTCGCGCTGACCACTGTCGCGACCCGTCCGAAAAGCGGACGCGGCTAATGGATTACCGATCGCGGGTCTCGGATCGGCGCGAGCCCTCCCAGGCCCATACCAAATCGCAGCGGGAGTATTTTTCAAAGGATTCGACGATAAGAGTCGATGGCTTTCGACCTTCAGTGTGGTCGTGGTGACATGTGCAAATTGTGCATGCATTTGGAGTCGCCACCGGTCTTTCTTGGAGGGTAGACCGGAAACCTTACTGATCGATTGGGAGAGATCGATCAGTTCTGCGGAACCAGAGATTTTAGGTTCGGGGACTTGGTTACGCTGGTGTCATTACCAACGCCCTTTCGGTACCTAACGCGAGTGATTTTCCTGGCTAAGAATTCATGCAGGCGCAATTTTAGGTGAGGTAGGCTTGATTCAGGGATTCATGCAGATTGGAAGACTATTCCTATCAATCACAATCAATTTAAATGACAGCACAAACAAGTGCATAAATAAATCTCATCGATGCACATCAATTCAAGTCAATGGCTTCCTAGCATAGCCATAAGGGCTTAGGAAAGGTGTGATTTCGGGTCGGGGTAAAATGGGAAGATTTGGAGGCGATTTAGCCCGAAGGGCAAAATCGTCAATTTTTGGAAGACTTGGATACCGAATTACCCAAAATATTTCATGGCCAGTTGATTGTGGCCATTTCCCATTTTTGAGAATTTTTTTGGAATTTCTTGATTTTTCTCCAATTTTTGGAAGACGATTCGCCCGAAGGGCGAAATCGTCATTTTTAAGAAGGGTCGGGGTTCAAAACACCCGGAATGAGTCTTGGCCAGTTTTTTGTGGCCATTTCCTATTTTTTGGGATTTTCCTGACTTTTTAGAATTTTTTTGGAAGACGGTTTGTCGGAAGGGCAAAACCGTCATTTTTGAAAAGATCGGGGGTCAAAAGACCCGAAACAGGTCGTGGCCAGTTGAATGTGACCATTTCCTATTTTCTGGAATTTTTTAGAATTTTTCTGAAATTTTCGAATTTTTTTGAATTTTTTTTAGGATTTTTCAATTTTTATTGAATTTTTGAATTTTTTATTATTTAATTATTTTCTGGATTTTTTTAATAATTAAAATTACTTCCGGGCCGAGTCAGATCCGGTCCACGACCCGGACCCGCGACCCAGGCTCGCACGCCCACAGCCAAAACGACGCCGTTTTTGGTTTTTTTTTTTTTTTTTTTTATCATTTTCTTAATTTAGCAAACGGACGCCCCAGATTTTGACACGTGGCTGCTCCTGGTGCGTCCGATCTTGGACTAGATCGGACGATCCAGAGATAGCCACTTGGCAGATTCTTGACCGTCGGATCATTTTTAATTAATATCCGAAAATCATTTAATAAAACCGAAAAAGCCGAGATCGCGACACGTGGCACACTCTCCACCGTCGGATCTGGTCTTTATTTTATTCGAACCGGCCCCACCGCTGACGTGGCTGCCTACGTGGCATGCCACGTCAGCATTTGACCGTTGACCACCGGCGACCTCGCCGGAGAAGACGATGAACAGTGGAATTTCCGGCGAGGTCGCCGGAAATCTCGCCGGAGAAACACGAACCGGCCCCAAAAATAGGTATTTTTCGCCCGTTCTCACGGCGATCGACTCCCCACCGGCCCGGCATCGATACTCAACAAAAACATGGCATATTTTACGTCGGAAAACGGCCAAACTGACCCCACCCGAACCGGCGCCGGCGAGGGGATTTGCAGAAATTTTTTTTTGCTCCAAAATCGATTCTGCTAGATCATACGGCATCCAAATGGAGTTTAGGAGCTTACCTGAGTTCCCATTGGTGTCGGCGATCGCACGAATGTCCACGTCGAGCTCGCGGTCCGAGTCTTGGCCGGCGAAGCTCGGAGGCTCGGTTTCCACCGCGATTTAATGCAAAAACAAAGGCAAGCAGAGCGGAGACTAAGCTCTAACAAAGCTTAAAGGTAAGTTTCGCACAAATAAGGCTCGGGGACAGTTTGGCCGAGGGTCCAAAATGAAAAACCCATTGAGGCATTTCGTCAAACATCTAGCATGCACAGAGAAAGAGGTAGGAGTCGGGGAGATACCGACCTTTTTGGAGCTCCTCGACGGCCGCCAAGCTCCAGTGATGATTCATCAATGTCGATGAAGGTCTGGGATCGCCGTTCGTCCGTTGGTTTTCCCCCAACTTTCTCTGCCAAATTTTTTTCTCTCGGCCCGCTCTCTCCCTCAACCGAGAAGATTCCCCCCGCCTTTTGTCCGTGGCCGACCGTCCTTTTTGGTCGTGGACTGTCCACCCGCGTCCACCACCCATTGGCATTTGCTTTTTACTAAAAAAATGGCAGCCTCCCCCACGTTTGATACCCGCTCTTGGTGCTTTCGGCGACGTGGGTCTGCAAGTCGGACCGGGTCGGGTCGGGCCTGACCCGACCGGCCCGGTTCGACCAAATCGGTCCAAATAGGCCCCAAATCGACCCATTTTTATAAAATTGATGGCAAATTCGGATTCCCCAACATGTTTTCTATCGAAAATGGGTATTTTCATGAATCAATTGATTGAAATTTAATGAAAACCCCAAATTGCCCTTAGGATCCGAAATTGATTTTTGCTTAATTGACGATCCAAATGATCGAATTAGCCCAAATTGAGGCCACCAATGGATTTGGCATGATGAAAACTATAGGGTGGAGGTGTTTAATTTCAATGGGTATGCTCACATGAAATTTAATTTCAAAAATTGAGAAACCGGGGACTAAATTGAAAGATTTTTATGCAATTAAGCCCTTTTGGTTAAAATTGATCAAATTAGAGGGCCAACTGACCCAATTGCACTTCAAGACTTTAGAATCTAATGTCATAGCTTATAAAAACCAAGAATTGAAAATTAAAAGACTCGAAAAGGATTTTTTTTAGGCTCGGTTCGGGATTATGTTTGTGAAGGAACCCCATGAATCGAGTCAAATTTTCCTAATAAAAAGTAAAAATATTAAATAGAGAATTAAAACAAAATTATTGAATATTTTTGTGTATTTTTATGACCACGAATGGTATTTTTCCGATTTTTTGGGTATTTTTAATAATTAAATAAATTCGAAAAATTATTAAAAATTCCGAAAAATATTTTTTGTTCAAAATTGGTTCTTGAGGCTAAGCCAAGGCTTCCAAAGTTGATTTTGTGATTTTATGACATTTTTTGATATTTTTAATTAATTTTAAAGAATAAAAATCACAATAATAAATGGTCAAAAATCAGGTGTCAACAACCACGTGTCGAAAACCCAACACGCGTTGACAGCGTGTCGAACGCGTGTCGGGCGCGTGTCCGGGTGTGTCGGAGGCAACACACGAAGACATGGGGACCAGGCCGCGAGAACAGGCGGCGGAGGAGGTCGTCCTGGTGCGCTTTCCCGGTGGGGAGCATGGAAGATCGGACGGTGATGAAATCAGGGGGCGACGAGAGGGCTGAGTGGATCGGCTGCCCGATTCCTTGGCGGCCCCGTGGTGCGAGGGCCGGAAGGACTTGCTTGGAGGCGGCATTATCGGAGCGGAGGAAACTGGAGTGGCTGAGGGGTTGCACACGGGACAAAATGTGAGTATCTTATCCTATCCGGACATCTACCAAGCATATGATGAGACTTTACAAAATCCAAAAGACAATTCGGAGGATTTTTAATCCAATCTTATCCTATCCTATCCTATCCGGGCCCAAATTCAGACCACCAAACGCAGCCTTAATTGTTTATATCTGTTTGGACAAGTCAAATTAAAAATTCATATAAAATAATTACTCGTATAACTACCTCGTGAAATCTTTGAATTTTTTACCCCAAAAAGGAACCAGGATCACTCACTCGAAAAGAGAGAGGAAAAAAAAAGGGTTAATACAGTGAAAAACCTCAAATTGGTACACCTATGACAAATTTACCCAAATTATTTTTGTGACACAAAAAATCCCAAACTGGTACACTTGTGATAAATTTATCTCAAATTATTTTTTAACCACAAAAAACCCTAAACTGGTATAACTGTGACAAATTTACCTAAAATTACTTTTTTTTACCATAAAAATTCCAAATTGGTACACATATAACAAATTTACCCTTTATTAATTTACGTTAAATTAAGTTAATGCCACAAAAAATTTCAAATTGATACGCCTATAACAAATATAAGGTAACATGTACACCAGACAATAGCTACGTGTTAAGTAACTTAGCAATTTGACGAAAACTACCGGAGAGCAAATTTAGCAAGGCTGCATCAGTTTGTGGTAAATTTGTCATAGATGTTTCAGTTTAGGATTTTTCATGATAAAAAAAATTTGGGATAAAATTGTCACATTTGTATCAATTTGGGGTTTTTGGCGAGAGAATGTCCGAGAAGAAACTTTCCGACGTTATAACATCGATACAATGCACAGTAATTTGTGTCTAAATTACTTCCCAACGGTAAATAACTAGTAAGTCGTTTAGAATCTTTAGAGGTAAGATTACATGGGAGGGGCTGTTTGGACAATTCGCCCAGACGGAAAAAATTAGGAGAAAGAAAACAGGAGAGTATTTATGGACTAGTGCAACTGTTACTTTTTGCCACTGCTGCTCCTAGCGGTTTCACTCTCTCTCTCTCCTGCAGATTTGGTTTGGTGTTGGTGGGCTGTCCTCATTCCTTCTCCAACCCCCCCTTTCACGCCCAAAACAAGTTTGCAGCATCTGGATTTCCGCTCGGATTGAAGTTCTTGGAGAGCATTTCGGCTGTTTTCCTTTGATGGGTCTTGGTCTTTAGTTGGTCTTTCTTCTATTGAGGATCTTTCAAAGAGAGAGAAGAAAGAACTCGAGAAGGATGGCGGAGCAGCCTGAAGTGTTGGAGGCAGTTCTGAAGGAAACTGTGGATTTGGTAATGGATCTAAGGCTAAAAAGTTTCAGGCTTTTGTTGTCTCTCGCTTTGCTAATGTTCTTTTTCCTCTCATTTGGGGTCGGTGTCTGGTTTTTTTGTGTTTGGGGGTTCTGAAGATTTGGTTCTTGCAGGAAAATATACCCACTGAGGAAGTGTTTGAGAATCTGAGATGTAGCAGAGAAGGTCTCACTACTCAGGCAGCCGCGGAGAGGCTGGCCATTTTTGGCCAGAATAAACTTGAAGAGAAAAAGGCATTTACATGATCTGTTCCTACATTATACCCAGTTGTTCTCGTCGTCTGGTGATCTCCCTCCTGTTTTTGTTCCTTAAATGTTTGTACTTTGCGATGTGTACCAGGAGAGCAAGTTGTTGAAGTTTCTGGGTTTTATGTGGAATCCTCTGTCATGGGTCATGGAAGCTGCTGCAATTATGGCCATTGCTCTTGCAAACGGAGGAGTGAGTTGTTGCTTTTGAGTTGTATTATTTGTGCCTCATTGTCCAGTCTTTTTGAAATCTTGTCCTATTATATGTGCTTTACCTTTTGCAGGGAAAGCCTCCGGATTGGCAAGACTTTGTTGGTATTATCACTCTGCTCGTGATCAACTCAACAATCAGTTTCATTGAGGAAAATAATGCCGGTAATGCCGCCGCTGCTCTGATGGCCAGTCTGGCCCCCAAAGCCAAGGTAAATTGCTTATTATTATTATTGTTTTCGGTTTTTATGTTGATTCTCCCGGTGGAGTGGTGCTGATCGGTGTTTTCAGAATATTCTTTGCTGAATCAATTGAAATTTGAGCGTGTTAAAGGTTCTTCGCGATGGGAGGTGGAGTGAGCAAGATGCCGCTGTTTTGGTTCCTGGTGATATAATTAGTGTCAAACTTGGAGATATTATCCCTGCTGACGCCCGTCTACTTGAGGGAGATCCGTTGAAGATTGACCAGGTTGGATATTTCTTCCATTATTTACTCTATGTTGAATGAGATGCGTGTCTTCTTTGATGAAGTGATTTTGCTGTTGAATTTGCAGTCTGCTCTCACCGGTGAATCTCTTCCAGTTACTAAGGGCCCTGGAGATGGTGTCTATTCGGGGTCTACTTGTAAGCAAGGAGAAATCGAAGCAGTTGTTATCGGCACTGGTGTTCATACTTTCTTTGGGAAGGCTGCTCACCTTGTTGACTCCACTAACCAAGTGGGACACTTCCAAAAGGCAAGAAGATAAAGACAGAATCCATCTTTATTTGCTAATAAATGTGATAATGAACTCATCTTATACTGGTGATTTTGCAAAGGCGTGCTTTGATGGGTGCATTGAGTTCTTTACTGATGACTAGTATTGATATCTTGTAGGTTTTGACTTCTATTGGGAACTTCTGTATATGCTCGATTGCTGTGGGGATGATAATTGAGATTATTGTCATGTACCCCATTCAAGATAGGGAATATCGTCCTGGAATTGACAATCTTCTTGTACTTCTTATTGGAGGTATTCCGATTGCCATGCCTACTGTTCTCTCGGTCACGATGGCAATTGGTTCTCATAGACTCTCACAACAGGTTAGTTGACGTCTTCTACCGGATCTTATTTCATAGAGGTTAGATAGTTGATGTGGCTATGTTGACTGGTTTCAGGGAGCAATAACCAAGAGAATGACTGCTATTGAAGAGATGGCTGGTATGGATGTTCTTTGCAGCGACAAAACTGGGACACTGACATTGAACAAGCTCACAGTTGACAAAAGTTTAGTTGAGGTCGGTTGAGGGTTTTGTTGGATGCCGTTCACTATGTTGGGGCATTTATTCAGCATTGGCCATGTCTGAATCCATTTCTGAACCTATTGCTTGAACATGATACTAGGTTTTCGCAAAAGGAGTAGATCCAGATACTGTCGTTCTGATGGCAGCTCGAGCTTCCAGAACAGAAAACCAAGATGCCATAGATACTGCTATAGTCGGGACGCTGGCAGACCCGAAGGAGGTGAGTTTTATATGTCAAGCTGCTCATCCATATCTTTCTCGGTACCTTTTTAGTTACCATCCATATCTTTCTCGGTACCTTTTTAGTTACCGACTCTTGATCTTGTTCTCTTTTGCTGCCTATCTGTCAATCAAAAGGCCCGGGCTGGAATTCAGGAGGTACATTTTCTTCCCTTCAATCCCACAGATAAGAGGACTGCATTGACTTACATCGATGGTGAAGGAAGAATGCATAGAGTTAGCAAAGGCGCACCCGAGCAAGCAAGTTTACTTTATTATTGTACAGTTTTTTCCTTATCTCAACTTGGTTCGGAGAAATTTATAGCTCATCGTGCTTTAAATTATCCTCAGATTCTGAACCTGGCCCACAATAAATCGGAGATTGAACGTCGCGTCCATGCAGTGATTGATAAGTTTGCCGAGCGTGGCTTACGATCTCTGGCAGTAGCATACCAGGTTCTGCTCCTTGTTGAATTGACATGTTGGACAACAATTTGAAAGGATTTTCCTTTATCTTCAGATTTGTTGATTAGTCTGGTTTGATCCATGTCATCCACTCAGGAAGTTCCAGAAGGAAGGAAGGAGAGTCCTGGAGGCCCGTGGCAGTTCATTGGTCTCATGCCACTTTTCGACCCGCCAAGGCATGATAGTGCGGAGACAATAAGGAGGGCTTTGAATCTTGGAGTGAATGTCAAAATGATCACAGGTGTGTTGGTAATTTTGGAGTAAAAATAATGCTCTGGCTTGCTGTTGCAAGAGGAGAACATGTGAAGTTGGCTGAGTGTAAAAGTTGATCCACGGTGACAACTTCCTTTTCTTCCTGTTGTTAGACTACTTGTTGAATTTAAATCCTTCCATTGTTGCTATAAGATTATGCATGAACTACTATGGGTGTGCTGTAACCAACTATAAAATACATGGCATTATGTGTTCCAATTGCAATATAGAAATTCTCTGTCAAATAGCTCGTGGATGCCCAAAATAGGACCCTGTGGAGGTTTCTCTCCTTGGATGGGGGTTGATGCATAGAGTTTGACTCTAGTGCTGGGGCTTTTGTGACGATGTCCTTGTTTGAAGTACCATCGTGCCTTTTCTTTTGCTATTATGCAGTCATTCGTTCTTTCATCTGCAATGCTTTCAGTTTATCTGACATTATGTTCTCATGCATGTGAATCTGGTTCTTACTATATTACAATCCCCGTTGTACTTTCAGTTTCCTCAATGGCAACAGATGAGCAACTGGTGCCGATTCTTTGGTTGTTGCCTTGCATCAGCTTTCAATTTGTTTGTCTTCGTTGCTAAACTCCAGAAATTGTCAGGGGATCAACTGGCAATAGGAAAAGAAACTGGTCGCCGGTTGGGAATGGGAACCAACATGTATCCTTCATCAGCTTTACTAGGGCAGGATAAGGATGAGTCCATTGCTGCGTTACCAATTGATGAGCTCATAGAAAAAGCAGATGGCTTTGCTGGTGTTTTCCCTGGTAAATACTCTGCTTGCACGCGAGTACGTTTTCTGAACTTTTTTTTTTTTGGCTTTTGCGGTAAGCTATGTGCATATAAGTTAGCTGCTACACACTGCGCGTTTTAACATTTCATGCTTTAGAACACAAATACGAGATTGTGAAAAGACTTCAAGCAAGGAAACATATCTGTGGGATGACTGGAGATGGGGTGAATGATGCTCCTGCTCTTAAGAAGGCTGACATTGGAATAGCTGTTGCTGATGCAACTGATGCTGCCCGCAGTGCTTCTGACATCGTCCTCACTGAACCTGGCCTTAGTGTCATCATCAGTGCTGTTCTGACTAGTCGGGCAATCTTCCAAAGGATGAAAAACTATACTGTACGCATAGACCTTAAGAACGTGTTTTTTTTTTTTGTACTCATTGATGTGATATGTGAGATTCTCTAGTCTGTGTATTAGATCCTTCTTTTCAGTAGTTACACTCATTCTTTTCAGTAGTTACACTCATTCCTTTTTGTTTCTTACGTTTAACAGATCTACGCAGTCTCTATAACAATTCGTATAGTGGTGAGTGGTTATAATTTTTTCTTCTGATGTTGGAAATATAACAAATTCTTGTCATCGTCCTAATACCCCTCTTTGATCTTGTGACAGCTTGGCTTTATGTTGCTTGCCCTCATATGGAAGTTTGACTTTCCACCTTTTATGGTGCTGATTATAGCCATTCTGAATGACGGTTAGCTCACTCACACACTCTCTGATTATTGTTGAGAATTTTTGTCTGCATTCTTGTCCTGTCTTTTGTGGATCTATCCTTTCTTTTAATCTAATTTACTCTAATGGTGAAACCGAAATTCCCTTTTCATCTCTCTAATAGATTAAACTGCTAATCTGACCTTTGTGATATGTGATACATGTAGAAGCATTCCTACCTTCAATTCTTTGCTTGATTTTCTAGTTTAATAAGATTTATCTTTTAATTTTCAGGTACCATTATGACAATTTCAAAGGACAGGGTGAAACCCTCTCCTCTCCCAGACAGCTGGAAGCTAGCTGAAATTTTTACAACCGGCGTTGTCCTCGGCAGTTACCTGGCAATGATGACAGTTATATTCTTCTGGGCAGCGTACAAAACAGATTTTTTCCCGGTACATTCACCTGAATCTGTAGTCTTGGATCTGAACCTTTATGCTTATGGAAAAAGCAAGCTTTGTTGTTAAAATCTCTTTTCCCAACACGTGCTGGAAGCAGTTTTGTTTGGAATCCATCCCTTTTCTTCAATGCATTTTGTTTGACAGAATGTCCAATGAAGGTTTTGTTATCACGCTAGAACACGGTTACTCAGGAGTACGAGGACTAAAAATTTTTGGACTATCTGCCACCTGCAAAATTATTCTTGCGGCCATATATTCATTAGCCTTTATAATTTGCAGAGAACCTTCGGGGTAGCGACTCTGGAGAAGACTGCGCATGATGACTTCCGGAAACTTGCCTCTGCAATATATCTGCAAGTGAGTATAATCAGTCAGGCCCTTATATTTGTTACGCGATCAAGGGGCTGGTCTTATCTTGAGCGTCCCGGATTATTGCTTGTAGCGGCTTTTCTAATTGCTCAGCTGGTGAGTCATATCCCGATCATTCTTGAGCTGTTTTTTCAGAAACTGTTTTTCCGGAGTAGAGTAGCTATTCATATCTTCCATACTGTGCAGATCGCTACTTTGATTGCTGTATATGCAAATTGGGGTTTTGCTGCAATTGAAGGAATTGGATGGCGTTGGGCTGGCGTGATCTGGCTTTATAACATAATTTTCTACATCCCGCTAGATTTAATAAAGTTCTTCACACGCTATGCCTTAAGTGGGCGGGCTTGGGATCTGGTTATTGAGCAGAGGGTATGAACTTCAGTATTGGTTTACAACGTGTTGTCTCTGGATGTTGCATTCTTATTGGTAGCTTTATTTGTTTGATCTTTCCTCAGATTGCGTTCACGAGGCAAAAGGACTTTGGAAAGGAGCAGCGGGAGCTTCAGTGGGCACATGCTCAAAGAACGCTGCATGGGTTGCAACCGCCCGATACTAAAATGTTTACTGGCGGTCCCCGTTTCAATGAACTCAATCACATCGCTGAAGAAGCGAAAAGAAGGGCTGAAATTGCTCGGTAGGTGAAATCTTAGAGATTAATCTCTCAGTGATGTGAATTCTGTCTTGAACTTTTATATGTTGCTTCTTTGCCTCTCAATATTTTCCCTCATCTTTGCCGCTTCTGCAGGTTGAGAGAACTTCATACCCTGAAAGGTCATGTGGAGTCGGTATTCAGACTGAAGGGTCTTGACATTGAAACGATCCAGCAAGCCTACACTGTCTGAAGGAGAGTCCCCGAAGGCGCGGTCCATCGTCTGTACTTCCAAGCATCCGCTCTGAGATTAAGGACTTGTAATTAGCATGTCATGAGTAGTTATGATCTTCATTTCTGTCAACGGATCCAATCTTCGGCACTTCAGGTGCTTCATCGAACTTGATCTATTTGTATTTTTGTCTTTAGTCAGCTGCAAAAATCCCAAAAGATGGGTAGAAATCAACTTACTTTTTACGCTCTAATTAGTGAGGCCTATATCATTCAGTGATATTAACAGCTCACCATGTTACTGTTTCCCTAAAGATTAGCTTTTTGGTGGACGACTAAGAACTGGTCTTCAACGCCTACTATTTGAGGAGTTGGTTAATCTTCATATCACAGTAAATCTAATACAAAGAAATATCCGAGATTTTACTATGAAGATTTGGAACCTGGCAAATGTTGCTGAAGTTGATTATTTGCGTGGAGCATTCACTTTGAAGTATTGAATATGCTGGTAGGATGGCTGCTTTATGATCTCTGAACTTATGCAAATTTTGCTCATTCGTGCATTTACTCGAAACAACCTGCAACTTCTAATAGCAGCTGCTTTACCATAGACTCTGCCTATAAACTTAGTTGCGAATGATAAGGTGGATGTCCGAACGAGAAAGCATTCAGATCGGTTGTTTTGTATCTTCCCCCCCCTGCATGGACAATTCTAGTCTACATGCGATGGTTTTTTACACGAAACACGCGCGAATGGCATTCATCTTACCAACTCCAGGGACTCGACACTACCATTCTTTTCGCACGAATAGTTGTCGTGTCGAAATAGAATACAAGCATGAGCATCCATGTGTGCGGGTTCTACTAACTGAAGGAGCTTTGATAATGGCGTGATTCACTGATTGCTAGGTGAAGCGAGGTGCAGAAAATGAGGATCATATGTCACATGCATTCTTCATGGGCTAAAGTTGACGGAGGCGATTCTTCTGTTTTATGTTATGGTGGTTGAAGTAGGTGAGCAAAACATTATACGAGGGAAAAATGTAAAAAAAAAAAGCCCTAAATTTATTGCAATTGTGATAATTCAATCCTAAACTTTTTTCTTGTCAATTGAGTCCTAAAAAAAAAACTAAATTTATTGCAACTGTGTGAATTCAATTATAAACTTTTTTTTTATTAATTGAGTCCTAAAATTTTTACATTTGTGCTAATTTAGTCCATTCGCCCAATTTTGGTCGGAAATCTCAAACATGGCGCGTCCGATGCTGACGTGAATAATTTTTAAAGAATTTATTTTTATTTCCCCCATTTTTTTTTCTATTCATTCGTCCTTTTTTTTTGTGGGGATAATTTCTAGAGCTCACCAGCCACTGGACAAGTTCCCCGAAGTCATTTAGATTTGGGTGAGGCGGCCTCGCCCACATCTCAAGGAGGTCGGGTGAGGCTTCACGGCCCTCCCCCAGTGGCTGGCGAACTCCAAGGACCCTCACCGCCCACAACTCACTGACCATACTCCCCACAAAAGAAGAAAAGAAGGAAAGAAAAAATATATTATTAAAAATTATCTACGTCAACACCAGCCGCGCCACATTAGAGATTCCTACCAAAAGCAATCGGATGGACTGAATTAACACAAATGCAAAAGGTTTATGATTCAATTGACAAAAAAAAAGTTTAAGATTGAATTGACACAATTGCAATAGATTTAAGACTTTTTTTTTTTGGTAATTTTCCCGATTGTATGATGAATGTACTTAAATGACTACATTTGAGTGTTTTCAGGGGCTCTTAAGTCTGTAAACTTTGGCTTCTCTTGCCCAAATTTTTCAGGAAAGATTACTGATCAATCAATCGTAAACTTATCATTAGATGCTAATAAATTCCTATACTTTCTAATTTTTCCAAGTCCTAAATCTTTGTGTGAAATTTCAATGTAGTTCTTCTGGTCAATTTTTGATCGGTTGTCCTACGTGGCACATCATTGCGTTAGCAATTTACGGTGAAAATTGGCTAAAAAGAATATATTAAAATTTCAAGCAAAGCAAACTTAAAAAGTTTAGGACTGAATTGGCATCCGTACCATATATTTAGGATTGTATGGACAATTTCCCCAACTTTTTCAAGTAGCATCAATGCTCTGAAAAAATATCCTAAAATAAAATACCTACTCATAAAAATATAGGCACACAAAATTCAAATTATCTTTGTTTTTATTGCGATTGGAAGTGGGAGATGTTGAACTACCTCGCAATAAGGCATACTCACTAGTAGTCATGGCCATGGGCCGAGTTGGGCCCAGAACCGACCTAGGACAAACCCGAAATTGACTCGTTGATCGAGCTCGCGGTTCCAAATAGGAACTGGCTCGTGGCATACGGGCCCGGTTACGGTTTCTTAAAACCATAAGTCGAGGCCCGGAACCATCGGTTCGGGCCGAGCAAAGGGATGAAAAAAAGAGAAAGAGCCGTTGTCAAGTGACAGTTGCCAATGGTTACCTCTTTTTTTTTTTTTTTTACTAATTTGTAACATATATTATAAATACCCCTTTCCATCTCTCATTTTTCTTTCACACAAGTTCTCTCTTCATCTTAATTCTTTCAAATTTTTTCAATCCTCCCAAATCTCTCAAAAAATGACAAGTGAAAGTAGAACTAGTGGCAAAGGTAAGAACCAGGTGGGGGAATATAATTATCCTCCTAGTCCTCGTTATTATGAAGATTGGGGACTCGATGTTGCTGTAGATGATGAAATCAACATTATTCATAATATGGAGCAAGTCCAAATGCAAGAGAGTCTTCATCCTCCTACCGATATCGAAGAAATGTCAACAACAAAGGAGCCGGAGCGTGACTTTACATTCGACATATGGGAGCATTTCACGAAGATTGAAAGATTTGATATAGCTCCAAAAAGGTATGATGTAGTTTGTAAACATTGTGAGGGTAAAATACAAATATATAGGTGGAGACGGATATGGAACATTTAAACGACATCTTAAGGCGAAACATTCAACCAAAGCGGGAATTGACACTAAGGAACAATAAATTTTTTGGTACGCCAATCCTAACACTCTTCCTTTATTTCGTTGTAATGAAAAAAACTTATAAAGAAGAATTAAGTAAATTTGTTTCCGTTGAACATTTATCATTTAATTTTGATGAAGGATTTGGTTTTAATCAATTTATACAAAATGCATGTGCTCCACAGGCAAAATGTGCTCCTAGAAATACACTTAAACGCATAATTAAAGATCCTTATAAATGTTGACACATGATTTTTGATTAGTCATTTTTAGTTTATTTTTGAACAATTTATAAAAATTCATAAAAAGTCAAAAAAATTGCAAAATCAACTTTAGTAACCTTGAATGAGCCTAGGGAACCTCTCTTGAACAAAAAAAAATAATTTTCCATAATTTTCTCATTTTTAAATATTTCTGAAAATAGAAAAATGCTTGAAAATTCATAAAAATAGCATTTGAGGTTAGAAAAATACACAAAAATAGTTAACATTTTTATTTTAATTTCCTTTTCGTTTTGACCTCTTAATATTTTTTAAAAATTTGATTTGGGACCCCATGTGTCTTCATTAAGCATAGTCTTGGATAAAGCCAAAAAATACCATTTGAATCTTTTAATTTGTAATTTTCACATTTGGAGTTCTGACATTTAACTCGAATATCTTGCATTCTTGTCTAGTCCAAAAATCTTAGGAAATTGCTCAATTGTGCAGAAAGGACCAAAGTGCATAAATCTTGTAGTTTAGTCCCTGGGTTGCATTCAAAATGAAATTAATCAAAATCTAGGGACTACCATGCCAAGGTAAGACCTCTACCCTATGTTTATCAACCTTCTAAATCGATTGGTTGGGGTGATTCAGTTCGGTTTGGCCATTTGGAATATGAATTTGCTCATTTTTTTGGGCTTATCGGCTGTGATGCGGTTGTACTAACTACTAGTTGTTGGACTGCTTTGGTTGAATCTCATCTTCTTCTACTATGCTGCTGCGATGATGCTGCTGTGTTGCCGTAACTCTGGTTCTCCTTTTCTGTTCGGCTAGTCCTTGGCCTATGTTCAGGCTATTCCTTTTGGCTAGGCCTTGGTTATTTGGTTGATGTTTTAGCCTTTGTAGGTCTTCTCTGTTGCTCTCCCCCTTCTTCTTTTGGCCACTGTTTTGGCCTTACTTTTGGTACTTCTCTTTGCTGGTTTTTTGGTTAGTTGGGCCCTACTTCCTCATGTTTCTATCTAGGGATGCCTCTCAGTTTTCGCTGTCTGCTGCCTGGGCTTCAAGTGCTGAGTTTGCTACGGCAGAACCTGTTCCTTTGCAGCTGTGGTCCTTCCTTGGTGCTTCTTGGGCTTGCTTTGTTTGGGTCCACTGGTTACTCCATGTGCTAGTCAGGGCTGTTCTCTACGGGAGTGTACTGTCCACCCCTTGGGCTGCCACCTTGCTGCTCGGCCTACCTTTTGTGGACTTCTTTAGACTAGGTCCTTGTTTTGGCTTTTTAGATCAAGCCTTTTCAGCTCTCTTTTGTCAATTTGGGCCGTTTGTTTGGCCATGTTTTATCACTTATGTATTGGCCACCACTTGGCATCTAGGTAGACGCGCGGCATTGCGATGTTGTATTTTGCGGTCGGTTCACCGTTGAACCCATTCTGGCACATTTGTGTCATTATTGGTTCATAATTTTTGTGGCCGACTTCACCATTGTACCTAGTTTTTTGAAAAGTCAATATATACTCACCTTACCAAAAAAAATTGCAATCTTTTGGGGAAAACAACATTTTTAGACAGATTTGATCCCCATGATTTCAATTATGTGATTTAATATGAAAAAATCCCAAGATTTTGTAGACCAATTTGTGAATATTGGATCGATCAGGTCGGACCGGATTCGACCCACAGACCCGACCAAACAGAGTTATCTTCCCCAATCCATTCCCGCGCATTTTGAATAGTTGCAGGCTGAGATTCATCAAACAAATTGAAGGGTCAAGCGACCATGATCGGAGAAGCTTGAGGAGGGGTTTTGCTCCCCAAGCTATGTTGGAAATTTACACCCATTAAGAGCCAAATTGATTAATTGTCATAATTACGATAATTGATTGGTGGGCTAAATTGCTGATTGTATGGCAGCATAATTCTTGGATCGGATCATAGAATTATGCGTGTATATGTGTGTGCAATGCATAATCAAAGGTTCAGATCCTTGGATTAAGGGTGTGAATTTTGTGAGCAGAAAATTCAGATCTATCTTGCTCTCTTTCTCTCTCTCATTTTTGCTTCTCTCCCATGGTGACCAAAAAAATTCAAGAACAAGAAAAACATCATCACGAATTACTAGCACAATCGAGTGGTGATTCCGCGAGTTCGTTCTTTCATTCGTCGTTGTGATTGGTGGTGTGTCTGAACTAGAGGCTCGACACTTGTGGGGCTTGGATCGAAGAACATCCGAACCGTTTTTCATTATTCAAGCACACTACGAGAGGTAATCCGTTAACTCTATTTGTTTAATATGTTTTTCGATTGAAACGCACGAACTACGCCTCTGGAGATACATGTATGGGCAATTTATTATTTTCGCTGCGTTTATTTATTTTATTTTTGCTCGTACGTGTTATGTGAATCGCAACAGTGGTATCAGAGCCAATCCTTAGGCGTTTTCGTGCGTTTAATTGTTTTTAGTGTGTATATATTTTTGCGATATTATGGCCAATTTGTTTTAAAGAATTGTTCTTTTTACATGGTCGATAGAAGTTGATTATTTTTATATGATAAAAATTAATCAACGTAGCAAAAATTGAGACTAAATCAATTTTGAATCGAAAATCTGTAGTGAATTTTCTATTACGTATGAATTCTGCAAAATGATTCGTGGCTCTGAATAGAGGGGCGAGAATGCTAATACCGTTTGGAATTAAGCACGTGAAATTTGTTCTGTCGGCGTTAATTTCTTCACGTGGCTCGCATTGCTTGACCTTGAATATGATTAAATATAGAATTATTTATTTATTTATTTGTGCCTTCCGAAGCTTTAAATTATGAATTTATTGCTCACGTGGAAGGGTGGTGATCATGGAAAAACCCTAATCAATGTGATTGATGAATATATGAATGTATGGTGTTTATTGGTATTTTTTGGGGTTGTAATTATTAAAATGGAGGCTGCGTCCTTCTTTTATTTTTCATGTAATTTTTATTTTTTTTAGCGTAGTTTAGCATAGTCACTTATTAATGTAAATGCTACGAAAACTACGTGGAGGAGCCATAAAGCCGGAGAGC
Source organism: Rhodomyrtus psidioides (assembly GCA_021437785.1). Classification (NCBI taxonomy): domain Eukaryota; kingdom Viridiplantae; phylum Streptophyta; class Magnoliopsida; order Myrtales; family Myrtaceae; genus Rhodomyrtus; species Rhodomyrtus psidioides. Next base: position 8,259,953 of record JAILYB010000015.1, on the reverse strand, counting down.
TCTTTGGGCCCGGTTTTCGAAGAGTCCGAGAAACCAAGAAGAAACGAAGAGCTGATCTCCAATATTAAAATATTAAAATGGTTAAATGTAGTCTCATTGGGTCGAGACCCATTAAACCATAATTCCATGATCACCACGTAGGATAGATGTTTATGCGATTGACATCTATTTATTTATTCTGTTTTTATGGGCATATTAAACCGGTTAATGTGCAAAGTGAGACATTTAATAATGACTCAAAATCTCCTTAAAATAATATTAAGTCGTAACGGGTTTTGGACTCGTGGCCTTCCATCGTTGTGGTTTGATATTTTATTATAGTGATTGATTGACTAGCTATGGATACATAGGGGTCAATTGTCATCCATAATAATGGATCGATCCATTAAACATATGATGTTGTAGAGTTGAAGCCGAATGATTTCCAATAACTGTTAAGTGAGGGGATCGTTTGCGTTTTCAATACTTGCATGAGACGATGGGTTAGACTTAACTATGATCATGAACTCAATAACTATTAGGTGAGAGTTTCATGGTCTAGAGGCCGAAGTTATGATTGGGACTCACATATGATGCGTTGAATAAGTTGATTCACTCACTAAGTTTATAGAACACCAATAACTGTTAAGCGAGGTGGACTATGAGCTGGTGGGACTCCAATCTCCACTAGTAATGTTCACCCGACAAAGATTGCCGTTTCCCATTTTAAGGAGTATGTGATCCGAATATAAATTTAGTGGGAGGATCTATTTCATTTAAAGGCCAAAATGAAATAGTTATTTTGAAAGACAACGGCTAACAATTTATTTTCTGCACATATATTTATTACTCTGAAAATGATGAACGCAAACCCGCTCGCTTCGATACTTGACAAGAATTGTTTGATTGGACCCAATTTCACCGACTGGGTGAGGAATTTGAGAATTGTTCTCAATTCAGAAAAACTCGGGTATGTGCTTGATGAAAATATGCCAACCTCCTTTCCTGAGGGTGGGACCCAAGAGGAACGTATCACTTATGATAAATGGCATGATGATGACTTAAAAGTTAGGTCATATATGCTTGCTTCAATGAATAATGAATTTCAAAAGAAATATGAAGCAATGAAAGATGCTAGGTCGATCATATTGCACCTGAAGAAATTCTTTGATGAGAATGGTCGAACCTCTAGATATGAGATATCTAAGGCATTGTACCGTATGAGGGTGGCTGAGGGATCGTCAGTTAATGATCATGTCTTGAAAATGATCTGGCACATAGAAGAATTGGCTAGGCCGAATCTTATCATGGACAATGATTTAGCTGTGGATTTGATCCTCCAATCTTTACCTGATTCCTTCTCTGGTTTTGTCCAAAACTTCCACATGCATAAGATGGAGAAAACTCTATCTGAGTTACATAGTATGCTGGTAGTTTATGAGAAGGAAATGCACAACACAAGGCCCAATGTAGTGGCTATAGCTAAGGCTTCTTCTCCAAAGGGTAAGACTGCTTTGAAGAAAAAGAAATGAAAGAGGCATGTGAAAGCTGCTGTGCAACCAAAATCCAAGATTGAAAAAGGGAAATGTCATTACTATGGTGTCATGGGGCACTAGAGGAGGAGCTGTAAGAAGTTCCTTGCAAGCTTAAAGGTCAAGTCCAAGGACTAACCTTCCGAAGGTATGGTGTCTATGCTTATTGAAACTAATTATATGATTAGTGCTGAATCTAACTTATGGATTCTGGATTCTGCTGCAACCTCACATATTTGTATGTCCTTGTAGAATCTGGAAATAAGCAGAATGCTGGGGTGAAATGAGATTGTCCTAACATTTGCAAATGGGGCAAAAGTTGCTGCATTAACTATAGGGACTTTCCGTTTATGTTTGCCTTCTGGACATGTTTTGGTTTTAAATAATTATTTGTATTATGAGAATACTGTTCGGAACATCATCTCTATACCTCGTTTGGGTCAAGAGAATTATGAATTTTCTTTTGCTGATGATGTATGTTCTATTTATTATAATAGAACGTGTGTTGGTTCTGAATTATTAACTATTAATCTCTATACCATTACAATGTCCGGTACTGCGATTACCAATGTCAATAAGCAACATAGTTACGATGTAAATGCCATAACTAATAAACGCCCTAGAGTTAGTTCGAATCCAAAGTATGTTTGGCATCTCCGATTAGGTCATATTGGAGAAGATAGGATTAACAAGTTGAGTAATGATGGATATATTAATCCAATTGGTTTTGAACCATACTCGACTTGTAATGCATGTCTTCTAGGAAAAATGACTAAAGCGCCCTTTGTAGGACATGGTTCGCAAACTGTTGACATATTGTGATTGATACATATAGATGCATGTGGACAAATTAATGAAACTCCTAGGGGTGGTTATTCTTACTTTATTACTTTTATCGACGATCATTCGCGGTATGGCTATTTGTACTTAATAAAGTATAAACTGAATCCTTTGAAAAGTTCAAGGAATTTAGGTCTGAAGTTGAGAAACAAACAGGAAAGAGTATTAAGGCTCTTCGATCTGATCGAGGAGGTGAATACCTTAGTATTGAATTCTTGGACTATCTCAAAGATAATGTCATTTTATCACAATGGACACCTCCTACAACTCCAGAATATAACGGTGTATCTGAAAGAAGAAATCGCATTTTATTAGATATGATGCGATCCATGATGAGTTACACCGATTTACCTATATCCCTTTGGGGACATGCTCTTGAGACAGCTGCATATTTACTGAACAGAGTGCATTCTAAGTCTGTTCCAACTACGCCTTATGAGATATGGCATAGTAGGAAACCAAGTCTTAATCATATCAAGATTTGAGGTTGTCCGGCTTTCGTTAAGAAGCTGAGAACAAAGAAATTGGAGGCTAGGTCTGAACAAGGTCGCTTTATTGGATATCCAAAAGAGACTCTTGGATATTATTTCTATTTTCATTCTGACCAAAGAGTTTCGGTCAGTAGGCATGCTTCTTTTCTGGAGAATCAGTTCGTTTAGGAAGGTGGTGCTGGGAGAAAAATAGTCTTACAAGAAGAAAATAATGAAGTACCAAATAACCAAGTTCAGACACCGATATCTGATTCAGTGGGAACCTCTGATACACAACCTCTTAGGAGGAGTACGTGAACGTCTCGTCTGCCTATTCTCTATAGAGACTTGGTTGAAGATATTGAAGCACTATTCATTGTGAATGATAGTGATCAACTGAGTGATCCTAGCATCTATGAGGAGGCGATGTCGGACATCGATTCTAGTAAATGGTTAGAAGCCATGAAATCCGAAACAGATTCAATGTATTCCAATGATGTTTGGACTCTAGTTGATTTGCCTGATGGTATTGTACCAATTGGGTGTAAATGGATCTTTAAGAGGAAGATGAACGTTGTGGTCAGATTGAAACTTACAAAGCACGGCTGGTGGTGAAAGGATATCGTAAAAAATAAGGGATCGATTACGAAGAAACTTTCTCACATGTAACCATGCTAAAATCTATTTGGATTATGTTGGCTATAGCTGCGCATCTTGATTATGAGATATTCCAAATGGATGTCAAAACGGCTTTTTTAAATGGTTTCCTTGAGGAAGACATTTATATGGAACAATCACAGGGTTTTGAATCAGTGGTGAAAGTCAGAAGGTGTCTAGGCTTAAGAGATCCATTTATGGACTCAAACAAGCCTCCAGAAGTTGGAACATCCGTTTCGATGAGGTAGTCAAATCGTTTGGCTTTATAAAAAATCCGGATGAACCTTATGTATACAAGAAGGTTAGTGGGAGCGCAATTGCGTTTCTAGTTCTCTATGTCGATGATATACTTTTGATCGGAAATGATATACCGATGATATCATCGATCAAACTATTCTTGTCACAAAAATTCTCCATGAAAGATTTAGGAGATGCAACCTATATTTTAGGTATCAAGATCTATAGAGATAGATCAAGACGATTTATTGGCCTCTCACAGTCTACGTACATAGATAAAGTATTAACACGGTTTAACATGTAATGTTCCAAAAGAGGATTATTGCTTTTTAGGCATGGAATCCGTCTTTCCAAGGAGATGTGTCCCAACACTCCCGAAGAAAGAGAGCGGATGGCAAAGATACCTTACGCATCTACTATTGGAAGCATAATGTATGCTATGCTATGTACACGACTTGATATTGTGCAAGCTGTGAGCATTACTAGCAGATATCAATATGATCTAGGGGAAGAGCACTGGATAGCAGTCAAGAATATCCTTAAGTACTTGCGAAGGACTAAGGATTTATTTTTGATATACGGAGAATGTGAGTTTAAAGTTGAAGCTTATACTGATTCTGATTTTCAATCGAATTCGAATGACTATAAGTCCACATCTGGGTTTGTCTTTACACTCAATGGTGGTGCAGTTAGTTGGAAGAGTTCCAAACAAAGCACAACTGCTGATTTCACCACTGAGGCAGAGTATGTAGCCACTTCTGAAGCAGCAAAGGAAGCAGCTTGGATGAAGAAATTCGTTTCTGAACTAGGAGTAGTTCCTTCTATTGAGCAACCGATTACATTGTTTTGTGACAACAATGGGGCAATAGCTCAAGCTGAGGAACCAATGTCTCACCAGAAGTCCAAGCACATTGAGAGACGCTTCCATCTCATCAGAGAAATAGTTGGGTGAGGTGATATCGCCTTGCAGAAAATTGCCTTAGCGGAAAATGTGGCAGATCTCTTTACTAAGGCCTTGCCTCAGTTTTCTTTTGAAAGATACCTTGACAAAATGGGTTTAAGGTACTAGACCGGTTGGCTTTAGTGCAAGTGAGATATTGTTATAGATATGCCTTAAAGCAATTATGTAATAGTTACATATTAGGGATTTCAGTTGTACATCTGATTTCTTATTTAATCAATGGCAAAGACGTATTTATTCATTTTTCCAATTACCTACTTATATGAATAAATTTCATAAGATCAGTTGTGACTGGACCTATTCTTGAGACGTTGAGAATATGTGTGACGGGTTCACAGTTAGACTGAATCTTTAAACTGTTCCCGATCAATGGATCATTGAATGGATATCAATAAATCTGTTGAGATCGGTGTGTTCTTAACTTCGCAATTAAGTATTGGATACTTAAGGGAATGATGAGTCACAAGTCATTGGGTATTGCGATGCCCGAGTTAGAACACATGTGCTTATATTAGACAAGTTCACTGAACATGACACGCATTGAACGATTAGTGACATGGAAGCTTTTAGCGTGGTCAATGTCTAATCGCTCATGCTTTGGTGTTGTGTAAATAATCCTTAGACCTGAGGTACAGTGTTGACTTGTGTGCTGGATGTCTATGGTTCACGAGGACGCATATTAACGGTTCGTTGATCCGTCTCTATACTTGATGGTCATAGTTCATGCACATACGAAGTCACATGTGTGCGCAAAATGGAATCTGTCTCCTTGCCATATGCAAGGTATGATATCCTATGTGATTTAATTATGACAATGCATTGAAATCCTCCGCCGGGGTTGTAAACGAGAATAAAATGTTTATGTCTCGTATAAATGCATGTCGATTAAATTTGTGCATATGATCGAATTGGTGACTTGACAAATATTCGATGGTCTTTGTTCGATCGGGATATAGTAAGATGGAGGGATTGAATTACATTTTACCCAAAGCTGACAGGTTCATTATGTTCTTAAAGAATTCACACTGTCTGGGTAGCCCTGACATATTGCTAGATGTCACTCATGGCTCGTGGGACCTAGAGGTTAATCGGGACAATTAATTCTCTTGGAAGTACTAATGTGTTAGTGCATGTCTTACTGCCAGCTTAGTGATGAACCTAGGGATGTCACACACCTTAACCAATATATGACAACGATGAACGGAATGACAATATTGCAAATATATTTGCAATAACGACTATTGAATTATTCGGACCGCAATTAGATTAAATGAGATTTAATTTAATTTTTTATTTTTGGTCATAGGTACAAGTGTATATGATGCACATGTACGGATTAAATCGACACAAAATTGTTGTGTCGATTTGCACACATATTATTTACTGTGTGTCAATTTAGGCCTTTGTGGGCGAGTGTGAGATGTTGGAAATTTACGCCCATTAAGAGCCAAATTGATTAATTATCATAATTACGATAATTGATTGGAAATTTAGTCAAAGCAGGCTCTCTCTCATCGACCCACATAGTATGAACATGCACAACAAGTTTCAGATGTGGTACATCAATATGTATCATATCACGATAATAAGAATCATAATCATATGGAACTCTAAAATGTCTGGGGGATCGCCGCCATGGGTGCTAATCTGAAAATGTGTCCACAAACGGGTGTTAGCACGATGGCTAGCAAGAAAACATTCGATCTCACCATAGGGGTCCTACGACTCCCTAGGACAAACTATAAAACAATCCTGTGACAGTATAGTACAGTAGCATTTCGGAATTTAATCAACGATCATATGATGCAGAAATGTCAGAATATCATGAATATGACATGCTCTTCGCTCATACAACCAACGCCAAGCCAAATGACCCGCGACCCCTACTCCAGGGCGTCCTCAACGCATGGTACGACTCTACCCCGCACACAGCTCAGGGTTATCAAGTACATACAAATCCCCGCACACAGCCCAGGGGCGTCATCTCGATTCAGTGCACTGAAGAGCAAATACTCCACATATCTCATAAGATATCAATCATGTACCATGTACCAATGCATGCTCGACCATGAATCACAAAATTCTCGCTATCAATTCTACAATTGATGTAACAATGTCCGGCTGTCATACAAGCGTGCATTATCACAAAGATATGTACATGGAAATTTGCATCATGATGATCATTCGAACCAGGAATCATGAACAGTACTTCATCGAACAAGAAAATAACAATTTCCTTTTTAATGGCACTCGGGTCAGTTGAACTATTTAACTGCTAATGACCATTTCAAACAAATAATTCTACCATGACTCCTGTCACAAGATCAATAAGAAGACCTCACTTACTTCCTTTATAATTTTTCATCGTCACAACTTCAATTGGCCATTTAATCATCGTCAATTCATCTCACGAGTCCATTCTGTTTTTCGCCAACACCTTCACGGTTTCTACTTCTAGACTGAGCTTCCTATTCTTGAATTTAACTAGTCGCTTTGTCCTACTTGTACCATCACAAATCCACAATCATCAGAGTAAGAAACCGAAGTAAAACTGAACTTAAATACCAAAGCTACTCCACAAAACCGAACCTATTCTGCGTTAGGACAGAATAGAATTTACTTTCTTTGAGACCATCACTCAGTCCATTTCTTGTTCCCAATCAACGAGTCACCCAAAATTCTTCTTTGCCTAAACTTATTACTCTGTTATACATGATAAGGTAAAGCAAGGTAGTCTAGTTCAACCTCAATCGACTTGCTAAACAGAAAAGAAAACAAACCTCTACTGAACCGAAGGCAACTCAGCCTTTAACATGCAAATCGAGTCCTAATTTCTTCCAATAGACCCACCATTGCCTTATACACGACATCCTAAGCCCAATCTTCATCAATAACATTAGAACTTGCTACGGGACTTGAATCTAACACCGGTTGCACAAAAGAACAGAATAGAAACCACATTGTCCTCTCCCAACTCACGTAACCGAATTACATGGTCATAACTCAACTCGCATTTCCTAGGATGGCATTCATTCAAGATACAACTATCCTATGGCAAGATTGAAGGAATTCTTGCCTCAAAAGCTTGCACTAGCTCGAGCTCGATGCTTTCTTCTTCTTGGTTTCTTCGAAAATGCCGAGCCGCCCCTACTTCTTCTTCCTTCTTGCTCTCGGCCTTTCTCGCTCGCTCGCTCACTCTCTCTCTCTCTCTCTCTCTCTCTCTCTCTCTCTCTCTCTCTCTCTCTCTCTTTATTTTGGTCGAAAATGGTTTAGGGGAAAGATGAAGAGCCCTTTTTGTTGCATGTCTTAAGGAGCTCCTAAGGTGGCACTTGTCATTCATACTCTTCCCCCAAATGATCACACGCTACTTTGCCTTACCCTCATTGGTGATCAATCATGATGGAGCTTCTCACCAATGATCTCTCTTGCATCATCCCAAGAAGTGGTCGACCAATGAGCTTTCATGCAAAGATGGACAAGATCGCCACTTGTCTAGCCTTCTAATGGCTTAATATCTTGGGTAGATTTTTGATGGAACATTAGACCAATAGATGGCCTTGCTTATAATGCCAAATCCTAGGTCCCCATCGGCCAATGGTTTTTCATGCGCCAAGGAGTAGTGCCGCCACTCGTCCTAACCCCAAGTGGTTGGTGATCATTTGCTAGATTGTGATGGGATTGACTACCAATGATTGAGGCACAATCTTTTTGCTTAATCCCTAGGAATTTCGACCAACTACTACTCACATTTGAAGAAAACTTCCGCCACTTGGCGGTGCCCTTAATGGCCGCCCAATTCTTGCCTCTCAAGCTTAGGGAAATTCGGATACATGACTTTATGACATTTAAATCTCATGACTTATTAGTAGTCGACCACTCTAGTACGTCTTGAACCCACGTCCACTCCACTAGTGGCGCTAACTCATCCTATCTCGACCGTGAGTAAAAGTTGGCGAGGAAAACTCTTTGTTACCTTCCGCTAATCTTAACGAACAAGACTCTTGGCGCACACTCCTAATTTTCTCTGTCTCCTAGGTCATCTCGACTTATCTTGTTTTCCTTGCCTTGACTCATATTCCAGAATCTTAAATCCTTGTGTCAAAAGTCAGCTTCAAAACCCATTTGACCATTTCTGATCATTAGGAAACTAGTAAACAGGGGATGCCACAGTTATTGCTTAGTCACGTTGGTGAGTCTAGACCGTAAGATTCAATATTAGAATTTTTGATTATTAGAAAATGAATAAAAAATAAAAAAAATTCAAAAAATTCAAAAAAAAAATCACAAAAAATGAGAAATGGCTACATTCAATTGGTTTGACCCTAATTTTAATTTTTGGGCTCCCGAACCTTCCAAATTGATCATTTTATCCTTCTAGGCATTTGGCCATCATATTTTCCGAACGAACCCTCCAAACTTAGATCGATCATTCTCTAAGCCTATAGGGCTATATTAGATATGTCATGTTAATCTGATTGATTTGATGCGATTTATCCTCATGTGCCATTGATTCCTTGATTGTGCACCTTAATTCTTGATTGTGATTGATATGATAGAAAATCCCAATCTGCATGATACCCATAAGTCGTTCGAACCTACCTCACCTCCCTAGAGCATTTGCATGAATTCTTAGATTAGAAATCACCCAACTTAAGTACCGAAAGGGCGTCGATGACATTCTCAACGTAATCAAATCCTTGAACTCATTTCTCTGGCTTTCGTAGAATCGATTGTTGATTCCCAACCTCTCGACAGGGTTCCTAACCATACTCTCCAAAAAATGGTTAGTGGCGACTCTAAGGCATGTACACGATGCACATACCACTAGACCGTACTGAAAGGTTGACCTCGATTTGAATTTCCTCGCGGTTGCGATTTGGGTAATGGACCTTGGCAGGGGCCCACGTCTGAAATCCAATTACCAAGAGTTGGACGATGATGACCCATTAACCTTCGAGAGCATTCCGACCGACGAACATCGAGAGGGTCATGACAATAAAAAAGAAAAAAAGAATTGAAAAACTTTTTTTTTATGAATTTTAATGGACATGTGCATATATGTAGTGATATTTGGAGTGATCATTGGTAAATTCATTCTTTTATGGGTGTAACATGTCATTGGATAGATGATGATTGGAATATTCAAAAAAGGTTATTGCATTTAGAGTTTTTTTTTATGGTACGTATATGGCAAATAATATTTACAGATTAATTAGAAAAATTTTAGAATAATATTATTTGCTTAATAAAATTTTTTCAATTGGTTTTGATAATGCTGTGGCAAATATCGTTTCCATTGTTGAACTAGAAAAGAATTGTAAAGTCATTTTTGGTGGATAATTTTTTCGTGTTAGATGTGCTTGTCATTGATGCACCTAGGGGACCAGCGAACCCGTTTTGCGACTAGACGAACCGGCAGACTCATCAGTCAACGACATCGGATTGGGCTCAAATTCGGTCGGTTGAAGCGAAAACGGCCGCCTGATCAATACTCAATGCCTTTGGCATTGACTGACGATGGATTTTAGCGATCCGAGATTATTTAGATGGGTTTTCGGGCCTTTTTTGTTTTCTAGGCAATTTCTTTTATTTTAATGGTGTTTTGGTAATTTTACGATTTTATTGTAATTAGGGTTAACACCCTATATAAGCTTGTTTCGAGGGTTTTGAGAGCGGTTTTGAATATTTTAAGAATATACGATTTGATATCGTTTTTGAGAGAACAACGATTGTTCCTCGATCTATCGATTTTGTTCTTCATTACCTTCTTTCTATTGTATTCAGCATTAGTCATATTTTAAATTTATGTGTATAAGATGATTTAAAAATTATTGATATTTTTCTCGACCCAATAAAAATAGCAATTCAATTTTTATGGAAACATTCCCAAAAAATGAAAGAATAGTTAAAATTTTGTAGAGCAAATGAAAAAAAAAACCAAAAAGATTTTCAAGAGATGTTCCAAATTGTTGGAATTCTGCTTACGAGTTGCTTAATGAATCTTTTGCATATAAAAATATATTATGTGCATTTATTTCAGATAATATAGCTCAAATTAATTTATACTGACCAGAATGGGATATTTACAATTTTTTTAGATATTTTAAAAATGCAACTTATACTTTGTACGGTATTGAAATTTTTGAAGAAAATGAAAATGATGATAAATTAAGTGACACTATTAAAGCAATGCAAACAAAATGGCTACATTGTTATAGAAAAATTCATATTATTTATTTAATTGCTTGTGTTTTCTATCCACGTTGTAAATTAGATGATTTAGGTGATTATTTAAATACATATTATGAATGTTAATATTTTATTGATGGGGTAAATATTAGAACTATATAAACAAGGGTTAAAAACGTAATAATAGAAATATATAATGAATTTTGTACTAAATATAATCTAGGTGGTAGTGGATCTTCTCAATCTAGTGACATACAAAGTGGGAACATTGGTAAAATTAGTAGAGGGTACCAACTTTTGTTACATAGGCAAAAAAGGCAAAAGGAAGCAATAGCAAATAATTATGAAATAGAGAGCTATCTAACCATATCTTTTAAGTTCGATGAATCTAAAGGCAACACAGATTTCACAATATTAAATTGGTGGAAGAGGCATTTCGCCCAATACCCAATTCTTACTCTAATTGCAAAATAAATTTTAGCAACCCCTTGTTTGACAGTTGCAGTAGAACAAACATTTATCACTGGAGGCAATATTTTGGACGAATAACGTTCAAGTCTACCTCCCGATTGGTGGATGTTCAAGCTTGTGTTGATGAATGGACAAAGGCTCAATATAGATAACAAGATATAGATTGCAATAATGAAGCCGAATTATTTGATGACGGATATACCACCGCCACCGGTATCGGTTCCGGAACGGGTAGCAACGATTGAGGATGAGGTAAGTATGGAGTTATCAAATATAAGAGAAGTATATATGCTTTGATTCTTCTATCCCCAAGAAGATATGTACGCGCTTAATGACAATTCATTAAGTTCAAACTCTTCCTCCTCCCCCTCTTTTTTCCCCCCAAATTTGATTACAATTATTTGTATTTTTTTTTTTGGTAAGGAAAATTATTTGTATTTGATAATTCATTATTTCATAATTTCACAATTCATAATTTTTTTATTTCATAATTCATTATTTGTAATTTGTTTACAATTTTATTACAATTTTATTACAATTTTATTTTTAAACTCAAAAACTGTAATCGAAACTAGCGGTTCCATTTTTGATTTTGAATCGAGACAGGGGCCAAAATCGGCCCAGAACCGCCGATTCAAAACCGGAACCAAAACCGTCACTTAAGGGATCGGTTCCGATTCACCATAATCTTGGAACTGGAACCGCCGTTTCCCGGCCCGAGGCTATGACTACACATGGCGTTATAAGCCATCTTTCCCGGGACATATAATAGTTGCCGTGAAGTTACAGTCAGTATCAAAAGTCAATACTGAATGCCAGAAGTCTAGAAGCTACTCTAGTACGAAATAATCTCGGAATACGGCTATCAGCTGAGCAGTCAATTTACTTAACCACTTGCACCTACACTACAACTGTTGCAAACTTGCAACATGTTCATGATGATATTTGAGCAACTGTCATCACCTGATACAAAATCAGCTAATAATTTTGTAGGAGTTAGCTTAATGGGATGAAATTCTCTGGTTTGTGCCAAGTTGTTCTGTAAAGATGTCAAATTCATAATGGCTGTGTGTATAAACCCAAGTCACTGCATAGAATAGTCAGAAGGTTTACAGTATCTGGACTGGAACTGCCTCTCTATAGCTAGGGCTATCTCAAAACAAATTACTAGCAACATCTGTATAAGAGGCCAATTTTTCAATGAGATGAATGTGGTAATGTGATCCTCTGAGATCACCATTCAGACATGAGTTTGCTCATGTTGCTTCATTTCTATGTCTGCTTCAGGGCTAACAACATCTGTTCCTTTATACTTGTACCACCTGGCGCATACTAGAAAGTACACCAAAGCCAGAAACTCCAATACAGCAATCAGGTAATAGAAATAGTCCAACCTTCCCTTATTCAGATTCTCCGGCAACCAGTTCCCGCCTTCTGCTGCTTTCGTGTTCTTGTGGATGATCGATATGAGTAGACTGCTCAAGTAACTTGAGCCCGCCATGCCACAATAGTACAGAGAACCCGCAATGCTCCTCATGTTCTCGGGGAACTGCTTGTAGTAGAACTCGATGAGGCTGATCGATGCGAATGCTTCGGTGAGGCCTGCAAGCGTGAGCTGAGGGATTAACCACAAGGCTGACATTGATGAGATCTCGCCTCTTCTGGGATAGACCCCAAGAGTGGGCTTTGTCAGCGCTATTGACCTCCGGCGCTCTTCCACTATGGCGGACACCAGCATGGTTAGCACGCCAAAAAACAAGCCGATGCCCATCCTCTGGAGGAGTGTGATGCCGCCTTCTTTCCCCGTAATCCTCCGGAGGAACGGGACGATCAATCGGTCGTAAATGGGTATGAAGATTGTGAGGCTCAACATCAGGAAGACGACGTACGATGCGGCTGGGACCTTGAAGCTGGTGTTCCCGAGGCGTCTGTCCATTTGAGTGGCCTGGAAAACTGCATAGGTTTGTTGTTGGACGATGACAAGGTAATAGAACACACCCGCTACCCAAATGGGCAGCACTCTTATAATACATTTCACTTCCTCAACTTGCTGCAAGGTGCAGAGTCTCCATGGATCAGCCGATGATCCATCCGGTCTTTTCTTGTCTTCAGCTGTCACAATTGCTGCTTTGTCGAGGCACCTGATGAAAAAAAGAAAAGAGTTGATTAAGCTTCGTCTCTGAAACACGATCACAGATCCAGCACATGTGCAATGCGGGCTCATTTTCAGTACCTGAATTGATCTGTGTAAGGAAGCTTGGAGTTGATAGTCTTAGGAGGAATATAATTATGAAGAGAGAGCCAGGGTTGCTCCAGTGCTGGAAGTCGGCTTTTCTTAATGGCCGCAGCGATGACCTGTGCTACACTTGTTAGTGGACTACCTTGAGCTTTTACTTTCACATATATCTTCGAACCCATGAAGAAGACTGCACATGATATGAGCATCAAAATCGCCGGGATCAATAACCCGACCGCCCAGCTCACGTTTGATTGCACATAGACGATGAGCGTCAAGGACACCATCTGCGCGAATGTGAAGGTGAAGAAGTACCAATTGAAGAAGCTGTTGATCCCTCTCTTTCCTGATTCGGTCCCCGGATTGAATTGGTCGGCTCCGAATGCTAAATTGCAGGGGCGTATGCCGGCTGCCCCAGAAATCAGCAGCCCGAACCCGGTAATTAGGAAGGCCATCTGGCCGGCCGTTGGTCCGACGCATGTGGCGTTTTTGCCACAGTCCGGCGGATGCAGATTCTTGATAGCTGCTGTTAGTTGTATCACTTGCAAGCCCTAATTGAACAAGGCAGTAAATCAGCTGCATTCGGACAGCAACTTGCTTAAACAAGAACCCCAAACCCAGTACCACAGACCATATAGAATTTGCTGCTGCCTACTGAGAGTGAATCAGGCCAGAAAAAACATGCCCTCTGCCAATGGAAATTAAAAACTCAAGCATGCCGAAACAAGTAGCTGCTTCTAGCCACAGTATCAACATGAGAGATAAAGAAGAAGTAGAAATGAGTTACCAGAAAAGAAGCGAATGTACAGAAGCCAAGGGTCTTGAAGCGGCCAAAGTAGGTGTCACACAAGAAAGCACCGACCAAGGTGGAGAAATTGGCGGTGCCATTGAAGATGTTGATGATGTTTGCGGCTGTGATGCTCTTCAGGTTGAACACAGTGGTGAGGTAGATCAAGAGGTTGGCCAAGGTCCCAATTGCTCCCAGCTTCTCGAAAGTCTCATTTCCTGAAAGTTTTTCCCAGTTTCGTCCACATGGACAATATTAAATTACAGTTGACGAGGAAGGGGGAAAAAAAAATTTCTCTCATGGGTCTGGACAAGAAGAGACTCTTGTCTTTGGTGTCACCTATGATGAAGGGCATGGCCTTCCATCCCCTGTAGTTGATGGTCTCTTCTTCTTCATCTGTGACGGCTTTTTCCTCCATCTCCATTTCCTTGGCGCCGCCATTGACGAGCTTGTGGTCTGTCTCTGTGGCTTCCCCATTTGTGAGGTGGATGGTCTGTGCTCTCTCGTTCTTCCTCTCCTCCTCCATCCTTTTTTGCCGGATGTGCCTACTGTCTCCCTGTCCCTCCTCTGGGCTTTGTATCGTTGCATACTGACCAATGGTCAATGTGAACGGGAGAATTCATTTAATAATATTGGGTGGGAGAGCAAATTTTCATGCCACTAACTTTCTAATCCCACCTGCCAAAATATTCTTCCACTCCCTCGAGCCTTTGATTGGGAGAAATAATGTCATCTCTCTGTCTCACTCCGTGTGGAAAATTCTTATGAAACCAGAACTCTGTTTTGGAGGATTCCGTCACTGTACGATCCTGTGAGACATGTCTATTTTTTTTTTTTAAATTTCTATACTGTGATTGATTTTGTCACAACGTCAACATCAAACTATGACCATGTAATGTTCAATCTGAAAATTTTGGTGTGTTCAGTAGCCTTTGGGGGCCACACCGGTCGTCATTGCTGACATAAGAGTCCACAAAGGCGGGGTTGAAACGTCCAAGCGGGGAGCATAAAAGGACCAAGAAAGCAACCAAATCAGCATCACAAGCATAGTGAAAATGCACTGGGTTTGATATTATAAAACAGCAATACCAGGAAGCAGCCACAAAAGTCTAAATCCTATAATTATTTTGGAGTCAACAAGTCACTCGGGTCTTACTTTAAAAACAAATGTTGAAATCTCCCTCTCCGCAATGCAATCCAACCAACAGTCCAACCAATTTTTTTTTCCCTGCGTAACACGTTCGCCTCATGAAAAGGCAGATGCGTCAAAGGGAAACCTCACGTGTGTACGGAGAAGAGAGAGAGAGAGAGAGAGAGAGAGAGAGAGACTTGTCCTGTTCTGCCTGTGAAGCAGTTGTTTGGAAAGATTGTCACTTTTTCACACTTAAAAGCTTCATTAAGTTCTGGAATCTGTTGATTGAAGACCAACTTTTTTTTTTATTTTCCTTTCCCGACAGGTTTCTTTCCGCTCTGCTCATTGTTTTTAGATTACCCTGTTTAATGCCGAGAATTATGGTGGCGCCCCGTTTTTTTGTCTTCCAACGGTTTTCGGTTGACTGTTGCTTAAGATCGGAGGTTTGAGATTTATTATACATGTGCATGTCTGATAGATTATTTTTAGTAACTTGATCCAATGTTGTGAACACGAATCTTTAAAGTGAAAAACTATAGAAGAAGGTAACAAAATAATTTCTTTCAAAATCAAAAAGGGAAAAATCATGGTACCACACGTGGCAATCTCTTTACTATTGGTAATAGTATCGGAGTTACAAATTTCAAGGTTATAACTACAAAAGATATTGCTCCAATATAAAGCATAAGAATATGATATACGTAATTATTTCATTAGTAGCAGTAAAAAAATCAATTATCTGTTAAAGTTACAAGTGTACTATCAGCAGTAAAAGTTTTGAGTTATTATGTTACTTTTCTCCATCAAACCTCACAACTCCATAAATCTCCCACTTGGAGGCTGGTCTTCAAAACACCATTGATCTCTCATAGTCTTCACTCGTTTTTATAACCCAAATTATCCTAGTGTGCTGCTCGCATCAATAACCATGGAAGCTAACTGAGGCAATGCACATCCTTAGTTTCTCAATGTTGATAACCTCTGTTAATATATCTAGCTAATGTTTGTTAGCTTTTGCATCAAGTTTATCTTTATTTTGAGAATCAATGTGGACATATGAATCACAACAAGAAATTTCAGATACATGATTATAATCTTCTTTCCACTCTATTCTTCCTCCAATAGTTTGAAATCAAGTGGAATTGAATATCCTTTGCTGATCAGATATGTTGTTGTGTTAATTACATGTGCCCAAAATGTCTAGGGTAATTCTAAATGCATCGTCATACTTCTTGCACGCTCATTCATAGTTATGTTCATCCTTTGAGCACCTTCGTGTTGTTGCAGTCTGTTGGGAAATGTTTTTGTCATCCTAATTCCATTCTCTGCACCAAATCGCTTGAACTCATTACTATCATATTTACCACCATTATCAGTTCCTTAGGCATCTAATCGTCAAGCTAATCTCATTCTCCACTTTAGCTTTCCATATTTTAAAAGTAGCGTAAACATCATATTACTCTTCAAAAAATAAACATATACCTTCCTAGTGGAATCGTCAATGAATGTGATAGTAGCGTAAGCTTCTGAGAATGCATGGGAGATGACCCACACATCTATATGCATAATTTGCTTCTTTTGGTTCTCTCACAATCTTCGAAAAAATGACACGTTTCACTTCCCAAAATGAAATCTTCACATAGACTAATATCCATAAACTTCAGATCAGGTTTGTTTCCTTTTGATGTTAATACTGTCATCCCCTTTTCGCTAATGTGTCTAAGTTTGCAATGCTACAATTTGGAATCAGCTTCGAACTCAGCAATTGTTGTTGTTTCTCTACTGCTCTCACTCATATATAGTGTTCTTGATTTTGTTCTTTGTGACAACCAAAGCACCTTTAACTATTTTCTAAAACCTATCCCCAAAAATAGTTATATATCTTGTGCTGTCCAATTGACTTATAGAGATCAGATTTCTCATAAGTTATGGAACATATATGATAACATGCAACTTCTGTTGAAACTTGTTAGTAGTTTTTATATGAAAATCACCCTTTCACGTAATATAAAAAAGGTAATCATCTTCAAGATAATCATTTCCAAACTTTCCAACAGCAAAATTAGTTCCATGCACGAAGTTGAGTGAAACAATGCACCTTAGTTTCGAACCAAGACTCAATCTTATTGTCACTGCTCAAAATTTAATCATCATTGTCAAATGTCTCTTGAAGGGTTGCATTCATAGATTTCTCTTCCTTTTGATTTCGATTCCAATATTGAATTTTCTTTTTTGGGGCTTTATAGTCTTGCATCGGATGACCATTCTTTTTGCATTTCTAGCAAATTATTTCACCAAAAGGTCTTGATTTGCTTGTGGACTTGATCTACCATGGTGATGGTTTCATTCTCGTTGATTGCTTGTCCCTATGCCTTCGGTGCTAAAGGCAACACCCAAAAGTTCACGTTAACTCTCTTCTACTAATATTCTCACTAAGAATCAAATCTTCGATTTCTTGAAGCTCCAACTTTTTTGACCAGATGAACTGCTCACTTGCTGCAGTTACAGTAGCACTCTGACTTTTAGGTAGACACAATAAAAATATGAAAGCTTTTACCTCGTCATCGAATTAAATTTCTGCCAAACTCAACTGAGTTGTGATCACATTGAATTTGTTGATGTAATCTATCACAAAAACACTTTCGTCCATTTTAAAATTGAAAAAACGACCCACCAAATGTACATTGTCTGATGCAGAAGGCTTCTTGTGCATGTTGAACAAGTCCTCATCAAATTCATTGTTGTCTTCTCATTGGTGATGTTGAAGGCAAGGTTCGGTGCTTATGTGAAATAAATCACACCCAGAACTTTCAAACCTCACAGTTCCCACCCTCCTTGCTTGATTGAATATGATTTCTCTCTTGATAGAGGTTGATGCAAGTTCTTCTGATACAACCTGCGTTTTCGAGAAACCAAAGTTATTCTCGTCGAACTGATCGATCTTCACCTTCCCCTCGTCCATATTTTTCAGTCACACCATTTCGACAAACTAGGTTATGATATCAGTTATTAGAACCATGAATATTTGAACAAAAGAATATGGAAGAAGATGGGTGAATTTTTACTTGGAAGACCTTTTCAAAATCATAAAGGCAAAACCACGGTGCCACGCTAGGCAATCTCTTCACTATCAATATGACTATCAGAGTTACAAGTTTCAAGGTTACAACTATAAATTATTATTATTTTGGTCAAAACAACTGTAAAAGATAATGGCCCAATATTCCTTACAAAAAAAAAAGATAATGCCCCAATCAGTCCTTCATGCTATATATGTATATTGGGCTAGCGATTTTATTCTTCCAAAGTCAGTACTTGCCCGCATTGAGCGAATCCTCAGACAGTTCTTGTGGAAAGGACCAGGCCTTGGTCGAAGAGTGTCGCGACACTGGAGTGCGGATCGCGGGCTTTGGATCGGCGCGGGCCCTCCCAGGCCCATATCAAATCGCGACGGGAGTATTTTTTTTTGGGATTCGGCGATAAGAGCCGATCGATTTCGACCTTAGTGTGGTCGTGGTGGCATGTGCAAATTGTACATGCATTTGGAGTCGCTACCGGTCTTTCTTGGAGGGTAGACCGGAAACCTTACTGATCGATTGGGAGAGATCAATCAGTTCTGCAGAACCAGAGATTTTGGGTTCGGGGACTTGGTTACGCTGGTGTCATTACCAACGCCCTTTTGGTACCTAACGCAAGTGATTTTCCTAATTAAGATTTCATGCAAGCGCAATTTTGGGTGAGGTAGGTTTGCTTCAGGGTTTCATACAGATTGGAAGACTATTCATATCAATCACAATCAATTTAAATGAAAGCGCAATCAAGTGCATAAATAAATCTCATCGATGTACATCAATTCAAGTCAATGGCTTCCTAGCATAGCCATAAGGGCTTAGGGAAGGTGTGATTTCGGACCGGGGTAAAATGGGAAGACTTGGAGGCGATTAGCCCGAAGGGCAAAATCGTCAATTTTTGGAAGACTTGGATACCGAATTACCCAAAATATTCCATGGCCAGTTGATTGTGGCCATTTCCCATTTTTGAGGATTTTTTTGAAATTTCTTGATTTTTCTTATATTTTTGGAAGACAATTCGCCCAAAGGGCGAAATCGTCATTTTAAGAAGGGTCGGGGTTCAAAACACCCGGAATGAGTCTTGGCCAGTTGTTTGTGGCAATTTCTTATTTTTTTTGGGATTTTCCTGAATTTTTTAGAATTTTTTTGGAAGACGGTTTGCCGGAAGGGCAAAACCGTCATTTCGGAAAAGATCGGGGGTCGAAAGACCCGGAACAGGTCATGGCCAGTTGAATGTGGCCATTTCCTATTTTCTGGAATTTTTTTAGAATTTTTCTGAATTTTCCGAATTTTTTTAAATTTTTTATGATTTTCTATTTTTTTATTGATTTTTTTGATTTATTATTTTTTTTTATGATTTTTCGAAATTTCTGAAAATAAAACCATCTGACGGTCCTCAGCTCGCCACGTGGCATCTCACTGATCATCCGATCATTTTAATTTTTATAAATCCGAAATTCATTTTTTTAATATATAAAAAAAATTATTTTGAAAATCACCGGATCGCGACACGTGGCACATCCACGGCCATCCGATTCGGCGTTTTATTTTAAAAGACACGGACCCACATCGCTGACTTGGCTGCCCACGTGGCGCGCCACGTCATCGTTGACTCGTTGACCGGCAAAGGGTTTCGCCGGAGAAGACGACCGGCGCCGGCGACCTTTCGTCGGCGCCGCGTCGGAAGGCCATATCTTGGTCATCCGATGTCCGATTGACTTGAAATTTTCGCCAAAATGCTCCTATTGAGCTCCTCTACGACATATCTCAGCCTCAACACAGCAGAATTACGATTGCTATACCTGCAACCCCGACCGAGACCGAATTCCGACGAAAGTCCCGGCCTAGCCATTCTACACGTTACATGGCTAAAATAAATTATCGGGAAGCTTGCTAGGAGTTCTAGAAGACTTACCTGAGCCTCGCGGAGCTTCGGCTTGATCTGAAACGGGCCCCGGAGCATATGGCCGGTCGGAGAGAGTTGGTGGTCGACCGAAGGATTTACTCGATGAAATCACATGAAACATAAACGAAAATGATCAGCAAGGTATGTAGAGTAGATCGCAAATAATAGCACTCGAAATGATCCACTCTAGCCCAAGTTGCCATGTGAGGCCGAGTGAGAGCTTGATGGAGCGGCTCACCTGTTTTCGCGATCTCCGGCGGCGAAGCTGATACCGTTCGATTTCTTGAAGTTCAGGGAAGCTTCTGGTGGTGACTCGGCGGTCCGGCCTGCGTTTCTTCCCCCCCCTTTTTTTTTTTTTTTTTTTTTATCGCCGAATATCCCCCCTTTCTTTTGTTTTATGGTGCCCCCATCCTTTCATTTTGTCTAATGGTGCCCCCCTCTTCTTTACGAAGGTGGAGAGCATGATAAGCCTCATCCTCCTCTCATTGTGCCTTCTTTTTTATTTGTCTATCACTCACCCTTTTTTATTATTATTTCTTTGTTCTCTTCTTTTCCAGGCGTGGAACCTCTTTTCTTCAATGCTCTTTCATCATCTTCTTTTTCCTTCTTTTAATCTCATCTTGTCTGCCCACTTTTGTCTTCCTTTGGCTTTCCTTTTGTTCTCTTTACATTTTTTTATTCCTTAGTGCTCTCTCCCCCCTTTTTTAAGTTTTATTTTATTTATTTTTTTGCCACTGAGTTGTCTTCGTGCCGATGAAGATTCGGATCCCCCCAAGCCAACTCTAGCGTTCTCTCTTTTTATTTTTTTTGCTTTCGAACGATGGCCTTTCGGTGGACGAACCGTCCATTAGCATTTTAATTTTTTGAATTAGGCCACTTATGATAAGGAATGACAAACTCCGCATGGCTTGACCTTGGACTTGGACTGTAGAATACATGAAAACGCTCTTGGTGGATACAACATTAGCAATAGTTGAAAGAATGACAGAGCGATTAAATTGGAGGGCAAATTGACCCAATTGCACTTCAAGACTTTAGAATCAAATGTCATAACTTATAAAAAGTGAGAATTGAAAACTAAAAGACTCGAAAAGGATTTTTTAGGCTCGGTTCGAGTTTATGTTTGTGAAGAAACATAGTGACCCGAGCCGAATTTTCAAGATTTTAAGTGATACACTTGAAGAGGAAATCAAAACAAAATTATTGAATATTTTTGTGTATTTTTCTGACCACTAATGGTATTTTTCTGATTTTTTGGGTATTTTTATTAAATAAATTCGAAAAATATTTAAAAATACTAAAGAATATTTTTTGTTCAAAATTGGTTCCTAAGGCTAAGCCAAGGCTTCCAAAGTTGATTTTGTGATTTTATGATTTTTTGGCTATTTTTAATTAATTTTTTTAAAAATAAAAATCAAAGTAAAAAGAAATTAAAAATCAGGTGTCAACAAAGAGGAGCGAAGGTATCTTGGGATGATGATATATGCCGTCCTAAAGAGGAGGGAGGACTTGGCATACGCAGACTTTATGACTGCAACAAGGCGACAATGCTCAAACATATGTGGAATGTCACGCCCCGAACCCTGCGAGCTCTTGAACATCCCACTTGACCATTGACTTTAGATTGTTTCCTAGGATCTCTTGGGCCACCACTCATTCATAAATCCATACAATTCACGGAAGTGACAAACATCTCTTCTCATCCTTTTACAATTGAAATGACTTAGGACAAAAATGGTACACTTCCCTTTATACAGCGGTCAAACACTAATGGTTCAATCATAATCCACAAATCATAGTAAATTCCTAAGATCACAATTGAGTTTATATCCATTCCTTTTTAAAACTTCTTCCATTGCCAATCCATGGCAACCTCGGGTATCCATCGCCTGGGACCTGAAAAGTTAAGCTCCCACTGGGGTGAGATATAAATCTCAGCAAGTAAACCCTAAACCTAGACCAAACCGCCAGTCCTCCCAGAGTACACACGATACCACCAAGATGCAAGCAATCAACAATAGCACATCGCATCAAACAAACAGGCATATCAATAGCCAAGCATGGACGAGCATTACAATTAATCACACTCAACTTCCAGGTCTCAAGATTTTTGCACAAGCACATGCAATTCAATGCCCAACTGCTACCACTTTCTCATCCACCCACAAACTCCATTGGCACTCCTGCCACCTGACATCGCCGGGGTCATCAGACCAAATGATGTCCGCATACCACGGGGGTCATCAGACCAATCATACACTCTAGGCTTATAGCCACTCCATGCCGCCGGGGTCATCAGACCAAGTGGCATTCACATTTTCATTCAACTTCACCAACCTCCGATACAGCCGGGGTCATCAGACCAAATGGTATCATCAGGGCTCCAAGCTAAATCATCGCTAGGGCCCACGGCCGCGATGTAGTTCACAAAGCACTAGAACCATTCATTTGCATTAGGGGTCCAAGCCAATTATGATGCAAAAAGGGCTACATGCCATGGTCATTCATTTGCATCAGAGCTCCAAGCCAATTACGATGCAAAAGGGGCACCAAGCTAATTACTATCTCCGGAGCACCAAGCCAATGATCGATGGGGCACTATAGCCCATTTATATAGCATAGACACTATAATCAACTCAATAACATAGGTACTAAGGCCAATTCAACGACAGGGCTTCATAACCACTTCAATATCACAGGCGCTATGGCCATATAAATCACGTAGGCGTCACAGCCAGTTCACCAGTCAAGGGCTCAATAGCCAAATGTGTCATCAAGGCATACCGCTGTTCAATTGTCATGCTATGCCATTCAAGTCATGTAATTCAATACTCAGTCAAGCAATTTAAGCCATATGCTTCACCAAGCAATCAATTCATTCAACCACTCTATCCAGTAGTATCCTAGGGTTCAAGTAAAGGTTTAAGGGACACTTACCACTTCAAGTAAGCTAGCAAATTAATCCAAACGACCCTCTTGGGTCGGCAATCTCACGGCCAACAGGGCACCCACAGCGTGCCTAGGAAAACCACATCGAAACTCAATTATTTCCCAATTCTATCACGCCAATACTTTAATAACACCGACAACACCTTATTCTCAAGTCGTTACAGTATTAATTCAATGCCCCTAAACATGCAAATGGTCGTTCTATCAAGGCAATTCATCCAAAGTCTCAATTTACCAAAACTGTCTAATTTGAGCCCCCACAATCAGGTTCATTCTCATGAAAACTGCAACTTTTCTACTGAATTTTTGGAAAAAAAAATTCCATGGTCTTAAAATTCAAGATCTTATGGATGCGTGGGCGAAAACGGAGCTCAATGTGGATACCGGACGACTTAGAAGACTCAATTCAAAATCAGTGCGCGCTGGGGGCAGATTGGACGGCAAACCACTTTTTCACTTCAAACAGTTCCTTAATCACCTCTTAACCCAAATTCCTCTCAAAACCAACTTGCCAATACATCAAACATCAAGTTTAGGGGTCTCACCGAAAAGGTTTTGAGCAAAATCACACCACAAAGCTTTGAGCAACCCGGTTTCCTCACGGTCCCTCCACGATCAGAATCTGTCCGATTTTAACCACCCAAAATAAGCCATGATAACCTATTTTAACACCACCAAACTTGCCACCACATACCATCCAACTCAAGTACTATATGTTATGAAGATCTCACCGAAATTTGAAGCCATTTGAAGTCCGGAAGCCCCTGAAACAGATCTTTCCCCAAAACTGATCGGAATCCGCCTCCATCCTGACCTTTGCCCGTTAAAACAGACCTACGGGACAGACGGCTGGGCCAAATTATGCTTATAATACATTCCTAGAACGGAAAGACGATAACCTTTAAGATGGTGGTATTTTTACCTCAATCCGAAGTCAGACGACGAAGTTATGGCCGAAACAGTGAACCCGTTTTTCTCTATCCGCGGGTGAGCTTCTCGACCGAGAGAGAGGAAAATGCAATGGGAATAAAGGAGGAGCTATACACGGCTGAAGAGGTCCTCAAGTAATTGTCTCACAAAAATAATTTGGCTTGAAATTGATTAGACTTGATTATGTGGGTAATAAATGCTTGGGTCTCTCAAAGGTTGACATGTGGCACTTGTTCAATAAGGCAAACCAAGCTTTGACCCATCATTTGGCTCCTTGCTCATCAAGTTTCGGCAACTTCATGGAGGAGGTTGAATGACTATATTGCCCTTCCGACTTTCTCAAAGCAAAGGAATGAGTTCGAGAGGCAAAACGGTCATTTGCTACTTTTCATTCAAAATTTCATTTTTCTCATTTTGAATGACCATTGGCGAGGCGACGTCAAATCCTTTTCAAATTTTGAAATTCTTCATTTTCAATTGCCAATTTCGAGCTTCCAATTCATGTCATTGCCCCGGGGGGTCAGAAATTTAGAATGTCACAATTCTTCCCCCTTAAAGAAATTTCGTCCTCGAAATTTGCCACTTTCTTATCCACTCAGTCTCTTGGGGCATCGGTGCCTCACCGCTACTTCCCTCTTTCAGATAACCTCTTCCATGACTTGTCGTTCTTACTTTTCCTTTCTGACGAAAGTCATACTTCCTCAGGACTTGTTTCATTGAGTTCTCAACATGTACTTGCTTCTCTCTATTCTCTTTCGACATTCATACATCTGTTAGCAGTTTACCCTTAGGCATTCACATCGTCTCTTCTATTCGCCTATCACCATTATTATTCAATCCTCGCCAGAATGCACTCCTTAGTGCCCATGCCATCAGGCGTATCATTCTCTTCAAACGTCCGTTCGTACCAACGAAGATTCAAGGGCTTAATCAACTTGTCATTCATTATCCAAATTGAGTTATAGCCCACTCGATTCCTTAAACAATTCCACGATTACTACCGTAGTAATCCGTTCTCGATTCTCTTCGAAAATCCTCTTGAATCAAAGTGATTCATCAACCTTCATGGTCATGTCCCTCTCTTTTTCGGCATGTCTAATGCCCGGCCACAAGATAGACTGACCCAACTCTCAATCCATATCACTGATAGTATTAAGGGAAATCTTGACATATCCTTGTGCCATCTCAAGGGACACTATAATGCTCCCTCTAGATTCCGATGGGGCCATCACTTTAAGTTCCCCTTCAATACTGGACTCATACTTTCGTCCATGGGATGTCAAGGTTTCTATTCTCAACTTCCATAATTTCTTTCCCAAGCATTTGGAAGTCTGGGTTTCTTTTCTGCTATGTTCACTCTCATAATCCTTGGGATCTTAGAGTCCACTCCTCGCAACCCCTTAATTCCTTTATGACATTCGGGCCTGATTCTTCAAGTAGCCGTCAGACTAGTCCATTGACAAACTTCTAATTTAGAAGTTGAATTTCTTATTTCTAGGGGGAAGATCTGTCCCTCCATCACCCGTTACACAATGCTCAATTCTCAGCCTCTTATTGTTCACATAATTGCGAGGTCTCTCTTTATACCAGCGACGCTTTCATACTTATAAGCAATTTCACTCATTCGCGTTGCCTTTTGCTCAATTCCCCTCGGGAATCTCTTCGCACTACCTTATTTTCTCATGGTAGATACAGACTCAATATCTTCTTCCACTCAAACAAGGTTTCTCAATCTTTATCGCGAGAACACTCGCAAATCAATTCCAATCATGCTCTAAGCATTCCAACTCATATAGCTTTACTATCACGACGTACAAGCAATCTCTATAAGCAATCACTTTGTTACGCCTCCAATTTCCTTTCCACGTCACATCATTAAGATTCCATCGAGTCTTTTGATTCCAAACAGGAACGCCACTATCAGCGTAGTCGTCGACTTGACTCAAATCCTTGAAGATTCAATTCACGTCTAATCCTCCCTTCGCATTACATCTCGTTCTTAGCCTATTTTATCAATGGAATAGCTCTTGAGGGGAATCCTCTCGCGTTCCATCTATAACAATCCTTCAATTTCAGGAAACTTCAAGTTTCAATAACTCTCATCGACCCTAGTCGATTCGTCACTCATTCTATTCCTCAAAGGCTCCACATGGATTCCATTTCTCATAAATTCCATAACTGAGGAATCTTACCTCATCAAACCCGCAGCTTGTGCTCTTCACAATTAGCATATAACGAGCATCTCTTCAGAGTCCATAGGTTACTCCCGAAGGTCATTCATATTTCTCATGACTCCTTAAATGAGTCCACTCATTGTCTCTCTAGACAGTAACAATTAATCCAATTACTTCTTGGATACTCCATCCGACTGTTATCCATTTCATTACTATCAAGTGTCGAATCATTTCAACTGTCCCTGGTACCATTCACTTGAGATCTCACACCTTGACTCTCTGCTCTCAGGGGTCTCCACTTGGATCATACACATTTTGTTCATTTTTGTCGCTTTACCCTCAAGAAGCATTGGTGCCTTAGCCTCTGGGTTTCACAACCAGCTAATGCGACCTTGTCTCGATTCTATTGTCGCGACCCGTCCGAAAGCTGACGCGGCTAATGGATTACCGATCGCTAGTCTTGGATCGGCGCGGGCCCTCCCAGGCCCATACCAAATCGCGGCGGGAGTATTCTTCGACGATAAGAGTCGATCGTTTTCGACCTTCAGTGTGGTCGTGGTGGCATGTGCAAATTGTGCATGCATTTGGAGTCGCCACCGGTCTTTCTTGGAGGGTAGACCGGAAACCTTACTGACCGATTGGGAGAGATCGATCAGTTCTGCGGAACCAGAGATTTTGGGTTCGGGGACTTGGTTACGCTGGTGTCATTACCAACGCCCTTTCGGTACCAAACGCGAGTGATGTTCCTAGCTAAGAGTTCATGCATGCGCAAGTTCGGGTGAGGTAGGTTTAATTCAAGGTTTCATGCAGATTGGAAGACTATTCCTATCAATCACAATCAATTTAAATGAAAGCGCAATCAAGTGCATAAATAAATCACATCAATGCACGTCAATTCACATCACACGGCCTCCTAGTATAGCCATAAGGGCTTAGGGAAGGCGTGATTTAGGACCGAGGTAAAATGGGAAGATTTGGAGGCGATTTAGCCCGGAGGGCAAAATCGTCAATTTGGAAGACGATTCGCCCAAAGGGCGAAATCGTCATTTTTAAGAATGATCGGGTTCAAAACACCCGGGATGAGTCTTGGCCAATTGACTGTGGCCATTTCCTATTTTTTGGGATTTTCCTGGATTGTTTTAGAATTTTTTTGGAAGACGGTTTGCCGGAAGGGCAAAACCGTCATTTTTGGAAAGATCGGGGGTCAAATGACCCAAAACAGGTCGTGGCCAGTTGAATGTGGCCATTTCCTATTTTTTGGAATTTTTTAGAATTTTTTAGAATTTTCCGAATTTTTTTGAGTTTTTTATGATTTTTGAATTTTTTTATGATTTTCTATTTTTTATTGAATTTTTGAATTTTGTATTATTTTTTTATTATTTAATCCGAAAATGGTGATCCGGATTGGGCTTCTAAACCCAACCCTTCGAAAGCCCCACGCCTAGAAGGGATCCGAGAACCCAAATGTAAATTGAAACAGGAAAGGCCTGCTTTTCCAAAGGCCAATATCTATAAATTTTATAATAAGCCCATGCGCCAACGCCATAGCCCTTCAGACTCAAAACCATGCACGTCCATTTTGTTGCTTTGGTCTCTTATATTTTAATCCTCTTTTTTTAATAATTTTTCTTTTTTTCTTCTTTTTACGTTGTCTTCTTCCCTGGACTTCTTCTTCTTCACTGGTTCTTCTTTTCAGACGCTTCCCTCCTTAAACATCGCTTCTCGAGACCTTGGTCGTCCGCCACTTCTCCTTTCGCCAACTACCACCGAACTCGCTTTTCTCAGAGCGTCTGCCGAACCCGACACTGCAGCAGACTCCGCGAAGCCCTCGCTAGTGGCTCGTCGTTCACTAACCTCCGGATCCGACCCTCGTCTAGCCTCATCAGATTACCAATTACATTCTGTTGGCATGGATCTTTTTTTATACTGGTAAAAGTAAGAGTGATGCGAACAAATAAAGGGGAAGCAAGATCCTCGTGACTTCATTTTCTCTTCCGGTTCGGTATCCATACTTTGCTTACCAACACCATTAACGACCATGTGAATAGGGGGCGCGAACAGAGAAAGGATGATGTAATATTACAAGGCAATGGTTCACGTAAAGAGGAATTATCATTAATGGTTCATAGCAAGATCTGCATCCTTTATGAAAGTACGGTTCAGGAAATGTTTACCTGGTCAGAGGCGAGAAGTGTTGGTTCAACGGCCGGCGAGTTGGTTGGGGCGACTTGTCAGACACGATCGAGGCGGCGACGCGTGAAGGAGTCGTCTCTTTCCTCTCGATCCTCTCCTTATTTTTTTTTTCGCTGTCCTCGGCCATTGAGAAAAGAAAAGAAGAGAAGTCAGTGTATATATAATTAGACCAAAGCTGGAACCATAGAGAATAAGAGAGGGCCTTAGCTTCAATGATTGAATTCCGTCGGAAGAGGCATCGTCATATCTAGTTCGATGGAAAAGACTGCTGGTTTCTCGTGTAAGAGACCATAATCATCATCATTATTCGCTGATCCAACGGGAGGTAGCCGCCAGCATCTCCCGAGCACTCCTCCTCGCTATCTCCTTCCTCCAATTTTCAGAGGCATGTAAGGGCCTCCTAACGCAACAACGCCATCTCTAGCGGATAACACCAGAATGTCTGAACAAGAAACAACTCCAGGGCACTCTCTCTCCACAGCCTCCTTGATGGTGTCAAGGTACCTGAATTTTCTCATCCCAAAGCTCCTGTCTGTCTCTTTCTCGGAGAGATCCCTCCTCGTCGAGTCCAAGAGCAATGAAGCATCACAAGATTGAACAGCACAGTCATGGAAGACCTAAGCCAAGAGAATGCAGTGTTCTTGTGGCGCTTGTAGAGAAGCTTGACTTGCTCTGTAATGATCTCCTCAGCCTGAGGCCAAGTGTCCCTGTGGAAGTTCATCACCAATCCCGACCCTGCCTCAGCCTCACCCTCTGCAGAAGCAGAGCTGATAATGGTGGCTGAGGAGGAGAGGAAGAGAGCAGCGAGGAAGAAGAAAAAGCTCTCAGACCCCTCTCTCTTTATTATTTTTTTTTTGAAACTCCTTGGACCACGCTCTCCCTGGGATGATCCTTTCTATCCCTCCGCATGTTTGCCTCTCGTCCGTCGTCTTCCATTGTCATCGAAGAGTCTAGAGGTGATGGAGGTTCGGCGATGGTCCCCCCGGGGTTGTGGTCGCCCATGATGATGTTCTAATCCTTTGCGACCGGATTCCTCGTCTTTCATTCCCCTCCTCTCTTTTTTTTAGTAGACGTACCAGACCCTCAATAAGGGGAGGATCATGCTGTTCTTTTTGCCCTGGATCCACATGCACCATCTCTTGTCTTTCTTTTTTATTATTCCCTCTCTTTTTTTTTGGGGGGGGTTTTTGAGGCGTTGCTCCCCCACTCTTGTTCAACGGATTATGTCTTCCACTCCTTCTTCTTTTTATTTTTTTTTAAATCCCTTCTAGTCCCCGGGCATTTTTGTGATATCGAATAGTATTTTTTTCTCTTTTTATTTTTATAAAAATATGAAGAAATATATATTTTTTTTGTTCAAAATGGTCCCTTTAGCTTGGCCAAGGCTACCAAAGTTGATTTTACAATTTTATGATTTTTTTGCTATTTTTAATTAATTTTAATAATATAAATCGCAATAACAGATGGTCAAAAATCAAGTGTCAACAGCTGCCCCTCTTTGAGAGTGAGCTCGCAGAGGTTGCTTTCAAAGACAAGACGGCACCTGATTCCTAACCGACTCAACGGGGAAAATGAAAGAAGAAATGCTATGACATCGGATCCTTAAGGCTCTTGATAAAAGCTCAAATTAATCCCCGGTTTACTCTAACAATTGGAACATGGGCCGAAGTGAGAGAGGCTTACCTGAAGCTCACCTGTCGGATGCTGCCGGTTGCGACGACTTTCAAGAAGATACCTAGGACTCGTTCAGAATATCCCAGGGAGATTAAGCTCTGACCTGTATGGTAGGTCACACCATTATGGGGTTCCTGACTGGTAGGAACCCTAGGAAGGCGCATCCCTATGCTTTGGGATTTGCCAGAGATTTTAATCCGTATGGTGGATCAGACCTTTATGTTGATCTTTGAGGCGGTATCTACCTCGTGTTGACCCTTATGGCGGTTTCTACCATGAGTTGACCCTTCAGGCTGTTTCTACCTTTAGTTTGACCCTTCAGGCGGTATCTACCTTGACTTGACCCTTCAAGCGGTATCTACCTTGAGTTGACCCTTCAGGCGGTATCTACCTTGAGTTGACCCTTCAGGCGGTTTCTACCCTGAGTTGACCCTTTAGGCGGTATCTACCATGATTTGACCCTTCAAGCGGTTTCTACCATGAGTTGACCCTTCAGGCGGTATCTACCATGAGTTGACCCTTCAGGCGGTATCTACCATGAGTTGACCCTTCAGGCGGTTTCTACCTTGAGTTGACCCTTCAGGCGGTTTCTACCTTTAGTTTGACCCTTCAGGCGGTATCTACCTTGACTTTGACCCTTCAGGCGGTATCTACCTTTGGTTGACCCTTCAGGTGGTATCTACCTTTGGTTTGACCCTTCAGGCGGTATCTACCTTTGGTTGACCCTTCAGGCGGTATCTACCTTTGGTTTGACCCTTCAGGCGGTATCTACCTTTGGTTGACCCTTCAGGCGGTATCTACCTTTGGTTTTGCTTTGAAAATGGGTCTCATGACGAGGGTTCTCCACGTCCGATGAGACTGCCTGGTTTTTGAAAAGGGGTCTCATGACGAGGGTTCTCCACGTCCGATGAGACTGTTTGATTTAAAAGGGTTTTTCTTCCCCTCTTTTTTTAGAGATCCCGAAGTTTGTCGGGAATTCAGTTTTTGAAGCAGTGAAAGATTTTATTTTGACAAAACTTCACTTGAGTCTGTTGAGGCGACATTCTGGGAGCTGGGTTCTCCAGGTATCCTGTAGAAGTTTGAGCCTGAAAGATTTTTCTTCACCAAGAAAACGTTAGTAATCTTTGGGAAGACCACGGCTATCCATTTGACAAAAACCGTATGACTTAAGTTTTAATTGTGAAATGTTTATTTTGATGTTGGAGGTTATCCAAAGCATTCTTGCAACACACAGATGTGATCACAAATTCCTTGTGCGGCAAATCTGGATCAAACAATTTGAAAATTTCCAAAAAGAGTTTGTTCAAAACATCTATTGGAATATTTCTCGACGATGAGGTCTTCTCACCTGTTTTGAGATAGTGGTTTTTATAGGGGATGCACTCAATTCCCTACTAACCTGTGCCTAGGTTTTAGGCTCATTCGCAGCGCGTACATTTTGATCGGTCGGGAGGTCTTCCACGGGACCGTAATGTTGGGCTTAGATATTAGTTTTCAAGGGGGACCCGCTTTGGAGTTGAGGCCATTGAATGAAACTCTTCACCATCTGCTCCGGGTTTACAAGTCAAGAACCCTGCAAAACGAGAAAGAAATAGTCTTGCTCGTACCTCTTCGAGCTAAGCTATATGTTAACCCAAGTGTCTTAGTCAGAGAAGACTGTTTCAGGGTTGTAACATTGGTAGGATTGGGGACCAAAAAAGGCTTGTTTTTGGCCCAGAATTTATGAGGGGATTGACCTTGGTGATCATTGCAAACTTGCCACCTGTCTTTTCCATTCTGCATCTTCAATTTTTGAGGCGTGCAACCGCTTTTGAGGTGTGCACAAACTCTTTAGAGAGCGTCTCTTGTGGTATTAAGAGGTTGACAACTCTTTCTGTGTTTTTGCTCCACGACTGACATCATTTGGGGAGCAGTCTTCTTGATCTGACTCCATTAGGGGTTTTTCCCTCTTGTTTTCCTTACCAGGTTTCTTCAGGGATCGATCAAATTGTTTACCCGAGCATCGGCCTCGCTTTTACCAGGCACTTTGCTTTTTCTTGATGCTTGGGATTTCTTTAATCCCTTGTCGCAAGTGGGATGCTTGGCAATTGTGCTAGATATATGACTTGGCTCTTAGCACGCTTGAGTATCAACTTAGTAGTTTCTTCGTAAACCCTAAGTCTTGAACTTCTCCGTTCCTGAAGTGATTTGCCTTTGTTTTGGAACTTGCAATGATCACCAATGGGTTTATGAAATGAATTTGCAGGCTCAACTTGGCTATGCAAAGGATATGGTGTGTGGGATAGAGAAATGAATGCTTCTCATCATCCTATGGCATTTGGATTACCATATAAACAACACACAAAGATTGATGTTAGTCCGAGCAAGAAAATTTCTAACCATTTTCTCCTGATGTTGCTGGACTCACCTCCATTTTGCCCCAATGTGGGGGTGGTTCTTGACAGAGTTGAGAATGAAAACCGCCGTTCGAAGGGGTTGTCAATGGTCACCTGTAGTATTTGGGGATATGAAACGAATGCCTCTGTCATCCCAATCCATGTAATTGTTGCGAATAATCCCTACTTCCGTAGGTCCAGATTTTGCTATCTAATCCGCTCCACTTCTCTCCAGTGTGTGTAGGACGTGTTTGGACTAGGCTTTGCCTCTTGTCTTTTGAGAAAACGTCCTTTTGAAAGTTTTGAACTTTTGATTGGAAAAAATCTCTTTCATTTTCTCCAAAAATTTTACCTGTCAAGGGGATTTTATGATGCACCATGCATGTTCTTATTCATGTTCAGACAACCTCCTGTTTTAAAAACATGAAAGCCAATGAATTTTGAATTCTATGTCTTTTCTAGACATTAGATTCTGAAAGCTTTTCTTTTCTTCTCAGTTTTTATTCAACATCTTCAATGGATCGGGGAAAGGGATACTTACCTGTCCCCCGCGGCTGGAGATCCCTGAAAATATGGAAGAAACATGTTATTGTACGTTCACGCATTTTTCAAAAAATTAGAACGATACATCTTACCCTTGGTCGTGTGCCCCTACGAGTGCACACAGGTTGTGAAAATCTGTCCTCCTTGATGGTGAGTCCCTATCAAGGATAAATAACAAGTGTTAACTCATATTCCCAAATTGAAGACAAATTGGGACGATACAACTTTACTCTTGGTTCTCATCCCGTTCTGACGTCGCGTATTGATATGAACCACGTCTATCAAATCCGCTTATCCATGCTTGGAATATTTGCAATATCAATGGTTCAGCTGCCCCTGGTTGGGCAACGTCTGTTTTGTTATTTGAACAGATGGCTCCTTGAGTGATTTATCCACGTTTATCACCTGAGAAAGGAAAGAAATGAGACATTACTTTGGTATTCGGTTGAAGATCGTTTAGGAACGATACATCGTTTTACCAAATGGGAGACTTCGTGACCAAACGTATTTCGTGCTGAACGGGGTAGATCCCATTATGCTCCGCGGGTGATAGTCATCGTTCATGGAATTTGCTCCACGGATTAAGTGATTAATCCATGGCCCTCGGCTCGAAGACGTTCAAAGGGTAATGTTGACACTCAGAGCGGTTAGTTTTCAGCGTTAATTAAAATGTTCCCGCGGGAACTTTACAATGAGATCCGTAGCACATTCATTCGACGTATTCACCTCTCACTCTCCTGAGCCTTCTAATGATTTAGCACACGAGCTTCGAACCAGATGTCCGGTCGCCGGTACCGGTCACGACTGCGAAGATGCACTTGTTCCAAAATGCTTGACCCATAGGCTGAGTTGCTCATTCAGGAGATCGTCCGACCGCTCGAGTCGTTCAAGTTGAGCATCCTTAATTGCTGGTGACGGACTTCTCCCATTTTCGGCATGAACAACCTGGTTCCTCGGTTTATGCGTGATCCACACGCCGAGTTGCTCACTGAGGGACTCACTTGAAATTTCAAGCCATTGACGCCCAAGTCGGACATCCTCAACCGTTGGCGATGGGTTCCTCACACTACTTTCGACATGAACAACCTCACTTCTCGAGTTGGTATTTTCATCGTTGTCCAGTAGGTTTGTACCCAATGCTGGATTCGCCGTAGGAATAACACTAACGATCGGTTGATGCTCAAATTGGGGAGTCCATACCTGCTGAAATTGTTGTACATACTCTTGGGGAGTACCAGGGTAACTCAGGGGGGAATTCAGCCGATCGAACCAAGAATAGATGTTTTCAAGGAGATCGTCTGAACCATCGAGCGACTGACACTCAGGTTGAGTATTGTCGACTACTGGAGAAGGAATCTTTTCGCCATTTTCGTCATGGACCACCTGATTCTTCGAGCCGGAATCTCCGTAATCGTCTCGCAAGATTGTACGTGCATCTCCTGCCAATGTTAGATCCGCTGTAGGACTAGCATTAACGGCCAGTCGGTGCTCAGACTGGGGAGTCCCGATTTGCTGAAATCGCGGTACATACTCCTGAGGAGTACTAGGATAACCCAGGGGAGTACTCTGATTGATGCCTGAACAATCGACCGTGTAATTGTCAGTCTCATCGGTGTTAAGAGGTGATTGGATGCTTCCTGCTTCATGAGGATTGCGATCACAGCCATGCTCATCGTTTAAACTTGAACTGCCTTTATCTTGGTCTAGCGCCACTCGTCCATCTCTCAGTAGTCTTTTGTAGCACCAAAGGTGGTTCCTGACTTTATTTCTATCCAGTTCCGGCATGTTCATGATCTCGAGTATGCGCGATGGGCGAGCCAAACTGATCCCTAACTGTTGAACTGCATCAACAAATTTGCTATGAAGCTCCGAGGTCCAATAAAACCTTGTTTTCTTGCTAGCCGAAGTAGGGTTGGCAACTCGGCGGCTACTCTTCGCGGAATCTGGTCGTGTTGAACCGCCTCTATCTTGGTCTAGCGACGCTCGTCCATCTCTCAGTAGTTTCTTGTAGCGCCAAAGGTGATTCTTGACCATATTTTTAGTCAGTCCCGGCACGTTCATGATTTCGAGTATGCGCGATGGGCAAGCAAAACTGATCCCCAACTGTTGAACCGCATCAACAAATTTGCTATGAAACTCCGGGGTCCAACGAAATCTTATTTTCTTGCTAGCCGAAGTGGTGTCAGCAACTTGGCGGTTACTCTTCTCGGAATCTGGTCGTGTTAGAGGTTGCTCTGAAGGGGATTTAGTGGTCTCAGATCGGCTGGTCATGATGGTGAGTTCATCATTGAGCGGACCCGACTTGTCATGACGCATGTTCCCTTCCACAATGGGCGTAGACTTTGACCTTATAGCACTAGTTTCCTCTTGTAGATCCTCGGCGGTACCCGCCTGTTCCGAAAGATGCTGCGAAGGGCATTGCAACAAATGAGCATTATAAACCCCCAGATCTGGCCCTTCAGCGAATACTCCGTCCGTGGGAACAGGGCTACCGCACTCAAGGCAAATAGCGATGCTTAGAGCTTTTTTGTACTGAATGTTTTTTATTTGAAGCTTTTCATTTTCCTCCCTCACAATCGCTAACTCGTGCCGATCGTGTTGCTGCTTCAGCCGGGTTCGTTTGTTTTCAAACCAACACTTGACCTTCCGAGGCTCCCACCCTATCTCCTGGCCCATTTTGATTTTCTGTTCCATGTCCGGATAGGGGTATTCCCTGAAAAACAATTCGAGTTTATGGACTTGACCTGAAGTGTTGCGTTGGAGATATTCCCCTTTCTGATGCTGATCACCGTCGCGGGTACTGTTCTCGTTAACCAAGCCGCGAGTTTCATCATTAGAAGGATCGGTCTCCATGGCCCTCGTGTCAGGTTCGGTCCTGAGATCTTCAAATTCTTCCAGCAGCTCAAGCTCGGAGACCTCCAAGTCTGGCGCTTCCAGTAAATGACAGAATCCCTTGAACATTTTGACCGGAATATCACTGCTTGATTTTCCGTTAACTCAGCTTTCTTTGTTCCTCCTTGGATCCTCACTTTCTCTGTAAATTCTGAAAGGTTAAAGGAGCCGGATCACCGTTCTTTGATCAAAGGTGATGGCTACCCGACGAGCGCTCTTCTCAATGTTTCGAGATTCCCACTTCGTCCTTTTGTGATGGCTACCTGACGAGCGCTCTTCTCAAGGCTTTGTAATTCCCACTTTGTCCTTTTTTGCTCTTTTCTACGTGAACGGAGCTTGAAGATCTCTTGCGTTGATTTCGCTTTGTCGAGCACTACGCCTGTCCCCTTGGCCCAGTCTCTAGAGTAACAAGCCTGCCCACCTTTCGGCGCCATTATGTTTCGTAAAACCCGAGATCACAGGACGGTAGTGGATTCGTGACTCATCGGGGATGTATTAATGAAACCCGCTTGGCTCTACTGCACATAAACTATTATTACCACTTCTCCCTGCTTACTCGAGCATTTATAAGGTGATAGATTGACGTCAAGAAGATTAACACTTTAGCCTTATCAGACTCAGCCTCTCAAACACTCTTCACATTCCCACTCTCCTCTCCGTCATTCCATCGCATATGGATTCCTCCTCTGTGCCTGTTGCCTTACCTGAAGCTTCGACCCAATGGGAGAGATTTTACCACCTCTTGGGTAGAGGTTATGGCTACATAAACAATCATCCTGAAGCTGAGGTTGAAGTTCGCACTCTGATTCCGGCCCTGGATACTGTGTGTATTGAAGGTACGAAACTGCAAAGGGAGTTTGTGATCTTCCCAACTTTCTTTAACAATTTCATGCAGGCTTACGAAGTTGCTAGCCGGGAGGTCACTTTGGCTGGTATCGTGCGAGCCCGTTATCAGGACCGAACTGAGTCCCTGATGTTGGCCATGCTGACGGCCGATAACCATAAAAGGGCTGTTGAATACGCCCACGCCCAGGTTTCGATGCTGGTCCGTGAGAGGGACAACTTGGTGGAGCGTCTGGCTCTTTTTGACACCGCCTTTGAGCAAGACCGGCACAACCTCGTGCTGAGGTTCCAGTGTGCTTGGTTGGAGGAAAGGCTTGAAGACCTGAGCATAGATATAGCTCGCGGGAGGGTGCTGACTGAGGACTTAGAGCTTGAGTTCGAGTACTATGAGACCAAGGTGAACGAGCTTAAGGAGAAATGTCGTCTCCTTTTCTTCAAGCTTGTAGACCTCGATTCCCGGAGTGTGGGTTGTAAGCAAGGCATGGATAACATGGAGAGTCAGTTAAGCTTTTTTGTGATGCTTGTCAGAACTCATTTTGGGTTTACTGCTCCCCCTCAGTGATCCACTTGTAAACTTTCCTGCTGAATGAAATAAATGCGAGTTTGTTTATATACGCTCTTTCATTCTGCATTGTTGACTAGCCAAGAAGGGTTTTTGCTTTCGGATCTACGCGACTCCTTTTTCGCACGTGTCAACAGCTTGATTACGCATCGTTCTCACAGCCCGATGTCCTATATTTGATTGACTTGAATGCCTCGTGAGAAATAGATCTGTGGTTGCTCGAAACTTAAAGATTGCCCCTGATTTTGTGGTCATAGCGTTTGGGGCCGCTAGCAATCTTTCACTTTCGAGTTTGATTACATTCTGCTAGTAACTCATGCTATCAATTCTGCCTTCACGCGTCGGGGCTGATTTTACCTTGAACTTAATAACAAGGAATTACCGTATACACACGAGATGACGTTCGCGAAAAAAAACATTATGCAAAATCAACTCTGGCTATTGAAGAAACAAACGCATGCACCGATGAGAACTTTACAATAGGAGATACATCCTTCTCGCGTACATCCCCTTCTTTCTTTGGGCATGTCCAATGACTAACCAATCTGGCCTCAGCTTAGGTGTGCCATTACCAACCGCAGATCATGGTTGCCAACCTTTAATAGCTTCCAACTGATCGAACCAGGTATCAAGTCCTTCATCGAAGAAATCACCCGACCCCTCGAACGATTGATGTGTAGGTTGAGCTGCATCGCCCGACGGGTTTTTCGAACTGGAACCTCCATCTTTGTCTGGGATTATAAGAGGAGATTTGATCGATTGGCTACCACAAGCATCTCCCACTTGGGGATTAGGGAAATAAGAATGCTCCAAGCATTCTCCCATTAGATCATCTGAAGCCACATGCTCTGATTGGGCAAACCCTTGAGCACTGGGCGTGGTGGGCTGATCTGCGACAGGATGAACACTGACTAGCTGCTGCTCGGACGGAGGAGTGCTTACTCGTTGCACTTGTGATGCGTGTTCTTGAGGAATATTGAAATGACTCGCGAGGATATCCTGATCAAATCCCCAATAGTCGTCCAGATTCGACCGGGCCTCATTTGTCATAAGGGTGCTGGGTTCGCAGCCGAGTCTATTGCTCGGATTCAGTTCTGCATAACGCTGTCCTAACGCCCTTCTGTAGCAACCAAGGTGATTCGCGACTAATTGCTTGGTAAGTCCCGGTAAGTTCATGACCCTAAGTATGCTTGTCGGACCTATGAAGTCGAGTCCTATCTGTCGAACTGCGTCCAAGAACTTGAGATGAAGCTTCGGGGGCCAAGTGAATTTCTTCTTCTCGTCGTCCAGAGTGGCGTTGATAGCCTGCCGACTAACCTCTAACTCCTCTTGAACCGTATCTGATCTTACCGGAAGCTGTTGTGGAGGAGATTCATGGGCTTCGATGAGGTGACTCCGATCATAACGACACGTATCTTCTTCCTCCGAAGACACTGGTATAATTTCTGTAGGATCGATCTGCTCATGCGCGCCATTAGCAGGATCTGATT
Organism: Rhodomyrtus psidioides; assembly: GCA_021437785.1. Classification (NCBI taxonomy): domain Eukaryota; kingdom Viridiplantae; phylum Streptophyta; class Magnoliopsida; order Myrtales; family Myrtaceae; genus Rhodomyrtus; species Rhodomyrtus psidioides. The sequence continues at coordinate 8,220,860 of JAILYB010000015.1, read as the reverse complement.
GTACCGGAGATGGCTCAAGGGAGCAGGGGGATAAATGAGCACCTTCCATCTTCGTAGAAGGCTTACCGGGGAACAATTTACTGAGGGAGGTAGGGCCACCGCAGTCAGGGCAGGTAATAGTACTGAGGATTTTCTCATACCACATGTTTTCCATTTGAAGGTTTTGGTTCTGCTCTTTTAGGGCCGTGATCTCCTTACGCCTGTGTTGGACACCTAGTCTGAAACGTCTATTCTGAAACCAAAAATGGATTCTCATAGGATTCATTCCCAGCTTCCGGCCCAATTCAATCTTTTGTTCCTCGCTTGGGCAAGGGCATTCATCGAAGAAAGCTTCAAGCTCCTGGATTTCTTTCCGAGCGTAGCGCTGGCGACTTTTTCTTTTCCGGGGTTGAGTGTCGTGGCCACTGCCGTCGTCACCACTGCGATCTTGATGTTCGTCACGGGCAATGTTGAGTTCCATGGCTTTGATGTCGAATTTGATTCTAGAGAATTTGGGGTCTTTCAACGAACTCGTCACTCGGGGTTCTCGGTTCTCTTTTGTATACTCGCTCTTTCGATTTGTTGCCTCCTTTTCCTCGAAAGCTAGGTCTGTTCAGCGTTCTGTTTTTGAAACGACGGAACTGTTTGCCTCTTGCTCAGCTTTCCGACACGAAGGGGTAACCAAATCCTTCCGCGGCTTCTTCGATAGTAGCGCTCGCCTTTCACTTTTCCTCGATAGTCATGCCTGTTCAGCACTGTCTTCTCTTTTTAAGTGGCAGAGCTGTTCACTCGCCGCCCAGCTTTATGCATGATGGAACAACGCAACCCTTTCGTGGCTTCTTCGATAGTTGCGCTCGCCTTTCACTTTTCCTCAATAGTCATGCCTGTTCAGCACTGTCTTCTCTTTTTAAGTGGTCGAGCTGTTCACTCGCCGCCCAGCTTTATGCGTGATGGAACAACACAATCCTTTCGCGGCTTCTTCGATAGTTGCGCTCGCCTCCCTCCCAGCTTTAATAATGGCGAGACCGAATTTGCCAGGCCTGAAATCGCGGATCAGGACATGTCTGGTGATGCACGGGAGAAACAGCCCCCGCTTTACATTAATTAACCCGGCTCCACGAGCATTATTGCTGCAACTTTTCTCCGCTCTCGAGACGCTATAAAATGCGGGGTTGGTGTTTGGGAGATTAACGCTCTCATATAATTTGCTTCCATCCTCTAATCGCGCCCCTACACACATCTCCGTCGAAAATGGCTTCTTCCCAAGTTCACACTTTCTCAGCCGAAGCTTTGACTCTATGGAAAGAGTTCTATGACCTCTTGGGTCGAGGCTACGCTCACATAGCCGATCATCCCGAAACCGAGGATGAGATCCGAGTCATGTTCGGGGACCTGGACATCACCTCCCTCGAGGGTACCGCGTTGGGGAGGGAATACAGTATTTTTCCAACGCTCTTTACGAACTCCTTGGAGGTCTACCGCGCCGCTCATCGGGGAGTTACCGTGGCTCGTGTCTTGCGAGCCCGTTATGAGGATCAGTCCGACCGCCTAGCGTTGGCTGACTACCTGGCCGATAGTCACAAAAAGGCCGTTGAGTTCGCCAAAGAGCGGGTTTCGACATTGCTTCGTGAGAGGAGGAATCTGGTGGAGGACTTAGCTCTATCCCTGGCTACCTATGAGCGTGATAGTCGTAATGCCCTGCTAAGGAATCGAAGCGAGTGGCTGGAAGAAAGGCTCAACGGCATAAATGAGGATATAACTCGTGAGAATGGTCTTGTTCGGGACTTGGAAGCAGTCGCCGAAGATCACGAGACTCAGGTTGCTGCAGTCAATGATGAACGCAAACGCCTTCATCTCAGGCTTGCGGACCATGATACGCGGAGTGGTGCGTATAAACAAAGCATCCATAACCTGGAGGGCCAGCTGGGCTCCTTTGTGTCGTTGATTAGGGCTCACTTCTGCTTTACTTTTCCACCCCAATGAATTGTATGATCTGGTTTGGGCAAGAATGAATGAAAGCCCATGTGTTTGTTTTAGCTTTTATATGATCCATTTCTTCGAGCATCCGGACATCTTAGACTTGGATGAGCCGATCCATAATAAGTCGAGTAGATGTGTTCTGATTTTCTAACTCGCTCATGATCAGATGAAAGAATAGCCCCAGACTTATCCAGGAAAAGATTTCTCTCTATTACCTATTTTTTACCTGCAAATGAAATGACAGAATCAGAAGGAATAATTTGAAAAAGAAAGCATAAACCCCTTTCAATCTTATGCTTGCTCGTGATTAATAAGGACAAAATTTTTTTACAAGGGTTTTAATCTTGTGTAAAAAGCTTTTTATCAGTATTCCTCGAAGGAAAGCATACTATTGAAAGGAATGTAATTCACGATAATCGCTTTCGACCAATTTTGAGAAGAGCGAATTAGTCGAAAGTGCAAGGCGTAACGACGTGTTTTAAATTTAATTGAAGATACGGCATCCAAATCAAGGCCGTTTTGTTAAGAACGAGGGCAATTTGGACATCTATCTCGTCATTAAATTCGAAACAATGCCGATACTCTTGATCGATTATCGTGGATTACCAAGGACGTACGACATGCATGAATCAATTCAAGTGTATAATTCCTTCTAGCGAAATTGGGGTTGGATTACCCTATACGACCAAAAAGGTCATGCAAGATTTCCAATTTTGATTTCCTCTAAAGGAATTATAAACTTGACTTGGGAGTATTCGGATGATTAGAGAAAATGACACTATCACATTCCCATGACCCGTTAAAAGAAATACAACCAAGCTCCATCTGAATGTATACACCAATAGATCCCTAATACAATCACTCTAAGGGGTGAGATAGAGAAAACCTCGGTAAAAATAAACCCTATACAAGAGGACTAGTAACGGAAAATGAAACAAAGGAATGTGATCCTAACGTTTAAGGATGCCCCAAGTTCGACCTGTGACTTCCGGATTACTTGCCCCAACTCGTCATCTTCATTGGACGATACCTCAATAATGTCCATAGTAGGCTCCTTTGTTGCACACTCGGTGTTCGCGATGGGATATCGCCCTCCTCGTCTTCTATCAAGGATGTTGGAGAAAAACACACATATCTACCCTCGAAATGGCATTTAATCTAATCACCAGAATGCAATGAATGAAATGCATATATTTATATGAACTGAAATAGATTTGAGGGATAGAGAGTCTTACCAACCAAACTCCTCGACTTATGTGCGGTTTTAGGTGTACCAACCGTCCAAAGACATGCGCATGAGACAAGTGATGGTAAACTTCTGAAAAAATCAAATGGTTCGGCACCTAAGGTCAAGGTTCCCACCTCGAGTTCTAGAAAGAGCCGATTCCATTGCACAACTATCGTTGCATTGGGACTCGATCCATAGTTCGAAACGAGCGGAATTGAAAAGTAGATTACCCCGTGTTTTTCCTCACGAAGATTCCATTCTCAATTCCTTCTATTGTGTTCCTAAAGGCGGCGCCCGAGGTTTTAGGCGCGGCTGTGTGTGTTCATTGTGTCGTGCTAAAGCAATAAACATGCATTTCATTTAGCAAACACCGCTTCAATATAAACATCCACACAATCATACATCCTAAACTCCTACCTGCATAAGACAGTGTTAATCACAGACTACCCCCCTTATCACTCAAATCTGCAAAAACATATAACACCTATCATAAGCGGACTTACCTCACCTTCAAGAGCGCTTGCAGGGTTAGAAATATCACTCAGCGTTTTAATTACGGCCTAAGTCCACTTGAGGTCTAGAACCTATGGTTCTAGAACAAAGCTCCCCAGTGGAGTCGCCAGCTGTCGCGACCCGTCCGAAAGCTGACGCGGCTAATGGATTACCGATCGCTAGTCTTGGATCGGCGCGGGCCCTCTCAGGCCCATACCAAATCGCGGCGGGAGTATTCTTCGACGATAAGAGTCGATTGTTTTCGACCTTCAGTGTGGTCGTGGTGGCATGTGCAAATTGTGCATGCATTTGGAGTCGCCACCGGTCTTTCTTGGAGGGTAGACCGGAAACCTTACTGACCGATTGGGAGAGATCGATCAGTTCTGCGGAACCAGAGATTTTGGGTTCGGGGACTTGGTTACGCTGGTGTCATTACCAACGCCCTTTCGGTACCAAACGCGAGTGATGTTCCTAGCTAAGAGTTCATGCATGCGCAAGTTCGGGTGAGGTAGGTTTAATTCAAGGTTTCATGCAGATTGGAAGACTATTCCTATCAATCACAATCAATTTAAATGAAAGCGCAATCAAGTGCATAAATAAATCACATCAATGCACGTCAATTCACATCACACGGCCTCCTAGTATAGCCATAAGGGCTTAGGGAAGGCGTGATTTAGGACCGAGGTAAAATGGGAAGATTTGGAGGCGATTTAGCCCGGAGGGCAAAATCGTCAATTTGGAAGACGATTCGCCCAAAGGGCGAAATCGTCATTTTTAAGAATGATCGGGTTCAAAACACCCGGGATGAGTCTTGGCCAATTGACTGTGGCCATTTCCTATTTTTTGGGATTTTCCTGGATTGTTTTAGAATTTTTTTGGAAGACGGTTTGCCGGAAGGGCAAAACCGTCATTTTTGGAAAGATCGGGGGTCAAATGACCCGAAACAGGTCGTGGCCAGTTGAATGTGGCCATTTCCTATTTTTTGGAATTTTTTAGAATTTTTTAGAATTTTCCGAATTTTTTTGAGTTTTTTATGATTTTTGAATTTTTTTTATGATTTTCTATTTTTTATTGAATTTTTGAATTTTGTATTATTTTTTTATTATTTAATCCGAAAATGGTGATCCGGATTGGGCTTCTAAACCCAACCCTTCGAAAGCCCCACGCCTAGAAGGGATCCGAGAACCCAAATGTAAATTGAAACAGGAAAGGCCTGCTTTTCCAAAGGCCAATATCTATAAATTTTATAATAAGCCCATGCGCCAACGCCATAGCCCTTCAGACTCAAAACCATGCACGTCCATTTTGTTGCTTTGGTCTCTTATATTTTAATCCTCTTTTTTTAATAATTTTTCTTTTTTTCTTCTTTTTACGTTGTCTTCTTCCCTGGACTTCTTCTTCTTCACTGGTTCTTCTTTTCAGACGCTTCCCTCCTTAAACATCGCTTCTCGAGACCTTGGTCGTCCGCCACTTCTCCTTTCGCCAACTACCACCGAACTCGCTTTTCTCAGAGCGTCTGCCGAACCCGACACTGCAGCAGACTCCGCGAAGCCCTCGCTAGTGGCTCGTCGTTCACTAACCTCCGGATCCGACCCTCGTCTAGCCTCATCAGATTACCAATTACATTCTGTTGGCATGGATCTTTTTTTATACTGGTAAAAGTAAGAGTGATGCGAACAAATAAAGGGGAAGCAAGATCCTCGTGACTTCATTTTCTCTTCCGGTTCGGTATCCATACTTTGCTTACCAACACCATTAACGACCATGTGAATAGGGGGCGCGAACAGAGAAAGGATGATGTAATATTACAAGGCAATGGTTCACGTAAAGAGGAATTATCATTAATGGTTCATAGCAAGATCTGCATCCTTTATGAAAGTACGGTTCAGGAAATGTTTACCTGGTCAGAGGCGAGAAGTGTTGGTTCAACGGCCGGCGAGCTGGTTGGGGCGACTTGTCAGACACGATCGAGGCGGCGACGCGTGAAGGAGTCGTCTCTTTCCTCTCGATCCTCTCCTTATTTTTTTTTTCGCTGTCCTCGGCCATTGAGAAAAGAAAAGAAGAGAAGTCAGTGTATATATAATTAGACCAAAGCTGGAACCATAGAGAATAAGAGAGGGCCTTAGCTTCAATGATTGAATTCCGTCGGAAGAGGCATCGTCATATCTAGTTCGATGGAAAAGACTGCTGGTTTCTCGTGTAAGAGACCATAATCATCATCATTATTCGCTGATCCAACGGGAGGTAGCCGCCAGCATCTCCCGAGCACTCCTCCTCGCTATCTCCTTCCTCCAGTTTTCAGAGGCATGTAAGGGCCTCCTAACGCAACAACGCCATCTCTAGCGAATAACACCAGAATGTCTGAACAAGAAACAACTCCAGGGCACTCTCTCCCCACAGCCTCCTTGATGGTGTCAAGGTACCTGAAGTTTCTCATCCCAAAGCTCCTGTCTGTCTCTTTCTCGGAGAGATCCCTCCTCGTCGAGTCCAAGAGCAATGAAGCATCACAAGATTGAACAGCACAGTCATGGAAGACCTAAGCCAAGAGAATGCAGTGTTCTTGTGGCGCTTGTAGAGAAGCTTGACTTGCTCTGTAATGATCTCCTCAGCCTGAGGCCAAGTGTCCCTGTGGAAGTTCATCACCAATCCCGACCCTGCCTCAGCCTCACCCTCTGCAGAAGCAGAGCTGATAATGGTGGCTGAGGAGGAGAGGAAGAGAGCAGCGAGGAAGAAGAAAAAGCTCTCAGACCCCTCTCTCTTTATTATTTTTTTTTTTGAAACTCCTTGGACCACGCTCTCCCTGGGATGATCCTTTCTATCCCTCCGCATGTCTGCCTCTCGTCCGTCGTCTTCCATTGTCATCGAAGAGTCTAGAGGTGATGGAGGTTCGGCGATGGTCCCCCCGGGGTTGTGGTCGCCCATGATGATGTTCTAATCCTTTGCGACCGGATTCCTCGTCTTTCATTCCCCTCCTCTCTTTTTTTTAGTAGACGTACCAGACCCTCAATAAGGGGAGGATCATGCTGTTCTTTTTGCCCTGGATCCACATGCACCATCTCTTGTCTTTCTTTTTTATTATTCCCTCTCTTTTTTTTTTTGGGGGGTTTTTGAGGCGTCGCTCCCCCCACTCTTGTTCAACGGATTATGTCTTCCACTCCTTCTTCTTTTTATTTTTTTTTTAAATCCCTTCTAGTCCCCGGGCATTTTTGTGATATCGAATAGTATTTTTTTCTCTTTTTATTTTTATAAAAATATGAAGAAATATATATTTTTTTTGTTCAAAATGGTCCCTTTAGCTTGGCCAAGGCTACCAAAGTTGATTTTACAATTTTACGATTTTTTTGCTATTTTTAATTAATTTTAATAATAGAAATCGCAATAACAGATGGTCAAAAATCAGGTGTCAACATCTATCCATTCAACTGAATGTCCACATTATCTTGGAATTCAACGTTGTCCATAATACAGCTCCTCGGACTTCCTTTCCATGAATCATTCAAATTCCGCGTCTTCTTTCTTCTCAATCCAGACGCTCAATCTCAATACCGAGACAATCAGGATTTCATCTCCCTTTCACACTAGGGTCTATTACTCTCTGAAGAACACTATACACTTCAGTGGTATTCTCTCACTTCGAATCCACCTTGTCCTTCCCATTCCTTAGAGTGTCATTCTTGAAGTCTACGCCAACGGCGGGTACCGTCACTCCAAGATTCAAATTTCACCATGTCTAACACTCCTCTTTCAGTGACTCAGTCACCTCAAGTGACAAAATTCCAACAAGTCGAGGTTCTTCCTCGGTCTCCACAAATTCTTGTATCGAATACTTAATTCAACTACCTCAAGTCACTTTGTAATTACACTCTAAGCGCTCTTTTTCGCTTACTCTAAGCGCTCTTTTTCGCTTACTCAATCATTCATTAGAATTTCGAACAATTAGGATTATCAAGTCCATTCGCTATCCTTTCCCTCAATGACCAACTCATGGTCCAATTGCTCTTTAAGAACAACACCCTTCTCTTTAGGGGTGGTAACTCACAACACCACTTCTAGTGGTTCTGACCCAACCTCAATCGATCTCATAAAACCAACAGGGTCTAACGACTGACACGTCAGTCTCTTTTATATCACTAACAACAACTAGAGATTAACCATCATTAGCCTTACGCCAAGATAATAGCCATCTTCACAAGCACTCCTCATGTTCCATCATGAACATTTCTTGCTCGCAATCCATGAGCAGGGGTTCTTTTATTCACATGCCTTCCAATCATTCACTCATCTTACTGCGTCCCATTACCATTCCTCAAAGTCAAGAATAATCACTAGCTATAAGGCTTTCAAATTCCCTTCCACTCGGAGATATTACGTCTCACTCAAAGGGTCTTTGACCACCTTTAACATATGCTTAAACGACCTTGAGAACTCTATCTCACACTGGTCGATTGTTCTCAGATCCTTGCAAGATTAGTAGGATCCACACAACTGTTGCTCTCAAGCAATCCCAGGAAGGCACTTCCATTAAACAATTCAACGAAGGCGGTTCGAACATATACCATGCCTTCAAGAAAAAAACTCTTCCCTTGGTGACCTTTCACCAATCATCAACAGCCTCTTAAGGCTAGTGACTGCCAGTGTCACTTTCTTTCTCGAGTGCACCCAAAACCTCTAAGGTTTCCTTACCAAGATCCCCAATCCAGAGGGGAACAATTTTAAATCTCATCCCTCCGTCAAACTCAGTCAATCTCAACATCATTCATAACTTCACAAGCTTTTCAAAACTCTCGTGGCTCCTGTCCACGTTTTCCACCTTGAAAATGAGTAGTCTCAGGGTTACCTTTTTCGTGACATTCATCACTTAGCTCATCAGCACTAGTTGTCTCAGCGACTTGGGTAACAATGGCAGCTCCTTCACGAGCTTGCCTACCCATCAAATTTCCTCATTTCCATTTAAAGTTCTCACGACCCATCTCAGTTCTTGGATCATCTCATATCTCACAAATACAAGCCAAGTGCTCCTCTAACGACCATACTCTAGTCTTTCAACCGTATTAGGTTCTCATGTCACTTGAACCACTATGATTCCCTCCAGGAATCAAAGACTTAAGTCATATACTCAAGTCTAGCAGTCTTAGGATGCTCATCTCATCATTTATCACCACCAATCAACCATCCAGTGGTTCCCGAACAACTCTGAACTAGTTGTCCATTATTCAAGGATTCCAAATCATCCTTAAGAAGCAACCACATAACAAGCAAGCCTCCACGAAGTAACTTCTCAATTAACAGCCAACAACGAGGCAAGCCTCAACTAGGCTAAAACTCAATTAGGTCAATACCAAGCAAGTACTCAAAGCATCACTTCTATAAGTCACACGCTCATACATTAAACATAAGGCATATGCTGCTCTGTCACAAACACAACATGCTATCTCAATCTCAACAGGCATCAGATCAATGGAGTATGAACCTCACATGCCGTCTAATTTCTCAATTAGACCTCGGCTAGGACAATCACGTGATGCCAATTACAAAATATGCCAACTAGGCCAATCACAACATCAATTTTCTTTTTCAAACGGCACTCACTGCCAAATACAAGGCTCTCAGCCATGCCTATCACATGCGTCATTACAAATGCCATGCCACTTTTGAACATTCATGGTAAGAATCAAACATGTGCCATACATCTCTTAACCACAATCAGACTCAACCCTGATACCTAGGCTTTCCTTTTTAATTTATGACTTGGGTCATCCATGCTTCCTCGCTATCTTAGAAGCCTGCCAGGAGCCGCTCCTTGTCCAGACCTCTCTGTCCCGGCGATTACTCCCCGCCCTCATTAGACCTGGTTGTTACAAGTTGTCCCAAGTCATACATCTACGGAGGAAGCCCCGTTCCACACGCCCCATAACATGCTTAATTACGGTTTATAAGTATCCCATCAACTCGTCCCATACCAAGCGACGGTTTATTAAGTCTGATAGTGATAAGCTCATGCATGCACCCACATCAACTTTCATTTTAATGCCACAAACACGTACACATCATGACTGTCCTCACTACTAGTCATACCATAATCACCTTCAGATCAATTCTTATCCATCGAAGATTTCTAATTCCACCAATGATCGTCACATCACATGAATTAATCGCCTATATTCCATCATATACCTCAAGTCTAGTCGCTATTCAAGTCACATCCATATGCATTCGATCACAACTGATCTTCAATCCAAATACTCCTTATAACTAATATACCTCAAGTTGGATCATTGACAAAATCATGGTCACAATTAGGTACTCCAATTGACTCTCCATTCATAAACAGTTCTCTTCTAACCTCAAGCACAATTGCTACCTCAAAATCCATGCCTATGTCTCTTTAGTTTCTGCTTGTTTCCACTTAAACCTCGATAATATCACCACATCACTCAAGATCATCCATTAAAGTTAACACTAGGACCATTAGAATACCACACAAGTTCAAGCCTATAATCCCCAAGATTCAATGATCAACGCTTAATCCTATAGGTCTTACTATCTAATTATCCTCAAGTCATCCCTCCTTATCACTCCAAACCTCAATCACACTGGATCGAGCTGACCTTGCTATGATACCACTTACACGGGGATGTCACGCCCCGAACCCTGCGAGCTTTTGAACATCCCACTTGGCCATTGATCTTTAGATTGTCTCCTAGGATCTCTTGGGCCACCACTCATTCATAAATCCATACAATTCACGGAAGCGACAAACATCTCTTCTCATCCTTTTACAATTGAAATGACTTAGGAAAAAAATGGTACACTTCCCTTTATACAGCGGTCAAACACTAATGGTTCAATCATAATCCACAAATCATAGTAAATTCCTAAGATCACAATTGAGTTTATATCCATTCCTTTTTAAAACTTCTTCCATTGCCAATCCATGGCAACCTCGGGTATCCATCGCCTGGGACCTGAAAAGTTAAGCCCTTAAAAGTTAAACCCCCACTAGGGTGAGATATAAATCTCAGTAAGTAAACCCTAAACCTAGACCAGACCGCCAGTCCTCCCAGAGTACACACGATACCACCAAGATACAAGCAATCAACAATAGCACATCGCATCAAACAAACAGGCATATCAATAGCCAAGCATGGACGAGCATTACAATTAATCACACTCAACTTCCAGGTCTCAAGATTTTTGCACAAGCACATGTAATTCAATGCCTAATTGCCACCACTTTCTCATCCACCCACATACTCCACTGGCACTCCTGCCACCTGACATCGCCGGGGTCATCAGACCAAATGATGTCCACATACCACGGGGGTCATCAGACCAATCATACACTCTAGGCTTACAGCCACTCCATGCCGCCGGGGTCATCAGACCAAATGGTATCATCAGGGCTCCAAGCCAAATCATCGCTAGGGCCCACGGCCGCGATGTAGTTCACAAAGCACTCGGACCATTCATTTGCATCAGGGCTCCAAGCCAATTACGATGCAAAAAGGGCACCAAGCCAATTACGATCTCCGGGGCACCAAGCTAACGATCGATGGGGCACTATAACCCATTTATATAGCATATGCACTATAATCAACTCAATAACATAGGTACTAAGGCCAATTCAACGACAGGGCTTCATAGCCACTTCAATATCACAGGCGCTATGGCAATATAAATCACGTAGGCGTCACAGCCAATTCAACAGTCAAGGGCTCAATAGCCAAATGTGTAATCAAGGCATACCGCTGTTCAATTGTCATGCTATGCCATTCAAGTCATGGAATTCAATACTCAGTCAAGCAATTTAAGCCATATGCTTCACCAAGCAATCAATTCATTCAACCACTTTATCCAGTAGTGTCCTAGGGTTCAAGTAAAGGTTTAAGGGACACTTACCTCTTCAAGTAAGCTAGCAAATTAATCCAAACGACCCTCCTGGGTCGGCAATCTCACGGCCAACAGGGCACCCACAACGTGCCTAGGAAAACCACATCGAAACTCAATTATTTCCCAATTCTATCTCGCCAATACTTTAATAACACCGAAAACACCTTGTTCTCAAGTCGTTACAGTGTTAATTCAATGCCCCTAAACATGCCAATTATCGTTCTATCAAGGCAAGTCATCCAAAGTCTCAATTTACCAAAATTGTCTAATTTGAGCCCCCACAATCAGGTTCATTCTCATGAAAAATGAAACTTTTCTACTGAATTTTTGGAAAAAAAATTCCATGGTATTAATGTCGCGACCCGTCCGAAAAGCGGACGCGGCTAATGGATTACCGATCGCGGGTTTCGGATCGGCGCGGGCCCTCCCAGGCCCATACCAAATCGCGGCGGGAGTATTTTTCAAAGGATTCGACGATAAGAGTCGATCGCTTTCGACCTTCAGTGTGGTCGTGGTGACATGTGCAAATTGTGCATGCATTTGGAGTCGCCACCGGTCTTTCTTGGAGGGTAGACCGGAAACCTTACTGATCGATTGGGAGAGATCGATCAGTTCTGCGGAACTAGAGATTTTGGGTTCGGGGACTTGGTTACGCTGGTGTCATTACCAACGCCCTTTCGGTACCTAACGCGAGTGATTTTCCTGGCTAAGAATTCATGCAGGCGCAATTTTAGATGAGGTAGGCTTGATTCAGGGATTCATGCAGATTGGAAGACTATTCCTATCAATCACAATCAATTTAAATGAAAGCGCAATCAAATATATAAATAAATCACATCAATGCACATCAATTCAAATCAATGGCTTCCTAGTATAACCATAAAGGCTTAAGGGAGGTGCGACTTCGGACCAGGGGTAAAATGGGAAGATTTGGAGACGATTTAACCTGAAGGGCAAAATCGTCAATTTTTGGAAGACGATTCGCCCAAAGGGAGAAATCGTCATTTTTAAGAATAATTGGGTTCAAAACACCCGGGACAGGTCATGGCCAGTTGAATGTGGCCATTTCCTATTTTTTGGGATTTTTTAGAATTTTTTAGAATTTTTCATTTTTTTTTGAATATTTTAATGATTTTCCATTTTTATTGATTTTCCGTATTTTTATTATTATTACTATTTTCTGAAAATATTTTCTTCAACAACATACAACACTGAACCAAATAAACGAGCTAACCACTAGATTGAAATAAACACATGCAGATCAAACCTATAATGACAATATTTTGGGAAAATGACTCTAATATATTAATCGGGTACGCAAAATATACCCGATTGGACACCGGTCTTCAATCGCTCAACCCCATCCTGCGGCCATCTCCATGCCCGTTACCTGAGCTGCGCTTCCTTTCCCTCTTCGAGTTAGACGCCTCCAAGGTCGATTCGATATTCCTGCGAAAATAAACAAAAAAACGATAATAGAAAATCGCCAAGGTCGAAACTGACGTCGATCTGGCGATTGGACGGCCGGCTGAGACTATGTCGATCTGGCGATGCGGCTCGTGATTTTGGCATTTTCCGGCATAGATACAATTCTGGAAAATCTTTATTTGCCGCTGAATAGAGGCGAATGGCAAAAGATCCCGGGCCGAACAGCAACTCTAAGAACAGGACGCTCCCGTTGAGATCGTGATGAACGCGACGTCAACCAATTTCCTCTTGCCCGAAGCCTCCCACAAAGGGGATGAACGTGCGCCGAAGATTGAGGGATTGGGTGACGACTTGTGAGAGAGAACTTGAGAGGGAGTGTCCGTTGGGAGAGAGTGAAGGCTAGAATCCGGGTTCTCAGGGAGTGATGGTGAGAACGATCCGTTAAACAAGCAACTTGACTCGATTCCAAAATGGTTTCAGTAAGGCGACTGACTTTGTGACATTCCACAAAAATCGAGCTCTCCCAAAGTCGCAACCGAAATGCTCAGGCAGGATCATCAGCAACTGAATTCATTCAAGAGCTTCGAAGCAAGAACAACGTCCACCATGAGGAAAGCAGCATCAGCCTTGGGAACACCCTTAAACATGTCCCCGCCGACGTGCTCCACTCCCTCACACGGCGGCAACGCGACGGAGACAACGTGAGGGAGGTCAAAATTAATCCCTCTGATCCACGGGAATGCCTTCCTCAGCAACCTCAGGGCGGTCCCATTCCCTCCTCCGGCGTCCACCACGGTTAGGACTCCCTCGAACACCTCCGGGCATCCCTTGGCGAGTGCCGGCACCACCACTCTCGCGTCGCATGCCATGGCCTCGTTGATGAGCCTACTGTGACTGGGATTCGCCGCTGAGTATGTCCAAATGTCGTCGCCATTTGCTGCCACGAAAGGCGAAGGAGCTCCGGCAGCAGCCGCTGCGATCATGCGAGAGCTCAGGTTGAGCCACGGGGCGAGCATGACGGGAGTGGTCTCGAGCAGAACGAAAGCGGCCATCGAGTTCTCTCCTCTGGTCAGGAGACGGTGAGAGAGCGGGGTCTGCGAGTAGATGTCGGTGTTGGCGTGGCGCCTGAAGATCTTGCGGTGGACGAGGAAGCGGAGGATGCGACGGAGGGAGGAGGGGCAGCAGCCCAGCTTCGAGGAGAGCTGGGAGAGAGAGATGGAGGGCTCAGGGTGGCTCTCTATGGCGTCGGCTATGCCGAGATCGACGGCACACTTCACCACCGCCATCTCGGTGAAGCCGAGGATGTACTTCCAGATGTCCACCCCGGCTTTTGCTTCTTTGTCGTCCATGTCGCTGCCGACGACTTGTGCTGTTGGTTTTTTGGTTCTGCCGCTGGTTTTTTCGAGTGGCATCTTCTCTCTCTCTCTCTCTCTCTCTCTCTCTCTTTTTAATTTCCCCCCACGATGGCTTGTTTGCCATCTTCCCCCTTTCAAAACTTTGACCGTGTTAAATATTCCCCCAATCTCTTTATGCTATTATTTTATGGGCAATGAAATAGATAAAGACAATTGAACCTCAACTTTTGTCGGACGCTATCCCATTCTTTGTTATTATTATTATTATTATTATTATTATTATTATTATTTTATTTTTTATTTTATTTTATTTTTATTTTTTTATTTTACCAAATTCAATTTTATGGCGATCAGAATTTAGGTGTCAACAGCTGCCCCTCTTTGAGAGGAATCTCGTCAGAGGAATCCCCTCAGAGGTTTCTCTCAAAGACAGGGTGACACATGAGTCCTGATCGACTCGACTCGTGAAATTAAAGGAAGAGGAGTCATGACATCCAGTTTTTCATGCTTGTCGATGTATGCTCTTTCTTGAAGGGGGAAACATTCATTTGACATGAGAGAGTGAGATAAATAGAGAGACATACCTGTCACTTACCTGTTCGATGTTTGTGCGATTTTCACGGTGTCTGATGGATTCAAGAGAATTTCTAGGAACTCGTTACTAGAGTATCCTAGAGAGGTTAAGCTCTGACCCGTATGGTAGGTCAAACCATAATGGGATTCCTAACTGATATGAATCTAAGGAAGACGCGTCTCATTTGAGATTTACCAAGGATTTTGATCCGTATGGTGGATCGGACCATTGAGTTGACCAGTTAAGTGACTTTTACTATTGGGTTGACCCTTCAGGCGGTTTCTACCGTTGTGTTGACCCTTCCGGCGGTTTCTACCTTGAGCTGACCCTTCGGGCGGTTTCTACCTTGGTTTGACCCTTCAGGCGGTTTCTACCTTTGGCTTGACCCTTCAGGCGGTATCTACCTTGTGTTGACCCTTCAGGCGGTTTCTACCTTTGGTTTGCTTTGAAAAGGGGTCTCATGACGAGGGTTCTCCACGTCCGATGAGACTGCTTGAGTCTGTTGAGGCAACATTCTGGGAGCTGGGTTCTCCAGGCATCCTGCAGAAGTTTGAGCCTGAAAGAATTTTCTTCACCAAGAAAATGTTAGTAATCTTTGGAAAGACCACGGCTGTCCATTTGACAAAACCGTATGACTTAAGTTTTAATTATGAAATGTGCATATTGATGCCGAAGGCTATCCAAAACATTCTTGCAACATGCAAATGTGATCACAAATCTCTTGCACGGAAAATCAGGATCAAACAATTTGAAATTTCCAAAAAGAGTTTATTCAAAACATCTATTGGAGAATTTCTCATCCAAGAGGGCTCCTCACCGCTCTGTGATAATGGTCTTTTGTAAGGGATGCGCTCAACCTCCTACTAACCTGTGCCTAGGTTTTAGGATCATTCGCAGCGCATACATTTTGATCGGTCGGGAGGTCTTCCACGGGATCGTAATGTTGGGCTTGGATATTGGTTTTCAAGGGGACCCGCTTTGGAGTCGAGGCCGCTGAATGAAATCCTTCACCATCTGCTCCGGGTTTACAAGTCAAGAACCCTGCAAAATGAGAAAGAAATAGTCTTGCTCGTACTTCTTCGAGCTAAGCAATATGTTAACCCAAGTGTCTTAGTCAGAGAAGACTGTTTCAGGGTTATGATGTTGGTAGGATTGGGGACCGAAAAAGGCTTGTTTTTGGCCCAGGATTTATGAGGGGATTGACATTGGTGATCATTGCAAACTTGTCACATGTCTTTTCCATTTTGCATCTTCAATTTTTGAGGCATGCAACCGCTTTTGACAACTCTGTCTGCGTCTTCCACGCCTGACATCATTTGGGGAGTAGTCTTTTTGACCCGACTCCTTTAGGGGTCTTTCTCTTTTCCCATCCGGCCTCATTGCGGATCAATCAAACAACTTACACGAGCATCGGCCTTGCTTTTACCAGGCACTTTGCTTTTTCTCGATGCCGTGGATTCATTTTTGAAATCCCACTTTTTCTCATCTTCATGGGATCGTGTTAGACCTATGATCAAAGGCCTAACAAGGTTAAGCATTAACTTAGGGATTTTTTGCAAACCCTAAGTCTTGAACTCCTTCGTTTCTGAAGTGATGCTGCATCCGTCTTGGAATGTGCAATGATCACCAACGGGTTTATGAAATGATTTTGCAGGCTCAATTTGGCTATGCAAAGGATTCAGTGTGTGGGATAGAGAAATGAATGCTTCTCATCATCCTATGGTACTTGGATTACCATATAAACAACACACGAAGATTAATGTTAGTCTGAGCAACAAAATTTCTAACCATTTCTCCTGATGCTGTTGGACTTACTTCTATTCTGCCCCGATGTGGGGTGGTTCTCGACAGGGCTGATGATGAAAACCTCCGTTCAAAGGGGTTATTAATGGTCACCTGTAGTATTTGGGAATATGAAACGAACGCCTCCGTCGTCCCAATCCATGTAATTGCTGCGAATGGTCCCTACCTCCGTAGGTACAGATTTTGCTATCCGATTCACTTCCCTCGTCTCTCAAGTGTATGTAGGATGTGTTTGGACTGGGCTCGCCTCTCTTTTGAGTAAATTTCCTTTTGAATGATTTAACAAATAATCATATTTGGAAAAATTCGTTTCTTTCTTTCCCAAAATTTATCCATCGAGGGGATTTTGTGATGTATCGTGCATGTTTTATTCATGCTTTGGGCGACCTCCCGATTTAAATCATGCACAGCGATGCATTGGATAATTTTCATGGCGGCTGAAAGGATTTTAACATTCTTTATCTCCAGCTAACTGGGAAAAGGATACTTACCTACCTGTCGCGGCTGCAGACCCCTGAAAATGTAAAAGAAGCATATCATTGTATGTTCACGAATTTTTCGAAAATCGGAACGATACATCCTACCCTCAACTACCCTAACAGGTAGTACGTGGGATGTAAAAACTTGTTCGTCTCCAAGGCGATTCCCCTGTCAAGGGTAGACAACGAGTATCAATTCATATTCTCGAATTCAAGACAAATTGGGACGATACAACTTTACCCTTGGTTCCCATCCCGTTCTGATGTTGCGTATTGATATGAACCCCGTCTATCAAATCCGCCTATCCATGCTTGGAGTGGTTGCAACATCGATGGTTCCTTTGCCCCCAGCTGGGCAGCGTTTGTTCTGTTATTTGAACGCATGACTCCTTGAGTGATTTATCCATGTTTATCACCTGAGAAGGGAAAGAAATGATACATTACTTTGGTATTCGGTTGAAGATCGTTTAGGAACGATACATCGTTTTACCAAATGGGAGGCTTCGTGACCAAACGTATTTCGTGCTGAATGGGGTAGATCCCATTATGCTCCGCGGGTGATAGTCATCGTTCATGGAATTTGCTCCACGAATTAAGTGATTAATCAACGGCCCTCGGCTTGAAGATGCTCAAAGGGTGATGTTGACACTCACGCGCAATTAGTTCTAGATATTAAGGAAAGATGTTCCCGTGGGAGCCTTACAGTGCGATCAACAACATATTCAATAGGAGTATTCAACCCCTTTTCTCTAAGCATTTTTCATCGAGTAGCCATGCCTTGCATCAGACGTTTGATCACCGGCTTTGCGTTACCACAGCGATGGTCCTCCGGCTCCAAATTGATCGAGCCAAAGATTGAACTCATCGCCAAGGAAATTGCTCGAGTCTTCGAGCCATTGATGTTCAAGTTGGGTATCAACGATTGTTGGGGGCAGATTTCTTTCATTGCCTTCGTTGTGAGGGACTGGAGTCTTTGAGCTGGAACCTTCATCATTGCCCTGTTGGGGTTGAGACATACATTCCTGAAAAGTATTGATCCAAGTGTCCAGCTCCTCATCAAGGAAATCACCTGCTCTTTCTAGCCCCTGGTGCCCAGATTGGGTGTCGTCGACTGCAGGTGAGGGATTCCTCTCTTTGCTCTCGCCGTGAGCAATTTGACCCCTCGAATTGGGACTTCCTCCGATGACCGGCAGGTTTATATGTGCACTCTCTACCAATGCCAGATCCGCTTCAGGGACAGCATTAATGACTGATTCGCGCTCAAATTGAGGAATCCCTATGTGCTGGAACTGTGGCATATACTCTTGAGGAGTATTGAGATAGCTTGGCGGAGCATTCTGATTTGGGTTAGAGGAGTCGCTGACACGACTGCTGGTCCCGTCATTGCTGAAACACGGTTGGGTGCTCTTGGCTCTCCAATCATCATGGTTGTAACTCTGCCCAGCACTTGAGCTCCAACCGGCTTTATGATGGTTTAACGCTATCCTTCCATCCCTTAGCAATCTCCTATAGTACTTGAGGTGAGACTCAACGTTAATTCTAGAGAGCCCCGGCACATTCATAATCTCGAGTATGCGCAGTGGGCTAGCCGAATCAACTCCCAGTTCTCGAATTGCATCAACAAATTTGGTGTGAAGCTCATAGGTCCAGTAAAACCTTGTTCTCTTATCACCCAAAATATCGTCAATACTTCGGTAGCTATTCTCTACGGGATCTAGTCGTTTCAAAAGTTGTCCAGGGAGGGACTCACCGACTTTGGATTGGCTGGCTGCGACAGCGAGTTCGTCATTGAGAGAATTCCCCCTGTGATGATTCATATCCCATTTCTCAGAGGATGTTGGTGTTGATCCTATGGTGTTGACTTGCTCATGCAGATCTCCGGCGGTATCTGGCTGTGTCGAAAAATGCTGTGGAGAATACGGTAACAGCTGAGCGTTATTCGTCAACAGGGATGGTTCATCGAGGAACACCTCGCCGAGGACAACAGGATTACCACAATTAAGGCAGGTGGCCTTGGTCAGAGCTTCCTTATATCTCGCGCTTTCAGCTTGAAGCTTCTCATTCTCCTCCTTCAGGACCAGTAACTCATGGTCTGCGTATTGCTGTTTCACCCGGGTTCGTTTGTTGGCGAACCAAAACTTGACCTTCGAAAGCTCCAATCCTATCTTTCGGCTCAACTCCATTTTCTGTTGTCTGCTTGGAGTGGGGCATTCATTGAAGAAAGCTTCGAGCTCTCGGATTTGGCCTGTAGTGTGGCGTTGTAGTTGCTTCCTTTTCCGGCTCCGGTCATCATTGTATACTCCTTCTTCGTAGCTGAAACCTAGAATTTCATCGCTGGAGGAGTCAGTCTCTATGGCCTTCGGGCAGGATTCAGCTCCAGGATCTTCAAAGTCTCCCAGCAGTTCGTGCTCAGAAATGTCCAGGTCGGGCGTTTCTAGCAGATGGGAATAACTTTTAAACATGATAGATCGGGGTATCTCGGGCTGATCTAGTTCACTCAGCTTTCTCAATTCGCTCTTACGTGTTTGCTCACTCTAGAAATTTTCTCAAGTGATTGTGCGTGTCCTGGAACCATCCTTCAGGCTGCATATGAAGACCAGCAAGCAAGCGCTCCTCCCGAGATTCTGCAATTACTCATCGTCTGTATTCCCCTTTCTTTTTCCTCGTGATAGGATCACAAACTCTCTTGCATTGATTCGGTTTCATCGAGTATTGCGCTCGTCCCCTAGTTCAGTCTTCAAAGTGGTGGGCCTACAATCTTTCGGCGCCTTTTATGATTTGCTAGGCCCGAGAACGTGGGGAGCAGCGGTGGACCCGCAATTAATGACTCCGTTTAATTCATTTAGCTCCATGGGAATTAACGCTATGATCTTCTCTCAACCCCTTTTCATCGTTCAAACGAAAGTGACATTTTCCCTGTGCATGCTGTTACTCTTCATTTCAGCATCCCGGGCGCTTGGTGAGGAATGAGTTCGTGGCCACTCAAAATTTTAAAGACCGTCTCTGGTTTCAGACTTAATCTAACAAGGGATAATCACAACTGAGCATGACGATGTTCGTCGATAGCGTTGGTTTTAATATAGAATTAACTATAGTCATTAAAGAAAAATGTTCCCGTAGGAACTTTACAACGGATAAAATGAGTGATCTACTCGTGAACATGTTCTTCTTCCTATGGGTGTTCGTAGTGACCGACCCATCGTGCCCCGAGCCAGGTGCTAGATCATGGCTGTCCAAGCATGCCAGCTTCCCACTGATTGAACAAGGCATCGAGCCCCTCATCGAAGAAATCGTCTGTCGTGGGTTGACCAGCGGCAGGCAGAGCACCAGCCGACTGTTGCTCGAATGGAGGAGTGCGCACTCGCTGTACTTGTGACACGTGCTCTTGAGAAGTGTTGAAATGGCCTGGGAGGACATTCTGATCAGCTTTCAGTTTGCCGGTGGTCGGGTTGCTAGCTTGATTGATGCTTAGATTTGGCCGGGTATCTCTTGATGCCTGAGCATTACAATGGCGGTCGCCCCTAGCTTTTGAGCTCGAGACGGATTCCTCCCGGTTTAGCTCCGCTCGACGTTGTTTTAATAGCTTTCTGTAGGCAGCAAGGTGATTCCTGACCAGCTCCTTACTAAGCCCCGGTACATTCATGGCCTTAAATATGCACGTCGGAGTTGCTGAGTCGATCCCCATTTGGTGAACCACGTCTAGGAATCTGGAATGCAGTTCAGGGGGCCAAGCGAACCTCCTCTTATCGTGGCCCAAAATTGCATCGATGGCTTGACGACTGATTAACTCATCTCCAGCAGGACCCGACCCTATCGAAAATTGTTGTGCATAAGGCTGATATGCTTTGAGCTGGTCGGCGGTAACATCCAGCTCCTTGAAACTATAACTCCAATCAAAGCGATGCAAATCCCATCCCCCAGGAGGCATTTGTATCATCTTCGTAGGATCATCCTGCTCATGCGTGACTCCGGCAAAATCTGGTTGAGCAGGAGATGCCCCGAGGGAGTAAGGTGGTAAATGAACGTCTTCAATCATCGCGTGAGGCTTATCGGGGAATATCTTACCGAGGGCGACGAGGTTATCGCAATGAGGGCAAACGGTAATATTGAGAGCTTTTTCATACCTCATGTTTTCTGTTCGCAGCTTTTGGTTTTCTTCCTTTAAAATCTCGACCACCTGACGTTTGCGTTGAGCCTTCGATTTGGATCTCCTATTTTGAAACCAAAACTGGATCCTCGACTGATTAATCCCCAACTCCCGGCTCAATTCAATTCTCCACTTCTTTTTCATGTAATGGCTTTTACTGAAAAGGGTTTCCAGCATTTGGGTTTCCTCCTGAGAGTATTGGTGAGGACGTCTTCTTTTCCCGAGTTGAACATCGTGGATGTCGTTGTCGTCGTTGCCGTGATCTTGATTTCCGTTGCCAGAAGTGTTGGGCTCCATGGTTTTGGCGTTAGACTTGATCTTGGAATCTTCGAGATCCCTCTGTAGTTCAATTTCTGAGATTTTTGAGTCAGTCGCCTCTAGCAGCTGACAATAACCTCTTAAATATGTTGGATTAAGAAATGTTTGATTGGTTCTTGCCCACTCAGAGTTCTCCACTCTCTCATGTATGCTCACTCCCTATAAAGTTTTCTTCGAGTGACTTCGTATGTTTAGGAGACGCTCTTCAAGCATCATTAGGCAAACGTTCCCCCTCAAGACTTTGAATTTCTCGCTTAGCTTTTCAACGTGATGGGACTGCCAAATCCTGTTAGGGCTCTCTTCGATAGTTGCGCTTACCTCCCACCTAACTCCAATAATGATGATCCCGACAAATCTTTTACATCTTTTAATTGATGAGCCGGAAATCGCGGGCCGAAACGAATCCAATGGTTCTCGTGAGGGGACCTCCTGCTTTACCCCCCTAACTGGGCTCCACCAGCATTATTACTGAGACCCTTCATCATCCTCGAGTTGCTATAAAATGAGGAATTAATGTATGGAAGGTTAACGTTCTCGCATAATCAGCTTCTTCCTTCTAATCTCTCTGTTAAACTCGTCTTATTCTCAAGCCAACCCAACGCAAATGGCCTCCTCTCCCGTACGCACTTTTTCAACTGATGTCTTGGCCCAGTGGGAAAAGCTTTACAACCTACTGGGTCGCGGTTACGCGCACATAACCGATCATTCTGCAACCGAGGATGCAATCTGTGTCCTGCTCGAGGACCTTGATACCACTTCTCTCGAAGGTACTACACTGGGGAGGGAATATAGAACTTTCCCGACTCTCTTTGCACACTCCTTAGAGGCCTATCGTGTTGCTAATCGGGAGGTTCTCGTGGCTCGCGTCTTGCGGGCTCGTTATGAGGATCGATCTGATCATTTGGTGCTGACCAACTATCTGGTTGATAGTTACAAAAAGGCCGTCGAGTTTGCTAATGAGCGGGTCGCGACGTTGCTTCGCGAGAGGAGAAATCTGGTGGATCAATTGGCCATATCCCTGACCACCGGCGAGCATGACCGCCGCAACGTCCTGTTGAGGCTTCAGAGCGACTGGCAGGAAGAACGGCTCGACAAGATAACCGATGACATAGCTCGCGGGAATGGACTGGTTCGGGACCTGGAAGTAGTCACCGAAGAACACGAGGCCAAGGTCGCCGAAGTTAAGGGAGAATGCAGAAGTCTTCTCCTCAGGCTTGCCGACCACAACATGCGGAGCTGGGAGTATGAGCAGAGCATTAATAACATGGAGGGTCAGTTGGGATCCTTTGTGTCGTTAATTAGGGCTCACTTTGGCTTTACTTTTCCACCCCGACTTGTATGACCTGCTTCTGAAAACCCTCCGCTGAGCAAAATAAATGAAAGTTCTCGTGTGTGTGTTTTAACTTCTGTATGGTTCATTTCTTCGAGCATCCAAACATCTTCAACTTGAGTGAGCCGAACCATAATAGCAATAAGCCGAGCAAATACGTCATGATTTTATAACTCGCTCATGATCAGATGGAAGAATAGTTGCAGATTTGTCCAAGAAAAGATTTCTCTATACTACTTGTTTTTCACCTGCAAATAAAAAGACAGAATCAGAAGGAATAATTTGAAAAAGAAAGCATAGACCCCTTTCAATCTTATGCTTGCTTGTGATTAATAAGGACAAGAACTTTTACAAGGGTTTTAATCTTGTGCGAAAAGTTTTTATCAATATTCCTCGAAAGAAAGCATACTATTGAAAGGAACGTAATTCACGATAATCGCTTTTGATTAATTTCGAGAGGAATGACTTACTCAAAAGTGCAAGACATAATAACGCGTTTTAAATTCAATTGAAGATATGGCATCCAAATTAAGGTCGTTCGCTAAGAACGAAAGTAGTTTGGACATCTATTTCGTCATTAAATTTGAAACTACGCTGATATTCTTGATCAATTATCGTGAATTACCAGTGGTGTACAACATGCATGAACCAATTCAAGTGTGTAGTTCCTTCTAGCGAAATTGGGGTTGGATTACCTCACATGACCAAAAGGTCGTGCAAGACTTCCAATTTTAATTTCCTCTAAAGGAATTATAAACTTGACTTGGGAGTATTCGGATGATTAGAAAAAATGCCACTATCACATTCCAATGACCCGTTAAAAGAAATACAACCAAGTTCCATCTGAATGTATACACCAATAGATCCCTAATACAATCACTCTAAGGGGTGAGATAGAGAAAACCTCAGTAAAAATAAACCCTATACAAGAGGACTAGTAATGGAAAATGAAATAAAGGAATGTGATCCTAACGTTTAAGGATGCCCCAGTTTTGATCTGTGCCTTCAGGATCACTTGCCCCAACTCGTCATCTTCATTGGATGATACCTCAATAATGTCCATAGTATGCTCCTTATCGCACACTCGGTGTTCGTCGTGGGATATCACCCTCCTCGTCTTCTATCAA
This sequence comes from Rhodomyrtus psidioides, assembly GCA_021437785.1. Lineage (NCBI taxonomy): Eukaryota > Viridiplantae > Streptophyta > Magnoliopsida > Myrtales > Myrtaceae > Rhodomyrtus > Rhodomyrtus psidioides. Next base: position 8,196,730 of record JAILYB010000015.1, on the reverse strand, counting down.
GGACGTTAGGGACAAACGCATATATCTATCCTCGAAATGGCATTTAATCTAATCACCAGAATGCAATAAATGAAATGCCTATATCTATATGAACAGTGATAGATTTGGGGGGATAGAGAGTCTTACCAACCCAACACGTCGACTTATTGTGCGGTCTTAGGTGTACCAACCGCCCAGAGACATGCGCATGAAACAGGTGATAGTAAACTTCTAAAAATCAGAGGGTTTGGCACCTAAGGTTAAGGTTCCCACCTCGAGTTCTAGAAAGAGCCGATTCCATTGCACAGCTATCGTTGCATTGGGACTCGATCCATAGTTCGAAGTGAGCGGAATTGAAAAGTGGATTACCCCGTGTTTTTCCTCACGGAGATTCCATTTTCAATTCCTTCTATTGTGTTCCTAAAGGCGGCGCCCGGGGTTTTAGGCGCGGTTGTGTGTGTCCACGTGTCGTGATCATCACAATGCAAGTCACGCACAACAGTTTATCAATCAGCACTTCAAATCATCCACACAACATACATTCCTACGCCCAACCTGCATAAGACAATGTTAATCACGGACTACACCCCTTATTTCTCCAATCTGCAAAAACATATAACACCTATCGTAAGCGGACTTACCTCACCTTCAAGAGCGCCTGCAGGGTTAGAAAAATCACTCAGCGTTTTAATTACGGCCTAAGTCCACTTGAGGTCTAGAACCATGGGTTCTAGAACAAACGCTCCCCAGCGGAGTCGCCAGCTGTCGCGACCCGTCCGAAAAGCGGACGCGGCTAATGGATTACCGATCGCGGGTTTCGGATCGGCGCGGGCCCTCCCAGGCCCATACCAAATCGCGGCGGGAGTATTTTTCAAAGGATTCGACGATAAGAGTCGATCGCTTTCGACCTTCAGTGTGGTCGTGGTGACATGTGCAAATTGTGCATGCATTTGGAGTCGCCACCGGTCTTTCTTGGAGGGTAGACCGGAAACCTTACTGATCGATTGGGAGAGATCGATCAGTTCTGCGGAACTAGAGATTTTGGGTTCGGGGACTTGGTTACGCTGGTGTCATTACCAACGCCCTTTCGGTACCTAACGCGAGTGATTTTCCTGGCTAAGAATTCATGCAGGCGCAATTTTAGATGAGGTAGGCTTGATTCAGGGATTCATGCAGATTGGAAGACTATTCCTATCAATCACAATCAATTTAAATGAAAGCGCAATCAAATATATAAATAAATCACATCAATGCACATCAATTCAAATCAATGGCTTCCTAGTATAACCATAAAGGCTTAAGGGAGGTGCGACTTCGGACCAGGGGTAAAATGGGAAGATTTGGAGACGATTTAACCTGAAGGGCAAAATCGTCAATTTTTGGAAGACGATTCGCCCAAAGGGCGAAATCGTCATTTTTAAGAATAATTGGGTTCAAAACACCCGGGACAGGTCATGGCCAGTTGAATGTGGCCATTTCCTATTTTTTGGGATTTTTTAGAATTTTTTAGAATTTTTCATTTTTTTTTGAATATTTTAATGATTTTCCATTTTTATTGATTTTCCGTATTTTTATTATTATTACTATTTTCTGAAAATATTTTCTTCAACAACATACAACACTGAACCAAATAAACGAGCTAACCACTAGATTGAAATAAACACATGCAGATCAAACCTATAATGACAATATTTTGGGAAAATGACTCTAATATATTAATCGGGTACGCAAAATATACCCGATTGGACACCGGTCTTCAATCGCTCAACCCCATCCTGCGGCCATCTCCATGCCCGTTACCTGAGCTGCGCTTCCTTTCCCTCTTCGAGTTAGACGCCTCCAAGGTCGATTCGATATTCCTGCGAAAATAAACAAAAAAACGATAATAGAAAATCGCCAAGGTCGAAACTGACGTCGATCTGGCGATTGGACGGCCGGCTGAGACTATGTCGATCTGGCGATGCGGCTCGTGATTTTGGCATTTTCCGGCATAGATACAATTCTGGAAAATCTTTATTTGCCGCTGAATAGAGGCGAATGGCAAAAGATCCCGGGCCGAACAGCAACTCTAAGAACAGGACGCTCCCGTTGAGATCGTGATGAACGCGACGTCAACCAATTTCCTCTTGCCCGAAGCCTCCCACAAAGGGGATGAACGTGCGCCGAAGATTGAGGGATTGGGTGACGACTTGTGAGAGAGAACTTGAGAGGGAGTGTCCGTTGGGAGAGAGTGAAGGCTAGAATCCGGGTTCTCAGGGAGTGATGGTGAGAACGATCCGTTAAACAAGCAACTTGACTCGATTCCAAAATGGTTTCAGTAAGGCGACTGACTTTGTGACATTCCACAAAAATCGAGCTCTCCCAAAGTCGCAACCGAAATGCTCAGGCAGGATCATCAGCAACTGAATTCATTCAAGAGCTTCGAAGCAAGAACAACGTCCACCATGAGGAAAGCAGCATCAGCCTTGGGAACACCCTTAAACATGTCCCCGCCGACGTGCTCCACTCCCTCACACGGCGGCAACGCGACGGAGACAACGTGAGGGAGGTCAAAATTAATCCCTCTGATCCACGGGAATGCCTTCCTCAGCAACCTCAGGGCGGTCCCATTCCCTCCTCCGGCGTCCACCACGGTTAGGACTCCCTCGAACACCTCCGGGCATCCCTTGGCGAGTGCCGGCACCACCACTCTCGCGTCGCATGCCATGGCCTCGTTGATGAGCCTACTGTGACTGGGATTCGCCGCTGAGTATGTCCAAATGTCGTCGCCATTTGCTGCCACGAAAGGCGAAGGAGCTCCGGCAGCAGCCGCTGCGATCATGCGAGAGCTCAGGTTGAGCCACGGGGCGAGCATGACGGGAGTGGTCTCGAGCAGAACGAAAGCGGCCATCGAGTTCTCTCCTCTGGTCAGGAGACGGTGAGAGAGCGGGGTCTGCGAGTAGATGTCGGTGTTGGCGTGGCGCCTGAAGATCTTGCGGTGGACGAGGAAGCGGAGGATGCGACGGAGGGAGGAGGGGCAGCAGCCCAGCTTCGAGGAGAGCTGGGAGAGAGAGATGGAGGGCTCAGGGTGGCTCTCTATGGCGTCGGCTATGCCGAGATCGACGGCACACTTCACCACCGCCATCTCGGTGAAGCCGAGGATGTACTTCCAGATGTCCACCCCGGCTTTTGCTTCTTTGTCGTCCATGTCGCTGCCGACGACTTGTGCTGTTGGTTTTTTGGTTCTGCCGCTGGTTTTTTCGAGTGGCATCTTCTCTCTCTCTCTCTCTCTCTCTCTCTCTCTTTTTAATTTCCCCCCACGATGGCTTGTTTGCCATCTTCCCCCTTTCAAAACTTTGACCGTGTTAAATATTCCCCCAATCTCTTTATGCTATTATTTTATGGGCAATGAAATAGATAAAGACAATTGAACCTCAACTTTTGTCGGACGCTATCCCATTCTTTGTTATTATTATTATTATTATTATTATTATTATTATTATTTTATTTTTTATTTTATTTTATTTTTATTTTTTTTATTTTACCAAATTCAATTTTATGGCGATCAGAATTTAGGTGTCAACAATTAAAATTCAAGATCTTTCGGATGCGTGTGCGAAAACAGAGCTCAATTTGAATACCGGACGACTTAGAACGACTCAATTCAAAATCAGTGCGCGCTGGGGTCAGATTGGACGGCAAACCACGTTTTCACTTCAAACAGTTCCTTAATCACCTCTTAACCCAAATTCCTCTAAAAACAACTTGCCAATACATCAAACATCAAGTTTAGGGGTCTCACCGAAAATGTTTTGAGCAAAATCACACCACAAAGCTTTGAGCAGCCTGGTTTCCTCACGGTCATTCCACGATCAGAATCTGTCCGATTTTAACCATCCAAAATAAGCCATGATAACCTATTTTAACACCACCAAACTTGCCACCACATACCATCCAACTCAAGTACTATATGTTATGAAGATCTCACCGAAAATTTGAAGCCATTTGAAGTCCGGAAGCCCCTGAAACAGATCTTTCCCCAAAACTGATCGGAATCAGCCTCCATCCTGACCTTTGCCCACTAAAACAGACCTACGGGACAGACGGTTGGGCCAAATTAAGCTTATAATACCTTCCTAGAACGGAAAGACGATAAGATTTAAGATGGCGGTAGTTTTACCTCAATCTGAAGTCAGACGACGAAGTTATGGCCGAAACAGTGAACCCGTTTTTCTCTATCCGCGGGTGAGCTCCTTGGCCGAGAGAGAGGAACATGCAATGGGAATAAAGGAGGAGCTATACATGGTTGAAGAGGTCCTCAAGTAATTGTCTCACACAAATAATTTGGCTTGAAATTGATTAGACTTGATTAGGTGGGTAATAAATGCTTGGGTCTCTCAAAGGTTGACATGTAGCACTTGTTTAATAATGCAAACCAAGCTTTGACCCATCCTTTGACTCCTTGCTCATCAAGTTTCGGCAACTTCATGGAGGATGTTGAATGACTATATTGCCCTTCCGACTTTCTCAAGGAAAAGGAATGAGTTCGAGGGGCAAAACAGTCATTTGCTACTTTTCGTTTGAAATTTCGTTTTTCTCATTTTGAGTGACCATTGGCGAGGCGACGTCAAATCCTTTTCAAATTTTGAAATTCTTCATTTCCAATTGCCAATTTCGAGCTTCCAATTCATGTCATTGCCTCGAGGGGTCAGTGTTGACACCTGATTTTTGATCAGTCTTTCATAGTTTATTTTTAAAAAATTCATAAAAAATCTATAAAAAGTTAAAAAAAATTAAAAAATCATCTTTGGTAACCTTGACCAAGCTAAAGGAACCATTTTTGATAAAAAAAAATAATTTGTCATATTTTTTAATATTTTTTAATATTTTCCAAAAATAGAAAAATACATGAAAAATGAAGAAAAATAGCGTTCGATGTCGTAAAAATATAGAAAAATAGTCAATATTTTTATTTTAATTTCCTTTTCATTTTGAACTCATAAATAGTCAAAATTCAAGTTCAATTGCATGTGTTTCTTCATGACGCATAGAGTTGAATTTGGCAAAAAAAATGTCATTCGAGTATTTTAATTTGTAAATTTCTACATATTTTTTAGTCTTGACGTCCAATTAGATCGACCACCATCTACAATAAATTCCCCTTGCTGAATATTTTCGTTTTTGTTTCACATGATTTCATGGTGTAAAACGCCGAGTGGATCCCCAAATATAATCGGGTCGGCTCGTCCAAGACCAAACCAGGGCACGGCGAACCCCATGTGAGTACTCTCGAACTCCTTCGATGCTTCCTAATGCTTTTCTTAGGTTAGATCGTGTGTTGAATGGCTAGGACAGCTAAATCATTCTTGAGCTGTGATTGATAAATAGGGCCTTACTAGGAATGCCAAGTGATTTATTTGCATATCTAGATTTCTTGAGTTGCGCATTTTATTACTGATTGTGATTGCTAGGATAATCACTCATATCTGCATGAATTTTTAGATTTATGGTTCATACCTTACTCATCCGCATGAATCTCAGGCTAGAAAATTCAGTCAACTTAGGTACCGAAAGGGCGTCAACTCTGACAGTTGGTGTAACTAAGTCCCCGAAACCATTTCTCTGGTTCTCGCAGAATTGAATAGAAACTCCCAACTATTCGATTGGGTGGTCCAATCACACCCTAAAAAAAATGATTGGTGGCGACTCCATGGCATGCACACTTAGCACATGTCACTAGACTACACTGAAAGTCGATCACGCATACCTCCGTTGCGATTTGGGTAATGGGCCTTGGGAGAGGCCCGCGTCCGACCAGACAGGACGGCCCATTAGCCCTCGAGAGCTCGACAACCTCAAGAGGGTCGCGACAGACTGGCGACTCTGCTGGGGACTGGTTCTTAACCATTTAGTGGACTTGAGCCGATTAAAAAGTTGATTGATTCTTCTAACCTAATTTTATGCAGATGCTCTCGAAAGTGAGGTGTTTATGCTAACGAATGTGTTAGATGTTTTTGTAGACGGGAGAAATAAGGGGTGAAGTGCTTGTTAACTTTGTTTTATGCAGGTAGGAGTTTTGGATGTATGATTGTGTGGATGTTTCTATTGAAGCGGTGATTGTTAAATAAAATGCATGTCTATTGCTTTAGCACGACACAATGAATACACACAATTGCGCCTAAAACCCCAGGCGCCCTCTTTAGGAACACAATAAAAGGAATTGAAAATGGAATCTCCGTGAGGAAAAACATGGGGTAATCCACTTTTCAATTCCGCTCACTTCGAACTATGGATTGAGTCCCAATGCAACGATAGTTGTGCAATGGAATCGGCTCTTCCCAGAATTCGAGGCGAGAACCTTGGCTTTAGGTACCAAGCCCTATCTTTTGATTTTTAGGAGTTTTCCCTCACTTGTCTCATGCGTTTGTCTATGAAAGGTTAGTATACCTAACACTGCAAAAAATACAGAGAAGCTTGATTTTCTCTTAAGTTTGGTTGGTAAGACTTTTCTATCCCTCGAACTTGTTACAGCTCTTAATCATTATATTCATTGCATAATTCCGGTGATTGGATTAAATGCCATTTTAAGGATAGATATGAGTGTTTTCCTCCCAATGTTCTTGATGGAAGATGAAGATGGTGTCATCCCATTACGAGCGCCAAGTGGACAAGAAGAGCCTACTATGGACATCATTGAGGTATCATCTAATGAAGATGATGATTTGGAATAGGTGATCCTGAAGTCACGTCTCAAAGATCGAAACTAGGGCATCTCTAAGTATTAAGATCACATTCCTTTGTTTTATTTTTCATTTCTAGCTTTGTATAGGATTTATTTTGCTGAGATCCTCTCTATCTGATCCCTTAGATTGATTGTATTAGGGATCTATTTGTGTTTATATACATTCAGATTGAAATTTGTTATATTTCTATTGACTTGTCATTGGAATGTGATAGTGGCATTTCTTCTAATCACTCGAATACTCCAAAATCAATTTTATAATTCCTTTGGATGAAATTGAAATTGGAAGTCTTATACAACCTTTTGGCCGTATAGGGCAATACAATCCCAATTTCGCCAAAAGGAACTATAAACTTGAATTGGTTCATGCATGTTTTGCATCATTGGTAATCCACAATAATTGATCAAGAATATCAAGAGTATTCGTGTTTTTCAAATTTAATGAAAAGATAGATATCCAAATTACTCTCGTTCTTAGCAAACAGCTTTAATTTGGATACTGTATCTTCAATTGAATTTAAAACACATCGTAATTGTGTACTTTTGAACATTCCATTGATTTTCTTGGAATTGATCAAAGGCAATTATCGTGAATTACATTCCTTTCAATGATATGCTTTCCTTTGAGGAATATCGATAAAAGCTTTTGCACAAGGCCAAAACCCTTGTAAAAGCTCTTATCCCTATTAATCATAAGTAAGCATAAAATTGAAAGGATTTATGTTTTATTTTTCAAATTCTTTCTTCTGATTCTGCCTTTTCATTTGAAACAGGTTAAAAACAAGTAGAGAAGAGAAGTCTTTTTGTGGATAATCGCGGTGGGAGGTTCCTTTATCCGATCATAAGCAAGATTAAAAAATCAAGATGTACACGCTCGAATCATCAATGTCAAAGCGCAGCTTGCCTAGGTTGAGAGTGGTCAGGTGTTCGAGAAAGTCAGCCATACAGAAGTTGAGACACACACATTAGAGCTTTCATTCATTTCGCTCAATCGAGGGACCTTAAAAGCAGATCATACAAATCATCGGGGTGGAAACATAAAACCGCAATGAGCCCTAATTAGCATCACAAAGGAACCTAGTTGGCCCTCCATATTATTGATGCTTTGCTTATACTCACCACCTTGAGACTCGAGATCTGCAAGCTTAAGAAGAAGGCGTTTACATTCCCCTTTAAGATCGGCAACCTTGGTCCCGTGATCTTCGGCGGCTATTTCCAGGTCCCGAACTAGTCCTCTCCCATGGGCTATATCCGCGGTAATGCTGTCAAGCCTTTCTTCCTGCCACTCACATTGAAACTTCAACACGACATTACGACGGTCGTGCTCATAGGTGGTCAGGGATAAAGCCAAGCGCTCCACCAAATTTCCCCTCTCGCGAAGCAACATCGAGACTCGCTTGTTGGCGAACTCAACAGCCTTTCTGTGACTATCGGCCACAAGGTTGGCCAACACCAAGCAGTTGGACCGATCCTCATAGCGAGCTCGCAAAACGTGAGCCACGGTAGCTTTTCGATGAGCGACACGGTAAGTCTCTAAAAAGTTTATAAAGAGGGTTGGGAAGATTCTATATTCCCTCTCTAAATTAGTGCCCTCGATGGAGGTGGTGTCTATTTCCACGAGCAAAATACGGATTTCATCTTCAGTTTCTGGGTGATCGGCTATATGAGCATAGCCTCGACCGAGGAGGTTATAGAGTTTTTCCCACTGGGCCAAAATTTCGGCTGAGAAAGCGCGAATAGGAGAGGAGGTCATTTTCGTTGGAGTGAGGGAGAAGAAGATGAGTGTGGTAGAGTGATTAAAATACGAAAAGGCAATTATGTAAGAGTGTTAATCTTCTATGCATTAACTCCTCCTTTTATAGCAACTCGAGAATGAAGAAAGGCACAGCAATAATGCTCGTGGAGCCAAGTTAATTGGGTAAAGCAATGGTGGCTCTTTCGGTGAACCATCAGATTTGTCCCAGTCCGCGATTTCAGGCTTGATAAACCTAAAAAAGTTGTAAAAAGATATGTCGGTGTCACCATATTAAAATTGAGCGGGAGTTAAGCGCAACTATCGAAAAAAGTTGCGAAAGGATTTGGCGGTCCCATCATATTAAAAAACTGAGCGGGAGGCGAGCGTAGTTCCACCTTTTTGAAAATAAGTGGGAGACAGACATGGATATCGAGAACAGGAAATCGATTTGGTGTCCCTCCACGTTGAAAAGAAGAAAGAAGACGACAAAGCGGGAAATACGAAATCTTGGGAGCAACGCTTGCCTGATGATCTTCATCCATGTTTAAAGAACGTTTCATGGGCATACAGAACCACTCAAAAGAAAATTTAGAGAGAGTGAGCATACATGAGAGAGTAGAGAACCCTGAGTGAGCAAAAATTGATCGAACATTTTTCGATCCAACATGTTTGAGAGTTACCATCAGTTGCTAGAGGCGACTGATCCAAAAATCTCAGAAAATGAACTACTGAGAGATCTCGAAGATTCTAGGATGGCGTCTGGTACCAGAACCACAGAACCCAACCCTTTCGGCAACGAAGTTCAGGATCTCAGCAGCGACGACAACAGCAGCAGCGATGGTCAATCCCGGAAAAGGAAACGTCGCCAGTGCCACACTCAGAATGAAATCCAAGAGCTTGAAGCTTTCTTTAGTGAATGCCCTCTCCCGAACATGAAACAAAGAAATGAATTGGGCCAGAAGCTAGGGATGAAACCTTTGAGGGTCAAGTTTTGGTTTCAAAATAAGCGAGCCAAATTGAGGGCTCAACACAGACGTCAAGAACTTGCGATTCTAAAGGAGGAAAACGAAAAGCTTCGAGCGGAGAACATGAGGTATAAGAAAGCTCCCAGCACTATCGCTTGCCTTAATTGCGGTGGCCCTATCACTCTCGGCGAAATGTTCCTTGATAAGCCTTATATGAGGATTGAAAATGCTCATTCACCACCCCACTCCCTCGAACCATTTTCGATACAATCAGATTTTGTTGGAGATATGCATGAACAAATCAATTCTACGAAGTCAATACCGATGCCTTCTAAAGGATGTGATATGCGTCACCATGATTGGAGTTTCCTTAATGATGAGCTTACTATCACGACCGACCAATCCAAAGCTGATGAATTCCCTCCACAACAATTTCCGGCTCGATCAAATCCTACTGGAAATAGGCCAGAGAGCAATAGCCAAGTTGTCAACACTGTTCCGGGTCGCAAGAAGACGAGGGTCAATTGGTCCCCCGAGCTTCATCTCAAGTTCCTTAGTGCGGTTCAGCAACTAGGGATCAACTCAGCATATCCAACGCGCATACTTGAGATCATGAACATACCAGGACTCACTAAATATGGAGTCGCGAGTCACCTCAAGAGCTACAGAAGGGCGCTAAGACAGCGCCACACAGCACTGAACCTGAAAGAACTCAACTTGTGCCTAAACACTAGGCATGGCTATAACTACAATGCCCCTGAAGTAAGAAATACCCTGCCGAATCTAGGCACCGACCAAGCTGGTAGCAGCACCATCGACTACTTGGGCGCTAATCAGAATATTCCCCCGAATCATCTCAGCACCCCTCAAGAGTATATGCCACAAGTGCAGCAGGTACGAACTCCTTGGTTTGAGCAGCAACTTTTCGCTAGTGCTCTTCCTATCCCCGATCAACATATTGCGCCTAGTGTTCAAAGATCTGCTCGGCTTGGGCATATGATTTCGGAAGATCAAGCGGGCGGATGCTCTGAGGATTTTTGTTTCTTCCATTCCCAAATGGAAGGTGCTTTTGATAGTGAACCGATCAATCATCCTCTTATAATCTCGAGCAACGACGAAGGTTCTAGCTCGAAGAATCAGATCGCTCACAACAGAAACAGGAATCCTTCAACGCCAAGCGATGATGGTCAACTCGAATATCAGTTGCTCGAAGAATCAAAAGATTTCCTTGATGAGGAGCTCCATATCTGGATCGATCAGTTTAAAACTGATGGGCTTATGAAGTTATGATCCAAAATGACGATTATATGTCTGATTCATGGTGTAACTGGTTGATCACCGAGAATCCTCAAGGGAACTAGGCACATGTGACTGGATGTATCATTAATCTTTCTGTCATAAAGTCTTCCATGCAAGATAATCTTCCTTAATGCCTAGAGTTAATCTGGGGCAGCGATCAGTACTACCTGCGAGCATCATCATGCTTGAGTGCGACAATCCCTTGTTAGATTAGAGTCGAGGCGAATCAATTGAACGCCACGAAGAAAAACATTTAAAGGCTTCACATAGGAAAATGCGAGCAAAAGCCCGAGCGAGCTCAAAGACGGTTAGTTCTGTATCGTTCTAAGGGACCTTTAGTCGTTATGAACTCTAAATTGAGCTTGTTTCATTCTCGATGGGGGTCGCTAACTGCTTCAAGAATTTTATAACAAAAAACGAACCAGTTAGGGACGCCAATAGTGCTGTGTCCTGGTAGTCAGTGAAATGGAAGTGGTACGAAACGTCAGGAGTTCGATCTCGGGATTGAAAAATCATTTTATCAGTTGGTCTATCACCCGATGAAGTTCAAAGAGATTCGACGCAGATGACTATAGAACTTGGGGCAATTCGAAAATCATCGATTCATTTTCATCAAGCGGCGAAGTTGGTATTGTAAAATGTGAAGCATGCAAATGACAAATCCGAAGCAGAAGGAGATGAATCATGATTCGCTTATCCAAGGTCGGGATTTCAACCTTCGACTAAAGCCAAATCTAGGATGAGTTTTTGATCTTGCCCACTCGACAAAACCCATCTCCACTGAAAATGGGGGCAAACCATTCTTACATCCGGAAAGCATGTCGAAGCCGAAGACATCAAATTCATCGTTTAATCCGTGGGGCAAGTCCTTGAAGCGATAGTTATCATCCGCAGAGCGTAATGGAATCCATTCTTTCAATGTAAAACGCATTTGGCCGCGGAGCCACCCATTTGGTAAAAAGAACGTATCGTTCCTAAATGATTTTCAATCAGATGCGGGGATAATGTTCTCTCATTTTCCTCTCAGGTGATGAACAGAGACGAGGCACCCAAGAAGCCATGCATTCAAATAACAAAACAGTGCATGAAACACGCCCAAAAAGATGAATGAATCTCCTCCGACGTAAATCCTCGAGGTGGATTCGTTGCCCAACCAGACGAAGAAATCATGGCCACAAGCTTGAGGGCCGGCTTCTACAATCTGCACATTGGCATGCAGAATGGAATTCAAATCAAGAGTAAAGTAGTATCGTCCCAATTTGTTTTGAATTTGGAAACCCAAAATAATGCTTAATATTTATCCTTGGCAGGAGCTCGCCATCAGGGCAGACATGTAAGTTTCATTTTTCTCCAAAAACCAAGAAGTCGAAAGAACTTTAGAACACCTAACAATCTTGTGTTACTATGTGAAGTGCAGATTTTCACAACCCTTGTACACTCGTTGGAGCATATGACCAAGGGTAAGATGTATTGTTCCAATTTTTGTAAAGTTTTAGAATATACGATGACATATCCCTTTTATATCTCCAGGATCTCCAGCCTCGATGGGCAGGTAAGTATCCCTTTTCCCAATTCATTGGAGATTAAAAAATTTCAGAATTAATTCGATTCTCACATCTAAAAAGACATAGAATTCTTACTTCGTTGACATTCATGTTTTAAAACATGAGATTGTCTGAACATGAATTACACATGTATGGTGCATCACAAAATCCCTTTGAAGGATAAATCTTGATGAAATGAAATGAATTTTTCCAACAAGAGTCGTTTGAACTGTTCAAAAGGGTATTTTCTCATAAGAGAAGCGAGCCTAATCCAAACACGTCCCATACACACTTGAGAGATGAGGAGATTGTAAATGATAGCGAAACCTTAACCTATGGATATAAGGGTCATTCACAACGATTACATGGATCGAGATGACAGAGGCATTTATTTCTTCATTCCAAACACTACAGATGCCCATTGAGAACCCCATTGAACGGCGATTTTCATTCTCAACCCTGTCAAGAACCACCCCACATTGGGGCAAATGAAGGTTAGTCCAACAGTATCAGAAAGTAAACGGTTTGAAATTTTCTTGCTCGGACTAACATAAATCTTTGTGTGTTGTTTATATGATAATCCAAGTGTCATAGGATGACGAGAATAATTCATTTCTCTATCCTACACACTGTTATCCTTTGCACGACCAAGTTGAGCCAGCAAATTCATTTCATCAACCTATTGGTGATCATTGCATATTCCAAAGCAAAGGCAACATCACTCTAGGAATGGAAGCGTGCCAAAGTTTAAGTTGCATATCTAGCATGATTGCCGAAAATCCTAGCTCCAAAAGAAAAGAAAAACACGGGATTAAAAAAAAGGGGGAAAAGAAAAATCCCTAGACATCAAGAAAAAGCAAAGTGCCTGGTAAAAAGCAAGGCTGATGTCTATTCAAAATATCCCCAGTAAAGTCTAGATATACGATGAAAAGACCCTGCAAAGGAGTCAGATCAAGATGACTACTCTCCAAATGATGTCGTGCTCAAATTGCAAACACACAAACAGACGGTCTCTTAATGTAACAAGAGACGCTTTTAAACATCCTTGTGCGCTCTAAAAGAGGAGTGTACACTTCAAGAAATGGAGATGTTCTTCGAAGGACATGTGGTAAATTTGCAATGATCACCAATGCCAAACCCTTCACAATTTCTGGGCAAAAAATAAGCCTTTTTCGGTCCCCAATCCTTCTAATGTTACAACCCTGAAGCAGTCTTATCTGACTAAGACACTTGGGTTAATGTATAACTTAGCTCAAAGAAGTACGAGCAAAACTATTTCTTTCTCATTTTACAAGGTTCTTGACTTGTAAACCCGGAGCAGATAGTGAAAATTTTCGTTCAACGGCCTTGACTCAAAAGTGAGTCCCCCTTGGAAACCGATATCCAAGCCTAACACTACGGTCCCGTGAAAGACCTCCTGATCGGTCGAAATGTATGCGTTGCGAATGATCCTGAAACCCAGGCATAGGTTGGTAGGAAATTGAGCACTTTCCCTATTAAAGATCATTATCACAGAGCAGTGAGAAGCCTTCTTGGATGAGAAATACTCCAATGGATGTTTTGAGCAAACTCTTTTTGAAATTTTCAAATTGTTTGATCTAGAGTTTCCGTGCAAGGAATTTATGATCACATCTGTATATGGCAGGAATGTTTTGGATAACCTCCAGCAATCAAAATGCACATTTCATGACTAAAACTTAAGTCGTAGAATTTTGTCAGTTAGACAATTATTGTCTTCCCAAAGATTACTAATATCTTCTTGGCGAGGAAAATATTTTCAGGTCTAAGCTTTCTACAGGACTTTTGGCCGCCCCAAAGACTGGGTGCGTCATCCTTAGGTGAAGCCTTTTAGTAGGCAAGTCTTTTCTAAGACCGATCCACAGAATGATCGAGTCTCCGACTAGCCCCGAAGAGTGGGTACGTCATCCTTTGATTCATATCAATTTGGAATCTCATAAATGGTAGAAACCGCCTGAAGGGTCAACTCAATGGTAGAAACCGCCATAAGGGTCAATCAATGGTAGAAACCGCCTGAAGGGTCAACACAATGGTAGAAACCGCCTGAAGGGTCAATGTATGGTAGAAACCGCCTGAAGGGTCAACCAATGGAAGAAACCGCCTGAAGTGTCAAAACAATGGTAGAAACCGCCTGAAGGGTCAATGTATGGTAGAAACCGCCTGAAGGGTCAACCAATGGTAGAAACCGCCTGAAGGGTCAACTCAATGGTAGAAACCGCATGAAAGGTCAATGAATGGTAGAAACCGCCTGAAGGGTCAAAGGACTGGTAGAGACCGCCTGAAGGATCAACCCAATGGTCCGATCCACCATACGGATCAAAACCTTGATGAATCCCGAACGCAGGAGGATTCGTTTTCCCTAATAAGCCTTACATTAGGCAAGCCATTTCTAGTTTAGTCCACCACACGGATCAAAACCCTTGGCAAATTCCCAAATGTGGGATGCGTATTCCTTAGGTTCCTATCAGTTAGGAATCCCATTATGGTTTGACCTACCATACAGGTCAGAGCTTAACATCCCAAGGACACTCCGATGACAAGTCCTTAGGAATCTACTTGAACCCATCAGACACAGCAAATGCTGCAAGCATTCGACAAGTAAGGGGCAGGGAAGTCTATCTACTCCTTAACTTTCTTACATCATATCAGAGAATTGAATGAGCACATCTCTTTTTAAGGAAAAGCACACATTGATGGGCATGAAAATTGGATGTCATGATTTCTTTTATTTTCCCAGTCGAGTCGATCGGAATATAGGTGTCACCTTGTCTTTGAGAGAAACCTCTGACGAAATTCCTCTCAAAGAGGGGCAGCTGTTGACACCTGATTTTTGATCAGTCTTTCATAGTTTATTTTTAAAAAATTCATAAAAAATCTATAAAAAGTTAAAAAAAATTAAAAAATCATCTTTGGTAACCTTGACCAAGCTAAAGGAACCATTTTTGATAAAAAAAAATAATTTGTCATATTTTTTAATATTTTTTAATATTTTCCAAAAATAGAAAAATACATGAAAAATGAAGAAAAATAGCGTTCGATGTCGTAAAAATATAGAAAAATAGTCAATATTTTTATTTTAATTTCCTTTTCATTTTGAACTCATAAATAGTCAAAATTCAAGTTCAATTGCATGTGTTTCTTCATGACGCATAGAGTTGAATTTGGCAAAAAAAATGTCATTCGAGTATTTTAATTTGTAAATTTCTACATATTTTTTAGTCTTGACGTCCAATTAGATCGACCACCATCTACAATAAATTCCCCTTGCTGAATATTTTCGTTTTTGTTTCACATGATTTCATGGTGTAAAACGCCGAGTGGATCCCCAAATATAATCGGGTCGGCTCGTCCAAGACCAAACCAGGGCACGGCGAACCCCATGTGAGTACTCTCGAACTCCTTCGATGCTTCCTAATGCTTTTCTTAGGTTAGATCGTGTGTTGAATGGCTAGGACAGCTAAATCATTCTTGAGCTGTGATTGATAAATAGGGCCTTACTAGGAATGCCAAGTGATTTATTTGCATATCTAGATTTCTTGAGTTGCGCATTTTATTACTGATTGTGATTGCTAGGATAATCACTCATATCTGCATGAATTTTTAGATTTATGGTTCATACCTTACTCATCCGCATGAATCTCAGGCTAGAAAATTCAGTCAACTTAGGTACCGAAAGGGCGTCAACTCTGACAGTTGGTGTAACTAAGTCCCCGAAACCATTTCTCTGGTTCTCGCAGAATTGAATAGAAACTCCCAACTATTCGATTGGGTGGTCCAATCACAGCCTAAAAAAAATGATTGGTGGCGACTCCATGGCATGCACACTTAGCACATGTCACTAGACTACACTGAAAGTCGATCACGCATACCTCCGTTGCGATTTGGGTAATGGGCCTTGGGAGAGGCCCGCGTCCGACCAGACAGGACGGCCCATTAGCCCTCGAGAGCTCGACAACCTCAAGAGGGTCGCGACAGTCAGAAATTCAGAATGACTCATGGAACCTCTTTGTTGACAAGGAATCCTTATGGTGTAGGTGGATTCACTCGACGTTCCTCAAGAACACTAATTTTTGGATAGCGACTAGGCCAACCTTTTGTTCTTGGGCTTGGAAGAAAATCCTCGAACTTCGTTCAGAATTTCAACATCTATTTACTTGGGGGCTTGGCGATGGTCATAGTGTCTCATTTTGGTTTGATCCTTGGCATCCTCGGGGGTCCTCTTAATAAGTTCTTCTCCAATATAGATATCTATAGATCTGGCATATCACGTAAAGCTTCGGTGGCAGATTTCTTTGCCTTGTCGGAACCATCGCAGGTTACTTTCACCTTGGAATCGTGGCCTGAACAGATTCCGACTTTGGATCAGGGCCATTTTGACAATTTTCGTTGGCTTGGTCACTCGTCTGGCGACTTCACCATTGCCTCGGCCTGGAACACCATTCGGCCTAGGAGACAGCTCGTACCGTGGCACTCTCTCATATGGAACAGAACTCTTTTGCCATGGCATTCCTTCCATCTATGGCTGATTACCTTGAACCGTCTGCCAACCCAAGTACTATTGCTCAACTATAATCATATTTCAGCGGGCTCTTGTGCCTTTTGTAGAGGTAGACCCAATAGTATTGACCACATATACTTTGGATGCCACTACACTGGTATTCTTGTTTCCTTTTGGGCCGCAAAATGCAATCTCGTCTTGGTAAATAGATGTTGGGAGGACAACTTGCAGTGGGCTCTCCAACACCTTGGAGGCCGTAAATTCTATCAACAGATCGCCTGATTTTCCTTTGCCTCTTTATGCCACATTAGATGGAGGCAAAGAAATCGCATTCTGTTTTGGAACCAGCCTCTCTTTATGCCTGCCTTAAAGGAGCACCTGGAGAAGATGGTTAAGGACAAAGCGCTCACATTAAAAAATGTTGAGGATACACCTCGCAATAGGAGGATGCAAGCTAGTTGGGGTTGTGATCCAACTATTTTTTGTGCATAGAGGGTCGTCCTTCTAGCTGTTTTTTATTATTATTTCATTTTGGTCAATCTGTTTGGCCGTTTATTTGCTCTTTCTAGGGAATATTGTCCCTTTTTGGACCCACGGCACTCTTGTACTTGTAATGACATTCTTTAGTGTCATCACGAGTACATGACCTATTTTTTGTAGTGTCGGGTTCCTTTGCTCTTGTATATTGCGCTTTGGTTAAAGTTAATGCATATCTTACCTTTACCCAAAAAAGAGAGAGATAATGGCCCAATATATAGCAATAGTCCGATGCATACATGCGTTATGATAAAAATTACATGTATGCCATTAGCAACAATAAAAAGTCCTATTCTCTGCTTTAATATGAAAATTACATGGATGCAATTAGTAGTAAAAGCTCTGAACTTTAATACTACTTTTCTTTATCAAACTTCACATCACCATCAATCAAATGCATCATGGTCTCGCGCTCTTGCAATCGTTGCTCCAGACAAGCCTTTCCAGTATGCATTTGCTTAAACACTGGACTGGGAAGTATAATTGTCTCCAAATGGTGTGATGCATCAAACAAGAACTTTTTCCGAGTTGAATTTCTCCGTATCGACTTCAACACTAGTGCTAATGCCGCTTCCTTTGTACTTGTACCACCTAGCACATACTATGAAGTAACCTAAGTTCAATGCCTGCAATACAGCAACCAGATAATAAAAATAGTCCAACTTTCCCTTGTTAAGATCTTCAGGCAACCAGTCACTATTTGCATCTCCTCCTTTTGTGACCTGGTGAACTATGGATATCAGCAAGCTACTCAAGTAACTTGACATTGCAAGCCCCACAAAAGAGAGTGATCCACCGATACTTCTCATGTTTTCCGGGAACTGCTTGTAGTAGAATTCGACTTGAGCGATGATAGTGAATGCTTCCGATAATCCTCCCATCACCAGCTGAGGCACCAACCATAATCCTGACATAGAAGAAATTGCGCCTCTCCTTGGGTCGACCCCAATCGGCTTGGTCAGTCCCAAAGTTCTCCTTTGGTTCTCGACAATGGCTGATATAAGCATTGTGATCGCGGCCAGGAACATGCCAATTCCCATCTTCTGGAGAAGAGTGATCCCGCCTTCTTTTCCCGACAACTTCCTTAGGCGCGGGATGATCATCCTGTCGTAGATAGGAATCCAGATAGTGAGGGCGATCATCGAGAATATAATGTAAGTGGCAGCTGGAATCTTGAAGTTCAAGCTCCCGAGGCGTCGATCAGATTGAAGGGCTTGGAAGACCACGTAGGTTTGCTGTTGGACTATGGTTATGTAATAGATCATGGCTGAGATCCAAATGGGTATGACTCTGATTAAACACTTCACTTCTTCGACCTGCTGAATGCTGCAGAGTCTCCGTGGATTGGCTGCTGATCCGTCACGGTTAATTTGGTCTTGTGGAGTGATGATTGCGGCTTTGTCGAAGAATCTGAAATCGTCAGTGACTAAGTCAAACTTTAAGAACATTGTTAGCTGTCTGATTCTGGTGTTCTTGTGGACCAAAACCTGTTAGAAAACCCATCGCTCATTTAAATGGTTTTTCTCTTGTTGCTTTTCCCGAGTGCCAATATATGTTTTCCGGCAACTTTTGCGACCGAAGAAAAGTGTGCGCTTTTTTATCCTCTGGGGTCATTGATCTGGAAGATTGGTTCAACAATGCCCAAAATCATGCTCGTATATCATTCATAATCACGCTGTTTAGTGCAACCAGATCAGATATAGCTTGCTGCAACTAATTGTTAGGAGTTTTTTTTTTTTTTTGGTCGGGAATTGTTAGGAGTTTAAACATCGCATGTTGATACGGGAAAAATTTTAGGTGGGGCGGTCCCATGCGCCCCACCAGTCACTCTCTCTCCCCGCCCCATGCGCCCCACCCAAAATCTCCTCGTTGATACGACAAGACATGTCATTTGGCTAGCATGGGAGTCGTGCTTGTCGTTTCTCGAAAGAACCTTTTTTCTGGGAACGGAGGACAGCTTACAGCTGTATCGTCAGAAGTATAAAATACATTATATGGACCGGGTTGTCTTGTCTTATCTCATCTTATCTAACTACCAGTCATTTTTCAAAGGTTACTGTTCTCTCCGGAAGTCCATCAGATATTGCACTTTGCAGACAACTCTCATGCTGCTCGTGCTCAACACAGAAACTCATGAAAATGAAAGGCAAGATGAGAAAGCACCAGCAAAAAACCTGAATTGATCGGTGTGAGGGAGCTTGGAGTTGATAGAACTGCTGACAACATAGTCATACAAGGAGAGAGAGGGCTGGTCCGGTAACTTCAACTTCCTCTTCTTTATTGCTGCCACTATCACCCGTGAGGCGCTCGCCAGCGGACTACCATCCGGCTTAACTTTCACGTAGATCCTCGTTCCCACGAAGAAAGCAGCACATGATAAGAACATGAGGAAAGTGGGAATGGCCAATCCCCAAGCCCAGCTCACGTCGGCTTGCACGTAGACGATGAACGTCAAAGACACCATCATGGCAAAAGTGAAGGTGAAATAGTACCAATTGAAGAAGCTACTGATTCCCCTCTTCCCGGATTCTGTATTGGGATTGAACTGGTCAGCACCGAAAGCCAGGTTACAAGGTCTAATCCCCCCACCTCCAATCACAAGCAGTCCAAACCCGCTGAGAAGAAATGCCATTTGCCAGGATGTCGGTCCACGGCACGAGCTGATTACCTCCGTCTCGCAATGAGGAGGATGCAACGTCGCTATGGCAGCTGTTAGAGTAAGTACGAGCATCCCCTGGAACATGAAATGGAATGTTAAATAGATCCTATTTACATATGTACACTTTTTCTTTCTTGGAACATAATACAAGTGAACCATACAATGATGAAATGCTAAACCCAACCCAACTACCAGAAACGAGGACACTGAAGCGAATCCTAGCGTCTTGTAACGGCCAAAGTAAGTGTCGCAGAGGAAAGCTCCGAGCAAGGTGGCGAAATTGATAGTCCCGTTGAAGATATTAACCATGTTAGTAGCAGTGATACTCTTCATGTTGAAGACAGTGGTGAGATAGACCAGAAGGTTCGAGGAAGTCCCGATCGTCCCGAGCTTCTCAAATGTCTCGTTTCCTGATATTTTTGGCATCCTTGTGTCATTTGTCATTTCCTTCGTAATTCAGAGAAAACAGAGACATATACAGAAGCGAAAACCTTGCTTAGTAGTCACTCTCTTACCTATTACAAAGGGCATGGCTTTTATGCCGCCATAGCGAATCTCCTCGGTCGAAACACCATCCTCCTTCTTCTCCATGGTTTTGTCCATAGAGGTACTCCTCCTTTCCTCCTGGTGGATGAATAAACACAAAGCTAAGTAATTTATACTTGTATAGAATATCACGCAGTTTTTTTTTTTGGACAGATATTGCAGTTCCCAGGAATTCAATCTCTCCCTCCTGATTGGACAGTTCTCTTTTTCATGAATTTTATACTTCGAAATCATTCGGCTGTCAATATTGACGGAGTCTACTTTCGTAGATACAGCTAAAGATTGTTGTAGCCGAGAGATGCTCAGCAAAGTTCTCACTCTTATCTTCAATAGCGGAGAGAGAGATAGAGAGAGAAATAGAGAGAGATGATAGAATAAGGAAAGCATTCATTACTTGGTTGGAGATTCGGTTTTGTACACGCACAAAGGAACACTTTTTTGAGCCTCAATAAAACTTGCAGCACCTTGTCTCCCTAGAATATAATAAACAAATCAACCCCTAATGAAACTAATCAAACATGCAGCACCCATCATCATTACATGACAACCCCTATCATTATTACTTGATTAAAATAACAAAAGTAAAACCCAATTGAATAGCATAACGACAAAACATGCAGCAGAATTGATTCACGCATGACTCCAACAAACTCCTCCTTGGATCAGTTACTGCTGCAAACTCCTATTTTCTCTCTTAACAGTTCAAATCTTCCAGGTTGAAGTGGCTTTGTGAATATGTCTGCAAGCTGATTTTCTGACCTACAATAGACCAACTTAACTTCACCACTTTGTTGCACTTCACGCAGAAAGAAGAATTTGATCTTAAAGTGCTTGGTTTTGCCATAGAAAACTGGATTCTGTGATATTGCTAATGCAGCCTGATTGTCCACATAAACTTCAATGCAATCACCAGAATTCAACAACAGATCCTTTATTATCTTCTTCAGCCACAAAGCTTGATTTGCAGCTGCAGTAGCTGCTATAAACTCAGCTTCTGCTGTGGACTGAGCTACAATCTCCTACTTTTTGGAACACCAGGAGAAACAGGCAGAACCAAGAGTGAAACAGTATCCAGATGTACTCTTCATGTCATCCACTGAGCCAGCCCAATCACTATCAGAAAAGCCCTGCAACTTAAACTTCTGGCCTTTCCTAAACTTCACACCAAAGAACAATGTTCCTTTGAGGTATCTCAAGACCCTTTTTGCAGCTACAAAATGTAACTGACTCGGACTACTCATGAACCTGGATAGAACACTCACAGCAAATAGAATATCTGGTCTAGTTGCTGTAAGATACATGAGACATCCAATCAAACTTCTATACATAGAGGCATCTACTGCATCTGTTCCATCATTCTTCTGCAGCTTCTCCTTAGCAGCCATAGGAGTGCTGACACTTCTACAATCTTCCATCTGAAACTTCTTCAGAATTTCCTTCATATATTTTTTCTGACTGATGAAGATCTCATGTGAATCTTGTTTGATTTCCAGACCCAGGAAATAAGCCATCTTTCCCAAGTCTGACATCTCAAAAACTGCAAACAGACCTTGCTTCACCGTTTCTATCAGATCCACATAATTCCCTGTCACCAACAAATCATCTACATAGAGTGACAGAATTACAATACTATGATTCACCCTCTTGACATAAAGAGTGAATTCACTCAAGCTTCTTACAAAGCCAAAATCTTGCAAATATCTGTCTATCTTCTCATACCAAGCTCTTGGAGCCTGCTTCAGTCCATATAGAGCTTTCCTCAATCTGTATACCTTCTCTTCTTGCCCTTTGATACTGAAACCTTCAGGTTGTTCAACAAAAATCTCCTCATCAAGCTCTCCATTCAGAAATGCAGACTTGACATCTAACTGAAATATAGGCCACTCATTCTTTGCTGCAATTGCTAATAGTAGCCTGATTGTATCAAGTCTTGCAACTGGAGCAAAAGTCTCAGAATAGTCTACTCCCCATATCTGAGCATAACCTTTCACAACTAGTCTGACTTTGTGTTTATTGACAGAACCATCAGGATCAAGTTTTGTTCTGAACACCCACTTAACCACAATCACGTTCTTATCAGATGGTCTATTAACAAGCTCCCATGTGTGGTTCTTCTGAATCATTGCCAATTCCTCCTGCATTGCTGCAATCCATCTCTGATTCTCATTAGCTTCCACAAAGTTAGCTGGTTCAAGCACTGCCACATTGCTTCTTTCATAAATTTCAGCAAGTGACCTTGTGCCTCTTACTGGAAGACCATCCATAGTATCTTCTAATCCATCCACAACTTCATCAACCTGTACAATTGTTGCAGGTTGTTGTTCTGCAGATTGCTGTAGTCCTACATTCTTTTCTTCTGTCCAATTCCACTCTTCTTCCTCTAGAAAAACAACATCTCTGCTCACAGTCACCTTCCCTGTTATAGGCTGAAAAATCCTGTAAGCCTTTGATTGGAGACTGTACCCAATGAAGATTCCAGGCTTAGCTCTTTGATCCAGCTTGTCCCTCTTAACCTGTGGAACATGAGTATAACACAAACACCCAAAAATCTTCAAATTCTTCACAGAAGGTCTAACACCATACCAGGCTTCAAAAGGTGTTGACCTCTCTAAGGCCTTTGTGGGTAATCTGTTCAACAAGAACACTGCAGTATTAGCTGCCTCGGCCCACAACTTCTTAGGTAACATCTTCTTCTGCATCATACATCTAGCCATCTCCATAATGCTTCTATTTTTCCTCTCACTGACCCCATTCTGTTGAGGTGAATAGGGAGCAGTGAACTGCTGCACAATGCCTGCTTGCTCACAATTTAACTTAAACTTGTGGGCAGTATACTCAGTACCATTATCAGACCTGAGTATTTGAATTTTCTTCCCACTCTGATTTTCAACTAAGGCTTTAAACTTTACAAACACATCAGCAACTTCAGACTTGGCTTGCAGAAAATAAATCCAACTCATCCTAGTCATATCATCTGTGAAAGTAATGAAATACCTGCTACCAGTGAGAGATGGTTCTGACATAGGTCCACATAAATCTGTGTGGACTAATTGCAGCTTCTCACGTGCTCTCCAGCCTCCTCCTTTGAAAGGTAATCTGGCTTGCTTGCCTAGAAGACAAGTTTTGCATTGTGGAAATTCCTCCTCCAAACTTGGCAAATCATCTGCCAAGCTATTCCTCTGCATAAATAACATGTTCTTCCTGTGAACATGCCCAAGCCTTTTATGCCATAGCTCTGCATTTTCTTCTTTGCACTTCAAAGCCATTTGTTGCATCTCCTGTGGCTTGAATAGAAAGCACTTGTCCTTCATTGGTATTCTCAACACTTCCTTACTATCTGCATTATCAATAAGGCATTCCTTCCCGTCAAACTTCACCTTATAGCCCTTCTCCACTAATTGACCAACACTCAACAGATTTTGGTCAACTTTTGGCACAAAGAGAACATCATTTATCAGCTTCACCTCCTGATTTCCTTCAATAGCCACTGTACCCTTCCCTTGCACTTCGATATACTGTCCATTGCCAATTCTGACTTTGGACCTGACTGACCTGTCTAGACTCCTAAACAGCTTCAAATTGCCAGTCATATGATTTGTACAGCCACTATCCACCAGCCATGCATCATTCACAACAGAAGAGCTAGAACAGGAAGCTACAAACAAGTGTTCTTCCTCAGCCTCATTTACTGCAATTTGTGCTTTTCCTGCTTGCTGGTGATTTTTCTCTTTGCAAATAGCTTCCATGTGACCAAACTTGTGACATCTTCTGCACTTGGCATCAAGCTTTCTCCAGCATCTAAAGGACTGGTGATTAATTCCACCACAGTGTTGACAAGGTTTCTTATTCTTCTTCCAGTTGCCAGACCCACTAGAACTTCCTTCTTTTGCTTCAAACTTGGAGTCACGTGCATTCCCTTTTGACTGATTCCATTTCTTCCCTTTGCCTCCATCATTAAACTTCACTTTAGCTTGCAGTGCACCCTCTACGTGCTCTTCTCTTCTCATCATTCTTCTATGCTCCTGTGCCTGCAAGGCACTTAACAATTCTGCAAGCTTTATGTCAGCTATGTCTCTTGTATTTTCCAAAGAAGCTATGGTAGCTTCAAACTTCTCTGGAAGAGACACTAGGATCTTCTGAACCAGCCTTTCATCCTTCAAGTCAGTCCCCAAGACTCTGATCTTTTCGGCTATCTTAATCAGCCTATCAGAATATTCCTTCACTGACTCTGAATCCTTCATTTGCTGCCTCTCAAACTCCCTCAAGAGATTCAGCACCTTCATGCTTCTTATCTTTTCATCTCCCTCGTATTCAGTCTTCAAGAAATCCCATATTGCCTTCGCAGAATCACATCTCATGATCCTTGTGAAGATTGGGGCTGAGACAGCAGCGTACAGGCAAGACTTTGCCTTGGCCTTCCTTGTGGTTCTCTCTTTATGGTACTTTATCTGATTCATGGTCGGATCGTTTGGAAGTGGAGCAATCTCATAATCATTCTCCACAGCCTCCCATAAATCATGACCCTCCAAGAATGCTGTCATCTTGACAGCCCAAGCTTGATAATTTTCCCCAGTAAAGACTGGAGTAGCCATAGCAGAGAAACCACTTGAACCTGCCTCCATCACGCACGCTTACCTTCACTTCACAGTCCCTTAAGATCCTTCAGAAGAGCTCTGATACCACTGTTGTAGCCGAGAGATGCTCAGCAAAGTTCTCACTCTTATCTTCAGTAGCGGAGAGAGAGATAGAGAGAGAAATAGAGAGAGATGATAGAATAAGGAAAGCATTCATTACTTGGTTGGAGATTCGGTTTTGTACACGCACAAAGGAACACTTTTTTGAGCCTCAATAAAACTTGCAGCACCTTGTCTCCCTAGAATATAATAAACAAATCAACCCCTAATGAAACTAATCAAACATGCAGCACCCATCATCATTACATGACAACCCCTATCATTATTACTTGATTAAAATAACAAAAGTAAAACCCAATTGAATAGCATAAGGACAAAACATGCAGCAGAATTGATTCACGCATGACTCCAACAAAGATTATGTCGACTCATCATCCCATGTCTCATCCTTCGTCCATTCAATTTGTGCCATAACTAGAGCAGAGGGTCAACTTTCCCTGCTAGAAATTGGCTCTCACAGTTATGCTCAACATAGTTATTCCCCGAAAATAATTGTCCGGATAAGGAAATCCCAGAACTGAACCATAGAAAAGTAGAGGAATTCCAGTCGTATGGAACTTTACTAGATACCAATTATGTGACGAGCATGAGAATGGGAATACTAGTCCGGTTCTTACTGAAAACCGATTCATTTTTCATGCCATTCTAATTTGGTAATTCTCTGGAATACGACGTAACATCCTTGAGTTTCTTTACAACATGACATGCGGAACCAAATGAACAGGGATCTGGTTGATGCAGAGATGTAACTTGTGAAGCCACTCGACTTGACCATATTGAGCAGCGGTTCAGTCCGCTTTCTAGCTGGTTGTTTATTTCAGTTCTGAATCGTCAAGAATATTTGTGCTGGAGAATCTATCCATTCCAAATATGCTGAAAATACAATTCTTAGGTACCGCCAATGAATTCTCCTAGTGAATCCACGAGCGCATTTTTCTGAAAATTTGTGAGCAACCACTTGTATGAATTTCGAACATGTTCAGGATAGGAAGATATCTAGGATTTGAGTTGGGTCGGTGAAGAAAGGGCCTGGACGGTACCAGCACCGTAGTTCATTGGAATACAACCACACAGAAAAGGGCAAATGACAGGTTCTGACTAAAAGAACATAAGCGAAATCCTACTTGCACTTACAAAGGTGTTATTCTCCTAACTGCTAAAAAACAAGAAATCAGGGAAAGCAACAAGTTTGTTTTATCGCACACTCCAGATTAAACCAACTTCAGTACTTGCTGCTCTTGCTGCTTCCGTTGTTTTTAAAACACCTCGCGCACAGAACAAATTGAACCAAGTTCAATGCCGCCAATGGAGCAATCAGACGATAGAGGACATCCATCTTTTCCTTGTTAAGATCTTGAGCCAACCAGTCTCCACTTCATCCGCTGAAGGATCGGCATCGGCAGATTGCTTAGGTAATATGACCCTGCCGGCTTCTCATATTCTCTGGGACCCGCTTCTACGAAAAATCGGCTTGAGCAATGAGTGCAATTGCTTCAGATACTCTGTCATATTACTAGCTGAGGCACCAGCCATAACCCTGACATATAAGAAATTGCATCTCTTCTCTGGTTGAGTCTGATTGGGTCAGTAAGTCCCAAGTATTCCTTCTGTTTTCCATGATTACTGACCCGATCCTGGTGATTGTGGCTGAAAACATCCTGATCCCCAGCTTTGGGAGTATCATGATACTGTATTCTTTTCTAGTGAGTTTCCTTAGCCTTGGGACGACAATTCGATCATAGAATGGCTCCCAAGGCTAAGCATAGCGAAAACAAAGTAACTCATGAAAGGAATCTGGAGCTAAGTGTTAACAATGCAACAATCGGATTGAAGAGGTTGGATGACAACAAAAGTTTGCTGTTGGACTAGAGGTACGTAGAAGACACCGGTCGAGACCCCTATCGGGATGTTTCACTTCTTCAACCTGCTGAATTCTGCAGCATCGCAAGCATTGGCCGCGGGGACTTATCCTGGTTGATAGGGTCTTCTGGGGTGATAATTGCAGCTTTGTGGAGCAATTTTGGAAGCATCGGTAAGTTACTAAACTTCCAAGAGCGTTAGTAACTCTGATTCTTCTGCATTCCTGGGGCCGAAAATCTCAATCTGATCTTGCAGCTTCTCCATATGCTTCATGCGTTTAGTACACGAAGTTCAGGATTAAAACACACTTAACAACTCAAGTGACAAAAGTATTCCAGTGAATTTAACAAAAGTTTTCAGATTTGATTAGAATGTTAGCTTACGAGACGTTCAAAATATGACTTTCGTGACAAATAAATCCAAAAGCCTGAATTATAGAGGAAGAAGTAGGGAAATCTTGCCATTTTGAACATTCCCTAGAGACCGGACCAATCACGTGAAGAGCACACTAAAAGAACACGATTTACCCGGGGAGATCACCAAGAGAGAGCTCAAGCCCGAGTCCATCAACATATCTAGTTGGACTTACCTTCATTTAAAAGCTTAATTTAATGAGTTATGGACCAATTATGATATATTAACTGCTCAATATCATGTCAATTCTTCGATGTGAGACTTCTCGAATACAACTCGCACGTACATCATAACAAGACACGCCATGAGAAGACGTATGGGCAACATCGATATTTCAAAGTTCGTATCGAATTGATTGTTAAATATTTCCAGGACGATCATGTCTCCAACTTGAGCTGGAAAATAGCAAAGGCCAGGACAAGGATATAAATAAATAATGTTGATTGAGAATTTCTAACGATGCATGTGAAAAGGAGGAAAGACGGTAGGAAAAGGACAAGAGTTCCTATTTTCCGACTTTCAACAAAAAGCCAAATCACAATCTGGCAACAAGTTTAGCTAATAAGTCCATCTGTTCCGTGGAAAATCCAAGATAATGACTTGTTTGTTCTCATTGAGAAAACACCCAGCGTGAGCCGACACACTGGTTGTTGAACAATGGTATGTCATGTCGTGCCCACATCACATTCAGTCCATTCTCAGTTACAATGTCTTATAGTGGAAATTCATAATCAACACGGGTCTAAGGATCTATTATCTGTCGTGCTTGATCATCCCAAGTAGAGATGACAGCAAGACGGATTCGGATTGGACGGATTATCATGCTTGGATCTATTTATAGTTCAACTCATTTCGAACCCAGATCATTTGAGTATAAGAAAACATGAAAAATCCGTCACTTATTGGCTAGACACTCGAATGATCATGAGTCTTAACACAAGATGTGAACGATAACTATCCAATAGACGTAAGCGAGAAAGAGCAACTTTTAAGAGTCACGAAATCACCTAAACAATCTTGTCTCTAGCAAGTCGAAGTTTGGAGGTACCAACCAAAATAAATCTGCATAACATGTTCAGGTCGGGACTCGGGATGTGTATCTAGATCCTAGAGGACGTCACAATTTCTCTCTCTCTCTCTCTCTCTCTCTCTCTCTCTCTCTCTCTCTCTCTCTCTCTCTCTCTCTCTGTCACATGCGCGGGCTCTGTCGACTGTGGAATTGAGGGAGTTGACAATTTGATTTTGGATCCTCACAAGCTTCCGATGCAAAAGAAGACAGAAACGTGAATTTTGACAGACTCTCGAATGAAACCAAGCTAACTTCCAAAAGAAAACGAAACGACAAGCTAAACCACGCAATTGGGCGGGATGGCGTTCGGCTATAATGTGAAACGTGCAAGCTAAATTAAAATTTCGACATGTCCTTTTTTGAAAAAGGACTGTTTCCATTTATAGTACAATCTCTAGCCGTTTTAATCTCAATCTATGTGAATTATGAGAAAGCAGATGGAATAGAAGGTTTTTAAGTACGGAATTAGTTGGGCCCAGCTGGTTACTTTTGGACCATAATGGGCCTAGCCTAGTGTGATGGATCAATGGTATGGCTTCTTTTGTGGGTTTATGTAGGGGCGATCATAGTTTCAGGGTATGGATGGTAGGTTTCAGGTTCTAAAAATTAGGAAATTTGTTCAGACGGATAGGTTTCAGATTCCAGGTAGGTGGAACATGGAATCGAAACCTAGAACCTGAAGTAAGTTTTTTTTTTCTCGGTATATGTCTTGACGTCATCTTACGGTATTCCATGGCGTCCGATAATAAGTGTGTAATTCGGAATCACTTTATCATTGAGACTTTTAATTTGTTAATGTTTCATATTTTTCTTATGTTTAAATATGAGTTGTGGACAATTGATTATAGCGGCAAATGATGGTCATTAAATGTGATGATTCACTGCAATCGCAAAACTAAAAATACCCTCCAACCCGTGACAAAGTAGGTTTTAGGTTCCAAGATATGCAGGGTAGGTTCCACGTTCCAAAAAATAAGGAATCTGTTTCGACATGTAGGTCCTAGGTAAAACTTGACAGAACCTGGAACCGAACGACTCATCACTAGGTTTATGTACTTCCCATGGAAAGGTGGCCTATGTGCTCGAATTTAAGATGGTCAATTATGTGAAGTATATATATTCATGAATTCGATTATCCGTGTGCATCTGTCCTATAAGCAGTACATAATTAACCAAAATATGATGGCTCAAGCATAATTTATCATAGGGCTATTTAATAGGAAATCCTAATACGATAACACCTGGATACATCTGCCTAAAATAGTTTTTCGATGGACAGAAACCCTCATGCTGCATTTGGTAGTCAGGATAAAAATCAAGATATGATAAGATTTATCATATCCTGTGTTTGGCTTCCGCTAGGACAAGATAAAGTGAGATATAAGGGAGATATAACATGAATAAAATTATCCCATGAGGGAGGTGGGATAAAGGTGGATAGGATTTCTTACATTAATGATATAAAAGCTATTTTTTTTAATAACACACTTCTTAAATAAAAAATTTAAAATAATAATGAATTATGAATTATATTTGAGTTCTAATATTACTAAGAAAATAAAAATAAGAAAATATTTATTACTATAGTTATTTATAACTTTTAGTTTCCTTTTACTTTATAATATTATGTTTTGTGCATATACACACGCAAACTTCATATCTATATCACTACATATTGAGGTATTTTAGTATATAAATATAATAAAAAATAAGAGATATAAAGATAAAAAATTAAGTGAACAAATTCGAACTTGAAAGCGATCTTTCAAATTCTCGAACAAATTCGAACTTAAAAAAAAATAGAAACTTGCATACCTTCTACTATGTATCTTTACTTTATGTTGAAGTTTCACCACTCCTTTGGTAGTTTTTTAGTTCATGTAACACCCCATACCCTTCTCGGGCTCGCTAACATCCCGCCACGGCCGTTTGATTGAGTATTTCCCTGGATCAACGACGAACGACTTAAGCACAATATAGCTCTGTAGGGTTAAATACACAATAGGGTTACAACTTGCCATCTCCCAAAATACAACTTCCTTTAATAAAACAACTGTAGATGAAGTTTAACCCTTCAGAGCTATATAGGCGTGGACAACCCAAGATAAGAAAGCAGCTCCCTAAGACTTTAAAAAGAAATATAGTCAGGTAAGGTTAACGGTTCATCTACTTCAAAAGGGTATCTTCAAAAGTTAGTCCATAATATTCAAGGGACCTCGTCATTTGGGACCTGAAAATGTTGTCCCACAACGGGGTGAGAATAAATCTCAGCAAGTCATTCCTAACCCTAAACTAGGCCATTAGTACCTCATAACACCTGAAAATAAACAATTCTAATAGAAAGCATAATCATGGCATTTAAGACAATAAATAGAGGTACAACAAATAGACACTCAATTCAATCCAATTCAAGATGCGATTTCACGATTTAAGCTAAGCTTCGTACTTTAGGCATTTAAACAATCAACTACTCGAATAAGGCAATCCATCAATAACTCGATTCTAGCTATTCAGCCCTCACCGTAGCGCCTGGAACATAGCTTAATAATCACATTGTATTAGGCAGGACCTTCGTCGTAATGCCCAGGTCTAATAAATTCATCTGCCCGGACCCCTCGTAAAAACGACTCTTAGGTCATACTTGCATTTGGTAAATGCCCTCGTCGTAACGCCCAGGCTATTCTATGTTTACCAGGACCCCCCGTAAAAGCGACTCTCGGGTCATGCTTTAACCTTAATAGGTTAATATGTGATTTAGTACTTATACATCTCATTCCAACGGCCAATTGCACTCAAGATCACTCAGTCAAGCAATTAACCATCAAGGCACATAGCCGCGATCATAGGTCATCCATGAGCATTCGATTATTTTACACTTTCCATTCAAACTCCGGTTTAGTCTATTAAACCACTTCACTTGCTCAAATTAAATTAAAATGACTTCAACACATGCTCAAGACCCTAAGAGCATTCATGACCAGAATAGGACTTCATCATTTAAACTCAATTTCGCCATTTTTAATCCAAGAAACGACCAAGTGCGGTTCATCCATTTCATGGCAGGTCCATGACCAGGCTTACTCTCAGAAAACTGACATAAATCTGTTTACTTTTTTAGCAATCTAACTTTATAACCTCATTCCTCATGATCTTACGGTCGCGTGGACGAAAACGGAGCTCAATTTGGACTCCGTACGACTTAGAATGACCCATTTCATTTTCGACGCGCGCTGAAAATGGGATTATACGGGCTCTCGGGTCATTAACGTTTTTCTCACAATAACAGCCCTTAAACTCTAGCAATCCAACCATAAAATATCTATTAGTAACCTAACATCATAATAAAAGGTAAGGGATAACTTACCAAGTCCAAGAGCTAAGGAAAACCGATTGAGATAGCGGCGCAAGGCGCGGCGCAAATCTGGTCCGGCGGTGAACAGATTCGGTTCCCTAAGGTTCAACCATAAATTAGCCAAGAATAAACATCAACGACACTCCTAGTACAAGCCTCTAACCCCTTAACATATCTAACTAAACTCTAGAAGTCACTCACCTCAAGATCAACCAAGAACTCTCCAAGAACAACCCTCAGTTCCCCCACGGTTCGGTTCGGATCAAGGGTGTTCGCGCGGCTTCCGGGCTTGGACGGCGGTCCTTCACTGTTCAAGGGGAAGAGGAGGTCGTGTAGGTGGCGGCTCGAGGTGGTGGAGCGGCGGCGAAGTGGTGGCCGGCCGTGGTTCGGCGAGAGAGAGGGCGAGCGAGCGAATGAGAGGGAGAGAGCGCGAGAGAGAGATGAAGGGGAGGGGTTGGCTGAATGAGGGAGAGGAGAAGAGAGAGTGTGATATGAAGAGAAGGATTTTTGGAGGGAAAGTGGTAGTGGAGTGATTGATGGGGTGAAGAACAAGGAATAGTGATCAAGAATGACCATGTGTAAGGAAGTTGGTCATGGGGAAAATCAAGTCCAAAGGTCAAGTCATCTAGTCAATCCATCTTCAAATAATTCAAGGGGCCAAATGACCAAATGGTCCTTCAAAATTCGGCCAAGAAGAGAGGATGGCAATTGTCTAAATTGCCATTGCTCATTTCTAAAGAAAATGGCATTTATCTAAGGGTATAAGGGTAATTTCCTAATTGTCGGTCCGAATTTCACTTTTCTAAATGCTAAGGATGAATTCTAATCCTAACGGTTCCCGATGAGGCGACGTCCAATTTATTCCTGTTGGAATCCTCAAATATCCGGCCTCTAATCTCGAAGTCCAATTTATGGCTAAATTCAGTCGTTTGTCATTCCGGCGTATCTCAGACTAACGGGCAGCTCGTAGGAGTTACGCGTATCGACCCGCGACTAATGTCCCGTTTAAGAGTTACTCATACCACGGCGACTTTGGTTGTCATGTAATTGTGAGGTTTAATTGCTAGTCCCGAAGGTTGTGATCGTTAGGAATCAGTTTAGGTTAATTCGCAAATCATACTATAGTCATCCGGAATCACCCGTGGACCAATCGCATGACACTAGCAAATTGTTCTGAAACCATTCTTAGATCGACCTTTAGCGGTCCAAAATATTCCCTCGGCAATCCTTATGGTCAAAGTACCGACTCGTGGTTGAGTTCTTTAGTCCACGTACTTAAATCCTATTTAGCCTTTCCCTTTTGGTTAGTCGACTCAAGAGAGATCAATTCTGAGTGAGATTTACTGAAATACATCGATAGGCATTCATTCATTCATAAGCTTCGAGATAGGGTCGGAATTCAGAATGTCACAGTTCACGTCAAAACTCTATCAAAATGATGAGAAAGTCGAAACTTCTCCTTCATAGGTTTCTGATTCATGTCAAAAGTCTAGAAAAGAAAAAAGAGAATCCAAACTCATTCTCCCCCGTATCTTTGTGGTTTATGTTGAAATTTAACGAAAGTAGCAAGATGGGCAAAACTTTTCGTAGTTGCAAATATGAATGATCATATTTTCTCTCTTACAAGAGTTGATAGTAAATTATGAGAGATTATTATAGTCCCTGTTTGTGCATTTTCAGGTTAATTTACACCGACATGTGTAAATACCAAACAATGAACATGATATGATATGAACAATATCTGATTTTATTACTGTGATTTACTAAACAATGAATAGGATATAGTAAAATTCCTGGATTTCATATCCTGTCATATACTGGTTAGAAATTCATATGACCAAACGCAGCCTCAAAGTGGTACAGTTATCCCAAACGTACTCTCCATTGACACTTTGTCCTCTTTTGTTGTCACCACGTGACAACGCTAGGCTAGCAAAGTCATTCTTTTTCTACTTATTAACTCGGTTTTGGCTAAATTTGGC
The DNA here is from genome assembly GCA_021437785.1 of Rhodomyrtus psidioides. Taxonomy (NCBI): domain Eukaryota; kingdom Viridiplantae; phylum Streptophyta; class Magnoliopsida; order Myrtales; family Myrtaceae; genus Rhodomyrtus; species Rhodomyrtus psidioides. The sequence goes on along the minus strand of JAILYB010000015.1, from coordinate 8,162,858 downwards.
CATGTGTGGCGCAATGATGTTATAGCTCTTGACTAAGCTAGCAAAAACGATGTTATTTCAACGAAAAGAATGTTGTTTTCTAGAGGGGCTCATGTAATTAGAATCCACGTTAGATCCGTCACGTTCTGAATTGCCATGAAATTAGATTGAATGCTAAACAAGGGTAAACTTGAGATGATTTGGGGAGTTTGTGTGTGTCGGAAAATGAAAAAGAAATGTGTCTAAGTGATACAGGTTCAGAATGTTCTACGTATTAGCTAGTGACCGTATGTCTAGCGATGCCAGGTGTATTTAGCCAAATTCACGAGAAAGGCCACTATCCTAAAAAACCTAGAGCTTTTGGGGTTGTTTTTTTAATTCGAAGATATCGTGCTTACTCCTGTTAAAATGAGTCATGGATCCATTTCTTAACTTATATTTGATGAGCTGAGTTGTTACATGCGTTAGTTATATTTAGCAAATAAGTCATAAATGGGCTTACCCCCACTCTATGACTCCTTTTTCACTCTTTTTCGTCTCACTTGATCTCACGCTTGCTCATTGTGCGCTTTTCCCTCAGTTTGGGTATTAATTTTCCTAAATCGAGTTAAATATTAAGGTGTTTTAGCAATATAGATTGATTCAGATATGAGTCACTAGATTTGTATCGCATAAAAAAAGTCAATTTGGATCGGACTATTTTCGAGCGGACCCAAACTCTATCCGACCTTATCATTTGATGGGTCCACTAGTACCTGGAAAGTTTTTCTTGGAGATTCTCAAACTTTTCTTATATCAATTATAAGCATAGTTGAAATAGTGATGTGGTATAGACTAGGCAAAGCAGAGATGGGTGGTCATTGATTAAGCCTAAACCTTGTCGGGCCTGCCTAAATCATTGCTAAGCATGTCCATCACCAAAAATGCTACAAAAAATTCATTGGGCTAGGCTACTAGGCTGGGCTTACAATTAAATATAAATTGGCGAATCCTCTTTCCAAAAGGGCCTTTTCAAGCTGATGAACTATGTGGAGGCGGCCATACCCATGAACAGGTGTACAGGCAAACTATCATCGATCAATATCTACCAGCATAATTTAATATGACCTAGAGAATATGAAATGATTAAAAAAACTAAAAAGGAAAAGGTTATAGAAAATCATGCCAAATTATACAATTAAGCCTATTAGTAATCTTAACTTGCTTAAATCAAGTTCTTCCAACACTAATGCAGTTAACACTAGACATGATGTCATTTTGGACTTTGTTTATTCCAACTAATGTTAGGGGTGTGCATGGTCCAATCCAATTCAGTCCGGTCCCAGTATGAAATCGAAGACTAGATCAGTAGTCCCGATCCCCAAATTTTCAGGATCGGGGATTAGCTCGAGACCGGTGGTCCTGTCCCAGTGGGACCACTAATAAAATATACACATAACCATCGTACAATCAACACATAAGTACTTATAATCCTAAAATAATGAGAAAAGACTAAATTAGGAAGAAAAATGCTTAAAACAACTGAAACATGTTTATGCTTCTGCATAATTCTCCTCGGTTTGGAAAGAATCAAGCTCAAAATGAGATTACACTTGTACTTCACTAAATCCAAGTGCGAACAAAACAATGGTTTTCCATAATATAGTCAAGATAAAACACAGATTAACTTAAGATAAAACACGATCGAAAACTGCATATATATATTTTGAGTGGTCCGATCTAGTCCCATCCACCATAGAACTGGGGATCGGACCGCTCACCGAGGGCCAGACTGCCCCCTCAAGGACCAGACCAACCCAGCCGATTCGGTCCGGTTCGGTTTGTTCACCCTTAACTAATACATCTTTGCTTGGAAATTATTGTGAGGCAATATATTAAGCATATTATTGGTGATGGAAAATTTACTTTTATTTGGAATGATGATTGGCATCCATTTGGTGCACTTCCCAGCAAATTTTATACTAGGGTCATTCTTCTTTGTATCTTCAGGTCATGGCTTATGATGTTATTTAGGATTTGGATCGGCTTTGTGCTTCTACGCAGCCTAATATCTGTATCCTTGATGGGTCAACTCTATCTGGGAAGTCTACTACTGGAAATGCTTGGAATGCTTTGAGATCTAAAGGGCTTAAAAAGTGTCCTGATGTAAGTTGATATGGTATAGGTTTCTCAAGAGGAATATGCAGATCTCACCTACTTGTTTCTCTATAACTTAGCTATTGAAGACAGAAATCATTATCTGCTTTTGACTGTCCTATATCATCCCGGGTCTGGTTTGTTGTGTTGCATCTTCTTCAGATTTTGAGAGTTCCTAGTGACTGGGATAGTGACATTACCTGGACCATCAATTCTTTTAAAGGGAAATCTCTTCCTCAGCTTTTATTCAAACTTTCTTGGGCAGATTTCCTTTATCTGGAATCCTAGGATTTGCTATTCAAGCGACTCTTCGCATGCTGTTAGTATTGGTTAGGTTGGATTCTCAGGCTCATCCTACTTCTAGGTTGGTTGTGGTTGTGGTTGTGGTTGTGGAATGAGATCTGGTGCATGTCGCCCGTCGAGCAAAGAATATTGATGCCGATGTGAAGTTGCCGCTGGGAGAGATGAGTTTTCCCTTCTATGGGGAATCCTCGCCATTCTCTAGTACTTCAAGATTGTCGGCCGCCCGGATGAGTTCATAAAACTCTAAAAGACGGAAGTATGATCACCATTCGCCATTGAATTTTAGACTGAAAACTTACGACTTGAAATTATGCTACAACGCATTTGAAATGAGTAAAAAATTAAACCAAGTGAAAGAGTAATGATTGTCTCAAGTTTCTACTACTGTATTTGTACATCACAAATCAACAAAAGGCTAGTAAATGTCTGATACGAATTTATATATAGTACCAGTCACCTGAAATGATCAAACCAAACAGCAAAAGCCCCTCAAACTAACGAACTTAAAATCCTATCACAAAACTCAGGTAAATGACTATTTAAATTAAGAGTCGACTAAGTATGTGACGCCCACGTGACATGTGTCATTTCTAATTATATACTCTTTTCGATTAATAAAATGCGAAAGCACAACACCGTACCATACAAGAAAGTCGTACGAGTCTAATTAATGTACATATACATCTTTATATTACCGTCAATATCACAATCCCAAAATAACATCCCAAGTAAAACACAATATGCCCAAGTCCTAAGAAGGGGCTACGATCACCTATCACCAATACCATACTTCTACGCCCAAAACCCCGCTTGTACAAAAGTCAAGCTTTGTACTACGGGTCGTCAATTTCGCCCATTGATTCATTATCGTCCCATCAAAACCCCTCGGTGGTCCAACCGACTCACAGTCCATGTTTAGATATCAAATGACAAATCGACGGAATCCGCTCTAAAAACTCCATGTCATTAGAGCTACACTTAATATGTTGGGTGCACGCAGCGGAAGTCCGATACTTTCACTCGGAGAGATCGTCAAGAGGAAGCCCAAGTCCGAGCCTGTCAATATATCCAGTTGGACCCACATTTATTAAAAAACATAAGCCAATGAGTTATGGGCCAACTTGAAACTCACCTTTATTCAAAAGCTTAAGCCAATGAGTTATGTGCCAACTTGTGTATATTAACTGCTTAGTACCATATCAATTCTCCTATATGAGACTTCTCTAACACAACTCACACATGCATCCTAACAATCTCCCCCTCATGTGTGAGCTCCAGTGTTAGGTTTACTCCCCCTTAGTTCAAGTATCCTTCTGCACCAACATATCTCAACTTGAATCTCCATCAACGCCGCACCAACATATCTCAACTTGAATCTCCATCAACGCCCATCGGGCCCCACAACGTCCATCGGCCCGGAAACCGCGTTAACTCCATCTCAATCTGAATCTCCATCAACGTCCATCGGCCCCGGAAACTACCAGATTCTTTCTTGAGACGCGATCACTAAATTCCTTCTTGAGATATTTGATGGAACAGATCGGAGGCCCACCAATCAACCATCGGCTCTGATACCATTTGTTGGATGCACGCAGTGGAAGTTCGATACTTTCACTCGTGGAAATCGCCAAGAGGGAGCCCAAGTCTGAGCCCGTCAATATATCCAGTTTGACCCACATTTACTCAAAAGCTTAAGCCAATGAGTTATGGGCCAACTTGGATATATTAACTGCTCAGTACCATATCAATTCTCCTATGTGGGACTTCTCTAACACAACTCACACATGCATGCTAATATAATATATACTATTGCTAATTTGGGAATAAGCATATGCTCAAATACACTTTCAAAATGCATTGGAGCTTCGAAAAGTATTGTGATGGACGATCCATCTTACATATTTGAAAAATAAAGGAGAGAGTCGAGAATTTGTAAATGAAAGTCCTAAGTTTAAGTTGGTAGATCATCTCATAACTCAACATGGTACATGCAAAGCACCAAGATCCTAGACACATACAAAATAAATATGACAGAATTGAATAAATAAATGCACTAATTCACCTATGTTATGTTGATAGTTCATTAATAGATGTGTAGACACATAAACATGCCTCATATTAATTATTTCATGTTATTTCATTCTGACACCTCGATACATGGGACATCTCCACTGTGAATTATCCCGAATACCCTTGGGGCATCCTGACTTCGAGACATCTCGACTTCGAGACAGCTCGACACACGTGGCATATCCACCCCGAGGCATCCCGAATCCTCCCGGGTACCCCACTCACAGGGCATCAATCCCTACCAATATGTGGGCAAAAAAATATATCATAACTTACATATCATAACAATATTTATTATATCTTATGTAGCCATTCTCAAAGTCAACATTCGATAGACGACATCATTTTATGCAAATCATCATCGAGATATAATCGCCATGTCTTTTTCATGCATCACTTACATAAGAATTAATAACACCCTTACCTCTTTAGTTTTTTCATTCCTCATACAAACAATAGTAACATTCTCAAAGATTCGACAATCTAAACATCACATATCCAAATAATTGACAACTTAGCTAATCGACAACACTATTAATAGGTCCTTACCAAAAAAAAAGACAACACTATTAATAGGCAATACCTAGCTAGTAAATCGGCAATTTAGTTGAATTACAAGAGTATCACTATCTAGTTTAATCTCACCATTTCCACTTTTTTACCCTACAAAATCTCACGGAAGTTGATTAATCATGATCTCAACATGTAAAAACTCACTCGATGTTTGTCATAAAACTAGAACGGCTCATCATGCAAATGTGACGGGTTGCTGTTTGAACCACGACCGTGCAGTGACTCACGGTGATATGGGTGATGATGTGCAGCGGATTGTATGATGTTGCGCATGAATCAAGCATGGTCCGAAGATCGATCACACAATGCTCACGATTCATGATTCGTGTTTGGTGGAGAGTATGATAGTGAACCGAGAGATTAAATCATGGGGAGAATGGGATGATATTGTATTGATGTTTGAATGATACACGGTTGATGCAGATTGATGCAAGGTGGTTTTGTAAGCTGCGTATTTCATTCGTATGCAGCGACCCAAGATACACACGTACAGATACACGAATCCCTAATCCATAGATTTAAAGAATTAACGCACCTTGTTTCGAATTCATTATTCTTGATGCGGAATTGCAAGAATCCGATGCTCAAGAGCTTCTAATGTAGCGATACACATTTCCCTGCTACTCTAAACAGTCAAACCAATGACAAATTATTCAGTAATTCAATCTTAATGGAAACACTTACCGAAAGCTATGGATATGAAAAATATAATTCGTTCCTTCTGTTACTACCACGTTAAACAGTGATCCTATTTTGACGCAATAATTTTTCGGATGTCACAAAGTGATCCTATTTTGAAGTCAAATCGCTCACTGTGGGTCGACAAAAAACCGCAAGAACGGCCAACCGCAGCGAATAACTGCCAACTCGATAAACAAACGATCACTTCGTGACAAAGTTTCTCGCGCCATATCTATCGGGAAAATTACCAAAAAAGTCCTAAACCTATTGCAATTGTGCCGAATCAGTTCTAAACTTATTTTTTTTGCCGATTCAGTCCTAAACCTTTTGCAATTATGCCAATTCAGTCCATCCGGCGAAATTTGGCCGGCCGACGTTGACGTGGATGCCGATCGGCCGGCGAATCAATATTTTAATATTTTTTGAACTTTTTTATGATTTGTTTATAATTTTTAGGATTTTTTTTTCTTTTTTTTTTTCGTTTCTCCTCCCACCTCCTTCTTCCTCCTTCTGCAGACCGCTCCTTCTTCCTCCTTGCTTCAGACCGCCGCTCCTCCTTCTGCCGGTGCAGCTCCGTCCTCTTTCCTTCGGCCGCTCGATCGCCCAATGATGGCCATGACCCGGTGCCGCGAGCTCAAGCAGACTGTTCCCGGCGATCTCGGGCTCGCCCGAGGCCGACTGCAAGCCACATCCTCGTCAGATCCAGGCGAGCTCAAGCTCGGCCGTGGCCGGCGAGCCTCGAGCTCTGCCGATTTCTTTAATCATTTATATTTCTTCCTCTTCCTCTTCCTCTCAGTTCGAGCGAGACAGAGACAGGCTCGTCGACGCGTTCTCGTGCCTCCTTTGTTTGTTTTGCCTTTCTTGCAGTCCCTATCGCCAGCTCTCTTGCATCTTGAGGTTTTCGGATTGAGAGAGAGAGAGAGAGAGTAGAAACAAAACGACAAAAAAAAGACGATTTTGACGAAAACCCATCGGCTCATCGACTTCCCCTTGCAGAAATTTCCACATATCGGTCTCGAATTCTGCTCCTGTCTCGCCGCCAACCTCGGCCGAGCTCGAGGCTCGCTGATCTGGCAAGTCCCGAGCTCGCCGGCCATGGCCAAGCTCAAGCTCGCCTGGATCTGGCGAGCTCATGGCTTGCCGTTGGCCTCGGGCGAGCCCGAGATTGTCGAGAACAGCCGCCTCGAGCTCGCCGGGTCGAGTCACGGCCATCATCGAGCGGTCGAAGAAGGAGGACGGAGCGGCACCGGTGGGAAAAGGAGCGGCGGTCTGGATCAAGGAAGAAGGAGCGGCGGTCTACAGAAGGAGGTGGGAGGAGAAAAGAAAAAAAGAAAAAGAAAAAAAGAAAAAAAATCCTAAAAATTATAAACAAATCATAAAAAAGTTCGAAAATATTAAAATATTGGTTCGCTGGCCGGTTGGCGACCACGTCAGTGCCGGCCGGCCAAATTTCGCCGGATGGACTGAATGGGCACAATTGCAAAAGGTTTATGACTGATTCGGCACAACTGCAATAGGTTTAGGACTTTTTTGGTAATTTTCCCAACCGAACTCCGATAAAAGTGTGACCAGCAAATGAAACCCTTCAAAATACTAAAAGACCCCAAGCTTAGTAGACCCAAAATATAGCCGGCAACTGATGAAAGTCGGCACTGGATGTTGCCGGTCGAGTTACTGTTCAGAGTGTACCAAGGATTTTGAAAAAAAATCAATTTGTCTTAAACAAGAAGTCGAAATCGCAATCCGTCAAATCCTACAAGTTGCGAGGACGTGAACAGACCTTATTTTCACTATTCAGGCATCAACCGATGTTTCCCAACCATCCACCGCCATTTCCCTCTCTTCTTTCATTCGGTTTCCTCCGAGCTCTCCCTTTCTCTTTCCTTCTTTCCGTTTTGTTTTGTTTTGTTTTCTTCTCTTTCTTTTCTTGTTCTTTCATGTCACTTTAGATGTACAAAAGAGGAGCTGAGTTGGCCTTACCAAAATTAGTTTGGGCTTTTGGGCCTTTTTTATGCCCAATTGTTACAACAACTTGAAAACTTCACAAGGTACGAATAAGGAATAACGGAGTCATATTGGCCTAATTTTTAGTATGCTTTATCTTATTCGTTTTAACTAAAATTTTAGGTAAGAAATAAATTTGAAAATTTAACTTTTAATCCTAAAATTTACAGTCTTGTGACACGTGACACAGCTATCTTATTAAACCGAAGGCCGCTTGTTCATTTAGGCATCTTTCTCAAAAAGATGCGTCCAAGCTGTTGTATCTAGCAATAGCAATATCACCTAGAGAGAGTGAATATGTGATTCTGAATAATTTTGAAACTTAATGCGGAATTAATGATAGTTTCAAAACATAATCTGAATTGAATCAGTAAGATAACGTGTAGATGAAATAAATACAGTAATAAGAGTTCATGGAAGAAAAAAAAAACTACATGCAATATTTGTAGTGGTCCGGCTTAGCAAGCCTACGTACATTCTCCCACGATGATAGCCGATTGACTGAATTTTACTATATGAATCAAAATGAGGTTACAAGAGATATCACTCTCAATCACTCTTGCAGAACCTCTCAAACAAGTGTAGCTCTCTTGAAACAAGTATGAGAATCTGAATAACTCAACCACTTTGGAATTGTATGTTCTTGACACCATCGGCTGGATACCATGGATCTCCATTTTATACTCTTTTGCTTCCAAACTAACCGTTGGACAATTCTTCAAATGATCGCTCTTCAATCATTGATTGGACGTCATCAACCGTAATTGAACAAGGCAGTAGCTGGGAAGATATAATAGCCATTGGAGCAAAGCCTAAACTCTTCAAATTCAGTTGCCCATAAAATTAAATCTTCAGTTCCATAAGTAGAATTAATTCAAATATTCAGTAAACCTCATTCTTAGAAGGCAATTTCCAATCGAAGATATTCTCCTGATTTGTTTGGAAAATAATCTTGTCTATCAATGATTATAAATTTCAAAATAAAAGAAATGCCAATTATCAAAAACCTGCCAACGTGGGTCTTCATAATCTATCAAAAAGATATTGCAGAATTTGAACATTATTCAGAAGCAATCTTCAGAGGTAGAGACTCACTGAATCTGAACAGACTTTTGAATAGTCACTCTGAGCCTCAATAAAATCTTTGCTGACGTATTACATAAATCTTTAGAAGAATAAGCCTTAATAACCTTTTCCATCTGAACGACTTGAAGCAAAAACATGATAACTGTCACTTGAGTTTGAACGTCGGGTTTGAATCAATATAAGCTTTGTTCACATGTTCATCCTGCAACAACAAATTCATAAGCATTAAATATATTCTTTCTGAATAATGATAGTTTTGTCAGAATCAAAGTATTCAAAATGAAGTTTTTCTCAACACAAAAGCATTAAAAGACGAGTAACTAATTCACTACACATATTTACATACATAAAAAAAAGTTACACGTCATCACCAATTCAAAGAATAGGGGATACATTTTTCATAAATTAGAACTCACATGTAATTGGGGGAGATGCATAGAATTCAACTTCATTACGTCCCAAATGTTCTCTGTCTTTATATATTCACCCCATTAATAAATTGCAATGAAGCAGATACACTTTATAACACAGCGGTTGGAGTAAGAGAATTAGAAAAGCAAAGAAAGCCGCCAAAACGAATATGCTTGTCAACTGCTGATCATCAAAAACCTAGCCAGAACAAAAAATAACACGTGTCAACTATATGAAGTGACATTGGAGTGGAGCAATGTGGGATTCTCTTGCATCATTCGACAATCTAATTGACGGAAATTTCAAAAACCTTAGGAACGAATAATAATTCAACTACTGGGCGGTGGAATAGCTACTCCAAGTACTCTTGTTGAGCACCCTCCACGACATCCTAAATTTCATTCTATTTATTATCTATGTTGTGTTATATATGAATAAAATTGATATTTCCTCATAGGGGCATCTACCATAATTTATCAGCCACTTGTTACTATTTGGTTGCTAGATTCATTAGTTTATCACCTAGTTTCTTACCAGCAAATTACATCATTCCTTATATCAATGCTTTTAATTTGAGCCTATTAATGCTCTTTAAGCTTGCTAGCTACGAGTTCTTATTCATTATGCCACATCTCCCTCATTTTCAACCATAAGTTTCACCTATAGAATTACATCATGCATGGCCTCACCCTTTTGCTTTAATTATCACAATAATCAAACGATGATTCTAATTCATGCATCCACTTGGGCGTCACACCTTCAATGTTATTGAAACTTTGAACAAGTCAAGATATTGATGCGTCAGAAGTTATTTGCCTAATAGGGGTGGACGCACATTGGAAAGGGGCATAACTTGACTCTGATACTCTATTAGAAAGTTTGGTATCTCATAATTGGAAGGGGACTACATATATATAAATAATATATAAAGGAAAATGTCAATAATTTTTCGAAACCCCCTCTTACGTGCAAGCGGAATTAGGAGTGACACATAAAATTTGTTAACATGGTTGGACGCACACGCTAGAAGGGCAGAATCTAGTTCTGATACTGTGTTTGACAGTGGTCGAACAAGGTTTTACATGTTAAAATGTCCAACTCAAAATATTAAGCTTAGAAGTGGAGGAGATCACAAATGTAGGAAATATAAAAACCACGTTACTAAGCGATTTGTGATATTTCAACACTCTGATCACGTACATGCCAGATTAAAGAGTGACACGCGATAAATTTGACTGATAGGCTGGACACACGCGAAAGCAGTAAAGTTTAACTCTGGTACCATATAAAATCCTACAGAATCACCGCCAACTATTTTAAAAATTTAAGCTGACACTTTCTTGAGTTGGTTTTCCTTTACTTTATCTAGAAAGCTAGGGAATGTTGTTTACATGGAACTTCGTATGTTTGCTAGTATCGATGTGAACTCTTCCGAGGATCAAAAAGGCTGGGCAGTGTCGTTTCTTGAATTAAAATTTAATGGAAAGAAGTCGAAGAATAAAAAAAAAACGAGAACTGGGACGGCATGGGAAGAAGGAAATTTGTAATTGATGTTCATTACATATCTTGAAGAATTACATAATATTTATAGACCCTTTAGATAACTATAACAATTAAAGACTATCTTGAAAACAAGCAGCAATAAGTAATCATAATTTCCTAGATAATAATTTTCAAGACTCCAAGTTTCTAGATAATAATTGCAAGACTTCAATTCACAAGATGAGCTTGGATTACGAAAAGTTTTTTTCATTTCCAACAGCCTCCCTTAAACTGAGCTCATTTTGACCATGTCGATCATTCTCTTGAGTTTAAGTAAGGAGTCTGTCTTCAACGGCTCAGTAAACATGTCAGCCACTTGGTCTTCTGGCTTGCAAAACTGTAACACAATTTTCTCTATCTTCACTAGATCTCGAATGAAATGATATTTTATATAAATGTGATTGCTTCTTCCATGAAAGACTGAATTCTTTGCAATGATAATTGCTACCTTGTTATCACAATTAATCACCGTCGGATGCTCCTATTTATGATGTAACTCAGCAAATATCAAAGGTAGCCAAACCGCTTGAGTAGAACAATAAGCCGCTGCTATGTATTTCGCTTCAGCATTGGACAAAGCAACCACCTGTTGCTTCTTCGAGGATCAATAAATAATTCCATTTCCTAAAGAGAAAACATAATCGAAAGTACTTTTCCTTTCTCCAATATTACCTCCCCAATCACTGTCTGTATATCCCACAAGCTGAAAATTATTAGAAACAGTGTAGAATATACCATCATCCACAGTACCTTTAATGTATCATAGAATTCTTTTTGCTGCCTGTAAGTTTGATTGTCTAGAAGTCTCTACAAATCTGCTTACCATCCCAACACTATAAACAAGATATGGTCGAGTAGAAGTCAAATATCGTAGACTCCCGACTAGCCTCTTGAAATATGTGGGATCAACTTCGGAGCCACTTCCATCCTTTGTCAACTTCAATCTTTCCTCCATTGGAGTGCTAATTGATTTACAAGTAGCCGTATTGAAATGCTCAAGAATATCCTTGGCATACTTTTGTTGATAAATAAAAATACCATCCTCCGATTGTGTAACTTCAAGGCCGAGAAAATAATACATGAGACACATGTCCGCCATCTCAAACTCACGAGTCATGGCCTTCCTAAAGTCAGAAATCATCTCTTGACAATTTCCGATAAATCTGAGATCATCAACATATAAGCAAACAATAAGCATCTCACCATTCAAGGCAATCTTCTCATATAGAGTATGCTCATAAGGACATCAGTTAAAATCATGATTCATGAAATAAGAATCAATTCTGGTATACCATGCTCAAGGGCTTGCTTGAGATCGTAAAGAGTTTTTTTCAATTTGTAGACTAAGCTCTCTTGTCCTTTCTTGACATACCCCTCGGGTTGATCCACATACACCTCATCCTCAAGTACGCCATTGAGAAATGCGGACTTGACATCCATTTGGTGTATTTTCCAACGTCTTTGAGTGGCCAAAGCAAGGATCATGCAAATAGTATCCATTCTTGCAATCGGAGCAAATACCTCAAAATAGTCAATCCCGAATTTTTATTTGTAACCCTTGACTACAAGACGAGCCTTCAATCAATTAACATCACCATTAGGCTTGTACTTGGTCTTATAGACCCATTTTACGCCAATGGACTTCTTGCCTTCTAGAAGAGAATTAAGCTCTCACGTATCATTTTTCTTGATCGCATATATCTCATCATCCATAGCACGAACCCAACCATCATTGGACAAAATACAATCCATCAAATGAGGGAGTTTCAACAGAATCTGACTGAGTCACTGCAACCGGATCAGGTTGTATCGGTATCGCTACTGGTTCAGATTGACTATCTGAATCGGATTGAACCAACTCCTCCTCATCTAGGACAAAGTGAAACTGCTTCTTCTCCTCCGTGTTCCAAGTCCACTTACCTTCCTCATCAAAGGTGACATCTCGACTGATAACCACCTTCTTTGTTACCGAATTATACAACCGATAACCCTTGGTCTTATTATTGTAACCACGAAAGATGCACTTCTCACTCTTCTCATCAAGCTTCTTGCGAAGTCATTTGGCAGATGGGCATAAGCAATACACTTGAACACGCGAAGATGCTGAACTAAAAGGATTTCACCACTCCACACCTCCCTTGGAGTCTTGAACTCAAGACCTTTAGTAGGACACCGATTCAAAAAGTAAACGGCACAAGTAACTGCCTCCATCCAGAAATGCTTAGGCAAATGTTTGGAATGAAGCATGGTACGAACCACATCAACAATAGTGTGATTTTTTCTCTCCGCTACTCCGGAGTATACCGTGCTATCAATTGATGCTTGATGTCACACTGCTTGAAGAAGCCATCACCAACCAAATATTATGTGCCATGATCAATTCAAAGAATCCGAATTTGGTGCGCACTTTATTTTTCTACATAGGTTTTGAACTCCTTGAAAGCATCAATGGCGTTGGACCTGTGCTTCAAGAAATAAACCCATGGTTTCCAGCTAAAGTCGTCGATGAAGGTAACAAAATACTTGTACCCCCGATTTGACGATGCACCGAGTGATCCGCAGAGGTCAGAGTGCACTAATTCTAACGGCTTTGAAGCTCTCCATGATTGTCCCAAAGGGAAGTTTTCTTTGCACTTCTTCCCAATAACACATGGTTCACATACCTCCTTTGGAGAAGAAATTTCGAGTAGTCCACGGACCATCTTCTTTTGAGACAACAGCTTCAAGCTTTCAAAATTCACATGCCCAAACCGCTTGTGCCAAAGCCATGAAGAATCTTACACCAAGGCATTGAAACACGAGGTAACATAATTAATACACAAAGGAAAAAGTTGAGTTCGAGCTAGTTTTACCTGTGCAATCAACCCTCTTTTGCCATCATGAATCGTGCAAAGCTCATCCTTAATGGTCATGTGATAGCCTCGCTCGAACAATTGTCCTATGTTTAGGAGATTTTCTCGAAGATTGGAAACATAATGAACGTCGAAAATGCTTTGAACCGACCCATCCTTCGCCTTGATTTTAATTGCCCCCTTTCCCATGATAGGAACTTTGGCATTATTCTCGAATCTCACCTCCGAACGAAAGGTGTTATCAAGTTTTGAGAATAACTCCTTCTCGCCGCACATGTGATTACTACATCCGGTGTCTAAATACCAAACATTTTTCTAGTTTTCCACCGCAACATCACACGTGAATAAGAGAGCATTATCATGCCCATCGTTGCTATCAACAAATCTTGCTACATTGGCATGAAACTTTTGACCACCAATCTTCTTGCTTCAACAATTAGATTGGTAATGCCCATACTTTTTACAATTAAAACACTGAATATGAGACTTATCTTTTCCTTATCTAGAATGCTTCTCTTGCCGCTTTTTATCTTTCTTTTGATTAGAAGGATTCTTCTTTTCATCGGGCAACATCAACTGGCTTTGTAGAGCTTCATCCACCATCTTGGATTTCTCCTTAAGTTGCTGCTCGTGCATTTGTAGAGAGCCTATCAACTCATCAACGGTCGAGATAGAGAGATCCCAAGACTCTTCAATGGAAGTCACAATATATTTGAACTGCAAAGTTAGCATCCAAAGAATCTTCTCAACGATATGTTAGTCACCAATAGTCTCACCATTGGCCTTCATTTGATTGACAAGAGTCAATGTCCGTGAGAAATAGCCGGAAATGGACTCCGACTTTTTCATTTGAAGGAGCTCGAATTGTCGACGAAGAGTCTGAAATCGAACCTTCTGGACCTTCTTAACGCTTTTGTATATTTTGATGAGAGTGTCCCAAGCTCCTTTTGCCATCTTCGAATTCGTCACTTTTTCAAAGATTGATGAATCTATCGCTTGAAAGATGAAAAAGAGAGCCTTACGATCTTTCTTGCGATTTTCTTTTATCGTCCTCTACTCCTCCATTGTCAAATCTGTTGGCATTTCTGGCTCCACAAATCCTTCTTCCACAATCTCGATCAGCTCCTAAAACCCCAATAGTACCTCTATATGGATCTTCCAATGCTCAAAATTCTTCCCATCAAACCTTGGAAGTTGAGGTTGGACCATCCCGACACCATTCACGGAAGCCATATGACTCAAGATTTTTCAAAGCCGAATTCACAAAACTTAGCCAAACTGGTTCTGATACCAAATGTTGGAAGAAGAAAATTTATAATTGATGTTCATTACATATCCTGAAGAATTACATAATATTTATAGACCCTTTAGATAACTATAACAATTAAAGACTATCTTGAAAACAAGCAACAACAAGTAAGCATAATTTCCTAGATAATAATTTCCAAGACTCCAAAGTTTCTAGATAATAATTGCAAGACTCCAATTCACAAGATGAGCTTGAATTACGAAAAGTCTTTTTCATTTCTAACACATGGGTAACATGGTTTGTAAATACAGACAAAATTCAGGATCTTTTCGACCTCCATCGGTTGGAGATGCAACCCCTTCCATTTTATAAGCCCCGTCTTTATTATAAAGTTCGTATCTTTCCTGACGGGCCATTACTCTACAGAGAGAATCCTGTTCTTCTAGAAGTTCAACTCTTATATGCGTGAGAATTGAGAACCCCCACATTGAAGGATATGGCCAAAAAACCAAAAAAAAAAAAGTATCTCATCTTGTGATCCTGTCGGGAGATGCTTAGCCTATTTTCTCATCTTGTGATCTTGTTGGGAAATCCATAGCCTAATTTCTCTCTTAGAAAGAATGAAAAGAAGTAAGAAAATTTGTGCAAAATAGAATTTGTCTGATCTAATGTGGAGTCCCACATTTTTCTTTGATAGATTAATACTATTAAAAAATGCGGAATTTTGGTGCTCATCAGACTCTTACCATAAAGTATAAACTAATTATCATCTAATAAAAATTCTTTGAACTCGCTAATCAATATTTATTTTTCGTTAACATTCCATCTAATATCATGTTAAAATCCGTATAACACATAAAGATTATACACATCAATCTACTCTTTGTGGGTCACGTATGTATGCACTTTAATGGAATATTGGCAGAATGCTAATAAAAGGTACCCATTTAAGTCACCGTTACCGGTTTGGATGTTTTTATTGGACGAAAACTATGTTGAAGTAAATATGTCAGGGCATAACAATGTGAGATTTTTAATGATATTAACTTTTTGTTTTTTTGCTTGAAAACGATTCCTGTCCTAAGCTCCAAAAAGCTCTCTCAGACCTCAGACGATGATTTCTAGAACTTAGATTCTACGTGTAAGCACATGGTTGCCTCTTAATCATAGGTACTTGTTTAAAGGAAAAAAAGTTGTGCACGTTGAACAGGAAGCAGACTTCTGACCGAAAAAAAAAAAGGAGGAACACTAAGCAGACTTTTACCCACAAAAAAGAAGAAGAAAAAACACAAGAAACAGAGGATCCGAATTGCTATAAGGAGTATTTTGGTCTGGGTGGTGGGGATTCACCGGGTAACAGAGAGCTTAAATCTTTAAATACTCGTGTTGGCGTTAGTGGAGGGATTGATATGGCTTGTCTCTTAGCCAACATTGGATCAAACGAATAATCTCACTAGAATCAACGAAACCCGAAAGCAATTGGGCGACTGGGATGTGTTTATTTAAGTCAGGTTACATCTGTCTGCCAGAATTTATAAGAGTCGAGCAAGTTTTCAAGAAACGGAAAGCAAGTACGATTCGATGGGAGCATGGTTGGGTTGGATTCTGGGGCTCATCCCACTTCTGGGTTGGTGCTTGTGGTGGTGGAATGAGATTTGGTACGTGTGGCCGGCCAAGAGAAGATGTTCCGACGCCGGTGTGAAGTTGCCGCCGGGACACATGGGGTTCCCCTTCTTCGGAGAAATCTTCACCTTCCTCTGGTACTTCAAGATTCGCCGCCGGCCGGACGAGTTCATAAACTCTAAACGACGGAAGTACGGTCACATCGAATCTTTAGATTGAATGCTTGTGACTGAACTTACGCAGCATTGGTGTACGAAACAACAACGAAAAGCGATAGAGTAGTGTTTGTCTCAGATTTCGACTAATGTCTCTCTGCACATGTTTCAGGTATGGTGACGGAGTAGGAATGTACAGGACTTACCTCTTCGGAAGGCCTTCCATCATATCATGCTTCCCATCAGTGAACAAGTTTGTCTTCCGATCCGAGGACACATTTGTCAATGAATGGCCGAATGTCGATATCGTGGGCACGAATGCTCTTGGGACGGTGCACGGAAAGGCGCATGCCAGGCTCAAGAGCTTTATCTTGAATGCCATTAACCGGCCTGATGCTCTTCGCCGGATAGCTGCTTTGGCACAGCCGCGTTTGGTCGCTGCCCTCGAGCTGTGGGCACAAAAAGGCAGGATTATCACTTACCAGGAAGCTAAGAAGGTGAAGTCCATCGCATAAGCTCCCCATCAAATAACATCGTCCTCTGTGTCTTGTTAGTGGTTCTTACAGTTTGCTTTGCTTACAGGTGACCTTTGAGAACATAGGGAAACTGTTTGCGAGCTTTGAGCCGGGGCCGCAACTGGAAAAGATGGACCGGTTATTTGATGATATGCTTAAAGGAATGAGAGCTCAGGCGATCAATTGCCCTGGGACCGCATATCACCGCGCTATGCAGGTTCGGTCGAATTGGAATCTTAAACTTTCTTCTAATCTGAAAAGTTGGGCGAAAGTAGTAAAC
This sequence comes from Rhodomyrtus psidioides, assembly GCA_021437785.1. Lineage (NCBI taxonomy): Eukaryota > Viridiplantae > Streptophyta > Magnoliopsida > Myrtales > Myrtaceae > Rhodomyrtus > Rhodomyrtus psidioides. Next base: position 8,145,399 of record JAILYB010000015.1, on the reverse strand, counting down.
TTTTAAAATGACAAGTTCTCATTAACTTGCACAATGACTATTTCTCTGCACACGAGTTTAAAGTAATATTCTTGTTCAACAAGTTGAATATGACACTCCAGCTCAAAATGAACGTAACACCAAGAAAGCAATGTCGAGTTATCTTAGCTTTATGAACAAGTTGCCCATTTCAAACCCCAAATGATCTGAAGTCTTTCCCCAATCCAATATTGCAGGCCCGGAAGAAGGTGGAGGCGATATTCAGAGGAGAGCTAGAGAAGAGGGAAAGCCGAAGTGAAGAAACTGTGATCGATCTTATGGACGAGTTGCGACAAGTCAAAGATGAGGAAGGAAAAAAACTATCTCACGACGAAGTGCTAGATAACATCGTCGGCTTTGTGTTTGCCGGTTATGAGTCCACTTCACTTGCATCGATGTGGGCGATTTACTATCTTGCCAAGTCTCCCAATGTTCTAAAGAAACTCCAGGTAACGAGATCATCCGACTTTGTAAAGCTTGGTTATCCACTGTTTCATTGCAACGTGTGAATCTTGACTTGAATGGCAGGAAGAGAACATGTCCATTAGACAGAACAAGAAGGGTGAGTTCGTCACGAGCGAAGACATCTCGAACATGAAGTACACTAAGAAGGTAAAAATCATAGGAGAATTTAGAGTACGAGTGACCATTTGACCAACAGATCTGGAAAGCTTTTGAAGATTGACAATTAGTGGCATACAGGTGGTGGAGGAGACACTAAGAATGGCCAATATTTCACATTTTCTGTTCAGATTAGTCAAAAAGGACATCGACTACAAAGGTACGAAACTATTCCAAGTCTTGCAGATAGATAGCGTTAGCTTATGCGTTATGTCCTGCAGCTCGACCATGGGACAGATTTCCAAACTATTGTTTTCTCAATACTGCCTTTTTAAGGCCGTTTTTCACCTATCGAAAAGATTTTCTCCGCAATTGCGCCGTTAGTTTCTACCGTCTTAGCTACTTTGTACCTACAAGAACTGTTGTCTTGCCATACACAAGGGTTGGTGCTGAGAGCCTGAGTCCTGTCCAGAGCAATTAAAGAGCTTTGCAGTAACGATCCCAGAAATTTGTGCAGGTTATAGAATACCGAAGGGATGGAAAGTGCTTCTGTGGCTCCGATACCTCCACACGAACCCGGAAAACTTTGATGACCCAATGTGCTTTAATCCAGATAGGTGGAATGTAAGACTCGATATCAATTTTGTCCGTGGACAAAGCATTTGCTTTCCTTTCTTCCTACTTTGTTCTCTTTCCGGCGAACCTATGTAATACTCGGTCACGTCCTTCAGGAATCTGGGAAACCGGAGGCGTACCAAGTGTTCGGTGGGGGATCGAGAATCTGTCCAGGAAACATGCTCGCGAGGATTCAACTGGCAATTTTACTGCATCACTTATCAGTAGGATACAAGTGAGGAAAAAGAGTGAAGCTTTTACTCACAGACTTTAGGAGAAATTCCAGTTCATTAAACCACCATTGAATTTACTACAACGTTTGGCAATTGTATGTTCAGGTGGGAACTGCTCAACTCGGAGGCGGATTTTGTCTATCTTCCCCATCCTCTTCCGGCTGATCAAGTTGAAGTTAGCTTCAGCAAGATATGAGGACTGACTCATCTGGAAAAATGTAAAACCGCAATAATCGATACAGTCGTACTTTCCGATCCTGTGCTGTATCCAATTTGTTTCAACCCTAATATTAGGAAGAACTGCAAAAGGAGAAAATCCAAAAGAAACTTTTACATGGAAGTACAGTGGAGCTTAATATTGTAATTAAGTCTGCAATATTGCACACGAACACTAAAATGCTACGCAGGATGCCGGTGAGGCACTGTAATTATATCTGGTCCTAGAGAGGATGAATAGGTGATTATGATCAATCTTGATAAAAGAATGTGGGAATAAATTGATCAAATTTGATATGAGCAGATGTAGTTGACTGAACCATAAAGTACTTCTACCAAACACTAAATAGAGGCGAGTAGAAAGTAGAAGATAATGTATAAGAGATTATTCCACTCTCTCACACTAACATCATATTGACTAGATTCCACTAAGTAATCAAATGAGATATTACAAAAAGATATGATTGCTTGAACATAAGCACTTCCAACAGAAGCGAGCTCTGCCTCTACTGAGGCTTTCTCACTCTACACACTTGATTCTATACTACACCTCTCACAAGATCACACTTTAAGCACAAATAAATAATTGAAAAGGGTGAAGCTCTCTTGAAATATGGATGTTGATCTCTTAATCTCTCTCTTACTTCTCTTTGAACCTGGTGCTCTTTATATTCCCCATCTTCCAAGCTTCTCGTTGGACAGAACTACTCCGATTATCAATTTCCAAAATTAGTTGTTGGTTGATTGTCGAATAAACATCACGAGCCGTTGAGGTGAGAGGAACCAGGGATTTGAGAGGATTGGTTTGCCCATACAATCAAATCCTTAACGCCATTAATCAAACTTCTAACAAAGAAAATTACCTAATGGGTGATTGCCGATCAATCAAGAGTCCTAAGGAAAATAATGTGAATATCTTTGTGATTGATAATCAATCAATATAACTTAGAAACGCAATCCTAACTAGATAATTGACCGTTATTGGGGAAAATTCAATATGCTAAATAATCAAGAATAAGATTGAATAAACAACAATGATTAATAGGAAGATTGAAATGTATCTCCTATAGAATCTCATATGAGTCTGCCTCTACCACGAATCCCGCTTCTATCAGAATGAAAGCATTAAGCATTTTAGTATAAAATATAAATCAAAGTATTTTCAATAAAATAAGGCAGCTTTGATTTGTTCAATCAAATATAATTTCCCAACAGCTTCAAGCATGATCTGCGAATCCTATGTGAGGGAGTTCCTCTATATCTTATTCTTCGGTCAACCGACATCCAGCACCATCAATGTCCTCCTCATTGCCTTTTTTTTTTTTTTTTGGTATCATTGGCATCGTTGGTGCCGAACCTTGGCGCCCAGCTCAACCTTACGTATTCTCACTCTCCAGCTAACAAATGGAGGTCATGACCAACCACGCAAACTCCAAGAATGGAGGTGGCAACTCAAATCTAGATCGCATGACCTCGGATTTGTTGAAAATTTGTACAATATTTTGAAGTAAACAAAACTACCATTTTTTTATTGAGAAGACTTTGATACATATTTTGAAGAAATTTTACAGATATATCTCTATGTCTTTTATACTTAATATATGTTTAGGAGGCAGACTCATACGATATACTTATGGCGAGATACGTTTCGATCTTCAATTAATCCTCAGTGCTTATTCAATCTTATTATTAACTTCCTTCACTAACGGTCAATTATCTAGTTAGGATTTTATTTCTAAGTTATATTGATTGATCAACAGTCACGAAGATTTTATTATGACTTTCCGTACGAGAAATCTTGATTGATTGACAATCACCCAGTAGATAATTCCTTTTATTAAAAGCTTGATTTATGAATTTTAATATTTGATTGTATGGGCGAACATATCCTCTTAAATCTCTAATTCTTTCTACCTCAAAAGGCTACCGATCCTTTGCATCAATCAACTAACGGCTAATTTTAGAGATTGATCCTCGGAGTGGTTCTATCCGATGGGAAGCTTGGAGATGAGAGTATATAAGGAGCACAAGGTTCGAAGAGAATTATGAGATATCAAGAGATCAACATCCATATTTCAAGAGACCTTAATCTATTTTTAAATTATCTACTCGAGCTTTTAAATGAGATCTTGTGAGAGGTCTAATACAGAGTTCAAGCGTGTAGAATGGGATAGTTTTGGTAAAAATAACACTAGCTTCTGTTGGAAGTACTTGTGTTTAAGCAATCATATCTTTCTATAATATCTCATTTTGATTACTGAGTGGAATCCAACGGTAGGGTATTAGTGTGGGAGAGTGGGTATCATGCCCCAACTCTTGGACCCGCGGCATCACTATTAAATCGCCACAGGTCGCTAAAGATAGCGTCTCAGGCATACTATAGACCTATAACATACTACGCATGCATAACGTGCGACACTCTCCAAACAACAAGATCAGTAGGGATAGTAAAGTACGAAATCAACTCAATCATTTCATCAAAAGATAATCATATAAACTAGCATAGGTTCATTAACCTTATAGAGCTAACAACATACAACACCATTTTTCGGGCGGCTCTATAAGACCTCAAAAGAGATAAAAGGGACAAGATAAGGTTAGCTCCACATCTACTACAAAAATCTCACAACGCCTTCGCCTTTGCATCTATAGGGCTCCAAAAAGGCTACGCCACCATAGCTCTCAACAACACTCCAAAAGGAACCCCAACTCTAAATGTTTCCACTGAGATGAGAAATAAATAGTAGTGAGCCAATGCCTAAGCTCGGTTAGGATGTTGATTCGTTCAGAACATCCTATCAGCAATCAAGACATAGCAACACATAAATTTCAACCACATGCAAACTTATCCGCCAAGAGCCACACATAATGCGATGCATACACGACATAACAGTCACTTCAATCAAACCAATGGTAAAGCATCACAATAGCTTGCATGCATAAGACACCACACATAGTCCCATTTATCAACAGATACGACACTTAGGTCTAGCACTCTAGTCAGTTGGTACTGTCACTCCCCGAACCCGACAGGCACGCGAACATCCCTTCAGGACCTCTCTCTGAATGTAAGTGATTCCTAGGATCCATCAGTCAATACCTCCATGACTCAAGACAGTCTTTAAGCAAGCGGAAGTGATAAAAAATCTCCTTACAAATTCGATATGAGATGACTCAGGACAAGGGTACGCCTTATCAAGAACTCTCATTACGAACTTAGAGTTACGACTCTATCCTCAATACAACATGGAATTCTTAAAACCACGAAAGGATAAATCCATTTCTATACAATTCCTTCTCCAATTACCATTCCTTGGCAACCTTGGTGCTTCATCGCTTGGGACCTGTAAAATGTTAATCTCCAACGTGGTGAGATATAAAATCTCAGCAAGTAAACCCTAAACCTAGACCTGACCACCAGTCCTCCCAGACTATGCCACAAAGTAGTATACAGAAGCTCAACAAGGCAGTAGCATATAGCATTCAAAATCAATTTTCTCAATTACTTGGCATAAATGAATCACCATCAAGTATATCACACGCTGTGAGACTCAAGCTTCACACATTAGCATAGGATAAACACATATCTTCATAAGTCAACAAAATGACATTTCAACCAATCATCTCCATGGGCTCCCGGGCCGCGATGTAATTCACAAGGGCACTCTGGCCATTTTATTTCACAAGGCACTCTGGCCATTTAATAATAACTGGGGCTCTTTGGCCATTTACCAAGCATCAGGGCACTCAGGCCAATTATGATGCACAAGGGCTCTCTAGCCAATTACCAAGCATCAGGGCACTCTGGCCAATTACGATGCACAAGGGCTCTCTGGCCATTTAGAATCATGGGGGCTCTCTGGCCATTTTATATCACAGATTCACAAAAGGTAAATCTCATCATGTATCTCAATTCTCAATATCAATGCCCGCGTAACACGCATCAGGCAGTCCGCGTAATAACGCATCAGACTAGGATACTACCCGCGCAATAACGCATCAGGTTAGCAGTCCTTACTTGGCCAAGTGCAATATCCCGCGTCAATACGCCTCAGGACACCATTTGCCTTTCATAAACCCGCGTCAGTATGCCTCAGGTCAAATCCCGTGTCAATACGCCTCAAGACACCACTTGCCTTTCATAGAGCCACGTCAATACGCCTCAGGTGAAATCCTGCGTTAATACGCCTCATGATTTACTCAAGCCCCGCGTTTAACACATCAAGGCATCACATGAATATGCACTCATGAATCAATCAACCATTGGCTAAATAAAATAAAGAGCACATATCATAACTCAGCCATTTCTCATCATTTCAAGCCATCCATCCACTAAATCCATCCAGTAGTGTCCTAGCTTTCAAGTAAAGGTTTAAGGGACACTCACCTCTTCAAGAAGGCTAGCAATTTAATCCAAACGATCATCCTAGGTCAGCAAGTTCACGGCCAAACAGGGCTCTCACGGCGTGCCTAGGAAAACCACATCGAAACTCAATTATTTCTCAATTCCCTTGCGCAATTACTTCAATAACATACACCACACCTTATCCTTAAGTCGTCATAGTGTCAAATCAATGCCCTTAAGCATGCCAAAGGTCGTTCTATCAAGGCAAATCATCACAAGTATCCTCCCACCAAAACTGCCCATTTCTAAGCCCTATGACCAGCTTCAATCTCAGGAACATTGACATTGATCCATCAACTTTTTATGAAATCAAGTTTCATAATCTTATACTTCAATGTCTTATGGACACGTGGACAAAAACGGTGCTCAATTTGGATACCGGACGACTTAGAACGACTTAATTCAAAATCGGTGCGCATTATGGGCAGATTGGACGGCATCTCACGTTTCCACCTTAAACAGCCCTTAAAACTCTTTCAATCTTTATTCCACCAAGTGTACACCCTACCAACATATCAATTAACATTTTAGGATGCCTTAATGATGAAATTATTGTTGGAAAAATAGTGTTAAATAAATAACAAACCTGTTTAAAGAGTATGGAGGATACTTACAATTCGAATAACAATAATAAATATAAACAAGATGCCTCAAATATGAAAATACTAATTTGAGCCTTCAGAAGCAGTATTGAAAATTTATCAGATGCAAAAATCCGTCAGATGTAACTGCATCTGAACCCGTCAGATGCAACTCAGATGCACCCGTCAGATGCAGTCCTTCTGGACCCGTCAGAAGCAGTCCTTCTGAGCTCGTTAGATGCAGTCCTTCTGGACCTGACAGATGGAGTTCCTTCTGAGTCTCCTTCTGAGGCTTCCTTCTGACCTTCCTTCTGACCCTCCTTCTGACCCTCCTTCTGACCTTCCTTCTGAGTCTCATTCTGAGCAACAAAATCCGAACGAAAATATAACAATATAAATAAATTAAATTTAGAAGGAATACCGAGGCCTGTGTCAGACACAGTTTCCTTAAAACAGATTCGTCCCCTCCAGTACGTGCTTTGAGGTTTCATGGATGTCTGTCTCCTAGGATACAACGGTTACACAGCGATAGAGGCAATCACAGCACTCCAAAGCTTCCGGCGAACTTGAACAACACGAGAACACTATCGAAAACAATGCAAATGCAGACAATTCAAAAGAGGGAGATTTTCGCAGTTCTTTTCGTCATGTTCTAAACAGAACGGGAAGCCACCTATTTATAGGCTAAGCGGGCGGAAATAAAAAATAACGGCTAAATTAATTCTGTAACCACAGAATTATAACAGTCGTTACTTGGTTAATACCATTTACACACCGGTAATTAACGTAAGCACGATTAACGGCTTGAGTTGGAAAAAATTAAAGCAGAAGGCAAAAATGGGCTTGTCGCAAGGCCCACTTTCCGATCTGGCATTCGCGTACGCAGGTCGTGCGCTCGCGCCCAAGTTCAACTTGTCGGGCTTCCGTCGGGGCCCGGGATTTGCACCCCCCTGCGTGCGCGCGCGAGGCATAGTACTTGTTACAATAGTTACCACTCAAGAGGAGTGTAACCACATATAAAGCACTTCAAGGCCTTATTCCTTTCCTATGTGGGACTAGTTCTTTGTCACTTCCCACTTCCAACTCAGTGGTGTTCTTTGAGAAATAATTTCTCATTCACTCACCATTAAAATACATCATATTTTCAACAATCCCCCACATGAATGAAAATTGTTTTGGTTTTGACTCTGTGATAGTGTTCAACAAATGAAACCTGCATAGGATAGGTAGGTGTCACCCTTTGAACCTTCCCTTGTGAAAGTATATTTAATTTACCAGCTGTCCAGTAGACATGATGTCCTTGAACTGTCCTGCTTTCTTAGTAAATGACCCATACACTTCACACAGGAATCATCAACGTTTGTTCAGTTCTCATGAGTATGTTCGTTTTGGCCATAAACATCGTCCTAGTTCTGCGAGAATTTCTAAAGAATTCAGCCCTCAATAATTCTCCTTTGAAGCGGCCCCACTTCTTTCTCACATAGGTGATTACTTAATCTTGAGTAATTGATTTACTCCACTTAAGAATCATTAAAGCATAATTGCTATCCTTTTCCTGATAAACCTCCACAGTAATTTATTTACTCCACATACTTGGGGGATATCAAATCACTGTTTCTTTTATAGGAATGATTTGAGGGATAGACCCCCACAGTGATATCTTAAGTTCGTATACTTAGGTTGTCCATTTTGAACCTAGAACTTGGGATCTCCAATCAGCTAGGTTGGGTTTTCCGTTATACAAACTTTTCTGTAATGGGCTGTAGTCCCATTCCTATAGTTGCCTTTCCAACTAACTCTCTGTTTAACCCTTTGGTTAGCGGATCCACAATATTATCCTTTGACTTTACGTAGTCAACAGAGATAATTCCAGTTGAGAGTAATTGTCTAATGGTATTGTGTCTACGACGTAATGTCTAGACTTACCATTATACATGTTACTCTGTGCTCTTCCAATCGCAGATTGACTATCGTAATGTATACAGATTGGTGGCACATGTTTTTTCCATTTTGGAATATCCTCTAGGAAATGGCGTAGCCATTCAGCCTCTTCACCACATTTATCCAAAGCTATAAACTCGGATTCCATTGTGGATCTGGCTATAGCAGTTGTCGCGACCCGTCCGAAAGCGGACGCGGCTAATGGATTACCGATCGCGGGTCTTGGATCGACGCGGGCCCTCCCAGGCCCATACCAAATCGCGGCGGGAGTATTTTTTTGAGGGATTCGACGATAAGAGTCGATCGCTTTCGACCTTCAGTGTGGTCATGATGGCATGTGCAACTTGTGCATGCATTTGGAGTCGCCACCGGTCTTTCTTGGAGGGTAGACCGGAAACCTTACTGACCGATTGGGAGAGATCGATCAGTTCTGCGGAACCAGAGATTTTGGGTTCGGAGACTTGGTTACGTCGGTGTCATTACCAACGCCCTTTCGGTACCTAACGCGAGTGATTCTCCTAGCTAAGAATTCATGCAGGCGCAATTTTAGATGAGGTGGGCTTAATTCTGGGTTTCACGCAGATTGGAAGACTGTTCCTATCAATCATAATCAATTTTTAATGAAAGCACAATAAAATACATAAATAAATCACACTAATGCACATCAATTCAAATCAATGGTTTCCCAGTATAGCCATAAGGGCTTAGGGAATGTGTGATTTCAGACCAGGGGTAAAATGGGAAGATTTGGGGACGATTAGCCCGAAGGGCAAAATCGTCAATTTTTGGAAGACTTGGATACCGAATTACCCAAAATACTCCATGGCTAGTTGATTGAGGCCATTCCCTATTTTTTGGGATTTTTCTAGAATTTTTAGAATTTTTTTGGAAGACGGTTTGCCGGAAGGGCAAAACCGTCATTTTTGAAAAGACCGGGGGTCAAAAGACCCGAAACAGGTCATGGCCAGTTGAATGTGGCCATTTCCTATTTTTTGGAATTTTTTAGAATTTTTCTGAATTTTACGAATTTTTTATGATTTTCTATTTTTTATTGATTTTTTTAATTTTTATTATTATTACTGACAAATATTTTGATAAAAAGCATATCTTTGGCAATAGACAACGCTCAACTAGATAAATAAGCTAACTATTAGATTGAAATAAATACATGCAAATCAAGTCTATGATGACAATATTTTAAAAAAAATAACTCAGATATGCGAATTGAATACGCAAAACATACCTGATTGGACACCGACCTTCAATCGCCAAGCCTTAGTGGGCTACCACTGCCAAGGGCATCCCTGATCGGGCTCGGATAGGAGGACTCGAATAGGCCCGGTCCACGCAAGAGACATCTAGGCCCACTTCCTTTGCCTTTCATTTTTCTTGGGCCAATTCTAAACCTGAAGCTACGCTCTCTTAATGAAGACAAACCAAGCCCACAAGTCCATCTTTTTTTTTTTTACTCTAGCCCACTTGCATCAACCCAACGGAGCAGAAATGGGAAGGCCTACTCGCCACTGTTCCATCTTCTTCCCCGCGCGCCTTCTTGCATGGAAACAGAGGCGACCTCGAGCTTGTTTCAGCTTGCGCCGCCTGCGTCCTTCACTCCCAATCGTCATCGGCTTCCTGACTATCCCGTCACCTGATCACTCCACCGTCGGGTCACACTCCCGTGGACGTCCCCGTTACAAACGCCAAGTCGGCTCGCCTCCCGCCGAACCACGACGCTGGGATCCGCTCACCAGCTCCGTCAGATCGCGCTCGGCGGACCCTCTGGACGCCAAGTCTGCTCGTCGTGACGACTGAGGACATCTTTCCTCTGCGACCAGTTGGCCGCCTGGCATTGAATAAGAACGCCGACAACTTCTTTAACGAGAATGAACAGCTCGCATTCAACCCTGCATTTATGGTCCTTAGTATCTATTTCTCTGATAACAAGCTTCTCCGAGCTCGGATCTTCGTTCCGATACTCAAAGATATCGTCTCGGACCGAACTAACTTCAACTCCCTGTTAATGCTCTCAAGTTTGCTCATCATAACAATCACTTTGGTAGTTTCATGCACATGCAAAGGGATGAAGAGGCGACCCTGTCTGCCATGCAGAAAGGTTCATACCAGCTCGCATCTGGAAGGCGAGAGAAGTGCATCATCAAGAAGGAGAACAACTTCAAGCAGCTGGGAGAGAGATACCAATCCTGGGCATCGAACAGACGAGACTGTTTCATCGACCGCTGGATCAAGGCGTTCTGACCCCCGCGTCACCCATGAGCATCGGGCCGTCTGGATCTCCTACTAGACTCAGGCCGACAAATCACTCGGCCAGAAGCTAGCTATTCACCTCAGCGCGCGGCCGAACGTATGAACGCCGAAGTCCCCGGGGGGTGACTGCAGGCTAACACAGAGGAGAATAATGGCCAGAGCGTAGGCGGAGTATTCAGATGGCCTCTAACCACGGGCTGTCATTGTGGCGGCCGTCGAGCCGCGGACAAGTTTGAGTTCGGAGAAGCTCGAGCGAGCTCGCGTTCCGACTACATTCAGCTACGAAGGTAGCTTGACGGCGGTGAGTCAAAACTTTCGCAGTAGTCTGGAACGGCAACCCGATGAAAATTCGCTCTTGCACAGATTCGGACCAGTCCTACATATTACGGCTTCGACGAGGTTCAGATGAAGGTCGCGGTCTGGCGGAGAGGCTGCCGATGGTTGGACAGCTTGCGTTCAAGACCGAACTTGCGGCTGTCGGGTTCCCAGATTCATGAATAAGAGGTCTTGCGCTGGCATCTGAGATGACGAATTAACGGCTGTTCGAGGAAAGTCGCAGGCTTCGAGCAGTAGAGAGGAAAAAGCTGGCGTTGAAGCTAGTTGGGTCTCGGCTGCTGGCTGGTTTCACTGGATCTGGGTCGCGAGGAGGGGTGGTAATGGCCGGGGCGAAATGACTGAGGGCGTTGGGTGAGAGAATGAGGAGGTGGTAGCTCATGTGTCCTTGGGGTCGAGATCGAGTTGGTGGAGATAGCGAGTCCTCGGCAGTAGTTAGACAACGACCGGGGTGGCAGTCCACGGTGGAGTGGCGGCTAGGCGGTGAGGGAGATTGTCATTTCTTGATCGGAGGAGGGTGGCGATGCTCCCCTCTTACCTTCGTTCTTTTTGCTCTCTCCCTCTGTCTGTGTGTCTGCTTCTTTTTTTTTTTCTCTCTTTAACTCTGGCACGTCCGAATATGCTATGTCCTCCTCTTCCTTTTTTTTTGTTTAATCCTTCTTTTCTATTGCATGGTGGAGGACAGGCTCCTGCTGTCCTCTACTTTTTTTTTTATTATACTCTTGTTTTTGGTTGAGGCGCCGCTCCCCTACCTTTGCTCCATTAATCTGTCTTCCACTCCTTCCTCTTTTCATTTTTTTTAATCATTCTAGTCCCCTCACGAAGAAGAGAAACAAATGGGCGTTTATTGCATACGGTGGTCGACGTCAAGATTATAGAATCTACAAATTAAAAGACTCGATTGGCATTTTTTTTTTTTTTTTTTTTTTTTTATTTTTGGCTCGGTTCGGGTTTATGTTCGTGAAGGAACATTGACCCGAACCGAATTTTCAAGATCTAAAGTAACACACTTGAGTAGGAAATTAAAACAAGATTATTGAATATTTTTGTGTATTTTTCTGACCACGAATGGTATTTTGCTGATTTTTTTGGGTATTTTTATAATTAAATAAATTCGAAAAATATTATAAAATACCAAAAAATATTTTTTTGTTCAAAATTGGTCCCCGAGGCTAGGCCAAGGCTTCCAAAGTTGATTTTGTAATTTTATGACTTTTTTTTATATTTTTAATTAATTTTGAAGAATAAAAATCACAATAATAGATGGTCAAAAATCAGGTGTCAACAGCAGTTTGTTTACAGGATTTCCAAAATACAGCCGCACCTACCAGTGTGAAAACATATCCACTAGTAGATTTTGAGTCTTTTATATAAGATATCCAGTTTGCATCACTGTATCCTTCTAATACAGATGGATACCTGGTATAGTGCAGGCCATGATTCTGAGTATACCGTAAGTACCTGAGTACTCTCACTATTGCTTTCCAATGGTCAACACTTGGATTGCTCGTATATCTACTCAATCTACTAACCATATAGGCAATGTCTGGTCTAGTACAACTCATTAAGTACATTAGACTTCCAATAATTCTGGAGTATTCTACTTGAGAAATACCCTCTCCTCTATTCTTGGATAGATGAAAACTATTGTCTAACGGTGTTCTAGCAATACCAGAATCATTCTTGCTGAATTTTTCAAGAATCTTGTCCACATAGTGTGACTGGTTTAAAACTAAACCTTCCGACGTTCTTGTGATCTTAATCCCTAAAATCACATCAGCAAGTCCCATATCTTTCATGTCAAATCTTGAATTCAACATATTCTTGGTAGATTTGATCATTCTATCATCACTACCAACAATGAGTATGTCATCTACATACAGACATAGAATGACATATCCATTCTCTGTCTCTTTAATGTAAACACATTTATCACATTCATTGATTTTAAAATCATTGGTAATCATTGCATTATCAAACTTTTCATGCCACTGCTTTGGCGCTTGTTTTAGATCATATAATGATTTTACCAATTTACAGACGTTCCTTTCTTGTCCTGGAACTACAAAACCTTCAGGTTGTTCCATATAGATTTCTTCATCTAAATCACCATTTAGGAAAGCTGTTTTTACATCCATTTGATGTACTTCTAGATTTCGCAATGCTGCAATTGCAAGTATCATCCTAATGGAGTTTATTCTCGTCACAGGAGAATAAGTATCAAAGTAATCTAAGCCTTCTCGTTGCCTGTATCCTTTGATTACAAGTCTGGCTTTATACTTATCAATGGAGCCATCTGCTTTCATCTTCCTTTTAAAGATCCATTTGGACCCTAAAGGTTTACAACCAGGAGGAAGATCTACTAGCTCCCAAGTATGATTCTGCAAAATAGAATCAACTTCACTTTTTATTGCCTCTTTCCATAGAGGTCCCTCAGAAGAACTCACAGCTTATGTATAAGTTAATGGTTCTTTTTCTAACAAATAAGTTAGAAAATCATTTCCAAATGATTTTTCCACTCTTGCTCTTTTGCTACGTCTCAGTTCATGATCTGAATCATGACTTTCATCGTTCATAATTTCATTTGTTCGTTTGGACGAACTTGAACCATCATTGGTTTTATAAGGAAAAACATCTTCAAAAAATGAAGCATTCCTAGACTCCATGATCGTATTCTTGTGTACATCTGGAATCTTAGATTCATGCACAAGAAATCGATATGCACTACTATTATGTGCATAGCCTATAAAGATACAGTCCACCGTTTTAGGACCTATCTTAGTTTTCTTTGGTGTTGGAACAATTACTTTAGCAGACACCCCCACACTCGTAAGCAATTGTAGGATGGTCTCATACCTTTCCATAGCTCATAAAAGGGTTTTATCCTCTTTCTTTCGAGGTACCTTATTTAAAAGGTAATTGCTTGACAAAATAGCTTCACCCCACATATTTTGAGGTAAGCCTGAACTTAGTAACATCGCATTCATCATTTCTTTCAATGTGCGATTTTTACGTTCAGCAACACCATTTGATTGAGGTGAGTAGAGCGTAGTTACCTCATGTATAATTTCGTGTTGTGCACAGAATTCACCAATTGGTACTTCATACTCACCGCCTCTATCACTTCTCAATCTCTTGATTTTCTTATCAAGTTGATTTTCAACTTCATTCTTATAGAGAATAAATTTCTCTAAAGCTTCATCTTTGCTTTTAAGCAAATACACATAGCAGTATTTAGTGCTATCATCGATAAAGGTAATAAAATATTTATTACCACCTCTTGTTTGTACGAATTTCAAATCACAAACATCACTGTGAATCAATTCGAGAGGTACGGTACTTCTGTCAATCGATTGAAACAATGATTTCGTTAATTTTGTCTCAACACAAATTTCACATTTGTGTTTTGAATCAATTTGGAATGAGGGTATATGTTCCAAGTTAATTAATCTACGCAATGTATCATAATTAACATGTCCGAGTCTACCATGCCATAAATTGGAGGACTCAAGTAAATAAACGGAAGACTTATTATCTTTATTGATAATCGTCATAACATTGAGATTAAAAAGCCCATCAGATACATATCCCTTCCCCACATACATTCCAGATTTTGACAAAATAACTTTGTCTGACTCGAACACCATGCGAAATCCATGCTTGTTCAACAGTGATCCGGAGACCAGATTCTTTCGAATTTCCGGCACATACAAGACATTGTTCAGAGTCAGCTCTTTCCCAGAAGTCATCTTCAGAAGCACATTCCCTTGGCCTTCAACCGCAGAAGAGGCAGAGTTTCCCATGAACACTTTCTCCCCATCAATTTGTTCGAAAGTTGTGAACATGTCCTTATTGGAGCACACATGCCTAGTTGCCCCAGTGTCAATCCATCATTCCTTTGGATTGGACCCAACCAAGTTCACTTCAGAAATCATTGCAGAGAGATTTTATGTCTGACATGTCTTTTGTCATGTCATTCACCATATTTGTCTCATTATTCTTCCTCTTTGGAAGTCTGCAATCCACAGATCTGTGACCCGTCTTGCCACAGTTGAAGCACTTTCCTAGAAACTTATTCTTGGAAACTCCTCATTTTGGTCCCAACTTCGGCTTGGCGACCTTCTTGTTTTTGTGGCCATGCTTATGCTCCACAACATTTGCCTTAGTTGTAGCAGGATTGAATCCTTTGCGTTCAGAGCTTCTGTTGTCTTCTTCAATTCGAAGTCTAACAATCAGCTCCTCTAGGTTTATTTCCTTTCGCTTGTGCTTGAGGTAGTTCTTGAAATCCTTCCATCCAGGAGGTAGCTTCTCAATAATCACAGCCACTTGGAAGGTTTCACTCAAGTTCATCCTTCAGCCTGAATCTCATGCAAGATCACTTGAATTTCTTGCACTTGACTGATTACAGCCTTAGAATCCACCATCTTATAATCAAGGAATCGAAAAGACAACAAATTTCTTTGCTCCAGCATCCTCTGTTTTATATTTTCGGTCTAAGGATTCCCATAACTCCTTTGCCGTCTTTACTGCACAATAAACATTGTACAAGGAGTCATGTAAGCCATTCATGACATAATTCCTACACAGGAAGTCAGAATGCTTCCAAGCCTTAATAACATTGAAGGCTTGCTTATCAGTTTCTCCATCGGATACCTTAGGAGGTTCCTCAGTCAAGAATCTCGCAAGATTCAGTGTTGTTAAATAAAACATCTTCTGCTGCCACCTTTTAAAGTTCGATCCGTTGAACTTTTTAGGTTTCTCACCATGGTGGAAAGAAGGCGCAGCAGAAGCGGAAGATGACCTAGGCTGATGGACAGCAGAGGCAGAGCTTTTGGTGATGTCATCAGCATGCACATCAACAGCTTCTTTTCCAGTAGCCATTTGAATTGTAAGTGTCGAATCGAATCGAAACGAATCTGTTTTAAGATTGTTGGAAAAACAGTGTTAAATAAATAACAAACCTGTTTAAAGAGTATGGAGGATACTTACAATTCGAATAACAATAATAAATATAAACAAGCTGCCTCAAATATGAAAATACTAATTTGAGCCTTCAGAAGCAGAATTGAAAATTCATCAGATGCAAAAATCCGTCAGATGCAAAAATTCGTCAGATGCAACTCAGATGCACCCGTCAGATGCAGTCATTCTGGACCCGTCAGAAGCAGTCCTTCTGAGCTCTTCAGATGCAGTCCTTCTGGACCCGTCAGATGGAGTTCCTTTTGAGGCTCCTTCTGAGTCTCCTTCTGAGGCTTCCTTCTGACCTTCCTTCTGACCCTCCTTCTGACTTTCTTTCTGACCCTCCTTCTGACCTTCCTTCTGAGTCTCCTTCTGAGCAACAAAATCCGAACGGAAATATAACAATATAAATAAATTAAATTTAGAAGGAATACCGAGGCCTGTGTCAGACACAATTTCCTTAAAACAGATTCGTCCCCTCCAATACGTGCTTTGAGGTTTCGTGGACGTCTTTCTCCCAGGATACAACGGTTACACAGCGATAGAGGCAAGCACAGCACTCCAAAGCTTCCGGCGAACTTGAACAACACGAGAACACTATCGAAAACAATGCAAATGCAGACAATTCAAAAGAGGGATATTTTCGCAGTTCTTTTCGTCATGTTCTAAACATAACGGGAAGCCACCTATTTATAGGCTAAGCGGGGCATTGCGGAAATAAAAAATAACGGCTAAATTAATTCTGCCGTTATGTAATTAATTCTGTAACCACAGAATTATAACAGCCTTTACTTAGTTAATACCATTTACACACCGGTAATTAACGTAAGCACGATTAACGACTTGAGTTGGAAAAAATTAAAACAGAAGGCAAAAATGAGCTTGTCGCAAGGCCCACTTTCCGGTCCGGCATTCGCGTACGCAGGTCATGCGCTCGCGCCCAAGTTCAACTTGTCGGGCTTCCCTCGGGGTCCGGGATTTGCACCCCCCCTGCGCGTGCGCGCGAGGCATAGTACTTGTTACAATAGTTACCACTCAAGAGGAGTGTAACAACATATAAAGCACTTCAAGGCATTCTTCCTTTCCTATGTGGGACTAGTGTTTTGTCACTTCCAACTTCCAACTCAATGGTGTTCTTTAAGAAAAAATTTCTCATTCACTCACCATCAAAATACATCATATTTCCAACAATCAAAAGAACATGACGAAAAAGAACTGCGAAAATCTCCTTCTTTTGAATTGTCTGCATTTGCATTGTTTTCGATAGTGTTCTCGTGTTGTTCAAGTTCGCCGGAAGCTTTGGAGTGCTGTGCTTGCCTCTATCGCTACTTAACCGTTGTATCCTGGGAGACAGACGTCCACGAAACCACAAAGCACGTACTGGAGTGGAGGAATCTGTTTTAAGGAAACTGTGTAGAACACAGGCCTTGGTATTCCATCTAAATTCAATTTAATTATATTGTTAAATTTCTGTTCGGATTTTGTTGCTCAGAAGGAAGGCTCAGAAGGAGCCTCAAAAGGAAGGTCAGAAGGAAGGGTCAGAAGGAGCCTCAGAAGGAAGGTCAGAAGGAGACTCAGAAGGAAGGATCAGAAGGCAACTCAGAAGGAGGGTCAGAAGGAACTCCATCTGACGGGTCCAGAAGGACTGCTTCTGACTGGTCCAGAAGGACTGCTTCTGACGGGTCCAAAAGGATTGCATATGACGGGTGCATCTGAACTGCATCTGACGAGTGCATCTAAGTTGCATCTGACGAGTGCATCTGAACTGCATCTGACGGGTGCTATCAAATTAGTATTTTCATATTTGAGGCAGCTTGTTTATATTTATTATTGTTATTCGAATTGTAAGTATCCTCCATACTCTTTAAACAGGTTTGTTATTTATTTAACATTGCTTTTCCAACAATTATAACAAGGGGACACCTTCCACAACCCCCAACGTGCTCGGTTTGCATAGTCCCTTAACAGGGCAGATTCGGTTCTTCTCTATACCACACTAATCAGTCCATAAATCAACCTCAAGCTCCAATTATCTACCAAACTAATTTGATAAAACATCAATCAACAAGTCTAGAAGGCTCACCAATAATTTCGAAGCAAGAAAATCCTTCTAGGTCTTCCAATCGGGCCGGTTCCCGTCGGCGTGCAAGCGGTCAGCTTCTGCCTTGAGAAAATCATCACGAAACAGCCATAAAGACCCATCCTAAATCATCTAAAATTGAAACCTCAACTCATCCAACTCTAATACTATGAGTGTAGAAGATCTCACCGAAAATTTGGAGCCATTTGAAGCCTTGAAGCCCACGAAACAGCTTCTCTCCCAACACCGGTCAGATTCTACCTCAATCTGACCTTTGTCCATTCAAACAGCCCTACGGGAAGAAATACTGGGCCAAATCGAGCTTTTAATATGTCCCTAGAACCGCAAGATGATAATCTTTCAGATGGCAGTAGTTTTACCTCAATCTGATTTCGGACGAAGCAGTTATGACCGGAGGAAGGGAGGTAGTCGGGACTGGTCGGGCTGCAGTAGTTCGGCCGAGTGGAATTGAGGAAGAAGAAGTGGAAAATGGAGGGAGAGGGAGAGAGTGAAGGCCACGGCAGATGGAGAGGAGGGAAATGGGAGCTTCCACCAAATAATTGGTGTCAAAATGACTTGATTGATTTTAAGGGGTAATTAATGCATAAACCCTTCTTTGGTTGACACTTGGCAAGCTCCAATAATTGAACCATCAAGCATTGACTTCCATTGACCCCATTGTCTTCAAATTTTCGACAGCCATATAGGGAGGTCAAAATTACCATTTTGTCTTTATATTAATCTTAAGGCAAGGGCAATTGGTCGAGAGGCAAAATGGTCATTTGGCACTTTCCGTCCGAAACTTCGTTTTTCCTATTTTGAATGACCATCGGCGAGGCGACGTCAAATTATAATCCAATATTAGAATTATTCATTTCCATTATTCCAATTTTGAGATTCCATTCCATATCTCAAGCCTAGAAGGGCGGAAATTCAGAATGTCACAGGTACTCTTTTGGTAGGACCAGGTATCGTTTTATTCATTCAGTAATGATGACTGATAGTCCCCCCGGTACCCCTAGAACGACGATAATAATCCTCCTGGTACCCCCAAGACAAATATATTAGGCATATTGAGTATCATCCCCTGTTAATCCCGGGCCAACGATAATAATCCCCTAGTACTCCCGAGACAGATATATTAGGCATATTGAGTATCATCTCCTAGTACCCCCGGGCCGACAATAACTATTAGGATCGGCACACAATCGCAGCAAAGTAAAAGATGAGAGAAAGAGAAATCGAGACACGAGATTTATCTTGGTTCACCCTTAAACTAGGGCTACGTCCAACAGAGGATTCCACTATGTCAGCACCTCACACCTCTCGTTACATCACTCAATTACAAGCGAACAAGAGCATATATATCAGTAGTTATTCATGATCCCAAGCCCAAACTACTAATGAAAATTTTCAAGCTTAAATCATAAGAGCCCTCTAGTGTCCAGGGGGCGCTGCCCCCTTTGAGACCCCCGCAGGGCGGCTCCCTTGGACCCTCGCCCCCTCAGCATGAAACGGGATCCATGTGCTTTCCTGTCGCAGGGGAATATGAACCACACCCCAATATTCTCCCACTTGGTAAATATTTCTCATACTTCTTTAGAACCAACTCAGCTATATACCATTCAAATTTTTCTGCACTCACTGCCTTGGTAAAAAAATCTACACGGTTCACCTGTGCGTCAACTTTTTCCAACACAAGAACTTTGTGTTCTACTTTCTCTTGGATGAAATGATATTGTATGTCACTATACTTTGTTCTTGCATGAAAAGCAAAATTCTTAGCCAAGAATATAGCGCTCTGGCTATCACACCCAATATTCACTTCTCCTTTTGTCAAACCAAGCTCTTTGTACAATCTGCTCATCCAGATCACTTCCTTAGTAGCATGAGTAAGACCCATGTACTCTGCTTCAGTAGTAGATAAAGCAACCGTGCTCTGTCTCTTATTCATCCAACTCACAGCTCCACCGAATAAGGAAATAACATAACCGCTGGTTGACCTCCTACTATCAATGTCATCTCCCTAGTCGGCATCGACAAAACAATTCAGTTTTAATGCTTGTTGTCCCTTTGAGCTTTTCATACCTTCATAACATAACTCAATGTCAGACGTACTGCAAAGATAACGAAACACTCTCTTTGCAGCTATCCAATGCTCTTTACCAGGATTGAACATATATATACTCAATACTCTTACTGCTTGAGCAATATCTGGATGAGTACATACCATGGCATACATCAAGCTCCCAACTACACTTGTATATGGAATTGCTACCATCTCTTCAGATTCCCCTTTTAGTCTTAGGACATTGAAGCGCTGATAACTTAGAACTTGTGGACATATGGGTCTTTACTAGTTTACAATCTATCATGTTGAACTTTTTCAATACATCTTCAACATATTTCTTCTGGCTTAACCACAACTTCTTATTCTCAAGCTCCCTTTTTATCTACATGCCCAAGATGAAATTTGCTGGACCTCTATCTTTCATCTCAAACTGTTTTGCCAACAGTCCTTTCATAGTACTGATCATTTTCATATTATTTCCAACTAGTAGCATATCATCTACATATAAGGTTAGAATAATAAAATCATCATCTAACCTCTCCACATAGATACAATGATCAACATCATAGCAAATGAAGCTAAGCTTCAAGACATACGAATCGAACTCTTGGTACCACATTCTTGGAGATTACTTCAGGCCATACAAGGACTTGTTCAATTTGCAAACAAAATCTTCTTTTCCTTTGACCACAAAACCATCTGGTTGCTTCATGTAAATATCCTCCTCCAAGTCGCCATGTAGAAAGGCTGTTTTTACATCTAGCTGCTCTACCTCCAGATTGTATGCAGCTGCTGCAGATAAGACAAGTCTTATGGAACTTAATTTAGCAACAAGAGAAAAAATATCACCATAATCGACTCCCTCTATCTGCGAGTACCCTTTTGTAATCAAACGAGCTTTGTATCGTTCTATAGCTCCATCTGCAGATATCTTCTTCTTGAATACCCACTTGCAACCAATTGCCTTCCGATCCGCGGGTAATTTTACTAGATTCCATGTCTTGTTTTTATCCAATGAGTCCATCTCATCTTTCATGGCTTTCTCCCACTATTTGGCATCTTCCGCACTTTTTGCTTCATTAATATTACTTAGATCATCACCTGTAACAGTCAGAGCACAATTTTCATTATTAGCAAATAGGGTATACTTCTCAAGTGGTCTTGTTACCCGTGTGGACCTCATTAAGACCGGTTCAGATGGTACTTCAATTTCAAACTCAGTATTAGAATCAATTATATCATCCTCCACATCCAGCTCATCAACTTCAAATTTTGAATTTTTTGTTTCAGATTGTGTAGCCTTTGTTTCTCCATGCAAACCAACATCTAACTCAACTGTATGTGGTTCTTCAAGAGGTGGTACAACAATCTGATTTGTCGTAGATTCTATGAACACCACATCCCTACTGAAGGTAATTCGTTCAGTATCAGGATTCCATAGCTTATACCCTTTGATACCATCCTTGTACCCAATGAAGATGCACTTCTCTGACTTGCACTCAAGTTTATTCCTCTTTTCCCTATGCACATCCACATATGCTTCGCAGCTAAACACTATAACATGAGATATATCTGGCTTCTTCCCGAAAAATGCCTCGAATAGTGTCTGATCCTTCAAAACTGATGTGAAGACCTATTTTTTAAATAACATGCAGTAGCTACTGCTTCCGCCCAAATTTCAGCTGCTAAATATGCACCACTAAGCATACTCCTAGCCTTCTCCATGATAGATCGATTAAGCTGCTCTGTCACACCATTCTGCTGAGGTGAATAGGGCATAATTTTCTACCTTCCAATGCCACTGGTACACAGAATTGATCAAATTTCGCTGAACTAAACTATCCTCCATTGTCAGTCCGCAAAACTTTGATTTTTCTATCAAATTTATTTTCCACCAAAGTTTTGAACTCACAAAATTTTTCAAAGACATAATCTTTTCTCTGCAAGAAATGTATCCACACATGCTTGGAAAAATCATCAACAAAAAAATATAATACCTTGATTTTCCAAACGATGCTACAGATGTAGGACCAAAGACATCACTGTGGATTAGATCTAGAATCCCTTTCACTCTCCCTACTATGGATTCAAAAGATACCCGATTCTGTTTTCTATGTGGACAATGTTCACAAAATCCAAAACACATACAACAGCTTGGGATTCCATCTACCATCTTCTTTGAAGTAAGGGTCATTAGCCCTTTCTCACCAATATGACTTAATCTCCGATGCTACAACATCGCAGAATCTTCTTCCACCTGTTCCGTGATATAACTCTTGCCACTGATCACAGTGCTTCCCAGTAATCTCCATAGCTTTCCTTCCCGTCCGCCTAGACATGCACGGTTCCGTCGAACCGCCGGTTCCGGTTCCGCCAAATGGTGGAACCGGAACCGGTCCATAAAGGACTTGTTCCGGTTTTGGTTCGGAACTGGACGGTTCCGGGCCGATTCCGATTCCGAAACCTTTAATTTTATTTTTAAAATAATAAAATAAAATAATAAATTATTAATTAAAATTTATAATCAAATTGTACATTGTAAAAAAATTTGAAAAAAAAAAGATGAGGAATGGGCTTGAACTTAATGAATTATCATTAAGCGCCTACATATCTTCTTGGGGATAGAAGAATCAAAGCCTATGTAGTTCTCTTACCTTTGGTAACCCCAACTTACCTCATCCTCAATCATCGCTACATGTTGTTGTGGTGGCGGTGGTATCTCCACAATCATCATTGAAGAATTTATGTTCTCGATCCAGCTCTTGTTGTCGAAGCCTATCCCTTGTCCAATCATCGACGCAAGCTTGAAACTCCACACTTTCCGGATTTAATCTTGAACGGCGGGAGTCTAAAATTAATCCTCCAGCACTAAATGCTTGTTCAACTGCCACTGTCGAAGGAGGTGTCGCTAATATTTGTCTTGCGATGAGGGAGAGAACTGGATATTGAATTGAATGATTCTTCCACCACTCAAGAATTTTGAAATTTGCACTATGTTCGGAATCACTAAACTCAAAATAAATTGTTAAATAATTTTCTAATTCGTAAATACTACCTGTTGTCCCTTTTTTTTTTTTTGCCTACTCATGAGCATTTTATATCATCTACCAAGTGAAATACCTATATTGCTTCGTGAGACACTATGCTGGACAGATTCACATCCACTATCACTTAAACCATATTTACTACAAAATTCATTATATAATTATACTATAAATTTTTTAACATCTACTTGTATACTATGAATATCTATTACTTCATTCAAATGTAAACATTCATAATAATAAGCATTCAAATAATCTAATAAACCATCTAATTTAGTACGTGGATCGAAAACACTACAAACTAAATAGACAAGAGGAATGTTCAAGTAATAATGCAACCATTTTTCTCGCATTACTAAAATACTCGAAGCTAATTCAGTATCTTTTTCACATTCATTAAAAATACCATCAATGTTAACACACTCTATTAAAAATAAATGCGTAGTAGGATAATAAACACCAGATAAAATATTAGTAGCATCATTAAAAACTTTCAAAAAATCTAAATTTTTTTTGCAAACTTCCCAATGTTGCGGGAGCAAAGCAATATCGGGAACATTATTCGAAATAAAGGAACATAATAAATATTTGTAATCAAAAGTTTATAGAAGCATCTCGTAGGTAGAATTCCAACGAGTCGGAATATCTTTTGGAAACCTTCTTGCCCTTCTCCCATTTTTTTTACAATATTTTCCCTACTCTTTCATAAGTTGAGGACGGCTCCACAAATATCTAATTGCATTATTTATTGGCTGAAGAGATGTTGCAAGAACTCGTAAACCATCTTGAACACATAGATTCAAAACATGGCAAGCACATCTAATGTGAAAAAATTGTCCTCCAAAAAGAGAGTTTACAAAGTTTTTCTAACTCAGGAATTGAAGCAGTATTTGCGGCGGCATTATCAAAACCATCTGAAAAAATTTTATCAATCAAATTAAATTCTTCTAAAACTTGCCTAATTAGTCTATAAATATTATGGGCCGTATGCCTTTCAGGAAAAAATCGAAATGCAAGAAGTCTTTTTTGAATAACCCAATCATGACGTATCCAATGGCACGTGATACCCATATAAGAATTAATATTCCAAGAATCAGTCCAAATATCACTACCTATATGTACACGTCCATTGAATTCTTTAAAAAATCTTAACAATTTCTTTTTTTGTTTTGTATAAACTTGTTCAAGTTCGCGTTTAAGAGTATTTTTCGAAACAGATGGTGCTTGCGGAGCTAACGCAGTGTTTACCAAATATCTAAAATTAGGATTTTCACCAGTATTAAATGGAGCATGCTCAAGGGCAACATATTCAGCTAATGTTTCTTTGTAAAGTGCATTAGTGAAACGAAATAAAGGATGAACGTTAGGATTGGCGAACCCGGGAATTTGTTGTTGGCTAGTATCGATCCCCGCTTGCGTTGAATGTTTTTTCGTCACATGCCGACGAAATGTTCCATAGCCATCTCATTTACCAAGCTTGTATGTCTGCGGACAATATTTATAGCTTAAATCAAACTTGCTTTCATTTTCATTCCATACTTTGTTAAAGTGTAGCCATAAATCGGATTCTCGGCTCGTTCGTCCAGGCTCCTTCGCTATCGATGATTCTTCGACACCACGAGGACGAAGACTTTCTTGCGTTGGGACGTGCTCGACGTTGGGATTGGAAGCATCATCGTCTTCCCAACATGCATATTCACGAGGATCATATTCATGAACGAGATAATCGAATTCTCCCATCTCGATCGGCATCGGGTTCTTTCCCTTTCTAGTATTTCTGCTTCCACTTGCCATTTTTTGAGAAAATTGATTGAAAAATTGTGACGAAATTTAGAGAGAATAGCAGATTGAGAGAATTTGAGAGATTGTGAGACTTGAGAGTATTAGAGAGAATTGAGAGAAATTGTGAGAAAAATAAATAGGGATTGAGAGGTATTTATAGATTTTTTTAATTTTGTTTTTAATTTTTGGCCTTCGGGCCGTTTGGGGGAAGGGCTGTCAGTGACGGCCGTTTGGGGGAAGAGCCGAACGGCTCTTTCCCAGGGGAGGGGGGGCCCCGCTCCCTGAAATTTTCAGGGGGCGGGGCCCACAAGGGGTGGGGGTTTTTTTTTAAACGGGTTGGAACCGGCTCGGAACCGGCGGTTCCGGGCCGGTTTCGAAAAAATAGGAACCGCGGACCCGGTCAAAGGGCCGGTTCCGGGTCCGGGTCCAATTTG
The DNA here is from genome assembly GCA_021437785.1 of Rhodomyrtus psidioides. Taxonomy (NCBI): domain Eukaryota; kingdom Viridiplantae; phylum Streptophyta; class Magnoliopsida; order Myrtales; family Myrtaceae; genus Rhodomyrtus; species Rhodomyrtus psidioides. Next base: position 8,119,861 of record JAILYB010000015.1, on the reverse strand, counting down.
GCCATGTCTACGTCCGCCTCTAGCAATCACCATAGATCCACGGGTTAGCTTGCATGAATACTTGTCGCTAGTGAAAGTAATGCCATAGTTCCCACAGATATAAGATTCTTAGTAAAACTAGGAATATGCATCACATTTGGAAGATTTTTTACTGTCTCATCTTTCATCTTCAGCTTTACCTTTCCGCGACCAATAATATTAAGCGTTGTATCATCTTCCATTTGTACTGTACCTCCCTGATATGGCTCATAATAGCAGAACCAATCTCTATGAGGCGTCATGTGGAAAGACGCTCTAGTATCAATAATCCATGCATCCCAATCAACCTGCGATGAGTTGCAAGCGAGATACGGGTCTCCCGCATTACTATCATCATCCTTCTTTATACTAGATGATAGGGCTCATCTCGCTTCTCTAGGCCTACGCTTCTGTTTCTGCAATCCTTCTTCAAGTGTCCAGCTTTTCCGCACTTCCAACACTTTATTTCAGATCGATCTCGACTTTTTGATCTTCCTCTAGACTTATTACTTACATCAAATCTGGATTTAGATCATTCACTACTCCTTCCTCTTACGAAAAGAGCTTCATTCGTTGCATTATCATAACCTGCTCTCCTCATCTCCTTAAAAAATAAAGCAGATACAACGTTCTCAAACGATAGGGCACTAACACCAGTACTAATCGAAATAATTATATGTTCCCATGAATTCGGCAGTGAACACAGCAAAGTACATGCTTTATCTTGCTCATCTAGATTAACTTCAATCGATGCAAGCTTCCCACAGACAGTATCAAATTCATTTCAATGTGTAGAAAAAGAATCACGAAAGATGTACAGTCGCTTTCGTAGAAACAACATGTTCACGAGCGATTTACTCTGATAAAGGCTTCCTAGCTTAGTCCAAAGATCCTTTGCCGTTGTTGATACCTAAATTTTGACTAAACTTTTCCATTCATGAAAATGAGAATTATATTTCAGTTCTCGCAAAAGAAATAAAAATATATATAATTTTGCATGCATACCATATTTGATTTAGTTTAACATGCATTGCATTTGCAATTAAACCGGCGGCGGAAACAAACTTGAAACAGACACAAAGACTAGGCTAGAGTTTAATGGAAAATTCGGCTAAAGCTTGGTAAGAGAAAAGCCAAAGATCGCAGCCCATGAGCCCCTATTTTTTTACACATGTGTGTTCTTATAAGGAAATTGATTTTTGAAGTAATTAGGTTATTATCTTTAATTGGACTAATTCCCCATGATTTTTTTATACAAATCCATACGGAAACCGTGGACATGTTCAAGGAAAGAAAAGGACACGATTTGAGCATATGCGGTCAAAAAAGGAGAATATTCATAGTCAAAGCTGATAAAAAATAAAAGGGATTGTGCATTAGTTGGGAAAGAAGGCGCAGGATTAATTTTGTCCTGGAATTCAATCTTCGAATGCATGAAAAGGAAAGAGTCAGCCACAAGCCGAGTGGATATATATAAAAAAAGGAATGGAAAGTTGTCATGGATCCCAAATCTATTTAGACGTGCTTTGAGGGAACCAAAAAAAAAAAACACCATCTGCTCGGCCCTGCTTGAAAGAAAACAATGCATCGAGTCAGAAAAATGAGTAAAATTCAATCAACGTGAAGGGGGAGGGATCAATCAGCATCAAGTGGAAAGAATGGATGCATGATTCTCTAGAGTGTTTTCAGGAAGAAAGGCATGAATCGCAGTGCAAATCACGCTCGGCATACTTGGCGCATCATTTTCAATCAAAGTAAGAGATAGGATGACTTGGCTGATTCGGTGGATTGATTCGTGGCCAATTTCTAGGAGCCAAATTTCGATGATTGACTCCTTGGATCTAGATTTTCCAAAGGAACATGAGAGGTTTTTGCTATAAAAGTGGATTGCTTTCATTTACAAAGGGAGGGTCGGCCATTACTAAAATTTTTGGCATCTAAGAGAGAAAGCTTGGATAGCGAGAAATTCAGAGTTGTCAAGAAAGTTCTCTTGCCGAAGCTGGGCCGATCGACCTCTTCTTGTCGCTGTCCATCACAACCATCGTACCACCGTCCAACAGCTACCGTACATCCATCATAGCTCGATATTCAGCCCTGCTTGCCACCGCCAGCTCGACGTATCTGTCCGCCGATCCATCTTGTCGCCGGTGCACCCGAACCGTCAAAACTGTCGACTTGGAGTTGCTGCGTGCTACTGTTTGGCTATTGATCAGCCTCAGTTTATTGTTGATTCATCTTTATTTTCGTGTTATTTGAAGCTCTAATCCAACTGTTACTCGTGCTAGATCCTTTGGATTGCTTTGGTGACAAATCGCATAAAAAAGGGACTTTTTTTTTTGGACATTTTTCATCGAGCGTGTGCTGCTGGGCTTTAACTTTGGGAAAAGGTAATACTTTCCATTGTTGATTACAGTTCATGCATGGTTGAACTGGTGACTTGCATATGTGGTCGATGGTCACGTGTTGTTTTGTAATTAAAGCTGGAAGTTTAACTTTTCAATCAAATTTTTATATTAAAAAAATGAAAATTGGTCGTCAGAAGCTTTGATTTCTTTAAACAAATCTAATCTGATCATTGTGTCGGTCAAATAACTTAAGTAATCCGAGAACCGACCATTATTTGACGGGGAAACTCTTTTCTCGAATTTAATTTGCTCGTCCTCATAAGGATCTAAGTTGGATTTGGAAAAAAAGTTGTCTTTTTTTTTGTTAAATAAAAAACACCACAAAGCGTAAAGGCATCGCCACGAGTACGTGCTATCCTTCGACCGAATCTGTCCCGAGCTGATCGTGACACACCATGAACTAATTCCCCATCATCCTTTTTGAGTAGATTTACTGGCCTCGAGTTGTCGTCGTGAATTGCGAATCGCCAAGGAGCACCACGTGATCTGTTGGAAGCATCGGTCCTCGTCGTTCGATTTTATCATTTGATTATTCGATTTGGAAATAATATACACGGAATAGGCAGCGATTCTTATCCGATTCAATATTTTGTCGCCATATTTCGGATAGTTCAATATCTAACATGAATATGAGAGATTTTAAGCATTATTCGGTTGGGTTTATTATTGAATTAATTACTGATTTGAATCGCAAGACGATGTCATTTTTCTAATCAAATTTGAATCCATCGCGATCAATATTTTGTCAAGATTATGATATCCATTAATTTACGAACCGAGAGACGGATTATTTTTTGGGATATCATAACTTTTTTTTTAAAAAAAATCTTGAAATATCATGCCACGGATCGAATTGTACTTGTATCCTTACTAAGCAGTTTTTCTTTTTCTTAGGAAAAGGAATAAAAAAGAAGGTCTCATGTTAAATTAGGTTAACTGTAATTAGATTAATTTTTAGGTGCCATGTGATATTGGAACAGCTGCTTTTAAATGTGCATCTCATGCATGGCATTTTAGCATACACTACAAAAAAAAACATAGATTTAGCCACGGAAAATTAGTGACGAAAAAAATTCGTCGCTAATTTGCGACGAATATATCGACGGAAAAATAATTCGTCGCTATTTACGACGAAAATAGGGACAAAATAAATTCGTGGCTAATTAGCGACGACATTAACGACGAACAAAATTCATCACAAATTAGAGACGAATTTAGTGACGACTTAATTTTCCGTCACTAATTTGCTACGAATTTAGCGACGGAATTTAAATTTCGTCTCTAAATTAGTGACGAAAGATGTTTTCTTCACAAAAAATCGCAACATAATTTAATTTTTCCGAAATTTAGCGACGAACAAATTTCGTCACAAATTAGAGACGAATTTAGTGACGAATTAATTTTCCGTCACTAATTTGCTACGAATTTAGCGACCGAATTTAATTTTTGTCTCTAAATTAGCGAGGAATGATGTTTTCGTCACAAAAAATCGCGACATAATTTAATATTTCTGAAATTTAGCGACGACCCCATCTATTCGTCGCTAATTTAGAGACGAAAATTAAATTCGGTCGCTAAATTTGGGACGAAAAATACTTTTCGTCACAAATTTAGCGACCGAATTTAATTTTTCTGAAATTTAGTGACGAAAGACATAATTCATTGCTAAATTTTGCCACGGAAATCACTTTTCGTCGCTAAAACGACATAAATAAAATTAAAATTAAAATAAACAAATTTAGTTATTAAATTTTAGCGACAAACAGATGAGTTCGTCGCTAATTTAGTGTTTCTTTTTTATTTAATTTTTTATTTTTTTGGTAAATTTAGCGACGAACAGTGTTGTTCGTCGCTAATTTGAGGAAAAATAATATAAAAAGAATTTACTAGTGACGAAACCCTTTATTCGTCGCTAATTTAGTGTTTCTTTTTTATTTAATTTTTAATTTTTATTTTTTGGTAAATTTAGCGACGAACGGTGTTGTTCGTCGCTAATTTGAGGAAAAATAATATAAAAAGAATTTATTAGAGACGAAATTGGTTTTTCGTCGCTAAAATAATTTTAAAAAAAGTATAATTAGCGAGGAAACCCTTTTTTCGTCGCTAAATATTACTTTTTATTGAAATTAAATTAGTGACAAAATGTGAAGGTCGTCGCTAATTAGTTCTTTTTTTAATTTTCTTTTATCAATTGCTATAAGCTTCGTGAATCATATGTAATTTTTCTATAGCGACGAAAACAATCCTTCGTCACTAATTGCTATCCTTAATTTATATATTAATTAGGTATATAAAGTTGTGAACAACAAAAAATGGAGATCAATTCTTTTGATAAAATATAACTTAGAAAAAAAAATCGTCTTTGATGAGATACTAAATAGAGTAGAGTAAGGATCTATTCGAAAATGATTTACTTTGCATAATATTTGATCACCAAAAATATATATTGTAATTGTGTTATCCACGAAAATGAAATCGATCGATTCTTTCTTCTAATTTTGAAAGATAGATAAGATATTATAATCGAATAAGAGATGTTGTAAAACAATTAATGAAGATTTCAAAAACATTAGAAGGATCAGTTTTTTAGCAAGGTATGGAAAGTATCATCAAATATTCAAATTTGAATGGTCTGATGATGCATTTTTTGCCTATCCCACGAAAGATTCATCATGTGGTGGTATGGCCAAATCTTGAGAGGAACTTGTTGATTTTCTTCACATAAATCCTCTGGAGTTTTCTGTACTCGTGCTCTATTAGTGTGATGGATCTGGGAGTTGTGGTGTGGATTCTAAAGATCTGTCGATGAAGATTAGGCTTGAAGGTAGTAGTGTCGTAGTGCAGTGCCTGGTCTCGCACATCTCCTGTTGGGCTAAAGAAAACCTAAGGCCTGTGAAAAATGACTGTTGTGTGCCTTTATGGTTCATCCCTTCCAAAATGTCTTTGAGAAATGAAGTTATTCTTCCATGCTGCTAAAGGTTGGAACCAAGTGAGTATCTTTGTCAAAGCCTTTTGGTTTGAGAAATCTCCCATGAATGCTCTGGACAAGACTTGAATAATTTTATTTGTGGAAAATTCAATGGCAACAACATAGACATTGAACAAAATACCAAAAGAACAATTTAAGATCTTCAGGAAAATCATGGTCAGGAGACCACCACAGAATATAGATAAACGGATAGTCTGGATTAAGGCCATGCGGTCTTAACATCAATCCGCAATAGGTACTGAATATGCAATAGTGGTACATGTGCATATAATACTTCACATTCTCAGTGAAATAATTTTCTGGAACTTCTCTTGGAACTTTTAGAGGGTAACTGTAAGAATTTCACGGTGTATCTCGCATTGGTGTAGTGTGAAATATTCCTGCGTTCAATGGATTTCTGCGCACATACATGTTGATGGATTCAACCGGCTGCTTCGGTCTGGACAGGAAATATGCAAGGACATTCATTTTGCCTAATGTATGTTTAGCATTAAAAGAATATTTTGAGAACCATTCGGCCCACCGTAACAATTGAGGGTGGAAAATCTGTTTCTGCTTGAATTTGAGCATTTAGGGAAATGAAGACATATCCATTTCTACCAGAAAGTGATGGCTAATAAGGTGGTATTCAAACTTCTTGATGCCATATTTGACCGCGAGAATCTCCTTAAAAGTGGAGTGGTAATGCATTTCTACAGGAGTGAATCTTTCACTTTTGTAAGCACAAATGAAGCGCTTACCTTTGATTTCTTCAAGGAGAATAGCTGCCCAATACTGCTTTGGTCCCCATGGGGGAGCATCTTTCTTCAACATCCTCTAAAGAGGATAAAGTGCTTTAGAGATCTTTGGCACAAAGTCTTAGAGATAATTGACAAATCCAAAGAAAGTTTGGACTTGGCTAACTGTCAAATTCTCAGAGGGAAATTTTTGAAGTTCTTTTGCAATGTGAGGACCTGGACAGTAGGTGCCTTCTTTCAAATGCATACCAAGGAACTCAATTTCTTTTTGAGCAATGATCATTTTCTTTTGTGAAAGCATAATTCCATATTTCTGGACTATGGTAACAAACTGGGAAAGCAATTTGCAGTGGGATTCCTCATCAGGACTGTGGAGGAGAATGTCATCAATATAAATCTGGGCATGTGGAAGAATAGGCTGGAAAATTCTACACATTGCTTTTTGAAAAATGGATGGGGCTGTTTTAAGACCAAACAAAACAACGGTCATTGAAAGTGCTGGTTTGGAATGTAAAAACCAGTTTTAGGACGGTCATCAGGATGAATTCCAATTTGCTAAAAACCTACTTTCAGGTCGAAGTTTGAATAGATCTTAGCTTGGGCTAGGCTACCAAACAAAGAGTTTTTGTGAGGCAAAGGGAAATTGTCATCTTGATGGAATTTGTTCAAGGGCTGGTAATTGATTACCAATCTAACCTTACCACGATTCTGTTCTACTCGCTTATTCACATAAAAGGCTTCACAAGCCCATTGTGAATCAGATGGTTCAATGAGACCTTGTGAGAGTATCTCAGCACATTCCTTCTGGACTAAAGCAAGATGTTTAGGATTCATACCAAAATGACTGGCTTTTGTGGGATTAACACCTTCGCTTTTCTTGAAAGGGGGTTTAACAAAGAAGTCAGGATTTTTCCAAAGAAGGTTTAAACAAGTTTGGACAAATTGGGAATGAGATTCAGAACAGTAGGATAAGAGACGTTGAGTGATTGGATCAAGGATTTCTGGTTGGACAATGAAAAGTCTCTAAATATCCACATATTTACGGAACTGGTCACCAAACTATAAACCAGTGGGTTTAATTCTTAGCTGGGAGAACTGGGCAAGAACATCCCAACCAATTATAAGGTCTTTATCTGGGGAATTACAACCAAGGATTTTTGTGGATAAGGAACAACATAGGAAGATTTGGAGTGTGATAGTTTTGCTGCGAAATTGTGGTAAAAGTATCACCGAAAACAGAATGAAAATACCTTGTATAAGACATCCAAAATTTTTCTGGGAGTACTTTTACATCCACGATAGATACAGCCGCACCGGTATCAATGAGAGCAATGACTTGGATGGGTTTATCATTTTCAGAAGTGTGAATTTGGATGGAGATATATAGAGAGTAGAAAACAGGTTGCACATGGAAAGAATCAGAGATAATATCATAAAACAATGCAAAGACATCACCAGGGGATTCATCAGAGTCTGAAGAGTATGTCTGAAGAGCAAAAAATGTGTCGGGTGAAGGTTCATCTTTAACAAAGAATACAGACTCGATATCTTCACTATCTAATGCAATACCTGTGATTGAGGAAATCTTTTGGATCATGTAACTTCCTTGGCGCTTTGCTTGGGGACAGTTTTTTGCAAAGTGCCCTTTCTTGCTACAAATGTAGCATTTATTAGATTTCTTTTTCTTCTTGAAACCAGAAAAGTGATGCCGCTTCTTTTTTCGAAGGAACTTCCACTTGCCTCTTTTGGATCTCCGTTTGCTAAAAGAAAACTTCTCAAATGAGAACTTCTTGAAGTGCTTGCATTTCTTATTGCCAGCACAAGGGGGACCGCTGCAGTCTCTTGAGCACTTGATCTTCCAATGGAGATTGTCGCAATTCTTTTCGAGAGAACGATTCTCTCGGAGATAACTCTTAAAGACTTCTCTTCTGTGGCATATTTCTTCAATGGCAATGTGGACAGACTGTTGGATTTCTCCAAAAGTGGCATCTGTGATAGTTTTGTTTTTAAGCTTCAGGGCTTTCTCAACGACTTGGCTAATCTCTTTAGGAATGGAAGCCAGAAAAATTGATTTGAGATTAGGATCAGAACCAAGCTGGTAGAAAAGCTTGATCATTTCTCAGAAGTGTCGATCTAGATCTTTTTTAGCTAGGGAACAACGTTTTCTTTCAAAGAATTTTTTTCTTTTGAGTTCTTTTGAATCTTGGGGTTGGCTGTGATACCAGTTAAAGGAAGCGGAGACAAGCCTGGGCAAGATGAGCAGGTATGCTATCCCCACAAACACGGCACTCCTTGCCTTAAAAGGGGACTGCATGTTTGCTCACTCAAGCACATTCTTGAAGCTCAACCCTTAAGGTGCCAGATATTTCTGTTTCAACAGGTTCCACATAGTGGCAAGTTGAAGAGCATACTAAACCAAACCAATCGTACTACTGAGTCAACAAGAGGATTCAGATATGCGAAATACCATGCTTATGGGAAAGAAGAAGAAAAGAAACTTTAGAAACTCATGATATTGGAAAGCATACTGATATTTCACATAAGGCGGGTTCTCCCCGATTACAATGCATTCAAGGGCCTTTTATAGGCTTTATAATCCTTCAAACAGACTTCTGACAACAAACGGACAAATGCACGAAAAAAACTAAAAAAGTCTTCGGGTGAACAGTGTTCGCTACAGTGCTACAGTACTGCTAAAGTGCCAAACAGTAACTGCTACAGTAATTTGCTACAAATACCGTGAACAGTACCATGAACAATATTTTTCGCAAAAAGTATTCTGAACGTTATTCTGACACACGCAATTACTTCTTAGACTTTGATTATCAACTTCTACGACTTTTAACTAGACGACGACATATGGGACTTTTATTACATGCACGTGAAACTAGATAATTCAAAGCCGACGACGATCTGGATCCGGGTGGTAATTGGCATCGTCGGAGTCAAAGCTGTCTAGGCCTTCTTTGTCATTTTTGAATTTATTCCAATACCACTTTTCTTCGAGTTGGGTCAGTCCAACGTCTGGGTCTTCGTCTTCAGTGAGTGAGGGACTATCTTCTTGTTCTACCGCGTGTCTTTCACGTGACAAAATATCTTCCATGGTGACTGGATGGCTGGTCTTGGGTGTTGGATGCAATGCATGGTGTAGGGTACGGATTTTGTGACAATTGTCCTCCCCAAGGGTCTTGAGTGTCAGGAGTGTCAGTGTCCATAAAAGAACTTGGCTGGTTGCTTCTATAATATTCAAGAGCTTGAAGTACCTAAGGGTGCATTTTGGGCCTATTCCACGAGTGGTTCATGTGTTGGTATGTCCAAATTTCAGGAGGAATTTCTTGATTTTCTTGACATAGGACTCGTTGGAGTTCTCTATACTCAAACTGCATCAGTGTGATGGACTTGGGAAGTGTTGTGTAGATTCGAAAAACTTATTGATGGAGATTGGGCTTGAATTTAGTGGTGCCATAATACAATTTTTTTTCTCGGACATCTCCGGTTGGGCTGAAGAAAATCCAAGGCTTATGAAAAAGGACTGTGGTGTGTCTTTCTGGGTCAGCTATTCCACAATTTCGCTGAAAGATGAAGTGCTGTTTTCATGCTGCTAAAAGCTGGAACCAAGTGAGCATTTCTGTCAAAGCCTTTTGGTTAGAGAAAACTCCCATGAGTGCTTTGGACAAGATTCGGACATTCTTGTCTGTGGGAAATTCAATGGCAACATCATGTACGTTGAGAAAATACCAAAAGAACCATTTGAGGTCTTCAGGGAAATCTTGATCAGGAGACCATCGCAAAACATATATAAATGGATAATTAGGATTAAGACCATGTGGTCCTAATATTAGTCCACCATAAGTGCTGAATATGCGATTTTGGTACTCATTCATGTAATACTTCAAATTCTTACAGAAATTATTTTCTGCAACTTGTCTTGGACTTCTGGAGGATAAGTGAGAGTATTCCATGGTGTATCTCGCATTGGTGTGGTACGAAATGTTCTTGCATCCAATGGATTTCTGCGAACAAATATGTTGATGGATTCAACTGGCTGCTTAGGTCTGGACAGGAAATCTGCGAGGACATTCTTTTTGCATGCTATGTGTTTAGCATCAAAAGAATATTTCGAGAACCATTCGGCCCCACCTTAACAATTGCGGATGGGGAATCTGTTTCTGCTTGAAATTGAGCATTTGGAGAAATGAAGACATATCCATTTCGACCAAAAAGTGATGCCCAATAAGGTGGTATTCAAACTTCTTGATGCCATATTTGACTGCAAGAATCTCCTTAAAAGTGGAGTGATAATGCATCTCTGCGGGAGTGATCGTCCACTTTTGTAAACACAAATGAAGCGCTTACTTTTGATTTCTTCAAGGAGAATGGCTGCCCAATATTTATCACTAGCATCTGTTTGCAAAATTCTTTGACCAGTGGAAGGAATTTGCAAAGGAGGTAGATGCTACAAAATTTCTTTGAGATGAGCTACAGCCTGTGTCTGCTTTAGTCCCCATGGGGGAGCATCTTTCTTCAATATCCTCTGAAGAGGATAGAGTGCTTTAGAGATTTTTGGCACAAAGTCTCGGAGATAATTGACAATTTCAAGGAAAGCCTGGATTTGGCTAACTATCAAATTCTCAGAGGGAAATTTTTGGAGTTCTTCTGCCAGGTGAGGTACTCGACAGTAAGTTCCTTCTTTCAAATGCATACCAAAGAACTCAATTTCCTTTTGAGCAAGGATCATTTTCTTTTGGGAAAGCATGATTCCATGTTTTTGGACAATTTCAACGAACTGGGAGAGTAATTTACAATGAGATTCCTCATCAGGATTGTAGAGGAGAATGTCATCAATGTAAATCTGGGCATGTGAGAGAATGTGCTAGAAAATTCTACACATGGCTTTCTGAAAAATGGATGAAGCTGTTTTAAGACTAAATGGGACAACTGTCCATTGGAAATGTTGGTTTGGAATGCAAAAATCAGTTTTAGGATGGTCATCAGGATGAATGCCAATTTGCCAAAAACCTGCTTTCAGGTCGAACTTTGAATAGATCTTAGCCTGGGCTAGGCTACCAAACAAAAAGTTTTTGTGAGGCAAAGGGAATTTGTCATCTTGAAGGAATTTGTTTAAGGGCTGGTAATTGATCACCAATCTGAGCTTACAACGATTCTGTTCTGCTCGCTTGTTCACATAAAAGGCTTCGCAAGCCCATTATGAATCAGAGGGTTCAATGAGGCCTTGAGAGAGCAGGTTAGCACATTCCTTCTGGGCCAGAGCAAGATGTTCAGGATTCATATTCATACCATAATGACTGGCTTTTGTGGGATTAACATCTTCACTTTTCTTGAATGGGAGTTTGACAAAGAAGTCAGGATTTTTCCAAAGATGGTTTGAACAGGTTTGGATGAACTGGGAATGAGATTTAGAACAGCAGGATAAGAGACTTTGGGTAATTGGATCAAGGATTTCTGGCTGAATAATGAAAAGTCTCTGGATATCCACATACTCATGAAACTGGTCATCAAACTGTAAACCAGTGGGTTTGATTCTTAGCTGGGATAGCTGGGAAAGGACATCCCAACCAATGATAAGGTCTTTATCTAGGAAATTACAACCAATGATTTTTGTGGATATGGAACAGCTTGGAAATATTTGGAGGGTGATGGTTTTGCTACGGAATTTTGTGGTAAAAGTATCACCGGAAGCAGAATGGAAATACCTTGTGTAAGGCGTCCAGAATTCTTCTAGGAGTACTTTTATATCCATGAGTGATGCTGCCGCGCCGGTATCAATAAGAGCAATGACTTGGACGGATTTGTCATTTTCTAGGGTGTGGATTTGGATGGGGATATATGGAGAGTGGAAAACAGGCTGGACATGAAAGGAGTCAGAGATATTATCAGGGAAAATGCAAAGATATCACCAGGGAATTCATCAGAGTTTGAGGAATATGTTTGAAGGGCAAAAAGTGTATCGGGTGAAGGTACATCCTCAACAAAGAAGACAGACTCGATATCTTCGTCATTCAAAGGGATCCCTGTAGTGGAGGAAATCTTTTGGATCATGTAGCTTCCTTGGCGTTTTGCCTGGGGACAGTTTTTTGCAAAGTGTCATTTCTTGCTACAGATGTAGCATCGGTCTGATTTCTTCTTTTTCATGAAACCAGAAGCAGAGGAATGATGCCGCTTCTTTTTTCGAAGGAACTTTCACTTGCCTTTCTTAAGTCTTCGTTTGCCAAAAGAGAACTTCTCAAAGGAGAACTTCTTGAAATGCTTGCGTTTTTTATTGTCAACACAAGAGGGATCACTGCAATTTCTTGAGCACTTGATCTTCCAATGATGATTGTCACAATTCTTTTCGAGAGAACGATTCTCCCGGAGATAACTTCTGAAGACTTCTCTTCTGTGGCACATTTCTTCAATTGCAAGGTGGACAGACTGATGGATTTCTCCAAAAGTCGCATTCGTGATGGTCTTGTTTTTTAGCTTCAGGGATTTCTCAACAACTTGACAAATCTCTTTAGGGATGGAAGCCAGGAATACTGACTTGAGATTAGGATCAGAACCAAGCTGGTAGAAAAGCTTGATTATTTCTCGGATGTGTCGATCCAGGTCCTTTTTGTCCAGAGAACAGCATTTTCTTTCAAAGAATTCTTTTCTTTTGATTTCTTTCGAATCTTGGGGTTGGCCAATAAAGAAAAGATGAATCAGCTGAATTGCTTCATCAAAGGGCATGGTTAAAAACTGAAGTTGGTCTCTTTCTAGGGCTAACTTCCACCAATCTTTCAAGGAACCAGTGAATCGAGTGACAAACTCAAGAAGAACGTCATAAGTACTGTGTTCCTTCAGGTTTCTGGTATTCAACCAAGAATGAAACTCTTGAAGCCTTTCTACCCATTTATGGTAAGGGATATCATCCAAAGTGAAGAAATTGGACGAATAGGATTTATAAGTTGATGACGATGAGTCATGATAAGGCTGAGAAGGTGGAGGTAGATGTTCAACTTCAGGTTGGTCTTCCATTTCTTCTTCAATGATTGGCTCTACAGGGTCAGCCATCATGACATCTGCCACAACAGACTGGGTGTTAGAATCATAGGATTCAATATCTGGAATGTAAGATGACTCGCTGATAGAGATTTCAGGAGTAGCTAGGGGTGAAGGATTTATGGATTTCACTGTGGAGATGGTAGGAACCTGGTTTCGAAGGAAATTTTCCAAGGGATTTGAAACCATGTAGGAGTGAGAAGGTTTATGAGGATGAGATGAAGGAGGAGATTTTTCTAGTGGAGCTGAAGGAGTTGGAAAAAAGTCTGTTTGCTTTTTCTTTTTTTTCTATTGGTCTAGCTTTTTAAGATGATCCCGAAGAGCAAGGATGTTCGTCTTTGGAGGAGGTGGTGCTGTGTTAAGTACAGCTGCAAAAGAATTGGGGTATGGGGAGCTTGGCATGAAGGATGTGGGATTTTGAGTTGCTGTTGGAATGAAAAATGGATCTAGGGCTTGTAGATTCCTTTGTTCAAGAAGAGCTTGTTGTTCTTGTAGAATCTGGACCTGGCGCCTAAGCTTCTCAATCTCAGGAGTTTGGTCTTCCAGATAATGACTTGTAGGAATCTATTTTGTCTCCATCAGGTACAGTCTCTTCTGGAAATCTTCCAGCATCTTCTTTGAGACAGATGTAACATGGTCTACCATGTCAAGACGAGTAGCCATTGTGTTTATTGCTGCATTCTGGGCCAGAGCATTCTCTGTCTGCCAATTCAGAACAGCTTCAACTGGTGTAGGGCCTTTCCTTCTTTCTTGAAGATCAACATCATTTGGAGTTGTGATCTTTGAAGAATGGAAGTATTTCTGCTGTGCATCAGAGAAACTTTCAAGATGAGGGAATCTGAAAGTGGCTGGGCTTTCTTCAGATGGGGCAGGCTGTAAAGGTGAGAAGTTTTATGGTCGGAACATGCAAATACTGGGTAAAATAAGAGGTGGTTCAGGTTTAGAATTGCAAGTGTATGGCTGAGGGAGTTTGATGGGAGAATAGTTTTTCTTTACCCATTTGAGGATGGGTTTATAGAATGGAGAAGTGATGGGTTTCTTTCGAGGTGGAGGTAGCGGCTTTGGTTCATCTGGGGGACAAGCTGGTGGAGGTGCAGAAATTTGAGGAAGTTTGGGAGAACCATACTCAACCATATATTGCCACAGTCCGCCGTCTTCACCAAGAGGACCCACGGTTGGATCACCGTCTAGGTACCTTTGGTAAAGGGAATCTTTCTTCTTCTTCTTTCTTCTGGAGGACAGTTTGTCATCCCCATCTTCTAGATTCAAACAAGAGGAACGGGAACAGTCAACATCCCAAAAATAGTGTCTGGAAGGATCTTTGAAATAATGGATGGGTCGTCCATTGTCATCAAAGGTTTGGACATGAGTTGTAGGATCTGGGTCTTCCATACTCACAGACTCAGTTGGACACGGGGTAAAGCACAAGATGGTAGGAAATGATGGAAAAACAGAGGAAGAAGTGTCTTCCTTTTCTTTTGTGAATTTAATGGTGACAGTACCATCTTTTTTCTTGGTATACTATGGCTCAGATGACTGGACAGATCGAGAATTTTGATGAAGTTTTTCATAGTTGGTCACCCAACTGTCAGGAAGGAGTTTGACTAGCTGATCTCTTGGAAGCTGACAAGGGATGTGAATACATGAAGTCTGGTCGTTGTCAACAGAGATAAGCAAAGCATCATCTGCACTTGGTAGGTTGAGATCAATGGCATGGTGTCGCGACCCGTCCGAAAGCGGACGCGGCTAATAGATTACCGATCGCGGGCCTTGGATCGGCGCGAGCCCTCCCAGGCCCATACCAAATCGCGGCGGGAGTATTTTTCAAAGGATTCGACGATAAGAGTCGATCGCTTTCGACCTTCAGTGTGGTCGTGGTGGCATGTGCAACTTGTGCATGCATTTGGAGTCGCCACCGGTCTTTCTTGGAGGGTAGACCGGAAACCTTACTGACCGATTGGGAGAGGTTGATCAGTTCTGCGGAACCAGAGATTTTGGGTTCGGGGACTTGGTTACGTCGGTGTCATTACCAACGCCCTTTCGGTACCTAACGCGAGTGATTTTCCTATTTAAGATTTCATGCAGGTGCAATTTTAGGTGAGGTAGGCTTAATTTAGGATTTCATGCAGATTGGAAGACTGTTCCTATCAATCACAATCAATTTAATTGAAAGCGCAATCAAGTACATAAATAAATCACTTCAATGCACATCAATTCAGATCAATGGCTTCCTAGTATAACCATAAAGGCTTAAGGAAGGTGTGACTTCGGACCAGGGGTAAAATGGGAAGATTTGGGGACGATTAGCCCGAAGGGCAAAATCGTCATTTTTGGGAGGTTTGGATACCGAATTACCCAAAATATTCCATGGCCAGTTGTTTGTGGCCATTTCCCATTTTTGAGAATTTTTTTGAAATTTCTTGATTTTTCTTCAATTTTTGGGAGACGATTCGCCTAAAGGGCGAAATCGTCATTTTAAAGAAGGATCGGGTTCAAAACACCCGGGATGAGCTTTGGCCAGTTGATTGTGGCCATTTCCTATTTTTTGGGATTTTTCTGGATTTTTTTAGAATTTTTTTATTTGATTTTTTTATTTTTTAAAAATAAATCCCAACTGACGGTAACTCGCCACGTGGCGTCTTGGTGACAATCGAATCATTTTAATTTTTTTAAAAATTCGAAATTCATTAATAATTTTTTTTTATTCTGAAAATCACCAGATCACGACACGTGGCTCATCTGCAGCCGACCGAACTAGCCTTTTTTTTTTATAGGACGCAACGCAATGCAAATTATAATAAAAATAAAGAAGATATTAAGTCATTACACCACATAAACATAAGCAAAGGAGATGGGATCCGGTGAATTTTACGACGTCGGAGTCCGTCGGTGTTCGTGCAAATAGGTGTGGGGGGTATAAACCACCAGCAGGAGGCTCGGCCTTCCGATTCTGGGGTAGCACAATATAATTTACAGAAAATAAATGAATAATATGCCTTGGACACCAAAAGGAGGCTCGGCCTTCCGATTTTGGGTCTAATGGATGAAATGTAGAAAGTGCACACTTTTATTAGATGCAATACAATACAAATAAAATCTATAACAATATTTTAGGAAAATAACTCTAATGTATGAATCGGGTACGCAAAATATACCTGATTGGACACCGGTCTTCAATCGTCCAGCCCCAGCGTGCGACCGTCTCCGTGCGCGTCACCTTGCACACAAAAAAAATTAGCTAGATCTGACGGTTCAATCGGCCGGAAACTCAAGAAACGTTGGCGGGTGAACGTCTTTTCTTTTAAATTATCCTTGAGAGAGCTAGCGATTCCCTTTTTTTTGTGCCGTGCCCCCTCTAAGAATTTTCTCAGCGTATGTCCCCCTTTCTCCTCAAAACTCTTGTCATCCTTTTATAGCCAAAAACACCTTCCAATAAATTGAATTATAAAATAGCACTAACAATAGCACTCACAATTTATAATACAAAAATGCTATTTAAAAATAGCACTAACAATTATAAATGCTATCTAAAAATAACACTCACAATTTATAATACAAAAATGCTATTTAAAAATAACACTAACAATAGCACTCACAATTTATGATACAAAAATGCTATTTAAAAATAGCACTAACAATTATAAATTCTATCTAAAAATAACACTCACAATTTATAATACAAAAATGCTATTTAAAAATAACACTAACAATAGCACTCACAATTTATCATACAAAAATGCTATTTAAAAATAGCACTAACAATTATAAATGCTATCTAAAAATAACACTCACAATTTATAATACAAAAATAATATTTAAAAATAACACTAACAATAGCACTCACAATTTATAATACAAAAATGCTATTTAAAAATAGCACTAACAATTATAAATGCTATCTAAAAATAACACTCACAATTTATAATACAAAAATGCTATTTAAAAATAACACTAACAATAGCACTCACAATTTATCATACAAAAATGCTATTTAAAAATAGCACTAACAATTATAAATGCTATCTAAAAATAACACTCATAATTTATAATACAAAAATGCTATTTAAAAATAACACTAACAATAGCACTCACAATTTATAATACAAAAATGCTATTTAAAAATAACACTAACAATTTATAATACAAAAATGCTATTTAAAAATAGCACTAACAATTATAAATGCTATCTAAAAATAACACTCACAATTTATAATACAAAAATGCTATTTAAAAATAACACTAACAATAGCACTCACAATTTATGATACAAAAATGCTATTTAAAAATAGCACTAACAATTATAAATTCTATCTAAAAATAACACTCACAATTTATAATACAAAAATGCTATTTAAAAATAACACTAACAATAGCACTCACAATTTATCATACAAAAATGCTATTTAAAAATAGCACTAACAATTATAAATGCTATCTAAAAATAACACTCACAATTTATAATACAAAAATAATATTTAAAAATAACACTAACAATAGCACTCACAATTTATAATACAAAAATGCTATTTAAAAATAGCACTAACAATTATAAATGCTATCTAAAAATAACACTCACAATTTATAATACAAAAATGCTATTTAAAAATAACAGTAACAATAGCACTCACAATTTATCATACAAAAATGCTATTTAAAAATAGCACTAACAATTATAAATGCTATCTAAAAATAACACTCATAATTTATAATACAAAAATGCTATTTAAAAATAACACTAACAATAGCACTCACAATTTATAATACAAAAATGCTATTTAAAAATAACACTAACAATTTATAATACAAAAATGGTATTTAAAAATAGCACTAACAATTATAAATGCTATCTAAAAATAACACTCACAATTTATAATACAAAAATACTATTTAAAAATAACACTAACAATAGCACTCACAATTTATAATACAAAAATGCTATTTAAAAATAACACTAACAATAGCACTCACAATTTATAATACAAAAATGCTATTTAAAAATAGCACTAACAATTATAAATGCTATCTAAAAATAACACTCACAATTTATAATACAAAAATGCTATTTAAAAATAACACTAACAATAGCACTCACAATTTATAATACAAAAATGCTATTTAAAAATAGCACTAACAATTATAAATGCTATCTAAAAATAACACTCACAATTTATAATACAAAAATGCTATTTAAAAATAACACTAACAATAGCACTCACAATTTATCATACAAAAATGCTATTTAAAAATAGCACTAACAATTATAAATGCTATCTAAAAATAACACTCACAATTTATAATACAAAAATGCTATTTAAAAATAACACTAACAATAGCACCCACAATTTATAATACAAAAATGCTATTTAAAAATAACACTAACAATAGCACTCACAATTTATAATACAAAAATGCTATTTAAAAATAGCACTAACAATTATAAATGCTATCTAAAAATAACACTCACAATTTATAATACAAAAATGCTATTTAAAAATAACACTAACAATAGCACTCACAATTTATCATACAAAAATGCTATTTAAAAATAGCACTAACAATTATAAATGCTATCTAAAAATAACACTCACAATTTATAATACAAAAATGCTATTTAAAAATAACACTAACAATAGCACTCACAATTTATCATACAAAAATGCTATTTAAAAATAGCACTAACAATTATAAATGCTATCTAAAAATAACACTCACAATTTATAATACAAAAATGCTATTTAAAAATAACACTAACAATAGCACTCACAATTTATAATACAAAAATGCTATTTAAAAATAACACTAACAATAGCACTCACAATTTATAATACAAAAATGCTATTTAAAAATAGCACTAACAATTATAAATGCTATCTAAAAATAACACTCACAATTTATAATACAAAAATGCTATTTAAAAATAACACTAACAATAGCACTCACAATTTATCATACAAAAATGCTATTTAAAAATAGCACTAACAATTATAAATGCTATCTAAAAATAACACTCACAATTTATAATACAAAAATGCTATTTAAAAATAACACTAACAATAGCACTCACAATTTATAATACAAAAATGCTATTTAAAAATAACACTAACAATAGCACTCACAATTTATAATACAAAAATGCTATTTAAAAATAGCACTAACAATTATAAATGCTATCTAAAAATAACACTCACAATTTATAATACAAAAATGCTATTTAAAAATAACACTAACAATAGCACTCACAATTTATGATACAAAAATGCTATTTAAAAATAGCACTAACAATTATAAATGCTATCTAAAAATAACACTCACAATTTATAATACAAAAATGCTATTTAAAAATAACACTAACAATAGCACTCACAATTTATAATACAAAAATGCTATTTAAAAATAGCACTAACAATCATAAATGCTATCTAAAAATAACACTCACAATTTATAATGCAAAAATGCTATTTAAAAATAACACTAACAATAGCACTCACAATTTATAATACAAAAATGCTATTTAAAAATAGCACTAACAATTATAAATACTATCTAAAAATAACACACACAATTTATAATACAAAAATGCTATTTAAAAATAGCACTAACAAATGTGTTAAAAATGATAATAACAATTATTATTATTACAAGAGTTAAAGAGGTTACCAAACAGTAAAAATACGTATAACGTATAAATACGTATAACGTATAAATACGTAGAGCAGACGTGTACATCGTGTATGCACGTTCAAGTGACCAAAAAAAAAGAAATAAAATTAAATCTCATTTAATAGGTATGCCCGAGTGAATTTTAAGATCCGTGAAATCGGGGACTAATTGAAAGAAAAATGTGCAATTAAGCCCTTTTGGTTAAAATTGATCAAATTGGAGGGCCAATTGACCTAATTGCACTTCAAGACTTTAGAATCCAATGTCATAACTTATAAAAAGTGAGAATTGAAAATTAAAAAACTCGAAAAGGATTTTTTTTGGGTTCGGTTCGGGTTTATGTTTGTTAAGGAACATGTTGACCCTAGCCGAATTTTTGAGATTTAACGTAACACACTTGAAGAGGAAATTAAAACAAAATTATCGAATATTTTTGGGTATTTTTCTGACCACGAATGGTATTTTTCTGATTTTTTGGGTATTTTTATAATTAAATAAATTCGAAAAATATTAAAAAATACCAAAAATATTTTTTGTTCAAAATTGGTTCTTGAGGCTAGGCTAAGGCTTCCAAAGTTGATTTTGTGATTTTATGACCTTTTTTGATATTTTTAATTTATTTTAAAAATAAAAATTACAATGATAGATGGTCAAAAATCAGGTGTCAACAGCTGCCCCTCTTTGAGAGCGAGCTCGTCAGAGGTTGCTTTCAAAGACAAAATGACACCTGAATCTTAACTGACTCGACTGGGGAAAAGAAATGCTATGACATCGGACCCTTAAGTCTTTTGATGAATACTCAAGTTAATCACCGATTTACTCTTGCAATTCGAACATGAGCCGGAGTGAGAGAAGCTTACCTGAAGCTCACCTGTCGGATGCTGCCGGTTGCGACGACTTTCAAGAAGATACCTAGGACTCGTTCAGAATATCCTAGGGAGATTAAGCTCTGACCTGTATGGTAGGTCATACCATCATGGGATTCCTAACTGGTAGGAACCTGAGAAGGGCGCATCCCACGCTGGGGGATTTGCCAAGGATTTTGATCCGTATGGTGGATCGGACCTTTGCGTTGATCCTTACGGCGGTATTTACCAATGAGTTGACCCTTGTGGCGGTTTCTACCATATTTGACCCTTTATGCGGTATCTACCTTCAAGTTTAGTTTGACCCTTATGGCGGTTTCTACCTAGATTTGACCCTTCAGGCGGTTTCTACCTTTGGTTTGACCCTTTAGGCGGTTTCTACCATTGGTTTGACCCTTCAGGCGGTTTCTACCTTGAATTTGACCCTTTAGGCGGTTTCTACCATTGGTTTGACCCTTTAGGCGGTTTCTACCTTTGTGTTGACCCTTGTGGCGGTTTCTACCTTGAATTTGACTCTTTAGGCGGTTTCTACCTTTGGTTTGACCCTTTAGGCGGTTTCTACCTTTGTGTTGACCCTTTAGGCGGTTTCTACCTTTGGTTTAACCCTTTAGGCGGTTTCTACCTTTGATTTGCTTTGAAAAGGGGTCTCATGACGAGGGTTCTCCACGTCCGATGAGACTGCTTGATTTTTGAAAAGGGGTCTCATGACGAGGGTTCTCCACGTCCGATGAGACTGCCTGATTTTTGAAAAGGGGTCCTAGGACGAGGGTTCTCCACGTCATGCTAGGACAGCTTGATTTTTGAAAAGGGGTCTCATGACGAGAGTTCTCCACGTCCAATGAGACTGCCTGATTTTTGAAAAGGGGTTCTGGGACGAGGGTTCTCCACGTCATGCTAGGACCGCTTGATTTTTGAAAAGGGGTCTCATGACGAGGGTTCTCCACGTCCGATGAGACTGCCTGATTTTTGAAAAGGGGTCCTGGGACGAGGGTTCTCCACGTCATGCTAGGACCGCTTGATTTTTGAAAAGGGGTCCTGGGACGAGGGTTCTCCACGTCTGATAGGACTTTTTGATATTTTGAAAATGGGTCCTGGGACGAGGGTTCTCCACGTCCGATGAGACTGCCTGATTTTTGAAAATGGGTCCTGGGACGAGGGTTCTCCACGTCATGCTAGAACCGCTTGATTTTTGAAAAGGGGTCCTGGGACGAGGGTTCTCCACGTCTGCTGGGACAGTTTACCGACTTCTTTTTTTTTTTTTGAAAAAGGGTTCTATCATCATCCCTTTTTTTGAAAGATCCCGAAATTTGTCGGGAATTCAGTTTTTTTTTTAAAGCTGTGAAAGATTTCATTTTGACAAAGCTTCACTTGAGTCTGTTGAGGCGACATTCTGGGAGCTGGGTTCTCCAGGTATCCTGCAGAAGTTTGAGCTTGAAAGATTTTTCTTCACCAAGAAAACGTTAGTAATCTTTGGGAAGACCACGGCTGTCCATTTTGACAATACCGTATGATTTATGTTTTAATCGTGAAATGTGCATTTTGATGCCGGAGGTTATCCAAAGCATTCTTGCAACAAGCAAATGTGATCACAAATCCCTTGCGCGGAAAATCTGGATCCAACAATTTGAAACTTCCAAAAAGAGTTTGTTTAAAACATCAATTGGAATATTTCTTGACAAGGAGGTCTTCTCACCTGTTTTGCGATAGTGGTTTTTTTATAGGGGATGCACTCAATTCCCTACTAACCTGTGCCTAGGTTTTAGGCTCATTCGCAGCGCATACATTTTGATCGGTCGGGAGGTCTTCCACGGGACCGTAATGTTAGGCTTGGATATTGGTTTTCAAGGGGGACCCGTTTTGGAGTCGAGGCCATTGAACGAAAGTTTTCACCATCTGCTCCGGGTTTACAAGTCAAGAACCCTGCAAAATGAGAAAGAAATAGTCTTGCTCGTACTTCTTCGAGCTAAGCTATATGTTAACCCAAGTGTCTTAGTCAGAGAAGACTGTTTCGGGGTTGTAACATTGGTAGGATTGGGGACCGAAAAAAGCTTGTTTTTGGCCCAGAATTCATGAGGGGTTTGACATTGGTGATCATTGCAAATTTACCACCTGCCCTTTCCTCCCTGTATCTTCAATTTTTGAGGCGTGCAACGGCTTTTGAGGTGTGCACGAATTCTTTAGAGAGCGTCTCTGGCTGCATTAAGGGATTGAAAACTCTGTCTGCGTCTTTCTTCCACGCTTGACATCATTTGGAGGAGCGGTCTTTTTGATCTGACTCCTTTAGAAATTTTCTCTTCCCAACTAGGTTTCATTGGGGATCACTCAAACAGTTTATGTGAGCGTCGGCCTTGCTTTTACCAGGCACTTTGCTTTTTCTTTTCTGATGCTGGGATTTTTTTATTCATTTTTGAAATCCCACTTTTTCTCATCTTCATGGGATCATGTTAGACATATAGTCTAAACATGTTTTAAATATCAGTCCGGGAATTCTCTTCATAATCCCTGGGTCTTGAACTCTTCTGTTTCTGAAGTGATGCTGCATCCATCTTGAAATGTGCAATGATCACCAACGGATTCATGAAACGAATTTGCAGGCTCAACTTGGCTGTGCAAAGGATATGGTGTGTGAGATAGAGAAATGAATGCTTCTCGTCATCCTATGGCATTTGGATTACTGTATAAGCAACACACAAAGATTAATGTTAGTCCGAGCAAGAAAATTCTAACCATTTTCTCCTGATGTTGCTGGACTCACCTCCAATTTGCCCCGATGTGGGGTGGTTCTTGACAGGGTTAAGAATGAAAACCGCCGTTCAAAGGGGTTATCAACGGTCACCTGTAGTGTTTTGGGGATATGAAACGAATGCCTCCGTCGTCCCAATCCATGTAATCGCTGCGAATGGTCCCTACTTCCGTAGGTCCAGATTTTGCTATCTGATCCACTCCATTTCTCTCTCAAGTGTGTATAGGACGTGTTTCGGATTAGGCTTTGCCTCTCGTCTTTTGAGAAAACGTCCTTTTGAAAGTTTTGAACTTTTGATTGGAAAAAATCTCTTTCATTTCCTCAAAAAAAAAAAAATTTACCGGTCAAGGGGATTTTATGATGCACAATGCATGTTTTTATTCATGTTCAGACAACCTCCTATTTCAAAACATGAACGCCAATGAAGTTAGGATTCTATGTCTTTTCTAGACATTAGATTCTGAAAGCTTTTCTTTTTCTCTCTATTTTTTTTTTATTTAACATCTTCAATGAATTGGGGAAAGGGATACTTACCTGCCCACCGTGGCCGAAGATCCCTGTAAATGTAAAAGAAACATGTTATTGTACGTTCACAAAATTTTCAAAAAATTAGAACGATACATCTTACCCTTGGTCGTGTGCCCCCGCGAGCGCACACAGGTTGTGAAAATCTGTCCTCCTTGATGGCGAGTCCCTATCAAGGATAAATAACAAAGGTTAACTCATATTCCCAAATTGAAGACAAATTGGGACGATACAACTTTACTCTTGGTTCTCATCCCGTTCTGATGTCGCGTATTGATATGAACCACGTCTATCAAATCCGCTTATCCATGCTTGGAATATTTGCAATATCAATGGTTCAGCTGCCCCCGGTTGGGCAACGTCTGTTTTGTTATTTGAACAGATGGCTCCTTGAGTGATTTACCCACGTTTATCACCTGAGAAGGGAAAGAAATGAGACATTACTTTGGTATTCGGTTGAAGATCGTCTAGGAACGATACATCGTTTTACCAAACGTATTTCGTGCTGAATGGGGTAGATCCCACTATGCTCCGCGGGTGATAGTCATCGTTCATGGAACTTGCTCCACGGATTAAGTGATTAATCCATGGCCCTTGGCTCGAAGATGTTCAAAGGGTAATGTTGAAACTCAGAGCAGCTAGTTTTAAGTGTTAATTAAAATGTTCCCGCGGGAACTTTACAACGAGATCCGTAACACATTCATTCGACGTATTCGCCTCTCACTCTCCTGAGCCTTCTAATGATTTAGCACACGAGCTTCGAACCAGATGTCCGGTCGCCGGTACCGGTCACGACTGCGAAGATGCACTTGTTCCAAAATGCTTGACCCATAGGCTGAGTTGCTCATTCAGGAGATCGTCCGACTGTTCGAGTCGTTCAAGTTGAGCATCCTTAATTGCTGGTGATGGATTTCTCCCATTATTTTCGGCATGAACAACCCGATTCCTCGGTTTATGCTTGATGTACATGCCGAGTTGCTTACTGAGGAGATCACTTGAAATTTCAGGCCATTGATGCCTAAGTCGGGTATCCTCAACCGTTGGCGATGGGTTCCTCACACTACTTTCGGCATGAACAACCTCACCTCTCGAGTTGGCATTTTCATCGTTGTCCAGTAGGTTTGTATCCAATGCTGGATTTGCCGTAGGAATAGCACTAACGATCGGTTGGTGCTCAAATTGGGGAGTCCATACTTGCTGAAATTGTTGTACATACTCTTGAGGAGTACCGGGGTAACTCAAGGGGGAATTCAGCCGATCGAACCAAGAATAGATGTTTTCAAGGAGATCGTCTGAACCATCGAGCGACTGACACTCAGGTTGAGTATTGTCGACTACTGAAGAAGGAATCTTTTTGCCATTTTCGTCATGGACCACCTGATTCTTCGAGCCGGAATCTCCGTAATTGTCTCGCAAGATCGTATGTGCATCTCCTGCCAATGTTAGATCCGCTGTAGGACTAGCATTAACGGCCAGTCGGTGCTCAGACTGGGGAGTCCCGATTTGCTGAAATTGCGGTACATACTCCTGAGGAGTACTAGGATAACCCAGGGGAGTACTCTGATTGATGCCTGAACAATCGACCGTGTAATTGCCAGTCCCATCGATGTTAAGAGGTGATTGGATGCTTCCTGCTTCATGAGGATTGCGATCACAGCCATGCTCATCGTTTAAACTTGAACCGCCTCTATCTTGGTCTAGCGCCACTCGTCCATCTCTCAGTAGTCTTTTGTAGCACCAAAGGTGGTTCCTGACTTTATTTCTATCCAGTTCTGGCATGTTCATGATCTTGAGTATGCGCGATGGGCGAGCCAAACTGATCCCTAACTGTTGAACTGCATCAACAAATTTGCTATGAAGCTCCGAGGTCCAATAAAACCTTGTTTTCTTGCTAGCCGAAGTAGTGTGGGCAACTCGGCGGCTACTCTTCGCGAAATCTGGTCGTGTTGAACCGCCTCTATCTTGGTCTAGCGACGCTCGTCCATCTCTCAATAGTTTCTTGTAGCGCCAAAGGTGATTCTTGACCATATTTTTAGCCAGTCCCGGCACGTTCATGATTTCGAGTATGCGCGATGGGCGAGCAAAATTGATCCCTAACTGTTGAACTGCATCAACAAATTTGCTATGAAACTCCGGGGTCCAACGAAATCTTATTTTCTTGCTAGCCGAAGTAGTGTCAGCAACTTGGCGGTTACTCTTCTCGGAATCTGGTCGTGTTGGAGGTTGCTCTGGAGGGGATTTAGTGGTCTCAGATCGGCTGGTCATGATGGTGAGTTCATCATTGAGCGAACCCGACTTGTCATGACGCATGTTCCCTTCCACAATGGGCGTCGGCTTTGACCTTATAGCACTAGTTTCCTCTTGTAGATCCTCGGCGGTACCCGCCTGCTTCGAAAGATGTGGCGAAGGGCATTGCAACAAATGAGCGTTATGAACCCCCAGATCTGGCTCTTCAGTGAATACTCCGTCCGCGGGAACAGGGTTACCGCACTCAAGGCAAATAGCAATGCTTAGAGCTTTTTTGTACTGAATGTTTTTTATTCGAAGCTTTTCATTTTCCTCCCTCACAATCGCTAACTCGTGCCGATCACGTTGCTGCTTCAGCCGGGTTCGTTTGTTTTCAAACCAGCACTTGACCTTCCGAGGCTCCCACCCTATCTCCTGGCCCATTTTGATTCTCTGTTCCATGTCCGGATAGGGGTATTCCCTGAAAAACAATTCGAGTTTATGGACTTGACCTGAAGTGTTGCGTTGGAGACATTCCTCTTTCTGACGCTGATCACCGTCGCGGGTACTGTTCTCGTTAACCAAGCCGCGGGTTTCATCATTAGAAGGATCGGTCTCCATGGCCCCCGTGTCAGGTTCGGTCCTGAGATCTTCAAATTCTTCCAGCAGCTCAAGCTCGGAGACCTCCAAGTCTGGCGCTTCTAGTAAATGACAGAACCCCTTGAACATTTTGATCGAAATATCACTGCTTGATTTTCCGTTAACTCAGCTTCCTTTGTTCCTCCTTGGATCCTCACCTTCTCTGCAAATTCTGAAAGGTTAAAGGGGTCGGATCACCGTTCTTTGATCAAAGGTGATAGCTACCCGACGAGCGTTCTTCTCAATGCTTCGAGATTCCCACTTCGTCCTTTTTTTTGCTCTTTTCTACGTGAACGGAGCCTGAAGATCTCTTGCATTGATTTCGCTTTGTCGAGCACTACGCCTGTCCCCCTAGCCCAGTCTCTAGAGTAACAAGCCTGCCCACCTTTCGGCGCCATTATGTTTCGTAAAACCCGAGATCACAGGACGGTAGTGGATTCGTGACTCATCGGGGATGCATTAATGAAACCCGTTTGGCTCTACTGCACATAAACTATTATTACCACTTCTCCCTGCTTACTCGAGCATTTATAAGGTGATAGCTTGGCGTCAAGAAGATTAACACTTTAGCCTTATCAGACTCAGCCTCTCAAACACTCTTTACATTCCCACTCTCCTCTCCGTCATTCCATCGCATATGGATTCCTCCTCTGTGCCTGCTGCCTTAGCTGAAGCTTCGACCCAATGGGAGAGATTTTACCACCTCTTGGGTAGAGGTTATGGCTACATAAACAATCATCCTGAACCTGAGGTTGAAGTTCGTACTCTGATTCCGGCCTTAGATACTGCATGTATTGAAGGCACGAAACTGCAAAGGGAGTTTGTGATCTTCCCAACTCTCTTCAACAATTTCATGCAGGCTTACGAAGTTGCTAACCGGGAGGTCACTTTGGCTGGTATCGTGCGAGCCCGCTATCAGGACCGAACTGAGTCCCTGATGTTGGCCATGTTGACGGCCGATAACCATAAAAGGGCTGTTGAATACGCCCACGCCCAGGTTTCGATGCTGGTCCGTGAGAGGGACAACTTGGTGGAGCGCCTGGCTCTTTTTGACACCGCCTTTGAGCAAGATCAGCACAACTTCGTGCTGAGGTTCCAGTGTGCCTGGTTGGGGGAAAGGCTTGAAGACCTGAGCATGGATATAGCTCGCGGGAGGATGCTGGCTCATGACTTAGAGCTTGAGTTCGAGTATTATGAGACCAAGGTGAACGAACTCAAGGAGAAATGTCGTCTCCTTTTCTTCAAGCTTGTAGACCTCGATTCCCGGAGTGTGGGTTGTAAGCAAGGCATGGACAGCATGGAGAGTCAGTTAAGCTTTTTTGTGATGCTTGTCAGAACTCATTTTGGGTTTACTGCTCCCCCTTAGTGATCCACTTGTAAACTTTCCTGCTGAATGAAATAAATGCGAGTTTGTTTATATACGCTCTTTCATTCTGCATTGTTGACTAGCCGAGAAAGGTTTTTGCTTTCGGATCTACGCGACTCCTTTTCGCACGTGTCAACAGCTTGACTACGCATCATTCTTACAGCCCGACGCTTTATGTTTGATTGACTTGAATGCCTCGTGAGAAATAGATTTGTAGTTGCTCGAAACTTAAAGATTGCCCCTGATTTTGTGGTCATAGCGTTTGGGGCTGCTAGCAATTTTTACTTTCGAGCTTGATCACATTCTGCTAGCAACTCATGCTATCAATTCTGCCTTCACGCGTCAGGGTTGATTTTACCTTGAACAAGGAGTTACCGTATACACACGAGATGACGTTCGCAGAAAACATTATGCAAAATCAACTCTAGCTATTGAAGAAACGAACGCATGCACCGATGAGAACTATACAACCAGAGATACATCCTTCTCGCGTACATCCCATTCTTTCTTTGGGTATGTCCAATGACTAACCAATCTGACCTTGGCTTCGGTGTGCCATTACCGACTGCAGATCATGGTTGCCAACCTTTAATAGCTTCCAACTGATCGAACCAGTTATCAAGTCCTTCATCGAAGAAATCATCTGACCCCTCAAACGATTGATGTGTAGGTTGAGCCGTATCGCCCGACGGTTTCTTCGAGCTGGAACCCCCATCCTTGTCTGGGATTATAAGAGGAGATTTGATCGATTGACTACCACAAGCATCTCCCACTTGGGAATTATAAAAATGCTCCAAGCATTCTCTCATTAGATCATCTGAAGCCACATGCTCCGATTGGGCAAACCCTTGAGCACTGGGCGTGGTGGGCTGATCTGCGATAGGATGAACACTGGCTAGCTGCTGCTCGGACGGAGGAGTGCTTACTCGCTGCACCTGTGATGTGTGCTCATGAGGAATATTGAAATGACTCGTGAGGATGTCCTGATCAAATCCCCAATAGTTGTCTAGATTCGACCGGGCCTCCTTCGACATAAGGGTGCTGGGTTCGCAGCCGAGTCTATTGTTCAGATTCAGCTCTGCATAACGTTGTCCTAACGCCCTTCTGTAGCAACCAAGGTGATTCGCGACTAATTGCTTGGTAAGTCACGGTACCTTCATGACCCTAAGTATGCTTGTCGGACCTATGAAGTCGAGTCCTATCTGTCGAACTGCGTCTAAGAACTTGAGATGAAGCTCCGGGGGCCAAATGAATTTCTTCTTCTCGTTGTCCGGAATAGCGTCAATAGCCTGCTGACTAATCTCTAACCCCTCTTGAATCGTATCTGATCTTACTAGAAGTTGTTGTGAAGGAGATTCATGAGCTTCATTATTGTGACCAAAATCATAACGACACGTATCCTCTTCCTCCGAAGACACCGATATAATTTCTGTAGGATCGACCTGCTCATGCGCGCCATTAGCAGGATCTGATTGTACCGGAGATGGCTCAAGGGAGCAGGGGGATAAATGAGCACCCTCCATCCTCGTAGAAGGCTTACCGAGGAACAATTTACTGAGGGTGGTAGGGCCACCGCAGTCAGGGTAGGTAATAGTACTGAGGATTTTCTCATACCACATGTTTTCCATTTGAAGATTTTGGTTCTGCTCTTTTAGGGCCGTGATCTCCTTACGCCTGTGTTGGACACCTAGTCTGAAACGTTTATTCTGAAACCAAAAATGGATTCTCATAGGATTCATTCCCAGCTTCCGGCCCAATTCAATCTTTTGTTCCTCGTTTGGGCAAGGGCATTCATCGAAGAAAGCTTCAAGCTCCTGGATTTCTTTCCGAGCGTAGCGCTGGCGACTTTTTCTTTTCCGGGGTTGAGCGTTGTGGCCACTGCCGTCGTCGCCACTGCGATCTTGATGTTCGTCACCGGCAATGTTGAGTTCCATGGCTTCGATGTCGAATTTGATTCGAGAGAATTTTGAGGTCTTTCAACGAACTCGTCACTCGAGGTTCTCTGTTCTCTTTTGTATACTCGCTCTTTCGATTTGTCGCCTCCTTTTCCTCGAAAGCTGGGTCTGTTCAACGTTCTGTTTTTGAAACGACGGAACTGTTTATCTCCTGCTCAGCTTTCCAACACAAAGGGGTAACCAAATCCTTCCGCGGCTTCTTCGATAGTAGCGCTCGCCTTTCACCTTTCCTCAATAGTCGTGTCTGTTCAGCACTGTCTTCCCTTTTTTAAGTGGCAGAGCTGTTCACTCGCCGCCCAGCTTTATGTGTGACGGAACAACATAATACTTTCGCGGCTTCTTCGATAGTTGCGCTCGCCTTTCACTTTTCTTCAATAGTTATGTCTCTTCAGCACTGTCTCCCCCTTTTTTAAGTGGCAGAGCTGTTCACTCGCCGCCCAGCTTTATGCGTGATGGGACAACCCAATCCTTTCGCGGCTTCTTCGATAGTTGCGCTCGCCTCCCTCCCAGCTTTAATAATGGCGAGACCGAATTTGCCAGGCCTGAAATCGCGGGCCAGGATATGTCTGGTGATTCACGGGAGAAGCAGCCCCCTCTTTACATTAATTAACCCGGCTCCACGAGCATTATTGCTGCAACTTTTCTCCGCTCTCGAGACGCTATAAAATGCGGGGTTGGTGTTTGGGAGATTAACGCTCTCATATAATTTGCTTCCATCCTCTAATCGCTCCACTACACACATCTCCGTCGAAAAATGGCTTCTTCCCAAGTTCACACTTTCTCAGCCGAAGCTTTGACTCGATGGAAAGAGTTCTATAACCTCTTGGGTCGAGGCTACGCTCACATAGCCGATCATCCCGAAACTGAGGATGAAATCCGAGTCATGTTCGGGGACCTGGACATCACCTCCCTCGAGGGTACCGCGTTGGGGAGGGAATACAGTATTTTCCCAACGCTCTTTACGAACTCCTTGGAGGTCTACCGCACTACTCATCGGGGAGTTACCGTGGCTCGTGTCTTACGAGCCCGTTATGAGGATCAGTCCGACCGCCTAGCGTTGGCTGACTACCTGGCCGATAGTCACAAAAAGGCTGTTGAGTTCACCAAAGAGCGGGTTTCAACATTGCTACGCGAGAGGAGGAATCTGGTGGAGGACTTAGCTCTATCTCTGGCTACCTATGAGCGCGATCGACGCAATGCCCTGCTAAGGAATCGAAGCGAGTGGCTGGAAGAAAGGCTCAACGGCATAAATGAGGATATAACTCGTGAGAATGGACTTGTTCGGGACTTGGAAGCAGTCGCCGAAGATCACGAGACTCAGGTTGTTGCAGTCAATGATGAACGCAAACGCCTTCACCTCAGGCTTGCGGACCATGATACGCGGAGTGGTGCGTATAAACAAAGCATCCATAACCTGGAGGGCCAGCTGGGCTCCTTTGTGTCGTTGATTAGGGCTCACTTCTGCTTTACTTTTCCACCCCAATGAATTGTATGATCTGGTTTGGGCAAGAATGAATGAAAACCCCTGTGTTTGTTTTAGCTTTTATATGATCCATTTCTTCGAGCATCCGGACATCTTAGACTTGGATGAGCCGATCCATAATAAGTCGAGTAGATGTGTTCTGATTTTCTAACTCACTCATGGTCAGATGAAAGAATAGCCTCAGATTTATCCGGGAAAAGATTTCTCTCTATTACCTATTTTTTTTTTACCTGCAAATGAAACGACAGAATCAGAAGGAATAATTTGAAAAAGAAAGCATAAACCCCTTTCAATCTTATGCTTGCTCGTGATTAATAAGGACAAATTTTTTTTACAAGGGTTTTAATCTTGTGCAAAAAGTTTTTTATCAGTATTTCTCGAAGGAAAGCATACTATTGAAAGGAATGTAATTCACGATAATCGCTTTCGACCAATTTTGAGAAGAGCGAATTAGTCAAAAGTGCAAGGTATAACGACGTGTTTTAAATTTAATTGAAGATACGGCATCCAAATCAAGGCCGTTTTGTTAAGAACGAGGGCAATTTGGACATCTATCTCGTCATTAAATTCGAAACAATGCCGATACTCTTGATCAATTATCGTGGATTACCAATGACGTACGACATGCATGAATCAATTCAAGTGTATAATTCCTTCTAGCGAAATTGGGGTTGGATTACCCTATACGACCAAAAAGGTTATGCAAGATTTCCAATTTTGATTTCCTCTAAAGGAATTATAAACTTGACTTGGGAGTATTCGGATGATTAGAGAAAATGCCACTATCACATTCTCATGACCCGTTAAAAGAAATACAACCAAGCTCCCTCTGAATGTATACACCAATAGATCCCTAATACAATCACTCTAAGGGGTGAGATAGAGAAAACCT
The DNA here is from genome assembly GCA_021437785.1 of Rhodomyrtus psidioides. NCBI lineage: Eukaryota > Viridiplantae > Streptophyta > Magnoliopsida > Myrtales > Myrtaceae > Rhodomyrtus > Rhodomyrtus psidioides. The sequence goes on along the minus strand of JAILYB010000015.1, from coordinate 8,087,316 downwards.
CAGTAAAAATAAACCCTATACAAGAGGACTAGTAATGGAAAATGAAACAAATGAATGTGATCCTAGCGTTTAAGGATGCCCCAAGTTCGACCTGTGACTCCCGGATTACTTGCCCCAACTCGTCATCTTCATTGGACGATACCTCAACAATGTCCATAGTAGGCTCCTTTGTTGCACACTCGGTGTTCGCGATGGGATATGCCTTCCTCGTCTTCTATCAAGGATGTTGGAGAAAAACACCCATATCTACCCTCGAAATGGCATTTAATCTAATCACCAGAATGCAATGAATGAAATGCATATATTTATATGAACTGAAATAGAATTGAGGGATAGAGAGTCTTACCAACCAAACTCCTCGACTTATGTGCGGTTTTAGGTGTACCAACCGTCCAAAGACATGCGCATGAGACAAGTGATGGTAAACTTCTAAAAATCAAATGGTTTGGCACCTAAGGTCAAGGTTCCCACCTCGAGTTCTAGAAAGAGCCGATTCCATTGCACAACTATCGTTGCATTGGGACTCGATCCATAGTTCGAAGCGAGCGGAATTGAAAAGTGGATTACCCCGTGTTTTTCCTCACGGAGATTCCATTTTCAATTCCTTCTATTGTGCTCCTGAAGGCGGCGCCCGGGGTTTTAGGTGCGGTTGTGTGTGTCCATGTGTCGTGATCATCACGATGCCAGTCATGCATAACAGTTTATCAATCAGCACTTCAAATCATCCACACAACGTACATTCATACGCCAACCTGCATAAGACAATGTTAATCAGAGACTACACCCCTTATTACTCCAATCTGCAAAAACATATAACACTTATTATAAGCGGACTTACCTCACCTTCAAGAGCGCCTGCAGGGTTAGAAAAATCACTCAGCGTTTTAATTACGGCCTAAGTCCACTTGAGGTCTAGAACCATAGGTTCTAAAACAGGTCCCCAGCGGAGTCGCCAGCTGTCGCGACCCGTCCGAAAGCGGACCCGGCTAATGGATTACCGATCGCGGGCCTTGGATCGGCGCGAGCCCTCCCAGGCCCATACCAAATCGCGGCGGGAGTATTTTTCAAAGGATTCGACGATAAGAGTCGATCGCTTTCGACCTTCAGTGTGGTCGTGGTGGCATGTGCAACTTGTGCATGCATTTGGAGTCGCCACCGGTCTTTCTTGGAGGGTAGACCGGAAACCTTACTGACCGATTGGGAGAGGTTGATCAGTTCTGCGGAACCAGAGATTTTGGGTTCGGGGACTTGGTTACGTCGGTGTCATTACCAACGCCCTTTCGGTACCTAACGCGAGTGATTTTCCTATTTAAGATTTCATGCAGGTGCAATTTTAGGTGAGGTAGGCTTAATTTATGATTTCATGCAGATTGGAAGACTGTTCCTATCAATCACAATCAATTTAAATGAAAGCGCCATCAAGTACATAAATAAATCACTTCAATGCACATCAATTCAGATCAATGGCTTCCTAGTATAACCATAAAGGCTTAAGGAAGGTGTGACTTCGGACCAGGGGTAAAATGGGAAGATTTGGGGACGATTAGCCCGAAGGGCAAAATCGTCATTTTTGGGAGGTTTGGATACCGAATTACCCAAAATATTCCATGGCCAGTTGTTTGTGGCCATTTCCCATTTTTGAGAATTTTTTTGAAATTTCTTGATTTTTCTACAATTTTTGGGAGACGATTCGCCTAAAGGGCGAAATCGTCATTTTTAAGAAGGATCGGGTTCAAAACACCCGGGATGAGCCTTGGCCAGTTGATTGTGGCCATTTCCTATTTTTTGGGATTTTTCTGGATTTTTTTTAGAATTTTTTTATTTGATTTTTTTATTTTTTAAAAATAAATCCCAACTGACGGTAACTCGCCACGTGGCGTCTTGGTGACAATCGAATCATTTTAATTTTTGTAAAAATTCGAAATTCATTAATAAATTTTTTTTTATTCTGAAAATCACCAGATCACGACATGTGGCTCATCTGCATCCGACCGAACTAGCCTTTTTTTTTATAGGACGCAACGCAATGCAAATTATAATAAAAATAAAGAAGATATTAAGTCATTACACCACATAAACATAAGCAAAGGAGATGGGATCCGGTGAATTTTACGACGTCGGAGTCCGTCGGTGTTCGTGCAAATAGGTGTGGGGGGTATAAACCACCAGCAGGAGGCTCGGTCTTCCGATTCTGGGGTAGCACAATATAATTTACAGAAAATAAATGAATAATATGCCTTGGACACCAATAGGAGGCTCGGCCTTCCGATTTTGGGTCTAATTGATGAAATGTAGAAAGTGCACACTTTTATTAGATGCAATACAATACAAATAAAATCTATAACAATATTTTAGGAAAATAACTCTAATGTATGAATCGGGTACGCAAAATATACCTGATTGGACACCGGTCTTCAATCGTCCAGCCCCAGCGTGCGACCGTCTCCGTGCGCGTCACCTTGCACACAAAAAAAATTAGCTAGATCTGACGGTTCAATCGGCCAGAAACTCAAGAAACGTTGGCGGGTGAACGTCTTTTCTTTTAAATTATCCTTGAGAGAGCTAGAGATTCCCTTTTTTTTGTGCCGTGCCCCCTCTAAGAATTTTCTCAGCATATGTCCCCCTTTCTCCTCAAAACTCTTGTCATCCTTTTATAGCCAAAAACACTTTCCAATAAATTGAATTATAAAATAGCACTAACAATAGCACTCACAATTTATAATACAAAAATGCTATTTAAAAATAGCACTAACAATTATAAATGCTATCTAAAAATAACACTCACAATTTATAATACAAAAATGCTATTTAAAAATAACACTAACAATAGCACTCACAATTTATGATACAAAAATGCTATTTAAAAATAGCACTAACAATTATAAATGCTATCTAAAAATAACACTCACAATTTATAAAACAAAAAATGCTATTTAAAAATAACACTAACAATAGCACTCACAATTTATCATACAAAAATGCTATTTAAAAATAGCACTAACAATTATAAATGCTATCTAAAAATAACACTCACAATTTATAATACAAAAATGCTATTTAAAAATAACACTAACAATAGCACTCACAATTTATAATACAAAAATACTATTTAAAAATAGCACTAACAATTATAAATGCTATCTAAAAATAACACTCACAATTTATAATACAAAAATGCTATTTAAAAATAACACTAACAATAGCACTCACAATTTATGATACAAAAATGCTATTTAAAAATAGCACTAACAATTATAAATGCTATCTAAAAATAACACTCACAATTTATAATACAAAAATGCTATTTAAAAATAACACTAACAATAGCACTCACAATTTATAATACAAAAATGCTATTTAAAAATAGCACTAACAATTATAAATGCTATCTAAAATAACACTCACAATTTATAATACAAAAATGCTATTTAAAAATAACACTAACAATAGCACTCACAATTTATAATACAAAAATGCTATTTAAAAATAGCACTAACAATTATAAATGCTATCTAAAAATAACACACACAATTTATAATACAAAAATGCTATTTAAAAATAGCACTAACAAATGTGTTAAAAATGATAATAACAATTATTATTATTACAAGAGTTAAAGAGGTTACCAAACAGTAAAAATACGTATAACATATAAATACGTAGAGCAGACGTGTACATCGTATATGCACGTTCAAGTGACCAAAAAAAAAGAAAGAAAATTAAATATCATTTAATAGGTATGCCCGAGTGAATTTTAAGATCCGTGAAATCGGGGACTAATTGAAAGAAAAATGTGCAATTAAGCCCTTTTGGTTAACATTAATCAAATTGGAGGGCCAATTGACCTAATTGCACTTCAAGACTTTAGAATCCAATGTCATAGCTTATAAAAAGTGAGAATTGAAAATTAAAAAACTCGAAAAGGATTTTTTTTGGGTTTGGTTCGGGTTTATGTTTGTTAAGGAACATGTTGACCCTAGCCGAATTTTTGAGATTTAACGTAACACACTTGAAGAGGAAATTAAAACAAAATTATCGAATATTTTTGGGTATTTTTCTGACCACGAATGGTATTTTTCTGATTTTTTGGGTATTTTTATAATTAAATAAATTCGAAAAATATTAAAAAATACCAAAAATATTTTTTGTTCAAAATTGGTTCCTGAGGCTAGGCTAAGGCTTCCAAAGTTGATTTTGTGATTTTATGACCTTTTTTGATATTTTTAATTTATTTTAAAAATAAAAATTACAATGATAGATGGTCAAAAACCAGGTGTCAACACATGGTTTTGTACTCTGTACACCATCTGGTAGTGTAGAGTAGCAATTATGGCTGATGTGGTTTGAGGAGCACTTGTGATCTGTAACTGGACCTTCAAAGCAGAGAGAAGGTTGGGATCTGCCAAGGCCATGTTGAAATTTGGGAAGAGAGTGACAAATATTGTACATGCGTTCAGAGTGGTCTGAACAGTGCCAATGCAAGCATGCTGATATTCCAAGAAGCGAGTATCGAGGAGAGCAACCCGAGCAACTACAGGCAAACATTTTCGTCCATGCAAGGATATGGCCAAACGGGTGGCGCCAAAGTGGAGGTGGGTGTAACCCTGTTGAGCCCACGGGGCAGGGAACTCAAGTGGAATTTGGAGAGTTACAAACTGCTCTTGTTGCGTAGACATGATGGGGTGCTGGTCAAATTTAGTGGACTGAACATATTCTTTAACATAACGAGGGGTTTGTTTGATGCGATGTTTGATGGAGCGAATGGGAGAAAATGATGATGGTTTACAAAAAGCGGAGTAGGGGTTCATGAGTGGGAGTTGTGTTTCGGAGATTTTGTGAACGTCATTCACATAGGATACCTCATAGAGGTAATCCATTTTTGAGGAAGTAGATTTACGGAGTTCGGGTGGTGGTGGTAGTGAGATGGTGGTTTCTAACTGAACTGTAGCTGAAATATCTGTGGAGTTTTCAAGGAGAGTTTGAATTTCTCCTTTCCCTTCGGCAGGTCCCGAATATAAGAATACAAATCTTAACTCAGTTTCGATGATGTATGGCTCTGATACCAGTTAAAGGAAACGGAGACAAGTCTGGGCGAGATGAGCATGTATGTTATCCCCACAGACACGGCGCTCCTAGCCATAAAAGGGGACTGCTTGTTTGCTCACTCAATCCCATTCTTGAAGCTCAACCCTTAAGGTGACAGATATTTCTATTTCAACAGGTTCCACATAGTGGCAAGTTGAAGAGCATACTAAACCAAACCAATCGTACTACTGAGTTAACAAGAGGATTCAGATATGCGAAAGACTATATCGGGTGGTAATTGGCATCGTCAGAGTCAGAGCTGTCTGGGCCGTCTTTGTCCTTTTTGAATTTATTCCAATACCACTATTCTTCGAGCTGAGTCAGTCCAACGTTTGGGTCTTCATCTTCAGTGAGTGAGGGACTATCTTCTAGTTCTGTCGCGTGTCTTTCACCTGACAAAATATCTTCCATGGTGACTGGGTCTGGTGGATCTTGTCGAGAGCCTTGATTAGAGCTGGATGGCATCTGAGGCTGGGGCCATAGTTGGAGCAGAGGCCACGTGTACAAGCTGGATGGCTGGTCCTGGGTGTTGGATGTAATGTATGGTGTAGGATATGAATTTTGTGACAATTGTCCTCCCCAAGGGTTTTGAGTGTCAGGAGTGTCAGTGTCATAGAAGAACTTGGTTGGTTGCTTCTATAATCTTCAAGAGCATGAAGTACCTGTTGGTGCATTTTAGGCCTATCCCATGAGTGGTTCATGTGATGGTATGGCCAAATTTCAAGAGAAATTTCTTGATTTTCTTGACATAGGACTCGTTAGAGTTCTCTATACTCATACTGCATCAGTGTGATGGACTTGGGAAGTGTTGTGTAGATTCGAAAAACTTGTCGATGGAGATTGTGCTTGAATGTATTGGTGCCATAATACAATGCTTTTTCTCGGACATCTCCGGTTGGGCTAAAGAAAACCCAAGGCCTGTGAAAAAGGACTGTGGTGTGTCTTTCTGGGTCAGCTATTCCATAATTTCGCTAAAAGATGAAGTGTTGTTTCCATGCTGCTAAAGGCTGGAATCAAGTAAGCATTTCTGTCAAAGCCTTTTGGTTAGAGAAATCTCCCATGAGTGCTCTGGACAGGACTCGGACAATCTTGTCTGCGGAAAATTCAATGGCAACAGCATATACGTTGAGAATACCAAAAGAACTATTTGAGGTCTTCAGGGAAATCTTGATCAGGAGACCACCGCAAAACATGGATAAATGGATAATCAGGATTAAGACCATGTGGTCCTAACATTAGTTCACCATAAGTGCTGAATATGCGGTTTTCGTACTCATTCATGTAATACTTCAAATTCTTACAGAAATTATTTTCTGCAACTTGTCTTGGGACTTCTGGAGGATAAATGAGAGTATTCCATGGTGTATCTCGCATTGGTGTGATACAAAATGTTCTTGCATCCAATGGATTTCTGCGGACATACATGTTGATGGATTCAACTGGCTGCTTAGGTCTGGATAGGAAATCTGCGAGGACATTCTTTTTGCATGCTATGTGTTTAGCATCAAAAGAATATTTCGAGAACCATTCAACACACCTTAACAATTGCGGATGGGGAATCTGTTTCTGATTGAAATTGAGAATTTGGGGGAAATGAAGACACATCCATTTCGACCAAAAAGTGATGCCCAATAAGGTGGTATTCAAACTTCTTGATGCCGTATTTGACTGCGAGAATCTCCTTAAAAGTGGAGTGATAATGCATCTCTGCGGAAGTGAATCGTCCACTTTGTAAGTACAAATGAAGCGCTTAACTTTGATTTCTTCAAGGAGATTGGCTGCCCAATATTTATCTCTAGCATCTATTTGCAAAATTCTTTGACCAGTAGAAGGAATTTGCAAAGGAGGTAGATGCTGCAAAATTTCTTTGAGATGAGCTACAGCTTGTGTCTGCTTTGGTCCCCATGGGGGAGCATCTTTCTTCAACATCCTCTGAAGAGGATAGAGTGCTTTAGAGATTTTTGGCACAAAGTCTCGGAAATAATTGTCAATTCCAAGGACAGCCTGGATTTGGCTAACTGTCAAATTCTCAGATGGAAATTTTTGGAGTTCTTCTGCCAGGTGAGGTCCTGGACAGTAAGTTCCTTCTTTCAAATGCATACCAAGGAACTCAATTTCCTTTTGAGCAGGGATCATTTTCTTTTGGGAAAGCATGATTCCATGTTTTTGGACAATTTCAACGAACTGGGAGAGTAATTTACAATGAGATTCCTCATCAGGACTGTAGATGAGAATGCCATCAATGTAAATCTGCGCATGTGAAAGAATGGGTTGGAAAATTCTACACATGGCTTTCTGAAAAATAGATTGAGCTGTTTTAAGATCAAAGGAGACAACTGTCCACTAGAAATGTTGGTTTGGAATGCGAAAATCAATTTTAGGACGGTCATCAAGATGAATGTCAATTTTCCAAAAATCTGCTTTTAGGTTGAACTTTGAATAGATCTTAGCCTGGGCTAGGCTACCAAACAAAGAGTTTTTGTGAGGCAAAGGGAATTTGTCATCTTGAAGGAATTTGTTCAAGGGCTGGTAATTGATCACCAATCTGAGCTTACCACGATTCTGTTCTGCTCGCTTGTTCACATAAAAGGCTTCACAAGCACATTATGAATCAGATGGTTCAATGAGACCTTGAGAGAGCAGGTCAGTCAAAACATTCCTTCTGGGCCAGAGCAAGATGTTCAGGATTCATACCAGAATGACTAGCTTTTGTGGGATTAACATCTTCACTTTTCTTGAATGGGAGTTTGACAAAGACGTCGGGATTTTTCAAAAGAGGGTTTGAACAGGTTTGGATGAACTGGGAATGAGATTCAGAACAGCGGGATAAGATACTTTGGGTAATTTGATCAAGGATTTCTGGCTGAATAATGAAAAGTCTCTGGATATCCACAAACTCACGAAACTGGTCACCAAACTGTAAACCAGTAGGTTTAATTCTTAGCTGGGATAGTTGGGAAAGGACATCCCAACTAATGATAAGGTCTTTATCTGGGGAATTACAATCAAGGATTTTTGTGGATATGGAACAGCCTGGAAATATTTGGAGGGTGATGGTTTTGCTACGAAATTTTATGGTAAAAGTATCACCGGAAGCAGAATGGAAATACCTTGTGTAAGGCGTCTAGAATTCTTCTGGGAGTACTTTTATATCCATGAGTGATGCTGCCACGCCGGTATCAATGAGAGCAATGACTTGGACGAATTTGTCATTTTCTGGGGTGTGGATTTGGATGGGGATATATGGAGAGTGGAAAACAAGCTGGACATGAAAGGAGTCAGAGATATTATCAGGGAAAAATACAAAGATATCACCAGGGGATTCATCAAAGTCTGAGGAATATGTTTGAAGGGAAAAAAGTGTATCGGGTGAAGGTTCATCCTCAATAGAGAAGACAGACTCGATATCTTCGTTATCCAAAGGGAACCCTGTAGTGGAGAAAATCTTTTGGATTATGTGGCGTCCATGGCGCTTTGCCTGGGGACAATTTTTTGCAAAGTGCCCTTTCTTGCTACAGATGTAGCATCGGTCGAATTTCTTCTTTTTCTTGAAACCAGAAGCAGATGAATGATGCCGCTTCTTTTTTCGAAGGAACTTCCACTTGCCTTTCTTAGGTCTTCGTTTGCTAAAAGAGAACTTCTCAAAGGAGAACTTCTTGAAGTGCTTGCGTTTCTTATTGTCAGCACAAGAGGGATCACTGTAATTTCTTGAGCACTTGATCTTCCAATGAGGATTGTCACAATTCTTTTCGAGAGAACGATTCTCCCGGAGATAACTTTTGAAGACTTATTTTCTGTGGCACATTTCTTCAATTGCAAGGTGGATAGATTGCTGGATTTCTCCAAAAGTCACATCTGTGATAGTATTGTTTTTCAGCTTCAGGGCTTTTTTAACAACTTGACTAATCTCTTTAGGGATGGAAGCTAGGAATACTGACTTGAGATTAGGATCAGAACCAAGCTGGTAGAAAAGCTTGATCATTTCTCGAAAGTGTCGATCCAGGTCCTTTTTTGCCATAGAACAGCTTTTTCTGTAAGAGAATTCTTTTCTTTTGAGTTCTTTCGAATCTTGGGGTTGGCCAATAAAGAAAAGATAAATCAGCTGAATTGCTTCATCAAAGGACATGGTTAAAAACTGAAGTTGGTCTCTTTCTGGGGCTAACTTCCACCAATCTTTCAAGGAACCAGTGAATCGGGTGACAAACTCAAGAAGAACATCATAAGTACTGTGTTCCTTCAGGTTTCTGGTAATCAACCAAGAATGAAACTCTTGAAGCCTTTCTGCCCATTTATGGTAAGGGATATCATCTAAAGTGAAGAAATTGGACGAATAGGATTTATAGGTTGATGAAGATGGGTTATGGTAAGGCTGGGAAGGTGGAGGTGGATGTTCAACTTCAGGTTGCTCTTCCATTTCTTCTTCAATAATTGGCTCTGCAGGGTCAGCCATCATGACATCTGCCACAACAGACTGGGTGCTAGAATCATAGGATTCATTATCTAGAATGGAAGATGACTCGCTGATAGAGATTTCAGGAGTAGCTGGGGGTGAAAGATTTATGGATTTCACTGTGGAGATGGTAGGAACCTGGTTTCGAAGGAAATTTTCCAAGGGATTTGAAATCATGCAGGAGTGAGAAGGTTTATGAGGAGGAGATGAAGGAGGATATTTTTCTGGTGGAGCTGAAGGAGTTGGAAAAAAAGTTTGTTTGCTTTTTTCTTTTTTCTCTTGGTCTAGCTTTTTAAGACGATCCCGAAGAGCAAGGATGTTCGTCTTTGGAGGAGGTGGTGCTGTGCTAAGTACAGCTACAAAAGAGTTGGGGTATGTGGAGCTTGGCATGAAGGATGTGGGATTTGGAGTTGCTGTTGGAAAGAAAAATGGATCTAGAGCTTGTAGATTCCTTTGCTCAAGAAGAGCTTGTTGTTCTTGTAGTATCTGGACCTGGCGCCTAAGCTTCTCAATATTAGGAGTTTGGTCTTCTAGATAATAACTTGTAGGAATCTGTTTTGTCTCCATCAGGTACAGTCTCTTCTGGAAATCTTCCAACATCTTCTTTGAGACAGATGTAGCATAGTCTACCATGTCAAGACGACTAGCCATTGTGTTTATTGCTATATTCTAGGCCAGAGCATTCTCTGTCTGCCAATTCAAAACAGCTTCAACTGGTATAGGGCATTTCCTTCTTCCTTGAAGATCAACATCATTTGGAGTTGTGATCTTTGGAGAATGGAAGTATTTCTGCTGTGCATCAGAGAAACTTTCAACATGAGTGAATCTGAAAGTGGTTGAGCTTTTTTCAGATGGGGTAGGCTGTAAAGGTGGGAAGTCTTCTGGTCGGAACATGCAAATACTGGGTAAAACATGAGGTGGTTCAAGTTTAGGATTGCAAGTGTATGGCTGAGGGAGTTTGATGGGACAAGAGTTTTTCTTTATCCATTTGAGGATGGGTTTGTAGAATGGAGAAGTGATGGATTTCTTTGGTGGTGGAGGTGGCGGCTTTGGTTCATCTGGGGGACAAGCTGGTGGAGGTGCAGAAATTTGAGGAGGTTTGGGAGAACCATACTCAACCATATATTGCCAGCGTCCGTCGTCTTCACTAAGAGGACCCACGGTTGGATCATCGTCTAGGTACCTTTGGTAAAGGAAATCTTTCTTCTTCTTCTTTCTTTTGGAGGACAGTCTGTCATCCTCATCTTCTAGATTCAAACATGAGGAACATGAACAGTCAACATCTCAAAAACAGTGTCCGAAAGGATCTTTGTAATAATGGATGGGTCGTCCATTGTCATCAAAGGATTGGACATGAGCTTTAGGATCTGGGTCTTCCATACTCACAAACTTAGTTGGACACGGGGTAAAGCATAAGATGGAAGGAAATTATGAAAAAACAGAGGAAGAAGTGTATTCCTTTTCTTTTGCGAATTTAATGGTGACAGTACCATCTTTTTTCTTGGTATACTGTGGCTCAGAGGACTGGACGGGTCGGGAATTTTGGTGAAGTTTTTCATAGTTGGTCACCCAACTGTCAGGAAGGAGTTTGACTAGCTGATCTCTTGGAAGCTGACAAGGGATGTGAATACATGACGTCTGGTCGTTGTCAACAGAAATAAGCAAAGCATCATCTGCACTTGGTAGGTTGAGATCAATGGCATAGTTTTGTATTTTGTACACCATCTAGTAGTGTAGAGTAGCAATTATGGCTGATGTGGTTTGAGGAGCACCAGTGATGTGCAACTGGACCTTCAAAGCAGAGAGAAGGTTGGGATCTGCCAAGGCCATGTTGAAATTTGGGAAGAGAGTGACAAATACTGTGCCTACGTTCAAAGTGGTCTGAACAATGCCAATGCAAGCATGCTGATATTCCAAGAAGCGAGTAACGAGGAGAGCAACCCGAGCAACTACGGGCAAACCTTTTCGTCCATGCAAGGATACGGCCAAACGGATGGCGCCAAAGTGGAGGTGGGTGTAACCCTGTTGAGCCCACTGGGCAGGGAACTCAGGTGGAATTTAGAGAGTTACAAACTGCTCTTGTTGCGTAGACAGGATGGGGTACTGGTCAAATTTGGTGGACTGAACATATTCTTTGACAGAACGAGGGGTTTGTTTGATGAGATGTTTGATGGAGCGAATGGGAGAAATTGATGATGGTTTACAAAAAGCGGAGTAGGGGTTCATGAGTGGGAGTTGTGTTTCAGAGATTTTGTGATCGTCATTCACATAGGATATCTCATAGAGGTAATCCATTTTTGAGGAAGTAGATTTACGGAGTTCGGGTGGTGGTGGTAGTGAGATGGTGGTTTCTAACTGAACTGGAGCTGAAATATCTGTAGAGTTTTCCATGAGAGTTTGAATTTCTCCTTTCCCTTCAGCAGGTCCCGAATATAAGAATACTAATCTTAACTCAGTTTCGACGATGTATGGCTCTAATACCAGTTAAAGGAAGCGGAGATAAGCCTGAGCGAGATGAGCAGGTGTGCTATCGCCACAAACACGGTGCTCCTGGCCTTAAAAGGGGACTGCATGTTTGCTCACTCAATCCCATTCTTGAAGCTCAACCCTCAAGGTGCTAGATATTTCTGTTTAATGGCTTCATCAAAGGACATGGTTAGGAACTGGAGTTGGTCTCTTTCTGGAGCTAACTTCCACCAGTCTTTCAGTGAGCCAGTGAATCGAACGACAAATTCAAGGAAAACGTCATAAGTACTGTGTTCTTTTAGGTTCATGTTAATCAACCAAGCATGAAACTCTTGGAGTCTTTCGGCCCATTTGTGATAATGGATATCATCTAGAGTGAAGAAATTGGACGAATAAGTTTTTGCGGATGATGAGTCATGGTAGGCTGTGAAGGTGATGGTGGGTGTTCTACCTCAGGTTGATCTTCCATTTTCTTCTTCAACGATGGGCGCTGTTGGATCTGCCATCATGATGTCTGCAACAACAGATGGTGAAGTAGAGTCATAAGATTCAGTATTAGGAATGGAAGAAGAGTCACTAATAGAGACTTTAGGAGTGGATGGAGGTGAAGGCGAAGGATTTATGCGTTCCACAGTAGAAATTGTAGGAACTTGATTTCAAGGAAATTTTCCAAAGGATTAGAAACCATATATGAGTGAGAGGGTTTATGAGCTGGAGATGGTGGAGGAGACTGTTTTGGTAGAGCTGAAGGAGGTGGAAGGGAGGTCTGTTTGCATTTTTCTTTTTTCTCTTGATCTAACGTCTTAAGACGATCCCGAAGGGAGAGGAAATTCGTCTTTGGAGGAGGTGGTGCTATGCTAAGTACAGCTGCAAAAGAGCTAGGATCTGAAAAGCTTGACGAGAAGAAGGAAATTGGGGGTTTTGGTGGTGTTGCTGGGAAAAGAACGGATCTAGAGCTTGCAAATTTCTTTGCTTTAGGAGAGCTAGTTGTTCTTGCAATATTTGGACTTAGCGTATGAGCTTCTCAATCTCAAGGGTCTAGTCTTCCAGATAATGGCTGGTAGGGATCTGTTTTGTTTCCATCAAATAGAGTCTTTTATGAAAATCTTCTAACATCTTCTTTGAGACAGATGTAACATGGTTTACCCGATCAAGACATGTAGCAACGGAGTTTATGGCCACATTCTGGGCTAGAGCATTCTCTGTCTGCCAGTTTAAAACAGCTTCAACTGGAGTAGGGCCTTTTCGTCTCCCTTGAAGGTCAACATCATTAGGAGCAAGGATCTTCGGAGAATGGAAATATTTCTATTGCTGGTCAGAGAAACTTTCAACAGGAGGAAACCTAAAGGGTGCTACACTTTCTTCAGAAGGCTGCAAAGGAGGAAAGTCCTCTGGTCTGAACATACAAATGCTGGGTAAAACAGGAGGTGGTTCGGGTTTGGGATTGCAAGTGTATGGTTTAGGTAGTTTGATGGGACAAGAATTTTTCTTTACTCATTTGAGGATGAGTTTGCAGAATGGTGAAGTGATGGGTTTCTTTTGTGGTGGTGGTGGTGGTGGCGACTTCGGTTCAACTGGGGAACAGGCTGGTAGAGGTACAGTAATTTGAGGAGGTTTGGGAGAATCATACTCAACCATGTATTGCCAACGGCCACCGTCTTCGCCAAGAGGTCATACGGTCGAATAACCGTCTAGGTACCTTTAGTAAAGAGAATATTTCTTCTTTTTTCTTTTTCCTAGAGGAAGGTCTGTCATCCTCATCATCTGGGTTTAAGCAAGAGGAACATGAACAGTCAACATCCCAAAAATAATGTCCGGAAGGATCCTTGAAATAATGGATGGGTCGTCCATGATCATCAAAGGATTGGACATGAGCTTTAGGATCAGGATCTTCCATACTAACTCAGTTGGACATGAGGTGAAGCACAGGATGGTAGGGAATGATGGGAAAATAGAGGAAGAAGTGTCTTCCTTTCCTTTGGTGAATTTGATAGTAACAATACCATCCTTTTTCTTGGTATGCTGTGGCTCGGAGGATTGAACAGGTCTGGAGTTCTGGTGAAGTTTTTCATAGTTGGTCACCCAACTGTCAGGAAGTGTTTGACAAGCAGATCTCTCGAAAGCTAACGAGAGATATGGATACATGAAGTCTGATCGTTGTCAACAGAGATAAGCAAAGCATCATCTGCACTAGGAAGGTTGAGATCAATGGCATGGTTTTATACACTATACACCATATGATAGTGAAGAGTAGCAATTATGGCTGATGTGGTTTGAGGAGCATCAGTGATTTGTAACTGGACCTTCAAAGCAGAGAGGAGGTGGGGATCTGCTAAGGCCATGTTGAAATTTGGGAAAAGAGTGACAAAAAATGTGCCTGCATCCAAAGTAGTTTGAACTGTGCCGATGCAAGCATGCTGATATTCTAAAAAGCAAGTGTCAAGGAGAGCAATTCGAGCAACAACTAGCCAACATTTTCGTCCATGCAAGGACAAGGCAAATCTGATGACTCCAATGTGGAGATGAGTATAACCCTGTTGAGCCCACTGAGTATGAAACTCAGGTGGAATCTGGAGAGTTATAAACTGCTCTTGCTGTATAGATAAGATGGGGTACTGATCAAATTTGGTGGACTGGACATATTCTTTGACAGAACGGAGGGTGTGTTTAATGAGGTGTTTGATGGAGCGGATGGGAGAGAACGATGTTGGTTTACAAAAAGCTAAGTAGGGGTTCATGAGTGGGAGGGGTTGTGTTTCTGAGATTTTACGATCATCATTTACATAGGATACCTCATAAAGATAGTTCATTTTGGAGGAAGTGGTTTTTTTGAGTTCAGGCGGTGGAGGAAGTGAAACTTGGGTTTCTAACTGGACAGGTGCTGAAATATCTATGGAGGATTCCCTGAGAGTATGAATTTCTTCTTTCCCTTCAGCATGTGTTGAATTTCAGAATACTAATCTTGACTCAGTTTCGACGATGTTTGGCTCTGATACCAGTAAAGGAAGCGGAGACAAGCTTGAGCGAGATGAGCAAGTATGATATCCCCACAAACACGGTGCTCTTGGCCTTAAAAGGAGACTGCATGTTTGCTCACTCAAGCTCATTTTTCAAACTCAACCCTTAAGGTTTCAGATATTTCTAATTCACAGGTTCCACATTGTGGCAAGTAAAGAGCATACTGAACCAAATCCATCGTACTACTGAATCAACAAGAGGATTCTGATATTCAAAGAACCATACTTTGAGGAAAGAAGAAGAAAAGGAACTTAGAAACTCATGATTTTTTTAGGAAACGCCCTGATATTTTTCATAAGGCAGGTTCTGCCGATTACAACACATTCGGGGGCCTTTTATAGGCGTTCAACACTTGATAGGACAAACATAGGATGGATACGCAGATCCACGAAAAAACTGAAAAAAGTCTTCTGGTGAACTGTACTGCTACAGTGTTCAACAATAACTTGCTACAGTAACTTGAACATTACTTTTTTCCCGAAAAGTCTTTTTGAAAGCTGTAGAAAGTTTGGCAACGAACTAACATGTTACCCACTCTTATCTGCTTATTTAAAACCAGGACTTCGACGCATTTAAACAAGGGATTTGACACGCAAACATGAAAACTTGATGGTTTGACGTTTCAAAGTCGACGACGGTCTGGATCTGGATGTGCGAAACCATGCACTGCACTACGGCACTACTACGTTCAAGCATAATCTTCACCGACAGATCTTTAGAATCCACACCATAACTCCCAAATCAATCGCACTAATGCAGCACGAGTACAAAGAACTCTAGAGGATTTTATGTGAAGAAAATTAACATGTTCCTCCGGAGATTTGGCCATACCACCACATGATGAATCTCTCGTGGGATAGGCCAAAAATACATCCTCATACCATTCAAGCTTTAGAATAATATAGAACAAGCCAGCCAAATTCTTCTATGGACACTGACACTCAAGACCCTTAGGGAGGACCATTATCGCAGAATCCTTATCCTACACAGGATATTGCATCCAGTACCCAAGACGAGCCATCCTCCAGCTACATGTGCCCTTAGCTCCAACTATGGCCCTAGATGCCATCCAACTCTAATCATGACCCTCGACAAGATCTGCAGGCCCAGTCATCATGGAAGATATCTTGTCAGGATAAAGACACGCGGCAAAACAAGAAGATAGTCCCCCACTATCTGAAGATCCAGACCGTCATCGACTTTGAAACGTCAAACCATCCAGTTTCCGTGTTTGTGTGTCAAAGTCCTTGTTTAAATGCGTTAAAGTCCTTGTTTTAAATAAGCAGATAAGAGCAGGTAACATGTTAGTTCGTTGCCAGACTTTCTACAGCTTTCAGAAGACTTTTCGAGAAAAAGTACTTTTCAAGTTACTGTAGCAAGTTACTGTTCAACACTGTAGTAGTACAGTTCACCAGAAGACTTTTTTTAAATTTTTTCGTGGATCTGCGTATCCATCCTGTGTTTTTCCTATCAAGTGTTGGATGCCTATAAAAGGCCCTTGAATGTATTGTAATCGGCAGAACCTGCCTTATGAAAAATACCAGGGTGTTTCCTAAAAAAATCATGAGTTTCTAAGTTCCTTTTCTTTTTCTTTCCTCAAAGTATGGTTCTTTGAATATCAGAATCTTCTTGTTGATTCAATAGTACGATTGGTTTGGTCCAGTATGCTCTTTAATTGTCACAATGCGGAACCTGTGAATCAGAAATATCTGAAACCTTAAGGGTTGAGTTTCAAAAATAAGCTTGAGTAAGCAAATAGGCAGTCTTCTTTTAAGGCGAGGAGCGCCGTATTTGTGGGGATATCATACCTGCTCATCTCGCTCAGGCTTGCCTCCGCTTCCTTTACTGGTATCAGAGCCAAGCATCGTCGAAACTGAGTTAAGATTAGTATTCTGAAATTCAACACCTCCTAAAGGGAAAGAAGAAACTCATACTCTCATGGAATCCTCCACAGATATTTCAGTACATGTCCAGTTAGAAACCCTAGTTTCACTTCCTCCACCGTCTGAACTCAGAAAAACCACTTCCTCCAAAATGGACTACCTTTATGAGGTATCCTATGTAAATGATGATCGTAAAATCTCAGTAACACAACTCCCACTCATGAACCCCTACTCAACTTTTTGTAAACCAACATCTTTCTCTCACATCCGCTTCATCAAACACCTCATTAAACACACCCCTGTTCTGTCAAAGAATATGTCCAGTCCACCAAATTTGATCAGCACCCCATCTTGTCTATACAGCAAGAGCAGTTTGTAACTCTCTAGATTCTACCTGAGTTTTCTACTCGGTGGGCTCACCAGGGTTATACTCATTTCCACTTTGGAGCCATCAGATTGGCCTTGTCGTTACATGGACGAAAAGGCTTGCCAGTTGTTGCTCGAATTGCTCTCCTTGACACTCGTTTTTTAGAATATCAGCATGCTTGCATCGACACCGTTCAAACTACTCTGAACGCAGGCACAGTTTTTGTCACTCTTTTCCCAAATTTCAATATGGCCTTAGCAGATCCCCACCTCCTCTCTACTTTAAAGGTCTAGTTACAGATCACTGGTGCTCCTCAAACCACATCATCCATAATTGCTACTCTTCACTACCAGATGGTGTATAGAGTACAAAACAATGCCATTGATCTCAACCTTCCAAGTGCAGATGATGCTTTGCTTATCTTTGGTGACAACAATCAGACTTCATGTATCCATATCCCTCGTCAGCTTCCAAGAGATCAGCTTGTCAAAATTCTTCCTGACAGTTGGGTGACCAACTATGAAAAACTTCACCAGAACTCCAGACATGTTCAATCCTTTGAGCCACAGTACACCAAGAAAAAGGAAAGTACTGTCACTATCAAATTCACCAAAGAAAAAGAAGACATTTCTTCCTCTATTTTTCCATCATTCCCTACCATCCTGTGCTTCACCCCATGTCCAACTGAGTCAGTCAGTATGGAAGAACCTGATCCTAAAGCTCATGTCCAATCCTTTGATGACCATGGACGACCCATCTATTATTTCAAGGATCTCTCTAGACATTGTTTTTGGGATGTTGACTGTTCCTATTCCTCTTGCTTAAACCCAGATGATGAGGATGACAGACCTTCCTCCAAGAAAAAGAAAAAGAAGAAAGATTCTCTTTATCAAAGGTACCTAGACGGTGATCCGACCATAGAACCTCTTGGCAAAGACGATGGCCGTTAGCAATACATGGTTGAGTATGGTTCTCCCAAATCTCCTTAAAATTACTGCACCTCTACCAGCCTGTCCCCCAAATGAACCGAAGTCGTCGCCACCACCACCACCACCAAAGAAACCCATCACTTCACCATTCTACAAACTCATCCTCAAATGGGTAAAGAAAAATTCTTGTCACATCAAATTACCTGAGCCATACACTTGCAATCCTAAACCCGAACCACCTCCTGTTTTACCCAGCATTTGTATGTTCAGACCAGAGGACTTTCCTCCTTTGCAGCCTTCTGAAGAAAGTGTAGCACCCTTCAGGTTTCCTCCTACTGAAAGTTTCTCTGACCAGCAACAGAAATATTTCAATTCTCCGAAGATCCTTGCTCCTAATGATGTTGATCTTCAAGGGAGATGAAAAGGCCATACTCCAATTGAAGCTGTTTTAAATTGGCAGACAGAGAATGCTCTAGCCTAGAATGCGGCCACAAACTTCGTTTCTACACGTCTTGATCGGGTAGACCATGCTACATCTATCTCAAAGAAGATGATAGAAGATTTCCAGAAAAAAAAACTCTATTTGATGGAAACAAAACAGATCCCTTCCAGCCATTATCTGGAAGACCAGACCCTTGAGATTGGGAAGCTCAGACGCCAAGTCCAGATATTGCAAAAACAACAGGCTCTCCTAGAGCAAAGAAATTTACAAGCTCTAGATCCGTTCTTTTTTCCAACATCACCACCAAAACCCCAAATTTCCTTCTTCTCGTCAAGCTCTTCAGATCAAAGACGAATTTCCTCTCCCTTCGGGATCGTCTTAAGAAGTTAGATCAAGAGAAAAAAGAAAAAGACAAACAGACCTCCCTTCCACCTCCTTCAGCTCCACCAGAACAATCTCCTCCATAATCTCCAGCTCATAAACCCTCTCACTCATAAATGGTTTCTAATCCTTCGAAAATTTTCCTTAAAAATTAAGTTCCTACAATCTCCACAGTGGAACCCATAAATCCTTCGCCTTCACCTCTATCCACTCCTAAAGTCTCTATTAGTGACTCTTCTTCCATTCCTGATACTGAGTCTTATGACTCTAGTTCACCGTCTGTTGTTGTAGATATCATGATGGCAGATCCAGCAAAGCCCATCATTGAAGAAGAAATGGAAGATCAACTTGAGGTAGAAAAATCCTGACTTCTTTGTTAAACTTCCTTTCAAGAAAAGAGAAGATGTCAATCCTACAAAAGCCAGTCATTCTGATATAAAACCTAAACATCTTGCTTTAGCCTAGAAGGAATGTACTGAGCTCATTTTTCAAGGTTTCATTGAATCCTTTGATTCACAATGGGCTTATGAAATCTTTTATGTGAACAGAGAGTAGAACAGAATCGTGTTAAGCTTAGATTGGTAATCAATTACCAACCTTTGAACCAATCCCTTCGAGGTGATAAATTTCCTTTGCCTCACAAAAACTCTTTGTTCGGTAGCCTAGCACATACTAAGATCTATTCAAAGTTCGACCTGAAAGCGGGTTGTTGGCAAATTGGAATCCATCCCGACGACCGTCCGAAGACTAATTTTTGCATTCTAAATTAGCACTTTCAAGGGATAATTGCTCCATTTGGTCTTAAAATAGCTCCATCCATCTTTCAAAAAGTCATGTGTAGAATTTTTCAGTCTATTCTATCACATGCCCATATTTATATTGATGATATTCTTCTTTACAGTCTTGATGAAAAATTCCATTGTAAATTACTTTCCAGTTTGTCGACATTATCCAAAAACATGGGATCATACTTTCACAAGAGAAAATGATCATTGCTCAAAATGAGATCGAGTTCTTAGGCATGCATTTGAAAGAAGGCACCTATTACCCAGGTCCTCACATTGCAGAAGAACTTCATAAGTTTCCCTTTGAGAATTTGACAATCAACAAAGTTCAAACCTTTCTTTGGATTATCAATTATCTCCGAGACTTTGTACCAAAGATCTCCAAAGTGATTTATCTTCTTCAGAGGATGTTGGAGAAATATGCTTCCCCTTGGAGACTGAAATTGACCCAAGCTGTGGCCCAGCTCAAAGAAATTTTGCAGCATCTCCCTCTTTTGCAAATCTCTTCCACAGGTCAAAGAATTTTGCAAATTGATGCTAGTAATAAATATTGGGTAGCCATTCTTCTTAAAGAAATCAAAGGTAAGCGCTTCTTCTGTGCTTATAAGAGTAAAAAATTCACCCCTGCAGAAATACATTACCACTCCACTTTTAAGGAGATTCTCGCAGTCAAATATGGCATCAAGAAGCTTGAATACCACCTTATTGGATATCACTTTTTTTGTTGAAATGGATATGTTTTCATTTCCCCAAATACTCAAATTCAAGCAGAAACAGATCACGTACCCTCAGCTGTTAAGGTGGGCTATTCCTTTGATGCTAGACATATTTCAGGCAAAAAGAATGTCCTTGTAGATTTCCTGTCCAGAACAAATTAGCTAGTTGAATCCATTAATATGTATGTTCGGAGAAATCCATTGAATGCAAGAACTTTTCGCACTACATATATGCGAGATACACCATGGAATTCTCATAGTTATCATCTAGAAGTTCCATAAGAAATTGTAGAAAATAATTTCTCTGAGAATTTAAAGTATTACATGCATATGTACCATTACCGCATATTCAGCACTTATGGTGGATTAGTGTTAGGATCAAATGGTCTTAATCTAGATTATCCATTCATTCATGTTTTGCGGTGGTCTCCTGATCATGATTTCCCTGAAGATCTCAAATGGTTCTTTTGGTATTTTCTCAATATCTATGCTATTGCAATTGAATTTTCCACAGACAAGATTGTTCGAGTTCTATCTAGAGCACTCATTAAATATTTCTTAAACCAGAAAGGTCTAACAGAGATATTCACTTGGTTCCAGCCTTTAGTAACATGGAAGAATCACTTAATTTCTCAAAGGCGTATAGGAAGAGATGAACCAGAAAGGCACACTACGGTTATTTTCCACAGACCTTGGGTCTTCTTTAGTCCAACAGGAGATGTTCGAGAGAAAGCATTGCTCGACGGCACTACTACCTTCAAGCCCAATCTCCATCGACAAATTTTCTGGTTCCACACAACACTTCCCAAATCCATCTTACTAACGCAACATGAGTATAGAGAACTCCAGCGAGTTTTATGTGAAGAAAATCAAGAAGTTTCTCTTGAGATTTGGCCATACCAGCACACGAACCTCTCGTGGGACAGGCCAAAAATTCATCCTCAGACCATCCAAGCTCTAAAAGAATATAGAAGAAGTCAGACAGATTCTTCTATGGACACCGACACTCAAGACCCTTGGAGAGAACCATTATCTCAAAATTCTTATCCTACTCAGGATATTACATACAACACCCAAGACCAACCATCCAGCTCCACATGGCCTCAACTTCAAATGTGGGCCCAGCCTCAAATGCCATCCGACTCTAATCAAGACCCTCGGCAAGATCCGCAAGATCCGGTCACCATGGAAGATATCTTGTCAACAGAAAGACATGAGGCGGAACGGGCAGATAGTCCCCCATTATCTGAAGATCCAGAGATAAGACTGTCCCAACTTGAAGAACAGTGATACTAAAATAAATACAAAAGAGATAAAGATGGCCGAAATAGTTTCGACTCTCACGATGCCAAATATTATCCACACCAGATCGCCGTCGACTTTCAACCGCCCAGTTTTCACTATGTGTTAAACATATGTTAAAATATTTATTAAGTGTGTCAAAGTCTTTGTCTTTATTAAGTAGGTAAGACCAAACTTTCAGCCATTTTTCAGACAACTTTGTCTGAAAAAATACTGTGCACCGACCTTGTTCATCACTGTAGTAATGGTACTGTAGTAGTACTGTTCATAGTCCGGCACTGTAGCAGTTACCGTTCACCCGAAGACTTTTTCAGTTTTTTCGTTGGATCTGCGAATCCATTGTCAATTTGTCTTATTAAGCTTGTATGCCTATAAAAGGCCTCCCGAATGTCATGTAAAAGGCGAAACTTTGTGCCTCATGTGAAATATCAGTGTTATTTCATAAAATCATGAGTTTCTAAATTCCCTCTTCTTCTTTCCTATAAGCATGGTTTTTTTATTATCAAAATTCTTTTGTTAATTCAGTAGTACGATTGGTTTGGTCCAGTATGCTCCTCACTTGCCACTTTGTGGAACCTGTGAGTCAGAAATTTCTAGCACCTTAAAGGTTTAGCTTCAAGAATGGGCTTGAGTGCGAAGACAAGCTTAAGCCTTGGAATGCAGGTGTGCTATCCCCATACACACGGCTACACGCCAACAAGGGGACTGCCTTTTAGCATACCAGGTTTACTTTTGAAGCTCAACCTTAGTGATTCCAAAATTTTCTGACTCACAAGTTCCACCAAAGTGGCAAGTGAGGAGCATACTAAACCACATTGCATTATCATATTAACAAGAAGAATCTTGACTAAAAGATCATTCTCAGATAGAAGAAGACTGTTTAGAGACTCATGAGGAAATTTTGCATTGATATTTTACAAACGAGGCAAGGTCTACCTCATCCATTACATATACATGCCTTTTATAGGCAAACAAATACATAACTGGACAAAACATATTGGATTCGCAGATCCATTACGCAAAAAGTCACCGGGGGAATAGTGATGAATAGTGCTGCTACAGTGAACAGTACCTTAACTACTGCTATAATGAATAGTGAACGGTGAACAGTATATATAGGACAATAACTTTTGACCTCCTAAGGGCCAATTATTGAAATGAAACACATGTGACCAACATGATTATCACGAGGGATAATAATTTGCATTATCCGAGTCTAAGCTGTCGGGTCCATCCTTCGCTCTTTTGAAAGCTTTCCAAAGTCGTTCTTCCTCAAATGCTGCTATTTTGACATCTAGGTCGAGGTCATCTGGAATGAAACAATAATTGAAGCTTGATGGAGCATCTCTATAACTGGTTGGAATATTCTAGCTGGGTAGACTTGGCTGAGGAAATCCATAATAAATGGATCTTACGACAAAGGTCCTCCCTAAGGGTCTTCTATGTCCATTGAAGAGTTTAGTTGATTTCTTTTGAATTCTTCCAAAGAGGGGTTGAAAGATTCGACACATAGCCTTTTGGAAAAGGGATGGGGCAGTCTTAAGGCCAAATGGGACAACAGTCTGCTGGAAGTGTTGATTTGGAATACAAAATCCTGTTTTGGGGCGATCATCAGGATGTATTCCTATTTGCCAAAATCCTGCTTTCAAATCAAATTTGGAATAGCTTTTGGCTTGGGCAAGACTAGAAAAAAGAGAATTTTTGTGAAGAAGAGGAATCTTGTCTTCTTGGAGAAATTTATTGAAGGTCTGGTAATTGATAACAAATCTAAGCTTTCCTCGATTTTACTCAACTCTTTTATTGACATCAAAAACTTCACAAGCCCATTAAGAATTTGAAGGCTCAATGAGGCCTTGAGCAAGAAGTTCGACACATTTTTCTGAGCAAGAGCAAGATGTTCAGGGTTCATGCCAAAGTGACTAGCTTTTGTGGAATTAACATCTTCACTTTTCCTGAATGGTAACCAAACAAAGAAATCAGGATTTTTCCAAAGATGGTTGGAACAAACCTGAGAGAACTGAGAATGAGAATCAACACAGCAGGATAACAGTGACTGAGTGATAGGATCAAGGATTTATGGTTGTATGATAAAGAGTCTTTGAATGTCCACAAATTCTTTAAACTAATCTTTGAATTTCAAACCATTTGGGTCAATTTTAAGTTTGGGTAATTGAGAAAGAATATCCCAACCAATGATAAGAACTTTATCATGAGACCGACAACCAAGAATTTTAGTGGTGATGGAACACTGGGGGAATAATTCGAGTGTTACCGGCCTACTGCGAAGTTTGGTAGCAAAAGCATCTCCAGAAGAAGATATGAAATATCTGGTGTATGGTGACCTAAATTCTTCTAGAAGTATTTTTACATCCATCAAAGATGCAGTAGCACCAGTATTTATAAGTGCTATCACTTGAATGTGTTTGGACTCAAAAGTAAGTATATGAACAGGAATATACAGAGAATGGAAGAAGAACGCGCCACCATGGGGGCCCAAGCAGACTAAAGCAGTTGCTTATCTGAAAGAGATCTTATAGCATCTCCCACCTCTGCAGATCCCATCTACAAGAAAAAGGATTTTGCAGACTGATGCTAGTGACAAGTATTGGGCAGCTGTTCTTCTTGAAGAAATAAATGGTAAGCGTCGAATCTGTGCTTACAAAAGTGGATGTTTCTCCCAGGCAGAAATGCATTATCACTTCACTTTCAAAGAAATTCTGGCAGTCAAAAAAGGAATCAAAATGTTTGAATTCCACCTCATTGGCCATCACTTTCTTATTGAAATGGATATATCATCCTTTCCCCAGATGCTCAAGTTCAAACAAAAGCAAATTCCCCATCCGCAACTCTTGCGTTGGACAAAATGATTTTCAAAATACTCTTTTGATACCAAACATATTCCTGAAAAGAAAAATGTCATTGCTGATTTTCTATCCAGACCCAAAGAGCCTATTACCTCTATCAACATGTATGTTCCCAAAAATTCCTTGCACCCAGGTACTTTTCGAGCCACAAATATGAGAGAAAATCAATAGAACTCTCATAAGTATCCCCAAGAAGTTCCTCAGTAAATTGAACAAAATGTTCTGGCTCAAAACATGACATTCCATCTGTTGAGTTATCATCATATGATTTTTCGAGAACATGGCGGCTTAATCTTGCGACCAAAAGGTCTTCATACTGATTATCCATTTATCCGAATGATACACTCGTCTCCTGATTATGAGTTTACTGAAGAACTCAAATGGTTTTTCTGATACTTGTTCAATTTGTATATTGTTGCCATCCAGTTTCCCACAAAGAATATTATTAAAGTCTTATCCCAGGCTTTAATGGGAAATTTCTCAGACCAGAAACTTTTGACAGAAATGCTTACATGGTTCCAACCACTACAAGCATAGAGAAATGGCTTTATGCAATAGAGATACATCGGACGAACTGAGTCAGAAAGGCACACTGTTGTAATCCTTCGAAGACCATGATATTTTATTGGTCCTACTGGAGATCCTCGAGAAAAAGCCGCACCTTCAGGCACGACTACCTTCAAGCCCAATCTCCAGAAACAGGAAATCCGTGTACACAAGACACTTTCCAGATCTATAGGTAACAATCTGTATGAGATGCGAGAACTTCAGAGATTTTGTTCCAAGAAAATCCGTTCCAAGAAAATCAGGTCATTCCTGCAGAGATATGGCCGCATCATGCTACTAATCTTTTATGGGATAGGCCCAAGATCCATCCGAAAGGCCCTCGAAGCTTTGGAAGCATCAAAAGAAATCAACCAAAAGACCTTTGGGGAGGACCCTTGTCACAAGATTCGTATGATTATGGATTTCCCTAGCCAAGTCTACCCAGCCAGAATATTTCATCCAATTCTAGAGATGCTCCATCAAGCTTCAATTATTGTTCCATTCCAGATGACCCCGAGCTAGATGTCAAAATAATGGCATTTGAGGAAGAACGACTTTAGAAAGCTTTCAGAAGAGTGAAGGATGAAGGATGGACTCAACAGCTCAAACTCGGATGATGCAAATTATTATCCAATTATTATCCCTCGTGATAATCATGTCAATCACATGTGTGTTTCCTTCCAATAATTGGCCTTTAGGAGGTCAATAGTTGTTATCCTATATGTACTGTTCACCAGTCACTGTTCATTATTCACTGTAGCAGCAATTAAGGTACTGTTCATTGTAGCCGTATTATTCATCACTATTCCTTCGATGACTTTTTGTGTAATGGATCTGTAAATCCAATATGTTTTGTCCAGTTATGTATTTTTTTTCCTATAAAAGGCATGTGCGTGTAATGTATGAGGTAGACCTTGCCTCGTTTGTAAAATATCAGTGCAAAATTTCCTCATGAGTCTCTAAATACTCTTCTTCTCTCTGAGCATGATCTTTTAGTCCAGATTCCTCTAGTTAACATGATAGTGCGATGTGGTTTAGTATGCTCCTCAGTTGCCACTTTGGTGGAACCTATGAGCCAGAAAATTCTGGGATCACTACGGTTGAGCTTCAAGAATAAGCCCGGTGTGCTAAAAGGTAGTCCCCTTGTTAGTGTGTAGCCGTGTGTATAGGGATAGCATACCTGCATTCCAAGGCTTAAGCTTGCCTCCGCTTCCGTATTGGTATCAGAGCTATTATCGCCAATGTCGTGTTAAGATTATGAATCTACATTAGGACGTGAAGAAAGCTTTTTCATCCTCATTGAAACTACTACAAACGTTCTAATTATCAATGAATCGCTCATCTCCCTTGCTCCACCACCTGAGCTTCGTAAATCTTTTGTTTCTAAAATAGACTATCTTTATAAGGTTGCATACTCTGAAGATTATAAGATTTCTGAAACTCAGCTTCCAATTATCAATCCTTACTCAGCATTTGCTAGACCTTCCTCTTTATCTTTGATCCGATCTATTAAACACCTCATTCTGTATACTCCTCGCTCTGTTAAGGAATATGTCTAGTCCTCTAAATTCGGCCAGCACCATATCCTAGCTACCCAGTAAGAACAATTTTTGACTCTTCAGATCCCTCAAGAGTTCCCTTTACAGTGGGCTCAACAAGCGTTTAACCATCTCCATTTTGGAGCAATCAGACTTGCTCTTTCTTTTCATGGTCGAAAAGGTCTTCTAGTTGTAGCAAGAATTGCTCTTCTTGATACTCGTTTTCTCAATTATCAACATGCCTATATTGGAACTGTTCAGACCACTCTGAACGTTGGCACGGTGTTTATTACCATGTCCCCAAATTTTAACATGGCTTTAACAGACTCTAGTCTGCTTACAGCCCTGAAGGTTCAGTTACAAATCACTGGAATCCCCAAACTCCTAATGTTATAGCTGCAACCCTGCATTACCAGATGGTGTACATAGTCCAGAATCATGCAATTGATCTCAATCTTCCATGTGCTCATGAAGCTCTTGTCATCTCAATAGACATAGATCAAACTTCATGTGTTCATGTTCCAAGGCAGATCCCGAGAGACCAGCTTGTGAAATTTCTCCCAGATAGTTGGGTCACCAGCTATGAAAAGCTGCACTGCAATTCCCCGCCAGTTCAATCTTGTGAACCCCAGTTCACTAAGAAGGATGATATTGTCACCATCAAGTTTACTAAAGAAAAAGAAGATGTTATATCCTCTTTTCCATCCGTTCCTACCATACTATATTTCACCCATTGTCCATTTGAGACAATTAGTATGGAATGTCCAGATCCTAAACAATTTGTTTAGTCCTTTGATGCAAATGGGCGACCCATCCATTATTATAAGGATCCCTCAAGGCATTGCTATCGGGATGCTGATTGTGCTCGTCCATCAGGCACTGGCATGGAAGAAGAATATGAAAGGCCTTCTTCATGGAGAAAGAACGAGAAAAAAAGATTCTCTTTATCAGAGGTATCTTGATGGAGATCATATAGTCGGTCCACTAGGAGAAGACGATGGACGTTGGCAATACTTAGTGCAATATGGGTCGCCTGAGCCTCCTCAAGTCTCGGCTTCAGGATTCCCATGCAGATTAGAACCACTTCTACCTTCACCACTATCATCTCCATCCTCACCTTTGCCCATCAAGAAAGGGGTCACTTCTCCTTTCTATAAACCTATTCAAAAATGGGTAAAGAAAAATCCTTCTTATCCCATTGAATTGCTAAAGCCTTATACATGTGCTCCAGATTCGGCACCCCCTCCTGTTTTGCAAAGCATTTGTATGCTTCAACTTGAAGATTTTTCTCCATTGCCTTCATTCGGCTCTGGCCAGTCTAGTTCTTCAAGTGTTAAATTCCCTCCAGTAGAGAGTTTCTATGATTTTTAGAAGAAATTCTTCCATTCCCCAAAAGTGCCATCTCCGAATAAACTAGATGCTTTTGAAAGAAGACAGCTCCCTTCTCCTTCAAATGACGTACTAAACTGACAAACGAAAAATGCACTTGCTCAGAACCAGGCTATTGGCAAAGTGATCGAAGATATTGCTTTGATCAAAAAGTTGCTCGAGGGCTTCCAGAAGTGGATGTATCTATTAGAAACCCAACAGATTCCTCGTTGTCGCGACCCGTCCGAAAGCGGACGCGGCTAATGGATTACCGATCACGGGTCTTGGATCGGCGCGAGCCCTCCCAGGCCCATACCAAATCGCGGCGGGAGTATTTTTCAGAAGGATTCGACGATAAGAGTCGATCGCTTTCGACCTTAGTGTGGTCGTGGTGGCATGTGCAACTTGTGCATGCATTTGGAGTCGCCACCGGTCTTTCTTGGAGGGTAGACCGGAAACCTTACCAACCGATTGGGAGAGATCGATCAGTTCTACGGAACCAGAGATTTTGGGTTCGGGGACTTGGTTACGCTGGTGTCGTTACCAACGCCCTTTCGGTACCTAACGCGAGTGATTTTCTTAGCTAAGAGTTCATGCAGGCGCAATTTTGGGTGAGGTAAGTCTGACTTTGCACATTAACCAGTTTAACATGCTCACATAATCATAATAAATAAATAGATGCCAATCACATAAACATCTATCCTACGTGGTGATCATGGAATTATGATTTAATGGGTCTCGAGCCAATGAGACCACATTTAATCATTTTAATAACGGAGAGCCGCTCTTCGCTTCTTCTTGGTTTCTTGAACTCTTCAAGAATCGGGCCCCAAAGAGCTCGCCGACTTAAAAGGCTCATCCACGTAATCCTCGTAGCATTTACATCAACAATTGACTATGCTAAAAATAAAGATTACATGAAAAATAAAATGAGTACGCAACCTCCATTTAATAATTACAACCCCAAATATATAAATACTCACCATACATTCATACATCAATCACTTTGATTAGGGATTTTTCCATGATCACCACCCTTCCACGTAAGTAATAAATTCACAATTTAAAACTTAGGAAGGCACAATAAAAATTCTACGTTGAATCATATTCAGAATTCTTACGTAAAATAAGATAGCCATAAATTTTCGATTCAAAATTGATTTAGTCTCAATTTTTGCTACGTTGATTAATTTATCATATAAAATAATCAACCTCCATTAGCCATGTAAGACGAACAATTCGTTAATACATATTGGCCATAGTATTGCAAAAATTGCAAAAAATCAATTAAATGCACGAAAACACCTAAGGATCGGCTCTGATACCACTGTTGGGATCCACGTAACACGTAGCGGAAATAAATAACAACCCATACATGTATCTCCAGAGGCGTACTTCGTGCATTTCAATCGAAAAAAAAATCACAAAGCCTCAAAGGGAGTAAATAGATTACCTCTCGTAGCGTGCTTGAACGGAGGTGTCGGTTCGATGTTCTTCGATCTCAGCCTCCACAAGTGTTAGGCATCTAGTTCGGACGCACCACCAATTGACGAACGTGGAGACGACTAATAACTCCACAACAATTGTGCTAGCAATATGCGGAATCAATATTCCGAACTTAGCATATTTTGCTCACTCAAGATTATGAGAATATAGAGAGAGTTTGTGTTCTTCTCTCTAAGCTCTCAAAAATTTACACACTCTACAAAATGTCTCTCCTCTCTCAACCTCAAAACTCTTGCCATCCTTTTATAGCCAAAAATACCTTCCAATAAATTGTATTTAAAAATAGCACTAACAATTATAAATTCTATCTAAAAATAGCACTCACAAATAAATGACATTTAAAAATAGCACTAACAATAGCACTCACAATTTATAATACAAAAATGCTATTTAAAAATAGCACTAACAATAGCACTAACAATTTATAATACAAAAATGCTATTTAAAAATAGCACTAACAATTATAAATTCTATCTAATAATAGCACTCACAATTTATGATAAATAAATGCCATTTAAAAATAGCACTAACAATAGCACTCACAATTTATGATAAATAAATGTCATTTAAAAATAGCACTAACAATAGCACTCACAATTTATAATACAAAAAATGCTATTTAAAAATAGCACTAGCAATAGCACTCACAATACAAAAATGCTAAAAAAAAAGGCACTAACAAAGGTGTTAAAAATAATAACCATTATTATTATTACAAGAGTTAAAGAGGTTACCAAACAGTACAAATATGCATAACGTATAAATACGTAGAGCATACGTATACATCCGTGAAACCGGGGACTAATTGAAAGAAAAATGTGCAATTAAGCCCTTTTGGTAAAAATTGATTAAATTGGAGGGCAAATTGACATAATTGCACTTTAAGACTTTAGAATCCAATGTCATAGCTTATAAAAAGTGAGAATTGAAAACTAAAAGACTCGAAAATGATTTTTTTTTTAGGCTCGGTTCTGGTTTATGTTTGTGAAGGAACATAGTGACCCGAGCCGAATTTTTGAGATTTAAAGTGACACACTTGAAGAGGAAATTAAAACAAAATTATCGAATATTTTTGGGTATTTTTCTGACCACGAATGGTATTTTTCTGATTTTTTGGGTATTTTTATAATTAAATAAACTCGAAAAATATTAAAAATACCGAAAAATATTTTTTGTTCAAAATTGGTTCCTAAGGTTAAACCAAGGCTTCCAAAGTTGATTTTGTGATTTTATGACCTTTTTTGATATTTTTAATTAATTTTAAAGAATAAAAATCACAATAATAAATGGTAAAAAAAATCAGGTGTCAACACTCGTAACCATTTTATGGAAGACCAAACTCCCGAGATCGACAAGCTGAAACATCAAATTCAAATTTTGGAAGCCCAACTTGCTGAGTCTCAAAAACCCAAACCTTTTTTTTCTACAGGCCCTTTGTCTTCACCTCTCCAAAGGTCTCCGGCTAAATCTACAAGATCGTCTTCATCCTTTTGCAGAACTCCTTAGAACAGCACCACCAGCTCAGACAACTAATGTCTTAGCTCTCCGAGCTCAACTGAAAGAAATTGAGAAGGAGAAAGCCCGTGGAAAAAGAAAATCTCCTGCTCCCTCAGCTCCCCCTAAGGCAGAATCATAGCAAACACTACCTGATTCCCCAACACATCTTTCTCAGTCATTCATGGTGTCTAACCCACTTGAAAATTTCCTAAGACACCAAGTTTCAATCATTTCCACAGTTAAATCAGTTTATTCCTTCCCGGCCTCAGCCTCTTCAGAATCTGACTCTGTTGAATCTTGTCCCTCAGAATCTTCCTAAGATTCTTTCTATGGTCCTACTCATAAAACTATGATGGCAGACATAACCCCTCGAGAAGAACGTATGACTGAACCAGAGGTGACTTTCCCTCCAAAACTTGTTCTGGTTCAGCCTTGGCTTCGAAGTCATACTTCTCCTCTGATGATATTTCTTATCGAAAATGGCCAGATGGACTCCAGGAATTTTATGCTTGTGTTGACCCTTCAGGCGGTTTCTACCTTGTGTTGACCCTTCAGGCGGTATCTACCATGTGTTGACCCTTCAGGCGGTATCTACCTTGTGTTGACCCTTCAAGCGGTATCTACCTTTGATTTTGACCCTTCAGGCGGTATCTACCTTTGATTTGACCCTTCAGGCGGTATCTACCATATTTTGACCCTTCAGGCGGTATCTACCTTCATTTGACCCTTCAGGCGGTATCTACCTTTGAGTTGACCCTTCAGGCGGTATCTACCTTATTTTGACCCTTCAGGCGGTATCTACCTTCATTTGACCCTTCAGGCGGTATCTACCTTCATTTGACCCTTCAGGCGGTATCTACCTTTGTTTGACACTTCAGGCGGTGTCTACCATCAGTTTTGACTTTGAAAAGGGGTCTCATGACGAGGGTTCTCCACGTCCAATGAGACTGCCTAAATGAAAAGGGGTCTCATGACGAGGGTTCTCCACGTCCGATGAGATTTCCTGAATTTTGAAAAGGGGGTCTCATGACGAGGGTTCTCCACGTCCAATGAGACTGTTTGAATTTTGAAAAGGGGTCTCATGACGAGGGTTCTCCACGTCCGATGAGACTGCCTAAATTTTTGAAAAGGGGTCTCATGACGAGGGTTCTCCACGTCCGATGAGACTGCCTAAGTTTTGAAAAGGGGTCTCATGACGAGGGTTCTCCATGCCCGATGAGACTGCCTAAATTTTGAAAAAGGGTCTCATGACGAGGGTTCTCCACGTCCGATGAGACTGCCTAAATTTTGAAAAGGGGTCTCATGACGAGGGTTCTCCACGTCCGATGAGACTGCCTAAGTTTTGAAAAATGGGTCTCATGACGAGAGTTCTCTACGTCCGATGAGACTGTTTGATATTTTGAAAATGGGTCCTGGGACGAGGGTTCTCCACGTCCGATGAGACTGCCTAAATTTTGAAAAGGGGTCTCATGACGAGGGTTCTCCACGTCCGATGAGACTGCCTAAGTTTTGAAAAAGGGGTCTCATGACGAGGGTTCTCCACGTCCGATGAGACTGTTTGATATTTTGAAAATGGGTCCTGGGACGAGGGTTCTCCACGTCTGATAGGACTTTTTCTTTTAAAATGGTTTTTCTTCCCCTTTTTTTTTGGAGACCCCGAAGTTTGTCGGGAATTCAGTTTTTTTGAAGCAGTGAAAGATTTTATTTTGACAAAACTTCACTTGAGTTTGTTGAAGCGACATTCTGGGAGCTGGGTTCTCCAGGTATCCTGCAGAAGTTTGAGCCTGAAAGATTTTTCTTCACCAAGAAAACGTTAGTAATCTTTGGGAAGACTACGGCTGTCCATTTTGACAAAACCGTATGATTTAAGTTTTAATCATGAAATGTGCATTTTGATGCTGGAGGTTATCCAAAGCATTCTTGCAACATGCAAATGTGATCACAAATCCCTTGCACGGAAAATCTGGATCAACAGTTTGAAAATTCCAAAAAGAGTTTGTTCAAAACATCAATTGGAATATTTCTCGACAAGGAGGTCTTCTCACCTGTTTTGCGATAGTGGTTTTTTTATAGGGGATGCACTCAATTCCCTACTAACCTGTGCCTAGGTTTTAGGTTCATTCGCAGCGCGTACATTTTGATCGGTCGGGAGGTCTTCCACGGGACCGTAATGTTGGGCTTGGATATTGGTTTTCAAGGGGGACCCGCTTTGGAGTCGAGGCCATTGAATGAAATCCTTCACCATCTGCTCCGGGTTTACAAGTCAAGAACCCTGCAAAATGAGAAAGAAATAGTCTTGCTCGTACTTCTTCGAGCTAAGCAATATGTTAACCCAAGTGTCTTAGTCAGAGAAGACTGTTTCAGGGTTATGATGTTGGTAGGATTGGGGACTGAAAAAGGCTTGTTTTTGGCCCAGAATTTATGAGGGGATTGACATTGGTGATCATTGCAAATTTGTCACCTGTCTTTTCCATTCTGCATCTTCAGTTTTTGAGGTGTGCAACCGCTTTTGAGGTGTGCACAAGTCCTTTAGAGAGCGTCTCTTGTTGCATTAAGAAGGTTGACAACTCTGTCTGCGCCTTTCCTCCGCGCTTGACATCATTTGGAGAGCAGTCTTTTTATCTGACTCCTTTAGGAATTTTCTCTTTTCCCATCCAAGTTTCACTAGGAATCAAGCAAACAGCTTGCACGAGCATCGGCCTCGCTTTTACCAGGCACTTTGCTTTTTCTTGATGCGGTGGATTTTTCTCATTCATTTTTGGAATCCCGCTTTTTTCTCATCTTCATGGGATCATGTTAGACATATAGTCTAAACATGCTTTAAATATCAGTCCGGGAATTCTCTTCGTAATCCCTGAGTCTTGAACTCTTCCATTTTTGAAGTGGTGTGGCATCCGTCTTGGAATGATCACCAATGGGTTCATGAAATGAATTTGCAGGCTCAAGTTGGCTGTGCAAAGGATTCGGTGTGTGGGATAGAGAAATAAATGCTTCTCGTCATCCTATGGCACTTGGATTACCATATAAACAATACACAAAGATTAATGTTAGTCCGAGCAAGAAAATTTCTAACCATTTTCTCCTGATGCTGCTGGACTCATCTCCATTCTGCCCCGATGTGGGGTGGTTCTTGACAGGGTTAAGAATGAAAATCGCCGTTCAAATGGGTTGTCAATGGTCACCTGTAGTGTTTGGGGATATGAAACGAATGCCTCCGTCGTCCCAATCCATGTAATCGCTGCGAATGGTCCCTACTTCCGTAGGTCCAGATTTTGCTGTCTGATCCGCTCCACACCTCTCTCAAGTGTGTATAGGACGTGTTTGGATTTAGGCTTTGCCTCTCGTCTTTTGAGGAAGTGCCCTTTTGATTGTTTTGAACATTTTTTTATTGGAAAAATCTTTTTCATTTTCTCCAAAGATTTTACCCGTCAAAGGGGATTTTATGATGCCCCATGCATGTTTTTATTCATGTTCGGACAACCTCCTGTTTCAAAACATGAATGCCAATGAAATTTAAATTCTATGTCTTTTTCTAGACATTAGATTCTGAAAGCTTTTCTTTTCTTGTCTATTTTTTATTCAACATCTTCAAGGGATTTTGGGAGAGGGATACTTACCTGTTCCTCGTGGCTGGAGATCCCTGAAAATGCAGAAGAAACATGTTATTGTTCGTTCATGAATTTTTCAAAGAAAATTAGAACGATACATTTTACCCTTGGTCATGTATTCCAACGGGTAATACATGGGATGTGAAAACCCGTTTTGCCCTGATGGCAAGCCCCTGTCAAAAACAAACAATAAGTGTCAGTTTGTGTTCCAAAATTCAAGACAAATTGGAACGATACCGCCTTGTCCTTGTTTTCTGTTTCCATTTGAACACAGACGCGCGGCTTGTAGAATATGGCCCTCTATCTTGTGGCCTTGGTCCATTCGTTTGGTTGGCGATGAATCATTCTCAAGGATTTGCCCCAGAGGAGATCCATTTGTGTTTTTGGGCGCACTCCAGCGCCATTCTTCAAGGTTCCTTTTATTCAAGGAAAAAAGAAGATTTTATCCAAATGCATGTCAAAGCATGTGACGTAGGAGCGATACTTTTTACCATCCGCCAGGTCTTATAATCAAAGACCATCTCTTGGAATCCTGACTACTAAGGCCGATGATTCTATTCACCTCCCTGTTAGCGTGCTCTTTTCATTTGAGGCTTTCAGCGCCAACGACTTCCTGTAAAATGAGTAAAAACTCATGTTAGGCATGTGGTCTTGGAAGACCAAATTGGAACGATACAAGGTTACCGTTCACCCAAATTCGTATCTTGGGGTTTGATTCTGATGCGGACGACTCTGTTATTGCGTCCATTGACTTTGTCAGAGGAGAAACGTCCTGCGTACAAATCATTCACTTGCCCCGGTTAGGCATGGTTTTGCTGTTTGTCATCTCTGGATTCGATGACCCTGGTCCGATGCGCTTTCATGGGGGATCATGAGAGTTTGCCCCCGGTTTGGATCCTCAAAGCAAATGGGGGGAACCTGCTCCCATTGATTTTTGCAGATTTTGATCATCCATCTCGATTGTCAGAGTCCTTAATCAATTTTATCTGTCTCAAGACAGCTTGATATTCTTGGGATTCGTCATGTAGCGGTTTGGTGATTCTCTCGATCACAGTCGCCATTTGAGGTATTTGATGTTCCATGTTTGTTATTTGAAAGCATTACATCCTGCGTCCTCTGCTCTTGATTATCACCTGAGAGGAAAAAGAAAGGAAGCATTATTCCCATATCGAGAAAATAATCATTTTGGAACGATACGTCCTTTTACACTTGATTTGCATTCCGTTTTGATGTTGCATATTGATATGCACAACATTTATCAAATTCCTCCATCCGTGCTTGAAGGTATTTGCAACGCCTACGGTTCATTTGCCCCAGCTGGGCGACGTCTGTTTTGTCATTTGAATGCATGAGCTTTTGGGCGCATTGTCTCTTTTATCACCTGGGATAAAGAAAAATGGAGAAAAACTTATCCCCAGATCTGATTAAAAATCAATTAGGAACGATACGTCCTTTCACCAAACGAGTGGCTCTGCGGCCAAATGTATTTTGCACTGAAGGGACGAATTCCACTATGCTCCACGGGTTTGGGGAATTTGCCCACATTTTCGATAGAAATGAGCCTTATCAAGATGTATACAATACAAATAGATCCCTAATACAATCAATCTAAGGGACGAGATAGAGAGGATCTCAGCAAAATTAATCATATACAAGAGAACTAAGGATGTCAAATCAATCAAAGGAATGTGGTCCAACACTTGGAGATGCCCCAGTTCCAGTCTTCGAGATGTGACTCCAGGATCACCGATTTTTTTTTTTTTTAGGTGGTTTTAGATATACCAACCATCTAAAGGCATGCACATGAGACAAGTGAGGATAAAACTTCTAAAAATCAAAGGATTTGGCACCTAAGGTCAAGGTTCCCACCTCGAGTTCTAGAAAGAGCAGATTCCATTGCACAACTATCGTTGCATTGGGGCTCGATCCATAGTTCGAAATGAGCGGAATTGAAAAGTGGATTACCCCGTGTCTTTCCTCACGGAGATTCCATTTTCAATCCCTTCTATTGTTTTCCTAAAGAGGACGCCCGAGGTTTTAGGCGCGGTTGTGTGTGTCCATGTGTCGTGATCACCACAATGCAAGTCATGCACAACAGTTTATCAATCGGCGCTTCAAATTATCCATACAACATACATTCCTACGCCAACCTGCATAAGACAATGTTAATCACAGACTACCCCCCTTATCACTCCAATCTGCAAAAACATATAACACCTATCATGAGCGGACTTACCACACCTTTAAGAGCGCCTGCAAGGTTAGAAAAATCACTCAGCGTTTTAATTACGGCCTAAGTCCACTTGAGGTCTAGAATCATATGTTCTAGAGCAAAGTCCCCAGTGGAGTCGCCAGCTGTCGCGACCCGTCCGAAAGCGGACGCGGCTAATGGATTACCGATCACGGGTCTTGGATCGGCGCGAGCCCTCCCAGGCCCATACCAAATCGCGGCGGGAGTATTTTTCAGAAGGATTCGACGATAAGAGTCGATCGCTTTCGACCTTAGTGTGGTCGTGGTGGCATGTGCAACTTGTGCATGCATTTGGAGTCGCCACCGGTCTTTCTTGGAGGGTAGACCGGAAACCTTACCAACCGATTGGGAGAGATCGATCAGTTCTACGGAACTAGAGATTTTGGGTTCGGGGACTTGGTTACGCTGGTGTCGTTACCAACGCCCTTTCGGTACCTAACGCGAGTGATTTTCTTAGCTAAGAGTTCATGCAGGCGCAATTTTGGGTGAGGTAAGTCTGACTTTGCACATTAACCAGTTTAACATGCTCACATAATCATAATAAATAAATAGATGCCAATCACATAAACATCTATCCTACGTGGTGATCATGGAATTATGATTTAATGGGTCTCGAGCCAATGAGACCACATTTAATCATTTTAATAACGGAGAGCCGCTCTTCGCTTCTTCTTGGTTTCTTGAACTCTTCAAGAATCGGGCCCCAAAGAGCTCGCCGACTTAAAAGGCTCCTCCACGTAATCCTCGTAGCATTTACATCAACAATTGACTATGCTAAAAATAAAGATTACATGAAAAATAAAAGGAGTACGCAACCTCCATTTAATAATTACAACCCCAAATATATAAATACTCACCATACATTCATACATCAATCACATTGATTAGGGATTTTTCCATGATCACCACCCTTCCACGTAAGTAATAAATTCACAATTTAAAACTTAGGAAGGCACAATAAAAATTCTACGTTGAATCATATTCAGAATTCTTACGTAAAATAAGATAGCCATAAATTTTCGATTCAAAATTGATTTAGTCTCAATTTTTGCTACGTTGATTAATTTATCATATAAAATAATCAACCTCCATTAGCCATGTAAGACGAACAATTCGTTAATACATATTGGCCATAGTATTGCAAAAATTGCAAAAAATCAATTAAATGCACGAAAACACCTAAGGATCGGCTCTGATACCACTGTTGGGATCCACGTAACACGTAGCGGAAATAAATAACAACCCATACATGTATCTCCAGAGGCGTACTTCGTGCATTTCAATCGAAAAAAAAATCACAAAGCCTCAAAGGGAGTAAATAGATTACCTCTCGTAGCGTGCTTGAACGGAGGTGTCGGTTCGATGTTCTTCGATCTCAGCCTCCACAAGTGTTAGGCATCTAGTTCGGACGCACCACCAATTGACGAACGTGGAGACGACTAATAACTCCACAACAATTGTGCTAGCAATATGCGGAATCAATATTCCGAACTTAGCATATTTTGCTCACTCAAGATTATGAGAATATAGAGAGAGTTTGTGTTCTTCTCTCTAA
Source organism: Rhodomyrtus psidioides (assembly GCA_021437785.1). Lineage (NCBI taxonomy): Eukaryota > Viridiplantae > Streptophyta > Magnoliopsida > Myrtales > Myrtaceae > Rhodomyrtus > Rhodomyrtus psidioides. The sequence goes on along the minus strand of JAILYB010000015.1, from coordinate 8,048,759 downwards.
GCTCTCAAAAATTTACACACTCTACAAAATGTCTCTCCTCTCTCAACCTCAAAACTCTTGCCATCCTTTTATAGCCAAAAATACCTTCCAATAAATTGTATTTAAAAATAGCACTAACAATTATAAATTCTATCTAAAAATAGCACTCACAAATAAATGACATTTAAAAATAGCACTAACAATAGCACTCACAATTTATAATACAAAAATGCTATTTAAAAATAGCACTAACAATAGCACTAACAATTTATAATACAAAAATGCTATTTAAAAATAGCACTAACAATTATAAATTCTATCTAATAATAGCACTCACAATTTATGATAAATAAATGCCATTTAAAAATAGCACTAACAATAGCACTCACAATTTATGATAAATAAATGTCATTTAAAAATAGCACTAACAATAGCACTCACAATTTATAATACAAAAAATGCTATTTAAAAATAGCACTAGCAATAGCACTCACAATACAAAAATGCTAAAAAAAAAGGCACTAACAAAGGTGTTAAAAATAATAACCATTATTATTATTACAAGAGTTAAAGAGGTTACCAAACAGTACAAATATGCATAACGTATAAATACGTAGAGCATACGTATACATCCGTGAAACCGGGGACTAATTGAAAGAAAAATGTGCAATTAAGCCCTTTTGGTAAAAATTGATTAAATTGGAGGGCAAATTGACATAATTGCACTTTAAGACTTTAGAATCCAATGTCATAGCTTATAAAAAGTGAGAATTGAAAACTAAAAGACTCGAAAATGATTTTTTTTTTAGGCTCGGTTCTGGTTTATGTTTGTGAAGGAACATAGTGACCCGAGCCGAATTTTTGAGATTTAAAGTGACACACTTGAAGAGGAAATTAAAACAAAATTATCGAATATTTTTGGGTATTTTTCTGACCACGAATGGTATTTTTCTGATTTTTTGGGTATTTTTATAATTAAATAAACTCGAAAAATATTAAAAATACCGAAAAATATTTTTTGTTCAAAATTGGTTCCTAAGGTTAAACCAAGGCTTCCAAAGTTGATTTTGTGATTTTATGACCTTTTTTGATATTTTTAATTAATTTTAAAGAATAAAAATCACAATAATAAATGGTAAAAAAAATCAGGTGTCAACACTCGTAACCATTTTATGGAAGACCAAACTCCCGAGATCGACAAGCTGAAACATCAAATTCAAATTTTGGAAGCCCAACTTGCTGAGTCTCAAAAACCCAAACCTTTTTTTTCTACAGGCCCTTTGTCTTCACCTCTCCAAAGGTCTCCGGCTAAATCTACAAGATCGTCTTCATCCTTTTGCAGAACTCCTTAGAACAGCACCACCAGCTCAGACAACTAATGTCTTAGCTCTCCGAGCTCAACTGAAAGAAATTGAGAAGGAGAAAGCCCGTGGAAAAAGAAAATCTCCTGCTCCCTCAGCTCCCCCTAAGGCAGAATCATAGCAAACACTACCTGATTCCCCAACACATCTTTCTCAGTCATTCATGGTGTCTAACCCACTTGAAAATTTCCTAAGACACCAAGTTTCAATCATTTCCACAGTTAAATCAGTTTATTCCTTCCCGGCCTCAGCCTCTTCAGAATCTGACTCTGTTGAATCTTATCCCTCAGAATCTTCCTAAGATTCTTTCTATGGTCCTACTCATAAAACTATGATGGCAGACATAACCCCTCGAGAAGAACGTATGACTGAACCAGAGGTGACTTTCCCTCCAAAACTTGTTCTGGTTCAGCCTTGGCTTCGAAGTCATACTTCTCCTCTGATGATATTTCTTATCGAAAATGGCCAGATGGACTCCAGGAATTTTATGCTTGGATGTTAGCAAAAAAAAAAAATCTAACAGAACATAATACTTATGAAGTACTGCTTGAATTCACCACCAAGCTTACTGGAGCCTTAAAGGATTGGTGGAAAGCAGTTTCACCTCAAGATCAAATTGCCTTTTTAACCATGTCTCTGGATGAAGCCATTCAGATCATCCATCTCTACTTTATTGGCAACTAGCGAATGAAAAAGAACTCAAGTGAAAAGAGTTCTTTGAAAGGAAATGTTGTTCTACGCTCCGAAAGGATCTTGATCATCATTTCAGAGAAATGATCAAGTTGTTCTATCATCTTGTGCTAATGTAAATCTTAAGCCTGTTTTCTTGGCATCCATTCCCAAGGAAATTGGTGATACAGTTGAAAAGATTTTACAATCAGACAAGCGAACAATTCAAGATGTTACGTTTAGAGAACTCCAACAAGCGGTACATGTGGCCATCGAAGATTTATGCCGCAAGAAAGAACTACTCCAGTCTTTCTTGCAGCAAAATCGTTATATGGACAAAGCTTGTCATTGTCCAGAACTCAAGATTAAGTGTTCCAAAGATTGCAATGATCCATCCTGTTCGAATCATAAGAAGAAGCGTCATTTTAAAAAGCTCACATTTGGAAGACGGAAACATAAAGGCAAATGGAGATTTCTTTAAAAGAAAGGGCTCTATTCCAGATCCAAGAAGAAGTGAGACAAATGTTATGTCTACAACAAGGGGCATTATGCAAAAAAATATCCCCAGGTGAAGCACCAAGTGAATTATATGATTCAGAAGATCGAACAAAGTACTGGTATTCCTCTCAGTGATGACGATATCGAGTCAATCTTATCAATTAAGGAAGAATCATCATCCGAAACCCTCTGTGCCATCCAGGCATATTCTTTTGATTCAGATGACTCTCTAGGTGACATTTTTTCCTTCTTTCCTACTGAAACCTCTGACTTACTGCATCTCAAGTCCCTTTGTTGGCGTGTAGCCGTGTGTATGGGGATAACATACCTGCATTCCAATGCTTAAGCTTGTCTTCGCTTCCTTTTATTTAAGGGCCGATAATTGATAACAAGTTTAAGCTTTCCTCGATTTTGCTCAGCTCTTTTAAGCATATCTTCAATCCTCTGATAAAGGCCAGGAGTGCCGTGTGTTTAAGACGATCCCGAAGGGAAAGGATATTCGTCATTGGAGGAGGTGGTGCTGTGTTAAATACAGCTGCAAAAGAGCTAGGATATGATGAACTTGGCGAGAAGAAGGATGTTGACTTTGGTGTTACTGTTGGGAATAAAAAAGGATCCATTGCGTACATATTCCTTTGCTCTGAGAGAGCATTTTGTTCTTGCAGTATCTGGACTTGTCGCCTAAACTTCTCAATCTCAAGAGTCTGGTCTTCCAGATAATGACTGGTAGGGATCTGTTTTATTTCCATCAGGTAAAGCCTCTTCTGGAAATATTCCAACATCTTCTTTGAGATAGATGTAGTATAATTCACTCGATCAAGATGAGTAGCAACTGAGCTGATAGCCACATTTTGGGCTAAAGAATTCTCTGTCTGCCAATTCAAAACAGCTTCAATCGGAGTAGGGCATTTCCATCTTCCTTAAAGATCAACATCATTAGAAGCTGGGATCTTCGGAGAAAGAAAGTATTTTTGTTGCTGATCAGAAAACTTTCCATATGAGGAAATCTGGAGGAGGTTGTGCTTTCTTCAGATGGAGAAGGCTGTGAAAGAGAAAAATCCTCTAGTATGAACATATAAATGTCGGTTAAAACAGAGGGTGAATCATGTTTAAGATTACAAGTGTATGGCTCAAGAAGTTTGATGGGACAAGAATTCTTCTTTACCCATTTGAGGATATGTTTGTAGAATGGTGAGGTGATGGATTTCTTTGGTGATGGAGGTGGAGGAGATGGCTTAGGGTCTTATGGAGGACAAGCTGGTGGAGGTGGAAAGATCTAAGGAGGTTTATGAGAAGCATACTCAACCATGTATTGCTAGTGTCCATCGTCTTCACCAAGAGGTCATACGGCCGGGTCACAGTCAAGGTATCCTTGGCAAAAGGAATCTTTCTTCTTTTTCTTTTTCTTGGAGGAAGGTCTATCATCTTTATCATTTGGGTTTAAGCAGGAGGAACAGGAACAATCAACGTCCCATAAATAATGTCCAGAGGGGTCCTTGAAATAATGGATGGGTCGTCCATATTCATCAAAGGATTAGACATGAGTTTTAAGATCAGGGTCTTCCATACTGACTGACTCAGTTGAACATGGTGTGAAACACAAAGTGGTAGGAAATGAGGGAAAAATAGAGAAAGAAGTGTCTTCCTTGTCTTTAGTGAATTTGATTGTAACACTACCATCTTTTTTCTTTGTGTATTGTGGCTCAGAAGATTGGACATGTTTGGTATTCTGGTAATTTTTTCGTAGTTGGTCACCCAACTATCAAGAATGAGCTTAACAAGCTGATCTCTTGGAACTTGACGAGGGATATGGATGCATGAAGTCTGGTCATTGTCAACAGAAATAAGCAAGGCATCTTCTACACTAGGAAGGTTAAGATCAATGACATAACCATTTGGTAGTGAAGAGTAGCCATTATGGATGATGTGGTTTGAGGAGCACCAATGATCTATAACTGAACCTTCAAAGCAGAAAGGAGGTTGGGATCTGCCAATGCCGTGTTGAAGTTTGATTAAAGGAAGCGGAGACAAGCTTGTGCTCGATGAGCAAGTATGATATCCCCAAACATACGGCACTCCTGGCCTTTAACAGATGATTGTCTATTAGCTCACTCAAGCCCATTTTTGAAACTCAACCCTTAAGGTGCCAGAAATTTCTGATTCACAAGTTTTACAAAGTGGCAAATGAGGAGCATGCTGGACCAAACCAAAATACAAACTCGATATTTCCATCATCCAATGGGATGCTTGTGGTTGACGAAACCTTTTGGATCATATAGCTTCCTTAGCATTTCGCTTAGGGACATTCTTTTGCAAAATGCCATCTCTTGCTATAGATGTAGCATTTATCAGATTTCTTCTTCTTCTTGAAACCAGAAGAATGATGCATTTTCTTCTTGCGAAGAAACTTCTACTTGCCTTTCTTGTGCCTTCGTTTGCCAAAGGAAAGCTTCTCAAAGGAGAACTTCTTAAAGTTCTTTCGTTTCTTGTGGCCTGCACAAGAGAGGTCACTGCAATCTCTTAAACATTTGATTTGAGATGGGTTTGCCACAACTCTTCTCAAGAGAACTATTCTCTCGGAGATAACTCTTGAAGGCTTCTCTTCTGTGGCACATTTCTTCAATTGCAATGTGGACAGACTGTTGGATTTTTCTAAAAGTAGCATATGTGATGGTCTTATTTTTGAAATTCAGGGTTTTCTCAACAACTTGACTAATCTTTTTAGGAATTGAAGCTAGGAAAACTAACTTGAAATTAGGGTCAGAACCAAGCTGGTAGAAGAGCTTGAGCATCTCTCGAAAATGTCGATCTAGGTCTTTTCTGACCAGGGAACATTATTTTCTTTCAAAGAATTATTTCTTTTAAGTTCTTTCGAATCTTGGGGTTCGCCAATAAAGAAGAGATGAATAAGCTGAATGGCTTCATCAAAAGACATGGTTAAGAACTGAAGTTGGCCTCTTTCTAGGGCTAACTTCCACTAATCTTTCAAGGAACTAGTGAACCAAGTGACAAATTCAAGAAGCACGTCATAAGTATTATGTTCCTTTAGATGCCTAGTAATCAACCAAGCATGAAACTCTTTAAGTCTCTTAGGCCATTTGTGATAAGGGATATCATCTAAAGTAAAGAAATTGGACGAATAGGTTTTTTGGGCTGAGGACAATGGATCGTGATAAGGTTATGGAGGTGAAGATGGATGTTCTACATCAGGATGGTCTTCCATTTTTTTTCAATGATTGGCTCTGCAGGATCTGCCATCATGATGTCTGCTACAACAGACTAGGAATTGGAATCATAAGACTCAATATCCGAAATGGAAGAAGATTCACTCATAGAGACATATAGAGTGACTGGTGGTGAAAGATTTACGGGATTCACAGTGGAGATGGTAGGAACTTGGTTTCCAAGGAAACTCTTCCAAGAAATTAGAAACCATATACGAATTGGAAGGATTATGAGGTGGAGATGGAGGAGGAAATTTTTCTGGTGGAGCTGAGGGAGGTGGGAGAGAGGTCTGTTTCTTTCTTTCTTTTTTTCTCTTGATCTAACTTTTTAAGATGATCCCAAAGGGCAAGGATATTCATCTTTAGAGGAGATTGTGATGTGCTAAGTACAGTTGCAAAAGAGCTAGGATCTGAAGAATTTGGCGAGAAGAAGGATGTTAGCTTTAGTGTTACTGTTGGGAATAAGAAAGGATCCATAGAGTACATATTCCTTTACTCTAAGAGAGCATTTTATTCTTGCAGTATCTGGACTTGTCGCTTGAGCTTCTCAATCTCAGGAGTCTGATCTTCTAGATAATGGCTGGTAGGGATCTATTTTGTTTCCATCAGGTAAATCATCTTCTGAAAATCTTTCAACATATTCTTTGAGACAGATGTAGCATAATCCTCTTGATCAAGACGAGTAGCAACTGAGCTGATAGCCACATTCTGGGCTAAAGCATTCTATGCCTGCCAATTCAAAACAACTTCAACCGAAGTAGGACATTTCTGTCTTCTTTGAAGATCAACATCATTAGAAGCTGGGATCTTTGGAGAATAAAAGTATTTATGTTACTGATCAGAAAAACTTTCCATAGGAGAAAATTTGAAGGGGGCTGTGCTTTCTTCAGATGGAGAAGGCTGTAAAGGAGGAAAATTCTCTAGTTTGAACATACAAATGCTTGGCAAAACAAGGGGTGGTTCAGGTTTAGAATTGCAAGTGTATGGCTCAGGGAGTTTGATGAGGCAATAATTTTTCTTTACCCATTTGAGGATAGGTTTGTAGAATAGTGAGGTGATGAATTTCTTTGGTGGTGGAGGTGGAGGAGATGGCTTAGGGTCTTCAGGAGGACAAGCTGGTGGAGGTGGAGAGATCTAAAGAGGTTTAGAAAAATCATACTCAGCCATGTATTGCCAGCATCCACCGTCTTCACGAGGAGGTCCTACGGTCGGGTCAATGTCAAGGTACCTTTGGTAAAGGGAATCTTTCTTCTTTTTCTTTTTTACTGGAAGAAGGTCTATCATCCTCATCGTCTGGGTTTAAGCAGAAGGAACATGAACAATCAACGTCCCAAAAACAATGTCCGGAGGGGTCCTTGAAATAATGGATGGGTCGTTCATGTTCATCAAAGGATTGGACATGAGTTTTAGGATCAGGGTCTTCCATACTAACTGACTTAGTTGGACATGGTGTGAAACACAAAATGGTAGAAAATGAGGGGAAAATAGAGGAAGAAGTGCCTTTCATGTCTTTAGTGAATTTGATGGTAACAGTACCATCTTTTTTTCTTGGTGTATTGTGGCTCAGAAAATTGGACAGGTCTGGTATTCTGGTGAAGTTTTTCGTAGTTGGTCACCCAACGGTCAAGAAGGAGCTTAACAAGCTGATCTCTTGGAAGTTGACAAGGGATATGGATGCATGAAGTCTAGTAATTGTCAATAGAGATAAGCAAGGCATCTTCTACACTAGGAATGTTAAGACCAATGGCATGGTTTTGTACTATGTACTGAAGAGTAACCATTATGGCTGATGTGGTTTGAGGAGTATCAGTAATCTGTAACTGAACCTTTAAAGTAGAAATGAGGTTAGGATCTGCCAAGGTCATGTTGAAGTTTGGAAAGAGGGTAACAAATATTGTGCCTCCGTTCAGAGTGGTCTGAACCATGCCAATGTAAGCATACTGATATTCCAAGAAGCGAGTGTCAAGAAGAGCAACTCGAGCAACAACTGGTAAGCCCTTTCGTCCATGCAAAGATAAGGCAAAACGGATGGCTCCAAAGTGAAAATTGGTAAAACCTTGTTGAACCCACTAAGCAGGAAACTCAGATGAAATCTGAAGAGTTACAAATTGCTCTTGCTTGGTGGACAAGATAGGATGCTGATCAAATTTGGTGGACTGGACATACTCCTTAATAGAACAATGGGTATGTTTGATGAGGTGTGTGATGGATCTGATTGAAGAGAAGGATGGTGGTATACAAACGCAGAGTGGGGGTTCATGAGGGGTAGCTGTGTTTCAGAGATTTTTCGATCATCATTCACATATGATACCTCATAAAAGTAGTCCAGTTTGGATGAAGTGGTTTTTCTGAGTTCAGGTGGTGGAGGGAGTGAAACTGGAGTTTCTAACTGAATAAGAGCTGCAATATCTATAGAGGGTTCCATGAGAGTAGAAATGTCTTCTTTCCTTTCAGCAGATCTTGAATCTCATAATACTAATCTTGATTGAGTTTCGACGATGTATGGCTCTAATACCATTAAAGGAAAGGAAAAAAAAAACACCTGAGCTCGATGAACAGGTATGTTATCCCCAAGCATACGGCACTTCTGGCCTTTAACAAAGGATTGCATGTTAGCTCATTCTTGAAGCTCAACCCTTAAAGTACTAGAAATTTCTAACTCACAAGTTCCACAAAGTGACAAGTGAGAAGCATACAAGATCAAACCAATCGTACTACTGAATCAACAAGAAGATTCTGATATTCGAAGAACCATGCTTATAGGAAAGAAAAAGAGATAAAATTTAGAAACTCGTGGTTTACGAAATAACACTGATATTTCATAGGAGACAACTCTTTGCCATGCAAAGTTCTGCCTTTTACATGACATTCGAGGGGCCTTTTCTAGGCATACAAGCTTAATAAGACAAACTAACAATGGATTCGCAAATCCAATGGAAAAACTGAAAAAGTCTTCGGGTGAACAGTATTGCTACAGTAACTACTACAGTGCCGAACAGTGAATAGTACTCTACAATACCACTGCTATAGTGATGAACAGTGTCGTTAAATAGTACTTTTCAGATAAAGTTGTCCGAACAATAGCAGAAAGTCTGGTCTTACGTATTTAATAAAGACAAAGACTTTGACACACCTAACAAAGACTTTAACATATATTTAACACACGTGAAAACTGGGCAGTTCAAAGCCGACGGCGGTCTGGGCCTGGATGATAATTGGCATTATCAGAGTCGGAACTCTCTGGGCCATCTTATCTCTTTTATATTTATTCTAGTACCACTGTTCTTCAAGCTGGGATAGTCTTATCTTTGGATCTTCAAAAAATGGGGGACTATTTGTCTGTTTCGCCTCGTGTCTTTCTGTTGACAAGATATCCTCCATGGTGACCGGGTCTTGCAGAACTTGTCGATGGTCTTGATTAGAGCCGGATAGCATTTGAGGCCGGAGCCACATTTGAAGTTGAGGCTATGTGGCGCTGGATGGTGGTCTTGGGTGCTGAATGCAATATCTTGAGTAGGATAAGGATTTTGAGATAATAGTCCTCCCCAAAGGTCTTGAGTGTTGGTGTCCATAGAAGAAACTGGCTGACTTCTTCTATATTCTTCTAAAGCTTAGACGGTCTGAGGATGAATTTTTTGTCTGTCCCACGAGAGGTTCGTGTACTGGTATGGCCAAATCTCAGGAGAAACTTCTTAATTTTCTTCACATAAAACTCGCTGGAGTTCTATGTACTCATGCTGCATCAGTAAGATGGATCTGGGAAGTGTTGTGTGGAACTGAACAATTTATCGATAGAGATTGGGCTTGAAGGTAGTAGTACCGTAGGGCAAGGATTTCTCTTGCACATCTCATGTTGGACTAAAGAATGCCCAAGGTCTATGAAAAATGACTGTGGTATACCTTTCTGGTTCATCTCTTCCTATATGCCTTTAGGAAATGAAGTGATTCTTCCATGCTGCTAAAGGCTAGAACCAAGTGAACATCTCTGTCAGACCTTTCTGATTTAAGAAATCTCTCGTGAGTGCTTTGGATAGAACTTGAACAATCTTGTCTATGGGAAATTCAATGGCAATAGCATACACATTGAGAAAATATCAAAAGAACCATATGAGATCTTTAGGGAAATCATGATCAGGAGACCACCGTAAAACATGAATGAATGAATAATTTGGATTAAGACCATTTGGTCCTACATTAATCCACCATAGGTGTTGAATATGCGGTAATGGTACATATGCATGCAATACTTCAAATTCTCAGAGAAATTATTTTTTGCAATTTTTCTTGGAATTTTTAGAGGATAATTGTGAGAATTCCACGGTATATCTCGCATAGGTGTAGTGCAAAAAGTTCTCGCATTCAATGGATTTCTACGAACATACATATTGATAGATTCAACCGGCTGCTTTGGTCTGGACATGAAATCTGCAAGAACATTCTTTTTGCCTGAAATATGTCTAGCATCAAAGGAATATTTTGAGAACCATTCAGCCCACCTTAACAGCTAAGGGTGCGGGATCTGTTTCTGCTTGAATTTGAGTATTTTGGGAAATGAAGACATCCTTTGATGCTAGACATATTTCAGGCAAAAAGAATGTTCTTGCAGATTTCATGTCCAGACCAAAGCAGCCGGTTGAATCTATCAATATGTATGTTCGTAGAAATCCATTGAATGCGAGAACTTTTTGCACTACACCTATGCGAGATATACCGTGGAATTCTCACAATTATCCTCTAAAAATTCTGAGAACCATTCAGCCCACCTTAACAGCTAAGGGTGCGGGATCTGTTTCTGCTTGAATTTGAGTATTTTGGGAAATGAAGACATCCTTTGATGCTAGACATATTTCAGGCAAAAAGAATGTTCTTGCAGATTTCATGTCCAGACCAAAGCAGCCGGTTGAATCTATCAATATGTATGTTCGTAGAAATCCATTGAATGCGAGAACTTTTTGCACTACACCTATGCGAGATATACCGTGGAATTCTCACAATTATCCTCTAAAAATTCTGAGAACCATTCAGCCCACCTTAACAGCTAAGGGTGCGGGATCTGTTTCTGCTTGAATTTGAGTATTTTGGGAAATGAAGACATCCATTTCTACCAAAAAGTGAAGCCCAATAAGGTGGTATTCAAGCTTCTTGATGCCATATTTGACTGCGATGATCTCCTTAAAAGTGAAGTGGTAATGCATTTCTGCAGGGGTAAATCTTCCACTCTTGTAAGCACAGATGAAACGCTTACATTTGATTTTTTTCAAGAAGAATGACTGCCTAATATTTATCACTAGCATTAGTTTGCAAAATTCTTTGACCTGTGGAAGAGATTTGCAAAGGAGAGAGATGCTGCAAAATTTCTTTGAGCTGGGCCACAGCTTGGGTCTGTTTCGGTCCCTAAGGGGGAGCATCTTTCTTCAACATCCTCTAGATAGGATAAATCACTTTAGAGATTTTCGATACAAAGTTTCGGAGATAATTGACAATTCCAAGAAAGGTTTGAACTTAGTTAACTGTCAAATTCTCGGAATGAAACTTATGAAGTTCTTCTGACTCATGAAAATTTACAGGCTTAAACCATAAGAGCCCTCTGGTGTCCAGGGGACGCTGCCCCTTGAGACCATCGCCGGGACGGCTCCTTCGGACCCCCGCCGGGACGGCTCCCTCGGACCCCCGCCCGCTCAGCATAGAACGAGACCCACGTGCTTTCCTGTCGCAAAGGAATATGAACCACCCCCCCCCCCCCCCAATAATAACCATCGTGTGACCACTCAAGCACATTCGACATTCAGCCATTTCATTCCTTTGAATTTAATAGAATGCTCATACGCTAACAAAAGGTCATTTTCATGCTAAAATATGGCAATGAATTTCACACATGAATGCACAATGCAATCGAGTGATAATTCAAGCGACTTAAGGCCATTAGCCTCCAAGCAATTATCCAATCCACCAACAGTCGATCAAAGCATTCCGATCAAGCATTTCAAGAGACGATTCAACGATCGAAGCTAATCAATCTCACTACGATATCCAACTCCAAATGCTAGTCAACCGTACGCTCGTCTCTAACTTATCGCTCGCTCGCGATCAAACAATGCATTCTAATGTCCAATCAATCAATGCTAATCACCAATTAGCCACACACAACCTAGCTAATTAATCTAACTTAACTAATTACAACCATTTACTCTAAACCAAATCCCTAACTAATGGACCATAATTAAGCTACTTAAATGTCTTATTAAGCTAATTAATCTAATTCCAAACGCAATTAGCGTCCAAATCAAGAGTTAGAGGCTAACTCACAATCTAACACACCGGAAACGACAGCGCGGCGGCAACTGGTACAGCTTTGTCTCGGGTAGGGCATGGCACGGCCCACGGCTGGGTCACGGCCCGGGGATGACTGGGGCACGGCCCGAGACTGACTGGGTCACGGCCCGGTGCAAGGCTGGTAGGCCCAAGGCAAGGCTGGGACATGGCCTGGGCGCGGCTCGGTTGCGGCCTGGTCATGGCCGAGGCGCTGCTCCGGGCACAGGCTAGTTTTTGGCTCGACGTGGAACGGGGGTGGTCAAGCTTGGGGCTTCGGTTCGAGAGGGCGCCGGGACAGGGAAGCTCGAGATGGTGGTCGGAACGGCTGCAGCAGGCGGAGGTGTCGAGTCAGGTCTGGCGCGTACGAAGGAGGAAGAGGAAGAGGAGGCCGTGGGATTCGGGGATCTCGCGAGGCTACGACGATCGGTGGGACAGGCGGGCGACAACTCGATGGACAACGGTGGCGTGGGGTGGAGCAGCGAAGCAAACGGCGATGGCACGAGGAGAAGGAGTGTGGTGTCTGGGGCTACAAGTTGGGGGGCTGTCGCACAGAGCAGAAGGGGTTGGAGTTGTCGCGGGTCAAGCAGCGGGCGAACGGGATGTCGGGCGGTCGATGGTGGCTCGATGAGGCGGCGATTGTCAGAGCGACGACAAACTGATGCAGAGGGGGGCCGGGTGAGGGGCTGATCGAGCCATAACAGAAGGAGGAAGAAGAAGAATGAAGAAGAAGAAGAAGAAGCAAGAGAGGGGGGAGCGTCGTGTCGGTCAACAGGAGAGAGAAGAAGAAGTTGACTGATGGAGAGGATGGGGGTGGCTGGCTGGCGTGGAAAAGAGAGGGGAGGGACCATGCGTCAAAGAGTCAACTCACAGTATTCACCAATTTAACTCTTATACAAAATATCTAAGGTCACTCCTGTAATTTGGCTCGCGGAGTAAATTAAGGCTGCGTTTGGCAACACTCCAGGGAATGTGTTTCTGTTCCAAAAGTGTTCTGGGAACACTTTTGGAACAGAAACGTGTTTGGCAAAAAACTGTTCCAAAAGTGTTCCGAAGAACACTTTTGAGAAAAAGAACACTTTCGGTCCTAAAAAAAGAAACAAAAAAAAACATGCTTTTTTGTTTCTGGAACACTTTTGGTCCAATGCTCTCTAGTCGTCGTCGGGAGATGTCGATCGCCGCCGCCCGCCGCCGGTCGCCGCCGCTGGTCGCCGGTCCCCGCCGGTCGCCGCGGCCACCGCCGCTGCCGCCGCCCGCCGCTGCACGCCGCCGCACGCCGCCGGTCGCCGCTGCCGCCCCCAACCGCCGGTCGCCGCCGTCGGTTGCCGTTGCCAGTCGCCGCCGCCGGTCGGCCTTCGCCGGTCACCGCAAGCCCCCGGTTGCCGCCGCTGCCGCCGGTCGCTGCCGCCGGTCGCCGCCGGTCGCCGCCGCCGCCGCCGATCGCCGCCGCCGGTCGCCGCCGCCGCCGGTCGCCGTGGCCGCCGCCTCCGTTGGTCTTCGCCGCCGGCCACCGATCGTCGCCGCCGCCTCCGCCGGTTGTCGCCGCCGGCCACCGATCGCCGCCGGCCACCGATCGCCTCCTCCGCCGGGCGCCGCCGTCGCCCCCGCTGATCCTTCCTTTTGGCAAGAAAAGTATTTTTTTTTAACTTACCAAACGCGTTTCTGTTCCCAAAAATCGTAGCTGGGAACAGAAACACAAAAAAATGTTTCTGTTCCAAATTTGTTCCCAGGAACAGAAACGTTACCAAACGCAGCCTAATCTTCCGGTACCAAAAATTGAAGGCAAATGGTATTTTGACAGCGAGGGTTCGGCCCTACGATCTAACAGCTCGACTGCTCACGTTTGACTTCTCGGACTAATTAAATCGACGTTTAATTCGTGTCCTTTAAATCTCAAAAATCTCATCCTATTCGCCAGTCCAAAATTCGAGACTAAAATCCATCGAGTTTATTCCCTATGGACCTCGAAATTTAGAGACATCACAGGGGGCGTGGACTTTACTAAAAGCCAAACCAATATAATCAATTTTGCATTGCCTTCTATTATCGAATCACCTCAATTTACTGTCTGATAGAAGTATTACATAGTTCTGTTCTATATATCCGCTCCTAACAAATTTGAAGTTTTTATTTTTATATTATTTAACTAAGTTTAATCATATTCATTTATTCAGCCCCATTAAATGATATTGTTAGCAAACAATAGAATTTGAGTCAAGCGACCTTAGATTTGAGTCCATGACCTCAAAAGTGAGGTTGCTCGCCTCAATCACGATTGACAACCTCCATTAATTAAGGTCTTGACCTCGGATTTGAGGACTTACCCTTCAAATCGGAGTTCAAGCTAGAGGAAACTCAAAAGATGGTTGTGGTGGAAGGTGGCAATATGGTGATGGAAAGGGGTTTAGGACAACGGTAGGGCCGTCAAATGGATGAGTCGAGTTGGATTTAGATAGAGTCAAAATGATCGGACTCAAATAAACCAAATTAACCCGTTTAAGCCATGTATATGCAATACAATCAGACACATATAACTAAAATATATCATATATTCAATTTAACCTATAAAAATTGGTACCCATTATTCATTTAACTCATTTTAAGCTCTTCATGTGTATATGTTGCTTGAATTAAATTTTCATATCAAATTAAAAAAAAGTAATTAGCACAATAAAAAATTGTTATTAAATAAAGTAAAAAAAATCAAAAATAAAAAAAAATAAGGAAAAAGAAAAAGGAAGAAAAGTGATACACATATTTTTTTTAAACAAATTGCAAAAATCATATATGACAACATTACTGATATCTTTAGGAATATAGTAGGAAGTTGAACACAACATCTATAACATTCATATTAAACTTCTGACAAATCAATCTCGACTATGGTATTCTGCTTCCCTGCTTTACTTTTTATCTTTTTTAAGTCTTTTGATCTCTTGTTATGAGTAAGAAAAAGGAGAAATTACCAATAAAGTTTTAAACCTTGTAATTATGTCAATTCAGTCATAAAATATTTTTGCATATCAATTCAGTGCATCAGGTCAACTTTCATCGACTAGCGTTGTCGTGGAAATTTTTATAATATTTTACTTTTTTATTTTTTATTTACCTATTTTTGCTTTTTCTTTTCCTTCGTCCTCCAGCGTGATTGGCCAAAGGCGAGGGCCTCACTGGCTCCCAAGTTCCCCAGCCATGGTGAGGCAGAGCTTGGAAGAAGAAGGAAAAGAAAAAATAGAAAATAAAAGAAAAATAAAACATTGGAAAGTATTAAAATATTACTAAAAATTTGTTTTGTCAACGATGGCCCGTCAAAGTTAGCATGATGGACTAAATTGGTGCAAATACAAAGGTTTTGGACTCAATTAGCAAAAAGAACAAAAGAGGTTCATGACTAAATTGACATAATTACTGTTAAAATATGTCTCGAGTTTTAGCCCAAAACGAAATTATTAATATTTCGAATTGAATATTTTACGGACGTTCGAAATCAAACAAAATATAATCCAGATTTGCGTCCGAGGATTTGGCTACTACAACAGGAAAGTTGAAGATGACTTTGATATGCAATTTTTTCGTCCACATGCGCCAGCCAGTAGAAGATGAAGACATCATGTAGCAGAAGAGGAAAGTCCATGTTATTAGACTTTGTTGACCGAATCCTCTAGGATTCGGTTGGTTCTCGAAAAGCGTGTGTGACCCGTTTTTTGGGATGCAATATTCTTGGTTGTTTTTCTGTTGGCGTGGGCTGGAGGTCTTGAACAAGCACTTGTCTTGTGTGGGTCTTGCTTTTTGACATGCATATAAAAAGGAAACAAAGGCAGTAGCCAAAGATAAGGGGTTGATCCTTAAAAGCGCCAACGTCGTTTGAGTGCTTGGTAGAGGGACTTCTTGAAGCACCGTTTTTATGAGCGAGTGCTTGGCATTGAATGGAATTACATCAAGAGTTCAAGTGCCGAAGCCGATTAAATCTTAAGGTTAGATTTGTATTTTAATTCTTTGCGATATTGAGAGATTATTTCGCTAGGAATTGGAGGCTAAACACTGTGTGCGTTCTTGGATGTAATTGGGGCTGGAAAACGCCAAGAGTGTGTTTGTGTAACTCGAGTGGATTATAATCTCCGTGTATCACTCGTTCTATAGTGGAATCGTTACTGCTCTCCCCGTGGACGTAGGTCTTTACGACCGAACCACGTACATCTGGTGTTCGATTTCCTTTCTCGTTCTGTCTATTTTTCGATCGATTGCTTGTTCCGCGCAACAATTGGTATCAGAGCTAGGCTTGCTTGAATTGAAGCGAATCAATGGCGACAGAAGAAGCTAAAGTGAAAATCGACAGATCTGAGGGGAATGACTTTGGTTTCTGGAAGATGCAGATAGAAGATTATTTATATCAGATGAAGCTGCACGAGCCCCTGTTTGGGAAGAAACCAGAAACGATGAAGCAACCCGATTGGGAATTTCTTGATAGACGAGCGATTGGTGTTATTCGGCTGACGTTGGCTCGTAACATCGCGTTTAATATCGTCAAGGAGAAGACCACTGCGGGTTTGATGAAAACCTTGTCGGACAAGTACGAGAAGCCCTCTACGATCAACAAGGTTTATTTGATGCGATGTCTGTTTAATTTGAAGATGAGCGAAGGTGTGTCAGTTACTAATCATATCAATGAATTCAATGTGATTGTTAATCAATTGAGTTCAGTTGAGATTGACTTTGAAGATGAGGTACGTGCTTTGATTATATTATCCTCATTGCCTGATAGTTGGAATACTACTGTTACTGCTATTAGCAATTCTTCTGGGTCAACTAGTTTGACGTTTGATGGGATTCGAGATTTAATTCTGAGTGAGGATATCCGTAGAAGAGAATCTGGCGAATCTGTATCTCCTGCTTTAGTAGGTGCAAGAGGAAGAATTAGTACTCGTGTTAGAAGAAGTAGTATGAACATGAATAGATACAGTCAGTCTAGGACTGGCAGTGATGTCTGTTAGAACTGTGGCAAGAGAGGGCATATTAGAAGAAATTATTTTAAGCTGAAAAACGAAAGGGCTAAGGGAATTGGAGTTGAATCTGCGGATGATGTTGCAGCTGTAGCTGAAAATTCTGATGGTGTCGATTGTGTCTTGTTTGTCACTGAGAATACGTCGTTTGACGGATGGATTATGGATTCTATTTGTTCTTTTCATGCTACACCAAACAGGAACTGGTTTACTTCTTATCAATGCATGAATAGTAATAAAGTACAGTTGGGGAATAACGCTGAATGCGATGTTGTGGGTATTGGTGATGTTAAAATCAGAATGCATGATGGTATTGTGAGGACATTAACTGGAGTACGACACGTTCCAGAATTGAAAAAGAACTTAATTTCCTTGGGTGCTCTAGATTCAGCTGGATGTAGGTATTCTTCACGAGGTGGAGTCCTGAAGATTGTTCGAGGTGCTCTGGTGATAATGAAAGAAATTAAGCATGTTGGCCTGTATGAACTTCAAGCTGAGATATTGATAAGTTTCGCTCCTAAGACGTCGACATCTGTTCGAGAGTCTAATGGCTACTCGAGGAAGGCCTGAGTGTTTGTACGAAAGCATAATTTTGATGTTGTTGTCAGGAATACGCGGTCGAGAGCTTTGATCGGAATGGAGACTGATAAGTTGATCAAGCATGTGCGAACTGACAGTAGCATGGAGTCCTGCTCGAAGCTGGTAAATAAATTCTGCATGAAAAAGAGCATAGTGAAACACCGCACTAAGGCTAGTAAACCACAATAGTTTGCAGAATTGATGAGCAGAGAGTTACTAGAGACGGCTCGTAAAAGAATCTCTAGTGCTGGTATGGCTGGAAGAATTCCAGCGGATGCGCTTAATATGGCGAGCTATCTGGTGAATAGATCCCCATCGACTGCAATTGGATATCGAATTCCCGAAAAAGTGTGGTCAGGTAATGTTGCTGATGATTCTATTTTTAGAATGTTTAGTTTCCCGTGTTATTATCGAGTTAGTGATGGTAAGCTCAATGTGAGGGCAATGTGCATATTCCATGGCTATGCACAAGGTGAGTATGGCGATCAGTTGTGGTGCCCGATTATAAATTCACTAGTTTGCAGCAAAGAAGTTACCTTTGATAAGTCTCCAGTATTTCTGGCTAGGAGTGATTGTGGCAGTGTTCATACGAATCTGACCGGTGTTAAGCTTGAGGTGGAGTTGCAACCAGAAACTCCTAAGGTAGCGGGTACTAGCAAAGTAATCAACACAGATGATGCTTATAGCGAGGTGGAGCCTATAAAGCCAACAATTGCTGTAACTGCTGATATGAACAAGGTACGTGTTCGATCTCCTGACAGATATGAATGAAACTGTGGTTTTGCTTTATCTGTGATTAAGGAGCTTGCGTCAAAAAGTCCTTGTGGAGCAGTTAAAGGTCATGTGGAGTTGGTGTTCTGATGAGGTCCTCTGTTATGGCAAAGTTCAAGCGCAGCTTAGACTTGGATGATGTCTGTGGCGGTTGAGCCCATTGGGGCTGTTAAGAGAGTAGCAGATGAAGTTCGAAATTTTAGCGAAGCGATTGTGATTTGGCTCAAACATCGAGCCAAGGTGGATATTGTTAAAATATGTCTCGAGTTTTAGCACAAAACAAAATTGTGAATATTTCGAATTGAATATTTTACGGACGTTCAAAATCAAACAAAATATAATCCGTATTTGCGTCGGAGGATTTGGCTACTGAAACAGGAAAGTTGAAGATGACTTTGATATGCAATTTTTACATCCACATGCGCCAGCCAATAGAAGATGAAGACATCACGTAACAGAAGAGTAAAGTCCACGTTATTGGGCTTTGTTGACCGAATCCTCTAGGATTCGGTTGGTTCTCCAAAAGCGCGTGGGACCCGTTTTTTGGGATGCAATATTCTTGGTTGTTTTTTTGTTGGCGTGGGCTGGAGGTCTTGAACAAGGACTTGTCTTGTGTGGGTCTTGCTTTTTGACATGCATATAAAAAGGAAACAAAGGCAGTAGCCAAAGATAAGGGGTTGATCCTTAAAAGCGCCAAAGTCGTTTGAGTGCTTGGTAGAGGGACTTCTTGAAGCGCCGTTTTTATGAGCGAGTACTTGGCATTAGATCTTCGTTTGTTCGCGGAATTACATCAAGAGTTCAAGTGTCGAAGCCGATTAAATCCTAAGGTTAGATTTGTGTTTTAATTCTTTGCGAGACTGAGAGATTATTTCGCTAGGAATTAGAGACTAAACACTGTGTGCGTTCTTGGATGTAATTGAGGCTGGAAAACACCAAGAGTGTGTTTGTATAACTCGAGTGGATTGTAATCTCCATGTATCGCTCGTTCTATAGTGAAATCGTTACTGCTCTCCCCGTGGACGTAGGTCTTTACGACCGAACCACGTACATCTAGTGTTCGATTTACTTTCTCGTTCTGTCTATTTTTCGATCGATCGCTTGTTCCACGCAACAATTACAATATATTTAGGGCCTTTTTTTTATAATTTTCTCTAAGAACAAGGCATTATGTTTTCTTTAAGGCCTTCCGCACATTAGTTACTCTCTTCATCCACATCAAGTACTTGACCACAAAATCAGTCACTGAGAGACATGAAATTATACAGACATTAGATTGCGATTGAAATATAAAGGCTCCCCCAACTTGCTGAAGCATATGTCCTACCAAGACAAGAACTCCTCCTATAGAAAAACTAGAGGTGGCAAATGGGTGGGTTGGGTCGGGTCGAATATGGTCCGACCCATATTGACCCATCTGACCCATATTGACCCATATTTAATGACCCAAACCCGACCCGACCCGCGACTCACACATACCCGACCCGACCCATTTTGACCCATATTATCAAAACACAACAATAATTTAAGAAAATAATATTACTAAAATATTTCCCGACCCCGGTCCCTGCACTGGTCTCGACCCTGACCTTTGCCCTGGCCCGGGCCCCGTCCCTGGCCCCGGCTTCTGTCTCGACCCTGGCCCGAGGACACGACCCCGGCCCCAAGACCCGATCCCGACACCGGGACCCGAGACCCGGCCCCGGGAACCCAGCCCCTGCCTCGGCCTCGGGACCCGGCCTTGGCCCCCGACACTGGACCCGGGACCTGGCCCCGATCACGGCCACGGTCCCGGCCTTGGGACCCGGCCTCGACACCCGACCCCGGTCCCGGGCCCGGCCCTGACCTCGACCCGGCCCTGGCACCGGTCACAGCCTCGGGACCTGGCCCAGGCACACGACCCAGCCCCGAGACCGGGACCGAGTCCCGACCCCGGGACGCGGCCTCGGGACCCGGCCCCGAGACCCGGCTCTCGGTCCCGCGCCCGGACCTAGCCCCGACCCCGGGACCCGACCTCGAACCCGACCTCGGATCAGGTCCTGGGACCCGGTCCCGGCCTGGGGACCTGACCTCGGACCCAGACCAGGCCCACGGACCCGGCCCCAGCACCCGACCTCGGACCCAGACCGAGCCCCCGGACCCGGCCCCGGCACCCAACCCCGGCCCCGGGATTCGATCTCGGTCTCGGTCCCGGCCCCGGCCCCGAGTCCTGGCCCCGGGACACGGCCCCGAGACCTGACCCGGCCCCTACCCAGGGACCCTACCCCGGCCTCGGGACCCGATCTCAGGACCCGGCCCCGAGACCCAATCCCGGCCCTGGTCCCGGCCTCGGCCCCTGGACCCGACCCCGGCCCCGGGACCCGACCCCGGCCCCGGGACCCGACCCCAGACCTGGACCCGGCTCCGGGACCCGGCCTCGGGACCCAGCCCCGGCACCCGGACCTGGTCCCGGCCCCGGGACCTGACCTCGGACCTAGACCTGGCCTCGGGACCCGACCCCGACACCCAACCCCGGCCCCGGGTCCTGGCCCCGGGACACGGCCCCAGGTCCTGGCCCCTGGACACGACCCCGAGAACCGATCCCGGCCCGGGCCCCGAACCCGGCCCCGGGACCCGGCCCCGACCCCCGGACCCGGTCTCAAGACCCGGTCCCGAGGCCCCGATCTCGATCCCGACCCCGAGACCCGATCCCGGCCCTGGCCCGGAGACCCGATCCCGGCCCCGGGACCCGTTCTCGGACCCCTGCCCCGGGATCCGACCTCGGACCCGACCCCGGCCCCGAGACCCGATCCCGGCTCCTAGCCCCAAGACCCGACCCCGGCACCGAGACCCCATCCTGGGACTCGGCCCCGGACCCAGCCCCGGCCCCGGTCACGGACCCTGCCCCGGTCACGGACCCGACCCTGGCCTCGGTCCCAACCCCCGACTCCGGCACCCGACCTCGGCCCCCGGCCTCTTGACCCGGTCCCGGGTCCCAAGACCATTTGTAACTTATGAAAGGATGTTGTCAATATGGGTCGAAAGTGGGTCAATATGGGTCGAAAGTTGATTTAAGTGTGACCCATTGTTGGCCCATTTTTAGTGAACCATTTAAAATTTAATGACCCATATTTGACCCATATTATACAAATATGGGTCAAATATGGGTTTGTGACCCATATTGCCACCTCTAAGAAAAACCTTTGACATTACAACAAGCTCAAAGACCTTTCACTCTCATAACTTCCGGAGCACGAGAGATAAAAAGTACACAAAGCCAGCATGAAAAAAGATGAGATGGAATCTCAGGCAAGTCAAGACTCGCTAGTAAGAACATTGTACAAGTGAAAAATCTCCTCTTCATCAATTACTTGCATTGTATCATCATTGTGATATATGTACTTGAAAAGAGCAAATACCATACAAGTGAGTGGAAACACTCCCATTAGGTATGTACTCATAAACAAGAAAGAAGTTGTGTGCGGTGGCTCCGGCAGTACACAGAAGGAGAAGCAAGTTCCTTTTTCCACAAATTCCGGTAAGAAAGTTCCTTTTGTCGACCACCCTAAGCAAATACTTATCTTTTTTTTCCTAGGCTAAGGCTCTTTGATTCTGGAGTGTTTTTGTTTTTTTGGAACCCTTGTTCTATTGGTTTGGTGGTTGGCTACGTGGTTTACAACCCTGGCGTATTTCGTATGCTTCTAAGCTATTAGAAGAGCGCGAAATTGGACCTCCCTCCCTCAGAGAAATTGACCTATCCCAAGGTCCCCTTCCAGGGTCAAGGCCCCATGCGCGCGTCCCTCTCCCGCCTTTCCCTTAACAAAGACATCAGATTGCGACGGTGAACGGACGAGAGGAAACTGTACCTAATAGACAAACAGAGAAGAACAATACGAAATCAAACAGGCGGGTAGAAATCCACATGAAGATTACAAGAGTGAACACACCAAATGATTGAAAAGCGACATTCCCAAAATGCATCAATCAACTATAAGAACGAATCAACTATATGGATAACAACTGATCATTCATTACCAAACCAGACCAACGCTACCCTCACAAAAGTCCAACACAAATTGATAACAGCCTTTGGAATTTTAAAGTTGTCCTTCTGCAAAGAAAAAGACGAAGATCGTGCTCGGTTCTCATCCAATCGAATCTTCAAGCCACACATCTCGCTTTCATTTCGCTGTTTTCAATTCATTTACAGCTAGTGCTCCCCAGCATTCTCTTGTCTTTCCTTCCGCACTTCGCGATCTCAAAATGACTTCCATTGGCACCATTTGACATACACAATCACATACGAACATGACTCGATTCACATAAAACACTTAATGAACATCATTCGGCATACACACATCAAATTCGTTCACATTTCGATTAACTATACACAGGAAATCCAGCAAGACACAACCATCGCAATTCCAATTGGGTAGCCTCGGTCATGTTTAAGCATCTCTCTCTTTGCTTCGTTACTAACGAAAAAGTCGGGGTCGCCAACATAACGGCTTATGCCAAATCTGCAACCACCTAAAACGATCGGAGCAATCGAGTTGCAATAAACAAACGATCTCTGTCCCATCCAATCGAACCAACAAATGAAGCCACGCGTCATCAACCCGCGAATATACCCAGGTTATGGCTCCATTTAAGTAGCAGAAAAATGAATGATTTGAAAAATATTTTCTTAATTAATGAACATAAAATTATTTTCATCGTCCACGAAAATGTTCGGAGGAAATTTTTTTCTGATGTATTCATTTTTTGCAAAACAAACGAAACCTAAAAAGCAAGAATCGGAACCATAAACTCAAGAAGCTCTCTTTCCTGCAAGCAGGAGCCTTTATTGAAATTCTTGGAGGGATACTTGGCAGTGACGCGTCCGACCTTGATGACCAAGTACTTGCTGCTCGACTTAATCCCGGTGAAGGAGATTTTGCTCATCTTCCTGGAGCCTCTTTCGCTCTGCCTCTCCTCCATCTTTGAAGGAGATTTGGCGTGGCGGGTTATGCGAGTTAAAGAGGTTGTGAGCTTAAAAGGGTATGGGGCAATCTGCCAGAATCTAGTTTGTAACCTGATGTAAGCTGTAGACTATTAATGCACGAGGTTGTCATTTGAGAAGCCTCGTGAAATAAGGGCCGATCAGCAGATTACGTTTGATTCTCGAGTTGTGAATGCACGAGGTTGGAATCCTTGCTTCATGGTCGTAGATGAGAGGTAAGGCTGAGATGCAGAATTTATTAAAACAGCTCGTTGAGACCGCAAATTGAGACCATTTTGGGGCGGTTCTTCCCAAAGGTGTCTGACGGATCCATTATTCTTTTCCGTGGAAAGCAGGGGCCGTCTCCGATCCACCAATATCTCAGGCACTGGGCTTTAGGAAAACGAAAAACTCGAAAGAAAAAACCAGAGTTGCGAAATTCTTCCTTTGACTACCTGAGGGAGGAACTATTTGCATAGGATTTCTGGAATGTTGTTTCTGAATGGATCCAGCGAAACTGCCTGCTTATTTACCCAGCAAGGAGAGAAAGGGACCAAACAAGATGCTGGAGGGGCTAAGGATGGCGTCAAAGATGGAGGCAAGGCAGGGTTGGAAAAAAAAAAAGGCGTGAGGAAGATGAAGAAAGAAAAAAGAAAACGAAAACATGAATTTTCTTTAAAAAAAAAAAAGAGGAAGAAAAGGAAAAATAATGACAAAAATTGTACTTGAACGAGAATGCCCCTGAATATGGACAAGATTCGGTTGGTTGATGAAGGAAGTCAAGCACTTATTTGAGACTAGAGAGCAACATCTTCTTATTCAGAACTATATGGCTTTATGTCCAAAAGCTTAACGCTAATAAAAAGGCACTAAAACACTGTCAGGAGATCCTTCAAGGGAAACGACAGAATGTGCGAAAGATAGAGCGGTGAAGCCCATCTTCCCTTGGAGAGACGATGAAAAGAACCAAGCAATTAGTGAAAAATTGAATTTGCCTTATAAATTGTGGAGCCCATTCATATTTTTTGTCGAAAAGACTCCTGTGCTAAGGTCCATGAAGCTCTCGCATGGCTTTTCTTGTCAAGGACGATGATACTTGCATCGGAAGTGACGGTACTTGTTTTAAGGGAAAGAGAAATTTGTGCCAATGACCACGAAGCTATCGCAGCCAAAAGCACTGTTGGTTGCTTTCGGTCTTGTCTATTAGCAAATGGATGAAATGGGGACAATCTCAATGGAATCTATCAACCCCAAAAGCAATTGGGTGATTGTAATGCGTCTATTTAAGGCAGGTTACGTCAGCTCGGCAGGAATTAGAAAGAGTGACTTGAGCAGGTTTTTCCAGAAACAGAAAGTACAGGATCTTGACTGATTAGGTTGGATTCTGGGGCTCATCCCACTTCGAGGATGGTTGTTGTTGTGGTGGTGGAATGAGATTTGGTATGCATGGCCCGTCGAGCGAAGATGTTCCGACGCCGGCGTGAAGTTGCCGCCGGGACAGATGGGGTTTCCCTTCTTCGGGGAAATCTTCACCTTCCTCTGGTACTTCAAGGTTCTCCGCCGCCCAGATGAGTTCATAAACTCTAAAAGACTGAAGTACGATCCCCGTTCCCCATCTGTATTTTGGACTGAAGGAACTTATGCAGCATTGTATTTGTTAACAATGAGAAAATTGAAACCAAGAGAGATTAGTGTTTGTCTCAGGTTTCTGTACGTGTTTCAGGTTCGGTGATGGAGTAGGAATGTACAGGACTTTCCTCGTCGGATCGCCTTCCATCATAGCATGCTTCCCATCAGTGAACACGTTTGTCTACCGATCGGAGGACTCATTCCGCCTGGAATGGCCGAATATCGATATTGTGGGCACAAGCTCTATAGTGTTGGTTCATGGAACGGGCATGCCAGGCTCAGGAGCTTTGTCTTGAATGCCATTAACCGACCTGATGCTCTTCGAAGAATAGCTGCTCAGGTACAGCTGCGTTTGGTTGCTGCACTGGAATTGTGGGCCCAAAAAAGCAGAATCATCGCTTACCATGAAACTAAGAAGGTTTGGTCTGCCGCATAGGCTTACCATCACATAACTTCATCATCGCATGATTAATGTTTGCCCGGCAGATCACGGTTCTTACATTTTGTATGCCTTTTCTTTGCTTACAGGTGACCTTTGAGAACATCGGGAAACTGTTTGCGAGCTTCGAGCCGGGTCCACAATTGGATAAGATGGATCGGTTATTTCATGACTTGGTTAAAGGGATAAGAGCTCAGCCGCTCAATTTCCCCGGAAGGGCATATCACCGTGCTCCGCAGGTTCAAACGAATTGGAATGTCGAGTTGAATTATATTCAAAATGACAACCTGAGTTCTCATTAACTTGAAAAATCACTACTGCCCTGCATGCGAGTCTCAAGTTATACTCATGTGCAACAAGTTCAATATGACACTACAGCTCAAAATGATCCTAGCACCTAGAAAGCAATGCCGAATTAAATTAACCTAGCGTTATAACCAAGTTCCCCATCTCAAACCGCAAATGATCTGAAATATGTTTTCAATCCGATATGGCAGGGCCGGAAGAAGGTTGAGACGATATTCAGAGCAGAGCTAGAGAAGAGGAAAAGCCGAAGCGAAGAAACCGTGACCGATCTTATGGACGGTATTCGACAAATCAAAAGATGACAAAGGCAAGAACCTATCTGACAAAGAAGTGCTAGATAACATCGTGAGCCTTGTAGTTGCCGGTTATGAGTCCACTTCACTAGCATCGATGTGGGCGATTTACCATCTGGCCAAGTCTCCCAATGTTCTAAAGAAACTCCGGGTACCGACGTCGTCTGATTTCATATAGTTTAGTTATCAGAACACTGTCCAATGTTTCATTGCAACTTGTGAATCTTGACTTGAATGGCAGGAAAAGAACATGTCCATTAGCCAGAGCAAGAAGGGTGAGTTCATCACAAGCGAAGACATCTCGAACATGAAATATACTAACAAGATAAAATCATGACAGGATTTTGGAGTTCACGCGACCATTGGACCCAAAGATCTAAAAAAAAAAAAAATCGACTGACAATCCGTGACATTCAAGTGGTGGAAGAGACGATAAGTATGGCCGATATTGCAGCTTTCATATTCAGAACAGTCACCAAGGACATCGACTACAAAGGTACGACGATAGCATCCAAGTCTCGCAGCTAGAATTTAGTAGCTTTTGCGTTATCTCCTGCAGCTCTACCGCCGGATAGATCTTCAAATTGTTGTTGTATAATCTCCTTTGGACGCCACTTTGTACCTGTGAAACAGATTTTCGCTTCAATTCTGCATTTAGGTTGTACAACTTTAGATACATTATTGTTGGCGGAATTCGTGCTCCTATCCTTGGAAAGGAGATGTCAATATTGTATTTTTTATTCTTGCACCCTGATTTCTTGCATCTTGATTTGAAGGATATTTTTCCTTGATACTTTTCTCCTTTGTGGTTGCATGTTTCCTTGTCGTAGCAACCTTGTCTTGTATATACAATGAACAATGGCAGAATATATCTCACGACAAAAAAAAAGAAAAAAGAAAAGAGAAAGGAGGGCGTGGGATTTTTATTGAGAACGTAGGCAAATTGCCGAACCTCGTTAAATCCTTATCTTTGTTTGTTCTTCGTTTGTTTCTCAACATGGTATCAGAGCATGAGTGAATCGATCTGGTCCTACTTCTTGTTCCTGATCCACGTTCTTATCGCTATTTTTTTTTTGTTGTTTGCGCTGCAACTCCATGGGTGACTCTACCTCTGGAATCAAGGGTGTTGTGCAAGACACAAATAATTAACGGCTTACAAACCTACTGTTGAATGGAAAGAATTATCTTTCATGGTCTCGTGCGGTCACAATCGCTCTTGGAGGGAGATCCAAACAGGGTCATGTTACGGGACGGACCAAAGCTCCTACTGAAACCGATTCCAAGTTTGAAGAATGGCAAGCCAACGACCATAATGTTATGTCATGGATTTTCTACTCTATGGAGCCTCAAATATATGAGATATTCGCCTATGTGGATACCGCTAAGGATTTTTGGGATTCTTTATATGAAATGTACGGGCAAGCCAATAATACATCTCGGGTGTTTGAACTTCAGCAAGATCTCGCTAATTCCAAGCAAGGGATGAATGAATCATTCACGGAACATCTGGGCAAAATGAAGAAACAATGTGATGCAAATATTGCATGATATTTAGGCATCTTTTATTTTAGGCAATTTTATATTTCTAGGATATTTTCGTAATTTTACGAATCTTATTGTCATTAGGGTTAACACCTTATATAAGCTTGTTTCAAGGGTTTTGAGAGCAGTTTTGAATATTTGAAGAATATACGATTTGATATCGTTTTGAGTGAACAGTGATTGTTCCTTATTTATCGAATTCGATTCTGTTTAGCCTTGGTTTCTATCGCGCTTCGGCATCATTTGGTATCAGAGCACAGGTTGCTTGAAATCAATGGATGAACAAAATCGTGGTGGTCGAAGACAGCGTGCTCGTGGAGGCCGGGAGCGTGGAGTCGTTCCTGATGCAGATAAACAGCCACGCTTGAGAGACCTGCGAGACATAGAAAACAAAGAGCTGCGGAGACGAATTCAGGATTTGAAGCGACGATTTGCGCGGGCGCAGAAAAGGTGAACCTATATGGAACGACGACTTGTGCTAGCGGGGTTGTACTTTCCATCCAAAAAAAATCCGATCGTTGATGAAAGTCCGATCGTAGATGAAGATCCGATCATTGATGAATATCCGATCGTTGATGAATATTCGATCGTCGATGAAGATCCGATCGTCGATAAATATTCGATCGTCGATGAAAATCCGATCGTTGATCAAGATCCGATCTTTGATCAAGAACCAATCTTTGATCAAGATTTGATTTTTGATACATATCCGATTTGTTATGAAAATCCAATTTATGATGGTGATCCAATCTATGATGAATCCGATGGAGAACAAGAGGATGCGGATCCATTCATGACGGTAAAAGCTATCGTGTCGGCGAAGGGCAGCGAGTTTGTCCCTGTTGACATTCCCCAGGCGGCGGTGCAGATGCTGACGTGGGAGGTGGACGCGATCGAGGTGGTGCCGATGGGTGATTCGATGGCTAGGTTTGTGTTCGGAGGCATGCCCGTGGTCCGTGAAGCTTGGCTGATCGACAACATCGAGGAAAAAAAAGATGCAGCGTTTTACGACATGTTGAGTGTTATGACTGTAGAAGACATGGGAATACCCAGGGACAAGCACGATCCGAATGCAGAGGAGCGGCTTGAAACATGAGAGAATGTCGACAATGCGGTGAGGAGTGGTATCGGTAAGAAGAAAACGGAAAATCACCGCAATGATATTGTGGTCTTGCTGTCAAGGGTTGAAGCCAAGGGCAAGTGCATCCTGCAGCGCCACCAAATATTTGCTGAGTTTGAGGCGATCTCTAAGGAGAGCAAAGAAAAGCTTCTCGATGGGGCTTTCGATGAAGTCCTCAAATCCACTCAGGAAGCAAGAGTGTCGCCTCCATGGGTTGCTTTCACTATTCGTCCAAGACCAGGCGAGTGGGAATACATCCGTGTTAACGTCCATGCGTTTATTCTTGAGCAATTGGAGGTTGCTGAGTATCTGCACTTCAAAGAAGAGCTTGTTTGTTGCATTTGTTGGGGTAGTAGCAGGATAAAAGTGTGTGCGTTGTGGGATTTCATCAAGGTGGTTTGGGACAAGAGGTGGGATGGCGTGTTGGACTATCCTATTCTCATTCCTTTGATAATTGTGTTTCCGCCGATGGGAGAGTGGAAGGCTCTGCTCGAGCTGCTCTACTTGGTCGATCAAGCCAGAAGATGCGTTCTTGATGCCATGTCTTATTATGATTTTGCTAAAATCAAGACCCTAGCTTTCGACAAAACCGGCACAATCATGAGAGGTGAATTCACGGCGAGGCACTTCCGATTCCTCACTGAAGCCACAAGCATCGAGACTTTTCTTTATTGGATCTCATCAATTGAGAGCAAGCCGAGCCATTCGATGACTGCTCCACTGGTACGATATGGGAGGTCACTTTCCATAGAGGCAAAACCCGAAGATGTCAAGGATTTTCCAAATTTTCCTAGTGAAGGAATTTCATGGCAAGAAAAGGGTAGTACGAAAGCAAGCGCCACTAGATCAAATGATGATACTAGAAGAGTTGACGCTGCAGAAGAAGAAACATATGACGTTTTCCCTACTATTAAATTTATGGGCATTAATTTTCCTTATGATAAAAGGCGCAAGAAGTTGTCCCCGGAAGTTTGTATGGATACCGTGAGCGTGATGCGCACATTGAGTTCTTCAAAGGGAACACGCGCACATCGAGTTCTTCAAAGGGAATTTTTTGAGGCTGAAGCTGATGTATTATTTGATTCGATGGAGAGGCCGTCCCCGACGTTTTTCAGATGAGAAGGCACAACAAGATTTGAGGACAAATCTTTTTCTTAGCAGGGGAGAATGATGTAAATATTGCGTGATATTTAGACATATTTTATTTTTAGCCAATTTTATATTTTTAGGATATTTTCCTAATTTTACGAATCTTATTGTCATTAGGGTTAACACCCTATATAAGCTTGTTTCAAGGGTTTTGAGAGCAGTTTTGAATATTTGAAGAATATACGATTTGATATCGTTTTGAGTGAATAGTGATTGTTCCTCGTTTATCGAATTCGATTCTATTTAGCCTTGGTTTCTATCGAGCTTCGGCATCACAATGGGAAGAACTTCGGCATTACAGGCCTATTACTACAAATTTTCGGGACTATGTTCAACGGGAAGAACAAGACAGGATTTTCCAACTCTTGGCTAGTCTCACGTCAGAATTTGAGGATACCAAAAGAGATATTCTCATGCGTCCTGTGCTGCCGTCTTTTAATATTGTGTGTTCCATCATACAAAATGAGGAAACACGAAAAAGAGTCATGGCTGCAGATTCAAAGGCGAAGACATCTACTGATTTGCTGGAAAATTCAGCTCACTATACTATGTCTAATTTCAAGCAAGGTGATTCCAGCAATAGGTGGGCAAAAGGAAAGGGCAAGAAACCCATACGATTTCACTATGATCACTATAATCGTGACGGGCATTCTAAGGAACGATGTTGGGTTCTTAATCCACAGTTGCGACCAAGCAAAGATAAAGGTCCTGAAGCGAAGTTAGCGGTTCAAGGGGATGCCACAGAGTTTCAATCTAAGCTAGAACTTTTAACTCAGCAAGTTCAGCAGTTGCTTCAAACTCATGGGCAAGGATCGAGTGCTACAAGCATTGAATCTGGAAATATGGCTAAGACCTCTGGTAATATCCATGCTCTTTCTTCTAAGTTTATTTTTCCTATTATTATTGATTATGGGGCTACAGACCATATGTGCAGCTCTTCACATATATTATCTAATACTGTCTCTAGCACTTTATACCCTCCTATAACCATTGCGAATGGAATAGAAGTCCCAATTCAAGGTACGGGGCAAGTAACCATTTTTTCAAAGAATGCTGAAGCTCTGATAGTTCCATGGTTGAAAAGTAATTTGTTGTCTGTGAGCAAATGTACCAAACAGTGGAATTGCAATGTCATCTTTACTCCTCAAAAGGTGATTTTTCAGGATCGCTTTACCAAGAGGATGATTGGTAAGGGACAGCTACAAGACGAACTGTACATTTTGAATCTTGGTGGTGCAGGTTTCGTGGCGACAAAACATATTTCTATAGATTCTCGGCTATGGCATTGGCGAATGGGGCATCCTTCTGATAGAGTACTGCAAGCTTTAGAATTGTCATTGACACATGATTCTAGTAATTGTGATCCATGTCATTTTGCTAAGCAACATAGGTTGCCTTTTCCTCAACATTTCAATGAATCAAATAACTTGTTTGATGTAGTACACTCTGATATTTGGGGAAATTCTCCTGTTGATTCTAAAGAAGGATTTAAGTACTTTGTTACTTTTATTGACGATAAATCCCGTGCAACTTGGCTTTACCCTCTTAAGTCAAAAAGTGAAGTTCTTACAATCTTTCAAGATTTTTGCAGCATGGTGAAAAATCAGTTTAACACTACAGTGAAAGTTCTTCGAACAGACAATGGTACCGAGTATACTAATCAGGCATTCCAAGCTGTGCTACGACGTATGGGCATATATCACCAAACATCATGTGTTGGTACTCCTCAACGAAATGGAGTAGCTGAGAGGAAAAATCGTCACCCGTTGGAAGTCACTCGAGTTTTACTTTTCTTTGGAAACTTGCCCAAAACTTATTGGACAGATGCCGTACTTACTAGCTTCTATTTGATAAATCGACTACCTAGTCGTATTTTGAATTATATAAGCCCTATGGAAGTGTTGCACAATCGCAAATATGATCTCTCCCATTTAAGAATCTTTGGGTGTGTTTGCTATGTTCATTCTCAAAGTGGGGGCAAGTTGGATCCTCGTGCTTGCAAGTGCGTGTTCGTTGGATATTCTTTTGCCAAGAAAGGATACAAGTGCTATGATCCTAGCATAAAACGTGTTTATATTTCTCGAGATGTCAGTTTTGATGAAACTCACATGTTTTATTCAGACAGGACTCAAATTCAGGGGGAGCAAAATGATTACAACGAATTTTCTTTTGAATTTGCTCCTATCTCGGTGAATATCGACACTACACACATTGAAAGATTGTCCGCTGGCCAAGATGCTCAAGACTTTATGGGGCAAGAAAACACACAAGTGGGCCACGAAATTGAAGGGCAACAAAGCGCCGCCGTGCCACTAATAGAACAACCAGTTGAAGCCGCTATTGAAGCCGAAGGGGGAATTGATAACATATTAGCTGCACATGTTCAACCACGAAGGTCATCCCGCGTTCCAATAGCTTCAACTCGCTTTCGGGACTTCACCACATATTATTCTGCTCAACATCCTATTCAAGACTATATAAGGTATGACAAAATCTCTCCCAAGTTTTGGAGTTTCCTATCTGCCATTGAAGATTAACAGGAACCTAGTAGCTTTGTAGAAGCAAGTAAGAAGAATGTGTGGATTAGTGCCATGAAGGATGAACTTCATGCTCTTGAAAGGAATCAAACCTGGGAATTAGTTAAGCTACCAAAAGGGAAGAAGACTGTAGGATGTCGATGGATTTACAAGACCAAGTACAATAGCAATGGGTCAGTTGAAAGACACAAAGCAAGACTTGTCGCAAAAGAGTACACGCAAACTTATGGCATAGATTATAAAGAAACGTTTGCTCTGGTAGTCAAAATGAATACGGTGCGTACCCTGATGTCTGTAACAGTTAATTGTGAGTGGCCATTATTCCAAATGGATGTGAAGAATGCATTTCTTCACGGAGATCTTGAAGAAGAAGTCTACATGGATCTTCCACCTGGGCATTCCTTACAAAATGCAGATGGATTTGTGTGCCGACTGAAGAAAGCTATATATGGTCTTAAACAATCTCCTAGAGCATGGTACGGTAGACTTAGCTATGCACTTGTCAAGGTTGGATTCAAGCAAAGTGCAGCAGATTCCTCAATGTTTACCAAAGTTACGGACAAATGAATTGTTGTTGTCCTAGTATATGTAGATGATCTTGTGATTACATGCAGTGATCGGCTCAGGATTGAAGCTCTCAAGCAGTATTTAAATAAAGAATTTGACATCAAAGACCTTGGTAATTTCTTGGTATTGAGGTTGCTAGATCTCAAAAAGGATTATTCTTATCTCAGCGAAAGTATGTTCTTGATTTACTGAAGGAAACTGGTAAGTTAGGCGTCAAGCCAACGAGCACCCCCATGGATTATAATAGTAAATTTATTTCTGATAATACATTGTTGCATGATGTTGGACAATTTCAGCGTCTTGTTGGACGACTGATCTACTTAACTATTACTAGACCTGATATAGCATATACCGTCAGCTATGTGAGTCAATTCATGCAGAAACCAACAAAGGGGCATATGGAATTGATAAATCACTTGCTTCGGTACTTGAAGGCCTCTCCAGGAAAGGGAATTCTGATGAAGAATAATGGTCACACAGACATCATTGGTTATGCGGACGCAGATTGGGCTGGCAGCCCTATTGATAGAAAATCTACTACAGATTTTTGCACCTTTGTGGGAGGAAATCTTGTCACTTGGAAGAGCAAGAAACAAGCAGTTGTTGCACGATCTAGTGCAGAGGCAGAATATCGAGCTATGGCTACTGCTACAAGTGAGATAGTGTGGTTGAGATTGTTACTTCAGGAGTTGGGTTGCAACTCTATAACCAAACCAACGGAGCTCTTCTGTGATAATCAGGTCGCTATTCATATTTCTTCCAATCCAGTTTTCCATGAAAGGACTAAGCATATAGAGGTGGACTGTCACTTTGTAAGAGAAAAGGTGCAATATAAGACCATTGAAACCCCGTACATTCACAGTGAAGATCAATTGGCCGATGTCTTCACCAAGGCTCTGTCTAAAGGAGTGTTTCAAGAGATTGTAAACAAGTTGACCTCCGATGATCTCTTTGGTCCAACTTGAGGGGGAGTGTTGGCGGAATTCGTGCTCCTATCCTTGGAAAGGAGATGTCAATATTGTTTTTCTTATTCTTGCACCCTGATTTCTTGCATCTTGATTTCAGGGATATTTTTTCCTTGATACTTTTTTCCTTTGTGGTTACATGTTTCCTTGTCGTAGCAACCTTGTCTTGTATATACAGTGAACAATGGCAGAATATATCTCACGACAAAAAAAAAAAAAAAAGAGAGAGAGAAAGGAGGGCGTGAGATTTTTATTGAGGACGTAGGCAAATTGTCGAACCTCGTTAAATCCTTGTCATTGTTTGTTCTTCGTTTGTTTCTCAACAATTATACTTGCAAGACCTGTTGCGATTTGCGATATGTAAGAGTCGGTGCTGACTGCCAAGTCCTGCCAGAGCAATGTGAGATAGAGTAATGCAGCAATGATCCCCGAAATTTGTGCAGGTTATAGGATACCAAAGGGATGGAAAGTAATTTTGTGGCTCCGATACCTCCACACTAATCCGGAAAACTTCGATGACCCGATGTGCTTTAATCCAGAGAGGTGGAATGTAAGGCTCGATATCGATTATGCTTCATCGAACAATCCATTCGTTTTCCTATTTTCCCTACTGTGTTCTCTTTCAGGCAAAACCTATGTAACACTCGGTCACGTTCTTCAGGAATTTGTGAAGCCCGGGGCATACCAAGTGTTTAGAGGGGGATCGAGAATCTGCACAGGAAACATGCTTGCGAGGATTCAATTGTCGATTTTACTGCATCATTTATCGGTAGGATACAAGTAAGAGAAAAACGAACCATTTGCTCACTGACTAGAGAAAATTCCAGTTCATCGAACCGTAAAATTCACCACAATGTTTGGCGATTATCAGGTGGGAATTGATCAACTCGGACGCGGGTCTCATCTATCTTCTGCACCCTACACCTGCTGGTAAAGTCAAAATCAGTTTCAGCAAGCTATAAGGACTGATCCTAGCTCCAACTTGGAAACTGCACTAGGCTTGAATAATTGAGTCATGTTGCTCTCGTTTTCATGCTTCATCTTATCTTGTTTCAACCAAAGTATTACGGAAAGAAATAATTTGAAAGTCCAACTCCCAATTCGACTTCCTTAACGGTTGAAGTGAAAAAGGACAAGAGCAACGTAACGACATCCTCCAGAACGAATATGCTTGTCAAATGTTGATCATGAAAGACCAGCGAAAACCACGACATGGGAGGGCAGCAATTTGGGATTCTCTTTCATCATTTGATTCCACAAACATAAAACCCGGAACCCTAAATTGACGAAAATTTCGAAAAAGAATCTTAGGATAAATTAAAAGAGGGCGGTGTAAGATAAAGAATTTCGTTGAAATAGTCAAGATAAAGAATTGCATTGATCTCTTAGAACATAGAAGTTAGAGCTTTGTATATAAATGCATATGGGTTCGCTTCTCTTAGAAATATTCTCTTCATACTAGAGTGCCTCCGTTCAGAGAACTATGGCTGACCACTCATCTCCAGAGAGAAAACTCGTGGGCAAAGTTACCATCATCACTGGCAGCGCGAGCGGCATCAGCGAGGGAACATCCGCCAGTTCGCTATAGTGCCTACGTTGTGATCGCTGATGTCCAAGATGAGAATGGACAAAGCCTGGCGGAATCTATCAGCCCCCGTTGCAACGTCACGGATGAGGAGCAGGTCAAATCCCTAGTGGAGTCGACGGTCCAACCCCGAGGCCTCTTGGACATAATGTTCAGCAATGTGGGCGTGATGAGCTCATCGATGCAAGACGCCCTCGACTTCGACATGAAGGGCTACGAGCGGCTCTTTGCGGTCAACGTTGGGGGAACAGCGGGGAGCGTGAAGCACGGTGCCAAGGCCATGGTGGCCGACGGTGGTGGCGGGAGCATAATATGCACGGCGAGCATCATGGCCAGCATGGGCGTGGACCGCTTCATCAACTACTACATGTCGAAGCACGCGGTGCTAGGCCTGGTACGGTTGGCGAGCAAGCAGCTCGGAGTGAGCGGCATGCGAGTGAATTGCGTGTCGCCGAGCGCGGTCGGGATGCCACTGCTATGCGGGGTGCTGGGGATGGGGAAGGAGGAGGTCGAGGCGATGTTCGAGCCGTCCTCGTGCATGAGAGGAGTGTTGACGGCGAGGCATGTGGCGGACGCCGTGGTGTTTCTCGCCTCCGATGACTCCCAGTTCATCACTAGCCATAACTTGGTGGTTGACAGAGGCCGGTGTCAGAGCTGAGCATGATCCATGAAGGCAATTTAATGCAAAAGGCCAAAAACCTAGATCGGTTTTTTTACTCTTATATGGAAATCGACAACGCACGCACACTGTGATGCGGCACGATTAAACTCGAGTTGTTTGACTTTGATGTACAATAAATGA
Source organism: Rhodomyrtus psidioides (assembly GCA_021437785.1). Classification (NCBI taxonomy): domain Eukaryota; kingdom Viridiplantae; phylum Streptophyta; class Magnoliopsida; order Myrtales; family Myrtaceae; genus Rhodomyrtus; species Rhodomyrtus psidioides. Next base: position 8,012,478 of record JAILYB010000015.1, on the reverse strand, counting down.
TTCTGGGTTCATGTTCGTGTAGCCTTTGCTTTATGATCGTCGAAGAAAATTATCGCCTCTACATTTTGATGGGTCAAACAGTAGTTCATGGAACTTCCCTCCTTGAACTTCCTAATTTCATTCGTGTCCAACCTTAAGTAGTTTGTATATTATTGAAGAAGATGAACCTCAGAGATTTAAAAATTGTTGATTTCGTTCTCATTTGTTTTGCTTTAAAGGTAATTAGAGCTTTGATTGTAGATTCAAACAAGGGCTTTGAGATTATAGGCCGACCAAATCTTCTCTAGTAACAACGTATGCTGAGCTGAGCGTGGAGCTCCTTCTCTTTCTTTGACGCTTCTTCGATCTCTCTTGTGTTTGCCTCCTGGTCTGGTCGATTTTGAGACGTGAAAGCCATTAGAACTTAGAAGAGCTATGTTACTGAGCGTTGGCTCCGGCTATGATCCTGGAACCTCGAGAATGAAACCTTACATTGGGCTTAATACTCCTTTTTCCAATGAACAAGGTGGCTTCAATTTTTGCCTTGTTGTTCTGGGCATTCTTCAATTGGTCTGACTTCAAATTTGAGGCTTCTTCAATAATGATAACACCATAAAGTTTCTGATAAACTGTCCCTGCTGTAGCTACCGGAACAAGTCGTGCTACGGCGAGACTAAATTGGCAATTAGACTTTCCCTTCTTCTTTTTTTTAAGTAAATGATCTTAAATTGTGAGTGGATGCGGTCATACGGTGCTTGACTCGAACAAGGCCTGTGTTAAATATGTCTTGAAATTTATGTACTCGGTCCGGTTCATCACCCAACCCGACATATTTTTTGTGCGGCCCAAAAGTGGAGAGAAAATTGAGATTTGGTTTGTGACGCGGAGAGTTGGGCCGATAGGCCCAACTCGGAGCAAGCGAACAAATCTCCATATGGGTGCAACAGATCTCTATGGGGGTTCGGGGGCAACACCTCCAAGAATTTTTTTTTTGGCTTTATTTTTGCTGCGGCTAAGGTTTTATTTAAAAGGATGGAAGTTTTTCGTCATTTTGTGAGTTTCGTGAGCAGGGTGCTTTTGTTTAGTCGCTGAGAACGACTTTTGTAATTCGTACCCTCTTTGATTATAGTGGAATCTCGATTTGCCTCGCCCGTGGACGTAGATCACCTTGATCGAACCACGTAAATTATTGTGTTCTGTGTTTGTTTTCTGCATTTGTTACAACAGCCTGTTTGACTAGGTCATGGAAGTCAATGTGCGTGGAATGGCCACATGCGTGCGTGAAGCACCCAACACTATGATGGAGGTGCTTGCGATCGAACAAATAAAATAATCAGAACAAGTTAATAGATCGGATATCAAATTTACATAGCTCAGTCGATGTGGCTTACATTCACAGGAGAGTAGCATAGAATTTCGTTATAGATCAATGGAGATGACAACCCCACTTTGTGGGAATATTTTGATACTTATTTAAATTTCTTATTTATTTTATATCTTTTTTTTTCTTTTTCACCTTATTCCTCCAATCGACGACCGCGTAGTTGTGCAGAGTTTGGATCTAAGCAAGTTCTTAAACTACTTTGTCTTAACTCTGAAATGTAAAATTCAAAGGTATTTCTTTGAAATAAAGAGAAGAAAAATATTTTCTTTCAACTTAAGGGGGATGATGGTGGAAAAGGTAGGCTCCACGTCATCTTCAGATAGCTACCGCCAAGTAGGCTCGTGTGACATTATCAATTCTGACCCTTTTCGAAACTTATGAATGAATGATATGTCTATCGATGTATTTCGGTTAAATCTCGCTCAGACTTGATTGCTCTTGAGACGACTAACCAAAAGGGAAAGGCTAACTAGCCTGAAATTTGTGCAAGTTATAGGATACCAAAGGGATGGAAAGTGATTATGTGGCTCCGATACCTCCACACGAATGCGGAAAACTTTGATGACCCCATGTGCTTTAATCCAGATAGGTGGAATGTAAGGCTAGATAGTAATTATATTCATGGACAAACCACTAGTTTCCTTTTCCCATATTATGTTTTCTTTCAGGCAAACCTGTGTAATAATACTTGGTCATGTTCTTCAAGAATTTGCCAAACCGAGGGGGGTACCAAGTGTTTGGCGAGGGATCGAGACTCTGCCCAGGAAACATGCTTGCGATGATTCAACTGGCGATTTTCCTGCACTATTTATCGATAGTATACAAGTAAGAAGAAAAGCGAAGCTTTTTACTCCCTGAATTAAGAGAAGTTCCAATTTATTGAACTACAAAAATCACAACAAGTAATTGAACTTTGAGGTGGGAATTGCTCAACATGGACGTGGATTTTGTGTATCTTTCCCACCCTACACCAGCTGATGAAGTTATTTTCAGCAAGCTATGAGGACTGATCCTGGCAACAACTTGACAACTACACTAGGCTTGAACAATTCAGTCATGTCGGTCTCATCATTTGTATGCTTTTGTCTTGTTTGTTGTATGCCGTATACAATTTGTTGCAAAGAATAAAACATCCAGTAGAAAAAAGTGCATCAAAGCAAGCTTAATATCATAATTAGCAATTTGTCTATACAGGAACAAAACCAACCACTCAAAATTCGGAGTCGGAATCTAAAGATTTTATCATATACTATGATCTATACAGTAGTTAAGACTGCAATACTGAGTAGTCTTATTCTTTTGGCAGCTGAGGTTTTGAGTTTAAGCACATTAACCGAAACTTTCTTCGATCGGACCAAATCAATCGCAACCAAAGAAACAGCCAAACTGGATTTCACAGGGACAATAATACACCAACCATTTTGATTTTGCCCACAACACCATTCATAGGAACAAGTCTATTCAATGAAACTTGAGAACACCAAATTCCCGTAAAGGTTGCCATCCAATTACTGCCTTGAAAAGGACAAATGAAGACTTCACTAGTTATTAGAATCCAAGGATGCATGATGCTTGCGAAACACTTCAATTATATCTAATCATGGTCAATTGATGTAGAACGCACTGATGGGAGTGTGGTTAGATTGGATTCTTAGGCTTCTTTCACTCCCGGGGTTGGTGGTTGTGACGCCTTGGAAATTCACTCTTGTAAATTGCTTGAATTCAATAAAATAGTTTATATTGAATTTTAGTCTGTAAAATATTTGGATCGTAAGGACGTAAGTGACGATATTTGGACGATTCTTGAAGCGTCAATCAGATTATATTAGGCTTCGTAAACCTCAATCATCACGATTTAGGATCAAAATCCTCGCGCCCAAGCCTAATTCTGGCCGAGCCTAACTTATGAAAAGACCTAAAATACCCTTCATTAGTTGAGCTAAATATTCGTTCAGTCCCAAATTATTGAATTACCAATTTGCCATCAATAATTCAATATAGGACAAAACATTCAAATATCTTTCTTGTGGGCTCCACTAGTCAACATGCCACCAACCAATCACTTCCCATCTTTTCCCAACCACCTCTCTCTCTCTCTCTCTCTCTCTCTCTCTCTCTCTCTCTCTCTCTCTCTCTCTCTCTCCTCCCCTTCAGTGGACACCCCCAATCGAAGTTCCTCCTCTCTTCCTCCTTAGTTCTTTTGTGCGGCCACCACCCCTATTGCCTGGCAGCTTCGCCTCACGCCGCCTCACCGTCGTCGTCGTCGACACCGGCGGAGGACAGCCGCACGCCCGACCCTGTTATGCTCAACCCCACATCCCGACACCTGCTCTTCCTTATAGCCGTTTGTGACGCCTCACTGAGCCATCACACCACAGCCACCACCTCCAACCACCTCACGGCCACCACTCGACCCCCTCCGACTGTCGACAACCACTATGGGGCCGCCAAAGAGCCACAAGAGCCGAGTGTGCCCTATTTCGCTCAGGCCACTGCACCGCCGCCCTCCGCTGCTCACCGACCATCCCTAGCAAGCACTCTAGACCCCTCGTCGCAAGCCAAGACCTTTGGTAGCCACCCGTCGCTGGTAGACCAGAGACTTATCTCCCATATTTTTCGCTGAGCTGTTGTCCCGTCGCCACGGACCACCTTACGCCATCATCGGTCGTTGTTGCCACCTTCCTTAACTCCTCCGACACCCCTTCGACCTAGCTCAGCATTTCCCATGGCCTTACGCGGCCCTAAAACCCCTACAACAGCCCCGATGCCTTGTTTTATCTCTGGTTCTATTTTGGCTGAGTCTCAACTGCCCTTGCCAGAGCTTTGCCGTCATCCACCGGCCCCGAAGACCCCTCAGCCGACCTCAACCTCGAGTCTCAGTCACTGTTGGGTGGAATCGCCACACGAAGAACATCGAAACCTGAGGAAACGGAGAGGAACCGAGAACCGTTATCGTTGTCACCATTGCCATTCATCACTGCCACTCGTGTCGAGATCGCCTGAGCTCGTTGGATTGTGAGTTAACCATAATCCGTGGTTGGGGTGCTAATTGCGCTTAGGATTAGTCGATTAGTCGATTATAGAGTTTAAGTAACGTGATCGTGGTCGGTTTAGATAGAAATTGAGTTTAGGATAAATTGCCGTAATTAATTAAGTTGGTCGGATTAGTTTAGGTCTTCTGTGGCTAATTAGTTGCTAATTGGAATTGATTGATTGATTGGACAATTGGTGCCATTGGTTGACCGCAAGCGAGTGATAGACCAGAGACGAGCAAATAATCAATTATTAAATCGAATTGGTTAATAAAGGCTTGATGTGCGTATTGACATTGGAATGCAAGGTCGGATTGAATGTTCGTGATTGTGACTTTGCTTAATCGATTTACCATTATCGGTTGTTTGGTAGATATTGATGATTGGCTGTTGATTAAGAAAACGTTGTTTGAGGGTCAATTGTGCTGTAGATATTGTAATGTCCGGTCAACAGTTATATGCATTCATATAACCTGCGTAGAATCAAATTGCATGATTTAGCACGAAAATGTCCTTGGGTTGAGTCTTTAAGGACACATGTGTGAGCATCCGACTTAAATCAAAGATGATCAACTGGATAGTGGTCAGTTGTGTTGTATGGTCATATGAATGGGATAATGGTGTGTTTCCTGGCAAGTTCGTACCATGCAAATCGTGTGCAACCACACGACTTGCTAGAAACACAATAATCCATGCCCCGTGCCGGCCGTATGGATTTAAAGGATTGTTGGATGTCGGTCGCAGCTTGTGATGGGCTGACGCTCCTTAATTAGAATGCCTACCTACATTGCCGTGTCGGACGCACTAGATACACTACTGGTAGTAGCCGTCACTGAAAGGGTATGAGACGATGTTTGGTCTCGCCAAACGATACTCTGCTATAGTGTGGGACTACACTGGTTGTGTGAGTCGATCACGCCAATCGCGTGGATCGTGTTAATAAATGGACTCGTGTGGTGTCCTGTGCATACATGTAGATGTGATGCTTTGTTTGAGTGATTGACTGATATGACTGCTGAATCGAGTCAAGCATTACATTATGTGTAGCTGAAAGCTGGTAAGTGTGCATGTGGATGATTATTATATTGTGACTGTATTTGGTTGTTATATGTGGATACATGATTTTGTGATCCTTGTGATTAGGATGTTCTAAGAAAATTAGTGTCCTAACCGAGCTTAGGCTTAATTCACTGAGATTTATTCTCACACCGTCGTGGGATAACATTTTCAAGTCTCAAGTGATGGAGCTTCATGGATACCAAGGTATGGATGTGAGAGTAATCTTTTGCAGTAGATGAGAAGTTAACCTTACCTGATCGAGTAACCTTTTGAGGTCTTAGTGAGCTGCCTGAAGTGTGGGGTTGTGTACGATATAACATCAAATGAGTCTTAACCCTACCGAACTACTAAAGTATGTACACAACTCCAACTATTATATTTGTTACTTTGTAACACAAGGTACATAAGCAAAGCATTTCAATTGGAAGACGTACTTACTCTTTCTACCGTATAGGGATTTTCTCCGACTACTATATTCCAGTAAAATTATTTCAATAAACTAAATAGCAGAATTGTGGATAGGGAACTATACAAACGACCTACCTAATTTTATTGTAGAAATTTTCGGGATCAATGATTGGACCATGCAAACTAAAAACAGAGTAAGTATGTCTTCCAATTGAAATGTTGTGCTTATGTATTGTGTTACAAAGTAACAAATATAATAGTTGGATCAATCATTCATTGAATGATATATCACTACAAGTGATGGAGATATACGATTTAAATAACGAAAGATCCAATATTTAAAAATTGTATCCAGAATGACTGGAAAAGTAGAAACAAGACCATATATAATTTGATCGTTGTGAGGAAATCCAAAATCCTATATATAGCTCATGCTATTCTATCCATGTTTGTTTATATGTTGTTTCGGAGTAAACCGTTTTCGTATGCATATTCAGCTAATAGGTCGATAACGCGCCTGAGAAGTTATCTCTTATGACCTGAGGCGATTTGGCAAGGGATGTCATAGGCTCAAGATTCGGGCGTGACATCCCCGCCCAAGGTGGTATCAGAGCAAGATCAGCCTAATCTATCTGGTCATTGGCATGGGGTAATAAGGAGCGATAGGAAATGAGATAATTAGTAGGACCTTAAACGTTGTACATGTGATTGCTAATTGTGTAGTGAGTTTTGGGGTTGCCTTTTAATCGCGTTTTGCTATGGGGTAAGTAGGACTCCGTATCATTTCTGCATAATGAGCGGACGCGATAGAAAAGTTCCTTGGGCACCTCGTATGAGACCTGTTAAACCGATCGACGAGATCGTAAGTGATAGGAGAGCACCTCGTGCTGCTGAGCCTGCCAGGTAGGAATTGACAATGGCTAAATTTATGCAAGCTTTGGGAACCATCGAGGATCTGATAGGGCAGCAAGTAAGGAATCGGGATGCTGCTACCGCTGCCACTTCTGAAGCCCCGCCTGCGAATCCACTAGTGAACCCGCCACCTGTGGTTGTGATTGAGGAGCATAGAGTTAAGATGCTGGTGGAGCAATTCCTCATACTGAAGCCGCCTAGGGTCACGGGTGGCGGAGGTCCTAAGTCTACCATCTCATGGATCGAAAAGCTGGAGAAAATCTTTAACCTGATGAGGTGTTCAGATGAGTACAAAGTCGTCCTGGCAGTGTTTCAGCTTCAAGGGAATGCCGGTACTTGGTGGAGAGCTACTAGAGGTAAGACCTTCCCCAGAGGTACGGTCTCGGTGTGGGAAACCTTCTTGGAAGCGTTCAACAACAAGTACTTTTTAGATATAGCTAGGGAGCAGAAGATGGCTGAGTTCTTTCGCCTCCGCCAAAACCAGATGTCGGTCAATTAGTATGAGGCTAGATTTGTTGAGCTATGTGAGTGTGCTCTGAGATTGATAGAGGACTCCGTGGACAAGGCAAGAAGGTTTAGAGATGGGCTGGAACTTGAAATTCGAAGTGTGCTGGCGCCTTTCAATCTCAAGGACTATAATGAACTCTATAAGAGGGCGCAAATGGTAGAGCGGGATTTAGTTGAGAGAGTTGCCGCATCTAGGTCGCGGTTTACGCCCTTGTATAGGTTTGTTAGGAGGAGAGAGAAGAAGCCAATGTATAACAACAAGCATCACATTCTGCCTAAACAGAGAGTAACAATCAGCAAACCAATGTTTCACCAGAGTGAAGCATGTCGCCTGTCTCGCCTAAAGCACGAGGATTATCTGTGCCCGTACAGAGGAGGAGAATACTTTGAATGTTGCAAGTTCGATCATCAAGTAAAGGACTGCCCGCAGAGGCGACAGGCTAGGTTATAGAGAGGCCAAGCTGGAGGGAATGCGCTGTAGAATTACCAGAACAGACCTCAGGCGCAGGGATAAGATTTTGCCATCATCCGAGAAGAGGCGAAGGATTCGTCGATCGTTACAAGTACAGTCCTCTTGCTTAACCAAGTAGCTTACGCTTTGCTAGATCTAAATGATGCACTCTAGTTTGTTGTAGACTAATGTGTTAGGTTGTTTAAGTTGGGTATGATGTCGCTAGATATTATTCTTGAAGCGTCTACGCTTTTAAAAGATAGTGTGGTAGTTGCAGTAGGCTGTCCTTGTCGTAGACTTTTTGTTAACGATCATGAAAGTGAGATAGGTCTGATTGTACTTGAGAGGTACGATTTTGATCTAATTGTGTGTAAGGATTGGCCAATGAAGCAAAGGGTCACGATGGATTGCTACGATAAGATGATTGGAGTTAGCTGCTGAATGGGATAGTTTCGAGTTTATGAGAAATCAAAAAGGAATCTCGACTATTGTGACCTCATCGCTTAAGGCGACTCGTTTATTGGGAAGGGATTGCCAAGTAGATGTACGAATGATTGAGATTGGTGCCAACCTAGGATAAGATTAAGACTACAAAATGTGACAGATAAGAAAGGCTAGTTATCATAGTGCGCATCGGAAGTATAGAAGGGCCGACAATTACTTGAAGTAATAATCATAAAGGCCTTACTTTTGTCAAGGCAGGAAACCTACTGGAACCCATCGCGGTAGCTATAGCATTAGTCCGGTTAGCGTGAGGAGGCGCCAAGATTTGAAGTAGAGTTACTAAAGGATTGATAGGAAGGCTGATAAGGCCAAGCAAATGACGAAGAGTTCAGTGTGGCAGTGAATCAGGCGCGGCATTACAGCCTAGTGGACTGCCGCTATCGTTGGGGATTCTAAAGTAAGAGTGGGAGTACCTCACAATGGACATGTGATGGAATTTCCAAGAAATCAATAGAGAAATGATTCGATTTGGAGTGTAGTAAGTAGATTAACGAGGTTTGCTCATGAGTCATGGCAGTATGATGAGATCCCGCTTGGTATAGGTGGGACACCCAAGACTCAAGACCAATCCAAGCTTAGGACTCAAGCGATTCAGAAGCAACATCTAAAGATGAGGAGGCCACCGAAAGATTAGAGGTCACCTTCAACACGGGTCATGGCCTAATTTGTCGGTCAACTATGTTGTTGATTGAAATTCGACTGTGTGGCGACCTTAAATCAAGCATGGATTGATTTGGGTTGATTTCACTCAGTTGGAAGTCCACCATAGGATCAACCTGAAGTCAACTAGGGAATGATTCGTGGCCTGATTTGCAAGCTGGCATTGATCGACAATCAAGTTGGCCATGGACCCAGTGATGAACGATTTGTACTAGAACTCCATACCAACCGCGCACTAGTCAAAGGACCAATCATCCTGAGCTGTGTGACGTGTTGATGGAAGAATACGGGTTGAGATGAACTAATCTTGCATAATCTGAATTGGTCATGAAAGGTGATCTCGATAGTGTTTGACTATACCATCGGTCTAGGAACGAGTGATTCCAATCCTAAACCGGGATACTTGAGGTGGTCCTCCACTTGCCAGTCGCTCGGGAGATGACCTTGTTCGGTAAAATGGACGGTTCGGCCCTTAGTTTGATTTGGCACCCAAGTTCGGTGACGCGCGAGATATTTCAATAGTTAACAAGTGATGATTCCAAATCTCAAAGCGTTGATGGAGAGGCCAATCTTAGTCGACCTTGTCCGTTTAAATAGAATGTTCAAATTGTTATTAGTGTTAGTTGTGATTGACATCTATGGAACAAGAAGAGAAGCAATGATAAATCCTACTAATTGGAAGTTAATGAATGTTGAGCGATGCATAGGGATGGCTAATTTCTGTGGTTACTTCGGCAAGCAATAGCCAGATTAGATTGTAATTTTTTAGGGTCACAAGTTGGGTTAAATCTTTGAAGTTGGATTCTTTAACTAGTTCATATGGATTATGTCAGATCAATAATCAAGGATCGTAGGTTCAAATCTGACTTGGTTTTCGATAATCGTTTTGTCATTCTAGTGCACTAAGATGAGGTGGTGATTGCTATGAATTGAGTTTTACCGACGAGTAGTGAGGATGTTTTGAAGTGTCAGTGTCTTTACCCTTTTTGGGGAGCTGGAGTGGCTTAAATTCGAGGTCTTATAAAGTGAAGAGTGCAGGACGCCTCTATATTGGGACGAAATGAGCAAAAGGAAGATCACTAGACCTAATTAGTGAAATAGTCGATAAAGGAAGTTAAAGTGATTAAAGACAAACTGAGAATAGCTCAGAGTCGTCAGAAAAGTTATGCCGATAGGACGCGAAGACATTTGAAATTTCAGGTGGGCGATCATGTCTTTTTGAAGGTGTCGCCCATGAGAGGGACATCTTGTTTTGGCAAGAAAGGAAAGCTCAGCCCAAGGTCTGTTGGACCGTTCGAAATCTTGGAGCGGATTGGAATTCTGGCTTATCGTCTTGCGTTGTTGCTGAGACTTGCTCAAGTGCATAACTTCTTCCACGTGTCGATGTTGAGGAAATACGAGCCAGACCCCACTCATATGTTGAGTTACGAAGAGATTGATCTAGACAAGCGAGCATCGTATGTGGAGCGACAGTCAGGATCGTGGATAGAAAAGAGCAAGACAATTTCGTTGGTCAAGGTGATTTGGCAACACCATGGGACTGAAGGAGCTACTTAGGAGAACGAGGAAGTCATAAATAGTAGGTACCCTTGTCTTTTTAGTAGTTGCGGCTGTGCTGTAATTTCGAGGACGAAATTTCTTAAGGTGGGGAGAGTTGTGACGCCATGAAAATTCACCTCTTGTAAAGTGCTTGAATTCAATAAAAGGGTTTATATTGAATTCCAGTCTGTAATATTTGGATCATAAGGACATAAGTGACGATATTTGGATAATTCCTGAAGCGTCGGTCAAATTAGATTAGGCTTTGTAAACCTCAGTCACCTCTATTTAGGATCGAAATCCCCGTGCTCAAGCCTAATCCTGGTCGAGCGTAACTTGTGAAAAGACCTAAAATAGCCTTCGTCAGTTGAGTCAAATATTCGTTCAATCCCGAATTATTGAATTATCAATTTACCCTCAATAATTCACTACAGGACAAAACATTCAAGTATCTTTCTTGTAGGCCCCACTAGTCAACATCCAACCAACCAATCACTTCCCATTTTTTCCCAACCACCCACTCCTCTCTCTCTCTCTCCCCCCCCTTCAGTCGACAACCCCGATCGAAGCTCCTCCTCTCCTCCTCATTGGTTCTTTTGTGCGGCCACCACCTCCACTGCTTGGCAGCTCCGCCTCACGCCGCCTTATCGCCATCGACGTCGGCCTCAGCTCACTACTCCCGCGGAGGACAGTCGCACGTCCGACCCTGTTCTGCTCAACCCTCCATCCCGACGCTTGCTCCTCCTCGTGGCCATTTATGACGCCTCACCAAGCCACCACACCACAAGCACTACCTCCAGCTACCTCACGACCACCACTCGATCCCCTCCGACCGTCGACAACCGCCGCGGGGCCGTTGAACAGCCGCAAGAGCCGAGTGTGCCCTGTTTCGAGTTCCCTGCCTTGTTTTCGCTCGGGCACTGCACCGTCGCCCCTCGTCGTCGGTCGTTGATCGTCCCCAGCAAGTACCCTCGACCCCAGTCATCGGTCAAGACCTTTGGTGGCCACCCATCACCGGTAGGGCCGCAGATTAAAACCGAGATCTGCCTTCCCTGCTTTCGGCCGAGCTGCCGTCTCATCACCATGGATCGTCTCACTCCATCGTTGGTTGTTATTGCCACCTTCCTCAGCTCTCCGACACCCCTCCGATCTAGTTCATCTTTTCCCCCGGCCTTGCGCCACCCTAAAACCCTACTATAGCCCTAGTGCCCTATTTTGTCTTCGGTTCTATTTTGGCTGAGCCTCGTTCACCTTGCTGGAGCTCCTTCGTCGTCCACCGGCCCCGGAGACCTCCCAGCCAACCTCAACCTTGAGTCTCAATTGTTGTTGGGTGGAATAGCCGCTCGAAGAATGTTGAAACTTGAGGAAATGGAGCGGAACCGAGAACCGTTATCGCCGTCACCTTTGCCATTAGTCGTCGCCACTCGTATCGAGACCACCCGAGTTCGTTGGATTGTGAGTCAACACAAATCCTTGGTTATGGCGCTAATTGCGCCTAGGATTAATTGATTAGTCGATTAAAGTGTTTAAGTAACGCGATCGTGGTCGGTTTAGATAAAAATTGGGTTTATGATAAATGACCGTGATTGATTAAGTTAGTCGGATTAGTTTAAGTCATCTGTGGCTAATTGGATGCTAGTTAGAATTAATTGATTGATTGGCAATTAGTTGCCATTGGTTGACCGCGAGTGAGTGATAGGCCAGAGACGAGCGAATAATCGGTTATTAAATTGAATTGGTTAATAAAGGCTTGATGTATGGATTGGCATTGGAATGCAAGGTCGGATTGAATGTTCGTGATTGTGACTTTGCTTAATTGATTACCATTATCGGTTGTTTGATAGATATGGATGATTGGCCATTGCTTGAGAGAGCGTTGGTGGAGGGTCAATCGCGTTGTGGATATTGTAATGTCTGGTCGACTGTAATATGTGTTCATATGACCTGCGTGGAATCAAACTGCATGATTTAGCATGAAAATGGTCTTGGGCTGAGTCTTTAAGCACACTTGTGTGAGCATCAGACTTAAATCAAAGGTGATAAATTGGATAGTGGTTGGGTGCGTTGTATGGTCATATAAATGGGATAATGGTGTGTTTCCTGGCAAGTTCGTACTATTCTAATCTTATGCAACCACACGACTTGCCAGAAGCACGACAATCCATGCCCATGCCGGCCGTACGGTTTTAAAGGATTGTTGAATGCCGGCCGTAGCTTGTGATGGGCCGAACATCCTTAATTGGAATGCCTACCTGCATTGTCGTGCAGGCCGCACTGAACACACTGTGGGTAGTAGCCGTCGCTGAAAGGGTATGGAACGATACCTAGACCCGCCAGACGACACTGCTGGTCGTAGTGTGGGACCACACTGGTCATGTGAGTCGATTGCGCCAATCACGTGGATCATCGTTAATAAATGGACTCGTGTGGTGTCCTATGCATACTTGTGGATGTGATGCTTTGTTTGAGTGATTGATTTATATGACTGCCGAGTCGAGTCAAGCATTACATTATGTGTAGCTGAAAGCTGGTAAGTGTGCATGTTGATGATTATTATATTGTGACTGTACTTGGTTGTTATATGCGGATACATGATTTTGTAATCCTTGTGATTATGATGTTCTAAGCGAATCAGTGTCCTAACCGAGCTTAGGCTTGATTTACTGAGATTTATTCTGACTCCGTCGTGGGACAACATTTTCAAGTATCAAGTGATGGAGCTTCGTGGATACCAAGGCATAGATGTGAGAGTAATCTTTTGAAGTATATGAGAAGTTAACTTTACCCGATTGAGTAACCTTTTGTGGTCTTAGTGAGCGGCCCCAAATTATGAGATTGTGTACGTACTTTAGTAGCTCAGTAGGGTTAAGACTCATATACTGGTGATTGACTCCTACTATTCTATCCATGTTTGTTTATATGTTGTCTAGGAGTAAATCGTTTCCACATGCATATTCAGCTAATAGGTCGATAACGTGCTTGGGACGTTATGTCTTATGACCTCAGGCGATTTGGCAAGGAATGTCACGGGCTCAAGAGTCGGGGCGTGACAGTAGTTATGGTGGAGAAATCAAATTCGATACCACTAGGACACATGGGTGTTGACACCTGATTTTTTATCAGTCTTTTATAATTTATTTATTTTTATTTTTATTTTTATTTTTATTTTTTTTATTTTTATTTTTATTTTCGAAAAATACAAAAAAGAAAAGAAGAAAATCAAGAAAAATAGTATTTGAGGTCATAAAAATATATAAAAATAGTCGGTGTATAAAAATTCAGATTCAATTTTAGGTGTTCCTCGATCATCATAAAATTGAATTTGGGCAAAAATATTAATAATAATAAAAAAAAGGGAAAAACATAATCATTTAAAAGAAAAAGCAAAAGAAAAAGTATATGTTTAATTAATAATTTTATCTCTCCTTTTCGTTTTTTTATTATTTTATTTTATTCTTTCCATTATTTATTATTATTATTATTATTATTATTTCTTTTCTTTTCTTCTCTCTTTCCAAAGCCGCTCCCTTTTTTTTTTCTTTCTCTTCCACGAGATCCCGCTGGCTGGTGGGACTGCTTCCTCTTCTGAGGCTTTTTCTTGGTGGCCTGGTCCTTCTTCTTCTCCATATATTCTGCAACTTCTCATCTGACGAAGACCAGACCGTCGGCCGCCGCATCTCCGCCACTCCTTTGCGCCACCACCTCACCCCGACGCCTCAGTCCCACTTCCCCATCATCTAGCCGAACCCATCCATAGTTCGCGACTTTGAGCCTCACGACCTCAATCGGCCACCGAGACCCACGTCAGCTCGAGTCACCAAAGCTTCTTCGCCCACTTCCTCCTGCTGACTCTCACACTAACATGGCTGCGCTCAAAACGTTGCTCGCCACCACCATCTTCCTCACCACAGTCCTAGTAATGCCGCCGAACTCGGCCTCCCTCCACGTCCCCACGTGCTGATCCTACTGCGGCAGCATCACCGTCGACTACCCCTTCCCACTCCAGCTGCTGTTCAGCCCAACGACGCCATCGACGGTCCAAGTCCGTCAAACCCAGCCGTCGTCAGCTCGTCGGCTCGTCGCTGTCCCGCCATCACCCGAGAGCTCCCACTTATGCGTGGTGATCTTTAAGCTTCAACGAATTTCAAAACCATCAAGACACGGCGAACCAGTTGAACAGTATGAGCCAAACCTCCTCGCATCGATGTCCTGTATCCACGTTGAAGTGATTCCGTGAAGCTGCAGAGAGGGAGTCTAGCCGAAGACTTAACTCACTTCGTTGTCCCCAGAGTCCTATTGATAGTTTGGATGATATTTTTGTATCCATGACACTCCGAAGATCAGTTCAGATTCTCGCTTCGTGTGTTTATAAGCTGATCCGAAGGCCACAACATTTTGACGTACATGGCCCCCACAAGTTGACGGTTCATAGCAAAAAAAAAAGACCATGTCGAGTTCTACATCTTTCCACGGGTGTGTATGTGATAGATGGGCAGAAAAATCTCCAGAAGTAAAGCAAAGTCTCTTGCACCCAAGATAGTGATCCCGTAGCCATGCACTGACGGGAAACCCATTTTGATTTGCTGTGAGTATTCAGATGATCCATTATTTGTTTAGTTTATAAAATCTTTGTTTTGCAGGGTATTTGGTTAAAGAGGTTACTTCACGTGAACCTAAGCAATGTCCCACAAGTATCCTGCATGTTAAGGAATGTTGAGATCTAAACATGCCTAGTCCAGCTCCTTTGATTGCCATTGCCCAAAAGTTCCTCATAGGCCCTCGTTCTCATCATCTTCATCCCCAGTGAAGTTGTGATTGTGATCGTTAGCACGAAGCGCATCGCACATTGATTCCGAGCACGAAGCGCATCGCAAGTTGATTCCGAGCCGTCGATACTACTTCAATTTGGCAAATCAAATCGATCGGATTAGGATATCGGATCGGTCTTGTGGGTGCCTAACTTGAAGAGGGAAAGGAAGCTCGGCTTAGGTAACGGGCATGGAGATGGTCGCAGGCCGGGGTTGGGCGATTGAAGACCGGTGTTCAATCAGGTATATTTTGCGTACCCGATTAATATATTAGAGTCATTTTCCCAAAATATTGTCATTATAGATTTGATCTGCATGTGTTTATTTCAATCTAGTGATTAGCTCGTTTATTTGGTTCAGTGTTGTATGTTGTTAAAGAAAATATTTTCAGAAAATAAAGAAAAAATAATAATAAAAAAAATTCAAAAATCAATAAAAAAATAGAAAATCATAAAAAATTCAAAAAAATTCAGAAAGTTCAGAAAAATTCTTAAAAAATTCTCAAAAATGGGAAATGGCCACAAACAACTGGCCATGGAATATTTGGAGTAATTCGGTATCCAAACCTTCCAAAAATTGACGATTTTGCCCTTCGGGCTAATCGCCTCCAAATCTTCCCATTTTACCCCTGGTCCGAAGTCACACCTTCCTTAAGCCTTTATGGTTATACTAGGAAGCCATTGATCTGAATTGATGTGCATTGAAGTAATTCCTTTATGTACTTGATTGCGTTTTCATTTAAATTGATTGTGATTGATAGGAATAGTCGTCCAATCTGCATGAAAACCCCGAATCAAACCTACCTCACCCAAACTTGCGCCTGCATGAACTCTTAGCTAGGAAAATCACTCGCGTTAGGTACCGAAAGGGCGTTGGTAATGACACTGACGTAACCAAGTCCCCGAACCCAAAATCTCTGGTTCCGCAGAACTGATCGACCTCTCCCAATCGGTCAGTAAGGTTTCCGGTCTACCCTCCAATAAAGACCGGTGGCGACTCCAAATGCATGCACAATTTGCACATGCCACCACGACCACACTGAAGGTCGAAATCAATCGATTCTTATCATCGAAGAGTACTCCCGCCGCGATTTGGTATGGGCCTGGGAGGGCCCGCGCCGATCCAAGACCCGCGATCGGTAATCCATTAGCCGCGTCCGCTCCCGGACGGGTCGCGACAGCTGGCGACTCCACTGGGGACTTTGTTCTAGAACCTATCGTTCTAGACCTCAAGTGGACTTAGGCCGTAATTAAAACGCTGAGTGATTTTTCTAACCATGCAGGCGCTCTTGAAGGTGAGGTAAGTCCGCTTATGGTAGGTGTTATATGTTTTTGCAGATTGGAGAAATAAGGGGCGTAGTCCGTGATTAACATTGTCTTATGCAGGTTGGGCGTAGGAATGTATGTTGTGTGGATGATTTGAAGTGCTTATTGATAAACTGTTGTGCATGAATTGCATTGTGATGATCACAACACGTGGACACACACAACCGCGCCTAAAACCCCGGGCGCCGCCTTTAGGAACATGATAGAAGGAATTGAAAATGGAATCTCCGTGAGGAAAAACACGGGGTAATCAACTTTTCAATTCCGCTCGCTTCGAACTATGGATCGAGTCCCAATGCAACGATAGTTGTGCAATGGAATCGGCTCTTTCTAGAACTCGAGGTGGGAGCCTTGACCTTAGGTACCAAACCCTCTGATTTTTAGAAGTTCATCATCACTTGTCTCATGCGCATGTCTTTGGGCGATTGGTACACCTAAAACCGCACATAAGTCGACGAGTTTGGTTGGTAAGACTCTCTATCCCTCAAATCTATTACAGTTCATATAAATATAGGCATTTCATTCGATGCATTCCGATGATTAGATTAAATGCCATTTCAACGTCCTTGATAGAAGACGAGGAGGGTGATATCCCACGACGAACACCGAGTATGCGAGGAGCATACTGTGGACATTATTGAGGTATCATCCAACGAAGATGACGAGTTGGGGCAAGTGATCCTGAAGACACAGATCGAAACTGGGGCATCCTTAAACGTTAGGATCACATTCCTTTGTTTCATTTTCCATTACTAGTCCTCTTGTATAGGGTTTATTTTTATCGAGGCTTTCTCTATCTCACCCCTTAGAGTGATTGTATTAGGGATCTATTGGTATATACATTTAGATGGAACTTGGTTGTATTTCTTTTGACAGGTCATGGGAATGTGATAGTAGCATTTTCTCTAATCATCCGAATACTCCCAAGTCAAGTTTATAATTCCTTTAGAGGAAATTAAAATTGGAAATCTTGCACGACCTTTTTGGTCGTATAGGGTAATCCAACCCCAATTTCGCTAGAAGGAATTATACACTTGAATTGGTCCATGCATGTTTTACGTCGCTGGTAATCCACGATAATTGATCGAGAATATCGGCGTTGTTTTGAATTTAATGACGAGATAGATGTCCAAATTACTCTCGTTCTTAAAACGGCCTTGATTTGGATGCCGTATCTTCAATTAAATTTAAAACACGTTATTATGCCTCGCACTTTTGAGTAATTCGTTCCTCTCGAAATTGATCAAAAGCGATTATTGTGAATTACATTCCTTTCAATAGTATGCTTTCTTTCGAGGAATATTGATAAAAACTTTTCGCGCAAGATTAAAACCCTTGTAAAAGTTCTTGTCCTTATTAATCATGGGCAAGCATAGGATTGAAAGGGGTTTTTGATTTCTTTTTCAAATTATTCCTTCTGATTCTGTCTTTTTATTTGCAGGTGAAAAACAAGTAGTATAGAGAAATCTTTTCTTGGACAAATCTGCAACTATTCTTCCATCTAATCATGAGCGAGTTATAAAATCAGGACGTATTTGCTCGGCTTATTGCTATTATGGTTCGGCTCACTCAAGTTGAAGATGTTTGGATGCTCGAAGAAATGAACCATACAGAAGTTAAAACACACACACGAGAACTTTCATTTATTTTGCTCAGCGGAGGGTTTTCAGAAGCAGGTCATACAAGTCGGGGTGGAAAAGTAAAGCCAAAGTGAGCCCTAATTAACGACACAAAGGATCCCAACTGACCCTCCATGTTATTAATGCTCTGCTCATACTCCCAGCTCCGCATGTTGTGGTCGGCAAGCCTGAGGAGAAGACTTCTGCATTCTCCCTTAACTTCGGCGACCTTGGCCTCGTGTTCTTCGGTGACTACTTCCAGGTCCCGAACCAGTCCATTCCCGCGAGCTATGTCCTCGGTTATCTTGTCGAGCCGTTCTTCCTGCCAGTCGCTTTGAAGCCTCAACAGGACGTTGCGGCGGTCATGCTCACCGGTGGTCAGGGATATGGCCAATTGATCCACCAGATTTCTCCTCTCGCGAAGCAACGTCGCGACCCGCTCATTAGCAAACTCGACGGCCTTTTTGTAACTATCAACCAGATAGTTGGTCAGCACCAAATGATCAGATCGATCCTCATAACGAGCCCGCAAGACGCGAGCCACCAGAACCTCCCGATTAGCAACACGATAGGCCTCTAAGGAGTGTGCAAAGAGAGTCGGGAAAGTTCTATATTCCCTCCCCAGTGTAGTACCTTCGAGAGAAGTGGTATCAAGGTCCTCGAGCAGGACACAGATTGCATCCTCGGTTGCAGAATGATCGGTTATGTGCGCGTAACCGCGACCCAGTAGGTTATAAAGCTTTTCCCACTGGGCCAAGACATCAGTTGAAAAAGTGCGTACGGGAGAGGAGGCCATTTGCGTTGGGTTGGCTTGAGAATAAGACGAGTTTAACAGAGAGATTAGAAGGAAGAAGCTGATTATGCGAGAACGTTAACCTTCCATACATTAATTCCTCATTTTATAGCAACTCGAGGATGATGAAGGGTCTCAGTAATAATGCTGGTGGAGCCCAGTTAGGGGGTAAAGCAGGAGGTCCCCTCACGAGAACCATTGGATTCGTTTCGGTCCGCGATTTCCGGCTCATCAATTAAAAGATGTAAAAGATTTGTCGGGATCACCATTATTAGAGTTAGGTGGGAGGAAAGCGCAACTATCGAAGAGAGCCCTAACAGGGTTTGGCAGTCCCATCACGTTGAAAAGCTAAGCGAGAAATTCAAGGTCTTGAGGGGGAACGTTTGCCTAATGATGCTTGAAGAGCGTCTCCTGAACATGCAAAGTCACTCGAAGAAAACATTATAGGGAGTGAGCATACAGGAGAGAGTGGAGAACTCTGAGTGGGCAAGAACCAATCAAACATTTCTCAATCCAACATATTTAAGAGGTTACTGTCAGCTGCTAGAGGCGACTGACTCAAAAATCTCAGAAATTGAACCACAGAGGGATCTCGAAGATTCCAAGATCAAGTCTAACGCCAAAACCATGGAGCCCAACACTTCTGGCAACGGAAATCAAGATCACGGCGACGACGACAACGACATCCACAATGCTCAACTCGGGAAAAGAAGACGTCCTCACCAATACTCTCAGGAGGAAACCCAAATGCTGGAAACCCTTTTCAGTAAAAGCCATTACATGAAAAAGAAGTGGAGAATTGAATTGAGCCGGGAGTTGGGGATTAATCAGTCGAGGATCCAGTTTTGGTTTCAAAATAGGAGATCCAAATCGAGGGCTCAACGCAAACGTCAGGTGGTCGAGATTTTAAAGGAAGAAAACCAAAAGCTGCGAACAGAAAACATGAGGTATGAAAAAGCTCTCAATATTACCGTTTGCCCTCATTGCGATAACCTCGTCGCCCTCGGTAAGATATTCCCCGATAAGCCTCACGCGATGATTGAAGACGTTCATTTACCACCTTACTCCCTCGGGGCATCTCCTGCTCAACCAGATTTTGCCGGAGTCACACATGAGCAGGATGATCCTACGAAGATGATACAAATGCCTCATGGGGGATGGGATTTGCATCGCTTTGATTGGAGTTATAGTTTCAAGGAGCTGGATGTTACCGCCGACCAGCTCAAAGCATATCAGCCTCATGCACAACAATTTTCGATAGGGTCGGGTCCTGCTGGAGATGAGTTAATCAGTCGTCAAGCCATCGATGCAATTTTGGGCCACGATAAGAGGAGGTTCGCTTGGCCCCCTGAACTGCATTCCAGATTCCTAGACGTGGTTCACCAAATGGGGATCGACTCAGCAACTCCGACGCGCATATTTAAGGCCATGAATGTACCGGGGCTTAGTAAGGAGCTGGTCAGGAATCACCTTGCTGCCTACAGAAAGCTATTAAAACAACGTCGAGCGGAGCTAAACCGGGAGGAATCCGTCTCGAACTCAAAAGCTAGAGGCGACCGCCATTGTAATGCTCAGGCATCAAGAGATACCCGGCCAAATCTAAGCATCAATCAAGCTAGCAACTCGACCACCGGCAAACTGAAAGCTGATCAGAATGTCCTCCCAGGCCATTTCAACACTTCTCAAGAGCGCGTGTCACAAGTACAGCGAGTGCGCACTCCTCCATTCGAGCAACAGTCGGCTGGTGCTCTGCCTGCCGCTGGTCAACCCACGACAGACGATTTCTTCGATGAGGGGCTCGACGCCTTGTTCAATCAGTGGGAAGCTGGCATGCTTGGACAGCCATGATCTAGCACCTGGCTCGGGGCACGATGGGTCGGTCACTACGAACACCCATAGGAAGAAGAACATGTTCACGAGTAGATCACTCATTTTATCCGTTGTAAAGTTCCTACGGGAACATTTTTCTTTAATGACTATAGTTAATTCTATATTAAAACCAACGCTATCGACGAACATCGTCATGCTCAGTTGTGATGATCCCTTGTTAGATTAAGTCTGAAACCAAAGACGGTCTTTAAAATTTTGAGTGGCCACGAACTCATTCCTCACCAAGCGCCCGGGATGCTGAAATGAAGAGTAACAGCATGCACAGGGAAAATGCCACTTTCGTTTGAACGATGAAAAGGGGTTGAGAGAAGATCATAGCGTTAATTCCCATGGAGCTAAATGAATTAAACGGAGTCATTAATTGCGGGTCCACCGCTGCTCCCCACGTTCTCGGGCCTAGCAAATCATAAAAGGCGCCGAAAGATTGTAGACCCACCACTTTGAAGACTGAACTAGGGGACGAGCGCAATACTCGATGAAACCGAATCAATGCAAGAGAGTTTGTGATCCTATCACGAGGAAAAAGAAAGGGGAATACAGACGATGAGTAATTGCAGAATCTCGGGAGGAGCGCTTGCTTGCTGGTCTTCATATGCAGCCTGAAGGATGGTTCTAGGACACGCACAATCACTTGAGAAAATTTCTAGAGTGAGCAAACACGTAAGAGCGAATTGAGAAAGCTGAGTGAACCAGATCAGCCCGAGATACCCCGATCCATCATGTTTAAAAGTTATTCCCATCTGCTAGAAACGCCCGACCTGGACATTTCTGAGCACGAACTGCTGGGAGACTTTGAAGATCCTGGAGCTGAATCCTGCCCGAAGGCCATAGAGACTGACTCCTCCAGCGATGAAATTCTAGGTTTCAGCTACGAAGAAGGAGTATACAATGATGACCGGAGCCGGAAAAGGAAGCAACTACAACGCCACACTCCAGGCCAAATCCGAGAGCTCGAAGCTTTCTTCAATGAATGCCCCACTCCAAGCAGACAACAGAAAATGGAGTTGAGCCGAAAGATAGGATTGGAGCTTTCGAAGGTCAAGTTTTGGTTCGCCAACAAACGAACCCGGGTGAAACAACAATACGCAGACCATGAGTTACTGGTCCTGAAGGAGGAGAATGAGAAGCTTCAAGCTGAAAGCGCGAGATACAAGGAAGCTCTGACCAAGGCCACCTGCCTTAATTGTGGTAATCCTGTTGTCCTCGGCGAGGTGTTCCTCGATGAACCATCCCTGTTGACGAATAACGCTCAGCTGTTACCGTATTCTCCACAGCATTTTCCGACACAGCCAGATACCGCCGGAGATCTGCATGAGCAAGTCAACACCATAGGATCAACACCAACATCCTCTGAGAAATGGGATATGAATCATCACAGGGGGAGTTCTCTCAATAACGAACTCGCTGTCGCAGCCAGCCAATCCAAAGTCGGTGAGTCCCTCCCTGGACAGCTTTTGAAACGACTAGATCCCGTAGAGAATAGCTACCGAAGTATTGACGATATTTTGGGTGATAAGAGAACAAGGTTTTACTGGACCTATGAACTTCACACCAAATTTGTTGATGCAATTCGAGAGCTAGGAGTTGATTCGGCTAGCCCACTACGCATACTCGAGATTATGAATGTGCCGGGGCTCTCTAGAATTAACGTCGAGTCTCACCTCAAGTACTATAGGAGATTGCTAAGGGATGGAAGGATAGCGTTAAACCATCGTAAAGCCAGTTGGAGCTCAAGTGCCGGGCAGAGTTACAACCACGATGATTGGAGGGCCGAGAGCACCCAACCGCGTTTCAGCAATGACGGGACCAGCAGTCGTGTCAGCGACTCCTCTAACCCAAATCAGAATGCTCCGCCGAGCTATCTCAATACTCCTCAAGAGTATATACCACAGTTCCAGCACATAGGGATTCCTCAGTTTGAGCGCGATTCGGTCATTAATGCTGTCCCTGAAACGAATCTGGCATTGGTAGAGAGTGCACATATAAACCTGCCGGTCATTGGAGGAAGTTCCAATTCGAGGGGTCAAGTTGCTCACGGCGAGAGCAAAGAGAGGAATCCCTCGCCTGTAGTCGACGACAGCCAATCTGGGCACCAAGGGCTAGAAAGAACAGGCGATTTCCTTGAGGAGGAGCTGGACACTTGGATCAATACTCTTCAGGAATGTATGTCTCGACCCCAACAGGGCAATGATGAAGGTTCCAGCTCAAAGACTCCAGTTCCTCACAATGAAGGCGATGAAGGAAATCTGCCCCCAACAATTGTTGATACCCAACTTGAGCATCAATGGCTCGAAGACCCGAGCAATTTCCTTGGCGATGAGTTCAATCTTTGGCTCGATCAATTTGGAGCCGGAGGGCCATCGCAGTGGTGACGCAAGGCAGGTGACCAAACGTCTGATGCAAGGCATGGTTACTCGATGAAAAATGCTTAGACGAAAGGGGTGGAACACTCCTATTGAATATGTTGTTGATCGCACTGTAAGGTTCCCACGGGAACATCTTTCATTAATGTCTAGAACTAATTGCGCGTGAGTGTCAACATCACCCTTTGAGCATCTTCAAGCCGAGGGCCGTGGATTAATCACTTAATCCGTGGAGCAAGTTCCATGAACAATGACTATCACCCGCGGAGCGTAATAGGATCTACCCCTTCAATACGAAATACGTTTGGCCGCGAGGCCACCCATTTGGTAAAACGATGTATCGTTCCTAAACGATCTTCAATCAAATACCGAAGTAATGTCTCCTTTCTTTTCCTTCTCAGAGGATAAACATGGATAAAGCGCTCAAGGAGCCAGGCGTTCAAATAACAGAACAGACGTTGCCTAACTGGGGGCAGATAAACCATTGATGTTACAAACACTCCAAGCATGGATAGGCGGATTTGATAGACGTGGTTCATATCAATACGCAACATCAGAACGGGATGAGAACCAAGAGTAAAGTTGTATCGTCCCAATCTGTCTTGAATTCGAGGATATGAATTGATACTCGTTGTCTATCCTTGACAGGGGAGTCGCCTTGCAGAGGAACAAGTTTTTACATCCCATGTACTACTCGTCAGAGTACATGACCAATGGTAGGATGTATCGTTTCGATTTTTGAAAAATTTGTGAACCTACAATGATATGCTTTCTTTACATTTGCAGGGGTCTGCAGCCGCGACAGGTAGGTAAGTATCCCTTTCCCAGTTAGCTGGAGATAAAGAATGTTAAAATCCTTTCAGCCATCATGAAAATTATCCAATGCATCGATGTTCATGATTTAAATCGGGAGGTCGCCCAAAGCATGAATAAAACATGCACGATACATCACAAAATCCCCTCGATGGATAAATTTTGGGAAAGAAAGAAATGAATTTTTCCAAATATGATTATTTGTCAAAACATTCGAAAGGAAGTTTACTCAAAAGAGAGGCGAGCCCAGTCCAAATACATCCTACATACACTTGAGAGACGAGGGGAGTGAATCGGATTGCAAAATCTGTACCTACGGAGGTAGGGACCATTCGCAGCGATTACATGGATTGGGACGACGGAGGCGTTCGTTTCATATTCCCAAATACTACAGGTGACCATTGATAACCCCTTTGAACGGAGGTTTTCATTATCAGCCCTGTCGAGAACCACCCCACATCGGGCAGAATAGAAGTAAGTCCAACAGCATCAGGAGAAATGGTTAGAAATTTTGTTGCTCGGACTAACATTAATCTTTGTGTGTTGTTTATATGGTAATCCAAGTGCCATAGGATGATGAGAAGCATTCATTTCTCTATCCCACACACCGAATCCTTTGCGCAGCTAACTTGAGCCTGCAAAATCGTTTCATGAACCCGTTGGTGATCATTGCACATTTCAAGATGGATGCAGCATCACTTCAGAAACGAAGGAGTTCAAGACTTAGGGTTTGCAAAAAAATTCCTAAGTTAATGTTTAACCTTGTTAGACCTTTGATCATAGGTCTAACACGATCCCATGAAGACGAGAAAAAGTGGGATTTCAAAAATGAATGAGAAAAATCCACGGCATCGAGAAAAAGCAAAGTGCCTGGTAAAAGCAAGGCCGATGCTCGTGTAAGTTGTTTGATTGATCCGCAATGAAGCTGGATGGGAAAAGGGGAAATCCCTGAAGGAGCCAAATCCAAAAGGACTGCTCCCCAAATGCTATCAAGCGCAGAACAAAGACATAGAAAGAGTCAGTCTCTGAATGCAACAAGAGACGCTCTTTAAAGAGCTGGTGCACATCGCAAGATAGGTTGCGCGCCTCAAAGGCTAAAGATGCAGAAAAGAAAGGACAGGAGGCAAATCAGCAATGATCACCAATGTCAAACCCGTCACGAATTCTGGGCCAAAAATAAGCCTGTTTCGGTCCCCAATCCTACCAATGTTACAACCCCGAAACAGTCTTCTCTGACTAAGACACTTGGGTTAACATGTAGCTTAGCTCGAAGAAGTACGAGCAAGACTATTTCTTTCTCATTTTGCAGGGTTCTTGACTTGTAAACCCGAAACAGATGATGAAAACTTTCAATCAATGACCTTGACTCAGAAGTGAGTCCCCCTTGAAGATCAATAACCAAGCCCCAACATTACGGCCCCGTGGAAGACCTCCCGACCGATCAAAATGTATGCGCTGCGAATGATCCTAAAACCTAGGCACAGGTTAGTAGGAATTTGAACACATTCATTACAAAAGACCATTATCACAGAGCGGTGAGGATCCCTCTTGGATGAGAAATTCTCCAATAGATGTTTTGAACAAACTCTTTTTGGAAATTTCAAATTGTTGGATCCAGATTTTCCGTGCAAGGGATTTGTGATCACATTTGCATGTTGCAAGAATGTTTTGGATAGCCTTCGGCATCAAAATGCACATTTCATGATTAAAACTTAAGTCATACGGTTTTGTCAAATGGACAGCCGTGGTCTTTCCAAAGATTACTAACGTTTTCTTGGTGAGGAAAAATCTTTCAGGCTCAAACTTCTGCAGGATACCTGGAGAACCCAGCTCCCAGAATGTCGCCTCAACAGACTCAAGCATTCTCATTGGACGTGGAGAACCCTCGTCATGAGACCCCTTTTCAAATCAAAGGTAGAAACCGCCTGAAGGGTCAAACCACGGTAGATACCGCCTGAAGGGTCAACTCAAGGTAGATACCGCCTGAAGGGTCAACTCAAGGTAGATAACCGCCTGAAGGGTCAAATCATGGTAGATACCGCCTGAAGGGTCAACTAATGGTAGAAACCGCCTGAAGGGTCAACACGATGGTAGATACCGCCTGAAGGGTTAACACAACGTAGAAACCGCCTGAAGGGTCAAATCATTGGTAGAAACCGCCTGAAGGGTCAACAAACGGTAGAAACCGCCTGAAGGGTCAACTCAATAGTAAAAATCACTTAAATGGTCAACTCAATGGTCCGATCCACCATACGGGTCAAAATCCTTGGCAAATCCCAAATGGGACGCGTCTTACTTAGATTCCTATCACTTAGGAATCCCATTATGGTTTAACCCACCATACATGTCCGAGCTTAACCTCTCTAGGACGCTCTAGAAACGAGTCCCTAGAAATTCTTTTGAATCCATTAGACACCGCGAAAATCGCACAAACATCAAACAGGTAAGTGGCAGGTATGTCTCTCTACTATCTCACTCTCTCATGTCAAATGAACGTCTCCCCATTCAAGAAAGAGCATACATGGACAAGCGTGAAGAATGGATGTCAGGACTCCTTTTCCTTTAGTTTCCCGAGTCGAGTCGATCAGGATTCAGGTGTCGTCTTGTCTTTGAAAGAAACCTCTAACGTGATTCCTCTCAAAGAGGGGCAGCTGTTGACACCTGATTTTTGATCAGTCTTTTATAATTTATTTATTTTTATTTTTATTTTTATTTTTATTATTTTTATTTTTATTTTTATTTTTATTTTCGAAAAATACAAAAAAGAAAAGAAGAAAATCAAGAAAAATAGTATTTGAGGTCATAAAAATATATAAAAATAGTCGGTGTATAAAAATTCAGATTCAATTTTAGGTGTTCCTCGATCATCATAAAATTGAATTTGGGCAAAAATATTAATAATAATAAAAAAAAGGGAAAAACATAATCATTTAAAAGAAAAAGCAAAAGAAAAAGTATATGTTTAATTAATAATTTTATCTCTCCTTTTCGTTTTTTTATTATTTTATTTTATTCTTTCCATTATTTATTATTATTATTATTATTATTATTTCTTTTCTTTTCTTCTCTCTTTCCAAAGCCGCTCCCTTTTTTTTTTCTTTCTCTTCCACGAGATCCCGCTGGCTGGTGGGACTGCTTCCTCTTCTGAGGCTTTTTCTTGGTGGCCTGGTCCTTCTTCTTCTCCATATATTCTGCAACTTCTCATCTGACGAAGACCAGACCGTCGGCCGCCGCATCTCCGCCACTCCTTTGCGCCACCACCTCACCCCGACGCCTCAGTCCCACTTCCCCATCATCTAGCCGAACCCATCCATAGTTCGCGACTTTGAGCCTCACGACCTCAATCGGCCACCGAGACCCACGTCAGCTCGAGTCACCAAAGCTTCTTCGCCCACTTCCTCCTGCTGACTCTCACACTAACATGGCTGCGCTCAAAACGTTGCTCGCCACCACCATCTTCCTCACCACAGTCCTAGTAATGCCGCCGAACTCGGCCTCCCTCCACGTCCCCACGTGCTGATCCTACTGCGGCAGCATCACCGTCGACTACCCCTTCCCACTCCAGCTGCTGTTCAGCCCAACGACGCCATCGACGGTCCAAGTCCGTCAAACCCAGCCGTCGTCAGCTCGTCGGCTCGTCGCTGTCCCGCCATCACCCGAGAGCTCCCACTTATGCGTGGTGATCTTTAAGCTTCAACGAATTTCAAAACCATCAAGACACGGCGAACCAGTTGAACAGTATGAGCCAAACCTCCTCGCATCGATGTCCTGTATCCACGTTGAAGTGATTCCGTGAAGCTGCAGAGAGGGAGTCTAGCCGAAGACTTAACTCACTTCGTTGTCCCCAGAGTCCTATTGATAGTTTGGATGATATTTTTGTATCCATGACACTCCGAAGATCAGTTCAGATTCTCGCTTCGTGTGTTTATAAGCTGATCCGAAGGCCACAACATTTTGACGTACATGGCCCCCACAAGTTGACGGTTCATAGCAAAAAAAAAAGACCATGTCGAGTTCTACATCTTTCCACGGGTGTGTATGTGATAGATGGGCAGAAAAATCTCCAGAAGTAAAGCAAAGTCTCTTGCACCCAAGATAGTGATCCCGTAGCCATGCACTGACGGGAAACCCATTTTGATTTGCTGTGAGTATTCAGATGATCCATTATTTGTTTAGTTTATAAAATCTTTGTTTTGCAGGGTATTTGGTTAAAGAGGTTACTTCACGTGAACCTAAGCAATGTCCCACAAGTATCCTGCATGTTAAGGAATGTTGAGATCTAAACATGCCTAGTCCAGCTCCTTTGATTGCCATTGCCCAAAAGTTCCTCATAGGCCCTCGTTCTCATCATCTTCATCCCCAGTGAAGTTGTGATTGTGATCGTTAGCACGAAGCGCATCGCACATTGATTCCGAGCACGAAGCGCATCGCAAGTTGATTCCGAGCCGTCGATACTACTTCAATTTGGCAAATCAAATCGATCGGATTAGGATATCGGATCGGTCTTGTGGGTGCCTAACTTGAAGAGGGAAAGGAAGCTCGGCTTAGGTAACGGGCATGGAGATGGTCGCAGGCCGGGGTTGGGCGATTGAAGACCGGTGTTCAATCAGGTATATTTTGCGTACCCGATTAATATATTAGAGTCATTTTCCCAAAATATTGTCATTATAGATTTGATCTGCATGTGTTTATTTCAATCTAGTGATTAGCTCGTTTATTTGGTTCAGTGTTGTATGTTGTTAAAGAAAATATTTTCAGAAAATAAAGAAAAAATAATAATAAAAAAAATTCAAAAATCAATAAAAAAATAGAAAATCATAAAAAATTCAAAAAAATTCAGAAAGTTCAGAAAAATTCTTAAAAAATTCTCAAAAATGGGAAATGGCCACAAACAACTGGCCATGGAATATTTGGAGTAATTCGGTATCCAAACCTTCCAAAAATTGACGATTTTGCCCTTCGGGCTAATCGCCTCCAAATCTTCCCATTTTACCCCTGGTCCGAAGTCACACCTTCCTTAAGCCTTTATGGTTATACTAGGAAGCCATTGATCTGAATTGATGTGCATTGAAGTAATTCCTTTATGTACTTGATTGCGTTTTCATTTAAATTGATTGTGATTGATAGGAATAGTCGTCCAATCTGCATGAAAACCCCGAATCAAACCTACCTCACCCAAACTTGCGCCTGCATGAACTCTTAGCTAGGAAAATCACTCACGTTAGGTACCGAAAGGGCGTTGGTAATGACACTGACGTAACCAAGTCCCCGAACCCAAAATCTCTGGTTCCGCAGAACTGATCGACCTCTCCCAATCGGTCAGTAAGGTTTCCGGTCTACCCTCCAATAAAGACCGGTGGCGACTCCAAATGCATGCACAATTTGCACATGCCACCACGACCACACTGAAGGTCGAAATCAATCGATTCTTATCATCGAAGAGTACTCCCGCCGCGATTTGGTATGGGCCTGGGAGGGCCCGCGCCGATCCAAGACCCGCGATCGGTAATCCATTAGCCGCGTCCGCTCCCGGACGGGTCGCGACAATGGGATAACCTTTTTTGCAATGAAATGTTCGCGTTTCTTAGGTACTTCAAGATTCTCCACTATCCTGACTAGTCTATGAATTCGAAAAGACAGAAGGAATAATCTTTATTCATTTGGAGGAGTATTCGATTAGAGTGGTTTTTCTCGTCAAATTTCTTCTTGGCTGTAATCTAATCTAATCAATCTCACTTCAATCTGCATTCGGAACATGTTTCGGGCATCTCTTAACCCTTAGGCTTTTGGGATGATCTGTATGTTCAATTACGAATGTAGTCAGATAGGAGTTACAAGTCAAAAGACTTGAGAAAAACAGAGTTCTTATACTTGTCGGTCATGGATCACCATGGTAAAATGCTCTGAGTTTCAAAAGTTGGGTTCATGTCATTTCATGGCCACGGCAGATTTGAACTAACCTTTCCTTCCTCCCACCTCTTTTGATGGCCTTCCCACTAGGAGTGTGAAATCGGACCGGGTTGACTCGGAACCCGGATCGGCCCACCCGAAAAACAGGGTCAAAAATCGGTTCCTGCTCAAACCGGTCCGGGTATCGGTTCTAAATTTTGAGAACCGGTTTAAAACGGTTTGGTTTCCGGTTCTAGGTGTAGGCCAACCTAGACCAATTTTTAGTTGTTATTAAAAAAAAAAAAAAACCTTAGGTCCTGACTCCCTAGTGCGTTGCTGCGCTTGTTACTCATGCTCATACTCATTGCTCACGGCCCTCGACTCCTCATCTCCTCTCATTTAATTTTTATTTGTTCGATTAGTTCTTTCAGTGGATTGTAATTTTTATTACTCATTTTATCGATACTCATATTATTTTGATGAAAAAAAAAAGGAAAACAGATTTTTCAGTAGACCCTAAAACCAGACCGAAAAATAAGGTCGATTCCAAAATAAGTTCCAAGACAAACAGGGTCAGCTCTCGGTTCCAAAAACTAAGAACTGGTTATAACAAGGTCGGTTTCATGGTCTAGGTCTGGAACCGGTCCACCCGGCCCATGCTCACTCCAACTTTCCACCAAGCTTCCCATCAGTGAACAAGCTTTGTCTTCGGAGCACGACTGCACCTTCATCGTAGAATGGCCTAATGGCAATCTTCTCAGCACCAACTTCGATGTGAGAGGTCCACGGATCAAATTGAATAAATGTGAACAAGCTTGTCTTTTAGAACCCATGTATTTTTTTGTACATATTCAATACAGTCCCGCAAGCTGTTGATCTACAAGTATTTGATCTGTGTTTTTTTTTTCAATATATTGATATTGATGTCTCTGCACGGTAATGGTGATGAGGACTTGTTGTGCCTAGACGCACACCGTAAGCCTTGGCAAATTGAGAGGGAGATCTCGGTGTGTGTTCATCACTAAATCTGGTGATCGGCCACTCAACTTTTACTATGTCAGACATGTTATAGAGGAATGAGAATGTGCTTTATTATTTGCTCCGTGGCTTTTGCTTCTTCTTCTTTTTAGCAATGATTTAGAATTTGCTAGACTTGAAAGATGTAACTCTCAGACTATTATTATGATACATGAATAGCATCTTTGTTTCGACCACAAAGAAAAAAAATGTAGTCCCGAACTATATAAAAATATCCCATGCAGTGCGTGGAACAAATTAAAAATTTAAAAATAGCATTAAATATTTGTCTAATAATTAAAGATGATATTGAATAAATTTAAAGTTGATGGACCACAATTATTAAGAAAATAGGACAACACAGAATCCAGAAAAAATCTCGAGCGTTTGAATAAAATGGCAATTCTGCCATAATTTACCAAGTTGGGCCCAACAATTTCCATACAACGTCACGAAGTTTTGTCTTTTTCCTCTTGGCCTTTTACAAACTTCCCTACTAATTCAAATCGAAGACAATATTCCTCTTTCGCAGCTGGAAATGGCCGAAACCATCGGCAACAGCTCAAAAATGAATAAACTCCAAGGCAAAGTGGTCATCGTCACCGGCGGCGCGAGCGGCATAGGCGAGGCGGCGGCTCGGCTCTTCGCCGCCCACGGCGCTTGCATGGTCGTCATTGCCGACGTCCAAGAATCGGGCCGAGAAGTCGCTGCTTCCATCGGGACGAGCAACTGCACCTATGTACAGTGCGACGTTACGGACGAGCTCCAGGTGGAGTCCCTGATCCGATCGACCGTCAACCTCTGGGGCCGCCTCGACGTCATGTTCAGCAACGTCGGCATCGTGAGCGGGTGTGACCAGACCGTGCTCGACCTCGACCTGGGCCTGTTCGACCGGGTCATGGCAGTCAACGTGCGCGGCATGGCGACCTGCGTGAAGCACGCGGCGCGCGCCATGGTGGAGGGGCGCGTGAGGGGAAGCATCGTGTGCACATCGAGCGTAATGGGGCGCACCGGCGGGGCACGCAACACGGACTACCACTTGTCGAAGCACGCGCTGGCGGGGCTGGTGAGGTCGGCGAGCGTGCAGCTAGGGGCCCACGGGATCCGCGTGAACTCGGTGTCACCGTATGCGGTGGCGACGCCCGGGCTGTGCGGCCTGCTGGGGATGGAGGAGGAGGAGGCGGAGAGGGCGTTCGAGCAGTACGTGTGCCTGAAAGGCGGGGAGCCAATGAAAGCACGGCATGTGGCGGAGGCGGCACTGTTCCTGGCAAGCGACGAGGCAGCGTTCGTGACGGGGCATGATCTGGTGGTGGACGGTGGATTCCTGCACCAGCCCTTCCGGTCGAGTCAGCGGTGGCCGTCTCCCAGTTCCGGCCAGTAGCTCTTTTTCCGATCAATTATATTAGAACATGGTAGAGTAAAAAGGCATGCATTATGGGGGTCCGGACAATTAAGACGATTATGAAATGTTTGATGGTGTAACTTAAGAATGGTTCTGGAAATGATGGGAAACAACTGTCGTTTTTCCTTAAATAATTATATGGAAATTTGTAATGCAAGGTAATTATCTAACCGATAATGCGTATTTATTTACATAAATAAACTACAACGAGCTTTTCTTTAAGGGTTGTTTATGATATTGACACCTATGACTGTGCTCTTCATGCACAAAAGTACATGGCCGCCACCTCAGCAAAACCTATCTTTCTATTTAATTGTTTGGTTGAAACGTTAATTTACTTTCCACCAATTGAGTCGTCTGCTAAAAGTTAATTGGCATTAAAAATGTTTCTACTTCAAATTTTTCTTTTCAATCATCTTCAAGGGTTTTTTTTTTTTTTTGGTGGAATGACGGTCATCTTCAAGTTCAAAGGAAGATTGTTGGAAGAAGTTGTGATTGAGACTTGCATTCTATCTCCATATGTACTTTGCTTTAGGAGTGTGCAAAAAAAAAAAAAAACGAGAATCACTCGGATCACCCAAAATCGGATTGGAATTAATGGTTTTTAAGGGAATCGATGGATACCAATCCGGTTCCCGATTCCAAGTGTGAAACCGTCCACTCGAGTCAGATCGGTGATATAAATGTATATTATTTACTTGATAATTTCTAAAAAAAAATCAAAATTTCGAAATTCGTAATTTGAAACTCACTCACCTCGTCTCAAACTCTCACTCTCATCTTAGTCTCTTCGTCTTCCTCTCAACTCACAGCCTCAACTCTCAACTCCCACCAACTCATGGCCATTCCTCCCTCTGGCCGTTCATTGCCCTTCCCTCTCTCTCTCTCTCTCTCTCTCTCTCCATTTGCTTGGCGGGATCAGTAAATGGAGACGATCGAGAACCAATCGACGTTCTTATTTCAATTATTGGAATCGATCCTTAGTGAAGGGTTCTCGATTCTAGGGTTGGGACCGTTCACTCGGACCATGCTCACCCCCTTAATTTCCCTACCATATTAGTAAAATAATTACAAAGAGGAAAGAAAATTCATAATTGAAAGTATTATAAAATGTTTTTGGCTGAACGGTCCAGCACACGTGGTTGGAAAAAATCTACTTAAGAACCTTGCAGATTCACTCTTTTCATATTCAAAGATCAGCCATTTGTCTTTACGTAGAAAACCGAAATAACTAGTTGTAGTAAGCATGAAGATAAAGTAACTAAATGAAATTAGTCCTACCATTCGTATGAATCGAGTTTGATAAGTTGCCATCAATTTAAAGAGGTAGATACAAGTTAGTCAATTTCCTCTTAGTTTTATGCACGGTCTTATCAACCCCAAGAAAAACACAAATTCGTGAACCGTCCGAAGCTATACGGCAAGAAAAATCAAAGCAAAGATTCCAAGACAGACATCGGCCGGAGAAATTTCAAAAGTTTCAATCAAAAAAGTCAATAAAGCATCGCCTTACCTAAGAGTCTATGAACTTACAACTAATGGTCCCGCACATTGAAATTTTCTTAAATTCAAGACAAACCCATTAAAATAAAAAATAAACACTTGAAAAACAAAAACAAAAAAAGAAAAAGAAGAAGAAGAAGAAGAAGAAGAAGAAGAAGAAGAAGAAATTTCTCACGATAATTCTAACTTTCCGATGACAATGAGAATTCGTCTTCTGGTTTTCTCTGCCAGTGGTAATAAGCAGCCCATAGCCAATCCGGCGATACCAACTTCTTCCCTTCTCGCTTAGCCCACCTCGAGCTCTCCTCTTCCACGCCCAGAGCCACCACGTGCGTCACCGACGACCCGAGGCCCGCCTTGCACTTGCCTCCTAACTGCTCCGCCACGGCCCGGAGCCGGTCCGACTCCGATCCCGACGCAACAATCTTGCTAAACGATAGGACACAACCCTTGAGGACCCTAGACCGCGCCCCGGCTAGCACCTTCCTCACGTCCCTCTTGTCCCAACCCTTCGCCCCGTGCTCGGGGTCGAAAAATTCCCTGTGCACCTCTTTCAGCACGCTAAGTATAGACGACAGCACGCCCCCGTCCTCATCCTCGTCGATCTTCGTCTCGGCGTACGTCCTCCAATCCACGCCGTCCTCGGGACTGATCTCGAAATCGAAGTACCTGTAACTCGAAATCGGTATCAAGTTCTTCCTATGATCCGGCCAGACTTCTTCGGTATCGTCCAGGACGAGGACCGCACTCTCCGGCGCCAGCACGAGGTCGAGGCTCTTGTAAGTGGAGGAGGTGCTAAATTCGCGCGAGATGACTCTGGACCCGAAGTAGGCTCCCTCCGGATCGAGCAGATGGACCACCGTGGCCGCGTACTCCCGGTTGCCCATCGTGTACACGTACATCTCGAACAGGTCGCCGGCTTGCCGCAGGAACTCGCGCACGAACGGCCTCAGTTTTGTCACCAGGGGCAAATCTTGTAGCACAAAAAGTGTACCATTTGATGCAGTGTCCACAGCATCCGGCAAGCATCGCTCTTCCGGTGCGAAATGCGACACTAGGATTGAATCCACCAGCGTGTTGTCCAAATCAAGAACCAAGCAGAGCTTCTTGGTATCGGCGAGATTCCTCGACTCGCGATACCCCGCGACCTCGGCCGCCGAGAGCCGCAGCCCTTCCACCAAGTACCCGAAATCCCGGCCATGGTCGCGATTTCCGACGACCTTGCCGCAATCGGCACACGACCCCTCGAGGACGGCAGCGTGACCGCACGTCGACGCTGCGACCTCCTTCGTGGCTGCAGACGATCCAGGCTTCGAGCCCTGCCCCGGGCCCGACGGCGCGGGTTCCTTGTCGAGCTTGTGACAGTAGGAGTGGATCGATTGCAACTTCTGCTTGAGATACGTCGAAACGGAGTAAATGACGGACGACGACTGAGGGCGATCGCCGGAATGAGCCGTCTTCATCAATGGCCAAGGGAAAGCTATTTCCCCTCGTTGATTAAAGATTCTTGGAGCTAATTTGAAATCTCGAAACTATGGGATGATGAAGAAACAAGAAAGAGAGAAGGACGATCTTCACAGCACAGGGGATTTGGTCTCGTACGCCACCCAGAAGCTGAGAAACGTCTTTCGTCCGCGACGACTTCCACCCGTTCTGAAAAGTCTCCGTCGCTAATTCTTGCTTTGTTTTTTTCTTTTTTTGGAATTGACAAGGACATCAATATTATTTCTGGATTTTTAATTTATTTATTTTGATTTTTACACTTCAGTTCAATATGAAATGCAAACTTTAAATTAATTCGGTGTAATCTCTAAAATTTTGATTTGTGTTCAATTCAGCCTTTGAACTACGTAAAAATACTTACTGTTTATCAATGAACTTGAACTAATGAGAAAACTAATTCATTATTTTACTTAAAGGTTATGGATCACATTAATTAAATTAAAAGGCTATGGGTCTGCCTTGCATGTTAAATCAAAATTTATTGATAATTTTTTTTTATCATTTTTCCTTTTTAAAAATGGTCTGATTAATTGAAATATGGATTGACTCAATTGGATGAAATTATGTAAAGCTGCTGCCTTCAGCAATAATGGGCACGGCACACCAGACGAGACGTGAGAGATAAAGCCCGTTTACCTATAACTTGATATTATTATAATAGAAGATCAATGCGTACAAATTAATTCATTATTTTGCCGACACTCTGATAAGAAAAATAGTCAATCATACGAAAAGAAAACTAAAATTCTACAAAAATAAATATTTTTACAAATACAGTGCCGCATATACTGATAAGGTGATACCGGTGGTCTGATACATTTTCCAGCAATTTTCATTTCAAACAAATAATAAAAAAGCAACGCTATTTCCACCCATATGTAACTAAATCCACCACATTCTAATCAAAAAGACAAAATCGCCCTCAATCGTTCAATTGCGATTTAGGTGGTGGCCCTAAATTATTCACTTTCCTTCTCTTTTTTTGTTCTTTCTGATTTTAGGTAGGATCTAACTGCTTTTGTAATTGTGGGCACCATGTTTGTTTTTTGTTTTTTCAATGTTAGATTTAATTTTCATAGAAACTAGTTTAGTAAAAAAGAAGTGCTCTCAAGAAACCCAATATTAAGAAACCCTCTCTAAGGATTTTTCAAAATAAAATAAAAAAGAGAATAGATGCCTTTAATATACACAAAATATCGACAATAAAACAGAGTAAAACATCTGAAATTTTTAATTATGATAACTAGATCCTAAATAAAAATTAAAATTAAAAAATAATGAAAAAAAAAAAAGGAAAGAAGGACCACCGCCTTCAATTGCAATTACATGATGGAGCGCAGCTGCGCAAGTTTGTTTTTTGGGTGAAAATGAAAGGTGACTTTAGTCATATATAAAGTGGAAATAGCGCCGCTCATAATAAAAGTTTATTCGAAGGGTCAAGATTCAAACCTAATCACTCTCACCACTCTCACCGTTGATCTTCCTCAGCATCCACGCCGAAAGCAATGTCCGACTCCAAGAAAAAGCTCCAAGGGAAGGTGACCATCGTCAGCGGCGGCGCCAGCGGCATCGGCGAGGCCACCGCCCGCCTCTTCGCCTCCCACGGCGCGCGCGCGGTCGTCATCGCCGACGTCCAGGACGCCCTCGGCGAGCAGGTCGCCACCTCAATCGGGGCTGAAATTTGCACCTTCGCACGCTGCGACGTCACCGACGAAGACCAAGTCGAGGCCCTCGTCCGGTCGACGGTCCAGGCCCACGGGCGCCTCGACGTCATGTTCTGCAACGCCGGGGTTGTGAGCCCCTCCGACCAGAAGATCCTCGACCTCGAACTCCCCCAGTTCGATCGGCTGTTGGCTATCAACGTGCGGGGCGTGGCGGCGTGCGTGAAGCACGCGGCGCGGGCGATGGTCGAGGGGCACGTGAGGGGCAGCATCCTGTGCACGGGGAGTGTCTCGGGGAGCTGCGGCGGGGTGCGGCGTACGGACTACCACGTGTCGAAGCACGCGGTGTTGGGGCTAGTGAGGTCGGCGAGCGTCCAGCTCGGGGCGCACGGGATCAGGGTGAACTGCGTGTCGCCGTACGCGGTGGCGACGCGGCTGACGAGCGGCGCGCTCGGGGGGATGAGCGCGGAGGAGGTGGAGAGGTACTACGAGCCGGCCATGCCGTTGAAAGGCGGAGGGATGCTGAAGGCCAGGGACGTGGCGGAGGCCGTGCTGTTTCTGGCGTCTGATGAGTCGGGGTTCATCACCGGGCATGATTTGGTCGTGGACGGCGGATACCTTCTCCGCCGTTAAATTTTTAGTTGGATCACTTCTTTTCTTTTCGTATTTATTATTTTTTTAACTTCCCTTGATGGTGTCTTCTTCGATCATTCCTTACTCCTTAGGCATTGGACATGATATTACATGCATACAATTGTCCATCAACCCTTAATCATTTCGAAACATTAATTATCTCGGATTGATTTTATCTTATGAGATAAAATTTGACTTGTAAATCTTCGACTATTTCGCAGTTGCAATATCACTTGATTTGCATACATGAAAATTTCGGAAGATGGAGCACAACGAAATTCCATAGCAAAGTTGGATTCGTTTGTTTGCCAAAAAAAAAATTTAAAAATATTTTTTTTGAAAATGATTATTTTAAATATTTTGATAGAAAATGAATAGAATTTTTGGTCGTTTAATTTTGTTTTTTTTCACGATAATATCATTAATGTTTCTCCAATTGGCAGATTTTTTTTTTTAAGGCGAAATCGCGCTTTCTCCATCCAGGTGAAAGAGTGGTGTAATTTTGCACTACAAATATTGTTCGACTGTACATGGATTACGAGTAATTCAATTGCATATGAAACGTCACCAACCATCATCGACGGACCATGTCTTAATTGGTTGTGCGGATTTCACAAATCCGACTCGTACGGGATTCATATTAATCAACGGAGTGGATGGGACCTGATTCACGAGAGACCCGCTCCGTCCGGTGCGACCCCCACTCGGAAGGAAGGGTCACCGTCGCGGGGGCCCGCCATGCGAATCAGGGAACCCGCCCGGTCCACATCCTGGATGTCCCCATTCTTATCTGCTTCCAAAGAAAGAACAATTGGTGGTGGGCCCCGATGCCCCCTGCCTTTTCGTTGGCCCCCGTTGATTAGCCACTCGATTCAGGATCGTCTGCCACGTTCTCGGAGAACAGCCCCGTCGTTGGGCCCACCAAGTTGCAGATTCCACGGTACCATTTCTTGGAAACAACGCCCGTGATTCGAATGGTCCAACGTGGACATTGGACACCGTCGTTTAAGAGAGGTTTTACTGCACGCACACGTGACAAGTGCCCATTGGTACAGCGCGGATTTTCGCGAATTTTCAACGAAACCTCTTAATATGTTGTTCCACTCAAAGTCAGTTACTACAAACGTGTCTCTTTTTTTTTCTTTTTTTTGGTGGGGGCGGATCCCCAGTCAAGGGGTGCCCGAATCAATCGTGGCCATCCGTTATTGAACGGACGGCCACGATTTGACGTTGAAAGAAAGGAGGGAAAAAGTGCAGCCACAATTTAGAGAGATCATGGCCGTCCGTAATTGAACGGATGGCCACGATGTGACATTGACACCCCTGTCCGGATTTGACCCGAGCAGGGGATTCGGATCACGAGGGGGGTGGTTCAAAACTAGAAATGTGTATTGAAATGCCTCTTAATACGTTAAACAACATGTGATTTGTACACTTAGATAGATGATTATGATTTATCGCATTATGCCGTCAAAAAACATGATAAATTAAATGCGAGCAATAGCTCATTTATAGTTTTTTTATTCGATTAGTGAAATTTTATAAAAGTAAACTTTATATGGTCCATAAGAGCACGAGCTTATAATAACTTCATTTATATAAGAAACATTTTCTTATCGAGTCACATCTCGTGATTACGACCTTATAAAATTCGCTTATCGAGTTTCCAAATAAATTCATCGATATAATCATCGGAATGCCGTGCGAGCGCGTACTCCTTTTATCACATCAGAAGCATATAAAAAAACCCATTCATGAACATGTACGAAAAGATTCACCTCAGGTGCTAAATGTGCAACTTTCAGAAGGCAACAAAGAAGAAAAAAGCTAATCGACATGATTAAGACCTTTACAGGTCTAAAACCACTAACCCTCGATTAAATTAATCCGTTCCTTCTAGAAAATGCTCACGTCTAAAAGCGACCTCTATAGTCTAGTCTAAAGAGCACCTTGACCCACAACAACATCAACAGTAAAGGAGAGGGCACCACCTAATTATGCTCTAATCATCTGCGCTAATAATGTATTAAGCTCAATTAAGATTTCCCAACTTCCACATGATTAAAATACTCTCGACAGAAGAAGTTCCCAGCGGTGGCATGTAGTGCAGTGAACCACCTCAAGACTCAAAGACCTTTTCCTCCTAAGGTTTAAGAAATGGAACTACTTGAAAACGACAGACCTTGAAATCTTAACAGCTCTTGAGGAAGTTCTCTGATAGTCTCTGGAATCTGGACACTGATAATCGTAGATCGAACGGCCATCGGAAAGAGGAGACAAGCGCCACGGGAATTTCGGGCATTTCCCAATCTCTAAGCATTTGCAAAGTTCTTAAGCATGTGTCGGTCGGGCCATCTAAGTGGTGATGGTTCCCTCCCTCGTGCACAAATACCTCATGTCAAATGGCATTTGCGCCTATTCAGATATCGGAACGATCAGATGATCGAGATTGGGATCAGATGTCAAAGAAAGACTGTTGACTTTCTTTCGATACACGGATAATTGCACGGCAAAAGGCGGGGTCAACAACTACTAACATGATTTTTGGCTGGAAAGAGTAAAAACTACTGCAGAGTACAGCATCAGATCTGCATTGAGCACCATTGATGAAGTTGATTGCTTATTTATAGTCATAATTCACAAAAAGTCCAGTTTCATGGAAGAAACAAGCAAAGAGAAACCAATATTGCTTAGTAAGGCCAGGGCCAGAAGGCTTGATCTTCAGGAGCGAATCCGAACTGGCATGAGTTTGCGGAGTGGATGGGGTAATCATCTTGAGTCTCTTCTAGCTTCGGAAAGACGCACTGATGCTGTAGGTTCTCATTCTGCAAGTCTTCCTCGTCCAGGGATGTATCCGAAAGGTCAGGCTCGAAAGCATAGGAGGAATCGCCGTGCTCTATTAGCGGAGAATAGCCACCATTTGGACTGTCGGAATCTGATATCTCGCTTTTGCCCGGACAGATATCTTCCTGTTTAAAGGGCGCCGTGGAAATTCTCTCTTCTTCTCCGTTGGAACAGGCGACGGGATTCTCTAGTGGTCCACAGGAAGATGTGTTGGCCGGTTTGGAATTTTTCGTTCCTCTTGCTTTGATAAGAAGCTTGTCCGTAAGGACAAGAACCTGCATAGTGACATCTCGACCATATTAGCATATTCAAAGCTAAATATTCAAAATGATCCAAGTTCGTCCATGTTTCTCAACAATCCCCTCCACATGCGAGCCGATACGATGACAAAAGTCCAGCAAAAGCAATGAGCCAGCGGCTATTGTCCTATATATGTTAATCCTAGAATCTTCCAACCATTCAACTAGATATCACGCTAATTAGCAATTTAGTATTGGAATGTTTTGGTATAGTTTTCACCTCAGCTTTGAGCTTATCATTTTCCTTGAGGAGGCTGTCGCAGTCAGCCTTGAGGCTGTTATAGCTAGCTTGCAGATCTTCGTATTCCTTCTCCAGTTGCTTGGTCTTCCATCGGGCCCGGCGGTTCTGGAACCATATGGCAACTTGCCGAGGCTGCAAACCGAGGTCCTTAGCTAGCTGGATCTTCCTTTCTGGCTCGAGCTTGTTCTCCAGTTCGAAGTTCTTCTCGAGGAAATGGACCTGCTCAGTCGTTAACCTTCTCTTCTTCTCAGGATGATGGAAATAATCGTCCAAGTCTTCCTCCCCAATTTCATGGTGATCAAATGCTTGGAAAAAGGAGTTTTTCGATTCGTTCACACCGTTAGCATCTTCGAAACTCACCATGGATCTTGATCCTGAACCACAGAACAGCCCGTAATGAAACACCCGGAAAATGGTCCCATCTTAGAGAACTAAATTCTTCCTATAAGTTACACAATTCATATACTGTTTGATCAAACAAAAATCTTCAGAGCCTTCAAAAGCGAGTATGGTTTGTGGGAAATTCACGGGCTGTAAACTTAAACCTCTGTCACCTGAGTTATTACTCTTTACGGGTCTAGTTCGAGATTGAGAGTAGCCCATTGTTATTACTCGTTACGGGTCTAGTTCGAGATTGAGAGTAGCCCATTAGAAGCACCTCAGAACAACAGATCTAGAATGAAAACACTAGCAGTTCGCTAAACTAATGGCGGATGAAAGCCAGGAGAACGACAATACTGGTGGAAGATGGGGGTGTGAGATCCGTCCTCAAAAGAGCATCTTTTCACAAGGCGCATTGTGACCCTCCGTTAAACGTTATTGGTGTATGAAATTCAGAGAATCTTTAACCATTCATCCTCGGATCGAGCGACGACAGAGCAACTCTGTATCCTGCGACTTCGGTTAATCCCATCACATGTATCACGATTTAACCGGGTAAGGATCTTTGCAAGAGAAACTCTCCATCAAATCAACAAGTCTGTTGATCTTTCTAACTAGACTCAGCCAGTCAACCCCAACAAAAGATTTTGACCCAGAAAAAGAACAAAAGAGACGCCAACAAAAGTCACACGATACATACCCACATGTCAACGAACCCCAGATTGTCCAACCACAAACATGTTCATAGCCATAAATACACAGATTATGCAGAAAGAAAGCGAGTCATGTCTAGAAAAAAGCACAGAATTCATACCCAGAGAAAAAGAAGACCCGTAAAAGAAGAAGGCGTCAGAAGAGGAAGAGACTCGTTGGTTCTGAAGCAAAGACGCGATCGCCGCCGAACCCCCACAACCACCACCACCACCACCCGCCATGGACGATCCGCGTGCTTTTTCTAGGTCGAACTGGTTTCTAGCTCGACGCCATCGGGCGAAATGAAAAAAGGAGGAGTCTTTGAATTGGAGAGCCGAAGGGCTTAGGACTTGTGGCGGAAGAAGCTGGTCATGGTGATCTCGGTGATGTGGGACGTGTGCGAGCACCGGC
Source organism: Rhodomyrtus psidioides (assembly GCA_021437785.1). Lineage (NCBI taxonomy): Eukaryota > Viridiplantae > Streptophyta > Magnoliopsida > Myrtales > Myrtaceae > Rhodomyrtus > Rhodomyrtus psidioides. The sequence continues at coordinate 7,969,955 of JAILYB010000015.1, read as the reverse complement.
AGGTCACACCCATCACTCAGATGCACAAGAAATTTTTGGAGGAGCCTAGAGAGACTCTGTCGACAAGGAAGAGAGGATCCCAAGTGCAGAAGGTGCGGTGGCAGATGGGGGAGAGAGGAGAGGGAGAGAGACTGAGGGAGAGACAATGATAGAACGGAGAGAGTTCGTCTCTGTGGTTTTATAGACTCGAGAGTTGGAGATGTGTCGCGGGTGGGAAGATTATAATTCTAGACATGAAATCATTACTTTCATTAATTGACAAAGTTTTGATAAAGTACGATTATTACTTATTACTGATGATTTTTGTATTCTCTAATACGATTGAAGTGAGAATGTTTCTGCCCGTTGACGAAAAAAGTCTCCTTTTTTGGTACACATCGAAATCTTTTTCAAGAGACATCAACCGTAACCAAAGATTCATTTATTCGAAGTTAACATAAACCTAAAAAAGCGGATCAAGTTTCCTCTTAATTTTCTTGTTAAGGCTATCATTTCACCTTATTTCGAGAAAGTCGATTTGGACTTTCAGAAATATAATCATAACAAGTTTTAGTTACATTTCAATTGACGCGGTCCATTTTGTTGTTAACATTATTATATCGATGAGAATTACATTACAACTCCTACTGCAATCACATCAGCAGAGCTTATACTGTTTGCGTGTGAGAAGCTTTTGTGTTGATTTTATGGACTTGCAAAATTCTCTATCATGGGCACATGTCGGAAGCGATTTTTCGTTTCGATCCCTTATGCGAACACCCTAGACTTATGGACATCTATGGTCCTTACAAGAATATAAATCTTCAATTTTTGTTTTTTTTTTTTTGGTTGGGGGCAAGGTGAACTATTTTAGTTTTTACTTAACAACAATTAGAGGAAAGGCAGGTCAAATAATCCTAACTTAAGAAAAAGTGTCAAAATCGAAATAAAGATAAAATCTCAGTATGATGCATCTGGAGAAATAATATAATAGAAGAAACATGGTGCTCCAAGTCTTCCAACTCCACAATCCCAAGAATGGAGAAGATAGGGAGCAGGAGAAGCATGCAGGGTGAGATCAGCATAAAGCTGCCATTTTGGACCGCAAAGCCAATTTTTTTTTTTTTTTTACCTAACAAGGGTCGATGGTGATTTTTCTTGTTTTATTAAGATCGAACGCAGTAACCCATCGATAAAAAAAAATTTACAGTTTTTTTTTACAAGACCACTGCTCGACGCATTGAGTGGCGAGATCTCGTGGCTTTCAACTATGGAAAAGGAAGATTAAAATGGGAAATAAGAATAAAAGAAGAAGAGGAAAACCACAAAGTCGAACAAGCCAAGACGAAGGAGGAACACGTCCCAATCAGTCGCGATCGAAGGCGAATTGGGTGGCGATCTACTGTCCACAAAGAATTAGGATATGCAGTTAATTGCGGTTTAAAATGCTAATCTATGGCCAGGGATATGGATTAAATATTCTAATTTTTCGAGCGTTATGAGGTAAACATTAGTCGATACGGGGGAATTTGATAGGTTACGCTGGGATCGTCATTGACTTTTTGGATGAGATGTCCACGATTGAGTTTTACTTCCCTATCATTGGGTTGCAAAATCGTCTCCATCCATCACATTTTTGTCTACATTGACAAAATTGCCCACAATGTTTCTATTGGAATTTAAAGTGATGACTGAATGAGCTCCAAATTTAATTACATTATTTCTCTTCTTAGTTCTCTTTTCTTACAAAGGAAACAAAAAATTGGGTGAAAAAATTATCGAAAAATCTTTAAATCTGTTGCACTTTTGCTAATTCGGTGCTGAACTTTTTAAGTTTGTCAATTGAGTGATGATTTTTTTTTTTTTGCCAATTCGATCGTATTGGCCGACGTCTTATGTGGCACGGACGGCGCTGATTTGGACAATCCTTAATAATATTTCAATATATGTTTTGAATGTTCTTAATGATTTTTTTTTTAAATTTCTTTGGTTTTCTTCTTCAGTAGACGATGAGGGTCATCATGCCTTCACTGTCTACGAGCAAGGGTTGCGAAACCTTGCCTGGTATCGCTCGCAGCCTTGATTTTTCCATCTCATTCTTTCCCTTAGTCTTTCTATTGGAATTTAAAGTGATGGGCTCCAAATTTGTTATATCCCCATCTTTTCAAAAGAAAACCTAAATTGGGTCTTATCGTGTATTATAACGAGAATTTTAGGCTTATACATGTTTCCTTTTCTTCGAAGATATGCCGAAAGTATAGTAACAATTACATCCTCAATGTGAAAATTTCAAACATTATCACAAAGTTGTTCCAAAATTAGCCTGGTTCCTAGACGTAGAATTTATGTTGAATCAACCATTTAGTAGAGTTACCACGACTTGGGTCTCTTTCTTGGGCAGGGCATCAAGTAGACGTAATTTCACCAATTAACCAATTTCTAAATGAAGGGGTAGATCATAAAGAGATCCTACTTTTTCATGAATTTATCTTCAATTAGGATTTTTCGGCTTAACTTTATCCTTAAATCAAAATGTGCATAAAATAAGAGGAACCTTAAAATGACGAATAAATATGATTCGATTCAGATTAAAATAAGAGAGAAGGGATCGGAGGGTAATTTGGTCATTGCAATGCGAAGGCGGTCCCTTTCTTTTTCTTTTTTTTGTTGGGCAATACCAGAAGCATAGGAGAAATGCTAACTAAAAGGTGGGGGAAAGAAAAGCTTCTCCAATGTCGACCGGGTCAAATCAGCCAACCCGACGACCAGGGCTCCGACAAGTGAGGACCCATTGGGCCATGTCAACGTGCAGATGGGCCCACAACCCATCGTGTCAAAGGAATTCGAAGCTTATCGGTTCCGATTGGCCTCATTCGATCACTTGAAGCTTGCAATTTCTCTAATTAATTCTTCTTCTTTTTTATAAATTTTTTTTCTATATGTTCTAGTCGATTGATGTCTTGTCAAGATGGATTAGATTCTACTGAACGAAAAAGGAAAAGAAGAAGAAGATGGATTGGATTTTAGGTTGCATCCAATCTAGCGCGTGTATATGTGCATCCAATCTCGAATTTGTTCAACTTCATGATCGACCCATATAATCTCTCTCTTTCTAAGCAGAAGAACATCAGAAGTGCAAACTTTGTATACGATGCCCCATTTTTTTTTTATGTGTCAATTTGTTTGAAAAACGATTGTTTGAGTGTAATTTTGCCTGAAATCTTACGTGGCAACTTTTATTTATTTATTTATTAATAACCTAATCCTATGTGGTTTGTCGGAGACTCGAGTATCGAGTTAGCAATTAAAAAAAAAATAAGAGTTACAAAAAAAATTAAAAAATTAAAAATTTTTAAAACGAAGTTAAAAACAAAAAAGGGGGAAGGGGTGCAGTGACAAGGGCTTGCACAACCCTTGCCGCTTAGCCCCACCATCACCGGCAATGGCTGCCGCATCCCGAGAGTCCTAAATCCGTGTCCCCATTGCATTAATAGTGAGAGAAAACCGAGCAATCCTGATCGCCCGCCACTTGCTCGACGAAATTCGTCAGCGTAAATGGAGTCGAGCTTGACTCCATCGGCGGTGAAATCATTGGCATGATGTCCTCGAGGTCCTCTTGGTCTACATCTTTTCCCCTCCAACCCTTTCTCGATCCCTGCGTCCTTCGCCTCGATTCGTCACCGCTGCGAACCTCATATACGTAGAGAACTCGTCGCGGCGCGCTTAGATCTGAGTGGCTATTGGTCGGGACTCGGTGATCCCCGCCGACCATCTCCCGCCCTTGTCGGCCATTGTCGGTGATGGTGGCGCGGCAGCCAACCCTCATTGCAGGACAAGGATCACTTGCCTTACTTTTTGTAAGGCAGGTGATCTCCACCCTTCTTCATTTAGGTGGGGCCCCCTATGTGAAGGGTGGAGATCCTCCTACCTTACAGAAAGTAAGGTAGGAGATTCAGATCCCTTGTTGCAAACCAACCCGAAGGTTTTTTTTTTTTTAAGCTTATTTTTCTATTTAATTTAATTTTTTTAAAAAATATATCTTAATTTTAAGTTTAAAAATCCTAAACGTGTGAACTGATTTTTAAATAAGGATTATCATTTAATATTAAAAAAAATTAATTATAAACAACACATAATTAATTGGTTGAAATATATTCGCATTTCTATTTTTTTTTCCGAATTGGCAAAAAAATTGGCATCCAAATGATGGCACGCCGTAAACGAATTTTAAGAGTTCTAGTGTCCTCGACACTTTTTTTTTTTTGCGTTCCCACTTCCTTTGGTAACCATAATTGTTTCAGGATATGTTATGTTTTGTTGCGATCTTTCGGTTCCGATTCCGATTTCGGTTCGGTTTCATTGGTAACTGGGAATCAGAACTGGCGATTCCTAGAAATATAGAACCGAGAATAGAACCCCGATTCATGAGAACCAGGAATCGGACTAGGAACTAACGATTGGATTTTTCGATTCTCGATTTTACCATGAAATCATGCTCGCCTTTATCAAGAAGCGAACCTTTAGGCGGATTTCATTTTCAAACTTACGCAATACTAAATTGATAGGTTGATTTGAAATTTTGAAGGTAACTAGGGTGCAATTTTATAAATATCTTGTACCTCTCGTCTTTTAGATATTTCGATAGATTTTCGCAAATCTCACATTTTCTAAGTATAATCTTATCCTATAAATCTCTCACGATTCGAGATTGAGATGAAATCTTTTTGCATGTGAATATAATTTCATCGCATCTCTCGTTTCCTAAAATAAAAATATCGAAATCTCATTCGAAATTACAGATAAGTATCATTCAACTTAGTATCCAATCTCGAAACGGCTCAACTTCATGATCGACCCGTAAAATCTCTCTTTTTTCTGCGTTCCCACAGCTTTTAAATCCGTTGAAACAGTGGCGACTCAGATATCTATTGCTTTTTCATCACCCTTCTTCAACAGGACGCTGAGACAGGCACGAAGGAAGGACGAGGGAGGTAAATTTTCCATCTTTGTTCTCTCGCCGTTTCAGTCTCCATGTGGGTTTCTCGGGAACTTCAGGTGGGCACCGTGTGCTCGCTTTCTCGATCATCGCGAATCGTTTTCTTGATAAGGATTTTTTTCATGGACATTGATTACTGTCCTTTTATGGAGTTTTCAAGGAAATATGCTGACGTGAATGTTGAGGTCTGTCCTTGAAGGTGGTCCTTGTCGAGGCACAGCTCATACATAGTCAACTACGTTGTTGTAGCGAGAATTTCCAAGTGGTTACCCGTTGACTTCTTACGTTTTTATATCTTCATCTACCAACGTGTTTTGCGTTTTGATCTTAAGAGCGAACGTCGTTTCTGAAAGCAATCAACAGCAGCATTTGTTTTGGTCTTGAAGAAGTCTCAAAATCCCATCTTCCTCCAAGTCATTCTGTTCATAGCCCTCCGAAGCTTTGCTACTGAAAAAATGTAATTCCTTGTCTCTGCGTGTGTGAATAAAATTTGCAATTCCTAATTCCTAAATGGTGCTGGGTGCTTGTTATAATTCCTAAATGATCCCTGTTATAAGCGATTACAGGGATCATCGTACTCGTGCTCCCCATTGTTCCTGATGCATGTTATTGTGTAAAATATTATGTGCTTTTTATATATAATCTGGCCTCGGACAATTAGTTTTTTTTTTTTTTCAAAACGTTCACTTAAATTACTGAAATGTGCCTACTTGTTCTGTCTAGGATACTTCAGTGAATCTCATTCTGGGGAGTTATTTCGTTGCATCTGTTTCCTTTCAGAGTTATCTGGAGTGGTCTGTACGGTGTTCGATGTTTCGCCTTTGTGGTTGTCTTGTAGGAATCTTAGAACTTTAGGTCCTAACGGGGATCATCAGCTTGATGTTGCAGAAGGTTTGCTGATATTATGACTTATTAGTATCCGCACAAAAAGAATTGCATGCGCCTCTAATTTGTCAGTGTATATTCATCAGTGTTTTAAACCCATGAGACTAAAGTTTAGCCTTGTTGAGTAAAGCAAAGTTAGATATAGCTTTCCTTACACAAGGACAAAGATAAGGGATTAAGACTAACACTGTTTCTGTTCATTCATTAGCTGTAATAGTGATAAGGATTGAGTGCAGAATCGTTTTCTAGCAATATAGGAAATATTTGTGACATGAGTTGTAAGGTGTATCCAAACTCCAAGAAGCGGTCCAAGCATTTCCTTTTTCTCGTCAAGATCCACTTTTATAGTGCTTGCCTTAGTTTTCCTCTCAAGAGGATTTCTATGTAAATGCAAGGCTCAGAAGTTTACATTAATGTCAATTTATGGCGAGAAGGTTAAATTGGTTGTGCTGTTGATTTCCTTATCTGCTCATTTCTTTATTTATGTCGCACATGACAAACAAAGCTGTAGGATAAGGTCTTTTAATGGGGCGTTGAATTAAATGCATTTATAACGCTTGTTGTTCTCATAAGAAGTCTCTTATATTCATCTTCCTCCGGTCATTTTCCCATCCATCTTCTGGTATACAGTTACTGGCGGTAACTCTCTCTCACATTGTCTAAATTTTATGGCATTCTTTCTCTAATCCTTCACTTAATTGATCTTTTTTTTTTTTTTATCTAAATGATGCCATACCCTTTTTTTATTGCGATTTAGTTTGCTTGAGGTGTACGAAATTTGGAGCTTTTTTCCTATGTTTCTGGCTGTCCTTTTTAGTCATTTTTTCCTCAATCGGTTTTACTTTTAGTTTATTGATTTTTGGATTCATCGACCGCCGACCCCAACTAGTTTGGGACAAAGTTGATGTTGATATTGAATTGTTTGTTATGATATGCTTGGCATTATACATTTCGCCTTTCCACACCCACATTGGTTAGGACTTAAAAAGTAATGGTATAAGGACTGCAAAACACTATTTGAACAGCATGAGCTGATGAGATGTAATTTGCTGCTGCTTTTTGTGGACGATTCTTTTTTATGATACAATTTGGGGATTTCTTCTTCTTCTTCTTCTACTTGACATCTTGTGTGTCTTATATTTATCTGAATTGAAGTGGTCTTTGATCTATATATATATTTTTTTTCTTTAACTGATCATGTGGTCCAGTTGAAAGTCAGATAAGATGGGTAATCTAGTCTGCTGTATTCAAGTTGACCAATCCACCGTAGCTATTAAGGAGAGATTTGGCAAGTTCCAAGAAGTAATGGAACCTGGGTGCCATTGTCTTCCTTGGTTTCTCGGAAGTAAGCTCGCTGGCAAGCTGTCACTCCGATTGCAGCAGTTGGATGTAAAATGTGAAACTAAGACCAAGGTTTGTTCGATCACGTAAATTTGCTTACTGAAGTTATCTTCTTTTTATTGTGCAAACTTCCATCAGCATCTAAATTTTATTCTAGAGGATTTTGCTATATAGTACACAAATGCACCCGTACGTGATCATCTCTTAGTGGGAAACAAGAACATGTTTAAACTAGCACGTCACACTTTAAATACCCCGTGCTCAAACCATCACGAAAACTACATTTCTGGAATTAAAATAGCTTTCGTGTTTTTGTCTAGAAGTATTAGTAGGGGTTTATTAATGTTAGCTAATTTGTGAATTTAGAGTTGAATGTTGATGAATTAGTCAGTTTCCTTTTCTAGTTTCAGTTTTGTCACATCTTGTCACTTGTTAACAATGGACATGTAAATGCTTGAATGGGTAGTGATCGATATCTTTCTCACAGGACAATGTTTTCGTTAATGTTGTTGCGTCTGTGCAATATCGAGCCCTTGCAGACAAAGCAAATGATGCCTTTTACAAGCTCAGCAACACGAGGAGTCAGATCCAGGCCTACGTGTTCGATGGTATATGCCAAATGAATTTCGTCAAATCCATACAAATATAATATTGGAGCAAATTTATGGTCCAAGTAACATATTTAGTCCTTTAATTAACACTTTGAATAAGCAACAATTATTTCATTCTTTTTTTTTTCTTTTTCAATTATATCTTTATAAATTTAAATATTTTTATTTTTACTTATTTATTTATATATAATTATTTCTTTTTCCGCAATCGCTCTTGCTTCTATTTTATTTATTGTTGGATTCATCGACTACCGATCCTAACTAGTTTGGGATAAATGTGATGTTAATGTTGATGTTGAACCATTGCAGTGATCAGAGCTAGTGTTCCAAAGCTAAACTTGGATGACGCTTTTGAGCAGAAGAATGAAATTGCCAAAGCTGTCGAAGATGAACTTGAAAAGGTTGTCCACTCTAGACTCCTTGATATTATTATGAGAGTTAATCTGACCTGGAGTTCTTTAAATTTTGCAGGCTATGTCTGCCTATGGATACGAGATCGTGCAAACCTTGATCGTTGACATTGAACCGGATGACCGTGTTAAGCGAGCTATGAATGAAATCAATGCTGGTAACTGCAAAGTTCTTGAAATCCTTGAAATTTCAATTGGCGATTGGCAATTGATCCTAGATAATTGTTCAATATCGTAAAATTTCTGAAATGGTTAGTGATATGTGACACGTGTCGTTTGCAGCTCTAAGAGGCTATATGTCAAAGGTTTAAAGTTGTACTCACTATAATTACACTAAATACGGCAGCTAAAAACTGTGATAAATTTGACATGTGGTCTCCTTTCTTAACCAATACCAAGTAAATCTCATGTTTATGGAGGACGAGAGAAGGATTTGCATGAAGCTCAACCATTGGAACCTTTTGCTCATCTGCATCTGACGAGAAATTATACTTTGTTTGGTGCTTACAAGTTGCTTACCAGTAACATAAAAATATATTTTGATCTGCATCAAATTCAAGTTTACTGCAAGTTTTGATTTTGTTTTGGTAGTCTTATCTCCAACAATTTCTTCTTTTTCAGCTGCAAGGATGAGGCTGGCAGCAAACGAGAAGGCTGAAGCAGAGAAAATTCTGCAAATCAAGAGAGCTGAAGGCGAGGCTGAGTCCAAGTACCTTTCTGGGATGGGTATTGCTCGCCAGCGGCAGGCCATTGTGGATGGTTTAAGAGATAGTGTCCTTGACTTCTCAGAGAATGTCCCAGGAACAACTGCAAAGGATGTCATGGACATGGTTCTCGTGACTCAATACTTTGACACCATGAAGGAAATCGGTGCAGCATCAAAATCTTCTGCCGTGTTCATTCCCCATGGTCCCGGTGCAATCCGTGATGTGGCCACCCAGATCCGTGATGGTCTTCTTCAAGCGTCGACACAGTGATTGTGATAGTATATGTCTGTCTTATGGCCTCTAAATAATTGAGATATGAACCGTACTGTCTCAGCCGATGTTGATGCTTGCTGCAGAGTGCTAGGAACTACCATTTTTATAGGATGATCTATGCTTGTGCTCCTGAGCCCGATCTGTCGTAACCTATACTGTTCATTGAGTGCATTTGGTTTCTTGGGTTTGCATGGTAACCATTCTCATTCTGTGATTCTGGTTCTGGAACAAAAAAGAATGAGAATGGCGTTTGGTAACGCAAATAAAAATGATTCTCATTCTGGACCAGAATCACTTTTAAAGCTAAAAAAAAGAAGCAGAAAAAAGTAGCTTCTTAAAACTCATCCCACTTTTAACAAAGTCATTCTCTTCACACAAGAGAAAAACACAACAGACTCCTCACTCCTCGTTCTCGCTTCGTCGCAACTCCCTCGCTCCTTCATCCGCCGCGCCTCAGCTCCACTCCTGCATCCGCCGCGCCTCACCTCGACCTTCGTCGTCCCCCTCTTCGAGCACGTTTTCGGTGAGTTTCGCATGACCCTTCGTCTCCTTGCCCCTTCGTCTCCTTGCCAAGCCCGATTAGGGTGGCTCTCGCCCAAATTGGAGAGGGCGAGGCTCAGCTGAGTCTAATTAGAGCCGCCATAGCCCCCGCCGAGCATAGCCCCCGCCGAGCGTCGCCCTCTCCTTGCCCCTTCGTCTCCCTGTTCCGGCTCTTGCCATCTTCAAAGAGGTAAGCAAGTCCATGCCCAGTCGGTCGTTCGTGGTATCATCAAGAGTAGCCTTCTGGGTTCGAAGCTCTTGGGCATGTACGTTCTCTGCGGTGACTTCTTGGACACCAAGGAGTGTTTTTATCAGCTTGATGAGATGCCGGGTTCTGCGCCGTGGAATTGGATGATCCGAGGGTTGGCCAAGTTGGGCTGGTTCGATTTGGCATTGTCGTTCTACTTCAAGATGTTGGGTTGCGGGATTTACCCTGATAGGTATATGCATCGATACGTGATCAAAGCTTGCGAGAATCTGAGTAGGGCTGGCTCCTATAAACTGGTTCATGGCATGATTGACTTGATAGACGATGAGGTTGATAGGTTTGTTGCTAGTTCGGTGATCAAGTTCTATGCGGAGAATGGCTACATAGCTGATGCGCGGAATATGTTTGACCAAATGTCTCACAAAGACTGTGTTCTATGGAATGTGATGCTCAATTGTTATCTGAAGGATAGGGATTCGTAGAATGTTGTGGGAGTGTTTTTGGAGATGAGAAGAGGTGACATAAAGCCGAATTCGGTAACATTTGTTGGCATTTTGTCGGTCCGTGCCTTGGAAGGTATGATTGGCTTGGGTGCTCAACTCCATAGTCTTGCTTTTAGATGTGGGTTGGAGTCGAATTCTCTTGTAGCCAATACGTTGTTGGCAATGTACTCAAAATGTCGGTGCTTAAGTGAGGCACGCAAGCTGTTTGATTTGATGTTGCGGCATGATGTAGTAACGTGGAATGCCCTCATCTCTGGATACGTTCAGAATGGACTAATGGTGAGGCTCTGTTGTTGTTCATTGAAATGTTAAATCATGGTGTCAAACCATATTCCGTTACTTTCTCAAGCCTTCTTCCTTCAATTACTGAATCGGCAAATCTGAAACGTGCAAAGGAAGTCCATAACGCCAAAAACTGAATAACCTAAACAAAGAATCTGCGTCCACCTTTCATTAAATCCATCAAATTGTTAATCCGTGTGCGCATTTGAAATAGTTGAGGAATGACTTGGCTTGCTTAATGTTGATTTCATTTGTTATAGTGAGCACGCTGCAAATTAAATCAAAGGGAAAAAAATTAAATTATTCTTTTCAATTGAACTTTAATCGTCGTGTATTCAAATTTGTGTTTCATTTATGACATGCTAAAAAATAATATATATTTAATTATTTTAGTATGCATTGAAAATTAATCTTCAATTTATGATAATTATATATTTATTTGACTTTAATGTAAAAAATTAGGAAGAGAAACAGTCTTTAGAAACAAAAACTTTATGCAGTTATCAAACGCGTTTTTCATCCAAGAACAGAAATGTTAGGCAGTTATCAATCGCATTCTCATTCTCTAAAACTCATTCAGGAACAGAATCAGAAAAGTCATTTTAATCAGAATCAGAAATCAGAACCAGAATAGTTACCATGCGCAGCCTTAAAGTTCCTTTCTTTTCGAAAATTTGACCCGGGAGATGAGACTTGATGGACTTGTTTTCGCCCTTCTACAATCTGAGAACTAATTTGCCACTAAAGGTAACAATGAGCAGGGCAAATGAATGAATGATCATTATTTCATGTTCTTGAGGGTGCTCTTATTGCGAGTTGAGACTACATCTGGGACATATAACCTCTGGATAGTAAATCATTCAAGTACTTTCTCATGGCCACCCAAATTGAGTTTACCCGATACCCAAACCCCAAGAGAGAATGCTAAAGCAGCGGTAATGAGAATCGCCCTGTTCCTGTTAAGCATCTTCATTGTGCTGCTGAAGATGCTCCTCTCTTCTCCCCATTTCTCAATGATCTCGTTGCTGTAGCGACATTCTCTGTTCGGTGTTCTCCCTCTGGCTTCGTTCTCGGGCGGCTTGTGAGCTTCGTTGTGGCTTTCTTTGTTCAAGTCTTGCCCATGGGGTACGGCCTCTGCCTTCTCCACCACGGTTGTAGCTCGCTTAGGCACCGTGACGGTGAGAATTCCATCCTCAATTCTTCCGCTCGTCTTCTGGATGTCCGAGTTCTCTGGAACTTTGAAGGTTTCTTCGAAGTAAATGTACTTGTTGTCTTTCACCAGTCTTTCTCCGCTGACAGTCACGTGATCGGCGCTATCGGTCTGAATCTTGACATCTTCTTTCTTGAAATCTACATGTTCTCGAGTGAGGGAGGAAAATCAGATCAAAACCCAGCATAATCAGTGCAGGCTTCGGGGGCAATTCTGACAGCTCAGGAGGATCATTTTAGATGCAATTTCTCGAAGTTTTCTTCTACATAAAGTAGTATAGTTATGGGAGACTGATTAGAACATGAACTTCGTGATCTCCTCTTATTTTTCACTTCTTACTTCCGAAGGAAGAGAGCGAAAAATCGTAGCACTCGCAGAATAATGTTGCCCCGAACAGCTCTAAGAGAATTTTCAATAAAAGCGGGAACGGTCGGCGCTTTGCCGAAACCGAACTCATCATATGGAAACATGTTGTTTCACTACATACAAAATGGTTAAAGAAATCATCACAGAGTTTCCATACCAGGAAGATCAACAAGGAGGTAATGGCAATTCGAGTCCTCGACCCACCCGGAAGAAGGTTTAAACTCTTCGACTCTACGGTCTTTGGAGCGCGTTCTGGCTGCAATACTCGCCATTTTTTTCTGAAGCTTTTTTCGAGATCAACTCAAGCTTCTTCGTGTTATCTAATGGCGTTACGCCTGAGTTCATTTATAGTAGTAGATCACTAGATTGCCGATGGAAGATATCTTCAAAGGGTTCTGGGATTGTTACTTCAAGATGCGTAGAAATACAAAGGTAGATTTCCTTGTAAGATTTGGTATTCTTTTATTCCAAACCTGTTCATCTAACCCTAAGAACATAGATGTCAAACTCAAGCAAAGGGATGATTCTTTGCTTTGCTTATGAAGAAGTACAAGCGTGCATAAACTCGCATCGGCCAACACCATTGATGCCGCTTGATCGAACCAAAGAAAGATAGAACGAAAAATCAATGTGAACTCGAGTTGAATGTTTGTAATTATCCATGGATAGAACATTGCATTTGTGACTTGATGCTGAATTGGATTCTTTTTTTTCTTTGCAATGATTTTTTTTAGTTAAATTCAGGGGATACTAATTACATATGTTTTCGCAAAATAATTTGTCATTTTTCACGAGAAGTTCATATTCCATGTGAATGATGAGTTCCAGCTAGTTATACACAATTTGTTTTTATCATGAAAACTTAAATGTATCATGGTCACCATTGCCCCGAGTAAGAATTATTCATTTCTCTAATTGCATCTGGTTGCGTACTTGTGTGTCCCCACTGGAGTAAATACTTCGTTTGAGTAAAGTCAGAATACATATACGAATAATCTATTATATACTACTTTATATGAATCGTTATCTTCTGAAACAAATGGTGGAATTCTCAGTTTATACTATTATATTAATGAAAAACACAATGATCTGATTACAGTTAGAAAACTCCTAATTATTGTTATCAGACGGCATATGGATATTTTATATGTAATCACCAATCTTGAAAATAATAAAATTTTCCAACGAAACACTGAATACGAAGAATTACAAAATACATTTAAAATTTTCACAATTGTTAATTTGTAACGTTTAAACTCATTAAAATTCATTTTTTTTGCGAACAAAAATCACGATATTCAATCAGAGACAAATCCTATCTGGGTTCGACCAAAAAAAAAAAGAAGACAAATCCTATCTGGAAGCAAAATGAGTGGAAATTGCAAGAAAAGTACTCATCATGAGATCCGGATCCTCTGACCTTCGCAAAGGTCAAAGGGATCCACGCCCTCCCCCCTTTTTATAGGGGGGAAAGGTTTAAAAAAGTAAAAAAATGAATGGTGGAGATTGAAAGGGCAGGAAGGTTTGAGGGCAGAGGATCCGTAGGGTCCCTGACGAGAATGATCTTTTATAGGCACCTTTAAGGAAGATGCGTAATTTAATACTTTACTCGGGCATTGCTCCACATACAAAAGTTGACGTAAATGTACATGACAAATTGACAATATATATTTATCAACTTTTGACCAAAAAACATATATATATTTATCAACTCAGCAGCAAACATAAGTCGTGCTCACTGTAACTTTACTAAGTATTATTCGGAATTATTAGGATAATTTTTATCTAACACGTGCACAAAATGTTCAAATTTGAAGCTATTTACTAAATAAACAACAGACATAAGTCATGTTGACTATTGCTTCACTAAGCAATTCATCAGCAAACTAAGTCATCTTCATTCAAATATTGCTAGATAAGATTCAATTCACATATACGTAAGAAAGTTCAGATTTGAGCTTACTTGAATTTGTTTGCATCATATGTAGCTAATTTACGGCCACTTTTGCAAGGATTCTGAGCTATCCCCGAGGAGAGAGTTCCCACACCTCTCTTCCTCCCTCTTTTGTAGCATGCTTTCTCCTTAATTTTTCTTTTGTTTGACTCTCTTTTCTCTCCCGATCTGCTTTGGGAGTTTGTGTTTATGAATATATTTATGAAGCTGATCTTGGGTGTACGTGAAGACCGGTTTGGCCATTCATCTGATCGACAACCAACGAGGAGAATGTTCGTGACGTGGCTCCATAACCTCTCCAAGATTAGGTTGTTCTCCTCTCCCGATTTAGATTTGGATCAAGTGATAACTCTATTTTATATTTATTATTTTAGACTTAATATTTGCTTAGTTTTAATTGAATTTGATATCTACTTTATTGATTTTAATTGATTTTGTAGGTAATAAATCTCCAGCCATGCAAATTTGAAATCAAAGAGAATCAAACATATCTTGGGGACAAATTCAAAGTCCAATCTAAATTAGGAGCTTTATTATTGGGAGATGTCAATTTTTGGGAAGAATCTTTATTGCAATCTTACTTTGGTAAGAGATTTCTTTTTCTGAGAATGAAGAAGATATCAAGAGAAAAGAAAAAGAAAAGCAACGTGATTTTGGAGGAGGGAAGCAACTTTTCAGAAGACGCTCTGAAGACGACGTTCAGTTTTTTTTCTTCTATTCTTCCTTTCAATGTCGGATACGAAGTGAGGAAGAAGAAGGCGAATTCAAAGTCAATCCTCGATTATTCTTGGTGCACTTGTTCTAGTTCTTCATCATGTTTAGTTTAATCATTATTTTTTGTTTAATTTTCATTATGTTCTAGACTACTTCTTGTTAGAGCTACGATGTAACTTAACTATGATGGATTAATTTTTCAAACTCATTTATGCAATTCTAGAATTTATATGTGCGAGTTATATATCATGTTCTTAATGCTTTTAAGTGTTTGATCACCACTTGAATGATATTTGCTGTATGTATGAGATCGAAAGGAGATTACGTGCAAGCGTTTTATGATATATAGCCATGAATTCATCATATATAGAGATATCTTATGTTTTTTTTTTGTGTGGTTTCGGTAGTAGGTAAATCGAGGGTGATTTATTGAATCCAGGAACGTTCATAGATCTTAATGCGTTTGGATTTACTTAAATTCACATGGATCAAGTGTGGGTTGCTAAATCTAATTAGGGTTGCTATACCGGACCAAGGATAGTGATTTACATGAGGAAGTTCTACCATCACACTATGAATTCAATTTAATTGCATGATGAGATTGGTTAATTAATCTTGATTGGTTAAGTGAAATCGGATGCTCTAACATTTTTTCATTCTTGATAGAAATCCATTATTTGTTGCTTCTTTATATTCGAAATTTCTAATTTCTATTTTGGTTTGCTGCATTGGTTAATTTATTTTTCTTTAGAATTTTGGAGTGCTTTATTGGTCTTTAATTGGTTAGATAAATTTGAGAATTGTTCACGTTTAGTAAGTAATTTGATTGATTTGTCTACAATCTCCGTGGGAACGATACTTTTATTCATCACTTTATTACTTGTTCGATACGTACACTTGCGTTGCTAATCAAGAGAACAAGTTTTTGGCGCCGTTGCCGGGGATTGTTTGATAATTGACAATTACTATTAATATCGAGCAATTTTTGGTTTAGTCTAACTTTATTTTATATTATTATTATTATTATTTTATTATTATTTTGTTTGATTTTACAGAAAAAAATAAGTAGAAAAGAAATCGAGAGGACAAGGGTTCAACGTCGATTGCAAACTCCCGTCACTCGAAGCCGACAAAGAGAACTTGAGAAGTTTGATCCTGAAATTGAGCGCACTTTCTTACGGCGAAGATGAGAGCAAAACAACAAGATCATGGCTGACGAAAACGGAGAACAAAGGAGAACTTTAAAGGATTATGCTGCACCTATGGTCCAAGGATCAACATCGAGCATTAGGAGGCCAACCATACAAGCTAACAACTTTGAAATCAAGCCTTCCCTGATTCAGATGCTTCAAAATGCAGTTCAATTTGGTGGATTGCCGAATGATGATCCTAATATCCATTTAAATGCTTTTCTTGAAATTTGTGACACCATAAAATATAATGGTGTTACTGATGATGCCATCAAGTTGAGATTATTCCCTTTTTCCTTACGTGACAAAGCTAAATCGTGGTTAACTTCCCTTCCTGCAGGATCTATCAAGACGTGGGATGACTTGGCTCAAAAATTCCTTAGTAAGTATTTTCCTCATGCAAATCTGCCAAGATGTGTAACGATATTTCTACTTTTGTGCAGATGGATGGTGAATCTCCATATGAAACGTGGGAGAGATTTAAATAATTACCAAGGCGTTGTCCGCATCATGGTCTACCAGTTTGGATGCAAGTGCATACTTTCTATAATGGAGTGATGCCGAATTTGAGGTCTACCATTGATGCTGCAGCTGGAGGGACGTTGAACAACAAATCACCTAAGGAAGCTTTTGATCTTTTAGAGGAGATGGCGTCTAATAGCTACCAATGGCCGACTGAGAGGCTATCTGCTAGAAAGTCAAGTGGAATTTATGAAGTCGGTGACAATAATGCCATTGCCGCACGGTTCGCTGCTTTAAACAAAAAGATCGACTCAGTTTTAAAGATTCAAAGCCCGATTTGTGAATTTTGCAATGGAAGCCATGCTAGCACCGAATGTCAGGTAGGTAATCCTTTTGCACTTCCTTCTGAACATACTAACTTTGTTGGAAATTTTAGCAGGCCTCCCCAGAACAATCCTTACTCAAACACCTACAATCCTGGATGGCGAAATCACCCGAATTTCTCTTGGAGCAACCAAAATCAGCAAGGGATGAGACAACCACCATCATTTATGCCTCTTGAGGAGAAATAACACAATCATCCTGAGGAGATGGTTACTAAACTAGCTCAAACAACTCAGGACTTTATTAAAAGTGCTGATGTGAGGTTCCAAAATCAGGAGGCATCCATTCGACATCTAGAGAAGCAGGTTGGCCAGTTAGCGAATTATTTGTCTGAAAGATCGTATGGTACCCTTCCAAGCAATACTGAGAAGAATCCAGTTGAGAATGCAAAAGCAATCACCTTGAGGAGTGGAAAAGAAGTTGGCAGAAATTTATCTAATGAAGTAATAGAAAAAAAAGAGAGAAGCTGAAGCCCTTGAAATTGAAACCTCAAAAGTCGATCCACCTCGAAGCAAGTTATTTCCTGACAATCCGAAGCCATATGTGCCGCCAGTCCCATATCCGGAAAGACTTTAGAAACACAAAATAGATAAGCAATTCTCTAAATTCCTTGATGTTTTTAAGAAATTGCACATTAATATTCCTTTTGCTGATGCCTTAGCCCAGATGCCTAGTTATGCGAAATTTTTGAAAGAAATTTTGGGAAACAAAAGGAAATTAGAAGATTATGAGACTGTGAAGTTTAATGAGGAGTGTTCAGCTATTTTGCAGAATAAATTACCACCAAAGTTGAAAGATCCAGGGAGTTTTACTATTTCTTGTACTATTGGTAATTCTTATTTTGATAAGGCATTGTGTGATTTAGGTGCAAGTATTAATTTAATGCCTTACTCTGTTTTCAAGAAATTAGGTTTGGGAGAAGTAAAAGCTACCACTGTATCTCTTCAGTTAGCAGATCGATCGATCAAATACCCAAGAGGAATAGTGGATGATGTTTTAATTAAGGATGACAAGTTTATTTTTCCTGCAGATTTCATTGTCTTAGAGATGGAGGAAGATTTCGGGGTGCCGATCATTCTAGGCCGACCTTTTCTAGCAATAGGGAGAGCTTTAATTGATGTGCAACAAGGAAAATTAATTCTCAAAGTTCAAGATCATCGAGTCACCTTCGATGTGTTCGAAGCCATGAAATATGCTGCTGAGCCAAATGATTGTTTGAGAGTTGATGCAGTTGATAAACTTGTGGAATTGACTTTTTGTAAAGCCACAATTAAAGACCGTTGGAGGCATGCTTAGTTCGGCCAAGCAAAGGAGAAGCCGAACTTGAAGAAGTCGAGCAGTACGCGAAATTTTTGGAAGCAAATCCACCTCTTTCGAGATTTAGGCCACCAAAATTCGAAGAATTGGGGTCGAATTTGAAGAAGAGGAAATCCTCTATTGAAGAACCACCAATTTTAGAACTCAAACCTTTGCCATCGCACCTTAAATATGCTTTTCTTAATGGAGTTTCTTTTCTTCCAGTAATTATTTCTTCTTCTTTAACATGTGTGATGGAGGAGAAGTTACTTCGAGTTCTGAGAGACCATAAACGAGCAATAGGATGGACTATTGCAGATATTAAAGGAATAAGCCCCTCAATATGCATGCATAAAATATTGATGGAAGAGCAATTCAAATCGGTCATCCAACCTCAAAGGAGGCTCAATCCGAAAATGCAGGAGGTGGTGAAGGCCGAGGTAATTAAGCTACTTGATACATGGATTATTTTTCCTATCTCTAACAATGCTTAGGTAAGTCCTGTACAAGTTGTTCCAAAAAAAGGAGTAATGACTGTTCAACCTAATGATGATAATGAATTGATTCCTACTAGGACAGTTACTGGGTGGCGTGTTTGCATGGATTATAGAAAATTAAATGATGCCACCCATAAGGATCACTTTCCTTTGCCTTTTATTGATAAAATGTTAGAGAGACTCGCAGGGCATGAGTTTTACTATTTTTTAGATGGATATTCTGGTTATAATCAAATCTCTATTGCACCTGAAGATCAAGAAAAGACCACTTTTACTTGTCCCTATGGTACTTTTGCCTTTAAGAGGATGCCTTTTGGTCTTTGTAATGCACCTGCTACTTTTCAAAGACGTATGATGGCTATTTTTTCTGACATGATCGAAAAATTTATTGAGATATTTATGGATGATTTTTCTGTTTTTGGCTCATCTTTCGATTCATGCTTGAATAACTTAGCTTTAGTGTTACAAAGGTGTGAGGAGACTAACCTTGTCTTGAATTGGGAGAAGTGTCACTTTATGGTGCAGGAAGAGATTGTGCTAGGCCATAAGATTTCTGTCACATGAATTGAGGTGGATCGAGCTAAGATTGAAGTTATTTCAAAATTGCCGCCTCCTACCTCTGCGAAGCTTGTTCGAGGATTTTTGGGACATGCAGGATTTTATAGGCGTTTCATTAAAGATTTTTCTAAGATTGCTAGACCCCTTTGCAATTATTGGAAAACGATGCTAAATTTGAATTTTCTGATGATTGTTTTCAGGCATTCAACACATTGAAGGAGAAGTTAGTTTCGGCTCCTATCATGACTGCACCTAATTGGGATTTGCCGTTTGAATTGATGTGCGATGCTAGTGACTCGGCTTGTGGAGCCGTACTTGGACAAAGAAAGGATGAAATTTTTCGAACAATATACTATGCAAGTCGCACCCTGTCTGGAGCTCAATTGAATTATAACACAACTGAAAAAGAGCTTTTAGCGGTAGTATTTGCTTTTGATAAATTTCGCTCTTATTTGATTGGTTCCAAAGTCATTGTTTACACTGACCACTCTGCTCTTAAGTATTTGCTTGAAAAGAAAGATTCAAAACCTAGGTTGATTAGGTGGATCTTACTGCTGCAAGCGTTCGACTTGGAAATCAAAGACAAGAAAGGGACAGAAAATTTAGTGGCTGACCATCTCTCTAGATTGCCGAATGCCCCTGTGGAAGAAAGACCAATCTTGGATGAATTTCTTGATGAGTCACTCTTCTCTGTAAAAATCGAAACCCCCTGGTATGCTGATTATATTAATTTCTTGTTAAGTAAGGTTATCCCTCCCGAATTAACTTATCAACAAAAGAAGAAATTCTTTTCTGATGTTAAACACTATCTTTAGGAGGATCCTTTCTTGTTTAATGTATGTATTGATCGAGTCATTAGGCGATGTGTTCCTAATGAAGACATATCTGACATTCTTTTTCATTGCCACGATGGACAGGTAGGAGGTCATTTTGGTGCCACAAAGACTGCAGCTAAGGTTTTACAGTTGGTTTTTATTGGCCTACACTATTTAGAGACGCATATTCTTATGTTGCTGCATGTGATAGGTGTCAAAGAACTGGTAATATATCTAGGAGACATGAAATTCCTCTAAACAATATTTTAATCTGTGAATTGTTTGATGTTTGGGGTATGGACTTCATGTGACCCTTTCCATCTTCTTATGGTAATACTTACATCTTGGTTGCTGTGGAATATGTTTCTAAATGGGTTGAGGCTGTAGCTTTGCCTTCCAATGATGCTCGAGTGGTGATTAAATTTTTGAAAAAGAATATCTTCACCAGGTTTGGTACACCTAGGGCGATTATAAGTGATCAAGGCACACACTTTTTGAATAAGCAACTTGAGTCACTTTTGCATAAATATGGTGTGACACATAAAGTAGCCGCTGCTTATCACCCTCAAACTAGTGGTCAAGCTGAAATTTCTAATAGGGAGATAAAGAGAATATTGAAAAAGACGGTGAATCAGAATAGGAAGGATTGGGCAATTAAACTTGATGATGCATTGTGGGCTTATAGGACTGCTTATAAAACTCCTATTGGTATGTCACCTTTTCGGCTTGTTTATGGAAAATCATGTCATTTGCCTGTTGAGTTAGAGCATAAAGCATATTGGGCACTGCGTTTTCTCAACTTTGATATGCAAGCAGCTGGTGAGAAGAGATTGTTGCAATTGAATGAGTTGGATGAGTTTCGCAATGAAGCATATGAGAATGCCAAGATCTATAAGGAGAGGACGAAGATATGGCATGATAGACACATCTTAAGAAGGGAGTTTCATATAGGTCAAAGAGTTTTATTATATAACTCACGTCTTCGTCTATTTCCAGGTAAGTTGAAGTCAAGATGGTCTGGACCTTTTACCATCACTAAGGTTTTCCCTTATGGAACAGTTGAAGTTATTAATGATAAGGAGGGAACCTTTAAAGTGAATGGGAAACGTCTTAAGCCCTACTTTGGAGGTGGTTTCGACTCACAAGCAGCCACCATTGCCTTACTATCACCTGCTTAAAAGAGTTGGAAGAGTTTGGCTGCAAACTATAAAGCAAGCACTTCATGGGAGGCAACCCAAGCATTTTAATTTTTCACATTTTAGCTTTATTTTTTTTAATTCACAAAAAAAAATTGAAACCTCTTGATAATAATTTTCCCTAATTACTTGATTTATTTTTGTAGGGACTTTTCTCCAAGTTTTCTTCAAGCTTTCTACCCCAACTACCTCCTATGACATGCGTTCATCATATTCCAGGGGAGTTTCTCTGTCCTTATTATTATTTTTTCTTTGCTCTTCAGCATTGAGGACACTGTTGCAATTTAGTTTGGGGGTGGAAGCTAAAATTTTTCTTGAAAATTTTTCATGAAATCTTTGCTTAATTTGAAATTTGGATGTAATTTTGGAAAAATAAAATAAAATCAGGAAAGATGTGTGAGTTAGTCTCGATCTTGAACATGTAGTCCATATTTTGAGCGCTAATCCTTATTTTTGAGTCATGTGTACCTAGAGAAGATTAATGTGAAGTATGTAATTCTCTTAGAACTCACCCAGATCTTAGAATTTGTCTGATTTTCTCTCGAGGCGAAATTCTTGGCTAAACTCAATTAAGAAAATGATTTAGGCATTCATTGGATCGTTTGAGCCTTTCAAGCCAACCTTATTTATTTATCCTTAGACACCCCATTGAGCCTGATATTGCCTAATTTCTTTGGATACCCTTGTAATGTAGCCTAAGCTTATTGATATCAATTTTCCTTGTTCCCTATGGACACATTTAATTCCTTGTGATATCATAAACTCTGGATTCTTGACATGTTTGAAAAAAAAATTGAAAAAGAAAAAGGAAGAGAAAAGCGTGCAAAAAGAAAAAAAAAGAAATACACGTATATTGTTTCTTTAGTACTGCTTATACGGATCCCTATATCCAACTTTCAACTTGAGTGAGCCTTTTGGATACTCAATGGGTTGGAATTGCACTATATAAGGAGGGACTCAGGAAGAAACTTCGCCGTAAAGCGTGGAGAGAGGAGCAATGAAAAAGAAAGAAGTTAAAAAAAATGTTGAAAAAAATGTTGATTATTGTTGAATCCAGAAAATCAACTAAGTTATGGAATTGATGTGTCTGTAGGGTAAATTGAGCTTAAACATATCTTTGTTACACCCTTAACCAATCCACATTACAATCTTATTAAGACCTACGATGTAACTTAACTATGATGGATTAATTTTTCATACTCATTTATGCAATTCTAGAATTTATATGTGCGAGTTATATATCATGTTCTTAATACTTTTAAGTGTTTGATCACCACTTGAATGATATTTGTTGTATGTATGAGACCGAAAGGAGATTATGTGCAAGCGTTTTATGATATATAGCCATGAATTCATAATAGATAGAGATATCTTATGTTTTGTTTTGTGTGGTTTCGGTAGTAGGTAAATCGAGGGTGGTTTATTGAATCCGGGAACGTTCATAGATCTTAATGCGTTTGGATTTACTTAAATTCACATGGATCAAGTATGGGTTGCTAAATCTAATTAGGGTTGCTATACCGGACCAAGGATAGTGATTTACATGAGGAAGTTCTACCATCACACTATGAATTCAATTTAATTGCATGATGAGATTGGTTAATTAATCTTGATTGGTTAAGTGAAATCGGATGCTCTAATATTTTTTCATTCTTGATAGAAATCCATTATTTGTTGCTTCTTTATATTCGAAATTTCTAATTTCTATTTTGGTTTGCTGCATTGGTTAATTTATTTTTCTTTAGAATTTTGGAGTGCTTTATTGGATCTTTAATTGGTTAGATAAATTTGAGAATTGTTCACCTTTAGTAAGTAATTTGATTGATTTGTCTACAATCTCCGTGGAAACGATACTTTTATTCATCACTTTATTACTTGTTCGATACGTACACTTGCGTTGCTAAGCAAGAGAATATCAAGCTATAAATGGGGGTTTTACTCTATCGAAATATAGATTTGGGAGCACCTCATAGGTTTTTGATCTATGTTCTTCGAACATATTGATGTTGGTGTCTCTGCAAGGCAATGGTGATGAGAGTGTCGATCCTAGACGTTTGCCGCAAGTCGTTGAAAATGGAGTGGGAGAGCTCGGCGTCTCATCACTAAATTTGGTGATCGGCTGTCAAGCATTTACTGTGACAAATCTATTATTAAGTGATGGGAGTTTGTTGCCATGCAGTTGCTGCTTTGTTATGTGCTTTTTATGTTTTTGCTTTTGTTCCGTAATTATTTGGGATTTGCTAGATTCGAAAGCCATCTATGCACTTCTCAAATATTCTGATATATGAATGACATCTTTCTTTCGACCAAAAAATATATATATATATATATATATATATATATCTTATCATGTCTGATTCTGCTCTTTAATATTTTCTGTGTCAAGGTTTTGATTAGGTTCGGCAATTCATTCTTATTCTCAATTTCGTGCCCTAATGATCGGCTAATCAAATATCTTGTTTGATATAGTCATAGCCAAACTAAGCCTTTGGACCTATCGATCGAACAATATCTATACGTATCCAGTATCTACCTAAAGCAATACTTGAAGTATAACCTTAGTAAAAGTTGCCATGTCCCCACAGATCATGGCCTAAGGTATTTATTTCGGGAAAAATGAAAAATTTAAATATTTTCACTATCGACAATATTTTATGTCTAAGATTTTTTGTGGCGGTGAATAATATTTTCCATTCATTTATTTTATAAGCAACATAAAAGATTATTTTCAGAAAAAGATTTTTCAATCGTTTATTTTTTGCGAAACAAATGGAACCTAAACGGTTCTTTTACCTCTTCCTCCTCTATTTACTCACTCATTTTCTACCTCTATCAACTCCCAACGAAGGGCTCCTGCTCGGGAAAACATTCCACGTGGAGGGTGGTCAGCTGCACGAAAGCTGTCGTGGGTCATTTGTAGATGTTCATTCCAATGTCCACAAAAAAAGTTGCTCGCGCTTCTTTTCTTTTTTTCTCCCTTTTGGTCATTTGTAGATGTTCTTTTTTTCTTCCTCCTCTATTTACTCACTCTTTTTTTCTCCCTTTTGGGTTACAAATCTGGGAAACGACTAGGTTGGTTGCGGTCCGGTTCCTCGATTGACCCTCGAGCTTACTAGTTTTAATTGGGAACTCAACCAACTGGGTCGATTTACGTGTAGAATCGATCTTGATCGGGGCATGAACTTTTTTCCTAAAAAGTTTTATAAATAACAATTGAACAATTTGATGCTACTGGTGAATCTCTCATGCAACCAGTAACACATTATGAATAATGTTGTGAATAATTATGAAAGTCATAGTTAAATAATATGGGCTTCTATCTATATAGTAACGCTTACGAACCACAATAGCCATACATATTAAAAGTACAGTTTTTTAGGTGAGAATTTATGAAGAGTCTTTAAATCCATCACAAGGTCGATTGAAGCTAGCAAGGACGAGAAGGTCGTTACTTCTTGGAATGTACATGTGACATGGGACCAATGAGAATATCAAGCAAGAAGAGACCAACAAAATCTAGGTCAAAGTGTGTCTATGAATCTTTACATTAGGACTGTGAGAAATCAATCTCCTAAATTAACAATTAGACTAAATTAGGACTTTGAGAAATCAATCTTTTAAATTATATTAGATGTTATTCTTTCTAGAGTAGATTTTTATTTCTTTATCCTTTAATTTCGAAATTCATGAAAAATACCAAAAAATATTAGCATGCCATATACATCATCGTATTTAGTGCACATAACTTAATTTGGATCATTATATGTATGTCATGTACCATGAATACCATGTCACCAATGTACGTTAGATAGTTTGCATCTCTGATTTTGTTTTTCATTACGCATTTAGAATAGTCGTTTTGCACATAGCTCAATTATATTTCATGCATCTCATAGAGAATAGTTTTGCATTTGTTTAAACCAGAACCCTAAAAAAGATTTGTTTGATGCAATGTTAATGACAAATCATATTAGGACCGTCGGAATGATTTTCTAACTAACATTGCAGTGCTCACGTTTGCTTAAAGTAAGTAAACTTATATCGGGAAAAGTACATTAGTGTTAAAGTTTCAAACGGATCACTTTAGTGCCAACTGTTTTTAAAAACGATCACTTAAGTGCTAACTTTTTTTTTTTAAAAAAAATGATCACTTTTAGTGCCAAATCTAATGTGTCATGTCAACTTAAAAAATAATAAAAATAGCACGTGTCGGATTTTTGGCGATCCATGTCACCTCTAGTACTGAAGTGATCATTTTTAAAAGAAGTTGGCACTAAAGTGATCTTCGTACACAACTTTTAGCACTAAAGTGATCCGTTTGAAACTTTTGGCACTAATGTGATCTCCATACACAACTTTTAACACTAAAAATGTACTTTTGCCACTTCTGTCCATCACTTGCAATTCATTTATGCTTTGATTATTGATGGGCTAATTACCTAAAAAAGCACAAACTTTAACTCTAATGATGATTTTGTTCCGAATTTTTTTTGTCTCATAAAAAAAATTAACTTTAGAACCAATAGTAACTCTGGCCCGAACTTTTTTCATCCTATGAAAAAGCATAAATTTTAACTTGAGTCCCAAATTCGGCCTCCTTAATTTAGAACCATAAGTTGTGCAACATGACAATTCCATATCATCAATAAATCCACGTGGTTTGTTGATGTATTCTTGGCATAGAATATGAAGTTATTTATTTGCTTCGAGAAGGAGGTAGGGCCGAGCTTGTTAAAAAAAGAAGGCTCTAGTCGTGAGCTTGGTAGATCTCATCTAGGACGTCTCTCCATAGATGGTAATACATAGCTTCAGATTCTAGCTAGATAGCTGATGCTTGTGGGTGAAGTGAAGGAGACTATGTGATGCGGGAGCATTCAATGACGTTACCAATGATATACTCGACGTTAATGTGCAACCCTTGATTTCACCCATAAGCTCTGTACAATCGTTGTTTATTCAGGCCAAGGCTAATTTTGGTCACAACTTGCTTCAATGGATTGCGTTGACTTGAAGTCAAAGGACGTACTCAGATGATGATGAACTCAGACGTTGACGAGTTCAGATGATGCGGTACAATTTCAGATGGTTGCAGCTCAGAAGATAGTTTGTTTAGAAGATGGCACCTTTCCAATCCAACTTTCCTAATTAGTTGCTGATTTAAAGGCCAATCAAATATATATCTATAGAAGGTTATATACAGATATTTACTTTGATTCGGAAGATATTTTAGGGATGATATTTGATTTGCTAAGCTGATGGACAAGATTATCTTATTTTCTTTTCCGTATTATTTGAATTGGTTTAGGATTATTTGTTTTCTTTTATTTTACGTTGTCTTCGTCTCTCTATTTAAGGAGGAATATTCTCTATTGTAAGGAGACTTTTGATAATTAATGAATGAGAATTTTTCTTAAGTGTTGAGTTTTAAACACTTCGACATCTTTATCCTTGGAAAGTGGATACTCCTTGGTGGTGAGCCAAAAGCCCTTTATCCTTGGTTGGTGGCAAGCCTTTAGACCTTGGTGGTGATCTGCGACACTCTATACATTGGAACACCTATCATACGGAATCACTCGCTGATGCACACATCAAATTTGGTATCAGAGCTCTAGGTTGAATTCTTTTGAGTGATTCATTTTCTGCTATCAATATCTTTCTACCATGTAAGATGGTAACGTTCCAAGAGGCTTGACTTTGGAGCAAGCCCACAACGAAAGGGGGGATCGTGCAATAAACATGTTGCAACAACAGATGGAGCGAGTTCTCACATTATTGGAGAATCGAGCAGGGCAAGATCTGCCGTCGCAAGAGCCTTGCAATAATCACTTGCGCTATGAAGATCCTCGTTCGAATTCTGATGATGAATCCAGCAACACATGAGGTGATTCTAACGATTCGGACTATCGAACTAGGAGGAGGAGGAGAGGAAGGCATAACGACGACCGCGATGTGAAGGTAGAGGTACCTGAATTTGAAGGTAGCCTTAACCCCGATGATTTTATTGATTGGCTGCATACTGTAGAATGAGTATTTGAATTTAAATCTTACTCAGACGAAAAGTTATGCAAGGTTGCTGTTCTTAAGTTTAAAAAGTATGCTTCACTATGGTGGGAGAATCTGAAAAATCAAAGAGTCTGGGATCGAAATAAAAAAGATCCGTTTGTGGGAAAAACTCAAGAAGT
Organism: Rhodomyrtus psidioides; assembly: GCA_021437785.1. Lineage (NCBI taxonomy): Eukaryota > Viridiplantae > Streptophyta > Magnoliopsida > Myrtales > Myrtaceae > Rhodomyrtus > Rhodomyrtus psidioides. The sequence goes on along the minus strand of JAILYB010000015.1, from coordinate 7,942,396 downwards.
TGATGAAGAAGAGATTCTTGCCCACGACTTATAAACAAGATTTATTCTTGAAGCTGAATTCTCTCAAGCAATACGGAATGAGTGTAGAAGAATACATCTGGGAGTTTGAGCAACTCATGATGAGGTGCGATGTTCCAAAATCGCAAGAGTAAACCATTGCTCGTTTCTTTGGTGGCTTGAATAGAGATATTGCTGATTTGGTTGAGCTTCAACCTTATTGATCGTTTGAAGATGTGTGCAAATTAGCGATGAAGGTTGAAAAGCAAGTGAAGAATAAGAGGTTTTCTTCCAAGACCTCGATAAATGGGACATCCTTTTACAAGGGTGATTCTTCTGGGAAGGTTGAGAGTTCGTCGGTTAAAGATAAAGATAAAGCAAAGGTGGCTAAACCCGTCAAATAGCCAAACAAGAAGCTTGATGGAGACAATCGAAAGTTCTCTAAATGCCTTGGCTATGGGCATTTTCAGGGAAATTATCCTAACCGGATAGTTATGACTCTTCAAGAAGTTGAGAAGATCGAGTTGAAGATTCAAGAAAAAGAGGATGAATCTAATCACAATGATTTTGAATTAGAGGAACGAGAAGAGCTCTTGGAAGAAGCTGACAATGGCGATTTTCTAGTTATTCGGAGAGCCTTACATTTCACCGTTTCCACAAGAGATGAAGAACCAAGGGAAAATATCTTCCGCACCCGTTACACCTTTAACGGGAATGTGTGTTCAATAATCGTTGATGGAGGAAGCTGCACCAACGTTGCTTCGACAATTTTAGTTGACAAACTAAAGTTACCAACTACTAAACATCCTCAACTGTACCAACTCCAATGGCTCAGCAAGGGAAGTGATCTTAAGGTAAGTAAATGAGCCTTGATTTCGTTTTCTATCGGCAAAAGTTATCAAGATCAGATTGTGTGTGATGTTATTCCTATGGATGCATGCCACTTGTTATTGGGAAGACCCTGGCTGTATGATAGAAAGGTTGTGCATGATGGGCGCAAAAATACATATTCGTTTCACATGGAACAGAAGTACATTACTCTTATTCCCTTGAGTCTACTCTTGATGCCGAAAAATCAACCTGGGGAGGGAAACACCAGAAAGGAGAGTCTATTCTTGAATGAAACTCGGGTTGAGAGATGCATTAGCAAATAAAAGAATATATATGCTTTGCTCTTCTCCTCCTAGTTCGATAATCCAAATCGCTAGAATTACCTCATGTGTTGCTGGATTCATCATCAGAATTTGAACGAGGATCGTCATGGCGCCGGTGATGATTGCGAGGCTCTCGATGCGGCGGGTCTTGCCTCGGTTGGTTCTCCAATAAGGTGAGAACTCACTCCATCTGTTGCTGCAAAGTGTCGATTGCTCGATCGCGCCGTTCATTGTGAGGTTGCTCCAAAGTCAAGCCTCTTAGAACGTTACCATCTCCAATGGTAGGAAGATATTGATAGTAGAAAAGGAATCACTCAAAGAATTCAACCTGAAGCTCTGATACCAACTTGATACGTACGTGGGCGAGTGATTCCGTAGGATAGGTGTTACGATGCACAGAGTATCGCGAACAAGTTCAAAAGGGTAAATTGAGGGACGGTGTTTGCGGAAGTCGGGTTTAAGTGTATGGATTGTATGTTGAAATAATGAAGGAATTCGAGTTATATCGTAGGCGTAAAGATATCACCAGCCAACAATACAAAACGAGAGATAGAACGATCGCTACCAAGGCCTAAAGATATCACCAGCCGAGGAAGAAGATCGAGATTGATAGAAAGCTCACCACCAAGGTATAAAGGCTACGCCACCAACCAAGGATAAATGGCTTTTTGGCTCACCACCAAGGAGTATCTACTCTTCAAGGTTGAAGATGCCGAAGTGTATAACTCAACACTTAAGAGGAACTCTCGTTCATCAACAATCAATGTCGTCTGGTCTCGTCTGGTCTTACAATAGAGAATACTCCTCCTTTAAATAGAGGGACGAATACATCGTAAAATAAAAAAGGAAACAAATAATCCTAAACCAATTCAAATACGTAAAAAGAAACAAGATAATCTCGTCTACCGGCTTAGCATATCAAATGTCATCCGTAAAAGATATTTCGAATCTGCGTAAATATCTCTAGATAACCTTCTATGGATATATATTTGATTGGTAATCAAGTCAGCAACTAAATAGGAAAGTCGCATTAAGATTATCCATCATTTGCGCGTAAACATCTTCTGAGCTGCTAACATCTGAGCCTGTGCCGCAACATCTGAGTTGTTGTCAACGCTTGAGCTCCTCATCACCTGAACACGTCTTTTACTCCTTATGTCGATGCGATCCAACGAAGTAAGTTGTGACCAAATTCAGCTTTGGTCTGAACAATTAATGATTGTGCAGAGCTTGTGAGTGGAATCAAAGATTGCACATCAACGTCGGGTATATCATTGGTGACGTCATCGAATGCTCCCGCATCATAATCCCCAGGTTGTTTGAGATTTGACCTCAAATTTGAAAGGTCATCATCCTCCAAGTATGTAGATAAATCTCTTGCATTAAAAGTAGCCGAAACTCCAAATTCTCTAGGGAGCTCTATTTTATACGCATCATCACCAATTCTTTTTAGAACTTTAAATGGGCCATCAGCTCTCGGCATCAGCTTATTCTTTCTCTTGAAAGGAAATCTTTCCTTAGATGAATCCACACAAAATCACCTGGTTGGAAATAAGTCTTCTTTCTATGCCGATTAGCCTTTTTCTTGTAAGACTCGTTGGCCTTCTCAATCTTGGATCGAATCTGCTCATGAAGCTTCTTCATCACTTGAGCTCTTTATTTTCCATCGAAGTTGACTTGAGAGTTGGACGGAATTGGAATCAAATCAATCAGCGTGAGAGGATTCAGTCCATACACAACTTCAAAAGGTGATTGACCAGTGATATAGCTTGGTGATCGATTATAAGCAAACTCAGCATGAGCAAGCTTCAAATTCCAATCTTTCAAGTATTTACTTACCATTCCTCGAAGGAGAGTAGTAAGAGTTCAATTCGTTACCTCAGTTTGACATCGGTTTGAGGATGACAAGTTGTGCTTAATAGAAGTCTTGTACCAAGCATTCTCCACAAGGTCTTCCAAAAGTAACTCAAGAACTTCGAGTCACGATCTGATACAATAGTTTTTGGTACTCCATGGAGGCAAACGATCTCCTTAAAATACAGATCAGCAATATAAGAGGCGTCATCCGTCTTATGACAATGAATAAAATGTGCCATTTTAGAGAACCGATCAACAACAACCATGATGACGTCGTTTTCCCTCTGAGTTCTCGGAAGAGCCACAATAAAATCCATGCTCACATCTTCACAAGGTTGCAATGGAACTGGAAGTGGAGTATATAAACCTTCATGAAAATGACTCTTGGCTCTTTGGCAAGTTGCACATCTCGAAATAATTGCATGCACATCGCCACTCATCTTTGGCCAGTAGAAATGTTCTTGAAGAACCTCAAGAGTTTTGTTGATGCCAAAATGACCTGCTAATCCTCCTCTGTGTGCTTTACTTATTAACAATACTCTAAACGAGATCATTGGAACACATAATCGATTTCCTTTGAAAAGAAAACCATCTTGGACAAAATAAATGCCATGAACTCCATGCTTACAATCGGTCATGATAGATGAGAAATCAGGATCGCTAGCATACAGTTCTTTCATCGTCTGAAAACCAATAATTCTCGAATCCAAAACAGCAAGTATAGAATATCTTCTCGATAAAACATCAGCTACCACATTAGTATAACCAAGTTTATACTTTGAAACAAATGAAAATGGTTGAAGGAATTCTACCCATTTTGCATGTCTTGAATTGAGCTTGTGTTGGCCACTAATAAACTTGAGTGCCCCATGATCTGAATGAAGAATGAATTGTTTTGGCCTTAAGTAATGAGACCAATGATCTAGAGCTCTCACAATGGCATAGAACTCTTTATCATATGTCGAGTAGTTCTTCTTGGAGTCGGTCAGCTTCTCACTAAAATACGCCAACGGCTTTTGCACTTGGACAAGGATAGCCCCAATGCCAACTCCACTTACATCACATTCAACTTCAAATACTTTGTCAAAATCAAGAAGTGCAAGGATAGAAGACTCACAAAGTTTTTGCTTTACTGATTCAAAAGCGCTGTGAGCAGCCTTTGTCCATTCAAAAGCACCTTTCTTCATACATTCAGTCATGAGAGCCATAAGAGTGCTGAAGTTCTTCACAAATCTGTGATAGAAAGATGCAAGACCACGAAAACTTCTTACATCAGTGATAGACTTCGGTGTCGGCCATGATCTTATTGCTTTCACCTTGGAACGATCAACGGAAATTCCATCTTTAGAAACCACATAACCAATGAATATAACGCTGGAAGAAAAGAATTCACACTTTTCCATCTTCGCATAGAGTTTATGCTGTCTCAGAACATCGAACACTTGTTTCAAGTGAGAAACATGCTCTTTCTCACCTTTGTTATACACAAGAATATCATCAAAGTATACAACAACAAAGTGACCTATAAAAGGACGAAGGACCTCATTCATAAGCCTCATGAATGTACTCGGAGTATTAGATAGTCCGAATGGCATAACCACCCACTCATGAAGTCATCCTTTCGTCTTAAAAGCTGTTTTCCATTCATCACCTTCTCGCATTCGAATCTGGTGATAGCCACTTCGCAAATCTATCTTTGAAAACACAGTTGAACCATATAATTCATCAAGCATATCATCAGGTCTAGGTATAGGGTACCTATACTTAATGGTGGTGTTGTTGATGGCTTAGCTATCCATGCACATTTTGAATGAGCCATCTTTCTTTGGCACAAGTAGAGCCGGTACAGAACATGGGCTCATACTTTCTCGAACATACCCCTTCTTGATAAGCTCATTAACTTGCCATTGCAACTCATTTGTTTCTTCCGTATTACATCGGTAAGTTGCTTTGTTCGGTAGAGAAGCTCCGGGCATCAAATCAATATGATGTTCAATTCCCCTTAACAGAGGTAATCCAACCGGTAGCTCCTCTGGAAATACAACTGCAAATTCTTTCAACAAGGAATGTATTTTCGGGTGCAAAGGTTTCTCAATCTCACTCTTTTTCTCAACCACGAGAAAAGAATACACATTCTTTTGTTTACTAATGGCTCTCTCAACCCGAGTTTCATTCAAGAATAGGCTCACCTTTCTAGTGTTTCCCTCCTCAGGTTGATTTTTTGGGTATCAAGAGTGGACTCAAGGTAACAAGAGTAATGTGCTTCTGTTCCTTATGAAACGAATATGTATTTTTGCACCCATCATGCATTATATTCCTATCATATAGCCAAGGTCTTCCCAATAACAAGTGGCATACATCCATGGGAATAACATCGCACATAATCTGATCTTGATAACTTTTATCGATATAAAAAGAAATCAAGGCTCATTTTGTTACCTTTAGATCACTTCCCTTGCTAAGCCATTGGAGTTTGTACGGTTGATGATGTTTGGTAGTTGGAAACTTCAGTTTATTGACCAAAGTTGTCGAAGCAACATTGGTGCAGCTTCCTCCATCAATGATCATGGAACACACCTTCCCGTTAATGGTGCAACGGGTGTGGAAGATATTTTCTCTTTGCTCAGCATCTTCTGAGGTAACGTTTGAGTGTAAGGCTCTCCGGATAACTAGACAATCTTCATTGTCGGCTTCCTCCATGAGCTCCTCTTGTTCCTCAAATGCAGAATCTTTATGATTAGATTCATCCTCTTCCTTTTGAATCTCCAACTCAATCTTCTTAGCTTCTTTAAGAGTCATAACTCTCCGGTTAGGACAATTTGCTTGAAAATGCCCATAGCCAAGACATTTAAAACACTTTCGACTATCTCCTTCGGGCTTTTTGTTCTGTTCTTTGACGGGCTCTATCGCCTTCGCTTTATTTTTGTCTTTAGCTGACGAACTCTCAATCTTTCCAGAAGAAGCACCCTTGAAAAAGGATGTCCCATTTGTCGAGGTTTTGGAAGAAAACCTCTTGTTCTTCACTTGCTTTTCAACCTTCATGGCTAGTTTGCACACATCTTCAAATGACCAATAAGGTTGAAGTTCAACCAAATCAGCAATATCTCTATTCAAGCCACCAAAGAAACGAGCTATGATTTGTTCTTGCGATTCTGGAACATCGCACCTCATCATGAGTTGCTTAAACTCCCGGATATATTTCTCTACGCTCATTCCGTATTGCTTGAGAGAATTCAATTTCAAGAATAAATCTTGCTTATAATTCGTAGGCAAGAATCTCTTCTTCATCAATTTCTTGAGTATTTCCCCCGAACGGATTTTTCTTTTTCCATCTCGGACTATTTGATTCTTTAGATTCTCCCACCATAATGAAGCATACTTTTTAAACTTAAGAACTACAACCTTGCATCGCTTCTCATCCGAGTAAGATTTAAATTCAAATACTCGTTCTATAGTAAGCAGCCAACCAATAAAATCATCAGGATTAAGGCTACCTTCAAATTCAGGTAAGTCTACTTTCACGTCACGATCGTTGTCGTGCCTTCCACTTCTCCTCCTAGTTCGATAATCCGAGTCGCTAGAATCACCTCCTGTGTTGCTGGATTCATCATCAGAATTTGAACGAGGATCGTCATGGCGCCGGTGATGATTGCAAGGCTCTCGATGCGGCGGGTCTTGCCTCAGTTGGTTCTCCAATAAGGTGAGAACTCACTCCATCTGTTGCTGCAAAGTATCGATTGCTCGATCGTGCTGTTCATTATGAGCTTGCTCCAAAGTCAAGCCTCTTGGAACGTTACTATCTCCCATGGTAGGAAGATATTGATAGCAGAAAAGGAATCACTCAAAGAATTCAACCTGAAGCTTTGATACCAACTTGATGCGTGCGTGGGCGAGTGATTTCGTAGGATAGGTGTTATGATGCACAGAGTGTTGCGAACAAGTTTAAAAGGGTAAATTGAGGGACGGTGTTTGCGGAAATCGGGTTTAAGTGTATGGATTGTATGCGGAAATAATGAAGGAATTCGAGTTATATCGTAGGTGTAAAGATATCACCAGCCAACAATACAAAACGAGGGATAGAACGATCGCTACCAATTCCTAAAGATATCACCAGCCGAGGAAGAAGATCGGGATTGATAGAAAGCTCACCACCAAGGTATAAAGGATATGCCATCAACCAAGGATAAATGGCTTTTTGGCTCACCACCAAGGAGTATCTACTCTCCAAGGATAAAGATGCCGAAGTGTATAACTCAACACTCAAGAGGAACTCTCGTTCATCAACAATCAATGTCGTCTGGTCTCGTCTAGTCTTACAATAGAGAATACTCTTCCTTTAAATAGAGGGACGAATACATCGTAAAAGAAAATGAAACAAATAATCCTAAACCAATTCAAATACGTAAAAGGAAACATGATAATCTCGTCTACCAGCTTAGCATATCAAATATCATCCCTAAAAGATGTTTCGAATCTGCGTAAATATCTCTAGATAACCTTCTATGGATATATATTTGATTGGCAATCAAGTCAGCAACTAAATAGGAAAGTCGCATTAAGATTATCCATCATTTGCGCGTAAAAATTTTCTGAGCTGCGAACATTTGAGCCTGTGCCGCAACATCTGAGCTATTGTCAATGCCTGAGCTCCTTATCATCTGAACACATCTTTTACTCCTTATGTCGATGAGATCCAACGAAGTAAGTTGTGACCAAATTCAGTTTTGGTCTGAACAATTAATGATTGTACAGAGCTTGTGAGTGGAATCAAAGATTGCACATCAACGTCGGGTATATCATTGGTGACGTCATCGAATGCTCCCACATCACTTTGTTATTGTACACTTTGATGATATTCTTGTCTATAGCAAAAGTGAAGAGGAGCATGTTTCTCATTTGAAACAAGTGTTCAATGTTCTAATACAACATAAGCTCTATGCAAAGATGGAGAAGTGTGAATTCTTCTCTTCCAACATTATATTCTTTGGTTATGTGGTTTCTAAAGATGGAATCTCCGTTGATCATTCCAAGATGGAAGCAAGAAGATCATGGTCGACACCAAAATCTATAATTGATGTAAGAAGTTTTCATGGTCTTGCACCTTTCTACTGTAGATTTGTGAAGAACTTCTCCCATGACCGAATGTATGAAAAAATGTTCTTTTGAATGGGCAATGGCTGCTCAAAATGCTTTTGAATCAGTAAAGCAGAAACTTTGTGAGTCTCCTATCCTTGCACTTCCTAATTTTGACAAAGTATTTGAAGTTGAATGTGATGCAAGTAGAGTTGGCATTGGGGTTGTTCTCGTCCAAGAGTAAAAGCCGTTGGCGTATTTTAGTGAGAAGCTAACCGACTCCAAGAAGAACTACTCGACGTATGATAAAAAGTTCTATTCCATTGTGAGAGCTCTCGATCATTGGAGTCATTACTTAAGGCCAAAGCAGTTTGTACTTCATTCAGATCATGAGGCCCTCAAGTTCATTAGTGGCCAACACAAGCTAAACTCGAGACATGCTAAATGGGTAGAAGTCCTTCAATCTTTTTCATTTGTTTTGACGTATAAACCTACCATACTAATGTGGTAGCTGATGCTTTATCAAGGAGATATTCTATGCTTGTTGTTTTGGATTCTATAATTCTTGGTTTTTAGACTATAAAAAATTTTATGCTAGTGATCTTGATTTCTCATCATCATGACCGATTGTAAACATGGAGTTCAGGGCACTTATTCTATCTAAGATGGTTTTCTTTTCATAGAAAATCGGTTAAGTGTTCTGATGAGCTCGTTTAAAGAATTTCTAATTCGTGAAGTACATGAAGGAGGATTAGCTGGTCCTTTTGGTATAAACAAAACTCTTAAGATTTTTTAGGAACATTTTTACTGGCCTAAGATGAACGGGGATGTGTATACCATTGTTTCGAGATGTACAACTTACCAAAGAGCTAAGAGTCATTTTCATGAAGGTTTATATACTCCATTTCCAGTTCTATTGCAGCCCTGGGAAGATGTGAGCATGGATTTTATTGTGGCTCTTCTGAGAACTCAGAGGAGAAAAGACTCCATCATGATGGTTGTTGATCGATTCTCTAAAATGACACATTTTATTCCTTGTCATAAGAAGGATGATGCCTCTTATATTGCTGATTTGTATATTAATGAGATCATTCGCCTCCATGGAGTACTGAAAATCATTGTATCCGATCATGACTCGAATTTCTTGAGTTACTTCTGGAAGACCTTGTGGAGAATGCTTGATACAAGACTTCTATTCAGTACAACTTATCATCCTCAAACCAATGGCCAAATAGAGGTAACCAATCGCACTCTCACAACTCTCCTATGAGGTATGGTGAGTAAGTCATTGAAAGATTGGGATTTTAAGCTTGCTCATGCTGAATTTGCTTATAATCGATCACCAAGTTATACTACTGGTCAATCACCTTTTGAAGTTGTTTACGCACTTAATTCTCTCACTCCAATAGATCTGATCCCAATTTCGTCCGAATCTCAAGTCAACTTCGATGGAAAAGAAAGCGCTCAAGTGATGAAGAAGCTTCATGACTAGAAACGTTCCAAGATTGAGAAGGCCAATGAGTCTTACAAGAAGAAAGCTAATCAGCATAGAAAGAAGACTTATTTACAATCAAGTGATCTAGTGTGGATCTATCTAAGGAGGGAAAGATTTCCTTCCAAACGAAAGAACAAGCTGATGCCGAGAGCTGATGGACCATATAAAGTTCTGGAGAGGATTGGCGGCGATGCGTATAAAGTTGAACTCCTTGGAGAGTTTGGGGTTTCGATGACTTTTAATGTGGGGGATCTATCTTCATACTTGGAGGATGATGACCTTTTAGATTTGAGGTCAAATTTCAAAAAACCTGGGGAGTATGATGCAGGAACATTCGATAACGTCACTAATGATATAATCGACGTTAATATGCAACCCTTGATTCCACCCATAAGCTCTGCACAATTGTTGTTTATTCAAGCCAATGCTAATTTTGGTCACAACTTGTTTCAATGGATCGCGTTGACTTGAAGTCTAAGGATGTACTCAGATGATGATGAGCTCAGACGTTGACGAGTTTAGATGATGCGGTACTATCTCATATGTTCACATCTCAGAAGATAATACGCTCAGAAGATAGTTCGTTTAGAAGATGGCACAATTCCAATCCGACTTTCCTCATTAGTTGCTGATTTAAAAGCCAATCAAATATATATCCATATAAGGTTATCTAAAAATATTTACTTTGATTCGGAAGATATTTTAGGGATGATATTTGATATGCTAAGCTGATGGATGGGATTATCTTATTTCATTTTTCATATTATTTGAATAGATTTAGGATCCTTTTCTTTTACGTTGTCTTTGTCCCTCTATTTAAAGGAGGAGTATTCTCTATTGTAAGGAGACTTTTGATAATTGATGAATGAGAATTTCTCTTGAGTGTCGAGTTTTAAACACTTCGGCATCTTTATCCTTGGAGAGTGGATACTCCTTGATGGTGAGCCAAAACCCTGGCATAGCCTTTAGACCTTGGTGGTGACTTTCTATCAATCCCGATCTTCTTCCTCGACTGGTGTTGACTTTAGGTTGGTGTCGATCATTCTATCTTTCCTTTTGTATTGTTGGCTGGTGATATCTTTACGCCACAATATAATTCGATTCATATCATTCCTTACACTTTCCACATACTTAATCCCTAAATTTCCATATACCATCCATTACTTCAACCCGTTAAACCCCTTTTGTAACACTCTATACATCGAAACACCTATCCTACGGAATCACTCACCCATGCACGCATCACGATGAATATGTTAACTATCGTTCTTCAAATTGTGCCAAAGGTGAAGCAGATGAACAACTTCAGATTTCGTGCTAAGAAGACAATGAATGATGCCTTAAATCCACGCGGCTTAAATCCTGAAATTGCCAAGTTGGATAACTAATGGTTCTAAATTAAGGAGGGCCAATTTTAAGACTTAAGTTAAAGTTTGCGCTTTTTCATGGGATAAAAAAAAGTTTGCGCCAAAATTTCCATTGGACTTAAAGTTGGTGCTTTTTTATGAGACAAAAAAAGTTCGGGCCAGAATCGTCCTTAGACATAAAGTTGATATTTTTTACGGAATTGACCTCCTTTTTATTGGCAAATACAACCAACATAATAGATTGTTCTAGGTTAGTCTTCCTGCTTCTCTTTACAACTAGCATTTCCATCGCCTAAGTTTTTTTTTTTATTTTTTTTTTGATAAACTTGAGCTTCATTCTTTGACTTTTCTAGCCTACTAGTTTATTCTAGAAAATGGATCAAGGAGGTAGAAAATGGATCATGAATCAACACTCCTCCTTGATCCATTTTCGTGATGCTCTAAGCATGTTTTGTATAGTCTCGAAATGGATAAGGGATAGGATAGTTTCTAGAACATAGGTCATGGGATAAAACAAAAATAGTTTCATTAGTTGAACAAAATAGTTTTACAAATATAGTTGGTGGAGGAGCACTGGTAGAGGAGATAAGGATGTGGGTTTATGAGCTCACTCCTCACCCTCTTACAAGAATGAACTATGGCATTTTTATAGGCAATTACAACCGACACAATAGATTGTTCTAGGTTAGTCTTCCTGCTTCTCTTTATAGCTAGCATTTTCACCGCCTAAGGGTTTTTTTTGGTAAGAGATAAACTTGAGCTTCATTCTTTTGACTTTTCTAGCCTACTAGTTTATTCTAGAAAATGGATCATGAATCAATACATGCAATCCCCATTGCATTGACACTTTGTAGGCTCATTCCTTTTATCTTTCATTATGTCATTGTTAACATAGACAGATTTCAAGGAAGAACATATTCCTCAATTTTATGTATATATTCTTCATATCTTTTACAATGACCTAGAGAGAGGGAGATATATATATATATATATATATATATATATATATATATATATACAAGAAAGGAAAGAATCCTAAAAAGCATAACCTTTAATCTATCTAATTACAGCTCATACATACAACTCATTCCCATGCTCTCCCTCAAGTTGGTGCATAGATGTCGTAAATGCCCAACTTGTCAAGTGAGCTATGGAAGAACCTCTTGATACGGCCTTTGTCAAAATATCTGCCAATTGGTCTTCAAATCGCACAAATGGAAATCGAATCATTTGGGAGTCCAAGTTTTGATTGATAAAATGACGATCCACTTCAACATGTTTGGTATGGTCATGCTGAACTAAATTGTGAGAGATGTCAATTGCTGCTTTATTATCACAAAATAACTTCATCTCAGCTTTAGGAGCGAACCCAATCTCCGACACTAATTTCTTAAGCCAAAGGAGCTCACATAACCATTTAGCCATCTCTCTAAATTCGGCCTCTGCACTTGATAATGCCACCACCTCCTGCTTCTTGCTCCTCCAAGTAACTAAATTTCCTCCCACGAAGGTGAAGTACCTTAATGTTGATCTCCTGTCATAAACACCTCCGATCTAGTCTGCATCAGAAAACCCATCGATCTCAAGATGACCTTTTTTAATAATCTCAAACCTCACCTTGGAGAGGTCTTCAAGTAGTGAAGTATACGTAACACTACATTCATTTGATAACTCGGGGCATGCATGAATTGGTTAACAATACTCACCGCATATGAAATGTCAGAATGTGTATGTGATAGATAAATTAGTTTGCCAATTAACCTTTGATACCTTTTTTTGTTTGTTGGCACTTGATCTGGATACTCCCCAAGCCTATAATTCTGAATAATTGGTGTGTCTGCAGGTTTGCAGCCCAACATTCCCACATTTGCTAATAGATCTAGCACATACTTTATTTGTGGGAGAAATATTCCCCTGTCGATTTCGCTACCTCAATACCTAGGAAGTATTTCAACCCCCAAGATTTTTCATCTCAAACTCCTTAAAAAGTTCCTTTTGGAGTTTAGATATTGTCGTTAAATCATCTTTAGTGATAACCATATCATCAACATAGATAATCAACATAGTTACCTTCCCTTGATATCTTTTCAGGAACAATGTGTGATCCGAATTACTTTGGGAATACCCATATCTCCTCATTGCCAAAGTGAACCGGTCAAACCATGCTCATGGAGACTACTTCAAATAATACAATGATCTCTCTAACTTACACACCGCCTCAAGTTGTAAAAGTGAATTGTAATCGGGTGAAATATCCATATAAATATCTTCTTCAATATCACTATGAAGAAATGCACTCTCGACATCATATTGGTATAGTGGCCAGTCTAGATTAGCTACAAGAGACAACAAGACACGAACAATATTAAGTTTAGCAACAGGAGAAAACATCTCCTGATAATCAATCCCGTAAGTTTGCATATACCCCTTTGCTACTAGTCTTACATTGTATCTCTCAATACATCAATCTATTTTGTACTTCATAGAAAGGACCAACTTACATCCCACAGCCTTCTTTCCCTTAGGTAAATCCATAGCTTCCAAGTCTTTTTTTTTTTCAAGTGTAGCCATCTCCTCCTCCATTGCTTGAACTCATTTGAGATCTTTGAGAGCATCATGTACCTCTTATGGAATACGAATTGCAAACAAGTTCAACACAAATGCCTTCAATGGATCCTGGTTGACACATAATTCGCAATAAGATAGGTCGATCTTTTCTCTTCAACATCCGACGAATATTTATTCGGAGGCTTGCTTCGATTGTGTCGACCGGATAGTTTATATCCTACAAAGTATTAAACTCATCAAAGACACAAGAAGGAGTAGAATAAGTTACCTCAAGAATATTTTCAGGAGTTGAGTCGGGTTCTGTAGAAGAGGGAAGCTGTTCTTCGTGATTTGTTCTTGTAAGAGTTGACCACTCCTTGTCGGGGCCTGTTCAATATCAAGCCTGTTCAATGTCATGTATCATTTGACTAGTCACCACCTCCTCTTGTACGGTCTCCGTTGGCACCACAACTCTTATTTCCGGTGACTTCTACACTTGTTGAAGTTCCCTAGCATTAGACGACGCCTCATCCACTCCCCCAAACCCTCCTTTTATTTCGGATAATATACTTCCAGAAAAATCCCGTCAATTCTCCCTTTCTATTTGTGTCTCCTCTTGAAAGGAAGAATTGAAATTCTAGTAAAAGGATCCAGCTCCAACAAAAGAGACATCCATAGTCACATAGTTTCGCCAAGTGGAGGGTTGTAGTAGCGATACCCCTTCTAGTGTATACCATACCCCAAGAGCAGACATTACAGTGCACATGGATCAAGTTTCGTTCACTGGGTCTTTGGGATGCGAATAAATGCAACACACCCGAACACCCGAGGAGGAATGATTAGGACAGACGGTAAATGGACATATAAAGACAAAGTCTGTAATGGTGTCTGGAAGTTCAACACTTTAAATGGCATCCGGTTGAGGAGATGTGTAGCTGTAATTATAGCGTTGTCCCAAAATCTTTGAGGCACATAACTCTTGTTGACACCTAATTTTGGCGGTCTCATATTTTGCTAAAATAGAAGATGTTTAATCTACTAAATATGTGCCCTCTCTTGTTTTATGTAGTTATTATATATATTATTTTTTAAAAAGTAAAAATAAAAATGGAGTGGGCCGTACAGGTCCGAAGTCTCGCGGCCCACGAGTTCAATCCGTGGATTAGCCCGCTCATTCGCCTTACCAGGGCCATTCTCTGCAATGGGCTAGCCTGCCCTTTTTGTCTTTTTCGCGGCCCATCATTTCCCGCGGATGGGCCTGCATGCGTGGCCCTTCTTCTTTTCCATAGCCTCATGCGAGCCGGCCCAATTGAGCTTATTTCCACAGCCCATCTCACTCTCTCTTTTGTCTTGGCCTTCCACGTGCACACATGATCACTTCTCCTGCTCAGTTCAGAGGACTGCACTTCACTCACATCACTCATTAACTCTACCATATACATCACGTGGTCCACGTCTACCTCAGAATTAATTGGCTCCCAAGATTAATTCGCTCCCGTCCAAATGAGGAGGGGGCATGTTGTTTCGAAAAAAAAAGCAAAAAAAGAAAAAAAATGAGGGGCGGGGGGAGAAGAAAGGGTTGGCAAGAGAGAAAAAAAAGAACGTAAAAGGGAGAAGAGGGTGGAAAGTCGAGGAGAGCAGCTGACCTTTGGCAAAAAAAGGCCCCGACGTTGCTTACCTTCCACCGACCACCATACCTCAAGCGACTTCATAACCAGTGACGTCTTTGAACAAGGTAAGCTCTGAGTCCCATATTTTCTTTGCATGGCCAAACTAGGGGACTCGTTTTAGCTAGCATCAGTTTTTACTTGAACTGGGTGAGGGTTGTCGTAGAAATATTCTCGCTAGACTCTCACTATGTGGCCTCGAATAGTCTGCTATCCCCGACCCTTCTCCTGTTTGTTATTTTTGTGCTCAAGTTCATGGTTTGTACTGTGTGTCCGGATGACGAGTCTTGGCCGTCAAGCGGTCAATAGTCGGAGGTATACAAGCTCGAGACTGGTTGCCTTCGTGTGCCCCGGGACGTCGGTGTGTGAACAAATTTCAAAGTGGAAAGGCCATGACGTAGTGGAGTCAATTCTGTTCGGCCAAGCTAGTGGCACGGGGATACGAACGAAGACCACACGAGTTTCCAACGACGGCGGCACAGTGTTGAAGACGATATCGGTTGAGCTGACAAAGCAGGTCCCGAAAGTCGTGCAATGAATAAGTTCCGGAGGAAGGCGACATAGGTGAGTAAAGGCGGTCCGGCTGAGTTGGCGGCTTGAGAACGCAAGCTGGAGGAGCTAGTGACGCCGAGCAGGCGTATCCGAACAAGTCTCATTGGCTGTCCTTGGCGCTAGAAGCAATGGATAGCGCTCGGATGCGTCGGTCAAGCGGGCGAAGCCTGATGATAGTGCGAAGAGCGGGTCTCGACGGTTTGGTGGCCCACAGAGCGAAGGCTGTTGTTCGGCTCAAGTCGTTCCATCGGATTCGTCGATGGAAGGCTGTGATATCCCCTCCCTAGTCCCACATTGCCTAGGGGGAGGTCTTGGGTGGCTTTATAAGCCTTGGGGGTGCCCTTGATTTGCATGAGGCCTTTTCCCGGCTGAGTGCTCGGAAAGCAAAACTGTGCGGGTTGCAAAGCCCAAAGCGGACAATATCGTGCAAGTGGGATCCCGGCCGTTACAAATGGTATCAGAGCGGACCCCCGACCGCATGTGTGGACCCCGGTAGCTGGGTAGCGGTAGCGGCGGAGTCCGCGAGCCCGCGAGCCCCAGTGCGGTACGGGCACAACGAGGACGTTGTGTCCGAAGGGGGGGAGATTGTGATATCCCCTCCCTAGTCCCACATTGCCTAGGGGGAGGTCTTGGGTGGCTTTATAAGCCTTGG
Organism: Rhodomyrtus psidioides; assembly: GCA_021437785.1. Taxonomy (NCBI): domain Eukaryota; kingdom Viridiplantae; phylum Streptophyta; class Magnoliopsida; order Myrtales; family Myrtaceae; genus Rhodomyrtus; species Rhodomyrtus psidioides. Next base: position 7,926,035 of record JAILYB010000015.1, on the reverse strand, counting down.
GGGTGCCCTTGATTTGCATGAGGCCTTTTCCCGGCTGAGTGCTCGGAAAGCAAAACCGTGCGGGTTGCAAAGCCCAAAGAGGACAATATCGTGCAAGTGGGACCTCGGCCGTTACAAAGGCGCTGCTAGATGTTGCAGCGGAAGGAGGACGCGCATGAGGAAGACAATGAATAGTATCACGAGCATGGCTTTCCCTTGGCTATTTCTTCACCTATTGGGCTGCTCGGCTAAATTAAAGGGGAGGAAGGGCTTTTAGACTGGGCTGCTTGATTTCAAGCAGATTAGTGGCTTGGTTTTTTTGGAAATTAGGCCGAATGGATCGAAGAATGAAGACTGATCGGGTGGGCCTGTTCGGCTAGGCTTTTTCTACTAAGTTTGGTCTGTCCCTTAGCTAAAATTGGGCCTTTTCTTTAAAGAAAACAAGTAGAAGAATGGTGAGGGATGGGCCTGGTCGTGTCCGGTGTAACTAGGCCCGGTTCCGGTTCTCTCTCCCGAACTAGATCAGGCCTAACAGCCTGATCCAGGACCGGGTCCGAGAACGCTACCCGGGCCTGTTTCCCTTTAATAAGTTAATAAAAATAAAAATATAAAAATATAAAAATCAGAAAATTTCAGAAAATAAAAAAAAAATGGTTTCATTAACATTCGAAGCCTTTGTTTGGTGTTGATTGAAGACCGATGTCCAATTCGCTATGATAACTAATGCTTTTTAATTTTCAAGTTGAACTTGTTTGTTTAAATATCGCCTTTATAGATTTGGATTGCATGCACTTATTCCAATCTTTATTTGGCATATTTACCTGATTGAGTGTTTATTATAACACCATCTTTTGAAAAATTGCTTATTAATCGCTTTTCTTGGATGCTAGGTTAATGATAAATAGGTAATTGCACGAAATGACAGAAAAATATTATACATGATCATTTAGTACTGGTTAGATACCTGGTAAGCTTAAAATGACATGCAGAATGTGTGGTCACCTTAGGGAATATTAACTGGTAAGATACCGAAAAGGCGCTAATTATTTAGTTAGCGTAAACAAGTCCTCGAACTCAGAAGCTCTGGTTGCGTAGGAATCGAGATAAGACTCCCATATCTCGATTGATTTTTAGCTGACCCCAATAGGCTAGTGACGACTCCTAGTAGCATTTTAGCTTACTAATCAATAAAACGAAATCCAAAATCACGCGAGGTAGGACTTGGGAGAGTTCGCGCCATTGACCGACGGTAATACCTCTAAACCCGCCGAACCCTCCGGGGAGGCTCAAGGCAGGTCGTGACAGCTTGGCAACTCCACTAGGATATATTTGATTGAATCTGAGTGGACTTAAGCCGTGATAACCAGTTGATTGTTCCCTAACTTAATCTACGTTTTGTAGTGTTGCGAGGAAAATCAGGTTAATCTTCTAACCTTGTGTTAGATGTCCTTGCAGGTTGGGAGTTATAATGGGTGTAGTGGTTGTTAACCTGTCTGTTTTGCAGGGAGCCGTGGGAATGTATGATATTTGTACATATATTGAAGTGATGCTTGATATACCATGCTGTGCATGCCTCTCATACACTACATTTTTTGCACACACACCCAACGGTCAAACCCCGACTGCGACTCTAGGGAACCTTTAGGAGGTATCAGAAATAGATTGGGTCATACATAGGTCTGCAAATGGCACGATCCTTTCTGATCCTGCTCATCGCCTCGCAATATGTGCCATGACCCGATTATGCTGTCAGCATTTCTTGGGGGTGTTATATCATTTTGTTGTGGTGGGAGCCTTTAACCATTAGTTTATCCTATCCTTACATGTCAAACTTCACTGTTAGCATGCGTGTGTATATGCCATCAACATGTACTCTTCTTCAACCGATGTAAGTGTCATCTATGTTTAGTCTAAATTTTCACAAAACCTATTTCGGTAATTTCTTTACTATATTAATTAACTGGCTGAAGTATTTGTGCGTGATATAGACTCGATGGGAAAGCATGACATCACCCTTATCCCTAATCCCGAGAGACTTTTATCGAAATGGTGGAAGGGTATGGATCATCACAATCATCGATATGTCAAGGAAAGGGTTGGCCACCTGGTGCATCTACTTTGGGTTCGTTGTCTGGCTCATGCCATCCAAGCCCTGGCACATTTTTGGAATCCGATCACTTCCACTTTCATTTTCAACGGTCATGAGCTAACCCCCACCATTGAGGAGTGATATCTCATTATTGGAGTCCGCCCGGAGGAAAAGTTAGTTAGGCCACTTTTAGGTTGTGATCCAGCAAGCACCCTTGCCAAATTTCTCGATACACCCAAGCTCGAGATCACCAAAGTACTCAAAAGCAATGCTGGGCGCTGCCCTCTGACCTTTATATATGAAAAATTCTCGAAGCTGCCAAAGAAGGATGGCACCAAATTCGCCTGAGCCTTCCTTCTGGCTTTTTTCGGTTTCATAATCTTTCCTGTCTCCACGGTTGCCATGAACCCTTTTCTTGCCAATGTTGTGAGACAAGTCTGCATTAAGTGGGACTTCATACCTATGATCCTTGCTGAATCTTTCTTGTCTCTCAATAATTTCAAAACTCGTACTGATGGGAAGAAATTGTTTCATGGACCTGCTGGGTTTTTATATACCTGGTTCATCTCTCTCGTTCGTAAAATATCTTTCCACATGACATATTCTGAGCATAAGCATCACACTCATCCGTTTGAAAAGCTCATACACTTGCAGATGCATCCTTATACACGGTCATATTGTAACTGGTTTCACTTTTTGAAGAGTTTAACTCTAGACCAAATTCGATGGAAATTCAGGGGCTTCCAATTTCAAAACATCCACCTTGCTGCTGTCAACACCGATCCCATACCCTTGTTGGGATTCACTGGTGCCACTACCTGTTACCCATTAAGGACAGTCAAACAACATGTGGCTCTTCAAGATATTCCGCCACCCCTAAATGGTCAATTATTCAAATTCAACCTCCCGCATGGGCAGATGAGCGAGTAGGAAATTACCCTTTGACAAGTGGACGTTGACAACATCGTGAATGCTTGTGAGAGTTGTTATAACCAAATCATTGTCCAAACTCCTGAACTAGAAGGCGAGATGGGACTCCATCAAGCATCTTTGGCGTACATTCATCACCCAGAGGATCCTAATTGTCGAATTACCTTACCTTTCATCCCTCCGAAGGTTATTCACTAGGGTCCTCAGCAAGAAGACGGCCTATGAGCGAATGAATAAGGATAAGTCACTCGAAACTCCCATTTTGTGGTCAATGGAGTGGGCATTTTGATAATCGATGGATCTGTTTCCCATCGAGTTTACATCATACTATTCTAGTGTTTTATATGACAGCCTTTTGTAATCTGACGATAAAACCCTGTTGTAGTTTATTGTATGAAGCCTTTATTTTTTTATTGACTGTGTCATTAATATAGTTAGTACGTGTTTTCCATTTGTCAATATATTCTTTTATAAACAATTCACGATAGAGCCTACTCTCTCAGTCGGGTTTGCTGTACTTTCGAATTTATTGCAAAATTTTATATTGACAAAGGAACCTACGTGTTCGCCTACTTTGGATCGAACTTATGGATTTCATTTTTTTGAACTAGGTAGATATTGCGGGCTTTACGAGTTCTCCTATTCACACTAGGTCCGCAATAGCTCGTATGGAGGCACGTGCAGATGAGGAAGCACAGAATCGGGCCCTAGGGGCTGCCGCCTTCGCGGAAGTCCAGGATCTGAGGACGATGATGATCCAGTTATCCGTTGACGTCAGGGCACTTACAGTACAACGCAATCAAAATCAGGTGCAGCTTCCGCCACCCGCTGATATGCCTGATCTTATTGCAGACAATCCAGTAAATCCAGTTGCTGAAGGGGAAGCTGCTCAAATTCATGCGCCCGCTCCTCTTGATCCTATTTCCACAGCCATCTCGGCACGATTGGAGGAGGAGAATAAAAAATGATTTGCTGATCTGGAGTAGCAGCTTAAGGATAAACATGAACTCGAAAACGTCGGGGATCTGTCCCGATATGATAAAATCACCTTCCCTGACAAGTTTAAAGTTCCATACTTCACGAAGTATTCGGGCAAAGGCGATCCGCGTGCGTATTTGGTTTATTACACCAATTAGTTTGGTCGGTATGTTAAGAATGTTCATCTACTGATACAAACGTTCCAGAATAGTTTGGAGGATGCGGCACTTCGCTGGTTCTTAGATTTGAAGCATGATAAAGTCTAAAAGTGGGAGGAGCTGGCCATGGCATTCGTCGAGCAATACCAATACAATACCGAGATGGCTCCAACACGGGAGGTGTTGTCCCGTACAACAAAGATGAGGGATGAACCATTTAGGGTCTTTGCTCACAGGTGGTGCGCTTTAGCGGTTGAAGTCCGCCTACCTCTCGAGGAACCTGAGATGATCAGTATGTTCGTGAAAACCCTCCCGAATGAATTTTATCAAAAGCTCATTGGAGCTGGATTTCAGAACTTTCCGTTGCTCGTCGAAGCTGGAGAGAGAATTGAAGGTGGAATGCGTGAGGGAAGAATAGCAGATGGTACAAGAAGAAGGGCATCAGTTAGAAAAGAAAAGGAGATCGAAGTGTCTATTGTCCAGACTCCGATGGCTCAGTCGATGCCAGTTTCCCAACCTACCCCCAACCAATTGGCGTCTACATCAAGAAGTTATTAGGGTAGTGGGTATCAGAATACCCAGTCTAAGAAGCCAAGACAGTTTGCTCCACTGCCAAGGCCGTTATCGCAACTTTTACCTGCATTGTTGGGCAAGAAGCTTGTGACTAAAGAAGTTGCGCGAAGTAATCCCCCAAAGTACCACGGGTTCGATCTCACCAAATCATGTGCCTTTCACATGGGTGAAAATGGGCACGATGTTGATGATTGCTATATCCTCAAACACAAAGTCCAAGATCTTCTAGAAACGAATCGCCTGTCATTTAAGGACATCGAGCCGAATGTACAACAGAACCCATTACCGGGCCATGCCCCGAACGTAGGAGTCATTGAGGAGGCGAAACACGTAACCAAGAAGAGATTCCGAATAGATGTTGCTGAGATGTATCAGACACTTATTTCTGCTGGGCACTATATTAGTAACGGTGTCATTCCTATCCAAGTGAAGCGTACACGTATCACTGAGATGGTCCGAACGGGAGTAATTTGTGCTACGCCAAAGGAAATTGTGGCCCCTGTCGAGCCAGGCTTGGACGATGCCATAGTTGAACCAAGTAACTTATTGATCAACCCAGAGAATGTAGTCGCACTTGAGATGGTGCCATCTCAACCTGACGAAAATCATGAGCTAGAGGCCGTTGTCCCATGTCATTGGCGCTATTGGGATCAAGAGTTTTTGCGAAATGCGTATGCTGCAGGTGAAGTAGTAGATACTTTGGGCCAGCCTAGTGGTGGATATGACTTTCTAGTAAAGTATTCGCCCTCGCCTTGGTTTTTCAAGGAGCCCTTCCCCGAGGTTCGGGCATATTGGAGCGAATGGGGCGATGAGTTCGACACGCTGGAGCCTACTGAAGAGGCGGTCACGCTAATCGATGCTGAACAACCCGTTATCACTCGAGAAATTGTCCCTGGTAATTGAACTATCCTAGAGTTTGTGCCGGACTTGAAGGAAGCGTTTGTTGCCATGGTGGGACCGGTTGTAATAGACCTGATCGTCGAGGAGGGGCTAGACGATTATCGGCTTGAGGATGAAGGACACATGATCATTGATCTCACCTCCGAGGAATTTATCTGTATGGGGTCTCAGCTGGAAGATGTTAGTTTGGAGGTTGTGAGGAGTAACTTTTCCCTAATTTTGGTCGATACGCCACCAACCATCGTGAGCGAGGGAGCACCATTTGTCCCCGACGCCCAAAAAGCCCCTCGGGATTGTGGAGCTGAAGCAGTCGATTCAGTTACTCATACAGGTCGCTCTTACGCCCCTCCAAAGCCTTCTCAAAAGAAACCTATGACTGAAGCAGAAGCTTAACATCTCCTATCGGTGGTAAAAACTAGCGAATTCTCCGTCGTGGATCAACTTAGAAAGTTGCCGGCCCAAATTTCCATCCTTGAGTTGTTCCAGTCATCAGAAAAACACAAGGATGCTCTCTTGAAAGTACTTGACGAGGTGCATGTCCCTGAAACTACTAGCCCACTCCAGTTGGAGGAATTCGTGGGAGCTATTCTGCTAAGGGACCAAATATCATTTGCTAATAACGACCTTCCCTCTACTGGTCCCTCACATTGCAATGCCCTCCACATTTCCATCAAATGCCAAGGAAAAATGGTTTCAAGGGTCCTTATTGATAATGGGTCTGCTGTGAACATTTTCCTTCTAAGTACGTATCGCCTTTTGGGAGGTGATGAGTCATAGATGCAAGCACCGAAGTCGCACATTAGAGCTTTCAATGGCATGAGGAAGATTGTTTTAGGCGAAGCAAAGCTGGAGGTGTTGGTTGGGCCCTCTAAGTTCGCGTTGACTTTTCAGATCCTGGACATTCCATCTTCCTTCAATCTATTGTTAGGCAGACCGTGGATTCACCTGGCTAAGACAGTCCCTTCTAGCCTCTACTAGAAAGTTCGATTTGTTGAAAATGGCCAGATGATAATGGTTAATGAGGAAACTGATATGCAACTACCTGAGGGAGCAGTTGTCCTATACATCCCACCCGGAACTGAGGAAGAAGCGAGCTATCACGCCTTCGAGTTGGTGTCCACCATACATGTCTCTGACAATACTATTACTTAGCCTCCGTTGCTATCTGGCCCATCTCTTATGTCGAGTAGGATGTTACTCCAATATGGACATGTCCTTGGTGAGGGTTTGGGATTACATGGTCAAGGCATCTCCGAGCCCATCCATGTAGGGCTAGATAACGGCCCTTATGGACTTGGGTATCCAGGTAGACGAGGGCGACCCGACGGCCCCACTATTTGTACGTTTCGACGTAAGCGCCATAATGCATCCGGTCCCTATTCATCTCCCCTTTGGGGTGTTCGTTTCGGTTAGGGAGCTTGGGGTAATCATGTGGATAATATCGCCCATCTAGAGGTAGACGGGAGTTCTAGTAGCCAACCTTTGGGGGAGCCCCTCAGGTTTTTCTTTCCTCATCCACCCAAGATGCTGAATGACACAAGCCTCTCCAAGCTAGAGGGGATAGCCCATCTATTTGAGGAGCATGTCACCAAAGCTGTCATCACACTTGATGACATCGAAGCCTTCTTTGAGGCACAGTCCCTTGAGGATGAGCCAGCCGAATCTCAGAAGGCCGTTCTCGAGGAGCCCTCCGCAGGTGCTGCTGTTTCCGAGGCGGCTGAATCGTCAGCTAGTTCCCCTAATTCCTCAGAGTAAGGCTGTGGGTTTGTTATTATTTTTGTCATGTATATATATGTCTATATTTTGACTCCATACTCTATGTTAGGGAGTGTACAGGTGTTGTGCTACCATTTTTTGCATACCCCCGGGTCTCGAGCCGTTGACCTGCGAGACTTTTATTGTAATGCGGTTCCCTAATTAAATAAAATCAGCACATGTTTATTAGGGGCATGTGAAAGTACACTGTCAGTCCCATGACGATCGAATGCATGCTCGAATATAAACCTAAGGACTGGACTTTAACACGTTTCTTAATTTTTACCTTTTTCAAAAACTTGGATGACCCAATGATATGATGGTATCCCCCAGAATTCAAAAAAAAGTTTCGTTTCAAAACTATTTCGAAAGAGTACACTTTTTTGCACATTGTTTGTTCTGCCATTGAAATCCAAATTAATCTCTTTGCATCGTGTCTCAGGCATACCATTATGCATGTGCCTCGGACTCGCCTGGCGACAGTTCTTCAGACTCAAATAGCGATAATGAGGACCTGAAAGGAATTGAGATTGAATGACACCGCCACAAAGGATCAGAGACATTGACTGCTGGCCCGACTATAACAGTAAATTTGGGTACTGAAGATAATGTCAAAGAAACCAAAATTGGGGCAGGGTTGAAGGAAGCAGAGGCCGCTAGACTGGTTGGTCTTCTTCGAGAGTTTCACGATATGTTTGCCTGGTCGTACACCGATAAGCCAGGATTGGATCCAGATATCGTGCAGCATACTCTACCGATTAATCCGGATATACCACCAAAGAAATAGCGATTGAGAAGGACAAAGCCCGAACTGTCTAAGAAAATCGAGGAGGAAGTAATGAAGCTGTTGAAAGTCGAATTCATCGAAGTCGCTCATTACCTAGATTGGGTAGCGAATATTGTCCTAGTGATGAAGAAGGACGGGAGAGTCAGGGTGTGTGTTGACTATTGCGATCTAAATAAGGCCAGCCCGAGAGATAGCTTTCCTCTTCCGCATATTGATGTGTTAGTTGACAGTACAGCTGGGTTCGAGTTGTTTTCCTTCATGGACGGTTTTTCTGGTTATAACCAGACTTGAATGAAGGAAGAGGATAGAAACAAAACTTTTTTCATAACCCCGTGGGGCACATTTTGTTATAAGGTCATGCCTTTTGGCCTGAAGAACGCGGGAGCCACCTATTAAAGAGCCATGGTGCCATGTTTCATGATATGATGCACAACGAAATCAAAGTCTATGTCGATGACATGATCGTAAAATCGCGATTGGGAGAGGACCATGTTGCGATCCTTCGCAAGCTATTCGAGCACCTGCGTAGATACCAGCTACGTCTTAATCCAACAAAGTGCACTTTCAGGGCAAATTCTGGGAAGTTATTGGGCTTTATGGTAAGCAGTAGGGGTATCGAGATTGATCCCTCCAAGGTGAAGGCCATATGTGATCTGCGGTCTCCATCTTCTGTAAAGGAAGTTCGCAGTTTACTAGGTAGATTAAACTATGTTGCAAGATTCATATCCCAGCTATCGGAGACCGCCAAGCCGTTTTTCAAACTTCTCAAGAAGAATGCTAGGATTGTGTGGGATATTGAATGCCAGACGGCCTTCTTGAAAATCCAGTGTTATCTGACCCACTCCCTAGTTTTAGTTCCACCTGTTCCTGGCATCCCATTGATCCTCTATTTGACCATTCACAAGGAGTCCTTGGGAGCTGTGTTGGTACAGAAATGACCATCAGACGGAAAGGAATGTGCTTTATACTATCTCAGCAAGAAGTTTTCTGATTCTGAAATCAAATATCTAGAGGTCGGAGGACTTGCATGGCTCTGGTTTGGGTGTTACCCAGATTGCGGCAATATACTCTTCATTATTAGATTATATTGATCACTGAATGTGACCCCATCAAGTATCTCTTAGAGAAACCTGCACTGGTGGGAAAGTTGGCTAAGTGGCAAATCCTTATTTCTGAATTTGATGTTTAGACCGCAACACAGAAGTCAGTGAAGGGTCGGGCCATAGCAGACATGTTAGTAGAAAACGCAGCAGCGACACTTTCAAAGCATGAGATAGACCATCTTGATGACCGTGTCTTAGTGGTGACTGCAGACATGTGGGTCATGTATTTCGACGGGGCTGTTAACTTGTCAAGTTCTAGCATAGGAGCAGTCCTTATCTCCCCAGATGGTCAGCATTATCCAGTAGCTGCTAAATTATTATTCCCATGTACCAATAACATTGTTGAGTATGAGGCTTGTATCCTCGGGCTCAAAGCTGCTGTGGAGATGGATATCTGAAGATTACAGGTTTATGGTGATTCCGCCCTTATTATCCTTCAGACAGAAGGCAAATGGAAGACTCGCGACCCAAAGTTAGTCCCATATCATGAGTTTCTAGAGGATATAATTGAAGAATTCGATGAGATAACATTCGAATATCTTCCCAGATCCAGAATCAATTTGTAAATGCCTTGTCCACCTTATCCTCAATGTTTCGAGTGACAGCAGGTTCAGATATCGAGCCTTTAAGAATCGAGATCTTGGAGTGATCGGCCTACTCTATGCTAATAGAGGAAGAGGCAGACGACAAGACATGGTACCACGACATTAAGGCTTACTTACAAAAAAGGGAGTTCCCTGAGGGGAGCGAGGCAGTAGACATGAGGTATTTGGTGAAACTATCTTCAAAGTTCTTCCTCAGCAGCGATACATTATATAAAAGGTCATATGACTCTGTTCTCTTGAGATGCGTCGACTCTAGGGAAGCCAATCAGCTGATGAACGAAATCCATGAAGGTGAATGTGGCCCCCACATGAACGGCCACCTACTAAGTAAGAAGATCATGAGGTTGGGGTACTATTGGCTCACCTTGGAAATCGACTGTGTTCAACATGTTCGTTCCTATCATCAATGTCAAGTTTATGGAGATAGAATTGTTGCTTACCCAAACGAGTTGCACCAGATGTCTGAGGCATGGCCTTTCTCTATGTGGGGCATTGATATCATAGGGCCAATTAATCCCAAAGCTTCGAATGGGCATCGTTTTATACTTGTGGCCATCGATTACTTCTTGAAGTGGATTGAAGCCAACTCGTACGCCAACGTCACGGCCAACAATGTGGCCAGGTTTTTGCATCGAGATATTTTCGCCAAATATGGGCTCCAGAGGCTATAGTCACCGATAGTGGCTCAAACCTCAAAGAAAAATTGTTGACAAGGCCTTGGGTGAGTTTCGCGTTTGCCACTTGAATTCTTCGCCTAATTGCCCACAGATGAATGGTGCAGTGGAAGCGGCAAACAAGAATATCAAGAAGATCCTGTCCAAGACAGCGTAGAATTATCGTGATTGGCCATGAGAGACTCCTCTATGCACTAATGGCATACCAGACGTCGATCCGTACCTCAACCAAGGCAACTCCTTTCTCTTTGGTGTATGGAATGGAAGCGGTGCTGCCAGTGGAAATGGAGATTCCATCATTGAGGATTCTATCTCAGTTGAAGTTGTTAGAGGCTGAATGGGTTCAGCAGAGATATGAACAGCTGAATCTGATGGATGAGAAAAGACTGCAGGCTGTCTGTCACGACCAATGCTATCAAAAATGCGTGGCAAAATCATTCAATCGTAAGGTCCGGCCCCGGCATTTTGAGATCGGTGACTTGGTGCTGAAGAAGAGATTGGCGTTTATCCCGCATCCTGGAGGTAAGTTCACCCCGAATTATGAAGGGCCATATGCGGTCAGGAAGGTTCTCCCTGGAGGTGCTTTGATTTTAGCTTGAGATGGATGGCCAGGTCTGGTCGAGCCCTGTAAATGGTGACATGGTGAAGAAGTATTTCCCATGAATAAAATGAAAGGCCTTGTTGGCCGTTTCCCGTGCATATTCGAGTCACTTAAACTGTTAACATCATGCATACATGTGTGTTATATTGGTGCTGCAGATTAGGTGCGGTATTCATTGAACCTAGGCCAGATGGTTGGATTAATTCAATTTGGAGTGTTGTAGACAAAAGAAACTTGTAAGTGACCAACACCCAAGGCCACGTGAAAAGTCGAGTCGCGACTCGGCAGGATCGGTTAAATAAAAGCGAAACCCTCATAGGATGCCAGCAGGGCCGTGGCCTGGTGGCATGGGGAGTGACAGTGGTCCGAAACACCCCGGGTTCGATTCCCGCGGTCGGCATCAATGTATATATTGTATAAATATTAATAAAAAAACTTTTCCACTTTTCTTGTTTTGCAGAAAAAGATGAGAATACGATCTAAATCGACGTTCCCTCGCAATGTTGGCTTCAACAGTCCATTTCTCGATGAACTTTAAGGGAGTTAACCTAGATAAATAGGAAATATCGAGCGATAATTGAACATTGGGTGCTATTGATCCATTCAACCATTAACGCCAAGGGGCGAAGCCGGCAAAAGGAAAAGCGCAAAATACTCAAATGACAAACCTAACAAGAAGAGATGCGTAAAGCACCCAAAAAGACGAAATCGAAGAAAAGGGAGATGCAGACATCGAAAAAATGAGCCTATGATTAGCAGGGAAAAGTTGACACTCAAAGTGCACATGTTTACCTAAACACTGTCGCTAAGGTCTCAGATCATATTTCATCGCATGCAAATCATTAAAGGAAAATAAAGAGCATATGAGAAACCCTCTCACAAGAAGAAAGCTACAAATGAAAAGGTAAAAAGGAGTTTGCCAAAAGAAGAATGGCATGAGCTCAATGAGAGAGAAATCATCAATCCTTAGAAGTGTAGACAAAAGTGTAACGTGGTATCGTTCCAAGTTGTCATTGTCCAAAGGATACTCACTAACGTGTTTTCCTTTGTGTGATTGTAGGATCAACTGTCCAACATGGATCAGGTAAGTATCCTCTTCCTTAAAACCCTTAAAAAAAGGCTCCTCAAGACCTAGCGAAGAGCCTAGGCATCTTGTTTTGAATGGCAATCAGGAGTGAAAAATGATTCCAAACCCAGCATCTAACACGAGCATGAAGCAGCTGCACACCAGTTGACAGTCAGAGAAATGGAATCAGCAAGTTTGTCAATACACGTAAATCGTAGTTTTTTACTTTGCTAGTAAAATTGGCAGGTTTCCTGATGGGAGGTGATTCCTAAAATTTTAGTGATCGTTGTCCAGGAAAATCATCATGTTATTGATTCCCAACAAGACCACCATGCAAATACTCCCCCAGTCGAAAATTCCTGAAGAATGATGTAGAATGTCATTTCCTCACAGTGGATCATCGAGGAATTGTCCTCCTACTTATGTTAGACGTATTAAAGAAGCATTGCTGTCATATCAGTTGTCATACTGATGCACTAGGCTTCCTTCATAGCAAGCCAAGTAGGACAATTTATGAATTTTCAGGTGGCCCTATTAACATAGATCTTCAGAGGAGTAGACACAAAAGGTCAACTGGCCATTGCAGTCCAGGTTAGTATCCCTCTCCTAAAACTTATGTAGAGAGCATGACTGTTCAAATGGTTCACCCCCAGTCAGATCAAAATAAAGGTTTAGTCCATAATCATCATTGAAATATCTCATCTCGACTTGGAGCCTAAGTCAATATTTCATCATCATACAGAGAAAAAGCATCCGTGTCCACTGAACTGGTGCATCCATTCATGCATGCATGCATTTTGCATCAAAAACCTATTGCAGGTTCTCTTGATCAAAATGATTTTGCTGAGTGAAACAGAGGTATTGAGTATGCCAATCGTGACTGATTATGATGAAAGGCAAACCCCGTCTAAACGCGTCCCTAACACACTCTGAGAGTAAGTGGAAAAAGGGGCATTCATGTTTTAGAGTAGAGGATTTATTCGTAATGTGTACATGGGTCGAAGTGACGAAAGACGTTTCTTTCTTTTCCCCATACACATAATATATCCATTGCTAGCCCCGTTGAGCCTGAATAAGGAGAACATTCAAAATTACCCTATCAAGAACCACCCCACATTGGGACAGATACAAGAGATTGCAGTTGAAAATCAACGGAGAAAGAGGTAAGAAAGATTTAATTGCCTTCACTTGCATTAACCTTTTTGTGGCAGCTTCAGGTGAATCTTCATGGAAGCTGGAAGCATCCCAAAGTGAAGAAGAGCATTTCTTTCTCTACCTAAACACTGAATACCATTTGCTAGCCAAGTTGAACCTGAAATCATTCATTTCTAGAACCCGAGTGGTGATCATCTCCCTACATTGGGGCAATATGTATGATTTACCAGAAAATCGGTATCATTGTGGAATGTCTTGAGGGTCTAGAAAGCTCATGAAAATAACAAAGAAGGAAAATACAAAAGAAAATAAAAATAGAGGGCTATAAAAGCAAAGTGCTTAGTAAAAGCAAGGCTGAAGCCCAAAGAAAAAAGAAGAAGAAGAAGTGAAATGCAGAAAAGCATAGAACTCACCTCAAATAGAAATAAATGCAGAAAATAGAGTGAGTCTCTTTTATTGCAAAGTAGAGAAACAGACAACCAATGGACTCTCGAGACATATTGTGATCTTTAGAGTTAAATGCTTTCCCCAAACGGAGAAAGGTGGTTGAAGACACCAAGATGGTCACCAACTCAAAAACCCCAAAAAGAAAAATTCAGAGCCTTATAAACCTTCCCTAAACCGACATTACAACCCATTCGAAGACTCTTTCGATTGTGATGTTTCGCATCAACATGAAGGCTTCGCAAAGAAGCTACTGCTCGAAGGAGTGGAGCCAATCATTTCTTGTCTTATCTTCTAGGTTCTTGACTTGTAAATCCGACGGAGGTAATAACTTCAAATGTTTCTCTAGTGTGGCCTCAAAGCAGGAAAAACCCCTTGTGTAAGCCCATGACCAAACCAACATTCCAGTCCTTGAAAGACCTTTCAGATTAACTATGAATGTACGCATTGCGAATATGTCCGAAACCTTAGACACGAAAAGAGTGCGAGGTATCGAGAGATTTTATCCCAAATCCTCAAGTGAGCAATTAGGATCAACAGATATCCCCTAGCATGAGTGTGTGAGAAGCTCTTTTAGATTAAGGATCTTAGCTTGGCATGCTCAATAAACCCTCTTCATGAAGCTAAATTGTCATTTTTCATGAACTGCAATATTCTTCCAAAAATCATTTTTAGGAGCGACATTCCTCTCAGTAATTGATTTTCCCATGGAGTCTAATGTTTGACTATCTCTTCTAACCGAGTGAGAAGCTTTCAGCATCGCGTTATGCCACCAAGTAGCTTCCCCAGTGAGTAGACTTGCTTCATATGCCCATGCATTTAATGTTATCTTCCCATCATTTTGAACATGTCTATAAGTCCTGAGTTGTGTGGGGACCCAATTTGAGCAATTCAGATGTCTGTGGCATGTTTCGAGCGGCAAGGGAACATATCATAAATGTTCATTAGCGTTAGTATTTGCTTGGGTTAACCTTGTTTGGACATGTAAGGCGATCTTTAGCATCCCTGAACCCGTTCCACTATAAGCTTCCTCAATCTTGCAAGTCTAACAAATCAGAACATATATGATGCTAAGTGTCTGTCAAGAGCCAAGTCACGCGAGTGTGAATCATGATGTAGAGCTCGCAGACGACATTTTCACTTCATTCAGCAAGCTCCGATTAGCATGCAAGTGCAGAGGTCGAGAGTTTGTTCATCCAATCTTGAGAATATACTCCAAAAGCCGAAGTGTAAGTTCAGCCCCAGAGCAGCACTCTTTCCCCATTGGTATTACTTTTTGTGAAGCTAACCTTCTTTGGACAGGTAAGGTGAACTTTTGTTTCCTGAGATCCATCCCGTAGGTAGGTTTCCTCATGCTGGTGAGCAGGTATAACGCTCCGTCATTTTTCGCGGTTTAAAAAAAATAGCACGGATCATGTCTTTTTAATCACCGTTTCACGAGTCAGAGTACTATGAAATGTGACTTTTTCTATAGCCTTTTCATCGATTAAAGACTGTGAACTGTGACTTTTTCATAGCCTTTTCACGAGTCTAAGACTCTGAATTGTGACTTTTCAAACAACCTTTTCACAAGTCAAGGACTCTGAATTATGACTTTTAACACAGCCTTTTCACGAGTCAAGGGCACTGAATTGTGACTTTTAACACAACCTTTTCATGAGTCTAAGACTCTGATTCGAGACTTTTTAGATAGCCTTTTCACGAGTCTAAGACTCTGAATTGTAACTTTTCAAACTGTCTTTTCACGAGTCTAAGACTCTGAATTGAGACTTTTCATATAGCCTTTTCATGAGTCCAAGACTCTGAATTAGGACTCTTCAGATCGCATTTTCACGAGTCTAAAACTTTGAATCGTGTCGTTTCCCTATGAGGACCACATCCGTATCATTCTTACGATCATCCCAGAGGTGTGTTTGTTTGAGCTAACCTTGCCTGAGCCACTACGAGAGAAGTGGATCCTCGAAGCCAATTTCTAGAGCAAGTCCCCTTGAGCTTGGTGAGCCTTAAAGCCCAGAGCAAACTCATTACCGAGGCATGGAGCCCCGGAGTTTTAACCTTGCATGTGCAGGTTCCGAGTGTGTTTTCCTAAGCCTGTTTGCTTCAGTTAACCTTGCATGCCTAGGTTATAATAAGAATAGAGCCCCTGAGTTTTAACCTTTTATGCTCAGGTTCCTAGTACTGAGAGGTGGAGCCTCGGAGCCAGTTCTCTGAGCGAGTCTCCTCAATTTTGATCTTGATAGATGGTTTGATGTTTTTCCCGAGCACTGTCAGATTAATTTACTAACAAAATTAGGTGTCCTCTCGTCTTGTAAGGGAACCTCTTCGAGCTCCCCTTCCAAGAGGGGCAGCTGTTGACACCTAATTTTGGCAGTCTTATATTTTGCTAAATTGAAGATGTTTAATATGCTAAATATGTGTCCTCTCTTGTTTTATTGCCAAAAAAGGGGAAAAAGAAAATTATTCTTTATTTAGTTATTATATATGTTGTTTTAAAAAAATGAAAATAAAAATGGAGTGAGCCATACAGGCCCGAAGCCTCGCGGCCCACGAGTTCAATCCATGGATTAGCCTGCTCATTCGGCTTACCAGGGCCGTTCTCTACAATGGGCTAGACTACCCTTTTCGTCTTTTTCGCGGCCCATCATTTCCCGCGGATGGGCCTGCATGCGTGGCCCTTCTTCTTTTCCATAGCCTCATGCGAGCCGGCCCAACTGAGCTTATTTCCACAGCCCATCTCACTCTCTTTTGTCTTGGCCTCCCACGTGCACACATGATCACTTCTCATGCTTAGTTTAGAGGACTGCACATCACTCATTAACTCCACCGTATACATCACATGGTCCACGTCTACCTCAGAATTAATTGGCTCCCAAGATTAATTCGCTCCCATCCAAAAGAGGAGGGGGCATGTTGTTTAAAAAAAAGCGAAAAAAGCAAAAATGGGGGGGGGGGGGGGGAAGAAAGGGTTGGCGAGAGAGAAAAAAAAAGAAGAAGGAAAAAGGGAGAAGAGGGTGGAAAGTCGAGAAGAGCAGTTGAGCTTTGACAAAAGAAAGCCCCGACGTTGCTTACCTTCCCCCGACCACCATACCTTCGGCCACTTCATAACCAGTGACGTCTTTGAACTAGGTAAGCTTTGAGTCCCATATTTGCTTTGCATGGTCAAACTAGGGGACTCGTTTTAGCTAGCATCAGTTTTTACTTGAATTTGGTGAGGGTTGTCGTAGAAATATTCTCCCTAGACTCTCACTATGTGGCCTCGAATAGTCTGCTATCCTCGACCCTTCTCCTGTTTGTTATTTTTGTGCTCAAGTTCGTGGTTTGTACTGTGTGTCCGGATGACGAGTCTGTCTTGGCCTTTAAGCGGTCGATAGTCGGAGGTACACGAGCTCGAGTCTGGTTGCTTTCGTGTGTCCCGGGACGTCGGTGTATGAACAAATTTTGAAGCGGAAAGGCGATGATGCAGTGGAGTTGGTTCTGTTCGGCCAGGTTAGTGGCACGAGGATACGCACGAAGACCACACGAGTTTCCAATGGTAGCGGCACAGTGTTGAAGACGATACCGGCTAAGCTGACGAAGCAGGTCCCGAAAGTCGTGCGATGAACAAGTTCCAAAGGAGGGCGACATAGGTGAGTAAAGGCGGTCCGGCTAAGTTGGCGGCTTGAGAATGCAAGCTGGAGGAGCCAGTGATGCTGAGCAGGTGCAGCCAAGCAAGTCTCGTTGGTTGTCCTTGGCGTTAGAAGCAACAAACGGCGCTCGGAGGCGTCGGTCAAGTGGGCGAAGCCTGATGATGGTGCGAAAGCGGGTCTCGGTGGTTCGGTGGCCCACGGAGTGGAGGCTGTTGTTCAGCTCGAGTCATTCCACCGGATTTGTCGGTGGAAGGCGCCGTCAGATGTTGCAGTGGAAGGAGGACGCGCATGAGGAAGACGATGAATAGTATCACGAGCATGGCTTTCCCTTGGCTATTGCTTCACCTATTGGGCTGCTCGGCTAAATTAAAAGGGAGGAAGGGCTTTTGGATTGGGCTGTTTGATTTCAAGCAAATTAGAAGCTTGGTTTTTTGGAAATTAGGCCGAATGGATCGAAGAATGAAGACTGATCGGGTGGGCCTGTTCGGCTGGGCTTTTTCTACTGTGTCGGTCTGTCCCTTAGCTAAAATTGGGCCTTTTCTTTTAAAAAAAAGTAGAAGAATGGTGAGGGATGGGCCTGGTCGTGTCCGGTGTAACTAGGCCCGATTCCGATTCTGTCTCCCGGACTGGATCAGGCCTAACGGCCTGATCCAGGACCAGGTCCGAGAACCCGACCCAGGCATGTTTCCCTTTAATTAGTTAATTAAAATAAAAATAAATAAATAAAAATAAATAAAAAAGAATTTCAGAAAATAAAAAAATGGTTTCGTTAACATTTGAAGCCGTTGTTTGGTGTTGATTGAAGACCGATGTCCAATTCGATCTGATAATTGATGCTTTTTAATTTTCAAGTCGAACTTGTTTGTTTAAATATCGCCCTTATAGGTTTGGATTGCATGCACTTATTCCAATCTTTATTTGGCATATTTACCTGATTGAGTGTTTATTATAACACTGTCTTTTGAAACATTGCTTATTAATCACTTTCCTAGATGCTAGGTTAATGATAAATAGGTAATTGCACGACATGATCGAAAAATATTATGCATGATCATTTAGTACTGGTTAGATACCTGGTAAGCTTAAAATGACATCCAGAATGTGTGGTCACCTTAGGGAATATTAACTGGTTAGGTATCGAAATGGCGCTAATTATTTAGTTAGCGTAAATAAGTCCCCAAACTCAGAAGCTCTGGTTGCGTAGGAATCGAGATAAGACTCCCGTATCTCATTGGCTTCTAACTGACCCCAATAGACTAGTGGTGACTCTTAGTAGCATTTTAGCTTGAAAATCAATAAAACAAAATCCAAAGTCAGTCCGTGCCATTGACCGACGGCAGTACCTCTAAACCCGCCGAACCCTCCGGGGAGGTTCAAGGCAGGTCGCGACAACTCTCAATCAAGAGAGCTCGAACTGTCTAGAGGATATGTCTATTATTTCTCTCCGCAACACCATTCTATTGAGGTGTTTGGGAGTAGGACGACTCATGGATCATACCATGTTGCTGAAAATATTCCTTAAGATATTCGTTCATGTACTTCCACCATTATCACTTCTTAAAACTTGAATTTGCCCACCAAATTGGGTTTGTAAAATAGTACGAAAATTTCTAAATATCTTAGCTACCTCGTTTTTACTTCTCATCAAGTAAAACCATGTCATCCTAGTACATTCGTCAATAAATATCACAAACCACCTACAACCCAAAACATGAGTAACATGAAATGGACCCCAAACGTCTGAATGTATCAAAGAAAAAAGGCACTCCACTTTTATTCAAACTTATAAGAAAGGAACTCTATGACTCTTAGCCAATATGCCATGTGACATTATAAATCTAAATCTTGCAAATTCAAAAAGAGATTAGGAAATAATCGTTTCAAATAACTAAATGACGGATGTCTCAACCGTCGATGTCAAAGCCATATTTGTTTCTCCCTACTAATAGATGTATCTCGAGCATGATTTGCACTTCGAAACTGCAGTCATCCATGTAATATAGCCCCTCTCTCTCAGTTCCACGCCCAATTATATCATTTGTGAGAATATTCTAAAATAAATAAAAGTGGGGATACATTATAACAATGCAATTCAAATCTTCAGTAACTTGTCCAATCGAAATTAATTCGGTGGATAATGAAGGAACAAGCAAAGTGTTAGGGAGAGAAAGTGCAGGGGAAATTGTAACAACTCCAGCCCTAGTCACCGGATAGGTGAATCCATCAGCATTTGAGATACTATCACGTCTTGATTCTGAAATACGAATAAAATCATCATAAGTAAATTTCACGTGATCCATGGCATCCCGAATCAATGATCCAGTGATTTCAGTCAGCCTGACTAGAACTAACCAAAACACTTTCATGATTACCTTCTGACATTACATTATGTGCATCCATGTGAGGTATCAATGATAGCTGAGGCTCTGCGGTCACTAGAGAAGCTCTGCCTTTTCCTTTCACCTCCTTTCGAGCTTCAGCTCCTTCCACCAATCTGGATACCCATGAAATTTAAAGCACGTCTCCCTAGTATGTTTAACATCACCACAATTCGAGCAACCTCCTCCAAGAGAATTTTTCTAGCGTGGCACTGAACTAGGCCTTCCTCCTTCTTGCGTAACCCCATGCTTAGCCATTTGCAACAAAAGTTCTTGGTTCGCTTTGACATTCGTCTTATTCCCTCGGTAAATCATGGCTATCGAATCATGGACAATATCACTATTAGTCAACATTGCAGTTTGTTTCATGTCTTCCCGTCGAACATGTGCATAGGCTTGTTCAACCATAGGAAACGGCTGCATCTGCAAGACATCTGCACGAACCTTATCAAGATGGCCATCCAACCCATCAAGAAAGTTGTATACTGGATTTTCCTGTATAGCCATATTATATATTTCAATATCTTCAGGACACAGCATTAGATTCGAGTGGCGAAAATTGATCTCTTTCCACAGACCATGAAGATTGTTGTAATACGTCTTAATTAGTCCTCCTACTTGTCTCATCCGAGCCATACGCCTCTTCAAGTCATAAACCTAAGAGGCATCTGTTCCATCAAAGAAGGTTGTTGCTACTGTATCCAAGACAGACTGCACTGTTGGGAAGCGAATGAAATTTTCAATTAAGACCGGGTTCATTGAACTTATTAGCCACCTTTGACAGTTGAGTCTTCAGTCTTCCACTTTCGGAATTCAGGATCTATAGGCAGAGGCTGAGGGAGATCTTCATCGTTGTATCCTAACTTGTCTTTGCCTATGATGTGCATCTCGACAACCTAAGACCATAAGTCATAGTTAGTTCCATTCAGTTTAATAGCAATTTGAGATGAAGTCGAGTTATTCTGCGGTGTTGGTGCAGGAGGAGGAGTTTGGTTCTAAGTCAGAATCCGAGTCAATCTGGTAGTCAGATTCTCCAAAAATGCTTCCATGGTCGAATTCCCCCCTTGACTTTGGTGGGGAATAACTGTTCCTGTAGGGTTCTGATCCGTCATGGATCTGAGGTCGATCGCGAAAAAGATGAAGAAGATCGGGCGAGACGAAATTAGCCGGTGTGAGATGACATCGCAATAAAGAAGACGAGCATAAAAAATTTGAGGAAGAGCAAACTTAGGCTTTGATACCATGTTAACACAGAGAGATTTCGAGGAAGAGCATATTCCTAAATTTTCTGTATATCTTCTTCATATCTTTTACAATGACTTAGAGAAGAGAAAGCAAAGAATCCTAAAAGGCATAACATTTAATCTAGCTAATTACAACTCATACATATATTTTACAGCTCATTCCCACAATCCTTTTCATTTTCGATTAGTTTTAACTTTGAATAACCACTCAAGTCTTATCAAACTATTTCTTTTGCCTTAGTAACCCTATACAACACAATTGTAGCCTTCCTGCTAAAGACTAGTCGATGTTGCCCACTTTGATGCTACTCATTCAATCGGGCTTGCAAATTTGAATTTACAAGTAAGTAATCGATGTCATTATTAAATCGAGGGGAAAAGAATTTGAAATTGCGATAACTTTTTGTATGACGAAAATCGAGTTGTTAGAAATTTAGTAATGCTCCAGTGTATGTTCAATAAAACGTTTTTGAAGTGTGATATCCCGAATCCTTGTTATATTAATAGAATTGAAAGGATCTTATCAGAAGATCATTTCAATTGGCTAGAATCCTTTACTTGAAAGGAACTAGATCTTGTAGAATCATAATAAATATTTGAAAGACATATTCCGTACCTTGCTAAAAAATCGATTTGGATAGAAACCACACGCTGTTTGACCAAATCCAATTATTTAACCAAATCCAATTCTCTCATGATGTTCCTAAAAAAATCCTATTCGGGAAGATTCTTTCCCCCCAACTAGCAAAGAGATCTTCGCGGAATTGCCACATATGAAATTGAGCAAAATTTTGTAAAGAAATAGCCCACTTGTTTCTTAAGACGGAAAAGCAAATCTGTTGGTTGTACGTGAAAACAAATGAGGCTGGGACAACAACCACGAAGCTTCATGCTTCAAAGCGATCCTGGCCGTGAACTTTTTCTCCTTTTCATTTTTATGGCTTTTGTTCTATTTAAAGCAGTCAACTATCTGGAAGCACATCAGAGAGTTAAAAAAATAAATACAAAAATCATGTTTTGCTACTCAATATTTTTGCAGATAAAGCAGTTATTTATTCGACTTGAATATCTCTTTATCTGTTTCTTTTTTAATCAGAGGATATGCAGATTCAACAATTCTCTTCATAGCCACCTGGACCTCTATATCCAAGCTGCATTTCAAGAGGATTGCAAAATGGTATCCTTGGGGCCATAATAACAAGGTGATTTGTTCATTGATTTAATGTTCTCATGTATTAAATAAATTTGGTTGAAATACTTCTTTTTCCCTTCGCTTATGATCAGTGCCTACATCAATGTCAGATTAGGCTGCGTATGGATGGTGGCTGGGGAAACTGTTTCTGTTCCAAAAGTGTTCCGGGAACACTTTTGGAGAAGAAACACGTATGGTTCAAAAATGTTCCGAAAGTGTTCCACGGAACACTTTTGTACCAAAGAACACTTTCGAAGGAACAAAAAAAACTTGCTTCTGGGATTTGGGAACACTTTTTGGAACACTTTTGAAACCACCATCCATCGTCGCAGACGCGATTACCACTCGCCGCCTCACTAAAAGCCGACCGTCGCCGGCCGCCGGTCTCCGGCCGCCGGTCGCCGGCCGCCGGTTGCCGGTCGCCGGCCGCCGGTCTCCGGCCGCGGTCGCCGTACGCCGTCGCGGTCTCTGGCCGCCGTTCGCCGGCCGTCGTCGCCGGCCGCCGCGGTCGCCGCCTGTCGCCGGCGGTCGCCGCCACCGGTCGCCGCCGCTGGCCGGTCGATTCGGTCGCCGCCGCAGGTCGCCGCCGGTCGCCACCGGTCGCCTCCGGTCGCCGCCGGTCGCCACCGGTCTCCACCGCAGGTCGCCGGTAGTCGCCACCGGTCACCGGTAGTCGCCATCGCCGGTCGCCGGTAGTCGCCGCCGGCCTCCGCCACCGGTCGCCGCCGCCGCCGACCGTCGCCCACCTCCGGTCGGCGACTGAAAAAAGTGTTTTTTTTTTAAATTACCAAACGCGTTTTTTTCCTAAAAATCGTAATTTTGAACAGAAACACAAAAAAATGTTTCTGTTCAAAAAATGCTCCCTGGAACAGAAACGCTACCATACGCAGCCTTAGCGGCTGGTCCGAGATATACAAAAGGATGACTTTCGCGACGATTAGAGGCAGCGGTCATGAGGTCCCAATGTATGTGCCTGCTCAAGCGCTTTGCTTGTTTGAGCACTTTTTAGCTAATAAGTAATTGCCCAAGTACACTATGTGATGTAAAGTTTGAGGCCTCGGTAGGATTATGTTAAAGTACAAGTTCGATTGCTGCTATGGAACATTATGCTGTATAGAACATGGTGTCAGGCTGTCAGATCCTTAACTGGCAATGGACTACAATGCAACTGATATTTACTAGATGTGACCGTCTTCCCATCTTGACCACATCGAATGATTATATTCATATTACAGTTATTGGGATCTATTCCATGGCAATTCAAGCTGCAAACGATTGTTTGGATGACAGCTACTAAATGAAAATACTTGGGCATGAGATTTAGTTGATGAGACTATTATTTAATTGATGCAAAGTTCTTGACTGATGATGAGGATAAGGATGACGATGACTTTATACAAGGTAGGAACAATATTAGGAATTCCACAAGAGGGCCACAAAGGGTTGGATTCAAGCAAAACCACTCACGGAAGTTGTATCATCCCAACAATCTATAAGAAAATCATCTATCCCCCAACGATTTGATGGAGTTATTGCTGAAGGCGGTCACCAAACAAATTATTATGATACAGATGAAGATGAGAGTTTGGATTCTAATGTAGAGGAAGAAGATGTCGACGTGACAAGAAGGAAAAGCAAGTTTTTGAGTTATGATCCTGACTGTGCATCCTATTTTTTTTTTTTTACTACGTCTATGAAGTTTGATGATGGTAGGAAATTTAAAGATGCTCTCAAAAAGTATTTTATGGCCAAGCGCAGAGAGATAAAGTTTATCAAGAATGAAATTAAATTTGTTAGAGCTAAATGTGCTGGTGAGAATTGTCGATGGAAGATTTCTGCATCTTTTGATGCTAGAAGTAAATCATTCCATGTGAAGACCTACCATGAAGAACATACATGTAGCATTAGCTTTAATAATAAGAGGGTCACCAGTTCTTGGTTGGCAAAGCACTATCTATGTCCAGTTAGAGCAATGCCAACTATGAAAAAACCCCTGCTTTCAAAGAGCTTATCAAGGATCAATTGGTCTAAAATGTTAGTATGAATCAGTGTACTAAGGCTAAGCTACTTGCATTTAATGTTCTGATGTGAAACTATAAAAATGAATATGCAAAGTTGTGGGATTATGCAGAGGAGCTTAGGGCCACAAATCCTAGGAGTATGGTTACATTGAAGGTTAAAAAGCTCAATATACACTCGAAGGAATTGTTTGAGAGAATGTACATCTGTTTTGCTGCATCCAAAAAAGGCTTCCTTGATGGATGTAGGAAAGTTGTTGGTTTAGATGGCTGCTTCTTAAAATGAATATGTAAAGGGGAGATCTTGTGTGCCATTGGAAGAGATGCAAACAATCACATGTTCCGAATTGCATGGGCATTTGTTAGAGTTGAGGGTGGAGACACCTGGACTTGGTTATGAGGAAATTTAATATGGGACATTAATATAAGAAGTACATATAGACACGGTTGGGTCACATTTTATTTTATTTTATTTTTATAATCGAAGATTCCCACGTTCAATTGAGTAAATCCTCAGGGTGGTGGGGTACAAGACCAATGCCACCGGGTAAGCCTCCAAAACGTGATCAGAGATTTTCGAACCTGGGGCCTCATCAGTTTAACTATCTAAGGCCTATGGATCTCACCAACTCAACCAATGCCCTATTGATCAATTGGGTCATAATTAGTGACAAGCAAAAGGTACAATTTTTTTTTCAATTGTTATGCCTCTTAAAGTGTAGTATGTTTTATTAATTAGAATCATATTTTGTAGGGCCTTCTACATGCTATGGTAGATTTGTTGCCTGTAGCTAAGGATAGAATGTGTGCTAGGCATATCTATGCCAATTGGGGCAAGACGTATAAGGGAATACAAATGCATAGATTGTTTTGGTGGTGTGCTAAGAGTAGTACTATGGTAGGATATGATGAACATGCTCAAAGTATTGAAAAAAATTAGTCCTGTCACGTATCATGACTTGGTTCAAACTGAGTCCAAGCATCTTCACCACTAAGGTTAAATGTGACATAGTTGATAACAATTTATGCGAGGCATTCAATGGAAGAATCATAGATGCTAGGTGTGAGTCCATTTATGTTGGAGGAAATGAGGATAATGATAATGACAAGAATGCATACACAGAGAGATGCATGTGTTCAATGGAGGAGAGATTGTGGTCCAAGGATCGTAAAACAATTGGAAGAAAATAGACGTGGTTCGACTTACTGCCAAGTGGTATGGAATTGGATATGAGATGCTAGATAAGGGTGTGAAGTACATGGTTGATGTGTCCACGAGGGAGTGTACTTGTAGGAGGTGGCAGCTTACTGGCATCCCTTGTCCTCATGTCATTTCTGCTTTGAATTATAAGATGTTACTATGCCTTGAATAGTTAAAGGTTTAAGTTAAGGGCCTTGGGCCAACATTAGGGTTTGAGGGGTAATACTATAAATATTGCTATTTTCTCAAACTGTCTGATAGAGAAACTTATGTGTGCCTCTTTTGTAATTCCTGATTCTCATAGTGGATTTGCTTCTCCTCTCTCCCGTGGTTTTTTCCCGTAAGGGTTTCCACGTAATTCTTGGTGTTCCGTTCTTCTCATCTGTCTCAATTTCGTTTCATTTTTCGCATTGTCGTAACAAATTGGTATCAAAGCCAAAGGTTCATCCGACGACAAAAGAGAGACAAGAGAGAAATGAGTAATTGACTTCCCAAAGGAATTTCGCTGGTTCCGTGTTATCCGTGCGAGGATCGGTTCTTTGGTTTGCTGCGAAGCTTTGATTTTGATCGACCACCTTCCTCCTCTCGCTCGGATCTGCTCCTGAATATTCCGAAGTCCAAGACAAGCGGCTCAATCTGATTGACGTTTCATTCAAGGACTATTGAATACACGTTGTGCGTGGATTCGGCCACCGAAAGAGAAAATCAAATCTTGCTTCAAGTTGGTCCCACGTGCAGAACAAAGGGAAAGGAAATATTCAATTTCCTATTTGAAGTTTCGTGCAAGAGAAGTTGAATTCAATAAAGCAAGAAGGGACTTGGCTTTATGGGTTGTTCAACGAAGGGACCCACCGAACACCCTTGCTGATTTTGGTTTCTTGGCCTTCTGGGTAGTTCAACGCGTGGAAACTTGCCAAGTCCAGGAATTGATTAAATCACGTTGTTTGCTCGCATGGAAACTTGCCGCAAGCGTCAAGGGAACAACACGTTGTTTTGCTCGACTAATTTTGCAGCCGTTTTGTGCCAAGTCTAGTGTTTTCCGAGGAGTTCGTGCGCGCTTCTTCGACTCGGAATAAGTTATGGCTACGAGTTCAGTAACGAAATTCGATATCGAAAAGTTTGATGGGAGCGGCAGTTTCAACCTATGGCAGGTTCGTATGTTAGCTGTTCTTACGCAGCAGAGTTTGAAGAAAACTTTGTTTACTAAAGGGAAGAAACCAAAAACGTTAGATGAATCATGGGAAGAATTGGATGAGAAAGCTTTGTCCACTATTCAGTTGTGCCTCACGAACGAAGCTTTGCAGGAGGTACTAGATCAAAAAACAACCGCAGGTTTATGGACGAAGTTGGAGAGTATTTTTCTGACAAAGTCTCTCACCAATCGATTGAGACTCAAGCAACGACTCTTCACTTTTCGTATGGCTGAAGGTACTTCTCTCAAATCCCATATTTCTGAGTTCAAAGTTTTTATCGCTGAATTAAGAAGCATTGATGTTAAGATTGAAGATGAGGATCGAGCTCTTTTATTGCTAGTTTCACTACCTCTCTCTTATAAGAATTTTAGAGGGACCATGATTGTTAGTAGAGAAACTATTGATTTTGAATATGTTAAGACTAGCCTGCTAAATAAGCAGAAACTCGATAGAGAATTGACTTCTGATGGTAGTAATAATCATGGGGCTAGTTTAGTCGCTCGAGGAAGATCCATTGAGAGAAGAAATAGTGGCAGGAGCAAGTCAAAATCTAAGCATAGAGATATGATTTGCAACTATTATAAGTCTCCAGGGCATACCAAGATAAATTGTCTAAAACTGAAGGCAAATGAGTAAAGAGAAAATAATTCGAATCAACAAAATCATGAGAATGTCAATTGTCATAACAATCACAACTATCAGAATAGATAGAATAGGCGAAACGAAAATCCTACTCAAGCTGATGTTGCTAAAGAAGAAAATAAAGATTGGCTATTGATTGCAGATAATAAAGATAAATTCTGTGATAGTTGGATTCTTGATTCAGGCTACTCATATCATATGTGTCAT
Source organism: Rhodomyrtus psidioides (assembly GCA_021437785.1). Taxonomy (NCBI): domain Eukaryota; kingdom Viridiplantae; phylum Streptophyta; class Magnoliopsida; order Myrtales; family Myrtaceae; genus Rhodomyrtus; species Rhodomyrtus psidioides. The sequence goes on along the minus strand of JAILYB010000015.1, from coordinate 7,898,537 downwards.
CGTTGAGATTGGTTCTCTACGTATAAAGAATATGATGGTGGAATTATTCTCATGGGAAATAATGCTAGATGCAAAGCTATTTGGATTGGCACTGTTAATATTAAGATGCATGATGGCATGATCAGAACTTTAGATAATGTCAGACATGTGCCTGATTCGAGGAAGAATCTAATCTCTTTGGGTGCACTTGATGCCAATGGTTGTAGATTTACTTCTGAGGGTGAAGTTCTGAAAATTATGAGGGGCTCACTTTTATTGATGAAAAGGCACAAAATTGGTACTTTGTATTAGCTGCAAGCCTCTATTGTTACTGGTTCAGCTGCGGTCTCTTCAGATATGACAGATTCGGATAATACAAAATTATGGCATATGAGACTAGGCCATATGAGTATTAGAGGGATGGAGGAGCTAAGTAAAAGATGTCTCTTGTGTGGTCAGAAAATTGGAAAACTGGATTTCTGTGAATATTGTGTCTTTAGGAAACCGAAAAGAGTCAGTTTTAAAACAAGAATTCACAGCACAAAGGGCACTCTGGATTACATTCATTATGATCCCTAGGGCCTTTTAGAATTCCATCGAAAGGCCTTGGTTCCAAGTATGTCTCACTTTTATTGATGATTTTTCAAGAAAAGTTTGGGTATTTTTTCTCAAGGCAAAAGGTGATGTTTTCGTTACATTCAAGCAATGGAAAACATTAATTGAGAAACAGACCGGTAAGAAAATCAAGCGACTGAGAACATATAATGGGCTAGAATTTTGTGGAGGCGAATTTAATGAGTTTTGCAAGAACGAATGAATTGTGAGACATCATACTACAGTGTATACACTGCAGCAGAATGGTATTGCAGAACGTATGAACAGAACCATTTTAGAAAGAACAAAGTGCATGTTGTCTAACGCTGGTTTGAGCAAGGAATTCTAGGATGAAACAGTCAATACTGCTTGTTGGCTAATAAATCGTTCTCATTGCATACCTATTGAGAATAAGACATCCAAGGAGGTATGGTCAGGTAAACCTGTTGATTATTCTTCTCTTCGAGTTTTTGGATGTCCAGCATATGCACATGTTAGTGAAGGAAAATTAGAGCCTAGAGCGAAAAAATATATTTTTCTTGGTTATGCTTCTAGTGTAAAAGGTTATAGGCTTTGGTGTTCTGATTCATCTAAGATTATAATTAGCAGAGATGTTACTTTTGATGAGTCTACTATGCTCCATCCTATCAAGAAATCATCAAATACTTGCCAAGAAAATCTGAAAAGTGCACCAAAGAAGGTGAAGTTTGAAGTATCTTCTTCACAACCAGTTCAGTCAGTGACTGATAATATTGAGATTGAAGAATCTGAAAAAGAGAATTATTCCATAGCCAAATATAGACCGAGAAGAACAGTGAAACCTCCACAGATGTATGGATACTCAGATTTTGTTGCTTATGCTCTTTCAACTGCAGAGTCGATAGAATATGCTGAGCCTAAAACTTACAACGAAGCTATTTCCTCAAAAGATTCAGCAAAGTGGTTAGTTGCTATGAATGAAGAGATGAAATATCTTGAAAAGAATCAAACTTGAGAGCTTGTCAAATTACCAAAAGAAAAGAAGATTGTGGGTTGCAAGTGGGTTTTCAAAAGAAAGGAAGGTATTCCTGGAGTTGAAGACATTAGATTTAAAGCACGTCTAGTCCCTAAGGGCTATAGTCAGATTTGGGGAGTTGATTTTAATAATGTGTTTTCACTCGTCGTTAAACACAGCTCTATTCGGGTCTTTCTTGCGTTAGTTGCTATGCATGATTTAGAATTGGAACAACTCGATGTGAAAACAGCTTTCTTTCATGGTAAACTTGAGGAGAAAATCTATATGGGTCAATCTGAGGGTTTTCAGTTTGAAGGTAAGGAACATCTTGTATGTTTATTGAAAAGATCTATTTATGGTTTGAAGCAATTACCTAGATAGTGATATAAAAGATTTGATTCTTTTATGGTGCAACTTGGCTATCGTAGAAGCAAATATGATAGTTGTATATATCTGTGCAAACTTCCAAATGGATCTTATATTTATCTGCTTTTATACGTTGATGACATGTTGATTGCAGCAAAAGATAAATTTGATATATAGAATTTGAAGGCACAGTTGAGTGTTGAATTTGATATGAATGATTTAGGTTCTGCGAAGAAAATTCTTGGCATGGAAATTCAGCGAGATCGAAAAAAAGAAAAATTGTATCTTTTCCAGAAAAGCTACATTGAGAAGGTGTTAGATCGTTTTGGCATGAAAGATGCCAAACCAGTTAGTACCCCTCTTGCTGCTCACTTTCGATTATCAGCTGAATTATGTCCACATACAGATGATGAAATAAAATATATGTCACATATTCCATATTCTAATGCAGTTGGTAGTGTTATGTATGCTATGGTTTGCACTCGACCTGACATATCACATGCTGTTAACGTAGTAAGTAGATATTTATCACGCCCAGGTAAAATTCATTGGCAAGAAGTGAAGTGGATTTTGAGATATTTGAAGGGTACTTCAAATTATGGTTTAGAGTTTGGGAAAACTTGTGAAACTCTTACTGGATATGTTGACTCTGATTATGCTGGGGACCTTGATAAAATGAGGTCTTTGACAGGGTACATCTTTACTGTTGGGGGTTGTGCAGTCAGTTGGAAAGCTTCTTTGCAGCATATAATTGCTTTGTCTACTATAGAGGTAGAATATATGGCTATTATAGAGGCAATCAAAGAAGTTATATGGTTAATAGGCTTATTTGGAGAGCTCAGTGTGGATGATGATGTGACTGTTGTGCATTGCGATAGTCAGAGTGCTATACATCTTACTAAAGATTAGATGTATTATGAGAGAACAAAGTTCATCGATGTGCAATATCATTATATTTGAGACATTCTTGCTGATGGCTATATTAAGGTCTTGAAGATTGGTACAGAAAACAATCCAGCTGATATGTTGACAAAGTCATTGCCCTTTACTAAATTCAAGCATTACTTGGATTTGGTTAATGTTTGCAGCAGCTGAGTTTTATGCTTGTAGGAGGAGAAGATTGACTTAATACTTATGTCTACTTGGGAATTCAAGTCAAGGTGGAGATTTGTTAATATGCCTTTAATATTTAAGGGCCTAAATTAAGGACATTGGGCCAACATTAGGGTTTGATGGATAATTCTATAAATATTGCTATTCTCTCAAACTGTTTGATAGAGAAGCTTATGTGTGCATCTTTTGTAATCCCTGATTCTCATAGTGAATTTTGCTTCTCATTTCTCCCGTGATTTTTTCCCGCAAGGGTTTCCACGTAATTTTTGGTGTTCCGTTCTTCTCATCTGTCTCAATTTCGTTTCAGTTTTCGCATTGTCGTAACATAAGAAGAAGGACGCATATGATTATATAGATGAGTTTTACAAGAAGGCGAAGTTCATAACTACATATAAAAAAAATGTTGAGCCAATTCGAAGAGAGAGATTTTGGAAAAAATCTAATAGTGAGGCACTTGAATCGCTTCCAGCCATGGTGAAGCCCGATAGACATAGACACAAACGATTAAGGGAGGAAGGTGAGGTGTTAAGTAGAATTAGAATGTTGAGAAGAAGAATGAAGATGAGTTGTCGAACTTGCAGAAAGACGGGACACAACAGTTTGACATGTCCTGTTAATAGTGCTGGCTGTATGACATCACAAACACAATTATTAACGAAAAAAACATTCGGTAAGTACCTCCATTTATAGCAATTTTATGTTTGCTTCATGGAAATAACTTTAATTTTATACTACTCTTTCTACGTCCAGAGACGCCCAAGCGAATGTGAGTGGTAGTGTTGGCAGGAGACCAATTATTAGCGCTACTCCGGTGACTCCTGTACATGAGACCGTGAGTTTCTTTTTTCGCATGTTCGAATTTACTAACAAAATTTGTACTTACTAATGAAATAAAAAATTATAGGTTAAGAGTACTAGTGGCAGACAAGACAAGTGACGACGAGTTGATATACAAACATAGGTTGAATCAAGAAAAACTAATAGGAATTTTTCGAGAGCTAAATTGGTCGGAAGACTGAATTAACAAAAAGCGAAAATGTTTAGGATTGAATCGGCAAAAGTGAAAGGTTTAAGACCGAATCGGCAAAAGTGTAATAGGTTTAAGACTTTTCTGACAATTTTCTCCATTTAAGAGCAATTCTAAGTATGGATCGCTGTCTATGCCTAGATCGAGACCTAAGTCATAGACTCCGTCTGTAAGACATTTAAGACCAATTCTTTAAAGGAATGTGAGCGGTGCTGTCTTGCATTACTGTATCATTAATAATACGATTGTAATAATAATTATAAAAACAATACTTAATCTGTATAATTAGAAGTTAAGATGTCATCACTTTATAATGCATATTTGGCGCCCAGAGTTCTCTCCGTCGAACTTGACATGTTATTGTGCGAATATAGCAAGGAACAATTGACATAGGACATGAACTTGGACCAACTCCGCCATCCAGCATTCAATTACAGAGGGACTTCTATAAATCCTCCCTATCTACGCCCATACACAACCAGCATTTATTAACCATGTTCCAAATCACCCACAACTTTAGCAAGATCTATAGACCTAACATATTCCTAGGTGTTGATGGGGAATCATCCAAACTTAGAACTTGAAATCAAATGGATTAAATAGACGGCCATGCCGATTAATGGACAAGACCATAAGGGACGTTATTTTTCCACCTAATCAATCTCGATGTTGTTTAATGCCTCCTAGTGTAGGAAAAAGATGGATCCCTCAGGTCTCGTTTGTTTCACTGAAAAACAATAATTTAAAAAATATTTTCCGAAAAATAATTGCCTATATTGCTTGGGGTAATTAGTGAATGATAAATATTTTGTCAACAACAATTTATATTTAAACATTTTCAAGGGTGAAATGAAAATTATTTATAAGCGACACAAGCGATTATTTTTTGAAAAATATTTTCAAAATCATTCATTTTCCATGAAATCAGAGTGTTGGTGCCCTCAAATAATGAGTTCTTATACTTGGTTAGCTCTAGGTTCTGCATATTCTAGTTTTACTACGCCAATCCACAAAAATCAAACCCCAACCTCATGGAGAACATAATTGAAATGCAAAAACATATACATCATATTCATAGAGAAGCAATGATGCTTATAGATGGTGCACTGAAAGAGTAATCACACCATCTCTCCAGTTCAGAACCTCTCTTGTTCATCACTTCCACCGCTCTCATCTCTCGACTCCCTCAGTCCCTCTTCAACCATGAACTCCACCATGCACGGTCTCCTTTCCACAATGGAGATAGCAGTTGATGAGGAGGCCTCGAATGACCGGATTGCCGAATTACTGGGCCAGCCGGAGTTGCATGTGGCCCAGTTCCCTGGCTACGTCTCCGTCAACAGGGAGGCCTCCCTCGTCTACTGGCTAGAAGAAGCTGCTGGCCACCACGAGAAGAAGCCACTCGTTCTGTCGCTGAACGGACGACATGAGTGCTCCTCCATCAGCTACGGCGCATTGCAGGAGCTCAGCCCGTTTTGAGTCTCACCCGACAGGGAAACTCTGGTCACCAACCCGTATTCGTGGAACCGAGGTATTCAATCAAGCTGCGTTCACAAACATGAACTGAACTTCCATATTCAAAATGTGCGTAACATTCTCCATTGTTTTTACTCAAATTTCTGGTTTTCTCATGCAGAAGCAAACTTCTTGTTCTTGGACTCGCCCGTCAGAGCTTTTCTTTTTCAACTGACAACTTCACTCGATATGGAGACCACTCCGCAGGTGTGTGCCTCTCCAAAGTTTTCTTCGTTTCCCTCTCCAAAGATTTGCGAGTCTTTGATTAACCTATATTTTAGTGTTTTTTCAGGAATTCGGCCAGTTTTTGTTGTTGCTGAGAGATGTTCAGCAATATTTTCTCTAACTTAAAACTTCAGAGAGAAGCCTTTCAAGTTGCGTAGCAAAAAGGGAGAGAGATGATAGAATGAGAAAAAAAGGATTCATAATATTTCTTGGTTGCAGAACCGGTTTTATACACGTAGCAAGGGAACACCCTTTTTGAAACCACAATTACACTTGCAACCTGCAACACCCACTTCTTAGACTAATAATAAACAACCAACCCCTAATAAAACTAATCAATCCCTAATGAAACTTGCCACCCCTATCATAATTACAACATTGCAACCCCTATCATTATTACTTGATTAAAATAACAAAAGTAAAACCCAATTGAATAGCATAAGGACAAAACATGCAGCAGAATTGATTCACGCATGGCTCCAACAAACTCCTCCTTGGATCAGTTGCTGCTGCAAACTCCTATTTTCTTTCTTAACAATTCAAATCTTCCAGCTTGAAGTGGCTTTGTGAATATGTCTGCAAGTTGATCTTCTGACCTGCAATAGACCAACTTAACTTCACCACTTTGTTGCACTTCACGCAGAAAGAAGAATTTGATCTTAAAGTGCTTGGTTTTGCCATGGCAAACTGGGTTCTGTGATATTGCTAATGCAGCCTGATTGTCCACATAAACTTCAATGCAATCACCAGAATTCAACAACAGATCCTTCATTATCTTCTTCAGCCACAAAGCTTGATTTGCAGCTGCAGTAGCTGCTATAAACTCAGCTTCTGCTGTGGACTGAGCTACAATCTCCTGCTTTTTGGAACACCAGGAGAAACAGGCAGAACCAAGAGTAAAACAGTATCCAGATGTACTCTTCATGTCATCCACTGAGCCAGCCCAATCACTATCAGAAAAGCCCTGCAACTTAAACTTCTGGCCTTTCCTAAACTTCACACCAAAGAACAATGTTCCTTTGATGTATCTCAAGACCCTTTTTGCAGCTACAAAATGTAACTGACTCGGACTACTCATGAACCTGGATAGAACACTCACAGCAAATAGAATATCTGGTCTAGTTGCTGTAAGATACATGAGACATCCAATCAAACTTCTATACATAGAAGCATCTACTGCATCTGTTCCATCATTCTTCTGCAGCTTCTCCTTAGCAGCCATAGGAGTGCTGACACTTCTACAATCTTCCATCTGAAACTTCTTCAGAATTTCCTTCATGTATTTTTTCTGGCAGATGAAGATCTCATGTGAATCTTGTTTGATTTCCAGACCCAAGAAATAAGTCATCTTTCCCAAGTCTGACATCTCAAAAACTGCAAACAGACCTTGCTTCACCCTTTCTATCAGATCCACATCATTCCCTGTCACCAACAAATCATCTACATAGAGTGACAGAATTACAACACTGTGATTCACCCTCTTGACATAAAGAGTGAATTCACTCAAGCTTCTTACAAAGCCAAAATCTTGCAAATATCTGTCTATCTTCTCATACCAAGCTCTTGGAGCCTGCTTCAGTCCATATAGAGCTTTCCTCAATCTGTATACCTTCTCTTCTTGCCCTTTGATACTGAAACCTTCAGGTTGTTCAACAAAAATCTCTTCCTCAAGCTCTCCATTCAGAAATGCAGACTTGACATCTAACTGAAATATAGGCCACTCATTCTCTGCTGCAACAGCTAATAGTAGCCTAATTGTATCAAGTCTTGCAACTGGAGCAAAAGTCTCAGAATAGTCTACTCCCCATATTTGAGCATAACCTTTCACAACCAGTCTGGCTTTGTGTTTATTGACAGAACCATCAGGATTAAGTTTTGTTCTGAACACCCACTTAACCCCAATCACGTTCTTATCAGATGGTCTATCAACAAGCTCCCATGTGTGGTTCTTCTGAATCATTGCCAACTCCTCCTGCATTGCTGCAATCCATCTCTGATTCTTATTAGCTTCCACAAAGTTAGCTGGTTCAAGCACTGCCACATTGCTTCTTTCATAAATTTCAGCAAGTGACCTTGTGCCTCTTACTGGAAGACCATCCATAGTATCTTCCAATCCATCCACAACTTCATCAACCTGTACAATTGTTGTAGGTTGTTCTGCAGATTGATGTTGTCCTACATTCTTTTCTTCTGTCCAATTCCACTCTTCTTCCTCTAGAAAAACAACATCTCTGCTCACAGTCACCTTCCCTGTCATAGGCTGAAAAATCCTGTAAGCCTTTGATTGGAGACTGTACCCAATGAAGATTCCAGGCTCAGCTCTTTGATCCAGCTTATCCCTCTTGACCTGTGGAACATGAGTATAACACAAACACCCAAAAATCTTCAAATTCTTCACAGAAGGTCTAACACCATACCAGGCTTCAAAAGGTGTTGACCTCTCTAAGGCCTTTGTGGACAATCTGTTCAACAAGAACACTGCAGTATTCGCTGCCTCGGCCCACAACTTCTTAGGTAACATCTTCTCCTGCATCATACATCTAGCCATCTCCATAATGCTTCTATTTTTCCTCTCACTGACCCCATTCTGTTAAGGTGAATAGGGAGCAGTGAACTGCTGCACAATGCCTGCTTGCTCACAATTTAACTTAAACTTGTGGGCAGTATACTCAGTACCATTATCAGACCTGAGCATTTGAATTTTCTTCCCACTCTGATTTTCAACTAAGGCTTTAAACTTTACAAACACATCAGCAACTTCAGACTTGGCTTGCAGAAAATAAATCCAGCTCATCCTAGTCATATCATCTGTGAAAGTAATGAAATACCTGTTACCGGTGAGAGATGGTTCTGACATAGGTCCACATAAATCTGTGTGGACTAATTGCAGCTTCTCACGTGCTCTCCAGCCTCCTCCTTTGAAAGGTAATCTGGCTTGCTTGCCCAGAAGACAAGTTTTGCACTGTGAAAATTCCTCCTCCAAACTTGGCAAGTCATCTGCCAAACTATTCCTCTGCATAAACAACATGTTCTTCCTGTGAACATGCCCAAGCCTTTTATGCCATAGCTCTGCATTTTCTTCTTTGCACTTCAAAGCCATTTGTTGCATCTCCTGTGGCTTGAATAGAAAGCATTTGTCCTTCATTGGTATTCTCAGCACTTCCTTGCTATCTGCATTATCAATAAGGCATTCCTTCCCGTCAAACTTCACCTTATAGCCCTTCTCAACTAATTGACCAACACTCAACAGATTTTGGTCAACTTTTGGCACAAAGAGAACATCATTTATCAGCTTCACCTCCTGATTTCCTTCAATAGCCACTGTACCCTTCCCTTGCACTTCGATATACTGTCCATTGCCAATTCTGACTTTGGACCTGACTGACCTGTCTAGACTCCTAAACAGCTTCAAATTGCCAGTCATATGATTTGTACAGCCACTATCCACCAGCCATGCATCATTCACAACAGAAGAACCAGAACAGGAAGCTACAAACAAGTGTTCTTCCTCAGTCTCATTTACTGCAATCTGTGCTTCTCCTGCTTGCTGATGATTTTTCTCTTTGCAAATAGCTTCCATGTGACCAAACTTGTGACATCTTCTGCACTTGACATCAGGCTTTCTCCAGCATCTAAAGGACTGGTGATTAATTCCACCACAATGTTGACAAGGTTTCTTATTCTTCTTCCAGTTGCCAAACCCACTAGAACTTCCTTCTTTTGCTTCAAACTTGGAGTCACGTGCATTCCCTTTTGACTGATTCCATTTCTTCCATTTGCCTCCATCATTAAACTTCACTTTAGCTTGCAGTGCACCCTCTACGTGCTCTTCTCTTCTCATCATTCTTCTATGCTCCTGTGCCTGCAAGGCACTTAACAATTCTGCAAGCTTTATGTCAGCTATGTCTCTTGTATTTTCCAAAGAAGCTATGGTAGCTTCAAACTTCTCTGGAAGAGACACTAGGATCTTCTGAACCAGCCTTTCATCCTTCAAGTCAGTCCCCAAGACTCTGATCTTTTCGGCTATCTCAATCAGCCTATCAGAATATTCCTTCACTGACTCTGAATCCTTCATTTGCTGTCTCTCAAACTCCCTCAAGAGATTCAGCACCTTCATGCTTCTTATCTTCTCATCTCCCTCGTATTCAGTCTTCAAGAAATCCCATATTGCCTTCGCAGAATCACATCTCATGATCCTTGTGAAGATTGGGGCTGAGACAGCAGCGTACAGGCAAGACTTTGCCTTGGCCTTCCTTGTGGTTCTCTCTTTATGGTACTTTATCTGATTCATGGTCGGATTGTTTGGAAGTGGAGCAACCTCATAATTGTTCTCCACAGCCTCCCATAAATCATGACCCTCCAAGAATGATGTCATCTTGACAGCCCAAGCTTGATAATTTTCCCCAGTAAAGACTGGAGTAGCCATAGCAGAGAAACCACTTGAACCCGCCTCCATCACGCACGCTTATCTTCACTTCACAGTCCCTTAAGATCCTTCAGAAGAGCTCTGATACCACTGTTGTTGCTGAGAGATGTTCAGCAATATTTTCTCTAACTTAAAACTTCAGAGAGAAGCCTTTCAAGTTGCGTAGCAAAAAGGGAGAGAGATGATAGAATGAGAAAAAAAGGATTCATAATATTTCTTGGTTGCAGAACCGGTTTTATACACGTAGCAAGGGAACACCCTTTTTGAAACCACAATTACACTTGCAACCTGCAACACCCACTTCTTAGACTAATAATAAACAACCAACCCCTAATAAAACTAATCAATCCCTAATGAAACTTGCCACCCCTATCATAATTACAACATTGCAACCCCTATCGTTATTACTTGATTAAAATAACAAAAGTAAAACCCAATTGAATAGCATAAGGACAAAACATGCAGCAGAATTGATTCACGCATGGCTCCAACAGTTTTTTTCTCTCTTCTTCTCTATTCATCTTCTTCTTCGTCAATGTTGAAGATAGGAATTAGGGTAATCCCCAGATCAAGCACAGCAAATTTAGTTGATTAGATCCCATATTTTCCTTTCCTTTTCTTTTCCCTCTACCCATCTTCTTCTTCCTTTGATTAGAGGCCATAACAGACCGCAGCTGTTCCTGACTGTCCGTCAGTGTGGCGCTGTACCTGCGCAAAACCAAAGCGGATCCAGGCCGGAGCGGACACTGATGATGAACCTATTTTCATTGTAAACATCTCCCTCCTTGGTGTGTAGATCCGAATAATTTGAAGCCCGTGCGTAGTACACGCACTACGACCCCTCATGGTGTCGGACTATGTCGAACACGTGGTCAGGGAACTGAACCCTATCCTTGACCCTCGGCGACAACGGTAGTTGAGGCAAATGCGATAAGGTGGAGGTGTGAGGATGGGCAGAACGATGCCGTGGAGGCGCCGAGGCTGCGGTTGGAGGACAAATAGAGGAGGAAGAGGAAACGAGAGAGAAGACACAAAGGAAGGAAAAAAGAAGAACGAAGTATAAGATGAAGAGAAAACAATTAAGAAAAAAAGCTTAGGCGGAGCTCCTTTGGTGTTCTTGATGTGGGCGTTAATCTCGTTCCTATATTCAACATTGATGAATAAGATGAATAGGGACAACCATGGCTCGGATCAAGAAGTAGATGAACATTGCAGAAAGGAAAAGGCAACAAAAAAAAAAATGTATGTCTGGATGAAAATACCCCAGACTGAGCCATGGAAATACGCATGTGAGATGCAACTTTTGCCGGCCAGGGAGTCGGGCCCTTTTTTGTGACTAAATGACCATTTTCGCGCTCTTATTTGAGGCAAAATTTACTTCAAGCCTCTTGTAGAAAAATATAGTGCTTCAAGCCCTCATTTGGAATTGTCTCAAAAAAAGAATTAGCAAAATAATGAGCATGTCTAACGAGGCGTAGTACATTATCTTATCTTAGATGATATGAAATCATAGAGTGGAGTGGAAAAAACAAACAATAGCATACAAATACTCGTGTCTCGTAAATCAAACTTGATCATAAAAAGGAAAATGAAATTTCATTAAGCTTTAACTCGAGTGCGAATGATTATTAAATCTAGTGAACTTCGAGTATTAGCCCAATACTTGGGCGTCGACTCGACATGGCGTGATTATATTTGTATTATTGTGTATCCATTGATCTACCCGTATTCATTTACAACTTACCGCATAAAAATTGTGCTCAACGCACTTCTTACTAAAAGCACTTGTAAAGATTGATTTGAGGTGTCAAAACACACACACCAAAAAAAAAAAAAAAATCCACCCTCAATATGATTTGTTTGAATTTTATAGTGGACTCGTGTTGTTTTGGTATGAATTTCTGAGCTATGAAGTACGGATCTCATTATGTCTGATTCTGCTCCTCAGCGTTTTTGTCCGAGTCAAATGTTTTGAATAGGTTAGGCGGTAATTCATTCTAATGTTCAAATTCACGCCTTCGGCCTTTGCAGTCACTATTTGGCTAACCTGCTCGTTATATGCGTAATTAAACGTCCTTTTGAGGAGGAGGCCCTCAAGGACTGACAGGTCAGGTTAATGGGCCAACTGAATGGGACGTGCATCTTATTTTTCGATCTGTTCTATTTCTAACTCTCTTTTTTTTTTTTAACTTTTACTATGTTTCTTTGAAGAATGCGGAAGTCGGACTCTCCACCGATGATATAGCGTCCATACCCCAAAATCTCTTTACTAGCAGGGCTGCATGCCTATTGCAAATGGCACGTTCATTGAGTAGCTCAACTTTTATGGTTCAATCTAGTCTCTTTAACTTAAACTTATGGTTTGTTTATGGTTGCTTTCAAGCTTTGAATTTCCTCTCGGGAACTCTCTCACTGCAGCTTCGGCTTTGCGGGGAGACCAGTAAAGAAATAGAGGGAATGAGAGAAAGAGAGGGTTTAGTTCGATGCGTTAATGTGCAAAATATAGCGAGGAGATTTTTACAAGAGGACGAGAAGCTGGACCAACTCGCCATACGCCATTCAATTAAGAGAGGGACGTCCATACATGATGTCGTTTATTAACCACGTTCCATATCACCCACAATTTTAGCAAGATCTATTGACCTAATCTATTCCTATCCATTAAGGGACGTCGTTTTCTTGCACCCAATCAATCCCAACATTGTTTAATGCCACGTAACTTAGGAAAAGAATGGACACCCTAGTCAATAAATCTGGAGTTAATCCCCTAAAATGGTAAGTTCCTCTTATATTTGGGTAGCTCTTTTGTTTTACAACGCCAATACGCCAAAATCAAACCCCAGCCTCATGGAAAAGACAATTGAATTCATACACATTTGCATCATAGTGACGCAAGGACGCTTATAAAATAGATGGTGCGCTCAGAAGACCTGACCACACCATCTTTCCACTCCAAAACCTCTCTAACCATGAACTCCACCTTGCACTGTCTTCTTTCCCTCTCGGTCCTCGTCCTCACGATTTCGGCCCCGGCGATAGCGGTTGCTGAGGAGATCTCGAATGACCGGATCACCGAATTACCGGGCCAGCCGGAGTTGCACGTGGCCCAATTCTCTGGCTACGTCTCCATCAACAGGGAGGCCTCCCTTTTCTACTGGCTAGTGGAAGCTGCTGGCGACCACGAGATTAAGCCACTCGTCCTGTGGCTGAATGGAGGACCGGGGTGCTCCTCTGTCGGTTACGGCGCGATGCAGGAGCTTGGCCCGTTCCGAGTCTCACCCAGCACCAGAACTCTGGTCACCAACCTGTATTCGTGGAATCGGGGTATTCAACTAAGCTACATTCACAAACATTAACAGAACTTCCACATTCAAAATGTGTGTAACATTTTCTTTTTCTCCATTGTTTTCCCTCAAATTTCTGATTTTTCATGCAGAAGCCAACTTATTGTTCTTGGACTCGCCTGCCGGAGTTGGTTTCTCTTTTTCAACTGACAACTTCACTCAATACGGAGACAACTCCACGGGTGGGGACCAATTTTTTCTTCTTTTCCCGCTCCAAAGTTTTGCGTGTCTATTTGCCCACCAAAATATAAGAAGCTGACGTGTTTCCTTGTCTACTGTGAATGAAATTCTAGCGCATGAATCTTATACATTCCTGAAAAGATGGTTCACGAGATTCCCAGGTTATAAAGGCCGAACCTTCTACATTGCCGGAGAAGGCTATGCCGGTAAAAATCATTCAATCGTCATATTTCCAAAGCCCACATTGAGTTTTTAAACTCAACTTTTGATCTTTGATATCAGGTCACTATATTCCCTCTTTAGCACAGATCATTCTGAAGAAGAACTCTAGGAAAACAAATCCGGTGATGAATCTCAAAGGCCTTTTGGTAAGAGGATAGAACTGTTTCATCTGAAAAAGAGGAGCAGATTAGTACTTAAGACAATTTCTTTTTTGTAATTTTTCCGAAGGTATGTTTAATGTTAACGGATGTATTTGTGACCACTGGCCCCAATAACTGTGCTTCTTAAAAACGTCCTCCAGATGGGTAACCCTGACTTGGACCGGGAGAGCGAACTGAAAGGCAGGGCTCTGTACTACTGGAGCCACGGTCTTATCTCGGACGACACCTACCAGGGGCTGTCGAGTGCATTGTGCAGCTCTCTGAAGACATACAGAATGGAGGCGTGTAAGCCTTACTTCATCACATATTTGCTCCAGGAAGCCGGAAATGTGAATGGATTTGATGTACTTAGGACAGAATGCAAGAAGAACGAGGTAATTTTCCACTATTTCCACATGTCTGAAAACCTGACAAATGATTGATATTCTCTTTACTATGTCGAGTTTTTCAACACTGTAATTCATCCTGAACAGGTCTCTAAGTTTTGCCTCGAAGGGATTACCTCCAAGTACATGAACAGGAAGGATGTCCAGCAAGCCTTCCATGCAATCCCCACCGCATGGACGCTCTGCAGGTTTATTCCTCCAACTTCCATCATTTCCGTTTCGTTTCCGCTTAGTGTCAGCTTTGATTAAGCCACTCTAGTCTTACCAACCTATTTATTTGGCATTGCAGTAGGCCTATACAACAAAATTACAGCCTTCCTGCTGAAGACCAGTCGATGTTGCCCACGTTGAAGCTACTCATTCAATCGGGCTTGCAAATTTGGATTTACAGGTAAGTAATTAATGGGATTATTAAATCAATGGAAATGGATTCAAAATTGCACGAACTCGTGCAACGAAAATCGAGTTGCGATATCCCGAATCCTTGTTATGAAGCCGCTGGAGCCTCTAGGGAACTTGTGCTTCATGGCTTTGCTTCTATTTAAGACAGTGAACTATCTGGAAGCCTAGCAGGGAGTAGAATTTTTTTTATAATCAAAATCATGTCTTGCTACACAATGATTTTGCAGTTAAAGCAGGAATTTATTCGACTTGAATATCTCTTTCTCTTGTTTCTTTTTTAATCAGCGGGGACGCAGATTCAACAACTCCCTTCATAGCAACTCGGACCGCTATTTCCAAGCTGCATCTCAAGAGGATTGCAAAATGGTATCCTTGGGGCCATAATAACAAGGTGAATTATTCATTGATTTAATGTTCTCACTCATTAAATAAATTGGGTTGAATTACTTTTTTTTTCCCCTTCGTTTATCATCAGTGTCGACATCAATGTCAGATTAGTGGCTGGTCCGAGATATACGAAGGGATGACCTTTGCGACGATTAGAGGCGGCGGCAACGACGTCCCAATGTATGCGCCTGCTCAAGCGCTTTGCTTGTTTGAGCACTTTTTAGCTAATAAGCAATTGCCCAAGTATACTATGTGATGTGAAGTTTGAGGCCTCAGTGGGATTGTGTTAAAGTACCAATCCGATTGCCACTATGGAACATAATGCTGTATAAAGTAATATGCCGTATAGAACATGATGTTGGGTTGTCAGATCTTTAACTGGCAATGGACCCCAATGCAATAAATCTTTAATGGATGTGATCCTCTTCCCATGTTGATCACACCGGATGATGACATTCAACTTATAGTTATTGGAATCCATTCCATGGCAATTCAAGCTGCAAATGATTGTTTGGATGATAGCTACTAAATGAAAAATACTTGGGCTTGGGATTTAGTTGATTACGCTATTATTAATTATTAGGAAGGAAAAAACATTTGGGAAAAAAATGAGAACTTAATTTGACTTGTTTTAGATTATTATACGTATAAAATAAAAATGGATGCTGCAAAAAATCTGTGACATATCGAGTCGGGTCTCCTTCTTATGCAGCTAATGTGTATGGAATTGGGTAACGTGAATGGTTAAGTTTGATTCGAGTTTATAACTTAAAATGTATCGTCTCCAGGATTGTGATGCTCCTGGCTCCCAAGTTTGTCCGCTACACTCTCTTGCTAAAAAATCCCAGATCGGCATCTCGATGTCCCTCTTCTCCGGATTCCTTCGAATTCAAATCTCTCTATCAAAAGTTCGAAGTGTCTTCAAGGTTTAATCTCCATTTTTTTTTTGGTCGGCAAGTTCAATGTCTTATTCACTCATCCTCTTTTTAGCGATTCCATATATTGAGCATTAAGCGCCCTCCGAGGCTCCAATGAATTCAATACAATCTGTTGGGCTGGTCTCTTTTTAACTTGAACTTATGGTTTGTTTATGGTTGCTTTCAAGCTTTGAATTTCCTCTCGGGAACTCTCTCACTGCAGCTTCGGCTTAGCGGGGAAACAAGTAAAGAAATAGAGGGAAAGACTAAGAGAGAAAGAGAGGGTTTAATTCGATCCGTTAATGTGCAAATATAGCGAAGAGATACTTACGAGGACAAGAACTTGGACCAACTCGCCATCCACCATTCAATTAAGAGAGGGACGTCCATACACAATGTCATTTATTAACCACGTCCCATATATATCCACCAACAATTTTAGCAAGATCTATTGACCTAATCTATTCCTATCCATTAAGGGACGTCGTTTTTTTTGCACCCAATCAATCCCAACGTTGTTTAATGCCACGTAGCTTAGGAAAAAGATGGACACCCTAGTCAATAAATCTGAGAGTTAGTGCCCTGTAATAGTGAGTTCCTCCTATAGTTGGGTAGCTCTTTTGTTTTGCAACGCCAATCCGCCAAAATCAAACCCCAGCCTCATGGAAAAGACAATTGAAATTCACACACATTGGCATCATAGTGAAGCAAGGACGCTTGATGGTGCACTCAAAGACCTGACCACACCATCTTTCCGCTCCAAAACCTCTCTAGCCCATGAACTCCACCTTGCACTGTCTTCTTTCCCTTTCGGTCTTCGTCCTCACGATTTCGGCCCCGGCAAAAGCGGTTGATAAGGAGATCTTGAATGACCGGATCACCGAATTACCGGGCCAGCCAGAGTTGCACGTGGCCCAATTCTCTGGCTACGTCTCTGTCAACAGGGAGGCCTCCCTCTTCTACTGGCTAGTGGAAGCTGCTGGGGACCACGAGACTTAGCCGCTCGTCCTGTGGCTGAACGGAGGACCGGGGTGCTCCTCCGTCAGTATGTAGGAGCTTGGCACGTTCCAAGTATCGCCCAGCAGCAGAACTTGTTGGGATTCACGTAATAGGTACGGGCAAAAATAAAATATATAAACGCAACAAAAATAAATAAGTGCTCATACATGTATCTCCAGAGGCGTAGTTCGTACGAATCGAAAATCATAATAAACGAAGAGAGTTAACGGATTACCTCACGTAGTGTGCTTGAGTAATGAAAAGGGTTCAAATGTTCTTCGATCCAAGCCCCACAAGTGTCGAGCCTCTAGTTCAGACACACCGTAACGACAAACGGAAGAAAGAACTCGGGGAATTACCACCTTAATTGTGTTAGCAATCCGTGGTGATATTTTCTCTCGTTCTTGAATTTTTAGTCACCGTAGGAGCAAGAAAAAAATGAGAGAGATGATAATTTTATCCTCACAAAATGCACATACATAATCACGCATAATCCTAGGATCCGATCCTAGGATTATGCTGCCACACAATTTGCTGATTGTGTGCATGATATATATATATCAAAACAAAACAAACGATAAAAAATACGTGTGCAAATCGGCACAACAATTTTGTGTCAATTTAATCCGTGCATGTGCATCATATGCACTTGCGCCTATGACCAAAAAATAAAATAAAATTAAATCTCATTTAATCTAATTTTGTTTCGAATAATTCGATAGTCGTTGTCACGCCCCGAACCCGGCGAGCACGCGAGCATCCCACCTTCACCGTTACCTTTGATTATCTCCCAGGAACCAACGACCATTAAAATAAAGACCTATATGAAGCATGCAAGAGAAAGCGATGACAACTCCATAAAAACAACTCAAGTGAGATGACTTAGGACAAGAAAGGGATACACTTCTCATTAAAGGCAAGTCAGGCACAATTCTAACTACAAAGAATATACAATCTCTAAGGTCTCAATCAAATTAAATCTTCACATCATCCCAAAGTTTCTTCCAATGCCAGTCCATGGCAGGCTCATGTCTCCATCATCTAGGACCTGAAAATGTTGTCCCACAACGGGGTGAAATATATAATCCCAGTAAGTCAAACCTAACCCTAAACTAGGCTGCCAGTACGTCCAGACACTTTTGAAAAATAGGGTATTTTGGTAATAAAAACCTTAGCATGGCAAAATGGGGGTACTTTCCAAAACATGGCATTTAGTACTTTCAAAACAAAAGACTTGACCCAGTGACAAAGGATTCCATGAGTAAAACTGAGCTTCGTACAATGGCAGGGTTTTTCAATCACAAACAAGCACTCGATGCGATCTCAAAAACATGAGGATATTTCAAATGACATTTCATGAATTTTCAGAAAACATATCATTTTCTATCACGCCCTTCCAAGGCCATTTTTATCACATGAGGCGGACTTGAAACTCGCAAGACAACTTTCATTCTTGAGGCAAATTATTCAAATCATGAGGCATTTTCGATTTCTCAAAACCCATTCTTTGAATTTCCCTTAAAACAAGTCTTTCCATTTCCGCCCATCCTGGGCCGCCCACTTTGGGGCTGCGAGATGATTCGGTCTCCATATGACCCGTCGGTACATATGAGACTCTCGCGTCCGGACCTAGAGATGATTCAGTCACCATACGACTCTCGACGCCTATTTTCAATCGAGATGAATCGCATCAGTATGGGACTCTCTAGCCGCACGACCTCGTCAGGTCAAATGGGAGTAACTCCCTCTCAATACGTTGGTCAAATTATAAATTCCTTGGCGATCCCACATGCCATTGGCGATCCCACACGCCAGTGCACTTATAATTTTTCCCGGCGATCCCACACGCCATTGTTGATCCCACACGCCAGTGCACTTATGATTTTCCTCGGCGATCCCACACGCCATTTTATTCATAAAATTTCTAGTTATAAAGTAGCCTCAAATTTTTGTTCAAAGAAAATAATTCATGCATCAAAATACTTCATTCAATAACAACTCATGAAATCAAGCAGTTCATCGCCTACTCGAGGCATTCATTTCAAACGTCCCTCACTAGACAAAACACGTTCCACGTTACGAAATTCCCATTAAGAAAACAAGCATCATTCAGCCATTTTCACAAAACTCAAGCTTGACATCAATCACGGTTTCAAAATCTCCATTAGAGACTTGATTAGTCATCCATGCCCCTCATTACACTCAATTAAAACGGGAATTTTTATAAAACATGCCAAGAAGTTCAACCACATTCCACTACCAGATTAGGACTTTGCAAAATCACCTTGATTTCATAGTTCCTCATACCACAAATCAATCAAACACAACTTGCCAAAACAGGGCAGATTTGTTTCCTCGCGCCTCTCACAAAATCAGTCCATAAAACCTGTCACTCCAACTCAAAGCTTCGTCCTTTAGTAACCTAACATCCTAATAAAGGTTTAGGAATAACTTACCTCAAGCAATTAGCAAAAATCCACACCAAACGAGCCTTCTCAATCCAAAAGCTCACAGTCAAATGAGAACCGCGTGCCGTCCTAGGAAGTTCATCAATGTCGAGTCAAAATCCACTCAATTTTGAATTAGAAACAATCGAACTTCACTTTCAATAAACCATTATCTCGATCACCAAACAAATGGCAACCCAGGATGCCTTAACAATTGATCAAATACACGTCGACATCACCATGAACCCTTTATGTATTCGGTTCAAACAGCAACTTATAGGGCAAAATATAACTCGAAGGTTTCGCGCCCAAATTAGTCCTTAAATCACTTTTAAATCCCAATCCACTTCACATACTTTCCACTAATACCTTAATCAACATTATAGGTAGTCCCTTGAGTCAATTTGAAGTCAAAACACTCTTATATCAACCCCCAACAGAATCGGTACACAAAGAACATCATCCAAAACAGAACCGATTTTGTGTTCCAACCGCTCAATCGAGCCATGAATCAATTCTAATCCTCAATCCTTCAATAATAAACTTGCTAAGACCTTCCTTTATGGGTTTAGGAAGCTCACCATGAGATTTGAAGCGGATTGATACCCCAAAGACGTCGAAACAGCCCGATCTCTTCAAAGTCAGAATCTGTCCATTTTTGTACCACCCATAATCAGCCATAAAAATAATTCTAAAACCATCTATTTGAAGCCATAAACCATCTGAACATAGTACTAGATGTTATGAAGCTTTTCTAAAAAATTTGAGGTCATTTGGAATTTCTAAGAGATAGAGCCAACACTTCTCCTCAGCTAGCTCAGAATCCGTCCTCTTTTCTTCCAAAAATCACCATAAATCAACCAGACCTCAAAAAATCATGAAACCAATGGAAAAATGTCAAGAACATCTTGAAGTAACCTGTGGTAAATGGGCTCGACCAAACGACGTCAGGAAGAGCCGTTAGACTGCACCGAACAGAAGGGTCAGAAACTGTTTTTCTGGGCAGTTTTTTGTTAGGTGAAGATGAAGAGGAAAATGAAGGAATTGGCAAGGAGTGAGGGTGGTCGACCAGCTGAAGATAAGGAGGTTGTCCATAAAATAATTGGTGCCATTTTGTCAAGATCACAATTAATGGCAATTAATGCTTGGTTTAACCATAGGATGACACTTGGCAACCTCCCATTGGTTGCTTCATTGACTTTGACTTCCATTGACTTTCCTTGCCTTCTTCTCCAAGCATTTTCAGCAGCCTCTAGGGATGGAAAATGACCATTTTGACCTTCTTGAGTTCTTTAGGCGTGGGCAAATGGTCTAGGGGCAAAACGGTCTTTTCGCACTTTCAGTCCAAACTTCACTTTTCCAATTCGAAATCACCATTTGGCGAGACATTGTCAAATTCCTACTCATAATTGGAATTCTCTATTTCCAATTACCAATTTTGAGCTTCCATTTCATGATCATTCGTCCGTCGATCGTAATTCCAGTTTGTCTCGAACTAACGGGCGGCTTTTGCTAACATTACGCATATCGACTCTGTGGTTCTCATCACACTGAGGATAACTCAAGTTATGGCAGCTCTGGTTATCATGTAATTGCGAGAGTTCATCGCTAGTTCCGACGGCTTCGATCGTCATAGTTCGATTTAGGAAAATTTGCAAATTATACATTGGTTAAGCGGCTTCACCCGCGATCCAATCGTATAACGCTAGCATTGTATTCCTTAATCGTCATCTGATCGGCCTCATTGGATCTAAATGTTCCCTCGACAATCCTTATGGTCAAAGTGTCATTTCCTTTTTCGAGTTTCCTAGGTCCACCCACCTTGTCATGCGTTAGCCTTTCCCTTTTGGTCATTTTACTCAAGATTGATTAGATCTGAGCGAGACAAGACTAAAATACATCGTAAGGTACATTTACATTCAACAGCCTCAAAATGGCAAGAAATTCAGAATGTCACAGTCGTTATTACAAACATATTTGCAATATTGTCTTTCCGTTCACTATCGTCATATATTGGTTAAGGTGTATGACATCCCTAGGTTCATCACTGAGCTGACAGTAAGACATGTACTAGCATGTTAGTGCTTCTAAGAGAATTAATTGTTCCGATTAACCTCTAGGTCCCACAAGCCATGAGTGACATTTAGCAATATGTTATGGCTACCCAGACAGTGTGAATTCTTTAAGAACATAATGAACCTATCAGCTTTGGCTACAGTGTAATTCAATCCCTCCATCTTACTATATCTCGATTGAACAAAGACCATGGAATATCTGTAAAGTCACCAATTCGTTTATATGCACAAATTCAATCGACATGCATTTACACGAGACATGAACAATTTATTCTTGGTTACAACCCCGGTCGAGGATTTCAATGCATTGTCATAATTAAATCGCATAGGATATATTACCTTGCATATGGCAAGGAGACAGATTCCATTCTGCGCATACGTGTAACTTCGTATGTGCATGAATTATGACCATCAAGTACAAGGACGGATTGACGAACCGTCAATATGCGTCATCGTGAACCATAGCCATCCAACACACAAGTCAACAATGTACCTCAAGTCTAAGGATTATTTACACAAGATCAAAGCATGAACGATTAGACATTGATGCGTGTCCCATTTAGTGAACTTGTCTAATACAATCACTTGTGTTCTAACTCGAGCATCGCAATACCCAATGACTTGTGACTCGTCATTCCCTTAAGTACCCAATACTTAATTATGAAGTTAAGAACACACCGATCTCGACAAGATTATTGATATTCATTCAATATCCATCGATCAGGAGCGGTTTAAAGATTCAATCTAATTGTGAACCCGTCACACATATTGTCAACATCTCAAGAATAGGTCTAGTCACAACTGATCTTATGGAATTTATTCATCTATGTAGGTAATTGGACAAATGAATAAATACGTCTTTTCCATTAATTAAATAAGAAATCAGAAGTACAACTGAAATCTCTAATATGTAACTATTACATGATTGTTTTAGGGCATATCTCTAATAATCTCCCACTTGCACTAAAGCCAACCGGTCCGGTACCTTAAACCCATTTTGTTAAGGTATCTTTTAAAAGAAGACTAAGGTAAGGCTTTAGTAAAGGGAACTGTCACGTTTTTCGCTAAGGCAATTTTCTGCAAGGCGTTATCACATCTCCCAACTATTTCTTTGATGAGATGGAAGCGTCTCTCAATGTGTTTGGATTTTTGGCGAAACCTTGGTTCCTTAACTTGAGCTATTGCTCCATTGTTGTCACAAAACAATATAATCGGCTGATCAATGGAAGGAACTACTCCTAGTTCAGAAATGAACTTCTTCATCCAAGCTGCTTCCTTTGCCGCTTCAGAAGCGGTTACATACTCTGCCTCAATGGTGGAATCAACAATTGTGCTTTGTTTGAAACTCTTCCAACTAAATGCACCACCATTGAGTGTAAAAACAAACCCAGATGTGGACTTATAGTCATTCGGATCCGATTGAAAATCGGAATCAGTATAAGCTTCAACTTTAAACTCTCATTCTCTATATATCAAGAATAAATCCTTAGTCCTTCGCGAGTACTTAAGGATATTCTTGACTGCTATCTAGTGCTCTTCCTTTAGATCAAACTGATATCTACCATTAATGTTCACAGCATGCGCTATATCAGGTCGTGTACATAACATAACATACATTATGCTTCCAATAGCGGATGTGTAAGGTATCTTTGCCATCCGCTCTCTTTCTTCAGGAGTGTTGGGATACATCTCCTTGGAAAGAAGGATTCCATGCCTAAAAGGCAATAATCCTCTTTTGGAACATTGCATGTTAAACCGTGTTAACACTTTATCTATGTATGTGGACTGTGAGAGGCTAATAAATCGTCTCGATCTATCTCTATAGATCTTGATACCTAAAATATATGTTGCATCTTCTAAATCTTTCATGGAGAATTTCTGTGGCAAGAATAGCTTGATCGATGATATCATCGGTATATCATTTCCAATCAAAAGTATGTCATCGACATAGAGAACTAGAAACGTAATTGCGCTCCCACTGACCTTCTTGTATACATAAGGTTCATTCGGATTTTTTATGAAGCCAAACGATTTGACTACCTCATCGAAACGAATGTTCCAACTTCTGGAGGCTTACTTAAGTCCATAAATGGATTTCTTAAGCCTACACACGTTCTGACTTTCACCACTAGATTCAAAACCTCGTGGTTTTTTCATATAAATGTCTTCCTCGAGGAAACCATTTAGAAAAGCCGTTTTGACATCCATTTGGAATATCTCGAAATCAAGGTGCGCAGTTATAATCAACATAATCCGAATAGATTTTAGCATGGCCACATGTGAGAAAGTTTTGTCGTAATCGATTCCTTCTTTTTGACGATATCCTTTTGCCGCCAATTGTACGTTCCAACCTGACCATCAACGTTCATCTTCCTCTTGAAGATCCATTTACACCTAATTGGTACAATACCATCAGGCAGATCAACTAAAGTCCAAACATCATTGGAACACATTAAATCTATTTCGCCGGAGAAAGCAATGCCGGTAAGAAATCATCCAACCGTCATTTTTCCAAAGCCCAGATTGAGTTGTCAAACTCATGTTTTAATCCTTGATCTCAGGTCATTATATTCCATCATTAGCGGAGACCATTCTGAAGAACTCCAGGAAAGCAAATCCGGCGATGAATCTCCAAGGCATTTTGGTAAGAGGGTAGAACAGTTTCATCTGTCAAAGCATATTCAAGAAATGAAAAAGGAGGATGAATTGATGATCCCAAGCCCCAATAACCGTGCTTTTAAAAAAATATCCTTCAGATGGGTAATCCTAACTTGGACCGGGAGAGCGAACTGAAAGGCAGAGCTCTATACTATTGGAGCCACGGTCTCAGAGCTCTATCTATTGGAGCCACGGTCTCATCTCGGACGACACTTACCAAGGGCTGTCGAGCACATTGTGCAGCTCTCCGAAGACATACAGATCGAGGGCATGTGAGCCCTACTTCCTCAAATATTTGAGATAGGAAACTGGAAATGTGAACATATTTGATATCCTTCTAACATACTGTGAAACGGAGGAGGTAAGTATTCAGGATTCCCTCGTACGTCGAAACCTAACAAATGATAAACATTCAATGTGCGATATCCAGTTTTCTGGCGTTACGATGTGCCTTGAACTGGTTTCTAAGTTTTGCCTCAATCGGATTACCTCAGATACATGAACAGGCAGGATGTGCAGCAAGCCTTCCATGCAATCCCCACCGCATGGACACACTGCAGGTCTTATCCTCCATCTTCCATTATTTCCTTTTCATTTCCGTTCAATTTTAGCTTCGATTGAACCACTCGAGTCTCATCAAACTACTTCTTTTGCCTTGCAGTGGCCCTATACAACATAATTACAGCCTTCCTGCAAAGGCGAAATCGATGTTGCCCACTCTGAAGCGGCTCATCCAGTCAGGCTTGCATATTTGGATATACAGGTGACTCATACCGAATTCATCAATAAAAGGGGAAACGGATTCGAAGTTGGGCCAACTAGTGCGGCGAAATCAATTCGTGAAAATTCGGTAACAATGAGGCCGGGGAAATAACCATGGAGCTTCATGCTTCAATGCCATCCTGGCCATCAACTTTTCTTCTTTTCGTTTTGATGGCGGAGTCGTTTCCCTCTCTTCCCTGTCACTAATGAAGCAGGCGAAGCGCCAGGGAAGTTGTGCTTGATGGCTTTTGTTCTTTTTAAGGTGGTGAACTATTTGGATTAAAAAAAAGAGGAAAAATAATGTTTTGTCACACTGTGTTTTTGCAGTTGAAGCATTTTTATTTATTCGACTTGAATATCTTTCTTTTTTTTCTTTTGATTTGTATCTGTGGAGATACAGATGCATCAATCCCCTTCGTAGCCACTCGGACCGCTATTTCCAAGCTGCATGTTAAGAGGAACGCAAAATGGTACCCTTGGGTCCATAATAGCAAGGTAATCCATTCATTGCTTCTATGTTCCCACATCTTTAGATCAATCTGGGTCGAATAAATTTCCTTTTGCTTACAATCGATATCGACTAACGACATGACATCAGATTGGTGGCTGGTCCGAGATATACGAAGGGATGACCTTTGCGACCATCAGAGCCCGTGGTCACGACGTTCCCATGTACGAGCCTGCTCAAGCGCTCATCGTGTTCAAGTGCTTTTTGGCTCGCAGGCCCTTGCCTAAGTATAAGGAGTGATTGCAATATCTGTAGCCTTGTGGGACTTTGAAGACGTTGATCTAATTGCTACCATAGAATATTATGTGATATAAAGTGAAGTAAATCAAGAAACTTAGAAGAAGATGGCCACGGACATGTGTTTTTTATATTTCGTTAAATACGCCGCAATCAAAGAGAAGACTATAATGTAGACCAGTCTTTACTAGATGTGATAGTTTTCCCATCTTGATCATACTGGTAATTAGGTTCTAGTTATTAACGTACATTCAGTGAAATTCAGTTGCAAATTATTATTAGGATGATATTTGCCTTATACATGAAAATTATTTGGGCTTGGAATATGGTTGATTACATTCATAAACTATCATGAAATATTGGCAATGAGAAAACTTCGAAAAAGGGGAACTTAATTTGACTTATTTTTAAGATGTTCGACGTACAAAAGAAAGATGGATGCCGCAGGTTTTGTTAAATTGATACGACATATTGAATAAATAGGAAACTGATGGAAAAATAATTGTTATGAAAAGTAATTTCTAGCTACCGTCGACACACTTCTGTGTAATATAGTATTTTTACAATTTTTGGGTCTGTCATTTTTTATGAAAGGTGTCGATAGTTAGCCGTAAACTAATTAAAATTCACACACACATTAAACAACACATAGCATTTCAATAGGATTTGCCATGAGGGCTAATGGAAAATTTTCGAAATTCTTTTTTAAACATATTGCACTTTTTTCATTTCAATCATAAATATTTTAAGTTTGCCAATTAAATCCTAAACATTTTCACATTTTGTCCATTGAGTCCATCCGGCCAATTTTGGATAAAAATTGCTGATGTGGATAATTTTTAACAATATTATTCGAACTTTTCTGATTTTTTTATTTTTTTTTAGTTTTCCTTCTTTATATTTTCCTTTTTCCTTTTATCCTTCCGCTCGCTACAATTGGGCTCGTCTATGATATCGAGTTATACTACCCCACCCATTGTGCTCCAGTCTTGTCTTCACGAACCCCATTCAACCCATCACAATGTCATCACTTGTTTAGGCGCGAAGTCGCAACTAAAGATGTCAAAATGAGTTCAAAACCCATTTTTAACCCATAGTCAATGAGATGTGTCATATATGTAGACATGTCAAATGAGTGAGTTTGGTCGGGTTTAGGCCAGATCTTAAACGGTCTGATCCAAATCGACCAATTAGCCCATTTATGACTCATTTATGCGTAGTGAAATTTTTTTTATCCATATCCAACTTGACTGATATTACTAAGACACTTATATATCTAATCCAATCTAAAAAAAAACTTATTTCTCATAAATTTTTGAAATAATTATATTACTAAATCACTATGGACAAAAAGAATCTGTCGTTTTTTAGCTTTATTTTTTTAAAAAAATCATATGATTTTTTTTAAAAAAATTATTTTTATTTTTTTTTAAAAATTAATTTTTTCTTCTAAGACAGGCGAGTGCCGCCCAACCCTCACTGACACGAGGTTGCCGACCGCTGGCAAGGGTTTGGCCCTCGCCTAGATCTGGTGAAGGCCGCCCTCTCCGATCACTGACAAGGGTGGTGGCCCTCGACAGGTTAGAGCTCGTCGGATTCGTAAGAAAAATAAACAAAAAAAATTAAATAAGCAAAAGAAAATGTAAATGCCTCCTAAATGGACTGTAAATGAATTTACAATTGACCCATTTATAATTCACTTATTTTGGCCTCTTTTGTAGATCTAATATGTTGGCCTGCTAAGTTTGTTGTGACCCACTTAAATGCTTATAGGTTATTACATGGATTTTTGGACTCATTTTGATAGATCAACATATATGGGTTAGTCAAGTTTTGATAAATGAGCGGTTAATGGATTTAAACTGTAAGTCTATTTATATATGGGTTGTAAATGGGCTTGTCCTTAAACTCATTTAACTTATAAATTCTTTTATTTTTTTTATACCTACGAACTCTAGCACGAATCACCAACTGTCGCTTGCTCTTTTGCTAAATCTAGGCTAGGGCCTGACCCTCGTCCATGGCCCTCTCTTGTGGTCGGCAAGGGTCAGGTGGCCCTTGCTTGTGTCCAGTAAGGGTCGGCCAACGTCCCTCGTTGAACTTAAAAGGACATGGCCAACGTCCCTCGTCGAACTTAAAAGAACATATATCCATATATTCAAGGAGCATTTGTATGTTCTCTTCGTTCGAAATCAACCGGAGTTTTAGAAAAATATTTTCACATTATAGAAATTGTCCACAATGTTTTAGCATTGTAATTATGTAAGTGTTTTAGCAATACCGGACGGGTCTGGTATGGATAAAAAAATTTATATTGCAATAAATGAGTCATAAACGTATTATATTGGTCAATTTAGGATGGACTATTTATGATCTGACCCAATTCACTCGTTTGACAGGTCTAATCGCCACCATTGATCCTTGGGATTGCTTCTTTCCCTCCCTCCCTCACTCCCCATCCGACTAGGTTAAACTTTGGAAGGACACGCACCGCCCACAATTATTCAAGCGGATGACATTGTAATAGGTAAACTAAAATGTTAACCATTCGGCCTTTTTTACTCACTACAAAAAAACACGGATTTAGTGACGAAAATTTGTGACGAAATTAGCGACGAAAATGCATTTTCGTCCCTACTAGCGACGAAATTACAATTTGTCACTAATTTGCGACGCAATTAGCGATGAAAATGCATTTCTGTCGCTAACTTTGCAATGAAATCTCATTTTCGTCCCTAAAACGACAAAAATAAAAATAAAAATAAAAATAAAAATAAAAAATTCTGTCAATAAATTTATATCGGTAATTTTGCAAATAATTTTATCTTTCTTCGCATTTTTTTTAAATTAGCGATGAAATAATTTTTCGTCGCTAATAATTTTTTCTTTTTTCTTTTTTATTTAATTTATATGAACAATTGCGACGAAAGGAAAGATTCGTCGTAATTTATTTAATTTTTTCGTCTTTATTATTTTTTTTATTTTTTTATTTAATTTATATCAGCAATTTACGACAAAAGGAGAATTCGTCGTACATTTTGCGACGAAAGGAGAATTTGTCGCACATTTTTGCGACGAATCATATGTTTCGTCACTAATTCATTTAATTTATTCTGAAAATTAGCGAAGGAAATATTTTTTATTTAATTTATATCAGCAATTTGCGACGAAAGGAATAATTCGTTGCAAATTTTGTGACGAAAAGGAAAAAATTATCGCAAATTTTGCGACGAATCATACCTTTCGTCGTAAATTTATTTAATTTATTCTGGAAATTAGAGACGAAATCATTTTGTAGTCACTAATTATTTTTTATTTTTTATTTAATTTATATTCAAAAAAATGATTTAGCGACTAAAGTATTTACAAAGAATGAGTAATAGGAAGAAAACTTGAAATTTCTTGATGTTCAACTCTTGATATATTTGACAAAAAAAACTCTTGATATAAGGAAATGAATTAATTTTGATTGTAGATTCAATTTCATATCAAGTGGATAAAAAACTTAAAATATGCTTAATGTTGAAATTCGTCACCAAAGTATTTCGACTCTAATATAATGTAAAAATTGACACAAAATGGCAAAGATTAATTTGTTAAAATCATATAAAATGTCGAACATACTTATATTGGACATGTATTTACAAAGAATGAATAAATAGGGAGAAAAACATGAAATTTTTTTATGTTCAACCTTTGATATATTCGATAAAAAAAAGCTCTTGACATAAGAAAATGAATTAATATCGATTGTAGATTCAATTTCATAGCAAGTGTTTTATCTCTTAAATATCTTTTTGGTTGAAAAAGAGGATTCCATTCATAAGTTATAATAATCAATAGATATATAGAAAGTTTTCGGCTCTAACAAATCAATCCTAAACATTTTAACATTAGTATTAATTTATATTATGCATAATTTAGATTACAAATTGTTGGGTACTAAACCCATTCTAAGTTTAAGTCTAAATCGCGGAAACATGCCCATATGAATCACTTGAGTCACTGATCGTAAAGAGTATATCATGATAACATACATTGATTGTCACAAGTTAAGAGCCCTTTGCGATCTCGGAGTTGCTCTGACGAACGTCAACCAGCAGTCGGTCGATAGGAGTGTTCTACGTTCTCTGTTTTTTGGGAGTGAGTCAAATGTAACAATACTAAACCTTTAGGAGAGGATGACGTTTTTAAGTAACGTCTGTTGAACGAACGAACGAACGAACGTATCCTTTTGTTCAAGTAACGTCTGTTTGAACGAGTGAACTATCTTTTCGTTCAACGTTACAGATAACTGTAAAAGGGATGTGGTTGCCCGCATAGGCGCACACCGTAACCCCGTAGACCCCACTTAATAAATCTAATATCTCTCACTCACCCATACAGGGCAAACGACTCCCGCTCGCCCACAGAGGGTCAAACATTACTCTTAATATCTTCGCAAAGTTCATATTGTCAAATAACATGTGCGACAGCATACATTGAGAGCTCGTTGTTATACATCCGTTGGGAGTACATGACAGCTCTAAAATGGACATAATCAAATATAGATTTTAGTATGATGTACCCTAAATCGATCAATCACATATATATCTCTCTCTGGATCTCGTTTAAAATTTTGATATATTATATTCACAGTTATGATCATATAAAATAATCATAACTGACCGGTCTGTGAATATAATTAATAATGTGACTTAAAAACTCCAAATCAATCTTCCTCCTCCATTAGACCTCTCAATCTTAGTTCAGCTCGCTTTTCTAGAAGTATCCCTTTAGATCGAATTAATTTCATGACCATAGGTAACACTCTAAGATAGTGAATACTAAATAGAGATCTTGAGAATAATGAAGAGTCTATGAGGAATTTTCATCCTCGAGAGTCTCACACGGCTTAAGAAAGTTGAGATCTTATCTTTTGCCTACTCTCATTGGTCGACTATGCATACATAATATGAAATACGTATTACGGTATTTTTCTCCTTCCCCATGGAGCGTATGTCTCCCTATTTTAATACCGTACAGATGACCATTTAGACACACTCAGTGTTTGACTTGAGTTCACATAACAACTCCACCCAAGAGTTTTCATCAGAACTCTCATCTGGCAATAAAGACAGGTGAAGTGAAATATGTGGGTCATTTCACTTTCAGACATTATAAATTTTAAGTCCTCATTCTAACATTCTATTAAGGCGGCAAAAATATTTTAAGCTTGAGCTCTCAATTATCACCTAGATAATAAGCTTAAAATTGCTTCATCTCTATTCATTACATAATAATAGAGGCGATTACCCGTGTGAGTGGGCTAATATCTCATCTGTCCAACATACTTTCTCAATATAATGCACCAAACACTAACATGCATAAATATCAAATACACTTATAGACTTCCATATTGACAAACAACATCATCAATTATAAATGTTCAAGGGAAAAATACAAATATTCAATGCATCAACCTCTACGCAGTCCTAGAGTCTTTACATGATCAAGAAAGACATCTCTAGGAATTGACTTTGTCATAGGATCTGCTAACATTTTATGCGTAGATACATACTGTAGGTTTACTTCCTTTTGTGCCACCATGTCCTTGACATAGTCACATTTAATGTCTATGTGTTTAGTCTTGCCATGGAACATAGGATCCTTAGTGTAAGATATTGCTGCCTGACTGTCACAATAAACCTTCACAGGGTTTACAACATCTCTAGTAACACCCAAATGATCTAGAAATCTTCTAAGCTAAACACCCTATTGTGCTCGTTGATAATGCCACGAACTCAGCTTCCATGGTAGATAAGGCTATACACTGTTGCTTCTTACTGCTCCACGATATGGCGCAATTATTCAGAAAGAATACATTTACAAAAGTGGATTTCCTCTCATCCAAATCTCATCCCCAGTCAGCATCAGTGTAGCCCTCAAGGTGCAGATCACTTCCTTGATACGTCAGCGAATAATCGGCAGTTGCTTTCAGATACCTCAAGATTCTCTTAACGACGGTCTAATATGCTTGACCTGGATTGGATTGGTATCTACATACCAGTCCAACTGCGTAACAAATATCAGGTCTTATACACATCATAGTGTACAAGAGATGTCACGCCCTGAACCCTGACCCTTATATTGACTCATAGGATCTCTCGGGTTACAACTCATAAAATCCGACAAATAGACAGAAGCGAGAGTATATCTCCATACATATACAAAAATCCGGATGACTTAGGACAGGAAGTAGTATACTTCTCAGGTTCATGAAAACAAATCTTGCGAAGTAGTCAAATACCAATGAATCGATCCTTATATCCACAGATCATAATACAATCCCTCCTAATAACACAACATATGAAACCACATCCTATAATTTCTTCCTCGAACATCAAACCTTGATGACCTTTGATATACCGTCGCCTAGGACCTGAAATATGTTAATCCCCAACGGGGTGAGATATAAATCTCAGTAAGTAAACCCTAAACCTAGACCAAACCGCAAGTCCCCCCAGACTATGCCACAAAGCACCATCCAGAAGCTCATCAAGGCATTGGCATATAGTATTCAAATATCTCAAGGTAATTGGCATCAATAAGAATTACAGTCAAGCGTGTCATGCACCTTGAGGTCAACTTCACACACTAGCACATAATAAACTCATATGCTTCAGAATTACCACAATGAAATCACATATCTCATCGCCAAGGGCTCCCAGGCCGCGATGTGTTTCTCTAGGGCACTCTGGCCAATTCATTCACAAGGGCTCTCTGGCCATTTGATATCACAGGGGCTCTCTGGCCATTTCATTTGTATCAGGACACTCTGGCCAATTACGATGCACAAGGGTTCTCTGGCCGATTATCAAGCATCAGAGCAAAATAACCATACTGTCACATAATATGCATTATAGCCATTTCAATAAACATATGGCACAATAGCCGTGTCAATCTTATATGGCACATTAGCCGTTTCAATCTCATAACACTATAGTCATATAAAACACATAGGAACTATGACCATTTCGTACTCAAAGGCACTATGGCCAAATCAATCGCATAAAGGGCACTCTAGTCGTCTCATTTGCATAATAGGCACTTACAATGCAATTAACACACAACCACGCCAATCGTCATCCCAACCATTGTCACACCATGCCATTTTACTCATAGGATTCACTGATTAAACAATTCATCAACTTAATTCATCCACTCAATCCATCCAGTAGTGTCCTAACTTTCAAGTAAAGGTTTAAAGGACACTTACCTCTTTAATTGAGCTAGCACTTCCACTCAGAATCCGCCACCAAGCACGGTCTTCAACCGGCCAGAATAGGGCAAATGCACGGCCCTAGGAAATTCCACAAGTCGCCCATTAAAATACTTCCAGCTTCAATACACACACACCACCTTAATCTCAAGTCATCACAATGATAACTTAATCCCCCTAAGCATGTCAATTGTCGTTCTATCAAGGCAAGTCATCACAATTTCATTCCATCCAAATTGCCCTTTCTTATGCTCCACGACTAGGTACAGTCTCACGAAAAATGTAATTTTTCTTTTGAATTTTTTAGGAAAAAATACCAAGATCTTAAACTTCAAGATCTTATGGACATGTGGGCGAAAAATGAGCTCAATTTGGATACCAGACGACCTAGAATGACTCAATTCAAAATCAGTGCGCGCTATGGACGAATTGGGCAGCATCTAGCATTTTTCACCTCAAACAACCCTTAATCACTTCTAATCTCTAATTCCTCACAAAATGAACTTGTTAGAATCTCAATCTACATGTTTAAGAAGCTCACCAAGAGTTTCGTTACGAAATAACACCACAAGACCTTCGAACAACTCAGTTCCTTCCCGGTCATTTCATGGTCAGAATTTGTTCGCTTATCATCACATCTGTTCAGCCATGAAAATACCCTAAATTCTCAATAAAATAATTATACTTGCTCAACCAACTCAAGTACTAGATGTTATGAAGACCTCACCGAAAATTTGGAGCCATTTGGAGTCCGAAAGCCCCTAAAAATTGTCCCTCTCCAAAATCGGGTCAGATTTTGACCTTTGCCCACTCAAACGGACCTACGGGAAGAAATACTGGGCCAAATTGAGCTTATAATACCTTGTTGGAATGACAAGACGATAAGATTTCATATGGATGTTGTTTTACCTCAATCCAATGTCGGCAACAAAGTTATGGCCAGAACAGTGAAGCAGTTTTCTCTGTCCGCGAGAAATCTGTTCGGTCGAAAGAAAAAGGAAAAAGAAGAAGAGGGGGAAGAGGTGGCCAGCCAAAATGAAGAGAGAGAGAGAGAGAGAGAAAGAGAGAGAGAGAGAGAGCTTTCCACCCCAATAATACACTTTGGTCAATTAGATAAGATGGATAATTAATGGGCATTTAATGCACGAGGCCTTCTTTAGTTGATACTTGGCAAGCTTCCATTGGTTGGTCCATTGACTTTGACTTCCTTTGACTTGCCCCTCAAGATTTTCGGTAACTTCTATGGGAGGGTGGATTGACTATTTTTCCCTTCCAACCTTCTTAAGGCAAAGGTATGAGGTTGATGGGCAAAACGGTCATTTACCACTTTTCGTCCGAAACTTTGTTTTTCTCATTTTGAGTGGCCATTGGAGAAACAACGTCAAAACCTTTTTCAATTTTTAAATTCTTTGTTTTCAATTGCTAATTCGAGCTTCCATTTCATATCTCAAGCCTCGAGGGGTCGAAAATTCAGAATGTCATAATTCTTCCCCCTTAAAGAAATTACGTCCTCGAAATTTACAACCTTCTATCCACTCAGTCTCTTGGGGCACTGACGCCTCATCGCTACCTTACTTTTCAAAGTAACTCCTCCCATTACCTGATACTTCCAAACATTCTTAACTGAAAGCCTTTTCAGAACATCACATTAAACTCAAGCTCCATGCCTATCACCATCATTACTAACCCATTGCAAGAATGCACTCTCTGATGTCCCTACCACTGGGCGTATAACTACCTTCAAACGTCCCCTCGTACTATCAGGAATTCATGAACTTTATCAGCTTGCCCTCTATTATCCAACTCGAATCATAACTTTCGACTCCATAAGTAGATTCAGGGCTACTTCCATAGTAATCCGTTCTCGATTCCCTTCGAAAATCCCATTGGATCAAAGTGATCCATTGACTTTCGTGGTCATGTCTCTCTCTTTTACCGGCATGTCTAATATTCGACCACATGATAGACTAATCTCATTCCTCAGTCCATATCACCGATAATATTAAGGAAAATCTCGGCACATCCTTGTGCCATCTCAAGGGACACCATAATTCTCCATTCGAATTCCGATGAGGTCATCTCTTTAAGTTCCTCATCAATACTGGATTCATACTTTCGTCCATTGGACCCCAATGGTTCTATTCATTCTCATAACCCCTTAAGTGTCAGGGTTCGATCATGGCAATACCTCAATTCCCTTTTGGCCTTCAGGCTAGGTGCTTCCAATAGCCGTCAACTAGTCAATTGTCGAACTTCCAATTTAGAGGTTGAATCTCTTACTTCTCAAGGGAAGATCTATTCCTCTATCATCAATTACACAATACTCATTTCTCAACGTCTTATAGTTCACATAATTTTGAGGTTTTTCTTTATACAAGCGATGCTCTCATATTCATGAGCAATTTCACCCATCGGCGTTGCTTCTCATCAATTCCTTTTAGGAAACTACTACCTTATTCTTTTGTGGTAGATATAGATTCAAAACCTCCTTCACCCAAGCAAGATTTTCCAAACTTTGTCGCGAGGACATTCGCAAACCAATTCCGATCATGCTCTAAGCATTCCAACTCACATGGCATTATCATCACGATGTATATGCAATGTCCACTTCCGGTTGCCTCGTTATGCCTCAAATTTCATTCTGCGTCGCGTCATCACGACCTTCATAAGCTTTTCAATTTCCAACAGGAAACGCCATTAACAACGTAGTCGTCAACTTGATTTAAGTCCTTGAAAACTCTTTTCACGTTCATTCATCCATTCGTGTTACGTCTCGTTCTTAGTCCATTTCATCAATGGAACAGCTCTTGTGGGGAATCTTCCCACGATCCATCGGTAACAATTCACCAATCTCAGGAAATTTCAACTTCCAGCAAACCACATCGACTCTAGTCGATTCATCGCTGATTTCATTTCTCATAAATTTCACGACTGAGGAATTTTACCTCATCAGGTACATGGCTCATGCTCTTCATAATTAGAATACAACGAGCATCTCTTTAGAGTCCATAGGAAACTCTCGAAAGTCATTCACGTTTCTCATGACTCATGAGTCCAATCATCGTCTCTCAAGACAGTAACAACCAATCCAAGTGCTTCTTGGATACTTCATCCGACTATTATCCATTTCATCACTATCAAGTGTCGAATCATTCCAGCTGTCCATGGTACCATTCACTTGAGAGCTCAAACATTGGCCCTCTATTCTCTAGGGTCTCCACTTGGTCCTTGCAATACTTTGTTCATTTTTGTCACTCTTTCCTCGAGAAGCATTAGTGTCTTAGCCTCTGGGTTCCACAACCAGCTAATGTGACCTTGTCTTGATTTCATCCATTCAATTGGACGTCAACATTATTCTGGAATTCAACGTTGTCTACAGGACAATTTCTCAGACTTCACTTCAAGAGATCATTCAAGTTCTGCGTCTTCTTTCTCAATCTAGACATTCAATTTCAATATCAAGACAGTTTGAATTTTCTCTTCCTTTCACACTAGGGTCTCTTACCCTACGAAGGAAACTATACATTTCAGTGGCACTCTTTTACTTCGAATCCACCTTGTCCTTCTCATTCCTTAGGACATCAATCTTGGAATTTGCGCCAACGGAAGTATCTCCACTCCAGTATTCAAATTTCACCATATCTGTCACTCTTCGTCTAGTGACTCAGTCACCTTAAGTGACAAAATTCCAAGGAGTCGAGGTTCTTCCTCGATCTCAACAATTTCCCGTATCGAATACTCAATTCGACTATCTCGAGTCACTTTGTAATTACACTCTAAGCGCTCTTTTTCGCTTACTCAACCATTCATTAAAATTACGAATAATCAGGACTATCAAGTCCATCCACTTTCCTTTCCCTCAACGACCATCTTATGGTCCAATCACACTTTAAGAACGACACCTTACTCTTTAGGGTTGATAACACACAATACCACATCTAGTGGTCTCGATTCAACCTTAATCGATCTCATAAATCAATAGGGCTCGACAGACCAACACGTCAGTTTCTTTTATATTCCTCACGACGGACGAAACAAAACATCAATTTCTCATTACAGGCCTTCCACTAAGGTAAAAGCCGTTTCTCGCAGGCACGTTCCATGTTCCATAATGAACATCTCTTTGCTCGTAATCCATAAGCAGGAGTTCTCTTATTCACATGTCTTCCGATCATTCACTTCTCTTACTGAGTCCCATTACCATTCCTCAAAGTTAGGAATGATCACTAGCCATAAGGCTTTCAAATTCCATTCCACTCGGATACCCCACGTCTCACTCAAATGGTCATTGACCACCCTTGGCACACTTAGACCACCTTGAGAACTCTGTCTCACACTGGTCAATCGTTCTCAGATCCTTGCAAGATAACTAAGATTCAAATAACTTTTGCTCTCAAGCAATCCTAGGAAGGTACTTCCATTGAACTATTCAACGAAGACGGTCCAAACATATACCACACCTTCAAGGAAAACTCTTCCCTTGGTGACACTTCACTAATCATCAACAGCCTCTTAAGGCTAATAACTGCTCGGGTCACTCACTTTCTTTTGTACACCCAAAATCTTTAAGGTTTTCTTACAAAACCCTCAATTTAAAAGAAGAGAGTTTTAAATTCCATCCTTTCATCAAGTTCAGTCAATCTCAACTTTATAAATAGCTTCACAAGCTTTTCAAAACTCTCGTGGTTCCAGTCCACGTTTCAACTTTGAAAATGAATAATCTCAGAGTCACCTTTCTTGTGCTTCTATCACTTAACTCATCAACACTAGCATTAGCCATCTCAGCGACTTGGGTACAAGGGCAGCTTCTTCTCGAGCTTGCCTACCCATCAAATTTTTTCATTTCCATTTAAAGTTATCGCAACCTCTTATTACACTTGGGTCTCGCACGATTAACAAAATCGAGCCATACTCTTTTCTAGAGCTCATACTGGAGTCGCTCATCTTTACTTAATTTTCATGATCCACCTCAGTTCTTTGATCTTCTCATATCTCTCGAATACAAGCCAAGTGCTCCTCTAGTGACCGTACTTTGGTCTTTCAACCTTATCAGGTTCTCATGTCACTTGAACCACTATGATTCCCTCCAAGAATCAAAGACTTAAGTCATCTACTCAAGTCTAGCAGTCTCAGGCTGCTCATCTCATCATTGTTCACCATCAGCCATCCAGTGGTTCCCAAACAACTCTCAACTAGTTGCTCATTATTCAATGATTCCAAATCATCCTTAACCAGCAACCACATAACAAGCAAGCCTCCACGAGGCAACTTCTCAATCAACAGCCAAATACTAGGCAAGCCTCACTAGGCTAAAACTCAACTAAGCCAACGTCAAGCAAGTACTCAAAGTGCCATTTCAATTTTTCATGCCATAAATCCAGGGTATCTGCCACTCTAGCATAAACACAACATGCTATCTCAATCTCAACAAGCATCAGTTCAATGGGTATAAACCCCGCATGCCGTCTAATCTCTCAGTTAAACCTTGGCCAAAACAATCACAGGATGCCAATTACAAAACATGCCAACTAGGCCAATCACGAATATCAGTTTTCTTTTTCACATGGCATCCACTGCCAAATACAAGGCTCTCAGCCATGCCAACCACAGGCAGTAATACAAATGTCATGCCACTTTTGAACATTCACTTTAAGAATCACTCTAGTGCCATACATCTCTTAACCACAATCAGACTTAACCTGATACCTAGGCTTTCCCTTTCAATTTATGACTTGGGTCATTCCTGCCTACTCGCTATCTTAGAAGCCTGCCAGGAACTGCTCCTTGTCCGGACCTCTCTGTCCTGGCGATCACTCTCTGCTCTCATCAGACCTGATTGTTACAGGTTGTCACAAGTCATACATCTACAGAGGAAGCCCCGTTCCACACGCCCAATAACATGCTTCATTACGGTTTATAGGTATCCCATCAACTCGTCCCATACCAAGCGATAGTTTATTAAGTCTGACAGCAATAAGCTCTTGCATGCACCATCATCAACTTTCATTTCGTAACCACAAGCACATGCACATCATGATTGTCCTCACTACTTGTCATACCACAATCGCTTTCAAATTGATTCTTATCCATCGAAGATTTCTAATTCCATCAATGACTATCACATCTCATAGATCAATTGTCTATATTCACCCATACACCTCAAGTTAGGTCATTGACAAAACCATAATCACAATCATATACTCTAATTGACTCTCCATTCATAAATAATTTTCTAGCAACCTCAAGCATAATTATGACCTCAAAATCCACACTTAAAACTCCCCAATTTTCGTTTACTTCTTTATGTACCTCAATAATAGCACCTCCCAAGATCATCGATCCAAATCAACGCTAGAACATTTAGAGTATACACAAGTTCCAGCCTATAATCCTCAAGATTCAATGATCATTGCTTAATCCTATAGGTCTTACTACCTAATTATCCTCAAGTCATCACTCCTTATCACTCCAAACCTCAATCACACTAGATCGAGCTGACCTTGCTCTGATACCACTTAAACAGAGATGTTACGCCCTGAACCCTGATCCTTATATTGACTCCCAAGATCCCTCGGGTTACAACTCATAAAATCCGACAAACAGACGGAAGCGAGAGTACATCTCCATACATATACAAAATCTAGATGACTTAGGACAAGAAGTAGTACACTTCTCAGGTTCATGAAAATAAATCTTGCGAAGTAGTCAAATACTAATGGATAGATCATTATATCCACATATCATAATACAATCCCTCCTAATAACACAACATATGAAAACACATCCTATAATTTCTTCCTCGAACATCAAACCTTGATGACCTTTGATATACCGTCGCCTGGGACCTGAAAAATGTTAATCCTCAACGGGGTGATATATAAATCTCAGTAAGTAAACCCTAAACCTAGACCAGACCGCCAGTCCCCCTAGACTATGCCACAAAGCACAATCTAGAAGCTCATCAAGGCATTGGCATATAACATTCAAATATCTCAAGGTAATTGGCATCAATAAGAATCACAATCAAGCACATCATGCACCTTGAGACCAACTTCACATACTAGCACAAAATAAACTCATATGCTTCAGAATTACCACAATGAAATCACATATCTCATCGCCAAGGGCTCCCGGGCCGCGATGTATTTCTCTAGGGTACTTTGGCCATTTGATATCACAAGGGCTCTCTGGTCATTTTATTTGCATCAGGGCACTCTGGCCATACAAAGCATCAAGGTACTCTTGCCAATTACAATGCACAAGGGCTCTCTGGCCAATTATCAAGCAACAGAGCAAAATAACCATACTTTCACATAATAGGCACTATAGCCATTTCAATAAACATAAGGCACAATAGCCGTGTCAATCTTATAAGGCACAATAGACGTGTCAATCTTATTAGGCACATTAGCCGTTTCAATCTTATAACAGTCATATAAAACACATAGGAACTATGACCATTTCGTACTCAAAAGAACTATGGCCAAATCAATCGCATAAGGGCACTCTGGCCATGCGTTCACACAAGGGCACTCTGGCCGTCTCATTTGCATAATAGGCACTTACAATGCAATTAACACACAACCACGCCAATCCTCATCCTAACCATTGTCACACCATAGCATTTTACTCATAGGATTCACCGATTAAACAATTCATCAACTTAATTCATCTACTCAATCCATTCAGTAGTGTCCTAGCTTTCAAGTAAAGGTTTAAGGGACACTTATCTCTTTAATTGAGCTAGCACTTCCACTCAGAATCTACCACCAAGCACGGTCTTCAACCGGCTAGAATAGGGCAAATGCACGGCCCTAGGAAATTCCACAAGTCGCCCATTAAAATACTTCCAGCTTCAATACACATGCACCACCTTAATCTCAAGTCGTCACAATGATAACATAATGCTCCTAAGCATGTCAATTGTCATTCTATCAATGCAAGTCATCACAATTTCATTCCACCCAAATCTGCCCTTTCTTAGGCTCCACGACTAGGTTTAGTCTCAAAAAAACTTCAACTTTTATACTGAATTTTTGAGAAAAAAATTCTAGGATCTTAAACTTCAAGATCTTACGGACATGTTGGCAAAAACGGAGCTCAATTTGGATAGCGGACAACTTAGAACGACTCAATTCAAAATCACTGCACGTTATGGACGAATTGGGCGGCATCTAGCGTTTTTCACCTCAAACAGCCCTTAATCACTTCTAAACTTCAATTCCTCACAAAATGAGCTTGTTGGAACCTCAATCTACATGTTTAAGAAGCTCACCAAGAGTTTCGTTGCGAAATAACTCCACAAAACCTTCGAACAACTCAGTTCCTTCACGGTCCTTCCACGGTCAGAATCTGTTCGCTTATCATCATCTTTTTTAGCCATGAAAATACCCTAAATTCTCAATAAAATAATCATACTTGCTCAGCCAACTCAACTACTAGATGTTATGAAGACCTCACCGAAAATTTGGAGCCATTTGGAGTCCGGAAGCCCCTAAAAATCGTCCCTCTCCAAAATTGGGTCAGATTTTGACCTTTGCCCACTCAAACGGACCTATGGGAAGAAATACTGGGCCAACTTGAGCTTATAATGCCTTGTTGGAACGGCAAGACGATAAGATTTCATATGGAGGCTGTTTTACCTCAATCCAATGTTGGCAACAAAGTTATGGCCAGAACAGTGAATCGGTATTTCTCTGTCCGCGAGATATCTGTTCGGCCGAAAGAAAAAGGAAAAAGAAGAAGAAGATGGGGAGGAGGTGGCCGGCCAAAATGAAGAGAGAGAGAGAGAGAGAGAGCGCTTTCCACCCCAATAATGCACTTTGGTCAATTAGATAAGATGAGCATTTAATGCATGAGGCCTTCTTTGGTTGACACTTGGCAAGCTTCCATTGGTTGGTCCATTGACTTTGACTTCTTTTGACTTGTCCCTCAAGATTTTCGACAGCTTCTATGGGAGGGTAGATTGACTATTTTGGCATTTCAACCTTCTTAAGGCAAAGGTATGAGGTTGAGGGGCAAAAGGGTCATTTACCACTTTTCGTCCGAAATTTCGTTTTTCTCATTTTGAGTAGCCATTGGCGAGACGACGTCAAATCCGTTTCCAATTTTGAAATTCTTTATTTTCAATTGCCAATTCGAGCTTCCATTTCATATCTCAAGCCTCGGGGGGGGTGGAAATTCAGAATGTTACAAGAAACTTCCAATAGCACTATTTTTCATACGTTCTTGCTCTTGTAGAGTCTTAAGACACATTCTTCGGCTCAACCCTTCATCTTTTGCAATAGAAGTATCAATGGGTTTGCAATCTTGCATACAAAATCGTTCAATAACTTTATTGACATATGTCTCTTACGAAAGAGACAATAACTTTTTCGAACGATCTCTCGAAATCTTAACTCCAAGAATATATATAGTTTCACCCATATCTTTCATTTTGAAATTAGAAGATAACCAACTTTTGATTGTCTTGACAAACTCCATACTGTTTCCAGCAATCAGTATGTCATCAATATATAATGACAAAATTACAAAGTGGCCTTTAGATCTTTTGATATACACGCAATTATCTTCATTTATCATATCAAAATCATATGCCACTATGGCATTATGAAGCGTATGCTCCATTGTCTAGAAGACTGCTTAAGGCCATAAATTGATCTCAATAGTCGACAAACCTTTTGTTCTTGGCCTTTTTTTAACAAACCCAACAGGTTGTTCCATATCTTCATTTAATTCTCCATTGGGAAAAGCAGT
Source organism: Rhodomyrtus psidioides (assembly GCA_021437785.1). Classification (NCBI taxonomy): domain Eukaryota; kingdom Viridiplantae; phylum Streptophyta; class Magnoliopsida; order Myrtales; family Myrtaceae; genus Rhodomyrtus; species Rhodomyrtus psidioides. Next base: position 7,855,596 of record JAILYB010000015.1, on the reverse strand, counting down.
CTTAACATCCATCTGATATAACTCAAGATCCAAACTAGCCACTATTGCCAGAATAAGGCGAATCGAGGTAAATCTTGCCATAGGAGAAGAAGTATCTTCATAGTCAATTCCTTCCTATTGGTTATACCCATTTGCCACAAGGCGAGCCTTATGCCTTTCAATTGAACCATCAGTTTTGCGCTTTATTTTGAGAACCAATTTGTTCTCAATGGCTCTGCGACCTTTTGAAAGATCAACCAGTTCCCAAACGTAGTTTGATCTCATTGACACAATTTCTTCTTCCATTGCTTTCATCCATTTCTCCTTATCAGGGCAAGATAAAGCTTCATTTACATTTCTTGGCTCATCCTCTTCTAGTGGAGTGATCATGAAAACTTCCCATTCAATTTCAAAACGTCGTCGAGGAATGCTTTTGCGACTTGTTCGCCGTGGAAAAGATTGCACCAAAGGTACTCCATTCTCCATTATGCCCACACTTGGACCAGATAACGGAATCGATTCATCAAGCGGTTGCAATTGAGACTGATTCGTACACAATTCCTCATTTCTCACATTGCTCCCACTTAGATCATTATATTCAGCAGTTCCATTATCCTGATCTAAGATCTCAAATAGGGAACAATCTTCACCTATTTCTCTATTTCTTGGAAAATCATTCTCTAAGAATGTGACATCTCTTGATTAAAATTCAGTCACGCTTCCACTTTCTTGCTCACCTATGAACACATATTCTTTAGAGTGCTATGAATATCTTATAAAGATATTTTTTTTGCCTCTTGGTCCCAATTTTTCATATTTATGAGAGGACTCATGAGTATAGGCAGCACAACTCCAAGGTTTAAACCAGGTTTTCGACCTATCCACAATTCATATGAAGTAGAAGAGACTGATTTGGAAGGCACTCGGTTAAGTACATAGGCAGCAGTCAATAAAGGATCGCCCCAAAAGGCGATTAGTAAATTAGCTTGCGTCATTATGGACCTAACCATTTCAAGTAAGGTTCTATTTCTTCTTGCAGCTACTCCATTTTGTTGCGGAGTGTATGTCATTGATAACTGTTTATCTTTTCATTTTTCATCATATAAACATCTAAACTGATCAAATAAATATTCTCGGCCTCGATCGGTTCTCAAAGCTTTTATTTTCTTATCTAACTGATTTATTACTAAGGTCATAAATTTCTTGAAACAACTTAATGCTTCCGAATTATGAGAAATCAGATAGACATATCCATATCGAGTATAATCGTCAATAAATGTGATGAAATAAACAGCACCATGTCTTGCCCAGGGATGTCAGTATGGACTAGTTACAAATGAAATTCAGCTTTCGTACCCTTTTCAAATGGCTTTCGTGTAGTTTCCCAGCTAGGTAATGTTCACAAACAAGCAATTCAACTTTTTCAATATTGCCTAATAAGCCATCTTTGGCTAATCTATTCATTCTTTGTTGGCCAATATAACCAAGCCTAGCATGCCAAATATTTACATCATTATCACTAGAGTTGGAAGATGCAAATAGGGAATAATATACATTCACACTAGCATGTTCAATATCCATTACAATAAAGCCATCCACAAAATAACCAAAACCATAATAAATTGTACCTAACAACAAATCCACACCACTATTATGGAAATTCATACTGAAATCAAGTTTGACTAACACCAACACAGAGATAAGATTTCGACGAATCTCTAGAGCATACAAGACATCGTGTAGGAATAAAAGTGCATCCACCACGCATGATAAGTTGGCAGGTGCCAATTCCTTTCACTTTCACTTTCACTCTGGAATTATTTCCTACATAGATCTATTTTACTCTATTTGGAATTCGTCGAAATTCCACAAAGGTACTTCTATCTCTGGCTACATGGTCTGTAGCATCTGAGTCTACAGTCCATAAAGGATGAGATTCAATTAAAAATATAGAACTTGATACAAAACTAATACTTTTAAGTGTATTGAGAGTTTCTACCTTATTCGGCTCGCCACAATCGCGAGCGAAGTGACATTTCTTGCCACAGTTGTAACATTTTATCATTGAAATGTTTTTCTTCACGGGGCACTTCCCATTACCACGTTTCTCAAACTTCGGTTTCTTACTAGATGGTTCCACTCTTTTACCTTTCCACTTCTTGAAATTACCAGGGTGCTTGCGCTTGGAACCCAAAACTCCATGCGAGCTAGAGCTAGCAAAATACACATCAGTTTGTATTTTGGCCGCCAGAAGGTGGTTCTCTTCCAGCTCCAGATGGCACATAGCATCCTCGAAGGTTGTGACATTCACATTATGGGTCAACTTAACCTTCATGTGTTCCCAATTGTTAGGTAAAGAGCGGATCACAACCTGCACTTGTTGTTCATCAGATAATGTGTGACCTGCATCCTTCATCTCGCTAATCATGTTTGACATCTTTCTCAGCCGTTGACTCATATTCTGCCCATGTGGCATCTTATATGTATCAAACCTGATAGTAAGCTGCCTCAGCTTAGTAATAGAAGTCTGTCCAAATCGAGCCTTTAAGGCGTCCCACATGTCTTTAGCATTCTCATGCTGCCTGAATTCCCGCATAATATTATTATCCATACTGCTCAATAATGTAATGCGAGCAGTTGAATTCTTTTTCTTCCAGGTAGCGAAGGCTTCTTTGTCCCTTCTATGCTATGCAGTATTACCATCCTTTGGTTCAGTTATGGTTTAGTTAAGAGCTTCCAATGCCTCTAGCTCTTCCAGCACATACTGGATTTTCATACTCCAAATTTCATAATTCTCTCCATTCAATTTTTCACCATTGTTGAGCTCAGCAACAATGTTCTTTGAAACCGTTGCCATAGTATCTGAATATTAGATATTTTGCATGGATTTTAAGTCTATTTGTATGCAACAAATGCAACTCTATTTATGCATCTTAATTATATTGATATAATATTTCAGATTCCAAAATCAACGATTCACTAAGTTTCCCATCATTATCTAAAAATTCTAATCTAAAACTTATATCAATACAATCATCCATATATGTGCTCATCATACAGTCATTAAAACTTATGAATACTCCCACTCACACATATATAACATTACACACACACACACACACACACACACACACACACACACACAAATCATTGCATCAAACAAATGTCATGTTCATAAACTGAATACAATAGTTACAAATAACATCAATACAACAATAACAAGTCTCTAATGTCTAACGATAATCAAGCGTTGTGATTTCCTCTAAGGTTCGACGATTGACCCAGGTAATTTTCCATATAAAAGGGAGGAAATCCGCAAGTTCTCTAGGGGGATTTTCGACTAAATCAGGAGCCCATATCGCCGCCTTAGGAAATCCACTCTGAGGACCCTTGGTCTTAAGCCAGGGTGCACTCTGCATGCGCGATCCATTCATCCCAAGCGACGACGTCTTCGCCGCCCCGACCCTTACAATCTTTTGTAAGAAATGTAGTACAAACGTCTTGTATGACCATTGTTCATCCCAAGTGCGGTTGAGCTGATCGTGCCAATCCTCAGGCATGAAATTTTTAAGTCCGTTAAACGCTTCTTGATCAGTCACTATTCATCCACCCCAAATGATCTCTTGGATCATATTGTTGACCTTTGCTACATGGGTTACAATGTCACATACATTATCTCATTCATAATTGTTCAATATCTCAATCTTTTCATTAAGGGCTTGTATTTGCCTTCGTCTCCTAAGTTTTGGAGGTTTGTTATCTTTTAGCACCCTCCATTTATTCTGAGGTGCTATTCTTGATGGCATTATTCCTGCAACGAATGCAAAACAAAGTGGATTACTAAAATCCATTAATCATCTAATATTTACGAACATATCGTAATTAAGGACAAATAAATATAGGCATTATACAAACCCTTAAAGATTGAAAGACCTTTTTTTTGTTGTCAACGGTCAAACGGGTCAATGGTCAAACGGGTCGGGTCAAATCCGTCGTGGGCTGGGGTCAGAACTCAACTAAAAATGGTCCGAGCTTTTTTCTTTTTTTAATAATTTTTGTTTTGTTTTTTTAATGGGCCGGGCTGCGTCGCGATCAGGTCGAACTCGATCCGCTAACGTCAGCCCACGTCAGCCTCGTGGCTGGGCGCCTACATGCGTCATACGTGGCTGACATCGGCATGACGTTAGCCTCACAGGCGACGTTAGTGGGTCGCATCCGCAACAACCCCGTCGGCGCGTGCCGATGCGTGAAACGCCGTCCAGCCTCCTTCGGCAACCATCCACCCGTCAAAATTCTCGTTTCGTCGAGACGAACACAATAGTATATTCAAACTCCAAATTTGACGGACAAAAAATGGCTTAAAACTGACGAACCGCTGCAGCCTCAAGGGACTTCACCCTGTCGCGACGCGTAACGCGCGTGCGGAGGTTTTCGGCATCCCCTCAGGGCCGGGGACCACTCAAAACAATCGTCTCGATGAGCTCGTTCTAATGGTATATTCAAAATACATTTTCGACGAACTAAACTCAGAATATCACGCATGAACAATACATTGCTATTAGGGCTAATAATACGAAATTAACACATAAATCAATCAGGAAACAAGTAATCTTCGCTCTGATACCAATGTTGGGTACTAAACCCTTTCTAAGTTTAAGTCTAAATCGCGGAAACATGCCCGTATGAATCACTTGAGTCAATGATCGTAAAGAGTATATCACGAGGACATACCTTGATTATCACAAGTTAAAAGCCATTTGCGATCTCGGAGTTGCTCTGATGAATGTCAACCAGTAATCGGTCGGGAGGAGCGTTCTACGTTCTCTATTTTTTGGGAGTGAGTTGAATGTAACGATACCAAACAGCTGGGAGAGGATGACGTTTTTAAGTAACGTCTGTTGAATGAACGTACGTATCTTTTCGTTCAAGTAATGTTTGTTTGAACGAACGAACGTATCCTTTCGTTCAACGTTACATATAACGGTAAGGGGGTGTGGTTGTCCAAGTGGGCGCACACCGCAACCCCATAGACCCCACTTAATATAATCTAACACAAATGATATCCTAATTTTGAAATATAGATTAGGTGTTCTGTTCTTAAGATCATTGTACTTTACTCATTTAAAATGCTTGAAAATTGTATGACTGAAAATTTAATTAAAAACGTTGTACATTTTCTTGGCTTGGTTTGTTTACAAAGATCTATTTTTCTTTTTTAATTTATCATCAAAAGATGGGAAAAGTACCTAAAAAATCTTAAACATATTGAGTTGGTACAATTTAGTACTAGATATTTTAACACTAGTATGAATCCAATCTCACCCGATCAATTTTTATTAAAATTAGTGATGAATGTAAAAGTTAGGGACGAAATAAAAGTCTTGCTAATTTGAATATTTTCTTTTGAATTCTATTTTCTTTTAAAATAAAAATAGAGAAATTATTTAATAATAAATAGAATAAAAAAAATTAAATTATCGACGAAATATTTTTTCGTTTTCGTCGCTAAATCTTTATTTTATTTAGATTTATTTAGCAACTAAATGTCAAATTCGTCGCTAAATATTTATTTCTATTTGAATTTTCTTAAATTTAGCGACGAAAAAAACTGTGTTCACCCTTTTCGTACTGCACTGGCCGATCTTTTGTGTGGTGGTGCTTTGTTGCTATTTGTTAGGATCCTTTCCGACTCTTTAGGCCACTTCTTTTGGCCGTCTTTTAATGTTGTTTCATCTCTCCACCCCCTTTCTTTTTGTTTTGGCTGCTCTCTTGGGCCCTTCTTTTTTTATGATTCCCGCTTTTTGGCTTTTTGGTTGTCACGCTTGTGGTGATGTTGATCTTGCAACCGGTCACCATTGAACCCATCTTGGCACTGCGATGCCGATTTTGGTTTATGATTTTTGTGCTCGGTCCATACGTGTACTTACGGTTCTGAAAAGTCAATACATACTTAATTTACCAAAAAACAAAAAAACAAAAAATAGTGTTCATCCCTAAATTTGCCTCGCTAAAATAGCGACAAATGATGGTTTTTTTTTTTCGAATACGAATGGTGTTTAGTCGCTAAATTAGCAACGAATGGGTATTTCGTCGCTAATTTCGCTAAATTCTTCCAAATCAGCGCGCCTCCTTTGAATTTTTCACTTTGACCGCGCCCCAAATCAGAGCGCCACCTTAAAAAATTCTCTCTCTCTCTCGCACACACTTCAGCCACGGAAGCCTTGCGTCATTACCCAGCCCCGAGACGACGGTCGCTTTCCCTAACGATGAAGATGCCGATCCGGGCCATGAAGACGTCAATTCTTGACCGCGAGACGCTGATCCGAGCCCTAAAGATGAAGACGCCGATCCGAGCCCTAAAGGTGAGGGGCAAGGCAAGCCCACGCGCCAGATGAAGATGCCGTTCCAGCTCGAAATCCTGGAGAAAGCTTATGCAACTACGTGTTCGATTGATTTGTTCTGAACTTAGTTTTTTTTTTTTGGGCTCCCAGTCTAGCTATAAAGTTTTTTCTGTGTGGTTTGCGCGTTAGATTTGTTGAAGTTTGTGTTTTTTGATGGTTGGTGGTGGTGCAGTGGAGATGTATCCGTCGGAGGCAATGCGGGCTGGATTGTCGAAGAAATTGGGGCTTACCAATCGGCAGTTGCAGATGTGGTTCTACCACAGCAGGCTAAAGGACAAGAGCAATGCGTCGGAGAAGAAGTCGCGAAAATCTGCGGCTATTGATGCAGCTGAGCCAGGAGGTGATTATGGGTTGGATTCGGGCTCTGGTTCGATCCTGTACGCGAGTATGGAGTTGCAGGGGATGATTCCTAGGAGAGATGGAGATGATTTAGCTATTGGTAGGAGGTGTTATGAGTCGCCAAGGACAATAATGGAGCTTAGAGCGATAGCTTGTGCGGAGGCACAGTTAGGGGAGCCTCTGAGGGAGGATGGACCTGTTCTTGGCATGGAGTTTGATCCTTTGCCTCCTGATGCATTTGGTGCTCCTATAGGTATCAGTTTGGTGTCTTGTCATTAGAATTATATTTATTTTGTTCAAACAGGAGTTCATATGCAGTTTTGGATAGCGGTCCATATAAACGTAGCTTGCTTTGATATTATGCTCGAATTTGCGGACCGGTGAAATGGTTATATTCAAATTTATATTGTGGTTATGAAGGCAGATTGTTTGCACTGTGAAGCTGCATAATTGCTTTAAGCTAGTTTTGCAATAGTTGATGGAGGATAAGTGTGACAACTACAATTAATGTTGTATGTACTTATGCAAGCTTCTTTATTTGCCTACAGAAAACATCTTTCATGTTGTTTCTAAACAAGTTTGATATATTTGAGAAAAAAGTTCTCAAGGTAATAACTTATATGACCATAGCAAGTAATCTTGTAGTCAGAAGCCATTCCATTTCATTTTTATTTGTCATTATTGTGCAGGTTCCTTTGAATGTGTGCGAGTGGTTTAAAGATTACGAGTCAGTTTCAACCGGGAAACAAGTAAGCCTTTTTGGTCTTATTGCTATATCAAAGCAGACATATGAGTGATAGAAACTAGACTGTCATGCTTGAATGGGAAGATATGCTTTTGTTCTCATTACACGAGACTTCTTTTAAAAGTAAAATACCTCTGAATATGTATAGTTTATTTGGAGCGGTATGAGTTCTCCGATTTGTGAAGGCACTGTCTATCTTACTTGAATTTAACTTGAATGGCATTATATGCATGTTGATTAGTTTACTTAATGGAAATAAGATGATGGTTCTTTCTGTATTAAATTCTCGATCGTCTGAATGGGCCCCCCCAGGGGCACTCATTTCACACTCGAAATGCTAGAAATGCGTGGAACTGTTATCTTCTGATATTTCAAAGCAGGTTATAGTTAAATAAGAGCTCTAATGGAGCTCGCAAACATTTTTGACTTGTTGCTAATTCCTCTTTCTGATTCACTGCCTTCAGATTCGTGAAGAAAAAAATTTGAGGAGCTATGTAAAGACACCACTGTCTTCTGAATTGCTAGGGGTTGTTAAGGCAGATTGTCATGTAAAGACACCATTCTTTCTAGTTTTTTTCAGGAGTCATATGCTTTTTTTGCTTGGGTAAAATAGCAAGTGCCGAATGGATCAAGATCATTATAGTGAGTACAGGTAGTTAGGTGTATAAAACAGTATATGAGTGCAAACTTTGGAGTATTTTGTTTGCACCGCCACATCTATCTATCTATCTGAGTTTTTCCCCTTCTTAGTTCTCATTTTCAAGTATTACTGCATTAGTTAACTGAACTTATCATGTTATTTGTGTAGTTGTAGATGAGGAGCAGAAGCGACTTCAGAATCCTTATGATGGCAAAGTGTATGTCCGACGAGATGCCATGTCAAATGGAAAAGGGCTTGTCTTGCCAAGTCAGATACTGAGTTGCTTTCTGAATAACAATTAGTGATACACTTTGGTCAACGTCCTCAACCTTTTTCGTTCTGTTTGATAACATCGTTGTATTTTCTTTCCAGAGATATGTCAAGTACTTTGAACGTGCTTTGACATACTTCAATGGAGAAAACCAGCCTGGGCGACGGTATGTTGTAAATGTGCAAGAACTTGAAGATTTTCTTGTCAACCAATGCATGTATACGGTTAGTTCTCCATCGACTTCATCAAGTATATCCTTGCACCACCATGATTTAGATCTTGTTGTTTGAACTTTGGCTTTCCTTGTCATTGAGATATGAGACCATTTTTAGTCTATTTCTTGAGCTGACCCAAATTAAGCTCATATTTAGTACAGTTATAATAAGAGAATAGTTATCATTTTCGCTGCGGCCCTTGGAGTTTTGCTGACAATGTTTGTGTGTGGATGCAGAGCTGATAAATGTTGGGCAGAAGCAAGGGGCTATGCAAGAACTTCACGAATTTATTACCTCGAAGAGATCCCGAGCATGGGAAAACACCCTTGAGAGGATTGTGTTTAGTACATTGAGCTATGTATTGATATGAGGATGGTCTAATTCAGTATGGCATTATATGTCAACAAGTGAATGTCACATCTATGGAGGAGCTACTGTAATACAAGGAACTAATTATGTAATACGAGCTCCTGTATGTCAATAAATATTATAATATTTAAATCTTATTACTTGCTTAATCAATGGTAACTGTAAATTTTAGAAATTAATTTTGCTTTTAATTAGATTTAAAATCGAAAAATAAAATAAATTATTTTATTGTACGACCACAAAATTTATCGCTAGAGAAGAATAAAAAATTAAAAAATTTCGTCGCAAAATTCATCGCAAAAAAATAAATAAAAATTCGTATATCGATCGCTAATTAGAGATGAAAAGATAAGTTCATCGCAAATGAGGGTCTTGCGACGAAAAATAATTTCATTGCTAATACGGCGTCGTAGATTTTGGGATGGAAATTTGATTTTTCGTCGCAAATTTGCAACGAATTTTGCAACGAAGAAAATTCATAGCAAATGTGCGACGAATTTTGCGATGAAGAAATTCGTAGCACATTTGCGATGAATTTTGCGACGAGTGAAAAATTAGTCGCAAATTTGCAACGAACACCGATCCGTTGCAAATTTGCGACGATTCTTTTATTTAATTTCTGTCGCAAAATTTGCGACGCCGTATTAGCGACGAAATTTTCTTTCGTCGCAAAACACATTAGCGACGAATTTTGGAAAAAATTTCGTCTCAAAAATTCGTCGCAAAAAATGTGTTTTTTTGTAGTGACTTTTTATTATGATGGTTTCTTCCTTATAATATTTTTCTTTTGAATTGCTACTATCTTACGACAAGAGAGCCCACCATGTATAGGCAAATTTGCGAATATGTAATACAACCCTCACCTCATGGATCATGTAAAATTCGATCCAAGTCCTGCACCTCACACAAGACATTAACATAATCACGCGTCATTAATAGCGGAAGAGCAAACAAAATAAAGTGTCTGCACATGGACAAAACATATAAAAGGGACAATATTTTTGCATGTCTAATATGTGGGCCTGAGCTGCAACAATCTCTAAAGTTATGAGTCTCAGGTTCCTTCAATAAGAAATATCTAGGAAAGGATCCATAGACGTCCCTCGTCAGAATATTGATCACAAAAGGTCTCACAAAATTCATGACATGGCCTACCATACTTTCTATTGGGCTCCTTTTTAATGCACTCTCTGACGCGATAACAAGTACCTCGGCATACACGTTTCCGTTCTTCGTGAAGTGTCTTGACTAGGCGGTCGAGACGACTTGACTCTGACTCTTGGTTCATTGCTAGTGCGCAATCGAACAACATGATGGCCACGAGCACTCCTGTGATCACTTGCTTCGGGGACATATTTCTCCTGCGGGGTACCTGCGATCACCCGGTTGAGATTGTCAAATTCGTAATTTTCGTTCATTCAATTCGAGAAAATTGCTCTGTAAAAAAGGATAACAATGGAGGATAAGCATCGGTTCATTGTTATTGTTGCTCACCCACCTTTAGGATCTTGAATCGAAGGTGATTTTTTGTTGTTCTATTGGAGGAAAACCATTTTTATGGGATTAGAGAGATGATACTAAATGCATGTATTTACTGAAGAGTTATTAGCTCTTCTTTTAACTGTCCTACATAATATCAGCTTTGAATTCACACCATTCAGTACGTACAAGTGATTTAATGTATATACTTGTTTAATGTATGTATTTATTATGGGAAACGAAGCCCTCGCCAACCACAATAGGATAAACAAAGAAAAGAAAAGAAAAATAAAAATGAAAAAATTATTAAAAATTATCCATTTTAGCACCAGCCATACCATATAGGATGGTTGACGTCTATGTCAGTAATTTCTAGCCAAAATTAGTTGGATGGACTTAATTGGCAAATGTGAAAAGATTTATGATTCAATTGACAAAATTAAAAGATTCGAGATTGATATTGGCAAAGGTGGAATAGATTTAGGACTCTTTCAAACATTTTCCCACTGTTCGATATTCTAACAATTGAATGTCCAAGCTCTCGGGCCACTGGTTAAGCTTAATCAAATATCCTTTGTATAAAATCTTAACTAATTGACAAGTATTATATTCTGACTTTCAAATTTGTGATAAGGTTATTTTGGACCATTCACTTTGTATTAGGATTTCTTAGATGGGGGCTATAAAAAAGATATCTTGGATATCTCATGGGGATGCTTACTTTAGCTTCTGCCCCAAAACCCTTTATTTTTACTTTCTTCTTGTCAGATCTTTAGATCTTTGATTGTACGCTTGTACTCGTTATTAAAGATAGTGGAACCCCTCTCTCTCCCCGTGGTTTTTTTTTTCCTGTTTTGGGTTTTCCACGTATATCGTGTCTCGCGTTTTATTTTGCTCTCATCCTTGCTATTACGCGCTTGAATTTGCGCATCTCTTGGCGTTTTCCGCAACAAATTGGTATCAAAGCGAATGAATTCGATCTTTTGTTCGAGATGGCATCTATCAAGTTTGAAGTGGCACCTTTTGATGGTCAAAACAATTTCGGGCTATAGAGGATAAAGATGAAAGCTTTACTGCGTCGGGAAGGTTCGGTTAGAGCCTTGGATGGGAAGTATCCCGATGACATGACGACGGCAGAAATCGAGGAGATGGAAGAGAGGGCGCATAGCACCATCCAATTGTTGTTGTTTGACAAGGTGCTTCGTGAAGTTGCTGATGAAGAAATGGCTTCAGGATTATGGCAAAAGCTAGAAATTCTCTATATGAAGAAGTCTCTTACGACGAGATTATTCTTGAAGCAGCGTCTTTATACATTAAAGATGCAAGAAGGTACTCCTATCCAAGAACATCTAGATGAATTTAATAAAATCGTTACGGATATGAAAAATCTAGATTTGAAGTTAGATGATGAGGATCAAGCCTTAATTGTGTTATGCTTGCTACCGAGTTCGTATGAGAATTTCGTGAATTCTATGTTGTATGGAAGAGAATCCATAACTCTTGAGGAAGTGAAGGCATCGCTGAATTCCGCGGAGATGCGTACAAAGCTGAATGCGAATAGTAGTGCAGATAAAGCAGATGGCTTAGTTGTTAGGGGAATGTCGAATCATCGAGATAGACGCGATAATAATAAAGAGCGTTCGAAATCTAGATCAGGTCAGGACAAGAAAAAGGTTGAATGTTACTGTTGTCACAAGTTCGGACACTATAAAACTGAGTGTCCTTTGCTCAAAGCTAAGGGCAAAAAAATCGATGAACAGTTCTAATTCGGCTAGCCTGGTAAAGGATAATGCGTCTGCTAATGTAGATAATGTTCTTACTATTTTTTCTTCGAATTTTCGTGTAGACGATGAATGGATTTTGGATTCGGCTTGTTCATACCATATGTGCCCAAATAGAGATTGGTTCCATACATATGAGAAAGTCACTGGTGGTTCAGTTTTGATGGGTAACAATGCAGTTTGCAGGATTATGGGTATTAGAACAGTGCGGATCAAATGTCATGACAACGTAGTAAGAACTTTGATAGATGTTAGGCATATCCCAGATTTGAAGAAGAACCTTATTTCTTTGAGCAGTTTGGACTCCACCGGATGCATATATACTGGTGGAGGTGGAGTTTTGAAAATTTCAAAGGGCTCCTTGATTGTGATGAGAGGTAACAAAAAGAATGGTCTTTATGTTCTGTAGGGAAGTACCGTTGTGGGTTCTTTAAATATATCATCATCTTTAGATTATGATAAATCAAGGCTGTATCACATGAGAGAAAAAGGAATGACTATTCTGAGTAAGCATGGTTTACTCTGTGGGGAGCATACAATTCCACTTGATTTTTGTGAGCATTGTGTTTACGGGAAACAGCGCAGAGTTAGTTTCAGTACTGGGGTGCACTCAACAAAGGGTACAGTTGATTATATTCACTTCGATTTGTGGGGACCTGCACAGGTTACATCTAAAGGCGGTGCAGTTTATCTTCTGACATTTATTGAAGACTTTTCTAGGAAAGTCTGAGTTTAATTCTTGAAGCGTAAAAGTGACGTCTTTGATACGTTCAAGAAGTGGAAGATATTGATTGAAAATCAAACTGGTAAGAAGATAAAGTGTCTCAGAACAGACAATGGTCTTGACTTTGCGGAGGCGATTTTAACAAGTACCGTGAAGATGCAGGTATTGTTCGACATCGAACAGTAAGGTATACACCTCAGCAGAATGGGGTGGCGGAGCGAATGAACCGAACACTTTTAGAGTGAGCTAGATGTATGCTTTCTAATGCTGGACTTGATAAAGATTTCTGGGCTAAAGCCGTGAACACGACATGTTATTTGGTGAATCGTTCTCTTTCTACCGCAATTGAATGTAAGACTCCAAACGAGATATGGTCTGGTAAACCTTCTGATTATTCTGTATTGAAAGTATTTGGATGTCCCGCTTATTATCATGTAAAAGATGGTAAGCTTGAACCTAGAGCCAAGAAAGATATTTTTATTGGTTATGCATATGGCGTTAAGGGATATAGATTGTGGTATTCTGATCCTCAATCATCAAAGTTTATAATCAATAGGGATGTTACTTTTGATGAAAATTCTATGCTTGATCAAAGAAAAGTTGTTGAGTCTACAGATATTCAGGGAGAGAATATAGCAAAAGAGGTGGAGTTTAGTGTAAAGCATCCACAAAGAACCTCTGAAGATATTCTTATTCAGCTAGAAAGTGACAGTGAGCAACAAGTCTCAGATTCGATTAAAGAAGAAGTTGAACAACCTCAGACTTTTGGCTGCAGGGAGAGCTAAAAGACAAATTAAGCCTCCCCAAAGGTATGGTTTTGCTGACTTAGTAGCATATGCTCTTACAGTCGCTGAAGAGCTTGGTATTGAAGAAGCTTCTACATTTTGTGAAGCTACTATTTATTTTAAATCTGAGAAGTAGCTTGTTGCGATGAATGAAGAGATGGAATCTCTTCATAAGAACCAAACTTGGGATCTTGTGAAATTGCCTAAGGGCAAAAGAGCAGTTGGATGCAAGTATATTTTCAAAAGAAAAGAAGGAATTATAGGGGTTAAAGATAAAAGATTCAAGGCACGTTTGGTAGTGAAGGGCTTTAGTCAGAAGGAAGGGATCGACTTCAATGAAGTGTTCTCTCCAGTTGTGAAACATAGTTCCATTCGTGTGTTGCTCGCTTTAGTAGCCCTTTATGATCTAGAACTTGAGAAACTTGATGTCAAGACTGCCTTTCTGCATTGCGAACTTGAGGAGACAATCTATAAGTCTCAACCTGAGGGATTCATTGTTGAGGGTAAAGAAGATCAAGTTTGCAGGTTGAAACACTCTTTGTATGGTCTCAAGCAATCTCCACGACAATGGTACAAGAGGTTTGATAGCTTTATGTTAAGTCATGGCTACTCGCGAAGTGCGCATGACAGTTGTGTGCACTATAAAAAATTGCGTAATGGGTCTTTTGTTTATCTGCTATTGTATGTGGATGACATGCTTATTGCAGCAAAGGACATGTTAGAGATACAGTTGTTAAAGAAGCAACTTAGCAGAGAATTTGAGGTGAAGGATCTTGGAGCTACCAAGAAAATTCTAGGTATGAAAATTTGTAGAAATAGACAGGTTGGAAAGTTCTACCTTTCACAAAAAAGGTATATTGAGAAAGTGCTTGAACGTTTCGGTATGAAGAATGCTAAACCGGTAAGTACTCCTTTGGCATCCCACTTTAGACTTTCTGCTTCTTTGTCACCTAAAACCAAAGAAGAAGATGATGAAATATCTCGAGTTCCATATTCTAATGTCGTGGGTAGTCTTATGTATGCTATGGTTGGTGTGCACTCATCCAGACATTTCCCAGGCAGTTAGTGTTGTGAGCAGGTATATGACAAATCCGGGTAAAGCTCACTAGCAAGCAGTGAAGTGAATTCTTCGATATATCCAGGGTACCTCAGATGTTGGTTTGGTCTTTGATAGAGGTTGTGATACAGGGCATTCAGTTGTTGGCTTCGTTGATTCTGACTATGCAGGTGATCTCGATAAAAGGAGATCTTTGATAGGTTATGTTTTTATGCTTGGTGGTTCCGCAGTTAGTTGGAGAGCAACTTTACAAGATACAGTTACTTTATCTACCACCGAAGCAGAGTACATGGCAGCAACGGAAGCAGCAAAAGAAGCTCTTTGGTTGAAGCGTTTGGTTACAGAACTTGGGGTGAAGCAGGAGGGAGCCTCCGTTATCTTTTGCGATAACCAAAGTGCGATTCAGTTGACCAAGAACGCAATATATCACAAGAGAACGAAACACATCGATATTCGTTATCACTTTATGCATGATAAGGTTGTTAAAGGTACAGTAACAGTGAAGAAGTACCTACAGCGGATAATCCAGCAAATATGTTGACAAAACCAATTCCTTTGACCAAGTTCAAGCATTGTTTGGATTTGGTTGGTGTTCTCACCATTTGAGTTGCTTAGGCGGTGTTGATGGCGGTTCATCCCTTGTTTCCTACATCGAGTGTGACATTCTGATTTTCCTGCCATTTCGAGACCTTTGACTGTAAGAAATCTATCGAAGTATTTCAGTTATGTCTCGCTCGGATCTGATCAATCTTGAGTCAATTAACCAAAAGGGAAAGGGTAACGCGCGATGAGATACGTGGACCAAGGAAACTCGATTAGAAAACGACGCTTTGATCATAAGGGTCGTTGAGGGAACATTTAGAGCCGAGGCCGATCTAAGAACGATTAGGGAACACATTGCTAGTGTTGTATGATTGGGACGCGGTTGATACCGCTTAACCAAAGTATGATTTGTGAAATTTTCCTAAATCGGTTTATGACGATCGTTGCCGTCGGGGCTAGCGATAGACCCTTGCGATTACATGACAACCAAAGTTGCCGTAGTTTGAGTTACCTTAAGTGTGATGAGAATCACAGAGTCGATACGCGTAACATCCGCAAAAGCCGCCCGTTAGTTCGAAACAAACTGAAATTTCGATCGACAGAAAATCGATCACGAAATAAGATCTCAGAATTTGAAAATGGAAATGAAGGATTCCAACATTTAATATGGATTGGACGCCGTCTTATCGAGGATGAAAATATCGAAAAACTGAAATTTCGGACGAGGAGTGTGAAAAGATCATTTTGCTCTCGAGAGTTAGCCTTACCTTAATATTGCGAGAAGGACGTTTTAGTCAATTGATTACTTCCCTTAGCTACCGAAATTAGAGGGACAAGAAGGTCATTAGAGCTTAGATTTTATGGACATGAGGCCAAGTGTCAAATTTTGGAAGCAAGGCATTAATTAATCACGTTTTCAACCACCATTCAACTAGGTTGACTCAAGAATGGATTAAACAACTTCTCTCTTCCTCCCTCTTCAGTCTTGGACGACAGCTTCCCCTTCCTCTCTTCTTTTCTGCGTTTTTTTAAGAGCAGAACTGCCCTTGCCTGACCAGCCGCTGCCGCCGCGTTCGTCCTTCACGAGCGGCACTTTCAGTGGCCATACCACCTCCTGCCGACCACCAATCGAACCCTCAACCTCTTCCCTACAAGCTCCAAGTGGTAGATCGGCAGTTGGATGTCTGAGGAGCTCCGGCCAGCCCTATTTCCAAAACCGGACAGATTTGGACTCAACCGAGGGTAAGTCTTCGTTCGATCGCTTTGAGACTTCGTTTTGCCTCCAATTTTCGGTGAGACCTTGTAGACTTATAGTACTAGTCGTAGCTGAGTGGAATTGATAAATTTGGTGGAGTTTGGAAGGGTGACCGTGGCCATTTTGTGGTGAATCTCTCGGCACAGGTCTGACCAACGGTAGACTTGAGGAAAACAGGGTTGTTCGCGAACTTTCAGACATTGTTTCGCTCCAAAATCTTCGGTGAGACTTTATTAGACATAGAACTACTTGTTACCAAGTGATTTATGTGATTTATTAAGGTTTAAGGTGGAGTTATGGGCTGTAATGGGAGCAAGAGGGTAGAATCGAAACTTCCATGTTTCGATTTGTATAAACCGAATTCTTAAGGGCTATTTGTGGTGTCGCCATGTTTTAAAATCATCGTTAGGACATACTAGAATGTCCATTGAGTTGTTATTAAGGTGCACGATTGGTGGAATTAAGGTTAGAATAGATAAATCGGCTGTAACGACGCCTGGTTCCTAAGTTGTCTTGCTGCCCTGATTTGGACAGCGGAGAATTTGACGTGAAGCCGAGTTTGACAAGGAAATTTTGGTGGAAATTGCTAGCTTAAGCGAAGGTAAGCGACCCCTAAACCTATATTAGGACATTTGGACGCAACTGGACAATTTTATTGTAAAATTGATGAATCGACGGTTTTATTATGCTTGGTTGAGTGGAAACGGAACGGAATTGTTAGGGATCGAGCCATGAGCGCTAGTTCGTTATAAAATGGTTCTTCTCTTGACTGAATTGATGACGTGCTCATCAGTGTGTCTTGCTTGCTTATGTGAACGTATGATATTCGGCTCTTGAATTACGTCGTATGATAATGCACGTTCATTTTGGCAAGCAAATGATTTATGATTGACTGTCTGAAATCTCTCATGAAAGGAATGTGATTAAATGACTAATGTGATGAGTCTTGACCTGATTTATTTGATGAGGTGAGTGCTTGAGGCCTGTGACACCCTGAGGCATCTTAACGCGGGGTTGTGGTTTGAAGTATATTGTGATGTGTCTGAACGCGGGATAAGAATTGTACATGTCGACATGATTTACGAAACGAGCTACTAGACCTGATGCGTCTTAACGCAAGTTTATCAGTCGTGATAGCCTAAGGCGTCAAAACGCGGGCTAATCTCTGGTGTATGGAACTTAAAATTGTTCTAGGCTACTACGGAAGCTTTGGTCACTTAGCTTGTGCTTGTCTTTGAATGTAGTTTCTTAGCAAAATTATCACATGGTGCTATGAGTATAGATGTCACTTATTGTTTTGCCATTGTTTGTTTATTGATATGATCGTTTTCGTCTGGTGGGACGGATGGCCTAGGTAGGGTTAGGCTATCTTGCTGAGACGTAAGTCTCACTGTAACATTCTGAATTTCCTGTCTTTTTGAGAATATGAAATGAGAAGAATCTATCGATGTATTTCAGTTTTATTTCGCTCGGATCTGATCAATCCTGAGTAAACTGACCAAAGGGAAAGGCTAACGCACGACAAAGTACGTGGACCTAGGAAACTCAAAATGGAAAGGACGCTTTGACCATAAGGATTGCTGAGGGACATTTAGAACCAATAAGGGCCGATCTAATAACGATTAAGGAATCCATTGCTAGTGTTATACGATTGGAACATGGGTGATGCCATACAACCAATGTATAATTTGTGACGTTTTTCTAAATCGAGCTTTGATGATCGAGACCGTCGGAACTAGTAATGAATCATCGCAATTACATGACAACCAAAGCCGTCTTATCCTAAGTCTTCCTAATTGTGACGAGAGTCACAGAGTCGATACGCATAACATCTGCAAAAGCCGCCCGTTAGTTCGAGATAAACTGAAGTTACGATTGGCAGACGAATGATCACGAAATGGAAGCTCAAAATTGGCAATTGAAAATGAAGAATTTGAAAATTGGAAAAGGATTTGACGTCTTCTTGCCAATGGCCATTCAAAATGAGAAAAATGAATTTTCGGACAAAAAATGCCAAATGACCGTTTTACCGCTCGCTCATTTGCCTCTGCCTTAAGGATAATTGAAGGACGAAGTGGTCATTTTCTCCTCCACCATGGGGCTGCCAAAAATCTGCTAGAGGGAGGTCAATGAGGGTCAATGGCCATTGGATCAATAATTGACAAGAGGACAAGTGTCAACCTAGGGTTAACTTGGCATTTATTACCCACCTAGTCACATCTTGTCAATCTAACCTTCATTGTTGATGTGGAACATCTCTAATTGCAGCCCCTCAGCCATGTGAGCCATTTCCACCATTTCCCTTTGCTTTTCCTCTTCATTTTCACCTCATCCGAAAACTACCCAGAAGACTAGTTTCTGTGCCCCCGTTCGGTCCATACGATGGCCACCTCCGGTGACCTTTTGGATGGCCGCCAATAACCACAGGTTAGTTCAAGATGTCCTTGACAATTTTCAATTGGTTTCGTGTCCATTGGAGGTCTGGTTAATTTATGAGAATTTTTGGAAGAAAGGCGGACAAATTCTGCGCTAGCTGAGGAAAAGTGTTGGTTCTAGCTCTTAAAAACTCCAAATGACCTCAAACTTTTTGTGAGATCTTCATAACATCTAGTACTCATGTTGGATGAGTTTTGACCGTAATTTTGGTGGTGTTAAAATAGGTTTTCAAGACTAATTGTAGATGATCAAAACTGACCAGAAAATGGATCGTTGCGCGCCAAGAAGAAACTGAGTTGTTGGAGGGCTTTGGGCTGTTGTTTCTCTCCAAAATTCCTAGTGAGCCTCCCTAACACTTATATTGAGATGTTAGTAAGTGTAACTCGTGAGAATTGGAGCCCAGAGATGATTTGTGGGTTGATATGCACGGTTAGATTGAAACCGATTGTGCTCTGTTTATGCCCTGTTCTGATCGGTTCTGTTGGGGATGCTTTAGGTGGTATTTTGGTTTCAAAATAACTCATGTGACCTTATGAGATGTGTGAGGTGTTAATTGCAAGTATATGAAGTCGATTGAGATTTGGAAGTGATTTAAGGGCTTTATTGTGCATGAAACCTCAAGTTATATTTTGTCTTGTAAGTGGCTGAATGAACTGAGTACTTAAAGGGTTGGTGGAACTATTGTGGTGTATTCGATCATTTGATAAGGCATCTTGAGTTGCCATTTGATTAATTATTGAGGGATTGACATCAAGGAAGTGAGAATTGATTGGATTTTGATTCAAAATTGATGAATTTCCTAGGACGGTACGAGAACCTTGGGTTGCCGAACATTTGTGGGGTTGAGGAGAATTGATCGAAGTGGATTTTTGCTAATTGCTTGAGGTAAGTGGTTCATAAACCCTTACTTGAACCCTAGGACGCTACTGGATAGTTGTTTGGTGTAGCGTGATTGTGCGTTAAAAGCATGGTGATTGATAGTGTGTTATTGACATTGGCTATGGGCACTATTATTGCTTTTAAGATTGGTCGTGGGCCCTTTTATTGTTACTAAGCTTGGCCGTGGGCCCTGTTATTGCTAGTGAATTAGTTGTGGGCCTTGAGAAATTATATCGCGGCCGTGGGCCCCGGCGATGCTTGAGTGAATTGAAATTTCATCGCGACCGTGGGCCCTAGCGAAGCTTGAATAAATTGAAACTACATCTCGACCGTAGGCCCTGGTGATGATTTGGCTTGGTGCCCTATGAGATTATATCGCGGCTTGGAGCCCTGGCGATACATCGCGGCCGTGGGCCCTAGTGATGATTAAATGGTTGTCACATTAAAGACAATATGTTCATTTTGGGCTAATGTCTGAAGCTTGGGTCACAAGTGATGATGTGTGCTTGATAGTTGCTTCTTTATATCAAGAACTTTGAAAAGGTGATGATCGTTTGCCATATGCCATTGCTTACTAGATTCCCTGCATCTTATTGCATTTTTGTGTGCTCTAGTGGGACTAGTGGTTTATTTTGGGTTGGGTTTCACTTGCTGAGATGCAAATCTCACCCCGTAGTGGGACATATATTTTCCAGACCAAAAACTATAAGAATGCTACCAGTCAAGCAGGGTGATCCGAAGGATAGGACCACCACTTTTGATGAATTTCATGAAAGGAAAGGGATTACTTACGTTAGGAAGTGCACGACAATCTGGGTAGACGAAGGGAAGGCGGATCTGCAACATCATCGTTTTGAAGCTTGGTTTTGTCGTCTGGGAGATAGCAGCCTGGAGGGTCTTCTACTACCGAAAGATGTTCCCGAGGAGATAGTACCAGCTTGGTGTCACCCTTCTTGTGCATCAATTGAAGTGGAGAACGTAGTCTCTATGGAAGAATCCAAAAACCTTCCTAACGAGTTGAGGTCACCCCCGACTGAATAGGAGTAGAGAACTATGTAGAAATTTCAGCCGACGAAGCAAAAGACCTTAGGGAGGAGACCGAAGAAGATACAGAGGACTATTCGGAGGAGGTGCCGTCAGAGACCTTTTCAGACTATATCCCAGACGAAGATGAAGCCGAAGGAAGCGACAGCTCGAGCGATTCTTTAGGTTAAAGAGGTGCAGTGGTCATATTAGGGGTAGGAACCAATTTTGGTGTGAGGCTTAAGCTAGGTTTGTAAACTAGCCTGTTTATATTAGCCTGAGTACCTACCCAGCCTGGTATGCAGTTTATTTTTGGCTAGGACCTTTCCACTGTCGTTGTGCAACTTCCTTGTATGTTATGTATATAAGTGTGTGCCTTGCTGTTTGTCCAAATTCCATATGTTGCTAATAGTCAGGGTGTTGTGTCCTTCCGCTTGTGCATTTCATTTCACTTTAGGCCGTAAGTTGTTCTTGGGATTTATTATATTGGCCTGGAGCGGATGTGATGAGCTCGATGGGAGTGCGGGGCGTGACATCCCCATTGAAGCGGTATCAAAGCAAGGTTAGCTCAATTCAAGTAGATTGAGGATTGGAGTGATAAGGAGTGATGTAATTTGGATGATGGGGTAGTGAGACCTTGGGGGGAATTCGTTAGAGTCAAGCATGAATGCATGGCATATGAGTGGCATATGTGATTGACATGATTGTGGTGACACTATGATGACCAAGCTTCACACTTAGCATTGAGAATTGTTTGTGGATGTTGGTTGACGAATGAGCTATTACCTTTGATTATACTAAGTTGTATATGCGTCTGGACTTGAGGTATGGTCGTGAACCTTTGATAATGTGCTCATGAGAATGCCTGAGTGATTGGCTGTTGTGTCGTGATTGCTGCCTTGTTGTGTAGCATAGAATCACTAGACTTGAGTAAGTTATGAAAGTTTCTAATTCCATGGTGGAATTATAGTGACTCGGGTGAATTAAGTTGGAGCAAGTATGAGCAATAGACCTGGAAAGCCGAGAGGATGAGCTTCTAACTCGAGAGCACCAGAGGCCGAGGGTCCTATCATGGAGGGAGTTCTGAAGGCCTTGGCCCAGATTAGAGAGTTAATAGGGAAGGAAGCTCAAGATAGAGCTGATGCGGCCCTTCGATAGGCCGAGAATAGAGCTGAGATTATAACTCAGGCTGCTGAAGCTGTAGTGGCAGCTGTGAATCTAGCAAACAGAAACAATGTTCAGGGTGTTGAGGCTGGTAACGCCCAAGGTGATGTGAATGCTAACAGGCAGATGGGCCAGTTACTCGAGCAGTTCATAAAGTTGAAGCCGACTCAGTTTAATGAAACTGGAGATCCTGACCTAGCGCCAAGATGGATTGAGAAGCTTGAGAAAGCTTTTGGGGTGCTAAGGTGCACTGATGAGGAGAAAGTCCTGTTAGCTGTGTATCAGTTGGAAGGGACGGCGAACGACTAGTGGAATGCCTCTAAGGATGGAGTGTTTCCTGAAGGTACAGCTTTGACTTGGGCTGCCTTCACTGCTGCTTTTAATGACAAGTACTTTTCGGAGACGACACGTGAAAGGAAGCAATTAGAATTCCAACAGTTGAGGCAGAATCAATTGACTGTAGATCAGTATGAAGCTGAGTTCGTGAGATTGTCAAGGTATGCGCCAAGATCAGTTGAGGATCCGCTTGAAAAGACGCAGAGGTTTCGAGATGGTTTGAGACCAGAGATCCGAAGCCGGATAGTGACTGTGGATTTGAAAACGTATAAAGAGATTTATGAAAGGAGTCAGAAGATTGAGAGGGACATAAAAGAAGGAGCTGCTGCTTCTGGATCGCGATTCATTCCTTCGAGAGATAATCAACAACTGGGCAAGAGGCCGATGATGAATAATAGACATTTTGTTCATCCTGTTCGAAGGAATATTGTGAAGCCCCCATTTCAATCAAATTGGAATTGTCATCTTTGTAGGCGAAGGCATGGGAGTGGACCTTGCCCGAGGTAATCAGGAGCATGTTATAGATGTGGTCAGCTGGGCCACCGGGCGAAAAATTGTCTAAGCCAAGCTCTAGTAAATCGAGCTTAAGGACAGAGACCACAGGCTGGACAATTAGCTGTGGCTCCGCAGAACGACCAGAACCGACCACCTGCTCAAGGGAGAGTGTTCGCTGTGGCACGTAGAGAGGCGGAAGAAGCGCCTGGCGTGGTCACAGGTACGATCTATTTATGTGATCCGGCTGCTTATGCACTATTTGATCCCGGGGCTTCACATTCCTTTATATCTGCACAGTTCGCTGATTTGGTGGGTGTAGAGTTGAAACCGCTGAATATGACGTTGCATGTTACTACGCCATTAAAGGATAATGTGCTAGTATCGTTAGGGTGTGCAGATTGTAAAATAGTGATTGGTGGTAGTGAGGAAAGAATAGACTTGGCTGTGCTGCCTATGTTTGATTTTGATGTGATAATTGGAATGGATTGGTTGGGGAACAAAGGGCTGCAGTTGATTATGGTAGTAGGGTCATCCATTTTTATCCGGATGGTCGCCCTAGTTTTGAATTTGTAGGGAGTCAGGGAGGAAACTCGATTCCTTTAATCTCGTCGCTTGAGGCGACAAAGCTGTTGAGTGAAGGGAGTCGAGCTTATCTAGATGTGGCAGTTGACATAACGGTTGAGGAATCGAAGTTGGAAAGTATTGTGGTGGTGCGTGAATTTTCCGATGGTTTTACTAAGGAATTGTCTGGATTACCACCTGAGAGAAAAATTGAATTCATGATTGAGTTAGCTCTTGGAACGGAGCCAATCTCAAAGGCAACTTATAGAATGTCTTTATCGGAACTGAAAGAGTTAAAGGTGCAGATGCAGGAGTTGCTTGATAAAGAATTTATTAGACCAAGCGCGTCGCCGTGAGGAGCGCCAGTGTTATTTTGTGAGGGAAAATGATGGATCTTTGCGTTTGTGTATTGATTACAAGCAATTGAATCAGGTGACTATTAAGAACAAGTATCCTTGAAGATTTGGAGACATTATTTGTGTGGTGAAAGGTTCTAGATTTATACCGACCATCAGAGTTTGAAGTACCTGTTCGCGCAAAAAGAATTGAACATGAGACAGCGTCAGTGGATGGAATTATTAAAGGATTATGACTGTGATATTTTGTATCATCTTGGAAAGGCAAATAGAGTCGCATATGCGTTAAGCAGGAAGTCTAGCATTGCATTCTCGTTGGTTAAAGGATGGTCGTTGTTAGAGAATCTAAGGGATTCTGAATTTAAGTTGAAAGTATGCCAACTAGCAAGTTTAGTGGCACCTTTGAGAATTGAGCCTGAAATTAGAGAACGAGTTAAGTCCTTACAGTCTACTGATCCTGAGATTCAGAAAATCCTCGAGATGGATGCGACCAAAAGGAAGACTGACTTTCAGGTATCAGAAGATGGAATTCTGAAATTTCGCAGACGTTTGTCTGTACCTAGTGATGAGGAGCTTACGGAAAGGATTTTGTCTGAAGCTCACAGAAGCAATTATAGTATACATCAGGTAGTACGAAAATGTATCAGAATTTGCGTCAGAATTATTGGTAGACCGGAATAAAGGTGGATGTGGCCAAACATGTGGCAAAATGTTTAACTTGTCAGCAAGTAAATGCTCAGCACTGCAAACCGAGAGGTCTGTTACAACCGTTGGAAATTCCTGAATGGAAATGGGAGCACGTAACGATGGATTTTGTGATGGGTTTGCCGAGGAGTCAGAGGGGACACGACTCGATTTGGGTAGTCATGGATAGATTGACTAAGTCCGCACATTTTGTGCCTGTGCGAAAGGATTTCATGATGGATAGGTACGCTGAGTTGTATATGCGTCAGATTGTGCGTTTGCATGGAGTTCCAGTTACTATTATGTCGGACTGAGATCCCAAATTTACGGTGAATTTTTGGAAGAGTCTTCAAGAGGTTTTGGGAACTAGATTGCAGTTTAGTACGGCTTATCATACACAGACTGATGGACAATCGAAAAGAACAATTCAAACACTCGAAGACATGTTGCGAGCTTGTGTGGTTGATTTTAAAGGTGGATGGGAGGATCAACTGCATCTAGCGGAGTTTGCTTACAATAACAGCTACCAGCAGAGTATCGGAATGGCACCATTTGAAGCCTTATATGGTAGAACTTATAGAACTCCTATGTGTTGGGACGAGGTAGGAGAAAGAAGTATAACCGATCATGAATTAGTGGAACAATCAGTTGAGATGGTTAAGATTATTAGAGAAAGGTTGAAAACAGGACAGAGTCGTCAGAAAAGTTATGCTGACAAAAGACGCAAGTCTTTAGAATTCCAAGTTGGAGATCATGTGTTTCTGAAGGTATCGCCGATGAGAGGATTATCGCGATTCAGAAAGAAAGGGAAATTGAGTTCGAGGTACGTAGGTTCTTTTGAGATTCTAGAACGAATTGGAACTTTGGCTTACCGAATCGCTCTGCCACCAAGTTTGTTTCAAGTGCATAATGTGTTCCATGTATCAATGTTAAGGAAGTATGAGCCAGATCCAATACTTGTTTTGGATTTTGAGACCATTGAGCTGGATGATAAAGTATCATACGAGGAGAAGCCAGTCAGGATTGCGGATCGGAAAGAGCAAGTCTTAAGAAATAAGACGATCCCGCTTGTTAAAGTGATATGAGAGCTTCACGGAACAGAAGGTGCCACGTGGGAAAGCGAGGAAGCTATGAGACGTCAATACCCTCATTTGTTTGGTTAATTGGGTTAATTGTAAATTTCAAGGATGAAATTTCTACAAGGGGGAAGAATTGTAACATTTTGAATTTCTTGTCATTTTGAGACTATGGAATGAGAAGAATATATCGATGTATTTCAGTTTTATTTTGCTCGAATCTGATCAATCCTGAGTAGACTGACCAAAAGGGAAAGGCTAACGCACGACAAGGTACGTGGACCTATGAAACTCAAAATGGAAAGGACGCTTTGACCATAAGGATTATTGAGGGACATTTAGAACCAATAAGGGCCAATCTGATAACGATTAAGGAATCCATTGCTAGCGTTATACGATTGAAACACGGGTGATGCCGTACAACCAATGTATAATTTGCGACGTTTTCCTAAATCGAGCTTTGATGAACGAGACCGTCGGAACTAGCAATGAATCCTCGCAATTACATGACAACCAAAGTCGTCTTATACTGAGTCGTCCTAAGTGTGACGATAGTCACAAAGTCGATACGCGTAACGTCTGCAAAAGCCGGCCGTTAGTTCGAGATAAACTGAAGTTACGATCGACGGACGAATGATCACGAAATGGAAGCTCAAAATTAGCAATTGGAAATGAAGAATTTCAAAATTGGAAAAGGATTTGACGTTTTCTTGCCAATGGCCATTCAAAATGAGAAAAATGAATTTTGGGACAAAAAAAATAAATGACCGTTTTACCCCTCGCCCATTTGCCTTTGCCTTAAGGATAATTGAAGGACGAAGTGGTCATTTTCTCCTCCACCATGGGCTGCCGAAAATCTGCTTGAGGGAGTTCAATGAGGGTCAATGGCCATTGGATCAATAATTGACAAGAGGACAAGTGTCAACCTAGGGTTAACTTGGCATTTATTTCCCACCTAATCACATCTTGTCAATCTAACCTTCATTATTGGTGTGGAACATCTCTAATTGCAGGCCCTCAGCCGTGTGAACCATTCCCACCATTTCCCTTTGGTTTTCCTCTTCATTTTCGCCTCAACCGAAAACTACCCAGAAGACTAGTTTCTGTGCCCCAGTTCGGTCCGTACGACGACCACCTCTGGTGACCTTTTGGCCGGATACCAACCATCACAGGTTAGTTCAAGATCTCCTTGATAATTTCCAATTGGTTTCATGTCCATTGGAGGTCTGGTTAATTTATAGATATTTTTGGAAGAAAAGCGGACAGATTCTGAGCTAGCTGAGGAAAAGTGTTGGTTGTAACTCTTAGAAATTCCAAATAACCTCAAACTTTTTGTGAGATCTTCATAACATCTATTACTCATGTTGGATGAACTTTGGCCACAATTTTGATGGTGTTAAAATAGGTTTTCATGACTAATTGTGGATGATCAAAACTAACCAGAAAACTTATCGTTTCACGCCAAGAAGAAACTGAGTTGTTGGAGGGTTTTGGGTTGTTGTTTCTCTCCAAAATTCCTGGTGAGCCTCCCTAACACTTATATTGAGGTGTTAGTAAGTGTAACTCATGAGCATTGGAGCCTAGAGATGATTTGTGGGTTGATATGTACGGTTGGATTGAAACCGGTTGTGCTCTGTTTATGCCATGTTCTAACCGGTTCTGTTGGGGATGCTTTAGGAGGTATTTTGAATTCAAAATAACTCATGAGACCTTATAAGATGTTGTGTGAGGTGTTAATTGCAAGTATATGAAGTGGATTGAGATTTGGAAGTGATTTAAGGGCTTTACTGTGC
Organism: Rhodomyrtus psidioides; assembly: GCA_021437785.1. NCBI lineage: Eukaryota > Viridiplantae > Streptophyta > Magnoliopsida > Myrtales > Myrtaceae > Rhodomyrtus > Rhodomyrtus psidioides. Next base: position 7,828,210 of record JAILYB010000015.1, on the reverse strand, counting down.
ATGAAACCTCAAGTTATATTTTGTCCTGTAAGTGGCTGAATGAACTGAGTACTTAATGGGTTGGTGGAACTATTGTGGTGTATTTGATCATTTGATCAGGCATCTTGAGTTGCCATTTGATTAATTATTGAGGGATTGGCATCAAGAAAGTGAGAATTGATTGGATTTTGATCCAAAATTGATGAATTTCCTAGGACGGTACGAGAACCTTAGGTTGCCGAACATTTGTGGGGTTGAGGAGAATTGATCGAAGTGGATTTTTGCTCATTTCTTGAGGTAAGTGGTTCCTAAACCCTTACTTGAACCCTAGGATGCTACTGAATAGTTGTTTGGTGTAGCGTGATTATGCGTTAAAAGCATGGTAATTGATAGTGTGTTATTGACATTGGCCGTGGGCCCTATTATTGCTATTAAGATTGGCCGTGTGCCCTTTTATTGTTACTAAGCTTGGCTGTGGGCCTTGTTATTGCTAGTGAATTGGCCGTGGGCCCCAAGAAATTACATCACGGCCGTGGGCTCTGGCGATGCTTGAGTGAATTGAAATTTCATCGCGGCCATGGGCCCCAGCGATGCTTGAATAAATTGAAACTACATCGCAGCCGTAGGCCTTAGCGATGATTTGGCTTGGAGCCCTGTGAGATTATATCGCGGCTTGGAGCCCTGGTGATACATCACGGACGTGGGCTCTAGCGTTGATTAAATGGTTGTCACATTGAAGACAATACGTTTATTTTTGGCTAATGTCTGAAGCTTGGGTCACAAGTGATGATGTGTGCTTGATAGTTGCTTCTTTATATCAAGTACTTTGAAAAGGTGATGATCATTTTTCATATGCCATTACTTGCTGGATTCCCTGCATCTTATTGCATTTTTGTGTGGTCTAGTGGGACTAGTGGTTTAGTTTGAGTTGGTTTTCACTTATTGGGATACAAATCTCACCCTGTAGTGGGACATATATTTTCCAAATCGAAAACTGTAAGAATGCTACCAGTCAAGCAGAGTGATCCGAAGGATAGGACCACCACTTTTGATGAATTTCATGAAAGGAAAGGGATTACTTACGTTAGGAAGTGCACGACAATCTGGGTAGACGAAGGGAAGGCGGATCTGCAACCTCATCGTTTTGAAGCTTGGTTTCGTCGTGTGGGAGATAGCAGCCTAGAGGGTCCTCTCCTACCGGAAGATGTTTCCGAGGAGATAGCACTAGCTTGGTGTCACCCTTCTCGTGCATCAATTGAAGTGGAGAACGTAGTCTCTATGGAAGAATCCAGAAACCTTCCTAACGAGTTGAGGTCACCCCCGACTGAAGAGGAGTACAAGAACTATATAGAATTTCAGCCGACGAAGTAGAAGACCTTAGGGAGGAGACCGAAGAAGATACATAGGACTATTCCGAGGAGGTGCCGTCAGAGACCATTTCAGACTATATCCCAGACGAAGACGAAGCCGAAGGAAGCGACAGCTCGAGCGGTTCTTCAGGTTAAAGAGGTGCAGTGGTCATGTTAGGGGTAGGACCCAATTTTGGTGTGAGGCTTATGTTTGGTTTGCAAACTAGCCTGTTTATATTATCCTGAGTAACTACCCAGCCTGGTATACGGTTTATTTTTGGCTAGGACATTTCCACTGTGGTTGTGCAACTTCCTTGTATGTTATGTATATAAGTGTGTGCCTTGCTGTTTGTCCAAATTCCATATGTTGCTTATAGTCAGGGTGTTGTGTCCTTCCGCTTGTGCATTTCATTTCACTTTAGGCCGTAAGTTGTTCTTGGGATTTATTATATTGGCCTGGAGCGGATGTGATGAGCTCGATGGAAGTGCGGGGCGTGACACTCACCTTGTCGTGGGAACTTTCTTTGCAGATCCTAAGCTTTGAAGATGTTGCCTATACGCCTAAGAGATCCGAAGGAAATGACGGCCTATTTTGAGGAGTTTCCAGATGGTCGCGGTGCAGTCTATGTTAGGAAAAGTACTGTAGTTTGGGTTGATGAGAGGGAAGAACCTTGGACACTGCACCGTTTTGAGGCTTGGTTTCGTGGGACCGGAGAAGTTACCACTGGTCCGTTGAAGGCTCATGTGGTTCCTAGGCGTGTTGTACCATCGTGGTGCTATCCTACTCGAGATGATATCGAGGTAGAGGTTTCCGTAGTAGGCTTAAGGAACGTTCCAGAGGAGACCCCGGCTAGAGAAGAGAGCATCGAAGTGATCGAGATTTCAGACTCCAAGGACGATCTAGAAGAGGATACGGTGGAAGTGCGATCGGAAACCTTCTCGGATTACGATCCCAGGGAGGACATGAACCAAGATGAAGATAGTGGCACGACCTAGTGGTCTTGTGGACAAAGGACTTTTTGAGTTGTCTTTTGGTGGTGTGTGACCCTTTTTGGTGGGGCTTAACAGTCACTTTTGATCGCCCTATTCTCCTCTACCCTAGTCCTAGATGTTAGATGATCCTTGACCCTTTTCTTTTGTCCTTGGTGTACATACTGCTCTTTATGGTATATAATTATATTTTTTGCTATCTCGTGTCTTATTCTTTATCTTTTGATTGGAGACGTGTATCTTTTCTTTTCTTTTCTTTTCTTTTCTTTTAATCTTCCGCATGCGTGCCTCACTTCATTTAAGCCGTGGTAAGAGTATCCTGAGGAAATGTACGACCTTGGTGGATGTGGCGCAATCGTCAAGAAGGCGGGGCGTGACATCGAGTATACTCATGTAGGCTTAGGGGTGTGCGTCATTAATTCTGCTGTTTGACTGGTGATCTTGTGTGGTCACTCTTGAAGGTGAGGGAGAGTGGTCTTGTGGCGTTTGGCAAAATGCTCTTCTAGAGATTTGAAGTCTAGGTGGAGATTTGTTATATTCTGACTTCCAAATTTGTGATAAGGTTATTTTGGACCATTCACTTTGTATTCGGGTTTCTTAGATGGGGGCTATAAAATGATATCTTGGATATCTCATGGGGATGTTTACTTTAGCTTCTGCCCCGAAACTCTTTGTTTTTACTTTCTTCTTGTCAGACCTTTGATTGTACGATTGTACTAGTTATTGAAGATAGTGAAACCCATCTCTCTCCTCGTGGTTTTGTTTTTCTCGTTTTGGGTTTTCCACGTATATCGTGTCTCGTGTTTTATTTTGCTTTCATCCTTGCTATAACGTGCTTGAATTTGCACATTCTTGGCGTTTTTCGCAACAACAAGTGTCAAGTGTTCAAATTAGGGGTGAGCAAATCGGACCACCCGAACCGGGACCGGCGGTTCGGTTCCCGGTTCTAGGGGCGATGGTCCGGTTCCCAGTTCTAGGGGCATAAAAATCGGACCGGACCGGTTGATTTTCTTTTTTTTTAAATTATCCCTAAACAAATTAATGTAATCAAAATCAGTTGATTCTAAAGAGAGCGAGATGGATTCTTTCTCACTGGACTTCCTGAGTGAAGCATCCAATGGGAATAATTTTGAGAAGAAGATAGATACATTCTACATAGTTCAAGCAATGGCATCCAGATCTAGTAGAATTTGTTCTTTTGCATCAACTGCTTCAAGTGAATATGATATGCACCTTCTACCGTGGGCATCCGTTGCAGCCTGCATATCACCATCTGATGTAACTTGCAATTTTCTCTCTCAACTGAAGACTACTTATTTGCAGGTCTATATCTCTTTGGGGAGTGTTCTATGGGACTACGGGATGTACTTATTTTAAGAGGAGCTCTTGTGTCAGGACTTGCATTCATTTTGTGCAATTTGTTGAATGTTTTCAAGGGGATAATGTTATCATATTCCAAGCTGATCTAAAGATAATGTTGACATGATTTTGTAACTAATCCGTGGTTTGAGAATTTAGTTTGCGAAGGGATATTTTGCCGTAACTTATTTACACTTGTTATCTGAACTGTAAATGACATTAAAATCCTTATCTACAGAATGTATTGACAAAAAAATGTGAGAGTAGATGAGTTCTACACATTAAATGCAAACATAAATCATGATTCGTATACCGACCTCAATGATGGTTCCATTAAAATAATGAAAACTAGAAAGCTGCTCAAATTCAGTTCATTATTGAAAATCATCATCCACGTCCTTACTTATAACAAGTGGTTGCTCAAATTAAGTTCATTATTGAAACGTGTATAATTTATTGGAATTATCCGGGAACCGAACCGGATCGGACCGGACCAACGTTCGGGTCCGCGGTTCTGAAAAATTGAGAACCGAAACCACCGGTCTGGTTCTCGGTTCTTGAAAGAAACCGGACCGGATCGGGAACCAATCACCCCTAGTTCAAATAAGATAATGCTTTCACAGATTAATATTTTGGAATACACTGCTACAATGCTGTATTTATTCTTTCACTTGTGTTGTAGCTATTGCCTTTAGCCCTAGACTGCAGTTATGTGGAGAATTGAACTTTAAGCTTGTTTCTAAACAACCATTTTGTAATTGTGCGTTTATTGTTGGGATTCATTAATCATATTTTTTTATCCTATTTTTTCCCTCACTCCTATTTTTGTGGTAATAAACTATTGTCTAAGGCCAGTATAAATGCTGAGCATATGAACCTGTTAGGGCTAAGAACACCTTATAGAAGCTTGATCTTCCTGAGTCAGATGATTCCAAGATTTATGGATGTATGTTTACCTTGTCTTTTTGCATTTGATCTTATTAGTGTGAATACAAGCCAACTGTGGGACTTTAAAGGATTGTAAAGTTGAAATTCAGAGAAGCAATACAACATCATATGTCAAGAAATTTGCAAAAGAATTTTGTTGAATCTGAGACGTGCAAGAGAGTTGTGTGCAATGGAAAGAAGGGCTTTAAGAAGAAGAAGGAAAGCAAGACCGTCAATAGAAAAATTAAACAAAATGACATAGAGTTGACCAAATAAAATAAGGAGATCACTTTTGTAGAATTGTAATAAGAGGTGGGCCATACAAGGGATATTATCGTCAAAACATTAAAATAATGAGTGTCAAAACCAAAGAATGAATGAAAAAAGTGCCACCCTACCGAAATTATTATTGACTATAAAAGAATCTTTGGGATCAAGATGATGCAGCCCTAGTTTCTTTAACTTATGATTTGTTTATGGTTGTTTTCAAGCATTGAGCTTCTTCTCGGAAACTCTCTCATGGCAGCTTCTTCTTTGCGGGGAGACCAATAAAGTAATAGTGGGGAAGGAGAGAAAGTGAGGGTTTAATAATATGCAAATATAGCAAGAAGCAATTGACAAGAGGACAAGAACTTGGACTAACTCGTCATCTAATTCCAGCATTCGATCGGAGAAAGGACTTCCATAAATCCTTCCTATCTTCACCCATACACGACTAGCGTTCATTAACCACGTTCCATGTTATGTGATGTCTCGATATTTTTATGTATATATGGGATTCGGTGAAAAAAAGCTTTCGCAGATTGATATTGTTACTAGAGGACAAAAGAGAGGGATTGCATATTACATATTATATGTGGGTCCCATTGAAAAGAAAAAAAAAAGGAAAGGTGTTTCATCTTTTCCCTCTTTTGAGTGAATGCAGAATACGTACAAAGGAAAAGGAAGGGATTTCATTTTTGCTTTCTTTTCTTGACATAGTCTGCAGAAACCGCACAAAAGGAGATTAGAGGACTTTTGTGTGGTTTTGGTTCTCCTTTGTTTTTTGACCGAGCTGCAAAAAAAGGCCAAGACTTAGCCGTATGAGAAGAGCGAAAAAGAAGAACCGCAGCCGTACAATATCGCAAAAGGAAGCCGAGAGCGATACGAGCAAGACAGCATGCGAGAGTTCTCGTGATCGCGCGGAGAAGTCCGAAAGATTTGTGCGTGAGTTGTGAGTTTATCTTATTATATCCAATTGATTTGTTTTATTGTAAACACTTGGGTTTTGGTATAATTTAGGTGCGGGAAACACGAGAGTATTGACTGATTGTAATCCAATTATCCGATTATAGTGGATTGTTCTTGCTGGCTCTCCCCGTGGATGTAGGTACCGACATTCGGACCGAACCACGTTATATCTAGTATCCTTTATCGTTTCTCGTTATTTTCTCTAGGCTTGCGCATTGACTTATTTGCATGATCCTGGTTAATTTCCGCGTTTGTATTTCAACAATTGGTATCAGAGCTTGGATTAGATTTCTGGATTGTGATTTGGAGCTTTTGCTTGTCTAGTTATTATCTGGAATTTTGTTGCTGCAATTATGTCTGTGGTGAAAGCTGAAATTGAGAAATTTAATGGGAGGAACAACTTTGGGTTATGGAGCCTCAAGATGGAGGTATTATTGGCAACTCAGAGTTTGGCAGAAGCATTGGAGGGCAAGGCTAAGTTGCCCGAATCAATAAAAGATGCTGATAAGGATGTGTTGATGAGGAAAGCTAGGAGCCAAATCCTGTTGAATTTATCGGATGAAGTGCGAATAGAGATAGGCGAGGAGAAGGATACTGCAGCATTATGGGCAAAGCTTCAATCGCTCTATGTAAAGAAGGGCTTGAACAATCGCTTGTACATGTTGAAGATGGTGTTCCAGTTCGGATATACTGAAGGTACGTCTATCAGGACCCACCTAGATGGATTTAATAAACTCATGATGGATTTGAAGAACGTCGGTAAGACTCTTGAAGATGAAGAATAAGGCATGATATTGTTGGCTTCTTTACCAGAGTCATGGGAGCACTTACTGATTCTTTATTACAGGGGCGTACTACAATTACCTCAGAGGAGGTAAAGTCCGCCTTGTTTTCTAAAGAGTGGTAGAGAAAGTTGCGTGAAGACAGTCTAGCATAGGATGTAGCGCGAGGACTGGTGATTCGGGGTAGAGAGCAATAACGGGGGTCCAGTAGCAGCAGAGGTAAAAGCAGGTCTAAATCACGCCATAGAAAGTCTAAGGGACGCGTGAAGTGCTTTGAATGTCACGAGGAGTGGCATATCAGGAGAGATTGTCCTCAATTGAGAAACATAGGTAATAAGCAGAAAGCCACAGCCAGTGTGGCAAATATTGCTGAGGAGAGCACTAGTGATGCAGAGGCTGTTTTGTGTGTGACTACGGGTTCGTCAGGAGACGAATGGGTGCTAGATTCGGGGTGTTCTTATTATACGACCCTCATAGGAACTGGTTTACTACTTACCAGAATGTAGATGGTGGTAGAGTTCTATTGGGGAATAACGCAGCTTGCAAGGTTGTGGGGATAGGGACAGTTCGGATTCAGATGCACGATGGTGTGGTTCACACATTAACAGACGTGAGGCATGTACCAGAGCTCAAGAAGAACCTTATTTCTCTAGGGACACTCGATGATATCGGGTGTAAGTACACCGCTGAAGATCTCTCGAGGTGCCATGATAGTGATGAAAGAGAAGAAAGCGAATTCTCTCTATCATTTACTAAGAGAGACTTTGACAGGAGCTGCTGCAGTTTCATCAGGTGAGTCAGATTCTGATTTAACTCGTTTATGGCATATGCGTCTAGGGCACATGAGTGAGGCAAATATGACAATGTTGAGTGATATGGGGTTGTTAAATGGTCAGAAGACAAGTAAGTTAGACTTATGTGAGCACTGTATCTTTGGGAAGCAGCGTAGGATTAAGTTTACTACTGGTATTCCTTCGACTAAGCGACCAGTTGAGTATATTCACTCAGACGTCTGGGGCCCGTCTCCGGTTCCTTCGAAAGGAGGTGCCCATTATATGCTGACATTTATCGACGACTATTCTAGGAATGTATGGGTATACTTTCTGAAGCACAAATTTGATATGTTTGATCGGTTCAAGAAATTTAAGGCATTGATTGAGAAGCAGTCAGATAAATAGATCAAGTGCTTGAGAACCGATAACGGCATGGAGTTCTGTAGTAATGATTTTATCGAGTTCTGCGAGAAAGAAGGTATTGTTAGACACCGCACAGTACCTGGGACACCACAGCAGAATGGCGTGGCAGAATGGAAGAACAGAACTTTACTTGAGCGAGCTCGAAGCATGTTATCGCATGCTAGTATAGGCAAGGAATTTTGGGCCGAAGCAGTGAACATGGCGTGTTACCTGATTGATCGATCTTCATCATCTGCTATTGAGTGGAAGACTCCAAAGGAAGTATGGTCGGGGAAAACTGTTGATTATTTCGGATTACGAGTATTCGGATGTCCTGCGTATGGTCATACTAGTGATGGTAAGCTTGAGCCGAGGTCGTAGAAGTGCATATTTATGGGTTATGCACATGGGGTGAAAGGCTACCGGCTGTGGTGCACTGATCCCAGATCACCCAATGTTCTAATCAGCAAAGACGTGATCTTCGACGAGATTGCAATGCTTCGACAGAGGAGTCCTGAGACATTACTAGCAGAGTAGACAGATCATGGTGTCAGTAGTGAGGTGGAGCTTCAGGTGGAGACTCCGGTAACCTTGGAGGTAACAGAGGTTGAGACTGCAGATGAGACCGTAGTTCCTGAAGTCGGTGATAGTGAACAACCAGTACAGCCGCGGCAGACTCTAGCTGAGGGCAGACAGCGAAGGCAAATTAGACCACCGGTACGTTATGGTTATACAGATATTGCTTATGCTTTGACTGTAGGTGACGAGGTGAAGACATATGAGCCTTCGTCTTACTTTGAGGCGATGGCTAGTTCTAAGTCGTCATAGTGGTTAGGGGCTATGAGTGAAGAGATGGAATCACTACATCGAAATCAGACATGGGAGTTGGTTAAAGTACCCAAGAGTCAGAAGATTGTTGGAAGTAAATAGGTCTACAAACGGAAAGAGGGCATTCCTGGTGTCGAGGCAGCGAGGTATAAGGCGAGACTTGTGGCAAAGGGGTTTACATAGCGGGAGGGCATTGACTACAATGAAGTGTTTTCTCCTGTGGTAAGGCATACTTCTATTCGTATTTTACTTGCCTTAGTTGCTGCACAGGATCTTGAGTTGGAGCAGCTTGATGTGAAAGCGGCGTTTCTTCACGGTGAGTTGGAGGAGCATATTTACATGAGGCAGCCAGAGGGATTTGCTATTCCGGGTAAGGAAGACTATGTTTGCTTGTTAAAGAAATCTTTGTATGGGCTGAAATAGTCCCCTAGGCAGTGGTATAAGCGTTTTGATGCTTTCATGGCTAGTCAGGACTATTCTAAGAGTCAGATGGATAGCTGTGTTTATTTTAGGAGACTAGATGATGGGTCTTTGATATATCTGCTGTTATATGTTGATGATATGCTGATAGCATCTAAGAATATGTCTGATATTGATGTGCTGAAAAGGCAGTTGAGTCTGAGTTTGAGATGAAAGATTTATGTGCTGCAAAGAAAATATTGGGTATGGAGATTTTGCGTGACAGGACTGCAGAATTATTATGTCTATCTCAAAAGAAATATATTGAGAAGATTGTTGCACGTTTTAATATGTAGTCAGCGAAGTCTGTGAGTACAATAGCGAAACACTTTAAACTTTCAGTTAAGTTATCACCGCAGACTGAGGAGGAGGAGGAGCATATGTCCCGTGTTCCATATTCTAATGCCGTGGGTAGTATTATGTATGTTATGGTGCGCACTAGGCCAGACAATTCACAAGCTGTTAGTGTAGTTAGTCGTTTTATAAGGCGTCCTGGTAAAACTCATTGGAAAGCTGTGAAATGGATCCTCAGATATTTAAAGTGGACAGCAGTCGTTGGTATAGTATACAGGAGGAAGAGTAATGGCAGTGAAACCACAGGTTTTGTGTATTCTGATCATGCAGGTGACTTGGATGAGTACAGGTCTTTAGCATGGTACTTGTTTAAGCTTGCAGTTGGTGCAGTTAGTTGGAAAGTGTCCTTACAGGACTACGTAGCCTTGTCGTCGACTGAGGCAGAGTACATAGCACTAACCTTTGTAGCGAAAGAGACGATATGGTTACAGGGTTTGTTCTTGGACTTTGGGTTAGATCATAAAACTGTTGATATACACTGTGACAACCAAGGTTTTATATTTCTGGCATATAATCCGATTTATCACGAGTGAACGAAACATATCAATATCAGGTACCACTTCATCCGAGATGTCTTAGTAAAGGGTAAGATTGTTGTGAAGAAGATAGCGACAGCTGAGAACCCGTCGAACATGATGACTAAGCATGTTCCTTTGGCGAAGCTCAAGCTCTGCTTGAGCACTATTGGCATTTGTGGAGAGTGATCGTCTTTCAGGGAGATGGGAGAGCAGCATGGATAATGAGGACTATGAGTTGGCTTAAAATATCGAGCTAAGGTGGAGAATTGTTATGTGATGTCTCGATATTTTTATGTATATATGGGATTCGGTGAAAAAAAGCTTCCGCAGATTGATAATGTTACTAGAGGACAAAAGAGAGGGATTGCATATTACATATTATATGTGGATCCCATTGAAAGAAAAAAAAAAAGGAAAGGTGTTTCATCTTTTCCCTCTTTTGAGTGAGTGCAGAATACGTACAAAGGAAAAGAAAGGTATTTTATTTTTGCATTCCTTTCTTGACATAGTCTGCAGAAACCGCGCAAAAGGAGATTAGAGGAGTTTTGTGTGGTTTTGGTTCTCCTTTGTTTTTTGACCGAGCCGCAAAAAAAGGCCAAGACCTAGCCGTACGAGAAGAACGAAAAAGAAGAACCGCAGCCGCACAGTATCGCAAAAGGAAGCCGAGAGCGATACGAGCAGGACAGCACGCGAGAGTTCTCGTGATCGCGCGGAGAAGTCCGAAAGATTTGTGCGTGAGTTGTGAGTTTATCTTATTATATCCAATTGATTTGTTTTATTATAAATACTTAGGTTTGGGTATAATTTAGGTGCGGGAAACACGAGAGTATTGAGTGATTGTAAATTCGATTCTCCGATTATAGTGGATTGTTCTTGCTGGCTCTCCCCGTGAATGTAGGTACCGACATCCGGACCAAACCACGTTATATCTGGTGTCATTTATTGTTCCTCGTTATTTTCTCTGGGCTTGCGCATTGACATATTTGCAAGATTCTGATTAATTTCCGCGTTAGTATTTCAACATTCCAAATCACCCACGGCTTTAGCAAGATCTATAGACCTAATCCACTCCTAGGTTTTGACGTGCAATCAAATTCCAACGTTCTTTAATGCCTCGGAGTCTAGGAAAAAGATGGACCCCCCAGTCAATGAATCAGAGTGTTAATGCCCTGAAGTAGTGAGTTCCTATGGTTGGTTAGCTCTATCTTCTGCCCCATTCTAGTTTCTAGTTTTACAACGCCAATTCACTATAATCAAACCCCAACCTCATGGAAAATATGATTGAAATGTAAACACATATACATCATAAAGAAGCAAGGACGCCTCACACTTTGGGCGACGGTCTGAAAGACCTAATCACACCATCTTTCTAATTGAAAACCTCTCTAATCATGAACTCCACCATGCACGGCTTTTTTTTCCTCCCGATCTTCGTCCTCGTCACTTTGGGCGACAGTAATAGCAGTTGATGAGGCGGCCTCGAATGACCGGATCATCGAATTACCAAGCCAGCCGGATTTGCACGTGAGCCAGTTCTCTGGCTACGTCTCCGTCAACAGTGAGGCCTCCCTCTTCCACTGGCTAGTGGAAGCTGCTGGCCACCATGAGAAGTAGCCACTCATCCTGTGGCTGAATGGAGGACCTGGGTGCTCCTCCATCGGCAGCTCGGCCTGCTTCGAGACTCGCCCAGTGGCAAAACTCTGGTCACCAAACCCGTTTTCGTGGAACTGGGGTATTTAATTAAGCTGCGTTCCCAGACATGAACTCAACTTGCATATTCAAAATTCACCTAACATTTTCTTTTTCTCCATTGTTTTCACTCAAATTGCTGGTTTTCTCATGTAGAAGCCAACTTGTTGTTCTTGGAGTCAGCCTACCGGAGTTAGTTTTTCCATTTCAACTCACAACTTCACTCGATATAGAGACCACTCCACAGGTGTGTACTTGATGCCGAAATGCAATAGAAATTAGCTAAACAGGAATTAAGAATCGAAAATAGAAACAATTCGATCTCTCTTATCTACAATTATCAAATTGATAGAATATCAAAAGTCTGTAAAAGTCTAAGTCTCGTTCGAAACCCTAAACACCCTTTTATATGGTGTTAAACTTAATTACAATAAAAAACGTAATAGTACAAAAAACGTCACTAAAATTATGAAAATTGCCTCAAAACTTAAAATACTTAAAAACCCATCTAAACGACTTCGAAACGCGAAAAAACGACGTCGATCATAGCAATGCAATGAGTATTGATCAGCGGCCCATTTCCATGCAGCCGATCAAATTTGAGCCCATTCAGAGTTCGTAAGTACCTCTCCAAAGTTTTGCGAGTCTTTAATTCACCTATATATATAAATCCTAAGTGCATCAATACCTCTCCAAAGTTTTGCGAGTCTTTAATTCACCTATATATAGATATTCTATGGGTGAAATTCTACCCCATGAAGGTTCACGAGATTTCCAGGGTATAAAGGCCGAGCCTTTCACATCGCCAGAGAAAGTTTTGCCGGTAAGAATCATTCAATCGTCATCCTACCAAAGCCCCGATTGAGTCATAAACTCATGTTTCGACCTTTTTAAGCTCAGGCCATTATATTCCATCGTTGGCAGACATCATTCTGAAGAACTCCAGGAAAACAAAACCGGCGATGAATCTCCAAGGAATTTTGGTAATAGGGTAGAACAGTTACCATATATCCATTAGGCCCGAAGTATTTACATTTATATATCATAATATACCCGCGTGCGCACACACTCCAAGGCATTTTGGTAATAGCCCAAAGGTATTTACATTTTTCCAAAGGCTTTCCCCAAAAGCCTTTCCAAAATGCCTCTATATATATATCTGCAAGTGAAGCTAAGATTTTTGAATCATAGTTTTTGGTTGATTTAATTACCCAAAAAAAAAATTTACCCGATGTGCGCTGCATTTGGTTTCCATTTGCAAATTAATGTATTCACACAATTGTATCGATCAGAGATGCATTATCTTGATCCCAAAGATTTTGATAATACAGCTTAGTCCAATTAGTACTGGCAGTTAATGGATTAATGAGGTGCAGGCGCTAACTGTTGTTGAGTTTACATGTCACTAATTTGATGATCAGTTGATCATGGCTCGACTCTTGTTAGTAGATAAAGATGATCGCTGCACTCTTGACCTACTCGGCGTACCGCGCACGTTGGTATTATATTGAACGTCTTGCGAAAGTGAGGGGACGACGGAAATCTCTTTTTTTTTTTTTCCTTTCACGTCGCGTCGTTCTACATGGGTTGATGTCTAGGAAGCTCGGATGCTCTCCAGAGTCCTCGTGTAGCGTCGAACACTCCGACACTCTCTAACATGCGACTGACACGTGCTCAGTACTCCTGACACGTTAGCGACACATGAGTCCAGTATCCCAACACGCCATTTTTGTTGGAAATATGAAAAATAGAGTAACTATGTAGTCGGACTTTGATGCGTGTAATCACTCTCTTTTAGGATCAATTTACCCCCACGACATTGCTATAGGTTTCTGGCAAATTCCCTTCATGATACAACAAAATCACGTCGAGAATACTAAATATTAATCCCAGTAAATCTCCTAAAACTCTCTGCGAAACAATGAAAAGACGATTGTCTTTCTTTTGAAGGAAAACATAGGATGAAAAGTTGATAAATGAAAACTGAACAGAATTGTCCATTATATAGATTACCCATGTACGAACGCACCTATTCATGTTCGAAACATCGCACCAATTCATGTCCGAAAATTGCAATTCGGACATGACCGTTCGTGGTGATAACAGTCATTCGGAAACAATTGTTCAATAAGTGACTACCGCCGTTCGGATGCAACTGTTCATTTTCGAACAGTCACAATTTAAAATAATATAATATAATATAATTATAAAATAATTTATTTCGAAATAAAAAAATTAAGAATTATATTCGTTCGTGGCACGCAAGTGCTAAGTGCGTTTAATAATCGCGCAATCACTCGCGCATCCGCATGTGGGTATAGCGAGGTCTAGCCCACTTGCCCATTTCTTTATTCTGAAAAACTATAGTAGTCTTCTAACTAATAAAGAGACCTGAACCCTTCTTTCTATCCTATGTGGGATTAAAAAGGCAGCATTTTTTTGTTTGTTTTACAAACAAACTTCAACAATTTCTAAATGAAAGGAGTCAATTTTAGGCATTTTCAATAAATTAGGGGTCAAAATGTAAATTTACCAAAAACATATATTCTTAAGTCCTATACCTAATCTGAACAAAAAAATCATATACCCAGCAACCCCAAAATTAATATTCCCATCTGATCCAAAAAAAAAAAGTTTCTAATCTTGAGTCACTAACAGAAGAAGAAGAACAAGAAACTCACCACTGATATTTTTATATATAATAAACTTCATACATTCAATATACAACATGCCCCAAGGTATCGAAATTCTCTATTTTTTTTTTAAAGTGTCGTTATGTTGTATCGTGTGTCGGTGTCGGTGTCGGTGCTACTTAAGTTAAAATTTCTTATACATTAAGAAATATGAAGCTGGCGATGGACTGTCGCCGCTCGGAGACGTGAAAGGACTCTAGTGCAAGAATTTTCATGGGCTGGCAACGTAAATCCTTCGCCGGTCGGCGACGTGAAGCACTAACATCATGGGCTTTCCTTGGACGCTACTTTGGGCCGATTACTTAAAAGGCCGTAGATCGCCGTGCAGGTAGTCTCCGCTACAACCCTTGTTCTTGCTCCGGCGGACACAGCCCCTGTTCTTTCTTATTGTTGTAATCCCTCCTCTATCTCTCTCGCGGCGCGCTCGCGCGCTCGAGGAGGATCGAGTCATTTTGATTTTTCTTGGTTCTTGTTCGATGGAGACGAAACCCGGAAGCGGGAAAGTAGAAATCAAGAAAGAGTCGGTACAGGGGCCTTCTGAATCAGCAGACTTGTCCACAGACCACAGGAGTGGCAAGAGATTGATGATCGAAGGATACCCAATTGAAGGGTTGTCGATTGCGGGCCATGAAACGTGCGTGATTTTGCCGTCCCTGAAGGTGGCCTTCGATATCGGTCGGTGCCCACAACGCGCCATCTCTCAAGACTTCCTCTTCATCTCCCACGCTCACATGGATCATATCGTCGGTTCCTTTCTTTCTTTTTCTTTGAAAAGTCAGTTCTTTGAGAGAACTTACATAGTGGGTTTCCTTTGACGAAAATTATCTCGGTCTCATGTCATGTCGGCATTTGCTCTCTATTGGACAGTTGATGTGGAGTTATGTGATGGGAATTTTGCTAAAGAATACTCTGGCTCTACATTCAGCAGTCTTCGTAGACGTCAAAATATTCTGAGTAATTGTTACCAGAATGAAGTGGTGTATGCCATATTGGAAAGTACATGGAATGGTCGATTCTGAGAAGTCATTTGGGGAGTTTCGTAGTTGTTGTGCACTCAATTGATTTCCCAATCTCTCATCTTTGAAACATTTCTTGAATTTTACGTGTTACTTGCGTTTCTGAGACTACAATTATTCAAACTGTGATGTGTTCTTAGGGAAAATGGCTTGGTTTTTTCCCCCATGTGATCAGGGAGGAGTTGCCATGTATGTTGCCAGTCGTGGATTGTTTTCTTTGAAGCCCCCAACTGTAATTGTGCCAAAATGTGTAAAAGAAGATGTTGAGAGACTCTTTGAGGTTCACAGAAAGATGGACAATTCAGAATTGAAGCATAATCTAATCGGCATGGATGTTGGTAATGTCTATCCTTAACTGAATTTCAGTTTTGAAAGAGATCCCTCTGCTGTTGTTCTCACTTCTCTCAGTATTGTATTACTCTAGATCATTCCGCCTATACATGCAGGAGAAGAGATTTATGTAAGGAGAGATGTTAAAGTACGAGCTTTTAGGACTTATCATGTCATACCAAGCCAGGTTAGGCTAAAATACCTCATACTTTCTCTTCTCACTTTCTTAGAAATGCTTTCCCTGCCTTAAGGCAACTGAATATAACATACAGGGTTATGTAGTTTACTCAGTGAAAGAGAAACTTAAACAGGAGTATGTGGGCCTTCCTGGGAATAAGATCAGGGATCTCAAACTATCTGGCGTGGAGGTCAGTTTGCCAATTTGATTGTTAAAATTATGCCCTTTGAAAGGACATTCTTTCTCTTTTTATTACTTGCAGGCTCTCTATCAAACTTGTTGTCTTTAATTTTAAGCAATTGATGATCTCTTGACTATGTAATGAAACGACATAGCTATGCAAGATAACACTGCCTTTCCTTTGAAATTTATGACCAATCTATTCTTCTCTTCTTTGATTTTCACCATCTTAGTTGTGTATTTCCTTCTAAAACTACTTGAGGCTCTTCCCTCTTTATGCAGTTTCTGCTAAAAGTACTAGATTTAACAGACATATCTGACGTTGAGAAAAATTTCTCTGACTGAAATGCTTTCAGAAAAAAGCTGCAGTGTCCTTGTGGTTTTTAAATTAATGCTAGAATCAATCATTGTGATTAAGCATTTTGTCTTTGGACAGAGAAAAAGGTTTCTTGTGTGTTTTATTGTCTTTGGATTCTTATTACTCCATTTCACATTCTCTATAACATAACAATAATTGTCGTTTCTTATTTCATCATCTCCTCTGTTTCTGCTTCGTTATTTCATCTCTGCTTCACTCTTGCTTTGCCAGATCACATACACAACGACGACACCCGAAGTTGCTTTTACTGGTGATACGACTTCTGATTTTATTCATGATGAAAATAACGCAGATGTTTTGAAGGCAAAGATTCTTATTATGGAGGTAAAGTTCCCTTGTCACCCTCTATAGCCAAAAAAGATAGAGAGTTGTTCAAGGAAAGCTAGAGTTGTCGAATTTGAGTACAACATGAATCAATCTACTGTTGTGTGGTTCTCATTGAAGCCGACTCTACAGCTTAATTACTAACAAGTTAGTATTTACCTGGATGTCACTCCCAGAAATATAGCCATATCTGGTATTAAACCCCCCATCTTTGGCGTGGAACCATGGAGGTCAAAAAGGGTTTTTTCTTCTTCATGTCTGATCTACTTGCACATAGATGGATATCCTTTCTCTAATTGGAAATAAAGGAAAGAACTAAGCTGGGACGAACTTTGAAAATTGTCACTAGCTATTATTCTGAATTTTCTGTGATTGGAACTTGTATTAGGTAGCAAGCATGCGTTTGGTACATTCCTGGACAAGGTTGTTAAACATAACAACCACCAGATTTGTGTTTGTTAATTTAAAAGTGGTTTAAATTTACTGCTTAAGCAGGTAAACTACGAAACATAACACATTGTGTGATCACTCATATGGATAGGCTTCAGTCTCTGCAATGAAAACATTGCAACAAGAAACAACCTTAGCCATGTGGTCTCTTTTTTTAATTTTGAGATGTGAATTTCTTAAGAGGCCTAATGGTTCATTTTGTCTCTGTTTTGTCACCTTTTTTGTTTATCGTTGGTCTTTTTGTACAATCAATGACTGAGCAGGTGCCGTTATGTTTATACCCCTGCGTTTGGATGTAGTCTTCTTTCGTAAGAAGAACAACCTAAAGTAGGCCATTCGAAGAATGGGAACATGAACTCACAATTAACACGAATGAGCTTTGGTTGCGTTTACTTAAAACACACATATGCAAAATTTCAGTATGCATAACCAATAGTAGAAAAAGTAAATGCTACTCTCTAAAGGATTTCGGGTAGCATAAACCCTGCGTGCATACGGCTTTGGATGTAAGCTGTACTCTTGCATTGAAGTGATAATAATCCAGTCCTAGTAATTCATTTAGTGTGTTTGCGGACAAAACAAATGAAATTGATGAATCTCGTTTCTTGTGCCTAATTAGCTGCCGAAGTGAGTGTTTGAGGGACGACATTTTTAAGCTTCCCGGAAGAAGCACTATGCTTAATGGGGTATGATTTGACATCCATTTTGCTACTTCTACCGTCAGAATAAGGTCATTGTTCCATGCATGATATTTGTTAGCTAGGTTTTCACGTAGAGCAAATTTGATGTGTCCTACTCCTGACCCCCTTCCAAAAAAATTGATATGCTATTGCTTATTAGCTTATCATGGTTTTGTTTTCATTTAATTGTGTTGGATTTATTACTTTAGAGTATTAGCAAGTTGGGGGTATATATGTAATTATCTAGGCTTAACTCTAAGCCTATAAGTACGCTTTCTTACTTCAGAAATAATAGATTGTTTTTTTATCGTCAACATGGTATCAGAGCCAACACTAGCCGCCCCAACCTAAACCCTATCCAACACCCACCATCAAGCTCAAATCTGCTCTCTCGGCCAGCTTTGTCGGCCACGTCCCAGGCTCTCGGCTAGGGATCACGGCCAACTTGGCCGGCCACGTCCCAGGTCTCTCGGCCAGATTGGCCGGCCACGTCCCAGGTTTCTCGGTCATCTTGGTCGGCCACGTCCCAAGGCTCTCGGCCAACTTGGCCGGCCACGGCCCAGGTTCTCGGCCAGTTTCAGTTGACGTCCCAGCGACTCTTCCCAGCATCGCCCAGGTCAGGAAATCTTGATTTAGGCAGGTGGTGTTGCTGGAAGTGACCTAGATCTCTCGATGTGTTGATTCCTTAGGAATGGTAATCAGTTTTATCAGGAGATTTCCTGAGGCGGGAGTTGTGTGGAAGTGATTTTTTGGCTGCTGGAATGATATTTTGGGTATTTCGTGAGTTTGTGGTGTTTGACTGATTTATTGTTGATGTGACTGAATTTGGAAGACTGAATTAGTGTGGTTATGGGGTTGGTGATGTTGAATTGAATTGGTTGAATTAGTGTGGAGCGATTTGTGTGATTATTGGAAGTTCTGAAGTGATTTGAGGAGTTGAATTTGTCGGGGATTTGAGCTTTCCTTTGGAGGAGTTTACATAACTGTAGCTGTTGGGGAGACTGAATTGTATTCTGAATGGTTTCTGAATTTGAAGGGGATGCTTGAGTCTTCGCATTGGTGTTCTGAATGGTTGCTGAGTGAAGTTGTTGGTATTGTTTGATTGTGATGTTAGAAGTGCAAGTTTTCAGTCAATTTGGAGTGAGGTGTCAATTTTCTGAATTTGGTGTTTTAAATTTGGAGTGACATTTGTAGAGTTTGAGGTTGGTGGATATTCGAAGAAGTCATATAGTAAGTGGTATGTGTTATTTTATTACATACGAGTCAAGTTCCCATTGAAGAGGATTATTCTCAAGTTGCTTGTTACACCTCCAGTCCCAAGACTTCAATAATGTCAGACAGTAGTGCCATGGTAGCTCGTGAAGGTCAAAGGACTCGTGGTGGATATTGGAGTTCTGACAACTCTTATCGTGGTAGTTGTCGTGGTCGTGGTTTTCAGGGTAGAAGTGTCATTCGTGGTGGTGGTCGAGCGAACCGCTTTTGTACTCATTGCCAACTTTATGGACATACTATTCGTTATTGTTATGATCTTCATCCCGAGCTGCGGAGTCTACATGCCTCTATTAATACTGAGCCTTGGACTTCTTCCCCTGGATCATCTTCTGAACAGAGTATGGTACACTTGACTCGTGCAGAATATGATGAGTTGGTCAGACCACGACAAAGTGAGAGTGATGTTTTCTCAAGTTCTACTGTTACTTTACCACAGCATGATGATCCTACCTGTTTATTGTCCAGTACAGTTGCTCCTCGTCCTTGGATTATTGATTCAGGAGCCACTTATCATATGACTGGTGATCCGCGTCTTCTCACGTCCACCTCATCTGTCCCTTCTATGTCGGTCACCTTAGCAGATGGTTCTCAGTCCAAAGTAACTAGTACTGGTTATGTATCACTGAGTTCCTCTGTCTCCTTACCTTCTGTTTATCATATTCCACGCTTCCCTTACAACTTATTATCCGTTAGTTCTATTACTCGCGATCTTGATTGCGATGTTATCTTTTCTTCGTCATCGTGTGTTCTTCAGGATCGGAAGACTGGACGCCGAATAGGTGGTGGGCGTGAGGCTGGTGGGTTGTACATCCTGGATCCTGAGATTATTGCTGCTGCTGCAACAGTTCAGAATAACGGCGTAAATGATCCGTATCGATTACATTGCCGCCTTGGCCATCCATCAGCAGATGTACTTCGACATTTTCCTTTTGTGTCTAGTTCCAATCTTCAGTTTAATTGTGAAACGTGTCAATTCGGTAAACACCATCGTGTGTCTTTTCCTCCTCGTGTTTCAAGTCGTGCATCACATCCATTCGAATTAATTCACTCTGATGTGTGGGGTCCTAGTCGAGAGTCTTCATTTGGTCTTCGATATTTTGTCACCTTTATTGATGATTATACTCGTACGACTTGGTTATATTTAATAAAAGATCGTACGGAAGTTTTTTATTCTTTCCGCCAATTTTATAACGAGGTCCGTACTCAGTATGATTGTTCTGTTAAGTGTTTGCGTACTGACAATGCCCGTGAATACTTTTCTTCTTCTACATTCATTCCATTTCTCAAATCTCATGGTATTTTACATTAAAGTTCTTGTGCTCACACTCCGCAGCAAAATGGAGTTGCTGAACGTAAAAATCGTCATTTGTTGGATGTTGCCCGTTGTCTACTACTTCACACTCATATGCCTAAGTCATTTTGGAGCTATGCTCTTCTTACAGCATGTCATCTTATTAATCGTCTTCCATCCTCTGTATTGAAAGGAGCTATTCCTTATGCTCTTCTTCATCCTGATCGACCTTTGTGGTCTGTCCGCCCTCGTATTTTTGGATGTGTTTGTTTTGTTCATTCTTTGTCTCCTGGATTGGACAAGTTATCACCTCGTGCTGAAAAGTGCATATTCGTGGGTTACTCCCGTACCCAAAAAGGGTATGTCTGTTATAATCCTACTCGACGTCGGGAGTATGTCTCTGCTGATGTGACTTTCTTTGAAGATCAAGCATATTTTGGCGATGTTCGTCCTCAGGCACCATTAACCATGGATTCTCTGCCACCCTCAGCACCTATGTCTCAGCCAGAGAGATCGCCTGTTACTTCTAATGATGCTCCACTAGATCCAGGATCACTAGCATCGACTCATCTTCAGGTCTATACACGGGGTCCTCGCCCTATTTGGGGCCGTACATCTCCACCAGCCAGCGTTCCACCATCACCACCTCCAGTCCAGGCTTGTGATCCTCCTCTACCGTCTCCTGACAGCTCTCCTATTGCTCATCGTACTAGGTCTCGGTATCCTCTTTCTCATTTCGTGTCTTATCATAACTTAAGTCCTCAGATGTCTGTCTTTGTGGCAAGCCTTGCATCTGTGTCTATACCGAGTAGTGTGCAGGAGGCTTTGACCCACCCAGGCTGGGCTCGTGCTATGGAGGAGGAGATGGCTGCATTGCATCATAATAAGACTTGGGAGCTAGTTCCATTGCCAGCTAATAAACAATTGGTAGGTTGTCGATGGGTCTTTGTTGTCAAACACAATCCAGATGGTTCAGTTGAGCGCTTAAAAGCGCGACTTGTGGCAAAGGGTTATACTCAAACTTATGGTATTGACTATGATGAAACTTTTTCTCCGGTTGCGAAAATTCCTTCTGTTCGTGTTGTTATTTCCTTGGCTGCTCGGTCTCAGTGGCCTCTTTATCAGCTTGATGTGAAAAATGCTTTCCTTCATGGTGATCTTCACGAGGAGGTGTATATGGAGCAACCACCCGGGTTTGTTGCTCAGGGGGAGAAGATGTGCCGGTTGCGAAAAGCCCTTTATGGCCTCAAGCAATCTCCTCGTGCTTGGTTTGGCCGCTTCAGTGATGCGGTTATCACTTTTGGAATGCATCGGTGCAGTGTGGATCACTCAGTATTTAGTATGTCATCTTCAAAAGGGTGTGTTATTCTTGTTGTCTTTGTTGATGATATCATTGTCACAGGAAGTGATGTTGAAGGTATAAAACGACTCAAGCAGTTTCTACAAAAGGAGTTTAATACTAAAGACTTAGGTCGTCTTCGATATTTTCTTGGCATCGAAGTTGCCTATGCTAATGGCAGTATTGCTCTCTCCCAGCAGAAGTATACTCTTGACATTCTTAAGGAGGTTGGCTTACATGATGCTAAACCTGGTGACACACCTATGGAACCTGGAGTAAAGCTTGATAATGAGCACGGAGAACTTCTTCATGATCCAGAGAAGTATCGTCGGTTAGTAGGCAGGTTAAATTATCTTACCATTACTCGTCCGGATATTTCATTTGCTGTTAGTGTGGTGAGTCAATTTATGAGCTCTCCTCGTACTACTCATTAGCAAGCCGCTCTACAAATTGTTCGGTATTTGAAGGGGGCTCCGGGCCAAGGGCTTGTGTTCCATAATCAGGGTCATCTTCGTATAGCCGGTTATTCTACTCCCGAGTCTTTGGAGGTGATAGGATATTCTGATGCAGATTGGGCTGGTTGCCCTATGGATCGTCGATCTACTTCGGGATACTGTGTCTTCCTTGGTGGTAATCTTGTGTCATGGAAAAGTAAGAAGCAGTCTGTGATTTCTCGATCTAGTGCAGAGGCTGAGTATCGTGCTATGGCTAATGTTACAGGTGAACTTCAATGGGTTCGTATGTTATTAGCTGAGATTGGACTACCTATGACTGGATCATCTACTCTTTGTTGTGATAATCAGTCTGCTATTCATATTGCTAGCAATCCAGTGTTTCACTAGCGAACGAAGCATATAGAGGTGGATTGTCATTTTATTCGGGAAAATGTGAATTGTGGAGACATACAGCTGGTGCACACACGTTCTGAAGAACAACTAGCAGACATTTTCACAAAGCCTCTTCGACGTGGACGGATTTCATATATTTGTAATAAGTTAGGACTTTTTGATATGTACGCTCCAACTTGAGGGGGAGTGTTGGATTTATTACTTTAGAGTATTAGCAAGTTGGGGGTATATGTGTAATTATCTAGGCTTAACTCTAAGCCTATAAGTACGCTCTCTTACTTCAGAAATAATAGATTGCTTTTTTATCGTCAACAAATTGATTTCGCTACTGCCATTTCATCATGCAGAGCACCTTTGTCGATGACAAGGTGACAGTAGAACACGCCAAGGAGTATGGGCATACTCATCTCTTTGAGGTAAGTTTCCAAGATCTAGTGTGATTTCTCCTAAACTGACATTGCATTTTTGGTTGTGCCGCTTGATCACCCTACCTCTACTTCCATTCGATTTGGGGAAACCCAGATTGTTGGCTGTGCAGATAGGTTTGCAAACAAAGCTATTCTTTTGATTCACTTTTCAGCTAGACATAGACGAGAGGTACATCATCTCTTTCTTTTTAGTTGGCTTCACATTTTGATGTTTGGTCTTGTTGACAAGTGCCTTTAAGGCATTGGTTAATTAGGCCTACTATACATTGTGGAGGTTGTGTTGTCAAGGACATTTAAATGAGAAAGTGTATACGCATCAAAAGACATCATTTCCATCTTTTTTATAGCAGAATGCACTTTTTATTTGTGCTTGTGTTGATTTAATCCTAAATCTCACTCTAGTTAGTAGTTAATGGAGGAATGACATGCAGGCATTAAATATTTTTGTTAAGTCACATGGCTCCTTCAACCTTTTTATCCACAGAAAGATAAAATATATACTTGCAATTCTCACTTGACAGGAAATTGAAGCAGCGATCTCTGCATTGGGTCCACCTTTAGCTGGTCGAGTTTTTGCAATGACAGAAGGTTTCTGAATGGGAATTGCTTATTACATCATGTGTGTGTTGTGAAAATATGGATCATTTCAGGTACTTGTATAGCTCATGATGTTCTTTAGTGGTCATTGACAACTTTGAACATTCCGTGAAATATTAGACGACTTAGTTTCAACAAGTTGTTTTTTTACGGTCTTCTAATCATGGTAATAAATATTTCCCTTGATTTTGCACTGTCTTTTCGATGATGTTCAGTGTAAGACTGCACAGTGTAACACTTTTATTGTCTATACTGAGTAAAACGTAGTGTGCCTAGGGCAATGTCAAGCACACCGGTCTTTAGGAACTATGTTCAAGGATTAGTTGTTTCTCGACCGATGGCTAAGTAGACAGGCATCCTGAGCATATGTTCAACTAGGAACAAGTTTTTCTCCAGCATGTTGTTGATTTGTAGTCGTCTTAGGGATTGTTGAGAAATGCAGTTCCCCTCATCGGATGAGAGACGTGGGGACTTCTCTCTTACGAGTACTAGTGTTCCTCGTGAATTGTTAAATTCTCACTTTGTAGTATCTACTCTGCTTGATCTCCGGCTGTCACATACCGATATCGCGGTGTCACCGACACTTCATCTGGTCGAGTGTCGGCGGCGAAATGTTATCAGCCGCCGATCCGTTCTGTATCATCACGTGATGTTCTTATGGGCTTTCTGACTATCTGAAGCCCATGCCGATTTTGGATGTCAACATGATGGAACTCGTCAATTGATGCAACATGTGTGATATGCATGGTAGATCAGGACTGCACGGATCATCTTTATCCATTCCTAGAATCAAGCCACAATCAAACTAGTAATCACAATGCGACATATGTAAACTCAAAAAAAAAAAAAAAAACTATGTTGCGCATCCATCCGTTAAATTCTAACAAGAGTAAGATGTATTGCTTAAATCAAGTTTCCACATTCAGGATAATCGATATTCACAGTGTATTAAGAAATGAATGCCCCCACGCGATACTTTAAAAAAGGCACAGTTCCACCATTTATGCTAAGTCCAATTGAGTTAGAACTTGTTTTCAATGTCCTACCAACACAAAATAGCTTAACTAGGTAGAATTGGGCGCTTCAAAGGCAAGGTTCACTTCACTTGAGTTCGTATGAATTACTTAACCCACAATTTTTTTTTTTTTGGGGGTCAGAACTTAAGCCACAATATAGTAGACATGATACGTGTGTATAAAATGTAGCACTCTGTTTATTTCACGAACAATGTGTGATTTAGAAATTTTTTTTTTTTTTTAAAATGATCGCATGTATCGCTTAAAATTATTTGTTAATGAATATTAAATTACTAACAACAATTTGTGTCTAATCATTTTCATAATAATGGAAGTGTTTTTCTTTTATTCATTTTGGCCAGCGACATAAGCAATCTGTTCAGGAACAATGTTTTTTCAAATCATTCATTTTTCGCAAAATAAACGAAACCTCAAAGGAAAAGTTAGGGAAAATTGCTCAAAAAGTCCTAAACCTATTACAGTTTTGCCAATTCAGTCCTAGAATTTTAAATTTTGCCACTTTCGCCAATTTTGAGTGTTAAATATTTTCACCTTTTTTCTAATTAATTTCATCCTGCCAATTTTGGTCGAAAATCACTAACATGGACCTCGACCGTTCTACATAATAAGGCTGGCACCGATATGGATAATTTTTAATTATATTTGTAAAATTTTTTTGGATTATTAAGTTTTTATTTGTTTGTTCAATTTTTATCTTCTTCTGTTTTCCGTTACTTTTTTTTTCTTCCCTACATCGGCCATTGACTTGCCCGTCGATGGACGGCAAAGGCCTCTGGCCTCAGGCGAGGGTCGGCTGCCCTCCCCAGCCCAGGCTCTAGCATCCCTTGCTCAAGGCCGATGAAGGGTGGAAGGGAAGAAAAAAGAAAAGAAAAGAAGATTTAGAAAAAGTAAAGGAAAACATAAGAAACAAATAAGAAACAAATAAATATTTTGAAAAAGAAATACTAAAATATTATATAGAAATTGTCCGCGTCGGTGTTGACTGTGCCACGTAGGACGGCCGCATCCATGCCATCGATTTTTTTGTCAAGATTGGCTGGATAAACTTAATTTGCATAACGTGCAAATATTTAGAACATAATTGGCAAAATTAAAGGCAAGACTGAATGGGTAAAGCTGCTTTTTGGACAATTTTCCGGAGAAGATGTGAAATAACTACAACTTTCATTCATTTATACACGTATATTGTCCAAACATGTATGAAACATTTCAGGCACCTAAATTTGTAGTTCATAATCTCTGGTTTCTAGAGACAACTTTAAACGTTCACTTGAATTTAGGTAATTAGTTTCGACAGGTCATTCAATCAATAGCTTTTTCGCGTCTCTGGTTAAACTATTACTTGTTATCGCTGTAATTGGCTCCATAATTACAATTGCTCCCCTGCTAGATAGATGATGTCGTTTTTTCCTCGATGAATAATGCTAATACCTATGATTTTGTGATTTCAACGAAGGGAGATGGTTAAATTCTCATTTTAGAGTTCAAATGCTAAAAGAGAAGACTAAAAGTAAAATGAAAACAATGTCAAATACACATTCTTACTTTATAAATATGTTGCTTGAAAGTCATGATTAAACGGTGAACACTGCAAATCATGCCCCGTTAAATTTCTGAAAGCTCTCATACTACGATTACACACAAACACGTCGCCACTCAAACTTTGAGTTAAGATCAACGAGGAAAGCGAGTCAAGTTATTTGTGAGTTGCTCGAATTCGACTCCTAGTCAATCAAATCCAACTCGATTCTTTCCGAGTTCGAGTAGCTTGAACACTTTATTGAGTTGAGATTGAGGCTGGAAACAGTTGGCTACCGTAGCTCGCCAGTCTAATTTTTTGTTTTTTTGGTCAAAAGGACCGGAAAAATAAACAAAAACTTAATAATGCAATTATATATATATTGAAAGTGTAAACATGCCGCGCGAGCCACGACCATAGGGATTTTAGGCCCGCCCATGCAAACTGGCCCTGGCTCAGCCCAGAGCAGAAAAGTTGCTTGGACCGAGATTTACTCTGTTCGGTCCATGCCGGTTTGAACGAAATTATTTTGTCACGAAAAAATTGCAAATCATTGGATAATTGAAAGAAATTGCACTATTTAAAGAAATTGTAAGAATATATTTGAAGCAGAAAAAATTAAATATCTCAAATTTTCAATTTTTCTTTTCAGGAAAGTTGATGCGCGGGATAGAAAATGTTCAAATTTCAACATTCATGTGAGGGAAAAAAATGATTATCTATCCATACGTACAATGCAATGTCGATAAAGGCTTAGTTTGTTTCGTGAAAATTTTAGAAAACATTATCTTAGAAGTCATTTTATAGGGAAATATCAATATTTTCCGGTGTTTGGTTAAGACCTGAAAAATGAACTGGAAAATACTTCTTGTAATATGGTAAGGAAAATCCAATTTGATTTTTCGCATCGTCGTCTGGCCGGAAATTATTGACGAGGACATCAGCCATCCTACGTGGCACGACCGATAGTAACATGGACAATTTGTGTAAATTTTCGTAATATATTCCCGCCTTTTCTACTTTACTTGATTCTTGGTATCAGAGTCCCCATATTTTGGACATACTATTTGTCCTTTGGTCCTATTTATGTCTATTCGCTACTGATGTTACATTAACTTATATATGCTATTGCTAATAAGATTCTTCATTGGAGAAAAGAAGGCAAAAATAATTGAACCACTTTGATAATGGAGGCCCATAGTGTGCTCCGCTTAATTGCCCCTGCAATTGAATCTACACACACAGTAGTATTGATTAGAGCTATATCACCTTATTCCAAAAGCTTCAATTAAATTTTTGCTATACATATCTCCACAGTATAAAATAAGAAAATCCGTCGAGGACTAGCACATTATCTTTTTGATAGAGCCTAAGTAATCGTGACCTGAACCGAACTACGTTCAACTTACTACACATGAAGCCATGGATCGAACCTGTCATCCTTTTCTAAGTGCGGAGGTTTAGAGGAGAGGGCTGATGAGCATTCTATAAACCTGATTAAGTAAAACAAAATTGCCCCAAATTGAAGAAATACACACTCCCCCTCTCTTGTAAACTTATCAATATTGTACGACACTGTCTAGTGTCTACCTACATTAACATGCTAACAAAACAAAACAAAACAAAAAAGACAATTGGGCAAGTTTTTCCTCGGTGGTTGAAGACATGTTCAAGCCCCAATGCGGGGAACAAGATGTTCCAATCTAGTAGGTGATTATGTGAACAGAAACTTCTTTATGGGTAAAAAGAAATAGACCGACAGGAGGTTTGGTCATATGTAGTGGATGGAGAATGTGTTCCTTGCGATGAAATTAATTAACCGTCACTAGTTCCCAAGTACCTCTTATACGGGGTTTGACTTGGTACCCATCCCGATACTTAGTGCCATCTCCATGGTATAATATACTATGGTTAATTTCATCTGTATGTGTAAGAGAGAGAGAGAGAGAGAGAGAGAGAGGTCAAAGAATCATCTAGCATTATTAATCAGAACAAAAAATATTTGCCCTCGCGTCACAATGTTGACAATTTGTGTCTCTAAGTTTTAAATTTTGATGAAACTGTAATCTTTATTATTATTATTTTTAATTCTGCTCATTGGAGCTCTAAAAAACAAGAACCTAGTACGCTTGGTAGTCTGGATTTGAGTACAACTAAGAGGACAAACTATCCTATTCAGCATTTAGCAACATCTTCGGGACCGGATAAACCCGAATATACCTGGATAAAATGTCGGATAAGAGATCTGAGTTTAGAGGTGGGATAAACTTGGATTGGATAAAAAAATTTTGGAGTGACACATCCGGCCACTACGCACCTCCATGACAGCCGATTATCGTCACTTTTGACCACCGTGCAAGGTCATCCACCTCCGAGCATCGCTGACCATCATTGCCGTCTAGCTGAATGTGCTCCAACGGCTGAGGGT
Source organism: Rhodomyrtus psidioides (assembly GCA_021437785.1). Classification (NCBI taxonomy): domain Eukaryota; kingdom Viridiplantae; phylum Streptophyta; class Magnoliopsida; order Myrtales; family Myrtaceae; genus Rhodomyrtus; species Rhodomyrtus psidioides. The sequence continues at coordinate 7,799,582 of JAILYB010000015.1, read as the reverse complement.
AAAAGGAAGAAGTTATAAGTCATAGGATCATCACCATCTGAGAACTCGAATCCTTTCACGAGTGTGCCAAATCCTTCAAGGTTGTCGTCCACAACAGAGGCGTGTTCTCCCTCATTAATCGCCGCCCCAATAATATGTCTGTATATGTACATGTTACTTTGGGAAATATAGGGCTTAGAGTACGCGTTGTAATATACAGGAGAATCATTAGCAAAATTTTACTTACATTTTAAATCCTGTAGAAGTAAAGTAATATGTAGTTGAACTCATTAAGACAGTTGACTTACTAGGGAAAAAAAAAATACAGATCATCTCCCATGTGTATTTAAATACTAGGATCAAACGCCAAATTGGGCATCCGGTACCACACCATCATGTGCTCCATCTGACTGAAGTTTGACTTTGACGTACAATATTCTATGTACTTCCTCTCGCTCTACTTTTGAAATCCCGAGATGATGCCTCTATGCAACTATTTATTTCTAATCGACGAAGGTGACTAGTTCATCTTGAGAAAATATTTTTTGTACCCTACACTGAGATTTTTTTTTTAAATATATATGAAGAGCATTTCGATCTATTCAAATGTGACATTTTTTTGCTACACTTATATATATTTAGCTGTATCGCGAGATTCCTGATTTTGTAGCATGACAAATGTTGTGTATGTTTAGGATTCATACTTGCTTGCTTCTTTCACCTTTTTTTTTTTTTCGCATGCACCATGTGTCATGTCAAGTTTCGTACTTATAGGTACTTGATTGAAAATTTCCGAAATTACTCAAGTCAAAATTCCCGTAGTTTTGCATATTAATGCAAGATCGTTTGTACTTGGCAGTATAGAGAATATGTTCATTAAACGTCGAACCACCTACTAAACATGTAATAGGGTTGAGCAAGACGGACTGACCAAATCGGGAACTGCCTGGACCGAACCAGCACTGGTTCTCAAAGGCGCCAGTTCAATTTTGTAATGGAACCGGTAATTTTCGATTCGATTCCCAGTTTCAGGGTGGATCCCAACTACCCAGACCGGAGCAGTTATTTTGTATTTATTTTCTTATTTCTTAAATAATCCACCTGTTATTTTCTTATTTTTTTAAGTGTAAACCTAATTTTAATAAATTAAAATTGAAGTCCATATTGCTCATCCTGACTAATAATCCACCAGCCAAATTTGACCACCCGAGAATCGGACCAGGAATCGATCACCTCCAGTATATAGTTTAGGATTTGGACCTAATTGTTGTATGCAAGTGTCTAGGTTATCTTTCTCTCATGGAGTCCAACTGCGTGGGAGAAAGGCTTCTTTACGAAGCTAAATTACAGAAGAAGGCTCAGATATATCAATCACGTTCTTGCAAGCTAGAAAGCACAAGCGTTACGTAATGTGAATGCACGAGGGAGAGACCGAATCTCAGTTGTGTGAAGAAGCTGAAATTTTGGAATGCATATTATAAAACGATATTCAAATGCCCGATCGGAATCGTTGACTAACTCGGTTAGAATAAGCTCAACTTGACTTGTGCAGCCTCAGAATCTACCCGAAAAAGCCATCGAAATTTCGTGAGACTTAGTTAGGATGCAAATTAACCTAATCAATCGCCAATCCGGCGTAATCGGACTGCACGATATCTAAGATTTTGTCTTCTTGCGTTACATTCTGAAATTGGTAACGCGATTGGCTCGAAATCCATTTCTTAAACATACCCTTTGGAGAAGAAATAGGTATATCATAAGAGGGCAGATTCGATCAAATGAAAATCAATGAGGGCAGTGCTCTTCTGAGATGTGAAAGCTTTTAATCGCTGGACTAAGAATTAAAGAATGCACGAATGACGCTTAGAAGCTGTGGCAAGTAAGATGCATGTACAGAGCGTTGACCTTTTTGAGGTCTTCCATGCTGATCTAAGGTCACTTGATTAAAATCTTGCCAATCATTTCTATAATACATAGTTTTTTAATCGTGCGAATGTAAGTGGCATGTGGCAATGCCGATCCATGACCGTTGAAATTTTTTATCCTGCCCAAGCATTATAGAAGTAGACAAGTCTCCTTCACATGTGTAGTAGAATCGCAATCGTAATCCTCGAAGATGATGGTTTTCTTTTTCCAACTTGGTAAATTTCGAAACCTTGTTCTTCTTTTTGCGATGTTAAAAATCAAGAAGATCGCGTTCTACCTAATCTTGGACTATTATTCAAGTGCGCTTGGCGAAGGAAATGAAGTGTTTGCAAATCCCATTTCAATTCAATCCGCGTCAACCCGTCGAGCAACGGTAGGGATGTGAAGACCGATTCAGAAAACTGATGTATGGTTATTTGATGCACGATGTGTAAGCTGCGACTATAATCCATATGCAACAACCCACGATCATCATGTATAGATACACGAATCAAAGATTCATAGAGTTAAAGAATTAATACACCTTGTAGTGGAACCGTCGTTCTTGATGCGGAATTGCGACGATCCGATGCTCAATAACTTCTCCTCTATGAACTCCATTTATCACTGCCTTCAATGAGACGGCTCCTCACGTATCGCTTTAGGCGATTCTTTTGTGAGGTTATGTTGACATTAGAGTTTAGAGAAGGGACTTGAACTATGTTTATAGAGAATGGAACATATCCCCTCATCAAGAATAAGGTTATCTCGGCCCACACTATTCAGCACCATATTTGATTAGAATTAGGAAACAGTATATATCTTTTTTTATTAGACCAATTAATAATTACAGTAACAATTAATAAAGCCCACAATTGAATATATCAAAATAATATATTCTAACATTGTCCCACTTGGGCTAAATTAATTGTAACTCTACCTTATATGCGCATCTTTATATTGATCTAAAGATAATTCCTAATAGTCAATCCGATCCCACAAAGTCTCAAGCATCGAACCATGCCAGTAACTGCATCAGAAGACACAAAGCCATCCATGATCATGAATACTCTTAACTTTACTGATATGGATTTGATATGGTAGTATGGAAAATGGATAACATCTCAAATAACAGAGACACCTTATATGTTATCCTCCTTGTCAGTCACCATTCTCTCACTTTATGTGTCACGAAACCCGATGTGTCACAAGAGAACATCTTTACAGTTCCAACGAACCACCATATGTTTAACCTTTATAGTTAACTATACTTTACGTGTAACAAGACATATACGTTTGGCTAAAATAAATACCCCAGCTATCACTCAAGGTTTACACGATTCCTTGAGATTTTCAACTGATATATGTATTCAACTTCCCTTAATCAATAAGGCTTTATTGCATGCAATGGAGTTGATACATATCTAGATGTTACAAAATGTAACAAACACAGATGTAAATTTTATTAGAGCAAATACCGAATACAGCTCCCACTGAATAACAACATCTCATGATGCTACTTAGCTCATCAGCTAACATGTCATATCAGCATTCCACGATGTTTTTAAGCCTGTGACATGTCGTTAAAATATGAAAGGGAAAAGATCTTTAGTTAGTGAGTCTACAACCATATCATCTGTGTAATAAGCTCTACTGTAGTGTCACTATTTTCATCTGTTACCTTTATGGTCAAAAAAATCGACCGCCAGATGCTTAGACCCCTTGGGACCTCTACTGTTGTTAATGAATAATATTGCAGAGTTATTGTCACAATACAATTGTATGTCTATCCATAAAATTAAGTACGGTCAACTCTTTAATGAGATTCCGGAGCTAAATAACCTGAATAGCAGCTGAAAAACATACTACAAACTTCGCTTTCTTAATAGATGATGACATAAATTTCTGTTTACCCTTTTCTATAATACTACACTTCTCTTTAACCATATAAATATATGTAGTCATAAACTTCATATAATCCTGACAGCTAGCAAAGTCTGAATCCAAATGCCCTACGAGCTTTAGGTCATGCATATAGCCTTTTGTCCTTTTAAGTACCTTAAAACTTTCTTAGCAGTCACCCAGTGAACGTGTCCTGGATTTAACCAAAACATGGCAAGACTGATCCATACAAATCTCAATGCCTAGGACAAAACACTCTTTATTAAGATCAATCACGTAAAAAAATGCTTCGACAATATCTGCTTCACCTTATGCAATAATTCAATAAAATCGCTTTCAAGCAAGATATCGTCTGCATAGAAAACAAGGAAAATAAATTCTTCACACTGATCTTGTAGTATATATACTAATTTACTTTGTTCTTGACTGAACAGAATACAACAACAATACTATGAAACTTCAAGCAACAATTGTCTAAAAGCTTACTTAAACCCTGTCGCAACCCTCTCGGATTTCGGCGTCAAGGGCTAATAGGCCGTCCAGGTTTGGTCGGACGTGAACCTCTCCAAGATCCATTACCCAAATCGCAAAGGAGATATACGTGGTCGACATTTAGTGTGGTCTAGTGACATGTGACACGTGTACATGCCAAGGAGTCGCCACCAATCGTTTCGTGGAGGGTATGATTGGAAACCCTATCGAATAGTCGGGAGCATTCTATTCGATTCTGCGAGAACCAAAGAAGTGAGATCGGGGACTTAGTTATGCCAACTATCAGAGTTGACACCTTTTCGGTACCTAAGTTGACTACTTTATCTGAAATAAGATGTCATGCAGATGAGTAAGGTGTAAATCCTAAATCTAGGAGTTCATGCATATAGGAGTGACTATCTTAACACTCACAATCAATAAAATAAGTACGCAAATCAAGGATCCAAGACATGCAGATAAATCTCATGAATACAACATGACATCTCTAATAAGGCCTTATTAGTCTAGAGAAGTGTCAATCAAGGCTCAGGAGTGATTTAGACATGATTTGCCTATAAGGAGCAAAATCGTAATTTTGAAGAAATTTGGGATAATTTGACCCAAAATGGTAAAATAATTATTTCAGATAAAATCTAGGGTCGAAAATGGGTGGAAATAGGATTGATCATCAAACCAATCCATTTCGACAAAAAAAAAAATCAATCCATTTCCTATTTTTCGGGAATTTTCATAATTTTCCTGGAATTTTGGAAGCGATTTACCCTTTAAGGGGTAAAATCGTCATTTCACAAGAAGACGAGAAGTGAAAATCTCAAACAGAAGGATTGATCAACCACCAGACCAAAAATCCTAATTTTGAGCAATTTTCACGACTCGATTAGAGTAGGGAAGACGATTTACCTTTTGAGGGGCCAAATCATCATTTTGGAAAAAGGATGAGATTCGAAAACCCATGTGACACCCGGGAAATTCACCTCTTGTAAAGTACCTGAATTCAATAAAAATGAATTAAATTGAAATTCTGTCGATAAAATCTTTTGGATCGTAAGGATTGAAAAGACGATAATTGGACGAATTCTGAAGCTTCGGTTAATTTAGATTAGGTTTCGAAATTCGTAGCCGCCGCGAATTAGGATTTCAATTCTCGCGCTCGAGCCTAATTCCGATCTAGCTTAGCCTGTGAAATTACCCAAAATTACCCTTCGTCCAGTGTACCAAAATTTCATTTCAGTCCCGATTTACTGAAAGACCAAATTGCCCCCAATAATTCATACACATATGACAAAATAATTCAAATCTTTATGGGCCCCCTTTGGTCAAATCCAATCCCACAAATCACTCACCTAACACATCACCTTTAGTTAATTTTGTCTCTTCTCTCTCTCTATCTCTCCTCTTTCCCTCCCGTTCATTCTCTCACGTTCTCTCCCTTTGCTCTCTCTTTCCCCCTTTGGTTTTGTGGAACACCCCCTCCTCCACGACCGAGCCCCTCCACTCCCTTCCTTCTCATCCTCCGCTAAGTTTGTGAGCCGCCACCGCTGTTCGACCACCACATCATCTTCAGCCACCTCTCGCCATCACCACCGACCCTTCCGATGCCGTCGTTAGCCGCCGTGGGTCGTCGGAGCCATGCGAGAAGCCCCTACCTTGTTTCGTCGCCCTTTGACCTGAACTACTCCGTCCTCCTCCGTGAGCCATTCGTCAATGCCAACACCTCCCGTCGCCTCACCGAAGTTCACTGGCCTCACCATCACCGCTCGGAAGTAGCCTCACCGCTCGACGAAGCCGGGGCCGCCGCGAACAGACCCGTGAGACACCGGTGCTCTGTTTCGGTGTTTGGCTCGGGTTTGCTCCTATTCCGACCAGATCCCCAGCTCCCGTTGCCCCCAACAGCCACCACAAGCTAGCTCAGACTCCCATCTCAACCCCTGAAGAGTGTGGAAGCCGGTCGTCGTCCGTAGGCCGCGAAAAGTCCCTCGGTTCTGCTCCCCTGTTTTCTTGCCCATGCTGCCCTATTTTTAGCCGAGCCGTTGTCCCCGCCGTTGAACCGCCTCCGATCACCGTCTGCCACCCTTCGCTGGTCCTGATCGTCACCCTCAACCTGCTAGTGAGCCCCCTAGCCCTTGCCGATCTCGCCTCAACCTTTGAGGCGGAGTTACCCCTCAAAACAGTCGCGGCTTCCTCTGTTTTATCACTGACCAGCTCTGTTTTCAGCCGGTTGCCGCTCATCGGAGCTCCGCCGTCGTCTGTTAGCCCTTGCCGGACCTCCACGATGTGTCCCAGCGCTGCCGGACTGAGTTGTCACTCGTTAGGTTAAGGAAACTGTGAGTTCGCTAGAAACCGCCGCCGCCGCCGTCGTTGCCGTGGTTGTCGTCGCTCGTGCCGTCGCCGTTAAGACCGCCCGAGCTTGTTTAATGGTGAGTTGACCCTAATACTTGGTTAGGATGCTAATTGCGCCTAGGATTAGTTGGTTTGTCCATTAAGGTATTTGTATAATTTAATTACGGTCAGATTAGTTAGAAACACGGTTTAAGTTAAATGACCGTAATTAGTTAAGACAATTGGATTAGTTAGGTCATCTGCGGCTAATTGATGATTAGATTGGATTGATTGATTGTGAATTATCGTTGCTTGATCGCGAGCGAGCGATAAGTTAGAGACGAGCAATCGATTAACGATTATAAATTAAGTCGGCTAATAAATGATTATTGCACGAATTCGGGCCTTTATGTGGCCTAATCGGACGGGATTATTCGTTTTGAAATTTATGGCCTTTGTCGGAGTGATCTCCTCGTTGATATGTTTGATTGGATTCATAGATGGTTCATTGACTGAATTGGTATTCGTTAGAGGGTTAATCGTTCCATTTGTAATTGTAGTGTCTAATTGATAGTCTTCGTATGCATATGACCGTGTGCGAAATCAAAGAAACATATTTTAGCATGAAAATGGCCATAGGCCGAGTCTTTGAGCACGTTGTGTGAGCATCCGGCATAAATGAAAGAGAATAAAATTGATTGACATGGCGGGTGCAATGTATGGTCATATGATGGAACGATGATGAGTTTTCCTGGCAAGCTCGTATTGTACTAATCGTTCACACCGTACCAATAGTATGGAATTACACGACTTGCCAGAAGCACGATAATTCATGCCCCGTATGGTACGTAAGGTTTTAAGAGATTGTTGGATGCCGGTCGCAACTTGTGATAGGTCGACGCCTCGTATCGGGATGCCTACTTGCTGGTGTCGTGCTGGGCGCACTGGAGACACCTCTCGTAGTAGCCATTGCCGAGAGAAAAGGAACGTAGCCCGGTCCTGCCGATAGAATGTTGGATCGCATTAATGTGCTGGATCGCGTTCTTTGTGAGAGTCGAATCACGCCAATCGCGTAGATCCTTTCGTTGTGCCGTTGGCACGATCATCATTAATAAGTGGACTTGTGTGGTGTCCTGTGCATACTTGTGAATGTGATGCTGTATTGAGTGATTGACTAGATGATTGTTGAGTCGAGTCAAGCATTGCATTGTGTGTGGCTTAAGGCTAGTAAGTATGTATGTGGATGATTATTATGTCGTGGCTGTACTTGGGTGCTATATGTGGTGATATAATGCGTAAGACTTCCGTTAGGATGTCCTGTGTGAATCAGTTTCCTAACCGAGCTTAGGCTTGATTCATTGAGATTTATTTTCACCCCATTTGGGATAACATTTTCAGGTCCCAAGTGATAAAGCCTCATGAACGCCAAGGATTGGCTATTTGATTAGTCTTTCGGAGTAGATGAGAAGTTAACTAAGTTAACCTTACTCAACTGAGTAACCCTTTGAGGTCTTGATTAGCCGCCCCGAAGTATGGGGTTGTGTACGTACGTTAGTGGCCCAATGTTTAAGACTCATCTACTGTTATGTATGTATGTTCATAAGTACCATTTGGTGTCTGTGTTGTGCTGATTGAATCATGCTATTCTATTCCATGTTGATTAGTTGTCAGGGAGTTAAAACGTTTCCACATGCGTAAGTAAAAGCGATAGGTCGATAGTGTGCCTGGGACGTTATCCTTCGTGACCTCGTGGCGATTTGGCAAGGGATGTTGCGGGCTCGAGAGTCGGGGCGTGACATCCCCACCTAAGGTGGTATCAGAGCAAGGTCAACCTGATTCATCTGGTCATTGGCTTGGAGTAATAAGGAGCGTTGGGATTTGGGATAGTTAGTAGGACTTTAACCATTGTGCATGTGCTTGTCTTTTGGATTCTTAAGTTGTCGAGCATCGTAATTATGCTTATTATCCAAGTTTCAAGGCTGTATGCCTGAGCTCGCTTTGGTATTGCATTGGGGTGAGCAGAACCCCGTATGGTACCTGCTGGAAGTGTAGTAGTAGAACTAATTGGATCGAGTTTGAAAATGCTGGGAACAATCTTTAGGATTTGGACACCGCTAAAGGATAAGGCAATGTCAACGCCAAGACGTTTTTGGAGTAAATTAACTAAACGATCAAGAGAAGATGATATGTTCGATCGTGCTAACGAAGTGTAATGTTGATGTTACTGACATAGATTGTCTTGGAACTATGACTGGTGCTATTGGAAGGCGATGACGCTTAATCTATCAGATTGGTTAGTTTTGAGTTTGATGATAGTTAAGGAGGACCTTTGACTAGGTCGGTTTTGTCGCCTAAGGTGACTTGTCTACTGGCGAGTGGTTGTTAACATTACATGCAGTCCGTGATTGATGTGTTAGCTGAGGAACCTATGATGAGAGACATCGTATTCTCATATGAACTTTCTGATGTCTTTCTTTAAGGGACGCAAGGGTCGCAGCCAAAAAGGGGAGAAATGGAGTTGTAGTGGAGCTGTCATCTAAAATGAATTTGGTCTTTAAGGCACCATGTGAGATGATTCTATCGGAGCTTAAGAACTTTAAAGGGCAGAAGTGTGAGGTGTTGGATAAAGGATTGATCCATCCTAGTTGTCGCTATGAGAGGTGCATGCGTATTCATAGGAAAAAAGAGGATCATTGAAGTTATGCATCAGTTGCAAGCAACTCAGTTAGGTGGAGAGGAAGAACCAGTACCCCATGTCGAGATTAGATGAATTGTTTGACCAGTTGCAAAGAGCTTCGGTATCCCTAGGAACGATCTATGGATGAGATATCATCAGTTGAGGATTAGGAATAAGAGTATGTCGAGAATGATATTAAGGACGCGTTAAAGGCTCTATGAGCTTACCATGATGCCGTTTGGTCGAATGTATGCCCATGTTTATTTTTATAGATCCGATGAATGGTGTACTCGATAAGAGTATTTGGATCGATTGGTGATGGCATCCCTAAGCAACATCCTCTCGTACTTGGGGAATTTAGATGACAGTGAGTAGCATTCGATCAAAGACCTATCGAGGGTATAAGTGACTACCAAGTTTAATAAGTGCGAGTTTTGGTTAACTCGTGTGGCTCGTAAGACATGTAATTTCTGGTGATGGAGTATCAGTGGGTCCGACTAAGATTGAGACAATCATTGATTGACCAAGACCGCTGATATCAACAGGTGTTTGAAGCTTCTTAAGTTCAGCGAGTTATAGAGGTTTTGTTAAAGGAAGTTATTAATGGACTACGCTCGTCAATACAGTTTTACAATGGGGCGACTTGTATTGGTGGATTGTGTAAGCTAGAATTATGTGATATACTAATGATTTTGATCTCGACTTTCGTTGTCGGACCTAAGTGGTGATGCGATCGATACTCGCAAGGAAACGACCAAGGATTAAGGAATTGATCTTTAAGATGTAATGGCCCCTCAGGGAGTCGGAAGATTCGAACTGATAAAAAAATCGATGTGAATGCAGGTAATAGGTGATGAGTGACGAGGAAAAATCTTCCACTACATGTGCTTTAAAGAAATTGCAAAGATTGGGTCATACCTCCGAACCTTGATCGGAGAAGGCCTTGCAGTATGACAAGGGCAGTCTTGTAATGACTTGAGGCCTATATGGTTCAGTCGACTAGTAACCTAATAAGGTCATGGTGAAGTGTACGTTGTCTAAGGACTGTAATCAAGGAAACATTAGACAGGTGTATGGGACGAGGACTATAAAGACAACAAAGAAAGTTCGTAAGGACAATCTGGAGGTGGATGACACGGTAGGGTCGCCAGTTGGATGCATAGACTATTGAGATTGGTAATACCCCTGAACAAGATTAAATTGCGAGATGTGACAACTAAAGAAGACTAGTTATCAGAGTGGCGCATCGGAAGCACAGTAGGGCCACATGATTTCTTGGAATAATGATCATAAGAGTCTTGCTTTGGTAAAACAGAAAATCGATCAGAACTCACCACTGTAGTTTCAGTGTTAGTCCGAGTGCTTGAGGATGCACCAAAATTTGAGGTAATGTTACTAAGAAATTGACAGGAAGATTGGTACGGCCAAGCATATGGCGAATAGGTAGCATATCAATAAGTCAAGGCGCAACATTACAAGCCTAAGTGGATTGCCACTATCGTTGAGGATTCTAGAGGAAAGGTGGGAAAAGATCACAATGGACTTGTAATGAAACTTCCAAAAAGTCAAGAGATAAATTACTCAGTTTGGAGTGCAGTAAGCAGATTGACGATGCATGCTCAAGTTATACCAGTGTGAAGAGATTCAGCTTGGTATGAGTATGATGCCCCAAGACCTAGGGCCGACCCAAGCTTAAGACTCGGACTACTCATGAACAACGACCAAGGATTGAGGAAGCCACCGAGAGTTTAGAGGTCGCCCTCGATGTAGATGATGGCCTGATGTACTAGTCGGCTGTGCTGTTGATTGAGACTCGACTGTGTGGTGATCTTAAATCAAGCATGGATCGAATTGGGTTGGTCTCGTTTAACTGTAAGTCAACCATAGGATCACCCAGAAGTTAACCAGGGATTGATTTGTGGCATGATTTGTGAGCTGACATTGATCTATATTCAGGATGGCCATGGACCTAGTGAGGAACGATTTGTACTAGAACCCCGTACCAATCGCGCACTAGTCAAAGGGCTGATCACCCTGAGCCAAGTGATGTGTTGTTGGAAGAATATGGGTCGAGACGAATTGATCCTGCATCAATTTGAGTTGGTCATGAGAGGTGATCTCGATAGTGTTCGATTGTACCACCGGTCTAGGAACGGGTGATTCCAACCCTAAATCGAAATATTTGAGGTGGTCCTCGACTCATCAGTCGCTTGTAAGTTGACCCTGATCGACAGAATGGACGGTCTGACCCTCGGTTTGATTTGGCGCCTGAATTCGATGATTCTTTAGATGTTTCAAGAGATGACAAGTGGTGATTCTAAATCTCAGGGGGTTGAAGAAGAGGCGAATCATTAATGGACCTTCTTCATGTAAGCAGATGCCCAAATTGCTATTAGTGTTAGTTGTGATTGACATCTATGGAACAAGAGGAGAAGCATGGTTAAAATCTACTCATTGGGAGTTAAGAGATGGTCAATCGATTTGTAAGAATGGTTAATTACTGTGGTTACTAGGACAACCAACAGTTGGATGGGACAGCAATGTTATATGGTCACAGGTTGAGTTGAATCTTTGGAGTTGGATGGTCCAACCTGTTTAAACGAATTGTGGATATGAGATTGTGGCAGATTAGTAATCAAGGATCGTAAGTTTGAAACTGACTTGTGTTTGATGGTCACATTGTGGTTTTGGTGCACTAAGTGGAGACAAGAATTGATTTGAAGCGAGCGGCGTGGTATGAATTTTTGGAGAAACGAGACTGCAATTCAGTATGGCCTATCACCAATAGACAGATGGCTAGTCTGAAAGGACAATTCAAACTTTAGAAGGCATGTTGGGGACATATGTTTTGGGGAAAAAGTACACTTTTAGTGCCAAAAGTTATGTACGGAGATCACTTTAGTGCCAAAAGTTTCAAACGGATCACTTTAATGCTAAGTTGAAGATAAAATGATCACTTTAGTGCCAACATTTTTATACGGATCATTTTAGTGCCATTTTTTTAAACAATCATTTAAGTGCCAACTTCTTTTAAAAACGATCACTTTAGTGCCAACTCTGATGTGTCACGTCATCTTAAATAATAATAAAAATGCCATATGTTGGATTTTCGGCGAACCACGTCAACTCTAGCACTAAAGTGATCATTTTTTTTTAAAATGGCACTTAAGTGATCGTTTTTTGAAAACGTTAGCACTAAAGTGATCCGTTTGAAACTTTTGACACTAAAGTGATCTCCGTACACAACTTTTGGCACTAAAAGTGTACTTTTTGCCTATGTTTTGGATTTCAAGGGTAATTGGAAGGAACAGTTGCATCTGGTGAAGTTTGCCTAAATAACAGTTATCAGTAGAACATTGAGATGGCGCCTTTCGAGGCATTGTATTGCAAAGCGTGTAGGACGCATGTCTGTTGTGATGAAGTTGGTGAAAGGAAGATCACTAGACCTGAGTTAGTGGAACTGTCAATGGAAGTAGTTAAAGTGGTTAGAGATAGACTAAAAATAGCTCAGAGTTGATAGAAAAGTTACACCGATAAGAAGCACAAACCTTTGGAGTTTCAAGTGGGCGATCGTGTCTTTCTGAAGGTATCTCCCATGAGAGGGACATCTCATTTTAGCAAGAAAGGAAAACTGAGCCCAAGGTATGTTGGACCATTTGAGATCTTGGAGCGGATTGGAATTCTGGCCTATCGTCTCGCGTTGCCATCGAGACTTGCTCAAGTGCATAACGTCTTTCACGTGTCAATGTTGAGGAAGTACGAGCCGGACCCCACTCATGAACTAAGTTATCAAGAGATTGAGCTGGATGAATGAACATTGTACGTGGAGTGATCAGTCAAGATCGTGGAAAGGAAAAAGCAAGTGCTCCGGAACAAGTCTATCCCGCTAGTCAAGGTGGTTTGGCAACACCATGGAACTAAAGGAACAACGTGGGAAAATTAAGGAAGTTATGAGGAGTAGCTACCCGTATTTGTTTGAGTAGTTGTGACTGTGCTATAATTTCGAGCAAGAAATTTCCTAAGGTGGAGAGAGTTGTGACGCCTTGGAAATTCACATCTTGTAAAGTGCCTGAATTCAATAAAAATGAATTAAATTGAATTTCAATCGATAAAATATTTTTTATCGTAAGGATTGAAGAGACGATAATTGGACGAATTCCGAAGCTTCGGTTAATTTAGATTAGGTTTCGAAATTCTTAGCCGCGGCGAATTAGGATTTCAATCCTAGTGCTCGAGCCTAATTCCAATCTAGCTTAGCCCATGAAATTACACAATATTACCCTTCGTCCAATGTACCAAAATTTTATTTCAGTCCTGATTTACTGAAAGACCAAATTACCCCCAATAATTCATGCACATAGGACAAAATAATTCAAATCCTTGTGGGCCCGCTTTGGTCGAATCCAATCCCACAAATCACTCACCTAACACATCACCTTTAGTCAATTTTGTCTCTTCTCTCTCTCTCTTCTCTCTCCATCCCGTTCATTCTCTTACGTTCTCTCCATCTGCTTTCTCTATCCCCCTTTGGATTTGTGGAACACCCCCTCCCCCACGATCGAGCCCCTCATCTCCCTTCCTCCTCTTCCTCCGCCAAGTTTGTGAGCCGCCACCGCCGCTCGACCACCACATCATCTTCAGCAACCTCTCACCGTCACTACCGACCCTTCCGACGCCATCGTCAACCGCGTGGGCCGTAGGAGCCATGCGAGAAGCCCTTGCCCTGTTTCGTCGACCTCTGACCTGAACCACTCTGTCCTCCTCCGTGAGCCATTTGTCATTGCCAACACCTTCAGCCACCTCGCCGACGTTCACTGGCCTCACCATCACCTCTCGGAAGTAGCCTCACCGCTCGACGAAGCCGGGGCCGCCGCGAACAGACCCGTGAGCTACTGGAGCTCTTTTCGATGTTTGGCTCGGGTTTACTCCTGTTCCGACTAGATCTGCAGCCCTCGTCGCCCCCGATCGCCACCACAGGCTAGCTCAAAGTCCCCTCTCGACCCTTGAAGAGTATGGAAGCCGGTCGTCGTCCATAGGCAGCGAAAAGTCCCTCGGTTCAGCTCCCATGTTTTCGTGCCCATGCTGTCCTATTTTTAGCCGAGCCGTTATCCCCGCCGTCGAGCCGCCTCCGATCATCGTCTACCACCCTTCGCCGGTCTCGATCATCACCCTCAACCTACTGGTACGCCCCCTAGCCCGTACTGGTCTCGCCTCAGCCCGTGAGGCGGAGATACCGCTCAAAACAGTCCCGATTTCCTCTATTCTGTCACTGACCATCTCTGTTTTCCACTGGCCGCCGCTGGTCGAAGCTCTGCCATCGTCTATCAGCCCTTGCCGGACCTCCATGATGTGTCCCAGCGCTGCCGGGCTGAGTTGTCAATCGTTAGGTTAAGGAAACCGTGAGTTCGCCGGAAACCGCCCCCGTCGTCGTCGTCGCCGTGGTTGTCATCGCTCGTGCCGTCGCCGTTAAGATCGCCCGAGCTTGTTTAATGGTGAGTTGACCCTAATCCTTGGTTAGGGTGCTAATTGCGTCTAGGATTAGTTGGTTAGTCCATTAGGGTATTTTTATAATTTAATTATGGTCGGATTAGTTAGAAACATGGTTTAGGTTAAAGGACCACAATTAGTTAAGACAATTGGATTAGCTAGGTCGTCTGCGGCTAATTGATGATTATATTGTATTGATTGATTGTGAATTGTCGTTGCTTGATCGTGAGCGAGCGATAAGTTAGAGACGAGCGATCGATTAACGATTATAAATTAAGTCGGCTAATAAATGATTATTGCACGAATTCGGGCCTTTGTGTGGCCTAATCGGACGAGATTATTCGTGTTGGAATTTATGGCCTTTATCGGAGTGATCACCTCGTTGATATGTTTGATTGGATGCATGGATGGTTCATTGATTGAATTGGTATTCGTTTGAGGGTTAATCGTTCCATTTGTATTTGCAGTGTCTAATTGATAGTCTGCATATGTATATGACCGTGTGCGAAATCAAAGAAGCATGTTTTAGCATGAAAATGGCCGTGGGCCGAGTTTTGAGCACGTTGTGTGAGCATCCGGCCTAAATCAAAGAGAATAAAATTGATTGACATTACGCAATGTATGGTCATATGATGGAACGATGATGAGTTTTCCTACCAAGCTCGTATTGTACTAATCGTACACACCGTACCAATCGTATGGAATTACACGACTTGCCAGAAGCACGATAATTCATGCAACGTATGGTACGTATGGTTTTAAGTAATTGTTGGATGCCGGTCGCATCTTGTGATGAACCGATGCCCCGTATAGGGATGCCTACTTGCTGGTGCCGTGTTGGGCGCACTAGAGACACCTCTCGTAGTAGCCGTTACTGAGAGAAAAGGAACGTAGCCCGGTCCTGCTGGGAGAATGTTGGATCGTACTAATGTACTAGATCGCGTTCTTTGTGAGAGTCGAATCATGCCAATAGCGTAGATTCTCTCGTTGTGCCGTTGGCATGATCATTGTTAATAAATGGACTTGTGTGGTGTCCTGTGCATACTTGTGGATGTGATGCTGTATTGAGTGATTGACTGGATGACTGTTGAGTCGAGTCAAACATTGTATTGTGTGTGGCTTAATTTAGTAAGTATGCATGTGGATGATTATTATGTCGTGGCTGTACTTGAGTGCTATATGTGGTGATATGATATGTAAGACTTCGTTAGGATGTCCTGGGTGAATCAGTTTCCTAACCGAGCTTAGGCTTGATCCACTGAGATTTATTCTCACCCCGTTGTGGGATAACATTTTCAGGTCCCAAGTGATAAAGTCTCATGGACGCCAATGATTGGCTATTTGATTAGTCTTTCGGAGTGGATGAGAAGTTAACCTAAGTTAACCATACTAGACTGAGTAACTCTTTGAGGTCTTGATTAGCCACCCCAAAGTATGGAGTTGTGTACGTACATTAGTGCCCCAATATTTAAGACTCATCTACTGTTATGTATGTATATTCAAAAGTACCATATGGTGTCTGTGTTGTGCTGATTGACTCATGCTATTCTATTCCATGTTGATTTGTTGTCAAGGAGTTAAAACACTTCTGCATGCGTAAGTAAAAGCGATGGTCAATAGTGTGCTTGGGACGCTATCCTTCGTGACCTCGTGGCGATTTGGCAAGGGAGGCTGCGGGCTTGAGAGTCGGCGCGTGACAACCCAAGTAGAAGAATTGGTCACCTAACTAACCCTAATCCTTATCTCGGCATTTTCGACCTATCTCATATACAAAGAAGATGCGATTTTCCCATAAAGGGAAAAATCGTCAATTTCCAAAAGAACAGATAAGAAATCCCAAAAAAAGGATTGACTAGTTGTCTGTGATCTTTCCCCGATTTTTGGGAATTTCTAGAGTGTCTAGAAATTTTTTACGATTTTCCTACATTTTTTTTTGGAATTTGCTAGGAATTTTCTGATTTTTATTTTATTTTTTAAAAATCATTTTTGAATTTTTTTTAAATGATTCAGACCGGGTCGACCTCATCCACTCAGACCGAAACCCGGCCGAAACCCAGACCCGCGCGGATCGCCCTACCAAAACGACGTGGTTCCGTTTTTTTTTTTCTATTATTCAGATTTAATCCGACGGCTCCTGTCACGCCCCGAACCCGGCGAGCACGCGAGCATCCCACCTCCGCCGTTACCTTTGATTATCTCCCATGAACCAACGCCATTAACTTAAAGACCTATATGAAGCATGCACGCGAAAACGATGACAACTCCATAAAAACAACTCATGTGAGATGACTTTGGACAAGAAAGGGATATACTTCTCATTAAAGGCAAGTCAGGTACAATTCTAACTACAAAGAATATACAGTCTCTAAGGTCTTAATTAAATTAAATCTTCACATTCTCCAAAAGTTTCTTCCAATGCCAGTCCATGGTAGGCTCATGTCTCCATCGACTAGGACCTGAAAATGTTGTCCCACGACGGGGTGAGATATATAATCCCAGTAAGTCAAACCTAACCCTAAACTAGGCTGCCAGTACCTCCAGACACTTGAAAAATAGGGTATTATGGTAATAAAAATCTTGGCATGGCAAAACGGGGTACTTTCCAAAACAAGGCATTTAGTACTTTCAAAACAACTTGACCCAGTAAAAAAAAATCATGATAACTCTAAGCTTCATACAATGGCAGGGTTTTCAACCAAAAGCAAATATTCGACGCCATCTCAAAAATGAGGATATTTCAAATGACATTTCATGAATTTCCAGAAAACATATCATTTTCTGTCACGCCCTTCCAAGGCCATTCTTATCACATGAGGCAGACTTGAAACTCGCAAGACAACTTTCATTCTTGAGGCAAATTATTCAAATCATGAGGCATTTTTGATTTCTCAAAACCCATTCTTTGAATTTCTCCGAAAACAAGTCTTTCCATTTCCGCCCATCCTAGGCCGCCCACTTTAGGGCTGCGAGATGATTCGATCTCCATATGACCCGTCGGTACATATGAGACTCTCGCATCCGGACATAGAGATGATTCGGTCACCATACGACTCTCGACGCCCATTTTCAATCGAGATGAATCGCGTCAGTATGGGACTCTCTAGCCGCACGACCTCGTCAGGTCAAATGGGAGTAACTCCCTCCCAATACGTTGACCAAATTATAAATTCCTTGGCGATCCCACACGCTAATGCACTTATAATTTTTCCTGGCGATCCCACACGCCATTGGCGATCCCACACGCCAGTGCACTTATTGTTGGAAAACAGTGTTAAATAAATAACAAAACTGTTTAAAGAGTATGGAGGATACTTACAATTCGAATGACAATTATAAATATAAGCAAGCTGCCTCAAATGTGAAAATACTAATTTGAGCCTTCAGAAGCAGTATTGAAAATTCATCAGATGCAAAAATTCGTCAGATGCAACTGCATCTGAACCCGTCAGATGGAGTTCCTTCTGAACCCGTCAGAAGCAGTCCTTCTGGACCCGTCAGAAGCAGTCCTTCTGGACCCGTCAGATGGAGTTCCTTCCTAACCCGTCAGAAGCAGTTCTTTTGGACCCGTCAGAAGCAGTCCTTCTGGACCCGTCAGATGGAGTTCCTTCTGGACTCGTCAGATGGAGTTCCTTCTGACCCTCCTTCTGAGTCTCCTTCTGAGCCTTATTCTAACCTTCCTTCTGACCCTTCCTTCTGAGCTTCCTTCTGACCCTTCCTTCTGAGCTTCCTTCTGAGCCTTCTTCTGACCTTCCTTCTGAGCTTCCTTTTGAGGGTCCTTTTAAGCAACAAAATCCGAACGAAAATTTAACAATATAAATAAATTGAATTTAGAAGGAATACCGAGGCCTGTGTTCAACACAGTTTCCTTAAAACAGATTCGTCCCCTCCAGTACGTGCTTTGAGGTTTCGTGGATGTCTGTCTCCCAGGATACAACGGTTTAGTAGCGATAGATGCTAGCACAGCACTCCAACGCTTCCGGTGAACTTGAACAACACGAGAACACCATCGAAAGCAATGAAAATGCAGACAATTCCAAATAGGGAGATTTTCGTAGTTCTTTCCGTCATGTACTCTCTATCTTTGAAATAGAACGGGAAGCCACCTATTTATAGGCTAAGCGAGGCATTGCGGAAATAAATAATAACGGCCAAATTAATTCTGTCGTTATGTAATTAATTCTGTAACCACAGAATTATAGCAGCCGTTACTTAGTTAATACCATTTACACACCGGTAATTAACGTAAGCACGATTAACGGCTTGAGTTGGAAAAATTAAAAACAGAAGGCAAAAATGGGCTTGTCGCAAGGCCCACTTTCCGGTCCGGCATTCGCGTACGCAGGTCGTGCGCTCGCGCCCAAGTTCAACTTGTCGGGCTTCCGTCGGGGTCCGGGATTTGCACCCCCCCTGCGCGTGCGCGCGAGGCATAGTGCTTGTGCTATGATAGTTACCACTCAAAGAGAGTGTATCCATATATAAAGCACTTCAAGGCCTTCTTCCTTTCCTATGTGGGACTAGTGCTTTGTCACTTCCCACTTCCAACTCAATGGTGTTCTTTGAGAATCAATTTCTCATTCACTCACCATCAAAATACCTCATATTTCCAACAATCCCCCACATGAATGAAAATTGTTTTGGTTTTGACTCTGTGATAGTGTTCAACAAATGAAACCTGCATAGGATAGGTAGGTATCACCCTTTGAACCTTCCCTTGTGAAAGCATATTTAATTTACCAGCTGTCCAGTAGACATGATGTCCTTGAACTGTCCTGCTTTCTTAGTAAATGACCCAGACACTTCACACATGAATCATCAACGTTTGTTCAGTTCTCATGACTATGTTCGTTTTGGCCATGAACATCGTCCTGGTTCTGCGAGAGTTTCTAGAGAATTCAGCCCTCAATAATTCTCCTTTGAAGCGGCCCCACTTCTCTCTCACATAGGTGATTACTTAATCTTGCGTAATTGATTTACTCCACTTAAGAATCATTAAAGCAATAATTGCTATCCTTTCCCTGATAAACCCCCACAATAATTGGTTTTCCTCCATATACTTGGGGGATATCAAATCACTGTTTCTTTTATAGGAATGGTTTGAGGGATAGACCCCCCACAGTGATATCTTAAGTTCGTATACTTAGGTTGTCCCTTTTGAACCTAGATCTTGGGATCTCCAGTCAGCTAGGTTGGGTTTTCCGTTATACAAACTTTTCTGTAATGGGCTGTAGTCCCATTCCTATTGTTGCCTTTTCAACTAACTCTCTGTTTAACCCTTTGGTTAGCGGATCCGCAACATTATCCTTTGACTTTACGTAGTCAATAGAGATAATTCCAGTTAAGAGTAGTTGTCTAATGGTATTGTGTCTACGACGTATATGTCTAGACTTACCATTATACATGTTACTATGTGCTCTTCTAATCGCAGATTGACTATCGCAATGTATACAAATTGGTGGCACAGGTTTTTGCCATTTTGGAATATCCTCTAGGAAATGGCGTAGCCATTCAGCCTCTTCACCACATTTATCCAAAGCTATAAACTCGGATTCCATTGTGGATCTGGCTATAACAGTTTGTTTACAGGATTTCCAAGATACAGCCGCACCTGCCAGTGTGAATACATATCCACTAGTAGATTTTGAGTCTTTTATATCAGATATCCAGTTTGCATCACTGTATCCTTCTAATACAGATGGATACCTAGTATAGTGCAGGCCATGATTCCGAGTATACCGTAAGTACCTGAGTACTCTCACTATTGCTTTCCAATGGTCAGCACTCGGATTGCTCGTATATCTACTCAATCTACTAACCGTATAGGCAATATCTGGTCTAGTACAACTCATTAAGTACATTAGACTTCCAATAATTCTGGAGGATTCTACTTGAGAAACACCATCTCCTCTATTCTTGGATAGATGAAGACTATTGTCTAATGGTGTTCTAGCAATACCAGAATCATTCTTGCTGAATTTTTCAAGAATCTTGTCCACATAGTGTGACTGGTTTAAAACTAAACCTTCCGATGTTCTCGTGATTTTAATCCCTAAAATCACATCAGCAAGTCCCATATCTTTCATGTCAAATCTTGAATTCAACATATTCTTGGTAGATTTGATCATTCTGTCATCACTACCAACAATGAGTATGTCATCTACATACAAACATAGAATGACATATCCATTCTCTGTCTCTTTAATGTAGACACATTTATCACATTCATTGATTTTGAAACCATTGGTAATCATTGCATTATCAAACTTTTCATGCCACTGCTTTGGCGCTTGTTTTAGACCATACAATGATTTTACCAATTTACAGACTTTCCTTTCTTGTCCTGGAACTACAAAACCTTCAGGTTGTTCCATATAGATTTCTTCATCCAAATCACCATTTAGGAAAGCTGTTTTTACATCCATTTGATGTACTTCTAGATTTCGCAATGCTGCAATCGCAAGTATCATCCTAATGGAGTTTATTATCGTCACAGGAGAATAAGTATCAAAGTAATCTAAGCCTTCTCGTTGCCTGTATCCTTTGATTACAAGTCTGGCTTTATACTTATCAATGGAGCCGTCTGCTTTCATCTTCCTTTTAAAGATCCATTTGGACCCTAAAGGTTTACAACCAGGAGGAAGATCCACTAGCTCCCAAGTATGATTCTGCAAGATAGAATCAACTTCACTTTTTATTGCCTCTTTCCATAGAGGTCCCTCACAGCTTCTGTATAAGTTAGTGGTTCTTTTTCTAACAAATAAGTTAGAAAATCATTTCCAAATGATTTTTCCACTCTTGCTCTTTTGCTATGTCTTAGTTCATGATCTGAATCATGACTTTCATCGTTCATAGTTTCATTTGTTCGTTTGGACGAACTTGAACCATCATTGGATTTATAAGGAAAAACATCTTCAAAAAATGAAGCATTCCTAGACTCCATGATCGTATTCTTGTGTACATCTGGAATCTTAGATTCATGCACAAGAAATCGATATGCACTACTGTTATGTGCATAGCCTATAAAGATACAGTCCACCGTTTTAGGACCTATCTTAGTTTTCTTTGATGTTGGAACAATTACCTTAGCAAGGCACCCCCACACTCGTAAGCAATTGTAGGATGGTCTCCTACCTTTCCATAGCTCATAAGGGGTTTTATCCTCTTTCTTTCGAGGTACCTTATTTAAAAGGTAATTGCTCGACAAAATAGCTTCACCCCACATATTTTGAGGTAAGCCTGAACTTAGTAACATCGCATTCATCATTTCTTTCAATGTGCGATTTTTACGTTCAGCAACACCATTTGATTGAGGTGAATGGGGCGCAGTTACCTCATGTATAATTCCGTGTTGTGCACAGAATTCACCAATTGGTACTTCATACTCACCGCCTCTATCACTTCTCAATCTCTTGATTTTCTTATCAAGTTGATTTTCAACTTCATTCTTATAGAGAATAAATTTCTCTAAAGCTTCATCTTTGCTTTTAAGCAAATATACATAGCAGTATTTAGTGCTATTGTCGCGACCCGTCCGGAAGCGGACGCGGCTAATGGATTACCGATCACGGGTCTTGGATCGGCGCGAGCCCTCCCAGGCCCATACCAAATCGCGGCGGGAGTATTCTTCGACGATAAGAGTCGATCGCTTTCGACCTTCAGTGTGGTCGTGGTGGCATGTGCAAATTGTGCATGCATTTGGAGTCGCCACCGGTCTTTCTTGGAGGGTAGACCGGAAACCTTACCGATCGATTGGGAGAGATCGATCAGTTCTACGGAACCAGAGATTTTGGGTTCGGGGACTTGGTTAAGCTGGTGTCGTTACCAACGCCCTTTCGGTACCTAATGCGAGTGATTTTCCTAACTAGGATTTCATGCAGGCACAATTTTGGGTGAGGTAAGTCTGACTTTGCACATTAACCAGTTTAACATGCTCACGTAATCATAATAAATAAATAGATGTCAATCACATAAATATCTATCCTACGTGGTGATCATGGAATTATGATTTAATGGGTCTCGAGCCAATGAGACCACATATAATCATTTTAATATTTTAATAACGGAGAGCCGCTCTTCGCTTCTTCTTGGTTTCTTGAACTCTTCAAGAATTGGGCCCCAAAGAGCTCGCCGACTTAAAAGGCTCCTCCACGTAATCCTCGTAGCATTTACATCAACAATTGACTATGCTAAAAATAAAGATTACATGAAAAATAAAAGGAGTACACAGCCTCCATTTAATAATTACAACCCCAAATATATAAATAATCATCATACATTCATATATACATCAATCACATTGATTAGGGATTTTTCCATGATCACCACCCTTTCACGTAAGTAATAAATTCACAATTTAAAACTTAGGAAGGCACAATAAAAATTCTACGTTGAATCATATTCAGAATTTTTACGTAAAATAAGATAGCCATAAATTTTCGATTCAAAATTGATTTAGTCTCAATTTTTGCTACGTTGATTAATTTATCATATAAAATAATCAATCTCCATTAGCCATGTAAGACGAACAATTCGTTAATACATATTGGCCATAGTATTGCAAAAATTGCAAAAAATCAATTAAATGCACGAAAACACCTAAGGATTGGCTCTGATACCACTGTTGGGATCCACGTAACACGTAGCGGAAATAAATAACAACCCACACATGTATCTCCAGAGGCGTACTTCGTGCATTTCAATCGAAAAAAATCACAAAGTCTCAAAGGGAGTAAATAGATTACCTCTCGTAGCGTGCTTGAACGGAGGTGTCGGTTCGATGTTCTTCGATCTCAGCCTCCACAAGTGTTAGGCATCTAGTTCGGACGCACCACCAATTGACGAACGGGGAGACGACTAATAACTCCACAACAATTGTGCTAGCAATATGCGGAATCAATATTCCGAACTTAGTATATTTTGCTCGCTCAAGATTATGAGAATATAGAGAGTGTTTGTGTTCTTCTCTCTAAGCTCTCAAAAATTTGCACACTCTACAAAATGTCTCTCCCCCAACCTCAAAACTCTTGCCATCCTTTTATAGCCAAAAATTCCTTCCAATAAATTGTATTATAAAATAGCACTCACAAATAATAAATACTTTCTAAAAATAGCACTCACAAATAAATGACATTTAAAAATAGCACTAACAATAGCACTCACAATTTATAATACAAAAATGCTATTTAAAAATAGCACTAACAATAGCACTCACAATTTATAATACAAAAATGCTATTTAAAAATAGCACTAACAATTATAAATTCTATCTAATAATAGCACTCACAATTTATGATAAATAAATGCCATTTAAAAATAGCACTAACAATAGCACTCACAATTTATTATAAATAAATGTCATTTAAAAATAGCACTAACAATTGCACTCACAATTTATAATACAAAAATGCTATTTAAAAATAGCACTAACAATAGCACTCACAATACAAAAATGCTATTTAAAAAAGCACTAACAAAGGTGTTAAAAATAATAACCATTATTATTATTACAAGAGTTAAAGAGGTTACCAAACAGTATAAATACGCATAATGTATAAATACGTATGACGTATAAATACGTAGAGCATACGTATACATCCAAACGACCAAATTAGCCTGAATTGAGGCCGCCAATGGATTGGGCATGATGAAAATTATGGGTAGAGGTGTTGAATTTTAATGGGTATGCCCGTGTGAAATTCAAGATCCGTGAAACCGGGGACTAATCGAAAGAAAAATATGCAATTAAGCCCTTTTGGTTAAAATTGATCAAATTGGAGGGCAAATTGACCCAATTGCACTTCTAGCCTTTAGGATTCAATGTCATGGCTTATAAAAAGTGAGAATTGAAAATTAAAAGACTCGCAAAGGAATTTTTTGGGCTCGGTTCGGGTTTATGTTTGTTAAGGAACATAGTGACCCGAGCCGAATTTTTGAGATTTAAAGTGACACACTTGAAGAGGAAATTAAAACAAAATTATTAAATATTTTTGAGTATTTTTCTGACCACGAATGGTATTTTTCTGATTTTTTGGGTATTTTTATAATTAAATAAATTCGAAAAATATTATAAAATACCAAAAAATATTTTTTGTTCAAAATCGGTCCCCGAGGCTAGGCCAAGGCTTCCAAAGCTGATTTTGTGATTTTATGACCTTTTTTGATATTTTTAATTAATTTTAAAAAATAAAAATCACAATAACATATGGTCAAAAATCAAGTGTCAACAGCTATCATCGATAAAGGTAATAAAATATTTATTACCAC
This sequence comes from Rhodomyrtus psidioides, assembly GCA_021437785.1. Lineage (NCBI taxonomy): Eukaryota > Viridiplantae > Streptophyta > Magnoliopsida > Myrtales > Myrtaceae > Rhodomyrtus > Rhodomyrtus psidioides. The sequence continues at coordinate 7,774,561 of JAILYB010000015.1, read as the reverse complement.
CTCTTGTTTGTACGAATTTCAAATCACAAACATCACTGTGAATCAATTCAAGAGGTACGGTACTTCTGTCAATCGATTGAAACGATGATTTCGTTAATTTTGTCTCAACACAAATTTCACATTTGTGTTTTGAATCAATTTGGAATGAGGGTATATGTTCCAAGTTAATTAATCTACGCAATGTATCATAATTAACATGTCCGAGTCTACCATGCCATAAATTGGAGGACTCAAGCAAATAAACGGAAGACTTATTATCTTTATTGATAATCGTCATAACATTGAGCTTAAAAAGCCCATCAGTTACATATCCATTCCCCACATACATTCCAGATTTTGACAAAATAACTTTGTCTGACCCGAACACCATGCGAAATCCATGCTTGTTCAACAGTGATCCGGACACCAGATTCTTTCGAATTTCCGGCACATACAAGACATTGTTCAGAGTCAGCTCTTTCCCAGAAGTCATCTTCAGAAGCACCTTCCCTTGGCCTTCAACCGCAGAAAAGGCAGAGTTTCCCATGAATACTTTCTCCCCATCAATTGGTTCAAAAGTTGTGAACAATTCCTTATTGGAACACACGTGCCTTGTAGCACCAGTGTCAATCCACCATTCCTTTGGATTGGACCCAACCAAGTTCACTTCAGAGATCATTGCAGAGAGATTTATATCTGACACGTCTTTTGTCATGCCATTCACCATATTTGTCTCATAACTCTTCCTCTTTGGAAGACTGCAATTCACAGATCTGTGACCCGTCTTGCCACAGTTGAAGCATTTTCCTATAAACTTGTTTTTGGAAACTCCTCCTTTTGGTCCCAACTTCGGCTTGGCGACCTTCTTGTTCTTGTGGCTATGCTTATGCTCCACAACATTTGCCTTAGCTGTAGCAGGATTGAATCTTTTGCGTTCAGAGCTTCTGTTGTCTTCTTCAATTCGAAGTCTAACAATCAGCTCCTCTAGGTTCATTTCCTTTCGCTTGTGCTTGAGGTAGTTCTTGAAATCCTTCCATCCAGGAGGTAGCTTTTCAATAATCGCAGCCACTTGGAAGGTTTCACTCAAGTTCATTCCTTCAGCCTGAATCTCATGCAAGATCACTTGAATTTCTTGCACTTGACTGATTACAGCCTTAGAATCCACCATCTTTTAATCAAGGAATCGACCGACAACAAATTTATTTGCTCCGGCATCCTCTGTTTTATATTTTCGGTCTAAGGATTCCCACAACTCCTTTGCCGTCTTTATTGCACAATAAACATTGTACAATGAGTCATGTAAGCCATTCATGACATAATTCCTACACAGGAAGTCAGAATGCTTCCAAGCCTCAACAGCATTGAAGGCTTGCTTATCAGTTTCTCCATCGGATACCTTAGGAGGTTCCTCAGTCAAGAATCTTGCAAGATTCAGTGTTGTTAAATAAAACAACATTTTCTGCTGCCACCTTTTAAAGTTCGATCCGTTGAACTTTTCAGGTTTCTCACTATGGTGGGAAGAAGGCGCAGCAGAAGCAGAAGATGACCCAGGCTGATGGACAACAGAGGCAGAGCTTTTGGTGATGTCATCAGTATGCACATCAACAGCTTCTTTTCCAGTAGCCATTTGAATTGTAAGTGTCGAATTGAATCGAATCGAATCGAATCTGTTTTAAGATTGTTGGAAAACAGTGTTAAATAAATAACAAAACTGTTTAAAGAGTATGGAGGATACTTACAATTCGAATGACAATTATAAATATAAGCAAGCTGCCTCAAATGTGAAAATACTAATTTGAGCCTTTAGAAGCAGTATTGAAAATTCATCAGATGCAAAAATTCGTCAGATGCAACTGCATCTGAACCCGTCAGATGGAGTTCCTTCTGAACCCGTCAGAAGCAGTCCTTCTGGACCCGTCAGAAGCAGTCCTTCTGGACCCGTCAGATGGAGTTCCTTCTGAACCCGTCAGAAGCAGTCCTTCTGGACCCGTCAGATGAAGTTCCTTCTGGACTCGTCAGATGGAGTTCCTTCTGACCCTCCTTCTGAGTCTCCTTCCGAGCCTTCCTTCTGAGCCTTCTTCTGACCTTCCTTCTGACCCTTCCTTCTGAGCTTCCTTCTGACCCTTCTTCTGACCTTCCTTCTGACCCTTCCTTCTGAGCTTCCTTCTGACCCTTCCTTTTGAGCTTCCTTTTGAGGGTCCTTTTAAGCAACAAAATCCGAACGGAAATTTAACAATATAAATAAATTGAATTTAGAAGGAATACCGAGGCCTGTGTTCAACACAGTTTCCTTAAAACAGATTCGTCCCCTCCAGTACGTGCTTTGAGGTTTCGTGGACGTCTGTCTCCCAGGATACAACGGTTTAGTAGCGATGGATGCTAGCACAGCACTCCAACGCTTCCGGCGAACTTGAACAACACGAGAACACCATCGAAAACAATGAAAATGCAGACAATTCCAAAGAGGGAGATTTTCGTAGTTCTTTACGTCATGTACTCTCTATCTTTGAAATAGAACGGGAAGCCACCTATTTATAGGCTAAGCGAGGCATTGCGGAAATAAATAATAACGGCCAAATTAATTCTGCCGTTATGTAATTAATTCTATAACCACAGAATTATAGCAGCCGTTACTTAGTTAATACCATTTACACACCGGTAATTAACGTAAGCACGATTAACGGCTTGAGTTGGAAAAATTAAAAACAGAAGGCAAAAATGGGCTTGTCGCAAGGTCCACTTTCTGGTCCGGCATTCGCGTACGCAGGTCGTGCGCTCGCGCCCAAGTTCAACTTGTCGGGCTTCCGTCGGGGTCCGGGATTTGCACCCCCCCTAATGCTTGCGCGCGAGGCATAGTGCTTGTGCTATGATAGTTACCACTCAAAGAGAGTGTATCCATATATAAAGCACTTCAAGGCCTTCTTCCTTTCCTATGTGGGACTAGTGCTTTGTCACTTCCCACTTCCAACTCAATGGTGTTCTTTGAGAAACAATTTCTCATTCACTCACCATCAAAATACCTCATATTTCCAACACTTATGATTTCCTCGGCGATCCTACACGCCATTTATTCATAAAATTTCCAGTTATAAAGTAGCCTCAAATTTTCGTTCAAAGAAAATAATTCATGCCTCAAAATTCATCATTCAAGAACAACTCATGAAATTCATCGCCAAAATATGGCATTCGTTTCTAACGTCCCTCAACTGGACAAAACACATTTCTCGTTATGAAATTCTCAGTAAAATACAAGATTCATTCAGCTCAAATCGATCAAATCTCAAATTTGATCATTCACAAATTATATCAAGACTCGCTTGGTAAATCAATCAACTTTAAGCACTCAAATCAACGATAATTTCTACAAAGCACGCCGAATAACCCAACCACATGCCACAACCAGATTAAGACTCCTTAGTTCAACTTCGATTTCAAAATTTCATGCCATAAAACCACTCGAGCTCAATTCACCAAAATAGGGCAGATTTCCTCGCGTCTCTCACAAAATTATTTCATAAAATCATTCAATCCGACTCAAAACTCTGTCCTTTATTAACCTAACCTCCTAATAAAGGTTTAGGCATAACTTACCTCAAGCCTAGGCCAAGCAATTTCCACAAAACGCGCGACACAACGTCGTGGCACCAAGCTGTCCATATTGACCTTCCACGACCAGATTCAGTCCCAAATAAACTGGCATTGTTCCATCAAAGTTCTACAAAATAAAATCACATAATCTTATACTTCAATGTCTTATGGACGCGTGGGTGAAAACGGAGCTCATTTCGGATACCGGACGACTTAGAACGACCAATTTCAAAACCGGCGCGCATTGTGGACAGATTGGTCGACCTTCACGTTTTTCACCTCAACAACCCTTAAATCAATTCTAATTCTCAATCCACTTCACATACATTCCACTAAAACCTTAATCAACATTATAGGTAGTCCCTTGAGTCAATTTGAAGTCAAAACACTCTTATATCAGCCCCCAACAGAATCGGTACACAAAGAACATCATCCAAAACAGAACCGATTTTGTGTTCCAACCGCTTAATCGAGCCATAAATCAATTCCAATCCTCAATCCTTCAATAATCAATTTTCTAAGACCTTCCTTTATGGGTTTAGGAAGCTCACCGTGAGATTTGAAGCGGATTGATACCCCAAAGACGTCGAAACAGCCTGATCTCTTCAAAGTCAGAATCTGTCCATTTTTGTACCATCTATAATCAGCCATAAAACTCATTCTAAAACCATCTATTTGAAGCCATAAACCATCTGAACATAGTACTAGATGTTATGAAGCTTTCCTAAAAAATTTGAGGTCATTTGGAATTTCTAAGAGCTAGAACCAACACTTCTCCTCAGCTAGCTCAGAATCCGTCCGCTTTGCTTCCAAAAATCACCATAAATCAACTAGAGCTCTAACAATCATGCAACCAATGAAAAAATGTCAAGTACATCTTGAACTAACCTGTGGTAAAAGGGTTCCAGCAAACGATGCCGGGAAGAGCCGTTAGACTGCACCGAACAGAAGGGTGGTCAGAAACTGTTTTTCTGGGCAGTTTTCTGTTAGGTGAAGATGAAAAGGAAAATGAAGGAAATGGAGGAGAAGGAGGGCCACGACTTTTGCAGTAGCTAGGGGAGATGTTCTCTCAAATAATTGACGCCAATATGTCAAAATGATAAGATGGATTAGGTAGGGGTGATTAATGCCAATTAACCCTAGCTTGACACTTGGCAACCTCTCATTGGTTGCTTCATTGACTTTGACTTCCATTGACTCCTTGTCCATCAAGTTTCGGCAGTTCATGGGGAGGGGGAAATGACCATTTTGACCTTCAATTACCCTTAAGGCAAAGGCAAATGGGCGAGGGGTAAAATGGTCATTTGGCACTTTTCGTCCGAAATTTCATTTTTCCAGTATAAACCACCCTCGATGAGGCGACGTCCATATCAATTCTAATATTGGAATTCCTCATTATCCAATATCCAATCTCGAGGTCTAATTTCATGTCGAACTCTCGTCGACCGTAATTCCAGTTTATCTCAAACTGGCGGGCGACTCTTGCAGGTGTTACGCGTATCGACCTTGGGATTTTTCTTAAGCCGTGGCAACTTTGGTTGTCATGTAATTACGAGGGTTTATCGCTAGTCCCTGCGGTCCTGATCATCGGAATCCGATTTAGGAAATTCTCGCAAATTACACATTGGTTAAGCGGAATCACCCGCGTCCCAATGTATAACACCAGTAAGGCATTCCATGATCGTTCCTAGATCGATCTCTACTGGCCCAAAATATTCCCTCGACAATCCTTATGGTCAAAGCGTCATTTCTCATTCACATTCCCTAAGTCCACTTACCCGACCTCGCGTTAGTCTTTCCCTTTCGGTCAGTTAACTCGAGAGTGGTCTGCTTCGAGTGAGATACAACTGAAATACCTCGATCGATATCCTTCTATTCAATAGCCTCGAGAGGGGCTGGAATTCGGAATGTCACAATTGTTTCCCCCTTAAAGAAATTTCGTCCTCGAAATTTGCCACTTTTCAATTATCCAATCTATCGGGGTATTGATGCTTCATCGCATTCTTACTCTCCAAAGTAGCTCATCCCATTACCTGACATTCTCACTTGTCTTCTCTGATAAAAGTTATCTTCCTCCAAGACTTGCTTCTCTCAGTCCTTAACCTGTACTTGCTTTTCTCTATTCTCTTCAGACATTCATGATATCTGTCGGTGATACACCTTCGAGCACTCGAATCCTCCGTTCAATTTGCCTATTAGTTCGAGGATAACGCATGCATCACACTGCAGCCTTGCCTTTGAAATTCCCAGTCGAAAGGCTTTTCCAAAATGTCACCTTAAATTCATGTTCTTTACCTCTCACAATTATTACCAAATCGCCATGAAAACGTACTCGTTGGCGCCTTTACCATTTGGAATAATCATCCAATTCCAACATCTTTTCGTATCGTCAAGGACGCACAATTTCCATTAGCTTACCCTCGATCGTCCAAATCAAACCGTAACCTCTCGACTTCTCTGGCAACTCATGATTGAGTCCTTAATAGCTCTTCCTCGATTTCATTCGAGATCCTCCAATGATCAATTTAATCCATCAACTCGTAAAGGTTATGCCTTCCCCTCAATTCCCTTGGAGCGGTCAATATTTTCAACTCTTGCATTTCACACAGTTACGAGGTCTTTCTTTACACGAGCAACTCTCCCGTATCCGTAAATAAATTTATCCGTCGGCATTACTTCTCATCAATTTCCTTTCGGGAAACCACTACCTTATTCTTTTGTGGTAGATATAGACTTGAAATCTTCTTCCATTCAAACAATGTTTCCCAAACTTTGTCGCGAGGACATTCGCAAACCGACTCCAATCACACAGTAGGCGTTCCAACTCATATGGCCCTATTGTCACGGCGTACATACAATTCTTACTTTAGATCGCCTTGTTACGCCTCAAATTCCCTTCTTATGCCACGTCATTATGATTCTCTCGACTCTTTCGATTCCCAATAGGAACGTCATTCACAATGCAGTCTTCAACTTGATTTAAGTCCTCGAAAATTCATCACGTTCATTCATCCATTCACGTTACATCTCGTCCTTAGTCCATTTCATCACTGGAACAATTCTAGTAGGGAATCTTTCTGCGATTCGTCTGTAACAATTCACCAATCTCAGGAAATCTCAACTTCCACAACCCACATCGACTCTAGTCGATTCATCACTTATTTCATTTCTTAAATGCTCCACAGGGACTTCGTTTCTCATAAATTTCACGACTGAAGAATCTTACCTCATCAGACCCATAGCTCGTGTTCTTCGCAATTAGCATACAACGTGCATCTCTTTAGAGTCCATAGGTTACTCTTGAAGGTCATTCACATTTCTCATGACTCCTTAAATGAGTCCATCATCGTCTCTCTAGACGGTAACAATCAATCCAAATACTTCTTAGATACTCCATCCGACGGTTATCCATTTCATCCATTTAACCAAACGTTGACATTATCCCGGAATTCAACGCTGTCCATAGGACAGTTTCTCGGACTTCACTTCTGGGAATCATTCAAGTTCTGCGTCTTCCTTTTCAGTCCAGACGCCCTATCTTAATTCCAAGACAATTCGGATTTTCTCTTCCTTTCACACTAGGGTCTCTTACCCTATGAAAGAAACTATATAATTCAGTGGCATTCTTTTACTTTGAATCCACTTAGTCCTTTCCATTCCTTAGAGTGTCAATCTTGGGGTCTGCGCTAACGGTTGTACCTCCACTCCAAAATTCATATTACACCATATTTGACACTCTTCTTCCGGTGACTCAATCACATGTAGTGACAAAATTCTAAGGAATCGAGGTTCTTCCTTGGTCTCCACAAATTCTCGTACCGAATACTCAATTCGACTACCTCGAGTCACTTTGTAATTACACTCTAAGCGCTCTTTTCGCTTACTCAACCATTCACTAGAATTACGAACATCCAGGACTATCAAGTCCATTCATTTTCCCTTCCCTCAACGACCATCTCATTGTCCAATCGCTCTTTCAGAACGACACCCTAGTCTTAAGGGGTGATAGCACACAATACCACTTCTTGTGGTCTCGATTCGTCCTCAATCAATCTCATAGAATCATCAATGTCAAACAACTGACATAACTCTTTTCTCAACTTTTCCCACGACGGAAGGAACGACATGCCAGTCTCTCATTACAAGAGTCACGCCAAGGTAACAGCCGTTTCTTGCAAGCACTTCCATGTTCCATAATGAACATCCATTTGCCCGTAATCCATGAGTAGGAGTTCTTTTATTCGCATATCTTCCGATCATTCACTTCTCTTACTGAGTCCCATTACCATTCCTCAAAGTTAGGAATAATCACTAGCCATAATGCTTTTAAAGTCCATTCCTTCATCAGACTCAGTCAATCTCAACTTTATACATAGCCTCACAAGCTTTTCAAAACTCTCGTTATTCTGTCCACGTTTCCACTTTGGAAATGAGTAGTCTTAGGATTACCTTTCTCGTGACTTCTATCTCTTAACTCATCAACACTAGCATCAATCGTCTCTGCGACTTAGGTACAATTGTAGTTTCCTCTCGAGCTTGTCTACCCATCAAATTTCTCCATTTCTATTTAAAGTTCTCATGACCCCCTTATTACACTTGGGTCTCGCACGATCAACAAAATCGAGCCATACTTTCTTCCAGTACTCATACTACGGTCGCTCGATTTTACTCAACTCTCATGATCCATCTCAATGCTTGGATCTTCTCGAATCTCGCATATACGGGCCAAGTGCTCCTCTAGCTACCGTACTCTAGTCTTTCAACCTTATTAGATTCTCATATTACTTGAACCACTATGATTCCCTCCAAGAATCTAAGACTTAGGCCATATACTTAAGTCTAGCAGTCTTTAGCTGCTCATCTCATCATTCATCACCAATAATCAACTATCCAGTGGTTCCCAAACAACTCTCAACTGGTTGTCTATTATCCAAGGATTCCAAGTAATCCTTAACAATCACTAGGCAAACTCTCAAGTCACAATTCATTGGGTCAAGTGATTACACTTTAAGTCCAGACGTATCTGCGACTTAGCAAAAACTCACCAGGCCATCACAATTTCACAAGATACCAGTCAAACGGCACTCAAGGCCAAACACAAGCGTTAATTTTCATTTTCAATCAACACCCACTGCCATGTACGAAGCTTCTAACCATGCCAATCACATGCTCATTACAAATGCCATGCAATTTTGAAAGTTCACCTTGAGGATCACTTTAGTCCAATACATCTCTTAACCAAAATCAGACACAACCCGATACCTAGACTCTCTCTTTCAATTTATGACTTGGGTCATTCCTGCCTCCTTGCTATCTTAGAAGCCTGCCAGGAGCCGCTCCTTGTCCGAACCTCTCTGTCCCGTCAGACCTGGTCGTTGCAGGTTGTCCCAAGACATATATCTACGAAGAGAGTCCCGTTCCACAGGTCCCATAACATGCTTTATTACAATTTATAGGTATCCCATCAGCTCGTCCCATACCAAGCGACGGTTTATCAAGTCTAATAATGATAAGCTCATGCATTCACCTTCCTCAACTGTCATTTTAATGCCATAAACACATGCAATGAATGATCGTCCTCAATACTCTCCATATCACATTCGTTCTCAGATCAATACCCTATCCAAGGGAGGTTTCTAATTCCACAAATGACCATCCATCTCGCAGATCAATTGCCTATGTTCAATCATATACCTCAAGGCCACAATTACGATCATAAGATCCAATCGACCCTTTACTCAAAGGCAAATCCTCTATTAACCTCAAATATAATTGCAACCTCAAAATCATGCTTATAGCTCCTCAATTTCTGCTTACTCCCTTATAAACCTCAATCATATTTCCACCCAAAATCATCAATCGAAATTGCTACTATAACCATTAAAATATAACTCAAGTTCAAGCATATAATCCCCATGATTCAGTAATTAATACTTAATCCTAAGGGTCTTACTATCTAATTGTCCTCAAGTCATCACTCCTTATCACTCCAAACCTCAATCAAATTGGATCAAGCTGACCTTGCTCTGATACCACTTAAACGGGGATGTCACGCCCCGAACCCGGCGAGCACGCGAGCATCCCACCTCCGCCGTTACCTTTGATTATCTCCCAGGAACCAACAGCCATTAACTTAAAGACCTATATGAAGCATGCACGCGAAAGCGATGACAACTCCATAAAAACAACTCATGTGAGATGACTTAGGACAAGAAAGGGATATACTTCTCATTAAAGGCAAGTCAGGTACAATTCTAAATACAAAGAATATACAGTCTCTAAGGTCTTAATTAAATTAAATCTTCACATTCTCCAAAAGTTTCTTCCAATGCCAGTCCATGGCAGGCTCATGTCTCCATCGCCTAGGACCTGAAAATGTTGTCCCACGACGGGGTGAGATATGTAATCCCAGTAAGTCAAACCTAACCCTAAACTAGGCTGCCAGTACCTCCAGACACTTTTGGAAAATAGGGTATTTTGGTAATAAAAATCTTGGCATGGCAAAACGGGGCACTTTCCAAAACATGGCATTTAGTACTTTCAAAACAGCTTGACCCAATCAAGAAAAATCATGATAACTCTAAGCTTCGTACAATGGCGGGGTTTTTAACCAAAAGCAAATATTCGACGCCATCTCAAAAATGAGGATATTTCAAATGACATTTCATGAATTTCCAGAAAACATATCATTTTCTATCACGCCCTCCCAAGGCCATTCTTATCATATGAGGTAGACTTGAAACTCGCAAGACAACTTTCATTCTTGAGGCAAATTATTCAAATCATGATGCATTTTCGATTTCTCAAAACCATTCTTTGAATTTCTCCGAAAACAAGTCTTTCCATTTCTGCCCATCCTGGGCCGCCCACTTTAGGGCTGCGAGATGATTCAGTCTCCATATGACCCGTCGGTACATATGAGACTCTCGCGTCCGGACCTAGAGATGATTCGATCACCATATGACTCGCGACGCCCATTTTCAATCGAGATGAATCGCGTCAGTATGGGACTCTCTAGCCGCACTACCTCGTCAAGTCAAATGGGAGTAACTCCCTCCCAATACGTTGGCCAAATTATAAATTCCTTAGAGATCCCACACGCCATTGGCCATCCCACACGCCAGTGCACTTATAATTTTTCCCGGCGATCCCACACGCCAGTGCACTTATGATTTCCTCGGCGATCCCACACGCCATTTATTCATAAAATTTCCAGTTATAAAGTAGCCTCAAATTTTCGTTCAAAGAAAATAATTCATGTCTCAAAATTCATCATTCAAGAACAACTCATGAACTTCATTTCCAAAATAAGGCATTCGTTTCTAACGTCCCTCAACTGGACAAAACACTTTTCTCGTTATGAAATTCTCAGTAAAATACAAGATTCATTCAGCTCAAATCGATCAAATCTCAAATTTGATCATTCACAAATTATCTCAAGACTCGCTTGGTAAATCAATCAACTTTAAGCACTCAAATCAATGATAATTTCCACAAAGCACGTCGAATAACCCAACCACATGCCACAACCAGATTAAGACTCCTTAGTTCAACTTCGATTTCAAAATTTCATGCCATAAAACCACTCGAGCTCAATTCACCAAAATAGGGCAGATTTCCTCGCGTCTCTCACAAAATCATTTCATAAAATCATTCAATCCGACTCAAAACTCTGTCCTTTAGTAACCTAACCTCATAATAAAGGTTTAGGCATAAATTACCTCAAGCCTAGGCCAAGCAATTTCCACAAAACGCGCGACACAACGTCGCGGCACCAAGCTGTCCATATTGACCTTCCACGACCAGATTCAGTCCCAAATAAACTGGCATTTCTCCATCAAATTTATACAAAATAAAATCACATAATCTTATACTTCAATGTCTTATGGACGCGTGGGCGAAAACGGAGCTCAATTCGGATATCGGATGACTTAGAACGACCAATTTCAAAATCGGCGCGCATTGTGGACAGATTGGTCGACCTTCACGTTTTTCACCTCAACAACCCTTAAATCAATTCTAATTCTCAATCCACTTCACATACATTCCACTAACACCTTAATCAACATTATAGGTAGTCCCTTGAGTCAATTTGAAGTCAAAACACTCTTATATCAGCCCCCAACAGAATCGGTACACAAAGAACATCATCCAAATAGAACCGGTTTTGTGTTCCAACCGCTTAATCGAGCCTTGAATCAATTCTAATCATCAATCCTTCAATAATCAATTTGCTAAGACCTTCCTTTATGGGTTTAGGAAGCTCACCGTAAGATTTGAAGCGGATTGATACCCCAAAGACGTTGAAATAGCCCGATCTCTTGAAAGTCAGAATCTGTTCATTTTTGTACCACCTTTAATCAGCCATAAAACTCATTCTAAAACCATCTAATTGAAGCCATAAACCATCTGAACATAGTACTAGATGTTATGAAGCTTTTCTAAAAAAATTTGAGGTCATTTGGAATTTCTAAGAGGTAGAACCAACACTTCTCCTCAGCTAGCTCGGAATCCGTCCTCTTTTTTTCCAAAAATCACCATAAATCAACCAGACCTCCAAAAATCATGAAACAAAAGGAAAAATGTCAAGGACATCGTGAACTAACCTGTGGTAAAAGGCTCAACCAAATGATGCCGGGAAGAGCCGTTAGACTGCACCGAATAGAAGGGTCAGAAACTATTTTTCTGGGCAGTTTTCTGTTAGGTGAATATGAAGAGGAAAATGAAGGAAATGGTGGAGACGAAGGAGGGCCACAACTTTTACAGTAGCTAGTGGAGATGTTCTCTCAAATAATTGAGGCTAATATGTCAAAATGATAAGATGGATTAGGTAGGGGTAATTAATGCCAATTTAACCCTAGCTTGACACTTGGCAACCTCTCATTGGTTGCTTCATTGACTTTGACTTCCATTGACTCCTTGTCCATCAAGTTTCGGCAGCTCATGGGGAAGGGGAAATGACCATTTTGACCTTCAATTACCCTTAAGGCAAAGGTAAATGGACGAGGGGTAAAATGGTCATTTGGCATTTTTCGTCTGAAATTTCATTTTTCTAGTATAAACCACCCTCGATGAGGCAACGTCCATATCAATTCAAATATTGGAATTCCTCATTGTCCAATACCCAATCTCGAGGTCTAATTTCATGTCGAACTCTTGTCGACTGTAATTCCAGTTTATCTCAAACTGACGGGCGACTCTTGCAGGTGTTACGCGCATCGACCTTGGGATTTTTCTTAAGCCGTGGCGACTTTGGTTGTCATGTAATTATGAGGGTTTATCGCTAGTCCCTGCGGTCCTGATCATCAGAATCCGATTTAAGAAATTCTCGCAAATTACACATTGGTTAAGCGAAATCACCCGCGTCCCAATGTATAACACTAGTAAGGCATTCCATGATCGTTCCTAGACCGATCTCTGCTGGCCCAAAATATTCCCTCGACAATCCTTATGGTCAAAGCGCCATTTCTCATTCACATTCCCTAAGTCCACGTACCCGACCTCGCGTTAGTCTTTCCCTTTCGGTCTATTAACTCGAGAGTGGCCTGCTTCGAGCGAGATACAACTGAAATACCTCGATCTATATCCTTCCATTCAATAGCCTCGAGAGGGGCTGGAATTTGGAATGCCACAGCTCCTATTGAACCACGGGGGCTATTCCACGGCCGGTGGATCGGTCGACTGAAATCTACAGCTCAGATCAAAAGCCGACTAAACCTCGTTCGTCTGATCTAATTACTAAGACCTACGGCAATGATTAAAAGACTTGACTCAATCTGGACCGTTCATTCTCACTAACTAAACGACGTCGCCTACTCACTTAACCAAACGGCGCCGTTTCCTGTTTTTTTTTTCCAATTATAACCTAATATCCTAATTACTAATCGGACGGCTACTAAAAATAGAACTCGATTAACCCTAACCGTCGGATCAGATCTGACTCAGCCTAATGGACTAACGACCTTACCAACTCAACGCACATGTGTACCAATCATAGAACGCCACCTAGACCTTTGACTCGTTGACTCTACCACGTTAGCTTCGTCTTCAACCTCTCGACCCCGATGGAATGGATGGCTGAGACTCCTCCAGCGCCGATGGATGACTAAACCTAGACCAATTGACGCGAAAACAGTGCCGTTCGACTCGTCTACTCCTCTAGTTTCATATATGTCAGAATTAGAGCATTTCATCCATGGAATCAAGTACATGCAAGCTCGAACCAGTATGGGTATAACTACTCCAATCATGCAATTCATGGCATTTCAAGTCAATTAATCAACACAGAAGCATTATAAGAGGTTCAAAACACTTACCTCGCGCTCTAATTGAGCCCGCTCGGCTTAGATTTGGCTAGGCGACATTGAACAGTGCTTGTCGACAAAGGTTGAGTTTGGAGACTCGATTCGAAGTAATGGTCAGTGATGCTTGAGGAGTAAAACACCCACTCTAACTTGAAGAATTATGATCAGAATCGAGTTTCGCCATTAAAGCGCAGTGAGAAAACTCAGAGATTGAACTCACCTGTTTCGGAATGATAGGCGGCGTGGCAGGTCCCGATTGACTCCTGCTACTTCAGGCATGCTTTTGATGACCTTTGTTGGCTTCGGTTTGGCCGGAGACGGCCTAACCAGTGCCTTGGATTCGAGCTCGAATTCTCAACGGCGGGGACCGGAGAAAGAGCTCTCTCTCTCTCTCTCTCTCTCTCTCTCTCTCTCTCTCTCTCTCTCTCTCTCCAGATTCTATTCATATCCTTCAACAGAATGGACCTCTCCTTTCTACTAGAAAGCCTGTTCAGGCTATATCCCCCTTTTTCAAAATTGCCGCCAACGGAAGGGGATTAACCGACTTGACATAGCACGTGATTAGGCGTGCCATTTTGTCCAAAACGGCGTCGGGGATGTTGGGTATTTCGTCCAGCTCCGTTTGTTCTTCCGGCAAGTCTCATTTGGCGCGAATTTGGCACGGCTTCGAGCTAAGTGTGGCTTCGTTGACTTTTGGCAGCTTCGAAGCTTGACCGGCCAAGTATTCTCTCATCCGGTGACGTCAGATGGTGCCGCCGGTGTCAATCGACAGGGAAGGGTGAAGGGAATAATATGCCCACAAATGCTCCTTCAATTATAGTCGATTGATCGATCAATTTTGCTGTCAAAATTCAACCTGGAATTGTTCACTTGCATGGGAATCCTGAGGTTGAAGACGACAGTGTAGTGGACCAGTTCAACTCAATTTTCTGCAAAATTAACCAAAATTCATGAGGAATTTTCACAATTAAGCCATAGAATCGAACTTAGGACACAAATATCATCTGAAAATGTGCTTTTGCCCAAAAGTTCTAGTCAATTTCTATGAAAACCCTAAATTTTCATTTAATGTCAATTCGAAAAATTGTGCAATTGAGAGCTTAAACAGTCAAATTGGATCAAACCACCTATGCCAATCGACTTAGAATGATGAAAAATATTGGGCAGTGACTTCAATTTGTAAATGTAGTCCCTGAATTGAAAGTAGTTTCAATTATGCCCAAATTTAAGGACTAAATTGTAATAAAAAGTGTAATTTTATCCGAATCATGCAATTACACCATTTATGCAAACAATTAGACCAAATTACAAATAAGGACAATCAGATTGGATGACAAAACTCTCAAAATGCCAAAAATTACAAATTAAAAGACTCAAAATATAATTTTTTGACAAATTCAACACTGTGAGTTACAAAGAAACACATAAAATTAAACTTGAATTTTGACTTTTGATGAGGTCAAAAAGACAAGGAATTTTAAATAAAGATATTTAATATGTTTCCATATTTTTGTGACCTCAAATGCTATTTTTGTTGATTTTTCTATTATTTTTCTATTTTCTAAAAATACTAAAAAATGTGAAAAATATGAAGAATTATTTTTTGGTCAAAATGGTTCCTTAAGCCTGGCCAAGGCTACCAAAGTTAATTTTGTAATGTTTTTACTTTTTATGAATTTTCTATGAATTTTCTAAAAATAAACTAGAAAAAGACTTATCAAAAATCAGGTATCAATAGCTGCCCCTCTTTGAGAGGAATCTCGTAAGAGGTTTCTCTCAACTACATGTGACATTTGGGTCCAGATCGACTCAACTGGGGAAGAGAAAAATGAATCTTGACATGCAATCTTTCTTGTCCTGCCAGTGCATGATCTTCTCATTCTGTTCCAGATAATATGAGAGAGGAGGAGCAGAGAGACCCACCTAATACTTACCTATTGATCACCTGCCTAATGCTCGTGTGGCATACGCGGTGTATGGAGGATTCAAGTGAATACCTAGGGACTCGTCTCTTGAGCATCCTAGGGAAGTTAAGTTCTAACCCGTATGGTAGGCCAAACCAGAATGAAATTCCTATCTGACAGGAATTTAAGGATGATGCACCTGTTCTTTGGGGTTTGTCGGAGACTAGGCTTCCTGTCTGCCAGGAACCTAAAGGTGACGTACTCGTTCTTTGGGGTTTGTCGGAGACTACGCTTCCTATCTATCAAGAACCTAAAGGTGACCCACCCGTTCTTTGGGGTTTGTTATAGACTAGGCTTCCTATCTATCAGGAACCTAAAGGTGATGCGCTCGTTCTTTGGGGTTTGTCATAGGCTTGCCCTCTATAAGGCTTACATGGGAAAATGGTTCGTCTCACCCTTGAAGACTAACCATGGATTCGAGAAAAGGTCACCCAACAAAAGGATTACCTATTCGAAGATCTGGACGGGAACACTCTTTCCCAGGATGGCTTGTCCCACTCCTCGAGACTCGTCTAAAAATTTCCAGGAGGTCAACCTAGTACTTGGTTTACCTATGGAGTGGCTGATCCAATACCTCGAGGAATCAACGGGGGTCTATACAATGGAGGTATACCTAACTCCTAGGTTTACCAAAGAGACTATTCTAGGGTCTAGGGGTTACCTAGAACCTTACAGAAAGCCGATTCTGAAAATTGTCATTTTGACATGTGAGATGTCATTCTAGAATCTGGGGACTCCAAGTATCTTGCAGAAAGCTCAAACCTACAAAAAAAACTTTTATAACATTTTTTTGGGATTTAAGGGTTATTTGAAATCTCACAGAAAGACGATTCTGAAGATTGTCCTTTTGATATGTGATGTGTCATTCTGGGATCTGGGGACTCCAGGTATTCTGTAGAAAGCTCAAACCTACAAAAAAAAACTTTTATAACATTTTTCTGGGATTTAAGGGTTACTTGAAATCTCACAGAAAATAAGCTTGGAAACTCTTCATTGTTGAGCAAGGTATCCCTCTAAGACCTGGGGCCACTATGAGTCTTATAGAAGTTTAAATCTGAGAGTTCATTCCTCATCGAAAAGATATCAGTAATCTCGAGGCAATGACAGTTATGATGCATGCAAAGCTTTAGTTTAGGCTATGCAATTATGCAAAATGACTTATGATGTTGGAGGTTATCCAAGACATCTTGAAGCATGCAAAGATGATCAGAAATCCTTATAGGGAAAATTTGAATCAAACAATTTGAAATTTCCAACAAAGCTTGTTTAGAGCATTCTATTGGAATATCTTTGTCAAAGAGGGTTTCTCACTTATTCTTCGATTTTGGTCTTTCATAAAGAAAGCATTCGAATTTCCTAATAATCTGCACTTGGGTTTTCGAGGCCATTCGCAGCGCATACACTTCGATCAATCAGGAGGTTTTTACGGGACCGTAATGTTGGGCTTGGACATGGTTTCAAACAATGGGGACTCACTCTCTGAGTCAGGTCTTTGAATGAGAATTTTCTTCACCTACTCCGGGTTTACAAGTAAAGAACCCTGCAAAATGAGAAAGAAATAATCTTGCTCGTACCTCTTCAAGTTAAGGTACACATTAACCTAGGCGTCTTAGTCAGAAAAGACTGCGAAAGGTTGTAATGTTGGTAGGATTGGGGACCGAAAAAGGCTTATTTTTGCCCAGAATCGCGAAGGGTTTGACATTGGTGATCATCGCCGATCAGTCCTCTATTCTGTCCCTTATTGATGATTCTTCGAAGAACATTTTTAGTCTTCTAAGAATGCCACGCGTCTTGAGAACGGGTCTAATCTTTGAAGGATATTATTTGTCCTTTTTGGTAGTTGGCTACAATTCCCTTTGAGGAGTAGCCTATAACTCTTGAGGTTTCTTCTTTATTTTAGAATTTGTCGAGGGCTGAGATATCCAGTAATCTCTTGGTGCCCTCAAAATCAGCCTTATGATTTTTCATCATTTTGGTGAGGGTCAGCCATGTTTCTGTCGGGCATCTTGTTTCTTTCTAATGTATAGGGATTCAGCTTTTTCTTTCCTTCAATCCCACCTTTTTCTTTTCTTTTTAGGAACCAGGGTCTTTGATGATCATGTAAGGTATGTGACTTGAGTCTCATCCTGTCTAAACATTTTACTTCGGAATTCTCATGCAACTCCTACTTCTTGAACCTTTCTGTCTACGAGTGTCTTTGCCGCCTTTGCCTTGGGGCTGTGCAATGATCACCAATGGGAGGTACATGAAATGAATATGCAGGCTCAATTTGGCTATGCAATGGGTATAAGTGTATAGGATAGAGAAATAAAAGTTTTTTCGTCATCCTATGGCGCTTGGATCAATGCATATCAACACACGAAGATTGATGTTAGTCCGAGCAAAAAGATTTCTAACCATTTACGTTCCAGTACTGATGAACTTGCTTCTATATGACCTCGATGTGGGGTGGTTCATGACAGGGTTAAGAAATGAAGACCACCGTTCAAAAGGGTTGTCAATGATCACCTGTAGTGTTTATGATAAAGGAATGAATGCCTCCGTCGTCTCAATCCATGTAATCGATGCGAATAGCCCTTACATCCTGGGGTTTAGGTTCTTCTATCCTTACACTCATCTTATCTCTTCAGTGTGTATAGGACGTGTTTGGATTAGGCTTGCCTCTTATCTGAAGAAACATTCATGCTAGATAGCTTAAACAACTCTGTTTTGGAAAAATTATTTCGTCTTTATCCAGACATTTTATTCCACTAGGAATTTAACGATGCATCATATATGTTTTAATCATGCTTGGATAACCTCTGATCCTAACATGTATGCAATAAGCGCCATCAATGAGGAATTCATATTTTGAGAGCATGGTTCATTCCTGAGTTTGACCACATGAGTGCCCATCTTTAATTCCTTTTCTCTTACAAGACAGCAAGAAATTTTATAATATTTCTCCGTTGGTGTCTTTTGTCTTCACCGAGCATTCATGTATGAATAGAATAAAAATTCTAATGAGTGAAGAGTGTTTTAACAATTGATGGAACAGATACATATCACCTGGTTCTATGCGTGAGGGACCATTCTGTTCTGGGTTCCATTTGAACGAGTTTGACTCTAGGTTCATTTCTTGGAATCCTGCAAGACATAACACATGCTATGTATGTGTGGATGCATGATATGCTATGTAATGATTGCTATGGCGACTCAGATTGTTTTGGAGAAACCAAGTGATCATCATCTGATTTTATTTTAAAGATAATATTTCTTCACAGCGTATGAATTTATAGGATATCCC
Organism: Rhodomyrtus psidioides; assembly: GCA_021437785.1. Lineage (NCBI taxonomy): Eukaryota > Viridiplantae > Streptophyta > Magnoliopsida > Myrtales > Myrtaceae > Rhodomyrtus > Rhodomyrtus psidioides. Next base: position 7,755,440 of record JAILYB010000015.1, on the reverse strand, counting down.
AATTCTTCTCCTTCAGAATTTACAAGAATTAATGCCCCACCCATAAGGACTTTCTTGACAACATAAGGGCCTTTGTAATTTGGGATAAACTTGCCTCCCGGATGAGCAACGTTCGGTAGAGTCTTCTCGAAATTTCTGGGTTTGACTTTCCGGTTAAATGACTTGGCTATCCTTCTCTGATAACTCTGACCATAACAGATTTCTCTAAGACACTTTTCGTCTATCAGATTCAACTGTTCATATCTGTGTTTGATCCACTCTGCCTCAAAAAGCTTAACTTCTGACAATATTCTCAAAGATGGAATCTCAATTTCTACAAGTAGGACGGCTTCCATCCCATATACCAGAGCGTAAGGAATTGCCTCTGTTGAAGCTCTGATCGAAGTCCGATATGCTATTAAGGCAAAGGGTAGCCTCTCATGCCAATCCATGTAATTCTCGACAGTTTTAGCCAAAATCTTCTTGATATTCTTGTTTGATGCTTCTATTGCTCCATTCATCCGTGGGCGATAAGGGGAAGAATTGAGATGTCGAATACCGAAGTGATCAAGTAGATCGTCGACAATCTTATTATTTAAATTGGACCCATTGTCCGTGACAATCGCCTGAGGGGTACCATATCAAGAAATTATGTCTTTCTTGATTAACCTTGCTACACTTCTTGTAGTGACATTTGTGTAAGGACTGGCTTCTATCCACTTCATAAAGTAATCGATTGCAACTAGGATGAAGCGATGGCCATTCGAAGCTACTGGGGTGATCGGCTCTTTCATGTCGATTCCCCACGTAGAAAAAGGCCAGGCTTCGGACATCTGGTGAAGCTCGTTTGGGGGCGCATTAATCTTTTCGTCATATACTTGGCATTGGTGGCATGACCTAATATGTTGACTGCAATCTGATTCGATAGTCATCTAATAATAACCAAGTCGCATGATCTTCCTAGCGAGGCCGTTTATGTGTGGCCCGCATATACCTTCATGATCTCCTTCATGAAAGTATTTGCTTCTTTAGCATCTACGCACCTTAACAAGGTGGAGTCAAATGATCTTTTGTACAAAGTTTATCCACAAAGGAAGAATTTGGTAGCCGCTTTGGCTATATATGTTCGGTCTTCGGCTTGACATCCTTCACGAAACACTCATTTCAAGAGATAGTTCTTAATATCATGGTGCCACGGTTCTCCGTCGAATTCTTCCTCGACCATCATGCAATAGGCTGGTTCCCTGATTATGCCAATCCTTAATGGCTCCATTTCCAATCCATCAGTTATTTGTAACATTGAAGCCAACGTAGCCAACGCGTCTGCGAACTGGTTCTGCGGTCTTGGCAAGTATTCGAATGACACCTTGTTGACACTTGATTTTTGATCAGTCTTTCATAGTTTATTTTTAAAAAATTCATAAAAAATCTATAAAAAGTTAAAAAAAATTAAAAAATCATCTTTGGTAACCTTGACCAAGCTAAAGGAACCATTTTTGATAAAAAAAAATAATTTGTCATATTTTTTAATATTTTTTAATATTTTCCAAAAATAGAAAAATACATGAAAAATGAAGAAAAATAGCGTTCGATGTCGTAAAAATATAGAAAAATAGTCAATATTTTTATTTTAATTTCTTTTTCATTTTGAACTCATAAATAGTCAAAATTCAAGTTCAATTGCATGTGTTTCTTCACGACGCATAGAGTTGAATTTGGCAAAAAAAATGTCATTCGAGTATTTTAATTTGTAAATTTCTACATATTTTTTAGTCTTGACGTCCAATTAGATCGACCACCATCTACAATAAATTCCCCTTGCTGAATATTTTCGTTTTTGTTTCACATGATTTCATGATGTAAAACGCCGAGTGGATCCCTAAATATAATCGGGTCGGCATGAGCTCGATAGCTCGTCCAAGACCAAATCAGGGCACGGCGAACCCCATGTGAGTACTCTCGAACTCCTTCGATGCTTCCTAATGCTTTTCTTAGGTTAGATCGTGTGTAGAATGGCTAGGACAGCTAAATCATTCTTGAGCTGTGATTGATAAATAGGGCCTTACTAGGAATGTCATGTGATTTATTTGCATATCTAAATTCCTTGAGTTGCGCATTTTATTACTGATTGTGATTGCTAGGATAATCACTCCTATCTGCATGAATTTTTAGATTTAGGGTTCATACCTTACTCATCCGCATGAATCTCAGGTTAGAAAATTCAGTCAACTTAGGTACCGAAAGGGCGTCAACTCTGACAGTTGGTGTAACTAAGTCCCCGAAACCATTTCTCTGGTTCTCGCAGAATTGAATAGAAACTCCCAACTATTCGATTGGGTGGTCCAATCACACTCTAAAAAAAATGATTGGTGGCGACTCCATGGCATGCACACTTAGCACATGTCACTAGACCACACTGAAAGTCGATCACGCATACCTCCGTTGCGATTTGGGTAATGGGCCTTGGGAGAGGCCCGCGTCCGACCAGACAGGACGGCCCATTAGCCCTCGAGAGCCCGACAACCTCAAGAGGGTCGCGACAGACTGGCGACTCTGCTGGGGACTGGTTCTTAACCATTTAGTGGACTTGAGCCGATTAAAAAGTTGATTGATTCTTCTAACCTAATTTTATGCAGATGCTCTCGAAAGTGAGGTGTATATGCTAACGAATGTGTTAGATGTTTTTGTAGATGGGAGAAATAAGGGGTGAAGTGCTTGTTAACTTTGTTTTATGCAGGTAGGAGTTTTGGATGTATGATTGTGTGGATGTTTATATTGAAGCGGTGATTGTTAAATAAAATGCATGTCTATTGCTTTAGCACGACACAATGAATACACACAATTGCGCCTAAAACCCCAGGCGCCCTCTTTAGGAACACAATAGAAGGAATTGAAAATGGAATCTCCGTGAGGAAAAACATGGGGTAATCCACTTTTCAATTCCGCTCACTTCGAACTATGGATTGAGTCCCAATGCAACGATAGTTGTGCAATGGAATCGGCTCTTCCCAGAATTCGAGGTGAGAACCTTGGCTTTAGGTACCAAGCCCTATCTTTTGATTTTTAGGAGTTTTCCCTCACTTGTCTCAAGCGTTTGTCTATGGAAGGTTAGTATACCTAACACTGCAAAAAATACAGAGAAGCTTGATTTTCTCTTAAGTTTGGTTGGTAAGACTTTTCTATCCCTCGAACTTGTTACAGCTCTTAATCATTATATTCATTGCATAATTCCGGTGATTGGATTAAATGCCATTTTGAGGATAGATATGTGTGTTTTCCTCCCAATGTTCTTGATGGAAGATGAAGATGGTGTCATCCCATTACGAGCGCCAAGTGGACAAGAAGAGCCTACTATGGACATCATTGAGGTATCATCTAATGAAGATGACGATTTGGAATAGGTGATCCTGAAGTCACGTCTCAAAGATCGAAACTGGGGCATCTCTAAGTATTAAGATCACATTCCTTTGTTTTATTTTTCATTTCTAGCCTTCTTGTATAGGATTTATTTTGCTGAGATCCTCTCTATCTGATCCCTTAGATTGATTGTATTAGGGATCTATTTGTGTTTATATACGTTCAGATTGAAATTTGTTGTATTTCTATTGACTTGTCATTGGAATGTGATAGTGGCATTTCTTCTAATCACTCGAATACTCCAAAATCAATTTTATAATTCTTTTGGATGAAATTGAAATTGGAAGTCTTATACAACCTTTTGGCCGTATAGGGCAATACAATCCCAATTTCGCCAGAAGGAACTATAAACTTGAATTGGTTCATGCATGTTTTGCATCATTGGTAATCCACAATAATTGATCAAGAGTATTCGTGTTTTTCAAATTTAATGAAAAGATAGATATCCAAATTACTCTCGTTCTTAGCAAACAGCTTTAATTTGGATACCGTATCTTCAATTGAATTTAAAACACATCGTAATTGTGTACTTTTGAACATTCCATTGATTTTCTTGGAATTGATCAAAGGCAATTATCGTGAATTACATTCCTTTCAATGATATGCTTTCCTTTGAGGAATATTGATAAAAGCTTTTGCACAAGGCCAAAACCCTTGTAAAAGCTTTTATCCCTATTAATCATAAGTAAGCATAAAATTGAAAGGATTTATGCTTTATTTTTCAAATTCTTTCTTCTGATTCTGCCTTTTCATTTGAAACAGGTTAAAAACAAGTAGAGAAGAGAAGTCTTTTTGTGGATAATCGCAGTGGGAGGTTCCTTTATCCGATCATAAGCAAGATTAAAAAATCAAGATGTACACGCTCGAATCATCAATGTCAAAGCGCAGCTTGCCTAGGTTGAGAGTGGTCATGTGTTCGAGGAAGTCAGCCATACAGAAGTTGAGACACACACATTAGAGCTTTCATTCATTTCGCTCAATCGAGGGACCTTAAAAGCAGATCATACAAATCATCGGGGTGGAAACATAAAACCGCAATGAGCCCTAATTAGCATCACAAAGGAACCTAGTTGGCCCTCCATATTATTGATGCTTTGCTTATACTCACCACCTTGAGACTCGAGATCTGCAAGCTTAAGAAGAAGGCGTTTACATTCCCCTTTAAGATCGGCAACCTTGGTCCCGTGATCTTCGGCGGCTATTTCCAGGTCCCGAACTAGTCCTCTCCCATGGGCTATATCCGCGGTAATGCTGTCAAGCCTTTCTTCCTGCCACTCACATTGAAACTTCAACACGACATTACGACGGTCGTGCTCATAGGTGGTCAGGGATAAGGCCAAGCGCTCCACCAAATTTCCCCTCTCGCGAAGCAACATCGAGACTCGCTTGTTGGCGAACTCAACAGCCTTTCTGTGACTATCGGCCACAAGGTTGGCCAACACCAAGCAGTTGGACCGATCCTCATAGCGAGCTCGCAAAACGTGAGCCACGGTAGCTTTTCGATGAGCGACACGGTAAGTCTCTAAAAAGTTTATAAAGAGGGTTGGGAAGATTCTATATTCCCTCTCTAAATTAGTGCCCTCGATGGAGGTGGTGTCTATTTCCACGAGCAAAATACGGATTTCATCTTCAGTTTCTGGGTGATCGGCTATATGAGCATAGCCTTGACCGAGGAGGTTATAGAGTTTTTCCCACTGGGCCAAAATTTCGGCCGAGAAAGCGCGAATAGGAGAGGAGGTCATTTTCGTTGGAGTGAGGGAGAAGAAGATGAGTGTGGTAGAGTGATTAAAATACGAAAAGACAATTATGTAAGAGTGTTAATCTTCTCTGCATTAACTCCTCCTTTTATAGCAACTCGAGAATGAAGAAAGGCATAGCAATAATGCTCGTGGAGCCAAGTTAATTGGGTAAAGCAATGGTGGCTCTTTCGGTGAACCATCAGATCTATCCCAGTCCGCGATTTCAGGCTTGATAAACCTAAAAAAGTTGTAAAAAGATATGTCGGTGTCACCATATTAAAATTGAACGGGAGTTAAGCGCAACTATCGAAAAAAGTTGCGAAAGGATTTGGCGGTCCCATCATATTAAAAAACTGAGCGGGAGGCGAGCGTAGTTCCACCTTTTTGAAAATAAGTGGGAGACAGACATGGATATCGAGAAAAGGAAATCGATTTGGTGTCCCTCCACGTTGAAAAGAAGAAAGAAGACGACAAAGCGGGAAATACGAAATCTTGGGAGCAACGCTTGCCTGATGATCTTCATCCATGTTTAAAGAACGTTTCATGGGCATACAGAACCACTCAAAAGAAAATTTAGAGAGAGTGAGCATACATGAGAGAGTAGAGAACCCTGAGCGAGCAAAAATTGATCGAACATTTTTCGATCCAACATGTTTGAGGGTTACCATCAGTTGCTAGAGGCGACTGATCCAAAAATCTCAGAAAATGAACTACTGAGAGATCTCGAAGATTCTAGGATGGTGTCTGGTACCAGAACCACAGAACCCAACCCTTTCGGCAACGAAGTTCAGGATCTCAGCAGCGACGACAACAGCAGCAGCGATGGTCAATCCCGGAAAAGGAAACGTCGCCAGTGCCACACTCAGAATGAAATCCAAGAGCTTGAAGCTTTCTTTAGTGAATGCCCTCTCCCGAACATGAAACAAAGAAATGAATTGGGCCAGAAGCTAGGGATGAAACCTTTGAGGGTCAAGTTTTGGTTTCAAAATAAGCGAGCCAAATTGAGGGCTCAACACAGACGTCAAGAACTTGCGATTCTAAAGGAGGAAAACGAAAAGCTTCGAGCGGAGAACATGAGGTATAAGAAAGCTCCCAGCACTATCGCTTGCCTTAATTGCGGTGGCCCTATCACTCTCGGCGAAATGTTCCTTGATAAGCCTTATATGAGGATTGAAAATGCTCATTCACCACCCCACTCCCTCGAACCATCTTCGATACAATCGGATTTTGTTGGAGATATGCATGAACAAATCAATTCTACGAAGTCAATACCGATGCCTTCTAAAGGATGTGATATGCGTCACCATGATTGGAGTTTCCTTAACGATGAGCTTACTATCACGACCGACCAATCTAAAGCTGATGAATTCCCTCCACAACAATTTCCGGCTCGATCAAATCCTACTGGAAATAGGCCAGAGAGCAATAGCCAAGTTGTCAACACTGTTCCGGGTCGCAAGAAGACGAGGGTCAATTGGTCCCTCGAGCTTCATCTCAAGTTCCTTAGTGCGGTTCAGCAACTAGGGATCAACTCAGCATATCCAACGCGCATACTTGAGATCATGAACATACCAGGACTCACTAAAGATGGAGTCGCGAGTCACCTCAAGAGCTACAGAAGGGCGCTAAGACAGCGCCACACAGCACTGAACCTGAAAGAATTCAACTTGTGCCTAAACACTAGGCATGGCTATAACTACAATGCCCCTGAAGTAAGAAATACCCTGCCGAATCTAGGCACCGACCAAGCTGGTAGCAGCACCATTGACTACTTGGGCGCTAATCAGAATATTCCCCTGAATCATCTCAGCACCCCTCAAGAGTATATGCCACAAGTGCAGCAGGTACGAACTCCTTGGTTTGAGCAGCAACTTTTCGCTAGTGCTCTTCCTATCCCCGATCAACATATTGCGCCTAGTGTTCAAAGATCTGCCCGGCTTGGGCATATGATTTCGGAAGATCAAGCGGGCGGATGCTCTGAGGATTTTTGTTTCTTCCATTCCCAAATGGAAGGTGCTTTTGATAGTGAACCGATCAATCATCCTCTTATAATCTCGAGCAACGACGAAGGTTCTAGCTCGAAGAATCAGATCGCTCACAACAGAAACAGGAATCCTTCAACGCCAAGCGATGATGGTCAACCCGAATATCAGTTGCTCGAAGAATCAAAAGATTTCCTTGATGAGGAGCTCCATATCTGGATCGATCAGTTTAAAACTGATGGGCTCATGAAGTTATGATCCAAAATGACGATTATATGTCTGATTCATGGTGTAACTGGCTGATCACCGAGAATCCTCAAGGGAACTAGGCACATGTGACTGGATGTATCATTAATCTTTCTGTCATAAAGTCTTCCATGCAAGATAATCTTCCTTAATGCCTAGAGTTAATCTGGGGCAGCGATCAGTACTACCTGCGAGCATCATCATGCTTGAGTGCGACAATCCCTTGTTAGATTAGAGTCGAGGCGAATCAATTGAACGCCACGAAGAAAAACATTTAAAGGCTTCACATAGGAAAATGCGAGCAAAAGCCCGAGCGAGCTCAAAGACGGTTAGCTCTGTATCGTTCTAAGGGACCTTTAGTCGTTATGAACTCTAAATTGAGCTTGTTTCATTCTCGATGGGGGTCGCTAACTCCTTCAAGAATTTTATAACAAAAAACGAACCAGTTAGGGACGCCAATAGTGCTGTGTCCTGGTAGTCAGTGAAATGGAAGTGGTACGAAACGTCAGGAGTTCGATCTCGGGATTGAAAAATCATTTTATCAGTTGGTCTATCACCCGATGAAGTTCAAAGAGATTCGACGCAGATGACTATAGAACTTGGGGCAATTCGAAAATCATCGATTCATTTTCATCAAGCGGCGAAGTTGGTATTGTAAAATGTGAAGCATGCAAATGACAAATCCGAAGCAGAAGGAGATGAATCATGATTCGCTTATCCAAGGTCGGGATTTCAACCTTCGACTAAAGCCAAATCTAGGATGAGTTTTTGATCTTGCCCACTCGACAAAACCCATCTCCACTGAAAATGGGGGCAAACCATTCCTACATCCGGAAAGCATGTCGAAGCCGAAGACATCAAATTCATCGTTTAATCCGTGGGGCAAGTCCCTGAAGCGATAGTTATCATCCGCAGAGCGTAATGGAATCCATTCTTTCAATGTAAAACGCATTTGGCCGCGGAGCCACCCATTTGGTAAAAAGAACGTATCGTTCCTAAATGATTTTCAATCAGATGCGGGGATAATGTTCTCTCATTTTCCTCTCAGGTGATGAACAGAGACGAGGCACCCAAGAAGCCATGCATTCAAATAACAAAACAATGCATGAAACACGCCCAAAAAGATGAATGAATCTCCTCCGACGTAAATCCTCGAGGTGGATTCGTTGCCCAACCAGACGAAGAAATCATGGCCACAAGCTTGAGGGCCGGCTTCTACAATCTGCACATTGGCATGCAGAATGGAATTCAAATCAAGAGTAAAGTAGTATCGTCCCAATTTGTTTTGAATTTGGAAACCCAAAATAATGCTTAATATTTATCCTTGGCAGGAGCTCGCTATCAGGGCAGACATTGCAGATTTTCACAACCCTTGTACACTCGTTGGAGCATATGACCAAGGATAAGATGTATCGTTCCAATTTTTGTAAAGTTTTAGAATATACGATGACATATCCCTTTTATATCTCCAGGATCTCCAGCCTCGATGGGCAGGTAAGTATCCCTTTTCCCAATTCATTGGAGATTAAAAACTTTCAGAAATAATTCGATTCTCACATCTAAAAAGACATAGAATTCTTACTTCATTGACATTCATGTTTTAAAACATGAGATTGTCTGAACATGAATTACACATGTATGGTGCATCACAAAATCCCTTTGAAGGATAAATCTTGATGAAATGAAATGAATTTTTCCAACAAGAGTCGTTTGAACTGTTCAAAAGGGTATTTTCTCATAAGAGAAGCGAGCCTAATCCAAACACGTCCCATACACACTTGAGAGATGAGGAGATTGGAAATGATAGCGAAACCTTAACCTATGGATATAAGGGTCATTCGCAACGATTACATGGATCGAGATGACAGAGGCATTTATTTCTTCATTCCAAACACTACAGATGCCCATTGAGAACCCAATTGAACGGCGATTTTCATTCTCAACCCTGTCAAGAACCACCCCACATTGGGGCAAATGAAGGTTAGTCCAACAGTATCAGAAAGTAAACGGTTTGAAATTTTCTTGCTCGGACTAACATAAATCTTTGTGTGTTGTTTATATGATAATCCAAGTGTCATAGGATGACGAGAATAATTCATTTCTCTATCCTACACACTGTTATCCTTTGCACGACCAAGTTGAGCCAGCAAATTCATTTCATCAACCTATTGGTGATCATTGCATATTCCAAAGCAAAGGCAACATCACTTTAGGAATGGAAGCGTGCCAAAGTTTAAGTTGCATATCTAGCATGATTTCCGAAAATCCTAGCTCCAAAAGAAAAGAAAAGCACGGGATTAAAAAAAGGGGGAAAAGAAAAATCCCTAGACATCAAGAAAAAGCAAAGTGCCTGGTAAAAAGCAAGGCTGATGTCTATTCAAAATATCCCCAGTAAAGTCTAGATATACGATGAAAAGACCCTGCAAAGGAGTCAGATTAAGATGACTACTCTCCAAATGATGTCGTGCTCAAATTGCAAACACACAAACAGACGGTCTCTTAATGTAACAAGAGACGCTTTTAAACATCCTTGTGCGCTCTAAAAGAGGAGTGTACACTTCAAGAAATGGAGATGTTCTTCGAAGGACATGTGGTAAATTTGCAATGATCACCAATGCCAAACCCTTCACAATTTTTGGACAAAAAATAAGCCTTTTTCGGTCCCCAATCCTTCCAATGTTACAACCCTGAAGCAGTCTTATCTGACTAAGACACTTGGGTTAATGTATAACTTAGCTCAAAGAAGTACGAGCAAGACTATTTCTTTCTCATTTTACAGGGTTCTTGACTTGTAAACCCGGAGCAGATAGTGAAAATTTTCGTTCAACGGCCTTGACTCAAAAGTGAGTCCCCCTTGGAAACCGATATCCAAGCCTAACACTACGGTCCCGTGAAAGACCTCCTGATCGGTCGAAATGTATGCGTTGCGAATGATCCTGAAACCCAGGCACAGGTTGGTAGGAAATTGAGCACTTTCCCTATTAAAGATCATTATCACAGAGCAGTGAGAAGCCTTCTTGGATGAGAAATACTCCAATGGATGTTTTGAGCAAACTCTTTTTGAAATTTTCAAATTGTTTGATCTAGAGTTTCCGTGCAAGGAATTTATGATCACATCTGTATATGGCAGGAATGTTTTGGATAACCTCCAGCAATCAAAATGCACATTTCATGACTAAAACTTAAGTCGTAGAATTTTGTTAGTTAGAAAATTATTGTCTTCCCAAAGATTACTAATATCTTCTTGGCGAGGAAAATATTTTCAGGTCTAAGCTTTCTGCAGGACTTTTGGCCGCCCCAAAGATTGGGTGCGTCATCCTTAGGTGAAGCCTTTTAATAGGCAAGTCTTTTCTAAGACCGATCAACAGAATGATCGAGTCTCCGACTAGCCTCGAAGAGTGGGTACGTCATCCTTTGATTCATATCAATTTGGAATCTCATAAATGGTAGAAACCGCCTGAAGGGTCAACTCAATGGTAGAAACCGCCTGAAGGGTCAATCAATGGTAGAAACCGCCTGAAGGGTCAACACAATGGTAGAAACCGCCTGAAGGGTCAATGTATGGTAGAAACCGCCTGAAGGGTCAACTCAATGGTAGAAACCGCCTGAAGGGTCAATCAATGGTAGAAACCGCCTGAAGGGTCAACACAATGGTAGAAACCGCCTGAAGGTTCAATGTATGGTAGAAACCGCCTGAAGGGTCAACCAATGGAAGAAACCGCCTGAAGGGTCAAAACAATGGTAGAAACCGCCTGAAGGGTCAATGTATGGTAGAAACCGCCTGAAGGGTCAACCAATGGTAGAAACCGCCTGAAGGGTCAACTCAATGGTAGAAACCGCATGAAAGGTCAATGAATGGTAGAAACCGCCTGAAGGGTCAAAGGACTGGTAGAGACCGCCTGAAGGATCAACCCAATGGTCCGATCCACCATACGGATCAAAACCTTGATGAATCCCGAACGCGGGAGGATTCGTTTTCCCTAATAAGCCTTACATTAGGCAAGCCATTTCTAGTTTAGTCCACCACACGGATCAAAACCCTTGGCAAATTCCCAAATGTGGGATGCGTCTTCCTTAGGTTCCTATCAGTTAGGAATCCCATTATGGTTTGACCTACCATACAGGTCAGAGCTTAACATCCCCAGGACACTCCGATGACAAGTCCTTAGGAATCTACTTGAACCCATCAGACACAGCAAATGCTGCAAGCATTCGACAAGTAAGGGGCAGGGAAGTCTATCTACTCCTTAACTTTCTTACATCATATCAGGGAATTGAATGAGCACATCTCTTTTTAAGGAAAAGCACACATTGATGGGCATGAAAATTGGATGTCATGATTTCTTTTATTTTCCCAGTCGAGTCGATCGGAATACAGGTGTCACCTTGTCTTTGAGAGAAACCTCTGACGAAATTCCTCTCAAAGAGGGGCAGCTGTTGACACTTGATTTTTGATCAGTCTTTCATAGTTTATTTTTAAAAAATTCATAAAAAATCTATAAAAAGTAAAAAAAAAAATTAAAAAATCATCTTTGGTAACCTTGACCAAGCTAAAGGAACCATTTTTGATAAAAAAATAATTTGTCATATTTTTTAATATTTTTTAATATTTTCCAAAAATAGAAAAATACATGAAAAATGAAGAAAAATAGCGTTCGATGTCGTAAAAATATAGAAAAATAGTCAATATTTTTATTTTAATTTCTTTTTCATTTTGAACTCATAAATAGTCAAAATTCAAGTTCAATTGCATGTGTTTCTTCACGACGCATAGAGTTGAATTTGGCAAAAAAATGTCATTCGAGTATTTTAATTTGTAAATTTCTACATATTTTTTAGTCTTGACGTCCAATTAGATCGACCACCATCTACAATAAATTCCCCTTGCTGAATATTTTCGTTTTTGTTTCACATGATTTCATGATGTAAAACGCCGAGTGGATCCCTAAATATAATCGGGTCGGCATGAGCTCGATAGCTCGTCCAAGACCAAATCAGGGCACGGCGAACCCCATGTGAGTACTCTCGAACTCCTTCGATGCTTCCTAATGCTTTTCTTAGGTTAGATCGTGTGTAGAATGGCTAGGACAGCTAAATCATTCTTGAGCTGTGATTGATAAATAGGGCCTTACTAGGAATGTCATGTGATTTATTTGCATATCTAGATTCCTTGAGTTGCGCATTTTATTACTGATTGTGATTGCTAGGATAATCACTCCTATCTGCATGAATTTTTAGATTTAGGGTTCATACCTTACTCATCCGCATGAATCTCAGGTTAGAAAATTCAGTCAACTTAGGTACCGAAAGGGCGTCAACTCTGACAGTTGGTGTAACTAAGTCCCCGAAACCATTTCTCTGGTTCTCGCAGAATTGAATAGAAACTCCCAACTATTCGATTGGGTGGTCCAATCACACTCTAAAAAAAATGATTGGTGGCGACTCCATGGCATGCACACTTAGCACATGTCACTAGACCACACTGAAAGTCGATCACGCATACCTCCGTTGCGATTTGGGTAATGGGCCTTGGGAGAGGCCCGCGTCCGACCAGACAGGACGGCCCATTAGCCCTCGAGAGCCCGACAACCTCAAGAGGGTCGCGACACACCTCTTCAAACTTTAGTGTCAACTCTTCAAGGTACTCATGATAAAGGATGAGCTTTGCGTCTTTTGTTTTTCACTCTCCTTGCGTCTGAAAGATAATGAGTATAGAATCTCCATAAAATTGCAGTTTAGGTACCTTCATGAAGATGGCTAACTGTAGGCTTAGAATGCATGCCTCATATTCTGAAATATTATTGATACTGGAAAAAGCCAATTTCGCTGTAACCGGATAATGTTGACCTTCAAGGGATATTATCACTGCCCATGTGTCAGCTCCTGACAGGTTGACGGCACCATCAAAATACATGACCCATTTGTCTTCTGTTAGATTCAAAACTTGATATTCCGTTTTTGTCTCTACAGAAGATGTGCAATTTTGAGAATTTTTCGCCAGCATGTCAGCTATTGCCCTCCCTTTCACGGACTTTTGAGGAGAACTCTTGATGTCAAATTCAAACAAAATCACTTGTCATTTGGCTAACCTCCCAATCAGAGCGGGTTTCTCTAGGAGATATTTGATTGGGTCATTTTCTGTCACCAGTTGAATATGATGGTGTAGGGTATACTGCATCAATCTGTAAAGTACCTATACTATTGCTACGTAAGCTCTCTCGACAGGCACGTAATTCATTTCAGACGTGGTGAACTTCTTGCTCAAATAGTAAATGGCCTTCTCCTTGCCATCCATAGGGCTTGTTTGAGCAAGCAAGGCTCCCAAAAATTTTTAGTGTATAATCAAATACAAAGTCAATGAGTGACCTGGGATTAGTGGCACAAGTACTAGTTGAGTGACCAGATAATCCTTGATCTTCTAGAATGCCTAACTGCATTCTATATCCCAAGTCACTTTCGCACTTTTCTATGGGTATAGCCTATATTGTTTTATGTGCTAATAGGCCTAATTAAACTATTATACTAAAAGAGACCTTAAATCGTTAGCGTGGTGGCCTGGGACGCCACATTATTCCTTTCCAAAATCTAATCTTCTTCCGAATAGTAGTCAATTAGGGGTTCTTCCTCGATGGCATCTTCATCTTGCCCTTCTTGAGGATACGGCTCGGTGATCAGGATTTCTTCCCTAATTGAGCGTCCCTCAGAGTGTGGAGGGTAGTCTTCGGTAGGCTGGTTGAGATGATTTAGGTGAGTAACCTATGGCTCAGACTCCCACGATCCAAATATGGCAAATTCCTCCCCAAGAGTACCCACCCAAGAGGACTAGATATCACCAATTTAAATTGTGAGCAGGAACGAATACGAAAGTCTCAAGTGCCATCATGCACGATATCATTTCGCATCATTTCCCTATCTAAGGTAACCTAGAAGATGTTTGCAGTCGGGGTTTGACCGCCAGTATGTGCGATGTGTCGTGATCATTACAATGCAAAGTCATGTACAGCAGTTTGTATCAAACACCGTTTCAATATGTGAATAAAATTAAACATACAATCTCAAATCCAACCGGCAGGAAAAAGGCCAGCAAACACTCCACCCCTTATTTCTCCAACCTGCAAAAATATCTAACACAATGATTAGGGTACATACCTCACATTCGAGAGCATCTACAAAAAATAGGGTCAGATAAAGCAATCAACTTTTTAATCTGCTCAAGTCCTCTAAAATTCATAGCCAGAGATTCTGGTTTGGATTAACTCCCCAGTGGAGTCGCCAGTCTGTCGCGACCCTCTCGAGTTTCGGCGTCGTCGAGGGATAATGGGCCGTCCATGTCACGCCTCGACTCTCGAGCTCGCGACATCCCTTGCCAAATCGACACTCGGTCACGAAAGATAGCATCCCAAGCGGACTATCGACCTACGAATATATTGCGCATGCAGAACGTGCCTAACTTCCAATACAACAAGATCATCATGGGATAGAGAAGTAGGAACAACTAGGCAAACAAAACACAAACACTACACAGATGAGAATAGATGATCCATAACCTTACATAGCTACCAGCTAACATATACAACCCCATGCGTCGGGGCTGCCCTTTAAGACTCTCAAAAAGATACATGAATCGGGTAAGGTCAACTCTCATCTACTCCAAAGGGGTATTTCCACAAAAGATCCTCTCAACGGCTCCCAAAAGATCACGACTAAGGCCAATAATCGTAATAGTCCAGCGGAGGAGCCGAGTCGTTAGGGTCGTCAGCAGAACTCTGACTCGAATGTATAGAGGGGGCTACAGACTGCTCGAGCTCGGGCTCGGGCTCGGGCTCAGGCTGCGTGCTGGGTTCGGGGTCCACTACCTCCCCGTCAAGCGTATCTATATCCATCGGTTCCCAGGCAGGGGCATTAGCGACCCCCCGAACAGGCGGTCCCTCAAACCTTCAAATCGGGCCGTAGAGATCTACCTCATCACGAATATACCAGGCCTTGAAGAGATGAGCCACCAGAAGTGGCATCCCCTCATCGACCTATAAAGTCATGATGTGACGCTCCCAGACGCTCCCAGACCTGATCCGTACTTGGCACCGAATGAGGTGTGATATCGTGAGACGAGTGGGTAAGGGTGCCAAATCGCACATGCCTCTCCATTACTTCGGACTTGAAAATATGATCCCACGACGGGGTGAGAAATAAATCTCAGTGAATCAAGCCTAAGTTCGGTTAGGACACTGATTCACCTAGAATATTCTAAGCACCACAACCATCATACACATAAACACATATATCAATACAATATAACCACCAAATAATGAATAACCAATCAAGGCATCACACAAATTCATTTATTCACGATGACCCATGCGACTGGCGTGATCCACTTTCACAACTAACGCGATCCAACACCTCAGTACGATCTAGCGTTCTTCCGGCAGGACCGGGCTACGTCCCTTTTTCCTCTCAGCGACGACTACCACAAGAGATGTATCCAGTGCACGCGGCACGGCACGGCAGGTAGGCATTCCTTAAAAAGGAACTTCTGTCCATCACAAGCTGCGACCGGCATCCGATAATCCCTTAAGACCATACGACTGGCACGTGACATGGATTATCGTGCTTTTTGGCAAGTCGTGTAATTCCATACAATAGGCACGGTAGGTGTACGAACAGTACAAAAAGAACTTGCCAGGTAATCGTCACATGTTCCTTATATGACCACACAATTCTCACTTGGCAATCGATCTATTAATTATCTTCGATTAATGCCAAACACTCATACATACATGCTAACAGACTCGGCCCACGGCCATTCAAGACACTCAGTCAGGCATCTCAGTGAGGCGACCAAATCGATGAAGTGAATAATCAATCACGAGCCATCAATCCAATCAGGCAATATCAAGCTCAATTCGTGCCAAGACTTTTATTAATCAGATTGATTTAACATATCAATCGCTCGCTCGTCTCTAACCTGTCACTCACTCGTAATCGAACCACAAGTCAACGAATTATCAAGCAAACAGTAAAATGCTAATTTACCACAGATAATTAAATCACTACAACTAACCTAATCGATCAGCCATTTAACCTAACCCACATATCTAACTAAATCGGCCCCGATCGTGTGCCTAAATTCCATAACCAACTAATCTTAGGTGCAATTAGCGCCCCAACCAAGGGTTAGGGTCAACTCACTGGGTGAGTTAGCTCGGGCGATCTCGACGATCGGCGGCGGCGAACTCGGCAACGGCAACGGCAACGGCGGCGGCAGTGGCGGTTCTCGACGAACCAAAGGGTTAAATGCGCGGTGACTCGAACCAAAACCTTGGGGACACCACGGAAAGGTCCATCGAGGTCGCCGGGACAGGTGGCCGGTGACGGAGCTCCGACGAGCTGTGGCCGGCAGCTAAAACAGAACCGGGTCAGTAAGCAAACAGAGGAAAACAGCTGTTCGGTGGGATTTCTCGGCCTCACGGGCCGTGAAAAGGCCGAACAAGGGTGGAGGACTCACCCAGGGCGGAGGGAGTCGGTTGGGACCGGTGGAAGGCATCGGAGGGCGGTCGACAGTGGTGAAATAGCAGTCGAACAGAATTGGCAAAAAATAGGGGAAACATGCGGCCGAAACAGGGGAGGTGATCGGCGACTGTTCTTGAGCTCCAAGGGCGGTGACAAACTTCCACAAGCTTAGGGAAGCAAGAGAAGGGTCTAAGGCGACTGTTGGAGGTGGTGGTGAGCGGCGGTGGTGTCGAAAATGGGCCGGGATAGAGCAGAACCGCAGAGAACCTCAAAATAGGGCATCTCGGTTTCAGGCGGCCCTCGTGGTGGTTCTGGTGTTCGTCCGGCAGCAAGGCTGGTTCGAAGTGGTCGTGAGGAGATGAGTGAGGGACAATGAGGTGGTGGCTGGGCTCAACGACGCCACAAATGGCCGAGAAAGGAGTTGGAGTGGCTCGGGTTTCAAGGGCCGAAACAGAGCACGGCTTCCCGAGTTGCTCCTGCGGCCGTCCAGCGACGAATGGTGGTAGGGATTGGGCGACAGTGGTGGCAGGAGGTCGTGGTGGTCAGCTGATGGGGTGGTGGTCGCACGAAAAGGGAAGAACGAAAGAGCATGGGGTGATATCCGTTCAGTTGGGGGTGCCACAACCAAGAAAAAGAAGAAGCAGAAGAAGAAAAAGCAAAGAGATGGAGAGAAGAGAGAGAAGGCTACGGCTAATGGGAGGGCTGGCATGGGAAAGAGAAGAATGATGGGCCACAAGAAGACTTCTAAGGCTTTGTCTTATATGGCCATTAATCAAAATTTGTCTCATATGTATAAGAGTGGGGGTATTTTGGTCATTTCGCAACTTTAGGGCTGAAACAAAATTTTGGCACACTAGACGAAGGGAAATTTTGTAATTTCACTGGCTAGGCTTCGTCAGGATTAGGCTCGGGCGCAAAAATCGAATTCCTATTCTCGGCGGCTAAGAAATCGAACCCTAATCTAAAACAATCGAAACTTCGAAATTCGTCCAAATTATCGTCTCTTCAGTCCTAACGGCTCAAAATATTTATTGACTGTAATTCCATTTAATATCCTTTTATTGAATTCAGAAACTTACAGAAGTTGAATTTCCAGGACGTCATAGTCCAGGCCTGGTCGGACGCAAACCTACCTCAAGATCCATTACCCAAATCGCAACGGAGATATACGTGGTCGACCTTCAATGTGGTCTAGTGACATGTGATACGTGTACATGACAAGGAGTCGCCACCAATCGTTTCGTGGAAGGTACGATTGGAAACCCTATCGAATAGTCGGGAGGATTCTATTCGATTCTGTGAGAATCAGAGAAGTGGGATCTAGGACTTAGTTACGTCAACTATCAGAGTTAACGCCCTTTCGGTACCTAAGTTGATTGGTTTATCTGACCTAAGATGTCACGCCCCGAACCCGGTGAGCACGCGAACATCGCCCTAGGCCACTCTTATTTCTCAACATTCTAGGATCCTTAGGCTCACTTCTTCCATATGAGATTACATACAAATAGGCGAAAGCAAGAAATCACCTCCATACAAAAACAATACAAGATGACTTGGGACAATAGTGGTACATTTCTACTTAATCACCAATTACAATTCTACTTCAAAGCGTGACGGATTCCTTAACGTCACAAAATATCCTTTAACCAATCAACTACTACTTCCTCGAAATTTCCATCCTTGGCCAGCTGATGCTTCATAGCTTGGAACCTGAAAAAATAAAAATAAAAATAAAGATCCCACGACTAGATGAGACTTACGTCTCAGCAAGCTATCCTAATCCTAGATTAAGCCATCCGTCCCACCGAACCAAAGCAATCACAATAACATGCAATCTTTAAATAAAACAGTGCATGGCAATTTCTCAAAGCATTGAATCATGTTAACACTGAAATTTCAATCCAGGTAAACATGGCATCAAGTGATCAAGCTTCCGTACTAGCATCAGAAAAATTCATATCATCACAAAATTATAAGATGGTTCCACTTCGATTCACTTTTCCAGAGACTAGCCGGCGTTCAGACGCCTCAGGCTATCCCGATCAATAAACCCGCGTTCAGACGCATCAGGTTTAATAGCTTATCACCAAGCTCACGTCGACATGTACAATTCTTATCCCGCGTTTAGACGCATCAGTATGGACTTTCATATCTAAACCCCGCGATTAGATCGCCTCTGGGTATATCTCGTTTCTAACTCCGCGATTAGATCGCATCAGGGTGTGTTTCATTTCTCAACCCCGCGATTAGATCGCCTCAGGATGTGCCTCGTTTCTCTACCCCGCGATTACATCGCCTCAGGGTATTTCACATTTCCTTGACCCCGCGATTACATCGTATCAGGGTATTTCACATTTCCTTGACCTCGCGATTACATCACATCGGGGCATTTCACAGTTCCTCGACCCCGCGATTACTTCGCATCAGGGCATTTCACAGGGTTCAACAAGACGTGCCTCCAATGATTTCAATCACATAACATCACGAGGAAATTTCATACACATGCTCGAAAACCAATCACTGGTTAAACAAATATGCATTGCCTTAATCACGATTCAAGAAGCAAGCACAAAGCCGTCGCACATCCAATAAGACACAACGCCAAGCACATCATTAAATTTAATCATGAGAACACAATTCTATAGCACCTAAGCACTCCTAGCTTCATTCCTCATCAAGACCATTCAACTTTCATTCACTCAAGCAATACGAGTCTATAAACTCATCGATTTCTCAATGAAATCATCCGGTCGCGTCCGAATGTCGTAATAAAGGGTTATGGGTCACTCACCTTCGTCCGAGCTAGCCAAAAATCCACCGAAGACACCTCGTCAAGCTCGATTCGAACTCCAATCACCGCCGTCCAAAACAGGGCAGCAACTCAACTCAGAATAAATTCGCCCATTCAACCCATTTAACTCTCCAAAATTCAATTCCACCCATCCTACACATTAATAACACCCTAAATCACATTCTAGAATGCCTTAACACCACATTTAGAGTATGATAATGCCAAGAACAGCCCCCAACAGAACCGGTATGCTCAGAATTGAAACGGAGCAGAACCGGCTCTGCTCCTCCTTGCCTTAACAGTCCACAATCATCTTTAAGTCTCAATTTTTTTCATCACTTCCACTTGGAGAAACCTTAATCAACATGTTATAGAACTCCATAGAAATTTTCGAAGTCAATTAGCACTCCTAAGACCTCCAAACAGACCGATTCCTCCCAACTCACCGGCGGTCAGAATTTGTCTGGGAAATCAACTTCAATCAAACCATTGAAACTTAATCGAAACTTAACCCAATCAATGGCCCCAACTGAGTGAACATAGCACTACATGTCATGTAAATCCCATAAAAATTTCGAAGCCATTCGAAGTCACTAAGAGGGTGAACCATAGCCCTCTCTCAGTAGCTCAGAATCCATCCGGTTTTCTTCCAAAAATCAACATAAATTAACTAGGCCTCCAAAAATTGAAAATCCAATTGGAACTTATCAAGGACAGGTTAAACTAACCTATGGTGGTTGGCGGTTAGCCAAAAGATCATCGAAAATGGCCTTCGTACGGACCGAACAGCATGGTCAGAAACTATTTTCCTGGGAAGTTTTCTGTTAGGTGAAGACGAAGAGGAAAATGAAGCACAAATGGAGGAGGGACGAAGTGGTCATCCAGCTGAAGCTTGAAGATGATATCCAATAAATAATTGAAACCAATTTGACAAGATGACATTTAATGAGGATTAAGACATGGTTCACTCTCCACTTAACACTTGGCATGGCTCTATTATTGGTTTTTTCTCTTTGACCACCATTGACTTTCTTTGCCTTCTCCTCCAAGCATTTTCGGCAGCCACTAGGGATAGGTGAAATGACTCTTTTACCCTTCTAACTTTCTTAAGGCAAAGAAAAAGGTTGAGGGGCAAAATAGTCATTTGGCACTTTTCGTTCGAAACTTCGTTTTTCCTTATTTTGAATTACCATTGGTGAGGCGACGTCAAATCCTTTTCCAATTTTGAAATTCATCATTTCCAATTGCCAATTCGGCTTCCATTTCATATATCAAGCCTCGAGGGTCGAAAATCCAAAATGTCACATAAGATTTCATGCAAATGAGTAAGGTGTGAATCCTAAATCTAGGAGTTAATGCAGATAGGAGTGACTACCCTAACACTCACAATCAATAACATAAGTGCGCAAATCAAGGATCCAAGACATGCGGATAAATCTCATGAATACAGCATGGCATCCCTAATAAGGCCGTATTAGCCTAGAGAAGTGTCAATCAAGGCTTAGGAGTGATTTAGACATGATTTGCCCACGATGGATAAAATCATAATTTTGAAGAAATTTGGGACAATTTGACCCAAAAGGGTAAAATAGTCATTTCAAATTAAATATGGGGTCGAAAAGGGGTGGAAATAGGATTGGTCATCAAATCAATCCATTTCCTATTTTTCGAAAATTTTTAGAATTTTTCTGGAATTTTGGAAGCGATTTACCCTTTGAGGGGTAAAATCGTCATTTCAGAAGAAGACGATAAGTGAAAATCCCAAACAGAAGGATTGATCAACTACCAGACCCAAAATCTTAATTTTGAGCAATTTTCACTACTCGATTAGAGTAGGGAAGACGATTTACCTTTTGAGGGATAAAATCGTCATTTTTGGAAAAAGAATGAGATTTGAAAACCCAAGCAAAAGAATTGATCACCTAACTAACCCTAATCCTTATCTCGGCATTTTCGACCTATCTCATATACAAAGCAGAAGCGATTTACCCATAAAGGACAAAATTGTCAATTTTCAGAAGAATGGATAAGAAATCTCAAAAATAGGATTGACTAGTTGTATGTGGTCATTCTTCAATTTTTGGGAATTTCTGAAGTGTCTAGGAATTTTCTACGATTCTTTTACATTTTTTTTTGGAATTGTCTAGGATTTTGTAACATTTTTTAGAATTTTCTAGGATTCTTCTGATTCTTTTTAATTTTTTAAAAATTATTTTTGATTTTTTTTAAAATATGATACGGACCGATTCGACCGGATCCACTCGGATCGGAACCCGGCCCAAACCCGGATCAGTGCGGACAGCCCTACCAAAACGACGCCGTTGTGATTTTTTTTTATTTTTCTATTATTCGGATTTAATCCGACGGCCCTTATTAAACCACGTGGCTATTCCACGGCTGGTGGATCGGTCGACTGAAATCTATGGCTCAGATCAAAAGCCGACTAAACCTCATCCGTCTGATCTGATTACTTAGACCTACGGCCACGATTAAAAGACTTGACTCAATCTGGACCATTCATTCTCACTAAACTAAACGACGTCGCCTACTCACTTAACCAAACGGCGCCGTTTCCCTTTTTTTTTCCAATTATAACCTAATATCCTAATTACCAATCAAATGGCTACTAAAAATAGGACTCGATTAACCCTAGCCGTCGGATCAAATCTGACTCAGCCCAAACGAACTAGCAACCTTACCAACTCAACGCACACGTGGACCAATCATAGAACGCCACCTAGACCTTTGACTCGTTGATTCTGCCATGTCAGCTTCGTCTTCAACCTCTCGACCCTGAAGGAATGGACGGCTGAGACTCCTCGGCACCGATGAACGACTAAACCTAGACCGATTGAAGCGAAACCAGTGCCGTTCGACTCGTCTACTCCTCTAGTTTCATATATGTCAAAATTAGAGCATTTCTCCATGGAATCAAGCACAAGCAAGCTCGAATCAGTACGGGTATAACTACTCCAATCATACGATTCATGGCATTTCAAGTCAATTAATCAACACAGAAGTATCATAAGAGGTTCAGAACACTTACCTCGAGCTCCGATTGAGCCCGCACGGCCTAGATTTGGCTAGGCGAAATTGAACAGTGTTTGGCAATGAAGGTTGAGTTTGGAGACTCCATTCGAAGTATCCAGATAAGGTCGATGCAAAATGATAATGTGATGATAGTCAGTGATGCTTGAGGAGTAAAACGCCCACTCTAACTCGAAGAATTATGATCGGAATCGAGTTCCGCCATCAAAGCGCAGTGAGAAAACTCAGAGATTTAACTCACCTATTTCAGAATGATAGGAGGCGTGGTAGGTCCCGATCGACTCCTGCTACTTCAGGCGTGCTTCTGATGACCTTTGTTGGCTTCGGTTTGGCCGGAGATGGCCTAACCAGTGCCTTGGATTCGAGCTCGAATTCTCAACGGCGGGGACCAGAGAATGAGCTCTCTGTGTCTCGTTCTCTCTCTCTCTCTCCAGATTCTGTTCATCTCCTTCAACAGAATGGACCTCTCCCTTCTTCTAGAAAGCTTGTTTAGGCTATATCTCCCTTTTTCAAAATTGTCGCCAATGGAAGGGGATTAACCGACTTGAAATGACATGTGATTAGGCGTGCCATTTGGTCCAAACGGCGTCGGGGATGTTGGGTATTCCATCCAGCTCCGTTTGGTCTTCCGGCAAGTCTCATTTGGCACGGATTCGAGCTGAGTGTGGCTTCGTTGACTTTTGGCAGCTCCGAAGCTTGACCGGCTAATTATTCTCTCCCCCGGCGACGTCGGATGGTGCCGCCGGTGTCAATCGACAAGGAAGGGTGAGGGGAAGCCCACCAATGCACCTTCAATTATAGTCGATTGGTCAATCAATTTTGCTGTCAAAATTCAACCTGGTACTATTCACTTGCACGGGGATCCTGATGTTAAAGACGACACTGTAGTGGACTAGTTCGACCGGTCAGAACCGGTCCGACTCAATTTTTCGCAAAATTAACCAAAATTCATGTGGAATTTTCATAATTAAGCCACATAATCGAACTTAGGACACGAATATCATCTGATAATGTGCTTTTGCCCAAAATTTCTAGTCAATTTCTATGAAAACCCCAAATTTTCATTTAATCTCAATTCGAAAAATTATGCAGTTGATAGCTTAAACAGTCAAATTGGACCAAACCACCTATGCTAATCGACTTAGAATGATGAAAAATATTGTAGTGACTTCAATTTGCAAATGTAGCCCCTGAATTGAAAGTAATTTCAATTATGCCCAAATTTAATGACTAAATTGCAATAAAATGTGTAATTTTATCCGAATCATGCAATTATACCATTTATGTGAATAAAATTGAAAATAATGACAATCAGATTGGATGACAAGACTCTCAAAATTCCAAAAATTGTAAATTAAAAAACTCGAAACATATTTTTTTTTTTACAAATTCAACCTTGTGCGTTACAAAGAAACACACAAAATTAAACTTGAATTTTGACTTTTGATGAGGTAAAAAAGACAAGGGATTTTAAATAAAAATATTGACTATTTTTTTTTCATATTTTTGTGACCTCAAATGCTATTTTTTTTTATTTTTAAGTATTTTCCTATTTCGACCTAAAAAAATATTTTCCTATTTTCTAAAAATACTAAAAAAATGTGAAAAATACGAAAAATTATTTTTTAGTTAAAAATGGTTCCTTAAGCCTGGCCAAGGCCACCAAAGTTGATTTTGTAATTTTTTTTAATGAATTTTCTATGAATTTTCTAAAAATAAACTAGAAAAAGGTTGATCCAAAATCAAGTGTCAACAAACTCATAAATGGACCTTTCAGTCCAGAATACCCATGAACATGATCAAATTTTATTCTATGGAATTTATATGGGATTCCTCTTTCTTTACGTACAAGTTTATATGAATCATCTACTACAAAACCTTCGGGTTACATAATATAGACTTCCTCGAAGTATCCAATTAAGAAGAAGTTTCAATATATGTATGATAAAGCTCCTTATTATGATAAGCTATTAATACCTTAATCACTCCAAAAAAAATTATGAGAGACTGAATAAAAATTATTTTAAGTCTACTTATTCTTTATGATTGAAAATTTTCACTACAAATCTGTCTTTAAACTTATTAAATAAAGCACTGATTAAAAAGTGATTTGATATAATAACTTAAAAACTTTTATTTGGAGTCCTTTTAAGTTTTGCACACCCAATTGCAGCAGATGGATTTGTGACCTTGAGGCATGCGAATAAGCTTTCAAACACCGTATGTTTCATAGTCTGTATCTCATCTACCATACACCCAACTACAATTCTAATTATGAACAAGAAATAGCAACTGTATAAATTACAAGATCAATTATATAGTCGATTTTGCAGTCATGCTCTACTGGATAGACTATTTAGTATGACTTGATACAACTGATCGCCTCTACCTAATAGATCTTTTAATAGGAATTACTTTAACATTTATTCTGTGCTTGTGGGGTTTGATAAACTTCATCAGGAATTATCTTAATAACAAGAACCTGAACCTCAACAGAATTTAATCGTAACTTAAAATGCTACATGATCTTATGTATAGACAGAAAAACAACACAGTTATCCTTACCACACTATTAACTTTAATAGTCTGTGAGCAACTACCCTTATTCGGCTATATCAAGCTCCAGCAATTTAGCTATCTGTAATTCCACAATTCTTGTTTCTCTTTTGGGAGGATAAATCAATACCCCTTGAATGATCTGTATAAGGTACGAAGTAAAACTGAGTGGTTCTGGAGTCCAACTTATCTAATGTTGGATTATGTTACTTTATATTTGCATGAACACCTCAAAACTTAATATGGTTCAAACTAGATTAACGTCCAGCTCATGACTCAAAAGAAGTCAATGGAACAATTTTATTAGAAACATAATTCACAATGTAAATGGCCACTTTCAAAGTTTCACCCCATAGAAAATCATAAAAATTAGTTTTATAAATCATACTCTTCTTCATATCCATAATGTGTGATTGCGCCTTTCAGCCACACTTTTCTGTTCAAGAATAGTAAACTAAGTTACTATCCTAGAATCCTTTATGTATTTGGTAAATGGCTCTTTTTAAGCTATCCAGCATTGCCATGTCAACCACGATACTCACCACCTTGGTAAAAAATGATAATCTTTATGATTTTTTATTTTAAAAGTTTATTGAGTATAGTCAGAAATATGTTGAACTTGTCACGAAAATTAAACTTTTCTTTAATCAGTACAAAAACATATAAAGAAAAATTATCATTTAAATGTGATGAAATAAAAACTCTTCACAATATTGCCATATAGGATCTACTAATACCAATATGAATGATCTCCAATAGGTCATAACTATCGACTACAGTTTCATTCTTTATCTTAGTCATCTAACCTCTACAGTAATTTACGCATGTGTCTAAGTCACTTTTCTGAGTGGGCAAAATGTTTGACTTTATCAGTCTTTCCACTCGTTCTTTAGAGATGTGATCAAGAAGCTTATTCTGCAATACGTATGACCGTACCTTAGGCAGAGGTCCTTTTGAAGCAACCTTTTCAGCTGTATAAGTGACGTACAATTCAGTGGGAGATAAACATAATATGTACAATCCATTGGACATAGTGTAGTACACAACTTTATTTTAATTAAAAGAAATATTAATTATTTTATTTGAAATCTCAAAAGAGTAACTACGCATGTCCAAATTTGATACGAAAAATAAATTACATCTTTAAGGAGAGTACATAAATATGTTTCTTATTGTCACATTAAAATCAGAATCCGGGATGACATTCCCATCAATTCAATGTCAACTTTATAAGTTGTTTCTATAGTGAGCTTGATTCATCCTGATTTGGTGTCTTTTAGTTTATGAATTCATATATGGTAATCGCAACATAATATGGTGCACCGCTATCTAGCCATCAGAAACCATATGAGGCTTTAGATAAAATAAACTCACAAACCAACACTAAAGAATCATTACTTTATACTCATGTTTTGATAATCAAGTTTTTGTATCAACTGCAGTCTTTTTTTTTATGTACCTGTTCTTCTTATAAAAGAAGTAGCGGTTACCATGCTTCTCAAAGAATGCTTTTCATGGATCCAAATCGTCAAAATGACCGATAGTTTACTATAATACCTTATGAGTATGATCAGAACTGCTTAACATGCAATTCCACCAACTTTAAGACGTAATCTTTAATCTTAATAGAACCATCACATCTGATGTTGAAGAGTCATTATAGATATGTACCACCCTTAGTAATAGAGTAGATATAATTTCAAAGCCTCAAAGGCTTCCTTTACTTAGCAGTGCAGTTAACTGGCAAAAAATACTTTTCATGTGTTCTTTAATGGATCATTTTATATCAAATAAACGAATCCGATCGCTCTTTACCCAATAAGCACATAATGCTTTTGAAAGTTCTCAATAATGAAAGTGAGAACTACGATGTCTTTCTTGACAAGAGCATACAAATATTTTCTAGTCATGTGTAAACAGAAAATCCTCATGGAGTTCTCAAAACTTGAACCCAGATAAATCTCAATTTTCAGTTTTAACTGAGTTGCTATTCACAAAACGGTGACCGTAAAACAATCAATGTTTTCAATTAGCATAATGTAAAATTTTCACCTTAAGAGATACATACATCATCATATAATCACCTTTGTGCAGAAAACATGACATGCAGTTGTATACTCCATACATTACAGCG
The DNA here is from genome assembly GCA_021437785.1 of Rhodomyrtus psidioides. Classification (NCBI taxonomy): domain Eukaryota; kingdom Viridiplantae; phylum Streptophyta; class Magnoliopsida; order Myrtales; family Myrtaceae; genus Rhodomyrtus; species Rhodomyrtus psidioides. The sequence goes on along the minus strand of JAILYB010000015.1, from coordinate 7,728,038 downwards.
GCCATGAGAATTTATTTCAATCTTCATTATCACCACCTTTGAGTGTATGACAGCACTTAGACTAATCAATCATCAGCCATATGCTGTACATGCAAACCTCCATGTAAAAATACGCAGTTACCTCATTTGTGAGTATAACTATGCATTCAAACATGAGACATCCTAATATTTTGTAAACTGTTCTTTATTAACTCAACTAAGTGTGCCACTTTGGCGGTCATGACCCAATTGAACTTACCTGAAATTGGGATAACACATTTACCGTATACATGTAATTTCAGAAATTACGGGCAATCATCCGCAAAATTACACGCCGCTAATTTACATTGATACAATCAACAATACATGTCGAACCATAAACAATTAATTGACAAATCATGCTCCACATATCCGTATGTGATACTTACATGTGAGCTTGCACCTGTATTTTATAAAATCATAGAGAAATACCTAAAAATACCTAAAAATACCCAAAAATACCCCAAAATATACACGTACTTGGAGATCCATATGTATTTACCATCTATAAAAGCATCAAACATGTAAAATAAATATACCACCTTGTAGAGCATAAGTATACGAGCACGTCGATACTTGAAATACCTCGAACGCATCACATGTGCGTCTCTCTCTCTCTCTCTCTCTCTCTCTCTCTCTCTCTCTCTCTCTCTCTCTCTCTCTCTCTCTCTCTCTCTCTCTCTCTCTCTCTCTCTGTGCATGGTCCCCAAGCGCTGACACGTGCATCGCACATGTTCGGTCTCAGCCGATACTGAAAGTCGGCCCGACTGATTTATCCGATCCAACCGTTACCCCTTTAGCCGACCAGCGAACTAGGTCATGCGATCTGACCGGAACGGTCAACGACTGTTTCGACCGAATGGCCCGAGTCAATAGTCAACTAGTCAGATCGGGTTCACAAGTCGAATCGGGTCACCGAGTCGACTCGAGTCACCCGGGCTTGGTTGACATCAGGAGACGTCAGCCTGCACGTGTCGAGCACGTGCGGGCCCAGGTCTAGCTTGCGTGGGGATAACTGGCGCATAGCCTCCATACAATCCGAACATATAATTTCTCTTTTTTTTATAAATGTAATTTGGTTTTTCTACGTTCTCATGGCCAAACTTCCTTTATAGCAAAAGTGGAAGTCTGATTTGTGTAGACTTTGACCAGAATAAGGAGAACATCAAAAGCCAAAAAAAGGGGAAAATCTGCACCACACCAAAAGAAGACGCATATACGGATTCTCACTGATGGCCGCACGATCCTTTACGAAGAAGCCTCAGCCGCATGAAGTAGAATAATAAAAAAATGCCAAGTAAACCATTGAAGCCGTTTTTTTTATTTTCGAATAAAAAAAATTCAAAAATTGATCAAAATCGGGATTCGAGATCTAATACGCGTATGCTCTGATACCACATGTAAGTTGCGACTATAATCCGTATGCAACAATCCAAGATCATTACTTATAGATACACGAATCACAGATTCATAGAGTTAAAGAATTGACGCGCCTTGTAGTGGAACCGTTGTTCTTGATGCGGAATTGCGACGATCCGATGCTCAAGAGCTTCTCCTCTATGAACCCCTTTATCACTGGCTTCAATGAAACGGCTCATCACATATCGCTTCAGACGACTCTTTTGTGAGGTTATGTGGACATTAGGGTTTAGAAGATGGAGTTGAACTCTATTTATATCCCCTCATCAAGAATAAGGTTATCTCGGCCCACACTATCCAGCATCATATCTGACTAGAATTAGGAAACTGTATATATCTTTCTTTATTAGACCAATTAATAATTACAGTAACAGTTGAAACAAATGCGGAAAACAAACACAGAACACAAGAATTTACGTGGTTCGATCAAGGTGATCTACGTCCACAAGCGAGGCAAATCGAGATTCCACTATAATCAAAGAGGGTACAAATTTCAAAAGTCGTTCTCAGCGACTGAACAAAAGCACACTACTCACGAAACTCTCTAATGACGAAAAACTTCCGTCCTTACAAATAAAACCCTAGCTGCAGCAAAAATAAAGCCCAAAAAATTTTCTCGGGGGCGTTGCCCCCGATCTCCAATAGAGATCTGTCGCACCCCTATAGAGATTTGTTCGCTTGCTCCGAGTTGGGCCTATCGGCCCTACTCTCCGCGTCACGAACCAAATCTTAATTTTCTCTCCACTTTTGGGCCGTACAAAAATATGTCGGGTCGGGTGATGAGCCGGACCGAGTATATAAAATTCAAGACATATTTAACAGTAACAATTAATAAAGCTCACAATTGAATATATCAAAATAATATATCCTAACACGATGTGCAGTAAGAGAATCTTTGCAATGGATGACTCATATTTGAACCCAATAAGAATCTGTAACGTCGCTTTGTAAGTTAATATATAAGGTTGGATTTTAACTCAGAAGAGGTTTTACATGTTCACAAACTCTATATAGATGAATTGTGTCGCTATTAAGCTTAGTCTCTCTATCCTAATCATGAAACTTACTCTGGTGGACATTGAACGCAGAAAGTTCGATTGAGAGAGAATAATAGTCATCCTTCCAAATTGGATCAGACAAAATGACCGGCTTGTGCGTGGGCGGTCCAAGTCTTGTTTCGCTCTAAAAAATTTTCCACCTTCATAAGCAATTGTTGGCCCGAGCGTGCATGACAATTACGTCGAGGAGGCTAAGGATAGTTGGTTCTTGTCTCTTGCGAAGAAGTCGTGAATTTTGGCTAGGGTTTGCTCATGTCCATAAAAAATATCCTCTTGTTAAATCTTAGTCTATCCTTGGGTTCCATGCACTTTCATTCTTTTCACAAGCAGGCATTTCTTGACGTTAATACTTTTCAAATCACCAGAACCATACAAGATCAGTCAGGACGAAACGTCGAAATAAATATTTCACATAAAGCATTCTTACTTAGGTTAAATTCTACAATACTCGAGGGCCACGGGTTCAATGGACGTGCTGGAGCACATGTTCTCGAACTCGGAAGTTCAAGCATTCAGGTGAACATAATTATGGAGACTCTTCAAACCACATAAACTATCAAGGCATGGTCGTTCAACTCTGGTCAAATCCTTTGGTTGCTTCCACCTTCGTGCATTACGTAATTCTCGCAGCGGAAAATTCAATGCAAACCGTTCAATGGAAGAACATGATGCGGCACAGAGCTAATAAGAATTTCTATGGCGACGATGCGGAGGGGATTTCGATAAGAATCGTTCAACTGAAGAACAAGCCGCGTCTCGGAAATAGTAATATTTCCAAGGTCGCGATCAGCGGAAATCGGATCAATCCTGTCAATATGTGCTATATCCCTGTAGCTTGGCTGGCTGGCTTATTCTGATGGACGCGGAATGGAGAAAGTTCAATTCCGCAGAAACTGGAGAATTGGCGTATGCTTGTAATTCCAGGTGAGAACCATGGATGACAATATCAAATTGCCTCAGCATGAAAACACTGGAAATCCAATGGGACCGTTGGTGGAAAAAGAACGTATACATTTCTTTGAATGCCGCAATACAGAGGTTGTCTACAGTAGCTTGTCAATTGAAATAGCTAGCATCCATTATCAGTCAATTTCTTTCTTTCTTCCTTTCTTTCTTTGTCTTGGTGCAAACACTGGAGTCAATGTCAAATGTCTTACGATCAGACAGATACATATGTTAGCATAATTTTCACGTCGATTGACAGCATCATTTGTGGCTTTCCCACATCTAGACGTCATCTAGTTACCATCTTTCTGAACTTACTAAGCTAAAACAATCCAAGTCGTTGTTGAATATAAGCATGAGCAATGGATCATTCAATCAATCTCGGCTCCTGGGGGACATTTAAAAGATAATGTAAAGTTCCCCAAGTCTAAGCAGACGATGCCCATATGAAAACTTTCACTTAACATATATTATTGGCTGATGTGGAGTTATAAGCGATAGGTTGGATTCTTGAAAAAAAACCCTAAATTACATTCCTATATTGCCCGATGACAATACCATGAAAGACGGGTCAGCACAACTGGATCGGGATGGCTCTGCACCTGATCCGAACTCGATCCATTTTTGTCTGGAAAACACAGTTTTTTTATAAAAGTCAATGCGAGGGTCGACAAAACTGAATACCCGCGTATTGAAACCCTTGTTTGACCCTAATCAAATTATATATACTGTGAAAATCAAACGCCCCCTACCCTTTAAGATTAAACTATGGACTTTGAAGGGTGTTGCCATTACAGTCAGTTTCGGTCCCCCGGAAAGCAAAAGGTAGAACGGTGGAAGACCATGGACCGCGAACCCCTCAAAGAAAGGCAAACGAAAAGTCTAAAGCACAATTGTTTGAGAAGTTCTTTAAAATCCTCAAACGCCCTAAAATAGACATGTACGTATATTCATATGAAAAATCAATGCCGACTATCGTCACGGAACATGTTCGACTAAGTCCTGAACGAGCCCTTCCACATGTTATGTACATCCCGTGAGGAAAAATTTCAGGCGGTAATTGATTTTGGACGAATTTAAAAGCCATGACTAGTTTGTTTTCGAGAACTCGTGTGATGTGCTCCCATTTAACTCTAGAAGTTTGCTTGATGTAAATTATTGCGGATCATTTTTCCCCCCGCTTGATGTGGCGTCACATGAGAATCAAATAACTTGTCTCATGCACGGCATTTATTAAAGAAATTTGACAGCATGAAAAGATAATATTCTTGTTAAAGAGGGGGGAAAACAATGTAGGAAAAGAAAGAGAGACCTACGACTTTTGCAATGCAAGAAACTTCAACGATGTTGTCTCAGCATTAGGTTGGGTCCGATCTTTGCGGCTTGAAGCTCTCTCTCTCTCTCTCTCTCTCTCACACACACACACACACATCTGTGATATGTTATCTCAAACGTTGAAGTTGAATTCTTCCACTTGTTTACAATAACAACCGGGAAATATATTTAAATGCATTTCTTCGAGCACAATTGGATGGGAGCTGTTGACATTTCTGTGTGTTTTGTGTGCGTGTATTGATGATGCAAAAGGGCAAGAGTTGAAACTCTTCTTTCCTCTTTTCTGTGCTCTGTAGTCATGTACTGCAGGCCTTATATATGCATAAAGAAGAAGGGGGAGGTGCTGTATCTGGGACGCTCTTATTGATTTTATAGTCAAACCCTAGAAAGGAAAACACAGGAGGAAGAGGAAGAAGAAGAAGAAGACAGAACGAGAAGGTATGGAGGACGGTTTTGAAAGATCTTGTCATGGAGGTGTTGATGTTGGCAAGGGAGAGAAGAGAGTCGATGAAGAAAATCCTGATCATCGTGATGGGGGCTGCGAGAGCAGCAGACAAGTAGTGCTTGCTCAAGAGGTGTGAAATTCAAATCCCTTCCTCTTACTCTATTTCTTCAGTTTAATTACAACAAATCTTTCTTTGTTTTACTATCTACAATCTGAATATTTTTCCTGAATCTAACTGGATGCTTGTGTATTTCGTAAAGATAATCCTAATTTTTTTTTTCCATTCATAGACAAAAGAATTGGTTCTTTTAAGGACTTGATCTCTTTCAAGCAGAGTGAATCGGTTCTTCTTCTTCTTCTTCTTCTTCTTCTTCTTCTTCTTCTTCTTCAAGAATGAACCGCCAACTATCCGCTCTCGGAGAGCTCGTGCTTTGTTCTTCGTATTCTTCACCTGTTGTCCTATTTTCGTCTTTAGGTTAAAAATAAAATGCCACCGAAAGAAAGCGAAAATTCAAAGTCGTCTCCTCCGGAGCAGATGATATCTACCCCGAGAAGAAAGGTATGTGAAGAAGTAGAATTCTGCACCGTAACCATTATGTCGGAGTTACCCAATTAAGTTTACATGTAAAGAATCATCTTCTCTATATTTTGAGTAAATGTATAGATCTCGATAGTGTTAGCGCAAGCGCAAGCGCAAGCGCATACTCATAAAGATATTGCAAATTCAAGGCATGCAACTCTGCGCCTCTGGAAGTGATGTATATTCTTGATCATCAGCAGGGATTAGCAACATGTTACTATTATTCATTTCTGCAGTTCCCCCATGGGAGTTTAGTGAACAATTAAATAAAGTTCGACTGATTTAATCTGGAAACTTTTTTTCTCGTATAATCCATAACCATGATTACATAGTTTATGCCACAAATAGATGGGATCGATGACAAGAGCAAATGGAAATTGAATTTGATAGATACCGACATCTTTGTCTTATATGTTGAGCGCCTGAAAATAGGTCAGAAATAGATGCATGATATTTCATCGTTCAAAATGTGCTGCAGAGATCATTGACTTGGATCTCTTATTATGTTGAAGATTCGGTCAATATCATTGATCAGTCGATGCTGACCAAAATTGCCTGCTAAAAAGTACGGCTGATGACTTTGATCGCCAGTTGATTCTCTTCATTCCTAGTTCAAACAAAATGCTCCACAACTTGATTGCACATTGGACACCACAAAACATTGATCCGAAACCGGTCAATGATTTCATATTGAACTGTAGCCTGATGTTTGAGTTTTTGTATGGTTATTGGGTATTATTATCACCCGGTAGTCTATCTGATTTATCTGTATTTATTCTTCGTCATTCATTAGTTCTCATCTTTATGTATTTTCTTGATGCAGGAAGATCAACATCAGCTTGAATCAGCCAGAGCTGAAATGAGTCAAGTAAGAGAGGAGAACCAGAAACTCAAGATGTATTTGACTCAAATAATGAGAGACTACCGGACCCTCCAAATGAAATTCTTCGATGCCGTCAAGCAAGAAGATGACAGTAAGAAATCAGCCGATGCCGCCAAGGGGAATCGCCGAGAGATTGATCAGGAATCTGACGAACTTTTCTCGCTCAGCCTCGGAAGAACGACGAGTGATTCGAAGAAATCATCATTAGAGGATAAGAATAAATCAGTAAGCCAAGTGAAAGAGAATGCTAATGATCATAATTTTGAAGAAGGGTTGGGCCTCGGACTGGACTACAAGTTTGAAGTGTCGAAATCTGGAACGACAGAATCGTTGCCGAACCCAAGCCCCGACACAAGCATCGAAGAAGCAAAGGAGGAAGCAGGAGAGACGTGGCCACCAAGCAAAGTCCTAAAGACAATGAGAACTGGTGGTGATGATGAAGTCTCCCAGCAAAATCCTGTGAAGAAAGCTAGGGTTTCTGTGAGAGCAAGATGTGACACTCCAACGGTTAGCGTCATTTAAATTTATTCATCTCAAGTATATAGGAGGAGAAGAGAAGATAATCAATTTATCTTGTTGAGTGTGTAACATCTCTTTTGTGAAAATCATTACTTAGCAACCTATTAATAGAAAAGCTTCTTTACCTAAATATATCTGCAGATGAATGATGGATGTCAATGGAGAAAATACGGGCAAAAGATTGCGAAAGGAAATCCATGTCCTCGAGCATATTATCGTTGTACTGTTGCGCCATCCTGCCCAGTGAGAAAACAGGTATATATCAATCCTTTAACTAGCTAGCCATATTAAATGCAAAGAGATATTTTTGCTCAATGATTGCACATAAATTCATGTAAATTGTCCCTTCAAACAATATTATTGTACCCTAATTAGCCTCACTCATTTGTTAATGGATACATTAGATAAACAACTTGTATGAATCCGACACTTAATGGTCGCTTTACTAAGTTACAGAAGTCTTAATGTACCAACAATAAAATATGCAGGAGCAAATATATGACTACAATAATATAGCATATCATGCATTCATGTACTAAATTAGGCCAACCTAAATTAAGACGTGATTAAAGTAACTTGGATCATATTTGATTGTTGTGCTTGACACTCTCATATCAAATTTAACACGACTAGATTCTCACCTTCCTCCCCCCCCCCCCCCCCCCTTAAAAAAAACCCACAAATGGGATATTTTCTCTCTAGTGCCTCTCTTTGGAAATTACTGACAAGAAAATGGATTGAAACCTAGCTATAGTCTATATATCTAATCCGAAATATAATCTGCTACATTTCCCATTATTTCAATCATCTTTTAACTCAATTTAAAAGCATTTAGGTTCAAAGATGCGCCGAGGACATGTCCATCTTGATCACCACCTACGAGGGCACGCACAACCACCCGCTTCCTATGTCAGCCACCGCCATGGCCTCCACCACCTCCGCGGCAGCCCACATGCTTCTGTCCGGCTCATCAAGCTCTCAAAACAGTGGCGGTCACGGCTCATCGGGCCCCACCATGCCACCTATGGCTGCCAATCTCCAAGGCCTAAGTTTTTACCCTTCGGAGGCTTCCAAAGCAAGATCGCCATTCTATTTGCCTACCACATCATATGCGTCCTCATCCACACCAACCATCACTCTTGATCTCACCTCAAACCCATCATCATCTTCCACATCATCCTCTCTGTTCAATAGATTTCCTACACAATACCCTTCAACAAGGTTCTCTTCCACAAGCCTAAGCTTCAACAATTCGTTGGACTCTTGTGCCCTTCCCTTGCCTTGGGGTTCCTCAAATGGTGACCTCGTGAATTATAACACCCCTCAACCCTTCAACAAGAGCCAAACACTAGACCTTGCAAGGCAAGCTCAAGAAAGTTACCATCAGTCCTACTTGCAAAAGAACATGTCAAGCCTTCCCCAACAGGCACTACCGGATTCCATTGCCGCTGCCACAAAGGCAATCACTGCCGACCCGAGCTTCCAATCTGCTTTGGCGGCGGCTCTCAAGTTGATCATAGGTAACGGCGGTGGCGGAAATGGTAGCCAAGGAGGCGTTGACCATTTCAGAAGCTAGAAGGTGGGATCACTACTTTTGCCTCTAGCATTTTGAAGAGGAATTTGAATGCTTCGTGGCTTGCGACTTTTAAAGCTGCTTCTCACTTCTCAGCTCTCAACTCATTGCCGTGGATTTTGTATACCTGGAATAACATATTGATCTGCATTTCCTGTTGATAAAAAATAAACTCGAACTCGAAATTTTGATTGTTGTGTGCAGCTCAACATATAAACGACGATGTTTAAAAAGTTTTAAGTGCATATGTCTTACATGAACTGGTGATCGATGTGTATGATCAAATTTCTATCTACTTTGTCTTATAGATTCAGGCTATCGAGCTTGCGTTGCACATAATTTGCAATTCGTACACGTGCTAAAAAATAATCTTCCCCATCAATCATGATATACATGAAGATAAAGGAAGTTTACCAACACATTTGCAATCTATATTATTTTCTACCCTAAAGGCAATGTTTGACATATGCATGTTGTTGAACAAACCCCAGCCCAGCCTTGCTCACATAATTAGGGAAGCTGTAATTTTTTTCAGGTGTAAAATGGAAGTATAGATGAAATACAGGAGCTTTTAATGATTGATGGGGTCATACAAATATTGCACTGGATATTGAATGAAGGCATCCATTGCGATACGATCTCTGCTGATGGAAGTCTATCTCTACAAAGAAGCCAGCCAATGAAGTTATGTTCGCTAATGGCGCTAGTCCAAATTACGTTATGCCACTCCACAATCGGTCCCACTTGTCTGAGTTCGATAAATCTCTTATAACAATACCTAAAGCTACATATGATCGAAGTTAGAGCATGTCTCTACTTAAGAAGACCTTGCCAACTCTAGGCCACACTACCCTTGATGTTGAGCTGCATAATTGAAGCGCCCCTGCATTAAGTACTGTAAACCCAATTACTTTGTTACTTGTGAAACAAAACGTAGTGTTAGTATATTAAGCTTGGTTTACAAATCAGTTTATGAAATGATATGATAGATCATACGTGAGTAATTATAGAAATACTTCATATTTGACACCCAATAAGAGTGTATCATGTTATATATCATCATATAAATTTTGTGAATTGGTTTATATACATAGCATGGTTCCATGTTTGTTGATTTACTTCGTGTGTACTTAAAGAAGAGCATGCCCTTGAAAAAAAGAAGAAGAAGAAGGTTAAATCACAGTCAAGAGGTTTGGTCATTTAACTAGGTTTATTAGCTTCATGGGCCATGTCAGAGACTTTCTATCATGCATATTCATTGATTCACAAAGCAAACTGGTTGATTAAGAAGACAACATATGCCTGCTCAGCTAATTAACAGCTTATGACAGGAAGAAAATAGATTAATTAAACCATAATTATATCCCGTGATTTTGGTGGGAATCGATGGAAATGCACAGCGAAGCAGCCATTAATACTTTTCTTTGGATTTGCAATGATTACTTTAACACCGGCTGAGAAATTTACGGTCAAGACGTGTGCGAGCAGGAGTTTGATTCCAAGATTAACCACGTGTCTAAAACGAAACAAGGTTATTATTTATTCTCTTACGGCTATTTGGTTTTAATGTTTGTTTGTTGGGAAGTCAATTCCGAGGACCTTATATTGGAAAGAAGAAAAAAGGGATTAGAGAAGAAAATGCATTCAATGTTCTTCATACATTCTTTCTTATTATAATTGTGGGGTACGGAACCCATTCTATATTCAATCTAAAACGCGGAAACATGCCCATAAGAATCACTTGAATCACTGATCATCAAAAGCATATCACGAGGACATACCTTAATTGTCACAAGTTAAGAGCTCTTTGCGATCTCGGAGTTGCTTTGACAAACGACAAATGACCGTCGGTAGGGAGGAGAATTCTACGTTTACTGTTTTGTGAGTAAGTTGGGTATTCAATCATATTCCTCACGACAGGACGTCATTCCTTTTAAATGTCGTTTGTTGAACGAAGGAACGTATCCTTTCGTTCAAGTAACGTCTGTTGAACGAAGCAACGTATCCTTTCGTTCAACGTTACAGATAATGGTTAGGGGTGTGGTTGCCCGCATGGGCGCATACCGTAACCCCGTGGACCCCCACTTATTATCCAATATCTCTCACTCGCCCATGTAGGGCAAACAACTCTCACTTGCCTACAGAAGACAAAATAGAACTCATAATATTTTTGCAAAGTTCATATTGGTAAATAACCCGTGCGTCCAGCATACTTTGAGAGCTCGTCATCATACATCCGTTAGAAGTACATGACAGCTCTAAAATTGGACATATTCAAATATAGATTTTAGTATGATGTACCCTAGATCGATCAGTCACATTTGTACATCTCACTAGATCTCATTTAATAACTAGATACATTATATTCACAATTATGATTACACTAAATAACCATAATTGACCGGTCTGTGAATATAATCCATAATGTGACTTAACCTCCAAATCAATCTTCATCTTTCATCAGACCTCTCAATTTCAGTTTAGCTCGCTTTTCTAGAAGTGTCCCTTTAGATCGAATCAATTTCATGACCACAGGCAACACTCTAAGATAGAGAGCACTAAAAAGAAATTTCGAGAATAACGAAAAGTCATAAGGGTACTAAAAATTGAGGAATTTTGTTCTCGAGAGTCTCACACGGCTTAAGAAAGTTAATATCATAACTTTTGCCAACTCTCATTGGTCGACTATGCATACGTAATATGAAATACGTATTACGATATTTTCTCCTTCCCCATGGAGCGTATGTCTTCCTATTTTAATACCGTACATATGATCATTTAGACACACTCAGTATCTGACTTGAGTTCACGTAACAACTCCAGCCAAGAGTTTCCATCAGAACTCTTATCTGGCAATAAAGACAGGTAAGGTGAAATATGTGGGTAATTTCACTTTCGGACATTATAAATTTTAAGTCCTCATTCTAACATTCTGTTAGAGCGGAATAAATATTTTAAGCTTGAGCTCTCAATTATCACCTAGATAATAAGCTTAAAATTGCCTCATCTCTATTCATCACACAGTGAACAGAGGCAATTACTCGTGTGAGTGGGCTAATCTCTCATCTGTCCGACATACCGTTTTCAATATAATGCACCAACATGCATAAATATCAAATAGACTTATAGACTTCCATATTGACAAACAACATCATCAATTGTTAATTGTTAAGGGAAAATACAAATATTCAGTACATCAATCTCTACGTAGTCATAGAGTCTTTACATGACGAAGAAAGACATCTCTAGGAATTGGCTTTGTCATAGGATCTGCTAACATTTTATGCATAGATACGTATTGTAGGTTTACTTCCTTTCGTGCCACCATATCCTTGACATAGTTATACTTAATGTCTGTGTTTGGTCTTGCCATGGAACTTAGGATCTTTAGTGTAAGCTATTGTTGCCTGACTATCACAATAAACCTTCACAGGGTTTGCAGCATCTCTAGTAACACCCAAATGATCCAGAAATCTTCTAAGCCAAACACCTTCTTGTGATGCCGCTGATAAAGCCACGAACTCGGCTTCCATGGTGGATAAAGCTATACACTGTTGTTTTTTACTGCTCCACGATATGGCGCCATTATTCAGTAAGAATACATTTCCATAAGTGGATTTCCTCTCATCCAAATCTCCTCCCTAGTCAGCATCAGTGTAGCCCTTAAGGTGCATATCACTTCCTTGGTACTTTAGTGAGTAATCGGCAGTTGCTTTCAGATACCTCATGATTCTCTTAATGGCAGTCTAATGTGCTTGACCTGGATTGGATTGGTATCTATTGACCAATCCAACTGCGTAACAAATATAAGGTCTTGTACATATCATAGCGTACATGAGACTTCCAATAGCACTGGCATATGGAACATTTTTCATACGTTCTTGCTCTTGTGGAGTCTTAGGACACATTTTTGACTCAACCCTTCACCTTTTGCAATAGGAGTATCAATGGGCTTGCAATCTTACATACGAAATCGTTCAAGGACTTTATTAATATAAGTTTCTTGCGAAAGAGACAATAACCTTTTCGAACGATCTCTCGAAATCTTAACTCCGAGAATGTACGTAGCCTCGCCTATTTCTTTAATTTCAAAATTTGAAGATAGCCAACCTTTGACTGTCTTGACAAACTCCATATTGCTTCCAGCAATCAGTATGTCATCAACATATAATGACAAAATCACAAAGTGACCCTTGGATCTTTTGATAGACACACAATTATCTTTATTTATCATCTCAAAATCATATGTCACTATGGCATTATGAAAGCGTATATTCCATTGTCTAGAAGACTACTTAAGGCCATATATCGATCTCAGAAGTCGACATACCTTTTGTTCTTGGCCTTCTTTAACAAACCCAACAGGTTGTTCCATATAAATTTCTTCTTCTAATTCCCTATTGAAGAAAGCAGTCTTTACATCAATTTGATGTAACTCTAGATCCAAACTAGCCACTATTGCCAGAATAAGGCGAACAGAAGTAATTCTAACCACAGGAGAAAAAGTTTCCTCATAATCAATTTCTTCCTAGTGGTTGTATCCTTTCGCAACAAGGCGAGCCTTATGCCTATCAATTGAACCATCAACCTTGCGCTTTATTTTGAGAACCCATTTGTTCCCAATGGCTCTTCGTTCTTTTGGAAGATCAACCAGTTCCCAAACGTGGTTTGATCTCATTGACTCAATTTCTTCTTTCATTGCTTTCATCCATTTTTTTTTATCAAGGCAAGATAGAGCCTCATTTATATTTCTTAGCTCATCCGCTTCTAGTGGAGAAATCATGAAAGCTTCCCCTTCAATTTGAAAATGTCGTTAAGGAATGCTTTTGCGACTTGTTCGCCGTGGAGAAGATTGCACCACCAAAGGTACTTCATTCTCAATTATGCCCCCACTTGGACCTAATAACGGTATCGATTCATCAAATGGTTGCGATTGAGACTGGTTCGTACACAATTCCCCACTTCTCACATTGCTCCCACTTGGATCATTATATATTGCAGTCCCATTATCCTGATCTAAGATCTCAAATAGGGAACAGTCTTCACCTATTTCGCCCTTTCTTAGAAAATCATTCTCTAAGAATGTGACATCTCTTGATTCAAATTCAGTCACGCTTCCACTTTCTTGCTCACCTATGAACACATATCCTTTAGAGTGTTCAGAATATCTTATGAAGATACTCCTTTTGCCTCTTGGTCCCAAGTTTCCATATTTATGAGAGGACTCATAAGTATAGGCAGCACAACCCCAAGGTTTAAGAAAGCTCAAAATGTCGTCAATGAATGATTTTGCGACTTGTTCGCCGTGGAGAAGATTGCACCACCAAAGGTACTTCATTCTCAATTATGCCCCCACTTGGACCTGATAACGGTACCGATTCATCAAATGGTTGCAATTGAGACTAGTTCGTACACAATTCCCCACTTCTCACATTGCTCCCACTTGGATCATTATATATTGCAGTCCCATTATCCTGATCTAAGATCTCAAATAGGGAATAGTCTTCACCTATTTCGCCATTTCTTGGAAAATCATTCTCTAAGAATGTGACATCTCTTGATTCAAATTCAGTCACGCTTCCACTTTTTTGCTCACCTATGAACACATATCCTTTAAAGTGTTCAGAATATCTTATGAAGATACTCCTTTTGCCTCTTGGTCCCAATTTTTCATATTTATGAGAGGACTCATGAGTATAAGCAACACAACCCCAAGGTTTAAGAAAGCTCAAATCAGGTTTTAGACCTATCCATAACTCATATGGGGTTGAAGAGACTGATTTAGAAGGCACTCGGTTAAGTACATAGGCAGCTGTTAATAAAGCATCACCCTAAAAGGTGATCGATAAATTAGCTTGCGCCATCATGGACCTAACCATTTCTAGTAAGGTTCTGTTTCTTCTTTCAGCCACTCCATTTTGTTGAGGAGTATATGGAATGGATAGCTGCCTATCTATTCCCTTTTCATCACATAAGTATCTAAACTGATCAGATAAATACTCTCGACCTCGATTGGATCTCAAAGCTTTTATTTCTTATCTAACTGATTTTCCACTAAGGTCATAAATTTCTTGAAACAACTTAATGCTTTCGATTTATGAGAAATCAGATAGACATATCCATATCGAGTATAATCGTCAATAAATGTGATGAAATAAACAGCACCGTGCCTTGCTTTCACATTCATTGGACCACATATGTCAGTATGGACTAATTGCAAAGGAAATTCAGCTCTAGTACCTTTCCAAATGGCTTTCGTGTAGTTTTTCCAACTAGGCAATATTCGCAAATAGGCAATTTGACTTTTTCAATATTGCCTAATAAGTCATCTTTGGCTAATCTATTCATTCTCTGTTGGCCAATATGACCAAGCTTAGCATGCCAAACATTCACATCATTCTCACTAGAATTGGAATATGCGAATAAGGAATAACATATATTCACACTAGTATGTTCAACATCTAATACAATAAAGCCATCCACGAAATAACCAGAACCATAGTAAGTTGTACCTAATAACAGATCCACACCATAATTACGGAAATTCATACTAAAACCAAGTTTGACTAAAACTAATACAGAGATTAGATTTCGATGAATCTCTGGAGCATATAGGACATCGTGTTAGAAATAATGTGCGTCTACCACGCATGATCAGTTGGCAGGGTGCCAATTCCTTTCACTTCCACTCTGGAATTATTTCCTACATAGATCCATCTCACTCCACTTGGAATTCGTTGAAATTCCACAAATATACTTCTATCTCTGGCTACATGGTCTGTGGCACTTAAGTCTACAGTCTACAAAGGATGAGATTCAGTTTAAAGTACATAACTTGATACAAAACTAACACTTTTAAATGTGTTTAGGGTTTCTACATTCTTCGGCTCGCTACAGTCGCGAGCGAAGTCACCCTTCTTGCCACAGTTGTAACATTTCATCCTTGAAATGTTTTTTTTATGGGACATTTCCTTTTTCCATGCTTCTCAAACTTCGGTTTCTTACTTGATGGTTCCACTCCTTTGCCTTTCCACTTTTTGAAACCACCAGGATGCTTGCGCTTGGAACCCGAAGCTCCATGTAAGTTAGAGCCACAAAATGCACATCAGTTTGTGTTTTAGCCGCCAAAAGGCGGTCCTCTTCCAACTCCAGATGGCGCATAGCATCCTCAAAGGTTGTGACATTCACATTGTGAGTCAAGTTAATCTTCATATGTTCCCAATTATTAGGCAAAGAGCGGATTACAGCCTGCACTTGCTGTTCATCAGACAATATGTGACCAGCATCCTTCAGCTCGCTAATCATGTTCGACATCTTCCTAGATGTTGTCTCATATTCTGCCCATGTGGCATCTTATATGTATCGAACCTGATAGTAAGCTGTCTCAGCTTAGTGACATAAGTCTGTCCAAATCTAGCTTTCAAGGCGTCCCACATGTCTTTAGCATTCTCGTGATGCCTGAACTCTCGCATTATGTCATTATCCATACTGCTCAACAACGTAATGCGAGCAGTTGAGTTCTTTTTCTTCCAGGCAGCGAAGGCTTCCTTGTCCCTTCTATGCTGTGCAGTATTACCATCCTCTGGTTCAGCCATGGTCAGGTTAAAAGCTTCCAATGCCTCAAACTCCTCTAGCACATACTGGATTTTCATACTCTAGATTTCATAATTCTCTCCATTCAACTTCTCACCCTTGTTGAGTTCAACAACAATGTTCTTTGAAGCCGTTGCCATAGTATCTGAATATTAGACATTTTGCATGAATTTTAAGTCTATTTGTATGCAACAAATGCAACTTTATTTATGCATTTAGATTATATTGATATATTATTTCAGAAAAGATTCCAAAATCAACGGTTCACTAAGTTCCCCATCATCATCTAATTATTCTAATCTAAAACTGATATCAATACAATCATCCATATGTGCTCATCATACAGTTACTAAAACTTATGAACACTCCCACTCAAATATATATAATATTATATATATTTACACAAATCATTACATCTAACAAGTGCGATGTACATAAACTTAACTAACAATAGTTATAACTAACAGCAAGTTTCATAATTCTACACGTAATCATTCGTTGTTACTTCCTCTAAGGTTTGACGATTGATCCAGGTAATTTTCCTTATATAAGGTAGGGAATCCGCAAGTTCTCTAGGGGGGATTTTTGACAAAATCAGGAGCCCATATCGCTGCCTTAGCAAAACCCCTCTGAGGACCCTTAGTCTTTAGCCATGGTGCACTGTTCTGGCGTGATCCAGTCATCCCAAGTGACGACGTCTTTGCCGCCCCGACTCTTACAACCTTTTGTAAAAAATGTGGTACAAACGTCTTATATGACCATTGTTCATCCCAAGTGCGGTCGAGCTGATCATGCCAATCCTCAGGCATATAATTTTTAAGTGCGTTAAACGCTTCTCGATCTTCCACTATACGTCCACCCCAAATGATCTCTTGGATCATATTGTCGACCTTTGTTACATGGGTTATAATGTCACATACATTATCCTATTCATAATTGTTCAATATCTCAATCTTTTCATTAAGGGCTTGTATTTCCCTTGGTCTCCTTAGTTTTGGAGGTTTCTTGTCTTTTAGCACCTTCCATTTATCCCGAGGTGCTTTTCTTGAGGGCATTGTTCCTGCAACGAATGCAGTACAAAGTGGATTACTAAAACCCATCAATTATGTAATTATTATTACGAACATATCGTAATAAACAATAAGCATAAACAAGATATCAAACAAACCCCTTTAAAATGACCGACCTTTTTTTTTTGTCAACGGTCAAACAGGTCAACGGGTCAAACCGGGTCGGTTAGATCCGGAACTAATTCGGTTCAGGGTTTGGGCTTGTTAATTAAACGGGCCAGGCCTTTTTCTCTTTTTTTTAAGGGCTTGGGCCGGTCCAGGCCCGAAAGTCGCGCGGGATGAGCACCACGTGCGTCGCACGTGGCGCGGCCCGCGGCCTGTCACGTGCCCGGCACGTGGCGCGTGGGTCGCAACGTTTGCGACCCCCGCCGGCTCATGTCGGCGCGTGAGAGGCCGTCCGGCCTCCTCTGGCGATCATCCACCCGTCAAAATTCTCGTCTCGTCGAGGCGAACATGATGGTATATTCACACTTCAATTTTGACAACAAAAATGGCTTGAAAAGGGATGAACAAATTCGGCCTCGAGGGACTCCGCCCCGCCGCGGCGCGCATCGCGCGTGCGGCCGTTTCCGGCATCCCCTCGGGGCTGGCGACCACTCAAAATCATCGTCTCGACAAGCCCGTTCTAATGGTATATTCAAAACACATTTTCGACGAACCAAACTCAGAATATCACGCATGAACAATACACGTAATTAGGGCTAAATTGTACGAAATTAACACAAAATTAGGAAACAAGTAATCACGGCTCTGATACCAATGTTGGGTATGGAACCCATTCTATATTCAATCTAAAACGCGGAAACATGCCCATAAGAAATCACTTGAGTCACTGATCATCAAAAGCATATCACGAGGACATACCTTAATTGTCACAAGTTAAGAGCCATTTGTGATCTCGGAGTTGCTTTGACAAACGACAAACGACCGTCGGTAGGGAGGAGAATTCTATGTTTACTGTTTTGTGAGTAAGTTGGGTATTCAATCATATTCCTCACAACAGGACGTCATTCCTTTTAAACGTCGTTTGTTGAACGAAGGAACGTATCCTTTCGTTCAACGTTACAGGTAATGGTTAGGGGGTATGGTTGCCCGCATGGGCGCACACCGTAACCCTGTGGACCCCCACTTATTATCCAATAATTATTATTATCTTAGGATTCATTTATTTCACAAAAAATGAATAATTTAAAAAAATTATTCTAAAAAAATCTCTTTTAACACTTGAAATGATTAGTTGATAACAAAAATTTCATTATCGACAATAATTTATGTCAAAATATTTTTTCGGATGATGAAAATATTCTACATCTATTCATTTTTGTAAGTAATACCACAATCCATTTTAAGAAAATATTTTTTAAATTATTCATTTTTTGCGTAACAAATAAAGATTTAATCAGGCTTAATTTGTTTCGTGAAAGACAAATGATAATGATCGCTTGTATCATTTAGAAAAATGAAAAACGAAAATAATTTTCATCGTATACAAAAATGTTCAGTTGTAAATTCTGGTCGATAATAAAAACGTTTTTGATTAGGTAATTATTTCAAACGATATAAATATAAATCATTCATTTTTTGCAAAAAAAAAAAAAAAAAAAACATCCTAATTAATGGATGGAGTCCTAAAACAAAAAATATAATGATTTCTCTAGGACAAGACAACATATTCATCCCCAAGAATCGATGGTTATTTTGTATTTTCACGTCCGCGATCATCGCATCGTATTAACGTAGATGTTCAATGTAAACATGGGTGAGTGATAAAAGTATGGTTAGAACTGAGAAGGTTCTACGAAGACAACGAGCATATCAAGAAGAAGAAAAAAAAGTGCATGTGATAACTCACAATGCTTATCGGCTTATGATGTCCAAAGGACAATAACCACCCTACCCCTACAAAAATTAGGGCTGTCAAATGGGCCCGCGCCGGCCCGGCCCGACCCGGCCCAGCCCGGCCCGGCCTAAAAAATTAGAAAATTTTCAGGCCGGTACCGGTACTGTTTCAATTATGGGCCGGTACCGTTTCGAGACAAGACTTGTGCACTCTGACAGGCCATCGTGCAGTGCACTGAGACGGTAAGTGAAACCCTTCCTTTTTTTTGTTGTGTTATAGTTGAATGAAAAATCTGAAGAAGGCACGAATAACAAGGTGAATTGACGTAAACCCCAATTACTTCACTTGGCGACAAGAAACCTGCAACTCACACCTTTAAACTTTTTGCCTCGCCTTCTTGTTCTTCTTCGTTTTCGCCGAATCAGGGCCTCCGTTTGAGCTGTCGAGGAGTGGTGGTTGGGGAGGTGAGGAGATGGGTCAGGGCTTGGAGCTTCTGCTTTCATGGCGTCTTCTCCATTTTTGGCGTTGTTGCTGTGAAATCGTGGTGTTGTTTGCGGAGAAGATGAGGGGGGTTGAGGGAATAGATTGATGAGGAGGGTCTTTGGAGGGAGGGGGGGAATGGTGGAGAAGCAGGAGCAGCAGCGGCAGGAGGAGGAGGCGGAGGACTGGAGCTACGAGCGCAGCGACGACTGCTACACTTCGGACGACGAAAGGATGGAGATCTACAGGCGCGGGGTTACCACGCGGTGTAGATCGGAGACGCCTTCAAGGGCGACCAATACGTCGTTCAAAGCAAGCTCGGCTTAGGCCATTTCTGGCTTGCTTGGGACACGCTGAAGAACGAGACGAAGAAGAAGGAGTAGAAGTCGATTCTTTTAATCGACATGGGAGCAAAACAAGTCCGCTTTGTTGGAGTTCGATTCCAAAAAAAAAAAAAAAAAGGCGCCGGCCCGGCCCGGCCCGAAGAGTTGAGGCATATGTATTTCGGGCTCAGGCCGGGTCGGGCCGGGCCAAATTAGGTACTGTTTCATTTCGCGCCGACTCGGGCTGGGCCGAGACCCGGCCCGACCCGGCCCATTGACACCCCTAACAAAAATAATGATTTCTTTTCCCATGATTTTGCATATGATGAGGAGCCCAATTTTCGACCCAAAAAAAATGGACCCCAATTATCTCGCATGCCCTTTGATTTTGTCTTCTTCGTTTGGTACACACTACAATGTACAAAGTAATGGAAAATTATCCGAAAAATTTTACTTATAAATTAACAGTTAATTCAATTCTAACATTTTTTTATTGAGCCAATTTAGTTCTAACCATTTTGACGATTTTTCAATATAGTCATTTTGGTCAATTTTGGTTGAAAATCGCTGACGTGACAGTCTACTCAGTGACTATTGTCTTATGTGACATAGTCGACATTGATATTTATGATTTTTTTATTTTTTTTTTTGCAAATTTTTTTCCAATTTTTCCTTTTCTTTTTCTTTTTTTTTGGGGGGGGGGGGGGGGGGGGGGGGGGGGGTTGTGTTGTGGGATCCTATTTCCTTGCCTCAATCGCTAGCCACATGTGACGCTACGAAGCTCAATCTGGCAAGGGTAGACCAGGGCATCACAGCCCTCACCTTTAGCCGGCAATCTCCGCCGACCATCATGGTACCTCGGTGGCTGAAGGAGGGAAATAGGAAGACGAAAAAATCATTCGAAAATTCTTTTAAGAAATTGAAAAGAAAAATATTCCACGTCAAAACTAGTGCGTTGGTTGAAGTTCCACGTCCGTGATTTCTAGTCGAAATTGACCGGAATGATTACATTAAAAAAAATCGTCCAAAGATTCATGACTAAGTTGGTCAAACTTCCGACCCAAAAAAAAAAAAATTGGTCAAACCAAAAAGTAGACTGGATTGGCGGCCATACGATAGGTTTAAGACTTTCTGGACAAATTTCCATGTGGGTTTGCTTGTGCATATTCGATTTTTGTCTCATTAATTTAACTATACAATATGTCTACATACGACAATTTTTTAAAAACCACATATTAAAAATTCTTCGAATGATATGACTCGTAACAAGGGGGGGAAAGGATGTTTAAGGTATGCAAGCTCTTAAGATAGTTTCCTTCGTTCGATTATTTTTCTTAGCGGCTTGATCTACTGAGTCAATTTATTTTCTTTAATTGCAGTGATCACTACCATTTCTATGGATCAAGTGATTGCATATCTTGTAGTTGTAGAGAATGATGCAATCCAGTGATTCAAGAAGCATTTTGTGAAGCTATACGATCGAGCCAAAAGTCCAAAGCTGAAGCAACTTCTATGAAATGCTGAACTTGCAGTGCGGATTGCAGTACCCTACAGAAGAAATCAGCTTCTACAGGTACTCGATTGAAATAACAGCAGAATGCGTTGTTGAGGATAGGCAAGTAGTTGTTTGATCTGGGTCCAGCATGATCCCGTGAAATGGACCTGTGCCGACCGACCGAAGAAACTACGACGCGCATTTGCCGCTGAAGTTGCAGCTAGTTGAACCAATGGAGGAATAGGCGTTTCCGAAGAGCGTCCTGACGTACAGAGAGCACCGGAATCATCTTGCCCGAAGGACACCTCGACCATGACGCCTCCAGGATTCTCGGCAGATTCTGTTCCAAGGAACCCCGCCAATCGAGCTCCGACTGCGTATAACAAGAGCAATGAAGGCATTGTTCTCCTCTTTTGGTACAATATCCAGATGCTGTGAAAAGGAAACGGAGAGTCAGAAATTGGCGCTGGAAAGAAGAGAAAGCCGCACTACAAATAACAAAAAGCCGCCTCCCTTATCTGCGCCCTCGCAGTTTTGAAGAACCGTGTTTTACGGCGTGCTGATCAGCCGTCGAAACCGCAACTCCTTCAGGAGGACTTGCCCCGTTGCCTGCAGCGAAGCTTACATTAGCAATAAAGCCTGTCCCGATGCGAGATTTGAGCCCGATCGAGGTTCCAATGCAGCGAAGTCCGCCCTTGGCCATTATTCCTATACGGTCGCTTAAAATATCAGCTTCTTCCATCTGAGTACACCAAAGCTGTTATCGTATGACACCCTCGTTATCTTGCGCTACTCGAAAAGGAAATAGTCAACTAGAAGCTATTACCATCTTCCCCTGTAATTGGAGTGATTCCTGTCAAACAATTTAATACGAATCTGGACTGCAACATTAGGATCAACTAAGCCTTCTTTTGCTTGTGCTTTCACGGTACTTTCATCTTGAATCGGTTAAACTCTATGGATAGATCGAGTTTCCTTCAATTGAAAAGTTTGGCTTGCCCATTGCCAATCAATCGAGAAGTTTTTAATTATTTTGAAAACGGGATGTTTGCCTCTGCATGTTTAGGATTTTATCAACAGGAAATGGTACAAGCATACAATTTCTGGTGGCTTCATAACGCGGGACAACTCGATAATTAACGACTGCACGAGGGAGACGAAACTACATACTTTTTTGTGAGTTTGACATTCAAGCTTAAAGCCCTTAAAAAATGACTGACAATTCGCAATGAATGATATATGTGAATAGCTAGATTGATAAAGGAACAAAAATTGTTTCTTGTTTGAGGAAGATAATCGAGCTGATTTTCTGCCTAAATGTGAACCAAATATATCCCGAAACAGCTAATCTTTCTACAACAAAATAAATGCTGAGAAATTTCATTGAACTCTATTATATCTTGTAGAGAATAATTTAATACATTGGTCAAGAAACGTTTGGTAAAGCTATACAATCGAGGGACGTCATTCATGGCTGAAGCAACTTCATAGGATGCTGAATTTAAAAGTGCTGATGGTAGTTGTAGTACCCCATCGCAGAAAGTGAGCTGTTGCAGTGACACGATAGAAATTAATGAGGAATATGTTATTGAGGATAGGCAGTAGTTATTCGATCGGGGTCCAGCACGATCCCATGAACTGGACCTTTGCGACCCAAGAGACCACGACGCGTATTTGCTGCTGAAGTAGCTGGTAGTTGAACAGAGGGAGGAATAGGCATTTCCGAAGAGTGTCCAGAAATACAAAGAGCACCAGAATCATCTTGCTGCCAGTATACCTCAACCATGATGCCTCTAGAATTCTCAGCTGATTCCGTTCCTGGTATCCCCACAAATCGAGCACCTACTGGGATCTGAACCAATTTGCAGTATAAGAACAAAAGCATTTTTTCTGGCTGGTGAACTTTTAGTCAGTTTTTTATAAGTCGTTCAGACCTTTAATAGACAGGCTCTTGCAGTCTTCAAGGACAAATAACATTTTAAAGTGACTTTACCAACGCTGTAACCTATACTCTTTTAAGATTTTCCTTGTATTGATTTTTACCTGGACTGAGGTTCCAGATGTCAAAGTTAGCGTCACCAAGCTTCGTTCAGCTGCAGCATTTTCCAGCTCTGCCTGCTTTGCAATATTCAAGAAAACTTCCTCGAGAGTCGTCAAACCAAGCTGGATATCTGCTATGCCAAACTCTCCCTGTTTATCTTGGAGCTCCCCAAAAAAATTCTGTGGAAAGCATATAAGCTGTGTTAGGAAAAGCAGAAAAGGAGTAGTATTGCTAGGAAAGCAATCTAGATAATCTCCATACAGAAGTTCTTCAACCAAAGTAATGTGAAAACTACATTTCAAAGATAGATTGTGTCCATACGGCAGTGATCGATTTATCCCTGAGATACAAAAGTTAAAAGTTGACACTCGAATGAATTTCAGTGCTCCCATGACAATATGGGCCATTTAATTGCCATTTTCAACCAAAAAACATACATCGAGTGCAATTGGCAAACGATTCTCCTGATTACCAACAAGGAAAATCTTGCCACCGACAGTGCTTCATAAGAAGGGTGTTAACTTCCAACAGAGGAGCATTTCTAACTTTTTGGTGGCAAGAACATCCTGCTAGACCAGGAAATGTAGCTGTCTACATCTCTCACAGAATTTGTAACAGAATCTCCATCTTTTCAACAATCAAAAAGACAATTTTTGAAGAGCCTGAAAGGATAGGAGTCAGCAATGGGATTAATTACCGTCAAAAGTGCTTCTCTGTCATGGGGTATAACAAAAGTCAGAAAGGCCTTGTTCTCCTCTTTTGGTACAATGTCCAGATGCTGTGAAGGAAAAGGAGAGTCAGAAATTGGCACTAGAAAGAAGAGAAAGCTGCACTACAAAGAACAAAAGGCTGCACTATCTGCTCACTCACAGTTTTGAAGAATTGTTTCACAGCCTCCTGATCAGCCTTCGAGACCACATCTCCTCCAGGAGAACTTGCACCATTGCTGGCAATGAAGCTCACATTGGCAATAAAGCCTGTCCCGAAGCGAGATTTGAGCCTGATTGAGGTTCCAATGCAGCGAAGTCTGCCCTTGGCCATTATTCCTATACGGTCACTTAAAATATCAGCTTCTTCCATAGAGTGTGTCGTTAAGATGATAGCGCGTCCTTTTTTGGCATCCTCTATTATGTCCCAGACATGCCTCCTCGTAATTGGGTCCATGCCTGTTGTCTGCAGCAGAAAACAAAGTACTTTTCAGAACACACGCACACACAATCATTTGTCCATTAAGGAGAAAAGAGACAACACGTCTTCCACGTACAGGTTCATCTAAAACCACTAATTTGGGGTCACCAATAAGGGCTATGGCAACACTTAAGCGACGTTTCATCCCTCCACTGTAGCTCCCAGCTCTCACTTTGCCTGCTTCTGTCAGTCTGACCTCCGCCAGTGACTTTTCAACCACCTGAGCCGAAAACTCAAATGGGTTCATTAAAATAAACAAATGGGAGAAATCCTCTCTTAGTGTAGGATTAGAAGCGGATTTACAAGTTCCAATAAGAAAGAGTAAGTTAGGAGGATGTACCGATTTGATTGAAGCAGGGGAGAGCCCTTTAATATTTGCAAAAAGGTAGAGATGCTCTTCACCGGTCAACAAGTCCCAAAGGATATCAAACTGCAATCGACAATAAGTTTTCAGGGCAGATGTTCATATGTTTTTCCGATAATTAACTATAACTGCTTGCAGGATAATTGAAATACTGCCAAAGTTATGTAGCAGAATTATGCTCCACTGATGAATGAACTTAGATACAAAGGTGATGAAGATGGAGGTGAAAGGTTAACCTGAGGACAAACTCCAATGATTTTTCTGATGTTGGACATGCCAACAGAATTTCTGATTGAATAACCATACACCAAAGCTGTTAACACAAGACAGCAATATGACATTATGCACACCATTATTGATTAAAAAAAAATTGTACTATGCAAAAAGAAAACGGCCAACTTAAAGCTGTTACCATCTCCCTCAGTAACTGGGGTGATTCCTGTCAAACAATTTATCGTTGTAGTCTTTCCAGCGCCATTGGGTCCAAGAAGACAAAACAGCTGATCTTTAGCAAAGTTCACCCACAGCCCCTACAGATAATTTAAAAGTAATAGCGGTTACCCTATCCAACCATATAAATCAAGTTATACAGGATAATGCATCTGTCATCTGATGATTTCGTACTGAAATGGTACCTCACATAAGTCGATGAGCAATCATTAGAGGAAGGAAGTGCAGTGGGAATTGCTTAGTTACCTTAATAGCATGGTATGCGGATGTCCTTTTGCATTTAAAGCAACCGATTTGGGTAGTCCCAGGATAAGTCTTCCCAAGGCCACAAATCTGCACCGCAACATCGGTATCAACTAAGCCTTCTTTTGCTTGTTCTTTCACAGTACTTTCCTCTTGGAGAACATCTTCGTCATCCGGGCTAACATGATCCAATGGAGGAACTGAACCAATGCAACTACAAATGCCACCCTCTGTCAAGACAGGAAAGACTACGTCATGAAAACATGTAGGCGGAGAAAGCATGCCCGGACATTGGAAATTTCAAACTCTACCTTGCACTTTGCTTCCACCTTTCCCCGTCCAGTAGCCAGGATTTAAGAAATAAAAAATTGGCTTCCTCACACCAGATGCATTTGGGATTATATTATCAAAATAGATTGCCAAAATAAACCACAGACAGAAAGTTGCCACAAGCCATATGTAGATGTCGTTCTGTTAGACAAGAGTAGAAAAAAAAAATTGCAAGTGCCTTTAGTATAATGTAAGACAACAAGAAACCAAAGCGAGAATGTCTCAGTGAAGATTTAACTAACTGAATGTTAATGTAGAAACTTTTGAATCAGAGATACTACATACAATTGATATCACGCATTCTATGTCATTTGGTGCGCATTTCGCACGCCTACTCCAGCTAATTCCAGGATCGCCGGGGGTGGAAGTTGCATCAGAGAGCAGCTTCAGAGCTTCAGCAAGGAGATTAGGTGGAAAGAGTGACCAGATGATTCTGTAACCATTACCGAAGGATTTTTTGTAGGGAAATCCAAACGCAGTGACAAGCTGTAAGAGCCAAAAGCAAAGATTCTCGAAATAAACATTTCTCTGGATACATTAACATGCTATCAAGTAGTCAGGATATCTTGCCTGAGTTAGAAAGCCAACGATAAAGTTGGAGAAACCCACAGTTGTGGATGAAGAGGCCTTACTAATAAAGGCTGACAACATGAAGGCAAAGCCAATCTAGTAACAGAGAAGACCATGTCAACGCATAAGGCCATGTCCTTTCACTATGTCGCCTCAAATAAACAACCCATTATAACATGGAATAAGACACATCGTACCATGTTGAGTTGGAATAGGAAGAACAACAGAAACACGACAGGGAAGCTGTTATTCAAGAAAAAATCAAACTGAAACATCATCCCGAAGAGGACTATGAACAATGAAGATAGAATGGTTATAAATCCCTCCCAACTGAGCCATGAAAGCCAATAGGCAGTATCATAAAGGCCCATCAAGGTCATCGCCTGCGAAAAAGTAAGTGAAGGTGACCGCTCTATAGGCACATAACAATGTTTCTGTAAGCCAGTAGTGTTGAAAGGCAATACCTGGCGGAGTTTCAGCTCCTTTTCTGTGATCAAAGAACTGATTTGAAGTACAAAGCCAAACATGGCCACTGCAAGGAAGAAGGTTGGGCCCACCGTGGAAACTGCAGAGAAAATCTCAACTTCAGGGTGTGCAAATTCCTTCAGCCCAACCACCCAACTAAACTTTGTATCTGCAAAGTGAAATTTCAGGAGGCATAAACAAAGGAACAGGACCAATTTCTTCAAGCATAAAAAACTATTCAGTGAAGCAACACGAGGATGGGATACCTCCAATAAGAGACCTCGCAATTTCCCGCTCAGCCGCAATCTGAAGAGGTATCTGAAACTTGAAAGTGGGATCCTCAAAGAGACCTCGCTTAGTAACTGGAGTGGAGTTAGTTTGTATGCCATAGCTGATGACACTGGCGTTCATTTCCGTGAAATGCAAAGCTCCAGGACACCGCATAGGATTACTATACAACCATGCGTCCACTTCCTTGGACGTTCCAAATGACAAAACCTTCGGACACAACTCACAGTTCATCAAGTAATCATGTAGCTTTTGTACAAAAACCAAAGTTTCAATATTGTAACAAGTCTAGATTACCACCTAATTCGGAAGGCACAACATTACTCATCATTTTTTTTCCAAATGCTATTGGAGTCCTAATTCAGCAAATCACCATGCAGGTGATGTTGCTTCTATTTTATTTATTTTTGGGTTCATCGATAGCCGACCCCAACTAGTTTGGGATAAAGGTGATGTTGATGTTTGCTATTGAAGTCCTAATTCAGCAAATTACCGTGCAGAAACTTGGAGTTCCACTCCTATCGCTTTCTAACCAAAATTAATTTTATCATCTACAATGAAATACAAACTAAGCAAAGACCTCTCTACGCACAATGTTTTGCAATTTTTCATTGAGACGTGGTACAGCAGAATGCGGCCTCCGTAATGTCAAAATACTAGTACACAATAAGAAATTGCAATTACACGGAAAATCTAAAAAAAACACACACACACACACACACACACAAATTGGCACATACACCGACACACCTTACTATCAGGAATGGGCCGGCCGGGGTTATTGTTCCTTATGCCATCCACGATCCTCGCGACCCTGTCGCTGGCGTTGCCGCTCCAGACGAAGTCGAAGCACGGGGACTTGGCGTAGAACTTGTCCTCGCAGGGCGGGATGGGCGGGGACACGAGGGGCTTGGGGTCGGCCACGCTCTTGTAGGCGGGGGAGTGGGCGAAGCGGGCGTCGATGGCCTCCTGAATGCAGAAGATGAGGAAGATGAAGAAGAAAGAGGAGAAGAGCTGGAGGAAGGTGGCCGGCTTGTTACGCCAGGCGAGCAACAGGTTCTTCTTGAACAGGGCCCTGTACTGCTGGAGCAGCAGCGGGACTCCGCTCTGCAACTCCATGGGACGAAGAAACCTCGAGCCCTCGATCGATCTCGATTTCGTTTTTCGATTTTCGATTTCGAGTTGGATAATTGTGGTTAGATCGAAGTCGAAGTTGAGAACTTTTTCCCTCCTGATTCCTTCCGAGCTCTCTCTCTCTCTCCGAGAGTGTGCGTGTGTTTATAACGACTGAAAATGGCGCGTTTAGGAAAGGGACGGCGGAGCCGAAAAGGGATCTAGAGTTCCGAGAATTTACGGATTGTGCCACTGGTTGGTCGGAAATCGGAATGTAATAAACTAGACGAAGTCCATTTCATGTGATGTCATGTGATGTCATGTGATGCTGTCGTGTATCACGCAGAGGAATTTTAGCCGTTTGATCGCAGGTTGGTTAGGATGTGAAGTTAGGAACCTTCAAAGCATCTTCTTCTTGGATATGTAAAACTAGTTAATTATAATAAATTGAACCCTACTCAGCTGAATGGTTTATCTTCAAAGAGCTTCGAAAGCTTTAGGGCCATTTATATTCAATATAACTCCCCACGGAAATGAGAAGCCAGTAGGCTAATCTATAAAAACTCTATGCGGCTTGGAATTCCATCGCATCTCAATATCCAATTACATAGGAAAAGGAGACCGGAAATATCATATCTTTCTTATGGCGCTCACCTTGATAGAAAAACTTTTCATGAGATTACTTAAATATCACTTTAAAACAAAAAAATAAAATGTTCACTTAAGTAACAACTCTGATTTGGAACACCGAAAATCCGATATGACAATACCATAACATTTCTTTAGATTGGCAGGGCCGTAGGATTTCCCAGTCAGCATTGACAGCCACAAATGGCGTTGTTTAACACATGAATGCCCCAAATTCAACATTTCTTTCGGACCCTAAACTCACAATAGATGACTTGGGGAAAAAATTCAGCACCATCTCAACCGTAACCCCAATATTATGAATTTAAGTAACTGAAACTTGCAATAGATGTTTGCTACTTCATTTGTGTGGCTCTTATCTCACCCGAGTTCCAATTTTTATAGTGGGGTTTAGAGGAAGGATATGGAGTTGGGAGAGAAGACGAGGACGGCATCGCCCTTGCGAATGTCCCTAGTGGAGCCGCCAAAGCTCACATAAGAAGACATGGAGAGCGAAGGAGACGTCAACGGAGGCCGTGGAGCCGCAGTGCAAATAGGAGGAGATGAAGGTGGTGATGTCAAAGGAGAGGTTGGGGAGAGGGGGGAATGGGTTGCGCTTGCCGTAGAGAAAGTAGAGTTGGGAGCCGCAGAAACCCGCCTTTGAGACCGATTTGCAATGGGTTGGTAGCCATAATGAACGGCAGAAGAACACTAGAAGTGCCAATATTTGGCACTGAAATGATCGTTTTTTTTATAAAAATTGGCACTGAAGTGACCAAAAAAAAATATTAACATTAAAGTGAGCGCCGTACACAAATATTGGCACTCATGCTGTCCTTCTGCTCATAATAATCCTTTCTTTCTAAGAGCTTGAGCTTCAAGCCAAGCGATCTATGTTCTAGGATTAGAGAGGTAAGAAAGAAACGAGAGATAGAGTGAGAATGAGTTTTAAACCACGTCATCGTCCACATTGGACTTCATTTTTTATATATTAAAAAAAAGAAAATGTAGACATTACAATCTCGTGACAAAAGTCATATGAGACTAATTGGTGAAATTTATTACCAGAGACACTTAAATATCGTTTTTTTTTTTCCTATTCGGTACTTAAGTGATTCGACTGCAACTTTAATTTGGGAGTGAGTGCCATACGAAAGCTATGTCACTTTTAAAGTTTTAATTTCATTTTTCCCAGATCATGTATATGTCATTGATGTTCACTCTCTTTAGGGTTGAGGATCGTACATTAATCGCAAACTATGCCTGAGGATAAAGGGCAAACTTGTCAAAAGGCGAAGAATATTAAAATTCGATAATCAGCAGGGCAGGATTATTAAAATTCATCAGTGAAGTCAAAACGAAAGGAAAAATGTTAAAAGAAGCTGACGTGAGGAAACGTGGGAACGACGGGCCGGATCACTTTCTTGCGCCGCAAGTAATCGTCCAATAATGTCGCGCTCTTTGATCTTTCCTCCTCTCCTGCCTGTCTTTAGTTCAAAAATCGGTTAAGCTCTATTGACCGTTCAATTAACGCTCGAATTCTCGTCTGCACATAGCGTCGCTCTTTTTGCGCTCAACAACTTTACTTTCTTTGCATCGCTTTTACCTTTCTTTTGCCAAATCTTCCAACCATCTATTTTCTTACCAGATGGATGCCAATTTAAGTTTTGTCTCAATTGAGAAGTTTCTTTTTTCTGATGAGCAAGTTGGGGGGGGGGGGGGGGGGGGGGGGGGGGGATAACTTGTTGCGACTCACGTGACGTCTGTTTGATCCTTTGATGTTAGTTCGAGTTTCTTTCGATTGAAAAGATTCATTTGTGCATTGCCAATCAGTCGAGAAGGTTTTAATTATTTTAAGAACTAGATGTTTACCGCTACTTTTTTAGGATTTTATCAACGGGAAATGATGTAAGCATACAATTCCATGTGGCTCTTCATATTGCACGACCGCACGAGAGAGATGAGGTACATCCTTTTTATTCAGGCTTAATACCCTAAAAAAAACCCCAACTTTAGCTACAATCCTACCTCTACCCTGATTTCTTTTTTAGTCTCGTAAAAAATTCTCAACTTTAATTTCAGTCTCAATTCTACCATATTTTTTTTGTCTAAAAAAGAAACCCCAGCTTTAGGTCAACTTCAATTTTTACCATAATTTATTTTTTGCCTCATAAAAAATAAAATTTTACTTGAGTCCAGAATCTGCCTCCATAAAATTTTCGACCAAAATCTCCCTTAATTACCTTAAGTGGCATTTCCACGTCATTGTTGTAGTTTTTTCCCAAAATTCAGATCCAAGAAGATGTCTTTTGGAGATGATTATCTATATCAACCCAAACAACATCCTCTTGGATGTTAAATTTGGATAAAAACTAAAACAATTGGGGTTGACTTTTTTCAATTGCTCTTACTCTTAAGAGAGTCCTCCTTCCATCTTGTTCGGGGATCTTTGATTTTGTGCTCCGTCTTCAATCTCCACTCTCAAGGGTGTTCCATCTCTTACGGTCAAACAGCTTGTGGTCAAGGCACTTGGCTCGAACACCTAATGCTTGGAAGTTTTCTTTCTCTCAGTTGTCAATGAGAAATTCTTGACAGAGCGTTAACATGGGCATATTTAAGACTCAAGTAAAAGTTAATAGTTTTTTATTAAACTAAAAAGTAAAAAAAAATTAAGGAAACATTAGAATAGGACGGCAGATTTGAGACATGATCTAAAATTTGGGACTTTTCATGGGACAAAGGAACAGGTCCAACTGGGGTGGAGTTAATTTGTATGCCATAGTGGATGATGCTGGTGTTCATTTCCGTGAAATGCAAAGCTCCAGGGCACCGCATAGGATTATTATATAACCACGCATCCACTTCCCCAGTCTTTCCAAATGATAGAACCTTCCGACACACAACGCACAGTCCACCATCTGATCATACAATTTTTGTACCAAAACTCGGATGTTCAATTTCAAAACAAGTGTATACGTGATCACATAACTGGGAAGCGCTAATACTACTCAACATTTTTTCCAAAGCGATGTTCTTATCAATATTTACATAACCATCTCTGCCAAGATTAGTTTTTTCCTCTCAGAATGTATGCTGAAAGCATTTGTATTGTCTGTCAGAGAATGTGTATACACAGGAAAAGAGAGAATATTCCCAATAAAGAAGTTTTGGCAGGCAGCCAAGTACATGGATTGATAATTATTCATTGCCTTGCTTGCAGGGATTGGACGGCGGCGCGGGGAGTATTGGCCGTGACGGCATTCTCGATGCCCACGGTTCTTGCACTCTCATTTCCACTCCAAACAAAGTCAAAGCCATGAAGAGCTTGTCCTCACGTGGAGGGATTGGAGGCATGACCAGAGGTTTAGGATCAAACACGCATTCCTCAACATGGTGGCAGAGCGAAGGCAAGAGTCCCATGGCTTCTTTATGCAGAACATGGTGAGGATGAAGAAGAGGGAAGATAAGAGCCTGAGGAAAGTTGACCTCTTGCTCCTCCATGAGAGCCATAGGTTCTTCGTCACAATTGCCCAGAATTGCTGGTCAAACAGTGGCAACCCCATTTGATCTTTCAGAGGGAAGGGGCTAACTTGTTTTGCCGTTCCAGTCACAGCTGATAAAAAATAAAGATCTAGAAAATTGAGGTGTATATTGTATTGAGACATAAAACTGTAATAAATAAATACAATGAAAACTGATTATAAGGAAACAATCCTAGAGAATAAACAACAATAATTCTAGAATATATATAGAATCAGTAAAATATTCTAACACCCCCTCAAACTCAAGATGGATCAAACAACGAAAGTTTGGAAATGAGATACTGAAAACGTGGTGTTGTAAGAGCCTTCGTAAAACGATCGGCTAACTGGTCCATAGTCCCAATAAAAGGAAGAGAGATGGTTCGAGCTTGGAGATGATGACGAGTAAGATGGCAGTCGATCTCAATATGCTTGGTGTGCTCATGAAAAATAGGATTAGCCGCAATATGGATAGCACTTTTATTGTCACAATACAAAAGAGAGGGATCCTAGAGTGAGACGCCCATGTCAGCCAGTAAACGATGAAGCCAGACAATCTCAACATTAGTGTCAGTCATAGCACAATACTCAGACTCAGTAGAGGAACGAGAGAAAATCTATTGTTTCTTGCCTCGCCAAGAAATGAGAGAATCGCCAAGAAAAATGGAGAACCTCGTGACAGACCGACGATCAGTTACATCAGAAGCCCAGTCAACATCGGAATAAGCATGTAACTCGGGATGAGAAGAGGACAGTAAAAATAATGACCGCGTCAAAGTACCCCGAAGATATCGCAGAATCCTCGAAACAGCAGCATAATGAGTAGACTGAGGGTCAGCAACAAACTGACTGACAATGTGAACTGCATAAGCAATGTCAGGACGCAGAATAGTAAGATGCACAAGACTACCAACCAGATTTCAATAACAAGTCGCATCAGAAAGAGGTTTCCCGTCGTCAGGGCGAAGCTTTTGATTCAATTCAATACGAGTGGGCGCAGTACGAGAATCCAAAATAGCAGCCCAAAAGAGAATATCAACGGTATACTTCTTTCGAGAAAGAAGAATACCACGAGAACTGAGAGCAACCTCAAGCCCAAGAAAATAGCACAATGAACCAAGATCCTTCATGGAAAAATGTCGCTAAAGATGCCTCTTGGTATGCACAGTATAATCAGAGTAATTGCAGGTAATTACCATGTCATCCACATAAAGAAGAAGAATAGTATAGCCAGAGGACGAAATATGAATAAAAATAGCATGATCGGCCTCACTCTGAACAAATCCTGCAGAACATACAATAGCAGTAAACTTCTCAAACCAAGCACGCGGTGCTTGTTTGAGGCTATAAAGAGCTCGTCGAAGACGACAAACCTGACTAGGGGCGTGAGCAAGATTAGGTGATGGTTGCATAAAGATTTCTTCATGAAGATCCCCATGAAGAAAAGCATTATTCACATCGAGCTGATAGATAGGCCAATTACAAACAGAAGCAACGGTCAATAGAGTACGAACAGAAATCATTTTCGCTACTGACGCGAAAGTCTCCTCATAAGAAATGTCATATTCTTGTGAGAAACCCCGCACAACCAAACATGCCTCATAATGCTCAATACTACCATCACAACAAGTTTTTACCTTGTAGATCCAGCGATATGATACCAAGGATCGACCAGGTGGAAGAGGAACAAATTCCCAAGTACTAGTACTCTGTAAAGCAAAAAGTTCCTCAGCCATGGCCTGACGCCACTTAGCATGTTGTACTGCTTCGCATTTAGCTAGTAGGTTCCTACACATCATGAACGGCAACCAAAAAGGAAACAAACTCTGTAGAATAAGAAGCAGTAGCAACATACCGAGCAGGGGGATGACAATCCTGAGGAAGATTACGACGCAATTCTAGAGGGACAGAATCGTCGGTGG
Organism: Rhodomyrtus psidioides; assembly: GCA_021437785.1. Classification (NCBI taxonomy): domain Eukaryota; kingdom Viridiplantae; phylum Streptophyta; class Magnoliopsida; order Myrtales; family Myrtaceae; genus Rhodomyrtus; species Rhodomyrtus psidioides. Next base: position 7,693,340 of record JAILYB010000015.1, on the reverse strand, counting down.
TAGGGGAGAAGGAAGGGCAATAGCAGGAGGGAACTTAGACGGAGAAGGAGAGGCAAAGATATCTGGAGAAAGAGGAGCAGAGATATATGGAAGAGGAGAAGCAGAGATATCTGGAGGGTCAGGACAAGGATCAGCAGGAAAGTACATAAAATGAATAGGTTTAGAAATTGAAGACATAGTAGCAGTAGTAATAGTAGTAGAGAAGTAAGGAACATGCCCAAGAAAAGTGACATTACGAGAAATATGAATACGCGAGCAATCAGATTATAACAATGATATCCCTTGTGTTTAGTACTATACCCCAAGAATGCACACGATATGATCGAGCAGCCAACTTCGTACGTTCAGAAGGAGGGAGAAGTACGAAATATGTACACCCAAAAACTTGAAGATGTGTATAAGTAGGAGAGCAAGGATGAAGTCGCTGAAAAGGCGTTTCCTGATGAAGAACAGGCGAGGGAAGGCAATTAATGAGAAAGACCGTAGTGAGAAGAACTTCAACCTAGAACTTAGTAGGAACTGAAGTAGAAAATAAAAGAGCAGATGTAGTTTCAAGAATATCTCTATGCTTACGTTCAGCAACCCTATTTTGAGTACGGACACTAGGACAAGAGAGGTGCGGCAATGTCTCATCATTGGCTAAGAGAGAACGAAAAGCACCCGAGAGGTATTCCCCACCAGAATCAGAGCGAAATACCTTAATTTTTTTTTTTTATGAAATTGTGTAGATATCATGGCAGTGAAAGTCTGATAAATGGTAAGAAAATCACTACGCTAACGCATAAGATAGATCCATTTATAGGGAGAATAATCGTCAATAAAAAAAACATAATAATTGAAACCACTCTTTGATGGAGTAGGAGCAGGGCCCCATACATCAGAATGAACAATATCAAAAATGCTGGTAAAACTAGAAGTACTAGTAGGAAAATTTAAAGCAAACTGCTTTGCTAAAGGACAAATAAAGCAGGGAGGTAGAACACTAAAGAAAACTGGACCATGAACCCCCTGCTGATGAAGAATAGAGAGACAAGAAGAGGAAGCGTGCCCTGAGACGCTGATGCCATCGCGCAAGGTCCACGGTAGCCAACACATGATAAAAAGAGGAAGTGTAGGTGGATGAGATTGCATAGTATATATTCTTATTGCCCTTGCCAATCAAGAGCAGCAAATCGTTGAGCCTCAAGAGCAGCAAAGCTGAAACTGATTCTAGCAGGCTAGCTGAGTCTCAAGAGCAGCAAATTGCTCATCCACAAAAGGAGAGGCGAGAGAAACATGTTGAATCGAAGCAGGAGCGGTGGAATCCGAGATTAGCACTGTGTATCGCGTCGCTTCTTAAAACAGCTCAATATGACCACGATGATGACAATAAAAACATTGAACAGCTTGATGAGAACCCTGATTTGGAGCATGAAGCGAGGGCATAGATCGAGCAGCAGCCCATGGAGGAATAGCAAGAATGACTGTGGGATCAGATACCATAGAAGATGAGAGAAGACCCAACCAAGTTTACTCAAATTGAAGCTCCTTGACAGCATCAAGGAGAGAAGGTAGAGGATTCCTATAAAGAATCTGACTACGAACACCCTCAAAAGCAGGTCGAAGCTTTAAAAGAAAATCATAGAGTCACAGGCGATCTTGAGTCTGCAGTCGAGAAGAATGACATATGGCACAACCAGAACATGTGGAATATAAAGTGGGAGACAAAATATTGAGCTGACTCCAAAGAGACTTCAAATAATTATAAAACTCACGGATTGATCGAGCGCCTGAGTAGCTAGAGCAATGTCTTAATATAACTGGTAGACACGGATAGAGCCAATCTGAGTAAACATGTTTGCAAGCTGATCCCATAGATTCTTTGCACCGATAGTGTGAGCAAACTGTGACGAAGGGTATGATCAAGAGAGCCGAATATGATGGCCCAAGCCCTCCGATTAGCAACAGTCTAGTTTCGAATGTCAGATACACGCTGAGCAATCGCATTATTTGTGAGTTTGGATTGCTCACCATCCTTGAATTCAACATGACAAATGCAAACACCCTCAACATGCTCAAACAGGTCTTAATAAACAAGTGCAGCCATAGCCTATGGCTACCAAAGAGCGTTATTGGAGCCATTGAATTTGACATCAATCCAATCACTCGAATCACCCATATTGACCAAAGTCAAATCGCGAAATCAGCACGATGCAAAACAACGTGGAGCGGCTGGCGTGATGTAGAAGATAAGCGGAAGGAAAAAAAAAATCTAGGATTGGTAAGAAGCAAACCCTCGCTCTGATACCATGATAAAAAAGAAAGATCTAGAAAATTAGGTTGTATATTGTATTGAGATATAAAGCCACAATAAATAGATATAAATAGATACAATGAAGACTGATCTATCAGACACAATCCTAGATAATAAACAACAATAATTCTAGAATATATACAGAATCAATAAAATATTCTAACAACAGCAACTACTTATAAATGTCTTTCTTGAGAGGGTTTTAAACTTCCAGGTTGATGTTCAACCTAGTACATTGCACGGAAGCTAATGGTTTGATTCATTAAAATTGCTGATGTTGTCATCCAGTTCAATAACTAGAGGCCAAAACAAGGAACTTCTGATGTAGCAAGCCGAGCAAAACAACAGTTTCCGTCTAATTGCTGCAAAATCAATCTTCCACTTTGTCCATATTTGCGACTCATCCTCTCATCCAACTCTCTGGCTTTGAGTTCCACGATCTTAACTGTGTTGGCCATCGATTCGTCCTGCGCTTTCACGATCCCCATGCTCCTCTTCTTCTCCATCGCGTCCCATTTTGCGCCCGAACCTTCGGACTCGCTCATCCAACAATCGTACGACATTTTCTAAAACAGAGAAGCGATTGCTCGATTGCAAGACCATAAGTCGTGTATGAAACGCACATGGGCATCGCTCGATAGGATGCGACGAGATATTGCCTAATCTCCTTTCCAAATCATCTGCCTTTGCATGAAATCGATCTCATTGATGGCGTTGTTTCCACTATCTCATGGTTTAGTAAATGTAGCGAGATGGAATGGACGTGAAAAATGAAAAGCAAAAAACAACTAATGAGATGGATCACACGTACATTACCACTACAAATACTCACTCAAATATATCAACTTTCTCATGCAAAATTGATGAAAGTAAAATGGCTTCCCCTGTGGCATCCCTCGTTTGCTAGATTCCTAATTATCAGAAATGGTCAAATGGGTTTTGAAGCTGACTCTTGGCGCGATGATTTGGGAATTGGAAAGGCTCGCTAAGAGACGTGCGAGATGAGGAATCGATTAAATATAGGTAAACAATGGAGCATTAGTCAAGGATTCTATTTTAAGGGACGACGATGCATTTGATAAAATTTGAAAAACCAAGATGACCATCGAATGAACCGGCTACCTATGAAATTATGAGAATTCTTGTACATAGGACAACCTATTCGAAATTTTCATAAGATAGGTGAATAAGAGAGGGCGGCCATTAAAGGCAATGCTAAGTGGCGCCCGTGGTCTTATTGCATGAGAAATTATTAGTTAATTTCACTTAGGAAATGGTAATAAGATTATTGATTGCCAATCCCCATGAAATCCCACTATGATGTTCGGCCATGGAGTGGATGTACAAGTGGTGATTACATTCTTGATGCATGAAGAGTGATTGGCCAATCAAACCTAGGAATTGGTGCTAGAAGGAAAGTCATCTATTGGTAAATTGTTCCATCACAAATCTAACTTTCATAGCCGACCAATAAGGACTATGCAAAGTGACGCATGTGACCTTGTTTGCATGAAATTCCATTGGAGAAATTATCTTGGGAATGAACACATTTGTATGTGACAAAGGACTAATGGGGGTAATTCTAAGTGGCGACATTCTTTCCCTCTTTCATGAAGCACCATTGGCCCACCATCCTTGGAAAATTGCAAGAGAAATCATTGGAAGGAAGTTAAATCAAGATGTCATAGCATGACCTACCACCACTTGGGGCAAGGCAAAGTGGCGTGTGATTATTTGGGGGGAAGAGTTTGAATGACAAGTGTCACCTTTGGACTTCTTAAGACATGCAACAAAAAGAAAACTTTTCATCTTCTCCCTTCCCCTTTGTCGATCGAAGCTATAGAGAGAGAGAGAGAGAGTTCGTGAGGGAGAGTGAGCGACCGAGGGCAAGAAGGAAGAAGAAGTGGGGGACGGCTCGGCATCTTCGAAGAACCGAGAAGAAAAAGCAAGGCTCGAGCTAGTACAAGCTACCAAAGGCAAGAATTCCTTCAATCTCATTGTAGGTTAGAAGTACATTGTGGATTCATGACTTTAGGAAGACCATGCGAGGTTTAAGGATGGAAAATCGTCTTGGTGGTCTGCTCAACACCGATTCTGCTTTAGTAACTAGGTTGGAACTAGTTCTCGAGCTAGCTTGTTAATTTTGGGAGTAAATATACGCTGTGTAGGATTAGAATATTATGGATATAAAGTTTGTCTAGTTAAGTTAAGGTGAAATGCGTATAAGGTACTTGTAAAAGTTCAAAATCGGGTAGGGCTACCCTACCGCCTTTTTGGTTTCAGCCGCATAGATGAAGTTGGTTCGATGTATTGTAAGCTTTTTAAGCTACATTACCTTACCTTATTATGACTAATGGAGAGTCAAGCTCAGCGAAGGAAAGAGCCTTGAGTGACTACTTGAACCTAGAAGAGATGGCATGGAGTTTACAGGTTTAGGACCGAATTTGTTCGGCCTTTAGAAACAGGAGACTAATCTGTCTCTAATGGTCCTTTTGTCACAAAAACTTATGGATATCGTGCTTGATAGCCTTGCATATCGTGGAGCCTTGTTAGTACCTTGCCTAGAGTTGAATTGATAACTGAGTTGAAGTAAATCAATGCTCATTTGGGAGTCAAAAGCCGTGACTATGCAGGGGTCAGACAGAACAGATTAGCTAACACGAATTGATGAGGTTTTCATTTTGATCTCATGATGTGAGCCTTGGTCGAATTACTTGTTAAAATTAACTGTTTTCGTAGTCTTTGAGATTTTGGATATGATGCTTTGCTCGATTGATAATTATGATAACATGTCTCATGAAACATGATTTTGCGAATTGGCATGCTTGTTTGTCGACCTGGCATTATTGCATCATGTGCAGGATTTATCAATGAGAAATTTGTGATTCATGGCCGAGCATGCATTGGTACGTGGTACCTGACTGATATATATGATGAGATATGTTGAGTATTTGCTCTTCAGTGCACTGAATCGAGATGACGCCCCTGGGCTGTGTGTGGGGATTTGTACGTACTTGATGACCCTGAGCTGTGTGCGAGGTAGAGTCGTACCATGCGTCGAGGACGCCCTAGAGTAGGGGTCGTAAGTCACTGGACTTGGCGATGGTTGTATGAACGAAGAGCATGTCATTTTCATGTTATCATGGCATTTCTGCATCTCATGATTCTTGTTTGATTTTTTGTAATATTACTGTGTTATTACTGTCACAGGATTTTTTATAGTCGTCCTAGGGAGTCGTAGGACCCCTATGGTGAGATTGAATGTTTTCTTGCTAGCCGTCACGCTGATCCACGTTTGTAGATATATTTTCAGATTAGTATCAATGGCGGCAGTTCATAGACGTTTTGGAGTTCCATATGACTATGATTCTTATTACCGTCATATGATACACCTTGATGTACCTCATCTGAAACTTGTAGTGCATGTTCATACTATGTGGGTAGATGAGGGAGAGCCTGCATTGACCATATATCGTTGGTATGCTATTTATATTCGAGTAGGTAATAGATTGGTAGGTCCTTTCTCCGAGAGTACTTTCGATGCACCTCTAGCTCCTGTCGAGCCTGTAGTTCCTGCACCTCCCGTAGCCGTGCCTCCTCCCCCTGTTGCTGTTGCTGCACCTATCCCTCCTCCTCCAGAGCCTGCTATGCCAGATATGTATGTTCCACCGCCCGAGCCACTCGAGGAGTCTGACGATGAGGAGATGTTTCTTTCTGACCAGTCCAAGGAGGATTGAGGACTGGAGACAGTCTTGGAGACTTTTTGGTGTAGGCGACTACATAGGTTGATGGAGTAGTTGTTTTGGCCATCCCAGTATGCCTATGGATCGACGACCTGAGTCTCCTTTTGTTTATATGTATATGAACTCCTATATGGTCGTGTGCTACGTTTTATAAATAAAGTTTTAGTCCTTGTGTTATGAATGTCTCATATTGCTTTCTAGGTTATTTTCAATTTAAATATTGTCTTGTAGTGTTTGTGGCATGTGGATCTTAGACCTTGGTCTATTGATTGTTTAGAGACCTATGAGCGTAGGGTGGCGGTCTGGGACGCCACAGCTCTCCGAGGTGGTATCAGAGCATAGTTTTACCCGGAGTAATAAGGTGTGATAGAAATTAGAATGTTAGGATACATGCAACAAGGACTAACATGTATGCTAGATTAATAGTCGTGTACATAGCGACCTTGTTTGGACCACTCATAGAGATTTTCATTGGCTGTAGCAGTAAGATTTGATAAGTCAGACTCAATTGAATATGGATTGATGTGCAGGATCAATAGTTCATCATGAGAAGGACAAGGGCATCGTCCTCTGGAGGAAACGATGATGCAGGGACAGGAGGTCGAGTCGAAGGAACAGTTGATCGGACCGATGACATCCTGCAAGCTTTGACGAATCTTGGTACAGCAATATGAGCTCAACCTCGACAAGCTCCAGCTAGAGCTGAAGATGAAACAGGAGACCGACGTTTATAAAAGTTGGTAGAGCACTTACTGAAGCTAAAGCCGCCACAATTCACGGGGTTAGGAGAACCTCACGAGGCTGAAAAATGGATAAAAAGTATGGAGAAAATTTTTAGGTTGTTCCACTGTAACAACGTGGATATAGAGTCACCTTGGCGGAATATCAACTAGAAGACAATGCCCAGCATTGGTGGAATGCGAGTAAGGATGTGGTATTTTCACCAGGAACAGCGGTAACTTGGGAAGCCTTCGTTAATGCTTTTTATGGCCAGTACTTTTCTGATTGTGCTAGGGATCAAAAGATTTATGAGTTTATGAACCTAACTCAAGGCAGCATGACAGTAGTGCAGTATGAAGCAAAATTCTCTAAGCTTTCCAGGTTTGCTCCTCAACTGATTGAAACTCAGGAACGCAGATGCAAGTGGTTCTTAAATGGCCTCAAGATTGAAATACAGAAACAACTGGCGTCTCTAAGAATTAGGGAGTACACTGAGTTATATGAACAAGTTCAGCTGGTGGAACAAGTGCTGTCGAAGGAAAAGAAAGAGGCAGAGCATAAGGCAGGAGCTAGCCGCGTGGCGACTCAAGAACAGGACAATAAAAGGTCTAGATGGTTTGATAGATCTCAATAGACTCCTTATAAAAGACGCAACTATGGAAGATTCCGTGGAGTTGGAAAGAATCGAGCAATGGGACAAGTTCGAAATCGAGACAGAGTTTGTAACTGCTGTGGCAAGGCTCATGGTAATCTGCTATGTAATACTGGAAGAGAATGTTATGGATGTGGACAAGTGGAACATCTAGTGAGAGACTGTCCCCAGAAAAGACAGCAAGTTCAGCAGAATCAAGACAATCGAGCAAAACCTATTGGAGCACAGCAAAGGCCTCCAGCTCAAGGCAGGATCCAGGCTATGACTCGAGAGGAAGCGGAAGCTTATGGGACTACTATAGCAGGTATGATTCCTTTATGTGATAAGGATGCATACGTGTTATTTGACACTAGAGCGACGCATTCTTTTATATCAACAAGGTTTGCTGAATTGTGTGGACTAAAGCCTGAAATACTCGAAATACCCCTTAGTGTATCCACACCACTGAAGGACAAAGTAGTGACTACTCTGATTTGTAAAGGATGTGAAATCGTGATAGGAGGCCAAAGTTAGAAAATCAACCTAATAGTTATGGGTTTCTATGATTTTGATGCCATTATCGGCATGGATTGGCTGCGTGACTTACGAGCCAATGTAGATTGCTTCAAAAAGGTGATTCGGTTTAGCCCTTCTATTGAGGCCAGTTTCGAGTTTGTGGGAACTGGGACTCGTGCGATTGTACCTTTCATATCCGCAGTGGAAGCTCGTAAACTTTTAGGTAATGGATGCCGGGGTTTTCTTGCTAATGTCAGAGAGTTAACCAAGAAGGAAGTCAACATTAATGACGTCCCAGTAGTTCAAGAATTTTTAGATGTCTTCCCTGAGGAACTACCAGGACTACCCCCAAAGCGAGAAGTTGAGTTTACTATTAAACTAGCCCCAGGGACTGAGCCTATTTTCAAAGCTCCATACAGAATGGCTTTGACTGAGTTTAAGGAGTTAAAAGTACAATTACATGAATTATTGGATAAAGGATTTATTAGGCCAAGTACTTCACCGTGGGGAGCATCAGTATTATTTGTCAAGGAGAAGGATGGGTCACTTCGTTTGTGCATTGACTATAGACAACTAAATCAGGTGACCATCAAAAACAGGTATCTTCTGCCAAGAATTGATGACTTATTTGACCAACTGCAAGGAGCCTCCGTTTTCTCGAAAATTGACTTAAGGTCAGATTATCATCAATTGGCAGTTAGAGAAGAAGATATCCCCAAGACTGCTTTTCGAACTAGGTATGGACACTACGAGTTCGTAGTCATGACATTTGGACTTACAAATGTCCCAGCTGCATTCATGGATTTAATGAACAGAGTTTTCAAACCCTATATGGATCAATTTGTGATAGTGTTCATTGACGATATTTTGGTGTATTCCAAGGGATAGAAGGAGCACGAGAAACATTTACGGAAGGTGTTACAGGTATTGAGAGAACACTGGTTGTACACAAAATTCAGCAAATATGAATTCTGGTTAGACAAGGTTATATTCCTTGGTCATATGGTGACGGAGAAGGGAATCTATGTCGATCCGGCCAAAATCGAAGCTATTATAAATTGGCCGCGACCGACTACCGTTACAGAGATATGAAGTTTCCTTGGTCTCGCTAGATATTATCGCAGGTTTGTGGAAGGATTTTCTCGACTTGCGGGACCCTTGACTCAATTAACACGAAAGGGAGTTAAGTTTGAATGGACAGAAAAATGCGAACAAGGCTTTCAAGAACTCAAGAAGAGATTGACTTCGGCTCCAGTATTAACCATACCGTCAGGACCAGGAGGATTCGTGGTATACAGTGATGCATCTCATAAAAGATTGGATTGTGTTTTAATGCAGCATGGAAAGGTCGTGGCGTATGCCTCAAGACAATTACGACCGTATGAATTGAACTATCCGACACATGACTTAGAACTGGCTGTAGTAATTTTCGCATTGAAAATTTGGAGGCATCGTCTGTATGGAGAGAAATTCCAAATCTTCACTGATCACAAAAGTTTAAAGTACCTCTTCTCTCAAAAGGAATTAAACATGAGACAAAGGAGATGGACGGAATTATTCAAGGATTATGATTGTGAAATGCTTTACAACCCTAGCAAGGCAAACAAAGTGGCAGATGCTTTGAGTAGGAAAACTACGATGCATATGGCAAACCTGATGAGTAAAGAGTGGGAGCTATTAGAAGAGGTTTCCAATTCAGATTTCAGAGTCGAACTGGATGAATTGACTGGCGTGTTTGCCACACTGAGAATCGAATCAGAATTGGTACAAAGGATCAAAGAATTACAACAAACGGATCTTGAGATCTCTAAATTTCAACAAGAAACAACAGAGGGCAAGAGACCAGAATTCTCAATTTCGGAAGATGGACTTCTTCGTTTTCAAGGACGCTTATGTGTACCAGAAGAGGAAAAGTTAAGAAAGGATATTCTGAATGAAGCTCATCGTAGTAACTATAGCATTCACCCTGGATGTACGAAGATCTACCGAAATCTCCGACAACATTATTGGTGGAATGGGATGAAGAAAGATATTGCTGAATATGTCGCGAGGTGCTTGACTTGCCAGCAAGTAAAAGCAGAACATTTGAAGCCTGCTGGAATGCTCAGACCATTGGATATTCTCGAATGGAAGTGGGAACATAAAATGATGGATTTCGTGCAAGGATTGCCTAGAACCTCGAAGGGACACGATTCTATCTGGGTAATTGTGGATCGATTGACTACGTCAGCTCATTTCCTAGCTGTCAGGACGACATACTCTTTGGAGAAATTGGTTGAACTTTACGTACAGACTATTGTGAAATTGCATGGAATTCCAGTGAGCATCACTTCAGATCGAGACTCGAGATTTACATCAAAATTTTGGAAGAGCCTACAAGAAGCCATAGGAACTAAATTTCAGTTTAGTACAGCCTTCCACCCCCAGACCGATGGACAGACAAAAAGAGTCATACAAATCCTAAAAGATATGCTTCGAGCATTGTTGACTAGGGGTGTCAATGGGTAGGGTAGGGTAGGGTTTTTATAATACCCTAACCGACCCTACCCTTAAGCGTTGCTTGCGATACCCGCCCCGACCCTGACCCGAACCCAACATCCAGTAAACAAAAAAGCGGGTCGGATCGGGTAGGGTCAGGGTCGGGTTTAGGTTTTTTTTTTTTAATTTATTTATCCATGGTGGTTGTATGCTTCGTGCGGTTTATCCCTCACAGTATGTATAACACCAAAAACATGTGCCGATAAATATTGGACGTTTTCATATGAGCTAACTTGATACCTAGCAAATCAACATGTCTGCTAAATTGCCGGAAAGACTCTCCATTTTCATCACGAAATGAGCTAATATAGATACTCGTTTCTTTGCATCAAAGCAAGGAACTGTAAAGGTCTCCCACAGCGGAAGGCTAAACTGTGGGAGACGTTTTCCTTAATCCTTAAAAGCAAAGAACTGTTCCCATTTGTTTGCTACTTGAATATCCCCCAAATCTGTGACAAAATCTTTAGATTATATACTGATGCAAAGTCAAAAAAAAAATTGATGCAAAGTTAAGTAAACAATTGCATCAGCAACTCAACTATTCATCTCCTTCAGCAGAAACAGATCTATAATGTGGGTAACTCAACCGCATATTGGACCAGGACTTGTGCCCATCAATCATCTTCTTCACTAATAAGGCAGCTTCCTCCGCGCTTACTCGAACTTGATCTCTGCTGTCCCTTTCTCGAATGGCCACCTCAACTTGTGAATAGACAGTGATTGCATAGGGCATGCCAAGCTCGTCGGTTCTCGCATAAATCTTCCCTATGTCGTCGCCTGTGAACACATAGAATGGAATCTGTTATGTCTTTCAACCCCTCTCGCACAATCAAGCTCAATATATGAGCACAACACCTCACGTGGAGTAATTCACCTCTTAATACCAAAGATTTCCAAAAGTCAAATCTCTTTTTCAAATATTGAATTCCTAAATCATTTGAACTCGCATTATCAACAGTGATAGAAAAAACTCTTTGAATCCCCCAATCAATTAAGCACTTCTCAATTGCTTTTCCTATCATCTCGCCAGAATGACCTAGAATTTGACAAAAATTTATAATTTTCCTCCGTAACTTCCAATCGGCATCCACAAAATGAGCAGTGAGGCACATATAACTCATATTTTGACAAGAAGTCCATGTGTCGGTTGTTAGACATACTCTAGGAGATGTCTCGGAGAAATAGCTCTTCAATTTAATTCTTTCCTCCATGTATAAATCAAAACAATCACGCCTCAATGTGTTGCGTGTCGGGATTACGAAGTTCGGTTGGATTCTATTCACAAATCGATGAAATCCCTCATGCTCTACAAACTTGAAAGGCAATTCAGCAAGAATAAACATAGTCGCTAATTCTTTCCTACCTACATCTTGGTCAAATTTCCATGGACTAGATGAACTACTAACCCCAATAGGTGGACCTGAGGCACCTCTTTGCCTTTTCTCCAAGTTTGCATATGGGTATTTCTTACATCTAGCGAGATGATGATGCATCGAACTAGTCCCATGACCACTAACACAACCAATACGAGCCCCACAATAGTTACATTCAGCCTTTGCTTCATTAGGAACCTGTGTAAAATGTTCCCACACTATAGATCTCCTCAAATTAGAAGGATTCATATCGGTGACACTTAGAACCTGCAATTTTTTATATGTGTTTCAAGAAAATAGTTCAGAAATACAGTAAAAATTATGAACATGCACCAAATCATCATCAATCATCCAATACATGCAAAATCAACATTGCAGCAATATTTATCATCATCTAGCAGCAATCCAGCACAAATTGCCTCCGATTCACCTCATGCTTCGGCAAAATTTCATCCTCCAATCCACTAGCCTAGGAATGAAATTGCAAGAGATTGATGAACATACCTTTTGTCGATAAAATCTGATTCAGATTCAACACTGAATCTTGTCAAAAGTGCCCCAATGTCCTTGAAGGGATCTTCCGAGCTGCAGCGCAAATGAAAATATTAAGGCGTCACACTAACATATCTAACAAAAACAAATCCTGTTAAAGGATTAACAAATTTTGACAGCCTCAAATTCATAAATTTCAACAACAATTTACCATTATGTGGCTGGACTCGCTGCCCGGAATACATAGAGCATACAAATGAGCTAAACATAATACCGTAAAAAAATATTAGTAATAATGACTAGAGCGATTAATGGCCTTTGCTTCATTTTTTTTACTTTTTGCTTCTTCTTTTTCCTTTAAAACTGTGTGTGCTTGACAGATCTCGTTGTTCATCTTCTCAAATAATATGATATACGGTCGCACCAAGAAACAAGAATAGAAGACATTGGAAACAAGCCTCTGTGAGGGAAATGACGTTCCAAGCTTCTCTAGTGACATCTTTATTCAATGAATCTACATTGTGTAGTTTAAAGAGACAACTCATCCTGTTAAAACCACTACCTGCAGCCCAGGGAATTTTGATAGAGACATTAGCAAAACCTCACAGGGTGCTTGGAACAGAGTGAGATGTCAAGGCTTTTTACTGTCCTAAAATCTAGCATTATCAGTTGAAGCAATTCACGTTGCCTGTTCGCTCCCTTTTGCGAGCAGTGATATGCTCTACTTGGAAGCAATGATACAGCACCTCCGAGCAGATTGTTCAGACGAAAAAAAAAAGTGGGAAGTAGTTGCTACAATAGAAAAGCACATGTGATTCCTAGATTCGATTGGCCTGATTATGAATCTCCCTTTTCAACTGTAAGAACGATGTTTTTGTTCAGTATTTCCAGCTCCTCCAGCCCTCAAGCAATTGCAATCAATGGGCCTGTACGAGGATTGTACAAGCTAATCCTACTCTACGAACTAATTAACATACGAAGTTTCTAAATTGGTCTTCAGATACCCACTTGCTTGACATTACTGTAAATTCAGTCTGATGATTGGGTGGAAAGATCATACCTTCGGGTTCAAGGACAGAGGGGCTTCGGGCTGGATCGTGGGGTCGTCGCTCAGCTGTCGGTGGCTTGGATCATGGCTCCCGACGGTGGTTGAAGGCTCCGGCTCGTCAGATCAGCGGCCGAGCAGCAGTGGCGACTGAACTGGAGTCAGCGATGAGGCGTGGTGGAGGACGGAGGTGGCAAAATCGTGAGCTGTGGGTCTCGGATTGAGAGTGTCGGCAGCAGATCGGAGGGCTTGGGGCTGGCGTCAGGTCCGCAGCGGCCGAGGTGGGGGCTTGGCATGTCGTCTAAGTAGAGCACGGCGGCAGTAAGTCGCGTTAGGACTCGGGTCAGGGGAGTCGCGGCTGGCCGAGCTCGGTGGTTGAGAGCCGAGAGATCAAGGTGGCTATCGTGGGTTCCTCAGTTTCGCGGCTCGCGTGTCAAGACGACCAGCGGCGACCACAAGGACAAAGGACGGTGCGGCGAGTTGGCTTGCGGTGGCGTGATCTTTGGGTGGTGTTCAGATGGCCGACGGGGCGAAGGGGTTCTGGTCGCCCAAGGAGGACAGAGAAGAAAGGGGTTCTAGTCGCCCTAGAAGAAAGAACGAATGAGATGAAGGAGACGAAGGAAGAAGGGCTAGGGCCTAGGCAACCGTGTTGGGCTAGGGCCAGGGCCCAGCTTATAACCCTACCCTACCCTACCCTCTCAGAATTATTAAAATACCCTTACTATCCGAACCTCTTCTTTACCCTACCCTAAAATACCCTAAAATTAGGGTCGGGTAGGATCGGGCAAGGGTAGGGTCGGGTAGGGTCGGGCATAATTGACAGCCCTATTGTTGACACCTGATTTTCGACCAAGTCTTTTTCAGTTTTATTTTTTGAAAAATCACAAAAAATTCATAAAAAGTCAAAAAATTACAAAATCAACTTTGGTAGCCTTGACCAAGCCCAAGGAACCATTCTTGACCAAAAAAAAATAATTTTTCACATTTTTCACATTTTTTAGTATTTTTAGAAAATAGGAAAATACTAGAAAAATCAACAAAAAATAGAATTCGAGGTCACAAAAATATAGGAAAATAGTCAATATTTTTATTTTAAATCCCTTGTCATTTTGACCTCATCAAGAGTCGAAATTCAAGTTTAATTTTGTATGTTTCTTTGTAACACACAGGGTTAAATTTGTCAAAAAATATGTTCTGAGTCTTTTTATTTGCAATATTTTGCATTTCCCGAATCTTGACATTCGACTTGATTGCGCCACATTTCAATTTGGGTTTATTGTGCACTGATTTGATCAATTTTGGCCTTAGGGACCTAATTGCATGAAAATCTATTCATTTTAGTCCCTATAGTGCCAATTCTGAAATTAAACTTTTTCGAGGGACATCCATGAAACCCCGATACTTCCTCCCTATAGTATTTGACCCCTCGAATCTAATGGTAAGCTCAATTAGGGCCGATTCGTCCATTAGGAACATCAATTTGGCAAAAAAACAATTTCGGATCTTACTCTACATTTGGGGTTTTTTGTCAATTCCATGATTTTTTTCTTATAGACAATACATTTCCAAATGGAATTCGTGCCGAAGAATCTAATTTTAAGATAAATTTCATGATTCTCGGACAATTAGATACCTAATTTGAAAAAAATGCTGAATCGGGTCAATTGGGTCGGGTTGACCGACCCAGCCAACCCATTGACCAAAATGGGTCATAAGCAGAGCGCCTTTGGCTTGCTCTACGGCTTCTTCACGCAGGAACAGAAAAGAGGAGGAGGATCCGTTGGGAAGTTGGTTGTTGAGGGGAATCAGTTGGCAAATTGGTTGAGAAGAATCCCACAAGAGCTCGCAAAAGAAGAGAGGAAGCACAGGGAGAACGCGGGGGAGAGTGAGGCAGAAAAGGAGAGAGAGAGAGAGAGAGAGAGAGAGAGTTCGCGGGGGGAATCGGTTCGTTGAAAAAAAGAAGAACGGGAAAACAGAAGAGGAGTTCGCAAACTGAGGGTAAGAGAGAGAGAGAGAGAGAGAGACAGAGACAGAGACAGAGAGACAGAAAGAGAGAGAGAGAGAGCTCGGGACGGCCATAACCGTCGCCATAGGAGGGAGAACCCGTGAGCTCCGAAGGCTCAACCACGGCGAGCGGCGCAAAACCGAAGCCTCGGATACATCCTCCGAGCTTCGTGACATCCCTAAGAACGTCCAGAATCAAGCGGAGTTTCGTTTCATCACAGAATCAGGTGAGAAACACCTTCGAGCTTAGCTTCGGCCTCCAATGGCGTCTCAAGATTTTGTCAATCGTTATGCTTGTTTTTGCTCTAGATTCGTTCATTGAGCTCAGCTAATCTCCGTTGTATTTCGTTTTTGCCTGTTTGACGTCTGAAACCATCGAGTCAACCCCCGACCTTGACCAACCAGCTGTGAGTTCTATAGCTCTTTCTAGGTTGAATTGAGTCCTCGCGATGGCCAGGTAAGTCTTCTCTGCTCTTTGTGATGCTTCCTGATCGATTTAACCAGTTAAGCAACGGTAGAAATGGCTTGGATAGGTAGCCGCCGGAGCTTACGTTCGGTTGAAGATGACGATTAGATGAAGTTTGATTCTGCTATGAAAAGCCTGATATATGTGATGAAGCTCGATAAGACGAGTAGAATGGCGGTAGTTTCATGCAATTTGGTGGCTTGTACGCGGAGAAATCACCTTCCGACGAGTCGCCGGCGAAACAGAGCCGGCGCCGATCGTCTTCCTCGGCGAGTCCGTCAACGCTGACGTGGCGCCCACGTGGCAGCCACGTCAGCCTCGGTTGTTATAACCAACCATCAAGAAACGATCGGACGGTGGATAGGTAGCCACGTGTCGCGATCTCATATTTTTGGGAATAAAAAGATTTTCGGAAATAAAAAAAATGTCATAGATCGAACGGTCAAGATTCAATCTTGCCTTTCAATCTGGGCATTCGGTTCATCATGAAGATCAGGCCGTCCGCAGGTCCGCCACGTGGCGCAATCAGGGCCGCTCATTTGATTTAGGCGGGAAGTTGAAATTAGAAGCGGGAAGGCCCAAAATGACGTCGTTTTGGGGTGGGTCGCGCGGTCGCCCGCGGGTCGTGGGTCGGGTCACCCGACCCGGCCCGAATAACATTTTTTTTAATAAAAAATCAGAAAATGATTTTAAAATAAATAAATAAATAAAAATCAGAAAAATCTTAGAAAATCCAAAAAAATGCTAGAAAATTCCAGAAAATTCCAAAAAAAATGTGGAAAAATTGTGGGAAAATCCTAGACAATCCAGAAATCCCCAAAAATCGAGGGTTGACCACAGACAACTGGTCAACCCTATTTTTGGGGTTTCTTATATGTTCTTCCGAGACTTGACGACATTACCCTTTAGGGGTAAGTCGCCTCTGCTGTGTATGCAAGATAAGGCCGATAATGCCAAGGTAAGAATTAGGGTCGATTAGACGACCAATTCTTAAGTTTGGGTTTCGAGTCCCGCCCCTTTTCTCAAAATGACGATTTTGCCCTTCAATGGGAAAATTGTCTTTCTTGTCTCAATCGAGTTCTGAAAATTGCTTAAAGTTAGGGTTTGGGTCAGGAGGACGACCAACCCTAATATTTGAGATTTTCAGTTCTCGTCTTTGTCCAAATGACGACTTTACCCCTCCAAGGGTAAAATCGCTTGAAAATTCCAGAAAAATCCTGGAAATTCCCGAAAAATAGGAAATGGATTGGATTGATGGCCAATCATATTTCCACTGTCTTTTGACTTCCCAATTCGTCTAAAATGACATATTTACCCTTTCAAGGGTAAATTTTCCCCGAATTATTCAAAATTACGATTCTGCCCCTCATGGGTGAATCATGTCCAAATCACTCCTAAGCCTTAATTGATATTTCTCTAGGCTAATAGGGCCTCATTAGGGATACCATGCTGATTTCATGTGTTTTATTCGCATGTACTGGATCCTCGATTTGCGCACCTTTTTTTATTGATTGTGATTGATAGGGTAGTATCTCCCATATGCATGAACTCCTAGATTTAGGATCTGTACCCCACTCGTCTGTATGAAATCCTAGGATCAGATAAACCATTCAGCTTAGGTACCGAAAGGGCGTCAACTTTAACAGTTGGCGTAACTAAGTCCCCGAACCTACTTCTCTGGTTTCCGCAGAATCGAATAGACCACTCCCAACTATTCGATGGGGTTTTCCGATCGTACCCTCCATGAAACGATTGGTGGCGACTCCTTGGCATGTACACTCATCACATGTCACTAGACCACACTAAAGGTCGATCACGTATATCCAGCAGTTGCGATTTGGGTAATGGAACTTGGGAGAGGCCCGCGTCCGATCAGTCAGCGATTGGGCAACCCATTAGCCCTCCGCTCGAGAGGGTCGTGACAAGCATGTATTTTGGATTTTAAAGGTAACGAGGAAGAGAAATTACACATAGCAGAAATTGCCTACAACAACAGATACCAAAAGAGTATAGACATGGCACCATTCGAAGCTTTATATGGACGGAAATGCAGAAAACCCGTATGTTGGAATGAAGTGGGAGAACGAAAGATCACATGACCAGAATTAATCCAAATCACAACTGAGGTTGTACAGATTGTTCGTGATAAGCTTAAAACAGCTCAAAGTCTTCAGAAGAGTTATACAGACAAATGGCGAATGCCATTGGAGTTTGCAGTGGGCAACTATGTATTTCTAAAAGTCTCACCACTTAGAGGAATATCACGATTTGGAAGAAAAGGAAAATTAAGCCCTAGATATGTTGGACCTTTTGAAATTCTGGAAAAGATAGGAGATTTAACTTATCGAATAGTCTTACCGCCGAAGCTGTCAAATGTCCATGATGTATTTCATATTTCTATGCTGAGAAAATATCATCCCGATGCAGACCATGTATTGGATTATGAAACTATTGAGGTGAGCGAGAATGGTGAATATGTAGAGAAGCCATTACGAATTTTGGATCGGAAGGAGCAAGTTCTACGGAACAAGACTATTCATATGGTGAAAGTTTTATGGCAATACCACGGTATGGAAGAAGCCACCTGGGAACTCGAGGAGACGATGAAACAACAACACCCCCACCCGTTTGAAGCTACAGGTCAGTATTAAGACCTTTCACTAGACATGCTGCATTTCCATTACGACGAGTATGTAGAAAATGCATGACCTATTTATGAGGTATGGAATGATTAACTAAGTCACTTGACCTTGGCTTGAAGAAAATGAGAAGCAGCTGTTAATAGTACAAAAGAGTGGTTAAAATAAAATTATAGTGCTTGATAACCACTGTCGGCATGATAGCCGAGTGGCACCCGGGGAGTGATATGGTCCGAGAAGGTGGTCGCTGGATCGACCCCCAGGATTGGTGGATGTACAATTGTAAATTGATACTTGTGAATGAATATAGTAAAAACCTTTTTGCTGCAACCTGCTGTAGAAGAGATTGAGATTTCTTTCTGTAGACTTGACCTTGGAGCTAGGAATCAAATTTCGAGGACGAAATTCTTTTAAGGGGGTAGAAGTTGTGGCATCCCCCATTTGCTAGATTCCTAATGATCAGAAATGGTCAAATGGGCTTTGAAGCTAACTCTTGGCGCGAGGATTTGGGAATTGGAAAGGCTCGCTAAGAGGCATGCGAGATGAGGATTCGATTTAATATAGGTAAACGATGGAGCATTAGTCAAGGATTCTATTTTAAGGGACGACGATGCACTGGATAAAATTTGAAAAACCAAGATGACCATCGAATGAACCGGCTACCTATGAAATTATGAGAATTCTTGTACATAGGACAACCTATTCGAAATTTTCCTAAGATAGGTGAATAAGAGAGGGCGGCCACTAAAGGCAATGCTAAGTGGCGCCCATGGTCTTATTGCATGAGAAATTATTAGTTAATTTCACTTAGGAAATGGTAAGAAGATTATTGATTGCCAATCCCCATGAAATCCCACTATGATGTTCAGCCATGGAGTTGATGTACAAGTGGCGATTACATTCTTGATGCATGAAGAGTGATTGACCAATCAAACCTAGGAATTGGTGCTAGAAGGAAAGTCATCTATTGGTAAATTGTTCCATCACAAATCTAACTTTGATAGCTGACCAATAAGAACTATGCAAAGTGGCGCCTATGACCTTGTTTGCATGAAATTCCATTGGAGAAATTATCTTCGGAATGAGCACCTTTGTATGTGACAAAGGACTAATGGGGGTAATGCCAAGTGGCGACATTCTTTCCCTCTTTCATGAAGCACCATTGGCCGACCATCCTTGGAAAATTGCAAGAGAAATCATTGGAAGGAAGTTAAATCAAGATGTCATAGCATGACCTACCACCACTTGGGGCAAGGCAAAGTGGCGTGTGATTATTTGGGGGGAAGAGTTTGAATGACAAGTGTCACCTTTGGACTTCTTAAGACATGCAACAAAAAGAAAACTTTTCATCTTCTCCCTTCCCCTTTGTCGACCGAAGCTAGAGAGAGAGAGAGAGAGAGTTTCGTGAGGGAGAGTGAGCGACCGAGGGCAAGAAGGAAGAAGAAGTGGGGAACGGCTCGGCATTTTCGAAGAACCGAGAAGAAGAAGCAAGGCTCGAGCTAGTACAAGCTACCAAAGGCAAGAATTCCTTCAATCTCATTGTAGGTTAGAAGTACATTGTGGATTCATGACTTTAGGAAGACCATGCGAGGTTTAAGGATGGAAAATCGTCTTGGTGGTCTGCTCAACGCCGATTCTGTTTTAGTAACTAGATTGGAACTAGTTCTCAAGCTAGCTTGTTAATTTTGGGAGTAAATATACGCTGTGTAGGATTAGAATATCATGGATATAAAGTTTGTCTAGTTAAGTTAAGGTGAAATGCGAATAAGGTACTTGTAAAAGTTCAAAATCGGGTAGGGCTACCCTATCGCCTTTTTGGTTTCAGCCGCATAGATGAAGTTGGTTCGATGTATTGTAAGCTTTTTAAGCTACATTACCTTACCTTATTATGACTAATGGAGAGTCAAGCTCAACGAAGGAAAGAGCCTTGAGTGACTACTTGAACCTAGAAGAGATGGCATGGAGTTTACAGGTTTAGGACCGAATCTGTTCGGCCTTTAGAAACAGGAGACTAATCTGTCTCTAATGGTCCTTTTGTCACAAAACTTATGGATATCGTGCTTGATAGCCTTGCATATCGTGGAGCCTTGTTAGTACCTTGCCTAGAGTTGAATTGATAACTGAGTTGAAGTAAATCAATGCTCATTTGGGAGTCAAAAGCCGTGACTATGCAGGGGTCGGACAGAACAAATTAGCTAACACGAATTGATGAGGTTTTCATTTTGATCTCGTGATGTGAGCCTTGGTCGAATTACTTGTTAAAATTGACTGTTTTCGTAGTCTTTGAGATTTTGGATATGATGCTTTGCTCGATTGATAATTATGATAACATGTCTCATGAAACATGATTTTGCGAATTGGCATGCTTGTTTGTCGGCCTGGCATTGTTGCATCATGTGAAGGATTTATCAATGAGAAATTTGTGATTCATGGCCAAGCATGCATTGGTATGTGGTACCTGACTGATATATATGATGAGATATGTGGAGTATTTGCTCTTCAGTGCACTGAATCGAGATGACGCCCCTAGGCTGTGTGCGGGGATTTATACGTACTTGATGACCCTGAGCTGTGTACGGGGTAGAGTCGTACCATGTGTCGAGGACGCCCTGGAGTAGGGGTCGCAAGTCATTGGACTTGGCGATGGTTGTATGAGCGAAGAGCATGTCATTTTCATGTTATTATGGCATTTCTACATCTCATGATTCTTGTTTGATTTTTTGTAATATTACTGTGTTATTACTGTCACAGGATTGTTTATAGTCGTCCTAGGGAGTCGTAGGACCCCTATGGTGAGATTGAATATTTTCTTGCTAGCCATCGCGCTGACCCACGTTTGTGGATATATTTTTATATTAGTATCCATGGCGGCAATTCACAGACATTTTGGAGTTCCATATGACTATGATTCCTATTACCGTGATATGATACACATTGATGTACCTCATCTGAAACTTGTAGTGCATGGTCATACTATGTGGATAGATGAGGGAGAGCCTGCATTGACCATATATCGTTGGTATGCGATTTATATTCAAGTAGGTAATAGATTGGTAGGTCCTTTCTCCGAGAGTGCTTTCGATTCACCTCCAGCTCCTGTCGAGCCTATAGTTCCCGCACCTCCCGTAGCCGTGCCTCCTCCACCTGTTGCTGTTGCTGCTTTTGCTGCACCCATCCCTCCTCCTCCAGAGCCTGCTATGCCAGATGTGTATGTTCCACCGCCCGAGCCACTCGAGGAGTCTGACGATGAGGAGATGTTTCTTTCTGACCAGTCCGAGGAGGATTGAGGACTGGTGACAATCTTGGCGACTTTTTGGTGTAGGCGACTACGTAGGTTGAAGGAGTAGTTTTTTTGGCCATCCCAGTATGCCTATGGATCGACGACCTGAGTCTCCTTTTGTTTATATGTATATGAACTCCTATATGATCGTGTGCTACATTTTGTAAATAAAGTTTTAGTCCTTGTGTTATGAATGTCTCATATTGCTTTCTAGGTTATTTTCTATTTAAATATTGTCTTGCAGTGTTTGTGGCCTGTGGATCTTAGACCTTGGTCTATTGATTGTTATAAGATTAATCTCTATTATCATTATTAGAGACCTATGATCGAAGGGTGGCGGTCTGGGACGCCACATCCGCTCTATCTAGCGATGCTTGGAACCGTCCTTTGAGGGATAACCTGCATGAAATTAATTTTCTTTCAGGTGCCAATCTCCCTAATTTGTCGCATTATCGGATGAATCCGAGGGAGAACCGGATTTTACAAGAGCAAATGGGAGAGCTCTTCCGAAAAGGATTCTTGGCGAGAGCAAAAGCCCTTGTGTAGTCCCTACACTTCTCACACTGAAGAAAGACGAAAATATGCGAATGTGCGTTGATAGCCGTGCCATCAATTGGATTACTGTCAAGAATAGGTTTCCAATTCCTCGACTTGACGATATGCTTGACAGGCTTGCTTGGTCAAGGGTCTTTACAAAGATCAATCTACGTAGCATATATCACCAAGTTTGCATCCGTCCTGGTGACGAGTGAAAGACGCTTTTAAAACAAGTGCAGGTTTGAATGAATGGCTTGTCATGCCGTTTGGTCTCGCTAATGCGCCTAGCACTTTCATGCGTTTGATGACTCAAGTTCTCAATCCTTTTATTGGTAAGTTTGTAGTAGTTTTCTTTGATGATATCCCTATATATAGTCCATATGATCGGCAGCACATGGAGCACCTAGGAGATGTTTTGCTAGCCTTGCAGTCAAACCAATTATATATTAATCTGAAGAAGTGTAGCTTCATGACGGAACGACTCCTTTTCCCGGTTTTGTTGTTGGAGCTGATGGCCTTCATGTTGATGCAAAAAAGGTGGATGTCATCCGCAATTGGCTAGTACCCCAGACCGTTGGGGAGGTTCGTAGTTTCCATGGCCTCACGACATTCTATCATTGTTCCATCCAGAATTTTAGCACAATTATAGCCCCATTCACTAATTGTCTGAAGAAAAGTAAATTTCATTAGGGGTGATGAAGCTGAAGCCAGTTTTAAACTCAACAAAGAAAAGATTTCCACGGCGCCGATATTAATGCTCACTGATTTTGAGAAAGCGTTCGAGCTGGATTGTGATGCTTCTAGTATAGGGATTGGTGTTGTTCTCTCCCAAGAAAGTAAGCATATTGCCTATTTTAGTGAGAAACTTAATGAAGTTCGCAGGTGATGATCTAAGTATGAACAGGAGTATTATACTATCGTGCGAGCTATTAAGCATTGACAGTCCAGTCCTATCTTTATCAGCATGAATTTATTTTTAACATTGATCATCAGGCTCTTGAGTACATCAAGAGTCAGAAGCATTTAAATAGAATATATACGCAATGGGTTTCCTTTTTGGAGCAATTTAGCTTTTTGCTTCATCATAAGGCGGGCCACTTGAATAAAGTCACAGATGCACTTAGTCGACGTGTTAAGACACTTGTGACCATGCGCACCGATGTTGTAGGTTTTGACCATTTTTGTTTTTTTTATGCTAAGGATGACAATTTTGGCGATATATGGTAGAAGTGTTCTGAATCAAGGTCTCATGGAGATATTATCATTCAAGAGAAATTCTAATTCTTGTTCTTTGGTAATAGATTATGCATACTACGTAGCTCTTTGCGGGAACAACTTGTTCGAGAATTTCATGGTGGTACCCTCGGCGGACACTTGGGATGTGATAAAACTGTGGCATTGGTGGAGGAACGGTACTATTGGCCTCAACTGAAGCGGAACGTTAGGAGATTTGTTAATAAGTGTTACATTTGCCAGACTGCTAAGGGTCATTCTCAGAACACCGGTCTTTATACTCCTCTACATATTCCTCGGGTCCATGGATAGATATTTCGATGGATTTCGTGTTGGGATTTTCTTGAACCCAATAGGGTTTGGATTCTGTTTTTGTGGTTGTCGATAGGTTTACAAAGATGGCGCACTACATTTCTTATAAGAAAACTTCATATGCTTCACATGTGGCAAATTTATTCTTTAGTGAAATAGTCCGCTTGCATGGAGTGCCCAAGACAATCACTTCTGATCGCGACACCAAGTTCTTGAGCCATTTTTGCAGGACTTTATGGCGTTTTATTTGGGGCCGATTTACAGTATAGTAGCTCCTTTCATCCACAGACTAATGGTCAAACGGAAGTCGTCAACCGTACTGTAGCAGATATCATCTGGTGTCTCTGTCCTAAGCAATCGGATCGATATATTGCTCCTGCTGAGTTCGATTTCAACAACACTATTAATTGTTCCACTGGTAAATGTCCATTTGAAGTCATTTATGGTCGAACTCCGTAGCATACTCTTGATTTGGTACCTCTGCTTAAGACACTAGGTTATAATGTCGATGCAGAAAATCTAGCGACGAAAATTATGGAGATTCAAGCTAATGTTGCTCGCCAACTTGCAGTTTCTAATTCGAAGTATAAGGATGATTCTGACAAACGGCGTCATTCAAAAATTTATGAGGTAGGCAATGGGGTAATAGTTTTTTTACGCAAGGAGCGATTTCCTATTGGTACCTATAACAAACTGAAGTGCAAGAAAGTTGGTCCATGCCGAATTCTGAAGAAGATCAATGATAATGCCTATGTTGTTAATCTCCTTGGTGACCTTAATATCTCTCCGACTTCAAAGTGGTAGATTTATTCGAGTATCATTCTCCTCGATACTCCTCTATATCCTGATACTAACTCGAGGACAAGTTCTCTTGTAGAGGAGGAGAATGATGTAGAACCATTGCCGCATAATTATCTTGAAAAACGCGATTGCCATAAATTAGGATGATTTCACTAATTGGGGGTCTACGAGCTCGGATTGTGCTCAAATTTGGTTGGTTGAAGCGAAACGACCTTCTGATTCAAAATCACTGCCTATGGCTATGAACTATGTTGGATTTTCGCATTTCGAGATCGTTTAGATAGGCTTTCAGGCAGTTTTTTATTTTTAGGTAATTTTGCGATTTAGATAATTTGCAATATTTGATTTGAATTCCAATTAGATTTAATTTCAATATTCGTTTTAGATTATCTTTAAGTAATTCTATTTTCTAAAGAAGTCCTATCTCGATATATAGGACGTTCGCCTCTGTAATATACACGTTATCATTCAATCGAATTTCAGAATTACTTTGGAACAGTTTCCAGTTATCACTTCCTCTGCATCAAACTACTTATAAATAACTTTCTTGAGAGGGTTTTAAACTTCCAGGTTGATGTTCAACCTAGTACAGTGTACGGAAGCTAATGGTTTGATCCATTAAAACTGCTGATGTCGTCATCGATTTCAATAACTGGAGGCCAAAACAAGAGATTGGTTCTTGGAAAACTTTTTGATCCGTTGACTCTCCAAAATTTATGATGGCATTTGTGATTGCTACGAGTGGTGGGGAGCACATATGTGTGAGGGAATTATTATACTTCAAGAAGAGAAGGTGGGATGGAGGTTTACTTGTGCATTGGAATGAAGCCATGGTTTTGAATGTGCACTGGTGCTGCCAACCGCTAATTCTGGCAGCAGGTTTTGCCAAAATAAAAAATAGGACATAAATAGAATTTATTCGAAGACAAATTGAAGCTTCTCTGTAAAGTAAGGTTTGCCCCTTCTTATATCCGACTTTATTCGGTCTTGAGCAGGCACCAAATGCAAAAATAGGACAAATTTTATCATGACTACCAAACATAGCATAAAAGAAATTCAAGAGACGAATGTATCCGGAGCTCACATAAAATCACTAATTAACTTCCATTTTCTTTTCTTCAATTTTCCCCCTCTAGAGCTTACTCTTAGTTCTTTAATGAACCTATGCTTCTTATTCCGTTCCTTGTTTAGAAAGATCGTGAGAGAAACATAAGTTAGGATTGTTGACAGCTTCGAAGTTAGACAAATCACTCACAACTAAAAACAAACAGACGAGTTGTAACTAATGAAAAATGTAAATAGCTAGATTCATCAAGGAACATAAATTGTTTCTAGTTCGATGAAGATAATTCAGCTGATTTTCTGCCTAAATGTGAACCAAATATTACACGAAATAGAACATCTTTTTACAATAAAAAAAATATTGAGAAACTGCATTAACTTTTATTACATCATGTAGAGAATTGATCAATACTTTGATCAAGAAGGCTTTTGTAAAGCTATAAGATCAAAGTGACCAATTCCTAGCTGAAGCAACTTATAGGATGCTGAACTTAACATTGACGTTCGTAGTTGTAATACCCTATCAAAGAAGTAAACTTTTACAGGCACTCAGATAAAAATTACAGAAGAACGTGTTATTGAGGATAGGCAGTAGTTATTTGATCGGAGTCCAGCACGATCCCATGGACTGGACCTGTACGATCCAAGAAACTACTACGCGTATTTGCTGCTGAAGTAGCTGGTAGTTGAATGGATGGAGGAATAGGCATTTCCGAAGACTGTCCAGAGATACAAAGGGCACCAGAATCATCTTGCTGCCAATATACCTCAACCATGATGCCTCTAGAATTCTCAGTTGATTCCGTTCCAGGAATCCCCACGAATCGAGCTCCCACCGGGATCTGAACCAAATTACCGTATAAGAACAAAAGCTTTTGTCAGCCTGATGAACTTCAAGTCAGTTTTTTACAAGTCGTTCAGAACATTAATAGACTGGCTAATACAGTCTTCGAGGACAAATGACATTTTAAAGTGACATTACCAATGCTGTAGCCTATGCTCTATAGGATTTTCCTCATACTTAGTTTCTCACCTGGACAGAGGTTCCAGATGTCAAAGTCAGTGTCACCAAGCGTCGTTCAGCTGCAGCATTTTCTAGTTCTGCCTGCCTTGCAATATTCAGGAAAACTTCCTCAAGAGTCGTCAAACCAAGCTGGATATCTGCTATGCCAAACTCTCCCTGTCTATCTTGGAGCTCCGAAAAAAATTTCTGTTGAGCAACAGAGGAGTACCACGAGGAAAACAACTTAGATAATGTACATAAAGAAAGTTCTTTCCCGAAAGTGATGTGAAAACAAGCATTTCAAAGATTGGTTGAATCTATGTGGCAGTGATATTTCTCCTTAAGATATAAAAGTTAAAAGTTCACACTTGAATGAATTTCAGTGCTCCCATGACAATCTTGAGCATTTAATTTCCATTTTCAACCTAAAAAATTACATCGGGTGCAATTGGCAATCAATTCTCTTGACCAAGGACAAGGAAAATCTAGCCATTGACAGTGCTTCATATGAAGGGTGTTAACTTCCAACGGAGGAGCGTTTCTAATTTTTCGGCAACAGTACAATATCCATGCATATATCAAATGAGATAGAAGTTACAAGATCATGATCCTGCTAGACCAAGAAATGTAGCTATCTACATCTCAAAGAACTTGTAACAGCATGTCCAGCATTGTTTCCCAATTCTTTTCAACATTTAAAAAGGCAATTTTTGAAGAGCCTGAAAAGGATAGGAGTCAGTGATGGGATTAATTACCGTCAAAATTGCTTCTCTATCATGTGGTATAACAAAAGTCAGAAAGGCCTTGTTCTCCTCTTTCGGTACGATATCCAGATGCTGTGAAGGAAAAGGAGAGTCAGAAATTGGCACAAGAAAGGAGAAAGCTGCACTACAACAAACAAAGAGCTGCCCTATCTGCTCACTCACAGTTTTGAAGAATTGTTTCACAGCCTCCTGATCAGTCTTTGAAACCACATCTCCTTCAGGAGGACTTGCACCATTGCTGGCAGTAAAGCTCACATTGGCAATAAAGCCTGTTCCGAAACGAGATTTGAGCCTGATTGAGGTTCCAATGCAGCGAAGTCTGCCCTTGGCCATTATTCCTATACGGTCACTTAATATATCAGCTTCTTCCATAGAGTGTGTCGTTAAGACGATAGCGCGTCCTTTCTTGGCATCCTCTATTATGTCCCAGACATGCCTCCTCGTAATTGGGTCCATGCCTGTTGTCTGCAGCAGAAAACAAAGTACCTTTCAGAATACTCCACACACAAACAACATTTGTCCATTAAGGAGAAAAGAAGATAAGACGTCATCCACATACGGGTTCATCTAAAACCACTAATTTGGGGTCACCAATAAGGGCTATAGCAACACTTAAGCGACGTTTCATTCCTCCACTGTAGCTCCCAGCTCTCACTTTGCCTGCTTCTGTTAGTCTGACCTCTGCCAGTGACTTCTCAACCACCTGAGCGAAAAATCAAATGGGTTCATCAAAATAAACAAATGGGAAAATTTCTCTCTTAGTGTAGGATTAGAAGCAGATTCACAGGTTCCAATAAAATCAGAGGAAGTTAGGAGCATGTACCGATTTGATTGAAGCAGGGAAGAGCCCTTTAATATTTGAGAAAAGGTGGAGATGCTCTTCACCAGTTAACAAGTCCCAAAGGATATCAAACTGCAATTGACAATAAACTTTTACGACGGACATTCAATTGTTTTTTCCAAATTGTTTTGACTGCTTAGAGGATAATTGCAATACTTCCAAACCTATGCAGCAGAATTATGCTCCTCTGCTGTTGGTACTTAGATAAAAAGGTGATAAAAATGGAGGAGAAAGGTTAACCTGAGGACAAACTCCGATGATTTTTCTGATGTTTGACATGCCAACCGAATTTCTGATTGAGCAACCATACACCAAAGCTTTTAACACAAGACAGCAACATGACATTATGCACCACGTTATTAATAGAAAAATTCTGTACTACGCAAAATGAAATTAGCCAAGTAAAAGCTATTACCATCTCCCTCAGTAACTGGGGTGATTCCTGTCAAACAATTTATTGTTGTGGTCTTTCCAGCGCCATTGGGTCCAAGAAGACAAAATAGCTGATCTTTAGCAAAGTTCACCCACAGACCCTACAGATAATTTAAAAATCACAGCGGTTACCCTATCCAAGCATAAATCAAGTTATACAGGATACTCGTGTCTAGTGTTGCATCAGTCATCTGATAAATTTTCGTACTGAAATGGTTCCTCACGTAAGTTGATGAGCAATTATTAAAGGAAAAAAGCGCTGATAACTGGAATCGCTTAGTTACCTTAATAGCATGGTATGCGGATGTCCTTTTGCATTTAAAGCAACCAAGTTGGGTAGTCCCAGGATAAGTCTTCCCAAGGCCACGAATCTGCACTGCGACATTGGTATCAACTAAGCCTTCTTTTGCTTGTTCTTTCACAGTACTTTCCTCTTGGAGAACATCTTCATCGTCCGGAGTAACATGCTCCAATGGGGAAACTGAACCAATGCAACTACAAATGCCACCCTCTGTCAAGACGGGAAAGACTACATCATGAAAACATGTAGGAGGAGGAAGCATGCCCACACATAGAATTTTCAAACTCTACCTTCCACTTTGCTTCCACCTTTTCCCGTCCAATAGCCAGGATTTAAGAAATAAAACATTGGCTTCCTCACTCCAGATGCGTTTGGGATTATATTATCAAAATAGATGGCCAAAATAAACCACACAAAGAAAGTTGCCACAAGCCATATATAGATGTCGTTCTGTTAGAAAAGAGCAGAAAAAAAGGTCAATGTGCCTTAACATGATGTAAGATGACAAGAAAACAAAGCGAGAACGGCTCAGCAGAGATTTGAATGACTATTTGTTAATGAAGGAAATTTTAACTTCAGACGTACTACATACAATTGATATCACGCATTCTGTGTCATTTGGTGCACATTTTGCCCGCCTACTCCAGCTAACTCCAGGATCCTCGGGGGTGGAAGTTGCTTGAGAGAGCAGGTTCAGTGCTTCGGCAAGGAGATTAGGTGGAAAGAGTGACCAGATGGCTCGGAAACCACTACCAAAGCTTTGACTGTACGGAAACCCAAACACAGTGACAAGCTGCAAGAGCCAAAAGAAAAGATTCTCAAATTTAGCATCACTCTGAATACATTACCAAAATAACGGGTAGTCAGGATATCTTGCCTGAGTTAGAAAGCCGACAATAAATATGGAGAAACCCACAGTTGTGGATGAAGAGGCCTTGCTAATGAAGGCTGACAACATGAAGGCAAAGCCAATCTAGTAACAGAGAAGACCGTGTCAAGATCTAAGTCTATGTCCTTTCACCATGGTGCCTCAAATAAACAATACATTATAGCGTGGCATACCATATTGAGTTGGAATAGGAAGAACAACAGGAACACAACAGGGAAGCTGTTATTCAAGAAAAAATCAAACTGAAACATCATTCCAAAAAGGACTATGAACAACGAAGAAAGGATGGTTATAATGCCCTCCCACGTGAGCCATGAAAGCCAATAGGCAGTATCATAAAGGCCCATCAGGGTCATCGCCTGCAATGCAACAGTATAAAAGAGTGAAGTGAACGCTCTATAGGTGCATAACGAAATTTCTGTAAGCCAGTAGTGTTCAAGGGCAGTACCTGGCGGAGTTTCAGCTCCTTTTCTGTGATCAAAGAACTGATTTGAAGTACAAAGCTAAACATGGCGACTGCAAGGAAGAAGGCTGGCCCTGTAGTGGCAACTGCAGAGAAAATCTCTACTGTAGGGTGTGCAAATTCTTTTAGCCCAACAACCCAACTAAACTTTGAATCTGCAAGTGAAATATTAGGAGGCATGACGGGTCGACAAAGGAACAGGTCCAATCTCATCAAGCATACATGAGTATTTAGTGAAGCAACACAAGGATGGGATACCTCCAATAAGAGACCGCGCAATTTCCCGCTCAGCTGCAATCTGAAGAGGTATCTGAAACTTGAAAGTGGGATCCTCAAAGAGACCTCGCTTAGCAACTGGAGTGGAGTTAGTTTGTATGCCATACTGGATGACACTGGTATTCATTTCCGTGAAATGCAAAGCTCCAGGACACCGCATAGGATTACCATACAACCACGCGTCCACTTCCTCGGTCGTTCCAAATGACAAAACCTTCAGACACACAGAACTCACAGCTCATCAACTAATCATGTAGCTTTTGTACATAAAACCAAAGTTTCAATGTCAAAACAAGTTAAATTACCACCTAATTCGGAAGGCACTAACATCACTCATCATTTTTCCCCAACTCTATCGAAGTCCTACTTATAAAACCGAAGTTTCAATGTCGAAACAAGTTCAAATTACCACCTAATTTGGAAGGCACTGACAATACTCATCATTTTTTTTCCACAACTCTATTGAAGTCCTGCTTCAGCAAATTACCATGCAGAAACTTGGAGTTCCACTCCTATCGCTTTCTAGCCAAAAGAACTTGCATCATCTACAGTGAAATAAACTAAGCAAAGACCTCCTCTCTACGTACAATGTTTTGCAACTTTTCATTGAGACTTAGGATAGCAGAATGCAGCCTCCATAATGTCAACATATCAGTACACAATAAGAAAATGCAATTGCACTGAAAATTCAAAAAAACCCACAAATTGGCACATACACCGACACACCTTACTCTCAGGAATGGGCCTGCCGGGGTTATTGTTCCTTATGCTGTCCACGATTCTCCCGACCCTGTCGCTGGCGTTGCCGCTCCAGACGAAGTCGAAGCACGGGGACTTGATGTAGAACTTGTCCTCGCAGGGCAGGATGGGCGGGGACACGAGGGGCTTGGGGTCGGCCACGTTCTTGAAGGCGGGGGTGTGGCCGAAGCGGGCGTCGATGGCCTCCTGGATGATGAAGATGAGGAAGATGAAGAAGAAGGAGGAGAAGAGCTGGAGGAAGGTGGCCGGCTTGTTACGCCAGGAGAGCAAGAGGTTCTTCTTGAACAGGGCCTTGTACTGCTGGAGCAACAGCAGGACTCCGCTCTGCAACTCCATGGGACTAAGAAACCTCGAGCCCTCGATCGATCTCGATTTAGTTTTTCGATTTTCGATTTCGAGTTGGATAATTGTGGTAAGATGGAAGTCGAAGTTGAGAGCTTTTTCCCTCCTGATTCTTTTCGAGCTCTCTCCGAGGGAGTGTTTATAACGACGGAAAATGGCGCGTTTAGGAAAGACAGCGGAGTTGACCAAAAAAAAAGGAAAGACAGCGGAGTCGAAAAGGGGTCTAGAGTTCCGGGAATTTACGGATTGTGCCACTGGTTGGTCAGAATGTAATAAACTAGAGGGTTAATGGAGCGAAAAATCCCAAACTGATACACCTGTGACAAATTTACCCTAAATTATTTTTTTGACCACCGTACATCTGTAATAAATTTACCCCAAACTGGAATAGCCGTAATAAATTTACTCTCCGTTAGTTTTCATTAAATTTTGTATTCAAATTACAAAGTTGGATGACACATGATTATTATCGGGTGTACACGTTACCCTATGTTTGCTATATGTGTATTAATTTGAAATTTTTCATGGTATTAACTCAATTTTAACGAAAATTAACAAAAGGTAAATTTGTCATATGTGTACAAAGTAATTTGGGGTAAATTGTCATAATTATATCAGTTTAGGGTTTTTATGGTTAAAAAATAATTTGGGGTAAATTTATCACAAATGTATCAGATTTGGGTTTTTGGTGGTATTAATCCTAAATCGAACGAAGTCGATTTGCGGAGATGTCACGTGATGCTGTCAAGTGTCGTGAATCATGCGGAGGAATTTTAGCCGTTTGATCGCAGTTGGACAGCATCTGAAGTTAGGAAGTTAGGAACCTTCTGAGCATCTTCTCCTTGGACATAATAAACAAACTGGTTAATAATAATCAATCGGACTGATTAACTCGGTGGAATGTCGACCCCAAAAAAAAAAAAAAAAAACTCAGTAGAATGGTTTATGTTTATCTTGAAAGAGCTTTGAAAGCTTCAGGTCTATTTATGTTCAAGGTAAGTCCCCCTAGAAATGAGAAGACAATAGGCTAATCAATCAAAATTCTGAGGATCTGTTTGGCAACGATTTTGATTCTCTATTTTTGTTTCCCATAACAAAAAAAAAAAATGATGAGAAACATGTTTGGTAATGTAAATGATTCGTATTCGAATTTTGTTCACGGGAACAGTTTTGGAGCAAAAATAATAATAATAAAAGTTGACTCTGGAAAAAGAATCATTTTTTAGAATCACAAAAAAGAATTTTTTTTTAATTTCCCCTATTTTTTATTTTATTTTTATTTTTTTTTAAAAAAATTATTTCCACCCCTTTTAAAATTTTTAACTTTTTTTTTAAATTATAAAGCTTTTTTTAAAATTTAAATTTAAAAAAAATTAAATTTAAAAAGCTAGTTGTTAGCAAAATTTTAAATCTAATGTTAATTTTTTTTAAAGCTCAGAAACTCATGTGGACTTAATCTTTTTTTAAAAATGGAGACTTAAAAAGTTTTAAAAATATAATAAAAAATAAAAAATAAAAGTTACCCAAAAAAATTAACGACCTAGTTGTTTCTAGAAACAGAAATTTTGTGCAGTTATCAAAAACGTTCTAATTCTCTAAAAATCATCTAGGAAACAGAATAATAAAATATGATTCTAATCAGAATCAATTTTTTGGATTAGAATCGTTCAAGCCACTTGGATTTCCATCACATCACAATATCTGATCAAATCGGTAGAGAAGATTAAGAGTGCTATAACTTTTGTATAGCGATCACTTTGATACCAAAACTTTTCATAGGATCGCTTAAGTGTCATTTTTTTTAAAATAAGACGATCACTTAAGTAACAAATCTGATTTGGAATGTTGAAAATCCGACATGGTAATACCCTACCATTTCTTTCCATTGATGTGGCTCATATGCATGCCTAATCAGCATTTACAGCCACAAATGCCCCAAATTCAACATTTCTTCACACCCTAACCTCACAATAGATGGTTTGGGGAAAATTTCAGCATCATCTCAAACCTAACCTCAATATTCTGAATTTGTGACAAAATTAGTGGCTGGAACTTGCAATAGATATTTGCTACTTCAATTGTGTGATTTTTATCTCACCCAAATTCCAATTTTTACAGTGGGATTTTGAGCAACGATATGGAGCTGGGGGACAAAACGAGGACGACATCGCCCTTGCGAATGCCCCCGGTGGAAAGGCAGAAGGCGAGGGACTCAACGAAATGCCAGATGAGCTCACGGAAGGGGGACATGGAGGCCGGAGGAGGCCGTGGAACCGCTGTGAATAGGAGGAGATGAAGGTGGCGATGTCAAAGGAAGTCGACAGAATCTACTCGCCAAAAAAAGCGAAGAATTTTCTTTTCCATGCATTGTCGTTGTCGAGAAAGTGATGGGGGCAACGAGGCTAATCCGGTAATTGAAGGTGAAGAGAATAAAGGGCAAACTTGTCAAAAGGCGAAGAATATTAAAATTCCATATTCAGCAGGATTATTAAATTCATGAGTCAAGTCAAACAAAAGGAAAAATGTTTAAAAAAAAAAGCTGACGTGAGGAAACGTGGCAACGACGGGCCGCATCACTTTCTTGCACCGCAAGTAGTCGCCCAATAATGTCGCGCCCTCTGATCTTACCCCACTTGCCTGTCTTTTGTTCAAAAATCGGTTAAACTCTATGGACCGCTCAATTAACGGTCGAATTGTCACCTCCACGGAAATGGCGTCGCCTCTTTTTGCGCTCAACTAACTACTTTTACTTTCTTTACATTGCTTTTAGCTTTCTTTTGTCAAATCTTCCAAACATCTATTTCTTTTTTGCCAGAGTGACGGGGATTTAAGTTTTCTCTCAATTGAGAAGTTTCTTTTATTTTATTTTTTTTCCGATAAGCAAGTAGCTAGTATTAGTCCGGACCAGAAAGGGGGAGAGGCGGCATGGGGAATAGATCTCTTGATAAACCCCACAAAATATATCTTGTTAGGACTCATGAGACAGTTTTCTAATCCTTTGATGTCAGATCGAATTTCTTTCAATTGAAAAGTTTCATATGTGCATGGCCAATCAGTCGATATGTTTTTAATTATTTTGAAAATGAGATGTTTATCGGACCGCTGCATATTTTGGATTTTATCAACGGGAAATGGTACAAGCATGGAATTCCATGTGGCTTCATATTGCATGACCTCTCCAGAATTAACGACCGCACGAGAGAGATGAACTACATTCTTTTTTGTGGGTTTGACATTTAGGCTTAGTGCCCTAAAAAACCCCTCCCAACTTTAGCTATAATCCCGATTCTACTCTAATTTTTTTTTTTGTCTCATAAAAAAAAATCTCAACTTTAGGTCCAGTCTCAATAATTCTATTATAATTTTTTTTGTCTTAAAAAAGAAAGCTCAGCTTTTGGTCAACTTAAATTTTTACGCTAATTTATTTTCATCTCATTAAAAATCAACTTTTACTTGAGTTTCCAATCTGCCCCATAAATTTTTCGTCGAAAATCAACCTTAATGAACTTAAGTGGCATTTCCACGTCATTGCTCTAGTTTTTTTTCCCAAAATTCATGTGCAAGAGGACATCTTTTGGAGATGATTTTCTGTATCAACCCAAGCAACGTCCTCTTGGATCTTAAATTTGGATAATTACTAGAACAATTGAGGTTGATTTTCTTCAATTGCTCGTACTCTTAGGAGAGTCCTCCTTCAATTTCGTTCGGGGATCTTCGATTTCACACTCCACCTTCAATCTCCCATTCTCAGGAGTGTTGCGTCTCTTCACAGTCGTAGAGCTTGTGCTCAAGACACTTGGCTCAAAGAGCTCATGCTTGGAAATTTTTTATTTATCAGCTGTCAACGAGAAAATTTAGGCGGAGGGTTATCATAGGCAGATTTGGGACCCAAGCAAAAGTTAATAGTTTTTATGAAACTAAAATATATATATATATATATATATATATATATATATATATATATATATATATATATATATATATATATAAGGTAACATTGGGATTGGACAGCATAATTAAGACGTGACCTAAAGTTTGGGGTTTTTCATGGGACAGAAAGAGTTTGCGCTAGAAAAGTTGTGAATTTTTTATGGCACAAAAGAAAATTCATAGCAAAATTGAGGTTGGTCCTAAAGTTGGGAATTTTTGAAGAGATTAAGCCTGGCATTCAAGAAAAGTACGAGAAAAAGAGGTGGGAGGGAGGTTCAGCAGATGAACAGTCCACGCACGCCACTGACGATGCAAGGACGATGACATTGATAACGACTATTGCACACGGTGCTAGGAATGGACGAATTTGGTCGTACAAGGAACCGAGCCTAAAAATTAGTTTGTTCCGACGATAAGAATAAATTAGATCCACACAAAAAAAAAAAATTTATTTGCGTCAACTTCGACTCGATTTGTTTTTTTTAAATAGCTATTCAAGAAGCCAATCTCTTGACCTAGATCTAAACCACCCTTAGTTCGACAAAATCATAAATAAGCTTTGATGATATCACATTAAGGAGCATTTACGTTTAGAGTAGGCTTTTTCAACATCATGGATAAGGTGGAATATGCGAAAACATATGGTCAAGATGTAATTACGAAAATCGTAAAGGGCCAATGTAGATTGCTCGGGACATGTATTTACTTTTAAGAAACAAAGTTTAAAAGAGGATGTGGTTTTTTCTTACACTTATAAACCGATTACTAGCTCTTTTTCATAATCGATGTGGAATAACCCTAACAGTCAAGATTTCGATTTAGATGGTAAAAGAGTTCGCTTCTCTTGTTGTTGTCTTGGATTTAATTATTGTTGGGAGCACTCCAAATACGTCCAAATAGGAGAAAAAAAATTCAAATGGTGTCTTTGAACGTACTTTGAAGTGCTTTCGCAGAAGGTGTTCTTGTCACGTTGAAATGTACAGATAAAACATGCGGTCCCATAAAACATCAATATTGCTAGACATCTAATAATAAATTTAGAGTGGTGGGCTAGAAATTGTGGTCTATTCTATGGACCACGTCCGAAGTGTCGCGTTCCAACTTGTACATTGAGAACGTGTGAATGCTCAATGCGTGTGTGTTGCAGATGTTGCCTCCGTTGTACAGACTTTCAGCTAAGCAAACGAAGTATCTATTCAAATCCGATTTGGTGGCTTGAAATGTATTCCCGCCTGCATTCCTGAAAATACTTCCGTGGTTAGACATAGTTGAGATTCACGTGGGAGCTATGTTAAAGAAGTCTCACATCGGAGAATTGGTATTGTGTGTGACAGTTAACGTATCCAAGTTAGCATAAGGTGTTCTTGTCATGTTGAAATGTACAGGTAAAACATATTGTCTCATAAAACATCAATATTGTCAGACATCTAATAATAAATTTAGAGTGGTGGGCTAGAAATTGTGATCTGTTCTATGGACCACGTCCCAAGTGTCGCGTTCCAACTTGTACATTGAGAACGTGTGAATGTTCAATGCGTGTGTGTTGCAGATGTTGCCTCCGTTGTACATACTTTCAGCTAAGCAAACGAAGTATCTATTCAAATTCGATTTGGTGGCTTGAAATGTATTCCCGTCTGCATTCTTGAAAATACTTCCGTGGTCAGACATAGTTGAAATTCACGTGGGAGCTGTGTTAAAGAAGTCTCACATCGGAGAATTGGTGTTGTGTGTGGCAATTAACGTATCCAAGTTAGCAGAAGGTGTTCTTGTCATGTTGAAATGTACAGGTAAAACATATGATCTCATAAAACATCAATATTGTCAGACATCTAATAATAAATTTAGAGTGGTGGGCTAGAAATTGTGGTCAGTTCTATGGACCACGTCCGAAGTGTCGCATTCCAACTTGTACATTGAGAACGTGTGAATGCTCAATGCGTGTGTGTTGCAGATGTTGCCTCCGTTGTACAGACTTTCAGCTAAGCAAACGAAGTATCTATTCAAATCCGATTTGGTGGCTTGAAATGTATTCCCGCCTGCATTCCTGGAAATACTTCCGTGGTCAGACATAGTTGAGATTCACGTGGGAGCTGTGTTAAAGAAGTCTCACGTCGGAGAATTGGTGTTGCGTGTGGCAGTTAACGTGTCCAAATTAACCCATAACTCATTGGCTTGAGCTTTTGAATGGAGGTGTGCTTAACTTGATATGTTGACGGGCTCGTACTAAGGCTCCTTCTTGACTATCTTTCCGAGCGAAGACATCGAACTTTTGCTACGCATTCTTAATAGACGTCATTCAGAGCGTTTACTTTTAGGCACAAGGTCCCCCATTGTACTTGAACACAACCAGTCTTTGACCCAGAACTCCTTTCCTGGAAACTCTGTTCTCTTTAGCATGAAATAACACTCCTAAGACAATGCACTTTCTTTATTACTTTTCTCTTGGACTTCATTGGATTTGCATCTGGTATTTGACCATCATTTTCTTGGGAATTAAGGAAACGGCAACTGCTCACCTGGTTAATAAGGCCTGCACCACTGTCTTACCTAGTTGATTAATGCTCCATATGTGCACTGCTTTGGTTCTTCCCCGAAGCGACGAACGCTGAAGGTGATGCCGTCCAATGCCTGAGCGCCACGTGCATAGTTTACTTCCTTTTTATACACTCGAAAACAATACCTCCCATTGCATCTTCTGGTCAGTTTGCTTTTCTCAGCATGATGCTGCGTGATTCAATCATGTTTTAAATTCAGCTTGTTAATGAAAACGACGGTCTTATATTCTTCTGGCTGAAGGAAATGGTCAGAATGTCAAACGTCTTGGCTTAGACGAACACAAGCGTTTGATCAATTACCAAAGCGCGTGGAATTCTGCAGATATCAGCTGGGAGTAGAGAGAAGTTTGAAAGCTGAGTCTGCTGGAAGTTACTGGTAGTTTCACGGATTAGGTGGTGTAATCTTTGTTTTATAATCGCACGTTCATACTTTAATCCACATACGACGTCATAATCTGGCTTTCCAGACTAGGGTTTATCTTCCTGGAGATTAGTTTCTTGTGGGTTTTGGTAAACAAGTAGGTCCTTCGTGTTGTCTTCTAAGAAATCACATTTTTGGTAATTATATTCATAGTCAACCTCATTGAATGCATTATAAGCAAGTGTCTTCAGAAGCTGCACGTCATGGCTCAGATTAAGAAATCCCTCCATATCTTTTGCTGCTCGGATTGATTCTGACCATCTCCATTTTCTTATTCAACATGGTATTTCCCAATTTCCTTTAAAAATATAAAAATATTTGTTCACACAGTTCATACACTCTTAATGTGTATAATAACATTTCGTCTCCATCCATCTATTGACTCAAATTTTTGACTTGAAACTTCTAACATAATATCTGAAGCAAGTTTATTTTGCGAGCGCATATATGTGATTCAGAACATAATATATTTTTGT
Source organism: Rhodomyrtus psidioides (assembly GCA_021437785.1). Taxonomy (NCBI): domain Eukaryota; kingdom Viridiplantae; phylum Streptophyta; class Magnoliopsida; order Myrtales; family Myrtaceae; genus Rhodomyrtus; species Rhodomyrtus psidioides. The sequence continues at coordinate 7,654,203 of JAILYB010000015.1, read as the reverse complement.
TCGGCAAATTCCACGTGTGATTCTTAAGGTGCGACTGACAACCATTCTCCTTCGGGGCTGTATTTCTAGCCATAAAATAATTTTATTTTTATTTTTATTCCCTAAACGAGTTTATGAGTAAAGACATGCATTTAACCACGAAACAGAATTTCTATTCCCGAAACAGAAATTCGTTTGATAACGGTCTACAGTTTCTTCCGTTGGGCGACCGAAGACCGGCGGTCGACAGTGAGCGAATGACAATTAGGGACTAAAGACCTACGAATGACGATCGGCGAATGGCAATCGACGGCTGACAAACGGCGATTGGAGGAAGGGACGCAAGAGAGGTAATCGGCGGCGAACAACGGCCTACTCTGGCCAACTGGAGATCGGCAATCGACGGAGGGCGGCTGAAGACCGATGGATAATAGACCCGCGACTGGCGGACAAAGACCAACGGCTGGTAAACGGCAAATGGGGATGGCCGACGGTCGATGAACAGCGAACAACGACCGACGATAGGCAGCCGGTGGCATGGATGCCAAAGTGGAAGACAGACGATAGGCGGCCGACAAGGACGCAAGAGAGGCCACCGATGGCTGGGGATCGAAGATCGGCAACTGACTGAGGGTGGTCGAACATCGGTGAGCGACAACCTGTGACTGGTGGATGGAGATCACGAACAACAATGGGAAAACGGAGATTGCGGTCGGCAAAAGGTAACCAGCGATGGGCGAACGGAAGCTGTAGATCGGAGATCGCGACGTCGAATGGAGAATGACGATCGACGATCTGCGACTGGGATGTGAGAGAGATGACCGGCAGCCGATGACCGGAGACTGGCGGCAAGCGATATGGCAACTTGCAGAAGGACGGAGAGAGAGGGAACGAGTAATGAAAAAAAAATATTTCTATTTCTGTTCTAAACTTATTTTTAGGTCAAAAATTATTTCTGAAAATAGAAAAATAAAATTGCCTATGTCTGTTTCAAATTTTTTCTTTGGAACAGAAAAATTAAAAAACAGGAAAATAGAGCCATTGGTCATATGGAAAATTCGTCATTTACACATGTAAAAAGAAAAGTGCCCCCGGGGGTTTTTCTCACCGTCGATTCAGACTTGGGAGGAAAGTCAAAGCGCGTGGAGGGCGAAACAGACACTTCGCGAAGGGCAAATCCGGTACATCGCTCGAAGCAAGAACAGTCGCTTTATTACCAAAACCGAAATTAACGTTGTTAAGAGGGGCATATCCGACAAATGACCCCTGTGTCCCACTGTCTTCTCTTGTCTGACGCCAATGCAAGAAATAAAAGTGGGTGAACTTCAGATTCTTTTAGAGTCCCTCGAAAACTCGCGACTATATATGAATGCAGAGACCCGCGAATCAAGAACAGCTCAAGAAGACAGGAAAAAAAAAAAAGGGACTCTGCTTTGCTGGTTGAATTTGAAATTCCGTTACTCCTTGAGAAGCTTTAACGGTCGTGTTTAGTGCGGGATTCAATGGCGGAGCCGTCGCATGGTCCGGCCAGCTTCTGGACTCAGGCCAATGCTTTGCTTCGCAAGAACTTGACTTTCCAGGTTCGCCATCTCTGAGCATATTTTTCTTTATGCCGGTTGTTTTCCGGGTTGAACGGCGGGAGGGCGCGTCGGTTTGGCTTTAGTGAGCGGTGGTCAGGATCTTGAACGCATCATTCAAAGCCGTCTTGATAATACTTAGATTAGTTTAGTCGGGACTGTGGTTGGGTGTATTTGTCGTCGTCTTGATGGATGGATGATGCACGCAGAACTGATTCTTGCAATTTCAAGTTTTGATTTTGAGTTTGTGTATTGATAAACTTGGTTATTTGCCTTGTTGAGGGTTGCTGTCTCCGTTAATTTTAATACTTTCTAGTTCGGTATCTCTCATATTTGATTATGCAGATAGTATTGCACTATTACGAATCTACTGTACCATCTAATACTGAAATACATTGTTTCTCCTCCTTTGTGGCACATGAATTGACTTTATTGGTACAGTAAGGACCAGCAATTTCTACAAAGGATGCATCTGCTGACATTGTTTATATTATCCATTCGCAGAAACGGAATATCAGGACCAATATCCGGCTCATTTCTTTTCCATTTGTACTCTGTTTGCTCCTTGTTCTCCTCCAAAATTTGATCGACCATGAACTGAACAAGGCTTCCAATAAGTGTGGCTGTAAATGTATTGATACGAAAGGAGATGGGCAGTGCGAGAAGGTGTGTGGGATTCAGTACTCCACTGTTGACCAAGTGGGAACCTGTGCGATACCAAGTCCTCCTGAATGGCCTCCCCTGTTACAAATACCGGCTCCCCAATATCGTGCAGTGAAGACGGACTTTATACCAGTTAATGACTTGCCTAATGATTCCTGCAGAAGGACAGGGTCTTGTCCTGCTACCATACTTTTTACAGGAAATAATCAATCGCTTGGAGAAAGTATATTCACTGACTCCTCTATATGTTTTTTTTTCCTTCCTTTCCTTTAAAATTAAGAATGCGACCATTTGACAGTAAGTTAAGACGTTTCTAAGTTTTGACTTTGTTTTTAACTTTATGTTTTCAGTTTTGATGGGGAATATGGTCCCAAATTCTTCTACTCTGAATTCTTCTGACGTTTTGGGCAGCTTAGCCCAGAATGTCGCGGTAGGTTTTCCTTTCATCTTTGTTTCACATTATACTAGGATCAGCAATTACCATGTTTCCCTGCTGCTAATGTGGCTAATGTGGCTTCTGAAAATTTCAGGGTTCTGCTTCATGGCCCAACTTGTACAACTATCTTGACCCTGCTTTTTTCTCTGACGAACCTGTTTATGAAGTTCAACAGCAGTGCACAGGAAACTCTTCGTCTTCTGTTGCTATTCAGGAATTCTCCCTAACATTTCAACAGGGTAAGAAAATCCTTTGCTACTTATTTTTGACGTGTGCGAAATGCATTAATTCTCTATGAATTGGTTGGCTGCCAATTCTCGTGATTCTAAGAGAAGGAAACAAAAATATGGATGCACATCAATGTGACAAAGTTGCAATCAGAGGAGTTGAATTCTGATTGCTAAGAATATACTTACACCAGAGGCACCAAGAAGAGTGAACAGGAACTTGATCAGAAGCAAGAATACTCACTTACATGTGTGTCTAAATGCTCGTTACTTCATGGACAATGTTCTAGAAGAGAAATAATGAGTCCAATAGAAACCTATCCTGCGCTGGTTTTTCTACTGATGCAAATAGAAAAAAATTAGAAACAAGGAACGAAGAGGAAGAAATGGAGATCCATCTAAGAGTGCCAATTTAGCTTCACTTCACTTTGTTTGTTGTGATATAGGAAACTTTTCATTCCTTCATAGAGAGTGCTAACTTTGTAGGTTTACTACCTTGACATAAGAATGGCTAACCCTCTGGCTCAAAAGGAAAGCCCTTGAATTGGTTAATTGTTATATATTTATTCGTGATTTTCCGACGATTCCTATTCCTCCCCCCTTCCCTTTCAAAACCAAGGGATTAAAATCCTTCACTTTTATAACTGTTTATCTTTTTTGTGGTGCATTTAGATATAACTTGTGCCCAAGGTTTACGTTTGTGGAGAAACAGTTCGTCAGCAGTAAATGATGAGCTATACAAGGGCTATCGGAAAGGGAACCCAGAAAGGCAAATTAATGAGATAGTCGCAGGTCTGACTGCTGCCTTTATTTCTGGCTTCATTTGCTGATTTATCCATATGTACAGACAATTCTAACAACATTTTTTTTCTCTATCAGGGTATGATTTCCTTAATACAAATGCCAACAACTTCAATGTGAGCATATGGTATAACTCAACCTATAAGAATGATACAGGAAATGCTCCTATATCGTTGGTCCGTGTTGCACGATCTGTGAATCTGGTAACTCCTATTTCTTCCTTTCTTTTTCTTAACAATTTTCCTATATCTCAACTTATATATTGTTCAGATAAACTAGGTGCAAGGAATAATCTCGGATAAACAAAATAACGAGCTGTTTATTGTCTATATGAATACTTTTTTTTTTCTGTCAAGAAAACAATACATGCTTTTCTTGAATATTGTCCCATGTTCTAGCAGTGTGTCTCTGAGTCCAATGGTTCTTCCATCTGGTATTTTCAGATCCACCTTGCAGTTTGTTTGAATAAAGCTCTGTTGAGATATTGAAACCAGAAAGCCTGCTTGAACTTCCCTTTGAAAATGCCGTGACTCTTGCACGTCATCCCCAGTACTTTATGAAGTATGAGTACATAAAAGCGTTTTTCCTAGGGAAATTTCCAAGGCTTGAATTAAAGCATTGATTTATCCAGTTACCATCCCTTAAATCAAACTTTAGTTTAAGGTTGTTCTCGTTTGAATTGAAATTCAACTAAGGTTTCTTTTCTCGTCTAGAGATATGTGAAATTTAGTATCTTCTATCATTTGCATAACCATCGACTTATTAGATATCCTGGTATATGTCTTCAGGCATCCAATGCTTACGTTCAGTTTTTGCTGGGGCCAGCAACAAAACTGCTGTTTGAGTTTGTCAAAGAAATGCCTCAACCTGAAACTGAAGTCAGGCTGGACTTGTCTTCTCTTCTTGGCACACTTTTCTTTACATGGGTTATCATCCAACTATTCCCTGTAAGTGGTTGTGATAGTGCACACATAGTTCCAAATGGATGCTTCTGTCTCTTTCTCAGCTTGACAAATTGCAGTTTAACTCGTACTACTGTTTTAGTTGAGGGGCTCTTGAGCTACAACATGGAGAAGTGTGGTGTTAGACAGACTGAGGGGGAAGAACTTAAGTGAAAGTTAACTCTTGTGATCATTTCTTTTTGCTGACCTATGTTTTGGAACTAGATATACGATTGTCATCACTCTGGTTCCCAGTCTGCTTCCTTTCCTGATGCAACCTTAATAATCTGGTGTTTTTTTGTTTTTGTGCATAAATCCTACTACTAGACCCTCCTGTTAGTCCAAAGCTTTAGCTTCTCTCTAAGCTGCTTTTTTCCTTCTTACGATGCAGGTTATATTGGCAGCTCTGGTCTATGAGAAACAGCAGAAGCTGAGAATTATGATGAAAATGCATGGGCTTGGTGATGCGCCATATTGGTTGATTTCCTATGCTTATTTCCTTTGCATATCTTCAATCTACATGCTGTGCTTTGTGATTTTTGGCTCAGTCATCGGTAATAATCCATCTAGCCTCTTTTGCAGTTTCATATTTACTTGCAGTTATCCTAATTGGGTGCAATTTTGCAGGTTTAAAATTTTTCACATTGAATGACTACAGTATCCAGTTTGTCTTTTATTTCATCTACATAAACTTGCAAATATCTCTGGCATTTCTGGTGGCAGCATTTTTCTCCAATGTGAAGACTGCTACAGGTGTGATGATGGTAAAATTGGTTTTATGTAGTTGGTATCTTTTCATTTACCTTATGATTCCAGCTTACATCACTGACAATTAGAAACGTGATGACTGCAGTGGTGGGTTATATATGTGTCTTCGGAACTGGTCTATTGGGAGGTTTCCTTTTCCAATTCTTCGTCGAAGATACATCTTTCCCAAGTAAGTAAAAGTTATTACGACAAGAAAGGGCGATCTCTAATTAAAATTGCTTTTGTATTCTGGACCTTTTGTGTGAGAATTACTTATTTCATGATGATTAAGACAATTCGTTAGTTGAATGGTTGATTTCTTAATCAACTCCATCATCCCTTCTTTTCGCAATGTTCATTCTATTTCCATATATGTGTGAGCTGCTTGTGTTTTTATTTTGCTGACCCCAGACCCCACATAAGTGGCATTTTGAGCCACATTCTATATCGGCAAAGATAGATTCTCGTGGTGTGGGAAGTACAAGGTGGTTCCACGGCACCATCTTGCCTGTGCGTGCTGCTCGTGTTGTTAGCAAACAGAAACAACTTAGTAGGCTTATTCCGACAAGTGGGATAAACTACCCAAATATTTGTATGACATTGTTTGATATTCTTTATTGAGTCTTATGTAAGGTCTAAGTAGTCTGTCTTTTCCTATAATCGCGTCTTCTCTTTAGAATATTTAGAGGCCATCATTCCATGTGTGCAAACCTCCTTGAACGAGCTAAATCTAGAGAGGCTTGGTGTTTGTAGTAAAAATGGAACTTCAACAACAGTTGAGAGCAGTAAATTTATTTTGATGAGCATAAACTTTCTCCTCTATATTTTTGCACAAGAGTAATGTACCATTAGTGGGAAGACCATTGTTGCTCCTAGGGAAGGTTTTATAATCGGTCATCTATTTGCACAATGTCCATTTAGAGCAAGATAAGGACTAGGTGACGCTTGCAGGATGTCATTTAACTCTTTCTTTATGCATCAGGTCAAGTACTGCAATAGGAATTACTTTACTGTATGAAAGTCCGCAGCCCTTCTGAATTCAGTGCTCTGATGCTTTTATTTTTGGCCACTTATATTTTCTTTTCCTAACCAATTGTATTAACCTTCTGCAGGAGGTTGGATTATTGTATTGGAATTATATCCTGGCTTCTCACTGTACCGTGGGTTGTACGAGTTTGCACAATATTCCTTCACAGGAGATTATATGGGGACTCGTGGCATGCGCTGGGGTGATTTAAGTGATAGCAAAAATGGGATGAAAGAGGTTCTGATTATCATGGTTGTTGAGTGGTTGGTGGTCCTTTTTGTAGCCTACTATATAGATCAAGTCACGTCATCTGTAAGTGGAAAAAGTCCTATGTTTCTCTTTGAAAGATTTCGAAAGAAGCATCCATCTTCTTTCCGGAGGCCTAGCTTGCGAAGGCAAGAATCTAAAGTCTTTGTTCAGATGGAGAAACCTGACGTCAGTCAGGAGGTAACTAGTGCATCTCTTTTAGCTGCTTTTTGGTTGTGGAAATACTGCATATTGATGGTGCTTTTAAACACTGGGCCCAATAGGCTTGACAGATAGATTACTTTTACAATTTCATCGTATCTTACACTGCAAGCGCAAATAGTCTGGTTAGTTATATCTTTACAGGACTTCATTTGTTTTGACAATCTTACATTTAGCAGTCTTTAACATGCATACTGTTTTTTACTGCTGACCATTGGTGGTTGGAGTGTTTCATCAATAATATGAAAATTTTTCTACATAAAGTGGATAATCCATAGTGTATGTTCTCAAGTTCTGGGTGTGGATGTTTTATTACTTGAGTTGGCTTGATGACGTAAGATGAGTGTTTTTCTTTTGCATGAACTTTTCTAGAGGGAGAAGGTTGAGCAGTTGCTGCTAGAACCAAGCACAAATCACGCTATTGTCTGTGACGATCTCAAAAAGGTGTATCCAGGAAGGGATGGAAATCCTGAGAAATTTGCGGTTAGAGGGTTGTCTCTTGCTTTGCCACCAGGGGAATGCTTTGGCATGCTTGGTCCGAATGGAGCAGGCAAAACCTCTTTCATCAGTATGGTAAGTGCAAATTTTTTCTCTTTGGATAAATGAATCACGTCGGATTAACATTAACTTTGGAGCATCCCAAGGGAGATATATTTTGCTGGGAAGATATATGTTGTCCTTAAAACTCAGGAGACATCATTCTATCTGTTAACAGATGATCGGCCTTACAAAACCAACCTCTGGAACAGCCTATGTTCAGGGGCTCGATATACGGACTCATATGGATGGCATATATACCAGCATGGGCGTATGCCCCCAACATGAGTAAGCTGGCATTATGTTATCTTACTGCCAATCCCTCCTTTTTGCCTTCTGATTTTGATTTATTGCATGAGTCCTGAATTTTCCTTTCTTTAATTGATTAAGCCTGCTCTGGGAAACCTTAACGGGGCGGGAGCACCTGCTTTTCTATGGAAGACTAAAAAATCTCAAGGGTTCTGCATTGAAACAAGTATGCCATTACTTTTCTTTTCTTTCTTGTTCTTTTCTAATGTCTGTGATTTGATAATTGAAGAACAATATGTTTCCAAAGTTCAGCAAATTCTTTTACACTGTCATTCAACTTCCCGTGAAATAGAATAAGTATGAAAAAATCTCTATTAGCTGGTTACTATTGTATTGTAAGTGAATGAAGAGTTGTTTAACTATGCTCCACTTCTTAATCATTCATTTGCTTTGCATATTCATTTTGTTGATCTAGGCAGTGGAGGAATCTCTCAAGAGTGTCAACTTATATTACGGTGGTGTTGCTGACAAACAAGCTGGAAAATACAGTGGAGGTATGAAGAGGAGGCTGAGTGTTGCCATTTCACTGATTGGAGATCCCAAAGTAAGTCTTAGAGTGTATCTTATTTTGGAAGCACCAAAGACCCTTCAAGCTAACACTTTTGTACTAATTATTTTTCCTCCAACTTTGGCAAGGTTGTTTACATGGATGAACCAAGTACGGGGTTGGATCCAGCTTCAAGAAACAACTTATGGAATGTTGTGAAGCATGCAAAGCAAAACCGTGCTATCATTCTGACCAGTATGTATCGAGAACTCCCTACGCCAACCCCCCCCCCTCCCCCGGCCCGGGGCTCTCTCTCTCACTGCACACGTGCATGCTGATTACATGAGACACATTTCAGACGTTGCTTTAACTAGTTTTCCTGCATGTGCGGTAGGCTGTGCATAAAAAATGAACATATTGGAGATCCAATGGGTGCACACATATTTAGAGAAACTGAAACATCTTGATTTAGTAATCCTACCTAAATATTCCATAGCTTCAGCTATTCCTTCTTTGATGAAGGAATACGAATTATATCTCACACTTGGAGACTACATCACTAAAGAACTTCCTCGCTTATTTTCAGCTCATTCAATGGAAGAGGCAGAAGTACTGTGTGATCGATTGGGAATATTCGTTGATGGAAGTATGCAGTGTATAGGGAACCCGAAAGAGGTAAATAGTAGATAATATGATGTCCCATTGGACTGTTAACTGGATTTCTTGCGTCATTTGAATATTTCCCCCTTTTTCCCTATAGTGGCAATACAGAAAATGTCATCTTTCTTTTCTTGATATAGATTATTTCCTTCGTTTCAAATTTCTTTTCGCATCTACTGCCTGAGGTATAATTTGCTGAACCCAATGATATATCTGGGTTTCGTTCTCTCTCTATCTAATATTTGTCTGCACCTGCATTTGATTTGGGTTCCTAAAAGAACACATTTTTACTCTGCAAATTCTGTGCAAACACTGGAATGAAAATTTCTCACTTTTTTATGGCAGCTGAAGGCTCGATACGGAGGTTCTTATGTGTTCACGATGACAACATCATCCACTTACGAGGAAGAAGTGGAGAACATGGTGCAGAGTCTCTCTCCAGGTGCTAAGAGAATATATCAAATATCTGGAACCCAGAAGTTTGAACTGCCAAAGCATGAGGTCAAGATCGCAGACGTATTCCGAGCGGTTGAGAATGCAAAGAGCAGGTTCACAGTTCAAGCTTGGGGACTAGCAGACACAACCTTGGAGGATGTCTTCATTAAGGTTGCTCGCGGCACGCAGGCATTCAACGTGCTGTCATGATCGTTAGAGATATAAATTCTGACATGATCAGAATGTTATACAGAAATTTTCTCGTCTCTTTTCGTCGTTTTGTAGCTACAGTCGGATCGTTTCTCTACAACTACAATATGCACCATCTGGCCAGGATGCTTCTCAACTGGCATACAGATTAGCCTGCATTTAGAAAATTTCCATGTTCCGTATATGCATCGATTACAGTCTTTCTTTTGTATAGTTGTTACCTACTTAATAAATGAAATTTTTCTGTTGTATTTACTTAGTACAAGTCACATGCCATCGATCGATGTTTTGGATTCTTAAATGAAAAATCATTAATTCGCACCTAATTTTCTGTTATTAGCACCTAGATTTACCAGAACCAAAAAAAAAAAATTAGCTGATTCAAACCAAGAAAATTTCTCCCGTGATTTCTCTCTTCTCTGATGTGGGATCTGCAACATCTTGCGTTGTTCAAATCGAAGAATGAGCAAAACAAATAAAGACTGAACTTGTGTTTTCTGTACATGGAGATTGCTTTTCAAGGATCTGAACTAATCAATCTCGTGGTTAATGATCGCCAAACATGGATTTAATTGGAGATGGGGATTAAACAGCTTGACCCTTTTGTTAATTTGGTTTTCCGTCATGTAACTTGGATTCTAACTTCTATGCAATTCCGGTGAATTAGGGTGCGTATGGGAACGTTTCTGTTTCTGAGCATTGTTTTTGAACAGAAACATTTTTTTGTGTTTCTGTTCCCGACTACGTTTTTTGGAAATAGAAACACGTTTGGGAAGTTAAAAATAAATAAATAATTTTTGGTCACCGACGGCCACAGGAGGTGACCGACGGCAAGCGGCTGGCGGGACCGGCGGCGGGCGGCGATGAGTGGCAACCAGCGGCGGGCGGGCGGGCGGCGACCGGCGGAGTGCGGAGCGGCGGCTGGCCGGCCGGCCGGCGACTAGCCGCCGGCTATGGCCGGTGGGTGGTGGCCGCGTTGGCGGTGGTAGGTGATGATTCCAAAAGTGTTCCAAAACTCAAAAACAAGTTTTTTTATTTTTTTAAAAGTGTTCCCTAGCGCAAAAGTGTTCCGCAGAACACTTTTGGAACATTTTTGAACCATACGCATTTCTGTTCCCAAAGTGTTCCCGGAACACTTTGGGAACAGAAACACTCCCCCTTGAGTATTTTTTTTTTTGTATTGCCATACACACCCTTAGTTGATATTCCTCTTGGATGCGATACAGGTGACAAGTACGAGGTCAGGATCAATCTAATCTCACTTCCCTTTCCCCTTCCTCTGCAAAAATTTATTTTTAACAATTTCTTTCAATTATTTATTTTTTTTCTTTTTCTCTTTTTTTAGTTTTTCTCTTTTTTCTGGACTAAATTGTAAAAGGTTTAGGACTGAATTAATAAACACAAAAAGATTTATGGCTTAAATTGGCACAATTACACTATGTTTATGATTTTATTTTTAGAATTCTCGCGTATGTGAGTGTAATAAGACAAGCTAGGAGTTTTGATTTGATTATGCGCCACGTTTCTATAATAAAACAACATTAATCTTCGTGAAAGTATATTCTTATTGTTGTTATTCGTATTAACCGACTATTTGGTTTTAATGTTTAGTTGAGAAGTCAAATTTTCTTTTGGAAAGAAAAAGAAAAGTCATTCACTGTTCTTTCATACGTTCATTCATCTCGTAATAACGAAATCTAATGATTTCTCCCAGAGTAGACTACACATTCATTAATCTAAATTTTCTATATTAACATGCATCAGTGAGAAAGTGGGGTTGGAACTTAGAAGGTGATAACTCACATGGCGTGTAGGATTAATGATTCACACTTCATCACCGCGTGTTTTGCATAATATACTCATTGATTGAGAGATTGTGTAATAAAAATAACTAGCAGTACTGTAGACTGTTAGACTAACACGTTCATTAAAAATTACCTTGTCCATACAAACCAAAAATAATTTATTTTCCCATAGTTTTCCATATGTTGAGGAGCCCAACTAACTGACATTCCGTATTTTATTAAATACACACCGGAAAGTAACACGTGTTTTGCGAAAAAAAAAAGTCATAACATAATAAACCGTGATCAATTCAATCCTAACATTTTCAATGTGGTCAATTTAGTTCTACACATTTAGAATATTTTGTGAACAATCATTCCGGCCAATTTTGAATAAAATTTACTAACTTAGTAGTCCAGTCAGAGCCAGTCATCCTACATGGCTCGACCACGCTGACATGGACAATTTTGTAGATATTTCTTAAATTTTCTGATTTTTTTTCTTTTTTTCCTTTTCTTTTTTATGTTTTCGTTATTTCCCTACCTTGGTCGTTGACTACAACCCCTCCCTCGCCTCCCCTAGATCTTGTTAGGGCCGACTAGGGCGTTGGGCCCATGCCTGTAGTTGGCGACCTTCATTGGCCATCGCCAAGCTCCCAACATCCAGCGAAGGCACACAGGAAAAAAGAAAAAAAAATCAAATTTGCAAAAGACGTTCACGCCAGGATCATACCACGTAGGACGGCTGACGCTAACTTGACCATCATACGATAAGTTTAAGACTTTTTGAACAATTCTCCACGTGTGGGTTTGCTTTTGCATAGTTGATTTTCGTCATATTAATTTAACTATACAATATATTTATTATTGGAAAATTGCGCCCATTAATTTCTAAATTTATTCCTGCCTTTATTGCAATAATTAAAGGTAGATTTTATTTCCTATTGAATACATGGAGAGAGATATGGTGTCTTCTCAATACAAAACGTACATCGTTCTATTATTCCACACCCAGAACTCTCTCAAAAACTCTCCGGAAAACTCTCTCAAAGAATGATCAATCGATGGATCTAGATTGTTTTCTCACCTGTGATTGAGGCTCCCAATCTGCGGCTATCGACGTATGTTCGTTCTACGTGATATACTTATCTGATCAGTGATTTAAGATGATTCTAGAGCATGTAATTCAGTGTAATCTGCTGCGTATATGTACATATATCTATTGGGGTCCATTTTTTCCATTGGTATCAGAGCATAGTTGTTTTTCTTTCTTGATCGTATTGTGTTTTGTTGTTAATTCGAGTGCAAAAAACCCTTTTTTGTTGGTACTATTCACAGTTCGTTCATGAATTTCTATGAAATAAAATTATTTTTGAACATATAGTCAAAATGTGCTTGGCGAAACGAGAAGTTTGAGTGGTCGCTCGTTAGAGGCCGCACGCGCGCCACATGCCGCGACGGGATCGGGTCCCGAGGCAGCGGTGAAATGTCGCCTTTTGTGTTATTTAGCTCAATGAAAATGAAATATAAATTATACCATCACACTCGTACTGACAAGACGAGCATTTTGAGGGGTCGATCGCTGTCAGAGGCCACCGGAGGAAGCCACATGCGTTGCACGCGCCGGAGGGGTTTGGTGCGCATGGGCTTTACGCGCCCACGTGCGCGGCATATGCAGCGTGCCCCAGACCTAGTTTTGCATTATCTCAGACCTGGTTTGGCAAATTCTAAACCCGGTTTAGGGTATTCTAGACTCGGTTCAGTTCTCTTCCGACCCAGTTAATCGCTGAATTTTCTAAAAATTTCAATTTGATCTCCAAACTTTTCAAAAATTATAACGTGTTCTCCAAACTTTTTGAAAATTACAATTTGGTCCTCGAATTTTTTAAAAATTATAATTTGTTCCCCCAATTTTCTAAAAATTACAAATTGGTCCCTATATCTTCTAAAAATTACAATTTAGTGCATGAGTTTTTCGAAAATTGTGTTTTGTCATCATTTTCGATAAATTGCAATTTGGCCAATGTTGACTTCATTGACCAACCATTGACTAGTCAACGCAGAAGGTTTGACCGGTGCATAGGTGGGCATATGAGCTCCGTTAGGGGCATGTGAGGTACCTTTGTGTTCATTTTTGGATTAGCTACGCTATGATGTGTGTGTGTGTGTGTGTGTGTATAATGTACATGTTTGAGGTAAATTTGTCACAAGTGTACTAATTCGAGATTTTTTTGGGTAAAAAAATTGGGATAAATCTATCACAAGTGTACTAGTTTGAGATTTTTAATGGTTAAAAAAAGAGAGCTTGGAATAGATTTGTGACAAGTGTATTAGTTTATGATTTTTCGTGATAAAAAATAATAATTTGATGTAAATTTATTATAAATATATAATTTAATTTTTTTCGTGATATTAATCATATTAAAATTCAAAGATCAGCAAGGTCAATAATTTCATCCGGTCAGAACAAAATAGATTGCGAAAGCTGACGCGACAATAGTCGTCCAATCATGTCTCGTCCTTTGATCCTTTCCTCGTGCTTGTCTTTGTCGCTTCGGTTCAAAAATCGGTCAAACTCTCTGGATCGGTCAAGCAATGGTCGAATTGTCGTCTGCGCATAGCAATAGCGTCGCCTCTTTTCGCGCCCAACAAAACCCATACAGCGTCACTTTTCTTTCTTTACTACCAGTTTATCTTTCTTTTGCCAAATCTTGGTACATCTTTTTTTTTCCTTTATGTTGAAAATTGGCACCCAAATAAGGGCTAAATTGCCGATTTCCATAATTGCGATAATTTGCAATTAATAGGATTTTGTTTCCTATTCTAAAAAGAAAGAAAGAGAGAAATTAGGTTCTTCAGCCATCAGACAGAACGAACGTCGTTCTCTCCAACCTCCAAAGAAACTCTCCCAAAAACACACTACAGATTTCTCTATCTCGACGACGACCGATCGGTGGATTCGGATCGTTATCTCATCTACAACGGGGGCTCTTAATCTGTGGCTATCGAGGTATGTTCGTTTTACGTGATATACCTCACCGATCAGTGATTCAAGTTTGATCTCAGGGCTTGACGATCCAGTACAACGGTTTGATTGACATATTACTAGAATCCACGCTTCGTGCTTATGGGTATGTGAATCTATATTATTCCGCTTCGTTTATAGATCTTGATTAGTGATTTTATATGAAATTCCCTTCATTGGTATCAGAGCATGTGTTCTTGTTTTATAATCGTTTGCGTTTTATACGAATTTCGAACAAGAAAAATCAAATTTTTGGGGTTACTGTTCATTGGGTTTCCGGTCTGTTGTGTGCGACAAAACTATATTTCGTATACATGGTTGGAACGGGCTCGGCGATACAAGAATTTTAAGTGGTCGCCCGTTGCGAGGCGACATCGGGAGCGGCTGCACGCGCCGCCATGGGACCGATCTCGACACAGTAGCGCATTGACATCTTTTCGGGTAATTTTGCTCAGTAAAAATGGTAACTGAGTATACCATTAGACTCGTATCGACAATACGAGAATTTTGAGAGGTCGAACGCCACCAACGGAGACCGGATAACGCCGCACGCCACCACGGATAAGGTTCCCGACACAGCGGCGTTTCGAGGCATTTCGTTCAACAAAAATGGGATGTGTATATACCATCAGGATTGTATCGATGAGACGAGCATTTTGAGGGGTCGACCGCCGAAAACGGCCGCCGGAGGAGGCGGCACGCGCCGGTGAGGCGCGATGCGCGTGGGCCTCACGCGCCCAAGTGCTGCGCTCGTGCCTGGGGCGCGTTCGAGTGATGATGACATCATCGTTCCGTATGATGACGTCATCGAGAGGTTCTGACTCGACCCGATTTCCGACCCGGTCCAAGTCTGACCCGTTGACCCGGTCATGCGTTGACCGTTGACTGGTCAACCGTTGACCAACTTTCTGAAAATTGCATTTTAGTCCCCGGACTTTCGAAAAATTACAATTTGGTCCTTGAACTTTTCGAAAATTACAATTTAGTCCCCGAAATTTTTGAAAATTACAATTTAGTCCCTATATTTTTGGAAATTGCAATTCGGTCCTCAAAATTTGAGAAATTGCATTTTGACCCAGTTGACCGAGCGTTGACTAGTCAAAGATGAAACTTTGACCGGCTCGTGTGGATGTATATGAGCTCCGATTGGGGCATGAGAGATACCGTAGCATTCGTATCGAAATTGTCTTCGATTTGATATATTATTTGGACATGTTTGATGATTTAAAAAAATTCTGAAAATATGTTTGAAGCCCTTGATATATGTATTTTGGGCGTTTTTTCAAGAATTGATTGATGGCATGTATCATGCAATCTCATGGTTTGATGTGTAAAGTATTCATGTATAGTCCAAATCATGTTATGCCATGTTATACAAGATATATGGATCATTGTATGAATTGTGATCCTTATTCGAGTGGGGAGTTCTAGAAAGTTTTAGTAACTTCGGTAAACTCGATTTTACATAAATGATTATGTTAATGGTAATTTCAAGCGATGATTCTTGGATGATGATTGGGAACATTGTGAACTTTTGAATCTGAGGCATTATGTGAAATTATCTATTAATATAATTAGTTAGTGTAAAATAGATGCATAAATATTAGGCATCAATGGTCCGTGAATGCATGTCTATAGAATTTCGTGTTTAGATACAACGGTTACGCGATTAGCGAAATAAATGAGAGATTGGATGGCAAAAATTATGAAAACTGAAATATGGAAATCCAGTTTGTGCTATGAAGAGAAAGAAGCATTTGAAGCTCTTAACCTAGCTATGGAAACACCTGAGGATGAGAATACTGCACAGCCGATATTTGCTGCACGAAAAAAGGATGAACTCAATTGCTCGCATATGTTGCTGAGTAGCATGAAAAATGGTTTTATGCATGAGTTCAAGCATTTATGAAAATGCCAAAGTCAAGCGGGAGGCATTAAACGCTAAGTTTGGTTTGACATCGGTCACCAAGTTGAGACAGATCACTATAAGTTTTGACACTTATGTGATGCCTCATGGGCAGAATATGAAATGACTTTTATGACATGTCAAATATGATAAGTGAACTGTATGAAGTGAGCCATTTTTTGACTGATGAGTAGCAAGTGCAAGCAGTAATCCGTTCTGTACTTCATAGTTGTGTGCTTATGAAAATCCACTTGATCCACAATGAAAAGTAAGGACTTTTAGGGACGCTATGTGACGTCTTGAACTAGAATACTGGTTCTAGCTCAAATGAAGCTTCGTGCTCCAGGCATAAGCATCAAGGTGGGTTCAAGAAGTGGGAAGGATAAATAACAGATCCTTCAGGATGAAAATCGAAGTTTAACCGACATGAGAAAGGAAAATGTCCTTTCAAGAAAAACATCTCAAGAGTGAAATTTTTTAAATATGGCAATAAGTGTTACTTTGCTCATGACTGTGGTGAACTAAAAAAAAATTAAAAAATAATAATAATAATAAAAGGGCTTTGTACTTAAGAGCGTTACTTAAGTCTCTAGTTCAGTTTTGTAACCGAATCTTATCCTTTGTGGATTATAGACTTATGAGCCATATATCATGTAACGAAAGATAGAAATACCTTGGTGGAATTTCAACGACTTCGACATGGAGCAAAGTGGATAAATGTGGAAAATAATTCCTACGTGGAAGTTAAAGGGATTGGCATCTGCCAATTGAAAATGCGCGGTGGTCGCACCCTATTTCTACATATTGTGTTATATGCTCTAAAAACTGGACGGAATTTAGTTTCCGTGTTAGTTTTGGTTAAACTTCATTTCAGTTTGAACTTTCATAACGATGGTAATGACTTGTCATTGGGAACAAGTTATTATGATTCTGGATAGTTTCATTGTGTTGATTATTGGGTACAATAATGTGAATATTAGTTATTCACTATTTTTTCATCATTTTGTGATGATATGAATATGTGGCATGCTAGGCTGGGTCACATTGGCCTAATAAAAAATGTTAAGATAAGCTGAAGAGGGCTTATAGGGAAATATTGAAAAAGTCGATTTGCCTATTTATGAGTATTGCCTAGCGGGACAGACAATGAGCAAACCATTTGGAAAAGAAACAAGAGCTGAATTTCATTTGCAGTTGATCCATTGAGACATGTGATTCAACATATGTGAGAACAAGGCATGGGCTGTTTAATTCATCACATTATAGATGACTATACTCAATTCGGATATTTTTTGATTTCTCAAAAATCTGAGGCATAAGTTGCTTTGAGAAATTCTATTTTTAAGCTTTAAAAAAATATATATTTAAAAAAAAGATCCGATCGAGGTCAAGAATATCTATCTGATCAGTTCAAATATTTATGTGATGAAAAAGGAATAGAAAAATAATTGACTATTCCAGCGATTTCTCAATAGAATGGAGTCGTAAAGAGAAGAAATAGGCCCCAATGAGAATGATTAGGTCTATAATAGCACAGGCTAATTTTCCTATCACCTTTTGGGGTGAAATTTTTTGTTGATTACTGTCAAGATATTTAACCATGTGCTTTCTAAATTAGTTACTACCACTCCATATGAGTTGTGGACAATTTGAAAATGAGATTTGAGTTTTCTCAGATTTTGATGTGCTTCCTATACATACGGTTTCTCCCATTGGTATGGGAATTAGGCCTTAGAGGCATAAAAGAGTGTCTTCATGTGACACTGAGAGCACTCGAAAGGGTATGTATTATAGGTGAGCAAGAAAGTGGTAAGTGTAATTGAATTTGAATCACGAGATGTCACATTCTTAGTGAATGAATTTCTGAAAAAGGGCGAGATAAGTGAAGACTATTCTCCATTTAAGATCTTGGATAGTGATAATGATATTTATTGGGGCATCCATCCAAATGGGAGCAATGTGAGAAGTGGGGAATTTGTTTCAAACAAGTCTCAATTGCAACCACTTGATGTGAAGAAGATGACGTCATTATTTGATCCGAGTGGGAGCATAATGGAGAATGATATACTAAGTGTATGATATTCTCAATTGCAACCGCTTGACATGAACGAGATGTTGTTGTTGTTCAATCCGAGTGAGAGTATAATGGAGAATGATGTACTCAGTGTACAATCTTCAATACGGCGAATAAGTTGCCAAGCGGGAGCGTAATGGAGCTTGATGAACTAAGTGTATAATCATCAATTTAGCGAACATGCCGAAAAAGCGTTCTCCGTCGTTTTGTCGAAGTTTTAGACATTGAAGGAAATACTTTCATGGTTGCTTCAGAAGAAAAGGATGAGCCAAGGAATGTAAATGAGGCTCCGACTTGCCCTGATAAGAAAAAGTGGCTATAAGCAATGGAAAGAGAGATTGAGTCAATAAGATGAAGTGGTTGATCTTTCGAATTGACATAAAGTCATTGGGAGCAAGTGTGTTCTCAAATCAAAGCGTATAGCTATTGTCTCGATTGAGACATACAAGGCTCGCCTTGTGGTGAAATGGTATAATCAATTAGAAGTAATTGATTGGAAAGAGGTTTGTTCTTCAGTGGTGAGATTTATCTCAATTCACCTTATTTCGGCAATAGTGATTAGTATGGATCTTGAATTACATCAGATGGATGTAAAGACTGCTTTTCTCAATGGAGAATAAAAAAAATTGTATGAAACAACCCTTTGGGTTTGTTTTAATTGGCCAAGAACAAAAAGTATGTTGACTTTTGAGATCGATATATGGCCTTAAGCAGTCTTTGAGATAATGATATATAATTTCTTGTAATACCTTAGTGGTATATGATTTTATAATGATTAATGAAAATCATTGCGTATATATCAAAAGATCCAAAGATCAATATGTGATATTATCATTATATGTTGATGATATATTGATTGCTTGAAGCAATATGGAGTTTGTTAATACATTTAAGATTGGTTATGTTCCAGTTCTGAAATAAGAAGATATGGGTGAATCGACATACATTCTTGAAATTAAGATTTCAAGATATTGTTCAAAGAGATTGTTATCTCTTTCACAAAAGACTTATATGGATAAAGTCATCGAATGATTTTGTATGTAAGACTATAAACCCAAAGATACTCCTATTGTATGTGTGGCTTATTCGCCTGGTGGTGTTATACCTATGCCAACCCAGTTTTGGCCCAAAGAGATTCCTGGTATATCTCTATCCAATGGAAATGGTTAGGCAAATATGAAAGGATTCGTTTCTGAGCCGCAAAATATGTCTTGAGACTCTACAAGCAAATGCAGAAATGGAAAATGTTCCATATGATAGTGCTTGACTGCTTGAAATACATTATGATGTGTACAAGACCTAAAATTTGTTATGTGGTTGGAATGGTATGTGTACCACTCTAATCCAGGTCAAGCATATTGGATTGCCATCATGAGAATTCTTTGAGATTTCTGAAAAGTACTGCCAAGTTTTTCTGACAAGTTCAAGGTAGAGATCTGCACCTGGAAAGCTATACTAATATTTACTGAGGAATATGTTTAGATGAGAAAAAATCTGCCTCTAGACTTGTATTCTTACTGTGCAGTGGCACAATATCTTGGAGTAGTAAGAAGCAAAAGTGTATAGCCTTATCCACGATAGAAATTGATCTCGTGGTGTTAAGCAAACGTGCATAGCCTTATCCACGATGAAAGGTGATCTCGTAGTGTTATAAATAGCAGTACAAGAGAATGTTTGGTTTAAGATATGTTTGGATCAGTGAGATATTGCTAAGGATGCTATAGGTACAATTATTAGTTGATTGTGACAACTAAGCAACAAGAGCTTACACTAAAGATCCATTGCCAGACCAAGCAAATAAACATGTAATATGTCTTTTGTGAAAGACATGATTGTAAGAAAATATGTGAACATACAGTACACATACATGCACATAATGATAGCAGCTCTTCTATGAAGAGAGTACCTAGAGATGTTGCTCCTCAGTCATGTGTTAGCAAAATGATTAGTTTCCATATATTGAAATCTTTAGAAGTGCGTAAAAGTGGGAGTACTAGATACTAATATTTCCTAATGTTCACAGTTAATGGTATTTGTTATCCTTATTGATGTTTATGAGTTTGTATGACATTTATGCATATTAATGCTTAGTGTATTATGCTGAGAAGATATGTCGGACAGATAGAGATTAGCCCACTCACACGGGTAATTGCCTCTATTTACTGCGTGATAAATAGAGATGAGACAATTTAAGCTCATTATCTAGGTGATAATTGAGAGCTTGTGATTCAAATATAGTTGTTGCCTTATATTTATTATGTCCGAAAGTGAAATACCGAAAGTGATGTATCCCACATATTTCACTTTATCTGTCTTTAATGCCAGATATGAGTTCTGATAGATTATTTTGAAGAGAGTAGATTTGTGAACTCAAGCTAAACATTGAGTATGTCTGAGCTATCATCTGTACGGTATTAAAAGTGGGAGACATACGCTCCATGGGAAATGAGAGAATACCGTAATACATACTTCATATTACGTATGCATGAGACGACCAAGAAGAGTTAGCAAGAGTTTTGATCTCAACTCTATGGCCGTGTGAGACTCTTGAGGATAAAAGTTCCTCAAATTTAGTCCCCTCACAACTCTTACTTATTCTCAAGATTTCTTTTCGATGTTTGATATCTTAGAGTGTTGCCTATGGTCATGAGATTGATTCGATCTAATATGACATTTCTAGAAAAGCGAACTGAACTGAGATTGAGAGGTTTAAGGGAAGAGGAAGATCAATTCTTAATGTCACATTCAATCTTTGTGTTCACAAGTCGACCAATTATGATTATATGAGTTTAATCATGATTGTGAATACAATGTATTGTATTTGACCGCTCAAAAAGATCAAGAGAGATGTGATGTAAATGTGATTGATTGATCTAGGGTACTGCATACTAGATCTACTCTGAGGTTATGTGCCCATTTTGAGCTATTATATACTCCTAACATATGTATAGCAACGAGCTCTCATAGTATGCTGGTCGCACGGATTTTTGCCCATATGAACTTAGCAGTGAGAAGAGAAAGAGAGACATTTAGCCCTTTGTGGGCGAGTGGGAGATGTTGGAAATTGACGCCCAAATAAGGGCTAAATTGTCGATTTTCATAATTGCGATAATTTGCAATTAATAGGATTTTGTTTCCTATTCTAAAAAGAAAGAAAGAGAGGAATTAGGCTCTTCAGCCATCAGACAGAACGAACGTCGTTCTCTCCAACCTCTAAAGAAACTCTCTCAAAAACACACTACAAATTTCTCTCTCTCGACGACGACCGATCGGTGGATTCGGATCGTTATCTCGTCTGCAACGGGGGCTCTTAATCTGTGGCTATCGTGGTATGTTCGTTTTACGTGATATGCCTCACCGATCAGTGATTCAAGTTTGATCTCAGGGCTTGACGATCCAGTACAACGGTTTGATTGACATATTACTGGAATCCGCACTTCGTGCTTATGGGTATGTGGATCTATATTATTCCGCTTCGTTTATAGATCTTGATTAGTGATTTTATATGAAATTCCCTTCACTTTAACCAGATAAGCAAGTTAGATATGGACCTAAGTAAGTTATTAGACTACTTGGTCTGAACTCTGAGACGTAAAATTTCCAGAGTATTCCCTATCAACAAGGAAGAAAAAATTTTGTTGGCAATTTAGGGGGTTGACGGTGGGAAAGGTAGATTCTGCGTCAACTTTGATTGGCTACTATTAGATAGGCTCGTAAAGTAGCAATTCGCGTCAAGGGTAAGTCATCGGAGTTTCTACTCATGCGTTGTCGGTTTGTGCTTTGCACAATGTTTGATAACTGATTTGTCAGCGCCATACCCCTGGTTATCAAACACTGTGCTGGATCTTCTTATTGTAGAATTTTGTGGGACCACAACCAACTACTCTAAAAGCTTAAGTTATTAGAAGAAGACGTGGTTTAATATTTATATATTCCAACACTCCCCCTTATGCTTAGTCTGGTCTTTTGCCTAGTACTAAGTGTGGACATATTCATTGGGGAGACAAATAGGGACCTGGAAAAATTTGAACTTAGGACCTCCTGCTCTGATACCATGTAAGATTTTGTGGGACGACAGCCAACTACTTTAAAAGCTTAAGCTATTAGAAGAATGCTTGGTTTAATATTTATATATTTCAACACTTATGCCAAATCTTCGTACATCGCTTTTTTTTTTACCAGATAAGCAAGTTAGATAGCGTTGTTCTGAACAAGAAATGGGGTAATATGGCTGTTAATCCATTACTTCGAGTGACGTGGATTGAAGTTTCTTTTAGTTGAAAAATTTTGTCGGTGCATTTTCAATTAGTTGAGAAGGTTATATTTTGTCACTCCCCGATTATTATCAAAAAAGGAGGAATGAGATACACGAACTCAATTAAACCCAACATATATCATCAGAATTCAGACATACACAACTCAGACCCGACAGTATATGTACTTATTAAGCCCAATTCTTACATAATTATCGAATGAAGAGGAAGGTTACTTGTCCAAACAAGTGTTTCTAAGGTGAACAGTCCACGTACTCCATTTATAATGCAAGGGATTGTAATGACTGTTGCAATAGGTTTTTGTTTTTTTGTTTTTTTTTTTTTTGGTTTTTTTTTTTTTTAAGGAATGGACGAATCTGGTCTTACAAGGAATGAAGCCTGAAAAATAGTTTTTGCTCACATAGTAAGTAAGAATTTCCTTATTTTCAGGAAATTGAGTTTGCACATAACTCGTTTGTGCATCCCAAGTTTCATATCGATTGAATATATCGGAGTGTCAGTTTCGGATCAAGTTATTTTAGCTATTCAACAAGCCAAAATAGGAGTTTAATAGAGTTGTAGGTTTTAATATAGAAGTGGGTGGGTGTGTGTGTGTATCTATATATATATCCACGTCATGGTTAAGGTCGAATATAGGAATTGAAACATATACTCCAAATATGACTGATAATCAGAAACGGCGAAATGTAGATTTGCCCGACTAATCAATGAGGACGTGCATTATGCTTTTAAGAAGCGGAGTCATGAGTCATTAAAGGAAAACTTGCAAAGACGTCTTGACTTGGTGATTAATGCTGACTTCGACCGGTTTTGGAGATTCGAATAATGAGTGACACTAAAACTAGGGTCCTAGTTTTTTCGTTTGAAGAAAAAACTGTTTTTAAAATATTACTTTTGAATTTTCGGATATTTGAATTACAGAAAACTAATAATCGTTTTACGAAAAACGTTTTCTATGGATATTGAGAAAGTTTTTTCTTTTCTAAAGCATCGATAGCAATAGTGCAATACTACAAGAAAAGCTAATGTCATAAAAACTAGGGATATATGTGTTGCGCGGAACCAAGCGATCGACCAATAAAATAGACAGAACAAGAAAATAAATCGGACACCAAATGGACGTGGTTCGATCGTAGTGACACAAGGAAAGCAACAACGAATTCCACTATAAAACGAGCGATACACGGAGATTATAAATCACACTCGAGTCACTCAAACACTCTCAGTGTTTCTCAAGCCCAATTACATCTAATAACGCACACAGTGTTTAGCCCCAAATTCCTAGCGAAATAATATCTCAATCTCGCAAAAGAAATTACACAAATCTAATAACAAGATATTATCGGCTCAAACACTAAAAGCTATTGGTGTAATTCCACGAGCAAAGAACTCACAAAGAAATCTCAAACAAGCACTCGTAGTCGTTTCAAGACCTCTGCATCAACCGCAGCTTATGGAAAACGCCCTCAATCACAAATATATATTGCCCCCTAAAACCTGTAGAAAAGGACTCTAACAAGGACATGCAGATCCCATTCGAAATTCCAAATCTGATCAAAGGTCAACAGTTTCCCTTTTGTCCTTTTATGAATTCCCTTGGCTGATAACTTTTGCACACGAACTGCCAAAGTGCAATTGAATCTTAAAACTTTCAAAAAGTGCAGTTAAATCCTAAAACTTTTTAAATTTGTGCAATTGAGTTCTTCCGTTAACACCGTCAATTTATCTAATGGAAAATACTGATGTGGCATTCTAAAATTAATTTCTCTCTCCTATGTGGCAGTTCTATTATGTTATTTTCCAAATCTTATTTAAATTAACTAAAAGAACAAGAAAATGCTAAGATTTAATTATAGAAAACAAAAACTAAAAAAAAAAAAGACAAAGAGTAGCTGGGCAGGGCCTCCCTGGTGAGGCTAGCCCGACGCCGTCGCCGATCCCTGACCTTGGCCAACAGTGGCCAACTGTCGCCAGCCTCAAGCGTGACCTCGCCTAACGGCTCACCTATATGTGGATTGAGGAAACCCATAATTAGGCAACACCTGCCTTCGCTCGAGGCCAACGAGACCCTACCCAGTTTTTTTTTTTAGTTTTTACATTTTAAAATTAAATTTTATCATTTTCTTGGTTTTTTAATCAATTTAGATAAGATTTGAAAGAGGAAATAATAATAATAAAAACGCCATGAGGAGAGAGAAATTAATTTTAGTGTCATGTCAATATTTTTCATTAGACAAGTTGATGGTATTAATGGAAGAATTTGATTGTATCAATTTGATAAGTTTTAGGATTTGATTGCATTTTTTGAAAATTTTAATACTCAATTGCACTTTTGCAATGAGTTTTAAAACTTCTAATGCACATATGACATTTTGTTGTGTAACTATAATGAGTATTTTTGGCAAGAGAGTTTGCTTCTCTCCTTGTGATCTTAGCTTCAAGCCTTGTTGGGAGCATTTCAAGAGTAATACATTGAATGCGCCAAGTTGATGTGAGGGAGTGAGCTCTTAAAATCGTTAAGAGAGGTGCATAAAGGTGGACTCAGACACTATCTAGCCAGGCTAGTGAATTGGATTCTAGTTATATGACATATGTCTTGGTGTGCATGCGAACTGTTGATTATACTTCTAAATGATTTCTGTTTAATCTGGAATCGTGATTCTCGCAATGCATGGAGATAGAGACGGAGGACTGGAGATGCGAGGAAGCGGCTTGCCTGTCGCTTAGACGGATCAGGCCACCAGGTGGAGCGCCTGAACAAGGAGTGGCCAGGCTGCCGACAAGCTCCAGGTGCCTGGACATAGCTGGTCACGTTCTTCCTATGAAGTGGGCATACCACCAAATCACTTGAATCCGCCAAAATCGGGTTTTATTTCTCCAATTTCTTCCTCGCTAGAACGTTTCGATTCAAGCAACGAGGCGTGCCGCGAAAGTTTGAAATTTTAAACGGTAAGCACACCAACTGAAGTTTGAAATTCCCGCCACCGACCTCCTCTCTCGACCCGTCTCGACGGCTACCTTTCGCGAGCGAGAGAGATGGATCGAGATCTGGTGAGGTTAATACACTCCGTGAAACACCCAAGCCACTTCAAGCAGATCCACGCTCTGGCCATCACTGCGTTCCCTTCTCTCACTTCGTTTCTGGTCAGAAGACTGTTGAGCGTGCCTGTGGCCGACTATGCCCGGGAAGTATTTGATCGAATTCCCCAACCAGATGACAACTTGTATAACTCGCTGATTTCGATGTACACTCGGCTTTCTTTGCACGAAGAAGCCGTGGAAGTGTTCAGATCGATGATACGGAGCGATGTTTGTATAGACTCCTACACGGTTCCGCCTATTATCAAGTCTTGTTTATCGTTGTCGGACTTGGGTTTAGGAAAACAAGTGCATTGTTTGGCGATTAGTTGTGGATTAGACACAGATGCCTTCGTCCAAACTGCTTTGATGAACTTCTATTCCAGGAGTGGTGAATTAGCTTCTGCTAAAACAATTTTCGAAAAGATGGGTACGAAGGATCCCATTGCTTATAATTGCTTGATTTCTGCCTATTCTAAGTCGGGTGATGTTTCATCTGCGAGAAAGATGTTTGATGAAATGCCCAATAGGTCCACTGCTTCCTGGAATTCTTTGATCTCATGTTATGCTTCCAATGGGGATTATCAAGAGGCGTTGAGGATCTTTGAAAAGATGAAGGATGAGAAGTGCAATCCAAACGAAATTACTCTGGCTTCAGTTTTTTCCATCTGTGCTAAGCTTGGGGACCTCAATGCTGGGTTGAGTGCAGAAAAGTTTATTGATGATAACAACCTTTACCGAAATACGATACTTTCTACTGCAATTATGGAGATGTATCTAAAGTGTGGGGCTGTCGAAGAAGCACGTCGGGAATTTGACAAGATGAATAAAAGAGATGTTGTTGCATGGAGTGCCATGATTGCTGGCTATGCTCAGAATGGGAGACCAGAGGAGGCGTTGGAGCTCTTTGAGAGCATGAAGAACGAGAATATTAAACCTAATGACGTAGCACTGGTTAGCATTTTATCAGTTTGTGCTGATTCAGGTTCTGTTGAAGCTTGTGAAGAAATTGGCCGCTATGTAGAGAGTCAAGGCATGGCTTCTAATGTCTTCGTAGCATCTGCACTTCTCGATATGTATTCAAAGTGTGGAAATATAAGCAAATCTCATCAAATATTCCTTAATATTCCCAAAAAAGACACGGTCACCTGGAACTCAATGATTGTTGGCCTGGCTACAAATGGACGTTCAGAAGATGCGTTTGCTGTCTATGAGCAAATGATCAAAACTGGAGAGCGGCCCAATGATATAACATTCGTTGGTCTCTTGAGTGCTTGCAGTCATGCAGGTCTTGTTGAAATGGGGCTTGAAATTTTCAGACACATGAAAATTGATCATGAAATCGTTCCTCAAATAGAACACTATGCTTGCATCGTGGACCTCTTTTGCAGAGCTGGTAGATTAAAAGACGCCTATGATTTCATATGCGGGATGGAGGTAGAACCAAATGCTGTGATATGGGGCTCCTTATTGAGTGCTTCTAGAATCCACATGGATATTGAGCTCGCTGAGCTATCAGTTAAGAAGCTGGCAAAGCAAGATCCTGATAGCTCGTGGTATTATGTTCTTCTGTCAAACATCTATTCCAGCACTAGCCACTGGCAAGAAGCGCTAAATGTGCAAAAGATGATGAAGGATAAGAAAGTGCAGAAAGTAGCTGCTTATAGTTGGGTGGAAGTGGATAACGAGCTGCATAGATTCTTAGTCGGTGATTCGTCTCTCCCTAGAAATACTGAGGTCTATGGTGCTGTCAATGGGTTGGCAATGCAGTCCACATGGGTCGATCATGATTTTGACTTTAGCCTAGGACTGTAATGTTTCTCACATAAAAGGCCTGATGTTACGTCCCAAGGGCTGCAAGTATATTCACGGCGCCAAAACTTGCCTAAACAAGGCTAAGGAGATTCGCATTCCATTTATGATGAGGATAGTAATCAACATTAATAAGGATAGCTATCAATTAGTATACTCTATAAGGATAGCCATCAATTAGTTCCATTTATAATTGATATCCATATATGTACTCAACTATTTAAAGGGGCCATTAGGTTACACGAAGAAATCAAGCAATTACAATTCTATTCCTTTCTCTGTTCCTTCTTTATCATTCTCTCTCATTTATTCTTGCTACAATTCTATTCCTCTCTCTATTCCTTCGTTTATCCTTCTCTCTTTTATTCTTGCTATATCCAACTATTCTCTTAACAATTGGTGCTCTCGTTCGACTCACATCTCCACCATGCCTGCAACACGTTCTCAAGAACAGGGAGCCCAATTGCACGCGGTGCAACAACTAGCCAATGATACTGCTGCAGCTGTTGAACAATTGCGCCAAGATCTCATTACCACTCAAGCCAATCAACTGACTGTCGAGAGCCTTATGACTCTCTTGGATAAACGTGACCAACGTCTCATCGCTATCATCCGGGCAGAACCATCACCACTGCCCACCTCATCCAATCCTATGGCGACCGGCATTCTCGGGAGTGGCCCACCGAAACCCACCTGTACGGATGAGAGGCCAACCCAGGACTCGACACCACGACTCACATTTCCGCGTTTCTCTTCGGGCGATCCATCTGTTTGGCTTTTCAACGTAAGCAATGTTTTTCAATATTATCATACTCACCCCGAGGATCGCCTATTGCCAGTGGCAATGCACCTCGATGCTCTCGCCGCCACTTGGTATCAAGGATTGGTGGCTGAAAATCTTTTGCTAGTTTGGGATGCATTTACCAGTGCTATCCGCCATCGTTTTGGCCCCTCTGAATACGACGATGCAACTGCCCTCCTTGCCAAGTTATCTCAAACAGGTTCCGTCCTTGATTACCAAGCCGCCTTCGAAAATCTTGCCAGCAAGGTACGTGGACTCATGCCGGCACATTTACGTAGCTTCTTTATTTCAGGCCTGCAGCCCCGGGTGCGCATGGCCGTCCAAGCTCACCGCCCAATGGACTTGCACGATGCCTTCGCCTTGGCATGCATGTATGAGGACCAATTCAGCGAGCCATACAACCGATTGTTTTCACCGCGCCTTTCGCATCACCCCACCCTTTCGCATCTATAACTGCACAACCATCGCTTCCACGACTTCCCATTAAACATATGTCCGCAGAAGAGATGCAAGTACGACGCGACAAAGGTCTACGCTTCAACTGTGACGAAAAATACATCCGCGGGCATCATTGTAAGTGGCGTCCGACCCTTTTATATTTAGAGGGTTTCGACGACCCGGACAACATCTCGCTGCCAACCGGAAGTGAGACTATCGCAATCACTCCACCGGAACCCGAAACCAGCCTCAACGCTCTCCTGGGCCAACGCTCGGTGAAATCCATGCCCATGATAGGAACGGTGCGAGGTCAGTCGATTCAAGTGCCGGATGATGGAGGATGACACCTCTTGGATACTATTCGACTTGAGAACAAGTCGTCTTTCTATGGGGGGAAGGAATGTTACGTCCCAAGGACTGCAAGTATATTCACGGCGCCAAAATTTGCCTAAACAAGGCTAAGGAGATTCGCATTCCATTTATGATGAGGATAGTAATCAACATTAATAGGATATCTATCAATTAGTTGACTCTATAAGGATAGCCATCAATTAGTTCCATTTATAATTGATATCCATATATGTACTCGGCTATTCAAAGGGTCCATTAGGTTACACGAAGAAATCAAGCAATTACAATTTTATTCCTTTCTCTGTTCCTTCTTTATCCTTCTCTCTCATTTATTCTTGCTACAATTCTATTCCTCTCTCTATTCCTTCGTTTATCCTTTTCTCTTTTATTCTTGCTATATCCAACTATTCTCTTAACACTTGAAGATGCTTCATAGCTGAGGCAGTTGGAGATCTCGCTGGACTGCGACAAGATCATATTTTTTTTCTGCACAAACAGCTCTTGCTTGCTCGTCTAAGTTGAAGAAATATCTGGTGCTCTAGGAAAATGAGGAACATTGCCTAAACCTTTGAAAGATATTATACACCTCAACTTCAGGGCTGAGATGACAGACAGATGCGCGACAATTGGGCCCCAAGGTTGGTGCGGGAGGAAAGAAAAAGTAGAAACTTGTCGTGGTTTTGGAGCACATGGATTGCCCATGAACATGTTTTAAAGTGAATGCTTAATCTCAGCAATCCCTTCATTTACGCCAGATGGAGTATGGTGAGGCGATACACTTTTGGCTTATCACCAGTGCCACTGCTAATTGTCACAGTAGTTGGTTTGTTGCTGAACTTGACGTTCTGCGTAAAGCCTGTGAAACTTAGATTTCCAAAATTACTCATACTCATTATATATGTGCAATCAATCATTTGTTGCTTACATTTTTCACAGATATGGAGCCGAATTGCTGTGGGTTTACATTGTATCGGGCACCATTCAAGGTAATCAGCTCTAAGTGTGTCATGGAAGACAATCGGCATCCACATCAACGATTTCCAGTCAAAATTGGCTGGATAAACTCAATTGGCAAAGATACAAAAGGTTTAGACCTGAATTGGCACCAATACAATAGATTGAGGACTATTTTTTTTTTTTTTACATTTTTTCCTTTAATAATTCGCAGTTTTAATGCATGTTGTGCAAATGTTATCATTCGCTTCCTAAGCAAATGGAATATCTATTCAAATAGATTTGGTGACTTAGAAATATATTTCATATATTTGGTGTTTAGTGGTTTTGTTTTGATAGATTATCCTAAACAATGTAGTATAATTACTTATGCTTCGACGAAATTTGGTGATTGAAGGCGTACTATCAAATTTGATAAAAAAAAAAAATCTTGTTTTGATTCACCACCCCTGAAATAAGATAAAACAAAAAGAAAATGAACCAAACCAAACTGTATTTTTGCTTAGGATCAGATTCGGTTTCGGATCTCATTTGGGGTCGCAACATACACATATCCAAATGTTTTCAATTCCGTTCGGTCCGGTTAGGTATCACGAAAACCTTAACCGAATTGATTGGTTGACGCCCTTTATAATTATTATTATTTGGTCGAAATTTCTTATTATTTATTAATTTAAGTTTTTGAGTTGAACACGTTTTTATTACCCATATCATAAATATGTAATTTAAGTGCAAACATTGTACATGGACGATAGGGGTGAGCAAATCGGATCGCTCGGACCGGACCGGGACCGGTGGTCCGGCTCCTGGTTCTAGAGGGAGCAGTCCAGTTCCCGGTTCTAGGGTCCTCTAGGACTGGACCGCCCGGATCAGACTGATCGAATTTTTATTTATTTATTTATGTTAATGGGATAGTTTAGTCTTAACCCAGATGACCCATGAGCTTCCTGTCATTGCATTGTGGGTCTAGTGATTGGGACTAGCCCTTTGGCAAAAAGAGAGATCTCATGGACTGCACATTCCAACCTTGTGCGCCGTATATTGACTTGTGATTCCAGGAGGAATTTATTCATTCTTCGACTCTGTGTTCTGTAAGCATATCGGGGCGACGAACCATTCATCTTTGCTGCATTTTTATTCTAGGATACCCGTTTTCGAGTGGGGAAGAACATGGCCTTGATCTCCAGGAAGACGTTGCTCGGGTCGGACTATTTTTTATTTTATGTATAATTCCTTGAAATCGCCTGGGAATCGGAATGGACCGAGAACCGGACCGAACCGATGGTCCAATCCGCGGTTCCGAAAAATTGGGAACCGAAACCACCGGTTTGGTTCCCGATTCTTGAATGTAACCGGACCGGACCGAGAACCGATCACCCCTAAAGGACGAGGGTCCCCGGAGAGTTTGTAAACATTCGATTCATACTAAGAGCCTGCATGGTTATCATTCTTATTCTCTGATTCTGACTCTAAGAACAAAACAGGATGAGAACCCTGTAAATAATTCTGATTTTGATTGTGTTCCCAAAATCAGTTTTAGAACAAAATCCAGAATAAAAAAAAAAAGTTTGTTTTGGAAAAAAGAATCACTTTTGAAAATTACAAAACAGAATAAAGTCTTACATATCTCACTTTTCCCTTTCAGTTCTCTCATCACTTTTCCATCAACTTAATATTCGAAAAAAATTGGCAATTTTTTTAAAAATCACAAAAAATTTACCCCTAAAAATAGAAGAAGCTTAGGGGGTGCATGAAATCACTCCAGAAATTCTATTTCTGTTTCAAACCTATTTTTGGAATAGGCTTGGAACAGAAGCTCGTTTGGTAACACAATTCTATTTTTCTATTTTTGGAACAAAAAGTTGTTCCAGAAATAAATTTGAAGCAGAAATGAGAAAAAAAGTTGTTTCTCGGAGAAATAGAAATAGAAGTTTTCTACGTCTCACTTTTTTTCAAATACCCGTCGTCACCGACCACCAACCACCACTCCTCTCGCCCCTCACGGTCGACCGCCAACAGCCGCCTATTGCCGTCGCCCCCGAACCGTTGCTGGCCGCCCCCACCAGTGGCACCCACCGCCGCCGGCCGGCCCTCCCCACCCGCCGCCCCTTGCCAATCACCACCACCGTAGATATTTTTAAATAGAAAATAATAATTTCTAGAAGTAAAAATTTTCAATTGTTTTCAAATAAATTTCTATTTTAAAATCAGAAATTTTATGTCGTTATCAAATACATTTTTTTTTCTCAAAAACTCATCTAGAAACAGAAATAGAAAAAATTATTTCTAGCTATAAATCTATTTTTGGAACAGAATGGTTATCATTCACCCCTTAGATTAGGTTAGTTTGACCTCATTTTCATAAATTTGAACCTAAATTTCTTAGATTTCACAGTTTAAACTCTTTTGCAAAAAATATCGCAGAATATGATGGCATCCAACATGCGAATGATAATATATATACTCGTAGCCTTGCGTCACAAAATGTGATTATCTATATGTGGAGCTAGAGTCACACACCCACTTGAATTTAGGACAAAAGCTACAAAAATGATAGTGAAGGACTTGTACTTCGTATCAAGGAGGATAATTTTTTTTTTGTCAATGGATAATTTGGTTATTAGGCTGTTGAACAAGCAACATTTAAAGAAAAAATGAGTTCTTAATATGGGAATTATCCCACACTTCAATCGAACTTCAAACATCATATATTAAAATTTATGTTTCATTTATGACATGCTAAAAAAATAATATATTTTAAATTATTTTATTGTGCATTGGAAATTGGTCTTCAATTTTGGATGAAATTTTACAAAGTAATTACATAGTTATTTTATTTTTTGGTCGAAATTACATAGTTATTTGACTTAAATGAAAAAAATTAGGAAGAGAAACAATTTTTCGAAATAGGAATTTGTGCAATTATCAAACACGTTTCTATTCCAGGAATAAAAATTTTGGGCAGTTATCAAATGTATTCTGATTCTCTAAAACTTATTCAGTAGCATAATAAAAAAAAATCATTTTAATCGGAATCAGTTTCTAAAATTAGAATGGTTAGCATGGGCAGCCTCCGGCCTAAGAGGAAAGTGCGTGGAGGGCAAATCCGGTACTCCGGTACACCGCTCTAAGCAGAAACAGCCGCTTTTAGTGCCAAAACGGAAATTAACGTTGTAATTGGGTGCATATCCGACAAATGATGCCTGTCTCCACTGTTTTTCCTTATCTGACGCAATGCTAGAAGTAAAGTTTGGTCGATGAGTTCGGATTCTTGGAGAACCTCTAAAACTGGCGCAGTGTGCAAATGCAGAGACCCCTTCTGTGGAAGATCATCAGAGGAACATTGGCCGAAATCTTTCAAGAACAGTTCAAGAAGACACACCCAGGAAACCAAAAAGACTCTGTTTTGCAGGTTGGAATTTGAAATTCATTTACTCCTTGAGAAGTTCTAACGGTCGAGTTTACTGTGGGATTCAATGGCGGAGCCGTCGAACGGTCCGGCGAGCTTCTGGACTCAGGCCAATGCTTTGCTTCGCAAGAACTTCACTTTCCAGGTTCGCTCTCTCTGAGCATCTTTTCTTTATGCCGGTCCTTTTCCGCGTTGAGTGGGGGGAGAGTGCGTCGGTTTGGCTTAAGTGAGCCGTGATTAGGATCTTGAATGCATCTTTTCGTGCCTTCTTGATAATAAGTCTCAGATTAGTTTAGTTGGGACTGTTTTTGGGTGTATTTCTTGCCCTCTTGATTGATGGATAATGCCTGCAGAACTGATTCTTGCAATTTCAAGTTTTGATTTTGAGTTGCGTCTCCATAAACTTGGTTATTTCCCTTGTTGATGGTTGCTGTCTCGATCAATTTTACTACAATGTAGTTCAGTATCGCTCGTATATGATTATGGAGATAGTATTGGAGTATTAGGAATCTATTGTGGCATCTTATACTGGAATAAAGTGTCTCCTCCTTTTTGGTATATGAATCGACTTTATCGTGCGAGTAATGCTTTTCTTCGTGCTCATACTTTAACGGGCTACGAGTATTTCAAGATCTAGTGCTGTCTTGGATGGTGCTCATTCTTTTACATTTTATCTCTTTTATATTACATAATTTCTTTCAGAGTAACTGCATGAGTCAATGATGCTGCTCCTAAAACCATTTGCGATCACAAGTCTTCCCAGATTTCACTAGCATGCACTGGAGTTATGATGGAGAAAAGTACAATGCACTACCAATGTCTGGCCTTCTTATCTCCAGTTTAGCCCCTGGGAATTTAATCTTTGCTAGTTTACCTTTTTGGAATCCAGTGGCCAATTCCTCTTTTGTGCAGAAAGTAGAGAATTAATTTGAGGCCAATATGACCTTCATAGCTATCAGTATAACTTATTAAGGGGCCCTGGTAAGGCTAAACAGCACATACCCATGCTTTATGTTGCAGTAAGGTCCAACAAATGCAACCAAGGATGCATCTGATGACATTGTTTTGTATTATCCTTTTGCAGAAGCGGAATATCAAGACCAATATCCAGCTCATTTCTTTTCCATTTGTCCTCTGTTTACTCATTGTTCTCATCCAAAGTTTGGTCAACCATGAACTGAACAATGCTGACAATAAGTGTGGCTGTGAATGTATTGATACGAATGGAGATGGGCAGTGCGAGAAGGTGTGTGGGATTCAGTACTCCACTGTTGATCAAGTGGGAACCTGTCCTATACTAAATCCTCCTGAATGGCCTCCCCTATTACAAATACCGGCTCCACAATTTCGTGCAGTGAAGACGGACTTTATACCATTTAATGACTTGCCTAATGATTCCTGCAGAAGGACAGGGTCTTGTCCTGCTACCATACTCTTTACAGGAAATAATCAATCTCTTGGAGAAAGTATATTCACTGACTCCTCTATATGGTTTTTCCTTTTCTTTAAAATTAAGATGCTACCTCATTTGATAGTATGACAGACGTTTTTTACTCTATTTTTCACTTTATATTTTCAGTTCTGTTGGGGAATATGGTCCCATATTCTTCTACTGTGAACTCTTCTGACGTTTTAGGCAGCTTAGCCCAGAATGTCCTGGTAGGTTTTCCTTTCATCTTGTTTCACATTATACTAGGATCAGCAATTACCATATTTTTCTGTTCCTAATGTGGCTTCTGAAAAATTTCAGGGTACTGCTTCATGGCTGAACTTGTACAACTATCTTGAACCTGCTTTTTTCTCTGACCAACCTGTGTACGTGGTTGAACAGCAGTGCGTAGGAAACTCTTCATTTTCTGTTGCTATTCAGGAATCCTCCACAACATTTCAACAAGGTAGGAAAAATCTTTCTTTACTTCTTTTTGACTTGTCTGAAATGCATTATTCCTCTATAAATAGGTTTGCTGCCAATTTTTGTGATTCTTGAAAAAGAAAACAAAAACAGGGATGTGCATCAATGCAACAAAGTTGCAATCAGAGGAACTGATTCTGATTGCTAATAGCCTAAGAATATACTTACACCCGAGGCACCAAGAAGAGTGAATGGGAACTTGATCGAAAGCAAGATACTCACTTACATGTGTGACTAAAGTGCTCTTTACTTTCTGGATAATGTTCTAGAAGAGAATATAATGAGTCAATGAAAACCTATCCCGCACTGGTTTTTCTATTGATGCAAATAGAAAAAATGTAAACTCAAGGAACACAGAGGAAGAAAACAAGATCCATCTGAGAATGCCTATTTAGCTTCACTTCACTTTGTTTATGGTGGTATGGGAAACTTTGCATTCCTTCATAGAGTGCTAAGATTGTAGGTTTACGACCTCAAAATGAATTAAGATACCCGGTTATCTTTATTTATAAAGCAAAGAGAGACAGTCTTTTGAAATGCATCAATCCCTAACTATGTTACCTGATATCTACATACCAACTTCCTAATAAAAAACTTTATGTGCAACCCATTAACCTAGCATCTTCTTTGACTGAAAAAGATTGCTCCTCTGACAGTTCCCTGAAATCCAAATGTATGACCTGTTAGATTATATATTGCATATTAGTTTTCTCTGAATCCATGCTATTGCTGAGAAGCTTTGTTGATGAGTGAATCAAATTAGAGCAGATTGGTATAAATAAATT
This sequence comes from Rhodomyrtus psidioides, assembly GCA_021437785.1. Classification (NCBI taxonomy): domain Eukaryota; kingdom Viridiplantae; phylum Streptophyta; class Magnoliopsida; order Myrtales; family Myrtaceae; genus Rhodomyrtus; species Rhodomyrtus psidioides. Next base: position 7,618,095 of record JAILYB010000015.1, on the reverse strand, counting down.
ATGGAGAAAGCTTGGCAAAGTTTAGGTTCCTTGATTGCACTTCATCCTTCAAAATAAAGCTAAATGATGCTTGATTAGTGGTTTTTCCTCAAAAAGTCTTTCTATTGGGACCTTGTTTTGTAATGTAAAAGGCGCAAAGAATGGCTAAACCATCTGGCTGAAAAGGAATGCCCTTGAATTGGTTAATTGTTATATACCTATTTTTGGCCATTCCCGCGATACCTATCCCTCCTCCCCCTGCAAAATCAAAGGAGAAATAACCTTCAGTTTGACAATGGTTTATCTTTTTGTTGTGCATTTAGATGTAAGTTGTGCAAAAGGTTTACTTGTGTGGAGAAACAGCTCCTCAGCAATAAATGATGAGCTATACAAGGGCTATTGGAAAGGGAACACAGAAAGGCAAATTAATGAAATAGTCGCAGGTCTGGCTGCTGCATTTTTTGCTGGCTTCAGTTGCTGATTTATCAAATATGTAATGACAATTCTAATAGAATGTTTTTCTCTCACAGGGTATGATTTCCTTAATACAAATTCCAAGAACTTCAATGTGAGCATATGGTATAATTCAACCTATAAGGATGATACAGGAAATAGACCTATGTCACTGGTGCGAGTTGCACGATCCATAAATCTGGTAATTCTTATTTCTTCCTTTCTTTGGAAATCATTTTACTATAAGTCATCTTGTATAGTTGTTCAGATAAACTCCTTGCAAGAACAATATTCTTGTATAAACTAAAGAAGGAGCTGCTCTACTTTTTCCTGTCAAGGACATGTTTTTCTTGAATGTTGTTCCATGTTGTAGCTGTATTAATCTGAGTGCAATGGCTCTTCCATTTAATGATTTTGAGATCCACCTTGCAATTTGTTTGAATAAAGCTCTGTCGACATGCTGAAACCAGGAAGCCTGCTTGAACTTCCCTTTGAAATTGCATGACTCTTGCACGTCTCCTCCAGTAGTTTGTGAAGTACGAGTACATAAAAGTGTTTGTCCCAGGAAATATCCAAGGCATGAATTACGAGCATTGGTCAATCCAGTTACCATCTCTTAAAAACTTTAGTTTAAGGTTGTTGTCCTGTGAATCGAAGTTTAACAAAGGTTTCTTTTCTCATGTAGTGATTTGTGAAATTTAGTATCTTCTTCATGTGCATAACCATTAACTTGGTTAGTTATCCTGGTATGTCTTTCAGGCATCCAATGCTTACATTCAGTTTTTGTTGAGGCCCACAACAAAAATGCTGTTTGAGTTTGTCAAAGAAATGCCTAAACCTGAAACCGAAGTGAGGCTAGACTTGTCTTCTCTTCTTGGCACACTCTTCTTTACATGGGTTATCATTCAACTATTCCCGGTAAGTGGTTATGATAGTGTACTCATAGTTTCAAATGGCCTGTCTTGTTCTCAGCTTTTAACCCGTAAATCTCTTTTAGTTAAGGGATTATCGAGCCTTGACGTGGAGAAGGTGGTATTAGACAGACTGAACGGGGGAAGAACTTAAGTGACAAGCTAGCTCTTGTGATCATTTCTTTCTGTTGACTAATGTTTTGGAACTAGATATAGGAAAGTTCATCACTCTGGTTCCGAGTGTGCTTCCCTTCCTGATGCTACCTTAATAATCTGTTTTTTTTTTTCCTTTTTGTCCGTAAAACGTACTACTAGACCCTCCTATTATTCTCAAGCTTTAGCCTCTTGTCTTGGTTCATTTTTTTCCGTATCATAACACCTCTCTAAGCCCCTTTTTCCCTTCTTATGATGCAGGTAGTCTTGACAGCTCTGGTTTATGAGAAACAGCAGAAGCTGAGAATCATGATGAAAATGCATGGGCTTGGTGATGGACCATATTGGTTGATCTCCTATGCTTATTTCCTTTCCATATCTTCAATCTACATGCTGTGCTTTGTGATCTTTGGCTCAGTCATCGGTAATAGCTTCTTTCATAGTTTCTTATTTTCTTGCAGTTATTTTAATTGGTCGCAATTTTGCAGGTTTAAAGTTTTTCACATTGAACGACTACAGTATCCAGTTTGTCTTTTATTTTATCTACATAAACTTGCAAATTTCTGTGGCATTTCTGGCGGCGGCATTTTTCTCCAATGTGAAGACTGCTACAGGTTTGACGGTGGTGAAACTGCTTTTATGTAGTTGGTATCTTTTCATTTACCTTATGATTCCAGCTAACATGACTGACAATTTGAAAATGTGATTACTGCAGTGGTGGGTTATACATGTGTCTTCGGATCTGGTCTATTGGGAGGTTTCCTTTTCCAATTCTTCGTCCAAGATACATCTTTCCCAAGTAAGTAAAAGTTACCATGAAAAGAAAGGCTGAATCAAATTAAAATTGCCTTGGCATTCTGGACCTTTTGCGAGAATTACTTACTTCATGAAAATTAAGACAAGTGGTTAGTTGCATGGTTGATTTCTTAATCAACTCCATCATCTTTTTTTTTTTTTTCAGAGTTCTTTCTACTTCCATATGTGTGTGAGCTGCTTGTGTTTTTCTTTTGTTAGCTCCAAACCCCTCACATGGGGCATTTTCAGTGATAGTTTACATTGCCAGAGACAGATCCCTGATGGTGCATGGGAAGTGCAATGTGGTGCTTCGGCACTATCTTACCTGTGGCATGCTGCTGGTTTTGGTAGCCAACAGCAACAACTTAGTAGACTTGCCCCACCAAGTGGGGTAGACTACCCAAATCTTTTTATGACATTGTGTGATATTCTTTATCAAGTATCATGTGAGGTCTAAGTACTCTGTCTTTTCCTATAACCATATTCCACGTTTGTTTAGTCTTCCACCATCACTTTCAACCTGAATATCAGCCCATAATCGTGTCTTCTCACTAGAATATTTAATGGCTGTCATTCCATTTGTTCAAACCAAATCGAATGAGCTAAATTGAGAGAGGCTTGTTGTTTGTAGTAAAAGTGGAACTTTTATAACAGTGGAGAGTAGTCAATTTATCTTTATGTGCGTAAATCTTCCCCTCTATATTCTTGCATGAGACTAATGTACCATTTGTGTGAAAACCATGGTTGCTCCTAAGGAAAGGTGTTTAATCAGACATATATTCGCACAATGCCCATTTAGAAGAGAAGGAAAACTTGGTGCATGCAAGATGTCATTTTCACTTTCTTTATGCATCATGTCGAGTTGCATTAGGGTTTACTTTACTGTATGACAGTCTGCAGCCCTTCTGAAGACAGTTCTTTGATGCATTTGTTTGTTGGCCACTTATTTTTTCATTTTCCTAAGCAATTGTGTTAATCTTCTGCAGGAGGTTGGATTGTCGTAATGGAATTGTGCCCTGGCTTCTCACTGTACCGTGGGTTGTACGAGTTTGCACAATATTCCTTCACAGGCAATTATACTGGGACTCATGGCATGCGTTGGGGTGATTTAAGTGATAGTGAAAATGGGATGAAAGAGGTTTTGATTATCATGGTTGTTGAGTGGTTGGTGGTGCTTTCCGTAGCCTACTATATAGATCAGGTCACGTCATCTGGAAGTGGAAAAAGTCCTTTGTTTCTCTTTGAAAGTTTCCGAAAGAACCGTCCATCTTCTTTTCGGAGGCCTAGCTTGCGAAGGCAAGGATCTAAAGTTCTTGTTCAGATGGAGAAACCTGATGTCGGCCAAGAGGTAACTAGTGCATCTCCTTTAGTTTTTTTGTGGTAGTGGAAATAATGCATATTGACATTGCTTTCAAATACTGGCCCCAATAGGCTTGATAGATAGAGTACCTTGACAATTGTGTCATAGCTTACACGGAAAATAGTGGGCTTATTTATTCCTTTCAAAGGACTTCATTTGTTGTTTTCATCTTACATTATAACAGTCTATAACCTATAACCTACCTATTCTTTTTTACTGTTGATTGTTGGTGGTTGAAGTGTTTCATCAATAAATACGAGAATTTTTCTACATAATGTGAATGGTCTCTCCTGGATGTTCTCAAGTTCTTGTGTGGTTAATTATTGTTCGAGTTGACTTGACGAATGTAAGATGATTTTTTTCGTTTGCATGAATTTTTCTACAAAATGAATGGGCTATATTGGATGTTGATGCAAATAAAGTTGGCAATCTCTGTAATATTACGCAATATTGCGTAATTTTAACATTTTAGGCAATTTTCATGATTTTAGTGATATTTTCGTAATATTGCGTTTCCTAGGTTAAGGTGGATGTTATAGAACAGCAGTAAGACCTACCATGCTATACGGAGCTGAATGTTGGCCAGCACAGAGGAAACATGAGCATAAAATGGGAGTAGCGGAAATGAGAATGTTAAGGTGGATGTGTGATCATACAAGGATGGATAAGATAAGGAATAAAGATATTCGACAAAAAGTTGGAGTAGAACTGATGGCAGAAAAGATGAAAGAACATAGATTGAGATGGTTTGGTTATATTCTCCGAAGGCCCCTAAATGCCCCGGTACGAACAGAAGTTTGCTATCGAGAGCATACCATGAAGAAAGAAAGAGGTTGGTCGAAACTTACTTGGGGAAAGTAGTAAAACAAGATTTAAGGGAGTGGGAAATAGATTGGCGTACGGTTTGTCTTAGGACGGAGTGGAAGAAGGCTATTAGTATTGTGGAGGGGTAGTGTGTATGTGTGTGTGTGTGTGTGTGTGTGTGTGTGTGTGTGTGTATTATATCTTTGTTTATTATTTTTACATATTTTTTTCTTTTCCCTCGATTATTTTTGCTTTATTTTTATGAATCTTTGGGGTTCATCGACCGCCGATCCCAACGAGTTTGGGATAAATGTGTTGTTGATGTTAATTGCGTTTCCTAGGTTAATTAGGGTTAGAACCTTCTAAGGATGTTTAGGGTTTGTGGAAGATTGAGATTATTGAATATTGACATATAACGATTTGATATCGTTTTGAGTGAACATGGATTGTTCCTCGTTTATCGGTTTCGATTCTTCTGTTTAGCCTTGTTTTCTATCGTTTCGGCATCAGATGTTCTCAAGTTCTAAGTGTGATTATTTATTGTCCTGAGTTGACTTGACAATGTAAGATGATTGTTTTTCATTTGCATGAATTTTTCTAGAGGGAGAAGGTTGAGCAGTTGCTGCTAGAACCAAGCACAAATCATGCTATTGTCTGTGACAATCTCAAAAAGGTGTATCCAGGAAGGGATGGAAATCCTGAGAAATTTGCGGTTAGTGGGTTGTCTCTTGCTTTGCCACCAGGGGAATGCTTTGGCATGCTTGGTCCAAATGGAGCGGGCAAAACCTCTTTCATCAGTATGGTGAGTGCAATTTCTCTCTTTGGAATAACATAAAATTTGAAGCATCTCAACGGAGATCTCTTTTGTTAAGAAGAATGTTCAGAGATTGTTGCAAGTTGTCCTTAAAACTCTAGCGACATCATTCTATCTGTTAACAGATGATCGGCCTTACAAAACCAACCTCTGGAACAGCATATGTTCAGGGGCTCGATATACGGACTCATATGGATGGCATATACACTAGCATGGGTGTATGCCCCCAACACGAGTAAGCGGGCATTTCATGTGGTCTTACTGAGAATTTTATCCCTCCCTCCTTTTTACCTTCTGATTTTGATTTATTGCATGAGTCCTGAATTTTCCTGTCTATATTAATTAAGCCTGCTCTGGGAAACCTTGACGGGGCGGGAGCACCTGCTTTTCTATGGAAGACTCAAAAATCTCAAGGGTTCAGCATTGACACAAGTAAGCTTTACTTTTCTTTCTTTTTCTTTTCTAATGTCTGTGATTCAATAGTTGAAGAACAATATATTTCTAAATTTTCAGCATTATCTCTTTCATCGTCATGCAACTTCTTGTGAACTAGAATAAATACGAACAATTTCCATTAGCTGGTTACAATTGTATCGTATATGAATGTATCAACTATGCTCCACTTGTTAATTGTTCATTCACTTTGCACTCTCATTTGTTGATCTAGGCAGTAGAGGAATCTCTCAAGAGTGTCAACTTATTTAACGGTGGTGTTGCTGACAAAAAAGCCGGAAAATACAGTGGAGGTATGAAGAGGAGGCTCAGTGTTGCCATTTCACTGATCGGAGATCCCAAAGTAAGTCTTAGACTGTATCTCAATTAGAAAGACCCTTCAAGCTAACACTCATGTGCTAATGATTTTTGTTCCAAATTTGGCAAGGTTGTTTACATGGATGAGCCGAGTACAGGGTTGGATCCAGCTTCGAGAAACAACTTGTGGAATGTTGTGAAGCGTGCAAAGCAAGACCGGGCTATTATTCTGACCAGTATGCTTCGAAAACTCCCTCTCTGTCTCTGCAAACACCCCCCCCCCCCTTCTTTCTCCCGAGTGTCTCTCACTGTGCGTGCTTTGGCGTCCATGCTGCGCACATGTGGATTAGGCTGCCTAAAGTTTGAACTTATAAGATGGAGATCCCAATGGTTGCATAAATGCGTAGAGAAACTGAAATATCCTGATTTAGGACTCCTGGCTAAATATTCTATAGCTTTAGTTTTCTTTTTCCATTTTTTCTTTTTTTGCGAAAGATTCCATAGCTTTAGGTATTTCTTCTTCTATGAAGGAATACCTTTTTTATCTTACACTGGAGGCTACATCACTCAAGAACTTCGCTTATTTTCAGCCCATTCAATGGAAGAGGCAGAGGTACTGTGTGATCGATTGGGAATATTTGTTGATGGAAGTTTGCAGTGTATAGGGAACCCAAAAGAGGTAAATAATACATGATATGATGTGCCATTGGACTGTTAACTGGATTTTTGCTGCCATTTGAATATTTTCCCCCCTTTTCCCTTTAAGTTTGCAATGCAGAAAAATGTCTTTCTTCATTTTCCTGATGTAGATTCTATCATTTGTTTTCAATTTCTTTTTGCATCTACAGCGTAAGATATAATTTTCTGAACCCAAGAAGTATCTGGGTTTTGTTCCTCTCTTTCTAATATTTGTCCGCACCTGCATTTAATTTGGGTACCCAGTTGGATATCTTTGTGTGACTCGTGGTGACCTTGTCGAGGGGGAACCTTGCGATGGCTAGTCAACCTGCTTTACATGAAAACACCTGAATGTACATTTTTATTTTCATTTTTACAGCTGAAAGCTAGATACGGAGGCTCTTATGTGTTCACGATGACGACTACATCACCTCATGAGGAAGAAGTAGAGAACATGGTGCGGTGTTTCTCTCCAGGCGCTAAAAGAATATATCAAATATCCGGAACTCAGAAGTTTGAACTGCCAAAGCATGAGGTCAAGATCGCGGATGTATTCCGAGCGGTTGAGAATGCAAAGAGTAGGTTCGCAGTTCATGCTTGGGGATTAGCGGACCCAACCTTGGAGGATGTCTTCATTAAGGTTGCTCGCAGCGCGCAAGCATCCAACGTGCTGTCATGATTGTTAGAAAACACTACATTCTGACGTGATCCACAATGTCGTACAGAATTTTCTTGTCCCTTTTCGTCACTTGTAGCTACAGTCCGTCGTTGCTCTACAACGACAATATCCAAATAAGCTGCAGTGATCAAGCAGATTACTCTTAATCAGCGATATAAGTTGCGAAATACATTATGATGCTACCGAGGGAATCTGAGTTTTCAACCGAATATAAAGTTAGAAAACTCCAACAGTTCTTTGCCGTCACAAGGTATGATACTCCAGTCAAGACAGAACAAAAGAATGAGCTGATTTTGGGTCGTCCCAACCAAGAAAAGACGCAGAAGCCGGCAATCGCAACACATTCTTTGTTTACATTTTTCAGAGCTACAGGGACTTCATAGTATTGTTATAGAACATCAAATCAGAGAAGTTGCAGATCAGAAGGTCATAACTGCACTCTGAGCTGCAATGGCAAAGACTAGTTTTTATGTTGTGTTTCTAGTGGAGTTACTGTTGGCTTTTCAGGCCTGTGAAGCAAGCAAGGAAGTTGGAGTTTATGAGCTGAAAAGAGGGAATTTTTCAGTGAAATTCACAAACTACGGAGCCACTATGCTCTCTCTTATCCTTCCCGATAAGTACGGTGAGTATAATTCGCTCGCTACCGAAACAATGATTAGCAAATATATTTTGAGTCACATCATCATTCATCAGTCATAGTAGCAAAATAGAGAACAGGAAGCAAATTTCCTCCCCATGATTTCCCTTTTTTCTGATATGCGCAACATCTTGCATTGCTCGAATCGAAAATTGAGCAAACCAAGCGAAGACTGAACTTGTGTTTCTCTGTACATGGAGAAGACTAACCTGAACTAATCAATCTCATGGAAATGATCGCCAAACATGGATTTTAATTGGAGATGGAGATTAAACAGCTTGGCCCGTTTTTTGAATTTGGTTTTCTGCCATATGACTTCGTTCCTAACTTCTATACAATTCAGGTAACTTAGCTGATATTGTTCTCGGATATGATACCATTGACAAGTACAAGGTCAGTACCAATCTTGCTTCCCTTCCCCCCCCCCCCCCCCCCCCCCCCCAAATCCTCTGCAAAAACTAATTTGACTATGATGCAACTGTGGAAGCTATAAACGAAACAAACTCCCTTGTGGACATGTAGGTTCTAAAGCAAACTTGCTCTCGTTATAATTCTTGAGATAAATCTGTCGCAGCAGAGCAATCTTTTGTTCATAAAACTGATGGTGCATTGCAGAATGATTCGACCTATTTTGGAGCCATCGTCGGGCGAGTTGCAAATAGGATTGGCGGGGCTCAATTCACTCTAAACGGAACTCGCTACAAGCTAGTCGCTAATGAAGGGAACAACACTCTGCATGGTACTCACAACTTCCTGAACCCCCATCCAACATCAATAACCACAATAACCATTCATCAGGAATATCCAATTTAACCAAATGAATCACTTCAGGTGGCCTGATAGGATTTAGCGATATTATATGGACAATGAAGAGTTACAGAGAAGAGAGTCATGTAACTTTTGGTTACGAGAGCTATGATGGAGAACAAGGTATCTAGACTTGATTTCGACTCCCAGATCTTCGGTGTATGCTAAACTCTTGGTCTAGTATGCTTGTTGGGCATACATAGTCCTTTTGCTCAATTGAACATGAAAAGGATGAACCATAAGTTTCCACTCAACGACCATAAAATCCTGCAACACGCTGTTGAAAGTGAAAAGTGCTCATGATTGCTTGCTATTGCCTCTCTTTATCCACCTCCATACAGGCTTCCCAGGTGATCTTTCTGTGTCTGTGACCTACATGATACTTGAAACAAACAAGCTGGGTGTGAAAATGGAAGCCAAGGCCCTAAACAAGGCCACTCCAGTGAACCTAGCCCTGCACACCTACTGGAATCTTGGTGGCCACAGCAGTGGTGACATCCTCTCACACACTATCCAACTATTCGCTTCCAAGATCACTCAAGTCAACGAACATCTCATACCCACCGGCCGAATCCTGAACATCGAAGAATCAGCCTACGGCTTCCTTCAACCACGGCAAATTGGAAGCAGAATAAACGAGCTACCACATGGATATGACATCAACTACGTGCTCGACAACATGGAGCACAGACATCTAAAGAAGGTCGCGGTTGTCAAGGACAGCATAACAGGAAGAAAGATGGAGCTATGGAGTAATCAGCCTGGAGTGCAATTCTACACGGCTAATTATCTGGAGAATGAGACAGGAAAAGGTGGTTTTGTTTATTCTAGTCATGCAGGTCTTTGCTTGGAGACACAGGGATTCCCAGACTCTGTGAATCACCCAAATTTTCCTTCACAGATCATTAGCCCCGAAAAGACTTATGACCATGTAATGGTTTTTCGATTCACAGCATAGTAGAAGATCTAGACAAGCCGGGAAGGAACAGTTCCAACACTTGAAATGCTTATTACATTTTAGCTGAGTCTAGGGGGAAAGAGAGAATCGATTTCTGTTTTGTACTGGATAGGATATGCAGCAAAGATTCAAAGGAGATCAGTAATCAAATCTAGTTTGTTTCAAATAGCTGATGGTTGACCTAACAAGCATTTTAACGAGTGCTCCAAAAAAAAAAAAAAACATGATTCTCACAAAGCCACAGAAAGAGCAATTCCCAGGAGAGTGTAACAGATACTTCTCCAGACTTCAGTTCAAAATCAATATCTTCAGCAAACCCAAGGAATAGTTATGATGAGATAGAGTTCAGCAACCCAAATGAGAAAACCTGATCCATGACTTTTAACTGTCCATATTCATTTATCAAGACAACCACTTTTGCATCTCCCTAAGTATGACCCATCAGTCAGAATTGAACTTGAAATATATTGCAATGACCAAAGCAGTTGCTGAGCATCAGTTTCTCAATGCAGAAAACCAACTGCTCGATCAACTGCAAGCCCATCTACTGGAAAGCGGCATTGACGACAATAAAAGAGGGTATAAACAAGTCAAATTCTGCTGAAACCATAACTGTTCACCAAAATCTAACATGAGAGTACATGTACAAGATGTTCAATAAAAAAAAATCCCGAGCTATCCAAATTATGAAAAATTCCAACAAGCGAGTCCATGGTCATTTGACAATGACAAAGATGTATAAACTAGGATTGCTTCAACAAAATAAGCATGACAGAATTTCAGGTGTTACAGTCAAAGCTATAAGTACATAAAATGGCAGTCAATGAGCAGTCGTCGTAGTGGTCTTCTTAAAGTCAATCTTATCGACTTTAACCTCCCCATCAATGAGTTCATAAACATAGACAACCACACGCAGGCCATCAATATCCATGAGCACAAAGCTAGGATTCACGTCGTAAGTGATGCTACTGTATGCACCAGTAGCAGAACCTGGGTTTATCACAACCCCTCCCTCATGCTTGTAGGCAGTGAACTGGTGGGTGTGACCCGTTACAAGGATATCAACGTCCAGCTGCCTCTGGAGCATGGCTAGAGAGTCCAGATCTCCCCAGGGAATAACCTACAAAGCACCAAAGCACAGGGAGTAAGATAATTAAGATCAATACAAGAAACTTCAGTGTCAACTAAAGAAGACAGTTCTCTTTTATTTGGGTTCCAATTTCCAAGTGCCTTTCAAACTATTACAGTACTATGACACTAGAACAGGAAGTGGAATTTACTTTTATCGCTAGCAAGCAGCAGTGATGCTCCACGATAAGGTGGAGATAGATTCCGAGGAACATCTTTCGAGGAGCAAGGAAGTTAGATGAGGACTTCCTACCATGCACTGTGACTTATAAAGCTATTTGTCCACATCATATCACTAGCTAGCAATAAATTCACCAGATTAATGTCCTTTTTGGCTTTCTCAGGGACAATCAATATAGAAAGGCAGTGAATATCAACAACTTCCTGATAATAAATCTAGCATCATAATCCCTTAAGCATTCCAAACTTTATTGCTTGAACCATCTCTTCTCTGGTTTCATGCCATGCATCAGTTTCGCAGTCAGTTGCATATTGAACATTGATTAATGAAAAAGCTTCAGCCCCAACTTCAGATTGCAGAATAAAAAAGTCAGCCAAAAAAAAATAATTGGGCTTGAAAAAAGGTACAGAGAGAGCAAAATAGTACGAGCATCCAACCTGATGACCGTGGCAAAGTCCAAGCTTGAATTGGCCAATAGTTAATGTCTTAGTCTCTGGATATCGAGTTTCCTCGTCATACTCGCCTCTAGTAATATGCAGGTCCGGGCAGAGAGTTTTCAGGTAATCATGAACTTCCTGAAACACATTTCAGAGAGCAACTTTCAGCCAGTAACAATAAAGTGTGCCCAGCTAAGACAGGTAATGGAAAAATGATTTGCCCATGTACCAACTCTAGACAGAGACCGCTAAAAGAAATGTCAAGATCAGGCTAAGAAATTGTGATGCGTCATTTGAAAAAGATAAAAGTAATACGAAACTCCTATAATGATACAAGCGATAATTATTGAGTATTACGACAATGCAAATGTCAGATTTCCTTGTAGACAGCAACAATCAGCATTTCCAACAAATTGGTGACTTAATGAAAGAAGGATCACCACCTCAGCCAAGCATTCACATCTGAGGGAAAGTGGTTGTTCTATTCTAATTGGGTTTACTGACCGTACATACCAAACAGCGGATGGATAAGGTACTTGTTAAGCTTCATTCGAGTTCAAGGCAGCTCAATGACACATTTCTAGAATCCCAAGCCTTCATTTCCATAACCACACTACAACATATAAGAATTTCAGGCTGCTATAGCTGATCTAAGTTCCTTCTAATCCATACACCACCAAAATCGCAAGGCACGTGGTAACTTGGTAGCCAGACTCTTTATGAAAGTCAAAACTCTTCACCATAGACATGCTGCATGGAAGACTTCTTCACACTACAGACAGCACCTAAGACCATTCATTCCAAAGCGTAATTTTATTAGAGTTCAGTGGAAGCTATGGACGATATGACAGATAAGACACATTCCTATCAAATAGCATGCCCAACAGGGCCTCCTTGCAACTCACATGTAAGTGAACTGTCATTTGCAACACAAGCAAGAGACTATGACACAGCAAAAGTGGCGAAGAACATTGCCAATTTCCACAAGTCACAGAAACTCGCAGGACAACTAGTAGTGGCACAATGCGGCACTTGAGGTCAGCAATCTAAACGTCTCCTCTCTCAGGAAAAAGACTGACCCTGGAAGTGCCAAGAATGCACTAATCTAGAGATTCTAAACAACACTTTCAAATGCATCCATGAGCGGCAAGGTAAGGCCCCATAAGAAAGGGAAAAGAAAATCACCAACAGAACAATGCTAGTCAAACACCCCCCCCCCCCCCCCCCCCCCAAACAAAAACAAAAACTCCCTACAATATGCTAGAGGGCATGGGACTGAGATGACATAGAAATGAAAACAGCAGTAAACCAAAAAAACGCCATCGCTACATCACTCCACGGGAACTGCAGCCAAAAACGAAAAGGAAAACAAAAGACGGCATTGACCGAGCAACACGTAATTGACAAACGAAAACCAAATAAGATCATGGTCGTAAATGGGTTGGGGAATCAAATCGACAAGAAAAAGAAGAAGAGAAGGAAAAAGGGACAGACTTTGATGCACAAATTGCCGGTGCAAATGATGTGTTGGATCTTGCCAGGAACGAGCATGGACTTGAACTTAGCGGGCAGATCGGGTGCCCTGTGCGGTACGTGCAGATCTCCCAATGCCAACACCAACACCATCTTTCTCGTTCCCTCCCACAAATTCGCTACTCTCTATCAATCAAAACAACGAAGATCAGAAAAAGGGCCCCCAAAAAAAATTAATATTTTCGCACCCAAAGATGATCCTTTTTCGCTTTCTCCCTCGATCGAGCTTCCAAAATCAATCTCTTTTCTTTCCCCTTAATGCAGCGCATAAAATTCAGATTGTGGGATTGGGTAAAGTGATGAAACTAACAAGGTGGGAAGAGAGAGAGAGAGAGAGAGACGTTGACTCGTACATACCCTGGAACAGAAGCGGACATGGAAGGCCCTCCTCCGTCCCTCGTTCTTGTCGTGCCTGAAATTTCCCTCTTCTTGGGCTCGTTCCTTTCCTTTCTTCCCTTTGGTTTTTTCACCGTCGGTCTGGTTTTTGACCTTTCCTCACTGTTGCGAAAGTATGTAACAGGGGCTTATTTTGCACGCGATACGACGTCGTGAGCCCCTGTTTTCCCCTTAAGGAAAATTGAAAAATAAGTTTCCTTGTTACTAAAACTCAAAAATTTTGCGGGATAAGTACGTTAGAAGTACTAAAACTTACCACGAAAGTGTAATTAAATTTTAAAACTTGTCACGAAAGTACAATAAATTTCTAAAATTTTCAAAAAGTTACAATCGAGTCTTAAACTTGTTACGCAAGTACAATCGAGTACTTAAACTTTCAAAAAGTTTAACTAACGAAATGATTTGATTTCATCACTTTGATAAATTTTAGGACTTGATTGCACCTTTTGAAAGTTTTTAGAACTCGATTACACTTCAGTGACAAGTTTTAGGGCTCTATTGCATTTTATAAAAGTAACTGCAGCAAGTTTTAAGACTTTCACTTACCACAAATTTTCATTTAAAATTTAGAATTCTTGTTTAACAAAAAGAATAAATGCACTAAAGTTCCCAAAACTTATCAACGAAATTGCAATTGAGTCTTAAAATTTTCAAAAAGTGCAATAGAGTTCTAAAACTTGTAACGAAAGTAAAGGAATTCTAAAACTTTCAAAAGGTGCAATCAAGTTCTAAAACTTGTTACGAAAGTGCAATCGAATATTAACTCTTTCAGAAAGTGCAATCAACGGAAGGACTTGATTTCATCAATTTGACAAGTTCTAAAATTGGATTGCACATATTGAAAGTTTTAGAACTCGATTGCACTTTTTGACAATATTTAAGATTTATAACGCACTTATCCAAAAAAAAAAAAAAATCACCTCACATGCTAATATTTGTATATTGTAAGCAGTAAACAAAAATATTGTCATAAGAAGTAAAAACTTTAATAAAAGTCATTATTCGTTATTAATTTTTTCCTGTAGATGTACATGTACATGTATTATAGCACTATTTCTCGTTTTAATCAGTAATGCGTCATGGCATTTCCACGAATAAAGATGAACCTACAGCTGAAATGTGGTTTGGATCATCAACTCCAAATATTTAGGTTCCCATCGGAAATGAATGAAGTGAAGCCTAGTTCCACTCCACCCCACCCCACCCCAATTCAAAATTTTCCCTCTAACCGTGTTATATCGTTCGTTACAAAACAAAAGCTCCCAAAGCTATGCCTGATCAAAAGTACAAGATGTCGAAAATGGGAAGGATGTACATTGCTGTTAAACCGTGTGCAGTACAAAAAGAATCTGCTGTAGCTCTTCATTCGCGAGGCGATCTCACAGCGGAGCGCGGGGTTCTCGGCGTCATTAACGGGGATGATCCTCTCGGTGTCCTGACAGCCGGCGAAGGGCTGCTGCGTTGCAACGGAGAGTTCAGTCCTGGAGAAGACGAGCCGAGCTGCTGCTGCTGCTCCTGTCTAGCGGGAGCTGTCAACTCTTTCGGCACCGGGATCTTCTCTAGTCTTTCCAGGACCTCAGTCATTGAAGGCCGACGTTTGGCATCGCCAATACACTCGAACGCGAGGAATGCGGCCATAAATGCTCCTTTGCGAGGATACTGCCCCTTCATTTTCACGTCCATTATCCGGTATAGCTTCCGCTTGTCGCTTAAATACGGTTTAGCCCAATCCACAAGATTTTGCTCCACCCCGATTTTTGTTTTATCGACAGCGCGGCGTCCTGAGAGCAACTCAAGCAGCACAACCCCGAAGCTATACACATCGCACCTCGCAGTCAACCGCCCTGTTCAACAGAAACAGTGTATATCAGGACATAGAGAGCAAGAAAAGTTCCCCAGAACAGGAATTAACCATTCCACCTAATGAGTTAACCACTCATTTGTCATTCTTTCCAAGTTGAACTTCGATATTGATGACATTTACGATATAAGAAATGCCTCGTAGGTCATGTTTGACTTATTGTACTTCTTGAATCTACTTCAGTAAAAATCCAATCATCGTCCATGTTTGGATACCACGAAACTCTAGGTCAACACAGACCTCATACTTCGTTCGGCAGTGACAGATGTGCTAAGACCATTCAATCAGCAGATTGTAAATGATTCTGGTAGAATCATCCCGGTGATAGAGGAAGAATGGCCATTCAAAACCCAGGTTTGACTTCCAAGTAATGGCATATTGAAGCCATTAAAGAACTCATGCCACAATAACCATATTTTCCGGAATCAGTCGGAGTATCAGTCCTGATGATTCGTCAGTAAAGGATTACCTCACGTGTATTATAAAAGACCATGCCAATCGCACCTGTTGCTATGTATTCAGGAGCAGCATAACCTTGAGTACCCATCACTTGAGTTGAAACATGAGTCCGATCACCGGTGGGGCCTGCCTTTGCCAAGCCAAAGTCTGAAAGTTTTGCATTATATTCCTGCATCAATGACAATGAACATTAAGTACAGAACCAATTTAGCCTATAAAACACAAATGAAGCAGATTTCCAAAATAAGTGGACTGTTTACGCGCATGGACTCAAGCTTGTGCACGAGCGCACATCCACATGCGCACCCACGACATGCACAAAACAAATAGATAGACAGAATCTCTCAGTTTGATAGGTAGTTCATTGGCAGTTGCTATTCTTTTGAGCGCACGTACCGAATCCAGCAGAATATTGGAAGCCTTGAAATCGCGGTATATGACTTGTTGCTCTGACTCATGAAGGAAGGACAGCCCCCGAGCAGCACCTATAGCAACTTTGATTCTTATTGCCCAGGTAAGTGGCTGGGCACCCCCTGCATTCATATATGTAACTCGATGAACTCACCTATACATCTGCTTTTGCTGAGAGAGACATGAAATACCAAAAACATTTACTCACTCCGGAAAAGATGATTTTCAAGACTTCCTCTGGGCATATACTCATACACTAATAAGCGATTATCACCATCCAAGCAGTACCCAATTAGTTTGACCAGATTCGGATGATGAAGTTGACCAAGGTAATTCACTTCTGCCTGCAGCCAGCAGGCAACAACAGTGCTCAGAGTTTTGCAAAGAGAAAACCTAGTCCAGCAAATGAACTTACCAACCACTCTTTGTGACCCTGAAAACCCTCAGGCTTAAGCTTCTTGATAGCAACAACCATTCCACATCCTGGCCTTGCAGGACCAAGGGTTTGCACATCAATCCACCCTTTGTACACGTAACCAAAGCCCCCTTCCCCAATAAGGCTATCGTTACGGAAGTTTCTTGTGGCGTTCTTAAGCTCGCTGTACGTGAAAGCTTTTAAATGTGGAGATGATAGTATGTCACCTTCAGATCTCGGAGTGGGAAGACTTACAGCTTTGCACTTTTCACCTTGAAGTTGAACACTAGGACTCAAAGCAGTTGAAGAATGGATACTGCTCTGAGTAAGTTTTAAACCTCCTGAAATAAGAATCTTTGTTACTACGCAAAGAGTTGAAAGCAGGCACAATAAAAATGTAAAACCATTCACCGCATGACACACTACGGTGTCGTGACTCCCCTGTTGCATAATTCACTTTGAGCAGAGATTCCCCAAAAGAAAAAATGCAACTAAAGGAAAAAATGGAAAGAATGGATCAAAAAGTCCAAAACACTCAGCCTTATTCCAGCGACTTCTTCCAACTTTTGGCAATAAGCATTCAATACATCTGAGCAACCGCCAGCAAGAAAAGAAAATTTTTTGTACATATTAAGAAAACTGAAGTCGATGACTAAACTTTGGTTCTAACAGAAAGCGCCAACTTATCCATAATGCTGCAAGGTAAAGTAGTTCTGGCTCAGACAGAATGATAGCTATAGTTCTGGCTCAGACAGAATGATAGCTATATGCCTGATGCAGACTTCCATGTCCATGCCGGAGCATGTGCAGCCCAAGGTGAATGAGCAGGTGAATGTGTATTTGTTCTAGCTGGCCAAGCAGTCTTGTCTTTCATAGACAGAACTGATTCTGGCACCAGGGACAATCAGCGTATATATGAGAATTTGCACTCCTAAAATAAAACTGCAGTTCTTCGTACGGAAGAACCAAAATCAACTCCAACATAAATGCAATAGCTAAGTCTTAGAAAAGTCATAAATCAGTTGATTATTTCCCTATCAAGCCATCAATTGATTCAGATCTATCTGAAAAAATAAGGAGGACTCAGACAACCAACTGAACTCTTTCATACATAAATAGCTGCTAGCTTTTCAGATGTCAAAAAGTTACAAAACTGAATCTACAATCTCAATCTCATGATCTCCCAAAGCACTGTGTCATTTTCCTTTTTCAGAAGCAAGATGATGATCCGTCACATACGGTTAATATATCCTCCATTTCCATTGTTGTCAACACCACATGCTGTTATATGTGCTTCGACCGTAATATGACAAAGAACAAACATTAGTATCTAACATCACTCTATGAAACAATTGCCACTGTAACATCACTCTATGAAACAACTGCCACGGTTATCATGGTATCCTCAAGAAGCATAGTTGTGGGAGAGGCCACCTCCAAGCACCATGTGGCTACCTCGGACAATCGCTCTCTAAACATCCACAAGTCGAATCAACACACTGAAATCCTGTTTCTAACTTGGAGTGATTCTAAGCTAAAAGCAAAACTTCTTCCTCAAACAAATTCCTCTTTATGAGCCACGTAGTGACAAACCAATTGATGCTGACTGCACACCAGTAGATCTCCTAAAAACATCCAAGTCCAACCCAACAGATTAAATGTGGTGATAACCATCCATCCACCAGAAATAGCTCACATGTCAAGCCAAAGGACATTATAAATGCACATGAAAAGCAATGCTCAACAATCACAACCAACCCCATCCTGGCAACAATAGTCCACGTGGAAAAGCACAAGTTGCAGCAAACAACTTTGCGAATTATGCCGCTCTCCTCTTTCTTTTCATGCATTCTAAAGCATGGAGACTTTCAAGCACAAAATCACCGAAGCTCTCCCAAGCATTCTTGGGCAATAAGCACTTGATATTCGATAATTGATACAGTCCAGTTCATTGAAGTAGACCAGAGCGTAAAAGCACAGCAAGCAAGTTTCTAAATCCACGTCGGGATATCGTCAAGATTTTCAAAACCAGCTCTGTTTCTGCGACTAAAGAGATGAACATCGGCCTAAGCGTCCAAGTGTTTCCCAATGTTCAAAAGTTGCATTGCGCTCGAAAACTTCCAACACCGGAAGAACAATAGATAGATCAAAGAACAATCAAACAGCAACTTCAGGAAAAAAAGAAAGAAAAAAAAAATCGAAAACCCAACTTCCTACAGAATCGTTGATGAGAAGACAGTGAAAAGGAAAGAAACCCAAAGCAAGAACCAGAAGTAAAACAACAGAAACGACCAAAAGAGAAACCATTTCCGTGGGCAAAAACCTTGTAAACCAAGAATGAGCTGAAAATAAGCGAAGCAAGCCCAGTGGCGCATAACGTGAATATCCAAAGAACTCGGTGAGAACGATTTACCGGAGGCGGTGGTTAGCGACGTCTCCGACTTCTCTTCCTTCTTGCGAGAGCCGCAACAATTGCCCATTTGCCAATCTGTATATCTCCCCCCCTCGATTTCTTTCTTACCAAGAATGAAAAAAACAAGAAACCCCGACCGCCAAAGAGCTAACGAGAGACAACAGACATAATCGATAGATGTCTACTTCCCAAATGGGATTTTGGTAAGGTCGATGTTGATGTCTCTCTCCTCCTCGCTCGCCTCCATGGTTCTTCTCCGGCTTTGGAGAGGAACGAACGCGACGAAGAAGACAGAGAGAAAAAAAAACAGAATTTCCGTATTTCTCCCTCTCTCTCTCTCTCTCTCTCTTTGTGTGTGTGTGTGTGTCCCCTTTTTTGGATGTTCCGTTTTGTGGAAAACGAGGAAAATGACAGTGAACAAAAAGGACAAAAAACCCGACGTGTGCCGACGTGCTCCCGGTGCGGGGAGCATCTTCCCCTGCAATGACGGAACGAGTGCCCTCTTCTCCGTCTATTTACGAGACGTGCCACGATGCCTGGCCGTAAATAAGTGGTTCTTTCGTGGCCGAGGAAGTGGTAGGGTGGGGCCCGTCGACGAGACTATCTCGGCCCTCCGGTGGTCCACGTGGCGGGCGTGGGGGGGAGGCCTGGGGAAGGGTAATTTGGACTATTCGATTGGGAGGCGGACAAGCAAGCTGTTGCGTGATTTTGATTGCAGTCGTGCTTATTTTTAATTAGAAACCATTATCCGTACATCTCCATCGACTTGTTCATTAAATTACCACTAACGATTCTTGCACAAAGCTACTACTCCCACTCTTAGAATAACATATGATACCGCGCGCTAGGACCCACCTCTTGCATCGATTCCATTACCATCGTGGTATCGTGCGAGTTCAAAAACATAATTCGAAACTAAATTCTCGGTCACGCATTTTAAATTAACTCATTTCTTGTTCGGTACATTGGCTCGATATTCGGAAATTTATTTGAGATAACGATCTGAAAATCGATCGAGTGCTTGAAATCGGGCCACAACTACCGTGCACAAGCATGTTCGATTCGAAAGTGCGTGTCCGAAGGGAAAGTAATTGTTTGGATGTGAGTCCACGAGATCGGAGGTCTCCATGGTCATAGTGAACAGCGTGGGATTCACGATGGACGAGATTAAATCAAATATAGTCCGTCCATGGATGAAAAAAAGGCACGGCGGTTAACACACCACGTCGCGTGACGGGCATATTACGTAGGCATGCCACGTCGGCTGGGTTACCCGCAGAATGAACGAAGGAACGAAGTACTTCTCCGAGCAACTCTAAAGTGAGGTGGGCGTCATCGCGCGGACGCCACGTGGACTCGTGCCATCGTTCTTGACGAGCCGCTCGCTCGGACGTCACTGATGGCGTGTCATTCTTTGGGGACAGTTGCCTTCATTCACACTCGGAATATAATTAAATCCGCTGTCCCTATCGTCGTCGCCGTCGCCTTATTCCTTTTGCCACTTTAATTGGTTGCAGGTTGCAAGTTGCAAGTTGCAACACTAGCCTTCAAGAGCCTATGCTACTTCAACCGAACTTTCGAACAATTAAAAACTTGGTAAAATTTCGAGAACGGAATTGTCAACAAAATTCTAAACATTTCTTACTAATTCAGTCATAAATCTTATATTTATCAATTAAATCTTAAAATTCTTCAATTTTTTTCAATCTAGTCTTATCGGCCGAAAATTGCTAACTTAATTGCCGACCGTCTTTCGTGGCACTATCGACGCTGACGTGAATAATTTTTATTAATTATTAATTTTTTAATTTTATTTCTTTCCTTTTTTTTTCTTTTTCCGTTTAGAGGCTAGTGGCCCCTATTATTAAGAAATCATTAAAAAAAAATTCAAGTCAAAGTCTGCGATGTCACGTAGGATGGTCAGAATCCACATTAGTGATTTTTTTTATCAATAGAACTGAATTAGCAAAAGATGAAAAGGTTTAGAACTGAATCAGTAAACTTAAAAGGTTCACGGCTAAATTGACAAAAGTGTGAAAGGTTTAGAACCTTTTAACAATTTTTCTTTCGAGAACCATAGTATTAATATTGCGCTCATTTCACGAACAAAAGAAAGAACTTTCTCTAGAACACCGATAAAAAAAAACGAAAGAAAGAAGTATTACCTCGTACAAGAACTAATCCCCAGATCGACCGATGACAATAATCGAGGAAAATCAAATGTGGGTTGCCCACTTATTTAATTTACTTTTAGTATTAAGGATTGTTTCATGTCGCCTTATACTCTCTACATATAGAAATTAATTCTCTATAATTAAGATTATTAGAGGGGTCCAATGCTAAGGAAATTAAAACACAGGACAAAGGGTCAACGTCAAGAGAACGACAAGTCATCCTTGGTTCTAAGGAATTCCGCGTTCGTAGGCTATCTCCTGATAATTAATGCCGGGACGAAAGGGTTTTGGCCGAGAGTCTCCGAACAAGACTTTAATAGCATAATCTTAGGACATGGTATATTCAGGCGTTCGGTTAACAATCCATTGCGCTGTTTGATGACAATTTTGGATAAGTTTGTGGCGATGCTTTTGACGGGGGAGACATTTGCTCGTGGTGGTAAGGATTACATTATTTTCATTTCGCCTCATACTCTACATATAGAAATTAATGCTCTAATAAATAATTACTAAAGGGGGTCCAATGCTAAGGAAGTGCACGGGACAAGGGGTCAACGTCAAGAGAACGACAAGCCTTCCTTGGTTCTTAGGAGTTACCGCGTTCGTGGACTCTCTCTTGATAATTAATGCAGGGGCTTTTCATAAGCGACTTGACGTTTAGGACGCAAGGACCTTGGCCGAGAGCCTCCGAACCGAACAGGACTTTAGTTTATCAAGTGACGAGACACCGCAAGCTTAAATAGTTATTTTGGAGAAGTTTGTTTAATTCAAAGCGCCAGGCATCTAAATTTATTCAGGTGTTCGATAAACAGCCCATCGCGCTGTTTGGCGGTAATTTTGGGCGAGTTTGGCGATGCTTTTGACGGGAGACGTTGCGCCCAGGAAAGACCCTTGACTCATAGGGTTTTCATTCAAAGCAAACATCGTTTGATACGTGCTATGTCAAATGTTTTGAGAAGTGGTTTATACTCCATATCGACAGTAATGTATGTGGATCCCGCTCCACGATGAACGGGAGGATAGGCCTGGGAGAGCAACCCCGATGGGGAGGTTTTAAGGGGCCAGTGCCCCTAGACACCAGATTTTTATAGTTTTAGCTCATATATTTTTCATTGATAATTTGAGTTTGGGCCAATGAATAACTACCGTTCTTATAATTGAGTGATGTAACGAGAGGTGTGAGATGCTGATTATAGTGTAATTCATACGGGGCGTAGCTATAGTTTAAAGTTGGACAATGATAAAATCTCGTGTCTTAATTTTTCTTTTTCGCTTTTACGCTTTATTTCGTCTGTGATCTGTGCGCCGAATCCTAACAAAAATGCAATCCATTGTCAGATGATTTTCCAAGGCCGCGCGACCCTAGACAATTTGATGAGTGTCGTAAGCTATTTGTCCCGTGGTCAATTATTTGTGAAATCATACGTATGTACTATATAGATGTGATGACTCTTTGAAATTAAAAAAAAAACACTTCGTCAATTCGATTTTTTTTTCCCCCAAAAGACTCTGAAAAAGAAGCAAATTTTACACGACATCCGAAAAGTAATAAACACCTACGTAAAAATAAAAGCGAATGTCATCGTTGTTATTTCATAGAGCATATATATATATCGAAGCGTGGAGCATATTAAACAACACTAATGTGATGGACAAATTACTCAATTTTTTTCGGCAAAAAGAGTAAAGAGAAATTTAATTCACTTTAAAGAAATAAGTAACTTATCATTGCTTAAGTAAAAAGGAAGAGATGAAAAGAGATCTTTTCACAAGTAAGTTAATCTAATTATTCCCGACTAGGAGTATCCAAATTTATACCGCCGATAGCGAAATCTGAATTCGACGACGGTGCACAGTATGATAACTCTTTTCTTATTAAGGGTGAATATGCTTTCAGGATAGAATCGGGAACTAAACTGATAGAAATAGGATAGATTCGAGGTTCCAAGATATGCAAGATAGGTTTTAGGTTCCACAAATTAGGAAATCGGTTCCGACATGTATGTTCCACTTCCTACAACCCGAAATGAATCTCTGTATTTTTCTTGTTCTATGTCTTCGCGCGATCCTGCGGTACGCCATGGCGTTTGATGATGAGAGTAAAATATGAAATCATTAGTATGAGCTTCCATTTTCGGCGATATTCATGACTGAAAATTTAACTTTGTTAATATTTAATATTCTTCATGTGCCTAAATATAAGTAGTAGTCAGAAGATTCTAACAGCAATAAACAGTTGCCATTAGAGGCGATAATTCACGACAATAATTTAACCAAGGATATAGGTGGAACCTCGATAGATCCTAACATTTGTGATAGGGTGGGTTTCGGTAGATTTCGAATTCTATAAAATAAGAACTATATTCCCGTGAAACTTGAAATCGCTCATCCCGTTTCTCACTCCGTTTGATCATGTGATTTTGTGGCCAAACTTCGCATGAAATCGATAGTATGAACGCAAGCAATCCAACGTCAAGCATGTGCACATTGTGCAGAACAAAAGGGCGTTGACTTTATCGAGACGCGAGACTTGCACGTGTCGTCGAAACTACGTTTCTGATTCCTCTTTCCCAATGCCAGGAGTTCACACGTGTTTCATCCTCGTCTTCATTTGTGGGCGACTCTTCGGATTCAAATGACTGATGTGGAATATATACAGATAGATCTGCTGAAAAGTCGGCATTGCTAATGCAGCAGAGCAGATGTCGTTGTAGGGAAGAAAGAGACTAGGTGTCGCGGGCCGGGAGTTGAGGGTCAATCCGCACGGCGACTCAGCCATCTGCGCAATCAGTTGAAACTTCGATCCATATCACTAGACATGTGTTTTTCGGCCCCAAAAATGATTATAAAAAATGTTATAACTTATAAGTAGACGAGAAAATTACAAGAGAAAGTAATCATCATCACTCATTCTTTTCCTAAACAACCTTTATTTGTATCGCTTTTTTGAGCTTGCTTTAACCCACCTATTTTCCCTTCCGAAAAAAAGGAAAAATATCGCGTCTTGATTCAGTTTTCCACCTTAAAGACACAGAAAAAGAATGATCAAAATTGCGAGGGTCGTTCTAGTTATGTGTGAAATCGTGTATTAATAATAAGGTAAATAAATTATTTTTTGTTAGCCCAGGAATTACAAATATATGAAAAAGCTCTAATCTTCGTTATTGAGAGGACCCAAGTACTCACTCTCGGATCGATCCATGAAACTACTTCATATATTTTTGTTTGTCTAAGGATTCCTAGTAGAGACACATTGGGAAAACATCACAAGTTGGGCTTTGGCTTCTAAAATCTCTCCGTTTGACTGCATCCTTATTTGGCGAACCATTCTCGTTTGAGGTGCTAAGGTTCCCTGGTGGAATTACCGTCATCCCTTTTCAGATCGCATTTCTTTTCGCAGAAAGCAGATCTGCTTCAACTTTACCTTCAACTACTCCATAGAGCAAATACAAGCCACATTTGAGGATCTCAGAAGCCAGTTGAGATCAGGATTGCGTCTCTCGTCGTATGAGGTTAGATAGGAGCAACTTTTCTTTGTTTCTTTTAGAATGTTTCAACTTAGCACATTCTTGTTTCAGTCGTCATATCCTCTAGGCAATATTTTGGTTAACCTTATAGTATCCGTCCTGCAATTTTAATTTATTTTCTGTAAATCAGGAGCATTATCTCTCACGCATTTAGGGAACTCTGAGGTTTATGTGGGGGATTTTAAAGGTTGTATGAGAATAAGTTTTGTTGGTATCATTTTATCTGAAAGGAATTTCTTGCCCCCAGTTGGAGTATATACTTATAGGAGTGTGTCCATTGATGGAGTGTGCATAATGGACAGTCTGGAGAATCTTATTAGTTTTGGCGGTTTTGTTTCTGTGTGGAACTTGTACATTAGCTTATCAAATATGAGAGGTTCAACAGTGGATCGGAAGTTTGGTGGTTTCAACGCGAGAGAGTTTTCGAATACGTAAATATGAGAGTGGTATTCAAAATAACCTAATCCAGTCATCCGTTTTGCTAGCGATTGGAAACATGCCAATACCAAGGTTGAAGCAGCTGGCACAGACCATCACTGGTTCTCACTCAAGACATCTTGGCCTCAACAATACAATATTTGGCAAGGTCAAGCAAGTCCGCCTTTCATCGATATTGCAGCACTCTCTCGATGGTGGTGCCGGTGGACCATCATTTCCACCTTCTCTAGCTCCTCTTCCTGAGCCCCACCATGCACACCATCACCACCACCACTCCTCTCACCACCATCACTTCCGTAACGAGCATCAGGGCCCTATGATTTCACCATTGCCTGGTGTGCATTCACCTAGAGCCATTTCACCTGACCACGGAAAAATCTCACCTGTCCACAGCAAAAGCTCACCGACACCTGCATCACCTGATGGGATAAATCGAAAGTGGGGCTCTCAACAAACACTCACAACTCAACTTAAACTCACGAAGGAGGAGACCGAAGATAACTTTTCACTGTTATGTATTCACAATCGATTCACCCACACTGAAATGGTTACAAGATTCGCCTATTTATAGGCTTAAAACACGACTCTTGATCTACTATGGAATATGAACAGACACAATGAACATATATAGCATTCACTACATATCGGAATACGAACGGACTCTTGAAATATTTAACCAATAATGATTCTTAAAACTACACAATAATGACATGTCTTGATTTGTGCACGCGCCTTTGGAGTCGAACAGTCACTGATAACACTTAATGAATTTGGTTTAATTTCCAACAAAACTCCCCCTTAAATCAAATTCTCTTCCATCAATTATTCCAACCAGACTCTTGAATTTTCGAAACATATCAATCTTGAGAGGTTTCGTAAAAATATCTGCGACTTGATCTCCTGTCTTCACATAAGACACTTCAACTTCTTTCTCCGTTACTTGCTCTCGAATGAAATGATATCGAATATCGATATGCTTGCTTTGTTCATGCAAAACTGGATTTTTCGCCAGAGCAATGGCTGAAACATTGTCGACACAAACCTTTGTCGCACTCTTCTGCTCCATATGGATTTCTTTGAGCAGCTTTCTCAATCATATCGCATGACATACACATGAAGATGCTGCAACATATTCAGCTTCACATGTCGAAAGACTAACACTAGATTGCTTCTTCGAAGACCATGTGAAAGCAGTATTGCATAAGAAAAATACGAAGCCTGAAGTGCTTTTTCGATCATCAACATCTCCACCATAATCACTGTCTGAAAAACCTCTAAGCTGAAAATTCTGAGATGGATAATAATGTAAGTCGTGAGAAACATTACCTTTAACATATCGAAGTATCCTCTTTACAGCTTTAAGATGAGAGGATTTCGGTTTCTCCATATACCGACTCACAATTCCAACATTGTACAAGATGTCTGGCCTTGTACATGTCAAATATCTCAAGCTTCCAATCAGGCTTCTATAATATGGCGAATCAACTTCGACACCTTCATCGAACTTTGACAGTTTCGCTCCACATTCCATTGGTGTATTGACTGACGTGCAATTCTTCATGTTGAATTTTTCAAGGATATTTTCAGCATATCCTTTTTGGGAAATAAAAATCTCATCTGCATTTTGCTTCACTTCGATGCCCAGAAAACAACTCATTAAACCGTTATCAGTCATCTCAAATTCTTTCACCATGGATGCTATAAAGGCATCAATCATTGCTGCATTATTTCCAGTAAAAACAAGATCATCCACATATAAACATACCAATAAAACATCACCTTTTTCATGCTTCAAATAGAGTGCATGCTCGTACGGACATTGTACGAAACCATTCGACTTGAAATATGCATCGATTCTAGAATTCCAAGCTCTTGAAGCTTGTTTAAGCCCATACAGAGCTTTCTTCAATCTCAGCACTTTCTCTCCATGACCTTTCACCAGAAAACCTTCGGGTTGTTCAACATAGATTTCTTCTTCAAGAACACCATTCAAGAATGCCGATTTGACATCCATTTGATAAATTGGCCATGCATTTTGAGCTGCAATGGAAATCATCAATCTAATTGTTTCCATACGAATGACAGGTGCAAATACCTCGTCATAATTAATTCCAGCTTTCTGCTTGTACCCTTTCGCAACGAGCCTGGCCTTATAACGAGTAACTTCTCCTTTTTCATTTTTCTTGGCTTTGTAAACCCATTTGACACCAATTGCTTTCTTGTACTTCAGAAGATCTGCAAGTTGCCATGTTTGATTCTTCTCAGTAGCTTCAATTTCTTCATTCATGGCTCTCCTCCATTTTCTTCTTTGGCGGCTTCATAAAAAACAAGTGGTTCACAATCTGCAAGAAGACATACAAGATGAAGTTCATCGGTAGCTTCATAAAGCTCAGACAATCTTCTCGATCTTGGTGCTATCGGTTCATCGACACCATTTGAAGAAGTTGGCGATGATGAACGTGGAGTTGAAAATGATGTTGGAGATGAAGAATATGATGAGTGGTCTTCAATCCCCATTTCGACAGAATCACTACTAGCGGATTCGACAACTTATCGATTGTCTTCCCACAAAGCATCTTCATCGAATTTGACATCTCCGATAAAGATAAGCTTCTTGTTCTTGTCTTCTAACTTCGATCTTTTCTTATCCGGAATATGAGCATAGGCTATGCTTCCGAAAATTCTCAAATGTGAGACACCAGGTCTTCTCCCGGTCCATGCTTCTTTTGGAGTTACACTATCGAGTCCATTTGTGGGACATCTATTTTGAAGATAGACTGCACACATAACGGCTCACCCCAAAGTTCTTTAGTCAGATTCTTGCTTTTCAACATGCTTCAAACCATGTCGAGAATAGTTCTATTTTTCCGTTCCGCCACGCCATTTTGTTGACGAGAATAAGGAGCCGTCAGGAAACGCCGAATACCATAATCTTCACAGAATTTGTTTAATGCGGCAGAAATAAATTCTCCTCCATGATTAGTTCTCAAGGTTTTAATGAAATAGCCACTCTCCTTTTCGACAAATTTCTTGAATTATTTGAAATTTTCAAACGCTTTCGATTTTTCCTTCAAAAAATATACCCAAGTTTTTCGAGTAAAATCATCAATAAAAGTAACAAAATATCGATGATTACCGTATGACTGAGGCGTAATTGGACCACAGACATCAGAATGGATCAACTTCAGTGGCATCTTTGCTTGATAAGTTGCTTTCTTTGGAAAGCTAGTTCTGGAATGCTTACCAATAACACACCATTCGCATAATTGATCGGGATAATCAATATGTGGTAAGTCATAAACCATCTTCTTGCGAGAAAGCATATTGAGTCCGCCAAAATTTAGATGGCCGAACCTCAAATGCCACAACCATGAAGGATCATCCACGCATGATTTTAGGCAACGAGCCACTTCATGTTTTAAATTCAGAATGAACATCCTGTTCTTCGACATCTTCACGGATGTGATCAACTTATTATTTTGATCTCTCAGCACAAGGCTAAGATCTTTCATGTGCACAGAATACCCTTTCTCCAGAAGTTGTCCTAAACTCAAGATATTGCTTGACATTTTTGGAACGTAATAAGCAGAAATGCGTCATTCTTCAAACGAATCTGGATTGTACCTTTGCCTTCAACAAGAATTTGGGATTTATCACCAAATGAGACTTTTTCTTTGATTGCCTCATCTAGTTCGGCAAACATCTCCTTTCTTCCGCACATGTGGTTGCTTGTTCCAGTGTCCAAGTACCACGTGTCACTCTTTTCTCCCCCGTCTTCTTTGAATGCCATCATAAGAACGTTATCGGCATCATCCACCAAATTTGCCTTCTCTTCTGCACTGCTACTTTCTTTATGCCAACAGTCAGAAGCATAATGACCCAATTTGTTGCAATGATGACATCGAATGTTAGATTTTTCATACCATTGACCTCTCGAGTTTCTTCCTCGTCCACGAACAAATCTTTGTTTCTGGTAGCCGCTGTCTTTGTGAGAAAATTCTCCTGTGTTTCAACCATGACCTCTTCCTTGAAAGTGACCTGGGCTTCGACCGCGACCACGATCTTGATTAGTGCTTCGAACTTGCATAGGTTCTCTTCTTTGCTCCTTTTCATCTCGGATAGACAACCGAGTTTGGAGTACTTCCTCCACCGGTTCATGCTTGTTTCTTCTAAGGCTTTTCTTTATGGGCTTCTAACGAACCCATAAGGTCATCGATCTTCATGGCATCAAGGTCTTTGGACTCCTCAATTGCAACTGCAATATGGTCGTACTTTTTGTCTAACGATAGAAGAATTTTCTCAACAACTCGAACATCAGGAACGTCTTCGCCATTCCTTTTCATCTGGTTCACAATAGATAAAACTCTTGTTAAATAATCAGAAATCGACTCAGATGCTTTCATGCGAGTTACCTCGAACTCACCTCTCAAGTTCGAAGGTGAATCTTCTTCCCTTTCTCTGCACCTTGGTGCGTGGTTTGAAGGATCTCCCATGCTTCCTACAACGTAGTAGCGTTCGACACTTTCTCGAACATCGAATCATCTAACCCTTGAAAGATGATTGACATGGCATACTGATCTTTTGATCGAATCTTCTCCAAGGCATTCCTCTGATTTTGACTCATGATGGCTTCTTCTTCTGGCTCATCATAGCCGTTGTTGACAAGATCCCAAACAATGTAGGCATAGAGTAGAGCTTTCATTTTTGAAGCCCAGTTACCATAGTTTTCTTTGGTAAGGCGGAGATATTGAAAAGGAAGCGGTATATTTGTTGAGGCCATTACCACGAACCTCAAGCTCTGATACCAATTTGATGGGATAAATCGAAAGTTGGGCTCTCAACAAACACTCACGACTCAACTTAAACTCACGAAGGAGGAGATCGAAGATAGCTTTTCATTATTCTGTATTCACAATCGATTCACCCATACTGAAATGGTTACAAGATTCGCCTATTTATAGGCTTAAAACACGACTCTTGATCTACTCTGGAACATGAACAGACACAATGAACATACATAGCATTCACTACATATTGGAATACGAACGGACTCTTGGAATACTCAACCAATAATGATTTTTAAAACTACACAATAATGACATGTCTTGGTTTGTGCATGCGCCTTGGGGGTCGAACAGTCACTGATAACACTTAATGAATTTGGTTTAATTTCCAACATCACCGACACCTGCACCTTAGCCAAGTTATGAGGCAAGGCCTCCTGGTTGTAGTTTCGAACTTTCGGCTATAAAGGGAACTTAGGGAAGTATTCAGGGAACATTGGAAAGCAGTCTCATATAGCTCCAGTTCCTGCACCAGCACAGGCTTCTCGACAATCTGTGGTTTCTTCATTCCCACAAGCGCATCGAGAGGCTTCTCATCCTCGTGTGGTGCCTGTGTCTAGTCCTTACCACATGTCGTCTATACTCATGTTCAAACCCCATCGGCGACGGAAAGTCATACAGATAATTCTGTGCAAACACCTTCGGTTGCTCCATCACCGAATTTGTGTAAGCAATATCCATCCTGCTTCATTGCTCCGCAAATCTGGTTAACTGGGTCTCCCATTCAAGTCATTGTATGAGTTCTTCTATCCCCATTTGGGGTAGCTCTGATAGATAATTGGCAAAGAGATTATTTTGTGTAGAGTAAGCATTATTCTTTTCAATGGAAGTTTCACACTTATCATGAAACTTTGTTGATTCAGTCTTCGGAATTTGTCCCAGACCAGAAAATTTTCCATGAAATATGACAGTTGCCTCTCAGTTAAAAGCATAGTAGGTTTTCTGATCTTTTGGGCTGTGACATAATCGGCTGAATCTAATATAGTATATCTCTGCATTTGCAGCTTCTGCAGGTCATCTTCCACGGCACGACGGGCATTCATGGCGATCTACGCAATCATATTAGGGGTATGAGGTCATAGACGAAGCTATCGTATTTTGACCAGTTGAAACGACAGTTTCTGGAACTTGTCAAGGCCTTGAATGATCAACCTATACCGAGTAGAAGGAACCGGAGGAGCTTTACAGGTGGGAGTGGCAGCAAAAAGGGCGGCCCGCTCGCACCTTTGTGGATGGATGTATGTAGGTTTTGGGTGCACGCCTGTGTATATATGTTAATCGAAACCCGGCTGGCAGATGCACGATAAGGTCAAAGTCACAGAGGTGGCAGGCCATTGGTTCACATTGCATCTCCGCTGCTGTGTATTCTCGTCCGCGGCAAATGTAAACGGTAAGGGAAAAAGAAAAAGACAGAACAAAAGAACTGCATAGAACTTTCTGTTTTTTGTTTACAATCTACTTTTCGAGTACGTCGAGTACTATTTTTCGATACTGGGTCTGCCCCGTTCTGCTCTGAATTCGATTGCGGCTCGAGATCATTTCTGTGTGTTGTGGTTTTATCAGATAGGTGAGGGAATTGCTTATCACACAAGTTTTCTGGGTTGAACCCATTATCTTCACCGGGCATTGGGCATCGGACTGTTCGACGGTCAAGCTAATTCCGGCCTGCCGATCGAGGCTGCCGGTGTTTCGGCTGTTAAGTTCAGTAAACAACCCATCATGTGTTTTGCCCTAATTAATTTTGATTAGTTAGTTAATTGATTCATCATTTGTGGCACAAGGGAAAGGAGTTAAGAGTGATGGGTTGGTGTCTGGTGAGGCCTGTGATTGATGGGTTGGTGGGTAACTCTGCATCTGTCGAAAATTCCATTTTCTATTATTACGAAAATAGCCCGCCAAGACTTTGTCCAATTCAATTCCGTGGATCTTTCATAGCGAGCGGCTACTACTTTCTTTCTAGTAGCTACCTCGCTTTAGGAGCCATTTGGTATAGAACCACATAGCTTGCTCTGAAGCTATTGCATTGATAGGCAATCGAATCCCGCCCCGTGATACTAGCATCCTTACCCCGCAATTTTATCAATGGGGCCGCATGTCTATTGGCCGAAGACCATGTCTTGAAATGTGTAAAATTAGAAGGAAATAACAGACATCGCTAGCTTTTCCAATTAAATAATTTCCAAAATTGTTCAATTAGAATACAAACTTTATTTTAGTGTCCTGAATTGTCGGTACTCAAAATAATTCGCCAGTCCCCACATGTGAGACGTGCGAGAGAAGTCGACACACGTGCTATATACACATGAGGAGCAAACGCTTCAATAAAATACGAAGAAATCACATGCAAAGTGCATGAGAATTCCTAAGGTGTTGACCAATGAAAAACATTAAGCAAGCTATGTCGCTACCAACAGGGAACAATGTCACATGTTAGGTAGCAGGGATTATACAGTATCTCCATGATAGTAGAGCATGTCAAGGATGGATAAAGCAAGCTGTGAACATGGTTGCCAAAGAAAGTAATCCCGCCAAAGATTCATACACTTTTTAAGGAGCACCAAAGAAGACAAAAATCCTCCTTGAATTACTTGGCTGGAATACAGTTATCGGTAGGTAGTGACAAGGTATCTCCATGAAAATACGGCCCAGAGGCTCGAAAAGTACAATGGACGTAAACCCAAGCTACGTGAACAAAGAAGTTTGTCTAAAAGGCTATCGACGGTTACTAGGATTTTGAAGTCCTAAAGGTGGAGAACATGGACACGATTAGTTCGACTAAAGGTGCAAAGTGGAAGCTGAGATGTTTACAAATTATTTGAGACTAAGTAACTGTTTGAGAAACCTGGTCATAAGAGTTTGTGGAATATAGACGTGGCAGCATGATAAAAGTCTCAACTACTGAAAGGTAATTAATTACTTACTTCACTGTCACAAATACCATCGACCATGCACATGAGGTCCCCGAACAAATTAACAAATTTATCTTATCTTTATTTATCATACATCACTTTATTTTCCCTTAGCTGTTGCTTTTACGTTCTTGCTATTCATTCGAACTTCGACATTTATCTTTATCCCAATACATAACCATTGAGCCAAAATCTAGTGTATTATTGAAGCTTATTCAAGACTCTATCGTCGAGTCAAACTCCGACTTAGTTTAAGGTGCATTGGTTCTTTATCTCTCGAGAGAAATTGTGCTCACCAAGTTATTCCATGTCTACATTTGTGTATTTTTTTTAACTCATATGTATCAATTCTCTTTGAGTTGTACTTATGAAGTCTCTTCATAGAGTTAAACTCTAGTTGAACTAACATTTGTGTAATTCTATTGGAGTTTTTGCAAATCTCATGTGTTGATTTTTTTACTATCTAGATCACAGACTCTTTATCACATTTAAAAGTCGAAGAACAAATTTCAATTAAAGATATTTTATGGCGGAGAAAATTTCGGCAAAATATAAAAATAATGAGAAATCTAGATGCGTCTCCATCGTTGAGAATGGTGATTGACTTGACTTGACCCCGTGACCCACCACATCATCATCACCTATCCCTCTTCACATGGACAAAACAAAATAAAAAAAAAACGCAATCTAATTTGAAAAACCATATATAGAGACAAAAAAAAAAAATGAAATTCAAATCTGCTGATCAAAACCTGGGACCCCGAGACACACAGGATCCTATATGTTCCCAGGATGTGGACGAAAAGTGGGCTGTCCGAAATTCCATACACTTCCTTATATACATATTTAATCTAGTAAATTGCAAAATTACACACAAGAATAATCTATTTAACCCCACAATGAGATTATTATTAGCAGATTCAATTTAATCAGCAGGGTAACTCAAAGTACGAATTCTGATGTATCCCGATATAGGTTACACAATATTTTACAAGAGATCACAAGCCGACTTTCTCAGTACTCGATGTTCAAATAATGAGTTTACTCCTTTTTTCGTTAAATAACACGTATTAAAAGTGTACTCACAAAATGATACGAGGGTGGTCATCGTGCTTTTTATATTTATACATTTGACCGCTTTCCTCAATTGAATTTCTTTATATGATCGTTTGTACCACTTACTGAAACAAAATAATTAGATGACAAAAATTATCATCGTCTACGAGATGTAAATTGTGATGGATAATAAAAGTACTGTTATAAGCTATTATTACAAGTGACACGGGCATCATTTATTCAAGAAGTATTTTTTTAGATTATTTATTTTCCGGCGAAAGAATCGAGACCTTGAGATTTTCGAGTTTTATTCTTTTCGTGAAAAAACATTTGTATGTATTTAATTTAATTAGATCTGTGGATGGGGGAAGGGGGAAGGGTTGGCTGCAAATCTCACCCGCGGGGTTGCAAAGTGAGAAGCGAGAATGCCGGGAAGTGAGGGATGTGGATATCGGTTAAGTAGTACCGACACCGACACGCCGTTTCTAAAAAA
Source organism: Rhodomyrtus psidioides (assembly GCA_021437785.1). Taxonomy (NCBI): domain Eukaryota; kingdom Viridiplantae; phylum Streptophyta; class Magnoliopsida; order Myrtales; family Myrtaceae; genus Rhodomyrtus; species Rhodomyrtus psidioides. The sequence goes on along the minus strand of JAILYB010000015.1, from coordinate 7,583,642 downwards.
AAAAAAAAATCCGACACATTGAGGACACGTTATATTAAATATATATTTTAAATATAAAAAATAAATAAAGCCAAAACATATATCATATGTACGAATTCTAATGGTAGAGAGTGAGCTTTTATTTATGTCCACACAATTTGAAAAGCTCACAGAGAATCTATTTCCACAATCAGCTCAACATATATATCCAAGAACCACTGACAAAGAAGATATTAACCTGTTCAGAGATGGAACACGTTGTAGTCTGGACATCTCCACCTTTCTATGTGGACGTCGTGCTCAATCAAATATAGGTGGGTGAGTGGAAGTACTAATTAAGAACAAATTAGAATCAGCAAATGCTGGAGGACAGAGCTCGTACTATTAAGATGGTAATCTGGACAAAACCAAATGGGACCATGTAAATTTACCATCAGATGCCCAAAGGACCATGTTGTAATCTGAACAGAGTTCGAAGGACAAATAGAATCAGCAGCGGTGAGAAGCAGTGGGAGCTCAGTTAGCACACATGTCATAAAGATAATAGGTTATATTGAAAACTTGGCGGCTTGGCTCTCCCATTAGTCAAGAGTTGGCTACTGACATTATTCTTCAGTCACTGCCTCATAATTATGACACATTTGATATGAACTATAACATGCATAATCTGAATAAGACTTTGACTGAATTGCATGGGATGCTCAAAACTGCTTGTCGCGACCCTCTCTCGAGCGCTGCCGAGCTCTCGAGGGCTAATGGGCCGCCCGATGTCGCCTGATCGGAGCGGGCCTCTCCCAAGGTCCATTACCCAAATCACAACGGCTGGATATGCGTGGTCGACCTTCGGTGCGATCTGGTAACATGTGATATGTGTACATGCCAAGGAGTCGCCACCAATCATTTCATGGAGGGTACGATCGGAAACCCTATCGAAAAGTTGGGAGCGGTCTATTCGATTCTGCGAAAACCAAAGAAATGGGATCGGGGACTTTGTTACGCCAACTGTCAGAGTTGACGCCCTTTCGGCATCTAAGTTGAATGATTCATCTGATCCTAGGATTTCATACAGATGAGTGGGGTACGGATCCTAAATCTAGGAGTTCATGCAGATAGGAATGGCTACCCTATCACTCACAGTCAGTAAAAATAAATTTCCAAATCAAGGATCCAAAGCATGCGGATAAATCACATGAAAGCAGCATGGCATCCCTAATGAGGCCCTATTGGCCTAGAGAAGTATCAATCAAGGCTTAGGAGTGATTATGACATGATTAGCCCATGAGGGGCAAAATCGTAATTTTGAGCAATTTGGAGATAATTTTCCCCGGAAGGGAAAAATCGTCATTTCAAATGAAGTGTATAGTCAAAAGATGGTGGAAATAAGATTGGCGATCAAACCAATCAATTTCCTATTTTTCGGGTATTTCTAGAATTTTTTGGAAATTTAAAAGTGATTTTACCCTTGGAGGGGTAAAATCGTCATTTTAGAGAAAGAAGAGAACTGAAAATCTCAAATATTAGGGTTGGTCACCCACCTGACCCAAACCCTAATTTTAAGCAATTTTCAGAACTCGATTGGAATAAGAAAGACGTTTTACCCATTGAGGGGTAAAATCGTCATTTTGAGAAAAGGGACGAGACTCGAAAACCCAAGCCCAAGAATTGGTTGCGTAACCGACCCTAATTCTTACCTTGACATTATTGACTTATCTCAAAATACAAAGCAGGGACAAATTACCCTTAAAGGGCATAATCGTCAATTTCCAGAAGAACGGATGAGAAATCCCAAAAATAGGATTGACCAGTTCCCTGTGGTCGATCCTCAATTTTTGGGGATTTCTAGAGTGTCTAGGAATTTCCTATAATTTTCCTATATTTTTTTTGGGATTTTCTAGGATTTTCTAGCATTTTTTAGGATTTTCTAGAATTTTTCTGATTTTTCTATTTTTAAAATCATTTTCTGAATTTTTTTATTAAAAAAATGATTCGGACAGGGTTGACCCGACCCACTCGGGTTGGAACACGACCCATACCTGGACCCGCGCGAACCCCTCGCCCAAAACGACGTCGTTTCACGCCTTTTTATTTTTTGGATATTCGAACTTGATCCGACGGTTCCTATTGAACCACGTAGCTATTCCACAGCCATCGGATCAACTTACTAAATCTTACAGTCCAGATTGGAAGGAGACTCAATCAGGACCGTCCGATTGACCTACCAAAATCTACGGTCAGGATTAGAACGCAAGACTCGATTTGGACCGTCCACCCTCACTAACCTAAACGACGCCGCACTACCACTAACCTAAACGGCACCGTTTCAACTCATTTTGATTTTCTGATTTTAAAACATTTTCGGATATTCGTAATTACTAATCGGACGGCCACCAAAATTTAGACTCGATTAATCCTAGCCGTTGGATCTAATCCAACTCAGCCTAACAGACTAACGGTCGTGCTGACTCGACACCTCCGCGAACCAACCATAGGACGACACCTAGGCCTTTGACTTGTTGACTCCGCCATGTCAGCTTCGTCTTCAACCTCTCGACCCCGGCGAAACGAACGGCTGAGCACCTCCGACGACGATCCAACGGTGGAACCTTAACTAAATCGCGCGAGACCAGCATCAATCGACTTGCAATCGTCTCTAGTCTAACATACCTAAGAATCAGAGCATCCAATTCACAAAATCGCGAGCATCATGCAGAATGCCGAGTATGTCCATGGAAGTTTGATCGCTCGATTCACATCAAACCATGGCAATTCAGTCACAGAATAACATCAATGGAGGTTCAGGAGACTTACCTCGAGCTCCGATCGAGCTCGCACGGCCTAGATTTGGCTAGGCAAGAATGAACAGGGACCGACTATGGAGGCTAATTTTGAAGACTCGATTCGAGGTATTTGAGCGAAGTCGATGCAAAATGTAGATGCAATGATGGTTAGGGATGCTTGAAGAGTAAAATGCCTACCCTAACTCGAAAAATCAAGGTCGGAATCGAGTTCCGCCATTAAAGCACAGTGCGAAAGCTTGAAGACCAGATTCACCTGATTCGTGGTTTCAGCTCGCGCAGTCGACGGCGATCGCTTCCTCCCAGTATGGGCAGCCTCCTGACGACCTTGTCGAGCTTTGATTTAGCCTGAGAAGGCCCAACCCACGCTTTGCAAATCCGAGTTCTAACCTTCGATCACCGTGAGGGAAGGCGAGCTCTCTCTCTCGTTCTCTCTCTCTGTTGATTCTGTTCGCCCTCCTCCAACCGAATCAACCTTCCATTTCCTCTTTCTTTTTTTTTTCTTTTTTTTTTAATATTTTTCCCTTTGAAAAACGGTTCGCGCGAGGCAGAAGAGGGCCGGTGACCTACGCACGTGTAGACATGTGTGAAATGGTCACCGATGACCGGTGATCGACGGGAATCAGATGGCCAGTTCCGTTAGGACCTCCGGTGATCACATTTGGAGTGAATTTGGACGAATTTCATCTGAGTTCTGTAGTCGTTGACTTTTGCAGGTACCGCAGCCTTGACCGGCCAATTACTCTCCGTTCTGGGGACCATTGGTCGTGATTTTGGTTTCGATCGCCGGGGAATGACTTGAGGAACAAAACCCCTCCTCAAACTCTTCCAATCGTGGCCTTTTTACCCTCAATTTCATCATTTAAATCCAACTTGACACTGTTCATTCGCACGGGTTGTTGATGAGGAAGACGACACTGTAGCGGTTCGGGCGGTCTGACCGGTCTGAACCGGTTCCGAATTGCAAATTTTCAAATTAAACTCAAATTATTGGGAAATTTTTACAATTGGACCTCAGAATCGAATTTAGGGCATGAATTTTATCTAAAAATGTGGTTTTTCCCAAAAGTTCATATCAATTTCAACAAAAACCCCAAATTTTCATTTAATTGGAATTAGGTAAATCATGAAATTGAAGGCTCAAATGATCAAATTGGACCAAATTACCTATGCCAATCCATTCAAAATGATGAAAACCATTGGGTAGTGTCTTTAATTTGTAATGGTAGTCCTTGAATTGAAATTAATTTCAATTATGCCCAATTTCAAGGACTAAAATGCAATTAAGTGTACAATTTTGCCCAATTTATGCAATTAAACATTCTGTGCGGACAAGTGGATTAAATTGCAATAAGGGACAATTAGATTGAATGTTAAGTTCCTAAAAAATGCCAAAATTATAAATTAAAAGACTCAATTGACATTATTTTACCAAATTCAATCATATGTGTAACAAAGGAACACATAAAATTGAATTTGATTTTGGACTTTTTGTGAGGTCAAAAAGACAAGCGATTTAAAATAAAAATATTGACTATTTTCCCATATTTTTGTGACCTCAAATGCTATTTTTCTTGAATTTTCAAGTATTTTCCTAATTTCCAAAAATACTAAAAAAATGCAAAAAATATGAAAAAATATTTTTTTTTGTCAAAAATGGTTCCTTAGGCTTGGCCAAGGTCACCAAAGTTGATTTTGTAATTTTTTTGACTTTTTATGAATTGTTTATGAATTTTCTAAAGATAAGCTAAAAAACGGCTGATCCAAAATTATGTGTCAACAGTTGTCCCTCTTTGAGAGAAATCTTGCGAGAGGTTTCTCTCAAAGACAGGTGACACCTTAGTCCAGATCGACTCTACTAGGAAATAGAAAAATGAATATTGACATCTAATCTTTCTTGTCCCGCTGGTAAATTCTTTGCCTTATCTTTGTCGATGTGAGAGGGAGAGAGGCGGAATAAAGATACTCACATGTTACTTATCTCCCTGATGCTCGTGCGGCTTGCGCGGTGTATAATGGGTTCAAGTGGATACCTAGGGGCCCGTCTCTTGAGCATCCTAGGGCGGTTAAACTCTAGCCTGTATGGTAGGCCAAACCAGAGTGAGATTCCTATATTTGACAGGAACCTATGAATGACGAACCCATTCTTTTAGGGATTGTCAGAAGTTTTTATTCGTATGGTGGATCAGACCATGAATAGGACTCCTCTCTGCTAGGAACCTATGGATGACGCACCCGTTTTGTAGGGATTGTCGAACATTTTGATCCATCAAGGGGATCAGGCTGTGAATATGACTCCTCTCTGCTAGGAACCTATGGATGACGCACCTGTTCTGTAGGGATTGTCGAATATTTTGATCCGTCAGGGGGATTAGACCGTGAATATGACTTATCTCTGCTAGGAACCTATGGATGACGCACCCGTTCTGTAGGGATTGTCGAACATTTTGATCCGTCAGGGGGATCAGGCCGTGAATATGACTCCTTTCTGCTAGGAACCTATGGATGACGCATCTGTTCCATAGAGATTGTCGAATACTAAGCTGATCCTACACTCAGAGGAATCAATTAGGGCCTATACTAGTGAAATGTGCCTAACTTTTAGGCTTACCAAATGAACTATTCGGGGTCTAGGGATTACCTAGAACCTTACAGAAAGCTGGTTATGAAAATTTTCCTTTTGACATGTGAGGTGCCATTCTGGGATCTTGGGACTCCAAGCATCCTGCAGAAAGCTTAAACCTACGAAAACTTTGATAAGATTTTTCTAGGACTTAGGGGTTACCTAAAATCTCACGGAAAGACGATTCTGAATATTGTCCTTTCGACATGGGAGGTGACATTCTAGGATCTGGGGACTCTAAGCATCCTGCAGAAAGCTCAAACCTACAAAAACTGAAATCTTACAGAGAGACGATTCCGAAGATTGTCCTTTCGACATGGGAGGTGACATTTTGGGATCTAGGGACTCCAGGCATCCTGCAGAAAGCTCAAACCTACAAAAACTGAAATCTTACAGAGAGACGATTTCGAAGATTGTCCTTTCGACATGGGAGGTGACATTCTGGGATCTAGGGACTCCAGGCATCTTGCAGAAAGCTCAAACCTACAAAAATTGAAATCTTACTGAGAGACGATTCTGAAGATTGTCCTTTCGACATGGTAGGTGACATTCTGGGATATGGGGACTCTAGGCATCCTGCAGAAAGCTCAAACCTACAAAAACTGAAATCTTACAAAGAGACGATTCTGAAGATTGTCATTATGGAGCAAAGTCTACTTCTTGGACCTAGGGCTGTCATGAGTCTTATAGAAGCTTAGATTTAAGAGTTCATTCCTCATTTGCAAAGATATTAGTCCTCTTGAGGTAATGATAATCATAATGCAGGTAAAGGTTCATTTTAACCTATGCAAGATGACTTAGGATGCTGGAGGTTATCCAAAACATCTTAAAGCATGCGAGGATGATCAAGAATCCTTGTGAGGAAAATCCTTGGATTAAACAATTTGAAGTTTCCAACCAAAACTTGCTTTCGAGCATTCTATTGGAATGTCTCTGTCAGAAAGGGCTTCTTACTAATTTTTCTGACTTGGTCTTTTCACAACAAGAGCACTCGAATTTCCTAATATCCTGTACCCGAGTTTTCCGGGCCGTTCGCAGCGCATACATTTAGATCAATCGGGAGGTCTTTACGGGACCGTAATGTTGGGCTTGGACATGGTTTTCGAAGGGGGACTCACTCTCTGAGTCAGGTCTTTTTTGGACACAAAATTTTCCTCATCTGCTCCGGATTTACAAGTCAAGAACCCTGAAAAAATGAGAAAGAAATGATCTTGCTCGAACTTCTTCGAGCTAAGCTTAAGCATTAAACCCTATGCTAACCCAAATGCTTTAATAAAAAAAGACTTCTCAGGGTTGTAACGCAGGTAGGATTAGGGAGCGAAAAAAGATTTGTTTTTGGCTCAGAATATGTGAATGGTTTAACATTGGTGATCACTGCAGATTTGCTGCCGATCTGATCCCTTCCGGTTCAAAGAGCGTCTTTAGTCTTCGAAGTGCATTGATAGTCTTCGACGAACATTTCTCTCATGTTAATACGGCGTCAACATCTTGTCTATATTTTCGTCATCTGAAAGTGACATAATTTGGGAGTATCTTTCATAGTTTATCTCCCCTGGAAATTTTTTACAACTAGATCTCACTAGTGACCTATACACTGGTATCATGTCATCTTTTGGCATTTACAAGATCAAACACATAATTCACAAGTGTACAAGTATTTGGATGGGCATTGGCCTTGCTTTTACCAGGCACTTTGCTTTTTCTTGATGCCCAGGATTGGATTTTTCTCTCTTTTTTCTTTTTCTTTCATTTTTTGTTGAAATCCCACTTTTTCCTTTCTTTTGGGAATTAGGATTTTCAAATAAGTGTGCTAGATGTACAACTTGAATCTCAGCACTCAAATATTAACCCATGAATTTTTCATAATTCTATTTTTTGAACTCTTCCACTCTTGAAGTGAAGTCGCTTCCGCCTTGGGATATGCAATGATCATCAACAGGTTTGTGAAACGAACGTATAGGCTCAACTGGGCTATACAAAGGGTAGAAGTGTATAGGATAGAGAAACGAACGCTTTTCGTCATCTTAAAGCACTTGAATCACCATAGAAGTTAAAATGACAAGCAACACACGAAGATTGATGCAAGTCTGAGCAAGAGCATTTCTAACCATTTACCTCATGATACTGCTGGACTTACCTCCAGTTGGCCCCAATGTGGGGTGGTTCTTGACAGGGGTAAAGAATGCAACCGCCGTTCAAAGGGTTATCAATGGTCACCTGTAGTGTTTAGGATAAAGAAATGAATGCCTCCGTCATCTCAATCTATGTAATCGATGCGAATGGCCCTTATATCCTCGGATCCAGGCTTTCCTATCCTCACACTTCTCTCATCTCTCGAGTGTATGTGGGACGTGTTTGGTTTAGGTTTGCCTTCCATATGGAGGAACATCCCTGCTAGACAGTCTAAGCAAGCTATGATTTTTGGAAAAATCTCTTTGTTTTTCTCCAGGCATTTTACTCCACAGGAGATTTCAATGATGCATCATGTATACTTGGACCGTGCTTGGACAACCTCCGGTTCTGATAGGTGTGCAGTAAATGTGAGGGATTCATTTTTCAAAAATAATGTTTACTCCTAAGTTCGGGCATGTGAATGTTCATTTTCTTGCTCTTTTCATCTTACAAGAAGTGAGAGAGACTTTACTGTGTTTTTCTTTTGTTGTCTTCCGTCTTAATCAGACATTCCTGCATGTAGGATAGAATAGACATTCTTGTGAGTGAAAGATGGTTTAACCCTTGATGGAACAGATACATGTCACCTGGTACTTGATGTTGATGACTCTTCTGTCTAGGGTTCCATTTGGATGAACCCGATTTTGAGTCTGCTTCTCGGAATCCTGCAAAACTAAACACATGCTAATGTATGCATGGATGCATGAAATGTTTATGTAATGACCATTATGGCGATTCGGATCAATTCGGGAAAAGCCACATAACCAACATATGATTTCATTTCAAGGATAATACTTCTTCACAGCATCTGAATTTACAGGGTGCCCCAATTATTCTCCTTCAGAATTTACAAGAATCAACGCTCCTCTTGTGAGAATTTTCTTGACAATATAGAGGCCTTCGTAATTCGGGGTAAACTTGCCTCCTGGATGGACAACATTTGGCAGAATCTTCTTTACCACCAGGTCGTTCACCTCAAAACTCCTGGCTCTAACTTTTCGATTAAATGACTTGGCTACCCTTTTCGGGTAACCTTGACCATGACAAATCGCTCTAAGACGTTTCTCGTCTATCAGATTCCACTGTTCATATCTGTGTTTGGAGTATTCTGTCTCGGAAAGTTTACCCTCTGATAAGATTCTTAAAGAGGGAACCTTAACTTCTACGGGCATGACCGCTTCCATCCCGTATACCAGAACGTAAGCAGTTGCCCTTGTAGAAGTCCTGATCGAAGTTCGATATGCCATTAAGGTAAAGGGTAGCCTTTCATGCCACCCTATAATTCTCTGCAGTCTTAGCCAGGATCTTTTTGATATTCTTGTTAGCCGCTTCTACTGTCCCATTCATCTATGGGCGGTAAGGGGAAGAATTAAGATGTCGAATACCAAAGTGGTCCAGTAGATCATCGACAATCTTGTTGTTCAAGTTGGACCCATTATCTGTAATGATCGCTTGAGGGGTACCATATCGAGACATTATGTCTCTCTTAATAAACCTTGCCACACTCCTTGCGGTGACATTCTTGTAAGAATTAGCCTCTATCCACTTTGTGAAGTAATCGATTGCCCACAGGATGAAGCGATGACCATTTGAAGCCGTTGGATTGATGGGTCCTATCATGTCTATCCCCCACATAGAAAAAGGCCGGGCTTCGGACATTTGATGCAGTTCATTCGCGGGCGCATTAATCTTATCGCCGTATATTTGGCACTAGTGGCATGACCAGACATGCTAGCAACAGTCTGATTCGATGGTCATCCAATCATATCCAAGCCGCATGATTTTCTTGGCGAGGAGGTGGCCGTTCATATGGGGCCCACATATACCTTCATGGATCTCCTTCATGAGAACATTTGCTTCTCACGCACAGAGTGGAGTCAAATGACCTTTTGTACAGAACTTGTCCACTGAGGAAGAACTTGCTGGCCATCCTGGTTATGTATCTCCGGTCTCCTGCCTAGCACCCTTAAAGAAACTCCCCTTTTAAGAGATAATTCTTGATGTCGTAGTACCACGACTCTCCGTCGAATTCTTCTTCTATCCTCATACAATAGGCCGATTTTTCGACTATGCCGATCCTTAGTGGTTTTATTTCTAACCCACCAGTTATTTGTAACATTGAGGCCAGTGTGGCTAGTGCATCTGCAAATTGATTTTGAGATCTTGGTAGGTATTCAAATGACACCTCTTCGAATTTAAGTGTCAACTCTTCAAGGTATTCATGATAAGGGATGAGCTTTGCGTCCTTCGTTTTCCACTCTCCCTGTATCTGTAAAATAATGAGTATGGAATCTCCATAAACTTGCAGGTTAGGTATTCCCATGGAGATGGCTAACCGTAAGCCTAGAATACACGCCTCGTATTCTGAGATATTGTTGGTGCAAGGGAAAATCATCTTTGCCGCAACGGGATAATGTTGATCGTCAAGGGATATCAATACTGCCATAGTGCTGGCTCCTGATAGGTTAACAGCGCCATCGAAATACATGACCCACTTATACTTTGCCAGGTTCAAAACTTGATCTTCTGTCTTTATTTTTTCGGAAGACTTGCAATTTTGTGAGTTCTCTGCCAGCATATCAGTTATGGCTCTCCCTTTTACTGATTTTTGTGGAGAACACCTGATGTCAAATTCAGATAACATCACCTGTCATTTTGCTAACTTCCCGATCAGAGTGGGCTTCTCCAGGAGGTACTTGACGGGGCCATTTTTTGTTACTAGCTGAATATTGTGATGTAGGGTATATTGTCTTAACCTGCGAAGTACCCATACAGTTGCTACGCAAGCCCTTTCAACAGGTATATATTTAGCTTCAGACGCGGTGAATTTTTTGCTCAAGTAATAGATGACTCTTTCCTTACCATCTATCGGGCTTGTTTGGGCAAGTAAGGCTTCCAAAGATTCCTACTGTATAGTCAAATATAAGGTCAAGGGGTGACCTGGGATGGGCGGCACAAGTACTGGTGGAGTAACTAGGTAGTTCTTGATCTTCTGAAATGCCTAGCTACATTCTGCATCCCATGTCACTTTTGCGCCCTTTTTGAGTAGCCTGAAAATTGGTTTAGCCATATCTGATAACTGATTGATGAATTGATAATATAGTTCAGTCTCCCCAGAAGGCTTCTTACTTCTTTTATCGTGGAGGGAGTTGCTAGATCATAGATAGCTTGAATATTTGAAGGATCAATTTCAATGCCCCTATTACTGACCATGAATCCGAGAAGTTTCCCAGATTTTGCCCTAAACACACATTTGTTAGGTTTAACCTCAACCTGTGTTTGCGCAGTCGCTCAAATAGTTTTCTTGACACCTGAATGTGATCTTGTCCCTTCCTGGACTTGGCGATCATGTCATCGACATATACTTCGATTTCTTTTTGGATCATGTCGTGGAATAATGTAATCATAGCCTTCTGATAGGTGGCCCCAGCGGTCTTCAGTCCGAAGGGCATAACTTTATAGTAAAAGTTTTCCTAGGAGGTGGTAAATGCAGTCTTTGGTTTGTCCTCCTGCTTCATGAGGATCTGGTTATATTTGGAGAATCCATCCATGAATGAGAATAGTTCGTACCCTGTGGTACTATCCACCAGTACGTCAATGTGAGGTAGTAGGAAATCGTCTTTCGGACTGATTTGTGGTTCCATATGTCTTTAACAAAACTTGTGTGATTTTATTGAATGCAAAAATGGGCCGCATTACAAGCTATGCTGTTTGGACCAACGGCCGGAGATCCAAAGGCGTTTTCCTACATTTATTTCAAAAAATGGAAATTGAAAGTGCGACGAAATGCATGAAATTCGAATGCAGTATCACGAGTAGGGAAGATATTTCTTTACTCATAAGTAATGACTTCATCACCCAGCCACTCTATGATGACATTCATGAAGTTATCTCCCAAGAAAGGGTTTGCCAGATCTGATTCTACTGTTGGAGTTATATCTTCTTCTGACAACCTCCTAGAGTTCTTGCTGAAGTACTCGTTCAAAGGGCTGTTGAACATCTTAGATCTGCCTCTCCAAGCTGGAGAACCAATGAATGAATCTCTCTGGTTTTTCTGGCTTTCATGGCGTCCCAGGCTCTTGCCTTGGCCTCGGCCTGTTGTCTTAGGGGCAGGCTTGCCCAGGCGATTTTTCTGATACCCCAAGCCCATCATATGCTCGTTAGATTTCAACTGTAGAGGGGTATTCATTCCTTGACCATATCTGCCCAGACCTTCTCTAGAGTTATATCCATATGCCAGTAGCATCTTTGCTGGTAAAATATTGGCTTCAGATATACAGGGAGTTCTCAATCTTGCCCCTACGGGAGTATGTACTGCTGCCACCAACTCCAGGGAATGATAGCTTGCTTCCAACTTAATTTCGGGTTCGATGTAGGAAATGGTGCTGCTCTGATATGTTTGGAGGTCAACTTCTCCATGCACGGTAATCACCTTCCCATCTACTACAAATCGTACTTTCTGATGTAGGCTTGAAGGTACGGCTCCTGCTACATGAATCCAAGGTCTTCCCAACAGGAATCCGAATGCACTAGGGAAATCCATCACTTGAAAGTTTATAAATTTTTTTGTTGGGCCAATGAGCACATCGAGCTCAATTTCTCCTACACCGTCTTCTTCATTCCATCAAAAGCTCTCACAGCTGTTTTGGAGACTTTAACCATCTCTTCTTTGAAAGCGGATCCGTTGTCAATTAGTACGTGTGCTATTCTTTTTCCATTGCACTATGCAGTAATGTATAAGGCCTTGTTGTGTCCTCTCCCTTCCATGGGGAAGTCTTCATCTGAGAAGCTCAATTGATCTTTCAGAAGGATTGCCCCCACAAAGTTCCCTAACTACACATCATTAATTATTTCAGGGACATGCACCTCATTCAGTATCTTCAACAGTGCATTTTTGTGTTTCTCTGAGTTGATGAACAAATCCAGTAGAGATATTTGGGCTGGCATCTTCCTTAACTGCTTTATCACTTCAAAGTCACTGGTTTTAATAATGGACATGAGCTTTTCTGCGTCTTCCTTCGAGACTTCCTTCTTTTTGGACTCGCCTTCCCTAGGGGCGTAGAATCGTCCAGACCTCATTACCGCATCTACTTCCTCCGTCCCATAGTCCCAGTGGACTGCCTTAGGATCGTACTCTTCTACCGTAGGGACTTTTATGGTTATTGTCATCGGGCAAGATGCCTCTGGTTCAGCTATATCGTCCGCCTCTTCTCTTGGTAGTCTAATCACAACAGGTTTGATAAGACAATCTTCTACCTCACTCAAGCTGTCAAGCTCTTCCAGTTTGATCACTACAGTTGTAACGGCTTTAATCATTGACACAGTGTCGTCAAAGTCATTTGAGAAAATTTCATTTTCCAGTTGACGATGCCGGTCATCGTTTCTTAGCTTTGCCGATGTCGCAAATCTCGGGTACTCTCTTCTTCCCTTTGAGTAGTTTAACTGAGTCTTGCTGCTGATCCTCCGATCTCTTTGTTTCGACATACTGCTCTGCGTTAAGCTCGGTATCTATCATCTGGTCAATCGACGATTCAAACCCTTTCGTAAAAGGCCTTTCCACCTCCTTCGAGATTTTCGGTTGAACGGGATCATCCATACCTCCCTATCCGTCTGGTATGATATTCTTCATTCTCTGATAAAAATTAGGAGGAGAAGAATATTTCACCTTAAAGTTATATCGTCCAGAATCTTCACCCAGGTTGTCTATGATTTCTCCTATTTCTAGTGCGTTAGCCATGAATCTGCGATCTGCTAAACTTTGGTTCTTAGCTTCCAGTTCGTCCTCGCCGAGTTCTTCTTCCGGCTGGATGATCGGCCCGAGATCGTATATTAGACTCTCGTGCGGGATACTCCACGTGCTCCCCTGCTCAGTTTTAATCACAAAGTGGCTTCCTTCCAAGCTTAGAGAGGCCTCGACTCCCTCGAATCTTTCATCGGTAACATTCGATATTATCCCCAAGCTCATCATCTTAGTGATACACAATTTCTTCATGTCAGTAGAGACCTCCCCTTCTTTCGGGTATAGTGAAGCGATTGCCAGAATGCTAGTCAATTTAGGTATGTCCACCTTCAGCTTAAGGTGGTTTTTCTCCTCGTCAGTGAATATTGCCCCTACCTCTTGGTGGTTCGGAAGCGGGTTTTCTTATACATTCGGAGCCATGTTATCAAACTTCAAAATCTGACTGTCAATCAAAGCTTGTACCTTCAGCTTAAGGATATAGCAATTATCAACGTTGTGTCCCCTTTCGCCCATGTGGTAGACACAGGTCTGGTTTTCATCAAAGTCGTGATATTTAACAGGATTTGTCCTAGGTGATTCCTTCGCCACAAAGTGTTGTTCTAGTAGCATTGGGAGCAACTTGGACAAATGCCTCGGGAGTTGAGAGAACTGCTTTTGGGGTTGCCTCTTTCTAGGCTCTTGCCTTTTTGGTGCCGACCATGATGATCCTCTCTCGATCTGATTAGAATTGTTAAACACCTTGGGTTTATGGGGGTCTGGTATGAAAGCTATGTCGATTCCAGCCTCTCTCTCCTTTTTCAGGGGGTATTGCTTTCTGATAGAAGTTTCATGCGGCCTCCTTTCTCTTAAGGCCCACTCGAGCCTTTCGGCCGCCTTTATCAAATGTGTAAAGGTTTGACATCCGGAGGTGTTCAATCTGTCGAAGTATTCATAGAGGAGTGCTTTCAGGAACAAGTCAATCAGCTCCACTTCTGGGTTGACGGTTTTACTTGGGTCGACAAAGGTCGCCACCTCTGGGCGTATGTTCTGATCAATTCGCCCTTTGCTTTTGAGGTTCGTAGGAGGTCTTCTATCGTCGGGGCCGTAACCGTGTTGAACTTATATTTCCTGAGGAAGTTCTCTACAAGATCTTCCCACCCATCATAGTCATCCAGGTCCAACTTGATGAACCAAGCTGTCACGCCCTAAACCCGGAGAGCACGCGAGCATCCCACCTTCGCCGTTACCTTTGATTATCTCCTAGGAACCAACGGCCATTAACTTAAAGACCTATATGAAGCATGCACACGAAAGCGATGACAACTCCATAAAACAACTCAAGTGAGATGACTTAGGACAAGAAAGGGATATACTTTTCATTAAAGGCAAGTCAGGTACAATTCTAACTACAAAGAATATACAGTCTCTAAGGTCTTAATCAAATTAAATCTTCACATCCTCCAAAAGTTTATTCCAATGCCAGTCCATGGCAGGCTAATGTCTCTATCGTTTAGGACTTGAAAATTTTGTCCCACGATGGGGTGAGATATATAATCCCAGTAAGTCAAACCTAACCCTAAACTAAGCTGCCAGTACCTCCAGACGTTTTGGAAAACAGGGTATTTTGGAATTAAAAACTTTGGCATGGTAAAACGGGATACTTTCCAAAACATGGCATTTAGTACTTTCAAAACAGCTTGACCCGGTCAAGAAAAATCATGATAACTCTAAGCTTCGTACAATGACAGGGTTTTCAATCAAAAGCAAACACTTGACGCGATCTCAAAAACATAAGGCAACTTTCACTTCTTTCTCAAAAGTATCATTCCTCAAAAATAAAATCCAGAAACACGTTCTTTTCTCACACGCCCCTTTCCGGGCCAATTTCAATTCATTAGGCAAATTATTCAAATCATGAGGCATTTTCGATTTCTCAAAACCCATTCTTTGAATTTCCCATAAAACAAGTGTTTCCATTTCCGCCCATCCTGGGCCGCCCCTTTGGGGCTGCGAGATGATTCGGTCTCCATATGACCCGTCGGTACATATGAGACTCTCGCGTCCGGACCTAGAGATGATTCGGTCACCATACGACTCTCGACGCCCATTTTCAATCCAGATGAATCGCGTCAGTATGGGACTCTCTAGCCGCACGACCTCGTCAGGTCAAATGGGAGTAACTCCCTCCCAATACGTTGGCCAAATTATAAATTCTCGACGATCCCACACGCCATTGGCGATCCCACACGCCAGTGCACTTATTATTTTTCCCGGCTATCCCACACGCCATTGCACTTATGATTTCCTCGGCGATCCCACACGCCATTTATTAATAAAATTTCCAGTTATAAAGCAGCCTCAAATTTCATTCAAAGAAAATAATTCATGCCTCAAAATACTTAATTCAATAACAACTCATGAAATCAAGCAGTTCATCGCCTACTTGAGGCATTATTCATTTCAAACGTCCCACATTGGACAAAACGCGTTCTACGTTACGAAATTCCCATTAAGAAAACAAGCATCATTCAGACATTTTCACAAAACTCAAGCTTGACATCAATCACGGTTTCAAAATCTCCATTAGAGACTTGATTAGTCATCCGTGCCCTTCATTACACTCAATTAAAACATGAATTTTTATAAAAAATGCCAAGAAGTTCAACCACATTCCACTACCAGATTGGGACTTTTCAAAATCACATAGATTTCATAGTTCCTCATACCACAAATCAATCTAGCACAACTTGCCAAAACAAGACAGATTTGTTTCCTCGCGCCTCTCACAAAATCAGTCCATAAAACCTTTCACTCCAACTCAAAGCTTCGTCCTTTAGTAACCTAACATCCTTATAAAGGTTTAGGAATAACTTACCTCAAGTAATTAGCAAAAATCCACACCAAACGAGCCTTCTCAATCCTCAAGATCATTGTCAAATGAGAACCGCGTGCCGTCCTAGGAAGTTCATCAATGTCGAGTCAAAAATCCACTCAATTTTGGATTAGAAACAATCGAACTTCACTTTCAATAAATCATTCTCTTGATCACCAAACAAATGGCAACTCAGGATGCCTTAACAATTGATCAAATACACGTCGACATCACCATGAACCCTTTATGTATTCGGTTCAAACAACAACTTATAGGGCATAATATAACTCGAAGGTTTTGCACCCAAATTAGTCTTTAAATCACTTTTAAATCCCAATCCACTTCACATACATTCCACTAATACCTTAATCAACATTATAGGTAGTCCCTTGAGTCAATTTGAAGTCAAAACACTCTTATATCAGCCCCCAACAGAATCGGTACGCAAAGAACATCATCCAAAATAGAACCGGTTTTGTGTTCCAACCGCTCAATCGAGCCATGAATCAATTCTAATCCTCAATATTTCAATAATCAACTTGTTAAAACCTTTCTTTATGGGTTTAGGAAGTTCACCGTGAGATTTGAAGCGGATTGATACCCCAAAAACGTCGAAACTGCCCGATCTCTTCAAAGTCAGAATCTGTCCATTTTTGTACCACCCATAATCAGCCATAAAACTCATTCTAAAACCATATATTTGCAGCCATAGACTATCTGAACATAGTACTAGATGTTATGAAGCTCTCCTAAAAAATTTGAGGTCATTTGCGATTTCTAAGAGCTAGAACCAACATTTCTCCTCAGCTAGCTCACAATCCGTCCGCGTTTCTTCCAAACATCACCATAAATAAACCAGACCTCCAAAAATCATGAAACCAACGGAAAAATGTCAAGAACATCTTGAAATAAACTGTGATAAATGGGCTCGACCAAACGACACCAGGAAGAGCCGCTAGACTGCACCGAACAGAAGGGTCAGAAACTATTTTTCTGGGCAGTTTTCTGTTAGGTGAAGATGAAGAGGAAAATGAAGGAATTGGCAAGGAGGAGTGAGGGTGGTCGACCAGCTGAAGATAAGGAGGTTGTCCATCAAATAATTGGTGCCATTTTGTCAAGATCACAATTAATGGCAATTAATGCTTGGTTTAACCATAGGATGACACTTGGCAACCTCCCATTGGTTGCTTCATTGAAATTTCCTTCCATTGACTTTCCTTGCCTTCTTCTCCAAGCATTTTCAACAGCCTCTAGGGATGGGTAAAATGACCATTTTGGCCTTCTTGAATTCTTAGGCGTGGGCAAATGGTCTAGGGGTAAAACGGTCTTTTCGCACTTTCAGTCCAAACTTCACTTTTCCAATTCAAAATTACCATTTGGCGAGACATTGTCAAATTCCTATTCAGAATTGGAATTCTCTATTTCCAATTACCAATTTTGGGCTTCCATTTCATGATCATTCGCCCATCGATCGTAATTCCAGTTTGTCTCGAACTAATGGGCGACTTTTGCTAACATTACGCATATCGACTCTGTGATTCTCATCACACTGAGGATAACTCAAGTTATGGCAGCTCTGGTTATCATGTAATTGTGAGGGTTCATCGCTAGTTCCGACGGCTTCAATCGCCATAGTTCGATTTAGGAAAATTTACAAATTATACATTGGTTAAGCGGCTTCACCCGCGATTCAATCGTATAACGCTAGCATTGTATTCCTTAATCGTCATCTGATCGGCCTCATTGGCTCTAAATGTTCCCTCGACAATCCTTATGGTCAAAGTGTCATTTCCTTTTTCGAGTTTCCTAGGTCCACGTACCTTGTCATGCGTTAGCCTTTCCCTTTTGGTCAGTTTACTCAAGATTGATTAGATCTGAGCGAGACAAGACTGAAATACATCGTAAGGTACATTCACATTCAACAGCCTCAAAATGACAAGAAATTCAGAATGTCACAATTCTTCCCCCCTTAAAGAAATTCCACCCTCGAAGTTTGCCACTTTCCAATTATCCAATCTCATGGGGTATCGACGCCTCATTGCATCCTCACTCTCCAAAGTAGATCCTCCAATTACTTGATGTTCCCACTTGTGTCTTTTTTTTTTTTGACAAAAGTCATATTCCTCCAGGACTTATTGTCCTCAGTCCTTAACCTGTACTTGCTTTTCACTATTCTCTTCAGACATTCATGATATCTGTCGGTGATACACCTTCGAGCACTCAAATCCTCCGTTCAATTTTCCTATTAGTCCGAGGACAACGCGTGCATCACACTGCAGCCTTGTTTTTGAAATTCCCAGTCGAAAAGCTTTTCCAAACATCACCTTAAATTCATGTTCTTTACTTCTCACAATCATTATCAGATCGTCATGAAAACGTACTCGTTGGCGCCTTTACCATTTGGTATAATCATCCAATTCCAACATCTTTTCGTATCGTCAAGGACGCACAATTTCCATTAGCTTACCTTCGATCGTCCAAATCAAACCGTAACCTCTCGAGTTCTCTGGCAACTCATGATTGAGTCCTTAATAGCTCTTCCTCGATTACATTCAAGATCCTCCAATGACCAATTTAATCCATCAACTCGTAAATGGTGTGCCTTCCCCTCAATTCCCTTAGAGCAATCAACATTTCCAACTCTTGCATTTCACACAGTTATGAGGTACACAGTTATGAGGACTTTCTTTACACGAGCAACGCTCCTGTATCCGTAAATAAATTCATCCGTCGGTGTTGCTTCTCATCAATTTCTTTCGGGAAACCACTACCTTATTCTTTTGTGGTAGATATAGACTTGAAATCTTCTTCCATCCAAACAATGTTTCCTAAACTTTGTCGCGAGGACATTCACAAACCGACTCCCATCATACAGTAGGCGTTCCAACTCATATGGCCCTACTGTCTCGGCGTACATACAATGCTTACTTTAGATCGCCTTGTTACGCCTCAAATTCCCTTCTTACGCCACGTCATTATGATTCTCTCGACTCTTTCAATTCCCAACCGGAACGCCACTCACAACGCAGTTGTCAACTTGATTTAAGTCCTCGAAAACTTATCACGTTCATTCACCCATTCATGTTACATCTCGTCCTTAGTCCCTTTCATCAATGGAACAATTTTGGTAGGGAATCTTTCTGCGATCCGTCTGTAACAATTCACCAATCTCACGAAATCTCAACTTCCAGCAACCCACATCGACTCTAGTCGATTCATCACGTATTTCATCTTAAGTGCTCCACAAGGACTTCATTTCTCATAAATTTCACGACTGAGGAATCTTACCTCATCAGACCCATAGCTCGTGTTCTTCGCAATTAGCATACAACGAGCATCTCTTTAGAGTCCATAGGTTACTCTCGAAGGTCATTCACATTTCTCATGACTCCTTAAATGAGTCCACTCATTGTCTCTCTAGACGGTAACAATCAATCCAAGTACTTCTTAGATACTCCATCCGATGGTTATCCATTCTATCCATTTAACCGAACGTCGACATTATCCCGAAATTCAACGCTGTCCATAGGACAGTTTCTCAGACTTCACTTCCGGGAATCATTCAAATTCTATGTCTTTCTTTTTCAGTCCAGACGCCCTATATTAATTCCAAGACAATTCGGATTTTCTATTCCTTTCACTCTAGGGTCTCTTACCCTAGGAAAGAAACTATATAATTCAGTTGCATTCTTTTACTTCGAATCCACTTAGTCCTTTCCATTCCTTAGAGTGTCAATCTTGGGGTCTGCGCTAACGGTTGTACCTCCACTCCAGAATTCATATTTCACCATATCTGACACTCTTCTTCCAGTGACCCAGTCACCTGTAGTGACAAAATTCTAAGGAGTCGAGGCTCTTCCTTGGTCTCCACAAATTCTCGTATCGAATACTCAATTCGACTACCTCGAGTCACTTTGTAATTACACTCTAAGTGCTCTTTTTCGCTTACTCAACCATTCACTAGAATTACGAACATCCAGGACTATCAAGTCCATTCATTTTCCCTTCCCTCAACGACCATCTCATGGTCCAATCGCTCTTTCAGAACAACACCCTACTCTTAAGGGGTGATAGCACAAAATACCACTTCTTGTGGTCTCGATTCGTCCCCAATCAATCTCATAGAATCATCAATGTCAAACAAATGACATAACTCTTTTCTCAACTTTCCCCACGACGGAAGGAACGACATGCTAGTCTCTCATTACAAGACTCACACCAAGGTAAAAGCCGTTTCTTGCAAGCACTCCCATGTTCCATAATGAACATCCCTTTGCTCGTAATCCATGAGCAGGAGTTCTTTTATTCACATATCTTCCGATCATTCACTTCTCTTACTGAGTCCCATTACCATTCCTCAAAGTCAGGAATAATCACTAGCCATAAGGCTTTTAAAGTCCATTCCTTCATCAGACTCAGTCAATCTCAACTTTATACATAGCCTCACAAGCTTTTCAAAACTCTCACTATTCTTGTCCACGTTTCCACTTTGGAAATGAGTAGTCTTAAGAGTACCTTTCTTGTGACTTTCATCACTTAACTCATCAACACTAGCATCAGTCGTCTCAGTGACTTAGGTACAAGGGTAGCTTCCTCTCGAGCTTGTCTACCGATCAAATTTCCCCATTTCTATTTAAAGTTCTCATGACCCCCTTATTACACTTGGGTTTCGCACGATCAACAAAATCGAGCCATACTTTCTTCCAGTACTCATACTGCGGTCGCTCGATTTTACTCAACTCTCATGATCCATCTCAATGCTTGGATCTTATCGTATCTCGCATATACGAGCCAAGTGCTCCTCTAGCTACCGTACTCTAGTCTTTCAACCTTATTAGGTTCTCATATCACTTGAACCACTATGATTCCCTCCATGAATCTAAGACTTAAGCCATATACTCAAGTCTAGCAGTCTCCAGCTGCTCATCCCATCATTCATCACCAGTAATCAACTATCCAGTGGTTCCCAAATAACTCTCAACTGGTTGTCTATTATCCAAGGATTCCAAGTAATCCTTAACAATCGCTAGGCAAACTCTCAAGTCACAATTCATTGGGTCAAGTGCTTACACTTTAAGTCTAGACGTATCTGCGACTTAGCAAAAACTCACCAGGCCATCACAATTTCACAAGATACCAGTCAAACGGCACTCAAGGCCAAAACTCGCCATACAAGCCAAACACAAGCGTTAATTTTCATTTTCAATCAACACCCACTGCCATGTACGAAGCTTCTAACCATGCCAATCACATGCGCATTACAAATGCCATGCGATTTTGAAAGTTCACCTTGAGGATCACTTCAGTGCAATACATCTCTTAACCAAAATCAGACTCAACCCGATACAGAGACTCTCTATTTCAATTTATGACTTGGGTCATTCCTGCCTCATTGCTATCTTAGAAGCCTGCCAGGAGCCGCTCCTTGTCCGAACCTCTCTGTCCCGGCGTACACTCCCCGCCCTCGTCAGACCTGGTCACTGCAGGTTGTCCCAAGATATATATCTATGAAGAGAGTCCCATTCCACACGTCCCATAACATGTTTCATTACAGTTTGTAGGTATCCCATCAGCTCGTCCCATACCAAGCGACGATTTATCAAGTCTAATAATGATAAGCTCATGCATTCACCTTCCTCAACTGTCATTTTAATGCCATAAATACATGCAATGAATGATCATCCTCAATACTCTCCATATCACATTCGTTCTCAAATCAATACCCTATCCATGGAAGGTTTCTAATTCCACAAATGACCATCCATCTCGCAGATGAATGGTCATAAGATCCAATCGTACTCATAGGCAATCCTCTATTAACCTCAAATATAATTGCAACCTCAAAATCATGCTTATAGCTCCTCAATTTCTGCTTACTCCCTTATGAACCTCAATCATATTTCCACCCAAAATCATCACTCGAAATTGCTACTATAACCATTAAAATATAACTCAAGTTCAAGCCTATAATCCCCATGATTCAGTAATCAATACTTAATCCTAAGGGTCTTACTATCTAATTGTCCTCAAGTCATCACTCCTCATCACTCCAAACCTCAATCACATTAGATCGAGCTGACCTTGCTCTAATACCACTTAAACGGGGATGTCACGCCCCGAACCCGGCGAGCACGCGAGCATCCCACCTCCGCCGTTATCTTTGATTATCTCCCAGGAACCAATGGCCATTAACTTAAAGACCTATATGAAGCATGCACACGAAAGCGATGACAACTCCATAAAACAACTCAAGTGAGATGACTTAGGACAAGAAAGGGATATACTTTTCATTAAAGGCAAGTCAGGTACAACTCTAACTACAAAGAATATGCAGTCTCTAAGGTCTTAATCAAATTAAATCTTCACATCCTCCAAAAGTTTCTTCCAATGCCAATCCATGGCAGGCTCATGTCTCCATCGTCTAGGACCTGAAAATGTTGTCCCACGATGGGGTGAGATATATAATCCCAGTAAGTCAAACCTAACCCTAAACTAGGCTGCCAGTACCTCCAGACATTTTGGAAAATAGGGTATTTTGGAATTAAAAACTTTGGCATGGTAAAACGGGGTACTTTCCAAAACATGGCATTTAGTACTTTCAAAACAGCCTGACCCAGTCAAGAAAAATCATGATAACTCTAAGCTTCGTACAATGGCAGGGTTTTCAATCAAAAGCAAACACTTGACGCGATCTCAAAAACATAAGGCAACTTTCACTTCTTTCTCAAAAGTATCATTCGTCAAAAATAAAATCCAAAAACACGTTCTTTTCTCACACGCCCCTTTCTGGGCCAGTTTCAATTCATGAGGCAAATTATTCAAATCATGAGGCATTTTCGATTTCTCAAAACCCATTCTTTGAATTTCTCATAAAACAAGTCTTTCCATTTCCGCCCATCTTGGGACGCCCCTTTGTGGCTGCGAGATGATTCGGTCTCCATATGACCCGTCGGTACATATGAGACTCTCGCGTTCGGACCTAGAGATGATTCGGTCTCCATACGTCTCTCGACGCCCATTTTCAATCGAGATGAGTCGCGTCAGTATGAGACTCTCTAGCCGCACGACCTCGTTAGGTCAAATGGGAGTAACTCCCTCCCAATACGTTGGCCAAATTATAAATTCTCGGCGATCCCACACGCCAGTGCACTTATAATTTTTCCCGGCGATCCCATACGCCAGTGCACTTATGATTTCCTCGGTGATCCCACACGCCATTTATTAATAAAATTTCCAGTTATAAAGCAGCCTCAAATTTTCGTTCAAAGAAAATAATTCATGCCTCAAAATACTTAATTCAATAACAACTCATGAAATCAAGCAGTTCATCGCTTACTCGAGGCATTATCCATTTCAAACGTCCCTCACTGGACAAAACGCGTTCCACGTTACGAAATTCCCATTAAGCAAACAAGCATCATTCAGCCATTTTCACAAAACTCAAGCTTGACATCAATCACGGTTTCAAAATCTCCATTAGAGACTTGCTTAGTCATCCGTGCCCTTCATTACACTCAATTAAAATAGGAATTTTTATAAAACATGCCAAGAAGTTCAACCACATTCCACTACCAGATTGGGACTTTTCAAAATCACCTTGATTTCATAGTTCCTCATACCACAAATCAATCAAACACAACTTGCCAAAACAGGGCAGATTTGTTTCCTCCCGCCTCTCACAAAATCAGTCCATAAAACCTTTCACTCCAACTCAAAGTTTCGTCCTTTAGTAACCTAACATCATAATAAAGGTTTAGGAATAACTTACCTCACGCAACTAGCAAAAATCCACACCAAACGAGCATTCTCAATCCTCAAGATCACAGTCAAATGAGAACCGCGTGCCGTCCTAGGAAGTTCATCAATGTCGAGTCAAAAATCCACACAATTTTGGATTAGAAACAATCGAACTTCACTTTCAATAAATCATTCTCTCGATCACCAAACAAATGGCAACCCAGGATGCCTTAACAATTGATCAAATACACGTCGACTTCACCATGAACCCTTTATGTATTCGGTTCAAACAACAACTTATAGGGCAGAATATAACTCGAAGGTTTCGCGCCCAAATTATTCATTAAATCACTTTAAAATCCCAATCTACTTCACATACTTGACACTAATACCTTAATCAGCATTATAGGTAGTCCCTTGAGTCAATTTGAAGTCAAAACACTCTTATATCAGCCCCCAACAGAATCGATACACAAAGAACATCATCCAAAATAGAACCGGTTTTGTGTTCCAACCGCTCAATCGAGCCATGAATCAATTCTAATCCTCAATACTTCAATAATCAACTTGCTAAGACCTTCCTTCATGGGTTTAGGAAGTTCACCGTGAGATTTGAAGCGGATTGATACCCCAAAGACATCGAAACAGCCCGATCTCTTCAAAGTTAGAATTTGTCCATTTTTGTACCACTCATAATCATCCATAAATCTCATTCTAAAATCATATATTTGCAGCCATAGACTATATGAACATAGTACTAGATGTTATGAAGCTCTCCTAAAAAATTTGAGGTCATTTGGAATTTCTAAGAACTAGAACCAACACTTCTCCTCAGCTAGCTCAAAATCCGTCCGCTTTTCTTCCAAAAAATCACCATAAATCAACCAGACCTCAACAAATCATGAAACCAACAAAAAAAAGTCAAGGACATCTTGAACTAACCTGTGATAAATGGGCTCGACCGAACGACACCGGGAAGAGCCGCTAGACTGCACCGAACAGAAGGGTCAGAAACTATTTTTCTAGGCAGTTTTCTATTAGGTGAAGATGACGAGGAAAATGAAGGAATTGGCATGGAGGAGTGAGGTTGGTCGACCAGCTGAAGATAAGGAGGTTGCCCATCAAATAATTGGTGCCATTTTGTCAAGATCACAATTAATGGCAATTAATGCTTGGTTTAACCATAGGATGACACTTGGCAACCTCTCATTGGTTGCTTCATTGACTTTGACTTCCATTGACTTTCCTTGCCTTCTTCTCCAAGCATTTTCAACAGCCTCTAGGGATGGGTAAAATGACCATTTTGGCCTTCTTGAATTCTTTAGGCGTGGGCAAATGGTCTAGGGGTAAAACGGTCTTTTCGCACTTTCAGTCCAAACTTCACTTTTCCAATTCAAAATTACCATTTGGCCAGACATTGTCAAATTCCTACTCAGAATTGGAATTCTCTATTTCCAATTACCAATTTTGAGCTTCCATTTCATGATCATTCGTCCGTCGATCGTAATTCCGGTTTATCTCGAACTAATGGGCGGCTTTTGCTAACATTACGCATATCGACTATGTGATTCTCATCACACTGAGGATAACTCAAGTTATGGCAGCTTTGGTTATCATGTAATTACGAGGGTTCATCGCTAGTTCCGACGGCTTCCATCGTCATAGTTCGATTTAGGAAAATTTGCAAATTATACATTTGTTAAGCGGCCTCACCCGCGATTGTATTCCTTAATCGTCATCTGAACAGCCTCATTGGCTCTAAATGTTCCCTCGACAATCCTTATGGTCAAAGTGTCATTTCTTTTTACGAGTTTCCTAAGTCCACGTACCTTGTCATGCGTTAGTCTTTCCCTTTTGGTCAGTTTGCTCAAGATTGATCAGATCTGAGAGAGACAAGACTGAAATACATCGTAAGGTACATTCACATTCAACAACCTCAAAATGGCAGGAAATTCAGAATGTCACACAAGCTAGAGCGGCGCCAACCAGACTTCCTTGGAACTTGTTCATCAGCAATGGAACATAGTCTGAATATTGCGCCATCTTGCGCAGGTGATATTTGAGGTGAGCGCGAGGACAGCCTTTCCCATTATACTTCTCACGAAGTCTGGTTCCTTGTAGTCAAGAGGGGTTTCCACCTTGGCAAAAGGAGATATATTGTCAAAACGGACCAACTCATAACCCTGGCTGCTTAAACATTCCTCGATCTTGGCTATTCTCTTAGCTTCTGCTTCAGTGTTTACGGTCTGCTTCCCCTTTTCATCTTTCTCAAGGTTGATGACAACACGAGTGTCTTTTGCTGTGACTGGATGTTCGGCATACGGGCATCTTCCCATGTATGTTGGGTATCTTTTGTCGTTTTTTTATCAGCCATATCTGGCACGAATGGTTGACTTGAATTGTTTTGGTTAGGAGCCACTACTTGTCTGGCGTGGGAGGCTTCCAGCATTGCCTTAATTTCATCTATCATAGTCGCCATAGCAGTCATCTAAGTCTCCAGCATGCCTATACGCGGGGTTAACTCCTGTTGTTCCATTCTTGTCTTAAGCCGAGTGAGAAAATGATGCGTTGGTAATTCCGTGATGAGAGTGTACTTGTTTAAAAGGAATTCCAGTGAGTATTTCTTCAGTATTGACAAAAGAAAGTACTTGATTCTTCTAATTGTATATTTTCTATTGGTGAACGAGAAAAATGACTACCTTGTGAGCCTTAGTCTCATGTGAGCAGTTCTTTTAATCATTCTCCAAAAAGAATTCATTAAATTAAAATAAGCGTAATTTTTTACGATAGTTTTTATGCATTTGTAAAACATGTCCACACTCGTTCTTATGCGTCCAAAGTAATATTCAGTACAAGTGAGTATGCATGAAAATGCATCATAATGTTTGCTTATTTTACACTTGACAGAGTAGCCTATTCTAGTCTAGGACGCTTGAGGTCTAAGGTGTCCTCATCCTCCTAACATGGATCCATCTCTTCAGTCTGGGACCCTTCATCTTCTGAATACGGCGGCGATCCCATATCTTCGGGTATGTACAGCTCTACTCCAAGCACGTACGGTACGATATATTCGGGTATATAAGGCTCGACAAGGCTGCGTCTGGTCGCCTCAAAGTGCTGAATGTATTCTGTGGTAGCCCTGTGAATGTTCTCCTTGCGAGTCATGTTTTCTGGCCATCTTATATCTTCAGCTTGAGAGTTTTTCAAAGAGTATATAATAAACTCCACCTTAGCTTCAATCTGTTTCTTTTCTTCTCCTGTAAGGGTCTCTTTTGGTATGTCAAATGAGAAGATACCAGGCCGCGGTGGAAAAGGGATTTCCTGTAATGCCCCGAATTGTCGGATAACCCTCTTTGGATAATATGCGGTAGAGCCTGTGAATCCTAGCAAAGGGACTGGGTCTTTGCCATTACATGCGAGCCTGACTTTGCCTAGTGTTGGCAATCTAAGCCGCCATCGGAGCTATTCTGGTTTCAAAATTTCAAGGAATTTTTTCCATTCTATGAAGTTGAACTTAAGAATACGTGTATGGGTTGTGACGAAGGTTTTAAGAGGATGGGTATTGGAGCTAATCTCAGTGAAACCCATGCGGATATGGAATTGTCTGATATGAGATGTGAACCACAAGGATAGAAGATCACTAGAGGATCTAAAGATTCCCTTCTTATTTTTCTTGAAGCGATTTAGGGAAAGGAATGTTTCAGCAAGGATAATGTTCGAGTAATCTCATCCACAACAAACTTGTCTAACTACTACAGCCATAATAGGGTCGAAGGTAACAGACAAGATTGGGAATAGCACAAAACTAAAGAAGGACAAGATAAAGGCTCTACCAGATTTGGTCCCTTTAGTGGCAGGGAGCTTGGGGAATCGATCTAGAAGGAATGATAGTGAAATTAGTCCAGAATTACTTTTGGCATCCGCTTTGACTTCGTTGAGGCTTGTATCAAGGAATTCAGCTAGTTGACTCAAGGGCTCAAATCCTATGGGAGGTTGAACTAGTAAGTGAGTAAACTCAACTCCGATGGCGGCGCTGTACTCTTCAAGAGTAAGGGTAACTTCCAGCCCTTCCATGGAGAAGGTAGCGGTGGTAGGATCCAAATAGAGTGCCATGGTTGAATAAATGCAGGTGCACTCAATCTTCAGCAGGTCCACTAGATACCACAGTCGTGATTTGGCGTATTTCTGGCTGGCGTCGCCCATGCTATCCCACCATGATAGGAGCTCGGTTCGAGGAACTTTGAACACTTGAATATCATTCATTCCCATCAAGTCTAAAATATGCAAATGATTTTGAAAAGTCAATCGTCAAAAATTACTTTAAACATGTGACTATGCAAATGCCATGAAACATGCATGGGCTAACTTAATTGCATAGTTCAATTGAAGAAATGGAAATTAGAACCTTTTTCAGGTACTGAAGGCCTGACTTAAAGTCTAATTTGAATTTCAGGAAAGTGAATTATGCAATTTAGTCAGGTTCACTCCAGTGACTAAGGGAAACAACAACGTCACATTCCATTGGTCAATGCATCAAATGTGAGTAGAGCGGAATGAATCCCTTATTACAACCAGGACGCCTAACCAAAGAAAGGTAAAGAGAGACTCTACAAACAAGAAAGCCATAAAAGGCCGATGGAATGTAAGGATCTAAACCACCATTTCCCAACGGTCTACTCTTCTTTACAATGATAGTCAGTCGGGAACCATCCCCCAGTTGAGTGTAAGGGGTCGTCTTTAGTGAATTGATCGAGGCATGTCAACTCTTCTGGCCATTCTCTGGTCCACGGTATAATGACTTCCGGAGTCTTCTCGCGTTTCGTCTTTTTGAGTAGAATGTGTTTCGGCCTTGTCTTGATCGCATGGCGTCTCCTTTTTCCCCAAAGGGTGATCATGGGTATATCTTCATTAGCTTGCCGTTCAGCCTTTCGACAAGCGTACGCGTCCCTAGCTAAGTGGTTGCGATGTTGTCTCTTCATTTCCAAGTAATCCTTGAACATTTCGTCTGTTTGTCGCTTAAACCCGAGGTTATCGACATAGTAGCGGGTTTGGCAATCTTCGGCGTATCCCAACTTGCGTCCAGTTAGCTCTCGGCAATGCACAAATCTGGTAAAGTGCAACCTCGTGTTCGGTTCAGGGCGAGTGACTTTCCTTAGGCATTCGAAGGTTACCAACTCTGTTGAACTTCTAGGGAACAGCGACATTCTACCCCTTTATCATCGTTATTTCAATTAGTCACTTGAGTGATTTTCACGATGCATGCAGATGCATGTGGATGCATGTAATGCATGAGTCATACTATGGAACAGGGAATAGTAATGTACATTAAAAATAAATGCCTTACCAACCAAACTCGGGGAATGTGAAATGTTCCCCCGTAACAACATGCGGTTTTAGGTATACTAACCATCCATAGACATACGTATGAGACAAGTGGGTATACTCTAAAAATAAAAAATCAGGTGAGGAACCTACGGCTCAGGCTCCCACAATCTAAATGAGGCAGGCTCCTCCCCAAGGGTACCCACCCAAGAGGGTTAGATATCGCCAATTTGGATTGTGAGCGGAAACGAACACGAAAGTCTCAAGTGCCATCAAACACGAGATCCTTTCGTACCCTTTCCCTATCTAATGTAACCTAAAAGGTGTTTGCAGTCGGGGTTTGACCGCCAGTGTATGCGATGTGTCGTGATCATCACAACACAAGGTCATGCACAACAGTTTGTATCAAACACCGCTTCAATATGTGCGTAAGATAAACATACATTCTAAACTTCAACGTGCAGGAAAAATGTCAACAATCACTCCACCCCTTATTTCTCCAATCTGCAAAAACATCTAACACAATGGTTAGCATACGTACCTCACCTTCAAGAGCGTCTGCAGAAAACAATGTCAGATAAACCAACCAACTTTTTAATCGGCTCAAGTCCTCTGGAATTCTTAACCAGAGATTCTGGGTTAGAATAGTCCCCAGTGGAGTCGCCAGTCTATCGCGACCCTCTCTCGAGCACTGCCGGGCTCTCGCTGGCTAATGGGCCACCCGATGTCGCCTGATCGGACGCGGGCCTCTCCCAAGGTCCATTACCCAAATCGCAACGGCTGGATATGCGTGGTCGACCTTCGGTGCGGTCTGGTGACATATGATATGTGTACATGTCAAGGAGTCGCCACCAATCGTTTCGTGGAGGGTACGATCGGAAACCCTATCGAATAGTTGGGAGCGGTCTATTCGATTCTGCGAAAACCAGAGAATTGGGATCGGGAAATTTGTTACGCCAATTGTCAGACTTGACGCCCTTTCGGCACCTAAGTTGAATGATTCATCTGATCCTAGGATTTCATACAGATGAGTGGGGTACGGATCCTAAATCTAGGAGTTCATGCAGATAGGAATGACTACTCTATCACTCACAGTCAATAAAAATAAATGCGCAAATCAAGGATCCAAAGCATGCGGATAAATCACATGAAAGCAGCATGGCATCCCTAATGAGGCCATATTGGCCTAGAGAAGTATCAATCAAGGCTTAAGAGTGATTTTGACATGATTAGCCCATGATGGGTAAAATCATAATTTTGAGCAATATGGGGAAATTCCTAGACACCCTAGAAATCCCCCAAAAAATGGTGGAAATAAGATTGGCGATCAAACCAATCAATTTCCTATTTTTCTAGAATTTCTAGAATTTTTCTGGAATTTAAAAGTGATTTTACCCTTGAAGGGGTAAAATCGTCATTTTGGACAGAGACGAAAACTGAAAATCTCAAATATTAGGGTTGGTCACCCACCTTAAGCAATTTTCAGGACTCGATTGGAATGGGAAAGACGATTTACCCATTGAGGGGTAAAATCATCATTTTGAGAAAAGAGACGAGACTCGAAAACCCAAGCCCAAGAATTGATCGCCTAACCGACCCTAATTCTTACTTTGGCATTATCGACTTATCTCAAAATACAAAGGAGAGACGAATTACCCATAAAGGGCATAATCGTCAATTTCCAGAAGAACGGATGAGAAATCCCAAAAATAGGATTGACCAGTTGTCTGTGGTCGATCCTCAATTTTTGGGGATTTCTAGAGTGTCTAGGAATTTCCTATAATTTTTCTATATTTTTTTGGGATTTTCTAGGATTTTCAAGCATTTTTTAGGATTTTCTAGAATTTTTATGATTTTTTTATTTTTAAAATCATTTTCTGAAATTTTTTTACTAAAAAAAAGGATTCGGACCAGGTCGATCCGACCCAGACCCGAACTCGCGTGAACCCCTCGCCCAAAACGACGCCGTTTTACGCCTTTTTATTTTTTGGATATTCGGACTTGATCCGACGGTTTCTATTGAACCACGTGGCTATTCCACGGCCATCGGATCAACTTACTAAATCTTACGGTCCAGATTGGAAGGAGACTCCATCAGGACCGTCCGATTGACCTACCAAAATCTACGGTCAGGATTAGAACGCAAGACTCGATCTGGACCGTCTACCCTCACTAACCTAAACGACGCCGCACTACCACTAACCTAAACGGCACCGTTTCAACTCATTTTGATTTTCTGATTTTAAAACATTTTCGAATATTCGTAATTAAACTAATCGGACTGCCACCAAAATTTAGACTCGATTAATCCTAGCCGTTGGATCTAATCCAACTCAGCTTAACAGACTAATGGTCGTGCTGACTCGACACCTCCGCGAACCAACCACAGGACGACACCTGGGCCTTTGACTCGTTGACTCTGCCACGTTAGCTTCGTCTTCAACCTCTTGACCCCGACGAAACGAACAGCTGAGCACCTCCAACGACGATCCAACGGTGGAACCATAACTAAATCGCGCGAGACCAGCACCAATCGACTCGCAATCGTCTCTAGTCTAACATACCTAAGAATCAGGGCATCTAATTCACAAAATCGCGAGCATCATGCAGAATGCCGAGTACGGCCATGGAAGTTCGATCGCTCGATTCACATCAAACCATGGCAATTCAGTCACAGAATTGCATCAATGGAGGTTCAGAAGACTTACCTCGAGCTCCGATCGGGCTCGCACGGCCTTTATTTGGCTAGGCAAGAACGAACAGGGACCGGTTATGGAGGTTAATTTTGAAGACTCGATTCGAGGTATTCGAGCGAAGTCGATGCAAAATGAAGATGCAATGATGGTTAGGGATGCTTGAAGAGTAAAACGCCTACCCTAACTCGAAGAATCAAGGTCAGAATCGAGTTCCGCCATTAAAGCATAGTGCGAAAGCTTGAAAACCAGACTCACCTGTTTTCGTGGTTTCAGCTCGCGCGGTCGACGGCGATCGCTTCCTCCCAGTATGGGCAGCCTCCTGACGACCTTGTCGAGCTTTGGTTTAGCCTGAGAAGGCCCAACCAACGCTCTGCAAATTCGAGCTCAAACCTTCGACCACCGTGAGGGAAGGTGAGCTCTCTCTCTCTCTGTTGATTCTAATCGCCCTCCTCCAACCGAATCAACCTTCCACTTCCTCTTTCTTGCTTTCTTTTTATATTTTTCCCTTTGAAAAACTGTTCGCGAGGGGCGGAAGAGGGCCGGTGACCTACGCACGTGCAGACACGTGCGAAATGGTCACCGACGACCGGTGATCGACGGAAATCAGATGGCCAGTTCCGTTAGGACCTCCGGTGATCACATTTGGCGTGAATTTGGACGAATTTCATCTGAGTTCTGTCGTCGTTGACTTTTGTAGGTACCGCAGTCTTGACCGGCCAATTACTCTCCGTTCTGACGACCATTGGTCGTGATTTTGGTTTCGATCGCCGGGGAATGACTTGAGGAACAAAATCCCTCCTCAAACTCTTCCAATCGTGGCCGTTTTTACCCTCAATTTCGTCATTGAAATCCAACTTGACACTGTTCATTCGCACGGGTTGTTGATGAGGGAGATGATGTTAGGAATATTATAAGTTATTTTGACATACACAAAACCATTTATATAATGTAGTTGCTTCTAAAGGATTTGTACTTCACTACGGTTGATCACTAACACTCTTCTTTTTGCTAGAAGCAGGCAAACCATTTGACAGAAGCACACCAGTTCCAAATTGGAACACGTCACTTGTGGATTATTCTTCAATCAACTAATTCCATTTTGTATCTCTTAGCAGATCAAATTCCCCACTAACGGTCGATGATTTGGAAAAGATTTCGATGCTATGTCATAATATTTTAGTATCAATCAAAATGATTTCCTAAAGGTTTTTTCCTTATATAGGAGATCTTGATTGTCTTTCTAAATGTAGGCAAATACCTTATACTCTTTGTCTAAAGGTCTTTTGATATGTTTGTATGGGCGAATATATCTTTCTAAATTTCTGGTGAATCTTACCGTAAACAACTTGTGTTCCTTTATCAATCAACCAACGGCTAGTTTTGGTGATTGATCCTTGAAGTGGATCTGTCCAGCGGAGAGCTTGGAGGACGGGGGCTATAAAGAGCACAAAGTTCAAAGAACGGAGGACGACCAAGAGACAACTGACCCTATTCAAAGAGAGCGCTTTATTATTATTCTGTGAATCCTGTAAGAGAGAGTGAAGCAGGGAAAGAGTGTTGAGATCTTAACAGATGCATAGCTCGCTTCTGTAGAAGCAGTAGAAATCCAAGCAATCACTCATACTCATGTAATCTCTTATTCGGATACTTAGTGAAATCCAGCCAGTAGGCTGTTAGTGTGGGAGAGTGGACGTAGGCCCTCAAAAGCCGAACCACTATAATCTCGTGTGCAACGCTTTCCTACTCCTTCTGCTTCTATTAACTGCATCTATTAACTGTCTGGCAGAAGCTCTACAATACTTTGCTATCACTTGTATTATTTCGATTTCGATTATTTTATAAATTCCGCGTTATTCATCGAAATTGGATTGGTACACCTATTCACCCCCTCTAGGTGTATAGCCTAGCCTGAAACAACAATTGGTATCAGAGCCTAAGGCTTGTCTTTGGGAGTGTATACTTCTAAGCTAACGATCCTAAATGGCTAGCATTCTTGGAGCAGGTATTGTGGAAGGACAAAGCAACACGCGACCTCCATACTTTGATGGAAGAGACTACAACATCTGGAAGAATAAGATGAAAGCATTCATCAAATCAACAGATCCACTAATG
This sequence comes from Rhodomyrtus psidioides, assembly GCA_021437785.1. Lineage (NCBI taxonomy): Eukaryota > Viridiplantae > Streptophyta > Magnoliopsida > Myrtales > Myrtaceae > Rhodomyrtus > Rhodomyrtus psidioides. Next base: position 7,549,615 of record JAILYB010000015.1, on the reverse strand, counting down.
TGGGATGTTGTGCATAATGGGGAAAATTCTACAATCTCCTCGTCAAAAGAAAGTAGCAAGGAAGAACCAAAGCATAGTACCACAGAAATCACCAAAAGAGAAGCTTTGGATTCAAAAGCAATTTACTCATTCTATTGTGCTTTATCTCCATCTCAATATAATCGTATCCGCTCTTGTGAAACAGCAAAGGAAATCTGGGAAAGTCTGCAACTTACCCATGAAGGGACTGATTGAGTCAAGGAAACAAAAACGAATATTTTACTTGGAAAGTATGAATCTTTCAAGATGAAACCTGACGAATTTGTTTCTGATATGATCAACAGGTTCACAAACATTGTAAATGGCTTAACATATTATGGCAAGCAGATCTCTCAAACAGAAATGGTCAACAAAATTCTGAGAGGGTTGACAAAGGAGTGGAACAACATCAAAACCACTATTCGTGAAACTTCGAGAATCTCACCTTTGACTGTTGATGAACTTGTAGGTACATTAACATCCTATGAGTCTGAGCGCCAGAATGATGAAGATGAAACAAAAGGAAGAAAGGAAATTGCCCTGAGATCTAAGATGATTAATTCAAGTGACTCCGAATCAGAAGCAGAGGATAACGATGAAGAATTGGAACTGATGGTAAAAAAATTTAGAAAGATGGCTAGAAGAGGAAGAAGCTTCAAAGGAAAACGTCCTTTTAGACAAACTGAAAAATCTTCTGCAGAAAAAGATGAAAGCAAGGAGGTAACTTGTTTCAAATGTGGTAAACGAGGACACATCAAGCCAAACTGTCCCTCTCTGAAGAAAACTCGAGGAAAATTTGGGAAGAAAAAGAAAGCGTTAAAGGATGAGACATGGAGTGATACCGAGTGTGAAGAAAGTGATGATGAAGATTGCGCAAATATTTGTCTTATAGCAACTTCGGATTCAAAGGATGAAAAAGAGGTAAGTTCTTTTGACATCTCTGATGAAGTATCTGATTACATGAATGAATTATGTTCGAATTTGAAAAAGGCTCTTAAAAGGATCTCTGAGTTGAAAAAGGAAAATTCTTTGTTAAGAAAACAGGAACTTTCCAAAAATGAAAAGATTGATTTTCTTCAAAAGGAATATTCTATTGTGCTTCATGATCGTGATCTTCTCAAAAAGGAAAATATGAGCTTATCCGAAAAACATGATTTTCTCAAAAAGGATTTCTTAGATTTGCAACAAAAATACGATTCTCTCTCAAAAGAGAATGCTTTTATCAAACAAGATATTTCTAACATAAAAATAACTTTTCGACAGGTTCAAAAACCTTGGAGCATATTCTCTCTATTCAGATTCCTTATTATGACAAAAATGGTCTTGGAATGGAGAAGAAAATAGTTTTACAAAATACATTCCCTAGACATGAAGAAAGACAAAAACAGAGACCTTCAAAGAAACAGTACAAAAAGCATTTTCAAAGACATTTCATAAAACATGTTGGTTATAAATTTTTCTGTTCCAATTGTGGAGTAAGACTCATCTGAAAAATGAGTGCTCCAAAATTTGGAAACCTATCAGAGGGCCTTTTATCAAATTGATGGAGTTTACTAACACAAAAGGACCCAAAAAGATTTGGGTATCAAAGAAATCGTGAATCTATCTATTGTTTGTAGGTACCAAAGAAAAAGAACAAGTTGTACCTTGATAGTGGCTGCTCAAGACATATGACAGGTGATGCGAGCAAGTTTATGGACATTTCCAAAGTAAATGGTAGAAGTGTGTCTTTCGGAGGAAGCAAAGGGAAGATAACAGGTAGAGGCACTGTTAGAATCGGAAAGCTAACGATAAGTAACGTATCACTCGTTGAAGGACTCAACTATAATCTTCTGAGCGTAAGTCAACTTTGTGATATTGGTTATAAGATATGCTTCCAAGAGAATAAATGCATAGGTGAAAGCAGTGACAAAACTCAAATCTTCACTGGAAGAAGACACGGAAACATCTACCTATTAGATGTGGACACTGAAGAAGAAAAATGTCTGATTACAATCAAGGAAGAGTCTGACCTATGGCACAAGAAACTTGGGCACATCAGTCATAAACAAATTATCAAGCTATATTCCAAAAAGCTTGTGAAAGGATTACCAAAAGTCAGGTTTGACCAAGCTGAATTATGTACAACCTGTACTCTCGGAAAGCAGGTAAGGAGTTCCTTCAAACCAATCAATTGTGTCTCTACTAATCGAGCATTACAGGTTCTACATATGGACATTTTTGGTCCTACCCAAAGTCAAAGCCTTGGCGGTAAGAGATATTGTTTAGTGATAGTAGATGATTATACTCGTTATACAAGGGTATACTTTCTTGCTCACAAAAATGAAGTATTTTCATATTTCTCTAGCTTTGCAAATCTTGTCCAGAACGAAAAAGGTTGCACAATTTCGTGCATTAAAATGGATCACGATGGAGAATTTGAAAATCAAAATTTCTCTTCCTATTGCATTGAAAAAGGTTTACAACATAATTTCTTTACTCTTTACACTCCAGAACAAAATGGGGTTGTAGAGAGGAAAAATCGTTCTCTACAGGAAATGGCAAGAACACTCTTAATCGAGAGCAAAATTCCTTCATACTTTTGGGCAGAGGCAGTCTCAACTGCTTGTTATATTTCAAACCGTTTGTATCTCAGACCACTTCTTGACAAAATGCCTTATGAACTCTTTAAAGGCAGAAAACCGAACATCTCCTACTTCAAAGTGTTTGGTTGCAAATGTTTTGTGCTTAAAAATGCAAATGATAGAATCGGTAAGTTTGATGAAAAATCCGATGAAGCAATCCTTCTTGGCTACTCTACAACAAGCAAAGTATACAGGATTTTCAACAAAAACTCTTACATTGTGGAAGAATCAATGAACATGAAGTTTGATGAGAAGAGCACTCTCTATGTCACTCATGTGGAAGGAGATGCAGAACAAGGCGTACATAACAACTTGTCTAAAGACTCTACTCAATCCGACTCTATCAAAGCTAAGTCTGCCTCTACAGATGAAAAGCTGAAAGAGAAGTTTGATCACAACTGGAAACATAAGTCCAGTCGTCCTCTACAACTTGTCATTGGAAACGTACGAGATGGAATAAAAACTCCAGCCTCTATCAAGGAAATGACAGGTACGTTTGCTCTTATTTCTAAAGTTGAACCAAAAGACTTGACAGAAGCACTTTCGAATGAAAGTTGGATAGAGGCGATGCAAGAAGAACTACTACAGTTCAAAGTAAATCAAGTCTGGGAACTGGTTCCAAAACCAAAAGATCGACCAGTCATTGGTGCAAAATGGGTGTTTCGAAATAAGCTTGATGACAAAGGAAGAGTCATACGAAAAGGATACTCACAAGAGGAAGGGATTGACTATGACGAGACCTATGCGCCGGTAGCCAGGTTAGAAGCTATAAGATTATTATTAGCATATGCATGTTATTATGGCTTCAAGATTTTTCAAATGGATGTCAAAAACGCATTCCTGAACGGCTATATCAAAGAAGAAGTATACGTAGATCAACCACCAGGCTTCGAAGACCCGAACAGATCTGATTATGTGTACAAACTGAACAAAGCCTTGTATGGTCTAAAAACAAGCACCACGTGCTTGGTATGAGAGGCTGAGTACCTTCCTCATCTCTAATGGTTTTGAAAAAGGTAAAGTAGACACTACTCTGTTTATTCAAAGGGAAGGTAAGAACATTCTTCTAGTTCAAATATACGTTGATGACATCATTTTTGGTTCTACTAATGGAACTCTATGAAAGAACTTTTCGCAGATTATGACAAATGAGTATGATGGGTGAGTGTCGCGACCCTCTCGAGGTTAGTCTGAGGCTCTCGAGGGCTAATGGGCCGTCCAGTCTGGTCGGACGCGGACCTCTCCCAAGGCCCGTTACCTAAATCGCAACGGAGGTATGCGTAGTCGACCTTCAGTGTGATCGAGTGACATGTGCTAAGTGTGCATGCCATGGAGTCGCCACCAATCATTTTTTGGAGGGTATGATTGGACCACCCTATTGAATAGTCGGGAGTTTCTATTCAATTCTACGATAACCAGATAAATGGGTTCGGGGACTTAGTTACATAAACTATCAGAGTTGACGCCCTTTCGGTACCTAAGTTGACTGAGTTTTCTGACTTAAGATTTCATGCGGATGAGTGGGGTACGAGTCCTAAATCTAGGAGTTCATGCAGATAGGAATGACTATCCTAGCAATCACAATCAATAATAAAGTGCACAAATCAATGAATTCAAATGTACAAATAAATCACATGGCATCCCTAATAAGGCCATATTGACCTAGAGAAGCATCAATCAGGCTTAGGAATGATTTAGACATGATTTTGCCCATCAGGGGCAAAATCGTAATTTTGAGACAAATGGGACAATTTGCCCAAAAAGGGCAAAATCATCATTTCGGAATGAATCCGGAGTAAAACAATGTCAAAAATAGGTTTGGTCACTCAATTGACCCATTTCCTATTTTTTGTAATTTTCATGATTTTCTGGAATTTTAGAAACCGATTTACCATTCGAATGGTAAAATCGTCATTTTCTAAAAGAGGGAATGAAATGTGGAAATCTTAGACATAAGGTTTAGCCACCTATCTGGCCCATCGCCAAATTCTAAGCAATTTCCACAATTCATCAGAATATCAAAGACGATTTACCCTTTGAGGGGTGAAATCGTCATTTTGGATTAAATGGGAGAAAATCCCGAAAACGGCAACAAATCAATTTCTTTTGGTCATTTTCAGCCTTGGGAATTTTTTTTATAATTTTTCATGAATTTTCTGTAATTTTTCTCAATTTTTTATTTTTCCTTTGATTTTCCATTTTTTTTAGATTTTTCTGTTTTTTATTATTAATACTTTCTGAAAATATTTTCTTTGACAACATACCACACTTAACCAAGTAAACAAGCTAACTACTAGATTGAAATAAATACATGCAAATCAAGTCTATAATGGCGATATTTTAGAAAAATAACTCTGATATATGGATCGGGTACGTAGAATATACCGGATTGGACACCGACCTTCAATCGCCCAGCCCCAGCCTACGACCATCTCCATGCCCGTTACCTGTCGATCGCCATTAGAATGTCAATAGCCAATTTCACAAATTAAGAATGAAATGATTTTTTTTTTATAAAAAAAATAAAATAAAAATCGGACACTGTTAAGACACTGTTCCGACACGTTCCGACACGTTCGACACTCTCCGACACGTCCGGACACGCTCCGACACGTTATGGCACGGCTCGACACTCTCCGACACGCCCGGACACGCTCTGACACGCCCGGACACGGCTCGACACGCTCCGACACGCTATGACACGGCTCGACACTCTCCGACACGCTCCGACACGTTCGACACTCTCCGACACGCTCTGACACGCTATGACACGGCTCGACACTCTCGGACACGCCCGGACACGCTCCGACACGCCCGGACACGTTCCGACGACGGGACGGTGACCCGAGGCCGTTTCTGAGCTCCACCAGCGGCGCGTAGGCTCCACAAGCTCTGAGGGAGGAGGTAGGACTCCGGGGCGCCGGAGGCGATAGCGCGCTTTGGCGACGACGGATTTGGCCCGATCCGAAACAAACCCGACCAAACTCCGAAACGGGTGGAGGCCGCGGGTCTTGAGTTGTTCACGGCGGCTTTGAGGTACGACGGTTAGCGACGACGGAAGGTGGGGATTCCATTTTTTGGCGTCCACCAAGAAGAAGAAAAGAAATGAAGAAGAAGAAGCCACGGGCCAGGAAGCAGAAGAAGAAGAGGAGGAAGAAGAAAGCTGCCGAAGAAGAAAAGGGGGGAGAAGAGAGGGAACGGCCGAAGAGAGAGGGCTCATCCTCTCTCTCTCTCAATTGAGTGCACTCAAGTGCACTTGAGTGCACTTGAGTGCCTTCAAAAAGAGAGAGAGAGGAAAAGAGCAAAAGAGAGAGGGAGAGCGTGTGAGAAAGAGAGGGAGCGGGCGCGAGAGAGAAAGGGAAAGAAAAGAGGGACACATCGTGATGACGGTGGTCCCCTCTTCCAATCATCACGCTCCCTCTTTCGTCAATTTCGTCAGTTAGGTCGGTTGCCCAATTCGCACAATTGTACAATCAGCGAACAATCGGACTAAGGTGCAACATAGAGCACTCAAATTGACTGCCAAGATTCGAAAACTGTAAGAACTGCAAATAAATAAATAAATAACTCAAATGGCATTTTTTTAGCCAAATTCAACTTCATATATTACGAAAGAACACATGCGATTGAACTTGATTTTTGACTTTTTATGAGGTCAAAATAAAAAATACAATCAAAATAAAATATTGACTATTTTTATAAATTTTTGAGACCTCAAATTCGATTTTTTTGATTTTTCATGTATTTTTATATTTTTCGAAAAAAAAAATAAAAAAAAATATGAAAAATTTGAAAAATTATTTTTGTCAAAAACGGTTCCTTTAGCTTGGCCAAGGTTACCAAAATTGATTTTGTAATTTTTTTAACTTTTTATAGATTTTTTATGATTTTTTTAAAATAATAATAATAATAAAAAACTAGAAAAGACTTATCAAAAATCAGGTGTCAACAGTGAGTTAAATTTTTTCCTTGGATTACAAATCAAGCAAGGAAATGAAGGTACGTTTATCTGTCAAGAAAAGTATGCAAAGGAACTAGTAAAAAGGTTTGGGCTTGATAAATGCAAAAAGACTGAAACTCCTATGTCACATTCTTCAAAACTTGAAAAAGATGAAACTGAGAAAAAGGTTGATAAAAAACTCTATAGAAGCATGATTGGATCTCTACTGTATCTTACTGCCTCTCGACCAGATATTCTTTTCAGTGTGTGTATGTGTGCTCGTTTTCAATCAGATCCAAGAGAGTCAAATCTCTCTGTTGTCAAGAGAATCGTTAGATATGTCAACACTTTCTCTTCACTTGGTTTGTGGTATCCTAGAGATTCAAGATTCTCCCTTATTGGATATTCTGATGCTGACTATGTTGGATGTCGAATTGATAGAAACAGCGCATCAAGAACATGCCAACCAATGGGAAACATGCTGGTATCGTGGTTCTCCAAGAAACAGAGTACAGTGGCTCTATCCACGGCAGAGGCAGAATATGTTGCTCTGGGAAGCTGCTGCACACAAATCTTGTGGTTGAAGCAACAACTTCAAGACTATAATATTGAGGAATCCAACGTTAAGATTAAGTGTGACAACACAAGCGCCATTAGCTTGACAAAAAATCCTGTTCTTCACTCAAGGGCCTAGCACATCGAGATCAAGCATCACTTCATAAGAGACCATGTGCAAAACAACGATGTTCACATTCAGTTTGTTGATTCTAAAAATCAATTGGCTGACTTTTTTATGAAGCCACTTGAAAAAGGTAGTTTCAATTTTATTAAAGAGAAGCTTGGAATTACTAACATTCCTATGAAATCTTGAGTAGATGCAGGAAACATAGGCTGAAAGAAAGGAAATAAAATCCTTTCCAATTTGCTAAGAAGCGAAGGCATGATCTCAAATCTCTTATGATTTTATTCGAATATGCTGTGATTGATTGATTGAATATTATCATGCATATTCACTTTCCAAGAAAAACTACCCGTTACCATTTCTAAAAAATCCCTACTTTCACGGCCATCTTGGAAAACCGCTCGGGAAGTTGCCTTTAATAACTGCTCTTTACACTCTCCTTATAAAAGGAACAGTTTCTCACTCGTCACACACAAGACCACCCTTCGAAAAGCCATCAACTTTCTCGTATCTTCTAAAAAATTCAAACTTTCCACATGAAAACCGTTCGTCTTCTTCATCATGCCTCGTAAACCTGTCTCCCTCGAACCAAAGAAGATTTCCACCTCTGTTTGCCGATCACAAAGGACTTCCGCCCAAGCCATCCGCCTCTCCAAACGCGAACCCTCACACATTTCTTTGGTGGACGAAGACTCAGATAGCATGGAAGTCTCTTCTGCCGAACGAGGATCGAGTGGGTCCACTAACTCACCGCTAAAGGAGGGAACTTTACAAGTATTTCATACTCCTGACACACACCCGAGTCCAGGTTCGAGTATTTCCACTCCTTCTTCGTTACAAACTCTAGAGAGGATACAGAAATCCATAACCATCATGCGTGAATCCGGGATGGATGATCATGCTGTTGAAAAATTTGTGAAGAATTTTGGGTTCGATTTAGAGTCAGATGTTGAGACTGATGTTCGAAAATTTGTTAGTCCTCTTGATTCTGCCAGTGTTGAGAAATAGAATGTTGGTACATCGAAAGGCAAGGAAAATGTTAGTGCTGATGTAGAGGAAGCATACGACACTACGGAAGGAGGAGATGACACCGAGTCTAGGGTAAGGACTATTGATGACGATGATTTGCTGTTTGAGAACTTTCGAGCTTTTGGTGGGTTTGCAAAAGATACAAAATTTCGACCCAAACTGTTCAAGAGTCAACAACATTATGACTCTTTTGAAAGCTTTCTAGCAAGAAAAGTAATGCCACATAAGACGGTCGATTTTGACTATCTTGATAGTCATGGTATTCTTGTCACTGAGATGTTTGAGAAGTTAGACTTGCTAACCTTTTGCACTGACTCTGAAGTTGTGTACCCTGAATTGGTGGCTCTATTTTATTCCAACTTGTATTTCACAAAGAACCCGAACAGGATGACTTTCATGTTGGTGATTTTTGAAGATACTGACTATTGAAGAAGCATCGGGACACACATCAACTATGCTGCCATGCCTCTGATATACAGGATCGTGCACAAGATTCTCATTGGATGTATTCGTCCTAAAGCCTCATCCACTACTGATGTATTAAGGTATGAAGCTCGATTGATGGCTGCAATTGTCAAAGGCAAAAACTTTTCGTTGGCACATACCATCATTTTTCTGATGTATCGCACTGTCACAAAGCGAGCTGGTCAACTTCCTTATGGAGCTCTCATTACCAAACTGTTTCAAGCATTGGATGTCAAATCCCCCTCGATAATGAGGAAAGAAATTCTGCCAGGTATGACAGTAGGAGCTAATACATTTTTTAAGATGCATTTTTCTGTTACTCCTGATGGCTGGATGGATAAGGACGATCAAATCATCAAGATAGGCTGTGATCTTGATGATGCTGCAAAGAAGATCATTGGTGCAACATTGGTGAAATTGAAAGGAGCTTTAATGAAAGCATCTGCGTCCCCGAAGAAAGGAAAAAGAGTCAAGAAGGATTCTGTCTCCTCTGACTCTGAGAATACTATCTCTGGCGATGCATCACCTTTAAGCCACAAGTCTACTCAAGTTGCGATAGATGCACAAGTTGCCGAGGAGATGGAAAAGGGAGAAACTACTCTACTGGAAAAGAGTAGTGAATTGGAAGAGATTGCCACAACCTTGTTTGAAGCAAAGGAGCAGGCTATTAAGCACACTGAAGACATAATTCGAGACCTGGATACTCAGATTCGTGAAAAAGCTCAAGAAGAAGCAGCAACACAGGCTCAGTTGGAAGCTGCGACCCATGCCAGATTGCTTGAAGAGGCCAAAGCAGAAGCAGAAGCTACTGCCAAGGCGCAGCCAGAAGCAGATGCTTTATATGAGAAGAAAAGCATCTCTCAAGCTCAACTTGCAGCCACAGCAGCCATTACGAGAGTAATTGAGGAAGAAAAGAAACGAAAAGCTGAAGAACTTGCTGAAGCAAAGGCACGGAGAGCAAAAAGGGAGGAGGAAAAGCAACAACTTCGCGAGGAATACTTTGAGGTTCTTCGAAGTGAAAAAGCTCAACGTGAAGAGGACCGAACTGATTTTGTTGACAAAATTGATCTTGCAGGCTTTCATTTGGATAATATTTATTTGAATCCATGTTATATCCGGACGTCAACAAACATTGGATGGGATTTTTGAAATCCTATCTTATCCTTATCCTATCCAACATTATCCTATCCGGCAAAAATGTCCGGACGACCAAACGCAGCCTTAGGGTTTAAAACCAGCGAAATATCCTTCCATGCCTAGCAACATCGTGGCACTACAATAACGCGGACATGCTTCTTCTTAGGGAAAATGCGTGTCGGACATGTCGGGAGCATGCCACAGCTACGGACACGGGAAGTGTCCGGATGGAAGGTGAATCAAAAAGAGAGAGAGAGACGAGAGACATGAGAGGTGAGAAGAAAGTGAGAGTGGGTGTTAATGGGATGAAACACGAGGCGGTGAGCCGCAACACCAGATCAGCCAGTTGAACCGACGGAACTTCTGCACCGACACCGTTGACTGGTACAGCCGGTGGTGGTGGTGGTGCGACGGTGTCACGTCACCGTTGCGAGGAGAGTGGTGGGGCGGCAGATGTGCATGTTGCTGTTGCCGATGATGTCGAGTCATAAGAGAGATAATAGTAGAAGTAGCTGTTATGAAGGATGAGATAGAAAAGGGAGCTGCAATAGACATGGCAAGAGTTTCATGAGAGAGTGGGTTTTGCGAATGGAGAAAAGAGGAGAGAGAATGGGGAAAAGAAAAAAAGTTGGGGGATTTTACTTGTTCAGACACATACATCGACTTTTTCTCACATGTCCACTCACCCCTCACCTGTCTTGTCATCACCTCGACGTGCCATCTCTACCCACACATGTGCACAAGAGAGAAGATTTCGAGGGATATAAGGGTTGACAGAATCAAGATAAGAAGATAAAAAAAAGAAAGAGTTAGGTCGGAATTGTTATTTCTGTTCTTTATAATGATATATGCAACATAAAACATGTCCCTTCAATTTTTTTTTTTTTTTTATAGAATTTACCTGTATGCTCAGGTTCGTGCTTCCGATAGATTCTCACTTAATTTACCATCACTTGAAAAAGAAACAATAGTTGAAATCCAATTTACATCTCAACCAAATCAATCAGTGAATTGAACGAGATTTATATCATATATACTACTACAAGATTACCCAGGCTACAGATCAACATGCTAACTTCAATTCAAATGTCTAATGCTTAGGATTAGGACAATCAGATTGCTTGCTGGACCCTTCTCATAATTCATTTAAAGTTGGGACTTGGACCTGGCATTACTTAATTTACCATCACTTGAGAAGGAAAACAAAAATTGAAATCCAATTTACACCTCAGCCAATTAATCATTCAAGATTGTTTAATTTTTTTTAGCACCTTCCAGTTTTATTGGGTGCGCATAAGTGAATTTCTTTTGTGTTATTTGAGATAAATCTGACCTCGTCATCGGCTTGATGCAGTAAATGCTTACGGAGAGAAGAGGATGAGTAGCCGATGGCATCATTAAACATATGAGGCAAGGTAGGGGAGTGGAGTGCCCGAGTGCCCGTTCGATTCCTAAGTTTGAGTTATTTGAACATTATGTGTATTACTATGCTCGACGTAAATTCTCATTTCATCGGCTTTATAGTGCTTTTTTTATTGGATTCTCCGATTCTTGCAAGTTACATATGTATCATTGAATGGTCCAAATTTAGTTGGGGAGGCAAATCCAAGGTCTAACTTCATTATTTTTCTTGGAGAAGCTGCAAGTAAAAAGTCTTATCACTTTCAAGATTTTTAACTAGAAATAGGAGCGCCTCATTGATTTCTAACTGGAAAATGGGGAATGCCTCTATAATCTAGTATAAATATGAGGAATTAAACTCGTTTCCGTAACTTTGTAGGCTGCGTTTGGTGGTTCAGATTTGGGCCCGGATAGGATAACAAATTATCCTATCCGATGTTTGGCGATATCGTCCAAACCGGATAAACCCAGATCAAACACAGTATAAAAAATCCGGGGGAGGGGGTAGGATACATCTGGATTGGCTAAAAAATAACGATTGCTATCTCCTCACTATGCTTCTTCCTCATCTTCATGATCGTTATTTTTGCTGAGCTGCGTTTCCTCACTCAGTCAGCCGCCGCCGCCGCCGAAAACCCCTCATTTTGTTGAGTTGTGTTTCCCTCACTTAGTCAGCCGCTCTCTCTCTCTCTCTCTCTCTCTCTCTCTCTCTCTCTCTCTCTCTCTCTCTCTCTCTCTCTCTCTCTCTCTCTCTCTCTCTCCGTTGCTTCGAGCACCGCTACATATCGCCGCTGTGGAACCACTGATTGACACAGATATGGACATTCCTCTCCCAGACGAGCTCGACTGGCTCGAAGCTCAATCTCGCCTCCACGAAGAGGGCCCGCTGGACTTTGTTGACACCTGATTTTTGACCATCTTTTATTTTGATTTTTATTTCTAAAATTAATTAAAAATATCAAAAAAGTCATAAAATCACAAAATCAACTTTGGAAGCCTTAGCCTAGCCCTAGGAACCAATTTTGAACAAAAAAAATATTTTTTTTTATATATTTTAATATTTTTTTGAATTTACTTAATTATAAAAATACAAAAAAAAACCATTCGTGGTCAGAAAAATACACAAAAATATTCAATAGTTTTGTTTTAATTTCCTCTTCAAGTTTGTCACTATAAATCTTGACAATTCGGTTTGGGTCAATATGTTCCTTCACAAACATAAACCCGAATTGAACGTAAAAATTCTCTTTCAAGTCTTTTAATTTTCAATTATCACTTTTAGGAAGCTATGACATTGGATTCTAAAGCCTTGAAGTGCAATTGGGTCAATTTGCCCTCCAATTTGATCAATTCTAACCAAAAGGGTTTAATTGCGTGATTTTCTTTCAATTTAGTCCCCGGTTTCACGAGTCTTGAAATTAAACTTCACACGGGCGAACCCATTAAAATCAAACACCTCAACACTATAGTTTTCATCATGATGAATCCATTGGTCGCCTCAATTGGGACTAATTTGATCGTTTAGGCCTTCGATTGAGCAAAAATCATTTTCGGACCCTAGGGACAATTTGGGGTTTTCACAAAATTTCAATCGATTGATTCACGAAAATACCCATATTTGATAGAAAAAACGTCAAGGAGTCCGATTTTGGCATCAATTTCATGAAAAGAGGTCGATTTGGGGCTTGATTGGACGAAGAGATTCGAACCGGGCAGGTCGGGTCAGACCCGACCCGACCCCGTCCGATCGGGTCTGCAACTAAGTTGCAGACCCACTTGGCTGGCAGAAGGCAGTGAACATGGGATTAATGAAACGAGCATGGGGCCGGATTTTCGAGAAAAAAAAAAGACGACTGAACGTGGGGGGACAGAGGCGAGTGGTCCATGTCGGTGTTTTGGGGCATGATGGGCGTGCAGCACGCCGGTCGGCCACGGGAAAAAGAGAGATTCTCGGTTCTAAAAAGAGCTCGGCCGAGAGAGAGAGAAGGAAAGAAGGAAAAGAGCAGGGGGTTCGAGGAGAAACCGGGCCAGAGGCGGCCATCCGGGATCTTCAGAACGCAGCTCCTTTCATCACCGAGGCCTAGGTCGCCGTCGACAAGCCCACAACAGGTCGGTTTTCCTCTCCGACCTCCATTTCCATAGCGCACACCACATGTTCGACAAAAAATGGCCAAATGAACGATATTTGTTTGGGATCTCGGTCAGGCCGTCCTGAGCTTTATTTGTTACAAGTTTGGTTGTAAAGCTTCATTATATATGTCTCTAAGCCCGGCTTGGTGTTTATTTTTCATTGAAAACCATCGAGAACGATGGCCGGAGCTTCGTTGGCCACCATTCGGACCGAGAGCTTGCACCGGCAAAACCAGCGGTCGCCGGCCATCAAATGACCTCAGGTAAGCTTCTAAACCTCCCTAGGATGCTCTTTGAATGCTTAGAATTGAGCTTGGATGTAAAATAAATTTCTGCAAATTTGTTCGCCGGCACCGATTCGGGGGAGGTCCATTTAGTTGTTTTCCGGCGTCATTTTGGCCATGAAACGAGTGTATGTGGGTCGGGGTCTGATAGGGATCAGTTTGGTATGAAAATCGGGACTCAAAACTGTCGTTTTTACGTCGGTTTGCCTCCTCCAGCGAGGCACCGGCGACGGTCGTCTTCTCCGGCGAGGTCCCCCTCGGTCAACGGCTGACGTGGCTTGCCACGTAGGCAGCCACGTCAGCAAGGTGGGGACCGCGCTGGGTTTAATAAAAATAGATCGGACGGTGGAGAGTGTGCCACGTGTCACGATCTGGGTTTTTCGAAATTAAAAAATTAAATAAATTATTTTCAAAATAAAAAAATTGAATGATCCAAAGGTTGAAAATGCGCCAAGTGGCGCTCTGTGGTTCGTCCGCTCAACTCCCGGATCGGATGTACCAAAAGCGACCACGTGGCGCATTCTGGACCGGCCGATTAGGAAATTTTCAGAAAATAAAAAAAAATTATAATAAAAAAATCAAAAAATGACAAAAAATGGAAAATCAAAGAAAAATTCAAAAAAAATGGGAAAAATTACAGAAAATTCCTAAAAAATTCTAGAAAATTCTCAAAGCTGAAAATGACCAAAACAATTGACTTGTTATTATTTTCGGGATTTTCTCCTGTTTAATCCAAATGATGATTTGTGGGAATTGCTTAGAATTTGGCGATGGGCCAGATGGATGGCTAAATCTTATGTTTATGATTTTCACATTTCATTTATCTTTTTAGAAAATGACGATTTTACCCTTCAGGTGGTAAATTGGTTTCTAAAAGTCTAGAAAATTCTAAAAATTGTCGAAAAATAGGAAATGAGTCAATTGAGCGACCAGACCTATTTTTTTTTACATTGTTTTACTCCGGATTCATTCCGAAATGATGATTTTCCCTTTTCGGGCAAATTGTCCCTTTGCTTCAAGATTACGATTTTGCCCCTGATAGGCAAAATCATGTCTAAATCATTCCTAAGCCTGATTGATGTTTCTCTAGGCTAATAGGGCTTTACTAGGAATGTCATGTTAATTTGATATGACTACTTTGCATCTCCATATTCCTTGATTTGCGCACTTTATTGTTGATTGTGATTGTTCGGATAGTTACTCCCATCTGCATGAACTCCTAGATTTAGGATTCGTACCCCACTCATCTGTATGAAATCTCGGGTCAAAAATTCAATCAACTTAGGTACCGAAAGGGCGTCAACTCTAACAGTTGACGTAACTAAGTTCCCGAACTCATTTCTCTAGTTATCGCAGAATTGAATAGAAACTCCCGACTATTCAATAGGGTTTTCCAATCATACCCTAAAAAAAAGATTGGTGGCGACTCCATGGCATGCACACTTAGCACATGCCACCAAACCACACTGAAGGTCAACTACACATACCTCCGTTGCGATTTGGGTAATGGGCCTTGGGAGAGGCCCGCGTCCAACCAGACAGGACGGCCCATTAGCCCTCGAGAGCCCAGGTAACCTGGAGAGGGTCGCGACAGGCTGGCGACTCCATTGGGGACTGTAGAGAACTT
Organism: Rhodomyrtus psidioides; assembly: GCA_021437785.1. NCBI lineage: Eukaryota > Viridiplantae > Streptophyta > Magnoliopsida > Myrtales > Myrtaceae > Rhodomyrtus > Rhodomyrtus psidioides. The sequence continues at coordinate 7,534,278 of JAILYB010000015.1, read as the reverse complement.
GAGCCGATTAAAAAGTTGATTGATTTTTCTGACATGTTTTATGCAGATGCTCTTGAAGGTGAGGTATGTAGTTTAACCCTTGAGGTGTTAAATATTTTTGCAGATTGGAGAAATAAGGGGTGAAGTGCTTGTTAACTTTGTTTTTATGCAGGTAGGAGTTTTGGATGTATGATTAAGTGGATGTTTTATATTGAAGCGGTGATTGTTAAATAAGATGCACGACACTGAAGACACACACAACGGCGCCTAAAACCCCGGGTGCCCCCTATAGGAAAATAATAGAAGGAATTGAAAATGGAATCTCCGTGAGGGAAACACGGGGTAATCCATTTTTAATTTCGCTCATTTTGAACTATGGATCGAGTCCCAATGCAACGATAGTTGTGCAATAGAATCGGCTCTTTCTAGAACTCAAGGTGGGAACTTTGGCCTTAGGTACGAAGCCCAATCTTTCGATTTTTAGAGTCTTACCCTCACTTGTCTCATGCGTATGTCTTTGGATGGTTGGTATACCTAAAACCACACATAAGTCAATGAATTTGGTTGGTAAGATTTTCGTCCTCCCTCAAATTTGTTACAGTTCATATAAACGTAAGCATTTCATTCATCGCATAATTCTGGTGACTAGATTAAATGCCCTTTCGAGGATAGATATGTGTGTTTTTCCCCAACGTCCTTGATAGAAGACGAAGATGGTGATATCCCATGGCGCACACCAGGTGCACAAGAAGAGCCTGCTGTGGACATCATTAAGGTATTATCTGATAAAGATGGCGACTTGGAATAGGTGAGGCTGAAGCCACGTCTCGAAGAATGAAGCAGGGGCATCTCTAAGTGTTAGGATCACATTCCTTTGATTTGCTTTCCATTTCTAGCCATTTTGTATAGGATTCATTTTGCTGAGATCCTCTCTTTCTCGTCCCGTAGATTGATTGTATTAGGGATCTATTGGTATTATGTACATTCGGGTTGAAATTTGTTGTATTTCTTTTGATTTATCTTTGGAATGTGATAGTGGCATTTCTTCTAATCACTCGAATATTCCCAAATCAATTTTATAATTCCTTTGGAGGAAATTGAAATTGGAAGTCTTGCCTGACCTTTTGGCCGTATAGGGAAGTCCAATCCCAATTTCGCCAGAATGAGTTATGGACTTGAATTAGTTCATGCAAGTTTTGCATCATGGGTAATTCACGATAATTGATCAAAATTATTCGTGTTTTTCAAATTTAATGAAAAGATAACTACCTAAATTGCTTTCGTTCTTAGCGAGCGGCCTTAATTTAGGTGCATTATCTTCAATTGAATTTAAAACACATCATAATCGTTTTGTGCTTTTGAATGCTCCATTGATTTTCTTGGAGTTGATTAGAAGCAATTATCGTGAATTACATTCATTTAAATGGTATGCTTTCCTTCGAAAAATATTGATAAAAACTTTTCACATGAGGCTAAAACCCTTGTAAAAGTGATTATCCTTATTAATCATGAGCAAGCATAAAATTAAAAGGGATTTATGCTTTCTGTTTCAAATTCTTCCTTCTGATTCTGTCTTTCTATTTTCAGGTGAAAATCAAGTAGTAAAGGGGGATCTTTGCGTGGATAAATTTGGGGGGATATTCTTTCATCCGATCACAAGCGAGTTAGCAAAACATGACGTATTTGCTCGACTTATTGATATTAAGGCTCAGTTCACCCAAGTTGAAAGTGTTCAGGTGTTCGAAGAAATGAACCATACAGAAGTTAAAACACACACACACACACACACACGAGAGCTTTCATTTATTTTGCTCAATTAAAGGATTCCAAAAGCGGATCATACAATTCATCAGGGTGGAAGCGTGAAGCCGAAGTGGGTCCTAATGAGCATCACGAAGGAACTCAGCTGGCCCTCCATATTATTGATTCTATGCTTACACTCACCACTTCGTATATCAAGGTCCACAAGCTTGAGAAGAAGGCGCTGGCATTCATCCTTAAGCTTGGCAACCTTGGCTCTGTGATCTTCAGCAGTGAGTTCTAGATCCCGAACTAGTTCCCTCCCACGGGATATATCCGCGGTAACACTTTCGAGCCGCTCTTCCAGCCACTCACTTTGAAATTTCAACATGGTATTACGACAGTCACGCTCATAGGTGATCAGACATAAAGCCAAGCGCTCCACCAAATTTTCTCGTTCACGAAGCAACGTTGAGATCCGCTCGTTGGCAGACTCCATAACCTTATTGTGGCTGTCAGCCACGAAGTTAGTCAGCACCAAGCAATCACATCGGTCCTCGTAGCGGGCTCGTAAGACACGAGCCACGGTAACTTCCCAATGAGCAGCACGGTAGACCTCCAACGAGTTTGTGAAGAGGGTTGGGAAAATTCTGTATTCCCTCCCCAACGTAGCACCCTCGAGGGAAGTGATGTCCAGGTCGCCGAATAAGACACAGATTTCATCCTCGATTTTGGGATGATCAGCTATGTGAGCATAACCTCGACCCAAGAGGTTATAGAGCTCTTCCCATGGAGCCAAAACTTCAGTTGAGAAAGTGTGAATGGGAGAAGAGGCCATTTTTGTTGGGATTGTTTGAGAAGGAGATGTTTATAGTAGAGCGATTAGAAGGTGGAAGCTGATTATGTGAAAACATTAATTTTCCAGGCATTAACTCCTCATTTTATAGCATCTCGAAGGCAGAGAAAAGTCGCAGCAATAATGCTTGTGGAGCCAGGGTAATTAAGTAAAGCAGGGGTCGCTCTTCTCGTGAATCATCAGACCCGTCTCGATCCGCGATTTCAGGCCTGACGTGTTTGGAAAGTCATAAAAAAAACTCGTCAGTTTCACCATTATCAAGACTGAGTAGAAGTCGAACGCAACTATCGATAGAAGCAGCGATAGGGTTTGGCAGTCTTGTCATGTTGAAAAGTTGAGCGGGAGGTGAACAGAGTTCAGTCTTTTGGAAACATAGTGGGGGAAAAGTTCGGCTATCGAGGAAAGAAAAGCGATCCGAGATCCCTCTACAATGGAAGAGGAAGGAAGACGACAAAGCGAGAAATTCAAAATCATGAGGGGTGCGCTCGCCTGATGATCGTCTTCCGTTCTAGAAGAGCGTCTCCTGAACATGCAAAGTCACTCAAAAGAAAGTTTAGAGAGAGCGAACATACGAGGAAGATTACAAAACCCTGAGTAAGTAAAAATCGAGCAACCTCTTCATGATCCAATATGTTTGGGAGTTACCGTCAGTTGTTAGAAGTGACTGACCCAAACGTCCTAGATAGTGCCCAATTCGAAAACCTTGAAGGTTTCGGGATCGAGCCTGATACCGAAGCCATAGAACCCAACCTTCCCGGCAACAAGGTTCAAGATTGCAGTGGCGACGATGACAATGGCAGCGACGGCCAACCTCAAAAAAGAAAAAAACGCCAGCCCCATAGTAAGGAGGAAATACAAGTGTTTGAGGCTGCTTTCAGAGAATCCCCTCATCCGAGCATAAAACAAATAGAGGAATTAAGCCAAAAGTTAGGGATGAAGCCTGCGAGGGTCAAGTGTTGGTTTCAAAACAGGTGGTCCAGATGGGTAGATCATTGCAGACGTCAAGAGCTTTCCACTCTGGTGGAAGAAAACGACAAACTTCGAGCAGAGAACATATGGTACAAGAGAACTCTTGTCACTACCGTTTGCCTCAATTGCGGTGGCCCCATCGACCTCCGCAAATTGATCCATGACAATCCTTCCATGAAGGTCGCGAATGTTCGTCTGCAACCCCACTCCCTCGAACCAACTTCTGAAGAATGGGATATGTGTTGCTATACTGTCCCCAACGATAGGCCTACTCTTGCCCCTGATCAGTTTGGAACCGATCAACTTACTCTACAACAACTACCAATCATCGACGACATGCTGAGACACCAAAAAAAGAAGTTCTCTTCATCCCCGAGGCTTCATTGCAAGTTCCTCGACGCGGTTCGGGAAGTAGGACTCAAACCAGCGTGTGCAGCACGCGTACTTGAGATCATGAATGAACCGGGAATCCCTATACATGTAGTCGCGAACCACCTTAATAGTTACCGAAGGGTGCTAAGACAACGTCGTACCACGCTGAGCCTAAAAGAGCCCGACTTGAACTTAAGCACCGGGCGTGACTGCGAACACAACGGCCGTGCGTCAAGAGAGGCCCGGCCGAATCTCGACACCAACCAAGCCAGCCATTCTACTGCCGATTGTCGGGAAATTATTCAGGATATCCCTCTAAGTCATCTCGGTATTCCTCAAGAGTACGTATCACAAGTGCGGCAAATGCTCCCACCTCTGTGCGAGCAGCAGCCATCTGCCAGTGCTCTTTTTGATCAAGGGCCTGCTCGGCATGGGTATATGATTTCAGACGATTTAATGGAAGAATGCTTTGAGCATTTTTGTTTACCCAATGTCCAGAGAGGGAATGTCTTTGATGGTGAACCAGTCGACCCCCCTCTTGTGTGTTAGTGGCCTGCCCTAGGAACCGATCAAGGTTGATACTCTAAAATTGATTGTGGATCAGGTTGTGTCGGGAAACCGACCTTCACTATACTTATGTAGTTATAATGTCTTGCTAGAGACCGCTTATGACTTGTAGGCCAAAAGAGTTTTGAGCACACTGCTAATGTCTAGTGAACCTACAGGGTCGCACACAATCATGAACTGAGCTCTTATTTTCTCTGGCCCTCAATCTGCTTAAGAAGTAGATTTGATCTATTCTCCTTATACCGAACATACGAGTTATAAGATAACGATTAAACGCATGACTGAATTCATCGGGAAAGGTTCCTGATTCCATTCGAAAAAAGTTCCCGATTCAATCTAGTGAAAAGTTCCCGATTCAAGTCGGTAAGAGTTACTGAATCAATTCGGGAAATTGTTCACTGGTCGGTAAAAGTCACCGAATCAAGAAAGTTGTTCTCTGATCGGTAAAGTTACCGAACGTATATTGGGGATATATAAATAGCTCGAAGAAGGGTGAAAAAAATAGACACTTTTGAGTTGTTCTTTCGTGAGAGAGTGTCAGAGAAAGAAAAGACGGCCATCAGAGAAACTCCAAGATCAGATAGCTAGCACTTGTGTGTGTGGATACCGGTAGAGGCGCAACACTTGGGGCGTTAATCCAGACACAACCGATTGTCAATTTGTTGCCGATCGAAAAAGGTACGTCTCGAATCTATTATGATTTCGATATTCACATGGATCCTGTATTTGGGTTTCGTTCCGCTGCGTTTTTAAATCCAGAAAACCCAACAGTGGTATCAGAGCTGCTTGTGTAATATCGAGATTGAATGGATCAATGTGATTGATCCAGAGGCGTTCTGTTACATAAACGGAATTACGAATTCTGTTTAGGGTTCTGAGAAAGAACAAAGCATGAACGACCTTAGGGATGATTTAGTTGAAATCACCCATCCTAGCAGTGTCGGTTCAAAGGGATAGGCAGTTTCTTGAGAAACAGAATTGAGAATTCTGTCTAGGTTTCGGGGGCGCTGCCCCCGAACCCCTGCGAGGGGCGCTGCCCCTTCGAACCCCGCTCGCTGAACGGTCAGCAAGACCACCGCAAGGAGCTCTGCCACTTGACCCCGCAAGGGGCGCTGCCCCTCGAACCCCGCAAGGGGCGCTGCCCCTCGAACCCCGCAAGGGGGCGCAGCCCAATATAATTGTTATACCATTGTTATGATATGTGATGTTTTGTTTATGTCTATAACATGCATACATTCATCACTGTATAAACATTGTAAAAGTCCCTGACAATATTAAGTAATAACTTGATGCCTTTCCAATCATACACCTATCAATACTTGAATCGTCAAAAGATGGGTCTGCCAAAGCATGGAGTCTTTAACTATTTGAGTAAGGTAGGATGGATAATGGTTATCCATATGTCAAGATTGGTTTACTTAACAAGGCTATCAAAACGGTTTTGGGCCTTGAAGCATGGAGTTTGGGAAAAGACATGAGATGTCAACCCAAACAACCAAGAGTTGTATTCGATACAATTGGCAAAGAGTTATCTATCTAATTAACTAAGTCTTGAGTGGTAAGCCAAAGTTTAATCGAGTCTTGGTGAAATATGGATCTTGGTCCACTATATTTATAGGGACACTTTTTGTAAAAGTATAGTGGGAATCTTTTATTAATGAACATTTCACTTTGCATATTTGTTGTAGATAATGACAAACACCTCTGCATCAAGCTTTTCACTGCGATCTGTCCTTGAGAAGGATAAACTGAATGGTTCAAACTTTTTGGACTGGTATAGAAGTTTGAGAATTGTTCTCAAGCAGGAGAAAAAGGATTATGTCTTGGAGAATCCACTCCCTCAGAAGGCACTTGCTTCCAATGCTCCCCATGCTGAAAGAAATGCTTACCGGAAGCATAAAGATGATGCATTGGATGCATCTTGTCTAATGCTAGCTACCATGAACTCAGACATTCAGAAGCAGTTTGAGAACGTTGATGCTTATGATATGATCATGAACCTGAAAAATTTGTTTCAGGAGCAGGCACGCACTGAAAGGTACCAAACGGTAAAAGCCTTAATTGAGTGCAAGCTAACAAGTGGGAGCTCAGTTAGCCCACATGTCATAAAGATGATAGGTTATATTGAAAACCTGGAGCGACTGGGCTCTCCCATTAGTCAAGAGTTGGCTACTGACATTATTCTTCAGTCACTGTCTCATGATTATGACACGTTTGTTATGAACTACAACATGCATAATATGAATAAGACTTTAACTGAGTTGCATGGGATGCTCAAAACTGCTGAACAGAACATCAAGAAGGATCCTACCCCTGATGTTCTCATGGTTTAGAAGGGGAAAGGCTTTAAGAAGCCAAGTATGGTCAAGGGTAAGGTAAGGGCACTAAGCCTAAACCCAAATCCAAGATTAAAACGGGTCCGACTGCTGATATTGTCTGCTTCCATTGTGGAAACAAGGGACACTGGAAGAGAAATTGCAAGAAATATTTGGAGGATCTGAAGAAGAATGGAAGTGAGACTTCCACTTCAAGTATTTATGTTATAGAAGTAAATGTTACTTCTAGTTCTACTTCATGGGTATTAGATACCGGTTGTGGTACTCACATTTGTATGAATGTACAGGGACTAAAACGAAGTAGAACACTGACAAAAGGTGAAGTGGAACTACGTGTTGGAAATGGAGCAAGAGTTGCTATATTAGCCGTAGGAACATATGATGTAGCTTTACCTTCTGGCATGATATTAGAACTGAGTAATTGCTACTATGTACCTGCTATACGCAGGAATATCATTTTTGTTTCTTATTTGGACAAGGAAGGTTTCTATTTTGATATAAAGAACAATAGTTGTTCATTTTATCTTAATGGATTGTTTTATGGTAGCGCCTATATTATGGATGAGATATATGTTCTAAATCTTGTTGTGCCAATCTATAACATAAATACAAAAAGGTTTAAATCTAATGATTTGAATCCGACATACCTATGGCATTGTCGATTAGGCCACGTAAATGAGAAAAGAATTCACAAGCTCCATAGCGATGGGCTACTAAGTTCATTTGATTTTGAATCATATGACACGTGTGAATCTTGTTTGATTGGCAAAATGACAAAGCTCCTTTTACAAATCAAAGTGAGCGGGCAAAAGAATTGTTGGCCATTATACATACTGATGTGTGTGGACCACTAGGTTCTACAGCCAGAGGATGTTATCAGTACTTCATTACATTTACTGATGATTTCAGTAGATATGGATATGTTTATTTGATAAAACATAAACCTGAGTCCTTTGAAAAGTTCAAGGAATTTCAGAATGAAGTACAAAATCAGCTTGGCAAAAATATCAAGGCTCTTCGATCTGATCGAGGAGGAGAATATCTAAGCCAAGAGTTTAATGACCATCTCAAGGAGTGTGGAATTGTTTCACAGCGTACTCCCCCTGGAACACCACAGTGGAATGGTGTCTCTGAGAGGAGAAATCGAACTTTGTTAGACATGGTTCGATCAATGATGAGTCATTCAGATCTTCCGTTATCTTTCTGGGGATATGCACTCCAGACAACTACGTTCACACTAAATAGAATTCCATCAAAAGCTGTAGATAAGACACCATATGAGATGTGGACAGGAAAAGTTCCTAGTATGTCTTTTCTAAAGATTTGGGGCTGCGAAGTTTATGTAAAACGTTTACTCTCTGACAAGCTTGGGCCCAAATCTGATAAATGCTTCTTTGTAGGATATCCTAAGGAAACAAAATGATATTGCTTTTACAACCGATCAGAGAACAAAGTGTTTGTTGCTCGAAATAGTATCTTTTTAGAGAAAGAGTTTCTTAACAAAGGAACCAGTGGGAGTAATGTAAACCTTGAAGAAGTTATTGTGCCACAAGAGAGTGTTACAGTCTATGAGGAACCTCAATTAGATCTACAAAGAGTTGTAGAGTCTACTCTAGTGGCACTTATAGTTCGTAGGTCTGAAAGAGAACATCGTGAGCCTATGAGATATGGTTTTCACGTGACCGAACATCGTCATCTATTATTGATAGAAAATGACGAGCCTTCGACCTATACAGAAGCTATGATGGGCCCAGACTCCGATAAATGGCTTCAGGTCATGAAATCCGAAATGGACTTAATGTATCAAAACAAAGTTTGGACTTTGATTGATCCACCCGAAGGTGTCAAACCTATAGGGTGCAAGTGGATTTTCAAGAAGAAAACTGTTATGGATCGAAAGGTTCACATCCATAAAGCACGACTGGTAGCTAAGGGTTTCAAACAAACTCATGGTATTGACTATGACGAGACCTTTTCGCTAGTGGCTATGCTTAAAAGTCTATTCAGATTATCCTAGCTTTTGCCGCATATTATGACTATGCGATATGGCAAATGGATGTAAAGACAGCTTTCCTTAATGAAAACCTAGAGGAGGATGTGTATATGACACAACCTGAAGGCTTTACATCATCAGACAATACTGGGAAGATATGCAAGCTTCAACGTTCTATTTATGGATTAAAGCAGGAATCACGGAGCTGGAATATTCGTTTTGATGAAACTGTCAAAGAGTTTGGCTTCATCAGAAACAAAGAAGAAGCTTGTGTATACAAGAAGTCTAGTGGGAGCGCAATTGTGTTTCTGGTGTTGTATGTAGATGACATACTGCTCATTGGAAACGACATTTCTATGCTTCAGTCAGTTAAGACATGGCTAGGAAAATATTTCTCCATAAAGGACATGAGAGAGGCAAACTATATCTTGGGAATTAGGATCTATAGAGATAGATCAAAAAGACTTATTGGACTGAGTCAAAGTACATACGTTGACAAACTCATCAATAGGTTTAATATGCAAGATTCCAAGAAAGGTTTTCTCCCGATGACACATGGCATAAGTCTTAGCAAGACTCGGTGTCCTTCGACACAAGATGAGCGAGACCGCATGAGTAGGATTCCTTATGCATCAGCCGTAGGATCCATCATGTATGCCATGTTGTGCACTAGTCCTGATGTTTCTTATGCATTAAGCATGACAAGCAGATACCAGTCAGATCCAGGAGAACCTCACTGGATAGCTGTCAAGAATATCCTTAAGTACTTGAGAAGAACTAATGATTTATTCTTAGTCTATGGAGGTGAGGAACATATCACTGTAAGTGGTTACACTGATGCTAGTTTCCAAACTGACAAAGACGACCTTCGTTCGCAGTCAGGCTTTGTCTTTTGCTTGAATGGTGGAGCTGTGTGCTGGAAGAGTTCCAAGCAAGACACTATTGCAGATTCTACAACAGAAGCTGAGTATATTGCTGCTTCAGAAGCATCAAAGGAAGCTATATGGATTCGAAAGTTCATAGAAGAACTGGGAATCAGTCCCATTGGTTCGAATCCAGTGGACCTCTATTGTGACAACAATGGGGCCATAGCTTTGGCTAAAGAGCCTAGGTCTCATCAGAAGACCAAACACATACTCAGAAAGTATCACCTCATTCGAGAATTCATTGAAAGAGGCGATGTCAAAATGTATAAAGTGGCAACGGAGCTAAATGTAGTTGATCCGTTGACGAAAGCTCTTCCACGACCTAAGCATGAGCGTCATTGTAATGCTTCAGGCCTTAGACACAATAATGATTGGTCTTGATTTGAGTGGGAGCCTATGTTGTATATATTTTCATTGTTCATTAATAAAGTACATGTTATATTTGATTTCGATTTAAATTTGAATATATATGATTGAATGCGAAATATTTGTCCCATAAATATTAAATGTCCTTAATAGAAGATCAAATGCGCGATTTGATCGTGAAACTCTATTAATAGAATGGATATTAATATTCTAAATGTCCCTAGTCAATTATCATTGTGCATTGGGACGCCAATGGTGTTTGAGACTAGTATGTGAGTCAACTGATGACCAAGTTTCATGGGTCATGTATATAGAGATATAAAGTTGATCACATGGAATATATGTTAGAGAACATTGTATTGGACTGACCCGCTATGAGAATACTATAGGATTGTTATATGATGTCATCAGTGTTTCTCATCACAGCTATAGAGTATAGTCCTTTGACATGAGTCTGCCATGGTTTCCTAGACGTGGATTGACATGCTTTAACATTGCCAAATGTCAACCGTAATTGATGATTATAAAGGTAATGGCTGGGTATGTTATGAATCGTGCTGAGGGATATGAGTAGACAAGATGGCATTTGTCCCTCTCATATAACGAGAGTATGATATCTTGGCCTCCCGTAGAGTTGAGACTGTGAAATGCATGGCCATGCTCAAGTGAGTTGAAGAGTCAACTACTTGTTTTGACAGTCTAGCTGCGGTATCGGGAAAAGTGAGTTTGAGCTATATAAGGATGACACATGTCCTGCCTTATGCTTAACTCGGATATCAAGTGACAAAAGGATTTAATTTGTGTGATTGGTTCTAGTACAAGTGGGAGATTGTTAGTGGTCTGCCCTATGAGCCGATCAAGGTTGATACTCTAAAATTGGTTGTGGATCAGATTGTGTCGGGAAACCGACCTTCACTATACTTAGGTAGTTATAATATCTTGCTAGAGACCACTTATGACTTGTGGGCCAAAAAAGTTTTGAGCACACTGGTAATGTCTAGTGAACCTACAAGGTTGCACACAATCATGAACTAAGCTCTTATTTTCTCTGGCCCTCAATCTTCTTAAGAAGTAGATTTGATCTATTCTCCTTATACCGAACATACGAGTTATAAGATAACGATTAAAGGCATGATTGAATTGATCGGGAAAGGTTCAAGATTCCATTCGGAAAAAGTTCCCGATTCAAGTCGGTAAGAGTTACCTAATCAATTCGGGAAATTGTTCACTGGTCGGTAAAAGTTACCGAATCGAGAAAGTTGTTCTCTGATCGGTAAAGTTACCGAACGTATATTGGGGATATATAAATAGCTCGAAGAAGGGTGAAAAAAAAAATAGACACTTTTGAGTTGTTATTTCGTGAGAGAGTCTCAGAGAAAGAAAAGACGGCCATCAGAGAAACTCCAAGATCAGATAGCTAGCACTTGGATCGTTGGGGATTGCTGTTCGTGTGTGTGGATACCGATAGAGGCGCAACCCTTGGGGCGCTAATCCAGACACAACTGATTGTCAATTTTTTGCCGATCAAAAAAGGTACGTCTCGAATCTATTATGATTTCGATATTCACATGGATCTTGTATTTGGGTTTCGTTCCGCTGCGTTTTTGAATCCAGGAAACCCAACATTGTGTTCTCAAGCAAGGACATGAATTCCAGTTCGAAAAATCCTTCGGGCGATGTTGCTCAACCCGCATGTCAATCGTTTGAAGGATCAGATGACTTCTTCGATGAAGGACTTGATGCCTTGTTCGATCAGTGGGAAGCTAGCAAACGTTTGCAGCCATGATCTGCAATCGGTAATCGCGCAACTGAGCCGAGACGCGATGAGTTGGTGATTGAACATACCCACAGAAAGAGAGGCATGTACGCGAGAAGGATGTATCCCTTATTCTTTTCATTGTAAAGTTCTCAACGGAGCATTTGTTTTCTTCTTTAATGGTTAGAGTTGATTTCGCACAATACTGCCTACGAGCATCATTATGATTAGATACGGCAATCCCTTGTAATATTAGGTTCGGGGTAAATCAACCCAACACGTGAATGCAGAAGTGACAGCATAAGTTGCGGACAGAACGTGAGCGAGCTCGAAGGCGAGAGATCGTTAGCTGCCTCAAGCACCATGACCACAAAATCAGGCGCAATCTTAAAATTTTGAGCAGCTACGAATCCATTTCTCACAAGGCATTCAAATCGTTCAAATGAAAAGCGTCAGGCTGTGGAAATAATGTGTAACCAAGCTGTTATTACACAAGCTATTGGCACAGGTGAAAATGGGAATTGTATAGATCTGAAAGCAAGGACCTTTCTTGGCTCGTCAACCATACGGAAGATAAAGGAACGTTTACAAAAATTTGCATTTATTTCACTCAACAGGAGACTTTACAAATGGATTACCGAGGAGGGACCGTAAACCCAAAATGAGTTCTAATGAGCATCACGAAGGAGCTCAACTGACTCTCCATGTTATCCATGCCTTGCCTATAGCCAGCGCTTCGAGAATCAAGGTCTGCGAGCTTGAAGAGAAGGAGACGGCATTTCTCCTTAAGCTCGTTCACCTTGGTCTCGTGGTACTCAGATTCATGCTCTAAGTCCTGGGCCAGCGCTCTCCCGCGGGCTATATCTACGGTCAGACCGTCAAGCCTTTCCTCCAACCATGCACACTGGAACCTCAGCATGAGATTGTGCTGGTCTTGCTCAAAGACGGTTTGACAGAGAGCTAGACGCTCCACCAAGTTGTCCCTCTTACGGACTAGCAATGAGACCTGGACGTTGGCGTATTCAACATCACTTTTATGGTTATCGGCCGTCAACATGGCCAACACAAGGGAATCAGCCCTGTCTTGATAGCGAGCTCGCACGATACAAGCCAAAGTGACATCCCGGCTGGCGACATGGTAAGCCTCTAGGAAATTGATGAAAAGAGTCGGGAAGATCACAAACTCTCTTCGCAGTTTTGTACCCTCGATACAGGCAGTGTCTAAGGCCGGGATCAGAGTACGGATTTTAGCTTCAGCTTCAGGGTGCTTATTTATATAACCATAACCTCTACCCAGGATGTGATAAAATCTCTCCCACTGGGTCGAAGCTTCGGCTGAGGCAGCATGTACAGGGGAGGAAGCCATGTGCGACTGAACGGTAGAGAAGATAATGAATATTGGGGGAGTGTTTGAGAGGCTGAATCTGATTAGACTAAAATGTTAATCTTCTTGACATCAACCTCTCACCTTATAACACTCGAATAAGGGAGGGAAAGTTATAATAATTATTTATGTACAGCAGGGCTAAGCAGGTTTCATTAATGCGTCCTCGGTAAGTCATGGATCCACAACTATCCTGTGATCTCGGGCTTAGCAAAACGTAATGGCGCCGAAAGGTCGGCAGACCTATTGCTCTGGAGACTGAGCTAGGGGGACAGGCGTAGTGCTCAATAAAGCGAGATCGACGCGAGAGATCTTCAAGCCCCATTCATGTAGAAAAGAGTAAGAAGAGACATGGGGAATCACGAAGTCTCGAGAGGAACGCTCACTAAACAGTCATTATCTGAATCAAAAGGGCGGTTCTTGGAACACGCTTAATCTCTAAAAAAAGTTGCAAAGAGGGTGAGCATCCAAGAAAGAGTGGAGGAAGCCGAGAGAACGAAAATCAAGCGGTGATATTTCGATCCAGCAGGCCCGGGGGCTACCGTTACCTGTTGGAAGCGCCCGACCTAAAAATCCCCAAACTTGAACTGCTAGAAGAATTTGAAGATCTTGGAATCGAATTCGGCACAAAGGCTATGGAGATCGGCTCTTCCAGCAAGGAAATCTAAACCCTCGACGACGAAAATGTCAGCGACAATGGCCGGCGCTGGAGTAGGAAGCTCCACAAACGCCACACTCCACGCCAACTCCGAAAGCTTAATGTTTTTTTCAAAGAATGCCCCCATCCAACGGAGGAGCATAGAGCTGAACTAGGCCGAACGCTGGGGATGGAACCTTTGATGGTTAAGCTTTGGTTTCGCAACAAACGAGCCCGGTGGGTGGATAAACTCAGACGCCGCGAGTTGCAGATTCTAAGGGAGAAAACTAGACAGCTCCGAGTGGAAAACACGAGGTGTAAAGAGGCTCTGAGCATGGCTACTTGCCTTAACTGCAGCAACCATATCCCAATCAGCAAAACGTTCCTCGAGGAACCATATCTATAGGTTGATAATGCTCACCTGTCACAATGCCTTCCACAACATCCTCCGTAGCAGTCGGGTACCGTCCAAGGTTTACTTGAGCAAATCAACACTAGAGAGTTATTATCACCGCCTATTGGCGGATGGAGCCTGTATAATAACGAGTGGAGTCCCCTCGGTGATGAGTTCCCTGTCAAGACCGGTCAATTTAGAGGCGGTGAACTCCTCCCAAAGCAACTTTCAGCATGACCAGATCTTGAAAAGAGCAACCGCCGAGTTGTTAACGCTGCTCTGGTTAACAAAAAAAAAAAGGTTTTGTTGGACCCGGGAGCTTCATCGTAAATTTGTGGATACAGTTCAACAACTAGGAGTCCACTCGGCTTGCCCACAGCGTATACTCGAGATCATTAACGTAACATGAGTTACCAAAAGTAGTGTCATGAATCACCTCAAATGCTACAGAAACTTGCTAAAAAAGGGCTTGACAGCACTAGACCCAAATGGAGCCGGCTCAAGCCAAAATGCTAGATATGGCCATGACTACGATACTTTTCGGGAGTACGTATCGCAACTCCAGCAAATAGGGCCGCTCTAATTTGAGCACCAACCTGTTGGTAATGCTATTCCTACAGCGAATCTAGCATTGACAGAGGATGCACATACAACTGTGCAGAGAAACAACGGAAGTTCCAGCTTGTGGAATCAAGTTGCTCATGGCGAAAACAATGGGAAAAATCCTTCTTCAACGGTCGATTATGCCAGACTCGAGCGTCAGTGGCTCGAAGAACCTGGTGATTTCCTTGATGAAGACCTTTACTTATGGATCGATCAGCTGAATAACCCCCGGAGTTGTCTCAATACCCCTCAGGAGTGTGTACCACAGTCTCAACAGGGCAACAATGGAGGTTCCAGCTCGAGGAATCAGATCGCTCAAGGCGATAGTGATGAAAGAAATTCATCGCCAACGGTCGGTGATGCCCGACCTGAGCATCAATGGCTCGGAGATTCGAGCGATTTCCTTGGGAAGGAATTCAATTTCTGGCTCGATCAGTCTGAAGATGGTGAACCCTCGCAATGGTGATATAAGGCCGGCGATCATGTGTCTGATTCAAGGCACGGTTACTCAAAAAGATGCTTAGGAAAATGGGTTAAATACTTTGAATGAATGTATTGATAAACTCATTGTAAAGTTCCCACGGGAGCATTTCTCATTTACACTTTAGACTAATCGCGCGAGGATCGTCCTTTCCTTTTGAGCATCTCCAGGCTCAAGCGCGTCTTTTCCTTATTTAATTAGGGGAAACTGTCGAAGTCTAAAGTCGAAGGCCGTGTATTCGTCATTTAATATGTACGGGCAAATCCCCCAAGCGATGTTTATCACCCATAGAGTATAATCGGATCCATGCAAAATGCATTTGGTTGCGGAGCCAACCGTTTGGTAAAAGGATGTATCGTTCCTAAATGATTTTCAATCAAATGTGGGAATAATGTTTCCTTTCTTTTCCTTCTCAGATAATAAACATAGATAAAGCACTCAAAGAGCCGTGCATTCAAATGACAAAATAGACATTGCCCAATTAGGGCAGATGAACTATTGATGTTGCAAACACTCCAAGCATGGATAGGGGGATTTGATAGATGTTGTTCAGAAGGGAAGCATACGAAAGGGGAACAACCTCAAATAAAGAATGTCTCCTTAGATTGAGCATTTGGGGAGCTTTGAGTGATGAGGACAGGGTTTAAGGAAGTTCTTGACACCACCGTTTGTCTTAAAAGCGACAACCCTAACGCTATCAGTGGAATGTTCCCTCAATGAGATATACCTAAAGATCGAAAATGCGTGTTCCCACACACTCCATGGGGGATTTTCCAGCGAAACCAGATTACGTGAGAGATGTACACAAGAAAACCACGCTTCTGAAATCAGTACCAATGCCATTCGAAAGGCAGGGCATGCATCATCATGAGAATCTTGCTATCAGTCCAAAGCAAATGGAGTCTCGAGCTGATAATTCC
This sequence comes from Rhodomyrtus psidioides, assembly GCA_021437785.1. Lineage (NCBI taxonomy): Eukaryota > Viridiplantae > Streptophyta > Magnoliopsida > Myrtales > Myrtaceae > Rhodomyrtus > Rhodomyrtus psidioides. The sequence goes on along the minus strand of JAILYB010000015.1, from coordinate 7,517,999 downwards.
TTAGTCCCGTCAAGCCGAAAGCAAGAAGAAAGTTTGGCACCAAGGGTTGGCGTTTTGTTGTTGTAACCTCGACCGTCGGTGATGCTAGAAAGCTGCCTACACCGAAGGTTGTAGGCTGCCCCTCAATTGAAAGCTCCAAGGGCGCCATCATGAGCAGCTCCAGCCGTGATCACATGAAAGCCTTTGGCTACTAGCTGCCAATAGATTGCCAAAGGAAATCCCACTATAGGAAAAGAAAGGAAGAAGACAGGTCAAGTGGCAGGCAAGATGCAATGCGGACTGAAATTTGAGGCACGCGCGAATCTAGAAAAGAGAAATGATCTGCCTTCATCCGTAGAAAGAAAATACCCTCATGCCGCGCTGATGCACCAAAGAGAAAATGAGAGGTTTTGCACTTGAAGAGCCGGAAACTCACACCTTTCTCTGAAACATTCAACGATCCCCAGGGTCCACTATAATGAGTCACCACTAGTTTCATGAGGAGACTCATTTATCTTGGGCGGTCTCAAAACTTGTCGAGGCATTTCCCTCATCGATCCTCTCTCCTTAGGCCACCCTTGATCTGTGAATATGCTGAAGATTGGTGGGAAAGACACGTTTTCAGCCTAGACGTTAACAGAAGCTCCCTGTCCTGAAAGTCTGCGAGTCATGCCCATCGATGGCAATCCAGTCTCTCTCTCAGTTCTCATGGTCGTGCTGAGAAAATGCCGATATAAGGTTGCAGGCCGAATGAGAGCAACTGAAGCCTTAAAAGCGCTGAAACGGAATAGGGGCAGGTTTGACATTGTCGTCACTGCCACGACGGTATTCGACATGCATATCTTCGATCTTTTAAAGATCATCAACTCCGAAATGGACATAACGATCATCATCATGTCAGTAAGTGTGATTAGTCGGTTATAACAAAAGCCGTGCTACATGGGGCTTAAGATTTCATAACAAAGCCGGCTAGGGTTCGAGTGCTTCAAAATATTTGGCAACATGTGGTAAGAAAACGATTATGCGAGCGAGAGAGCCATAATCAAGTTGACGATACCGTTGTGGGGCACATGAAGACAAGGGTCGATTGGTCCCCCGATCTTCATCTTAAGTTTGTTGATGCAGTCCAATAGCTAGGGATCGCCTCAGCACGTCCGAAACCTATAATGGAAGTTATGAATATACCGGGGCTCGCTAGAAGTAGTATCGCGAGTCACCTCCAGAAATACAGAAAAGAACTGAGAGAGCACAACGTAGCTCTGAGTCGAGAAGGTAGACCGCATACACAGCCAACGCAGACTCCCTGGATTGAACGTCTACCTTTCACTGGTACCCCTTCTACGGTCAATCAGGTCATTGTTGACACCTAATTTTGGATCAGCCATTTTTTGTTATTTCTTAGAAAATTCATGAAAAATCCATAAAAAGTCAAAAAATTACAAAATCAACTTTGGTGGCCTTGTCCAAGCCTAAGGAACCATTTTTTACCAAAAAATAATTTTTCATATTTTTTGTATTTTTAATATTTTCAGAAATTAGAAAAATACAAGAAAATTCAAGAAAAATAGAATTTGAGGTCACAAAAATATGAAAAAATAGCCAATATTTTTATATTAAATCCTTTGTCTTTTTAACCACACAAAAAGTCCAAAATCATATTAAATTTTACATGTTCCTTTGTAACACGTATGATTGAATTTGGTAAAAAAATACCGATTGAGTCTTTTAATTTATAATTTTGGCATTTTCTAGGATCTTGACATTCAATCTAACTGTCCCTTATTGCAATTTAGCCCAATTGTCTGAACAAACTACTCAATTGCACGAATTTGGCAAAATTGCATACTTAATTGCATTTTAGTCCTTGAAATTGGGCATATTTGAAATTACTTTCAATTCAGGGGCTATCATTGCAAATTAAACATACTGCCCAATGGATTTCACCATTTTGAATCAATTGGCATAGGTAATTCGGCCCAATTTGGCCATTTGAACCTTCAATTACACAATTCCCCAATTCATAATATATGAAAATTTGGGGATTTTGTTGAAATTGATATGAACTTTTGGGAAAAATCATATTTTTAGATAAAATCCATGCCCTAAATTCGATTCGGAGGTCCAATTGCAAACATTTCCCATTAATTTGGGTTTAATTTGAAAAATTGTATGTCGGAACCGGTATAGACCGGTCAGACCGCCGGTCGGACCGGTCGAACCGGTTCGCTACAGTGTCTTCTTCTTCATTAGGCCTGCGCGCAAATGAACAGTGCGAGGTTGAATTTCAACGAGGAAATTGGCCAAGCAATCGGCGGAAATTGAAGAAGCATTAGTGGGGGTTTGGTTCGTCGTACCAGTCCCCGTCGATTGACGCCGGAATCGCAACCAATGGTCGCCGGAGGAAGGAGTAATCGGCCGGTCAATCCTGCAGGCCTGCAAAAGTCAACTCATACCAAATTCATGCCAAATCCCTGTGAAATAGAGCCTGCCGGAGAACCAAACGGAGTTGGATGGAATGCCCATCCTCCCCGACAACGTTTGGACAAAAAAGCACGTGGATGCACGTGCGATTAGAGTCTGTTAGTCCCCCGGTTCGGCGCCAAAAAAATCCAAAGAGCTCTAGAAGCCCGCATGGGCTTTCTGTTGAAAAAGAGAGTAGATTCAGTTCAAGGAGAAGAAACTGAATCAAGAAAGAGAGAGAACGAAAGAGAGAGAGCTCACCTTCCCTCGCGGTGGTCGAAGGTTTGAGCTCGGAATTGCAGAGCGCTGGTTGGGCCTTCTCAGGCTAAACCGAAGCTCCCCGGGACCGTCAAGAGGTGGCCCAAACTCCCAAGAGTCGATCGCCGTCGGCCGCCCGCATTGAAACCACGGGAATAGGTGAGTTCGACCTTCAAGCTTTCTTACTGAGCATCAATGGCGGAAATCGATTCCGATCTTGATTCTTCGAATTAGAGTGTGCATTTTATGCCCCGAGCATCACTGACTATCACCGCATCTTTATTTTGCATCGATATCGCCTGAATATCTCGAATCAAGTCTTCGAACTTAGCCCCTATAACCGACCACTGTTCATTCCTGCATAGCCCAAGCTAGGCCGTGCGAGCTCGATCGGAGCTCGAGGTAAGTCTTCTGAACCTCCATTGGTGCTATTTCTGTGATTGAATTGCCATGATTTTAGATAAATCGTGCGATCGAACTTCCATGGCCGTACTCGGCACTTTGCATGATACTCGTGATTCTGTGGATTAGATGATGTGATTCTTAGATATGTTAAACTAGAGACGATCGCGAGTCAACGAGTCAGTGTTCCTAGGTGTTAGTCCGCCATTGGTTCACGTTTTCGTCCAGTCAGCATGGCCGTTGGGTTTCGGACGGCTCAGATAAATCGAGCTTAAATTCTAGGGGCCGTCCGATCAATAAATAAGATTATCTGAAAATAGTTTTAATCAGAAAATCAAAAAAGGGATGAAACGGTGCCGTTTAGTTTAGTAGTAGTGCGGCGTCGTTTAGGTTGGTATGAATGGACGATCTAGATTGAGTCCTTGATTTTAATCGCGACCGTAGATCTAGATGATCAGATCGGACGGCAGAGAGACAGTCAATATTTGATCTAGGCCGTAGATTTCGGTAAGTTGATCCAAAGACCGTGGATCTGCTACATGGTCCATCATGGGCCGTCGGATTAAATCCGAATAATTCGAAAAATAGGAAAAGAAGAAACGGTGTCGTTTTGGGGAGTTGGGGCGCGCGGGTCCGGATCTGGGCCGGGTTCCGACCCGGATGAGTCAGGTCAACCCGGTCAGAATGACATTTTAATAAATAAAAAATCAGAAAATGATTTAAAAAATAAAAAAAAATCATAAAAATCTTAGAAAATCCAAAAAAAAATGTTAGAAAATCACAGAAAATCCAAAAAAAAAAATTAGGAAAATTCTAGATATTCCAGAAATCCCAAAAAATCGAGGATTGACCATATACAACTGGTCAACCCTATTTTTGGGGTTTCTCATCCTTTCTTCCAAGAATTAACGATATTACCCTTTAGGGGTAAGTCGCCTCTGTTGTGTAAGCGAGATAAGGTCGATAATGCCAAGGTAAGAATTAAGGTCGGTTAGGCGACCATTTCTTGGGCTTGGGTTTTCGAGTCTCATCCCTTTTTCTCAAAATGACGATTTTACCCCTCAATGGGAAAATCGTCTTTCTTGTTCCAATTGGGTCCTGAAAATTGCTTAAAATTAGGGTTTGAGTCATGTGGACGACCAACCTTGATGTTTGAGATTTTCAGTTCTCATCTTCGCCTAAAATGACGATTTTACCCATCCGAAGGTAAAATCACTTTTAAATTCCAGAAAAATTCCAGAAATTCCAGAAAAATAGGAAATGGATTGGATTGATTGCCAATCCTATTTCCCCTGTCTTTTGACTGCATATTTCATCTGAAATAGCAAATTATCCCAAAATTTCTCAAAATTACGATTCTGTCCCTCATGGGCGAATCATGTCCAAATCACTCTTAAGCCTTGACTGATACTTCTCTAGGCTAATAGTGCCTCATTAGGGATGTCATGCTGATTTTATGTGTTTTATCTGCATGTATTGGATCCTTGATTTGCACATTTATTTCTATTAATTGTGAGTGATAGGATAGTCATTCCCATTTGCATGAACTCCTAGATTTAGGATCCGTACCCCATTAGTCTGCATGAATCTTAAGGTAAGATAAACCGTTCAACTTAGGTACCGAAAGGAAGTTGACTCTGACAGTCGGCGTAACTAAGTCCCTGATCCCACTTTTCTGGTTTCCGCAGAATCGAATAGATCGCTCCCAACTATTCGATAGGGTTTCCGATCGTACCCTCCATGTAACGATTGGTGGCGACTCCCTGGCATTTACACATATCACATATCACCAGACCGCACTGAAGGTCGACCACGTATATCCAGCCGTTACGATTTGGGTAATGGACCTTGGGAGAGGCCCGCGTCCGATCAGGCAACATCGGGCGGCCCATTAGCCCCCTCCGACAGTCCTCCCCTCGAGGAGAGGGTCGTGACAGACTGGCGACTCCGCTAGGGACTATTCTAAACCAAAATCTCTGGTTTCGCAGACTAGAGGACTTGAACCGATTAAAAAGTTGATTGGTTTATTTAACCTTATTTTCTGCAGATGCTCTCGAAGGTGAGGTACGGGCACTAACCATTGTGTTAGATGTTTTTTGCAGATTGGAGAAATAAGGGGTGGAGTGATTGTTGACATCTTTCCTCCAGGTTAGAGTTGGGAATGTATGTTTATTTTACGCCCATATTGAAGCGATGTTTGATACAAACTGTTGTGCATGACCTTGCATTGTGATGATCACGACACATCGCACACACTGGTGGTCAAACCCCGACTGCAACCACCCCTAGGTTACCTTAGATAGGGAAAGGATGCGAAAAGATCTCATGTTCGATGGCACTTGAGACTTTCGTGTTCGTTCCCGCTCACAATCCAAATTGGCGATATCTAGCTCTCTTGGGTGGGTACCCTTGGGGAGGAATCTGCCTCATTTGGATCGTGGGAGCCTGAGCCAAAGGTTACTCACCCGATTTTCGATTTTTAGAGTATATCCACTTGTCTCATGCGCATGTCTATGGATGGTTGGTATACCTAAAACCGCCCATTGTTACAGAGGAACATTTCACATTCCCCAAGTATGGTTGGTAAGGCATTTACTTTCGATGTACTTCACTATTCCCTGTTTCATAGTATAATTCATGCATTATATATGTCCACATGCATTGCATACATCATGAAATCACTCAAGTGACTAATTTAAATAACAACGATAATGGGGTAGGATGTCAAAAGTTCATCAGAATTGGTAACTTTCGAGTACCTAAGGAAAGTGACTCGCCCTGGACCAAACACAAGGCTACAATTTACTAGATTTGTGTATGGTCGAGAGCTGACTGGACGTAAGCTGTGATATGCTGAAGATTGTCAAACCCGCTACCACGTCGACAACCTCAGATTCAAGCGACAAGCGGACGAGAAGTTTAAGAATTATTTGGAGATGAAGAAAAGACGCCCTGCGATCAAGACGAAGCCGAAACGCATCACACTCAAGAAGACGAGACGTGAGAGAACTCCAGAAGTCATTATACCATGGAGCAGAGAATGGCCAAAGAGACTAGGACCCCTCAGCCAATGCATTGAAGACGATCACTTACACTCAACTGGAGGAGGATTCCTGACCGATTATCATTGTGAAGGGGAATAAACCAATAGGAAGATGTGGTTTAGATCCTCACATTCCATCGGCCTTTTATGGCTTTCTTATTTGAAGATTCTTTTCTTACCTTTCTTTCGTTAGGCGTTCTGGTTGTAATAAGGGATTCATTCCGCTCTTCTCCATTTTGATGTTTTGACCAATGGAATGTGATGTTGTTAATTCTCTTAGTCACTAAAGTGAACCTGACTAAATTGCATAATTCACTTTCCTGAAATTCAAATTAGACTTCAAGTCAGGTCTTCAGTACCTAAAAAAGGTTCTAATTTCTATTTCTTCAATTGAACTATGTAATTAAGTTGGTCCATGCATACTTCATGGCATTTGCATAGTCGCATATTTAAAGTAATTTTTGACGATTGACTTTTTAAAATCATTTACATATCTTAGACTTGATGGGAAAGAATGATACTAAAGTGTTTAAAGTTCCTCGGGCCGAACTCCTATCATGGTGGGATAGCATGGGCGAGGCCAGCCAAGAATACGCCAAATCACGACTAGGATATCTATTGGACCTGCTGAAGGTTGAATGCCCACCTGCCTACATTCTGCATGGAGGGACTGGAAATCACCCATACTCTAGAAGAGTACAGTGCCGCCATCGGAGTTGAATTTACTCACTCACTAGTTCAACCTCCCATAGGATTCGATCCCTTGAGTCAATTAGCCGAATTCCTTGACACAAGCCTCAAAGAAGTCAAAGCAGATGCCAAAGGAGATTTTAGGAGAATTTCACTATCCTTCCTACTAGATCGATTCCCCAACCTCCTTGCTGCCAAAGGGACTAAATCAGGTAGAGCCTTTATCTTAGCCTTCTTCAGTTTTGTGCTATTCCCGATCTCATCTGTTACCTTCGACCCTATTATGGCAGTGGTAGTCAGACAGGATTGCTGTGGGTGGGATTACTCGAACATTATCCTTGCTGAGACCATCCATTCCCTAAATCGCTTCAAGAAAAATAAGAAGGGAATCTTTAGAGCCTCTAGTGGTCTTCTGTACCTGTGGTTCACATCTCATGTCAGAAAATTCCATATCTGCATGGGTTTCACTGAGATTAGCCCCGATGCTCATCCTCTTAAAACATTTGTCAGAACCCATACACGTATTCCTAAGTTCAACTTCATAAAATGGAAGAACTTCCTTAGAAATCTGAAACCGGAACAGCTCCGATGGCGGCTAAGGTTGTCAACACTTGGCAAAGTCAGGCTTGCATACAATGACAAAGACCCCGTCCCTTTACTGGGATTCACTGGCGCTGCTGCATATTATCCGAAGAGGGTTATCCGACAATTTGGGGCATTGCAGGAGATTCCTCCTCCACCCCGACTTGGTATTTTCTCATTTGACATACCAAACGAGGCCCTCATGGGAGAAAAGAGGAAACAGTTCGAAGTCAAGGTGGCATTTATTATACGTTCTTTGAAGAACTCTCAGGCTGAAGATATAAAGTGGCCAGAGAATATGACTCGCAGGGAGAACATTCACAGGGCCACCACTGAGTACATCCAGCACTTTGAGGTGACCAGACACAGCTTTATCGAGCCTTATATACCTGAGTATATCGTGCCATACGTACTTGGGATAGAGCCCTATATACGCGAAGACATGGGATCGCCGCTGTACTCGGAAGATGAAGAATCCCAAACCGAAGAGACTGATCTATATGGGAGTGACGAGGATGCCTTAGGCCTCAAACGCCCTAGACTTGAATAGACTATCCCGTCGAGTGTAAAATAAGCAAACACTGTGATGCCTTTTCATGCATTCTCATTTGTATTGGATATTTTGGATACATGAGCATGAATGTGGACATATTTTATAAATGCATAAAAAACTATCGTAAAAAATTACACTTCTTTTAATTTCATGAATTCTCTTGGGAAAATGATCTAAAGAACTACTCGCATGAGACTAAGGCTCATAAGGTAGTCCTTTTTCTCATTCACCAATAGAAATATGCAATTAGAAGAATTAAGTACTTCTTTTTGTTAATACCAAAGAAATACTCACTGGAATTCCTTTTAAACAGGTGCACTCTCATCACGGAACTACCAACGCATCGCTTTCGCACTCTGCTTAAAACGAGAATGGAACAACAGGAGTTGACCCCATGCGTAGGCATGCTGGAAACTCAAATGACTGCTATGGCGGCTATGATGGTTGATATTAAGGCGATGCCGGAAGCCTCCCACGCCAGACAGGCAGTAGCCCCTAATCAGAACAACTCAAGTCCATCACTTGCACCCGATGTAGCTGATAAAGAAACAACATGAGATACTCAACGTGCAGAGGAAGGTGTTCGTGTGCCGAACATCCAGTCACAACAAAAGGCACCCCCTGTTGTCATCAACCTTAAGAAGGATGAGAAGGGGAAGCAGACTGTGAAAACTGAAGCGGATGCTAAGAGGATAGCCAAGATCGAGGAATGCTTGAGCAGCCAAGGCTTTGAATTGGCTCGTTTCTGTTGACACCTGATTTTTGACCAAGTCTTTTTTAGTTTATCTTTAAAAAATCACAAAAAATTCATAAAAAGTCAAAAAAATTACAAAATCAACTTTGGTGGCCTTAGCCAAACCCAAGGAACCATTTTTGACCAAAAAATAATTTTTCATATTTTTCACATTTTTTAGTATTTTTAGAAAATAGGAAAATACTCAAAAAATTCAAGAAAAATAGCATTTGAGGTCACCAAAATATGTAAAAATATCCAATATTTTTATTTTTAATCCCTTGTATTTTTTATCTCACAAAAAGTTCAAAATCAGATTCAATTATAGGTGTTCCTTTGTAACCCGTACTATTGAATTTGAGAAAAAAAATATCAATTGAGTCTTTTAATTTGCAATTTTGGCATTTTCTAGAATCTTGACATCTATTCTAACTATCCCATATTGTAATTTAGCCCAATTGTTCGTACAAATTGCTCAATTGCACGAATTTGGCAAAATTGCATACTAAAATTGCATTTTTAGTCCTTGAAAATGAGCATAATTGAAATTACTTTCAATTCAAGGGCTATCATTGCAAATTAAACATACTGCCCAATGGGTTTTACCATTTTGAATCGATTGGCACAGGTGATTTAACCCAATTTGATCATTTGAACCTTCAATTGCATAATTCCTCAATTTGCAATTAAAAGGAAATTTGGTGTTTTTGTTGAAATTGATGTAAACTTTTGGGAAAAACCACATTTCTAGATAAAATTCATGCTCTAGATTCGATTTTGAGGTTCAACTGCAAAATTTTCCCATTAATTTGGGCTTAATTTGAAAAATCCTATTCGGAACCGGTTCAGACCGGTCGAACCGGTCCGCTACAGTGTCATCTTCTTCCACGGGAGTCTGCGCAAATGAACAGTAAAATGCCGAGCTTTGATAGCCAAATTGACGGACCAATCGACGATGATCGAAGACACACTTGTGGGCGTTTGATTCCTTAGGACGTTTCCCGTCTATCGGGACCAAAATAAGGATCAGTAGCCGCCGAAACTGGGAATAATCGGCCGGTCAAGGTCGCAGCACCTGTGAAAGTCAACGACGACAGGATTTGGATGAAATTCGCCCAAATTCGTGCCAAATGAAGTCTCCAAGGGCCCCGAACAGAATGACCATTTGATACCCGTCGATTGCCGGTCGACGGTGACCATTTCGCACGTGTGCTCACGTGCGAAGGTCAACTGCCCAACCTCCCATTTCGGAGCCATAATTCCCAAGAGCTATATAAGCTCATGATCGCTTTCTGTTGAGGAGGACGGTGGATTCAGTTTAGGGGAGAGGAACTGAATTGCGTGAGAGAGAGAGAACGCAAGGCAGAGCTCGTTCTCCGACCCCCGTCGTCGAGAACTTGAGCTCGATTGGAAGGCACTGATTGGGCCGTCTTCGGCCAAATCAAAGCCAAAGAAGACCGTCGGGAGTTCGCCCAGTGTGCCAGGAAGCGATCGCCGCCGACCACACAGCCTGAGATCGCGGAAATAGGTAAGTCACAGCTTCGAGTTCTTCATTGAGCTTCAATGGCAGATCTTGCATTTCTTGCTTATTCTTCCGATTACTGTGTACGTTTCACTCCTTGAACATCACTGACCACTATTGCATCCTCATTTTGCATCGATTCCGCCCGAATACCTCGAATCGAGTCTTCAAATCTAGCCTCCATAACCGACCACTGTTCATCCATGCCTAGCCTAATCTAGGCCGCGCGAGCTCAATCGAAGCTCGAGGTAAGTCTTCTGAACCCCCGTTGGTGCTATTCTGTGACTGAATTTCTGTGATTTTGGGTAAAACGCATGATTGAACTCCCATGGCCGTACTCGGCATTTTGCATGATGCTCGCGATTCAGTGGATAGGATACTCCGATTCTCAGATATGTTAGATTAGAGATGATCGCGAATCGATTGCCGTGGGTCTCGTTTGATTCCATCAAGAATCCACCGTTGGTGCGGCGCCAGAGTTCCTCAGCCGTCCATTCCGCCGGGGTCGAAAGGTTGAAGACGATGCGCACGTGGCGAGGTCAACGAGTCAAAGCTTAGGTGGCAGTAGGCCATTGGTCCATGTCAGTGCCGAGTCAGCTCGACCGTTAGTTTGTTAGGACCAGTCAGCATTAGATCGGACGGTCTAGGATTATCGAGTTAAATGAATGGAGACCGTCCGATTAGAAATTAGAATAATTTGAAAATGATTTTAAATCAAAAAATAAAAACTGGTTGAAACGGCGCCGTATGGTTTAGTAGTTAGGCGACGTCGTTTTAGGATGAGTAGGAACGGACGGCCTAGATCGAAGTCTTGGGATCTAATCGTGGCCGTAGGATTATGTAACCAGATCAGACGGCCCTGGTCAAGTCTCCATTCAATCTGAGCCATAGGTTCTAGTCAGATCATCCTGCGATCATGGGCTAGCAACGTGGTGCATTGAGGACCCTTGGATCAGATTCGAATAATTCAAAAAAAAAAAAAAAAAAAACTGGGACGGCGTCGTTTTAGGGATATCGGTTCAGCGGGTCCGGGTCTGGGCCGGGTTCCGACCCAAGTGGGTCGGGTCGACCCGGTCCGAATAACATTTTCTTATTAAAAATAAAATAATCAGAAATGATTTTAAAAAAATAAAAAAATCAGAAAAATCTTAGAAAATCCAAAAAATACTAGAAAATCCTAGGAAATTCCAAAAAAATGTGGAAAAATCCTAGACATTCCAGAAACCCCCAAAAATCGAGGGATTGACCACAGACAACTGGTCAACCCTATTTTTGGGGTTTCTTACCCAATTTTTCGAGACTTGACGATATTACCCTTTAAGGGTAAGTCGCCTTTGCTGAGTTCGTATGATAAAATCGATAATGCCAAATTAAGAACTAGGGTCGAGTAATCGACCAATTCTTAGGTTTGAGTTTTCGAGTCCCGCCCCTTTCCTCAAAAATGACGATTTCGCCCCCCTCAATAGGAAAATCGTCTTTCTTGTCTCAATCAAGTTCTGAGAATCGCTTAAAGATTAGGGTTCGGGTCAGGTGGACGACCAGCCCTAACATTTAAGATTTTCAGTTCTCACCTTTGTCCAAAATGACGATTTTACCCATCCGAGGGTAAAATCACTTTTAAATTCCAGAAAAATCCTAGAAATTCCCGAAAAATAGGAAATGGATTGGATTGATGGCCAATCCTATTTCCCCTGTCTTCTGACTTTCCAATTCGTCTAAAATGACAGATTTACCCTTTAAGGGTAAATTTTTCCCGAATTATTCAAAATTACGATTCTGCCCCTCATGGGTGAATCATGTCCAAATCACTCCTAAGCCTTGATTGATATTTCTCTAGGCTAATAGGGCCTCATTAGGGATACCATGCTGATTTCATGTGTTTTATCCGCATGTACTGGATCCTCGATTTGCGCACTTTTTTTTATTGATTGTGATTGATAGGGTAGTATCTCCCATCTGCATGAACTCCTAGATTTAGGATCTGTCCCCCACTCGTCTGTATGAAATCTTAGGATCAGATAAACCATTCAGCTTAGGTACCGAAAGGGCGTCAACTTTGACAGTTGGCGTAACTAAGTCCCCGAACCTACTTCTCTGGTTTCCGCAGAATCGAATAGACCACTCCCAACTATTCGATAGGGTGTCCAATCGTACCCTCCACGAAACGATTGGTGGCGACTCTTTGGCATGTATACTCATCACATGTCACTAGACCGCACTGAAGGTCGATCACGTAAATCCAGCAGTTACGATTTGGGTAATGGACCTTGGGAGAGGCCCGTGTCCGATCAAGCCAGCGATCGGGCGGCCCATTAGCCCTCCGCCTCGCGAGGGTCGCGACAGACTGGCGACTCCGCTGGGGACTTTTCTAAACCAGAATCTCTGGTTACGAATTCCAGAGGACTTGAGCCGATTAAAAAGTTGTTTGGTTTATCTGACCTAGTTTTCTGCATATGCTCTCGAAGGTGAGGTACGTACACTAACCATTGTGTTAGATGTTTCTGTAGATTGGAGAAATGAGGGGTGGAGTGATTGTTGACATCTTTTCCTGCAGGTTGGAGTTGGGAATGTATGTTTATTTTATGCACATACTGAAGCGGTGTTTTGATACAAACTGTTGTGCATGACCTTGCATTGTGATGATCACGACACATCGCACACACTGGCGGTCAAACCCCTACTACAACCACCCTTAGGTTACCTTAGATAGGGAAATGGTGCGAAAAGGATCTTGTGTTTGATGGCACTTGAGACTTTCGTACTCGTTCCCGCTCACCATCTGCATTGGCGATATCTAGCCCTCTTGGGTAGGTACCCTTGGGGAGGAATCTGCCTCGTGTGGATCGTGGGAGCCTGAGCCGTAGGTTCCTCACCTGATTTTTCGATTTTTAGAGTATACCCACTTGTCTCATGCGCATGTCTATGGATGGTTGGTATACCTAAAACCGCCCATTGGTAAGAGGGGGACATTCCACATTCCCCCAGGTATGGTTGGTAAGGCATTTACTTTCGATGTACTTTATTATTCCCTGCTCCATAATATGACTCATGCATTACATACATTCATATGCATTCACATCATGCAAATCGCTCAAGTGACTAATTGAAACAGCAATGGTAATAGGGTAGGATGTCGCTGTTCCCTAAGAGCTCGACAGAATTGGTGACCTTCGAGTACCTGAGGAAGGTCACTCGCCCTGGACCAAACACAAGGCTGCACTTCACTAGATTCGTGCATGGTCAGGAGCTGACTGGACGTAAGTTGGGATACGCCGAAGATTGCCAAACCCGTTACTATGTCGATAACCTCAGATTCAAGCGACAAGCGGACGAGATGTTTAAAGACTATCTGGAAATGAAGAGGCAGTGTCGCAACCAGTTAGCCAGGAAGGCATACGCCCGTCGGAAGACCGAATTACTGGCCAGAGAAAGTGTGCCCATGGTCACTTTCTGGGGAAGAAAGAGGCGCCCCGCGACCAAGACAAAACCGAAGCGTATCATGCTCAAGAAGGCGAAACCCGAGAAGGCTCCTGAAGTCGTCATACCGTGGACCAGAGAATGGCCAGAAGAACTACAGCCTCTCGACCAAAAACACTGAAGACGACTCATTTACACTTGATTAGAGGAAAACTCCCGACCAACTATCATTTGGATAGACCCCTAGGAAAAGAGTGATTTAGACCCTCACATTCCGACGGTCTTTTATAGCTTTCTTATTTGAAAAATCTCTCTTTACCTTTCTTCCATTAAAACACCTTGATTGTAATAAAAATTCAATCCACTTTGTTCTTTTGATGTATTGACCAATGGAATGTGACGTTGCTATTTCCCTTAGTCACTGAGTAAACCTGACTAAATTGCATAATTCACTTCCTTGAAATTCAAATTAGGCTTTGAGTCAGGCTTTCAAGACCTGAAAAAGGTCCTAATTTCCATTTCTTCAATTGAACTATGCAATCAAGTTAGCTCATACATATCTCATGACATCTGCACGTTCATACGTTTGAAGTAATTTCTGACGATTGACTTTTCAAAATCATTTGCATATTTTAGACTTGATGGGAAAGAATGATATTCAAGTATTCAAAATCCCCCGGGCCGAACTCCAATCATGGTGGGACAACATGGGCGAAGCTAGCCAAAAGTATGCTGAATCACGGCTAGGATACGTGTTAGACCTGCTGAAGATTGAGTGTCCACCTGCCTTTATCCAAGCCATGGCGCTCTATTGGGATCCTACCACCGCTACATTTTGCATGGAAGGACTAGAGATTACTCCCACTATCGAAGAATACAGCGCCGTCATCGGAGTTGAATTCACTCCTACGCCCGTCCGACCCCCCATAGGATTTGAACCCCTGAGTCAGTTGGCTGAGTTCCTTGACACAGGTCAGAATGAAGTCAAAGCAGATGCAAAAAGCAATTCTGGACGAGTCTCCTTATCTTTCCTTATAGACCGATTTTCCTGCCTCCCTGCTGCTAAAGGAACCAAATCTGGTAGAGCCTTTGTCTTGGCATTCTTTAGCTTTGTACTATTCCCGATCTCATCTGTCACCTTTGACCCTATCATGGCCGTAGTAGCTAGACAAATCTGTTATGGGTGGGATTACTCAAACATCCTCCTTGCCGAGACCTTCCTTTCCTTAAATCGCTTCAGGAAAAATAAAAAGGGAATCTTTAGAGCCTCTAGTGATCTTTTGTATTTATGGTTCACATCCCATATCAGACAATTCCACATCCGCATGGGTTTCACTGAAATCAGCCCTGATGCACATCCTCTTAAAACTTTTGTCAGAACACATACACATATTCCTAAGTTCAACTTTGTAGAATGGAAGAACTTCCTTAAAATTCTAAAGCCCGAACAACTCCGATGGCGGCTAAGGTTGCCAACGCTGGGTAAAGTCAGATTGGCCTGTGGTGACAAAGGTCCAGTCCCCTTGCTAGGATTCACGGGCGCTACATCATACTATCCGAAGAGGGTGATCCGACAGTTTGGGGCACTACAGGGGATCCCTTCTCCACCACAACTTGATATCTTTTCCTTTGACATACCGAGCAAGACTCTCATGGAGGAAGAGAAGGAACAATTTGAAGCCAAGGTAACATCCATCATCCGCTCCTTAAAGAATTCGCAAGCCGAAGAAATAAGTTGGCCAGAAAACATGACTCCTGAAGAAAACATTCATAGAGCCACTGCAGAGTACATTCAACACTTTAAAGCGACCAGAATGAGTCTTGTCGAGCCGTACGTACCCGAATACATCGTACCATACGTACCTGGAATAGAGCCGTACGTACCTGAAGACATGGGACCGCTGCCATATTCAGAGGATGAGGAGCCCCAAGCTGAAGAGGGGAATCCATACTGGGATGATGAGAATACCTTAGACCTCAAATGTCCTAGACTTGAATAGGCTATTCTGTCAAGTGTAAAATAAGCAAACACTGTGATATCTTCTCATACATTCTCATTTCTGTTAGATACTATCTTGGACACATGAGCATGAATATAAGCATGTCTTTCGAATGCATAAAAACTATCGTCAGAAATTACGCCTCTTTTAATTTCATGAATTCATATCAGGAAATGACTAAAAGAACTACTTATGTGAGGCTAAGGCTCACAAGGTAGCCACTTTTTCTCATCTACTGATAAGAAACATGCAACTGAATGAATTAAACTACTTCTTTCTGCCAAAATAAGCGAAACACTCACTAGAAATCTTTTTGAATAGGTACACTCTCACCACCGAACTGCCAACACATCGTTTCCGTACTCGCCTTAAGACAAGAATGGAACAGCAAGAATTGACTCCGCGCGTGGGCATGTTGGAGTCTCAGATGACTGCCCTGGCAACTATGATGGCTGACATTAAGGCCATGCTGGAGGCCACCCAAGCTAAACAGACAACAGCCCATAATCAGAACAACTCAGGCCCTTCTACGGTACCTGATGTAACAGATAGAGAAGTAACAAGGGATACCCAATATACAGAGGAGGATGTCCATGAACCAAACAGTCGATCACAACCAAAAGCCTCGCCTGTTGTTATCAACCTCGAGAGGGAGGAGAAGGGGAAGCAGACCATGAAAACTGAAACAGAGGCTAAAAGGCTGGCCAAAATCGAAAAGTGCTTGAGTAGTCAAGGTTACGAGTTAGCCCGCTTCGACAAGATATCTCCTTTCGCTAAAGTAGAAACTCCTCCTGATTATAAAGAGCCAGAGTTTGTAAGGAAATACAATAGGACAGGTTGTCCCCGAGCACACCTCAAGTATTACCTGCGCAAGATGGCGCACTATTCAGATTATATCCCGCTACTAATGAACACTTTCCAAGAGAGTTTGGCTGGCGCCGCTCTAACCTGGTTCATTGAGCTAGATCTAGAAGATTACGATGGATGGATGGGAGGATCTTGCAGAGGACTTCCTCAGGCAGTACAAGTTCAACACGGCTACAGCCCCAACAAGAGAAGATCTTCTACGAACTTCAAAGGCGAAAGGCGAATCAATCAGGACATATGCCCAGAGGTGGCGAGCCTTGGCTACCCAAGTAAAGCCGTCAATTCCAGAAGAAAAGCTGATCGACTTATTCCTGAAAGCACTCCCCTATGAGTACTTTGACAAGCTGAACACTTCCAGGTGTCAAACATTTGCACACTTGATAAAGGTTGCTGAAAGGCTAGAATGGGCCTTGAGAGAAAGAAGCCCTCATGAAGCTCCTACTAGGAAGCAGTATCCCTTGAGAAAGGAGAGAGAAGCCGGACTGGACATAGCGTTTATACCAAATCCCTACAAGCCCAAGCCGTTTGGCAATTCCAATCAGACCAAAGGAGGATCGTCCTGGCCAACACCGAAAGTGCAAGAGCCTAGAAGAGAGCAACCTCAGAAGCAATTCTCCTAGCTCCCGAGGCCTTTATCCAAGCTGCTCCCGATGCTGCTAGAACAACACCTGGTAGCGAAAGAACCGCCTAGGGCAAACCCTACAAGGTATCCTAGCTTTGATGAGAGCCATACCTGTGCCTACCATATGGGCGAGAGAGGGCATAATGTGGATAACTGTTGTATCCTTAAGCTGAAAGTACAAGCCCTGATTGATAGTCAGATTCTAAAATTTGACAATGCAGCCCCGAATGTACAAGAAAATCCACTGCCGGATCATCAAGCAGTAGGGGCAATATTCTCTGAAGGGGAAGAAGACTACCTTAAGCTGAAGGTAGATATGCTTAAGCTGACCGACCTGCTAATAACCGCTTCATCATGCCCAAAAGCAGGAGCGATCTCGACTGACCAAAAGAGACTATGCATCGCTAAGATGATGAGCTTGGGGATAATGTCCGATATCACCAATGAAGAGTTCGAAGGAGTCAAAGCTTCTTTATCTTTGGAAGGAAGCTACTTCGTGATCAAGACTGAGCAGGGTAATACCTGGGGTACCTCACATGAGAATCTGGTAAACAGTCTTGGGCCAGTCACTCAATCAGAAGAAGAGTCTGAAGAAGACGAACTGGAAGCCAAGAGACGAAGCCTAGCAGATCTCAAATTTATGGCCTACGCACTTGAGAAGGGCGAAATTATAGACAACCTTGGTCAAGATTCTGGAGGATACAACTTCAAAGTGAAATATTCAGCCCCTCCCAGCTTTTATCAGAAAATTGAAAACGTCATACCGGACGGATGGGGAGGTATGGATGATCTCTCTCAACCAGAGACCTCGAATGGCATAGAAGAACTTGACAACACCGTATCGATGGTCAAAGTCGCTTCAACAGTGGTAATCAGATTGGAAGAACTTGATAGCATGAGCGAGGTGAAAGACTACCTAGTCAAGCCCGTTGTGATTCAACTGCCACAAGAAGAAACAGACGACCCGACTAAACCGGAGATATCCCATCAGGCAACTGTAACTATAAAAGTCCCCCCAGCAGAAGAATACGATCCTAAAGCAGTCCATTGGGACTACGGGACTACACAGGTAGACGCGGTAATGAGGTCCGGACGATTCTATGCCCCTAGGGAGGGCGAATCCGAAAAGAAGGAGGTCACAAAGGAAGACGCGGAAAAACTCATATCGATCATCAAAACCAGCGAGTTTGAGGTGATAGAACAGCTGAGGAAGTTACCCGCTCAGATATCCCTATTGGATCTATTCATCAATTCTGAAAAACATAAGAACGCACTGTTGAGGATACTTAATGAAGTACATGTCCCTGAAACAATTAATGAGGTACAATTAGGGGACTTTGTGGGGACGATCCTTTTAAAAGACCAATTGAGCTTCTCTGACGAGGACTTCCCCATGGAAGGAAAAGGGCATAACAAAGCCTTGTATATTTCCGCACAATATAACGGAAAAAGAGTGGCGCACGTATTGATCGACAATGGATCAGCCTTCAACATCTGCCCTTTGGCTACCCTGAGGAGGTTGGGAATCAATGAAGAAACGGTTAAAACATCCAAAACGGCTGTGAGAGCTTTCGATGGGATGAGGAAGACAGTGGTATGTGAAATTGAGCTTGACGTGTCCATTGGCCCGACAAAGTTCTCTATAAATTTCCAAGTGATAGATTTGCCCAGTGCATTTGGGTTCTTGCTGGGAAGGCCTTGGATCCATACAGCAGGAGCTGTCCCTTCAAGCTTGCATCAAAAAATACGCTTCGCAGTAGATGGGAAGGTGATTACCGTACATGGAGAAGTCGACCTCCAGACATACCAGAGCAGTGCCATACCCTATGTTGAACCTGAAGTGAAAACAGAGGCGAGTTATCACTCCCTGGAACTGGTAGCAACAGTTCATACCCCGGCAGGGACAAGGCTAAGAACCCCATACATCTCAGAAGCCAGTCTTCTACCAGCTAAGATGCTGCTGGCATACGGATTCAACCCTGAAAAAGGCCTAAGCAGACATAATCAGGGTATAAATACCCCACTGCAGTTAAAAGCTAACCCACATAAAATGGGCTTGGGGTATCAGAAATATCACATGGTTGGATCTGGCCCAAAGACAACAGGCCGCGGTCGAGGCATAAGCCTGAGACGCCTGGAAGGCCGAAACAACCCGAACGACTCATTCATTGGTTCTCCAACTTGGAAAGGCAGGTCTCAAATGTTCAATAGCCCTTTGAATACCCACTTCAACCAGAACTCTAAATGGTTGTCTGAAGAAGATGTCACTTCACCGATAGAACCAGATCTGACAAATCCTTTCCTCAAAGATAACGCTGTGAATGTCATCATGGAGTGGTTGGACAATGGAGCCACTTCCTCTGAGTAACGAGACTTTTCCCTTGTCTTTAAATACTGCATTTAGAATTTTTTGCATTTTGTTGCATTTTCTTTCCTTATTGTACGTATAGGGAAACGCCTTTGGATCTCCAGCCGTTGGTCCAAATAGCACATCTTGTAACGCGGCCCATCTTGCATCAATAAAACCATACATATTTTGTTAAGGACATATGGAATCACGAATCAGCCCAATGATGATACTAGTCTTCTGTACAAGAAGCGTAAGGCCTGATTTGCCATATGACTCTTGATTTCCAAAGAGCTTTCCTTGGGGCAAGGATATCCGATGACATGAGGATTAGTCCCGTTTATACCTGTACCTATTTCTATAAAAAAAAAAAAAACTCTTTCGAAAGGACTTTCTATGATCACGCATGTCATCCTTATGGAATACCAACTAACCATACTCATGACATTTCAGGCATATCATCTCAAACATGCATACCAGGTTGTTACGAGATTCGGACTTCTCCAGTAACCATTCTTATAACATTGAAGAGGATGAAGATGAGGGTTATGCGTCTATCCGCAGAGATTGGAATGCCTTTGAGGAGTCGACACCTCCTACTTCAGAAGAACCAATCATTGTTAATCTAGGAGACTCCGTGAATATCAAAAAGGTCAAGATCGGAGGGCATTTATCCCGAAATGAAAAGCTCGAGTTCATAGAGTTATTAAAAGAATATCAAGACATTTTCACATGGTCTTACGCTGATATGCCAGGCCTAGACCCTAAGATCGTGGAACATGCATTACCCACGGATCCCGGTGTCCAACCTGTCAAGCAAGGCAGCAGACGGATGAAGGCTGAGTTGGAGGACAAAATCAAGGAAGAAGTCATGAAGCTTCTTAGGGTAGACTTTATTGAAGCTATCCCATATTCAGACTGGATTGCAAATATAGTCCCCGTCATGAAGAAGGATGGTAAAGTTCGGATCTGCGTAGATTACCGAGATCTGAATAGAGCAAGCCCAAAAGATGATTTTTCACTTCCTCACATTGATGTGTTAGTGGATAGCACAGCAGGTTATGAATTGTTCTCGTTTATGGATGGATTTTCGGGGTATAACCAAATCTTCATGAAACAAGAAGACAAACCAAAGACTGCTTTTACCACACCCTGGGGGAACTTTTGCTACAAAGTCATGCCCTTTGGATTAAAAAACGCCGGGGCTACCTATCAAAAGGCCATGGTCACATTATTCCATGATATGATCCACAAAGAAATTGAAGTACACGTCGATGACATGATCGCCAAATCCAAGAAAGGAGATCACGTACAGGTGTTGAGAAAATTATTTGAACGCCTGCGCAAATATAAGTTGAGGTTGAACCCTAACAAATGTGTGTTTGGGGCAAGATCTGTGAAATTTCTTGGGTTCATAGTCAGTAACAAGGGCATTGAGATTGATCCGTAAAAAATTCAAGCTATCCACAATCTGTCAACTCCCTCCATAGTAAAAGAAGTGAGAAGCCTTCTGGGGAGACTGAACTATATTGCCAGATTTATCAATCAACTGTCTGATGTGGCTAAGCCAATCTTCAAATTGCTTAAGAAAGGCGCGAAAGTAACATGGGATACTGAATGCAGCAGGGCGTTCCAAATGATCAAGAACTATCTGATCACACCGCCGGTACTTGTGCCACCAATTTCTGGTCACCCCTTGACCTTGTATCTGACTATACAGCAGGAATCCTTGGGAGCCTTACTCGCCCAAACAAGTCCGATAGATGGTAAAGAAAGAGCCATCTATTACCTAAGTAGGAAAATTCACTCCGAATTACGAAGGCCCCTACATTGTCAAGAAAATCCTCACGGGAGTAGCATTAATTCTTGTAAACACCGAGGGAGAAGAACTGGGGCACCTTGTAAATTCAGATGCTATGAAGAAATATTACCCTTGAAATAAAATCAGATTCCGGTCATATGACTTACCCCGAACTGAGCCTACTCTTCATGATAGTCTTGGCATAAGCATGTCATGCATCCATACATACATTCGCATGTGTTCAATATTGCAGGACCCAAGGAAGCAGGGTCGCGATCAATTGGAATACATGGTCAAGAGGACTTACTGTCGTGGTGGTCAGGTGCACGTCCTTTTTCTCCAAATACTGAGGATTTCAAGAAATTTTAAGAACAACCTACCCATCTTGTGCTGTTAAGAAAAATGCAGATTTTCATGAATCTATCCACTTCCATTGGAGTGCATGATCAAGGGTAAGGTGTATCGTTCTAATTTCCTGAAATTCGAGAGCATACACTGACATATTCCTTTTATGTTTTTCAGGAATCCCTAGCCGCGCTGGGCAGGTAAGTATTCCTTTCCCAACCTCTTAGGTTCTAAGACTGTCGGGATCTTTATTGCTAGAATTTGAAAGGCTTCTTGGAATCTAGCATGCATTCAATTATCATGTCGATAAAAAGGCAAAATTCTCACAGTCATGGCATTGGCACTCATGTTTAAACTTGGAGGTTATCTAAACATGGTTGAAATATACATTGTGCATCATAAATCCCCTTGGAGGGTAAGTTTTGGAGAAAGCGAAATGAACTTTTCCAACAAGAGTTGTTTAGAACTGTTTAAAAGGATATTTCCTCAGACAAGAGGCAAGCCTGGTCTAAACACGTCCCATACACACTTAAGAGATAAGTGGAGTGGTAAGGATAGCGAGACCTTGACCTACGGACGTAAGGGTTATTCGCAGTGATTACATGGATTGAGACGACGGAGGCATTTGTTTCTCTATCATAAACACTACAGGTGACCATTGATAATCCTTTGAACGGCGATTTCATCCTTTACCCCTGTCAAGAACCACCCCACAGTGGGGCAAACTGGAGGTACGTCCAGAGGTATCAGGAGGTAAATGGTTAGAAGTTCTCTTGCTCAGACTTGCATCAATCTTCATGTGTTGCTTGTCATTTTAACTTCTATGGTAATTCAGGTGCTTTAGGATGACGAAAAGCATTCGTTTCTCTATCCTATACACTTTTACCATTTGCACAGCCCAGTTGAGCCTATAAGTTCGTTTCACAAACCCGTTGGTGATTATTGTATATTCCAAGGCGGAAGTGACGTCTCTTCAAGAGCGGAAGAGTTCAAAACACAGGATTTGTGAAAAATTCCTAGACTAATGTTTGAGTGCTGAGATTCAAGCTGTACATCTAGCACATTCATTTGAAAATTCTGATCCCCAAAAGAAAAGAAAAAATGGGATCTCAAAAAGAAAAAAGAGAGAAAAATCCAATCTTAGGCATCAAGAAAAAGCAAAGTGCCTGGTAAAAGCAAGGCCAATGCCCGTCCAAATACTTGTACACTCGTGAATCATGTGTTTGATTTTGTAAATGCCAAAAGATGGCACGATACCTTTGTATAGGTCACTAGTGAGATCTGATTGTAAAAGAAAATCCCAAGGGAGTTGGACAGCAAAGGATACTCCCAAATTATGTCACATTCAGATGACAAAAGCATAGACAAGGTATTGACGCCATCTTGACACGAGAGAGATGTTCTCTAAAGACAAATATGCACTTCAAAGACTGAAGGCGCTCTTTGAACCAGAAGGAGCAAGATGGCAGCAAACTTGCAGTGATCACCGATGTTAAAACCCTTCGCATATTTTGAGCCAAGAACAAGCCTTTTATAGGTCTCCAACCCTACCTACGTTACAACCCTGAAAAGCCTTTTCTGATTAAAGCACTGGAATTGACATAGGGTTTAATGTCTAAGCTTAGCTCGAAGAAGTTCGAGCAAGATTATTTCTTTCTCATTTTGCAAGTTTCTTGACTTGTAAACCTGGAGCTGACATTGAAGACTTCTCTTCAAAAGCCTTGACTTGCACGCAAGTCCCCCTTTGAAAACCGTTGACCAAGCCCAACATTACGGTCCCTGGGAAGTCCTCCTGATCGATCGAGGTGTATTCACTGCGAATGATCCTGAACCCTAGGCGCATGTTTGATAGGAAATTCGAGTGCATTCTTGGTAAAAGACCATTATCTCAAAACAGTGAGAAGTCCTCTTTGATGAGAATACTCCAATGGACATTTTAACCAAATTCTTTTGGCTAAATTCAGATTGTTTGATTCAAACTTTCCTCACAAGGGATTTTTGATCACTTCCGTATGTTGCAAGGTGTTTTGGATAACCTCCAGCATCATAGTGCATTCATTGAAATTTTTCATGACCATGATATAAGTCATAAAGTGCTCAAAGACCATTGATGTGCCTTTGAATTCCTGGCAAGCCCAGATCTCAGAAAAGCACAACCTCTCTTGGACTCGTGGTAGCCCCAAGTCCCAGAATGACACATTTCTCTAAGAAGGAGAGTTTATATGCCTAAGCTTCTAACAGATTCTTGGTAACCCCAGATTCTAGAATGCTATTGTTCTTGGTTAAACTTCTATAGGAATCATGGTAGCCCCAGATTCTAGAAGGATGCTTTGCTCTGTGAAGAAGAGCTTTCAAGTTTATTTTCCTGCAAGATCCCTGGATACCTGGAGTCCCCAGATCCCAGAATGTCACCTTCAATGTCAAAAAGGACCATCTTCGAAATCATCCCTCTGTGAGATTTCAAATTTACAGGTTTGATCTTTCTGCAGGATGCCTGGAGCTCCCAAGTCCCAGAATGTCACCTCCCATGTCAAAAGGACAATGTTTGAAATTATCTCCCTATGTGAGATTCCAATATTACAGGTTTGATCTTTCTGCAGGATGCTTGGAGTACCCAGATCCCAGAATGTCACCTTCAATGTCGAAAGGACAACATTCAAGATAGTCTTTCTGCGAGAACTCAGGTAGCCCCTAGATCCCAGAAGAATCTTATCAAAGTTTTTACAGGTTTAAGTTTTCTGCAGGATACTTGGAATCCCCAAATCCCACAATAACGCCTTGCATGTCGAAATGACAATTGACAAAATCTACTTTCTGCGAGGTTCTAGGTAACCCCTAAACCCAGAATAGCACATATGGTAAAGCCTCAAGGTTAGGCATACCTTACTTGTACAAATCCTAGTTAATTCCTTAGAATATAGGATCAAGATGTCCGACAATCCCTAAGAGACTGGGTGTGTCATCCATAGGTTTCTAGCAGAGAGGAATCATATTCTCGGCCTGATCCCCCTGACGGATCAAAATGTTCGACAATCCCTAGGAGACTAGGTGCGTCATCCATAGGTTCCTAGCAGAAAGGAGTCATATTCCATGTCTCATGCGCATTTCTATGGATGGTTGGTATACCTAAAACCGCCCATTGTTACAGAGGAACATTTCACATTCCCCAAGTATGGTTGGTAAGGCATTTACTTTCGATGTACTTCACTATTCCCTGTTTCATAGTACAATTCATGCATTATATATGTCCACATGCATTGCATACATCATGAAATCACTCAAGTGACTAATTTAAATAACAACGATAATGGGGTAGGATGTCAAAAGTTCATCAGAATTGGTAACTTTCGAGTACCTAAGGAAAGTGACTCGCCCTGGACCAAACACAAGGCTACAATTTACTAGATTTGTGTATGGTCGAGAGCTGACTGGACGTAAGCTGGGATATGCTGAAGATTGTCAAACCCGCTACCACGTCGACAACCTCAGATTCAAGCGACAAGCGGACGAGAAATTTAAGAATTATTTGGAGATGAAGAAAAGACGCCCTGCGATCAAGACGAAGCCGAAACGCATCACACTCAAGAAGACGAGACGTGAGAGAACTCCAGAAGTCATTATACCATGGAGCAGAGAATGGCCAAAGAGACTAGGACCCCTCAGCCAATGCATTGAAGACGATCACTTACACTCAACTGGAGGAGGATTCCTGACCGATTATCATTGTGAAGGGGAATAAACCAATAGGAAGATGTGGTTTAGATCCTCACATTCCATCGGCCTTTTATGGCTTTCTTATTTGAAGATTCTTTTCTTACCTTTCTTTCGTTAGGCGTTCTGGTTGTAATAAAGGATTCATTCCCCTCTTCTCCATTTTGATGTTTTGACCAATGGAATGTGATGTCGTTAATTCTCTTAGTCACTAAAGTGAACCTGACTAAATTGCATAATTCACTTTCCTGAAATTCAAATTAGACTTCAAGTCAGGTCTTCAGTACCTGAAAAAGGTTCTAATTTCTATTTCTTCAATTGAACTATGTAATTAAGTTGGTCCATGCATACTTCATGGCATTTGCATAGTCGCATATTTAAAGTAATTTTTGACGATTGACTTTTTAAAATCATTTACATATCTTAGACTTGATGGGAAAGAATGATACTCAAGTGTTTAAAGTTCCTCAGGCCGAACTCCTATCATGGTGGGATAACATGGGCGAGGCCAGCCAAGAATACGCCAAATCACGACTAGGATATCTATTGGACCTGCTGAAGGTTGAATGCCCACCTGCCTTCATTCAACCCATGGCACTCTATTGGGATCCTACCACCGCTACATTCTGCATGGAGGGACTGGAAATCACCCCTACTCTAGAAGAGTACAGTGCCGCCATCGGAGTTGAATTTACTCACTCACTAGTTCAACCTCCCATAGGATTCGATCCCTTGAGTCAATTAGCCGAATTCCTTGACACAAGCCTCAAAGAAGTCAAAGCAGACGCCAAAGGAAATTCTAGGAGAATTTCACTATCCTTCCTACTAGATCGATTCCCCAACCTCCCTACTGCCAAAGGGACTAAATCAGGTAGAGCCTTTATCTTAGCCTTCTTCAGTTTTATGATATTCCCGATCTCATCTGTTACCTTCGACCCTATTATGGCAGTGGTAGTCAGACAGGTTTGCTGTGGGTGGGATTACTCGAACATTATCCTTGCTGAGACCTTCCTTTCCCTAAATCGCTTCAAGAAAAATAAGAATGGAATCTTTAGAACCTCTAGTGGTCTTCTGTACCTATGGTTCACATCTCATGTCAGACAATTCCATATCCGCATGGGTTTCACTGAGATTAGCCCCGATGCTCATCCTCTTAAAACATTTGTCAGAAGTCATACACGTATTCCTAAGTTCAACTTCATAAAATGGAAGAACTTCCTTAGAAATCTGAAACCGGAACAGCTCCGATGGCGGCTAAGGTTGCCAACACTTGGCAAAGTCAGGCTTGCATAAAATGACGAAGACCCCGTCCCTTTACTGGGATTCACTGGCGCTACTGCATATTATCCGAAGAGGGTTATCCGATAATTTGGGGCATTGCAGGAGATTCCTCCTCCACCCCGACTTGGTATTTTCTCATTTGACATACCAAACGAGGCCCTCATGGGAGAAAAGAGGAAACAGTTCGAAGCCAAGGTGGCATTTATTATACGTTCTTTGAAGAACTCTCAGGCTGAAGATATAAAGTGGCCAGAGAATATGACTCGCAGGGAGAACATTCACAGGGCCACCACTGAGTACATCCAGTACTTTGAGGTGACCAGACACAGCTTTATCGAGCCTTATATACCTGAGTATATCGTGCCATACGTACTTGGGATAGAGCCCTATATACCCGAAGACATGGGATCGCCGCTGTACTCGGAAGATGAAGAATCCCAAACCGAAGAGACTGATCTGTATGGGAGTGACGAGGATGCCTTAGGCCTCAAACGCCCTAGACTTGAATAGACTATCCCGTCGAGTGTAAAATAAGCAAACACTGTGATGCCTTTTCATGCATTCTCATTTGTATTGGATATTTTGGATACATGAGCATGAATGTGGACATATTTTATAAATGCATAAAAAACTATCGTAAAAAATTACACAAATGCATAAAAAACTATCGTAAAAAATTACACTTCTTTTAATTTCATGAATTCTCTTGGGAAAATGATCTAAAGAACTACTCGCATGAGACTAAGGCTCATAAGGTAGTCCTTTTTTCTCATTCACCAATAGAAATATGCAATTAGAAGAATCAAGTACTTCTTTTTGTCAATACCAAAGAAATACTCACTGGAATTCCTTTTAAACTGGTGCACTCTCATCACGGAACTACCAACGCATCGCTTTCGCACTCTGCTTAAAACGAGAATGGAACAACAAGAGTTGACCCCATGTGTAGGCATGCTGGAAACTCAAATGACTGCTATGGCGGCTATGATGGTTGATATTAAGGCGATGCCGGAAGCCTCCCACGCCAGACAGGCAGTAGCCCCTAATCAGAACAACTCAAGTCCATCACTTGCACCCGATGTAGCTGATAAAGAAACAACAGGAGATACTCAACGTGCAGAGGAAGGTGTTCGTGTGCCGAACATCCAGTCACAACAAAAGGCACCCCCTGTTGTCATCAACCTTAAGAAGGATGAGAAGGGGAAGCAGACTGTGAAAACTGAAGCGGATGCTAAGAGGATAGCCAAGATCGAGGAATGCTTGAGCAGCCAAGGCTTTGAATTGGCTCGTTTCTATTGACACCTGATTTTTGACCAAGTCTTTTTCAGTTTTATCTTTAAAAAATCACAAAAAATTCATAAAAGTCAAAACATTACAAAATCAACTTTGGTGGCCTTAGCCAAACCCAAGGAACCATTTTTGACCAAAAAATAATTTTTCATATTTTTCACATTTTTTAGTATTTTTAGAAAATAGGAAAATACTCAAAAAATTCAAGAAAAATAGCATTTGAGGTCACAAAAATATGGAAAAATATCCAATATTTTTATTTTTAATCCCTTGTATTTTTTACCTCACAAAAAGTTCAAAATCAGATTCAATTATAAGTGTTCCTTTGTAACCCGTACTATTGAATTTGAGAAAAAAATATCAATTGAGTCTTTTAATTTGCAATTTTGGCATTTTCTAGAATCTTGACATCTATTCTAACTATCCCATATTGTAATTTAGCCCAATTGTTTGTACAAATTGCTCAATTGCGCAAATTTGGCAAAATTGCATACTAAAATTGCATTTTTAGTCCTTGAAAATGAGCATAATTGAAATTACTTTCAATTCAAGGGCTATCATTGCAAATTAAACATACTGCCCAATGGGTTTTACCATTTTGAATTGATTGGCACAGGTGATTTAACCCAATTTGATCATTTGAACCTTCAATTGCATAATTCCCCAATTTGCAATTAAAAGGAAATTTGGGGTTTTTGTTGAAATTGATGTAAACTTTTGGGGAAAACCACATTTCTAGATAAAAATTCATGCTCTAGATTCGATTTTGAGGTTCAATTGCAAAATTTTCCCAATAATTTGGGCTTAATTTGAAAAATCCTATTCGGAACCGGTTCAGACCGGTCAGACCGCAGGTCAGACCGGTCGAACCGGTCCGCTACAGTGTCATCTTCTTCCCCGGAAGTCTGCGCAAATGAACAGTAAAATGCCGAGCTTTGATAGCCAAATTGACGGACCAATCGGCGATGATCGAAGACACACTTGTGGGCGTTTGATTCCTTAGGACGTTTCCCGTCGATCGGGACCAAAATAAGGATCAATGGCCGCCGGAACTAGGAATAATCGGCCGGTCAAGGTCGCGGCACCTGTGAAAGTCAACGACGACAGGATTTGGATGAAATTCGCCCAAATTCGTGCCAAATGAAGTCTCCAAGGGCCCCGAACAGAATGACCATTTGATACCCGTCGATTGCCGGTTGACGGTGACCATTTCGCACGTGTGCTCACGTGCGAAGGTTAACTGCCCAACCTCCCATTTCGGCGC
Source organism: Rhodomyrtus psidioides (assembly GCA_021437785.1). NCBI lineage: Eukaryota > Viridiplantae > Streptophyta > Magnoliopsida > Myrtales > Myrtaceae > Rhodomyrtus > Rhodomyrtus psidioides. Next base: position 7,488,832 of record JAILYB010000015.1, on the reverse strand, counting down.
CATAATTCCCAAGAGCTATATAAGCTCGTGATCGCTTTCTGTTGAGGAGGACGGTGGATTCAGTTGAGGGGAGAGGAACTGAATTGCGTGAGAGAGAGAGAACGCAAGGCAGAGCTCGTTCTCCGACCCCCGTCGTCGAGAACTTGAGCTCGATTGGAAGGCACTGATTGGGCCGTCTCCGGCCAAATCAAAGCCAAAGAAGACCGTCGGGAGTTCGCCCACTGTGCCAGGAAGCGATCGCCGCCGACCACACAGCCTGAGATCGCGGAAATAGGTAAGTCACAGCTTCGAGTTCTTCATTGAGCTTCAATGGCAGATCTCGCATTTCTTGCTTATTCTTCCGATTACTGTGTGCGTTTCACTCCTTGAACATCACTGACCACTATTGCATCCTCATTTTGCATCGATTCCGCCCAAATACCTCGAATCGAGTCTTCAAATCTAGCCTCCATAACCGACCACTGTTCATCTATGCCTAGCCTAATCTAGGCCGCGCGAGCTCAATCGGAGCTCGAGGTAAGTCTTCTGAACCCCCGTTGGTGCTATTCTGTGACTGAATTTCTGTGATTTTGGGTAAAACGCATGATTGAACTCCCATGGCCGTACTCGGCATTTTGCATGATGCTCGCGATTCAGTGGATAGGATACTCCGATTCTCAGATATGTTAGATTAGAGATGATCGCGAATCGATTGCCATGGGTCTCGTTTGATTCCATCAAGAATCCACCGTTGGTGCGGCGCCAGAGTTCCTCAGCCGTCCATTCCGCCGGGGTCGAAAGATTGAAGACAATGCGCACGTGGCGAGGTCAACGAGTCAAAGCTTAGGTGGCAGTAGGCCATTGGTCCATGTCAGTGCCGAGTTAGGTCGACCGTTAGTTTGTTAGGACCAGTCAGCATTAGATCGAACGGTCTAGGATTATCGAGTTAAATGAATGGAGACCGTCCGATTAGAAATTAGAATAATTCGAAAATGATTTTAAATCAAAAAATAAAAACTGCTTGAAACGGCGCCGTATGGTTTAGTAGTTAGGCAACGTCGTTTTAGGATGAGTAGGAACGGACGGCCTAGATCGAAGTCTTGGGATCTAATCGTGGCCGTAGGATTATAACCAGATCAGACGGCCCTGGTCAAGTCTCCATTCAATCTGAGCCGTAGGTTCTAGTCAGATCATCCTGCGATCATGGGCTAGCAACGTGGTGCATTGAGGACCCTTGGATCAGATTCGAATAATTCAAAAAAAAAAAAAACTGGGACGACGTCGTTTTAGGGATATCGGTTCAGCGGGTCCGGGTCTGGGTCGGGTTCCGACCCAAGTGGGTCGGGTCGACCCGGTTCGAATAACATTTTCTTAATAAAAATAAAATAATCAGAAATGATTTTAAAAAAATAAAAAAAATCAGAAAAATCTTAGAAAATCCAAAAAATACTAGAAAATCCTAGGAAATTCCAAACAAATATGGAAAAATCGTGGAAAAATCCTAGACATTCCAGAAACCCCCAAAAATCGAGGGATTGACCACAGACAACTGGTCAACCCTATTTTTGGGGTTTCTTACCCAATTTTTTGAGACTTGACGATATTACCCTTTAAGGGTAAGTCGCCTTTGCTGAGTTCGTATGATAAAATCGATAATGCCAAATTAAGAACTAGGGTCGAGTAATCGACCAATTCTTAGGTTTGGGTTTTCGAGTCCCGCCCATTTCCTCAAAAATGACGATTTCGCCCCCCTCAATAGGAAAATCATCTTTCTTGTCTCAATCAAGTTCTGAGAATCGCTTAAAGATTAGGGTTCGGGTCAGGTGGACGACCAGCCCTAACATTTAAGATTTTCAGTTCTCACCTTTGTCCAAAATGACGATTTTACCCCTCCGAGGGTAAAATCACTTTTAAATTCCAGAAAAATCCTGGAAATTCCCGAAAAAATAGGAAATGGATTGGATTGATGGCCAATCCTATTTCCCCTGTCTTCTGACTTCCCAATTCGTCTAAAATGACAGATTTACCCTTTTAAGGGTAAATTTTCCCCGAATTATTCAAAATTACGATTCCGCCCCTCATGGGTGAATCATGTCAAAATCACTCCTAAGCCTTGATTGATATTTCTCTAGGCTAATAAGGCCTCATTAGGGATACCATGCTGATTTCATGTGTTTTATCCGCATGTACTGGATCCTCGATTTGCGCACTTTTTTATTGATTGTGATTGATAGGGTAGTATCTCCCATCTGCATGAACTCCTAGATTTAGGATCTGTCCCCCACTCGTCTGTATGAAATCCTAGGATCAGATAAACCATTCAGCTTAGGTACCGAAAGGGCGTCAACTTTGACAGTTGGCGTAACTAAGTCCCCGAACATACTTCTCTGGTTTCCGCAGAATCGAATAGACCACTCCCAACTATTCGATAGGGTGTCCGATCGTACCCTCCACGAAACGATTGGTGGCAACTCCTTGGCATGTATACTCATCACATGTCACTAGACCGCACTGAAGGTCGATCACGTAAATCCAACAGTTGCGATTTGGGTAATGGACCTTGGGAGAGGCCCGTGTCCGATCAAGCCAGCGATCGGGCGGCCCATTAGCCCTCCGCCTCGCGAGGGTCGCGACAGTTTCGACAAGATATCTCCCTTTGCCAAGGTGGAGACCCCTCTTGACTACAAGGAACCAGACTTCGTACGGAAGTATAATGGGACAGGCTGTCCCTGTGCTCACCTCAAATATTACCTGCGCAAGATGGCGCAATATTCAGATTATATTCCACTGCTGATGAACACGTTCCAAGAGAGCCTGGCTGGTGCCGCTTTGGCTTGGTTCATTGAATTGGACCTAGATGACTACGATGGATGGGAAGATCTTGCTAAAGATTTCCTTAAGGACTATAAGTTCAACACAGCTACAGCACCGGCGAGAGAAGATTTGCTGCGAACCTCGAAAACAAGGGGCGAGTTGATCAGAACATACGCCCAGAGATGGCGAGCTTTGGCAACCCAAGTAAAGCCGTTAATCCCATAAGATGAGCTGATTGATTTGTTCCTGAAAGCACTCCCCTATGAATACTTTGACAAATTAAACACCTCTGGATGTCAAACCTTTGCACATCTGTTAAAAGTGGCTGAAATGCTAGAATGAGCCTTAAGAGAAAGAATGCCTCATGAAGCCTCTACCAGAAAATAATACCCCCTGAAGAAAGAGAAAGAGGCCGTGCTCGTCATAGCATTCATACCGGACTCCCATAAGCCCAAATCGTTTGGCAATTCTAATCAGACCAAAGGAGGATCGTCCTGGTCAGCGCCGAAAGTGCAAGAGCCTAGAAGGAGGCAACCCCAAAGGCAGTTCTCTCAACTCCCCAGGCCTTTATCCAAGCTGCTCCCGATGCTGCTAGAGCAACACTTGGTGGCGAAGGAACTACCTAGAGCGAATCATGTCAAGTATCCAGGTTTTGACGAGAGCCAGACGTGTGTCTATCACATGGGTGAAATGAGACATAATGTTAACAAAAGGTACAAGCTCTGATTGACAGTCAGATCTTGAAATTTGATAACACGACTCCTAATGTGCAAGAAAATCCACTCCATGATCACCAAGCAGTAGGGGCAATATTCACTGACGAGGAGGAAAACCATCTTGAGCTAAAGGTGGACGTGTCTAAACTGACCAACATCTTGGCAATCGCTTCACTATACCCGAAAGAAGGGGAGATCTCTGCTGACATGAAGAAACCGTGTATAGCTAAAATTATGAGCTTGGGGATACTGTCAAATGTTACCGATGAAAGATTCGAGGGAGTCAAAGCTTCTATAACCTTGGAAGGAAGCCACTTTATGATTAAAACTGAGCAGGGAAGTATGTGGAACACCCCGCACAAGGGTCTGGTAGGCGATTTTGGGCCAATCATTGAACCAGAAGAAGAACTCGATGAGGACGAACTGGAAGCCAAGAGCCGAAGTCTAGCAGATCGCAGATTCATGGCTAACGCGCTAGAAATAGGAGAAATTACAGACAACCTGGGTCAGGATTCTGGGGGATATAACTTCAAGGTGAAATACTATCCTCCTCCTAGTTTTTATCAGAGAATGGAGGATATCGTACCAGACGGATGGGGAGGTATGGACGATCCTGTCCAAATCCCGAATGAAGTGGAAAAGCCTTTTACGAAGGGGCTCGAATCACTACTGAGCCAGATGATAGGCACCAAACTTAACACGAAACAATATGAGAGATCGAAGGATCAACAGCAAGATTCAGCCGAACTATTCAAGGGAAGGAGAGAATACCCGAGATCTGCGACATCAACAGTACTAGGTGACAACGACCGGCTTAGTCAATTGGGAAACGAAATCCTCTCAAAGGGCTTTGACAACACTGTGTCAATGATCGAAGCCGCTATAGCTGCGATAATTAAATTGAAAGATCTTGATATCTTGAATGAGGTAGAAGATTGCCTACTCAAGCCTGTTGTGATTCGATTGCCGGAAGAAGAAGAAGACGACGCAGCTGAACCAGAAACTTCTTATCCGAAGACAATAACCATACAAGTTCCTCCAATAGAAGAGTATGATCCTAAGGCAGTCCACTGGGACTACGAAACAAGGGAGGTGGACGCAGTAATGAGGTCTGGACGATTCTATGCCCCTAGGGAAGGCGAGTCCGAAAAGAAGGAAGTCTCGAAGGAAGATGCAGAGAAGTTCATGTCCATCATTAAAACCAACGAGTTTGAAATAATAGAGCAGCCGAGGAAGATGCCAGCTCAAATATCTTTACTGGATTTATTCATCAATTTAGAGAAGCACAAGAACGCGCTGTTGAAGATACTCAATGAGGTGCATGTCCCTGAAACGATTAATGATGTACAACTATGGGACTTTGTAGGGGCGATCCTTTTAAAAGATCAGTTGAGCTTCTCAGATGAAGACTTTCCTATGGAAGGAAGAGGACACAACAAGGCCTTATACATTTCTGCGCAATGTAATGGAAAGAGAGTGGCACACGTACTAATCGACAACGGATCTGCCTTCAACATTTGCCCTCTGGCTAAGATGAGAAGGTTGGGGATCAACGAGGAGGTGATTAAAACCTCCAAAACAGCAGTTAGAGCTTTTGATGGAATGAAAAAAACAGTGGTAGGCGAAATTGATCTAGGAGTGCTCATCGGCCCAACCAAATTCTCTATAAACTTCCAAGTAATGGATCTACCTAGCGCATTCGGATTCTTGCTGGGGAGACCTTGGATCCATGTGGCAGGAGCCGTACCCTTGAGCTTGCATCAGAAAGTGTGCTTCGTAGTAGATGGGAAGGTAATTACCGTGCATGGAGAAGTCGACCTCCAAACATATCAGAATAGTGATATTCCCTACATCGAGCCCGAAATCAAGATGGAAGCAAGCTATCATTCCTTGGAGTTGGTAGCAACAGTACACACTCCCGTGGGGATAAGATTAAGAGCTCCTTATATTTCTGAAGCCAATCTTCTACCAGCTAAGATGCTATTATCAAATGGATACAACCTTGGGGAAGGTCTGGGCAAGTACGGTCAAGGAATGAATACTCCCCTGCAGTTGAAAACTAATCAGCATAGGATGTGCCTAGGGTATCAGAAAAATCACTCGGACAAGTCTGTCCCTAGGGCAATAGGCCGAGGCCGAGGTCGAGGCAAAAGCCAGGGACGCCATGGAGGCCAGAAAAACCCGAAAGATTCATTCATTGGTTCTTCAATCTGGAATGGCAGGTCGAAGATATTCAACAACCCTTTGAACGGGCACTTCAGTAAGAACTCTAGGTGGTTGTCAGAAGAAAACATATCTCCAACAGCAGAACCGGATCTGGCAAACCCTTTCTTGGAGGATAACTTCATGAACGTCGTCATAGAGTGGTTAGGTGATGAAGCCACCGTTTCTGAGTAAAGAAACCTCTTTCCTACTTTTAATATTGCATTTAGATTTCCCGCATTTCATTGCACCTTTAGTATTGTTGCTTGAAATAAATGTAGGAAAACGCCTTTGGATCTCCGGCAGTTGGTCCAAATAGTATAGCTTGTAATACGACTCATTTTGCATTTAATAAAATCACACAGGTTTTGTTAAGGACATATGGAACTACAAATCAACCCAATGATGATATTAGTCTTCCATACATAAGCTTGAGGCCTGATTTTCCATATAATTCCTGATTTCCAAAAGATTTTCGAGGAACAATGATGTCCTATGATATGAGGGCTAGTTCCATTTACGCCTGCACTTATTTTGAAACCTCTTTCGAAAAGGTTTTTCACACTCATGTATGGCATTTTCATATGAAGTATAGACTAACCATGCTCATGACATTTTAGGCATATCATCTCAAGTATACATACCAGGTTATTGTGTGATCCGGATCATCATGATGACTATTCCTACAATATTGAAGAAGAGGATGAGGATGAAGGCTATGCATCTATCCGCAAAGAATGGAGTGCATTCGAAGAGTCAGTACCTCCCACTTCGGAGGAACCAATTGTTATTAACTTGGGAGACTATATGAATATCAAGGAAGTCAAGATCGGTGGACATCTATCCCGGGGTGAAAAACTCAGATTCACAGAATTATTGAGGGGGTATCAGGACGTCTTTACATGGTCTTACGCTGACATGCCGGGTTTGGATCCTAGAATTGTGGAACATGCATTACCCACAGATCCCAGTGTCAAACCTGTCAGGCAAGGCAGTAGACGGATGAAAGCAGAGTTAGAAGACAGAATCAAGGAAGAAGTGATGAAGCTTCTCAGGGTGGGCTTTATTGAGGTTATCCCATACTCGGACTGGATTGCCAACATAGTCCCCATCATGAAGAAGGATGGCAGAATCCGGATCTGCGTGGATTATCGGAATTTGAATAAGGCAAGTCCGAAGGACGATTTTTCACTACCTCACATTGGCGTATTGGTTGATAGTACCGCAGGGTACGAGCTATTCTCATTCATGGATGGCTTCTCCGGATATAACCAGATCCTCATGAAGAAGGAGGACAAATCGAATACTGCCTTCACCACCCCTTGGGGAAACTTTTGCTACAAGGTTATACCATTTGGATTAAAGAACGCCGGGGCCACCTACCAGAAGGCTATGATCACATTATTCCACGACATGATCCATAAGGAAATCGAAGTATATGTCGATGACATGATCGCTAAGTCCAAGAAGGGACAGGATCACATTCAGGAATAGGGGCATTGACATTGATCCTTCAAAGATTCAAGCCATCCATGATCTAGCAAGTCCCTCCACAGTAAAAGAAGTGAGAAGTCTTCTGGGGAGACTGAACTATATTGCCAAATTCATCAATTAGCTATCAGATGTGGCTAAACCGATCTTCAAACTACTCAAGAATGGTGCGAAAGTGACATGGGATACAGAGTGCAGTCAGGCATTCCAGAAGATCAAGAACTACCTGGTCACTCCGCCAGTACTTGTGCCGCCCATCCCAGATCATCTTTTGACTTTATATCTGACTATACAACAGGAATCTTTGGGAGCCTTACTCGCCCAAACGAGCCCGACGGATGGTAAGGAAAGAGCCATCTATTACTTGAACAAGAAATTCACCTCGTCTGAAGCAAAGTACATACATGTTGAAAGGCCATTTGTGGCAACCGTATGGGTACTTCACAGGTTAAGACAGTATACCCTACATCACCATATTCAGGTGGTGACAAAAAATGACCCTGTCAAATGCCTCCTAGAGAAATCCGCTTTAATTGGGAAGTTAGTAAAATGGCAGGTGATGTTATCTGAATTTAACATCAGGTGTTCTCCGTAGAAATCAGTAAAAGGAAGAGCCATAGCTCATATGTTGGCAGAAAGCTCACGAAGTTGCGAGTCTTCTGGAAAGACAAAGATAGAAGATCAAGTTTTAAACCTCGTAGAGGATAAGTGGGTCATGTATTTCGATGGCACTGTTAACCTATCTGGAGCCGGCACTGGGGCAGTATTGATATCCCCAGACGATCAACATTATCCAGTTGCGGCAAAGATGACTTTCCCTTGCACCAACAATATCTCAGAATACGAAGCTTGTATTCTATGCTTACAATTAGCCATTTCCATGGGAATACCTAGGCTACAAGTTTATGGAGATTTCATGCTCATCATTTTACAGACACATGGAGAGTGGAAAACGAAGGACGTAAAACTCATCCCTTATCATGAATACCTTGAACACCTGACACTTAAGTTCGAAGATGTGTCATTTGAATACTTGCCAAGATCTCATAACCAATTTGCAGATGCATTAGCCACACTGGCCTCGATGTTACAAGTAATTGATGGGTTGGAAATAGAACCACTAAGAGTCGGCATAGTAGAAAAGCCAACCTATTGCATGATGATAGAGGAAGGATTTGATGGAGAGCCATGGTACTATGACATCAAGAATTATCTCTTAAAAAGGGAGTTTCCTAAAGGGTGTCAGGTAGGAGACCGGAGATACATAGCCAGAATGGCCAGCAAGTTCTTCCTCAATGGACAAGTCATGTACAAGAGGTCATTTGACTCCACTCTGTTGAGATGTGTAGATGCTAAAGAAGCAAACACTCTCGTGAAGGAGATCCATGAAGGTATATGTCACATGAACGGTCATCTTCTCGCTAGAAAGATTATGTGACTTGGCTATTATTGGATGACCATAGAATCAGATTGTTGTCAACATGTCTGGTCATGCAACCAGTGCCAAATATATGGCGACAAGATTAATGCGCCCCCGAATGAACTACATCAAATGCCCGAAGCCTGACCTTTTTCTATGTGGGGGATAGACATGATAGGGCCCATAAATCCAACGGCTTCAAATGGTCATCGCTTCATCCTGGTGGCGATTGATTACTTCACGAAATGGATATAGGCTAGTTCTTACAAGAATGTCACCTCAAGAAATGTGGCAATGTTTATTAGGAGAGACATAATCTCCCGATATGGTACCCCTCGAGCGATCATTACAGATAATTAGTCCAACATGAATAACAAGATTTTCGATGATCTGCTGGACCACTTTGGTATTCGACATCTTAATTCGTCCCCTTACCGCCCACATATGAATGGGACAGTGGAAGCAGCCAACAAGAACATCAAGAGAATCTTGGCTAACACTGCAGAAAACTATAGAGATTGGCATGAAAGGCTACCCTTTGCCTTAATGGCATATCGAACTTCGATCGGGACTTCTACAGGGGCAACTCCCTACAATCTGGTATACGAGATGGAAGCGGTCCTGCCCGTGGAAGATTCCCTCTTTAAGAATCCTATCAGAGGGTAAACTCTCCGAGTCAGAATACTCCGAGCACCGATATGAATAGCTGAATTTAATAGACGAGAAGCATCTTAGAGCAATCTATCATGGTCAAAGCTACCAGAAGAGGGTGGCCAAGTCATTTAATCGAAAGGTTAGAGCCAGAAATTTTGAGGTGAATGATCTGGTGGTAAAAAAGACTCTCCCAAATGTTGCCCATCCGAGAGGCAAGTTTATCCCGAATTACGAAGGCCCCTATATTGTCAAAAAGATTCTCACGGGAGGAGCATTGATTCTGGTAAATTCTGAAGGAGAAGAATTGGGACACCATGTAAATTCAGATGCTGTGAAGAAATATTATCTTTGGAATGAAATCAGAGGTTGAAATATCTAGCTTGTTTCGAAATGATCCGAACCGCCATAATAGCCATTGCATAAGCATATCATACATCCATGCATACATTAGCATGTGTTCAGTTTTGCAGGATTCCAAGAAGTGGACTCAAAATTGGACTCACCCGGATGAAACCTTGGACAGAAGGATCTTCAACACCAAGTATCAGGAATGCCTGATGAAGACAGAAGACAAGCGCAGTAAAATCTCTCGCATCTTCTGTAAGATAAAAAGAGCAAGAAAAGGAACATTCACATGCCCGAACTTAGAAATAAATCTTGCTTTTAAGAAATGAATTCATAACATTTATTGCACACATGTCATAATCAGAGACTGTCCAAGCACGGTACGAGCATGCATGATGCATCTTTGAAATCTCCTATGGAATAAAATGTCTGGAGAAAAACAAAGTGATTTTTCCAAAAACATAGCTTGCTTAGACTATCTAGTAGAAATGCTCCTCCAGATGAAAGAAAAACCTAATCCAAACACGTCCTACATACACTCGAGAGATGAGAGAAGTATGAGAATAGGAAAACCTGGATCTGAGGGTATAAGGGCCCTTCGCATCGATTACATCGATTGAGATGACGGAGGCATTCATTTCCTCATTCTACACACTACAGGTGACCATTGATAACCCCTTTGAGCGGTGGTTGCATTCTTTACCCCTGTCAAGAACCACCCCACATTGGGGCCAACTGGAAGTAAGTCCAGCAGTACCAGGAGGTAAATGATTAGAAATTCTCTTGCTCAGACTTGCATCAATCTTCGTGCGTTGCTTGTCATTTTGACTTCTATGGTAATTCAAGTTCTTTAGGATGACGAAAAGAATTCATTTCTTTATCCTATACACTTTTACCCTTTGAACAGCCCAGTTGAGCCTATGCGTTCGTTTCACAAACCCGTTGGTGATCATTGCATATCCCAAGGTGGAAGCGACGTCACTTCAAAAAGAATAGGAAGGATAAAAATTCCTGGGTTAATGTCGGAGTGCTAAGATTCAAAGTTGCACATCTAGCACACTTATTTGAAAATCCTGACTCAAAAAAAAAGGAAAGGAAAAGCTGGGATTTCAACAAAAGAAAGAGAGAAAAATTTAATCTTTGGCATTAAGAAAAAGCAAAGTGCCTGGTAAAAGTAAGGCCAATGCCCCTCCGAATATTTGTACACTTGTGAATCGTATGTCTGATCTTGTAAATGCCAAAAAGATGGCATGATATCTGTGTATAAAGATCACCAGTGAGATCTGATTGCAAAAGAAAATCCCAAGGGAGCGGGACTACGAAAGTCACTTCCAGATTATGTCGCATTCAGATGTCGACGTCGCACTAGCATAAGAGAGAGGTTCTCCAAAGGCTATCGATGCACCTCATGAACTGAGGTACTTTTTGAACCGCAATGTACTAGATCAGCAGCAAATCTGCAGTGATCACCAATGTTAGGCCCCTTCGCGCGTTCTGAGCCAAAAGCAAGCATTTCTTTTTCGGCCCCCAATCCTACCTATGTTACAACGCTGAGAAGTCTTTTCTGATAAAAGCACTTGGGTTAGCGTAGAGTTTAATGCTTAAGCTTAGCTCGAAGAAGTTCGAGCAAGATTATTTCTTTCTCATTTTTGCAGGGTTCTTGACTTGTAAACCCGGAGCAGATGAAGAAACTTTTTCGTTCAAAAGACTTGACTCAGAGAATGAGTCCCCCTTCGGAAACCATATCCAAGCCCAATATTACGGTCCCGTAAAGACCTCCCGATTGATCTAAATGTATGTGCTGCGAACGGTCCCGAAAACCCAGGTACAGGGTATTAGGAAATTCGAGTGCTCCTATTATGAAAAGACCAAGTCATAAAATTGGTAAGAAGACCTTTCTCACAGAGATATTCTAATAGAATGCTCGAAAGCAAGTTTTGGTTGGAAACTTCAAATTGTTTGATCCAAGGATTTTTTTTTTTCCTCACAAGGATTCTTGATCATCCTCATACGCTTTGAGATGTCTTAGATAACCTCTAACGTCCTAAGCCATTTTGCATAACTGCGTAGGTTAAAATGAAGCCTTTTACCTACATTGTAATTGTCATTACCTTAAAAAGGCTAATATTTTGACAAATGAGGAATGAACTGGCAGGTCTAAGCTTCTAGGATGCCTGGAGTCCCCAGATCCCAGAATGTCACCTCCAATGTCAAAAGGACAATCTTCGAAATCATCCCTCTGTGAGATTTCAAATTTACAGGTTTGAGCTTTTTGCAGGATGCCTGGAGTCCCTAGATCCCACAAAGTCGCCTCCAATGTCAAAAGGACAATCTTCGAAATCAACCCTCTGTGAGATTTCAAATTTACAGGTTTGAGCTTTCTGCAGGATTCCTGGAGTCCCCAGATCCCAGAATGTCGCCTCCGATGTCAAAAGGACAATCTTCGAAATCACCCCTCTGTGAAATTTCAAATTTACAGGTTTGAACTTTCTGCAGGATGCCTGGAGTCCCCAGATCCCAGAACGTCGCTTCCAATGTCAAAAGGACAATATTCGAAATCATCCCTCTATGAGATTTCAAATTTATAGGTTTAAGCTTTCTGCAGGATACCTGGAATCCCTAGATCCTAGAATGTCACCTCCAATGTCTAAAGGACAATATTCAAGATCGACTTTCTACAAGATTTCAGGTAACCCATAAATCCCAGAAGAGTCTTATCAAAGTTTTTGCAGGTTCGAGTTTTCTGCAGGATACTTGGAATCCCCAAATCCCAAAATAACGCCTTGCACATCAAAAGGACAATTTTTAGAACCAGCTGTCTGTAAGGTTCTAGGTAATCCCTAAACCCAGAATGGCTCATTTGGTAAACCTAAGAGTTAGGTACACCTCACTTGTATAGACCCTAGTTAATTCTTTAGAATATATGGTCAAAATGTTCGACAATCCCTACAGAACGGGTGCGTCATTCATAGGTTCCTAGCAGAAAGGAGTCATATTCATGGCCTGATCCCCCTAACGGATCAAAATGTTCGACAATCCCTACAGAACGAGTGCGTCATCCATAGGTTCCTAGCAGAGAGGAGTCCTATTCGCGGCCTGATCCCCCTGACGGACCAAAATGTTCGACAATCCCTACAGAACGGGTGCGTCATCCATAGGTTCCTAGTAGGAAGGAGTCCTATTCACGGCCTGATCCCCTTGACGGATTAAAATGTTCGACAATCCCTACAGAACGGGTGCGTCATTCATAGGTTCCTAGCAGAAAGGAATCCTATCCATGGTTTGATCCACCATACGAATCAAAACCCCTGACAATCCCTACAGAACGGGTGCGTCATCCATAGGTTCCTAGCAAAAAGGAATCCTATTCATGGTTTGATCCACCATACGAATCAAAACCCCTGACAATCCCTACAGAACGGGTGCGTCATCCATAGGTTCCTAGCAGAAAGGAATCCTATTCATGGTTTGATCCACCATATGGATCAAAACCCCTGACGATCCCTGAAGAACGGGTGCGTCATTCACAGGTTCCTGTCAAACATAGGAATCTCACTATGGTACGGCCTACCATACAGGCTAAAGTTTAACTGCCCTATGACGCTCAAGAGACAAGCCCCTAGGTATCTACATGAACCTGCTATACACCGCGCATGCCGCACAAGCATTGGGCAGGTAAGTAACAGGTGAGCATCTCTATCCCGCCTCTCTTTCCCTCACATCAGCAAAGATATGGCAAAGCATTCACCAGCGGGACAAGAAAGATTAGATGTTGTCGCGACCCTCCCGAGCGCCATCGTGGTGTGGGCTAGCGAGGGTTAATGGGCCGCCCGATCGTTGGCTTGATCGGACGCGGGCCTCTCCCAAGGTCTATTACCCAAGTCGCAACTGCTGGATATACGTGATCGACCTTCAGTGCGGTCTAGTGACATGTGAAAAAGTGTACATGCCAAGGAGTCGCCACCAATCGTTTCGTGGAGGGTACGATCGGAAACCCTAACGAATAGTTGGGAGTGGTCTATTCGATTCTACGGAAACCAGAGAAGTGGGTTCGGGGACTTAGTTACGCCAGCTGTCAAAGTTGACGCCCTTTCGGTACCTAAGCTGAATGGTTTATCTGATCTTAGGATTTCATACAGGTGAGTGAGATGCTGATCCTAAATCTAGGAGTTCATGCAGGTGGGAACAACTACCCTATCACTCGCAATCATTAAAAGTAAGAGCGCAAACCAAGGAATCAGTACATGCGGATAAAACACATGAAATCAGCATGGCATTCCAAATGAGGCCCTATTAGCCTAGAGAAATATCAATCAAGGCTTTGGAGTGATTTTGGCATGATTCGCCCATGAGGGGCAGAATCGTAATTTTGAACAGTTCGGGGGAAATTTACCCTTAAAAGGGCAAATCTGTCATTTTAGACGAATTGGGAAGTCAAAAGGCATATGAAATAGGATTGGCCATCAATCCAATCCATTTCCTATTTTTTTCGGGAATTTCCAGGATTTTTCTGGAATTTAAAAGTGATTTTACCCTCAGAGGGGTAAAATCGTCATTTTGGACAAAGATGAGAACTGAAAATCTCAAATATTAGGGTTGGTCGTCCACCTGACCCAAACCCTAACTTCAAGCAATTTTCAGAACTCAATTGAGACGAGAAGGGCAATTTTCCCATTGAATGGCAAAATCGTCATTTTGAGAAAAGAGGCGGGACTCGAAAACCCAAACCTAAGAATTGGTCGCGTACTCGACCCTAATTCTTACCTTGACATTATCGGTCTTATCTCGCATACACGGCAGAGGCGACTTACCCCTAAAGGGTAATGCCGTCAAGTCTTGGAAGAACGGATGAGAAACCCCAAAAATAGGGTTGACCAGTTGTCTGTGGTCAACCCTCGATTTTTGGGGAATTCTGGAGTGTCTAGGATTTTTCCACAATTTTTCCACATTTTTTTGGAATTTTCTGGCATTTTCTAGCATTTTTTTGGATTTTCTGAAATTTTTCCGATTTTTTTTTATTTTTTTAAAATCATTTTATGATTTTTTTTATTAAAAAAAAAGTTATTCGGGCCGGGTCGGGTGACCCGGCCCACGACCCACGGCGACCTGCCCGGCCCGGATCCGGCCCCGTAGCCAAAAACGACGCCGCTTCGGCCATTCCCGCTCAAATCTTCAATTCCCGCCTATTTCGAATGAGCGGCCCTGATTGCGCCACGTGGCGGTCCTACGAACGGCTTGATCTTCATGATGGACCGACGGTTCAGATTGAAAGGCTTGACTAAATCTTAACCGTCCAATCTAAAGTATTTTTTATTTCTGAAAATTATTTTTTATTTCCGAAAGAGAGAGATCACGACACGTGGCTACCTTTCCACCGTCGGATCGCTTTTTTTTTGTTATTATGTTGTAACGACGACGCTGACGTGGCTGCCACGTGGGCGCCACGTCAGCGCCACATGGGCGTTGACCCGGTCAACCGCCGTTGACCGGTCAACGACCCATCGGAGAAGATGACCGGCGCCGGCTTTGTCTCGCCGGCGCCTCGTCGGAAGGCTGTTTCTCCGGCCTCAGAGCGCCAAATCACACAAGACCAACGCCATTCGATTCGTATGAATCTCCTCTACGACATACATCTCGCTCGACATAGCAGAACCAATCTTGATTAATCTGCAAATTAAGGCCGAAGATGATCTCCGGCGAGAATCCATACTAGGCATTCCTAACGTCGGACGAGCTTTTCGAATAATCAAACATCGCCTATGGAGTTAGAGGGAACTTACCTGATGATCGCGAGGCGTCAGTTTCGCTTGGATCGAGCTCTCGGGCCCTCGATAGGTTCGGACGGCTCGGATTCAGATCCATGGCTTCGAGTAGATTTAATGCAAAAAGAGGATGAATACGAGCTTAGTATGTTCTCTAGACTTGATCGAAACAAAAATCTCAAAGAAAAGTGCAAGGATGAAAGATTCGCCATTAACGAAGCTCCAAGAACTCGAGCGCGGCCCTTGCCTTTTTGCGATGAAACAGTGATGTCGAGACTTCAAGATCTCCCTCTAGACTTTACGATGCGTGCTGGACTGATTTCAAAGCTTGTCTCGCTTTGTATCATCACCTCCGAGGCTTCGAAGTTTCTGTTTTCACCTCCTTCAATGGCGGACGTAAGCTTCCAGGTGACGTCCTCTCTCTGTTCCTCTCGCTCTCATTCTCTCTCTGTGAGCTCTCTGTCTCTCGCCTACTCTCTCTCGCTCTTTCCTCGGCTTTCTTTCTCCCTCTGCGAGCTCTCCCCTTCTCTGCCAGCTCTCCTCTCCTCTTTCTCCTTTTCTTCCGGTCCCTTTCTCTCTCTGCTCTTGCGCGAAGAAGCAGCCTCCACCCGCTTCTGTTCGTTCTTCCCCAATTAACCGAATCCCCTCTCAAACGCCTTCCTCAACTGACTATCCAACCGATCCTTCCCCACCGATCTCCAGCTCAACTGCCCATCCTCTTCCTTCGTTCTTTTCCCTTTTGTTTTTGCGCGAAGGCCTGAAGAACAGAACAATTCTGTTCTTTCTTCTAAGCTGGTCAACCGGGTTGACTGGGTTGGGTCAACCCGACCCAGTCGATCCGGTTATACTTTCTTTGTCCAAATTGGACGCCCATATGTGCCAAGATCACAAAATTGACACTAAAATTGGATTCCATGGCACAGACTCCATCTAAAAATGTGATTTTCGTGACAAATTCCTTTTGAATTGATTGAAAGCCCCAAATGTAGAGTATGATCCGAATTTGATTTTTGTCAAATTGAGGGTCCTAATGGACGAATCGACCCCAATTGAACTGACCGTTAGATTTAGGGGATCGAATACTATAGGGAGGAAGCATTGGGGTTCAATGGGTGCCCCTCAAAAAGGTTTAATTTTAGAATTGGCATTATAGGGACTAAAATGAAAAGAATTTCATGCAATTAGGTCCCTAAAGTCAAAATTGATCAAATTAGCGCACAATCGAATCAAATTGAAATGTAGGGCAATCAAGTTGAATGTCAAGACTCGGAAAATGCAAAAGATTGCAAATAAAAAGACTCAATTGGTATTTTTTTTTCTCAAATTCAATAGTACGGGTTACAAAGGAACACCTAAAATTGAATCTGATTTTGGATTTTTTGTGAGGTAAAAAATACAAGAGATTAAAAGGAAAAATATTGGATATTTTTCCATATTTTTGTGACCTCAAATGCTATTTTTCTTGATTCTTTAAGTGTTTTTCTATTTTCCAAAAATATTAAAAAATATGAAAAATATGAAAAATTATTTTTTGGTCAAGAATGGTTCCTTGGGCTTGGCCAAGGCCACCAAAGTTGATTTTGTAATTTTTTGACTTTTTATGAATTTTTGTGATTTTTCAAAGATAAAACTGAAAAAGCCTTGGTCAAAAATCAGGTGTCAACAGCTGCCCCTCTTTGAGAGGAATCTCGTGAGAGGTTTCTCTCAAAGACAGGTGACACCTGAATCTAGACCGACTCGACTGGGGAAAAGAAAAACGAATCTTGACATTCAATCTTTCTTGCTTTGCTGGTAAACGCCCTGCTAGTTCTGCTTTGGCTACTGTGAGAGAGAGACGGGATAGAGATGCTTACCTGTTGCTCACCTGTTGATCACCTGCCTGATGCTTGTGCGGCATGCGCGGTGTATAGCGGGTTCTAGTGAATACCTAGGGACTCGTCTTTTGAGTATCCTAGGGCGATTAAACTCTAGCCTGTATGGTAGGCCGTACCGGAATGGGATTCCTATACTTGACAGGAACATGTGAATGACGTACCCAGTCTCTTAGGGATTGTCAGGGGTTTTGATCCGTATAGTGGATCGGACAATGAATAGGACTCCTTTCTGCTAGGAACCTATGGATGACGCACCCAGTCTCTTAGGGATTGTCGGGGTTTTTGATCCGTATGGTGGATCAGACCATGAATAGGACTCTTTTCTGCTAGGAACCTATGGATGACGCACCCAGTCTCTTAGGGATTGTCAGGGTTTTTGATCCGTATGGTGGATCAGACCATGAATAGGACTCCTTTCTGCTAGGAACCTATGGATGACGCACCCAGTCTCTTAGGGATTGTCGGGGTTTTTGATCCGTATGGTGGATCAGACCATGAATAGGACTCCTCTCTGTTAGGAACCTATGGATGACGCACCCAGTCTCTTAGGGATTGTCGGGGGTTTTGGTCCGTATGGTGGATCAGACCATGAATAGGACTCCTTTCTGCTAGGAACCTATGGATGACGCACCCAGTCTCTTAGGGATTGTCGAACATTTTGATCCTTTAGGGGGATCAGGCCGAGAAAAAGGATTCCTTGCTGCTAGGAACCTATGGATGACGCACCCAGTCTTTTAGGGATTGTCGAACATTTTGATCCTATATTCTAAGGAATTAACTAGGATTTATACAAGTGATGCGTGCCTAACCCTGAGGCTTTACCACATGAGCTATTCTGGGTTTAGGGGTTACCTAGAACCTCACAGAAAGCTGATTTTGTCAGAAGTTTTTGATCCTATATTCTAAGGAATTAACTAGGATTCATACAAGTGAGTATGCCTAACCTTGAGGCTTTACCACATGAACTATTCTGGGTTTAGGGGTTACCTAGAACCTCACAGAAAGCTGATCTTGAAAATTGTCCTTTCGACATGCAAGGCGTTATTCTGGGATTTGGGGATTCCAAGTATCCTGCAGAAAACTTAAACCTGCAAAAACTTTGATAAGATTCTTCTGGGATCTAGGGGCTACCTGAGATCTTGCAGAAAGATTATCTTGAATGTTGTCCTTTCGACATTGAAGGTGACATTCTGGGACCTGGGAGCTCCAGGTATCTTGCAGAAAGTTCCAACCTGTAACACTGGGATCTCACATAGGGAGATAATTTCAAACATTGTCCTTTTGACATGGGAGGTGACATTCTGGGATCTGAGTACTCCAGGCATCCTGCAGAAAGATCAAACCTGTAATATTGGAATCTCACATAGGGAGATAATTTCAAACATTGTCCTTTTGACATGGGAGGTGACATTCTGGGACCTGGGAGCTCCAGGCATCCTGCAGAAAGATCAAACCTAAAAATTTGAAATCTCACAGAGGGATGATTTCGGAGATTGTCCTTTTGACATTGGAGGTGACATTCTGGGATCTGGGGACTCCAGGTATCCTGCAGAAAGCTCAATCCTATAAATTTGAAATCTCACAGAGGGATGATTTCGGAGATTGTCCTTTTGACATTGGAGGTGACATTCTGGGATCTGGGGACTCCAAGTATCCTGCAGAAAGCTCAAACCTATAAATTTGAAATCTCACAGAAGGATGATTTCGGAGATTGTCCTTTTGACATTGGAGGTGACATTCTGGGATCTGGGGACTCCAGGTATCCTGCAGAAGGCTCAAACCTATAAATTTGTTCATAAGAATGTGTTTTCCTGAGATAAGGAATTACCAGGGATCTTGCAGGAAAATAAACTTGAAAGCTCTTCTTTACAGAGCAAGGCGTCCTTCTAGAATCTGGGGTTACCATGATTCCTATAGAAGTTTAACCATGAACAATAGCATTCTAGAATCTGGGGTTACCAAGAATCTGTCAGAAGCTTAGGCATATAAACTCTCATTCTTAGAGAAATGTGTCATTCTGAGACCTGGGGTTACCAGGGGTCCTGCAGAAGTTTAAACTTGAAATATATTCTTCACAAAAGAAGTAGCATTCTGAGGTCTGGGGATACCAGGGGTCCTACAGAAGCTTGAACATGTAAACTCTTTCTTACCAAGAGAGGTTGTGTTCTTCTGAGATCTGGGATTGCCAGGAATTCTGCAGAAGTTTAGACATGTTTAAACGTTTCCCACCAAGAGTGATATGAGCCATTTTAGGAGCTGAAGTCATCAAGAATCTTGCAGAAGCTCCAATCTGAAAATTTTCTTACCAAAGGCACATCAATGGTCTTTGAGTGATATCTGATGTCAAACTGACGGTACTTTATGACTTATATCATAGTCATGAAAAAAAAATTTCAATGAATGCATTGCGATGCTGGAGGTTATCCAAAACACCTTGCAACATACGGGAGTGATCAAAAATTCCTTGTGGGGAAAGTTTGAATTAAACAATCTGAAATTACCAAAAGAGTTTGGTTAAAATGTCCAACGGAGTATTCTCATCAAAGAGGACTTCTCACCGCTTTGAGATAATGGTCTTTTACCAAAAATGCACTCGAATTTCCTATCAAACCTGCGCCTAGGGTTCAAGATCATTCGCAGTGAATACACCTCGATCGATCAGGAGGACTTTCAAGGGACCGTAATGTTGGGCTTGGTCAACGGTTTTCAAAGGGGACTTGCTCGCAAGTCAAGGCTATTGAAGCGAAATCCTCAATGTCTGCTCCAGGTTTACAAGTCAAGAAACCTGCAAAATGAGAAAGAAATAATCTTGCTCGAACTTCTTCGAGCTAAGCTTAGACATTAAACCCTATGTCAATCCAAGTGCCTTAATCAGAAAAGGCTTTTCAGGGTTGTAACGTAGGTAGGTTTGGGGACCAAAAAAGGCTTATTTTTGGCTCAGAATACGTGAAGGGTTTAACATTGGTGATCACTGCAAGTTTGCCGTCATCTTGCCCCTTCTGGTTCAAAGAGCGTCTTTAGTCTTTGAAGTGCATTGATAGTCTTTGAAGAGGATCATCACTCTTTGAAGCGCACATTTGTCTTTAGAGAATATCTCTTTCTTGTTGAGACGGCGTCAACATCTTGTCTATACTTTCATCATCTGAGTGTGACATGATTTGAGAGTATCCTTTGCTGTCCAGCTCCCTTGGGATTTTCTTTTACAATCAGATCTCACTAGTGACCTATACAAAGGTATCATGCCATCTTTTGGCATTTACAAGATCAAACACCTGATTCACAAGTGTACAAATATTTGGACGGGCATTGGCCTTGCTTTTACCAGGCACTTTGCTTTTTCTTGATGCCCAAGATTGAATTTTTCTCTCTTTTTTCTTTTTGAGATCCCATCTTTTCTTTTCTTTTGGGGATCAAAATTTTCAAATGAGTGTGCTAGATGTACAATTTGAATCTCAGCACTCAAACATTAATCCAGGAATCTTTTACAAATCCTGTGTTTTGAACTCTTTCGCTCTTGAAGTGACGTTGCTTCCGTCTTGGAATATGCAATGATCACCAACGGGTTTGCGAAACGAAGTACAGGCTCAACTGGGCTGTGCAAAGGGTAAAAGTGTATAGGATAGAGAAACGAATGCTTTTCGTCATCCTAAAGCACCTGAATTACCATAGAAGTTAAAATGACAAGCAACACACGAAGATTGATGCAAGTCTGAGCAAGAGAACTTCTAACCATTTACCTCCTGATACCGCTGGACGTACCTCCAGTTTGCCCCAGTGTGGGGTGGTTCTTGACAGGGGTATAGAATGAAACCGTCGTTCAAAGGGTTATCAATGGTCACCTGTAGTGTTTATGATAGAGAAACGAACGCCCCCGTAGTTTCGATCCATGTAATCACTGCGAATAACCCTTACTTCCGTAGGTCAAGGTCTCGCTGTTCTTACCACTCCACTCATCTCTCAAGTGTGTATAGGACGTGTTTAGATTAGGCTTGCCTCTTGTCTGAGGAACCATCCTTTTGAACAATTCTAAACAATTCTTGTTGGAAAAGTTCATTTTGCTTTCTCCAGAACTTTACCCTCAAAGGGGGTTTATGATGCACAATGTATATTTCAATCGTGTTCAGATAACCTCCAGATCTAAACATGAATGCCAATGCCATGACTGTGAGAATTTTGCATTTTTATAGACATGATAATTGAATGCATGCTAGATTCCAAGAAGCCTTCAAATTCTAGCAATAAGGATCTTGACAGTCTTAAAACCTAAGAGGTTGGGAAAGGAATACTTACCTGCCCAGCGCGGCTAGGGATTCCTGAAAAACATAAAAGGAATATATCAGTGTATGCTCTCAAATTTCAGAAAATTAGAACGATACACCTTACCCTTGATCATGCACTCCAATGGAAGTGGATAGATTTGTGAAAATCTGCATTTTCCTTAACAACACAAGATGGTTAAGTTGTTCTAAAATTTCGTGAAATTCTCAATCTTTGGAGAAAAAAGGACATGTACCTGACCATTATAATGTTAGGTCTCATCGATCATGTAATCCAAACTAAATGCCAATGCGCAGATTACATAAATCATCCATTTTGACCTATGGCGATGACGCCTTCGTCTGATTAGGGCAATGAATCCTGCTCGATGGCTTTATTCATCTTTTGAACGTCTTCCATGCCATTCTTCGAAGTTCCTTATTTCAAGGAAAAATGAATTCTTATCAAAATGTATGCTAAAGCATGTAGTGTGGAAGTGATACTTTTTACCCTCCATTTGATCTTATAGCCAAAGATCATTTCTTGAATGCTTGACTTCTGAAGCTGTTATCTCCAAAGATTATCTCGCCTTGAAGTTTAGTCGGCGAGTTCTTTCCTTTTGAGTCCTCTTGAGTGCCAGTAATTTTCTGTTGAAATTAGGGCAAATTCATATTAGGGGAAAGATCATTGAGGACCAAATATTAGAACGACACAAAGTTACCCTTCACTCAAGTTTGTATCTTGAGGTTTGACTCAGACGTGAACGATTCTTCCATCACGTTCATTGACCTTGCTGGGAATGAAATGCCACTTTTTCCTCTAGTCATGTAGATGATCTGCTTGCCCCACTTAGGCGTGACTTGTCATGGCTAGGTAATGTTGCCCCAGCTAAATGGCTCTGTTCATTTTTGCATTTTCATGCAATAACCTGTCTAATTTGGGTGATCTCTTGCTTGGATCTTCACCTTGCTTTTCACCTTTGAAGTGTCATCCTTCCAATGCTTGAGAAAATCGTTTGCTTCATGCATCTTTGTCACTTGTGACCATCCTTGTGATATTCTCCTCTTTGTTGGACCCCTGATAATGTCCTAACGGCGTATTCTGCCACAGAAAGAAATGGTTCTGCATTAGCAAATGCAAGAAAAAGGAGTAAATTGGATACGACACCCAACTACCCTTCTTTTGTCAATTGTCGACATTTATCTCTTGATTGAGTCCGTTCCAATATTGTATGCTGATATGGACAACATTCGTCGAATCCCTCCATCCATGCTTGAAGGTGTTGATAACATCAACAATCCATTTGCCCCAGTTGGGCGACGTTTACCTTGGCCAAATGCCTTAGCATTTTTCATATTATTTGACGATTTCCAATTCTATTTGAAGAGGTCTTTGTACCTGTACATGAAGCAATGAGTATTCATCCATGTTTAACTTTACATAAATCACTAAGGAACATGATACTCCCTTTGAGGTATTGCATTTTTGTTGATCAAGGAAATCATCTCTTTCGGTTATTTTGCCCCAGTAAGGCATGTCTTGACATTTATCGTCTTTGGGCTTGATGACTTGCTCCAATATGCTATCTTGGTGGCGCATGAGAATCTTGCCCCCAGCTTGGTCTCTCGGCAGGAAATGAGGGGCTTGCCCTAATGAACCTTCTTTGCTGGTTTTTGGTTATTTATCTCAACCATCTGGATCTTTGATCACTTTTATCTACCTCTTGGTAGCTCGACATCTTTGAAATTTGTCGCATGACATCTTAGCGACTTTCTTAGTAATTCTGTGAACCTGAGTCTTTTATCTCGGGGTAAGTGTCCACCGATCCTGACTTCTTTGATATTTTCAGTATCCCCCAAACTAACAGTAACCGGCTTTTCTGAAGTAGGAGGCGTTGATTTCTCAAAGGCATTCCATTCCCTGCGGATTGATGCATAACCTTTATCATCGTCTTCTTCCTTTGTCCCATTGTCCCAATGGACCGCTTTTAGGATCGTACTTTTCTATCGGGGGGACTTTTATAGTTACTGTCGTCTGATAAGACATCCCTGGTCCAGCTGTGCCGTCTTCTTCCTCTTCCGGCAATCGAATCAAAATAGGCTCGATTAGGCAGTCTTCTACCTTATTCAAGCTGTCAGGCTCTTCCAGTTTAATTACCACAGTCGTAGCTAGTACTGCTGATGTTGCAGATCTCGGGTATTCTCTTTTTCCTTTGAATAATTCAGCTCAACCCTGCTGTTGATCCTTTGATCTTTTTGTTTCGGCATACTGCTTTGTGCCAAGCTTAGTAACCCTCATCTGGTCAAGTGATGACTTAGGTTCTTTTGAAAAAAAAAAAGGTTTTTTCCGGTTGAACGGGATCATCCATGCCTCCCCATCATTCTGGTATGATATCCTCCATTCTTTGGTAGAAGCTAGGAGGAGCAGAGTACTTCACTTTGAAATTGTATCCTCCAGAATCTTGACCCAGGTTGTCTATAATTTCGCTCTTCTCAAGTGCGTCAGCCATAAACTTGAGGTCTGCTAGACTTCTCCTCCTGGCTTCTATTTCGTCTTCTTCAAATTCTTGTTCTGATTGAGTGGCCGGCCCCAGATTGTTTGCCAATTTCTCACGTGAGGTACCACAGGTGCTACTCTGCTCAGCTGTGATCAAGAAGTGGTCTCCTTTCAAAGATAGAGATGTTTCAATCCCTTCGAATTCTTCATTAGTAGTGTTGGACACTATTCCCAAGCTCATCATCTTGGCGATACATAACTTATTTTGGTCAGTTGAGATCTCCCCTGCTTTTGGGTATGATGAAGCGGTTGTTAGCAGGGCGTCCAGCTTAAGCGTGTCCACCTTCAGCTGGAGGTGGTTTTCCTCATCTTCAGTTAATATTGCCCCAATTGCTTGATGATCAGGGAACGAGTTTTCTTGTACGCTTGGAGCCACGTTGTCAAACTTTAGAATCTGGCTGTCAATCAAAGCTTGTACCTTTAGCTTAAGGATATAGCAATTATTGCTTTAGGTGGTTCCTTTGCCACCAATTGTTGTTCTAGTAACATCGGGAGTAGCTTGGACAAAGGCCTCGGGAGTTGAGAGAACTGCTTTTGGGGTTGCCTCTTTCTAGGCTTTTGCTCTTTTTGGTGCCGACCATGATGATCCTCCCTTGGTTGTTTTCTAGCAGAAGCTTCATGGGGCTTCCTTTCTCTTAAGGCTCATTCGAACCTTTCAGCCACCTTTATCAAGTGTGCGAAGGTCTGACATCCTGAGGCATCTAACCTGTCGAAGTATTCGTAGGGGAATGCTTTCAGGGACAAACCAATCAGCTCATCTTCTGAGATTGACGGCTTTACTTGGATCGCCAAAGCTCGCCATCTCTGGGCGTATGTCATGATCAATTCCCTTCTTGCCTTTGTGGTTCGTAGAAGGTCTTCCCTCGTCGGGGCCGTAACTGTGTTGAACCTATACTGTCTGAGGAAGTTCTCTACAAGATCTTTCCATCCATCAGAATCATCTAGGTCCAGCTCGATGAACCAAGCCAAAGCGACGCCAGCCAGACTCTCTTGGAACGTGTTCATCAGTAATGGAACATAGTCTGAATACCGCGCCATCTTGCGCAGATAACATTTGAGGTGAGCGCGAAGACATCCTGTCCCTTTATACTTTCTTACGAAGTCCGGTTCCTTGTAGTCAGGAGAGGTCTCCATCTCAGCGAAGGGAGATATCTTGTCGAAACGGGCCAACTCATAGCCCTAGCTGTTTAAACATTCTTTGATCTTGGCCGATCTCTTAGCCTCCACTTTGGCTTTTACAGTCTGGTTCACTTTTTCCTCCTTCTCGAGGTTGATAACAACAGGGGACGCTTTTTGTTGCGACGGGGTGTTTGGCTCACGGATATCCTCCTCCGCCCGTTGAGTATTTCCCGTCGTTTCTTTGTCAGCCATATCGGGTGTAAGTGATGGATGTGAGTTGTTTAGGAACCACTGTCTGTCTGGCTTGGGAGGCTTCCGTCATTGCCTTAATATCAGCCATCACAGTTGCCATTGAACTATTTGATATTTCCCTATCAAAGGAAAGAAGGTTCGTGTCAGAACAGCATACAAAATGGGCAATTGGAATTGATACAATTTACCCTTCGTTCCTTGGGTCTTGTCATTTCCCTTTCATTTGGATTCTTTTGCCTTGACCTGTCGACATCTTTCAAGGAATAATATGCATATAAATGATGCATGCATGATATGTAAGATGCAAGTGATCTAAGATGATTCTTGTTTGTAACGAAAAAATGGATTCGCGCCTTTCAATCTATTCACAGAGAGCATTTCTTATCAAGCATGTCAATCTATAAAGTTTGAATTCTTTCTTTTCGAATGCTCTTTTCAAAGAGACTTCTAATTGTTAAGAAACTTTTTCAAGTTTTCTCGAGAATTTTGTTTGCAGATTGAGCCATTATGACGCTCTTGAAATCATCTATCCTAAATGCATGTGTGAGATGATATGAAAAGTGGGTACTCCCTGTTCTGCCATTTGAAGTCGTTGCTTCTTGGGTGTCTTGACTCTGTTCATCTCCTGAGAGGAAAAAGATAGGAAATATTATTCCCACATCTGATTGAAATTTATTTAGGAACGATACGTCCTTTTCTACCAAGAGGAATGGCCGCGCATTGTTCTTCTTGGAAGCATTGTTGCTATGGCGAAATGCTTTTTGTATTCCATGGACGGATTTCATTCCATTACGCTCCATGAGTGATAACCATCGTTTCAGGGACTCGTCCCATGTATCACTATGATGAATCTGATGTCTTCGACTTCGGCGTGCTTTCTGGATAGCGAAATGATTTGCCTCCAGTAACCGAGTACTCCACCTTGAGTTAGCTGATTTAGCCATATGAAGCTCCATTGTATCGCGCTAACGCCTTCCCCGTTGGTTGAGTCAATCACTTCCATGTCAGGTGATTTTGACGTTTGACATTCTTCAATCTATTCTGACACATGTCTTCGACTATCGTTCTCTGTATATGAAAGAGAAACATCTCAGTCATTTGTATGAAATGGAATCAGAATAAGGGACAATTTACTCCCTTTTGTGACAACAGAGGATGAAACTTCATCGTAATTATCCGAAGGTCTCGGCATTTGATGTTGCACGATATTCGACACTATTTGGGTTCTGTCATTCTCCTTCTTGAGGTTGGGTGATCTTTCGCCACTTTCGCTCCATTGATGCATTTCAATCTGTTTAGAGAGGAAGAAAAATGTTTGACTTTTGATTATGAAAATCAATTACTAAAACAAGTACTCCCTCTTGATTCAAAGATGGGCAACGATCATCTCTTCATGGTCTTCTTGATTTGTCATGACTTCATGCCACTCCTCAAGCACCCTACTACTCGAGATCCACAAGTGTAGATTTATCTCTATTTGTGTACATTTACACCTTGAAGTGTTGCTTCGCAAATAAACATTCAGTTTTCTTCATCTCTACATATAGAAAGGGAGATGATCATTTCATATCTTGAGAGGATTGAAATGAGGAACGATATACACCCTTTTATGGTTGAGTGATCATCAATCTCATGGTGGGAAACACGAGTATTTGTACTCCTTGAGACGTGCTTCAATTGGCAATCGTGCCATGCTACATTGGCCTCCAATTTTGAGGGTCCACAATTGAGTCTTCTTTAAAGGGACAAATGTCGACCTCACACAATCCTTTTATTTCACCTACATGTCGTGAGGAAGGAAAACGTCAATTGTTTGCACAAAAAGCTCCAATTGAAACGATCACAGATTTACTATCCCCAGAGTATATTTCCTCAGCTCCCATCACTTTGAGCATCAGAGATGAAGGAGTGTTCCTTAACGGTCCCCATTTATTTTTTCATAATCACCTGCAAGTGTGAGTAACCATGTCATTGTTTAAACAAATCAATTTAATTTGGAACGAATACACCCTTTTCAACTTAGAGAGGTCGATCCAAATCAGGCATGCCCCTTTTTCATGTTGTCTTGTTTTGGGGTTATCATAGTCGATCTATCTTATTTTGGAAAACCAATGGGCGGCTCCTGATGAAGACGCATCTCCTTTCATGTTACAGGGAAAACAAGCCTCGCACCATTGGCCTTCAGCCGTTTTGACCTGTTGGCAAAAGAAATAACCAAGCAAGTCAAGTATAACACTCGAAGTTTTTATTGGAACGATTACAGTTTTACCATCGTTTGATCACATCTCGCATGCGATTAGATGAAGGAATCTTCAATAAATGTATGTCATGTATAACCTGTCAGAAAGGAGACACACTTAGCATTTTGCATAGCAAAGACATCTCTCAATGAGGTCGCTTCTTATAATGAAAGTGAGGCGACAATACATATCCCATAATCCCTATTTACGGGCATCTGATGTCCGCCAAGATTTCAAGATAAGCAGAGACATCATTAAAAGATCGATCCACGGTCATCAATCGAACGCCCATTTAATTCCAAATGTTTAATACGCAAATGGGGGCATTAATCTTGAAAGATTGCTTTGTGACATTTTTCTTGTGAAATTCATGTGATCTTTGTTTTTTTAAGAAATCACTAGACAAAATGTGATTGCAAACATAGCTTTAACTTTATGCCCCCAAAATCTTGAATTGGAAGAATTTTAGACAAAAAGAAATGTCATCTTAATCCATGAGTGAAAATTTGGATGAACCATCTATTCCGTAGGGATGGCTTAGAAGTATTCCCACTTTTGTATCTAAAATTCATTGTCAAAAACTTTCATTTGTAAAATCAAACACCCAGGGCATTCGGTTGATTTCCATGAATTTCCTATCATGAAATTTCACTAGGAAATGAACAAGTAGAGGGAGAAGTCATACTTACAGTGATCAGCGGGAATTTTTTTTTTTTTTTTTTTTTTGGTTTTAGGTATACCAACCTCTCATAGACATGCGCATAAGACAAGTATGGGGTATACTCTAAGGAAAATCAAAAGTCAGGTGAGGAACCTTTGGCTCAGGCTCCCACGATCCACATGAGGCAGATTCCTCCCCAAGGGTACCTACCCAAGAGGGCTAGATATCGCCCATGCAGATAGTAGGCGGGAATGAATACGAAAGTCTCAAGTGCCATCAAACACAAGATCCTTTTCGCACCCTTTCCCTATCTAAGGTAACCTAGAGGTGGTTGCAGTCGGGGTTTGACCGCCAGTGTGTGCGATGTGTCGTGATCATCACAATGCAAGGTCATGCACAGCAGTTTGTATCAAAACACCGCTTCAGTATGTGCATAAACATACATCCCCAACTCCAATCTGCAGAAAAAAATGTCAACAATCACTCCACCCCTTATTTCTCCAACCTGCAAAAACATCTAACACAATAGTTAGCATACGTACCTCACCTTCGAGAGCATCTACAGAAAACAATGTCAGATAAACCAAACAACTTTTTAATCGGCTCAAGTCCTCTGGTCTGCGAAACCAGAGATTCTGGGTTCGGTCCCCAGTGGAGTCACCAGTCTGTCGCGACCCTCCCGAGCGCCATCGTGGTGTGGGCTAGCGAGGGTTAATGGGCCGCCCGATCGTTGGCTTGATCGGACGCGGGCCTCTCCCAAGGTCTATTACCCAAGTCGCAACTGCTGGATATACGTGATCGACCTTCAGTGCGGTCTAGTGACATGTGAAAAAGTGTACATGCCAAGGAGTCGCCACCAATCGTTTCGTGGAGGGTACGATCGGAAACCCTATCGAATAGTTGGGAGTGGTCTATTCGATTCTACGGAAACCAGAGAAGTGGGTTCGGGGACTTAGTTACGCCAGCTGTCAAAGTTGACGCCCTTTCGGTACCTAAGCTGAATGGTTTATCTGATCTTAGGATTTCATACAGGTGAGTGAGATGCTGATCCTAAATCTAGGAGTTCATGCAGGTGGGAACAACTAGCCTATCACTCGCAATCATTAAAAGTAAGAGCGCAAACCAAGGAATCAGTACATGCGGATAAAACACATGAAATCAGCATGGCATTCCAAATGAGGCCCTATTAGCCTAGAGAAATATCAATCAAGGCTTTGGAGTGATTTTGGCATGATTCGCCCATGAGGGGCAGAATCGTAATTTTGAACAGTTCGGGGGAAATTTACCCTTAAAAGGGAAAATCTGTCATTTTAGACGAATTGGGAAGTCAAAAGGCATATGAAATAGGATTGGCCATCAATCCAATCCATTTCCTATTTTTTTCGGGAATTTCCAGGATTTTTCTGGAATTTAAAAGTGATTTTACCCTCAGAGGGGTAAAATCGTCATTTTGGACAAAGATGAGAACTGAAAATCTCAAATATTAGGGTTGGTCGTCCACCTGACCCAAACCCTAACTTCAAGCAATTTTCAGAACTCAATTGAGACGAGAAGGACAATTTTCCCATTGAAGGGGAAAATCGTCATTTTGAGAAAAGAGGCGGGACTCGAAAACCCAAACCTAAGAATTGGTCGCGTACTCGACCCTAATTCTTACCTTGACATTATCGGTCTTATCTCGCATACACGGCAGAGGCGACTTACCCCTAAAGGGTAATGCCGTCAAGTCTTGGAAGAACGGATGAGAAACCCCAAAAATAGGGTTGACCAGTTGTCTGTGGTCAACCCTCGATTTTTGGGGATTTCTGGAGTGTCTAGGATTTTTCCACAATTTTTCCACATTTTTTTGGAATTTTCTGGCATTTTCTAGCATTTTTTTGGATTTTCTGAAATTTTTCCGATTTTTTTTTATTTTTTTAAAATCATTTTCTGATTTTTTTTTATTGAAAAAAAATTATTCGGGCCGGGTCGGGTGACCCGGCCCACGACCCACGGCGACCGGCCCGGCCCGGATCCGGCCCCGTAGCCAAAAACGACGCCGCTTCGGCCATTCCCGCTCAAATCTTCAATTCCCGCCTATTTCGAATGAGCGGCCCTGATTGCGCCACGTGGCGGTCCTACGAACGGCTTGATCTTCATGATGGACCGACGGTTCAGATTGAAAGGCTTGACTAAATCTTAACCGTCCAATCTAAAGTATTTTTTATTTCTGAAAATTATTTTTTATTTCCGAAAGAGAGAGATCACGACACGTGGCTACCTTTCCACCGTCGGATCGCTTTTTTTTTTGTTATTATGTTGTAACGACGACGCTGACGTGGCTGCCACGTGGGCGCCACGTCAGCACCACATGGGCGTTGACCCGGTCAACCGCCGTTGACCGGTCAACGACCCATCGGAGAAGATGACCGGCGCCGGCTTTGTCTCGCCGGCGCCTCGTCGGAAGGCTGTTTCTCCGGCCTCAGAGCGCCAAATCACACAAGACCAACGCCATTCGATTCGTATGAATCTCCTCTACGACATACATCTCGCTCGACATAGCAGAACCAATCTTGATTAATCTGCAAATTAAGGCCGAAGATGATCTCCGGCGAGAATCCATACTAGGCATTCCTAACGTCGGACGAGCTTTTCGAATCATCAAACATCGCCTATGGAGTTAGAGGGAACTTACCTGATGATCGCGAGGCGTCAGTTTCGCTTGGATCGAGCTCTCGGGCCCTCGATAGGTTCGGACGGCTCGGATTCAGATCCATGGCTTCGAGTAGATTTAATGCAAAAAGAGGATGAATACGAGCTTAGTATGTTCTCTAGACTTGATCGAAACAAAAATCTCAAAGAAAAGTGCAAGGATGAAAGATTCGCCATTAACGAAGCTCCAAGAACTCGAGCGCGGCCCTTGCCTTTTTGCGATGAAACAGTGATGTCGAGACTTCAAGATCTCCCTCTAGACTTTACGATGCGTGCTGGACTGATTTTAAAGCTTGTCTCGCTTTGTATCATCACCTCCGAGGCTTCGAAGTTTCTGTTTTCACCTCCTTCAATGGCGGACGTAAGCTTCCAGGTGACGTCCTCTCTCTGTTCCTCTCGCTCTCATTCTCTCTCTGTGAGCTCTCTGTCTCTCGCCTACTCTCTCTCGCTCTTTCCTCGGCTTTCTTTCTCCCTCTGCGAGCTCTCCCCTTCTCTGCCAGCTCTCCTCTCCTCTTTCTCCTTTTCTTCCGGTCCCTTTCTCTCTCTGCTCTTGCGCGAAGAAGCAGCCTCCACCCGCTTCTGTTCGTTCTTCCCCAATTAACCGAATCCCCTCTCAAACGCCTTCCTCAACTGACTATCCAACCGATCCTTCCCCACCGATCTCCAGCTCAACTGCCCATCCTCTTCCTTAGTTCTTTTCCCTTTTGTTTTTGCGCGAAGGCCTGAAGAACAGAACAATTCTGTTCTTTCTTCTAAGCTGGTCAACCGGGTAGACTGGGTTGGGTCAACCCGACCCAGTCGATCCGGTTATACTTTCTTTGTCCAAATTGGACGCCCATATGTGCCAAGATCACAAAATTGACACTAAAATTGGAATCCATGGCACAGACTCCATCTAAAAATGTGATTTTCGTGACAAATTCCTTTTGAATTGATTGAAAGCCCCAAATGTAGAGTATGATCCGAATTTGATTTTTGTCAAATTGAGGGTCCTAATGGACGAATCGACCCCAATTGAACTGACCGTTAGATTTAGGGGATCGAATACTATAGGGAGGAAGCATTGGGGTTCAATGGGTGCCCCTCAAAAAGGTTTAATTTTAGAATTGGCATTATAGGGACTAAAATGAAAAGAATTTCATGCAATTAGGTCCCTAAAGTCAAAATTGATCAAATTAGCGCACAATCGAATCAAATTGAAATGTAGGGCAATCAAGTTGAATGTCAAGACTCGGAAAATGCAAAAGATTGCAAATAAAAAGACTCAATTGGTATTTTTTTCTCAAATTCAATAGTACGGGTTACAAAGGAACACCTAAAATTGAATCTGATTTTGGATTTTTTGTGAGGTAAAAAATACAAGAGATTAAAAGGAAAAATATTGGATATTTTTCCATATTTTTGTGACCTCAAATGCTATTTTTCTTGATTCTTTAAGTGTTTTTCTATTTTCCAAAAATATTAAAAAAATATGAAAAATATGAAAAATTATTTTTTGGTCAATAATGGTTCCTTGGGCTTGGCCAAGGCCACCAAAGTTGATTTTGTAGTTTTTTTGACTTTTTATGAATTTTTGTGATTTTTCAAAGATAAAACTAAAAAAGACTTGGTCAAAAATCAGGTGTCAACAGATGTCAAGATTCATTTTTCTATTTCCCAGTAGAGTCGATCTAGACTTAGGTGTCACTTGTCTTTGGGAGAAACATCTCGCGAGATTCCTCTCAAAGAGGGGTAGCTGTTGACACCTAATTTTGGATTAGAATTTTTTGGTTATTTCTTAGAAAATTCATGAAAAATTCATAAAAAGTCAAAAAATTGAAAAATTAACTTTAGTGGCCTTGGCCAAGCCTAAGGAACCATTTTTGACCAAAACATAATTTTTCATATTTTTTGCATTTTTTAATATTTTCATAAATTAGGAAAATACTAGAAAAATCAAGAAAGATAGCATTTGAGGTCACAAAAATATGAAAAAATAGCCAATATTTTTATGTTAAATCCTTTTTCTTTTTGACCTCACAAAAAGTCCACAATCAGATTCAATTTTACATGTTCTTTTGTAACACGTACGATTGAATTTGGTAAAAAAATATCGATTGAGTCTTTTAATTTACAATTTTGGCATTTTCTAGGATCTTGACATTCAATCTAACTGTCTCTTATTGCAATTTAGCCCAATTATTTGCACAAACTGCTCAATTGCACGAATTTGGCAAAATTGCATACTTAATTGCATACTTAATTGCATTTTAGTCCTTGAAATTGGGCATGTTAGAAATTACTTTCAATTCAGGGGCTATCATTGCAAATTAAACATACTGTCCAATGGATTTCACCATTTTGAATCAATTGGCATAGGTAATTCGGCCCAATTTGGCCATTTGAACCTTCAATTGCACAATTCCTCAATTCACAATTAAATGAAAAGTTGATGTTTTTGTTGAAATTGATATGAACTTTTGGGAAAAACCATATTTTTAGATAAAATCCATGCCCTAAATTCGATTCGGAGGTCCAATTGCAAAAATTTCCCATTAATTTGGGTTTAATTTGAAAAATTGTAAGTCAGAACCGGTTCAGACCGGTCAGACCGCCGGTCGAACCGGTTCGCTACAGTGTCTTCTTCTTCATCAGGCCTGCGCGCAAATGAACAGTGCGAGGTTGAATTTTAACGAGGAAATTGGCCAAGCAATCGGCGGCAATTGAAGAAGCATTAGTGGGGGTTTGGTTCGTCGTACCAATCCCCGTTGATTGACGCCGGAATCACGACCAATGGTCGCCGGAGGAAGGAGTAATCGGCCAGTCAATCCTACAGGCCCGCAAAAGTCAACTCCGACCAAATTCATGCCAAATCCGTGTGAAATGGAGCCCGCCGGAGAACCAAACGGAGTTGGACGGAATGGCCATCCTCCCCGACGACGTTTGGACCAAAAAACACGTGGATACACGTGCGATTCGAGTCTGTTAGTCCCCCGGTTCGGCGCTAAAAAAATCCAAAGAGCTATATAAGCCCGCATGGGCTTTCTGTTGAAAAAGAGAGTGGATTCAGTTCAAGGGGAAGAAACTGAATCAAGAAAGAGAGAGAACGAAAGAGAGAGAGCTCACCTTCCCGCGCGGTGGTCGAAGGTTTGAGCTCGGAATTGCAGAGCGCTGGTTGGGCCTTCTCAGGCTAAACCGAAGCTCCCCGGGACCGTCAAGAGGTGGCCCAAACTCCCAAGAGTCGATCGCCGTCGGCCGCGCGCGTTGAAACCACGGGAATAGGTGAGTTCGACCTTCAAGCTTTCTTACTGAGCAACAATGGCGGAAATCGATTCCGGTCTTGATTCTTCGAATTAGAGTGTGCGTTTTATTCCCCGAGCATCACTGACTATCACCGCATCTTTATTTTGCATCGATATTGCCTGAATATCTCGAATCGAGTCTTCGAACTTAGCCCCTATAGCCGACCACCGTTCATTCTTGCCTAGCCCAATCTAGGCCGTGCGAGCTCGATCGGAGCTCGAGGCAAGTCTTCTGAACCTCCATTGGTGCTATTCTGTGATTGAATTGCCATGATTTTAGATAAATCGTGCGATCAAACTTCCATGGCCGTACTCGGCACTTTGCATGATACTCGTGATTATGTGGATTAGATGCTGTGATTCTTAGATATGTTAAACTAGAGACGATCGCGAGTCGATTAGAGTTGGTCTCGCACGATTTCATTAAGGTTCCACCGTTAGATCATTGCCGGAGGTCCTCAGCAGTCCATTCCACCGGGGTCGAGAGGTTGAAGACGATGCTGACATGGCGAGTCAACGAGTCAGCGTTCCTAGGTGTCAGTCCGCAATTGGTCCACGTTTTCGTCCAGTCAGCATGGCCGTTGGGTTTGTTATTCGAATAAACAAGATCGGACGGCTCAGATAAATCGAGCTTAAATTCTAGGGACCGTCAGATCAGTAAATAGGATTATCTGAAAATAGTTTTAATCAGAAAATCAAAAAAGGGATGAAACGGTGCCGTTTAGTTTTGTAGTAGTGCGGCGTCGTTTAGGTTAGTATGAATGGATGGTCTAGATTGAGTCCTTGGTTTTAATCGCGACCGTAGATCTAGATGATCAGATCGGACGGCAGAGAGACAGTCAATATTTGATCTGGGCCGTAGATTTCGGTAAGTCAATCCAAAGACCGTGGATCAGCCACATGGTCCATCAGGGGCCGTCGGATTAAATCTGAATAATCCGAAAAATAGGAAAAGAAGAAACGACTTCGTTTAGGGGAGTTGGGGCGCGCGGGTCTGGATCTGGGCCGGGTTCCGACCCGAATGGGTCGGGTCGACCCGGTCCGAATCACATTTTAATAAATAAAAAATCAAAAAATGATTTTAAAAAATAAAAAAAAAATCAGAAAAATATTAGAAAATCCAAAAAAATGTTAGAAAATCACAGAAAATCCAAAAAAAATAAAAAAAAAATTGTAGGAAAATCCTAGATATTCCAGAAATCCCCGAAAATCGAGGATTTACCACATACAACTGGTCAACCCTATTTTTGGGGTTTCTCATCCGTTCTTCCAAGAATTGACGATATTACCCTTTAGGGGTAAGTCGCCTCTGTTGTGTAAGCGAGATAAGGTCGATAATGCCAAGGTAAGAATTAGGATCGATTAGGCGACCATTTCTTGGGCTTGGATTTTCGAGTCTCTTCCCTTTTCTCAAAATGACAATTTTACCCCTCAATGGGAAAATCGTCTTTCTTGTTCCAATTGGGTCCTGAAAATTGCTTAAAATTAGGGTTTGGGTCATGTGGACGACCAACCTTGATGTTTGAGATTTTCAGTTCTCATCTTCGCCTAAAATGACGATTTTACCCATCCGAAGGTAAAATCACTATTAAATTCCAGAAAAATTCCAAAAATTCCAGAAAAATAGGAAATGGATTGGATTGATTGCCAATCCTATTTCCCCCATCTTTTGACTGCATATTTCTTCTGAAATGGCAAATTGTCCCCAAATTTCTCAAAATTACGATTCTGCCCCTCATGGGCGAATTATGTCCAAATCACTCCTAAGCCTTGACTGATACTTGTCGAGGCTAATAGTGCCTCATTAGAGATGCCATGCTGATTTCATGTGTTTTATCCGCATGTATTGGATCCTTGATTTGCGCATTTATTTCTATTGATTGTGAGTGATAGGATAGTCATTCCCATTTGCATGAACTCCTAGATTTAGGATCCGTACCCCATTCGTCTGCATGAACTCAAGGTCAGATAAACCGTTCAACTTAGGTACCGAAAGGGCGTCGAATCTGACAGTTGGCGTAACTAAGTCCCCGATCCCACTTCTTTGGTTTCCGCAGAATCGAATAGATCACTCCCAACTATTCGAGAGGGTTTCCGATCGTACCCTCCACGAAACGATTGGTGGCGACTCCCTCACATGTACACATATCACATGTCACCAGACCGCACTGAAGGTCGACCACGTATATTCAGTAGTTGTGATTTGGGTAATGGATTTTGGGAGAGGCCCGCGTCCGATCAGGCAACATCGGGTGTCCCATTAGCTCCCTCCGACAGTCCTCCCCTCGAGGAGAGGGTCGCGACAGTCATCATGCCACATATTCAGGAATCGAATTTTTCAACTACGCAGTTCGAACATGTGACTCTCGATGAACATACGTGGAGTAGCACTCAGCATACTCTTTTCTCCGATTTTCAAATGGATGATGCTGGCCGTGGTATGCTGGCACCCAATTAATGAAGGAAGCTCCAGCTCCAAGAATCAGGTTGCCCTTGGTGAAAACAGAAGGAGAAATACATCGCCAGTAATCGATGCTGCCCAATTCGAACATTGATTGCCTGAAGAGTCAGGAGATCATCTGGATGATGAGCTTGCCATCATGATCAATCGGTTTACTACTGATGGGCCTCCGAAGATGTGATCCGAGGCCGGTGACTATGTACCAGGTTCAAAGCGCAGCTGGTTAATCATTGAGAATTCTCAAGGGAAGCAATCCCATGCATGACCAAATATGCCTGCACTACCCGCGAGCATCATCATGCTCATGCTGCATATTCCTTTGTGTTGCTAAATCCTCATGCTGCATATTACTTTTAATATCTAAAGCTAATCTTGCACGAAGACCAGCACTACCCGCGAGCATCATCATGCTCAAGTGCGACAATCCCTTTTTAGATTAGATTCGAGGAAAATCAATTCAACGCCGCGAAGAGAAGTGTTGAAAATACTTCACGAGATCGTGAACCGCCTCAAGAATGCTAGAATAAAAGCAGACCCTCACAGACTCCGGCAACACCACAGCCTGGTGATTAGAGGAATGACAGTAATCCGAAGCGTCCTGGGTTCGATCCTTGGATTGACATCAATGTACAAATATTAAACAAAAAAATGTTGCTAGGCGGTCCGATGCCTTTTGAAGATCAACCCAGACGGTTACAGAACCTGGGGCAATCTTAAAATTTTGGGTGGCTATATACTCAATTATTTTTTGCCAAGCAGTGAAGCCGGTGAAGTGAAAATGCAAAATGCCCGAATGGTTAAGTGAAGAAAGATAAGAAAAGAATAAAATGATTACCCCCACCAAATGTGGCGCGTCAACAATTGACGAAAGAGAGGAATACGTCAGTAAAACGTCGCCACGGATCCCATGAGAGAAGATATTCCCAAAGAGGATGAGGATTGCAGCAAAATGCAGGAATGAATTTAACTGGGGCAGGCATCACCTAGCTATGATAAATCACACCTAACCGGGGCAAGTGAATCATTTGTGCTCTGGACAAAGAAGGATGTTTCTTCTCTGGCAAAGTCCATGAACGCAATAGCAGAGTCGTCCGCATCAGAATTAAACCCCAGGATACGAACCCGGGTGAACAGTAACTTTGTATCGTTCCAATTTGATCTCCAAAGATCCCATGCTTAACATGAGTTTTTTCTCATTTAATAGGAAGTCGTTGGCGCCAAAAGCCACAAAAGAAAACAACTCGCCGACATGGAGGCAAAAAGAAACATCAACTTCAAGGGTCAAGCTTCCAAGAAATGGAACCCTGAAGAATGGCGTGGAATACGTCCAAAAGCATGAATTGATCTCCTCCAGTGCAAATCCTTGAGGAGTATCCGTTCCTAACCAAGCAGAGAGATCACGGCCACAAGATAGATGGCCAACTTCTGCAAGCCGCACGTTTGTGTTCAAATGGAAACACAAAGCAAGAATAAGACGGTATCGTTTCAATTTGTCTTGAATTTTGGAATGCAAATTGACACTCAATGTTTATCCTTGACAGGGGCTCGCCATCAAGGCGAACAGGTTTTTTTACATCCCATGTATTACTCGTTGGAGTACATGACCAAGGGTAAGATGTATCGTTCCGATTCTTGCAAAATTCGTGAACATACAATGACATGTGTCTTTTATATCTCCAGGAATCTCCAGCCACGGTGGACAGGTAAGTATCCATTTTTCCCAATTCATTGGAGATTGAAAAATTCTAGAACTGTTTCGATCATCACGTCTCGAAAGACGTAGAATTTCCAATTCATCGACATTCACGACTTGAATCGGGAGGTTGTCTAAACATGAATGGAACATGCATGTGCATTATAAAACTCCATTGGGAGGAATTTATTGGAGAAAATGAAAGAGATTTTTCCAATCAAAAGTTGTTCCAAATTTTCAAAATGACGTTTTCTCAAACGACAAGAGGCAAGCCATAATCCAAACACATCCTACACACACTTGAGAGATGAGTGGAGCAGATCAGATAGCAAAATCTGGACCTACGAAGGTAGGGATCATTCGCAACAATTACATAGATTGGGACGACGAAGGCATTTGTTCCTTTTTTTCCAAACACTACAGGTGACCATTGAATAAACAATTTGAACAGCGATTTTCATTCTCAACCCTGTCAAGAACCATCCCAAACTTGGGGCAAACGCAAGTCAGTCCAGTAGTACTAGAAGGTAAAGGGTTAGAAATTTTCTTGCTCGAACTAACATCAATCTTTGTGTGTTGCTTATATGGTAATCCAAGTGCCATAGGATGACGAGAAGCATTTATTTCTCCATCTCACACACCATATCGTTTGCATAGCCAGGTTGAGCCTGCAAATTCGTTTCATGAACCCCATTGGTGATCATTGCATGTTTCAAGATGGAAGCTACATTACTCCCAGAATGGAAGATTTCAAGAGACGGGATTTATAAAAAAATTTCCCAGACCAATGTCCAAGCATGCTAAGGTTCAAGATGTATGCCTAGCACAATCGTCGAAAATCCTAGTTTCAAAGGGAAAGGAAAATACGGGATTTCAACAAAGGATAAAAATCCATGGGCATCAAGAAAAAGCAAAGTGCCTGGTAAAAGCAAGGCCGATGCCCATTCAAAATGTCCTCAGTGAAGTCTGGAGAAATGAGTCAAATCAAGAACATTACTCCCCAAATGATGTCACGTTCAGAGCAAAGACACAAATAGAGTTGACAATCTCTTAATGTGACAGGAGACGCTCTTGTAGATGAGTATACATGCCAAGAACTGAAGATGTTCTTCGAAGGACGGGGGGGCAAATCTACAATGATCACCAATGTCAAACCCTTCATAATTTCTAGGCCAAAAATTTTCTTTTTTTTTTCGATCCCCAATCCTACCAATGTTACAACCTGGAAGCAGTCTTCTCTGACTAAGACACTTGGGTTAACGTATAGCTTAACTCAAAGAAGTACGAGCAGACTATTTCTTTCTCATTTTGCAAGGTTCTTGACTTGTAAACCCGAAGCAGATGATGAAAAATTTCGTTCAATGGCCTTGACTCAAAAGTGAGTCTCCCTTGGAAACCGATATCTAAGCCCAACATTATGGTCCCGTGAAAGACCTCCTGATCGGTCGAAATGTATGCACTGCGAATGATCCTGAAACCTAGGCACAGGTTAGTAGGAAATTGAGCGCTTTCCTTACAAAAGATCATTATCACAGAGCAGTGAGAAACCCTCTCGGATGAGAAATACTCCAATTGATATTTTGAGAAAACTCTTTTTGGAATTTTCAAATTATTTGATCCAGATTGTCCGTACAAGGAATTTGTGATCACCTCTGTATGTTGCAAGAATGTTGTGGATAACCTCCAGCATCAAAATGCATTTTTTATGACTAAAACTTAAGTCATAGAATCTTGTCAATCGGACAATTGTCGTCTTCCCAAAGATTACTAACATCTTCTGGGTGAAGAACAATCTTTCAAGTTTAAACTTCTGCAGGATCCTTGGTAACCCCAAATCCCAGAATAGCCTTCAAGTAAACCTAAAGTTAGGTAAACCTCCCCCCGATGACCAGATGTGGCATCCTTAAGTCAAGCCTTTTAGTAGGCAAACCTTTCCTAAGACCGATCCACAGAACGATCGAGTCTCCGACAAGCCCCAAAAATCGGGTACGTCATCTTTTAACTCAAGGTAGAAACCGCCTAAAGGGTCAACCAAAGGTAGAAACCGCCTGAAGGGTCAACCAAAGGTAGAAACCGCCTGAAGGGTCAACTCAAGGTAGAAACTGCCTGAAGGGTCAACTCAAGGTAGAAACCGCCTGAAGGGTCAAACAAAGGTAGAAACTGCCTGAAGGGTCAACTCAAGGTAGAAACAGCCTGAAGGGTCAACCAAAGGTAGAAACCGCTTGAAGGGTCAACTCATGGAAGAAACCGCCTGAAGGGTCAACTTAAGGTAGAAACCGCCTGAAGGGTCAAAACAATGGTAGAAACCGCCCGAAGGGTCAACTCATGGTAGACACCGCCATAAGGATCAACCCAATGGTCCGATCCACCATACGGATCAGAACCTTGACTAATTCTAAATGCTGAAGGAGTCGTTCTCCTAAGTAAGCCTTACAGTAGGCGAGCCACTTATGGTCTAATCCACCATACGGATCAAAACCCCTGACAAATCCTTAGATGTGGGATGCGTCTTCCTTAGATTCCTACCAGTTAGGAATCCCATTATGGCTTGACCTACCATACAGGTCAGAGCTAAACCTCCCTAGGATGCTCTTTGAATACTTGGAATTGAGCTTGGACGTAAAAAAAAAAAAAAAATCTGCAAATTTGTTCGTCGGCGCCGGTTCGGGAGAGGTCCATTTAGTTGTTTTCCGGCATCATTTTGGCCATGAAATGAGTGTATGTGGGTCGGGGTCTGATAGGGATCAGTTTGGTATGAAAATCGGGACTCAAAATCGTCGTTTTTACGTCGATTTGGCTTCTCTGGTGCCGGTAGTCTTCTCCAGCGGGGTCCCCCTCGGTCAACGGGTCAACAACTGACGTGGCTTGCCACGTAGGCAGCCACGTCAGCAAGGTGGGGGCCGCGCTGGGTTTAATAAAAACATAACGGACGGTGGAGAGTGTGCCACGTGTCACGATCTGGGTTTTTTGGAATTAAAAAAAATTAAATAAATGATTTTCAGAATAAAAAAAAATGAATGATCCAAAGGTTGAAAATGCGCCAAGTGGCGCTCTGTGGGTCGTCCGCTCAACTTCCGGATCGGACGTACTAGAAGCGACCACGTGGCGCATTCTGGACCGGCCGATTAGGCGATTTTCAGAAAATAAAAAAAAAATTATAATAAAAAAAATCGAAAAAATGCCAAAAAAAATGGAAAATCAAAGAAATATTCAAAAAAAATTGGGGAAAATTGCAGAAAATTCCTAAAAAATTCTAGAAAATTATCAAAGCTGGAAATGACCAAAAAAAATTGACTTATTATCATTTTCGGGATTTTCTCCCGTTTAATCCAAAATGACGATTTTACCCCTCAAAGGGTAAATCGTCTTTGACACTCCGATGACTTGTGGGAATTGCTTAGAATTTGGCGATGGGCCAGATGGGTGGCTAAACCTTATGTCTAAAATTTCCACATTTCATTTCCCTTTTTAGAAAATGATGATTTTACCCTTCAGGTGGTAAATCAGTTTCTAAAAGTCTAGAAAATTTTGAAAATTGTCGAAAAATAGGAAATGGGTCAATTGAGCGACCAGACCTATTTTTTGACATTGTTTTACTCCGGATTCATTTCGAAATGACGATTTTTCCCTTTTCGGGAAAATCGTCCCTTTGCTTCAAGATTACGATTTTGCCCCTGATAGGCAAAATCATGTATAAATCATTCCTAAGCCTAATTGATGTTTCTCTAGGCTAATAGGGCCTTACTAGGAATGCCATGTTAATTTGATATGACTACTTTGCATCTCCATATTCCTTGATTTGCGTACTTTATTATTGATTGTGATTGTTAGGATAGTCACTCCTATCTACATGAACTCCTAGATTTAAGATTCGTACCCCACTCATCTGTATGAAATCTCGGGTCAGAAAATTCAATCAACTTAGGTACCGAAATGACGTCAACTCTGATAGTTGACGTAACTAAGTTCCCGAACCCATTTCTCTAGTTATCACAGAATTGAATAGAAACCCCGACTATTCAATAGGGTGGTCCAATCATACCCTAAAACAAAGATTGGTGACGACTCCATGGCATGCACACTTAGCACATGCCACCAGACCACACTGAAGGTCAACTACACATACCTCCGTTGTGATTTGGGTAATGGGCCTTGGGAGATGCCCGCGTCCAACCAGACAAGACGACCCATTAGCCCTCGAGAGCCCAGACAACCTGGAGAGGGTCGCGACAGACCTCCAACCACCTCATCCCTACCTTTACCCTCCCAAAGGCGACGCAAAAGACGAAGAAGGAGAAGAGCGTAATTTTTGGGGCAA
Source organism: Rhodomyrtus psidioides (assembly GCA_021437785.1). Lineage (NCBI taxonomy): Eukaryota > Viridiplantae > Streptophyta > Magnoliopsida > Myrtales > Myrtaceae > Rhodomyrtus > Rhodomyrtus psidioides. Next base: position 7,446,046 of record JAILYB010000015.1, on the reverse strand, counting down.
TCAAACCTCGCTACCTCCCAAGTCTCCGCAATCCGTTGCAGAGCAACTCGAAAACCACAAATGCCCTTCCCGAGAGGGAGCGACTTGTCCGATTGAGAAGAAGCGAAGCAAAGTTACTGACCATGAGGATGACTCTACCAGAGACTAGTCACGCAGAGCTTCGAGACGAAGAGATTTTGGAGCCGAAGGAGGTCGCCATTTCACGGTACGCCTCTCAAACTGATGGTGAGTGTATCCTCGATTCTGCCGCCACCACCGATCGGAACCTTGCACGCCGCCCTCCTCGTCCTCAAATTCCACGGCCTCTGCTCCTCCGCTGCCACTGCTGCAGCAGCTCCGGACTTAGCCTCGACCTCCTAATAGTGTGAATATCATATTCTATCTGAACATCTACCAAACATATGATGTGATTTTACAAAATTCAAAAGAAAATCCGGAGGATTTCTAATCCAACCTTATTCTATCCTATCCGGGCCCAAATCCAGACCACTAAACGTAGCCGTAGTGCATTCATTAGCTCCTCAATGTGTATTTGTATTTGGCAAACAATTAAGAGTCTTAGGTGAGAGTCTAGATGGATAAAGTTTGAATGCCACAACCACGACCACCGACCACACCTCAGGCCTCGACCGACGTCCAGCCTTCCTCATCGCCGTCGTTTTGACCTCCTTTGGCCGCCGCAAGGCCTCGAACCAACCCCAGACATCCACCGCCCTGTTTCGACATCCGAGACGGTTTAAGGAGCGACGGCCGCCTACGGCTGCTCTCGGCAGCTGACGACCACCTCTGAATGCCTCTGCCACCCAGTCGCTATCATCCTAGCCGCCACAGGCCGCCGGAGAGTGCCAAAACATCTCCGTCGGCCGCCTGCCCTGTTTTGGGCTCAGTGGGCGTTCTGGGCCCCGACCGACTCTTGCGCCACTTCCAACCTCCACCAGCCGCCGTATCATCGTTCTCCGCCCTTACCGTGACCCCCTCGATTCCCTCTTGCTGCTCTTGTCGCCCGGAGCCGCCGCGGAGGCCCTGCAAACCCGAAGTCCTACTATGTGCTCTATTTTGAACCCAAGACTGCTCCACCGCCCTTCGTCCTCCTCCGATGCCTTCCACCACCCCTGACGACCACCCTTGGCTCCCCTCTCGTCCCTCGAAGTCTGTGAGAACCGGTCGCCGCCGGTAGAAGCCGGACCAGTCTCTCCTTTTTCAGTTGCGTGAGTCCTTTGTTTTGCGCTGGGTTTTGTCCAGCGGCGGTTCTGCCACCTTCGACCGCCTCGAGCCACCCTCACTGCTTCCCATAACTCTCCCCGACGGCTACAGCTCTATGCCGTCACCAGCCTGCCACCCCGACACCGTTGGAGCCGTGAACAGCCGTGCCCTGCTCTGCTCCAGTTGTTGTGCTCTGTTTTTCACAGGCCATGGCTTGTTCTGAGCTGGACCGTGTTTGGGCCATGTCCAGCTTAACCGGGCCGTGTCCGAGCCCGATTTTCCCTTTTTTATTTTATTTTATTTTAGTTTATTTATTTATTTATTTATTTATTTTTATTGTCAATCTTAATCTGTAAAATTGGTCGTTGACATTCTAATGTGGCAATCAACAGATGACGTGCATGGAGATGGTTGCACAGTAGGGTTTGGCAATTGAAGACCGACGTCCAATCAGGTTCATTTTTGCACATCTGATCCGTGTGTCGGAGTTATTTAAATATCGTCATTATAGATTTGATTTTCATATGTTTATTTTAGTCTAGTGTTCAACATAGTTAAGTGTTTATCATATCACTATTAAAGAAAAATTCAAAAAATTAATTAAAAAAATTACAGAAAATTCCTAAAAAAAATTAAAAAAATTTCCAAGGTCTAAAATGACCAAGAGTAGTTGATTGGATGTCATTTTTGGAACTTTTCTCATTTCATCTAAAATGACGATTTTACCCCTCAAAGGGTAAATCGTATTTGGTATTTCGATGACTTGTGGGAATTGCTTAGTATTCGGCGATGGGCCAGGTGGGTGGCCAAACCTTATGTCTAAGATTTTCACATTTCATCTCCTTTTTAGAAAATGACGATTTTACCCTTCAAATGGTAAATCGCTTTTGAAAATTTCAGAAAATTTAAAAAATTGTCAAAAAATAGGAGATGGGTCAATTGAATCGACAAACCTGTTTTCAACACCTTTTTACTCTGGATTCATTTCGAAATGACAATTTTGCCCTGATGGGTAAAATCGTGCTAAAATCATTCCTAAGCCTAATTGATACTTCTCTAGACTAATAAGGCCTTACTAGGAATGCCATGTGATTTATTTGCATATCTAGATTTCTTGAATTGCACACTTTATTACTGATTGTGGTTGCTAGGGTAATTACTCCCGAACTCCTAGATTTAAGATTCGTACCTTACTCATCTGCATGAAATCTCAGGTTAGAAATTCAGTCAACTTAGGTACCGAAAAGGCGTCAGCTCTGACAGTTGGCGTAACTAAATCTCCGAACCCATTTCTCTAGTCCTCGCAGAATTGAATATAAACTCACAACTATTCAATAGGGTGGTCCAATCATACCCTCAAAAAATGATTGGTGGCGACTCCATGGCATGCACACTTAGCACATGTCACTAGACCACACCGAAGGTCGACCACGCACACCTCCGTTGTGATTGGGTAATTGGCCTTGGGAGAGGCCCAAGGCCCACGTCCGACCGGACATGACGGCCCATTAGCCCTCGAGAGCCCAGACTGCCCCGAGAGGGTCGCCACAGACTGGCGACTCCGCTGGGGAATGGTTTTTAACCCTTTAGTGGACTTGAGCCGATTAAAAATTGATTCTTCTAATCTGATCCTATGCGGATGCTCTCGAAGGTAAGGTATGTATGCTAACGAATGTGTTAGATGTTTTTGCAGATGGGAGAAATAATGGTTAAAGTGCTTGTTAACTTTATTTTATGCAAGTATGAGTTTTGGATATATGATTGTGTGGATGTTTATATTGAAGTGGTGGTTGTTAAATAAAATGTATGTCTATTGCTTTAGCACAACACAATAAATACACTCAACCGCGCATAAAATCCCGGGCGCCCTCTTTAGGAAGACGATAGAAGGTATTGAAAATGAAATCTCCGTGAGGAAAAACATGGGGTAATCCACTTTTCAATTCCGCTCACTTCGAACTATGGATCGAGTCCCAATGCAACGATAGTTGTGCAACGGAATCAGCTCTTTTTAGAACTCGAGGTGGGAACCTTGGCCTTAGGTGCCAAGCCATATCTTTTGCCCTCACTTGTCTCATGCGCTTGCCTATGGAAGGTTAGTATACCTAAAACTGCCAAAAATACAGAGAAGTTTAACTTTCTCTTAAGTTTGGTTGGTAAGACTTTTCTATCCCTTGAACTTGTTACAGCTCATAATCATTACATTCATTGCATAATTTTGGTGATTGGATTAAATGTCATTTTAAGGATAGATGATGTGTTTTCTCCCAATATTCTTGATGGAAGACAAAGATTGTGCCATCTCATTATGAGTGCAAGGTAGACAAGAAGAGCCCGCTGTGGACAACATCTTTGAAGTCTCGTCCAAAGAAGAGGACAATTTGGAATATGTGATCCTGAAATCACATCCCGAAGACCAAGTTGGGGGCAAAATTCTCGTAAGCACATTAGAGCAAGATTATCAAACCCAAATATGACAAGCATCAAGACAAGACCTACTGGGGCAAAGTGTCTGCGTGGAATCGCTCCTTCAAGCGTTGGAAGAACGAAATCTCAAAGGGAGTATTCTCTTCAAAAAAAAATTCAAATGAGGTCAAATAAGGATCCACACTTATTTCTTCATGTGCAGCACATGGATGTCTTCAAATTGGATTAAAAAATCAACAAAGAATATGAAAAATGCTAAGGCATTCGGCTAAAATAGACGTCGCCCAACTGTGGCAAATGGATCATTGATGTCGCCAACACTTTCAAGCATGGGTGAAGGGATTTGATAGATGATGTTCATATCAGTATACAACATTAGACTGGGCACAATCAAAAGAGAAACTTCGACAGTCGACAAAGGAATGGTAGTCGGGTATCGTATCCCATTTATCTCTTTTCCTCACATTTGCTAATGCAAAATCATTTCTTTTTGTGCCAGAACATACCAATAAGATGTCGTTATAGGCCCTATGAGAGGACGACATCATGAAGAAGATGGCCAGGGACAAAATGTTTGGAAAAGAGCAATACTCTCAAATGTTGAAGAGGCAACACCTCAAAGGTCAAAGGTAAAATTGACAATCCTGAATAAAGATATCTTGAATTACGCACGAAATTACAGGAAAATGCAAAAAGGAATAGAGCCATTTAGCTGGGACAAGCATCACCTAGTTATGACAGGTCACGGCTAGGTGGGGCAAGTGAATCATTTGCGTGACGGGATGAAAAGTGACATTTCATTCCTAACACCATCAATGAACAAGACAAAAGAGTCGTTCGCATCAGAGTCAAAGCTCAAGATACAAACTGGAGTGAATGGCAACTTTGTATTGTTCTAATTTGATCTTTGATGATCTTGATCCTAATATGAATTGGTTCTCATTTCAACAGGAAATTATTGGCACTCAAAAGGACTCAAAAGAAAGGAACTCGCCATCATGGTGGATAGATTTTCAAAAGTCTTGTACACTCATTGGAGCACAGAACCTAGGGTAAGATGTATCGTTCTAAATCTTGCAAAATTTAAGAACGTGCACTGACATATTCCTTTTAATACTCACTTAAGAGATGAGAGGAGTGGAAATGATAGCGAAACCTTAACCTATGAACGTAAGGGTCATTCGCAACGATTATATGGATCGGGACGATGGAGGCATTCGTTCTCTATCCCACCAAAGATCATCCAACACATTTTCCTTGACAAACCTAGCCTTTTTTTTATTATCATCTCGATAGATACTCTATTTCTCACTAATAACCATGCTTTCAAGTTCATCTTTTATCAACTTAAACCGCCCAAGCATGATAATCATTGAAGCAAAACGTGTATCCGCCATGGAAAGCAACTTCAAGTGAATGAACTCATTATATATTGCCAATCTCATGGAATAGTTCATGATGAAATTCTTTATTTGCATAAAATCATCAACAATTTTTGTAATCCAACTGCATTCCTTGTATACTACTTGATTAGCCTCTACGTTCTTTGCGGTGCAAATGTTCTTCAAAGCTAGGTTAAGGATATGCACCACACAAGGCGTCCAAATAATAGACGAAAATTCTTGCTCAATTAATTGTCCCGCACCCTTACAATTTGAAGCATTATCCGTAATGACTTGAACCACATTCTCATGCCCAACTTCATTGATTACTTCTTTCAATAAGTTGAAAATGAAATGTATGTCCTTTATTTCATTCGAACAATCAACCGATTTTATAAACATAGGATTTCCATCTGACACCGCTATGAAGTTGATAAAATGATCTCTTTTGTGAGTCACTCCTTCCATTACTCAAAATAGTTACACTCTTATCCTTCCACATCTTTTAAATATGCACACACAAGCTCTCAATATTTTCCTTCTCTTCTTGCAACAAAGTAGTCCTCAACAAATCATGATAGATAACCCCCAATGTTGTGATTAGTGGCATAAGTGAAAGCTTTATGAAAGTAAGAGTTATTTGTTAGATTAAACGACAAGCCCGCCGAATAGAACATCCTAGCAATCAAATGATCTAAATGCTCCTGTTGAGTCATATTGAATGACTACTCTATTGCCCCTCCACTCCCACTTCCAATCTTCCTTTTCCTAGAAGATGAATCCATCCTACCAACACTACCGCCACCACCACTAACTGAAAAACTAGAAAGGGGGTAAAGGTACATGTCTAGGCGCATTACTCTTTAATCTAGTATCGAATTTTTCATCTAATCTTTCCATCTCCAAAAAATCTTTTTTTTCTACTTTTTTGCATTTTCGAATCCCTTTTTCCACCTATCAGCAACAAATGAGCCCTAACTCTTGTGTATGCGCTCTTAAATTCCTTTTCACAAAACTTGCATTTCCAAGAGCAATCCCCCCCAGCGTCATCATGACCAACCAACCTAGTCGTATACTTCCACAACGATTTATTTAATTCTTCATTGGAGGATGTAAGTGGTTGTGTATTAGAAGTGCTACTTTCCATACTTGATATCACTCTACAAAAAATACAATTACACCAAACCAGCTAGGCGAGGCGAATTGACACTATTTATCACATGTACCAGGCTACCAGCTAGGTGAGGCGACGACTGCTTCGATCAGATACGACCGGCGAGGCTAGGTGAGGCCGCGAGGCAGCAAGCGTCGAGGCGACGTCATGAGAGAAAGAGACGTCGACTCCCTAGAGAACAGCAGAGGTGGTTGTCGGACTCCGATCTGCCACTGCGATTCAGTGAGTCGACGTCAGGGGGAGAGGGCTCGTCGCGTTGACAAGCATAAGGGCGAGAAGTCACTGTTTTTCCTCCTTCGCTCAGACTCGGTAAGATTAGGTCTAGGGATTTATTTCACTTTCATTTTTACCCTAAAATTTTTTGTCATTTTCTTAGATTGCCCTTGAGACATGTGTGTCCCAGCGTGTCCCACCCGTTGACCACGTATCGGAATCTCGGACACATGTTGATCGCGTGTCCGAGCGTGTCTGAACGTATCTAAGCATGTCAGACATGTGTCGGACAATACGTATCGGGTACACAAAAAAAATCTCGGGAGAGCATGTTCGTGTAACATAGGGAGGAGATATGTTGCAAAAAGATGATTTTTTTAGAGATATAGGGATCAAAACATGTTAATTATCCTAGAAAAGAGTACAAATGCGACAAATAACGAGAGAGGGTAATCATAATGTAATAAAATAAAGACCAAAGTCCGGAAATATGGCACCATAGACTAGGTGACAATGCATGCCTCGATTGAATTAGTGCGCGCATGACAACACTTCTGCAAAAGAAATCATTTCTGAAGCTAAAGTTGATTTTTCAACTTCTCAATCAGAAGCATAAGTTGATTTTTCAACTTCTCCATCAAAAGTTGATTTCTGATCAAAGAAAGGTGTTTGATAAAAATTTTACTTCTGAAATTTTTAATTTTTAAACATTATTAACAAAAACTCCGACGATGGTGGTCGGTGGAGGGCGGCGGCCGGCGACCGGCGACCAGCGGCGAACGGTGGACGGCTACCAGCGGCGGCGGGCGATGGTACCGACAGTGACGGCCTGCCATCGGCGACCGGCTGTGGGTGGGCGTGCGACCGATGGCGGGCTGTTAGTGGCGACAGGCGATCGGTTGCGTGCGGGCGGACGGCGGTCGGGAGGCGCCGGCAGGCGGGCGTTGGTCGGCGAAGACCGGTGTATTTGAAGAAGTGATTTCTTTTTAAGTAGCTACAATTTTTAGCTTCTCAAAGCTGGCCAAAAATCCAACCAGAAGTAGAAATCACTTCCAGAAGTACTTTTGAAAGTGATTTCTCAATATTTTTACCAAACGACTTTCAGCTTCAGAAGCACTTCTGAAGCGTCTTTACCAAACAGATTTCAGCTTCAAAAACACTTCATAAGCAGAAATTCTGCTTTTGAAGTGTTACCATGCGCGCCCTTAAGTTGCGTTTGAAAAAGAACACGCTCGTGGGTGATCTACTCGGGGAGTGGCGAAGGCTTCCTCCATCTGGTCCTTTTCATTTTTTTTCTTTTAAAATTATTTATGTACTTAAAAGAGAGATTCAATCCTAATAAGTATTCTTTTTCTTCATGGTTTGGATTCTTGGTTCCCGATTGGTTTGGAGGCGTCACAGTGGTGGATTTGAGGCAGGACCTCTCCGCGGGCGTGCGTCACATGGCTCTAGCTGAATCTTGGATCTCTGGCGTCAGTGACAATAGGATGGGTGGATCTGGGATCGGTGGGTTTGGTTCCAAAACAAGGTCATGGCGTTTTGATTTGATGATACACCAGTTCAAGTCTAATTTATTTTTGATTTACTTAAGATGAACTTTATCTATACTTTTATATACTAAATTATAAACTAAAACTAATTAGGCTCAGACAAAACTCGACTTCTCATGATAAAAGGAAATATTTTTTGCTCGAATTTTTAACTAGGTTAAAGTTTTGATATTGCGTTTTTATACAACAACAAAAAAAAAATCACATCAATATATCTATATGTGCGGTCGTGTGAAGAATTTGAGTATTTATCTATGTCAACATCGGGTAGATCTTTTCAAGTTTTGGTTATATCGTCTTTTTTTTTTTTTTTGCTCCTCTTCTCCTTCCTAGGAGGCGTGGAGCTAGGGAGAGATCAAGAAAGAAGATCACCATTGTCCATGCGTGGATCTGGGATCGGTGGGTTTGGTTCCAAAACAAGGTCAGGGCGTTTTGATTTGATGATATACTAGTTCAAGTCTAATTTATTTTTTATTTACTTAAGATTAACTTTATCTATCCTTTTATATACTAAATTATAAACTAAAACTAATTAGGCTGAGACAAAACTTGACTTCTCATGTTAAAAGGAAATATTTTTTGCTTGAATTTTTCAATAGGTTAAGGTTTAGATATTGCATTTCTAGACAAAAAAAAAAATCACATCACTATATCTATATGTGCGGTCGTGTGAAGATTTTTTGTATTTATCTATGTCGAGTAGATCTTTTCCAATTTTGGTTATATCAAGTCTTTTTCTTTTTTTGGCTCCTCTTCTCCGGAAGTTAATTCTCCTCTTATATCCTATTCTCTTTCCTAGGAGGCGTGGGGATGGGGAGAGATCAAGAAAGAAGACCACCATTGTCCATGGTGACCATGGTGTAAGGCAAGCAGAAAGCAGAAGGGTAATTACTCTTCCTTTATTAGAAGAGGAGATCTTTGCATTCTTATATAAAGATCCCTTAGTTTCATTCTATTTTCTTCCATTGGGAATATAATGATTTGTCTCATTGATTTGAAAGAGGAGATATTTCCATTTCTATCATATAAAGATCCCTCCCTTTCAAATCATTCCATCTGTTCCATTCCAACTCATTTTAGTTTTTAGTTTTTTTAGTTTGTAGTTTTTGACTTGATTATTGAAACAATTTAAGGAGATCTTTTCATGTTCCATTCTAATTTGTTTGATTATTGAAATAACATTAAAGACCCCTTCCAAATCACAAGCACATTTTAAAAACCCCAAAGGTGATCATTTTAAATTTTTAAGTGTGGAAATAGTGTAAATTGGGTGTAAATATCATTCCTCATAAAAAAAAATACAAAAAACACAAAACAAGACTCCTAAAAACACCTACGACTAATCCTCTCCTCTCCTCTGTAAACTTTTAAAAAACCAGCCGACCAAAACCCAGCTGCCATGCCTATGCAATACTATGCATGCTTACAAGCAAACATAGCGTATCACTGATGTAAAGCTGGCTCTTTCCATTCCATTCCAGCCCAGAGTAATATAAGCTAAAAAAGAACCACAGGGGGGTTAGCATTCATTTTAAAAGCCATTGTTCCATTTGGTGGAACACACCCATTCCTCATTTAAAAAAAATAAAAACTCAAACCCAAAACAACACTAAACTTCCTTTTCACAACATTTAAACACCACAAAAAAGTTCAATATCTATTGCATCTTTTGGTCACCCTTCATCTCTTGGTCACCATTTCTCCTCCAGCATTTTCCTTATTCTAGTCAGATGGTGCAGTCCCACCACAACAGCAGCTCGGCTGTGAAAAGGAATTATTTCCCTTTTAATTTTGTTGACCATTACCCTAAATAAAAGCAAACATAAAAAAATTTAATTATATAATAAAAAAATATCAAAATCCAAACTCATACTCACCCACCCACCTGTTCCGCTCGTGTAGCATCACTTTTGGTCCGGTTCGGGAACAGCGTGTCCAAAACCTCCAACCGTATTGCCACAAGAAGTTTATAAAACACCTCAAAATTCATGACCTCATAGCGAGAAATTTCCTTTGGTGTTAGTCTTCGAAAAGTCACACTTCGAAGCTGGTCCACCAAGGGAAAACTTGCACCATATTTACGTGACTCTACCAAAGCAGTGTAAAACTCACTGTTTGGTGCCTTTAAGACTCAGTCTTTCTCTACATAGCTCTGAGAAATAAGAATTAAGAACAGTATGCACAAGCATCTAGGATGCCTGATACAACATTTAAAACATATAACTCTAGTTATAAAACATATAACTCTAGTTACTATTAATGTAATAAAATTGCTCAATTAAATAAATCACCATGTTGCGATGTGCAACCCCAACCAAATAGATGTGACACTAGCCTCCATTGTTTCCCCATAGATTCTCAGATGCGCAGGGGATGCAATCCAACCAAATATTTTCTTTGATCAATTGATCTGTGAAATCATCATTGACTCTATCACTCTCTCTCCATGGTAGAGACAAATGGTCCTGTCTCGTAGCCCAATTCGTCCACATGAAGTAATAGTTGAAAATAAGTACTAATCAACCTATAAACCAGTCAAAGGAAAACACCCTAACACATACCAGCCCAACAACCAACTATCATACCAGAAAACCACCTCTTCTTTAAGTCAGATCAAGCCCACAATTGTTAGTGGCAATCACAATCATCACATTCCAAGCAGCCATGCTTTACTGACTATTTCAGAAACTTAAAAACTTTCACCAGCCACATATTTTTAGACAAGTTTTGTCTAAGTAGAATCAAGTTAAAAACACCCAATAGTAAGAGTATCAACCATTTTGATATGCAAACATCACATTCCATGAATTCTCTGATAATCCCATTCTCTGATTATGATTCTATGAGTTGATTAGATATCTTCTAACTAAGAAGAGTGGTCTTTATTGGTTAAGAGAGGATAACCAAACTAATTAATAACATATAAATTGCTAATTGACTGGTCTGGTTAAGAAAGACGGGTATGGATCAGGTGCAAGAAAGACACCCAATAGTAACAGTATCAACCATTTTAGACAAACCTTGTCTAAGTGGAATCAAGCTAAAAACACCCAATAGTAACAGTATCAACCATTTTGATATGCAAACATCACATTCCATGAATTCCCTGATATCTTCTAACTAAGAAGATGAGACCAGCCAATAGTAACAGTATCAACCATTTTAGACAAGCTTTGTCTAAGTAGAATCAAGCTAAAAACACCAAATAGTAACAGTATCAACCATTTTGATATACAAACATCACATTTCATGAATTCCTTGATAATCCCATTCTCTTACTATGATTCTATGAGTTGATTAGATATCTTCTAACTAAGAAGAGAAGACCAGCCAATAGTAACAGTATCAACCATTTTAGACAAGCCATGTCTAAGTAGAATCAAGCTAAAAACATGCAATAGTAACGGTATCAACCATTTTGATATGCAAACATCACATTCCATGAATTCCCTGATAATCTCATTCTCTAATTATGATTCTATGAGTTGATTGAGATATCTTCTAACTAAGAAGAGGAGACCAGCCAATAGTAACAATAAGCATTGTCTAAGTAGAATCAAGCTAAAAACACCCAATAGTAACGGTATCAACCATTTTGATATGCAAACATCACATTCCATGTAGATCAATAGCCTAGTTAATGAAGCTAAAAACACCCATTTTATCATATCAAGCATCGACCATAGCCCGGCGCAAACATCACACATTGTTTCACTAAATAACTTATTGTTGCACTGCAGAAAGAAGTCAATAAGTGTCAACAAGTGAATGATTTCACGAATTATCTTTAATCGTTAAGATAATCCCATTCTCTAAAGGCGGCGCGAAGGCGCCCAAGGAAGTTCATGGCGGCAGAAAGTGAGGACACAGGAGCCGAAGCTCAGGGAGGGATGGATATTGTAAAGTTGAAGAAAGAGAATGATGACGCGCGATAATCCGTGAAATCATTCACTTATTGACACTTATTGACTTCTTTATGCAGTGCAACAATAAGTTATTTAGTGAAACAATGTGTGATGTTTGCGCCGGGCTATGGTTGATGCTTGATCTAATAAAATGGGTGTTTTTAGCTTGATTAACTAGGCTATTGATCTACATGGAATGTGATGTTTGCATATCAAAATGGTTGATACTGTTACTATTGGGGTGTTTTTAGCTTGATTCTACTTAGACAAGGCTTACTGTTACTATTGGCTGATCTCCTCTTCTTAGTTAGAAGATATCTAATCAACTCATAGAATCATAATCAGAGAATGGGATTATCATGGAATTAATGGAATGTGATGTTTGCGTATCAAAATGATTGATACTGTTACTATTGGGTGTTTTTAGCTTGATTCTACTTAGACAAGACTTGTCTAAAATGGTTGATATGCTGGTCTCATCTTCTTAGTTAGAATATATCTAATCAACTCATAGAATCATAATCAGAGAATGGGATTATCAGGGAATTCATGGAATGTGATGTTTGCATATCAAAATGGTTGATACTGTTACTATTGCGTGTTTTTAGCTTGATTCTACGTAGACAAGGCTTGTCTAAATTGGTTGATACTGTTACTATTGGCTGGTCTCCTCTTCTTAGTTAGAAGATATATAATCAACTCATAGAATCATAATAAGAGAATGGAATTATCAGGGAATTCATGAAATGTGATGTTTGCATATCAAAATGGTTGATACCGTTACTATTTGGTGTTTTTAGCTTGATTCTACTTAGACACGGCTTGTCTAAAATGGTTGATACTGTTACTATTGGCTGGTCTCCTCTTCTTAGTTAGAAGATATCTAATCAACTCATAGAATCATAATCAGAGAATGGGATTACCAAGGAATTCATGGAATGTGATGTTTGCATATCAAAATGATTGATACCGTTACTATTGGGTGTTTTTGGCTTGATTCTACTTAGACATGGCTTGTCTAAAATGATTGATACTGTTACTATTGGGTGTCTTTCTTAACCAGACCAGTCAATTAGCAATTTATCTGTTATCAAATAGTTTGGTTATCCTCTATTAACCAATAAAGACCTCTCTTCTTAGTTAGAAGATATCTAATTAACTCATAGAATCATAATCAGAGAATGGGATTACCGGGGAATTCATGGAATGTGATGTTTGCATATCAAAATGGTTGATACTGTTACTATTGGATGTTTTTAACTTGATTCTACTTAGACAAGGCTTGACTAAAATGGTTGATACTGTTACTATTGGGTGTTTTTCTTAACCAGACCAGTCAATTAGCAATTTATATGTTATCAATTAGTTTGGTTATCCTCTCTTAACCAATAAAGACCCCTCTTCTTAGTTAGAAGATATTTAATCAACTCATAGAATCATAATTAGAGAATGGGATTATAAGGGAATTCATGAAATGTGATGTTTGCATATCAAAATGGTTGATACTGTTACTGTTTGGTGTTTTTAGCTTGATTCTACTTAGACAAGGTTTGTCTAAAAATATATGGCTTACGAAAAATTTTAAGTTTCTGAAATAGTCAGTAAAGCATGGCTGCTTGGAATGTGATGATTATGATGATTGCCACTAACAATTCTGGGCTTGATCTGACTTAAAGAAGAGGTTATTTTCTGGTATGATAATTGGGTGTTGGGCTAGTGTGTGTTAGGGTATTTTCCTTTGACTAGTTTATAGGTTGATTAGTACTTATTTTCAACTATTGCTTCAGGTGTGACGAATTGGGCTACGAGACAGTACCATTTATCTACACCATGAAGAAAGAGATAGAGTCAATGATGGTTTCACAGATCAATTGATCAAAGAAAAAATTCGGTTGGATTGTATCCCCTGCGCATCCGAGAATCTATGGGGAAACAATGGAGGCCAATGTCACATCTATTTGGTTAGGGTTGCACATCGCAACATGGTGATTTATTTAATTGAGCAATTTTATTACATTAATAGTAACTAGAGTTATATGTTTTATAACTAGAGTTATATGTTTTATATGTTGTATCAAGCATCCCAGATGCTCGTGCATGCTGTTCTTAATTCTTATTTCCCAAAGCTATGCAGAGAAAGACTGAGAGTCTTAAAGGCACCAAACAGTGAGTTTTACACTGCTTTGGTAGAGTCACAAATATGGTGCAAGTTTTACCCTGGTGGACCAGCTTCGAAGTGTGACTTCTCGAAGACTTAGTGAAGTACCACCAAAGGAAATTTCTCGCTATGAGGCCATGAATTTTGAGGTGTTTTATAAACTTCATGTGGCAATACGGTTGAAGGTTTTGGACACGTTGTTCCCGAACCGGACCAAAGTGATGCTGCACGAACGGAACAGGTGGGTGGGTGTGCATGAGTTTGGATTTTGATATTTTTTTATTATATAATTTAATTTTTTTATGTTTGATTTTATTTAGGGTAATGGTCAACAAAATTAAAAGGGAAATAATCCTTTTTCACAGCCGAACTGCTGTTGTGGTGGGACTTCACCATCTGACTGGACTAAGGAAAATGCTGGAGGAGGAAGGGTGACCAAGAGATGAAGGGTGATCAAGAGATGCAATAGATACTGAACTTTTTGTGGTGTTTAAATGTTGTGAAAAGGAAGTTTAGTGTTGTTTTGGGTTTGGATTTTTGTTTTTTTTTAATGGGGAATGGGTGTGTTCCACCAAATGGAACAATGGCTTTTAAAATGAATGACAACCCCCTGTGGTTCTTTTTTAGCTTATATTACTCTGAGCTGGAATGGAATGGAAAGAGCCAACCTTACATCAGTCATACGCTTTGTTTGCTGGTAAGCATGCATAGCATTGCACAGGCATGGCAGCTGGGTTTTAGTCGGCTGGTTTGTTAAAGGATTACAGAGGAGAGAGGAGAGGATTAGTCGTAAGTGTTTTTAGGAGAGGATTAGTCGTAGGTGTTTTTAGGAGTCTTGTTTTGTGTTTTTTGTATTTTTTTTTATGGGGAATGATATTTATACCCAATTTACACTCATTTCCACACTTAAAAATTTAAAATGACCACCTGTGGGGTTTTTATAATGTGCTTGTGATTTGGAATGGGTCTTTAATGTTATTTCAATAATCAAACAAATTAGAATGGAACATGAAAAGATCTGCTTAAGTTGTTTCAATAATCAAGTCAAAACTACAAACTAAAAAAACTAAAAACTAAAATGAGTTGGAATGGAACAGATGGAATGATTTGAAAGGGATGGATCTTTATATGATAGAAATGGAAAGATCTCCTCTTTCAAATGAATGAAACAAATCATCATATTCCCAATGGAAGAAAATAGAATGAAACTAAGGGATCTTTATATAAGAATGCAAAGATCTCATCTTCTAATAAAGGAAGAGTATTTACCCTTCTGCTTTCTGCTTGCCTTACACCATGGTCACCATAGACAATGGTGGTCTTCTTTCTTGATCTCTCCCCAGCTCCACGCCTCCTAGGAAAAGAAGAGGATAGAAGAGGAGAATTAACTTCCGAAGAAGAGCCAAAAAAAGAAAAAAAGACTTGATATAACCAAAACTTGGAAAGATCTACTCGACATAGATAAATACAAAAAATCTTCACACGACCGCACATATAGATATAGTGATGTGATTTTTTTTTTTTTTGGTCTAGAAACGCAATATCTAAACCTTAACCTACTGAAAAATTCAAGCAAAAAATATTTCATTTTAACATGAGAAGTCAAGTTTTGTCTCAGCCTAATTAGTTTTAGTTTATAATTTAGTATATAAAAGGATAGATAAAGTTAATCTTAAGTAAATAAAAAATAAATTAGACTTCAACTGGTATATCACCAAATCAAAATGCCCTGACCTTATTTTGAAACCAAACCCACCGATCCCAGATCCACGCATGGGCAATGGTGGTCTTCTTTCTTGATCTCTCCAGCTCCACGCCTCCTAGGAAGGAGAAGAGGAGCCAAAAAAAAAAAAAAACGATATAACCAAAACTTGAAAAGATCTACCCGATGTTGACATAGATAAATACTCAAAATCTTTACACGACCGCACATATAGATATAGTGATGAGAATTTTTTTTTTTTTTATAGAAACGCAATATCTAAACCTTAACCTAGTGAAAAATTCGATCGGGATCAGGCCAAGCACACTCTCGACGACGAGGAGATGGTGTCTCTGAGATTCTTTGTCCATAGCTCATCCTAGGCCACCAACTGCTAGCTCCATCATGTTTCTAGATAAAAATTTGAAATCCATATCGATAAAGGAAAGAAATGGACTGGCGCTTTGAAATCTCAATTTCCCATTTTAATTTCATTTTTTTCCTCGGGAAGTTCGCAGTGTTACAGATACTTTCCCACATAAAATTATCAAGTTTGTGATAGAAAGATTAACCATACATATTAGCAGATGAAAAGACTCAAGATTCAGAAGCTCACTTCCATCATTGCACGCATCATTGCACTGCCTCAAGCACCAAACCGAAGTGCAAAGCAACCCTTTCTACATCCTCCAAGCTCAACTCAACGGAGCTCAACTCAAGGACATCTCCTGCCTGCAGTTACGTAGATGGAGAAATTCAAAAGTAATTAAGAGCTGAGAATTTTCATATGATTTCAATGCATTCCATAATGTTATGGACGTGGGAACGACTAAAGGACACACGTTTGTACCTTTACCGTTCCGGCCTGGATATTCAGTGACTCGGACTGGCGGATGGAGAGGCGAAAACGATCTCTTTCAGCCCTAAACTCATCCAAATTGAAAAGTTTTTAAGGATGTCCAATTAAAGCAGATACAAGGAATAGTAGCTCGAAAACGAGTAAAGGACTCACCTTTACCGTGCGTGTCGACGGAGCTGTCGTCCCTCAAGAGAGGGAAGGAGGGCAGCCTGGGTACTCCGTGACTCGGCGGGTCGACTGATGGACGGAGGGTCGAAAACGATCTCTGCTTCGTCCGCGTTGATGGCCGAAGCGACGGCTTTGGTCGAGGCTCTCAATTGCCTTCTCTCTCTTGAGACTTCAAATGGAAGTTGTAGATTCAGCCATAAATTCATCGGAAATTTTTTCGAAGATTACAGAATCAAGCAAATATCAAGAGAAATAGTTCGAAAACGAATAAAGGACGCACCTTTACTGGTAGATGGAGGAGGCGAAAACGATCTCTGCTTTAGTCCGCGGCTATGGTGGAGGCTCTCAATTGGCATCTTTCTCCTCAAGACGATGAATCGAGAGACTTCCAGATCTGGGGTTCACCACACGAAGCGATGACCTAGTGTTTTATTGAGATTGCCCTGTTTTAATCGAGGCCCTGTCTTCGACCAAAAAAAAATAAAAAATCGAGGCCCTGTCAGGCAGCAACGTGAGAGATCCAGTTGGGCTATTGGGCAGACGTTGCTAGCCCAAGTTGGTAAAACGGAATTTGTCCATTATTCTCGGGAGACTAATCTGGCTGCCGATTGGATCGCTAGTCCTTCAAAACAAAATCCTTCCCACCAATTAGTCGTCCTTACTCCCTCAAACCCTTTGGCATATTTTGTGTTCATGAACTTACTCGTCTATCTCTATTGTATTTGGATATCATCCACCCATCTCGATCCACCCATGTCGAGCTCTCTAGGATTTTCTCTATAATGAAGCCCATCTATCGGCTTCTCCTCAAACGATATCATGAAAAATTCTTGCTCGACAAAAGGGGATGAACACCTTGATTTATTTTGGTGGGAGAAATTCCACGTGAATTGGGTTAACAACTCTGGTTGTATATCACCGACGAGATATTATGCTACATCTTTGGGATTTTGACACATTCTCAATTTGATCTATAAATCATAGACTACTGTCTATTTAAAGAAATATGACGACGATGTGGATTAATTGTCTATTTAATTAGAGTTAAGAGATTGTTTAAACTGAGAATTCTATTTTATTCCAAATTTTTATTTGCAATATTCAACAGTTAGAATGAGCAAAGTCCTAAATCTAACTAAAGTGGCTAAGGCTTAAACTGGGATTTCCAATTTCTCCAAACAAAATTTTCAAAAATTTCTTTTGTTGGAAAAAATATTTGTTGATTGAATTTTTGTTTACTAATTGGGATTGGAGATTAGAGATTAGAATGAGCACGAGCATAAATTGAATCGGTCTTAATGTTGTTATTTTGGGGTATTAATATTGATTCTTAATCCAATTTGTTATGATGATGTAGGTTTTCTTCTTAATGCTTCGGTTTCTAGGTTGGTTACGATTTCACAAGTTGGATTGGATCTCCATTCGGTGGGTTTGGTTCCAAAACAGGGTAATTTTGGGTAGTTTCCATGGTCGATCACTTGGCATTCTTTTATTGACGATACAAACTCAAAATACATCTAGACATCTTAGGAATTGGGCTTTTTCCCAATACTAAGTAGCTTGGTATTGGGTTATCCCTTGGCATCCCAAGAATTGCCCTTTTGGTTAAGGCCACGTAGCTTGTGTGTTGTGTATCTTAGTGTTGGAAGAATTTAAAAAAGAATTTATTTTTAGATTAAAGTCAATTTTATTTAGAGCTTACTTGATTTCTATTTCCATATATACTTGTATACGTACGTACGTATGTGTGTATATATATATATATGATGGGGTGCACTAAATTATTATATTTTTCTCGAGTTCCCAACAACACGAAGACAAAGAAACACTTTGCCCTTTTTATGCATTATTGCAACCGGACACTACACAGGACAAGACAGTGTAAAAGTCCACTTGCCATGGGGTAGATTGTGCGTTATAATGCTGCTACTATTACTAATGCTTCCTTACAACTGCTACTGGTCTTGATAGCCATGACGGGCATTAACGAGTGGATGGATCTGGCTTAGCCAATGGAGTGAAAAACGGAAAAGACGACGGAGGAGTTCGCTGCCCGGACGAGATTGCCCTTCGATGGGATGAATGCATATGATAAACGATGGAAATAGCTGAATATCTACTCTTTTTCCCAATTTTGGTAATATCTGCTTCAGCTATGTCAATTCCGGCGATAACTAACATGGAATATATGCTGACGTATTTGAGATTTGGAAGATGAATTATTTTTTATGTGCATGTAATGATGAGAAAGTTCAACCCTAGCATCAAAAGAAAAATAATCATTTATTGTAAAAAAAAATTAGATATCTTCTGGAGATATATAAAATATTTTCTCTTATTTTCTGTGTCAATTTTGATTATGCATATTTTATTTGATTTCCTTAGATAGCCATTTGATATAGTCTATAAATAGGCTCTCAATGTATTTTTTTTTTCTAGAAGATTCTAAGATATCTTTAACACTCATAAACTTCAAAATTTTCCAGTAAATATAAATGAATAATGTTGTGGTTTTTTAAAGAAGAAAGGGGACTCGAAGGTAACATTTCATTTATTCACACTTTGTTACTTGTAAAGCCCTTGACATAATTAGATCATTCGAAAAAATTCAATATCGATAATTATTACATATAATGAAGTCCGAGATTATATAGGAGAGCTCATAACTGGTAAGGACATAACCAGATCACCCCGAAAAAATTCGCTATCCATAGATATTACACATGATGAAGCCCAAAATTAGATACGAGAGCTCATAACATGTAAGGACATAACTAGATCACCTGAAAAAATTCATTATCGATAGTTATTACATGTGATGAAGTCCAAGATTAGATACGAGAGCTCATAACAGGTAAGGACGTAGTTCCAGAGACCCATAATTTCATAATTAACGCCATTTTGGCTTCGATTGGTGCTATGTGCGCGCACAGGTTTTGAAACTTTGCTCTTTCCTTACGCGTTCCCACCAAACTCCCTTTTGAAGGTGAGGATTCGAACCCTCCATTTTATCCTTCTCAAATGAGAAGAGTGGCTGCTTGACAAACTTTTGATTAAGATTCTCACTTGAAGGCTGACTTTTGAGGAGGGGGAAGGAAACACGCTGCCACGTCATGCATGAGAATCTCCCGCTACTCGAGGTCAAAATCATACATGTAATTCGTCCATGTGGCATGACCCGATTGGGAGAAGCTAGTGGCTTTGGCAAATTCCAGCTTGAGATGGCAAGTCTACTTGACGGATGGGACAACTAGAACATATAGGGCATGCATCACAACTATTCTGATTTTCTAAAATAAAAACCCTGTTTGTTAATATAAATGATTAAAATTTTGTTCCCAAAATAAGTTTTAAATAATCAGGATCAATTTTAGAGCAAAAACAAAAAGTTGATTCTGGAAAAAAGAATCATTTTTTAAAACCACAAAACAAAAACAAGTCATTTTTTCCTCTGCCTAAAACAGAACAACTGGGTCTTATTTTTTAGGGGTGAGCAAAAAAGACCGCCCGAACCGGGACCGCCCGGACCGGACCGAGACCGATGGTCCGGTTCCCGATTTTAGGGGATCCGGTCCGGTCCCCGGTTCCTAAAATTGGAACCGGTGACCGGGCGGTCCGGTTCCCGGTTTTGGGCGCGGAACCGGGAACCGGACCGCCCAGACCGGACCGGTCCCTTAAAAAAAAGAAAAAAATATAAAGCTCACGTTAATGTTCTGCTGTTTCAAGTCCTGGGAGGTTCCACAAACATATTTGGATAACCAAACCAAAAGTGGGAACCGATCGCTGAGCTTACGTAGAACCAGACCAAAACTGTGTTTATTGCTTAATAGTGACTGATGTTTGGGTTGCATCACAAGAGAACTCACTTCAATCTCCATTGAGGCATACCTTGTTCTGGCAGCTTTAGCTCGCAGGCTTCCAAATTTTCTTTCGCAGAAGCATACATGCATTCAAAATACAGGATGTGCTGGCAATGATTCTGAATCATGGTCTTGGAGTCATGTTATCGCAATGGTTGATCTTGGAATAAAGTGGATAGAATGGATGAATGATTCTTGCATCTCTCAGTTCTTTGAGCCACAAAGTGGAATGAATAATGACCCGAGAACTCGATCTCGGACATCCTTATCGTGGGTCTATTCTTCTGTCGTGCACATGCTATCTGCTGTTCTTGAAAGAGTGGGGCTAGAGAAAACAGTCATTAGCGCCGATGATGGCAAGTCACTGCCTTGGCTTCCCGAGTTTGTCCCAACACTGGATGTTTGCATATAGAGGCAAAGAATGGTGAACGTATAGGCTGTAATAGATTTTACTTGAAGACTGTATGTTTACTTGCGTGTCATTGGTTGAAGAATTACGTCGAAAAGTGCGCATCCACTTTTCGGAACCGCGGACGGTCACTAGACCGGCCACCATTGGAACCGCTAGGGAACCGGACCGGACCGATGGTCCGGTCCGGTTCCCGGTTCCGAGAGTGGCCGGTCCAGTTCGCGGTTCCGAAAAAAGGGAACCGGGACTATTGGTCCGGTTCCCGATTTTTTATGGGAACCGGACCGGACCGGGAACCGCTCACCCCTATTATTTTTCACATACAAATATGATAATAAAAATAAAAAATGTAAAAAAATTGGAAAATTTCTAAAAAGTACACAAAATTTAGAAAATCGCAAAAAATAAAATAAACTTAGAATAGGCTAGCTTGATCTCGTTCTCATGAATTTGGGCATAAATTTTCTAGATTTCATAAACCAAACCACATTTCTCTAAGCCTTTAGAGCTTTGTTGGTGTCTTACGATGTAATTCATCATTGCCGTGAATTCCTTGATTATGGCTTGATTTCGCGGATTGCGATATGTACTTCAGAAGGTCATAGCTGCACTCTGAGCTGCAATGGCAAAGACTAGTTTTTATGTTGTGTTTCTAGTGGAGTTACTGTTGGCTTTTCAGGCCTGTGAAGCAAGCAAGGAAGTTGGAGTTTATGAGCTGAAAAGAGGGAATTTTTCAGTGAAATTCACAAACTACGGAGCCACTATGCTCTCTCTTATCCTTCCCGATAAGTACGGTGAGTATAATTCGCTCGCTACCGAAACAATGATTAGCAAATATATTTTGAGTCCCATCATCAGTCATAGTAGCAAAATAGAGAACAGGAAGCAAGTTTCCTCCCCATGATTCCCCTTTTTCTGTTATGCGCAACATCTTGCATTGCTCGAATCGAAAAGTGAGCAAACCAAACGAAGACTGAACTTGTGTTTCTCTGCACATGGAGATGACTTTTCAGGAACCTGAACTAATCAATCTCATGGAAATGATCGCCAAACATGGATTTTAATTGGAGATGGAGATTAAACAGCTTGACCCCTTTTTTGAATTTGGTTTTCTGCCATATGACTTCGTTCCTAACTTCTATACAATTCAGGTAACTTAGCTGATATTGTTCTTGGATATGATACCATTGACAAGTACAAGGTCAGTATCAATCTTGCTTCCTTTTTCCCCCCCATCCTCTGCAAAAACTAATTTGACTATGATGCAACTGTGGAAGATATAAACGAAAACAAACTCCCTTGTGGACATGTAGGTTCTAAAGCAAACTTGCTCTCGTTATAATTCTTGAGATAAATCTGTCGCAGCAGAGCAATCTTTTGTTCATAAAACCGATGGTGCATAGCAGAATTATTCGACCTATTTTGGAGCCATCGTCGGGCGAGTTGCAAATAGGATTGGCGGGTCTCAATTCACTCTAAATGGAACTCGCTACAAGCTAGTCGCTAATGAAGGGAACAACACTCTGTATGGTACTCACAACTCCTTGATCCCCATCCAACATCAATAACCATTCATCAGGAGTATCCAATTTAACCAAATGAATCACTTCAGGTGGCCTGATAGGATTTAGCGATGTTATATGGACAATAAAGAGTTACAGAGAAGAGAGTCATGTAACTTTTGGTCACGAGAGCTATGACGGAGAACAAGGTATCTAGACTTGATTTCGACTCCCAGATCTTCGGTGTATGCTTCGAACTCTTGGTCTAGTATACTTGTTGGGCATACATAGTCCTTTTGCTCAATTGAACATGGAAAGGATGAATCATAAGTTCCACTCAAGCTGGGTGCGAAAATGGAAGCCAAGGCCCTAAACAAGGCCACTCCAGTGAACCTAGCCCTGCACACCTACTGGAATCTTGGTGGCCGCAGCAGTGGTGACATCCCCTCACACACTATCCAACTATTCGCTTCCCAGATCACTCAAGTCAGCGAACATCTCATACCCACCGGCAGAATCCTGAACATCGAAGAATCGGCCTACGACTTCCTTCAACCACAGCAAATTGGAAGCAGAATAAACGAGCTACCCCATGGATATGACATCAACAACGTGCTCGACAACACGGAGCACAGACGTCTAAAGAAGGTTGCGGTTGTCAAGGACAGCATAACAGGAAGAAAGATGGAGCTATGGAGTAATCAGCCCGGAGTGCAATTCTACACGGCAAATTATCTGGAGAATGAGACAGGAAAAGGTGGTTTTGTTTATTCTAGTCATGCAGGTCTTTGCTTGGAGACACAGGGGGATTCCCAGACTCTGTGAATCACCCAAATTTTCCTTCACAGATCATTAGCCCCGAAAAGACTCATGACCATGTAATGGTTTTTTGATTCACAGCAAAGTAGAAGATCTAGACAAGCCGGGAAGGAACAGTTCCAACACTTGAAATGCTTATTACATTTTAGCTGAGTCTAGAGGGAAAGAGAATCGATTTCTGTTTTGCAGCAAAGTTTCAAAGGAGATCAGTAATCAAATCTAGTTTGTTTCAAATAGCTGATGGTTGACCTAACAGGCATTTTAACGAGTGCTCCCAAAAAAAAGAAGGCATGATTCTCACAAAGCCACAAAAAGCAATTCCCAGGAGAGTGTAACAGATACTTCTCCAGACTTCCAGTTCAAAATCAATATCTTCAGCAAACCCAAGGAATAGTAATGATGAGATAGAGTTCAGCAACCCAAATGAGAAAACCTGATCCATGACTTTTAACTGTCCATATTCATTTATCAAGACAACCACTTTTGCATCTCCCGAAGTATGAACCATCAGTCAGAATTGAACTTGAAATATATTGCAATGACCAAAGCAGTTGCTGAGCATCAGTTTATCAATGCAGAAACCAATTGCTCGATCAACTGCAAGCCCATCTACTGGAAAGCGGCATTGACGACAATAAAAGAGGGTATAAACAAGTCAAACTCTGCTGAAACCATAACTGTTCACCAAAATCTAACATGAGGAGTACATGTACAAGATGTTCAATAAAAAAATATCCCGAGCTATCTAAATTATGAAAAATTCCAACAAGCGAGTCCATGGTCATTTGACAACGACAAAGATGTATAAACTAGGATTGCTTCAACAAAATAAGCATGACAGAATTTCAGGTGTTACAGTCAAAGCTATAAGTACATAAAATGGCAGTCAATGAGCAGTCGTCGTAGTGGTCTTCTTAAAGTCAATCTTATCGACTTTAACCTCCCCATCAATGAGTTCATAAACATAGACAACCACACGCAGGCCATCAATATCCATGAGCACAAAGCTAGGATTCACGTCGTAAGTGATGCTACTGTATGCACCAGTAGCAGAACCTGGGTTTATCACGACCTCTCCCTCATGCTTGTAGGCAGTGAACTGGTGGGTGTGACCCGTTACAAGGATATCAACGTCCAGCTGCCTCTGAAGCATGGCTAGAGAGTCCAGATCTCCCCAGGGAATAACCTACAAAGCACCAAAGCACAGGGAGTAAGATAATTAAGATCAATACAAGAAACTTCAGAGTCAACTAAAGAAGACAGTTCTCTTTTATTTGGGTTCCAATTTCCAAGTGCCTTTCAAACTATTAGGGTGTGCATGCCAACAATTCTATTCCCAAAAACTAATTATGGTTATAATGATTTCTTCTGATTCTAGTTATAATAAGTTTTTAGAGAAT
Source organism: Rhodomyrtus psidioides (assembly GCA_021437785.1). NCBI lineage: Eukaryota > Viridiplantae > Streptophyta > Magnoliopsida > Myrtales > Myrtaceae > Rhodomyrtus > Rhodomyrtus psidioides. Next base: position 7,421,315 of record JAILYB010000015.1, on the reverse strand, counting down.
CAGAATATGTTTGATAACTACATTGTGATTCTAGTCATAAACAGAAACATGTTTGATTACTAAACAAAATTTCTGTTCCCAAAAATACTCTCTTCCCAATTTTTTTATTTAAATCAATTAATTATGTAATTACTTTAAAAATTTCGTCTTAAATTGAAGACTACTTTTCAATGCACACTAAAAAATCATTTGTAACACACTTTTTTTTTCAGCATGATATAAATGAGATGCAAATTTTAATTTGGAAGATGTAAATGCATCACTTTGATGCATGTCACGTCCCTTTGCATAAGCATATGTCGATATAATCGCGGACATGTTTTGCATAAATGAAATTCAATGAGCATTTTGCACATGTTACTAGATATTGAGCACTGCACAACAATTATGGCTTCAAAAGTTAGGTGGTGTGGAAAATCCGCTCAAACAATTCGACAACAACACAAATAAACTTGATGAAACTCAATATTGGCCATTTTCCGTAAATTGCTAAATAGAAAAATCCTCTTCTGTAAAGCATCATGGTGTTGATGTATTCTAATATTTGAGATTGTTTACAAGTCGCGCGAATCACACTTGTCCAAGAAAGGAAGGAACCCTTGCTAATCGCCTAAAGAGAAATATCCTGGCATAGAAAACTTATTTATAAGGGGCTCGAGCATCGGCACTACGTTTAGCCTCAACAACCATTAAAAAACAGGACTCAACTGCTTTGACTCCCCTATGGGATCAACACAACCGACCCTGACATCTTCTAGCTTCAAGATCAGCATGTGCCTTCGCTGCTTCGCACAGTGGGTATGTGTGATTCACGCGAACCTTTAGGACACCTGAGGCGACACTGGCAAATACTTCTCCCGTAGCTCCCAGCAACTTGTCCCGACTGATGGTGTAATGCATGAGGCTAGGCCTTGTCAAAAGGAGGGACTTTGGCACAAGAGCGGACAATGGAACTGGATCCGGGTTCCCGAGGACTACCCAAAGCTCACCATGTAGCCCCTAATCTTCGTGCATTCCAAGGATCCCTGCATGATCGATGTCTCATGAAACTTTTTAGAACATATACGAAAGTGACTCTCAGTTACACAGTTCAGAACCTCATTTGTACCCAAACATGACCTTCTAGACAAAGCATCAGATCAAGCCACTTCGAGAAAAGCCACATGCAGCATGTTTACTGGCTACTATCTGCTTAAGACTGGTTAAATCAGACAGATTCTTCCAACAATTACTAATTGTTGATGGATTCGACTTCCGAACCATAACTAAACTCCTAAAGCATGCCGCAATGTGATACTTGAAATAGACAGAGTCCCAAACTCAAACACTATATTGGACTCTCCTCCAGATTTGAACCAATTTCAGAGAAGTTGTGACAAGAAGGGGAAAGCACTTTCTTGATGGTGGAGGAAAGCATTTTTCTATTCTACCACAAATCATGATAGAGTGCAAACCAACAGGAAGCGCGACTACCGAGTCATAGACAACATCAACCCCATTAGATCTGGTCTCAGAATTCAATGTTCTAGTCTCATTGCATAAAAATACACATCCATTTCCTCATTGCACCTATAACTAAGTTCTTGTCTCAGAATTCCATGTTCACATCCAACCATTTCCATGGAACAACATCTCCATTTCTGCAGAATCATCTACCATTTCTGTCAATGTTTAATTGAAAGAGTACAAAAGAAACTGTTTGTAGAGTGAAAGAGACACCCAAAACTTACTTAAGACTCGCCTACTGACTAATTTCTAATAGCACCAAGTATACTTGAACAAGTTTACAAGGTATATCCTTAACACAGGATAGTGCAGTATCAAACTAACATACCTATCTCTAATTCTTAGCAGCAAGAATTGACTTTAGCAAAACGAGTAGTAGATCTATATGTTAGCAGTGACAAGTTGACTGAATGTGTCCACTTTATTGTCATATCATACAGCAATGCAATATGGACAATGAGTTACTACTAGCTGGGGTGATTAGGGCCACTGAACAAGTCATCAAGCAATAGCAAGGAGTAATGCAATCCCTCAATAGCAAAACAAGGAATACCTACATTTACAAGATTAGCTCGTCTCCTCGCCCAAGCTCACCGTATCGTCGCCCGATTAGCGCGGCCCTAGTCGAGATCACCGAGGGGATGCTCGCGTCGCCCAATTAGGGCAGCCCCAGTCGAGATCAGCGAGGGTGAGGCTCGCGTCGTTAGATTAGGGCAGCCCTAGTCGAGAATAGCGAGGGGAGGCTCAGCTTAGCCCAAGAGGGCGGTCACCCTCGCCGATCTGGCGAGAGCCGCCCGAGATGGCGAGGGTTGCCCTACACCGGCTCAGGCGAGAAGACGAGGCTCAGTCAAGCGAAACTCACCGGAGTCGTTCAACGAGAATAGCGGATGGCGGCAGTGGAGCTGGCGGGTCACGGGAGCAGCGGAGGAAGGAGTGACCTGAGTCGCGAACGAGAGAATCTCGCAAGAGTGTCGCAGGCAGAGTATCCTTCCGAGGGTCGAGCAAAGCGACGAAGGAAAGGATAAATGATGAGGTTTTTGTGTCTTGCAAAAGTGGTTATTTTTTACAAAACCAACTTTTTTGTGGTTTTGCAAAAGGGGTCATTTTGGCCTCAAAACTGATTCTGTTTTCAGAATCATAATCAAAATTATATGTGTTATCAAACACGATTCTCATTTTTTTTGGCTTTTGGGAACAGAACCACATAAACAGAATTGTTCCCATGCACACCCTTATAGTACTATGACACTAGAACAGGAAGTGGAATTTACTTTTATCACTAGCAAGCAGCAATGATGCTCCACGATAAGGCGGAGATAGGTTCCGAGGAACGTCTTTCGAGGAGCAAGGAAGTTAGATGAGGACTTCCTACCATGCACTGTGATTTATAAAGCTATTTGTCCATACCACTAGCTAGCAATAAATTCACCAGATTAATGTCCTTTTTGGCAAAACAAATTTATATAGCTTCCAAGCTTGCCAACTTAAAGCTCAAGTTTCTCAGGGACAATCAATATAGAAAGGCTGTGAATATCAACAACTTCCTATAATAAATCTAGCATCATAATCCCTTAAGCATTCTAAACTTTATTGCTTGAACCATCTCTTCTCTGGTTTCATGCCATGCATCAGTTTCGCAGTCAGTTGCATATTGAACATTGATTAATGAAAAAGCTTCAGATTGCAGAATAAAAAAGTTAACCAAAAAAAAAAAAAAATCTTTGGGCTTGAAAAAAAGGTACAGAGAGGGCGAAATAGTATGAGCATCCAACCTGATGACCGTGGCAAAGTCCAAGCTTGAATTGGCCAATAGTTAATGTCTTAGTCTCTGGATATCGAGTTTCCTCGTCATACTCGCCTCTAGTAATATGCAGGTCCGGGCAGAGAGTTTTCAGGTAATCATGAACTTCCTGAAACACATTTCAGAGAGCAACTTTCAGCCAGTAACAATAAAGTGTACCCAGCTAAGACAGGTAATGGAAAAATGATTTGCCCATGCACCAACTCTAGACAGAGACCGCTAAAAGAAATGTCAAGTTCAGGCTAAGAAATTGTGATGCGTCATTTGAAAAGACAAAAGTAAGTAATACAAAACTCCTATAATGATACAAGCGATAATTATTGAGTATTACGACAATACAAATGTCAGATTTCCTTGTAGACAGCAACAATCAGGATTTCCAACAAATTGGTGACTTAATGAAAGAAGGATCACCACCTCAGCCAAGCATTCACATCTGAGGGAAAGTGGTTGTTCTATTCTAATTGGGTTTACTGGCCGTACATACCAAACAGCTGATGGATAAGGTACTTGTTAAGCTTCATTCAAGATCAAGGCAGCTCAATGACACATTTCAAGATTCCCAAGCCTTCATTTCCATAACCAAGCGACAACATATAAGAATTTCAGGCTTCTATAGCTGATCTAAGTTCCTTCTAATCCATACACCACCAAAAATGCAAGGCACGTGGTAACTTGGTAGTCAGACTCTTTATGAAAGACAAAACCCTTCACCATAGACATGCTGCATGGAAGACTTCTTCACACTACAGGCAGCACCTAAGACCATTCTTTCCAAAGCGTAAATTTATTAGAGTTCAGTGGAAGCTATGGAGGATATGACAGATAAGACACATTCGCATGCCCAACAGAGCCTCCTTGCAACTCACATGTAAGTGAACTGTCATTTGCAACACAAGCAAGAGACTATGACAAAGCAAAAGTGGCGAAGAACATTGCCAATTTCCACAAGTCACAGAAACTCGCAGGACAACTAGTAGTGGCACAATGCGGCACTTGAGGTCAGCAATCTAAACGTCTCCTTTCTCAGGAAAAAGACTGACCCTGGAAGTGCCAAAGAATGCACTAATCTAGAGATTCTAAACAACACTTTCAAATGCATCCATGAGCGGCAAGGCCCCATAAGAAAGGAAAAAATAAGGAAAGAAAATCACCAACAGAACAATGCTAGTCAAACACACCCCCCCCCCCCCCCCCCCCAAAAAAAAAAATTAAAAAATAATAATAAAAATAAAAAAGATCCCTACAATATGCTAGAGGGCAAGGGACTGAGATGACATAGAAATGAAAACAGCAGTAAATCAAAAAAACGCCATCGCTACATCACTCCACAGGAACTGCAGCCAAAAACGAAAAGGAAAACAAAAGACGGCATTGACCGAGCAACACGTAATTGACAAACGAAAACCAAATAAGATCATGATCGTAAATGGGTTGGGGAACCAAATTGACAAGAAAAAGAAGAAGAGAAGGAAAAAGGGACAGACTTTGATGCATAAATTGCCGGTGCAAATGATGTGTTGGATCTTGCCAGGAACGAGCATGGACTTGAACTTAGCGGGCAGATCGGGTGCCCTGTGCGGTAGTGCAGATCTCCCAATGCCAACACCAACACCATCTTTCTCGTTCCCTCCCACAAATTCGCTACTCTCTATCAATCAAAACAACTAAGATCAGAAAAAGGGCCCAATTTTTTTTTTTAATATTTTCGCACCCAAAGATGATCCTTTTTCTCTTTCTCCCTCGATCGAGCTTCCAAAATCAATCTCTTTTCTTTCCCCTTAATGCAGCGCATAAAATTCAGATTGTGGGATTGGGTAAAGTGATGAAACTAACAAGGTGGGAAGAGAGAGAGAGAGAGAGAGAGACGTTGACTCGTACATACCCTGGAACAGAAGCGGACATGGAACTGAATTAAAAAAAAAACATTTAATTCGTCAATTCTGCAATGCCACGTAGGATAGTCGTCATCATCTACATTAGTGATTTTCGATCAATAAAACTGAATTAGCAAAAGATGAAATTGTTTAGAACTGAATCAGTAAACTTAAAAAGTTCACGGCTAAATTGACAAAAGTGTGAAAGGTTTAGAACCTGTTAACAATTTTTCTTTCGAGAACCATAGTATTAATATTGCGCTCATTTCACGAACAAAAGAAAGCACTTTCTCTAGAACACCAAAAAAAAAAAAAAAACGAAAGAAAAAAGAAAGAAAGAAATATTACCTCGTACAAGAACTAATCCCCAGATCGACGATGACAATAATCGAGGAAAATCAAATGCGGGTTGCCCACTTATTTAATTTGCTTTTAGTATTAAGGATTGTTTCATGTCGCCTTATACTCTCTACATATAGAAATTAATTCTCTAATAATTAAGATTATTAGAGGGGTCCAATGCTAAGGAAATTAATACACAGGACAAAGGGTCAACGTCAAGAGAACGACAAGTCGTCCTTGGTTCTAAGGAATTCCGCGTTCGTAGGCTATCTCTTGATAATTAATGCCGGGACGAAAGGGTTTTGGCCGAGAGTCTCCGAACAAGACTTTAATAGCATTATCTTAGGACATGGCATATGATGCGCGGGATTTAGTTTATCAAATGATGTGGTACCGCAACATTAAACAGTTATTTTGGAGAAAGTTTGATCAATTTAAAGCGCCGGGCGGCGTTTAGTATATTCAGGTGTTCGATTAACAGCCCGTCGCGCTGTTTGGCGGTAATTTTCGACGATTTTGGCAATGCTTTTGACGGGAGAGGTTGCGTCCAGGAAAGACCCTTGACTCATAGGGTTGTCATTCAAAGCAAACATTGTTTGATAAGTGCTATGTCAAATGTTTTGGAGGGTGGTTTATACTTCCTATCGACAATAAAATGCCGCTTCAAGGTGAATGGGAGGAGGTCTAGGAGAGCAGCCTCGATGGGGAGGTTTTAAGGGGGCCAGTGCCCCTAGACACCAGGTTTTTTTTTTATAGTTTTAGCTCATATATTTTTCATTGGTAATTTGAGTTTGAGACAATGATAATTTTCTTCACTTATAATTGAGTGATGTAACGAGAGATGTGAAATATTGATTATAGTGCAATTCATACGGGGCGTAGTCATAGTTTAAGGGTGAACAATGATAAAATCTCGTGTCTTAATTTTTCTTTCTCGCTTTTACGTTTTACTTCGTCTGTGATTTGTGCGCCGAATCCTAACAAAATGGATTGTCAAAGATGATCTTCCAAGGCCCAGCAGCCCTGGGCAATGCGACGCTGCGCCACGGTAGACTTACGGTTGAGACATTTGCAAAAGCAAATGAGTTGACTTGTTGTAATAACAATATGATGAGTCGTAAGCTATTTGTCCTGTGGTCAATTATTTGTGAAATCATACGTATATACTATATAGATGTGATGACTCTTTGAAATTAAAAAAAAACATTTAATTCGTCAATTCGAATTTTTTTCCCAAAAGACTCTGAAAAGAAGTAAATTTTACACGACATCCGAAAAGTAATAAACGCCTACGTAAAAATAAAAGCGAATGTCATTGTTATTATTTCATAGAGCGCATATATATATATAAAACTCATTTCTTATTAAGGGTGAAAATTTTACTTTGTTAATATTTTATATTCTTTGTGTTCCTAGATATAAGTAGTAGTCATTAGATTAATTCTAATAGCAATAAACAGTTGCCATTAGAGGCGAAAATTCATGAAAATTATTTAACAAAGAATATAGGTTGAATCTCGATAAATCCTAAAATTCGTGATAGGGTAGGTTTCAGATTTTAGAATATACATGATAGATTTCGAGTTCTATAAAATAAGAACTCGATTCACGTGAAATTCGAAATTGCTCATCCCGTTTCTCACCCCATTTGATCATGATTTTGTGGCAAAACTTCGCATGAAATCGATGGTATGAACGCAAGCAATCCAACGCGAGCTTCGCCGCACCATGTTGGGCTCACGGTGGGAACTCGAGCCGTCCGATCTCCCTGCCAAAGTCAAGCGCGTGCACATTGTGCAGAGCAAAAGGGCGTCGACTTTATAGAGACGCGAGACTTGCACGTGTCGTCGAAACTACGTTTCTGATTCCTCTTTCCCAATCCCAGGAGTTCACGAGCAAATATTGGGTGGGGCGGCCCCATGCACCCCACCAGTCTGTCTCTCTCCTCTGACACAAGAGAGAGAAAGAGGAGAGAGATAGACTGGTGGGGCGCATGGGGCCGCCCCACCCAAAATTTTTCCGGAGTTCACACGTGTTTCATCCTGTGGGCGGGGCGACTCTTCGGATTCAAATGACTGATGTGGAATATATACATATAAATCTGCTAAAAAGTCGGCATTGCTAATGCATGCAGCGGATGTTGTCGTAGGGAAGAAAGAGACTAGGTGTCGCGGGCCGGGAGTTGAGGGTCAATCCGAACGGCGACTCAGCCATCTGCGCAATCAGTTGGTGCACGAAAACTTCTATCCATATCACTAAACATGTGTCTTTCGGCCCCAAAAATGATTTAAAACAAATTATAACTTATAAGTAGACGAGGAAATTACAAGAGAAAGTAACCATCATCACTCATAAGCTCCTTTCCTAGACAACCTTTATTTTGTATCGGCTTTTTGAGCTTGCTTTAACCCACCTATTCTCCCTTCCAAAAAAAAGGGGGAAAATATCGCGTTTTGATTTAGTTTTCCACCTTAAAGACACAAAAAAAAAGGATTGATCAAACTTGTGAGGGTCGTTCTAATTATGTGCGAAATCGTGGATTAATAATAAGGTAAATAAATTATTTTTTGTTAGCCCAAGAATTACAAATATATGAAAAAGCTCTAATTTTCATTATGGGAGAACCCAAATACTCACTCTCGGATCGATGAAACTATTTCTTATGTTTTTGTTTGTCTAAGGATTCCCAGTAGAGAGACATTGGGAAAACATCACAAGTTGGGCTTTGGCTTCCGGTTGAGTTCAGAAGGCCAGGGCCCAACAAAATATAGTCATGATTCGGCACACCTCTTGTGCTTGTCGAAAATTAATTCTGATTAAGCCGTCCGTCAAATTAAGCGCCATCGACTCATTCTGACCCTAAATGAAATGATATGCATTTAATTAAGAATAAATATGCGATGCATGAAATTTTATTTTTGGTGAGAATCATGACTATCCCTCATTTTACGCTTAAAAGAACGATTTTCTAAAACACGGGTTTGTTTGGAGTCGACAGCATACGATACCGAAGCATGTGCTTCAAAGATCAACTATACATTGAGACCCTGATCACTAAGCCAACTTCATCATGGATTACTATAACTATACTGGATTGGTATTTCTCTCCCAGCTCAGCCTAGGTAACGATCTTCTAAAATACCTAAGTTTGTCTTGCTGAGGTTCATTTAACTGTCATTCGGTCCTTGATGAAGGGAGTCCTTTGAATCTCTGGTTACACAGCTTCTGGGTGAGTTCAAAAGGGCAGGGCCCAACAAAATATCCACTGCTACTGAAAGTTTGATAAGGGGAGTCCTTTGAATCTCTGGTTACATGGCTTCTGGGTTAGTTCAAAAGGGCAGGGCCCAACAAAATATACACTAACGGCCCAAAACCAAAGCCCATAACGTCAGCAAAATCTTCACAGAGTCGAGATCGATCCTAACGTTCCTGCCATCATCGTCGTCATCCCAACCCCTACCAAATTGCCGCTCCAAAGCCGTGATTATTCGAGAGGGAAATTATACGCTTGGCGAAATTACGCCCTTAGCCTCGAAACTATCACTAGATAACCCGGGAGAAATTCCTTTTTTTTGAAACTTTCTGATGACCAAACGCTTACCGTCACAAATCCAATTTGACTATTGATTGGTCGCTGAAGCATTTGGCGTGAACGTAAACCCCGCAGGAGAGATTTCGATACGACGGACTTGACTCGAAAAAGTGACGACGATATTCCATTTTTGTCGCGGTCGCGGATAATCTCATTTGGGGGGCGAGCATGTGCTTTCACCCGACACAATGTGGAGATTGTTACCAAATCAAGGCGAGGCGACGGTGTTGAAGCTTGTCATGTAAAGTCAAAATTTCGGCGTCGAAAGTTGTGGCGCAGCTTGACAAGGCCTTTTTCCATTTTACTTATTTGTATTTCTACGTGGGATAATTGCCAATATATATATATATATATATACCTAAAATTCAATCGGCAAAAAGAACACTTAAAGTGCCAATATTTTTCGCCGGTTCACTTAATTGCCAAATAGGAAAAAAAAAATAATCAATTAAGTGCCAATCTTGCCAAATAGTACACGTAGTATTTTTTTTTTATTAATTTTTCAATATTAAGTATTTTTATAATGAAAAGGCAATCCATGTGGCAATTTTTTTTTAAAGAAAGGTTAATTAAATAGAAAATAAGTTAAAAATAAAAATAAGACAACAATTGTAGTAGCGAGGACTTGCACAGCTCTTGCAGCCCACCATCGTCGGCACTGGCCGACATTAATTGGGAATGGGCCGGCGGGGTTTACCGAGCCCTGGCCAGTGGCCGGCGACCCTCGCTAATGGCTGGCGAAGCCTCAACCTTGCAAATTTGGCGAGGTAGAGCCTCGCCGCGGTTGTTCGATGCCTGGATGGCCGTGAGTGGGAGGGCGAGGCCTAGTCGAGATTGGGAGAGGTCGACCTTGCCCAACCGCAGCCATGCTGTCCTTGAGGCGAGGCTTTACCTCACCAGCCATCAGCAGGAGTTTTCGACCCAACCACCACCCTTGTTGGCCATTGTCGGTTGGTGGGGGGACGGTGGCCAAAGCTCATAGCCCTCGTTGTTGCAATTTCCTTTTTTTTTATAGCTTATTTTTAGGTTTTTAGTTTCTTTTTAATTTTTTTTAATATAACATGGATTTTTTAATTGATTTTTAGATTATTATTTTTTGCTAACTAAGATCCTCCAACGAGTCACGTAGATGCCATGTATGCTTTCCGACGAAGCTCACATGAGTTGGTACTGAAAATAGCCAATTTTTAAAAAATTGAAACTTAAGTGATAAAAAAAAACACCAAAGTGAGTCTCGTACACAAATATTGGCACTCCATGTAACATTTTGCCCAATTCAGTCCTAAGCCTTTTGTATTTGTACCAATTCAGCCCTTTCAATCAACTTTGGCTGAAAATTACTGAAGTGGCATGACCGGTACTGACGTAGCAATTTTTTTTATTATATTTTAAAATTTTAAAATTTTTCTTTCTTTCTCCTTTATTTTATTATTCTCTTCTTCCTTAGCCGATCGTCAATCGACTGAAGCTGTGGGAGGGTGAGGTCGCCTCACCGGCCACTGGCGACGGCGAGGCCATCCTCACAAGGTGCGACAAGGTTTGGCCTCGCCATTGCTTTGGCGAGGCTCTCCGCGCCCCACCCCCCTCACGGATCTGGCGCGGGCGAGGTCGACCTCACCAGGAGTTGGCAAGGCTTGGCCCGAGCGCATCTAGCAAGGGCGAGCCTCACCAAGGCAGTGGCTGATGAGGCGACCTCGCCCACCTAAAGCTTTGCGCGGTTGCCATTAGTGACGGGCTGAGCAAGAAGAGAAGAATATAAAAAAGGAGAAAGAAAAGAAAAATAAAAAATAACTTTGAGATTTTTAAATATTATTTAAAAATTATCATGTCAGCAAATTTCAGTCAAAAACTGATTGAAAATTTGGCACAAATGTAATCGGATTTAGGATGAATTGGCCAAAAAAAAAGTTTATGACTGTACTGGCACAATCGCAATAGGTTTAGTATTTTTTTTTGGTAATTTTTCCATTCATATGCACATCGAATTTTAGTGACCTTTATCGTTCAGTAATATCTGCAAATATTTTCTATATTAATATTCCAATTAGTTTGCTTTCCTCCATTTTGTTTATTATTTTCATTGGGTAAGAAATCAAGATGAAAGAGATATTTCCTGAGATAAAAATGAGATGAAATGCGCCTTTACCCTCAGAATCAGAAAGTCGCGCATTACACAGTGTAATAGAAAATACAGCGCAGGGTTAACAGTTGTGCCGAAATGAAAGTTCAAGGAGGCAATGTGCTGCAACACTCGCAAGTTCGGGGCCAGACTTCTGGTTCTCGCTCGGGAGACAAAACCAAACACGCCTGCTAGTGCTACCTACTCTACTGGCCTCCAAATTCAGGCTGAGTGTCGTATGGTTTTCTGACCATTCATGTTGGAGATATTTTAAAAATCTTCTAGAAATTTATAGGATATTTCCTTTGATTTTTTATATTCATTTTGATTATGCATATCTTATTTGATTTCCTTTTCTTTTTTCTAACATTTGATTTCTTTAAATAATCATCTAACAAAGTCTGTCAATGGACTCGAAATGTACTTTTTTTTCCTATGCATTGACATATACAAAAAAATTCCTTCTTTTCCGCTTTACATTCTTTAATTATCCATTTGCTAGCATGGAATGCTAATTGGGCCTAAGAAAAAGGCTCTTCTTTGTTTAAGATATGTCTCCATGCACTCGCACACCCTCTCATAGTTTTTTTGGAAAATGCTTCCTGACAATCTGACAGTACTGTTAGTTATTTCTGACCGTAAATTCATACACTATCACCGTATGTTTTTCATAAAACATTCATTGATTGAAAAATCGTAGGATCAGAAATAATGGCAGTATTGTCAGACTCTCAGGTAGGAACTCTTGTCCTGTTCTTCCTTTGTTTAGCATGAAAATACGAAAGATCTTTCGTGGAGGATGAAGAGTCAAACAGCAACTGCTCAATGTGCTCATCTGATCTGATCTCAACCCCCCCTTATCTTAGCTCGCAGCTTTTTATCTATAAGGGCCTTCTTGTTCTCGAGTGCGCGAGTCTGGAATTCACCCCATACTCCCAACAACAAGAAGATAAGCACAGGTTAGACCCATGCTTCCAGGTTCCCAAGGCGACTAAATTTCCACTAGGAACAGCAATAGCAATCAGCAAACATTCATGGGTCAAACTTGATAGATTTATTACATCTGCTTAGCACAGATTTTTCGAAGGAACCACTCGTCTGCAGCTAATGAAAGTCTGTGTCTAATCTGGTGCCACAAAAAAAAAAAAAAAAGAGAGCAAAAAACCCTAGAAAATGAGCCCGAGATTGTCGAAAGGGAAAAACCAGGGGAAAAAACTTACAACACCTGAGGAAGGTGACACAAAAATGTCCTAGAGAGGACTTAAGGCCATGCCCTCCAGCAAATGAACTCCTAATTAATCCGTAGTTGTCGTAAATCTCAGGGTCTACTGCTGCATGAGTAGGTTTCGGATCACGGCAGCTTGGGCGCTGTCGCTGTTGGCCAGCAGCTCAGAGAGTCGCTCGCTCAGGTCGTCGACCTCTTTGTGCAAGCTTCTTATGTAGTTGCACGTCTCCTGCAGCACCTTCGCTGCTGATGCCTGCACAGTTCCGTGAAACCCCCTTCATCAACTGTTAATTAAGGGTCCCTTTAAAGCTTTGCACTTAGGGCATCTATTGAACATACTCATAGTCGAGGCTTTCTTGATTTTCGAAGTATCGATCGCACGTAACTCGTACCTATTTTCCTCATTTAGTTGTTTAGAAAGTGTCGCTGGTACTATTATCAAAAGTCGTTTAACAACACCTAATTAAGTCGGATCAGCTTTGTCACGTCTAGAAGGGGCAGGAGAAAGCAACATGAAGGGGAAAGACTTTCCAGACCACTACTCACTTAAAGATCTTGATTGTTGTCACAAGGAGTTAATTCCATATGGTCCAAAGTCTGATTAGACTCTTGTCATCTTGAATTAGACTGCAATCAATTACGCTTGCTCGAACACATGCGGCAAATTTTTTTTTTTTTTTACTTTGTGAAGGGAAAAGAGATGAATCATTTTGAATAAACTTGGGTACTCTACTATTTGGGAATGCTCGTCGTCTACACGTTGGAAAGCTGAATGATGCTCCTTTGGAAAATCCACTGCCACAACTTCCAAGCAAGCTTTGTGTTCAGACAGAAGGCTTTTTATTGTCTCAATAGTATTCGTGAAGTCATGAAATGCGTGCCTTTTCTGGGGTGGAGAAAACGACATGTATCTCGAGAGATGTCGGGAGTGAGGTTACCTTGTCGGAGCGGTGGTTACGGATTTCGGGGAGGAGTTGCTGCAGCTTGGAGACGAGGTCGATGATCTGGTCATCGCTGATTCCGGAGCTCCCGGATTGTCTCGATCTTGACCTCCTGCTAGACATGGTCGGCTTCTGCAACTGAAGCTCAGACTGGGAGTCTGCCCTCTGAACTGCTGTAGTAACTGAAGCGGGACAAGTTATGGGTGGAAGAAGAAGAAAGAGCCCTTTTGTCAGAAAGCAAACGAGACAAGCTGATCTCTCTCAGGAAGCTATAGCCGAGAGAAGTGCCAGACTCTGAAGTCTGAACTCAAAAGAGATGGGTCAGATCAGATAGTGGGGGAAGATATAGTCGACTGTCAGAAGAGAGACGCATGGACAGTACATGCACATTAGCTTGGAGGAGTGAATTATAGTTGGAGAGAGAGAGAGAGAGAGAGAGAGAGAGAGAGAGACTAAGGCACAAGAGAACACAGGGAAGGGAAGTGGGTTCTGTGGAGTGGGAGAAGACAATGGTACTTAAATAGGGGTCGATCGATCGATCGATCGAGAGAGAGAGAGGGGGCATGGCCATGCCATGCCATGCCATGCTGTCTTTCGCTCGTGTTTGTTTCCCAACTCGGGCTTGAAGTGCCATTTCCCAAGTGGGCTTCTTCTTCTCTCTTGACCATGTTTACTTCAGAGAGAGAGAGAGAGAGAGAGAGAGAGAGAGGTTTTGAGCGTGTTCTTGTGCCAGCAATGCCGGGTCTGTGTCTGTCAGACTCTACACTCAATACCATGTTATTTTTTTAATCTGGTTTTCCAGCACTACATAGTGAATCGCCTGTGTTTTTTTTCTACTTAAGCCGAGTTCATTGTCATTAGCAAAAGCCTACGAAATCTTATAACCTCCGGAGCTAGCCGAGTTACGCAAAAATGATCCAACACTCTGCAATTCGACAAGTATTCATATGCTCGAGTTTTTGAGATCGTTAGCGATCGACGCTAGACATGATAGCCGGATGAATATGAAAGGGTCTATCATTACACGTGAAACTCAAATCTCGATTATTCCCGAATGTTGTCAAAAGTCATATGGAACGTTACAAGATCCATATTACTCTTGCTACTTAAGTACGTTCGAAGCCGAATCCTCGCTTGAGACCCCAGTTCTATTCTTTTGATGTTATTATAAATGGTTAATATCACGAAAAACTTTAAATTGGTACATTTGTGACAATTTTACCACAAACTATTTTCTAGCCACTAAAAACCCTAAACTGATACATCTGTGATAAATTTATCTCAAATTGATGCACTTGTGACAAATTTACTCAAATTTAGCTTACGTTGGATTTGACCATCAAATTGTTAAATAAAATTATATGTAATAATTGACGGATATACCCATTTGGAATTTTTATCCTTTTTGGGGTTTTTCGTGGCATTAACTAAACTTTAACGGAAATTAACGAAGGGTAGATTTTTTACAAATGTATAGTTTAGGGTAAATTTGTTACATGTGTACTGGTTTAGGATTTTTTATGGTAAAAAAAATAGTTTGAGATATATTTGTCACATGGGTAAATCGATACATTAATAAAGAATAAATAGCCAATAGCCTTACTGTCCAATGACATACTATACTTATCAAATTATGCTAACTATATTTTAGTAATTTGACTAATCGAATTCAGGTATCTGGGTATCGACTAACCATCAATCAAATTCTCTAAACGGGATTCCCAAATCATCCTTTTAGCCCAAAACAGAGGATTCGTATGTTAGGAATCAAATTTAAGCCAACGACTCTTTGCTACTCCTAACTAAATGATCATACTAAAGTCAATCAAAGTCTCAAGACTCGAACCGCATGGTGATTAGATGGTTAAATGTATGATCTCCTTGATTATGTGTAAGGATTATACTGCTAACGTGATGAACAAACCAATTTGATGAAGTTGTCTTTATCATGAAAATTTTGAGAAACCTTTGATTACGTAAGACTTATAAAGTGGTCAACTCTAATTGGTCGATAAATGGAAATGGGGTTTATGACCATTTTTGTTAAGGTTTAAAACGGGGAAAAGTTAAAAAGAACAAGAACAAGAACAAGAACAAGAACAAGAACAAGAAGAATAAGAAGAAGAAGCCCTAAACCTATTTCTTTCTATTTTTTTTTTTATCAATTCAGTCATAAACCTTTCGATTGAACAAATTTATTCCTAAACTTTTTGGGTTTGTGTCAATTTAGTTCATCCGGCCAATTTTGACATTGCAGACATGTACTTTGGCTGTCCTAAGTGGCATGAGCGGTTTTGACGTGGACAAATTTTATAATTTATTAGTCTATTATTTTTAATTTTTACCTTTTTTTTTTGGTCGATAAAGGTTAGCAATGGCCCTCTCTCGCCCAGCTACTGGTGAGGGTTGCCACCATCGCCAAATCCAGCAAGGGTCGTCCTCTCCTAGTAGAGGTTCACCCTCGTGGCCTAGGTGAGGGTGCCCTCGCAAGATTGGACGAAGGCTCGTCCCTCGCGATCAGGCGAGCGTTGCCCCTCACCGGATCTAGCGAGCGCTTAGTGGCCCAATCTCGTGGCCAATCATGGCTTAGGCGAGGGTCGCCGACAAACCATGTCGGCTAAAATGAAAAAAGAAGAAGAAGAAGAAGAAGAAGAAGAAGAAGAAGAAGAAGAAGAAAATTCGAGAATAATATTAAAAGTTATCAAATTGTGAGCACTAATCGTGCCACGTAGGATGGTTGACATACACATTAGTGATTTCCAACCAAAATTAACATGATGAGCTGAATGACACAAACGCAAAAGGTTAGAATCATATTGGTCAAATTGAAAAGTTTATGACTGGATTGATACCAATAGAATATGCATAGGACTTGTTTGGCGCTTTCCCACTAATAACGTTAGACAATGATATGTTTAATTATATCTTAACACTTCTCTCACGCAAAAATCAACAGGGTGGTGAAGACTGGCGGTACGAAAAAGCGTTTTGGACAGGCAATTACTCAATTTACGTAGACACAATACCAGAGTTGATTGGGGGAACTTTTGGCTAGAGTGCATACTTTGGTGCATCAAGCATGTGTCCAACGAAATACACCTAGTTAGGCTAGAAAAAAAAAAAATCAGGCAAATTGTGCATCCACGTGATACTCACATTATCCCCTTGACTTGGACATTGGACTGGTGCACATGCAGTAAAAATCCAACACCGAGCACTCATGTAGGAGCCTAAACCTGGCTTCGACCGGAGGAAACGGGTCCTCGTTTTCTTACATGGTAGAGCTCGATATGTGCTATGATTACCACAATTTATGCCGCCGATCCGACCCGAATGTATGAACGCACAAGCGCCGAATTCATGTAAGAGAAAAAATCGAAGCGTGTTTCTCATTAGACACGACATGCCACCCTGCAAGAGAACTGGCGTGCGTTCAAGATTGGGGAGCTCTTGAATTTAGCAGGGAAAATTACCAAAAAAATCTTAAACTTATTGTAATTGTGCCAATTCAGTCCTAAATTTATTTTTATTTTTTTGCCGATTCAGTCCTAAACCTTTTGTAATCGTGCCAATTCAGTCCATCCGGGGAATTTTGGCTGGTCGGCGCTGACGTGGATGCCGGTCGGCCAACAACCTAATATTTTTAATATTTTTTTGGATTTTTTTAAATTTTAATATGTTTTTAAAATACTTTTTTTCATTTCTTTTTCTTTTGTTTTCCTTTTTACTCTGCCATCTTCTTCCTGCACTTCGGTCAGACGGTCATCTTCTTCCTCGGTTTGGGGATAGACCAGAGGACGGTCGGCCAACCTCACCGGCCTCACCTCACAGCAGCCGAGCGAGGCTTGCCTCACCAAGTCGCTTGAAATTTGAGCTCTACTCGACAACCAAGGCTGCCGATTCAGCTTTCTTTCTGGTTTTGGCCATTCACTTCTCATCCTTGGTCGCAAGCTCAGTTGAGCTTATCGGAGCATTTCGCAGGTTTTAGTGTTGTCTCAACCCAGATCTAGGCGAGGTGGAGTCTCACCAGCTAAGATCTCACCTCACGCAGATATGGGAGAGAGACCGAGCCTCGCCCGGCCATGACAAGGCTCGAGACGACCGGCGAAAGAGTGATGTGTAGATGGACATTAAGCGGGAACCCGTCGGCCCAACGATAGATGTCAATCGAGGTCCCAGCTCTAAAACACGCTCTCGGTGTTCGACCACCATCCACACTAGGAGTTCTCTTGTTTCCCGGCTCTGAAACATGCTCACGGTGTCATATATGGGCTGCCTAGCGAGCCTCGTGCGGTTGTTGCGAGGCTTGACCTCGCCTGCCACGACAAGGTCGGGCCTTACGCGGCCATAGCGAGGTCGGCGAGCCTCGTCGGTTGTCCTCTGGTGGGTCGCCGAAGTGGAGGAAGAAGATGATTGGAGTAGAGAAAGAAGATGAGGGACGAAGAACAAGGGAGGAGGAAAAAAGAAAAAGAAATGAAAAAAGTATTTTAAAAACATATTAAAATTTAAAAAATTCAAAAAATAGTAAAAATATTAGGGTCCCGGCCGGCCGGCGTCCACGTCAGCGCCGGCCAGCCAAAATTCGCCGGATGCACTGAATTGACATGATTACAAAAGGTTTAGGATTGAATCAGCAAAAAAAATAAATTTAGGACTGAATTGGCACAATAGCAATAGGTTTAGGACTTTTTTGATAATTTTCCTGAATTTAGCGCGGATCATATGGTTAGGAACATTGTTTTGTTCCTAGACCACCATTTCCACGCCGAACGCTTAGAATAGCTGGGAAATATTCTCACGACGTTATATGGATGTATCTAAATTAAAATGTTCATGAGTCAACGTAGCTACGCACCAACGGCTAGGGTTCAGCTCGACAACTAGTCAAAGGTCGTCTCGCCTTATTTTGGCCCCAGCTCAAGCTCATGTCGAAGTCTATGTTGGACCTCAACGACACTCAGCTCGATAAGCTTGCAATCCAGTCTAATCGGATTTCTATTTCTTATTCAAAAGCTATGTAAAGAGACACAGAAAACTTTTAAGAGTTAAAAACAATTTTTACATCTACAATGTAGGGAAAGACCGGTTAGGTAGTCGGTTTCCTTTAATATTTCGAGCGGTGAGAAACGAGGAACGGGCGTGTGGTGTATCTCAACACCCGACGCAATCACATTCGAAATGGAAGGGCTCCAAATGTGCTAAACCCTTATTTACCCGGACCATTATGGCAAGGCCAGATCGGAATAAACTTCCTAAATCGAGTCAGTTGACTAATCAAAGCTGACACGACATTCTCGTCATCACACAAAGTGCTAACATCGTGACAAGCGAGCTCAGCTCCTTTGCACCGATCCACGGTGAGCAAATGGGTTACGTCTCATTAGTTGGCTCACGACATTCTCGTCATCGCACAAAGTGCTGCCATCGTGACAAGCGGGCTCAGCTCCTTTGCACCGATCCACAGTGGGCAAATGGGTTACGTCTCGCCTGCCATGTTATAAAGATATCAGACAATACTAGGGGTGTCAAAAAAGCTTGCGCTAGCCAGGCTCAACCCGACCCGGCCCGAAAATTTCCCTGATTTTCGGGTCTTTCGAGTAGACCCTAGTACTATTCATTGACTTGGGTAGGGTCGGCCTTTTTTTGGCACCCACGTTTTCTTTTTTAATTTAATTTATTTTCATTTTTTATTTTTATATTCTTTTATTCGACGAGCTTGTCAACTGATTTTAATTAAAAAAAAAGAAAAAAGAATCCGACTCGGCCCGACACGAAAAGTTGGGGCATATGTAATTCAGGGCAAGCCGGGTCGGGCCGAAGTTGGTACTCTTTAGTTTCGGGCCAAGTCGAGACAAGGCCCAATGACACCCCCTAGACAACACCATCACCTCCTAGTTTGGCAACCAAAAATGAAAAATTTAAGGTTACGGGGCTTTGGATTCTTTCTTAGTGACTACATATATTTATATGTGTAGCATTAAAAAGAGATGCAGAGTATCTTTCTGCAGAGAAAAAGAAATTAGTGGGGTTGCCCTCTTAAATCATTAAGCGATTCATGGCAGTCAGTCATCGTATCATCATTGCCAGGCAAGAGTCGCCCTAGATCTGTTCGTCAACACATGGCCACCCTTTTAACACAGTTATTATCCAGTGGATCCGTACTTATTAACACATTCAATGAATCACGGGCGTTGACACCTAGCTCGGTGCAGGAGTAAGAAGAAAACGATAATCTCCTTCATCGGCTTAAATGGTTTCAGATTTTTTGCCAAGTGTGTAAAATCAATCGCTGGCCCAAGTTGGCACACGCTATACGATGCGCACGGAATCACGTTGCATGTTGGGGGGGGGGGGGGGGGGGGAGGAAAGATTTTAGCTTTCTTTTTATCTGCAGAAGCCCACAAGCCGATTAGATTAGTGAGGATTACCTGAAGATGTTTAATCATTAACACGTTGCTCCTTCCCCGGCCAATGATTCCTCGGGCGCAAGATTCAGATCGAGATTAAATTTAATCTCCTTATCGCTCTCTAATCAGCGCCAAACCTGAACAAATCTTTAGAAAAATGATAATAACAAAAACAATGCCTAAGTTCATTAGTTTCGTCTCATGTCTGTGTTGAGTGCAAGAATTCTCTCTCTAATCGATACCACCCACTTGCAGATCTGTGGTCCCTCTCGGTTGTAGTCGTCTTCTTCTTCTTCTTCCATCAACTACATATTAATAGAGCCTGCACCAGCCCTGAGCTCATGCATGTTAAGAACCCTAATTCCATTTGCTTCATATGTTAAGCGCACGACTTGACTTGAGTCAAACACGCGCCCGTCGCATCGGTGATGAGCTCAAACATGATTGAAGAAGTTTGTTAATAACATAAGTTGGATACATGAATCACGGTCGATTGGACCACACATGAGTGAGATTATTTCACGTGCGTACAGAAACCCTAATCTCATCTAAGATGGTTGAATCACATGTCCTATAGTGACGAGGAAGAGTTGCAGGTTTTTTTCCCCCTAAGATGTGACAGTTTTTTGGACAATGAAGAGTTATGGCCGAATAAAGTATTTTTCGGACGACGAAAAGCGGTGTGTCCGATATAAACTGTTTTCGGATACGAAGAGCTGTGTTCCTTTCTTATTTATAAATCAAACTATTCTGTGGAGGAGGAAATTTGACTATGGGAGGGGGCCGCTCGGCGTGCATCTCGGGCACACATGACACTGATCCAATGGACAGCGAGGTCTGTGCTCGATGTCACGAGGGACACCCCTTTCTTTAATCTGTCAAACTCAGTGGGCTTGGCTTAATTTTACTCTGGAAACAAGGGAAGACCAACAAATGAATTAAGTAAAGAAGAAGTATAGTACTTCATGTTCTTGGAGACTCCGAGAAAGATTATAGTCTATAGATGGCGATATGGGAAGCGATCTTCTCAGCATATGCTCTCTCTTTCTCTCTCTATCTCTATCTCTACTATTTCCTCTTACTATTATAAAAATAGATAATGTGCAGACGATGATTTGCAATATTTTTTTTTTCTGTTATTTCAAATAAAGAACATCGGGCTCTACATCTCCAAGTCCTTGGAATTTGGAAATGAAACTTATGTGAGGCCTTCGAGATTTTTCAATCACCGGATGCGATATGCATGAATGACAAAGCTTGATGGAGGTGAAAAAGAACAGCACCGACCAAAGATGGGGCGACGCCTCTTGCGAGAGGAACTAATTTAAAAAGTTTTGGACGCTTGCTGTACCGACTCGGTCCTAAACATTTTCATTGTGTCAATTTAGTCCTGAAATTTTGATGATTAATCAATTTAGTCATAAGCCTTTTCAATGATTTGCCAATTTAGCGGTCTTCGCCAATTTTGACTGGGAATCGCTGATGTGGAGGTTTACTTAGCAACGGTCGTCCTACATTTTAAGGCCAAAAGGAAAAAGAAAAGAAAAGCATATGATGAAAAAAATTTACAAAAACTTGTCCACGTCGGCGATTTTCTGCCAAAATTAGCCAGAATGACTAAACTGGTAAATCGTTAAAGGCTTAGAACTGAATTAGCACAATGAAAAAATTTAGAACTAAATTGATAAGTTGTCAAACTTAAGATTGAATTGGTTATCGTACAATAGGTTTAGGACAATTTTTCCCTTCTTGTGATATAATTTCTTTAATGAAATATGCAGTCCAGAGAGAAGTAAGTCATGTCCATACTTTGTATAATGTTCGTGTGAGTAGCGCCAAATTGATTAAAAAAAATATACATAGAGTTAAAAACCTAATGCAACCCTTTTAAATGCAACAGCTACTTCTCCAAAGTCATAAGTCTTCTTCACAAGTCTCGTGTGGGACACTTCCTTCATCGAATTTTGATCGCGATACCCATTATCTGGACATGATTCCCCTAATTACCCATCATACTAATGTTAGATATACTAAGGTTAATTCACTAATAATATACCGGTTGATATAATTGATTGTAAGTGGATCTTCAAACAAGTGGAGCAGATTCAAGATCTAATAAAACTGCGCCTTATCGCTTAATAGATTGATTTAGCAATTGGATATTGTGAAATGAGGTAAGGTTGAGCATGGTTCTAAGGTATGCATGATATATTTCAGGTTTCAAAAATTGGAGAAGCGGTTCCAAAGGGTAGATTATAGGTTTCATGTGGAACATAAAAGGAACCTGAAACTTTGAACAAGTTTTGTGTTTTTCTTGTTCTATTTCTTTGCGCGGTCCTACAGTATTCTATATCATCCGATGATGAGTATATGATTTTGAATCACTAGTCTGAGCTTCTATTTTTGATGATATCCATAACTAAAACTTTTATTTTGTTAATGTTTTCATATACTTTGTGTTTCTAAATATTGGTATGGTCAGTGGATCGCAACAACAATTATAATCAATTTAGGCGATTATTCATGTAGAGTTTGGGCAAACATTACTTGCATTGATGAAATAATTTACAATATATACATAGAGTTTAGGGCTAAAACAATACAATGATAATTATGCCTTTTAGTATAAACCTAATCTACTGATACTCCCCCTCAAGTTGATGAATGTAAACATGTTAACAACTTGTTCTTAAAATTACCAAATAAATCACATGTGATCGGTTTTGTGAACAAGTCCGCGAGTTGGGAGTGATCGGGAGCATGAAGAGTACGCAAAATGCCATCTTGAACTTTTTTCACGAACTAAGTGACAATCAATCTCAATATGTTTGGGGCGTTCGTGGAAGACAGGATTAGTGGCGATGTGGATGGCCACTTTATTATCACAAAAAAGATCAGCAGTGGTAGTGTTGACGTGGAGATCCGAGGAAAGCATGTGAAGCCATGTGATTTCGCATGTAGCAAATGCCATAGCACGGTCTTCAGGTTCTGTTGAGGAACATGCAACAATGGTTTGTTTCTTGGAACACTATGAGAGGGGACAAGAACCATGAAACATGCAGTAGCTAAAAACAGATCGTCGGGATGTAGATTAAGATGCCCAATCGAAAACTGTATAAACATTAAGTTGGAGAGCAGAATCATATGGGAAGAACAAGTCAGTGCTGGGATCATGCTTAAGATACCGCGCAATGCGAAGGGTGGCATTCCAATGGTCTTCATTAGGAAAGTGCATAAATTGACTAAGATGTTGCATTGCAAAGAGTAAATCCGGATGGATGGCATTGTCGAGATGGCCGAGGGACGGCTTTGGGTTCAATGGGTCTTGGTGCAACCATAGGTGTAGGAGGTTGAGAAGGTGAGGTTCGTGCGAGTACTGGGGTGGATTTTTCACCAAGGTCAGGTATGGGTAATGGAATTACTAGAGTCTGTTTGATTGTGGTATGTTCGATGGTTTGACGAAAAAGAAAATATTGTACATAGAAAACGACGTCGTGACAGGTAAAAGTTATTTGATCTTGGAGGTCATAAAGATGGTAACCTTTGTGATTTGTGGGATAATCGATTAGAACACATCGTTGAGATCGGGAGCCAAATTTATCAGAGTGAAGATGACCAATAGAAGCGTAGCATAATGAGCCAAAAATATAAAGATGAGAATAGGAAGATGATTTGTCATAGAGAAAGTCCTACGGGGTTTCACTGTGTAGGAGAGGACTAGATAGTCTATTAATAAGATGAGTAGCAGTTAAGATACAATCCCTCGAAAAATGAAGAGGCATGCAAGAATGAAAATGCAAAGCACGAGCAACATTAAGCAAGTATTGATGTTTATACTCAACAATTCCATTTTATTGAGAAGTGTGAGAGCAACTGTTCGGTGGTGTACACCATAGGCATAAAAAAAAAACTCTTGCAAGTGAAAGGAAAGGAATTTAGTCCCGTTAGATTGAATGTTTTGGATTTTGGTTTGAAATTGAGTTTCAACAAAAGTAAAGAAGCGCATTAGAGAATCAATTGCATCAGACTTAAAAGTAAGCAAAAAAAATCTAAGTATAGTGCGAATAGTCATCGACAATAGATAAAAAATAACGGCATGTCTTATGTGTAAAATGAGAATAAGTTCCCTAAATGTCAACATGAATAAGCTCAAAAGGACGTAAAGAAGTAATAATTCTAGATGCAAAAGACTGACGCGTTTGCTTAGATAAATGACAAGCATTACATTGATTTAATTGTTTTGCTGGACTAAAATATAAAATCTGTTACAAAGTAGATAAAACTGACTCGGATGGATGTCCTAAGTGGGCGTGCCAAAGATGAGGTGAAGAGGTTGCAGTAAAAAGAATGGCAGATCTAGTAGGAATCTCTAGGTAATAAATACAAACTACGCTTATGGCCTCGATCAATGATTTTCTTCATCAAGAGATCCTGAAAAAGACACTAGTTAGGAAAAAAAGTGAGTGAGCAGTTTAAAGTTTGAGTGAACTTAGAGATTGATAATAAGTTGTATTTGAAAGAGGGAGCGGAAAGGACATTATCAAGGGAGATAGTTGGGGTAAAAGGGACCAAACCGTGTGATGTCATGGGGACGTCAACACCATTCGGAATTTCAATGGTGGGATGTGAAGAGGGATAGTGTGTCGGGTTTGTAAGGTGATGGGGTCAAATGTGATGTGGTTGGTGGAGCTAGTGTCAATAACCCAAGTTTCGAAATTAAATGAATTCCAAGATAAACCAAGAATATTACTTGAGAGGTTGGCTTTCGGGATGTTTACCACTTGTAGCAAGCGCAACAATTGCTTATATTGATCATTTGTGAACGGAGGAGGTGTCGCATCGGAAATATGGCTGGACTTATTGTCCGTGGGCCAAGAGGAGGTAGATGGCAGTCAATGGCGCTGCTTTTGGTTGAAAGGGAAGCCAGGGAACCGATGACACACATCTTGTATATGTCCCAAGATGCCACAGTAGCCACATCTTTCCTAACGACGGGACATGTTTATCCGTTTAGTTAGGTTGGCGGATGAAGTAGGAGCGCCAAGAGTGCTGGGTAGTCTATCCGATGAGGAATTCGTGTATGGCTACGGAGCATGGTTGCCATGAGTGCTAAGCAAATTAATGATCTGCGCGGATAGTGAGCGGTCCGATTAGATATGGCGGTGCAACTCATCTTAAAGAACTAGTGCATATGCATGTGAACACTAGGGACAAATTCATTAATAAAATCTGATTTGTAACATTAACGTACCTCGGATTGAGACCCATGAGAATTAAAACAAGCATCGATTCTCTTGTTGTGTGGCAATAGTAGAATGAGCCGAGCAAGAGAATTGCGGTAATGGATCCAAATTATTCAATTCATCCCAATAGCTTCGTAAGTTGTTGTAGTACTTGATCACAACATCGTCACATTAAGCAAGTATACAATCGTTTGCTCGAGATAAAAAAATCCTAGGACAATTCGATGGCGAAAAACATTCATGGAAATCGGCCTAGACATTAGCAATTGACTCTGTGTGGAGAACCGTTGACACTAAATCTGGATGGATGGAATTAAGAATCCAAGATAGAATCATATTGTTCACACGAATCTAGGATACATAGGTATGACAGGTTGCGACTGGCTTTTTATTTCTCCAGTTACAAACATCATCTTGTTCTTGGCGAAAAGGGCAATCTCCATGGCACGGGAACAATTTTTGTAATTGTCACCTGTAAGTAGTATGCCAACGAGATTAGATCTAGGATTATCATAATGATGCATAAAATAAGGGATATCCGACCGCTCACGTGTAGGAACGGTGGCTGAAGAGTTTGGAGTCTCGGATGCCATGGTAACTTGCGGATCTGGGGTAGGCTTTCCAGATCTGGAGGATTTGAGGGCCAACAGTCGAAAGAAACCCTGGCGCTCGATCGAAGCCGCTCCGGCATAGGTGGGCATCAATGTGGCGGCCTCTTCCCTATAGCAGTAACAACATATGATCACAAGCCACAGAGAGAGAGAGAGAGAGAGAGAGAGAGAGAGAGAGAGAGAGAGAGAGAGAGAGAGAGAGAGAGAGAGAGAGAGAGAGAGAGAGAGAGAGAGAGAGAGAGAGGAGGTGACAGACGACCTTCAAGGATTATCGCTCTGAGACCATGTAGAGTTTGAGCAAACATTACTTGCATTGATGAAGTAATTTACAATATATACATATGGTTTATTGCCCTGTGTGGCCTCGATGTTGACACCTAATTTTCGATCAGCCTTTTTTGGTCATTTCTTTGAAAAATTATAAAAAATCCATAAAAAGTCAAAAAATTACAAAATCAACTTTGATGGCCTTGACCAAGCCAAAGGGACCATTTTTTACAAAAAAAAAAATAATTTTTCATATTTTTCGCATTTTTTTATTATTTTTAGAAAATAGAAAAATACTAGAAAATTC
Source organism: Rhodomyrtus psidioides (assembly GCA_021437785.1). Taxonomy (NCBI): domain Eukaryota; kingdom Viridiplantae; phylum Streptophyta; class Magnoliopsida; order Myrtales; family Myrtaceae; genus Rhodomyrtus; species Rhodomyrtus psidioides. Next base: position 7,395,077 of record JAILYB010000015.1, on the reverse strand, counting down.
GAGAAAAATAGAATTTGAGGTCACAAAAAAAAATGAAAAAACAATCAATATTTTTCTTTTAAATCCCTTATCTTTTTTACCTCACAAAAAGCCCAAAATCAGATTCAATTTTAGGTGTTCCTTTGTAACACATATGATTGAATTTGAGAAAAAAATATCAATTGAGTCTTGTTATTTGCAATTTTGGCATTTTTAAGGACCTTGACATTCAATCTGATTGTCCCCCACTTCAATTTAGCCTAATTGTTCGAACAAATTGCTCAATTACATACTTAATTGCATTTTAGTCCTTGAAATTGGGCATAATTGAAATTACTTTCAATTCAAGGACTATCATTGCAAATTAAACATGCTGCCAACGGTTTTCATCATTTTGAATTGATTGGCATAGGTGGTTTGACCCAATTTGATCATTTAAACCCTCAATTGCATAATCCCCAATTTGCAATTATATGAAAATTCGGGGTTTTTATAGAAATTGATGTGAACTTTTAGGCAAAATCACATTTTTGGATAATATTCATGCCCTAAGTTCGATTATGATGTTCAATTGCAAAAATTTCAAGTCAATTTGGGACTAATTTTGAAAATAGAATCAGAACCGGTTCTGACCGGTCCGACCGCCGGTCGGATGGGTCTGCTACAGTGTCATCTTCTCCATTGAGCCTTTGCGCAAATGAACAGTGCGAAGACGAGTTTCAACAACAAAATTGACCGACCAATCGACTATAATTGGAGAAGAATTGTTGGGTGTTTGGTTCCTTAGACCATTCCCCGTCGATTGGGGCCGGAATAATGATCAATGGTCGCCGGAGCGGGGAGTAATCGGCCGGTCAAAGCCCCGGTACCTGCAAAAGTCAACAACGACAAAGCTCAGTTGAAATTCACCCAAATTCGTGCCAAATGCGATCACTAGAGGTCCCTAACAAAATGGCCATTTGATGCCCGTCGGTTGCCGGTCGTCGCTGACCATTTTGCACGTGTTCTCACGTGCGAATGTCACCAGCCTAACCCCCCCGTTCGGCGCCAAAAATTTCAAAGAAGGATATAAGCCGAGGAACCTTCGCAAAGTAGCAGGACGATTGATTCAGTTTCAGAAGGGAAAACTGAATCGAGAGAGGGAGAGAGAGAACGCGAGAGAGAGCTCGTACTCCGACTCCCGTTGTCGAGAACTTGAGCTCTATTGGAAGGCACTGGTTGGGCCGTCTCCGGCCAAACCGAAGCCAAAGAAGACCGTCGGGAGTTCGCTCAGTGTGCCAAGAAGCGATCGCCGCCGACCGCGCAACTTGAAACCGCGGAAATAGGTGAGTCACAGGCTCGAGTTCTTCGTTGAGCATCAATGGCGACTCACATATTTTTTTTTTATCATTGTTGCAATTAGTGTGTGCGTTTCATTCCTTGAACATTATTGACCATACCCGCATCTTGATTTTGCATCGATTTTATCTGAACAATTCGAATCAAGTCTTCGAACTTAGCCTCCATAGCCGACCACTGTTCATACTTGCCTAGCCCAATCTAGGCCGCGCGGGCTCAATCGGAGCCCGAGGTAAGTCTTCTGCACCTCCTGCCATGTCAATCTGTGAATGAATTGATCTGATTTCGCGTGGTCTGTATGATTGAGTTTCCATGGCCGTACTCGGCAGTTTGCTTGATACTCGTGATTTTACGAATGAGGTGCTGCGATTCATAGATATGTTAAACTAGGGTCGATCGCGAGTCGATTGCCGTTGGTCTCGCATGATTTCATCAAGGATCCACCATTGAATCATCACTGGAGAAGCACAACCGTCCAGTCCACCGGAGTCGCGAGGTTGAAGACGAAGCTGACAGGGCGCAGTCAACCGGTCAAAAGCTTAGGTGGCAGTCGGTCATTGGTCCACATGTCGGTCCAGTCAACAAGCCGTTAGGGATTCGTTATTCGAATAGGTAGATCGGACGGTCTAGGTTAATCGAGTCTAATAAACGGTGACCGTCCGATTAGTAATTAGGGAATATCTGAAAATAGTTTTAAACAGGGAAATAAAAAATTTGGTGAAACAGTGCCGTTTATATTAGTAATAGCGCGGCGTCGTTTAGGTTAGTATGAATGGACGGTCCAGATCGAGTCTTAGGTTTTAATCGAAGCAGTAGTATTAAGTAGTCAGATCAGACGGTTCTGGTCAAGTCTCCATTCAATCTGAACTGTAGGTTCCAGTCAGACCATCCCGCGATCGTGGACTAGCCACGTGGTGCAGTAAGGGCCGTCGGATCAAAGCAGGGTAATCCTAAAATAAAAATGCGCGGATACGACGTCGTTTTGGTTTTAGCTCGGCGGATTCGGGTCTGGGCCGGGTTCCCGACTCGAGTGGGTCGGGTTGACCCGATCCGAATAATATTTTAATAACAAAAAAAATCGGAAAATGATTTTATAAAAAAAAATAAAAAAATCCTAGAAAATCATAAAAAATTTCTAGAAAATCCCAGAAAATTCCAAAAAAGGTAGGAAAATTGTAGGAAATTCCTAGACACTCCAGAAATTCCCAAAAATTAAGGATTGACCACAGACAACTGGTCATTCCTATTTTTGGGATTTCTCATCTATCCTTTCAAGAATTGAAGACAATGCCCTTTAGGGGTAATTCGTCCTTGTTTTGTATTTTGAGATAGGTCGAAAATGTCTAGATTAGGATAGGGCCAGTTAGGTGGCGAATCCTTTTGCGGGGGGGTTTTTGAATCTCACCATTTTCCTTGAAATGACGATTTTACCCCTCAAAGGGTAAATCGTCTTTCCCATTCCAGTCAAGTCCTGAAAATTGATCAAAGTTAAGGTTTGGGTCAGGTGGGTGACCAACCCTAATATTCGAGATTTTCAGCTCTCATTTTTGTCCAAAATTCCCAAAAAATAGGAAATGGATTGGATTGATTGACAATCCTATTTCTCCCATATTTTGACCGTACAATTCATCTAAAATGACAAATTTGCCCTTTCGATGCGAATTGTCCCTGAATTGTTCAAAATTACGATTTTGCCCCTCATGGGCGAATCATGTCAAAATCATTCCTAAGCTTTGTTTGATACTTCTCTAGGCCAATAGGGCCTCACTAGGGATGCCATGCTGGTTTCATGTGATTTATCCGCATATTATGGATCCTTGATTTTTGCTTTTATTTTTAATGACTGTGAGTGATAGGGTAGACATTCCCACCTGCATGAACTCCTAGATTTAGGATCTGTACTCCTATCGCCTGTATGAAATCCTACAATCAGATAAACCATTCAATTTAGGTACCGAAAGGGCGTCAACTCTGATAGTTGGCGTAACTAAGTCCCCGAACCCATTTCTCTAGTTTCCGCAGAATAGAATAGATCGCTCCCAACTATTCGATAGGGTTTCGATCGTACCCTCCACGAAACGATTGGTGGCGACTCCTTGGCATGTACACATATCACATGTCACCATACCGTACTGAAGGTCGACCATATATATCCAGCCGTTGCGATTTGGGTAATGGACCTTGGGAGAGGCCCGCGTCCGATCAGGCAGCGATCGGGCGGCCCATTAACCCCATTCGCCCCCCCTCCGCGAGGGAGGGTCGCGACAGACTGGCGACTCCACTGGGGACTTATTCTAAACCAGAATCTCTGATTTCGCAGACCAGAGGACTTGAGCCGATTAAAAAGTTGTTTGGTTTATCTGACCTTGTTTTTCTGCAGATGCTCTCAAAAGGTAAAGTACGTACACTAACCATTGTGTTAGATGTTTTTGCAGATTGGAGAAATAAGGGGTGGAGTGATTGTTGACATTTTTCCTGCAGGTTGGAGTTGGGAATGTATGTTCATATTATGCATATATTGAAGCGGTATTTTTGATACAAACTGTTGTGCATGACCTTGCATTATGACAATCACAACACATCACACACACTAGCGGTCAAACCCCGACTGCAAACCACCTCTAGGTTACCTTAGATAGGGAGAGGATGCGAAAGGATCTCGTGTTTGATGGCACTTGAGACTTTCATGTTCGTTCCCGCTCACAATCCAAATTGGCGATATCTAGCCCTCTTGAGTGGGTACTCTCAAGGAGGAATCTGCCTCATTTGGATCATGGGAACCTGAGCCGTAGGTTCCTCACCTGATTTTCGACTTCTAGAGTATACCCACTTATCTCATGCGCATGTCTATAGATGGTTGGTATACCTAAAACCGCCCATGGTTACAGGGGAACATTTTCACATCCCCAAGTTGGGTTGGTAAGGCATTTATTTTCAATGTACTTTACTACTCCATGTTCTATAGTATGACTCGTACATCGCATACATATATATGCATTTGCATACATCATGAAAATCACTCAAGTGACTAATTGAATAACGATGATAAGGGGTAGGATGTCGCTGTTTCCTAAGAGTTCGACAAAGTTGGTAACCTTCGAGTACCTAAGGAAAGTTACTCGCCCTGGACCGAACACAAGGCTACACTTCACTAGATTCGTGCATGGTCGGGAGCTGACTGGACGTAAGCTAGGATATGCAGAAGATTGTCAAACCCGCTACTACGTCGACAACCTCAGGTTCAAGCGACAAAGAGATGAGATGCTCGAGAGTTACTTAGAAATGCAGAGGCAACGTCGCAATCGCCTGGCTAAAGAGGTATATGCCCGTCGGAAGGCCGAACGATAGGCTAAAGAAAGCATACCCAGGATCACTTTTTGGGGAAAGAAAAGACGCCATGAGACCAAGACAAAGCCGAAGCGCATCACACTCAAGAAGGTGAAGCCCGAGAAAGCTCCTGAAATCATCATACCATGGACCAGAGAATGGCCAGAGGAGCTGAGATACCTTGATCAATCCACTGAAGACAACCCCTCACACTCGACTAGAGGAGGATTCTCGACTGACTGTTATTGTGAAGAGGGGTAGACCTCTAGGAAAAGGGTGACGTAGATTCCCACATTCTATCAGCCTTTTATGGCTTTCTTGTTTAAGAAGTTTCCCTTCACCTTTCTTTCATTAGGCGTCCTGATTGTAATAAGAAATTCATTCCACTCTGTTCATTTGATGTATTGACCAATTGAATGTGACATTGTTGTTTCCCTTAGTCACTGGAGTGAACCTGACTAAATTGCATAATTCACTTCCCTGAAATTCAAATTAGGCTTTAAGTCAGGCCTTCGAGACCTGAAAAAGGTCCTAATTTCCATTTCTTCAAATTGAACTATGCAATTAAGTCAGCTCATGCATACTTCATGGCATTTGCGTAGTCACATGTTTAAAATAATTTTTGACGATTGACTTTTCAAAATCATTCGCATATTTTAGACTTGATGGGAAAGAAGGAAATTCAAATGTTCAAAGTCCCCCGGGCCGAACTCCAATCATGGTGGGATAGCATGGGCAAAGCCAACCAGAAGTATGCTGAATCACGATTGGGATATCTATTAGACCTGCTGAAGATTGAGTGCCCATCTGCCTTTATCCAAGCCATGGCGCTCTATTGGGATCCTACCATCGCTACATTCTGCATAGAAGGACTAGAGATTACCCCCACTATCGAAGAATACAGCACCGTCATCGGAATTGAGTTCACTCACTCGCTAGTCCAACCTCCCATAGGATTTGAACCATTGAGTCAATTAGCTGAATTCCTTGACACAAACCTTAACGAAGTCAAGGCAGATGCCAAAAGTAATTCTGGGCGAATTTCACTATCTTTCCTCCTAGATCGATTCCCTAACCTCCCTGCCGCTAAAGGGACTAAATCAGGTAGAGCCTTTGTATTGGCCTTCTTTAGCTTCGTGCTATTCCCGATTTCGTCTGTCACTTTCGATCCTATTATGGCCGTTGGAGTCAAACAAGTCTATTGTGGGTGGGATTACTCAAACATCATCCTTGCTGAAACCTTTCTTTCCCTAAATCGATTCAAGAAAAACAAGAAAGGAATCTTTAGAGCCTCTAGTGATCTTCTGTACCTATGGTTCACGTCTCATGTCAGACAATTCCATATCCGCATGGATTTCACTGAGATTAGCCCCGATGCTCATCCCCTTAAAACCTTCGTCAGAACCCATACACGCATTCCTAAGTTCAATTTTAGAGAATGGAAAGAATTTCTTAGAGCTTTAAAACCCGAACAGCTCCGATGGCGGCTAAGGTTGCCAACACTAGGCAAAGTCAGACTAGCATGCAATGGCGAAGATCCAGTCCCTTTGCTGGGATTCACGGGCGCTGCTGCATATTATCCGAAGAGGGTTATCCGACAATTTGGGGCATTACAAGAGATCCCTTCTCCACCACGACCTAGTGCCTTTTCATTTGACATACCAAACGAGACCCTCTTGCGAGAAAAGAAGAAACAGTTCGAAGCCAAAATGGCGTTTATTATTCACTCTCTAAAGAACTCTCAAGCCGAGGATATAAGCTGGCCAGAGAATATGACTCACAAGGAGAACATTCATAGGGCCACCACTAAGTACATCCAGCACTTTGAGGCGACCAGACACTGCATTGTCGAGCCTTATATACTTGAATATATTGTACCATGCGTGCCTGAAGTAGAGCCGTACATACCCGAAGATATGGGGTCGCCATCATATTCAAAAGATGAAAAGTCCCAGACTGAAGAGAGGAATCCATATTGGGACGATGAAGGTACCTTAGACTTCAAGCGTCCTAGACTTAAATAGACTATTCTGTCAAGTGTAAAATGAGCAAACATTATGATGCCTTTTCATGCATTCTCATTTGTACTGGATATTATTTTGATATATGAGCGTAAATGTGCACATGTTTTACAAATATATCAAAAAAACTATCGTCAAAAATTACACTTCTTTAATTTCATGAATTCTCTTTGGAGAATGATTAAAAGAACTACTTACATGAAACTAAAGCTCATCAGGTAGTCCTTTTTCTCATTCACCAATAGAAAACATGCAATTAAAAGGATCAAGTGATTCCTTTTGGCAATACTGAAGAAATACTCATTGGAATTTCTTCTGAAAATAGGTACACTCTCATCACGAAATTACCAATGCATCGTTTTCGCACTCGATTTAAGACAAGAATGGAGCAACAAGAGTTGACCCCACGCGTAGGCATGTTGGAAACACAGGTGACTGCGATAGCAACTATGATGGCTGATATTAAGGCAATGCTGGAAGCCTCCCACGCCAGACAGGCAATAGCTCATAATCAGAATAACTCAAGTCCATCACTCGTACCCGATGTGACTGATAAAGAAACGGCGAAAAATACCCAACGTACAGAGGAAGATATCCGTTTGCTGAACGTCCAGACACAGCAAAAGGCACCCCCCGTTGTCATCAACCTTGAGAAGGATGAAAAGGTGATGCAAACTGTGAAAATCGAAGTAGAGGCTAAAAGATTAGCCAAGATTGAAGAATGTTTAAGCAGCCAGGCCTATGAGTTAGCCCGCTTCGACAAAATATCTCCCTTCGCCAAGGTGGAAACCCCTCCCGACTGAAGGAACCGGACTTCGTGAGGAAATATAACGAGACGGGTCGTCCACGCGCTCACCTCAAGTATTACCTACGCAAAATGGCGCACTATTCGGATTATATCCCGCTGTTGATGAATACATTCCAAGAAAGTCTCACTGGTCTGCTCTGGCATGGTTCATTGAATTAGACCTCGAAGATTATGATGGGTGGGAAGATCTTGCAGAGGATTTCCTCAGACAATACAAGTTCAATACAGCTACGGCCCTAACGAGGGAAGATTTTCTGCGAACCTCGAAGGCAAGGGGTGAGTTGATCAGAACATACGCCCAGAGGTGGCGTGCTCTGGCTACTCAAGTAAAGCCATCAATCCCGGAAGATGAGCTGATCGATTTATTCTTAAAAGCGCTCCCCTACGAATATTTCGATCGATTGAATACCTCCGGATGTCAAACCTTCGCACACTTGATCAAGGTGGCTGAAAGGCTGGAGTGGGCTCTAAGAGAAAGGAGGCATCACGAAATTTTCACCAGGAAACAATATCCCTCGAAGAAGGAGAAAGAAGCCGGGCTCGACATAGCATTCATACCGGACCCCCAAAAGTCCAAGGGATTGAACAGTTCTAATCAGACCAAAGAAGGATCGTCATGGTCGACGCAAAAAGGGCAAGAACCTAGAAGAAGGCAACCCCAAAGCAGTTCTCACAGCTCCCAAGGCCTTTGTCCAAACTACTCCCGATGCTGCTAGAGCAACACTTGGTGGCGAAGGAACCGTCCAGGGCAAATCCCGTTAAATATCCTGGCTTTGATGAGAGCCAGACATGTGTCTACCATATGGGCGAAAAAGGGCACAATGTTGATAACTGTTATATCCTTATGCTGAAGGTACATGCCCTGATTGACAGTCAAATCCTGAAGTTTGACAGCGCGGCTCCAAATGTGCAAGAAAACCCTCTCCCTGATCATCAAGCAATTGGGGCAATATTCACTGAAGAAGATGAGGACCATCTCAAGCTGAAAATGGACATGCCTAAACTAACTGACCTCCTAGTCACCGCTTCGTCATATCCAAAAGGAAGGGAGATCCCTGCTGACGTAAAGAAGCTATGTATCACCAAGATGAGGAGCTTAGGGATAATGTCCGATATTACCGATGGAGGATTCGAGGGAGTCGAAGCTTCTCTATCTTTCGAAGGAAGTCACTTCGTGATCAAAACTGAGCAGGGTAGCACGTGGAACGTCCCGCATGAGGATTTGATAGGCGACTTTGGGTCGATCTTGGAACCAGAAGAGGAATTCGAAGGGGACGAACTGGAGGACAGGAGGCGAAGTCTAGCAGATCGTAGATTTATGACCAACGCACTTGAAATGGGTGAAGTTGTAGACAACCTGGGTCAGGATTCTGGGGGATATAATTTTAAGGTGAAATATTCTGCTCCTCCTAGTTTCTATCAGAGGATAGAGGATATCGTACCAGACGGATGGGGAGGTACAGATGATCCCACTCCACCAGAAACCCCGAAGGACAGGGAAAAGCTTTTTACAAAAGGCTTTGACAACATCGTATCAATGATTGAATCCGCCACGGCTGTGGTAATCAGATTGGAAGAACTGGATAATTTGAAGAAAGCAGAAGATTACACAATTAAACCAGTGGTGATTCGATTGCCGGAAGAGGAAGATGAAGAAAACGGCACAGCTGAATCTAAGACGCCTTGTCCAAAGACAATAACCATAAAAGTCCCTCCGGTAGAAGAGTATGACCCTAAAGCAGTCCACTGGGACTATGGGACAAAGGAAGTAGATGCAGTAATGAGGTCTGGACGATTTTATGCCCCTATGGAGGGTGAATCCGAAAAGAAGGAAGTCTCGAAAGAAGACGCAGAAAAGCTCATATCTATTATAAAGACTAGCGAGTACGAAATAATAGAGCAACTGAGGAAAATGCCAGCTCAAATATCCTTACTGGATTTATTCATCAATTCAAAAAAGCACAAGAATGCACTACTGAAGATACTCAACGAGGTGCACGTCCCCGAGACAATCAATGATGTGCAATTATGGGACTTTGTAGGGGCGATCCTCCTAAAAGATCAACTGAGCTTCTCTGATGAAGACTTTTCCATGGAAGGAAGAGGACACAACAAGGCCTTGTACGTTTTTGCGCAATGTAATGGGAAGAGAGTGGTGCACGTATTAATCAACAACGGGTCAGCCTTCAACATTTGCCCTCTAGCTACTTTGAGAAGGTTAGGAATCAATGAGGAAACGATTAAAACCTCCAAAATAGTTGTAAGAGCTTTTGACGGAATGAAGAAAACTGTGATAGGCGAGATCGAACTCGATGTACTCATCGGCCCAACAAAATTCTTCATAAACTTCCAAGTAATGGATCTGCCTAGTGCATTCGGGTTCTTACTGGGAAGACCCTGGATCCATGTAGCGGGAGCCACACCGTCCAGTTTGCATTAGAAAGTATGCTTTGTAGTGGATGGGAAGGTGATTACTGTGCATGGAGAAGTCGACCTCCAGACATACCAGAACAGCGCCGTTCCCTACGTGAAACCTGAAGTTAAGACAGAAGCGAGCTATCATTCCCTGGAATTAGTAGCGACAGTTCATACCCAGTAGGGACAAAATTGAGAGCTCCCTACATCTATGAAGCCAAACTTTTACCAGCTAAGATGCTACTGGCATATGGGTTTAACCCTAGAGAAGGTCTAGGTAAACACGGTCAAGGAATAAATACCCCATGCAGTTAAAAGCTAACCAACATAGGATGGGGTTGGGGTATCAGAAGGATTACATGGACGAGTCTGTCCCAAAGGTAACAAGCCAAGGCAGAGGCAAGAGCTTGGGACGTCGTGGAAGCCAGAGCAACTCAAAGGGTTCATTCATTGGTTCCCCAGCTTGGAAAGGCAGATCACAGATGTTCAATAGTCCTTTGAACGCCTATTTTAGAAAAGAATTCAGGTGGTTGTCAGAAGAAGATATCACTCCGACAGTAGAACCAGATCTGGCAAACCTTTTCCTCGAAGATAACTTCGTGAATGTCATCATAAAGTGGTTGGACGACAAAGCTACTTCCTCTGAGTAAAGAAGCTTCCTTCCTTCCTTAAATACAGCACTTAGAACTTTCTGCATTTTATTTTCATTACTTGTTTTAGATGTAAGAAAAAGCCTTTGGATCTCCGGCCGTTGGTCCAAATAGCACAATTTGTAAGGCGGCCCATTCTGCATTCAATAAAAATCACACAAGTTTTGTTAAGGACATATGATACCGTAAATCAGTCCAATGATGATACTAGTCTTCCGCACAGAAGCTTGAGGCCTGATTCGTCATATGATTCCTAATTTCCAAAGGATTTCCACGGGGCCAGGATGTCCGATGACATGAGGATTAGTCCCGTTTATACCTGTACTTATTTCGAAAACTCTTTCGAAAAGATTTTCCACAATCATGCATGGCATTTTTATCAAGTACGAACTAACCATGCTTATGACATTTCAAGCATATCATCTCAAGCATACATACCAGGTTATTGTGTGATTCGGATCATCATGATGACTGTTCCTACAATATTGAAGAAGAGGATGAGGATGAAGGCTATGCATCTATCCGCAGAGAATGGAGTGCCTTCGAAGAGTCAGTACCTCCCACTTCAGAGGAACCGGTTGTTATTAACTTGGGAGACTCTATGAATATCAAGGAAGTCAAGATCGGTGGACATCTATCCCAAGGTGAAAAGCTCAGATTCACAGAATTATTGAGGGAGTATCAGGACGTCTTTACATGGTCTTACGCTGACATGCCGGGTTTGGATCCTAGAATTGTGGAGCATGCATTACCCACAGATCCCAGTGTCAAACCTGTCAGGCAAGGCAGTAGACGGAAGAAAGCCGAGTTTGAAGACAGAATCAAATAAGAAGTGATGAAGCTTCTCAGGGTGGGCTTTATTGAGGCTATCCCATACTCGGACTGGATTGCCAACATAGTCCCCTTCATGAAGAAGGACGGTAGAATCCGGATCTGCGTGGATTATCGGAATTTGAATAATGCAAGTCCAAAGGACGATTTTCCACTACCTCATATCGACGTATTGGTTGATAGTACCGCAGGGTACGAGCTATTCTCATTCATGGATGGCTTCTCCGGATATAACCAGATCCTCATGAAGAATGAGGACAAACCGAAGACTGCCTTTACCACCCCCTGGAGAAACGTTTGCTATAAGGTTATGCCCTTTGAATTAAAAAACTCCGGGGCCACCTACCAGAAGGCTATGATCACATTATTCCACGACATGATCCATAAGGAAATCGAAGTATATGTCGATGACATGATCGCCAAGTCCAAGAAGGGACAGGATCACATTCAGGTATTAAGAAAGCTATTTGAGCGACTGCGCAAATACAAGTTGAGGTTGAACCCTAACAAATGTGTGTTTGGGGCAAAATCTGAGAAACTTCTCGAATTTATGGTCAGTAATAGGGACATTGAGATTGATCCTTCAAAGATTCAAGCCATCCATGATCTAGCAACTCCATCCACAGTAAAAGAAGTGAGAAGTCTTCTAGGGAGACTAAACTATATTGCCAGATTCATCAATCAGCTATCAGATGTGGCTAAACCGATCTTCAAACTACTCAAGAAGGGTGCGAAAGTGACATGGGATACAGAGTGCAGTCAGGCATTCCAGAAGATCAAGAACTACCTGGTCACTCCGCCAATACTTGTGCCGCCCATCCCAGGTCATCCTTTGACCTTATATCTGATTATACAACAGGAATCTTTGGGAGCCTTACTCGCCCAAACGAGCCCGACGGATGGTAAGGAAAGAGCCATCTATTACTTGAGCAAAAAATTCACCTTGTCTGAAGCAAAGTACATACCGGTTGAAAGGGCATGTGTGGCAACCGTATGGGTACTTCGCAGGTTAAGACAGTATACCCTACATCACCATATTCAACTGGTGACAGAAAATGACCCTGTCAGATACCTCCTAGAGAAACTCGCTTTAATTGGGAAGTTAGCAAAATGACAGATGATGTTATCTGAATTTGACATCAGGTGTTTTCCACAAAAATCAGTAAAAGGGAGAGCTATAGCTGACATGCTGGCAGAAAATCCATCAAATAGTGAGCCTTCTAGAGAAATAAAGGCAGAAAATCAAATTCTGAACTTGGCAGAGGATAAGTGGGTCATGTATTTCGATGGTGCCGTTAATCTATCAGGGGCAGGCACCGGGGCTGTGCTGATATCCCCTAATGATCAACATTATCCTGTTGCGGCTAAGATAACCTTCCCTTGCACCAATAATATCTCAGAATACGAGGCGTGCATTCTAGGCTTACGATTGGCCATTTCCATTGGAATACCTAAGCTGCAAGTTTACGGAGATTCCATGCTCATTATTTTGCAGACACAGGGAGAGTGAAAGACGAAAGACGCAAGACGCAAAACTCATCCCTTATCATGAATACCTTGAAGATTTAATACTTAAGTTCAAAGAAGTGTCATTCGAATACCTGCCAAGATCTCATAATCAATTTGCAGACGCGCTAGCCACCCTGGCCTCAATATTACAAATGGCTGATGGGTTGGAAATAGAACCCCTAAGGATAGGCATAGTTGAAAAGCCTGCCTATTGCATGCTGATCGAGGAAGAGTTTGATGGAGAGCCGTAGTACTATGACATCAAGAATTATCTCTCAAAAGGGGAGTTTCCTGAAGGATGTCGGGCGGGAGACCGGAGATACATAACCAAGATAGCCAACGAGTTCTTCCTCAGTGGACAAATTCTGTACAAAAGGTCATTTGACTTTACTCTGTTAAGGTGTGTAGATGCTAAAGAAGCAAATATTCTCATGAAGGAAATCCATGAAGGTATATGTGGGCCTCACATGAACGGCCGCCTCCTCGCCAGGAAGATCATGCGGCTTGGCTATTATTGGATGACCATCGAATTAGACTGTTGTCGACATGTCAGATCATGCCACTAGTGCCAAATATATGGCAATAAGATTAATACGCCCCCGAGTGAATTGCATCAAATGTCTGAGATTTGGCCTTTTTCTATGTGGGGGATAGACATGATAGGACCTATCAATCCCGCGGCTTCAAATGGTCATCGCTTCATCCTGGTGGCGATTGATTACTTCACAAAATGGATAGAAGCCAGTTCATACAAGAATGTCACTGTGAGAAGCGTGACAAGGTTCATTAAAAGAGACATCATCTCTCGATATGGTACCCCTCAAGCAGTCATTACAGATAATGGATCCAACCTGAACAACAAGATTGTCGATGAGCTGCTGGATCACTTTGGTATTCGACATCTGAATTCATCCCCTTACCGCCCACAGATGAATGGGGCAGTGGAAGCAGCCAACAAGAACGTCAAGAGGATCTTGGCTAAAACGGCAGAAAACTATAGGGATTAGCATGAGAGGCTACCATTTGCCTTAATGGCATATCGAACTTCAATCAGGACCTCCACAGGGGCAACTCCCTACAGTCTGGTGTATGGGATGGAAGCAGTCCTACCCGTGGAGGTTAAGATCCCCTCTTTGAGGATTTTATCAGAGGGTAAACTCTCCCAGTCAAAATACTCCAAGCTCAGATATGAACAGCTGAATTTGATAGATGAGAAACGCCTCAGAGCAATCTGTCATGGTCAGAGTTACCAGAAGAGGGTGGCTAAGTCATTTAATCGAAAAGTTAAAGCCAGAAAGTTTGAAGTAAATGACCTGGTAATAAGGAAGACTTTGTCAAGTGTTACCCATCCGGGAGGCAAATTTACCCCGAATTACGAAGGCCTCTACATTGTCAAGAAGATTCTCACAGGAGAAGCATTGATTCTTCTAAACTCTGAAGGAGAAGAATTGGGACACCCTGTAAATTCAGATGCTGTGAAGAAGTATTACCCTTGAAATAAAATCAAATTTTGGTCATGCGGTTTGTCCAGAATCAATTCGAATCGTCATAACAGTCACTGCATAAGCACATCATACATCCATGCATACATTAGCATGCGTTCAATTTTGCAGGGTTTCGAGAAGCAAACTTAGAATCGGACTCATTCAAACAAAACCCTGGAAAGGAAGGTCATCGACGCCAAATACCAGGTGATATGTATCTGTTTCATCAAAGGTCATGCCGGCATTTACTCACTAGAACATCTCTTTTATCATGCATGCATGAATGTCTACTGAAGACAGAAGACAACAAAAGAAGAGCACAGTAAAGTATCTCTCACTTCTTGTAAGGTAAAAAACGAGAGAATGAGCGTTCACATGTCTGGACTCAGGAATAAACATTGTATCATAAAAGAATGATGATAAATTCCTTGCATTTACTACACGTCTGCCAAGGTCAGAAAGTGTCCAAGCATGTTCAAAGTATGCATGAGGCGTCATTGAAATCTCTTGTGGAGCAAAACGCCTAGAGAAAAATGAAATGATCTTTCCAGAAACACAGCTTGCTTAAACTATCTAACAGGAATATCCCTCTGAATGAGAGGCAAACCTGATCCAAACACGTCCCCCATACACTCGAGAGATGAGGGAAGGGTGAGAATAGGAAACCCTGAATCTGAGGATACAAGGGCCCTTCGCATCGATTACATGGATTGGGAAGACGGAGACATTCATTTCTCTATCCTAAACACTGCAGGTGACTATCGATAGCCCTTTGAACGACTGTGTCCTTCTTTACCCCTGCTAGGAACCACCCCACACTAGGGCAATCTAGAGGTACGCACGGCAGTACCAGGAGGTAAATGGTTAGAAATCCTCTTGCTCAGACTTGCATCAATCTTCATGTGTTGCTTGTCATTTTAACTTCTGTGATGATTCAAGTGCTTTAACATGACGAAAAGCATTCGTTTCTCTATCCTATACACTTTTACCCTTTGCACAGCCCAGTTGAGCCTGTACACTCGATTCATAAATCCGTTGGTGATCAATGCATATTCCCAGGTGGAAGCAACATCACTTCAAGAACGGAAGAATTCAGAATATAGAGTTTGTAAAAAAATTCTTGGTGCTAAGATTTAAAGTGTATATCTAGCACACTCATCTAAAAAAAAAATTGATTCCCAAAAAGAAAAGAAGGGATCCCACGAAAGAGAGCCAAAAAAAGAGAGAGAAAAGAACACGATTATGGGCATCAAGAAAAAGCAAAGTGCCTAGTAAAAACAAGGCTAATGCCCCTCCAAATACTTGCACACTCATGAATCATGTATTCGATATTGTAAATGCCAAAAAGATGGCATGATATCTGTGTATAGGCCACTAGTAAAGTTTGACGATGTCACGTTCAAGTGTTGACACCACATTGGCGCGAGAAAGAAGTTCCCCAAAAGACTACCAATGCGCTTCAAAGACTGAAGACGCTTTTCGAACCACAAGGTACCAGATTGGCAGCAAATCGGGCTTTTTTCCAAAATAGTTTTTTTTAAAAAAATATTTACCAAAATAATAAGAAAAAAAAATACATAATTGGGTGCCAATCGGCAATGGGCCTGCCGATTGGCACCCAAATCAGCATTTTGGGCCCCAATCAGCAGGCCCAATGCCGATTGGGGCTCCAAGCCCAACTCATTTTTTAAAAAATAATACTTATTTAATTTTAATTTATATTTTTTTATAAAATTTTAATTAAATAATAAATGATATTGGAATTACGTAATCTTTGAGGAAAAAAAAAAGACAAGCACTACATAATTCATATTACATCATTCAAATTTACTTTTAATTTATAAAAAAATTTAATTAAATAATAAATGAATTATGTAGTTCTTGGCTTTTTTTTTCTCAAAGTTTACATAATTTTAATATAATTTATTATTTAATTAAAACTTTTTATAAATTAAAAGTAAATTTGAATGATGTAATATGAATTATGTAGTGCTTGTCTTTTTTTTTCCTCAAAGTTTACGTAATTTTAATATAATTTATTATTTAATTAAAACTTTTATAAAAAAAATATAAATTAAAAGTAAATTTGAATGATGTAATATGAATTATGTTGTGCTTGTCTTTTTTTTTCCTCAAAGTTTACGTAATTCCAATATCATTTATTATTTAATTAAAAATTTTATAAAAAATATAAATTAAAATTAAATAAGTATTATTTTTAAAAAATGAGTTGGGCTTAGAGCCCCAATCGGCAGGCCCAATGCCGAATGGGACCCTTGGAGCCCCAATCAGCAATGGGCCTGCCGATTGGGGCCTAAAATGCTGATTTTGGGTGCCAATCGGCAGGCCCATTGCCGATTGGCACCCAATTAGGTAATTATTTTTTTCCTATTATTTTGGTAAATATTTAAAAAAAAAAACTATTTTGGAAAAAAGCCCCAGCAAATCTGCATTGATCACCAATATCAAACCCTTCATATATTCTGGGCAAAAAATAAGCCTTTTTCGGTCTCCAATTCTACCTATGTTACAACCTTGAGAAGTCTTTTCTGATTAAAGCATTTGGGTTAGCATAAGGTTTAATGCCTAAGCTTAGCTCGAAGAAGTTCGAGCAAGACTATTTCTTTCTTATTTTTGCAGGGTTCTTGACTTGTAAATCCGGAGCAAATGAAGAAAATTTTGTGTGCAAAAGACCTAACTCAGAAAATGAGTCCCCTTTCGGAAACCATGCCCGAGCCCAATATTATGGTCCTAAAAGACCTCCTGATTGATCTAAATGTATGCGCTATGAATGGCCCCAAAAACCCAAGTACAAGGTGTTAGGAAATTCGATTGCTCCTATTATGAAAAGACCAAGTCAGAAAATGGATGAGGAGACCTTTCTGACAGAGATATTCCAATAGAATGCTCGAAAGCAAGCTTCGTTTGGAGACTTCGAATTGTTTGATCCAAGGTGCGCCTCGCATGGATCTTTGATCATCTTTGTATGCTTTGAGATGTTTTGGATAATTTCCAACGTCCTAAGCCATTTTGCATAACGGTATAGGTTAAAAAGAAGCCTTTTTACCTACATTGTGACAGTCATTACCTCAAGAGGGCTAATGTTTTGGCAAATGAGTAATGAACTCTCAGGTCTAAGCTTCTAGGACTCATGGTGACCCCAGATTCCAGAAGGATGCCTTGTTCTGTGAAGAAGAGCTTTCAAGTTTATTTTTCTGCAGGATACTTGGAGTCCCCAGATCCCAGAATATCACCTTCAATGTCAAAAGGACAATCTTTGAAATCATCCCTCTGTGAGATTTCAAATTTACAGGTTTGAGTTTTTCTGCAGGATGCCTAGAATCCCCAGATCCCAGAATGTCACCTTCAATGTCAAAAGGACAATTTTCGAAATCATCAATCTGTGAGATTTTAAATTTACAGGTTTGAGCTTTCTGCAGCATACCTAGAGTCCCCAGATCCCAGAATGTCACATTCAATGTCAAAAGGATAATCTTCGAAATTATCCATCTGTGAGATTTCAACTTTACAGGTTTGAGCTTTCTACAGGATGCCTGGAGTCACCAGATCCCATAATATCACCTCCAATGTCAAAAGGACAATCTTCGAAATCATTCATCTGTGAGATTTCAAATTTATAGGATTGGGCTTTCTGCAGGATGCCTAGAGTCCCCAGATCCCAGAATGTCACCTCCAATGTCGAAAGGACAATATTCAAGATCGTCTTTCTGCGATATTTTAGGTAACCCCTAGATCCCAGAAGAATCTCATCAAAGTTATTGCAGGTTCAAGTTTTCTGCAGGATGCATGGAATCCCCAAATCTTAGAATAACGTCTTGCATGTCGAAAGGACAATTTTCAAAATCAGCTTTTTGTGAGGTTATAGGTAATCCCTAAACCCAGAATAGCTCGTTTGGTAAAGCCTAAAGGTTAGGTACACCTCATTTGTATAGATCCTAGTTAATTCCTTAGAATATAGGATCAAATGTTCGACAATCCCTAAGAGACTGGGAGTGTCATCCATAGGTTCCTAGCAGAAAGGAGTCCTATTCTCGGCCTAATCCCCTTGAAGGATCAAAATGTCTGACAATCCCTAAGAGACTGGGTGCGTCATCCGTAGGTTCCTAGCAGAGAGGAGTCCTATTCATGGTCCGATCCACCATACGGATCAAAACTTCTGACAATCCCTAAGAGACTGGGTGCGTCATTCGTAGGTTCCTAGCAGAGATGGGTCCTATTCACGGTCCGATCCACCATACGGATCAAAACCCTGACAATCCCTAAGAGACTGGGTGCATCATTCACAGGTTCCTATCAAGTATAGGAATCTCACTCTGGTAGGGCCTACCATACAGGCTAGAGTTTAATTGCCATAGGATGCTCAAAAGACGAGTCCCTAGGTATCCACTTGAACTCGTTATAGGCTGCGCACGCCACATGAGCGTTAGGCATGTAAGTAACATGTAAGTATTTCTACCTCGCCTCCCTCTCCCTCCCTCTCCTGTTTGCAAAGATAAGACAAGCAGAGCGTTTACTAGCAAGACAAGAAAGATCGAATGTCAAGATTCATATTTCTATTCCCCAGTAGAGTCGATTTGGACTTAGGTGTCACCTGTCTTTAAGAGAAACCTCTCACGAGATTCCTCCCAAAGAGGGGCAGCTGTTGACACCTAATTTTCGATCAGCCTTTTTTGGTCATTTCTTTGAAAAATTATAAAAAAATCCATAAAAAGTCAAAAAATTACAAAATCAACTTTGGTGGCCTTGGCTAAGCCTAAGGGACCATTTTTGACCAAAAAAAATAATTTTTCATATTTTTCGTTTTTTTTTTATTATTTTTAGAAAATAGAAAAATACTAGAAAATTTGAGAAAAATAGAATTTGAGGTCACAAAAAAATGGAAAATAACCAATATTTTTCTTTTAAATCCATTGTCTTTTTGACACCACAAAAAGCCTAAAATCAGATTCAATTTTAGGTGTTCCTTTGTAACACATATGATTGAATTTGAGAAATAAATATCAATTGAGTCTTGTTATTTGCAATTTTGGCATTTTTAAGGACCTTGACATTCAATCTGATTGTCCCCCACTTCAATTTAGCCCAATCGTTCGAACAAATTGCTCAATTACATACTTAATTGCATTTTAGTCCTTGAAATGGGCATAATTGAAATTACTTTCAATTCAAGGACTATCATTGCAAATTAAGCATGCTGCCCAACGGTTTTCATCATTTTGAATCGATTGGCATAGGTGGTTTGACCCAATTTGATCATTTAAACCCTCAATTGCATAATCTCCAATTTGCAATTATATGAAAATTCAGGGTTTTTATAGAAATTGATGTGAACTTTTAGGAAAAATCACATTTTTGGATAATATTCATGCCCTAAGTTCGATTATGATGTTCAATTGCAAAAATTCCAAGTCAATTTGGGACTAATTTTGAAAATAGAATCAGAACCGGTCGGACCGGTCTGCTATAGTGTCATCTTCTCTACTGAGCCTTCGCTCAAATGAACAGTGTGAAGACGAGTTTCAACAACAAAATTGACCGACCAATCGACTATAATTGGAGAAGAATTGTTGGGTGTTTGGTTCCTTAGACCATTCCCCGTCGATTGGGGCCGGAATAATGATCAATGGTCGCCGGAGCGGGGAGTAATCGGTCGGTCAAAGCCCCGGTACCTACAAAAGTCAACAACGACAAAGCTTAGTTGAAATTCACCCAAATTCATGGCAAATGCGATCACTAGAGGTCCCTAACAGAATGGCCATTTGATGCCCGTCGATTGCCGGTCGTCGGTGACCATTTTGCACGTGTTCTCACGTGCGAAGGTCACCAGCCTAACCCCCCCCCCCCGTTCGGCGCCAAAAATTTCAAAGAAGGATATAAGCCGAGGAACCTTCGCAAAGCAGCAGGACGGTTGATTCAGTTTCAGAAAGGAAAACTGAATCGAGAGAGAGAGAGAGAGAACGCGAGAGAGAGCTCGTTCTCCGACCCCCGTCGTCGAGAACTTGAGCTCGATTGGAAGGCACTGGTTGGGTCGTCTCCGGCCAAACCGAAGCCAAAGAAGACCGTCGAGAGTTCGCCCGGTGTGCCAGGAAGCGATCGCTGCCGACCGCCCAGCCTACCGCGGAAATAGGTGAGTCACAGTCTCGAGTTCTTCGTTGAGCATCAATGGCGACTCACATATTTTTTTTATCATTGTTGCAATTAGTGTGTGCGTTTCATTCCTTGAACATCACTGACCATACCCGCATCTTGATTTTGCATCGATTTTATCTGAACAACTCGAATCGAGTCTTCGAACTTAGCCTCCATAGCCGACCGCTGTTCATACTTGCCTAGCCCAATCTAGGCCGCGCGGGCTCAATCGGAGCCCGAGGTAAGCCTTCTGCACCTCCTGCCATGTCAATCTGTGAATGAATTGATCTGATTTCGCGTGGTCTGTATGATTGAGCTTCCATGGCCGTACTCGGCAGTTTGCTTGATACTCGTGATTTTGCGAATGAGGTGCTGCGATTCCTAGATATGTTAAGCTAAGGTCGATCGCGAGTCGATTGCCGTTGGTCTCGCATGATTTCATCAAGGATCCACTGTTGGATCATCACCGGAGAAGCACAACCGTCCATTCCGTCGGAGTCGCGAGGTTGAAGACGAAGCTGACATGGCGCGGTCAACCGGTCAAAAGCTTAGGTGGCAGTCGGCCATTGGTCCACGTGTCGGTCCAGTCAACAGGCCGTTAGGGATTCGTTATTCGAATAGGTAGATCGGACGGTCTAGGTTAATCGAGTCGAATAAACGGTGACTGTCCGATTAGTAATTAGGGAATATCTGAAAATAGCTTTAAACTGGGAAATAAAAAATTTGGTGAAACGGTGCCGTTTAGATTAGTAATAGCGTGGCGTCGTTTAGGTTAGTATGAATGGGCGGTCCAGATCGAGTCTTAGGTTTTAATCGAGGCCGTAGGATTAAGTAGTCAGATCAGACGGTTCTGGTCAAGTCTCCATTCAATCTGAACCGTAGGTTCCAGTCAGACCATCCTGCGATCGTGGACTAGCCACGTGGTGCAGTAAGGGCCGTCGGATCAGAGCAGGGTAATCCTAAAATAAAAATGTGCGGATACAGCGTCGTTTTGGCTTTGGCTCGGCGGATTCGGGTCTGGGTCGGGTTGACCCCGCCCGAATAATATTTTAATAACAAAAAAAAATCAAAAAATGATTTTATAAAAAAAAACAAAAAAATCCTAGAAAATCATAAAAAATTTCTAGAAAATCCCAGAAAATTCCAAAAAAGGTAGGAAAATTGTAGGAAATTCCTAGACACTCCAGAAATTCCCAAAAATTAAGAATTAACCACAGAAAACTAGTCAATCCTAATTTTGGGATTTCTCATCTGTCCTTCCAAGAATTGACGACAATGTCCTTTAGGGGTAATTCGTCCCTACTTTGTATTTTGAGATATGCCGAAAATGACTAGATTAGGATAGGGCCAGTTAGGTGGCGAATTCTTTTGCTGGGGTTTTCGAATCTCACCATTTTCCCTGAAATGACGATTTTACCCCTCAAAGGGTAAATCGTCTTTCCCATTCCAGTCAAGTCCTGAAAATTGCTCGAAATTAGGGTTTGGGTCAGGTGGGTGGCCAACCCTAATATTCAAGATTTTCAGCTCTCATCTTTGTCCAAAATGACGACTTTACCCCTCCGATGGTAAAATCACTTTTAAATTCCCGAAAAATCCTGGAAATTCCCAAAAAAATAGGAAATGGATTAGATTGATTGCCAATCCTATTTCTCCCATATTTTGACCGTACAATTCATCGAAAATGACAAATTTTCCCTTCCGAGGCCAATTGTCCTTGAATTGTTCAAAATTACGATTTTGCCCCTCATGGGCGAATCATGTCAAAATCATTCCTAAGTTTTGTTTGATACTTCTCTAGGCCAATAGGGCCTCACTAGGGATGCCATGCTGGTTTCATGTGATTTATCCGCATGTTATGGATCCTTGATTTTTGCTTTTATTTTTAATGACTGTGAGTGGTAGGGTAGACATTCCCACCTGCATGAACTCCTAGATTTAGGATCTGTACTCCACTCGCCTGTATGAAATCCTACGATCAGATAAACCATTCAATTTAGATACCGAAAGGGCGTCAACTCTGATAATTGGCGTAACTAAGTCCCCGAACCCATTTCTCTAGTTTCCGCAAAATCGAATAGATCGCTCCCAACTATTCGATAGGGTTTCCGATCGTACCCTCCACGAAACGATTGGTGGCGACTCCTTGGCATGTACATATATCACATGTCACCATACCGCACTAAAGGTCGACCATATATATCCAGCCGTTGCGATTTGGGTAATGGACCTTGGGAGAGGCCCGCGTCCGATCAGGCAGTGATCGGGCGGCCCATTAACCTCTTTCGCCCCCCCTCCGCGAGGGAGGGTCGCGACACTCGAGAATCGACCTTCATCCAGATTCCGGGTACGCATGGTTGTTGGAGTTGGCGAATACTTCGAGGACCCTTGTTTCTCACACTGGGTACGCCCACGTGAGCTTAGGAAAACCAAAGTATTATCCGACGACATGTGACCCATGCGCGCGGGATACGGGGGTTCGGGGGCAGCGCGCCCTACACGGGTGTCCCGCTGCACTGTCAGCAGGCGGGACTTTCGCTGCCCTATCAGCGGACAGCTGCCCCGCTCGCCGGTGAGCGGGCAGCGCTACCCCCAAAACTTCAACGGGTTTGGACTTTTATTTAAGTTAACCCGTATGTTGTGGGCTTAATAGATGTTTCGCTAGGTTTAGGTTTTTGGGCCCGTTTAGGGCATATATATTTTGCTCGTTTATACTGATCATTGTAACGAGTTGAGAGGCTATAAATCGAATATCATAGTGAAATCTCTTGCAGGACGTAGCTCTATTCTAGGGTGAACCTAGGTAATCTTGTGCGTCAATCAATTTTTCTTGATTTCTATGTGATCGTTCTGATTCGGTGTGCGATAAATCCTAACAATGGTAGGGTCCAGATTTAAAAAATTTTCGACAAATAGGCAGATAAAGAAAATTTCTTATTCTTAATTCACCGACTCTCTTATGTCATGTCATGCGTAATCAGTAAATCATTGAAATATTTTCTTATTATGCTCCGGCTAAAATAGCGTTCCAAAAGTGACTTATCAACTAGGTTGCACGGATACCAACACTGACACCGATACCGATACCGACACGATACGTCGACATGTCATTTCTCAAAAATAGAAAAATCCGATACGTCGGGGACACGTCGTATTAAATATTTTTTTATATATACATGATATATTTTTATTTCAAAATGATATTTACAAAAAGAATTCTTATAATAAAAAGAAAGCTCATACCATCGATACTTTCATAATTTGATTCAATTAACTTATAAAAATGAAGAAATAATGAAGTAAAAAGGAAAAAAAATTGGATGTGCCCTTTGAGATATTATTTTTTTCTATTTTTTAAGGAGCTTCAGGTGTCCGACACGCCGGACACGGGTGTCGACCAAGTGTCAGCCGCGTTGATCAAGTGTCGAAATGCCGATACACGGTCAACACGATCGACACAGGTGTCGGGAGGTGTCGGACGGGTGTCGGAGTCCGACATGGGTCCGACACCGACACTCTCACTTAGGAGGAGTATCGGTGCTACATAGCTTATCAACAATGTACAATCGTTCAACCCGAACACGTCATCCTCTTTGATTTCAGTACAAGCTTTGTCTTTTGTCGGGTTCCTCCTTCCCATGTCCCCTCGTTGGGGATCGTGAACTCAAGCTCTTAGTTAAAGTCACAATCTAGCTAGGATATTATTTCGACACCTGAATTCAGATGCCATTCATGAACCTAGCTAGGGTTTTGATTTCCCATGCTTTTTGAGCTAACAATGAAGTAATCCCATATGTTAATTGTCGCTAATCACGTGTTAGGACTCCAGTAATTAGCTTTGGTAGCTCGTGTGTTCAGTACGAGGAATAATAGGCTAGTGTATACATCTACTTGCACGTACTGATCTACGGAAAATTTCAATCTTCAGCCAAAGATAAAGTGATACGAGTATAGTAGTTTCAAATGAAAATTTTAAAATAGTAACATGCACAGAGTTTTATTTTAGGAAGGTGTTGTCCATTAGATTTGCATCTTGCGAAAATAACGTACTCATACGGATGGTTAAGATGTATGTTATATATGGGGACTTTGTTAATCGGTGCCATGTGATTGTGAAGCTTGACGCTTCCAACGACTATATGGTCACTTCGAATTTATGCGGCTATCCTTACTAAAGTCTATCACTTGTCAATAATAGCCAAAAATTTGATCATTTTTTGTGTTATTGTATACCCTTTATCATAAAACAAAATACACAAAAAATACACTATTCTTTCTTTCACATTATATTTATCTTGGTATTTAGACGTAAACAATCCTAAAGTGTGCCGAGTGCGACGTGCACCCGATGCACACCCGAGCCCATCCTCACGCACACTCTGAGCACACATCTTATCTCCTTTCTTAAAGTCGATCTTGACATGTCCATCTCATACGAGCACACATCTCATTTATGATGTTTCCCTTACTTTTTCACATCTTCTGATGGTGCATACATTTAGGAAATTCCCAATCTACAATCTTCAATTAGTAAAGAGAACGAGTTGGCTTTGAAGGCGACTTAAACAATTAACGTCCTAAACATATCGACCTAACTAAAAAAAACCGGTTGATGAGGTTGGTCGTTCATTAGAATTAGTAAAAAAAAAAAATAACAAATTTTGGACCCTATGCTAAGAGTCTTAGGATGCTATATAGGCTATATAGCACTAGCTTGGAAGCAAGAGTTTGAATCGAACAACGCACGTGCAGGGGAGTTGGACTTACCAAAGTAGCATCTTTCTCTCTTTATCCCATGCATTGAGGGACAAGAAGAAGATTAATGAGATTAATTACAAACACTAACCTTGGAATTAAAAACTAACATATTGATCAATCAGTTTAACTTTAGCTATACCTTTTTTGACATGGGTGGCTCCACATATCTAGGCTGCGGCTAGAAGAGACGAAGTTAGGCCTTTCGAGGTGACCAAATTTCCCATAGTTGCCACTCAACTCATATTGCTTTTCTGACCACCTCCTTAATCTTCTCCTCGCATGAATCTAGGGTAAATCCAATGTTAGTCTAAATCTCTAGAAGTTTCTTGATGACCAGCAACACCGAAGATGAAAAAGGAAGAAGAAGAGAGAGATAGGTTCAAAATCGAGCAAAGTAGAGTAAGTACAGCTACTAAATAAGAGCTCATTGGGTTTTTCTCATGACACGACGTCGTAATCTAGTTGCGTGCGTGATTTCCCAACGTTGTTCGAGCACAGCGTCGGGCTATATCGTCCGAAGGCAACGAAAACCCCGTAACAATTGTAAAAAACATCTAAAACTAGAGAATCAGAACCAAAAGGGGGGTCGATCAAGAGAAGTGAAAGCTGATGGAACAGTCATTAATCAAATTACAGATAGTGGGAATGAGCATATTAGAGGCTCAGAATCTCTCTTGACTAAGAAATGAGCAACTAGGGTTTGGTTGTAACGTTCAACTTGGCCCAAGTTGATGAGGTTTTTTTGAATGATTTGTCCAAGATTCTGAAACATAAATTAAACTATGCAGTAAATTGAAAAAAAAAATAAGAAAAAAAAATGAGGAAGGCTGAGAAGAGGGAGCATGCAATTTTTGGGTTTTTGTATGGTAAGTTGCAATTATTTTTCATTGTACAAGTTCGACAGTTGAATGCAATTGGCTCCTGAGGATCTGTGTTCAGACCACCTTTTTTCTCTCTAATATTTTGGTGGATGGTAGAGGAAGGAATCGTTGGATTGGAATGACTCTAGATTGGAAACATTCATTTCCCCTAAAACTAAGACATGCCATGCCACCACCATCTAGTTTTTTTTTTTTTTTTAACTCCTTCACTATAATCACACTTGCATATACTTAATTCTTTAGCCCGTTGAACGTTTATCTACATCTATATTTAGTTCATTTGGAGGGCGTTTCTTCGCATACGAAGGCGTGATGAAAATATAAACATTCTTATCTATCGCTCATTATCCCAATTTACACAGCAAAATTTTTAAAAGGCGCTCGGAATGACTGCTACGACATGATAAAAGAGGAGGGAAAAAAAAAGAACGTAAATTCTCCACCTTCGGTGAAATAGGGGAAAGCGAAGCTCGACTTCATTATCAGCAAGTAATCATGCGTTAGTCTTGCGATCAAAAAGAAAATCTTGCCAAGTATAAAACCCAAAGAGAGAAAAAACAAGGGATAATTACATAAATGGTCCCTGAACTATGACAGAATGTGCAATCTGGTCCCTGAACTTTTAATTTGTTCAATTTAGTCCCTGAACTTTGGCAGAATGTGCAATTTGGTCCTTAAACTTTTGACTTGTTCAATTCAGTCCCTGAACTTTTAGTAAATGTTCAATTTAGTCCCTGGACTATATGAAAATGTTCAATATAGTCCTTTTGTTAATTTAAGATTAGGGACGACTTTGAACATTTTCATATAGTTTAGGGATTAAATTGAATATTTACTAAAAGTTCAGGGACTGAATTGAACAAGTCAAAAGTTTAAGGACCAAATTGCACATTCTGCCAAAGTTCAGGGACTAAATTGAACAAATTAAAAGTTCAGGGACCAAATTGCACATTCTGTGATAGTTCAGGGACTATTTGTGTCATTTTCCCAAAAAACAATGCAAAGGTCAATTACCATGAGAAAGGGCAAGTAATGTAAGCCCAAAGCCCAAATGTAGTGAGGCTCCAATTGACCTCAGAACGCAGTGGGCCTGGCGGGCTCATTATGGGCCTCAATGGGAATAAATAATGGGTCTCGTGGGCTTAGCTGGCCTCAAAGTAAATATGAGGAAATAACCCACTCATTACGCCGGCCCAGATCCAGAGGGCCTATGACCGGGCCCGATAACCTCCTATTGACCCGACCCGAGTCGGACTCGATCCTGACTGAGCCCGTCGTGTACCTTCTCCATGGAAGCGAACGACTGCTCTCTCCCCCCTCTCCATTCGTGTGCTGAAATCCCCGAAATACTCGTCGCCGGCCAATCATATCTTAGCGCTCGGCGACCTCCGTCGATGGCTTGACCATGGATCCGACGCCAACCGCGCCAGCTCTCCCTCCGGTCTCCGGCCTAACGCGCGCCGTGATCTCTTTCCTTGACGGCAAGCTCCACGAGAGGGAAGCTCTCTCGCTGGCGAGTGACCTCGTCGCGGGCCTTGAGACGCAGTGTCGCGATTTGGACCGAAGCTTAGTGGAATTGAGGTCGAGGCTCGAAGTGAATCTCGCAGCTTACAGTTCGTTCTCTGATCGCGTTCACGGCTCTCTCGGTGGCATCAGTGCCAAGTTCGCTGAGCTTCTCTCATTGGTTGGCGCGTTCGATCCTCTATCAGGTTCGACTCTTCGTTGAAATGACATGAACGCGTAAAGTACTGTAATTTCTGCCGTGTCTCATATGTTACATAATCTGCAAGTTGAAGGACTCCACTCTGGACTTTTTCTTTATCGCTGTATTTTGTGACGTGTAATCGAGGTGGTGATACAAGTCTATAAATTTCGTTGAATTTTGTGCTGTCAAGCCCTCAAGACCGCATCTTGACATGTGAAGCATTACCTAGATTGAATGGTTGTAATGGACTGAGTCCTTAGTTATTTTGATGATTGCTTTCTGCCCAATTGTGTTTAGATGGAGGAGGAGGAGGAGGAGGAGGGAGGAAAATACTGGGAGAAGAGTTGCCAGCACTGGCTAAGGAGGTGGCGAGGGTGGAGATGGTGCGAGCGTATGCTGGTGAGTTTTCATTTTTCTTCAGATATTCAGGTGCATTCAAGGAGTTTCAAGATTTCTCCATTACGTTTCACTCCCCTCTATTAATGATAGTGCAAGACGACATGGAAAACCTTATCAGGGATTTGTTCTTGTAAATTCTATGTAGCCAATGAAGGCCGAGTTGTACAAGTCTTTAGTGGTGGTGGTGGTTGTTGTGACTTTAATACTTAAGCACTTTTTATTAGACAGATATGAGAATCTGAATTGGGCTATGTGCCATTGACAGTAACAACCAAATCCCAAACAGTTTGCATGAGTTCTATTTGGAATATAAACATGAAATCAAGGTTGATTGACCAATTGCTTTATATAAGTAGCAGTTCAACTAGACCTCAAATGATCTCCCCTCCTTTCCTTCGGCCGCTTGTTGTTACCAGCAGACTTCCCCTTTTCCGCTCAGTCCATCTGTACATATTCTTTTCGCCTGTAACCCAATAAACTTAGTTGAGCTTCTTTCTACAAACCTGTCCCATCTGAACCTCTATTCGAACCTCTTCCTATTGCTATTGGTCAATCTAATCTTATAAGTAACCTTCCTATCCTTGCCATCACTACTTCGCCCTATCCCAACTATCCTCATACCTATTGGAATAGAATATCTATATGGATGGATAGAGATTGGAATGAATTCTCATTCATATAAGCAAAGGCAAGACGAAAGATGAAATTGGAGGTTGTTTAGTAAAATTACTGTTCATATTTGTTTGTTGATATGGGATCTTCCAAATCAAAATTGCTTGGGATTCAGCCTCAAATCTAGGACTATAATTGGAGCCTCATTCCATGGTTATCAGTCAAGATTCAATGCCAAAAAGGACTGTTTAATTTTGCCCTGTTAATAAAGAGTGGAGTTTTTCATCTACTATTTGACAATCAAAAACTAAAAGATTATAAATGTTCTCTGGAAAGTTTTTAGGCCTGTCTTGTTGCAAAAAAAGTCTTGACATGTGTTACAGACCAATAGTGGGCCTCCATGTGTTTACAATAAAGTAGTATGTTCCATTTGCATGACAGTGTAGTTTTGGCCTTTCGTGAGATATAAATATGACCTGTTTTGCTGGCATCGTCATGGAATTCTTTAATTCATTGGGGCTTACTCGTAAGGACCATTGCTGATGTTAAATACTGATGTTACCCTTTTAAAGATTGATTGTGCGGACCTCTTCAGTGTCATAATTGATGTTCTATCATGTAGTTACTTATCTACATTGCCACTAGCAGACTTCAGGGGCCACATGACATGGGAAAAAATGGGGTGAAATGCGTTAAAAAGTCATAAAACTTCTGTAAGGCATCAATCATTTGAGTCCTAAAACGTTTTGAAATTATACGATAAGGATATCTAGTGGTTTCTCTCCTTGGAAAGTGACACATGGCATTTTAAAAGGTATGCCACAGGTGATGCTCCCATAAGGTAAGTTTCCGAAAATCTTGATTGAACCACTTTAAAAAGTTGTGATAGTTAAATGATCGATTCAGAAGTTTTAGGACTTAGATATACTTCGTACAATGGTTTTAAGATTTCTAATGCAACTTCTATCTCAGAAAATGGATTGGAAACATTTGCTTCTGTCGAACTTTGTTTTGTCAAGAGCTTTGCTGGTAGTCTTTAGGGCATGAGATGTATCATTTGATAAGCAAATCATAGTTTTTTGCTGGTTCTTCCAAATGAAGGTCCATCTGCTGGCCTTCATGTTTAGAATCTACAGAGAGAGATATAGTAGGAGACGGATAAAAACTTTTCCTTTCTGTATGGTTTTCCCGTACTTCGAACTTTTCTTCTTGGAGATGGCGGAGGGTGGGTTATTTGGTTGGAGATAAATTTGAGAAATAATAGATTGCTGCACTGATGCATGTATTTATTGGCTCCTGCTTACCAGTTTTACAATTGGTGTTTCCATTTCATTAAAGTGCATCTTTTCCTTCTATTTCTTTGTTGGCCTCTTTACGGTTGGCCTTTATATGGTCAAAGAGGTGACCCTCTGCATTAGTTGGCCAATGCATTTTTTGTTACGCCAAACAAAGTGGTCCTCTGTTGATGTATCACTAGAGGTATTGCTCACATATACTTTTTGTGTTTTGTCTCCCAGAGACAGCATTAAAGCTGGACAGTTTGATCGGTGATGTTGAGGAAGCCGTTTCTTCGACTTTGAAAAGAAAGCATTCATTTGCGCAAAGTCCTGAAGTGAGAATCAATCTTGATATAGATATTTAGTGGTGTCAGATTCATACATAATAATGTATATTCCCACAATTCCAACTTTCCTATTCCAGCACCTATAAACTTGAATTTATCGCATGAAAGTAAGTGAAATAGGTAAACTCTTGTCATTGCAGGAAGTGCGCATTCATGCTATAAGAACACTCAATGAAATAGAAGGTGTTATAACTCAAGTCTCGAAGCTACGCCCTCGATGGACGCATCTTGTTTGCGCAGTTGATCACAGAATTGATCGGGCTCTAGCCATTTTGAGACCGCAGGCCATAGCAGATCACCGGGCCTTTCTTTCTTCACTTGGATGGCCACCGCCTCTTTCCGCTTCGACTTCTGCAAATCCAGATGCAGGGAGGTTAACAGCAGTGCCAAATCCTCTATTAACGATGCAAGGGAATCTCAAGCGCCAATACTGTGAAAATTTTCTCTCCTTATGCCACCTGCAGGAGTTGCAGAGAAGAAGAAGATCTCGCCAACTTGAAGGCCATAATCGGGAAATTGCTGTCCATCAGCCACTTTGGGCAATTGAGGAGCTTGTAAATCCTGTATCTCTTGCATCCGAACGTCATTTTTCAAAGTGGATTGATAAACCCGAATTTGTTTTTGCTCTTGTTTATAAGATTACAAGGGATTATGTGGATTCTATGGATGAGTTGTTGCAACCACTGGTTGATGAAGCAATGCTAGCAGGGTACAGCTGCAGAGAAGAATGGATCGCCTCGATGGTTTCTGCTTTGTCAACATATTTGGCAAAAGAGATATTTCCTCTCTATGCCAGCCAACTGGAAGAAGAGAACATCACCGGTGTTAGATCAAAAGCTAGAACATCATGGCTCCATCTCATTGACTTGATGATTTCTTTCGATAAGCAAATAAGATCCCTTATAGCTAATTCTGGGATCTCATTCTCTCTTATGGATGAAAGCAATTTGCAGAAGCTTTCCTCTTTATCTGTCTTCTGTGATCGACCCGATTGGCTTGAGTTATGGGCAGAAATTGAGCTCAGTGACACGCTGGACAAGTTGAAAGCTGATGTTGATAGTGAGAGAAATTGGACAAAGAAAGTTCAGGGAGTTCTTATGTCCGGTCCAGAAGATTTCAGGTCCCCCCTTGTTTCAGATTTCTTCCTTCGGCGTCTGTCATCTGTTGTTGATCGCTCACGGTCTATACCCGACATTCCTCTCAGGTCTAAGTTTCTCAAGTTAGTTGGTGCACCTATAATACATAAGTTTTTGGATTGCTTGCTTGTCAGGTGCCAAGAAGCCGAAGGATTGACTGCATTGACAGATGACAGTGCCCTTATCAAAGTAGCCAATTCTGTTAATGCTGCTCGCTATGTCGAGTCTGTTTTAAGAGAATGGTGTGAGGATGTCTTTTTTATTGAGATGGGGTTGGGGGTAGGTGATGAACCTGGAAAATCGCAAGCAGAAGAGGGTAATTTTGACGGAACGGTGTGTGGACCAGGAAGTGGTGTCTTGGACGAGGAGATCAGGAAGTTGGAAGAGTTCAGAGTGGAATGGGTTGAGAAGATATCGGTTGTTGTCTTGAGGGGTTTCGATGTTAGTTCTCGAGATTACATGAGGAACAGGAAACAGTGGCAGGAAAAGTTTGAAGAAGGTTCGACAGTGTCTAGGACTTTGGTCGATGCCCTTGATCATTTGCAGGGTAAAATGTCGATAATAGAGGAAAGCTTAAACGGGATGGACTTTGTCACGGTGTGGAGGAAAGTGGCTGAAGGGGTGGATCAGTCTATTTCAAATGGTCTTCTACTGACTAACATGAAATTTTACAACGGAGGCGTCGAAAGGCTAAGTAGCGACATGGAAGTCTTGTTTGGGGTATTTCGCGCTTGGTGTCTACGACCCGAAGGCTTTTTTCCGAGAGTGTGTGAAGGTTTGAAGTTGCTCAGGATGAGAGAGAAGCAAGTTAAAGATATCCTAGCGGGAGGGCTGGAAAGGTTAAAGGAGGAGGGCATTAGTCATTTGAGAGTCTTTGAGGCAGAAAAGATCGCAAAGAACCGGGTCTTTACGAGCTGAAGTTTCTGAAGCACAATCTCTCATTAACCCGTAGCGTTAGAGAAGAGACCGGAACAGTGCACCTAGGCGACAACACAATTGGTGTATAATATACTTAACCTCAGTCATTGTTTTCTCGAAGAAAGTTCAATAAAATCCTGTCAGCAACATGTTCTTCCGTTTGAATTGCGGAGACGAATTGACTGCACATGGACATGGTAGGCATACTCCCATGTGTTTGTTACTCTTCTCTCCTGTCCTGTGTATATTGGGGTGTGAACATTGAGACAAAAAGAAGTGACCTCTGATGTTAGTTTATGCTCCCACAGTTTGTGCTTTGATGGGAATTCGTTGATGCCCAAGAGCTTCCGAAGTTGGGTAGAAGATTCACCCAGAAAAGCTGCAAAGCGAGACAATAAGCTGCAATGATATGGTTCAGATGAGGACTTAATTGTGATTAGCTGCAATGATCGGTTGAACCTGCCATTGTCGTTACTTGCTAGCGTGCATGCTGATTTTTCTTTTCTCCCGAATTGGGAAGGACGAACCGTCATCATCAATTCTGATGCTTGGCTCTATTTTCGCAACCATAGACACTTGAAACGTCGTGGTCGGACGGCAGAGCAACATCTTTTCATGCACGAATTTTTCCCCACGGCCTGTCCATGTCAACCAGCAGGGGGCAGGGGCAGCGGCATGCCGTGTCAAGGGCAACGCCCCCCTCGGAGCCCGCCACATGGCATGTCAATCATGTGACGTAGCAGCGACAGGTCGCCGAGAATTTAGGGGCGAGATGGGGTTTGGTAGATGAGGCCAAGATCTCCAATTATTGGGCTTTTCCCCCATGAAAGCTTTTTCGTGTGTAATTTTAGCCACTCTCTCTGCTTTTCGCATGCCTTGTCACATCCTTTCTTTTTTTTCTTTATCTTTCATCGGATTCAAGTCCGAAATTCAAATGGGTCATCACAATGTGAAATTGCTTGTTCTTTGAAATTTGAGGAATCCAACTTTGTGCCGATCCATTAATCGCCTTGATTGAGCCAATTGGTTATTTTTTTCTATGCACCACTCAGTTTCCTCGGGTACTTTGACTCGAGGGACCGGCAAACTGAAAATCGTTCAGATAAATCCGTATTGCTATTTTGATTTATTTTCATGTAATCCAGACCAAGATGAAGAGAGAGAGAGTATGACAAAACTCTGATGCAATAGGGGGCTAAGTTCTTACGTCAATGGGCATGATTTGTAAAAGTTTGTGATTAGCTCTTTTTCAATTGGTTTGGTTCAATCATGACGGCTACAGGAGCTTTAAACATGACTTCTTTGAAAGCCACTACTCTCCAGACAATTTATCTAAATATTTGCAGCAGAGGTTTCCCCCTTGTTTCAAATTGAAGCTTGGGCAAAACGTTCTCTCTTTTTTTTCTTTTTTTTTTCAGGTGTGCTGTCGTCCCAAGTCTCGCAAACCCTAATACCATTTCAATATGAGTTGTCGTATTCGTGTGAGGAAATTGCCAACCGTGACACTGTGAATTAGGGTATGGGTGGTGATATATATATTGTGAACCAAGAACCCAAAGAACAAAGGGTGTTGGACAAGACCAAGATTTATAGCAAGAAAGCTGTGCAGGGGACTGTGTCTTGGCCCTAAACAAATGCCAACATGCAACAAGGTATCTTCTTGGTAGCATGTAAACATCGAGACTCAAATTAGATTGCCAAACTAAAGCTCACGAAATGACACGTATTCATGCATTGCGAATTATTAAGAAGCAAACTTACATTAGATCATGCACTTGAGTGGCATTATTCTCTTTTTTTTTCGATGATTAAGGACATACATGGTAACCATTCTTATTCTCTGATTCTGATTCTGGGAACAAAAAAGTATGAGAACCCTATTTGGTGACGCAAATAATTCGGATTCGGATTCTGTTCCCAAAATCAGTTTTAAAGAATCAAAATCAATTTTAGAGCAAAATTCAGAATTTTTTTTAAAAAAAGTTGGTTTTGGAAAAAAGAAACACTTTTGAGAACTACAAAACTGAATGAAGTCTCACATCTCTCATTTTTCCCTTTTAGTTCTCTAGTCATTTTTCCCTCAACCTAATAAAAATAAAATAAAATAAAAACTTAGAAAAAAATTATAATTTCTTAAAAAAATCACAAAAAAATAGAAAATCCCTAAAAAGAGAAGAAGCTTACATTAGGCTAGTTTGACCTCATTTTCATAAATTTGGCCCTAAATTTTCTAGAATTCACAGTTTAAACTCTTTTTCAAAAAATATCGTAGAAGATGAGGGCATCAAACATGCGAATGATAATATATATACTCGTAGATGTGTGTCACAAAATATGACTATCTACATGTGGAGCTGGAATCAAACATTCACTTGGATTTAGGATAGAAGCTACAAAATAATAGTGAAAGACCAGTACTTTGTATCAAGGAGGATAATTTAATTTTTTTTTTATCAATAGATAATTTGGTTATTCGGCTGTTATGTTTGTATGTATTTTAGACAAAGCAACATTTAAAGAAAAAAATGAGTTCTTAATATGGAAATTATTTCATGTTTCAATCGAACTTCAAATATCATATATTAAAATTTGTGTTTCATTTATGACGAGCTAAAAAAATAATATATTTTAAATTATTTTATTGTGCATTGGAAATTAGTCTTTAATTTTGGATGAAACTGTACAAAGTAACTACATAGTTATTTGGCTTAAAAGAAAAAAATTAGGAAGAGAAATAGTTTTTCGAAATAGGAATTTTGTGCAGTTATGAAACAAGTTTCTATTCCAGGAACAGAAATTTTGGACAGTTATCAAACGCGTTCTGATTCTCTAAAACTCATTCAGGAACAGAATCAGAAAAGCCATTTTAATCAGAATTAGTTTTCGGAATGAGAATGGTTACCATGTACGGTCTAAATTGGCAAAATTTCCTGGACCCATGTGCATGTAAAGATGAAAGACAAATTGGGCCCTTCTCGGGTTTTACTGAAACTCATTTGTGTTCCTCGTTTATGTGTTTTTCCAACTACCATCATGGGTCTTAGTCTCCCTCTATCTTTCTTATCACTCCCTTTATAAGCTTCCCTCTTGCTGCCATTTACACTTCCCCGGCTAGTTTCTGAAAGCTTTTGTGAGAGGCCTGATTGAAAGAGGAGAGTTGTGTTGGCGGGTTGATCAGCGATCGGCGATCATGTCCACAAGGAGATCAAGAACCTCTCAGTTCACAGAAGATGAGATCTATAATCACATCTTCAAGTTACAGGCTCTGCTTCCTCAGCTTGAGCAAAGGAGAAACAATGGAAGGGTATAGGACCATTTGACTTCTTCTTCTTCTTCTTCTTCTTGCTCTTTCTCCCCTTGCCTTCTATTTAGAAGTTCTTGTTAGTCTCGCACTACAAAGATGAAAATGACTTATGCCTTGAATTTTACAGTAGCACCTATCTGTCATCCCTTCAACACAAATTTTTCTTTTCCTTTTTCTTTTCCTTTTCCTTTTTCTTTTCCTTTTCCTCAAAATTTCCAGCTCTAGGTTCAGTGTAGATGAGTCAGAAGAGCATTGTAGACTAGAAAAAGGGGAAAAAGAAAATGGAACGAAATAGTGGAAAAGGACCTAAAGAAGAAACAGAAGGTCTTGGTTCAGCTGCGACAATAGTTACAATACCGAGTGCAACTCAAAGAGACTATAGTGACAAGGCAGCGCTTCAATGAAGCATTGAACTATGATGTGAAAATGAGTGCCTTCCATGCAAATATTCTAACTTCTTCGTTCATATATACAATGATAACCCCCAACTTTTGCAACGAAAAGATCTTGTTTTTCCCTTTTTTCTTTTAGATTTTGGCAGATCATATGAAAGGGTTCTTGTTTTTTTGTTGGCAACAGGTAGTAGTAGCCCCATCAAAGATCTTGAAGGAAACATGCAGTTACATTCGAAGGCTACACAGAGAGATGGATGAGCTGAGCGAAAGACTGACCGCGCTGTTGGATAATATGGAGATATCTAGTGTCGATGCCCAACTTCTTAGAACTGTTCTTCTACAATAAACCCTTTTTGTCTTTGCTTTTCTCTCTCTCTCTCTCTCTACATCTGTTGGTTGGTTTGAAGACAACCCTTCAGAGAGACATATTTTGTATCTTCTACTACTAAATTTAAGTTTCTTCTTTCCCCAAACTTTCAGTCCGGAGTCCACTTGAAATCTGATTTTCATGTGGCACCCACTCTCCACAAGTCAGAAAAAGAAGGGAAGAGCAAGAAAGAATGAAAGAATAGCTCAATCTTCTTTGTCCTTTATGGGTTTTAGCTATTCTTAACTACGTACTAATAGTTGTAAAATGAACATCGACGCATGCCCCACAGAGTACGTTGATAGATACAAGTAATGACCAGAAGCATCCTCTTATGGAATTGATAAATCGATGAAGTCGTCGGTTGATCTACTTTAAATGAAATTTTTGGGTAATGAGAACACAAGCAGACAAAACAAAGAAGGCCAATGCAAGAGGCTTGTTGATTAATGGACTAAATTAATTTGCAGAGTGGTCAACTAAAGGATATAGCTGCAACACAAGGGGAAAAAAAAAGAGCACGGAACGGATCAAAGGTACAGCATCCGCTTGTTTTGGCTTGTACACGCAATGAATGCCACCGTGAGTTTAAATGAAGCTGACGATCCTAAAGACAATTTCTTTAGAAGTCTTTTGAGTGATTACGGTCCAAAAGGGAAAGAGAAGTTATTGAATCCTACAAGATCCATTCTTTCTTTTTCCTTTCCTCATGGCAAATCTTTGTGAAAAAGCCCCGTTGTGAAGAAGATCGTGGACAGTGGGCTGTTAGCTAGTATGCATTCCCGTACAGCGTAAGTCAACCGGGATCCACTTTCTGGAGAATATGAGACGAAGAGAGACAGAGAAAATGTCTTTAGAGTAAGAGTATTTTGCAGCCATATATGTACTTACATGGATAAAGGGCTTCAGCTAGAATCGCAATTTACTGAACTCAGACTACTAAGTAATCACTGTAATTCAACAGCTGCGTCTCCTGAAATCAATCAGACCAAAAGACATTTTCCCACTAAAAATTCTCAGCCTCTACTCTAAAAGTCAAAATATCTTTCGAGAGTACAAAAGTTCAGACCACAAATAAGGTGAAGGATCTCAACACAAGATGATGATCCGGCACTTTAAGTCACATAAGTAATCGGCCAAACATCAACAAAGCTTGAAGTTTTCAAACTAAAGCAACAGCATTTTAAGCAAAATAGAAATAGCAGGACGATGATGGGCAATAGATAATTCACTAAGCGCCAGTCCTAACAGAACAGCCTGTAGTTTAATCCTCATCCTCTTCATCTCCATCGCCACCAGAAGCCTTCTTGGCAGCCGCCCTTTGGTTCTTTCTCTTTACCCTTCCAGGTCGCCCACCACCGAATGGACTAGTCAGCGAGAAATCAATATGTTTCTGTGAATCAACCCTCACCATGAAGGACGGGATGTTCACGACTTGCCTACCAACCCTGCCAGCCCAAAACGAAATCCAACATTAGGACAACAAAAACATAGTCAATAGCATGATAGCAGGCTGAAACACTGTGACGCAGTAGGCATTATTCTATTCATTTCATTAACGAAAATGAAAAAGAACTCCAGCATATACCACAAAATAACTTATCACAGATAATTCTCAGAGTCATAGCTCTAGATGAGCACTTCAATCTAACTGACTAATCAAAGCTACTGGCATTGTTTATTCAATCAGATAAAAAAAAATCTTCCTATGCATGCAATGACAAATTGCCTAACCTAATGACATCAGAATTCTAGACTCTAGAGCTGATAGTTAGCATTTTTTGTTCTCGCCAGGGGATTGTTGCCATTAAAACCAAGATCCAGGGACTTGGTGAAGTCAAAATCACAAGCTAAAACCATGATAGGAAGATATTGATGTAAATTAGCATCATGATCTGTCAAATTATCCACACATAGAGCATATAACACGACACTCGTATCAATATATGTCAAAACAGCTTTACCTGATATGCCTCTGCCTAATGAGCACCCTGGCATGGTGGATGGATTTGGCCATACCAGACTTGAACACCAATGTCTGCAGGCGGCGCTCGAGGAAGTTCTCCACAGTCAAGGCCAAGACATAATCAAGCTTATTCTGGCTCTCATCCAAAAGCCCATAGCGGTTCATCCGACGAAGAAGGGCCTCACCTTCAAAGATACGACGAGGGTTCTTCTCGTCAAGGGTCAGAAGCATCCTGGCGTTGTTACGGATCCTACTCAGCACGTACTGAACCCTCCATAACTCTCTCTTGCACCTCAACCCATACTCACCAACAAGTTTCAGCTCAGCATCCAGCCGTTCCTTCTCATACGGACGGCGAGGCTTCTTGAATGTCTTCCCATCTGCATCAAATCAAAACAGCACGCACAAATCAAACATCAGCCCACGCTCCAATCATTAGTCAGTGGCAAAGAAGAGCTTGTGAATTCGAATCAGCATCCTAACCAAACGAACAGAAGCACCTAATAGTTTATATGGATCCGGGCTCGTTCTTGAAGCCAAACTAAAAAGATTGCCCAAAAGATGAAATTTCTCAACGATCTCTACTTTGCAGCCGAGTGACGATCGCGGGGTGGACGGCAAAGTTTCAATTGCCGATCCCACAAACAAGTAGAACGTCTCCGCTCAGTCGAAAAACGCGCACTCCCAAATCTGATACTCATGCCCAAAAGCAAGCAGACATAGCTAACAAGAACTTCGCGTCTCACTCGATACTAAGACGGTTCCCATAAATCCTAAAAACGTGCACGTCATCACAGCGGAAGGAACTCAAGCTCCCTCTTAGACGCCGAGACCACAAAACTTCACATCACTGCAATCGATTTTCAGTCCTCAGCAGATCCCGCATGGAAAGAGGGGACTGCTTCGAAAGGCAAGACACAGCGAAGCGATCGTAAACGCAGGCTGATCCATCCGAAAGAACAAGAACTTTACACCTACAATCGAAAGAAAGGAAGAAAGAGAGAAGACTCACAGTTGCGGTAGAAGGAGACGTGAACCATGTCTGTGACTCTGCTCCGCCGGTGGCGCCTCCGTCTGGTAACTTGTCTACTCCCACGGAATGAAGGGAAGGCACACTGGAGAAAACCCTAGTTATGCCTCAATTCTCGTGGGACAGCGTAAAAGGCTCTCACGCTGTCGGGCTCGGGCTCGGGCTCGGGCTCGGGCTTGGTCTTGGGCTTGGGCTTGTAGTTGGGCTTGGGCTTTGGGGTCACCATTTTTAAGCTGGACCAGGAGTTTGCTAACTTTTCTGCTGATATATGAGTAATCAATTTTTTGAAAACCTGACATTACCCCCTTTTTTTCGGTCAAAATCATTACCCCGTTTATATTTCGAATTTTTTCCCTATTAAGTACGCTTTACAAGTGTCCTAATCCGACCTTTAACTCGGTTAAATACGAACTTGGGTACTTGAAAAAAAAATTCCGGATGCAATCGAATCATGTGCCTCCACTCAGCCGATGACACCGGACTCAAAATTTAATTGAACCACGGCTCTCCCGAAACTAAACTCCATTATCTCGCCTGGACCGTCAAACCTAATGCGCCGTGCAAGTTATAGCAGTTTGAATTAGAACGCGAGTGGATAAGCGCGCTCGCGGGGATCCAAGCGCGCTCGCGCCGATCCCCACCCCCTCCGACTCGAGATCCAAACTTGGCTGATTTGGTCGCTCAAATGAAGATGCATGATCCTTCATCTCTTGCGCCCCAAGGTAATGAAATTTAGAGCACCCGGAAGATCGCAATAAACTCGAAATCTTCCATGTCGCCCTCTCAGTTTCTCCACCTTGGAAACTTTCAACTAAAATGGCTTGACGTCGAAAGAGGCAACGCGAGTTATGAAGGAAGGGTAACTTCTGCTCTCAGCACTGAACTTTGACGTTCACATTGCCAACACAGAGACAGAATAATCCGCCTCTCTCGAGTAGTCGCAACAAATGACCGTTCTGTAAACCAAGTTGCAGAGGAAACACGAAACAAAAACAGCTCGACCAACATGTCATGCCGCAATGGCTAAAAAGTAACATCGATTTCGAAATACAGCGTCACACATCTGATAATCATCGAGGGGCTTAGATAAGGAAACATATCGATCCACTGCCGCGTGTAAATCTGAAGCCTTAAAAGGAAAATGGAGAATATTCTCGTTAAAAGAACACTCGGCAAATCCATGGAGAAGAAATTACAGAAAACCCAAACAAAAGGGTGACTCGCGCTCACTACGATAGGATAGCCACTAAAAGACCACCTTACCAAGGTCCTACTATAGCAGTAAAAATTATATTAATGTGTGCAGAGGAGACGCCCTTTGCCATCTCAGTCCTCCTCATCCTCTTCTTCTTCTTCGTCTTCCGAGCCTTCACCATTTCCCTGCGAGTTTGGAGACAATTCAGGGAGAATTCATGTGACCTTGTGATACGGTGCCACAAAGAACTTTTAACTATCCCGCTCTATTGAATTGTGGGACCGACAGGAATCTAAGATTAGAAAGAGATCCGATATACATGCACTCATACAAAATGGCCGAGAGGATCCATGCATCTGCGATATGTATTTATAAGAAACAGGCAAAGGACCAAGCTGGTTTTTACCAGGGACATGATTAAAGCGATACAATACATCAGAAAGGTGAGACTCAAGCATATTTACTGGGATGAGGAACCACTTAGTTTCAACTTTCATGATTGAAATAAGGGATAATCGTATTTACAGAACAAGCTCCGTTTGTTTCGCGGAAAATGATCATGTACAAAAACGAATGAACGAAAAGTATTTTCATCTTCCACGAAAAAGTTTAGAATTGTCGATAATAAAACATTTCCCATTAACTAATTATTCCAAGCGGTAGACATTGAACTTGCACACATGAACTAGTTGGGGGAATTCTGAGAGCTTCTGTGATTGAATAACCCATCAATAACAGCACTATCATTGTAGGTCATTTTGCCCCAAAGAATTTTCTTATTTAAAAGAAAATCACACTACTCACGATACTGAATAAGCATATTCACAAACAATCAGAAAAAGCAGGTGTGGGACAGAGAGAAGACGACGGGCAAGACAGAAATAGAAAGTATAATTATAGAGGAACGCCAGATATATCCATTTGGAATTTTATACAGCTTCATTTACCTCGTCATCATCGTCTTCGCCATCAAAATCCTCCTCATCAGCATCCTGCGTCAGAGCATTCGAAGTACCAAACAACGTGAGAGAAGGAATAACAGCTTCAGATTATAATTGGGAAAGAGACCAAAAATAATATGAGTGAGGCTAACAAAGAAAGGGAAAAAAATATAGTTACATTGTTGAAATAATTAAGCGGATTGGGCCACAAATCCTCCTTAATGATCTCAGCTATCTGCAATAAGTCAAATCAGCTCCAATTATACAGATGTAGCGCCTGAGTGAATTGGAAGTTGCCAGCTTTGACAAGATAAAGCTTCCACATAAGCCAAAAGGAACTCACCTCATCACTTATGTCCTCCATTTCCTTCTGCTGAATGTCAGTAAACCAGTGAAAGAAGCTGCACACAGGATGGCAATTAATTAGTAAGAAACAAATGGACGAAGTCATCCAGAGTAGGTCTTTCACTGAAAGAGAGGTCCTTTTTTATGAATTTGATGATTAAGACGTGCATGAGCAATTAAGAAGAGAAAAGTAATACCTACACTACCGCTTCCCATATCTCAGTTTGGAGCAACGGCTTGGCCCAGCTGGGGCCCAAGCTCACCAAGTTTAAGATTTTCCGGGTTCAAGACTTACCCTCCATCCCATTCATAACAATACGACTAAAGGAAAAAACTACTTTGAACCAGAGCAAACCAGACAAGAAGGCATAAAACAACTTCCAAACTATTGGTACTTGGGACAAGAATGCCAAAACAAGTTAAATAATAAAACAATTTGACAAAACTGCAGGTAAAAAGAATAACTCAAATTTAGGAGGAAAATACATCCTCACATGGTTCATCTTGTATCTATGGAATATTACAAGGAAAACAATATAAGGAAAATGATCACTTTCATTCAAATAATTGATGCATAGAAGTAAAAGCCTTGCCTTTCCTCAGTCAAAGGTCGCTTATTTCCTTTCTTTTCGTGAGAGACACCGTTAGGCAACCCCTATATATATACAAGCACCACTGAGTAAAATCACAAAAATAAAAAAGCAATCCAGAAAAAAGTACATGCATAAGTACGGACATCAAGACTCGAGAGCACCTACCATACCCTCCTTCCACTTAATTGGGGTAGCAGTAATTTTTGTTCCATCATCATGGAAGGTAAAAGTCTTCGTAAGCTTGGCATCTTCGAAATAAGGATTTGGATTGAAGTTCTAAACAGACATTGAGAAAACGATTAGCTAGATTGTCAGAAAGAAAAACAGGATGCTCTTCCGAAGTAAAGTGAACAGCAAGAAGGCTGAGCAAACTCACAAAGGTTATAGAGTATCCCGATTTTACGTCCTTAAAATCCTCCACTTCAAGGGAGCTTAGATACTTGAATATCTATAGAGCGAAATGACAAAAATCAGCTATGAAGTCAGCGGCCAAAAGAAATAAAAGACCTCAACAGTCAATACTCAATCTCACTAGTCCTGACGAAAATTGCATCTCAGAAGCTCATAAATATCACTTCTGATCTTTAAGTTTAGATATAATCCAAGACAAACCTTTTGGTCGTCCTCAGTCAGAAGTTCACAGAGAGCGGGATGACTCAGAAACTACAAACAAAAACAAGTAAGTCAAGACAAGACCCTTATGCAGGTAATGCCCATGCTATCATAAATCCCTTAATTAACTAGAACCGTAACATATCACAGCAACAACAAAGATCAGGAGAGATTACTGACAGCGGTCAGCCAGAAATCAGGAATCGATTTTATGATATCGCCCCTCTTATCATAGACAGGCCTCCTTATCTCGTTATACTTCTGCTCTACTTCCAAAACTTTATCACTAGCCTCCTCATTGATCTGGAAGAGTAAAAAAGGAGAGAAGGGTGAGAAAATATGAGTTAGTTCTCTTTAATGGGTTCTTATCCAACCGACAAAGTGTAAAAGACTGAATCAAATAGCAGTAACAAACCACTTCCCAGAGACAACCCCGCTTCTGTAACGTAAGCTACAAAAAGATGTGACCACAGCCCTACATAACTCGAACGGTTACAAAAGTGTGAAGCCAGACAACTAGACAACAAGCAGGTTATGATCCCAAAATCTACAAATTGAATCAGAAAAAATCCATAATGATCTTAGAAAAAGAAAAACAGAAACAAGGAAAGCGCATGGAAATCTGATACGTAGTCCTTGCAAATAAATTGCCCAATTTAGGTCTTCTTCTTTCCCACGAATAATTAAAACGAAGAACTAAATTCTTTTAATCTCCATCCATTCCCAGCTCAACACCAAGGAGAGATATCACACGAATCCAACCCTATAGAAAGAATCCCGACTAAAGATTCCAAATTTCTTCACGTGCTAAAAAACCGAATCTTCGCATCGACCCATCCAAGAATCGAAACAAAGGAAACGGTTTTAGGAATGCATTAACCTTCTCGAGCTCGTCTTGGATCTCCTGCAGCTTCTCGATGGAGATAACGAGCTCTCCGTCAATCTGCTCTGAGTTGTCCTCCGACCCTTTCTCGCCCACCTTCATCTTCTTCCCCTTGTCTGCAACCATTCTCGCCGAACCCCGAAACCCCGCCTTTCTCTATCTCTATCTCTATCTCTATCTCTCTCTGTGTCGAGAAAATTGTGTGAAGAATAGAATTCGCTTCTTGTAGTGGCACACTACACTGTTCCCAGCTCTGTGAAAGGGGAGAGGAGAGGAGAGAGAGAGAGGGCGCGAGCGAAGCCTTCAGTCAGAAGTACTTTGTGTTAGGGTTTTTGGTGGGTTTATGTAATGAGGTTAATTACTTTTTCTTTTTCTTTTTCTTTTTCTTTTTCTTTTTTTTGCCTTTTCAGAGGGTAATCCCAAATTTAATCAAAGGAATAAAACGTGATTTACACGTGGACCGACGGATGTTTGACAACTCAGACGGCGGATCTTGAAC
This sequence comes from Rhodomyrtus psidioides, assembly GCA_021437785.1. NCBI lineage: Eukaryota > Viridiplantae > Streptophyta > Magnoliopsida > Myrtales > Myrtaceae > Rhodomyrtus > Rhodomyrtus psidioides. Next base: position 7,350,405 of record JAILYB010000015.1, on the reverse strand, counting down.
TGATTCGTGGAACGGCGAGGGTATTCTCGACATTTCGGCGCTGTGGCCCAATCTGGTTGGTCGGTTGTAGATTTTTAAGGCAAAGGCGTCCCTTACGTTAGTGAATCTACTCGGTCGGAGTTATCTTATTAGTTGCTGCGCAAGTGGGACCCTTTCAAAGCTCTAAGCGTAACCTCAATGTTACGACACATGTTATGAAATTTTCGATTTTCGATCGTAACTGCTTTGTACATCACGAGAAGTGAAGATTCAGGGTTAGGCGAAATCATCACCGTTACTCCAATGAAGATACGAGCAAAAAAAAAAAAAAAATCCTCATCACACGAGGTACGCAGCAATCAGGCAACACATACGAACCGTTCAAATTTTTTTTACTTTTTTTTTTTTTGGTCGAAGAACCGTTCAAAAGTTGACGAGGTAGAAAATAGCGTTGGTAATGAGTTATTTTTGGTTTGGTTAAGGTAAGAAAGAATGCCTCCTGTCCTGTGTGTAGTGCAAGCCTGCAATTCTAGCATGTCATGCATAATTGATGAGTTTCTATTTTCGCATGGTATCGTAATCATTATGAGTGATTGGTTCCCGATCCGGTCTTATTCCCGTCAAGAACCGAGAACTGGACCGATAGTCCGGTTCCCATTTTTCGAAATAGTAGACCCGATTGGCCACCCCGAGAACCGGGAACCAGACCGGACCGTTGGTCCGGTCCGATTCGAAGGAACCAATGTCTTAAAATGGACAAGACTAATATGACACCACAAGTGTAATCCACGCATGTTTCGGCATATAACTGTTGCTATGACATTAACCATGATGGGTCGTGCTTGGGTTGTCCTCGTGACGCGGATCGTGCTTTTTGTAACTCGTGTTTTAAAATTGCAACGGTTCGTTGCAATTTCAAGGAGTTTGCCAAACACATTATAAAAGTTGTCCGCATAACTTATCACAAAGTTCGATAAAAAAAAATACACTTATCACAATTATAACGATTGCAAGTAAGCCGGGTGAAACAACCTATTAGTCCTCAAGCCACTAAAACTACATCGTCCCCTACTACGAATTAAAGGCATGCTAGTAGAGAACATGGGCCAATTCTAAGGTCTGACTGACCCGTTTGTAAGTTTTAAGGTTTCTTAGAATTAACACACCGCAGAGCCCAACCCAACATTGGAAACGAATCCCACCCACCATCATAGATATCAATAGAAATAAACCCCTAATAAAATTCGATCGGTCCGGTCCAGTTCTATGGCCCTAGAACCGGAAATCGGACCGCCCAATCACAGGTTCCAATTTTAGGAACCGGGAACCGGACCAGACACCTCTAGAACCTGGAACCGGACCATCGGTTCGGTCCGGTCCCGATCCGGTCAGATTTGGGCGGTCCGATTTGCTCATCTCAAGTAATCATGTCATGTTGAGCTAGGGTTTAGTTTAATCTCGACATATTTATTATCTCTGTGGGACAATTTTTACGAAACATATTAACTTTTGTATTGCTCCCTTTCTATTTACTTACATATGTTGGGTGTAACCCTCCACCCATATTATTGCAAGTTATGCGCATCGCGTAACTAATATAATCTGGAAAATTACCAAAACAGTTCTAAACCTTTTGTATTTGTACCAATTCAGTCCTAAATCTTTTTTTTTACCGATTCAGTCCTAAACCTTTTACAATTGTGTCATTTAAGTCATTCCGACGAATTTTGGCCTGCCGGTGCTGACGTGGACACCGGCCGGCCGACGGAGCAATATTTTAATATTTTTTTTGAGTTGTTAATGTTTTGTTTATATTTTTAAGATTTTTTTCTTTTTTTTCTTTTCTCCTCCCACCTCCATCTTCCTCCTTGCTACAGACGCCACTTCTTCCTCCTTGCTCCAGACCGCCCCTCCTTCTTCCACCGGTGCCGCTCCCGGTGATGGTCATGACTCGGCCTGGCGAGCTTGAGGCGGCTGTTCCCGACGATCTCGGGCTCGCTCGAGGCCGACGGCAAGCCACGAGCTCGCCAGATCCAGGCGAGCTCGAGCTCGGCCATGGCCGGCGAGCTCGGGACTTGCCAGATCACGAGCCTCGAGCTCCGCCGAGCCCGACGGTAAGCCACAAGCTCCTGATATTTTTTTTTATACCCAAAGAAACGAATGGGGAACAAAGGAGGCGAAAGAATCAAGACAACGCCTAGAAAGAAATGGGAACAAAAAAAAAATTGGATAAGGGCGGGGTCACAAGAAGAAGACCGGAACTCCCATGGTGAATCGAAGCAAATCTCTGGGTAAAAACAGGGGGGGAATTTCCTAGGAAAAGGAATGAAATTTGGGGCAGAATCGTGAAGAAAGAAGAAAAGTCGGGAATTTAATTTGGTCGAAGCAAAATTGAGTGGCGCTGGATAGGGGAGAGAGAGAGAGAGAGAGAGAGAGAGAGAGAGAGAGAGAGAGAGGTGTGGCTTGCCGTCGGGCTCGGCGGAGCTCGAGGCTTGTGATCTAGCAAGTCCCGATATCGCCAGCCATGGCCGAGCTCGAGCTCGCCTAGATCTGGAGAGCTCGTGGCTTGCCGTCGGCCTCGGGCGAGCCCGAGATCATCTGGAACAGCCGCCTCGAGATCGCCGAGCCGAGTCATGACCATCATCGGGCGGCCGGAGGAAGGAGGGTGGAGCGGCACCGGCGGAAGAAGGAGGGGAGGGGCTGTCTGGAGCAAGGAGGAAGGAGGAGTGGCGTCTGTAGCAAGGAGGAAGATGGAGGTGGGAGGAGAAAAGGCAAAAAAAAAAGAAAAAAAATCCTAAAAATTATAAACAAAACATAAAAAATTCAAAAAAATATTAAAATATTACTCCACCGGCCGGCCGCGCGGGCGTCCACGTCAGCGCCGGCAGGCCAAAATTCGCCGGAAAGACTTAAATGGCATAATTGTAAAAGGTTTAGGATTGAATCGGCAAAAAAAAAAAGGTTTAGGACTGAATTGGCACAAGTACAAAAGGTTTAGGACTTTTTTGGTAATTTTCCCTAATCGTCATATTTGTATACATAAGTCAATTTGATTTTGTAATACCATCCAAATGATGGCCTAGTGATAAATAGGTCACATGTCCACAAAATCACCAATTCGTCGCTAAATTGGGTCGTAACTTTTGAGAAGATATTTCCTAACTGCTAACATGCTGATGGACCTTCGTCGGTATTGGCGAGTACAACAAAGTTAGTATAACTCAAATCAAGCCCTCCTTAGCTGACGGTGAAATCGTTAAGATATTGCATGCAAGAAGTCGTGAGCATTGATTGCATCTTTCCCCCACCTTGTTGCCGATACACAAATATGGGCCTAATTCCAAAAAAAACCTCAAACTTTGACGTTTGTCCCAAAAATATCCATAACTTTTTTTTTGTCTCCTAAAAAACCTTCAACTTTTGATTTATCCAAAAAAAAACCTCAAACTTTGATCTTTGTCCCAAAAATATCCACAACTTTTTTTGTCTCATAAAAAAACTCTAACTTTTGATTTTGTTCCAAATTTACCACAGTTATTAAAAAAAAAGGAGTGTTTCGCGCCCAGTTGAACAGAACCCATGATTGTTCGACAAAGATCAAAATGTACTTCCAATTGTTTCGAGGAAAAATGTTTGACACATTGCAGCCGCATTAATTCATTTCGAGACATAATTGAGTTACCCTATATTCACATAAAAATTTAAGTGGGAACAAGATATTAACAAATCTTTTTCTTATACTTCAAATCTTTACCGAAGCGATGATCACAAGAAAGCATTGGGGACAGCAGTTTTTCGTCACAGAGGCAGGGTCGACAGCAGCTTGTTGTCACAGATGCAAGGTCAACACGATGGTCCTCGGTGGAAGGCTCGATTGGCATCGAGGACTATCAACGGGTAAGGAGCCGATGACGAGGGTTGCTATTGTCTCAGGATAAGGCTACACCATCGAGCGACGGTTGAGAATCACTTGGAGATTCGACAGAAGCTAAACGGCCGATGTCGGGTCGTCGGGAATTCTACGAGATGGGTTTTGAGGGTTTTTTTTGTGATCGGACTAGTAGATTTGGGACAAATTCAAAAGTTGAAGGTTTTTTAGGAGACAAAAAAAAAGTTGTGGATATTTTTGGGACAAAGGCCAAAGTTTGAGGTATTTTTTGGATTGGATTGGTAGACTTGGGACAAAATCAAAAGTTGAAGGTTTTTTATAAGACAAAAAAAAGTTGTAGATATTTTTGGGACAAAGGCTAAAGTTCACATGTCCACAAAATCACCAATTCGTCGCTAAATTGGGTCGTAACTTTTGAGAAGATATTTCCTAACTGCTAACATGTTGATGGACCTTCGCCGGTATTGGCGAGTACAACAAAGTTAGTATAACTCAAATCAAGCCCTCCTTAGCTGACGGTGAAAATCGTTAAGATATTGCATGCAAGAAGTCGTGAGCATTGATTGCATCCTTCCCCGACCTTGTTGCCGATACACAAATATGTGGCATTGTTAAAATCACAAAAGATGGGATGAGGACTATCATGCCCTTGTGATAGAGGTAATCGATTTTAGGATAGATGGACTTTCACCCTAAAATCGAGAACCGCTGTCGCGACCCTCTCGAGCGCTATCTGGCTAGAGAGGGTTAATGGGCCGCCCGATCGCTGGCTTGATCGGACGCGGGCCTCTCCCAAGGTCCATTACCCAAATCGCAACGGCTGGATATACGTGGTCGACCTTCAGTGTAGTCTAATGACATGTGATAAGTGTACATGCCAAGGAGTTGCCACCAATCGTTTCGTGGAGGGTACAATCGGAAACCCTATCGAATAGTTGGGAGTGGTCTATTCGATTCTGCGGAAACCAAAAAAGTGGGTTCGAGGACTTAGTTACGCCAACTGTCAGAGTTGACGCCCTTTCGGTACCGAAGCTGAATGGTTTATCTGATCATAGGATTTCATACAGACGAGTGGGGTACAGATCCTAAATCTAGGAGTTCATGCAGAAGGGAATGGCTACCCTATCACTCACAATCATTAAAAGTAAATGCGCAAATCAAGGATCCAGTACATGCGGATAAAACACATGAAATCAGCATGGCATACCTAATGAGGCCCTATTAGCCAAGAGAAATATCAATCAAGGCTTAGGAATGATTTTGGCATGATTTGCCCATGAGGGGCAAAATCGTAATTTTGAACAATTCGGGGAAAATCCGCCTTGAAAGGGAAAATTTATCATTTTAGACGAATTGTAAAGTCAAAAGACGGGGGAAATAGGATTGGCCATCAATCCAATCCATTTCCTATTTTTCGGAAATTTTCAGGATTTTTCTGGGATTTAAAAGTGATTTTACCCTTAGAGGGGTAAAATCGTCATTTTGGACAAAGATGAGAACTGAAAATCTCAAATATTAGGGTTGGTCACCCACCTGACCCAAACCCTATCTTTAAGCAATTTTCAGGACTCGATTGAGACAAGAAAGACGATTTTCCCATTGAGGGGCAAAATCGTCATTTTGAGAAAAAGGACGAGACTCGAAAACCCAAGCCTAAGAGTTGGTCACCTATTCGACCCTAATTCTTACCTTGGCATTATCAGCCTCATCTCGCATATACAGCAGAGGCGACTTACCCCTAAAGGGTAATATCGTCAAGTTTCGGAAGAATGGATAAGAAATCCCAAAAATAGGGTTGACCAATTGTCTGTGGTCAATCCTCGATTTTTGGGGATTTCTGGAGCGTCTAGGATTTTCCCACAATTTTTTCACATTTTTTTTGGAATTTTTTGGAATTTTCTGGCATTTTTTTTGGATTTTTTGGGATTTTTCTGATTTTTTTTTTATTTTTAAAATCATTTTCCGATTTTTTTATTAAAAAAATGTTATTCGGGCCGGGTTGACCCGACCCACTTGGGTCGGAACCCGGCCCAGACCCGAATTCGGCGAGCCGAAGCCTTAAAACGGCGCCGTATCCCGCGTTTTTATTTTTTTTGAATTATCCGGATTTAATCTGACGGTCCCTAATGAACCGCGTGGCCAACCCACGGTCTTTGGATCAGATTACCTAAACCTACGGCCTCGATCAAAGATTGACTGTCTCTTTGCCGTCCGATCCGATTGCCTAGATCTACGATCACGATTAGAACCCAAGACTTGATCTGAGCCGCTCAACCCAACTAACCTAAAACGACGTCGCATACCCACTAACCTATACGGCACCGTTTTGGTTCTGCTTGATTTTCCAATTTAAAATCATTTTCGGATAATCCCAATTATTGATCGGACGGTCACCATTTGTTAGACTCGATTAACCTAAGCCGTTCGATCTATGCTGACTCGCCCTAACCGACTAACGGTCGAGCTGACTCGACATCCACACGGACCAATGGCGGACTGCCACCTAAGCTTTGACCTATTGACTATGCCACATCAGCTTCGTCTTCAACCTCGCGACTTTGGTGGAATGAACGGCTGAGCATCTCCGGCGATGATCTGACGGTGGAATATTGACGGAATGGAACGAGACCGGTGGCAATCGACTCGCAATAACCTCTATTTTAACATATCTAAGAATCGCGACATCTAATCCACAGAATCACAAGTATCATGCAAAGTGCCGAGTACGGCCATGGGAGTTCAATCGCAAAGACCACGCGAAATCAGAACGATTCATTCATAGATTGACACGGCAGGAGGTGCAGAAGACTTACCTCGAGCTCCGATTGAGCTCGCTCGGCCCAAATTTGGCTGGGCAAGGATGAATAGTAGTCGGCTATGAAGGCTAAGTTCGAAGACTCGATTCGGGGTATGTAAGCGAAGTCAATGCAGAATGAAGATGCGACAATGGTCAGTGATGTTCAAGGAGTGAAACGCACATAATAATCGAAAGAATGAACAAGAAATGCAAGATTTGCCATTGAAGCTCAATGAAGAACTCGAAGCTGTGACTTACCTATTTCCGCGATCTTAGGCTGTATGGTCGGCGGCGTTCGCTTCCTGGCACACTAGGCGAACCCCCGACGGTCTTCTTTGGCTTTGGTTTGGCCGGAGACGGCCCAACCAGCGCCTTCCAATCGAGCTCAAGTTCTCGACGACGGGGGTCGAAGAACGAGCTCTGCCTTGCGTTCTCTCTCTCTCGCGTGATTCAGTTCATCTCTCCCTAACTGAATCAACCTCTCCCCTCTTCGCGAAGGCTTTCTGCCTTATATACCATTTTCAGTTTTAGTGCCGAATTCGGGAAGTTGGAACAGGTGACCTTCGCACGTGAAAACACGTGCGAAATGGTCACCGACGACCGGTTTTCAACGGGTATCAAATGGCAATTCTATTCGGGGCCCTTGGCGACTGCATTTGGCACAAATTTGGGCGAATTTCATCCAAATCCTGTCGTCGTTGACTTTCACAGGTGCCGTGGCCTTGACCGGCTGATTACTCTCCGTTCCGGCGACCATTGATCCTCATTTCGGTCCCAATCGACGGGAAACGTCCTAAGGAATCAAACGCCCACAAGTGTGTCTTCGATCATAGCCGATTGGTCCGTCAATTTGGCTATCAAAGCTCGGCATTTTACTGTTCATTTGTGCAGACTCCCGGGGAAGAAGAAGACACTGTAGCAGACCGGTTCGACCGGTCGGACCGGCGGTCTAACAAGTCCGAACCGGTTCCAATTTGGGATTTTCAAAATTAGTCTAAATCTGTTGGGAATTTTTGCAATTAAATTTCAGAATTGAGTTTAGCGCATGGATTTTATCTGAAAATATGGTTTTGCCCAAAATTTCACCTCAATTTCTATAAAAACCCCAAATTTCTATTTAATTGCAAAATTAGGGATTGTGCAATTGAAGGTTCAAATGACCAAATTGGACCAAATTACCTATCCCAATCGATTCAAAATGGTAAAAATCATTGGGCAGCATGTTCAATTTGTAATGATAGCCCTTGAATTGAAAGTAATTTCAATTATGCTCAAATTCAAGGACTAAAATGCAATTAAGTTTGCAATTGAGCAATTTATCCGAACAATTAGGTCAAATTGAAATAGGGGACAGTTAGATTGAATGTCAAGATCCTAAAAAAATGCTAAAATTGCAAATTAAAAGACTCAATTGATATTTTTTTCTCAGATTCAATAACATGGGTTACAAAGGAACACCTATAATTGAATCCGATTTTGAACTTTTTGTGAGGTCAAAAATACAAGGGATTAAAAATAAAAATATTGGCTATTTTTTCATATTTTTGTGACCTCGAATTCTATTTTTCCTGATTTTTTTTAGTATTTTTCTATTTTCTAAAAATACCAAAAATGTGAAAAATATGGAAAATTATTTTTTGGTCAAGAATGGTTCCTTGGGCTTGGCCAAGGCCACCAAAGTTGATTTTGTAATTTTTTTGACTTTTTGTAAATTTTTTTTTATGATTTTTCAAAAATAAAACTGAAAAAGACTAGGTCAAAAATCAGGTGTCAACAACCGCCCGCGAGAGAACATTATCACAAAATGCGAATTGTGAATTACCTGCTCGTTTTAGGGATTCGCTCGAGAACCAAACCATCGGTCAGATCGGATTTCCAGTTGGATCCATGGAATCGGTCCTACCGAGTACCAATATCAATTAAAGAAAATTTGCTAAAATATCACGTATTCTGTTTAGTGAATAGCACTTCCATATGAGACAGATGAATTTTTTTGGAAATTGTTAGTTCCATTAGCATTAATTTCATATCTGTCTCTACATGGTTCTCGGTGAGCTAGGTCTGGGCCCGCGAGTCATGAAAATTTGAGGGAATATCATGTACTATGTTTAGTGAACAGTAGTTTCATATGTCTTATGTAAGATAAAACTGTTTGACAATCGTTAGTTCCATATCCGCCACTATAAGATTAGCCCGAGAGTCATGAAAATTTGAGAGAAATATATCAATTAAAAAACACATATCTATATTATATAAATAGGTCCGGTCTAGTTGGTCCGGTTGCATTATTCTCACTGAAAATTGAAAACCAAATCGTATTCGCCAGTTCCAGAAAATTGAAATTGGAATCGAATCCGCACCTTCCAATTACCATCCAAAATCAGGCGGTTTAAGGAACCAATTAAAATTGGAAAATGTAAAGGCATGCAAAAGGCCGTTTTTCTTTTTAATTATGAGAAGACGACGGAAAAAAAATGTGGAGAGTGGGATTTGAACCCACGCCCTTTCGGACCAGAACCTTAATCTGGCGCCTTAGACCAACTCGGCCATCTCCACGTGAGTGGCTGTCCTTTTAAATAATTATTTATTTAAACTCTTTTTTCTGTGTTCGTATAAATCTTCCTCCATCCCGTGACTGCCCTTTGTTTCATTTCATGAGACCTTCGCTCTGCCATCAATGGCTGACCACTCTCCTCCATGTGAGAATTACGCACTCCTATGTCCCACACCAATCCCATTTCTTCTCTTCTAGCCCATTCTCTCACTACCGTCAAGGCCTCTCTCGCTTCGCTCTCTCCGCATCACAGAGACGCGGTGTCGCCACCGTCTTCGTCCCCATCCGAGCACCCAGAAGACCCACCTGGAGTTCCACGGTCCGAAATATCGATCTTGAAGAGGACCCTCTGCAGGTGATTTCCTTTTTTAGCGACGCCCAAAGGTTCAAGCAAAGTGGGTATCCTTGGGACCCTTACGCGTGTGCTTCACTGATCAAAGCCTGTAACAAGTTGTCTGCCACCTTGTTGGGAAAGTCGATTCATTGCTGGATTTTGAGGCGTGGCATGGGCCATAATGTGAATGTATTGAATAGCTTGATACACTTCTATTTGAGCTCGAGCAGGTTGACGGGTTACGCTCGTGTGTTGTTCGATGGAATTCCTGATAGAACTGTTGTTACGGTGAATTGCATGATTTCTGGGCTTATGAAGAATGGGGATTTCACTGCTGGTTTGAGTTTGTTCAGAAGAGTTCTGGGCTGTTCTGTTGGGGTGGTTTTGAAGCCAAATCATGTCACTTTGGTGATTGTAATAGGCGGGTGTATTGAATTTGGGCAATTTGGAGTGGGGAAGATCTCTCATGCATATTGTTGGAAGATGGGATTGGTTCTGATGATCGAGGTATCTAATGCTCTTGTAGATTTGTATGCAAAATCAGGGTTTATGGAGGATGCGGACATGATATTTAGTACTATGATGTGCAAGGATATTATTTCGTGGAATACTATGCTGGCAGGATATGCTAGGGATCATAACTTCACAAAAGCTCGGGCTTTGTTCAAAGAGATGAGAGCCCAAGACATGCTGTGTGACAAAGTGTCCTTGATTAGCATGCTCGTGGCCTGTGCTAATAGTAGGAATTCTAATATGGGAAGGGCAATACATAGTTTAATTAAAACAAGTGGAGTACAGGTGTCAGGTGCTCTTGGGGCCGCACTAATCAGCATGTATTCGAAATCCGGCTTGATAGACTGCGGTAACAATGTCTTTGATGAATTACCGCGTCATGATCTTGCATCTTTGAATTCCATGATTCATGCTTATGTAGAATGTGGACGAAATCTCGAGGCAATTAGCCTCATCCATGTTATTCGTTCTAGTAAACTAAAACCAGATGAAATGACAATGCTAGGTCTTATCTCTGCTTGCCGAAATTTTGGAGAGATGTGTCACAGTATTGACATGGAATCTTTTTTCAATCAGAATGATCATCTCCACGGAAGTATTGTACTGCAAAATGCATTGATAGATATGTTTGCAAAATGCGCCTGCATGCCTAAAGCTAAATCTGTTCTCCAGAATATGGTCAAAAGGGATATTGTCTCGTGGACATCAATTATATCTGGTCATGCCATCAATGGCGAAGGAAAGGAAGCTCTTGCCGCATTTCAGGAAATGGTTGCTGAGAATGTAATGCCAAACTCTGTTACATTCATCGCAGTTTTGTCAGCATGCGCCCATTCTGGCTTGGTTGACGAAGGTCGAAGGTTGTATGACACTATGCGTCACGAGTACCATATTGAGCCCAAGATCGAGCACTGTGGATGTATGGTCGATATGTTTGCACGAGCAGGTCTATTGGAGGAGGCATACGAGTTTGTGATGAACGTGCCTGTAGAGTGTAATGCTGTAATTTGGAGGACATTAATAAGTGGGTGCAGAGCTTATGGTGATTTTGATCTGGGGGTAGACTTGGTAAGTAGGCTTATGGATGGAAAGACATGGAAGGACGATCAGGATCATGTTGCTTCGTCTAATATTTTTGCTGAAGCAGGGAGATGGAACTGAAGAGAATGGAACAAAAGATAGTTTTATGAATATATCACTATATCTTAAACTGATAATACAAAGGGCCTATGTATAGGCTTTCCTAGAGAGATTATTTAAGGTAACTAATAATTACAAATAAACAGAATGAATCAAGGAAGATCACGATCTTATAATATCTCTAACATCCCCCCTCAAACTCAAGGTGACATTGAAGAGGTCAACTGGAGTTTGGAGAACAGCTCTTGGAAACGTCCACTTGAATGTGCCTTAGTGAAGATATCAGCCGTCTGAGCAGTCGATGAAATGGGGATAAGTCGAATAGTACCATGAAGTACGTGAGATCGTACGAAATGACAATCAATTTCAATGTGCTTGGTACGCTCATGGAAGACATCATTATGAGCTATTTGAATAGCACTCCGGTTATCGCAATAAATGATTGTTCCACCATGATGACGAACTCCCATGTCTTCTAATAACCGTCGCAACCATAATAGTTCGGATGCCGTATCAGCCAGAGCTCGATATTCTGCCTCTGTACTAGATCGAGCAACAGTAGTCTGTTTCTTACTTCGCCAGGAAATAAGGGATTTGCCTAAGAAGAGGCAGTAGCCAGTAGTAGAGCGACGATGAAGAGGGTCACCAGCCCAGTCAGCATCTGAATAAGCCGTCAACTCTAAGGTTGAATTAGTAGAAAAGTGAAGGCCGTGAAATAAGGTACTCTTGACGTAGCGAAGAATGTGAAGAACAGCAGCAAAGTGAGTCGTCCGCGGCGTGGTCATGAATTGACTTACAATGTGAACAGCATAAGCAATATCAGGACGGGTAACTGTGAGGTAAATAAGACTCCCAACTAGCTGTCGATAAAGAGTAGGATTCGAAAGAGGAGTCCCATCTTTGTCATCAAATTTGACATTAGTCTCGATAGGAGTTGAAGCAATCTTGTTATCTGTAAGTCCAGCTCGAGAAATAAGATCAGTGGCATATTTTGCTTGAGAAAGGTAATATCCAGAAGAATCGGAAGCAACTTCTAAGCCTAGAAAATAGCTGAGTTGACCAAGATCTTTCATTTCAAAATGTTCACTCAAATACTGCTGTAGTTTTGCAATACCATAATGATCATCACCAGTGATAATCATGTCATCCACATATAAGAGTAGGAGAATATTCCCACGAGATGTTCGTTGAATGAAGAGTGCAGTGTCATAAGGACTAGAAGTAAATCCAAGACGTTCCATAGTAGAACTAAACTTGGAATACCATGCACGGGGAGCCTGTTTTAAACCATATAATGCTCGGCGTAGTCGACACACTTTATTCGGAATTTGAGTATATCCAGGGGGAGGCTCCATATAAACTTCTTCAATGAGATCGCCATTGAGGAATGCATTTTTAACATCCATTTGGAACAGAGACCATCTTTTAATAGCAGCAATAGCAATGAGGCTACGAACAGAAGTAAGACGTGCAACTGGAGCAAAAGTCTCATCATAGTCAATGCCATACTCCTGAGTGAAGCCTTTGGCCACTAGTCTGGCTTTGTAACGTTCCACTGTACCGTCTGCCTTTGTTTTTATTTTGTACACCCATTTACAACCTATAGTAGACTTTTCAGGAGGTAAATCAACCAAATCCCAAGTGTGAGATTTTTCCAATGCATGCAACTCATCAGCCATTGCTTGCTGCCAAAGAGGATTGGTACGAGCTTCTCGATATGTGCGAGGTTCGTGAAAAGAAGCAATAGTAGAATAACAATGAAAATCGCGAAGCCGAACAGAAGGTTGACTTACACGTGTAGAACGACGAATTGGAGAGGAAGGAACATCCAATGGTGGAGAATCCGCGGATGGCACAGACATGTGAGGAGCTGCCGAAGTGGGATTTTCAGAGATACCTGCATCAAAATTCTGAATGGACAATTCCAAATTGGAAGAGTCATGTGTGTCATCTTCTGGAAATAGGTCGATAGAACTATTAGTGAAGAAACGGACAGTTGGGGAAGGCGTAAAAGGATGGAGAGATGAAAACATCTTATGTTCCCAGAAGGTAACATGGCGAGATACACGAAGTCGATTTGAAATAGGATCCCAACATCTATACCCCTTATGCTCAATGCCATATCCAAGAAAGCAGCATAGACGAGCACGAGGTTCTAACTTCGTGCGTTCGTTAGGAAGGAGATGCACAAAACATGCACTACCGAAGACTCGAAGCAGGTTGTAATTTGGAACACTGCCATACAAGCGCTGATAAGGAGAAATGTTACCTATAAGAGGTGTCGGAATGCGATTGATAGTATATACAGCAGTATGACAGGCTTCTCCCCAAAATTGTTCTGGACATGATGATGATATAAGAAGAGTACGTACGGTGTCTAAGATATGTCTGTGTTTGCGCTCTGCTCGACCATTTTGTTGGGAAGTTCCCGGACAAGAACGATGAATAATGGTACCGTTCTCTGAAAGAATTCGAAGGAACTCCTTTTCCCTATATTCCATGGCATTATCAGTACGAAAAATCTTGATGTTCTGGGAAAATTGTGTTTGGACCATGGCAACAAATTTACTAAAGATGTCAGTAAGATCAGATCGATTTTTCATAAGAAAAACCCATGTATAACGGGAATAATCATCCACGAAAATCACAAAGTAACGAGATCCTCCCATAGTAGGAGTAGGAGATGGTCCCCAAATATCAGAGTGAATCAAATCAAAAGGAGCAGAAGAAACAGATTCACTAATATTGAATGGTAAAGCATGATGTTTTCCCAACTTGCAAGACAAGCAATCGAATAGTTTATTGTCAACGGAACCTAAATAACCATTTAGAATCAAAGAACTTAATCTAGAAAGTGAAGGATGACCCAATCGAGAGTGCCAAGTTTCAGATGAAACTGTGGCAGCAGCACATCCAGCAAAGGAATTTGGAAGCCTCAACGACACAAGCTCAAATAAGCGTCCCACTTTACGGCCTGTCCCAATTGTCTGTCCCGTCCGTGGATCCTGCACATGACAACCATTCGAAGAGAAATGAATATCAAAACCAAGGTCACATAATTGTCCCACAGATATCAAGTTTAAGGAGAGTTTGGGAACCATAAATGTATCAGGTAAGGATAATTTTGATGTCAAAATATTGCCCGTATGACTGACTATCATTTGAGAGTGATCGGCAGTATGAATTATAGGTGCTTGTGAATTGTATGATTTTGATTGAAATAAATTGGAATTGGAGGTCATGTGATTACAACAAGCAGAATCAAAGAACCACGAATCGGGAGTACCTGGAGTTACAGATAAAGCAGAAGAGCTAGAAGTACCAGATTCTTGAATAATGGAACGGACTGTTGATCGAAGATCATCTAACGAAAGAGTAATGGATGAACTTTTGGAGGAATCCTCAATAGCAGCAGTAGCAGCAGCAGTGAGCGGGCGTGCAGGTGGACCTCTGAACCGAGATCGGTTGTTTGCTCCTGTAGGTTGCTTAGGTTGTAGCTGATAACAATTTGAAGCACGATGACCAACTTTGCGACAGTGAGTGCAATAAGGTTTGCGCCATGAAGAGGACCCTGGAGTAGCAAGTACTGCATCTGTAGGCATGGAAACTGGAGTAGTGTGTTGCGCCTTTAAAGTGGCGAGCCTAGTCTCCTCAGTTAACAATTCAGATATAACTGCCTCAAGATGAGGTAAAGGGTCTCTATGGAGAAGTGAAGCTCGCACCGATTCAAACTCATCATTGAGTGCCATCAGAAATTGCATAATACGCATACGATCGCGATATTCAATAAACTTACTAGCATCAATATTCGAACTCCATTTCGGTTCAGATAGAGCGAGCTGGTCCCATATAGCATGCATTGATGATAAAAAATCATTAATAGACTGACCTGTCTCCTAGTGCATACGATGTAAATTTCCTAACAGTTGATACTGATGAGCAATGTCTAATGCGGAATAACGACTAGCAAGAAGATCCCAAGCTTCCTTGGCTGTATTTAAGCGTCCGAACTGAAGTCTGATAGATGGAATCGAAGTATTTCGAATCCATGTGAGTATTTGATGATTCTTACTATCCCACTCCTCTAAACGTTCAGCAAACTTAGCATCAGCTTCACCAACAGTCTGGGTAGGCTCACGAATATCTCCAGTGACATAACGCCAAAGCCTACGTCCTCTTAGAAAACTCGATATTTCTTGAGTCCATAAAATGTAATTCGAGCCATTCAAAATTGTCCGAATAGGTATTGACACTTCTACTTTATCCATGACAAGTAAACAGTATAAGTCCAGTAGACTTCTATGTTGATTTCAATGCGAACTTGACAATGCCAGAGCTGATATTGCTGATATGAAGAAAATAAAGCCAAGATATAGGTTCAGGATATAAAAAAAATACCTCAAGAACCAATCTGACAATACCAAGAGACGAACCAATGCTTGCGAATCAACTGTTCGAAATTGGATTAGCGGCTGGAACCCTCAGCTTAAGGTGGCTTATCGCTAATTTGGCAATATTATCTTTCAAATTCTGCAAAAAGGCACCGAACAGTGATGGGACTTGCAACAATTAACAAGAGAGTTAGGCATCGATCAATTTGGACACCACTCAGCCTGCAAAAGAAAAGCACCCCACGAATTTGCTCTGGATCTTCAATACCAGACAAGAGCTGGAGCAATCTTCAACACTCAGACAAGAGCTGGAGCAATCTTCAACACCAGACAAGAGCTCCCTTCCTTGGCACAACACAACTTCTTGATCTGAACCGCAGCAAAGAGCGCAACAACAGTTGGTCTAAGGCCTATCTCGGGTAGAACAAGGACCACAAAATATTGACAACAAACGGCGTTGAAACAGGCCAATGAAATCGTCGCTCGTCCGCACTCACTTACGAAAGATGGGGATCACAAGGGCCAATAACAGCAACAAGATCGACTCCCCACCCAAGGTGCCCCACTGAATTTGGGGGTTTTCGTGGAAGTCGATGCCGACCCAAGGTGCCCGACAGATTCAGCAACGGGATCGACTCACAAGGACAAGAGCGAATCTAGAGAGAGAAAAATGATGGCAAGCTCGTCGTCCGATGATTTCTTCGTCGTGGTGCTGGCGTCCGACCTCGGAATCGACGCGCGTCCGTTCCTCTCGAAGCAACCGGCGGGCGCCGCGTCTGAGGTCGAGGAAGAAGAAAGCGGCGAGGCAGAGAAGATTGCAAGAATGGCGAGACAATCGTCGGCGAGGATGATGGGCGCTTCAAGGACCGACGGCAATTCGAGCGACTAGATCTGTGGAAGTACAAAGAGCAGAAGATATGCTCTGATACCATGAAGAGAATGGAACAAAAGATAGTTTTATGAATATATCACTATATCTTAAACTGATAATACAAAGGGCCTATGTATAGGCTTTCCTAGAGAGATTATTTAAGGTAACTAATAATTACAAATAAACAGAATGAATCAAGGAAGATCACGATCTTATAATATCTCTAACAGGAACGATGTTCTAAAGGAAAGAGGCTCAATGGCTGCACGGAAAGCTCAAAAGATGCCAGGGAAAAGCTTGGTCCCGAGTTTGACATAGATGTATACACGATGACCAGAGGTAGTCACAGTGAAGTGGTAGAAGGGTTGAGGCCATGATTCAATATGCTTATCAGCAATGAGCACCACCAACTCACTACGAGCACCTTACGTATGTTATGTTCGACGTTCAAGAGCTTTTCCAAAAGCTGGAACAACCAATGCACTTGTTTGGGACAAGGACCGTTAAACGCTTCCAAAAGTTTCATCCTAAAAGAGGCGATCCCGTAATCTACGGTTAGCTCGCTTGAACCAGCGCAAATAGTGACATTTCATGGGAGGAGGAAACACTGTCGATTATGTTCCTCTTTCTTAGCTCGGGGGGACAAAAAGGATAAGTTGCACCAGTTCACAGAGCATATGTATATTTGCGAATCGAACGAACATCACTGTTGAATATTACTTTATCTCGGTTTCTGGTGTGGCGAATAAAACTACAAGTGAGCAGATTCTTGCATGACTGTGACTTGAAAATAAGAGATTAGACCGCTCTCTCTATGCTTGAATCTTTGTCAAGAAGTCCCGAGTAGGAGGAGATACGCCTTTCTTGATTTCTTGATTGTAAGAATCACTTTAATCTCTCCTGGATTTGAGTACGTTAGGAAGTGATGACGATAGAATAATTACTTTGGACAGGCGAGGCATATAATTTTGCAGAAAAGAACTATAATGAGTCCTACCTAACGTAATACGTTCTAAACACACATTAAAACAATCGGGTGCGCAAAGTAAATGAGATGAAGTTGTCATTTTTGTGGAGTTTTCACGATTTTTCTTTTGATAAAATCTTGGAATTTGCAATTTATTAGCATCTCTAGTGTTCTTTTAGATCCAACGAAGCGAATGAGACCAAATTACCAATGGATTGGGAAAGTCTGTACTTTTTTTTTTTGGAGTGAAGAATGTCTGTACTTAGACAAGCGAGTCTTTCTACAAGATGGCCGAGTGTCTAAGGCGCCAGTTTCTAGTACTGGTTTGAAACATTATTGGTTCGAATCCCATTCGACGATTATTGCGTTAGAAAAGAGAAGGCGAGAAGAGAGAACCGCTCCACCCACGATAGACATAGGACTAATTTTGGAATGCACAGCTTTGGCTGGCACGATTGAGACGACTAGACATGGCACCTCTGTTAGCTCACCTCACATGAATCGTTGGACCAAGTGGGATCTAGCACATTATACTGGCAGATTGGCAGTACGTATAAAAAAGAAAAGAAAAAGAGAAAGCAATGGGGAATAAATCTGAGGGTCGTAAATGTAAAATGCGGAGAAGGAAATGGACATGGAACTTCAAAAAGCTTCATCAACAGCAAAGCCGTGGCGCTCAGCAGAAGACAACCAAACCCCACCAGATTTTGCCGCGTACCAACTTCTGATTAGCTTCGGTGATGTTCCATTTTCTCTGTCTATTGCAAGTTTCAAGCTCGTAGTATGGATTTTGTTTCCGTGGATGTCCTTTAGAATGTGGACAAAATCTCGAGGCAATTAGCCTCATCCTCGTTATTCGTTCCAGTGAACTATGAAACCAGATGAAATGACAATGCTAGTCTCATTTCTGCATGCTGAAAATTTGGAGAGATGGGTCACGGTATCGACATGGAATCCTTCTTCAATCAGAATGATCATCTCCGCGGAAGTATGTACTGCAAAATGCGTTGATAGATATGTTTACGAAGTGCAGCTGCATGCCTAAGGCTAAATTTGCACTCCGGAATATGGTCAAAAAGGATATCTGTCTCGTGGACATCAATTATATCGGGTCATGCCATCAATGGCGGAGGAAAGGGAGCTCTTGCTGCATTTCAACAAAATGGTTGCTGAGAATGTAGTGCTAAACTCTGTTACATTCATCGCAGTTTTGTCAGCATGCGCCCTTTCTGGCTTGGTTGACGACGGTCGAAGGTTCTACGACACTATGCGCCACGAGTTCCGTATTGAACCAGATATCGAGCGCTGTGGATGTATAGTCGACACGTTTGCACGAGCAGGTCTATTGGAGGAGGCATACAAGTTTGTGGTGAACATGCCTCTAGTCATACATGTTTGTGGTGCAGAGCTCATGGTGATTTTGATCTGGGGGTAGACTCGGTAAGTAGGCTTACGGATGGAAAGACACAGAAGGATGGTCAGATCATGTTATTTCGTCAAACATTTTTGATAAAGCACGGAGATGGAACAATGTTCTGAGGGAGAGAGGCTCAATCGCTGCACGGAAAGCTCAAAAGCTGCCAGGAAAAGCTTGGTTCCGAGTTTAACATGGGTGCATACTAGAGGTAGTCCGGTGAAGTGGTAGATATAACTGCGAGTGAGCAGATTTCAGCGTGATTTGCGACCAGGAAAATAGGATTAGTAAACAATCCGCTCTCTCTACGCTTGAAGCTTTGTGACGGAGTCCCGAGTAGGACGAGCCTTTCTTGATTTCTTGATTGCAAGTGTCACTTTGACATCTCTAAAGGGAAATTTTGATGCTGTGAAGGGCAACTTATGTGCCGCATGGCTTGTAGTTTTCTTTTTTTCATAAGATATGTCTTGTCGACCGTTGGGATTATGCATGAGAACTGGTTTTAAGAGATTTGACAAGATATGTTAATGAGCTCTATGAGGCTCTCTCCCGATAATCTATCCTACATTGAAGTTAATGAGCTGGTGTGGCCTGCAGTTTTTTTTTTTCATAAGATATGTCTTGTCAATTGGTGAGATTATGCATGAGAACTGGCTTTAAGAGATGATGTTCTTGTTGCGCGGAACAAGCGATCGATCGAAAAATAGACAGAACGAGCAAAGTAAACGGACACCAGATGTACGTGGTTCGGTCGTAAAGACCTACGTCCACGGGGAGAGTAGCAACGAATTTCACTATAGAACGAGCGATACACGAAGATTACAATCCACTCGAGTTACACAAACACACCTTTGGTGTTTCCCAACCCCAATTACATCCAAGAACGCACACAGTGTTTAGCCCCCAATTCCTAGCGAAATAATCTCTCAATCTCGCAAAAGAATTAAAACACAAATCTAACCTCAAGATTTAATCGGCTTCGACACTTGAATTCTTGATGTAATTCCACGAGAATATCGACCGCCAAGCACTCGTAAATTAAACGGCGCTTCAAGCCTTCTTCAGATGAATCACGGCCCTTTCTCTATGTGAAGCCCTCTCAAGCACTCGTCCGCTAGATGGCGCTTCGATCAACCTATTTCAAGCACTCGAGACGGTGTCGGCGCTTCTTCTCCACTACAAAAAAACAAGCATTTTGCTACGATTTTTGCGACGAAAATTTCGCCAAAATTCGTAGCAAAATGGTTTTGCGACGAATTTTGCGACGCAAAAAAAATTCGTAGCTAACTCTGCGTCGCAAAGTTTGCGACGGAAATTTGGCTATACGTCGCAAATTTGCGACGAATTTTGCTACGAATCATGGTTCGTAGCAAATTTGTGACGAATCCATATTCGTAGCAAATTTGCGACGAATCCAGATTCGTAGCAAATTTGTGACGAAATGGTGATTCATCGCAAAATTTTGCGACAAAATAAAATTTCCTCGCTAATACAACGTCGCAAATTTTGCGACGAAAATTCGACGATTCGTAGCAAATTTGCGACGAATTTTGCGTTGAATCTCATTCGTAGCAAATTTGCAACGAAATTGATTTTTCGTAGCTAATAATATGGCATCGTAACATTTGCGACGAAAATGATGTTTCGTCGCCAAATTTAGCAACGAAATGGAATTTTCGTCACTATTTCACGACGAATTTTTTTTAAAATTTTTATTTGAAAAATCTAAAAGCAAAATTAATTTCTAAAATTTATAGTTACCATAAATAAGCAAGTAATAAGATCTAAATATTATAATAATATAAATAAAATACATTTATCTGTTTCAATTACAGGAAACTGAGAGATCTCCTAGTGCTCTAACCATACAAGTGCATGGTGATAAATCAAAAGGAGTCTTGACGAGGCAAAAAGCAAAAGGTGGGGGCATGAGGGTCTTCGATCCCAAAAAATCTCCTTCGCTCAACGTCCCTCGGATCCTCAATCATAATCGTCAACTTGACCTACAAAGAACAGGAAAATTGCAAAAGTTAAATTACAGAACTCATACAAGCATGCATATCAATTAGAAAAATTTATAAGATATTCTATTAATATCTTCGCCAGCAGTGTAAAGAATGACAGTCTTAAGTGTCAAAGGAAAAGTACTTCCAAGTGCTTTGTGCATTGGATTGTTGAATAAAGACTACTATTTCATATACTGTATATCCAGCCAAACGCAATCCACTTTTAGCAGTAGCCTTGCAACTAAGTTAGGTCGAAGAATAGACAATCCTACAATCAAAGTTAATTATCATAGATCCAAAGTCGAATCTCAGATAGAGCTGGAACAAGATGGAAAAAATGAAGAGTAATTCTCATCCGTAATTGTATATGCAAAAATCAAGACTAGATTCTTCTCTTCCCTGCTCTTTAAATGGTTTTTAGTACAGTACAACAGTATTGAAAATTTCATGCCAGGTTGAAGAGACATGTCTAAAAGATTCAAAATTCAGCAGCAATGTCATTTAAGGTATGAGGCCGTTGACCAAAGTGTATGAGCTCAATTTGGGTCAGCTCAAGAAAAAGACTAAAAATGGTCTCATATCTCAATGACAAGGAAAGCCAAAGTTCAAACAACAAGATCTAAATCATGGTGGTGCAAGGATATATGAAGTCGATGGAGAACTAACCGCATACATGCACGGGTTGATAAGAAAATCTTCAAGTTCTCGCACATTTGCAACATACCTTCGCTTAGGCTGGTTTTCTCCATTGAAGTATGTCAAAACACGTTCAAAGTACTTGACATATCTCTGAAAAGAAAATACAATGATGTTATCAAACAGAACGAAAAAGGTTGAGGCCGTTGACCAAATTGTATCACTAATTGTTATTCAAAAAGCAACTCAATATATGACTGGGCAAGACAAGCCCTTTTCCATCTACACATCTTTTCTGGTTGTAGGCAATTGACTCCTCAGCAGTTGGGAAGAACTGCAGAGAATGTCCAGCAAATGACCAATGAAAAAGGAACCAGTGTGTATTCTTGAATCTTGATAAGAAGCCTATGGAATTGACCACATGTTGACCCTTAATCACGAATGAGTAAACGAATGATGAAATCAAGCCTAAAGGACCTAGAATCACATAAAATTAACACCATTAGCCAGCCTCTAGAACTAAAACGGAGTATACAAGACCCCCAAAATCACAAGCATTTGGCAAGAAACCAACCCAGGACTGATGCAATATTTTCTCACGTGTATGCAAGCTCTTATGATTAGTACAGTTACAAATTAGGATCAAATGGAGGTTAAGTTGAAGCTCCAAAGTCACGGGCAGCAAATTCCAATGCTGTTCCAGCAAATTTCAGTCAAGGAGAACATTTACAATTGTGACATAAATCTTGATCATGTATGGTACTTACAACTATGAAACAAGCAAATTCCGGACATAGGGAGTTCCGACAAGCATGATGACAACAAATTCCTAACAAGTAAAGCATTATTAGCATGAATTTCCTCTTTCAACTCAGTATACAAAAGTATATGCTAACGAAAGAGACAACGAGAGCGAGCCGAGAGACTGACAGCGAGCCAGAATAAGTGGAACATCTCTTTTTGCTCTCTGCCCTAAACGGCGAGTGACACAATTTTTTCTCTGCACCTGCAACATATACAAGCAGCAGTCAGAATAAGTGGAACATCTCTTTTTGCTCTGTCCATGGACCCATCAAATTTGGTCGGACCCTGCAGTACAGATTCAAGTCTCACCCGTTGGCTTCCGCCGAATGGAGGAATGGCTACTAAAATCCAGTCACACCTCAACGAGCTTCGATCTCCTAGCTGCTGTACTTTGGCGAATCTGGAAAGGAAGGAACAATGCGAAGCCAAACCCAAAGAATCTCGTTAGTTCAGCCGTGGCTGACAATCTTGTCTGTATGAATCAGGACAAATCGAAAAAGGAGCAAGCTGATAAGGGTTCCTCACCTCACCTCAGGCCAACTCGTACTCATCCGTCTCCCTTGCACTGGCTGAGAAACAGAAACATTTACCAAACAGAAGCTTATCTATTAAGGAAAGTCTCTGCAGCATGACATGGAGAACAGAACTCAATACTGCAACAGGTGCTAAAGTGAGGAACCACCAATGAGTAATACAGAGTAAAGGTGAATAACTGTATCAAGGGTGTAGTGCGTAGCAAGGCCGCAAGCAATCATTTCAGCACCAGTGAGTTTCTCTCCTGTTAGAGCCAAATACTCTCCTACAGAAAACGAGGGCATTAAATTTTAGGATAGTTGGTAAACAACGGTAGCCACCTACCAAATTATTAACGACCAAAGGAAAGATGCTTCCACGGAACACTCAGTAAGTAAAAACACTGGCTTTTCTCAAAGGACACATATATATAGTGCTACACAATGTCGAGAATTGTCTGCATAAGGGTTGAAGTTGCAAGACGAATGGAAGCTACAGCCACATACCTAAATGACCAGGTAAATGTGAGAGGTAAAAGGAGGCCCCAGCATCAGGGTGGAACCCAATAAGAGTCTCCGGTGTGGCAAAGACCTGCAAAATAAGTCAATTCAACATCCACGAACTTGTGAACCACAAATACACCACGTAAGTAGATAAAGCACTGATGACAGTTTTGTATGCTAAATACAGAATATCCTTTGAACTCAGCAATAATTAGAGGAATTGAGAGGAAAAATAAATTGATTTTAGTCAACGGTGCACGTGTTTCAGTTCAATCCAACGCTTGTAAGAATTATGGCACATCATCTTCCTTAGCCATCGAATATGGACAAGAAAAATGTCAATCCTGGAGAAGAGCAACTAATCAACTTTTTTGGGACTGCATTGACAACGGAGAGCTGCAGTTTATCTTTGCTTGTAGCCACCTAACTCTTTAGAAAGCTTCGCCATACATCATTGGCTACATTTTAGTCAAATACTGTGTGAAAAACAGTGTTGGCATTCCTACAGCATGATACTTTTGGTAGCTCAATGAAGGCATTTACTAAAAAATTGGGTCACTAAGTTTTGGAGGGAATATAAATAGATCTAATGGATCCCCAAAGTCACAAATGTGCAAAAGATCCAAAAGACCATACATTCTGAATACCACTTCAGTGCGAAATTGACCATTTTCGTTTTCCTTGCGCAAGGCTTCATCCTAAAGAAGAAATTTCAAGTAAGCACATACTCAGCCCACAAACAATACAATAAGCTACCTTAAGAAATGAATCCCTCGGTGCACGTTGGAATTGTGAGCCTGGTAATACTTTTGAACAGCCGTCAAGACAGAGTTAGGCTTCTGCAACATGGCCGCGTTGTCCAAGCAGACAAGCTTCGAGCCATTCACCTCCTGAGGGGCGCAAAGCCGCGGCAATCAAAATGGCAATTCCATACATGAACCTACCAAAGAGTCGAGTAAAACAAACAGAATCTGATTCGATTGACGAAACAAGACAACGGCGAGGCGATAGCGCAAATGAGAAGTCTATAGAGCTAAGAAGCAGAGGATGCATCTGAGTCGCAGCACACGCGATTAAATGACAAAGAAGAGAAAGGAGAAGAGAACCTGGTAGAGGATGCAGAGATCGGGACGGGTGAGGTGGCCCAAGGAGAGAGAGCCGGCGGCGAGCGCAGACGAGGAGGAGGAGGTGGGGGAAGAAGAGGAGGAAAGGCTGCGGAAGAAGGAAGCCCTAGAAGAAGAGGAGGAGGTGAGAGCGAGTGTGAAATTGTATTTTCGTCTTTAGCGGGAAGGGAAAATTTTAGGAGCGGGAAGGAAATATTTGCGTCACTAAATTAGAATAATAAAGGATTAATTAGTGAGAGCGAAACGTATACTCGTCGCTAATAAAAAAAATTAGAATAATAAAGGATTAATTAGTGACAAAATTGTATTTTCGTCACTAAATTACTTTAAATGAAAATAAATAATTAGCGACGAACAAACGAACATATATTTTTTCATTGCTAAATTACTGACAAAAACGTTTAGCGACAAAAAAAATATGATTCGTTGCCAAATTTTCCTCGCTAATTTAGCGTTCGAATAAAATTTGTGGCTAAAATAGCAGCGAAATATATTTTCATCACTAAACCAGCGACGAATTGCCAAATCCCTTTTTGTCACTAAAATCTAGCAACATCTTTTCGTCATTAATTTTTAAAATTAATGATGAAATTTATAATATTTTTATCTGTATCATCGCTAATTAGCATGAACGAATGGTATTAAAAATAAATAAATCTCAATTTCAATAAATTATATCTTCTACTAAAACATTCACTAAGGAAGTAAAAGCCCTTTTGAAACAGGCCATCTAGGAACAGAATGACGCTTTCTACTTCAAGAACAAGGATAATAGAAATAAATAAATTGATCGCTCTTCATTTTTGCTTTATTAATGTAATCTTTACTTAATTAATAATATATTCAGTTTTTTAATTTAAATAATATTTGCTCTATTTACATTTTCTATTAAAAAGAATGAATATAAATTAATAGAAAATAGAATATAAAAAAGAACATAAATAAGCTAAGCTAAACGATGTATATAATCATTTCTTATTTAAATTATTCACCATTTGAAGAAAGGAAGGATCCTAAAAATTGAACTTTTTTTTAGTTGTTGACTCTCTCTTTAATTGTTCAAGAGTTGATCATCAAGAAATTTCATGTATGCTTATTAAATAAATTGATCGCTCTTCATTTATATTTATTAATGTAATATTTACTTAATTAATAATATATTCAATTTTTTAATTTAAAGAATATTCGCTCTAATTTCATTTTCTATCAAAAAGAATTAATGTAAATTAACATAAAATAGAATATAAGACAGAACATAAATAAGCTAAGCTAAGCTAAACGACATATTATAAGCATTTCTTATTTAAATCACTCACCGATTGAAGAAAACTAGGATCCCAAAGAATCGAATTTTTTTCTATGTTATACTTTATAAAAAGAAATTGACCTCTATTTTTTGTAGTGAAATTTCAATTCCAATATGATTATCATGAAGATTTTGATTTTGTGGAAAATTTTCCGAATGACTTATGGGTTTCTAAGGGGCATGTTGAAAATTTATAATCTCATGCTTTTAATTAGAAAAGTTACATAAAATGTTAGAAACTTAAAGTTATAATGGCTTATGAACACACAATGAACTATCAAATTTTATAAAATAGTTTAAGGAAAACTTTATTTGAAAGTTCAAATTTCAATTCCAATATGATTATCAGGAAGATTTTGATTTTCTGGAAAATTTTCCGAATGACTTATGGGCTTCTAAGGGGCACGTTGAAAATTTATGATCTCATGCTTTTAATTAGAAAAGTTATATAGAATGTTAGAAACTTATAGTTATAATGGCTTATGAACACACAATGAGCTCTTCATTTTTACTTATTAATGTAATATTTACTTAATTAATAATATATTTGATTTTTTAATTTAAAGAATATGTGCTCTATTTTCATTTTCTATTAAAAATAATTAATGTAAATTAATATAAAATATAATATAAGAAAAAACATAAATAAGCTTATCCTTCTAAAGAATCAATCTTCCTTTGAGTCATTTCTTATTTAAGTCGTTCGCCGTTTAAAGAAAGCAAGGATCCTAAAGAATCGATCTTTCTCGCCATAAAAATAATTAACGATAACAATATTAATAAAAATAATTATGATAAAAAGGAAAAAAAAAGTTATTAAGAGAATAGAATTTTGGAAGGCTATATAGGCTATAGTTAGCTTGGAAGGCTATAGGCTATAGGCTATAGTCGACGTCGATTCATCATTTTTAACATTTGTAATTCAAAATCGAACATGAAACTTTGGTTTCATTCATCTTCTTTACGGAAGATGGATGAATTCTGATGTAGAACAATTGGCATGCGATTTTTTCGCCAAATTGGATCGTCAAAAGCCGGCGCGACTTCGCCGGTAATTTCGAATCTTGGGGCAAACGATCTCGGATCGCGCTCAAAATTGGTCGGTTGAAGCGAAACGGCCTTCTGATTCAAAGTCACTGCTTTGCTATGACATACGATAGATTTCGGCATTTCGGGATCGTTTAGACCACTTTTTAGGCAGTTTTCTACTTTAGGAAATTTCGAATATTTTGAAATTTTGTTATCTTTGATTAGAATTTTATTAGGATATGATAGATACGTTTTTGATATTGTTATCTTTAATTATTCTGATGCCTATAAAAAAATATTATAACAAACCTAAAAAAATATAAATTAAGGATAGTAAGTAAGGACGAACAACTATTTTCGTCCCTATAGAAAACATTTTGCGACGAAACTCAGAGTTCGTCGCAAATGCTAGAACAATTTAAAAAAATAAAATAAAAATACAAAAATAATTTGTGACGAAAGATTATTTTCGTCGCTAATTTTTGGAAAATATGAATTAATTTGCGACGAAACATATAATTCATCGCAAATTTCCAGAAATAAAAAAAATTTGCGACGAAAATATTATTTCGTCCCAAATTTTAAGAAAATATTAAATTATTTGCGATGAAAGGCAAATATTCGTCGCAAAATTTGCGACACAATTCACATTTCGTAGCTAATTAGCCACGAAAATATTTTTCGTCGCTAATTTCGTAGATAATTAGCTACGAAATTTTTTTCGTCGCTAATTTTGTAGCTAATTAGCTACGAATTTTTATTTCGTAGCTGATTTCCAAATAAAAATAATTTGCGACGAAAATATTATTTCGTCGCAAATTTCCCTATAGAAAACATTTTGCGACGAAACACATAATTCGTCGCAAATTTCCAAAAAATTTGTGACGAAATGCTAAGTTCATCACAAATGCTAGAATATTTAAAAAAAAACAAAATAAAAATAAAAAATAATTTGCGACGAAAGTTTTATTTTCGTCGCTAATTTCCTAAAAATATGAATTAATTTGCGACGAAACGCATAGTTCGTCACAAATTTCTAGAAATAATTTGCGACGAAATTTTAAATTCGTCGCAAATGCTAGAACAATTTAAATAAAAGATAATAAATAAAAAAATTGCGACGAAAATATTATTTCGTCACAAATTTTAAGAAAATATTAAATTATTTGCGACGAAAGGCAAATATTCGTCGCAAAATTTGCGACACAATTCACATTTCGTAGCTAATTAGCCACGAAAATATTTTTCGTAGCTAATTTCGTAGGTAATTAGCTACAAAAATATTTTTCGTCGCTAATTTCGTAGCTAATTAGCTACGAATTTTTATTTCGTCGCTAATTTAGTAGCTAAATTGCGATGACCATATTTTGTCGCTGTTTTCGTCGCTAAATTTGCGACGAAGTTGTTTCGTAGCTAATTTCGTCGCAAATAGCGACAAACTTATTTTTTCGTCGCTATTTGTGTCACAAATTAGCGACGATTTTTTTTCGTAGCAAAATTTCGTAGCTAAATCCGTGTTTTTTTGTAGTGTTCTCTCTCTAGACGGCGTCTTCCCTTTGGACTTATATATCATGCTGCCCACGTTTTTTTTTGTCAACTTCCAAAAACACACACGAATATTGCATGCAAACGGTCCCACGTTGATCAGCCACTTCAAGATTTCCCCAAACAGAATATATATAGATATATTCAAATTGGCCAAATTCCAAAAGGAGATCCACCGCCAATGAGAAGTCTAGGTTGACTGGTCCAAGAAGAAACAAAAGCAAATCTTGGACTATTCTCTTTTATTTGTTGTTACCTGCGGAGAATTCAATACGAAAAGAATTTCTCTAAGATTCGGTTGTTTAGAAACCTGCGATATTCGAGTTTCCACTTACATACTTATCACCAAGTAATTTTCTTTGGCTAAAATTCGAGACAATTTCAACAATCTCCACCTTGGCTCGAAATTTGAGCCAAATCGCAATCGCTTCGCTAATAATCTGAACTTCATCTGCTACTATCCCAACAGCCCCAATTAGCTCAACCGCCATAGATATCATCCAAGTCCAAGTTGCGCTTGAACTTCGTCATAATCGTGGACCTCATTAAAACACCAACTGAACATGCACATTTAACTGCTCCACAAGGACTATCTGACACAAGCTCCTTAATCACAGATAAAGCAAAACCACCATTGCATCCATATCTGTCAGGAGATCGAAAACATACCTTGTTAATATCAGCAGTTACAGTAACCGTTGGCTCTACAGGCTCCACCTCGCTACAAGCACCATATGTGTCGATTACCTCGCTAGTACCTACTACCTCAAGAGTTTCTGGTTGCAACTCCACCTCAAGCTGAACACCGTCCAGATCCTTATTAACACTGCCACAATCACTCCTAGCCATAAGTACTGGAGACTCGGCAAAGGTAACTTCTCTGCTGCAAACATGTGAATTTATACTCGGGCACCACAACTGATCGCCACATTCACTTTGTGCATAGCCATGGAATATGCACCTTGCCCTCACATCGAGCTTACCATCACTTACTCGATAATAACACGAGCAATTAAACATTCTAAAATTAGAATCATCAGCAACATTACCTGACCACACTTCTTCGGGAGTCTGATATTCAATCGCAGTCGATGGGGATCTATTCACCAGGTAGCTCGCCATACTAAGCGCATCCGCTGGAATTCTCCCAGCCATACCAGCACTAGAGATCCTTTTACGGTCCGTCTCTAGTAACTCGCTGTTCATCAATTCTGCACACTGTTGTAGTTTACTAGCATTAGTGCAGTGTTTCACTATGCCCTTTTCCATGCAGAATTTATTTACCAGCTTCGAGCAGGACTCCATGCTACTGTCAGTTCGCACATACTTGATCAACTTACCAGTCTCCGTTCCGATCAAATCTCTTGACTGCGTATTCCTGACAACAACAACAACAAACTTGTGCTTTCGCACAAACACCCAGGCCTTCCTCGAGTAGCCATTAGACTCTCGAACAGATGTCGACGTCTCAGGAGCGAAACTTATCAATGTCTCACCTTGAAGTTCATACAGGCCGCCATGCTTGATTCCCTTCATTATCACCAGGGCACCTCGAACAATTTTCAGGACTCCACTTCGTGAAGAATACCTGCATCCAGCTGAATCTAGAGCACCCAAGGAAATTAAGTTCTTTTTCAATTCTGGAACATGTCTTACCCCAGTCAATGTCCTCACAATACCATCATGCATTCTGATTTTAACATCACCAATACCTATAACATCGCATTCAGCGTTGTTTCCCAACTGCACTTTACTACTATCCATGCATTGATAAGAAGTAAACCAGTTCCTATTTGGTGTAGCATGAAAGGAACAACCAGAATCCATAATCCATCCGCCAAACAACGAATTCTCAGTGACAGACAAGACACAATCGACAACATCAGAATTTTCAGCTACAGCTGCAACATCATCAGTAGATTTAACTCCAATTCCCTTAGCCCTTTCATTTTTCAGCTTAAAACAATTTCTTCTAAGATGCCCTCTCTTGTCATAGTTCCAACAGACATCACCGCCAGTCCTAGACTGACTGCGTCTATTCATGCTCATACTACTTCTGCTAACACGTGTACTAGCTCTTCCTCTTTCACCTACTAAAGCAGTAGATACAGATTCGCCAGATTCTCTTCTACGAATATCCTCACTCAGAATTAAAGCACGAATCCCATCAAACGTCAAACTAATTGACCCAGAAGAATTACTAACAGCAGTAACAGTAGTATTCCAACTATCAGGCAATGAGGATAATAGAATCAAAGCACGTACCTCATCTTCAAAGTCAATCTCAACTGAACTCAATTGGCTAACGATCACATTGAATTCATTGGTATGATTAGTAACTGATGTACCTTCGCTCATCTTCAAGTTAAATAGACGTCGCATCAAATAGACCTTGTTGATCGCAGAGGGCTTCTCGTACATGTCCGACAAGGCTTTCATCAAACCCGCAGTGGTCTTCTCTTTGACGATATTAAACGCGACGTTACGAGCCAACGTCAGCCGAATAACACCCATCGCTCGTCTATCCAGCAATTCCCAATCGGGTTGCTTCATCGTTTCTGGTTTTTGCCCAGACAGGGGCTCATGCAGCTTCATCTGATATAAATAGTCTTCTATCTGCATCTTCCAGAAACCAAAGTCCTTCCCCTCAAATCTGTCGATTTTCCCTTTAGCTTCCTCTGTCGCCATCGATTCGCTTCAACTCAAGCAAGCCTAGCTCTGATACCAATTGTTGCGCGGAACAAGCGATCGATCGAAAAATAGACAGAACGAGCAAAGTAAACGGACACCAGATGTACGTGGTTCGGTCGTAAAGACCTACGTCCACGGGGAGAGTAGCAACGAATTTCACTATAGAACGAGCGATACACGAAGATTACAATCCACTCGAGTTACACAAACACACCCTTGGTGTTTCCCAGCCCCAATTACATCCAAGAACGCACACAGTGTTTAGCCCCCAATTCCTAGCGAAATAATCTCTCAATCTCGCAAAGGAATTAAAACACAAATCTAACCTCAAGATTTAATCGGCTTCGACACTTGAATTCTTGATGTAATTCCACGAGAATATCGACCGCCAAGCACTCGTAAATTAAACGGCGCTTCAAGCCTTCTTCAGATGAATCACGGCCCTTTCTCTATGTGAAGTCCTCTCAAGCACTCGTCCGCTAGATGGCGCTTCGATCAACCTATTTCAAGCACTCGAGACGATGTCGGCGCTTCTTCTCTCTCTCTAGACGGCGTCTTCCCTTTGGACTTATATATCATGCTGCCCACGTTTTTTTTTGTCAACTTCCAAAAACACACACGAATATTGCATGCAAACGGTCCCACGTTGATCAGCCACTTCAAGATTTCCCCAAACAGAATATATATAGATATATTCAAATTGGCCAAATTCCAAAAGGAGATCCACCGCCAATGAGAAGTCTAGGTTGACTGGTCCAAGAAGAAACAAAAGCAAATCTTGGACTATTCTCTTTTATTTGTTGTTATCTGCGGAGAATTCAATACGAAAAGAATTTCCCTAAGATTCGGTTGTTTAGAAACCTGCGATATTCGAGTTTCCACTTACATACTTATCACCAAGTAATTTTCTTTGGCTAAAATTCGAGACAATTTCAACAGTTCTGATGGTTGTTTTCTTCTTTTCTTTGCCTTGTATTGGGTGAAAAGTTGCCGCAGCACGTGTGCACTCATATATGTTGATCCCTATTTATCGATTGTACAGTTTGAGGAGTGCATGTTTGAGTGGGTGAACTGGCCACAAGCTCGGCAACCCTATTCCCCGACACAGTAGCCTATATCGGGTCGTTGGATGCTGAGGAAGACATAGCACTTCTGAAGCTCCATGGCTGGGAGCTTCTCATCGCGTGTGCCGGGTGCTCTGCATCTCCACCATGCAGTTGAAGAAGGGGTGGAAAGAGGCCTCAGTCCGCATGCTATTGGGAACATTATGTACAGTGAGGAATGGAATAAGCTTTCCAGGATCACAGTTATTGTTAAGGAAGCAGAAGCACCGTTGCTCCCTGGCTGTAGTGAAGCTGAATTTTCTGACGATGTATCCCAGTTGTTGGATGTCTAGCTCGATGGGATCGACAAGGAAAAATGAAAGAGACCTCCATTAACACCGTGAAGAGACAAGTCCACTCTAGATCCCGAAAGCTGCCGCATTTTGCTCCTCAATTCAGATCACAATATCCTTGACCAGTAATGAATATTGCACGCCGTGATTTTCTGGGAAGGTAAAGGTGTTGAGCTCTTGACATGATGAATTTTTTATTGTAGGTCTAACTCTCTACTGTAGTGTGAAAGTCGGAGCTTCTAAATATAGTGAATGTGCTAGCTACGGGTGATGATGCCTAAATTGGACCAATTCTGGATGTTGACTTTAGAAGCTCTCACTTGTTTTAATTTTTTTTTCCTTGGCATAACTCGAGAAACGAGACCGGCAAGGCCGATCGATTCAAGACTCGATCCTCGACCAGACTCGTGCGGCCTTAGGAACTCCATTTCCTAAGTCAGCCTTTCCCACTCAAACTCACCACACTCTAGAGAGAGAAACTGGAGTGAGAAGCTCTGGATTGTATTACTTGTGAGAATGAGATGATACAGTGAGGGGGAAGAGGTCTCCTTATATACAATGACTCGGGAGATACCGACCGTAGATCCCTCCTCGATCCAACGGTGGATATTACATCTACCATCTACCCAACTACCAGCTATAATGACAGGCACGAGATATTCTCCATATTGCCCGCCCCTGGAACACTCTAGAATACACAAGAACCACCCAGGGTCTTCTTCCTTCGAACGGGCCGTGATCTTCGTGTCAAAACCCTCTTGAACCCTCTCGAACGATTCTCCTTCTCCCGGACTGTGTCACTTGACTCTTTTTTTTTTTTTCCCTTTCACGTTGTCTTTAAACTTTAATCAAACAAAAAAAGGGAGAGAAACCATGCATTAAGATAGTCACGCCGTGATCTTGTGATTTGGAAGGTGGTTACGTGTGTGGGTGATTGCAATTGTTAAGCCACCGAGCAGGAGCTGCAAGTACTTGATTCTTAGAGAAATGCCTTGCAGGTTCCAGGAAACATTAGGAGCAGTGATTACCCATATGTCATGTTTCTGTTTTTCTGATTCAGGCAGTTAATTGGTAAGAGTGAGGCATTCGGAATTCGTCCAAGGCCCGAGATGTTATAAGTATTTGTTTTGCTGATTGAGGCGGTCATAAGTGCTCTTTTCTGCCTGGTCATTTCACAATGATTCTGCAAATTGTGACATTGTGGATGCATTCTTGTACAGTACGACCACCCCGTTATTTTTCATTAGTTTCTGCGAACTGGAAGTTAAAGTGAGAAGAAAAACTAATATTTAGAACTCAGAAGACTTCTTTCTTAAAATATATCTAAAGCCCCAAAATAAATTTGCGATTGCCCTACGGGTTCTTATTCTTAGGGAAGAAGGTCATGGAAATATTTTATTGGTAGTTCAAGTTCCAATGTAATCAAGGCATAGGCTCATATTGGATTGCATGATGAGGATGATGATGGGCTACAACATGAATATCGTCACTGACGAGGCCTGATTAGGGACAGCAACATCAATGTTCGGTGTTGTTTTCATTTTAGCAGTTCTATTGGCCCCCCGAGAATCGGATCGGACCGATTGTCTGGTTGGCCTAGAGTTTCTAAAATTGAGAACCGGCGTCATCGGTCCAGTCCACCAAGAATGCCTCGTGTGTGGCACAAACCTGCAATTCTAGCACTTCATGCATAATTGATGAGCTTGTATTTTCGCATGGTGTCGTAATCATATCATCTTAAGTTAGGATTTAGTTCAAATTCAACATATTTATTATCTCCGTGACAATTTTACGAAACGCATCGACTTTTGTAGTGCTCCCTTTCTATTTACTTATATAGATTGGATGTTAATTCTCCATCCACGTTATTACAAATCATTTGCATCGCGTAACTGATATAGTCATAGATATATACAAAAGTCATTTTGGTCTTGTAATACTGTCCAAATGATGGCCTGGTAATCAGTAGGTCACAAGTCCACGAAATTTCTTCGCTAAATTAGGACCTTACTTTTGTAAATAGATTTCCTAACTGCTAGCGTATTGATGGATCTTCGCCGAGTCGGCGAGTGCAACAAAGTCACCATAACTCAAATTGAACACTCCGTAGTTGACAGTGAAAATCATTAAGGTAGTGCATGCGAGAAGTCATGAGCATTGGTTGCATCCTTCCCCGACCGTGTTACTGATACAAAATATGTGGCATTGTTAAAAACACAATAGATGGGATGAGGACTATCATGCCCTTGTGTTAGGGGTGATCGATTATAGGATGGGCGGGTTTCCAACCCTAAAATTAAGAACCGCCCGTCAGGAATCGGTTTTTCAAAATACGAACTGTGAACTACCTGCTCGTTCAATAGATCCACTCGAGAATCGAACCATTGATCTGATCTGTTTTTAGGTTGAATCCATGGGATCGGCTCTACCGAGTATCAATATCAATTAAAAAAAAATTCGAGAGAATATGATGCACTATGTAATTTAGTGAATAATACTTCCATATGTCTCATGTCAGATGGAATTGTTTGACAATTGTTAGTTCCATTAGCGTTAGTTCCATTAGCATTAATTCCATATCTCTCTCTGCATGGTTCTCGGTGAGCTGCGCTCGTGGCCCAGGAATCATGAAAATTTGAGGGAATATCATGTACTCTGTCTAGTGAATAGCACTTTCATATGTCTCATGTAAGATGAAATCGTTTGACAATTGTTAGTTCCATTAGCATTAGTTCCATATCTATCCTTACAAGGTTCCTGGTTTAGCTAGGCCTAGGCGTCATGAAAATTTGAGGGAAATATTTCAATTGAAAAAATATATTTATATTATATAAATGGATGCGGTCCGATTGGATGATTCCGACCTAAAATCAGCAACTGAAACCGTAGTTGCCGGTTCCAAAAGAAAAATGTAATCGGAACTGGATTGGCATCTTCCAATTCCCATCCAAAATCGTTCGGCTTAAGGGACTAATTAAAATTGCCGGTTCATTGTTTGTAGAAATCCTCATCAATCCAGCGACTGTCCTTTGTTTCATTTCATGAAACCTTCGGTCTGCCATCAATGGCTGACCACGCTCCTCCATGTGGGAAAAAAAAAAAATTTGCCGGGGGCAAAGTCGAGGATGATGAGCAAGACTTCATTCATTGCATGCTTTACGGCATGGAAATGGAGGGTGGGAAGAACTCTGTTCAAGAGACTGATACCATCCTCCAAGCCGGTCGCTTTCTACACCTGGCAGTACTGGTACGATTAATTTATTTATCTTAATAATTTTTTAAGCGAAAAATACGAAATTTTATAAAAATAATA
This sequence comes from Rhodomyrtus psidioides, assembly GCA_021437785.1. NCBI lineage: Eukaryota > Viridiplantae > Streptophyta > Magnoliopsida > Myrtales > Myrtaceae > Rhodomyrtus > Rhodomyrtus psidioides. The sequence continues at coordinate 7,314,690 of JAILYB010000015.1, read as the reverse complement.
ATAATAAAGTTTGGACCAAATTGGGCTGCCAATCGGCGGCTCAACAGCCACCCCAATTGGAAGCTGGGTTGCCAATTGGGTATTAATTTGGTAAAAAAAATTAATTAATTCTATTTTGGTAAATTTTTTAAAAAAATCCTAAATTGGACAAAAAGCCCACAATTAGCCTTATCCATGTTATTCGTTCTACTAAACTGAAACCTGATGAAATGACAATGCTAGGTCTTATCTCTGCTTCCCGAAATTTTGGAGAGATGTATCATAGTATCGACATGGAAACCTTTTTCAATCAGAATGGTCATCTCCACAGAAGTATTGTACTGCAAAATGCGTTGATAGATATGTTTGCAAAAATGCAGCTGCATGCCTAAAGCTAAATCTGTTCTCCAGAATATGGTCAAAAAGGATGTTGTCTCGTGGACATCAATTATATCGGGTCATGGCATCAATGGCGAAGGAAAGGAAGCTCTTGCTGCGTTTCAGGAAATGGTTTCTGAGAATGTAGTGCCAAACTCCGTTACATTCATCGCAGTTTTGTCAGCATGTGCCCATTCTGGCTTGGTTGACGAAGGTCAAAGGTTGTATGACACTATGCGTCACGAGTACCGTATCGAACCCAAGATCGAGCACTGTGGATGTATGGTCGACATGTTTGCACGAGCAAGTCTGTTGGAGGAGGCATACAAGTTTGTGATGAACATGCCTGTAGAGTGTAATGCTGTAATTTGGAGGACATTAATAAGTGGGTGCAGAGCTTATGTTGATTTTGATCTGGGGGTAGAGTTGGTAAGTAGGCTTATGGATGGAAAGACGCGAAAGGACGGTCAGGATTACATTGCTTCGTCTAATGTTTTTGCTGAAGCAGGGAGATGGAACGATGTTCTAAAGGAAAGAGGCTCAATGGTTGCACGGAAAGCTTCAAAAGATGCCAGGGAAAAGCTTGGTCCCGAGTTTAACATAGATGTATGCATGATGACAGGAGGTAGTCACAGTGAAGTAGTAGAAGGGTTGAGGCCATGATTCAATATGCTTATCAGCAATGAGCGCCACCAACTCACTACGAGCAGCTTACGTATGTTATGTTCGACGTGCAAGAGCTTTTCCAGAGGCAGGAACAGCCAGTGCACTCACTTGGGACAAGGACCGTAGTTTCATCCAAAAAGAGGCGATCCCATAATCTGCGGTTAGCTCGCTTGAACCAGCGCAAATGGTGACATTTCATGGGAGGAGGAAACACTTTCAGTTGATTAATTATTCCTGCAGACTCGATGGGTAAACCACCCAGGCCAAAATCCGTCGTCTCCTTTTAGGCGTTACTAGTATTCTTCTCAGCGAACCATTAACAGGAAGACACGTGTCAAAGGAGGGCCCACAGTCAGAAACTTTCAAAAATCAAATTTTCAAAATCCCCTCAAATGGTGCCCAAGCCAAACATAATGTTAGGAAATCCTTGCCCCGACTCTTTCTTCGCGAATCCTCTTCTCCCCTTTCTCCGCCCTCTCGACGCAAGCACGAAAAAATCTCTCGGTTCTGCTCTCTCTCCGTTTCAGTACCGTCCCTCCCACTCGTCGCATGGAGAGAATGAACCCCACCATTATGCACAGCCACAACCCATATCTCCACGACCCGAGGTCAGTAATCTATCGTTTTCTGACTCGATATTTGCCTGTGATTGCACTTGGATCCATCCCTTGATTTCTCGCCCTACTTGTTAGTCCCGGTGATGGTCTAGACTCGATGCGTGACGACGTCATCAGATTCGTCCACGACGACGCTCGCGCTGAGTTGAAGAACGAGCCGGAGAAGTACACAAGGTTCTTCGATAGGTTCTTGGAGGCGAATCGAGTATTTCCAGAGATCGCACTGTTCGTTCTTGGACTTTTTATGTTATTCACTTTCTGGGTGTGTGTGTCTATGGGTTTTCAGCTCGTGGTGTACCCTTTATTTCCGGGCCAACATGTTCATGATGATGCTCTAGGGTTTAAGGGAGGGGATAATATACGTATAAAACTGTCCGACGACCATTACTTTTTTGTTTTTGTTTTTTTATTCCTTTCTCTGCGAAAAAAATAAAATAACAGTGAATATCTGTTCCTCCAATTTTTACCGGATTCCGAATCATGTGCAGTGAGTCCATTGAAGAGAGATTTTCCAAGGTTGCGGATTTATTGGAGGAGAAACCTCAACTTCTCAAGCGGTGGAACGACGATATTGCACCCAAGCTCCGGACCATAATGCGACGTGTAAAAGCGGTGGGGATCCTTAGAAGAAATCGCGAGCTTTGGGTTTTTACATTCGCCAATATCGTGAAGGTAACTAATAGCTTATGATCCGAGAGTCTCATTGAGAAATGATTCTTTCCATCTCCATGTTTCGGTTTCTTTAGACTTCGATTGAAACTTACTCCCCTCATTGCTGTTTTTTTTTATGCCCCTCAGAGACGATGCAGCGACGAGGTTCGAGATCGCTTTCTCCGCATATTCTGCCGCTATCAAGCCGAGTCAATTACCTCCGATCAGTTCTGTACCGAGGTAGCTTTACAAGAAAAGCCCAGTCAAACCCTCTAATGTCGTGATCTGTTTAATTCATTCAAGATTCTTCTTCTGCATGCTGGGTTTGCCACAGTCGGAGCAGCTGTTTCGTGACAACCCATTGGTCTTGGAAATCTTTGGTTCGTTTGTGGATGGAGATCATCACGGCTGTGCAAGATGGGTTTGAGGAAGTTGTCCAAGTGTTTTTCTTATGATCGCTTCCATGACATCGCGGATCAGTACTTCAGAAGCAGTTTTTCTCCCTTTCTGTTCTGGAGTTTCGATGTCGATTCTGTCAATTGTAGATACTTTCTTCTGCCATAAATCTAGCTTAGCTGCGTATGAAATTCTTCAACTTCACAGGAAAGATGGGTTCGAAGAAGTTGTCCAAGTGTTTTTCTTAGGATCGCTTCCATGACTTCACGGATCAGTACTTCAGAAGCAGTTTTTCTCCCTTTCTGTTCTGGAGTTTCGTTGTCGATTCTGTCAATTGTAAATACTTTTTTCTGCCATAAATCTAGCTTAGTTGCGTATGAAATTCGTCAACTTCACAGGAAAACAACGTTTCGCCGCTCTCTCCGTTGCTTTGAGAGTTATCGACGCTCACTCTCCTCTGCCTCCCTCTCTTCCGAGAAAACATCTATCTTTCTTTCTTTTCCTCTGTCTAAAAAAGAAGAAGAAATTTCAAAGAAGGAAGAACCCCATCGGTGGCTCCAACGAGCTCGAGTTGAACCTTCTGTGCGCGCTTCGCTCCTCTTTTTTGGGGAGTGACAAGTGAAGAGCCACGAAGAAGAAGCTTCTCCATTTTTCTCTGCTTTTTCTTGGCGTCATTCCTTGGTGTTTTCGCCCATCGCCCCAGAGAGGTGAACTCGTATCCCATGTTTCAAAACTGCCATTTTAAAAGGTCCTCTGCCGATGGTAAGCTCAAGATGCTCTTGTTGGATGACCACCTGTGTCGAAGTCGGTTTTCATTGCCACTATACAGGCGCTTCCTCCCCAACACTTTTTCTTTTACGTGGGCCCCACCTTTCTACACGTGGCAAAATCTGACTGGACTGATCTCTTGCTGACTTGGCAGGACTGGTCGCGTTACGCAAGAGGGGATGGAGGCAAGGCCCAAGAAGATTGGGGGAGGAGGAATTATCACAAGTAGTTTGGGCTAATCAAGCCCATAGAAAAATGCCCATGAAAGCAATCTGTTCTCTGGCGTCCGATTGATCATTAATCCAAAACGTAATCGAACGTGTTTAAATCACTTCAAAGGACACAACGTTTGGACCGTTGATCGGGATTACTTGAGGAGAGGAGAGAGAAGTCGATGATGGGGATATATAGGCCCTGTTTGGTTCAGCATTGTTACATTACATTTGTCTTGAATTTGATGCACTCGATCTGGTTCATCACTGGACCCGACATATTTTTTTGTGCTGCCCAAAAGTGGAGAAAAATTTGAGATTTGGTTAAAAAAATTTGGACTCTATTTATGCTGCGGCTGGGGTTTATTTTGTGATATGTAGGTTTTTTGGTATATGAGAGATTTGTGAGCCGTGTGCTTTTGTTTAGTCGATAAAACTGACTTCTGTAATCAGTACTCTCTTTGGTTATAGTGGAATCTTGTTTTGCCCCGCTCATGGACGTAGATCACCTTAATCGAACCACGTAAATTCTTGTGTTCTGTGTTTATTTTTTCGCATTTGTTTCAACAAGTATTTGAAATGAGCATTGGGGCTCTAAAGTCTCTTGCCAAATGCAAATGCTGCTTGGTTCATTTTTTGGCTCACTTTGGGCAGATGTAATTGTTTCTCAAATGCTCTCCAAAGGCCTTTAGTCCAAAGTACCTCTGGAGGTACTTGGGGAAGTTGCATCTCAAATACAACTAATTTTTTTTTAACTTTGTCACATTCACCTGTCGCTTCCCGCACGTGGCCGGTGGTCGCTGGTCGCCGCCGTAGGTCACCGGTCGCTGCCGCCGCCTCCCCCTGCCGCCGGTCGCCGTTATCGCCGGGAGGTCGCCGCCGCCAGTCACGGATCGCCGGTCGCCGCCACCACCATTTTTTTTATTATAAAAAAAGTAAAAATTCTTTACAAAGTATATTTTTCACCAAATGGCATTTACACCAAAATTGCTTTCAAATGCGTTTTTAAAAAATATTTCGCCAAACACTACTTGTATTTTGAAAAAGACATTTAGCCTAAAGGTATTTACATTTACTCAAAGTCCACTGACCAAAATGCTAAACCAAACAGGCCCAATTTTCTTCCCTGTTTAGTTACAGTTCAGTTCAGTCATAGTTTGATCTGAATCGCACAAATATCCCTTATGAATGGCTTCCTGAAAAACTCAAAACCTTTGAGCCCGTTCCGATGTCGTCGATCCTGTTCGCCGGTTCTAAGAACATCATCGTTTGGATTTTCGATTGAATTTCTGCCTGTCCAATCGATCCAGAAACACACTACTAATAAACTCAGCATCAACGGGCTGTAATAGATAACTGCAAGGCAAGGTTAGCTGAGTCCGACCTTATTGAAGTGATCTTTAGGTCCTTGTGAAACAAATCAAATTTGCAGATTGGCTAGCAAAAGCACAACGTATGAAGACCCTCTCTATAATGAAAAAACCACCTAGGCCATTACACAAATGATTGTAGCTTCAATGTAATGGACGAATTTTTTTAAAAAAAAGAGAAAAGAGAGATAATTACACAAATGATTCACGAATTTTGGCTCAATATATAATGTCGTCTCTAAGCTAATTTGTTCAATGTGGTCTTTGAATTTTAGCCCAACGTGAAATATTATTTCTGAACTTTTAATTTGTTCAATGCGGTCCATGAATTTTAACAAATATTTAGTCCTCGGATTATTTTATATCTGGTTATCTAGTCCGATGATTAAATCGAACATGTTTCAAAAAATTAGGGGTCACATACAATTAGAAGTTTCGGAACGATATTGCATATTGAGCCAAAGTTATTATTTCAAGAAAAAAAATTGCCCTTTTATTGAGTTTCTCAAAATCGATCGACCAATGTTCATTATTCTTTCCACGGGAGGATTATGAAAGTTCTTTTTATTTGTAACGACAACTTTTTTTTTATATAATTTTTTTCCCTAATTTCGTAATTTTTGCAACCTGAAGGATAACGGGCTTTTTTCCAAATTAATTTTTTTTTAAAAAAATATTTACCAATTTAAAATTTTTAAAAAAATATTTACCAAATTGGGTGCCAATCGGTAATTGGGTCGCCGATTGGCACCCAAAACAGGGAATTGGGCCCCAATCGGCGGCCCAATTGCCGATTGGGGCAATCCCAATCGGCAATTGGGCCGCCGATTGGGGCCCAAATTTATTTTATTTTTTATTTTTTTCAATGGATTCGTCTCGAAAAATTATGGGAAATAAAAAAAAAATTCGTTCCAAACTGACACCCGAGCGATGAGATATGCCATTTCAAAGTATTATTCCATCGGATTTTTAGAACTTTGCTAATTTAGGCATCCATTTAAACGAATAAATTATAAAAGTATCAATTAAATAATAAATTATATTAAAATTACGTAAACTTTGAGAAAAAAAACACTACATAATTCATATTCCACCATTAAAATTGATTTTTAATTTATATTTTTTATAAAAGTTTTCAATTGATGCCTAAATTATTAATAAAATTTCAATTATAATTTATTATTTAATTGATACTTTTATAAAAAAATATAAATTAAAAGTCAATTTTAATGGTGGAATATGAATTATGTAGTATTTTTTTTCCTCAAAGTTTACGTAATTTCAATATAATTTATTATTTAATTAAAAAATTTATAAAAAATATAAATTAAAAGTCAATTTTAATGGTGTAATATGAATTATGTAGTATTTTTTTTTCCTCAAAGTTTACGTAATTTCAATATAATTTATTATTTAATTAATACTTTTTTAATTTATTTGTTTAAATGTATGCCTAAATTAGCAAATTTTTAAAAATTCAATGGAATAATACTTTGAAATGGCATATCTCATCGCTCGGGTGTCCGTTTGGAAATTTTTTTTTTTTGATTTCGCATAAATTTTCGAGACGAATCCATTGAAAAAAAAAGAAAATAAAAAAAATAAATTTGGGCCCCAATCAGCACTTGAGCTACTGATTGGGGCCCAAAACCAATTTTGGGCCCCAATTGACTGCCCAAGTGCCGATTAGGTGCCCAATTGCCCAAATCGACAATTGGGCCCCCGATTGAGGCCAATTCCCTGTTTTGGGTGCCAATCGGCGGCCCAATTGCCGATTGGCACCCAATTTGATAAATATTTTTTTTTTAAATTTTAAATTGGTAAATATTTTTTTTAAAAAATTAATTTGGAAAAAAGCCCAAGGATAACAATGTCGAGTATTATTATTGATGCAAAAGTTACAGACATCAATTAAAAAATAGAGATGAGAATAAAGACATGTAAGATTATATTAAGAAAAAAGAAAAAGAAAAGAAAAGGGATGCACCACTGTCGAGAGACTGGGGTGAGCTGGCTCAAAGGCTGCCACACCTCATCCAGTCAAAACCTCCCTTCCTCCAACGTTATGCCCGCATTCACTCATCTGTCGGACCCCGGTCCCACGACTTGGGCACGTGTCGCCTGTCGCGTGGTCCGTGTGTTTTGAAAGTGTTGTTGTTATTATTTTTCCTTTGGGCAGGGGCGGCAATTAATTAGATGTCAACGACACTGCCTAATCTTTACAAACCCACCTCAATTTTAGACAAATCCTTGCAGTATTCAGATAGAAATACCCTCCTTTATCGGTGACCCCATTTCTTAAATCTCTCCTGTCATTCAAATTTATGATATAATGGGTATTCTTAGAGGTGAGCAAGTTGAGCCGATCGAACTGGGACACGCCTCGAACTGAATGGATCGATGGGCCTGTTCCCGATTCTGGAAGATTGCGACGATTTGGTTGCCGTTCCTCAAAATTAGAATCAGTAGCCGGATGATCTGGTTCCCGGCTCCATGGGTACATAAGCCGGACCGCTAGATTTTATTTTTATTTTTGAATTTTTTTTTCTCTACCTTGTTCTTTCCCTTTATTCAATTGTTGCTCTTATGATTTCTTTACTCGCATTGCGTCACATTCACTGACACCATATCGCGAGGCCAAAAGAAACGAGATTATATGGAAATTGGGCTTGTTGCTTCATTTGATGTTCTTTTTTCTCGATTATTGGATATTTTACCAGTCTATTTGATGTCGGGGAACTAGACCAGACCGATCGATCTGATTCTCGGGACTGTCCATCTGGTCCGAAAATTAGGAACTGAGACCATCGGTTCGGTTCCCAATTCTTGAGAAGAATCGGACCTGACCGAGAATCGCTCATTCCTAGGTATCTCCTAGTTCAATCATAAAGTAGATGAAATAAATAAATAAAAATATATTTTTGTTTAAAAATGAAATCTCATGGTGACTGTCTATATTCAATTCATCCTTCGAAACCATATTACATCGTGGATATGGTGAAATTGAATTGACACGATATTTTGTAGATACAAATTGTCTTGAATATAGTAGTTACTTTGTTACTTTCTATTTTCACGATAATCTAGTCCCACCATTTAAAATGGTTGGCAATAACAATTGACGATTCAACGACCAAAATGATTATCGATGAACCTTCTACGAGACAATCGGCTTCACTTATCCAACAATTGGTAAAGGACTCGACAATTTGGCCATGATATTAACTCATAGTGTCTAAAAATTTATGCGGAGACAATGTTCTTCGGACATTTGTTAAGACAACAAACAAAAGAAATTTTATAAAGAATTAGAACTCGATGTTCCCAACTTCATCCTTTGATTCACGTTCATGAGCTTGACCATCCAGACTAGGGGTGTGCATGGTCCGGACAGGTCCGGTCCCGGCATGAACCTGAGGACCGGACCAATAGTCCGGTCCCCATTCTTTCGGGACCATGGACCGGACCAGGAACGAACAGGACCAGGACCGTCGGTCCGGTCCGGTCCCGGTCCCGACCCAACCGCTACAAAGCCTACTACTACATTTTTATTCTTCCTCCAGCTGACCGCCAAGCCTAGCAACCAACCAGAGGTGGGGGCGAGCTTTGTTGGCCCTCATCTTGGCTAGAAGAAGATGAAAATAAAAGAACAAAGAGAGAAAAAAAAAGGAAAAACAAATCCCAGAAAATATTAAAATATATTAAACGACTATTGTATTCCACATTGGGGCTCGACAACTTGAGTCACCGAATGCCAAAACACCACCAGGATAGCATACTGAATGCCATATGAATGATGGGCCGGTCCGAGAGTTATACATATAAATTGCTGGGCCGGTCCGAGATTCTTCTTACTCTTGAGAGCGAAGGGGATTTCGTTTTGTTTTCAATTTCTTTTGTAATTATATATATTTATATATATAAATAATTTTATATTATTGGCGGTCCGGTCCGGTCCTGTCCGGTCGGGGCCGGGCCGGTCCGGTCCCAACACAAGAACCCGAGAACTAGACCGCCCAGTCACCGGTCCCATTTATTGGGACCGAGGACCAACCCATCCACCTCAAGGACCGGACCAACCCGCCCGGTCCGGGCCGGTCCGATCCAGTTTGCACATCCCTAACCCAGACTAGCTAGCACAATGCGAAGATTCTTAAGACACGACACGTAGATAGGCTTTTATTTAATATTTTGAGTTCTTAAGCCAAAAGTGGGTATGCATTTTTTTTTCTTTTTGGACGGTAAAACTTTCGTCTTTTATTCATCAGCCGAAGGGAAAACAACTGTTTGACCGTAGTCTAAACATAACAAAGACGAAAGAAAAGGAGGCGGCTTCGTGAGCCAGTTGGTGGGGAGAGAATTCGTGCGTTTAGCCTTAGCTACCCAGTCGGCAGCCATGTTCGAGGAGTGGGGGCAAAAGGCGATCTTCACTCGGTCCAGGCGTTGCAATATGCAGTATGAGACTATTAAGCGCACGGTCCATGGGCTTTCCTCTTGGCAAACTTAGGTCTACTGAGTCACTGTGCACGAGATCTAATCAACAATTGGATGCTAACCTCTCTTTGTTTGCATGTCGCTGCCCGCTGGTCAAAAACCGCATTAGGACAATGTAGGATTATTTCGTCAAGATCTGAACAAGGTGAAGTCGGATTATTTCTACTAGCTGGTTGCTGCACTGGTAGGCTTCGCATGTGCGGTTGACGTACGTCTCTCCTGGATTTGAACTCTTTAAGAACGAGGTTTGTCTGTCTCTAATTTCTGTTAGGTAAGATGTCAACACACTAGTTGCCTAAAATTACATGTGAGGGTTGATACGGCTATCCTAGTGGATAATCATCCAAATGAGCACAGAATGTAAATTAATGTAAGACCGATTCAATGTGCAATTTTGTACCCTGTTTCATATGCATCGCAGAAAAATTTAGAAGATAACTAAATCAGCTGCAGTTATGCCAGCTTTAAACAATAATTGATTTAGCTGCCAGTTATCCACTGTCCAACAAACCAAATGACGATCCAATCAAAGTGTGTAAGCAGTGAACAATTGAACTGGATCAATACTTTGTTCCAATTTTTAGCTTCTTTTCTCCTTGTTAAACGTTGGGACAGCGATTGGATCATCTCAGACTGTATCTTGGGAATTGCAGCTGTTGGAGCAAGTGCAACAAATCCCTTAAAAAATAAGGTTTAAAGTATGTCAGATTCTGATTTTTTTTTTCTCTTGGAGTTTTTCCTGTGGAGTTGTCATGATATCGAAGATAGCAAAAGGCTTGTTGAAACAAGTTCAACAATGCTGACGTAGTTTGAAATCGAACTTGATGTGTATTTGCACCCAAGATATAGACGTGGAGAGGCTAGTGTCACGGGTCGGTTGTTTTCGTTCGTCGAAACACCGTGCGGCACTTAGGAATTGATCCCCAAGTCAGCCTTCTCATGACTCTGAAGCTCAAAGCTCGCTCACACACTCAACCGATCACACAAGAAAGAGAGAATGCAAGGAAGCTTTGCTTTGTATTAATGCGGAAATAAGAATGTTCAGAGTGTGTTTACAATGGGGGACTCAGCCCCTATATATACAACAAGCCCGGGCAAACGGTCACAAAAGCCCCCAACGGCTATTTCTCGACCGAGCACTGTTCATGGCACTGTTCATGTCGGCCACTCCAACGGCTATGTCGCCCGCTTGTTCCAACGGCTACTCGGCCGTCCAACGGCTATCTCGCCCACCCGTTCAACGGGCATAATGACAACGGTCGGTCGTGCCAACGGTCGTGTCGGCCGCTCGTTCGATTATATGTGCTGGCCGTCCGTGTGTTCCTCGCTTGATCGCCCGTTCGAGCGTTGGGCGTGTTGGCGGTCGATCGCCGCTCATGCGCTGATCGAGCGCTGATCGATCTTGTATCGTGCATGGATCGACCGCTCGGCCGTCCCTCTCGTGCATCGTTCCTCGATCGCTCGCTCGCCTTGCACGATCCGTGGGTCGATCCCCCGATCGTGCATGGTCGTCCACTGCTCGGCCGCTCGGCCGTTCTGCACGATCCGCGGGTCGATCACCCGGTCGTGCAGCATCCGTCCTTGCTCGTTCACTCGATCGCCCTGCACGATCCGCGAGTTGCCCGCCCGCTCGTGTAGGGTTGATCACGGATCGGCCGCCCGGCCGTCCTGCACGATCACCCGGTCGTGCATCCTCGATCATGGGTCGATTCGCTGGTCGTCCCGGATCATGCCCTGATCGATCACTCGGTTGATCATCCGTTCGCTCGGCTACTCTTGGACATGATTCCTCACGATCCATGGGTCGATTGGCTGGTCGATCCCGGGGATGCATCGCGGTCAAATTTTTATCAGAATTTAACGGACCGTGATACTCTCCCGCACCAATTCGGGCAACGCCCTCGTTGCCTTCTCGTTCGTGGAATGCCTTGATCTCTTCTCGGAATTGCCATAGGGCCTCGTCCGGCTCCCAGGTCGCCTCTTCCTCCGTGGAACCTCGCCACTGGATCAAGTATTCTTTTCTTGGCGCTCGGTACCTCTTCCGGATCACCCGATCAGCCACGATCTTTTCAACCTCCCGATCATAAGAGGTCTTTGCCCCAATGGGCGCCCGAAGTGAGTCCTGTCGATTGGGATCGACATCATCTTCATGGAATGGCTTCAGCATGCTCACATGGAATACCGGGTGTGCCTTCAACTTGGCCGGTAACTCCAATTTGTATGCTACTGGCCCAACCCGTTTGATCACTAGGAACGGCCCCTCATAGCGACGAACCAGCGCCTTATGCACGTCCCTATAGCGTAGGACATGGTGCATTTTTACTAACACTCGATCACCAACTTGGTATTCGACGTGTCGACGCTTCTTGTCCGCCCATTTCTTCATCCTCTCGGCCGCCCTATTCAAACATGCTCGGGCTAAGTCAGCGCGTTCTTGCCATTCTTGTGCACTCTTATGCGCTGCTGGGCTACCTCCATGGTAGTCTGTTGCAACCGTGCTCGGGGTGAGCGGTTGCTGCCCCATTACTATCTCGAATGGGCTCTTGCCAGTGGACTCGCTCCGCTGCAAGTTGTGAGAGAACTGGGCAACATCCATCAGCTTTGCCCAATTGCTCTGTGTGGCATTCACATAATGCTGTAAGTATACTTCCAGAATTGCATTCACCCGCTCCGTTTGGCCATCGGTCTGTGGATGCAAGCTGGTTGAAAACTTGAGGTCTGTACCGAGCAATTTGAACAACTCGGACCAGAACTTCCCCGTGAATCCAGGATCCCGATCACTTACGATCGATCGCGGTATGCCCCAATATTTGACGATGTGCTTCATGAATAGCTTGGCCGCCTCCCCAGCTGGGCAGTCCTTTGTGGCCGGTACGAACGTCGCGTACTTGGAGAACCGATCAACCACCACCATGATCGTTTGGTAGCCATCAGATTTTGGCAACCCTACAATGAAGTCCATGGAGATGCTCTCCCAAGGACGTTCGGGAACAGGTAACGGCTCCAACAATCCGGCCGGTGCGCGTTGTTCCAACTTGTCCTGTTGACATACCAGGCAAGTTCGCACATAAGCTTCCACGTCGTCTCGGAGTTGAGGCCAGAAATACCTATCCTCCACAAGTGCCATGGTGCGGTGGATTCCTGGGTGTCCCGCCCATGGAGTGTCGTGGCACTCGCGCAATACCTTACGCCTCAAATTCCCGTGGAGCGGCACATACAAGCGCCGTCCTTTGGTGTAAAGAAGGTTGTCCTCACACCAAAATCTTCGGGTCCTGCCCTCTCGCGCATATCCAAGGAGGGCTTTTGCCGTCGGATCGTGATGCAGCCCTTCCTTGATCCGCTCGGTCCATGGGCAATCTGGTCGGCTTGTCAGCGCCGCCAATTCCGCCTTTCGACTCAAGGCATCAGCCACAGAGTTGGCCTTCCCAGGTTTGTACTCGAGTGCATAATCAAATTCCGCCAGGAAGTCTTGCCATCGAGCCTGCTTTGGACTTAGCTTCTTCTGCGTTTGGAAGTAGCTCGTGGCTACATTGTCTGTCCGGACCACGAATCGCGATCCTAGGAGGTAATGACGCCATGTGCGAAGGCAATGCACTACGGCCGTCATCTCCTTTTCTTGGACCGTGTATCGCCGCTCAGTCTCGTCTAGCTTTCGAGACTCGAACGCCACGGGGTGGCCGTCCTGCATCAGAACGCCACCAATAGCAAAGTCTGAAGCGTCCGTTTCTACTTCATACGGCTTGGAGTAGTCGGGCAACACCAGCACCGGTTCCTCGACCATCGCTTGCTTCAACCGCTCGAACGCCTCTTGGCACTTCACCGTCCACTCCCACGGCTTGTTCTTCTTCAGCATGTCCGTGAGTGGCACAGCTATTTCCGAATAGCTACGAACGAATCGACGATAGTAATTCGCCAATCCAAGGAAGGATCTTAGCTCCGGCACCTTCGTGGGAGGCTCCCACTCGACGATGGCCCGGATCTTGGCCAAGTCCATCCGTACACGTCCCTCCCCTACAATATGTCCGAGGAACGGGACTTGTCGTTGTGCAAACACGCACTTTTCTCTCTTTACATACAACTCATTTTCCCTTAGAACTAGGAATACACGCTTGAGGTGTTCGACATGATCCTCAAGTGTCCGGCTATAAATTACAATATCATCAAGGTAAACGACCACAAATTGGTCAAGGAAGGGTCGTAGTACCTTATTCATCAACGTGCAGAATGTTGCCGGGGCATTGGTCAGGCCGAATGGCATGACAAGGAATTCGTACGAGCCATAACGGGTCACACACGCCGTCTTCTGCTCATCCCCCTCGGCAATCCTCACTTGATAATAACCCGACCGCAAGTCCAGCTTGGTAAACCACCGTGCACCACCTAGCTGGTCGAACAAGTCCGCAATGAGCGGAATAGGATACTTGTTCTTGATCGTCAATTTGTTCAACGCCCGGTAATCAATGCACATCCGGAGTGAACCGTCTTGCTTCTTTTGGAACAAGACCGGGGCACCAAATGGAGATTTGGATGGTCGGACATAACCGGCTTCGAGCAACTCCTTGAGTTGTCTCCTCATTTCCTCAAGTTCTGGGGGAGCCATGCGATAGGGTACCATGGCCGGGGGTCGAGCATCGGGGACCAGCTCGATTCTGTGGTCGACCTCCCTCTTGGGCGGCAACTTCTTTGGCAGTTCCGGGGGCATCACATCGCCAAACAAGGTCAGCACCTCATCCACCTGGCCCGGCACTTCCTCAAGAGCACACTCGGCATCGCCGGACACCAAGGTCGCCAAGAAGGTTGTCTCACCCCTTTGAACTCCTCTCGACACTTGTATTGCCGAAAGAGTCTTTTGGTTCTGTCCGGATTCGCGTCGAACCGGAACAACACATTGACCACGAGGGTCCAATATGCAGATGCAATTCATACATGGGACCAGAAAGGCTTTAATCCTATCTAGGAATCCCAATCCGATCACAAGTTCATAATCGTCCATCGGAATTACCTCGATTGACTCCTTGCACCGGAATGGCCCGAACTGGATTTCCACGTCTCGAGCCCGTCCTCTCGTCGGGACTTCTTTGGAGTTGACGGTTTTGAGCCAACCGTCTCCCTTCTCAACTCGCAAGTTGAGTTTCCTGGCCGCTTCCTCTGACATGAACAGGTCGGATGCGCCGGTGTCAATGAGAGCACTCAATTTCGCTCCATTGATCGCTACATCCGCGAACATGAGTCCTCTGGACGGCTGTGCGTCTTGGACGCTAATGGTGTTCAGGATCTTTAGTGATCCCAGCCGAACTTCTTCCTCGGCTTTACCTCTGTCCGTGTTCTTCAGGGCTGCTACTTTGCCCTGATTTGGACAATCCCGGGCGAAATGGGGACCGGAACACTTGTAACACTCAAGTTTCCGCCCCGTTGCTTGGCTTGACTCCGCTCGATACTCCGTCCGGTTCTTGGCATAGGCTGGACGTGGTCTACTCGTCATCGAGCGTTGCGGCCTGGGCCGGTTGTCGCGACCCTCTTGAGGTTGTCGGGCTCTCGAGGGCTAATGGGCCGTCCTGTCTGGTCGGACGCGGGCCTCTCCCAAGGCCCATTACCCAAATCGCAACGGAGGTATGCGTGATCGACTTTCAGTGTGGTCTAGTGACATGTGCTAAGTGTGCATGCCATGGAGTCGCCACCAATCATTTTTTTAGGGTATGATTGGACCACCCAATCGAATAGTTGGGAGTTTCTATTCAATTCTGCGAGAACCAGAGAAATGGTTTCGGGGACTTAGTTACACCAACTGTCAGAGTTGACGCCCTTTCGGTACCTAAGTTGACTGAATTTTCTAGCCTGAGATTCATGCGGATGAGTAAGGTATGAACCCTAAATCTAGAAATTCATGTAGATAAGAGTGATTATCCTAGCAATCACAATCAGTAATAAAATGCCCAACTCAAGGAATCTAGATATGCAAATAAATCACATGGCATTTCTAATAAGGTCATATTTATCAATCACAGCTCAAGAATGATTTAGCTGTCCTAGCCATTCTACACACGATCTAACCTAATAAAAGCATTAGGAAGCATCGAAGGAGTTCGAGAGTACTCACATGGGGTTCGCCGTGCCCTGGTTTGGTCTTGGACGAGCTATCGAGCTCATGCCGACCCGATTATATTTGGGGATCCACTCGGCGTTTTACACCATGAAATCATGTGAAACAAAAACGAAAATATTCAGCAAGGGGCATTTATTGTAGATGGTGGTCGATCTAATTGGACGTCAAGACTAAAAAAGATGTAGAAATTTACAAATTAAAATACTCGAATGACATTTTTTTGCCAAATTCAACTCTATGCGTCGTGAAGAAACACATGCAATTGAACTTAAATTTTGACTATTTATGAGTTCAAAATGTAAAAGAAATTAAAATAAAAATATTGACTATTTTTCTATATTTTTACGACATCGAACGCTATTTTTCTTCATTTTTCATGTATTTTTCTATTTTTGGAAAATATTAAAAAAATATTAAAAAATATGAAAAATTATTTTTTTTATCAAAAATGGTTCCTTTAGCTTGGTCAAGGCTACCAAAGATGATTTTTTAATTTTTTTAACTTTTTATAGATTTTTTATGAATTTTTTAAAAATAAACTATGAAAGACTGATCAAAAATCAGGTGTCAACAGCTGCCCCTCTTTGAGAGGAATTTCGTCAGAGGTTTCTCTCAAAGACAATGTGACACCTGTGTTCCGATCAACTCGACTGGGAAAAGAAAAGAAATCATGACATCCAATTTTCATGCCCATCAATGTGTGCTTTTCCTTAAAAAGAGATGTGCTCATTCAATTCCCTGATATGATGTAAGAAAGTTAAGGAGTAGATAGATTTCCCTGCCCCTTACCTGCCTAATGCTTGCGGCATTTGCTGTGTCTGATGGGTTCAAGTAGATTCCTAAGGACTTGTCATCGGAGTGTCCTGGGGATGTTAAGCTCTGACCTGTATGGTAGGTCAAACCATAATGGGATTCCTAACTGATAGGAACCTAAGGAAGACGCATCCCACATTTGGGAATTTGCCAAGGGTTTTGATCCGTGTGGTGGACTAAACTAGAAATGGCTTGCCTAATGTAAGGCTTATTAGGGAAAACGACTCCTCCCGCGTTCAGGATTCATCAAGGTTTTGATCCGTATGGTGGATCGGACCATTGGGTTGATCCTTCAGGCGGTCTCTACCAGTCCTTTGACCCTTCAGGCGGTTTCTACCATTCATTGACCCTTCATGCGGTTTCTACCATTGAGTTGACCCTTCAGGCGGTTTCTACCATTGGTTGACCCTTCAGGCGGTTTCTACCATACATTGACCCTTCAGGCGGTTTCTACCATTGTTTTGACCCTTCAGGCGGTTTCTACCATTGGTTGACCCTTCAGGCGGTTTCTACCATACATTGACCCTTCAGGCGGTTTCTACCATTGTGTTGACCCTTCAGGCGGTTTCTACCATTGATTGACCCTTCAGGCGGTTTCTACCATTGAGTTGACCCTTCAGGCGGTTTCTACCATTTATGAGATTCCAAATTGATATGAATCAAAGGATGACGTACCCGCTCTTCGGGGCTAGTCGGAGACTCGATCATTCTGTGGATCGGTCTTAGAAAAGATTTGCCTACTAAAAGGCTTCACCTAAGGATGACGCACCCAGTCTTTGGGGTGGCCAAAAGTCCTGCAGAAAGCTTAGACCTGAAAAAATTTTCCTCGCCAAGAAGATATTAGTAATCTTTGGGAAGACAATAATTGTCTAACTGACAAAATTCTACGACTTAAGTTTTAGTCATGAAATGTGCATTTTGATTGTTGGAGGTTATCCAAAACATTCCTGCCATATACAGATGTGATCATAAATTCCTTGCACGGAAACTCTAGATCAAACAATTTGAAAATTTCAAAAAGAGTTTGCTCAAAACATCCATTGGAGTATTTCTCACCCAAGAAGGCTCCTCACTGCTTTGTGATAATGATCTTTAATAGGGAAAGTGCTCAATTTCCTACCGACCTGTGCCTGGGTTTCAGGATCATTCGCAACGCATACATTTCGACCGATCAGGAGGTCTTTCACGGGACCGTAGTGTTAGGCTTGGATATCGGTTTCCAAGGGGGACTCACTTTTGAGTCAAGGCCGTTGAACGAAATTTTTCACTATCTGATCCGGGTTTACAAGTCAAGAACCCTGCAAAATGAGAAAGAAATAGTCTTGCTCGTACTTCTTTGAGCTAAGTTATACATTAACCCAAGTGTCTTAGTCAGATAAGACTACTTCAGGGTTGTAACATTGGAAGGATTGGGGACCGAAAAAGGCTTATTTTTTGCCCAGAAATTGTGAAGGGTTTGACATTGGTGATCATTGCAAATTTGCCACATGTCCTTCGAAGAACATCTCCATTTCTTGAAGTATACACTCCTCTTTTAGAGCGCACAAGGATGTTTAAAAGCGTCTCTTGTTACATTAAGAGACCGTCTGTTTGTGTGTTTGCAATTTGAGCACGACAACATTTGGAGAGTAGTCATCTTGATCTAACTCCTTTGCAGGGTCTTTTCATCGTCTCTCTAGACTTTACTGGGGATATTTTGAATAGACATCAGCCTTGCTTTTTACCAGGCACTTTGCTTTTTCTTGATGTCTAGGGATTTTTCTTTTCCCCTTTTTTTTAATCCCGTGTTTTTCTTTTCTTTTGGAGCTAGGATTTTCGGCAATCATGCTAGATATGCAACTTAAACTTTGGCACGCTTCCATTCCTAGAGTGATGTTGCCTTTGCTTTGGAATATGCAATGATCACCAATAGGTTGATGAAATGAATTTGCTGGCTCAACTTGGTTGTGCAAAGGATAACAGTGTGTAGGATAGAGAAATGAATCATTCTCGTCATCCTATGACACTTGGATTATCATATAAACAACACACAAAGATTTATGTTAGTCCGAGCAAGAAAATTTCTAACCGTTTACTTTCTGATACTGTTGGACTAACCTTCATTTGCCCCAATGTGGGGTGGTTCTTGACAGGGTTGAGAATGAAAATCGCCGTTCAATGGGGTTCTCAATGGGCATCTGTAGTGTTTGGAATGAAGAAATAAATGCCTCTGTCATCTCGATCCATGTAATCGTTGCGAATGACCCTTATATCCATAGGTTAAGGTTTCGCTATCATTTCCAATCTCCTCATCTCTCAAGTGTGTATGGGACGTGTTTGGATTAGGCTCGCTTCTCTTATGAGAAAATACCCTTTTGAACAGTTCAAACGACTCTTATTGGAAAAATTCATTTCATTTCATCAAGATTTATCCTTCAAAGGGATTTTATGATGCACCATACATGTGTAATTCATGTTCAGACAATCTCATGTTTTAAAACATGAATGTCAATGAAGTAAGAATTCTGTGTCTTTTTAGATGTGAGAATCGAATTAATTCTGAAAGTTTTTAATCTCCAATGAATTGGGAAAAGGGATACTTACCTGTCCATCGAGGCTGGAGATCCTGGAGATATAAAAGGGATATGTCATTGTATATTCTAAAACTTTACAAAAATTGGAACGATACATCTTACCCTTGGTCATATGCTCCAACGAGTGTACAAGGGTTGTGAAAATCTGCACTTCACATAGTAACACAAGATTGTTGGGTGTTCTAAAGTTCTTTCGACTTCTTGGTTTTTGGAGAAAAATGAAACTTACATGTCTGCCCTGATGGCGAGCTCCTGCCAAGGATAAATATTAAGCATTATTTTGGGTTTCCAAATTCAAAACAAATTGGGACGATACTACTTTACTCTTGATTTGAATTCCATTCTGCATGCCAATGTGCGGATTGTAGAAGCCGGCCCTCAAGCTTGTGGCCATGATTTCTTCGTCTGGTTGGGCAACGAATCCACCTCGAGGATTTACGTCGGAGGAGATTCATTCATCTTTTTGGGCGTGTTTCATGCACTGTTTTGTTATTTGAATGCATGGCTTCTTGGGTGCCTCATCTCTGTTCATCACCTGAGAGGAAAATGAGAGAACATTATCCCCGCATCTGATTGAAAATCATTTAGGAACGATACGTTCTTTTTACCAAATGGGTGGCTCCGCGGCCAAATGTGTTTTATATTGAAAGGATGGATTCCATTACGCTCTGCGGATGATAACTATCGCTTCGGGGACTTGCCCCACGGATCAAACGATGAATTTGATGTCTTCGGCTTCGACATGCTTTCCAGATGTAGGAATGGTTTGCCCCCATTTTCAGTGGAGATGGGTTTTGTCGAGTGGGCAAGATCAAAAACTCATCCTAGATTTGGCTTTAGTCGAAGGTTGAAATCCCGACCTTGGATAAGCGAATCATGATTCATCTCCTTCTGCTTCGGATTTGTCATTTGCGTGCTTCACATTTTACAATACCAACTTCGCCGCTTGATGAAAATGAATCGATGATTTTCGAATTGCCCCAAGTTCTATAGTCATCTGCGTCGAATCTCTTTGAACTTCATCGGGTGATAGACAAACTGATAAAATGATTTTTCAATCCTGAGATCGAACTCCTGACGTTTCGTACCACTTCCAGTTCACTGACTACCAGGACAAAGCACTATTGGCGTCCCTAACTGGTTCGTTTTTTGTTATAAAATTCTTGAAGCAGTTAGCGACCCCCATCGAGAATGAAACAAGCTCAATTTAGAGTTCATAACGACTAAAGGTCCCTTAGAACGATACAGAGCTAACCGTCTTTGAGCTCGCTCGGGCTTTTGCTCGCATTTTCCTATGTGAAGCCTTTAAATGTTTTTCTTCGTGGCGTTCAATTGATTCGCCTCGACTCTAATCTAACAAGGGATTGTTGTACTCAAGCATGATGATGCTCGCAGGTAGTACTGATCGCTGCCCCAGATTAACTCTAGGCATTAAGGAAGATTATCTTGCATGGAAGACTTTATGACAGAAAGATTAATGATACATCCATTCACATGTGCCTAGTTCCCTTGAGGATTCTCGGTGATCAGCCAGCTACACCATGAATCAGACATATAATCGTCATTTTGGATCATAACTTCATAAGTCCATCAGTTTTAAACTGATCGATCCAGATATGGAGCTCCTCATCAAGGAAATCTTTTGATTCTTCGAGCAACTGATATTCGGGTTGACCATCATCGCTTGGCGTTGAAGGATTCCTGTTTCTGTTGTGAGCGATCTGATTCTTCGGGCTAGAACCTTCGTCGTTGCTCGAGATTATAAGAGGATGATTGATCGGTTCACTATCAAAAGCACCTTCCATTTGGGAATGGGAGAAACAAAAATCCTCAAAGCATCCGCCCGCTTGATCTTCCGAAATCATATGCCCAAGCCGGGCAGATCTTTGAACACTAGGCGCAATATGTTGATCGGGGATAGGAAGAGCACTAGCGAAAAGTTGCTGCTCAAACCAAGGAGTTCGTACCTGCTGCACTTGTGGCATATACTCTTGAGGGGTGCTGAGATGATTCGGGGGAATATTCTGATTAGCGCCCAAGTAGTCGATGGTGCTGCTACCAGCTTGGTCGGTGCCTAAATTCGGCAGGGTATTTCTTACTTCAGGGGCATTGTAGTTATAGCCATGCCTAGTGTTTAGGCACAAGTTGAGTTCTTTCAGGTTCAGTGCTGTGTGGCGCTGTCTTAGCGCCCTTCTGTAGCTCTTGAGGTGACTCGCGACTCCATCTTTAGTGAGTCCTGGTATGTTCATGATCTCAAGTATGCGCGTTGGATATGCTGAGTTGATCCCTAGTTGCTGAACCGCACTAAGGAACTTGAGATGAAGCTCGGGGGACCAATTGACCCTCGTCTTCTTGCGACCCGGAACAGTGTTGACAACTTGGCTATTGCTCTCTGGCCTATTTCCAGTAGAATTTGATCGAGCCAGAAATTGTTGTGGAGGGAATTCATCAGCTTTGGATTGGTCGGTCGTGATAGTAAGCTCATCGTTAAGGAAACTCCAATCATGGTGACGCATATCACATCCTTTAGAAGGCATCGATATTGACTTCGTAGAATTGATTTGTTCATGCATATCTCCAACAAAATCCGATTGTATCGAAGATGGTTCGAGGGAGTGGGGTGGTGAATGAGCATTTTCAATCCTCATATAAGGCTTATCAAGGAACATTTCGCCGAGAGTGATAGGGCCACCGCAATTAAGGCAAGCGATAGTGCTGGGAGCTTTCTTATACCTCATGTTCTCCGCTCGAAGCTTTTCGTTTTCCTCCTTTAGAATCGCAAGTTCTTGACGTCTGTGTTGAGCCCTCAATTTGGCTCGCTTATTTTGAAACCAAAACTTGACCCTCAAAGGTTTCATCCCTAGCTTCTGGCCCAATTCATTTCTTTGTTTCATGTTCGGGAGAGGGCATTCACTAAAGAAAGCTTCAAGCTCTTGGATTTCATTCTGAGTGTGGCACTGGCGACGTTTCCTTTTCCGAGATTGACCATCGCTGCTGCTGTTGTCGTCGCTACTGAGCTCCTGAACTTCGTTGCCGAAAGGGTTGGGTTCTGTGGTTCTGGTACCAGACGCCATCCTGGAATCTTCGAGATCTCTCAGTAGTTCATTTTCTGAGATTTTTGGATCAGTCGCCTCTAGCAACTGATGGTAACCCTCAAACATGTTGGATCGAGAAATGTTCGATCAATTTTTGCTCACTCAGGGTTCTCTACTCTCTCATGTATGCTCACTCTCTCTAAATTTTCTTTTGAGTGGTTCTGTATGCCCATGAAACGTTCTTTAAACATGGATGAAGATCATCAGGCAAGCGTTGCTCCCAAGATTTCGTATTTCCCGCTTTGTCGTCTTCTTTCTTCTTTTCAACGTGGAGGGACACCAAATCGATTTCCTTTTCTCGATATCCATGTCTGTCTCCCACTTATTTTCAAAAAGGTGGAACTACGCTCGCCTCCTGCTCAGTTTTTTAATATGATGGGACCGCCAAATCCTTTCGCAACTTTTTTCGATAGTTGCGCTTAACTCCCGCTCAATTTTAATATGGTGACACCGACATATCTTTTTACAACTTTTTTAGGTTTATCAAGCCTGAAATCGCGGACTGGGACAGATCTGATGGTTCACCGAAAGAGCCACCACTACTTTACCCAATTAACTTGGCTCCACGAGCATTATTGCTATGCCTTTCTTCATTCTCGAGTTGCTATAAAAGGAGGAGTTAATGCAGAGAAGATTAACACTCTTACATAATTGCCTTTTCTTATTTTAATCACTCTACCACACTCATCGTCTTCTCCCTCACTCCAACGAAAATGACCTCCTCTCCTATTCGCGCTTTCTCGGCCGAAAATTTGGCCCAGTGGGAAAAACTCTATAACCTCCTCGGTCGAGGCTATGCTCATATAGCCGATCACCCAGAAACTGAAGATGAAATCTGCATTTTGCTCGTGGAAATAGACACCACCTCCATCGAGGGCACTAATTTAGAGAGGGAATATAGAATCTTCCCAACCCTCTTTATAAACTTTTTAGAGACTTACCGTGTCGCTCATCGAAAAGCTACCGTGGCTCACGTTTTGCGAGCTCGCTATGAGGATCGGTCCAACTGCTTGGTGTTGGCCAACCTTGTGGCCGATAGTCATAGAAAGGCTGTTGAGTTCGCCAACAAGCGAGTCTCGATGTTGCTTCGCGAGAAGGGAAATTTGGTGGAGCGCTTGGCCTTATCCCTGACCACCTATGAGCACGACCGTCGTAATGTCGTGTTGAAGTTTCAATGTGAGTGGCAGGAAGAAAGGCTTGACAGCATTACCGCGGATATAGCCCATGGGAGAGGACTAGTTCGGGACCTGGAAATAGCCGCCGAAGATCACGGGACCAAGGTTGCCGAGCTTAAAGGGGAATGTAAACGCCTTCTTCTTAAGCTTGCAGATCTCGAGTCTCGAGGTGGTGAGTATAAGCAAAGCATCAATAATATGGAGGGCCAACTTGGTTCCTTTGTGATGCTAATTAGGGCTCATTGCGGTTTTATGTTTCCACCCCGATGATTTGTATGATCTGCTTTTAAGGTCCCTCGATTGAGCGAAATGAATGAAAGCTCTAATGTGTGTGTCTCAACTTCTGTATGGCTGACTTTCTCGAACACCTGACCACTCTCAACCTAGGCAAGCTGCGCTTTGACATTTATGATTCGAGCGTGTACATCTTGATTTTTTAATCTTGCTTATGATCGGATAAAGGAACCTCCCACCACGATTATCCACAAAAAGACTTCTCTTCTCTACTTGTTTTTAACCTGTTTCAAATGAAAAGGCAGAATCAGAAGAAAGAATTTGAAAAATAAAGCATAAATCCTTTCAATTTTATGCTTACTTGTGATTAATAGGGATAAGAGCTTTTACAAGGGTTTTGACCTTGTGCAAAAGCTTTTATCAATATTCCTCAAAGGAAAGCATATAATTGAAATGAATGTAATTCACGATAATCGCCTTTGATCAATTCCAAGAAAATCAATGGAATGTTCAAAAGTACACAATTACGATGTGTTTTAAATTCAATTGAAGATACGGTATCCAAATTAAAGCCGTTTGCTAAGAACGAGAGTAATTTGGATATCTATCTTTTCATTAAATTTGAAAAACACGAATACTCTTGATCAATTATTGTGGATTACCAATGATGCAAAATATGCATAAACCAATTCAAGTTTATAGTTCCTTCTGGCGAAATTGGGATTGTATTGCCCTATACGGCCAAAAGGTTGTATAAGACTTCCAATTTCAATTTCATCCAAAGGAATTATAAAATTGATTTTGGAGTATTCGAGTGATTAGAAGAAATGCCACTATCACATTCCAATGACAAGTCAATAGAAATACAACAAATTTCAATCTGAATGTATATAAACACAAATAGATCCCTAATACAATCAATCTAAGGGATCAGATCGAGAGGATCTCAGCAAAATAAATCCTATACAAGAAGGCTAGAAATGAAAATTAAAACAAAGGAATGTGATCTTAATACTTAGAGATGCCCCAGTTTCGATCTTTGAGACGTGACTTCAGGATCACCTATTCCAAATCGTCATCTTCATTAGATGATACCTCAATGATGTCCATAGCAGGCTCTTCTTGTCCACTTGGCGCTCGTAATGGGATGACACCATCTTCATCTTCCATCAAGAACATTGGGAGGAAAACACACCTATCTATCCTCAAAATGGCATTTAATCCAATCACCGGAATTATGCAATGAATATAATGATTAAGAGCTGTAACAAGTTCGAGGGATAGAAAAGTCTTACCAACCAAACTTAAGAGAAAATCAAGCTTCTCTGTATTTTTAGCAGTGTTAGGTATACTAACCTTCCATAGACAAACGCATGAGACAAGTGAGGGAAAACTCCTAAAAATCAAAAGATAGGGCTTGGTACCTAAAGCCAAGGTTCTCACCTCGAATTCTGGGAAGAGCCGATTCCATTGCACAACTATCGTTGCATTGGGACTCAATCCATAGTTCGAAGTGAGCGGAATTGAAAAGTGGATTACCCCATGTTTTTCCTCACGGAGATTCCATTTTCAATTCATTCTATTGTGTTCCTAAAGAGGGCGCCTGGGGTTTTAGGCGCAATTGTGTGTATTCATTGTGTCGTGCTAAAGTAAAAGACATGCATTTTATTTAACAATCACCGCTTCAATATAAACATCCACACAATCATACATCCAAAACTCCTGCCTGCATAAAACAAAGTTAACAAGCACTTCACCCATTATTTCTCCCGTCTACAAAAACATCTAACACATTCGTTAGCATATACACCTCACTTTCGAGAGCATCTGCATAAAATTAGGTTAGAAGAATCAATCAACTTTTTAATCGGCTCAAGTCCACTAAATGGTTAAGAACCAGTCCCCAGCGGAGTCGCCAGTCTGTCGCGACCCTCTTGAGGTTGTCGGGCTCTCGAGGGCTAATGGGCCGTCCTGTCTGGTCGGACGCGGGCCTCTCCCAAGGCCCATTACCCAAATCGCAACGGAGGTATGCGTGATCGACTTTCAGTGTGGTCTACTGACATGTGCTAAGTGTGCATGCCATGGAGTCGCCACCAATCATTTTTTTAGGGTATGATTGGACCACCCAATCGAATAGTTGGGAGTTTCTATTCAATTCTGCGAGAACCAGAGAAATGGTTTCGGGGACTTAGTTACACCAACTGTCAGAGTTGACGCCCTTTCGGTACCTAAGTTGACTGAATTTTCTAGCCTGAGATTCATGCGGATGAGTAAGGTATGAACCCTAAATCTAGAAATTCATGTAGATAAGAGTGATTATCCTAGCAATCACAATCAGTAATAAAATGCCCAACTCAAGGAATCTAGATATGCAAATAAATCACATGGCATTTCTAATAAGGTCATATTTATCAATCACAGCTCAAGAATGATTTAGCTGTCCTAGCCATTCTACACACGATCTAACCTAATAAAAGCATTAGGAAGCATCGAAGGAGTTCGAGAGTACTCACATGGGGTTCGCCGTGCCCTGGTTTGGTCTTGGACGAGCTATCGAGCTCATGCCGACCCGATTATATTTGGGGATCCACTCGGCGTTTTACACCATGAAATCATGTGAAACAAAAACGAAAATATTCAGCAAGGGGCATTTATTGTAGATGGTGGTCGATCTAATTGGACGTCAAGACTAAAAAAGATGTAGAAATTTACAAATTAAAATACTCGAATGACATTTTTTTGCCAAATTCAACTCTATGCGTCGTGAAGAAACACATGCAATTGAACTTAAATTTTGACTATTTATGAGTTCAAAATGTAAAAGAAATTAAAATAAAAATATTGACTATTTTTCTATATTTTTACGACATCGAACGCTATTTTTCTTCATTTTTCATGTATTTTTCTATTTTTGGAAAATATTAAAAAAATATTAAAAAATATGAAAAATTATTTTTTTTTATCAAAAATGGTTCCTTTAGCTTGGTCAAGGCTACCAAAGATGATTTTTTAATTTTTTTAACTTTTTATAGATTTTTTATGAATTTTTTAAAAATAAACTATGAAAGACTGATAAAAAATCAGGTGTCAACACCGGTCTCCCGCACCAGTACTCTTGCCGCTTCTAGGCTTCACATCTGCCTTATCCGTCGAGCTTGATTTGTACTCGAGGATTCCTTCGGCCGTTGTCATGGCCGTCGCGAGTGTCGTCGCATTTTGCCGTTTGAGCTCCATCTTCACCCACGGCTTGAGGCCTCCAATGAATTGGTAGTATGCCTCGGTTTCGGAAAGGGATGGGATTTGAAGTTTCAACTCCGAAAACTTCCTCACATACTCCCGGATCCCAGCCTTTTGTTCAAGGCGCCGAAGTTCATCACGAGCTTCTTCTTCGGCATAGGCGGGGAAGAATTGCTTCCGAAATTCCGCCTCAAATGTCTCCCATGTTGTGATGGGTCCAGCCTGCCCATCGTTGCACCGGTTGCGCCACCACAGCAAGGCATTGCCGGTCAGGTACATGGCCGCCATGCTCACCCGCAAAGCGCCATTGGACACTCCTTGAGTGTCGAAGTACTGGTTCATAAACCAGAGGAAGTTATCCACTTCCTTAGCCACTCGGGAGCCATTGAACTCCTTCGGCTTGGGTGCATCCACCCGAGGGGCAGCTCGCATGGACGTCACTCCATTCGCGCATGCTGCTTCCAAGACCACCACCTTGGTCTTTAGCTCGGCCATCTCCATTCGTAAGGCCGTAATCATGGCTTCCAGGGCACCGCAAGCTTCGTCCGTGGTAGTAGTGAGAGTACTGAGCAACTCACCACGGAGTTCTGCCACTTCGTCCTTGAGGTCGTCGAATTCATCTCGCAACCCCCTTCGATCGGTGGCCTCCCCTTCGTAGTCAGCCTCTTCTCTATCGGCACGAAGGTCATCGAAGGCTTGCTCGAGCCTATTCATGCGAGTTTCAATTTCCCGCGTTGTTGCCCTCTGTGCAGCACGATCACGTCTCTCCCTTACGGGGGATGACTCAAGGTTGGCTCCTGCACGCTCGTCCGCTGCATGCTCAGACTCGAGCGTCGGGTCAACAACACCTTGACTTCTCGCCATTTCACCGAGAATCGAACCGCTCTGATACCACTTGTCACGGGTCGGTTGTTTTCGTTCGCCGAAACACCGTGCGGCACTTAGGAATTGATCCCCAAGTCAGCCTTCTCACGACTCTGAAGCTCAAAGCTCGCTCACACACTCAACCGATCACACAAGAAAGAGAGAATGCAAGGAAGCTTTGCTTTGTATTAATGCGGAAATAAGATTGTTCAGAGTGTGTTTACAATGGGGGACTCAGCCCCTATATATACAACAAGCCCGGGCAAACGGTCACAAAAGCCCCCAACGGCTATTTCTCGACCGAGCACTGTTCATGGCACTGTTCATGTCGGCCACTCCAACGGCTATGTCGCCCGCTTGTTCCAACGGCTACTCGGCCGTCCAACGGCTATCTCGCCCACCCGTTCAACGGGCATAATGACAACGGTCGGTCGTGCCAACGGTCGTGTCGGCCGCTCGTTCGATTATATGTGCTGGCCGTCCGTGTGTTCCTCGCTTGATCGCCCGTTCGAGCGTTGGGCGTGTTGGCGGTCGATCGCCGCTCATGCGCTGATCGAGCGCTGATCGATCTTGTATCGTGCATGGATCGACCGCTCGGCCGTCCCGCTCGTGCATCGTTCCTCGATCGCTTGCTCGCCTTGCACGATCCGTGGGTCGATCCCCCGATCGTGCATGGTCGTCCACTGCTCGGCCGCTCGGCCGTTCTGCACGATCCGCGGGTCGATCACCCGGTCGTGCAGCATCCGTCCTTGCTCGTTCACTCGATCGCCCTGCACGATCCGCGAGTTGCCCGCCCGCTCGTGTAGGGTCGATCACGGATCGGCCGCCCGGCCGTCCTGCACGATCACCCGGTCGTGCATCCTCGATCATGGGTCGATTCGCTGGTCGTCCCGGATCATGCCCTGATCGATCACTCGGTTGATCATCCGTTCGCTCGGCTACTCTTGGACATGATTCCTCACGATCCATGGGTCGATTGGCTGGTCGATCCCGGGGATGCATCGCGGTCAAATTTTTATCAGAATTTAACGGACCGTGATACTAGCATGTGTGAAAAAGAGAATTAGCATTGTTACCAGGACTGTGGAAACGGTGGCTAAAACTAGCGTCTTATAGCGCCCAAAGCAAGTGTCCCAGAGGAAAGCTACGAGCGAGGTGGTGGAGTTGGCGGGGCCATTGAAAATGTTGATGAGATTGGTAGCAGTGATGCTCTTCATGTTCAAGACAGTATTTACATAGACGGTTCTGACCGTCCCGTGCTTGTTTCGGATTAGAACCTCATAATTCTGAAGCAGGAAAATGCACGGATATGAAGAACGCACCAGTGATCCTCACATACCTATGACAGAAGGAACGGCTTTTCATCCTTTGTAGGGAACCTTACCAGTCTCATCAATTCGACGCTCTGCTCCTTCTGCTCCGTTGTTCAACCACCGTCGTGGTGTCCAAGTTGGACGCTTGGAAAGCTTAATTTATGTACTTCTCATGATTGAACATACTTCTTTTTTTTTTTCTTTTCCTGTCATAGGCATTAGTCATTCTAAACGAACCAGAATGTTGTTCTTTCCGTTTCATTCTAACTATTAAACTACATGGGTTCATAGGATGCTAACTAGCTTGACATTAGAAAGCTGTCAAGTTTGGAATTCGGCTGCAAAATGGTCAACCTGTCTTCTGTTTCTATGTAATATTCCGATATAATATCCTGGAAATCCGGCAATCATTCTGAATTACTCCAATGCAAGTCCGGTGGAGAATTGGAGGGTAGCGATTTTAATGACCCTGGTTCTCAACTCAATACATCAACATCTTCAAGGATAAACCGTAAC
Source organism: Rhodomyrtus psidioides (assembly GCA_021437785.1). Lineage (NCBI taxonomy): Eukaryota > Viridiplantae > Streptophyta > Magnoliopsida > Myrtales > Myrtaceae > Rhodomyrtus > Rhodomyrtus psidioides. The sequence continues at coordinate 7,285,236 of JAILYB010000015.1, read as the reverse complement.
AAGGAGTCAATGAATCGCCATCTTCGGGCTTGGTCAGAAAATGACCACCGACTATAAGCACAGGAGATATATCAGCAAGTCTGAACGCCATGACAGGCCAAGGTCCACACAAGGAAAAAGAAATGCATTGTGGCCATAATGAAGCTGAATTGGTCTGCTCGGAGCCTCGGACAGATCAACGTCCCAGCAATTTAGGACAGCCCCCCAGGATATAGAAATATTAGAGTGGACCTTGGAAGCATGAGCATCATACTTCGCAAGATTCAGCAACAAATTCTTAATATCTGCTGCAACACTAGAAATCTTTCACGACTCAAGTTTTGGCCGAGCCCACAAACAACTCTTCCTGCTTCCTGCACACCATTTGGATTATTCGACCAAAAAGAAAAAAAAAAACATTTGGATTAAACCGCGACATATTGTCCGGTAAGAGCATCATGGAGATGCAATGAACCATCTTTCATCCATCAAGTCAAGCCTCATGCTTTCAACCGGGGAAAAAAATATTGCAAGACTCAAACTCTTGAATCTCCCCTGAATACTTCCGAGATGCCTTTCGCCTGTTCGTTCTAGTTTTCATCATTGCAACAAATTCTTCATAGCTGATGCACCCGTCCTGGAAAGAGTTTGACAAAAATTAGTGCAATTCAAAAGATGCTGCATATTCAAGAACAAGCGCAAAGAGATCGTGGTCGCTACTGTAAAGTTTAAGTTCTGGCATTTCGCCTTCTTGTTAGCCACTTGAAGTTCCTATGTGTTTGGATTCTCTGAAATGTCCTGCAAATTTGAAATCTCCAATTGTTCCAAAGAGTGTGTGCGTTCTCATCATCGAAATCTCGTTCTATTTTCGGTGAAAATAACAAACTGGGAGAAAATTTCTCCCTCTCGCGTTGATGGTGATGGGAGGAAAAGGGCAACTGAAGGAAGGACACTGCTCTTTGCTCTATGTATAACTAGTCTATATGGCCACATCATTAAAAAGGCGAGGATTTACATATTTCAAAGTCAATCTTTGTCTGTGTCAACTTCCCGCATGATCTCATTCACGCCGTCAGCATCCATTTCACCAGATTCATCTGCCAGAGCTTAGCTCAGCTCTTCTAATTGAATGTATTTTACTGTTTTTTTTTTTTTTTTGATAACCCAGGGAACCCCCGCACGGCCGACAGCCGGGAAGCAAACCCTGGGGGCAACACGTGCTAGCCACCACACACGTGCCACCGGTTAAGTCACCCTGCGTCGCCCGGGATTCGAACACTCAACCTTTTGCGAGAGGAAGAGTGCTCGCTCCAGCAGCGCCACCCAGGTACTTAGTTCAGCTCTTCTAATTGAATGTATTTTACTGTTATCCTTGTGGAAAACCATAAAAGCTCGGCCAAGATGCTCGTGGTTCTCGTAACGAAGTGAAGAATTGAAAACGGAACTATAATCTGTGTATCATTTTCTATCTATCAAAATGTATCGTACAAAGAGACTATTTCTAATATAAAATCATAGCTAATGAAAAGGAAAAGAATTGTTCTAATTCAATTTTCCTAGAATGTACACGATCACTTCCTTCATTTAGGGGGTTTGATTGTCTCGATTTCCTCACCAATTGATTCCACCCACTCAAGCTGGCAGCGTGTAAATGTCGAGAACGCCATGCTTGTTCTACATGTTGTCATTGACACGGAGGTTGGTGAAAATATCCGCAAGCTGTTCCGTGGTTCTGATTCCTCTTCTCGCGATAATCCCTCCTTGGATCTTATCTCGAGTAAAGTCGCAATCGGCTTCTATGTGTTTTGTCCTCTCGTGGAATATTGAATTTGATGCTCGCTTAAACGCTACATCATTGTCACATAACAAGGTACTTAGTTGCTTGACCTGAATATCAAAGTCTTAAAGTAGACCTCATAGCGAAACTGTCTACAAATAGTCTTGTTCATAGCTCGATATTCCGATTCTTGCTCATAGATTGCTTCTTTGTCTTCCATGATGGAAAGGATTCTCCCAATTTGATGCAGAAACCGATAGTAAATCTTCTACTCACGGGGCATGTGGCATAATCCGTGTCACAACAAGCTGTCATTTCCATGTTACATGTTCAAGACAAAAGTATACCCAGTCTTGGGCACCATTTTAAGTACTTTACAACTTTCAATGCCGCGTTTATATGGGATTGCTTCGGATTATGCATGAACTGACTTAGAATTTGCTCTGCGTGGCAAATATTGAGTCTGGTCATAATAGGATAAATGGGCTTCCCAATAAGTTTTTGATAATTGGATGGATCCTTGAGTAATTGATCCTCATTTGGAGATGATGATGTTCTGGCTTCGTATTCAGCAGTCATTAGTTTGATAGTATATTCCATTGGCATGACGGCTAGTTTCCCTTCGATATGTTCTCCTGAACTAACTTTCGTTGGCTAAAGCAATTCCCTTGTTTGATTGGGCAATTTCAATGCTAAGGAAATATTTGGAGATCCTAGATCTTTAAGATGAAAGATAGAGCGCTGTAATTTCTTGAATTCTTCAATGGTAGATTTAGCACATAATGTAAATAGTGCTTAATCATGTGTTGATTTTCTGAATCTTGCATATGCGAGTGCAGTGTTAAATTTTGCATTCCACTGTCGAGAGCACTGCTTTGGCACGTAGAGGATTTACGCAGGCGACGTACCCGAGACTCTCTCTCTCTCTCTCTGCTAGAAAAAAGGGAAATTGAGAGTAGAGAAAATTGAGGATGGAAATGGTAAATGAAGAGAGTAGAGATAAGGGGAAGAGCGCATTTGAGAGGAGCAATAGCAATGAAACGGCGCTGTGCTTTTCCTGGATCCAAAAAGTGAAGGGGAAGAGAAAGACCCTTCTCATCTCTCTCGCCCTTTCTCTCTCGTCTTCCTGATTTCACAGGCAAACTGCCAAATTACGAGGGAATTGCAACTCAGCCCTTCAACTGTGAGGAAATCGCACCAAATACCGCGAGAAACTTAGCTTGATAAACTCTCAAAGTCCTTCCATATTTATTGTGAAATTATAGAGGAGTCAATTCTAAATAAACCCTCTTTATAGCGTACATTTGTGGATCTATATAAGAGAAGAAAAATATGTTCCGATTCCGTATGCTTCGTGGATCGTGGAACAACACGATTGATTTGCAAAATATTTTTTTTTTTAGAAATGATCATTTATATAGTTTACATAAAAAGCGAAAGAACCAAAAGTATCTTTGGCATTCACAAAGTAAATAATACGATTTTTTTTTTTGCATTTAACTAATCACTTGAAGCTCATGGCATCGTCTCATTTGCCAAACGGTGGGATCGATTTGCTCATCTTCTTCTTAAATATTTGGGGCCACAGAAGTGGCACGAATTGAACCCAATGCTATCTAGTAGCCACCAGTAAAATCCTCCCACGCCACTCAAAGAGTCAAAATGTCTCATCGGAGTCTTATCATGCATTTACCGCTGGTGTAGTTTTCAAACGCAAGGAAAAGAAAAATCTTCGTTTTGCTTTTGATAATCCAAGGAATAATCTCTGAATAACCATGAGAATCAACCCTAACTAATGTATCTTCCACTCTAAGAACTTATAGCAGCCATGCCAAGACTTGTTGAATAAAAGCCCACATTTCACATTGCCGGCCATTACTATCCTCACTTTTTTGACGTTCCAAATAGGTATCTAACGTGACATGCAGATTTAGCGCCATGCAGAACAATAAGGGCATGCAACACAACCGATGGTTCTGTGGGCCAAGATTAAACGACAGAAATCACTATATAGCTCCAGAATGCAATGAGTATATGCATCACAAAGAGTAAGACAAAATTTAAGGGGAAAAAAAATGAAAGGGGAAAAAGGAAAAATAAATTTTAAAAAAATAAAATAATAAAATTGCAATTGGTTAGGCATTTCTAGGAGAGCATTTATGTGTGAGAAATCTCTATTTTATGAGAAATCACGTGTGATCGAGTCGTGTCGTATCTCGTGTTGTGTCGATGCAACATAGCTATCGACATGCATTACTTTTTAAACGGCACATCGTTTCTATGGGCTTTATAACTTCTCAAAGTCCGGAGGATTTTCGACCTCAACATATGTCCCATTTTAAAAGAATTAAATATATTATTTCTTTTGAGTTAGTCGATGAGATGACCTGCTTGAAATATGCACAATCCCTCTTGCCAACTCTTCCCGGCGAGCTTCTTGACTTTTTTATGATGTGCCTCGTTTTTTGTCTCTACCTCTTTATTACTAATTCTCGAGGATTCATATCCTGTCTTAAGATATCATGCTCATTTTGTCGCCAAATGATCTTTCAGGACGCGACTTTTAATTCTGCCCTTCGCCTTCTCTCTCCTTGCCATTTCCTCGACAATTTAACTTTTTATCAATTCAATCCTATTAATAAGAAGCTACTTTCGTGAACGCCATTCATTCTACGTAATACGTTCGATAACACTAACGTGGATAATTTTTTTATAGTATCATAGTATAATTTTTGGATTTTTTTTATTAATTTTTCATATTTTTGTTTTTTTGGGTTTTATACTTAGCCGCCGGCATGGGTCGTCGGGCACTCGTCGGCGTCCGCATTGGCCTCGCCCACGATCGGCGAGGCGTCGCCGTCCTTGTTCGTGGCTGGCTGGAGGGAGGTGATCCTTACTGGCGGTTGTAGTAAAAAAAATCATGGAAAAGAGAGAAGAAAAATAAAAACTTAATTCATCTTCACGTTTACTTACCAAAAGACAATGAAAAAAATTAATAAAAAATTCCAATAAATTATTAAATTTTTAGTATCATGATGTACGTTATAATTTGAGACATCAATGTTAAAGAGTACATCGCGAATCAAAATTTGTGTACAAAATCGAAGCTTGAAATGCTAAATCCGAGAAATTGTGGCAAAATAAGAAATACGTGGCAAAATCTTTCAAGAGCTTTCTGTGCCGTGAGGTGGAGATGGAGATGAGCCGAGTCTAGCTATATAAAATAAGGAGGGAGGGAGTTGAAACGCACGTGAGCACACGTGCTATTTCCTTTGCAACTTTTCCTTAGCTTATGACAAAGTTTCGTACACGTTGGACCTAAAAAAATTTCTTCTTGCCCACTCTCTCCGTTTGCCATGACCGTCTCCAAGCACCTCCTTATCCCCTGTTTTCAATCTGATTTCAATGGATACAATCCGAATTTTGGATCTGCACAACTCATAGGACTGATTGATTCTTCGAAACACATATTGCTCAAGACACATCAGAGTTAGAAAGAGATCGGCAAAATTACAAAATAAATAAATAAATATCCAATAGGCCCATTCTAACTAAGGATTAAAATTCTGACCTCAAAAGAAAAAAAAAACTAGGGATTAAAAATGCCACGATGAGAGATGTTCAAATGACATGCTTATTAGCAATTGGTATTTTCTTCTTTCAAGGATACTGTCGGTGTTTGTCTTCGTGGTGTTTAAAATATGAGTTTCGATTTATTTTTCTTCATTTTTTATTTTTATTTTTATTTTTATATCTTTTCATGTTTAAGAAAAACAAAAGGGGAGAAGAGAGCGGGCCACTTCGAAATTCGAAAATAGTCACAATTTGGTTAGAATCGTTAGAGGCATGTGGCAGTGAGCCCCAACTAGACCGAGAGAATTCTGCTCCTTTTCATCAATTGTCCAATCTCACTCGACTCATTTCTCTCCACCTTGTCGAAAACTCAGTCTCCTTCCTCCTCGATCTTTGCAATAATGGCGAACGTCACGCACCTCCTTCTCTTTCTTCTTCTCATTCTTCATCTCATTCTTCACATCTCTCATCCCTCCTTTTCTCTCCACTCCCCCCATCTCCCGTCCTCGCTCATCCCCTTCCACTCTCGCGTCGTGAGTCGATACCCAAGACGAACCCCCGTTCCGATTCTCTAGCTTCCACAGCGCCCTCACTGCGGGTCATGCATTGGACAGCTAGCGCACTCAATTTCAAAAATTTCTTTCAGACAAATCATAAATTCGATTCACAAACCGTTAAAAGAATTAGTTTCGGAACATCCTTAAGTTTATTTTTTGCAATAATCATAACTGAACGACACCAAAATCAGGCCCCACAACAGTAAAACCCCCAAAACTCAGATTTTCCAATGCTAATTGCGAAAACTTCCTCAAAAAAATCATACAAACTCTGATTAATGCAATATTATAATCAAAACGAAGATTATTTAACGTACTACAAAAGTTCCGACATGGCCAACCTCACCTGACAGCTATAAACTAAAGAAATCATCTCCCGAAGTTCATTATTCATGCGAAACAGACTGCGCACCAAACTTGAATTGCTAGTTCCGGGTAAAATGCTACATCAAATTGGGATCCGTCGAATCTTTTGATTTCATAACATCCTAAAGTTTCATTATCAAGAAAAAAAATTGAAATAGGGAAGAGGAACAAGAGTTAAACATCATCGCTCTCTATTCTGCTCCTTTTCATCAGTTGTCCAATCTCACTTGACCCATTTCTCTCCACCTTGTCGAAAATTCAGTCTCCTTCCTTCTCGATCTTTGCGATAATAGCAAACGTCACCCACCTCCTTCTCCTTCTCCATCTCATTCTTCGCGTCTCTCCTTCCTCCTTTTCTCTCCACTCCCCCCATCTCCCGTCCTCGCTCATCCCCTTCCACCCTCGCGTCGTGGGTCGATACCCAAGACGAATCCCCGTTCCGATTCTCTGGCTTCTACAGCTCCCTCGCTGCAGGTCATGCACTGGACAGCCTGCGCACTCAATTTCAAAAATTTCTTTCGGACAAATCATAAATTCAATTCACAAACCGTCAAAAGCATTAGTTTCAGAACATCCTTAAGTTTATTTTTTACAATAATTATAACTGAACGACACCAAAATCAGGCCCCATAACAGTGAAACCCCCAAAACTCAGATTTTCCAACGCTAATTGCGAAAACTTCCTCAAAATAATCATACGAACTCCGATTAATACAATATTATAATCAAAACGAAGATTATTTAATGTACTACAAAAGTTCCGATATGGCCAACCTCACCTGACAGCTATAAACTAAAGAAATCATCTCCCGAAGTTCACTATTCATGCGAAACAGACTGCACACCAAACTTGAATTGCTAGTTCCGGGTAAAATGCTACATCAAATTGGGATCCGTCGAATCTTTTGATTTCATAACATCCTAAAGTTTCATTATCAAGAAAAAAAATTGAAATAGGGAAGAGGAACAAGAGTTAAACATCATCGCTCTCTATTCTGCTCCTTTTCATCAGTTGTCCAATCTCACTTGACCCATTTCTCTCCACCTTGTCGAAAATTCAGTCTCCTTCCTTCTCGATCTTTGCGATAATAGCAAACGTCACCCACCTCCTTCTCCTTCTCCATCTCATTCTTCGCGTCTCTCCTTCCTCCTTTTCTCTCCACTCCCCCCATCTCCCGTCCTCGCTCATCCCCTTCCACCCTCGCGTCGTGGGTCGATACCCAAGACGAATCCCCGTTCCGATTCTCTGGCTTCTACAGCTCCCTCGCTGCAGGTCATGCACTGGACAGCCTGCGCACTCAATTTCAAAAATTTCTTTCGGACAAATCATAAATTCAATTCACAAACCGTCAAAAGCATTAGTTTCAGAACATCCTTAAGTTTATTTTTTACAATAATTATAACTGAACGACACCAAAATCAGGCCCCATAACAGTGAAACCCCCAAAACTCAGATTTTCCAACGCTAATTGCGAAAACTTCCTCAAAATAATCATACGAACTCCGATTAATACAATATTATAATCAAAACGAAGATTATTTAATGTACTACAAAAGTTCCGATATGGCCAACCTCACCTGACAGCTATAAACTAAAGAAATCATCTCCCGAAGTTCACTATTCATGCGAAACAGACTGCACACCAAACTTGAATTGCTCGTTCCGGGAAAAATGCTACATCAAATTGAGATCCGTCGAATCATATGGTTTCATAACATCCTAAAGTTTCATTATCAAGAAAAAAATTGGAACAGGGAAGAGGAACAAGAGTTAAACATCATCGCTCTCTATTCTGCTCCTTTTCATCAGTTGTCCAATCTCACTCGACCCATTTCTCTCCACCTTGTCGAAAATCCAGTCTCCTTCCTCCTCGAACTTTGCGATAATGGCGAACGTCACCCACCTCCTTCTCCTTCTCCTTCTCCATCTCATTCTTTGCTTCTCTCCTTCCTCTTTTTCTCTCCACTCCCCCCATCTCCCGTCCTCGCTCATCCCCTTCCACTCTCGCGTCGTGGGTCGATACCCAAGACGAATCCCCGTTCCGATTCTCTGGCTTCCATAGCTCCCTCGCTGCGGGTCATGCATTGGACAGCTTGCGCACTCAATTTCAAAAATTTAATTCGGACAAATCATAAATTCTATTTACAAACCGTCAAAAATATTAGTTTCGAAACATCCTTAAGTTTATTTTTTACAATAATCATAACTGAACGACACCAAAATCAGGCCCCACAACAGTGAAACCCCTAAAACTCAGATTTTTCAATGCTAATTGCTAAAAGTTCCTCAAAATAATCATACGAACTCCGATTAATGCAATATTATAATAAAAAAGAAAATTATTTAACGTACTACAAAAGTTTCGACATGGCCAACCTCACTTGACAGCTATAAAATAAAGAAATCATCTCCCGAAATTCACTATTCATGCGGAACAGACTGAGCACCAAACTTGAATTGCTCGTTCCGGGGAAAATGCTACATCAAATTGCGATCCGTCGATTCCTTTGGTTTCATAACATCCTAAAGTTTTATTATCAAGAAAAAAATTACAGCAAATCGCTCAAGAAATTAGACATAGCAACTTAGTTTCCTCTCAAATTTGGAATTAGTGCTATAAAATCCGAAAATCGTATCAATAGTAAAAACGAGAGAGTAAGAACTTACCGAACGTTGCTGCTCGGTGTCGGGATGGCTTAGCAAGGCAACGAGGCATGCAATCCTCCCCTTTCTCATTCCTTTCTTTCTTTCTTTCCCTTTTCTTTTCTCCTCTTTTTTTCCTTTCGGTTGAAGGACTTCCGATCCTTCAAGAAGAAACCAAGCAGCCCCCCTTTTCTTTTCTTGCTATGTAACGAGTTCCAGGCCGGGCCGTCGAGCAGAAACCACGATACTCGGCAAGTTGGTGTTTGGAAAAAAGAGAATTTTATGTTGAAGACCACCCACCTTCACTTTCAGCTGTTCAAATATAATTGGGTTATGCAAAATTCACACCTCCCAAGCATTGCACATATAATGATGTTCTCCTTTAGTATCTTAAGATTTAATAAGCTAGTCTGGTTCGCAGGTATGCACATGTGACGGGAAAGATAGTGAATTTGAGACAAATGGTCATAAGGAAGCCATGCTTGGAGCCAATTCTAGCTAATTCTAAGCGCAAATTGTCTGCTTGCATCTTGGTTATGATCACACAATCTTCTAAAGGATTACAACGTGGTTATCAACCGACAAAGGCCACGTAGGGTATAGGATGAGTGTATTTCATGCGCGATCCTTCTGGGCTGACATACATTTCAGTCTTTAAGCCGACTAATGAGGAGCCGAATGCTGTCGATAACCCAAATTCGTATTTCTCTTATAATGGTTTATTTGAGAATGATGAAGGGTTGAAGAATGGTACAAAAGTAGGGGAGGAGCCATTAGGGAAGCAGCGGCCTACCTTTTGGATCATTCAAAGGGAGGGCGCCACAAATAAGACGGCCATGCAGAAGGCTTTTTGGGAGTTCTCCCAACTATGATGGTTAACTGCTTAAGCATTGAATTTCATCATCCAAAAAGGGTTAGTACGAAGACTGGATCTTTACAAATGTACATGAAGAATTACGAGAGCTATGAGGATGAGCGAGGTACATAATTTATCCATTTTAGCTATAAGAAATGCCAACACTGACAGGCACGCTGGAAACATTCTATTGAGAAACGATACAACCAGTGACCAGCTACGGTTGGTTCCCATTGATCGTGGGTATTGCTTACCTCATTATGTAAGTCTCAACCTCAATCATCTGTAGATCTTAGTGTTTTTTTCTTCTTGATTTATAAGACAGAACTTGAACAAGATTTTGTTGTATTGAAACTTAGAATAGTAATATCTATAATGGACATTACAGGAAGTGCGCATGCATATGTGAGCAAGGAGATTAAATACACAAGTTAGAATAAATGACATAGAAACATCGATAACCGGACAACTATGAGCCAAAAATGCTATGGGTCACGCACTGGAGAGCTTGTGCACTTAACTTCAAAAATTTCTTTCGGAGAAATTATAAATTCGATTCACAAACTGTCAAAAGTATTAGTTCCGCAACACCCTTAAGTTTATTTTCTACAATAATCATAACTAAACGACACCAAAATCTAGCCCCACAACACTAAAACCCCCCAAAACTCAAATTTTCCAACGCTAATTATGAAAACTTCCTCAAAATGATCATACGAACTCTGATTAATGCAATATCATAGTCAAAACGAAGATTATTTAACGTACTACAAAAGTTTCAACATGGCCAATCTCAACTGACTGCTATAAACTACAGAAATCAGCCCTCGAAGTTTACTATTAACGCGGAACAGACTGCACATCAAACTTGAATTGCTCGTTTCGGGCAAAATACTACATCAAATTGCGATCCGTCATATACAACAGATTCATAACATCCTAAAGTTTCATTCTCAAGCAAAACATACAGCCAATCGCTCAGGAAATCAGATATAGCAGCTTAGTTTCCTCTCAAATTTTGAATTAGTGCTTTAAAATTCGAAAATCACATCAATAGAAGAAACGAGAGAGTGATAATTTACCGGATGTTGCTACTCGGTATTGGGATTGCTTGGCAAGATAACGAGGTATGCAATCCTTTCATTTCTCCTTCCTTTCTTCATTTCTCTTATTCTTTCTTTCCATTTTCTTTTCTTTTCTCTTTTTTTCCCTTTCGACTAAATGACTCTCGATCATTCAAGAATAAACCATGCAACCCCCTTTTTTTTCTTTTTGACTTTTCAACACTTTTTTTTAAAAGATGGGTCACACCATCTTTTTGACCTATTCCAAGAAGTAAGTATTACGGACATTATCAATTCTCTCAATCGTCCTCAAAACAACTACCAAACCTAGAGCCAGAGGAGTATAGAGGATGCATAGCAAACCCTTTTGGATCCACAAAAAATTACCACGTTCAGGACTAGCGAGAAGATTTAAGACATTAACCCAAAAGAGAAAATAATCACGATTCTTAAACTCTATGCAAGTTTTAAATAAGTTAATGATAATGATTACACGGTAGCAAAGAAGAGACAAAAAAAACTCCATGTATAATCAATTCATCATCATCATCATCATATTCTTATCACCGGCATCCATAAGACCAGTTAACAAACCCAATTGAGCAGATCATCTCAACCCAACACCTAGACATCCCCCGAAAGATCATCGACACCAAATTCATGCCGAACACATCCTGAAGGAAATAACAACTCACCACTTGAGAAGTGAGAATACCAGTCGAGATGGCCTCCGACTCGATTGTGACCAGCTCTTTACTCGCACCCTTGAAATATAGCATTTCTACCTTTGCTTCAGCTAACATACCTTTTTTTTTTTCTTTTCTCCTTACAATCTTGAAAGAAAATGTTCAACCAAGTTTACTTCAGCCTCAGCCTTCTTTTTAATAGACTCTCTTTCTCTATTTTAGAAAATTAAATCGCAATACGCGTGATTTCAAAAAGATGTCCCAAAATCAAATAAAATATCAAAAAATTTCAAAAATCACAGCTCCCCGATTATCTCTCCCCACGTCCACGCCTAAACAGTACATTGACCTCCTCTTCTTCGCGAACCATTAACAGAAAGACACGTGTTAATGCGAGGCCAACTAGTCAGAAACTTTCAAATCATCGCCTCGTTTCTACTCGTTAGGCGTTACCCTCTTCCCCCGTCAACTGATTTTTGAAACTCGAGCTCAGTACCATCCATCGCACTCGTCGCTAATCTCGTTGGATGGAGTTTGTTAAGGTGGTTAGTGTTGTAGGCACGTGACCGTGGACCCAAGACGAAGAAGTTTTGAAATATGAACGGGAATAAGAACATGAGTTCATTTCTTCTTCAGCTGTTCATCTCTCAACTCATTGCTCTTTGACATCGCGAAAAATCATGTTTTCTTCTGCCTCGAACTTAGCGAAAATGGCGAACAACACCCACCTCCTTCTCCTTCTCCTCCCCTTCTGCTCCTCTGTCCTTCTTCCATCTTTCTCTACTCCCACCCTCCTCCGTCCCCTCCCACTCTCGTCTCATGGGTCGATGCCTACGGTGAATCTTGGTTCTACAGCTCTCTCGCGTCGACACTCGCGTAGGGGACCGCCGACGATGTCATCACTCGTCTCGTGTCGGCATTCGCCTAGAGAACCGTTGACGACGTCATCACTCACCTCGGCATCTGCGTTCGCTGTGTCTACAAGATCCTTGGCGTCAGCGCCTTCTATGTCTACCAGATCCTCGGCACCGGCGGCGATGTCGTCTGGGTGTCATTTGGGTCCATACCCTCCCTGCCTCCTACGATGCCATCTCTCAATGCCTCGACTCCCTTTGTTGCAAATTGTACGACAACGGCTCATGGGTCGATGCCTACGGCGAATCTTGGTTCTGCAGCTCTCTCGCGTCAACACTCGCGTAGGGGAACGCCAACGATGTCATCGCTCGTCTCGCGTCGGCATTCGCCTAGGGAACCATTGACGACGTCATCACTCACCTCGGCATCTGCGTTCGATGTGTCTACAAGATCCTTGGCGTCAGCGCCTTCTATGTCTACAAGATCCTCGGCACCGACGGCGATGTCGTCTGGGTATCGTCTGGGTCCATACCCTCCCTGCCTCCTACGATGCCATCTCTCGATGCCTCGACTCCCTCGGTTGCAAGTTGTACGACAACGGCTCATTCTCTTTCTTCTTCACCCTCAGCGAACTGTTCGTAGCACTCGCCCGTTCAACGAGGATTTCTCCAACTGCCAACTAGACGCATACGCCTCTTTCGGGCAGTCCTCCTGGTTGTCCCTACAGGCTCCGTTCACGGAGCCCTTCGGCAGAAGCCCTGTCCCCGGAATCACCACGGCCACCACCCTCTTCAAGCTCGACAGCGGTGGATTCATCGTCTACTCAGGCACGTCCCTGACACGACCCTCGTTCATCGCGCTCCGTGACGAGTTCCAGGCCGAGCGTTGAGCAGAAACCACGATGCTTGACAAGTTGGTATTTGGAAAAAAGGGGAACTTTATTTTGAGGACCACCCACCTTTACCTTGAGCTGTTCAGGTACAATTGGGTTATGCAAAATTCACACTTCTCAAGCACTGCACATAAAATGATGTTCTCTTCTAGTATCTTAAGATTTATGAGTTGGCCTGATTCGCATGTATGCACAGCTGACAGGAAAGATAGTGAATTTGGGATATGGCTTGTCATAGAGAAGCCCTACTTGGAGCCGATTCTCGCTAATTCCGAGCTCAAATTGTCTGCTTGCATCCTAGATATGATCACTCAATCTTTTGAAGGATCGCAACGTGGTTATCAGCTAGCAAAGGCCACGCAGGGTATAAGAGGAGTGTATTTCATGCGCGATCCTTCCGGGCTGAGATACATTTCGGTCTTTAAGCCAACCGATGAGGAGCCGAATGCTATCAATAACCCCATTTCGTATTTGTTTAAGAATGGTTTGTCTAAGAATGGCGAAGGGTTGAAGAAGGGTACAAAAGTAGGGGGATGAGTCATTAGGGAAGAAGCGGCCTACCTTTAGGATCATCTAAAGGGTGGGCGTCGCAAATTAGACGACTATGCAGAAGGCTTTTCGAGGGTTCCCCTACCGTGATGGTTAATTGCTTGAGCACCGGATTTCACCATCCAAACGGGGTTAGTACGAAGACTAGATCTTTACAAATATATATGGAGAACGACGGGAACTGCGAGGACAAGCACATTGGGGATTTTCTTGTGAGCGAGGTACATAAGATATCCATTTTAGATATAAGAATTGCCAACACTGACAGGGGCACTGGAAACATTCTATTAAGAAAAGACGCAACCAGTGGCTAGCTACGGTCGGTTCCCATTGATCGTGGGTGTTGCTTACCTCATTGTGTAAGTTTCAACCTCTATCATCCGTAGCTCTCAGTGTTGCTTTCTTCTTGAGTTATAAGACAGAACTTGAACAAGATCTTGTTGTATTGAAACTTAGAATAGTCATATCTATACTGGACATTACATGAAGTGAGCATGCATATGTGAGCAAGGAGATTAAATACACAAGTTAGAATAATAGCTACATAACATCTCTTAGGCGGTTCATGAGCCGCTGGCTCGAAACTTTTTTAGAGGAATTAGATTTGACATGATATGTTAGTGAGCTCTACATTGGGGCTTTCTCTTGATAATCTTTCCTGAAGGTAATGGTTTTCTGCCGAGGATCACATTCTGGTGTCGCTTGTAGTTTTCTTTTCTCATAAGATATGTCTTGTCAACTAGTGGGATTATGCATGAGAACTGATTTTAAGAGATGATGTTCTGGTGGGTGTTTTCTTTTTTGCTTTGCCTTGTCCCGAGTGAAAAGTTGTCGCTCATGTGTGCATTCATATATGCTAATCCCACTTTCTTGATTCTAGAGTTTGAAGATTGCATGTTTGAGTGGGCGAACTGGGCACAAGCTCGCCAGCCTTATTTCCCTGACACAGTAGCATACATCAGGTCTTTGAATGCTGAGGAAGACATCGCGCTTCTGAAGCTCTATGGCTGGGAGCTTCCCATCATGCTGCTGAAAAAGGGTGTGGAAAGATGCCTCAATCCGCGTGCTATTGGGAACATCATGTACTGCAAGAAATGGAATATGCCATCTACGATGGAGGATATTGTTAAGGAAGCAGAAGCATCGTTAAATCTCTTCACTCTGTATCCCAAATGGTGGATGTCCACCTCGACAGGATCGACAAGGCAAAATGAAAGAGACCTCCATCAATGCCATGAAGAGACCGTAAGCAAAGGCACCTCGTTCCAAGCTAGAGAAAGAAACCCAAATGGAGAATCCACCGGCGAGTATAGCAAACTATACTTGTAGTTCCACAGCAGTATCTTCACCTGACTGACCGCGTACTGGCTGACTGTGATTGAAAAGTTTTGTGCATGTGTGACAATGTATGAAAGGCAACTTCATTTAGAGAGAAATCAACTATGGCTATTGAGTTCATTTGCAATGAGAGTGTACAGATCGAGATCTTATTCATTGAATTCTGTTTCCTTAGTTTCTGTCTTTGTGGCATGTGCATGATCGAGATGCAAGGTAGTTTATGTGGATAGCAGGAAAAGGTTCTGAACTTTTTCTACAAATGGAGATAACTGGCGGTTGAAATGTCTTCATTATTTTTTGGTTTTTTGATGTCTTCATTAGTTTGAGAGGCTTCTTTTTGGTTTGTGAATCACAAAATGGTGTAGATCCTGGGAACATGTTATAGGGACAAGATAATTTTAAAGATAAAAGGTGAATTGTAGTAACGGCTTTGCAAGTTCACATCTGAGTTCCCTTATGCTCCAGCCTAAGGTTCACCAAGCATCTTCATGATGAGGGAAGACTTGCATCATTATGCTTCAATATAGCTTAATGAGATGAAAACAAACGTGATAGTTTAATGCTTGCCCATGCTAGTCTGACGAGTCAGATTTTATCTTCCATGACAGTTTTTCTTTTGAGACTGCTTCTTCATGAGGGCCTTAGCATTTTCATACCAGTCTCACATTTTTGAAGATGTTTATCGTGGCCTACACATATTTAGAAATTAATTTAATGTCTATACTGACAATTGAAAAATTCTTTTATTGGGTTTGATTGAACTCTTCCCTCTTGGGAGAAACGGATTCATAAGACTTAGTCGATTTGGTCTCAATTATCAGTTCCTTATACAGTGATTTGAGGAAGCACAAGATTTATTAGTTTATCATGGTTCATGTCCCAATTACAATGCTTTTCATCCGTCGACTTTAGTCTAAGATCGGTTTGACCAGGTCGAGTCGGGTCATTGATCGCGACTCGACATATGTCAATTCCTTAGCTTATCGAAGTAAAATTGATCGAACGGCCCTTATGTGCCACATGTCGTGTCTGGTTTTTTCGGATTAAAAAATTTGGATAACCAATAAAAATCAGAAAATCAATTAAAAATAAAAAATAAAAACATATAAATTATCAAAAAATGTCCAAAATTGCGACATTTTTCAGAACCTACCGGAGCCCTTTCGGCCTGGTCAGGTCACCTGGTCCAAAGAATTTTGTGCCCAGTCACTAGCAAACATGAGGAACATGGAGAATGATCTCAAACAGATTTCCATGGCCATGATGTGAATGTTTGTGCTTTTGTTGATGTGAGCTCCAACTTTTTCTTCTGGCCATGTACATGTTACATAGTCTGTTGGGAGATCCACGATAATCTGAATAATATCGAATTAGCGTAGCGGAATAAAGAAATCTCTCATCTTGTGCAAACCTAATAGGAAACGATATAATAAAGCGATATATCTGACAGAATATATAAATGCCAAGCATCCACGAACATGAGAGTATTTTTACGTGGAAAATCTCCTCGATGTGAGGAGATAAAAAAACCACGGGATTGTAGTTCACCCGAAAACTTCACTATCAACGAATTGGGTAGATAATGTTCTTCTCTAGTTAATACTAGAGGTACATAGCAGCAAATACATCAAGAACATCATTCTTGGCAATACACGTGAAATCGCAGGAGATCAAGGATAAATCTCACCAAAACGCAAGTTTAGTTCTATCCATGAAAAATCCGATGAAAGAAGATCCGAATGACAATCAAACTGATCAGATTTGAGAACACTGCGTCGTGAGCAATCGGACCACGAATTGACCTCTGATGTAAGCTTGATGAAATTCGGGCGGCACATTCTTTTAGATTTCTTCGCTCTTTCTCTCTTGCTACTACGTCTGAAAAAGAACGTCTTTTTCTGCTACAACATATGTGACAGTGAGAAACCCTATTTCTCCATATGTATCAACATACGGGCTCAAGCCATGGGCTTGCACTTTATCGGGCGTCTTCCATATAGGAGTGACCCAGCCAACAAATCTCCCCCTCACGACGATGTGGAGGGATTCACCATCCCCGCTATCAATCGACAATATTCAAGCTTATCCCTTGATAGAGTCTTTGTCATCATATCGGAACCATTATGTATGGATTTTTTCAAGTTCCAACAACTTCTCATCTAGAACATCTCTTATCCAGTGATATCTAACATCAATATGTTTCGATCTAGAATGAAAAATTGAGTTCTTACCAAGATGAAATGCACTTTTGTTATCACAAATAGCATATAATTTTTTGCTTGAACCCAAGTTCTTCCAAGAACTTCTTCAGCCACATCAACTCTTTACTAACTTCGGTCGCTGCAATAAATTCTGTTTCGATTGTAGAAAACACACTTTTGCAACCTTGACTTCCATGACACAACCCCACCGATAAAAGAAATCAAATAACCAGAAGTAGATTTACATGTATTAATATCTCAGGCCAAATCAGAATCAGTGTATCCAACTAACTCTAGTTTTTCGGTCCTGAAACTGAGTTTCAAACTTGATGTTCCCGAAGATACCTCATGATCTACTTTACCGCATGCCAATGCTCTCTTCCCGGATTTGACAAATAGCGACTAACAACGCCAACTGCATGCGCCAAGTCTGGTTGTGTGCATACCATCGCATACATTAAGCTTCCCACAGCTGATGC
This sequence comes from Rhodomyrtus psidioides, assembly GCA_021437785.1. Taxonomy (NCBI): domain Eukaryota; kingdom Viridiplantae; phylum Streptophyta; class Magnoliopsida; order Myrtales; family Myrtaceae; genus Rhodomyrtus; species Rhodomyrtus psidioides. The sequence continues at coordinate 7,267,420 of JAILYB010000015.1, read as the reverse complement.
ATATGGAACAATTTCCATGTCTTTCTTCTCTTTATCAGTCGTAAGGCTTTGCTTTGTACTTAACTTAAAGTGGGAAGCAAGAGGAGCACTAACCACTTTAGCCTTGTCCTTGTGAAATTTCTGAAGAACTTTCTCGATATACTTCTCTTACAGCAAGAATAACTTCTTAGAATTTCTATCCCTAGTAATTCTAATGCCAAGAATCTGCTTCGCCGGACCCAAGTCTTTCATGGCAAAAGACTTGGTCAATTGTTTCTTCAAGAACTCAATTCATGAAGCATTATTGCCAATAATCAACATATCATCAACGTAAAACAAGAGAATAATACATTCATCATCAGAAATTTTTTGGACAAACACACAGTTATCTGAGGAAGTCTTCTTATAGCCCTACTCAATCATAACTGATGTAAGCCTTTTGTTCCACTGTCTCGAAGCTTGCTTAGGGTCGTAGAGACTCTTTTTTAGCTTGCACACTTAGTCCTCCTTTCCTTTCACTTTGAAACCTTTTGGCTATTCCATGTATATTTCTTCCTCCAAGTTACCATGAAGGAATGCTGTTTTGTCAGCCATTTGTTCAATTTCCAAGTTTAGGCTAGCTGCCAAGCTTAAAACCACACGGATAGAAGACATTTTTACCACCGGAGAAAATATATCATCAAAGTCAATGCCCTTTCTCTGACCGAATCCATTAACAACCAATCTAGCTTTGTACCGTGGTTGTAAAGTATGTTCATATTGTTTCAACTTGTATACCCACTTGTTCTTCAAAACTCTTTTGCCTTTAGACAACTTCACCAACTCATAAGTATGATTATCATAAAGTGACTGCATTTCATCCTACATGGCATCAAGCCATTTGCTTTTGCATTCATCTTTTTTGCTTCTGCATAACACTCTGATGCCAGTCAATAATATGTACTCATCTGCAGAATATCTGGTGGAAGGTCGTCGATCTCTAACAAATCTCTGGACTGGAACATCTGATGGAGTATCTAATGGAGTATCTAGTTTAGAAACAACATCGTCTGTCTCAACATGTTCTGGGACATATGCATTATCTACAACATTTATTTCTGGTTGGTCCTCATCAACCTGTGGAGGAACATGTATGTGAGGAATTAGATCGAAAGTCAATCAAATCATCACTACCTTGTGGTATTGAAATTATCTCTAATTTCTCAATATCCCCTACAATCTCATTTTTCATAAACACAACATCTCTGTTTCTTGTAACTTTCTTCTCAATTGGATCATAGAACTTGTAGCAAAACGTATCCCGTCCATAGCCAATGAATATACATTGTCGTGTTTTCACATCAAGTTTAGATCTCTCATCTTTGGGAATATGCACAAATGCTTTGCACTCAAAGACACGCAAATAATCATAAGAAACATCTTTTATTGTCCAAACTCTATCGGGAACATCAAACTCTAAAGAAACACATGGAGTAAGATTTAATACATGTGCAACTATACTTAAAGCTTCACCCCAAAAGGATCTCAGTAGCTTTGATTGTAAAAGCAAACATCTTACCCATTCAACTAGTGTCATGTTCATTCTCTCAGCTAAACCATTTAAGTGAGGTGTATTGGGAAGTGTCCTTTCATGTTGAATACCCCATTGTTTGTAATATTCATCAAAAGGACTAATATACTATCCCCCGTTATCAGTTCTGATGCATTTCAACTTCTTTCTAGTCTTTCTCTCAACTGAAGCCCGAAACTGCTTAAAAGCATCTAAACTTGGTCTTTAGATTTCAAGGTATAAACCCAAACCTTTCTTGAATAATCATCTATGAAAATAACAAAATAAAGAGAGCCGCCAAGCGATTTTGTCTTCATAGGACCACAAATATCAGAATGCACTAAATAAGTATATCTGACTTTCTCGAATGAGTGGAGCTTTTGAATGCAACTTTATTTTGTTTTCCTGCTAAATAGTGATCACACTTCTTCAACGCTAAATTTTTCATTCCTGAAAGCAGCTTCTTCTTAGACAATACTGACAAACCCTTCTTACTGATGTGACTGAGCCTCTTGTGCCATAACTCAACTGTCTCTTCGTTTTCTACTGCATTAATTTTGTTTGTGGATAATTTTGTCTGCATAATGTACAACGAAGAAAATTTGTTTCCTCTAACCACAACCAGAGAACTTTTAGTGAGCTTCCATCAACCATCACTGAAGGTGTTGCAATACCCATCATCATCCAGCTTACCTATGAAATCAAATTCAAACGAATATCAGGTATATGCTTAACATTATTCAATACTAACCTCGTGACATTGCTGGTCTCTAGGCACACATCACCAATGCCTACAACTTCAGCCAGCTCATTGTTTCCCATCTTCATAGATCCAAAGTTGCACGCCCTGTAAGATGTAAAGAAATCCCTACGAAATGTAGCATGAATAGATGTACCACTATCGATTACCCAACTTGTCTCATGACATACAAGATTCACTGTATCACCATAAAAAATAATGAGAAAGTCTTCAGAAAATGCAGCAACACGATTGTCATTGCTATTATTATCACTTTTTGCCTATTTACTTTTCTCTTTCTGTTTCTCTCTTTTCAACTGACGACAATACCTCTGGATAGATCCTTTCTGATGGCAATAATGGCACTCAATATTTACAAATTTATTAGATTTTCCTTTACTTTTACCTCGACTTTTATCCCTACTATTATCCTTGTTCCATGAACCTCGAGACTCACTTCTTCCTCTTTTTTCAACAACAAAGACATCTGAATGTGAAGAGGATCCATGTGTCTTCCTTTGCATCTCTTCATTCAAAATACTGCTCTTGGTTAAATCCATGGTAATTTTACCATTCGGGGTTGAATTAGACAAATAAGTTCGTAACGTTTCCCACTAGTCTGGCAAAGTACCAAGCAATCATAATGCTTGTATCTCATCATCAAACGTGATTCCCATCGCAGCCAACTGATTTGTAATTTCTTGAAAAGAATTTAAATGGTCAGTCAAAGGAGTACCATCATGATATCTCAAAACCATCATCTGTTTAATCAGAAATAACTTTTTATTTCCAGTCTTTCGAGCATATAATTGTTCAAGCCTATTCCACAAACTGCGTGCATGTGTTTCTTTAATGATATGGTTCAAAACATTATCATGCACCCACTGTCTAATATAACCACACACTTGACGATGGCATATAGACCATTCAACATCAGATTTATTCTCTGGTTTCTCATCAGCAAACACGGGCAAATAATAATCCTTCACATATAAAATGTTTTTCATTTTTCCTTTCCAGACATGATAATTTGAACCATTCAATGTAACCATTCTACCCGTATTCGTTTCCATCATTTAACACAAGGCACACAAAAATCCAGTAAGAACCAAGCTCTGATACCACTTTGTTGGGAGATCAGCGATAATCCAGACAATATCGAATTAGCATAGCGGAATAAAGAAATCTCTCCTCTAAACCTAATAGGAAACGATATAATATAGCGATATATCTGACAGAATATATAAACACCAAGCACCCACGAGCACAAGAAAATTTTTACGTGGAAAATCTCCCCGATGTGAGGAGATAAAAAATCAAGGGACCGTAGTCCACCCAAAAACTTCACTATCAACGAATTGGGTAGACAATGTTCTTCTTTAGTTAATACTAGAGGTACATAGCAGCATATACATCAAGAAATCCATTCTTGGCAATACACGTGACATCGCAAGAGATCAAAGATAAATCTCACCAAAATGCAAGTTTAGTTCTACTCACGAAAAATCCGATGAAAAAAGATCCGGATGAAAACCAAACCGATCAGATCCGAGAATAATGTGTCGCGAGCAATCGGACCACGAATCGACCTTTGATGTAAGTTTGATGAAATCCGGACTGCACCCTCTTTTAGATTTTCTTCTCTCTTTCTCTCTTACTACTACGTATGAAAAAGAACGTCTTTTTCTGCTACAACATATGTGATAGTGAGAAACCCTATTTCTCCATATGTATCAATATACGGGCTCAAGCCATGGGCTAACACTTCATTAGGCTTCCTCCATATAGGAGTGACCCAGCCAATAATGTCCATTATAGACCCCGAAAGCTTAGTTCATGGTTTGTGAGTATGTGACTATTTTATCGAGTTGAGTTTGGGATATCATCTTAAACCTGTAACAGGTTTGGAATGGGTTTTGAAGTATAGAAAGTTAACCCATTTTCGCTCATAATGAGTAGATTGCCGAAAAGACGTGGTAAACGTACCTAATCATATATATTCAAGTTATTTAGTGTTAATAAGTGATGAAATCAATATATTATATTGAAAATTCTAATCCAAAAGTTTAAATTTTTAGACGGAATAAGACTATGATTCTCAAGCCATTATATACTTTAGATGTCTACGACGCGAGATACTCTCTCACACCACCAAGATGAATGAAATGGCACATATGGAGTTTATAACTGGGAGATAAGATGAGCAAGAACCCAAGTAAGGAGAAGAAACATAAACCCAAGAAAGGAGAAGAAACATAAGACCTATTAAGGAATCAATGTGCTTTTGAAGTTATTTTAACACTTTGCTTCCTAAACTCAAGGCATCAACATTTTGTCCAGCAGATTTGTTTTTTATTAGTACGACAACTTCTTGTCTATTCTCGTGAGAAAATATTCAGTGGTCAAGGGACAACCTAAGACTAGAGAACTAGTACAACGTTGATAAGCAAGGCAGACATGCGAACACAAACCAGTTGCATGTTATCTTTGTTGCCGCCACAACTTATGCTCTTTTAATCACAGGCAACTATGCCGATGGCCTGCAAAAGAGGAAGATAAAGACTATGAAAGCCAAGGGCCAAAGTCAACAATGGCAAAGTTAAAACATGTCCTTGTCATACCATTTCCCGCACAAGGTCCCGTCACTCCTCTTCTGGAACTCGAACATTGTATTGCTGATTATGGAGTCAATGTGACATTTGTAAACTCTCAGTTCATTCACGCACAAGTGACGGCTGCAAACCCTGGATTGGATGAGGGATCGACTCCGATCCCGGATGGGCTTGAAACTGAGAGGATCGAAAGGACTTCACTGGGAGCATGGAGAGCACATTAATGGTGATTGCCATATCATTTGCAGGAGCTGATTGAGAAACTAAAGAAGCAGTCAGATGGCTACGAAGATGAATAGATCCGCTTTATGATTGCTGACTTGACCGTATAAATTTAGGAAAATGGATTACTAAATCTATAGAGGCGAAAATATTTTTTGGATTTGCTCCTCTTGATTTTTTTAAATATATTTTTATTTTTATTTTTATTATATTTTTGTCTTTTCAGTTACTTTTAGTTATTTTGTTTGTTTTTTAATGTTTTATTTCTTTTTCTTTTTTTTTTTTACTTCTTCCTTTGCTAGTGGCCGAGCCTCGACGAAGGCCAGCGACCGGCCCCATATGCGGCAGGCAAGCATCGGCGAGACTTGAGCTCTCAGCTTTCTAGATCCATGTGAGGTCATGGCAGGCAAGCCTCAATGTTGATCTAGGCCGACGAACTCGAGACTCGCCAAATCCAATTACCAGAAAAAAATTTTGGCTACATTTCACCAAACATTAGTGAAAATAAAAGCTATGGTACTAACATTCAACTAAAGATCGGCCGAGGACAAAAAAAAAATGCTTGCTTTGTTTGACTTTTCACAAATTCTAAACGGTAATACTCGTACACTTTTGAAATTTCTCACGTGTTTTATTTTGAAAAATCCGCGCATCATTCACGTGATATAATAAAAAAATGAACTAAAACATAATTCATAGGGATGAGCAAAATGAATCAACCCGGATCAGACCGGACCGACGTTTTGGGTCCGGTTTTTGATGTCACTTGTCTGGTCCCTAGTTCCTCAAGCAATCGAACCGCCCAGACCGATGAATTTTTATTTTTATTTTAAAAATAAATAAGTTAATAGAAAAAAAATTCTGATTTTCTGAAGAAGAGAGAGAGAGAACCTAATATTCAGGATTCAGAAGACGTCCTTCTTGACATAAATCTAAAGCCCCAAAGTAAATTAGCGATTGCCCTATGGGTTCTTATTTTTAGAAAGTTCATGGATAGATTTTCTTGGCAGTTGAAGTTCCAATGTCATCGAGCCATGGACACGAATTAGATTGCATGACGAGGATGATGATGGGTTAGAACATTAACATCATCACTGACGAGGCCAGAATTAGCAATAGCAAAATCAATGTTCCACGTTGTTTTTATTTTACTTTTTATTTTAATTTTACCGGTTCTATTGGACCCCCGAAGAACCGGAACGGACTGGTGGCCTGGTTGGTCCACAGTTCCTAATATTGAGAACCGGTATCACCAGTCTAGTCCACGGTTCTTGACGCAGAGAGAAGCGATCTTGGAAAACAATTCCAAAGAATACTCAAAATTTGATTGAATGATAGAATGATAATCTATATTACAAAGATGGACGTCCTATATATAGAGATAAGACTCCTTTAAGCATCAGAATAACTAAAGATAACATTATCAAAATCGTATATATCCAATCCTAATAGAATTCGAATCAAAGATAACAAAATTTCGAAATATTCGAAATTGCCTAAAATAGAAAACTGTCTGAAAAGTGGTCTAAACGATCCCGAAATGCCGAAATCCATCGTATCACACGGCGAAGCGGTGACTTTGAATTAGACGGCCGTTTCGCTTTAATCGACCAATTTTGAGCGCGATCCAAGATCGTTTGACCCAATATCCGAAACTATCGGTGAAGTCGCGCCGGCTTTTGGTGATCCAATTTAGCGAGATAATCGCATGCCAATTGTTCTACATCAGTTCTTGAGACACCCAAACTAACTCGAACATGTTCACCGGTAATAATTCACATTCGAATTGGTCGATTGACAATTTTAGCATTTATATCAATAATATTCTTATGGATCTTCTGAGCCAGAAAATCAAGAATTTTCTCTTTTTCACTATAGTAATGGTGATAATTACTAGGGGCAAGTATAGTCCGAGTGGGCGGTTCCCAAGTGGGTCCAAAGAGCGCTAACACTGTAATACGCAAAAAAATAAAAATAAAAGAAAATTACACAAAGAGAAGAAATTGATCTGGAGTAATTAAAATTACGCTTCATATATCTTAGGGAGTGTGTAAGTAATGACACACCAAAATTAACGTGAGTGATTCGAAAATTATAGGAACCTATTCATTTATCCACAAAATATGAAGATTTCTGAGAAAGAAAAAAAAAATATTAAAAGATATGCAATCGAGAGGACTTATTCTGTGTCTCCAAGAGGGAACAGAAAGGCAGTCGCTTTTAATTGAAGGGCGATGTTCTGCCATGGTAAGATGGTAGAACATCGATCGAATTGAGAGCAAAAATGCTTTTTGATGATTTATGCCGGCGATACCACGTTCATAGTAGTAGTTGGAACACAGAAAGTGGGCTTGGAACAAAAAACAGGCATTCGAATTCTCACGGAGAAGCCAAAGAAGCATTGCATTACATTCCTTCGCATGAACTTGAACACCCACAGATAGAAACCGGTCAATGAAAAAAAAACAATGACAACATCGGAAAGGACCATCCATTAATTGGAGAAGACGACCCAAAAACTCAGCTACGCTAGCTAGTATGAGGAATTCGTCGTCCTCCGTCAGGACAGCTTGCCGGAACTGTGGCTCGGAAATCAGAGGCGACGGAGAGCCCTGAGAGAGCTTCATGTCCCAGTCGCCCAGAGCTCGAGTGACCCACAAGGCGCCATTCAGGTATCCATCTTCAACGAAACCGCCCACTTCTTCGACTCGCCTCCGTTCTGAAGGGCATATCAGCTTATGGTCTTGAGACATGTCAACGGCCACGCCTCTCCGGCAGAGAACTGCACGGCAGTCACCAGCGTTGGCCACCACGAGAAGCCTGATGGTTTTTTTTTTTTTTTTTTTTGAAAGAGAAAGTGGAAACCATGAAATGAGAAAAGCAAGGGGCATCGAAACATTGGACAAGTTTGTGCCTAGTTGGAGAATAGAACAGCGATGAATCACAAATTTACCTTCCAAGAATCAAGGCGGTGAGAGCTGTAGTGCCAGAAGAAGTACTGACGCTCGCATCGTCCGCCAGAGCATGGTCCTCGAGAAGGAAAGCTTTTCGGAGACAATTCTCTACCTTACCCACGAACGAGTCGTCAACTCGAGATGACTGAGGGAATTTGGCATCGTCAAACAAGAGTCTGATTACATTTTTTTCCGACGAAGGATGATGCTTCGGCTCCTCCATGTTCATCAAATACCTGGGTAATGTCATGGTCAATGTCGAAAAAACAACGAAAACGAATCAACTGAGATGCAACTTGAAAAAGATCAAGAGTTAGAATGTATAACCTACCCCGTAAAAAGGACTTGGTTCAGGAAACCGGTAAGGCGATCCTAAATGCGCGGACAAATCATCTATGCGAACGTGGTCGTCTTCCATGAATCTCCGGGGCCCAATATCGGCAAAGCTACCGGAACGGATACTAGGCACAAACCGCGGAACAATTGACTCCAGCAATGCGTCGGAGTTGTTGGGCTTATTTTGGCCTAATCCAGCCCATTGGCTCATTTGTTGTGCCTAGGGTTACTGCAGCAACACTTCTCTGCGAGAACAGCTGACAGAGCAGCCAAAAAAAAAACGTGAAAAAAAAGGGCAGTACACATACGTGGGATAGTAGCAGTTTTTCGGAAGGAAAAAACTGATCTGTCTAGCGGCAATCAACTCGACGATCGGAGGTCTTTCCGTGGTCCGATTGGGCTGGAATTTTGTCAGCGGCTTCAAGACTCATTGTTCTTGATTTTGTGCGGTTGAATCGTGATTTGAAGGTATTTACTATAACTGTTCATGAGTATTTTGGGATTGTAATTTTGGGGGTGATTTTCATCTAGTTCTCTCGTTTAAGGTGATGTTGTTGTTTAACCTCCACTTATAATTTGAGATTTTATTGTCGTTGTATTCAGCGAGGTTGTGTACCTAAACGATTAATAGTGGAGATTTGGGTGGACTCCGTGATCGGTCTCGTGGTTTTTATTATTCGCATTGAAGGAGTTTTCCACGTAAAAATTCTGGTGTTATATTTTCTTTAAGTTCCTATATTTTCATTGGTTGTGCTCGATTCGATTTCTCACAGGTTTAGTCAAAGAGGAAAAGTTATCCGCTGTTTTTCCTAATATTGTGGTATCAGAGCATTATTTTTTACTAACGATGGAACCGAATATGAACATGATGATTAGTTTGAATTGAAAGAATTATCATGTATGGAGAGGAAAGATGAAAGATCTACTATATGTGAAACGGTGGCATTTACCGGTGTTTACTGATGCTAAACCTGATAATATGAGCAATGCCGATTGGAATCTTGACCACAAAATTGTGTGTGGGTTTATTCGACGATTTGTCAACGATAATGTTTTGAATCACATCAGCAAAGAATCACATACTAGGACTTTGTGGAATAAGCTAGAGTCAATGTATGCACAGAAGACTGGAAATAACAAAATATGTTTGATTAAACAATTTATTGAGTTAAATTATAGATATGGTCAATCTATATCAGACCATTTGAATGAGTTTCAAGGAGTGATAGATCAACTTTTTGCCATGAATATTAAATTTGATGATGAAGTGCAGGGACTTTGGCTGCTATACACCTTACCGAAATCTTGAGAGACTTTTCGTATGTCTTTGATTAATGTTGCACCTGATGGTATTGTTACCATGAATTTTGTAAAAAGCGGTGTTTTGAATGAGAAGAAAAACGCACGGCTCTTCCTCTTATTCGGAAGCTTTAGTTGTTGAAAATAGGGGTAGAAGCCAGAGTAGAGGTTCGAAAGGTAGATATAAGAGCCGAAGTAAGTCAAGATCATGGAAGAAGACTATTGAGTGTCATCACTGCGGTAAGATAGGTCATATGAATAAAAATTATTTCCAGCTGAAAAATAAGAAAATGAATGAGAAGAAAAACGGCAATGAAAATAACAAGAGAAGAGATAACGGTAGTGATTATCGGGTGGCAACTACTACTGATGAACTTGTTATTATTTGCTATGATGATAATGTTAATTTTTCTTGTGATGATTCAAACTGGATTATTGATAGTGGAGCTTCTCTTCATATTACCTCTAGGAAAGAGTTCTTTATATCCTATAGGCTTTGTTGCATGGACACGCTGTCTTGGGTATTTTTCGCGTGTCGGACACGTGTCGGCGTTCGACACGCTGGGACACTCTTGGACACGTGGTCAACGCGTATCCGAGTTTTCGACACGTAGTCAACGAAACGGACACGCGACAGACTCGCATGTCCATGGAAAAGGTGGGAAAATTTCAACCTTTCAGAAGCCCCAAATCGCTAACCTAGTTTGTCGTTCTCTGTCTCAGCTCTCGGCTCGTCTCCTCGCTTTGCCTCTGTTTTTCACTGCAACTACAGAGAGGGAAAGGCGTGTTCAGAGGTGTAGTCCTCGCCTCGAGGCTCGCCATCTCGCCTCGCCTCCTCATTTCGCAGCCACGCCGTCTTGCTCTTGCCTCCTCACTTCGCAGCCACGCCATGTCGCTCTCACCTCCTTGCCTCGACTCGCCTCTATTTTTTACCGTAATTGCAGAGAGAGAGAGAGAGAGAGAGAGAGAGAGAGAGAGAGAGAGAGAGAGAGAGAGAGAGAGAGAGAGGCGTGTTTGGAGAGAACTTTAGTTGTCTCGGGGAAAGTGGAGATAATGGGTTCTCGTAGAAGAAGAGAGAAAAAGTAGAAGTCATTCTTATATGGTCAAAGTCTATCCAACCTTAAGTCAGAGCTTGTTTAATTTCAATCTTATCCATGGAATGATAGAAATATTTTAGGCCTCTTTATTATTTTTTTATTTGCAAAATTATATAAATAATAATTTATTATGTATATATTAAAATATATATTTAATATATAACATGTCCTAACGTGTCGAAATTCTATAGTTTTTTAGAATTCACATGTCGTGTCGTGTCGTGTCGTGTCGTATCGCGTGTCGTGTCCCGTGTCGGTGCAACATAGCCTACAGGTCAGGAAACTTTGGTACTTTAAGAATGGGTAATGACGGTTTGGTTGTTGTTGTCGACATAGGAGATGTGTGCTTGGAAACTCATACCGGAACAAAACTAATTCTGAAAGATGTTAGACATGTTCCTGATATTTGTCTGAATATGATTTCAACTGGAAGCTTGATGATGTAAGATTTTGTAATACTTTTGACAAGGGACAGTGGAAACTCACTCGATGCTCATTAGTTGTGGCTAGAGGTATGAAACATTCTTCTTTGTATTTGTTTCAGGCTAAGATTTCTAATGACATGTGTAATGTTGTGGAAGATGAGAATGCAACTGCATTATGGCACAAGAGGTTTAGTCACATAAGTGAGAAATGAATTACCTTGTTAGCTAAAAAGGGTTTACTCTCTGGAGTAAAGAACGAAAGACTTGAGAAGTGTGTACATTGTTTAGTAGAAAAACAACGAAGAGTTTCTTTCAAAAGTTATCCGCCTTCGAGAAAATCAGAGTTGCCAGAACTAGTGCATTCAGATGTTTGTGGTCCAATAAATTCACTAACACTTGGTGGCGCAACATACTTTGTGACCTTCATTGATGACCATTCAAGAAAATTATGGGTTTATTTCTTAAAGACGAATGATCAAATGTTAGATGCGTTCAAGCAGTTCCAGGTATCAATTGAAAGACAAACTAGAAAGAAGTTGAAATGTATTCGTTCAGACAACGGTGGTGAGTATATCGGGCCATTTGATGAATATTGCAGGCAACAGGGGATTCGACATCAGAAGACACCTCCTAAAATACCTCAGTTAAATAGTGTAGCGGAAAGAATGAACAGAACATTGATTGAGAGAATCAGATATTTGATTTCAGATGCAAAATTGCCAAAATCTTTTTGGGGCAAGGCTTTGAGTACAGTTGTACATGTTCTCAATATTTCTCCCATTACTGTTTTAGATGGTGATGTTCCAAGCAAAGTTTGGTTTGGAAAGGAAATTTCATATAATCATCTAAAGGTGTTTGGCTGCAAATTTTTTGTTCACGTTCCAAAGGATGAGAGGTCCAAGTTAGATGTCAAGACGAAAGAGTGCATCTTCCTTGGTTATGATTCTAATGAATTTGGCTATAAACTTTATGATCCAACTGCAAAGAAAATTGTCAGAAGTCAAGATGTGGTATTCGTTGAGAATGAGAAAATTTGGGATATTGAGAAGATGAAGAAGACAAATTTCCATGATTCTAATATGTTAGTTGATACTAGCTCAGTCTTGTTTTTTGAGTTGCATGATCAAGTTGAAGATGGTGATCAAGGTCAGACTCCAGATCAGCAGGTTCCTGGTCAGACTTAGAATGATCAATGGGTTCAAGATCAGACTCAGGGTGATCAGCAGCATTCAGATGACATTGATGCTCAAGAGATTGCACCATTAGCTCCACCAACCACTCTTTGAGGATGTCTACCAGAGACCGCACCCCATCTACTAGATACTCTTCTAGTGAGTATGTTTTATTGACAGATGCAGGTGAACCTGAAACTTTTGAAAAAGCAGTAGAAGACAAGAATAAGAAGGAATGGCTTGATGCAATGCATGATGAGATGAAGTCATTGTATGTCAATCATACTTTTGAGTTGGTGACATTACCTAAGAGTAAAAGAGCTTTGAAGAACCGATTGATGTATAGATTGAAGTAAGATAAGACGACTTCGCGTCCTCGATATAAAGCCAGATTGGTTGTTAAAGGCTTCAATCAGAAAAAGGAAATTGACAATGATGAAATCTTCTCATCAGTTGTGAAAATGTCTTTAATTCGAGTTGTTTTGAGTCTAGTAGCTAGTCTTGATCTCGAGGTTAAGCAGGACGTGAAGACCGCTTTTCTTCACGGTGATTTGGAGGAAGATATGTATATGGAGCAGCTTGAGGGTTTCTAGGTAAAAGGTAAAGAGAATTATGTTTGTAAACTGAAGAAAAGCTTATATGGCTTAAAGCAGGCACTGAGACAATGGTATAAAAAATTTGAGTCTTTTATGGGGAGCAATCCTATAAGAAGACTACTTTTGATCATTGTGTATTTGTACAGAAATTCTCTGAAGGTGATTTTATTATTTTATTGCTCTATGTGGATGATATGCTTATAGTTGGTCAAAATGCTTCAAGGATTGACAAGTTAAAGCAACAGTTGGGCAAGTCTTTTTCGATGAAAGATTTGGGGCCGGCTAAGCAAATTCTTGGTATGAGGATCACTCGTGACAGATAGGCGAAGAGATTATGGTTGTCTCAAGAGAAGTACATAGAGAAAGTTATTCAAAGGTTCAAGATGGATAAAGCTAAAGTGATAAGTACACCTCTTGCTACACACTTTTATCTCACTTTAAGCTTACTCATAAATAATGTCCGTCCAGTGAGAAAGATCTAAAAAATATGGAAAAAGTTCCTTATGCTTCTGCAGTAGGTAGTCTGATGTATGCAATGGTTTGTACAAAACCAGATATAGCTAATGCAGTTGGCGTGGTTAGCCGTTTTATGTCAAATCTAGGTAGAGAATATTGGAATGCATTGAAGTGGATCCTAAGATATCTCCGAGATACTTCTAGTTTGAGACTTTCATTTGGGAGTGATAAGCCAATTCTTGTTGGATATACTGATTTTGACATGGCAGGAGATATTGACATAAGGAAATCTACTTCAGGTTGTCTGATTACTTTCTCAGGGGGAGCTGCGGCTTGGCAATCAAGGTTGCAGAAATGTGTTGCCTTATCAACGGTAGAGGCAGAATTCATTGCAGCAACCGAAGCATTCAAAGAATTTCTTTGGATGAAAGAGTTCACATAGGAACTTGATTTAACTCAAGAAATGTATGTTTTACTTTGTGATAATCAAAGTGCTATACATCTTGTAAAGAATTCCACTTTTCATGCCAGGTCAAAGCATATTAATGTAAGGTATCACTAGACACGAGAAACTTTGGAATCTAAAGGGTTAGAACTTGAGAAAGTACATACAGAAGATAATGTTTCAGATATGATGACAAAAGCTCTCACTAGAAAGAAGTATGAGTTTTATCGGCGTCAAGCCGGCATGGATTTCTGTTGAGTTCTTTTGTGTCGGGATCTCCCTCAATGGGCTGGAGGGGGAGATTTGTTGGGTTTATTTTGGCCCAATCCAGCCAATTGGCTCATTTGTTGTGCCTAGGGTTACTTCAGCAACACTTCCCTGCAAGAATAGTAGAGAGAGCAACAAAAAAAAAGTGAAAAAAGGGCAGTATACATACGTGAGATAGTAGCAGTTTTTCGGAAGAAAAAAAACTTATCTGTCCAGCGGCGATCAACTCGACGATCGAAGGTCTTTTTGTGGTCCGATTGGGCTGAAATTTTGTCAACGACTTCAAGACTCGTTGTTCTTGATTTTGTACGGTTGGATCGTAATTTGAAGATATTTACTGTAGTTGTTCATGGGTATTTTGGGACTGTAATTTTATGAGTGATTTTCATCCGGTTCTCTCGTTTAAGGTGATGTTGTTACTTGATCTTCACTTATAGTTTAAGATTTTATTGTCGTTGTATTCAGCGAGGTTGTGTACCTAAACGATTAATAGTGGAGATTTGGGTGGACTTCATGATCGGTCTCGTGGTTTTTATACTTCGCATTGAAGGAGTTTTCCACGTAAAAATTCTGGTGTTATATTTTCTTTAAGTTCCTATATTTATCTTCAATTCTTCAATTCAGTTTCTCACAGGTTTAGTCAAAGAGGGAAAGTTATCCGATGTTTTTCCCAACATAAGTTATTATAATTTATCATTGTGATGTCTTGAAATGAAAGGAAGTGAAATCAAGATGAGATCCCTTCAACAAAACTCACCATTTTTCGTAAGTCACAACATTACAAAGACGAAGAATTGTCCAGGTTAGTTCTCCTCACGAGTCTGAAAGACCAAACTTAAGTAGAGTAGAAGAAATTACAATAGATTTACCGACACCAGTAGTCATTCTAGTTCAGCATTCCTCCCCATAAACTCCAATGCAACATAATCACACAGTTTACACCAAAACAAATTGTTTACGGATTTCAAAAGGAAGTAGGTCGCATTTAAGCATCCATATCGATTTTACATTATCAATTCTTTCATCATCCTCAAAACAACTGTCAAACCTACAGCTAGAGGAGGATGAACATCAAACCCTTTTGGATCCACAAATAATTACCACGTTCAGCTTTCACGAGAAGATTTAAAGACCTTAACCCAAAAGAGAAAATAATCTTGATTCTTAAACTATGTGCAAGTTTTAAAGAAGTTAACGATAATGATTACACGGTATCTCATAAAGCAAAGAAGAGACAAAAAAAACTTCATGAATAATTAATCCATCATCATCATCATATCACCGAAATCCATAAAACTAGTTAACAAACCCAGTTGAGCATAGCATCTCAACCCAACACCTAGATATCATCCAGAAGATCATCGACACCAAATTCACGCCGAACACAACCTGAAGAAAATAACAACTCACCACTTGAGAAGTAGGAATATCGGGGGAGACGACCTTCGTGTTGGGAGAGCGCAGCAGAAGTCTGATACTTTCACTCGGGGAGATCGTCAAGAGAGAGTCCAAGTCCGAGCCCATTAACATATCCAGTTGGACTCACATTCACTCAAAAGCTTAAGCCAATGAGTTATGGGCCAACTTAGATATATTAACTGCTCAACACCACATTAATTCTCCAATGTGGGACTTCTCTAACACAACTCCAAGAGGGAGCCCAAATCCGAGCCCATTAACTATCCAGCTGGACTCACATTCACTTAAAAACTTAAGCCAATGAATTATGGGCCAACTTGAATATATTAACCCGAAAAAAATAACAACTCACTGTCGCGACCCATCCGGAAGCGGACGCGGCTAATGGATTACCGATCGCGGGTCTTGGATCGGCGCGGGCCCTCCCAGGCCCATACCAAATCGCGGCGGGAGTATTCTTCGACGATAAGAGTCGATCGCTTTCGACCTTCAGTGTGGTCGTGGTGGCATGTGCAAATTGTGCATGCATTTGGAGTCGCCACCGATCTTTCTTGGAGGGTAGACCGGAAACCTTACTGACCAATTGGGAGAGATCAATCAGTTCTGCGGAACCAGAGATTTTGGGTTCGGAGACTTGGTTACGCTGGTGTCATTACCAACGCCCTTTCGGTACCTAACACGAGTGATTTTCCTGGCTAAGATTTCATGCATGCGCAAGTTCGGGTGAGGTAGGTTTAATTCAGGGTTTCATGTAGATTGGAAGACTATTCCTATCAATCACAATCAATTTAAATGAAAGCGCAATCAAGTGCATAAATAAATCACATCAATGCACGTCAATTCACATCACATGGTCTCCTAGTATAGCCATAAGGGCTTAGGGAAGACGTGATTTAGGACCGAGGTAAAATGGGAAGATTTGGAGGCGATTTAGCCCGAAGGGCAAAATCGTCAATTTTTGGAAGACGATTCGCCCAAAGGGCGAAATCGTCATTTTTAAGAATGATCGGGTTCAAAACACCCGGGATGAGCCTTGGCCAATTGATTGTGGCCATTTCCTATTTTTTGGGATTTTTCTAGAATTTTTAGAATTTTTTTTGGAAGACGGCTTGCCAAAAGGGCAAAACCGTCATTTTTGAAAAGACCGGGGTCCGAAAGACCCGAAACAGGTTGTGGCAAGTTGAATATGGCCATTTCCTATTTTCTGGAATTTTTTTAGAATTTTTCTGAATTTTTCGAATTTTTTTGAATTTTTTATGATTTTTCATTTTTTATTGAATTTTTGAATTTTTTATTATTATTTATTAATCTATGTATTTTATTTAATTATCTGAAAACCCTGATCGGACAGCCCTAGACGCACCACGTGGCGACATTCTGGACGTTCGATCGGCCACTGATTTTTTATAATTTTCGCAAATCACCCCATCCAACGGATCAGATTAGGCCACGTGACCAATTCTGGAGCGTTTGATCATGGAGCACGATCAGACGACACTCAGAACGCCACTTGGCGCATTCCTAGCCCTTGGATCTATATATTTTTTTTATCCGAAAATCAATTATAAATACTAAAAATCATTTTTAATATTCCAGAAAATCCCAGATCGCGACATGTGGCACATTGTCCATCGTCGGATCTGGGTTTTAAAACTCAACAGTCCGATCCCACCACGCTGACGTGGCTGCCGACGTGGCATGCCACGTCGGCGTTGACCGTTGACCGGTCTTCCCCCTCGTCAGGGAAGACGACCGGCGGCTCGCCGGAACAGTACTTATTCCGGCGAGCTCGCCGGAAAATGCTCAAACCGCGACCAAAACTCCACGTTTTCTTGTCCACTCTTCACCGTTCGACTCCCCTAATGCTCAGAACTAACATATGAATAAAACATGGCGCCGTGCACGTCCTAAAAGCCGGCGAACCGAACCCCTCCGAACCCAACTCCGACGAGGGATTTGCAGAAACTTTTTGTCCTTCAAACCCGATTTCAAGCATTCACATAGCATCTAATAGAGTTAGAGAAACTTACCTGAAGTCACCTAACGTTCGGTAACCGGTGAAACCCCCTCGTCAAGCTCCCTATCCGAGTCACGACCGGTGGAGCTCAGAACACCGTTTTCATTGCATTTTAATGCAAAACAAAGATCACCACAGGCTTAGAGTCTGAATGGGAACAAATACTAGACTATATTCGCGCGAAATGAGGCCGGGGAGCTACTGCCGAGACTCGAACATATACGAAACCTATTCTGACATTTCATCGACCATACAGTGAAATTGAAGTCTAAGAGGAATACAGACCTGTCCGGGGCACATTGACGACAACCAATGACCTGGTGATGACTGGTCAGTCGTCCTGAAGACCGAGTATCCTCCTTTCTCCTCTGTCTCGCTCGAATGCTCTCGGCCCAAAAAAGAAAAAACTCCCCCCGCCCGACTCCTTTTTTTCTTTGTTTTTGTCTCTGGCCGACCGGTTCTGGTGGCTGCCGGTCCACCAAGTCGACCCTCCACCGCTGCTTTTGGTCCCCCGCAATTGTTTCCCCATTTTCTTAAACAAATCGATCCCCATTGCTCGTTGTCCCCCTCCCCTGTTTTTTTTTTGGCGTCGGCCGGTCCCTCCAAGCGGGTCTGCAACTGAGTTGCAGACCCGGTTCGGACCGGGTCGGGTCGGGTCTGACCCGACCGGCCCGGTTCGACCAATTTTGCAAAATTGGGCCCCAAATCGACCACTTTTCATGAAATTGATACCAAAATCGGGTTCCTTGACATGTTTTCCATCAAATAGGGGTATTTTTGTGAACCAATTGGTTGAAATTTAGTGAAAACCCCAAATTGTCCCTAGGATCCGAAAATGATTATCGCCAAATTGAGGGCCCAAACGATCAAATTAGTCCAAATTAAGGCCACCAGTGGATTCATCATGATGAAACCCATAGGGTAGAGGTGTTTAATTTCAATGGGTATGCCCGTATGAAATTTAATTTCAAGAATTGCGAAACCGGGGACTAAATTGAAAGATTTTTACGCAATTAAGCCCTTTTGTTTAAAATTGATCAAATTGGAGGGCAAATTGACCTAATTGCACTTCAATACTTTAGAATCCAATGTCATAACTTATAAAAAGTGAAAATTGAAAATTAAAAGACTCGAAAAGGAATTTTTGGGCTCGGTTCGGGTTTATGTTTGTTAAGGAACATAGTGACCCGAGCCGAATTTTCAAGATTTAAGGTGACACACTTGAAGAGGAAATTAAAACAAAATTATTGAATATTTTTGTGTATTTTGCTGACCACGAATGGTATTTTTCTAATTTTTTTGGGTATTTTTAATAATTAAATAAATTCGAAATATATTAAAAAAATACCAAAAAATCTTTTTTGTTCAAAATTGGTTCCTAGGGCCAAGCCAAGGCTTTCAACGTTGATTTTGTGATTTTATGACTTTTTTATATTTTTAATTAATTTTAAAGAATAAAAATCACAATGATAGATGGTCAAAAATCAAGTGTCAACACTCACCACTTGAGAAGTGGGAATACCGGTGGAGACGACCTTCATGTTGGGAGCGCGCAGCAGAAGTCCGATACTTTCACTCGGGGAGATCGCCAAGAGAGAGCCCCAGTCCGAGTGCAAGTCCGAGCCCATCAACATATACAATTAGACTCACCTTCACTCAAAAGCTTAAGCCAATGAGTTATGGGCCAACTTGAATATATTAATTGCTCAACACTACATTGATTCTCCAATATTGGACTTCTCTAACACAACTCCAAGAGAGAGCCCAAGTCCGAGCCCATTAACATATCCAACTGGACTCACCTTCACTCAAAAAACTTAAGCCAATGAGTTATGGGCCAACTTGGATATATTAACAGCTCAACACCACATTAATTCTCCAATATGGGACTTCTCTAAGACAACTTACAATCCTAACAGTCTCCCTCTCATGTGTGAGCTCCAGTGTTAGGTTTGCTCCCTCTTAATCCAAGTATCCTTCCGCACCAACTTATCTCAACTTGAATCTCCATCAACACTCCTCGAGTCTACGTTGCTACATCACAATGTTCATCGGCCCGTGCCAGATTCCTTCTTGAGATATTTGTCGCGACCCTCCCTCGCGGGCTAGGGCGAGGGGGAGCAAATGGGCCGTCCGATCGCTGGCTCGATCGGACGCGGGCCTCTCCCAAGTGTTGACACCTGATTTTTGATCATCTATCATTGTGATTTTTATTTTTAAAATAAATTAAAAATATAAAAAAAGGTCATAAAATCACAAAATCAACTTTGAAAGCCTTAGCCTAGCCTCAGGAACCAATTTTGAATAAAAAATATTTTTGGTATTTTTTAATATTTTTCGAATTTATTTAATTATAAAAATACCCAAAAAATCAGAAAAATACCATTCGTGGTCAGAAAAATACCCAAAAATATTCGATAATTTTGTTTTAATTTCCTCTTCAAGTGTATTACTTTAAATCTCAAAAATTCGGCTAGGGTCAACGTGTTCCTTAACAAACATAAACCCAAACCGAACCCAAAAAAAATCATTTTCGAGTCTTTTAATTTTCAATTCTCACTTTTTATAAGTTATGACATTGGATTCTAAAGTCTTGAAGTGCAATTGGGTCAGTTTGCCCTCCAATTTGATCAATTTTAACCAAAAAGGCTTAATTGCATATTTTTCTTTCAACTAGTCCCCGGTTTCACGGATCTTGAATTTCACACGGGCATATCCATTAAAATTCAACACCTCTGCCCCATAATTTTCATCATGCCCAATCCATTGGCGGCCTCAATTCAGGCTAATTTGGTAGTTTGGATGTATACGTATGCTCTACGTATTTATACGTCATGCGTATTTATACGTCATGCGTATTTATACTGTTTGGTAACCTCTTTAACTCTTGTAATAATAATAATGGTTATTATTTTTAACACCTTTGTTAGTGCTATTTTTAAATAGCATTTTTGTATTATAAATTGTGAGTGCTATTGTTAGTGTTATTTTTAAATAGCATTTTTGTATTATAAATTGTGAGTGTTATTTTTAGATAGCATTTATAATTGTTAGTGCTATTTTTAAATAGCATTTTTGTATCATAAATTGTGAGTGCTATTGTTAGTGTTATTTTTAAATAGCATTTTTGTATTATAAATTGTAAGTGTTATTTTTAGATAGCATTTATAATTGTTAGTGCTATTTTTAAATAGCATTTTTGTATCATAAATTGTAAGTGCTATTGTTAGTGTTATTTTTAAATAGCATTTTTGTATTATAAATTGTGAGTGTTATTTTTAGATAGCATTTATAATTGTTAGTGCTATTTTTAAATAGCATTTTTGTATCATAAATTGTGAGTGCTATTGTTAGTGTTATTTTTAAATAGCATTTTTGCATTATGAATTGTGAGTGTTATTTTTAGATAGCATTTATAATTGTTAGTGCTATTTTTAAATAGCATTTTTGTATCATAAATTGTGAGTGCTATTGTTAGTGCTATTTTATAATTCAATTTATTATAAAGTGTTTTTGGCTATAAAAGGATGACAAGAGTTTTGAGGTTGAGGAAGAGAGAGACATTTTGTAGAGTGTGCAAATTTTTGAGAGCTTAGAGAGAAGAACACAAACACTCTCTATATTCTCATAATCTTGAGTGAGCAAAATATACTAAGTTCGGAATATTGATTCCGCATATTGCTAGCACAATTGTTGTGGAGTTATTAGTCGTCTCCCCGTTCGTCAATTGGTGGTGCGTCCGAACTAGATGCCTAACACTTGTGGAGGCTGAGATCGAAGAACATCGAACCGACACCTCCGTTCAAGCACGCTACGAGAGGTAATCTATTTACTCCCTTTGAGACTTTGTGATTTTTTTCGATTGAAATGCACGAAGTACGCCTCTGGAGATACATGTATGGGTTGTTATTTATTTCCGCTACGTGTTACGTGGATCCCAACAGTGGTATCAGAGCCAATCCTTAGGTGTTTTCGTGCATTTAATTGATTTTTTGCAATTTTTGCAATACTATGGCCAATATGTATTAACGAATTGTTCGTCTTACATGGCTAATGGAGATTGATTATTTTATATGATAAATTAATCAACGTAGCAAAAATTGAGGCTAAATCAATTTTGAATCGAAAATTTATGGCTATCTTATTTTACGTAAAAATTCTGAATATGATTCAACGTAGAATTTTTATTGTGCCTTCCTAAGTTTTAAATTGTGAATTTATTACTTACGTGAAAGGGTGGTGATCATGGAAAAATCCCTAATCAATGTAATTGATGTATATATAAATGTATGATGATTATTTATATATTTGGGGTTGTAATTATTAAATGGAGGCTGCGTACTCTTTTTATTTTTCATGTAATCTTTATTTTTAGCATAGTCAATTGTTGATGTAAATGCTACGAGGATTACGTGGATGAGCCTTCTAAGTCGGCGAGCTCTTTGGGGCCCAATTCTTGAAGAGTTCAAGAAACCAAGAAGAAGCGAAGAGCGGCTCTCCGTTATTAAAATATTAAAATGATTAAATGTGGTCTCATTGGCTCGAGATCCATTAAATCATAATTCCATGATCACCACGTAGGGTAGATGTTTATGTGATTGACATATATTTATTTGTTATGATTACGTGAGCATGTTAAATTGGTTAATATGCAAAGTCAGACTTACCTCACCCAAAATTGCGCCTGCATGAAATCCTAGTTAGGAAAATCACTCGCGTTAGGTACCGAAAGGGCGTTGGTAACGACACCAGCGTAACCAAGTCCCCGAACCCAAAATCTCTGGTTCCGTAGAACTGATCGATCTCTCCCAATCGGTTGGTAAGGTTTCCGGTCTACCCTCCGAGAAAGACCGGTGGCGACTCCAAATGCATGCACAAGTTGCACATGCCACCACGACCACACTAAGGTCGAAATCGATCGGCTCTTATCGCCGAATCCCTTTGAAAAATACTCCCGCCGCGATTTGGTATGGGCTTGGGAGGGCCCGCGCCGATCCAAAGCCCGCGATCCGCACCCTTGTGCGGGGGAAGGCCCGCGATCGGTAATCCATTAGCCGCGTCCTCTTTCGGACGGGTCGCGACAGCTGGCGACTCCGCTGGGGACGGTGTTTTAGAACCTATGGTTCTAGACCCCAAGTGGACTTAGACCGTAAAACGCTGAGTGATATTTCTAACCCTGCAGGCGCTCTTGAAGGTGAGGTAAGTCCACTCATGATAGGTGTTATTTGTTTTTGCAGATTGGAGTGATAAGGGGGGTAGTCTGTGATTAACATTGTCTTATGCAGGTTGGCGTAGGAATGTATGCTGTGTTGATGATTTGGAGCGCTGATTGATAAACTGTTGTGCATGACTTACATTGTGATGATCACGACACATGGACACACACAACCGCGCCTAAAACCCCGGGCGCCGCCTATAGGAAAACAATAGAATGGATTGAAATTGGAATCTCCGTGAGGAAAAACACGGGGTAATCCACTTTTCAATTCCGCTCATTTTGAACTATGGATCGAGCCCCAATGCAACGATAGTTGTGCAATGGAATCTGCTCTTTTTAGAACTCGAGATGGGAGCCTTGGCCTTAGGTTCCAAACCCTTTTGATTTTTAGAGTCAAGCCTCACTTGTCTCATGCGCATGTATATGGATGGTTGGTATACCTAAAACCAAAAAATCATTGGGTACCTCTCATGGTAAGATCCTGCCTTTTCTATTTAAATTCACTTGCAGCCTTTTATTTCGCACAACATGCTGCATTCATCGAGTCCGATGGTTGAGTCTAAATTCCATTTTAGAGTACGGATTGAAGAGATGATCTCTCCAAGTCAGTCCCACATCCCGGACGTATTCAAATATGAGCGACGCGTTATCCGCCATCGGACTGTCGGGACATTCAAACGGAGTTTACCCTCTTCGAGCTGTCCAAGGAA
This sequence comes from Rhodomyrtus psidioides, assembly GCA_021437785.1. Lineage (NCBI taxonomy): Eukaryota > Viridiplantae > Streptophyta > Magnoliopsida > Myrtales > Myrtaceae > Rhodomyrtus > Rhodomyrtus psidioides. The sequence goes on along the minus strand of JAILYB010000015.1, from coordinate 7,243,908 downwards.
TGATCCAGTAACCATACCGATAGTTAAATGACACGCGATAACAGCAAATCCGAGACACCTGCCGGACATTATCAAAAGGGTATCTAATGAAAACGAAGACCCGAAATAGCCAGTCCGAAGACATCAAGCGTCGTCCCCCGAAGACCCGACTTGGGGCATCTCTTTAGGTTATTAAGGGTCACGTTCCAGTCGTCCCTTTTCTTTTATCAGGATCATCGAGTCTGTAAGGAGCACCCGTCTGTTGGTCCCCCATCTATCTTTTACACATCGATTCCTAAGTCTTGTCTAAGTGTCTTGACATTGGAATGTGACACTGGAATTTCTCTCAACCATTCGAATTTTTCGGTTCAATTGCGTGTCTTACCCAGATGAAATTTTCGTTAGAACTCGTACTTGGCATGTTTAAACCCAAGTACGAGAATCTAACATTCATTTCATGGTGCGCCGGACATGGAATTGAACCGGTCTATAGCATGCATCATTGGTAATCCTTGGTAATTAACTAAAGTCGTCCATGTTTCCTGAATTCAAGAGGAGACATGATATCCAAGTTACCTTCGGAAAAATCATTTCAATTTGGATGTCCTATCTCTCACCGAATTTAGGACACATTGGAATTGCATTTTTATCTTCTTGGAAATTCCACAGATTTTCTGGGGATTTGCCAAAAGTAATAACCATGGATTACGCTCCTTTTAGTTTTATGTTTTCTCTTGAAAAACATCGGTAAAAACTTTTCACATGAGGTTAAGGCTTGTGTAATAGTCCTTATCTTCGTTATTCACAAGAAAGCATAAAATTGAAAGGATTTATGCTTTACTTCCATTTCTAACATAGTCTTGTCATTCGAACAGGCAATTTCCAAAATCAAAATCCAAAGACTTGTGTGAAGAATCAGTCACAAGTTAAAAGCACTGGACCACCCTAGAGAGTCAACTGATGAGGGAAGACCAGGGAATCCTCAAGAAAAATAGTCAACTGATGAGGGCATCTTGCCATCTTTCAAGACGTGGAACGGCATGCAATCAAAGGAACCACATGCGGAAGAGAGTTAGCTGTAATCTAATCTCTTTAAATTTAAAAATTTGCTGATTGTGTTTTATTGATCCTTAGGAGTAGTGCTTCAAGAAGATTGAAACTGGCTGACAACTCGAGCCACTAGGATGGATATTTGAAGTCAGACAAAGAAGTCGACTTCTCACCAAGACAGCATACTGGGGCAATGCCCACCAAGATGAAAAGGAACGGGAAACTCCAAACAGCAGATATCCCCAAATTGAAAAGAGAATCGTAAAAATTATGAAGTGGATCAAAGCAGTCAACTGGGGCAAATCCCACTTAACTAGGGCAAACGCCACCTAACCGGGGCAGCAGGGTCAAGTGTAAAGACGTGTCGTTCCTAATTGATTTTCAATCAGATACCGGCATAATATTTCCTATCTTTTCCTCTCAGGTGAAAAACAGGTAGAGAAGGAAAATCCATTTATGGATAGACACGAGGGACATGTTTTACATGGCATACGTTTGTCGAAAATGTCCTCATCCGATCACATGAAAGATGATCATGGAACGATGGTGAAACTGTGATGACGAGAATGAATGGGCCCATTGAAAAATTTCCAGCATCTTGGATGCCAGAAGTGACCAGGGCGGGGATAGTAAATCCGTAGTCGTTTCAATTAAAGCTCCTTATGCAGCAATCGAGTCACTCATTCATTTCATCGTACAGGTGGAATAAAAGATTGTTAAACCGTAAGGTGAATGCGACAAGACACAATGAAGAAAATTGTTGCTTGTGAAGTAACACTCCAGGATGTTGAAGTACTCAGCCACAAGTAAACCCGTGCTTGCTGATGTCAAACAACAGAATGATCGAGGGATGTCATGAAATGACGACAAGGCAAAATATGCATGAAGAATTTGGAATGCATGGATGAGACCAAGAAGTGTCAAACGTTGCAGAACATCAAATGCTGAGATCTTCGGAAGATTGAATACACCAACACGGCATGATCAAACTGCCTGCAACTAAATCAGCCGGCCCAGGCGAATCACTCAGTGGCTGGTGGCAAATCGCTCCTCTACCCGAAAAGGGTACCAAATGTCGGATATGCCGAATTCACCATAGGGATGTGCAGGGAAAGTTTTCGAAGCAATAGCTATCACCCACGAAGCATGATGAAGTGGAGTAATCCACCAAAGACGAAACGCACTAAGCCCTTCTAGATGAGGAAGAGAGCGATGCGGGGCCATTCATTCGGGCAAAAGGACGTATCGTTCCAAAATGATTATTTTCTTGATGTGAGAATAATGTTTCCTTTCATTTCCTCTCAGGTGATGATCAAAAGCTGAGGACCCAAGATGCAGTGCCTTCAAATGACCAAACAATGAGTATCCTTTTCATGGCATCTCAGACATGCACTCTAGTTAAATATTTTCGAGAGCATTCTAATGACTCAATTTGGGAACAAAACCTTTGAGAAAATCTAAAGAAACTTCTCATCATTTAGAAATCTTTGTGAAAAGAACACTTAAAAAGAAAAATTCAAGTTTTGCAGATTGACACATCTGATAAAAATACTTTCTCTGAATAGAGTGAAAAGCACGAACTCATTTTTCGTTGCTAGCATACATAACATGCATCATGCATATCATGCACATATCCTGCATACAGAGAACCCAAAGGGAGAAATGTCGGTTCCCACAGGACAATTTTCAAGGGTAAATTGTATCGACTCTAATAGTCAATTATACATGTCATTTACTCATAAGGTCTTTTCTTTTCAACAGGCGAACATCAAATACCTCAAATGGCGACTGTAATCGAGAGAATCACCGAACCGCCACATGACAAATCCCAAGAATATCAAGCTGTCTAAAGACAGAAGAAAATAATCAAAGACTCTGGCAATTGAGACAGATGATCAGAATCGACAAAAATTTATAGAGGCAAGTTCCCCCACTTTCTTCGAGAAGCCAAGCCGGGGAAAAATTCTCGTGAACCCCCAGGAGAGTGCATCGGACCAGGGTTATCAAACCTAGAGATGACAAACATCAAGACAAGCCTCACTGGGGCCAAATATTTAAAAAGCACAGTTCCTTCAAACTTTGGAAAGGCGAAACCTCTAAGGGAGTATCTCTTTCCTAAAATTCCAAATGAAGTCCGACGCCTGTCTCTTCATGTACAAGTGCATGGGCGTCTTCAGATTGGATTGAAAATCGCCAACAAACACGGGAAGTTCTAAGGCATGTTGCCAAGACGAATACCGCCCAATTGGGGCAAAGCAGTTGTTGACGTGATTAAGGATCATTTCACGAACAACACCCACAAGTGCAGACGAGAGGAAGCAACATTCGTCGTCCACATCAGTATACGATACTGAAGTAACCCTCACCAAATGTGGCGCGTCAACAATCGACCAAAGAGAGGAATACGTCAGTAAGACGTCATCATGAATCCCATGAGAGAAGACATTCCCGAAGAGGATAAGGATTGCGACAAAATACGAAAATGAAGTTAGCCGGGGCAAGCGTCGCCTAGCTATGACAAATCACGCATAACTAGGGCGAGTGAATCATTTATACACTGGACAAAGAAAGATGTGTCTTCTCCGGCAAAGTCAATGGACGCTATTGCAGAGTCGTTCGCATCAGAATTGAACCCTGGGATACCAACCTGGGTAACGGTAATTTTGTATCGTTCCAATTTGATCTCCAAAGATCTCACATTTAACATGAGTTTTTCTTCATTTAACAGGAAGTCATTGGCGCTAAAAAGCCATGAAAGAAAACAGCTCGCCGACGTAGGGGGCGAAAAGAAATATCAGTTGCAGGAGACAGGTTGCTAGGAAACGAAACCCTGGAAAAGGACGTACAATGCGTCCAAGAGCATGAATGGATCTCCTCCAGTGCAAATCCTTTAGAAGGATTCATTGCCAACCAGATGGAGGAATCATGGCCACAAGATAGATGGCCAACTTCTGCAAGCCGCACGTTATGTTCAAATGGAAACACAAAACAGAATAAGGCGGTATCGTTCCAATCTATCTTGAATTTTGGAATACAAACTGACACTTAACTCTCGTCCTTGACAGGGGTTCGCCAACAAGGCGAAGCAGGATTTTTACAACCCTTGCATACTTGTCGGAGCACATGACCAAGGGTAAGATGTATCGTTCCGATTTTTGAAAAATTCGCGAACATACAATGACATGTTTCTTCTACATTTTCAGGGACCTCCAGCCATGGTGGACAGGTAAGTACCCCTTTTCTCAACCCAAAACAAAAAAGAAAAAAAAAAGAGAAAAAGAAAAGCTTTTAGAATCTAATGTCTACAAAAGACATAGAGTTCTAACTCCATTAACAATCATGTTTTGAAAACAGGAGGTTGTCTAAACATGATTAGAACATGCATGGTGCAGCATAAAATCCCCTTGACGGGTAAAATTTTTGGAGAAGATGAAAGAGATTTTTTCCAAGCAAAAGTTATTCAAAACTTTCAAAAGGACGTTTTCTCAAAAGACGAGAGGCAAAGCCTAATCCAAACACGTTCTATACACACTTGAGAGAGAAGTGGAGCGGATCAGGTAGCAAAATATGGACCTACGGAAGTAGGGATTATTCGCAGCAATTACATGGATTGGGACGACGGAGGCATTCGTTTCATATCCCCAAACACTACAGGTGACCATTGACAACCCATTTGAACGGCGATTTTCATTCTCAACCCGGTCAAGAACCACCCCACATCGGGGCAAAAAGGGAGCAAGTCCAGCGGCATCGGGAGAAAATGGTTAGAAATTTTCTTGCTCGGACTAACATTAATCTTTGTGTGTTGTTTAAATGGTAATCCAAATGCCATAGGATGACGAGAAGCATTTATTTCTCTATCCCACACACCATATCATTTGCACAGCCAAGTTGAGCCTGCAAATTCGTTTCATGAACCCATTGGTGATCATTCCAAGAAGGAAGCAGCACCACTTCAAAAATGGACGAGTTCAAGACTCAGGGATTGCGAAGAGGATTCCCGGGCTGATATTTAAAGCATGTTTAGACTTTCAGACATATGTCTGACATGATCCCATCGAGGATGAGAAGAACCGGGATTTCAAAAAAAATAATAATAATAATCCCTAGCATCAAGAAAAAGCAAAGTGCCTGGTAAAAGCAAGGCCGATGCTCGTGTAAGTTGTTTGATTGATCCACAATGAAGCCCGGATGGGAAAAGAGGAAATCCCTGAAGGAGCCAAATCAAAAAAGGGCTGCTCCCCAAATGCTGCCAAGCACAGAATAAAGACATAGAGAGAGTCGGTCTCTGAATGCAACAAGAGACTCTTTCTAAAGAGCTGGTGCACACATCAAAGTCGGTTGCGCACCTCAAAAACTAAAGATGCAGAAAGGAAAGGACAGGTGGCAAATCAGCAATGATCACCAATGTCAAACCCGCCATGAATTCTGGGCCAAAAACGAGCCTTTTTCGGTCCCCAATCCTACCAATGTTACAACCCTGAAACAGTCTTCTCTGACTAAGACACTTGGGTTAACATATAGCTTAGCTCGAAGAAGTACGAGCAAGACTATTTCTTTCTCATTTTGCAGGGTTCTTGACTTGTAAACCCGGAGCAGATGGTGAAGACTTTCATTCAATGGCCTCGACTCCAAAGCGGGTCCCCCTTGAAAACCAATAACCAAGCCCAACATTACGGTCCCGTGGAAGACCTCCCGACCGATCAAAATGTATGCGCTGCGAATGAGCCTGAAACCTAGACATAGGTTAGTTGGGAATTGAGTGCATCCCCTATAAAAAAAACCACTATCTCAAAACAGGTGAGAAGACCTCCTTGTCGAGAAATATTCCAGTTGATGTTTTGAACAAACTTTTTTTTGAATTTTCAAACTGTTGATCCAGATTTTCCATGCAAGGAATTTGTGATCACATTTACATGTTGCAAGAATGCTTTGGATAACCTCCAGCATCAAAATGCACATTTCACAATTAAAACTTAAGTCCTACGGTTTTTGTCAAATGGACAGCCATGGTCTTCCCAAAGATTACTAATGTTTTCTTGGTGAAGAAAAATCTTTCAGGCTCAAACTTCTGCAGGATACCTGGAGAACCCAGCTCCCAGAATGTCGCCTCAACAGACCCAAGTGAAGCTTTGTCAAGATAAAATCTTTCACTGCTTCAAAACTGAATTCCCGACAAATTTCGGGATCTTTCAAAAGAATGGATGAGGATAGAACCCTTTTTCAAAAGAAGTTGGCAAACTGTCCCAGCAGACGTGGAGAACCCTCGTTCCGGGACCCTTTTTCAAGATCAAGTAGTCCTAGCTTGACGTGGAGAACCCTCGTCCTAGGACCTCTTTTCAAAATATCAAACAGTCCCAGCGGACGTGGAGAACCCTCGTCCCAAGACCCCTTTTCAAAAATCAAGCGGTCCTAGCATGACGTGGAGAACCCTCGTCCCAGGACCCCTTTTCAAAAATCAGGCAGTCCTAGCATGACGTGGAGAACCCTCGTCCTAGGACCCCTTTTCAAAAATCAGGCAGTCTCATCGGACGTGGAGAACCCTCGTCATGAGACCCCTTTTCAAAAATCAAGCGGTCCTAGCATGACGTGGAGAACCCTCGTCCCAAGACCCCTTTTCAAAAATCAGGCAGTCCTAGCATGACGTGGAGAACCCTCGTCCTGGGACCCCTTTTCAAAGAAAGAAAACCTGGTATGGTGAGTCAGAAGCCACGAAGGAAAGAAAAGAAACCCCTGGTATGGTGAGTCAGAAGCCACAAAGGGAGAAATGAAAACCTGGTATGGTGAGTCAGAAGCCACGAAGGGAGAAATGAAAACCTGGTATGGTGAGTCAGAAGCCACGAAGGAAGAAATGAAAACCCTGGTATAGCGGATCAGAAGCTACGAATGGGGAAGTGAAACACCTGGTATAGCAGATCAGAAGCTACGAAGGTGAATAAAAAAAAAGGTCGGCAAACTGTCCCAGCAGACGTGGAGAACCCTCGTCATGAGACCCCTTTTCAAAAATCAAGCAGTCCCAGCAGACGTGGAGAACCCTCGTCCCAAGACCCCTTTTCAAAAATCAGGCAGTCTCATCGGACGTGGAGAACCCTCGCCATAAGACCCCTTTTCAAAAATCAAGCGGTCCTAGCATGACGTGGGGAACCTCGTCCCAGGACCCCTTTTCAAAAATCAGGCAGTCTCATCGGACGTGGAGAACCCTCGTCATGAGACCCCTTTTCAAAGCAAATCAAAGGTAGAAACCGCCTAAAGGGTCAAATCAATGGTAGAAACAGCCTAAAGGGTCAAACTAAAGGTAGAAACAGCCTAAAGGGTCAAACCAATGGTAGAAACAGCCTAAAGGGTCAACACAATGGTAGAAACCGCCTAAAGGGTCAAATCAAAGGTAGAAACCGCCTAAAGGGTCAACACAATGGTAGAAACCGCCTAAAGGGTCAACACAAAGGTAGAAACCGCCTAAAGGGTCAAACCAAAGGTAGAAACCGCCTAAATGGTCAAATCAAAGGTAGAAACCGCCTAAAGGGTCAATTCAAGGTAGAAACCGCCTAAAGGGTCAATTCAAGGTAGAAACCGCCTAAAGGGTCAAATCAATGGTAGAAACCGCCTAAAGGGTCAAACCAAAGGTAGAAACCGCCTAAAGGGTCAATTCAAGGTAGAAACTGCCTCAAGGGTCAAACCAAAGGTAGAAACCGCCTAAAGGGTCAATTCAAGGTAGAAACCGCCTGAAGGGTCAAACCAATGGTAGAAACCGCCTAAAGGGTCAAACCAAAGGTAGAAACCGCCTGAAGGGTCAAATCTAGGTAGAAACCGCCATAAGGGTCAAACTAAACTTGAAGGTAGATACCGTCTAAAGGGTCAAATATGGTAGAAACCGCCACAAGGGTCAACTCATTGGTAAATACCGCCGTAAGGATCAACGCAAAGGTCCGATCCACCATACGGATCAAAATCCTTGGCAAAACCCCCAGCGTGGGATGCGCCCTTCTTAGGTTCCTACCAGTTAGGAATCCCATGATGGTATGACCTACCATACAGGTCAGAGCTTAATCTCCCTAGGATATTCTGAACGAGTCCTAGGTATCTTCTTGAAAGTCGTCGCAACCGGCAGCATCTGACAGGTGAGCTTCAGGTAAGCCTCTCTCACTCCGGCCTATGTTCGAATTGCAAGAGTAAACCGGTGATTAACTTGAGCATTCATCAAAAGACTTAAAGGTCCGATGTCATAGCATTTCTTTTCCCCAGTCGAGTCAGTTAAGATTCAGGTGTCATTTTGTCTTTGAAAGCAACCTCTGACGAGCTCACTCTCAAAGAGGGACAGCTGTTGACACCTGATTTTTGACCATCTATCATTGTGATTTTTAATTTTAAAATAAATTAAAAATATCAAAAAAGGTCATAAAATCACAAAATCAACTTTGAAAGCCTTAGCCTAGCCTCAGGAACCAATTTTGAATAAAAAATATTTTTGGTATTTTTTAATATTTTTCGAATTTATTTAATTATAAAAATACCCAAAAATCAGAAAAATACCATTCGTGGTCAGAAAAATACCCAAAAATATTCGATAATTTTGTTTTAATTTCCTCTTCAAGTGTATTACTTTAAATCTCAAAAATTCGGCTAGGGTCAACGTGTTCCTTAACAAACATAAACCCAAACCGAACCCAAAAAAAAATCATTTTCGAGTCTTTTAATTTTCAATTCTCACTTTTTATAAGCTATGACATTGGATTCTAAAGTCTTGAAGTGCAATTGGGTCAGTTTGCCCTCCAATTTGATCAATTTTAACCAAAAATGCTTAATTGCATATTTTTCTTTCAACTAGTCCCCGGTTTCACGGATCTTGAATTTCACACGGGCATATCCATTAAAATTCAACACCTCTGCCCCATAATTTTCATCATGCCCAATCCATTGGCGGCCTCAATTCAGGCTAATTTGGTAGTTTGGATGTATACGTATGCTCTACGTATTTATACGTCATGCGTATTTATACGTTATGCGTATTTATACTGTTTGGTAACCTCTTTAACTCTTGTAATAATAATAATGGTTATTATTTTTAACACCTTTGTTAGTGCTATTTTTAAATAGCATTTTTGTATTATAAATTGTGAGTGCTATTGTTAGTGTTATTTTTAAATAGCATTTTTGTATTATAAATTGTGAGTGTTATTTTTAGATAGCATTTATAATTGTTAGTGCTATTTTTAAATAGCATTTTTGTATCATAAATTGTGAGTGCTATTGTTAGTGTTATTTTTAAATAGCATTTTTGTATTATAAATTGTGAGTGTTATTTTTAGATAGCATTTATAATTGTTAGTGCTATTTTTAAATAGCATTTTTGTATCATAAATTGTGAGTGCTATTGTTAGTGTTATTTTTAAATAGCATTTTTGCATTATGAATTGTGAGTGTTATTTTTAGATAGCATTTATAATTGTTAGTGCTATTTTTAAATAGCATTTTTGTATCATAAATTGTGAGTGCTATTGTTAGTGCTATTTTATAATTCAATTTATTAGAAGGTGTTTTTGGCTATAAAAGGATGACAAGAGTTTTGAGGTTGAGGAAGAGAGAGACATTTTGTAGAGTGTGCAAATTTTTGAGAGCTTAGAGAGAAGAACACAAACACTCTCTATATTCTCATAATCTTGAGTGAGCAAAATATACTAAGTTCGGAATATTGATTCCGCATATTGCTAGCACAATTGTTGTGGAGTTATTAGTCGTCTCCCCGTTCGTCAATTGGTGGTGCGTCCGAACTAGATGCCTAACACTTGTGGAGGCTGAGATCGAAGAACATCGAACCGACACCTCCGTTCAAGCACGCTACGAGAGGTAATCTATTTACTCCCTTTGAGACTTTGTGATTTTTTTCGATTGAAATGCACGAAGTACGCCTCTGGAGATACATGTATGGGTTGTTATTTATTTCCGCTACGTGTTACGTGGATCCCAACAGTGGTATCAGAGCCAATCCTTAGGTGTTTTCGTGCATTTAATTGATTTTTTGCAATTTTTGCAATACTATGGCCAATATGTATTAACGAATTGTTCGTCTTACATGGCTAATGGAGATTGATTATTTTATATGATAAATTAATCAACGTAGCAAAAATTGAGGCTAAATCAATTTTGAATCGAAAATTTATGGCTATCTTATTTTACGTAAAAATTCTGAATATGATTCAACGTAGAATTTTTATTGTACCTTCCTAAGTTTTAAATTGTGAATTTATTACTTACGTGAAAGGGTGGTGATCATGGAAAAATCCCTAATCAATGTAATTGATGTATATATAAATGTATGATGATTATTTATATATTTGGGGTTGTAATTATTAAATGGAGGCTGCGTACTCTTTTTATTTTTCATGTAATCTTTATTTTTAGCATAGTCAATTGTTGATGTAAATGCTACGAGGATTACGTGGATGAGCCTTCTAAGTCGGCGAGCTCTTTGGGGCCCAATTCTTGAAGAGTTCAAGAAACCAAGAAGAAGCGAAGAGCGGCTCTCCGTTATTAAAATATTAAAATGATTAAATGTGGTCTCATTGGCTCGAGATCCATTAAATCATAATTCCATGATCACCACGTAGGGTAGATGTTTATGTGATTGACATATATTTATTTGTTATGATTACGTGAGCATGTTAAACTGGTTAATATGCAAAGTCAGACTTACCTCACCCAAAATTGCGCCTGCATGAAATCCTAGTTAGGAAAATCACTCGCGTTAGGTACCGAAAGGGCGTTGGTAACGACACCAGCGTAACCAAGTCCCCGAACCCAAAATCTCTGGTTCCGTAGAACTGATCGATCTCTCCCAATCGGTTGGTAAGGTTTCCGGTCTACCCTCCGAGAAAGACCGGTGGCGACTCCAAATGCATGCACAAGTTGCACATGCCACCACGACCACACTAAGGTCGAAATCGATCGGCTCTTATCGCCGAATCCCTTTGAAAAATACTCCCGCCGCGATTTGGTATGGGCTTGGGAGGGCCCGCGCCGATCCAAAGCCCGCGATCCGCACCCTTGTGCGGGGGAAGGCCCGCGATCGGTAATCCATTAGCCGCGTCCTCTTTCGGACGGGTCGCGACACCAAGGTCCGTTACCCAAATCGCAACGGCTGGATGTACGTGGTCGACTTTCAGTGTGGTCTAGTGACATGTGGTAAGTGTACATGCCAAGGAGTCGCCACCAATCGTTTCGTGGAGGGTACGATCGAAAAACCCTATCGAATAGTTGAGAGCTGTCTATTCGATTCTACGGAAACCAGAGAAGTGGGTTCGGGGACTTAGTTACGCCAACTGTCAGAGTTGACGCCCTTTCGGTACCTAAGCTGAATGGTTTTTCTGATCCTAGAATTTCATACAGACGAGTGGGGTATAGATCCTAAATCTAGGAGTTCATGCAGATGGGAATTACTACCCTATCACTCACAATCAATAGAAATAAGTACGCAAATCAAGGATCCAATGCATGCAGATAAAACACATGAAATCAGCATGGTATCCCTAATGAGGCCCTATTAGCCTAGAGAAATATCAATTAAGGCTTAGGAACGATTTTGGCATGATTTGCCCATGAGGGGCAGAATTGTAATTTTGAACAATTCAGGGACAATTCGCCTTAAAAGGGCACATTTGTCATTTTAGATGAATTGAGAAGTCAAAAGATGGGGGAAATAGGATTGGCTATCAATCCAATCCATTTTCCATTTTTTGGGAATTTTCAAGATTTTTCTGGAATTTAAAAGTGATTTTACCCTCGGATGGGTAAAATCGTCATTTCGGACAAAGATGATAACTGAAAATCTCAAATAATAGGGTGGGTCGCCCACTTGACCCAAACCCTAATTTTAAGAAATTTTCAAGACTTGATTGGGGACAAGAAAGACAATTTTCCCATTAAAGGACAAAATCGTCATTTTGAGAAAATGGACGGGACTCGAAAACCCAAGCCTAAGAATTGATCGCCTGTCCGACCCTAATTCCTACCTTCGCATTATCGACCTTATCTCGTATATACAGCAGAGGCGACTTACCCCTAAAGGGTAATATCGTCAAGTCTCGGAAGAATGGATAAGAAACCCCAAAAATAGGGTTGACCAGTTGTCTGTGGTCAATCCTCGATTTTTGGGGACTTCTGGAGTGTCTAGGATTTTCCCATAATTTTTCACATCTTTTTGGTATTTTCTGGAATTTTCTAGCATTTTTTGGATTTTCTAAGATTTTTCTGATTTTTTTTATATTTTTTAAATCATTTTCAGAATTTCTTAAAAAAATGTTATTCGGGCCGGGTCGACCCGACCCACTCGGGTCGACCCGACCCACTCGGGTCGGAACCCGGCCCAGACCCAGACCCGCTGAGCCGAAGCCTCCCGAAACGACGCCGTTCCCGCTTTTTATTTTCGAATTATTCGGATTCTGATCCAAGTGTCCTAATTGCACCACGTGACTAATCTGTGCCCGTTGGATCTTTTGACTGGAATTCACGGCCTGGATTAAACGAAGATCTGATCAGGGCCATCTGATCTAAATACTTGAACCTACGGCCACGATTAAAACGCAATATTTGATCTAGACCATCCGTTTCTACTTAACCTAAAACAACGTCGCCTATCCACTAACCCATACGGCGTCGTTCCAACCAGTTTTTATTTTCCAATTTGAAACTATCTTCGAATATCCTAATTATCAATCGGACGTCCACCATTCATTGGACTCGATTAACCTAAGTCGTCGGATTACCTATTCGAATAACAGATCTCCTAACAGCCTGCTGACTGGACAAACACGTGGACCTATGGCGAATCGACACCTAAGACTTTGATCGGTTGACCACGCCACGTCAGCTTCGTCTTCAACCTCGCGACTCCGGCAGAATGGACGGCTGTGCTTCTCCGGTGATGATCTAACGGTGGAATCTTGACGGAATGGAGCGAGACCGGCGGCAATCGACTCGCAATAACCTCTATTTTAACATATCTAAGAATCGCGACATCTAATCCACATAATCACAAGAATCATGCAAAGTGTCGAGCACGGCCATGGGAGTTCAATCGCAAAGACCACGCGAAATCAGATCGATTCATTCATAGATTGGCACGACAGGAGGTGCAGAAGACTTACCTCGAGCTCCGATTGAGCTCGCTCGGCCTAGATTTGGCTGAGCAAGGATGAACAGTAGTCGGCTATGAAGGCTAAGTTCGAAGACTCGATTCGAGTTGTTCAGATAAAATCGATGCAAAATCAAGATGTGGGTATGGTCAGTGATGTTCAAGGAGTGAAACGCACATAGTAATTGAAAGAATGAGCAAGAAATGCAAGAATCGCCATTGAAGCTCAGTATAAGAGTCGAAGCTCTGCCTCACCTGTTTTCGTGGGTTCCACGTGCGCTGCCGACGGCGATCGACTCCGGGGACTTTGGGCGACCTCCTAACGGCCTCGTGTAGCTTTGGTTTGGCCTTGGAAGGCCCAACCGACGCTCTGCAATTCGAGCTCAAGTTCTCGACGACAGGGGTCGGAGAACGAGCTCTGCCTTGCGTTCTCTCTCTCTCTCACACACAATTCAGCTCCTCTTTCCTCAACTGAATCCACTCCCCCCTCTTCGCGAAGGCCCTCTACCTTATATATCATTTTCAGTTTTGGGCGCCGAATTGGGTAGTTGAAACAGGCGACCTTCGCACGTGAGAACACGTGCGAAATGGTCACCGGCGACCGGCTTCTAACGGGCATCAAATGGCAATTCCATTCGGGGTCTTTGGCGATTGCATTTGACATGAATTTGGCCGAATTTCATCCAAATTCTGTCGTCGTTGACTTTCTCGGGCGCCGCGGCCTTGACCGGCCGATTACTCTCCGTTCCGGCGGCCTTTGGTCGTGATCTTGGTGTCAATCGACGGGGAATGTTGTGACGAATGAAACCCCCACTAGTTCTTCTTTAATTTCCGCCGATTGCTTGGTCAATTTTCTCGTTGAAATTCAACCTTGCACTGTTCATTTGTGCCCAGGTTGATGAAGACGATGACGCTGTTCTGGACTGGTTCGACCGGTCGGACCGGCGGTCTGACCGATCCGAACCGGTTCTAATTTGGGATTTTCAAAATTAATCCAAATCTGTTGGGAATTTTTGTAATTAAATTTCATAATTGAGCTTAGGGCATGGATTTTATCTAAAAATGTGGTTTTGCCCAAAATTTCACCCCAATTTCTATAAAAACCCCAAATTTCTATTTAATTGCAAAATTAGGGATTGTGCAATTGAAGATTCAAATGACCAAATTGGGCCAAATTACCCATCCCAATCGATTCAGAATGGTAAAAATCATTGGGCAGCATGTTCAATTTGTAATGATAGCCCTTGAATTTAAAGTAATTTCAATTATGCCCAAATTCAAGGACTAAAATGCAATTATATTTGCAATTGAGCAATTTGTCCGAATAATTAGGTCAAATTGAAATAGGGGACAATTAGATTGAATGTCAAGATCCTAGAAAATGCTAAAATTGCAAATTAAAAGACTCAATTGATATTTGTTTCTCAGATTCAATAGTACGGGTTACAAAGGAACACCTATAATTGAATCTGATTTTGGATTTTTTGTGAGGTCAAAAATGCAAGAGATTAAAAAGAAAAATATTTGCTATTTTTTCATATTTTTGTGACCTCAAATGATATTTTTCCTGATTTTTTGAGTATTTTTCTATTTTCTAAAAAATACTAAAAAATGTGAAAAATATGAAAAATTATTTTTTGGTCAAGAATTGTTCCTTGGGCTTGGCCAAGGCCACCAAAGTTGATTTTTTTAATTTTTTGACTTTTTATGGATTTTTTGTGATTTTTTAAAATATAACTGCAAAAAGACTTGGTCAAAAATCAAGTGTCAACAGCTGCCCCTCTTTGAGAGGAATCTCGTGAGAGGTTTCGCTCAAAGACAGGTGACACTTGAGTCTAGACCGACTCGACTGGGAAAAAAACGAATCTTGACACTCAATCTTTCTTGTCCCGCTGGTGAACGTTCTGCTCCTTATTCTTTTGCTGACGTGAGAGAGAAAGTAGAGAGACTTGCCTGCCTTTTTTACCTGTTTGATCACCTAACTGATGCTCGTGCGGCATGCGCGGTGTATAGCGGGTTCAAGTGAATACCTAGGGACTCGTCTTTTGAGTATCCTAGGGCGGTTAAACTCTAGTCTGTATGGTAGGCCGTACCAGAATGGGATTCATATACTTGACAAGAACCTGTGAATGACGCACCCAGTCTTCTTAGGGATTGTCAGAATGATCCGTATAGTGGATCAGACCATGAATAGGACTCCTTTCTGCTAGGAACCTATGGATGACGTACCTAGTCTCTTAGGGATCGTCAGGGGTTTTGATCCGTATGGTGGATCAGACCATGAATAGGACTCCTCTCTGCTAGGAACCTATGGATGACGCACCCAGTCTCGTAGGGGTTGTCGAACATTTTGATCCTATATTCTAAGGAATTAACTAGGATCTATACAAATGAGGTGTGCCTAACCCTTAGGCTTCACCACATGAGCTATTCTGGGTTTAGGGGTTACCTAGAACCTCACAGAAAGCAGACTTCGTCAACAGTTTTTGATCCTATATTCTAAGGAATTAACTAGGATTCATACAAGTGAGGTGTGCCTAACCTTTAGGCTTCACCAAATGAGCTATTCTGGGTTTAGGGGTTACCTAGAACCTGACAGAAAGCAGACTTTGACAACAGTTTTTTTTATCCTATATTCTAAGGAATTAACTAGGATTCATACAAGTGAGGTGTGCCTAACCTTTAGGCTTCACCAAATGAGCTATTCTGGGTTTAGCGGTTACCTAGAACCTGACAGAAAGCAGACTTTGACAACAATTTTTTTTATCCTATATTCTAAGGAATTAACTAGGATTCATACAAGTGAGGTGTGCCTAACCTTTAGGCTTCACCACATGAGCTATTCTGGGTTTAGGGGTCACCTAGAACCTGACAGAAAGCTGATTCTGAAAATTGTCATTTCGACATGCGAGGCGTTATTATGGGATTTGGGGATTCCAAGTATCCTGCAGAAAACTTAAACCTGCAAAAACTTTGATAAGATTCTTCTGGGATCTAGGGGCTACCTGAGATCTCGCAGAAAGACTATCTTGAATATTGTCCTTTCGATATTGAAGGTGACATTCTGGGATCTGGGAGCTCCAAGTATCCTGCAGAAAACTTAAACCTGCAAAAACTTTGATAAGATTCTTCTGGGATCTAGGGGCTACCTGAGATCTCGCAGAAAGACTATCTTGAATATTGTCCTTTCGACATTGAATGTGACATTCTGGGATCTGGGAGCTCCAGGTATCCTGCAGAAAGTTCCAACCTGTAACACGGGGATCTCACGGAGAGATGATTTCTAAAGATTATCTTCTTGACATGGGAGGTGACATTTTGGGATCTGGGAGCTCCAAGTATCCAAGAATCATACAGAAAAGTAAGCTTGAAAGCTCTTCTTCATAGAGCAAGGCATCCTTCTAGGACTTGGGTTACCACAAGTCCAAGGGAGGTTGTGTTCTTCTGAGATCTGGGCTTGCCAAGAATTCTGCAGAAGTTTAGACATGTGAATCGTTTCTCACTAAGAGTGATACAAGTCATTTTAGGGTTCAACCTCAACTTATATTTGCGCAGGCGCTCAAATAATTTTCTTAACACCTGTACGTGATCCTGCCCTTTCTCGGATTTGGCGATCATGTCATCGACATATACTTCAATTTCTTTGTGGATCATATCATGAAATAATGTGACCATAGCGTTTTGATAGGTAGCCCCGGCGTTCTTTAATCCAAATGGCATGACTTTGTAGCAAAAGTTCCCCTAGGGTGTGGTAAAAGCAGTCTTTGGTTTGTCTTCCTGTTTCATGAAGATTTGGTTGTATCCCGAGAATCCATCCATGAATGAGAATAATTCATAACCCGCCGTACTATCCACCAACACATCAATGTGAGGGAGTGGAAAATCATCTTTTGGGCTCGCTCTATTCAGATCTCGGTAATCTACGCAGATCCGAACTCTACCATCCTTCTTCATGACGAGGATTATATTTGCAATCCAGTCTGAGTATGGGATAGCTTCAATAAAGCCTACCCTAAGAAGTTTCATGACTTCTTCCTTAATCTTGTCTTCCAACTCGGCCTTCATCCGTCTGCTGCCTTGCTTGACAAGTTTGATACTGGGATCTGTGGGTAAGGCATGCTCCAAAATCTTAGGATCTAGGCCTAGCATATCAGCGTAAGACCATGCAAAAATGTCTTGATATTCTTTTAATAACTCTGTGAATTCGAGCCTTTCATTTCAGGATAAATGCCCACCGATCTTGACCTCTTTGATATTCACGGAGTCTCCCAGATTAACAATGATTGGTTCTTCTGAAGTAGGAGGCGTCGATTCCTCAAAGGCATTCCAATCTCTGCGGATAGACGCATAACCCTCGTCTTCATCGTCCTCAATGCTATAAGAATGGTTACTGGAGAAATCCGAATCTCGTAACAACCTGGTATGCATGTTTGAGATGATATGCTTGAAATGTCATGAGTATGGTTAGTTCGTACTCCATAAGAATGACATGCATGATCATGGAAAGTCTTTTCGAAAGAGTTTTCGAAATAGGTACAGGTATAAACGAGACTAATCCTCATGTCATTGGATATCCTGGCCCCAAGGAAATCTCTTTGGAAATCAGGAATCATACGGCAAATCAGGCCTCAAGCTTCTGTGCAGAAGACTAGTATCATCATTGGGCTGATTCGTGGTTCCATATGTCCTTAACAAAATATGTATGGTTTTATTGAATGCAAGATGGGCCGCATTACAAGATGTGCTATTTGAACCAACGGCCGGAGATCCAAAGGCGTTTCCCTATACGTACAATAAGGAAAGAAAATGCGACAAAATGCAGAAAGTTATAAATGCAGTATTTAAAGACAAGGGAAGAGTCTTGTTACTCAGAGGAAGTGGCTTCATTATCCAACCACTCCATGATGACATTCACAGAGTCATCTTTGAGAAAAGGATTTGTCAGATCTGGTTCTATCGGTGAAGTGACATCTTCTTCAGACAACCATTTAGAGTTCTGGTTGAAGCAGGCATTTAAAGGATTATTGAACATTCGAAATCTGCCTTTCCAAGTTGGAGAACCGATGAACGAGTTATTCGGGCTGTTTCGGCCTCTCAGGCGTCCCAGGCTTTTGCCTCGACCTCGGCCTGTTGCCTTTGGGACAGATTCATCCATGTGATGCTTCTGATATCCCAAGTCCATTCTATGCGAGTTAGCTTTTAACTGCATGGGGTATTTATCCCTTGACTGTGTTTACCTAGACCTTTTCCAAGGTTAAACCCATATGCCAGTAATATCTTAGCTGGTAAGAGATTGGCTTCTGAGATATAGGGAGTTCTCAATCTTGTTCCTGCCGGGGTATGAACTGTTGCTACTAGTTCTAGGGAATGATAGCTTGCTTTCTGTCTTCACTTCGGGTTCAACATAGGGAATGGCACTATTTTGGTATGTCTAGAGGTCGACTTCTCCATGTATGGTAATCACCTTCCCATCCACTACAAAGCGTACTTTTTGATGCAAGCTCGAAGGGACGACTCCTGCTATATGGATCCAAGGCCTTCCCAGCAAGAATCTGAATGCACTGGGCAGATCCATTACTTGGAAGTTTATAGAGGATTTTGTCGGGCCGATGAATACGTCAAGCTCAATCTCGCCCACCACGGTTTTCCTCATTCCGTCGAAAGCTCTCACAGCCGTTTTGGATGCCTTAATCGTTTCCTCATTGATTTCCAGCCTTCTTAGGGTAGCCAAAGGGCAAATATTGAAGGCTGATCCATTGTCGATCAATACATGTGCCACTCTTTTCCCGTTACATTGCGCGGAGATATATAAGGCCTTGTTGTGCCCTCTTCCTTCCATGGGGAAGTCCTCGTCAGAGAAGCTCAATTGGTCTTTTAAAAGGATCGCCCCCACAAAGTCCCCTAATTGTACCTCGTTAATTGTTTCAGGGACATGTACTTCGTTGAGTATTTTCAACAGTGCGTTCTTGTGCTTCTCTGAGTTGATAAATAAATCTAGCAAGGATATTTGAGCCGGCATCTTCCTCAGCTGCTCTATTACTTCGAACTCGCTGGTTTTGATGATTGATATGAGCTTTTCAGCGTCTTCCTTTGAGACTTCCTTTTTTTCGGATTTGCCTTCCCTAGGGGCATAAAATCGTCCAGACCTCATTACCGCGTCTACTTCTTTAGTCCCATAGTCCCAATGGACTGCTTTAGGATCGTATTCTTCTACTGGAGGGACTTTTATAGTTACAGTCGTCTGATAAGACATCTTTGGTTCAGCCGTGTTGTCTGCTTCTTCTTGCGGCAATTGAATCACAACAGGCTTGACTAGGTAGTCTTTCACCCCGCTCATGCTATCAAGTTCTTCCAATCTGATTACCATTGTCGTAGCGACTTCGACCATTGATACGGTGTCGCAAGCCCTTTTGAAAAAAGTTCTTCTACGTTCTTCGAGGTCTCCGGTTGAGAGAGATCATCCATACCTCCCCATCCGTCTGGTATGATGTCCTCAATTTTCTGATAAAAGTTGGGAGGGGCTGAATATTTCACTTTGAAGTTGTACCCCCCGGAATCTTGATCAAGGTTGTCTATAATTTCGCCTTTTCAAGCGCGTTGGCTATAAATTTGCGGTCCGCTAGACTTCGTCTCTTGGCTTCCAGTTCGTCCTTTTCGAATTCTTCTTCTGACTGAGTGATCGGCCTGAGACTGTCTACCAGATTCTCGTGTGGGATACCCCAGGTGCTACCCTACTCAGTTTTGATCACGAAGTAGCTTCCTTCCAAAGATAAAGAAGCTTCAACTCCTTCGAATTCTTCATTGGTGATATCAGACATTATCCCTAAGTTCATCATTTTGGCAATGCATAGTTTCTTTTCGTCAGCAGAGATCTCTCCTGCTTTTGGGTATGACGAAGCGGCTGCTAGCAAGTCGGTCAACTTAGGCACGTCTACCTTCAGCTTAAGGTAGTCTTCCTCCGCTTCAGTAAATATCGCTCCTACTGCTTGATGATCCGGAAGTGGGTTTTCTTGTACATTTGGGGCCACATTGTCAAACTTCAGAATCTGATTGTCAATCAGAGCTTGCACCTTCAGCTTAAGGATATAACAATTGTCCACATTATGTCCTCTCTCGCCCATGTGGTAGACACAGGTTTGGTTCTCGTCAAAGCCAAGATATTTAACAGGGTTTACCCTAGGAGGTTATTTTTCCACCAGGCGTTGCTCTAGCAGCACTGGGAGCAACTTGGATAAAGGCCTCGAGAGCTGAGAAAATTGCTTCTAGGGTTGCCTTCTTCTGGGCTCTTGTACTTTCGGTGCCGACCAAGACGATTCTCCTTTGGTCTGATTGAAATTGCCAAACGGCTTGGGCTTGTGGGGATCCGGTATAAATGCTATGTCAAGTCCGGCTTCTTTCTCCTTTTTCAAGGGATACTACTTCCTAGTAGAAGCTTCATGAGGCATTCTTTCTCTTAAGGCCCATTCTAGCCTTTCAGCAACCTTTATCAAGTGTGCAAATGTTTGACATCTGGAAGTGTTTAGCTTGTCAAAGTACTCGTAGGGGAGTGCCTTTAGGAATAAATCAATCAGCTCCTCTGGGATTGACGGCTTTACTTGGGTAGCCAATGCTCGCCACCTTTGGGCATATGTCCTGATTAATTCGCCTCTCGCATTTGAATTTCGTAGGAGGTCTTCTCTAGTTGGGGCTGTAGCCGTGTTGAACTTGTACTGTCTGAGGAAGTCTTCTGCAAGATCCTCCCATCCGTCATAATCTTCTAGGTCTAGCTCAATTAACCAAGCGAGAGCGGCGCCAGCCAAACTCACTTGGAACGTGTTCATTAACAGTGGAATGTAATCCGAATAGTGTGCCATCTTGCGCAGATAATACTTGATGTGGGCACGGGGACAGCTTGTCCCGTTATACTTTCTTACGAACTCTGGCTCCTTATAGTCAGGAGGAGTCTCTACTTTAGCAAAAGGAGATATTTTGTCGAAGCGAGCTAACTCGTAACCTTGGCTGCTCAAGCACTCCTCGATCTTGACCAACCTTTTAGCCTCTGCTTCGATTTTCATAGTCTGCTTCCCCTTCTCTTCCTTCTCGAGGTTGATAACAACAGGCGAGGCCTTTTGTTGTGACCGGCTATTTGGTTCATGGATGTCCTCCTCTGCACGTTGGGTATCCCTCGTCACCTCCTTATCTGTTGTATCAGGTACAAAAGAAGGGCCTGCGTTGTTCTGGTTATGAGCCGTTGTTTGTTTAGCTTAGGTGGCTTCCAGCATTGCCTTGATGTTAGCCATCATAGTTGCTAGGGCAGTCATCTAGGATTCCAACATGCCCACACGCGGAGTCAATTCTTGTTGCTCCATTCTTGTCTTAAGGCGAGTACGGAAACGATGTGTTGGTAATTCCGTGATGGGAGTGTACCTGTTTCAGAAGGATTCCCAGTGAGTATTTCTTTTGTCTTTGCCAAAAAGAAGCAGTTAATTCTTTTAGTTGCATGCTTCTTGTCGATAGATGGGAAAAAGGGCTACCTCGTGAGCCTTAGCCTCATGTAAGTAGTTCTTTTAATCATTTTCCGACAAGAATTCATGAAATTAAAAGAAGCGTAATTTCTGACGATAGTTTTTATGCATTCGCAAAACGTGTTCACATTCATGCTCATGTGTCCAAAATATTATCACAACAAGAATGAGAATGTATGAGAAGGTATCACAATGCTTGCTTATTTTACACTTGACAGAATAGTCTATTCAAGTCTAGGACGCTTGAGGTCTAGGGTATCCTCATCGTCCCAGTATGGATTCCCCTCTTCAGTCTGGGGCTCCTCATCCTCTGAATATGACAGCGGTCCCATGTCTTCGGGTACGTACGGCTCTATTCCAGGTACGTACGGTACAACGTATTCGGGTATGTAGGGCTCGACAAGGCTTCGTCTGGTTGCTTTAAAATGCTGAATGTATTCCGCAGTGGCTCTATGAATGTTTTCTTCACGAGTCATGTTTTCTGGCCAACTTATTTCTTCGGCCTGAGAATTCTTCAAAGAGCGTATGATGGATGCCACTTTGGCTTCAAACTGTCTCTTCTCCTCCTCCATGAGAGTCTTGCTCGGTATGTCAAAAGAAAAGATACCAGGTTGTGGTGGAGAATGGATCTCCTGTAGTGCCCCAAACTGTCGGATCACCCTCTTTGGATAGTATGCGGTAGCGCCCGTGAATCCTAGCAAGGGGACTGGACCTTTGTCATCACATGCTAATCTGACTTTGCCCAACGTTGGTAACCTTAGCCGCCATCGGAGTTGTTCGGGCTTTAGAACTTTAAAGAAGTTTTTCCACTCTATGAAGTTGAACTTAGGAATACGTGTATGTGTTCTGACAAAAGTTTTAAGAGGATGTGCATCAGGGCTGATTTCAGTGAAACCCATGCGGATGTGGAATTGTCTGATATGGGATGTGAACCACAGATACAAAATTTCACTATAGGCTCTAAAGATTCCCTTTTTAATTTTCTTGAAGCGATTTAAGGAAAGGAAGGTTTCGGCAAGGATGATGTTTGAGTAATCCCACCCACAACAGACTTGTCTGCCTAGCACAGCCATGATAGGGTCGAAGGTGACAGATGAGATTGGGAACAGCACAAAGCTGAAGAATGCCAAGACAAAGGCTCTACCAGATTTGGTCCATTTAGCAGCAAGGAGGCAGGAAAATCGATCTATAAGGAAAGATAGGGAGATTTGTCCAGAATTACTTTTTGCATCTGCTTTGACTTCGTTTAGGCTTGTGTCATGGAATTCAGCCACCTGACTCAGGGGTTCAAATCCTATGGGGGGTCGAACGAGTGTGTGAGTGAACTCAACTCCGATGACGGCACTGTACTCCTCGATAGTGGGAGTAATCTCCAATCCTTCCATGCAGAATGTAGCGGTGGTAGGATCCCAATAGAGCGCCATGGCTTGGATAAAAGCAGGTGGACACTCAATCTTCAGCAGGTCTAACAAGTATCCTAGTCGTGATTCAGCATACTTCTGGCTGGCTTCGCCCATGCTATCCCACCATGATTGGAGTTCGGCCCGGGGAACTTTGAACACTTGAATATCATTCTTTCCCATCAAGTCTAAAATATGCAAATGATTTTAAAAAGTCAATCGTCAGAAATTACTTTAAAGACATGATTATGCAGATGCCATGAGATATGCATGGGCTAACTTAATTGCATAGTTCATTTTGAAGAAATGAAAATTAGGACCTTTTTCAGGTCTCGAAGGCCTGACTTAAAGCCTAACTTGAATTTCAGGGAAGTGAATTATGCAATTTAGTCAGGTTCACTCAGTGACTAGAGGAAACAGTAATGTCACATTCCATTGGTCAATACATCAAATGAACAAAGTGGAATGAACTTTTATTACAATCAGGATGCCTAATGAAAGAAAGGTAGAGAAAGATTCTTCAAACAAGAAAGCCATAAAAGGCCAATGGAATGTGAGGATCTAAATCACTCTTGACAGTTAGTCGGGAACTCCCCTCTAATCAAGTGTGAGGGAGTTATCTTCAATGTTCTGGTCGAAAGGTCGTAGTTCCTCTGGTCATTCTCTGGTCCATGGTATGACGACTTCAGGAGCCTTCTCGGGTTTCACCTTCTTGAGTGTGATACGCTTTGGCTTTGTCTTGGTAGCATGACGTCTTCTTTTTCCCCAAAAAGTAATCATGGGTACATTTTCTTTGGTCAGTAGTTCAGCCTTCCGACGGGCATATGCCTCCCTGGCCAACTGGTTGCGACGCTGTCTCTTCATCTCCAGATAATTCTTAAACATCTCGTCTGCTTGTAGCTGTTGACACCTGATTTTTTACCATTTATTATTGTGATTTTTATTCTTTAAAATTAATTAAAAATATCAAAAAAGGTCATAAAATCATAAAATCAACTTTGGAAGCCTTGGTTTAGCCTTAGGAACCAATTTTGAACAAAACATATTTTTCGGTATTTTTAATATTTTCGAGTTTATTTAATTATAAAAATACCAAAAAAATCAGAAAAATACCATTCGTGGTCAGGAAAATACCCAAAAATATTCGATAATTTTGTTTTAATTTCCTCTTCAAGTGTGTCACTTTAAATCTCAAAAATTCGGCTCGAGTCACTATGTTCCTTCACAAACATAAACCCAAACCGAGACTAAAAAAAAAAAAATCCTTTTCGAGTCTTTTAGTTTTCAATTATCACTTTTTATAAGCTATGACATTGGATTCTAAAGTCTTAAAGTGCAATTAGGTCAATTTGCCCTCCAATTTAATCATTTTTTACCAAAAGGGCTTAATTGCACATTTTTCTTTCAATTAGTCTCCGGTTTCACGGATGTATACATATTCTCTACGTATTTATACGTCATACGTATTTATACGTTATGCATATTTGTACTGTTTGGTAACCTCTTTAACTCTTGTAATAATAATAATGGTTATTATTTTTAACACCTTTGTTAGTGCCTTTTTTTTAGCATTTTTGTATTGTGAGTGCTATTGCTAGTGCTATTTTTAAATAGCATTTTTGTATTATAAATTGTGAGTGCTATTGTTAGTGCTATTTTTAAATGACATTTATTTATCATAAATTGTGAGTGCTATTGTTAGTGCTATTTTTAAATGGCATTTATTTATCATAAATTGTGAGTGCTATTATTAGATAGAATTTATAATTGTTAGTGCTATTTTTAAATAGCATTTTTGTATTATAAATTGTGAGTGCTATTGTTAGTGCTATTTTTAAATAGCATTTTTGTATTATAAATTGTGAGTGCTATTGTTAGTGCTATTTTTAAATGTCATTTATTTGTGAGTGCTATTTTTAGATAGAATTTATAATTGTTAGTGCTATTTTTAAATACAATTTATTGGAAGGTATTTTTGGCTATAAAAGGATGGCAAGAGTTTTGAGGTTGAGGGGGAGAGACATTTTGTAGAGTGTGCAAATTTTTGAGAGCTTAGAGAGAAGAACACAAACACTCTCTATATTCTCATAATCTTGAGTGAGCAAAATATACTAAGTTCGGAATATTGATTCCGCATATTGCTAGCACAATTGTTGTGGAGTTATTAGTCGTCTCCCCGTTCGTCAATTGGTGGTGCGTCCGAACTAGATGCCTAACACTTGTGGAGGCTGAGATCGAAGAACATCGAACCGACACCTCCGTTCAAGCACGCTACGAGAGGTAATCTATTTACTCCCTTTGAGACTTCGTGATTTTTTTCGATTGAAATGCACGAAGTACGCCTCTGGAGATACATGTATGGGTTGTTATTTATTTCCGCTACGTGTTACGTGGATCCCAACAGTGGTATCAGAGCCAATCCTTAGGTGTTTTCGTGCATTTAATTGATTTTTTGCAATTTTTGCAATACTATGGCCAATATGTATTAACGAATTGTTCGTCTTACATGGCTAATGGAGATTGATTATTTTATATGATAAATTAATCAACGTAGCAAAAATTGAGACTAAATCAATTTTGAATCGAAAATTTATGGCTATCTTATTTTACGTAAAAATTCTGAATATGATTCAACGTAGAATTTTTATTGTGCCTTCCTAAGTTTTAAATTGTGAATTTATTACTTACGTGAAAGGGTGGTGATCATGGAAAAATCCCTAATCAATGTGATTGATGTATATATGAATGTATGATGATTATTTATATATTTGGGGTTGTAATTATTAAATGGAGGCTGCGTACTCCTTTTATTTTTCATGTAATCTTTATTTTTAGCATAGTCAATTGTTGATGTAAATGCTACGAGGATTACGTGGAGGAGCCTTTTAAGTCGGCGAGCTCTTTGGGGCCCAATTCTTGAAGAGTTCGAGAAACCAAGAAGAAGCGAAGAGCGGCTCTCCGTTATTAAAATATTAAAATGATTAAATGTGGTCTCATTGGCTCGAGACCCATTAAATCATAATTCCATGATCACCACGTAGGATAGATGTTTATGTGATTGACATCTATTTATTTATTATGATTACGTGAGCATGTTAAACTGGTTAATGTGCAAAGTCAGACTTACCTCACCCAAAATTGCGCCTGCATGAAATCCTAGTTAGGAAAATCACTCGCGTTAGGTACCGAAAGGGCGTTGGTAACGACACCAGCGTAACCAAGTCCCCGAACCCAAAATCTCTGGTTCCGTAGAACTGATCGATCTCTCCCAATCAATCAGTAAGGTTTCCGGTCTACCCTCCAAGAAAGACCGGTGGCGACTCCAAATGCATGCACAAGTTGCACATGCCACCACGACCACACTAAGGTCGAAAGCGATCGACTCTTATCGTCGAATCCTCCTGAAAAATACTCCCGCCGCGATTTGGTATGGGCCTGGGAGGGCCCGCGCCGATCCAAAGCCCGCGATCCGTACCCTTGTGCGGGGGAAGGCCCGCGATCGGTAATCCATTAGCCGCGTCCGCTTTCGGACGGGTCGCGACAGCTGGCGACTCCACTGGGGACCTTTGTTCTAGAACCAGTGGTTCTAGACCTCAAGTGGACTTAGGCCGTAATTAAAACGCTGAGTGATTTTTCTAACCATGCAGGCGCTCTTGAAGGTGAGGTAAGTCCGCTTATGATAGGTGTTATATGTTTTTGCAGATTGGAGCGATAAGGGGGGTAGTCTGTGATTAACATTGTCTTATGCAGGTTGGCGTAGGAATGAATGATTGTGTGTATGTTTTATATTGAAGCGGTGATTGTTAAATAAGATGCATGTTTATCGCTTTAGCACGACACCGAAAACACACACAACCGTGCCTAAAACCTCGGGCGCCGTCTATAGGAAAACAATAGAAGGGATTGAAAATGGAATCTCCGTGAGGAAAAACACGGGGTAATCCACTTTTCAATTCCGCTCATTTTGAGCTATGGATCGAGCCCCAATGCAACGATAGTTGTGCAATGGAATCTGCTCTTTCTAGAACTCGAGGTGGGAACCTTGACCTTAGGTGCCAAATCCTTTTATTTTTAGAAGTTTTATCCTCACTTGTCTCATGTGCATGTCTTTAGATGGCTGATATATCTAAAGCCCCCTAAAAAAAAATCGGTGATCCTGGAGTCACATCTCGAAGACTGGAACTGGGGCATCTCCAAGTGTCCGGACCACATTCCTTTGATTGGTTTGGCATTTTTAATTCTCTTATATAAGACTAATTTTGCTGAGGTCTTCTCTATCTCGTCCCTTAGATTGATTGTATTAGGGATCTATTTGTATTGTATACATCTCGATAAGGCTCATTTCTATCGAAAATAGGGGCAAATTCCCCAAACCTGTGGAGCATAGTGGAATTCGTCCCTTCAGTGCAAAATGCATTTGGCCGCAGAGCCACCCGTTTGGTGAAAGGACGTATCGTTCCTAATTGATTTTTAATCAGATCTGAGGATAAGTTCTTCTCCATTTTTTTTTATCTCAGGTGATAAAAGAGACAATGCATCCAAAAGCTCATACATTCAAATGACAAAACAGACGTCGCCCAGCTGGGGCAAATGAACCGTAGGCATTGCAAATACCTTCAAACACGGATGGAGGAATTCGATAGATGTTGTTCATATCAATATGCAACATCAAAACGGAATGCAAATCAAGTGTAAAAGGACGTATCGTTCCAAAACGATTATTTCCTTGATATGGGAATAATGCTTCCTTTCTTTTCCCTCTCAGATGATGATCAAGAGCAGAGGACGCAGGATGTAATGCATTCAAATAACAAACAGGGAACATCAAATACCTCAAACGGCGACTGTGATCGAGAGAATCACCAAACCGCCACATGACGAACCCCAAGAATATCAGGCTATCTCGAGACAGATAAAATTGATCAAGGACTCTGACAATCGAGACGGATGATCAGAATCTGCCAAAAATCAATGGGAGCAGGTTCCCCCCCCATTTACTTTGAGGAGCCAAACCGGGGGCAAACTCTCATGATCCCCCATGAAAGCGCATCAAACCAGGGTCATCGAATCCAGAGATGATAAACAGCAAAACCATGCCTAACTGGGGCAAGTGAATCATTTGTACGTCGGACGTTTCTCCTCTGGCAAAATCAATGGACGCAATAACAGAGTCGTCCGCATCAGAATCAAACCCCAAGATACGAATTTGGGCGAACGGTAACTTTGTATCGTTCCAATTTGATCTTCGAAGATCACGGGCTTAACATGAGTTTTTCTCATTTAACAGGAAGTCGTTGGCGCCGAAAGCCTCAAAAGAAAAGAGCTCGCTGATAGGGAGGCGAATAGAATCATTGGCCTTGGAAGTCAGGATTCCAGAAAATGGTCTTTGATTATAAGATCGTGTGGAGGGTAAAAAGTATCGCTTCCACACTTCATGCTTTGACATGCATTCCGATAACAATTTCCTTTTTCCTTGAATAAAAGGAACTCTGAAGAGTGGCGCTGGAATGCGTCCAAAAACACAAATGGATCTCCTCTAGGGCAAATCCTGGAAAATGATTCATCGCCAACCAAACGGAGGGATCAAGGCCACAAGATGGATGGCCAACTTCTGCAAGCCGCACGTTTGTGTTCAAATGGAAACACAAAACAAGAACAAGGCTGTATCGTTCCAATTTGCCTGGAATTTTAGAACGCAAACTGACGCCTAATTCCCGTCTTTGACAGGGGATCACCATCAAGGCGAAACAGGTTTTCACATCCCATGTATTACCCGTTGGAATACATGACCAAGGGTAAGATGTATCGTTCTAATTTTTTTGAAAAATTCATGAACGAACAATAACATGTTTCTTCTACATTTTCAGGGATCTCCAGCCGCGAGGGACAGGTAAATATCCCTCTCCCAAATCCCTTAAAGATGTTGAGTAAAAAATAGAGAAGAAAAGAAAAGCTCTCAGAGTCTAATGTCTAGAAAAGACATAGAACTCAAATTTCATTAGCATTCATGTTTTGAAACAGGAGGTTGTCTGAACATGAATAAGAACATGCATGTGGCATCATAAAATCCCCTTTGACGGGTAAAATTTTTGGAGAAAATGAAAGAGATTTTTCCAATAAAAAAATTATTCAAAACTTTCAAAAGGACGTTTTCTCAAAAGACAAGAGGCAAAGCCTAGTCCAAACACGTCCCACACACACTGGAGAGATGAGTGGAGCCGATCAGATAGCAAAATCTGGACCTACGGAAGTAGGGACCATTCGCAGCGATTACATGGATTGGGACGACGGAGGCATTCGTTTTTTATCCCCAAACACTACAGGTGACCGTTGATAACCCCTTCGAACGACGGTTTTCATTCTTAACCCTGTCAAGAACCACCCCACATCGGGGCAAAATGGAGGTGAGTCCAGCGGCATCAGGAGAAAATGGTCAGAAATTTTCTTGCTCGGACTAACATTAATCTTTGTGTGTTGTTTATATGGTAATCCAAGTGCCATAGGATGACGAGAAGCATTTATTTCTCTATCCCACACACTGAATCCTTTGCACATCCAACTTGAGCCTGCAAATTCATTTCATGAACCCATTGGTGATCATTCCAAAACGGATGCGGCACCCCTTCAAAAATGGAAGAGTTCAAGACTCAGGGATTACGAAGAAGATTCCCGGGCTGATATTTAAAGCATGTTTAGACTTTCAGACATATGTATGACATGATCCCATCGAGGATGAGAAGAACCGGGATTTCAAAAAAAATAATAGTAATAATAAATCCCTAGCATCGAGAAAAAGCAAAGTGCCTGGTAAAAGCAAGGCCGATGCTCGTGTAAATTGTTTGATTGATCCGCAATGAAGCCGGATGGGAAAAGAGGAAATCCCTAATGGAGTCAGATCAAAAAGACTACTCACCAAATGGTGTCAAGCGTGGAGCAGAGACGCAGACAGAGTTGTCAATCTCTTAATGCAGCCAGAGACACTCTCTAAAGAGCTGGTGCACACCTCAAAATCGGTTGCGCACCTCAACAACTGAAGGTGCAGAGAGGAAAAAGCATGTGGTAAATTTGCAATGATCACCAATGTCAAACCCTTCGTAATTTCTGGGCCAAAAACAAGCCTTTTTCGGTCCCCAATCCTACCAATGTTACAACCCCGAAACAGTCTTCTCTGACTAAGACACTTGGGTTAACATATA
The DNA here is from genome assembly GCA_021437785.1 of Rhodomyrtus psidioides. Taxonomy (NCBI): domain Eukaryota; kingdom Viridiplantae; phylum Streptophyta; class Magnoliopsida; order Myrtales; family Myrtaceae; genus Rhodomyrtus; species Rhodomyrtus psidioides. The sequence goes on along the minus strand of JAILYB010000015.1, from coordinate 7,213,652 downwards.
GCTTAGCTCGAAGAAGTACGAGCAAGACTATTTCTTTCTCATTTTTGCAGGGTTCTTGACTTGTAAACCCGGAGCAGATGGTGAAGACTTTCATTCAATGGCCTCGACTCCAAAGCGAGTCCCCCTTGAAAGCCAATATCCAAGCCTAACATTACGGTCCCGTGGAAGACCTCCCGACCGATCAAAATGTATGTGCTGCGAATGAGCCTAAAACCTAGGCACAGGTTAGTAGGGAATTGAGTGCATCCCCTATAAAAACCACATCTCAAAACAGGTGAGAAGACCTCCTTGTCGACAAATATTCAAATTGACGTTTTGAACAAACTCTTTTTGGAATTTTCAAACTGTTGATCCAGATTTTCCGTGCAAGGGACTTGTGATCACATTTGCATGTTGCAAGAATGCTTTGGATGACCTCCAGCATCAAAATGCACATTTCATGATTAAAACTTAAATCATACGATTTTGTCAAATGGACAGCCGTGGTCTTCCCAAAGATTACTAACGTTTTCTTGGTGAAGAAAAATATTTCAGGCTCAAATTTCTGCAGGATACCTGGAGAACCCAGCTCCCAGAATGTCGCCTCAACAGACTCAAGTGAAGCTTTGTCAAAATAAAATCTTTCACTGCTTCAAAAACTGAATTCCCGACAAACTTCGGGGTCTCTAAAAAAGAGGGGAAGAAAAACCCTTTTAAAAGAAAAGTCCTATCAGACGTGGAGAACCCTCGTCCCAGGACCCATTTTCAAAATATCAAACAGTCTCATCGGACGTGGAGAACCCTCGTCATGAGACCCCTTTTCATAATTTAGGCAGTCTCATCGGACGTGGAGAACCCTCGTCATGAGACCCCTTTTCAAAGTCAAAACTGATGGTAGACACCGCCTGAAGGGTCAAAACTATGGTAGATACCGCCTGAAGGGTCAACACAAGGTAGATACCGCCTGAAGGATCAACCCAAGGTAGACACCGCCTGAAGGGTCAAATCATGGTAGAAACCGCCTGAAGGGTCAACACAAGGTAGATACCGCCTGAAGGGTCAACACAAGGTAGATACCGCCTGAAGGGTCAACACATGGTAGATACCGCCTGAAGGGTCAACACAAGGTAGAAACCGCCTGAAGGGTCAAAACAAAGGTAGATACCGCCTGAAGGGTCAAAATATGGTAGATACCGCCTGAAGGGTCAAATCAAAGGTAGATACCGCCTGAAGGGTCAAAATCAAAGGTAGATACCGCCTGAAGGGTCAACACATGGTAGATACCGCCTGAAGGGTCAACACAAGGTAGAAACCGCCTGAAGGGTCAAATCAAAGGTAGAAACCGCCTGAAGGGTCAACTCAAGGTAGAAACCGCCTGAAGGGTCAAACCAAGGTAGAAACCGCATGAGGGATCACATTAATGGTAGAAACCGCCTGAAGGGTCACATATGGTAGAAACCACCATAAGGGTCAATTCATTGGTAGAAACCGCCATAAGGGTCAACTCATTAATAAATATCGCAGTAAGGATCAACACAAAGGTCTGATCCACCATACGGATCAAAATCCTTGGCAAATCACAAAGCGTGGGATGCGCCTTCCTTAGGTTCCTACAAGTTAGGAATCCCATAATGGTATGACCTACCATACAGGTCAGAGCTTAATCTCCCTAGGATTTTCTGTGACAAGTCCTAGGCATCTTCTTGAAAGTTGTCGCAACCGGCAGCATCCAACAGGTGAGCTTCAGGTAAGCCTCTCTCACTCCGGCCCATGTTCAAATTGTTAGAATAAACCGGTGATTAATTTGAGCATTCATCAAAAGACTTAAGGGTCCGATGTCATAGCATTTCTTTTCCCCAGTCGAGTCGGTTAAGATTCAGGTGCCACCTTGTCTTTGAGAGAAACCTCTAACGAGATTCCTCTCAAAGAGGGGCAGCTGTTGACACCTGATTTTTTACCATTTATTATTGTGATTTTTATTCTTTAAAATTAATTAAAAATATCAAAAAAGGTCATAAAATCATAAAATCAACTTTGGAAGCCTTGGTTTAGCCTTAGGAACCAATTTTGAACAAAACATATTTTTCGGTATTTTTAATATTTTCGAGTTTATTTAATTATAAAAATACCAAAAAAATCAGAAAAATACCATTCGTGGTCAGAAAAATACCCAAAAATATTCGATAATTTTGTTTTAATTTCCTCTTCAAGTGTGTCACTTTAAATCTCAAAAATTCGGCTCGAGTCACTATGTTCCTTCACAAACATAAACCCAAACCGAGACTAAAAAAAAAAAAAAATCCTTTTCGAGTCTTTTAGTTTTCAATTATCACTTTTTATAAGCTATGACATTGGATTCTAAAGTCTTAAAGTGCAATTAGGTCAATTTGCCCTCCAATTTAATCATTTTTTACCAAAAGGGCTTAATTGCACATTTTTCTTTCAATTAGTCTCCGGTTTCACGGATGTATACATATTCTCTACGTATTTATACGTCATACGTATTTATACGTTATGCATATTTGTACTGTTTGGTAACCTCTTTAACTCTTGTAATAATAATAATGGTTATTATTTTTAACACCTTTGTTAGTGCCTTTTTTTAGCATTTTTGTATTGTGAGTGCTATTGCTAGTGCTATTTTTAAATAGCATTTTTGTATTATAAATTGTGAGTGCTATTGTTAGTGCTATTTTTAAATGACATTTATTTATCATAAATTGTGAGTGCTATTGTTAGTGCTATTTTTAAATGGCATTTATTTATCATAAATTGTGAGTGCTATTATTAGATAGAATTTATAATTGTTAGTGCTATTTTTAAATAGCATTTTTGTATTATAAATTGTGAGTGCTATTGTTAGTGCTATTTTTAAATAGCATTTTTGTATTATAAATTGTGAGTGCTATTGTTAGTGCTATTTTTAAATGTCATTTATTTGTGAGTGCTATTTTTAGATAGAATTTATAATTGTTAGTGCTATTTTTAAATACAATTTATTGGAAGGTATTTTTGGCTATAAAAGGATGGCAAGAGTTTTGAGGTTGAGGGGGAGAGACATTTTGTAGAGTGTGCAAATTTTTGAGAGCTTAGAGAGAAGAACACAAACACTCTCTATATTCTCATAATCTTGAGTGAGCAAAATATACTAAGTTCGGAATATTGATTCCGCATATTGCTAGCACAATTGTTGTGGAGTTATTAGTCGTCTCCCCGTTCGTCAATTGGTGGTGCGTCCGAACTAGATGCCTAACACTTGTGGAGGCTGAGATCGAAGAACATCGAACCGACACCTCCGTTCAAGCACGCTACGAGAGGTAATCTATTTACTCCCTTTGAGACTTCGTGATTTTTTTCGATTGAAATGCACGAAGTACGCCTCTGGAGATACATGTATGGGTTGTTATTTATTTCCGCTACGTGTTACGTGGATCCTAACAGTGGTATCAGAGCCAATCCTTAGGTGTTTTCGTGCATTTAATTGATTTTTTGCAATTTTTGCAATACTATGGCCAATATGTATTAACGAATTGTTCGTCTTACATGGCTAATGGAGATTGATTATTTTATATGATAAATTAATCAACGTAGCAAAAATTGAGACTAAATCAATTTTGAATCGAAAATTTATGGCTATCTTATTTTACGTAAAAATTCTGAATATGATTCAACGTAGAATTTTTATTGTGCCTTCCTAAGTTTTAAATTGTGAATTTATTACTTACGTGAAAGGGTGGTGATCATGGAAAAATCCCTAATCAATGTGATTGATGTATATATGAATGTATGATGATTATTTATATATTTGGGGTTGTAATTATTAAATGGAGGCTGCGTACTCCTTTTATTTTTCATGTAATCTTTATTTTTAGCATAGTCAATTGTTGATGTAAATGCTACGAGGATTACGTGGAGGAGCCTTTTAAGTCGGCGAGCTCTTTGGGGCCCAATTCTTGAAGAGTTCGAGAAACCAAGAAGAAGCGAAGAGCGGCTCTCCGTTATTAAAATATTAAAATGATTAAATGTGGTCTCATTGGCTCGAGACCCATTAAATCATAATTCCATGATCACCACGTAGGATAGATGTTTATGTGATTGACATCTATTTATTTATTATGATTACGTGAGCATGTTAAACTGGTTAATGTGCAAAGTCAGACTTACCTCACCCAAAATTGCGCCTGCATGAAATCCTAGTTAGGAAAATCACTCGCGTTAGGTACCGAAAGGGCGTTGGTAACGACACCAGCGTAACCAAGTCCCCGAACCCAAAATCTCTGGTTCCGTAGAACTGATCGATCTCTCCCAATCAATCAGTAAGGTTTCCGGTCTACCCTCCAAGAAAGACCGGTGGCGACTCCAAATGCATGCACAAGTTGCACATGCCACCACGACCACACTAAGGTCGAAAGCGATCGACTCTTATCGTCGAATCCTCCTGAAAAATACTCCCGCCGCGATTTGGTATGGGCCTGGGAGGGCCCGCGCCGATCCAAAGCCCGCGATCCGTACCCTTGTGCGGGGGAAGGCCCGCGATCGGTAATCCATTAGCCGCGTCCGCTTTCGGACGGGTCGCGACAGTAGCTTGAATCTGAGGTTATCGACGTAGTAGCGGGTTTGACAATCTTCCGCATATCCTAGCTTACGTCCAGTCAGTTCCCGACCATGCACGAATCTGATGAAGTGTAGCCTTGTGTTTGTTCCAGGGCGAGTGACTTTCCTTAGGTACTCGAAGGTTACCAACTCCGTCGAACTCTTAGGGTACAGCGACATCCTACCTTATTACAATTGTTGTTTCAATTAGTCACTTGAGTGATTTTTATTATGCGAATGCATATGTATGTAATGTATGAGTCACATTATGGAGCAGGGAATAATAAAGTACATTGAAAATAAATGCCTTACCAACCGTACCTGGGGGAATGTGGAATGTCCCCCTGTATCAATGGGTGGTTTTAGGTATACCAACCATTCATAGACACGCGCATGAGACAAGTGGGTATACTCTAAAAATCGAAAATCAGGTGAGAAACCTACGACTCAGGCTCCCACGATCCACATGAGGCAGATTCCTCCCCAAGGGTACCCACCCAAGAGGGCTAGATATCGCCAATGCGGATGATAGGCGGGAATGAATACGAAAGTCTCAAGTGCCATCAAACACAAGATCCTTTTCGCACCCTTTCCCTATCTAAGGTAACCTAGAGGTGGTTGCAGTCGGGGTTTGACTGCCAGTGTGTGCGATGTGTCGTGATCATCACAATGCAAAGTCATGCATAGCAGTTTGTATCAAACACCGCTTCAGTATGTGCGTAAAGTAAACATACATTCCCAACTCCAACCTGCAGGAAAAAATGTCAACAATCACTCCACCCCGCTATTTCTCCAATCTGCAAAAATATCTAACACAATGGTTAGTGTACGTACCTCACCTTCGAGAGCATCTGCAAAAAAATAAGGTCAAATAAACCAAACAACTTTTTAATCGGCTCAAGTCCTCTGGAATTCGTAACTAGAGATTCTGATTTAGAATAAGTCCCCAGTGGAGTCGCTAGTCTGCCGCGACCCTCCCTCGCGGGCTAGGGCGAAGGGGAACAAATGGGCCACTCGATCGCTGGCTCGATCGGACGCGGGCCTCTCCCAAGGTCCATTACCCAAATCGCAACGGCTGGATGTACGTGGTCGACCTTCAGTGTGGTTGTCGCGACCCGTCCAGAAGCGGACGCGGCTAATGGATTACCGATCGCGGGCTTTGGATCGGCGCGGGCCCTCCCAGGCCCATACCAAATCGCGGCGGGAGTATTTTTCAAAGGATTCGACGATAAGAGTCGATCGCTTTTGACCTTAGTGTGGTCGTGGTGGCATGTGCAGCTTGTGCATGCATTTGGAGTCGCCACCCGGTCTTTCTTGGAGGGTAGACCGGAAACCTTATTGACCGATTGGGAGAGATCGGTCAATTCTGCGGAACTAGAGATTTTGGGTTCGGGGACTTGGTTACACTGGTGTCGTTACCAACGCCCTTTCGGTACCTAACGCGAGTGATTTTCCTAACTAGGATTTCATGCAGGCGCAATTTTGGGTGAGATAGGCTTGATTCAGGGTTTCATGCAGATTGGACAACTATTCCTATCAATCACAATCAGTTTTTGGAAGACGATTCGCCCAAAGGGCGAAATCATCATTTTAAGAAGGGTCGGGGTTCAAAACACCCGGAATAAGTCTTGGCCAGTTGTCTGTGGCCATTTCCTATTTTTTGGGATTTTTCTGGATTTTTTAGAATTTTTTTGGAAGACGATTTGCCGGAAGGGCAAAACCGTCATTTCTGGAAGGTTCGGGGGTCAAAAGACCCGAAACAGGTCATGGCCAGTTGAATGTGAGCATTTTCTATTTTTTTTGGAAATTTTTTAGAATTTTTATGAATTTTTCGAATTTCTTTGAATTTTTTATGATTTTTCATTTTTTATTGAATTTTTGAATTTTTTATTATTTTTATTATTTTCTGAATTTTTTTTAATATTTAAAATTATTTTCCGGGCCGGGTCAGACCCAGCCCGCGCCTCTCGGGCGCCCGACCCGACCATACGGGTCAGAACCGGCCTAAAACGACACCGTTTTGCATTTTTAAGGATTTTTCTATTTTTTTTAACAATTTTTATCCTTTTATCCATTTTCTTTTAATTATTTCCGAAAATCCTAGGATCTAACGGTCCATATCGTGCCACGTGGCCTCTTTTGGCGCGTCCGATCCTAGGTGAGATCGGACGGTCCTCTGATTGCCACTTGGCACAATATCAACCGTCAGATCAAAATGTTTTTATTATTTTCGAAAATCATTTTTTAATTCTGAAAATCATTTTTATTTTCTGAAAATTCCAGATCGCGACACGTGGCACATTCTCCACCGTCCGATCTGGTTTTATTTTTGTTCCCGGCCATGGCCCACCACGCTGACGTGGCTGCTGACGTGGCATGCCACGTCAGCGTTGACTGGTCAACGGGCGACCAGACCGCCGGAGAAGACGACCGGCGCCGGCGATTCTCGCCGGCGCCTCGCCGGAGCCGCCAAACCAACGTAAAAACGTCGGTTTTCAAGCGCAAAATCGAGCCTAATCGAACCCTTTTTTAAGCTCAAGTCGACATACACCAAAAGCATGGTACAAACCACGTCGGAAGGAGGCCGAACGGCCAACCATCGAGCCGGCGCCGACGGGAATTTTCGCAGAAATTTTTTATCAACCAAGCTCCGTTCTAAGCATTCAAACAACATCCTAGGGAGGCTTAGAAGCTTACCTGAGCTCGTTTCGAGCTTGCCGTTCACCAAGCTCGCCGGTGTGAGCTCCCGGCTCGGTCCGAGCATGTGGAGCTCCGGCCACCACTTCCGGCGCGATTTCAATGCAAAAGAATAGGGAAGTCGAGCTTAGGGATGATTCTAGAGAAGTTTAGGGACGAAATGCGCAGAAAATAAGGCTCGGGGAACCCCGGCCGAAACTCAAAAATACCAAGCCCATTCGGGCATTTCGTCGAACGCACTGCGTGCGTGACTGAAACGGCGGTCGGAAGGGAAGAACCGACCTGTTTGGAGCTCACCGACGGCCACCAAGCTCCGGTGATGATCTATGAGTGTCGCTGAAAGTCCGGGGTTGTCCATTTTTTCGTTGGTCTTCGCCCAAACTTCTCTGAAAAAATTCCTCTCCATCTCCCGGCCGAACTCCCCTCTCAAAACCGAGCCTCGCCTGTCCTCTTTTTCTTGTGGCCGACCGGCTTTTGATGGTCGTGGAACCTCCACCCTACGCCCACTACTCGTTGTCCTCCTTTTGTAAAAAAAATTGCCGCGGCGCGCTGTCCGTTGGAACCCCCCCCCCCCGCTTTGCCCTGTTTTCTGCTTCTTTTGGCGACGGTGGGTCTGCAAGTGCAGACCCGGTCGGGTCGGGTCTGACCCGACCGGCCCGGTTCGACCAATTTTGCCCAATTAGGTCCCAAATCAACCCATTTTCATGAAATTGATGGCAAAATCGGACTCCTTGACATGTTTTCTATCAAATAGGGGTATTTTCGTGAATCAATTGATTGGAATTTAGTGCAAACCCCAAATCGTCCCTAGGATCCGAAATTGATTTTCGCCTAATCGGAGGTCCAAACGACCCAATTAGTCCAAATTGAGGCCACCAATGGATTCCTCATGATGAAAACTATTGGGTAGAGGTGTTTAATTTTAATAGGTATGCCCGTGTGAAATTTAATTTCAAAAATTGTGAAACCGGGGACTAAATTGAAAGATTTTTAGGCAATTAAGCCCTTTTGGTTAAAATTGATCAAATTGGAGGGCAAATTGACCCAATTTCACTTCGAGACTTTAGAATCCAATGTCATAGCTTATAAAAAGTGGAAATTGAAAATTAAAAGACTCGAAAAGGAATTTTTGGGCTCGGTTCGGGTTTATGTTTGTTAAGGAACACAGTGACCCGAGCCGAATTTTTGAGATTTAAAGTGACACACTTGAAGAGGAAATTAAAAAAAAATTATTGAATATTTTTGAGTATTTTTCTGACCACGAATGGTATTTTTCTGATTTTTTGGGTATTTTTATAATTAAATAAATTCGAAAAATATTATAAAATACCAAAAAATATTTTTTGTTCAAAATTGGTTCCTAAGGCCAGGCCAAGGCTTCCAAAGTTGATTTTGTGATTTTATGACCTTTTTTGATATTTTTAATTAATTTTAAAGAATAAAAATCATAATAATAAATGGTCAAAAATCAGGTGTCAACAGTGGTCTAGTGACATGTGGTAAGTGTACATGCCAAGGAGTCGCCACCAATCGTTTCGTGGAGGGTACGATCGGAAAACCCTATCAAATAGATGGGAGCTGTCTATTCAATTCTACGGAAACTAGAGAAGTGGGTTCGGGGACTTAGTTACGCCAACTGTCAGAGTTGACGCCCTTTCGGTACCTAAGCTGAATGGTTTATCTGATCCTAGGATTTCATACAGACGAGTGGGGCAGCAATCGACTCGCAATAACCTCTATTTTAACATATCTAAGAATCGCGACATCTAATCCATAGAATCACAAGAATCATGCAAAGTGCCGAGTACGGCCATGGGAGTTCAATCGCAAAGACCACGCGAAATCAGATCGATTCATTCATAGATTGGCACGACATGAGGTGCAGAAGACTTACCTCGAGATCCGATTGAGCTCGCTCGGCCCAAATTTGGCTGAGCAAGGATGAACAGTAGTCGGCTATGAAGGCTAAGTTCGAAGACTCGATTCGAGTTGTTCAGACAAAATCGATGCAAAATCAAGATGCGGGTATGGTCAGTGATGTTCAAGGAGTGAAACGCACATAGTAATTGAAAGAATGAGCAAGAAATGCAAGAATCGCCATTGAAGCTCAGTATAAGAGTCGAAGCTCTGCCTCACCTGTTTTCGTGGGTTCCACGTGCGCTGCCGACGGCGATCGATTCCGGGGACTTTGGGTGACCTCCTAACGGCCTCGTGTAGCTTTGGTTTGGCCTTGGAAGGCCCAACCGACGCTCTGCAATTCGAGCTCAAGTTCTCGACGACAGGGGTCGGAGAATGAGCTCTGCCTTGCGTTCTCTCTCTCTCTCACACAATTCAGCTCCTCTTTCCTCAATTGAATCTACTCCCCCCCTCTTCGCGAAGGCCCTCTGCCTTATATATCATTTTCAGTTTTGGGCGCCGAATTGGGTAGTTGAAACTGGCGACCTTCGCACGTGAGAACACGTGCGAAATGGTCACCGGCGACCGGCTTCTAACGGGCATCAAATGGCAATTCCGTTCGGGGTCTTTGCCGACTGTATTTGGCATGAATTTGGCCGAATTTCATCCAAATTTTGTCGTCGTTGACTTTCTCGGGCGTCGCGGCCTTGACCGGTCGATTACTCTCCGTTCCGGCGGCCATTGGTCGTGATCTTGGTGTCAATCGACGGGGAATGTTGCGACGAATGAAACCCCCACTAGTTCTTCTTTAATTTCCGCCGATTGCTTGGTCAATTTCCTCGTTGAAATTCAACCTTGCACTGTTCATTTGTGCGCAGGCTTGATGAAGACGATGACACTGTTCCAGACCGGTTCAACCGGTCGGACCGGCGGTCTGACCGGTCCGAACCGGTTCTAATTTGGGATTTTCAAAATTAATCCAAATCTATTGGGAATTTTTGCAATTAAATTTCAGAATTGAGCTTAGGGCATGGATTTTATCTAAAAATGTGGTTTTGCCCAAAATTTCACCCCAATTTCTATAAAAACCCCAAATTTCTATTTAATTGCAAAATTAGGGATTGTGCAATTGAAGGTTCAAATGACCGAATTGGCCCAAATTACCCATCCCAATCGATTCAGAATGGTAAAAATCATTGGGCAGCATGTTCAATTTGTAATGATAGCCCTTGAATTTAAAGTAATTTCAATTATGCCCAAATTCAAGGACTAAAATGCAATTATGTTTGCAATTGGGCAATTTGTACGAACAATTAGGTCAAATTGAAATAGGGGACAATTAGATTGAATGTCAAGATCCTAGAAAATGCTAAAATTGCAAATTAAAAGACTCAATTGATATTTTTTTCTCAGATTCAATAGTACAGGTTACAAAGGAACACTTATAATTGAATCTGATTTTGGATTTTTTGTGAGGTCAAAAATGCAAGAGATTAAAAATAAAAATATTCGCTATTTTTTATATTTTTGTGACCACAAATGCTATTTTTCTTGATTTTTTTAGTATTTTTCTATTTTCTAAAAAATACTAAAAATATGTGAAAAATATGAAAAATTATTTTTTGGTCAAGAATGGTTCCTTGGGCTTGGCCAAGGCCCCCAAAATTGATTTTGTAATTTTTTGACTTTTTATAGATTTTTTGTGATTTTTCAAAATATAACTGCAAAAAGACTTGGTCAAAAATCAGGTGTCAACAATATCCACCGGAACAGATTTGACGCCCACTAATCAATCATCGGCTCTGATACCATTTGTTGGCAGCGCACAACGAAAGTTCGATACTTTCACCTTGAGAGATGGCTAAGAGGGAGCCAAAGTCCGAGCTCGTCAAGATATCTAGGTGGACCACCTTAAGCCAATGAGTTGGACCCACATTCACTTAAAAACTTAAGCCAATGAGTTATGGGCCAACTTGGATATACTAACTGCTCAACACCACATTAATTCTCCAATGTGGGACTTCTCTAACACAACTTACACGTGCATCCTAACACTTCGACTCAATGGTAACCAACTCTTCACTCGTGCCCTTGAACCACTGCACTTCCACCTCTGATTCAGCTACCATTACTTATATTTACTGAAAATCTCGAAAGAAAATTTTTCAACAAAGTTTACTTCGGCCTCAGCCTTCTTTTAATAGATCTTCTTTCTCCATTTTAGGAAATCAAATCGCAATACACATGATTCCAAAAAGGTATCCTAAAATCAAATAAAATATCATGAATTTTCAAAAATCGTAGCTCCTTATTTATCCCTCCCCACTCCTATGCCCAAACAGTGTATTGACCTTCTCTTTTCAGCGAACCATTAACAGGAAGACACGTGTCAATGCGGGGCCCACTAGTCATAAACTTTCAAAATCCTCGCCTCGCTTTTGCCTGTTAGGCGTTACCCCCCTCTCGAGTCTTTCTTCATGAGTCCTCTCTACTCTTTCTCCTCCCTCCCAACGCAACCACAAAAATCTCTCTGCTCTGCTATCTCTCCATTTCAAGAACCCGTCAACTGATTTCTGAAACTCGAGTTCAGTACCATCCCTCGTACTCGTCGCATGGAGAGAAAGAACCCCCACCATCATGCACAGCCACAACCATATCTCCACGGCCCGAGGTCGGTAATTAGGAAAAGTACACTTTTAGTGCCAAAAGTTTTGTACGGAGATCACTTTAGTGCCAAAAGTTTCAAACGAATCACTTTAGTGCCAAGTCGAAAATAAAAGGATCACTTTAGTGCTAAAAGTTTCAAATGGATCACTTTAGTGTCAACTTTTTAAAAAAACGATCACTTATGAGGTGCACGGTAACACTTCTGAAGCAGAAATCCATTTGGTAACGTAATTTCTGAAGAGGAAAACCATTGGTTCGTAATTATATATTTCTACTTCTGAAATTGCTTTTTTCTTGAGAAGTACTTTTTTTAGGAAATTTGAGAAGTAAAAAAAGTTGCTTCTCAAATAGAAGCCATTAATTCTTGCCTTTGGGTGATTCGATCTGATTGTACAGATAAAGTATCTAACTTGTCCATTTGTTTATCCCCCTCTTGCTGTATGGAGTCTAATTTGTACATCTCTTCCATCATTTTATTTGGTAATATTCAACTTGTGCACTACTCCCCTGGTTGGTAGATTCGATCTGATTGTATAGATAAAGTATCTAGCTTGTCCATTTTTACATCCCCCTTTTACTGTATATAGTCTAATTTATACACTGTCATCACTTCCATCATTTTGTTTGTGATCTGTTGCATTGGGAAGAACTAAATTTCGAGGGTATCTAAAGACATCGTGGTTGGATGTTGGGGGGGGGGGGGGGGGGGGCGCTGGTAAGGTGCTAATGGCGATGCTCCATTTTGGCCTTTCTCTTGAACTGAAACCATCAGCAACTGATGTTGCAACCATTAAGGTGATTTCACTTTTCTCATTCCTTGATGAATCGAATATAATCTGATGTAGTTTTTGGTTATTTCTTGTTCAGCAGCCCTGTTTTTATCCTTCCTTGTTGAATCGAATATAAATCTGTTGTAGATTGAGGATGCCATTCATAGAATAACATTTGGCTAATTCTTAAAGGTTGAAGAGCTTGCAGGGGGAGAGATGGTGAGTTACATTGATCTGTATGAGACATCGATTCTTTTATGAGCTCTATACTTAAAAATTTTTCTATGCTGTCTTTACGTGTTTTTTTTCAGAGGGGAGATCAGATCTAGGAGTTGGGAGATCTAAGGGGGGTATGTATGCCAATGGGCAGTAAGTACTATGTTTTGTTCTCTTTGTGATTAACAGAATATGGAGGCCATCTAGGCTCTCATCGCTTTAATGGCTTCTAATCTGCCATCTGAAATAATTGGTTGAACTATCATTATAGGAAAAACCAAAGCAGGGAAGACCAACATCAAGAGATGCAAAGGAAAAACAGGGCTTTTAAACAAGATTTTGACTATGAGGATGAACCTGATTAGATCAACAACTGATGTTGCAACCATTACGGTTATTTCTTCATCTGATATGATGCTTGACATATGTGTAAGTTCTTCTACTTGATGTGGTTACAAATTTGCATTTGAAATCTTGTTCCTAGATTAAACTTTTGTTGCATTCTGAATAGCTCTCTTTTTGGCAATGTTATTAATGTTAGCCTGACTTGACGTTCTTTTAACGTTCTTTTTTAAGTCTAAAATCTTGTTCCAAGATTGAACTTTTGTTGCACTCTGGCAATGTACTTAATGTTAGCTTGTGAATTTATTGTGTTGTAGGTTGTGGGGTTCAGCAAGACAAGTTGACATTGTAGCCAAGTCGTTGGTTATCGTTTGGTTAAGTACAAGTTGACATTGCAGCTCAAGTACCAAGTTGACAAGTTGACATTGCAGCTCAAGTAGGGGTGAGCATGGTTTCCGAGAAGAACCGAGAACCGGAGAACAGAACTGTCGGTTCCGGTTCGGTTCCCGGTTCTGATGTGCTCAGATCTGATTCTCGATTTCGAATTTAAAAGAACCGGCGGTTCAGGTTCCGGTTCTCGGTTCCCTATGGAACCTACCCGGAACCGGAACGAGAGCCATATGTTTTAAAACCCTAATTTCCTATCAGGCTATGAGTGTTTCTAAACTTTCTACTTTTCTTCAACGCAGCAGCGGCAGCACGCTCAACTTCTGCTCGAGTCCCCGATGGTCTTCTCCACGATTCATCAAATCGGCTCAAGAAGCTGAGTCCTCCAAGAACGAGTGCTCTGAACTCGCAAGGCAGACCGACCGCCTGTCCTAACTACTCCAATCCACTGTTTGTCTCGCTTCTTCGACTCGATCGTGAGACTTTTTTCCAGTCCTCGGCCACCCCTCAACGCAGCTGAGTCCTTCAACGACGGCTCCTCCCTCGCGTCCATCGTCTCGTCGTCAGAAGGCCATCCCTAAACGACGTCAACGGCCATCCCTCAACAACGCCTGAGGTTCGTTGATTTTGTGGGTTGATTTTGCTTTTTACACAATCAAATTGAGGGCTTTTTTGTTCCCTGTATAAATAAGTCAAATCTGGTTGTCAGGCTTGCTTCTATTTATGATGTCTTTTTCATTCGGAAACATGACTTTAAGCTACTGTGTTTTGGTTTATCAGCTTGGAGAGGAATTGCACTTCACCGATGGTGGATAGAGTATTCCTTTTGGTGCATCACCTCAGGTAAATTACGGTATTGCACATAGAATTTGGGATTTTCCTTTTTGGATTTTCTGCTGAGGTTTACCATCGGCATCTTTTAATTATTTGAATAGTCCACCATTTTGTGATGCTTCTTTTCCTATATGCTACATCTCTTTGTACACTGTTGACTTGTCTCGGTCATGGCAGCTTGTTTTTCAAACAAGAAGTGAAACTTTCCCTTGTAGGTCTTCATAATGCTGGAAAAACTTCTCTTATAAATGCTTTTGCTGTGAGTAGATGCAAGCTCTTTTTGCTCTTTATGACAATATTGGTGATATGTTCTTGACATATCTACTTTGATGTTTGATAGAAAGGAGGCTACACTGAAGACATGATACCAACTGTCAGTGTTCGCTTTTGGAATTGCTCTGGATTTGAGTACACTTTAATGTTCAGAGAAATTTTCTTAAGTACTTCGTCTGTAATGGTATATGCAGGTTGGTTTCAATATGCGAAAAGTTACAAAAGGAAATGTGACAATAAAACTTTGGGACCTTGGACAACAGTGGAGGTTTCGCACCATGTGGGAGCGTTGATGGAGCGTTACTGCCCCAGGGTCTCTGCTATTGTGTAATCTCTCCTTGCGATTTAACTTTTCAATTGATTTGCATTCTGGAATCATGTGCAAAAGTAACTTGGAAATCCTTTCCATATGCTGGAAATTGATTACTTATTTGCCTCCACACAAGAGTTTGATATTCAATAGGGAATTGAAATGGAATGTTTAGCGGACAGGATGTATGAAATCCTTGTATGTACTGCATAATCCACAGTTTTGTCAAAGCTTCGATGATCTGGGCCAAACGTTTTATGTACTGCATAATGGCTTAGAATCCACAGTTTTGTCAAAGCTTTGATGATTTGGGCCAAAGCTTTGATGATATGCTTAATTGAAGTTATATTGGCAGGTTCCCAGGTACCTTGGAACCTGACCCTGGAACCTGTGACAGGGTAGGTTCCAGGTTCCACTGTGCGCAGGGTAGGTTCCAGGTTCCAAAAAATGAGGAACATGTACTAGCGGGTAGGTTCCTGGTTCCATATGGAACCTACCTATAACCTGGAACCGCTCACCCCTAAGCTCAAGTACCCGGCGAATGTTTTTGGCTTGTCCCCTGTTCTTTTTCTCTTTTCCGTGTTCAAGTACTCGTGTTCGTTTGGCCGAGACCCTTGATTTCCTCGGTCCGGCAAACTCGTAGTCAAGTTGACATTGCAGCTCAAGTAATGTGGAATATGTTGATGCCATGTTAAAACTATGAATTATGCTATTTCTCTTGAACATAGCCGATTTTGATTTTATGGTTTTTATATTGCTCGGCAATCATGTAGTCGGTCAGGTGGGATATCTCGCATATGTCCATGTTTGAGGTCACTTTTTTTGCACATAAATCTCGAGAGCGAAGGTTAATTGGAACCTCCGGAAGATAGTCTTCTAGCATTTTTTTAGACAAGAATGTTCAAGGAAACGCTTCAAAGGAGAATCCAATTCGTGCCTGATTTGTCGAGTTGAGCCATCTGCTTTGATATTTTTTTTTCTTTTCTTTTAATAAAAGGATGTCTCGATTTTTTTTTTAACAAAAATTATGCAGAATCAAAATCGCATTTTCTTTGTACATATATAAAACGGAAGGGGACATGAAAAGGAAAAGCAAAATAAAAATTACGGAAGAACCGAATAATTTTTTCATTTGTATTTTTTTAGTCGTTATTTGCAGTAGGTGGTGAACGATGTCCAATGCGAGCTAGTCCGTTATATATCTAACCATGTTTCGTATTCAATTATTTGAGTTTGCAATTCATTTAGATCAATCACGGGTGTCTACTTTATTTTTTTTGTCAATAAATAGTTTTTTTTTCTTCGTTTGGTTAGTATTAATAATTTTTCGTAGAATATTTTGTATTAATAATGTTTCAGAAGTAAAAATTAACAATCGTTACCAAACGAATTTCTATTTCAGAAGTAGAAATTTTGTTCTGTTATTAAATGTCTTTCTTTGATTAGAAATCAACTTTTGAAGCAAAAGTAAAAAAAATCAACTTCTGCTTCCGAATAAGAAGTTGAAAAATCAACTTCTGCTTCTGAAGTTATTTTTGAAACAGAAGTGTTGTCATGTGCAACCTTAAGTACCAACTTTTTTTAAAAAACGATTACTTTGGTGCCAACTCTGATGTGCCATGTCAGCTTAAAAAATGATTTTAAAAATGCCACGTGTCGGATTTTCGGTGAGCCACGTCAGCTCTAGCACTGAAGTGATCGTTTTTAAAAGAAGTTGGCAGTTAAGTGATTGTTTTTAGAAAAAATTAATACTAAAGTGATCCATTTGAAACTTTTGACGCTAAAGTGATCTCTGTATACAATTTTTGGCACTAAATACGTACTTTTGCTGTCAGTAATCTATCGTTTTCTAACTCCATATTTGCTTGTGATTGCACTTGGATCCATCCCTTGATTTCTCGCCCTACTTGTAAGTCCCGGTGATGGTCTAGACTTGATGCGTGACGACGCCATCAGATTCGTCCACGAGGAAGCGCGGGCTGAGTTGAAGAACGAGCCGGAGAAGTACACAAGGTTCTTCGATGGGTTCTTGGAGGCGAATCGAGTATTTCCAGCGATCGCACTGTGAGTTCTTGGACTTTTTATGTTGTTCACTTTCTCGGCGTTTGTCTAGGGTTTTAAGCTTCGTGGGTAACCCTTCGATCAACATGTTCATGATGATGATCAAGGATTTAAGGGAGGGGATAATATACGTATAAAACTGTCCGACGACCAATACTTTGATTCCTTTCTCTGCGAAAAGCAGTGAATATCTGTACCTCCAATTTTAAATCATGTGCAGCGAGTCTATTGAAGAGAGATCTTCCATGGTTGCGGATTCATTGGAGGAGAAACCTCAACTTCTCAAGCGGTGGAACGACGATATTGCAACCAAGCTCCGGACCATAATGCGACATGTACAAGCGGAGAGGATACTTCAAAGAAATCCCGAGCTTTGAGCTTTTACATTCGCCAATATCGCGAGGGTAACTAATATAACTTCTGCCTCGTAGCTTATGATCCGAGAGTCTCATTGGGAAATGATTCTTTCCATCTCCATGTTTCGGTCTCTTAAGTCTTCGATTGAAACTTACTCCCGTCATTGCTGTTTTTTTGTTGTCCATCAGAGACGATGCAGTGACGAGGTTCCAGATCGCTTTCTCCGCATGTTCTGCCGCTATCAAGCCGAGTCAATTACCTTTGATCAGTTCGGCAACGAGGTAGCTTTACCCCAGTCAAACCCCCTAATGTCGTGATCTGTATAATTCATTCAAGATTCTTCTTCTGCATGTGGGGCTTGCCACAGGCGGAGCAGCTGTTTCGTGACAACCCATTGATCTTTGAAATCTTTGGTTCGTTTGTGGCCAATCCTTATGGAGATCACGACTGTGCAAGATGGGTTTGAACAAGTTGTCCAAGTGTTTTTCTTAGGATCGCTTCCATGACTTCACGGATCAGTACTTCAGAAGCAGTTTTTCTTCCTTTCTGTCTCTGGACTTTCGATGTTGATTCTGTCAACTGTAAATACTTTTTTTCCGCCATAAATCTAGCTTAGTTACGTATGAAATTCGTCAACTTCACAGAAAACAACGTTGCTTGATCTTTAAACTTCTTGACTCGTCAATTCGTTAAGAAAACTCCTCCCCCCCTTCATGAACAGGCCGCGCAACGATGTTGAATCTGGGCCACGCATGAACAGGCCCAATTACTTTTGGGCGATCGTTGAATGTTTTATGGGGAAAGATTGTGCCCGGTCCATAAAAGCTGATCCTCTCCATGCCCGCTCGAAACGTCGTTGCTCTCAAAGATTCACCAAGTTTCGTTCACCTAACCATCCTTTATGGATCCGTATTCGATCCACCAGACCATCGCGTCGCGCGACATCTTCCGCACAAGCAAGTCGGTCGCAAGATACGCATTTCGTGCTATCGACGATGCTCGCGTTAGAAAAGAGAAGGCGAGAAGAAAGAACCGCTCCACCCGCGATAGACATACGAGGACTAGATGTCCTCCACACCAAGTGCATGGCCGATCAATGATGCTCTCGTTTTTTTTTTTTTAACGAAAATAGACGAATTTTGAAAATGCGCTAACCCGATAGCTTCGGCTCACACGATTGAAGCCACTGAAATGAGACAATTATTAAATAGAATCGCCTTTGTTAATCCACTTTACATGAACCGTTGGAACTTACACGGTTCAACAGCTCATGTGAAATGTGCTAACGTATTCTGGCATTACATAAAAAAAAAGGCTATTTGGAAATAAATCTAAGGCCATATATGCAAAAAGCGGAGAAGGAAAAGTATCCTTTTCAATTTCGAAACTTCAAAAAGCCTCACTGTCAGAACTAAACCATGAACCGAATCAAACTGAACTGAACTGAACTGAAATTTCGCATATTTTTAGTTCAATTCGATTTTTAGTTCAAATAATTAAAAAAAATGAAATTTTCTTCCCGGTTCGGTTACAGTTCGGTTCAGTCTTAGTTCAGTTCAGTTACTGAATTGCCCAAATAGAATGGCTTCTGAAAAACTCAAAACGCTAAGTTGAGAATGACTCTCGTCTTCATCGCCTACTTTGTACTCTCTCTCTCTCTCTCTTTCTCTCTCTCTCTATGGACGAGTCCTCCTCGAGCTAGGGAACAAAACTGGTCGAGAAGGAACCACACTGATCCACATTTCACTCGCACACCCCCCCATCGACGGAAGGCGAGTCTATTGCCAACCTCTGCGATGGCGTCGCTGATCGGAAAGCACTTGAGCTCCTCCATCCTCAACGGCCTAAGAATGGCGGCAAATCGGCGGCCAGAACCTATGCTTCGATTGCGGTTGGCGGCGACATAGTCTCCGCCACGCCGGGTGTCTCCCTCCAGAAGGCTTGAAGCTGGGACGGAGGCCTGTCCTCCAAGTTTGCCATCACCCCTCTCAAGGATATCTTCAGGGTAGTATGTGAAATCGAATTCTTTTGGTATTTTTATATTTTGATTCACGTTGGAAGCTAATTTTCTTTGCTTTCTCTTTTCTTGTTTTGGGCTTCATTTGGGCATGGAATTTCAGGGCAAGAAGGTTCTTATTTTCAATCTCCCGATGAGTGAATTCTCCACTCTTTCATGTTTGTAGTTTTGTGTGAAACGATTTGAGGCCTTCTGTTTTAATGTCGTTGATTCATGTGTATTGCAGTAAGCAATGTCTTCCTTAGTTAGTGCTAACTTTAGCGGCAAAGATTGCTTTGGTTAGACAAGTTGTCATGTATATGGGTTGACCTCTTAATCCTCTTCAATATCAGTCAGATGAAAATGGTTAAGCAAGTTGGAGGAGATGGTATGTTCTCTGTGATTGTCCTTCCATACAGGAGAGGCTGGATATTCTTAAAGTACTATCGAGGAAGATAGAAACTTAGTTTCCATCCATCTACTAGTGCTTGCTTTTGGCATTTCATCTTTGACATGGTCTGAAACAGGTTGTACCGGTTGAAATTTATGGGGTTACTTGTTAAAGAACTATATATCCAGTCATGGATCAAGGAAGTAGTGGTAATTCACTCCGCTATTCCTTTCGGTTCATCTATTCGCAAGTTGAATTTCAAGTTGAACTACATTCAACAGCCATAGTATCTGTGATGTTTTCGGCCGCTTGATTTTCACCTAACTTAGAGCTAGAAAGAGATTAAATTTTACTATATACAATACATTATTAATTACCAGGAAGTTGCCGGGCATTCTCTGTTGGAGGTTAGGATTTGAGAGAGTAGAAAGAGTTTTGTCTGCTTGAAGTATTACACCAAGAGACATCAAGTTTGGAACGCTCACCAGTGTTACTTCCAGTGTAGGAAACCCTAGAGTTATATGTAAGCTACTAGGCTCCAGCCCATCTGGACCCAAATAACTATGCTTTCATCTTTTGGGCTTGTATGTGAACATATCATATGGATTATATTAACAATATATCCAACAATCTCCTCCTATGTTCACCATACAGCACAATCCAATACAGTTGTTAGTGTAATGTTCTAGCAAATATGAATCATCCACATTCAGTCCAAGGCAATCAACTCGGATTGGTCAAAAAGTTTTAGCAGTAAAATATTAAACTCAATCATCATTTGTAATCTTAATAAGTGAATCATCCTAATCATGAATCTGTTCACAACCAACATATGCATAACAGTCAAGTATAAGTAGGCCAATCAAAATAGTCCAAGGCCTTACAAGTATAAGAAACATGCATAATAATATTCACAAAATAGAGATATCAAAATGTAAGTCTCAAGTAAATGGACTCCATAAAATATAGGCAATAGTAAGTGAACTGTCAAGTCCCCACACGCTCTGAATAATATATATTCATTCATCAAGTAGGTTATTCTGATCAAGATCCTGCTTATTAAGCTCTCCTCCATCTATATCATTCCCTACAGAATGTCAAATATGAATTTCATATTATCATGAATTCAATCATTTGAATAATCTACTAAAAGTGTCTAGTTCTACTAAAAGAACTTAGGAACATAACACCACGCAGAAAAGAACATATATTAATGTTATAAAGCATCATAATATTATGTTCATAAGCATCAAGTCAGTTTCATAAATTATGAACAAGGCCTAAACAGTTTAATTTAGAAAGAGCCATCAACTTAAGTTTATTTGTAAGAGAATAACCATTGTCTAGTTTCAAAGAACATGACCAATAGTCAACGCCCTTGCAATAACCTAGTCACGTAATATCACGTTTCAATTAAAAATAAGATCAACAGGTTTCTTATGCAAACAACTATTTCTATGTTTCAATTTGGAATGTCACAATTATTAATTCCTTAAAGTCAAATAATCTAGCATCAAGTTTGGAATGGGATCATTTAACTAAAAGGATAGTCCAACCTAGTTGGATTGTATCATCAAGTTTAGAATGACACAAGCTTCCCAGATAGAACCTTTGAATTAGGTTAAAGTCATCTTCATCAAGTTTGGAATGATACAACTCACCCTTTTCAAATTCATCAGTAACCATGAACATCGATGAAACACATAAATTGCGCTCATCATTTTGGCCAACAAAAGAAGATTCGATGATTCAAAACACATAATTAGAAGGTAAGTAAATGGTAATTAAGACTTGTCTACACATTCTTTAACCCCATTTTCCCCACTGTTTTGAATAATCGATCTTTAGGCAGACCTTTTGTGAGAGCATCGGTTAAGTTATCCATGGATCTTACATCAATCAAGGTGATAACTCATTGTTCTCTTAGATAATTTAACAACACATGTCTCAGTCTCGCATGTCTTCTCTTTGAATTAAAGAGAGCATTCTTGACGACTTGGAGAACTACTTGATTATCGCAAAACAAACTTAAATAATGAATCTTTAGCCGAGTCAAAAGAATATCCATAATCAGATTCTTTGTCCACTCTGCCTCTTCGCCAATTGAAGCTAAAGTAAAAAGTTCTGATTCCATAGACGACAATGCAATATAAGTCTGTCTTTTGGATTTCCAAGTAATAGCAGCTCCACCCAAAGTGAATACATATCCACTTGTGGACTTATTATTTTCAATTTCTGAGCACCATGAGGCATCAGAATATCCATCCACAGTTGGAGGAAAACCAGAGTAACATAGAGCATAATCTTTAGTACCTTTAAGATATCTCATCAGCCTACTAAGGGCATCCCAATGCTCTTTACAAGGATTATTAGTTAAACGACTCAGCATGTCAACTGTAAAGGCTATGTCGGGTCTAGTGCAACTCATAGCATACATGAGACTACCAATCAGTTTCGAGTACTTTAACTGATCCACGCTGGTCTCTTCATTGGGACTCAGTTTTTTATTATAATCACATGGTGTCTCACTCGGTTTACACTCAATGTATCCCTAGGTAGAAAGTAGCTGCTCAATATAATGAGCCTGGCTAAGGGAGATGACTCCCCTTTCAAAGCTTACTTTCATTCCAAGAATGGTATTAGCAATACCAAGATCTTTCATGTCAAATTCTTTAGCTAAGGTAGCTTTCACGTCACTCACTACAGAATGATCGGAGTCAAGAATTAACATGCCATCAACATACAAGTAAATGATGACTATCTTATTTGACATAGAACGATGGTAAAGGTATTTATCTAAATAACTTGATTGAAAACCATAACTCTTGTCACATCTTAGGTGCTTGTTTAAGACCATACAAGGATTTATTCAATTTACAAACTTTGTCCTCAAGACCTTTCATGACATACCTTTATGGTTGTTTCATGTAAATTTCTTCATTTAACTCTTCATTTAGGAAAGCTGTTTTTACATCCATTTGATGCACTACAAAGTGTTCAATAGATGCCAAAGCAAGAAGAATTCTTATAGTTGATAGATGACACACAGGTGAATAGACATCAAAATAGTCTATTCCACTCTGCTGTTTATAGCCTTTAGCTACTAAACGTGCTTTGTATCTAGCTGTTGATCCATCACTATTCAGTTTCTTCTTCAATACCCACTTACAACCTATAGCCTTAGCACATTTTAGCAAATTGACTAGCTGACAAGTGTGGTTCTGTAGCAGAGAGCTCATTTCATCATCTATGGCTTCTGCTCACTGTAGAGATTCTCTAGATCTCATTGCTTCTTGATAAGAGAATGAATCACCCTCTAGATGGTAAGCAACAAAGTTTTTACCAAAATTTTTGCAAACTCTCTCTTGTAGATGCTCTAACCGGAACTGGTTCAACTGCCAGCTGTGTGAAATTAGTGCCAGAAGGACCTGCTTCAGATTCTATAGGAGACTCTGAAATCATATCTATAGATCTAGAAACATTCAAGCCATGATCTCTGAGAAACTTGTTCTCGAAGAATTCTGCATCTCTAGATTCTATCACTGTGTTAGTAGATAGACCCAAAAACCTATTTGCAGCACTATCTTCTGCACTACCTTCATATACACAAGTAATTGTTCTAGATCCCACCTTAGGTCTCTTAGGATCTTGTATTCTAACATATGCAACACAGTCCCAAGTCTTAAGAGTATTATAACTACAAGGATGCTTATGCCATATCTCATAAGGTGTCATAGACAACTTAAAGTGCGGCAATCTGTTTAAGATGTGATTAGCAGTTAGAACTGCTTCTCCCCAGTAGGAGGAAGGCATGCCAGCTGTAAGTAACATGGAATTTAGCATTTCATTTAGCATTCTATTTTTACCCTCGGCAACACCACTTGATTGGGGTGAGTAAGGAATAATGGTTTCAAGTATTATCCACTCTGAAGTACAAAATTCCTTGAACCCTGTCATTGTATATTCACCTCATCTATCACTCCTAAGCCTCTTAATTTTCAAGTTGAGTTGATTTTCTACTCTAGACTTGAAAATATTAAACTTTTCAAACGCCCCATCTTTCGATTTCAACATATAAACATGACAATATTTAGAAAAATCATCTATGAATGTTATTAAATACTTCCGACCACCTCTAGTAACATAATTTTTAAAGTCGTAAAGGTCAGAATGTATTAGCTCAAGAAGTTGTGTGCTTTTAGAAACAAACTTAAAAGGTTTTCTAGTGACCTTAGCATGTGCACACACTTCACATTTGCCAAATCGAATAAAAGTATCCAATGGAATGTTGTGAGTTTTAGCTAGAATTTGCATTTTCTTGTAGTTCACATGTCCAAATCTGTTGTGTAACAACTTTGAATCAATCAAAGTAGAGCTCACATGATTTATGCTATCAGTATCTAAACTCAACCTATACATACCATTAACCATGAATACACAACCAAAATAACATGAGTTAACTGATAAAGTTGTTCTACCATCCATAGTTGAAAAGGATATACCAGCTTTATTAAGTAAACTCATAGAAATCAAATTCTTTTTCAGTAAAGGTACTACTCTAACATGTTTCAGTGCTAGTAATTTACCTGAAGAAAGCACCAAATTTGCAGTTCCAGCATGAGTCACATCTGCCTCACCACCATTGTAATTTTCCACGGTGTCTTTCACTTTTGTGACCTCAGAAAGTAAGTTCTTGTCATTTGTAGCATGACAAGTAGCGCCACTATCCAACCACCACTTAGAAGAGACATTGACATTTACATTCTTCATCATTCCAATGAAGGCTTGAGGCTCAAACTCGTTAACTAGCATATTAGCCTCATTTTGTGGTGTGACGTTCTTTGGCTTCTTTGGTAGCTTACACTCTGCTGCCTAGTGATCCCACTTTTCACAGTTATGGCACTTGCCCTTATTCTTCCTTTTGCAAATAGTCTTTTTGGCCTCTAACTGTGAAGATGATTCACCTTTTGGTGACTTGGACTTTTTTTGAGGTTTATTGGAGTGTAAAACAAAGTTGGCAACTGACTTTTGTTGACTTATTTGTTACAAACTCTTCCTAGTAATGTTTTAATCCTCAATGTGAATATACCTCTTTAATTAATCCAGTCACATCTGTTCTTTCTGTCTATGCATTTCAGTCTTAAAAGAACTCTATTCAGCAAGTAGCTTACTCAACACAAGACCAATAAAGAGATTATCAGACATATCTGAGTTATCCTTTTTCAACTTGTTCCTCATGTTCTCAAGTTCAATTAACTGAAAGGTGATACTCGAATTTATATTGAATTTAAAGTCAAATAAATTCTCCGCTATGAGAGTTTTAGATAGCCCCTCTTGTTTTTGGAACTGAGCGTTCAAGTGATCCCATATCTCTTTCGCCGCCTTAAACTCACTATAAGTCATAGTTAGACGATGATTTAGATAGGTCAACAAGTAATCTCTACAGAAATCTTCATCTTTGTTCCATTGATACTTATCCATATCTTCAGTGGTAGATGCAAAATCACTTAATACAATATAGAATATTTCATGTTTTTTCATGTCAAATTGAACGTGCAGTTTCCAACCATGAAATTCAGTAACATCAAATGATTGCAACTTTATAATATCATATGAACTATGTTTTGTCATTCCAATCAGAGCAAAGAGTTAGAAAGAGTGCACCTTGGAGTCCTCGGAGCTCACTAAGTCGAATAACACCTTTAACTTCGGTCAAATTGCTCTGTAGAGATGAAATTTGCCAAAATAAATCCTAAAAATGAGTCCGGAGTGCCCAAAAATCCTAAGATGGACTCCCCTTGTTGTTGAAAATTCACCAAAATATGCGGAAAATACGCGAAAATACGATGTGCTACAGTAACCTATATGCTACAGTAAGCCGCTGTGCCACAGTACCTCCACGCTACAATGATTCTTTCAACGGCCATATCTCCGCCGTCCGACCTCCGTTCGACGCGAGTGACCACTCAAAACACTCGTATCGACGAGACGAACAAAACCCAAATGGTCTCACCCTCTGAAATTAGCTATAATTTCTGGATTCTTGATTCAAAAATTTCGGCACCCGTAACTTCAAACTCAGATCTCGGCCAAACTAACCGTTGAAATTGAAAGTAACTTGTACCTGTGAGTTCGTCTTGACGATATCTTCAAGTGGGCACCTTGCTCGCTCAAATTCGACACACGGAGATAATACTTCAAGATTGTTGGAAGTTAGGGTTTGACAGAGTAGAAATGGTTTTGTCTGCTTGAAGTATTATACCAAGAGACGTCAAGTTTGGAACGTTCAAAGTGTTACCTCCAACATAGGAAACCCTAGAGTTATATGCAAGCTACTGGGCTCCAGCCCATCTGGACCCAAATAACCATGATTTCACCTATTGAGCTTGTATGTGAACATATTATATGGATTATATTAACAATATATCCAACATTCTCGACGGTGGCAGCGATGGAAAGCATAAACCAAATCGTGACGAGCGGATTGATTTCTCTATCAGAGCAAGAGCTGGTGGATTGTGATCGAATGTACAACTCGGGCTGCAATGGATTTGTTGGGCTTTGGGCCCAACCAGCCCATTGCCTTTTGTTTAATTGCTTTCTAGGGCAGCAGAACACGCAAGACAGAAAAACGATGAGAGAGCAGCCACGAAAGAAACAAAAAACGCAGCAAACAGTTCAGGGGCGCAGCAGCAAATTTTCTGGGGTCCAGCTGAGATCAAATCGACGATCGGAGGTCTCCCCGTAGTCCGATTGGGCTGAAATTTTGATAGCATCTTCAAGACTCGTTGTTCTTGATTCTGTACGGTTGGATCATGATTTGAAGGTATTTACTGTAGCTGTTCGTGGGTATTTCGGGACTGCAACTTTGGGGGTGTTTTTTCATCCATCTCTCTCATTAAATGTGATGTTGTTGCTTGATCTTCACTTATAGCTTTGGGATTTTATTGTCGTTGTATTCAGCGAGTTGTGTACCCAAACGATTAATATATAGTTGAGATTCGGGTAGACTCCGTGAGCGGCCTCGTGGTTTTTATCCTTCGCATTGAAGGAGTTTTCCACGTAAAAATTCTGGTGTTGTTTTTCTTTCAATTCGTATATTTTCATTGGTTGTGCTCAAATCAGTTTCTCACAGGTTTAGTCAAGGAGGGAAATTTTTATCCGCTGTCTATTTTTCCCAACATAGTGGTATCAGAGCATTATTTTTTGACTGAACGATGGAACCGAACGTGAGCAGAATAGTTAGTTTGAATGGAAAGAATTATCATGTATTGAGAGGAAATATGAAAGATCTATTATATGCGAAACGGTAGCATTTACCAGTATTTGCTGATACTAAACCTGATAATATGAGCGATGCCGATTGGAATCTTGAGCACAAAATTGTGTATGAATTTATTCGACAATTTGTCGATGATAATGTTTTGAATCACATCAACAAAGAATCGCATGCTAGGACATTGTGGAATAAGCTGTAGTCATTATATGCACGGAAGACTGGCAACAACAAAATATGTTTGAATAAACAATTTATGGAGTTGCATTATAGAGATGGCCAATCTATATCAGATCACTTGAATGAGTTTCAGGGAGTGATAGATCAACTTTATGCCATGAATATTAAATTTGATGATAAAGTGCAGGGACTTTGGCTGCTATGTACCTTACCGGATTCTTGGGAGACTTTTCGTATGTCTTTAATTAATGCTGCACCTGATGGTATTGTTACCATGGATTTTGCAAAAAGTGGTGTTCTGAATGAAGAGATGAGAAGAAAAATACATGGTTCTTCCTCTCATTCAGAAGCTCTAGTTATTGAAAACAGGGGCAGAAGTCAGAGTAGAGGTCCGAAAGATAGATACAAGAGCCGAAGCAAGTCAAGATCATGGAAGAAGACTATTGAGTGTCATCACTGTGGTAAGATGGGTCATATGAAGAAAAATTGCTTCCAGCTGAAAAATAAGATTAGGAATGAGAAGAAAAATGGCAATGAAAATAACGAGAGAAGAAATAATGGTAGTGATGATCGGGTGGCAACTGCTACTGATGAACTTGTTATTGTTTGCTATGATGATAATGTTAATTTTTCATGTGATGATTCAAACTGGGCTATTGATAGTGGAGCTTCTCTTCATATTACCTCCAGGAAAGAGTTCTTTACATCCTACAAGTCGAGAAATTTTGGTACCTTAAGGATGGGTAATGACGATTTGGCTACTGTTGTTGGCATAGGAGATGTATGCTTGGAGACTAGTACCGGAGCAAAACTAATTTTGAAAGATGTTAGACATGTTCCTGATATTCGTCTGAATTTGATTTCAACTGAAAAGCTTGATGATGCAGGATTCTGCAGTACTTTTGACATTGGTCAATGGAAACTCACCAGAGGCTCATTAATTGTGGCTAGAGGTATGAAACAATCTTCCTTATATTTATTTCAGGCTAAGATTTCCAAGGACATGTGTAATGTTGCGGAAGATGAGAATGCAACTGCATTATGGCACAAGAGGCTTAGTCACATTAGTGAGAAAGGAATTGGCTTATTAGCTAAAAATGGTTTACTCTCTGGAGTAAAGAGTGCAAGACTTGAGAAGTGTGCACATTGTTTAGCAGGAAAACAACAAAGAGTTTCTTTCAAGAGTCATCCGCCTTCGAGAAAATCAGAGTTGCTAGAACTAGTGCATTTAGATGTTTGCGGTCCAATAAAACCACTAACACTTGGTGGTGCAGCTTACTTTGTAACCTTCATCGATGACCATTCAAAAAAATTATGGGTTTATTTCTTGAAGACGAAGGATCAAGTGTTAGATGCATTCAAGCAGTTTCAAGTTTCAATTGAAAGACAGACTGGAAAGAAGTTGAAATGCATTCGTTCAGATAATGGTGGTGAGTACATCGGACCATTTGATGAATATTGCAGGCAACAGGGTTCGACATCAGAAGACACCTCCTAAAACGCCTGAGTTAAATGGCGTAGCGGAAAGAATGAACAAAGCACTTATTGAGAGAGTCAGATGTTTGATTTCAGATGCAAAATTGCCAAAATCTTTTTGGGGAGAGGCTTTGAGTACAGTAGTACATGTTCTTAATATTTCTCCCATTGTTACTTTAGATGGTGATGTTCCAGACAGAGTTTGGTTTGGAAAAGAAATTTCATATGATCATCTAAAAGTGTTTGGCTGCAAAGTTTATGTTCATGTTCCCAAAGATGAGAGGTCCAAGTTAGATGTCAAGACAAAAGAGTGTATCTTTCTTGGTTATGGTTCTGATGAATTTGACTACAGGCTTTATGATCCAATTGCGAAGAAAATTGTCAGAAGCAGAGATGTAGTATCTGTTGAGAATGAGACCATTTGTGATATTGAGAAGGTGAAGAAGACAGATTCCCGTGATTCTGATATGTTAGTTGATACTAGCACAATCTCACCTTTTGAGTTGCAAGAACAGTTGCATGATCAAGTTGAAGACGGTGTTTAAGGTCAGCCTACAGATCTGCAGGTTCAGGGTCAGACTCAGAATGATCAGCCAGTTGAAGATCAGGCTCAGGATGATCAGCATCATTCAAATGACATTGATGCTCAAGAGATTACACCATTAGCTCCACCAACTACTGCTTTGAGGAGGTCTGCCAGAGACCACACCCCATCTACTAGATATTCCTCTAATGACTATGTTCTGTTGACAAATGCAGGTGAACCTGAAATTTTTGAAGAAGCAGTAGATGATAATAACAGGAAGGAATGGTTTGATGCAATGCATGATGAGATGAAGTCATTGCATGACAATCACACTTTTGAGTTGGTGACATTACCTAAGGGTAAAAGAGTTTTGAAGAACCGATGAGTTTACAGATTGAAGCAAGATGAGACGACTTCACGTCCTCGATATAAAGCCAGATTGGTTGTTAAAGGCTTCAATCAGAAAAAGGGAATTGACTATGATGAGATCTTCTCACCAGTTGTAAAAATGTCTTCAATTCGAGTTGTTTTGAGTTTAGCAGCTAGCCTTAATCTTGAGGTTGAGCAAATGGACGTAAAGACTGCTTTCCTTCACGGTGATTTGGAGGAAGACATATACATGGAGCAACCTGAAGGCTTTCAGGTAAAAGGTAAAGAGAATTATGTTTGCAAACGGAAGAAAAGCTTGTATGGCTTAAAGTAGGCGCCAAGGCAATGGCATAGAAAATATGAGTCTTTTATGGGGGAGCAATCCTATAAGAAGACTACTTCTGATCATTGTGTATTTGTGCAAAAATTCTCTGAATGTGATTTTATTATCTTATTGCTCTATGTTGATGACATGTTGATTGTTGGTCAGAATGCTTCTAGGATTGACAGGTTAAAGCAAGATTTGAGCAAGTCCTTTTCAATGAAAGACTTGGGGTCAGCTAAGCAGATTCTTGATATGAGGATCACTCGCAACAGAAAGGCGAAGAGATTATGGTTATCTCAAGAGAAATACATAGAGAAAGTACTTCAAAGGTTCAAAATGGACAAAGCTAAAGTTGTAAGTACACCTCTTGCTACACACTTTAAGCTTAGTCATAAACAATGTCCGTCAATTGAGAAAGATCTGAAAGAGATGGAAAAAGTTCATTATGCTTCTGCAGTGGGTAGTCTGATGTATGCAATGGTTTGCACAAGACCAGATATAGCTCATGCAGTTGGAGTGGTTAGCCGTTTTATGTCAAATCCAGGTAGAGAGCACTGAAATGCATTGAAGTGGATATTGAGATATCTCCGAGGCACTTCTAGTTTGAGACTTTCATTTGGGAGTGATAAGCCGATTCTTGTTGGATATACTGATTCTGACATGGCAGGTGATATTGACACAAGGAAATCTACTTCGGGTTATCTAATTACTTTCTCAAGGGGAGCTGTGGCTTGGCAGTCAAGGTTGCAAAAATGTGTTGCCTTGTCGACGACGGAGGCAGAGTTCATCGCAGCAACTGAAGCATGTAAGGAATTGCTTTGGATGAAAGAGTTCACGCAGGAACTTGGTTTCACTCAAGAGAGGTATGTTTTACTTTGTGATAATCAAACTGCTATACATCTTGCAAAGAATTCCACTTTTCATGCCAGGTCAAAGCATATTGATGTAAGGTATCACTGGATACGAGAAACTTTGGAATCCAAAGGGTTAGAACTTGAGAAAGTACACAAGAAGATAATGTTTCAGATATGATGACGAAGGCTCTCACTAGAGAGAAGTATGAGTTTTGTCGGCGTCAAGCCGGCATGGATTTATGATGAATTTTTTTTGTGTCAGGATCTCCCTTAATGGGCTGGAGGGGGAGATTTGTTGGGCTTTGGGCCCAATCCAGCCCATTGCCCTTTGTTTAATTGCTTTCTAGGGCAGCAGAACACGCAAGACAGAAAAACGGTGAGAGAGCAGCCACGAAAGAAACAGAAAACGCAGCAAACAGTGCAGGGGCGCAGCAGCAAATTTTCTAGGCGTCCAGCTGAGATCAAATCGACGATCGGAGGTCTTCTCGTAGTCCGATTGGGCTGAAATTTTGACAGCATCTTCAAGACTCGTTGTTCTTGATTCTGTACGGTTGGATCGTGATTTGAAGGTATTTACTGTAACTGTTCGTGGGTATTTCGGGACTATAAATTTGGGGGTGTTTTTTCATCCATCTCTCTCATTAAAGGTGATGTTGTTGCTTGATCTTCACTTATAGCTTTGGGATTTTATTGTCGTTGTATTCAGCGAGTTGTGTACCCAAACGATTAATATATAGTGGAGATTCGGGTAGACTCCGTGAGCGGTCTCGTGGTTTTTATCCTTCGCATTGAAGGAGTTTTCCACGTAAAAATTCTGGTGTTGTTTTTCTTTCAATTCGCATATTTCCATTGGTTGTGCTCGAATCGGTTTCTCACAGGTTTAGTCAGGGAGGGAAAGTTTTATCCGATGTCTGTTTTTCCCAACAGTTTCATGGACTATGCATTCCAATTCATCATCAAGAACAGCGGAATGGACACTTTGCATGACTACCCTTACAATGGCGCTAACGGCAATTGTGATGCTTCAAGGTATGCAATGCCATATACTATTCAAATGACTGTCATTTCTCGGTTCATTCAACAAGATCTTGAGGTTCTGTCGATTAGATTCTTGACTGAGTGACGTTATTCTGGAGTTTTTCAGGTGAGTTCGAAGGTTGTCACGATAGATGGGTATGAAGATGTTTCGCGCTATGAGAATGGCCTTGGTGCATCAACTGGTTAGTGTCGCCATTGAAGCCAGCGGAAGGGCCTTCCAACTTTAGATTAGAATTTTAGGCATTCTTCTGCAATCATATTTCCTTTAGGAGTCTTATCTATATAAAAGATGTCATCCCTTTGTAATGGACACGTTATCATCAATCAACCACAGTTTATTCTGTGGAATTATTCTGAGGAATTGTTTTCGTTGTCAAGCATCAAGAGCCTCAACAATGAGATGGTTTTTGTTGGTCTAGGATAACACTAAAACAAATCTAATCTAATCTAATCTAATCAAACGGAATTGAAATCAAATATCGCGATTATCTATATCGCTAAAATTCTTAAAATAAAAAAAATACCTAAAACTCTATCTAAAATCGTAATATTACGTTTTCCCCAAAAATTATATGCTAGTTGTCATACATCAAATGCCGACCCCCCTTGGCTCTCCTCCTTCGCTTGCGGACTTGTTCGCCCTTATTAGGGACGAGTAAAACTGCTTTGCTTCCTCGGAGACCGCCGAATCATCAGCAATTTCCCTTTGCACTATTCGACAATGTACGCCTTATGTGTGCATCCTACAACCATCTCGGTACTGCGATTTCCTTGTCCAGGATTTGTCCCCCCGTGCTCATGAAATTCCCTCCATAAACGTTGTAAGATGTGCATGTATTTAGGAAGGAAATTTCAACAAATGAAAGATGAGATAGACTTTAAACGCCTGGGAAAAGCTTGGTGACGTGTTTAACAATAGGTGTATTATATATACATTATGACCAGAGGTAGTCACGCTAACGTAGTAGAAGAGTTGGTGCCATTGAATAATGAGAGCGCCACCAACTAGCTTACTTATGGTGTGTTCGACATGCAAGAGCTTTTCCAGAGGCAGGAACAGCCAAGGCACTCGCCTGGGATGATGACCATTAGATGCTTTCGAAAGTTTCGTCCAGAAAGAGGCGACCCCATAATCTACGGTTAGCTCGCTTGGACCAGCGCAAAGAGGGACATTTCATAGAAGGAGGAAATACTGTCAAAATGCATCCTCCCCTCCGGGGTTTGCGCATCCTAGCTACACCTACTGATCATGTGTACTTAATCCGAAAGACGCTTTAATTACGGCTTAAGACAAGCACCACGCACCTGGTTTGAGAAGTTTAGTAACTTCCTACTTGAGTCCTTCTGTAGCACCATGGATCAAATCGCTTTTTGTGTTTCATAAGGTGCAAGACACAATTCTACTCTTGTTTTACGTGGATGATATTTTACGGACTATTAATTCTGATCATTTACTTGCACAACTGATCAAATCTCTCGGTTCAACTTTTCCACATGAAGGACTTAGGATGTATCCATTACTTCTTGGGTATAGATGCAAAGCACACATGCGAGGAAATTTTCCTTTGTCAGACAAAGTATGCTGTTGATCTCTTTGAAGGGGACAAACATGAAAGAGTGCAAACCGATATCAACACCTTTGTCAATGAAACCATCTTATTCATTAGATGATGGAGTATTTCTTGATCAACCAATTGAATACTGAAGCTTAGTTGGGCGTCTTCAATACTTAATGATAACGAGACTGCACATCACTTATGCTACCAATATGCTTTGTCAGAAAATGTAGAAACCTATGGTTGGTGATTTTGACAGATTGAAATGGGTTCTTCGGTACATTAAAGAGACTGTCAACTTGAGACTCTTCATTCATGCACTCTAACAGTTCATTGAAGCTTTATGAGATTTCGGATGCCGATTGGGCGGTTTGTGTTGAAACGAGACGTTCTACTACCTTGCTGTGCACTAATCTTGGCTCCAATACAATATCATGGTCAGTGAAGAAGCAAATGGGGTCATCAACGGAGGCAGAGCACGGAGCGCTTGCCTCTACTACTGCTGATCTCACGTGGATAAGTTTCGTTCTTCAGGACAATGGAATATCGTTAGCTTCATCAACAATACTTTTTTGTGATAATCAATCAGCGATTTCTCTTACTGTTAATCTCGTTTCACATGCGAGGACAAAGCATATAGAAATTGATTTTCACTTCGTTCGCGAGAAAGTATCATTGGATTCTCTCAGTGTACAATATGTTCCGAGCAATCATCAAATTGCTGACATTTTTACTATGGCTTTGTCAAGACGGGACCATTGCATCATCCGAACCAAACTGGGCTTAGGGTTCAAAACCTTACCCAGTCTGCGGGGGATGTTGGGATTACATCTTCGACCAGTTTGTGCGGAAGAGAGGGTTTACATGAAGAGGGAGCTGCTCAATCAATCAGAAGGAAAGGAGAAGAAGTCTTTAGAAGAAAACGGTGTCGTCTCGTCCAATACACAAATATATTTTCTCGAAGCTTCTAGCAGTACGTAACCATTTGGCAATTCTGAGCCTTGAAGAATTAGAGTGACAAGAAGAAGAAGAAGAAAAAATCTGTGAAGGAATTTTTATATTTTTATTCCTTCGTAAGAAGGAAAGAAATGGCTATGGCAGCAAGATTTCTTTCTATTCTGCTTTAACTATTTCCTCCTTTTATTCAGTTTTCTGCAGCAACTGTGACCCGAAAATAGGATCAGAAAAGACCACTCTCTCTATGCTTGAATCTTGGTAACAGAGTCGGAGGGGATATGTCGTTCTTGATTTCTTGATTGGATTTGGAAGTATCATTTTAATTTCTCGGAAAAGAAAATTTTGTTGCAGTGAATGAAGGCGACAACGTGTGTGCAGTTGAGGTACGTCTCTCTCCTGGATTTGAACTCTTTAAGAAGTGATGACGATGAAATGGATAACTTTGAACACGCGAGGCGTCCAATTTTGCAGAGAAGAGCTCTAATACGTTCGAACACATGTTCAAAACAATCGGGTGGCGAATGTCTAGTGTTCTTTCAGATATAAGCATTAATTTAATTAATAAAATTCGGGCAGTCTTATTCGAAGTCAAGATGGCCGAGTTGGTCTAAGGCGCCAGTTTCAGGTACTGGTCCGAAAGGGCATGGGTTCGAATCCCATTCTTGACAAGTTCTCTTTTTTTATTTTTATTTTTGTTCTTTGATAATGGAGCAATGAACATTTGTTAACTTAAAGGTGATATGAAGAGCTCATTTTAATTCCCTTTAACCCTTTCTAATTTCTTCTTTCCAATCTTTGTGGTTGGCTTTGCCTCTTTTCTCTGGAAAAATTATTCAAAAAGTGCTAAACCTATTGTACTTTTGCTAATTCAATCTCTAATATTTTAATTTGTCAATTCAGCCTTAAACATTAGTATTTGTTGCCAATTGAGTCCTATTTGTACCGTTTTAAATAATATTTTAATATTTTTTCCAAATTATTTATTAAAATTCTCTTTTTTCCTTTTGTTTTTTCTTTACGATTCTCACAACCGGCAAGAGTCGCCTACTTGAAAAAAGGAAAAAAAAAACATAGAAAATCTTAATAAAAAATTCAAAAAATATTATATTATTATTAAAAATTATACACATCAATTTCGGCCATGCCACATAGGATGACCACCATCCACGTCAACGATTTTCGGTCAATTATATGACTCAACTGACAACAAGTAAAAAGATTTAGAATTGGATTAGCAAAATTAAAAAATTTAAAACTGAATTGACAAGTTAAAAGATTTAAAACTAAATTGACAAAAGTGCATATTTTATGATTTTTGGACAATTTGCCTCTTTTCTCGTCTAACCGTCTTCTATGTCATCATCATAAGCACAACCACCATTGCCTAAAAGTTTTTATCGAATCACATAGAGGAATAGCAACGAGATTTTCCACATGTTAAGGAAAGGACAACCAGATCATGGTATCAATGTAAATGACGAACTTATAAAAAAAAACAAAGAAAGAGTGGGACAATTACAAAAATGTTCCATGAACAATGGCTAAATGTATAATTTCATCCCTAAATTTTATTTTGTTCAATGTGGTCCATAAATTTTAGCCCAATCTGAAATATCATTTCTGAACTTTTAATTTGTTCGAATTCAATTTAGTCCTTAGATTATGATATCTCAGGATTATCTAATCCAATGATTAAATCAAACACGTTTCAAAACTTTAGGGGTCACGTACAATTAGAAGTCCAGAAACGACATTACATATTGGGCCAAAGTTTATAGATTGCGAAAGTTCTTTTTATTAGTAACCGCAATTTTTTCTATATTTTTTTCCATATAAATGGTGTGCAATTTTGATTAGTAAATAGTTGAAGTGGAAGTTGAGAGAGTAGTCGTTTCCGTGTTCGCCACGTGACGCTCCACTTTACATTGGCAATGGTGATTTCTTGATAAATTTTTTTTCCTAATGTTGATGAATGACAATGGTAAATACTATTATTGATGCAAAAGTCACTGATCATAATGTAAAAAATAGAGAGAATAAATACATGTAAAAGTATGTAAAAAGAAAGAAAAATTCAAAGAAAAGAAAAGAGGATGCATCACCGTCGGAAGTGAGCTGGCTCAAAGGTTGACTTTTGTGCACTTGGGACGGGAGTAAATGCGCCCACTCATCAAGTCAACACCTCCCTGCCCCTAACATCATGCGCGCATTCACTCATCTGTCGGAGCCCGGTCCCACGACTGGACACGTGTCGCTTGTCGCGTGGTCCGTGTGTGACGCGATCATGTGGCCGTCAATTATTGTCACCATTACAAAGTATTGTTTATTATAATTTTCCGTGAAATTTTCAATTAAGGGCCCCGAGTCTGATTTTTTCAAATAAGGACCCAAAATGAATTTCGTTTCAAATAAGGACTTGAAGTGCTCTTTTTATTTTTATTTCAAAGAAGGGCCTGACCGAATGATATTTCTATCTTTTTACTATTTTTTGTAATTTTATGCTTTTTTCTGCTTTGCTTTTCTTTTCCTTTTTTCTTGATCCCCCCTCTCCGCTCCCCTCCCCAGCCACTATCACCGCCTGACTTGCTATAGCTCAATATTCCCAAAAAATAAAATGGCACGAAATGCGCCTATTCTGGTTGCTGCTCCTCTTCCTCAACCTCTGCCGCGGTTTCGCAACCGTCGTCGCGCGCCTGACGAAGCCCCTCGCCCTCTTCTCCGTCAAGGCCACCGTCATTGACGACCCCCAGTCTGTCCTCTCGTCCTAGACCTCCACCGCCGCTGCAAATGTCAGCCACTGCTCGTGGAGTGGCATTAGATGCGATGCCCGCTGACGACTCCTGACTTCCCTCGACCTCTCTTCCGTCAACCTCTCGGACGCCCTCTCCCCGAACCTCGCCCACCTCCGCTTCCTCACCTCCCTCTCTGTCGCTGCCAAACAGCTCTCCGACCCAGTCCCCCCGCCGATCTCCACCCTCGACGCGCTGCGCCACCTCAACCTCTCCAACAATGTCTTCAACGGCACGTTCCCGCTCCAGCTCGGCCTCCTTAAGAACCTGCGAGTCCTCGAGCTCTTCAACATGACCAGAGACCTCCCCTTCGCCGTCTTCGAGATGCCCCAGCTCTGTCATTTGCACCTCGGGGGCAACTACTTCGCAAGGAAGATAACTGAGTATGGCCGAGGGGAATTCCTCGAGTAACTTGCCATCTCCAGCAAGAGTTTGTGGGCGCCATCCCGCCGGAGATCGCGAACCTGACCGGGATTTTTGGAGGAATGAGCTACGCAGATCAAACATCCATGGTGGATCGTTGCTGGGAGTGAGGAGATGGAGAAAGAAAAATAAAAAAATGAAAAGCAAAGCAAAGCAAAGCAGAAAAAAGGATTTCGACCAAAAAAAAAAGAAAAAAGGATAAAATTACAAAAAAAAAAGAGTAAAAAGATAGAAATATCCTCCGGTTAAGCCCTTCTTTGAAACAAAAAGCGCATTTCAGGCATTTCTTTGAAACGAAGTCCATCTCGGGCCCTTATTTGAAAAAAGCAGGGCACTTGGGGCCCTTAATTGAAATTTTCCCTAATTTTCCTTTGGGCGGGGCGGCGATTAATTAGATGTCAATGGAAATTGGCTAATCCCAACAAATCCACCTCAATAATAGACAAACCCTCGCAGTATTAAGATAAAACTCTCTTCCTTCTGTATACAAATGCTTCTGAATGAAATCTCACGGGAAATGTCCACATCTAGTTCATCTTTCGAAACCATATCATATCCTGGATATGATAAAACATGATGAATTGAAATGGTATTTCATAAATACATAATTATCTTGAATATATTAGTTATTTCGTTATTTCTATTTGCACGATAATCCGGAGTCACTCTTTAAAATGGTTGGCAATTAACAATTGACGATTCAACGATCGGTAATGATTGTCGATGAATTGTCTGCGAGACAATCGGCTTCACTTGTCCAACCATTTGTAAAGGACTCGACAATTTTGGCCATCGTAGAACGGCTCGAGCAATTGTTATCCGAAGATGGCGTTCTTCGTATGCTTATTAAGCCATCAAACAAAATAATTTTAATATGCTAATAGAACTCGATATGCCCAGCTTCATTCGCGTCCATGTACTTGACCACCCTAACTAGCTAGCACGAGGTGAAGATCGTTAGGACACGACATATAGATCGGACCTTTCTCTAATAATCAAAATCTTAAGGCAAAAATGGTTGTACATTCGCTCGGGCTATTAGGCCGCGCTGTTACACAGCATAATCTTTGAAAAGGACGATATGCACTCGATCGAGTGGAATAAGTACCTCCGATTGGTATGAATTGATTAATTCTCGTCCTGAATTAACTTCTAGTCGGAACAAATTTTTGAAAACTTATGTCCCAATTTAACAAATCCTACGGGCAAAAAATTGGTCGACATTTGGAAATCACAAGGCATATGACGCATGCCATGACCGGAACACATACCTCGATCCCCCGTGTCGGTATCAATTGTTCCGGCTAATAAATGTGAATTGCAGCCCTTTCGTAATCAAGAAAAAGTCACACCTCACATAAGTCAGACCCCCTCTTTAGATAGGATTACCTTCTCGTACGGCACATTTTAGCACAGAGAATAAACGACTTTGATTAATTAAGCGTAATTACGTACGTCAATTGGATTTATGCAGGATTTCAAATATATTCACTTTTGTAGGTCGTCCGCACATTCTTGTAATCGTATGTTTCATAAGTTAAATATGAATGTGTTCGAACATAGCGGATCTCTCGATTATTATTACGTACTCGAGGTCACCTATTTGCGTAGCACAATCATGTCTCGATTCACAAGCTTATTAACATTTAAATGGGGTAAAGCACCAAAGACACCCAAAACCTTTTACACTAGTACCAATTTAATCCTAAGCTTTCTACATTTGTGTCAATTCAGTTCATGTGATCAATTTTGACCAGAAATCGCTGACATGGAATGCGATTGTCCTATGTGGATCGGTGCTAATGTGGACAAAATTTGTAATTTGTAATTATTATCGTTGTCATTTTCATTTTTGCCGACAATGGTCGCGGCCCTCATCGCTAGTGGTGTCAAAAAACCCGTCTCGACCCGATAGTTAACTCTAATTTTCGGGTCTTTCGGGCCGGCTTGGTACTGTTTGGCATTCGGGTCGGGTCGGGTCGGTCCGGCCCGGTTCCGGCTCTTTTTTTTTTCACCCATGTTTTATTTTTATTTTTATTTTCTTTCATTTGATGACATGTCGGCTAATTTTGATTAAAAAAAGAATTAAGAAGCAGAGCTGACCCGACCCGACCTGAAGAAGGTTTGAGTCAGGTCGGGCTAGGTACTATTCGGTTCGGGATAGCTCAGGTCGGGCAGAGACCCGACCCAACCCAGCCCATTGACACCCCAACTCATCGCAGCCACCAAGTCCTCACTAGAGAGGGCTAGCCTCATTCAAGCAAGGGCCATCCTTGCTGGATCGAGCGAGGGATTGGCGGCCCTTGCCCATGGTAGACGATGGCTTGGGCAAAGGCTCCGACTCTCGCCGGCTAAAATATAAAAATTATAAAATTATAATATTTGTCTATGTCAGAACTCATATCACGTAGGATAAACGAATTCCATATCAATGATATTCGGCCAAAAGTGTCCAGATGAATTGAATTCGAACAAATGCATAGGTTTATAACTAAAGTGATTTAAAAATGTTTAGAACTGAATCGATATCAATGCAATATAATTAAGGATTTTGTTTTTTGTACTGCTGCGATCATCTAACACTTATGCGACAATCGATGTTTTATCGAAACTGAAGATCCTGCGGATAAAGACTTTAAACCACTGGTTAAATTACTCAACCCCCTCTCTTTTCTTTAGAAGGTCTGCTGTTGCTAACCACATCAAAGAAAAAATTGATCGAATTACCTCTGATTGATGTAACTCAGTGCACTAGAAACTAACAATAATGTGGAAGAGCTCAAGTTGATGAAAGCTCTTTTGTTTCGTTCTTGTGATTTGTTGGATGTTGATATATAGTCGCTAAAAGCTAATTAGTCCATTTTAGTAAGTGGGACTCACGGTAGCCATCACTAGAGGACCACGAAGGGACAAGCTTGAAGGACAACGGCAATGGGGACAGAATCCTACTGTTCTACATCGAAAAACCATTGGTAAAAGAAACGACCGATGACTCCTTCTTTTTCTGAGGTAACTTGTTAACTTAATGGAAAATGATGGAGCTCATCCGATCAATTTTGATCGAAAATCGCTAATGTGGGTACCGGTTATCCTACCTGACATGACAGGCACTGACATGGATAATTGACAAAACGTAAAAAGATTTAGGATTCAATTGAGAAAATTAAATGGTTTAGAATCGTATCAACAAAAGAGCAATATGTTTATGACTTTTTGGACAATTTTCCCTGCTAACTTACGAGCACATTTATGAAGTTACGATGCTGTTTTATGGTTAGTAAAAATAGCTAATTTCGGTACTAGCTTACATTTGCTTAACTTTGACTAATGTTTCAAATCTTCTAGCTCTCACACAAATTTGCCAACCTAAGTTATAGGGGCTTACAAAAATATATGAGTCACCGACTATT
Source organism: Rhodomyrtus psidioides (assembly GCA_021437785.1). Lineage (NCBI taxonomy): Eukaryota > Viridiplantae > Streptophyta > Magnoliopsida > Myrtales > Myrtaceae > Rhodomyrtus > Rhodomyrtus psidioides. Next base: position 7,172,704 of record JAILYB010000015.1, on the reverse strand, counting down.
ATTGGATTGCCAACTTTTGCTTGACGACGTGCAATTTCTCTTTTTATTTTACCACCTTGATTGACCAACTTTATTTGTTTTGATTAGCAATTCGTTTCAACTGAGTATGACTCACCAACTTTTCCTCCACTAAGTATTACAACATTGTGTTACTAATTTTCATTTATATCGTAAATGTATGCTTTAAAATATTGATAAGGTCAGGTGCCATTTGGTTTCATTTGAAAAAAAATGTATTTGCGTCTTATATTTGAAAACCAAAGAAAAAGAAAAGTATAGCTTTAAGAGAAAAACAACATATGGATGATCTTGCATAAAGGTGATTATCTAAAAAAGTTAAAACTGATTTTTTTTTTTTTTGGTACTCAAACATGCGATTCTGTTCGTGTATTGGAACAATAAAGATTGAAGATCTTCCTAATTCTAATATAGCAGAAAATATAGCTGAGTTGTACGATATCCATAGTTATCAAATTCATGATTGTAACGCATCGCATTGTTTTCTATTAAAAGATAATAAATCCTCCTAAAAAAAAGATGAATTGAGGATTTGCCACCGTGGATGTAAACTTCCAAGAGATTTCTTTTTCTCTTGGTCGTCCGAACCACATTAACTATTGGGTGTTTCTCTTCTCTTCTTTTATCTCATTTTATTGTTATTAAAACATGGTATCAGAGCCGTGTTCGATCCTAAAGTCGGCTCCTTTGTCAATGCTTCCGCTTGTCTGCTGGTGAATGAGAATCCGATTTTTTTTTTGTGATGGTTTTTGGTTTACACAGAAGGCGATCAGCTTCATCACACCTTCATTGGATTCAATTGTTCCCAGATAAATTTGTTGAATTTTGTGCTATTTTTTCTGTTTAGCACGATGGTTGATAATAGCAAATCTGTTTCCGAGATGTCGAATAAACTTACGACTATTATGTTAAATGGGCGTAATTATTTGTCTTGGTCTAGAGCTGTCTCTGTAGCCCTTGGGGGCAGAACAAAAGTTGGGTAATGTGAATGGTCTTATCAGAGCACCTGTAGGTATGGATGTGAAATTTGCTGAATGGCAGGCAAATGATAATATGGTCATGTCATAGTTGTTTAATTTGATAGAATCTCAAATTTATGATATATTTGCTTATTCAAAGACTGCTAAGTCCCTATGGGATTCTTTGAAGGATATTTATGGAAATGTTGATAATGCATCATGTGTCTTTGAGTTGCAACATGAGCTTACTCATACTGAGCAAGCATTTAATCAATCATTTACTGAATATCTTACTAATAAAAAAAAAGTGGGATGAATTGCGATAATATCGATCGCTTGCCCAGAATGTTGAGATATATGCCCAACGTGAAGAACAGGACGTGATTTTTCAACTTTTAGCTAGTCTTAGGCCTGAATATGAAGATCTTAAGATGCAAATCCTAATAAGTTCTACTCTTCACAATTTTGCTATCGTTTGTGTTATAGTTCAAAGGGAGGAAACTCGTCGTCGTATAATGACTCATGATTTTAAGAAAAGAGATATTTGGTTGAGAATTCTACCCATGCTGCTATAAGTAATCTCTTTAATACCATTTGTTAGGAGCACGCAACATAAGTCTAACACTTTCACCTAGGGAGATCACCAAGAGGGAGCCCAAATTAAGCCTGTCAATATATCCAATTGGACACACATTCACTAAAAAATTTAAGCCAATGAGTTATGATGGTCCAACTGGATATATTAACTGCTTCACACCATATTAATTCTCCAATATGGGACTTCTCTAACACAACTCACACGTGCATCATAATAATCGTCCCCTCACGTGTGAGCTCGAGTGCCCATCGGGCCCGCATTGCTACACCACAACGTCCACTGGCCCGCAAACCGCATTAACCATCAAATTTCTTCCTTGAGATGTTCACCAAACACCGATACATATTGAGAGTGGACCACCAAACCATCGGCTCTAATACCATTTTAGTCCAATCTGAAAGCTTAACAACCGCATAAATATAAAGAGTATACATGACTCATTCACAACCGATATAAGACAACAATAACTTCAATAGTCAATAAGTTCATATTGGTAGAGGGACTCTTGACACCACATGAATGCTTAACACTTTGTCTGTCTCGCAAAAAATCAATGATTTAGATGACGTTTCTCTTTTAAAAATAATTGCTTGTAAAAATTATTAAACAAAAAAATGCATTTTTATTGTTCACGAAAATTAGAAAATTTTAAAAAAAATGGCCTCAATTGCCTTAATTTTCTCAAATAAGGGCTTGAAGTTAGATTTATTTCAAATAAGGGCCTAAAGTACCCTATTTGTTTCAAAGATGGGCCTGATCATGGGCATTCTAATCTTTTTTATATTTTCTAATTTGTTTCAAAGATGGGTCTGACCAGGAAACATTAATTGTTGTTGAAATTGAAAATATTTTTTATTGGCTAACTATTTCAAGTGATAAAAGTAATCATCTTTAGAAACATGTTTCTCCAAATCATTCAAAAATTAATGAACGAAAAAAATATATTCATTGCTCACGAAAATGTCGAAACATTAGTTGTTGGCGATAATGAAAATATTTTTCATTAGCCAATTATTTAAAACGATAAAAATAATGAAATATTTTTTTCAAATCACTTTATTTTTCGCGATACAAACGGAGTCTAAGCGCTATGCTTTTTTTAACTAACCTCATTGGCTTTTGCGTGAATATCAACGAACATGTTTTGGTCAATTCTTTCATCGTGAGAGGAGTAGTTCCAAGTTCCAAGGGATATCAATACAGCGGCAGCGAAATGCAAAATTGCCAGGTTAAAAAAAAAAAACTCGATAGAGATATATTTGTAATCATTTGACCTCATTTGACTAGCACGAGACAAGTGTCTGAATAACTCGTAGGAAAAAAAGAAGAGGAGAGAGGTCGAATGAGAAAAAACAAAGACGGACTCTTCAGGAGCCATTAATGGGGGGGTGGAGGGTAAAAAAGTAGGGTTTGCTGATAAGTTGCCAGCGAAACCCATCTCAAACGAGTGCCACACGGCTCTTTGCGGGAGGCGAAGAAGATGAAGAGGTCCAAACTAAAGCTGACCTTTTGCAATCCCTGCACTAAATGCACTTTTCCGTCCTCTTTGACTCTTCTCGAACTTCCTCCTCCTCTTCTTCCTCCTCAGTCAGCATCAGGAACAGGCCCTACGTTTTGCTAAGCTCGTTCTCATCCCCTTCTCTCTCTCTCTCTCTCTCTCTCTCTCTCTCTCACTCTCACTCTCTCTCTCTATATATATATATAGGAACCACACAAACAGACAAGCAAATGCCTTAGCGTTAAGCTACTAGATCAAGCCTCATCTGCCAGCTGAAACCAAAGGAAACTACTCCTGCTCAAGACATCGCAGAGAGAGAGAGATGGGAAGACCACCGTGCTGTGACAAGATTGGAGTGAAGAAAGGGCCATGGACACCAGAAGAAGACATCATGTTGGTGTCTTACATTCAAGAGCATGGGCCTGGGAATTGGAGATCTGTTCCCACTAACACAGGTTATTGCTCTACATTTTTAGCAGGAAAAACCACATGGCTTCCCTTTTTTTTTTACCAGTGTTGTTTTTTTTTTTTTGCCTTTTTCTCTTTTGGGGGTTGGGTTATCTTTTGCTGGTTGGTTGAATCATTAAATTGCTGCAATCAATATATGTCCTGCACTAGCTGAAGCTAGTTCATGTGGTGGTGTGTGTCCTCTGGGTTGGTTCTTTCTTTATCTTTTCACCTTCTTTCCTTGGTAGACTTTGAGTCTCTTGCCCCAATTAATGTAGCAGATGTACTTTATGTTCATTCACTCGTATCCATACATTTCTAAGATTTTTAAGCGTATGTGTGAATCAGGTTTGCTCAGATGCAGCAAGAGCTGCAGGCTCAGATGGACTAATTACCTCCGTCCCGGCATCAAGCGCGGTAGCTTCACCGATCAAGAAGAAAAGATGATCATCCACCTTCAGGCTCTTCTTGGTAATAGGTATGTACCCAGTACGTGTCCATTTTTTTAGGGTTTCCTTTCAACTCTACTGTGGCTCCACAAAACAGAAACCGTCTGTTTGCTAAACAAAAACTGTATGTTCCACCGACGGTGTATGGAATAAAAATCTTATGTTTTTTTACATTTATACACGCATAAAGATCTCTTTTTGTGTGTGTAACTTTTTTGGTTTAAAATTTTGATTGTTAACCCTAAAGAAAGAGATTTATTTTTGGTGGCATGGGCAGGTGGGCGGCCATAGCTTCTTACCTTCCTCAGAGGACTGACAATGATATCAAGAACTACTGGAACACCCACTTGAAGAAGAAGCTGAAGAAGCTTCAAGGCCTGGCAAGTCCTGATGATGACGACTGCAAACATCACCAACAAGGGTTCCCTACAACTTCAAACTCCATTCTCAAGGGCCAGTGGGAGAGGAAGCTCCAAACCGACATTCACATGGCCAAACAAGCCCTCTATGAAGCCTTGTCATTGGACAACAAACAAAGTTTTTCGAACGAAGCAACAACAGCGCTTGGTGACGGCGACGACGTTTGCAACAGACCGCCACACCAAGAATCAAGCTACGCATGGAGCACCAAGAATATCGCGAGATTGCTCGAAGGATGGATGAAGAGCTCGCCGAAACCGAGGAAGACAGAAGCGGAAACTGCTGCCTGCTTCGCAAATGTTTCTGACAAGATGGCTGCCGCTGCAGTTTCAAGCACCAGCGAAGGCGACGTTACGGGCGTGGCAACCCCAGAGTGTTTCGACTCGCTCTTCAGCTTCAACTCCTCAAACTCCGACGCTTCTCAATCGGTGTCGGCAGATGAAAACAATGTTAATTTGACGCCGGAAATGACCGCGATCTTCCAAGAGGAGAGCAAGCCGAGCTTGGAGAGCAATCATAATCATCAAGTGCCAATAAAGTTGATTGAAAAATGGCTGCTTGATGATGCTTCAGCACAGGGACTACAAGATGACTACCTCATGAGCATGGCATTAGATGAGGGTGTCTTTTTCTAACACCACCCAGATCAAAATTAGGGAAGCGACCAATTCTTGCATGGACAAGATCCACTTGAATGGAATCGAATCGCCTTGGACCGGGTCTATGCAAGAATTTGGCTAGTTAGAGAGACTCTTTGTTTGTCTTTTATGTTTATCATATAGGACTCAAGCTGTTTTCTGGCTGAAATCTTGCTTGTTATAGCCCAAAACTGGGGTAAATACTCCCTTTCTAGGAGAAGAAGGAAGCAAAGTGCAAAATTGATGTGTAAGGTAATTCTGTCTACTTATTATCAATAGGAGAAATATAAATATGTGCTTTTACATCTGATTACTACATACTCTCTTTCTCTTGCACATAGGTTCGTTTTGATAAAACTGAAAAAATAAGTGACGAAAATATGAAAGTTGTTTGGATGAACATGAAATAATACATTTTCTACCTGTGTCTAATGAAAACGGAATATTGAGAATTATTAGAAGGTTTTGACATAATGATTGGCGACATTTTCATTTCGATAGAATATTTTACCATATGAATTATAAATCCAATATTACTTCTAAGCAATACCAATCAAACTGAAGTAAGTTATTTATTATGCGTCACCATAAATGATTTTTCAACATAAAACAATCAGTTAAGTTTTGAAATATGCTTTTTCTTTTCAATAAATAGAAGATTGTTCGGATGTGTTGGGATCTACCTCACTTGCTGCTGCTCGATTGAGCCCTAAACATTTTTATATTTTTATAATTGAATTCATCCGATCAATTTTGGCTGGAAATCGTTAACGTGGATGTCAGCCATCCTACATGGCATGGCCGGCGTAACATGGGCAATTTCTTTATAATATTAGTTAATATCTTTTCGAATTTTTTATTTATTCTTTTTCTTCTGTTATCCTTCTTTATTTTTTCCTTTTTCCCTTCGTTGGCCATTGTTGGGCGTCGTTGAGGGCTAGCGGAGGTCGTCGACCTCAGGCGAGAGCAGCTCGAGAAGTGTCGAGTTCTAATTCAATAATGAAATTACGCCTTACTGCTATATTACTATGTTTCTCTCGACAGGTTTGAGTAAAAAGGAAAAAGAAAATAAAAGGAAGAGGCATTAACCGGCGGCTTGAACTTAGGACAATATGTAGGAAGTGAATGTGACATGACAACAATTATGGCCTGACTCATATGACCAGGACGTGGGTACATCTACAACGAATCAAGGAAATTTGATGTTGACCTGATCATCGCTAACCACTGAATAATTTCTCTTGCTCTAGACTTCTCACGATTCATTGCTCACCTACATCGATCTCCCTGTGGATTCATTATCTAGGGTTTTCCCTGCCACTTCCACTCCCTATCGATCGCCCAGGGGAAAAATTAATAAATTTCCATATATTTTGCCTTTGGAAAAGTCGCATGTTTCGGCAGGGGAACTTGATTATGACATAGAGTCGCCGCTATAAATTCTTGATCTCCCCCGCCAAAGTATGGTCTCCATTAGCATTTCCCCTGTCGGTAGGGGAAGCCGAAAGCAAGCTCCAAGTTGCTCATAGCCTGTGTTTTTAGATTCATTTCAAGGGAAATCGATAACCTGAAAAATGTTTTTCGTTTTCGTTCATAGAATAACTGTGCATATCGCTTAAAGAAATTAACGAAAGAGACATATTACAGACACCAAGCTATGCCTAAAGATTTTCATCAACGATGGATCGGTCTTCTCTCGATCCGTCCTTGCTGGACGGCACTAGAGATCATCGCTAGAAAAACTTCGAAACAAACCCTCCGACCATGTCGACAACTTCGCTATTTCTCGGTGGTTTTATATATATATAAAGAAAATTAGCCAGATGGACATAGGGGATTTAGGTTCATTAGTTGAGTCATGAGACCAAAGCCTAACTCAAGGGTCGATTTATCGAGTAGGGTGCGCATGGTAACACTTCTAGAAACGGATTTCTGCTCTAGAATGGCTTCTGGAGCAGAAATCCGTTTGGTGATTTTAACTTATGAAGCAAAAGTCCGTTTGGCAAAAAAATTTACTTCTAAAATTGTTTTTCCCCCAATTTGAGAAGTTAAAAAAAAATTGTTTCTCAACTCAATAAGTACTTCTTGCCTCGCCCTCTTTTCATTACGCCCTCAGCTACTTTTCAACACTCCCGCCTTTGCCGGCTGCGGACCTCCGTCGCAGCCCACTGCTGACCACCGCCCGCGATCACCCGTTAACCACCACGGCCACCCGCCACCAACCACCTCCGACTAGTATTTTAAAAGTAGAAATTTTCAATCGTTACCAAGCTAATGTCTCTGATCATAAATCAATTTCTAGAGTAGAAATAGAAAATTCAACTTCTGCTTCTCAGTAGAAGTAGAAAAATCAACTTCTGGCCAAAAGTTCTGAAGCAAAAGTGTTTCCGGCGCCTAAATGTGCAATTACAATACGGTCTTACTCTTAAACAGCTTCTTGAGACATTTGTCAACCATGCCCATATTACTGCGCACATAGAATTCAAGGTAGAAACAAAATAGCCCTTGGGAATATGCAAAGATGATGCCCTAAATGCGAAAACATGTGAAAAGGGCTTAGACTCCAAAGTTCTTAATGCTTGGATCATGCACACCTTTGCGTATTTAGCTCGAATTGGGCAATAAAGGCATCCAAAAGAAGGATAAATAAATAAAGACTTCTAGCTAGGTAAGCATACGACGAATATACCTTCATCTAATTCAAGGTGAATCAAGCTACTACGGCAAAAGTATACTTTTAATGTCAAAAATTGTGTACAGAGATCACTTTGATACCAAAAGTTTCAAACGAATCACCTTAGTGCCAATTTTTTTGAAAAATGATTAGTTTAGTGCTAAGTCTGATTTGGTCTTCCAGGAAAGGTGGTGTGCCCTTATTTTATGAATAAAAGAAGTCGATATAGCCACCAGAGAGTCTAGTCAGCAACATAAATGTTGGGTACTGAACCCAATCTATATTCAATCTAAATTGCGGAAACATGGCCATATGAATCACTTGAGTCACTGATCGTAAAAAGCATATCACGAGGACATACCTTAATTGTCACAGGTTAAGAGCCCTTTGCAATCTCGGAGTTGCTTTGACGTACGTCAATCAACAGTCAGTCGGAAGGACAGTTATACGTTCTCTGTTTTTGGGAGTGAGTGGAATGTTACAATTACAGATCCTCTGGAAAGAATGTCGTTCTTTTAAGTAACGTCTGTTGAACGAAGGAACGTATCCTTTCGTTCAAGTAACGTCTGCTGAACGAAGGAACGTATATTTTCGTTCAACATTGCAGATAACGGTTAGGGGTGTAGCCCGCATGAGCGCACACCGTAACCCTGTGGACCCTACTTAACATAATCAAATATCTCCCACTCGCCCATGCAGGGAAAACGACTCTCATTCGCCCACAGAGGGCCAAACATAACTCTTAATATCTTCGCAAAGTTCATATTTGCAAATAACTTGTGCGACCAGCATACTCTGAGAGGTCGTTATTATACATCCGTTGGGAGTATATGACAACTCTTTAAAAAATGGACATAATCAAGGATGGATTTTAGTATGTTGTACCCTAGATCGATTAGTCACATTTGTACATATCACTGGATCTCATTTAATAATTAGATACATTATATTCACAATTATGATTACACTAAATATGTCACGCCCCGACTCTCGAGCCCGCGACATCCCTTGCCAAATCGCCACGATGTCATAGAGATAGCTTCCCAGGCACGCTATCGACCTAGCACTTAACTACGCATGCGGAAACGTTTAAACCTCCTGACATCAAACAATCAAGGAATAGAATAGCATGAATCAAACACCACAACTTATTCACTTAAATAAGAATAAACAATTATACATAACGGCAGACGTTCGAGCATAACCCCATACTTCGGGGCGACTAGACAAGACCTAAAAAGGTCACATGGTCAGGTGAGGTCAACTACTCAGTTTCTTCAACAGACTACTCCGACAGCCAATCCTTGGTGTTCACGAGACTTCGCCGCTTGGGACCTGAAAATGTTATCCCACGACGGGGTGAGAATAAATCTCAGTGAATCAAGCCTAAGCTCGGTTAGGAAACTGATTCGCCCAGGGGATCCTAACCGAAGCTCACAAATCACACATGCACATATAGCAACTATCCACAGTTAACAATATAATCATCATCCACATGCACACTTACCAGCTTCATCCATACATAATGCAATGCTCGACATGACTCAGCAGTCAATGTCAATCAATCACTCAATCACAGCATCACATCCACAAGTATGCACAAGACATTCCCCAGGACAATGCACACAATACAATAATAACTCGAACACAAGCGAGTATGAACGTCCGTCTTCCTACTCCATTTGTCCCATTCCAAATTTCGTAGTCGGGATGCGTTCACACTAACCCATGCACAAAGTTACACTGTATTCAATCCTTTTTATTAACGGTTAACGTGCCCACGGCACCAGAGAGGATCTACGCGAAAGAGGGCGTGATACGACTCTCCCAATAACGCGATCCAACACCTCAGTGCGATCCAGCGTCTCACCGCACCGGCAGCACCGGTCTACGTTTCTTTACTCTCGGCAACGGCTACTACAAGCGGTGTATCCAGTGTACCCATCACGGCACCAGCAAGTAGGCATCCCTAAACGGGGCGTCGGTCCAACATCCATTGTGACCGGCATCCGATAATTCCTTAAAACCGTACGTCTGGCACGGGGCATGAATTATCGTGCTTCTGGCAAGTCGTATAGTCCCGTACAAATCATAGGACACGAACTTACCAGGAACCTCATTGTTTTTCCTTCATATGACCATACATAATACATCCAGCAATCAACCCTTTTCATTATCTTGGTTAAGGCCGGATGCTCACACAGGCATGTAAAAGTCTCGGCCAAAGGCCATTTTCATGCTAAAATATGTCATTTGACTTTACACTTAGTCCTATGCACATGCCGACTATCCACTAGTCATAGCAATCATACCCAGGGTGATTAACCCTCAATCATCAATTGACAGTGAAAGAACATTCACTACACTCAGTCAGGCATTTCAGAGAGGCGATTCAATCAACGAAACCATAACTCAATCCTGAGTAATTAAACTCAATCAAATAATATCCAGCTCAATTCATGCCATGTTATTTATTAATCGATTCAATTTAGTACATTGATCGCTCGCTCGTCTCTGGCCTATCGCTCACTCGCGATCACACAACGGTAATCCATTGCCCAATCAATCAATCAACTAGCAACAATTAGCCACAGAAAATTCAATCAACTCGGCTAATTTAAACGATCGGCCATTTAACCTAATCCCAATTTATATTTAAACCGGCCCCGATCGTGTACCTAAATTCCACAATTCACAAAATAACTAATCCTAGGCGCAATTAGCACCCTAACCAAGGATTAGGGTCAACTCACATCCAATTTAAGCTCGGGCAGTCTCTACGGCGGCGACGCGGCGGCTACGAACTCACGAACTTCGGTGAGGCTCGGAATTCCTTTCGGAGACTCTCGGATCACGGCTCAACTTTCCCAGACAAAGGCCCAAACCCACGGCCCATGGGCCACAACTCTCGGCCCACTTGGCCCACGGACCCGGCACATAGCCCATGGCACTGGCCAACCCGCTCGGCCCACGGCCCAGTACACGGGTGTTGACACCTGATTTTTTACCATTTATTATTGTGATTTTTAAAATTAATTAAAAATATCAAAAAAGGTCATAAAATCACAAAATCAACTTTGGAAGCCTTGGTTTAGCCTTAGGAACCAATTTTGAACAAAAAATATTTTTCGGTATTTTTAATATTTTTCGAGTTTATTTAATTATAAAATACCCAAAAAAATCAGAAAAATACCATTCGTGGTCAGAAAAATACCCAAAAATATTCGATAATTTTGTTTTAATTTCCTCTTCAAGTGTGTCACTTTAAATCTCAAAAATTCGGCTCGGGTCACTATGTTCCTTCACAAACATAAACCCGAACCGAGCCAAAAAAAAAAAATTCCTTTTCGAGTCTTTTAGTTTTCAATTCTCACTTTTTATAAGCTATGACATTGGATTCTAAAGTCTTAAAGTGCAATCAGGTCAATTTGCCCTCCAATTTAATCAATTTTTACCAAAAGGGCTTAATTGCACATTTTTCTTTCAATTAGTCCCCGGTTTCACGGATGTATACGTATGCTCTACGTATTTATACGTCATACGTATTTATACGTTATGCATATTTGTACTATTTGGTAACCTCTTTAACTCTTGTAATAATAATAATGGTTATTATTTTTAACACCTTTGTTAGTGCCTTTTTTTTTAGCATTTTTGTATTGTGAGTGCTATTGCTAGTGCTATTTTTAAATAGAATTTTTGTATTATAAATTGTGAGTGCTATTGTTAGTGCTATTTTTAAATGACATTTATTTATCATAAATTGTGAGTGCTATTGTTAGTGCTATTTTTAAATGGCATTTATTTATCATAAATTGTGAGTGCTATTATTAGATAGAATTTATAATTGTTAGTGCTATTTTTAAATAGCATTTTTGTATTATAAATTGTGAGTGCTATTGTTAGTGCTATTTTTAAATAGCATTTTTGTATTATAAATTGTGAGTGCTATTGTTAGTGCTATTTTTAAATGTTATTTATTTGTGAGTGTTATTTTTAGATAGAATTTATAATTGTTAGTGCTATTTTTAAGTACAATTTATTGGAAGGTATTTTTGGCTATAAAAGGATGGCAAGAGTTTTGAGGTTGAGAGGGAGAGACATTTTGTAGAGTGTGCAAATTTTTGAGAGCTTAGAGAGAAGAACACAAACACTCTCTATATTCTCATAATCTTGAGTGAGCAAAATATACTAAGTTCGGAATATTGATTCCACATATTGCTAGCACAATTGTTGTGGAGTTATTAGTCGTCTCCCCGTTCGTCAATTGGTTGTGCGTCCGAACTAGATGCCTAACACTTGTGGAGGCTGAGATCGAAGAACATCGAACCGACACCTCCGTTCAAGCACGCTACGAGAGGTAATCTATTTACTCCCTTTGAGACTTTGTGATTTTTTTCGATTGAAATGCACGAAGTACGCCTCTGGAGATACATGTATGGGTTGTTATTTATTTCCGCTACGTGTTACGTGGATCCCAACAGTGGTATCAGAGCCAATCCTTAGGTGTTTTCGTGCATTTAATTGATTTTTTGCAATTTTTGCAATACTATGGCCAATATGTATTAACGAATTGTTCGTCTTACATGGCTAATGGAGATTGATTATTTTATATGATAAATTAATCAACGTAGCAAAAATTGAGACTAAATCAATTTTGAATCGAAAATTTATGGCTATCTTATTTTACGTAAAAATTCTGAATATGATTCAACGTAGAATTTTTATTGTGCCTTCCTAAGTTTTAAATTGTGAATTTATTACTTACGTGAAAGGGTGGTGATCATGGAAAAATCCCTAATCAATGTGATTGATGTATATATGAATGTATGATGATTATTTATATATTTGGGGTTGTAATTATTAAATAGAGGCTGCATACTCCTTTTATTTTTCATGTAATCTTTATTTTTAGCATAGTCAATTGTTGATGTAAATGCTACGAGGATTACGTGGAGGAGCCTTTTAAGTCGGCGAGCTCTTTGGGGCCCAATTCTTGAAGAGTTCAAGAAACCAAGAAGAAGCGAAGAGCGGCTCTCCGTTATTAAAATATTAAAATGATTAAATGTGGTCTCATTGGCTCGAGACCCATTAAATCATAATTCCATGATCACCACGTAGGATAGATGTTTATGTGATTGACATCTATTTATTTATTATGATTACGTGAGCATGTTAAACTGGTTAATGTGCAAAGTCAGACTTACCTCACCCAAAATTGCGCCTGCATGAAATCCTAGTTAGGAAAATCACTCGCGTTAGGTACCGAAAGGGCGTTGGTAACGACACCAGCGTAACCAAGTCCCCGAACCCAAAATCTCTGGTTCCGTAGAACTGATCGATCTCTCCCAATCGATCAGTAAGGTTTCCGGTCTACCCTCCAAGAAAGACCGGTGGCGACTCCAAATGCATGCACAAGTTGCACATGCCACCACGACCACACTAAGGTCGAAAGCGATCGACTCTTATCGTCGAATCCTCCTGAAAAATACTCCCGCCGCGATTTGGTATGGGCCTGGGAGGGCTTGCGCCGATCCAAGACCCGTGGTCGGTAATCCATTAGCCGCGTCCGCTTCCGGACGGGTCGCGACAGCTGGCGACTCCGCTGGGGACCTTTGTTCTAGAACCAATGGTTCTAGACCTCAAGTGGACTTAGGCCGTAATTAAAACGCTGAGTGATTTTTCTAACCCTGCAGGCGGTCTTGAAGGTGAGGTAAGTCCGCTCATGATAGGTGTTATATGTTTTTGCAGATTGGAGTGATAAGGGGAGTAGTCTGTGATTGACGTTGTCTTATGCAGGTTGGCGTAGGAATGAATGATTGTGTGTATGTTTTATATTGAAGCGGTGATTGTTAAATAAGATGCATGTCTATTGCTTTAGCACGACACCGAAAATACACACAACCGCGCCTAAAATCTCGGGCGCCGCCTATAGGAAAACAATAGAAGGGATTGAAAATGGAATCTCCGTGAGGAAAAACACGGGGTAATCCACTTTTCAATTCCGCTCATTTTGAGCTATGGATCGAGCCCCAATGCAACGATAGTTGTGCAATGGAATCTGCTCTTTCTAGAACTCGAGGTGGGAACCTTGACCTTAGGTGCCAAATCCTTTGATTTTTAGAAGTTTTATCCTCACTTGTCTCATGTGCATGTCTTTAGATGATTGATATATCTAAAACCACCTAAAAAAAATCGGTGATCCTGGAGTCACATCTCGAAGACTGGAACTGGGGCATCTCCAAGTGTTCAGACCACGTTCCTTTGATTGGTTTGGCATTTTTAGTTCTCTTGTATAAGACTAATTTTGCTTGGGTCCTCTCTATCTCGTCTCTTAGATTGATTGTATTAGGGATCTATTTGTATTGTATACATCTCGATAAGGCTCATTTCTATCGAAAATATGGGCAAATTCCCCAAACCCGCGGAGCATGGTGGAATTCGTCTCTTCAGTGTAAAATACATTTGGCCGCAGAGCCACTCGTTTGGTAAAAGGACGTATCGTTCCTAATTGATTTTTAATCAGATCTGGGGATAAATTTTTCTCCATTTTTTTTTTATCTCAGGTGATAAAAGAGACAATGCACCCAAAAGCTCATGCATTCAAATGACAAAACAGACGTCGCCCAGCTGGGGCAAATGAACCGTAGGCGTTGCAAATACCTTCAAGCACGGATGGAGGAATTTGATAGATGTTGTGCATATCAATATGCAACAGCAAAACGGAATGCAAATCAAGTGTAAAAGGACGTATCGTTCCAAAATGATTGTTTTCTTGATATGGGAATAATGCTTCCTTTCTTTTCCTCTCAGATGATGATCAAGAGCAGAGGACGCAGGATGTAATGCTTTCAAATAACAAACAGGGAACATCAAATACCTCAAATGGCGACTGTGATCGAGAGAATCACCAAACCGCCACATGACGAATCCCAAGAATATCAAGCTGTCTTGAGACAGATAAAATTGATCAAGGACTCTGACAATCGAGATGGATAATCAGAATCTACAAAAATCAATGGGAGCAGGTTCCCCCCATTTTCTTTGAGGAGCCAAACCGGGGGCAAACTCTCATGATCCCCCATGAAAGCGCATCAGACCATGGTCATCGAATCCAGAGATGACAAACAGCAAAACCATGCCTAACTGGGGCAAGTGAATCATTTGTACGCCGGACGTTTCTCCTCTGGCAAAGTCAATGGACACAATAACAGAGTCGTCCGCATCAGAATCAAACCACAAGATACGAATTTGGGTGAACGGTAACCTTGTATCGTTCCAATTTGGTCTTCGAAGACCACATGCCTAACATGAGTTTTTACTCATTTTGCAGGAAGTCGTTGGCGCTGAAAGCCCCAAATGAAAAGAGCGCGCTAACAGGGAGGCGAATTGAATCAGTGGCCCTAGAAGTCAGAATTCCAGGAGATGGTCTTTGATGATAAGACCTAGTGGATGGAACTATGAAGAATGGCGCTGGAATGCGCCCAAAAACACAAATGGATCTCCTCTGGGGCAAATCCTCGAGAATGATTCATCGCCAACCAAACGGAAGGATCGTGGCCACAATATAGATGGCCAATTTCTGCAAGCCGCGCGTTTGTGTTCGAATGGAAACACAAAGCAAGAACAAGGCTGTATCGTTCCAATTCGCCTTGAATTTTGGAACGCAAACTGACACATAATTCCCGTCTTTGACAGGGGATCGCCATCAAGGCGAAACAGGTTTTCACATCCCATGTATTACCCGTTGGAATACATGACCAAGGGTAAAATGTATCGTTCTAATTTTTTTGAAAAATTCATGAACGAACAATAACATGTTTCTTCTGCATTTTCAGGGATCTCCAGCCACGAGGAACAGGTAAGTATCCCTCTCCCAAAATCCCTTGAAGATGTGGAATAAAAAATAGAGAAAAAAAGAAAAGCTTTCAGAATCTAGTGTCTAGAAAAGACATAGAATTCAAATTTCATTAGCATTCATGTTTTGAAACAGGAGGTTGTCTGAACATGAATAAGAACATGCATGGGGCATCATAAAATCCCCTTTGACGGGTAAAATTTCTGGAGAAAATGAAAGAGATTTTTCCAATAAAAAATTGTTCAAAACAATCAAAAGGGCGCTTCCTCAAAGGCGAGAGGCAAAGCCTAAATCCAAACACGTCCTCTACACACTTGAGAGAGGAGTGGAGCGGATCAGATAGCAAAATCTGGACCTACGGAAGTAGGGATTATTCGCAGCAATTACTTGGATTGGGACGACGGAGGCATTCGTTTCATATCCCCCAAACACTACAGGTGACCGTTGATAACCCCTTTGAACGGCGGTTTTCATTCTCAACCCTGTCAAGAACCACCCCACATCGGGGCAAAACAGGAGTAAGTCCAGCAGCATCAGGAGGAAATTGTTAGAAATTTTCTTGCTCGGACTAACATCAATCTTTGTGTGTTGTTTATATGGTAATCCAAGTGCCATAGGATGACGAGAAGCGTTCATTTCTCTATCCCACACACGTTTATCATTTGCACAGTCAAGTTGAACCTGCAAATTCATTTCATAAACCCGTTGGTGATCATTGCAAATTCCAAGATAAAGGCAGATCACTTCAGAAACGAGGGAGTTCAAGACCTAGGGTTTACGAAAAAGCTACTAAGTCAATACTCAAGCGTGCTAAGAGCCAAATCATATATCTAGCACAATTGCCAAAGCATCTCACTTGCGACAAGGGATTAAAGAAATCCCCAACATCAGAAAAGAAAAAGCAAAGTGCCTGATAAAAGCAAGGTCGATGCTCGTGAAAATTGTTAAATTGACCTCCAATGAAGCCTCGTGGGGAAAGAGAAAAACCTCTAAAGGAGCCAAATCCAAAAGGCTGCTCCCCGAATGCTATTAAGCACAGAACGAAGACATAGAGAGAGTCGGTCTCTGAATGCAACAAGAGACGCTCTTTAAAGAGCTGGTGCACACCGCAAGATAGGTTGCGCGCCTCAAAGGCTAAAGATGCAGAAAAGAAAGGACAGGTGGCAAATCAACAATGATCACCAATGTCAAACCCGCCACGAATTCTGGGCCAAAAATAAGCCTTTTTCGGTCCCCAATCCTACCAATGTTACAACCCCGAAACAGTCTTCTCTGACTAAGACACTTGGGTTAACATATAGCTTAGCTCGAAGAAGTACGAGCAAGACTATTTCTTTCTCATTTTGCAGGGTTCTTGACTTGTAAACCCGGAGCAGATGGTGAAGACTTTCATTCAATGGCCTCGACTCCAAAGCGAGTCCCCCTTGAAAGCCAATATCCAAGCCTAACATTACGGTCCCGTGGAAGACCTCCCGACCGATCAAAATGTATGCGCTGCGAATGAGCCTAAAACCTAGGCACAGGTTAGTATGGAATTGAGTGCGTCCCTTATAAAAATCATTACCTCCAAACAGGTGAGATGGCCTCCTTGTCGAGAAATATTCCAATTGATGTTTTGAACAAACTCTTTTTGGAATTTTCAAACTGTTGATCCAGATTTTCCGTGCAAGGGATTTGTGATCACATTTGCATGTTGCAAGAATGCTTTGGATAACCTCCAGCATCAAAATGCACATTTCATGATTAAAACTTAAATCATACGGTTTTGTCAAAATGGACAGCCGTGGTCTTCCCAAAGATTACTAACGTTTTTTGGTGAAGAAAAATCTTTCAGGCTCAAACTTCTGCAGGATACCTGGAGAACCCAGCTCCCAGAATGTCGCCTCAACAGACTCAAGTGAAGTTTTGTCAAAATAAAATCTTTCACTGCTTCAAAAAACTGAATTCCCGACAAACTTCGGGGTCTCCAAAAGAAAGGGGGAAGAAAAATCCTTTTAAAAGAAAAAGTCCTATCAGACGTGGAGAACCCTCGTCCCAGGACCCATTTTCAAAATATCAAACTGTCTCATCGGACGTGGAGAACCCTCGTCATGAGACCCCTTTTTCAAAACTTAGGCAGTCTCATCGAACGTGGAGAACCCTCGTCATGAGACCCCTTTTCAAAATATCAAACAGTCTCATCGGACGTGGAGAACCCTCATCATGAGACCCCTTTTCAAAATTTAGGCAGTCTCATCGGACGTGGAGAACCCTCGTCATGAGACCCCTTTTCAAAATTTAGGCAGTCTCATCGGACGTGGAGAACCCTCGTCATGAGACCCCTTTTTCAAAACTTAGGCAGTCTCATCGGACGTGGAGAACCCTCGTCATGAGACCCCTTTTCAAATATCAAACAGTCTCATCGGACGTGGAGAACCCTCGTCATGAGACCCCTTTTCAAAGCAAAACAACGGTAGATACCGCCTGAAGGGTCAAATGATGGTAGATACCGCCTGAAGGGTCAAATCAAAGGTAGATACCGCCTGAAGGGTCAAAACAAAGGTAGAAACCGCCTGAAGGGTCAAATCAAAGGTAGAAACCGCCTGAAGGGTCAAAACAAAGGTAGAAACCGCCTGAAGGGTCAAAACAAAGGTAGAAACCGCATGAAGGGTCAAATCAAAAGTAGAAACCGCCTGAAGGGTCAATCAAAGGTAGAAACCGCCTGAAGGGTCAATCAAAGGTAGAAACCGCCTGAAGGGTCAACTCAAGGTAGAAACCGCCTGAAGGGTCGACCAAAGGTAGAAACCGCCTGAAGGGTCAAAACAAAGGTAGAAACCGCCTGAAGGGTCAAAACAAAGGTAGATACCGCCTGAAGGGTCAAAACAAAGGTAGATACCGCCTGAAGGGTCAACTCAAGGTAGATACCGCCTGAAGGGTCAAACCAAGGTAGAAACCGCCTGAAGGGTCAACTCAAGGTAGAAACCGCCTGAAGGGTCAAACCAAGGTAGAAACCGCCTGAAGGATCAAACCAAGGTAGAAACCGCCTGAAGGGTCACATATGGTAGAAACCGCCATAAGGGTCAATTCATTGGTAGAAACCGCCATAAGGGTCAACTCATTGATAAATATCGCAGTAAGGATCAACACAAAGGTCTGATCCACCATACGGATCAAAATTCTTGGCAAATCCCAAAGCGTGGGATGCGCCTTCCTTAGGTTCCTACCAGTTAGGAATCCCATCATGGTATGACCTACCATACAGGTCAGAGCTTAATCTCCCTAGGATATTCTGAATGACGAGTCCTAGGCATCTTCTTGAAAGTCGTCGCAACCGGCAGCATCCGACAGGTGAGCTTCAGGTAAGCCTCTCTCACTCCGGCCCATGTTCAAATTGTTAGAGCAAACCGGGGATTGAATTGAGCTTTTATCAATAGGCTTAAGGATCCGATGTCATAACATTTCTTCTCTCATTTTCCCAGTTGAGTCGGTTAGGAATCAGGTGCCACCTTATCTTTGAGAGAAACCTCTAACGAGATTCCTCTCAAAGAGGGGCAGCTGTTGACACCTGATTTTTTACCATTTATTATTGTGATTTTTAAAATTAATTAAAAATATCAAAAAAGGTCATAAAATCACAAAATCAACTTTGGAAGCCTTGGTTTAGCCTTAGGAACCAATTTTGAACAAAAAATATTTTTCGGTATTTTTAATATTTTTCGAGTTTATTTAATTATAAAATACCCAAAAAATCAGAAAAATACCATTCGTGGTCAGAAAAATACCCAAAAATATTCGATAATTTTGTTTTAATTTCCTCTTCAAGTGTGTCACTTTAAATCTCAAAAATTCGGCTCGGGTCACTATGTTCCTTCACAAACATAAACCCGAACCGAGCCAAAAAAAAAAAAATTCCTTTTCGAGTCTTTTAGTTTTCAATTCTCACTTTTTATAAGCTATGACATTGGATTCTAAAGTCTTAAAGTGCAATTAGGTCAATTTGCCCTCCAATTTAATCAATTTTTACCAAAAGGGCTTAATTGCACATTTTTCTTTCAATTAGTCCCCGGTTTCACGGATATATACGTATTCTCTACGTATTTATACGTCATACGTATTTATACGTTATGCATATTTGTACTATTTGGTAACCTCTTTAACTCTTGTAATAATAATAATGGTTATTATTTTTAACACCTTTGTTAGTGCCTTTTTTTTTAGCATTTTTGTATTGTGAGTGCTATTGCTAGTGCTATTTTTAAATAGAATTTTTGTATTATAAATTGTGAGTGCTATTGTTAGTGCTATTTTTAAATGACATTTATTTATCATAAATTGTGAGTGCTATTATTAGATAGAATTTATAATTGTTAGTGCTATTTTTAAATAGCATTTTTGTATTATAAATTGTGAGTGCTATTGTTAGTGCTATTTTTAAATAGCATTTTTGTATTATAAATTGTGAGTGCTATTGTTAGTGCTATTTTTAAATGTCATTTATTTGTGAGTGTTATTTTTAGATAGAATTTATAATTGTTAGTGCTATTTTTAAATACAATTTATTGGAAGGTATTTTTGGCTATAAAAGGATGGCAAGAGTTTTGAGGTTGAGAGGGAGAGACATTTTGTAGAGTGTGCAAATTTTTGAGAGCTTAGAGAGAAGAACACAAACACTCTCTATATTCTCATAATCTTGAGTGAGCAAAATATACTAAGTTCGGAATATTGATTCCACATATTGCTAGCACAATTGTTGTGGAGTTATTAGTCGTCTCCCCGTTCGTCAATTGGTTGTGCGTCCGAACTAGATGCCTAACACTTGTGGAGGCTGAGATCGAAGAACATCGAACCGACACCTCCGTTCAAGCACGCTACGAGAGGTAATCTATTTACTCCCTTTGAGACTTTGTGATTTTTTTCGATTGAAATGCACGAAGTACGCCTCTGGAGATACATGTATGGGTTGTTATTTATTTCCGCTACGTGTTACGTGGATCCCAACAGTGGTATCAGAGCCAATCCTTAGGTGTTTTCGTGCATTTAATTGATTTTTTGCAATTTTTGCAATACTATGGCCAATATGTATTAACGAATTGTTCGTCTTACATGGCTAATGGAGATTGATTATTTTATATGATAAATTAATCAACGTAGCAAAAATTGAGACTAAATCAATTTTGAATCGAAAATTTATGGCTATCTTATTTTACGTAAAAATTCTGAATATGATTCAACGTAGAATTTTTATTGTGCCTTCCTAAGTTTTAAATTGTGAATTTATTACTTACGTGAAAGGGTGGTGATCATGGAAAAATCCCTAATCAATGTGATTGATGTATATATGAATGTATGATGATTATTTATATATTTGGGGTTGTAATTATTAAATGGAGGCTGCATACTCCTTTTATTTTTCATGTAATCTTTATTTTTAGCATAGTCAATTGTTGATGTAAATGCTACGAGGATTACGTGGAGGAGCCTTTTAAGTCGGCGAGCTCTTTGGGGCCCAATTCTTGAAGAGTTCAAGAAACCAAGAAGAAGCGAAGAGCGGCTCTCCGTTATTAAAATATTAAAATGATTAAATGTGGTCTCATTGGCTCGAGACCCATTAAATCATAATTCCATGATCACCACGTAGGATAGATGTTTATGTGATTGACATCTATTTATTTATTATGATTACGTGAGCATGTTAAACTGGTTAATGTGCAAAGTCAGACTTACCTCACCCAAAATTGCGCCTGCATGAAATCCTAGTTAGGAAAATCACTCGCGTTAGGTACCGAAAGGGCGTTGGTAACGACACTAGCGTAACCAAGTCCCCGAACCCAAAATCTCTGGTTCCGTAGAACTGATCGATCTCTCCCAATCGATCAGTAAGGTTTCCGGTCTACCCTCCAAGAAAGACCGGTGGCGACTCCAAATGCATGCACAAGTTGCACATGCCACCACGACCACACTAAGGTCGAAAGCGATCGACTCTTATCGTCGAATCCTCCTGAAAAATACTCCCGCCGCGATTTGGTATGGGCCTGGGAGGGCTTGCGCCGATCCAAGACCCGTGGTCGGTAATCCATTAGCCGCGTCCGCTTCCGGACGGGTCGCGACAACGGGCCCGCGAAACAGGCCATGGCCCAGCAACACAGGGCACTCGGCCCACCGAAACAGGGCAGGGCGGCGGCCGGGGCTGGTTTGAGGACTCGCGGCCGGTGCAAGGCCAATGGAGGGTTTAGGCTAGGTCGGAGGGGTGTCGGGGGAACCGAGGGACGCGACAACGGTGGCGAAGGGCGGTCGGAGGCGGCTGAACCGGCGACAAACAGAACCGGGTGGGGCAGGGGTCTCGCGCGGCAGAAACAGGGGCGGCGGCTCGGGCCGATTTCCGGCCACCACGCGCGGCGGCGAGCTTCGCCGAGCTCAGGTAAGTTAGAGGGAAGTCCAAGGAAGCCGAAGGAGGTGGCGGTGCACGGCGGGGGCGACCGAATCGGCCGGATCTGAAGAAAAATCGGACCGGCAACCGAAACAGGGGTCCGAGGCTTTCGGGGCTGATTCAGGCGGCTCCGGCGGTCGAACGGCGGCGGGGTTGGATCGAGGGTGTCAAGGGGAGGAAGGTGGTCGTCGCTGAGGTGGTGGCCAGCTTTGGTGGTGCCACGAACGGCCGGAGGGAGCTCGAAGGCTCACGGGTCAGGGCTGTCCGAAACAGGGGGTAGGCGGCCTTCGGGTCTGAAGCGGCGTCCTGCGGCCAACGGCGACGGTAAGGTGGCGACGTCGGGGTGACAGTAGGACGGCGGTGCGGTGGTGGTGCCCTTCAAGGGTCGGCGTCGCACCAAAAAGGCCGAAGGAAGGAGGAGGAAGAGATGGGATCGGTCGGGGAAGGGAAAACAGAGAAAGAGAGAAAGAAGATGAGAGCGTGAGAAGAGAGAGAGAAAAGAAAGTCACGTGGGCGGCTGATGAAGAGGGCTGGTGGGGGTCCACAAGACTTTTGGGTCAATATGTCTCATGGGCAAATAATTGAGGGCATTTTGGTCTTTTGGCATTTTAGGACAGAAGGAAATTTGGTAAACTAGACGAAGGGTAATTTTTGTAATTTCACAGGTTAGGCTCGGTCAAGGTTAGGCTTGAGTCGCGAGGATTGAAATCCTAATTCATGGCGACTAAGAATCCCGAACCTAATCTAAACCAACTGAAATTCTAATTCGTCCAAACGTCGTCTCTTCAATCCCTTCGATCCAATACAATTTATCGACTGGATTTCGATCTCAATCCATTTTATCGAATTCAGGGACTTTACCGAAGTCGGATTTCTAGGGCGTCACAACTCTCCCCCACTTAGGAAATTTCGTCCTCGAAATTGAAGTACTATTACAGCCCTTCAAACGAATAAGAATATCTATGCCACATATTGTCCTCAATTCCCCAAATAGTTCCTTCAGGTCTATGGTGTTACCAAACCACCTTGGCTAGCGGATTCTTCATGTTCCGGAGCACTCGCTCTTTTCTAACCACTATTCCAACTGGACTTCTCACAAACGATGTCTACTCATCCAATTCAGTTTCCTCATAACCCATCCCATGAGTGGGTTCCGATTCGTACTTCCTCCATATCGACACTTGAAAAACATTAACCTTGGACCAGACCCGGTGGCAACACAAGAGAGCCCCAAATTCTCAATTCTTTTCAAAATTTCGAACGGTCTGACATGCCTTGGGCTTAACTTTCCTTTACTGCCAAAACGAGATGTCCCTCTTCATAGGCGACACCTTCTAAAAGATATAATTGCCCCTCTGAAATTCTAAAGGTCTTCGCCTCTTAATGGCGCAACTTTGCTAACGACTCTGCACTGTTCTTTGTCTGTCTCTGATATCCTTGATAGCTTCCATTGATTGTTCTACTAACTCAGGACTCGTAATTTTCCTTTCACCACTTCAGTCCCATTAAGCTAGTGTTCTACACGCTCTACTATACAGTGTCTCGAAAAATATCATCTTAATGCTCTGTTGGTAACTGCTATTTAGGCAAACTCCACCATGTGTAACTGTTCCTCCCAATTACCTTGAAATCCAAAACTCATGCCTCAAACCTGTACTCCAAAGTCTAAACTGTCCTTCCAAACTGACCATCCGTCTTCGAATGATAGATCATACTAAACTGCAGTCTCGTTTTTCCCAAAAATTTATACCACGCATATTTCAAATCATTCATTACCTCCACTCTGTACACCGAAATCACGGAACGACCACCAAACCCAAGTCAGATTCAAACTTACGATCCCCGTTTAACAATATACCGCAATTCCATATCCACAATTCGTTTAAACATGTTGGACCATCCAACTCTAAGGATACAACTCCACTGTGCCCATCTAACCTTGCTGTCCCCAATCCACTGTCGGTTGTCCTAGTAACCATAGTAATTACCCACTCTCACGAATCCATTAACCAATTCTTAACTTCCAATGTGAAGAATTTATCGCGATTTTCTCTAGTTCCTAAGATATCAACCATGACTACCACTAATGGCAATTTGGGAATTCTGTTTACACGAAGAAGGTCCGCTAATGATTCGCCTTCTCTTCAATGCTCTGAGATAAGTACCATCTGTCACTTCTTGAAACATCTGGAGAATCGCTAAACTCGAACACCAATTCAAACTGAGAGTCAGGCTATCCATTCTGTCGAACAGAGTCAGCTCACAAACGACTGACGAGTCGAGGGCCACCTCAATATTCCGGTTTAGGGTTGGAATCACCCGTTCCCAAACCGATAGTACCATTGAACACTGTCAAGATCACCTCTCATGACCAACTCAAGTCGATGCAGGATTGGTTCAACTCGATCCGTAGTTCTCCAGCAACACAACACATAATCCAGGGTAGCTAATCCTTGACTAGTGTGTGGCTGGTACGGGGTTCTAGTACAGATCGTTCCTCACGGGGTTCATGGCCATCCTGAATATCGATCAATGCCAGCTCGCAAATCATGCCACGAATCAATCCCTGGTTAACTTCAGGGTGATCCTATGGTTGACTTACAACTGAGTCAGATCAACCCAAATCGATTCATGCTTGATTTCAGATCACCACACAGTCGAACCTCAATCAGCACAGCCAACTGGTAAATCAGGCCATCATCCACGTCGAGGGCGACTTCTAAACTCTCGGTGGCTTCCTCAACCCTTGGTCGTTGTTCGCGAATAGTTCGAGTCTTAAGCTTGGGTCGGTTCTAGATCTTGGGCATCACTTTCATACCAAGCTGAATCTCTTCACAGTGTTAAAACCTGCACCTGTATCGTCAATCTGCTTACTGCATTCCAAACTGAGTCACTTATCCCTTGACCTCTTGGAAGTTTCATTACCACTCCATTGTGATATTTTCCCACCTTTACTCTAGAAATCCCAACGACAGCAGCAGTTCACTAGGCTTGTAATGCTGCGTTTTGACTTATCGATATGCTAGCTCTTCGCCATAAGCTTGGCCGTATCAATCTTTCTGCCAATCCCTTAGTGACCTTATCTTTAAATCTCGGTGCCTCATCCAGCTATTCGGACCCACTGAAACTACTATGGTGAGTTCCTGATCGATTTTCTGTTTTACCAAAAGCAAGACCCTTATGATCATTACTCCAAGAAATCATGCAGCCCTACAATGCTTCTGATGCGCCACTCTGATAACTAGCCAACCTTAATTGCCACATCTCGCAATCTTAATCTTATTCAGGGGTATCTCCAATCTCAATAATCCATACATCCAACTGGTGGTCCTATCACATCGTCCATCCTTAGACTTTATTCCGAACTTGCCTTGTTTGTCTTCACTGTCCTTGTTCTATGCACATGTCTAAGGCTTCATTAATTACCATCCCCAGGCTGTGTACACTTCACCATGACCTTATTAAGTTACTAGTCGACGGAACCATACGGGCCTCAGGTCATCCCAAGACTGCCTTTGACATATTGTAAGATCTTCTCAAATTTTACGAAGCACATAAATCTTACTAACCCATGACATCTCAATTCATCCACAATCTTCTGATCTTAACACGAAACACAACACAACGTATTCACCACATGTTCTTCACTTTGAAATCCCAGTTTAAACACGTGTAGTGGAAGGCTCTCCTCGTTACTCATCGCCTAATACCTATCCTCACATCAATTCTTATCAGTTCGAAACTTTCGACTTCCCGAAGGATCATTACATCTTAAAGATCATTCTCTTAATCCTCACTCGCTTTCTTGCGAGTATCGATCATATCACATAATTCTAGCTTTCACGACCCACCAATACAAGTCGCCTCATTGCCAAACCGTACTGACTAGTCTAGTCCACCAATAACTTCCTTTCACGAAATCTCTATAACTCGCTGAACTTAAGAAGTTTCAAACACTTGTCGATATCAGCGGTCTTGGTCAATCCATGACCAGCTTAATCTTAGTCGAACCCATGGATACTCTATTACCAGAGATTACATGCCCTACGAACAACATGAGTTAACCAAAACTCGTACTTAATAAACTTGATAGTCACTTATACCCTCCTTGGGTCTTCGATCGAATGCTACTCACTATTATCCAATTTCCTCAAGTACGCAGAATGTCGCTTATGGATGGATCACCAATCGATCCAAATACTCTTCTCGATTACCCTAATCAGCAGACCCATAAAAGTGACATGGGCACTCGTCCGACGAACGATATCAATGTAAGCTCGTAGAGTCCTTAACGCATCTTGAATATCGTTCCTAACACACTCTCATTCCTGATCCTCAGCTGATGACATCTCGTCCGCAGATCAACCTTAGAGAATACCGTAGCTTATAGTGGTTGGTCAAATCTTTCGCTTGTCCTTAAGGGTGAATACTTATTCTTGATCCCCATCTGATTGAATCGTTTACAATCGATACTTAACTTCAACGCCCTTTCTCTTTTCCTCATGAACACATATGTACTTCCCATAGCGACAAACTAGGGCAGACAAACCCGTTGTCCAGCATATCACACCTTGGCACCTTGAAGTTCTTGAGCTTCAACGGAACTGTCCTCTATGGCGCCTTGAAGATCAAATCCATTTTAGGGTTAACTCCGCTACAAACTCCACTTTTCCCTTTTGGCTGCAGTCCTTGCAACTCTCGAAGAAAGACATCAGAAATATCATATGTGACTGCGATGTCTCTCACCCTGGGTTCCTCAGCTACCAATTCAAACACGAACGTCCAATAACTTAATAATCACTCGCCAGCAGACCAGTCGCCTTAGGCGACGAAACCAAACAAGTCGAGGCTTCTCATCGATTAACATAAAACTCAGAACTAACCAACCTGACGGGATAAAACTCAACGGTTTGTAATAACATCCATCACCGATTCCAGACAATCCATGTCCATAACAACCTCAAGGTTACACGCCTTCAGAATGATCACCCTATCCTCGTCTTTTGCAAGCTTAATAATCAGTCTACCATTAAAACTTCTTACAACAAGCACTACCTTATCCTTTAGTAGCGTCGAAATCCTAACTACCACTCTCAACGATCCCAAACTCAGCTCGAATACTTTAATAAACTACACTCCCGACAGGTACCATACGGGGTCCTGTCCACCCCAACGCAACACCACTGCGAGCTCAGGCATACAGCCTCAAAACTTGCACAAAGAACACGTGCGCACACTCAAACACTTAAAGGTACAGATAACAATCGCATGCACAACGGCTAAATTCCTACTAACTATCCCAAATCCCAACGCTCCTTATTACTCCAGGCCAATGACCAGATAGATCAGGCTAACCTTGCTCTGATACCACCTTGAGCGGGGATGTCACGCCCCGAATCTCGAGCCCGCGACATCCCTTGCCAAATCGCCACGAGGTCATAGAGATAGCTTTCCAGGCACGTTATCGACCTATCACTTAACTACGCATGCGGAAACGTTTAAACCTCCTGACATCAAACAATCAAGGAATAGAATAGCAGGAATCAAACACCACAACTTATTCACTTAAATAAGAATAAACAATTATATATAACGGCAGACGTTCGAGCATAACCCCATACTTCGGGGCGACTAGACAAGACCTAAAAAGGTCACATGGTCAGGTGAGGTCAACTACTCAGTTTCTTCAACAGACTACTCCGACAGCCAATCATTGGCGTTCACGAGACTTCGCCGCTTGGGACCTGAAAATGTTATCCACGACGGGGTGAGAATAAATCTCAGTGAATCAAGCCTAAGCTCGGTTAGGAAACTGATTCGCCCAAGGGATCCTAACCGAAGCTCACAAATCACACATGCACATATAGCAACTATCCACAGTTAACAATATAATCATCATCCACATGCACACGTACCAGCTTCAGCCATACATAATGCAATGCTCGACATGACTCAGCAGTCAATGTCAATCAATCACTCAATCACAGCATCACATCCACAAGTATGCACAAGACATTCCCCAGGACAATGCACACAATACAATAATAACTCGAACACAAGCGAGTATGAACGTCCGTCTTCCTACTCCATTTGTCCCATTCCAAATTTCTTAGTCGGGATGCGTTCACACTAACACATGCACAAAGTTACACTGTATTCAATCCTTTTTATTAACGGTTAACGTACCCACGGCACCAGAGAGGATCTACGCGAAAGAGGGCGTGATACGACTCTCCCAATAACGCGATCCAACACCTCAGTGCGATCCAGCGTCTCACCGGCAGCACCGGTCTACGTTCCTTTACTCTCGGCAACGGCTACTACAAGCGGTGTATCCAGTGTACCCATCACGGCACCAGCAAGTAGGCATCCCTAAACGGGACGTCGGTCCAACATCCATTGCGACCGGCATCCGATAATTCCTTAAAACCGTACGTCTGGCACGGGGCATGAATTATCGTGCTTCTGGCAAGTCGTATAGTCCCGTACAAATCATAGGACACGAACTTGCCAGGAACCTCATTGTTTTTCCCTCATATGACCATACATAATACATCCAGCAATCAACCCTTTTCATTATCTTGGTTAAGGCTGGATGCTCACACAGGCATGTAAAAGTCTCGGCCAAAGGCCATTTTCATGCTAAAATATGTCATTTGACTTTACACTCAGTCATATGCACATGCCGACTATCCACTAGTCATAGCAATCACACCCAGGGTGATTAACCCTCAATCATCAATTGACAGTGAAAGAACATTCACTACACTCAGTCAGGCATTTCAGAGAGGCGATTCAATCAACGAAACCATAACTCAATCCTGAGTAATTAAACTCAATCAAATAATATCCAGCTCAATTCATGCCATGTTATTTATTAATCGATTCAATTTAGCACATTGATCGCTCGCTCGTCTCTGGCCTATCGCTCACTCGCGATCACACAACGGCAATCCATTGCACAATCAATCAATCAACTAGCAACAATTAGCCACAGACAATTCAATCAACTCGGCTAATTTAAACGATCAGCCATTTAACCTAATCCCAATTTCTATTTAAACCGGCCCCGAT
Organism: Rhodomyrtus psidioides; assembly: GCA_021437785.1. Taxonomy (NCBI): domain Eukaryota; kingdom Viridiplantae; phylum Streptophyta; class Magnoliopsida; order Myrtales; family Myrtaceae; genus Rhodomyrtus; species Rhodomyrtus psidioides. The sequence goes on along the minus strand of JAILYB010000015.1, from coordinate 7,143,665 downwards.
CGTGTACCTAAATTCCACAATTCACAAAATAACTAATCCTAGGCGCAATTAGCGCCCTAACTAAGGATTAGGGTCAACTCACATCCAATTTAAGCTCGGGCAGTCTCTACGGCGGCGACGCGGCGGCTACGAACTCACGAACTTCGGTGAGGCTCGGAATTCCTTTCGGCGACTCTCGGATCACGGCTCAACTTTCCCAGACAAAGGCCCAAACCCACGGCCCATGGGCCACAACTCTCGGCCCACTTGGCCCACGGACCCGGCACATGGCCCAAGGCACTCGGCCAACCCGCTCGGCCCACGGCCCAGTACACGGGCCCGCGAAACAGGCCATGGCCCAGCAACACAGGGCACTCGGCCCACCGAAACAGGGCAGGGCGGCGGCCGGGGCTGGTTTGAGGACTCGCGGCCGGTGCAAGGCCAATGGAGGGTTTAGGTTAGGTCGGAGGGGTGTCGGGGGAACCGAGGGACGCGACGACGGTGGCGAAGGGCGGTCGGAGGCGGCTGAACCGGCGGCAAACAGAACCGGGTGGGGCAGGGGTCTCGTGCGGCAAAAACAGGGGCGGCGGCTCGGGCCGATTTTCGGCCACCAAGCGCGGCGGCGAGCTTCGCCGAGCTCAGGTAAGTTAGAGGGAAGTCCAAGGAGGCCGAAGGAGGTGGCGGTGCACGGCGGGGGCGACCGAATCGGCCGGATCTGAAGAAAAATCGGACCGGCAACCGAAACAGGGGTCCGAGGCTTTCGAGGCTGATTCAGGCGGCTCCGGCGGTCGAACGGCGGCGGGGTTGGATCGAGGGTGTCAAGGGGAGGAAGGTGGTCGTCGCTGAGGTAGTGGCCGGCTTTGGTGGAGCCACGAACGGCCGGAGGGAGCTCGAAGGCTCACGGGTTAGGGCTGTCCGAAACAGGGGGTAGGCGGCCTTCGGGTCTAAAGCGGCGTCCTGCGGCCAACGGCGACGGTAAGGTGGCGACGTCGGGGTGACAGTAGGAAGGCGGTGCGGTGGTGGTGCCCTTCAAGGGTCGGCGTCGCACTAAAAAGGCCGAAGGAAGGAGGAGGAAGAGATGGGATCGGTTGGGGAAGGGAAAACAGAGAAAGAGAGAAAGAAGATAAGAGCGTGAGAAGAGAGAGAAAAGAAGGTCACGTGGGCGGCTGATGAAGAGGGCTGGTGGGGGTCCACAAAACTTTTGGGTCAATATGTCTCATGGGCAAATAATTGAGGGCATTTTGGTCTTTTGGCATTTTAGGACAGAACGAAATTTGGTAAACTAGACGAAGGGTAATTTTTGTAACTTCACAGGTTAGGCTCGGTCAAGGTTAGGCTTGAGTCGCGAGGATTGAAATCCTAATTCATGGCGACTAAGAATCCCGAACCTAATCTAAACCAACTGAAATTCTAATTCGTCCAAACGTCGTCTCTTCAATCCCTTCGATCCAATGCAATTATCGACTGGATTTCGATCTCAATCCATTTTATCGAATTCAGGGACTTTACCAAAGTCGGATTTCTAGGGCGTCACAAAATAACCATAATTGACTGGTCTGTGAATATAGTCCATAATGTGACTAAAAACTCCAAATCAATCTTCCTCTTTCATTAGACCTCTCAATTTCAGTTTAGCTCGCTTTTTTAGAAGTGTCCCTTTAGATCGAATCAATTTCATGACCATAAGCAACACTCTAAGATAGTAAACACTAAATAGAAATTTCGAGAATAACGAAAATGTCATAAGGGTACTAAAATTGAGGAATTTTATCCTCGAGAGTCTCACACGGCTTAAGAAAGTTAAGATTATAACTTTTGTCAACTCTCATTGGTCGACTATGCATACGTAATATGAAATACGTATTACAGTATTTTCTCCTTCCATATGGAGCATATGTATTTCTATTTTAATACCGTATAGATTATCATTTTGACACAATCAGTGTCTGACTTGAGTTCACGTAACAACTCCAACCAAGAGTTTCCATCAGAACTCTCATCTGGCAATAAAGACAGGTAAAGTAAAATATGTGGGTCATTTCACTTTCGGACATTGTAAATTTTAAGTCATCATCCTAACATTTTGTTAAGGCGGCAAAAAATATTTTAAGCTTGAGCTCTCAATTATCACCTAGATTATAAGATTAAAATTACATCATCTCTATTCATTACACAATAAATAGAGGCGATTACCCGTGTGAGTGGGCTAATCTCTCATCTGTCCGACATACATTCTCAATATAATGCACCAAGCACTAACATGCATAAATATCAAATAGACTTATCGACTTCCATATTGACAAACAACATCATTAATTATATATGTTCAAGGGAAAAATATAAATATTCAATACATCAACCTATATGCAATCCTAGAGTCTTTACATGACCAAGAAAGACATTTCTAGGAATTGGCTTTGTCGTAGGATTTGCTAACATTTTATGCGTAGATACATATTGTATGTTTACTTCCTTTCGTGCTACCATGTCCTGGACATAATTATACTTAATGTCTATGTGTTTGGTCTTGTCATGGAACTTAGGATTCTTAGTGTAAGCTATTGCTGCCTGACTATCACAATAAATCTTCACAAGGTTTGCAGCATCTCTAGTAACACCCAAAAGATCCAGAAATCTTCTAAGCCAAACACCCTCTTGTGTTGCCGCTGATAATGCCACGAACTCGGCTTCCATGGTGAATAAGGCTATACAATGTTGTTTCTTACTACTCCACGATATGGCGCCATTATTCAGTAAGAATGCATTTCCAGAAGTGGATTTCCTCTCATCCAAATCTCCTCCCCAGTCAACATCAGTATAGCCCTCAAGGTGCAGATCACTTCCTTGATACGTTAGCGAATAATCGGCAGTTGCTTTCAGATACCTCAAGATTCTCTTAACGGCAGTTCAATGTGCTTGACCTGGATTGGATTGGTATCTACTGACCAATCCAACTAGGTAACAAATATCAGGTCTTGTACACATCATAGCGTACATGATACTTCAAATAGCACTGGCATATGGAACGTTTTTCATACGTTCTTGCTCTTGTGGAGTCTTAGGACACATTCTTCGACTCAACCATTCACCTTTTGCAATAGGAGTATCAATGGGTTTGCAATCTTGCATACAAAATCGTTCAAGAACTTTATTGACATATGTCTCTTACAAAAGAGACAATAACTTTTTCGAACGATCTCTCGAAATCTTAACTCCGAGAATATATGTAGCTTCACCCATATCTTTCATTTTAAAATTAGAAGATAGCCAACTTTTGACTGTCTTGACAAACTTCATACTGTTTCCAGCAATCAGTATGTCATCAACATATAATGACAAAATTACAAAGTGACTTTTAGATCTTTTGATATACACGCAATTATCTTCATTGATCATATCAAAATCATACGCTACTATGGCATTATGAAAGCGTATATTCCATTGTCTAGAAAACTGCTTAAGGCCAAAAATCGATCTCAGGAGTCGACAAACCTTTTGTTCTTGACCTTTTTTAACAAACCCAACAGGTTGTTCCATATAGATTTCTTCATCTAATTCTCTATTGAGAAAAGCAGTCTTAACATCCATCTGATGTAACTCAAGATCCAAACTAGCCACTATTGCCAGAATAAGACGAATCGAGGTAAATTTTACCATAAGAGAAAAAGTATCTTCATAGTCAATTCCTTCCTGTTGGTTATACCCATTTGCCACAAGGCGAGCCTTATGCCTTTCAATTGAACCATTTGCTTTGCGCTTTATTTTGATAACTCATTTGTTCCCAATGGCTCTGCGTCCTTTTGGAAGATCAACCAGTTCCCAAACATGGTTTGATCTCATTGACTCTATTTCTTCTTCCATTGCTTTCATCCATTTTTCTTTATCAGGGCATGATAGAGCCTCATTTACATTTCTTGGCTCATCCTCTTCTAGTGGAGAGATCATGAAACCTTTCCCTTCAATTTCAAAAGGTCGTCAAGGAATACTTTTGCGACTTGTTCACCGTGGAGAAGGTTGCACCAAAGGTACCTCATTCTTCATTGTGTCCCCACTTGGACCAGATAACGGTATCGATTCATCAAGTGGTTGCAATTAAGACTAATTCATACACAATTCCACACTTCTCACATTGCTCCCACTTGGATCATTATATACAGCAGTTCCATTATCCTGATCTAAGATCTAAAATAAAGAACAATCTTCACCTATTTCGCCATTTCTTGGAAAATCATTCTCTAAGAATGTGACATCCCTTGATTCAAATTCAGTCACGCTTCCGCTTTCTTGCTCACCTATGAACACATATCATTTAGAGTGTTCTGAATATCTTACAAAGATATTCTTTTTGTCTCTTGGTCCCACTTTTCCATATTTATGAGAGGACTCATGAGTATAGGCAACACAACCCCAAGGTTTAAGAAAGCTTAAATCAGATTTTCAACTTGTCCACAATTCATATGGGATAGAAGAGACCGATTTGGAAAGCACTTGGTTAAGTATATAGGCAGCAGTCAATAAAGCATTGCCCCAAAGGCGATTGGTAAATTAGCTTGCGCCATCATGGATCTAACCATTTCAAGTAAGATTCCGTTTCTTCTTTTAGCTACTCCTAAGGTTCTGTTTCTTCTTCCAGCTACTCCATTTTGTTGCGGAGTGTATGGAATTGATAACTGTCTATCTATTCTTTTTTCATCACATAAACATCTAAACTAATCAGATAAATATTCTCGACCTCGATCGGATCTCAAAACTTTTATTTTCTTATCTAACTGATTTTCTACTAAGGTCATAAATTTCTTGAAATAACCTAATGCTTCCGATTTATGAGAAAACAGATAGATGTATCCATATCGAGTATAATCGTCAATAAATGTGATTAAATAAACAGCATCGTGCCTTGCTTTCACATTCATTGGACCACAGATGTCTGTATGGACTAGTTGCAAAGGAAATTCAGCTCTAGTGTCCTTTCCAAATGGCTTTCGTGTAGTTTTCCCAACTATGCAATGTTCACAAATAGGCAATTCGACTTTTTCAATATTGCCTAATAAGCCATCTTTGGCTAATCTATTCATTCTTTGTTGGCCAATATGACCAAGCCTAGCATACCAAATATTCACATCATTATAACTAGAGTTGGAAGATGCAAATAGGGAATAACATACATTCACACTAGCATATTCAATATCCATTACAATAAAGCCATCCACAAAGTAACAAGAACCATAATAAGTTGTACCTAACAACAAATCCACACCACTATTATGGAAATTCATACTAAAATCAAGTTTGACTAATACTAACACAGAGATGAGGTTTCGACAAATCTCTGGAGCATACAGGACATCGTGCAGGAATAATGTGCGTCCACCACCCATGATTAGTTGGTAGGTGCCAATTTCTTTCACTTCTGCTCTGGAATTATTTCCTATATAGATCCATCTTACTCCACTTGGAATTCGTCGAAATTTCACAAAGGTGCTTCTATCTCTAGCTACATGGTCTGTGGCACCTGAGTTTACAGTCCACAAAGGATGAGATTCAGTTAAAAATATAGAACTTGATACAAAACTAACATTGTTAAGTGTGTTCAGGGTTTCTGCCTTCTTCGGCTCGCCACAGTCTCGAGCGAAGTGACCCTTCTTGCTACAGTTGTAACATTTCATCCTTGAAATATTTTTCTTCACGGGACGCTTCCCATTACCACGCTTCTCAAACTTCGGTTTCTTACTAGATGGTTTCACTCCTTTACCTTTCTACTTCTTGAAATTACCAGGGTGCACTATGCTTGCGCTTGGAACCCAAAGCTCCATGCGAGCTAGAGCCAGCAAAATACACATCACTTTGTATTTTAGCCGCCAGAAGGCGGTCCTCTTCCAGCTCCAGACAGCGCATAGCATCCTCGAAGGTTGTGACATTCACATTTTGGGTCAGGTTAACCTTCATGTGTTCCCAATTGTTAGGGAAAGAGCATATCACAGCCTGCACTTGTTGTTCATCAGACAATGTGTGACCTGCATCCTTCAGCTCACTAATCATGTTTGACATCTTCCTCAGATGTTGTCTCATATTCTTCTCATGTGGCACCTTATATATATCAAACCTGATAGTAAGCTGCCTCAGCTTAGTGACAGAAGTCTATTCAAATCGAGCCTTTAAGGCGTCCCACATGTCTTTAGCATTTTCATGCTGCCTGAATTCTCGCATAATATCATTATCCATACTGCTTAATAACGTAATGCAGCAGTTGAATTCTTTTTCTTCCAAGCAGCGAAGGCTTCTTTGTCCCTTCTATGCTATGCGGTATTACCATCATCTGGTTCAGTCATGATTTGGTTAAGAGCTTCTAGTGCCTTTAGCTCTTCCAGCACATACTGGATTTTCATACTCCAGATTTCATAATTATCTCCATTCAATTTTTCACCCTTGTTGAGCTTAGCAACAATGTTTTTTGAAGCCGTTGCCATAGTATCTAAATATTAGACATTTTGCACGGATTTTAAGTCTATTTGTATGCAACAAATGCAACTCTATTTATGCATTTTGATTATATTGATATATTATTTCAGAAAATATTCCAAAATCAACAGTTCACTAAGTTCCCCATCATCATCTAGATATTCTAATCTAAAACCTATATCAATACAATCATCCATATGTGCTCATTATACAATTACTAAAACTTATGAACACTCACACTCAGACATATATAATATATATACAAATCATTCCATCAAATAAATGACATGTTCATAAATTGAACTAACAATTGTTAAAAATAACATTAATACAACAATAGCAAGTCTCTAATGTCTAAAGATAATCAAGCGTTGTGATTTCCTCTAAGGTTCGACGATTGACCCAGGTAATTTTCCTTCTATAAGGTAGGGAATCCGCAAGTTCTCTAAGGGGATTTTCGACTAAATCAGGAGCCCATATCACTGCCTTAGGAAAAACCCTCTGAGGACCCTTGGTCTTAAGCCAGGGTGCACTCTGCTTGCGCGATCCATTCATCCCAAGCAACGACGTCTTCGCCGCCCCGACCCTTACAATCTTTTGTAAGAAATGTAGTACAAATGTCTTGTATGACCATTGTTCATCCCAAGTGCAGTCAAGCTGATCGTGCCAATCCTCGGGCATGGAATTTTTAAGTGCGTTAAACGCTTCTCGATCAGTCACTATTCGTCCACCCCAAATGATCTCTTGGATCATATTGTTGACCTTAGTTACATGGGTTACAATGTCACATTCATTATCCCATTCATAATTATTCAAAATCTCAATTTTTTCATTAAGGGCTTGTATTTGCCTTTGTCTCCTTAGTTTCGGAGGCTTCTTGTTTTTTAGCATCCTCCATTTATTCTGAGGTGCAATTCTTGAGGACATTGTTCCTGCAACGAATGCAGAACAAAGTGTATTACTAAAATACATCAATTATGAAATTATTACGAACAGATCGTAATAAACAATAAGTAAAACAAGATATCAAACAAGCCCAAATAAGTTGACCGATCTTTTTTTTTTACTAGGTTGCGCTGTGTCGCGGGTCGAGCCGGACCCCGCTGACGTCAGCCCACGTCAGCCTCGCGGCCGAGCCCACATGTGCATCGCACGTGGCTGACGTCAGCCTCGTGGGCGACGTTTCGCCACGTGTACCGCACATGGCGCGTGGGTCGCAGCCTCAGCGACCCCGCTAGCGCGTGCCGGTGCATGAGGCGCCGTCCGGCGTCCTCCGGCGACCATCGACTCGTCAAAATTCTCATCTCATCGAGACGAACATGATGGTATATTCATACCTCAAATTTGACAAATAAAAAGTGGCTTAAAAAGGACGAACAGCCTCGACCTTGAGGGACTCCGCCCCGTCATGGCGCGTGGAGTGCGTGCGGTGGTTTTCGGTGTCTCCTCGGGGCCGGCGACCACTCAAAATGATCGTCTCGACGAGCCCGTTCTAATGGCATATTCAAATTACATTTTCAACGAACCAAACTCAGAATATCATGCATGAACAGTACATCGCTATTAGGGCTTAATTGTACGAAAATAACACAAATCAATCAGGAAACAAGTAACTAATGCTCTGATACCAATGTTGGGTACTGAACCCATTCTATATTCAATCTAAATCGCGAAAACATTCCCATATGAATCACTTGAGTCACTGAACGTAAAAAGCATATCACGAGGACATACCTTAATTGTCACAGGTTAAGAGCCCTTTGCGACTCGGTGTTGGTTTGACGTACGTCAATCAATAGTCAGTCGGGAGAGAGTTCTACATTCTCTATTTTTGGGAGTGAGTGCAATTACAGATCCTCTGGAGAGAATGACGTTCTTTTAAGTAACGTCTGTTGAACGAAGGAACGTATCCTTTCGTTCAACATTGCAGATAACGATTAGGGGTGTAGCTGCCCGTATGGGCGCACACCATAACCCCGTGGACCCTACTTAACATAATCCAATAATAAAGGCTTCACGATGTCGTTTTGGATATGATTCTTCAAATAAGAACACTAAATCAGCCGATTGAAGGAAAAAAAATCCCCATAAATCCTAGCCCTAATTTTGATTTGCCCCAAAGAAATCACAAGTCATACTTGCAAATGGAGGGCTTCAAGAGCGGCTTTAGCAGTGCCTTAAACCCTAAATCAGCCAATTCAAGAAAATTTCCAATTTGAAAGCCCTCATTTTTCTATACAATCGGAGCCCTAATTTCTCTTTTCCATTCAATTTCGCGAGCAATCGACGAAGCTACAACCTTTCATAGTAGGCGAGTGTGACGGTGAGCGACGGAGCAACCGACGGCCAACGAGCAACGGGAATGTGAAGGGGGAATGAGTAGGAGACGACGTCGCGAATGTCCGCTTTTCTTTCGCGAATGAGACATTGAAATTTGGCTTCTGTCTGGGGAAGAAGCAAATGATGTCGCATGAGGAGATCCACATCTTCATTTCAGAAAAAGACGATGTTTTGAGACGTGGGGCCACGTCGGACGAAACGGCATCATTTTCTCAAGTCGAGGTGGAAGGATTTCTCTAAAAATTTCCAGCTCAGCAAAAAAAATTAATTCAAAAAAACCACGTATTATTTTTCGTCGGAGTTTCTCGCTGAACGCACCAAAGTGATCTTTTTGTCGCCGACTTGGCACTAAAGTGATCCGTTTGAAACTAAAGTGATCTCCGTACACAACTTTTGACACTAAAAGTATACTTTTGCAGAGCTATTACTATAATCTCTTGAACCTTTAATTATGTCTTCGTGATTGAGAAAGAACCTACAATACTAATATTTGGCTTATGGACTCGATCCTTAGATGAGATTTTTCTTGAATCACGAGACACCACGAAAACCTCCAGTGAAATGACGGAATCACGGGACACCATGAAAACCCCCAGTGAATCCATCTGGTCGGTGTATCTCACAGTAGATTAAAGTTACCGAGCAGTTAGAAACCTGGCTTTTCAATCTAAAAAAAAAAAAACTTTCATCGTTTGATCCCTCTATTTTCTCTATTTTTCTTATTCTGATCCCCGTATTATCAAGTCCTGGTTTTGCACATTTTCTAATCAAGTCTTTTCGACAACAAATCCAGTCAAATTCAACTGACATGACCATCGAACGACGCCGGTGTGTGACGTGAACATGCACGTTGGTTGTATTTTATCGCCTTGGATTCTGACTTGAAGTAACGTTGGCTAATATTTTCCACCTATGTCTACGTTGGCATCCATATATTACATTTTGAGATCATTCGACGGCCCCGTTAGTTGAGTTTGATAGGATTCGAAACATAAGGAATGCGATTTAAAAAATATGTGAAAGCAAAAGGGCTTGATACAAAAAGAGTAGTTTTTTTTTAGAGAGCTGCTACCTTAACAATCTATTATTTCTGACCCTGCGATTTTTTCAATTAATAAGTGCTTTATGTAAAATACACGGTGATGGTGTGTGGATTTACGGTCAGAAATAATGACAGTACTATCAGATTGTCAACGAATCATTTTCCTTTTTTTTTGGGTTAATAAAATGGATTATGAAGGACCAGAAAGTCAATGTTCCACACTGAGACAGGAGCCAGCTTTTCTACCGATTCTCATTTAAGAGCATATGCATGGGACTAGCACTGTCACAAATTCCAAGCCGGCATTCATTGTTTGCACATTTTAAGTGAAAAGTCCATTTTCTAGTCCTGAATGGCAAATCCGGCTAGCCCTCCAATTTTATCTTATTTTATCTTTGGTCCCTCCTAACTTCTAATTTAAAGAAATTCTCATTGGCAATGGAGTCATTTATTTATTACACATATGGACCATGCAATGCCCATTTTTCACAGACACCTCCCTATCCCCAGATTAGGACACCCACATGCCCTCGGACAAGAACCACGTGCATGACAGACATGTTAGCTATAAAGTTGTGTCCCCTCGAAAACTTTAGTCCATGCGACAAAAACCACAAAAACCTATCACACACAAGTACACATACAGCTTATGCATGTCCATCTTACCATGTAAAATTAAAAAGATGTGTCCTAGACCTTGGTCCCAGATGGAGCACGAGCTGTTGTACCGACACGATATTAGGTAGAATCGTCGAGACAGCTAGAATGTTCAATATATTTAAAAATCAATTGCTATGTAAATATAGGTCTCTGTAGTATTATGAAGTGTCGATGTTATAAATCCTTTTGTTTTGATATCGTATCCTTAAAATATAGTGTGTCGTAATTTTTCACTCTACATACCGAGAATCTTATAAGTCATCGATTGGTGGAGATGGATTGGTAATGTGGCGCCCAAAAACTTATATCGTGACTTTTATGGCGTAGAAACCATCACCATTTTTAACTCAAATATTCTTGTGGATAATGCATGTAGATATCTAAAGGTGGCTAAAAATGCATGCTTTTATTGGTACAATGAAGGGAAGTAGTGGAGAAGCTGTACTCAATTGAAGAAAAGAGATCAGAGAAAGGTCACTAAGTTTTTTTTTTTTTTTGGTCGGATAAAGGCCAATAAGTTATCTATTGAAGAAAAGAGATCAGAGAAAGGCCATTAAGTTATCTTGGGCTTGTTAATAGCCCAAATATGCACCTCAGCCCAACTTGAGATGATAAAAAGGTTTCTCCTATTAATAAGCCCAAAATCACTGGGGGATTGCTCCGGTAGCTACTCTTTCCATTTGGGAAGAGGAAGGTGGGGGGTTCGAATCCCCACCTTCGGGGGGAGTGGGGTGGGGACGCGTGAGGAGGGAGTAGTTTGCGTAGCAGGATGCTTTAGAAATTATTCAGTAATGGGTTCTGATAACTGATAAGTGAGTTATTGTTGAACAAAGGTTTGTGACATCTAAATTCAGACAGAACATCGACAAAGTAAACACAGAATCGGGGATCTTGATTTGGATCCGCTTGCCTTGCTCGTGCACTCATGCAAGTTGTCCAAGAGAGCCACCTTGGAAGTCAATGATCAATCTCGAGTTTTTCATAATATGTCAAGACCCTTTTCAAAGGCGACCCAGCGCGAAGGTGGAGAGGCAACTTAATGGGAAAAACTTGGCTGACATGAAAATTATATCATGATCTATCATATCCCTCCCTTGGGACATTTTTATCCTGGCTATATTCCCTTATTATATCCCCATTTATCCTATCTTGAACTGCTACCAAACACAGGATAGGATAAAACATATCATATGCTGACGATTAAACGCAGCCATAAAGTATTTAATGCAAAGTACGAAAGTAAGGATATTATCAGCAAATGCAGTTGGACAGGGGTTTAAATCATGTGGAAATGAAGCAATGTACGAAATTGAATGGTGGAGGTCCTTGTCTAGTGCAGCTGCTTTTGCTTCTTCTTTGCCCCATGCGTTGGAAATTGATGAAGTGTTCTGATAGAGATAGTTACTATCACTAGAGTGGAAACAGGTCCCCTACGTAGCCGTCGCCGTCGTCATCCCCATCCTTTTCCTTCTTCTTCTTTTTTTCCTTTTAGGGTCTAAATGAACCACAAAGCAGAGTCTGTCGAATCTTGCGCTATCTCCCAGTGAAGAGCCTTTTTTTGCTAGAATCTCTAGATAAATCCTAAGTGGGTTCGTCGCTTTGGTAGAGCCGGGTCGGAAGATGCGTTCGAGTCGACATGCTGTGATGCTATTGGTTAATTTTGGTTCCTCGGGGACATCGATCTATCTAAGGGCACTAGTAACAAAAAACGATTCCATCATGCACATGCACGTTGGACTTGGAGTCGTGGTCATGAACCCCATGGCCTTGGAGTCATTCTCATGTTGTCCTTGTCATGACTCCATATGCTTCGTTCGAGTCGTCTTCCTCTCTCATTTCCATAACAATAGGAAGCTAGGTCACCATGCCAAAACATGTGGCCATGAGCACTGGAGTTGGATTCATGCATGGCTTCAATCTTCATAGCAAGATCGGGACATCCCACTCTGCTAAACTGTACTTCCGAAGAAATGATGTTTTTAGTTTTGGGGCATAAACGGGAGAAAAGAAAAAGCTTTTGCTTGGAACACTTATTAATATAACTACGAATAGGATAAATTGTATCCTAATTGGTGTTTGGACGTAACACAAGATTCACATTTGTCCGGATATAATATCGAACTGAGGAACAATTACAACACAAATTCCAGGCGTAGTTCATCGATGTTGTCGTGTCTAGTTTCGTCCTCGTCGCATGCTCATCGTTGTAATGGAACTCATGTTGTAGCAGGATGTTCATATTGAAGAAATCACTGCATATCGCTAGATTCTTCCTTGATCTTGACTCTTCGTATTTTGATGATTGTCGATAGATTTTTCGATTACCGATCGACGTCTGTTCGACGAACGTCTTAAGTGTTATTATTGTGTCGTTCTTTTCAAGAGTTTTTTTTTTTCAATCAATGTTGACTGTTCATGGTTTTAGAAGTTTTTCTTTTTAATGAGTCAGTTGAAAGGCCGCGTGGTTAAAGAGTCATGTGAAATGTCTATATATAGGCGAGTCTTGTAACCATTTCGGTAAGGTGAATTCAGCAAATCTGATAGTTCATCCATCTCCTTCCTTAAATGTTTCTCTTGTGTGAGTGTTATCGAGCGAGCTTTTCACCTTTAATAGTTGTCGATCAAACTTTTGGATCGAGACTTGATAGCAAGCGTTGTGCCTCTGATTCTCTTCAGTTCATGGGGACGTGCAGAAGGTTGAGGATGATGAAGAAATCGAAAGCCAAGACTGCTGCAAACCAAGGACTTCCTCAAAAGAGTAGAAGTGTCAAAAAAATCCTAAACTTATTGCATTAGTGCCAATTTAGTCATAAACCTTTTTTTGGTGTCAATTTAGTCCTAAACCTTTTATATTTGTGCCAATTAAGTCCTAAACCTTTTGCACAAGTGCCAATTCAGTCCTAAATCTTTTGTATTTATGCTAATTGAGTTAATCCAACTATTTTTTGTCGAAAATGGCTGACATGGACATCGATTGTCCTACGTGGTATGACAAACGCTGACTTGGATATTTTTTTAAATATTATTCTATAATTTTAAATAATTTTTAAGCATTTTTTTATTTTTTTTAAAAAATTTATTTTTAAAAATTACTTAAAATATCAAAAAAATATTTAAAAAATATCCACGTTAGCGCAAGCCATGCCACATAAAACAATTGATATTTGCGCCAATGATTTTCGAACAAAATTGACTTAATTGGCATAAATACAAAATATTTAGGACTAAATTGGCACTAATGCAAAAGATTTAGGACTGAATTGGCACCAATAAAAGGTTTATGACTAGATTGGCACCAATGCAAAAGGTTTATGACTGATTTGGCACCAAAAAAATATTTAGGACTAAATTGGTACTAATGCAATAGGTTTAGGACTTTTTTGACACTTTCCCTCCTCAAAAGCAACTTGAAAGACGATAATTGATGAGAATAACTAGCTACAAACTCCTGTAATGTGGAGGAACTTGACATGATTCCCCTCATCCTCGTACGTTTTTAGTATAGAACAATGGTCTTAATCAGCTAATGAAGTAGACGAACATTTGTCGAATTTAAGGTTGGATGTCTATGGCTTGAAATACTTACCGAAGAAGTTGCCCGCCGCCACCCGCCGGAGAGGCGGCCGCTACAACCGAAGAGGTAGCCCACCGCTGGAGAGGCGACTGGACGTGGCGGAGAGGTGGATGGGCCGTGGCGGATGGGGGGTGGCTTGAGCGATGGATAAGAGAAATCCTATCCGACTCTATCCCGCCTCCTCCCTTAGGACAATTTTATCCCCCCTTGTATCCCCATATATCATGTCCTGAATAACAACTAAACACAGGATAAAATAAAACATATCTTATCCTAAGTTTTTAGCCTTAGTCTGCATTTGGTTGACTGGATAAAACTCGGGATAAGATATGTTTTATCTCATCCTGTGTTTAGTAATTGTCTAGGATATGATAAAAAGGGGACATAGGAGGGTAGAGAGAGGATAAAATAATCCTGGGGGAGGGGGTGGGATAGAACAAGATAGGATTTCTCTTATCCATTGCTCAAGTCACCCCCTCTTCGCCACTTCTTGTCCGCCTCTTCGTCAGACCCAACCGCCTCTCCGGTGGCGGGCCACTACTCCGGTTAGGGGGCCAGCCGCCTCTCCGAGTCAGGCCGTCACTACGGTTAGAGGAGTGCCACTCCGGTTAGGGAGACCGCCTCTCCAATGGCAACGTGCAAATTTCTAAAAAAATATTTATTCCCCTGAAGATTGCACTTTTGCCGTGGGAACTTGTATGTTCGACCCTCTCCTCCACCTTCTTACTTCTGCTCTTGATGGAGGCTCGTTTGAAGTATCAGTGTCTTGCCGATATTAATCTCGTCCACATTAGAGAAGTATTGGGGCGATGCATAGTCATCGCCATTGTCGTTTTCAGGTTGGAAATTAGCATCTTCAGCAATTTTATATGGAAATTTCCCTACCTGATGTCCACATATCGTATAGTTCCAATGCTTCATGGGTTGTAGTGGAATCTTTGATTGGTTGCCCTATTGCTAATAATTGTGGACTTTGTGCCTTTCGATTAATATTTCATCCTCCACGAATCCGACATCGCGAGGAGGCTGAGCCGCGACGTCAACCTTACGGTTTTTCAAGTTCGTCGCAATGAGAGTCTCTTCCGGCACACCCGGTTCGCGAACAAGGTCACTTGAATGTGCAATCTTCAAGTCGTCGCCTCTCCGGCGACGGCGGGCAAATTCTCTGGCGACGGTGTCGAGCAACGTCGAAAGGGGCAGCTATAAATCAAGCATCCACTGCGTCGACCACAAACAAGAGTTTTCGGATGGTAGAAATCAAGAATCATTATATTGATATCTAGATTCTACAAAACCTTAGATATAATAGGATATAAAGATATCCAGACTTTAAATCCGTTGTTCACCAAACGTAAGATTGGATATGATTAAATCTCTGGATTTTTTTATCTTATCCTATCCAGTCCTATCCTGCCTAAAAATCCGGACGACCAAACGGATCAGATATATCCGAATAAGATAATGATTAAACAGGAGAATGTGAGCCAAAAAAAATTAGAGGGGAAAGGATTCGGTGGAGAGAGAACAAGCGAGCTGCACTGCCATTGGACGTTGCAGTGCCGCTAAGCCATTTTCCCCCTCTGTCTCGCACTCTCTCTTTATCTAAGCCTGTCCCGTCGGGCCCGTCGAATTGACGTGCTCCGACGCTCTAGACCTCGAAGCGCGACTGCAAAGCTTGCGTTCCTTCGGCTTGAGTCTTGACTATTTATGCTTACACCCTCTTTCGATTGCCGCAAAATCCGCACGATTCGAACTGATAGGCTCGATTTTGATGTTCATATCATATCTAGAAAATTGCTATTGGCGCTAGAGCTCAACATCACAATCCTCTTATTGTTTGCTCATCTTTGTTTTCGGAGGATTCCGGATAGAGCAGCTGGACGGCCGCGAGGTTGGACGGTACGGGTGCTTCCTCGTCTCCGTCTCGGGAGTCACTCAATGGTTTTCCTTGCTTAATGGCGGAGGCGGCTACGGGGTTAGACGGCGGGAGACGCTGGATGAGGGTCGACGGTGTTGGTGAGGCACCGAGCGAGCAGCTATCTTCTTGTTCCTAGCATGGCAACTTGATTCGGGGAGTATATGTCCATGACATGTCTGGACATTTACCAAAACGCTGCATATTTTTATGTTACCTGACTTTATTATTATGTCTTACAAACAAAACAAACAAACAAAAAAAATCCCAAATATCAAAACTCAGCTTTTTTTAAGTATTAACAATTTGGAACTTCAACGGGGGTTGGGCCTGCCCCGATGGGCCCCAATTTATGTGGCCCACAAGGACAAAAATAGCTTTTCTTATAATGATTGTGGTCACCTTCTCTTAATATGGAACTGAAGTGAAACTTCTTCGGATCATCAGACCTTCCCTTATAAGGGCAGGCACCTGCCGTTGGGATCCGGGCCATCCGTTTTTAAACGGACGGCCCAGATCTTCTATTTTTAGGGAATAATTTTTTGAGTTTTTATTTTTTTAACAATAATCTGGGCCATCCATTCATAACACGGATGGCCTGGATTCAAAGGGCATGGCATGCCCTTCCTTTAGAAGGGCAGACGATCCCTTCACAACTTGTTCTTATCTTTTCTTTTCTTTTCCCTTTTTTTTTCTTTTCTTTTTTGGGGGTTGGCTAAATGTGTTCTACCGACGGCCCTCGGCCCAAAAAGAAGTTGAGCCCTAAAAAGAATCTTAATCCTCCACAAATGCAACTGCCACGTCATCAGTTGCAAATATCGAGTGGTTCGCAATTACCAAGTCATCAGTTGACATGGCAGGCGTTTTTCTTTTTATTTTCCATCCTTCCAACCACTGAAGACTTGACAAGCGCGTGCTGACATGGAATTAAATTAAATTAAAAAGAAAGAAAAAAAATTACGAGTCCAGCCACGACCGTGGAAAGTTTCTTTCGCTTCACTGGAATCGCCCTCGCCTCGCTACCGATTGAGTTGCCGGCGTCGCGTCGTTAGCGCTAAATCCAATACGATCCGTTACTGCGAGTGTGAGGGAAGCGGTGGTCGGTTGGTTGTGGATGAAAGAATCAGATAGAAATGAAGAGTTTTTAATTGTTATTCCTCGCGTTACGGCACTGTGCAAATGTCTCAAGTTTTTAGTGGCTGTGGGGAGGAGAAAAAAAAATGCATGCAATGTCAGCTAATGACATGGCAATTGCAAATCAATATTTTGTCTATTGACGCCCTTTTCTGACGCAGGGTAGTGACAACTGGAAAGCAATTCCACAGAATAATCTGAATTCAATTTGATGATAGTCTGAGATTACAAAGGGGATGATATCCATATATATAGATAGGACTCCAGATTTCTTAAAGATAATGAAAAGACAACATAAAACGAAATATTGAAAACAAATCTAATCAGAATTCAAATCAAAAATTGCAAATTATCTAAATTGCAAAAATTATCTAAAAATAATATATATATAAAAAAAACTGCCTGAAAAGTGGTCTAAACGATCTCGAAATGCAAAAATCCATCGCAGTTCGCAGCCAAAGTCGGTGATTTTGAATCAAAAGGCCGTTTCGCTTCAACCGATCAAATTTGAGCGCAATCTGAGCTCGCCCGACCCGAAATCAGATTTATCGGTGAAGCAGCGCCGGTTTCTGGCGATAAAGTGCTTTCAAGAAATCGCACGCCAATTGTTCTACATCATTTTCGATTGATGGCACCCCATGAACCAAAATTGACAAAAGTAATATGGACAAAAATAAAGAGAAAAATAGAAAAAGAAGGTTTTGTAGTAGTAGTACTTGATTTGATTGATGGGCATTTGGGCCTTCCACGGTTCCACCCACCCACCAATACAAGCAAAGGCAGATGCTCTATGTCTCCACTTTACCTTTCCACCCCCCCCCCCCCCCCCCCCCCTTTTTTTTTTTTTTTTTTTGGTCTTCTTCATAATCTCTTTATATATACTAACATGTCCACCCTAATTTTGGTCCAGACAAGAAAAAAATGACAAAAATGAGATAATCATATTGATGGAGCACGAATTCAATTTCCCCCACCCCCCAAACCAAAAAAAAAAAAATCAATTTAATTTTAGGTGTATGAGAAACAAAAACTTGAAAAGACACAAGACGATAAGGATCCCTTCTCTCTCTCTCTCATGGAGCTTGGGAATTTATATTTCGAAAAGATTAGGACCCGTCGAATTGGTCCTTTCTTGTCAATACGTTGAAGATCGGATGGGATATTCCTTTTGCTTTGAGATGAATCGTGAGTGACCTATCTATCTCACACCCACAAAAGAGGAAGAAGAAGAAGAAAAATTAAAGAAAAAGGAGCTATAGGAATCATTAAACGATTGAATCTCCCGAATTACCTCCGACCCATTTTAATTTCTCGACGTCGGTGGCTATCTTTTCATTCGGGAGTTTTCGCACATGCCATTTGAATAATTCAGTGGGATATCCATCGACTAAAGACAACACATCCATTGGAGAGATATTTTTCCGAGAGCTCCCGGAGGAAAAATACGTGTGAGGGGTTGTATTCAAAGACTGATTTGATTGGGTGCTATAATAGCCCTATCAGATCGCTTCTTAGAGCATTGCCCAATTAGAAATGATCAATATGTTCCGTGGAGAGCATCGCTTTCGCTGTCAAAGAATGATTGCTAGCAAATCTAGATCCTGAGAAATCCCCCCGGTTATGGCGCTGAAAATTCCTCAGAAATAATGCATCGCCTTCACATTCTGTGTGTGAAGTGGACCCCTATGTATATCCAAACAAACAAAAAAACTTAGGTCTCACCTAAAAGATTAATCCCATGTTGTGTGTAAGTCCAAGTCGGCTATCCAAACCAGCTTCTTTAGCCTGCGTAAAGTTTGATCCGACGTCTTCTTCTTCTTCTTCTTCTGGTCACCTAACGCTGCCCCCGATTCGACCAAGCTCGCATAGAGTGGCGGCGAGCGGGGTGGTGAGCGTCGGCGAACTCTCTGGACATAATCATAAGAATACCATGCCTATAGAGGGAATGTTCCGTTCAGGTCACAGCTATTACTGCTCATTTTGAGCAAGTTTGGGGCCGCCCCCATCGAGTTGGAGGAAAACCGAAGTGATCCCGATACTTCACCTCGTCGACTAAATCGAACTTTGAACATCGAATCTGTAACATATTTACACGAAACGGCGAGCTTTGGATGGATAATCTACGCACAGCCTGCTTCTTTCCACGTTGGACTTCTTTTCAATAAGTCAATTACATTACAAAAAAAGAAGAGAGAGAGAGAGAGAGATGATTAAGGAGGGAGACCTAATCCCACAAGGTTTAACTTGGCACCATAGGGAGCGCATGTTTTGGGTACGGTTGGTGAGTAGCAAAAGGTCTCGTCCTAATCACTTCACTTGCGCTGCCCAAATCACAATCACTCATTAGATTAAATCTTGCACGTCCTTTGTCATTGTTGTCAATTGTCATCCATGTCCTTTCAAAGCGGTAGTTGAAGTGGCTTTCATTATGTGCAACAGGCACTTTTAACAGGTAATTAAGTCCGATCATTATCTTTCTTTCGCGCTGATAAAATATTTAGATATTAACACGCGCCTTCACCTAATAGTTAAAGCTTTCAGAACAGTCGGCAGTAATACCATAAAATCTCACATCCTATCTGAGCAAGAGTTACTAAGTTTAAATCTTTATAGACATCTCCAATTAAATATGTACACTCTCATCGAGGGTTTCAGAGGCCTTCAATGCATGAATTAGTATCATCTATCGCATGCGTCGACTATTCTACACGGATTCTCACTGAGGCCACCCTTTCGATCTTTCCTAAATGAATCATTTGCCCTTTGACATGAACTCTTCTACAGAATTGTACATAAGATGATACATTATACTTCCGGTGAATATTCAGATAAGTGAGTTATATTGAGCACTTATTGAGAGTTTATCGCACTGTATGGTAAAGCACATTTTCATAATTAATTTTTTAATATACTTTTGATTTTTCTCTATTTAATTTTGTATGATAGTCCACTCAATTCATCATGAAAGTACAATGCTAAATGGAGCGTCCTATTGTTTATGTGGCAAGACATGACAAGTTAATGTTTTTTTTCCCTTGACAATAACCTAATTACGGCTCAAAAGTAACTTTCATTGATTTGACTAATGCCACACGATGGGATAGAAATATTGCGACTTGAAAATCGCGCTTTAAAGGCAGAAGTAAGGGCGGGAAAAACGGGTTTTTATTTTATTTTATTTTAAAATAAGGACGAAGGAAATTTGACAAAAATCTCTATAATTTAAGTAATCACATCGATATAGACATTTTGACATGTTGACTCATTGACATTTTGACACCCACTCGTGTCTGTGTCCCTCCTACTATACGCTCACGAGCTCAAAAAAGTACTTGAACAAATCTGATGAAATGCTTGTTTCTGTACCTTCCCTTGCTTTGTACGTTAAATTAAACAATCCATGAGCTAACCTAGGGTGCGCATGAAATCTTGCCGGAGTCAAGAATGACTTTCGGCAAGGAAGTCATTTTTTCAGCTTTTGCTTTGAAGTGGAAGTTGAATTTTCAATTTCTGCTTTAGAAGTTGATTTCTGATAGAAAAATGCGTTTGATAACAATTAAAAAAGACGATGTTCGAAACATTATGAAAAAAATGTTTCGACCGTTGGCAAGCCGCGGCCGGCGGCGGTGGCGGCCGGCGACCGGCGGCGGCGGCGACCGGCGGCGGCGGCGACCGGCGGCGGCGACCGGCGGCGGCGATCGGCGGCGGGCAACCGGCGGCGGCGGCGGCGGCCGACAACCGACGGTGACCGACGACCAGCGACGGCGGCGGCCGACGACCGGCTGGTCCCGCAAGAATGACTTCTCAAGGGGAGAAGTGAAAATTTTTTACTTCTCAAAATCACTCAAAAATCTTGCCAGAAGTAGAAAATCTTGCCAGAAGTCAATTTTTTTACCAAACGAATTTCTACTTCGGCAGTATTTTTATCAAACGAATTTCCCTGCCAGATCGACTTCTGGCAGGGAAATTGAGAAGTTGGCAAGATTTCATGCGCACCCCTAATATACAGCTAATTAGCTCAGCTTGATATATATACATATATATACCAAAGATGATCTTCTTATGAAAAATCTGGAAACATTAGCGTGGCATAAATGTTCTTGGAGGAGAGTCCAATGGACGTATCGATGCAGCTCGAATTTTCTTAGGGTAAGACAGGCCTCTGAAACCCTAAATGAGACCATCTCAATGACTATTTCTATGAAGCTCTTTGTCATTTTGGTTCATCAAGTTAGCCTCTTTTTGGCAAAGGAATGAATACCATGATTGCCAGAAAAGGAAAACAAGCAAGGGAACAAATGGTGGGAAAATTGTCAAAAAAAAAAGTTTTAAATTTATTGTATATGTACCAACTTAGTATTAAACCTTTCGATTGGTCAATTTAGTCATTAATCTTTTGACAATTGGCAGATGCAGCCTATTTGGTCAATCTTGCTCAAAAATCGATGACATGCATGTCGGTTGTCCGACATGGGACGATCAATGGTGACGTGGAAAATGTTGAATTTCTTGAATGTTTTTATTCTTTAATTGTTTTGTTGGCTATCGCCGAGGCCCAGCAACCCCTACCGAACATTGAGTGATGGTCTGCGAGCCCTTACCGGCCACTAGGCCCTCTGAGTGCTTGCGATTCGCGGCTAGCGAGGATCGTGCACCTCGTTAGCTTCTGGTCCTTGACAATAAATAAATAAAAAAAAAGAAGAAAATTTAATTTAAAAAAAATCAAAAAAGAATATAAAATGAAAAATTCCAAAAAAAAATTGATGTCAACGTCAGTCGCGCCACGTATGGCCGCCAGCGTCATCAATTTTTGGCCAAATTTGATCGAATGGACTAAATTGGTAAAAACCGAATTTTTAGGACTAAACTGTCTAAATTAAAATGTTTAGGACTGAATTGACACAAATAGAACATGTTTAAGGATTTATTGGTTCCCAACAAATGTTGCCAAAACCATATGGCAGGTAGCACGATGAAATTTCGCATTACCATTAAAAGCAATTTTCCAAAGTAGGTGCCATTCGACCAATTTAAGCATTGACCTGATCCCGACTCTGCCTAGCGTCAACGAAGAGATCATTGCTCACGGTACGTTGGAGACGTAAGATGCCTTTGGTTCAACCGAAGTGGCAAGTTTAGGTGGGCTGCAAAACAACATCATTCTACCAACATAAATAAATAAATAAATAAATAAATAAAGCCCGAGGATGTGGATGTCTGCAATTGGAAAAACCAACAGCATTTTTCATGCGAATGTTATGGTCAAACCAACTTATTGTCCAACTGATACCCAGATGTTTACAGTGGATGACATATGAACCATCTGCTGTGTCGACAAGAAGTAAAAGATAACTGGGTCGTCTGATGTTTTCTGTAACACCAAGAGAAGGGCATCTCTCCCTACCGCCGCGGTGAATGAACCCGAACTTGAAGAAAGAAACGGAGAGGATTAACAAATCAACGAAAGCTTAACTGGGGTCAGTCCCGTTTCCTTATTAATCGGATGCAATCACCAACGCCTGAGCACCGTTTTCGCTTTCTTCTTCGTCGAGATTTCCAGCTCAAGATCCATCCAATTTTTTGTATCGCTCGTTTTGGGGTGTGAAATCTCAGTCCAATGCAATTAGATCGTGTCCGTGTATTACCAAGATTCGTCGAACGGAAAAAATTTCGAGTGTCGATATCATCCAATAAAAGAACAAACCTCACTCGTTACAGGAGGATTAGTCCTCCAACTTCCTGAATCACGACAAAAAATCAGTCCTCCCTTTTCTCTGTTGTCAATGAATCTCGAGTCCTCCACCCAGGCCTTGAGCTCCGGAAAAGCTGAATCGATTTCCCAAAACCATCCTGACCCAGCAGGAGCCTGGAAGAGTACGCCCAACGTTTGGCATGTAGTCATGGTATGCCAGAATAATTCTCGAGTAGAGTTTTCTGGAACTAGAAGTTGCTGCGGGGTTGATTTTCTTTTTGGGCTCCATTCATGGTGGACGATGCTTTCTCTTCTTTTTGTCATATAATTATTCGAATCTTAGGTGGGTATAGAGACAAGGTTTGTTGTCACAGTACCGATAAGGGGCCACATCAACCGGCCTTTTTGGTGTCAATTTGGACCCACGACCCCCATTTTCAAATGAGAATCCCAGCTACTCCTGCCTTGCTCCGTCTTTGACTAATAATGAGGCCTCTTAGTTGCTGGAAAAGAGCAAAGCACGATCTTAAATTCATGCGCTGTTACTCAAATTCACTTGAGAAGGGCAATCGATGCCGTGTTGATCAACTCAAAAGATTAATCCTCCACTAACTTCAGCTCACAGGTCTTTCCACGTTAATCTCCTCTACAAGCACCATTCCTATGTTGCAGACTCCACAGAGAACGATGGAAACGTTCTTTTTCTTTCTTTATGTGGAAGCTGTGGTACCTAATTCCTTGTTTAATAATGGCAAAAATAACTCAAGGTCCAGCGGAAGTGACTTGGCCTGACGTGATTCGTTGACAAAAGGTAGTGAGACTACATGGGGGTTTTCTTCTTTTTTGCCTTTTGGAAAAGAAATTTGTTTTGCCTTTAGAACAAGGGCATGAAGAGAGAGAGAGAGAGAGAGAGAGAGAGTTCATCTTTGCCTTTTCTACATGCCTAGCAATATGGCACTCAAATCTCATATATATGCAAGCTAGGGTTAGGGTTAGATAGGCATCAACTACCCACAAAGCTGTTTATAGCTCTTGCTCTTCTTCTTCTTTTTTCCCTCCTCATCATTTCTGCTCTCTCTTATCCATCTGTAATCAGCATCGTCCCAATCACGATCTTGATCAGGTTGAGCGCAGAACAGATTCACCGGAGAAGCAAGAAATTGATCATCTGAAAGAAAGAAGGCGAAAACTAGGGTTTCTTGAAAAGAAAAGAGAAGGGAAAAAAAAAAAGAGAAAAAAGAAAGTCATGAAGAAAAGGCAAGTGGTGGTGAAGAGAGATGGGTCGACTAGGATTTGCACGACATCGTCGTCAGCGATCAGGAGCGTTCGATACGCGGAGTGCCAGAAGAATCATGCGGCCAATATCGGAGGATACGCCGTGGATGGTTGCAGGGAATTCATGGCCAGCGGCGAGGAAGGCACGAACGATGCCCTCACCTGTGCTGCTTGTGGATGCCACCGGAACTTCCACAGAAGAGAGGTCGAGACCGAGGTCGTCTGTGAGTACTCGCCGCCCCCTAATTCTAGTAACCGATAGTTGAATTGAAAAAGCATGTGTGCTTATATTTATACGACACCACACTCACAGCATGTAAAACATTGCGTTCCTGATTTTAGTTTCATGAATTTGTGACATGGAGGTACTCTTAGATTAAGGTTGTAAGATCATCTCTGGATGAAGTCGTCGATGCTCCCTGTAACTGAAATGCCGAGCATCTACTTTAATCACAAAATGTCCAATTATTGATGATGAGGTGTCTTCACGCGTTCTTCTTGATACACTATCGGAAATTGTCCGTAGTTAGTGATCTGATTCGAAGTAAGCTTCTTGTGGAAATGAACTTCATATTCACATGAAAGAATTTCCATATGAATTCGAAAAACGGCAAGCGTGTGTACCTAAGTCGGGAAAGCGAAAGTAAAGGGGAATAAGTAAGTTGTATTTCCAATTGGGATGACAGCAAGTTCTTCAAAATATTGGCCTTGGTTACAAGTGGTTAAATTCTTCTTGTGAGCAAATTTATAGCCATCTATATCTAATTCTTTTCCAGATTTTCTGACTGCTGTACGACTGATGAATCAATAGTGGCACTTCTAAACTTATGTAGTGTATGGGCAAATTACCTGTATTAGGGTATTAGCTAACTGGTACAATAGCGATGTCTTAATCGATTCTTTGCTGTATATGTGTAATAGAACCGACATAAATTCTCCGGCAAGCATAGTGTAATCAAGGTGTCTTGTTATTCGTAAATGTGTATGTTTCTCCTTGAACACATTTCAAGCACGTTCCTGTTGCTAATCTAACTTCTGTTGCTTTCCCCATCCCAACTTCCACCAAAAGATGAACTTGCATCACTATCAGACAAACCTTTTAGACAACCAGACAGAGTTGGGTGTTATCTCAATGGAAAAAGATAGATTATCTTGGTATACAATCATATGACATGCTTGCAATATCATATGTTTCATCAGTGGCCCACATCCTATCATGTCATCTAAAATATTTTGAAACCCTCTTTCATTGGATTACCTTCGGTTTGACACAATCGTATCCGAGAACAAGAAACATATTGCAGATTCCAATTGTTGTAGATATTGACCCTCTTCTCATTTAGTCAGTCGATTCGAATGTGAACATGCAGAGCAAATGGAAGCCATCTTCGGCAGGGCTTGGCTTTGATGAATCCGTTGGAGTTCATAAGATTGTGTCGAGATCAGTCCTTTTTTCTGCTGTATCCTTTTTTTGATCAAGGGATACTAAGCATTGTGTGTTAGAACTGCTCGACCAAAGAGTCATCGTCGATCCCTAACACTTAATCCGTAATACTCGTCGCTCCTCTGTTGCTCCTCTTTCAAACCGCTTTCCGTTTGATGCATGGTAAGAGATCTACAAGCCCATGTAGTTTTGGGGACTTAATTGAGTTGATATCACACATCGAGCAACTGTGCATGGGAAGCAAGTCTGCATGCTTGAGTACGTGCACGAGTATTTGCCGTGATTGATCTCCATCTATTCACAAACTTATCTGACATTGGAGTCTTTAGGTGACGATTCGCTTTTAGTGACATATAAAACCATTCATAGGGCCTAGTAACCCCAACTACCAGATGAATTAGGAAACTAAAGTTGCAGAGACTGCCTTCTAAGTTGCAATCTACTAGCTCAATCTTATGATTCGAGTAAAGCTATCGCGATGCCATCGGTTCTATTACACCAATAAGCAAAACGGCTTCAGATATGCACAATCAAAAGCATGTCGAATTCTGAATCACTATGCTCATGAACTGTGTCAAACTTCCATAAGTAGGGACGGCATCCTAATTGCCATTACTCGTTTTTTTCCCCCTCTGTAGGAACATAACGAAAAATGGTTTTGACGGCACGGCCTTACATATTCGTGCCCGATCTTCAACATGTACGATTAGGCACATGAAATGACTTCTCGCCTAGATCATCCGAGCTAGCGATGCTCATTCGGCGATGTTTTCAGATGGTAGGAAAATAGAATTGATCGCGCAAAATGCCAAGAACAGAAGGTAAGATTTGATGTCCATATAGTACACACCAAAAGTTGTCATCTACCCTCCAATCATTCATGTTCTGCAATAAATCTGAGGAGCGGGGAAGACAGCGGCCATGAGAGGATGAATGTTGTAAACCCAAAGAGGAACATTGCGTGACTAAATGGTGTCGTTTCAGTTTGACACCTCACCGAATCTTTATAATCATGTCCTTCACGACCGGCTAAGCCCTTGGAAATTTCCCATCAGTTGGGTTGGATCAACAACACCCCCACAACACATTCTCCTCCCATGCTTCATGGGCCAAGGCCGGCCCATGAATATGATCAGTTCATCTTGTGAACTTCCTCATGTGTTTTCCCTAGATCATGCTGTGATTCTCAATGCTACATCCTCTGGCCGGCTTTTGTTCGATATTTTTATTTGCATTTAGAAAGCTCGAAACGAGCAGCAGCAACAGCAACAGCAACAACAACAACAAAAAAACGTTCAACTCGAAGATTTTGGGGAGCTTGGTTGCTCCTGATGCGGTTCTGTCGACTCCATTCACGGCCACTCTGCTACTTTTTACAGCGTAGGATGTAGTCGAAGACAGCGTTGTTTCGATTACCCGAAGGATAACCTACGCATCGGGCTCAAACAGGGCCACCACAACATTTCCACATTCGAAGCAGTCAAAAAGGCTATTAGTACGCTCTTTGTGAATTCGTTCTGCTCGGGCATGCCAAGGTGAGGAAGTATGAGAGCGCGACATGTGGCCCCTTCCACATCGTCCACGTGGCGTCGCCTCCGCAGTTTCCAAATTCGGGCCCTCCCTGGTCCAGTCCGGACCCAATCCATTTTGATTGGAGTCGGACCCAATGCTTTGACGGGGAAGTCCGGCCCACGTAACACCTCGAAAGATGAGAGAGAGAGAGAGAGAGAGAGAGAGAGAGAGAATCCTACTAAGGAACGTATTTTGAGGGAAGGGAAGACCTAGTGGGACCCGTGCTGGGCCTGACGATTCAAACTTTGTCTCAGATAAAGCACTGCTTTTAAACTTTTAACCTAGGGTGAATATAAAAACCTTAAATTGATACACTTATGATAAATTTATATTAAATTATTTTTTATCAGAAAAACTCTAAATTAGTACACTTGAGATAAATTTATCTCAAACTATTTTTTTACCACCAAAAATAACAAATCGGTGCATCTATGACAAATTTATCATCTATTGATTTTTGTTAAATTTTACTATCAAATTGTTGAGTTGGATGACATGTGATACTTTACGGGTATATCGATTTAGGGTTTTATTATTTATTTATCACATGTGTATCAATTTAAAAAATTTCGTTGTAATAACCCAGTTTAACGAAAAAAAATGGGAAAAAAATAATTTGTGTGGTCAAATTGGGGTAAATTTTTCATAGGTGTACCAATTTAAAGTTTTTTATGGTCAAAAAATAGTTTGGGATAAATTTTTCATAAGTGTACCAATTTGGGATTTATTGTGGTAAAAAAATATTTTTGGATAAATTTATCATGGGTATATCAGTTTGGAGGTTTTTATTTCAAAAAATATTTTAGGGTAAATTCATCACATATGTACCAGTTTAAGATTTTTCGTAATATTAGCCATTTAAATTATCAAATAAAAAAATAAAAAAAGACATAAATGATCCCTGAATTTTAATTTAATATGCAATGTGGTACCTAAAGTTTTAATTTGTCGATGTAGTCTCTGAACTTTAGACCAATGTCTAATGTATTCTCTGACCTATAAATTTATTTAATGTAGCCCCTTGAACTTTTAATACATGTTCAATTTAGTCCTTGAACTATATGAAAATTCTCATTGTTCAATTAATTCAAGTTCAAGAATAACATGAAACGTTTTTCATATATTAAGTATAAATAAATTATTTATGGGCTATATTAAACAAATTAAAGTCCATGAACGACATTACACACTGGAAAAAAGTTTAAGGATCATATAGAACAAATAAAAAGTTCAAGGACCGCATTGCATATTTGATCAAAGTTGAGAAGTCGTTTGTATCATTATCTCAATAAATAAATTTTTACTTTAAATATGATATTTTTTCGAAAGAAAAAAAGGCATTATTATCGAGGATATCCCGGCTAATGCCAAAACTGATATATCGAGTGATGTGATCGACACTCTAAACAAGGGAGCCATATCCAACACGCGGCATTGGCATGCTATAATATGGCCGAATATAAAAAAAAAATCTCAAATTTTGACATTTATTCTAATTATATCCAAAAAATTTTGTTATTCCAATTCTACTGGCTTAGTACCCAAAAAAATCCCTACTTTAGCAAATGTCTCAATTTTATCCAATTTTTTTGTCTCATAAAAAACATCAACTTTTACTTTTGTTCTAATTCTATCAGCATCAGCCTTCTGTCCATAATCACCGCCTGTTAATCTTACGTGACTCGAATTTTCTCGACAAACTTACCAATGAATCTTCAAAATTTGGAAACAATAGGTTTCGGGGACAACAAGATTTGAGATCATTCGTCTAAATAATCTGATATTCACGTCTGACCATTCTTTGGGTTGTTAAGTGCTGGGAAGACTTTGAAACGCGTCGTCTTGTGTGGCTCTACATCTTATTGTAATGTGTAGGGGAAGCATCATCAGAAGAGAAGTTTGGGGAATTTTTCATATCAACTTTGCTAAAGTGTAATTCATCAACGACGTGGACATGTCATGTAGGATTAACTAACGGTAATTGTGAACGGAATGTCAACGATGGTAGAATCGGATAAAAAAAAAGATGTCTCCTATGTTGCTCGTAATAAGGAGAAGTCCTACGACCAGTCAATTAACAGCCGACCAAAGTTGGGAGGTTTTTTACGACAAAAAAAAAATATATTGGATATAATTGGGACAAATGATAAAGTTATTTTTTTTAATATTATGCCAGTAGAATTGAGAGAAAAGTAAAAATTAATGATTTTTATGAAATAAAAAAAGTAAATATTTTTGGTATAAATATTAAAGTTATAGATTTTTTTAGGTATTGGCCCGTCATAAAATATCAATTTCATGATTTAATCTTGGTATGTCCAACCTTAACTATTGTTTTAACACAAAATAAGGAGGAAGAAAGTGGAGAGAGAGAGAGAGAGAGAGAGAGAGAGAGGGGGAGAGAGGGATCCGAATCGTCTGACCTTCAAAAGGAAGGTCAGGCGGATCCAGACCCTTCCTCCCTTTTTATAGGGGGGAAAGGTTTTGGAGAGAGAAAAATTGGATGGTGGGGATTGAAAGGTTAGGAAGGTTTGAGGTTAGGTGATTCATTCCCGAGAGAGAGATGCACATTGCTGTCTGGGATTGGACGCAGCTTTTCGTAGAAGGGTCATGTGCAGCGTCCAGTGCAGATCCGCCTCTTCCCCTTCACATGGCCTCCATTATCATTATTATCATCCCCTCACCCTCACCCTCACCCTCACCTCCTCCTCCTTCTTCTTCTTCCCTCTCCGCCACTTCGCAGGTCTTAAATGGGAACCAGCCAGGTACCCTCTCCCAGATCTCGCCACGTCAACCTCGCCCTCCCAATCTTCTCCTCATGTGGGGTTCATTGCGGGTCCATGGTTCTTCGCGTGCTCGACAGCAGTAGCAGATCACTTCATTGCGGAATGGATCTTCGTATGTGTCTCCTTTCTTTTATCCCTTTTGGAGGAGGAGGACCCTCAGCAGTGGTCTCGAGTCTCGATCAACTAATAAATGCCGTCGCCCCCCCACCCGCCCGCCCCCCCAAAAAAAAAAAACCAGAAGGACCGACTAACTGTCCTTGGGCTTGGGCTGTCCACACGCGCAATCCGTCGGAAATACCTCCGACCCTAGTTTCAGTGCATCCATCCATGGATGACAGTCGTTTGATATGGCGGACCCATGCGATCGACGGCTGTGATCCATTCGATAATAATAATCCCCCGTCTTAACTAACTTCCACGTTTATCTTCCTTCGCTACCAACAGCACCTTCAGCTCTCCTCCATTATTTGCTTCCACGATATTCCCATAGCAAGTTTAACTTCAAAACATCTGGATCCCTCCATAATGCTCGCATATGGCTTGTCAGAGTAATAGAACAGAGAGATTGATGGGAGGGTCGGTGGAGGATGTGCGAAGAAGACAGCAGACACCCTCATTGCCAAAATGTGCTTGCTTTGATCTATGGGCTTGCAGAGAAATTTATTAGGGTCTGAACGAGTGGACGAGGACTGAGCGGGTAATAAATATTACAGAGGTGCAACCAACAAAACTAACCACTGTAAATGTTTTGCATTGCCTTTCCACCCAACACATGGCAGATCTCAAGCCCGGTGCCGCAATGGGAGTATGTGAATGTACCATGGATAGATCTGACGCTGAGCGGTGGAGAGACCGTACTCATTCGGTACAGCATTAAGATCGAGAGCGAGAGAACTGGCGTGTTAATCGGGCGCATGAGGCAGCAACATGATTTGTGGGAAACTTCGGATAGATCTCGATCATCTTTTAGTCTAATGGGTAACGTGGGAATATACTCCCAAGTTGGGATTTTTATTTTGCCCATTCTTTCTTAAATGGCGTAGCAGATCGTACAATTTGTTCCATTAAAAGTCTAGCAGTGGAAACAGATAAAAAAAGTAAATTGGGGGTTCTTCTTATTAGGCAGGGACAGAGTCCTAACCCAACTTGAGGTCGGCTCATCTATTTATAGCCCACCCTACCTTAGAGCTCTCGGAGCATCCAAAACCGCTCTCGCTAGTCTCTACCGAGGCCATTTCTCCAGCAAGCCTCTCTTTTATCTCTCTCTGCTTGTGCCTGCGTCTCTGTGGGAAAGGGAGGCTTGTTTTACCTGTTCGAAACTGGCCATGACTAAGCTTGCTTGTGTTCTGCTCCTGGCTCTGCTCGGAATTTCCATGGTGGCGACCCAGGTTAGTTTCTACGCAGACCCACTTCTGAAAATCTGCCATAGCCCTTCAAACAATGTTTGACGACCTTTGTGTTTGTTCTCTCTATCTATTGTAGGTAATGGCAAAGGAAGCCCAGTTCCACCTTGACAGTGTGAGTTGCTACACTATTTTTGCTCTGTAGATGGCCTCTGTTTGTGTCTTTTTTTCCCTTTGGAAATTCTACAATGTACCTTATCGTGACAAGGGTTTTTGAACTTTTTTTTGCAGGCATACGGACCTGGAAGTCTTAAGAGCTATCGTAAGTAACCGCAGGGATAAATCATCATTTGATATCTTTCCTTTTCTTTTAAAGATTCTTTCGAGTCTCTGAGGGTTGGATCTGAACTCTTGAACTAAGTAGCAAGATCCACTCTTTTCAAGCCTATTTGATCTGCATCTCCGCTTGATCTCAAGCTCAAACCATGTAGATTTTTTTCTCACCCGGTTTAGGGAACTTGTGAAAAGGAGTTTTACTTTCGTCGAATTGTGAAAAGAAACTTCACAGGCAGCAAATGGTCAAAATTTTTGGCTTTCAGTCATTTTATCAAACGCATGGACTGCTAAAAGAAGAAGCATTGAGGCATTTTATCAAACATGGAGGCCACATTGGTATTTAGCAACTTCCCAGTGACTTTTAATCTCTGGATCTGCCCATTTTATCACAAAGCAAGCACCTTTAAGCATCACGTCCCTCTCTTTCTGGGTGGCTTAAAAGAGATTTTAGGAGACTCTAACCCGAAGGCATTTCATGAAATTTGACAGAGTGCTCGGGCCAATGCTCGAGGCGATGCAAGCAGACGCAGTACAAGAAGCCTTGCCTGTTCTTCTGCAACAAGTGCTGCGCCAAGTGCCTGTGCGTCCCACCGGGCTTCTACGGCAACAAGCAAGTGTGCCCTTGCTACAACAACTGGAAGACCAAGCGTGGCACTCCCAAGTGCCCTTGAGCCACTCGCGCCAAATCATCCCCGTACCATCCACCACTACTAGTCTTTTACCATGTACTAATAGATTCGTCCAAAAAGGTCACGACTTTAATGACCATTCTGTTTGTTCTTCAAGTCTAAGCAAGTGTTTTTTTGTGTCCCTCATTCCATGGCTTTGGCTCCATTGGGGTTTTGAGCCCCTCCCCCCAAGTGAGAGCTCTCTATGATTAACTATTGCTGTAATGTTGACCCATTTAATGTAGTGGTCAAAAGGGTCCTTCCTCTGTTTTTTTGTCGTCGATGATGACCTTTTCTGTTACACCTGATGCACTAGCAAACGAGAAATTTCTGGCAAAAGCTTGACCGGCAGTGATGGGGGTTGGGCAGTTAATGCACATGCATCGTTGATGTCTTCTGGGTTTTATTTTAAAATGGAGATGGTTCTGTCATGAAACTGCATGTGCGAGAAAGAAGCAACTGTTTCCATAAAAAACGACACGAGCATGTGAAGCTAAAGAGACTACGCTGGAGATGAGCAAATCTGATCTGACAGATGGTAAGACGAGCACTTTGTGCATTTAGTCACATGGAATTGATGAGGCCGGCCTGGGACACCACTTTACACATCAAGTGACAAGACAAACTCGGTGTAAAGGACTAGATTTTAATCGGGCAATCGCTAAAGTTTACGCGAAAGGACTTGCTTAGTGTGAAAAATTAAGCTAGGACAAGTCTTTGAGATTAAAACTCTCTCAGCCCTCCACCAGTAATAGATGGTATGCTCGTATTGGATCGTATAGAGCGCGTACGTACGTACACATGTATAAGTTCCGATTTTCCGATTTTCATTGCATACGGAAGTTTTATTACTGGGCCTATCAAGGGGTGGCAAGAGTTCTCTATAATGGGCTCCAAAACAAGAATATCCAGCGCATGAGAAGAGGCCCAGAATCGGCCCACTGGGCTTCTTCACTTGCAGATGGGCATCATGTTTCGGGTAGGGGTGTCCAAAAGGCCCGCACCGGCCCGAAAATTTAGGTAATTTTCAGGCTGGACCTTGATACTGTTTCAGTAAGGGCCGGCACCATTAGTCTTAACTCAGGCCCGAAACTTAAAAGCCCCAACGCTCTCAAAAAAGGAAAAAAAAAAGGCTAAAACATAAAAAAAAAACACACACACACAAAATAGGCGGGAGGGGTGGGCACTTCACCTATGACCGCTACCCCATTGTTGGTGGGGCACGGCGATGGTTGGCGACCCCCACCCTCACAAACCCCCAACCCAAATCTGGGCGTGGGTCCTCGGCCCGAGAAGATATTGGGTGGGGCGGCCACAGTGCGCCCCACCGTCTATCTCTCTCCTCTCTGCCTCTCTGACACAAGAGAGACAGAGAGGAGAGAGATAGACACAGGGGCCCATGTGGCCGGCCCACCCAATATTTTTCCCTTCGGCCCTCACCCACGGTGGGGTCACTAGCCATCACTGACGTCTCACAGGTAGTGAGGCGGCGGTCAAATTCGGGAGGGTAACCCTCTCACATATATATATTTTTTTTTTCAATTTTTAGTTTTTTTTAATTAAATTTAACTAAAAATTAGGTTAAAATTATCTTAATGGCGAGGTCATGCTCTTATTTGAAATAACCATGTCCACTTGAGATCTTTATTTAAGAAAATGATGGCACGCCCTTATTTGAAAATGTTGCTAAATTTTATGCCCCCTTCCCTTCTGAAAAAGAAAAGAAAAGTTAAGAGCACGAGTTTCTTAGTTACGACCCAACAGAATATATATATATATATATATATATATGTACATACACATGCGTTTATATTATGTTGTAGGAAAGATAATATCTTCAACTTACGTTTAACGTTCTGTCCCAAAAGTTCAATTGGTAAAGCTGATGGCGTGGTCATGCAATTCACTATGATTCGCGGGAAAAACACTCGCGCCCCCGTCGGATTAACTAGGAGCATGAGATATTACGTAACTAGGCACGTTGTGATTCATGTTCACAGCATAAGTTATTTGACCCAAGCTTGATTAATGTACGGGCATAAATATATCTAAATCTCGATTGCATCTTGTAAATCCTTGTTACAAAAACCTTAAAATGCTTCAAATGTACGAATACATGTTTGAATCACAGCATCTCTTACTCAGAGAGTGATATCGGGATACGCAGTCATCATCTTGGCTTCATTGAGATCCCTCGAGTCGAAGGTTCGAGTCGGAAGTTCAAATATCACTCTATATTAATAATAATAATAATAAAAAGGGGAATTGCAAATCCGTATGGGATGAATGTGAAAACTCTTCTTTTCTGGTAATTCTATCGTCCAGGGACACATTTGACCTGTATAGAAAAAGGAACTGAAAAAGAAGAAGAAGGAAAAAACAGAGGATACACTTGGGATGCGAAAGAGCCACCAAGCAACCTCATCCTCCCAAATCATTCGGGTGATAGCCACAATAGACTGATCGACACCCTCTGATCAAATATGTGCAGTTTCATGGAGGATGGTGATGGCTGAGCAACTCTTGCATAACCAAAAGCTTCAGTTACATATCTCGGGGGAGGGGGAGAACACGAAAAAGCTTCAACACAGAGAAATCCCGAATACGCTGCTCTTCTCGGCATGATTCGGTTGCCCTTTCGGCGAAAGAAACAGAGCACCACCTTTCTTCGATCAATCGTGTCTCTGGCGGAAGAACAAAGAACAAAGCCCCCTGCAAGTTTCACTGTCTGTTTCTCACTGCTTTCTTAAAAAATGTAGTAAAATCTGCAGCTTGAGTTTCAGGATCTATTGTGAATGGGGTCTGATCCTCTAGGAACTCTTCTCTTCTCGGACTGGTATGGATAGAAGGGCGTCGCCGTGGGAGCCGGAGCCGGAGCCGGAGTTAGAGCCAGGCTCTGTTTCTCGAGAACATCGTCCACAACAGCCTCTTCAGAGAGTAACAATCTGCGGGGCACGTTCTTTACAAGGAGGAGCTCGTTTTCCGCGCGCCATCTCAGGGCGAGGTCTCTGGTGGTGAGAGCAGATACGCGAGGAGCAAAGACCAGAGCTTGTAGCGCGACAAACAGAAGAATCAAGACCCCATGATTGGAACAAGAACAAGAACAAGAACCCATGAATGAAGAGGGTGGGGTCGGAGAGCAAATCCAGAGACGATTTCAAGATTCCACCGCCTCTGTATCTTAATCATAAGCTTCCTGCAAATGGAATCGAGGCAAAATATAAGGCAGTTCTCTCTCTCTCTCTCTCTCTCTATGACAGGTTTGAATGAAAGTTGATGGTTGGTCACTCTCTCACTCCACTTACTGGCAAAATACAATCCTTGGGGAAGCCAAGCATCTTTTTTTCCTCTCCAACTCGTTAAAGAAAAAAAAGCAAGGGGCCTCCATCTATCGCTATCGTTCGTCTCGCTTTGCCCCTTTTTTTTCACCAGACCAAGACCAGTCAGCACGCGGTCCTTTTGAATTCCATGGCCCCAAGTGCCACGTCACAGGCATGCCGACGTGTCCCTCCCACCTCCGCTGGGATGGGAAGGCGCTGGCCCCGTCGCATCCGGCGGGCTGGGTGCAGTGATCAAATATGTTGTCCCATGGGAATGTCCCCATGTACTGTCGACTCACATATCGATCGTTAAATTCAAATCTGTTCCAGAACATATTTTCCATTCTAACATGTGACAAATGAAATTGCTAAGGCAAGATCGAAGAAGTAAAGTAGAAGAAGCCTTAGCCTGCCAAAAAGATGGATTGTTGGATTGCAACAGGAGCAAGAAAGGCCCCAGACAAACCGTGAAAAGAAGAGACGTATATCTGGGGAAGTAGGGTTATTGGGAATAGGAAACGAAACCCTAGAAAGAAATGGACAAAAGAAAAAACCCTAGACCTAGATCCGAAAGAACATGTATACACACACACACACTCCCTCTCTCTCTCTCTCTCTCTCTCTTTGGCTTTACGCTGCATGCATGAAAGAAATGGCTTTGGACTTCCAAGCTCTCCAACCCATGCAATGGCAGCCCCCCAAAACCAGGATCTTTAGTTTCTTGTGCTTGATAATATTAGGGTTCCCCTCTTTTTTTTTTTAATGCCTTTCTTTCTTTGCCATCCACATTATCTATCTTTGGATTTACCCTCGCACTTATAGCCTACGCAATATTGAATATCGTCGTCTGATCGCGCCAGAACAAGCCGATCACACTCTGCCGAACACCGAAATCAGAATCGAGCTTTGTAGAAACCATACATTTCAACATAATTTTACGTGTTGCGTTTCATTCGATCCATCTGACCTATTTTGCTATCACCGCGTGTTTTGTATAAAGTACTCATTCATTGAAATATCGTCGAGTCAGAAATAATGACAGTATTGTCAGACTATCACGCTAGTGGCTTCCTATATATAATGCCCTTCCTAGTTTTTGTCTCTATTTTTGATGCGTTCACTTTTGGCTATTTTGGGGGTAAAAGTTAGCCAATTGGAATCCCATTTGGGTTTCGACCCAAAAAAAAAAAAATCCCATTTGGGGTTTAGGACAAGATGGGAGACTTGGTCAAGGTCCAAGAAGAAGACCAGATTCTCAAATGTGGGTCCGATGGTCTTTTGGCAAAACGGGTTTAAAGTGAAAGGGAGTTTGAATGACTTGATGCTTTCCAAAGATATCATCCTTCCACATCACTCCAATGACTTTATGGGAGTCATTGCTCGGTGCGACGCATGTCCATGCAAAATCTCATACGCCATCCTCACGTTCTCTCTTGTTTTTCCCCTTTTCAAAATAAATTCTCTAATGTGTTTGTGTGTGTGTGTGTATATATATATAAAGAGAGAATTTCCTTATGGGCAAAGGAAAGTGTATACCCCCACCCAATCCAATAAAATAAAATAAATAAAAAGGACAATTGGGATTAATGGTGATCCAAAAGGCCCATTGGGCTTTGGATGGGCTAGAAGTTCTTGTTATATGGGCTTCATCGTTTGATGCATTGTCCGTCCGGCACAAGAAGCGACTTGAAAGAAGGGCTGGGCTTGGACCATGCCCAGCACTTTTCCCTTTCCGTTTTGACTTCGAAAATCATGAGAAGCCCACCTCACCAGAAAGGGATTGCCAGGTTAGGTCCCACCCTTGAAATCCGGGCCGTCTGTGTTATGAATGGACTGCCCAGATTATTACTAACAAAAATATATATAAAAAATTCAAAAAATTGCCCCCTAAAAACAGGAGATCTGGGCCTTCCGTCCAAAAACAAACGGCCCGGATCCGACCTCGTGTCCTATCGTACTCGGATTTTCTCTTTGCAAGTTCATGCTTTTTTCCTCTGTCGCGTGAACCCGCGGGGGGCGTGCGATATTGCCCCCACTCTGATGTGAAGAGGAAATCAGCGTAACCTCATGGTTTATGTGAGATTTTGTGGGACCACAGCCAACTGCTCTAAAAGCTTAAGCTGTTAGAAGAATGCGTTGTTTAATATTTAATTATTCTAACACTCCCCCTCACGCTTAGTCTGGTCTTCTTGCCTAGTACTAAGCGTGGACATATTTAATTGGGGAGGCAAATAGGGCCTGGAAAGATTTGAACTCAGGACCTCCAGCTCTGATACCATGAAAGATTTGGTGGGACCACTTGCCAACTGCTCTAAAAGCTTTAAGGTCCAATTGGAATATAATAACTCCCATCTCACATTCCGTCGCGTCTTTTTTCTACTAGCTCGATAAAATCCCGGTGCGGCGTGCAATTCTCATAATCTCCTTATCGACCGAACGCGTTTTCATCTTGCTCGAATCGAATCTCTTTGTGTTCCGGTTCGGCTTCTTCTCAATAGTCATGCGCATGCAGTCGCAGGAGAGTTTTCGGTTCGAGACGAGAGACGAGAGACGAGGGACAACGATCAACATTAGCTTGGGACTATATATAATGCTAGTGGAATTCTTGAAAGTGAGGCCGTGGTTTGTTTGGTTTGATCTTCGATTTATTATGCAATTAATCCGTGACGGCAGTCCGTTGAGGAGATAATTAAAAGGGGGGGCCAAATAAAATTAATCAATAATTAGCGTTGTAATCATATGTAAATGGCCGTAACTGATCGCACTTGGAGTGCCTGTTCATTGGAAAATTACTTAGCCAATCCACGTACAGATTATTGTTATTTCATTTGTTCGTTTCTTTGTTTTTTTATTTATTTATAAATTTTATCTTCTCGTTATAAGCCGTGGCGGTAATTATTAAGTCGGGCGGCGTGACCTTCCCCTAATGAAGATCTTAATTTATGATTATCTTCTGGGGAACGAGAAGTTCAAAACGGCGAGTTACGAAATCATGATTGCTGTTACAAAAGGAAGACTCGATCGAGGCCAGAGGCAATGCAACTATTCATGCTGGTGCAGAAAACCATGTGGCTTTTCAAGTGAGAGTGTGTCAAAATACTTTGAATTTGGCATTATGTATTTGTCAAGTGATCTCGCTTGTAATTAAGTCACATTTAAAACAAACATTTTGCAAGATTCTAAGTATACTTTTTTCAAAATTTGGATTAGATATCACTTAGAAAAGCGTTAGAGTTCCCAAACTTAAGTGATATCTCGCTATTTGATTACCCGATAGTCGATACCATGTCGTGAGACGCTATAAAAATGATGCCCGAAGATGGACATTGGCCAAAATGAGGTGATTCATGCTCTTTAACTCTTTAACTGTACCTATCACTAATCATGTTAATATATCAGAGACTGCCCTCGGTTTTGTACCCATTAGGCCAATTGGCAGGACGTCCTACAGTGATCATCGCTAGATTTACGTTTTGGATCAATTTAGCCGATGCGCCACGCAGCATAGCAAAGGCAATGTCAATAGATGAAGTCGAAATGATGGCAGACCAGATAGGTTCTCTCATGTCATGGAACTTTAATTTGTCAATATAAGCCGGTCTATGAACTATGTACCCACCTCCAAATATCTTCGAGGTGTTCGTGGTATTGGTTTAGAAGAAAAACTACCTACATTCGGTGCTAATAACCAGAATTTGGAAATCGTAAATCACCCCACGTCTTCTGGAACAATAAGTGATTGGGAAAATTATCCATTCAATCCTAAACATATTGTACGGATACCAATTCGATTCTAAGCCTTTTGATTTTGTCAGTTTAGTCTTAAATCTTCGTGTAAAATCTCAGTATAGTCATTTTGGTCAATTTTCGGCGAAAATAGTTAAATTGACATCTGTATGATAGGTTTAAGGCTGATCGAGTAATTTTTCCATGATTGACCTATTTTACATGGAGTCTAGAATGAGACGACAGGCGATTTAGCTTTGTTTTTCCAAGAGAGAAAGAGGAAAGTTCGATTAAGAACTAATGATGGAACGTGGCACACATGCATGTCGATACATTAGCGGCAAACCCTACTGTCTCACGTAATCCAAAACCATCGATATCCGCCTGCATGATGCCAACTCGCATGAACACCCAAGTTATCTACCGAAACAGCAATCTTAGAACGCCTAAACGATCTTGGAGGGAGTGAATCTTTGATCATGTCCCGCTCCTCAAGCCTTGAAATCGATTCTTTGGACTGGCGATCCGACGTATAAGAGTCTCCCATCGTCGTGTTTCGCCGTCATCATTATTACCAAGATACCTCGTAATCTCTCTCTCTCTCTCTCTCTCTCGAAAGATAATAATCATCGTAATCTCGTAACTCCCGGAGACATTTGCGACGATGGGTAATGAAGGAAGTGTATCGAGCCCGACGGCGCACGATCGCCGAGGAGATTAATTGAGATTCATTCATGACTGACAACTCGAATGCATGTGTGCGTCTCGTCGTCTTCTCCTTCACCGTATGTATTTATGCACGCCACTTCCTCACAGTTCGGATCCATTTAATACGGCGATTGTGTTAACAGGGTTAGATACGTGCAGTCGTCAGAGATTTTTCTTTTTTACGGTTTGGCCATGGCGAGAAGGTCACTCAAGGCCTGGTGCAACTACGAAGCAGTGGCCAAAGAAGAAGATGACCCCTTCTTCTTCCCAACCCTCCCCTTCCCCGACTTCGGGTACTAATATTATGTCCTGGTTTTTGCTTTCCTGTTCGTTCTTATCGATCGTTTCTCAAGTTCTTTCGCTCCGTGAAGTGCGCGATCGCCGAAATATTTGATCCTCCGTTCCGATATTATGCAGTGGGAACGGATGTGCAGCACTGGAGTGGAACTATTGTTTGCCCTTTGATCATCAAGAGAGCCTCTGGGAAGCTCCTCCTCTGATTACGAGCTTCCCGCTCGATCCTTTGTGCCCTCAAATTTTCGATTTTGAGCACAACCGGCACGATGCTATTCAAGGTAGCCATGACAGCGAAACACCGGCTGTTTTGAATCTATTCTTCATTCTTTTAATGTGATTTTGTGTGCCCTAACTTGTTGATGTTGCGGCAGGTCTTGATATTGAACATTATTCTGCAAATGGGACCGTGATCTTCGAGGAGATGGGTGAACAGAACGAGCCCAAGAAACGTGTTCTGTATCTCCATAACAGTGGCCAAGAAAATGGGCACGGCGAAGCGGGTGGTGGTGACAAGAGACTCACGAAAGGCAATTGCGATAGCTACGGCAACAGCAGAATGCTGTCGAGGGAGCAGATATCACAGTACTTTTACATGCCGATAACTCGGGCGGCCAAGGAGCTCAACATCGGGTTGACCCTCCTGAAGAAGCGGTGTCGAGAGTTAGGCATCCGCCGGTGGCCTCACCGGAAGTTGATGAGCCTCCAAACTCTCATCAAGAATGTCCAGGTCTTTATTTTGAATCGTTTACTATTTTTGTTTTGCTTTTAAGCTGTTGCATTCAGAGAGATTCAATGGTGTTCGAGTGAACATACCTAAGGAGAAGCAAGTACCTCGCATCTGTTTGAGGAATTCTAGCGGAAAAGATCGGTTTCAAAAGTGGACATGGATTAGTTCCGCTTCAAGTTTGATTGTATTCAATTGAATTAAGAGAGTCGTGTAAAAACGCTGCCCATCCAGTTTAAAAAAATCATGCATGGAATGAGAATTCGCAAGGGCAAGACGGATCCTGCCTGCTTGGACGTGAAAAGACAAAGCTAACTTCGACCAAATGCCGAGACATAGCCGCCTTTTCGGGCTCGGGTCTCCTGATGTTTTATTACGTGAGATGGTTTTGGGCGTGCAGGAAATGCGAGGAGGCTTGGAGAACGAGGAGCAGCTGGGAAAGGTGGTGAATTTGCTCGAGCTAGAGAAGAAGCTGATGGAGGAAATCCCCGATATACAGCTAGAGGACAAGACAAAGAGGCTGAGACAAGCTTGTTTCAAAGCGAACTACAAGAAGAGGAAGCTGGTTGGACTGACAGACTCAGGAAGCACTTCCTCTAGAAGCAGCCCGACCGCGGAAGCTGATGGCATGAGCACGGGTGTTGCGGACGAGGAGGACGTGAGATCTCTCTTGTTTGATGACTCTCCTTCATGTAGTAGCTCTATATGATAGTCAAAAATCTGAGAAAAGGCCCCTGTTTGATCCGGCAAAATGTCAGGGGAGAAGATTTGCGCTGTCCACCTCAGTTTGCTGACAATGATACAACGTTTGCTGTTATAAACAATCATATGCAGGATTAGCAATCACCAGGACCCAACTCATGATATGCTCCGCAACCGTCTCCAGGCCTTAGAAAACCCACATAAATGTATCCCAGAAGAGATGATATCAAGTAGTTAATATAAGTCGCTTATAGCAGAATTTTGAGAACAACAAAGTGGGAGAATCTGTAGTACTTAATGATGGAAAATGGGCTGCTACCAGGGGTTCTTATTCTGAAACTTCCGAGCTCCTACGTACTCGTAAATCCTGACTACACAGCATCAACGACAACAGGAAATTCTCGAGAAAATGAAAGAAAACAAAACCGCTCCGAGTTCACAACAAACCGAAAGTTCCGGATAAATCGACATGAAACTC
The DNA here is from genome assembly GCA_021437785.1 of Rhodomyrtus psidioides. Classification (NCBI taxonomy): domain Eukaryota; kingdom Viridiplantae; phylum Streptophyta; class Magnoliopsida; order Myrtales; family Myrtaceae; genus Rhodomyrtus; species Rhodomyrtus psidioides. The sequence goes on along the minus strand of JAILYB010000015.1, from coordinate 7,101,491 downwards.
AACCAGCTGTTATCAGTTTAGTTTACCTCCAATGATTAGTATAGGGAGAAAATTTAAGCGCTTCATATCTGCGATCTTAAGCAGCAACTGGTTGCTTGTGGACAAATGCGATGCCCTTCTCAATGCTGGCCTTTAGTTCAGGCTTCAGTGCTTCCAAGGCCTTCTGCTCAAACTCCGTCAGCCCCTGGAGGTCAGAGGGAATCAATGCTTCGACCCCTTTCTTCCCGAGCTTAACCCTGGATGCGAAAAATGGGAGGTCAGTGAGATCCGACTGAACGAAGGCGCACTCGTAGACATCCCCATCTCCATCCAAAGCGCGCAGGGAAGACTCCACGAATCGAGCGGCAGCATATGCCATGGAAAGTGTGGCTGACCCTGCGCCAGCCTTCGCCTCCACCACTTCAGTACCAGCATTCTGGATCCTAACGGTCAGCTGCTCCACTTCTTCATCTGTGAAGCTAACCGAAGGCTTTGTCTTCGAGAGCAAGGGCAAAATGGTGATTCCGGCATGTCCACCCACGACCGGGACATCCACATCAATGAGTTTCAGGTTCTTCTTCTGAGCGACAAAAGTATTTGCTCGAACGACATCGAGTGTAGTGACGCCAAATAGCTTTTTCGGGTCATAAACACCCTTCTGCTTGAGAACTTCTGCTGCAATCGGCACAGTTGAGTTGACCGGGTTGCTGATGATGTGGATGAAGGCATCAGGGCAGTTATCTGCTACAGCCTCAACAAGGGTCTTCACTATGTTGGCATTTATGTTGAACAGGTCATCACGGGTCATACCCGGTTTTCTCGGAACACCAGCTGGAATGACTACTACATTAGCGCCTTTCAGGGAATTGGCCAGTTCAGAGGCCCCGGTGAAATCCAGAACCTGAGAAGGAGTATTACAGTGGCTAAGATCAGCTGCAACTCCCTTCACATTAGCGATATCATAAAGGTGAAGGGCTGAAACTAAGGGGGACATCTTGACTAGAAGCGCCAGAGGTTGACCTATCCCACCAGCTGCACCAAGGACCGTCACTTTGTATGATGCTTGTGGTTGGAGTTGATATTGGAAATTCTGGTTTTGTTTCTGGGCTTTCGGTGCAAAAGAATGTCTTAGAGCTGAAGTTGTTTCCTTGCCCAAGAAGGATGAGTCTGCTTCGCAGCTCACAGATTTTGCTGCCTTGAGGCCACTAAAACTTGTGAAAGAATCCTGTGAGCTGATTTTCACTCCAAAAGGTCTTGATTGAGGAAAGGGACCAATTTTGTTGCCAAAAGAGATTGTCGATCCGATTGACATGGAAGCTGCTGCTGATGCTGCCATTTTGCACTCTGCCAAAGATAATGTGTCATAGCACTTTCCATTGACACAAAACAAGCATGGAAGAAGATGTGCTACTACTAGTCGCAATCAACCAGTCTACGAAAGATCTTTAGTCAAAGGTAATATATATGGGCAAAAGAAGTGACGTTATATTGCACCAAGGAATACTCAATAGGTAATCTACTCCTCTTGAGGCCGCAAATGAGTCAGCCTACTTAGGAAAGATAGTAGTATGAGTCATACTCAGTTTCTGATCTAGACTTGACTGTGTCCATCAACAGATAAAAGGATAACCAATTAGGAATCACAGGAGCACAACCGCTCTACCACTATGTACCTAGTAAATGCTCCAGATAAAGTAAATGGTTATTGTACATCCCAATTAGTTCAATCATTGGTTTTGTGGCAACATTGTATTGGGTAATATAAGGGCTCTCAAGCAGAAATTATATTGCAAAAAGTTCTCAGAAGAACATTCAGAGATGGAAGTGTGAGATATAATTGTCAACATAATTGCAAAAAAGGGAAGATAGATCCAATGACCCAACAAGTTGGCTCTCGGTCAATATGAAGGAGGATACATAGAAAATGATACAATTTCCTGATCTCTTAACACCAGCAAATCTCAAGATAAAGAAGAAAGATATAAAATGACTCGAAAAGTTGTAGTGAAATCTCCCCTAGATTAGTGAACAAATTAGTTCAAGTAGAAACCTTCTAGCGTAATTGCAGCCAGGGAATTCAAGTTCGAGTATGAGATGCATACATATATCTTACTAAAGATATGTACTCTTTAGATGTTAGGTAAAAACAACGGCAGACATACTATATCAACAGCATAGCAAATCCCAGTAAAAAATGATTTCCAACAAATCTAAACTTTTCAACTTCCCATTTTGCAGTATGAAAGTGCCAGAGGTTCACAAATGTAATCAGCATCGCATTCTTATCTAAGAAAGCATGACCAGTGAGACACAATCCCAAAAGACCAGTCCTTAGAAGAAGGCACCTAATATTGTAAGCTTCATATCCTTTGACATATTTCTGATGACAGACCAGCCTGGGGGGCACTTACTGATACTTCCTCTTTTAAGAAAAAAAGAGTTGAGGCCTCAAAGTTCGAGTCATGATGAAATGCATAGAATCTGTTGCAAAAAGACTCAAATACCCAAAATGGGTTGATGAGAGTAAAGCAAACGGTGAAACGCAATTTCAATAGCAACTGGACATGCATTGCAAAAAAACCAACTATACCTGACCAACAAACAGAAATAGGTGGGAAAAAAATGCTTCCTGTTCTTAACTTTTTATAAGCATAGAAGCAATCCTTTACACTTTACAGCTTGTTTTTCACCTAAAGAAAAGAGAGAACCATATAAACCAGATTGGATGTGTTTGCAGTCACAGCAAAACAGGATCGGCGTTTAGTCCGTACCACTTAACATAACCAGTTCAGCAGACAAGATGAATACCCAAGCGTTCAGTCATTACAGCCTTGCATGCACCTATCAAGAAGACTAGCCCAATAACGAAAATCCCACGAAGCACAAGAATGTAGCGGGATCCTATTCAGCCTTCCATTTTTACGGCAGTGAAAGCAGATTCTTTCAATTTACAAGATGAAGGAACACGGCAAGTTCAAGCCAATAAAACACGAGTCAAAACTAGCGAGATCAGATCTGCAAGAGCAAAGCTCGGTGATCCGGATGCACCAGACACGCTCTCGTCAATCATCATTCAACAAACGAACATCAAGATCGCCATCCTAATCAATAGAACCAAGATGGCGCCCAGGTAAAACCAACTGAGCAGTGACAAAATCACGAATCCAAAAATCTTGGTCGCGCGCAAATTCAGGGCCGACAAAATGAACCTCAAAAACAGGGCAAGAGAAGGAGAAATTTTACCAGAAACAGCGAGACAAGACCAAAAGCATCGATCTTTCACACGACCCAGAAATGAAAAGGCGATTCTATTGACAGGGAATGGCGAGAAAAGAGGGAAGGATTAATAAGGCGGACTCACTCGGCGGTTTTCTTGGCGTTAGGTGGTGTTAGTTTCTCCGCCGAAGAGCCTCGAGGAAATCAAACTCCCTTCGACAACTACCCGGAAGAAAATACAAGTCTATGATGAAAACAAATTGTATACGGGTGTGTGTATATATGAGGCACGCGAGCCGCTTCTGCAGTCTCTTTCCGCTTTTTGGATGCCGAAAGCCCGAAGTTGTAGAAGTCGTATGTCATCTACTGCACCCGCCGTCGCTGTGCCGAGAATCAGAATCTTCCTTTGGTTCCTCTTCTTATGTTCCAGCAGATCTGAGCCGTTGGTTTTGCGATGTTTTTCAACGGCTACATTTTGATCGTCGCTTGTAGTTTCTTCCTTCAGTTATTATCACAGAGTCTTGCTTTGGGAGTGTGCATTCCCAATAACCAATTAGTATTTCAAGAGGATGCTTTATAAGTAGCGAGTTGTAAATTGGCAACTTTTCTTCTTCTTCTTCTTCTTCTTCTTCTTCTTTTTCACTTGATGATAGCCTTGTGAAAATTGTGTTAGAAATCCAACAAGATTTCAAAGTAATACGTGATGAGATTGAGTGAGATTGCTGAACACGTTTGACTGGATGAAAGTGTTTGATGTGAAAAAAAAAATTGAGGATTAAAAATTATAAGGTTCGCCACTGACGAATTGGATAAAGAATCGAGAGACTTGATTAGGGAAGATTAAACTAGAAAATTTTAAACAAAGAAACATTAAATTGGGAAACCTACTCAAAAGAGGAAACCAATTCAAAATAGAAACATTTGATTTAGCCAGATGGAGTCTTTATTTTCCAACTCTCAAAAACTTCATCTCAAAATGATGTCTCCTCGTTGGACCTTGATACTCCCCGCATCATAAGGCGACTTAGTTGAACCGAATAAAGCGGGATTGAATCGGCCAAACTTAAGAGAACCATATTAAAACATATTCGAACAGTCATCATATCAATACTTCAACAGAATCCACCGGTTTGATCGGACTTTCAAAAAGCTTTGCAGCGGCATAGGTCGACACCGATGTCAAAGACACGGCGAGAAGCTAGTCTCGCCAAATGCACTAGACACCGTGGTTCCTTACCTAGGGTGCGTTTGTTTCTCGAAAAAAAAAATAAATGATTAAAAAAAATATTTTCCCACGAATAATTGCTTACAAAAATGAATAAAATTAAAATTTCTTCATCACGCAAGAAAATATTTAGCCATAATTTTTTTGATAATACAAGATATTTTCTAAAAAATGTTTTTCTAAATTATTCGTTTTTTCGTGAAACAAACACAACCCTTAATCTAGAAAGGAAAAAAAAAACAAAGAGAACAATACTTTACAAGGAAATAGTTTGCTTTCAAGCATGCCCTTGAGTTGAAATTAACAAATATCAAGCGTGCTCAAGATGACCTAAGTTTGGTCACTCCCTTGTGCATAAAAAAAAAAAAAAATTAGCCAAAATTGATGGATCACGTTTGCCTCTTGAGAATACTCTAGGGCTAATGTGAAAATGCCAAATGGGAGTCCAACTCTTCTCCTCTTCCCTCGTATTACATCAAATTCCCATCGTCTTAACTACATTAAACAAAGACTTAAGACTTTGGGAGAAAAAGCAAAAAGCCAAATTCGAGAATCCAGCTTGGGCTTGTGCAGAAGTTGCTTACCCCACCTAACTTCTTCCAAAGCCCCTTAACTTTTCTTTGATGTCGATGGCCCATTGGGCTCTTTCCAATTTCGGGTGGATGGGATCCACCCCCCAAATCGACCGGGAAACTTGTTCCAAAAAAATCTTATGTCCATTGCACTTTTGTCAAATTCAATCTTGAGCATTTTTTATTTTGCCAATCAAGTCTTAAACCCCCCTTTTTTTTTTATACTTTGCCAATAGAGTCCATCTGATCAATTTTCGCTAGAAAAAAAATATTGATGTGGATGCCAATTATCCAACGTGACACGACCGAAGGTGACACTAGAGCTGTCAATATGGGTCATAGACCCATATTTTGTATAAAATGGATCGTATATGGGTCATTAAATTTTAAAGTACTCACTAAAAATGGATCCAAAATGTTCAAGTAAAATTAAATGGGTCAATAATGGGTCCACACTTAAACCCATTTTCGACTCATAAGAACAATTGCAAATGGGCCCAATATAATACTTTAAAGGCTTTGCAATATAATACAATTGCAAATGGACCACCCGGCGGTCGCCACCGGTGCTCGAAGAATTTTTTTAATAATAAATTATTTTTGAAATAAATGATATTTTTAATAATAAAAGTATTTTTGAATAGTTAATATTTTTAAAATTTTAAAAAAAAATCAGAATTTTTTTTAAGAAAAAGAAAAAATTTCACTAGATTTTTTATTGCATGAAATTATTTTAGTAATATTATTTTCTTAGAATATTATCATGATTTGATAATATGGGTCAAAATGAATCAAGTCGGATATCGGTTAGTTGCGGGTCGGGTCGGGTCATTGAATATGGTTCAAACTAGATTAGACAGGTTAATAGGGGTCGAACCATATTCGACTCGACCCGACCCACTCATTTGACACCTCTACGTGACGCGAACAATTACTAATAATATTTAAAGTATTTTTTTCATTAACTTTTTTTATTTTTTTTCTTACTTTTTCTTTGTTGTGGCCAACGAGCATGGTCGGGCCCTCGCCGACTACTGGCGAGGGTCGCGGCCGTGGACGAGGCTAGTCTCGCCCAAACAATCGCTGGTCGAGGCCAGCCTCGCTCGCTGTTGACAAGAGTCGTTGGTCCCTTGTCGACTGCAGGCAAAGGGTCGCGATCGCGGACGAGACTGGCCTCGCCCAGACCATCACGGGTCGAGACCTATCTCGCCGAACGTAGGCAAGATAGCCTTGCCCAGATCTAGGTGAGGCCGGCCTCGCTCGATGCTAATTCATGTAAACGTAACAAAAGGCGTTCACACTCAAAACTCATGTTAATTTCTTCATAATCTCTTAAGTTTCGAACAATATTTTGGATTTTAACGGGGTAGGTAAAGAAATGCTTATTAACAAGCCTGGTCAAACACCTTTTTGCCCAATCGGAAACGTGCATCTCTAGAGGAAGCTACCCTGCACCAAACCGGAAACTGTGCATCGAATGGATCTTCTTAAATCTTTGTAGGTGCAGACTTCGTGAACATTCTTCCGGAGCTGCAATAACAAGTCGGTCATGGCGACGACGACGAAGAAACAAGCTTTCGCCTCATCACGCACGTAACGCATATACGGTAGGTGAACTCACCCCCTCCCCAGACGACACCGTGGACAGTTCTAGACATGTTCAAAAGCCCTGAATCATCCCCTTCCTTAGTCAAACGAATTTCTCCATCGTTTTGCGGTCTGGTCAAGCGCACCCCATGACTCTACACATGTCGTCCTTGTGTTCTGCTGCGTGCTGACAGCTCTCAAGTATGGCGTGACACAGAGAGAGAGAGAGAGAGTTTCAGGGCGATGTTCTCTGTTTCTCATTCCAAGAAGTAGATGCAGTAGGTTTGAATAATCGAACAGTTGGTTCATCAACAAAATTTACGAGACGTTCGTTTCCTGGTTTCTTGTCAGAATTTTGCGGACGGATCATTTAAAACGATCCCCACTTCTCCAAACTTTCAGAGACAAGTATAGAACAGGGCAGAGCTTCACTAAGATATCTGGATTCTTGAAATGTCTGTTTCGAATATGAGGTTCGTTTTGGTGCTAACAACATTGATAATGACCATCCTCGGGACATCGCTTAATGGATGCGATTCCAAGGTCGTGCAGTTCATTTTCGGGGACTCACTTTCCGACGTTGGCAACAACAACCGGCTGTCGAGAAGCCTCGCCAAGGCCAACTTGCCGTGGTACGGCATCGATTTCGGCAATGGACTCCCTAATGGGAGGTTCAGCAATGGCCGCACTGTCGCAGATATCATTGGTAAGAGAAGAGACAACACTCAATCTTTTAACTTCCTTAAACTAGATTTAATCGGGCTCTCATGGCTGTACTTGGTTTAATTTGCGAGCTCTTGATGTAAATGTGTGATCTTGCTGCAGGCGACGAAATGGGTCTTCCGAGGCCGCCTCCGTTTCTCGATCCGTCTCTAACAGAGGACGTGATTTTGGAAAATGGAGTGAACTATGCCTCAGGAGGTGGAGGGATCTTGAATGAAACGGGAACGTACTTTGTAAGAACCCGACTGCTGTTAAGACATACTTCCTAGTTATTTTCTCGAGAAATTTGGACTGATTCACACGACTTCTTGCAGATTCAAAAGTTTTCTCTGTACAAGCAAATCGAGCTCTTCCAAGGAACACAGCAGATGATCAGGAAAAAGATCGGCACGAATGCAGCTCAGAATTTCTTCCAAGAATCCCGGTATGTCGTCGCCTTAGGAAGCAATGACTTCATCAACAATTACTTGATGCCAGTCTACAGCGATTCGTGGAAATACAACGACGATGCTTTTGTCGATTATATGACTGAGACACTCCAGAGACAACTTGAGGTAAATTTTTCATACTGAAATCCAGTCAACGTGATGCATAACTAGTTGATAAGATTGTTGACTTGGAAGCGTGCACATTTCATAGATATTGCACAGCTTAGGGGCAAGGCAGCTAATGGTGTTCGGGTTGGGGCCGATGGGTTGCATTCCGCTCCAAAGGGTGTTGAGTTCATCCGGGGCCTGTCAAGATAGGGCGAACAAATTGGCGCTCAGCTTCAATCGCGCCACAAGCCAGATGCTGGAGAAAATGTCAGGCAAACTCGCCAATGCCAGCTACAGATTCGGCGATGCTTATGATGTTGTCAACGATGTAATAAGCAACCCATATAAATATGGTCAGTTTTGCACTGCCATTTATCTAGAAAATTTCGCCAGTCTATTCTCTTTTTACTCCTCCGCAAAATATCTAGTGTTACTCTTTCTAATTTGTGTAGGATTCAACAACTCGGACTCGCCTTGCTGTTCTTTTGGAAGTATCAGGCCTGCCCTCACTTGCATACCTGCATCGACACTGTGCCAAGACAGGAGCAAGTATGTGTTCTGGGACGAGTACCACCCAACTGATACCGCTAACCAAATTATCGCTAAAGAACTTATCAAAAAGTTCGGATTTTCACGTGCAAATGGCAGCGATGCTCCTTCCAGCGCACCAGCCATTGCACCATCACCGCAAGGTTAAGTCCTTGTTTCAGTTGCAGAGAAGCCTCAGCCGCGCCGCATTTAGTAATGTTCAGCGTTCGAGATCATGTTAAATAACAGTACATTTTCGGTACTAGTGTGCTTGTTTGTTCCAAAGCGTCGCTTGCCAACGTGTTACAAAGCGCTTGCTGATCATTACCTTCTTCATGCAATTCTCTTTCCCGGTTTTTGGTCTCCTGCACTACTGGTCCACTCTGCTGTTCAATAGACTTTATCTCCTAGCAGATGCAGATTATACACCAGATTCTGCTGTTGCTTCCATTTCCAACACGGTATAAGTTTCATATGCTACCTGCTCAATTTGCTAGTTAGTTAACTGATTAGTTCCATTGTGGCTCGCGATAAGGAGATTCGTACTAATGGGCTTAATTGCCAATTGAGAGCAATGTTTGATTAGCCATGGTGCTACTCTGATTAGCATTTCATTAGCTTGTTGGTTGCTAGTCAATTTTGTAGTGGCCCATTATCAGGAGCACTCCTGACCATATTGGTTTCAGTTGCTGCTGAAAGCAATCTGTGCTACTTACTATCTAGAGGCAATAGATGAAAGAAGAACAAACAAGATGAGATCATGGAAAACAAAACCGATCGTTTCGTGAAAACGAACCTTTACAAAGCGTTTTCCTGGTTTTGAGGATACACGGCTGTGTCTTGCGCTACAAGGGTTGTTAGGATACTTGGACGGGGCTGTTGTATGCAGCTAAACATTTCAGATTGTTCGAGTCAGCTACCGACATTGGAAACCTGTGTTTCCCTTTTGCTGGTTTAATACAGCGAGCGAACACTGTCCATTCATTTAGTTTATCCCTATTCTTTCTACAGAGAAGGTAGTTCGGCGAAACCGACTAATACGATCAATTACAGTTTCTCGAATTCAGTCAAACTCATCTTGATACAGGCAAACTCATTGACATTAACGAACATGTCACTAGTCCTACGACATCAAAGACTGTAAAATTTCTTGACATGCCTTCTCCTTCTCCAAGTTCTACGCAATATCTCGATGACAGATATCCACCGTTCCCCCCTTAGAGCTAAAATAAAATTTCTACAGCAACATAGAGAGAGGAAGCATGGTTATGTTTACAATTGCACTGAGATATCCGGCACTGTCTACATATCCGAGAACTACATTCAAACCTACTAGCTAAGGCATCTTAACTCAACAGTCGATGCATCCTCTCGGACCTCTCCCTAGTTGGGGCACCGGCGTGTGGCGATTATTGGCCCCCGATCCCGGATAATCGTTGACCTCGATGTCCATCCTTCCACCGATACTTTCTAGACCCGAAACTCCTCCCTGCACTCGCCTCTGAGGATCGTTAAGGGGACCAAAAAAATTGCATCAGTTAATGTTAAAAGACAAGTCTTGGAACACGTGCCACTGTTTCAAGAACAACGAAAAAAAAATTCAGATGCCTTCAAGATAAATTTTCTCCTACCGGGATGGAATCGCTTGCAACTTGATGAACTCGAGCCTGTTGCACTAGGCTTTCTGTTCCTACGCAAGCCAAGTGCAAACTTTGCATGAGGAAAGGAAAGGAAGAGGGTGATAGGGAGGAAAAAAAAAACACAGAAAAAAGCGATCAAGCTGGGGATGCTCGCGGTATTACTTGTAACCGGTGCTGCATAAGTTGAACAGACGATCCAAGAAATCCCGAGCAAAGCGACGAGCAGCCGAAGAAGGGTGCCTGCCCTGAAAGTCTCCATATCCATGAATCTGCGCAAGCCGTACTCGCTCATTTGAGCTCGAACCAAGCGTCTGCTTTTATATTTTGACATGGCAGAATTCTCTAGATGGCCGTGATCTTCGCGGCAATGATCACGACCCTGGAGTCAAAAAGGCGGGTAGGAGAGCCGACGCGAAGATTTGTCTTTTGCGGATCTCTTCACAGTTCACACCTTGTGTGGATTGCAGTCGCAATCTTTCCCCGTGTGAAAAGGCACTACTAGCAATGCTGGTGGGGGAAGATCATGGGGATTCCATTGCCATAAATCAAAGTTGGCAGAGGAGGAAAAAACAAAAAGGGTTGGAGCACACTGATGAAAGTGGAAGATGACAGGAGATGGATGAGTGTCGACATGTGGAATTTTGAAGCTCCAGCACCACCAACTCGAGCCATTGTTTAGAGGGAAATGAAGCACTAAACCATTAAAGTATTGTATCGGATAAGTCACACCATTAACTCAAGAAGCTTGCTGGAAGCCAGGAGACTTACAGAAGCTTTTGGGAACAAAACATGGTGCCCAAATGGAGGAAGTGGAGTTTGACCCTAAAATAAAATAAAATAAAATAAAGAGGAGGAGGAGAAAGTGGGAGGTTATTGGAGGACGCATCGAGAAAATGTTAAAGAAATTGAGGGCAAAAATCTAGGAAAAGACAGGACCTTTCGACTGTTCCGTTCCGTTGATCCCAAGACATGACGGTGAACTATTCGCAATTTACCGACATTTTTATGGAAGAACTAAATTTCTTATGTCACTGTTCTCGTCTACTATCAAATTTTATTTATCTTTTTTTTTTCCGATGCTTTATTTTACTAACTATTTTATTAACATGCCATTTTTTTTTTGTAGATGACTTACAATTTGTTTACCTATTTTCCCCCTATTAAATTACTAGATATTTTTGTTTTACCAACTTTTATCTGAGCTGCTTGCCAGGAAAATTGTCTAAAAAGGTCCTAAACCTTTTGTGTTTTCTTTGTAATCACACAAGAAGAAGAAGAGCAAGATTTAACGTGGTTCAGTCGACCGAGGAGAAAATCCTCGGAAGCCTACGTCCACGATCAGAAAAACCCCAGATCGACATCTACCCTGGGGGGATTTTATTATCTTTAAATAAAACAGAATCCATATCTGGAGATATACATGAATATCTATTCGAACGGAAATTATGGTTGTTATTTCCTTTTTTTATAGATTTGAGCCAAATCTCCTACTAAATTTAAATTTTGTTGACTAGTCCTCGTTATCCTTTCAACACTCCCCCTCCAAGCTGGGGCAAAGATGTCATTGGAGGTCAGCTTGGTCATCGCACACTGGAAAATTTTAGTGGAAAGCGCCTTAGTAAATATGTCAGCCAATTGATCTTCACTTCTGATGTATGGAGTCTCAATTGTCTTGTCTTGAATTTTCTCACGAATATAGTGACAGTCGACCTCTATGTGCTTGGTCCTTTCATGAAATACCGAATTTGAAGCAATATGAATTGCTGCTTGATTATCGCAAAATAATTTCATAGGAGTTTGAGGCTTATTAAGACCTAAATCCTGTAACAATAAACGAAGCCATACCAATTCACATGTGGTTGAAGCCATGGCTCTGTACTCTGCTTCTGCACTTGATCTAGCGACAACACTTTGTTTTTTGCTCTTCCAAGTGACCAGATTTCCTCCTAAAAAGGTGCAGAACCCTGTCGTTGATCTTCTATTTGTAGGATTTCCAGCCCAATTTGCATCTGTATAACCTTCAATCTCTGTGTGACCATGACTCTTCATAAGAATGCCATGTCCAGGGCATGACTTTAAGTATCGCATAATATGGTTGACCATCTCCATGTGACTTTCAGTAGGATTATGCATGAATTGACTAACATAACTAACAGCATATGTGATGTCGGGTCTTGTAATAGTCAAATAAATCAACTGACCTACCAATCTTTGAAACATTCCACAATCTTTGAGGGGAGTGGTGTTGCTAGCAAACTTACTCCCATAATCCATAGGTGATTCTGCAGGTTTAGCACCCAATTTCCCTGTTTCCTTCAACAAGTCTATTGCATACTTTCTCTGGGAAAGAAATAATCCTTTGCTTGATCTAGCAATTTCAATTCCAAGGAAGTAGCGTAACCTTCCCAAGTCTTTGATGTCAAACTTTCCGTTTAAGTATTTTTTGAGACTTTCAATCTCTTGGGGATTATCACCAGTGATAACAATATCATCAACATAAACTAAAACAACCACTGTTCCTTTAGAATTCTTCTTAACAAAGAGAGAATGATCTGACTCACCAGTTTTGAAGCCAATACTCACAAGAGCAGTACTGAGCTTACCATACCAAGCTCGTGGAGATTGTTTGAGACCATAAATTGCTTTGTTTAACTTGCACACAAATCCATGTCCTTCCAAGCCTGGAGGAAGGTCCATATACACTTCTTCTTCAAGATCGCCTTGTAAAAATGCGTTTTTGACGTCCATTTGACAAAGTGACCATCCACAGTTAACTGCAACTGACATGATAACTCTGACTGTGTTCATCTTCACGACAGGAGCAAATGTTTCTTTGTAATCCACCCCATACGTTTGAGTATAACATTTTGCCACAAGTCTTGCTTTGTGCCTCTCAATAGATCCATCGCTTTTGTATTTGATCTTGTAGATCCACCGACATCCAACAGGTCGTTTGGCAGATTGCAATGGAACAATATCCCAAGTGCGATTTTTGTCTAGAGCATGTAGTTCCTCATCCATAGCTTTCTTCCATACAGTTGACCTTTGCGCCTCAACAAAGCTGGTTGGTTCTTTATCCTTATCAAGAGCAGTCAAAAAAATAGTTAAATCAGGTGAAATATTTTTATAACAGACTGATGCTTGTATGGGATAAGGAGTGGATGAATGATATGTTGAGAAATCGCGAAGCCGAGTTGATGGCTGGGAAATTATATTTGATCGACTAACTGGGACTACTTCGGGAACAATGGGTGTAGATTCCATAGTGCATGCAGGATCATTAGTGGATGCAGGATCATGCTCTTTCTCTTCATCCCCTTTATTTGTCTGACCTTCATTAATCAAAAGATCACCTGCTATAGGAATCACAGGAGCAAATTCAACATCAAAGCCACTATAATCATATTCATAGCTAGCAATATCAGTCTCCCCCTGAATTTGATCCCTGGAAAAAAACATGCGAGTTTCATCAAAAATGACATCCCGAGATATAAACAATTTTCTAATGGTGGGATCAAAACATTTGTATCCTTTCTTCACGGAGGAATATCCCAAGAAAACACATTTTTTAGCACGAGGATCGAATTTATTTCTAGATGGTGAGTGAACAAAGCATGTGCTTCCAAACACACGGAGATGAGAAAGGTTAACAGATCTGCCAAGAATGATCTCCATTGGGGATTTGTATTTTAACACCTTACTCGGTAGACGATTGATGAGATAACAGCTAGTTAGGATAGCATCCGACCAATAATGCATGGGCAAATTCCCATGAAATAGGAGAGAACGAGTTACCTCAAGAAGGTGACGATTTTTCCGTTCTGCAACTCCATTCTGTTGAGGAGTTTTAACACATGAAAATTGATGAACAATCCCCAAATTCTTAAGGTAAGATTCAAAAAGGTGATTTGTATACTCGGTCCCATTATCGATCCGTAGTATTTTGATCTTAGCACCATATTGTGTACTAATCAATTTCGTGAAATCTTGGAACACACGAAGCACATCACTCTTAGCAGCAAGTAAGTATAACCAAGTGCAACGAGATTTGTCATCAATAAACGTAACAAAATACTTGAATCCATCACGAGAGTCAATAGGAGCAGCCCCCCAAACATCTGAATGAATTAATTCAAACAATTCTGATGACTGACTAGTCCTAGAGGAGAAAGGTAATCTGTGTTGTTTAGCATAACGAAAAATCTCACAGGAACTAGTTGTCGCGACCCGTCCGAAATCAACGGACGCGGCTAATGGATTACCGGTCGCGGCCCCCACTCTGAAATGTGGATCTCGGGCTTTGGATCGGCGCGGGCCCTCCCAGGCCCATACCAAATCGCGGCGGGAGTACGTCTTTTGAGGGATAAAAGTCGATCGCTTTCGACCTTAGTGTGGTCGTGGTGGCATGTGCAACTTGTGCATGCATTTGGAGTCGCCACCGGTCTTTCTTGGAGGGTAGACCGGAAACCTTACTAACCGATTGGGAGAGATCGATCAGTTCTGCGGAACCAGAGATTTTGGGTTCGGGGACTTGGTTACGTCGGTGTCATTACCAACGCCCTTTCGGTACCTAACGCGAGTGATTTTCCTGACTAAGAGTTCATGCAGACGCAATTTTGGGTGAGATAGGTTTGATTCAGGGTTTCATGCAGATTGGAATACTAGTCCTATCAATCACAATCAATTTAACGAGAGCGCAAGTCAAGTGCATAAATAAATCATGTCAATGCACATCAATTTCAATCATTGGCCTCCTAGTATAGCCATAAGGGCTTAGGGAAGATGTAATTTAGGATTAGGGGTAAAATGAGAAGATTCGGGGACAATTAGCCCGAAGGGCAAAATTGTCATTTTTGGAAGGTTCGGATACCTAATTACCCAAAATATTCCATGGAAAGTTGATTGTGGCCATTTCCTATTTTTGAGAATTTTTTGGAATTTCTTGATTTTTCTTCAATTTTTGGAAGACAATTCGCCCAAAGGGCGAAATCGTCATTTTCAAGAAGGTTCGGGGTTCAAAACACCCGGGATGAGCCTTGGCCAGTTGTTTGTGGCCATTTCCTATTTTTTGGGATTTTCCTGGATTTTTTAGAATTTTTTTGGAAGACGGTTTGCCGGAAGGGCAAAACCGTCGTTTCTGAAAAGATCGGGGGTCGAAAGACCCGAAACGGGTCGTGGCCAGTTGAATGTGGCCATTTCCTATTTTCTGGAATTTTTTAGAATTTTTCTGAATTTTCCGAATTTTTTGAAATTTTTATGAATTTTCTATTTTTTTTTATTGATTTTTTGAATTTTTTATTATTTTTTATTATTTTTGAATTTTTAAAAATATTTAAAAATATTTTCCGGGCCGGGTCAAACCCGTCCCGCGCCTCTCGGGTGCCCGGCCCGACCCTAGGGGTCGAAATCGGCCTAAAACGACGCCGTTTTATATTTTTAAACATTTTTCCATTTTTTAACAATTTTTTTGATTTTTTATCTATTTTATTTAATTATCCGAAAATTCCCCGGATCGGACGGTCCACGTCGTGCCACGTGGCTTCATCTCGTGCGTCCGATCTTCCACTAGATCGGGCGACCCACAGAGAGACACATGGCTCAATAACAGCCGTCGGATCAAAAATTAATTTATTTTCTTTTTTAGAAAAACCTTCGGATCAAACGCTCCACGTTGTGCCACGTGGCTACTCCTGGTGCGTCCGATCTTGGACAAGATCGGACGATCCACAGAAAGCCACTTGGCACATTGTCGCGACCCTCTCGAGGTTGCATGTGGGCTCTCGAGGGCTAATGGGCCGTCCAGTCTGGTCGGACGCGGGCCTCTCCCAAGGCCCGTTACCCAAATCGCAACGGAGGTATGCGTAGTCGACCTTCAGTGTGGTCTGGTGACATGTGCTAAGTGTGCATGCCATGGAGTCGCCACCAATCATTTTTTGGAGGGTATGATTGGACCACCCTATTGAATAGTCGGGAGTTTCTATTCAATTCTACGATAACCAGAGAAATGGGTTCGGGGACTTAGTTACGTCAACTGTCAGAGTTGACGCCCTTTCGGTACCTAAGTTGACTGAATTTTCTTACCTAAGATTTCATGCAGATGAGTGGAGTACGAATCCTAAATCTAGGAATTCATGCAAATAGGAATGACTATCCTAGCAATCACAATCAATAATAAAATGCGCAAATCAATGAATCCAAATATGTAAAATAATCACATCAAATCAACATGACACTCCTAATAAGGCTTTATTAGCCTAAATAAGTATCAATCAAGCTTAGGAATGATTTAGACATGATTTTACCCATCAGGGGTAAAGTCGTAATTTTGAGACAAAAGGGACGATTTGCCTAAAAAGGGAAAAATCGTCATTTCGGAATGAATCCGGAGTAAAACAATGTCAAAAATAGGTTTGGTCACTCAATTGACCAATTTCCTATTTTTTTTGCAATTTTCATGATTTTCTGGAATTTTAGAAACCGATTTACCATTCGAAGGGGTAAAATCGTCATTTTCTAAAAATGGGAATGAAATGTGGAAATCTTAGACATAAGGTTTAGCCACCTATCTGGCCCATCACCAAATTCTAAGCAATTTCCACAATTCATCGGAATATCAAAGACGATTTACCCTTTGAGGGGTAAAATCGTCATTTTGGATTAAATGGGAGAAAATCCAAAAAATGGAAACAAATCAATTTTTTTGTCATTTTCAGCCTTCAAAAATTTTTAGAATTTTTTTAGGAATTTTCTGCAATTTTTCTCAATTTTTTTTTTTGAATTTTTCCTTAATAATTCATTTTTTTGGAAATTTTTTTTATTCTGAAAATCACCTAATCACGACACGTGGCTCATCTGCAGACGTCCGATCTAGCATTTTTTTTGTTTTTGTTTTTATAGGACGCAACACAATGCAAAAAATAAAGAAGATATTAAGTCATTATACAACATAAACATAAGCAAAGGAGATGGGATCCGGTGAATTTTACGACGTCGGAGTCCGTCGGTGCTCGTGCAACAATGTGTGGGGTATAAACCACCAGCAGGAGGCTCGGCCTTCCGATTCTGGGGTAGCACAATATGATTTACAGAAAATAAATAAATAAAACACCTTGGACACCAATAGGAGGCTTAGCCTTCCGATTCTGGGTCTTTTATGCGAAATATAGAAATGCTATGACATAAAGTAAATACACAGCAAATATTCAGACACCAACAGGAGGCTCGGCCTTCCGATTCTGGGTCTTTTATGCGAAATATAGAAATGCTATGACATAAAGTAAATACACAGTAAATATTTAGACACCAACAGGAGGCTCGGCCTTCCGACTCTGGGTCTTTTATGCGAAATATAAAAATGCTATGACATAAAGTAAATACACAGTAAATACGAAAAAAATACAAAATAAACAATAATCCGAGCTCGGATGAGGAGGACGTTGAACTATTTTCACAAATCTGAACGGTGAAGATGAATAAAGAATTGAGATGAGATTATACACAAAATTTTACCTCGATCCGATGGTCGAATTGATCGAAAACTGAAGTAATACCGGCGGATGAACAGTTCCCGCGCCAGGAACAACTTCTGATTTGGCTGCTGTTCGACCACTTGGAGAGATCTTTTTAAAGATCCGAACGGTGGATATGAAGAAGGGGTTAAGAAGACCCTGCACACAAAAAATCAGCTCGATCCAACGGTCCAATCGGCCGGAAACACAAGAAATGTGGAGGGTGGTAGTGTGATGACAAAAAAAAAAAAAATGGAAGAGAGAATATGGGGAAAAAAATGAGCGTGGGAGAGGAAGAAGAAGAAGAAGAAGAAGAAGAAGAAGGAGGAGGAGGAGGAGGAGGAGAGGAAGCTACGGATGATGAGGGGGGGAGTATAAATAGTAATAAAAATAAAATAAAATAATGAAATAGTAATATAATAATAATATAATAAAATATTAAAAAGTAAAAATAATAATAAAATAATCAAAAGTGAAGACAAAATGATTAGTCCCCTTTTCCTTTTAAATGATGATGTTTTCACTCCTTTTCCTTTTAATCATTACTAATATTTTTGCCAAATTCAATTTTATGATGATCAAAGAACACCTAAAATCAAACCTGAATTTTACTATTTATGAGGTCAGAAAATGGATAAAATAAAAATAAAAATACCGACTATTTTTATATACTTTTGTGACCTCCAATATTATTTTTCTTAATTTTCTTGATTTTCTTTTTCTTTTTTTCTTTTTTTCGAAAATATATTAAAAAAAATGAAAATTACGAAAATTATTTTTTTGGTCAAAATGGTTCATTTAGCTTGGCTAAGGTCACCAAAATTGATTTTTCAATTTTTCAACTTTTTATGGATTTTCTATGAATTTTCAAAAAAATAAAATAAAATAAAAATAAAAAAAAGTTGATCAAAATTTAGGTGTCAACAGCTGCCCCTCTTTGAGAGGAATCTCGTTAGAGGTTTCTCTCAAAGATAAGGTGACACCTGAGTCCTGATCGACTCGACTCGGGAAACTAAAGGAAAATGAGTCATGACATCCAATCTTCATGCTTGTCCATGTATGCTCTTTCTTGAAGGGGGAAACATTCATTTGACATGAGAGAGTGAGATAATAGAGAGACATACCTGCCACTTACCTGTTCGATGTTTGTGCGATTTTCGCGGTGTTTGATGGATTCAAGAGAATTTCTAGGAACTCGTTACTAGAGTATCCTAGAGAGGTTAAGCTCTGACCCGTATGGTAGGTCAAACCATAATAGGATTCCTAACTGATAGGAATCTAAGGAAGACGCGTCCCATTTGGGATTTGCTAAGGATTTTGATCCGTATGGTGGATCAGACCATTGAGTTGACCATTTAAGTGATTTTCACTATTGGATTGACCCTTCAGGCGGTTTCTACCTTTGATTGACCCTTCATGCGGTATCTACCTTGTTTTGACCCTTCAGGCGGTATCTACCTTTGTTTCGACCCTTCAGGCGGTATCTACCTTTGTTTTGACCCTTCAGGCGGTATCTACCTTGAATTTGACCCTTCAGGCGGTATCTACCTTTGTTTTGACCCTTCAGGCGGTGTCTACCTTTGTTTGCTTTGAAAGGGGTCTCATGACGAGGGTTCTCCACGTCCAATGAGACTGCCTGGTTTTTGAAAAGGGGTCTCATGACGAGGGTTCTCCACGTCCGATGAGGCTGTTTGATATTTTTGAAAAAAAGGTCTCATGATGAGGGTTCTCCACGTCCGATGAGACTGCCTGATTTTTGCAAAGGGATCCTAGGGCGAGGGTTCTCCACGTCAAACTAGGACTGCTTGATTTTTGGTAAATGGGTCCTGGGACGAGGGTTCTCCACGTCTGATAGGGCCGCTTGATTTTTGAGAAGGGGTCCTAGGACGAGGGTTCTCCTCGTCAAGCTAGGACAGCTTGATTTTGAAAAAGGGTCCCGGGACGGGGGTTCTCCACGTCTGCTGGGACAGTTTGCCGACTTCTTTTGAAAAAGGGTTCTATCATCATCCCTTCTTTTGAAAGATCCCGAAATTTGTCGGGAATTCAGTTTTGAAGCAGTGAAAGATTTTATCTTGACAAAGCTTCACTTGGGTCTGTTGTGGCGACATTCTGGGAGCTGGGTTCTCCAGGTATCCTGCAGAAGTTTGAGCCTGAAAGATTTTTCTTCACCAAGAAAATATTAATAATCTTTGGGAAGACAATAATTGTCCAATTGACAAAATTTTATGACTTAAGTTTTGGTCATGAAATGTGCATTTTGATGCTGGAGGTTATCCAAAGCATTCTTACAACATGTAAATGTGATCACAAATTCCTTGCATGGAAAATTTGGATCAACAGTTTGAAAATTCCAAAAAGAGTTTGTTCAAAACATCAACTGGAATATTTCTCGACAAGGGGGTCTTCTCACCTGTTTTGAGATAGTGGTTTTTATAGGGGACGCACTCAATTCCCTACTAACCTGTGCCTAGGTTTTAGGCTCATTCGCAGCGCATACATTTTGACCGGTCGGGAGGTCTTCCATGGGATCGTAATGTTGGGCTTGGATATTGGTTTTCAAGGGGGACCCGCTTTGGAGTCGAGGCCATTGAACGAAAGTTTTCACCATCTGCTCCAGGTCTACAAGTCAAGAACCCTGCAAAATGAGAAAGAAATAGTCTTGCTCGTACTTCTTCAAGCTAAGTTATATGTTAACCCAAGTGTCTTAGTCAGAGAAGACTGTTTCAGGGTTGTAACATTGGTAGGATTGGGGACCGAAAAAAGGCTTGTTTTTGGCCCAGAATTCGTGACGGGTTTGACATTGGTGATCATTGCTGATTTGCCTCCTGTCATTTCCTTTATGCATCTTTAGTCTTTGAGGTGTGCAATCGATTTTGAGGTGTGCACCAATTCTTTAGAGAGCCTCTCTTGTTGCATTAAGAGGTTGACAACTCTTTCTGTGTTTTTGCTCCACGGCTGACATCATTTGGGGAGCAGTCTTCTTGATCTGACTCCATTAGGGGTTTTTCCCTCTTCTTTTCCCTACCAGGTTTCTTTAGGGATCGATCAAATTGTTCACCCAAGCATCGGCCTCGCTTTTACCAGGCACTTTGCTTTTTCTTGATGCTGGGGATTTCTTTAATCTCTTGTCGAAAGTGAGATGCTTGGCAATTGTGCTAGATATATGACTTGGCTCTTAGCACGCTTGAGTATCAACTTAGTAGTTTTCTTCGTAAACCCTAAGTCTTGAACTTCTCCGTTCCTGAAGTGATTTGTCTTTGCTTTGGAACTTGCAATGATCACCAATGGGTTTATGAAATGAATTTGCAGGCTCAACTTGGCTATGCAAAGGATATGGTGTGTGGGATAGAGAAATGAATGCTTCTCATCATCCTATGACATTTGGATTACCATATAAACAATACACAAAGATTGATGTTAGTCCGAGCAAGAAAATTTCTAACCATTTTCTCCTGATGTTGCTGGACTCACCTCCATTTTGCCCCAATGTGGGGTGGTTCTTGACAGGGTTGAGAATGAAAAACGCCGTTCGAAGGGGTTGTCAATGGTCACCTGTAGTGTTTGGGGATAAGAAACAAATGCCTCCGTCGTCCCATTCCATGTAATCGCTGCGGATGGTCCCTACTTCCGTAGGTCCAGATTTTGCTATCTGATCCGCTCCACTTCTCTCTCAAGTGTGTATAGGACGTGTTTGGATTAGGCTTTGCCTTTCGTCTTTTGAGAAAACGTCCTTTTGAAAGTTTTGAACTTTTGATTGGAAAAAATCTCTTTCATTTTCTCCAAAAATTTTACCCGTCAAGGGGATTTTATGATGCACCATGCATGTTCTTATTCATGTTCAGACAACCTCCTGTTTTAAAACATGAATGCCAATGAAGTTTGAATTCTATGTATTTTCTAGACATTTGATTCTGAAAGCTTTTCTTTTTCTCTCTGTTTTTTATTTAACATCTTCAATGGATTGGGGAAAGGGATACTTACCTGTCCCCCGCGGCTGGAGATCCCTGAAAATGCGGAAGAAACATGTTATTGTACGTTCACGAATTTTTCAAAAAATTAGAACGATACAATTTACCCTTGGTCATGTATTCCAACGGGTAATACATAGGATGTGAAAACCCGCTTTGCCTTGATGGCGAGCCCCTGTAAAAAACAAACAATAAGTGTCAGTTTGCGTTCCAAAATTCAAGACAAATTGGAACGATACCGCCTTGTTCTTGCTTGGCGTTTTCATTTGAACACAAACGCGCGGCTTGCAGAAATTGGCCAACTATATTGTGGCCACGATCCCTCCGTTTGGTTGGCGATGAATCATTCTCAAGGATTTGCCCCAGAGGAGATCCATTTGTGTTTTTGGGCGCATTCCAGCGCCATTCTTCAAAGTTCCTTTTATTCAAGGAAAAAGGAAATTGTTATCGGAATGCATGTCAAAGCATGATGTGTGGAAGCGATACTTTTTACCCTCCACTCGATCTTATAATCAAAGACCATTTCTTGGAGTGCATGACTTCCAAGGCCTATAATTTTGTTCGCTCCCCAATTAGTGAGTTCTTTTCTTTTATGGCTTTCGGCGCCAACGCCTTCCTGCTAAATGAGGAAAAACTCATGTTACATGTGGGATCTTTGGAGATCAAATTGGAACGATACAAAGTTACCGTTCACCCAAATTTGTATCTTGGGGTTTACTTCTGATGCGGACGACTATGTCATTGCGTCCCTGGATTTTGCCAGAGAAGAAACGTCCGGCGTACAAATGATTCACTTGCCCCAGTTAGGCATGGTTTTTCATGCCTGCCCCAACTAAATTCATTCCTACATTTTGCTGCAATCATCATCCACTTTGGGAATGTCTTCTCTCGTCTGTATTTATGGGTGTTGTTCGTGAGATTAACGGCCGTTCTGCCCCAGTTGGGCGACGTTTATCCTGGCAACATGCCTTAGCACTTTCTGTGTTTGTTGGCAATTTTCAATTCAATTTTGACAACGTCCATGCACCTGCACATGAAGAAACAGGTGTAGGTTTTGACTTCATTTGAAATTTCAGGAAAGAGATACTCCCTTCGGGGTTTCCAACATTTGAAGGGACGGTGTTCTTCAAGTATTTTGCCTTGGTAAGGCTTGTCTTGATGTTTGTTATCTCTGGATTTAATAACCCTGGTCCGATGCATCTTTATGGGGGATCATGAGAGTTTGCCCCCGGTTTGGCCTCTTCAAAGAAAATGGGAGAACTCACTCCCATGGGTTTCGCCGATTCTGATCTTCTATCTCAATTGTCAGAATCTTCAATTATTTTTATCCATATCTAGATGGCTTGACGTTCTTGGGATTTTTCGTGTGGCGGTTTTGTGATTCTCTCGATCATCGTCGCCATTTGAAGTATTTGATGTTTCTCTTTTCCGGGTAGCGGAGTGATTTGTCCCCAGCCACTGGATGCTTTGTCTGGGGCTGGCTGATTTAGTCATAGGCAATTTGATCCTACCGCATTGATGCATTCAGGCTATTTGACATCAGTAAGCTTGGATTTACTCGTGATTGAGTACTTCAACAACCTGCGCGATGAAAGGAGTGAAAGAGTCAATCACCGCGTAAGGAGCTTTAATTGAAACGATTACGGATTTACTATCCCCGCTCTGGTCACTTCTGGCGTCCAAGACGGGGGAAATTCTTCAGTGGTCCCATTCATTCTCGTCATCACCTGCAAGAATGAAAAACCATATCAACTCGTGAACCAGTCAATCTGATTTGGAACAGATACAACTTTTTCGACTTAGGGAGAGCCAATCCTAATTAGGTTGCTCCTTCTTCATAATTTAATTTAATTTGTCATTGCAATCCCAATGGGTGACATCTGCTGAAGGCACATTTCTTTCTGTCTTATAGGGAAGACAAATTTTCTTTCGTTTGTCTTTGACCATCTTATCCTGTAGACAAAAGACATAAAGGTCCCCGTCATGTATAATATTCGAATGGCTTATTGGAACGATTACAGTTTCACCATCGTTCCATGATCATCTTGCATGTGATCGGATGAGGACATTTTTGACAAATGTATGCCATGTAAAACATGTCCCTCGTGTCTATCCACAAATGGATTTTCCTTCTGTACCTGTTTTTCACCTGAGAGGAAAAGATAGGAAATATTATGCCGGTATCTGATTGAAAATCAATTAGGAACGACACATCTTTACACTTGACCCGGCTGCCCCGGTCAAAAGGCATTTGCCCTCATCAGTTGACTCTCCAGGGTGGTCCAGCGCTTTTCCATGCCATCCTGGTTCGTTTAAACTCGCGACTGATTCTTCGCACAAGTCTTTGGATTTTGATTCATAAGCGGCGCTGAATGACCTTTTGGTTTCGAGGTGTACCAATCATTCACATACATGCGCATGAGACCAGTGAGGTTTGACTTCTAAGAATCAAAAATAGGGTTTGGAACCTAAGGCCAAGGCTCCCACTTCGAGTTCTAGAAAGGGTAGATTCCATTGCACAACTATCGTTGCATTGGGACCCAATCCATAGTTCGAAATGAGTAGAATTAAAAATGGATTACCCCGTGTTTTTCCTCACGGAGATTCCATTTTCAATTCCTTCTATTATTTTCCTAAAGAGAGCGCCCGAGGTTTTAGGCGCGGCTGTGTGTGTTCATTGTGTCGTGCTAAAGCAATAAACATGCATTTCATTTAGCAAACACCGCTTCAATATAAACATCCACACAATTATACATCCTAAACTCCTACCTGCATAAGACAGAGTTAACGAACACTTCACCCATTATTTCTCCAATCTGCAAAAACATTTAACACCTCAAGGGTTAAAGTACGTACCTCAACTTGAAGAGCATCAGCATAAAACATGTCAGAAAAATCAATCAACTTTTTAATCGGCTCAAGTTCTCTAAGTCCCCAGTGGAGTCGCCAGTCTGTCGCGACCCTCTCGAGGTTGCATGTGGGCTCTCGAGGGCTAATGGGCCGTCCAGTCTGGTCGGACGCGGGCCTCTCCCAAGGCCCGTTACCCAAATCGCAACGGAGGTATGCGTAGTCGACCTTCAGTGTGGTCTGGTGACATGTGCTAAGTGTGCATGCCATGGAGTCGCCACCAATCATTTTTTGGAGGGTATGATTGGACCACCCTATTGAATAGTCGGGAGTTTCTATTCAATTCTACGATAACCAGAGAAATGGGTTCGGGGACTTAGTTACGTCAACTGTCAGAGTTGACGCCCTTTCGGTACCTAAGTTGACTGAATTTTCTTACCTAAGATTTCATGCAGATGAGTGGAGTACGAATCCTAAATCTAGGAATTCATGCAAATAGGAATGACTATCCTAGCAATCACAATCAATAATAAAATGCGCAAATCAATGAATCCAAATATGTAAAATAATCACATCAAATCAACATGACACTCCTAATAAGGCTTTATTAGCCTAAATAAGTATCAATCAAGCTTAGGAATGATTTAGACATGATTTTACCCATCAGGGGTAAAGTCGTAATTTTGAGACAAAAGGGACGATTTGCCTAAAAAGGGAAAAATCGTCATTTCGGAATGAATCCGGAGTAAAACAATGTCAAAAATAGGTTTGGTCACTCAATTGACCAATTTCCTATTTTTTTTGCAATTTTCATGATTTTCTGGAATTTTAGAAACCGATTTACCATTCGAAGGGGTAAAATCGTCATTTTCTAAAAATGGGAATGAAATGTGGAAATCTTAGACATAAGGTTTAGCCACCTATCTGGCCCATCACCAAATTCTAAGCAATTTCCACAATTCATCGGAATATCAAAGACGATTTACCCTTTGAGGGGTAAAATCGTCATTTTGGATTAAATGGGAGAAAATCCAAAAAATGGAAACAAATCAATTTTTTTTGTCATTTTCAGCCTTCAAAAATTTTTAGAATTTTTTTAGGAATTTTCTGCAATTTTTCTCAATTTTTTTTTTTGAATTTTTCCTTAATAATTCATTTTTTTGGAAATTTTTTTTATTCTGAAAATCACCTAATCACGACACGTGGCTCATCTGCAGACGTCCGATCTAGCATTTTTTTTGTTTTTGTTTTTATAGGACGCAACACAATGCAAAAAATAAAGAAGATATTAAGTCATTATACAACATAAACATAAGCAAAGGAGATGGGATCCGGTGAATTTTACGACGTCGGAGTCCGTCGGTGCTCGTGCAACAATGTGTGGGGTATAAACCACCAGCAGGAGGCTCGGCCTTCCGATTCTGGGGTAGCACAATATGATTTACAGAAAATAAATAAATAAAACACCTTGGACACCAATAGGAGGCTTAGCCTTCCGATTCTGGGTCTTTTATGCGAAATATAGAAATGCTATGACATAAAGTAAATACACAGCAAATATTCAGACACCAACAGGAGGCTCGGCCTTCCGATTCTGGGTCTTTTATGCGAAATATAGAAATGCTATGACATAAAGTAAATACACAGTAAATATTTAGACACCAACAGGAGGCTCGGCCTTCCGACTCTGGGTCTTTTATGCGAAATATAAAAATGCTATGACATAAAGTAAATACACAGTAAATACGAAAAAAATACAAAATAAACAATAATCCGAGCTCGGATTAGGAGGACGTTGAACTATTTTCACAAATCTGAACGGTGAAGATGAATAAAGAATTGAGATGAGATTATACACAAAATTTTACCTCGATCCGATGGTCGAATTGATCGAAAACTGAAGTAATACCGGCGGATGAACAGTTCCCGCGCCAGGAACAACTTCTGATTTGGCTGCTGTTCGACCACTTGGAGAGATCTTTTTAAAGATCCGAACGGTGGATATGAAGAAGGGGTTAAGAAGACCCTGCACACAAAAAATCAGCTCGATCCAACGGTCCAATCGGCCGGAAACACAAGAAATGTGGAGGGTGGTAGTGTGATGACAAAAAAAAAAAAAATGGAAGAGAGAATATGGGGAAAAAAATGAGCGTGGGAGAGGAAGAAGAAGAAGAAGAAGAAGAAGAAGGAGGAGGAGGAGGAGGAGGAGGAGAGGAAGCTACGGATGATGAGGGGGGGAGTATAAATAGTAATAAAAATAAAATAAAATAATGAAATAGTAATATAATAATAATATAATAAAATATTAAAAAGTAAAAATAATAATAAAATAATCAAAAGTGAAGACAAAATGATTAGTCCCCTTTTCCTTTTAAATGATGATGTTTTCACTCCTTTTCCTTTTAATCATTACTAATATTTTTGCCAAATTCAATTTTATGATGATCAAAGAACACCTAAAATCAAACCTGAATTTTACTATTTATGAGGTCAGAAAATGGATAAAATAAAAATAAAAATACCGACTATTTTTATATACTTTTGTGACCTCCAATATTATTTTTCTTAATTTTCTTGATTTTCTTTTTCTTTTTTTCTTTTTTTCGAAAATATATTAAAAAAAATGAAAATTACGAAAATTATTTTTTTGGTCAAAATGGTTCATTTAGCTTGGCTAAGGTCACCAAAATTGATTTTTCAATTTTTCAACTTTTTATGGATTTTCTATGAATTTTCAAAAAAATAAAATAAAATAAAAATAAAAAAAAGTTGATCAAAATTTAGGTGTCAACACACATTCTTGGCCGTCGGATTGATTTGAATTAATTATCCGAAAATCATTTATTCTATTTTGCAAAATTCCAAGATCGCGACACGTGTCGCGATCGTGGCCGTCCGTTTGTTTTATTTGAAAATAACCGGACCGGACCCCACCCGGCTGACGTGGCTGCCTACGTGGCACGCCACGTCGGCCGTTGACCGTTGACCGGCCGGAGGGTCGCCGGAGAAGACGATGAACAGTGAAAATTCCGGCGGGAATAGTAAAAATTCCGGCTAGGTCGCCGGAAAATGCCCAAAATTGACCAAAACTCAGAATTTTTTGGGGATTTTCGCACCACTAGACTCCCTAACATTTCAACATTAACATACAACAAAAATGAGGGCCACGACCACGTCGGAAATGGCCGAACCGGACCTCCCCGGAACCGGCGTCGGCGAGAGAAAATTTGCAGAAATTTTTTCTATCAAAGCTCGATTCTAAACCATCAAAGAGCATCCAAGAGGGGTCTAGAACCTTACCTAAGCTCGTTTCGAGCTTGTCGACCGCCGGAAGTTTCCCGTTGAGCTCTCGGTCCGCGAGGTGGACGGCGAAGCTCCGAACGTGGTTTCCGCGGCGGTTTAATGCAAAATGAATAGCAAGGCGAGCTTAGAAGCAATGCTAGTACATATTCAAAGCTTGATACGCGCAAATGGGGGTCGGGAAAGGCACGGCCGAGACAAAACCAAGTCGAGACATCGATCGGCATTTTATCGAACACATGGCGTGCGTATGAGAAACGGTGATCGGAGGAGAATACCGACCTATTCAAAGCTCGCCGCCGGCCACCAATGCTTCCTTGGTGATCTGTGCAGGTTGCTGAAGGTCCTCGGTGCTCGCTTCTCCCTCGGGTTTGCCCAAAAAAATCCCTCTCTCCCATGGCCGAGCTTCGCTTAAAACCGAGCTCCCTCGCCGGTTTTCGTGGCCGACCGGCGCGCCTCGACGCGTCCGCCACCTCTGCCCGATGTTGCCATGTCCCCCCACGCCTGTCGCCTTTTTTTTCTTCAATAATCGCGCGCCCACGCCGCCCCCATCTTCCTCTGTTTTCTGCCCACGTTCTGCACATTCTGTGCATTTGCAGACCCGGGTCGGGTCGGACCCGACCGGCCCGGTTCGGCCAAATCGCCCAAATCGCCAAATTGACCCCCCAAATGACCTCTTTTCATGAAATTGATGGCAACATCGGATTCCTTGACATGTTTTACATCAAATATGGGTATTTTCGTGAATCAATTTATTGAAATTATGTGAAAACCCCAAATTGTCCCTAGGATCCGAAATTTAATTTCGCCAAATCGAAGGCCTAAACGATCGAATTAGCCAAAATTGAGCCCACCAATGGGTTCAGCATGATGAAAACTGTTGGGTAGAGGTGTTTAATTTTAATGGGTGTGCCCGTGTGAAATTTAATTTCAAAAATTGTGAAACCGGGGACTAAATTGAAAGATTTTTATGCAATTAAGCCCTTTTGGTTAAAATTGATCAAATTGGAGGGCAAATTGACCCAATTTAATTTCAATACTTTGGAGTCCAATGTCATAGCTTATAAAAACCGAGAATTGAAAATTAAAAGACTCGAAAAGGATTTTTTAGGCCCGGTTCGGGATTAGGTTTGTGTAGGAACCCCATGAACCAAGCCAAATTTCCATAATAAAAAGTGAAAATATTGAAGATATAATTAAAATAAAATTTCTGAATATTTTTGTGTAATTTTCTGACCACGGATGGTATTTTTCTGATTTTTTGGGTATTTTTATAATTAAATAAATTCCAAAAAATATTAAAAAATACGAAAAATATTTTTTGTTCAAAACTGGTTCCTAAGGCTAGGCTAAGGCTTCCAAAGTTGATTTTTCAATTTTTGACCTTTTTTGCTATTTTTAATTAATTTTAGAAATAAAAACTAAAATAAAAGATGGTCAAAAATCAGGTGTCAACACTAGTATCAATAGTAAAGGTAGAATCAATAATTCTTAGCACACTATCTGATGGATGCCCCATACGCCAATGCCAAAGATGAGCCTCTGTGTCCATATTTTTCTTGGTAATCAGACCTGTACTTGGAAAATCAAGCATGTATAACCCTTGCTGGTATCGACCTTCACCAATCTTCTTCCCTGTCAAATTGTCTTGAAAGATTACCTTATCATGGGAAAAGACAACGTTGCAATTCAGATCTCTGGTAATTTTACTAACCGACAGCAGATTAGAAGATAAAGCTGGAACGAATAACGCATTAGATTTAGTGGAAAGAAATTCCAATATTCCAGTTCCTTGAACAGGAACCTCCTCTCCATTAGCAACAGTAATAGACGGGTAATTAGATACGCCACGGAGATTTTTAATCCACTGAGACGTGCAGCACATACGATCTGTCGCTCCAGAGTCAACAATAAAATAATTTTTTGAAGATGTAGATAAGGCAAAAGCATTACCAGAATTATGAGCAATGTTTCCGGAGTATCCCGACTCAGAACTCGGTGGAGTGACATTGTTGCTCATCGCAAGTTGTTGAAGTTGCAAGGCAATTTGCCCAAGAGAAGCTTGAATATCATGGCCGAAATTAGGAGTGTTACTTTTAGTTGTAAGCACCTTGTCTTTATTTTTCCTCAATTGAGGATGTAACTCCTAACATCGATCCTGAGTGTGACCGTCCTTGTTGCGATGTGTGCAATGAAACTTGGAATTTTGAAACCTGCCTTTTCCTTTGACGCTATTAAATTTATTGCTGCTGCCGTAGCTTGGAGTACTTTGGTGATTTGGATGGGAATTAACAACATTGGCTGAGCTCTCCACTATCTCTCCCCCTGACTTCAAACCTGGGTTCATCACACGACGTCGAGTTTCCTCACGTTGAATTATGGCACAAACATTGGTGAAAGATGGAAGAGTAGAGCTCATAAGTATTTGTCTTTTGACATCCTCATATTAAGGTCGAATGCTGGCCAATAGTTGAAAAACCCGATCTTGCTCTTCCCTTTCTGAATATACGCTCACAGAACTAGCAGGAGGACGATATTGACGAAGCTCATCCCACTTCTTTTTTAAAGCTCCTAGATGCTTGGTAAATGGTTGATTGGAACCTTGCTCAGTATGAGCAATTTCCTGTTGTAACTCGAAAATTCGAGAAGCGTTATCTTCATGACCATACATGTCTTTAAGAGACTTCCATAGAGATTCTGCTGTTTCGGAGTAAGCAAAAATTTCATAAATCTGAGGATCCATGGAGTTGAAAATCCATGACATCACCAAGTTATCTGTAGATTCCCATTCAGCATATTTAGCATCGGTGGTTGATGGTGCTTTGATTGAACCACTGACATGGCCTAACTTGGATCGTCCTCCAAGAGCAATTGTAACTGCTCGAGACCAAGGAAGATAGTTTCTTCCATTTAAAAGAAAGGACGTCAATCTATTGCTCATCTCGCTAGATCGACTACCATCAGTGGGGTTTGAAGAATTAGCCATCACAACAATAATAAACGAGATGAATGAGAACTTATCTGAATCGGAAAGTGGCAAACAGCGAATTTGACATCACATGCCCCATGCTCAATACTGGAACTTGGGCTCTGATACCATGTTTTCTTTGTAATCACACAAGAAGAAGAAGAGCAAGATTTAACGCGGTTCAGTCGACCGAGGAGAAAACCCTCGGAAGCCTACGTCCACGATCAGAAAAACCCCAGATCGACATCTACCCTGGGGGGATTTTATTATCTTTAAATAAAACAGAATCCATATCTGGAGATATACATGAATATCTATTCCAAAGGAAATTATGGTTGTTATTTCCTTTTTTTATAGATTTGAGCCAAATCTCCTACTAAATTTAAATTTTGTTGACTAGTCCTCGTTATCCTTTCAACATTTTGAACTTTTGTCACTACAGTCCTAAACATTTTAATTATGTCAATTAAGTCATAAATCGTTTAACGTTTTATCAATTGAGTCTATCTGATCAATTTTGATGTCTTAAGTTTACCCCTTCTTCTATATATTTACCAACTTTTGTTTGTGAGTTACCTATTTTCCTCCTACTAAGGTACCAATTATTTTTGTTTTATCAACTTTCACTCGACTTGCTCACCAATGATGGTAAGAGCAAGTCGCTCTATACTTGGGCTTGGGCCACCGAAGTTCTCTCATACCCAATTTAACAACTACCTTAAAAAAAAAAAATTGACACTAGTAATATATTCGTCCATTGTAGATCCTAAATTATTCTTAATTGTTCAATCTAATCCCTTAGATTTCAATTTGTTCGACTAATTTCTTAAATTTGCAATAGAAAGTCAATTAAGTCATTCAGTAGTATTCGCAAATTTTCATAATTACGCTATTTCCCGGATATCAAAATATCTTTTCATTTCAATCCACTTCCTACATCGACAAAACATATGTTATCTTTTTATTATCTTTTTACATCTCTGCTCACCATAAATTTTACGACAGCTCCTTTTAAGCATATTTTACCGTATGATCTCTATTATAGTAAATGCAGAATCTTATTTAGACTTGTATTGGATTGATATTCCTGCTATTTTAATTTCATTTATACAGAATTTAACTAAATTTAATCTAGAAAACACGAAACTACGAAAGTTTGAAATATATATGTATATGTATGTATATGTATATGAGTTTGAATGCCTAGATGCATATCCTTATCGCTTTTAGATATTCTTAGAAAAACACGTTTTTTGTAATATAAAAGGAATATCAACCCGATTAACTCTAAATGTGCAAAAAATATGTTTTTTTTTATATTAACCTCTTGGTCCTTTATAATCATTACGGTCGTTTCTAGGTTATTTTGGTTTATTGGGGCCAACGTCAGTGACTACTAGTGTAAATTTTCCAAAAAAAAGATAGCATGATTTTTAATTTATTTCGGAATTGATTGAAACGAGAATAAATCCTAGACTTTGCGCAATAGTATAGTCATATAAACTTATCAATAGTATTGAAGGACCCGTTTGATAAGTTGATGGACTAGATTGAACAATTCGAAAGTTTATGAACTAGATTGACCAATTATGAATAGTTGAACGATCATATCAGGCAAATTAAGAGTTCAAAGATGATATTGCACATTAGGCCAGAGTTTAGAGATTATTAAGATTGTTTTCCCTTGTATAATCACAAGAGGGTCCCTCAATTATTTTAAGCCAGCAATGAGGCCTATTTTCACATGGGTTGATCGAACCCGATCCCAGGCCGTCCGGTCACATTAGGCCAGAGGGTCACGGGGTCGCCTCGTCGTTTAAAAAGGGAAAGGAAAGGAAAGGAAAGGAAGAAAATAAGCATTAGGGAAGAAGGCTAGTGGGCCTTCTCATTGGCCCATACTTCATTGGGCCTACCTGGGCCGAGGTACGAGTTTGTCCCCACATAGGCTTCAATGGCTTTTCTGGGCCCAAACCCCGCAACATGACCCAATTTCAGTTCTTCCATCTCCTTCCACTGTTCTGCTCCAAGGGACCCAAAAAAAGATCTCCGTTTCATCATTACCCCATCCGTCGCCGTTTCATCATACCCACTCGTTTAAGCAGCCTCGTTTTCCGCAATCACCGGCCACATGATGATCGTAAATTGCGACGAAACTTTCAATTCGATGCCGTGAAGATTTGTTACGGTAATAATATAAGAGCGCTGGTAATCGAATTTCATTTGGCTACGCATGTCGCGATTAGGCCGAATACAATGACGTCAGAAAATGTCACTTTAATTAACCGACCACCTGGCCGTCCTCCCATTATCAAAGCAAACTTTTAGGTACGAAGATAATCAATATTTTAATTACCCGAATTTTTTTCCACCCAAGGTGTCTTTCTACAAAGGTTAAATTATAGGATTAATACAAGCATAAGTTGACCATTTTGCCCCTAAGCGGAGAAAGAGGATATGCTTCCATCCCTGGTAGCTTTTCTATCCTCCACGTGAGACGAAGATGTCTTTTTCACGGAAAGGGCCGATCACTTTTCCCTGCCGAGGGACACGTGTCGAGATCTTGGAGCGGGGTTTGCCGGGAGGCAGGCAGGGAGAGAGGGAGGGAGGATGCCTTCTGCCCCGTATACGAGAGACACGTGTCGGAGAGGGGACAGGTGTTTTCAATCCAACGGTTGTTTAAGTAGAATTTTGTTTTTTTTTTAAATCAAGCAGCTCGGCCGAACCTTTTGCTTTTGTTTTTGTGGGCCCCGTGGTGGGCGCGTGGGGAGCTGATGTGGCCAGGGAGATTGTCATCTTTTAGTCTAATAGTCTCCGCCCCTAGAAAAGTCCTTGTTCTTTAATCGTTTGTTCTATTCTGCAAGCTAATCGGGTTTTACTTGACCCGTTCGAAAAGTTATTAGCAATTACCTGAAGTTACGAACCATGAAGATATTAAAATTACGAGACGTCAAACAATATTAATTATATTGGGATTAGTTATTGGAAATAGTACATAGACGGACGCATTAGAATCTTATTAAAAAATCAAAGTTAAATCGCTTGTAGTCTTTTCTACATCGCCTCGTATACTATATATATATATATATTAAAATTTTGTTACAAAACTACATCGGCCCAATGCAATGCATTATTTAGGGCATAAATACTTAATTGCGAGCATAACACTGGTAATTTAAGATCCGCTGTGCAATAACCATACGACGAGAGTATCTTACTTAGTTTCCATAGATTTCATAGCAGCGGTCGATATGTCATGCAATTACTTATGATGAAACGCACCTCCAATCTTTGATTTACACGGCAAATTGTGATCGATGTGGCTCCTCGTTCCATTACTCACGGATAACGGTGATATGATAACAATATATATAAAAAAAAATTACGCAGTACACGTATTAATTCAAAACACACCCATCTTTATTAAAGGGTATCAGAATTTTCTTCATCGGGTTATGATGTGCTCACTAGAGTTTGAGAATGACCATCGATATTGATGCCGATTAAACATGAACAAACATGTCAAATTAAGTGATTTCGAGTGACGACGCATTTCCTTAGCATCTTGTATCCACTGCTGCACGATCCGAAGTGCATCCATGGATTGGTACATTCATCGAGCTCTTCTTCTTCTTCTTCTTTTGCGTAAGTGACACAAATGATTTTCGAACTATGACCTCATATGCAATGTGATCTTTCAACTTTAAATTTGTCTAATGTGTGACGTCGTCCCTGAATTTTTAATTTGTTCAATATAGCCCATGGATTTTTTTTTTTTGGTTACTTGTTCGATTTAGTCTCTGAATCATATGAAAATATTGAATATTATCCTTAAACTTGAGTTAATGAATGGATTGTGTTGCACATTAGATCAAAATTCAAGAATCAATTGTGTCATTATCCCTTTTTATTTCGTTATTTTGTTGGTTTAATCTCCAATATCTATCATTTGCTCAAGAGAAAATGACAAAATTGGAGTAGCACACACTTTTTGTGCACCCAGAGTGGAGTCAAAAAAGTAGGAGAGAGAGAGAGAGAGAGAGAGAGAGAGAGAGAGAGAGAGAGAGAGAGAGAGGGGGGAAAAAGGAAAAAATCTTAAAGGCCACATAAACATGTGGCTGGAAATCGAGCCTCCAGCTGACGTGGCAACGACCTCCCTCCCCACTGAGTTTTAAGATCAAAAACTCAGACGACAGAGCACTTTGTTCATGCCAACCGAGCAAAACGAGCATCTGCTGCACAAATAAGCTGAGGCTCCAGAGAAACCTCCCCAAAAGGATTGTCTTAGCTTGACTTTGGCGCCGTTTCCACACACGCTCTCCGGAAATGCAAGAAACCCACGACCCGGCCATCAAGCTCTTCGGCATGAAGATCCCCGTTTCCTCCGCCGCCGACGACGCGGTTCCTGCTTCGGCGAGACCGGAAGAGAGGGAATATGGTGGACGAGGAGGAGGAGGAGGAGGAGGCGAAGAGGAAGAGTACGATGGTGATGAAGGAGAAGAGGAAGGACAACACGCAGAGCAGGTATGCTTGGTGAACTCAAAAGGCGTTTTTGATGGCTATCCATTTCTATGAACAGCATAAAGATTGATGGGTCGATTTTGCTTTTTCGCGTACGTTTCTTGCTTGCTTTGGATGCTGCTCTGTCTCTGGGAGTTCTCTGTTTCAGTATCGTTGGTTCAGGAATACAGACAAATGTTGGCCGCTTTCTTAAATTCACTGCATAGTTTCCCCGAATACTGCGAAGATCTGAGCTTTTTTCTTT
Organism: Rhodomyrtus psidioides; assembly: GCA_021437785.1. Classification (NCBI taxonomy): domain Eukaryota; kingdom Viridiplantae; phylum Streptophyta; class Magnoliopsida; order Myrtales; family Myrtaceae; genus Rhodomyrtus; species Rhodomyrtus psidioides. Next base: position 7,066,132 of record JAILYB010000015.1, on the reverse strand, counting down.
GGAAACATGGACTAGGAGAGTTGCAGATTTGGTTCGATATAGTTTGATTAATTGCTTTTTCTCATGTGCGATAACTTGTTAATTCAGATTTGCTATTGGTCGTAAAGGCCCTTTTTTTATGGGGATTTCGTGTTGGAATCAATTCCTCTGCAATCTGCTAAAGGTTTCTCTCGGAGAAGCTCAAATGATCTTTATCATTGTCCCTTTGTTTTGGTCCTAAAAGCTACGGTTTCTTGTGCAATCGAGATATCCGAACGTGAAGATAATGAAGTTTGTAAATTTGTGATTCTGGAACTTTCTAAAGGTTCAGATGATAGCATAATCCCTCCAAAGCAAAGTTTCCATGAGAACCTAAAATCAGAAGAAAAGCTTTGAAAGTTCCAATTCATGTTGCTGATTACCCTTCATTCTCCTAGTTGTTGTCGCGAATTGTCTGCGTACTCATTTTATATTATGGTCCTACTGATCGACCTTACTATTTACAATCCTTTGTTTTCATATTAATCCTGATTATGTTTTCACATGTGAAAGTTCCAGGACGCTTCAGCTGAAAAGGCTTCTGAGAATATGCAAGAAGAGGGTGAGCCACATCCAAATTCTCGGGAACTGAACCCCCCCGGGACTTCTCCGGATGCTGTGAGCCCTATGACACCCTCTATACATGAAGAGAGTGCGAAATCGCAAATCCCTGAGACTGGAACACAAGAAGAGAGTGGCTCGCCCAAAAATTCGCAAGAGAAAACACTGAAGAAACCAGACAAGATCCTTCCTTGCCCGCGCTGTAACAGCATGGACACAAAATTCTGTTACTACAACAATTACAATGTCAATCAGCCCCGGCACTTCTGCAGAGCCTGCCAAAGGTACTGGACTGCAGGAGGTACTATGAGGAATGTTCCCGTGGGAGCGGGACGGCGGAAGAACAAGAATGCTGCCACACGTTATCGCCACATCACCATCTCCGAGGCTCTCCAAGCAGCCAGAGTTGATTCCGCAAGTGGGGCTCAACTCTGCCATTTGAGAACCAATGGAGCCGTCCTCACCTTTGGTTTGGACTCCGCTGTGTGCAATTCTCAGTCCCCCATCCCAAACATTGCCGAGAAGACGACAGTGTTAAATGGTTACAAAAATGGCTTTCAGGACTTCGAAAATGGGGATGATAGCTCCACCTCTTCCTCCGTCACAGTATCGAACTCCATGAATGAGAAAGGCCTAAATTTCCCACAAGAACAAGGGGCGGGAAATGTTAATGGATTTTCTACGCAGATACCTTACCTTCCCGGCGTTCCTTGGCCTTATCCATGGAATCCCTCGATGTCCTCACCAGCCTTTTGCCCTTCAGGATGTCCACCGATGTCATTTTACCCTGCACCCTTTTGGGCTTGTGGTGTTATGCCTAATGCCTGGAACATTCCTTGTTTGTCGCCTCAGTCGCCCTTTAGCAACCAAAAGACCACAACTTCTGGTCCAATCTCACCGACGCTGGGAAAGCATTCGAGAGAATCTGAGCCACTTAAGTCAGATACTTCATTGGAGCAAGGGGAACCCCCAAGACAGAAGAATGGTTGCGTTTTGGTTCCGAAGACGCTGCGTATAGATGATCCCAGCGAAGCCGCCAAAAGTTCAATATGGGCAGCCCTCGGTATTAAGGCCTTCGAACCAAAGTCTGGAGAGGGCAAAGTTAAAGCTGCCGAAACCTCACCACACTTGTGTGCTAATCCCGCGGCATTGTCTCGATCCCTCAATTTCCATGAGAGCACTTGATGGAGCAGCTTATGACTGTAACTTGAAGAATCGTGTGGTTTTTGCGGAGCAGGATTCTGTCACATTCACTCGAGTAAGGACGGGCAGAGCTTTGGGCATCATATTATTAGCCCACGAAACGGCGTGCTCATTGCTCAAGACTTGGAAGAGATAAAGAAGATTCCATCCACAGAGCTCTCACGTGGATTAGTTTTGTGATCTTTTTAACCTTGGAAACATCTGCCTTTGCTGAACGAAGTTAGCCTGCTCTTCTTGTGTCTTGTACATTGGTAGTGTCTGCAACTTGTAGCTCTGAATGTATAGGAGATATGGGGATTTCCGCGGCACCATAACGTCCTGAATCATTATATATACTTTCAGATGATTGCTTCCTTTTTACTTTCAGTTGCCTCTTTCTGTGGGAATTATAAGGCTGACACTTGAATAAATCTGTATTATTCTCATCTAAAACTTGTCTTGCCCAAAGAGCTCCCCGCCTTTTATGTGGTTAAGCATGGACCTGTGCTTATTCGAGAATGCTGCGGATACACATGAAAAGTGATGCAGTAGTTTGCAGCCAAGGCTCAGAAAAAGATTCAGATTCTTCGAAATGGACGGTGCTACGCAAATAGAGTCATCCTCCATTGGCTACATCATGGATGAAGCAACACTAATCGGGCTAAAGAGAAAAAGATGGACCAGATGGTGACATGTCCAGCTATCGTCTAACTCCCATTGATGGCGAACTCTTGCACATATCAAATGATCGATATCAACCCAAATAAGTTATTTTAGTTCTCGAGCGGGGGACGAAGAAACCGGAGGTTCAATCCTGCATGGACGATGTTCATGGATATGAAGTCATCGCATCTGTGAACGAATCAAGTTCAATTCATGTAATTCGTGCTCACAAATTTGAGAATGGCCCTGACAGATTCGTAAGTGACGAACCTAGCAAGAAAGTAAAAAGTAAAAAGTGGGAGAGGCCAAGGTTTCGTGTTTAAGCTCCTTGAGCCAAACAAGTTGCAGAGCAAGGCATGGATAGTGAACACAAAGATGAAGGTTTCTTTGATAATTTTGCAAGTTTTTTGTTGTTCTCTCTTGTTTCCATCTTCAGCCAAACGTGAACACCCCACCCCCCCAGATTGTCCTTCCCCTGACACAACAGAGCTGTGACCTGTTGAGTTTGGATAAGGCCAACTTAGAATTTCTCCACCCAAATTTCTTTGTGAAGCACTTTTCATAGTGCATTGATTTTTATCTCCTGCATGTGTCCCTCCTTTTCTCAGCTGCAAGAAGACACTCAGATATTTTGTTGTCCGCAAGACGATATGAGCCACAAGTTGGATTTAAGCATGGGCCCCCTGTTCTTCTGGGTCCCAAACTCAATAAAGTTGCTCCAAATCTTTCACTTTCTTTCATTTGCCTTTTATCTACTTCTTTTTTTCCTGTTGTTCTTTTGCTTATAGGTGGCCTTCTCCAACTGACCTCTCTTCCAAGGGAAGGGACAATTAGCCCTTTTATCTTGTCTGCCAAGCCTAATTTCAGTTGACCAGCAGCAGACCAAATAGTGTGCTGGTGTCTCAAGCAAGCAACTTGATAAAACCGGAACAAGAAAAGGGAAAGAGGCTCTTGCCATCCCACTTCTTTTACCAGTTTATAGGCGTGCATAACAACACTTCTGTTCTAAAAATCAAATTATGAGAAGTTGGGTATTCTAATTTTGGAGAGAATTAATTTTATATTTTTACTTCTTGAAGTGACTCCAAAACTACTTCTGAATAAATAAATAAAAAATTGTTCCAAAAGTAGAAAAATAAAATTACATAATCAAACGGATTTCTGCTACAGAAGTTGCATTGGCAAACGAATTCCTGCTCTAGAAGTATTGTCATGCGCACTGAGAGCCTCTTTTTCTCCCCTCTCTTCTTTTCATTTGACTCAGTTTTAGGGGAGGGACGCTAGAACATCAATAACTTCTATGAGGGAACATAGGCATTGGGAATTCCTTAGTCCCAGCACTTTCACAAAATATATGAAAGAAAATATATTCTAATGTTAGAACGATGGGAGATGAGAACATGGTGGTTTAATCTATTTCAATAATGATACGAGGTGATAGGACATACGTAGAAAGAGACGGTGCAGACCTGAGGGGGAGGGGGTGGGGATTTTCTACCAGCAAAAAGAGTAACATTGAAATCCCCACCCTCCATAAACGGTTAAAAAATTTCCCTCCTATAATGGAGGGTGGAGATATTAATGATTCCCTTCTGGAATCCGGATACGCAAACCTGACACATGTTTCTATCCCTAAATTTGACCCCGCAACATTATCAGACTCCAATTCATACCTTAGGCCACAAGGTGCTTGGCCATAAAGGAGAGAGAATCATAAAGTCAAGAGATAAAAAGTAGGCAATAAAGTTCAAAAGCTGACTTTGTGTGTCACGCTTTGGTCAATCACCACACAAAAAAACAAAAAAAATTAGGTAAAAGACGCGTGGATGGCAACGAGGCATATGAATTGTAGCTTTCCATGGTGGTGGTGGTGGTGGTGGTGGTGGTGGTGCTTCTCCTTTTTGGGAACAAATGGAAAAATTTAGTGCTTGCGAGTTTGCGGGTTTGAAAAGCAAATCTAAAGAAAGAAAAGATGTGGGTGAGAAAAGTCCTCACTTTTCCATCTGAAAAAGGAAAGGAAAAGTGGGAAAGAAAGCATGGATTTGTCATTTGTTCTTCAAATCCTCCATGAATCTGAAAGGTCCATCATGTATAATTGTCATTTGTTCAAACCGGAACTACATGAGCTGGGAACGCTGATCGCTCATAGTATGACGCAAGTTGGGCAAAAATCACAATAACAATTGCATCTGATTGCATTTGGACGAGAATTGCGGTTTTCAAATGCAGTATGGACACTCCAGACTCTCAGGATCTTTTAGGATAAAAGGATTTGGATTCCAGAGTCTTGAAACTCCGGCATGCCGACATATTGGAAACCCGGTTGCAAGTGTAGAAAGGTTTGACCGACGGCATCGATCAGTCACTGCATTCTGCATCCACCAGAATCATGGTCCCGGCGAACATTGCCATAAGCAGACAATTCAAGAAGATCCATATCACGGTCTGCGATCAGGACAATGAGCTTTAGTTACTGGTACTTGATAGAGTGGCTATGCATGCAAGTGCATACTTGCAAGAGCACCAGATGGAAGTGGATGAATTGAAAGTCGATCAATTAGATCCAATTTGTAAATTCTAACGCAACAAAGCATACCTGAAACTCGGCAATAAGAACTCCTCCTGATGAGATCAGCTCTAGAAATCTCTGTCTGGTTTCCCTTTGAACGGTTTACTGTTGCCTGCACTATCAAAACAATATTCAGTTTACTTCAGAGAAATGAAGCCTCTTCTCCACCAAAAAAGGCTTGTGAAGAGTAAGAACTCAAAAGAACGCCCCAAAAGGCACTAAAGCAGAAGCCTTTTCATTTTTGATTTCTCAAAGTGGCCAAAACTTTAAACCTGATAATGCACCAACTACATATTACTGCACATTGAAATATGAACTGCAACCAAATGGATATGCAAAAATAACAATAGCCCCATGTGGCACCATCTGGGAAGATTTTAAGAAATTCGAACAGCCAATCCTATACATACATAAATGATCGAGCATTTGCTAAATAGGCTAAAGCATCAAGAGGCTAGATGCACAAACCATGCATGTGAGGTATCTTGAAGACACTAATATATGTATTTGCATATAAAGAGAATAGTGGACAACAAATTACCAAAACGTGTGAAGGTATACACCTTTGATCTATTGTTCTACGAAACAACGAAGATGGCTTAAATTTCTGAAATTAGCATCTCGCCTTTCATCTGTCATAGTCAATGTTCAGATTTCTTCTTTCTTTCAGTCCTTCTCATCACAACCTTGAGAAAAGGCTCAAAATATGATTATTATGCCCGATCGCTTCTTGCTAATCAATCTGATTCAAACAACCAAACTTTGTTTTCCGATAGGCTGGGAGGTCATCAATTAATAGAGGATTAAGGAGTGTATTGAAAATGGTTAAAATACTGCTTTCATGTTGAGAGTACAGACAGGAAGCTCTCGGTACGGCAAATACCAGTGGCGCAAAGAAATGCTGCTGGACCAGGCATTTTACGATATCATGGAAATAGTTTAGTTATGATGTTGAAAGAGGAGACCATTGTTGGTTGGTTCATTTTGTAATAGGAGGATTGCCAAGTAATTACAACAGCTGAAAAACCACGAAATGCTCAATGCACTTACTCATTTATCATTTCCATGTTGATCAGAGTGGTTATTACACCATCAAGCAGTGAAAACATCAAACTTCAGATAGGAATCGGATGAACAAGCAACAAATAACGCCCGATAGTTATGATCTCTCACGCCTCAGGTTAAAAGCCAGTGGCCAGATGACGGATCAAACATCTTGCATCATCTTCCATAAGGGTAATCACAATCGGCATTACGGGAGGATTCCTGGAATTCTAGTAAATATTAACTGCTCTTCTTCCTCTTACATTCCTACCTTTTCTATAAGTAGAGTTACAAGTAAATTTCCACACAATTATAGCAAAAATCAAGAGATATCATGCAAACTTTTGATACTTTTATAATTAGCTAAGTATTTGCAGCCAACTTATGAGGGTGCAATGAGAATATACTAACCACAGAACCTTCAAACCTTTTAAACTCAAGATTAGAATGAGAAGAAAAAAGAAGTTCACAAGTGCCGTGCAAATGAACTGACGCTAAAAGTGAAATAATGTGCTGAAGCATGAAACAAAATAAGTCAAGCACATTTGTATCATTGTATGTACCTATCCCATGTATAGGTCGCAACTTTTTGTCCAAAAAGTGCTTAGGCACAAAAACATATAATAGAGACAGAGATCGAAGAAATTCCTACCTGTAAAACCTGGCAATTTTCCAACGTGCTTTTCCCTCCCTGTAAATCGGAGGAAAGTCGTATTAATCCCAAGTTGAAGACAAAAGTGATTTGAAAAGAACAGCGTAAGTCTAGCCATAGAACTGACAAAGGACACTAAATATCAAGAAATCTAGGCAGCATTTGATGATCTCATCCAACATGAATGAAAAAAGTAGAAACATAATTGCAAAGAGATTATGTAGCAGGCAAAGGAGCACTTTTACTGTACAAGGGGGAGGTATTGCACTAAACATTTCGGTCACTTGTTCTTTTGGCCAAAAGTTCAAAGTCACAAGTTGACCGATGCAAAATCCAGATGAACATGAACAAACTGATCATCCATACTGCACAAGTAACTTACAGAAAACGTGGGGGACAACAAAGGACAGTTGCATTTCTTCAGATAATATAGGCACATCAATGTGAACATTCTCGAAATTAAGATATAGAAAGATGAAGGGGGGCTGGGGCGTTTCGGAATTCCTGGCAACGAAAACATCAGCAAAAGGAATATCAGAAGTTAAAAGTGACAGAAAGGCAGTAGCAGAGGGGAGGGGGGGGGGGGGGGGGGGGTTGTGGGTTGTTGGGAACTCCTGGCAAACGAAAACATCAGCAAATGGAAATATCAGAAGTTAAGAGAGGTGACAGAAAGGCAGCAGCAAAAACCATTGCCATGATCTTTCCTTTACTAGGGGTAAATTTCAAGACTTCTTACTGATCACAGAGCCATTACACAGTATCTTCAAATTTCAATACGTTATAATGACTCATCCAACATTTGTTTGACCAAGAACAAATTCATTGAACATTACTCTACTATGATTCAGAAGTTTTACTCTCTTACCACAGTTTTAGGAAGAGAATAATGAACAGTTGAACATTGTTCAATTTTACCGATCAAAAGTTTGATTCAGACATTGGAAATATTTGTGTCCCAATGCATAATTTGAAGCTGCGCTCAGCTTATGGATCCACACCAACTCAATCTGAATACCCTCCCACTCCCATAAAGCCACCTACAAATCGACTAAAAACTCATCCTTATTTCTATTGACGCTTGCTGAATCCTCGAACAATAACTAAAGACAAGATCCTGCCTCCTAGAAAAATACACGAAACCAGCCCTTTTTACATTTCCCAGCCACAAAGTACAAAGTACCACAACTGCACAGAGCCTTTGCTCTGCTCCAGACACTAAAGACCAGGTGACTTTCAAAACCCGTGCCACGAAATTATTCTCAACAAACGGAACAAAATTGGGTGAGATTCTTATCATTGAAAAATTACATCCGAAAAGATTGTACAGTGAGGGTAAGATTTGTACGAGGATAAGAAGCTAGTTCTAGTATAGTCTCCAATCTACACACATAACATAGCTTCTGCTCCAATGAAAAAAGACATGTGGAAGCACTTCATGAAATTTACGTCTATTAACTTAGTAGGCAATCAAAAACAGTATTGGCATTTCCATTTTTTAGGAGGAAAAAAAATGCGGCCAACAAAAGCATCTTCCGACATATTCCACTGAAAGTGAAGACCGAAGAATGAATGACGGCCAAAGTGGCCCTGAAGTTGCAGTCGCTTCATTAAGCAGAGTTATCTTCGAGAACAGTACGCAACACTAAGTACAGAAGTGTTTTTGATACGTCTCTCTGTTTCACCTTCAATAAAGAACCTCCGCTAACCAAACAAACGCAACAAATTTACCCTAAAATTTCACTCCATGTACAACGCAAAACTCGACTGAGAAGTCCAAGCATCGTCAAACCAACGCAATCCTCAAGCCACAACCCAAATTCTCTAAACATGGTCCAAGACAGAGAAAAATACAGGAAACTTTTATCGAACCCATGTACCTTGGAGTAAGGCACGATGTGATCGTAATCGTGGCAGAGGCACCCAGGGCAACCGACGAGCTTGCGGAACACGGTGTTGCCGACGGCGTCGCGACGCCACCTGTCAGGATCACGGCCCTTGAGCTTCTCGGCCTTGTCCCAGCACTGCTGCTTCACGCTGTAAGGGAAGCTCCTGGGGTTAGGATTAGGGCTCGTGGGGGTCGTCGCGGCTTCGTCGAGCGAGATTTGAAGGCTCTCCAAGAGGAAGGAGGAGGTGCCTTGGAGAATCTCCAGCTCTTGGTCGACGAGAGCGGTCGAGGGGGTGAAAGGGCGGTGAGATGAAGGCAATGGGGTGGGGGCGGCGGCGCGTGGTGCGGACGGCGAGGAGTGGGCAGCGGCGCGAGGCCTTCGCTTGGAGTGCTTCTTGCTAGGGAACATCTCCTTTGCTTTTTCGGATGAACAAAGCAAAAGCGGGAGAGTGGTCGGAGGCCCTCTCAGGAGGCTGCCATGGAACTTCGAGTCACATGATAGCCATTTTCTTTCTCAGTCTCTTTGGGTGCGTGCTTCACATTATCCGATAGAATCTCTCGGGTTTTTTCTTTTTTCCAATTTAATATTTTTTTAAAAAAATATTTACAAAAATAATTATTTGAAAATATTTATAAATTTGGGTCTCGCGCCCTGGAACGGACAGCGCATAGTGTGCTCCCTTTTTTTTTAGTTATTTTTTTGTTTTTTAGTTATTTTTATTTTGTATTTCCTTTACATAATTTAATTGTTTTATATTCTCAGGACTAATTTTTTTTTCTTGATTGCCAGGCTAACATGTATTTGACAACCCGAAAAAAATTATATTTTTTTATTTCATAATTTTTTTAGCTTTTTAATTATTTTATATTTTAAAATTCCGTGGATTCGACAACCCAATATGAAAAACGGTAGCAGGAATATATTTTCGACAATATTTATTTCGTATGTTGGTTATTTTATATTTTCAGGACCAAAATGCTGCACAACGGTTATTTTGTTTGGCAGTCGAATTGTCGTACAACGTACTTACTTTTATTTACAAATGCTGCATCGTCCAGCGCGCGACCGCGCGACGGTTGCGCGCTGGCCCACACCATTGCGCGGGTCTCGCGCGCTGCTCCTACTATTGCACGAGACCCAAATTTGTAAATATTTTTAAATAGTAACTAATTTTGTAAATATTTTTTTAATATTAAATTAGAAAAAAAAAACCTGAATTTCCCTCACTTGATCAGTTGTGATGAGACGGAGCCGATAAGGATGACTTGGAAGCGTCCCCGCGCGGTTGAGGCTGAGAGCGGCTCGCCGGATCCGAAGTGGAGAATGGATGGTTTGACTGGCTCAGCCGGCGACCTCGACAAGCTTAATGGCAGGTTTTTTTTTCCCAATTTAATAAAAAAAAAGCAAGTGTGTTGTGCGACAATTCGACTGCCATACGAAATAATCGTTGTGCAGCATTTTGGTCCTGAAAATATAAAATAACCAATGATACGAAATAAATGTTGTCGAAAATATATTCCTGCTACCGTTTTTCATATTGGGTTGTCGAATCTGCGGAATTTTAAAATATAAAATAATTGAAAAGCTAAAAAATATATGAAATAAAAAAATATAATTTTTTTTGAGTTGTCAAATACGTGTTAGCCTTGCAATTAAGAAAAAAATTGGTCCTGAGAATATAAAATAATTAAATTATGTAAAGGAAATACAAAATAAAAAATAACTAAAAAAAAATGGGCGCACACTTGCGCTGCCCCATTCGTGCGCTGGTATTTCTAGTGCGCGAATGGTCGCGCGCTAGATATACCAGCGCGCGAGACTCAAATTTGTAAATATTTTTAAACAATAACTATTTTTGTAAATATAATTTTTTTAAAAATATTAAATTGGAAAAAACCCGAATCTCTCCCTCTCTCAAGTGAAACGACATGAGTCTCGAGAGAGAATTCGGACGACACGCGTTTGGTTCGGCTTTCAAATGTGTTTTGAGTAAATACAAATGCCGTTAGTTGGAAGAAATTTGGGAAAATGAAAATTGTTTTTGGTAAAAAAAAATCATTGTAAAATAACTTTGAGTTAAGCAGTGTTCGATGGGAAAAAAAATATTTATAAAGTGCTTTAGCTATAATTTCTCAATTTTTTTTATTAACAAAATCAAATCTTCTGACAAAGGGTTGCTTGTGGCGCACTCCTGGCGAGGGGCGCTTAGGTCGTGCGATCCCAAGCGACGACACTTGAGGTCAGGTGACCTAAGCGATTGTCACTTGGGCTGTAGCGCAACCTCAGACGATGGTCGCCCTGGTCGCGCAACCTTGCCGGCCCTTGCCGTCCAAATCTGACATCGTCGGCCCTCATCAACCGCCCTCAAGAATATGAACAATAGATCTAGGGTTTTACTTCTTAAGAGGGGTAAAATTGAATTTTTAGTAAGGTTTTGAATGAAGAAAATGCAACTGGTTGATTTTCTTTAATTGGGGGGCGTTCGATATTGCGAAAATGCTGAAAGCTTAATGCTAATTTTCCAGCCTTCTCAAAACCAGCTATCACCCTGAAGCCCCTCAAGAATGATTGCCAAACACCTTAAATTTTCCTCAAGAGGCTTCGGGATCTTAAAAAAAAAAAAAAACTTTGGAAACACTGAACCAACCTCACGCTAAAGTTGAACTTGGTTACACTGATCTAACCTTCTATGGAAAGGTTAGGCGATCCGGATATCTAATGATAAAGAAATGGACGTGACTTTGACGCGTCATGACCGGGATTGACCCGTGAAGGATCGTAGAAGGGCCACTGCCCCTAGTGAAAGTCGACCCTGAGTCATGACAGGTAAATGAACTTCCTGGAAAAGCAAAACAGACTTTTCTCAAGTCTGACCCTCTTGTGAAGGCAAAGGCAAACAATAAAATAAAAATAAAAAAGCCCATTAAAGTATCATGTCAATTCACTTCGTGGGCCATTGGCCTGCACTCGATTCCAGATTCTGCAGCAAAGACAATTGTGTGTTCCCACGCACGCTGAATGACAAAAAATGTTCATTATTCCAAGTTTCAATTTGGGAGAAACTACCGAGAGAATTGATTGCGATTGCGATTGCAATTGCAACCCACTCGGAAGACCAGTTCAACGTGTTTTGCAATCTGGTAAAATACCAGGAAAATCTGGTTGATACTTGGTTATCGTCAAGTACAAGAATAGAGAGAGAGAGAGAGAGAGAGAGCAACATTGAGTTGTAGGACAGGGGAAAAGTTGAAAAGATATCTCAGCTTTGGAGTCTTTGTGAAGGAGGAATCACATTTTCTTCCACAATTTCCACGACCAATCTGCTCAAAGTCTCTCTTTTAGCTCACTACATATACTTGGGGAGCTGTTGGTGTTCAAATCGTGGCATCCCCAAACTGAAGTCTCATCTTTATTCTTCTTTGCTCTGTTTCTGGAGGTCTTGCTCTCGTCCTAATTGCCAAGTTACAATTGGAGCAACCACCGGCAATAAAATCTAATACTGTCTTCTCCCTCATTGCCATGGTCATAGCACTAGTGATTCTAGACTTAGTTATGCTCGGACTTCGGACAATGGAGCAAGCACTGGCAATACTACTTCATGCCTTGTGCTCGGACTTGGGACACTTGGTCAGGACTTTGCGCGATGTGTATTCGATGGTGAGCAAGCTTTTCGGCCACGGTGAGAACCGGAATGCAGAGGTTCCGACTCGTCAAGCTCCGACCGCTCCGACCTGCGCCACTCGTGAAACAGCGGACCACCACACGGAGCTGTCTAGGCGGGAAGTGGAGACCGTGATGGCGAGGCTGGGGATCTTCGGGAACCAGCGTGGCGACGACGGCGGTGACGAGGCTCGAGAGAGAATAGGGGTCAGGGAAATTGCGGCTCTTTTCGAGGAGGAAGGGCCAAGCCTGGAGGAAGTGCAGGAGGCATTCTACGTGTTTGATGGGAACTGTGATGGGTACATTGATGCCAGAGAGCTGGCTGATGTGCTCCACAAGTTGGGCCTTGAACAGCTCCGGGAGGTCGATTGCAGGAGCTTGATTCAGGCCTTTGACGACGATGGGAATGGATTGATTGATTTCAGAGAATTCAAAAGACTAGTAGAGAAAAGCTTCTCTCAATGAGGGAATGGCCCAAAATTCCAGAAGGGGTGATCTACTTTTGGTGAAGGGTAGCTCTCTCTTGCCCTTGGTCACTAAAAACTTCATGACTCAAGAATTTCCCTGGTCTTTTTCTATGTCGATGTCTATGTTACTCTGTAGTACCGGAACTGGACTTTGCTAATGGAGTGACGTTGTCTGATGTAAAAAATAAAGTAAGTCTATTCACATCCATTTCTTGTCTATGTGGCTATACAAATAGCATGCCCATTGTTTGGTGAACACGTAACAAAGATGAATACTTTCATATCCTCACGTGTTCATCGTTTGGTAGGAACTGCATATCCGTGTAAATAAAACCAAAATGCACAAACAGAGATGTCATGATGATTCACCACTAAAGAAACAGCGAATGTACAAATGGAGAAAAATTATGGCAATCAATCTATGATAATCGTACGGTCTTGACCTAAAGAGCAAAGTAACTCGTTGCAGCATTGCAAAGTCGCAGGTTCGACTACGACAATAAATATAATCGGGCTACAGCAACATCAAAGGATAGAAGGCCAAATCTAGAGAGAGAGAGAGAGAAATCGTGCACCTTTGCTGTTTAGGAAAGTATAGTGATTCGAATTCGAATCTCTCGTCGCTTTTGTGAAGTTTCAACGTGAACTAGCTAGAGCGTTAGAGAGGAGAAAGAGTCACGGCTCTCTTGTTGCTTTTGTGAACATTCGATGTGATCTAGAGAGCTATAGAGGAAAAGGAGTTTCAACTCTCTCGCCGCTTTCGTGGAGTTTCAAATGTGAACCAAAGAGTCATGAAGGGGAAGAAAAAGGAGAGTCTCATTGTCCCTAATTCTCCGAGAATTATAAAGATCTTTTGATCTTTTTTTTTAAAAAAAAATTGAATTTGGTCATTTGAAATATGGGTTCTTTAACTTCCTTTTTATTTAAATATTGTTGTTGTTGCTTTCATTCTCTCTCTCTCTCTTTTTATCATTATTCCCATCCATCATTTCTTAAGGAAAAATAATAAAATATACTAACGTAGCTAAAATACGTAATGAATATAGACCAACAAATATATAGAGTATATAATAGAAAAAGTGTTGTTACTTTTGTTTTGTTATTTTGAATTTCATTTTTATATTAAAATTTAAATACTACTTAAAATTAATTATCATTTGAACTTTATTAATTTATGATGTTTGTTATTCAAGGGGAAAAAAAAAGCCTTTATATAATAAATCATATCCACCCCAAATATGATATTCTTATTCGAGCTATATTCTTTTTTACATCCAGCATCATCCTGTCTTGTACGGGGGAACCAAAGAGGGGACTTTTATCCCACCTACCAAACGCAAACATAATATTTTCTAAGCAGGCGAGCCCTCGTCCATCGAGTCGAGCTAAAATTCTTTTGTTCGACTATCCGCCTAAATCTATCCTAATCAGGATTGAATCTTGGCCGACTTAAGCTTTGCTAGTTCCACGACCGGATCTATTCGTATAATCTTTCTTGGGAGCTTTTTATAAGCAGGTAATCCGATGGCTCCATGATTTTCCTTGTTCGTGAAGTTGCAATTGTAATACCCTCATTCCTCAGCTAGTCGTCCTCGTCAGCAATATTAAATTGGGAAAGTGATGGGTTGGTGCCCCATGACATTATCCACTTTTTTTTTTTCCACAACACTTAACCAAACATCCCTTCGATCCACGTCGGATCCACGGCATCTGTTGGACCTACCTCCTCCTCCCGGAACTGTTTTCCCTAGATAAAAATAAATAAATAAACGAATACATGCACTCCAAATTTTCACAAAATGAAAAGCTTTCGATGCGGTTTCGTTGGTGAACAAATTCAATTTCGAAAGAGATCAGAGAAGTTTCGTGAAGATTTCGCTCTCACGGGTATTAGATCTGTGCTCGTTTAATTTCTTTATTGTGCTCGGTGATGGTGTTGAGGACACCAAACCTAGACGCACACCGCCGAAAGGAAAAATCGTAATAACAGATGGAGATCTCGATGTGTGCTCATTACTGAAGACAGATTCGTTGACGAAGCTCTTTCGATTTTCACCGAATCTGGATTTGCTCAGCAACAAAACATAAGGAAAAAGAAACGCAGCAAACATACTAGCAAAAACTCCCAAATCTAAGTGAGATTGGGAGAGACATCTTCCCGAAATGGGAGAAGATAAACTTCCAGATCTAGAAAAGATCGGAAAAGGAAGGAAAAGAAAGCAAACAAAAAAGACAGTAAAGAAAAGGGTCGTGCTTTTTCCACTCCCAATTTGACTTAAACACTCCCTTTCATAATGTACTGACCATATTACCCCTTGCTTTTTCCTCCTTTAGAATTATATATCAATAAAGACTCAAATGTGGGGCCCATTTAGGTTCTATTTTATTTGTTTCTTATTTTTCTTTCACTTCTTTTTTTGTGGTTTTGTTTATTATGGACTCCCGACTCTAAGGATAACGCCACCTCCCCTAATCTGCGGATGAACGACAAGAAAAAAATCAATCAATGCGGTAAAATAATTGTATCAACTCCAAACATATTATTTTTGAATTATTCAATAATTACTAAAGATGAGAAGTCGTATTCTTAACGTGAACGAGACTATTTCTAGAATGATTTTGTTGATATAGTCTTTGATGCTTTTCGTGATCTAGTTGTTTTTTTTTTAATCTAGATGAGAAATCTCAAAGAGCTGTTAATTCTGGTAAATTCGAGCAATGAGATATTCGACTGAATTCATAAACATTCGTAGAAAAATGACTTCTCATTCGCATTCTAAAAATCACGAATGGATTTCTCATATCACTCCAACCGAGTAATTATGGAAGTCATTGAGATATTCTAATTTCAAAGGCATTCCACTTGAAACCTATTCGTTGGTGTGCATAGAGATCTCAGACGAGGAAGATAAATAAATCTACGATACACTTCAATGCAAGTGAGAACAAGAAAAAGGAATGTGGAAGAAAAAAAACAAAAAAAAACAAAATAGGTCCCACATCGAAGGGTAACATAGTCAATACATTGTGAAAGGGAGTGTTTAAGCCACATAAGGAGTGAAAATAGCGCCGCCCAAAAGAAAAACGTAAAGACTCTCTATTTACAGTTGAATTAGGATATTTCTCGTGAATGAAATATTACTTTGACCCGAACAAAGAAAAAGAAAAAGAAAAAGAAAGCTTTCGATGCGATTTTCGATCCATGGATGATGACAAAACCAATTTTAACATGGACCGAGTCGAAATAACGTGCAAATCGATTCGTGTCGGAGGAGGTCATAAAATAGAGTCTTACGGTACTTTAAAGTCAAATTTATGACCCGGAAAGAGAAGCTTTTCGGCCTCAACCACCGCGTTGATTTGCACAATCCGCACAATGTTTTACCATCATCAACCGTCTTTCTCAAATTCAAGAAACCGGAAAAGATCCGAATTCAAGAACCATTCCAAATTCCAATCCCGTCGTCGGCGCCATAACCTGCATGAGCTGGAATGATTCAGCTTCTCGATCTCACAGCTGTCGCCGAAACAGAGGCCCACCCAGAAAAAAATTAAAGCTTTTCAATCGACAGCGATTAATCAAGGAGATCCATTCAACCACCGCACAGATGGGAAGCTGCCGACCTTCCGACAATGGTCAACAGCAGCACAAAACACCGTCTACGGAGAAGGCTGCAAGAGAGTGTGCCAATCATGGATCAAGATCATAATCAAGTTCTAGATCTGAACCTCATCCTTATCCCACATAAACAAATACCAAATCCCCCAAAAAAAAAAAAAAAACGAAAAAAACCAAGCCGGGCTCAATGACAAAAAGAACACAAGCCCTCTTTATGGAAAAAGACCAAATGATGATGATGCTATGTACTTGACAGCCTACAATTACCAAAAATCAAATCTTGGGCTGCTCAACTCGCAGCGGAACTTCAATCACCTAAGCACCATCTTTCCAGTTGAATCTGAGAAGAAGCAATGCTTCAAACGTTTATCAAGGGACTCATGTCTTCAGTCCCCATCCTGGCGACCGCTCTCTTCTCTAAGCTAGCCATCGCGACCGTGTTACCCGTGGTGACGGGCAACCGCAGATCTCTCGGTATTTCGCCGCAATCGGCTAGTTTCGCGAGTTCGGAATCATCCAAACCTTTTGCAGGGCCGATGCTGCATCGCTCGACCCCGTGCTTGGCCACTGCGTCTTTGAACTTCTTGATCTGGGAATCAGAGGGTTACAATCCATGAACAAGCTGATCATCTAAAGACTTTTAACTCGGGGAAAGTCGATATAGGATCACATGTAAGACCGACTTACAGTTGCATTTGTGCAGCTGAAGCTGCAGAGCCGGCCTTCCGAGCCCCTGTAAAATCTAAAGAACGGAAGGACATGGATGTGGAGGCACTGGCACATGGTTCTCAGCTCTTCGTAATTAACTTTGAGAAATATCGCGCTCGGATTAGACTCCGCCAGCTGACAAATCTGATTAATAATCACGGCAAAAGAACCGACTTATTGAATTATCCAAACAATCTCGAAGGAAATTCGTTCTGTCAGTAAATGAACAACCCTGACGCTGCTCATAAATGACCCAGCATAAAGCACAACTGCTAACAAAAATTAGAAAAATGGGCAAAAACAACATTAAAAAAAGAAGAAGAAGAAGATTAGCACTCATCAGAATTGGTACCTTGGGGTGAAGAGCTTTGCAACCACCACAACCAGGTGAATAAAAATCAACCACAACCAATCGATCACCAGCATTCAACAAAGAATCGACAAGTTCTTGAGCAGAGTTGATCTCCACCATGTTGGGTTGAAGAATCTTCTCCCACCATTTCATAGCTCTGCTTACACAAATCGATGCTTGTGCCTAGAAAAACAAAAGAAAAAAGCAAGAATTTCTTTTCATTATGATTGCACCACGAAATGCAGAGCCTAACAGAATTTGACTCAAAAGAGATGATCCACATACACGCAAAGAGAAGCTAGACGGTGCTTTCCTGCTCCAATCACCTAATGCCCTTTTATCTGAGAGAACCAGTTGTTGTCCCACGAAATCGATCCTCAAAGTAGGAAACTTTGTTTTCTCGGATTCTCCAAAAGACACAGAACCGGAAGAGGAAGGAAGCCCAAGAGCCCCTTTGGTTCTCGAGCCAACAACAACAACCCCATTCAACCCAGAAATGTTTGTCCCAACCTTAGCAGAACAAGACATGATTGCATTAAAAAAATCTCAAGAGAATTTTAGATGAAGAACGGAACAAACCTCAAAACCCCGTGTACGGGAACGAAAATGGGAATCTCGGAAAGAAAGGCAAAAACAGAGGAGAAAAACCACGGAAGAGAACGACCCACTTTCTCTGGAAGCTTTTGAATTCAAAAGAACAAACAGAGAAGAAAAGTTCAAGTTCTCTTTTTTTGACCAGGAAGAATTGCTTTTTTTGTGCTGCGCTCTGAAACTCTCAACGGCAAGCGAGAACGGAGAAGAAGAGAGGAATCAAACCATCAAACAAACAAACAAATAACGACGCACGGTGCTCGGAAAGGGGTGAACGGGTGGGTGGGATTCTGCAGAGGATTCAGGTTTTAACTTGTATGTTCATTTCCGTAGTTTTCACTTTCCTTATGCAGTTGATCTGGATAAGGGCAACGAACCTGAGCACTGTCTCGTCCGAGTCATATCTCATGTGTAAAGTTGACCGGTCTTGAGGATCTTCAGGGCTCGTTTTCCGCGATTATATCTATCGGTTTGTAATTAAAATAATATAATAACTATACACCTTTAATTAAAAGTAAAACATTAAAAAAAAACATAATTAGAAGCGTAAGAAACGAGGAGCCGTTGCTAATTTGAAGAGCCCTTGGATATAATCCCGAGCCTCCGCCATCGCTTTCAACTTGAAGTTGTCAAGGCACCTATCCGAAATTCCGTTTGTGATGAATTTTTTCCAAGTCAAGCACGTTTGAAGGTTCTGCTTTGCCAAAGAAAATGTCAACAGGAAAAAAAAAAATTCATAGATAAGATTCCAATTTCTGGAAGCTGGATCGAAAAGGATATTTAACTTTTTGAGGGTGGTTTTTTTTTTTTTAGATTTTTATCTTTTGGTATTGTATCTTATTTGCAATATTCGGGCGCGAATCTCAAATATATTATCTACATTTTATGTGGAACTTAATTGTCTTGAGCAGATAAGAAAATGGATGATTTATCCACAAATTAGCCGAACTTAACTGATTTGAATGGTGGGTGAGAATCTTGCATATACTACGATAATTACCCACAATTCAATTATCTGGGCCAGATAAGAAAATGGAAGATTTATCCACAAATTACCCGAGCTTATCTGATTCGAATGGTAAGTGAGAATCTTGCGCATACTACGATAATTATCCACATATTACGTGAACTTCATACCCGAACTTATCTGATTTGAATGGTGGGTGAGAATCGCGCATAGACTACGACAATTATCCACATATTATGTGGAACTTCATTATCCAGGCCAGATAAGAAAATGGATGATGTATCCACAAATTACCCGAACTTATCTTATTTGAAATGCATTGTTGAGGATCCATATTATTTCATTTTATCCGGACTATCATTTAGGCAATCAAATAAGATCCTACGATAACCCTTAGCTCTTGATTTTTTGTTTTTGTTTTGTTTTGTTTGGGGCTCTTTTTTTAATTTTAATATATATATTGTATACCTCCGAATAAAATCACATGAACATGACTGCGCGAGTTCAACAAGATGGGGACCGAATCGCATGTGGTTTTGTTCTTTTACTCGGACATTATAATGTGCCCCACACGAGGATGCTTCGTGCTTTGGTGCGATGCTTTGGACCGTCCGGCGGATCCCAGTGAATCTAATAACCCCACATATTTATTTCGATGCAGACGCTTAATTTGGGTCTTATTGACAGCGCTCGCTTATGAGTTCTTATGACTCTCAAACGTGAAGGTCGACAAAGGAAAGAAAAGAAGAAGAAGAAGAAGAAAAAATGAGAATCAGGCGGCTACTGCGAGCGATAATAATACTCCGAAGATCGACGCTGCAATCTTATCTCTGGACTTTCGATTAACTTCGGTCCTTGAATTATTTGTTCTTGAATAGAAAATGTGTGTTGTGCAGTGACAAAACTTGGGAAGCATCCAAGAGAGATTGCCCACTGGTTTTCCCATAAACCATGGGAGCACATCGGTCTCCTCTCGTCCCAGAAGACGAAGTCCAAGAAACTCTGGAATTTCTTTATCTCCTTTGTCAATGCACCTTTCTCTCTCTCCTGTTTTTCATTCATTTTCTTGTCCCCGCGATCCTCAGTCTCCACATTGCATTCATTACTAAGTGACAATGGAGGATCTGACTAATCTAGCGGCAATTTTCGGTCAAAATTGGTCAGATGGACTCAATTGACGAAATTGAAAGGTTTATGACTGAATTAACAAAATTGCGATAGATTTAAGTGGTTTATATATATATATATATATATTTGCGTAGAGCATCGGACAAGAATGGCTGATCCAACTAAAATGAATGAACTTTCTTCTTTTCCATCAACATTTTTCTTTCGGTGTTCTCAATATTCGCAATATGCTGTGTATTCTTGTTAATTCTGATGAAGAATCCGGTTGACCCAGTACGATCGGAAACCGACCGCGAAGAGTGGCACCGGGCATGCATGGGCAGAAAATAAAAGCTGAAAAATGGACTCTTTCATTCTCTATCAATGTTCATTACTTTGCTTCCTCAGAAGTCTATATATGCATACCAATGTTGAAAGCGTCACTCGCCGAAGAAAATTAGTCCAAGATGGACAAAAGATCATCTCTTTGAAACCATAGAAGGGCATGTTTGGTTCAGTATTTGGTTAAGGGACTTTGAGAAAATGCAAATACCTTTGAGCTAAAGGCCTTTTGCAAAATACAAGTAGTGTTTGCGTGTCGATGTCCGACACGCTGGGACTTGCTCGGACACGCGGTCAACTCATGCTCGAGATTTCGACACGAAGTCAATGAATGGGACACGGTGAGACTCGCGTGCCACAAGGGCAATCTCGAAAAATGAAAAAATTTTGAGGGCAAAAACGTAAGCAGAAGGAAAATTCGAAAATCCCTAATATCCCGACCTAATTTCTTCGTATGTTTCACTTGCATTTCTTCTCTCGCAACCTCACCTCTTTGTTTATGGTTCAAATTAGCAAAAATGCCTATCAGCTACATGATGTTGCTATTTAACATTGCATTGGCGAGCTGTTAATGATCGTTCTATATTTCAGAGCACTTATATTACGCTTGAAATACACAAATCGCACTAGCAAAGCCTATCATGTACATGTTGTCTTTTTTAGCTTTGTTTATGGGTTAAATTATAAAAAAAAAATATGTTGGCAGCTACATGATGTTGCTCTTTAGCCTTGCATTTATTATTTATTATTATTATTGAAATCATAAAAATTATTTTATATATATAATATACAACGTGTCCTAGCGTGTCGAAATTCTCTATTTTTAGGAAATCACGTGTCGGCGTGTCATGTCGTGTCGTATCGTGTAGCGTGTCAGTGTAACATAGGCGACCGGAGACCGGCGGCGGTTGCGGCCGACGGGGTGTGGCGGGTGGCGGTGACGGCGAAGGTGACAAAGTTAAAATAAAAAAAAAAATTATTTGCATTTCGCAAAAGTCCCTTAGCCCAAAATACATCTAGAGAGCATTTAAGATGCAATTGCATCTGGCCAAATTGAGTAAAAAATTGAACCAAACAACATTTGCATTTGGCCAAGGGACTTTAGAGCCCAAATGCTCATCTACAATGTTGAACCAAACGGGGCATAAGCCATAAAGCATATGTTTGAGAACTTGCACATCCTCAAGCTTGGTCATTTAGGGCGCGCATGGTAACACTTTTCAACCAGAATACTAACTTATGACCAAAAGTTGATTTCTCTACTTCTCATCAAAAGCAAAAGTTGATTTTTCTATTTTTGTTCCATATTGACTTCTGATCAGAGAAATTCGTTCGATAACGATAGAAAATTTCTACTTTTGAAATATTATTAACAAAATCTTTGGCGTCGACAGTGGTCGGCGGTGGGCGATGGGTGGGCGGTGGGCGATGGGTGGTGGTCGGCGAAGGTCAGTGTGGTCAAATAAGTAATTCTAGAGCCGAGAAGTAAAAATTTTTACTTCTCAAAGTTGGCCAAAAAGAAAAAACTCAACCATAAGTTGAAAATCCTATCAGAAGTCAATTTTTTTACCAAACAGATTTCTACTTCGACGGGGTTTTTTATCAAACGGATTTCTCTGCCCGATTGACTTATGGCAGAGAAATGGAGAAGGAGAAATGTTATCATGCAGCCTATTAGGGTGCACATTATAATACTGGAGAGAATTTTTGCTGCAAAAGTGCTTCTAAAACATAAATATATTTTGTAACGCAACTTCTGCGGCAGAAATTCGTTTGGTTACTCAAATTCATTTTCTAGTTCTGGAGCATTTTTTTTTTGCTTTGGAGTCACTTGAAGAAGTTAATTTTTTTTTTACTTCTCTTAAGAATTAGAAAAATCAACTCGCTCACGAATGGTAGTTAGGTCACCACGCTCGTGATCACAGCAGTTTGAAAACCGGAGAAAAAAAAGAAGAGAAAGGGAACTAGCTCTACGACAAGAAGCCCATCCGCAAGCCTCTGCTCACTGCTCAGCACCTTTAACAAGTGAGTCAAAATCATGGACCGCCCATAGATTTATTCCTTCTACCCAAAGTATAAAACTTTTGAGATTAGTTATGAATGAACATTTGAAAATCACATCCAATACTATCACTGTGAATATGATAATCTGCTGGAATGTGAAGGTACAGTACCAGAGGGGTCAAGTAGAGCAGTCCAATTGAATTTCAGAGACACTTCACTTGCTCATCAGACGTCGTTGCTGAATCTCAGTTTGCAGTCGGTCCCCGAGCCTCAAGTTATGGCACCGCCCCTCACTCGAAACTCGAGAAATTAAAACTTTTGTCTGGGCTGCTAGACAATTGAACTTTCTTATCGATGTTGCTAGTTTAATGTGTTACAGCGCTGCTGGTCATGATCCTTGTAGTGTACTCATTGATCGTCCAAAGATTGAACAATATATACAATGATATCTGCAAGGTGTGAATTCAATAGGAATCACTATGACAGGAGCTGGAGCTGGAGTATGTAATATGCCGGGAAACGCGGATGAAAACCCCTATTTTCTTCCAGCTTCTTCCAGCTCTCGAAGCCCTCCTACTTTTTGTTCAATTTCCTCGATCAGCTCCTCGCGCCATAGCTCCGCTCTAGCTGATTCTTCAATGTCTTCTTGCTGCATAGCGCAAGTTTCAGTGCATAAAAACGTTTCATCCGGCTCCTCGAATGAAGAGGACAATGAACTGGTCTAGATCCGAACATGCCGTAATTTAACACTCAATCTGAGATTGAAGAGGACCAATCTTACTGCAATTGCAGTAATAAAATCCAGGAACTCTCCAAAATAAAGAGAGGTCAATTCTCTCTATCTTCCCTATTGACACTTCACCACACTGGAAATGCCTGCTCCTTCACTAATTGGTCATTATTCGGCTGGCAAATTATGCCAGAGAAACCGAAGCCGTACTAGTCTAGGTAAAGTAAAGATTGTTCTAATCTGGATTAGCCTTTCACCGAAGATGATAATTAACCCTTCAATTGCTATTAGCCCTTGCACTCCTGATCCGATGCTATTACTCTTTGATGACTCCAAGCATGTCTAATCTAAAGTTCATTTTTCAGCTTCCCACTTATTCTCAGATGTAGAACATTGGAAACAAAGAGCAATCTTTTTGTTTCCATATGAAGTAGGCAAGTGTCGAGCTAGCAAAAAAGAGAAAGAAAGTGATCGATCGAGACCAGCGGTTGAAGAGTAGCCCCACCTTCTCATACATCCAGTGACCAGTGCCATCTCCTCCATCTCTCCTGTATTCTTCCGAATCATAGTACGGATCCTAAAGTATTCTCTCGCATGTCAGACGGGAATGTCGCTACTCACAGTATCAGAAAAGCCAACAAGAGAAGTTCTGCTTATGGGGTATCTTACTTTTGTGGAGCCAAAGAACAAGCATCCCCAACAAGTGAACATGATGTAGAAAGTATCTACAAAATCAACGGCGATAAGGAAGGCATGTAAAGGCAGAGTACCCCCATAGCTTCACAGTGACATTAACAATGAGATAAGATATGCATGAGTTGAACATGAACTTGAATGACCCAGAAACACTCACAAACATTCTTCAGGGCCTTGTCACTCAGGTGCCATATTGACTTGTTGCTAATGAATTCCCTCTGGCCTTCAACCTGCTCGACTAAAACCGCCATCAGAGTCCAATCTGGGATGGCATTCGCTTTACACGGAGAGGCCCTTTTGCTCTGCCTCATTTCAAGCTTCAAATTCAAGACCCATGGCAACTACTTCAGAACAATGAAGAAATCTCCTAAATCCTGCTCAACCCAGATGGCCAATTTCGCTAAAGTTGGCAACTTTAGTTCCCAACTCAATTCAATCACCGAGAAAGCGAAAAACCCATAAAATATCTGAAAAGTTGTCATGTGATTTCCGGATATGGAAAGTCAGAGAAACGTACCAGTCTTGAAGATGGGTTCATGTCCGATCTTCTCTTTGGGACGTGACCGTGAAGGTGGAGCGGTTTGGTGACGGCGAAGCCCCTCATTGCATCCGCCATTTTTTTTTTAAAATTTTCCTTCTTGAATACAGAAGAGTGAAAACTTATCGTTTCTACGTCCTCTCTTATCTCAAGCCTTGCACCTCATGATCTCCGGGAGAAAATGGATAAGGAGACCATTTGCGTCCACCCTTCAAAACACCAAGGATGTCAACGGATATGTAGTTTTTTTTCAGTTAAATAAATTTAATCAGTAGGCAGAGACATGAAGGCCTATTAGCTCAGTTGGTTAGAGCGTCGTGCTAATAACGCGAAGGTCGCAGGTTCGAGACCTGCATGGGCCATTTCAGTTCCTTTTCATTTTCGTTTTTTTTATGCCCCCATTTGTTGCTTTCTACGAGCCAAAGTAGGACTCAAGGAGCCAAATTTACTACTATAATTATCATCTTCGGCTCCAAATTCACATTGAAATGCACACGTAATATCTTACAAACATGAATTTACATGCCCTAGCTTTGTTAAGTGACAACGAGTGCACGAGAGAACCTGCCAATTTACACTTCGTTCTTGTTAAGTAAGTTTTCCTTTTTCTTCGCTAGTAAATGATGAAGTTTGCTAGCTAGGCCCAACTACAAAGCCCGCATTATGCCTGAGAATGCTTGCGTTCCTTCGTTGTCACCTGATCTCCCTGAAATCAGGAAGACCAATACATTTGACTAACAAAAAGAGAAGAAGAAGAAGAGAGCAAGTTACTGAACCTGGCATTGTTTCCCACATTTTTTGCGTTTGGTTTCAATCCGGAGACTGTAAGAATAATGTCACCAGTGCGATATTATTATCAATAATTTAATAATATGAACTAAATGTTAAAATCCATCAGTAATGAAATGGTGCAATTATAGTAAGTATTTTGATGGAAGACACCCCTTGAAGAGGCACAAAAGGCCTTGCCCTCTCTCTCTCTCTCCGCCCCCAATAACGACGTTTTGCGAACAGACGTAGCAACGTAGTGATTCTCTCCATCAGAAATAACGTAAAAGAACTGAGGGGTTAAAGGGAGAGAAACCACTCTTCATCGTCTCATGTTTTCTGGATCGATCGCTTGAAGGTTTTGCTATGGAGAAAGGTATGTCTTCAACCTCATTGTCTGTGAAAACCATGAAGATGAACGATTCCTCTGATGATGAGTTTCCGCATAAAATTTACGCTAGACTAGAGTCAATTGGCTGCTGCGCAACAGAAAGAAGCGAAAACCGAGGGAAATGGAATGGTCTAAAAGCGTGAAGAGCAAGCAGCATAGGAATTGCTCATGGTCCTCACTCCTGATCTAGTCTTCACTGTTCAGGGGTGAGGAGGTCTACCGGACATCTTCCTGGAATATTAGTTTAAGTAGCCAGTTCGTGCAATTTCTGACTTCTTTTCTTTCTGCTCTGTTTTCTGTCCCACGACCTCTTTCTACTCGAGCTCCGGCCCAGAAATTGCACAGCATGTGAAGGTTGCTGTTTCGCGGAATCTTATGTCTTCGGACAATTGAAACCCCTGTGTCTCTCTGCCTTTAAAACCACTCAAAAAACTTCACAAAAATGCGTAACCTTGTCTGCGACATTGAGAACATCTTGCTAACTTCCACATGTGCGATTAACAGTGTCTCATTAGGAACCAATTACTTACTCTTCATGGTTGATATGCCACTCGCAAAAGATGTCATTTACAACATCAGATTTTTAAAAAAATTGCAGGTGGCAGCTGGCTGCTGGGTTTGATTATTAGAAAAAACCCATATTTGTTTTTGGGGTGACCTCGTTGGAAGGTTCTCGGCCAGCTCATTTCCAGGAATATTCTTTTATTATCTGGTTGTGAAGCTCTAATTTACTCCCGTTCACACTGCCTTTCTGTGTGTTGGGACTACGCAATTTTTACAGAGAACAAATCAGTTGCACCAAATCCAGATTTGAATTTACTTCATCCGAGGTGCGAGCATATGATGTCAGTCGCCAAATTGTCTTGCATGAATGTCTGACGTTGCATTGCTCTCTGTGACCCCTCGTAATGAAAAGGGCATGGTAAAAATCATTTTTTTAATGGGTAATCCGTAATTTGCACAGAGGGTTTTGGGGAATTGATCCGGATCATTGAGATCCCCACCCATCATGTGAGTGGATCCACTCACATGATGGGTTGGGATTATCATGAGGGATGATTTCTGGGGAATTTGGAAGAGCAACAGTGCAGCAGAGTTCTAGTCAACGTAAGTTCACGGTGCTTTCTTTGTCCATTGACTGTGAATAGTTGAGTTGTACTCGGTCAAGACGTTGTAATCGGTCAAGACGTTAAGGTATTCATTGACCCACAAGTCTAAGTCTACGTAGCTCAAGATAGCTCGAGCGGAAACTTAGAAGGAAATTGGAAAAAAAAGAAAAAGAAAATCAGCATGCAAGTCGTGCCATACATGTGTGCCGATTATTCAACTCTCTCCCACGCATTTTCCCACGAAGAATGGTCAATCCAAATCTCCTACCGAACGACCAATGCACAGCACGCGATAACGTAGATCACGAGTTTGACTCTTTGACCACACTTATTGCTAACCGCACTTGATTTGACTCTTTGACGGAGCACATTCGGCACGAATTGAGCCAACTCCAAATCGACAATCTAACGTCAAGGAAAAGGATTGACATGGATAAAGACTAAACCATCGACTAAGATCTTTAGACCAAATTATTCCCAATACAATTTCTACTTTGCGATCGATTCTGCGGATAAAAGCTGTAAAAAAAAATTGCTGAAGCGAACAGTCGTAGGTGGCCACTATAAAAAAAGCGGCCAGCCTTGGCAAAGCTTTTTCTATCTTCGAATCTGCGGTTGCTTTGGTCTCTAGCTTTGCATGCAATCCCACCGTCTCTTCTCTGTCTTTCTCTTTTGCTTTATAAAACTGCGCGCACGCTCACACGCACTTTCCCCTTCTTTTCCCATACCAACTTTCACACACGAGATCATCAATCTCCCCCAGAAATAAAAAAAAAAAACAGAGCGAGAGGAAGAAACAAAGCAGAGTTGCTTCCATGGGGATCAAGGGCGTGTTCGATCTCGAGAAGCAGTACGCGTTCTACGGCGCGTACCACCGCCACAGGGTGAACGTCCTGATGCACACCCTCTTCGTGTGGCCGCTCTTCTTCTCCTTCCTCGTCCTCTTCTACTTCACACCTCCCATCTGCAGCCTCTTCTTCATCGCCCCTCCCAAGTGCTTCTTGACCGGCCACGGCCTTCTCCTCAACTTCGGCTTCTTCCTCGCCCTGTTCTACGCCGTCACCTACGTGTGCCTGGACCGGAAAGCCGGGTCTCTCGCCGCTCTGCTCTGCTTGGCCTGCTGGGTCGGCTCGAGCCTGCTCGCGCAGCAGCTCGGCTTCTCTCTGGCGTGGAAGGTACTTCGACGCTTCTCCTCTCCTCCTTGCTCTGCTTGCTTCATTCCTCTGTGGTCAATAATACTCAGGAAACTCCATCGTGACTCGAGTGCAGTTCTTCCTGGCGTCGCAAGTGATATGTTGGGCCGGTCAGTCCATAGGTCACGGAGTGTTTGAGGTGAGCTGGTGAAACTCAGTATCTGCCTTCTTGTTCATTGTCTGCAAATAACGTACGTTTCATCGAATCCGTCTGCAGAAACGAGCCCCCTCGGACAACATGGCGCAAGCATTCGTGATGGCCCCTTTCTTCGTACTGCTAGAGGCAAGTTTTTCTCGATCTTCTCCGAACGCGGCCATCGATCGTTAAGCTCACAGCTCTTAAAAGGGTTTTTTTTCGTAAAATTCAACTTGCAGGTTCTGCAGACAACCTGTGGGTACGAGCCATATCCAGGGTTCAACCGAGGCGTGAAAGGGAAGATAGAGGCCGAAATCGAGCAGTGGCAGAGCAAGACACCGAGCAAAAAGGCCGCTTAGCCAACAAACGTCAGGTTGGCTTTGTCGGGAGATTGAGTCAACGCTGGTCTTTAAGATTGTATCATTTAGTATGGTTGGTTTCAATTGAGCAGAGTTTGACTGAGTCTTTTGTGTTTTGGTTAAGATGGAGTTGGTTGAAATTGCGCTTCAAGTCTCGGTTCTGCAGCTATACCGCCATCCGGGACTGTTCTATCATTTCATCGTTAGTTTACTACACAGCAAACAGAACAAATGCTATAATAATATCGATTGTTGCGTGTGATATGTTTCCAAGATTTGACGGCTCGATTATGCGGCAGCAATCGTTCCTAGACCGACCACCATAAGGGTCGATGCCCTCGTCAAAACGAGAATAAATTAATTACATAAGCCAAGAAAATCAAGACTCGGGGCGATGGAAGTTGTTCGATCTACAGTTTCTCCCCCGGCGGCAAGACTACTGTAGGTAGATTGAGAAGTGAGATTTCAAAGTGCCTTGATCGAATGACAAAACAGGTTAAAGCTTACACCTTTAAAGCATGAGGTCTCATGTTCGATTATTTCTTTTACTGCAATTCAAAAGGCCTGTTGCGCTTTGTGTAATAAGAAATAATAATATTGACAATAAATATGACAATGATGTTGGTATTATTACAACTTATGTACGGAACAAATTGCTATTTTGTTGGATATTCCAAGATCCAAAATCTTTTCAAGAGCAAGAAATTGACTTTCGGATTCAGCAAGAACGCCAAGGCCAACCGGTTCAGATAAAGCAAACTACCACCACACATCGATTCGACACGGGTCAACACGTACGATTTTCGCTAAATTCCTTCGACGTATTTTACTTTTTCTGCCACTTCTTCTCCCTACTCTGAATGACCGGTGCTGTAGCGGGAGAGAGAAGAAGAGAGAAAGGTCGAAACTTTCTCTAAGCATCGAGATCGAGATCGAGATCAAGAGAGAGAGAGAGATGTCGTCATCTTCTTCGTTGTTTTCTTCGACGACACTCCAGTCTCGGACCAACGTAAACAGGGAGGGTCTTAAGCTTCAAAGTCCATCTCTTTATCAACCCAGTTCACTCACCTTCACAAGGTACTCTCACGTCTCAACTGTAAAAATATATACTCAAAGTTTGAGAATGAATTGCACTTGTCCTTTGATTTTAGGATAACTTTATATTTATAGAGTTTTTCTAGAAGGACTAATTTAAAGTATTTTGAATTGTCCGTTACAATATTAATTACAAAATATAAATACATTAATAGATTAATTCAAAATTAGTCCGTTACAATATTAACTACAGATGTTACAATATTAACTACAGAATATTGCTATACTAATGGACTAATTCAAAGTTAGAATTTTGAATTATCTGTTACATATTAATTACATTTCTTAACAGGCCCCCACAAGTTGAAGGTGGTTTTTGGATGATATTCAACTTGGATTTGAGCAGATCATGACGACACCGTGTAAGAGGCTTGGTGAAGATATCCGCTATTTGGTCACATGTGGAGATGAAGCGAACATCAAGTTTGTGTTGCGGACAAAGTGAAAATAAATTTCGATATGTTTTGTTCTAGCATGGAAAAGTGAATTCATTGTAAGATACGTTGCTCCTAGGTTGTCGCACCAAAGGATATGGGGTTTTGATTGAGAGATGCTCAATTCTCGTAACAATGATTGTAGCCGTATTACTTCTGCCGTGACATTTGCCAATGCTCGATACTTGGATTCAGTTGAGGAACATGCAATATTATGTTGCTACTTGGCCCATATAAATTGCATAACCTCCTGTTGATCGTCTGTCAATGGGGCAACCTGCCCAATCTGCATCACCGTATGCATGGAGTTCTGTGGAGGATTGAGAACTGATGGTTAGTCCATGCGAAATGGTTTCCTTTAAGTAGCGTAGAATGCGTTTCACCGCACTTCAATGATCTTCTATTGGTTCTTTCAAGAACTGACAGACTTTATTTACTACATACGAGATATAAAGGATATTGGAGAAATTAAAAGATTTGTTGATAGGGATTTTAAGAGTGGAAGAACCGACATTAACAATGTCTAAACCTGCTCCATTACCTACTCGAAGAGATTCGTTACCGTTATGTGGTGCAAAGATCTGCAAATTGGCAATGTCATGTGTCACATGGTAAGTAGCTGCAGTATCCGGAAACCAGTCTTGCTATGATGAGAAAGGAAGAATTCCAGCCATATTAGCAATAGGCTGAAGAGCATTATTGTTAGATTGCGAATACCTGAAATAATATCTTGCAGCAGTATGATTATATTTCTGACAAATTTAGCATCGATCTTTTCTGTTTTTAGATTGATTGTCTGGGTTCCCATAATTGCGTTGGTTGCATTGTCCATCATATTGGGGGGTTTTGAGTGGTAAAAAGTTGAAAATTGGAAATTAATTGTGGTTGAATAAGAAGGGTGGATGATGGAGGGGTGTAAGTGATAACATTCGCCTCTATAGGCATCGTGGAAGACTTCATTCGAGGCTCATGATTGAGGAGCAATCGATGGAATTCAGGAAATGTTATAGGATCAGGTTTTGTAGCCAATGCAGCAACAATGTTAGAAAATAATTTATCCTTAAGATTGTTGGAAAAAAATTAGATAACACATAAAAATAACAATTGTAGGAAACATGTTGGAAAAGAAGAGAAAAATAAAAGCAATTGTTTGAGGCGGACAAACATTGTCATTAAGGATAATTCCGCCTCTCAGAGTACGAAACTTGGTGCGTAAGGCTTCTAGCGGCTATCCTCCCAATATACAGGCATAAGTATACTTTTAGTGCCAAAAGATGTGTACGGAAATCACTTTAGTGCAAACTTTTTTTAAAAACGATCACTTTTAGTGCCAACTCTAATGTGTCACGTCAGCTTAAAAATAATAAAAATAAGACTTGTCGAATTTTCAGCGAGCCACGTCAGCTCTAGAACTAAAAGTGATCGCTTTTAAAAGAAGTTGGCACTAAAAGTGATCGTTTTTTAAAAAAAGTTGGCACTAAAATTGTTCGTTTGAAAATTTTGGCAGTGATCTTCGTACACAATTTTTGGCACTAAAAGTGTACTTTTGCCCAATATACAATAAACCTTCTTCTATACTCTGCACTGAGTATTAGAAGAAACATGAACAACATTATGTGTATAACCTAGCAAAGAATATGAAGGAAGGGAAAAACTCTCTTATGGAATACTAAAGTTCCTTGAAGATTGTTTCTTGGTATTCAATATATATAAAACTAAAATAAAGTTGTTATGAAATAGCTGTTAACAAAACCGTTACAAATCGTTACAAGACCATTAGTAGATAGTTAAAAAAGTAACCGTTATACGACCGTTGAAAGTATTGATAGCTACTCATTACCATCATAATTTATTTAAAATCATTGTAAAATAATATTTCAAAACTATTGAAATATCCGCAATTAATTGATTTGAAATGTACTTTACCTCGGGAAGATAAGTTGAGATAGATTTGTCACCTTTAGATGTATTCTAGAGTTGCATATGAAGTTGAAGAATGCTTGTATGCGATAGGGATCCAAAGGCAGTTTGTAGAGCCTTCCAGACATCATTAGTAGTATCTAATCTAACCACATATGGTAGGATATCAAGTGAAAGAGAAGATATCATCCAACTAAGAGCAAGTTGGTCTTTTGGAATCCATTCATCATATGCAGGGTTTGATACTGTAATAGTGAAATCCATAGGGATGATGGTTGGATTAAGACATATAATGGTGCTGTCAAGGTATCCCATAAAGGACTGGTTACGAAGCAATGGGAACAATTAAGTTTTCCACAATAAAAGGTTATCACCAAACAACCACAGTTGATCCATGAAATTGGACTACGAATGCTCTAGTCTCTAATTACTTCCTAACTTTGTTGAGACTTCAAAAACTATTACGTAATAACAGAAAATGTGAAATTACCTAGACCCAAAATCTTAAGAGATGTACAAGTCTGTGAATTTAACTAGATATGCACCGCAAAAATTACTTAACTCAAATATTATTCATGAATTACTTCCCGAATAGAATGACGATTGCTCATGAGACAAGCCACGCTTTCCACTATCTTAGGCTGGTGGTTTTTCAACATTTTGTAAGACAAAATCAAAGATTTCCATCCACTCTAAAAGACCAAAGTTGGATGAGACCGTCCTCTTTTAGTCCATTTCACTTGAACATTTGCACGACCTCATTCCACCACTCGCTCAACATGTAGAAAACGTTTTGCTCGAGTAAGTCCACTTCTTGAGTTGCAACCCGTGTACTTGGAGACAAGGGTCGATGAGAGAAACCTTAATGCTTTCTTGCTATCCAGAGTGTCGCACCCTCACTTCAGGTGCAACTCGTAGAGTCGTGACATCTCAGGCCGTCACATCGAAGTAATATCATTAGTGGGCAAATATTCTCATGCAGCGGAAGATTGCAATTGCTAATTAAGTTAAAATTCACAAGTGAATGACACAAATGCATATTCCTTTTTTAAAATGTTCTTTACAATGGTTCGAATATTACAATCACGATGACTGTTCTCATTCTATCGACACCATCAACTAGCTTCGTCTTGGCCACCATCTTCTGAGCTCGATCCCGTTTCTTATCTCATTATCTGAAAAGATAGTCCCCAAATAGGGGTAAGCTAACCACGGCTCAGCAAGTAAAACTCTAGCCTAACGACTAGGTCATCCATTCATTCATTCAGTCAAGCAGATCTCGATAAGTAGGCAAGCAATAGAACCTAAGCAATACATCTATGATCTGAATGCTAAAAGGAATCTCAAGACATTCGAGGTCTAATAGATAACCTAACATAGTAAACCCTAGACTTCCTGAATTCTTCCCACATACCTTGCAGCCGAACGCCCAAGTATCTTTGATTCCATTCCACACATCATTTGTAACCTCTCGGTTAATCCCACATAAAATTCCAACTTAATCAAAGGACTTAGCGAGCATATTTAATCACTCTAATGCTCGCTTGACTAGCCATAATTTTGAACCTACACCTAACTTAGCAATCATTTCGTAGACTTCATATCGCACATATGGATTCATAGAAGTACGAAGCATGATATGAATGGGTACAATGCAAATGAATGAATGCATATCTCCCATGTACAATGACTACCACCATCGTTCTCGAGTCAATTCCCGACTCGTAATAAACAGAATACACTATAAGGAATACGTTCAAATAATAATGGCAATGCAAATGTTTACGCATGATATGCATGTACTCCCAAGCTTACGGGTGCATCCCCCGCACTAGGTTTCAATGTTAACTCATACTTGGCCTTGTCATCATTTTGTCATGGAAACTTCTACATCCATAATCATCCCCACTTCGAGGCTTCGCATCAAATGCTATCCTCCTGGCGCTACTACTAGGGCACCCGACTCCCGCAGGGAATAATTGAGCTCATATAACATTTCCGTAGCCTCAACCCATTCCGCCAATGAGTGCAATGTTATGCGACAATATGCTTCATGTGAATGCAAGGTTAACACAATCATATTATTTCGTTCTCAGAACACTGACACAATGATTCGCATCAAATTCCAGTGCATAGTATAACTTCTATGCTAGCTTCTCACATCAATCACTTCTCGATCAAGATAAACTCATGTACAGTCGGTCCAGGTTAGACATCTCGTCTATGTTTCCACAGCTAGTCTTAACACCCTTGTTCTCAATTTGCAAGTTAACGTCCCTATTATTAAACTACTGAGATTTATGCTAATAAATCCAGTTTTAAACTATCCAGTCATGTTTGTTTGTAATTCATTTGATTAGAGACACTTTCAGAAGTGATCCCTTTCGAACCCGACGATCACTTCATTCATACTCCTCACCAAATTCCTCTAATTCGCCCAGTCTCATCCGAGCCTTGTTTAGGTTGGCCACTCAACTCAAGTCTAATCCATGGATTAATCAACTACATATTCCATATACCCATCGCTTATAGTCGATAATACAAACAATGATTAGTCGTTTCATCCTCATTTTCTAGCTCAAGCAAGACGATCTCTAGTTTCCAATACCCATTTTTAAACATTGACGATTCATGCTCAAAAGAACGATAAAGGGGCAACATAATAGTAGGGATAGAAGTTCACTTGCCTAGGATCGTGTATGAAGAAAGACAAAGCTTGGATTCCATCAGACATGCGGTGGGTATGCTCGTCCAGCTTCTGTCCAGGTCAAACTGACAAAATTTGATCAACTTCTTGGGAAATCTGGTCACATATCCATTTTCCTCACGATCTTACGATCGCGTATGAGAAAACAGAACTCAATTCGGCCTCCGGACGAGCTCAAACGAGCCATTTTTCTGTTGGAGCATGCTGAAACCCGCAAAATAATAATACTACTTTCCAAGTAAGCCTTTGGTTCTATGTGTTCCATTCCAATCCTACCATTTTCGATAATCATCAGTCCATTTGATATTTTATGCTACGAAATCGAATTTCCTAACGAGATTACCAGACAAATTTTGAAAGCTAATCTTGTCTTGATTCTCTTCATTCAGCCTATATCCCGATAGATTCAAGTCTCCTACGGCCTTCTAGTCCAATTAATTCTCAAGCCCAACCCATATTGTCACCTAACAGCCCTTTTGGTTAACCAATCCTATACGTACAACCCCATTTTACCAAGCAATTCATCGAACTACGCTTTGTTGCTAAGAATCTATACATTTGTGTAAAGCCCATTCTGTCGGTACCTTCCCCAATCACCATAGCCTTCAATGATAGCCCCATGCCCCATAACTCCACCATTATAGTTGGCATTTCCTTCAACTCACACCAGCAATCAGCAATCCGTACCTGACCTATACATTCGATTCAGACCCTACTTCACATGGACACCCTATCATTCTACAAGATAGAGTCCGAATGATCTGTTGCTTGAATTTTCCAGACGGCGCGGATGGTGCAGGAGCTTTCCTCCGATTCCTCTTGGCCCCTCCTCTGATGTCTTGCTGAGCAGAATCGGGAGTTGTAGCTCGATTTTCTTCTCAAAAAGTGAGAATAGAGTTTTCGTAGGCCAAGGAAAATGGTGATCTCTTTCATGCGAATGGGTTTTTTTGGGGATTGTTGTCACAAGAGTGATGCGTAGGGAAGAATTCAGCTGTGAATTCGCCACTTGGAGCTTATAAGGAGGGAATAGCCACTTGCTTCTCATGTGCAAATTTGAGTTGCCTTAAGGATAACTATTTCCTTTCTTAACCTCCTTTTACCATGCCACATGTAAATCTGCATGTCCAAATGTCTCATCATATTGTCCCCAACCTCATCATTAGCTTACACGTATGTAAAGGCTGATGAGATTCATTTTCCTTGATTATTTTGGCACGGTAAATCCAATCTTTCACATAAAACATACAAGTGAGGGCCCCCTCGACTAGATCATAAATCATAAGGGAGAAATTGTTCTAAGGGTCGAACGTGTCACCTGTTTTAACGATGATATTCCGTCACATCTCTATTTACCACAAGTTACTTGATCTAGCGTTCATGCACATATGACTTGCCAACGCTAAATCCATCCACATCAACATATTCTAAACGAATTTTCAGTCACTCCCTCATTTCATTGAAATCCATCCGGGCGAGACTAGATGTATTGAATTCCAATTGCACTACATCACCCAATTGCTTCCTATTTTGTGCATCCCATCCTTGCACGCGTCAATCAGATCCTCAATTTCATGCGACCCATTACTATAATTTCACATTGGTACCAACGACATTACTTGGACCATATGTTCATCTATTAATCCCGCAATTGTCCATCAATGCGATATTGGAGATATCAGGTCTGGGTTGCCTGATAACACTTTGCTAGGCGCCCCATCATGTGCGATCGTATTATTGCACATGTCCATCACGTTCATGGCCGTACGCAAGCTCCTTTACTATAAATCGATTCCGTTCCGTCAATAGGGATTCCCTTGCAATACATGTCCCCATCGATCACATTTATTGCTATTATTTTTTATTTTTATTTTTTATATCTTTGAGTTGGTATGCTTAATCGCACGACTCTTCCGTCTCAAGTCAGCCTTCAAATCCATTTCGGTCATCCTTGACCGTTTAAAGTCTATTAAAATTGGGATGTTACAGTTTGGCTATTCTGAAAATAGCTGAATATTACTGTTAACATGGTCTAACTTGAAGAGCTGGTTTCCCAAGATGCTACACAGAGTTCTGATCTCTCGGTCGCTCAAGAATTCTGTGAGAACCTGCTACTTGGGTATGAAGAGTCTACTTTGGCTCGGTTCATGTCGGTGGTAGAGAGTTCCTTCTCCACCACCACAAGCCTCACATCTCGACCACGCATCTCCAGTACTCTAGACATCCCTAGAAGTTCTCTAAGCCCCTTTATGAACACAATACTGGTCACAAACATCAAATAGTACTTTTTTTTTTTGTTTTAAGTCTCTTGGCCTTATGCAATGTAAAACATAGTATGTTGCAATTAACTTGATCACAAAACACAACGTACTATTTCCATTTGTATGTACTGAGCCACTTCTGGAAACAGAGAAATATGGAAAGTTTAATTGAGTACATTCGAAAAACACTTGAGAATTCAACTAATCAAACCTTCATTTATATATGGAAAAATAGACATGTTAATGTCTAATGTCTATGGCCATTCCAATCATCACCAATGCCATAGCACTATATACACTTGACATTTGAACATACCCAACACAAAATTCAACAAAAAATAATAGCAAAACTCAAGAACAGAAAAATCCTCTGTAAAAAAATCTCGGACAACCACAGTTAATCCATGAAATTGGACTACCACTGCTCTAGTCTTCAATTACTTCCTAACTTTGTCGAGACTTCAAAAACTATTACGTAATAACATAAAATGTGAAATTACCTAGACCAAAAATCTTAAGAGATGTTCAAGTCTGTGAATTTAACTAGATATGCACAACAAATATTACTTAGCTCAAATATTATTCATGAATTACTTCCTGAATAGAATGACGATTACTCATGAGACAAGCCACGCTCTCCACTACCTCCGGCTGGTGGTTCTTCAACCTTCGTGAGACAAAACCAAAGGTTGCCATCCACTCTAAAAGACTAAAGAAGGACGAGACCATCCTTTTTTAGTCCATTTTCC
Organism: Rhodomyrtus psidioides; assembly: GCA_021437785.1. Taxonomy (NCBI): domain Eukaryota; kingdom Viridiplantae; phylum Streptophyta; class Magnoliopsida; order Myrtales; family Myrtaceae; genus Rhodomyrtus; species Rhodomyrtus psidioides. The sequence goes on along the minus strand of JAILYB010000015.1, from coordinate 7,028,657 downwards.
TTGTACAGATGCACGACCTCGTTCCACCGCTCGTTCAACACGTAAGAAAACGTGTTGTTCGAGTAAGTACTCTTCTTGAGTTGCAACCCATGTACTTGGAGACAGGGGTCGATGAGAGAAACTATAATGCCTTTCTTGTTGTCCAGAGTTCTGATCTCTTGATTGCTCAAGAATTCTGTGAGAACCTGCGACTTGGGTATGCATAGTCTACTTTGGCTCGGGTTCATGTCGGTGGCAGAGAGTTCCTTCTCCACCACGAGCCTCACATCCCGACCACGCATCTCCAGTACTATGAACATCCCCAGAAAGTTCTTGTCGCGACCTGTTTTTCTTATTTGACGGCAGACGAACAGGCTAATGGATTACCGATCGGCCCCCCACTAACTACGAGAGTGCGGTTGAGTTTTCGATCGGCACGGGCCCTCCCAAGCCCATACCAAATCGCGGTAGGAATAAGATTTTCTTTTGGAGTTTCTCGACAGTAGGAGTCGATCGACTTTCGACCTTGGTATGGTCAAGGTGGCATATGCAACGTGTGCATGCATTTGGAGTCGCCACTGGTCCTTCTAGAAAGGTGGACCAAAAACCTCACTGATCAACTGGAAGAGATTGATTAGTTCTGCGGAATCAGAGATTCTGGGTTCGGGGATTTGGTTACGTTGGTGTCATTACCAACACCCTTTCGGTACCTAACGCGAGTGATTTTCCTAACTAAGATTTCATGCAGGCGCGAATTCGGGTGAGGTAAGTCTGATTTGGGGTTTCATGTAGAATGGAAGTCTAATCCTATCAATCACAATCAATAAATCCAGTCAGGTGTAATAATGAACCATTCAATGCATATCAATTCAAATAAAGGGTTTTCTAATATAGCTGTTGTATTTTTGTCTCGAGTTTTGAGCTAATCCAACCACCTCACACGTTTGCTTTTCTTCAAATATACATAAAGATATCATGGAGATATCTGATTGAAGTCTGTCAAGAATATAAAAAAAAAGAAATAAATAAAATATTCATTCAATCTTGGATGTCATCTTCTGCACGTGAAAGCCAAAGAAAAGTCACAAAAGAGACAGTCAATATTTGTACTTGGTTGACCGAACTAATCCACATGAATATTGCTTCCTGATTGAAAGAGGAAACGTGGGCCCAGATGAAAGAAAAAAAGGTACGGCTTCCTTTTTTTGTTCTTCTATTTTCACGTGAAGTTGTCTTTCACGTGTGTATATATCCTGGGCGTTGCAAGACGAAGAGGCGTGCAGAAAATCCTTCAAGCGAAGGGCACCGTTTTTGAGTTGATCACAACGCGGTCTTCGTACGTTGATGTTCGGGAGAAACGAAGAGGACTCCAGTTATTGAAGCACCACTTTGCATGAGTGCTTGAGGGAGCCTGTCGGTGACGCGAGGACTTCATGAAGCGCCGTTCGTCGAGTGCTTGCTCATAGGGTTTATTCCGTGGAATTACATCAAGAATTCAAGTGTCGACGCCGATTAAATCTTGAGGTTAGATTTGTATTTTAATTCCTTTGCGAGATTGAGAGATTATTTCGCGAGGAATTGGGGACTAAACACTGTGTGCGTTCTTGGATGTAATTGGGGTTGGGAAACACCAAGAGTGTGTTTGTGTAACTCGAGTGGATTGTAATCTCCGTGTATCGCTCGTTCTATAGTGGAATTCGTTGCTACTCTCCCCGTGGACGTAGGTCTTTACGACCGAACCACGTACATCTGGTGTCCGTTTTACTTTGCTTGTTCTGTCTATTTTTATTTGATCGATCGCTTGTTCCGCGCAACAATTGGTATCAGAGCTAGGCTTGCTTGAGTTGAAGCGAATCGATGGCGACAAAGGAAGCTAAAGGGAAAATCGACAGATTTGAGGGGAAAGACTTTGGTTTCTGGAAGATGCAGATAGAAGATTATTTATATCAGATGAAGCTGCACGAGCCTCTGTCTGGGAAGAAACCAGAAACGATGAAGCATCCCGATTGGGAATTGCTGGATAGACGAGCGATGTGTGTTATTCGGTTGACGTTGGCCCGTAACGTCGCATTTAATATTGTTAAGGAGAAGACCACTGCGGGTTTGATGAAAGCCCTGTCGGACATGTACGAGAAGCCCTCTGCGATCAACAAGGTCTATTTGATGCGGCGTCTGTTTAACTTGAAGATGAGCGAAGGTACATCTGTTGCTAATCATATTAATGAATTCAATGTGATCGTTAGTCAATTGAGTTCAGTTGAGATTGACTTTGAAGATGAGGTACGTGCTTTGATTCTATTATCCTCATTGCCTGATAGTTGGAATACTACTGTTACTGCTGTTAGTAATTCTTCTGGGTCAACTAGTTTGACGTTTGATGGGATTCTAGATTTAATTCTGAGTGAGGATATTCGTAGAAGAGAATCTGGCGAATTTGTATCTACTGTTTTAGTAGGTGAAAGAGGAAGAGCTAGTACACGTGTTAGCAGAAATAGTATGAATATGAATAGACGCAGTCAGTCTAGGACTGGCGGTGATGTCTGTTGGAACTGTGGCAAGAGAGGGCATCTTAGAAGAAATTGTTTTAAGCTGAAAAACGAAAAGGGCTAAGGGAATTGGAGTTGAATCTACAGATGATGTTGCAGCTGTAGCTGAAAATTCTGATGGTGTCGATTGTGTCTTGTCTGTCACTGAGAATTCGTCGTTTGGCGGATGGATTATGGATTCTGGTTTTTCTTTTCATGCTACACCAAACAGGAACTGGTTTACTTCTTATCAATGCATGGATAGTAGTAAAGTGCAGTTGGGAAACAACGCTGAATGCGATGTTGTAGGTATTGGTGATGTTAAAATCAGAATGCATGATGATATTGTGAGGACAATGACTGGAGTACGACATGTTCCAGAATTGAAAAAGAACTTAATTTCCTTGGGTGCCCTAGATTCAGCTGGATGCAGGTATTCTTCAAGAGGTGGAGTCCTGAAAATTATTCGAGGTGCTCTGGTGATAATGAAAGGAATCAAGCATGGCGGCCTGTATAAACTTCAAGGTGAGACATTGATAAGTTTCGCTCCTGAGACGTCAATATCTGTTCGAGAGTCTAATGGCTACTCGAGGAAGGCCTGGGTGTTTGTGCGAAAGCACAATTTGGATGCTGTTGTCAGGAATACGCAGTCGAGAGCTTTGATCGGAACGGAGACTGGTAAGTTGATCAAGCATGTGCGAACTGACAGCAGCATGGAATCCTGCTCAAAGCTGGCAAATAAATTCTGCATGAAAAAGGGCATAGTGAAACACCGCACTAGTGCCAGTAAACCACAACAGTATGCAGAATTGATGAGCAGAGAGTTACTAGAGACGGCCCGTGAAAAGATCTCTAGTGCTGGTATGGCTGGGAGAATTCCAGCGGATGCCTTTAGTATGGCGAGCTACCTGGTAAATAGATCCTCATCTACTGCAATTGGATATTGGACTCCCGAAGAAGTGTGGTCAGGTAATGTTGCTGACTGTTCTAACTTTAGAATGTTCAATTGCCCGTGTTATTATCGAGTTAGTGATGGTAAGCTCGATGTGAGGGCAAGGTGCATATTCCATGGCTATGCACGAGGTGAGTGTGGCAATCAGTTGTGGTGCCGGAGTATAAATTCACCTGTTTGCAGCAGAGAAGTTACCTTTGACGAGTCTCCAGTACTTCTAGCTAGGAGTATTTGTGCAGTGTTAATACGGATCTGGACGGTGTTCAGCTTGAGGTGGAGTTGCAACCAGAAACTCCTGAGGTAGCAGGTACTAGCGAAGTAATAGACACAGATGGTGCTTATAGCGAGGTAGAGCCTGTAGAGCCAACGGTTGCTGTAACTGCTGATATTAATAACGTACGTTTTCGATCTCTTGACAGATATCGATGCAACGGCGGTTTTGCTTTATCTGTGATTAAGGAGCTTGTGTCAGATAGTCCTTGTAGAGCAGCTAAAGGTGCATGTTCAGTTGGTGTTTTGATGAGGTCCTTGGTTATGGCGAAGTTCAAGCACGGCTTGGACTTGCATCATGTCTGTGGCGGTTGAGCCCATTGAGGCTGTTGGGAGAGTAGCAGATGATGTTCGGATTATCAATGAAGCGATTGTGATTTGGCTCAAACGTCGAGCCAGGGTGGAGATTGTTGTATTTTTGTCTCGAGTTTTGAGCTAATCCAACCACCTCACACGTTTGCTTTTCTTCAAATATACAGAAAGATATCATGGAGATATCTGATTGAAGTCTGTCAAGAATATAAAAAAAAAAAGAGAAAGAAATAAAATATTCATTCAATCTTGCATGTCATCTTCTGCACGTTAAAGCCAAAGAAAAGTCACAAAAGGGAAAGTCAATATTTGTACTTGGTTGACCGAGCTAATCCACATGAATATTGCTTCCTGATTGAAAGAGGAAACGTGGGCCCAGATGAAAGAAAAAAAGGTACGGCTTCCTTTTTTTGTTCTTCTATTTTCACGTGAAGTTGTCTTTCACGTGTGTATATATCCTGGGCGTTGCAAGACGAAGAGGCGTGCAGAAAATCCTTCAAGCGAAGGGCACTGTTTTTGAGTTGATCACAGCGCGGTCTTCGTACGTTGATGTTCGGGAGAAATGAAGAGGACTCCAGTTATTGAAGCACCACTTTGCATGAGTGCTTGAGGGAGCCTGTCGGTGACGCGAGGGACTTCATGAAGCGCCGTTCGTCGAGTGCTTGCTCATAGGGTTTATTCCGTGGAATTACATCAAGAATTCAAGTGTCGACGCCGATTAAATCTTGAGGTTAGATTTGTATTTTAATTCCTTTGCGAGATTGAGAGATTATTTCGCGAGGAATTGGGGACTAAACACTGTGTGCGTTCTTGGATGTAATTGGGGTTGGGAAACACCAAGAGTGTGTTTGTGTAACTCGAGTGGATTGTAATCTCCGTGTATCGCTCGTTCTATAGTGGAATTCGTTGCTACTCTCCCCGTGGACGTAGGTCTTTACGACCGAACCACGTACATCTGGTGTCCGTTTTACTTTGCTTGTTCTGTCTATTTTTATTTGATCAATCGCTTGTTCCGCGCAACAATAGCCTTAAGGGCTTAAAGAAGGTGGAATTAAAGGTCAGGGGTAAAATGAGAAAATTTGGGGGAGTTTCGCTAGAATGGAGAAATCATCATTTTTGAAAGGTTGGGATGTCGAATCACCCAAAATAGTCTGTGGCCAGTTGGTCATGGCCATTTTCTATTTTTTTTTGGGATTTCTCTCGAATTTTCGGGAAACGATTTGCCGAAAGGGAAAAATCGTCATATTTGGAAAGAACAGGGATCAAGACACCCGAAATAGGTCATGGCCAGTTGATTGTGGCCATTTCCTATTTTCTGAAAAAAAAAATAGAATTTTAGGGAGGCGATTTGCCAAAAAGGCAAAATCGTCATTTTTGGAAAGATCAGGGATCGAGACACCCGAAATATGTCATGGCCAGTTGATTGTGGCCATTTCCCATTTTCTGGAATTTTTTGAAATTTTTGGGAGATAATTTGTCGAAAGGGCAAAATCGTCATTTTTAGAAAGATCGGGGATTGAGACACCCGAAATATGTCATGACGAGTCGATTGTCGCCATTTCCTATTTTCTGAATGCCACAACGCCACTGAACGCTGTAGACTCTATCCTTGATGGTGAGTTTACTGTTTACTTTTTCCTGTTCTTTTTTGTTTACCTTTTGCCTTTATATCTGGAGGTGAAAATTCAAAGTAACGTCTTTGTCTCGGGAGATCAGATTATCATATTTTGATGCATGTCCAGATCCTTTCTTCACTTCTGTGATTTCCGAACAAAACCAAACAGAAGTTGTTTAGTCAAACATCAGAGGCCTTAGGTGGGATTATGAAAATTCTTCTCATTGAAATTGTTGATTGCTAAATACCACTAGATAATATCAGATGCTGCATAAAGTCCTATAGACAGTAAAGCGTCATCCTAATGCGACAGTTTCATTTGGAAAAAAAAAGGGTTAAGCGTCATCCTAATGTGACATTTCATTTGGAAAAAATCTAAAGGACATGTTTCCTATGGTAATTTGGCTATAAAGGACTATGTAGACAATGATAACTTGAGATTGACAGATTGCTTTCTATTATGTTCATATTCTAGAGGGAAACACTGACAGAAACATTGTAACTCTGCATGGAACATTGCAAAGCCTAACTTGACGAGGCACATCTCTCTGTGAAACAGTCGTCGACTTAGTCTTGATCATGTCGGTGAACCCTGGCTTTGGTGGGCAGAGTTTCATTGAGAGTCAAGTAAAGAAAATCTCCGGGTTGAGGAGACTCTGCCTAGAGAAGGTATCGCACAGGGTGATAGTTCTTTTTGTGAGCTTTTATCGACTGATATGCCATGCCGAGTTGATGATAATCTTGACCTATGCTCTCTAGTAGGGTGTTAATCCCTGGATCGAAGTAGACGGAGGAGTTGGCCCATCAAATGCGTATAAGGTGATCCTATTGAACTTCGATCCTTTTCATAATGTTCTATGTCAAGTTTTCATTCAAATGCTTCCTGACAAGGGCCATCGCCTGAAACATAGTAAGGATAACTCATGCCAATGGTCTGGAATTTAGCATTCAAAGATCCAACGCAAAATTCAACAAATATATATATAAGAAAAACTCAAGAACAGTAAAATCCTTTTGTCAAAAAACATCGGACAACCACAGTTGATCCATGAATTACTTCCCTAATAGAAGGATGATTGCTCATGAGACAGAGCCACACTTTCCATTATCTCGGGTTGGTGGTTCTTCAATCTTCGCGAGGCAAAATCGAAGGTTGCCATCCACTTTAAAAGACCAAAGCCGGACAAGACCGTCCTCTTTTAGTCCATTTCGCCTGTACGGATGTGCGACCATGTTCCACCCCTCGCTCAACACGTAAGAAAACGTCTTGCTCGAGTAATTCCACTTCTTGAGTTGTAGCTCGTGTACTTGGAGACAGGGGTCGAAGAGAGAAACTTTAATGCCTTTTCCGCTGTCCAGATTTCTGATCTCTTGTTCGCTCAAGAATTCAGTACGAACCTGCGACTTGGGTATGGAGAGCCTACTTTGGCTCGGGTTCATGTCGATAGCAGAGAATGTTGAGAAACACCGACCTCTCTCTCTAGAGCTTTCTAGAATGTTCTACAACTCTCTTTGAGTTGTCTAGATATTCTAGACTCTTCTTCTATTTTCTAGAACATTCATGATGCGTCTAGATATTCTAGAGTTTCCCTTAACCTTCTAGAGTCTTTGATTTATCTAGATATTCTAGAATATTCTAGTGCTTTGTCCAAGTACCATCTTCACCCTCTATAAATAGGAGCTAGTGCTCCACCTTGAGTCATGGTGTGAGAAGTCCTAGAGAGCAAAGAGTGAGTGGTGTGTGGAAGTGTGAGAATCCATTGAATATACTAGTGAGTATTGTAAATTGAGTGATCTTCCATCAATAATAAATAGAGCTCAATTTACTTTGAGATATTCACTTGATTCTCAACAGAGAGTTCCTTCTCCACCACAAGCTTCACATCCCGACCATGCAACTCCAATACTCTGTCCATGAAAATTGTCAGCATTTCACTTGGTCCGACAAAAGCAGCGCGATTCTTCTTCTAAGTTCTATTGGGTTTCTTAAAAACCCTGTCTGCTTCGTGGGTTTTGACAAAATCAAATGCAAGAGGCCGCTTCTTGCAGTTCTCAGGTTTAATAGTACATCCCAATAGAGGACGCCCATACTTGTTCAATTTATCTCTCTCAACTTGGATTCCATGAGGCGGACCTTGGAAAGTTTTCGTATAGGAAGTAGGGATTCGTAGATCCTCCAGACGTAGAGCGCGCAGGGCTTTGAACCCAAATACATTACCCACAATGGAAGTAAACATATTAGTAACAGAACCTTCTTCAAAAAGGTCTAAAGGGTAAGCTACATAACATATATATTGATTTTCTTCTCCTCCAAGTTTCTTCCTTGCCGTTATCGACAATGAAAACAGGATCAGAACCCAATTTATGAGGGTGGAATGTTGGTCCTCGTGTCCGTGGCGACCTCTTCTTCCTACCGATCCATCCAACACAGGTTGGCCAAAAAGTGATGGTCACGATCGTTTGCTCCTCATCCGCATCACGATCAAAGGCAGACGAAGGGAGACACAGATGAAGGGGTGAGAGATGGAGATCCATCTCTCGTTCCTTCTTTGATAGACGGCCTGTGAACCGAAAATTGACCATCCCCACTACCACTAGAAAGCTTTGATTACAAGAGACTATGATCGGGGTTTAGGGAGAGAGCGAAAAGAGATGATCGGGGGTTTAGAGAGAGAGCCACAGAGAGGAAGGCGAGAGAGACAGAGAGGGGTGGGGGTGAGAGAAGAAAGACGCGTGGAGATTTCAATTTGTACTTTCTTAGTGCAAAGGGTGAAACTTGAAGAACAAGGGAATTCCGACTGCAGCTCGGATCATTAGCGAGATAGTAGAATTTCAAATCAGGGAATTCCGACGGGAAATTATATGACTGTTGAATTTTTTTTTTCCTTACTCCCTAAGTTGGACGAGTGATTTTAATAAATATTCTGTTTTCATTATGTGAATTGTCGTTCGTCAGCACACTTTGTCGGCACCGCGTGCATGGCATTTTGGGTGGTGACTTGAGTTTGGGCTGGGTGAGTTAACTCGGAAGTGGACGGATAGGAGGTCAGAAAGTTGGGTTTAAAAGATTGCCGGCGGCGGGGGGCGGGTGGCAAGCGGCGGTGGTGGGTGAGCCACAGGGGCGGCGGGCGAGCAGGCTACGGTGACCGCAGGCGAGCGGGCCATGGTGGCGGCGGACGGCCGGCGAAACATTTTTTTTTTAAATTTTATGAAATAAATTCATGATTTGGTTAAATATATAAATATTTAAATTATACGGGTCGAATTTGGGTTGGATTAGGTATGTATCGTAAAATTTGTGCCACATGAAAATTGATCAAAACTGATTAAACGGGTCAAAATGGGTCGGACCATATTCGACTCGACCCAAGTCCACCCATGTGACACATATACTCTATGCTCTAGTCCGATCCCCATTCGCAGTTTACATCTACTCTTCTCTGGCTCGTAGGAAGTGGAACGTCCTCCCAACATCGTACTCGGTTCATTGTTGGCCCCAAATAAGCTTGTGGAGACTCCAAACTAAATGTGGTTTCGTCTCTTATTCAAACCGAACCAATCAATGTCGGGCGCCATAGGACTTGGGCTCGCATTCGAGCGAGAGTGAATACCTTGATTAGAGCGATTGCCCATTCCCGTTTGATAAACCGTCATGTCCCCTTGGGAGGGTCGCGACAAACATCACAAGTGACAGGTCTAATTTGAAAGGTCTTACAAAATCATACGCTAATCAAATACTTAGTACGGGATTAGGGTAGATTTATGTAAATTTTAATAACAGCATTCTATATGTGTTGACCTCCACTTTGTCAAATTGAAAGTAAGAAAAGATTAAACGGTGTAAAGGACACGTAACAAAGTATGCCAACTTGAGTCTGTTAGAAAGAGTTTTTTTTCTTATGATTTTTTTTTTTTGGGTTGACGGGGTTAAGCAGCTAACTAAAAGAGAAAACGTGGAAGAAAATATGCAATTGGATAATCACGATTTTATGTGATTATGAAGCGATGACTTCTAACTAATCAGAAATTACGGCACAAATTCTTGTCCTTCCCTTCAATCTTCACGCTTAATCATTCAATCTAACCGTTGAGATTATGAAGTTAGATAATTTTGTCCGAAGACGCCACTTCAGTTTAGTTGATCGAAACATAAATAAGAAATCCTAAAAATCCACAGAGTTATTGAAACTTCTGACTTAATCAAAGTTCAAAACGATGAACAGATCTACAACACACGCGCATGTCCGACAATACATACATATAGATAACAGTATAAACATCAAGGGACAATTTCACAAGAACCTTTCCTTTCGTGATACTATAAGAGGAAATGACATTACAGATCTCGAAAACAAATAAATAAACTACGCGAATAGTCCTCCTAACTTTTATTGTCTTCTTACTGATTTCCCAGAAACAGAGCAGATATTTGGCAGCTCATGTGCAAGCTTGTAGCATCATTTCATCAATCAAATTGAAGTCATATTCCTGAAATTGCTCATGGACAAGAAGTAGCGAAAGCCAAGTTCAACGCTTAGAATTTTCTGTCGTGGTTCGTTACGACAATAGGGATATGCACATCCCCAGTTGAACTTCATGTTAGTAAGAATTTGAGTTTCTCTTTCTCGTTCTAGCTTTGTGAATTGTGACTGATCTTCTCAGTCTAACTAGAGCTGAGATTCTTGATGCATTCCCATCTCAAAGCAGTTTAAAGAAATGCTCCAGCAAATGTCGGAAGCCTACTGAACACGACGACCTTGCGACTTCTGTAGTCTCTACAAAGAGATGGAGGGATATACAATTATCCTGCTAGAAATGTTATATCGTCTCTATAAATCATCGATCACGCTAGAGCTACCGTGATGGTAGCAGCCACACCACAGGATCAAAAGGGCAGTGCCGCATAAGAGCGCTCATGAAAAACGGTCAGCTTTACCTCAGCAAAGGCCTCAGGCCTCGAGGAGTGCCTTCATTAGATCACAATGAGCAGGGACGTGTTAAAGCTATGCCCTCCGATCCAAATCTACGAGATGCAAAGAGCTTTACACTTGACATGCTGTCTGCAAACAGGGCATGAACCACACCTAAGCAGCCACTTATCAACACATGTCAAGTGAAACACGTGGTGGCAACGGGGTAAGCTCCTTACAGTTTCTCGGACTTCGATGTTCTAATGGAAAGACAAGAGCAATAACTGCGCGTTAAATAGCGACAATGCGAGCAATGATCGACTGTATTATGTATATACCTTACGAGAAACTAACCTGCAAACATATCACACAGCAAATGCTCTGCATTGCCTTCATATCTTCCATGATGACATCAGACGGCAGTCTCTTCAGAACATCTTGTGACAATCCTCTGGATGCTAACTCATCATGTACATCAGGAATTTCAACGAACCTCCAACTATCATCATCTACCTGTTCACTCCAACAAAACGAGTTCGCAAGTTTAACCTCCATCATATGCATTAGTTAAGCCACAAGTCCCCCAAACATCGGCAGGAATAAGGCGTTTTTATCATAAACGCTTCCATGTAAGGATGGAATGAGGTCACAAAATCTGAACTGTATCTTTTATAGCCCAAACAATAAGCACTAAATCATCTTAACAATAGGAAACAACTATTGCAAATCCTTTCTTCCGATGTTATGAGATGGCAAACAAGCAGTATACAGTTTTCTTATGCAGTGTTCTCAATAAGCTTAATTACATCAGATTTGCTGCCCACCATTTCTAACAACTACTGCTACGCAGCTGCAACTTAAGAAGTGTTCTGCCTCGAAAGATGAAATCAGTTTTCAGATTTATTTTGAAGGTTTGCCCAGAATTTACTTGTCCAACTGACCCCAGTCATAAGGATTAAACAGAAAAAAGACAGAAAAATACAAGCCATTTGTTATGTGGGCATTTTGTGTTCATAAGTCATGGTTATTCAGATACAGATAATACGCGGCAATATTTGTCACACGGTGGAAAGGAGAGGGAAGACCTGCCAATGGTAAGGAGTTAGCATCGCCTGTTCAAATTGATCCTCTGCGGACCTCCCACGGAGAACCTCCTCTATGAAAGCCTGTACTCAAAAGGCAGTGCAGTTGATCTAAGTAGTTATGGAAGAGAAGGCTACCCACTAAAAGACTTAATTAATGCATCTTTCAGCCCCGGAGAGAGTAGGCAAAAAGATGTTCATGGTGAAGAGTATGTTCTGTAGGCACCAAGAAGCTTTTTCAGCACAAGTGCTAAGCTTCAAGGATAAGAAAATCACTGTTACATAGCTTAACTGATTGCTGCTCTTTCTGTGGACACACCTAATGTACTGATTTAAACATAATGAAGTACCAAGATTACTAGAACAGCACGTTGATGAGCAAAGAATGTAGGCTATTTAACCCTTTAAAAAAAAAAAAGAGGACAAGATCCTACTATAACTGGGAGAAATTTACAAAGCATGACTAGAGAGATTCGGTAAAGGGTGCTGATTTTTATCAAACTAACCATAGATGATGTGCCAGGTACGTCTGTTTGCTCTCGACACCAATAGGCACAGGACGTTTCCAAAACCTCCATTGACAATACCGCTCCAGCAATGGCTCCTAACAGCGCTCCTTGTACAAGACCACGATTAGATGCTCGACCAGCTAAAGCACCCACAATTGCTCCCAAGAAAGCTCCACCTAAAAGTGGAATGCAAGCATGTCAAGCCATCATCAAAGTTTTCTTCGTTTGTTTTCCCCTTCCTATCACCAGATTACAGAGTTGAAGTCCTTCCAGAGGCACAGAAGACATGCCGGCCCTTGAAACTTCACCAACAGAGATGTGCAAATAGTTGAAAGGCAGGAAGCTCGAGCAATTTCAGTTCTAGTGAAATCATCACGAGAAAGGGCATCGTAATCAAAGATTCAGAGTACCGCAGGAAACTAACTTAAAGGCTAAAGCTGCGGCCATGAGCAAGGCTAGAGAAGACATCACGAGCTCAATTTGGATCAAACCACGTCACGTAAAGATTTCGCGTCGTAAATAAGCAGTACTTTAGTGCAGTGAACACTACACCAAGTCTGCCTCACTCTCTTTTAAGACGGACCATCCTCGCAAAGGAAGCTCAACTAAACACCCAAACTCCATTACATGAAGCTTACTCGCCAAATGATGATTAAGAAAAGAAACAGGCCAAGAAAAATCATTGTCTTCTTACCAAGAGCGAAAAGCCCAACAAGAGGGCCTAACAGCACGGCGATAGCCAACCGGAGTACATCCCGGAAACCCCAGGCCCCTCCGAAAAACCTCCCCACAGCGGGCCAGTAGTGCGGCTCCTCCGGCGACAGCGGGAAGCCGCCGCAGAAGCTGCAAGCCGCCGAGCTTGCTTGGTAGCGGGAACAGGTGCAGCGAAAGGCCACCTCCATGGAATCAAGACGAGCTTAGGAAAATGAAAAGGGAACAAAAAAAAGTGATCTTTTAGCACAAGCGATCGCTAAAGTTGAGAAATTTAAGGCCCATTTTGTCGGGGAAATGGATTAACGTGTGCCGGCCAAGCACTGCGAGAGTGCGAGATGATGAAGAGAGAGAGAGATGGAGAGCAGACGCAGGGCACAAGTAGAAACAGAAACAGGAGGTGCCGGCCAATACAGAATGGAAGGAGAAGTGAAGATGAAGATCCGTTAACTAGAGTTTTTGACAAGAAAATGGTTGAAGACAGAGGAAACACAGTGAATGTATAAAATTCTGGGGAAATTCAATGGTCGAAGACAGAGGAAACACACAGTGAATTTATAAATTTTCTGGTGAAATCCCGTTAAGCCGTTGTTTTGTCTGGTCTACGGACCTCAACTCGAGTTTTTCCAAAAGAAGATGGTTGAAGAGACAGAGGCAGGCAACACACACAGTGAATTTACGGAATTTCTGGTGAAATCCCGTTAAGCCCAATATCAGAAAGTCCACATCAAGCGCAAGCTTGTCAGGTTCCATGTGTCCCATTATAACTGGTGATATATGATCAATGCTCGCTAGATCATTAATTTCATACGATGGATACGAGCCGTTTTAGCTCGAAGTCTCACGGGATTAATGAAGCAGTGTCGTTCATTCTTTTCGCTGGGGAATTAATGTTTGCTGGTGGCTTCATGAATTCCCAGCTCGTGGGTTTCAATTAGGTAAAAGGATTCAATAAGGAACTACTTTGTTCAGCAAAGGAGAGAGGTGTCATTAAATACAGATGACCCATCCAATAGGGGGGTGACTCTCTCCCTCTTTGAGCAGGCCAACTCCATTTGCAAGTGTCTTTACTCTTCCCCTTTCTCACGGAAGAAGCAAAACAAAGGCCACATCTTTCTTACCACATAGCTTTCTTCCATTGCATTGCAAGGTAGGGTCAAATCAAACCGTGTTGATTCTTCCCAAAAAAAAAAAAAAAAACTTTTTCAAGGCCTATGCCTTGAGCAGCATATACTCTAATCGAACAAGAAAAAAAAAAAAGAACCAACAACAGCGGCGGCACGGTCAGACTCCGAGGCACAAATCCTACTTCTAACTTTTGGCTCCATATTCCTCCCCCGTGCTCATTTATGCGAAACCACACACATTCATCAAGTATCACTCATAGGGATCACACAATCGGGTCATCGGCAAACTAACATCAGAGTGGAATCTTGTCATTCCTGCAAGTGCTGCATCGGAACCAACAACCGCATCCGAACAAGGGTTTGATAGACAGAATTCAGATATACGGGGCAAATGCTGTTCGTAGGACAAGAAGAAACAACATAAATAAGAGTCAATACAAGTAGAACTCGGGCCGCGATTCATTAGACTGCACCAGAATACTTGATCTAGGAAACAATGCTATTTAGACTAATCGAAAGATTAAGCCTTATAAGGATACACTCGGCAGAAGGATGGGCCTCAAACTGATTCGAGACGGAAGTACAAAGAGATATATAGTTACACCAACCCAAGCACGTGTACCCCTTGCCAGGCTCCAACGACAAGACGACTTATCCAGAGCCTAAATCCGTGATCCCTTCTTGATGTTCCTTCTAAAACTATGGTGTCACAATCTTGTAGGGGGAACTGGGAAGCACTACCGCAACCATCATCCACTTCAGAGGACTTTGAGGCGAGAAGCATCCAAATTCAGCCAGTTTGGCCTTGCTCGAGACAAAAGAATGCCGATTATAAAAAGATGCATGCTCCAGAACCTATTGAGTCCGGATTCGTACTCATCCAGGTAATTTGGAAGTCAAAGCTTTGTGCCGTGACAGCAACACCTCGTTCATTTGAGCAATTTGATTCAGGAGATGGGCGATTTTCTGCAAATGAGAGTTGAATCCAATTTCCATAACTTCATAACACCACAAAATGGCAAGAACTGAATACAACCAGCTAATCGCTCAAAATCGGGCATGCGAATTCAAAAAATTACTCGACTTTTGGAGCAGTCACATCAAGCTATGCACTCAAGTTGTTCCACTTGACAAAATAATGTCTTGGGGGAAGAAGGAATTTTGGGCGGCAAAGGGAAAACAGGTCACAATTCGACGCTTGGCCCACATTGATCCCAGCCATACTAGCATTCATAGCCAGATTCTCTAATGGGTATTTCAACAAACACTTCGCATGTAATCATACAAACCTCGTCTCGCTCTTTAACCACGCGCATCAAACCATCCACTCTCTCTCTGTGTCTCAGCCGCAGCAAACGAAATCGCGCACATACCCACCACAGCACCACCGCCGCCGAAGTAACAGACAGCCAAAACAGTCCCCCCCTTGCAGAGCTACGGCCAAAGAAGGAGCTCACAGCACAAAAAACCTTCGAACCCAACACTCTAAATCCCACTCCCAGCAAGCCCGTGGCTCGACCCAGTTCTCGGACCTGGACCGCCGAATCTGATGGCTGCGGTTCCTCTTGGAGCTCCTCATCAACATCGGACGACGAAAATGAAGACGAACATGAAGAAGAAGAAGAAGAAGAAGAAGAGGAGGAGGAGGAGGAGGATGAGGAGGAGGACGACGACGACGAAGTGAAGAACTGCGATGGGGAGGGGAGCAAATCGGAGGACGGAGGCAAAATCGAACATGGGCTTCGCTGTTCGTCGCAGGGTCCGGAGGGGACGCGCAGATTTTCATGGTTGCTTGGAGGGAACACGCTCAAGACTCCGTCTTTGCCATCGGGGCCGCCGTCGACGGGAGACTCTCTGATGACAACCATCGACCATAGTCTGGAACGACCCATATGGGGCTCTGAAGAGCAGCACAAGCTCATGGAATCGAGAGCTTGCTGCGGCTCTGGCAGACGCCCATTTGATCCCAGCATCTCTTGTAAAACCAACCAATAACCCCACCACCTTTGATCAGAACAACTAGACCCCGGGAACTGGAGAAGGCAAAAATCCTACACGCGATTGCGAGATGGAGCCTCCAGAGACGGCGTCACAGAGAGAGTGAGAGAGAGAGAGGGGTAGCGCCCAACCCGGATCATTTCGCTGGCGCTTCTGGTGACGAAACGACCATTCATCGTCCAACGAGGCTCGGGCAGATCCTAGATTGTCGCTAGACGGGATCGATTCGAACCCCGGCCTTTTGGATATTGGGCCTGGCGATGAACTATATTAGGATTTAGAAATGGGCCAAGGCCCATAAACAATGACCCAACTACGTGGTATTTGCCACGTCGGCCACTAAACGAGAAGCCCAAGCCCAATTAGTTGCTCCAACTAGTGAGGGAGGGGGAGGCTCTCATTTTGACTTGAATTATTTATTTTATTTTTTCCATTTTGAACAGCCAATCGATGGACTCTTTCTAACTTTTTTCATAGACAAGGTAATAGCTTCCGGTCAAGCAAATTCAGTAGATAAAAAGTTCATCCGAGAACGAAGGAACTGAAACTGTTTTGAGTGTCGATTCTACGGCGACAATGCACATTCTAACCAATATTCATTGATGAAGGCAACCCGCCAACCGAAAGCATCAAATTCTATGGTCGATTTGAGATTTCTTGCCTCTTTGGTAGTGTGACATGGGCTTTTTCTTAACCTAGGTATCATTAACTTGGTGACTTATTTAAGGGTATTATCTCAGCTGCCGACAACCCCCCCTTTCGTAGGCGATCTGTAATTCTACTATATGCCCTGGCCTTAGCATGGGGGGTGGTCTCCCCTCCCCTCCTCCTAAAGGTTCCAAGTCGAAATTTTAATGGGGTCATATAAACATTTCATGCTTCGTTTGTTTCGAGAAAAATAAATAATTTGAAAAATATTTTTCTATAAATAATGGCTTAAAAGAACGAAATTTTTTTTTTCCCGCGTGGGATGATTCGTATGTCGGGGATCGTAGTTGCTTCATGGGAATGTCCTTTGCTTCTTCTTCTTCTTCTTCTTCTTTAATCTTTCCTTGTTTTTCAAATTTGGGTGTTAGTATTACAATGGCTTTCGTCTGAATAAATGGTGCATCTCGACCTTTTCCGCCAATTAAAGAGGAAGAAATTCTTATTTTTTGAAAGTTAGAAGTGGAAAAAACATAGACTCGAAATAACAGTAAAAAATAACACCTTTTGTTTTTTCCTTTGTTTTTGTATGTTGAGGTTCACCCAAGGGTTGAGTATAATGGACTGCCCAAATCAAGAAACGCTCGGATCGGATCGGACCGGCCGATTTGATCCGATTCTCGGGAGATCCAGTCCCGATTCCATAAAATTGGATCTGGTTATGGTCGGTTCGGTTTCTAGTACCGGACAGAATAAAATATATACATACATCTATTTTTTAAAATATATATATATATTTCTAAATGTAAACGTAAACTGTTAAAATGCTCGGTATGATTTCTACGTTTAGCGACAACATGATGCAATTAACAAGAGATGGTAGGATAAATATGTCATTATTGATAAAATTTTAACGATAAATCACACACACAAAAATGCGACCGGTCCAATAATTGGACCGCTTGGGGAACCGGATCGGATTGATCGGTACGGTCCCAATTTCTGATATTGGGAACCGATCCTCCCAATTAGATTCCCATTTTCGGGGTGGAACCAAATCGGATCGGGAATTGCTCACTCCTATTTACTCTTTTGAAGTTAGGAAGGTCACCAAATCCAAGTGCATTGACAGGTTGGTTAGCCATGGAAAGAATACAGTTTGACCATCCACGGAAGCCACTGGCTATCCATTCTATTCCTTCCTACCCACCAAGTTTAAAAAATCGAAAAAATAAAAAAGAAACATCATCGTTTTTTTCTGCAAACTGGAAATGCCACGTCATAAATACCGGTTGGGTCAACAGTTCTTGTACCCCTTCTTGTTAACCCAACTATTTTTCCTACCAATAAAACCGTTACAATTCCCCCAATTTTTCCCTTTATTTCCGTGTAGTTATAGTAAATCATTATTTTATTTTCCTATTTTCTATCTCATCAGTATTGAAGTTGGCGAATATTTCGAGGACCATTGTTTCTCATACAGGGCACGCCCCACATGAGTTTAGGAAATTGAAGTATGATCCCGCAATAGCGGGATTGGGCTTGTGTTTAAGTCGGCACGTTTATTGTGGGATCAAAGAGATTACGATAAGCTTAGGTTTTGGACTCATTTTAGGTCGTATATATCGTGCTCGTATGAGAGGACATCACAACGAGTTGTGCGGCTGTAAATCATAGTGAAATCTCTTTGTAGGACGTAACCCTATTCCGGGATGAACCCGGGTGAACTCGTACGCCATCTGTTGTTCTTCTATTTTCTATGACGTCATCTGATTCGGTTTGCGATATGTCATTTCAATCGGAATGCTTGATCGAAGAAGAAGCCGAAGCCAAACGAGACGGGTTCTAGAGTCCACACCATCCTTTATTTACGCATCCCACCCATTCATTCCATTTCCTCCATCTTTTATTATACTTGAAGGCAAAGGATCCATCAACTCCCCCACACAAAAGAGCTTGCAAAAATGGTTAGAGAGCCATGGATGGACCCTCCACCCACTTTTGCCGATGGCGTACCCATCAAATATCCATCACCTTCAAAAGAAGGCCATGAACCATTGAACCCCTTCTTCTTCTTCTTCTTCTTCTTCTTCTTCTTCAAATTGCAAGTTACTCCATGACCAAATATTTCCGCATATTGATTCATTGGTTTCCTAGGGCCCACTTGTCTAATAATGTCATCTAAACTTTTCCCGATTGGGAAATTATGCCTATGACCGTCGTCTTTTTTATCTTTTACACGTTTTTTTTTTCCTGGATAAGAACGATAAGATGGGTCGGATAAGAAAATGGAAATAAAATGAGAATTCGGGTTTCTCTCAGCATATTGCTGTGTTGTGTGCTAAACACGAGGATAGTGTGTGCAAGCAACGTTTGCGAAAGGAAAATAAAAAGGGTTTGGAGAGAGAAAAGAAGAAACAACACCCTACAAGAAACCACCTCTAACGAAAGTACTTTGAAAGAGAAAGCCATGTTCTATTGACACCTCATAAGTCGGGTATACATGACCCGACCCGATGGAGAAAAGGGGGTGCAATTTTGAATGCCTGCCTTATTTTTAGATTTTTTTGGGGGGGGGGGGGGGGGGGGGGGGGGGGGGGACAACTTGCAAAAGGGATTTTGTAGAGGAGAACTCAAAGACATTAAACCACGGTGAGTCCAAGGAAGTCACCTTGTTAATCACAATCCCCCAAACAACTCCAAACTCTCCTGGCTTTCGTTAGTTCTCAGTTGTTGGCCTATCCATTCCTCCAATGCCACCCACCTTCCTAATCAGAATCACCCACCATTAACACATACTTCACAACCACACACACACAGAGAAAGAGGCAGAATTACTTGAAAAGAGGAGGAATCATCAAAAGCCTCGCAGGGCTCTCTCCGTAACGCCACCCATTTCGTGCCTTTTCTCTTTTCTCTTAACTCCTCTCCATGGAAGATGCAGCAGGAAGAACACCAATGGCGGCCTCGACAAGGATGATCCTGCGCAGATCAATCCACACTTTCCTTCAAAACTACCACTACTTCACCTCCACGTCCGCCCTTCTCGCCCTGCCCTTCTCCGTCTCCATCCTCCTCTCGCAATCCCTCGTTCCCGCCTCCTCCCCCCTCGCCCTGACCATACACTCCCGCCTCCGAGCCCTCTTCGACGCGGCCGGATTCCCGCCTTCCTCTGAACTCTTCTCCCTTCTCAACTTCAAGCTCTCCCAGACGCTGTCGTCTTCCTTCCTCGCCCTCCCCTTCTCCCTCTCCTTCCTCCTCGTTGCCAAGTCCTCCGTCATTCTGTCCCTCGCCGGGACGAAGCCATCCCTCCCGTCCTCGCTCTCCTCATTCCTATCGATCTACAAGCCGCTCCTCGCCACTTGCGTCTGCAACTCCCTCGTGATCCTCTCCGCCAACTCGACCGCCTTCTTCCTCCTCTTCTTCGCGTTCAACTGCCTCGGCGGGGCTCAGCCCGGTTCCTCGAATTACGCCCTCCTGCTCTCGGCGGCCGGCGCGGTCCTCTACTCCATCATCTTAGCGCATGCTCTGGTGATATGCAACTTGGCGCTGGTATTATCAGGCATGGAGAGAACCGGCGGATTCGTCGCGATCCTAAAGGCGTGCGTCTTGATCAGGGGATCGACTTCCACAGCTCTTTCCCTGGCGGTGCCCGTGAATTTGGCCCTGGCCGGCACGGAAGCATTGTTTCAATTCCGGGTCACGAGGGCCTACGGCATGAAGAACGGGCCTATACTCCCAATGGCCGTGGAAGGATGGTTCATTGCCTATTTGTATTCGATACTCTTAGTTCTCGACACAGTCCTCACCTGCATTTTCTTCAAAAGCTGCAAGGACAGTTCCATCATCCGTCGCAGCAGCGGAGATCAACGCTACTTCCAGATCGAAATCGAGGACGAGGACACCAAAACTCCCGAGAACCAGAAGATTCCGGAGTCAGGACAGCTGCTGAAGTTGGAATTTTGAAGGGCCAGAGAGGAGCTGTCCTTCTTGATTTGTACATTTCCGCCAACGCGCGATATACCGATAAACCAGAAGAATAAAAACGGGGCTTCAGACTTCAGAGACTTGCTTTTTCTTGTTGCTGGAAGAGAGAAATCAGGCAAACAGTCAAGATCATCAAGGCATAAAAAGACCCAAGCCTTGGGGCTTAAGCTTAAAACAAGAGAGATCTACATGTTGGAGGAGCCACCAAAAGCAGGAGATTCTTTTTGCAGCATTTCACGTTGTTTTTCGCCTCCTCCGTCGACAGGCTATACCTCGGAGAAATAGTCTTTACTACTTCTCAGGAATGTGTCTTGAACGTTTGCTCTTGCTGGGTTTGTAATGGACTCAAAATCAAGAAAGCAATTTGATCAACAATTGACCAAAATCATGAATACCCAAGTAATTTTTCTTTTTTGGGGTAAAGACTCTTGGCTCCAATTTTTTACTAGCTAAATTGACCAGAGAGCATACTTATGGGAGTTATTGTTTTACAAGCTCCACTCAAGTCAACCACCGATCTTGCTCTGTAGGAATAAGAAAGAAAGAAAAAAAAAAACATCTATATTGCAAAATTTAGCAATTTTCTAGGATAAGTTCCATAGGATTATGAGAAATCCTCAAACCAAAAGTACATATATCTGCACACAAGACGTTTCGAAAATACACCCGCATGTGCACACAAGACGTTTCGAAAATACACCCGCATGGCCGTTTCGAATGAGAATCAAATAAAAATTGAAACTTTCTCAGTTTTCAAACTGAAGCAAATCCTCACATTCGAGCTCTCTCCAATCGCATTCCAGAAAAGCTCTAGGTACTGATCTTCTTTTCAAGAGCCAACCACCATTTCTTAAGCCTAAATGTTGTTTCCATTGAAAATTCATGTAAGCAAATGTGCTTACGGAATACCACACGTTAAAAGATATGCAGGGTGGGAACGGAGAGTTCCCTTGTGAATGATGACGGAACACGACATCAGTCGATACCTCGCGCTGATCAAAACCGGCATTTAGCAACAAGCTTAAACAGATTATTCCAGCAGAAACAACAGCAAAATACAAACAAGAAAGATACATTGGCCAGGGGAAAATCGAATGGGGTGCTGTAATGAGAAACATAAACAATCGAACCGTATTTTATATTGTTTCCGTTAAATAAGAAACACATGTATACCTGTTGGCTCGTATTTTTCCGCCTCTTTGCTACCTCGTAGTTGTTACGGAGCTGTTCAGTTGACCGTCACCAAGGAGAAATCACTGAAGTGGAGCTTAAGA
Source organism: Rhodomyrtus psidioides (assembly GCA_021437785.1). Lineage (NCBI taxonomy): Eukaryota > Viridiplantae > Streptophyta > Magnoliopsida > Myrtales > Myrtaceae > Rhodomyrtus > Rhodomyrtus psidioides. The sequence goes on along the minus strand of JAILYB010000015.1, from coordinate 7,006,761 downwards.
ACAGGCAATAAAAGAGGCGACCTTTAAGGTTTTTTTTTTTTTTTTAATTAACTTATAACTAATGATTTTTTTTTTTGTCGAAAATGAAAATGTTAAAGCAGTGCATGATAACACTTCCAATTTCCCTGCCGGAAGTCGATCTGGCAGGGAAATGCATTTGGTAATCACTTTGCCGAAGTAGAAAGCTGTTTGATAACTTTTTTTTTACTTCTGACAAGATTTTGGCTTTATGAAGTGGAAAATAACTTATGATGGCAGTTTCTTCCAATCTTGAGAAGTAAAAAAAACTTCTCTTTCTCCACCAAATTTCTCTTTGTCGACCAGATTTTATCCTCTCGACATCATTCTTCTCTCTTTGCCCAAAAGCTTCTCTCCATCGAGCTCCCATCACTCACCACCGTCACGCCTCCACGTCCGCCTCCGCCTCTTGGAGTCGCCTCCCGATTTGCACAAACGACGACCTCAACGAGGTGTTGCTTGCGATTCGCCCGTCCTAGCCGAACATCTGTATCCATCGCCATCCGAAGTTCCATCTGTAGCCGCGGATCCCGATTACCCCCTTTGAGGAGCCTCCGCTTCTGCCGTCGCCTTTCGAAAATCCATCCAGCAGCTCCGATTTGTTTTTTGTGTCAAATGAACTCAGATCTGCGAGGTTAGAGTTTCCTTCGTCAAACTTGGGTTGTGTTGTTTGTGAACGTAGTTTCAACTTTTGTGTCTGATTCATCTTTTGTGTGTTCTCTGTTGGGATTCAATCATCTCAGTCATGATTGAATTTACTCGTCATCGAACGCTTCAACCCTAGCCAACCAAAAAAGAAAAGATTGATATTCGACTTGTTTGGGTCCTGTGTCGTTGGAAATTTCTCATTTGCGGGTGGTTGCCCTCGGCTGTAGATAGATGTTTCAGTCATAACTGACGTCGTCCTCGAATGCAAGTTCTTTGTACTTGTAGAAGTTCACATCAGGCGGTACTTTGTTGGGGGTGGTTGCAGTATTCGTTTGATAGATGTTTCAGCTAGGAAGATAACATAAGCTAGTCTTGAAATTGAATGCAAGCTAACAAAAGTTGCGCCGATGGTCTTTATTTATCGTGAGCCAGATCATGAGCTTGTGGGGAAACTGCACAGGACCCAAAAGCAACTTCTGCTCAAAAGCAAAAGCAAAAAAATCAACTTCTTGCCAGAATGACTTTTGAAGCCAATAAGTGTTTTCATGCGCTGCCTAAACCTTCATGTGACAACACAAAGTGAACGAATGAAATGCAACAAAGTCCCCAGTGGGAAACCATTCCCTCTCCCGTTACTATCAGGTCACACCCCATGCATTGGCTAATTAATGTATATGGATTTTGTTAGCTTAGGTTGCGCATGATAACACTTTCAGAAGTGAATTTATGATACATAAGTGCTCCTCGAGCATAAATTGGTTTGATAATGTAACTTTTGAAGCAGAAATCCACTTGGTAAAATTTTTTACTTTTGAAAAAATTTATACTTAAAATGTGAATCTTCACTTCATAAGTTGTTTTCCCCCAAATTTGAGAAGTTAAAGAAAAATTGCTTCTCAACTCAAGAAGTACTTCATGGACTCAAAAAAAAAAAAAAAACAAACAAACAAACAAACAAAACTCAAGAAATACTTCACGTCTCACCCTCTTTTCATTACGCCCTCACCATTTTTTCGATCACGCTTGCCGTCGCCGACCTCCACCGCTTCCCATTTCTGACCACCGCCACCCTCTGCCCCCGCCGCCACCACCTATCCCCGCCCATTGCCGACCTCCACTAGCCGCCACCTGCGACCACTGTTGATCATCGCCCGTCGCCACCCACCACAGACCTTCGCCGGTCGCCACCCACCATCGCTTGCTCTCGCCGCAGCCACCAACCACCACCAATCCACGACCTCTTCCAACCGACACCAACCGCCGACCGCCTTTGATGCCCTTGGCCACCAACCGTCGACTACCGTACTGCCCGCCGCCGTAGTCTACCACCGACCTCTGTTGGCCACCGTTGCCGAGTTGCCATCTCCGTCCGTCTGAGTTAAAATAAGTAATAGTTTTTTATTTTAAAAAAGTTTAAAAAATGAAGTAGAAATTTTTCGGCTTCAAATAATAATTATTTATAAAAGATTTTGTGTTAATGTTTTAGAAGTACAAATTTTCAATCGTTACTAAACAATTTTCTTTGATAAGAAATTAACTTTTAGAGCAAAAGTAAAAAAACTAACTTTTGCTTTTGAGCAAAATTATTTTTTAAAGTAAAAGTATTGGCATGCGTGCCCTTAGTGAACTATTCCACCCCTCGAGATAAAGCTGGAACCGGGCGCATATCGATCCTCTAACTTGGGCCATGACTTTCTGCAGCTATATAAATATTAGGGGTGTCAAATGGGTGGGTTGGGTCAGGTTTGGGTCAAATCATAAATGGTCCGACCCAAATCGACCCATTAACCCGTTTATGATCCATTTATGCACAATACAAATTTCTTGACCCATACTCAAACCAACACATACCCAACCCATACATGACACAACCCATTAAAGAAAACACTTCTATATTTAATTTAATCTATGAAAATTTATTTCTTATGATTGTTTAATAAAATTATATTGCTGAAATATTTTCATGAAATACAAATCGGCATTTTTATTGGATATGAGTCACCCCATACCTAGCCCCGACCTCGGTCTCCGCCATCGGTCACGGTCCCGGGACCCGATCCCCGCCACCGGTCCCGGCCCCGGACTCGGGCTCAGTCGTTGGCCCCAGCCTCGGTAACAACCCCGGCTTGTTTAACTTTCACGCTAAAACTTGTTTCTTTAGTTTTTTATTTCTTTACCTATCTTTCAAGCTTCTTCGTCAACCTCATGGACGACACACACGACCGACATTTTCCACGGAAATGAGCTCTAAAGGTCGAAACGTGAGTGCTCAGAAGAATCTGCTCAGCTCGCTCTGGCGTCAGGTGTTTGCTTCAGATATTCGAGCGTTCTACAAGTTTTCGAGATTTTTTTTGCTGTTGTTTTCAGCAGCCGAGTTATCTGATAGTGTTCTTGTGATCAACTGCTATCTATTTTGTAGCTCTTCTCTCCCAATCTAGATTTGCGTGCGTTTCTATCCCGATCTAAAGATAGATTTGAGATTTACGAGCCATTTCCTATGTTCCTTCAACCTATTGGTGTTATTGTGACCTATGTACGATGATGATGTTGGGGACGCCGAATCTAGATCCGGTCCTCAGGCCCGGACTCGATCTCGAGGCCGGGCCTCGGCCCCCGACCCCGACCCCAACCCCAACCCCAACCCCAACCCCGGCCCATGACCCCAGCCCCGGCCTCGATCCCCTACCCCGGCCCCGGCCCCCGCCCCTATCCCGGATCCGGCCCCGACCCCGGCCCCAGTCCTCGACTATTGAAGGAAGAAGAAGAGATTGAATTAAATGGGTCGTAAATGGGTTTAGACAAAACCCATTAAGACCCATCTATTTTTGCCTTCTTATTATAAAACTCATTTATAAGCCGCCAAGAGAAATAAGAGTTACATATTAATGGTCCATTTAAAGAAAATGGGTTTATAAATGAGTTTTAGACCCATTTTGACGGGTCTAATAAATATATTACTACAAACACATTCGGCTGCCAATTGTAATTCAGTAGAATCCAGAGGATAGAATGTGTTGCAACAACAATCTCTACTCTGGTCCAAGGAACTAGGGGTAAAAACGCTAATATCATAGATGCATGCGGATTGAGCTCTCGTCCTCTTAGAAAGCCAGCACAAAAGTCTATGAGGAAAGAGAAATAAAGATAAAACAGATTAAATAAAAATAAGGGATTTGAGCATTCGAAATCCTAAACCTAAAAATAAGGGATTTGAGCGTTCGAAATCCCTGTGAGGGAAGTGCAATTTCTTGACAGTTATAGGACTAAATAAATTTTAAAACGTGATTGCACTTTTTGAAAGTTTTAAAACTCAATTGTACTTTCGCGACAAGTTTCAAGTCTTCCAATACACTTAAATCCAAAAAATAACCATGAAAATAGACGAAGGTGTAAAAATTAACAAAAGTCTGTTTCAACTCTCTGGCAGACTTGTCCATCTTGTTCCAGATGGTCATCAGCTGAAGAGTACCCTGACACAATGCAGTCCAAAGTAGAGCTTAAAACTAGTACAGGTCTCGCCTCAAATACACTTCCACAACCGGAACCCAAAAGAATATATCACCTTAACATAATATCTATAACATCCTTGGCAAAATTTGCTAGAGAATCTTTAAATTTAACTACGAAGACCACCGTGCTCTTATTACTTCGGGCCAATGTCCTTAAGGGCACAGATCTGTTCTTCTCCCATGGAAGACATCACAGACACCACCAGGTCCTTTCCATCAGAAAAACCATCCTTGATCTGCAATCACCAGTAGAATGACTCGAGATCAACACAGATTCCGTTGCAGAAGAACAAACAAACAGAGATGTAGATGATAATCTCCTATTGCTAAAATAACATAGGTCAGCGGGAGAATATATCAATTTGCGTTTAACTCTGTTTTCACCACCCACTCCTATCCAACTTAAACTAGCAAGGAAACTTAGATTGGGCAGTCCATATATGCCAATTAACCAACCTGAGACAGCAAATTCTCATCAGTTGGAAGCCTCAGGTCATCCTTGGTGTTCCCATTTTCAGTTAGCAGGCTCACCTGAAGAAAGTAATCTAGTCAATACCTCTTGCAAAATTAAAGCAACACAAAATATTAAGGGTAGGCGGAAATCAAGATAGCTCATACAAATCCATCCTCAGAGATGTCAATAAGCTGGTAGTCGGTACGAGTGACATGGGGAACCTGCAAGATGCAAAAAGCTATGATCCCCTCTTAAAAAAAAGTAGCAAAACAACCAAGTTACCCGGTAGAGGGAATGTTTAGACACATACATCACAGTTATGGGATGAGGGGACAATATCTTCAAGCTTCTTTCCATTGAAAATATCAATTGCAACAAAGTGGCACTTGGCATGACCATGCTTCCCAGTCTTAGATGTGGAAACTTCAACGACCTTCAAGGGAAGAAATTAGTCACCAGAAACCAGTACATGCAGACATAAATCCATCCTAAAGCAAACCGCAACAATGTAGTGGAAAAGTACTTCCTAGAGATCTCAAAAAGTGAGGTTTTGTACTCTTATCATGTATAAATCTATCACTAAACATTGACCAAATCCACTAGCAACAGACGAAATGTAGACATTAGAAGAGAGCAGTTACACAAACAATGAATATACTCTGTAGTTTACACTACAATAACATGGTTCAAATCAAATATTACACATTCACTGAAAAGAGCGCCATCCAATGAGCAATAATCAGACTGGAGACGAAAGAATTTTTTTCCAAAATCATACAGCAGATTAAAGAGAAGAAGAAAAGCATCTAACAGAAGAACAAACCAAGGAACACAAAAGGGACAGCAGAGTTACCAACAACAAGAGTCCCGCAGACAGAGGGCACAACACCATACTGCGATCACATAAATATCAAACAAATTGATAATCTATCACTAAACATTGACCAAACCCACTAGCAACAGACGACATGTAGACATTAGTAGAGAGCAAGTTACACAAACAATGAATATGCTCTGTAATTTACACTACAATAACATGGTTCAAATCAAATGTTACACATTCACCGAAAAGAGCGCCATCCAATGAACAATAATCAGACTGGAGATGAAAGAATCTTTTCCCGAAATCATACAGCAGATTAAAGAGAAGAAGAAAAGCATCTAACAGAAGAACAAACCAAGGAACACAAAAGGGACAGCAGAGTTAGCAACAACAAGAGTCCTGCAGACAGAGGGCACAACACCATAGTGCGATCACATAAATATCAAACAAATTGATATGCAAATTAGCACGAATCTCAAACAGAAGCTCACACCAGTAACACCGTTTGTTTCACCGAAAATGAATTATTTGAAAAATATTTTTCTATAAATGATAAGTTGTATTGCTCGAAATAAGAATCCATAAAAAAAATATTTTCATTACCAACAAGAATTTATATCTAAACAAGAGGACATGCTTAACAATATTGTTTTCAAATCACTCAATTTTTTGTTAACTAAATGAAGCCTTGGAGATTTACTAAACAGCGCCCAACCAGTAAGGACAGATCCATTTCCCTCGAATTTCAGGCGCAACACATACGCATATTCATTGAACCGGCATTAATTTCAGAAAAAAAAGGAGCCCACAGCTTCAAGCGCTTGAAGGAAAACACGCTTCACCAACAAATTCCGCGACACAACGACAATTAGCTAAGTGTGAAAATCGACTCGCAAGAACATAATCGCATCTCCAGCACCAGCGCAAAAATCCAACAACAGTCCACTAGTGAGGTTTAAGAAGCCCAACAGTAACAGATCTCGATCGGAATCTCCACCCCCCCCCCCAAAAAAAATGAAAAAAGGAAATCCAGCCACGCCTTCCAAACAACCTATCGAAAGTCACACCCGTACGAGGCAAAAATCTCTCGATCTAGCGCACCACAGATCCACATCGCAACACGAGTAGCACACGCCAATCCAATAACCAAGAGCCGGCACAATGATTACCTTACAAGGACGTCCTTTGATTACGATGTATCCGCTCTTGCGGATCGTGCCGGCCTGCTGAGGATAGGTCTTTGAGGCTCCGGCGTCGGCCTTGGACTCGAAATGGTGCTCCTCGTCCGACATGGCGGGTGACTCGATCGGAAATGAGCTGGGCTCGTGCGAGTTTAGGCGATATCACCGTACGGACTTCGCGGAGCCCGAGAGGATGGCGAGAGAGAGAGAGAGAGAGAAAGAGAGAGGGTGAGAGAGAGGGGGAGGATTTTTATATGTATGCGTAGATCGTACGGCTTTCGAAGTTGATCGGGACTCTAGGGTTTCATCGAAGGGAGTTGGTGGGGCGCGATTGGTTCTGGGCCGTTGGATGGTGGGTTCCGAAGTCGTAATCGGATGAGGATAGCAGCCGTAGCAGCGGGGGTTGTGCTTATCTAGAATCAAGTTCATGTTCACTTGATAAAGCATATATCGACGAAAATAGGGATAGTTTTAGACTAAAAAACAAAAAAAAAATTAACTCAGAATCTTCAATTTATCTGTCCACAAATGACTAATCTTGCGATCTGTACAGGAATATGAATTAACGGAAACGGATGATCAATCCACTATGCTCGGCCGATTTACTGCGCGGTCCAACCGAGAAAAAAAAAATCTCAGAACTCGTCCACTTGAATGGCGTCGCGGGGCGTTTCGTACGCGTCCCTAGGCCTCGACTTCTTCACCCCGGCCGTGAACCAGACTTTGTCGGACTTGTGGCTCTCGACGGCCACGCCGGTGACCTTCACCCACACCAGGACCTTGGTCTTCATGCCTTCGATCCCGGCCAGCTTTCCTCTGGAGAGCGTCCCTTTGACGCGGTTCGCGTATCTCACGGCGGACCCGTCCTTGAAGCTGGCTTCGCAGGCGGAGGGCAGGTAGACGACGAGCTTGGACCTGGACGCGTCGAGCTCGTAACACGTGATGTTCCGAGGGAAGAGGCCCGGGGGGAGGTTGTGCTCCCGGAGGAGATCGGGCAGCGGTTTCGGCGGCTTGCCTGATTGAGGAACAAGCAAAGGAATCAGCAAAGGAGTAATAGACTAATAGTTACTCGACCTGCCTGACCCAGTTACTGTCACTGTTCTATTGTAATAGCCAAAGCCAAAACAGTTCAGTACCTTTCAATTTGTTGATGACCCACTTCGCCTTCTCCTCGACCGCGCCCGATATAGACTGGACACGCGAGAACATTAATGAGAAAGAGTGTCTGGAGACGAACATGGCGGGTAATTGAAGAAGCAGTCTTATATCGCACTTTTCGGGATCGAATGACTGTCTATCTATCCTAGAAATGTTTCAACATTTGCCGCTTATGATTGTCCAGTTACTCTTCAGACCGCCCTCTTTGAGGCCGATGCAAGAAGAGAGTGGATTTGGATCCCCTGCCTTTGTTCCACTGAGAGAGTACTCTCGAGCGGACTGATTGAGAAATCAGACGAGTGCTCGAGAGCCGAAGCTAGGGGTCTGCAGAGAGGCAAGACACAGAGCAAAGCATACGCGGATCGGGAGACATCCGGAAGGCACTTAGGCGCGAAACCGGCAGTATGCAGAGAGAGGCATGACGTAAAACATCAGATCAAGAATGACTCGAGCGAGCTACATTCGTGTGCAATTCATGCCCATCGACACAGACCATCTCGTGCAACAATACCAAGGATAACAAACACATCTTGTTGTTGAGCCATTACCAAGATGCACACGACGTCCATCTGCTAAGAAACCATTGCAGATGACATCACAGGTTTCATTAGGACAAGAAAATTTACGAAGCCAGACCAATGCAGATGCAATCGAAAGGGAAGATTTTCGAGTTGTTGGGAATGCGACCGTACTGAAAGATCGTCGGCGATGTTGGTGATCTCTTGCTTGGCTTTCTTGGATATCCAAAAGCTCCCAACCTTGGTCATTGCTTTCTCCATTTCCTCTCTGTATTCACTCGCTAGGAGAGGGCAGAAGAAGCTAGAAGAAGAAGCAGCAGCTCTCAGGCCAAAACCCACACCTCTAAAAGCCTCTTTCTCACTTTGGTGTGCCACCAAATGACATTTTAACCACTTGCCATTATCATGACAGTGACACAAGTGCATGCAAGAGTTCAAATTGTTACGTTACGGTTTGGTTCCAAAAATCTCGATGGAGTGACAAAGTACTTCCAATTCGAATGTATCTCAATCCGTCTCGCTTGCATAAGATTTCGACACGTGTTTCGTCGCGGTTCGTGAATGCCGCCGCCGTAGATTTCTACAAGACCAGCGACACGTGTCAGTGCATTATGCATACGACACGAATCAAGGAACCCCCCCAACTAAAGTGCAGGACATATGCATCCATAAATGTTTCCTCTCATTTTTTTTTTCCTAGCATAATCATTAGTTTCATCAATCTTCATAGGCACGTTTCATATTTAACGGGACAGACTTGTTCTATCTCTCTTACTCCCGCAGGTCACACAGCTTGGAGTTTGCCTCTCGAGCAGGTAAAGTGTCCATTATGCCATTAATTCCAAAATTGGGTGGTCCAAGTCTTGTGGGAGCTTCTTATGCTTTACGTACAATTTAAGACAGTAATGACAGCATTTAATTATGGTAGTATGGATTGCTACAACACAACTAAAACCTCCAATAAATTTCATCATCCTTTGCACAAAAATGAGGGGAAAAAAATAGTTTGGGCGACTATTGTGTTTCTGTGTTTTTAATGATTTGAGGTTGGCGAAATGGCAAATTGAATTTCGGGTGCGTTTGTTTTGGGGAAAGTATTTTCTGGACTTTCGTCTGTTTGGTTCGCGGAAAATGATGTGGTCAACGAAAAGTGCTTTCCAGTCAACAAAGATTTTCGGACCCAAAAAAAAAAAGTCAACAAAGATTTTATTCATTAAAATAGGAAAATGAATTCCTCAAAATAAAAAGGTGAAAATATTTTCCTAAATTTGAGTCTCCCACTTTCTTTGAAAACGGGACTGAGGCCGATCCCGGGGCCGAGGCCGGGACGAGACCGGGGTCGGGATCGGGATCGGGATCGGGCCGGGCCCGGAGACCAGGGACTGGGGCCGAGGGCCTGGGATTGGAATAGGGATCGAACCGGGGCCGGGGTCTTGGGATCGGGACCGGGGCCGAGGGCGGGCCGAGGCCAAGGCCGGGGGCCGGGAATCGGGATCGGGGCTGGGGGCTGGCCGAGATCGGGGCCGGGCCGGGGGACCGGGACCGGCGGGGACCAGGGTCGGGACCGAGGCCGGGGTCGGGACAGGGATCGAGACCTGGCCGGGTCAGTTCACGTCAGCTCTCTCGACCATCTACCTCTTCTCAGTATCAAAGACAATCCCTTTGATGAGATTGAAATCGTTTTCCAAATGAAAACCAAACACAGAAAAATATTTTCGGTAACATATTACCAAACAAAGAAAAATAAATTGTTTTCCGAGAAAGTGGTTTTCAGGAAATCACTTTCCAGAAAACGAATTCCTGAAAACCACTTTCCTTGAAACAAACACACCATTCATTCGTTTAACCAAACATTCAATAGCGGGCGTGAAGAAGACACACATGTCTCCAAGGATTGAAGTTCTCGTTCAGATGACATACTTCAAGACTTAGACCTTATAGGCGGCCTTACGCGAGCTCATTGCTATTGTCGTCCCGAGAACCTCATAGGCGGCGGGACGGAAAGAGAGATTTATGCGCAACGCTCACTTAAGAGCCGTGTTATTTTTGCGATCGCTTGACTGCACCATGACTTTTCAAATTGATCACTTGAGTGTCATACCTTGACACGTCAGATTTTGGACACTTGATGAATATTTTTAAAAAGTTATGGTATTCAATTGATCAATTCAAAGTTGAGAAACTCAAATGAATGTTTATAAGAATTTATGACATTCAAGTCGTCAAGGAAAAAGTTACATCCCTCAAATGAGTGTCGTACGAAATTTACGCCGCGCATATATTGATCTTTATTTTATTTTTTTGTAGTTAACATTTTGTGAAGAAGACTGTAAGAAAACTTAAAGCGTGGCGGAGGTTCGATGGCTACTCCGCCAGGTGGGGCAGTGAAGGCGACAACGAGGTGCTTACGTGAGGGCGTGACAGCGGCGCCGTGGAGACTGCTGTGGCGTCGCGTCGGGCAGGGTGGTTTGGGTGCTGGTTCTCGCCGAGATCGCTGCTAGCTTGCTACTTCGGGTGGCGACGAACACACGTGTGGTGAGGCGAGACGCCGCATGAAAGCACGGCGGAGCGCGGCGGAGAGGCGGGGCATTTGAGGAGAGAATTCAGTCTTTCCTAGTTTTAGCATAACCCCATGTGCTCCTCACATATGAATTTCGGCCATTATGGATTTTCAATGGGCTTGGGCCAAATGTCATGCTCCTGCGAGAGCTTAGTTCAGAAAATTTAATTAAAGCTTAGAGCCTACCTGCTTAAATCCATTCAACGCTGGGCTAATTCACAATGAAATCATGTGGGCTTATTACTGTCAAAACAGGATGCTCCCAACATGAAAAGTTCATAATTTTTTGTTGGGAGCCGAAGTGTTCAAACGGAGTGCCAAAATACAAGTGTCGACAACAAGTTGCTCAACTTGCAATGCTTTTCTTATGCAAGGACTAGAGGTCCACGACCGATTGACCGAGTGTCGTAGTGTTGTTTTTCCCCCCTCGTGCGGGTAATAGTTGCTTGTAATCTTTTTTGTTCATGTGAGAGTTAGCTTCCCATTCGAAAATTCGGGCAACATTTCCCTCCGACCATCAAATTAAAGCATTTGATATTCACGCTCGCGTACGAAAGCTGGGTAAGTTACCCAAAAATAGGTCATAAATCTATTGTAAAAATATCAATTCAGTCTTAAACATTTTTACATCAATTTATCCCTAAACTTTTTGTATTTGTGCCAGTTCAGTCCATATGGCCACTTTTGACTGAAAATTGCTGATGTGAATGCCGATAGTCATGCGTGGCACGACCGGCGTTAAAGTAGACAATTTTTATTAACCTTTAATAATTTTTTGAATTTTTTAATGATTTTTTTTATATTTTTCTCCAACTAAGTCACCAGCAGACCTTCGAGGGCTCTAGGTGAGGGTGTCGCATCCCCTCGCTAGATTTAGGACAGGCAACGGTTACCGACCATCGCCTGTGGCTAGGGGTGTGCAAACTGGACCGGATCGGCCCAAATCGGATCGGGATCGGCCTGGACCGGCCGGGTTGGTCCGGTCCTTGAGGTGGGCGGTCCGATCCCAAATCCCAATAAGTGGGACCGGTGACGGGGCGGTTCGATCCCCGGTTCCATGTGTTGAGACCGAACCGACCTTGCCCGAATCGGGCCGACTATATTATATAGTTATTTATATATAAAAATATATACAATTAGAAAAAGATGATGATTTTCTGGTAGAAATAGGGCCATAAAAGATTGAAATTGGAAGGTGCCCTACTTATTGATCGAAGATGTTTGAATCATTGAAGCTTTTACCGCATGTGTTTGATTTTCAATAGTGATAGTACTTTCCTTTTCCCTTCAGTGAAGAGGACTGTCTGACTTTGGCAAAATAAGCAAAAATCTCAGTTTGCTGCAGGAGATACTTCAACCTCCCTCATCCCTTATTATTCTTGAAAAATTATTTCAAAAACAAGAAAATTTTACTTCCATAATCAATCCGTCGAGCTCAAAATGCTGTAGGAGATTATAGTTAGCGGTCCTACTGGACCGAGATCGGGATCGGACCGGACTGGACAGGATCGGATCGTCGGTCCCAGACCCAACAGGACCATCGGTCCCTGTCCGGTTTGTTCATGGTCCTGGTCCGGTCCTTGGTCCCGAAAATATCGGGATCGGAACTACTGGTCCGATCCCCGGTTCCATGCCGGGACTAGACTGGCCCGGACCATGCACACCCCTACTTGTGGCTCGTGGCCCTGGTCGGCCTTTATCTAAAAACGCAAAAAACAAAATACAAAAAAAAATTATTAGAGTATTATTCAAAATTGTTTGTGTTATCAATAGTTTACGTCAGCGATTTTCAGCTGAAATTGCCGGATGGATTAAATTACCACATATGTAAAAGGCTTATGACTCAATTATATTAAAAAAATATGAATTAATTGGCATAATTATAATAAATTCGATACTTTTTTTTTTATAATTTTGTTCACAGAAGTTGCACGTTTTCCTTATGGCAACACGATGCAATGGATCAGTTGCTTTTTCATCGCAGCGTAGACGAGTCAGCCAAATCATGGATTGTGTACCCCCTCGGCCCTCCCACCGGCTACCGCTTTTCCTATTTTGTAGCCAACAGATTTGGACAATCGAATATTGCTTGTCGGAACTCGTAATCGACATGCCAAGCTTGTTGTTTGGCGAAAGCATATGGTTCAGCCAAAAATATGTGTAAGGAGAAAATAAAGGATTATTTTAAAAACAAATATCCCAAAATGTATTATCATAGAAAAGCTTTTTGTTGGTTGAAATGCACATGTCGGTTGCTTTTTTAAAAAAAAATCCAACATTAGAGATTCGATACGGTATGGAGTAATTAATATATCTTAGTCGGCCAAAATTGACTTAATTTTTTTATTATTAAAAATAGATTTAACGAGATATGTTGATGGGTCATATTAGATCTACCATTTTGGTGATCCCTTGGATTATCAATATGAGGTTTGTATCTGCACATCATACAAGTAGTATCATAACCAATGGCCGGTTGATGGGCCTCCAGTATATTTCCATGTTTGATGCAATATCTCGAGCAAGAAACCATGGTCGTCATCGCAGTTGTTTGAGCACCGCCATGATTGATCTCTTGGAGAGGCCGTGAGTGAAGATAGATCCAGCTCGGACTTGACAGTTTCCCCACGTAGAGGTAATTGAGCTTTTATTATACCACGCAACGCTATGAACGAAAGCATCAATTACAAATTTCATGAGGAAACGATTGAAAACTACGGCTTCCATTACTTGTCTATGTAAAACAATCTGAAATATTAAAAAAAAAACAAACAAAGTGCACCTATAAGTAAGGGTAGGGACATGAACACATCGTGGACAAAACAAAAGTAATTCTTGGAGCCCTCTTTGTACTGATGAACAATTGAATGTGGGATTTATGCAGCTGAATCGTCCAGATTGGAATCGCAATTTCCGGCGTGCATGATGTAGCCAATGATGTCCCTCTCTTTTCCTCCACATCACTTCTCCACGAGAAAGCAATAGATGTTGTCTCTTGATTCTCTTTCGGTTTTTTTTTTTTTTGGGTTTGTTTTTCCCATAAGACTTTGTTTGTTTCACGAAAAAAGTTTTCCTAAAAAACATTTCCCCAATTTCTGGTGTTGGGGAGCGAAAAAAGATGTGGTCAAAGAAAATATTTCCGCCGAAAAAATGGGAATCACTGTCCAATCTTTCTTGTTAGGGCTCTCTCTGACCCTCTCGCCCTTAGTGCATTCACACGTCCGTCTCCACCTGTAAATCAGCCCCCGACAAGCTCGAGACCATCCCCTCCGCTGCTAGACCCACCACCTTCCCGGCCAATCCTTCTTTCTCCCCTGCTCAGCGCCTCCCTCTTCAACGTCGATTCGTCCTCCAGCCCCTGATCCTCGCCCTCAACTTCACCTTCAGCAAGATCGTGAAGCCCACTCTCAAGTGTGCCTTCGAGCTCTTCTCACTCAACCTCGTCCAAGCGGAGATCAGTGAGTTTGACCTTGCCAGCCATGGGCGAGCTCGTTCCTCGGCTATGGCCGATTGCCGGTCATTGCCGTAGCTAGTGATCAGCCGAGAAAGAAGGAAAAAAAGAAAAAAAGAAAAGAAAAGAATTGTAAAAAAGAAAAATAAAAAATGATTTAAAAAATCTAGTTTTTTAGTAATTTTTCCTAAGGCCATACCAAAATGCGGAAAATATTTTCTAGTTGATTTTCAGATTTCAACTAAACACTAGAAGATATCGTCATTTTCCTGAAGAAAAAAAAAGGACTTCTAGGAAAATATTTTTCAAAAACGCCGTATTTCTCGCGAAACAAACGGAACCTAAATCTACGAAAGAAACTCGGTCTACCATTAACGATGCGCCAGACAAAACCGATTAATCGCTTGGCGCCTAAATCGTCTTTCAAACTCAACCCCGCGTCCAGTGAGAGAAGGATTCTTGGTGATTGCACGAAGTGCTCTTCTAATTACCCGAAAGAAGAAAAACATCATCGCAAAGAAAGCTCATCGAGAAGAGTGAGTGCAAGCTAATCGATGATGGATTTGAAAGCATTGATCTTAAGCATGCTCCACTTTCCTTTTCTTTTCTTTTTTCCGCATAATCGACAAGAATTCGAAACGTTGGATGATCATTTTATGTAATCATGGGTTAAGGGAGGTCGATCGCTAATCAGTGCTTCTCATTCGCTACTTGTTGCAATCAGAGTTGTCACGACCCGAGTGCGCTGTCCCATACATGGAGAAAGACCCGGGGGGGAAAGGAGGAGATCTTGTAGGTAATATCTGGCCTCAGGCCAATTTGCTGCCTACGTTTTAGGACAAGGAGTATGCAGGTGGGAGTGAGTGGCATCAAGTCATGGGAAAAGCAAAGAAAAAGATAGGAGACATCTTTTTCACGGCGGTCCCCCCCCGCACGTGCTCCTCAGTTTTTTTTTTTTTTTTTTGGAGGGGGTCATGAGACATGGATGCCCGACGTGCTTCTCCACTCACCCGGAGAGTTTATCCGCGATGTCGCGTCGGATCAGGATTTGTTGTGAATTAACTCGTGTTTATCGTAATTCATTGTAGAGTCAGGCTCCATCAGTCGGTGGATTTGAACTGGACGATGATTTTGTCCGACCTAAAAGTCTCGACTTAAGTCTAGACGTAATTTTTAAGGAACATGTGAAGATAAAACCGGGTTTGAGTGGACCGATGTGGGCCGACTCGGACTCGGGAAAGAAAATTGCTTGCTTCAGTCTTCAGCCACCAAAATTGCGCTTCGGGTCCCATTGGGTTGGGCAGCTCTAGAAATCGCCGTGTGTGATATCTATTTCAGGTGTGCACATAGTACCATAAACGCTGTTATTGTCTACGACTAACTTCGTCGTAAATACTTCTGTTTCATCGTGTGAAGTGAACCAACGAATATCGTGGACGATCTATTGCGCTGCTTTGTACTAGGCGACACGAATGAACTTAATACAAGGTCACGATATTCTCGAGCACCATAGATGGGCCACGCCAGACATATTCATGGATTCAAAGAAGACATTTTACTTGGTTCATAATTTCCAAAAAAAAATACAGTATCTCTCTCTCTCTCTCTCTCTCTCTCTCTCTCTCTCTCCTTGTTGTCTTTAAATAGGGATGTGCATGGGCCAAGTGAATTAGTAGTGTCTCTTGCAAAGAAAGGAGAGAGAGAGAGAGAGAGAGAGGTAGCAAACACAATGGAGAGTCCAAATGGTCAAGAGTTGATCTCCAGAAGAGGCAACAAGCATGATGTCTCCCTCATGGAGCTGAGAGATAGGTTGGCAGAGTTTGCCGCGGTCAGAGGTTGGGATAAACACCACAGCCCCAGAAATCTGCTCTTAGCATTGGTACATACTCATCACACGATCAACACATCTGTTTAAATCACAGAAGGAAAACCTACGTCTGGACCAACTGACTGACTGATTGATAATGGATGATGCAGGTGGGGGAGGTGGGAGAGCTGTCGGAGATATTCCAGTGGAAAGGGGAAGTGGAGAGGGGACTCCCCGACTGGAGCTCCAGCGACAAGGAACACTTGGAGGAAGAGCTGTCGGATGTGCTGCTCTATCTCGTCCAACTGGCCGACGTCTGTGGCCTCGACCTCAGCCAAGCTGCTCTCTCCAAACTCGTCAAGAATGCTCGCAAGTACCCTGTTGTCGAACCCTAATTAACTAACCTGCTTTCCCATAACCAAGTAAGAGAGGGAGAGGGAGAGAGAACGAGAGCTTTTTTTTTTTTTTTTTTTGGTTTCCTTCTATGCGAACTCTGAGCGTGAAATCCATTTCGAGTTTTGTCTGGACCGTTGAGTGGTCCGTACTTCTGGATTGGGTGGCGATGTAGTTTTGGACTTGTATTCGTGGGAAATGCCAAGAAAAATAGTATAGGCATTCCGGTGTTTTAACCAATGAAGTGATCCTCATGCGGAGCTTGCGGTGGTGTCATGGAATTGTTGAACCCTATTGCATCTGGAAGGAAAAAACCTAGTAGTAGTTGAGAAAGTTTGAGTTTGGAATATTAGCAGTGTCATGATTTTCGTACGACGCTCACTCGAGTATCATTGTCTACTTAAAATCGTTCACTTGAGTGCCCTATTCCGGCAATTCGTGACTTTTTTACTTAATTTTTCATTCCGACGTGGCCTTTTAAAAAGAAATTGAAGCCCAACATGGCAAATCTTCGTCCCAACATGACAAGAGTATAACCAAAAAAAAAAAAAAAAAAACGTCTGTCGTTTCTATCTCCTTGTCGCTAAATGCTTTCTCTATAGAAATGACTCCCTTATGTTTTCTCAACGACGTTTTTCTCTTTCTCTAAAAGCTTCGTCTCTAGAACCCGTAGACCCCATAGAAGAAGTAGCGTTCCTCCCTCTCTCTCTCTCTCTCACGTAGTGTCATCTCTCTCACCATACGAAGACTAAAGACACGAGAAAAAGCGACAACGTCGAGTGAAACATTAAGGCATGGTACGTGACGAATTTTGGTTGACAATAGCAAAAATATCGACCTCCGTCTTGGCTTTTGTCGATACAATCATGAGCCGCTTCTCCTGCTTCTCTGCTCTGCATTGTGAATTTGATGAGGGTTGCCCCAATTTGAAGAATTAGAGTTTGACTGTGGATCTTGAAGAAGAAAATTAGACTTTGCCCCAATCTCTTTAAACTTGGCCAGGGTTCTTTAATCAAAGTCTAAACAATATCGTTTGCCTCCTCAATTGTTGACTTCATCTCACCGATGAGCCACGACAGATAATATGTTTTAATCAATGCCACGTCATATTTTTCCGCGAGGCGATTCACAATGGCAGTCATGTAAACGATGCGATTTCTAAAATTTCTGAACATACGAAAAATATGTCACTCCGAATATTCTTATCCCTAAGAAAGTTTCTTATGTCCTTGCAAGGATGTAGGCTCTGTTTGGGAACTACTTTCTCGGGGAGCTTTGGGTGGGAAATTTTGGGGTCTTTGGCATATTTTTCTGAGACCCCTTTGGCCAAATGATGGCCTTGATAAAACTGAAAGCCTAAGGTAGCCTTGGATTTTATTTTATTTTTTCAATTTCGGAAGGGCATTCCTAGGGGTTAAATATTTTTCTCTTCCAAAACTACCCGCGTTTATTTTTTTTTCTTTTTTCGATTTTGCCCTTGTAATAATTATTCACCTTTTTTTTGCGCGAGGCTGGCCGATGATGTTAGGTCTGGCTACCGACCATCCTCGCCTGAGGTTTTTTTTTTTTCTTTTTTTCATATGAACATCGTATTTGCGAATTTGGCCTCACAGGCCAATGAGCCCTTCGCCGGTTTTGAGATTGGTTTTTACATAGCAAAAATGCTTACAAATTGTGCTTTTTTTGAAACATCATTTAAATCAAGGTTATTTTTTGATATATTTTTAAATTGTAATTTTCCAAACACTACTTGCATTCCAAAAAATCCCTTTAATGTAAAGCCCCTTGCATTCTCCCAAAAAAAAAAAACAAAAGTTGAACCAAACACACTCCTTCACGACAAAAATGAAAATATACGAACAACCTTAAATGTAGCAATGATCCAATCATCTAGAAAATTACCAAAAAATTCCTAAAATTATTACAATGATACCAATTCAGTCCTAAATTTTTTTTGGCCAATTGAGACCTAAAATTTTTGCAATTGTGCCAATTCAATCTATTTTTCCGGACGGCACTGACGTGGCAATTTTTTTAGTAATATTTGTGAATTTTTAATTATTTTTATCTATTTTTTATTTTGTTTTTTTCAATGGTTTGATCTAGCCACCGGCCATTGGACGAGGGTCGCAATCGAGGCTACCGAGGGTCGCAATCCCTCACCCACCTATCAGCGAGGGCCCTCGACCCCTCGCCCAAGTCCCGGCAGAGGTAGCTATCCCAAACCTAAAAAATGCAGAAAAATTATTTTAAAAATTATTAAAAGATTACGTAAAACATTATTAAAAAAAATTGCCAGATCAGCGTCGGCCTGTTAAATTGATTGAACTGGCACAATTGCAAAAATTTTATGCCTCAATTGATAAAAAAAAAAAAGGACTGAATTGAAACGGTTATAACAGATATATAATTTTTGTTTGGTAACACATGGTACTCACTACTCAGATGAATTAATCGCTGGTCATCAACGACAAGTGACACCCAAGGAAACCAACGGTCAAAGCTTGTTTGTTCGTACGAACACTGTGTATCCGAATTTGGGTGGATCTTAATACACGGGTGATTGCTTAAGCCACGTGATTAGTGGGATGATAATGATTAATGCATACACTCGGAAAGCTCAATCAGTGGGATCGGTACTTGGTGGAGTGGAATTTCGTGTCGTCCGACCAAAAGGGTCGGATTCGTCAGTTTCATCCAATCGCAGACCGTTGGGCCGTATTACTCGAGGAGGTTGTCCCATCCCCGCTTCAGGGTTGAACATCTGAGTAGAATGTATGAACTCCCGGTAGATTTGAACCGCTGATCTCGATTTCGCTGCTTTCCCTAACGATTTGCTTCCTATGGTTACTTTTGTTGCAGTTAACACCTAACACAGAAATTGAAGAACAGAAGTTGAATTTGGTTTTGACTTGGAAAGAAGAGTTCAAATTGAAGTTGGTTTCTTCAGAAGAAGGGTTCAAGTTGCACACAACTTCCCCAAGATCCCACATCAGTGGATTGCTACGTTTAGAAGGTTTACTTAGCCCTATAAATAGATGTTAACTTCAATGATGTAGGTGTGTGTGGTGAACATATGTGGTGGTGTGTTGAGAGCATGTAATAGAGAGAGAGAGATATTTAAGCTTGTCGCAACAAGCTTGCAAGATAAAGAGAGCTTAGAGGTAAGTTCATTGTTTACTTTGTACAAAGCCATAACAAAGGCATTTTTCAGTGAATATTAGTATTCTCCTCTCATATATTTGAGTATTCATCACCACGCTTTCGCATACCTACGAGTGGTATACCTAACAAGGTTGCGCACTCTACATTTGGTATCAGAGTCAGCAGGCTAAGGATCATGCCGGAGCCTAGGCGGTCAAGAATCCAATAGCGGAGATCGAGAACTTAGAGTGGACGATTGAGGATCATTAACCCGGAGTTAGCAATGGAATCCACCACTTCCAAAGTTGAATGGTAAGAATTTCAATAATTGGTCCGTTTAGATGAAAGTTTTGTTTAGATCACAAGATTTTGTGGAACCTAGTGGAGAATGGCTTCACCGAAGTGGTCGATGCCGAAGAATTCAATGCTTTGAGAAAGATAGAGATTATTGGTGAAAACCCAAAAGAAATATCAGAAAGTATTATATATGATCTTTCAAGCCGTGGAGAAAACGACATTTGAGAAAATATCGAGCGTAGAAACTGCCAAAACAGTGTGGAATATTCTGCAAAAATCCTACAAGGGTGATGATCGTGTGAAGCGAGTTCAACTCCAAACACTTAGAAGTAATTTTGAGTCTTTACGCATGAATAACTCTGAATCTATCTCGTCATATTTTGATCATATGCAAACCATTGTTAACCAATTAAGGGTTAATGGTAAAGTCTTCCAAGATGAAGGAGTTGTAGAAAAAAATATTGAGGTCTTTGACTGAAAGATTTGACTACGCTGTTACGGCGATCGAAGAATGCCAGGTTATATCAAAAATGACAATAGCAAAAATGTCGACCTTCGTCTTGGCTTTGTCGATACAATCATAAGCCGCGTCTCTTGCTTCTGCTCTCCATTGTGAATTTGATGAGGGTTGCCCCAATTTTAAGAATTAGAGTTTGATCATGGCTCTTGAAGAAGAAAATTGGACTTTGTCCCAATCTCTTTAAAGTTGGCTAGGGTTCTTTTAATCAAATGTCTAAACAATATCGTTTGCCTTCTCAATTGTTGACTTCATCTCGCCGGTGATCCACGTCAAATAATATGTTTTTAATTAATGCCACATCATATTTTTCCGCGAGGTAATTCAAAATGGCACTCATGTAATCAATGCGATTTCTAAAATTTCTAGCATTCATGTGAGGAAAAAAAAATATTATGGCATTCAAGTGAGTACCATACGAAAAATATGTCACTCCTACTATTCTTATCCCTAGGAAAGTTTCTTATGTCCTTGCAAGGATGTAGGCTCTGCTTGGGAACTTCTTTCTAGAGGGGCTTTGGGTGGGAAATTTTGGGGTCTTTGGCAAATTTTTTCTGAGACCCCTTTGGCCAAATGATGGCCCGGATAAAACTGAAAGGCTAAGGCAGCCTTGGATTTTTATCATTTTCGAAAGGGCATTCCTAGGGTTAAATATTTTTCTCTTCCAAAATTACCCACGTTTATTTTTTCGTTTTTCGATTTGTAATAATTACACACCTTTTTTTTGCGCGAGGCTGGCTGATGATGTTAGGTCTAGCTACCGACCATCCTTGCCTGAGGTTTTTTCTTTTTTCTTTTTTTCATATGAACATGGAATATGCGAATTTGGCCTCTCACAGGCCAACGAGCCCTTCGCCGGTTTTGAGTTTTGTTTTGACATAGCAAAAATGCTTAAAAATTGTGCTTTTTCCAAACATCATTTAAACCAAAGTTATTTTTTGATATATTTTTAAATTTTCATTTACCAAACACCACTTTCATTTCAGAAAAATACCTTTCATGTAAAGCCCCTTGCATTTTCCCAACAGTAAAAAAAATCCCCAAGAGTTGAACCAAACGCAATCCTTCATGACATAAATGAAAATATACAAACAACCTTAAATGTAGCAATAATCCAATCATCTAGAAAATTACCAAAGAATTCCTAAACTTATTGCAATGATATCAATTCAGTCATAAACTCTTTTTTGACAAATTGAGTCTTGAAAATTTTGCAATTATGACAATTCAATCAATTTTGCCGAAAGCCGTTGACGTGGCAATTTTAAAGTAACATTTGTGAATTTTTTAATAATTTTTTCTCAAGGGTTTCGTCTAGCCACCGATCATTGGGCGAGGTGGCAATCGAGGCTAGCGAGGGTCGCAATCACTCACCCAGCTGCTGGCGAGGGCCTCGACCCCTTGCCTAGGTGCCGGCAGAGGTAGCTAGCCCAAATCTAAAAAATGCAAAAAAATATATTTATTTAAAAAATTATTAAAAGATTAGAAAATAATAAAATATTATTAAAAATTTAGATATCAGCGTCGGTCAGCTAAATTGATTGAATTGGCACAATTATTAAAAAAATTATGACTCAATTGACAAAAAAAAAATTAGGATTGAATTGAAATTGTAATAGATATAGAATATTTTTTTTTTTTTGGTAATTCTACCTCCAATCATCCATGACGTGGCAACGCATGGTATTCAGATGAATTAATCGCTGGTCACCAAGGACAAGGGACACCCAAGAAACCAACGGTCAAAGCTTGTTAGTTGTTTGTCCGTCCGAACACTGTGTATCCGATTTTGGGTGGCTCTTATTGCACGGGGGATTGCTTAAGCCACGTGATTAGTGGGGTGATGATGATTAATGGATACTCTCGGGAAAGCCCAATCAGTGGGATCGATAGATACTTGCCGGTGGAGTGGAATTTCGTGTCGTCCGACCAAAAGTGTCGGATTCGTCAGTTTCATCCAATCGCCGCCCGTTGGGCCGTTTTTCACTCGAGGAAATTGTCCCATCCCCGCTTCAGTGCTCAACATCCAAGTAGAATGTATGAACTCCTAGGGGTGTCAATGGTTCAGTTCAGTTCGATTATTAACCAAACTGAACTGAACCATTGCAGGGATATGTTTGAACTGAACCAAAATCCGTCCGAACTGAACCGAACCAAATTGAAAAACTCAGTTCAGTTCGGTTCAGTTCGGTTCGGTTTTTAGTCCAATTTGGTTTTTTTTCTTTTTTGCTGGACTCGTGGACAGCTTCCCCGTGTGCCGTCTTCCTCATCTCCTTGCACTTGCACTTCACCTCTGCTTCATTCTTCTTCTTATTTTTTCATTCACGCAAGAGCAAACCCTCCATCGCCTCTACTCCTGACTCGAAGCCACCCACTATGGCTCCTCGACCTCATCGTCATCTCAAAGCTACAGGTAGCCCGCGAGTCGCCTCAGCCCGTGACTGTGAGCTCTGAAAACCATCCGAGTTCGACCCAAACCTCGTGGATGTCCGAACCCATGAGCTACCCAACCTCGACCCCACTCACCACCACGTCACCAACTTCTCCGTCAGCCTCTAGTTGAGCCATCGAGCTGCCACCATCCAACCCGACTCAGTCCCGTCGCACTGTCGTGCCTCAACCGTTCGAGACCCACCTCGAATTGCGAGCCATCTGAGAACCCCAGACTTCTGAGCTCGTAGCCTTGATGCCACCGGCCACCGCTAGCCCGACGGTCGCCCTTCACCTGCCGACCCGAGATCCCCATGACTTTCGATCGGCTGAGACTCACAATCCTCCAAGGCCCGAACCTCAGCGACATCATCCCCACGGATCCAAGCATATCCGAACCAAACATCAGCCACCAACTCAGAGGAATGTGAGTGAAGAAACAGAGCACGAGGGAGAGGGAGTGTTTTGAGAAGTATGAAGATGATGAGTAGCGATAAATGAGAACGTTGGTGCCGAGCGAAGAAGGCGGGTCTATTTGAGTGGTTCAGTAACTGAACTAAACTGTTATTAACTAGACTGTAACTGAACCGAGAATTTTTTTTGGTTTTTTGTATTATCTGAACTAAAAACTGAACCGAACTGAAAATATGTGAAATTTCAGTTCAGTTCGGTTCAGTTCGGTTCATGGTTCAGTTTATGGTTCAGTTCTGACACCCCTATGAACTCCCGGTAGATTTGAACCGCGGATCTCGTTTTCGCCCGAGCTCTACCTAACGATTTGCTTCCGAGCATCGATTCTATTATGTATGGATAAATATATATTTATCTATATTTTTATTTTTGTTTATTTATTTTTTACATATTTAGCTTTTTTTCCTTCGATCGGTCTTGCTTTTATTTTATGTGTTCTTAGGGTTCAGACCGTCAACCCCAACTAATTTGGGATATTGTATATATGAATATTATTTTGCGCATTAGTAACTCTCTCGAGCATATGTTATTTATGGTGGCATTGTTTCTAAGTTGCATTCTAGCATATCAATTTTCAAGATTACTTTAGCATATCTCTATTTGAAAGAGTTTTCTGTCATTATAAGGCGAAAAAAAAGTACATTTGTAGAGGGGTTCATCACATTACCATAGTTTCAAAAGAAAAAAAATTCAAATAAGGGCCTGAAGTGTCTTCATTTTTTCAAATAAGGGCCTAAAGTGGAACTTATTTCAAATAAATGTTTGAATGAATATATTTTCATCATTTACATTTTCTGAATTTTTTCCTTTTTTTTCTTTTCTATTTTTTCCCTTTTTCTTTCTTTTTTTTTTCTTATTTCTTCCTTCCTTTTCATTAGTAGCCGACATCAAGCGATGGCTGGCAACCGGTAAGAGATGGGTGAGAGTCACCTCGCCTACAAGTAACGAGAGCTTGGCAGCTGGCTGTAATAAAGAAAAAAATGAAATAGGGAAAATGAAAACAATGAAAAAATAATAATAAAGCCCTTCTTTAATACAATAAGGGCACTTCAGGGTTTAGCCTCTATTTGAAATAAGATCATTTCATGCCATTATTTGAAATATCATTTCATGCCATTATTTGAAAAATGAGGGCACTTACCCTTAGTTGGAAGTTTCCTTTTCCAAAATAAAGCATAACTAAGTGTATGATAAGTAATCAATTTCATAAATGAAAATTTTGTCCTATATCCATTATGACAAGATATTTTTTTGTCATATTTCACAAGTGAATTATATTGACAGATAGATAAAAACAAATTGCATAAAGTGATAGTCCATATTTAATAAATTAACGGAAAAAACCAAATAAAACCTTGGTTAGTAAGAATTGGTAAGAGATTAAATTAATTTCTGGTAATATGCACACTATAAAATGTATAGATAACTAAAAGATACTATCGAAAAATTATCAAAAAAATCAGCCGAATATCCGGTAACTGTTACCATTTTTCACAATCGCTCTCATGAAAATTTGCCCTAAATGTCCATTCTCTCTTTCGACAACACGACAGAGTCAACCTCTTGACATTCCCTTCTCTCTTACATGCATGCGTTTATGTGACTAAACAAACCCTGAATCATGCAAACAAACCTATTTTGTATATCCATCTCTGAAGAAATATAATGAATGAAGGGAAATTTTTCTCCATTATTCTTTCAGTTTTACAAGCTTTGTATATATACACAATAGAGGACCTTAACCTTAGGAACCATTCCCTATTAAGAGATAATATCAACGGGGGACAAAATATGAAGTAAATATTACAGATTCCTAAATTAGCTCTAATTTACAGCTCACGTTAACACTCCCCCTCAGTGGGTAAAAAGATATCTTTGATACCCAACTTGACAAGTGAGCTGTGAAAGGCTCTGCTCGACACTGTCTTAGTAATTATATCTGTCAGTTGATCTTTAGACTTGACAAAGGAAAACTGTGATATTTTGAATTTCCTGCCATTTTGATGCTGTTGAATGTGAATGTATCTTACGATGTATTTCAGTTTTATCTCACTCAGATCTGATCAATCATGAGTAAACTGACCAAAAAGGAAAAGGCTAACACATAACAAGATACGTTGACCTAGGAAACTCGAAAAAGGAAATGACGTTTTGACCATAAGGATTGTCGATGGAACATTTAGAGCCAATGAGGCTGATCGGATGAGGATTAAGGAATACAATGCTAGCGTTATATGATTGGATCGCGGGTGAAGCCGCTTAACCAATGTATAATTTGCAAATTTTCCTAAATCGAACTATGACGATCGAAGCCGTCGGAACTAGCGATGAACCCTCGCAATTACATGACAACCAAAGTTGACATAACTTGGGTTATCCTCAGTGTGGTGAGAATCACAGAGTCGATACACGTAATGTTTGCAAAAGCCACCCGTTAGTTCGAGACAAACTAGAATTATGATCGTCGGACGAATGATCATGAAATGGAAGCTCAAAATTGGCAATTGGAAATAGAAAATTTCAATTCTTAGTAGGGATTTGACAATGTCTCGCCAAATGATAATTTCGAATTGGAAAAGTGAAGTTTGGACAGAAAGTACGAAAAGACCATTTTGCCCCTGGATCATTTACCCTTGCCTTAAGACTTCATCAAGGACAAAATGGACAATTCCCCTACATGACATGGCTGCCGAAAATTTCCTCTTGCAATGGTCAAAGATGAGTCAAATGTTAAGGTGTATTAGTGGACCCATGCCACTTGTCAACCATTGAGAGTATTTGGCATTAAATGCCCACCTAACCATGTCTTACCAATTTTAGCTCAATTATATGTGTGAGACAACCTCATTTAGTGCCTCTTCAACCGTGTGTGCCATTCCCACAACTTCCCTTGCAATTTCCTCTTCATTTTGCTCTCAACAGAAAACTGCCCAGAAAGACAGGTTTCTGCCTTCCTGTTCGGTCCGTACGAACGGCCCTTCCCGGCGTCTTTTTGTCGAGCCCTCTTACCACAGGTTAGTTCAGAATGTCCCTGACATTTTCCCATTAGTTTCATGATTTTAGGCTATCTTACACGAACTCGCAACTTTTCCATTTTTTCCCGAGTCGGACTCGGACACCGTCCGACTCGTTCAGATACACTTCGGACACGCTCCACAGTGGCTGAAGCCAATCTTCCACAATTTTTGTACTTAAAATTCCCAAAAGCACTGGCCCATCAGGCCTACCGGCCCAATTGTCCACCCCTCGTAGCCCAACAAACCTGTGGATAGTGGCTCTCATTTATAAGAAGCTCTTCCCACTTCTTTTGTTCTCCAGCCGATGTGGGACTCAATCGTGCAGTGTCTCCCTTTTATATGAAGCATTTCCCATCACTTCCTTTGTCTGCAACTGATGTGGGACTTCTAAAATTACATTTTTGCTTACCTTTCCCTTCAAGAGTGGACTCCTTGAATTTAGAAGAGCACGAGCGGGAGCTACATACTACTCCACAGTGCTGGAAGTCTACGGGAAAGAAATAAATACAGCACAAATGCCCTCAAAGTCACATAAATTTCTCATAAAAAAAGAAAATGAAGAAATAAATAAAGATGCACATATATATTAGGGAAAAATCACTTCCGGGACCACTTATCAATGGCACTTTGATCGTGTATATATAAAAATATATATTTAATATACAACGTGTCCCAGTGAGTCGAAATTCTCTATTTTTTTAGAACTGCCGTGTCGGCGTATCGTGTCGTGTAGTGTCGAGTCGCGAGTCGTGTCCCGTGTCCGTGTAACATAGATTTTAGGAGGTCTGGTTAATTTATAGTGATTTTTGGAAGAAAAGCGGACGGATTCCGCGCGAGCTGAGAGAAGGTTATGGTTTACCCTCTTAGAAATTCCTTTTGGCCTCAAATATTTTTAGGAGAGCTTCATAACCCCTAGTATTATGTTCAGATAAATTTTGGCTGCAAATAGATAAGGATAAATTCGATTTTCATGGAAGAACAGTAGCGGTAAATTCTGGACAGATTCTGATCAAGGGGAGATTGGACTGTTTTGTTGTCTTTGGAGTGTCAACCGACTCCAAATCTCTTAGTGAGCTCTTTAAACATGTAAATGAAGGTCTTGGAAGGTTATTTGTGTAAAGAGTTAGACACGAGATTGGATTATGACTCGATTAAGCGGTTGGAACCCAAAATCGGTTCTTTTTTAAGGAAGACTACTTACTGGCCGGTTCTGTTTAGGGACTAAATAAGGAATTTTTGGACGTCAATTGACCCGTAATATATTGTATGATATCGTGTGAGATGTCAATGGGAGATGTGAGAAGTGGATTGAAGTTTAAAGGTGATTTGTGGTGAAATTGGTTCACAAAACGTTAAATTCAGTATTGCCAACGGTATGGCTAGGGAAAGATTACTTTAATGGAAGTGAATATTCCATGGTTTATAATTCAAGATTGGTTAATCTTGTTAGGTGGACGACCCATTTGTGGGAATTCAGTACTCGTGACTTTGGGAGAATTCCTTGGTGTTGTATTGTGTTATTCAATCAGGTAAGTGGTTCCTAAACCCTTACTCGAACCCTAGGACGCTACTGGAATGATTGAAAAGTATAGCGTCGTTGGGCGATAAAAGTATTGTGATTGATGACATGTGTTTTGTGTGGCTAGTATGCCTTTACTATATGAATTGGCTTGTATGCCTTTGTGTGATTGAATTGGCCGTGGGCCCTTGTGATTGAATTGGCCGTGGGCCCTAGCGATGAAAGAATGATTTGTGAAATACATCGCGGCCGTGTGCCCTGGCGATGATGGAACGACCTGTGAAAAATTACATCGCGGCCGTGGGCCCTGGCGATGCATGAGTGAATTGAAGTTTCATCGCGGCCGTGGGCCCTAGCGATGATTTGATGAATTGAAATGATATCGCGGCTTTGAGCCCTGGCGATACATTGCGGCCGTGGGCCCTGGCAATGGTTGAATTTGGTCAGACTGATGATTTATAAAAGTGACATGTTTGTTTGAGGCTAGTGTGTGAAGCTTGGGTCCTATAGCATGTGGTGTGTTCGTTAATGATTTGATATGCCAAATTATTCTGTGAGAAATGATGCTGAATTGCCATATGCCATTGCTTGCTGAATTCCCTGCATTATCTACATTTTGTGTTATCTGGTGGGACTAGTGGTTTAGTTTAGGTTGGGTTTCACTTGCTGAGATTATTATCTCACCCCGTCGTGGGACCAATATTTTCAGACCCAAAGCCTTGAAGAAGGTCTCGAGGATGACGAAGAAGGAAATGGGGGAAGATGAAGACGAGTCCGTCTAGTCCATAGCTTTCTTTTTGGTCTTATAGTGCCTTCCTCCAAACCCTATTTTCTTTTGTTGTAATAGACCCATTTTATTTGTAAGACAATGCATGTTAGTTTTATCTTATGTTGCCTTGTATTTATTTTATGTCTGGGGTTTTGTTTTCGCTTACGCATGTTCTTTCAAATCGCATTTCGAGAGTTAGGCCGTTGGATCCTGGGTTATCTAATTACGATTGACGGCTGAGTGGGATGTTGGCGTGCCGCCGAGGTCGGGACGTGACAGAAACCGAACCACTTTAGCGTCCAGATTCTACTTTACAAAATGTCTGTCGACTTCTATGTGCTTGGTTCGATCATGTTGTACCGGGTTGTGAGAAATGTCAATTGCTGCTTTATTGTCACAAAACAATTTCATCTCAGATTCCGGCGGAAAACCAAGTTCCGTCATCAACCTCTTGAGCCATAGTAGTTCATATAACCCTTTGGCCATCCCTCTGAATTCTGCTTCAGCACTGGATAAAGCTACTACATTCTGCTTCTGGCTCCTCCATGTAACCAAGTTTCTCCTCACAAATGTGAAATATCTAGATGTAGACCTCATGTCCACGATACTGCATGCCCAATCCGCATCTGTAAACCCTTCCACCTCAAGATGACCATTCTTTTCAAAGAACAAACCTTTTCCAAAAGCAAACTTCAGGTAACGTATGTCGCGACCCTCCCGCGAGGCGGGGGGGCTAATGGGCCGCCCGATCGCTGGCTTGGATCGGACGCGGGCCTCTCCCAAGGTCCATTTCCCAAGTCGCAACTGCTGGATATACGTGGTCGACCTTCAGTGTGGTCTAGTGACATGTGATAAGTGTACATGCCAAGGAGTCGCCACCAATCGTTTCGTGGAGGGTACGATCGGAAACCCTATCGAATAGTTGGGAGTGGTCTATTCGATCCTGCGGAAACCAGAGAAGTAGGTTCGGGGACTTAGTTACGCCAACTATCAAAGTTGACGCCCTTTGGGTACCTAAGTTGAATGGTTTATCTGATCCTAGGATTTCATACAGATGAGTGGGGGACAGATCCTAAATCTAGGAATTCATGCATATGGGAGATACTGCCATATCAATCACAATCAATCGAGGATCCAGTACATGCGGATAAAACACATGAAATCAACATGGTATCCCTAATGAGGCCCTATTGTCGCGACCCGTCCGAAAGCGGACGCGGCTAATGGATTACCGATCGCGGATCTTTTGGATCGGCGCGGGCCCTCCCAGGCCCATACCAAATCGCGGCGGGAGTTTTCATTTAACGGGTTCGACGATAAGAGTCGACCGCTTTCGACCT
Source organism: Rhodomyrtus psidioides (assembly GCA_021437785.1). Taxonomy (NCBI): domain Eukaryota; kingdom Viridiplantae; phylum Streptophyta; class Magnoliopsida; order Myrtales; family Myrtaceae; genus Rhodomyrtus; species Rhodomyrtus psidioides. Next base: position 6,976,737 of record JAILYB010000015.1, on the reverse strand, counting down.
TCAGTGTGATCGTGGTGGCATGTGCAACTTGTGCATGCATTTGGAGTCGCCACCGGTCTTTCTTGGAGGGTAGACCGGAAACCTTATTGACCGATTGGGAGAGATCGATCAATTCTGCGGAACCAGAGATTTTGGGTTCGGGGACTTGGTTACGCTGGTGTCATTACCAACGCCCTTTCGGTACCTAACGCGAGTGATTTCCTAGCTAAGAATTCATGCGGGCGCAATTTTGGGTGGGGTATGTTTGATTCAGGGTTTCATGCAGACTGGAAGACTATTCCTATCAATCGCAATCAATTTAAATGAAAGCGCGATCAAGTGCCTAAATAAATCACATCAATGCACATCAATTCAAATCAACGGCTTCCTAATATAGCCATAAGGGCTTTGGGGAGGCGTGATTTAGGACCAGGGGTAAAATGGGAAGATTTGGAGGCGATTTAGCCCGAAGGGCAAAATCGTCAATTTTTGGAAGGTTTGGATACCGAATTACCCAAAATATTCCATGGCCAGTTGTTTATGGTTATTTCCCATTTTTGAGAATTTTTTGGAATTTCTTGATTTTTCTTCAATTTTTGGGAGACGATTCGCCCAAAGGGCGAAATCGTCATTTTTAAGAAGGATCGGGTTCAAAACACCCGGGATGAGCCTTGGCCAGTTGATTGTGGCCATTTCCTATTTTTTTGGGATTTTTCTAGAATTTTTCTGAATTTTCCGAATTTTTTTGAATTTTTTAGGATTTTCTATTTTTTTATTGAATTTTTGAATTTTTTATTATTTTTTATTATTTTAAAAAAATAATAATAAAAATAAACCGGACCGGGTCGGATGACCCGGCCCATGACCCAGACCCGCAACCCAAACCCGGCCCGCCTCCTCCATGCGAAAAACGGCGCCGTTTCGTGAGTTCTGATCAGACGCCTCAGATTAGGACACGTGGTGCGCCTTGGTGCGTCCGATCTCAGACAAGATCAGACGCACCGCGGAGAGCCACTTGGCCAAATCTAGACCATCCGATTGATTTTATTTTTATTATTTCGGAAATCATTTATTAATTCTGAAAATTATTTTCTTATTACCCAAAAATTCCCAGATCGCGACACGTGGCGAAGCCACGGCCGTCCGATCTGAGCTTTGACTTAGTCGGCCTGGGCCCGCCAATGCTGACATGGCTGCTGACGTGGTAAGCCACGTCAGCAGTTGACCCTCTGACCGGACCGGCCCGCCGGGGAAGACCGCCGGCACTTCGCCGGAACAGTGATTATTCCGGCGAAGCTGCCGGAAAATGACCAAAACTTGACGAAAACTCCAAATTTCTCGCAGATTTCTCTACCATTCGACCGCTCAGGCTCTCTACGCTACTAAGCAATGGAAATCACAACAACAAACACGTTGAAAACTGTCAAACCGAACCTTTACAGTCCTGGTTCCGGCAAAGCCCTGGTAAAAAGTTTCCTACATCTAAAACCGATTCCAAACACTCACCGAGGATCCATGAAGACTCAGAAGACTTACCTGAGCCTATTAAGGGCCGGCGACAGTCGAGACTCCTCAGATGAGCTTCAATCCGAGCCTTGGTCGATGGAAGCCTCAAGCTCAGTTTTCATCGTATCACCATACGAAAACAAAGGCAAGGCAAGCGTAGGAGTAGTTCTAATGAATTTTCAAAACCAGGCTCGCGCAAAAGGATGACAAACAGGCACGGCAGGGAACGATGAGTCGAGACACTCCTCTGGTCATTTTGTCGAGCACGTGTTGCGCGTAAACAGAAACAAGATTAAATGATTCCGTCGAAGCCCGGCGGGGAATACCGAGCTATATCAGTCATTCAAACCTACACTACACAACTTCGGGAAGATCGGATGGCAACGGTATTGGTCCGACTCGATCGAAATCAAGCCGGACCAAAATACCCTGTTCGGAGGAGCAGAAACAGGGGAAAAGAAAGTGAGGAAGGTGTGCAGAAAAATCGACCTGGTTCGCCGGGGACGATGCGATGGAGGGGCGACGACTTGGTCCGATCCGCGCCTCCTCCCTCTCTCAGAACTCACCAAACTTTCACCCCCCCCCCCCCCCGCCCCAAAACTCTCTCTCCTCTTCTCTTTTTGTTCATGGCCGACCCCCCTTTTGCCGTGGTCGACCAGCCCTTCTGCGGCCGTCCACCACGCCCGACCAATCTTTTTGTTCGCTCCCACCTTGCACGTTCTCCTTATTTTACCCGAAAGAAAGCCAACCACCATCCTCTGTCTCCGGCGCACCATTTTTTTTAGGCTGCGGTGGGTCTGCAACTGAGAGTTGCAGACCCGGTCGGACCGGGTCGGGTCGGACCGGACCCGACCGACCCGGTTCGACCAAATCGCCCAAATTGGCCCCCAAATCAACCTCTTTTCATGAAATTGGTGGCAAAATCGGACTCCTTGACATGTTTTCTATCAAATATGGGTATTCTCGTGAATCAATTGATTGCAATTTAGTGAAAACCCCAAATTGTCCCTAGGATCCGAAAATGAATTTCGCCTAATCGAGGGTCTAAACGACCAAATTAGTCACAATTGAGGCCACCAATGGATTCATAATGATGAAAACTATAGGGTAGAGGTGTTTAATTTGAATGGGTATGCCCGTATGAAATTTAATTTCAGAAATTGTGAAACCGGGGACTAAATTGAAAGAAAATTATGCAATTAAGCCCTTTTGTTTAAAATTGATCAAATTGGAGGGCAAATTGACCTAATTGCGCTTCAAGACTTTATAATACAATGTCATAGCTTATAAAAACCAATAATTGAAAATTAAAAGACTCGAAAGGGATTTTTTATGCTCGTTTCGGTTTTAGGTTTGTGAAGGAACCCCATGAATCGAGCCAAATTTCCCTAATAAAAAGTGAAAATATTAAAGAGAGAATTAAAATAAAATTTCTGAATATTTTTTTGTAATTTTCTGACCACGGATGGTATTTTTATGATTTTTTTGGTTATTTTTAATAATTAAATAAATAACAAAAAATATTAAAAAATACAAAAAATATTTTTTGTTCAAAATTGGTTCCTAAGGCTAGGCTAAGGCTTCCAAAGTTGATTTTGCAATTTTTGACCTTTTTTTGCTATTTTTAATTAATTTTAGAAATAAAAACTAAAATAAAAGATGGTCAAAAATCAGGTGTCAACACCTATTGGCCTAGAGAAATATCAATCAAGGCTTAGGAGTGATTTGGACCTGATTCACCCATGATGGGCAGAATCGTAATTTTGAATAATTCGATGAAAATTTTACCCTTAAAAGGGTAAATCTGTCATTTTGGACGAATTGAGAAGTCAAAAGACAGTGGAAATAGGATTGGCCATCAATCCAATCCATATCCTATTTTTCGGGAATTTCCAGGATTTTTCTGGAATTTTCAAGTGATTTTACCCTTGGAGGGGTAAAGTCATCATTTGGACAAAGACGAGAACTGAAAATCTCAAATATTAGGGTTGGTCGTCCACCTGACCCAAACCCTAACTTTAAGCAATTTCCAGAACTCGATTGAGACAAGAAAGACAATTTTCCCATTGAAGGGCAAGATCGTCATTTTGAGAAAAGAGACGAGACTCGAAAACCCAAACCTAAGAATTGGTCGCCTACCCGACCCTAATTCTTACCTTGGCATTATCGGCCTTACCTTGCATACACAGCAGGGGCAACTTACCCCTAAAGGGTAGTATCGTCAAATTTTATAAGAACGGATAAGAAACCCCAAAAATAGGGTTGACCAGTTGTCTGTGGTAAATCCTCGATTTTTGGGGATTTCTGGGGTGTCTAGGATTTTTCCACAATTTTTTCATATTTTTTGGAATTTTCTGGCATTTTCTAGCATTTTTTGGATTTTTTGAAATTTTTTCGATTTTTTTATTTTTAAAATCATTTTCTGATTTTTTTATTAAAAAAAGTTATTCGGGCCGGGTCGGGTGACCCAACCCACGACCCGCAGGCGACCGACCCGGCCCGGATCCGAGCCCGCGCGGCAAAACGGCACCGTATGCTCCTTTTTATTTTCGAATTATCGGACTTGATCCGACGGCCCTCATTGCGCCGCATGGCTATTCCGCGACCACTGGATAACCTGACTGGGATCTACGGTTCAGATTAGGCGAAGACTCGATCAGGGCCGTCTGATCAGATTACTTAAACCTACGGCCATGATTAAATTCCAAGATTCGATCTAGACCGTCTATTCACACTAACCTAAACGACGCCGCACCGCTACTAACCTAAACGGCACCGTTTCAGCTCGTTTTGATTTTCTGATTTTAAAACATTTTCGGATAAACCTAATTACTAATCGGACGGCCATTAAAATTTAGACTTGATTTACCTCGACCATCCGATATGTTTATTCGAATAACAGACCCTAACGGCCATGCTGACTGGACTAACACGTGGACTAATCGCGGGACGACACCTGGATATTTGACCAGTTGACTACGCCAGGTCAGCATCGTCTTCAACCTCTCGACCACAATTGAACGAACGGCTGTGGATCTCCGGCGATGATCCAACGGTGGATTTTCGATGAAATCGTGCAGAATCGACGGCAATCGACTCGTGATCGTCCCTAATCTAACATATCCAAGAATCACAGCACATCGTTCGCAAAATCGCAAGCATCGAGCAAGATACCGAGTACGGCCATGGGGGTTCGATCACACAGACTTACGCGAAATCAGATCAATTGATTCATAAATCGACACGGAATGAAGTACAGAGGACTTACCTCGAGCTCCGATTAAGCTCGCTCGGCCCAGATTTGGCTGGGCAAGAATCAGCTATGAAGGCTAAATCGGGAGACTCAATTCGAGGTATGTGAGCTAAATCGATGCAAAATGAAGATGTGAACATGGTCAGTGATGTTTAAGGAATGAAACGCCCATAGAAATTGCAAGAACGGGCATGAAAGACAAAAATCGCCATTGAAGCACAATGAAGGACTCGAGGTCAAGACTCACCTGTTTCGGAGGTTTCCGGCTATGCGATTGACGGCGACAGCTTCCTCTCAACACGGGTGACCTCCTGGTGACCTTCGCGAGCCCTGGTCTAGCCTGTGAAGGCCCGACCGCCGCTCGGTGAATTCGAGCTCAGTCCTCGACAATGGCGGTTGGAGGACGAGCCCTTTCTCTCTCTTTTTCTCTCTCTCTCGATTCTGTTTCCTTTCTTTCAACTGAATCCCCTTCTTCCTTCCTTCGCGAAGGCCTGTTAGCTTATATAGCTTGTTCGATTTTTGGCGCCGAACGGTGGATCTTCAACTGACTCGGTTTGGCACGTGTAGTCACGTGCAATTGGGTCAAAACGAAGTTGGGGAAGATGGGCATTTCACTCAATCCCTTTTGGTTCCGCGGTGAGCTTCATTTTGCACGAATTTGGCAAGGATTTGAGCTGTTTTTGCCTTTGTTGACTTTCGCAGGTCCGAAGGTTTGACTGACCTCGCCGGAGCTCGTCCGACGGTCATTTGTCATGGGGCCGGTCTTGATCGGCAGGTCTTGAGGTAAGGAGTAAGACGCCCACCATTCCCCTTTCAATTAGTCGCGAATTGACCTTCAATTTGGTCTTGGAAACTCGGTCTGTCACTGTTCATTTGCACGGGTGTTTTGAGGAAGACGACGACACTGTAGAAAACCGGTCTGAACCGGTTCCGAATTGGATTTTTCAAAATTAAACCCAAATCAGTAGGAAATTCTTACAATTGAACCTCCTAATCAAATCTAGGGCATGAATTTTATCTAGAAATATGGTTTTGCCCAAAAGTTTTCATCAATTTCTACAAAACCTCCAAATTTTCATTTAATTGGAAATTGGGGATCGTGTAATTGAGGGTGCAAATGATCAAATTGAGTCAAACCACCTGTACCAATCGATTTAAAATGGTGAAATCCATTGGGTAGCATGTTCAATTTGTAACGATAGTCCTTGAATTGAAAGTAATTTCGATTATGCTCAAATTCAAGGACTAAAATGCATTTATTTTTGCAATTGAACAACTTGTCCGAGAAATTAGGTCAAATTGAAATAGGGAACAATTAGATTGAATGTCAAGATCCTAGAAAATGCCAAAATTGGAATTTAAAAGACTCGATTGATATTTTTTTCTCAAATTCAATAGTACGGGTTACAAAGGAACGCCCACAATTGAATTTAATTTTGAAATTTTTGTGAGGTCAAAAATACAAGGGATTAAAAATAAAAATATTGGATATTTTTTCATATTTGTTTGACCTCGAATGCTATTTTTCTTGAATTTTTTGAGTATTTTTCTATTTTCTAAAAATAATAAAAAATGTGAAAAATATGAAAAATTATTTTTTGGTCAAGAATGGTTCCTTGGGCTTGGCCAAGGCCACCAAAGTTGATTTTGTAATTTTTTGACTTTTTATGAATTTTTTGTGATTTTTCAAAAATAAAACTAAAAAAGACTTGGTCGAAAATCAGGTGTCAACAACGTAGAATTCGAGTCATAGAATTCATATGATCCTCACTTGGAGCATGCATAAATTGACTCACAGCACTTACAGCATAGGCAATATCAGGACGAGTGTGTGATAAATAAATCAGTCTGCCACTAACCTTTGATAACTGTCTTTATTGGTCGGGACTTGATCCGGATACTCCCCCAGTTTATGATTCTGAACTATAGGGGTGTTAGCAGGCTTGCATTCTAGCATTTCAACTTCGGCCAACAAGTCCATCACGTACTTTTTCTGTGACAAGAAAATACATCCCTTTGATCTGGCCACTTCAATGCCTAAAAATACTTCAACCCTCCTAGATTCTTCATCTCGAACTCTTCTACTAACTTTTCTTGGAGTCTCGAAATCTCTTCAAGGTCATCTCATGTAATAATCATATCATCTACATATATAATTAAGGCTGTCACCTTACCTTCATGTCGTTTCAGAAATAAAGTGTGGTCTGAGTTACTTTGAGAATACCCACACTTTCTCATTGCTGAACTAAAGCGGCCAAACCAAGCACAAGGCGATTGCTTCAATCCATACAATGATCGTTCCAATTTGCACACCATATTGGGTTAAGTGACACAATTATATCCAAGTGGAACGTCCATGTAGATTTCTTCCTCTAAATCCCCATGAAGAAATGCATTCTTCACATCAAACTGATGTAACGGCCAGTCCAGGTTTGCTGCAAAAGACAATAATACTCTCACAGTATTAAGCTTTGCAACAGGAGAAAATGTTTCTTGGTAGTCTATACCATAAATTTGTGTATATCCCTTCGCTACCAACCGCGCCTTGTACCTCTCAATGGAACCATTTACTTTGTATTTAATAGAAAATACCCACTTACACCCTACTACTTTCTTTCCCTTCGGCAACTCTACAAGACTCCAAGTCTTGTTTTTTTGCAATGCTTCCATCTCTTCTTTCATTGCCTCAACCCACTTGGGATCCCTCAAAGCTTCTTGCACCCCAGTAGGAACTCTATTTGTAGAGACATTTGATACAAATGCCTTCAAAGGTTCAGATAATCTTTATGTTGAGACGTAATCTGCAATAGGATACCTTGATCTTCGCTCTTCCACCTCTGGTGAATATCGATTAGGAGGTTTTCCACGATTGTGCCTGTCAGGTAATTTATATCTAACAACCACATCAGAATCATTAAAGGAATCACCTGTAATAGTAGGACTTACCTCAGGAGTATCCTTAGGAGAATGGTCGGGTACTAAGGAGGGGACATCATGAGAGAGAGAGAGAGAGAGAGAGAGAGAGAGAGAGAGAGAGAGAGAGAGAGAGAGAGAGAGAGAGAGAGAGAGAGAGAGAGAGAGAGGGCTGTTCTTGAAACTATTCAGAAGCATTCTGTATCGATACTGGTTGTTCACCCTTCGCAACTTCTGTTATCGGCTCTGTCAAGGTTTGAGATGCTAATTTCTCTTCTGCATACAATATTGAGGTGCGCCGCGACTTAGACCCAGCCTCAGCCCCTGCCAAAACACCACCACTCTCTCACCAATGTTCCCTTTCTCGATGTATCTCCCCCTGAAAGGGATAATTGGTGTCGGGAAAGAAAAACTCAAACTCAATAAATGTGACATCCATGGTGACATGGGTCTTTTTAGTGGTCGTGGTAGCAACGATAACCTTTCTGATGGATTCCATATCCAAGAAACACACACCGGATAGCACAAGGATCTAGTTTGGTTCTTTGGTTCTTGTGAATATGAACATAAGCTACACAACCGAACACTTTAGGAGAAAGTATCAATACAGAGGGAAGAGTAACATGTGTCGAAAGTACTTGCAATGGGGTCTTGAAGTCTAGCACGCGAGAGGGCATCCGATTCATTAGGTAGACTGCAGTAACAACGGCGGCATCCCAAAAACGAGTGGGAACATGCCCACCCCTCAATAGAGCCCGAGCTGTATCTAGAATATGGCGATTTTTCCTTTCCGCAACTCCATTCTGCTGAGGAGTCTGAGTACACGATGTCTCATGAATAAGACCATGTTCATGAAAATATCAAGTGAGATGCTGATTTACATATTCACCCCCATTGTCTGTACGAAGGATACGGATTTGTGCTCCAAATTGTGTTTCAACCATGCGATGAAACCTTTGAAATATGGTAAAGGCTTCATTCTTGTGCTTTATCAAGTATAGCCATGTCATTCGTGTGCAATCATCCACAAACGTCACAAACCATCGAATTCCCGAAAGTGTAGTAATCGGTGAAGCACCCCACACATCAGAATGAATTAACATAAAAAGTGTTGTGCTTTTATTAAAACTCACTGGGAAAGGAACACGATGACTCTTTGCCAAGATGCATGTCTCACACTGAAATACGAAATTTGACAAACCCTTAAATAACTCAAGAAACAAGTACTTCAAATACCCAAAAGACGGATGTCCTAGTCGACGGTGCCATAACCATATTTCTTTCTCCTTACTTGTAGTCTGACCTCCGTTATGATGAACTCTGCCGGTAGTGAGATCATCCACGTAATATAGCCCCTCTCTCTTAGTATCTGTTGGCACCTAAATTTTGACTTTTAGAAATTTATTCATAAAATGAGGGTTATCACAATTCTCGCAAAAAATAATTCTTCATGCATTGCATTTTTAATTTTCTGTCGGTCGCATCATTTTATTTAAATCAATTGATTTTAATTTCAATAGGCAGTCGGACCAAACTCGGGCTGAAATTTTCGCCTATAGTCAGAGAGGGTGTGCCGAATTTCACATAGGCTAGTTGGACTAACTTTCATGTTAAAATCAGCCCATTCAAGCTTAGTTATTTAATTAAGGCTTTCAACTTAACGGAATGTGCTTCGATTGAAAAGACAAGCCCGTTATTTGCACTCGGATAGTTCGGCCATGACATGAATGGAGGCTGCCGCATTTTGCATGGCTATGATCTAAATTTCTAATCAGCCCATTTTGGTTAATTAATTTTGAAAGGGCCTCAGCTAATTATATGTCATGATCTTAAAGTTCAAACTAAGTCTGACATTGAGCCCATGAGACATTAATAATTCAGCCGTGCATCATGTCCATCTTAATTGGCCGAAATTTATCAAGGGTCTTAGTGGGTTTGGGATTCTGCCAAGTTCAAATTTAATCAAGGGTTTAGTCGGATCGGGATCCTTATCTTAACTAAGTGTTCTATTGGATGCGGGAACCCGAAATCCAACGGTCATCAACGAGTCGTACTCCTAATAGGATTAGTCGTGCCTAGCTCTATATAAAAGCTCATTCACGTTCACCAAAGAGATTTTCGGTGGACATAGTGGGCATTCACGTGAGAAAAGTGAGAGGGGGGCTTCATTCGGCGGACGTATTGAAATCTTCGGCATATATCTAGATGCTGAAAATTCGGAGCACATTCGAGGAGATTTGAAGAGTTCGATTGTTTTCCCATCCGGTCGGGACGATCCTCTTCGATCTTGCGAGCCCATCAGCAGAGCTCTCATCGTTCATCCTCATCCACGATTGTGAAACGTCATGCAAATCAGCACCCCCGTCAGACGTAAACTCTGTCACCAGTAGCTCAGCCGAAGTCCTTCCTTGCTTGCCAATAATCAGCCCCGGTGCCGACGGTCAGTCCGCTTGAAGTTACTGTCCAGTTTCGTTCTAGCACAGAACCAATTATCTCGCTGTTTGAAGAGCGAATCCAGTAAAAAGAAACAGCTCTTGTGTGCTTGTGCGTTGCTGGATTTTCGGCATTGAAAAGGTAACAAATTCTCATCTCTTTATCGCAAATTCATGCCTGTTTTGCTTTGAAAACTCACATGTCTTTCTTTGATGATTTGATGAATTCGTTTGTCTTGCAATTAAGGGTAGGAATCTGTGCCTTTTCGTCAATGCATGTCAGAACCGGAAGTCGATCGGGCTGCATTAGGTGAATAAGACTTATGCATGTTAAGCTTCCATTAATTGGTCAAATCCTGTGATGCCCTCGAGAGCCAATGGTTGTTAATTGAAGTCGTGTCTCATCTCAGAATAATGAGTTGACTAGTGAGATCAAATTGGGTGGATACAAACCCTGTCATGGCCGAGATTAATATGTTGGGGTTAATTTCATTGTGGCAATCGTCATTGGCTTTCGATTAGTGGAAATTGCTTATGACATCTTCCTAATTTGGACAAGGGTTTGCGTTTCATTGAGGACGTTCGCTTGCCGTGGGTTTCAAAGTTTATCTTTAACATGAGGTTTGGGTGCATCTATATGATCGATTGAACTTATCCTATGACTATTCGGATGGCGTTGATTTGTGTTAGCAATAGGATTTGACTTCATCGGATAATATTCGCATTAGTCATGGATAAACTCTTGACCTTGATCGTTATCTATAGCACGTGGGTTGGTTGGATATTTTATCTGGCGTTTTTTATTGGTTTAACTTTGAGAATGTTCACGTTGTGGATAAAGTCCGTAATTTTGAGAATTATCGGAGTCAATTTTTTCGATCTTAAAGATAATTTTCTCAAATCAAATTAGATAAAATTTTAAATGAGGAAAGGTGGATCCTCTCTCATATTTTCGGTCACCCCTCATGGATTTCGAAATCAAAACTCAATTGACTCATTCTTATTTTTGTCATGATTGATTGTTTTGCTTTGTTTATAAAGTTTGCACTTTAATAAACAAAATTGCCCATAACACATGCTCTCCAATTGTGCCTTGCCCCTTCGGAAAACGTACATTAAAGGCAACATATAACTTCGATCTCGAAGCACGATCGTGCCCGTACGTGTGAATTAGATATCAAATCCTCAATCTTGAGGAGCGGATCGCTAATTCTTAAATAGAATTTCAAGGTTTGCCCTATGTATATAGGGACGACGATTATTCTATAAAATATTCACTTGCTAACCCTAATCTCGGGGATGTTGTGAATAAAATCGGATTTTCCGATTTAAAGGTGTTTTATGGGCAATATTGTTTATTTTTGTTCAAATTTTCATTATTTTCATGTTTTAAAAAATTCCAAAAAAATTCCATGGTTTTCTTGAGTTAAATCACATTTCTTTTGACTTTAGGATAGCTTTTATATTTCATTTCTCATAAATTCGAAAATAAACAAAAAAATACAAAAAATGTCATTTACATTGCATAGCATACAATTTAGTTTGCATTGTCATGTTTTCCATGTCATGCATATTTGCCATGTCATGCATTTTGTCACGTCATGCACTTGGCCACGTCATGCATTTTACCACGTCATCTTGCCATGTCATGCAACGTTATCATGTCATATCATCTCACAATTCATCAAATTAAGGATTTTTCATGAACATTGGGTACCGAAATGGCATTAATTTTTAATTAATATAACCAAGTCCTCGAACTCATTTTCTCTAGTTCGTAGAGATAAAATAGTTCTCCCTCTATTTTATATAGGTTTCTAATCAACCTATAGTAAATGATTAGTGACGGCTCCGATTGAATATTTTTTCACGAACAAACTTAAATTGCGATTTGGTAGGACTTTGGACGGTCCGAGTTAGGTTAGTTAATTTAATTGACCTAATAATCCATTAGCCTATTTTTTAGGTCGCGACAGTACCACGTCCAATTATCTCCTTCGTGAGGATATCCTGAAATAAACAAAAGTCGGGATACATAAGGACACTGCAATTCAACTCCTCAGTAACTTGTCCAATAGATAACAGTCGATTAGATAATGAGGGCATAAGCAAAGTGTGATTTAAGGAAAGAGAGAGGGTAAGAGCAACACTCCCAGCCCTTGTCATTAGATTTCTACGACCATTAGCATTATAGATACTTCGTCTTTGCGGAGTGGTGTGACAAACGAAGTCATCAGGATTAAGCGTCATATAATCGGTAGCTCCTGAATCAATAATCCACCTACTGTCCCCATCTCGATGAGTATGGATAAAAGTACCCCCACCTGCTATAAACTCGGTCTTTTTCTTGGCCTGCAAATCTTTCCACCAATCGGGATACCCATGTAACTTAAAGCAAGTCTCCCTCGTATGTTTTGGATTCCTACAATGGGTACATCCCGAAATTGATAGTGACTTGTGCTTGGAACTCGTATTAGACCTTCCACCCAGAAATGCAGTTCTTGGTTCCGAGATGCCGTCAAGAGATCGTGGCACCATCCTCCCTCCACGAGATACCATTGCAGCAACCTTTTTCCAAATGCGTCTTCTCAACAGTAGCCGCAGTCTTTTCTTTTGCCAAAACTACCAATTCGTAGAGGCACACATTCAACAGAGTTGTTAGAGATATCGAGGATCCTTGTAGAAGGTCCACAAGTCCACACCTCGTCTGGTGTGAACTCCAAAAGAGACGTTTTCTTGAGTAGCCGCAGTCTTTTCGAGTTGCCGCAGTCTTTTCTTTTGCTAAGACTACCAAGGAACGCACGATCCGCTCAGCACAAGACACCAAAACAGCAGGCCAAAAAACCAGCAGCCACACCAAATAGCAGAAGGAAACGCGAAACTGAATTGATCAAATTAAGCTATATTTTCTTATATAGAAAACGCCAACTGAAGAAAACGCCAAACTGAAGACGCCAAACACAAACCCACCAACTCGCATACCACCAGCAAAATCGTGGAATAAAAGCACCAAGCACCGAATAGTGGAAGATGCCAAAATCGTGCCGTTCACGCCAAAAAACAGCACAAAGAAACAGACAAGTTCGCCCGTGTAAACCAGGAGCAGAAGCCGAGAAGCAAGCGGACTGTGTAAGGCTCAAAACAAGCCTTGAAATTTAGGTCAAGGTTAAGTTGCGAAAATCCACTCTTCGACTGGATGCGAAAATCCACAGAAGTTGAGGATTAATCTTATGACTGAAACCCACACGAAAACCGATGCACCTGAGTGTCTTACCTTTGCTTCGGAAAATCCACAGGAGAGTGGTCCACAGAAGTTGCGATATAATACGCAAAGCAGCAGAATTGAAACCACCACCAACCTGGCTTCGGAAAATCCACAGAAGAGTGGTCCACAGAAGTTACGAAAATCCCGTCTTGACTCGACCAAAGCAGCAGAATTGTGCCAGAATTCAGAAGCACGCCAAAACAGCTAAATCGAAACCAATCCGATATAATACGCTTTCCACCACCAATCTGATCGATGGAAAGAAAGTGAAAACACATATATTACGAAGAACAATTCTCAACTCCAACAATGTCAAGCGAAAATCCTCGAATTCAAAACCTGAATTCAATAACGAACCCCAGAATTCAACAACGAAATTTAATCCAGCAGCAATTATAATCCGACGATGCCACGCGCGAATCCCCGAATTCAACAACGGAAGTGAAACCCTTCTCGAAGAAAACCCATAGGATCAATGCTCTGATACCATGAAGAAATATAATAATGAATGAAGGGAAATTTTTCTCCATTATTCTTTCAGTTTTACAAGCTTTGTATATATTCACAATAGAGGACCTTAACCCTAGGAACCATTCCCTATTAAGAGATAATATCAACGAGGGACAAAATATGAAGTAAATATTACAGATTCCTAAATTAGCTCTAATTTACAGCTCACGTTAACAATCTCTTCCTATCTAACTTTTCTTAACTAGAATCTGAACCACAAACATCATATGAATTGCAAAGTACAAACTGAAATCTCCATTAATCAAAGTATACTCGGGCTCTCGACAAGTCCTTAGAATGTTTCTTCTACTTGTTTTGTTCCCATTATTCTCACCTTACTGCTATTTGGAAAGATTAAAAAGATCATTCTCTTTGCCCACGGTTCGAGCGGGAAGGGCGGCTCGCCTGAGCTGTTTGATGGATCTGTTGCCGATGAAGCGCGGCCATCTTGTTGAAGCGCTCAATGTTCATATTCTGCATCAAGCAGAAAGAGTTACATCCCAAGCATAATTTGTGCAATGTTAGTGCTAGCATATTTATTAGCCCAATCTCATTATTTCATAGAATCGAAAGTCCTACAGATTTGGAAAAGTAGTTAACCAGGAGATTCCACAGTAAATATTACGTGAATCGAATTCTACACTACATATCACTTACTTGGGCGAGATAGGCACAATAAGGGTCTGGCACGGGCAGTACCGGAGCGCTGCTCCTGCCCTTCGGATTCACTTGAGCTTGAAAGTGCTGGGCAGCCACAAGCGGCGGCACCATGTAGGGCTGCGGCACGAACGCCGCCATGGGATTGATGTCGAGCATCCCGAGCCCAACCCCGGCGGTGCGCGCCGCGAGGAGGGACATCTGGAGTTGCTGGTGGTGCATCGCCATGCTGGGCAGGATCATCTGGGGCATGTTGTTGCGGAGGCTCATCATCTGGACTTGCGCTTGGAGTTGCTTCAAGTAGTCTATCACCTCGTCCAGCATCGAAGCCTTATCAGTCTGCATGTTTCATTTTAACATGCGTCAGTGGAAAACAATGTGTTTTCTGCGTGAAAATTTATCTGCGGGACACTTAACAAAGATTTTTTCTCACCTTGCTTGCGTTGGGCACCAACCTCTGCAGGGCCTTCATCTTCTGGTTTATCCTATCTCTACGTCGCTACAATGATCATATTTACAAGTCGCATTAGGAAAATAAAAAGACAAATTATGCGAACATCCTTTTTTTTTTGGGTCCCCTTTCTTCATCAGCTTACTTGAACGCACACTTGGTTTTCTTACGAGGATAAAGTTTAAGCAGAAGGTTCTTATGTACCCTCGTGGTGAGGAAATTATTTAGCAAGTACGCCTATTTAGATCGTCCGGTTTGACAGGATTCACAAAAGACCCATCAAATCTGCCGATACTATCATTTTAGTATGGAAGCTGAAACTATGACAGTACGACGGTACTGTCATTATTTCTTACCCCACGATTTTCTAATTAATGAATACTTTATGCAAAATACGTGGTGGTGTGATGTGGATCTACGGTTAAAAATAACTGACAGTACTGCCAGACTGTCAGGAAAGCATTTTCTGAATCATTAATCAAACGGGTACCATAATGAGATCCGCATGGATATATTCCACTTATGTGGTCCAAAGACTAGGGGTGTCAATGGGCCGGGTCGGGTCTCGGCCCGGCCCGAGCCGGCCCGAATTGAGCAGTACCATGCTCGGGCCGGCCCGAACCGGGCCGGGCCGGGCCGGATTTGGGCCGAAAATATTTTTTTCTTTCCTTTTTTTAAAATTTTTTTGAATTAAAATTAATTAACAAACCATCAAATGAAAAAATATAAAAATAAAATATAAAAATAAATTAAATTTAAAAGAAAAAAAATAGGTATTTACAAAAGTTTGGCGTCGGGCCGGCCCGGCCCGACCCGGCCCAAGTACTAGACCCGACCCGAAAAGGTAGAAAAATTTTGGGCCGGGCCGGGCCGGCCCGTCCGGCGCGGGCCAAATTGACAGCCCTACCAAAGACCATGCAATAAATTTCTGAAAGCAAGTATCGGGTAGACTTGTTCTACTAGATCAAGCTAATCACATTTTATGAACTCATGAGATTCACGTTGGAGACTCTTACAAAGATATAAATTTTGCTGGCTTCTTGAATTAGATAGCTTCCACATAAGGAAACATACATTCATATGCTTCTTCAGACGTATTATGTACAGGTGACTACTCTACCTGCTCTGAGAGATTATGAGTGGCAGAAGCTCTGCTTCTCCTGGTTGATTGTGAAGGGCCAATTTCACCTTTATCCTCACCATCTTCATCTTGATTTTCCTGTCAAAGCATAAACCATAAGATGCGATCAATCACTTCGGCAAACAAGGCTAATGTTCCCTTAAGCAAATCGAATTCCTTGAATTCAAACGCGTATATTCCTAGGAATTCTATCTCTCTAGGGTTCATATCGACTTTTGAATCAAGCGAGTCACACGTGACATGACGTCCATTAACCTATACAAAAAAAACGTGATGAAGATTCGATAGACATGATTAACCACCCCCCCCCCCCCCGGCGGTCTGTTCGGGCGGCTCTTCCATAGAATTAAGCAAATGTATTACGAGTAAAGAGAACTCATGTACCGATTCGCCATGAGAAGTCGAGCAGTCCTCTTCCGCGATTTTGGTCTTGAAGATCTCAGGGGATTCGAAGGAAGCCCACGTCCTCATCGTCATGTCGTCGTCCCCGTAAATTGCGGGGCTCGCGCTGCCGCACATGCTGCGTTCCTCCCTATTGATTCCCCCAGCAACGCCATGTCCCGACTTCTTCTTCATAACATGGACGAGCTCAGAGTCAGGCCGATTCCTTTTCCTGACCAAGTAATTATTCACCGGACATTGCAGCCTGGCATGGCTCTTGTACAAGATGCCACCAGTCGATGGTGGTGGGGGCTGGTCTTGTCGGGGAGGCGATGGGTTCTTGTGACACGTGGCCTGGTGGACAATGGACTCTAGAGTGTCACTGCTTCCCGGTGGTAGGGGCTTCAATGGGCCGTGGCCGTGCATGGCTAGTCGCCCATTCTCCCATGTCAGCTCTGCAACTCCATGATTTGACCTGTCGTACATGTTCAAGCTCGTCAATACGCATCACTAACTCTCTCTCTGTGTTGGAGCTACGAACAAAGCACAGATTCGATGGAATTGATGCAAGTGCGTGTTCCAAGTTCAAGATAGAGATGGTTTAGCACAAAAATGGATTGGATTTCTCCGCGAAAAAAAGTAGATTTTACGTTCGCACGTCGATCGTACATCACGCGTGTATAGGCATATCATATCGCGAAAACTAGGGGAGAATATCGCGATGAAATGGGAAGCGTCGAGATGGCGGATGAAGAGAATGTCGAATGTCATACATGGAAGAAGAAGAATAAGAATGGTGAGGATGAATCTGGGGGATCTGCAGGTTAGTCCCACTCCCATCTCCTCCCCGGACTTGTTCTTGTCTTTGCTGCCTCGGATTCCAATCTGGTGCAACGCAATCACTCATCTCTCTCTCTCTCTCTCTGATCTATGTGAACAGGAAGGAAGTCCAGGAACAGATTTTTGAGTTGGGATTCCCATGTGTAGTTTCCTTATCCATGGGGACCCTTTTGGGGGTCAGTCACGTAGGCTTGATAGTGATTTTTTTGTCACAAATCACGTAAGTGGTGCAAAAAATTGAAGGAGGAGGAGAAAACTCATTTGTAAATGGTCCATGAGGGAATAAATATGATTTGATTCTTGTGCCACAGATGACCACAACATTTGATTTGATGTAGATGCAGCTTAAATTGTAGCTGCATCGCGTCCTACATGCACCGTGAGAATGCAATCTTGTTCTAAAGTCGCCGCACCTCAAAAGTGGGCGAGGCGGCTCTTCCCTGAAAGCCACTCATAAAACTGCCGCGTAATCTCGACGGTGGACTCACGACTCGGACAGTCGACGGAGACAGCCGGCGAGCTGGAGCGATCGCTGCGTCTGTGTCTTTCCTCTAGGGATGTCTCTAATAAGTTCCGCCATGTATTCATGATTGACGTCAAGTGGCCTTGCGCGACCGCGGAACTGTGTGGCTATTGAGGGAATTGAGAGAACGGGGGAGTACCCCGAAAATGAGTAGAGCGAGACATTGACGTCGAATTGACTCGTACCGTTGAGATCGGAGAGCATGA
The DNA here is from genome assembly GCA_021437785.1 of Rhodomyrtus psidioides. NCBI lineage: Eukaryota > Viridiplantae > Streptophyta > Magnoliopsida > Myrtales > Myrtaceae > Rhodomyrtus > Rhodomyrtus psidioides. Next base: position 6,958,680 of record JAILYB010000015.1, on the reverse strand, counting down.
GCGGTGGGCTCGGTGTTGAGCTGATCTGATCTGCTTGGCATTAATATTTTCCCAAGTCCCCAAAGCATATGACAACCTCAAGATCAGATCCGCCATAGCTGGTTCAGGTCCACAATTTCCTTGGCCAGATTTCTTTTCGGGCACACCAATTCGGTTTTGTCATTTGTGACTCAGAGAAATCTTGGAAAGAACTAATTAAACCCGCATCGAAAAAGACAGTGCAGAGAAATTCTAGCACGAAAGGAACACGATCGTCGTGTCCAACAAGACGTCGGGAACCCTAGTTTTTTTTTTTTTTTTTGTCCAATCGTATAACCAAGTAATCGTGAATACAGCTCTTTTGTGTCTCGACAACGAGATTTGTCTTTCACTTGCGCTAACGACGCGAGTTCCGACATTTGTTGATCGCCGATTTTATGAACATTCTTTTGGATCGTGAACGTGTGACGATGAAAGATCATGGCGTGTCATGTTTGTTTCCTGAATGACACTACGTGTGTCTGCTGCCATGGTCTGCTACGTAGATATAATGGAATGTAATGTAATGTAATGTTGAACGTATCCAAATCATTCGGTGGTTTCTTCTCAGCCAGGCAGAGTCTTTCATTGATCAAATCGAGCTATCCAAATCAAAATAGACAATCTGATTTAATCTATGTTATCTCTTCAAAATTTTAAAAAATTCCCGCCCACATTTTTCCTCTCTTCAAGAGGTGACATGGATCAAATCGGGCCGTCCATTTTGATTTGGACTGCCCGATTTGATGAACGTCACCTCTAACATTGAATTGGCAATGTTATGGGATCTATTTTCCTTCCCGAGGCCTGTGGAAAATGACTGTAGTGTGCTTTTTTGGATCAGCTATTCCACTGCGACTAAGACAGAGGAATCCCCCACCCTCCGTCCCCTTTTTTTCTAGGGAGAGGAGTTTTTTATTATTAAATGGAGGGTGGAGATCTCCATGCCTTAGTCCACTGGATCCAAATCTCCTTTTCCATCCCCAGCATGTCCAGCGAACACGTAGGGCTCCACTCTCTCTCTCTCTCTCCACGCCACGTGGAGAGCGTCCATTGGTCCTCTGTGGCCACCACGTGTCAACATCAATCCCATTTTTTCCTCTTCGATCCAAGGCGTCGGCCATAGATCCTGGGCTTGGTCTTGGTCTTGGGCTTGGGCTTGTTCGCCGGGATCATGCGATTGCAACTTGTAGGCCCATTTTCGGTAGTCGGTCCCACAAGATGATTCAATTGCGCCTTTGCATGACAACGGGAATCATTGTTATTTGTTATTGTTATTGTTCATTTTCAACTTATCACAATATCAATTTGTTTTCAAATTTTCATTTCTAACTAAAGGGAGGCTCCAAATAGGATTCTAATGGATAAACTCCACACTAAAAGTCGGATTCCGCATAGAGAAGGCTCCGCATAGGCACCTAAAAATTATTTCGTAAGGGCCGGGGTCTATTCTCATGCAGAGGAAGGTCCACAGATTTCAAATCGATAAACTTTACTTCACACGAAAAGACATATCGCACCTCGATGCGATTCGTTTAAAGCGATGAGGGAGCTCGTATGTTACACAGATTACAGATAAGCTTAAAAAGGAATTGTATTCAACATAAGAGAGTTTTCAAGTATTTTTAATACAAAAAAAAATTCACGATAAAATCTCAGGAATTAGTCATGCCCAAAATGTTTGAGGTCTTAGACACTAAACGACAAATTGCATCCCAATGGGTTGGGCATAATGGGCTGATGAGTCGTGTAGACGAGTTCGCAAGACCTTAGTATATATGTATGTGCACCTCGTACGACGACGTACCTACGATTATTCGTTTCGGACCAACCAACCGTGGGCAAGTCATATTCCCGTCATATATACGTGCGCGTGTTGTGTAAGTTTTCTCCAACTTTGAAATTAGTCATGGTCAGAGTAAAGTCCCTGCTGCAGACGATGTAATATTTGAGGGCAAAATATAAACGACAGTCAAGTGCAGCGGTGCGTGCACGCCGCAATGAATTCAATATGGCTGAACACAGAATAATTAAATATTAAATTACCCTTTCATTCAATAATTTAAATTTTTAGAACAATTGATTTCGCATGATAACGGAACATGAAATCTTAAGTTCAAAAATTAACGATGGATCAATCTTCTTCGACCCACTTACACAGTAGATGGGCATTTCTATCCCCTGTGAATATATAACTTTTCCCTAATATGATCAAGATGTTCCTCTTATTTGTTGAAGATTTTGAGTGATTATCAGCTCAAAAGCCAAATAAAGCCGACCCAAATCCCCCGTACACAAGAGGGCAAGTGAGAGCCTTGTGTTTCTCCGTGCGACTGACTGTTGCAAGAGAGGAAAAAGCCACGAAAGAGGACGAATCGTGCTTGAACTCGCTGTGAAGCAAACATGAGGATGCTTCGTGGGACAAACCCGACAAATTTGGTACCGACACACTTCGTCTGGCGACGTTCTCATGTCCCTTTGAAGGCCACAGGAGCGTCACGAGACCCATTGTATTCACCGGAAGATCACACATCTTTACTACGAACACATCCCCCCGATCACATCGTATCTGAAGACTGCATCAACCAGTGACTAGTGAGCTCGGGGCTGATGGCTATTTCGCTTGATTCAAGGGTGGTTGTCTCTGTCTGAGTCGATTTTTTCACTGGGTTTCTCTTAATAACCGTCACTTGTATGTCTGTGGCTCTGATTTGTTTTGTCCCGCTTCTTGGTTCAATTTGTGCGAGTGGTTTGATGGGGGAGGTGGGGGTTGGTGGATGTTTGATATCATATGTTAGTTGATATGTATCTGTCATGAAGTTGATGTGGTGCGACTCTTGTGGCTCAAGCACATGTAGCATGCACAGGTGAATCATGAATCTTCATTTAGAAGCGTCGTGGACTTTTCATTTGCCTGTTGCTGGTTGGAAACTTGTGGTGTGGCGTTTCTTCTACTTTTGGTCTCACTACCGGATGCAATAATTCACTCCCATGTTTTTGTTGGTGTTTCCTAATTTTGCACTTCATGACATCCGAAATGTTCTTTTCCATAGTTGCTGTCTGCTTGTTGTTCACTCTGGATCTTGGATCTTCTTTCGGACACAGGTTGTTGCAATCGTCTAGAGTAACGTAAGTTTCTGATGCAAATTCTCTCTATTCTAGAACTGAATGCACCTGTTGGTCTGTGTATTTATGTGCTGTTGCCGAAGAATTTTCTGTCCTCAAAGTCTGCAGAAAGTTCTGAACTTCATCCTGCAATTGCTTATTCTTGAATTGCTTAATCAGCTGGAAGATTAGATGATTACGTCTTCATGGACCATTCTGTCTTGCCTGGTCATGCATGGATCAAAAGAGTGTCCACTAATCTGTCTGTGTCGGTATCTTCAGAGTTTGAACCACTAGGCAAAATGCAAAATGTTGACATATTGTAATCTGCTGTGTCCTTCTATTGCAGTTTATCAGGGTAAATTTGTTACAGGAGTGAGAGATCCTCAACCAATCTCCACCAATGGGAGTGTTCTGCCTCTCCTTGTTTGTCTTGTTACATTCTCTGTCCCCGGGTTTCGCCCAAAAAGTTGCGTATTCTACTCTCGTTCTGGATGGTACCAATACAGTAGCCCAAACTGATGATAATTTCGTCTGTGCAACTCTTGACTGGTGGCCTCACGACAAGTGTGACTACAACATCTGTCCTTGGGGATACACATCTGTGATAAATCTAGTGAGAATCTGGAAGTTCGTATTATCTTGGGGTTTAATTGTCGCACTTAAGTTTTTTAATCCATTCTTTGCTTTTGATATATTTCAGAACTTATCTCATCCTGTTCTTGGGAAGGCGATCCAAGGTTAGTCTACCTGCAACGCTTATTGGATTTTTTACGTTATAGGATTGTCTTTCAAGCTGAGCTTGGTCGGATGAAAAGCCTAGATCACCTCTAAAAACTGCACTGTTCAAATATGTTCACTTATGGAGTGTGATGGACATTATATTTGTTGAGCATGTTGTCTAATGCATGCCATTGCTAATTCATCATGTGGCGTGATAGCTTTTAAGAGTTTGAGGATAAGGATCGGCGGCTCTTTGCAAGATCAAGTGCTGTACGATATCGGAAAGCCGAAGTACCCGTGCCATCCATTTGGAAGAGAGAAAGGCGGCCTGTTTGGCTTCTCCACAGGATGTCTACGTATGGAAAGATGGGACGAATTGAACCAATTGTTCAGCAGAACAGGGTAAGCTTAAGCTGGACTGCTCCTTAATGACTAGATTAGCACGATATCTTGTTATGCTTATAGCATTGCAAAATCTTGAGGTTGTTCATAACTTAATGTGAATTTGGGAGAAGTAAACCTTCAACTTATGCTTTTGTATTTGGTTATTCCTTAAGTTGCTTTCTGAATGAAAGCATGGGTGTCACAATGATAGTTATGAAATTTGAATATTCTGGTTTCAGGGCCCTTGTGACTTTTGGCCTGAATGCATTATATGGACGGCACCAGATCAAGAAGGGTGTCTGGGGAGGAGATTGGGACTTTAGTAATGCATATGAGCTCATAAAGTACACAGTTGCGAAGAAATACCCAGTAGATGCATGGGAATTCGGTATGCACTGTGCTTAGAAAATTTCCTGTCCATGTGAATCTGCCTCACCTCCATGATTCTATCTGCATGAAGGTAATGAGCTTAGTGGAAGTGGGATCGGAGCAAGTGTTGGGGTTGAACAATATGGAAAAGACTTAGTATCCCTCAAAGCCATTATCAGTGAATTCTACAAGAATGCTCGTTCGAAGCCTTCCCTTGTGGCACCGGGGGGGTTCTTTGATCAGGATTGGTACAGGAAGCTTCTGCAGGTTTCGGGTTCCGGCGTGATCGATGCCATGACACATCATATTTACAATCTGGGACCAGGTACTATACTGATGCTAAGCTATTTTATCGTATTTGTCATATTATTCTAATATGATTGAACCTGCAGATATTGTTGAAATGGCTGAATATTCTGTAATTTAATACCTAAAGTAGGCTTCTTACCTAATTTAGGTGTATCTATACCTAACTTAGGTTCCCTACCTAACTTAGGTGTATCTATACCTAAATTAGGTCTCTTACCTAACTAGATTAGGTTTCTTACCTAACTTAGGTCTCTTACCTAACTAGATTAGGTTTCTTACCTAACTTAAGGTTTCTTTTTCTTGTATATATATTCACTTTGTAAGAACCCAAAAGAAGCAAGAGAGTATAGATTCCTTTCTTCATGGTATCAGAGCCAAAAACTGTGGCAAACCTTCGTTAGTCTTGCACCCTTTGTCTCTATCTTATATTCATCATGTCTGATAAAACCCTTGAGAATATTCTCATTTCCAGAAAAATGCAACCCTCAGAAAAAACTCCGACACACACCGACTCTCACCCAATTCAGATCACTACAATCAAGCTGAATGGTGATAACTTTCTTCGGTGGTCACAATCTGTTCGGATGTATATCCGAGGGAGAGGAAAAATGGGATATTTGACCGGGGATAAAGCCGAACCAGCAGAAACTGACCCGACTTGGGCTGTTTGGGATGCTGAGAATTCAACGGTGATGACGTGGCTGGTGAATTCTATGGAGGAAGAAATTGGTGCCAATTATATGTGCTTTCCTACTGCCAAGGAGCTGTGGGATAGCGTGAATCAAATGTATTCTGATTTGGGGAACAAATCCCAAATATATGAGCTAAAATTGCAGCTCAGTGATATTCGGCAAGGAGATGATACAGTCACAAAGTATTTTAATGTCTTAAGAAGGCTGTGGCAGGATCTTGACCTCTTCAACAATTATGAGTGGAAATCCGTTGAAGATTTCCAGCATTGTAACAAGGTAACTGAGGCTGATCGTATTTTTAAGTTTATTGCAGGTCTTCGTGATGAATTTGATGAAGTTAGAGGAAGGATACTTGGGAGACAGCCCTTCCCATCTATTGGTGAAGTTTTTTCTGAAGTTAGAAGAGAAGAAAGTCGGAGGAGTGTCATGCTTGGTAAACCCAATACCGAAGCAAAAACCTTTGCTGGAGGGCATTCTGATGCCTCGGCGTTGGTTGGTTCTGAAGCAAATGTTGGCAAGTTGAGTTACACTACACGCAGGATAGATGAGAAGCCTCGTGTGTGGTGTGATCACTGTAATAGGCCTCGACATACTCGAGACACATGCTGGAAAATCCATGGGAAACCAACATCGTCAATGAGAGGTGGCAAGATGGGAAGCAGAATCTATCCTTCGGCCAATGAAGCTGAAACTAATCCATTCAGCAAGGAACAGATTGGTCATTTGTTGCAACTATTGAAGTCTAACTCAGTCCAGAGTAAACCAACAGCATCTATTGCCCAAAAAGGTAGTAATGCAAGTGCTCTTTCTGGATTCTCTACTGCTGGACCTTGGATTATTGATTCAGGTGCCTCTGACCACATGACAAGTTTTCACTACCTATTCAAATCCTATTTTCCTTGTCCGGGTAATCAAAAAATCCGAATAGCCGATGGTAGTTTCTCACCCATTGCAGGGAAAGGCTCTATAAAAATTTCAGATTCCATAGACCTTCTGAATGTCCTACATGTTCCTAAACTTACTTGTAACCTTTTGTCAGTTAGCAAATTGTCTAAAGATTCTAATTGTCGTGTCATTTTCTTTGACTCCTATTGTGAATTTCAGGAGAATATTTCGGGGAAGACGATTGGCAGTGCTAGAATGGTTGATGGTCTCTACTACTTTGATGAGTTCGTCTTCGATAAAAAAGCTCAGGCATGCAGTACTTCCTGTTCATCTCCTGTCCAAGAACAGATTTTACTTTGGCATCATAGGCTAGGACATCCAAGTTTTGAATATTTAAGACATTTGTTCCCGTCTTTATTTAAAGGTGTAGTTATGTCATCACTTCATTGTGAAAGTTGCCTTCTTTCTAAAAGTACTCGAGTCCCTTATACTACAAATCCTTATCGTGCATCCAAACCTTTTTACTTAATTCATAGTGATGTTTGGGGTCCCTCACCTATCACTACTATGACCGAAAAAAGATAGTTTGTGACTTTCATTGATGATCACACACGCTTGACTTGGGTCTATATGATGAGTGCCAAGTCTGAGGTTGAGAAATTATTCAAGGATTTTTATCACATGGTTGCAAATCACTTTCAAGCTCAAATCAGCATTTTGCGGACTGACAATGGCACAGAATTTTTCAATCAGTGTTTGGGGGCATTTTTGAGGGAAAAAGGTGTACAACACCAATCTTCTTGTCGGGACACACCCCAACAAAATGGTATTGCTGAAAGAAAAAACAGACACCTTCTTGAAGTAGCTCGTACTCTAATGTTTTCTATGAATGTCCCTAAGTACTTATGGGGTGAGGCTGTATTGACTGCATCATATTTAATAAATCGGATGCCTACTCGGGTTCTTCGATATATCACACCTTTAGAGTGTTTCAAAAAGGAATTTTCAACAGCCCGTATTCATTCAGATTTGCCTTTAAAGGTATTTGGTTGTACTGTTTTTGTTCATTTACCTGCTCCCTTCCGGTCCAAGCTTGATCCTAGAGCTGTGAAGTGTGTTTTTATTGGATACTCTCCAACTCAAAAGGGCTACAAGTGCTATGATCCTCAAACCAAAAAAAATTATGTTAGCCTTGATGTCTCGTTTCTTGAACTACAACCTTTTTTCCCAAAAAAACTTCTTCAGGGGGAGCGGGATAATGAAGATAATTTTTTGGGACCATCTCTCTCTAATCCGGTCCCGATTTTGACTCCAACCGAATCTATTCTATCTCCTGTGTCAGTCCAAACACCTTCTCTACCAAAAAGTATTGATGTTTCAAGGATAGGGGGAGAAAAAGTATTAGATTCTGAGTTTCAGGTTTATTCTAGAAGAAAGACACTTCAAACGGCAAGAGACCATCTCATTCTCGAACCACACCAGTCTGAAGCCTCGAAAGATGACTCCTCTCATCCTTCCGGTAATTATGATCTCACTTTACCTTCAGTATCTTCTTCTGATTTGAATCCTTCTACCCTTGATATTCCTATAGCACTTCGAAAAGGGATAAGGTCTTGTACTCAGCACCCTATTGCAAATCATGTGTCCTACAAAAACCTATCACACAACTACAGAGCATTCATTGCAAATCTATCTCACATATCTGTTCCTAGAAACATTCAAGAAGCCTTGAATGATCCAAAGTGGAAAGTGGCAGTAGAGGAAGAGATAGGGGCACTTGAGAAAAATGGCACTTGGGAGTTAGTTGATTTACCAAAAGGGAAGAAGATAGTTGGCTGCAAATGGGTGTTTACAGTAAAGTGTAAAGCAGATGGAAGTGTTGAGAGGTACAAGGCCAGACTTGTGGCAAAGGGATTCACACAAACTCATGGAGTTGATTACCATGAGACATTTGCTCCAGTTGCCAAGGTAAATTCTATTCGGATTTTATTATCCTTGGCTGCTAACTTTAATTGGCCTTTATATCAGTTGGACGTCAAGAATGCCTTCTTGAATGGTGACTTAGAGGAAGAAGTCTTGATGGATATACCACCTGGTTTTGAGGAAGAGGATGGCAAAAAAAGAGTTTGTAGACTAAAGAAAGCGTTGTATGGACTGAAGCAATCACCCAGAGCATGGTTTGAGCGGTTTGGGCATGTTATAAAGAAACTTGGCTACTGCCAAAGTCAAGGAGATCATACCCTGTTCTATAAACACTCAAAGGATGGTAAAAGTGCTATCTTGATTGTTTATGTAGATGACATAATATTAACCGGAGATGATGTTAGTGAACTAGAAGATCTCAAAAGGAGTTTGGCCGCTGAGTTTGAAATTAAAGACTTGGGTACTTTAAAGTATTTTCTTGGTATAGAAATTGCAAGGTCTAAGGAGGGAATATTTGTTAATCAACGCAAATATGTGCTCGATTTGCTAAAAGAGACAGGTTTACTTGGGTGTAAAGCTGCAGATACACCTGTGGAACCCAACATGAAGCTAGAACCTGCAAAGAACGAAGAAGTAGTGGATCGAGAACGATATCAAAGATTGGTGGGGAGGCTGATTTACTTGTCTCACACACGGCCAGATATAGCCTTTGCAGTGAGCATGGTAAGCCAGTTCATGCATTCACCAGGTCTAAAGCATTTTGAAGCTGTTTACAGGATCTTGCGATACTTGAAGGGATGTCCCGGAAAAGGTTTGATGTTCAAGAAGCGGGGACATCTACAGGTCGAAGTATATACTGATGCAGATTGGGCCGGGAGTATTTCAGATAGGAGGTCTACTTCTGGTTATTGCACTTTTGTTGGCGGTAATCTCGTTACTTGGAGGAGCAAGAAGCAGAATGTGGTGGCAAGGAGTAGTGCTGAAGCCGAATATCGATCTGTAGCTCTTGGTATGTGTGAGGTGATGTGGATTAAAAAGATTCTGGAAGAACTGAAACTTTCAGATTCCCAACCAATGAAGATCTACTGTGATAACAAAGCAGCAATTTCAATTGCACATAATCCGGTCCTCCATGATCGTACAAAACATGTGGAGGTGGATAAATATTTTATTAAAGAGAAGCTGGACAGTGGACAAGTGTGCATGCCATATATTCCAACAAATGAGCAGGTTGCTGATATACTTATGAAAGGGCTACATAAGAAGCAGTTTGACAGATTAATAAGCAAGCTGACGATGGATGATATTTTCAAGCCAGCTTGAGGGGGAGTGTTGAAATGGCTGAATATTCTGTAATTTAATACCTAAAGTAGGCTTCTTACCTAATTTAGGTGTATCTATACCTAACTTAGGTTCCCTACCTAACTTAGGTGTATCTATACCTAAATTAGGTCTCTTACCTAACTAGATTAGGTTTCTTACCTAACTTAAGGTTTCTTTTTCTTGTATATATATTCACTTTGTAAGAACCCAAAAGAAGCAAGAGAGTATAGATTCCTTTCTTCAGATATCTAAAGATTCAATTGGTTGTGCTTACCTGAATTCTACTGCTCTTTTTTGATAGACAATCAATTGCATTTTCGTTCCAACTCATTCTTCTGTTAGTGGAAGAGAAATTCCAGAGAATCTTCTAAAACATTTTTCCCCTCAACTATTCTTCAGAATTTGGTGTGCATGTCGCTTGCCCTGGACTTGATCCTCTTAAGATGACCTGTAGGTGGTCTTTTCCCATTTCAGGTTCCGATCCCAATCTTGTGAGTAAGATTCTGGATCCTAATTACTTGAGTCGGACGTCCAAAACATTCAGCAATCTTATACAAACTATTCAAGAAAACGGTCCTTGGGCCTCTCCGTGGGTTGGTGAATCTGGTGGGGCTTACAACAGTGGTGGTCAGCATGTGTCAGACACATTTGTAAATAGTTTTTGGTAATCTTAGACACCCTTAATGTAAAGTCCTCATTTGATCTTCTTAGATCTTCTCAGGCAAAGCCTGATTAACTTGTGATATTAAGAACTCGAGCCATTCCTTTCTTATGGGATTTAGGTACTTAGATCAGCTTGGCATGGCGTCCAAGTATAGCACCAAAGTATACTGCCGGCAGACTTTGATTGGAGGAAACTATGGACTCCTCGACACGTCTACGTTCGAGCCCAACCCTGATTATTACAGGCAAGTACATGTCGAGAACGTGTCGACCTTCATTATCTAATAATGAATGAGGAAAATATTATCCACCTTGGTTTTGCTTGTTCTGTGGAGCACTCATATTGTTTTACGGTTCTGAACAGTGCACTCTTGTGGCATCGGCTCATGGGGAAGGGCGTTCTTGCCATTGACAGTGATGCATCCTCATTTTTACGCTACTATGCTCACTGTGCAAAAGGGAGGGTAAGGCTTCTTCAAGCTTTAGTTTGTTCAAGTTGAAGTAGGAGCATAAAGACATTTTTTCGATTTGGATAGCTGTTCTTGGTTATCAAGATTCGATTAGATTTTACTCGTCTCTCTCCAGAACTGAAATGATTGAAAATAAAGATGTCCTGGGGGTAGTATGCTTATGCAGTGACGTTGATCTTTATATAGGACAGTAGAAGTTTTGTCATGGAGAATTTGTTTTTTTGAAATTGAAGAGTGAAGCTTTCATTGCTAGGTAAAGACTAGAGGGCAATGTATCATGTCGCTGGATATACGTGGTTTGGACAAGTATAGCATTAACTGCTGTATTTACGTATCCGTCATTTCCTGACCGTTGTCCCTGACCCTTTTTCGGATACTTTGGTACACAGGAAGGCATTACCCTACTCCTGATCAATTTCAGCAACATGACTTCCTTTACAATCAGTGTACGAAATAGCAAAAACTACAGATTGCATATTGAACAACCGATGGACAGAGAGAGCGTCTTCATTCGCCGGGTGAAGAAAATAGTATCATTGGTTGGGTTGGGATCATCGGATGGACAGTTGATCAGAGAAGAGTACCATTTGACTCCAAAGGACGGAGTCCTTCAAAGCAAAATCACGTTGCTAAATGGAACTCCATTGGAGCTGACAAAAGATGGGGAAATCCCAGATTTGAAACCCGACCGTGTTGACGTGGATACACCTTTAACAGTAGCTCCTTTGTCTATGAAGTATGTAGTTTTCCCTAATTTCGATGCTCCGGCTTGTGCTTAATTTGTTCTTTCTGAATATCGAATATGGCAATAGGCATACTAGTACGTCGTAATTGTGGAGAGTATGGATTGGGGGTTTACATTATGTTAATTTTTGCTGGCTACTCTTGTATGTTACCTGACCACCCGATAATAGACGGACATCACGAGAACACGAACTTTGGTAACAATGCTCTGGAGTAAATGTAGACTGAACAGACCATCAGTGTTCGACTTAACTGTGCACAGAGAACAAAAGCAATAAGATCCGGGCATATTCGTTTACAATCAGACTGGAAAAATGTTTGGCACAACAATTGAAGAAAAAATATCGGAAATGGTCAATGAAAGAAGCGAACAAAGAAAGCTCCAATTCTACTTCCCAAGCAGGCGGCGACCACGCTGAGTAGCTTGTTTAACACGGTAATCAAGTTCATCTGCATCATTTTCGAAATGATCCAGCGATTTGTTTTGCCTGCAATGATCAAAACAGTGATTTGTTCAGAAAGTGTGTAGCATCCTCCTGGACTCTGTTCTACCGGCGTAATAGAGCCGGTGCGGTCTTTGAATAAACGGGCGGAAGGTGTGATACATGACAGAATAGAAGCAATAAACAGAACTCCATATCATCCCAGCAACATAATTCCAACATCACATTTTAAAAATGCAGAAGTGAACTATTATTAGAGACAGCGATCATGAAAATGAACAGCTTTCTATTCCTTTTTGACTTCAGAGGATCAGGTAATCGAGGTTTTTTGCAAAGAACTAAGCAGCATACCTCTCAATTTCGGAGCCCATGTCGACAGCCATATCCTTAAGCTCACCCAAAAGATCACTTAAATCTGACAGAGCATCATCCTGTTTCGCTTTTTCAACCTGGTTTACAAGAAATTTTTTGAAAACCCTCAATTTTTGGACATAACTACATGTCCTAATGGACGTCCCAAACACATGACTAGATGAAAAGAGACAAGTTGGGAAACTAAAATGTGAAATTTCCATGTACTCTCCCTTTTCTTAAATTATACTAACATCTCTCTATTCCGAGAGCCTATAACTTTTACCCACTTGGATGTTATGAAGACATCCAATGGTTTCACTGAAAAATGGTCCTTTTAGACCTGGAGTAGATTACAAACCTCAACTTTCTGTAATGCATTTGTTGGCTCAGGAGGCGGCGTCTGTGAGTTAGATTGATGCTTGTGTGCATTAGTCAAACCCAGCTTCTCCCTCTGCTCCAGGTGGCCACCTTTCCTTTGCACATCCGCTGTTCAAGAAAATAATCGTGCTTCAGATAAAATGGTTCCTTAACACACAACTGCAGAAAAACAAGCTTTAGGCACAGAGTCTCAAAGCCATTTTCCTACAATTTTCAAGTTATAATCTGCATCTTCCAAACGCACAAATATGAATGATCGATTATTAGATGAGAAATTAACCATGAAGTAAAAGACAACCTCTCGTGATTACAGGGCCTGATATTGGACGGGTCTTCTTTGGCTTCCATGTTTTTGAGAACATGCCACCAAGATTTCCCAGAAGCTTCTCTCCCTGAAACATGCATCAGATGATCAATTTCAACACTCCCTACAAATGGTGTTGTCTATTGGTAAACACATTAACCATCATAATCATAGTTAGCCATCTAGTCAAGCATGGTCCTGCACAGTCCTTGCACGTTCCCAATGTAAGTCAACAATCCAAAACAGCAACTAGACATTCTTGAAAGGAAGCGCATTACACAAGAACATCGACAAATATAACAAGATAAAGAAGGATGGACAAATAAACGGCAGAAATGAAATGAAAAGTGAGCTTTTCGTGTAGGGCATATAGATTATTCATTCGCACCACAAGTAATCATCAACATTCAGTTTAGGAAGGACTGCAAAGTAAATTGCTCATTCCTTCTTTACAATTTGACAAATCATGTATTGAGCAAGACATTGCATCCAGAAATTTTTTTCTCATTAACGAATGTGCCTTCGCTTGTTACTTAAATGTGAAAATGGATACGGCAATACAAGCCATAACTCATTTTGAAGGAACCTTACCCGGCTAAGATCATGGTCAATATCGGCAGCAGCCATGTGTGTTCGGGTGATTTGCTCACCCTGCTGATGCAAGGTGACTAAAGTTTTTGTTGCGTCCTCTCTTATGTCCTCTGCTATTTTCAAGCAATTATTGACGCTCTTTGTAGTCTCCTCAGCTTTGTAAGCTGCATAGTCCTCCAATTCTTGTACAGATTGGTTCTCCAATCCCCCCGAGTCACGGAAATCATTTCTGTAATTATTTCTGGCAGCAGAGTTGAGTGACTTCGTATATGACGAAGAAGAGGCCCCTTTCTCCTCATGATCATTAAAGAGACTATTGCGAGGATTCTGAGTCAGGTCAGGCTCAGAAGCTGTCCTTCTAGAGGAGTTTTGCATCTTCTTTTTATCAAACTCATCATCCGAATCAAATGGGTTGGATGTAGAAGAATTCGCATACCCAGATTCAGCAGAGTTATGCTTAGCAACCTTCACAGGAGATCTCTTTGAACTAAACATTTGCTTCAGCTGCAAAAGTCGGTATAAAAGCAAATATCATATGAGAGTGCAAGTTAAGGAAAGCCGGCATATTACACACAGGAGGAGGTAATAAGGCGCTTCGTGTTATCACATTAAAGTCTTCAAGACAATGAACAAAGAAAGTAACAACAAATTACCCAAAGACACTGCAATAAGGAAGGAGAAAAATCTAAGAACCAATTTGGAAAACAAAATGGGGACAAATGCAAAAAACAGAAACGGCGGTAGCAGGAAAGATACAAACATGTTGCCAGTAATTGGGTGGAGGCAGGATTTACAAACAAAGCTAAGCACCACACGGGCATTAAATTCAGCAAGAAACTCTCAGAACGGGACCCCCAAAAGTGAAAACCTTCTTCGGAAAACACCTAGGAGAAAAGGGGATACACAACGCCTAATGTCGATTCACTATAGATTTCTTGAGCCTTTACCGGGGGAACTACAGAAACTCAGCACGAAATCTCCTTTCCACGCCACATTAAACACTTGAGAATCTCGAGTTCTGGAACTGCAGCACACGAACGCGACGACGAAAGCGGATGAAATCAAGAACCAGTCAGGCTATCGACATAGCAGTACCTGGAGATGCGGCAAGGATCGAATCAAGAACTCGGAACTAAGCGCCCAGAGACAATCCCACGAATCTACAAGAGTCCACAGAGAGAAGAAGGGGAAAGGGAGGAGACTATGGCTTGTCGATGAGAAGAAATGCGAAGTGTTGTACGAAAGGAGTCAGAAAGGGACGCGCTTACGCCACGCCAAGCGCTTGGGTTTGAAAACGGCAACTCGCAGGAAATTGCAGTCGTGACGTTTAAACCTTAGAACCTTTAAAATTAACTTTATATTCTCCACCAAAAAGAGAAACCAACTTTCTATTGGCACATAAATTTTACAATAAATCTTCCATAATTTTTGAAAATTCGAATGAATTTTACATTTTAAATGGAAAGTTAAATAAAAATTACTTTTTTCGACATTTTTTTTTGTCAAAATTGCCTTTTTGACTTTAAAAAAACCATAAAAAGCAAAACAAAACGCAAAATTATTGAACTTGGCAAGTAAAATTATTTTGATTCTATATAGGGTTAATACCACGAAAAACTTCAAATTGGTACACATATGATAAGTTTACCCCAAAGTATTTTTTTTTACCCTAAAAAATCCCAAACCGATATACATGTAACAGATTTTTCCTAAACTATTTTTTTTATCACTAAAAATCTCAAACTGGTACACTTATAATAAATTTACCCTACGTTAATTTTGGTCAAATTCTATTGTCAAATTACTTATTTAAATGACATGTGACAGTTGAAAGGTATATTTGTTGAGGGTTTTCACTCTCTATTTGTTAGAGGTGTATCAGCTTGCATTTTTTTTCATGGTGTTAGCCCAATTTAACTCCAACTAACATATCATAAATTTGTCATAAGTATACCAGTTTGGAATTTTTCGTGGCCAAAAAAATAATTTGGGGTAAATTTGTCACTTATATACCAGTTTCGGGATTTTTGGTAGTCAGAAAAATAGTTTGGGGGTAAACTTATCACATGCATACCACTTCAGGAACTTTTGCGTTTAAAAATATAATTTGGGTTAAATTTATCACATGTGCATTAGTTTGAAGTTTTTTTTTTTTTTGGCTAAAAATAATTTAGCATAAACTTGTCATAATTGTAATAGATTGAATTTTTCGTGATATTAACCTGATTTTTTTTTTTGTGATATTAACCTTTCTACATATAATAATTCTTTTAGATGCGAAAGCGCTTGGGACAGGCTTACTCTTGGTTAGGTCTGTTGAGTGTTGACTAATATCTAATAACTATACTCAGTAAACTAACCATTATTGTGATGTTATTACATTTTGTAACTTTGATCTAACGCTCTAGCTGCGAGGTGAGGTTGGTTCAAACTATAAACTCATATTTTTCAATTTACAAATGGTAAGAATACTAAGCCTGATTTACCAAAGCTATGTGGCGAGCTCACTGTAAACGAACAAATATATAAAACTCGGTACGTTGGTATCATGGAAGCTACCGAGCATGATAGAAGTTACTAATTACATAAAATTTGTTGGGCTTTTTTCCAATTTAAGATTTTTTTTTAAAAAAAATACAAAAATAAAATTAAAAAATTTAGCCGCCGATTGGCACCAATTTGGCCCAACCTTTATTTTTTTAAAATTTCATATTTTTTGCTTAAAAAAACTATTAAGATAAATAAATACTTCTTAATTATTGTATTTATGTAATTATTTAAATTCATAAAATTATTAAGATGATTAAGTATTGAACTCATCGTCATTTAGTGGTGGTGGCACGCCAAAAGAATTGTTGTGTTTAGGCTGATCTAATTCTTGCTTGGAATACCCACCCGCACATGGCGTAGTTGGTTGAGACCGTGCCCTTCTTCCTCTCATGAAAGGTTGAGGGTTCGAATCTCCTGGCCGCGTCCGCTGACTTAAATGGAGGGGCCCGGCTGGTGGGTTGCTGGGCCAGTCCCTCTCGAGGAATATTCGAGCCCGGACACCTCGATCATTAAAAAAAAAAAAAATCTTACTTGGAATGGTACATCAGGCTCTTCATGGGCCCCTAGTTTTACCAATCTAATGAAAAAACAGTCTTTTTTTTTTTGTGGAAGGATGGGAGTAGAAAGGCCCTTGGATTTCTCTAGAGTTTTACCAATCTAATGAAAAACAATCTGTTTTTTGGTGGAAGAGTGGGAGTTAAAAGGCCTGTATAGATTTAAGTAATATTACCCCCACCCCACAATTCATGTGAACTCCAAAAGGACTGATGGGTGCAATTGTCAAAGCGTCGCATCCACACACATGCCCAAGCCACCCACGCTCTTATCGATTGAATAAATTGGGCCTTTTCCCTTCCTTATAATTTTTTAAGCAAAATATTTTTTTTTTCGTGTATCTATAGATCATTTTTCATATATCTTAATCATCTTAATCATTTTATGAATTTAAATAATTACATAAATATAATAATTAAGAAGTATTTATTTATCTTAATAATTTTTTAAGCATAAAATACAAAATTTTTTAAAAAAAAGTTGGGTCAAATTGGGGTGCTAATCGGCAGCTGGGCAGCCGATTAGCACCTCAATCGACTGCTGACTGTCGATTGGGCCCCAATCGACGGCATGGCTGCCGATTGAACCCCAATCGGCATCTCAATTGTTGATTGGGTACTAATTTGGTAAATATATATTTTTTAATTCTATTTTGGTAAATTTTTTTAAAAAAAATATTAAATTGGAAAAAAGCCCAAATTTGTTAGTTCCCATTGTGACGGTTACTGGACACATTGAAAATAATTTTCCGAATTCAAAGAATTGCTAAACACATATGAATAGAACGAGTGAATTAAAAAAAAATACTCAGCACGATACATCAAAGTTCTCGCAAAAATAAAACTGTTAATAAAAAAAGAGAAAATATCAAAAAAGGGCCCCCAAGTGCATTTACTTTCTCAATTAAGGGCCTAGAGTGCTACTTGTTTCAAAAAATGGCTCCAAGTTCCCTTTTTGATTCAAACAAGGGCTTGAGTAGATATTATGTGATTTTTTTTTCCTTTTTTCATTCTCTTTTCTTTCCTTTTGTTTTTTTTTCCTTTCCTCTTCCCTTGCACCCGTCGGCAGCCGACTGCGCGACCTCGCCGACCACACGCGACGGCCTGCCTTGCGGCCACCGACAGATCGGGCGAGATTGGCCCTCGTTCTGCACAGGCAAGGGCCTGCCACGCGACCGCCGGCGAAGGGAGCCCCGTCAGATCGCTCAAGCAAGCCGTCGCGTGAGACTGAGCGGACTGGGCGGAAGGGCTCGGCGACGGTCCTGGACTTGGCGGCCACTGCCATGCAGAGCTTGTGGGGAGTGAGAGAGGGAGGCCAAAGCTTGGAAGAAGAAGTTGCAACTGAAGCTGCCATTGACGGACGGAGCTCAACTGATCTGAAAAAAGCCGAGGAGATAGTTCATCGGAAATTTCTATTCAAAGAAAACAAAATGCCCCTCGAAATCTTGAGCAAACCGATCGGCAACCATTAAGCTGAAATCGTAAAATTTGAAAAGCCTAATGCTTTGGAAATGCCCCTCGAAATCCTGGTAGATTGGTCCCTCTCCAGATGGACACGTCGGCGATTTTCGAGAAGCCTAATGCTTTGGAAATTTCCATGATCCAAACTCTGTCACTGGAAGCCAGTGGAAGATCCGTAAAAGAGGGAACACGGAAAGGGAAAGAAGGCGAGGAAAAATCTTGTGAGAGGTGGGAATGGCGGCGAGAATGGCACGGAGGGAAGCGACGGAGTTCTTGTAGCGGAGGCGCGCCTTGTCGAGGGCGCCACCGCCGGAGCCGGCGAAGTCCAGGTGGTGAGAAGAGTCGGAGGAGAGGAGAGCCGTTGGAGGCGGATGAGGGGGCGGACCAAAGGGAGTGGTTGCAGAGAGCTCGTCGTTCATGGCTGCCGGCGGGTGAGGAAAGAAAAAACAAGAGGAAAAAAGGAAAAAAAAAAGAGAAAGAAAAAAGGAAAAAAAATCACAGAATATAAAATGACGAAATTGTCCCTACTCAGGCCCTTGTTTGAATAAAAAAGGGCACTTGAGACCCTTCTTTGAAACAAGTAGCACTCTGGGCCCTTAATTGAGAAAGTAAGTACACTTTGGGCCCTTTTTTGGCATTTTCCCTAAAAAAAATGGATGTAACTAGTTAGAAAAAGCTACTTCCTTACTTTCTTACGGTAAAAGCTAATAGATCCATTGAAAGGTAGGGTGTGTTTGTTTCAAGAAAAGTGATTTTCAGGAATTCGTTTTCTGGAAAGTGATTTTCTGAAAACCACTTTCTCGGAAAACGATTTGTTTTCCTTTATTTGGTAATATGTTACCGAAAATATTTTTCGGTGTTTGGTTCTCATTTAGAAAACGATTTCAATCTCATCAATCGGACTGTCCTTGATATTGAGGAGAGCAAAAAGGGCGAGAGAGCTGACATGAACTGACCCCAGTCGCTGATCCCCGGTCCCTATCCCGATCCCCGACCCCACCCTGGTCACCGTTCTCGGTCCTTGGCCCCGGTCCCAATCCCCGGTCTCGGTCCTCTGCCTCGATCCTCGGCCTCGGTCCTCGGACCCGATCCCCAGCCCCAGGCCCGACCCACGGCCCCAGCTTCGAACCCGATCCCCAGCCCCGGCCCCGGTCACCGGTCCCCGATCCTCGGCCCCGGTCCCGATCCTCGGCCCCGAGCTCGATCCTCGGCCCCGACCCCGACATTGGCCCCGAGCTATAGCCCTGCCCCGGTCCCAGTCCCTGCCCCGGCCCCGATCTCGGTCCCGGCCCCGCCTCGATCCCGGTCCTGGCCCCGGCCCCGCCTCGATCCCGGTCCTGGCCCCGGCCCCGCCTCGATCCCGGTCCTGGTCCCAATCCCCGGCCCTGGTCTACAGCCCCGGTTGCTAACCCCGGTCCCAATCCCGGTCCCTGGCCCCAGTTGCTGGCCCTGGCCCCGGCCTCGGTCCCGATCCCCGACCTCGATATCGGTCCCCGGCCCTGGTTGTGCGCCCTAACCCCAGCCTTGGTCGCCGGCCCAAGTCTCGGCCCCGGTCCCGATCCCCGGCCCCGGTCCTAATCACCGGGTTCGGCCCCGGTCCCGATCACAGGCCTTTTCCCTGGCCCCGGTCGCCAGTCCCGGTCACCGGCCTCGACCCCGATCTCGGTCACCAACCCTGGCCACTGTCCCGATCCCGGCCCTAATCCTCGGTCTCTGGCCTCGGTCCCGGTCGCCGGTGCAAGCCCGCGGTACCAATCCCCGGTCCCCGACCCCAATCTCGGTCCCCGGTCCCAGTCCCGGCCCCGGTTGCTAGCCCCGGCCTCGTCCCCTCGCCGATCCCCATTCCCAGTCCTTGGTCCCGGTCCCAATCCTCGACCTCGACACTAGCCCAGATCCCGGTCCCCGGCCCCGGTCTCAGTCTCGATCCTCGGCACCGCCACCAGCTCCAGTCCCCGGCCCCAATCCCCAGCCTCGATATCGATCCCCGGCCTTGGTACTGGTCGCCGGCCCCGGCCCTGTCCTAGTCCCTACCCTGATCCTCGGTCCCTGGCCTTGGCCCAGGTCGCCGGCCTCGGCCCCCAGTCCCAATGCCCGACCTCGGTCTTGATCTCAGGTCCCGGCCCCGGTCGCCAGCACTAGCCCCGACCTCGGCCTTGATCCCAACCATGTCCCTGTTCTCGATCCCCAGTCCCGGTCGTTGGTCCCGGCCTCGGCTTTGGATTGGTACCCGGGATCGGCCTCAGCCTCGTTTTCAAAGAAAGTAAGAGACTCAAATTTGGGAAGGTGTTTTCACCTCTTTATTTTGGGGAATTTACTTTTCTATTTTAATGAATAAAATCTTTGTTGATTGGAAAGTACTTTTCGTTGACCAAATCATTTTTCAAGAACCAAACGGATGAAAGTCCAGAAAATACTTTCCCCAGAACAAACGCACCTTATATTTCTTTTCTTTTCCTTTTTTCAAAAGTTACTTCAATGTACCCTAATCTCATTAATTGCATTTTAAGGTGGCATTTTCCTGAAAAAACAAGCTGACTAGATCAGGACGCCTTTAACAATCTACGTAGCGAGTGATGTGGATGAGATTCGACTGACACGATTGCCGCGTCATCAGACACCATTGTTAAATTACCAAAAAAATCATAAATATATTGCAATTGTGTCAATTCAGTTCTAAACCTTTTTTTTGCCAATTCAGTCCTAAATCTTTTGTAATTGTACCATTTAAGTTCATCCGGTGAACTTTGACCGGTCGTCAACTCATTATTTTAATATTTTTTGAAATTTTTTATGATTTTTTTAAATATAAATTTTAGGATCTTTTTCTTTTTCCTTTTTTCCTTTCCCTACCCTCCCCCTTCTCCCCTCCCTTCCCTGCAACTCCAGCTGGTCGCCATAGTTCGGAGACCGGATAGGCCACCTCGCAACCCCAAATTTGGGCCGACGAGGTCAAGCCTCAACTGGCCATGGCAAGGCTCGACCTCGCCCGCCCATGGAGCGCGAGGAAGCAACGACAGTCGCAAGGAGCACGAGGGTGTTGAGGCAAGCTCGAGCTCGAGGCTCGCCAGATCCAGTCGATCTTGGCCATGGCATGGAGCTCGAGCTCGAGCTCACCAGATCAGCTGGCGAGCCTCGAGCTTGACCGAGGCCGACAAACTCTTGCCTCACTGGCCTTGGTGGAGCTTGAAGCTTGCTGATCTGGCAAGTCCCGAGCTCGCCACCCACGGTTGAGCTCGAGCTCGAGCTAGTGGCTTGTTGGTCTCAGGAGAGCCCGAGATCTCCGGGACCAGCCACCTCGAGCTCGACGAGCCGAGTCATGGCCATCATTGGCCAGCCGGAGGACGGAGCGACATCGGAGGAAGAAGGAGTGACGGTCTGGAGCAAGGAGGAAGAAGGAGGTGGGAGGAGAAAAGATTAAAAAAATCCTAAATTTTTTAAAAAGATCATAAAAAAATTAAAAAAAATAAAAATATTGGGTGGCCGGTTGATGTCCACGTCAGCGTCGGCCGATCAAAATTCGTCGGATGGACTTAAATGGCACAATTGCAAAAGGTTTAGGACTGAATCGATAAAAAAAATTTGGACTGAATTGACATAATTACAAAAGGTTTAGCTGATATTTTCACTCTAAAAAAGGACAGAATTACCCAAATAGTAGGTCCCACTGGCTCCACCCCGATTTCACATTCTTCTCCCTCGTGATGTCTCTCTGTCTCCGTCTCCACCACTCTCTTCTCTAGCCAACTCTCTCTTACCGCCTCTTTCTGTTTATCTACGCACACGTCGCACTGCCTCGGCGCCCCCGCCACCGTCACATTGCTCTCGACCATCGGCTCTCGCAGGCAACAACTCTAGAAATCCATCCAGTGATCGTAAAAGAATTCATAATATATGAAGATCATTGCAGCGAGATTTAGAATTAAGTGAAGGGAAGCAAAGAGATCTCTCTCTCCCCTCTCAAATCACGAGCTCAAATGGCATCAGCATCACAATCACATCCTTCCATTTTGTGCAAAAGTGGAGCTTAACGAGAATCTGAATATTGAAACGGCCAGAACATCGTTTCATTTGGTTGTGATTATGAAACCCCCACACCCCCCCAAACATTTTAAGATTTGATTTATTTCAATTCGTCATATTCTAATTCAAGGAATATTTCGATATGGAACCGTTTCACGAGAAAAAAGCATTACTTAAGGCTGTATGTCTTAAGTATAGAAATGAAACGATTTCTCTAGATAAACTTTAAGATAAATGAATAAGTGAAAAGGCATCGAAGTCAAGGATATCGTCGTAACGAATGTTGATTCAATGACTGTTATCCGGATATAAGGTAATTAACAATCGATCCATAAAATCGATAATCAAGATCGTGATGTCCAATGATAAGCGTGATAGCCCATTGGGTCATCGACACCAGAGGAATCGGAGATGATCGGCATCGAGGCGAGAACAATCATTAGTTAAGGGAATTACCAAGGACAAGTCGCAAAGGGCATTAACGGCTTTCAAGATTTGGGCCACTTTTTCGCAAGAAAATCAGAAGATCGAAGATTTCAGGTGGCGAATTGCAACTGACCCAGAGTTGAGCGGGTTATTTGCAATTTTCCTCCCAAAGCGACAATCTCTCAAGGCAGTTTTGAGCCAGCCAAAAAAAAAAGAAAACAAACAAACAAACAAACAAAACAAAATGAAAGAATGAACAGCGCAACGCGCTTTTGCTCCAATCCAAAGTCGCCAATCTTCCTCGTATCATCAGAGCCCGAAAATCGATCCAGGAAGCCTCGTCGACTGTCTCTCCCATTCTCTTTCTCTGCATCGAGAGAGAGAGAGAGAGAGAGTTACATAGCGAGAGGATTGCGACAAGCAGCATCGGAGACTGGTGGCGGCTGCGACGGAGGAGCCGGATGGGGTGTTGCGAGAGCAAGAACGCTGACTCGAAGGCTGGTCGGGTCGCTCGCTGGCGATCGACTGGAATTGTCGCTTTACGCGACTCCAAATTGAAGGTTTTCTCCTTTGTTTTAATGCGCGCGCGTGCTTCTCTCCGTTCATCGATTGCTTGGACTTGTCACGGGGAGTTGATGGCGAGCTCTGATCGGCTGTCAGGACCGGATAGCTGCTACTTTGTTACGATCGTAGGCTGCTGATTATCTCGTAGGTTGATGCAGTATAGAAATTGCGATCTATGTGCAGTCATCGCTCGGTCAACAAGTCGTGAATGGCGTTGTTGTCGAGAAAGAAGATGGTATTGGGGGTGAATAGGTCGACAGATGTCCATGAACATGTGAGAAGTTCAGCGTGGAGTCATGCGTTACGGGAAAAGAGCAGTGGAATGTCTTAATTGTATATGGTTTTCCATGCGAAATGGTATTAGATTCTTCGTGCGAAATAGTACAAGAAGGAATACTAAGATCCCTTTTTGAGTCGTGCATTTCAGGGAAGCAGTGGAGCAGTACTAGGATACCACCTTGTGGTTGCAAACCATCCTGTTGAAAGAAATCTGAGTGTAGAGTTGACAATTAGGTGGGAATATCAGTGAAAGAAAGGAGAGCTGGGAATGACTATGGGTGTCTTACCATAAATGGCTTCTTAGCTTTTTGTTATGAAAAAAGATGCGTTCATTCCCTCACAAACACCCCATTTATGTATTTCTTGGTACAGTCGTTCCCGGATGAAGTTCTTGATTTGGGTAGATCTGTACGAACTCTCGATTTAACTCATAACAGGTTAGGTAATGACATCCTGCCACTAAAGCAAACTAACATCGATTCTTAATTAGGTGAAAACCCCCCATTAAGATCTGCCTTTGTTATTTTTATTCTGCAGTTGACGTTCCTGTGGAGATCAACAAGCTAATCAACATGCAACGCCTGGTAAGATACTCGTGGTCCTATGTTATGTGTATGTGGCGTCACAATCCTCTATAATTCGAAATGCTTTCATTTCTCTAACCTCGGAATCTCGGAATTGTTCACATTATGACCAATGATGGGGACTATAGAAGATTTGGTTTCTGGATCATAGCTTGAGATCCTCTGCATTTTTTCCTTTTTCTTGGTTTTTTTTGGGGGGTCAAATCCTTTTTCTTTGTTGATGGTCCTTAGCTACAAAATGGATTCTATATTGCAGGAGATGTTTGGTAGTATCATGTTTTGTTTGTGATGCTCCTTTCTTAGTTTAACCAAGCAATATTTTGCAGGTTCTCGCAGATAACTTAATTGAGCGGCTGCCAGTAAGCTTGGGGAAACTTCATTCATTGAAAGTTATGATACTTGATGCAAATCGAATGTCCACCTTGCCTGATGAATGTAATTTTCCTCATCTGATTATGTGAGGGAGAGTCGTATCTAATCTAGCATTTTCTTTCCCCATTATTCTTCAAACTGAAAGCGTGGCTAACTTCTGTAAATTCCTTTATTACCTGCACGAAACTTTCTTGCATCTTTTGACTACATATATGCAATTGTTTGTGTAGTGGGACAGCTCGTGAGGCTTGAGCAGTTATCTATCTCAGGAAACATGTTAACTTGCTTGCCTGAGACAATTGGGAGCTTCCGAAATGTGAGCGATTTACATGTTACGTGAATCCAATTATTGGCACACTTATTTTTTCTTTTGTAGCTTAGCGATAATAATTAAGGAAATTTAGTTCGTGAAGACTGTTCTGTGGCATTGACTGGAGAGTTTTCTCTGAGTGGTATTATTGGTCCTTCTGGTTGCGATACTACAACTTCATTCTCTTTGGTGGAAGTCTTCTTGGACAATTGCACCATGTAATGAGACACTGCTATATAACTTAACAGATTTAAATCCACATTAGGACGGATGTTGATTGCCTGCTTAATCCGGAACCTTTACTTTTAGTTCCCTTAGTCCGTCTATAACTGTTCTTGATATTTTCTTGTTGTTTATTATCTACCCAATGCATTGATTGGTTTTAGCTGATGACTGATGATTGTTGACTTAAGAGTAAAGCTTGGTTTTAGATGACACTTTGAGCCAGTGCATGGATAAAATTTTCGGCCCGCTTGTGCTATCTTAATGGCACATTCCTCTCTTTCTTGTTAATAAAATGATCAGTGATAAGGTGGAACTAAGTGTTTTCAGAGATATTTCTGATATGTGTTGTTTATACTGCAGTTGTTGCTATTTTAGAGCTACATTACTCTTTCCTTTCTCATTAAGAATTGATCTGTGAGATGGTGGAACTAAATGTATTTAGGGTATGCCTTATACTTGTTGTTTATCCTGCAGTTATTGCTTTTGAATGTCTCAAATAATAAATTGAAGTCACTTCCAGAGTCAGTAGGAAGTTGCTTCTCTTTGGAAGAGCTGCGAGCAGATGGTATTTTTTTTTTCTTTTCTGTCCTTCCCGAAATAAGTCTGATTTCTCCTACGTAGGAGTATTAATCATGATCATGGTTTAAATTTGTCGGGCCCAATTATATGCAATTATAGATGTTTGATGTTTATTTCCACCGGATGGTTTTTTCTTTTTTTAGGCATGCTTTTCTTAGCAAATTATCTTTATCAAGTCACATTGCTTTAGAATTGAAGGATATGCATTTGACCATTTAAGTATCTTGACTTATCTTGTGGGTAAGGGTTAACATAATCTATTAATTCTGGGGTCAGATCGTCGGAGTGTTTGCAATCTGTTATCAAGTGGTAATGATAGTCGGCAAGTAGAATGCGCTTGAAGGTGAAATGAGTTTTGCATGAACTATGAGGTGTCAAGAGGTTTGTGTATAAAATGCATGATCCCTCGTAAAGGTCTCCTGCTTTTTTTACATGTGTAAAGACGTATGTTTAGCATTTGCTAGGTCTGTTAGGAGTTCTATTCTCCAAATGAAGCTTATAATGTTCTATCTGTGGTCCTTGTGAGATGGAACTATACTTCATATGCGGATAAGTTTTCTTTGAGATCCTTGAGTCAGTTTAATTTTTGTGGTCCATAAAAGAGTCAAGTGTTTTGAACTCATGTAGTATTCATTTCCTCAGTGGGGAGAATGTGATGACTGGACTGATCTTGTGTCCATTGAAAGTGGAAGTTATAAGCTTATCTGGTAATTTCTACTTCAAAATATCTGAACATCACTCTGGATTCATTGTTTCTTCATTGTGGTTAATTCTGCAGATAATTCCATTGAAGATATTCCTCCATCATTTTGCAATCTCATTAATTTGAAGTCGCTCTCATTGAACAACAATAAAGTGAACCAGGTATTTCCGAGAACATTCATATAATACAGATCACTAAGATATTCTACTTGTTATGACGTCATAATTTGCAAGTCGATTCTACATATGACTGCCTTTTAGCTATACTAAGATCAGTGCACATTGTCACTTCTTTTGCGGGTTGATGAGGAGCGTGTCCCTTATTAAGTGGGTCATCTGGAGGGCATTGTGAACACTTGCTCAAATTTTGAATTCTGTCACTTGTGTAATACCCAAATGATTTCATACTTACTTCTTCATGCCTATTGTTGTCACTAAGTTGATACTCATCTGGTGAAATGAATTATTAGCTTCACCGCATTTTTGGAATCCATGAATTTATTGTTTTCCGTCATGTACAAGCAGCTGCAGCATTGTATGACCTTCCGCTGGAAGAACTTTGAAAGAATACTATTGTTAGCATATTTATCATTTTAGTGTCAGACTGAAAAGCCAGTCTTATTTTATCATCATAAATGTTCTGCCCAGGATCAACCTAGCCCAAAATGAAGAGTTTTTCCACAATTAAAGCCTTTATTGCCTCCTCGGACGATAGCTGCTTCCTTGATGTTGAATTATTAAGTACCAAGATCAAGCTTCTCAATCAACATTGCAAACTGATTTCAATGTATTACATTAGATTACTGTAGTTTTATATTTTCCGTGTCTCTCTATGATATATGGAATTTTCCTGTACGATAACCTGTTGGTCATTGATCTTTTGTTTCTCTTGCTTGACAGATTACTCCGAATCTGTTGAAAGATTGTAGATCTCTGCAAAATGTATCCTTGCACAACAATCCAATTCTAATGGACCAGTTTCAGCAGGCAAGTTCTTGCAGTTCCTCGGTTCTTGTGAGAATGTAATCCCAAATCTGTATGCACTTGACACAAATTTTCACCCAAATATGTAGATGGAAGGATTCCAAGAATTTGAAGCAAGGAGAAAGAAGAAGTTCGACAAGCAGATTGACTCAAATGTGATGATTAGTTCCAAAGGGCTAGACGAGGGCGTTGACTTATGATAATTCCGTATCAATAAAGGAAAGGGTAAGTTTCATGAAACTTCACTTAAATGTGGCGCATTGCACAACTTCGTAGGTATAAATTTTTTATTTTAAGTCATAAACTAATGGAATTTAAGGATAGATGTGGAGGTTGTTCATTAGCTAATTGTTGTTACTCCCAAAATGTCCATATTGAGTTGTGCTGTTTGATTGTTGGAGTCTTTGGGTTCATCATTTTGGTAATTGTGCTGATGTTAGTTGTCCACTCCTCGACTTCACCTAATGGCCACTTGGTATCTGTTGCTTTCCTAGACCTACGAATCACGCCTCATTCTTTTCCTCTAATGACATGGAACCCTGCTCTTGGCAACTTTATAGAAGGGGCCAGAGAATATCATTTATTTTGGGAATCAAATGTTCTCTTGAGCATTGTCTCAACTTTTCAGTTGTATCATTTTGTGTCATTTGCAAAGCATTGAGCAAGTACAATATGTGACTTGAAAAACAATCTGAAGATACATGCACTCGATAGATGGCCGCCAACTTTACTACGAGATGTCTGAAGATACATTGCTCTCGACATGTGGTAGCCTCATCTTACTTGTGATACGCTGATTAGGACCAGCATTATCTGAAAGTATTTGCATTCAATCAGGTCAAACATCATTTGATGGAACCTAAGAGGTGTAGTTTCTATCTTAAACGTTGTTGTGTAAGTCCAATGAAATCACTGTAATTTCTCTTGTTTCCACCAAGCCAGTTCTTGTTTTCCGACCCCCACAAAAAAAAATTTCTTGTTTGAATAATATGTCGGTTTTCCTGCTTGTCTTGCCTTGTTCTGACTCCACGAATTGTCTTGCAGAGAATGTGTAGCATTTCTGCGACATGATGTTTCATCAAGCACTACTGCAGCTTGGATAGGACATTTGATAATTGTTCATGCAGTTTAAGTTGGTTTGCGTCCATATGATAGCGTTTCTCATTATATGAAGGCATAAATGCATGAACGACAGGATTCGTATATGTAAATCAACTTCTGTAAATTGATCTATAATTATATCAGAGTTAATATGGTACAAATATGATTTCAGAATATGTATAAACTCTCTTGCCATAGTGCATACTAGATGTTGAGAATCGAGATTGCCAAGAGGGAGTTCGAATTCAAGTATGTCAAATGTCTAGTTAGATTCACATCAACATCACTTTTGTTCCAAATTAGTTGGGGTCGGCGATCGATGAACCAAAAAATAAATGAACTAAAAGCGAAACCGATTGAGGAAAATAAATTATATATAAAGGATTAAAAATGATAATCAGGAACATAAGAATTCTTCCCTCCACAATGCCAATAACTTTCCTTTACTCTATCTTAAGACCAATCGTACGCAAATCTATTTTTCATTTCATTAAACCTTGTTTTAATATATTTGCCAAAGTAAGTTTCGGTTGATCTCTTTCTCTCTTCAAAAACTTAAGACAATGAATTATGAATCAAATATCATATATTAATTGCTTTGAATCATATCAATTGTCAAATGAGAGACTTTAGCAGAATTTACACATCTTAACAACCTTCCCTCATATGTGAGCTTAGGGTTATTTTGTTCTCTCTAATTCTTATATTTTTTTGCACCAGAAAATCTCAACTTACCGATGCCCACCTTCTACTCTAATTTCTTTCTCATGAAGGCTAACCCCCGACGGGTCACTGAATGTCAAAATCAAACCATATACCCAAAACAAAGCATGATCCAGATTCCAACCTGAATCAACCGGAGTTGTAGGATTTTCCGGTTTGGGTCGAGTGATCACTTGAAATTCCGGGTATTATAAAGATTTCAGGTCAGCTTGTGCTTCGATTGGGTGTAAATTGGCAAATTTAGAAAACTGATTCGGCAAATAGAAAGCTTCACATACATTGAGGATTATAAGAAAATTAATATTAAGATTAAGCTTTGTGTTCCAGTACTAAACTAGAGAGCTTTGTTCACATTGAGAATTATTGGGGAAAAGTACCCAAAAAGTTTTAAACCTATTGCAATTGTGTCAATTCAGTTCCAAACATATATATATATATATATATATATATATATATATATATATATATATATATATATATATATATATGCAAATTGAGTCATAAACCTTTTGTATTTATATCAATTCAGTTCATCTGACTAATTTTGGCAAAAAAATATTGATGTCAACTCCAATTGTCCTATTTGGTAAGGCCCACGCTGATATGAACAATTGTTAATTATTTCTTTTCTTTCTCTTTCTTTTTTGGGGCTGATAACATGAAAAAACCCAAACTAATATACATGTGATAAATTTACCCCAAACTATTTTTTTATCACAAAAAAATCCCAAACCGATATACCTGTTTTTTCGGCCATAAAAAATCCTAAACTAGTACATTGATAAACTTACCTAAACTAATTAGTGGTCACCCTAAAATGATACACATGTGACAAATTTACATCGGTTATTTTTTTTTTAAGTGGATTAATAGCACAAAAAATTTCAAATCGATATATTTGTGATAAATAGAAGGTAAAAATCCCAAACATGTACATTCGACAATTGTCACGTGTCATCCAATTCAGTAATTTGGGATAAATTTATCAAATGTGTATCAATTTAGGGCTTTTGATGGTAAAAAAGTAGTTTGGATAAATTTGTCACAAGTATATTAGTTTAAGGTTTTTCGTGACCTCTCTTTTTTGTCATTCCCTTCTTCCTCTGGTCAGTGAGAGCGGGCCTCGCCCTCGCCATCCCCAGATGAGGTTGGCTTGTGGTCACTTTTGGCCGTTCACCAAGGTTCAGCTATCGACTAGAGGAAGAAGGGAAGGCGAAAAAAGAAAAAGAAAAATAAATAAATAAAATTAAATATTATTAAAACTATCCACGTTAGGGCCAATTGAGCGACATAGGACGACCGGCATATTTTCGGCCAACATTGGCGCAGAAATAAAAGGTTCAGGAGTCAATTGGAGAAAAGAAATTATGACTTAATCAACATCATTGCAATATGTTTACAATTTTTTTTTTTGGTAATCTTCCCACTTTAGAACTATGGGATAATAAATTCCAAAAATACTATCGTCATATTCTTCCACACACAAAAGTTTGTCTTAGTGCATTATAGAAATTGAGCTATTCACAATTTCACATCGATTGGTAATGAAAAATATTTTTATCGTCTGAAACATACGGTTATTTTTTTATTTATGTATATATTTTTTTAAATAAGCGGAGGCTAAAAATGAATGTTAATGCCGTAAAGTTTACAAAACATGTTGGGACTTTTGCTGTAATTTATGTACGCGCCTTACCATGTGGTATGTAACAAGCTGGAAGCGCCAGCGGTCTTGTCTATACGCCGTAATTACGGTCAGATACGTGCCGTTTTTGGACTTTCCTTCCTCGGCTCGTTTAATTACAGAAAAAGCCAAACCCTACCCCGTGCCCTTTTCTGTCATTAACAATTTTTCCCCCCCCTTTCGATCGCGAGCTCGTTCCTCTCGATTTGGTCCGGATCCCTTCTCCTTCTCCACAAATCAAGCTCGCAGTCTTTCGATTCTCGCTCTCCTCTATCGATCCATACCTTTTCCAGCCTCAGCCTAGGGCTGATTGTGTTTCGAGGGTTTTGGGATTTCGATCTGTAATTGCAAGCTCGGATCTGCGGAAGTTTTATCGCGTAGTGATGATTTGGGTTTCTCGCTTGATTTCTCTGGTTTTACACCCCTCGATTTTGTAAAAAACCGCCTTTGACTTTTTTTTAGGGTTTCGACGGTTTTGCTACCGAGGTTTTTTGGTTTCGATTTGAGTTCTTTCCTCTGTAGATCGGTGTAATTACCGGGTGAAAGCGGAGGGTAATCGTTGATATCTTTCCTTTGTTCACGTGAATTTGCCGATTTTTGGAGACATTGAAAAATTTAGGGTTAGGGTTTTGTAGATTTGGGGGATTTTGGACCGACGTTGGGATTTAGCTCGATTAAATCAGGATATCGCCTTTCCGTCCATTGCTTTGTCTTAATTCGAGGGATTCTGGACTTAGATAGGCATCTGCTGCATCAATTGAAGAGAACAATTTGTTGAGGTAAAACCTGCCTCTTATGTTGATTTGTCAGAAAATATGGCCTTGTCAATTGCATTTTTTTAAATGTACTTATATATTTATATTGAACCATCATGAAATTTATAATTCACCTGGCTGAGTCGAGTCAAATTTACATGAGACATGGGAACCCATTTGTTTTTGGTAAAGCTTTAACTGTGTATATTAGTGCCTGGAGATATTGCAGGCCCAAAAAATAAAATGACGAAAGTGATGTCGCACAGAAGTGCAGTTCTGTTATTGATTGCCCTCTAATTAGGTGCCTGGTGAGTGGTGTTGCTGAAAATAAGGAAAAGCTGAAGTTCGTGGACCCACCCTTCCTTTTGTCCAATCTAGGAAAAAAAAAAAAACTCTCTTTCTAGGTGAGGAAAAAGACAGAGAAGCAGCTTGTATTCCTGAGTTGCCTGCTCTGCGTATTTTTACTCATAGGGGCTTTGAATCATCCTGGAGAGGAAAGTCTCGTGGCATATATTTTCTTGATTTGGTATCGGCGAGGGGAAAGAGAGTGCCACATTACAGAGTCAGACAGGCTTCTGAGTAAAATTTATATTCTGCCATTGTAAACTAGATTTGGAAAGTTTACTAGGTATGCCAGTGTCCTTGACTCGCGGCTGATTGAAGGACTTTGACTTGTAACCGCTACCTTGTGGTTATATGTATAGGACAACTTAAATAAACTTATGCATTATTTATGTCAAAATGTCTATAAACTCGGAGATATGCTGGTTTGATGATATCCGACCAAGAAGTTATATATATTTGTGTGTAAGGTTCAGAAGGTTCCGTATTATGAGGCCTGATTAGAGCTAGCATCCTGTTGCTGCTAAACTGAACCTACTAGTTATTTTTTACCACAATAACTTCCTCCTACATTCTGGGTTCTCATCGCGTAGTGAAATTTTTTGAAATCTACTATATATAAGAATATAGTGACATCATGATTTCTCTTCACAGCGTTGCTATAAAAGCTCTGTAGGTTATGTCCATTGCAACTACCTCCCAGCATGCAGGGGTTTTGGTAGTTTACCAGCTTGTTTGGTTTGCATTTGATCAATGCATTTTAATTCTCCTCTATGCATTGCAGTTAAAAGATGGCATTGAAACGCCCTTTGGATGATGGTGAATCATATGAAGTTTCCTATAAGCTACCTAGAGGAGAGGAACATAGTCCTCGTGCGTTACCTGGAAATGATTCTTCCGAACACTCTTCTCTCTTGGCTGAATCTCCAGGTTAGGAAGCCTCAATCATTGCCGAGGTTGACTGTGGCTTGATCAAATCGAGTCGAATAGTTTTTGGAAATATGAACTCTTATGGAGTCATGCCAGATTAAGGTTAATTACAGTTTTTTCAAATTTCTAACCTGTATCTATAGTTTAGAAAAGAAGAAGAGGCACTTATGGTGTTTAAGGCAAAATTTGTTCTATCTGCCTGCTCGCAATGCTGCCGTGCATCGTTTGTTGTCTGCTCTTTCTCACTAAAGAGTTTTGCAAATATATCCATATATTGGTTTTGGTCCTGATTCCCTTCGTTTGTAATTGGTAAAGGTGAAGGATGGTCAACAAAGAGAAAATTGGAAATTGATCAAAAGCTCATTGATGGTTGCATGATAAAACCTTCAATAAGCAATGTGGAGGATGCATATAACAGTGAAGAATTCCAACTAGAAGGACGTTTACGTGCATCTTTTTCTCCCGAATATGTCTCTTCTGACCATCCGGCTACAGCTCTTAGTGGCCGTGATGATATCTATTCCTTGCTTTTACGGCATCCACCACAGAAACCAGTTCCCATTGGACCAGATTATCAAGCCGACCTGTCACCCTGGAGCCAACAGGATGCTATGAATAGTTTGAGTTGCTTGAATGAATCTGCTGAAATTTCAAATTCGGATCTTATTGCTGGAGATGAAGACGACAGGAGGTTCTCTGGAACTTGTGTTATTCCGTTGCCTCCTCGTGAAGTTTATGATAACTATGACGACAAAGTTGGAGCCGGTCGTGCTGGTTGTAGCTGCCTGGATGAAGGTTCCATAAGATGTGGTAGGAAACATACCATGGAAGCAAGAGACTTGCTCAGAAGGGAACTTGGAAATGAAGGATTTGTGGAGTCTGGATGCCATGACATGGGAGAACAAGTTGCTGAGAAGTGGAGTGACGAGGAAGAACAATTATTCCATGAAATTGTCTTCTCCAATCCGTCATCTAGGGGCAGAAACTTCTGGAATAGTTTATCTTTCAGATTTCCTTCACGAACCAGAAGGGAAATTGTTAGTTACTATTTCAATGTTTACATGCTCCAGAAGAGGGCTGAACAGAACAGACGTGACCCAATGAACATTGACAGCGATAATGATGAATGGCAGGCGAGTGATGAGGAAGACGAGGACTCCATTGTTGAATCTCCTGAACATGGGATTGGCCCTGGTTATGACAGGAATGTGGAAGAAATAAATGAAGTTGACGAGGGAATTGCCGAAGAAACTTGTGAAGGTGATGAGCATGTTACTCTGAAAGTGGGAGAGGTTTTCTCTGATTCTCCAGAAGCATGCTCCAAGAAATGGACAGATAGTCCCACTTCTCACCTCAGGAATAAATCTTGGGATGACAGGGGAGATCAAGATGACTCGTGTACATCTTTTGATAGCCTGGCTGCCACAGTTCCGGATACCCAGTTGAAGCGTGAAAATGGGGACCGCTTGCCTAGTAGCTTTCACAGTTTGAATGGGGGTGGTGGTCATGACTATGTCTTGGATACTTGTGATGCTAAGTTCTGGGATGCTGGCTATATAGCTTGCCCGAAAACTGAATTTGAGTTCTTGCCCACTTGCAGTATGATTGAAGAGGTCTTTGGAGATGGATCTTGGAACCATGAGGCAGACGGGAAGGGCTTTAGCTAGCGTCTACTGGTCGTTGCTTGTGATGACTGAGCCTTTTGAGACAAATGTCGCCACCATGAAATTTAGCTTGTTGAAAATAGGAACTGTCCAATTTTCCATGGTATAATTACCATAATGGAAGTCCTGCCTTCTTTGTAAGATGGTGAGAGAAGGTCAGCAGGTTACACTTGTTAAGGTGACAATTTTTTTATTTGCCTCTCAAGAGGTGATCTCTTTTTTGTTGCTTTCTTGCTGTATAATCCCTTTTTATCTTCCCTTCAGTCTCTGTTGACTATTTTGTAGGCATTTTGCCTTCAAAGATAGATCATTGGCAGATCTCAGACAAAGGTATAATGTTCCATGGTGTAATTGTATAGCTGCTTTTGTGAATGGAACATGATACGGTTCATTATTCCCTCTCGATAAAAGGTGCACTTTTCCGCCCATGTATCTACTGTGGGTAATTTGGTGTAGCACTCTGAGAATTCATTTTCCTCCACAGGGCTCCAACATATAGTTTGTGCTCTGTGGTTCGAGTGCTTATTTGTTCCAGGTGAAAACTGATGATTTGCTTGACCATTATGATCCAATTGTCAACTTTCACTCTATATAGTTATCCATGCACCAAACAAATGGGCATCCATTGTTTGGATGCTAATGTCCGGTTTACCTTCTAAAATAAATGCAATTCTCAGTTGCTCCATTGCTGTCTACTTCTATTAGGTGTTGTCTTCCTGAGGTTTTCACTGGTTCGTTTCCTCCTCGGCGTTTAAGATTGAGTAGGTTGCACTTGTGCCCATACATGCATTTAGATTTGTCACATCGTGCCATATCTGCATTTTCTCTCTTATCTGGATTGTTCACCTCATGGAATGATTTGTATGATTGTATGTATTACTGTGAGTCCTAGCTTTTTGCCAACCAAACCTCCTCTTCATCCATTAGACTAGATATGGCCACACGACGAATCTTGTTTCATTCATTCTGTATGGCGATTTCGTTTTTCCTTTGAATATTCTCTGGCTCTTTCTGAGTAGAAAGTGTAGAAGGTGAGAGAACTTGCTCTTGCCTGACAAAACCATTATTACCCATATAAAGATTACGTGCATCCTTTAACATGTGTATACAAAAGCCAATATTGGGTTTAAGGTTTGGTTTGCCACATTTTTTATTTTTTTGGTGACATCTCTCCTGAAACTGCAAGAATTTGAAGAAAGTGATGTCCTTCTGAGAAATGGCCAAGTCTTATGGGCTTGTATCCACATGAAACAATGTAATCCTGGCCCAATGATCTTAAGACCTGCTCATAATATGAAGTGTTACCTCTGTCCTTAGAGCACTTACTAAGGTAGAATCCATATGTTTTGAAATGTAAAAAAGGGAATTTTTGTATTTCCTGTTTCGTCATGTTAAGATACTTGAAAAAAAGTTGGATTAAAATAAACCCGACTTAAGTGATTAAAGCATGAATGTTATGCTTCTGGTTTATGCTACTCTGTAATCATGCTTTATCTGGTTAATGATGACCAATAACTGCAACTGGTGTCGGCTAGATCTTAGCTGACCAATCAAAAGCAAAGCAACTCCTTGTGCATCTATATGCAAGTTGCTGGGGATGCACGTTCCCGAGAATTAGTGGGCGAGCTCTTTCTTCTTTTTGGCTTGCAAGACCCACATGACTATATGGGATTTATTTGGCATTGGCAACAAAAATCAATCCTTTTTGCCAAAACTAGATTAGAAGATTGGAACAGCATCCCTTGAGATTCATCGCCGGAGAATCGTGAGGATAGCGATGTTAGAGATACTGAAACTGACTTATAAAACTGATTTTACAGATTTTTTGGCGCATGTTGGAAACCCTTTTTTTTTTTTTCCTTTCAATCGCTTGAATTTTGAGTATGACTCGTTTGTGTAGATTACCAATTACAGTTCGTCATATCACAATGTGCGAGTATAACCATAGAGGTGCCTAGTGATAGAAGTTTATAGAATGGTAGGCGAGAGAGGAGGTGATTAAAGTCGAGGATATATTGACCAAACACTGAACCATTAGGTTAATAGTGTTGCGAAAATCGTGTTGTTGCTTTCTTATGTTTTTATTTACTTCTTAGCACCTTTTTCCTTTTTCTTTTAAGGGCTTATTGCGGTTAAATGACATCCCCGAATCAATTTTCTCGCAAGAAGACCTAATTAGTTTCGACAAAATATTTCTTGAAAGGCTTTATGATGCTGGTGAAGTCATAAAGTGGACCCCCCTCATAGTAAATAAATCACGAGGGGCCCACTTTTCGAGTGCCATAGAAAGCGACATCGTATGCTTTTCTTCATATCATCTTTGATTCGGTTCAACTCCAACCATGACCATGTTCCCCCAATTAAATCTGGGAGAGACATCTCATCTCAGCCATTGCACAAGTTAAACGACTAGGCACAGACACAAGAAGGAGGCTGGCAGTGATCTCTATTGCTTCTCTTTCTTGGAATATATAGCAAGTCAATTTGCACGAAGCCACTTCCCATGGGCCAAAAACACTCTTAGACTTCAAGTGAAGTTTCCATGAGCATCGCAGGAAGATGGGCAGTAGTATATGCCAAGCATAGCCCACTTGTCACAACATAGCATCTGTCTTGACAGCGTTAATATAGTTGTCATGGATATAATCGTTCAATTAATGATATCTGTTATCCCAAAAAAAAAATCATTTTTTGTAAAGAACCCAAGAAGGGTATGTGAAGACATGCTTGGTAGATGAATGTGGTTGATCTTTCAAACCCTTTGGGCACATAAATGGTCAACCTCTCCATATCATGTACTACTCAAAAGATCCCCATTTGGCAAACAAGATTTGATGTGAGACAAGGTCTAGTAGTTGGGCGACTCTTCTAATCCCCAACCCAACCCACCACAATTTCTGGGCACATAATTGTCATCGCATTCATCATGTTACTCAATTGAATTCTTGAAATTTCTAAGGGTAACGTCTTTATTTTTCTGATTCTTGTTCTCTTGTTCCCGCGAACAGAACAAAAAACAGAAATTTATTTGGCAACGTCAGTTGGCTTTTCTGTTTTCGGAACAAATCGCGAGTGGCCAGAGAACATATTTGGAACGAAAACAAAAAGTAAAAAAAAAAAATTCTATTTCTTTGATTCTGAGAACGAAATTAAAAAAAAAAAATCATTTATGCTTATAAATTATTCTCCGGAACAGAATTGTTTCCGAACATGCCTTATATCATCCTAACATCACTTGATCAATGTCAAAGCTCACACTTGGTTGATCAATCAGCTAATGGGAAGTGGCCAAGAAAGGACCCAATTCCATGAAAATTAAAATTAGCGAGGAAGTACGTGCATAAGCAATGATCATCCTTCACGTTCTTAGTTTAATCCCCAGAAGAACCACACACTAATTAATCTCTCATATACATTGCTAACAAAGAAAAAAAAATTTGAAATTGGAAAATCTAATCGACACATAGTTTACAGCTAACCACAGCAGTTCACTGCCGGCAAAAGGCAGCGCAAAAGAAGGGGATTTAGTACAACAACATTATGCAAGCTTGGTTAGATTTCATTAATCTAATAATAGGTGCTAAATAACAATAATGGCTCATACAGTCACGTTGCGGTTGGTTCTAGGACAGGGCCGGCCCTATTCGTGAACAAAAATTGCCGGCTACACAGTCACTTTGATCAAGGAACGAATCACATCCTAAAGCTTCTCTTTCCATTGAGACAAACCCAACAAAGAAACAACTCAAAACCCTAGACAGCTTGGGCTCTTGCATCATGTATACAGGTTGTACATATGTATATAATCGTTTAATGGGTGCCTTCTTATTCATTTTATTTTTGGGGACCCTACTATTGTGCGTTCTTTTTACGTGAGATTGCGCAATATCCAACTTCAAATTGGCAATCCGGACTCCCAATAGTCAAGTCTAGGGATTCGATTTTGAGATTTGGTTAAGGTCTCGACAAGACGTACGGCGGTTCCGGAGTTGGGCGAAGAGAGGCCTTGATCTCGGGCTGTTCTTACATAAATTGAGCATCGCTACGTAGTTCATATCTCGTGAGTAAGTCAATGGAAAGCATGTCATAAACTCAAAGCATCTAGTTGTGATGTCAAGATTCAAGTTCAGAGATTAGATTTTGAAGAAAAGGAATGAATTATTATTTTAACCAAAACCAGTAGCGACTCTAGCTGATCAGTGAATGTTGTTGCTGTTGCATGAAAAAGCTAATTGGAGCCGACAAACCCTTTTTCGGGCATGATGGGGAAGTGATACATTGCTTGGATCACACAAAAATCAATTCCACATAAAGCATCATTAAGATGCGTGAAGTGAAGATTTCACATAAAAACCATGTCCTCCAACTAACGAATGTGCCCAAACACCATAGACACTACGGGTATATCGCAATCAAATTGCTAGGTTTTGGAAATCATATAGATTTTGCTAATCCTGAAGATAAAAATGACATGCTAATTAACCATGAGTGCGTGATTTCGACTTGTGGTGAAGATGTGATCCGCGTGGATTAAGCGTTCAGGAGGAGTAATTAGGTGTAGCCGCTCGATGTAGTGACTTGTTCAAGAGCGGTCCTTACTTATGAAATGTTGTATTTTTAACTGGGGAAGTCGATATTCGATCGCCATAACCCGATCTGTTGTGCATGTTGCGTGAGTGGCGATGCTCGCAAAAACATTCCTTTTAATCACGGGTTGGTTCCATGACGTGGGGTAAGATAACCCGGGTCAGAGTGAAAGCTCAGCACAAGGGAGCCCGAACTTCAACTCAATTAGTATTTACGTACGCATCAAATCGAACCTTTCGCGATCAACCAAATGAGAGCAGCTTGATTAATTCTCACAAATGTAATGTATGCAAACTGAAATTTTTCATGAGAGAGAAGAAAGCCCTAACGACTAACGAGGAACAAGCTGCCAGAGAGTGAAACTTCTCACCGTAGAGGGAGAGAGAGAGAGAGAGAGAGAGAGAGAGAGAGGTGGCTTTGCTTAGTAGCAAGACAAAGGAAGGAATAGTTAGAGAAGAAGGCAGTTAGTTTGAGTAGGTTTCTCTCTGACCCACGGGGAAACGCTTAGCTGGAAAGATCCTGGCCGTTGGATCGACGATGGCGTAGGATTCTCAGTCGAGGGTACACGTGCTGACATGTTTCCTTTGCCTCTTTTCAACCTTGCTTCCGTGCATGGATTTCTCCTCCTTCATTATATGAAAACAGAGGAAACAAAAAAGAAAAAAGAAAAAGAAAAAAGAAGAAGAGAAAAACAGCGAGTGTTAGAGTTTGCATTATGCAGAGACTATTGATATAGAGAGAGAGAGAGACTCTCTCTCTAAAATTTCTTGTTACTTGTTCTCCCACATCATTAGCAACAAAAGAAACACACACCCACCTCTCCTCTCACTCTCCACAATTCTATAATTTTCTTGGGAATTTTCTCCTCCAACAACCCAGAAGCTACTGAGAGGAAGCTACCACTACTTCTCGATTGGAACTCTCATTTTTCCATTTCCCCCATGTCAGATCTGTACCAGCTCATAGTTCTCTGCTCAACAACTGTGAATCACCTGCTCTCATGGAGCTTGGTGATCAAATTCTGCTCCCTTTCTTGATTCTTTCTTCTGGGGTGTTCTCTGTTTTTCGTTTCTTTCCTCTGTCTGGTTAGCTCTGTTCTGTTCTGTTCCATTAGCATTTGGCTCGAGTTGAAGCGAATGATGTCAAGGCTGGAGAATCGTCGCGGAGTCTTGAATTCGTCCGTTGCTTCGTAATTTAGTATCCTCTTCTTCGGTCTTCTGATCTGGGGTATTTCTTGTTTCGTTCGCGATTTCTCGAGAACAGAATGGAAGGAGATCCAGAATTCAAGCATGTGTGCAAATTATGCAGCAAGAGCTTTCCTTGTGGTAGATCCTTGGGAGGTCACATGAGGTCTCACCAGACAAACAATGTTCCAACCGAAACAGATGAGAAACAGCTCAGCCTCAGCACCAAGAAGCTCTCGTCGTCCATAAGTAGCACTGGAGCTCTCACTCCCGCAGACAGCAATAACGGTGGTGGTTATGGCCTGAGGGAGAACCCCAAGAGAACATGGAGGCTTTCGGACCTGAGCGAAGGCACTTCACTTCATGAGAAGCTCTGCAGAGAGTGCGGACAGCGGTTCCGTTCCTGGAACGCCCTTTTCGGCCACATGAAGCGCCACTCGGAGAAGGAGAGAGTTCCCGACAGCAGCTTGGAGGATCGAGATTCAAGGACCAGCGACGACTGGAAGCTGGTCATGGACAGCGAATCCGACGGTGAAGTCGTCGTCACAAATCGAAGGAGGCGATCGGAGAGGAGAAAGAGGTACGTGGTCACAGCGACTGCTGCGACTTCTTCGTCCTTATCTTTCGCCAATGCTGCTTCTTGCGTTTCCGACATCGAGCAAGAACAAGAAGAGGTGGCCATGTGCTTGATGATGCTCTCTAGGGATGTGGTTGGTCGTAATAGAGGTGCTTTAGATTATGTTGCTGAGTCATCTGACAACAGAAGTAGGACTGACGTTAAGAATCCGTCCTCTGATCCTATGAAAGTTGTGAAGCTGGAGAAAGTGAAAGAGAACAACTTTGAGTCTGGTTCTTTAGGATGTGGTGAGGTGCATCGGCTGGATCAATCAAAAACAGAACTTTCATCTTCGGGGAACCATTCAGGAAACAGGTCCAGGATGGATAATTCAAACGAAAACCGCAAGTCCAAGGCCGAAAACAAATCCGAGTGTGAGGTTCTGGTTCCGGAACTTAGCATGGCGAAGGATTTGGCCAAGGAGGCCGGGTTGGATCGGATCGAGAAGAAGTCCTTCAAGAGTGACAAGAGTAAGAGGAAATTCTCTGATTCTGATGATCCCGAGTTGAGGGTCAAATCCTTGAAAAAGTTAACTGACGGTTTTCCGGAATCTGGGAAACTCCTAGATGGTCGCGAGAAGAGCAACTTCGAGTGCACTATCTGCAACAAGATTTTCCGCTCTTACCAAGCTCTGGGAGGCCATAAGGCTAGCCACAACAAGACCAAGGAAAACTCCGCTTCCAGAAAAGAAAGCGGCGCAAACAGCGTGGCGGCTGAAGTTTCGCCTGCCCCGGTTGGTAATAGCGACAATAAGCTCAAGAAATCTTGCACAATCAAGGAGGGAAGTGTCGATGGCACGACAACTCATTTGTCCGGTCAGAAAGTTGAGGATCCTAGCGAGTTGAACAAGCACAAGAAGCAGCACGAATGTCCAATTTGCCTCAAGGTCTTCCCATCAGGGCAAGCTTTGGGTGGTCACAAAAGATCTCATCTACTGGCTACAAACACTCGGTCCCTCGTCGTCGTCCCGAAACCAATCCGGGAAATTCGGGGATTTCTCGATCTCAACCTTCCAGCTCCAGCAGAAGACCATAAAGATCGTCAAGAAGACGGAGACGAAGAAGAAGAAGAAGAAGAAGAAGAAGAAGAAGGTAGCAGCCATGTCAGCTTCAATTCATGGTGGGTGGGAAGCAACCCCAACAGTCATGTGTCTCTTGCTGGTCTCAACTGCTGATTATTGAGCTTTTCCGGTGTTGACTTGAAATGCCCCCCCACCCTAGAAGTTTCAAAGAGTGTACAGGCAAGTTTCTTGACATTCATTTTTTTTTTCCTTCTTTTCCTATTTATGACTCTCTACAACATTCGAACAACCAGTTCGGAAGAAGCCGAATTCAGATTGTCACAGCCATTATTCGGGGAAAAGTCTTGTCTACTGTAGTTGTAATTTGGCATTGAACACGTTCCATCCCTCCTCAAGCTTCATTCTCCACAGCACTTGCTGCGACTTTTTCGGATCAGAAGCCCAGCGTTCGGTGCAGAAATTATCTTAACTTGGCCTCACCTCAAAGAGTGTTGAAAGATCAGATTGCTACGAGGGTGAAGTCATGAGCAGTGCACACAGAGAGGAGCAAATATAAAAAAAAAAAAAAATGGTCGATGCAGATGCCATCTGGGCTCCTTGTCTAGTCACCTCACATGTCACATTCCAAACCCTGCGGAAAAACTCAAGATATGAAAAACATTTTTCCATAAAATAATCGCCAGTATCCCTA
Source organism: Rhodomyrtus psidioides (assembly GCA_021437785.1). NCBI lineage: Eukaryota > Viridiplantae > Streptophyta > Magnoliopsida > Myrtales > Myrtaceae > Rhodomyrtus > Rhodomyrtus psidioides. The sequence goes on along the minus strand of JAILYB010000015.1, from coordinate 6,916,094 downwards.
GTAAGAATTGATGAAGAATAATAATTAGGCATAAATTGTCGCCGGCAATGAAAACAATTCCCCGTCAACTAATTTTCCTGAGCGATATAACCAATCATTTTTCGAAAAAAACGTTTTTCAAATCTTGAGGTTTCTGTGAAATAAACGCACCCTTTGACGTCAGGAACAATTTCGATCACCGATAACATAAGTACTTAGCATTCGATGTGAACTTCCCACTCTCCAACAGGATTATGACTAAGTGCAAGTGGGGAGACTTATCTAGGGTTTGGCGAAGTCGGCCTCCAACTCTAAACGAAGGGTCGCACGGCGCGAAATGCGTGAAAAAGAATGGTCCAACCAAGTGATCTGAATTTGTGACATGACATTTCCTTCCTCCTCATTCGAGTCACGATTACTACAAGCACGTCTCCGTCGGCCGGCCCCGATCCGGAAAGTATCGGTTTGGTCTAAGAAATGTTCTTCGCTTGAAAATAAGAACAGCTCTTGAAAAAAAAAAAGATGTTTTTTTGCATACATCTTGGAGATGTTTTCAATTCAAGCTAATAAACAACGATTTCACTTGCCTAATTACGAAAATACGTACATAGAGCTCGTTTTTTGCCTGATCCGAACACTACCCGACCCGCCTGTTTAGCGGGCCTACCTACTGCCACGCGGGTGGGTCAAATCAAAATCTACTCGTTACACTTTAGACGGTGGCTTATTAAGTTGTAAATAGACTCGGTCTTGAATCTGTAATATGTGTACGCAAGTTAGCTAAGTCATTCTAGTCCACTTGCTATTGTTAAAGGTGCAAGCTTTTTGTCAAAACCGTGCACCAACAAAGACTTGCTGTTCCTTCTAAGGATGTATCATTACAAGGATGCAATGAACATAGGAGGAGACAGTTCCATCTTTTGAGTGGAAAGAAATGTTTGTTATGGAGGATTGCATGTGCATCCCACCTCTATATTATGTTGGGGCCAACAATGTGTGAGACATTAAAGACACTAACCATAGTACTGGTCTTAGCTTAGTCCTTTGTTAGATTTACGAATGGACAGGCCAACCGAGATGGTACGACCTTGGAGAGTTCCGGCCCGCGGTTGGTTCGGGAGTCGGGAGTTCGAGTTTATGGCCGAGCCACGCCAAGTCTCGACCGAGCTTGCCCCGTGTCATAAAGTTATACCTACTTTTCACGGAGTGTTTCTTCCTCGATGGACTGGTCCAACGAAGTAGCGCACACGATCGAGATTTTCAGTGGACATAGTTTTTTGGCTACAACTAGCTAAATTGAGCCTAGCCCACACGAATCGATTCTGAAAATCCCAAGTTACCCATTTATAGCGGATTAACAATGTGTATGTCCAAAATAATTAATCCAACTAATTTTCTGATATGTAACTTTCAAGGAAAAGTGTCAAAAAAGTCATATACATATTACACCGTGCCAATTCAGTCCTAAATCTTTTGCATTGGTTACAATTCAATCCCAAACCTTTTGTTGGTGTCAATTCTGCCCTAAATCTTTTGCATTAGTGCCAATTTAATCCTAAATCTTTTGTATTTATGTCAATTGAATCAATTAGGCCAATTTTGACCAAAAATTGCTCGCGTGGACATCAATTGTCCTATGTGGCACTGTTGGCGCTAACGTAGATATTTGTAATATTTTTTATTTTAAAAAATTTATAAAAATATATTTTAAAAAAAACCAAAAAAATGCTTAAAAAATTATTTAAAATATTAGAATAGTACCAAAAATGTCCAAATCAGCGCCGGTTGTACCATGTAGGACATCGACATCCATGTCAGTGATTTTCGGCCAAAATTGATCGATTAACTCAATTGACATAAATACAAAATATTTATGACTAAATTGACACAAATGCAAAAGGTTTAGGATGGAATTGATATCAATAAAAGGTTGAGAATTTAATTGGCATAAATGCAAAAAAGGTTTATGATTGAATTGACATAAAAAAAAAAGGTTTAAGGCTTAATTGGTACCAACGGAATAGGTTTAGGACTTTTTTTTACACTTCTCTTGTAGCTTCCATAGTCGCTTTTAGTCAATTGCATAGAAAGTAAGGTTTTGGTCAAATTTTCGACATAAAATCGAAGGAGAATGCGCAGATCAGCTCAAAGACTTACCAATACTTGCATGATTACACTGATGACAAGCAGTTCTTACTTCTTAACTTGTCAAGAGAGATTACAAAGAGGGTTTATAAATTTTCGAAATTCAAAAGGATGATATTGAAGATAAAATAATTGATTTTACAAAACTAAGTTAATAAACCATGCGAGGAAGTTTTCCTAATGAGTACTTAAATGTAACCCACTTATTTAAATACTCAAATCACAGCTCTTTACACCAATGTCCATACATTATTAGAGTTTTGATTTCATATTAATATATTAGTTAATTTTCAATAAGTAAAAGCACATAAATCAGTGTAATTTGTACTTTTTAGTTACTAATAACATTCATAATCGGACAATTCATTTTCGTATATATTGGAATAACTCCTGTAAATATACGTTCGTGTCCGTTTTTTGGGAACATAAAAATAAGCATAGAATTTTCTTGATATTTTGTGTTATTTTAACTGAAGCCCAGTTGCCTAACAATTAACTTTTTGGCATAATTTATTTTTGGATCAATTTCAAATAAAGATATAAAGTGTAATTATTGTCTAAAAAAAGTTTAAAGTGAATATTATTTCAAATAAAAGAGAATGTCATGATCAAAGCCATTATTGTTATTTACTTTTTTGATTTTATTTATTTATTTAAATTTTCTTTATTGCGATCGGCGCCTTATGCCGATAGCTGGCGAGACGACCCTTGCCCTGCTTAGGTGTGGCCGGCCCTCGCCTGTGCCCAATAGGGGCGACTTGCCCAGTCCTTGTTGGTGACAGGTATGATCGGCCATTGGCAACAACAAAGGATAAAAAAGAAAAATAATGTAAAGAATTTTCAAAAAATAAATGAAGAAAATACTTTCGATCGGCGATAAGAAAGGACAAAAAAAATTCAAAAATAAACGAAGAAAATACTTTTGATTTTTTTTTTGAAATATTTCCTTTAGACGTTAAGGCTGCGTATGGTAGCGTTTCTGTTCCAGGGAGCATTTTTTGAACAGAAATATTTTTTTGTGTTTCTGTTCAAAATTACGATTTTTAGGAAAAAACGCGTTTGGTAATTTAAAAAAAAAACATTTTTTTCAGTCGCCGACCGGCGGCGGTGGCGGCGGCGGCCGGCGACCGGCGGTGGCCGGCGACGGCGGACGACGAATGGCGGACGGCGTACGGCGGCCGGCGACCGCGACGGCGGCCGGCGACCGCGACGGAGGCCGGCGACCGCGACGACGGCCGGCGACTGCTACCGCGTACGGCGGCCGGCGACCGCGACGACGTACGGCTGCCGGCGACGGCCACGGCGGCCGGAGATGGCAACGGCGGCCGAAGACCGGCGACCGGCGGTCGGCGACCGTCGACGGTCGGCTTTTAGCGAGGCGGCGAGTTGTAATCGCGTCGGCGACGATGGATGGTGGTTTCAAAAGTGTTCCAAAAAGTGTTCCCAAATCCCAGAAGCAATTTTTTTTTGTTCCTTCAAAAGTGTTCTTTGGCACAAAAGTGTTCCGCGGAACACTTTCGGAATATTTTTGAGCCATACGCGTTTCTACTCCAAAAGTATTCTCGGAACACTTTTGGAACAGAAACAGTTTCCAGCCACAGTTTCCCCAGCCACCGCCCATACGCAGCCTAACTCTTCTCAATATATGTCTAACTCTTCTCAATATATGTCCGCGTCGGTTTTTCGCCCAATTGCAGAAGCAGACCCAAATTGGAAGAAGCTGCCCCTCAACTTTCCTCGTTGATATTCTCGCCGGAGCCGCCGTCAATCCAACGAGTAGCCGAGTCTACTCCCTCTCATCTCCGGGCAGGTCTCAGTTTTGCCTACCTCGCTCTCTCTATCTCTCTTTCTCTCTTTCCTGTGAGTTCTCTCTCTCTCTTCGTCGATCACGATTCCTTCGCTCGTGGTCAGCGATATATGAGTTGCTTGCCTGCTGTTTTGAATGAATCTTACAAACCACGCCGCGAACTCCTTTTTTTTTTTTTTTCCGTTCCTGCTTCTTCTTCTTATATTCTGTGACTTATGTTCTTGCTTTTATGTCAATCTCCTTTGGTGGGCGTGACAGTAGGGCTTTTTGCTTCTGGGTTAAAATCTGCATTGTTGCTTTGGGTGTGGAATACCTTTTCTCTGAGATTGATTTCGTACTCGCTCCTGCTTGTTATCCCCTGGTGCAATTAACTTTGGTCGGTCTAGGATTTGAGATGATGTATGATTTGATTTGGCCGTTGGCATATATTTTGAGGGTAACAGTGCTTTACGATTCTCTTTGTACTGATTTTCAGTTGCGTCCATATCTTTGCAGACTTGTACATATCATCACTGCATTTGGCCATGGGAAGTGAGAGCAATCTCAAGACCTGGGTCTCGGACAAGTTGATGTCACTATTGGGGTATTCCCAATCGAATATTGTCCAGTATGTTATTGAACTAGGTTAGTCATCTCTCCATCCATTTACGTTCAGAATTCCTGTTTTCAAGAAGACAGGCATCATGCATAACTTCTGTGCAATAAAAATGGTGAATTTATGTTGCAGCTAAGCAGGTGTCTTCACCCACTCAAGTGGTGGACAAGCTGGTGGAGTTTGGACTATCATCGTCAAGTGAAACCCATGTTTTTGCGGAAGAAGTTTTTGCCAGAGTACCCCATAAAGCAGCGGGTTTGAATGTGAGCTGTTGTAGAAGCCGTTTTTGTTTACTCTGCCTTTCAGCAATTATTTTCATTGTTATCTTGGTCTTAACCTGCCTAATTTACTTTTCATTTTGCTATTACCAGCTTTATCAAAAGCAAGAAAGGGAAGCTGCTTTGTTGGCAAGGAAGCAGAAAACCTATGCAATTCTGGATGCTGACGACGACGACGACGACCACGACGATAGCAAACATAACGTCAGTCAAGGAGGCATTGACAATGGGTCTTCTAGAATCGCGACTTCAGAGACTGGCAAAGGATCTCCTCGTAAGAAACGGTTCAGGAAAAAGAGCGAAAGTCATGAAGAGGAGGATGAGGAGGTAGGTGGCCAATTTGATCTCGGTTATCTCTTTATATTTAACAGTAATATCTGCTTAAATCAATTATATTGTCTAAACGCAATGCTGCAGTCTTTTGCACATGTTGATGAAGCAAGAATGGTCAAGAGACGGACTTCTCACGACGAAGATGGTGGCTCTGAGGTATCTTTATTTTTGGAGTTTGTTTCCATTCCTTTGTCTACCTCAGAAGTCCTTATTTGAAGGATGAAGAAACTTTTGAGTGTTGTGTTAATTGGTCTTATAGACCCACTATGTGATATCGGCTCGTCTTTTCATGTACTAGTATTTGAATAATGATGCGTTGTTCGGTTAGAACCTTTCACCTTAATGTTTTCAGATTGTGATATCCAAATAGTTTCATTAGTGATATATGGCAACCTCTCTTCTTTTTGTTTATGTTCTCTAACGGATATCTCCATATGATTCTTGTTTTTGGTTCATCCAGCTTGAAACATTCCTTGTTTAAGTCCTTTCATCTAGTTTCCACAATAGATTTTTCTTCAAGAAATGAAGATATTGTTTCTCCCTTTTTCATTATGCAGTCAGAGGAAGAAAGATCACGTGATCAAAGAGAAAGGGAAGAATTGGAACGACATCTGAAAGCGCGTGATGCAGCGGGAACTCGGAAGGTACGTATATACCACTGAAACGGAAAAACAGAGTTACAATTTTTTTCTGGTTTCCTATTTCATGTCAAGGTGATGGCACAATGAATTTGATCAAACTGGGGTTCACTTCGTTCAAAAACCATGCAAATGCACGGATACATGCCGAAGTATGTGCAAATAGAGAAAGAGAGTTTTGAATTTGATCAAACTGGGGTTCAATTTGATCGAACTGTGAGGTTTTTTTTTTCCCGGGGGGGGGGGGGGGGGGGGGGGTCTGGGGAAGGAGGGAGGACAATGGAAAAGGAAATGTTGCCAGGGCATATGTGCATTAAGTAGCTTTATATGCTGAATCCCACGATGAACCAAGGAAAAATTTGGGTGCTGCGTGTTGCAAATGGATTTTCTCATAATTATTGGGTTAACCGGCACAAGCAAGTGTGGTTACTCTTGAGAGTATCTTTCTTGATGTAGTAAATTGAATATATGGATGGCTTTGAGTGCGAAGTTTTTGGTTTGTATTTTTCTCAGATTTGGCCATCGTAATCGTTATATTTTCTACTTGTTATTTTTTACTTTACAGCGGTTTATTGGTATAATTTTCACCAATTGCTTGTATTTTATGTTTCAGTGTTTTTCTTCTTTCACATTCTGACTTCTTATAACTCTTTGATTTGTTTAACAGCTAACAGAGCCAAAATTGACACAAAGGGAAGAAGGTAATGCATCTCAAAACTGTGCCATAGTAGTTCACGCCTATGTGCCAGACAAACACTTTCCTAATATTTTAAGTAATTTAAAATGCTAATGCTTGGAAACGATCTCCAATCTCCCCTTTCTTTGCTCTTCTGATTTTGTAGAGGAGGCACTTCGAAGATCAAATGCTCAAGAGGATGATGATATGGGGGCTTTAAGGTACGTTGTCATTACTTGTTTGACTCTAAATTTTGTTCTTGCGGTTCATGTTATTTTAAGAAATTTCGACCTCGCTATGAGTTAACATTTGTGTTTTGTTTTGAGTGTGTGAGATTAAATTTAGAAAAAGTTGAGAAGAAGGCATTTAATCTGTGGAATTGTCTCCCAATGATCTTGTTGTTCTACTCCTTTTTTTTTTTTGGTTGGCACATTTCTACGCCAGACCTCATGGGCTAGTCACTTTCTTGGGGGAAATCGCTCTGCCTCATGTTTTTATTTTCCTTTTAAGGTTATATCTACAAAGCACTTAGAACTTGAGTTTTTCTTTGGTTGAATTTATCATCATTGTGGAAGATTGTGTGATTTTCTTTTTAGATATAGGTATTCCATAATCTGATGGGTCTTGAGAGGATGGCCCTTTTAACAGAACATGCACAGGCTGACATGCCGTGCTGTAGAGCTACTTTTCTCAAATAATTCAGATTGATGCATTGATTTTATCACCTTTGTAGGTTGAAATTCTCATGTTCATTTACCATTGCAATTGTTCCTTGTATCATCTATGCTGATTATATTTTGTTCCTCATACCCAGAAAAGTTTCAAGACGGGAGTATTTAAAAAAGAGAGAGCAGAAGAAAATGGAAGAAATCGGGTATGATTGTGCCCTGGATATACTCTACTGATCTCTTGGTGCTAGAGCTAGACTCCAATTTCTGGCAGTTCTCTCTTGTCAGTGTTCAAGGTCTTTATGGTATGCCTGACCATTTTTGATCAATATACTAATTTCTTACAGGGATGACATAGAGGACGAACAATACTTATTTGATGGTGTAAAACTTACCGAAGCAGAAGAACGCAACTTCAGGTTACTATTTCTCTTTACACATTCTTCGATTCATAAACATATTGATCACTTTGCTTTCAACGTTTATGAAGAAACTTATCCTTTGAGCCTTGATATTGCCTTGTGAAGGGCTGGTCATGTATTTTTTCCAGAGTACTATGAAAAAATTAGCAGGTCCAACATATGGAAGCATTTATTTGCTATGTTGACTCTTCTTAGTTTCTGTCAGTTTCAGTCTTAAAGCGTAGATTATCTAGTAATGCTTTAGTCATTGCTTCTCGTTGTTGAGATTGAGCTAGAGAACAGCTTGTTTTCAATTTCACACTGTCTGAACTGTAATTGTAATCTAGTCTTCAGAAGCTCACTGGCGTTTCTAGTTGTAGATTCATTGGTGGAATTAACTACTTTCTCAGGTAAATCATTATGAAAATTTTCTTTGCACTTTGTTCTATCCTCCAAGCAAGCTCAAGTTGCTAAGATGCTGTGACCTGTCAGGTTTGGGTTGCTTTTAAAATAGTCATCCGCTTAGTTGGAACTTGATGATCATGGTTTCTTTCCTCATGGATGATTATGCTAGCTTTTTTCTTTATATTGGAGAAAAATTAGTGTTTATTTGTGAAAGATTTGGTGGGACCACTTGCCAACTGCTCTAAAAGCTTAAGCTGTTAGAAGAAGGCGTGGTTTAATATTTATATATTCCAACACTCCCCCTTATTCTTAGTCTGGTCTTTTTGCCTAGTACTAAGCGTGGACAAATTAATTGGGGAGGCAAATAGGGGCCTGGAAAGATTTGAACTCAGGACCTCCTGCTTTGATACCATGAAAGATTTTATGGGACCACTTGCCAACTGCTTTAAAAGCTTAAGCTGTTAGAAGAAGGCGTGGTTTAATATTTATATATTCCAACAATTTGTGATAGTTTACTCTGTTGGCTGTGAATTTTTGTCTATTGACTTCAACTATGAACTTTTTTCAGTTAATACTAATGCAAAATGTACGTTCTTGCTGAAACGCTCTCGTTATGCAGCTTTTGCTTCGCTGTTCAGAAGGTAAATTTATCGCCAATGAGTGAGGGTGTCTAATGTCATTTTTTGTGCTTGGCAGATACAAGACCAAAATTTATGAGCTAGCGAAAAAGTATAAAAAAGATGCTGATAATACAGATGAAGTAAGTTCCCCATTTTCACTTTATAAAGTAATCGGCACTACCTTTTATGGAGTTCTGATTGATCCTGTTTCAAACTGATTTGGAGTAATCTGCTGAAGAACTCTCTTGTTCATGTTTGCAATGATCAACTGGTACATTGCAACCTACTATTGCAGATATTCCAGTGGGTTCTGCTTGAGTTTACTTAAATTTGCACGTCTTTTTAGGAAATTACATTGGCGTTGTGTAAATAACTGATTGTGGATGTATACCCTTCCTTCTTCTTGGGACACAGTACAGGATGCCCGATGCCTATGATCAGGATGGGGGTGTGAATCAGGAAAAGAGATTTGCTGTGGCTATGGAGCGCTACAGGTTGGTACAAATCGCGTTTTAGGCGTCTCATGTCAAATGTGCTTTATAATGCACGAGAAGCTTTACATGCCTCAGACAATGTGGTCAGTAATCTAAAGTTTAGTCAGTTTCATTAAACTGATTATCTTCCGATTTGCAGAGACCCTGGTGCTGCTGATAAAATGAACCCATTTGCTGAGCAAGAGGCTTGGGAGGACTACCAGATTGGTAATTACTTGCTATTGAGCTCCAGCTATTTGTCCTATTCTATGCATGTGTAACACTGGATTTTGGTCATGCTCCCTTGAGGTGAACTTGAGTTACTATATTGCAGGAAAAGGAACTCTTAACTTTGGTTCCAAGAATAAAAAGCAATCCTCTAACGACTATGAGTAAGTTAATTTGGTTTTATCCTTCTATCTGAATGTTGTGCTTATTTGTTGCTGTCGTTTTTGACATACATTTGTGCTGTATCAGTTTTCTTTACACTCTGATGGAAGGATATTATCTGCATATGATCCCTTATTTTCTTTAATTGTTTTTTTGGTATTTAGGTATGTTTTTGAGGACCAGATAGATTTTATAAAGTCAAATGTGATGGCTGGGGAGAATGTATGTCTTTTAATTTCTTGAATTACTCTGGTTTGTTTTGGGTTAAAAGATTTGTCCTGATTTCACTTTCTTATATGTAGATTGATAAGCCACCTGCTGAGTCAATCGAGGAGTCCAAGGCACAGACTGCACTGGAAAAGCTCAAGGTGTGCAATTATAGTTTGTTTGTTATTTCCAGTATAGGTTCCCATAATGGCGCATTGCTATCAGGCTCTGCTAAGGTGTATAAAATTTGGCCACATATCGAGTTCCTTACTGCCATAATTCCATGGATATTTGATTGCTTTCATAAAAGGTTTACCTGTGAAATGCGAAGTTCCATAAGTCTGAGGGACTCATATTTAATGCATAAGTTATGTTGACACCGATAAGTTAGAGATTTATTAAGGTCTTGTGAACAGGGAATATGATAAGAATTTTCGATGTGAATATGGGTGTAAATGAGCCGTGGGGCTGGGCTTCAAGGAACTTTGGGCCTGGCCCCAAAATACCTGGCTGGCTTTTTTGGGCCCAGTATGTTGGCCTTGAGCGTCCAGGACAGTTTAGGCTAAACGCTAATTTTTTAATAATTTTTTTCAAAATTTTGTTTTTTAGTTATCATATTTCAAGACTCATGAGTGCAATGACCAAATATTAACAGGAAATTCTTTCAAAATACACTGTTTCGGCATGTTTCCAGCCTTTAGCTGATTTTGACCTGTAACACACATTATGTTTTGGCTCATGCGATTTTTATACAGTAAATTCTGCTTTATTTGCGGATTTATCCGGGTAACTAAAGAATCAGGAAAGATCCATTTCCCTATTTCTTTGTTTTGAAAGTTTTAAAAAGGTGTTCTGCTGTTAGATTATTGCGGACCTTGTGGGCTAATCTTTGTGGCCCCAAAAAATTGGGCCAGTCCATGTTTTTTGAGCTTCCAGTCTCTTTTCATGTCCCTTGGAGTGGAAGATTTTTGGAGATGGTTGTCCAGTCTTCTTTCTGGTCATCCTGTGGGAACTCTTTTTGACCAGACTTGGTTGAATGCTGTGCCCAGAGAAGCTATTGTTGATATCTCTAATCATTAAGTGTGTTTTGGTTGTTGTGGAGGGAAACAAAAATTAGTGCTTTTCAGTATTGTGGGTCCCCCTTCTATTTTGTGGCATATATATAGTTGAAGACTCAGTCTGTTTGAATTGATTGAGACTCATGTCTTTTTACTGCATCATTGTCACGCTTGGTAAATGCTTTTCCTGGCGAATATTTTCTATAGCAATCATTGCCTAGTTACTTTGTCTAGGTCAATGGTGCAATGACTACCACTTCTTTCATTTGGAAAGAAATATATAAGCTATCATTTCCACAGCGCCAAACTACAAATATGAACAATTAAGTTTTAAACGTGTCATGAAAGACATGCGCTCTTCTGCCTTCTTGTTCACTACTTATCTGTTGTACAATTAACACTTTAATTATCTGGTCACTCATTTAGGAGGAGAGAAAGAATCTGCCTATATATCCATACAGAGAGCAGTTACTTGAAGCTATTCGTGATCATCAGGTCCTTAAATTTTTCATTTCTTTTCCAGGCAGCAGCGTTGTTGATTTGTGGCTTGTTTCGACAGTTTTGGCTTATGATTGGCTTGTGCTCCAGGTTCTTGTGATTGTTGGAGAAACTGGTTCTGGGAAGACCACACAGATACCTCAATATCTTCATGAAACTGGCTATACTAAGCGTGGAAAGGTATGATTGTGTCTTTTGGTTGTTTATACTAGCTATTGTTAGATTTCTATGGGCATCTTCAACATTTTTTTCTATTGCAAAGGTTACACTTTTTGAGCATTTTGTTTTTTGCATTGATAAAAATTGTGGTGCTTGGAATTTTATTGAAGGAATGTGCGATTTGGCATTGTCTATGTGTGCAGTAAAACGTGTATTTTATTGTATGAGAAGAAAGCGTATAAATACATAGTAGGGTAAAACACCAACACACACAAAGACCATTATACCCTTTACTCCTTAACACTCCCCCTCAAGCTGGAGCATGGATATCGAACATGCCCAGCTTGTTACAAATATACTCAACCCTACTATTCCCTAGAGATTTGGTAAAGATATCGGCCAGTTGTTCACCAGTCCTGATATAACTAGTAGAGATAACTCTAGCTTGAAGTTTCTCACGGACAAGATGACAATCAACTTCAATATGCTTGGTACGCTCATGGAATACAGGATTAGAAGCAATATGGACCGCCGCTTGATTATCACACCACAACTCCATTGGTGCAGGATCTTTGAATCCAAGTTCAACTAATAGCTGACGCATCCAGATTAACTCACAAGTAGCTTGAGCCATAGCTCTATATTCTGACTCTGCGCTTGATCTAGCCACAACACTTTGCTTCTTACTCTTCCACGATACTAGGTTTCCTCCCACAAAAGTGCAATAACCTGATGTCGATCTTCTATCTATAGGAGATCCTGCCCAATCAGCATCCGAGAAGGCTTCTACCCTTTTGTGACCATGATTCCTATAAACGAGACCACGACCAGGGGCTTTTTTCAAGTATCTCAGAATTCTGATTACGGCATCCCAATGTGAAGTACGGGGGGAAGACATAAATTGACTCACAATACTCACTGGAAAGGAAATATCAGGTCGAGTGATAGTTAGATAATTCAGTTTTCCAACAAGTCTTCAATACCATTCTGGATCGTCTAATAGTTCACCATCCTCTGCCATCAATTTCAGACCCACTTCCATCGGTATATCCAGTGGTTTAGCTCCTAACATGCCTGTCTCGGTAAGTAAATCTAGAACATACTTCCGTTGTGGGATATGAATCCCTTTCTTCGCTCGTGCCACTTCGATACCCAAGAAATATCTAAGTGATCCCAAATCTTTTGTATGAAACTGCTGCTGCAAATACAGTTTTAGCTCTTTAATTCCTGCAGAATCATCTCCAGTTATGACAATATCATCAACATAAACTATAAGAAATATCCGACCAGCTTCGGAAACCCGATAAAACATTGAATGATCTCCATTACATCTACTTAACCCAAACTGGAGTACCGCCTCAGAAAACTTCCCAAACCATGCTCTGGGAGATTGTTTCAAACCATATAAAGATTTTTTTAAGCGACAAACATAACTAGACTCCCCCTGAGCAACAAACCCAGGTGGTTGCTCAATATACACCTCTTCCTGTAAATCTCCATGAAGAAAGGCATTTTTATAATCAAGCTGAAACAGAGGCCAATTAGCTGAAGCAGCCAAAGAAAGTAAGAGACGAACAGAGTTCATCTTAGCCACAGGAGAAAAGGTATCACCATAATCGACTCCATACACCTGTGCATACCCTTTAGCAACCAATCTGGCCTTGAGACGAGCAAGAGAACCATCAGGATTAACCTTGACAGTAAATACCCACTTACATCCAATGGTCGTCTTCCCTGCAGGTAAAGGTACAAGATCCCAAGTTTGGTTGTGATCCAATGCCAATAGTTCCTCTTCCATAGCTTTCCTCCAGCCTGGACTAGATAATGCTTCAGCAACAGTTTGAGGAATAGTATGTGTATCAATGGTCTTTAGACTCGCCCGACAAGAAGCAGATAAACCAGAATAGGAGACAAACTGTGCAATAGGATGGTTGGTACAACTACGAACTCCTTTACGATGTGCAATAGGAATATCAAGATCAATATGTGACTGACTTACCTCAGGTTGATAAGACGAAGAAGACGAGATAGGCTCAGATTCATTGGCAGGGGGCGCCACATGCTGACGAGGACGTCTACTGTAAACATACTGGATAGGTGGAGGGCCTGAAGATTCCACAGAAGGTGTAGATTCCATAATAACATATGTGAAGGAATCATCAGCCACTGTAGGAGGATCCATTGGACTATCAGAATAGACAGTGGACTCAAAAAATGAGACATCTGCAGTAGTAAAGTACTTATGCAAGGAGGGACAGTAGCACCGATAACCCTTTTGCATACGAGAATACCCAACAAAAATGCATTTAAGAGCTCGAGGATCAAGTTTAGAGAGCCCTGGACGATGATCACGAATGTAACAGACAACCAAATATACGAGGTGGCAAATGAAATAAGGGATCGGAAGGAAAAAGAAGAGAGTGAGGAATTGCACCCTGAAGAACAGAGGACGGCATGCGATTGATAAGATGACATGCAGTCATAACAGCATCAGCCCAAAAGGATTTATCTACCTTCATCTCAAACATCAAAGAACGAGTAACTTCTAATAAATGACGATTCTTTCTTTCAGCGACACCGTTTTGTTGCGGTGTATCGGAACAAGAAGATTGATGAAGAATGCCTCTTTGAGACATGAAGTCAGAGAAAGTCTTAGAGAAATACTCTTTGGCATTATCACTTCGAAGGATATGAACATTAGTAGAAAATTGAGTATCTATTTCGTTGACAAATGCACAAAAAATAGAGAACAACTCAGAACGACTTTTCATTAGATATAGCCAAGTGGCTCTTGAATAGTCATCTACAAAAATAACAAAATACTTAAAACCCAACTTTGATGTGACAGGACATGGACCCCAAATATCGGAATGAACTAAGGCAAATGGCTGAGAAGCCTGTTTATTGACTCTGGGACTATAACTAGTACGGTGTAATTTCCCAAATTGACACGACGCACACTCAATACGAGGTAAAGAATGAAAACTGGAATATAACTTCTTCAAACTTCCCAAAGAGGGATGACCTAAGCGACAATGAATTTGATGTGGAGAAACTGCCGAACAAGCAACACTGGGATTATCATCAAACACATATAGCCCCCCTGACATGTGTCCTCTACCAATCGTCTTCTTCGTCTTCAAATCCTGAAAAACACAGGAATCAGGATAGAAGGTTACAGAACAATTATATTCTTTGGTAAGATAACTAACAGATAAAAGGTTTGATGGAAAATTTGGGAGGTACATGACAGAAGATAAAGATATGGAGGATGTCAAGGGAACTTTGCCTAGCCCTTTAACTGTGGATAAAGAGCCATCAGCTAAAGTAACAGTGGAAACAGACTCATGAAAGCTGGAAAATATACCTGAAGATCCAGTCATATGATCCGTAGCACCTGAATCAATGATCCAGGAGCGAGAGGTAGATGAGAGACATGCTTTAGCATTACCTGTCTGAGCAAAGGTAGCTGTAGAAGAGGAAACTGGCTGAGAAAGCTGAAACTGATTGTACCGAGCAAGTTCCTCGTCTGACATTCTGATCAATGTTCCTCCCTCAGAGGTCTGAGAAGGAGTAACAGACTCAGTAGCATTGGCTACATTTGCAGTAGTCGAATGAGGGGGCTTTCCATGAAGTTTATAACAGAAACGCTGAATATGTCCGGGTAAGCCACAATAATGACATGTTCGTGCAAGTCCAATATTACTGCCCGTATCACCAGATGTGCTACCATAAGACTGTGATTGGCCTCTACTAAATCCACGGCCACTACCACTACTATTAAAGCCACGACCACTCCGACCTCCGCGACCTCGACCACCGCCTCGGTTCCCTTGGACTGCCAAGGCAGAACTATCACTTGTAGGGGATACATCTTTAGATGATTCTCTTGAAACCCGTAATACCCGAGAAAAGGTCTCTGTTAGTGAGGCCACGGTATCTCCTCCGAGAATTTGTGAACGGACGCCCTCAAATTCTGGTCCTAATGCTCCCAAAAATCCCATGACCGCCAACTGTTCTCGTTGCTCCTGCATCTTCTTAACATCAGAGGTAATTGGCAAAAGATGATTAAGCTCCTCATACATCTGTTTAAAATCTGCAAAAAATTGAGTAAGAGGCCGACCCTTTCTATCAGCTCGAAAGAAATCTTGGGAAACTTCATAGATTCTTGACAAATTATTCTCTCCAGAATAGAGAACATTCAAATAATCCCACAACTCCTTAACTGAGGTGACATGTGTAACCAAAGCAGTCACATGAGATTCCATAGAATTCCACATTTGGCCTAGAATTCTGGCATCTATCGTGTCCCATTTTGTATCAGTCTCCGTTTTTGTACCCGTCAGATGATGATGTTGCTCTCTTCCGGTCAATACCACCATCACAATTCTCCTCCAATGCTGGAAATTTGTAACACCAGCTAACTTTTCTTCTGTCAAACGACTAGAGGAAGCAGAAACGACCTCAGTCACTACTCCTTTTCCCTCCGCCATAACACACTAAACAAAACTCCACAAACTATCACTGACTAACAACTGAATCAGCCCCTTTTCACTCCACACAAGTCAGAAGCTAACAGTTTCAAAATCAAAACATACACGTCAAAATCTAACAAGTCCCTTCCAATCAACATCCACGTATAACATCCAACCAAATCAGCCAACTAAACCAACCACGACTCTCTGCAATCAGTCAAACGCCTCAAAATCTACACAAGTTTCTTCCAATCAACAGCCACACCCAACATCTAACCAAATCAGCCAACCAAATCAATAACAACTCTCTGAAATCAGCCAAACGGTACCACCCAATTGATACGCAGAACAATACACCAACTCAGTTAAGTGATACATGATAGAACACTCCTCTGTGCACTTCAAACAGCAAAATCCAGCGCCACAGGGTCCAAAATTCGGCGCTACAGAGTTGTGCGAAGGGGTTGCACTTCAATCAGCAACTCCCAGGAAGTATCGTACCTTGGTACATGTCAAAAATGAGTCACCGGGCTTGGACGTCGCCTCTCAAGGGTTCGCCAGGTCTGCAACAGGGTCAAAAATGAGTCGCCGGGCTTGGACGTCGCCTCTCAAGGGTTCGCCAGGTCTGCAACAGGGTCAAAAATGAGTCGCCGGGCTTGGACGTCGCCTCTCAAGGGTTCGCCAGGTTTGCAACAGGGTCGCCGGAGCTGGGTAGCGTCAGGCGACGCCTGGAAAGGGGTCGCCGGGCCTCGGCGACGACTGGCAGAGGGTCGCCGGGCCTCGGCTACGTCAGGCGACGCTTGACAGGAGTCGCCGAGCCTGGATCTGTGGTTCGGGGGGCTGGATCTGGGATTCGCCGGGTCGCCGGGCCTGGATCTGGGGTTCGCCGGTGAAGGAGGGGTTGACGGGTCAACGGCGGGTCGATGGCGGTCGACGATGGATGGTCGACGGAGGTTAGGTTCAGGATTAAAGAGGCTCTGATACCATGTGCAGTAAAACGCGTATTTTATTGTATGAGAAGAAAGCGTATAAATACATAGTAGGGTAAAACACCAACACACACAAAGACCATTATACCCTTTACTCCTTAACACTATGAATTAATTGGTAGTATTTATCATAAATATTGATCTTTATTGATATGCGTGATCTATGTGAACATGTAAATGGTGGATCTTTTCCGATGTTTATAAATACATAAGATTGTTTATTTCAACATTCCTTCAGTCCTTTAACTTTAGACTGATTATGAGATGAATGTAGTGAGGAATTTGCATTTTTTTTTTTTGTTTGTGTCCTTCAGGTTGCATGTACCCAGCCGCGTCGAGTTGCTGCAATGAGTGTTTCTGCTCGTGTTTCTCAGGAAATGGGTGTAAAGCTTGGGCACGAGGTATGTACCTCCATTCAACGCACTTAAGTTAGAAAAAGATTATGAGGCAAAGGGCATTTTTTCCCCTACATGCCCTTGGTGTGCTGTTCCGAGTAGTTTTGATATGATTCTCTTTAATATGTCAGTCGCTACCGTCTTTGGTATGTTATGCGGATATTCAAAGGACTTTTCTTATGTCTTACATAAGCAATATCATCATTATTAATGGTTAAAATAGCATGTTACATCAACTGCATTTGGTAATTGACTTTTGGGACTATACATCACTTGGGCAGGACTGGTTTCTAGTACCTTGTTTTTCTCCTTTCCGATCTTTTTTAGTCTTGATACTTCTTTGAACTTTTCTTTCTGATGCTTATCTGCAACTGGAAATACACCCGCTTGATGTTTTCAATCACTTAGCTTCTCGTCAGGAAACAAATCTACGTGCTTTGGAAATCTGTCTTTGAAGTTCCTTTCCGAGTGAAAGGCGTGTCATTAATCTATCTATAATTTTCCATGCAATGGACAGGTTGGCTATTCTATTCGTTTTGAAGACTGCACCTCAGAGAAGACAGTATTGAAGTACATGACAGATGGAATGTTGTTGCGTGAGTTCCTGGGTGAACCGGATCTTGCTAGCTATAGGTATGTTTGAACAGCTTTCTTCTATTATGATTTCTTGATTTGATGCAATTCTTAGACGTTGCTATCTTTCAGTGTGGTGATGGTTGATGAAGCCCATGAAAGAACACTTTCCACAGATATTCTTTTCGGATTAGTAAAGGTAAGTCATCTTCCACAGAATTAATTTTCAAATTGGCAGATTAGGCTATATCATTGAGCCATGATCACAGGCGCATTGTACGATTAAATGTGGACTTTTCCCACTAGACGACAATTCACTTCAGCTTTATTTATTGGACAAACTTCTTTTGAAAAATTAATGTAGGGTCTCGTTATCAGTTTCTGACTTCTATGGTTGTTACCTTACAGGATATTGCTCGCTTTAGGCCTGATATCAAGTTGCTTATTTCAAGTGCCACACTAGATGCGGAGAAGTTCAGTGATTTTTTTGACTCCGCCCCGATATTTAGATTTCCAGGAAGGCGGTATCCAGTTGAAATTCTTCACACCAGTGCACCTGAAGGAGATTACTTGGATGCAGCTGTTGTTACTGCCCTTCAAATACATGTACAGCAACCACGTGGCGATATTTTGATTTTTCTAACCGGTCAAGAGGAAATTGAAGCAGCAGAAGAGCTTTTGAAGCATAGGATAAGGGCTTTCGGCACCAAAATTGCTGAGCTCATTATTTGCCCGATATATGCTAATTTGCCTACTGATCTTCAGGCAAAAATATTTGAACCCACGCCAGAAGGTGCTCGTAAGGTGGTCCTTGCAACAAATATAGCCGAGACATCATTAACAATTGATGGAATAAGCTTTGTGATCGATCCAGGTTTTTGCAAGATGAGATCATACAACCCAAGGACGGGAATGGAATCACTGCTAGTGACTCCAATCTCCAAAGCTTCAGCAATGCAAAGGGCTGGCCGCGCTGGAAGAACTGGTCCAGGAATGTGTTTCCGGCTGTACACGTTACACAATTATCAAACTGATCTAGAAGATAACACTGTACCAGAGATACAACGGACCAACCTTGCTAATGTTGTCTTGACACTAAAAAGCCTTGGCATTAGCGATCTACTAAATTTTGATTTTATGGATCGACCGCCGGCTGAATCATTACTCAAAGCCTTAGAACTGCTTTTTGCACTTGGTGCATTGAATAAGCTAGGCGAGATGACAAAGGCAGGTAGACAAATGGCTGAGTTTCCACTTGACCCCATGCAATCTAAAATGATAATTGCATCAGATAAGTACAAGTGCTCCGATGAGATAATCTCCATTGCTGCTATGCTTTCTGTTGGAAATTCAATATTTTATCGTCCTAAAGACAAACAAGTCCATGCCGATAATGCACGGATGAATTTCCACACTGGAAATGTGGGAGACCACATAGCTCTGCTTAAGGTTGGTTGGTTGGTTCGTTGTTGTTATAAAGCATTTCTTAAGGTTGGTCGATAGTCTTTGTTTTCTGGAATCGATGGACAGCTTTTCTGTCATCTGATAGTAGTTTTCACAATGCGTAATGGTAAGCATTATGTCGTGCCCATAGTAGGCTATCTACTCAGTTTTGGATACTGGATATATCTGTCAATGAATATTGTTCTCTTGGGACTATGGAGTTACATCATCTGCGTCCAAGAAATCGTCTGTTTATTGCCGCATTTTTTAGTTGACTCTTCCTAAAAACTTGGATAATTAGACTAGAAAAGGTGATAGCTATTATATATTTGTTTATGTTTCAGTGCATTTTTTTGTTGGTGACGTTGCATGATTCCAGCAAGTAGTGCTTGTTGCTAATGAGAAGTCACTACCCTCATTTCATTTCAGGTATACAATTCTTGGAAAGAGACTAATTACTCCACACAGTGGTGCTATGAGAATTATATACAGGTAAATTGAGTTTATCGCTTGGGATAGTAAACTTTTCTGGATAAGCATTGGTTGTGCGACATCAGATTGCATAACTCTAGGAAAATACTATATCTCCTGTATGTCTGTCTAAATAGGAGTTGTATGTGTGAAAGTTATGCTGTTGCAGAGATATTACTTGCTTATAAACACACACTAGATACTGAAGTGATGGTTCTTTTGGGCAATAATGGAAGATAGGATTTGGTTATTTCATGTTGATAAGATCAGTTATATATCTGCCAAATTCATTGAAACGCTAGCAGCATAAGTAAAGAATAGCTGGCATTCTGTAATGCGAAGAAATAAATCCAGTGATCTTGTGGGGGAAGGCTCACAGACAGAATTACGTATCTATTTTAATTAAGTTGAGTTTTGCATTAGTTTTTTGTTTGTACACTCTCTCTCTCTCTCTCTCTCTCTCTCTCCTGGACTAATGTTCTTTGTCCTGTCAAAGTGACTCAGAATTTTGTAGAACACTGCTAATTAATCCGAAGGTGAAGCTGTAGATGAATGTCGATGTAGTATTTAAATGCTTACCCCCCCTCCTCCCTCCTCTTCCTCTTATGTGTAGGCTTAATGTTTGGCATGACTTCGGAGTGTGGAAATCAACTTTGCTTTTTGTTTTTTTTTCCCTTGGGGCTGGGGGAGGGGGGAATTGAAAAGTGTAGCTAGTACATGAATGCACGATTTATTTAAACGCTTGAATGACATAGAACTCCTATTAAATTGAATGCACTGGAAAGCTTAGATAAACTATTTTCGGGGGCTTATTTTGTCTCTTTTTTTTTATGCTTTCTCACATGGTTTATATTTTCTGCTTGATAAAGTGTTTTCAGGGGCTTATTTAAATGTTTGAATTAAAAAGTGTAAGCTAGTAAATGAATGCACGATTTATTTAAACGCTTGGATTGTGACGTAGAATAAAACTCCTATTAAATTGAATGCACTGGAAAGCTTAGATAAACTATTTTCAGGGGCTTATTTTCTCTCTTTTTTTTTTTATGCTTTCTCGCATGATTTATATTTTCTGCTTGATAAAGTATTTCAACTCTGCTTATAAGTGCATCTGTTGATAATTTATTTGTTATGTTCCTATCCCCTTTTTTTTCGAGATTGAGAAGCTTTTTCGCTTTGTTCCCCCTACAAATTTGGTTGTAGTGATATTACACTATTTTCTAATTTACAATGCAATGCATAATCTGTTTAGGCCATTTAGTAATGTGCACTTATGCTTTTGTTCTTCTTTCCAACCGATGCTTTTAGGTCAGGAGTATGAAGCGTGCTAGAGATGTGAGAGACCAGTTGGAGGGGCTTTTAGAGAGGGTTGAAATTGAACTTGCTTCTAATTCGAATGATTTAGAGGCAATTAAAAAGGCTATAACATCTGGTAAGATAACTTTTCTTATGCTTTTAACGATAACAAGGTGGCAATACCTTTTTTTTTTCTTTTTCCTCTTGCGGTGTTTGTTTGCGCTTCTAATCTTGGTTTTCTTTGTTCAGGGTTTTTCCCCCACTCTGCTAGACTACAGAAAAATGGATCTTATAGGACAGTGAAACATCCGCAGACAGTTCATATACATCCAAGTTCAGGCTTGGCAGAGGTATGCTTATTAGAGGGTATATTTATCTGCATTATTTAAATTGACATGACTCGTAATATTTTGCTTGTGACTTTAAACGAGGTCTGTTTTCTCTACCTGAAGGATGATAATGCTAATAGTGGCATAACATTTCAGACCAAAATTAAAATTTGAGGTGTTTCAACATGAAATTGGCCTTGGTCATGTTTATGCTGCTCTTTCTTACAGGCATTTCCGAGATGGGTGGTGTATCATGAATTGGTTCTAACAACCAAAGAATACATGAGACAAGTAAGTCCTGTGGACTCTATCTAGGCCTTTTCATGGCAGTTGCAACTCAATGACTTTGCTTGCCATTTCTTTTGTTTTTAAATAATTGCTGAAACTAATGGTTCCTTTGCAGGTCACTGAATTGAAGCCGGAATGGTTGGTGGAAATAGCTCCCCACTATTACCAGCTCAAAGATGTCGATGATCGTAATTGTCCCTCTTATCACTCATTGATTATTTACAGAGCTAGTCTCTGGCCAGTTCTTGTAGTGAACATATACCAATGATCTCTTTCTGTGGCAGCTGGATCAAAGAAAATGCCTCGTGGATTGGGACGCGCATGATTGGATCGTCAGCTAGTCACCGAGGGTCAGGGAAATGGCAAACTTTGAAGATGTTTCAGAAGATGATGAGTGGATGACAAAACGCAGCAATGCGAAGAATACTTCTGGTGAAAAAGAATTGTGAAAGAGGGTCTGTAAAACGCAAATCCCTCTGTTTGGAGATCATTGGGAAATTCAATGCTTGGCGACACTGCTGGTGGTCTTGGGCATACAAAGCTAAGTTCGTGTAGTGTTTGACTGAGAATGACCATTGTACAGATCCCTGTTTGCGGTTAGATTAGGTTAATGCAATTTTGTAAGCTGTAAATTTTCTGAAAGCTTAGCATAGCAACGGCATTGCTGGGGATTGTTTCTTGTGGCCAAGCAATTTTTTTAGTGAGACATTGCTAACAGATAGCCCAAATTCTTTTCATATGATAATCACAAGTCCACGTCGCATCAGTGTTCAAAGACTATTTGAAAAGCTTTTCCAGAGCATTGTGAGACTGCTGGACCGAAAACCGTGCAATAAGAGCTGGGATGCTTCTGATGAATGTATTATGCTTGTGATGTTTTGAGATGTAGCCGTCGATGAATGTATTATGCTAGTATGACAATAACAAACGCCCAGGAGTACTTTGCGAGACCTGATCTGAGATTAATCTATCAAGTCGCATAGAAAATTGGGATATTTTTTCTTGAGTAAACATTGATCCATTTATTTAAAAGAAAACTGTTTTGGGGAAAATGTTTTTCAATTTTTCGGGTGTTTTAATGACGGAAAATTAATCAATCTCGTGCCTTAATATTTTCCTAAATCACCAGACAAATGAAAATTTACTATTTTCTTATGAAAAATATTCATTTATCATAAAGTTTTTGGTAAAACAAATGCATCTAAGACTTGGGAGAAGGAAGAATATACTTTTGGAATGAGCCTCCTCCAAAGAGGTGGTCACATGCATCAAGTCAAGAATTGGAGAAATCTAATGAGCGAACTAGAAGAGACGACTGACTCTTTCAAATTTCTCCCATTTATTCAAATTGAAAGCAGCAAAAGCATTACATGTATGGTGATTCCGCTATAATCAAAATGATTTTCTTCAGCCTATACGATCGAGCATAAGGAACATGAAATTCTCCAGGAACACATCAAAGAATCGAATGGCAGCCTTAAATTCCCCAAGACTTATGCAACAGCAGGCATATCCTTGAGCCATGGATCCAGCGGCTTACCAATCGAGTACACGATAAACCCGATTTCTCTCAACTTCGCAACATCCACGATGTTACGGCCATCAAACACGAAAGCTGGTTTCCGCATATTCTTAAAGATCTTCTGGTAATCGAGTTTCCTGAACTCCTCCCATTCAGTAAGAACGCACAGCGCATGTGCATTCTTTGCTGCCTCATAAGCATCTACGGCTACATCCCAGATCTGCTCGCTGGCGGCAGGGTTCGTCAGCTGGAGGTGAACCGGGTGGTCCCACCCGAACTTGCTCATCGAGAGATCCCGCTCAATCTGATCCTTGGTAACCTGGGGATCATAAATGCTCAGCCGTGCTTTATCACCCAAAAGCCCCTTGCACACGTCGATGGCCGGAGTTTCCCTCGTGTCGCCAGTATCCTTTTTGAAGGCGAACCCGAGGATTGCAATTTTCTTCCCGGAAACCGTATTGAACATGGATGCGACGACCCTATTAACAAATCTGCTCTTTTGGTAGTCATTCACCTTAATGACTTGTTTCCAATAGTTTGCAACTTCAATCAGGCCATTGCATTCACAGATATAGACCAAATTCAGAATGTCCTTCTGGAAGCAAGACCCTCCAAAACCAACACTAGAATTAAGAAATTTAGGGCCGATCCTAGTGTCCTTTCCGACAGCGTGGGAAACTTGGGAAACATCTGCTCCTGTGGCCTCACAAAGAGCCGACATGGCATTAACAGATGAGATCCTCTGAGCCAAGAAGGCGTTGGCAGCCAGCTTTGAGAGCTCGGCCGACCAAAGATTGGTCGTTATGATCCTGTCTTCGGGAACCCACTGAGCATAAACATCTTTCAGTGCTTTTATTGCCTTGCTGCCTCCAGGGGTTTCCCTCCCTCCGATGAGGACTCGGTCCGGGCTGAGGAGATCCTGAATGGCTGTCCCTTCAGCGAGAAATTCCGGGTTCGACAAAATCTGAAAGCTAATTCCCTTGCTATTGTGGGTCAGAATTTTCTCAATGGCCTCGGCCGTCTTGACTGGGACGGTCGATTTTTCTACAACAATCTTATCAGATTTGGACACATCAGCAATCATCCTCGCTGCACTCTCCCAGTAGGTCAAATCTGCGGCTTTGCCAGCTCCAAGGCCCCGCGTTTTGGTCGGGGTGTTGACGGAAACAAAGATAATATCAGCCTCAGAGACATGTTTTTCCACTGCCGAGCTGAAGAAGAGATTCCTTCCTCGGCACTGCTTCACCACTTCTTCAAGGCCGGGCTCATATATGGGGAGCTGGTTGCTGTTCCAGGCTTGGATTCGAGCCTCCGAGATGTCAACAACAGCTACTTCGACCGAGGGGCACTTGAGAGCAATAATTGCCATTGTAGGACCCCCAACATAACCAGCTCCAATGCAACAAATCTTCACCATTTTGTCAAGAAATCTGAAGCCTGAAAAGAGAAGATCGAACAGTTATCACACCACCTTCATCTCTTCGTGGTAAAACAAATTCAGACCAAACACAATCAGAAGGGAAATAAATGACAGAGAAAACAGAGCAGAGGCCCAAGAAGTATGTGGCATAAATCAAATGCCTGCACGCCCACAATCACTCAGTCCCGGTTCCCTGCATTAAGCAATTTACAAAAGGAGACTGGTATCTTCATCGCGCAGAAAGAGCAGGATCAATCATTCACCAAGTCTGATCTAACATGAACTTTTGTGGTAGGGAGTTGGATCGGTAAATGGAGCTAAAAAAGGTACATGCATGACATTCTAGAAGGTGATCATTCCATCCACAGTAATAGGCACAAAGATGCTCATGAAAGACCAGAAATCTCCGTTCCAGGATAAACAACCCAGAGATAGAGAAAACCAAATGTCCACAAATTTAGCTATTTGAGAGAGACGTGGGTTGTTCTTGGGAAGGAACAGACAGACATCATCATAACATCTCAGAGATAGCAAGGAGAAAATAAGCTTAAAATGGCCAGAATGAAGAATTGCATATGCAAACAGAATATCAGATCTTCAAGATAACTGACCAAGGTTCTGTAAAAATTGAGATTTGGCAGGAGTACCTTCTCAATCACCAACTGGGACTCGAAGAAATCAGAACCCTAAGGGAAAAAGACTAGGAAAAAGATGGACCACCAATCAATCTACACAGAATTTAGAAGAGAGGTCACCACCACCTTGGGAAAAAGAGGAGACTCAGCCCCCTTAAATACACAGACCTCTACCTAAGATCTAAAGGGCTATGGAGGATGGTGGTACTTTCACAAAGCTAAGCAAAGTCAGAACTGTTAAACGTTCAACACGTTTCAAAACATGCCCCTTTCAGTAACAAACAAGGGACGTTGAGCTGCAATTCCTTTCATTAGAGGGGACTGAAAATTATTATAGAGAGAGAGAGAGAGATGAAAAGATCTTCAACACCGCTCATTTCTGAGTTCTCTTCTCATAAGTTAGGTCAAAAGAAAAACAAGTGTTTCGCAAATCGCTGTTTTCTGACAATAACCCTTCAACCCATTGCTTATTACCAGGGGCATGACTCAAAACAAACTTGGGACTCTGTTTTTTTACGCGCTTTCTGTTGAGGGTGCATTGAACAATCGCTTTCTTCGGACGAAGTTTCATAGGAAAAAAACAACAATGTCACATCCCTCGTCCTTATGGGAAACTGTTCAAAGATTACTTACGAAAAAAATAAAACTTTTGCCGGAAACAAGGTGGTTGCAGAGTTTCAAGTTGCTAAGAAAATATTCCTTCGAGCGACGACCAATTATTCTATTGAAGCGCTTTGAGTATAATAAAGTCTCCCAACTTTGTAAAGACGAGGTTTTGGACTAAACCCATAGTTCTGAATGAGACAAAGAAGAGATTTTTGAGGAAAATCCAACAAGAAGAGGCCTTTCTTTTTCACTATTAACCCATCATTGACGAAAATCTACCAGTTCTAGTAAAAGCGGAGGCTTTAAAGTGCAGAAACAACGTGAGCTCGGTGGGTTGAAGAAGGCGTGGTTTTTGAGTGCGATCAAAGCCAGAGGGAGCCTCATGATTGTGATTTTCTTTAAAAGAATTAAGGAAATGTAAAGTGTGAGAGAGACGATAACAACTGTGGCCCAGAACCAGAAGTGTGAGATTAACGTGTTAATACCTGATGAAATGCCTGCAAATCAGCACCCACGAAAAAGTAGACGCGAAGGCGTGAAGCGCACTGCGACGCGGAAGGTGGAACGGGACAGAATCGTTTCGAGGGACAGATCCGAGAGTCATTTGCGTTTATATAGGTAGGAGGGTTTTCCCCAAGAACTCAGATTTTGGTATGAATGTACAGAAATTATCACTTTGGACTTTTTTGGACATTCCATTTCTGCTGCCTCGCTGAAGAACCCGGTGACGATGAGGCTGTCGCACAATTGAAACTGCCTCAGAGATAATCACTTAAGTTGGAAATGGTAGCGATTTAAGGAAACTAACTGCCTTTAAGGTAACTTCTTACTTTCCTCATGCACATGGACTAGTTTGGTAGTTGACCTTGTTTGAAGGGAAATTTCCAGTTCACGGCGGTCCTTTACGGCGCGCAGGACAACACTTCTGAAGGAGCAAAAATATATTTAGTCACGCAACTTCGCTTTTATACTTTTGTAGTATTTTTTTTGCTCTAAGAAGTAATTTCGGAGCCATTTAAAGAAATAAAAAAAAATTACTTCTTTTCAGAGTAGAAGAATGAACTTCTTCTCGGAAATAGAAGTTGATTTCTAGAACAGAAGTGTTGCCATTACGCACTTAATTTCTACTTAGTTGGTGCTTCGAAATTACAATACAATTGCGACTTGCCAATTTTTGCAATCTTCATAATTAATTTGGATCAACTTTTGAGATATGTCACAAGAGATTAAAGGGCCCAATTCCCTTTAAAGAAATTAAAAATCCACTTTAATTAGAATTTCAATCAGGAAAAAATGTCTAAAAGGTCATAAACATATTACACTTTGGCCAATTCAGCCTTAGACCTTTCAATGTGCTAATTGAATCCTCAAAATTTTCAGATTTTGCCAATTGAGTCCATCCGGCCAATTTTGATAGGAAATTTCCTACGTGGTGGTCTAGCTAGCGCTAGTCGTCCTATGTGGCGTACCGGCGCTGACATGAACAGCTTTTTAAAGTTTTTATGAATTTATTTTCTATTTTTTCTTTCCTTTTTGCCGGTGATCAGCCTCAGGCGATGGTCGAAGAAGATTGGGCCTTGCTTGCGGACGACAAGGGTAGCCCTCACTAAATAACTGGAGTAGGTAAGAAGTGGTGGAGGAGTGAAAAACCGATGAAATGGTTGATGTTTTCGCGGTTAAAAAATCTCAAGGGTGACCCTCGCCAAGAGTGGGCGAGGGCCGACGCCCTCGCTTGTGGTCGATATAAATAAAATAAAAAGAAAAAACATAAAAAGTTCTAATATCATTAAAAATGTCCGTGTCAGCGCTAGCTATGCCTCGTAGACGGTCGTCGTCCACATCAGCAATTTCCGATGAAAATTGAATAGATAGACTCAATTGCTAAAAAGGAAAAATGTTTAGAACTCAATTGGTATAATTAAGAAATTTCAGGGCTCAATTGATCAAAGTGCAATTGGTTTATGATTTTTTAGATAATTATCCCATTTCAATTCTAGCCTAAATTTCTTTTGTTTATTAAAAAAAAAACACCAAATTTAGCTTGAGTCCTTTGGCCCAACCTTTTTTTACGCGTAAATAAGCACCAATTTTTGGTTGGTACTCAAAATTTAACTTGGGTCAAGTTCTGTACAGTGACGACGTTAAATATTGGAGGTGTCATTCCTCGTGCGCTCGAAGGAAACTTGACGGAGTCGAATTTTGGCATCAAACGGAAAGTTTGTGCTTTTTTATGAGACAAACAAATATATGCGTTCCCATCTCGCGCTCCGTGACTTAAGTGGGAGTTGCGACTAGTGGTTGTCGTGCTAGTCCCCCCGAGGAATAGTCAATGTGCATACAAGCTGGCCCGGACACCTCGGTCATAATATATATGCGTTGTAATTAAGACCCAAGTTAATTTTTTTTTTTGTGAGACAAAACAAGTCTGAGTCAAAATCGGGTTACGGGCTAAAGTTGGCATTCTTAATGAGATTAAAAAAAATTAGACTAGAATTTAAATCCAAATGAAAATTGGTGCTTTAGAAGGGCATTAAGCCTTAACTAATTTTCAGCCATTTACCGGCATAATTCATTGTGTGTGACAAAGGAGACGTATGATATCACGTCCGTTGTTATGTCTTGGGACGTGATCATTCATTGTAAACAAAAAATTGTTACAATAAAATCAATTTGCACCAATATCTTCTAGAAGCTGACTTATTGAAACAATAACCAAAAATAATAATAATAATAATAATAATAATAATAACAACAACAACAACAACAACAACAACAACAACAACAACAACAACAACAACAACTAGGAGTGAGCAAAAATTCCACGATCCAATCAAGCTGGACTGTACCTAACCGGCTGATTTTGGATGGTAACCGGTGGGTACGGTTCGGTTCTCGGTTCCAAATTTCTAGAACCGGTGTGTACTGATTCGGTTTACGGTTTCGGGTGCGAACCATCCGACCAGCTCAATGAACCGATCTCTTTAAGCAAATTGTATTCGTGTTTGGTGCAATAAATGACATCATAATGTCGTGTTTATATTTACAAAAGGAGATTAAATACTTGTGGCATGCATTTTCAATAATTTTTTGTCCTTCTTGTGGTTATAAGCAAATTGTATTTGTGTTTGGTGCAAGAAATTGCATCACAAATGTCGTGTTTCTCTTGATGCTCTCACCCGTGAATGGCGTAACCGTGATCCAACCGGGAACTGGACCGAGCCGGTGGTTCGATTCTCGATTGGATTCATGAAATGAACATGTGGTTGACGGTTCGCAATTTACAGAATTGGTCCTTAGCGGACGATTCTTAGTTCTAAGGTAGGAACCACCCATCCTGGAACCAATCACCCCTAACAACAAAAATAACAGCAGCAGCAGCAATGGCTCTAACCTTGATTTGATTTCATAATTAATTTCTCGTTAGGCCTATTATATTCCGCCGACTGGCAGAAGAATATTATAATAATTTTATATTGGGAGGTCAAAATATTACAATCGAGTTCGTTAGCCCGAAATGACTCATTCAACAGCGAAAAGACTCCATTCACCAACCACGCCTGACTGCTTTCTCTTCTCTACCTTAAATCTGATTCATCCCTTCACCGTGTACGGATCCGATGAGTTACTTATTTAGCCTTCACTTCATATCTTTCGTCATCCATAAATCCAATAGATCGAAAGAAGTACCGCCGAAAATCATAGCCATATCCCCGTTCAAAAAAATAAAATAAAATTCATCGATCGGTCCACGGAAGACGATCAAAGAAAACATGCCCGCTTAAAGTCAAGAAAATGAATTCCATAATCCGAAAAGGGGGAACCTCCTATGGATAGATGCCATGGTTCGTATCTGTACAATGTACAGAGTGTCGGTACTAGGGTAAGGAAATTTCTTGTTGAGTTACGCACTTACGTAAAAACGAATAAGCCTCAATTCCAAAAATAGAGTTGATTGGAATAATGGAAAGCCGGGACAAAGGGTCGCAATCTAACGGAAGTGAGCTAACTCCAAAAGTCCGTCCTCACTTCGAATAGATCGGACACGCTGTTGCATACTTTCAAATCAACTAAGGATTCTACGCTTTGCCCCAAACTGGCCAAACACGGGGTTGGCGCTAACTTGGCGTCATCATCGGTCTAAAAAGACTTGTTAGAATGGTAATGGAATCTCAACACACACACACACACCCACCCCCCAAAAAAAAAAAACATTTGTTATTCCGAGAATTAAAGTGGTAATTGACACACCCAAAAAAAAAAAAAAAGAAGTTGGTAAAGGTAGCTCCCTGAAAATGATGATCCCGGTGGTTTAGCTGGCGTTTTGAATTGGTTGAATGAAAGCGACGTCGTTTTGTTTGCCATGTGTACATACGAGCGAGTTGCCCGCCGAGTGGAGCTTCCCCCACGTGAACGGGAGAGCGAGAGAGAGAGAGAGAGAGAGAGAGAGAGAGAGAGAGTCGGCTCGCCCGGCCATAAATCACGGGTATAAAAAAAATATTATTCTTTCAGATTTCTCCTGACAATTGCAACTGCAAAAAAGAATTTACTGAAGCGGTGAAAAAGTGGAAGTAGGTGGTCAAAATGGAGCTTGATTTAGTGGGGCCCTTTGCTGACCGCTTGGGAAATTGAGGTCAAACAAGAATTGAATTGCACAAAAAAAAAAAGCCCAATATAAAAAAAAAATATTTGTGACGAGTATATCTAATTTGTTATCTCATAAAAAAATCATTCACTTTTACTTTTGTTCCAACTTTATCAACTTAGTACAAAAAAAAAAAATCATCAACTTTAGCATATGTCTCAATTATATCCAATTTTTTCTCTTATAAAAACTTTCAACGTTCACTTTCATCTCAATCCTACCATCGTTAATCTTCCGTCCATAATCATCATTAGTTAATCATACGTGACATTTCCACGCTATTAATGAATTACATCTCAACAAAACTGACATGAAAAATAATATTAAATTTCTCTTCTATTGTTTGCTTCACCTACATATTGCCGGGATATATAGAGTCACTCAAACGACGCGTTTCGCATTCTTTTCGACGCTTTTTTTAGGCTAGACATAGAGATATTTGGATAAGCGATTTAAAATCTCATCCCTGAAACGTACTGTTTCTAAATTTTAAAGAGTCGCGGAGGATTAACTAACGATGATCATGGACTGAAGACTCATGGTGGTAGGATAAAAGAAAAAGTTAAGGATTTTTTATGAGATAATTTTTTTTTAGATATGATTAAGACATATGCTAAAGTTGAGAGTTTTTTTTTGTATGTGTATTAGACTGGTAAAATTGAGACAAAAGTAAAAGTTTTCGATTTTTTATGAGATAATTTTTTTTTTGGATATATGTAACAAATGCTAAAGTTGAAGATTTTTTTTTAGTATTAGGCCCAAAAAAAATTACTTTTTCAAGGGAACTAGAGACCTTGGGCATTGATTTTATTTTAAGAGTAATTGAATTCCTAGCAGGAATCGCATCACAAAAAAGAACAAAACTTAGCCCATTTACGCGAACTCATCATCTTAAAGGTAAGCACTCCGATTCTGAAAGTCAGTTTCGATCATCAAACATTGTACAAATCTGCAGAGACCATTCTTGGTCAGGACGCTTACGTTTCTTGATCGTTCGACCCTTCGGCTGCCAAGTGTCAAGGACCCAATTTATCCACGACGTAAAAGTGGGAGTCTTGGTGAATAGGACGAGATGCTAGAAAGCCCTACAATCTTTTGTATCATTGACGAGGTCCACCTACGAGTTAGAAGGTGGGAATGTATTCTCCATTCTCCGAACTTGCCTAATCCTGATTCCCTCTTTTCCTCCGGAGACATTAACACAAGTTGAATTCCTATTGGGACAAAGAAGCTCGAGATCGACCGACTTTTTTGATTCCAATCTGACGTTTACGTTGTCGACATGTTGAAAAAAGCCCCAATTGACGGAGCAATTCTCTCAAGACCATCTGTGTCTCTTTGCGTCATGCCTATAACGTGGGGGAGACAATTCCATAAAAAGAGAAGCAGACAATGTCTCCGTCGTCTTGTCTTCCAACGTTTGGTTGGTGCCGACGGGCTGCTCGCATTGTCAGGGGACACCAAAGAAGAATTCGACCCCAATGCTTTATTTCTATCTTAATTGATCCTGATTCGAGATTAGAAGCATATTTTGATTTTTCCCCAATACAGAGGAGGACAGGACGACAAATGATAGTTCGAAATCAAACAACAAAACCAAGCAAGTTCCGTGCAACAAACCAGAAAAATTTGCGTATGATAGTATTGCGTATCGTCCCCCATCTTGCCAGCTCTGAAATTGACAGTTCGGTGGACAGCAAAAGATACACACTTATCACGCATTGCGTATAATCTTCTATGAGTAGGTATAAACTGCAAGAACACAAAATTGTGGTACATTGAGGAGATGATGTACACGAGATGATGTACCACAAGCCTCTGACAAAAGCTATTAACACGAAAGAAAAAGAAAACGATTTTCTAAAGCCACTGTGGTAATGTACAAGAGCACTCCCTTTCTGGCGCACATTAGCAGAACAGTTCTATGATAGCCTCAGTGCCATTTCATGAAGAAGGGCTCGCCTCTGAGAGGAATTGATTACTTGATTGATCTCCGCATTCTCAAGAACATCAGCGATCATGGCGGCTGCATGACCAAGAGGCTCCTCGGCCGTCCTTTTCAGCATGAAGGACTGCTCAATACATCAGAAAACCATTCGTATGAAAAAAAAAAGCGCACATCAAATGACGGACACTACAACAGGCTTGATGGTTCCAAAGAGGAGGGCAAAAACTATCTGAAAATATTTTGATCTGATGGACGCGAGGGAGTTTTTGCTCTTAAGCTAGAGTTTGGCTTTGAATGCACGGGTCAAAATGCATGATAGTGCTTTGTAGGGCTTAGAAATCCAAATTTCCCCAGATATTTCAAAACACCCTCAAGTTTTACATATTCACAGAAAGTTCGTTACCTATTGTCATATTGGGTCCTTCAGATGTTAGTGCACTAGCATGCAATAAAAGAGTATTGTCTGAGTGAGCAAGTTCCAAGCCCATCCCTTCATCATAATGCTATCCTCACAAGGGCCCAGTGAAATAATGAATAGGCCACATTTCAAATGAAAATCACCGGAAGGAAAGATAGTCCCACTAAAACCATCCATACATCCTTATTGACTGCGTGATAAGGTTTCTTCTTAGATTTCCAAAAGTCACGTTTATAGGGTATTCAGTTGGTAATCAAGATGCATAAAGTCCACTGTAGTGATCATCAACTATGTCAATGAAAATAAATGTGGTGATGCATGTCTGCCCCAACCCACCTGCAAGCTTCATGCAAGGTGGACCAATGGATGTACTAATCTGTGCATTCGATCAGTGAGTGCGTGCGTTTGAACACACACACGCTTGACAGAACAAATGCAATCGACACAGAAAGGAGGATCATGGGAAAAGAGAGGTGGGGTTGACACAAGCAGCGCAAGGAAAGGAAATCACCTGTCCATGATGGGATAGAGCTAACGTACATGGTTGCTGAAACCAAGGTTCCCCATCAATCTGAACAGGTAATGCTGCAAGGAGCTGTATCTTGATTGACTGCCCTTGAGCAAGTCTTTGTGCACGTGAAAGACCCACCTTTTAAAAAGCAGTAACACAAATAATCACTGCACTGGCTAAACGTGAACAGTCAAATTCACCATTATCACTACTCATGCCTTTAATAACTCTGTTTAGCATTTATTCCTTTTTGTCACTCTGCGGGATGCAAGTTCAAATCATAGTAGCATGTATTCAGTCAATTTACATACTTGCCCGAAGTAAGATTCTCAAATTCAGCCTAGACTAAATCACCACCAACACACTTTCCATGCACGCTCAAGTTGTAAAGCCATATGTACTCAACCTTGGACCTTTTCCAAGTTACCGAAGTGAACTCTTCCCATGCAATCTCAAAAGATAAAGCCATCTGCACTCAACTTTGGACCATTTCTGTTCTTACCAAACTGAAGATTCTTATTCAAATCATAATTTCTGCACAAGAGCCCCAAGTTGTCTTCTCTAAAAGGTTTTTACAGAATCTTAACTGAGTTATCAAAAGCCAATTTAATCTACGAGATGGAACTTAAAATCAACATCAAGCTTCCCAAGATGCTATCTGATTCACCAGAGAGCAAATCGGTGTAATTTACAAGGTGAAACATAAAAATACCTGGAGCTTCCCAAGATGCCATGTTCCTGATATGCTCACGACCTCTAGTATTTTATCATGCATAGATTGTGGGTCAAAGTTATCATTAGTTTCCTCCTCATTTTTCCATAGATCTACGCCACCCATGTAGCTTCTGATGTTGGCTACAAGCACACCTTCTGCATCCTACCAACATCATAAAATCATTATCTAAGCAACTTAAACTAGTCTGTGCTTGCTGGATGAGAGATGCTCGAGCGCTGCTTAGCTCAATCAATAACCCCCAATAAAAAAAGTACTAAACCACGCATTGATATATCATGCAACTATTCATGATACGCACCTCTGGGACTTCTACCTCAACACCATCTACAACAAGGCGAACTTGCCAAGGAAAATCTGCGAGTGTCCTGTCTACTATACCCTTGGCACCTTCTCTTGCATAAAGAACTTTATTCATGAACTGAAATAGTAGCAACAAAAGATTAGAATATACATTGACAAGAATATGGTTAATTCTCCACCAGAAAAGATGTATCCAATCCTTGTTGAGCATGCTGATGCTGGAAAGAAGGAAGCAGACATCTCCTCTCTATGTGGCATGTTATAAAATCATTATGACTACCTCATGGAGCTAACAGAAGGCCCTCTCATACAAGGATGCCTTACGTATTCAAAGTCGCAACTCAACAATCAACCAATAAACGAAAGGTGCAAGAATATGAGTTCTACTCACCCAGCAAGTTAACAACTCAACAAAGGAATATTGAGGAACAAGATTTAGCAAGTAGATCGATGACGTAATGACTAGTCCCCACAACAGCAAAGCAAAAGTTCCAGCAAAAATTCGTCTCCATCATAAACAAGCCAAAAATGTGGAAGTGCTTTTAGCCTCCCGTTGAGGCTGTACCATTAATGGTGCACATCCAATATACCATCTTCTACGCCTATAAAATTCCAAGCACCATAGCTACACAACTTGGGGAGCTATATCTTCCTTACCATCGGCCTGCAAAAGCTAAGGGAATTTGCACAAAGTTACATTTGTTTGTCTTTGTGATGCCGAGAATTTTCCACCAGTTGAAAACAGAGAAATATAACTGCGCTCCGCGAGATGATAACCGTATATAGCATATGTCTACAGATAAACTCTTCCCTAGCACTCAACCTAGCGCTACAATTCTCTTTGGGAGCCATAAAGCAACTACTACAGCCAGAAAGTAACGGAACACCTAAACTACTCTATACATGCTTGAAGGTCAGAGCTTAAGGTTAGCTCCAACAGGTAAACAGGCAATCTAGCACATTAAATGAAAGGTTCTCTCTGAAACATAAGAGACTTCATAATCTCTGCAATATCTAGAGTCACCTGATTGTAGAACTTCTCAGGGTTCTCCTCTCTCATCTTATGTATGTCCAAAGCAACCTTTGCATCACAACCAATTCCTGTAAACCACTCAAGGTCAGCAAATATACGTTCTTGTGTGCAATTATACACGACATTCCAATAAATGCACCATACAGCCGCACAAAGCAACCTGTATCAATTTTGACTATGTACTACAAAAAGATATTCCATATATTTGCAGTAACACTTTTTTCACATTAAACCTGAAATTTTAGACTTGTATATGAACAATATCCCTTAAATCGAGGACAAACTCTCACTTTGAAAAATGTAATAAGCTCATCCTACTACTAGCGGATATCTACAACTCCAGAGGACCATCATAGATGATGGGCAGGCAACTCCACTGGTGGAAGATGCCTACTTATTGCTGTCATCCAACTATGTTAGCTTCATCCAGTAGTTTGGGGTTGGGGGTTCATAACCAATTGGTCATTGTTGCAATTCAAGATGAAGAAGAATATGATATGCCAATACATTGGAACCATGCTGTACTGATCAATATAAATGGCATGGAAAAAACCAATGAGAAGGCTGACTATCCAAATGTCAGAGTGATGGCCGGAACATGTCCAGCAAAGGACCTACAGCTGATCAGAAAAGCTCCATTCCCAATGCATGCATGCAACCATATACATTGTCCACGAATTAATTGAAAAAAAAAAACTTTGCTTAGATGCATGTACACTTACCAATATAATTGTTCATAAACTTGGGTTTTTCAAGTTGTTTGCCCTGTTGATTAACGATTGATACCTTCCATCGGTCAAGAAGTGTAACTGCAGCATGCTCTATCTGGTTTAACAATGCGAATAGACCTCCTTGTCTCTCCACTGAGCCTAATCCACCTCCCCAAGACAAAACCCTAGACAGATCATTTCCAGTTCCTGCTGGAAGAATAGCTACCGGAGGAGGAGAATCAAAATTCTGCATGTCAATCTTATCAAGAACCCAGCCTACAGTACCATCTCCCCCACACACGAGGACTCTAAAATGAGGCACCTTCCTGAATAGATGAAGACCAACTTCTGGTCCTTGTGTGGAGCTCAACTCGAAGACCTACAAATTAACAACCTCGTCAGAAAGAACAACACAAACAGATGAATCAATAGAACCCCCAAAAGAAAAAAGAAAAGACCAGTCTCCATAGTCCAAACCAACAGGATGACTTCGCAGCTATCCACAAGAGAGCCTTACTCTATAGGGGTGCTTACACTTTACTAATAGAACTTCAAGTCAAGGCTACTCTTATGTTCTACAAAAGAATACATGAGTGAACTAGCATATTTACATATCATTTGAGATATGGACTCTTGACTATGCTAATGATATTATTATAAAAAAGGGCTCAGATTATTTGTCTGTACTTTTAACTTTTGTTGTACTAGAACCCTATGCCGCAACGCATCATACTGGACTAGACCTCCTTGAACTGGGTCAAAGGACTGCTGCAAGAAAGAAGCTGTGCCATGCTCAACTGTCGCTAGAAGTTCGGCATTCTCCTACAATCGCTAGAATAAAGTGACACTCCACTCACACAAGAGTGGATGAAATGAAAGCATACAAGTTGAAATAAGATATCTTCACTCCTTTGCATCATACATAACTTTCAAGCAATCAGGACGCATGATCTACAATTTGGGAAATCATTAACAGTTTTTACGTTGCCTTCTTTTATCTTATACTTACTAAGCAAAGAGAAAATATAAGTTCTGAATCAAACTCATCACCAGCACACTGAATGGGTCCTGTACTTCTCAACAATCATTTATGCAACTTATTTGGTTTTCCATGATAGCACTGGCATTGAAGGAGCCAGAACGTTGTCAAAGCTACAACTTCCAAATGCTGTGCTGGAAATCAATTTCTAAAACAGATTATAAATCAGCTCGATCCATGGACCATGTTAAGCAGAATTCACTTCATACAGAGTTCATACATTACCTAGAAAAGACATACTGCTTAAGATGCACCAAATAAACCATGCAACATTATGGGGTTGTCTATTGCCGCATAAGGAAGCTTGAGGAGGAAAGAAGAGATATGCAGACTTCATCATTTTGTCACTGTTTCTTTGTGATGTACAGTGTTCACTCCAAGGGTTATTGTGGGACCATCTCAACAACCAGAAGAGGGTGAAGGAAGGTGAAGAGGGATAACAGAAACAAAGGAAATTAGATGCAACCTTTAGAATTGGTCAACTGATATCGAACCTGAACAGGATTGAGAAGAATGTTCATTCGTTGTCTAAGAGAGTTCCCCCGCTGAGCTCCACTCTTTTTATTAGTAAAAACTAAAAGAGGTCTTGCATCTGGAGACAAATCAATTAATTCATATCGTTGTTTCACGCCTATCTTCTGATCCTCATCTCTCTGATCAATTGGTCTACTTGTGGAACTGGTTTCTCCATGCAATTCTTCATCTACCTTACCATTTTGAAGAGAAACACTAGTGCCCACTTCCTCACTGTGATTTTTTCCAATTTTCCGCGAAAAATCTGCTGATGAGCTTGTATCAGCAGTGCTTTCAGCTGTTGTGTCACTACCACTCACACTATTTCCGGTATTAGTGGAAGATCCACTTCCGTGCTTTGGCTTCTTTCTTCGACTCCCAATACTTGCCCGCATTGTAGATGCAATCTCATTGGCCCCATGAGTGATTGAGCTGAAAAATCCACCTGAGGCACTGTGGCTCAAATCTTTGACATTAAGAGGGGATAGAATCAATTTTCTAAATTGGCCTAAATCACAAATATCACTGGATAACCTATTGTGGCATTCAACATGCACAAGTCTTTGACACCAAAGGCAACACCACAGGGGAGATCCACCAAGAAACGACCCACTGCATGGCTCTTCGCAATGACTACAGAAAAATGATTCCTCTGGATGATCTGTTAATTCAGCCCAGCGCAGAGTCCATTGGTGTACCACATGGTCATATCCAGTCATTGACACCGACTTGCAGTCCTTCTGAGCTGCTGAGGAGCAGCTTAAATGAGCTGCTGTGCCGCAAACACTGCATCGATAGGTGAAACTGTCTGAAGCACCCATAGAGCCTAGAGCCTGGGAAGTAGACGTGGAGTTCAAACATACAGAACAGTTTAAACCACGCGATATGGGTTCTGCCGTCCATGTATGAGGAGCTTTGGGGACCTTTTGCCTGGACTTCGGATTTTTTTTCGATTTGGCTATGGCTTTCATCCAACTTAAATTGATGTTTCGTCTCCATTGGAAAGCCGTGTACAAGATAGTACATATCCCCACTAAACCGCCAATGAAGCATGAAAGGAGGAGGAGATGGGACTCGGCCAATTCAATGCTACCAATGTTCTTCCACCTAGGAAGCAACACGCCATATTCACCATCCTCAGCCATTCTCCAAACTACGTGGCTGTCATTCTAAAGGAGACATCTTGGGCTACATTGCACTCCAATAATTCCTTCATCCATCCCAATACTGAAACCCAATCAACACTACTCCACAATGGAAATTTTCTCGTTCCACCAAGTTTAACACACTGTACCGTTCCAACTTCCAGAAGCTAGTCTAGGTATGTCTCCAGTGCATAAGCTACCAAGCCTTGAGGGCTCAAATGGCAAGAAGGCCTAAAGAGCATACATGGGATTTCCATGTCAAACTGCCATTGCAAATGGGAGATAAAAGCAGGAAAAGGATATTCAAATTCACTCTACATTGAACGAGCTAAGCTCGTCCGACTAAATACCACTATACCAGATAGAACCCACAAAGAAACAATCAGCGAACGATCCCGAATCCACAACTCCCACACTGAAGCAGACAAGGCAGGAATAAAGACAAACTAATTACCAAATCAATACATGAAGAAGACGAACCACAAAGAAGGAACCTCCCCCACCCCCCACCCCCCCCAAAAAAAAAGAAGAACGACAAAACAGTTCCGAAGCAGTCAAGACTATCAGAAACTCACAGACGAAGGACCCGATCGCTGCACTGAAGATCCGGAGAAGAAAACTTGCGGCAGAAGACTCCGATCACCGGACCCGCCGACGAAGATGCAGAAGGACAATCACCCCGATAAAGGAAAATCGCCAGAATCCCGCAGAGGGAGATAGAAATGAGAACCCAGCGTCGCTCGAGATCTGCAAAACAACGCGAATCCGAAGCAGAGGCTCGATTTCCAACTGAGAAGATCGATAAAGTTAAAATTATGTATTGGTGCTTTGCTTTTTCTCCGGTGTTCGTGTTGCTTCTGGGGTCGAGGGAATCTCTTCTTCTACGTCGTCGTGCTGGAGATTCTAAAACGGGGAGACATGGAGAGCCCTTGAAATAGAGAAATTATTCAGTAGTTACATATGACCAGGTCAGCATCCCACGTGGCTTGCGTGCCTCCATTCAAATATCGACACGTGTTTTCCAAGGCCAACTGGAAAATATAAAATGCAAGCTCTTTTCTCTCTCGTTTGGAGGCTACACATTAATGACATTAATGAAAAGAGACTGACACAAGCAACATTAAATGCCCTCCTTCCCTCTCTTTCTCTCTTTTACGTTTGAAAGATGGACTTCAATCCCTCTCTTTGCTTCCATTTTCTGTTCCGTTTCTCTGTACCTGCTCACCTCAAACCCTCTTCTCCTCTCCTTCTTCGTCCTCGTCGCCTTCATTCCGCCACCTATTGGCCTCCCAATTTTCAGCTCTTGAGTTTTTATTTTTTATTTTTCTCACAAATAGCTCGGACCGACCATGCCTTCGTCGCCTCCCAAGATTACTGTGCTTGCTTCCATGCCATGGAAATGATCCCCCAAGCAAACCAATATACTGAGCTATTAGCCAATGTACGCAAGAACCCAAGATGGATTAAGGTTAGTAAACGCTAAAGTTTCGATTTTTTTCCTTTCCCCTATTTGTGCCTCTGGAGCCGTTAATGTCTGATACAACCCGTATTTTTGTTTTTGTAGAGTTGAGGGGCTTGAAGAAGATTTATGCATAGAAACTTTGAGGTCTGGGTGAGAAGATGACAATGGAGGAGCACGTCGATGGAGCAATTCTAGAAGGTAAACTTGATCGCTCTCATTCTCCAGTGAAAATGGGTTCTCTATTATGTGGATGATGCATACTTCCTAGGCAATCTTGTAACTGGTGATGACTGACGAGGGTGGTAGATTTCGTAACTTGCATTTTCACATATGTGCGTCGGCCTAATCCCGGTAGCTAGCTCAACTTATGCACTCTTAACTCTCTTTTTGATCATAACTAAATATGTTTTCACTTTGTCCTTTTTTCAATGATTAAATTTTCTTTTATTGTAGAGGTTGCAAAGGAAAATAGCATCGTCCATAACGTCAACAGAGAATTTGAATTTAGAATTGGCATGACATTTGCTAATGAGGACGAGGCTTATAATACATACAATGCATATGCAATTTCCAAGGGATTTGGAGTGCGAAAAGGACAAAAAGCAAACAACAGTAAAGGAATATTGCGTAGATGCACATTTCTTTGTAATTGTGAAGGACACTCTCCACCAATCCCGCCTCATGAACAAAGAGACGTTTATAGAACAGTGAAGAGAACGAGATGTCAAGCTTGCATTAAATTCAAAATTGAAGATGGAGTTTGGATAGTTGTCGAGTTTAAGGATTCTCACAATCATCCTTTCATTGATGATAGACAAAAACACTTGATACGGTCGTATCGACATATTCCAGATACTAGTAAAAGTATTTTGGCTTCTATGACCGGGGCGGGTATAAGGGTTACAAAAGCATATTCCTACCTTAGTGGTGAAGCAGGAGGACTAGATAATGTTGGTTTTACTTTACGTGATTGTCATAATCATGTGCAAGCAAACAAAAGGAACCTGATTAGTGCAGGTGATTGTCAAAGTCTCATTGACCATTTTAATTGCTTACAATCAAATGGAAGCAATTTTTCGTATACATTTCAGCTGGATAATGAACAGAGACTGACCAATTTTTTTTGGTCTGATGGTGTGTCCAAGTTGGATTATGAAAGTTTTGGAGATGTGGTGGTGTTTGATACCACTTATCGTACGAATAAGTACAATATGATATGCGCACCTTTTGTTGGTTTGAATCATCATTGGAAGAATGTTCTCTTTGGTTGTGCATTTCTATTGGATGAAACTATTGCTTCATTTGTCTGGGCATTTCAATCATTTTTAAAGGTAATGGGCAATAAAGCACCAAAGACTATTTTCACTGATCAAGATCATGCCATGGCAAATGCCATTAAAAGTGTTCTTCCTAATACTGATCATCGTTTGTGTATATGGCATATTGGAAAAAATGCTACGCATCATATTGCCCATCTTCTTGGAAAGGCGGATTTTCGCAATAAATATTGGCAAAAGCTTCTATATCATTGTGAATGTGAACTTGAAATGGAGAACACATGGAAAGCTATGTGTGAAGAATGGAGTTTGTGGGATAACAAGTGGTTGGACAGTATATATCGCTTGCGGCATAAATGGTGTCCTGCATTTGGGCGCAATGTTTTTTCTGCAGGAATTAGATCCACACAAAGAAGTGAGAGCACAAACAATATTTTTCAGGATATGGCATGTAAGACTATGACTTTGTCCGAGTTTGTCCATCATTATGAAAAGCAAGCAGAAAAAATGCGCGACACTGAAGTTGTTGATGATTTTGAGTGTGCTCGAGGAAAGCCACGTATTATGGTTGAGAATAGTGGAATTTTGAAACATGCTGCAAATGTATACACTCATGTCATATACAGGAATTTCCAGGCTGAGTTCTTGCATGCTTTGTCTGAACATGTGCTTAGTTCAGAAGTTGATGGGCCATTACGTACTTATATCCTAGGAACCGAAAGTAGTGCAAGGAAGCATATTGTTCATTTTAATCCGAGCGATTCTACCATTAAATGTAGTTGCAAGTTATTTGAAATGCAAGGATGGCTGTGTAGGCATATTTTGTGCATCTTGACTCATGTTGTGAATGTCACAAGTATTCCATCACAATACATTTTGAAGAGGTGGACAAAAGCCGCAAAGCAAGGGACTCCTTGTGATGAGGTAGGGCGAAGTTCTCATGGTGCAGCTAAATCAAAAACGCTGCGTTTGAAGAGGTTGATGCGGTTGGCTTTTAGTGTTATGAACTCTAGTGCCAATCATGATGTTACCGAGGAGCTTGCAACTACAACTTTGCTGCATCTTCGCTCCCAAATTACAAAGAAAATGCAATGTTTAATAGGTGGTGATCATGTTGATTTA
The DNA here is from genome assembly GCA_021437785.1 of Rhodomyrtus psidioides. Lineage (NCBI taxonomy): Eukaryota > Viridiplantae > Streptophyta > Magnoliopsida > Myrtales > Myrtaceae > Rhodomyrtus > Rhodomyrtus psidioides. Next base: position 6,873,469 of record JAILYB010000015.1, on the reverse strand, counting down.
TTGATGGAAAATGATGAAACTGAGGAAGCAGAAAATTCTGGAATTCGAGTACGTGATCCCCTTCAAAGAAGACCAAAAGGTGTACCAAATACAAGAATGAAGAGCATTGGGGAGAAGCGAAAGAGAAAAGCCTCTTCATGCTCAAGAGTGATGACATTTGTTCTTAAATTGTTTACTTTTTTGCGATAACATATGACAAGCGCAAATCTTCTTATCTCACATTGAGTTGTATTTGATCATTGTTTTAGACAACTGGAGTATGAAAGCAATCCGAAGGAAGCCCATTGAAGCTAGTAGTCCCGCAATATCCCTCGATGGTTCAAGAGTGATTTTGGAGAATGTAATGAGCTTCGCCCTTTCTTATCTGACTATCTTTGGAAATAATGTTATTTTTTGCTCTTAATGATGGAATTTTTTAGCTTATTTGCTGATTTATGAAGTTGATGGTGATGCAGGTATTGAAGCTGCACCAAGGCAGCACACATGAAAGATTCAGAAATTTGTATTCTTGTTATTTGGGTTGATGAAAGTGAAGTCTCAAGCAGCAAGGACATCAAGAATTGGGTTTTGGATGCTGTAACTAGTAGTTTTTTTTTCCTTTTGTGGTCAAACTGGAACTGGTATGGAGAATTTTTGCCTAAGATCACGTCCATTTTGATTTATCAAAATATATAATGATGTTCATTTTCTCTATTGCGATTGTATTGTGTGTTTAAATGTGCCTCAATGAACATATTTTATCCCCCTCTCTTTCTGATCAATTTGACCGAGACGCATGATAGCTGGTAGTCCTTATTTGCTGTCCCCATTCAAATGCACAACAATAAGAGAACTTGAAATAAAAGAAAGCTGAGCAAAGGAACGTTTGAACAGATAAGTTCGCAGGCCATCAAAAGATGACTATGCTCATAACAAATCCTCGAAAAAGAAAGCAATATATAAATTCAGTATTCATAAAAATTGACATTGTCAAGTTGCTAGCAATTAGCAAGCTATTTGGTTACAACAGGGCACATATTACAGAATTGAGATTTTTCTAAAGATAAATAATTGTTACAAATCTGCTCTTCAATGGGCAAAATTGAGCATGAATCCATCATGCAAAGAGAAGAACTAAGAATTCTGCATTTTGTTCATATCATATAACACCATTAGGCCTGCTCCTATCTTAATTTCTTTTGCTTCTCCAGCGTCTTTCAACCGAGTATTTGGCGCATCTTTTAGTCTTCTCAAATGGAGATCATGAGCTGAAATTGGCAAAATTCTTTCCTGCATTGCTTTGAAATTAGATCTACATGAGAAGTAGCCACACTTTCATAGTCAATCAGACCTTTCAACTTTAAAATAATCTTGGCCGCTCAACACCAAAATCTATCTAGTCGAACTAGAACAACGCTTAACCATATCCAGAACACCAAAATCAACACAAGCAGCTAAAAAACAAGGCAAGAATCTGACAGAAAACGCCATTTAAAAAAATCATTCAAAAACACCTACGAATTCATCTAATCTCTAAAAACAAAATAGCTACAAAATTTTCCTCTTGGTATTGCCAGATCAAAGCAAATATCAAGAGAAACACTTTAGCAGAAACAGCTTATGCTATGGAATGGTTGAATTGAAACTGACACCAAATGTTCCAAAGCGCATATACATTGAATGCAAAACAACGTCAACGCGTAAACAGACAGTCCTCAAACATTTAATTAATCAGCAAACTGCTCATCCTCTTAAATAGAGGCACTACAATAGTCTTTGGAGACGTGTGCACAAGAAATGTGCAGCGAGCAAGCAAAAAATAAACGATACCTGTAAAGTAGTAGTAATGTTGTAATTCGGAAGAGCACTGATATCAGTAGAAAGTCAATTATTACCCAGCATTATAACGAAAAAGAGAAAATAGAACACAACTACTGGCATAAAGTACATTATAAGCATTCTTATGATCTTTCGACATTATTTACCAGTCAAACTTCAAGGGAGCCTGCACAACACGACAATTAAAAGGCCAGAGTACAATTCCAAATGCCTCATGCGTTAGACGCCATCGGATTCCAGTGATTGCACAATAGTATAAAAAAAGGGTGAAACCAAAGCAACATAAACGGATTGGGACAAAAACGAAAGTAAAATAGAACAAAAATCCGAGAAAAAGCAAAGCGAGAATCGGGAGGGAGAGAGAGAGAGAGAGCGACCTTGGAGTTGACGATGAGAGGGTGGCGAGGAGGCTCTCGCCAGTACTCCGATGGAATCATCAATGAAGCAACAGATCTAGCACGAAATCGCAAGCTAAGGGATCCTCTGAGGAAAGAGAGAAGAAGGATGGGCCACGAAGAGGATGAGAGGGGTAGATTCGGGGGTTGCTGCGACCGGCGGGACTCTTGGGAGAGGGAGCCGGTGGGGACGAACTGGAGAGAGACTGGGGGAAGGCTGCCTTGGTTGTTCTTCAAAAAAGGACCCTCGAAAACTTGAAAAGATGAGAGAGAGAGAGAGAGAGAGAGTTAGGCGGGAATGGGAGCGGCAGTTTCAATGTTAATATTTATTATAGTCCTTTTCGCGGCCTGTCAACCATCGACGGAGGAGCACGTCGATCGAGAAAAGAGCTTGCATTTTTTATTTTCCAGCTGGCCTTGGAAAACACGTGTCGATATTTGAATGGAGGCACGCAAGCCACGTGGGATGCTGACCTGGTCATATGTAACTACTGAATAATTTCTCCTTGAAATACGAATCTCGTCCCCACCCCCTGACTTTCCACGTGGCGAGCGAAGGCGACAGGACAGAATTAAGACGGTGGGACCTACTTAGCTGGTGACGTAGAAGAAGAGAAATTATGGGTTAAAACAAGGGTTCATCGAGAGAAATTCACTTTAACAATCCGATCCGGATTCATCACTTGCTAGGGGACATCCATGAATTCCTAACATGATCTTTCTTTGGAGGAGCAATTTCAAGAGAATTCAACAGGTTGATCACACGTGCAGATCTCCAGTGATCATCAATATCCCATCAGCACCCCTACGTAGTTTCGTGCCAATTGATTGCCATCCGTGCTCGAATTGATATGGTCCATGTGTCAAAACGTTCAGCATTCGACGATCTATCATTAGCCGCTGACGGTGCCTCGATCCGACGTCGGTAGCCTCCCCTCCAATCCTTGGAATTCACGAAATTCAATTCCATCGGCAGCCCTTCGTAGTTTCGTGCAAATTGACCGTGCGTCGCCATGCGTGCTCCGATTGATGTGGTCCAGGTGTCAAAACGTTCAGCATTCGACGATCTATCACTAGCCACTGACGGCATAATGATCCGATATACGTAGCTTTTCAGCATTTCGTGAGAGAGATGGGCGGCTCGGATTTGATACACGTCATCCATTAAAAAAATTGAAATTTTTCGCTTAAAAATTTTCCCCCCTTTTGATGGATGATGTGCATCGAATCCGAGTCGTCCATATTGGTTTAGACGGCTCAGATTTGATATTGATTTCCTAACATTGTTTTGAACAATGTTAGGAAATCCAAATCTCGGATGAGCGCTCGGGCACGTTCTACCTTCGTCTTCTGCGGAGCTTCGATGTCGGCAGGGGTTGCTAGGATGGTGCCCACCGTCGCGACCCTCGCTCCTCGACCTCGGCGTCGATGAGCAGTTGGCCGTAATAAAGGCATGTGTGTGTGTTTTTTTAAAGAAAATTGGGATGAAAACGGGATTCTGAAAATGTTAAAAATGAGCCTGACGCGTGTCAAATTTCTATTGTCTTGCTGGTTCAGACATGCAGTCCTTGCTCTCTGTTTCTTAAATGGATTTGTGGGTTTTTTTTAAAGAATGATCCGGGCACCCCTTGCCCTGGCAGGGGATGTCCGGTTACTTTTCGCTCCGCTCTCTGTCTCGCTCTCCCACTTAACTCTTTCCCACTCTCCTCTCTCAGTTCACTCTCCATCTACTTCTCATTTCGTTGTCTTTTTTCGCTTCGTTCTCCCATTTCGCTCTTGGTTCGCTTCTTCCCTTTCCATTTCATGATGTTTCGTGTTCCTGCAAAACTTCCAAAGAAGTTTTTTCGCCGGCCTCTCTCGAGGTTTTTCCGCTCTGATGGAGCCCTCCTTCAATACAAGAAGGTGAATATAGATCACATTCTTCAATACGAGCTACGAAATAGAAGTTTTAACGTGATGACTTGTACCTTTGACGTGAAGACTTGTGCCTCCAAGGATGGAGGTCATCTCTGCAAGGTCTATTTTGTAGGAGTGAGGTATTTTCACCCGGTGAGATAAAAAAATTATTTGGAGTTTTTGCAGTATTTTTGGTACTAATGTTGATTGTTTTTATCTTTTCAGCACTCATGCTCTTTTGTGAGATCTGTGATACGGAGATATTAAACGGGATTCGTATTTGCTGAGTGGTGCCCGAAGTGGATGGCTCTCCTCACCCACCCTCGTAGCGAGTTTTGTACGGCTTTAGAAGAGTCCAGCAAGTACCGGGCGTCGTTCATGCTGGGGGATCAGTTATACAGCGTGAGTTTTCTTTATTTTTATCTTTTAAAAGTAGATTTATGTTTTGGTAAACGTCTCTTGCAGGTCACAAAAAAAGTATAGTGAGGGAGAAACAACTGTGGAGATGGCCGAGCTGAGCCTGGGCGGGGATATAATGAAGGAACGTGATCCATATGCATACACCAAACTCTTGGAGAAGCGCTATCCCAGAGCGGCAACAGTTCTCCTTCACGAGCGCAACCGGTTTGACTTTTTTAATTTTTAATTTTTTTAACTTAATTTATCTGTCAACTTGGAAATTATTATTATTATTATTATTATTATTATTATTATTATTATTATTATTATTATTATAGGATAATGACAGATAATTTGTTAACGGAAGTCATTCCGTTTTATACCTCTATGGCTATGGTGGTGGGCAGCGTCCACCTAAGTGGAATGAAGGCCATGTTTTGGAGGAGTTCTCTGTCACAGGTGTCGGGAGAGAGAGTTTGTGTTTTCTCGATGTTCAATCCCGTTGGCAGCCCTGCGTAGTTTCGCATCAATTGACCATGTGTCGCTATTCGTGCTTCGATTGATGTGGTTCAAGTATCAAAACGTTCTCCATTCAACGATCTATCATTAGCCGCTGACGGTGCCTCGATCCGATGTCGGAAGCCTCCATTCCAATCCTTGGAATTCACGAAATTCAATCCCATCAGCACCCATACGTAGTTTCGTACCAATTAATCGTGCGTCGCTATCAGTGCTCGGATTGATGTGGTCCAGTTGTCAAAACGTTCAGCATTCGACGATCTATCATTAGCCACTAACGGTGCCTCGATCCGACGTCGGTAGCCTCCCTTCCAATCATTGGAATTCACGAAGTTCAATCCCATCAGCACCTCTACGTAGTTTCGTACAAATTGATCGTGCGTCGCTATCCGTGCTCGGATTGATGTGGTCCATGTGTCAAAACGTTCAGCATTCGACGATCTATCATTAGCCGCTAACGGTGCATCGATTCGATGTCGGTAGCTTCCATTCTAATCCTTGGAATTCATGAAATTCAATTCCATCGGCAGCCCTTCGTAGTTTCGTGCCAATTGACTGTGCGTCGCCATGCGTGCTCCGATTGATGTGGTTCAGGTGTCAAAACGTTCAGCATTCGACGATTAATCACTAGCCACCGACGGCATAATGATCCGATATACGTAGCTTTTCAGCATTTCGAGAGAGAGATGGGCGGCTCGGACTTGATACATATCATCCACTAAAAATTTTGAATTTTTCCGCATGAAACTTTTCCCCCTTTTTGATGGTTGATGTGCATCGAATCCGAGTCGTCCATATTGGTTTGGACGGCTCAGATTTGATATTGATTTCCTAACATTGTTTCCTAACATTGTTTTGAACAATGTTAGGAAATCCAAATCTCGGATGAGCGCTCGGGCACGGTTCTAGCTTTGTCTTGTGCGGAGCTTCGATGTTGGCAAGGGTTGTTAGGATGGTGCCCACCGTCGCGACCCTCGCTCCTCGACCTCGGCGTCGATGAGAAGTTCCTCGACTGCCGTAATAAATGTATGGGTGTTTTTTTTAAAAGAAAGTTGGGATGAAAATGAGATTATGAAAATGTTAAAAGTGAGCTTGATGCGTGTCAAATTTCTATTGTCTTGCTGGCTCAGACATGCAGTCCGTGCTCTCTGTTTCTTAATGGGATTTGTGGGTTTTTTTTTTTAAGAATGATCCGAGCACCCCCTACCCTGGCAGTGGATGTCCGGTTACTTTTCGCTCCGCTCTCTATCTCGCTCTCCCAGTTAACTCTCACTCTCTCCTCTCTCTGTTCACCCTCCATCTACTTATCATTTCGTTGTTTTTTTTCGCTTCATTATCTCATTTCCCTCCCGTTTCGCTCTTCATTCGCTTCTTCCCTTTCCCTTTCATGATGTTTCGTGTTGCTGCAAAACTTCCAAAGAAGTTTTTCGGCCGGCTTTTCTCGGGGTTTTTCTGCTTTGATGGAGCCCTCCTTCCATACAAGAAGGTGAATATGGATCACATTCTTCATTACGAGCTACGAAACAGAAGTTTAAACGTGATGACTTGCACCTTTGACGTGAAGACTTGCCCCTCAAAGGATGGAGGCCATCTCTGCAAGGTCTATTTTGTAGGAGTGGGCATTTTCATCCTGGTGATGGGAGAGAGAGAGTATATGTTTTCTCGAAGTTCAATCCCGTTGGCACCCCTACGTAGTTTCGCACCAATTGACCATGTGTCGCTATTCGTGCTCTGATTGATGTGGTTCAAGTATCAAAACGTTTTCCATTCAACGATCTATCATTAACCCATGACGGTGACTATATCCGACAACGGAAGCCTCCATTCCAATCCTTGGAATTTACTAAGTTTAATCCGATCAGCACCCCTACGTAATTTCGTGCCAATTGACCGTGCGTCGCCATCCGCGCTCGAATTGATGTTGTCCAGGTGTCAAAAAGTTCAGCATTCGACGATCTATTATTAGCCGCTGACGGTGCCTCGATCCGACGACGATAGCCTCCCTTCCAATCCTTGGAATTCACGAAGTACAATCCCATCAGCACCCCTACATAGTTTCGTGCCAATTGACCGTGCGTCGCCATCCGAGCTCGGATTGATGTGCTCCAGGTGTCAAAATATTCAGCATTCGACGATCTATTATTAGCCACTGACGGTGCCTCGATCCGACGTCGGTAGCCTCCCTTCCAATCCTTGGAATTTACGAAGTTCAATCCCATCGACACCCTTACGTAGTTTCGTGCCAATTGACCGTGCGTCGCCATCCGAGCTCGGATTGATGTGGTTCCGGTGTCAAAACGTTCAGCATTCGAAGATCCATCATTAGCCACTGACGGTGTCTCGATCCGACGTCGGTAGCCTCCCTTCCAATTCTTAGAATTCACAAAATTCAATCCCAGCAGCTCCCCTACGTAGTTTCTTGCCAATTGAGTGTGCGTCGCCGCCCGACCTCGGATTGATCTGGTCTAGGTATCAAAACGTTCAGCATTCGACGATATATCATTAGCCTCTAACGGTGCCTCGATCCGACGTCGGGAGCCTCACTTCCAATCCTTGGAATTCACGAAGTTTAATCCCATCGGTACCCCAACATAGTTTCATGCCAATTGAACGTGCGTCGCCATCCGAGCTCGGATTGATGTGGTACATGTATCAAAACGTTCAGCATTCGACGATCTATCATTAGCCTCTAACTGTGCCTCGATCCGACGTCGGGAGCCTCCCTTCCAATCCTTGGAATTCACGAAGTTTAATCCCATCGACACCCCAACGTAGTTTCGTGCCAATTGACCGTGCGTCGCCATCCGAGCTCGGATTGATATGATCCAAGTATCAAAGCGTTCAGTATTCGACGATCTATCATTAGCCTCTGGCGGTGCCTCGATCCGACGTCGGTAGCCTCCCTTCCAATTCTTGGAATTCACGAAGTTCAATCCCATCGGCAACCCTACGTAGTTTCGTGCCAATGGACCGTGCGTCGCCGTCCGAGCTCGGATTGATGTGGTCCAGGTGTCAAAACGTTCAGCATTCGACGATCTATCATTAGCCGCGGACGGTGCCCCGATGCGATGTCGGTAGCCTGCCTTCTAATCCTTGGAATTTACGAAGTTCATTTCCATCGGCAACCCTTCGTAGTTTCGTGCCAATTGACCGTGCGTCGCCATACGTGCTCCGATTGATGTGCTCCATGTGTCAAAATGTTCAGCATTCGATGATATATTACTAGCCACCGACGGCATAATGATCCGATATGCGTAGCTTTTAAATATTTCGAGAGAGGGAGTTGGGCGGCTCGGATTTGATATACATCATCCATTAAAAAATTTGAATTTTTTCGCTTAAAATTTTCTGCCCCTTTTGATGGATGATGTGCGTCGAATCCGAGTCTTCCATATTGGTTTGGACTGCTCAGATTTGATATTGATTTCCTAAAATTGTTTTGAATAATCTTAGGAAATCCAAATCTCGGATGAGCGCTCGGGCACGGTTCTAGCTTCGTCTTGTATGGAGGTTCGATGTCGGCATGGGTTGTTAGGATGGTGCACACCGTCGCGACCCTCGCTCGTGGACCTCGGCGTCGATGAGCAGTTCCTTGACGGCCGTAATAAAGGTATGGGTATTTTTTTTAATAGAAAATTGGGATGAAAACGGAATTGCCTGGCGCGTGTCAAATTTCTATTATCTTGCTGGCTCAGACATGCAGTCCTTGCTCTCTATTTCTAAAAGGGATTTGTGGGTTTTGTTTTTAAGGATGATCCGGGCACCCCCTGCCCTAGCAGGGGTGGTCCGGTAACTTTTCGCTCCGCTCTGTGTCTCGCTCTCCCAGTTAACTCTCACTCTCTCTTCTCTCTGTTCACCCTCAATCTACTTCTCATTTCGTTGTCTTTTTTCTCCTTATTCTCTCATTTCTTTTCCGTTTCGCTCTTGGTTGGCTTCTTCCCTTTCCATTACATGATGTTTCTTGTTGGTGCAAAACTTCCAACGAAATTTTTTCGCCGGTCTTCCTTGTGGTTTTTCTGCTCTGATGGAGCTCTCCTTCCATACAATACGGCGAATATAGATCACATTCTTCAATACGAGCGACGAAACAGAAATTCAAACGTGATGATTTGCACATTTGACGTGATGACTTGCGCCTCCAAAGATGGAGACCATCTCTGCATGGTCTATTTAATAGGAATGTGCATTTTCACCAAAATGGATAAAATAATTATTTATAGTTTTTGTAGTATTTTTTATACTAATGTTGATCGTTTTTGTCTTTTCAGCACTCCTGCTCTTTTGTGAGATCTGTGATACGGAGGTATTAAACGGGATTCGTATTTCCTCAGTCGTGCCCGGAACGGATAGCTCTCCTTACCCACCCACGTAGCGTGTTCTCTGCGGCTTTTGAAGAGTCCAGCAAGTATCGGGCGTCGTTCATCTGGGGGATCAGTTATACTGCGTGAGTTTTCTTTGTTTTTATCTTTTAAAATAAATTTTCGTTTTAGTAAACATCTCTGGCCGATCACAAAAAAATGTAGTGAAGGAGAAACAACTGTGGAGATGGCCGAGCTAAGCCAGGGCGGGGATATAACGAAGGAACATGATCCATATGCATATACCCAACGCTTGGAGAAGCGCTATCCAGGAGCGGCAACAGTTCTCATTCAAGAGAGTATACGGTTTGACTTTTGCAATTTTATAATTTTTTAAAATTAATTTATCTATCAATTTGGATATTATTTTATTATGACTATTGTTATTATTATTATTATTATTATTATTATTATTATTATTATTATTATTATTATTATAGGTTAATGACAGATAGATTGTTAACTGAAGTCATTCAGTTATATACCTCTATGGCTGTTGTGGTGGGCAGCGCCCACTTGAGTGGAATGATTTCCTTGTTTCGGAGGAGTTCTCCGTCACTGGTGTTGGGAGAGAGTGTGTGTGTGTGTTTTCTCTAAATTCAATCCCGCTGGCAATCCTGCACAGTTTCGCACCAAGTGACCATATGTCGCTATTCGTACTCCGATTGATGTGGTTCAAGTATCAAAACGTTCTCCATTCAACGATCTATCATTAGCCCCTGACGGTGCCTCGATCCGACGTCGGAAGCCTCCATTCCAATCCTTGGAATTCACGAAGGTCAATCCCGTCTGTGTCTCGCTCTCCCAGTTAACTCTCACTCTCTCCTCTCTCTGTTCACCCTCCATCTACTTCTCATTTCGTTGTCTTTTTTCTCCTCATTCTCTCATTTCTTTTCCGTTTCGCTCTTGGTTGGCTTCTTCCATTTCCATTACATGATGTTTCATGTTGCTCCAAAACTTCCAACGAAGTTTTTTCGCCGGTCTTCCTCGTGGTTTTTCTGCTCTGATGGAGCCATCCTTCCATACAATACGGTGAATATAGATCACATTCTTCAATACGAGTTACGAAACAGAAATTTAAACGTGATGATTTGCACCTTTGACGTGATGACTTGTGCCTCCAAGGATGGAGACCATCTCTGCATGGTCTATTTAGTAGGAGTGGACATTTTCACTAGAATGGATAGAATAATTATTTATAATTTTTGTAGTATTTTTTATACTAATGTTGATCGTTTTTGTCTTTTCAGCACTCCTGCTCTTTTGTGAGATCTGTGATACGGAGGTATTAAACGGGATTCGTATTTCCTCAGTCGTGCCCGGAACGGATAGCTCTCTTTACCCACCCACGTAGCGTGTTTTGTGCGGCTTTTGAAGAGTCCAGCAAGTATCGGGCGTCGTTCATGCTGGGGGATCAGTTATACAGCGTGAGTTTTCTTTGTTTTTATCTTTTAAAATAAATTTACGTTTCAGTAAACATCTCTGGCCGGTCACAAAAAAAATGTAGTGAGGGAGAAACAACTGTGGAGATGGCCGAGCTAAGCCTGGACGGGGATATAACGAAGGAATATGATCCATATGCATACACCCAACGCTTGGAGAAGCGCTATCCAGGAGCGGCAACAGTTCTCCTTCAAGAGAGTATCCGGTTTGACTTTTGCAATTTTATAATTTTTTAAAATTAATTTATCTATCAATTTGGATATTATTTTATTATGACTATTGTTGTTGTTATTATTATTATTATTATTATTATTATTATTATTATTATTATTATAGGATAATGACAGACAGATTGTTAACTGAAGTCATTCCATTATATACCTCTATGGCTGTAGTGGTGGGCAGCGCCCACCTGACTGGAATGAAGTCCTTGTTTCGGAGGAGTTCTCCGTCACTGGTGTTGGGAGAGAGTGTGTGTGTGTGTTTTCTCAAAATTCAATCCCGTTGGCAATCCTGCACAGTTTCGCACCAAGTGACCATGTGTCGCTATTCGTACTCCGATTGATGTGGTTCAAGTATCAAAACTTTCTCCATTCAACGATCTATCATTAGCCTCTGACGGTGCCTCGATCCGACGTTGGAAGCCTCCATTCTAATCCTCGGAATTCACGAAGTTCAATCCCATTAGCACCCCTACGTAGTTACGTGCCCGTTGACCGTGCGTCGCCATCCAAGCTGGGATTGATGTGGTTCCGGTGTCAAAACGTTCAGCATTCGAAGATTCATCATTAGCCACTTACGGTGCCTCGATTCGACGTCGGTAGCCTCCCTTCCAATCCTTGGAATTCATAAATTTCAATCCCATCGGCTACCCTACGTAGTTTCTTGCCAATTGAGTGTGCCTCGCCGCCCGAGCTCGGATTGATGTGGTCTAGGTATCAAAACATTTAGCATTCGACGATCTATCATTAGCCTCTAACGGTGCCTCGATCCGACGTCGGGAGCCTCACTTCCAATCCTTGGAATTCACGAAGTTTAATCCCATCGGCACCCCAACGTAGTTTCGTGCCAATTGAACGTACGTCGCCATCGGAGCTCGGATTGATGTGGTCCAGATATCAAAACGTTCAGCATTCGACGATCTATCATTAGCCTCTAACGGTGCATCGATCCGACGTAGGTAGCCTCCCTTCCAATCCTTGGAATTCACGAAGTTTAATCCCATCGACACGCCAACGTAGTTTCATGCCAATTGACCGTGCGTCGCCATCCGAGCTCGGATTAATATGATCCAGGTATCAAAACGTTCAGTATTCGACGATCTATCATTAGCCTCTGGCGGTGCCTCGATCCGACGTCGGTAGCCCCCCTCCCAATTCTTGGAATTCACGAAGTTCAATCCCATCGGCAACCCTACGTAGTTTCGTGCCAATGGACCGTGCGTCGCCGTCCGAGCTCGGATTGATGTGGTCGAGGTGTCAAAACGTTCAGCATTCGACGATCTATCATTAGCCGCGGACGGTGCCCCGATGCGACGTCGGTAGCCTCCCTTCCAATCCTTGGAATTTACGAAGTTCATTTCCATCGGTAACCCTTTGTAGTTTCGTGCCAATTGACCGTGCGTCGCCATACGTGTTTCGATTGATGTGCTCCATGTGTCAAAATGTTCATCATTCGATGATATATTGCTAGCCACCGACGGCATAATGATCCGATATGCGTAGCTTTTAAACATTTCGAGAGAGGGAGTTGGGCGGCTCGGATTTGATATACATCATCCATTAAAAAATTTGAATTTTTCCTCTTAAAATTTTCTGCCCCTTTTGATGGATGATGTGCGTCGAATCCGAGTCTTCCATATTGATTTTGGGTTCGGGGACTTGATTGAGTGAGGGATTCGAAATGTATTTTCTATCACCGTGGACAATGCGAGCTCAAATGACTTAGGATTCAACATTTAAATAACAAACTTAACTCTTGGAACTCTCTGATATTAAGATGTGAGTTGCTTCACATGAGGTGTTGTGCACATATACTGAGTTTGAATGTGAGAGATGGGTTGAAAGATATGAATGATTCCATCATTAGAATACATTCAGCAGTACGTTATGTGAGGTCTTCTCCTGGGAGATTGAGATGGTTTAAGGATTGTATCGAGTCTGAGAATATTGAGTCCAAGAGTCTTATATGTTTGGATGTAGAGACTTGTTGGAACTCAACATATATGATGTTGGAAGCTGCTCTAAAGTTTCAAACAGCTTTTACCTCATTGGCATTACGAGATCACAAATTTGCTCAAGAGCTTTCCAAGACGAAAGGATTGCCTAGTGGTGATGATTGGAAATATGCCCGTAACTTTCTTCCTTTCTTGAAGTTGCTCTACGATACGACTTTAAAAGTTTCAGGTTCTTGTTATGTCACTAGTAATGATATGGGGAAGAATGTGTATGGGATCTATGGAATCATTGACAAGTATTGTCAGAATGAGGACACGAGTTTGCAGGAAATGGCTAAGAGAATGAAGATCAAGTTCAATAAGTATTTTGGCAATGTGAACAACATCAATCTTACCTTGTTCATTGCTTGCATACTTGACCCGCGACATAAGTGGGGTTATGTGAAGTGGATGATTAATGATGTGTATGAAAGTAATGACGCAAAAACTTTACAAGATAGAGTATTCACATCTTTGACGTCATTGTTTGAGCAATATCGCACCGGTGTATGCCCCAAAAGCATCTTGAGGCAAAAGAGCACAAGGATGGCAAGCACATCAAAATCTCCTGTGGTTGATGCTGATTTTATGACTGCAAAATTTCTTAGCCAAACTGGACAAGAGTATTTGGAAGAAAAATCTAAACTGGACTTGTATTTGGAGGAAAGATGTCAACGTTATAGCGCTATCTTTGATATCTTAAGTTGGTGGAAAAGGAAATTCTTCGAGATATCATATCCTTTCTTCTATTGCTCGAGATATATTGGCCGTGCCTGTCTCGACTGTAGCATCAGAGGCCACATTTAGCACAGGAGGTCGTGTGCTTGATGTGTTTCGTAGTTCCTTGACCCCAATCATGGTTGAGGCTCTTATATGTGCTCAAGATTGGCTACGAAAGCGGGCCACTTTCTTGTTCGATTGAGGAAGAGTTAGAAGAACTTGAAAAGTTTGAGTCAGGTAAAAAATTGTAGTTGTAGAATATATATTTTTTCTTTTTACATTTCAATGGATACCTTAATTATCATTTTCATCAAAAATTTAATGCAGAATTGCCAACTACGGCCATCAAGCCAAACTTGACATCGATGTCTCTTGATGATTGAGGAGGTTGGTACATAGAATTGGAAATGATCAATGCTCTGTTTAGTTTCTTAGGTCCAGGTTTACATTACACTAATATTCCCTCTTTAAAAGCTGTTTTTGTAATGATGCAATGACTTGAATCTTATTCGAAGTAGTCAATGATGCTAAAATGGACTAATATGAGAAACAATCAAGCAAAGCAAAGAACAGTTAACCTTTTCTTGAATAAGTCAAAAGGTTTATTGGAACACATTATGAAAGGCAGATTTGGATTTCTTTTCAGTTTGTACATTTTGGAAACTCAATTCCAATGTCAGGGAATTGAAATCTTTTGGAAATTAGAATGCTTTCTTTGCTGAGGCACAAAAATTATGTTAAGTATATTTTGAGCTTTTGATTTAAAACCAAAGGCATAATTGTCATATGCAATAGTGGTGCCATAAAGTACAAGGAGAAGTGCATCATCCGATTGTACCATGAATGAAGAACTAATGCTTGAGTGTTATGATGTGAAGAGACACAATGGTATAACTGCATCATCCGATTGTACAAGTCATATTATGGGACTCATGTTCACCCTTGATCCAGGATTTTACAGTTTGATTAAAAAAAAAAACCTATCGACCCGGAGTTTGTGCATTATATTGTGAACCTTAACTTAGGGGCCTATCTCGAGGGTGATATAACTTCCTCCAGTGTCGTGGCTGATACTAGTACAAACCTGGTTAGTTGTAATAATATGAGCAGCAGGAATACAAAGAGGGGCCTTTTGAAGATCGCAGCTAGAAGAAGAGGAATATGGAGTCGGGGGATTAAAGATGGGGATGAGAATAAAAATTTTGGGAGATGTGGGGATGATCAATTCAGTGTTATGACTCCTTCATTAAAATGTTAATGGTGAATTTCTTAAGCACCAATTTGCATTTTGTATGACATCCTTTTACCAAGTATAGATTACGAAACCAACTGGGAACGTGTATCTTGGAAGGGAAATATAGGATTTTGAGCTTGGGCTTTATGCAGGTGCTTGCTGCTTGGTTAATTTTAGTCATGCATGCAAGGATATCATGAAATATGGAGTATGCATCTCTTCAAAGGCAAAATGGATGTTCATCTGTTTGCCGTACTCATGTTTTCTAAATATTTTATCGTTCATCATCATTATATAAGATGGCAAAGTTTATGAGGTGTTCCTTAGTAATTGCAGCTGACCAATGACTTCTTATTTTCCTTTTCTTTTTTGGTCAAAGACCAATGACTTCATTGAGTGAAGAAAATGTGAACTTTTTACTGGCTTGGTACAGGTGAGTTCCATCGAGATCGAACGAATCTGCAATGCAGTTGACGAAAATGTCCTTGAAACTACTGCGATTGGAGTGCCCCCTGCTGAAGGTGGACCTCAACAATTGATAAAAGCTCCAGTGCTGAAGGATTTAGATAAACTAGTACCTGATACTGATAAACTAAGGATGGCTTTCAATTCAGCTGTACAGAAGAGACTAAACCCTTTGTTCAGGGTACCAATTTCTGCGTTATATAGCCATGCCCTCAACCTCTTGTGCTACACCAGTTGTGTTATTCACGCACAAACTAGTTCTGTTTAATGTAGGTTTCTCGCGTTGTGCCTGTCTCATCTCTTCCAAGGACCGCTTCAAACAAGGTTATGAGAAGGGTTTTACTGCAGCAGTTGGTGCAACTTGACAAAAAGCCTAAGCTTTCTAGACAAAAAACCAAAACCTTTGAATTCTTGAAATATTTGAAATTTTGCAGTTTGATTTTTTTTTTAAAAGAGGGGTCCTACCGACCTGGCCCGGCCTGAAATATGGGACATATAACGGGTACCGGGCCGGGCCGGGCCTAGCTCGGTACCGTTAAGTTTTGGGCCGGGTTGGGCCTCTATGAGACCAGGCCCGACTCGGCCCATTGACACTCCTACCTGTGATGGCTCCTTCCTAGTTTGCTGGTTTAGTTAATAACCAGTTTGTTCTTGTATAAACTTTCGTCAAAATGGATGACGACAGTATCATCTGTCGCTTACAACAATAAACAAATGGGTTTGTTCAGGTTTACAAAACTTCAAATCACGATTTGCAATGACAAAGATGATCGGCAGGTAATCAATTAATGCCATTTAAAAAAATCAGTTAATGCTTTTTACCTTGTAAAGTTGAATTCAAAATAAGTATATATTGTTTAATGTATATCGCTCATATTTTCTCGCAACAACGTAAGTAATACCAAAAAGGGTGAGAATTCTTACATTTTAACAAACTTATACAGTTTTTCGACCCAAGAAAAGAAAAGAAAAGAAAAGAAAATGGTCGACGAGTATCAAAACTGATACTTCAGGTTTTGTTGTTGTTGTTGAGGTGCTTAAGATCGGATTCTGATATTATTTATCTTGTAATGCATCACAGTGTTCACAAAGTGAAAGTCATACAAAGAAGATTGTAGTGTACCCTAAATCATACTCATCACACATTTTGAGTGAGTGATGTTTGATTTTAAGAGTTGTATTGTCCTTTTTTTTTTTAAACACTTCCTATGTTCCAACCCACAATCCAGATTGTCTCTTTAATGCTTAAGCTAATCGTGGAAGTGGGAAAGTGAGAATTCGACGTCGGGATTTGTCCTTGAAGAAACTCTTTTTTAAAGATTGTTCATGGGGATAAGTGCATCGAAAGTTTTAAAATTATCACGAAAGTGCATTTGAGTCCTAAAACTTTCAAAATGTACAATTAAGTCTTAAAACTTGTCATATTGGAGCTTTTTCTTATTATTTTCTCTGTTGTAGGTGGCGTTGACGTGGCGAAAATGATGCCGTTTTGACCAAATATGATTTTCTAATACAAATTTTATTTAAGTTATGTGAAATAATAAGCGAAGTTTTAAAAACAAATAGAAACAAAGTAGAAAGAAGAATGAAAAAGAGGGCCCATGGCTTGCAGGCCCTGAGTTTTCCTCCTCCTTTTATATATTTTTTTGTGTGGTTTTTTTAAAGTTTGCTTCTTTTTAATATAATTTAAATAAAATTTTCATGTAAAAAGCCAGAATTTTGATCAAAATGAAGTCGTTTTAATCTTATATTTCATTTTTCGGCCACATTATCGCCAAGTAGGAGAGAAAAATAATAAATAAATAAAAACCATGTCATCATTTTGATAGCTGAATGAATAAAATTAACAGAATGTATTGACTGCACCAATTTAACAAGTTTTAGGACTTAAATCGCACTTTTTTGGAAATTTCGGAACTCAATTGAACTTTTATGATAAGTTTTAAGATTTCGAGTGCACTTACCCCTATTTAATATAAACAAGTCTCATATGCAAGTAGATTTCACGGAAAAATAAAGTCTTATCCCTGTTAAGTCTCATATGCAAGTAGATTTCACGGAAAAACAAAGTCCTGTTGAACTAATCTAGTTTGAGTCTATCTTAACCATGTTTATAAGTAACTAAACTTCAAAGTAACATCTAGCGGTTTCTACCAAATTAAACGTCATTTTGGCTCCGGTGAAGCAAAAATATGGCTACAAGTAGCACACTGCCTTTACATTCCAGAGAAAAACTAAAATGCATTGAGCGCAGTTCATTTAGGCCACTCAAGTTAAAAGTTCTCATCTCGTTAAAAGAATGGGAACTGAAGGCGTCTGGAGTCAATTGCTTGGACCTTAGTTTTTTCATGATCATCAACCATATAGTTCTTCCACAAGTACTGTTGAGGATTGCAAGTACCAAAGCCCACAATGGATTTGAGATGGGATTTTGGAATAACAAATGGTTAATGGGGTGGGTTTGGGACCACTTTCCGTCCTTAATGATTTGAAGGTTCTCCAAAGATGTGATGAACGTACCCAAACATGTTATCAGAAGATCATATCAATTAGGTCGTTATGTTTTGTCTAGATTTTGGCTGGTCTTAATGGACTCATTCAAAACAAGTGTTGGTACAGTCTCGTGCAGCTGGTATGTGTCTTTCCATTTCAATCACAAATATCAATCAAAATTATATGAAAGAGACGCATGGAGTTAATGCATGGTAAATTAGACACGCAAGAGACCAAGTAAGTACAAAAGAAAAACGCATAAGACTTATTTAAGGAATCAATCCATTTTACACTTAATGCTTGTTTCGTGAACTCAAGGCATCAGCGATTTTTGTCCAGCACATTTGCTTTTATCTACATATGACTACTTCTATTCTCTTCTCATGACAAGGACAACCTAAAACTAGAAAGCCTGCTCTTGTTCACAAGAAACGGAGACATGCGAACACAAGCCATAGACAAATTGTTAGCAAGTTGCATGTCATCTTCGTTGCCGCCACAGCTTCCGTTCTTTTCATTCTATGCCAGCATGGTGTCGATCGCATGCGGAAGACGAAGATAAAACTACAAAAGAGAAGTGATAAAGTCCCTTCGAATCGTGCCGAAACAATACGCCAGGGAGGAATCTGAACAGCCTATACAAGGTGTGCTAAGGAACCGTGCCTTGTTCAATGTTAACAATGGCAAAGTCAAAACATGTCCTTGTTATACCATTTCCAGCACAAGGTCATGTCACTCCTCTCCTGAAGCTCGCACACTGTATCGCTGATTATGGAGCGAAGGTTACATTTGTGAACACGGAGTCCATTCACGCACAAGTGATGGCGGCAAACCCTGGACTGGACGAGGGATCGGATCGGATTAAGTTTGTCGCAATTCCGGATGGGCTCGAAACTGATGAGGAGCGAAAAGACCCAACTAAGATGCTGGCTAGCATATTAAGGGTGATGCCTGGTCATTTGCAGGAGTTGATTGAAAAAGTGAAGAAGCAGTCAAATGGCGATGAAGATGAGCAGATAAGCTTCATGATTGCGGACCTGACCGCCGGATGGGCATTGGAAGTCGCTGAAAGGATGGGAATCGAGCGAGCCGGGTTTTGGCCCGCTTCGGTGTCGACTCTGGCCTTGGTACTGCATGTTCCGCATTTGATCGAGGGCGGAGTCATAGACAACAATGGTAAGGGACCAAAGCTAGAACCCTTCAAAATCGTTCTCACAAAGCCTAGATATGTTGTGTAGCCATCTCTCAATGAGATGAATCTACAACATGTATCCGCCGGAATCATAAGTGCTTGCAGGAATAGTTTAATGTAAAGACGATCTAACTTAGCTCACTATCTCATACAGGTATCGCTCTGAAGAATGATCTCACCGTGATATCGAAGGACCTTCCTCCATATAAGAGCAATGACTTCACTTGGATTTGCCCCGAAGACCCGATAATGCAGAAGATGTTCTTCCAATGCATATCGGCCATCCCCCTTTACAGCAGACGCTCAAACTCATTCATTTGCAATTCATTCCATGAACTCGAGGCACCGGCTATCAGTGTAATTCCTGAAGCTCTCCCAATCGGTCCACTAATAGCAAGCGCCCGATTATCCCATCTCAGAGGAAGCCTGTGGAACGAGGACTCGACCTGCTCGAAATGGTTAGACCAACATCCTGCCCAGTCAGTCATCTATGTCGCCTTTGGAAGCACGTCAATATTCAGCCCGGAACAATTCTATGAGCTCGCCCACGGCCTCGAACAGATCGGCCAACCATTCCTGTGGGTCATACGCCCGGACCTCACCGATGGGTCTGTCACTGAGTTCCACGACGGGTTCCTCCAAAGGGTGAGGAATTATGGGAAGGTGGTCCAATGGGCACCTCAAGAGGAGGTCCTAGCACACCCTGCAGTGGCGTGTTTCTTCACTCATTGTGGTTGGAATTCCACAATGGAAGCCCTGAGCAATGGAGTCCCACTTCTCTGCAGGCCCTATTTCGGAGACCAGTTCCTGGACAGGAGCTTCATTTGTGATGTGTGGAGGGTGGGTCTAGGGGTGGATGCTGATGAAAATGGTGTCACAACAAGGCGTGAAGTGAGGAAAAAGATGCTAGCGGTTCTTGGCAGTGAAGAGATAAGGGAAAATTGCCTGAGGGTGAAGGAGATGGCCAGGAAGAGTGTTAGTGAAGGAGGGTCCTCCCTGAAGAATCTGCAGAGCTTCATTAAACGTATGATAGCTTGAGGGTTCCTGTTGTTCGTGTTCAATCCCTGAGATTGTACTCTGTTGTACTTTTTCACAAATTAATGTCCTCCCAGTGTGTTTTGCCCTCATAATTACTTGCGGAACAATCTTTCAATCTCAAAAAAGAATTCACTACTCTTATCACAAGATTCATTGTCTTTGAAATATCAGAATGTCACTGCACAATTGATTGTATGACCAAAAGCTCATTTGCTCGCTGGTAGGCAAAAAAAAAACAAAATCCAATATTTATGAATTGAGAAATCCCTTTAGCCGACTCAAACTAGAAATCCAATTCCAACGTGGAAAGTTTTCAATAGTTTCTTGCTTGTTTGGTCGCAAAATAACAAGTCCTATTCGGACTCTGAATTTCTTCTCGGTTCAGTTGTCTTTCACGAGTTCGAGCTCAAGACATAATTTGAACAGTACTCATGATGATATACTGAGGCAATTTCAGTGGATATTTTCACTGAAACTGGAAATTTTGAAGGCTGCCAGCCTAATCTCCTGGTTCCTAGCTAAGTACAGGGTTTTTCGCTTTTAAAGCTCTCGCTTTTGTGAAAATGGATGACAACAATATAATCTGTTATTCAGAATAAAAAACTGGCATGTTAAGGCTTATTAAAGCATTTTTTTAGTCAGTTGATCCCGCAATAGGGAAGCGGAAGAAATTCTGCCACTAGATGTCCTCTGGAATTTGCCCTGCACAGAACTTATGTGTATCTTTTCCTAGGGAAATTTTACACAGTTTTCAACCTGCCCCCTCGACTTATTTATCCCACCATCAACCTATATAGATTGTTATTCGTGGTGTGTGCAGGCAACCCAGAACATCTGCTCATTCGCGTGAAGAAGTTCGTGAATTTTCCTTCGGTAAAATTATGCGAAAGCTTTCTCCAACTAGTGACAAGTATAATCTGGCCCGAGAGTGATGAAATGAAGTCGCATCTTCTTTGGCACATGCAGGGAAAGCAGTCCGAGTAATATCAATGCATTCTATCCAAGGAAGCCCTCGGAACCCCAGACATTACAAGCGCCACTGGTTTCTCCATGAGTTTTTCTGGTTGTTTATTCTGGACACATCACTGTTGTCCTTGGCAGTGCCAGTGTCGTGTTTTGGGAACTTATTAATTGGGGAAAGAAACCCTTCGATTGTCCTTTGACATGCATTTTGCTTGAACATGTATACATGATCAGACTGACCGATTTCTGGTTTTCTATGTTGGTTCTCTTGCAGTGCAAGCTTAGCTCATCTTGCCATCATATTTTGTGCCCAGTCGCTAGCTAACATGAGAAATCTGCAGAATGTATCTCAAACAGATATCCGTCGCCATGATTTGGTAAGATGTCCATTTTGTTTTAGGATCCATGGTGACTTGTATTGTAGGAGGGGATATAAATCTGCTAGCAAACAGATTTTGGTACCCTTACAGGGCTCTGGATTCTAGTTCAATAGAGATTGTTGGGTTTACGGTTGGGCATTAGCGTGCAGCAAATTGAAGTCAAGGGGATCCTTTGAAGGAAGTATACTGAGTGCTGGTTTTCACTGGTTATTACATGTAAATACGCGATGGAATAACTCGAGTAGGTCGAAAAGTTCAATCCGGAAGTTTAAATTGGCGGAACGAGGCTAATTTTTGTTTTCATGAACTCAAGGCAGCAGCGTTTTTGTCCAGCACATTTTGCTTTCGCTCGAATATCACAACTTCTCTTCTCTTCTCATGATAAGGGACGGCCTATAACTAGAGAGCCTGCACTTGTTGATAAGAGACGCAGACATGAGAACACAAGCCACAGACAAATTGTTAGCCAGTTGTATGTTATCTTTGTAGCTGCCGCAGCAGCTTCTGTTCTTTTCGTTCCATGCCAGAATATGCCGACCGCCTGGCGAAGGCGCAGATAAAACTACAAAAGCCAAGTGCCAAAGTCCCTCTGAATTACGTCTTAGCGAAAACAATAAGAATAAGAGTCTGAGCATAATTAGCCGATGTAAGGGATGCTGCGGAGCTGTGCCTCGTTCTAGGTCAACCATGGTAAAGTTCAAACATGTCCTGGCTATCCCATTTCCGGCACAAGGTCATGTCACTCCTCTTCTGAAACTCACGCGCTTTTTAATGCCGATTATGGAGTCAAAGCCACAGTTGTGAACATAGAGTCCCTTATTCACGCACAAGTGATAGCTGCAAACCCGGCCTGGATTGGAGGAGGAGGGATCGAAGCGGATTAAGTTCGCCGTGACTACGGTTTGCGGTTGTTGAAATATTGATCCAATTTCTAGAAAAGTCTAGTATAAGATATTCAGCATAAGTATTTGTGGAATAATGTAGATATTTGTAAAAACATCTAACATATTCATAGAAAAGCCTACATATTTCCAGGGAAAGAATATTGTAATCATGTCACTTCAATCCTAAACTTTTTAATTGTGCCAATTGAATCCTAATTTTTTTTTTATATTTTTTTCAATTGAGTCCATCCGGCCTATTTTGATTGAAAATTGATGACATGAATGCCGGTCATTCACCGGCCGCCCTACGTGGCTCATTATGGAGGCTACAAATAGCATGTTGCAATTTACAGTTCCAAGGATAACTAAAATGCATTAACCGCAATTTATTTAGGCCACTCGTCTAAAGAACTTTCGAGGGTTCGAAACATCTCGTTAAACTTTGGATATTGGGTTTGGGGTCGATTGTTAAAATCCCTTTACCGTTTGGGACGGGTTTGTGTTTTTTTTTTTTTTTTATATAGTTGGGCAACCCTATACGTATGACTTTTAAAATGCCATTTGTCTCGATGAGTATGTATATTTAATTTATTAAGCCTAATAGGATTTGTAATGGTTTTTGGGATTTTTTTTTTCTGTAATTGCTCTTGTTTTTGGTAAAGTCAAATCTCTCGAGTGAAAAGTCTCGTCAATGCCAAACATCAAGATTTAGTGTAATGTAAGATTCGTCAACGAGAGCCACCATTTCACACCTTAAGTTCTTCAACATTATATTTTCGACTCCAGAGGATTTTAATTGGAAATTTACAAGGCACAAGTTTCAAATAAAATAGTTGTATTTGCAAGGGGAAAAATGTCAAAAAAGTCTTAAATCATTACATTGATGTTAATTCAATCCTAAACCTTTTACCGTTGTCAATTTAGTCATAAATTTTTTGCATTTTTGTAAATTGAGTCCATCCAGCTAATTTTAACTAGAAATCGCTGACTTGGATACCGATCATCTCACGTGACATGATTGGTGCTGACGTGGACTTTTTATATATTTTTCTTATTTTTCTCTTTATTTTATGTACTTTTTTATTTTGTTTTGAGGGCCGACGAAGGTCATAGGCCGACCGCTCCCAGCCCCAAGCAAGAGCGTCATGACCCTCGCCCAAATCTGGTGAGGGCACAGATCGGGTGAGGGCCGTGACGCCCTCGCCAGATCTAGCAAGGTGAGGGAGCCAAGGCCCTCGCTTGCCCCGAGCGAGGGCTGGGCAAGGCAGGGGTCATGTAGCAACCTGTGCCAGCTCTTAGTAAAAAAAAGTATACAGAAAAGAAGATGAAGAAAAAAGAAAAAACCCAAAAAATAAAAATAAAAATAATAATAATAATGTTCGCGTCAGCGCTAGTTGCGTCACGTAAGACTGTGACGCCCTAGAAATCCGACTTTAGTAAAGTCCCTGAGTTCGATAAAATGGGTTAAGATCGAATTTCAGTCGGTTTAGATTAGGTTCGAAATTCTTAGTCGCCGTGAATTAGGATGTCAATCCTCGCGACTCGAGCCTAACCTGCGAAGTTACGAAAATTACCCTTCGTCTAGTTTACCAAATTTCGTTCTGTCCTAAAATGCCAAAAGACCAAAATGCCTTAATTATTTGCCCATGAGACATATTGACCCAAAAATTCTTCAAGGTGGACCCCATCTCTTTTTTTTTTATTCTGCTGCCCACGTGCTCTCTCTCTCTCTCTCTCTCTCTCTCTCTCGCGGACGACGCTCTCTTCTTCTTCTTCTTCTTCTTCTTTTCTTTCTTCTTCTTCTTCAGCTGGTTTGCGCCGAACGTCCCCGGACCACCACCTCACCACCACCGACCACGACCTTCAGCAGCTCCCCGCCATCACCCTCGACCCCTCCACCGCCGTTATCAGCCGCCGGAAGACTGCGAAGCCGTCGCGGGAAGCTGTCCCTGTTTTCGGCCCTGGAAACCGTGAGCTGCCGCCTCTTCCTTTGGCCGTTTCCGGCGCCGCCGTCGCCAACCACCACCACTCCGAGACTCCCCCGTGACCTGAGCTTCAAGTCGAAGTCACCCCGCCGCCAATCGACCGCCGGGACCGCCGCGATTAGGCCCGAGAAGCCCGGTGCCCTGTTTTCGTACGTGGTTTGGTATTTCTTCAGATCCGGCCGATTTGGCCGCCCCCGCCGTGCACCGCCACCTCCTTCGGCCTCCTTGGACTTCCCTCTAACTTACCTGAGCTCGGCGGAGCTTGCCGCCGCGCGTGGCTGCCGGAAAACGCCTCGAAACCCTCCCCTATTCCCGACCGTTCTCCTCTGTTCGCGGGCCCGGTTCTGTCCCGCTCCCGTTCGGCCACCTCCGGCCGCCCTTTGCCACCGTCGTCGCTTCCATCAACTTCCCCGACGTCCCCTCAAGCCTCCGCCGTTAACCCTTCAGCCGGCCGCCCGCCGTCGGCCACCGTTTCTGCCGCCGCAGCCCCTGCCCTGTTTTGGGCCGGGTTCGTGGGCCAGCGGGCAGGGCCGTGGCCTGTTCTGACCTGGGCCGTGGCCTGTGGCATGGGCCGGGTGGCTGGGCCTTTGTGCCAGGTCCGTGGGCCAAGTTGGCCGTGAGTTGTGGCCCATGGGCCGTGGGTTTGGGCCATTGTCCGGGAAAGTTGAGCCGTGATCCGAGAGTCGCCGAAAGGAATTCCGAGCCTCACCGAAGTTCGTGAGTTCGTCGCCGCTCGTGTCGACGCCGTAGAGACTGCCCGAGCTAAATTGGATGTGAGTTGACCCTAATCCTTGGTTAGGGCGCTAATTGCGCCTAGGATTAGTTAATTTGTGAATTGTGAAATTTAGGTACACGATCGGGGCCGGTTTAAATAGAAATTGAGATTAGGTTAAATGGCCGATCGATTAAGTTAGCCGAGTTGATTAAATTGTCTGTGGCTAATTGTTGCTAGTTGATTGATTGATTGGGCAATGGATTGCCGTTGTATGATCGCGAGTGAGCGATAGGCCAGAGACGAGCGAGCGATCAATATGCTAAATTGAATCGATTAATAAATAACATGGCATGAATTGAGCTGGATATTATTTGATTGAGTTTAATTACTCGGGATTGAGTTATGGATTCGTTGATTGAATCGCCTCTCTGAAATGCCTGATTGGGTGTAGTGAATGTTCTTTCACGGTCAATTGATGATTGAGGGTTAATCACCCTGTGTGTGGTTGCTATGACTAGTGGATAGTCGGCATGTGCATATGACTGAGTGTAAAGTCAAATGACATATTTTAGCACGAAAATGGCCTTCGGCCTAGACTTTTACATGCCTGTGTGAGCATCCGGCCTTAACCAAGATAATGAAAAGGGTTGATTGCTGGATGTATTATGTATGGTCATATGAGGGAAAAACAATGAGGTTCCTGGCAAGTTCGTGTTCTATGATTTGTACGGAACTATACGACTTGCCAGAAGCACGATAATCCATGCCCCGTGCCAGACATACGGTTTTAAGGGATTATCGGATGCCGGTCGCAACTGGTGTTGGACCGACGCCCCGTTTAGGGATGCCTACTTGCTGGTGCCGTGATGGGTACACTGGATACACCGCTTGTAGTAGCCGTTGCCGAGAGTAAAGGAACGTAGACCGGTACTGCCGGTGAGACGCTGGATCGCACTGAGGTGTTGGATCGCGTTATTGGGAGAGTCGTATCACGCCCTCTTTCGCGTAGATCCTCTCTGGTGCCGTGGGCACGATAACCGTTAATAAAAAGGATTGAATACAATGTAACTTTGTGCATGGGTTAGTGTGAGCGCATCCCGACTACGAAATTTGGAATGTGACAAATGGAGTAGGAAGACGGACGTTCGTACTCGCTTGTGTTCGAGTTATTATTGTATTGTGTGCTTTGTCCTGGGAAATGTCTTGTACATACTTGTGGATGTGATGCTGTGATTGAATGATTGATTGACATTGACTGCTGAGTCATGTCGAGCATTGCATTATGTGTGGTTGAGGTTGGTAAGTGTGCATGTGGATGTTTTTGATGTTATGATTTACTTAGGTGTTATTCATGTCTATGCGAATCTTCGATTAGGATCCCCTGGGCGAATCAGTTTCCTAACCGAGCTTAGGCTTGATTCACTAAGATTTATTCTCACCCCGTCGTGGGATAACATTTTCAGGTCCCAAGTGGCAAAATCTTGTGAACGCCAAGGATTGGCTGTCGGAGTAGTCTGTTGAAGAAAGTGAGTAGTTGACCTCACCTGACCAAGTGACCTTTTTAGGTCTTGTCTAGTCGCCCCGAAGTGTGGGGTTATGCTCGAACGTCTGCCGTTATGTATAATTATTTATTCTTATTTCAAGTGAATAAGTTGTGGTGTTTGATTCCTGCTATTCTATTCCTTGATTGTTTGATGTCAGGAGGTTTAAACGTTTCCGTATGCGTAGTTAAGTGATAGGTCGATAGCGTGCCTGGGAAGCTATCTCTATGACCTCGTGGCGATTTGGCAAGGGATGTCGCGGGCTCGAGAGTCGGGGCGTGACAAAGACAACAGGCATCCAAGTCAGAATTTCCAGTCAAAATTAGCCGGATTGACTCAATTGGTACAAATGTAAAATGTTTAGGACTGCTTTGGTACTAATAAAAGGTTTAAGACTGAATTGACATCGATACAATAGGTTTAGACCTTTTTTAACTTTTCTCTATTTGCAAGTATGAGGTATTTACTATATCTATTTCCGTTAAGCTTGGTGTTTATTATGACATGTTGTGGGAGTAGCGAGTACTCGACTACTTTTAGTGAGGGGACATTGAAATATTGTATCAAAAAATCCGTAACAGTTTTGGGATGGGTTTTGCAAATAACATTATATCAAAGGGATGGGTTTCGGACGACTTTCCCTTTCCATCCCTAGTGATATTGAAATTCCCGCAAAGACATGATAAACGTACCCAACCATATTATATCCAAGATCTTATGTACTAATGTATGATGGGATTAATGGACTACGTTGAAAAGTCCAATTCAAAAGTTACAAATTTTTAGGGGGAATGACACTATAAAGTTTCTTAAGCCATTATACCCTTCATATGTCTACGAAGTGGGATACTCACCCGTATAAAAAGAAGATTGAAATAAGATGAATGACACATGGAATAAATAAATGGGAAATAAGACAAGCAACAAAAACCAAGTAAGGAGAGAAACATAAGACATCTTAAAGAATCAATGTGCTTGGAAGTCTTTTTTTTTTTTTTGTCTTGCTAGCTTGGCAGTATGATCGTGAATTGCTAGTCATAAAATCAAATGCGGATCCTGCCATGATTGCTATATATTTTTTGTCATTTATAGCACATATGGTTGAGATTATAGCACATGTGGTTGAGATTACACTATTATACCGGCTTCTCAAATTCCTTTTTTATTAGCATTTTTTTCCCCATGAACTCAAGGCACCAGCATCTTTTGTCCGGCACATTTGATTTATTCTAGGACGACAGCTTCTTTTCTCTGTCATTACAAGAGACAACCTAAAGCTTGCGAGCCTGCACTTGTTGATAAGAAACGCAGACATGAGAACAAAAGCCATAGGACAAAATGTTAGCCAGTTGCATGTTTATATTTGCTGCCGCCGCAGCTCCTGTTCTTTATGTTCCATGCCAGTATATTCCGACCGCCTAACAAAGACGAAGATAAAACAACAAAAGCCAAGTGCATGGTCCCTCCGAATCACGTCATAGCGAAACAATAATGATAGAGTCTCAGCTTAATTAGCCAATATAAGGTGTGGAAAGGGACTGTCCCTTGTTCTATGTCAACAATGGCAAAGTTCAAACATGTCCTGGCCATACCATATCCTGCACAAGGTCATGTCACTCCTCTCCTAAAACTCTCTCACTGTATTGCTGATCATGGAGTCAAGGTGACATTTGTGAACACGAAGTCCATTCACGCACGAGTGATGGCTGCAAACCCTGGATTGGACGAGGGAACGAATCGGATTAAGTTTGTTGCGATTCCGGATGGGCTTGATACTGACGAGGAGTGAAAAGACTCGACTAAGCAGCTGGAGAGCATGTCAAGGGTGATGCCGCGTCATTTGCAGGAGTTAATTGAGAAAGTGAAGGAGCAGTCAAATGGCAATGAGGATGAGCAGATTGGCTTCATGATTGTGGACCTGGCCGCGGGATGGGCGCTGGAAGTTGCTGAAAGGATGGGAATCGAGCGCGCTGGGTTTTGGGCGGCCTCGGTTTCAACTCTGGCCTTGAATCTTCATATTTTGGAGTTGATCGAGGCTGGAGTCATAGACAAGGATGGTAAGGGACCAGAAGTAGTACCATTCACAATCAGTCTGAAGAAGTTTAATTAGGTCGTGTAACCATCTCTCATTTGCTTTACCGACACACACCATTCAGAGTTGAATCTACAACGTTCATCGGGCCGATAACATATATGCTTTTATGAATAGGTATTTTCAGGATAATCTAACTTGGCATCGATAACTCATCCAGGCTTCGCTATGAAGAATGATCCCATAACGATATCGAAGGACCTTCCTTCATATAAGAGTACTGACCTCACTTGGAGTTGCCCTGGAGACCCGAGGAAGCAGAAAATACTTTTCGGATACGCATTGTCCATCCTCCATCACAGCAAACGCACAAACTTATTCCTTTACAATTCATTCCATGAACTCGAAGCATCGGCTTGCAGTGTCATTCCTGGAGCCCTCCCAATCGGTCCGTTGATAGCGAGCACCAACTAGTCCACCGCAGAGGAAGCCTGTGGAACGAGGACTCAACCTACTCGAACTGGTTAGACCAATACCCAGCCCAGTCAGTCATCTACGTTGCCTTCGGGAGCTTGACAGTATTCAGCCCGGAACAGTTCCATGAGCTCGCCCATGGCCTCGAACAGCTCGCCCTACCGTTCCTGTGGGTTATGCGCCCGGACCTCACCGACGGGCCAGTCACCGAGTTCCACGAGGGGTTCCTCCAAAGGGTGAGGAATTATGGGAAGGTGGTCCAATGGGCACCGCAGGAGGAGGTCCTAGCACACCCTTCAGTGGCGTGCTTCTTCACTCACTGTGGTTGGAATTCCACAATGGATGGCCTGAGCAATGGAGTCCCACTTCTCTGCAGACCTTCCTCTGTAGATCCGTACCTGAACAGGAGCTTCATATGTGATGTGTGGAGGGTACGCTTAGGGGTTGATGGTGGTGAGAATGGATTGATAACCAGGCATGAAGTGAGAGACAAGGTACTAGCAGTCCTTGGGAGCGAGGAGATAAGGGCAAACTGCTTTAGAGTGAAAGAGATGGCCGGAAAGAGTGTCAGTGAAGGAGGGTCCTCCCTGAAGAATTTGCAGAGCCTCATTGAGCTCATGAAGGCTTGAGGGTTCTTGTTGCTGTTCCTGTTTAATGCTTAATGGTGACAGATTAAGGCACTTCCGGTGAAAATTTGTAGGCCTGCCTAATTTGATGGTTCCTAGTTACGTACCAGGCTGTTCTCGTACAAAACTTCTGGGTTTTGTCAAAATAGATGATACCAATGGAACTTATTATTCAGAATAAACGAATGGGTATCTTCAGGCTTATGATAACTTCATATCAAAAATTTATGATAATGAAGGTGATTGGCAGGTAATTATTGATAAGAAAGAAAGATTAAGAGAGAATGGTATATATTCTCTATTAATGATGTGTGGAAACAATGTACATGAGAAGCCTTTATATAGGCTTAGAAGAGGTAAAGAGCTTAGTGCTCTTCCTATGTGGGACTAAAGAGAAAGAAGAAGTGCAAGAGAAAACTACAAGACTATACAAGTATGTCTAACACCCCCCTCAAACTCAAGGTGGATCAAACAACGAGAGTTTGGAAAGAAGAAATTTAAAGCGTTGTGATGTGAGAGCCTTCGTAAAACAATCCGCAAGCTGATTCTCAGTTCCAACAAAAGGAAGAGAAATGGTGCGAGCTTGAAGATGATGACGAGTCAGATGACAATCGATCTCAATATGTTTTGTACGCTCATGAAAAACTGGATTTGCACCAATATGGATGGCACTCTTGTTGTCACAATGTAGAGGAGTGGGATCCAGAAGTGAAACACCCATGTCAGCAAGTAAGCGGCGAAGCCAAACAATCTCAACGGTAGTGTCAGCCATAGCACGATATCCGGACTCTGTAGAGGAGCGTGAGACAATATGTTGTTTCTTGGCACGCCAAGAAATGAGAGAATCGCCAAGAAAAATACAATAGCCAGTGATAGATTTGCGATCAGTCATATTAGAAGCCCAATCGGCATCAGAATAGGCACGCAACTTGAGCGCAGAAGAAGATGGCAGAAATAAGGAACGCGATAAAGTGCCTCGGAGATAGCGCAAGATCCTCAGAACAGCAGCATAATGAACCGTGCGAGGAGCAGCAACAAACTGACTAACAACATGAACAGCATAAGCGATGTCGGGTCGGGAGATAGTAAGATATACAAGGCTGCCAACCAAAGTCCGATAGCGTGTCACATCAGAAAGAGGCTCCCCGTCATCCGGGCAGAACTTCTGATTCAGCTCAATAGGAGTAGCAGCAGTGCGTGAATCCGAGAGAGCAGCCCTAGAGAGAATATCAGCAGTATATTTTTGCTGAGAAATAAGGATACCACGCGAACTGCGAGCAATCTCAAGCCCCAGAAAGTAGCGTAGTGGTCCGAGATCCTTCATGGCAAAATGTTGCTGAAGGTGCCGCTTGGTATGTTCAATATGGTCGCTATTATCTCCAGTAATAATCATATCATCAACATAAAGAAGAAGAATAGTGCAACCAGCAGAAGAGGTATGAACAAACATAGCATGATCAGCCTCGCTTTGAGTAAAACCAGCAGATCGAATAGCATCACTGAACTTCTCAAACCAAGCACGAGGAGCCTGTTTAAGACCATAAATAGCCCGTCGCAAGCGACAGACTTGTCCAGAGATATGAGCAAGACCAGGCGGAGGCTGCATGAAGATATCCCCCTGAAGATCCCCATGAAGAAAAGCATTCTTGACATCAAGCTGAAAGAGAGGCCAATTACGAATTGAAGCAATAGCTAGTAAAGCTCGGACAGATGTCATCTTTGCTACGGGAGCAAAGGTCTCTTCATAATCAATACCATACTCCTGCGAGAAACCTCT
Source organism: Rhodomyrtus psidioides (assembly GCA_021437785.1). Taxonomy (NCBI): domain Eukaryota; kingdom Viridiplantae; phylum Streptophyta; class Magnoliopsida; order Myrtales; family Myrtaceae; genus Rhodomyrtus; species Rhodomyrtus psidioides. Next base: position 6,841,907 of record JAILYB010000015.1, on the reverse strand, counting down.
GGCAACTAGACGTGCTTTGTAGCGCTCAATACTGCCATCAAAACGGGTCTTAATCTTGTATATCCATCGGCAGGATACTAAGGAGCGACCTAGAGGAAGAGGCACTAGCTCCCAAGTACCAGTACTTTCCAAAACCGAGAGCTCCTCAAACATAGCCTGACGCCACTCAGCATGCTGAACTGCCTCACGATAACTGGTGGGTTCTTGTACAGCATGAACAGCAGCCAAAAAGGAGCTAAACTCAGTAGAATAAGAAGTAGAAGCAACATACCGAACTGGCAGACGCCGATCTCGAGGAGGATTACGGCGTGGCTCTAGAGGTGCATAATCATCAAGGGCAGGTGGAGCAGGAGGTGCAGTAGAAGGGAAAGGCGAAGATGGGGATGGTGGCGATATATCTGGATCCAAGGTGGAAACATGACAAGGAGGATCAGGAAAAGGATCAACAGGGAAATCCATAAATGGAACAGGAGACGACACAGGAGGTGTGGCATTGGTAGGGAAGAAAGGAACGTGTTCATGAAAAGTAACATTGCGAGAAATACGTATGCGTCGCGCATTTGGGTCATAACATCGATAACCCTTGTGTTGGGTGCTGTAACCCAAAAATGCACACGAGACAGAGCGAGCGGTGAGCTTCGTACGTTCAGTGGGGGGAAGAATGACAAAACAAGTACACCCAAAAACTCGAAGATGATTATAGCTAGGAGATCGAGAATAGAGACGCTGGAAAGTTGTGTCTTGATGAAGAACAGATGAGGGTAGACGGTTAATTAGATGGACAGCTGTGAGAAGGGCCTCAGCCCAAAACTCAGTAGGAACAGATGTCCCAAGTAAGAGAGCGCGAGTGGTGTCTAGAATATGACGGTGTTTGCGTTCAGCAACCCCATTCTGAGCTGGAACCCCAGGACAAGATAGTTGAGGAAGTGTACCATCATTGGCCAAGAGGGAACGAAAAACAGTAGAGAGATATTCTCCTCCCGAGTCTGAACGAAAAACTTTGATTTTTGTATTAAATTGGGTGGAAATCATGGCTGTAAAAGATTGATAGATGGAAAAGAAATCACTGCGTTGACGCATAAGATAAACCCATGTATAACGAGAATAATCATCAATAAAAGAGACATAATATTTGAAGCCACTCTTGGAAGAAAGCGGTGCAGGACCCCATACATCAGAATGAATAAGATCAAAAATTGCACTAGATCTTGAGTTACTGATAGGAAAAGGCTTAGCAGATTGCTTGGCCAAAGGACATATAGAACAGGGAGGAAGATTACCAGAAGAAACATGACCCAAAGTACCTCGTTGATGAAGGACGGCGAGACGAGAAGAAGGAATATGCCCGAGACGCTGATGCCATCGGGCAAGATCCATGGTAGCCAACACAGGAGAAGGATCAGGAGAAGTTGGAAGATGTAAATGTTGCATAATATAGAGCCCGTCCTGTCTACTGCCCTTCCCAATCATCCGACCACTCAAACGATCATGCACAAAGCAAGAGCTATTGTCGCGACCCTCTCGAGGTTCGCCGTGGGCTCTCGAGGGCTAATGGGCCGTCCAGTCTGGTCGGACGCAGGCCTCTCCCAAGGCCCGTTACCCAAATCGCAACGGAGGTATGCGTAGTCGACCTTCAGTGTGGTCTAGTGACATGTGCTAAGTGTGCATGCCATGGAGTCGCCACCAATCATTTTTTTGGAGGGTATGATTGGACCACCCTATTGAATAGTCGGGAGTTTCTATTCAATTCTACGATAACCAGAGAAATGGGTTCGGGGACTTAGTTACGTCAACTGTTAGAGTTGACGCCCTTTCGGTACCTAAGTTGATTGAATTTTCTGCAATTTTTCTCAAAATTTTTTTTTGAATTTTTCCTTAGTATTCACTTTTTTGAATTTTTTTTTATTTGATTTTTTTTATTATAAATTTCCTGAAAATAAGTCCCAACTGAACGGTCCCTAACTCGCCACGTGGCGTCTCGGTGACAATCGAATCATTTTAATTGTTGTAAAATTCGAAATTTATTTCTTTTAATGTTAAAAATATTTTTTTTATTCTGAAAATCATCGGATCACGACACGTGGCTCATCTGCAACCATCCAATCTAGCATTTTTTTTTTGTTTTTATAGGACGCAACACAATGCAAAAAAATAATAATAATAATAAAGATATTAAGTCATTATACAACATAAACATAAGCAAAGGAGATGGGATCCGGTGAATTTTACGACGTCGGAGTCCGTCGGTGCTCGTGCAACAATGTGTGGGGGGTATAAACCACCAGCAGGAGGCTCGGCCTTCCGATTCTGGGGTAGCACAATATAATTTACAGAAAATAAATAAATAAAACACCTTGGACACCAATAGGAGGCTTAGCCTTCCGATTCTGGGTCTTTTATGCGAAATATAGAAATGTTATGACATAAAGTAAATACACAGCAAATATTTAGACACCAACAGGAGGCTCGGCCTTCCGATTCTGGGTCTTTTATGCGAAATATAGAAATGCTATGACATAAAGTAAATACGCAGCAAATATTTAGACACCAACAGGAGGCTCGGCCTTCCGATTCTGGGTCTTTTATGCGAAATATAGAAATGCTATGACATAAAGTAAATACACAGCAAATATTCAGCAACCTTAAAATTCCAGAACATAGCCTATCATCTTAGGAAGCCATCACCGAAAATTTCACCTTAAAAGGAGTCCAAATGAGTGAGATATGACCACAATACCTCAATTCGCTCGATTTTCGTCGACTGTTTTTCAAAAAATCACCATAATTTAACCAGATCTCGAAAATTCACGAAACCAACGGGAAATTGTTAAGGACATCTTAACTTAACCTGTGATGGTCAGAGGGAGGCGCAAAGGTCGCCGGAAGGGCTGATCGTGGAGGACGACGGCGGCGGCAGAAACTGGTCGTTACAGGGTCAGCAGCGACCTTTGCTCATTCAAACGGCTCCATCGGACGAATGGCTGGGCCAAATGAGCCTTATAATATATCCCTGGAAAGATAAGACGATAAGCTTTCTATTGGAGGTGGTTTCGCCTCGATCTGATATTGGACGACGGAGTTATGACCGGAACAGTGAGATGGTTCGGGAAAGGGAGAGGAGAGAGGAAGAAGAAGAAGAAGAAGAAGAAGAAGAAGAAGCGGAAGAGGAAGAGGAAGAGGAGGAGGGGGGAGATAAATAGGCAGCGGGAAGGAGAGAGGGAGTGGGGAGAGAGAGAGAGAGAAAGAGAAAAAAAAAATATAATAATAATAAAATAATAAAATAAAAAAATAAAAAAAGTAAAAATAAAATAAAATAACAAAAAGAGAAGACAAAATCATTAGTCCCATTTTCCTTTTAAATGATGATGTTTCCCTCCTTTTCCTTTTAATCATTACTAATATTTTTGTCAAATTCAATTTTATGGTGATCAGAGAACACCTAAAATCAAACCTGAATTTTACTATTTATGAGGTTAGAAAATAGATAAAATAAAAATAAAAATACCGACTATTTTTATATATCTTTGTGACCTCAAATATTATTTTTCTTGATTTTCTTGATTTTCTTTTTCTTTCTTTTTCTTTTTTTTTGTATTTTTCGAAAATATATATAAAAAAATGAAAATTATGAAAATTATTTTTTTGGTCAAAATGGTTCATTTAGCTTGGCTAAGGTCACCAAAATTGATTTTTCAATTTTTTCAACTTTTTATGGATTTTCTATGAATTTTCAAAATAAAAATAAAAATAAAAATAAAAATAAAAATAAATAAAAAAAGTTGATCAAAATTTAGGTGTCAACAGCTGCCCCTCTTTGAGAGGAATCTCGTTAGAGGTTTCTCTCAAAGATAAGGTGACACCTGAGTCCTGATCGACTCGACTCGGGAAACTAAAGGAAAAGGAGTCATGACATCCAATTTTCATGCTTGTCCATGTATGCTCTTTCTTGAAGGGGGAAACATTCATTTGACATGAGAGAGTGAGATAATAGAGAGACATACCTGCCACTTACCTGTTCGATGTTTGTACGATTTTCGCGGTGTTTGATGGATTCAAGAGAATTTCTAGGAACTCGTTACTAGAGTATCCTAGAGAGGTTAAGCTCTGACCCGTATGGTAGGTCAAACCATAATGGGATTCCTAACTGATAGGAATCTAAGGAAGACGCGTCCCATTTGAGATTTGCCAATGATTTTGATCCGTATGGTGGATTGGACCATTGAGTTGACCATTTAAGTGATTTTCACTATTGGATTGACCCTTCAGGCGGTTTCTACCTTTGATTGACCCTTCAGGCGGTTTCTACCATTATTTTGACCCTTCAGGCGGTTTCTACCTTGTGTTGACCCTTCAGGCGGTATCTACCCTCATTTTGACCCTTCAGGCGGTATCTACCTTGTGTTGACCCTTCAGGCGGTTTCTACCATGAGTTGACCCTTCAGGCGGTATCTACCATAGTTTTGCTTTGAAAAGGGGTCTTATGACGAGCCACGTCCGATGAGACTGCCTGATTTTTGAAAAGAGGTCTCATGACGAGGGTTCTCCACGTCCGATGAGACTGATTGAATTTTGAAAAGGGGTCTCATGACGAGGGTTCTCCACGTCCGATGAGACTGTTTGATATTTTTGAAAAGGGGTCCTAGGACGAGGGTTCTCCACGTCAAGTTAGGACTGCTTGATTTTTGAAAAGAGGTCCTAGGACGAGGGTTCTCCACGTCTGCTGGGACTGTTTGATTTTTTTTTTTTTGAGAAGGGGTCTCATGACGAGGGTTCTCCACGTCCGATGAGACTGCCTGATTTTTGAAAAGGGGTCTCATGACGAGGGTTCTCCACGTCCGATGAGACTGTTTCTTTTAAAAGGGTTTTTCTTCCCCCCTTTTTTAGAGATCCCGAAGTTTGTCGGGAATTCAGTTTTGAAGCAGTGAAAGATTTTATTTTGGCAAAAATTTCACTGGTACGCTGATGATGCGGGAAGTGACTTTTCTGGGAGCTAGGTTCTCCAGGTATCCTGCAGAAAAATAGATTTGTACGTTCTTCTCTTCAGAGCGAGGCCTTCTTCTGGGAGATTGGCGTCTCTAATGGATCCTGCAGAAGTTCGAGCCTGAAAAATTTTTCTTCACCAAGAAAACGTTAGCAATCTTTGGGAAGACGACGGTTGTCCATCTGACAAAACCGTATGATTTAAGTTTTAATCATGAAATGTGCATTTTGATGCCGGAGGCTGTCCAAAGCATTCTTGCAACATGCAGATGTGATCACAAATTCCTTGCATGGAAAATCTGGATCAACAGTTTGAAAAATTCCAAAAAGAGATTGTTCAAAACATCAATTGGAATATTTCTCGACAAGGAGGCTATCTCACCTGTTTTGAGGTAATGATTTTTATAGGGGATGCACTCAATTCCCTATTAACCTGTGCCTAGGTTTTAGGCTCATTCGCAGCGCATACATTTTGATCGGTCGGGAGGTCTTCCACGGGACCGTAATGTTGGGCTTGGTATTGGTTTTCAAGGGGGACTCATTTTTGAGTCAAAGCCATTGAACGAAAGTTTTCACCATCTGCTTCGGGTTTACAAGTCAAGAACCCTGCAAAATGAGAAAGAAATAGTCTTGCTCGTACCTCTTCGAGCTAAGCTATATGTTAACCCAAGTGTCTTAGTCAGAGAAGGCTGTTTCAGGGTTATGATGTTGGTAGGATTGGGGACCGAAAAAAAAGCTTGTTTTTGGCCCAGAATTTATGAGGGAATTGACCTTGGTGATCATTGCAAACTTGTCACCTGTCTTTTCCATTCTGTATCTTCAATTTTTGAGACGTGCAACCGTTTTTGAGGTGTGTACAAACTCTTTAGAGAGCGTCTCTTGTGGTATTAAGAGGTTGACAACTCTTTCTGTGTTTTTGCTCCACGGCTGACATCATTTGGGGAGCAGTCTTCTTGATCTGACTCCATTAGGGGTTTTTCCCTCTTCTTTTCCCTACCAGGTTTCTTTAGGGATCGATCAAATTGTTCACCCGAGCATCGGCCTCGCTTTTACCAGGCACTTTGCTTTTTCTTGATGCTGGGGATTTCTTTAATCCCTTGTCGCAAGTGGGATGCTTGGCAATTGTGCTAGATATATGACTTGGCTCTTAGCACGCTTGAGTATCAACTTAGTAGTTTCTTCGTAAACCCTAAGTCTTGAACTTCTCCGTTCCTGAAGTGATTTGCCTTTGTTTTGGAACTTGCAATGATCACCGATGGGTTTATGAAATGAATTCGCAGGCTCAACTTGGCTATGCAGAGGATATGGTGTGTGGGATAGAGAAATGAATGTTTCTCATCATCCTATGGCACTTGGATTACCATATAAACAACACACAAAGATTAATGTTAGTCCGAGCAAAAAAATTTCTAACCATTTTCTCCTGATGCTACTGGACTCACCTCCATTTTGCCCCGATGTGGGGTGGTTCTTGATAGGGTTAAGAATGAAAAACGCCGTTCAAAGGGGTTTATCAATGGTCACCTGTAGTGTTTGGGGATATGAAACGAATGCTTCTGTCGTCCCAACCCATGTAATCGCTGCAAATGATCCCTACCATCGTAGACCCAGATTTTGCTATCTGCCCACTCCACTCATCTCTCAAGTGTGTGTTGGACATGTTTGGATTAGGCTCGCCTCTCTTTTGAGCAAACTTCCTTTTGAATGATTTGACAAATAATGATATTTGGAAAAATTCACTCCCTTCTTTCCCAAAATTTATCCATCGAGGGGATCTTGTGATGTATCGTGCATGTTTTATTCATGCTTTGGGCAACCTCCCGATTTAAATCATGAATATCGATGCATTGGATAATTTTCATGACGACTGAAAGGATTTTAACATTCTTTATCTCCAGCTAACTGGGAAAGGGATACTTACCTACCTGTCGCGGCTGCAGACCCCTGAAAATGTAAGAGAAGCATATCATTTTATATTCACGAATTTTTTTGAAAATCGAAACGATACATCCTACCCTCGGTCATGTACCCTAACAAGTAGTACGTGGGATGTAAAAACTTGTTCGTCTCCAAGGCGACTCCCCTGTCAAAAACAAACAATAAGTGTCAGTTTGCGTTCCAAAATTCAAGACAAATTGGAACGATACCGCCTTGTTCTTGCTTGGTGTTTTCATTTGAACACAAACGCGCGGCTTACAGAAATTGGCCATCTATATTGTGGCCACGATTCCTCCGTTTGGTTGGCGATGAATCATTCTCGAGGATTTGCCCCAGAGGAAATCCATTTGTGTTTTTGGGCGCATTCCAGCGTCACTCTTCATAGTTCCTCCACTTGATCAAAGACCCTTCCTTGGAGTGCTGACTCCCAAGGTTAATAATTTTATTCGCCTCCTCATTGGCGAGTTCTTTTCTTTTGTGGCTTTTGGCGCCAACGACTTCCTGTTAAGCATGGGATTTATGGAGATCAAATTGGAACGATACAAAGTTACCGCCTCTAGGTTTGTATCCTGGGGTTTATTTCTGATGCAGATAACTCTGTCATTGCGTCTACGGATTTTGCCAGAGAAGAAACGTCTTTCTTTGCCCAGGGCAAAATTGATTCGCATGCCCCAGTCATGTCTTAACGCTTTCCGCTTTTGTTGGAGATTTCTAATCCCATCTGAAGGAGTCCACGCACCTGCGTGTGAAGAAATAGACGTGGGTTTTTATCTGACTTCATTTGGAATTTCTGAAAAGAGGTACTCCCTCCGAAGTTTCGTCTTTTCGTGCTTTTCGAGCAATTTGCCCCGGTGAGGCCGGTTTCGCTGTTTGTCCTCTCTGGATTTGATGACCCTGGTCTGTTGCACTTTTAGGGGGATCATGAGAGTTTGCCCCTGGCTGGGCTTCTCGGAGAAAAGGGAGAGACTTGCTCCCACGAGTTTTGCCAATCCTGGTCATCTATGAATTCGTGCTTTTCATTCTATTCAAAGAAGGTATTGATAAAACTTAAGATTTTCTTTTCAAGCATTCTTTTCACAGAGATTTTCAGGTGATGAGAAACTTTTTCAGGTTTTCTCAAAGATTTTGTTCACAAATTGAGCCATTAGAACGCTCTTGAAAACATTGAGTCAGACTCATGTTATGAAAAGGGGTACTCCTTGTTTCGTCATTTGGAAGCACTGCCATTTGATTCCCCTGCTTTTGATCGTTGCTGGAATGGATGGCTCCGCATCGTTTTATTCCCCATTTAGGAGGGAAGCTCCACCTCGGGAACCTGAGTTATTTAACAACTGCTATGTATGCTTGGAATGGCATGCTTGAAGTGTCACAAAGACGGTTATAAAATAGAGAAAGTTCATGTAATGATAAACTTCTTTGGGAGACGTCTTAAGAAAAATTGAAAGGGTAGGATGGGAGCTAGCCCTCATATCATTGGGCATCCTCGCATCCCAAAATTTTGCAAACCAGGAGACATGTGGGAAATCAGGTCTCAGTTTTTTTTTTTTTTTTTCGTCATTGACCGATTTGTGGCTCCCACACGTCCCCTTTTTTGATTTTTGATTTTTGATGATTTTTTTTGGTTTTTTTTTTTTGGTTTTTTTTTGGTTTTTTTAGTATACTTATATTACAATACAACACGTAAGAAAAAGCCCGAGGCACCTAATGTGGATTTAGATGCGTCGAAGAGAGACAGATATCTCTTTACTCCATGGTAGGAGCGTCGCCGTCGAGTGATTTGACAAAATCTCCCAAAGACAAGCTGGTCAAATCAAGTTCCTCCGATGTCGTTTCTATCCCCTCGTCCTTCGACCATTTGGAATCCTCAGAGAAGAACCGGTCGAACTTGTTGTCGAAGATCACCCCCACGGTTTGGTGATCAGGAAGTGGATTATTTTGCACGTTCGGCTCTGTTTTGTCGAATTCAAGGATGCAATTATCGATAAGGGCTTGCACCTTGTGCTTCAAAACAATGCAATTGTCTACGTTATGGCCCTTCTCTCCCATGTGATAGACACATGACTGGCTTTCATCGTACCCGTTAAATTTCACCGGATTCGGCCTTGGAGGCTCCTTAGCCACTAAGTGCTCCTCTAGTAACATAGGAAGTAATTTCGATAACGGCCTTGGCAGGGGGGTGAACTGCTTGGGAGGCAACTTCCTCCTTAGTTCATATGGTTTCTGTACCGACATCGACGAGTTTCCTTGCACCGTACTTGAATTGGAGAACTGCTTAGGGTTGGGTGGGTTTGGTACGAAGGCCACATCAACTTCAGCCTCATTCTCCCTTCGGGCCGGATATTGGCGTCTTGTTGCGATTTCTGGTGCTTTCCTTTCCCTCATCGCCCATTCCAGCCTTTCTGCGATTTTTATGAGGTGTACAAATGTTTGACAACCAGATGTGTTCAGCCTATCGAAATACTCGTAAGGCAACGCTCTCAAGAAAAGGTCGACCAGCTCGTCCTCTGGAATGGACGGTTTGACTTGTGTTGCTAAGGCCCGCCATCTTTGAGCGTAGGCACGGATTGCCTCATTCCTCCCTTTAGTGGTCCTCAGCAATTCTTCTCTGGAAGGGGCTGTAGCAGTATTGAACTTATATTGATGTAAAAAGTCCTCCGCTAGGTCTTCCCATCCATCATAGTCCTCCAAATCTAATTCGATGAACCAAGCCAGAGCAGCACCCGCCAGACTCTCTTGAAACGTGTTCATCAGCAAGGGAACGTAGTCAGAAAAAAGTGCCATTTTGCGTAGGTAATATTTTAAGTGGGCTCGGGGGCAGCTCGTCCCGTTGTATTTTCTGACGAAATCGGGTTCTTTATAGTCTAATGGCGCTTCAATTTTTGCAAATGGTGATATCTTGTCAAATCGAGCCAGCTCATACCCTTGGCTGCTTAGGCATTCCTCTATCTTCGCTAGCCTCTTTGCGCCTTCTTCGATTTTGCCCGGGGGTTTCTCCTTTTTGTCTTTTTCTAGGTTGATGACTGCAGACACGGCCTTCGGTAGTGCATCAGCTGCTAATACTCGATTAACATTCTCGGCCACATTCTCTTCCCGAGTTCGCGCCACATTCGAAGCATTGGGGGGTGCGGGCGGAGCATCCTGGCTGAGGTCATGATTTCTTTCTTGTGCAGCCACCATCATGGCTTTCATTTCTGCTAGCATGGTGGCCATTGACGCCATCTGACCTTCCAAACTATTCACGCGAGATCCCAACTCCTCTTGCTCCATTCTGGCTCGGAGACGAGTTATAATACGAGTTATTCTTGGTTCCGTGATTAAAGCTACCTGCCCTGTGATAGGTAGAAAGACGTGTTAGCATATGGAAAAAAGTTATACTGAGTTCAAGGGGTGAAAGGAATAATACTTACAAACCTTTTGAAGGGGGTAAGACATGTCAAACACATCGATCATGCGCATGTAAACTTGTGAAGTTTTGACACCTAAATGGTGGGGTTCCTGAGGCTTAAAGGCTCCCACCTCGAGTTCTAGAAAGGGTAGGTTCCATTGCACAACTATCGTTGCATTGGGACCCAATCCATAGTTCGAAGTGAGCGAAATTAAAAATGGATTACCCCGTGTTTTTCCTCACGGAGGTTCCATTTTCAATTCCTTCTATTGTTTGCTTATAGGGGCGCCCGGGGTTTTAGGCGCGGTTGTGTGTGTTCAGGTGTCGTGATCATCACAATGCAAGTCATGCATAACAGTTTATCAATCAGCGCTTCAAATCACCCACACAACATACATTCCTACGCCAACCTGCATAAAATAATGTAAATCACGGACTACACCCCTTATTTCTCCAATCTGCAAAAACGTTTAACACCTCAAGGATTAAAGTACATACTTCAATTTGAAGAGCGTCTGCATAAAACAATCAACTTTTTAATCGGCTCAAGTCCACTAAATGGTTAAGAACCAGTCCCCAGTGGAGTCGCCAGTCTGTCGCGACCCTCTCGAGGTTCGCCGTGGGCTCTCGAGGGCTAATGGGCCGTCCAGTCTGGTCGGACGCAGGCCTCTCCCAAGGCCCGTTACCCAAATCGCAACGGAGGTATGCGTAGTCGACCTTCAGTGTGGTCTAGTGACATGTGCTAAGTGTGCATGCCATGGAGTCGCCACCAATCATTTTTTTGGAGGGTATGATTGGACCACCCTATTGAATAGTCGGGAGTTTCTATTCAATTCTACGATAACCAGAGAAATGGGTTCGGGGACTTAGTTACGTCAACTGTTAGAGTTGACGCCCTTTCGGTACCTAAGTTGATTGAATTTTCTGCAATTTTTCTCAAATTTTTTTTTTGAATTTTTCCTTAGTATTCACTTTTTTTGAATTTTTTTTATTTGATTTTTTTATTATAAATTTCCTGAAAATAAGTCCCAACTGAACGGTCCCTAACTCGCCACGTGGCGTCTCGGTGACAATCGAATCATTTTAATTGTTGTAAAATTCGAAATTTATTTCTTTTAATGTTAAAAATATTTTTTTTATTCTAAAAATCATCGGATCACGACACGTGGCTCATCTGCAACCATCCAATCTAGCATTTTTTTTTGTTTTTATAGGACGCAACACAATGCAAAAAAAAAAAATAATAAAGATATTAAGTCATTATACAACATAAACATAAGCAAAGGAGATGGGATCCGGTGAATTTTACGACGTCGGAGTCCGTCGGTGCTCGTGCAACAATGTGTGGGGGGTATAAACCACCAGCAGGAGGCTCGGCCTTCCGATTCTGGGGTAGCACAATATAATTTACAGAAAATAAATAAATAAAACACCTTGGACACCAATAGGAGGCTTAGCCTTCCGATTCTGGGTCTTTTATGCGAAATATAGAAATGTTATGACATAAAGTAAATACACAGCAAATATTTAGACACCAACAGGAGGCTCGGCCTTCCGATTCTGGGTCTTTTATGCGAAATATAGAAATGCTATGACATAAAGTAAATACGCAGCAAATATTTAGACACCAACAGGAGGCTCGGCCTTCCGATTCTGGGTCTTTTATGCGAAATATAGAAATGCTATGACATAAAGTAAATACACAGCAAATATTCAGCAACCTTAAAATTCCAGAACATAGCCTATCATCTTAGGAAGCCATCACCGAAAATTTCACCTTAAAAGGAGTCCAAATGAGTGAGATATGACCACAATACCTCAATTCGCTCGATTTTCGTCGACTGTTTTTCAAAAAATCACCATAATTTAACCAGATCTCGAAAATTCACGAAACCAACGGGAAATTGTTAAGGACATCTTAACTTAACCTGTGATGGTCAGAGGGAGGCGCAAAGGTCGCCGGAAGGGCTGATCGTGGAGGACGACGGCGGCGGCAGAAACTGGTCGTTACAGGGTCAGCAGCGACATTTGCTCATTCAAACGGCTCCATCGGACGAATGGCTGGGCCAAATGAGCCTTATAATATATCCCTGGAAAGATAAGACGATAAGCTTTCTATTGGAGGTGGTTTCGCCTCGATCTGATATTGGACGACGGAGTTATGACCGGAACAGTGAGATGGTTCGGGAAAGGGAGAGGAGAGAGGAAGAAGAAGAAGAAGAAGAAGAAGAAGAAGCGGAAGAGGAAGAGGAAGAGGAGGAGGGGGGAGATAAATAGGCAGCGGGAAGGAGAGAGGGAGTGGGGAGAGAGAGAGAGAGAAAGAGAAAAAAAAAATATAATAATAATAAAATAATAAAATAATAAAATAAAAAAAGTAAAAATAAAATAAAATAACAAAAAGAGAAGACAAAATCATTAGTCCCATTTTCCTTTTAAATGATGATGTTTCCCTCCTTTTCCTTTTAATCATTACTAATATTTTTGTCAAATTCAATTTTATGGTGATCAGAGAACACCTAAAATCAAACCTGAATTTTACTATTTATGAGGTTAGAAAATAGATAAAATAAAAATAAAAATACCGACTATTTTTATATATCTTTGTGACCTCAAATATTATTTTTCTTGATTTTCTTGATTTTCTTTTTCTTTCTTTTTCTTTTTTTTTTGTATTTTTCGAAAATATATATAAAAAAATGAAAATTATGAAAATTATTTTTTTTGGTCAAAATGGTTCATTTAGCTTGGCTAAGGTCACCAAAATTGATTTTTCAATTTTTTCAACTTTTTATGGATTTTCTATGAATTTTCAAAATAAAAATAAAAATAAAAATAAAAATAAAAATAAAAATAAATAAAAAAAGTTGATCAAAATTTAGGTGTCAACAGCTATCTGTAAAGCTCACAGTACATCCAGCATCAGTAAGTTGTCCAACAGATAATAAATTGAGAGCCAAAGAAGGAACATGTAATACATCAGGGACATTGAAATCTCGAGAGACGGTGAGAGTACCCCGCCGGGTAGCCAAGAGAGGAGAGCCATCAGCAGTAAAGAAATGTGCTGGATGCTTGAGCTCAGAGAGCTGAGTGAGACAAGCAGCGGAACTAGACATATGTCTAGCAGCTCCTGAGTCAAGTATCCAGGTAGTAGAAGTGCCACATGAAGATGGAGTGGCTGCAGCATTTCTTTCTGTAGAGAAAGAATGTGTAGTAGTGCCGGAATCAGGAAAAGACCCAAGTAGAGAAGGACTCAACCGAGCAAGCTGGGCTTCAAGAGCAGCAATACGATCATCCGTAGAAGAAGAAGCCAAAGTAATAGGTCGAGAGTGTGGAATAGGACGCGGTGTCACAGAAAGGCGTGGAGCATCCTTATTCTTTTCCCAACAATGCGACTCTTCATGTCCAAGATGGTGACAACAAGTAGATGAAAGATGCCGAGAGCCACGTGTATGTGGAGCACGTGGTGGAGCGGTCAAGATAAACCGATCGAAAACATTGATGTGATCACTAGAATCGCCCATGAAGACAGAAAAATCGTTGGCGAAGCTAGAGGTGTGAGTTGAGGTGCACAAACTGATCGAAAAGATCGAGAAGCACTGATTTGAGGCGCGAACAAAACCTCTAGAAAGAAAGATAAATATAGGGAAGCTTGACTAAAGCAAGCAAGGAAGATAGCACAATAGCCCAAAACTCACTGTCTTAATTTCTGATGCGGAAGATCCAATTTATGGCAACCGCAGAGCATACTTTTAAAAACAATGAGCTCATTGTCTTAATTTCTGATGCGGAAGATCCAATTTATGGCAACCGCAGAGCATACTTTTCAAGACAATGATCTTGGCTCTGATACCATGATAAGAAAGAAAGATTAAGAGAGAATGGTATATATTCTCTATTAATGATGTGTGGAAACAATGTACATGAGAAGCCTTTATATAGGCTTAGAAGAGGTAAAGAGCTTAGTGCTCTTCCTATGTAGGACTAAAGAGAAAGAAGAAGTGCAAGAGAAAACTACAAGACTATACAAGTATGTCTAACAATTATATAATATTTTACCTTCAAAATTGAACGCAAAATAATTGTATAATACTTAGTATACCACTCATCTTTTCTCAAGACAATTTAAAAAGGGATAAATGCATCGGAAATCCAAAAACTTGTCACGAAAATGCGATTGAGTCTTACAACTTTCAAAAAGTGCAATCAAGTCCTCAAACATTTCGCAAAAGTGCATCGAGTCGTAAAACTTTTAAAAGGAGAATCAAGTTCTAAAACTTGTTACGAAAGAGTAATCGAGTCCTTAAAATTTTCAAAAAAATACAATCAATGGAATGACCTGATTTCATCAATTTGACAGGATTTAAAACTCAATCGCACTTTCACCACAAGTTATAGGACTTCCAACAACTTATCCCTTTTAGATAACACTGCAAGGGGTTTAAATCTCTACATTCGAACACACACACACACACAGAATTTTGCCTACCCAATACATTGTCTTTTTCCGAAAATTTATAAAGTAAAGAAGTCATTTGCATCTAGTAAACATGACATAACCATTTTACTAAGTTTCTCTTCATTTTTCGTTGTATCTTTTTATTATGATTTTATTTTTGTATCTATCGTGAAATACTATATATACATATGTGCAAATGTATATAAGGTTTTAGTATTGAAGATAATTTGAAAGGATTTTTCATCCATTTACATACTAGGCTAAATTACATATTGCATTTGAATGATTAAATCAATGAAAGAGATAGTTAGCAAGATACACTATGCGAAAAGACTGACGGAGGACATTTCAAAAGAGGAGGGAAAAAAAAAAGATGGAGTAGGATTGGACTCTTCATTTGTAAAAGAACTTATTGTGTTTCCTTTCCCAATCCCCACCCCATAGGCTCCTCAACGCTAAAGCTAATTATGGAAGTGGGAACTTAAGGGCGCATCTATTCTGTTTTCGAGAATAATTTCTGATCAGAAATAAAAAAAAAATATTCCTATTTTCTTGATCAAGTTTCTGAATAGGGCAACGTGTTGATAAGCATAAAATTTCTATGGTTGCAATGGAGCTATGGTTGCGACGAGAAACGGAGCTACACTTGCGACAGGCAAATAGTGGCCGGTGACCAAGGATCGGCAGTCGACTATGAGAAGAGTTTTTATTTCTGATTCTACTTATCATTTCTGTTCCAAATTTATTTTTGGGCTAAAATTTTGTCTCGAAAATAGAAAAATAAAATTGCGTTAGCAAACGAATCTCTACTATAAAGTTGTTCTCGGGAAAAAAAAAACAGATAAACATAATTATTATCATGCGTGCTCAAAGAATTATTTCAACTCAAACGAATGAATACTCTTTCTTTCTCAAAAGCCTGACATCGTCCAGAGCCAAAGGTTAGTGGCTCCAAGTAGCACGCTGCAATTAACACTTCTCAGGAAAACTAAAATGGGATAATTGTTCAAAGCGTCCCAAACCTATTGTAAGGAGGCTCGTTTAGCCCTAAAATTTTCAATTTTGTCAGTTATGTCCTAAATCTTTTGACGATTTGTCAATTTATATTATAAATCGTTCAATTATTTCAATTTAGTCCTAAACCTTTTGAAGTTTTGCCAATTAATCATAAACCCTAATTTTTGAACCATTGCCAAAAGGACTTAATTGGCAAATTGTCAAAAAATTTATGATTAAATTGACAAATCATCAAAATATTTAGGATTGAATTAGCACAGTTGAAATTTTGAGACTGAATTGATAAATCGTCAAAAATTTTAGGTTTAAATTGGCACAATTGAAAGGTTTATGATTGAATTAGTCATCATATATTAGGTATATATTAGGTATATAATTTGCTGGAAAATTTTACCAAAATAAAGTGCAATTTATTTGGGCCACCCGGCTAGATGGCTTCTAATTATTACTAGACATTAGATTTTTATGATTGTCAAGATTTTTATGATCGCCAACCTTAAATTCTCTCAACGTTATATTTTGGACTCCATAATTGACGATTTACAATGCATGGAGTTACGAATAAAGAGTCGTATTTGCAAATACGAAGTTGTCTTCTATTACATTCTACTTAACTTTATTGTTCATCACGAAATATTATGGCAGGTCAAGAGTACCCGATGATGCATTTCGCCCGTTCTTTGCACCGACATGTCCAGCTATTGTTTCTCCTTGTGTGCCACTTATCATGATGCTTACATGGAATTAGTTCACCACATATGCTATTTGGAGAGAAGCAATGAAGAAATCCGGTCAAACTATGAACAGTGAGAATTTGGGAAAATGGTGCAAATCTAATTAAGAGCATTGAATGCTAAATGACTGAGTTTGTTTTGCTTAAATGATTTCAAGTTTCTAAGTTAGATTTAATATTTTGCAAAGTTCCTAGGCATTAAACAAGGTTGTTAGAAGCTGGTTGGACTCTTATGTAAACCCTCCAGGATGTCACTTGGATGGGCACTACTATTGATCGACAATTGAGAATTTTCTCCTGCAATCCTATGGCATATTTTAAGGTTTCTGTATCACTTAGTGGATTCTAAGTGTGGTGAGCCTACTTTGAGCATCTATATCCTTGTTTGATGGTGGTTCGTTCTGTATCCAAATTTGGTGGTGAGTTCGTCCAATCTATTCTGTCTTATTCGAATAATAAAAAATTTCCTTTTCCAACTTAGCCCAATTCGCATCACCCGACTACATTAGTGCGGCAATTTTGAAATAAAGTGTCAAACCACCGTGACGGATCTGGGATTCAGGGATTACACAAAGTTTTTGGAATGGCTATCCCTTCCCACCCCTGATGATATTGAGATTGTTGCAAAGACATGATAAACGTACCCAATCATGTTACATTTACATCATTATGTATTGATACGCAATGCAATTAATGGAGGAGGATGAAAAGTTCAATCCAAAAGTTAAAATTTTAGGCGGAACGAGATTGTATGCATCTTATGTCACATTGTGAATTAAATTATGTGAATAAGAGACATAGATTTTAATAAATGGGAGATAAAACAAGTAAGAAGAGAAACAAAACGTATGACTTTTTAATGAATAAATATGCTTGTCTGTAATTTTTCATTAACACTTATTTTTGTTTTCATGAACTCAAGGCATCAGCGTTTCCGTCCGGCACATTTGCTTTCGTTCGAATACGACAACTCCTTTTCTCTTCTCATGACAAGGGACAACTTAAAGCTAGACAGCCCGCACTTGTTAGAAAGAAACGTAGACACCAGAACACTAAAGCCATAGACAAATTGTTAACCAGTGGCATGTCATCTCGGGGCTGCAGCATGTGTTCTTTTTCGTTCCATGACGGTATAATCCGACCACTTGCGAAAAAGACACGATTAAGGTACAAAAGCCAAGTGCCGAAGTTGTTGCGCGGAACAAGTGATCGATCGAAAAATAGACAGAACGAGCAAAATAAAACGGACACCAGATGTACGTGGTTCGATCGTAAAGACCTACGTCCACGGAGAGAGCAGCAACGAATTCCACTATAGAACGAACGATACACGAAGATAGAGCAGCAACGAATTCCACTATAGAACGAACGATACACGGAGATTACAGATCACACTCGAGTTACACAAACACTCTCAGTGTTTCCCAAGCCCCAATTACATCCAAGAACGCACACAGTGTTTAGCTCCAAATTCCTAGTGAAATAATCTCTCAATCTCGCAAAGGAATTAAAAACACAAATCTAACCTCAAGATTTAATCGGTTTCGACACTTGTTAGAAAGAAACGTAGACACCAGAACACTAAAGCCATAGACAAATTGTTAACCAGTGGCATGTCATCTCGGGGCTGCAGCATGTGTTCTTTTTCGTTCCATGACGGTATAATCCGACCACTTGCGAAAAAGACACGATTAAGGTACAAAAGCCAAGTGCCGAAGTTGTTGCGCGGAACAAGTGATCGATCGAAAAATAGACAGAACGAGCAAAATAAAACGGACACCAGATGTACGTGGTTCGATCGTAAAGACCTACGTCCACGGAGAGAGCAGCAACGAATTCCACTATAGAACGAACGATACACGGAGATAGAGCAGCAACGAATTCCACTATAGAACGAACGATACACGGAGATTACAGATCACACTCGAGTTACACAAACACTCTCAGTGTTTCCCAAGCCCCAATTACATCCAAGAACGCACACAGTGTTTAGCTCCAAATTCCTAGTGAAATAATCTCTCAATCTCGCAAAGGAATTAAAAACACAAATCTAACCTCAAGATTTAATCGGTTTCGACACTTGAACTCTTGATGTAATTCCACGAGCAAAACCAGCGACGATAAACCCTCTCAAGCACTCATCGACTAAACGGCGCTTCAAGCCTCTCTGATCAACGACGGGTCGCACACAAGACCACGCTCAAACGCTTGCACCAGTAGCGCTACAAGACTTCACGGTCCTTTATCAATCTTGATTCCAAACCCAACAATACATATTATATTATATTATATATATATATACTTTGACGAAGACTTTCACGGGTCCGAATCGCCTAATCTCCGGTTAGGAGGTTAGGTAGGTCCCCACCCTCCATTAATACCCCAAAACATTTCCCCCCTATTAATGGAGGGTGGGGATTCCCCTAACCTCCGATTTGGAGGTTAGGGGACCTATTTCCTTTCTTGGATGACATCCACCATAAGAGAATCAAGAGGATTGCATCGCAAATCTTCTTTCCTTTTGCAGAGAACACAACTAAAAATTGGCAGATCCTCTTTTTTTTATTTTCTTTGACCAAGTCAAAGACCAAATCCATCTACCATTATTTCTTCTCCTGATATCCACACGTAACAGTCAACGAAGACTCGTTCTTCTTCTTCTTTTCTTATCGTCGTGGGCTCAAATTCGAGACAGCCTTTAACAGAAGTCCCTCTGAATCGCGTCATAGCGAAACAATAATCATAGACTCTAAGCTTAATTAGCCAATATAAGGTGTGGTGAGGAACTCTTCCTTGTTCTATCTCAGCCATGGCAAAGTCAAAACATGTCCTGGTCATACCATTTCCTGCACAAGGTCATGTCACTCCTCTCCTGAAACTCTCTCACTGTGTTGCTGGTCACGGAGTCAAGGTTACGTTTGTGAACACAGAGTCCATTCACGCACAAGTGATGGCTGCAAACCCTGGATTGGATGAGGGATCGAATCGGATTACATTTGTCGCGATTCCGGATGGGCTCGAAACTGATGAGGAGCGAAAGGATTTCCCTAAGCTGCTGGAGGGCATGACAAGGGTGATGCCTGGCCATTTGCGGGAGTTGATCGAGAAGGTGAAGAAGCGGTCAAATGGCAATGAAGATGAGCAGATCAGCTTCATGATCGCGGACCTGACCGCCGGATGGGCGCTGGAAGTCGCCGAAAGAATGGGAATCGAGCGAGCCGGGTTTTGGCCCGCCTCGGCTTCGGCCCTGGCCTTGAATCTTCATATTCCGAAGTTGATCGAGGGTGGAGTCGTAGACAACAATGGTAAGGGACCAGAACTACAACCCTTCACAATCAGTCTCATGAAGCCTAAATATCTCGTGTAGCCATCTTTCAATTGCTGTATTGACACATGCTAAGGAGAGAAAAATCTACAACATTCATCAGCCACTGACGTACGTGCTTGTAGGAATTGGAAGATGATATAATCTAACTTGGCATCGGTCACTCATACAGGCGTTGCTCTGAAGAATGATCTCATCACTATATCAGAGGACCTTCCTTCATGTAAGAGCACTGACCTCCCTTGGAGTTACCCTGAAGACCCAATGATGCAGAAAGTATTTTTCAGATTCGCATTCTCCATGCTCCAGTACAGCAAAAGCACAAACTCATTGCTTTTCAATTCATTCCATGAACTCGAGGCGTCGGCCCTCAGTGTCATTCCGGGAGCTCTCCCCATCGGTCCGCTAATAGGGAGCACGCGATTATTCCATCGCAGAGGAAGCCTGTGGAACGAGGACTCGACCTGCTTGAACTGGTTAGACCAACATCCGGCCCTGTCCGTCATCTACGTCGCCTTCGGAAGCACGACAGCCTTCAGCCCGGAACAATTCTACGAGATCGCCCACGGCCTCGAACAGATCGCCCGGCCATTCCTGTGGGTGGTACGCCCGGACCTCACCAAGGGGCCAGTCACCGAGTTCCACAACGGGTTCCTCCAAAGGGTGAGGAACTATGGGAAGGTGGTCCAGTGGGCACCGCAAGAGGAGGTCCTAGCACACCCTGCAGTGGCATGCTTCTTCACTCACTGTGGCTGGAATTCCACGCTGGAAGGCCTGAGCAATGGAGTCCCACTTCTCTGCAGGCCCTACTTTGGAGATCAGTACATGAACAGGAGTTACATATGCGATGTGTGGAGGGTGGGTCTAGGAGTTGATGGTGATGAAGATGGATTCATGACTGGGCGCGAAATGAGGGAAAAGGTATCAGCCGTTCTTGGGAGCGGTGAGATAAGGGCGAATTGCCTGAGGGTGAAGGAGATGGCTAGGGAGAGTGTTGGTGAAGGGGGTTCCTCCCTCAAGAATGTGCAGAGCTTCTTTGAACTCATGAAGGCTTGAGGGTTCTTCTTGTTGCTCATGTTCAGTGCCAAAGATTAAGTCCTGTTTTACTCTTTTGCAAATAGAACTCATAATGTCTTTGTCTTACTCTGTTTTAATTTGCTGGCTGTTCTCTATAGAGTACTGGGTTTTGTTAAGATAGATGATACCAATAGAATTTGGGTGGTGCTATTTCCACCCCTAAATGATTCAGTCTAGACGTGCACGGTTCCGGTTTAGGAACCGGTCCATAAAGGACCGGTTCCGGTTCCGGTGCCGGTTCAGTACTA
The DNA here is from genome assembly GCA_021437785.1 of Rhodomyrtus psidioides. Lineage (NCBI taxonomy): Eukaryota > Viridiplantae > Streptophyta > Magnoliopsida > Myrtales > Myrtaceae > Rhodomyrtus > Rhodomyrtus psidioides. The sequence goes on along the minus strand of JAILYB010000015.1, from coordinate 6,820,748 downwards.
GACGATTCCGGGCCGATTTCGGTTCCGGAACCTTTAATTTTATTTTTAAAATAATAAAATAAATTAATTAATTATTAATTAAAATTTATAATCAAATTGTACATTGTAAAAAAATTTGAAAAAAAAAAGGATGAGGAATAGGCTTGAACTTAATGAATTATCATTAAGCGCCTACATATCTTCTTGAGGATAGAAGAATCAAAACTCATATAGTTCTCTTACCTTTGGTAACCCCAACTTACCTCATCCCCAATCGTCGTTACATGTTGTTGTGGTGGCGATGGTATCTCCACAATCATCACTGAAGAATTCGTGTTCTCGATCCAACTCTTGTTGTCGAAGCTTAGCCCTTGTCCAATCATCGACGCAAGCTTGAAACTCCACACTTTCTGGATTTAATCTTGAACAGCGGGAATCTAAAATTAATCCTCCAGCACTAAATTCATGTTCAACTGCCACTGTCGAAGAAGGTGTCGCTAATATTTGTCTTGCAATGAGGGAGAGAACTGTATATTGAATTGAATGGTTCTTCCACCACTCAAAAATCTTGAAATTTGCTGCGTTGTGTTCGGAATCACTAAACTCAAAATAAATTGTTAAATAGTTTTCTAATTCGGAAATACTACATGTTGTCCCTTTTTGTTTTTGTTTTTTTTTTTGCCTACTCATGAGCATTTTATACCCTCTACCAAGTGAAATACCTGTATTGCTTCATGAGACACTAGGCTGGACAGATTCACATCCACTATCACTTAAACCATATTTACTACAAAATTCATTATATAATTCTACTATAACTTTTTTAACATCTACTTGTATACTATGAATATCTATTACTTCATTCAAATGTAAACATTCATAATAATAAGCATTCAAATAATCTAATAAACCATCTAATTTAGTACGTGGATCTAAAACAATACCAACTAAATAGACAAGAGGAATGTTCAAGTAATAATGCAACCATTTTTCTCGCATTACTAAAATACTCGAAGCTAATTCAGTGTCTTTTTCACATTCATTAAAAATACCAGCAATGTTAACACACTCTATTAAAAATAAATGCGTAGTAGGATAATAAACATCAGATAAAATATTAGTAGCATCATTAAAAATTTTCAAAAAATCTAAAAAAAATTTGCAAACTTCCCAATGTTGCGGGAACAAAGCAATATCGGGAACATTATTCGAAATAAAGGAACATAATAAATCTTTGTAATCAAAAGTTTGTAGAAGCATCTCGTAGGTAGAATTCCAACGAGTCGGAATATCTTTTGGAAACCTTTTTGCCATTCTCCCAATTTTTTTACAATATTTTCCCCACTCTTTCATAAGTTGAGGACGGCTCCACAAATATCTAATTGCATTATTTATTGGCTGAAGAGATGTTGCAAGAACTCATAAACCATCTTGAACACATAAATTTAAAACATGGCAAGCACATCTAATGTGAAAAAATTATCCGGCAAAAGAGGGTTTACAAAGTTTTTCTAACTCGGGAATGGAAGCAGTATTTGCGGCGGTATTATCAAAACCAACTGAAAAAATTTTATCAATCAAATTAAATCTTCTAAAACTTGCCTAATTAGTCTATAAATATTATGAGCCATATGCCTTTCAGGAAAAACTCGAAATGCAAGAAGTCTTTTTTGAATAACCCAATCATCACCTATCCAATGGCACGTGATACCCATATAAGAATTAATATTCCAAGAATCAGTCCAAATATCACTACCTATATGTACACGTCCATTGAATTCTTTAAAAAATCTTAACAATTTCTTTTTTTGTTTTGTATAAACATGTTCAAGTTCGCGTTTAAGAGTATTTCTCGAAACAGATGGTCCTTGCGGAGCTAACGCAGTGTTTACCAAATATCTAAAATTAGGATTTTCACCAGTATTAAACGGAGCATGCTCAAGGGCAACATATTCAGCTAATGTTTCTTTGTAAAGTGCATTAGTGAAACGAAATAAAGGATGAGTGTTAGGATTGACGAACCCAGGAATTTGTTGTTGGCTAGTGTCGATCCCCGCTTGTGTTGAATGTTTTTTCGTCACATGCCGACGAAATGTTTCATAGCCATCTCCTTTACCAAGCTTGTATGTCTGCGGACAATATTTACAGCTTATATCAAACTTGCCTTCATTTTCATTCCACACTTTGTTAAAGTGTAGCCATAAATCAGATTCTCGGCTCTTTCGTCCCGACTCCTTCGCTATCGACGATTCTTCGACACCACGAGGATGAAGACTTTCTTGCGTTGGGACGCGCTCGACGTTGGGATTGGAAGCATCGTCGTCTTCCCAACATGCATATTCACGAGGATCATATTCATGAACGGGATAATCGGATTCTCCCATCTCGATCGGCATCTGGTTCTTTCCCTTTCTAGTATTTCTGCTTCCACTTGCCATTTTTTGAGAAAATTGATCGAAAAATTGAGACCAAATTTAGAGAGAATAGCAGATTGAGAGAATTTGAGAGATTGTGAGACTTGACACTTGAGAGTATTAGAGAGAATTGATAGGAATTGTTAGAAAAATAAATAAGGATTGAGAGGTATTTATAGAGTTTTTTTAATTTTTTTACTTTTTTTTTAATTTTTGGCCTTCAGCCCGTTGGGGAAGAGCCAACGGCTCTTTCCCGCGGGAGGGGGGGCCCCGCCCCCTAAAATTTTCAGGGGGCGGGGCCCACAGTTTTTTTTTTTTAAAACGGGTTGGAACCGGAACCGGCCCGTGAAGGTCCGGTTCCGGTTCCTGTTCGGAACCGCGGACCCGGTCAACGGGCCGGTTCCGGGTCCGGGTCCAATTTGAGCTTGTCTAATTCAGTCCACCCCCATCCACCCCCATTTACAGTAAAAAGACAAAACTGCTATCGACCATTCATTTGTAATTTTAAGGGGAGAAGAACACTAGAAGATTCAAAAATTGTGTATCGAAAGTTTTCGCCAAATCGCTTTAGTGTCAAATCGAAAAAAAAAAACTATTACTTAACTACCTCAGGTGATTTTGGCCAAAATTAATATGTGGCATTTTTCATTAGTTTTAATATGACATGGTATTTCTTTTTAAATTCAGTACACATGGACTTCTAAACTTAAAAAAAATAAAAAAAAAATACAAATTTAAATACAAATTTTATTTAAACTAAATTAAGTCCACTTGATTTGATGGTACAAAAAAAATTGTAATCCGATGTAATGCTCATTCTGTTTGATGAAAAATATTATGTTTTTGGAAGATATTTTAGGAAAAATCATTTTCCTAAAAAATGAAAATATTTTTCGGTGTTTAGCTGAGATCTGAAAATGAATTAAAAAATATTTTCCGTTCTTTTGTAAGGAAAATCTCATTTGATTTTCTGCACCATCGCTTGGCCAAATGTGGCGTTGACCTGACCGCCTTTCGTGGTACGGCTAGTGTTAACGTGAACAATTTTTATAATTCTTTTAATAAATATTCTAAATTTTTCAATTTCTATTTTTTTTTTTTGCTGAATATAGTTAAACTTCAATGGAAAAAGAAAAAGAAAAAATATTTAAAAGAAAAGGAAAGTGAATGAGTGTAGAGAGGAAAGAAGAGGAAAATTGATTTTCTCTTTTCAAAAAAAGTAAAACATTTAACTCACTTTGCAAGGATTTTTTTAAAAATTTGTCGAAAATATTTCCTTGACTATCTTTTTTTTTTTTTTGTCAATCAAAGTAGAAAGATGCTTCGTAGGAATTTTTTTCCCGTGAAATGAACAGAATTTATGATGTCTGGGCATAGTCGCAAATATATATATTGAGTTATTTGTCATCCATCCGTCGGAAAGTTTTATCACGTGAGTCTTTGCAATTAATTTAGACTTCTGAAAATTATTTTTATATTTAGCCCATTAGTCATTGTCAACAATACTTGTGCTTTAGAAATTTACTTCTGGCCCGAAGTTGATCTTTTCTACTTCTAAATATTAGTGTTTTTTTTTTTTTTTACTTTTTCAAGTGAGTTCAAAACTACTTCTGAAGCAAAAAATGCTCTAGAAGTATAAAAAATGAAGTTGTGCAATCAAATGAATTTTTGCTTCAGAAATCACGTTATCAAATGAATTTCTATTCCAGAAATATTTCTAAAGCAAAATTTCTCCAGAAGTATTGTCAGACGCGATCTAAATCATCGATCACCAGATTGAATAGCAAGTGATGTTTGAAAGAATAATCTACTTTTCTTTAGAAGGTGCGAGTCAATTTTGAAAGTTCGAATATTGATTTTTGAAAATTTTAAGAAAATTTTATTTAATTTCTATCAAATGTTATAAATTAAATGAAACCAAACTTCAAAGCACAACTAGCCATTTTCGACAATTAAAAATTATTTTGGCTACAACGATATTGCTTTCGCCAAATGCGCTTTTTGTCTCGAAAGCTAGATATTTTGCATCTCGGGCTCCTAGTAGCACATTGCAATCTACACTTTTAAGGGAATTCTGAAATGGATTAAACACAATTTATTTAGGTCATTCATATAACAGATTTGCGTTAATTTAAGTATAACCATCTCGTTAAAAAGAAAAAGGGAAAAAAAAAACCTCATCTCAGGAAAGATAGTTGGGCCGGAATAATTTAGGCTTTCAAAAAAATGGTCCAACTCCGACTTTTGAAAAACGCGGGCCGAACATAAAAGAAGGGCATCGACGGCATTTCTCACGTCCGAGCGAAATTAAAACCCTAGGTCGCAACGCTCTCCTCCTCTTACACTGGGTTGGAGCAGCAGCTCCGTTCGAAGCAGCAGCCTTTTGGTCGATCGAACATGGCGGCGCCGGCGAGGACGGTGAAGGACGTTTCCCCTCACGAGTTTGTCAAGGCTTACTCCGCTCACCTCAAGCGATCTGGAAAGGTATCTCTCTCATAGCGGAGTGCGGCATCTTGTATGAGTTTCTCTCTTCCAGTTGTTGATGCGTTTGATGTGTGATTTGGACGACCATGCGTAAGTCGAGGAATTGATGGATATTTGGGTTGTGGATCTGTAGTCGAGGACTATGCAGTGTTAGATGGAGGAAATTCGCGAGAGTATCTCGTGCTTGGTCTTGGAAATGGTGTTTTCGAAGCAACCACTAGCGATTAAGGGTTCTGATTGCTTTAATATTTTGCGAGACGACCAATCTTCTTGCTTGCTTATGGTGATTGTTGGATGAATAGTTGTCTGTCGTTGAAAGATTATCTGTGCTTCAGAAATTGTGGCTCGGGGGTTCATCCATAACTCCCTTAGGTGGCTTTGACGGGGTTATGAAACGAGAGCTGATATTGCTTTTTGTCGGATATGATTGATGGTGTTTGTGCTTGTGGAGGGTTGGGAGTTGTTGTTGTTGGGTTCATTAGGCTTTGATATCTTTCATTTGAATCGTCCTCTTTGCCTATCAAGGGATCGTGTGTTTCACGGAAAATGAGTTATTTGGAAACTATTTTCTTAAAAATGATCGCTTGTATTGTATTGCTTACGAAAATGAATAATTGAAAAAATATTTTCATCATTCGTGAAAGTATTTAGACATAAATTGTTATTGGTATTGAAAATATGTTTCATTGACTAATTATTTCAAGCAGTACGAGTGATTATTTTTAGCTAAATGTTTTCCAAATCATTCATTCTCCGCAAAACAAACGGAACCTAACTAAGCATTTTAAGGCTGACTACTAGGGCAGTGGCGCTAAATCCTACTGCAGCTTCGAAAAGAAGATTGAGAGTTTTGTATACCAGCCAGTAGAATAAATTTCTGAAGAGTCGTGTATCATCCACCTTCCTATGATGTTGAGCATTCAAACCCCCGCATCACCCTCAAACGCATTTAGGTACTGAACAATAGAATGGATTTTGATTTCTGGTGTCCGAAGATCACATGTATATGCCTCGGGCATCATAGGTTAACATACGGCTTTTTCCGTTTTCCTTTTTTATCCTTCGTTTCTTCTTTCATTTCTTTTCTTTGGGGGCAGGTGGGACTGGCTTGTTTTTTGGTCGGTGTCCATTATGTGGTTGGGTGACGGGTGGTTTCCCGGGAAGCTGTTGTTTTTAAAAGTTAACATCTTTGTAGGGGATTTTTGTGTCTTAACCTGGAGAAGTATGTGTGGATAGATCTGATTAATCAGTGAGTGGCATTCGAATCTTGTTCACTACGGTTTCCTCTTTATGTGCCAAAGTCAAATGTTACTTTGGTTTGTATGTTTTCTTGCCGTGGAATGGCTTAATTCGATTTCACATCTTTATATGTTATTCTTTTAGATCGAACTTCCTCATTGGACCGACATTGTGAAGACTGCTACATTCAAAGAGCTTGCTCCTTATGACCCTGATTGGTACTATATTCGAGCTGGTATGCTCTCTCCCTCCCCCCAACCCCCAAAAACAGACAGAGCATATGAACAATTGCATTAGTATATATGTAGGAAAATGCATGCTGCTACATTCAGTGATTGGAATTTTTTGTGTGTTTCAGCTTCTATGGCAAGGAAAATTTATCTCAGGGGAGGCCTTGGCGTTGGAGCCTTCCGCAGGATCTATGGTGGGAGCAAGAGGAATGGCAGTCGCCCACCACATTTCTGTAAGAGCAGTGGTTCTGTAGCTCGCCACATTTTGCAGCAATTGCAGAACATGAACATAATCGATATCGACCCAAGAGGGTAATTTCTACTGAAACTAATGTTTTGCTTAGTATTACTATCATTGTTTTGGTGGCTCTAATTTGTCTCGAGAAGTTGCTAGCATAGATCAATGACTTTGGTCGATGTGAAGCAGCACCTCTTGTTATTGAGGAAAACTTGCACATCTGTCAGGCTTGGGATGATAACCGAAGCTTGTGTTCCTATGATTCAGGGGAAGGAGAATCACATCCAGTGGCCAGCGTGATCTTGACCAAGTTGCTGGAAGGATTGTTGTTGCCCAGTAAGAGGAGATCTGTTTTCGGGTCTGATGCGAAGTTTGCAGAAGTTAGGATTCGCTTCCAATGGGAGGAGTTTTGATAGAGCAACTTTCTAGTCCTATGCTTGCTGACTCTGTTTGAAGTGCTTCTTGAACAACTATTTCGAAATGGATTCTAGACGTATTAATATCTTTTGAATCCCTTTAAAAAGTTATTGGTTGTGGTTTCCATTTCCTTCCTTTTTTCTGAGATGATTCTTCCGTTTTAAGGTAAAAAATTTTCTTGATGGTGGAGTGTAGGTGGGTCATCCATGGCAGTTCTGTCTGGGGCTGACATTTAATATCTTGCTTAGCATATCATGTACATGGAGCACATTTAGATGTGACATCGATCGCGCTTTCTAGGCAATTGTGCTCATTAAGCTGGTTATTAGTTTGTGATATCGCGGGACTTACGGTAGTGCAATCTGTCGAAATTAATAGTTGATCCGTGATTAACAAAGTGAGTCTGTGCATGTGAGGATTAGAGATGTGAGAGGGAAGACCTGCAAATGTGTTCAGTCCCGCTTCAATTACTTCATGAAGGAAGAGGACGACACATCACATGATTGATGGGAGGCGATTGAAGGATTTGCTGAAAAACGAGAACGAAGTTGAGTCTTCATCGTGCCTTAGGAATTGTGTATTCGTTGACGTGATGAGCTTGGAATCTATCTCCAGTGTAGATCCGTTTCTCTGATAGAAACGAAAAAGGAAAAACCGAACCGGAACAAGACGTGGTGTGAAATTACAAAAGAATTTTTAATAATTTTTGGCAGAGTTCAACTCACCGGGAATTTGATTGGAATCATGTGATTTATGTAAAGATTTGTTTGTTTTACAGAAAATAAGTGATTTGGACAACATTTTTCAGAAAGTGATTGTTTATATCATTTAGAAAAATTAGTTAGCGAAAAATATTTTCATCATAATAACAATCTATACCTAACTATTATCGTAGGTGAAAAAAAATAATAATTTTTTTATTCATTTTAAGCGACATAATTGATTACGTTTTGAAAAATATTTTGCAAATCACTCATTTTTTTTTAAACAAACGGAGTCTAATTGTAAATGGAAGCCTCTTCCCATCTCACTGTTGGAGTTGGCAAATACTTCGGGGACCCTTGTTTCTCACACCGGGTACGCCCACGTGAGCTTAAGGAAACCAAAATGTTATCCGACGACATGTTACACATGCGCGCGGGATGCGGGGGTTCGGGGGCAGCGCCCCTGACACAGGTGTCCCGTTGCCCGATCAGCGGACGACTGCCCCGCTCGCCGGTGAGCGGGCGGGGGTTCGGGGGCAGCGCCCCCGAAACCTCAACGGGTTTGGATTTTTATTTAAGTTAACCCGTTTGGATTTTTATTTAAGTTAACCCGTATGTTGTGGGCTTAATAGAGGTTTCGCTAGGTTTAGGTTTAGGGCATATATATTTCGCTTGTTTTTGCTGATCATTGTAACGTGTTGAGAGGTTGTTGTTGACACCTAATTTTTGACCATTTATTATTGTGATTTTTATTCTTTAAAATTAATTAAAAATATCAAAAAAGGTCACAAAATCACAAAATCAACTTTGGAAGCCTTGGCTTGGCCTTAGGAACCAATTTTGAACAAAAAATATTTTTTTGTATTTTTTAATATTTTTCGAATTTATTTAATTATAAAAATACCCAAAAAATAAATAAAAATAGAATTTGAGGTCACCAAAATGTAGAAGAATGGCCTATATTTTTATTTTAATCATCTTTTCATTTTGACCTCACAAAAAGAGAAATTTCAAGTTCAATTGCATATATTCTTTCATAACGCATAAAATCGAATTTGTCCATAAGTTACTATTCGATCTTTTAATTTACGCATTTTGCATCTTAGGGTCTTGATGTTCAGTTTGATTGCCTTACGTTGAAAATGAAGCACTGATCACCATAAGTAGGGAATGTGTAGCTAAACTGGTCACACGGCATTTATTGAGTGGTGGGAGAAGGCGAATGATGCTGGAGGGCATTGCCGAATAAAAAATAGCAACAAAAAAAAAAGGGGTCGCCACTAAAACAGCAGAAAAGAGGAAAGGGACAACAAGGCTTTCTTGGTGATGGGAAAAGAAGACCACCCATGAAGATTAAAAAAATGGTGAGTATAGGTGGATTAAAAAAAAGGGAGGAGAGATGATGAATGGCGTCTAAAGGCCAAGAGGGGATGATTAAAAAAAGAAGAAAAAGACTAAAAGAGGAAGAATTGTAGAATAAAAAAAAGAGGACCACTAGCAGAAAAGAAAAAGAGAAAGGAGAAGGAGGTCTGGTCAAAAGCTTCGTTCGGGAAGGAGGCGAATTTGGGGAAGGTTTTGAAACCAAACCCAAGCGGCGTCATCAAGATCGACATACGAAGAATACTTCCCAAAACCGAACGGACGTCATGAATGGAAAACTTCGTCGGGCGATCACCGAGCGATGAGGATCTCCAGATGTCTTAAGTCGAATCTTTGAAGCTCGCCGGAAGTTGCCGAGGTTGAGAGAAGAGAGGGAGTAAAAGAAAGGCGATGGGGATTTTCGCAGAGAAAAAAAAATATAGGGGACGAGGAGTCAAAGACTTCCGGCAGGGATAGCTAGCAAGTCGGGTGCCTGGTGGTGGCCGCCATCGATGCAGCATGCGGATGACCGTCTTGATATAGGCATCGACTAGATCGAGCAAGTTCGGCGCTAACAGCGAAACAAGCTGAACCAATGGTGACGCAACTTCGAACCAGACTCGATGCAAGTTCAGACGCAGAGGAGATCTAGAGAGGAAGAGCCGGCCATAAGGATGGGGAAAGCTTAGTCACGAAAAGATCGTTTGCGGCTCCTTCTCGAGAACCACTGGGAGCCTTACCCTGCACCATCAATCCATGCTTCATCTCGTGACGACGATTGGCGTAGCCATCTCGAGTCGGACGAATATCACAGTCACAGGGGTCACTACTGAAGTGCAGGAACATTCGGAGGTAGTCACATTCCCGAGCCCTGCACCCGAGCATCATGGTCCAGATTATCAACAAACCCTGAGTCTACACGAACACATCGAGGCGAGCCGAACCCAGAGGTGGTGCGAATAGATCCGACGACAGTGACAAGCGAGCAAGAGCAACGGTGTGGCGGCGCAGTGGTCGTGGACGAATCACAGCGGACTGGCTTCGACCCGAGCAAGTTCGGCGAAGGAGCATGGAAAAATCCATAGCTAACATCAAAGACGGCAAGTCATCATCGGTCCAGAGACGGCATGACGGCGCCGCCGGGCTATAGCACGTGATTAGAGGCCACCCTCGTAAGCCTTTTGATCTCGATTGATATTTGCTGTGTGCTTAGATTAGAGGAACCGAACATGAGTAAAGAAAAAAAAAACGAGTTAGGAAATGTTAGTCCTAGGGAGTTTGGTTTACGATAAAAGGATCTCGTGGAAGCTCTGCATAAGAGCATGGGGAAGAAGACGCCCTAAAAAAAAGGGCCAAAGAAAAGATTAAAAAACAAATAAAAGAAAAGATCAACAAAGCACAAAATATAAAAAAAAGAGTGAATAGTGAGTAGGGTCAGAATGTGAAGGCTGCGTTGGTTTTCTTTTGTGTATTGGGTATGACTTTGCATCTAGGCTAGTGTGCGGGCTTGGCTTGGAATTTGGGCTTTAATTGGAAATCATGAAAATAAATACGAAGATTGGGCATGCTTAGGTTGGACTTTTAGTTTTAGACCAATTTGGGCCCTCAAGGCCCGAGTTGGGCCCTTTCGGCGTTGATCGGGTTTATTCGGATAAAAAATATTATTAATAAAAAAAACTAAACAAAAACAAAACAAAACAAAAAATAATAATAATAAATAATAATAAATTCAAAAATTCAAAAAAATTCGAAAAATTCTAAAAAATTCTAAAAAAATTCCGTAAAATAGGAAATGGCCACATTCAATTGGCCATGACCCATTCCGGGTCATTTGACCCCCGATCTTTCCAGAAATGACGGTTTTGCCCTTTCGGCAAACCGTCTTCCAAAAAAATTCTAAAAAATCCAGATAAATCCCCAAAAATAGGAAATGGCCACAGTCAACTGGCCAAGACTCATTCCGGGCGTTTTGAACCCCGACCCTTCTTAAAATGACGATTTCGCCCTTTGGGCGAATCGTCTTCCAAAAATTGGAGAAAAATCAAGAAATTCCAAAAAATTCCCAAAAATGGGAAATGGCCACAAACAACTGGCCATGGAATATTTTGGGTAATTCGGTATCCAAATCTCCCACAAATTGACGATTTTGCCCTCCGGGCTAATCGCCTCCAAATCTTCCCATTTTACCCCTGACCGAAATCACACATTCCCTAAGCCCTTATGGCTATGTTAGGAAGCCTTTGACTTGAATTGGTGTGCATCGATGAGATTTATTTATGCACTTGATTGCGCTTTCATTTAAATTGATTGTGATTGATAGGAATAATTTTCCAATCTGCATGAAACCCTGAATTAAGCCTACCTCACCCAAAATTGCGTCTGCATGAATTCTTAGCTAGGAAAATCACTCGCGTTAGGTACCGAAAGGGCGTTGGTAATGACATCAGCGTAACCAAGTCCCCGAACCCAAAATCTCTAGTTCCGCAGAATTGATCGATCTCTCTCAATCGGTCAGTAAGGTTTCCGGTCTACCCTCCAAGAAAGACCGGTGGCGACTCCAAATGCATGCACAAGTTGCACATACCACCACGACCACACTGAAGGTCGAAAGCGATCGACTGCTATCGTCGAATCCCTTTGAGAAATACTCCCGCCGCGATTTGGTATGGGCCTGGGAGGGCCCGCGCCGATCCAAGGCCTGCGATCGGTAATCCATTAGCCGCGTTCGCTTTCGGACGGGTCGCGACAGCTGGCGACTCCGCTGGGGAAACTGTGTTCTAGAACCTATGATTCTAGACCCCAAGTGGACTTAGGCCGTAATTAAAACGCTGAGTGATTTTTCTAACCCTGCAGGCGCTCTTGAAGGTGAGGTAAGTCCACTTATGATAGGTGTTATATGTTTTTGCAGAATGGAGTGATAAGGGGGGTAGTCTGTGATTAACATTGTCTTATGCAGATTGACGTAGGAATGAATGATTGTGTGTATGTTTTATATTGAAGCGGTGATTGTTAAATAAGATGCATGTTTATCGCTTTAGCACGACACCGAAAATACACACAACCGCGCCTAAAACCCCGGGCGCCGCCTATAGGAAAACAATAGAAGGGATTGAAAATGGAATCTCCGTGAGGAAAAACACGGGGTAATCCACTTTTCAATTCCGCTCATTTTGAACTATGGATCGAGCCCCAATGCAACGATAGTTGTGCAATGGAATCTGCTCTTTCTAGAACTCAAGATGGGAACCTCGGCCTTAGGTTCCAAACCCTTTTGGATTGTTAGAGTTAAGCCTCACTTGTCTCATGCGCATGTATATGGATGGTTGATATATCTAAAACCACCTAAAAAAAAATCGGTGATCCTGGAGTCACATCTCGAAGACTGGAACTGGGGCATCTCCAAGTGTCCGGACCACATTCCTTTGATTGGTTTGGCATTTTTAATTCTCTTATATAAGACTAATTTTGCTGAGGTCTTCTCTATCTCGTCCCTTAGATTGATTGTATTAGGGATCTATTTGTATTGTATGCATCTCGATAAGGCTCATTTCTATCGAAAATAGGGGCAAATTCCCCAAACCTGTGGAGCATAGTGGAATTCGTCCCTTCAGTGCAAAATGCATTTGGCCGCAGAGCCACCGGTTTGGTGAAAGGACGTATCGTTCCTAATTGATTTTTAATCAGATCTGAGGATAAGTTCTTCTCCATTTTTTTTTATCTCAGGTGATAAAAGAGACAATGCACCCAAAAGCTCATACATTCAAATGACAAAACAGACGTCGCCCAGCTGGGGCAAATGAACCGTAGGCATTGCAAATACCTTCAAACACGGATGGAGGAATTCGATAGATGTTGTTCATATCAATATGCAACATCAAAACGGAATGCAAATCAAGTGTAAAATGACGTATCGTTCCAAAACGATTATTTCCTTGATATGGGAATAATGCTTCCTTTCTTTTTCCTCTCAGATGATGATCAAGAGCAGAGGACGCAGGATGTAATGCTTTCAAATAACAAACAGGGAACATCAAATACTTCAAACGGCGACTGTGATCGAGAGAATCACCAAACCGCCACATGACGAACCCCAAGAATATCAGGCTATCTCGAGACAGATAAAATTGATCAAGGACTCTGACAATCGAGACGGATGATCAGAATCTGCCAAAAATCAATGGGAGCAGGTTCTCCCCCCATTTACTTTGAGGAGCCAAACCGGGGGCAAACTCTCATGATCCCCCATGAAAGCGCATCAAACCAGGGTCATCGAATCCAGAGATGACAAACAGCAAAACCATGCCTAACTGGGGCAAGTGAATCATTTGTACGCCGGACGTTTCTCCTCTGGCAAAGTCAATGGACGCAATAACAGAGTCGTCCGCATCAGAATCAAACCCCAATATACGAATTTGGGTGAACGGTAACCTTGTATCGTTCCAATTTGGTCTTCGAAGACCACATGCCTAACATGAGTTTTTACTCATTTTGCAGGAAGTAGTTGGCGCTGAAAGCCCCAAATGAAAAGAGCGCGCTAACAGGGAGGCGAATTGAATCAGTGGCCCTAGAAGTCAGAAGTCCAGGAGATGGTCTTTGATCATAAGACCTAGTGGATGGTAAAAAGTATCGCTTCCACACTTCATGCTTTGACATACATTCTGATAAAAATTTCATTTTTCTTGAATAAAAGGAACTATGAAGAATGGCGCTGGAATGCGCCCAAAAACACAAATGGATCTCCTCTGGGGCAAATCCTCGAGAATGATTCATCGCCAACCAAACGGAGGGATCGTGGCCACAATATAGATGGCCAATTTCTACAAGCCGCGCGTTTGTGTTCGAATGGAAACACAAAGCAAGAACAAGGCTGTATCGTTCCAATTTGCCTTGAATTTTGGAACGCAAACTGACACATAATTCCCGTCTTTGACAGGGGCTCGCCATCAAGGCGAAACAGGTTTTCACATCCCATGTATTACCCGTTGGGATACATGACCAAGGGTAAATTGTATCGTTCTAATTTTTTGAAAAATTCGTGAACGTACAATAACATGTTTCTTCCGCATTTTCAGGGATCTCCAGCCGCAGGGGACAGGTAAGTATCCCTTTCCCCAATCCATTGAAGATGTTAAATAAAAAATAGAGAGAAAAAGAAAAGCGTTCAGAATCTAATGTCTAGAAAAGACATAGAATTCAAACTTCATTGGCATTCATGTTTTAAAACAGGAGGTTGTCTGAACATGAATAAGGACATGCATGGTGCATCATAAAATCCCCTTGACGGGTAAAATTTTTGGAGAAAATGAAAGAGATTTTTTCCAATCAAAAGTTCAAAACTTTCAAAAGGACGTTTTCTCAAAAGACGAAAGGCAAAGCCTAATCCAAACACGTCCCATACACACTTGAGAGAGAAGTGGAGCGGATCAGATAGCAAAATCTGGACCTACGGAAGTAGGGACCATCCGCAGCGATTACATGGATTGGGATGACGGAGGCATTCGTTTCTTATCCCCAAACACTACATGTGACAATTGACAACCCCTTCGAACGGCGGTTTTCATTCTCAACCCTGTCAAGAACCACCCCACATTGGGGCAAAATGGAGGTGAGTCCAGCAACATCAGGAGAAAATGGTTAGAAATTTTCTTGCTCGGACTAACATTAATCTTTGTGTGTTGTTTATATGGTAATCCAAGTGCCATAGGATGACGAGAAGCATTCATTTCTCTATCCCACACACCATATCCTTTGCATAGCCAAGTTGAGCCTGCAAATTCATTTCATAAACCCATTGGTGATCATTGCAAGTTCCAAAGCAAAGACAAATCACTTCAGGAACGGAGAAGTTCAAGACTTAGGGTTTACGAAGAAACTACTAAGTTGATACTCAAGCGTGCTAAGAGCCAAGTCATATATCTAGCACAATTGCCAAGCATCCCACTTGCGACAAGAGATTAAAGAAATCCCCAGCATCAAGAAAAAACAAAGTGCCTGGTAAAAGCGAGGCCGATGCTCGGGTGAACAATTTGATCGATCCCTAAAGAAACCTGGTAGGGAAAAGAAGAGGGAAAAGCCCCTAATGGAGTCAGATCAAGAAGACTGCTCCCCAAATGATGTCAGTCGTGGAGCAAAAACACAGAAAGAGTTGTCAACCTCTTAATACCACAAGAGACGCTCTCTAAAGAACTGGTGCACACCTCAAAATCGGTTGCGCACCTTAAAGACTAAAGATGCAGAAAGGAAATGACAGGAGGCAAATCAGCAATGATCACCAATGTCAAACCCGTCACGAATTCTGGGCCAAAAACAAGCCTTTTTCGGTCCCCAATCCTACCAATGTTACAACCCTGAAACAGTCTTCTCTGACTAAGACACTTGGGTTAACATATAGCTTAGCTCGAAGAAGTACGAGCAAGACTATTTCTTTCTCATTTTGCAGGGTTCTTGACTTGTAAACCCGTAGCAAATGGTGAAGACTTTCATTCAATGGCCTCGACTCCAAGGCGGGTCCCCCTTGAAGATCAATAACCAAGCCCAACATTACGGTCCCGTGGAAGACCTCCCGACCAATCAAAAAATATGCGCTGCGAATGAGCCTAAAACCTAGGCACAGGTTAGTAGGGAATCGAGTGCATCCCCTATAAAAACCATTATCCCAAAACAGGTGAGAAGACCTCATTGTCGAGAAATATTCCAATTGATGTTTCGAACAGACTCGTTTTGGAATTTTCAAACTGTTGATCCAGATTTTCCATGCAAGGAATTTGTGATCACATTTGCATGTTGCAAGAATGCTTTGGATAACCTCCAGCATCAAAATGCACATTTCATGATTAAAACTTAAATCATACGGTTTTGTCAAATGGACAGCCATGGTCTTCCCAAAGATTACTAACGTTTTCTTGGTGAAGAAAAATCTTTGAACTTTCTGTAGGATACCTGGAGAACCCAGCTCCTAGAATGTCGCCTCAACAGACTCAAGTGAAGCTTTGTCAAAATAAAATCTTTCACTGCTTCAAAAACTGAATCCCCGACAAACTTCGGGATCTCTAAAAAAATGGGGAAGAAAAAACCCTTTTAAAAGAAAAAGTCCTATCAGACGTGGAGAACCCTCGTCCTAGGACCCATTTTTAAAAAATCAAGCAGTCCTAGCTTGACGTGGAGAACCCTCGTCCTAGGACCCCTTTTCAAAAATATTAAACAGTCCTAGCATGACATGGAGAACTCTCGTCCTAGGACCTCTTTTCAAAAATCAAGCAGTCCTAGCTTGACGTGGAGAGCCCTCGTCCTAGGATCCCTTTTCAAAAATATCAAACAATCCTAGCTTGACGTGGAGAACCCTCGTCCTAGGACCTCTTTTCAAAATATCAAATAGTCCCAGAGGACGTGGAGAACCCTCGTCCCAGGACCCATTTTCAAAATATCAAACAGTACTATCAGACGTGGAGAACCCTCGTCTTTGGACCCCTTTTTCAAAAATCAGGCAGTCCTAGCATGACGTGGAGAACCCTCGTCCTAGGACCCCTTTTCAAAAATCAGGCAGTCTCATCGAACGTGGAGAACCCTCGCAATGAGACCCCTTTTCAAAAATCAAGCGGTCCTAGCATGACGTGGAGAACCCTCGTCCCAGGACCCCTTTTCAAAAATCAGGCAGTCCGAGCATGACGTGGAGAACCCTCGTCCCAGGACCCCTTTTCAAAAATCAGGCAGTCTCATCGGACGTGGAGAACCCTCGTCATGAGACCCCTTTTCAAAAATCAGGCAGTCTCATCGGACGTGGAGAACCCTCATCATGAGACCCCTTTTCAAATCAAATCAAGGTAGAAACCGCCTAAAGGGTCAAATCAAAGGTAGAAACCGCCTAAAGGGTCAAACCAAAGGTAGAAACCGCCTAAAGGGTCAAATCAAAGGTAGAAACCGCCTAAAGGGTCAATTCAAGGTAGAAACCGCCTGAAGGGTCAAACCAATGGTAGAAACCACCTAAAGGGTCAAACCAATGGTAGAAACAGCCTAAAGGGTAAAATCAAAGGTAGAAACCGCCATAAGGGTCAAACTAACTTGAAGGTAGATACCGCCTAAAGGGTCAAATATGGTAGAAACCGCCACAAGGGTCAACTCATTGGTAAATACCGCTGTAAGGATCAACGCAAAGGTCCGATCCACCATACGGATAAAAATCCTTGGCAAATCCCCCAGCGTGGGATGCGCCCTTCTCAAGTTCCTGCTAGTCAGGAACCCCATAATGGTATGACCTACCATACAGGTCAGAGCTTAATCTCCCTAGGATATTCTGAACGAGTCCTAGGTATCTTCTTGAAAGTCGTCACAACCGGTAGCATCTGACAGGTGAGCTTCAGGTGAGCCTCTCTCACTCCGGCCCATGTTCGAATTGC
This sequence comes from Rhodomyrtus psidioides, assembly GCA_021437785.1. Taxonomy (NCBI): domain Eukaryota; kingdom Viridiplantae; phylum Streptophyta; class Magnoliopsida; order Myrtales; family Myrtaceae; genus Rhodomyrtus; species Rhodomyrtus psidioides. The sequence goes on along the minus strand of JAILYB010000015.1, from coordinate 6,803,291 downwards.
AAGAGTAAACCGGTGATTAATTTGAGCTTTCATCAAAGGGCCCTAAGGATTCAATGTCGTAGCATTTCTTCTCTCATTTTCCCAGTTGAGTCGGTTAGAAATCAGGTGCCACCTTATCTTTGAGAGAAACCTCTAACGAGATTCCTCTCAAAGAGGGGCAGCTGTTGACACCTAATTTTTGACCATTTATTATTGTGATTTTTATTCTTTAAAATTAATTAAAAATATCAAAAAAGGTCACAAAATCATAAAATCAACTTTGGAAGCCTTGGCTTGGCCTTAGGAACCAATTTTGAACAAAAAATATTTTTTTGTATTTTTTAATATTTTTCGAATTTATTTAATTATAAAAATACCCAAAAAATCAATAAAAATAGAATTTGAGGTCACCAAAATGTAGAAGAATGGCCTATATTTTTATTTTAATCATCTTTTCATTTTGACCTCACAAAAAGAGAAATTTCAAGTTCAATTGCATATATTCTTTCATAACGCATAAAATCGAATTTGTCCATAAGTTACTATTCGATCTTTTAATTTACGCATTTTGCATCTTAGGGTCTTGATGTTCAGTTTGATTGCCTTACGTTGAAAATGAAGCACTGATCACCATAAGTAGGGAATGTGTAGCTAAACTGGTCACACGGCATTTATTGAGTGGTGGGAGAAGGCGAATGATGCTGGAGGGCATTGCCGAATAAAAAATAGCAACAAAAAAAAAAAGGGGTCGCCACTAAAACAGCAGAAAAGAGGAAAGGGACAACAAGGCTTTCTTGGTGATGGGAAAAGAAGACCACCCATGAAGATTAAAAAAATGGTGAGTATAGGTGGATTAAAAAAAAGGGAGGAGAGATGATGAATGGCGTCTAAAGGCCAAGAGGGGATGATTAAAAAAAAGAAGAAAAAGACTAAAAGAGGAAGAATTGTAGAATAAAAAAAAGAGGACCACTAGCAGAAAAGAAAAAGAGAAAGGAGAAGGAGGTCTGGTCAAAAGCTTCGTTCGGGAAGGAGGCGAATTTGGGGAAGGTTTTGAAACCAAACCCAAGCGGCGTCATCAAGATCGACATACGAAGAATACTTCCCAAAACCGAACGGACGTCATGAATGGAAAACTTTGTCGGGCGATCACCGAGCGATGAGGATCTCCAGATGTCTTAAGTCGAATCTTTGAAGCTCGCCGGAAGTTGCCGAGGTTGAGAGAAGAGAGGGAGTAAAAGAAAGGCGATGGGGATTTTCGCAGAGAAAAAAAAATATAGGGGACGAGGAGTCAAAGACTTCCGGCAGGGATAGCTAGCAAGTCGGGTGCCTGGTGGTGGCCGCCATCGATGCAGCATGCGGATGACCGTCTTGATATAGGCATCGACTAGATCGAGCAAGTTCGGCGCTAACAGCGAAACAAGCTGAACCAATGGTGACGCAACTTCGAACCAGACTCGATGCAAGTTCAGACGCAGAGGAGATCTAGAGAGGAAGAGCCGGCCATAAGGATGGGGAAAGCTTAGTCACGAAAAGATCGTTTGCGGCTCCTTCTCGAGAACCACTGGGAGCCTTACCCTGCACCATCAATCCATGCTTCATCTCGTGACGACGATTGGCGTAGCCATCTCGAGTCGGACGAATATCACAGTCACAGGGGTCACTACTGAAGTGCAGGAACATTCGGAGGTAGTCACATTCCCGAGCCCTGCACCCGAGCATCATGGTCCAGATTATCAACAAACCCTGAGTCTACACGAACACATCGAGGCGAGCCGAACCCAGAGGTGGTGCGAATAGATCCGACGACAGTGACAAGCGAGCAAGAGCAACGGTGTGGCGGCGCAGTGGTCGTGGACGAATCACAGCGGACTGGCTTCGACCCGAGCAAGTTCGGCGAAGGAGCATGGAAAAATCCATATCTAACATCAAAGACGGCAAGTCATCATCGGTCCAGAGACGGCATGACGGCGCCGCCGGGCTATAGCACGTGATTAGAGGCCACCCTCGTAAGCCTTTTGATCTCGATTGATATTTGCTGTGTGCTTAGATTAGAGGAACCGAACATGAGTAAAGAAAAAAAAAACGAGTTAGGAAATGTTAGTCCTAGGGAGTTTGGTTTACGATAAAAGGATCTCGTGGAAGCTCTGCATAAGAGCATGGGGAAGAAGACGCCCTAAAAAAAAGGGCCAAAGAAAAGATTAAAAAACAAATAAAAGAAAAGATCAACAAAGCACAAAATATAAAAAAAAGAGTGAATAGTGAGTAGGGTCAGAATGTGAAGGCTGCGTTGGTTTTCTTTTGTGTATTGGGTATGACTTTGCATCTAGGCTAGTGTGTGGGCTTGGCTTGGAATTTGGGCTTTAATTGGAAATCATGAAAATAAATACGAAGATTGGGCATGCTTAGGTTGGACTTTTAGTTTTAGACCAATTTGGGCCCTCAAGGCCCGAGTTGGGCCCTTTCGGCGTTGATCGGGTTTATTCGGATAAAAAATATTATTAATAAAAAAAAAACTAAACAAAAACAAAACAAAACAAAAAATAATAATAATAAATAATAATAAATTCAAAAATTCAAAAAAATTCGAAAAATTCTAAAAAATTCTAAAAAAATTCCGTAAAATAGGAAATGGCCACATTCAATTGGCCATGACCCATTCCGGGTCATTTGACCCCCGATCTTTCCAGAAATGACGGTTTTGCCCTTTCGGCAAACCGTCTTCCAAAAAAATTCTAAAAAATCCAGATAAATCCCCAAAAATAGGAAATGGCCACAGTCAACTGGCCAAGACTCATTCCGGGCGTTTTGAACCCCGACCCTTCTTAAAATGACGATTTCGCCCTTTGGGCGAATCGTCTTCCAAAAATTGGAGAAAAATCAAGAAATTCCAAAAAAATTCCCAAAAATGGGAAATGGCCACAAACAACTGGCCATGGAATATTTTGGGTAATTCGGTATCCAAATCTCCCACAAATTGACGATTTTGCCCTCCGGGCTAATCGCCTCCAAATCTTCCCATTTTACCCCTGACCGAAATCACACATTCCCTAAGCCCTTATGGCTATGTTAGGAAGCCTTTGACTTGAATTGGTGTGCATCGATGAGATTTATTTATGCACTTGATTGCGCTTTCATTTAAATTGATTGTGATTGATAGGAATAATTTTCCAATCTGCATGAAACCCTGAATTAAGCCTACCTCACCCAAAATTGCGTCTGCATGAATTCTTAGCTAGGAAAATCACTCGCGTTAGGTACCGAAAGGGCGTTGGTAATGACATCAGCGTAACCAAGTCCCCGAACCCAAAATCTCTAGTTCCGCAGAATTGATCGATCTCTCTCAATCGGTCAGTAAGGTTTCCGGTCTACCCTCCAAGAAAGACCGGTGGCGACTCCAAATGCATGCACAAGTTGCACATACCACCACGACCACACTGAAGGTCGAAAGCGATCGACTGCTATCGTCGAATCCCTTTGAGAAATACTCCCGCCGCGATTTGGTATGGGCCTGGGAGGGCCCGCGCCGATCCAAGGCCTGCGATCGGTAATCCATTAGCCGCGTCCGCTTTCGGACGGGTCGCGACAGTTGTAAACCAAATACCATAGTGAAATCTCTTGCAGGACGTAGCCCTATTCTGGGATGAACCTGGGTAATCTCGTGCGTCATTCAATTTTTCTTGATTTCTGTGTTATCGTTCTGAATCGATGTGCGATAAATCCCATCAATCACCACCTAAGTAGGTCCCATTGTCTTAATTATGTGTTGTCGCCCTCGTCTCGCCACGTGGAAAGTCTCGGGCGAGGGGGTTTGGGGGGGCCAAGATTCGGGATCCAGATCGCATAACCTTTCCTTAGAATGTTAGGCGTCTGCTCTAGAGATCCGGGCCGTCCGCTTTTGGACGGACGGCCCAGATCTCCAGTTTTGATGGGGTAATTTTTTGAATTTTTTATATATATTTTTGTTAGTAATAATCTAAGCCGTCTATTCATAACACGGACGGCCCGAATTTCAAGAGCAGGACCTAACCTTCTGAAGAAAGGTTTGGCGAGCTATAGGCCAGATTACTTGGTCACTAGTTTGATAAGTCTTTCATACAGTGCTACCACAGGTAAAAATCAAGAATTTCATACGTGCCAGGCTGCCAGCACACAACCTTAATAACCGCCTATATAGGTTGATGGCGGGATTAATAAGTCGAGGAGGTGGGACGAAAATTATGCGTGAAATTTCCATAGGAGAAGACCCGCAAAGATTTGCGCAAGGCAAATTTTAAAGGAAATCTAAGATTCTGTTTGTTTCGAAAAAAAAAATGAACAATTTGAAAACGTTTTCTTAAAAATAATCGCTTGTATAGCTTGAAACTGCCTTAAATCTGCCGTGAGTACATCAATTTGTAAAACAGTAAGACAGAATTCAAATTTAGGCACTGAACAGGAACAACAAGAACCCTCAAGCCTTCATGAGTTCAATGAAGCTCTCCACATTCTTCAGGGAGGACCCTCCTTCACTAACACTCTTCCTCGCCATCTCCTTCACCCCGAGGCAATTCGCCCTTATCTCATCACTCCCAAGAACTTCTAGTAGCTTTTTTTTCACTTCATGCCTAGTTATAAATCCATTCTCATCACCATCAACTCCTAGACCCACCCTCCATACATCACATATTGTTGATGCCGAGAGATGCTCAGCAAAGTTCTCAAACTTCAAGCTTCAGAGAGAAGCCTATCAAGTTGCGTAGCAAAAGAGAGAGAGATAGAGAGAGATGATAGAATAAGGAAAGCTTTCATTACTTGGTTGGAGATTCGGTTTTGTACACGCACAAAGGGAACACCCTTATGAAACCGCAACTCCCATCATCATTACAAGACAACCCCTAATAAAACTAATCAAACCTAATGAAACTTGCAGCACCCATCATCATTACTTGATTAAAATAACAAAAGTAAAACCCAATTGAATAGCATAAGGACAAAACATGCAGCAGAATTGATTCACGCATGACTCCAACAAACTCCTCCTTGGATCAGTTGCTGCTGCAAACTCCTATTTTCTCTCTTAATAGTTCAAATCTTCCAGCTTGAAGTGGCTTTGTGAATATGTCTGCAAGCTGATCTTCTGACCTACAATAGACCAACTTAACTTCACCACTTTGTTGCACTTCACGCAGAAAGAAGAATTTGATCTTAAAGTGCTTGGTTTTGCCATGGAAAACTGGATTCTGTGATATTGCTAATGCAGCCTGATTGTCCACATACACTTCAATGCAATCACTAGAATTCAACCATAGATCCTTCATTATTTTCTTCAGCCACAAAGCTTGATTTGCAGCTGCAGTAGCTGCTATAAACTCAGCTTCAGCTGTGGACTGAGCTACAATCTCCTGCTTTTTGGAACACCAGGAGAAACAGGCAGAACCAAGAGTAAAACAGTATCCAGATGTACTCTTCATGTCATCCACAGAGCCAGCCCAATCACTATCAGAAAAGCCCTGCAACTTAAACTTCTGGCCTTTCCTAAACTTCACACCAAAGAACAATGTTCCTTTGAGGTATCTCAAGACCCTTTTTGTAGCTACAAAATGTAACTGACTCGGACTACTCATGAACCTGGATAGAACACTCACAGCAAATAGAATATCTGGTCTAGTTGCTGTAAGATACATGAGACATCCAATCAAACTTCTATACATAGAGGCATCTACTGCATCTACTGCATCTGTTCCATCATTCTTCTGCAGCTTCTCCTTAGCAGCCATAGGAGTGCTGACACTTCTACAATCTTCCATCTGAAACTTCTTCAGAATTTCCTTCATATATTTTTTCTGACTGATGAAGATCTCATGTGAATCTTGTTTGATTTCCAGACCCAGGAAATAAGCCATCTTTCCCAAGTCTAACATCTCAAAAACTGCAAACAGACCTTGCTTCACCGTTTCTATCAGATCCACATCATTCCCTGTCACCAACAAATCATCTACATAGAGTGACAGAATTACAACACTGTGATTCACCCTCTTGACATAAAGAGTGAATTCACTCAAGCTTCTTACAAAGCCAAAATCTTGCAAATATCTGTCTATCTTCTCATACCAAGCTCTTGGAGCCTGCTTCAGTCCATATAGAGCTTTCCTCAATCTGTATACCTTCTCTTCTTGCCCTTTGATACTGAAACCTTCAGGTTGTTCAACAAAAATCTCCTCCTCAAGCTCTCCATTCAGAAATGCAGACTTGACATCTAACTGAAATATAGGCCACTCATTCTCTGCTGCAACAGCTAATAGTAGCCTGATTGTATCAAGTCTTGCAACTGGAGCAAAAGTCTCAGAATAGTCTACTCCCCATATCTGAGCATAACCTTTCACAACCAGTCTGGCTTTGTGTTTATTGACAGAACCATCAGGATTAAGTTTTGTTCTGAACACCCACTTAACCCCAATCACGTTCTTATCAAATGGTCTATTAACAAGCTCCCATGTGTGGTTCTTCTGAATCATTGCCAACTCCTCCTGCATTGCTGCAATCCATCTCTGATTCTCATTAGCTTCCACAAAGTTAGCTGGTTCAAGCACTGCCACATTGCTTCTTTCATAAATTTCAGCAAGTGACCTTGTGCCTCTTACTGGAAGACCATCCATAGTATCTTCCAATCCATCCACAACTTCATCAACCTGTACAATTGTTGCAGGTTGTTGTTCTGCAGATTGCTGTAGTCCTACATTCTTTTCTTCTGTCCAATTCCACTCTTCTTCCTCTAGAAAAACAACATCTCTGCTCACAGTCACCTTCCATGTTATAGGCTGAAAAATCCTGTAAGCCTTTGATTGGAGACTGTACCCAATGAAGATTCCAGGCTCAGCTCTTTGATCCAGCTTGTCCCTCTTAACCTGTGGAACATGAGTATAACACAAACACCCAAAAATTTTCAAATTCTTCACAGAAGGTCTAACACCATACCAGGCTTCAAAAGGTGTTGACCTCTCTAAGGCCTTTGTGGGTAATCTGTTCAACAAGAACACTGCAGTATTAGCTGCCTCGGCCCACAACTTCTTAGGTAACTTCTTCTCCTGCATCATACATCTAGCCATATCCATAATGCTTCTATTTTTCCTCTCACTGACCCCATTCTGTTGAGGTGAATAGGGAGCAGTGAACTGCTGCACAATGCCTGCTTGCTCACAGTTTAACTTAAACTTGTGGGCTGTATACTCAGAACCATTATCAGACCTAAGCATTTGAATTTTCTTCCCACTCTGATTTTCAACTAAGGCTTTGAATTTCACAAACACATTAGCAACTTCAGACTTGGCTTGCAGAAAATAAATCCAGCTCATCCTAGTCATATCATCTGTGAAAGTAATGAAATACCTGCTACCAGTGAGAGATGGTTCTGACATAGGTCCACATAAATCTGTGTGGACTAATTGCAGCTTCTCACGTGCTCTCCAGCCTCCTCCTTTGAAAGGTAATTTGGCTTGCTTGCCCAGAAGACAAGTTTTGCATTGTGGAAATTCCTCCTCCAAACTTGGCAAGTCATCTGCCAAGCTATTCCTCTGCATAAATAACATGTTCTTCCTGTGAACATGCCCAAGCCTTTTATGCCATAGCTCTGCATTTTCTTCTTTGCACTTCAAAGCCATTTGTTGCATCTCCTGTGGCTTGAATAGAGAGCACTTGTCCTTCATTGGTATTCTCAGCACTTCCTTACTATCTGCATTATCAATAAGGCATTCCTTCCCGTCAAACTTCACCTTATAGCCCTTCTCAACTAATTGACCAACACTCAACAGATTTTGGTCAACTTTTGGCACAAAGAGAACATCATTTATCAGCTTCACCTCCTGATTTCCTTCAATAGCCACTGTACCCTTCCCTTGCACTTCGATATACTGTCCATTGCCAATTCTGACTTTGGACCTGACTGACCTGTCTAGACTCCTAAACAGCTTCAAATTGCCAGTCATATGATTTGTACAGCCACTATCCACCAGCCATGCATCATTCACAACAGAAGAGCTAGAACAGGAAGTTACAAACAAGTGTTCTTCCTCAGCCTCATTTACTGCAATTTGTGCTTCTCCTGCTTGCTGGTGATTTTTCTCTTTGCAAATAGCTTCCATGTGACCAAACTTGTGACATCTTCTGCACTTGGCATCAGGCTTTCTCCAGCATCTAAAGGACTGGTGATTAATTCCACCACAGTGTTGACAAGGTTTCTTATTCTTCTTCCTCTTCCAGTTGCCAGACCCACTAGAACTTCCTTCTTTTGCTTCAAACTTGGAGTCACGTGCATTCCCTTTTGACTGATTCCATTTCTTCCCTTTGCCTCCATCATTAAACTTCACTTTAGCTTGCAGTGCACCCTCTACGTTCTCTTCTCTTCTCATCATTCTTCTATGCTCCTGTGCCTGCAAGGCACTTAACAATTCTGCAAGCTTTATGTCAGCTATGTCTCTTGTATTTTCCAAAGAAGCTATGGTAGCTTCAAACTTCTCTGGAAGAGACACTAGGATCTTCTGAACCAGCCTTTCATCCTTCAAGTCAGTCCCCAAGACTCTGATCTTTTCGGCTATCTCAATCAGCCTATCAGAATATTCCTTCACTGACTCTGAATCCTTCATTTGCTGCCTCTCAAACTCCCTCAAGAGATTCAGCACCTTCATGCTTCTTATCTTTTCATCTCCCTCGTATTCAGTCTTCAAGAAATCCCATATTGCCTTCGCAGAATCACATCTCATGATCCTTGTGAAGATTGGGGCTGAGACAGCAGCGTACAGGCAAGACTTTGCCTTGGCCTTCCTTGTGGTTCTCTCTTTATGGTACTTTATCTGATTCATGGTCGGATCGTTTGGAAGTGGAGCAATCTCATAATCATTCTCCACAGCCTCCCATAAATCATGACCCTCCAAGAATGCTGTCATCTTGACAGCCCAAGCTTGATAATTTTCCCCAGTAAAGACTGGAGTAGCCATAGCAGAGAAACCACTTGAACCTGCCTCCATCACGCACGCTTACCCTCACTTCACAGTCCCTTAAGATCCTTCAGAAGAGCTCTGATACCACTGTTGATGCCGAGAGATGCTCAGCAAAGTTCTCAAACTTCAAGCTTCAGAGAGAAGCCTATCAAGTTGCGTAGCAAAAGAGAGAGAGATAGAGAGAGATGATAGAATAAGGAAAGCTTTCATTACTTGGTTGGAGATTCGGTTTTGTACACGCACAAAGGGAACACCCTTATGAAACCGCAACTCCCATCATCATTACAAGACAACCCCTAATAAAACTAATCAAACCTAATGAAACTTGCAGCACCCATCATCATTACTTGATTAAAATAACAAAAGTAAAACCCAATTGAATAGCATAAGGACAAAACATGCAGCAGAATTGATTCACGACTCCAACACATATGTTGCTCCTGTTCATGTACTGATCTCCAAAGCAAGGCCTGCAGAGAAGCGGGACTCCATTGGTCAGGCCTTCCAGGGTGGAATTCCAACCACAGTGAAGAAGCATGCCACTGCAGGGTATGCTAGGACCTCCTCTTGCGGTGCCCATTGGACCACCTTCCCATAATTCCTCACCCTCTGGAGGAACCCGTCGTGGAACTCGGTGACTGGCGCGTCGGTGAGGTCCGGGCGTACGACCCAAAGGAATGGCTGGGCGATCTGTTCAAGGCCGTGGGCGATCTCGTAGAATTGTTCTGGCCTGAAGACCGTCGTGCTTCCGAAGGCGACGTAGATGACCGACAGGGCCGGATGTTGTCTAACCAGTTCAAGCAGGTCAGTCCTCGTTCCACAGGCTTCCTCTGCGATGAAATAATCGTGTGCTCCCTATTAACGGACCCATGGGGAGAGCTCCCGGAATGACACTGAGGGCCGACGCCTCGAGTTCATGGAATGAATTGAAAAGCAATGAGTTCGTGCTTTTGCAGTACTGGAGAATGGACAATGCGAATCTGAAAAATACTTTCTGCGTCATTGGGTCTTCAGGGTAACTCCAAGGGGGGTATGGATCCTCTGCCTTAGTTTTTCTAAGGTAGAGGATCTCCACCCTTGAAATAGTAATAAAAAACTTTTCCCCCCTATTTCAAGGGTGGAGATCCCTCTGCCTTAGAAAAACTAAGGCAGAGGATCCAGATCTCCAAGGGAGGTCAGTGCTCTTACATGAAGGAAGGTCCTCCGATATAGTGATGAGATCATTCTTCAGAGCAAGGCCTGTATGAGTTACGGATGCCAAGTTAGATTATATATCAACTTCCTATTCCTACAAGCACGTACGTTGGTGGCTGATGAATGTTGTAGTTTCATCTCTCCTTGGTGTGTGTCAACAAAAGCAATTGAGATATGGCTACACGAGATATTTAGGCTTCATGAGACTGATTGTGAAGGGTTGTGGTTCTGGTCCCTGACCCCTGTTGTCTACGACTCCACCATCGATCAACTTCGGAATATGAAGATCCGAGGCGAGGGTCGAAACCGAGGCGGGCCAAAACCCGGCTCGCTCGATTCCCATCCCTTCGGCGACTTCCAGCGCCCATCCAGTGGTCAGGTCCGCAATCATGAAGCTGATCTGCCCATCTTCATTGCCATTTGACCGCTTCTTCACTTTCTCGATCAACTCCTGCAAATGGCCCGGCATCGCCCTCCACATGCTCTCCAGCAGCTTAGGGAAATCCTTTCGATCCCTATCAGTTTCGAGCCCATCTGGAATCGCGACAAACGTAATCCCATTCGATCCCTCATGCAATCCAGGGTTTGCAGCCATCACTTGCGCGTGAATGGACTCTGTATTCACGAACGTAATCTTGACTCCATAATCAGCAATACGGTGTGCGAGTTTCAGGAGAGGAGTGACATGACCTTGAGCGGGAAATGGTGTAGCAAGGAGATGTTTAAGCTTTGCCATTGTTGACTTTGGCCCTTGGCTTTCGTAGTCCTTGTCTTCCTCTTTTGCAGGCCATCGGCATATTTGCCTGCAACGAAGATAACATGTAACTGGCTTGTGTCCACCTATCTGCCTTTCTTATCAACAAGTACCGGCTCTCTAGTTTTAGGTTGTCCCTTGACCACGAAATGTTTTGTTTCCTCATGAGAAGAGACAGGAAGTTGTCGTATTCCAATTAAAGACAAATCTGTTGGACAAAAATGCTGATGCCTCGAGTTCATGAAGCAAAGTGTCAATGGAAAATTACTTCCAAGCACATTGATTCTCAACAAGTCTTACGTTTCTTCTCCTTACTTGGGTTCTCATTCGTTTTATTTCCCATTTATGAATTTCATGTGTGTCATTCATATAATTACATCCGTATATGTGACGTGAGAGGACCTGCCACATCATAGATACTAGACATCTGAAGTAATAATGATCTAAACAAGTAGTCTTATTCCGTCCGAAAATTTAAACTTTCGGATTGAAATTTTCAACAAAGTGTATTAATTCCATCGAATAACTTGAATATATATGGTTAGGTCACGTCTTTGCGGCAATCTATTTATCATTGTAGGTGGGAACCGGTTAACTTTTTGTTATTCCAAAACCCATTCCAAAGCCGTTACAGGGTTTGATGTACTATCCCAAACTCAACTCGCCACAATATTTTGTAATAAACAATAATCTTGTATTAAATATGCAACAACAATCTCCTATTTGTAAAATTCGAAAGTTCGTGCACTACATATCTCAAATCAGAATTCTATAAAGTCCAAAATAGAAGAATGAAAGAATTTAAGGTTGACAATCATAAAAACACTAAGGTTTAATAATAACTAGAAGCTAGGAGTGAAATGGGGATCATCTTCTAAAAAATCTCGTATTATACTAAATTTTGTAATTAGAATTCCCAAACTTTTACTAGTTAACTAATCTTGAGGGTGTTTAACATAATAGGAGAAATTTGAAAAATCCCAAAAACAATTAGAAATTGTAGTAGAGGTGCTATCTATGTATACTTACTCAAGCACTTACTGAATATAAAGGAACAAATAGCATTGCAATAGTCATATCGGGTATCCCAACTACAACATTATGAAACCAGTCATGAACGCATTCTAGCAATCGACATCAAACACACTATCTCCGTCCACCATTTGTTGACACATAAATTTTGATTTCTTATTTAATCATTTATTGCATAAAAAATTAGAAACTAAAATTAGTCCCTAGCAAAAATATTTAAATTATTTTTCATATAGGATAGTTTATTTTAGGAAAAATTACCAAAAAAGTCCTAAACCTATTGCACTTTTGCCAATTCAGTCATAAACCTTTTAATTTTGCCGATTCAGTCCTAAACCTTTTGCGTTTGTGCCAATTCAGCCCTAAATTTATTTTTTGTGCCAATTCAGCCCTAAACCTTTTGTAATTTTGTCGATTTAGTTCGTCCGGCGAACTTCGCCCTGTCGGAGGTGACGTGGCGCTGCCGGAGCAATCTTTATTAAAATTTTAGTAATTTTTTTTTGTTTTTTTCCTCTTTTCTTTCTTTTTTTTTGTTCTTTTCTGGGTACTTTTCTTCCTCTATCCAACCTAGGCTTCGACCAAAAAAAAAAAAAAGGTCATTGGATGGGCGCTACTGGAGGAAACGACCAGCGGGCCACTGGGGTCGGTGCCATGGAGCGAGACCGGCACCTATGCCGCTGGCCAAGGCGATGCCGGCGCCGCTGGGCGTGGCCCAGCCTGGGGAGAGGGACGAGGAGGCCAGATCTGGCCAAGGGCGTCAGCGAGCCACGGCAAGGGACAGCGATGCGAACGCAAAGGCCAGGGCGTCAGCCTGGGGCGAGGAACGGCGAGGCCAGATCTGGCCATGGGCGCCGCTGGGTGCTGGTGCCGCTTGGCGAGGCTCGGCCTAGGGCGTGGCCAGATCTGGCCAGGCCAAGCCTCACCCACCCATGTGTGGCTCGGCCACGCCCAGCGGTGCCCGCCTCCCCCAGTAGCCCCGACCTCGCCCCACGGCTTCGGTTCCAGTTGTCGGCCGGCCTTCTCCTCCGTCGCTGTGGCCTCTGCCACTGCAATCACGGCTTAGTTGTCGTCGTCGTCCTCCACGAACTTCAACTGCAACTCGAACTTCCAATTCTCTCGCCAGGTATTGACTCGACTCTAGTAATTTTAAGAACCGAGGGACCCTCTGCAAGTGTCAACTGCGATTCACATTCTCCGTGCTTCGTGCTTTGTTTGGTTTCTCATGGCGATGGCGAGAGGAGAGATCGAGAAGATGTGGCGAGATCGAAGCTAAAAAAAGAAGGAAAGAAAGAAAAGAGGAAAAAAAACAAAAATTACTAAAATATTAATAAAAATTGCTCCGACAGCGCCATGTCACCTCCGGCCGGGCGAAGTTCACCGGACGGACTAAATCGACAAAACTACAAAAGGTTTAAGACTGAATTGGCACAAAAAATAGGTTTAGGACTGAATTGGTACAAACGCAAAAGGTTTAGGACTAAATCAACAAAATTAAAAGGTTTAGGACTGAATTAGCAAAAGTGCAATAAATTTAGGACTTTTTTGGTAATTTTCCCCAAGAAGTTTCTACAAGAGCCCGATTCTTAACTATAAACTGCCAAATTAGGCAGACACAAAATTTCAGTTTCAGCTATAGGAGGTCAGACCGCCCTCTGCCCACGGAACTGCCTTAATCAGCTATCATGAGTACACCAATTTGAAGAAGAGTAAAGCAGTCACTTTTTTAGAGAGACTAGTTAACCTTAACGGTACTTTGCGATCGACAATTAATTTTTCACTAGTACGTCCTTAGGAAATAATCAAGCAGCTTTAAAACTAAATGGACATCCAAAGTGCTAAGATATATCTGTCTGCGCCTCAAAGAATCTCACTTAACTCTCTAGCTAAGGAACAACCCTTCAATCATACTACACTTGTCCTTAATCCGAATTTGATGACCTCTCATTTCCGCGGTGCAGGACGAGTAGCGCCAAAATAGTTTGTCACCAATCCCATAATGGCAAACCTGACAAGGCAAAGAGAGATGTAAATCCAACCATCTAATTAACAGAACAAAAGACCCAACGTGATATGATAGGATCAGTTGATTGAGATGATCCACTACAGTAGGAACAAAAGCACCTGATTTCCAGTTTGCTGTAACTAACGAAAACAACAGGATCATACTGTACAAGAATGCACCCACAATGTCACAATTTGCAGAATCATTCTGACAGAACCAGGCAGAAAAGAAGAACCAATGTAACTAAAGCCCCCCAGAATATTTATACCATCTTGGGCCTCAGTGAATGCCTCACTCTTACCAATAACTGCCTCAACCAGAAAAACAGTAACATGACATATGGGTAGTTACTGCTCCTAATGTTCCTAGAGCATAGAGATTAGGCATTTCTCTTAGAATCATGTACTTGCAGCTCTTGCTCTGTGGCTTCACAATTAAAATCACCAACCTATGCAACCACCTTCCAAATACACGATCACGATGTGACTACCTTAATACACAGTTGCTGTCCTTTTTTCGCTTGGCCAAAATTGAAGACAATGTGAAACCCTTTGAGGGGGGAAAGAAAAAAAAGAGAGAGAGAGAGAGAGAGAACTTGAGTCGACAGTCTTGTGTCTTAAGCTATGCTCAGGGAAAAAATTTAAAGCAAGTGAGAGCTCTAAAGTCGACATCTAACATCGGTCCAATTTCGGCATCATTAGCCATGGCTAGCGCATTCACTATATTTACAAGCTCCAAACTTTCACACTACAGTTAGACCTACAATAAAGAAGTCATCATGTCAAGAGCTCACACCTTTTTCCCAGAATATCCCCCTTCTTTCATCAAAAATTCATTCTTAATCTGGTAAAGAGAGTGAAGCCAAAACACTAACCACATAAACCCTTGAATAGGCCCATCTTCTTTAAGTTTCTAATGATAAAGAGACCTCAAAGCCTTGAAGAAAAGCTATCAGTTGCTATGGAAAAGGATTGCTCTCTTTAATCTCATCATTTCAAACACAAATCTAACCTTCACGCGTCCGATGTAAAATGTGAATCAGCGAGGGAAGTAGTAATGTGGATTCAACAAGTGAAGACCACATATGAACTTGTGCCAAGATGCCAATGAATTAAAATTGACACACTGCAATGCCGACACCATAAACCCCCACAATCTCTCTATTGAACTAGAAATCGGGATAAAGAAGTCTAATAGGAGGCAGACTGGCAGAGTGGTGAGGAGGAAAAATCCCCTCAGCTGCTACCAACAGCCATTTGGTAGCAGATTTTGGCAGTGACTCGTGCTTCCCTCCTACCAAACAAGTCACCATGGTATCCTAAACAAAAAGGACATCTTAACTAAATCAGGTCTTACATTTTGGCCAGACGATCTTAATACAACATGTCAAGATATACTATAAATGGCACCTAAAACCCCTACAATACCCAAGAAACAGCATTCTGCTTCAGATATAGATGATCAAGTGAAAATTCATCCCCTCATAATTGCTTTTTATAATTCAGAAAAGTACGGCAAAGGGTATCAACAGCATCGCTCCATTCTTTAAAGAAACAATTTTCTTACTATTAACTTTTTCATCTAGATTTGTCCAATTTATTCATCAAAGTGAAGAGACATCATACCATACTACATTTGTGAAAAGAATAATGCATAGAAACCTACTAAACACGTCAAAAACCAAACAAAAGTTTTTCCTTTTCAGTTCAATATAGAAAAATGCCAAAAGCCACCTTCTAACATGCAATACTCAATCCTGGTCAAGGATATCGTTATATGAACTGAAGAGCAGATTCATGTAAGTTTTGTCTGCTAAAACAAAATATGAGCTGATGCTGCAGCATTCGGGGTCTAAAAATGGACTTGTGCAATATATACATGCCAAGAACAAAAAATGGAGTTCACATCAACAAAAGCACATGTCAAATATACACTCACATCATGGCCATGGAGATCTGTTTGAGATCATTCTCCATGTTCCTCATGTTTGCTAGTGACTGGGCACAAAATATGATGGCGAGCCATGAGCTAAGCTTGTACTGCAAAAAAAATAAATAAATAAATAAAATCTCTAAACTTCAACAGAAAGCTCCCCAAGCATCACACTTTGGGTTTCTTAAGTATCACACCTAAGAGAATAATTGCATCACACAATGCCAAAGCATATACTTGGAAGATTCAAATAATCATGTTCACCATTGTAAAGAAGGAATTATAACGATATTTATAGACTCTTTAAAGCTCTACTCCAAGCTGAAGTAGGAAACCTCTAAGCAAGAAACATGAAACCGCTAAAAAAGGATATATAATATCCTACTTAGATAAAACTACGTAGAATACTGAAAGTATTCAAATACTAGTAGATAAATTTACTAAAGAAGAATTCAGCAATCTTGTTTGAGTTGCAAAGTCCATCTTCCCCAAAACCATGTGAAACATCAATATTTGGATGACTATTTCTTGAATGGATTTGTTGGCTGAATGGATAAGTACCCGAAACATGACACCAGCAACGCCAAAGACAACAGCAATGAATCCTGAATAATCAACTGGCAGATCTTGGGGAGAAACCATCGGTGGTTTAAATGGTTTGGCTGCTGAGGGCTGCCTTGGATCATTCATATTGCTGTTACTGCTGTGTGACATCTCCAACACCCAACTTGCTGTCCCTGCAATTGCCGTAGAAGATGCTGGTTCATTTCTTCATTCTCAAGCGCAATCATACTTAGTCACCAATCTTTCATACAAATTTACCAAAGAAAAATTCAGGAACTTCTTGACACAAGTGAACATATATGCCAGACTGCCAACACACAGCATTAATAACAATCGATGTAGGTCGACTGCGGGATAAACAGGACAAGGGGGCCTCGCCGGAGGAAAGATATACACGAGAACCGCACAACGCAAATATGAGAGGGACGCGGTGGCCAGCATCAGCACCCTCGCTTGCACAGTAGTGCCAATTAATCCCAATCAAATTGATGTATAACCAGTCATTTGCACAAAACAAGCCTTATGCAGGAATAGGAATAAGAAGGATCTGCGTTGCTTCTTCGTCTTCTCTGGTTCCGCAATTCACGATCTCCATCACCGATGTGATCTCAATCCAAGCCAAATTACAAGAAATAAACGATGACAGGACTCCCAAAAACCAACAAGAAGCGATCGAGGAGCAGGAGGAGGAGGAAAGCAGAGACCAACTTCAAAGAACGAATCCAACTCAAAGAACGAAGACGCAGAAATCATCGTGGAAAAAGACTCACCAAGTACTCACCAAGCTACCCAGGGATCGAGAGATCGATCGAGAGAGACTCTGTGCGGGGAAGCCTTTCGAGGTTGAGCTTGAGCTTGAGCGAGGCCAGAGACAAGATCGGTCAAGCCGACCCGAATCGCCTGTTCGGATCGGATCCGATGGTCCCAATTAGATTATATTTGAGAGAACAGACGGGGGATCGAAAGGGTGCAAAATTACTTTGTTGGGCTTTCCAAACTCTTCTTTCGATTTTATGATTGGGCTGGGCATGGGATATTAGGAAATAATATCTTACAAATAAAAATTAATGAAAAATATTTTTATCGTGCATGAAATTATTTAGACTTATATTATTATCGACGTATTTTTAACTGGCTAATTATATCGAGCGATACGATTACCTCTTTAGCTAATCTTTATTAATAGGGTGGTGAGCCTTCGGCTTTGTGATTACTCCTAGTCATTCCAACGAGGATACAAAATTCATAAAAGCTTCAAAGTCAATGCATCACACCGTTCAATTTCTCTGGCAATTTTTTTTTTTAAAGTTGAAACCTTGTATTTCTTTTTTTTTTAAGAACATCCATTTTAAAAATGAGATCATTTTATATTTGCATCCCTTTTATTGATGTGATGTAATCTAGATTGAAGATGAATCAGGTGCGACAACATCCATTCAAATAGAAAAAAAAATTATCCAACAAATCATAAATCTATTGTATTTTTTACCAACTAAGTCCTAACCGCGTCCATCCGGCTATTTTTGTTCAGAAATCGCTGACATGAACTTCAACCATCCTACGAACACGGCCGGTACTAACGTGAACATCGCACTAACGTGGATAATTTTCAATAATGTTCTAGTTTACCTAAATTTTTAATAATATTTTAATTTTTTTTTCTGGTTTAAGCGGACCTAAGAGTTGGACATACATGTGTAGGTCCAATAATATGGCCCAAGCAGCACAAAAAGAACAGGGTCCCAGCACACCAAGCACTACGAATTTCAATTATTATGGACCTTACAGATTTGGTTGGGAACTTACTTCCATCATTAATGTGACAACTGACAAGGGCAACTACTTCAACACCAAATCATAACGAGAACTTATTGCGTAGCGACTAATATAACCCGCAGTAAGCAAAAACTGGCTTCCGGATTTTATGGATCAACTTATGCAGAATGTATGATCTAGCTTCAAGCGTGATTCGCACTTCATTATTGATGCGCGCCACACGTAATCTTAGCGTGACCACATACTCGACGAGGTCACGAGCATCAACCACGAAATAACTTCGATATCTCATGTGCCACACTATTAGAGCTACAACTTGAGATTCCACAGTCCCTGAGTGTCAACATGGAATCTTTTTGCAAATTAGATAGTGCTCTCTGTCTTTGCAAAGCTATTTATTGCACTCAGATTGATTCATTGAAGAATGAAAATGGCCCGGGCAAATAGAAAGAGAAACCGCTTCACCAATATCGCCAGCGTGTGATATTACCTGAGCTTGTAGTATCAAGGCCATATGACGATCATTGACAATGCCTTCTTATGACCTGCCTGTACAACATCCATCACATTTTGTGCAAACCTTCAAAAAAAAAAATCATCTAAAGACTATACCTATGTTGAAAAGAATAGCACGTGGATGCAGCACTGGGACTAGAGACTGTAAATCTATTAACATCATTAAAAAGGGAAATTGAACAACAAGAAATTGTTCGGAAGCAGCGAGGTAAAAGTAAGTCCCCGAAAATGCAAAACTAGCACACGCATCCACGCTAAAGTCTAGATAATAGAACAAAACTATGTTCAACTGATATGTTGATTATTAAAGACCGGGACACTAGAGCTGAAAGGATGCTAGCATCTGATAGCTACCACCAAAACTTCGAAACACCCACCAACAATTAACCCATTTTACTGAGAAGCACCAATGAGGAGCATAACATTCAGATAACAAATGAGAGAAGTATTCAAAACCAATTGAGATCGGGGAAAGAAACTAAATGACTTCAATCATAAAAGAAAACGAAAATCCAATGTTCGACCAGTCAGTGACGAAGAAGGTATGCAGTTAGTGGCAATATCAGTTAATACCACGCTACCAAAGTGGTCTCGGGCAAAACAGTAACAAGGAAGTCCCAGAAAGCCCCATTTGTTTAAAGAACTAAAGAACCTTAGTCAAACCCATCTTGCTTCCATAGAGTATGTGCATCAGCTTCAGATAAACAGTGCCAGTGGAAAATGCATGGTCACCGCATAATGTCAAGGATTCACAATTGTTGGTAAGAGTAACGGTGAAGTGAACTACAAAACAAACAGCATCAATGGGAAAGGACGACATACCCCTCATATGATGACGGTATCTCAAGCAAGTCAATCGAAAAGCACAAGGAAGATGCACGAATTGTGCTTTGCACACAGGATGAAGTTAAATCCACAATACTATAAAAACAATCTCAAAAGGATGGAGACTAGTAAAGTTCTGAATGTAGAAAAAGAACAAAGCTATTCAGTTTAAGTTGGATCCTCCAAGCGTAATTGCATGCTCAAAGCAGGATAAACAGTGCAAGTCCTGCAATGCCTAATTTCGCTCTTGTTGATAAACTTTCCAGCTAAGTCAAGTTTCCATATCTTATTCTTCCACATCCCAAATTCCTGCTCTCAAAACCTGAGCAAAGTCTTTTTCATACTGCCAAAGGTTTAATCAAGATCCTTGGATTCACCCCGACAGTAGAATCACAGCCGATAGCAACCAGCAAAAAAAAATCACATTGCAAAATGAAAGCAAATTACCTAGGTGATTCCGGCGTCCTGATGATGACTTCACAACAAAAACAGATAAGGCACAAAAGGAAGTAGTGAAACCGAATGCTTTGCTCTTTTTTTCCTTTTTATTTCAACTCAAGCGTGTTTTTTTTTGGCTCAAACAACTCAAAGCTGATTCACAAGCAAATGAGCCTGGCCAAATAGCTGGATCATTCAACACTTACAAGACATGAAAATCTGCTGCTTCTTCTTTCAGTAAAGATGACACTTGGGAAACCTTGCTGATCTTCTTCCCCTTCTACGGAGACAGAAGCACAATGTTTTTTCAGAAACAAATGGAATTCAAATAATGAATAACAATTAGTCAGAACTTTGGCGTAAATAGAAACTCGTGTATATTGATTTTTTCAGTTCACCGAACAATTGGCAACCCCAGAGAGAATCTTCTTACCTGCTTTCTCAAGTTGGATCTTCAATTCATGAAATTGGAATACTATTTCAATAAATGAGAAAATTACAGAGAACTTGAACTATGAGTAAGCAATTTTCAACCTGAACAGCACTTCTGTCCTCACCATTTACAGAAATAATGATCGGGTATCCCAGCTCCTTTCTAGGATTTGGCTGCAGTATTCCAATATGAGCTTATATTTCTTAGGGAAGACATTAATGGCCTATACAAAATTATCTAAGAGGCCTCCTGTTAACTTTTTTTTTTAATCCGATCCGCAGACTTCCTTAAAATTGATCTCGTGGTTCTATCCAGTCAACGCACTGCCTTATAGAATCTGCAAGAAAGCAAAGGAGATGGCAAATTGACCCAGAAAATGGGGAATACTCCACTGCTAGTCGATCAAAGTGAAAGGCATTGCACTCTGTCAGGGAGGTTTCTAGGGATTGGAAGAGCAGTGACATATCTCTGAGGGCAGACTTTCAGAGCACTAGAAGCATCAGAAGATGATATCCCAGTCCCATCAACCTGTCCCCTGCCATGGAACTTGGCAAAACGATTTATTACAGAGAATTTCTCCAGATCTTGGCATTCCACTCGCAGGTCAACAATCGAAGATCTCTTGTCCAGTCTGTGAAAGAGAGAAGAACGCAGAACAATAGTGTGAGAGAGCGCTTGATAAGAGCAGAGATTATAAAAATAATACCAGCTAACAACAATTCCAACAATATGATACACACAACAGTCCTTAAACATATACGAAGTGGTATAAATCGGGCCAAAGGTCACTAAACTTAGAAGGAAGTTGCAAGTCTATGACCTGCCAGAAAATTGAATCAGTGCATCGATTGCATAAACAAATTGAAAAATCAGTGCATAGGGTAATTGATTTTTTGTATCAATAAGAAAAATTAACCGAAAATTAACACCTATCAGATAACTAAATATTTTTGTTGATGATGATAGTATTTGTCGTTCATTCATTCTTGTAAGCGGTACAAACGATCATTTTAAGAAAATTTGTTTCAAATCGTAGATTTCCATTTTTCCTACGTACAAGAATTTTAAAAAACAAAAAAAAAAAGTAAATATAAGCAAGTGGCGATATGACAATATCATCCACAAAACTCCATCCTGACACTTCCTTTTGGGGAGGGGACTACTTATTGTTTCAACCACTCAGTAAACATTTTCATCTATACAAAAAGTAGATTCTGAATGCCCACAGAATCCATTAACTTCAAATTCTTGAACACAGTCCGCACATAGCACCCTCTAACATAGATTAGCCCCTCAAGAACATTCTTGGCTATTTACATTTTATTCTTATTATTCTAAGTTGATAACTTAAACAACAATCAGAGAAATGGTCCTATGCTCATGGAACTTTTATAGGTAAAAATCCGTGATCAGTGGAAGGTACCTTGATAATTCATTCTCCAGGTTCCTTGTTCTAGCAACCAACTCTTCCACAGCCTTTGCAAAACTCTCATCACCAGGATGCTCTGCTTCTTTGGTAATTTTGAACAGGCTAGTATTTTACAAAGCAGAAAGTTCACTATATTAGGAAGGACATAAGCAGTTAACAAGCAAACACATTATGCTTCAGTAAAATCGAACAGCCATAAACCAAAGTAGCAATTTCCAACTACTTTAAATGTAAACTCACGAATTTTCACTTGTAGGGGACACAACAGGAACACTCCTTGAGCAGGAGATTACGCCGCATGCATCCCCCAATGTTAATCTACTCGTGAAATAGGCAACGTTCTCGTACTGTGAAGCAGCATCTGCAGTGAGAAACACTGCAGGGGGAGGCCGAAAAGTCAGTTGCATCAGCTGTGTAGTCAGGGATAGCCTTCTCTTTGGTCTATGCATTGGCAGTCCATCTTCGTTCATGTCACCCTCACTGTCAGCCTAGAGGAAAGTAAAGAAGAACAAGACATATAAGATTGATGAAATGCACAAAAGACTAGAAGCAGAGATGTTGTTGAGGCTAATTATCTATGTCGGCACCTTCTCAACCAGCATATTAGCAGCCATGGCCCATTCTGCTTCCGCCACTCTGCAAACAGAACTCAACAGGTTACAGAAAGAAAAATTGCGACAGAAAATAAATATATAACAACAGATAAATGGTGTATACTGATACGCATGCATCATAATTGTGAAAACACACATCCTTTTGATTTAAATTTTTCCCCTTCCGTTTTTCTCTTCCCAATTGTCCTGAAAGAGGGGAAACTGAATGTCAAAAGAACATGCGAGATAGGAAGGAGACAGCATCGAACCTAACATCTTGAATACTTCTAGCTCCCTCCACTACTTCCTTATGCCAAGACAGAGTTCCACACATGGTGTTTTTACGTTTTTTCGGTTTCATGAGCATTTTTGAAGCCACGTCTTCTGGAGGTAATGAATGGCGTTCACTGGTTGTTGAAGAGGGAGCCATACTATTGCAGACACTACCAAGTGGACTCGCACCAAAGGCAGCCATCTTCCTCGCATCATACGTTTGCAAGACCTGACCATTTTTCAAAGTCCCGTATTGCTCAAACCATGATGGTGCCATTTGAGGACTAATATTAGGATGATCACCTCTAATGGCAGCTAAGTTACTGCTAGTAGAGGAACTCTGCATCTCATTTCTCTGAAATGTGGCAATATCAGGAGAAGCCTCGGCAATGCCCCGATTGTTCCCTGGCTTTACTGAAAAGCTTAACATCGCAGTATCCCCACTGAGAACTGGGGCGTGACCGGCTGAATTTTCTACTGCCAGAGGACCATATCCATGGGAAACATGCTTCTCTCCCTTCAGTCCGACTGGCTGAGAATCCAGACTATTCTCTGGACCCTTTAATCTTTTTGTGCTCCGCTCATCATGATCAAAATCAGCCTCTGTGCTTTTCGTAGCCTGCACCTGATGCAATAAGGAGTACTTTCTGTTTACAAAATCATTAGGCTTCAAATAACGGCCAAATGCTTCAATCTCTACTTGGGATGAAGCAGGTTTGGGAAGAGATGCATCAGAAACATGCTTTGTTAAAGCTTCGTTCACCTGCAATGAACTCTGAACATGATCAGGAATCTCAGATGAACATTCTTTCCCAGCCTGCTCCTCTGGAACTAGGCCTTCCAACTTTCCAGAAGACGTGCCCGAGTAGCTCGATTCTACCTTACTGTTTGATTTAAGATGGGACTCCAACAAACGTAGATTATCATTTCCAGGTACAGAGCTTAGTAACTGTTGCTGATTTGAGCTGCCATTCCAGAGGTTGGGCAACACTTTTGAAGATGGAACCTGTTGAGGGAAGCCAAAGTTAACAGAAGCCTGAGATGATGACACTGCCTCGAATGGATTGAACTGCTGAGACAATCCACCGCGGGCTTGTTTTGCAGCATAAAGTCCTCCCTCAGCAGCAAAAGCATTGTTGGCTTTTGAAGCACTCGCCGACATGTTTGGATCTGAAGGAAGATCAGATTGACTAAGTCGAGCTCCATCCCCAGAGATGTCCATCCCTTTTGGACGCAAAGGAAACCCATCAGAAGATGTACAGATGGAATGACCTGTACCTCCACCAGCACCAACACGTTGATCTTGAAGATGACTTCTCGGAAAAGGTAATCTCTGATTAATAGGCACACCAAAATTTCCCTCAAAGTTCGATGGAGAAGCTCTGCTACTGCTCTGTCCTAATGTACCAGGAGCATTACTCCTATATTCTCCTTGAGGCGTTCCCCTGAAAGAAGCAGACTGAATCAAGGATGTTGAAGCCAGTGATGAAAGACCCGTTTCTCGAGGATATGGAAAAGTGCCCTGTGGAGTGAGAGCTGGTGACGAGCTCTGAGAATCTAAAGGACGATCAGAATTCTTCAGCCATTGAGAAGGAGGGGCCAGCTGAAGACCAAAACCTTGAGAAGATGGTGATTGGTTTTGCTGAAGGTGACTGATTGATCCATCAGAAGTTTCTGATTCATTTGCTTCATTCCTGTCGGAAGAGCTGAAACGTGATGCGACACCATGCTCCCTCGACATATCCACCTTATGAAGAAGTTCCAGCATCTTTTGACTACAGAAAGTTCACATTGCAAGTTCACTCACACAAGACAAATCATCTTTAAAAGAGGTGGGAAACAAAAACTTAAATCAGAACAAAAGTGAACTTAAATCAGAACAAAAGTGGCACGCCAATTGATCAACAGCCAAAAACTATTGAAAACCATTCAAGCAAGTCAATGACACAATTATAACCAGCAAGGAAATAGGACTGGAGAAATTATGGTGATGCTGAACCAATGAGACTACCAAATCATAAGTAGTTTTCGTTACCTTGATTGAGCATTGTTATTTGAAGGAGTACCAACAGATCTTTCGAGAGTGGGTACCCTATCAGATGTATAGACTGAAGTTCCTTTTAGAACTGCCTCTCCACATTTCGGGTCAACCTGAACCAGGTATATAACCAGTTTGAGAATAATAGAAAGCTTTTTCTTGTTTTAAAATTTGAAAAGGCTTGACAAAGATTGATATAACACTTCTTATCAGAAAGGTGTAGGTTAATTATCACCTTAGCCATTCCTGCGCTACTCCTATCAGCCCGATCCATGAAGTTTGAATGTCCAACTTGCCCAGGAACTGGACTTCTAATTTCCCCACAGACTTGCTGAGCCATAGGCATTGAAAGTGCAAAATGATTTGTTCCATAAGCAGATTCTGAGTCTACATCCAGATTACCCATTGGATGATACTGAAATTTATGAATGCCAGCAGGCCTTTGACTATGAGCACCCTGACCAAATTGGTTTTGTTTGTCCTCACGTGAATTTCGAGACTCACCAGCATCTTTCCAGACATTATTTCCAAAAGTACCAGTGGACCTATGGGATGTATTCAGATGAAATCCACCAGCAAAGTTACCCTTCTTATCTGAGTTCTCCATATCACGCCTTCTGATGTTTACCAGAGATTCTGAAACCTGAACACTTCTATCCATATTATTACGGTTATTTCCCTCAACCTCGGTTCCTTTGCTTTTCACTGTAGAATCAACGGGTCTCCATAAATCAAAACCATAACTTTTAGGAATCTGTTGAAGACTTTCTGCAGTGTCTCTTCTGTTGCTCAAATTAGATATGCCAGCATTCTCTACAGTAGAATCTTGCCTCTGATCTGACTTTACATGCTCCACTGTCGTGGCAGAAACTTTGTCAGGTCTAGAAATAGCAACTTCATGACCAATTTCTTCATGCATGCATCTGTTACGATTGCCATCCTGGAAAGACATTAGTGAGTATTCCCTAGGATGGCTCTTTGTATTAGCATGCTCACCAGGCAATGTGGAATCAATAACATTCCAGCCATTTGGTCTACTATATGGATCCCCATGATTTGATGAAAACATGCCCTGTGGATCAGTCCAAGATCCAGAGATGATTTTCTTTCCTTCAGCATCCGAAGCATTAGAAACATTTCCACTAATCTGACTACCTTCGGAAGAATGCCTTTGCAGATGGCTCCGCTCAAACAACCTGTTTCCATCTACAAAATCATGAATAACTCTCTGAGAATCAGCTTGAAAATTTTCAACTTTTTCAGAAGAATCAGTTCGCATATTCTCACTCTGTCCATGGGAGGCTCCCAGATTGGAATGCCACAATCTAGAAGCACCCGAGGAACAGCCACTCTTTGCAACATTATCAGACAACTGCAACGGTCTTGAACTCGGAGAGGTACTGTGCATGATATTATTGCTCCAAGCTGATTGCTGTCTCATACCATCATTTTGTGCTAAAGGCTTCGAATTCCTATTTGAGGTTCGAGCATTCTGACCACTGAGACTACTCCACTCTTCCTGATCTATTTGATTATCACTAGAAGTTTCTGCCAAGGCAGATTGCATAAGTGCACTCCAACTGCCACTTTGCAC
Source organism: Rhodomyrtus psidioides (assembly GCA_021437785.1). NCBI lineage: Eukaryota > Viridiplantae > Streptophyta > Magnoliopsida > Myrtales > Myrtaceae > Rhodomyrtus > Rhodomyrtus psidioides. The sequence continues at coordinate 6,776,947 of JAILYB010000015.1, read as the reverse complement.
AGGGGGAAATCCAGGGAGCAACCCTGTATTGTCACCTATGTTGAGGCCTGCTGCAACTGTGTTGGTTCCTGCACTAAAGGCACCCCAAACATTGTCATCTGCACCAAACAAAATTCTCTCTTCAGTGGGATCCAATGTAGCAACGTCCTCAGAAGGAACAACTGATGATGAAGATTTCCCTTGTGTTGCTTCTGACAAACCAGCAAACTCTTGCCTCCCATGGAACTCCTCCATTGCTGCATTTCCTTGTGGGGAGTTCGCTTGACGCAGGTTATTTGAGTTAAATCCACTGCTTAAACCATGACCCACATCCTCAGGCTGTTTAGGAACCATTGTTCCATCCTGGACACTACCCTGATCTTGTAATGAAGAATAAGGGCTACCTGAAAATGAATGTACATGAGAAGATATCCGCTGAATTGCAGAGTTATCGACTTCTATTTGAGAGATTTGAGCTGGATTTTCTCTGAACCCAGTGTGAGGAACCCCATAAATAGATTGATCAACCTGTTGGGAAACCAATCCCATCGTACGTAAGCCCTGACCTTGTTCGGCAGAAAGGGCAAGTCTGCCAGAGGATCCTTGCTGAGCTGCAGGTGCACCACGTTGCACCCAATTGGCATTTGCTGAAAGCCCAGTTTGCCATGAATAGTTGGACCCATCGTTTACAGGAATACCATTCAGGGGCACAGATGAATGGTTTGTCAAAGCTGGTTTAGCCAAAGATAAAAGGTGATTTGGGGAACTCTTTCTCAAAATTTCTTGTTGCTGTAGCTGCTGCCTTTGAGAATCTTGTAAGTGCTTGAGCATCAGTTGTTGCTGCAGCAGCTGCATGTCACTAATGCTAGTTTGTTGGCCATGAAAAGATTGCAAGACTGCAGGATGATGAACTCCCACATGCTCTTGACGTCCCAAAAGTTGAAAATTGACAGGATTTTCAGCATTTAGAGACTTTATAGGATTCCTTTTTTGAAGCTCAGTGTCTCTCCCTTGCTGGGAATCAAGAACAGGCAAGCCCCTAGATCCCAAATTTTGCTGACCAGATTCTGTGTCCACGCCCAACGAGTTTGCTTCATTCTGGCCAGCTGGAAAAAAATGATGCCCTTGTATATAGCCATTCAAAGATGGCACGTTTTGGAATGGGCTTCCATTAAATTCAGGCTGAAAGTTTGGCTGTGTAAAACTCAAGCCATGTGATACCTGGAAAGAAGTCCCATGCCGTGCATCAATATCTGCTAGGACCACACACGAGCAGTTATCAGTCGCATTTACAGCAACAGTACGCAATCAAGAGAAATGGACTTAACATATGTACAAGTTGTTCAAACCAAAGATATCATTACACAGGAATGAAAAGGACAAGGATGGCCATAAGCAGTAACAAATCATGTTCCAAAAGGAATTTCATTCAAGACAATGGGAAACACTCGAGGGACATTTGAAGAACTGCACCTGATTGCTGCACGGTGTAATTCTTTAAATCAGGATTAAGAGGAAATCCACTTTGTCTCTGGCTCCCAGCCAAGAAATTGTTACTTAGTCCTGGCCAGTTCCTGTCGACAGCCTCCAGGCGACCCTGACCATGGGATAAGTTTTCTTGGCCAAAAAAATTGTGATCCCTGTCTCCAACTCCGTTGCCAGGCATAGATGAATCGACCACAAAATTTTAGCAGGTAGTATCTAAAAGGGTCGCCTAAAACAGATTCAAATGGACTTTGGATTTTCCACATAAATAGTTCTTCATTTCGTTAGCATCAACATAAGTGGAGCTTCCATCCAACTACCCTGGCTTCACCACTCAAATAGCATCCTGCAACCAAAACACTACATTACTTATGTATTATACCAAGAAAGCAGTGGTTCATAGCCAAAACACATAAAGACACGAAAAAAAGAAACCCAAGCCTTCTTTCAACTCTAGTGCATAAAAAGAACAAACAAAAAACCAAAGAGCAAAAAATCTCGAAAGCAATCTCCATGGCCCTAAAGGTCGGATGTCTGTACTTCTTTTCCGCTTGGCATGTTGACATTCATGAATAAAACAGAAAAAAGGCATGCAAGGAGAGCAGAAGAGAAAGCATCACAGAGCAAGACATCGCAAAATCAAATCAACGGCCAAACTCAGAAGCACGAGGATGGTTGACTCAGTTCATAGGGTATAAACTAGCAACCCAAAAAACTAAAAGAAAAAGGGCTGCAGACAGACAAACATTTGAACATTCAATGGAAATCCACCTGGGAATAGCGCCACAAACCAAATAACTCTTCTAAATACAATAAAAAAAATGATACTAATAAAATAAACACCAAGGCTGGGTTTGTTAATTGGATACAGGTATATCCTATGGTTGTTTGGCAAGTATTACATGTATACAGGTATATACAATTCAACTGAGTGATCAACCTGGGTATGAAAAGGAGGAAGCTGCAGGCTCGAGCCCGTCAGGACTGACGGAATCAAATCCAACAAAAAAATCTAGATCAAATAAATAAAGATTCGAAAAAAACAAAAAGAAACAAAAAAAGCTCAACATGGTTACTGTCCACTCAACAGTGTGCCACGCATGACCGCCTTGTGGCCACTGCACGGCGGTTGAGGCTTTTGCACAATCAAGATTTGGCGCACAGAGGTAAGGACAGAGTAAAAGCGGCAACCACTACCACCACACTGTAGTAACCTTCGCCTGGGAACCACAGAGAGGTGATTGTTGTCCGCAGTCCGCAGTCCAGATCCCAAATCAGATTGGAGTTAAGAGAGACGCAGGTCACCAGAAAATGGCAAACAGCATCCCTGAGGCACCATGGTGGCTGCCTTTCACGACTGCCCTTGTCATTGCCATTCTCTCTCCTCCCCTCTCTTTATCTTCAAAGCTTTGGCTGGGAAGTTTCATTTTTCTTTTAATTTCATTTAGATATATATGAAACGCAAAAACATTCTCCAGCTTCTTCTCTCTTTCACCTCAAAGCCGGGCTTGCTGCTTGCAGCTACGAGCTTCGCTTGCCACCGTCATCGAATTCGTAACATTTCGAAACACACGGTGATGCCGCACCACCGCCACCCTAGCCATCGTCATTGGACCTCTGGTGCCCAAGAAATCCCGATCGTCTCCCTCTTTCTTGCGTCCTAGCTCACTGCTTCTCTCTTTCTCGCTTCCTGACTCGCCGACTCTCTATCTATGTCTAGTGTGTGCGTTGGCCAATTCTCTCCGCCGTATGTCTAGTATGTGTGTTGAAACTTGGTATTTTGAATTTGTGGCAGAGATCAATACTTGGCATGTGGATGTGCGATTTGTCTCTCTGAATTTTGAGAGATTATGAATGTATATTTGGTTTTTGAGTCTAGATGGGTGTGTGAAATAAAAGGAAATATGTATAATAAGGGGCATCGAAATTTCAAAGAGAGGAACAATTTCTTAATTCATTTACTCACTTTCTAGAACTTGAAAAATACTCAAATTACTTTCAGTATTCTAAAATCATATTTGCATATAATTTTATCATCTACACCTGCTTTTCTCTTCGTGTTTACATCCTAATTCTGATTTAACACACACACACACACACACACACACACACACACATATAAATATGAAAATACCTTCCTAAACTTTTTTAATTATTTCAGTTGACAATAAGTACATCATGATAAATCGCACTTCAAATCAGTGTTCTTCTTCTATTCAAAAGCATAAACAACATTTTACTTTTCCTCTAGCTTTCTACAACATAATTTCCAAATTTAAGAAAATTGGATTCAAGGGAGCCTGCCAAGCGTATTTTTTGTTTTCACAAAACAACTTGAAATCTTTAAGACTAAAGAAAAGCACAATATTCCTGTAACTAACACAATAGACAAAAAAAGATTTGCCAAAAGTCAAAACCTTCAAAGAAAGCACAATTCCTTTGAATATGACAATGAACCCGTATTTATTTATTTTATTTTTTAAAATTCCGTATTTACTTAAGGAAGCAATGAAGGCAGCACAAAGGAAAGGAACAAAGAGCTGGACACAATTGATCGATCATATTTTCTGTGAGTACATCTACAAAGTAGAAGAGAAAGACAGTTGGCCATTAATGGAGACAATAAAATATATGGCTGTACTCAAGCATCCATGAAATCCGATTAAGATATTTAATTTATAGTGTTAAAATTAAAAATATTTAACACTATAAACTTAATTTGTGAACTATCTATGTTTTAACCCCTAACTTTTGCTCCGTTTTGACAAATTATTTACTGAACTTGTAAAATTTGAAAACACCATGTGTTGCCTATCTGACCAATTCAGTGAGGAGTTAATGGATTCTAACCAGGTGTATAATGGAGAGTGGAATTCGACCAGACAGAGTAAATTCTAGATCGAAGATACCAATCAAGCCAGTCATTAAACATGAACACAGCGAACTCTAGCAAAGAGTCAACAAATAGCGCAAGCCAACCAGATTCACACATTAATCAGGTCCTGCTGCACAAGTGCAATGTGATTTGGTAAGTCACATCCGGGTCCAGACAATCATCCCACCACTCGAGATCATTAAAAAACCACATTTTATGGAAAATACAACCCAAACTAGGAGGACTCAACACCAAATGCTTACATGGCATATTCCAAAGCCCCATACCAACAAATTTCCAGTACTCTTACAAATAATTAACTAATCCACCGAAGAGTCCCCTACCCGCATTTTAATACCAAAACATCTAAAGCTGAGAATAAGTCCCTATTGAAATCAGATAGAGAAACTCAAATGAGCCCTGAATCATGGTAAGAACTTTCCTATCGCAGTTGCAGCTATTTTGCAGGGTATTGCAAGAGAGTTGGAACTTCTAAAGCAATCTAATAAGCCATAATTATTGGAGAACCTCCAAATATTGAGAACAAAATCTTGCATTCTGAAGCTGAAGACACACAGAGGCTGACTTATCAGGGAACTAAGAGAAGAGACCCACCATGACCTTAATTTTCCTGTTACACTACCTATGCTGTCCAGTCAAGAGTGGGCAATACAGATGTGCAACCCTTTGTGTCACACTTCTCTAAGAGTTATACCCAAATGATTTACTCCTCACTTTCCTTCCCAGCAATGCCTCGAGAAATATCAATTGCTACAAAATTTTGAAACCTATCATGTAGATTTCACGATAAAAGCACTGGTCAAACAGTAACTTGCAAACTTCCTGTACAACGTAAAATGACTTATTTCCGTGTACGCAGTAGTGTTAAGCACAGCTAAATTAGCACAATGCAATTTCTTTTCCTCAGCGAACAGTAAATTACATCAGCTCCTAGAAAATTTAGAAGATGAGTTTCCTCTACAAGTATTACTCAAGAAGTCAGCCAAACTTCTAATCTATAAGCTATTAGAGGATAGGGTAAGCAACTAACAAACTCAAACCACCAAAATTGCACAGAAAATGCACACTTGTTTTCACGCAGAAAAAATACACTGCTCGTCATTAATTATTATTGATGTATCATACTAAAAGGTAAGACAAAATTAACATTTGACTTGACTTCTGATGTTTCAAACAACCGAAACAACAATTCGAACATCAATACTCAATATTCTCCTATTAAGGCTTATTGTCCCCCCCCCCCCCCCAAAAAAAAAGGGGGGGGGGGGGGGGGGGGGGGGGGGGGGGAACAGAGAGAAGAGATGGAGCAATTGTCAGTTCACCCTTTTGGCAGTGGGCACCATTAATTATCTCAGATAAGATGTGACAAGCAGAAGACGCAAGCATTTCATATTGCCCAGCTTACCTTCATCAAGATCTCTCCTATGGTACTTCTTACAGGACAAATGAAGGAGAGATTCATTCCTTACTACTTGCCACTCGACGGCTGCTGATTCAAAGCACCATTTGTAGGTGTAGACGAGTAAGGTAAACTGCTTATATTTGCCAGATGCTTCAAAAGAATAGAGAAAAATTGAACCTGTGATTAGCCAAACAAAAGGGAGCAGTGAGCATGAAATGCGTATCATCAAGAACTTCATTTTTGGTGGTAATGAATCAGGAACTTCCTTCACAAAGCAACAAAACAAGTAATCAAACTAAAACTGTCCCAATAAAAGCACATAACTAAAGCAGGAGTTCCAATCGAGATTATGAGAGCATCAGAAAGTTCACTTCTTGAGTCCTGGCTATTGCCTCGGAAAGCAACAAAAACTCCAAAGGTCCAGGCATAGAGTGCGGACCTCTATAATCACATGAAGCAGGAGAAATCTACTTGTAGGAGCTATTTATTCTGCTTTCTAAAGAGAAAGGAGCTATGATTTTGGAGCTCAGCCTACAATCGATCACATTCCATTGTTTGACAGCACTAAACGAGGAAACTATCGCTCGCAGCACGAATTTATGACCACAATGATACAAATCGCTGGCCTCGCCTCGAAATCCCAGTCACACACATCAAACCACAACCACTTGAACTCCGCAAGCAAAGGTTCGCTTTCCTCTTCAATTTATCGCCAGCGAAGGAGAACCCAGAAGCCGCAAACCCTCCAAGACATATCGCATTCCAAAACGCACGAGAGCTAAGATCGGAAACGCAACTGTGTAATTACACCTCCCGTAACATCAACGGGATCAGAAACCGAGGGACTAGCTAAAAAGCAACAACGCCCAGCCCAGCAATTCAAAGTTCGAGCAAGGATTCGACGCTTGAGCAGGGTATGGTCGCACGCAGAGAGGATGAATTAGGGTTTCTAAACAAGAGTTGGGAGATGTGGGAACTCACGCAGATCCGTGAAGACGCCGAAGGAGCTTCGAACCGGTTCGGCGAGTCGGCGGAGTTGGCGAATTCGCGATGATTGAATCGAAGACTGCGCAGATAGAGCGAGACGAACGACAGAATTGAAGGGCACAGAGGGGGAGAGATAGAGAGAGAGAGGAAGTGAACCCGAAGTGTGAAATTTTCAACGAAGGAAGGGGAACAGCTTAGGTTCGAGCTCCGAAGCTCCGGTTCGAGGGGTTACGAACCGGGCGGTTTGGATTTGAGCTCGAAGCGGGACCTAAACCCACCACCCCCCCCCCCCCCCCCCCCCCCCGAAAATGGAAATTTTTATTTTTATTTACGATTGCATTACAACACATCAAAAGAGATTCTCGACGTCACCGCTCAAGGTAGAATCGTAATTCCCGATAACGATTAAAGAAGATTCAGTTGGGACCCTATTAGTATTTGGTAACAATACAGTTACTGAGCAAAATAATTTTTTCGAAGAAACTATTTTTTCTTATTTCTTGTTTATGTTCCAAATCTGTTTTCGAGTACAATTTTTTGTTTACGGGAATGGAAATATTAACTGAGCCAAACAGATTTCTGTTTTTTTTTTTTTGTTCTCGGGAATAAAAGAAGAAATCTGGAGTGTCACCACATAAGCCCTTAAAGATCTGGAATCTTCGTTAAGAAATATCATATTTTGATACCCGTCAATACGTTGGCAAATCGTCTCTTAATTATAGAAAGTATTTTTTTCTTCCAGGGTATCAAAAATGACTCCTGTAAAAATTGATTCAAACGTATTACATATATCATGCAATCATATTTTCTTTTTCTTTTTCTTTTTGGCATGCAATCATATTATCGAGTGAGTGAGACATGTTAGCAATCAATGTCTAAATTTTGAAATCACCCCCAATGCCTTCAACGCCCACGAGGCCCTTGCTCACCAAGGAGGGTATCCAACAACTGATGTGCCTCAATTTGTTGAATCTTTTGATTGCATTTCTTGCTTATATTGAAGAAGAGATCAACTTGCCTACGGGTTAAGGTTAGTGATCAAGTAGCAAATTCGATATAGGCGAGGAGCATAATACAAATTCGATTTCTTAAAGACACTAAATGCAAACGCGTCTATGCCTGGAGCGCGTATCCGGGTTTTAGCTCATATATTACTTGATATATGAGGTTTAGTATGATATTTCACGGGCCCGAAAATTATTTACTTAAAATAGCTTCCCCATCCCTTAAAAACACAGATAAATAACACATCTTCATACCTTAATTCGGGTCATATAACATGTCCTCCAATGTTTGATGTAGGGATATCTTTTCAATCTATATATACATAAACTGAAGGTAAGGCAAGCACCATGCGCATGCACCAAGCGAGATTGTTTTGTACGAAGAGAGAAAACGTCTGTAGTTATTAAAGGAAGAGGATGAAGTCGATGATTACTTAATACCAAAGGGGGCCGTAATCTCTTATCTAGTTGTTTCCAATAAGTGGATGAAGTTGATTATTACATAAGAAAGTGGATGTCGTTATTTCACTTTTCATGTTTTTTACTATTCCAGATTTAGACCAAGATTAGATAAAGAAACGGACCCACCATTGCCCCTCGCCTCCAATTTTTTATGCTTACTCTCCCGCCAAAAAAAAAAAAAAACCACTTAACCAAATTGATGGAACTAAATAAGCATAGAAGGGGAAAATTCAATAGGATTGACCCCATAAACCGAATCACCCCTATGCCAATCTTTCTCCCCATAACGGAATATATTATAGAAATTAAGCTCACAGAAGCAAAAAAAAAAAAAAAAAATGAAAATGCCAATTTCATTTTGAATTCGCAAGAACTGTGGAGTATTATACCTTTAGACCATGTCTGGCCTCTCCGAATCTGTAAATCTTCACAAGAGGGGAAAAAAAAAGGATCAGAAAGCTCGAGGACAAAAGACAGATTCCCTATAAAAGGTCAAAACTTTGTGATGTGCTGCGGTGCGCGGAAAATGCAAAAAGTGCGAATAGTTAACTCTTTATATGCTACTTTTCTGTTCAAGGGTCGAGTGAAAATTGCAATGTAATGACAATGACACACGTGGGTTTGTTCTGGACGTGGATTTTCAGAAAAAGAAATGGCACACGTGGAGATTCGGACAAAAAAAAAATGTGGAAAACCTGCAACCTTTGCACAGCATAATCATTTAGCAGATGCGATTAGACGAATGGCCCCCTCTTCTTTTATTTGACGGAAGCTCGCAATAGACAAGACAACGGAGGTCATTGTCTGGGAAGATCGTACTGTACTTGCTGGTTAGGACCACAAAGAAAACACTGATCAGTTAGTCCAAAGCTGGTTTCGCGCCCGCACCCCCCCCCCCCCCCCCAACAGGTTCTTCGCTACGGACTTTGAATGATACTTGTATTAACATCGCTTTGACCGCAACGCTAAGGTCAGTCATGATATAATATTGAGCTTTTCGCCAATTCAGGTAGGTGGTTAGGCGATGAAAAGCAAACCGGCGGCACGCATGAACACTATTTATCTAAAATGCCTAGGATTAACTTTACAAGACTGGCCCCAACACACGTTCTTGTGATTCTATCCAGTCCATGCCCCTCGTAAGATTTGTCAGAAAGCAAAGGACATTGTGGATTGGCCAACAAAATGTGAACCCCCACTGGTTATGGATCAAAGGGAGAGACACTGTACTCTGTCGGGGAGGTTTTTAGGCGTCGGAAGCGCGGTGACGTATCTCTGAAGGAAGACTTTCTGAGCACACGCACCACTGTCAGAGGACGAGGTCCCGGTCCCATTGGTGGCCTGTCCCCGGCAGTGAAACTTGGCAAAACGATTGATGACAGAGAACCTCTCCAAATCTTGGCATTCCACCCTCAGGTCGATAATTGAAAATCTCTTGCCCAATCTGTTCAATGGAGGATGGCAAAAAGCAAAAAATTGGGGTCAATAGGGAAGTAGACCTTAGGCAGAGATTTGGATAAGAGCAAAGGATTCACTGTCAAATGATAAACTTCATAGGTAAGACTGATGGATGGGTGGAAGATACCTTGACATTTCAGTCTCCAGGTTCTTTGTCCTACCAACCAACTCGTCAACAGATTTTGGAAGAGAGCTGTCATCAGTCCTCTCCAATACTTCGGGCATTCTGGAAAGGCTGGTATGTTACGAAAAAAGAAACAAAATGTTTGAGGCATGACATACCCAGAAATCTTCAAACTTATTTCTCAAATCCTTCAGCAAAGTTCAATGAAAGCAAACTGCAATGAAACTTCCAACTATGGTAGATGCATTGGCCAAAAAATAAATTAGACAGATGCAAACGTACGTCTTCTCGCTGTTCGGGCAAGAGATGATGCTGCATGCATTCCCCAGTGTTATCCTACCAACAGAATAAGCAATATCCTCGTAATGAGAACTAGAATCTGCAGTGAGAAATGGCGGAGGCTGAAAAAGCAGTTGCATCAGTTGTGTAGTCAACAATAGTCTTCGTTTGGGTTTACGGGCTGGCAGAACATGTTCATTCGGGTCACTTTCACGGTCAACCTAGAGGATTGCAAAGAACCACAAGAGGGAAGAAAGAGATTAATAAAAGCACAAAAAGAACAAGCGGAGAGGAAAAATAATGAGGCTATTCTGTGTTCCCACCTTCTCAACCAGCATATTGGTAGCTATAGCCCATTCTTCTTCTGCCATACTGCACAAAGCTCAACGTATTATATAGAATCGTTGAAATAATTTACCACTTAAGTCTAGAAACTGACATGAATATACTATCATCCATGCAATAATAACAAGCAAACAACCAGTCAATTTCACGTTTTTCCCTGGTCATCATTCCCCCTTCCTACAAGAGGGAATATTAACTTGTCAAAACAACCAAGTGACATAGATAGGGGTCAGCATCAAACCTTGGCTCGTGAAGCCTTTTAGCACCCTCCGCTACTTCCTTATGCCAAGCCAGAGGTCCAGAAATGGTACTTTTACGTTTCTTTGGTTTCACAAGCAACTTTGGAGGCATAGCATCTGGAGGTAATGAATGATATAAAGACACATGTTCACTTGCTGGAGTTGAACTACTGCAGATATTACTAAGTGGACCAGCAAGAAAGGCAGAATGAGCTTGAGCCACTGAATTGGGATGTTGCAGACCATCAGCAGGCTTTTGAGCAATAACTGGCTGTTGCATAGCCTTCACACAAGCCATCTGCGTTGCATCATACACTTGCAAGACCTGACTGTTTTTCAGGGTTCTGTATTGCTCGAACCACGAGGATGCTGTTTGGGGATATTGGTTTCGCCGTACATGACTGATTGATTCATCGGAATTTTCTGTTTCGTTTGTTTCATTCAGGTCAGATGAGCTCAAATGTGATGCAGCACCATGCTCCCCTGATTGATCCACCTTGTGAAGATGCTCAAGCATCTTTTGACTGCAAAAAGTTCATCATAGCATAGCAACTCATGTAATTCATATTGTCAGGAAAGGAAATAAGTTACAAAAATAGAACTATGAAGTGCTTGATTGTCAAATAACAAGAAGTACTGGAAAGCCCTATACTCAAGTTGCCTATTTTATTACCAGCGGGAAAGAATATCACAACAGCTAACGATAGTTGACTAACAAAGCGCCTAGTATCCCTGTCCATATCACAGATCAATGACAAATTCTCAACAAGCAAGGCAGCATTAGCTGAAGGCATCGTGGTGACACTGATCTACAGCACTAGCAAATCACACAAAAAATATTTGGGCTACCTTGACTGAGCATTTTCATTCGAAGGCGACGAAACAAGAGATCTTCCAAGAGAGGACATATTATGAGACATGACCAATATTCCCGGTAGAGTTGCCTCAGTGCCTTTCAAATCAACCTGAAACCATGGAATGACCATTTCAAGAACGGTAAAAATAATGGACCATATTGTTATTTAAGGACTTGAAAGAGCATGAGAAAAGGTCAATATTCTTAAAATAAGTTTACACACAGTCATCACCTTTTCCATTCCTGCATTGCTCTTATCAGTCTGAACAATAATGTTTGAACTGGCAATATGCCCTTGACCAGGGCTTCTAATTGCTCCGGAGACCTGCTGAGGCATAGCTCTAGAAAACGAAACATGATTGGCTCCGTAAGGGGATTCCATGTCTACATTTAGATTTCCCATAGGATGGTACTGAAACTTATGAATACCAGTCGGCTTCTGAGCACCCTGACCAAATGGATTTTGTTTGCTATCTCTCAAATTTCCAAACTCATCAGCATTTGACCACTCATGTTCTCGAAAGATACCAGTGGACCTATGAAGGGATGCATTCAAATGAAATCCACTAGCTAAATTCTCCTTTCCATTAAAGTTTTCTCTCTCGTACATTCTGTTGATTCCCAATGATTGCATTGTTTGAACACTTCTATCCATATTGCTGCAATTACTCCCCTGAACCTCACTTTGTCTGGTGTTTATTGAAGAATCAACGGGCCTCCAGAAATCAAAACCATGACTCTTTGGAAGCGGTTGAATACTTTCTCCCTGGGATCTTCTGGTGGCCAAAGATGATGTAGCAGCATTACTTAAAGTGGAGTTTTGCCTATCAATCAATTGGTCATGCTCGAATCCATCAGTGGGAACTGAGTCAGCATTAGAAACGGCAAAATCATGACTAACTTGTTCATGTAAGCTTCTGTTTTGACTGACATTCTGAAAAGATATAAGTGTGTTCCTACTATAATTACTAGAAACTGCATGGTCACCAGGCATTGCGGTCTCGATCACATTCCAGCCACTTGTTCTGTTATTCTGTTGATCCCCAGGAATTGATGAAGACATGCTCTGTTGAACAGTCCAAGATCCGCCCATTATTCTCTTTCTTTCAGCATCTGAAGAGTTAGCAATATTTCCACAAATTTGACTACCTTCTGAAGAATTCCTCTGCAGATGGCTCCGCTCTAATAACCTGTGTCCATGTGAAAAATCATGAATATTTCTCGGAGAATCAGCTTGCAGAATCTCAGATCTCCCAGAAGAAGCAGTTTTCACATTCTCACTTTGTCCATGAAGGGCCCTTAGATCTGATTGATGAAAACCTGAAACACTAGGGAAACCACTACTCTTCACGACATTATCGGCCAACTGCACAGATCTTGAACTTAACAAAGAAGTGTGCAAGGTGTCATCACCCCAAGCTAATTGTTGTCTGGCGCTTTCATTCTCTGAAAGAGGCTTCTGATTACTAATTGAAGGTTTAGCACTCTGAACACTGAGACCACTCCACTCTTCCTGAACTATTTGATTATCACTAGAAGTTTCTGCCAATGCAGATTGCATAAGTGCACTCCAACTACCACTTTGCACAGAAGGGAATCCAGAGCTAGATCCTGTACCATCAAACATGCTATAGTTTCCGGAAACCATATTGGTTCCTCCACTGAAGGCACCCCAAATACTGTCATCAGCACCAAACAAAATCCTCTCTTCAGTTGGATCTAATGTACCGACACTCTGTGAAGACGCAACCGATGATGACGTTTTTCCTTGTGGTGCTTCTGATAAATGAGCAAACTCTTGGCTGCCATCAAACTCCTCTAGTGATACATTGCCTTGTGGGGAGTTCACTTGCTGAGAGTTACCTAAGTTAAACCCACTACTTAAGCCTACATCCTCAAACTGCTTAGAAACCAAATGTCCATCCTGGACACTACCCTGATCTGGTAATGATGAGTATAGGCTACCGGGAAATGGATGTACATTAGAGGCTATCTGCTGCATTGCAATGTCGTCAATTTCCATTTGAGAGATTTGACTCAGATTTTCTCTGGACCCGGAGTGAGAAACCTCATAAATGGATTGGTCAACCTGTTGGGGTACCAATCCCATCACATGAGGCCCCTGAACTTGTTCAGGAGAAAGGACCAGACTGCCAGACGATCCCTGCAGAACTGGAGAGGCACCATGCGGCACCCAACTGGTATTTTCTGTGAGCCCAGATTGCCATGAGTAGCTAGACGCATCATTTACAGGAATACCATTGAGTTGCATGGATGAATGGCTTGCCAAGGCCGGTTTCGCCATCGCTAACAATTGACTGGTGGAACTCTTTTTCCAATTTTCTTGTTGCTGTAGCATCTGCCTTTGAACATCTTGTAATTGCTTAAACATCAGTTGTTGCTGCAGTAGCTGCATGTCACTGATACTGTTCTGTTGCCCATGAAAAGATTGCATAGCTGAAGGATGCTGACCACCCATTTGTTCTTGACGGCTCGAAAAATGAAAACTGACAGGAGCTTCAGCATTTAGTGACTTTACAGAATCGCGTTTATGAAGATCCATGCCTCTCACCCGCTGGGAATCAAGAAAAGGAAAGCCTTTAGATACCAAATTATGCTGATCTGATTCAGTATCCATGCCCAAAAAATTTGCTTCATTCTGGGCAGCTGGAAAGAATTGATGCCCTTGTATATAGCCATTTAACGATGTTTGTAGGCTGTGGAATTGGCTTCCAGACAATTCAGGCTGCATATTTGTCTGTGTAAAGCTCAAGCCATGTGGTATATGGAAAGGACTTCCATGCCGTGCATCGATATCTTCCAGAACCACAAAAGAAAGGGTAGTCAATTCATGCACTCTTAACCATGGAAGTACAAATAAAAGCATACGATGTACAAATTTACAAATTATGGGTTCCTTAAACGGGAAAGGATCACAAAGAGGAGCATGGGCACATCCAATTGTAAAAGAGAACTCATTTAAGTGAAAAGAAATGGCTCTAATGACATTGGAAGTACTGTTACCTGATTGCTGCACACTGTAGTTCCTTAGGTCAGGAATAAAAGGAAATCCACTTTGTCTTTGGCTCCCAACCAACAAATTATTACTTAAGCCAGGCCAGGTCTGGTCAACAACATCCAAGCGACTGTGACCTTGGGATAAGCTTTCTTGCCCAAAAAAATGGTTCTCCCTGTCTCCAACTCCGTTGCCAGGCATAGATGAACCGACCACAAAGATTTAACAGGTAAAATTTACACAAAAGGATCACCAAGCACAGATTCGGATGGATTGTGGATTCGCCAGATTAACCACCAAATGTAAACTTCTTCCCCGTACATGGAGCTTGTCCCTGACGATCATATCCCCACCCGCCAAACTCTGATCCTGTAGACAAACAGTAGATTACACTAACAAACAAAAATAGAGCAATTTGTGGCCAGAATAAATTATGACAACAAAAGAGCAGTATAGATACCATGAGAACGAGCCACAGATAATGATCTGTACTCTCTTCGCTCCCACATATCTATTGCATGTCTAAATAAAATCAACAGCAAAAACTACGAAACAAAATCCATGGGTCAGAAGGTCACGTGATTGAGCATTCACCAAAGAAACTGGAGCAGATTAAAATGAATTGTTCCAATCGGCCACTTTCTGCTGTTAAACTCGTTTATGGATAAAATGGCCATAAAAGCATGCAAGGAGAGTGCATGTGTGAGAGAGAGAGAGAGAGAGAGAGAGATGGAGACGGAGACGGAGAGCATTGTGAAACGGGACATCTTTTTTCTGCTAGCACACGAAGCAGGAGATCTCAAAGCCAGATCAAGGTGCAAATTCAGGAGCAACAAGAAAGGAAAAACTTCGGACATGGCACGAATCCGAGAAGAAAAACAGCTAGTGGCAGCTTATAGACAGACAGAAAGAGGCATGAACTCATAACTCAAGGCACTCATGGACTTATCGAACCATGGACCCATTCAACATCACCATCACCTTTATCCCAACCTAGTTGGGTTGGCGGACGATGAACCATGGACCCATTGAACAACAAAAATCTCCAAAAGCTTCAGATACAGAGTGAACACCTCTATCGTTGCATGAACCAAAAGAAATCCAACTTAAAGTAGCTAATTTTTCTGCTATGCAAAGAGCAATCAAGAACAACTACGATTGCAGAGCTCAACTCACGCACAACATCATTCCGCATTAGAACAATACATTGCACCTCGCGCCGCCGAATTAAGACGACAGCACAAAACCTTTTGCTTCATTCCAAGGCTTCACTCGCTGAAATCACAGAAACGCAGAACGACTAACGAACGAAGTTTCACTTTCCTCTGCAACTCACGAACCATAGACTACGAACTCTGAATAATCTCACTCCCACTCAAAATGCGCACCGACAATTAAAATAGGAAGCTGCCGCAGCGTAACCACAGCTCGACAACATCCTACAGAGTCAGAAACCGAGGGACTAGCTAAAGTACCTGAGCTTCGCCTCGAACTTCAGAATCCAAGCAAGATTCGACGCCTACAGAGAGTGAATTAGGGTTTACGGAGGAGAGCTGCTCGATTGGAGCTCAGTCTGGCGCTCGGAATGGGCCCACCGAGTCAGCTGAGTTGCGAATTCGAGCGTCCTGAGTCGATGAGTGCCGGACCCAGAGGGAGAAGACTGACAGAACGAGAGCTCGGACTTTAGGGAGAGAGAGGAGAGCAAGAGCTGAGATGAAGTAAGTGAAAGTGAGCGAAATTTTCAACGAACCTGAGGTACGTCTCTCAGGTCCGGGTTCGGAAGCTAGGCCCGAAGTACGAACCTTGGGCATGTAAGAGAAGCCGAACCTACAACCCCAACCATTAAAAAAAAAAAAGGGAAAAAGGAGAATTTTCCGATCGCCACCCCCCGCTGTAATAAAACTAAAAGCGTGTTTTTTTCTTACAGCGCCCCGAAAAAAAATGACAGAAAAGGAAAGAGAGAGAGAGAGAGAGAAAAGGAAGCACGTCTCTCTATTTCCACGACGCTATCAACTGTTTTGGCAATAGTAAAAAAAAAGGAGCCGGCCTATTTCCACACCAAACAATAGCAACGGGCACGGCGTTTCTCTGGGCAAACGCGGCATTTCTGTGCATTTCAAGGGGACCATCGCATGGTTGGTCATTGTAATTGAAAAATAAGTTCGCGTGTCTATAAGAAAAATGTTAAAAAGAGCGCTCTCGACTTATTGACAAGATGATCGTAAATTGTAAAATTATGCTTTACAAAACATCGATAATAAGAGCGAGCTATTGCTAAATAAAAATAAAATCCATTCGTACATACATATTTGTTCCGGACTCTTGTCCCGACCCAGACGAGGGCTACTCTTGCTCAACGCCAACAAGGGTAGCCTGAAGCCCGCTCACGACGAGGGTGAGATCAGTGATGGCAGAGGGAGGGGAGGGAGAAAAAAAAATGAAATGAAATGAAAAAAACATAAAAATCAAAAAAATAAAGGATAAAAATACCTTTCGATCAGGCTTTTCTTTGAAATAATTTGAGCACTCCATACCCTTATTTAAAAAGAAAACCACTTCAAGCCATTCTTTAAGAAAATGAGGGCATTTCAGGTCCTTTTTTGAAAATTTCCCCCACTTTTATTTACTTGAGTCATTTATGGGTTCACAATAAATTTTAAAAATGGGTCAAATATATATTTAGGCTTATAAAGCCAATTCAAATAAGATTTTAACTCAACCTATTTTCGGCTCCTGACCTTCACAATCCCAAACACCGCTTGTAAATGGGCCACAAAAAATATATTAGTCTACGTTTTTTATTTTTCTAAAAAATAAATAAAATTAAAAATGCAAAAACTGTTTTGGAACACTGCCACGCATTGGTGACAGCCTTGCTTGCTGCCAGATCGTCGTCTCAAGCTACCAGAGAAAATGGAAAAAAAAAATATAAAATAAAAAAAATTATTTTCTAAAAAAATAAATGATAATCTTCAATAATAATAAAAATAAAATTTATTTTAAAAAAAATCAATTGCATGAAAGTGTTTTGCAATATCATTTTTCTTAATAAATTATAAAATATAAATATTTTATGATTTGGTTAAATATAGAAGTATTTAAGTAATACGAGTTGAGTCAAGTATGGATCATTAAACCCGATTTGACTCGCTCGATTGAAATTTTCGAGTGGACCATCACATGGTACACGTATTTATAAGAATCTTGTTAAAAAGCACTCTCAACTTATTGAAAAGACAATTGTAAATTGAAAAATTATGCTTAAAAACAGCAATAATAAAAGCGTCATCGCGACCAAATACTAATAAAAAGAAAACACGTAATTGTTGTTGGGGATTTTATCCCTTTAAAGGTGAATGAGAGTGTGGGGTTGTGGGAGTCCCACATAAGATAGGAGATAGATGGGAGATGGGTTTATTAAGTGGAACCTCACAAATGGGTTTGGGCCCCAAGGGGCACCGCACTTTTGTGAACAGAAGAGAACCTACACAAAGCTAGGTAGGCCCACACGCACGCGCCGCCGTCACCTCGGTTCGGGCTCGGGCCCAGGCTTGGGCTTTTTGGTGTTCCATTTTTTATTATATTGTTTTTTGTCCATCAATCTTTTATTTTTGCCAAACAGACACTTGGTTTCTAATTTATGCCGAACAGACACATGGTCGAACAGGTTCGTCTGAAAACTCTTGAACAGTTGCACTTGAACAATTATGAATGTTCAAGGAATAACGAACAAATATAATTGTTCGTAAAGAGTCGTTCGTTTTGGAAAACCACTGTCCGAATTGAAGCTTCGTGGCCTCTGTTTTTTCTTAACATAAATAGTCATCGATCGTGACTATTGTTTTTTGATCGAAACCATCCCTCACGATTTTATAACTTGCATTCTCGTTTTTTTCCTCTCATTCTTTATGTGCGATAATTCTGCAAAGTTACGTTCACCGGAGTCCTTTGAAGAAGTACCGCTTCGGAGGAACGCGATCCGTTCTATCCTAGGAGACAATTGTCCAACGTCCTCGGGTACTGATTAAGGGGGTAAATTTGTCTTAAGGACACAGCGACATTTCATTGGACTCGGATCAACATCCTACTTTTTCTGTTCACCTCGTTTGCATTGGTTACAGGTTAGTTCTTTCAAACCGCATATCTCTTATACGAACTTAGGCGATAACAATTTTAAGACAAATTTTCTACTGTTGATGTTTCTCGTGCTTAGTTCGTGTGGTCTTTTCGTTGTAAGTATTATGTAGCATTGAAACAAAATTGACGCATTCATTTGAAGTTCCACAATATTCTGTTTCGCATATCACGTCTTGGCTATTCTGATAATTTTTGTGTGGTAAATTATTTCTATATAACATACGTTATTGTACCACGTATAGTTACTTGTGCGTCATTACAAGTATTCGGTTTTACTTGTACGATATTACTAGTATTATGTTTATTGTCGTGTTAATTGTTAAAAAAATTCTGATTTTGCAATAGAAATAGCTTCGACTTCAACTCCGATTACTCCTATTCCGAATCATGGAGAGAAGCCAGAAAAGTTCAATGGTTCTGATTTCAAGAGATGGCAACAAAAGATGTTTGGCTCTAATTTCAAGAGATGGCAACAGAAGATGTTCTTTCTCACAACCTTAAACTTGGCAAGATTCCTCAATGAGGATGGTCCTAAATTGGATGTTGGAGAGACAAACAAGGAAAAGGTTGCCGCTGTTGATGCATGGAAGCATTCTGACTTCCTATGTCGCAACTATGTCCTCAACGGTTTGGACAATACTCTTTATAACGTCTATAGTCCGTTGAAAACGTCTAAGGAGTTATGGGACAGTCTAGACAAGAAATGCAAAACTAAATATGCCAGATTGAAGAAATTCATTGTCGGCAAATTTATAGACTTCAAGATGGTTGATTTAAAAACCATCTTAAGTCAGGTTCAAGAACTTCAAGTGATTATGCATGATATTCATGCTGAAGGAATGACTCTAAGTGAGTTATTTCAAGTGGCTGCCTTCATTGAAAAATTGCCACCATCTTGGAGAGATTTCAAGAATTATCTCAAACACAAGAGAAAAGAATTGTCACTTGAAGCCTTGATTGTTCGGTTGAGGATAGAGGAAGACAACAGGTTTTCTGAGAAGAAAGTTGGCAAGAATCTAGAGGTCTCAAGGGCCAATGTTGTTGAAAAAGGATCAAAACCCAACAAGAAGAGAAAAGTACCTAGCATGTGTGGAGAGGGATTCACTAAAGGTCTGAAAAAGTTCGTTGGCAAATGTTTCAACTGTGGGAAGTCTGGACACCGAGCTAAAGACTGTAGAGCCAAAAAAAGACAGAAAACTCAAGCAAATATGGTGGAACAGATTTCTAATGGTGTTGATGATATCAATCTCACTTCTATGATATCTGAGTGTAACATGGTGGGAAACTCCAAGGAATGGTGGATTGATACTGGAGCAACTCGTCATATTTGTGCAAACATATCGATGTTCTTGTCCTATACTATTGTGAGGGGTGATGAAAACTCTATATAGATAATTCATCAACTTCTAAGGTTGAAGGTGTTGGAAAGATTGCTCTGAAGATGACATCTGGCAAAATCGTGACACTAAAGGTCTGTTTGGCAATGTTCCCGTTTCTCTGTTTCTGTTCCCGGGAACAGTAAAGAACAGAAACATGTCTGGTAATGCAAATAATTATGATTCTGATTCTGTGTTTCGGAACACTTTTAGACCACTTTTCAGAACAAAAAAAAAAGTTGATTTTTGTGTTCCGGAACACTTTTGCAAATCTCTGTTTTCCACGATAGACTTTTATGAATTTTTCATCGATACTTTCAGTTCTTGTTGAAACATAATTTATAATTATAATTATATTTATATTTATTTTTATTTTTAAAATTAATTTAAAAATAACAAAAAATCATAAAAATTGTAAAATCAATTTTGAAAGCATTGGCTGAGCCTTAGGAACCAATTTTGAATTAAAAATAGTTTTCATATTTTTTAAATTTATTTAATTATAAATTATCCAAAAAAATTAGAAAAATATCATTCGTGGTCAGAAAAATACACAGATATAGTTTATATTTTTATTTCAATTTCCTCTTTAAGATGGTATTTTTAAATCTAAAAAAGATTAAACTTTCTTTTTCGCAACTCTTTTTTATTTTTTCGTTTATTTTTCTTAATCACTATTTGATTTAATTATTTTCTCTTTTCTTTGTCATCAAATATAATTATTTAATTATTTAATTTAAATGCAAATTAGGAACAAAAAATTTATGCAGTTACCAAACGCGTTTCTGTTCTTGGAACAAAAATTTTAGCAGTTACCAAATGCGTTCTGATTCTCAAAAATCATCCGGGAACAAAAACACTGAGGAACAGAAACACGGGAATAGAAACATTACCAAACATAGCCTAAATAATGTTCTGCATGTGCTAGATGTTCGCAAGAATTTAGTGTCCGGATCTCTCCTGAGCAAGAATGGCTTTAAGTTGTTTTTTGTATCTGATAAGTTTGTACTCTCAAAGAATGAGATGTATGTCGGAAAGGGTTATCTGAGTGATAGTTTGTTTAAGCTAAATGTAATGACTGTTGTAACCAAGGATGATATGAATAAAGCTGCTTCTACTTATGTGCTTGAGTCTCCTGATATTTGGCATGCTAGATTAAGACATGTCAATTACAAGTCAATAAAGAAATTGATGAATATGGGATTATTTGCAAAGTTTGAATGTCCAAGTGAAAAATGCCAAGTGTGTGTTGAATCTAAATTTTCTAAGCCTCATTTTCATTCTGTAGATAAGAGAAACACAGAACTTTTAGATTTAATACACACAGACATATGTGATTTGAAAACAATACCGTCAAGGGGTGGTAAAAAGTATTTCATCACATTTATAGACGACTGTTCAAGGTATTGTTATATCTATTTGCTTAGCAATAAAGATGAGGCTTTGAATGCTTTTAGAACCTATAAATCTGAAGTTGAAAATCAGTTGAATAAGAAAATCAAAATGATAAGAAGTGATAGAGGAGGTGAATATGAATTTCCTTTTGAGGAAATTTGTTCTGAGTTTGGTATTATTCACCAAATCACTGCTCCTTATACGCCACAATCAAATGGAGTGGCGGAAAGAAAAAAAAATCAATCTTTAAAGGAAACAATGAATGCATTGTTGAATAGTTCTGGTTTGCCACAGAATTTGTGGGGGGAAGCTTTCTTAACAGCAAATTTCATTTTAAATAGAGTACCCCACAAAAAGACACAACAAACTCCCTATGAGAAGTGGAAAGGCAGAATGCCTAACTTGAATTATCTCAAAGTGTGGGGGTGTTTAGCTAAGGTTGTTGTTCCTAAACCTAAGAAGGTTAAGATAGGACCAAAAATCGTTGATTGTGTTTTTATTGGATATGCTCTGAATAGTAATGCATATCGATTTCTTGTTCACAAGTCTGAGATCCCAGATATACATGTTAATACGATTATTGAATCAAGGGACGCTTCGTTCTTTGAAAATATATTTCCGTATAACATAGTATATAAGCCAATTGATAACGATAAGAGGCATCGAGATATTACACCTAGAAGTGATCCAATGGAGGATGAACCTAGACGTAGTAAAAGACAATGGACTTCTACATCTTTTGAACCTGATTTTCTAACATATTTGTTAGAGAATGAGCCTTGGACATTTAAGGAAGATGTAACATCCCCAGAAGCTCCGCTATGGAAAGAAGCTATCAACAGTGAAGTTGAATCCATCCTGTCTAACCATACTTGGGAATTGGTAGATCTTCCTCCCAGCAATAGGCCGCTACAATGTAATTGGATATTTAAGAGGAAAATGAAAGCAAATGGTACTATTGATAAGTATAAGGGTCGGCTTGTAGTAAAAGGCTACAGGCAACGAGAAGGTCTTGATTATTTTGACACTTATTCACCAGTCATGAGGATTACATCTATACATATGTTAATTGATATAGCAGTGTTGTATGGACTTGAAATCCATCAAATGGATGTCAAAACAGCCTTCCTAAATGGGGATTAGGAAGAAGAAATATATTTAGAGCAACCTGAAGGATTCATTATTCTAGGACAAGAGAAGAAAGTATGTCGGCTTATCAAGTCACTCTACGGCTTGAAACAATCACCAAAACAATGGCATGCTAAATTCGATCAAGTCATGTTGTCGAATGGTTTCAAGATTAATGAGTGCGACAAATGTGTATATGTTAAGAACACTCATAATAGCTTTGCCAATTTATGCTTGTATGTAGATGATATGCTTATATTGGGCAGCAATAGTGAGGTTGTCAAAGCAACCAAACGCATGCTCACAAGCAAATTTGATATGAAAGACATGGGGGTCGCGGATGTTATTTTATGAATTAAAATCCGTAAAACATTTGAAGGGTTGTCTCTATCTCAATCCCATTATATTGAGAAGATTCTTGAAAAATGCAAGAATCTAGGCATCGCACCAGTAAATACCTCGATAGATGTTAATTTACATCTCTCAAAGAATACTGGTGAAAGCAACGCTCAAAATGAGTATGCTAGTATACTAGGCAGTTTAATGTATGTCATGAACTGTACTAGGCCAGATATAGCTTGTGCGGTAAGCAAGTTAAGTCGTTTTACAATTAGTCCAAATGAAAATCATTGGAAAGCTATGAAACGTGTATTGGGCTACTTGAAGCATACTCAAGACTATGCTTTGCATTACACATAATATCTAGCAGTACTTGAAGGATACTGTGATGCAAATTGGATAATCTGCACAAAAGACATAAAATTAACAAGTGGATATGTGTTCACACTTGGTGGGGGAGCAGTGTCTTGGAAATCATCCAAACATACTTGTATAGTAAGATCTACTATGGAATCAGAATTTATTGCTCTGGATAAAGCTAGTGAAGAAGCAGAGTGGCTTCAAAATTTCCTGGAAGATATTCCTAATTGGCCTAAACGAGTGCCAGCTGTATGTATTCATTGTGATAGTCAAGCGGCAATAGGAAGGGCAAGGAATGTCATGTATAATGATAAATCTCGACATATACGTCGAAGACACGATACCGTAAGACAACTTCTCTCTAGTGGAATTATAACAATTGACTATGTGAAGTCAAAGGATAAGTTGCGGATCCATTAACAAAAGGCCTAACTAGATAAATGGTTCTGACAACATCAAGGGGAATAGGTTTAAGGCCGATAAGTAAGTCGTCATAGCGGAAACTCTACCTAGTTGACTGGAGATCTCAAGATATAGGTTCAAAGGGACAACCAAGTTATGAAGACAGTGAAAAGTACTGTAAATTTTTACTCATTCCCGTATGGAAAACAGTATTGATTTGTGAAGGTTAAGCGAAAGCTTTTAATGATTCAGAATTAAGAATGTAATATGTAGCACATTCAAAAATCACCTATGTGAGTGTGAAGTGAAAGCCGCTTCCGTGAGAATTGAAAATGCCGAATTCTCTAGAGCACTCATGAGACCATGCGGTGTTCACGGCCAAAACGAACACAACAGCGAGAACTAACTTTGTTCGAGAGATAGTTGTGTGTTTTCTATTGTCTAGGCTTACATTAAAGGTCGACAGTTCAAAGACATCAAGTCTACTAATTGACCGAGTAAGTCCGATAGGTCTCACTAGGGAAAGTTCAAAGTCTCAAGACTACTTATCCTGATGCAACGTTCTCTCATGGAATAATCGTACATTGCATTTCATGCATACACGATGAGTCATGATATCTCATTCATGTGGGGGATTGTTGGGGATTTTATCCCTTTAAATGTGAATGAGAGTGTGGGGTTGTCATAGGATAAGAGATAGATGTGAGATGAGGTTTATTAAGTGGAACCTCACAAATGGGTTTGGGCCCCAAGGAGCACCGCACTTTTGTGAACGGGAGAGAACCTACGCAAAGCTAGGTAGGCCCACACGCGCGCGCCGCCGCCGCTCGTCCACCCGCCGGCTCGGTTCGGTTCGGGCCTGGGCTTCTTGGTGTTCCATTTTTTATTATATTATTTTTTGTCCATCAATCTTTTATTTTTTCGAATAGACACTTGGTTTCTAATTTATGCCGAACAGACACATGGTCGAACAGGTTCGTCTAGAAACTCTTGAACAATTATGAATGTTCAAGGAATAACGAACAAATATAATTGTTCGTAAGGAGTCGTTCGGTTTGGAAAACCACCGTCCGAATTGAAGCTTCGTGACTCTTCGTGGCCTCTGTTTTTTCCTAATATAAATAGTCATCGATCGTGACTATTGTTTTTTGTCCGAAACCATCCCTCACGATTTTATAACTTGCATTCTCGTTTTTTCCTCTCATTCTTTCTGTGCGATAATTCTGCAAAGTTGCGTTCGCCGGAGTCCTTGAAGAAGTACCACTTCGGAGTAACGCGATCCGTTCTATCCTGGGAGACAATTGTCCAACGTCATCGGGTACTGATTGAGGGGGGCAAATTTATCTTAAGGACACAGCGACATTTCGTTGGGCTCGGATCAACATCCTGCTTTTTCTGTTCACTCGTTTGCATTGGTTACAGGTTAGTTCTTTCAAACCGCATATCTCTTATACGAACTTAGGCGATAACAATTGTACCTATTGGACAGGACCAGGAGAGTGCCCTTCGAGGAGTCCTAAATTACTGAACTTGTCAGCACGTGACAACATGGATCCGAGGTCTCTTTAGTCCTTCCATCAAAGTGCACGTTTTATCTTTAAACTTGCGTTTTTCTTTCTAATGTGGTCATCGAACTTATAAATTGTGTTATGAAGTTGTTGAACTCGTGGAATCTATTAATCAAGTCCATGTGTGTCGAAATCCAACAAAATGAAGTTGATACATCTGTTCAAAAGTTCAAGGTGAAAAAAATTCTGAGTAATAATAGCTAATTAGTTTGACCGAGTAAATCGCAGGAACATTAATACTGGATAAAAAATAAGAAAGCTTTTCATTCATCATTCCATGACGAGGTTCCATATTGGAATTTTTGTCAGCGGCGATCAAAGCATGGTTTCGGTCCGTTATAATCAACGGCAAAAAAGATTTGATTGCAAGATCCTATAAGTTGAAGGGTTTGATTGATAAATTACACTTCTAATGACCATGTCGAAAATAATGTATGGAGGCTGGGGGGGAGACGGATTGCCAACCTCAAGAGATGATAGACCACTTTCACTAGTGTCTAGCAAGGGTTGTGAGACCCTGGGTAGATAGTTTTACATGCCTGCTTATCTCGCATTTCTAAATACATCGACAATAAATTTGATCGTGAAAATATCATCGAGTAGTAATGTTCGACTCTCTCCAAACATGTTTATCGTACATACTTAATATGAGATTGTTTCTCTATCTACGAGGCCTACCACAGATGAGTGTGCATTCGTAGATTGAGAAATTACCATTTGTGTACGTATATGCTTACTCGCTCCGTTGTAAATTTAAATACTTAGAACTTTGTTTTTTCAAATTAAATAATTAGAATCTAGAAACAAGTGTTAGTTATCTTCATGTACAAAAATAAGCTAGAGATTAGACATAATGTATTACTCAAGTAAGGGAACTCGGCCTTGTCATGAAAGATGTTATGACGTGATATAATTCGCTAGTAATTAATTAATTCCTCATTGGATAACATAAATTTAAGAAGTTGCACTCCGCGATTCCAATAGAATTGACGTATTTACCCTCACTTATTCACTTGGTTCTCCTGGAATAAATCGATAATTTTTATATTTCCAAAACAAAAGTAGTCAACTTATTCCAAATATTCTTCCTCTCCGGAAAAAAAAAAAAATCGCCGTCACTTTGCTCTTGTTTAGCTACTAAGGTCGTGGCGCACATGTACGTAATTGCACAATTCGCATAAAAAGAAAGTGAGCGAGGAATTGGTGTGACCAAACCTAAAAGATTATTTTTCCGACCAAAAAAAAAACTAAAAGATTGTTTTTATCTTTAAATTCCACGACATTTCAATTTTCTCATTCATATTACTAAATTCACCATTTTCTAAATAAGTCTATTTTTAATACGAGAAAATAGATTTAATGTTTTATAGAAACGATACTAGGTATACGCAATCAAATCCCCCCCCCCCCCCAAAAAAAAAGAGTGCTCAAATGAACATTTAAATAAGGAATAATAAAAGTAATACACAATAGTGATATTTTTATAAAGTTATTGGTATGCCCAGGGGATTAAATTTTTATTGATGAGCTAAGTGGATACAAAAGAAATGATACAATACTTAAGAGAGGAAAAATGCCAACAAAAATCTTGAACAATACTCATTGCGACATATTTTCCCCAAACTTTTTTTTTATGAAACAAGAAACCCCAAACTTATACTCGTGTGACCTATTTACCCGACTCTTATCCCAATTTTTATGAAAGAAAAAAAAACTTTAAATTTGTATCCGTGTGACGCATTCACCACAAAACACATATATCCCAAAATTTTAAGATAAACGTGTCACATACCTACAAGTTTAAAGTTTTTGGTGTCACTGAAAAATAATTAGGGGTAAACGCGTTGAGTATAAGTTAGGGGCATTTGATGTTATAAGAAAAAGTATGGGGTAAAGGTGTCATAAGGGTATAAATTTGGAGTTTTTGATGTCATAAAAAAGTTTTTGGTAAATTTGTCACAACGAACACAGTTTAGGGCTTTTGGTGATTTTTTCCTTTCAAGAAAAGAAGGCGAGCTGGTATTTAATTGAAGGTTCGTAAATATCATAAAAAAACTCAAATCAGTACACATGAGATAAATTTACTTCAAACTAATTTTTCAATCACAAAAAATCCCAAACGGATATACTTACGATAAATTTACCCAATTTTTTTTAAAAAAAATCTTAAACTGATATATATCTAACAAATTCATCCTTTGTTAATTTCCGTTAAATTGGATTAATATCATGAAAAATCCCAAAAGAATACATCTATAATAAAAGGAGGATAAAAATCTCAACTTGGTGAATCTGTTAACTGTTACATGTCATTTAACTTAGCAATTTGTCGATAAAATTTAAATAAAAATTTACGGAGGGTAGATGTGGCACATGTGTATCGGCTAAGGATTTTTTGTAGTAAAAAAATTGATTTGTGATAAAATTATTATAAATGTATTAACTTGTTGATTTTAACCCTTTAATTTATTAGAGAAATTTTCAAAAAAGGGCATCAAGTGCCCTTATTTTTAAATAAGGGTATAAAGTGAACCTTATTTCAAAAAAGGGCCTCAGTAGCATTATTTTTGTCTTTTTACATTATATATTTTTTCCATTTGCCCTTTCTTTTTTCTTTTTTTCTTCTTTCCTTTTTCTTTTTTTCTCTTCTGCTCGCCGTCGGCTGTGGGTTGGGCAGGCCATGCTATCCATAGGCGAGAGCCAGCCTCACCTCGCCCAGCCCATGAGAGGGCTGGCCTTGCGGCCGCCGGCGAGGGGAGCCTACGCTAGATCGGGCGAGGGCTCACCTCGCCCTGCCTAGGCGAGGTAGGTCCTCTCCAGCGGCTGCGAGGTGAGCCCACCCAAGCACCCAAGCAAGGGCTAGCCTCGGGGCCGCAGCAAGGGGACCTCGTCTCTCTTCTCTTCCAGAGCTCCAAAGTCCACCGCGGCAATGGTGAGTTCGAAAAGGTTTCAACTCTTGGAAACTGCTTTAGATTTCCCTTGCTTATCGTAGCTTTGCTGGTTCGTGCACTGCAGTTGTTTCGGTTCCTTCGAACACGCTGAAGAAATAGTTTCGAGCATAACTATATATTGGTTTAAGGTTGAGTAGCATTATCGAGTGTGAAAAACCTGAGTAGTGGCCTAATGCAGATGATTGCTCAAATTGTCGGCGGCCACGAGGCCAACCCTCGCGTGGGCTGGGCGAGGCGATTCCTCAGACCCCAGCGAAGACCGGCCTTGCCTGGGCAGGGCCTCACCTCACCTTATCTAGAGAGTAGGGTTGTCAATTTGGCCCGCCGATCCGGCCCGGCCCGAAATTTTCGTGCATTTTCGGGCTAGGTCTGGTATTCGGGTCGGGCCTGCCCGGCGGCAAACTTTTTTTTTATACCTGTTTTTTCTTTTAAATTTAATTTGTTTTTATATTTTTTCATTTGATGGTTCATTAATTGATTTCGATTCAAAAAAAATTTAAAAAAAGGAAAGAAAAAAACAATTCAGCCCTAATTCGGCTTGGCCCGACCCAGTTCGGGCCGGCCCGAGCATGGTACTGCTCATTTCGGGCCGGCTCGGGCTGGACCGAGATCCGGTCCATTGACACCCCTACTAGAGAGGGCTCCCCTTGTCGACAGCCGCCATGGCGGTCAGCGAGAAAAGAAAAAGAAAAAAAGAGAAAGAAAAAGATGCAAAAGGGAAAAAGAAGAAGAAGGGAACAGGTAAAATAAGTCAGAAAATGTAAAAAGACCAAATTACCTAGTTTCCACTTCTTCTTTTTTAAGAAATAAGAGCACTTAAGGGTGCATGATTCTCTTTTTGTTTCCCTGTTTTTTTGTTCCAAGAATAGCTTTGGAACAAAAATGCATTTGACAACGCAATGTAATTTTTTTATTTTCCAGCCAAACTTTTGGCTTAGAGGTTTTGGATGAGAAATGAGAAGTTAAAAAAAGCTACTTTTTTGTTTCATAAACAAAAATTCGAAACAATTTGCTTATTCTTTGTTGCTCCTCCCTTATCACAGCCGACCATCGCCTTCGGTCGCCGATCGCCGCCGCCGCCTCCGATCGCCGGCCGCCGCAACCCGTCATCGGTCGCCGGCGGCGGCGGCGAAAAGCTCGTCCGAAAATAGAATTTTTTTGACGTTGTCAAACGATTTTTTTTTTCAGAAATAGAAAAATTGTATCGTTACCAAACACGTTTTTTGTCTGAGAAACTTGTCTAGGATATAGAAATGAAAAAAATTATTTCTTGCCAGAAATGGAGTCCGGGAAGAGAAAGGGAATGTTTTTTGTTTGAGAAACTTGTCTAGGGAAAAAACATGAAAAAATTATTTTTTGCATGAAATGGAGTCCTGGAAGAGAAAGGGGATCATGCACCCCTCAGACTCTTTTTATGAAATTTTTTCAATTAATTATGTAATAGGTTTCGACAAAAAAAAAATACGTAATCAGTATTTATGGGAAAAAGAGAGGAAGCGTAATTAAGGATGGAGGTAATTGTTTATTTCCATTAAATATATTGGAAGAGGTGGAAAAGTGATATACAATTCTCTGGCTGGGCTTGGTGCATTCGAAAGATGAAAAAATAGATATAATTGTCAGTTTTCCTTAAAAGAGATAGATATAAATATGCAATTCGCCATCATTTGCTTCGCTTCGTCCCTGACGTTGGTGATTTGGAAGGTGATTTGAGCGACAGCGAGCTGCGTCACTTCTCCCAGTAGAGAAAGATGGGAGGCGAAGAGAACAGGCATCAGATGATGCAAAACCTGTTCGGCGATCAGTCCGAAGAGGAGGAGGAGGAGGAGGAGATCGATTCCGAGCACGAATCGAACCCTCAGCCGCCGGAACCAGATTACCTCTCCGTAAGTCAATCGATTTCTCTCGCCTCCTCTATCTCCAGTCGTGCAATTCGCGCTTGTTCGCGAGAATTGGGGCGGGATTGAATGTTCGCCCGAGCCTGCGGCGATCCGTGGCTGCGATTGGAAGACTTGCTTGTTGTCCTCGTCGATTGGCTAATTTTCTTTTTGGAGGTCCTAGGGTTTTGAGTTTATTGCAAAACCAGCTCGTTTCGGTTCAGCCGTGGCTCTGGTGATGCGACATGTGGTTCGGAGATTATATGAGTTGCGGTGTAATACGAAGTCTCTTTTGGCAAGGACTCGCTAGGGCAGTTTTGCCCTCGTCGCTTGTCTAATGTATGGTCTTCCTAATTGGCAAACGTTGTTACTGTGCAAGGAGACAGAGAAGGTAATGAATAGGCATAAAAAGCAAGGATTCCGAAAGAGGTAAGAGTGGACGGTCAAGAACAAGGAGTGTAAATTGTTTGTTTTCGTATTGTATAAATGCACAGGTAGACTTTTGGTTAATTACAAGGGCATTAGGACTTTATTTCGGCTACTAATCATCTGCATGTCTGTTGTTCTCATGCCTCTTAGACAAGCGTTAATGAAAGAATTGAAAACTAATTTCTGAAAGCATTAGTGTTAGTACTACACGCATATATCAACTCTCGCTATGACAATGCTTGTAGGATGACGCAGATGGAGGGCTTGAGCCTGAAGGTGAGGGAGAAATTGATGTTGAGGGCCATGGAGAGGTGGATGTCGAGAGTGATGGTGAACCGCTTGATGTTGATCCTCAACCGGCAGAAAGTGAAGGTGAGAGAGATCAAACTTCGGAGGAAGTTATAGTTGGTGAGAGGGAAGAAAGTGGAAGGAAGGAGACAGACAGCGACGAGAAGGAAGAATACGGTCAGAGAGTGGTGACAAGCAGGAGAAGGGATGTAATCGAAAGTGCATCAGAGAGGTCCGAGGACCATCACTATCTTGACGATGATGATGAAGGAGTTGATCAGGCCAGAAGTCCGAGGTAATTGGGTTCCTTCTTCTTTCTTGAACAATCACTATATTTGCAGATCCTCCTAATCATGCAACCCTCTTCTTCCTCTGTAAATTAGAGAGAATGTTAATATTACTATAAGAAAATCCATTGTCTTTCACTGTTGAGCATTTTTCATCAAGTAAGGAGGCAGCAAAGGGAAAATTCCTCTTAATATTTCCGAGGAAGCAAGGTTTTTGTATATTAGTTACTCTCATGCTTCAGACCACCTCCACCTTTTACTCGATCATGAATATTAACGTTCATGTTTAGCACTACCAATTCCCCTCTTTTCTGATCAAGAGTTTGTCTCTCTTTTGGCTTTTTTTTCTCCCCCTTTTTAATCTGCCGAAGATCGTTTCTGGCATATCTCTGCTTGAAGTAGGAGCGCCCTCCCATCTTTTGCAGGATTTTACTATTTTTCCCGTGAGCTTGCTTTACTGAATTGGAAGTGCAAAAATTTCTCGATTGTCTTTTCACATAAATTGTGGTTATGATAATCCGCACTAAGCTTCATGGCAATTTCGATTAATTCAGTAAGCGGCCAGGTGAGGACAAGGATGAAAATCTCCCTGCAAGTTCGGCCCCAGAGATACGTGATGTGTTTGGTGATTCAGACGATGAAGAGGAGGCAGGCTATGTTGTCCAAAATGAGATTGGGGACACAAATGTGAGTATTTTGGTTTGCAAGCTTTATCCTTTGCTCTTCAACATACATGCTTCTTTCCCATGGCTTGTGGGCTGATTATTTCGCCCCTCATCATAGAGGTCACCAATGGAAGATGGGAGCTATGGGATGGGTCTCAGGCCGGAAGACATGGTACCTGATGAAGATGTTAGATATGAGTCGGAAGAGGACAATATTAATACTAAAGTGAAGGAGAAGCCCCTTGGTCCCCCTTTGGTGCTAGAGATTCCTTTACGCCCACCACCGGCTCATCCGGAGAAGGTTTATCCCTCTTAAGTATTTTTTATCTTGCATCTAATAAGCAACAGGCTCATTTAATCAAAGAGTCAGTTGCATCAAATAGTCGGTGGGTCAACTTTCATGTGCCATCTTTATGAGTATGGAAAGCAGCAGATAATGATGGACAAAAAAATTTACAGTGAGGTCGCTTCTTGCAGATCTATAGTTACATATTTTGCAAGAATGTTGATAGACCCACTCTTCTTGTTCTGAGTGGTACTTATCCATTGAGGATCAAGAGAATGAGCATAAATTTGAGCATCACTGCTTTAATTTTATTCGCCTAGGAAGCTACAAGCTGCTTGATACATTGTTCCCTCTCAGCGGAAGCATGGTGCTGCTTACAAATATGATAAACAGTATGCTTTACCATTTGCTGCTTGTATGTATAAATATTTTGGGCATCCGTAGATTGATAATTTGTGTGTTTTTATTTGCAGATGAATATGATCAAAGTATCTAATATCATGGGCATTGATCCTAAACCTTTTGATCCGAAGACATATGTTGAAGAGGATACATTCGTGACAGATGAATCTGGATCTAAGAAACGCCTTCGCTTGGAAAATAACATTGTGCGTTGGAGACCAGTTAGAAATCCAGGTGGCACTACATCTGTGAGTGCACAATCCCTTACCTCAATGTTTGTTCATTGTTTTGGTTAGTTGTGGATATTATGGCAAAAACAAGGCATGTTCTCGCAGGAACGCCTTTTCGGGTGTGTGTGGAAATATTCGACATAATGTCATTATGTTTTGGCTTGATTCAGTTCTTTTTAGAATGTTATATGTGGATATAACTGACAGCAATTTTCAAAGTTCTATCAAGCTGTAAAAGATGGCAGCTTCAGTCCCATTTGATTTGCTCCTGTCTAGATGCAACTGAGGCGCCGCATCAAGATATTCTATTCATCATGTTGATGGAATATAGTAGTTTAATTGTGGATCTCATACTAAGAAAAGGAAAAAAGTTTTTAAAATCATGCATAAATGCAGTTAAAATGTGGCCTTATGAGGCATTGCCTGTTTGTATTGTTAATTTGGCTGTCCATAAGGCTTGGCTGCCACTTTTTATCTCACATGGATTCTGTAAATGCATGGAGTTGACTACGATGCAACTTTCTGAAAATGGAAGTTCTGTTTTGATGAACATATTGTTGTGCTTTGAAGGGTTCAGATCAGGCATCCTCTATGCATAGAGAAATGATGTATATGCTTTTTTGGATATATTTTAGATTAATGTAGATCAGACATCATGTGCTTTAAGTTTACCTGGACCATTGAACAGACAAATGTTGGAGAGTAAAGATGCAATTGAAGATACGCTTCACCACTTATCCTTCTATTTAGTGGTAAAGGCTGTCATCGTTGAGTTGTGAGATCCGTAGTTATGTAATTGCTTCAACCTCTGTGTACTTTGCATTATGTGTCGGAACGGTTAAGAGTTTAAAAAATGGAATCGTTTATTTGGTGGAAGGTGCAAATTGACCAATTCTAGCACTGCTAAGATCTTTGTCTTTGGTCCATTAAGAGTTTTGCTTTGATTCTGAATTCCATTAGTATTTCTACTACAATTCGATTTGCTAAAGAAACAGGGATATTCAATGTGTCAGCATATTCTCAAATCTTGTTATTTATTTTCACGTGCAGTATGAAAGCAATGCTCGCTATGTGCGATGGTCAGATGGCAGCTTACAGTTATTGATAGGAAATGAAGTTCTTGACATATCAGTGCAAAATGCGCAACATGACCAATCACATCTTTTCCTGAGGCATGGAAAGGTGACTTCTGATGACTTTATGATCTGGGAAAATAAGATTGTTCGAACTTGAACCATTTTCTTTTCTGGACGAACAAATGTTTAAGATTTCTTTGAAGTGGTCTAGTTGTTGTTACCTGTGTGACCGTTTTTTAAAATGTGCAACTTCTTCTGCTGCTGTCAGTTGTGTTCTTGGTGTGCGTCAGTGTTTAGACATGAGTTTGGAAAAGAAGTGAAAGGCAGGAAAACATCTTTGATTTGGATTAGAAGAAATTAACCGCAGAAATAGAGGGAGTATCAGCAAGGTGCCATATATCTTGGTGTGGGCTCCAGCAGTATGTGGTTGACAAGGTTAAGTTGGGAATGATGACCAAAACTATACATATTTAGCCTGGGAAATTATGTTCTATAATTTTTTTTCTTCATAATTGATTGCTTTATTGATATCACAAGGACCATGGGGCAGAGTATCTTCAAAATTCTAACGTGACGCGCTGTATTTTTCTTGAAGGAACTCCATTGACTCACTTTTTCAATGTTGACTCTATTCTTTTATATATGGTCGTTATACATCATTTCGAAAGCCTTCTATTTGTTTGCCAATTGTCATTTAGATTCTTTCCTGAAAAACTTATGGTTTGTTTGGTAACAGTCCAAAATGAATAAACCTATGGATCAATTCATGTTCTAATATTTAACCTTTTTGGTCATGGGGAAAGCATCCCTTTACTGCCTGATAACCCTTTCACTGTTTGGGAGACAGAGAAAATGGGGGTGATGAAAATTTGGCTGGAAAATGGAGAAGAATCTAAAATTTTGTGATAGAGAATGGCTAAGTAACATCGACGCCGACACTGACATGTGACAAGACATGATGCGTTTCTTTAAAAATAGAGAATCTGGACACGACACAATACGGAGGCCCTCGGTGCTTCCTAGGAGAATAGAGGAAAATTTGATATTACTTTCCATCCCCACTTAATCCACCCCCACACTCCCAAACACAACATTTGGATTTGTATATTGCATATTCAGATATTGCCTGGCATTTACCGAGAAGAAATGGTAATAGTTATTCTAATGATCCCATGTATGGAAATTTTTCCTGCTGTTGACAGTCTTAAAGCTTGATTACCTGAGTACTATGTGAATAGTGAATGTATACCTGTAACCTAATGAACGGCGTAAAAGAATATAGTGTTCGCATACCTGAGGGTCATTGATAGTCAAGTTCTTACCAAACACCATGCTACTGATTTTCAGCTTTAACATTAAATTTTCAACTTGATTGTCTGTGTCGTGCTCACTGTTCTGCCGACGAACCAGTCTAATTTTCAGCTTTGAGGTTGAACTGTTAGATGGTTTATTGTGTAATCGTCAATCCTTGGGACTTTCGTGGAAGTTCACCTTTCTATCATATTCCTGACCATGTATCCTCAATATGTTTCATGTTCTTGTTTGTGGCGAGTCAATCTCTTGAAGACTAATTGGTGCAATTTCTTGTGCAATGGCCTCAGGGATTTCTTCAATCGCAAGGAAGGATTTTGAGAAAGATGAGATTCATGCCATCTTCATTAACATCAAATTCTCACCGATTATTGACTGCTCTTGTTGACTCACGTCATAAGAAGGTCTATAAGGTTAAAAATTGCATAACCGCCATTGATCCCGAGAGAGAAAAGGAGGAGAAAGAAAAGGTAATTTGTTGAACCATTCATACTTTTCTGTGGCGAGGGATAAAGTCTTCATTTGACTTCTCTCTTTTGCAGGCTGCAAATCAAAGTATCAGAGCTAATGTACTTCTTAATCGGAAGAAGGAAAAGGTGAATAAGAAGTATGCCCCAGCCGTGGACCGGAGGCGCCAGCTTTCGCCTGGTTTCTTAGAGGATGCTCTTGACGAGGTGTGTGCGCTTTTGGTACTTGCTATTTCTTTT
Source organism: Rhodomyrtus psidioides (assembly GCA_021437785.1). Lineage (NCBI taxonomy): Eukaryota > Viridiplantae > Streptophyta > Magnoliopsida > Myrtales > Myrtaceae > Rhodomyrtus > Rhodomyrtus psidioides. The sequence continues at coordinate 6,741,201 of JAILYB010000015.1, read as the reverse complement.
AGTTTTTTCTTCTTTGGTATATCACCTTGCTGCTTTGTTGATGCTCAACTGGTAATTTGAAAAAGGACAAAGTACTTATTGATGTATGAACTGCCATTATTTTATTCTCTTAATAGTTTAAAAGTGGAAAATTAATAGAGGGTCATATTCATCTCCCAGCATCTTTTCAATCCAATTGGACTCTCTCGATTGTGCTGCTGAAAATTAATAAAGGGCCAGGGCCTTAGCTTGACCTGTGTACTAGGCTTTCATCTATTTGAATCTGATTTAGGAGACTCAAATATTTCGCTAAATCAGGATGAAGAAACAGATTATTACGACAGTCGTCGATCCCGCCGTCGCTTTGAGGATGACCTCGAAATGGAAGCTCAGGCAGAGAGACGTATAATGAGTGCCAAGAAGGTTTGTCATCTTTATAGGGGTTTTGTGCTTTTCTGCTTCTAGATTTACTTGTGTATCCTTATATGATTACCCAAATGAAATGAATTCTCCAGGGACAAAAAGAAGCCCCTCGCAAGTCTTCCGCTCCTGCTGTGAAATCGTCAAGGCGCCCAGCAGCGTTCTCTGAGAGTGAACGAGAAGAGTCTGAATATGAAAGTTATGCGGAGGAGGACGAGAGGTCTCCCCCTCACAGGAGAGCTGAAGTTCGTGTACAAGAATACGAGGAGGAGGAGGAGGAGGAGGAAGAAGCCGAACCTGAGGAAGAGGAAGCTGAAGTTAATGGAGCATCTGAGGAGGAGGAAGAGGTGGAGGTATGAGGTCTTCATTACTTATGGTTTTTCTCACGTGTATCGAGTACACGCAACCTCTTCCAAATGTTTCTCCATGCGGAGTGGTTGTTTGGAATTAAGAGCTTATGCTGTTGAAATTTGAAACACTTTATTGAATCCCCTTGCTAGTTTGACTATAGTTTGACTACCATAATGAAGCATCTCTTACTCTGAAAGCTTATTTTGTGCCTTATGATGCCCCAATTCAGGAGCCAAAGCGAAAAGGGAGAGATTACGGCTCCGGTTACAAGCGCAAGGAGATTGAGTCAGACGAGGATTCTCCACCACGGAAGGCCGCACCCCATCGCCGGATGGCGGTTGTTTATGATTCTGAAGAGGAATGAGTGGACAATGAAGTCGCATTTTATCTTTCAGCAAAGTCTGATGGTGAAAATTGGCACCACCGCAGTATTTACTGCCTCTGGGGTTGGTGTTTTCTGATTGTCCTGAGGAACAATTTTAAGATCTAGTCCCTTCTTTTCTAATGATGTGGAGGCGCACTGCACTGGCACATGCTTATCTCAAATGTTTTAGGGCTTAACTCAGGCAGTTGATCTTACTCAATTTGCTCCGACGTCATCTCAAGATGATTACGTATCTCGTTGCATTTTTTAGCGGATTCTAATATTATATTCTGTTATACACGTGTTAGAATCGTAGTGGAGGATGGAATATGCGAATAGAAAAGGGAAGCCAGGCACTGGACATCATTTGATAAGCCCGGCAAGAGTGCAGGAGCAGTAGGATTGGGGCTGCCAGTGCCTGTACTCGTGGCCCATCTTGGCCCATCTCAAAAACCAATAATCGATTGAACTTATGTTGAATAAAATAAGAATGTTAGCCAAGTTTTCTCCTGGCATAAGGACGGAAAACTGTTTGTTCTTAACCAGAGAGAGGTCAATTTAAGTTTTCTTAAAAATGAAAAATGAAAAAAAGAAATAGCACAAATTGAATGACTTCCATTAATACATATAAATCACACATAGGATGAGCGAGTCAGTCTTATTGCATTTTTATAGACCATGAAAGCGAGTCAGTAATTTTCAATATTTTTGGGGGCCTATAATTCCCTATAAAACTTTCAACTTCATGTCCAGTTTTAAATCTACCTCAAACTTTTTTCTAGTTAAAGAAAAAACCGTTAAACTTTAGGTCCAATCTCAAATCTATCCAAGACTTCTTTTTTTAATCACATGAAAATCTCAAACTTTAGGTTTAGTTTCAAATTTGGCTCGAATTTTCTTCTTCTTCTTTTTGTTGGTAACGGAGATGTCCGGGCCAGCTGGCGCGCGCCTCAACTATTCCTTGAGAGAGACTAACACAGTAACCCACCGCCATGACCCCCCACCTAAATCGCAGGTGCTCAGTTGGGGAATCAAACTGGGACCAATGCACTTAGCCACACAATTCCAAGTATGCCATAACCAACTAAGTTACCCATGAATGGGTAGCTCGAATTTTCTTTTGTCTCAGATAAAACCCGAAACTCTAGGTTCATTCTCAAATTTGCCTCGATTTATCCAAGAAAAAGTCACAAACTTTAAATCTATTCTTAAATTTAACCCGTGGTCTAGTCCCAAATTGACGTGATATCTTCACGTCGATAAAAGATCCACATTAGCGAAGTATTTGGGCGGTAGGTACGAACCAACGTGGATAGCAAATCCACCCCAATAAAAATTGTTGAAATTCTCCAATATAAAATCGTTCCGAGATATGAAAATTAGGGATGATTAACAATGAATTTTTAGCAAAGGGTCGATTAGGGCAAATTTGAGATTAGAATAAAAATTGATGAATGTTCGGGGTACATTTGGGATTAAACTGCTTGAGATTTTTTTTTTTTAGGCAATAAATATTTCGGAGCAGATTTGTCATTGAACCTAATTTTTTTTTTGTAGTTAAAATAAAGTTCGGTAGATTTGAAATTGAATCAAAAGTTAGGGTTTAAAAAAAAAAAGGAAATTAGGCCTATTTTAAGCGAAAAAAGGGTTAGAGGCGAATGATTTGCCTTTTAGCCCAAGTGGATCCTACAGTTGGGAACGTGCCGGTCACGCTCCAAAAAGCGGCGAGTGGGGGCGCATGTTCTAGGCGACTCCAGGAGCCTCTCCCACCAACCGCAGCCCGATAAGGCAAACGACAGCAATTCCCCCAATCGCGCAACCGTCGCGATTCGCGACTCGCGCGTTGGCCGACGTGTTGGTTCCGACCAAAAAAATAAAATAAAAGGAGAAAGCAAAGGCGGAAGGAGAATCTAGTAGTTTCTAGCTGCACGTGGGCAGTCGATTCTAGACGTTTCTCGTCTCTCTTCTTCTGCTTGCTACAAAAAGGCTCAGAGCCTCTCGTCTCTCTCGCTCATACAACGCTTAGAAAATCTCACCAAACAGAATTTCAAAAACTAGCAGGTCGACATTCGGGTGCAGAGCAAGTGAACTCGACTCGTTGAAGCTTTCCACTTTGAATCGTGGTTCGCGCCTGAGAGCGGTTACTGATCGAATATTTGATCTTTCCTTTTTGTCGAGGTGAGTCATTTTCTCCTTCCCTTTTTCACGATTGTACCCTGAGGACGTTGTTCTGAGTTTGAGTGCGTATTTTGTTGTCTCTTGCGGGCAGAAATTGTGGGAGTTAGTCTCGTTTCGTCTGTGCAGATACCTCTGCTTTGTTTCGGAAATCGTTGTTTAGGATTTTACGTGATTGGGCGGTGTAGGTTCTGTGGCATGTTCATTGATGTCTACGTGTCTGGCGTTTTTGGATGGCAAATCACGAACGAGATTCTCAGACAGAGAGTTGCGGTAATGATGATTGGAATGGGATTTTGGATTAAGATGGTTTTGCTAGAATTTATTAGAGGGAGACCCGTGTCAGTGATCGACACTGCTGATTGCATTATTTGAATGTTGCTTGCATGAGCAGCGATGGTGAATGGTATATCTATGTTGATTGACAGTTGTAATTGCTCTCTGTTTGCAGGTATAAGGACGCATTATGAATCCTGACAAGTTCACCCACAAGACAAATGAGGCTCTTGCCGGAGCCCATGAGCTGGCAATGAGTGCCGGTCATGCGCAATTTACTCCTCTTCATCTTGCCGTGGCTCTGATCTCGGATCCAGCCGGAATTTTCAGCCAAGCCATCAGCAATGTTGGGGGTGAAGAAGCTGCAAAAGCGGCGGAGAGAGTGTTTAACCAAGCTTTGAAGAAACTTCCTTGTCAGAGCCCGCCTCCAGATGAGATCCCTGCGAGCACTAGCCTAATAAAAGCAATTAGGCGTGCCCAAGCCGCCCAAAAGTCCCGTGGCGACAGCCACTTGGCTGTTGATCAGTTGATAATTGGCCTTCTTGAGGATTCACAAATTGGTGATCTACTTAAGGAAGCTGGGGTTGCTTCTGCAAGAGTGAAAGCAGAGCTCGAGAAGCTTCGCGGGAAAGAAGGGAAGAAGGTGGAGAGTGCTTCCGGCGACACTACCTTCCAAGCATTGAAGACATATGGAAGGGATTTAGTGGAGCAAGCTGGTAAACTTGACCCAGTTATTGGGCGGGATGAAGAGATAAGAAGGGTTGTAAGGATCCTGTCAAGGAGGACTAAGAACAATCCTGTTCTTATCGGAGAGCCTGGTGTGGGCAAAACTGCTGTTGTGGAAGGTCTGGCTCAAAGAATAGTGAAAGGCGATGTGCCTAGCAACCTTGCGGATGTCAGGCTTATTGCATTGGATATGGGTGCTTTGGTAGCTGGAGCGAAATATAGAGGAGAATTCGAGGAGCGGTTGAAGGCGGTCTTGAAGGAGGTTGAGGAGGCTGAAGGAAAAGTGATACTGTTTATTGATGAAATTCACCTTGTTCTTGGTGCTGGGCGGACCGAAGGATCCATGGATGCAGCAAACTTGTTTAAACCCATGCTTGCCAGAGGACAGCTGCGATGTATTGGCGCTACGACACTTGAGGAATACAGGAAATATGTAGAGAAAGATGCTGCATTTGAAAGAAGGTTCCAGCAAGTTTATGTGGCAGAACCTAGTGTGCCTGATACTATAAGTATCTTGAGAGGATTGAAGGAGAGATATGAAGGGCACCATGGTGTTCGAATTCAAGATCGGGCTCTTGTTGTTGCTGCACAGCTGTCCAGTAGATACATAACTGGTAAGTCTTGCACTCAGGTCGATTTAGCAGTTTTCAAAGTTATCTGAATATTATGAAGGTAACTATCTATGGTTTTTTTTCAAATGCAGGTCGTCATCTACCCGACAAAGCGATTGATTTAGTTGATGAAGCTTGTGCAAATGTGAGGGTTCAACTAGACAGCCAGCCAGAAGAGATCGATAATCTTGAGCGGAAAAGAATGCAACTAGAAATTGAGCTTCATGCATTAGAAAAAGAGAAGGATAAAGCTAGTAAAGCTCGCCTTATTGAAGTAAGTTTGAAGAGTCCGCTGAGAAAGTTCCTTACGCTAAATCTGCTTATGGAAATCCTCCATTAAATATTTGTCTCACATTTTTCACATTTCTCATTTACTTGCAGGTTCGTAAAGAGTTGGATGACCTGAGGGATAAGCTTCAGCCACTGATGATGAAGTACAGAAAAGAAAAAGAAAGGATTGATGAAATTAGGCGACTTAAACAAAAGCGTGAGGAGCTCTTGTTTGCATTGCAAGAGGCTGAAAGAAGATATGATCTGGCTAGAGCTGCAGACCTGCGATATGGTGCAATCCAAGAAGTGGAAGCAGCTATTTCACAGCTGGAAGGAAATACCGAGGAGAACTTAATGTTGACTGAGACTGTTGGACCAGATCATATAGCTGAGGTTGTGAGCCGCTGGACTGGCATTCCTGTCACGAGGCTCGGCCAGAATGAGAAAGAGAGGTTAGTTGGGTTGGCTGAGAGGCTGCATCATAGAGTTGTGGGTCAAAATCAAGCAGTCAGCGCTGTTGCAGAGGCTGTATTGAGGTCAAGAGCTGGATTGGGAAGACCGCAACAACCAACTGGCTCATTCTTATTCTTGGGTCCGACTGGTGTTGGCAAGACTGAGCTTGCCAAGGCCCTTGCTGAGCAGCTCTTTGACGATGAAAATCTTCTAATTCGGATTGATATGTCGGAGTATATGGAGCAACATTCCGTGTCAAGATTAATCGGTGCCCCTCCTGGGTAAGTATTTCATTGTATGATTTTGCTTTGTATAATATGCTTGCTATGATTTCGCTTTGTATAACATGCTTGCTGCAAATGTTTATGGTGAAATCTGATCCTTGTCTTGTCCGTTGTGCATGCAGTTATGTTGGACATGAACAAGGTGGGCAACTAACCGAAGCTGTGAGGAGGCGGCCCTACAGTGTTGTGTTGTTCGATGAAGTGGAGAAAGCCCACATAGCTGTTTTCAATACGTTACTCCAGGTTCTTGATGATGGAAGATTAACTGATGGCCAAGGTCGGACGGTTGACTTTAGGAATACCGTAATCATCATGACCTCGAACCTTGGAGCAGAGCACCTTCTATCAGGCTTGATGGGCAAATGCTCGATGCAAGTTGCTCGTGATCGAGTCATGCAGGAGGTTAGGCATCAATTTCCACTCGAGCGATCTAATTGTTGTGCAGGTTATAATGAGGATGCTGACAGATTTTTTTAATGGAATAGGTGAGGAAGCATTTTAGGCCTGAGTTGCTGAATCGGCTCGATGAGATTGTAGTGTTTGATCCTCTCTCTCATGAACAATTGAGGAAGGTGGCTAGACTACAAATGAAGGATGTTGCAAGTAGATTGGCTGAAAGAGGCATTGCTTTGGCTGTCACCGATGCAGCTTTGGACTTTGTCCTAGCAGAGAGCTATGATCCGGTAGGTTTTCAGTCCATTATGGTTCTTTGCTTTACCTTGTGGAACCGGAATCACATATTGCTGACTTGTCTCATTCCCATTACAGGTTTACGGCGCTCGGCCAATCCGAAGATGGCTCGAGAAGAAGGTGGTGACCGAGCTCTCGAGAATGCTTGTGAGGGAGGAGATAGACGAGAACTCGACCGTCTACATCGATGCGGGGCCCAATGGGCAAGATCTCGTGTATCGCGTGGAGAAAAACGGAGGCTTCGTGGATGCCACCACCGGGCAAAAGTCGGACCTGCTGATCGAAATTCCGAATGCGCTTTCGAGAAGCGATGCTGCGCAGGCGGTGAAAAAGATGAAGATCGAAGAGATAGAAGATGATGATGAGATGTGTGAATGAAGGCCAGCTCTGAAAGTCTTTGGGGGGGTTAATACAAGATCGTCCGGCGAAGCTTTACCTTGCTGGTTCTGAAATAATGCCTCTTGGCTTATTGTGACCCCCACCCCTATTTGATTTTGGTAGAACTTGTAAACCTGTTGGGGGTCACTGATTTGTAGTGTTTGAGGAACTCGGAGATTTTCAATGCCAAGTCGACTGCTTCAGTAAATAATGATTAGTATCTTGTTGATAACACGTACTGAAACATTGAGTCCAAAATTAACCCAGAAAGCAAATTTCTTTCGTAAGTGGTTGTGAACCAAAAATTTGTCAAGATAAACAGTTAGAGAAAACAACTGGAAAAAAGCGTGAAAGAAAAAATGAGACATGTTTGCCATGAGACTTAAAATTTGTTAAGAAAATGAGATTTGCAAAAATTGCAATGAATTATAAAAATTATCGTTTGAAAATGATTAATATTTTTCTTCTTTACGTGATAATAAGGTAGCTTAAATAACTTTTTTTTTTATCTAAATTTAATTTTCATTTAAAATGGGTTTAAAAATAAGTCTGTCGCATTATTATTGTCAAAAAGGGTCGATAATCCTCATCAGTCGATGGCAAGGGCTGATTGGTCATCATTTAGATTTCAATTAGAGTTGTGAATCTCAAATGGACGAAATTAAAGACTAGTTTGATAATTTTTAAAATTTAATTATATATATTTTTATAAATTTTAGAATTCAAATATATGTTTGTTTTTTTTTTGTCAATTTTTTTTTTTTTTGGAATAGGTTTGTGACAAGGTTTGGAATATGAAAAAAAGAAGAAGAAGAAGAAGACAAGGTGTGGGATTTTTAGTTCATACATAAAACCGAAAAAGAAAAAACAAAGTGATCGAGAGAGAGCTAAAGAGAGGAGAGAGAGAGGGGGATAGACATCGCACAGTCCAAGCTGATGAAGACGACAATGATGCAACCTAATCCGCGAAAATCTTAATCGGATAGAGGATTTTCGCTTTCGTCGCAATTGGCGCGAGGATCGACCTCTCAATTCTCCCGGATCGCGAAATGCCATCGATTGTGGAACAGAGCACCGATTTTTCGTCTCCGTCGCCCCCGCCTTTGCCCGGTCCCATCGTCGTTTCCACAACTCAAGATCAGAACACTACCTCTCCTGACTTCAGCCCTATCTGTCCCGGCTTCTTCTACGACGCCGTCCTGGTTGTCCCCGCCGTCCTGTTCGTGCTCTTCTTGGCGTTCCACGCGAAGAAAAACTTGAAGAAGCTGTTCAATGGGCGGTCTCATGTTATGGTCTCCTATTATGCTCTCCTCTGGATCGTCTCTCTGCTCAACCTTGCTTGGTGCTCGCTTCAGGTGCCTTTTTTGTCTACTCGTTGGATGATGCTTTGAGCTGAAGTTTTGGTCTTTTCGGTTTATTTGACTCGAGACGATAATTTGAAGATGCAATAGTGTCGCTAAGCGTTTTTGTCTTTCTGTTTGTTTTTTCTGTGCTCTGCGGAAGCTATTGTTAATGTCCACTTCTGAAATTATTCTGAAACAAACAGGCTTGGCAATGCTCTCCTGGAAGCGAGACTGGCTGGAACATCTTATCGCTGTTTACCAAATCGGGGCTCCTGTGTATGGAGATCAGCTTGGTAGCTTTTCTGCTCCAAGGAAATTATGCTAATGGATTGGAAGCTTTGTCACGAACTTTCCTGGTCACGGGGATCATTGTTGGTGTTGATATTCTTCTGAAGGTATCATTTCTTCGATATGTATGCATGGTTATCAGTGGATGCTGGGATTTCCAGTGGATCGTGTTATTTATACCTCTTGATTATTAAGGCTGGTAACTTTTTTCGTACTCATATGGCGAATTCCGTTTTCTGGTTCGTGTTTAAGTCGACAACTTGTCCTGATAAGTGATTAGGGACTTTGTAGTCAAGACAGAAATGATCTTAGTTGTTCATATTGTTCCAGGATTGTGCATAATCAATATTCTTGTTAAATGACTTCTCTTTGAGCTCAGTGTTTGATGAGCTTGGCTGCGTAGGGAGTTAGAATATGGAACTTAATGTGCTGACGCTACTGCAATGCGCAACGTGCATCGGACATAGGAGAGTTTCCACTTTGCTGTTCTCTTGTTTTCTGATGCTACTTGTGTTCTTCAGTTCAGGTGTATGTTAGTAGTTTGAAACTTCTGACAGGCTGTGAATAAGTCAACGTGGTAATCACAATGGTGGAAATCAGCAAATTCTCCGTCTTTTCCCCCCACAAATTTCATTTGGAATTAATCGCTCTGGGTAGAGAAGTGCAACTGACATAGAAATATAGCTGATGGGTTGTAGGTTTTCTGTCACCGTTTCAATGTGAGATCTGGATATTCCCTAAACATGATCTTTTCTGCCTGCATCATTAAAAGACTCAGATGGCGAGTGAGTTCAAATTTAGTGAAGTGGTTGGCGGACCATACTGTAAACTGATGCTGTGGATCTGTCAGTGTGGGCCTTTTGTATGTTAGCAAAACATTCAGATTGAGCTGATTCAAAGGTCTTTGGCGTGCATTTTCAGTATTGTGTTCACAGTTCTTCTTGCATAGTTTTTATCAAGAGTCTCAGATGAAAGGCTCATGGAAGTGAACTTTTGTTTTCCTTTGTTCCTCTTGTGAAGTGAGTAATGGGCCCAATATGTGGAAGTTGCTATGTTCTCTCTTCTTCTCAGGTTTACTGCTGTTTACAACTCATGCTATTTATGCTGAAGCAGGCTATTTATGCTTCTCTGCTGAAGCATTTTGCTTACGTGGTTGGATTAGCCTCAACACATTGAGCAATCATCTAAGCTCTTCTTTTTGTGTATAATTCTTACAGGTTGTTTATGTATTTGGGTTCCGGGTGCCACTGTTCTTCGATGTTGGAAGTACACATAGAGTTAAATGGGCATTGTGGAGCATCCATGAAATAGTTATAACTGCAGTTTATTCCTTTGTGTTGTTCATAAGATTCTCAAAGTGGGCCGAGGAGTTACCTCGTAAGTACCAATCTCATCTCATGTTCGTTCCTTATCCATGAAATGGTGGTAACTGACATGCAGTATTTTTTGTGCAGCCAGACCAGCATTCTACAGATACATTGTTGTCATGTTTGTCATCAATTCAGTTGCTTTACTAGCTTGTATGCTTGCTGGAATTGGGGCTGGCTTTGGCACTTGGTACGTTTAGGCTGATACTTTCATTTTGAGTGCTTTGTCTACTCCTAAATACATAGAATGTTTCTCTTCTTTATGCAGGTTGTACAGTTTGATAGTGATCTGCTATCATGCGCTCTATCTTCCCTTCCTCTATGTGATTTTTCTTGCCGACTTTTTCAAGGTGATTGTCGATCACCATTTGTTGCGTTCTTTTATTACTCCTCCTTAATATGTGGTTTGTCCGCTCGGATTTTGACTTTTGAGCTTTGGAATTTGATGCTTTCAGGAGGAAGATTTCCTTCTGGACAACGCATACTACTCGGAAATGAAGGACGCAGGGTTCTTTGATGCTGATTGGGATTAATAGCAATGCTCGAATTTCTGTAGCTGTATACACTGTAGATTAATGTACATTATTCAGGTGCAAGAACAATGAGAACAAGAACGAGAACGTGATACGAAAATTGTAGAGGGAATCGAGATGTAGGTGCAATTTTTTTTTTTCCTTCGTACCTGTTGAAGTCTCATCATGAGTTCTTTGCCAAAGAAGACCACTGGGAGGTTCTTTAAATGCTAAATGCCACAAATTATCGAGCGGAAGAATGGCGATAAGTCAGTGAATCGTAGTTCTTTCATGCTTTCCCCAGACCACCAGAGAATTTATGTTATTGTCTCATGTAGGAAAACATTATTAAAAAATTGTCAATGTCAGTGGTTCCGCACAAAATTTGCCATCGGTAAAATGTGAAAATGTTTATGACTTAACTAGCAAAATTAAAAGATTTAGAGCTGAATTGATAAAAGTGGTTTAGGATTTTTTGGATACTTTTTTTAAATAAAAAATACACCTTTTTAATTATATATACATAGTATTATACTATGGTTTCTCTACCTATAGGGCATATCCAATTGGTACGTGTATATAGATCGAGAAATTGCGAGAAAATTCAAAATGCAGAATGCTGTATGTTCGAGTTTAATGATTATGACGAAGAAGCAATTGTAACTCATCTTCATCTGCAAGGTAAGTTACAAATAGTCATTTTAGATTATTAGTCGAAGGGAGCTCGGTGTTACTAGGGGAGATGTTTTCGATATGATAATTTGCGAGCATTCAATTTCTCATTCGATGCTGTAAAATTGAAAAGTGTCGAGTTGTGATTCGACTCTTTTGGAATTTTGAATTCGACATATTTAGTTATTTACCCTCGCATATTATGTGGTTCACCTTGTATAAATCGATACACTCTTCTATTTCCAAAAGAAAAAGAGCATAATGAAATTCATTAAAATTTCAAATTCATCATTTATATTCTTGAACAACTCATTCGAGTCTCATTTTCAATAAAATAAAAACGTTTCTTTGAATTCTGAAAAATAAAAACAATTTAGGACGCCCAAAAGTTTCATGGCGATAGCACTAGATTGTATATCACGTGTGGCTCCTACTGCCAGACAAGCTTATTCTGATTATCTTAGCCTTTCATTCATGTACTTTTTAAAGAGTGGGATGACTTGACGGACAAACTCAAGCAACTGAAGTACTGGAAGAAATAATAAGAAAGGATTGATGAAAATGGGTGATTTAGACCGGAGCAAGAGCTCTTGCGTGTATGGTAAGAGGCTCAGAGGAGGTATGATCTAGCTGCAAGAAGTGTGATATAGTGAAATTGAAGCAAATATTGAGGAGACACTAGTAGATATTGCTGAGGTTGTGAGCCATTAAATCCGGCTTTCACTTGATGTTTGTTGCAACATTTCATTCACTTGTAGGCTAAAGAGTCGAATGCCTTGAGGGACGAACTTGAGCCACAGATAATAAAGTCCAGGAAGAAAAATGTAAGCAACGATGAAATTGAGTGATTTAACCAAAAGCTAGAGGTTACTTTTATTCTAAAGGATATTAGGTGGAGTGAGTCAGAGGTACAAAATTGCATAATAGTTTAGCTTGGAAATGCAAGGAGAACTTAACGTTGCCCGAGACTATTGGATCAGAGCATATTGTTGAGATCGTTAGTAGCTTGATTGACATCCCTATCGCCAGGGTTGGCCAGAAATAGAAAGAGAGGTTAGCTGGTATGGATGAAAGGCTCCATTAGTAAGTTATCGAACAAGATCAAGTAGTGTATGTATACATACCAGCTCCCTCCTTGTACCTTCGTTTTGCTTGAAAAAGAACTGTCCTACCTTCTACTCAAATGCTTCATTTCAGAAGTTCGTTACATTTTTCATCCCAAACTTCATCATTTGCTGCTGAAGCTTTGTTCTCAAGTCATTCAACTCTTTAGCCTACAAGTAAATGTCGTTCTGACAAATATTAAATATTGGATTTTTTTTTTGTCAAAAAAAGAGAGGATAATTGAACTGGCTGAAAGGCTGCAACAGAATGTAGTTGGATAGGATCAAGCAGTCAGTGCTGTTGCAGAGGCTATATTGAGGTCAAGAGCTTGATTGGAAAGACTACAACAACCAAATGGCTTTTTCTTATTGTTGGGTTCAGCTGGTGTTAGCAAGACCAAGCTCGCCAAGGCCCTCGCTGAACAACTCTTTGACAATGAAAATGTTCTAACTAGGATGGATATTTTGGAGTATATGGAGCAACATTCTGTGTCAAGATTAATTGGGGTCACTCTTGGGTAAGTATTTTGGTCGGCACAACTAATTCTTGTATTTTGTTGTTTTCTCAAAGAACAAAAGGAGGATTGGTAGCAAAAGCTGTAATTTTGCAGCAAGACGGAACGTATTGGAAGGGAACTTCTACTTCTTTATTCAGAAAATTGAAATCTTAAATACAGACTCAAGATTTTTTATAAACTCACGTTATCCACTAACTAACAGATTTCTTGATCCACAAAATCAGCAACAAACTAATAGAATAAATCTGCAACAAACTAACAGAATAGATAACATGCAGCTAATCACCCTTACAAAATAGGACTTTAACAAACTGACTCAACAGAAATAGATCGTGCAGTCTTGATACATCAACATTCTCCTCCTGGATCAAGTGCTGCACACTCCTAACTTTGCCCTAAGAAATTCGAATCGACCAACGTGAAACGACTTAGTGAATATATCTGCAATTTGGTTTTCTGAATTGCAGTACACCGGGTTCACCTCTCCAGCCTTTTGCACTTCTCTCAAGAAGTAATACCTGATCTTAAAATGCGTTGTTCTTCCATGAAATACTGGATTCTATGAAATGGCCAGAGTAGCTTGATTATCCACAAATACTTCTACTTCTTCTTGCTCCAAATGCAGATCATCCATCAGCTTCTTCAACCATAATGCTTGATTTACAGCTGCAGTAGCTGCAATGAACTCAGCTTCTGCAGTTGATTGTGCCACTATTTCCTGCTTCTTTGAACACCAAGAAAAACATGCCGACCCGAATGTAAAGCAATAACCTGATGTGCTCCTCATATCATCCACTGATCCTGCCCAGTCACTATCAGAATACCCCTGCAACTTAAACTCCTGAATTTTGCAGAACTTAATTCCATATGAAAGAGTACCTTTCAAGTACCTCAACACCCTTTTTGCAGCTACCATATGCAATTGACTTGCACAATTAAGAAATCTAGACAAAACACTTATAGTAAACATGATGTCTGGCGTAGTTGCAGTGAGATACATAAGACAGCCAATCAAACTTCCATAAACTCTTTCATCTGCAGGTTTTGATCCATCCTTCTTTTGAAGCTTTTCCTTCTGACCCATTGGAGTACTTACACTCTTGCACTCCTCCATGTTGAATCTCTTCAGGATTTCCTTCAAGTACTTCTTCTGACAGATAAAAACTTCATTCTGAGTCTGCCTAACCTCCATCCCCAGAAAATACGACATCTCACCAAGATCAGTTATTTCAAACATCTTCATCATCTCCTGCTTAAACGCAGTAATCTGAGCAATATTATTCCATGTCACTAGCATATCATCCACATAAAGAGACACCACCGCTAAGTCAGACACTAACTTCTTGACATATAGAGTGGACTCACTAAGGCTTTTCTTGAAGCCTAGACCCAGCAAGTACTCATCCATCTTACTATACTATGCTCTGGGAGCTTGCCTCAAACCATAGAGAGCCTTTCTCAGCAAATAAACTTTCTCCTCCTAGCCTGGTGTGATAAAACTTTCTGGCTGCTCAACATAAATCTCTTTCTGCAACACTCCATTCAAAAAAGCAGATTTCACATCTAACTGATACACCTTCCATCCTTGTTGAGCTACCAAAGCAAGAGTCATTCTAATTGTATCCAATCTTGCAACAGGAGCAAAGGTTTCTGAGAAATCAATTCCCCAAACTTGTGCATATCCCTTCACCACCAACCTGGCCTTATGCTTATTCACTGAGCCATCAGGATTGAGTTTGGTCCCGAAAACCCATTTTACTCCAATTACCTTCCTGTCTTCAGGCCTTTCCATTAGCTTCCATGTCTGGTTCTTTTCTATCATGGCCAACTCTTCTTTCATTGCATTCATCCACCTCTGATCACTTTTAGCTTCCTCATAACCAGCGGGTTCTAAAACAGCCACACTGCACCTCTGATATATATCAATCAGAGATCTGGTACCTCTAATTGGAACATCATCCACCAGCTCGTCAGATTCTAGTGAGACCTCATTGTGCTTGCCTTGTGACTCATCTATCCAATCCCATTGCTCATCTTCCAGGAACTGAACATCCCTGCTAGTGATCACCTTCCCTATTTGTGGTTGATAGATCCTGTAGGCTTTTGACACTAAACTATAGCCAACAAAGATTCCAGGTTCAACTTTCTCGCCTAGCTTGTCTCTCTTGACCTGTGGAATATGAGAAAAACACAAACAGCCAAACACCTTCAAATTTCTTAGAATTGGCTTGACACCAAACCAAGCTTCAAATGGAGTTTTCTTCTCCAATACCCTTGTAGGCAGCCTATTCAGCAGAAAAATTGCTATGTTTGCTGCTTCTGCCCAAAATTCTTTTGGCAGATTCTTTTCATGCAGCAGACACCTAGTCATCTCCATAATGGTTCTATTCTTCCTCTCACTTACTTCATTTTGCTGTAGAGAGTAAGGGGCGATAAGCTGATGCTCAATTCCAGCATCTTCACAGAAAGAGTTAAACCTCTGTGAGGTGTATTCTGTTCCATTATCAGATCTGATGACTTGAATCTTGCAGCCACTTTAGTTCTCAACCCATCTTTTAAACTTCAGAAATACCTCAGCAATCTCTGACTTTTGCATCGTGAAGTAAATCCAACACATTCTGGTATAATCATCAATGAAAATAATGAAATACATGCTGCCATTTAGTGAATGAGTCACTTGTAGACCACAGAGATCTGTATGAATCAGCTGCAGCTTCTCTGTAGCTCTCCAAGTGGATTCCTTGAAAGGAAGTCTTGTCTGTTTGCCCAACAAACAAGCCTTGCACTTTGTGATTTGCTCCTCCAGGCTTGGTAACCCAGTTGCCATTTCATTCCTCTGCATGAACAACACGCCTTTGTGATGAAAGTGCCCCAGCCTCTTGTGCCATATCTATGAATCATTGGCCTGACACTTGAATGCCACCTGCTCTTTCTCAAGAGGATTCAGAGAAAAACTCTTCTGTTGCATCTTTATCTTGAATAGCTCCTGACCACTAGAGTCAAAGATTAAACACTTCCCCTATTCAAATATCACCTTAAATCCCTTTTCTACCAACTGCCCCACACTCAACAAATTCTGATCAATCTCAGGCACATACATCACATCAGAAACCAGTTTAGTTCCAGCACAACTCTCTATTGCTACAGTCCCTTTACCTTTCACTTCTAAGTACTCCCCATCCCCAATCCTCACTCTTAACTTCAATGACTTGTCAAGGTCTATAAATAACTTTTCATCACTTGTCATGTGGTTTGTGCAACCACTATCAACAAGCCAACTTTCACATGGAGTATTAGAAGAGAAACAAGAGGCAACAAATAGTTGATCTACCTCTTGCTGGGCTGCAGCATGTGCCTCACCTTGCTGCTGATCTCCCTTCTCTTTGCAGAACTTCTCAATGTGTCCAAGCTTATGACATTTTCTGCATCTTACATCTGGCCTCTTCCAACACCTAAAGTGCGGATGATTCTGTTTTCCACAGTGCTGACATGAGGAATATCTTCCCAAATTGTTCTTGGAGTTGCCTGCACTATTCTCTCTTGCAGCAGCTTCTGAACCACTACTATCATTCCATTTCTTCCCTTTCCACTTCTTGCCTTTCCCTCCTACATTCTGCTGTTCTTTGGCCTGCAAAGCTCCTTCTGTACTTCCCTCCTACCTCATTAACCTCCTATGCTCTTGTGCTTGCAGAACACTAAGCAATTTTGCCAACTTGATCTGAGACAAATCCTTGGTATTCTCCAAAGAGGCAATAGTTGCCTCAAACCTTTCGGGCAAAGAGACAAGAATCTTCTGCACTAGCCTATTATCAGAGAGGTCAGTGCCTAGGACTCTTGCCTGATTTGCAATGCTTATCAGCTTATCATAATACTCCTTAATTATCTCAGATTCCTTCATCCGCAGTCTCTCAAATTCTGTGATTAGATTTATCCCCTTCATGCTTCTGATCCTCTCATCTCCTTGATACTCAGCTTTTAGGAAGTCCCAGATAGCTTTGACTGATTCACAAGCCATAATTCTGCTGAAAATAGCAGGTGAGTTAGCAGCATATAAACAAGACTTTGCCTTTGCCTTCGCCTTCCTTGTTGTCCGCTCCCTGTGATACTTGATCTGATTCATGGTTGGATTGTCAGGAAGGGGAGCAACTTCATAATCTTGTTCCACAACTTCCCAAAAATCACAACCCTCTAGATAGGCTCGCATTCTCACTGCCCATGCTTGATAATTTTCTCCATCAAACATTGGTGGAGCCATTGAAAAAACACTCGATCCTGCCTCCATCTTGCCTTCGGCTTCTAAGGATGCAGACACATCTCTCAATCAATCTCACAAGTCACTCACAGCCCCTTAAGATCAAGAAGGCTCTGATACCAATGTTGTTTCTCAAAGAACAAAAGGAGGATTGACAGCAAAAGCTGTAATTTTGCAGCAAGACGAAACGTATTGGAAGGGAACTTCTACTTCTTTATTCAGAAAATTGAAATCTTAAATACAGATTCAAGATTTTTTATAAACTCACGTTATCCACTAACTAACATATTTCTTGATCCACAAAATCAGCAACAAACTAACAGAATAAATCTGCAACAAACTAATAGAATAAATCTGCAACAAACTAACAGAATAGATGCAGCTAATCATGCAGCTAATCACCCATACAAAATAGGACTTTAACAAACTGACTCAACAGAAAATAGATCGTGCAGTCTTGATACATCAACATATTTGCTGTTGTAATTTTGCAGTCACATGAGGTAGATGGGCAACTACTCGAGGCTGTGAGGGGAGAGACCTACAATATTATTCAATGAGGTGGAGAAACTTAAGACTGTGAGGGGAGACCCTACAATATAATTCGATGAGGTGGAGAAAGTACATTTAGATGTTTTGAATAAGGCTGTGAGGGGGAGACCCTGCAATATTATTTGATGAGGTCCAGAAAATACATTTAGATGTTTCGAATATACTACTCCAGGTTTTTAATGACGTTTGATTAATTGATGGCCGAGGGCGAATGGTTGACTTGAGAATACGGTAATCATGGCCTCGATTCTTGGAGCATAGTGTCATGGGCCGATCGATTCAAGACTCAATTCTTGATTCAAGACTCAATTCTCGATCCGACACGTGCGGCCTTAAGAGCTCTCCCCCTAAGTTAGCCTTACCCCGCTCAAACTCACCACACTCTTAGAGACAGAAACTAGAAAGAGAAGCTCTAGAAGTATATTGCTCGTTATAATGAGGGGAGGAGGTCCCTTATATACAAAGACTCGCGAGATCTTGACCGTAGATCCCTCCTTGATCTAAAGGCTGAGATTACATCTCCCCAACTACCACGCCCCTGGAATACTCTAGAACTCTATAGAATGCTCAACAACTACCCAGGGTCTTCTATGCCGAAAGGGCCATGGTTTGCCGTGCCAGGAAACCTCAGAGATTGACCAAAACACCCAGACCGTGTCAATAGCACCTTCTATCAGACCCGATGGGCAATTGAGTCATGCAGAGGTAAGGCATCAGTTCCCACTTTATAAATCGCTTAAGCCTTCTAATTCTAACTGGGTTGATAATGCGAATACTGACATATGTTTTCAATGGAACAGGTGAGGAGGCACTTTGAGCCAGAATTGCTTAATCAGCTCAATGAGATCGTAGTGTTAGATTCTCTCTCGCTTGAACAACTAAGGAAGGTGGCTAGACTAAAAGTTGCAAGGCTGGAAGAGGCATTGTTTTGGCTGTCAGCGATGCGGCTTTGGACTTTGTCCTAGCAGAGAGTTGTAATCTGCTAGGTTTTCAGTATATATGTGTGTGGTTTCTACTCACTTTTTGGGTCTGTCAGGAATCATATTGCTACTTGGGTGATTCCATTACAGGTTTAGGGCGCTCGGCCTCTCAAGAGATGGCTAGAGAAGAAGGTGGTGACGAGTTCTCGGAAATGCTTGCGAGGGAGGAGACAGACAAGAACTAAACTGTGTATATTGATGCAGCTCTCAATGGGCAAGATTCTTGCGTACCTGTGGAGAAAAATGGAGGCTTTTATAAATGCCACCACTGGGCAGAAGCCGGATGAAGACAGAAGAAATCGAAGATGATGATGAGTTATATAACTGAAGGCTCTGAAGTCTGTACATAGGAGTGTGAGAGCTATAGATTCTCTTGCAAAGCTTTATTTTGCTGGCTTTGTAATAGGCCTTTTGCCTTACTGTGACTCCCTTTTCTTATTTTTGTAGAATATGCTATTGTAATATTTGAAGGCGAATTAGCATAAAGAACTCTGAGATTTCCATTCCAATTTCATTGAACATCTCCAATCTGTGTTTGTGACCTCTTTTCTCGAGTGGCTGGCTGATATCTGTGCCCTATTGGAGCTTTTTTAATGTTCATGTCTGAAATAATTCTGAAACAAATTTGGGAATTCTCTCCTGGAAGCTCGATTGGCTGGAATTGCTCGCCGATTTTCACCAAGTCGGGGCTGCTATGTTTGGAGATCAGCCCGATAGCTTTTCTGCTCCAAGGAAATTACGCTAATGGATTGGAAGCTTTGTCACAAACTTCCCCGGTTACGCTGGTATGGATATACCTTTTTATGGTATCAGTTCTTCAATGGCAATCTATGTATGCGTGGTTATCTGTGGATGTTGGAATTTCCCGATGGATCTTGATATTTATTCCTCTTGGTACTTAAGGATAGTATGTTTTGTCGTACTCACAGGGCAAATTCCATTTTCTGCTCACGTTTAAGTAATTAGTCGACCACTTGTCGTTACAAGCGATGAAACCCTTTTCATAGTCAAGAGAAAGATGATGCTAGTTCTTCATATTGTTCCAGCATGGTGCATAAGCAGTACGCTTTGTTAAATTGCTCTGCTTTGAGTTTAATGTTTCATGAGCTTGGCTGCCTAGGGAGTTAGAACGCAGTACCGGATGTGCGGACCCTACTGAAATTGCAATTTGCACTGCACATGAAAAATGTTTTAGTTTGCCTGCAACAACTCTCTTCTTGTTGTTGGATGCTACTTGTGTTATGGTTTGTACAGCTCAGTCAGGTTTATAATAGCATGGAAACTTCTAACATGCTGTGAATAACTCAAATGGTAAGAAGTAATGGACACGTTCATACCTTCGGCAGAGTTTGTAACTCAATAATGGTACAAATCAGTGAAGTCTCTGTTTTTTCCCGACAGAATTCATTTGGAATTTATTGCTCTGGGTAGACTAAGTGCAACGGACATAGAACATATATCAGATAATTTGTAGGTTTTCTGTTGACGTTTTAATGAGTCGGGGATTTAGGGATCTGGATTCTCCCTAAATATGACATTTTCTGTCGGCAAGATTTAAAAGAGTAAGATGATGAGTCGGTTTAAATTTAATGAAGCGGTTGAGTATTTTGAACCGATACCGTGGAAATATTGCTGTGGAACTCTTTATCTACAAGCAAAACATTCAGATTGAGCTGATTCAAAGGCCTTGGGCTTGCATTTCGGTATTGTATAAGCTGTTCTTCTAGCATACTAGGCGTATGGGAACGCTCCAGAAATGCTCCATGGAGAGTGTTTTTATTCCAAAGGTGTTCCCGGAATACTTTTGAAGAAGAAATGTGTATGGTTTAAAAATATTCCAAAAGTGTTCCGCGGAACACTTTTGTGCCGGGGAACACTTTTGAAGAAACAAAAAAAAATTGGTTCTGGGTTTTGGAACACTTTTTGGAACACTTTTGGAACCATCACCCACCGGCCACCGCATCCGCCGGTCGCCGCCGCCTCCGTAAAAAAATATTTTTTTACTTACCAAACGCGTTTCTGTTTCCAGAAATCGTAGCTGGGAACAAAAACACAAAAAAATGTTTATGTTCAAAAATTGTG
Source organism: Rhodomyrtus psidioides (assembly GCA_021437785.1). Taxonomy (NCBI): domain Eukaryota; kingdom Viridiplantae; phylum Streptophyta; class Magnoliopsida; order Myrtales; family Myrtaceae; genus Rhodomyrtus; species Rhodomyrtus psidioides. The sequence continues at coordinate 6,720,555 of JAILYB010000015.1, read as the reverse complement.
CCCAGGAATAGAAACGTTTCCATACACACCCTAAACAAACAAACCTCAAAATATGAAAGTTGCCATCTTCTCCCTTCTTGTCAGTTTCACTGCTGTTTATAACACATGCTAATCTAAAGCAGGCTATCTTATGCTTCTCTGTTGAAGCATTTTTCTTATGTGGCCGGATATGCCTCTGGCAACACATTGGGTAATCATTCAAGCACTTGTTTTTGCGTAAAATCCTTCCAGGCTGTTTATGTGTTCGGGGGTTCCGGGTGCTGCTGTTCTTCAATGTTGGAAGTACATAGAGAGTGAGTTGGGCACGGCGGAGCGTGCATGAAATAGTTACAACTGCAGTTTATTCCTTTGTGCTGCTCATAAGATTCTCAAAATGGATGGGCCGATGACGAGTAGTTGCGTCATAAGTACCGATCTCATCTCACGTTCGTCCCTAATCCTTGAAAATGTGGTAACTCACATCCAGTATTTTTCGTGCAGCCGGACCAGCATTATACGGACGCTTTGTTGTCATGTTTGTCATCAGTTCAGTCTTTACTGGGGAAAATTGTCAAAAAAGTCCTAAACCTATTCTACTTTTGCCAATTCAATCCTAAACCTTTTAATTTTGCCGATTCAGTCCTAAACCTTTTGTGTTTGTGTCGATTCAGTCCTAAATCTTTTTTTTGTGCTGATTCAGTCCTAAACCTTTTATATTTACACCGATTCAATCCTTTCGACCAACTTTAATTGGCCGGAGCTGATGGGGTAATTTTTACTAATATTTTAATAATTTTTAAATTATTTATTTATTTTTCTTTTCTTTTACTGTTCATCTTCTTCAACCTTCCTCCTCCATCTTCCTTCACCAGGCTCTAAGCGATCGCCCGAAGATACCACCACCGCCGACACCAAGCCAAGCAGCTGAGAATCGTTGCTCCGGCGGAATTCACGCTAAAGTGATCGTTTTTAAAAGAAGTTGGCACTTAAGTGATCAAAATTACAAAAACTTAGCACTAAAGTGATCGATTCGAAAGTTTTGGCACTAAAGTGAGCGCCGTACACAACTCATGGCACTTGGGTGTACTTAAGCCGCCCTCGAGGTATGTTAACTACTTTGTTTGATTTATTGCTTCTACCTAGATCCCTATAAGTCAAGTGCATGAGGATATCATTGTTGATTGTTCGACAGCCATTAGTGGAATTTGTTCGACCTATAATGAAAGACTAAATATGTTGAATAATGAGCATAAAGATGGATCTTTCCACAATGAAATTTCAGTTTTCCAAGTCATAATATGGGAGGCAACAACGGTAGGTTTCATATTCTCAAAGACATGCACATTGAGACATCTGGAATTGAACTGTTAAAGTTATTATATATGAACTGTATTTGTCGCGAGATGTGAATAATTTTTCTGAATGTTTTATAGGAAACGAACGGTATGCCATGTGTATATAATTAAAACTGGCAAGTGTGCTTCTTGAATTTTATGCCCACCATAACTAGATGATGGCTTGGGCGAAGTTCACTTTCTGGTCCTTAAAAGGGTCTTGTGTTGATTTGATGCATCTTGAACTAGGTTAATTATGCCATATGTGTATATTTTGGTGCAGACAATTTGTAATTTTTTCTTTCATTAGAACTACAATTGAAGTCCATACTGGGCTTTCTATTGGCAGGGTTTCTCCTGGTATAAATGAGTTAATCATGAAACTGAAGGCCAATAAAACCCGATGTTTATCACACCTCCTGAGGATTTCGCCAGATGATCAATGTATGCTCGTCACCTCAATTGGATCTCTTTAGTGAAAATCTGATGACTCAGTGTCTGTCTCCGTCTTTCTTCACTCTTGCACTTGTTATATCGCAACAAACACTGTCACATGGTATGCGCAATGGGAGCCACGAGTTGTTATCAAGATAGGCAGATCACCTCTTTTTCATGTAATATTATGAGTTCGATGTTAATTTGGCATCAGTCTTGTGATGGGTTACGATTATCGAACTTGTGCAGCTTCATGTGTGTTAGAGATGTAAAAGGGTGGAATGGTCATTGTGTTTATTATGTATATATAGACTGACTTTTATCAATAAAAATTGCGTTCACTCTTTATATGGTACAGTCACCATAAACTTAAACCCTAAATACTCACCATCGACACCAACCATCGACCACCACCACCGTAAATCTTGCCGACGGCCTTAAGGCAGGCGTCGCTCAGCGTCACCTAGGATTGGCGACCCCAGATCCGACATCCCCCGGGCCCGGCAACCTCAACCCAGTGTCGTCTAGGGCCGGCGTCGTCCAGTGTCGCCCAGGGGCAGCGACCCCAGGCTGGCATCGTCCAGTGTCACACAGGGAGGGTGACCCCCGATCCGGCGTTCCCAGGCCTCGCGACCTCAGTTCTGGTATCTCCTTGAACTTCTTGGTGTTGGGATCTGATGCAAACGTACGTGTTTGATTTTGCTGGAGAATTTGTTCCATGGACTGGTACTTGGAGATGTGGAGGTGTCCTTTGGAGGAGCTCTTGCCGCGTGTCATGTGCTTTTAGGCATACTGGACCATAACCTGTCCACTTAAAATTAATCAATGCATCTAAAGCGTGAAAATCTCATGGAACAGGGACAAATTGCAACTGCATGGAGTGAGGTCAATACTTCCCAGAATCTATTAATACAATATAAAATGATAAATTTAGAGAAATTAACAACTTCCAGAGGTTAATACGTCGACAACCGACCTATCGAGAAATTAACAAGTTCTATCCAACCTCGGTGCTCAGGAAGTTGCAATAGAAGCTATTTTTAACTATTACAATGCTAAAACGAAGCTCGCTCATCTACGAAGGTCAAATTTCCCATCCAACGGACAGGCATCGCAAAACCACGAGTCACTTTATCAGAAAACACATATTTGCGCACCATAAAGAGAGTGAGAGGCAGCACATTAAGAGGTACAAGACCACCAACCTCCACAGCATAAGTTCAGTCAGTCTTCAATACAGAAATACCTAATCTAAACAAAGAACATGAGAGCCGAAAGCAAAAGCATCTGTGGATCATTCATAATGAGTTTCATAATTCTTTTCTTTCTACGAGTCAGAAACAAAACAGAAGACAACACTAGTCAGAAGTTCCAAATCCAAACTACATCTTAAGTAGCTGCGACCACTACCATGGATCTTGTTCCTATCAGACTCCTATCTGAGAACACTACATATACTCGTAAAAGGTATGAAGATGATACCATACCGGTTACAAATTCAAAAAGATGGTACGACTACAAGATTCGTCAAGAAAGATCACAACACTCATACCACCAAATCATCCACGGGTATAAAAAGGAAAAAAAATCTATTACATCTGATCACCCTCTGTTTTTAACCTGTAGTTGCTCCAATCATCTTCTATCTCTTCGATCTTCATCTTCTTCACTGCCTGCGCAGCATCGCTTCTCAGAAGCACATTTGGAATTTCGTTCAGCATGTCCGACCTCTGCCCGGTGGCGGCATCCACAAAGCATCCGTTCTTCTCCACGCGGTACACGAGATCCTGCCCATTGGGTCCCGCATCGATGTAGACGGTCGAGTTCTCGTCTATCTCGTCCCACACAAGCATTCTCGAGAGCTTGGTCACCACCTTCTTCTCGAGCCATCTCCGGATTGGCCGAGCACTGTAAACCTGTGATCGGAATGAGGCAAGTCAGCAATATGTGATTCCGGACGGATCCACAAAGTAAAGCAGCGAACCTGACACCTATATAGACCGAAAACCTACCGGATCATAACTCTCTGCTTGGACAAATTCCAAGGCCGCATCAGTGACAGCCAAAGCAATGCCTCTTCCAGCCAATCTACTTGCAACATCCTTCATTTGCAGCCTGGCCACCTTTCTCAGTTGTTCATGCGAAGGAGGATCAAACACTACGTTCTCGTCGAGCCGGCTCAGCAACTCTGGCCTGAAGTGCTTCCTCACCTGCTCCATTGAAAAGATATGCCAGCATTCTGATTATAACCCACGCAAAATTTGTTCGCTCGAGTGAAAACTGATGCCACTATAGGTTTTATAGGGAATTAGGCCCCAAAAAATATTGAAAATTTCACTCTTTTTATGGTCGATAAAAATGCAATAGGACTGATTCTCTCGTCCCACGTGTAAGTTATATGGATTTATGGAAGGATCGACTCAATTCGTGCAATTTTTTTTTTCCTTTTTCATTATTAAGAAAAATTAAATTGAACTCTTCCTGGTTAAAAACAAACAGTTTTCCGTCCTCGTGCCGAGAGAAAACTTGGCTAATGTTTTTATTTTTTAGAATATAAGTTCCACCGATTATTGGTTTTTGAGATGGGCCACCGACCACAGGCAGCCACAATCCCACTGCTCCTGCCCTGTTTCCGGGCTTATCAAATGATGATATCCAGCGCCTGGCTTCCCTTTTCTATTCTCATATTTCATTCTCCTCTACGATTCTAACACGTGTAAAACAGAATATTACATTACATTACATTAGCATCTGCTAATGAAAAAAAAAACAAGAAGATACGTAATTATCAACCTCCTAAGTTAAGCCCTAAAACATTTGAGATAATCATGCCGCCAGTGGCAGTGCACCTCCACATCATTACAAAAGAAGGGACCGAATCTTAAAATTGTTCCTTAGGACAACCGGAAAATTGGTCCTTAGCAAGACCTTAAAAGGCTACGTCTCTCCCAATGACGTAAAAGAGGGATACTCTCGGGGACGGGGAGGAAAATATCAGTCCCAATTGAGGGTGTAAGGCGTGCGGGCACCGGCACGTTAAAATAAGGAACGCATGAGTTAAGGCGCATGGCTAAATACCCTGTTCACTGGCTCAGATCCTTATAGTTGACTTCATGTTTACATGAAGTTAACAAAACAGTACACACATGAGTTGTAACCACTTGTGTGCCGCTCTTCCCCTGGTTACAACACACCAACCCTAGAGGCGGTAGATACTGCGGTGGTGCCAATTTTTATCATGAGACTTTGCTGGAAGATGAAATGCGCGACTTCATTGCCCGCTGTTGACACCTAAATTTTGATTTTTTTAGAAATTCATTCATTTAAGCATAAAATGAGAGTTGGTCATAATTCTCGCAAAAAAATAATTTCCTCATGGATGTCATATTTAATTTTCTGTCAGTCGCGTCATTTTATTTAAGGTCAAAGTGAGTCAGTTGAGGTCTATTTAACAGGCGACTGGACCATACTTAGATTGAGATTTTCGACTAAGGCATAGAGGGTTGACGAATTTATTTGAAGGGGTTTGAACCTATTTCTTGGACTTAATTCAGCCCATTTCGCTCAATTAAATTTGAAAAGGCTTTAATTAATTGTCCAATAAAGCCTATAAGCCCACAAGCATTAGGGTTGATGAGCAAGAAACCTAACTTGCACTATAAATAGAACATTTAGGTTTCACAACAGAGGAGGCCACACTATCATAATACACGGCCAAGAAACACACGAGAGAGAGAGGCCACAATATTGCAATATACGGCCGCCATAAAGCGTGAAGAAGATCAGAATTTCGAGGGTTCAAGAGGAAGAGTTCGCGAGAGGTCCATGATGAAGGAACAAAAAGAGATGCTTTTCTTTCTTCTGGTGGAATTCCACGTGCTCAATACAGAGTGCACCTATTGAGACTCGGGGTACATGATCACAAAAGAGAAAACGTCCAAAGGGGTTTGGTATTTGCCTTTTGATCAACATTTACTGAGAGCGTCGCTTCATCGTCAATCAGTGAGTTGTTATTGCTTTATGTGTTGTTTTCCCCTCGCTCGTGTCTTGTTATTGCAGGCGGAGATCCCGTACCGCCAAGAGCATCCTGATCGATCTCCGTGCCGGACCTCCCATTGGGAGCTCGCAAGCCCTACCATCAAGCACCGCGAAACATCCATCCTGGAGCTCTCATGATGATGCGATGATGATCTGTTGCACCGTCCAGACAATTTAGACATCATGCTCCGCCTGATGGAGGAGAATAGCTGTGGTTTTAAAGGAGAGATTACATCTCCATTAGAATTCCATCCTCACATCCCACCATCATCTTTTATTATTTCTTTTCTCAGATTTCATGCACAATAGCAAGTGCAACGTCTACTTGAACACTTGGAGCTAAAGAAGCAGACAAAGCTCGGAGAGACTAAAATCGGTAGTGGACCGAAGCAAGTTACCAGTCATAAGTGAGCGTCCAACACTCGCTCAAAGCTGTGAGCATTCGTCGTCCGAGCGCATCCCGCAAGCACCCCGGGAGCGCCGTCCAGCCACTGTTCAGTCTCGATTCTGCGGTAAATCAGCCTTGTCTATCATTGTTATTTGAGGTTTAATATCGCTACCATTTGGTGTTAGAACCTCGGCAATTCCGGAGCTTGAGTCAAGCTCGAAAGTCGCAATCTTGGGCAAGTTTGCAGCTTGCGCACATGCTGGAATTTTGGCTTGGAAAAGATTTTGGGGGCACACACATTGAATATACGGCCATATTACTCGTAGAGAGTGGGAGTAGCCCGAGATGGCTAGGTGACCAAGTGCCTTTCACTCTGGCGCTTTTCCTTCGAAGATCGTCCACGCCGAAGTCATCTCCGCCATCCACATTGCTTCTGCAGCTTTTCATCTGGCAACCTGCAAATATCCTGACCATACCGTGTTGTTGTTCTTGGCGAATCAAACTACCTCGATGAATTCCCAGCGGAGTCTTCATGGATTCTTGCTCACCACCGACGTCCAGCAAATTCAAGTGTTGGTCTAGTCAAAGTTTATTATATGTTTACTGACACTTCATGTGGCGTGAGAGAGGAGAGAATAGAGGGAGGAGAAAGTGTGGTTTCTCTCTACAGGTTCTGAAGATTGGCGCAAGTAGGACGAGGAAAATCTACAAATCAACCAGACACACATAAAGACTTTCTCCTTGGGTTCCCAGTCCTTCACCGAGTAGACTTGTAGATTTCATCATCAAACTTGATGGTTCACCGATGTTCCTCGAGAACCACCATCAAGCGTAGCCCAAACTGGGCCATGATCCTATTTCAACGTGCAAAGGAGTTTGATACGAGCATCATCACCGATTGTAGTTCAAGCCAGATTGTTGCCGCAATATATCCTTGGCTCATGCTCATCGCCAACTACAACGAGCCAGCATGCTTTTGTCCTGTGTCCAGAATCAGCTCCACGAGCACCACCGTCCACAGCGACATTCCCGAGCCGATTCCGCCAAGTTCAAATTTGAAAAGATCATCCGTAGGTCGGGTTAGAGTCCTTCTCCATGTCGATTTAAATGCTTGCTTGCCTTGAAAAGAAGAACTGAAACTTTTTCAGAAGAATTCAAAGAACGACATCACTTTTTTGATCTAAACTTCAAAACCTAATGTTTGTCATAAATCATGGATTTAGTCAATCTGACCTATCGTCATTTAGGTCCGATTCACTACCTTCAGAAAGTCGATCTCAAATGGGAAACGCTGAATTTTTCGAAAATTAAAGAAGGGATATGGTCTCGATTGTTTTTCCTTATCTTCGTTGATGGATATGTTTTCTTGATTTGATTTGTCATATTCTGAAAATTTCTAAAAAACTTTAGTAAGATATGGTTTCCTAGAAATCCTATCTAATTGATTCTTTTAGGTAGATAAGACTCATAAAATTTTATGCAAATAAATCAAGATAATAAAATCAGCAAGAATATTTTCCTGATGGCCGAAAATTTCAAAAAGGAGGCGAAAAATCTTATCCCATGCATATCATGCACATCTTGCACATCTCATGTAGTTTAGGATTGCATATCTTAAAAATCATGCATTATCTTGCATAACATATTTTTGAATATCACCTTATACATTCCATATTTTCAAATGTCATGCATATTTCATAGCCGAAATTATTAAAAAAAAAAGGAAAAGACAAAAAATTGATCATCATATTATCATACATTTTTCGACAATTGCATAATCACGCATCATAGCTTGCCATGTCTTCATGCTACATTCATTTCGTTTTATGCCATGTCATTTCGCATGCCTTAATTAATTAGTTAATTTTCGCATATAGAGTAACTGAACCGCTAACTCGCATGGTTTGCATATCATTACATCATTTAGTTAGTTTCATGTCATTCTTGCATTTAAAAAGCGAAAACCCCAAAAAAAGAGAAACACCTCATTTGAGCTTCAAATTGATCAATCCAACTCGTCAATTTAAGACATCTTATATGGAATTAAGTTACCGAAAGGGCATTAATTTTAATTAACTAGTGTAATCAAGTTTCCGAATCTACAATCTCTTGTTCGTAGAAGTAAAATGGTTCTCCTGCTGTTTTACTTAGGTTTCTAATCAACCTACAAAAAATGATTAGTGGCGACTCCAAATTCTAAATCATTTTCAATTAATTTAAGTTGCGATTTGGTAGGGTTTGGGAGAGTCCGTATTAGGTTAGTCATAAAATTAACCTGATAATCCATTAGCCTAGAATTAACCAGAATTTTTTTAGGTCGTGACATCTGCTCATTCCTCTTCAGAATCATGAACGACGGCCATTCGACGATGGGATGTGTGACGCCCTAGAAATCCGACCTCGGTGAAGTTCCTGAATTCGATAAAGTGGATTAAGATTGAAATTTAGTCGTTAAATTATATTGGATCGAAAGGACTGAAGAGACGATGTTTGGACGAATTCTGAAGTTCAGTCGGTTTAGATTAGGTTCGAAATTCCTAGTCGCCGTAAATTAGGATTTCAATCCTCGCGACCCGAGCCTAATCCCGACCGAGCCTAGCCTAGGAAATTACCAAAATACCCTTCGTCCGTGGTATCGAAAATTCGTTTCAGTCCCGATTCGCCAAAAGACCGTTTTGCCCTCGGATGTTTGCAAATGAGACAAAATTGCCCCAAAAGTCTTCTTGTGGGCCCCCTAGTCAACTCAGCCTCTCTCTCTCTCTCTCTCTCTCTCTCTCTCTCTCTCTCTCTCTCTCTCTCTCTCTCTCTCTCTCTCTCTTTATCCTGTTCGCGCGACACCCCCCTGGCCGAACGTCCTCCTTCCTTCCACCTCCTCCCCCGTCGGATTTTGGCGCGACCATCACCCATCTCCGGCAGCCACCACCTTCAACAGCTCCCCACCGTCACTCCCGACCCCTCTGTCCCCGCCGTTGGCCGTCGGCAGCCGCGAAACCGCCGCGAGAACCCAGCCCCTGTTTTCGCCCGCGAAGACCCGAGGACGTCGGGGCTTCCCCCCGCCGTTCGCCGCCGCCACCCACCACCTCGGTCGTGTCCCTCAACCTCCCCTCAACATCCTCGACCCAACCCCGCCGCCGATTAGCCATCAGAGCCGCCGCAATCAGCCCCGATTCCCACGGTGCCCTGTTTTAGGGCTCGGTTCAGATTTTCTTCAGATCCGGCCGAATCGGCCGCCGCCGTTGCTCACCGCCGCCGCCAACAGACTCCCCGACCACCCTTCTACCTTCCCTGAGCTCGGCGAAGCTCGCCGCCGCGCGTGGGACCCGCAATCTCCTCGAACCGTCGCCCCTGGTTTTTGCCGTTCGTCCTCTGTTTCGCGGCCGGTTCTGTTTGGCCGTGGTTCTGCCACTTTCGGCCGCCGTCCAGCGCCTTTGGCCGGTTCCGTTGGTTGCCCTCGACCCCTAGGTGAGATCTCTGGCCTTGGCCGGCCTCGTCCCGGCCCGTGGGGCCGTGAATCGCCGGAAAATAGCCCGGTTCCCCTCTTTAACCCTGCTGCCCGATTCTGTTTTAGGCCGCCGCCGCTCGCTGGAGCTTCGCTGTCGCCGGCCACCTGTCCCATTAACCTCGCGAGACTTCCCTGAGGCATTTCCGAGATTTTAGGTTTTTGGGCCACCGCCGCCGCCGCAGCCGCCGTTCGCCGTCGTCGGCCGTTGAGACCGCCCGAGCTTAATTTGATTGTGAGTTGACCCTAATCCTTGGTTAGGGCGCTAATTGCGCCTAAGATTAGTCATTTAGTCAATTATGGTATTTAGGTACACGATCGGAGGTACACGATCGGGGCCGGTCTAAATAGAAATTGGGATTAGGATAAATGGCCGATCGATTTGGTTAGCCGGACTGATTAAATTGTCTGTGGCTAGTTGTTGTTAGAGAATTATTGATTGATTGATTTGGGCAATGGATTGCCGCTGTTTGTTCGCGAGTGAGCGATAGGCTAGAGACGAGCGAACGATCGACAACGTTTAAGTCGGATTGACTAATAAATAATTATTGTATGAATTCGAGCCTTTATGTGGCCTAATCGGACTGATTGTTCGTGTTTGTGTTGATTGCCTCGTTGGATGGTTTGATTGATTGGCTGGAATGACTGTTTGGCGTCAATCATTGATTGGGGGTTAATCTTCTGTGATTGTGGTGACTAGTGGTTAGTCTGCATTTGCATATGACCGTGTGCGAAGTCAAAATACATATTTTAGCATGAAAATGGCATTTGGCCAAGATTTGTACATGCTGAATGAGCATTTGGCTTTAACCAAAGATAATGAAATGGGTTGATTGCTGGATGGGGATTGTATGGTCATATGAGGATAACGATGAGCATTCCTGGCAAGTTCGTGTCGTACCAATCTGATGGAATCAAACGACTTGCCGGAAGCACGACAGCTCTGATCCGGTGTTAACTAGTACGGATGCAGAGTTGGTCGAATGCCGGTCGCAATGGAGGTTGGACCGACGCCCCGTATAGGGATGCCTACTTGCTGGTGCCGTGCCCGACGCACTGGATACACCGCTTGTAGTAGCCGTTGCCGAGAGTAAAGGAACGTAGCCCGATTTTACCGGTAGAACGCTGGATCACACTGAGGTGTTAGATCGCGTTATTTGTGAGAGGCGAATCACGCCCTCTTTCGCGTAGATCCTCTCATGTGCCGGTGGCACGATCATCGTTAATAAAAGAATTGAGTGCAATGTAACTTCGTACATAGGTAAGTATGAACATATCCCGACTACGACGTTTAGAATGGGACGAATGGAGTAGGAAGACGGAAGTTCATACTCACTTGTGTTCGAGTTATTATTGTGTCGTGTGCATTGTCCTGGTGAATGTCATGTGCATGCTGGTAGATGTAATGCTGTGATCGAGTGACTGATTGACGTTGACTGCTGAGTCATGTCGAGCATTGCATTATGTATGGCTGAAGCTGGTAAGTGTGCATGTGGATGATGGTTATATTGTTAACTGTGGATAGTTGCTATATGTGTATGTGTGATTTGTGAGCTTCGGTTAGGATTCCCTGGGCGAATCAGTTTCCCAACCGAGCTTAGGCTTGATTCACTGAGATTTATTCTCACCCCGTCGTGGGATAAAATTTCAGGTCCCAAGTGACGAAGCCTCGTGGACGCCACGGATTGGCTATTGGAGTAGTCTATTGAAGTAAGTGAGAAGTTGACCTCACCTGACCAAGTGACCTTGTGAGGTTTTGTCTAGTCGCCCCGAAGTATGAGGTTGTGTACATTCGTTAGTATGAATAAGGTCTTGATTGGTTTGCTGGTATGTATGAATTGGGATTTTCATTTTGTGAATGTCGATTGTGACTGCCTACTTTTCTATCCCTGTTTGTTTATGCTGTCAGGGAGTTAGAACGTTTCCGCATGCGTAGTTAAGTAATAGGTCGATAGCGTGCTTGGGAAGCTATCTCAATGACCTCGTGGCGATTTGGCAAGGGATGTCGCAGGCTCGAGAGTCGGGGCGTGACATCCCCGCCCAAGGTGGTATCAGAGCAAGGTCAGCCTGATTCATCTGGTCATTGGTTTGGAGTGATAAGGAGCGTTGGGATTTGGGATAGTTTGTAGGATTATAAGCTTTTGCATGTGCTTGTTATCTATGTTTTTGACTGTTTATTGGTTATCTCATTACGTGTTGCCTGGGGTGGACAGGACTCCGTAAATTACCTATATAATGAGCGACCGTAATGAGATGGTGTCTAGTGGAAAGATAGTTCAAGAAGGTCCCAGAGTGGACGGGATCCTGCAGACATTGGAAACTTTGAGAGCTGTAGCTGGACAGCAAGGGTGTAGTCAAGCGAGATGTTACTGCCATGTCGCATGAAGACTCATTGATTGGAAATGAGAGTGGTACACGACCAATACCTGAGTTAATGGAAAGGTTTCTAGAACTAGAATCGCCGAAGTTTGAAGAGATAGGAGATCCAGAGACTGCAATCTGGTGGATTTTAGAAATAGAGAAGGTATTCGCCCTGCTGAGATGCTCCGAAGAGGACAAGGTGACGTTAGCCATTTATCAACTTCAAGGTGACGCTAATGCGTGGTGGAAAGTCACACAAGAAAAGATCTTTCCCGAATGTATGGTACCGGTATGGGATGCCTTTGTGGAAGCCTTCTATTGCAAGTACTTTTTGGACTGTAGGCGAGAGAAAAAGATGATTGAATTCCTGCAGCTTCGTCAGGACCATTTGACAGTAGAACAATATGAAGTGAAATTCGCCGAGCTGTCTGAGTTTGCACCATGGACGATAGAGATCCTATGAATAGGATGAGAAGATTTTATGATGGATGAAACCTGAGATTAAGGATCGACTGGTGTCGCTAGACATAAGGAGTTATAGAGAATTGTTCGAAAGGGCCAAATCTGTGGAGAAGAGCATGACTGACAGAGCAATCGCATCTGGATCGCGATTCGCGCCTTCTTCTAGGGATAACCGTTGGTCAGAGAAGAGGCCCATGTATGCCAACAAGTATCACATTCCGTCTAACCGGAAGAGTACAATCAAGAAGCCGATGTTCCGCCAAAGCGAGAAGTGTCGCCTGTGTCGTTTAAGGCATGGGTCTGGTCCCTGCCCGGTATAGAGGTGGAGAATGCTTTAAATGTTACCAGCCGGGACACAAAGTGAAGGACTGCCGATGAGAAATAAGACAGAGCAAGCACCGCTGCCGCGAGAACGACAAACTCGAGGAATTGTTCAGCAGGATAACCAGGATTGACCTTACTGGGAGTAGAGTAACTTTTGAGCTAAGATGTACTAGTTATGAACTAGCCGTGACTGGTGTCGCGACCCGTCCGAAAGTGGACGCGGCTAATGGATTACCGATCGCGAGTCTTGGATCGGCGCGGGCCCTCCCAGGCCCATACCAAATCGCGGCGAGAGTATTTTTTTAGAAGGATTCGACGATAAGAGTCGATCGCTTTCGACTTTCAGTGTGGTCGTGGTGGCATGTGCAACTTGTGCATGCATTTGGAGTCGCCACCCGGTCTTTCTTGGAGGGTAGACCGGAAACCTTACTGATTGATTGGGAGAGATCGATCAGTTCTGCAGAACCAGAGATTTTGGGTTCGGGGACTTGGTTACGCTGGTGTCATTACCAACGCCCTTTCGGTACCTAATGCGAGTGAATTTCCTGGCTAAGAGTTCATGCAGGGCGCAGTTTTGGGTGGGGTGAGTTTGATTCAGGGTTTCATGCAGATTGGAAGACTATTCCTATCAATCACAATCAATGAAAGCGCGATCAAGTGCATAAATAAATCTCATCGATGCACATCAATTCAAGTCAATGGCTTCCTAGCATAGCCATAAAGGCTTAGGGCAGGCGTGATTTAGGACCATGGACAAAATGGGAAGATTTGAAGGCGATTAGCCCGAAGGGCAAAATCGTCAATTTTTTGGAAGATTTGGATACCGAATTACCCAAAATATTCCATGGCCAGTTGTTGACACCTGATTTTTTACCATCCGTTATTATAGTTTTTTTATTTCTAAAATTAATTAAAAATAGCAAAAAAGGTCAAAAAATTGCAAAATCAACTTTGGAAGCCTTAGCCTAGCCTTAGGAACCAATTTTGAACAAAAAATATTTTTGTATTTTTTAATATTTTTTTGAATTTATTTAATTATAAAAATACCCAAAAAATTAGAAAAAATACCATCCGTGGTCAGAAAATTACACAAAAATATTCAGAAATTTTATTTTAATTCTCTATTTAATAGTTTCACTTTTTATCAGGGAAATTTGGCTCAATTCATGGGGTCCCTTCACAAACCTAAAATCGAACCGAGCTTGAAAAATCCTTTTCGAGTCATTTAATTTTTAATTCTCACTTTTTATAAGCTATGACATCGGATTCTAAAGTTTTGAAATGCAATTAGGTCAATTTGCCCTCCAATTTGATCAATTTTAACCAAAAGGGCTTAATTGCATAAAAATCTTTCAATTTAGTCCCCGGTTTTGCAATTTTTGAAATTAAATTTCACACGGGCACACCCATTAAAATTAAACACCTCTACCCAATAGTTTTCATCATGATGAATCCATTGGTGGGCTCAATTTTGAGTAATTCGATCGTTTAGATCTTCGATTTGGCGAAATTCATTTTCGGATCCTAGGGGCAATTTGGGGTTTTCACTAAATTTCAATAAATTGTTTCACGAGAATACCCATATTTGATAGAAAACATGCCAAGGAATCCGAATTTGCCATAAATTTCATGAAAAGAGGTCATTTGGGGGGTCAATTTGACTATTTGGTCGAACCGGGTCGGTCGGGTCCGACCCGACCCGACTCGGCCCGACCCGGGTCTGCAGCAATGCACAGAATGTGCAGCAGAACGTGCAGAATGCAGAAAAACAGAGAAAAAAAAAGAGCAACGTGGGGTGCGATTTTCGGGAAGAAAAAAAAAAGAACGGGCGTGGGGGACACTTCGGGCAGAGACCCATGTTCGGCGTGGCGAAGGCGTGGTCGTCGAGGCGGGCGGTCGGCCACACGGAACCGGGAGATTCTCGGATAAAAACCGAACTCGGCAAAAGGGAAAGGAGGATTTTTTTGGAAAAGACCGGACGAGAAGAGCTTCGGCGGAGCTTCAAGCATCTTCACGGATCATCACCGGGTACTCAGTGGCCGTCGGCGAGCTCCAAGCAGGTCGGTATTCTCCTCCGATCACCGTTTCTCATACGCACGCCATGTGTTCGAAGAAATGCCGATGGATGTCTCGGCTCGGTTTTGTCTCGGTCGTGTCTTCCCGAGCTTCATTTAGCACGAATATTGCCTTGAGTCTCCACTAGAACTATCCCTAAGCTCGACTTGCTATTCATTTTGCATTAAAACTCGGTGAAAACCGGACCCCGACCTTCGCCGGCCACGATTCGGGATAGGAACTCGGCGGGGGACTTCCGGCGGTTGCCGAACTCGAAACGAGCTCAGGTAAGCCTCTAGACCCTCCTTGGATGCTGTTTGATGGTTTAGAATCGAGTTTTGATAAGAACAAAAATTCGGAAAATGCATCGCCGGAGCCGGGTTCGGGGAGGTCCGGTTCGCCGGTTTTTAGCGTGTTCATGGTTATTATTTGGGTTGTATATTGATGTGGGTGGTCCAAAACGTCGAATGCCGAAAAAAGGAACGAAAAATACCAAGTTTCGGGGCCCGTTTCGCAATTTTCCGGCCACCTCGCCGGAATTTTTACTATTCCCGCCGGAATTTGCACTGTTCATCGTCTTCTCCGGCGACCCTCCGGCCGGTCAACGGTCAACGGCCGACGTGTCGTACCACGTAGGCAGCCACGTCAGCCGGGTGGGGTCCGATCCATGTATTTTCAAATAAAACAAACGGACGGCCACGATCGCGACACGTGTCGCGATCCTAGATTTTTGGAAAATTAAATAAATGATTTTCGAATAATCGATCCGGCGGACGAGGATGTGCCACGTGGCTCGCTGAGGGACGTCCGATCTTGTACAAGATCGGACGCACCAGAGGAAGCCACGTGGCACGTTCTAGAGCGTCCGATTTATGGTTTTTTCTAAAAAAGGAAAAGAAATTGATTTTTGATCCGACGGTCATGATCGAGCCACGTGGCTCTCTGTGAGTCGCCCGATCTAGTGGAAGATCGGGCGCACGAGACGAAGCCACGTGGCACGACGTGGACCGTCCGATCCGGGGAATTTTCGGATAATTAAATAAAATAGATAAAAAATCAAAAAAATTGTTAAAAAATAGGAAAAAATATTTAAAAAATAAAACGGTGTCGTTTTAGGCCGGTGTCGACCCCTAGGGTCGGGCCGGGCGCCCGGGAAAATATTTTTAAATTATAAAAAAAATTCAGAAAAATAATAAAATAATCAAAAAATCAATAAAAAATGAAAAATCATGAAAAATTCAAAAAAATTCGGAAAATTCAGAAAAACTCTAAAAAATTCCAGAAAATAGGAAATGGCCACATTCAACTGGCCACGACCTATTCCGGGTCATTTAACCCCCGATCTTTCCAGAAATGACGGTTTTGCCCTTTCGGCAAACCGTCTTCCAAACAAAATTCTAAAAAAATCCAGGAAAATCCCAAAAAATAGGAAATGGCCACAAACAACTGGCCAAGGCTCATCCCGGGTGTTTTAAACCCCGAACCTTCTTAAAATGACGGTTTCGCCCTTTGGGCGAATCGTCTTCCAAAAATTGAAGAAAAATCAAGAAATTCCAAAAAATTCTCAAAAATGGGAAATGGCCACAATCAACTAGCCATGGAATATTTTGGGTAATTCGGTATCCAAACCTTCCAAAAATGACAATTTTTCCCTTCGGGCTAATTGTCCCCGAATCTTCCTATTTTACCCCTAGCCCTAAATCACACCTTCCCTAAGCCCTTATGGCTATACTAGGAGGCCAATGATTGAAATTGATGTGCATTGACATGATTTATTTATGCACTTGACTTGCGCCTTCATTAAAATTGATTGTGATTGATAGGAATAGTCTTCCAATCTGCATGAAACCCCGACTCATACCTACCTCACCCAAAATTGCGCCTGCATGAAATCTTAATTAGGAAAATCACTCGCGTTAGGTACCGAATGGGCGTTGGTAATGACACCGACGTAACCAAGTCCCCGAACCCAAAAATCTCTGGTTCCGCAGAACTGATCGATCTCTCCCAATCGGTCAGTAAGGTTTCCGGTCTACCCTCCAAGAAAGACCGTGTGGCGACTCCAAATGCATGCACAAGTTGCACATGCCACCACGACCACACTAAGGTCGAAAGCGATCGACTCTTATCGTCGAACCCCTCAAAAGAAAACTCCCGCCGCGATTTGGTATGGGCCTGGGAGGGCCCGCGCCGATCCAAAGCCCGCGATCGGTAATCCATTAGCCGCGTCCGATTTCGGACGGGTCGCGACAGCTGGCGACTCCGCTGGGGACTTTGTTCTAGAACACTTGGTTCTGGACCTCAAGTGGACTTAGGCCGTAATTAAAACGTTGAGTGATTTTTCTAACCCTGCAGGCGCTCTTGAAGGTGAGGTAAGTCCGCTCACGATAGGTGTTATATGTTTTTGCAGATTGGAGTGATAAGGGGTGTAGTTTGTGATTAACATTGTCTTATGCAGGATGGGCGTAGGAATGTATGTTATATGGATGATTTGAAGCGCTCATTGATATATAAATTTTTGCGCATGATTCACTGCATATTTGAGGATCACGGCACTTTGCACAAAGCGCCCAAACCCAGGCCGCGAAATCACCTTTTCAGGTAGCCATAGATCAGGGATCGATATGCAACGCTCTAGCGTCGATTGCGCTGGGGTCGACCATATTCGATCCCACTCACTATCCAAGTCGAGACTTTTATCCATTTGTTGTGGATTGCGCTCATGGACGAATTTATCGACTCGGATAGAGGGAAGCCTCTAGGTTCCATACCTAACCCTTTTTGATTTCTAGAGTCAAGCCTCACTTGTCTCATGCGCATGTATATGGATGGTTGGTATACCTAAAACCAAAAAAAATCATTGGGTACCTTTCATGGTAAGGTCCTGTCATTTCTATTTAAATTCACTTGCAGCCTTTCATTTTGCACAACATGTTGCATTCATCAAGTCTGATGGTTGAGTCCAATTCCATTTTAAAGTATAGATAAAAGAGATGATCTCTCCAAGTCGGTCCCACATCCCGGACGTATTCAAGTATGAGCGACGCGTCATCCGCCATCAGACTGCCCGGACATTCAACGGAGTCTACCCTTTTTGAGCTGTCCGAGGAATGATCCAGTAACCTTACCGGAAATTGAAGGATAGGCGATAACAGCAAATCCAAGACACCCGCCGGACATTATCAAAAGGGGATCTGATAAAAACGAAGACCCGAAATAGCCGGACCAAAGACATCAAGCATCGTCCCTCGAAGACCTAACTTGGGGCATCTCTTTAGGTTCTTAAGGGTCACGTTCCAGTCGTCCCTTTTCTTTTATCAGGATCATCGAGTCTGTAAGGAGCACCCGCATGTGGGTCTCCCATCTATCTTCTGCACCTCGATTTCTAATTCTTGTCTAAGTGTCTTTACGTTGGAGCGCGACACTGGAATTTCTCTCAACCATTCGGATTTTTCGGTTCAATTGCATGTCTTACCCAGATGAAATTTTCGTTAGAACTCACACTTGGCATGTTTAACCCAAGTGCGAGAATCTAACATTCATTTCATGGTGCGCCGGACATGGAATTGAACCGGTCTATAGCATGCATCATTGGTAATCCTTGGTAATTAACTAAAGTCGTCCATGTTTCCTGAATTCAAGAGGAGACATGATATCCAAATTACCTTCGGGAAATCATTTCAATTTGGATGTCCTATCTCTAATCGAATTTAGGACACATTGGAATTGCATTTTTATCTTCTTGGAAATTCCACAGATTCTATAGGGATTTGCAAAAAGTAATAACCATGGATTACGCTCCTTTTAGTTTTATGTTTTCTCTTGAAAAACATCGATAAGAATTTTTCACATGAGGTTAAGGCTTGTGTAAAAGTCCTTATCCTCGTTAATCACAAGAAAGCATAAAATTGAAAGGATTTATGTTTTACTTCCCCTTCTGACATATCCCTGTCATTCGACCAGGTAATTTCCAGAATCAAAATCCGAGGACTTGTGTGAAGAATCAGTCACAAGTTAAAATGGACCAGGATGGCATAGAAAAGCGTTTGACCACCCTGGAGAGTCAGTTGGCTTAGGTGTTCGCAATGATGACAGAGATGAAGACACTCATCCTCACCACACAGGGGGTACCTCGACAGTCTTAAATTCTAACCTGACTGTCCGACCAGGGAATCATCAAGAAAAACAGTCAGCTGAAAAAGGGCATATTTCCTATTGCCATCTTTCAAGACATGGAACAGCATGCAATCAAAGGAGCCACATGCAGAAGAGAATTAGCTGTAACCTAATCTCTTTAAATTTAAAAATTTGTCGATTGTGTTTTATTGACCCTCAGGAGTGGTCCTTCAAGAAGATCGAAGCTGGTCGACAACTCAAGCCACAGGGAGGGATGTTTGAAGACAGACAAAGGAGTCGACTTCTCACCAAGAAGGCACATTGGGGCAAAAGCCCACCAAAATGAAAAGAGATGGGAAACTCCAAACAGCAGATATCCCCTAATTGAAAAGGGAACCGTAAAAATTGTGAAAGGATCAAAGCAGTCGACTGGGGCATATCCCACCCAACTAGGGCAAACGCCACCTAACCGGGGCAGTCGGGTCAAGTGTAAAGACGTGTCGTTCCTAACTGATTTTCAATCAGATACCGGCATAATATTTCCTATCTTTTCCTCTCAGGTGAAAAACAGGTAGAGAAGGAAAATCCATTTGTAGAAAGACACGAGGGACATGTTTTTCATGGCATACATTTGTCGAAAATGTCCTCATCCGATCACATGCAAGATGATCATGGAACGATGGTAAAACTGTAATCGTTCCAATAAGCCCTTCGAATGTTATACCTGACGAGGACATTTATGTCTTTTGTCTACAGGATAAGATGGTTGAAGGCCAACAAAGAGAAACTTGCATTCCTTACAAGATGAAGAGGAAGGTGCCTTTATCAGACGTCACCCATTGGGTTTGTAAAGACAAGATGGACCAAATCGGGTTGAACCCCAAGCAGGCAGCATGAAGAAAGAGCAATCTAATTAGGATCAACCCTCCCAAGGCGAAAAAGGGTGTATCTGTTCCAGATCAAACTAATTTATTCATAAGTTGATACGGTTTCCCATTCTTGCAGGTGATGATAAAAATGAATGGGACCACTAAAGAATTTCCATCGTCTCGGATGCCCGAAGTGACTAAGAGCGGGGATAGTGAATCC
Organism: Rhodomyrtus psidioides; assembly: GCA_021437785.1. Classification (NCBI taxonomy): domain Eukaryota; kingdom Viridiplantae; phylum Streptophyta; class Magnoliopsida; order Myrtales; family Myrtaceae; genus Rhodomyrtus; species Rhodomyrtus psidioides. The sequence continues at coordinate 6,700,475 of JAILYB010000015.1, read as the reverse complement.
GTAGTCGTTTCAATTAAAGCTCCTTGTGCAGCAATCGACTCATTCATTCCTTTCATCGCCTAGGTGGAATAGAAGATTGTTAAAGCGTAGGGTGAATGCGGCAGGACACAATGAAAGAAACTGTCGCCTGTGAAGTATCACTTCAGGCTGTTAAAGTACTCGGTCAAACACACGCTGGCGGGTGCCAAATAGCAGAACGCTCGAGGGACGTCATGAAATGATAACAAGGCAAAAGATGCATGAAGAAATCGAAACGTATCGGCGAAGCTGAAAAGTGTCAAACACGGCGGCATATCAAACGCTGAGATCTTCGAAAGATCGTAGGATCATATCATCTGACAACATATCATCTGCTGAGATATTTGAAAGGATCAAATTGCCTACGACTAAATCAACCAGCCCCAGACAAAGCGTCTAGTGGCTGGGGGCAAATCACTCTCTACCCGGAAAGGGTACCGAATGTAGGATATGCCGAATTCACCATGGGGATACGTATGGGAAGTCCCTGAAGCAGTTATCACCCATGAATCATGATGAAATGGAATAATCAATCAAAGACAAAACACATCAAACCCTTCTAAATGAGAAGGAGAACGATACGGAGCCATCGATTCTGGTAAAAGGACGTATCGTTCCAAAATGATTATTTTCTTGATATGAGAATAATGTTTCATTTCTTTTTCCTTTCAGGTTGGGAACAGAAGCAAAGGGCCCAAGAAGCAATGCCTTCAAATGACAAACAGGGAGTATCCCTTTTCATGGCATCTCAGACATGCACTTTGGCTAAATATTTTTAAGAGCATTCTAATAGCTCAATTTGTGAACAAAACCTTTGAGAAAACTTGAAGAAGTTTATCATCATTTAGAAATCTCTGTGAAAAGAGCGCTTGAAAAGAAAATTTCAAGTTTTCCAGATTGACATATCTGATAAAAATCGTCCATGTCTGAATAGAGTGAAAAGCACGAACTCATGTTTCGTTGCTGGCACACATAACATGCATCATGCATATCATGCACATATCCTGCATACAGAGAACCCAAAGGGAGAAATGCTGGTTCCCGCAGGATAAATTTCAAGGGTAAATTATATCGACTCCAATAGTCAATTATACATGCCCTTTACTCATGAGATTTCTTCTTTTCAATAGGGGAACATCGAACATCTCAAATGGCGACTGTGATCGAGAGAATCACCAAACCGCCACATGACAAATCCCCAGATTGTCAGGCTGTCTAGGGACAGAGAAAAAATAATCGAAGAATCTGGCAATCGAGATAGATGACCAGAATCGACAAAAATTCATGAGAGCGAGCTCCCCTACCTGCTTCGAGGAGCCAAGCCGGGGGCAAATTCTCACGATCCCCCATGAAAGTGCATCGAACCAGGGTTATCAAACCCAGAGATGACAAACATCAAGACAAGCCTCACTGGGGCAAAATACTTGGAAAATACCGCTCCTTCAAATGTTGGGAGGACGAAGTCTCGAAGGGAGTACCTCCTTCCTGAAATTTCAAATGAAGTCAGATATAGACTTACGCCTGTCTCTTCATGTGCAGGCGCATGGACGTTTTCAAATTGGATCGAAAATCGCCAACAAACACGGAAAGTGCTAAGGCATGTTGCCAAGACAAACGTCGCTCAACTGGGGCAAAACAGTTGTTGACGTGATCGAGGATCGTCTCACGGACAACACCCACAAATGCAGGCGAGAGGAAAGAACTTTCATCGTCCATATCAGTATACGATACTGAAATGACCCCCACCAAATGTGGCGCGCCAACAATCGACAAAAGAGAGGGATACGTCAGTAAAACGTCATCATGAATCCCAAGAGAGAAGACATACCCAAGAAGGACGAGGATTATAGCAAAATACAGGAATGAATTTAGCCGGGGAAGGCGTCACCTAGCTATGATAAACCACGTCTAACCGGGGCAAGTGAATCATTTGTGCGCCGGACAAAGGAAGGACATTTCTTCTCTGGCAAAATCCATGGACGCAATGACAGAGTCGTCCTCATCGGAAGTAAACCCCAGGATACAAACCTGGGTGAACGGTAACTTTGTATCGTTCCAAATTGATCTTCCAAAGATCCCATGCTTAACATGAGTTTGTTCTCATTTGGCAGAAAATTGGTGGCACCAAAAAGCCACAAAAGAAAGGATCTCGCCCAACGTGGAAGCGAAAATAAATGTCCGTTGTAGGGGGCAAGCTGCCAGGAAATGGAACCCCGCAAAATGGCGTTAGAATACGTCCGAAAGCACAAATTGATCTCATCCGGTTCAAATCCTAGGGAAGGATTCGTTGCCAACCAGACGGGTAGATCATGGCCACGAGCTAGATAGCCGACTTCAATAAGCCTTACATTTGCGTTGAAATAGAGGCGCGAAGCGAGAGTAAAGCAGTATCGTTTCGATTTGTCTTGAATTTCGAAACACGAACTGACACTTGATGTTTATTGTTGACAGGGATTCGCCGTCAAGATGGACAGAAAACTGTTGGCGCCAAAAAGCCGCAAAAGAAAGGAATTCGCCGACAAGGAGGCGAATAGAATTATCAACTTTGGAAGTCAGGACTCCAAGAAATGGTCTTTGATTATAAGACTGAGTGGAGGGTAAAAAGTATCGCTCCCAAATTACATGCTTTGACATGCATTCTGATAAAAATTTTCTTTTTCCTTGAATAAAAGGAACTCTGAAGAGTGGCGCTGGAATGCGTCCAAAATCACAAATGGATCTCCTCTAGGGCAAATCCTTGAGAAGGATTTATCGCCAACCAAACGGAGGAATCATGGCCACAAGATAGATGGCCAACTTCTGCAAGCCGCACGTTTGTGTTCAAACGGAAACACAAAACAGAATAAGGCGGTATCGTTCCAATCTATCTTGAATTTTGGAATACAAACTGACACATAATTCCCGTCTTTGACAGGGGCTCGCCATCTAGGCGAAACAGGTTTTCACATCCCATGTATTACCCGTTGGAACCCATGACCAAGGGTAGGATGTATCGTTCCATTTTTTTTGAAAAATTCATGAACGTACAATAACATGTTTCTTCCGCATTTTCAGGGATCTCCAGCCACGGTGGACAGGTAAGTACCCCTTTCCTCAACCCAAAACAAAAAAAAAAAAGAGGAAAAAGAGAGAAAAAGAAAAGCTTTCAGAACCTAATGTCTAGAAAAGACATAGAATTCTAGCTTCATTGACATTCATGTTTTAAAACAAGAGGTCTTCTGAGCATGAATAAGAACATGCATTGTGCATCATAAAATCCCTTTGACAGGTAAAATTTTTGGAGAAAACGAAAGAGATTTTTCCAATCAAAAGTTGTTCAAAACTTTCAAAAGGGCGTTTTCTCAAAAGATAAGAGGCAAAGCCTAATCCAAACACGTCCTATATACACTTGAGAGAGAAGTGGAGCGGATCAGATAGCAAAATCTGGACCTACGGAGATAGGGACCATTCGCAGCGATTACATGGATTGGGACGACGGAGGCATTCGTTTCATATCCCCAAACACTACAGGTGACTATTGACAACCCCTTTGAACGGCGGTTTTCATTCTCAACCCTGTCAAGAACCACCCCACATCGGGGCAAAATGAATGTCAGTCCAGCAGCATCAGGAGAAAATGGTTAGAAATTTTCTTGCTCGGACTAACATTAATCTTCGTGTGTTGTTTATATGGTAATCCAAGTGCTATAGGATGATGAGAAGCATTCATTTCTCTATCCCACACACCGAATCCTTTGCATAGCCAAGTTGAGCCTGCAAAATCATTTCATAAACCCGTTGGTGATCATTGCACATTCCAAGACGGATGCATCATCACTTCAGAAACGAAAGAGTTCAAGACTTAGGGTTTGCGAAGAAATTCCTAAGTTAATGCTTAAAGTTGTTAGACCTTTGGGCACATGTCTAACACGATCTCCCGAAGATGAGAAAAAGCGGAATTTCAAGAGAAAAAAATGATGAGAAAAGCCCCCAGCATCAAGAAAAAGCAAAGTGCCTGGTAAAAGCAAGGCCGATGCTTGAATGAACAATCTGCGTTGATCCCCAATGAAACATGACTGAAAAGGGGAGAGAAAAATTCAGAAGGAGTCAGATTCCAAAAACTACTCCTCAAACGGTATCAAGCGAGGAGCAGAGACGCAGATAGAGTTGTTAGTCTCTTGATGCAGCCAGAGGCGCTTTCACAATAATTTGCGCACACCTCAAAAGCGATCGTGCACCTCAAAAATTGAAGATGCAAATGGAAAAGACAGGTGGCAAGTTTGCAATGATCACCAATGTCAACCCCCTCATGAATTCTGGGCCAAAAACAAGCCTTTTTCGGTCCCCAATCCTACCAAAGTTACGACCCTGAAACAGTCTTCTCTGATTAAGACACTTGGGTTAACATATAGCTTAGCTCGAAGAGGTACGAGCAAGACTATTTCTTTCTCATATTGCAGGGTTTTTGACTTGTAAACCTGGAGCAGATGTTGAAGACTTTCATTGAATGGCATCGACTCCAAAGCGGGCCCTCCTTGAAAACCAATATCCAAGCCCAACATTACGATCCCGTGGAAGACCTCCCGTCCGATCAAAATGTATGCGCTGCGAATGAGCCTAAAACCTAGGCACACGTCAGTAGGGAATTGAGTGCATCCCCTATAAAAATCATTACCTCAAAACAGGTGAGAAGACCTCCTTGTCGAGAAATATTCCAATTGATGTTTTGAACCAACTCTTCTTGGAATTTTCAAACTGTTGATCCAGATTTGCCGCGCAAGGAATTTGTGATCACATATGTATGTTGCAAAATGTTTTGGATAACCTCCAGCATCAAAATGCACATTTCATGACTAAAATTTAAGTCATAAAATTTTGTCGATTGGACAACCGTTGTCTTCCAAAGATTACTAACATTTTCTTGGTGAAGAAAAATCTTTCAGGCTCAAACTTCTGCAGGATACCTGGAGAACCCAGCTCCCAGAATGTCGCCTCAACAGACCCAAGTGAAGCTTTGTCAAGATAAAATCTTTCACTGCTTCAAAACTGATTTCCCGACAGATTTCGGGATCTTTCAAAAGAAGGGGTGATGATAGAACCCTTTTTCAAAAAATATCAAGCAATCCTAGCATGACGTGGAGAACCCTCGTCCTAGGACCTTTTTAAAAAAAAAAAAAAATCAAATCAAACAGTCCTAGCATGACGTGGAGAACCCTCGTCTTGGGACCCTTTTTCAAAAATCAAGCGATCCCAGTAGACGTGGAGAACCCTCGTCCTAGGACCCCTTTTCAAAAATATCAAACAGTCTCACCGGACGCGGAGAACCCTCGTCATGAGACCCCCTTTTTCAAAATTCAGACAGTCTCGTCGGACGTGGAGAACTCATGATCCCGGGAGGATGCCTTGCTCTGTCAAGAAAAGCTCATAGGGTCATGTTCTGCAGGATCCCTGGAGAACCCATGTCCCAAACTGATACCTTTTTAATGAAAAGTTTGCAGGTTTCAGCTTTCTGCAGGATAATTGGAGTCCCCATGTCCCAGAAAGGTACCTCGCATGTCGAAAGGACAATTCAGCCTTCTGCGAGATTTCAGGTAACCCCTAAATCCCAGGATAGCCTTCAGGTGAACCTAGAGTTAGGTAAACCTTCCAAAAGAGACCATAATGATGTCAATCCTTAGGCGCAGCCTTTTAATAGGCAAACCTTTTGCAAGACCGATCTACGGACGAACGATCGAGTCTTCGACTAGTCCCAACAAGGCGGGATATGTCATTTCATAGGCGCAGCCTTTTAGTAGGCAAACCTATTCCAAGACCGATCTACGGACGAACGATCGAGTCTTCGACTAGTCCCAACAAGACGGGATATGTCATTTCATAGGCGCAGCCTTTTAGTAGGCAAACCTATTCCAAGATCGATCTACAGACGAACGATCGAGTCTTCGACTAGTCCCAACAAGGCGGGATATGTCATTTCATAGGCGCAGCCTTTTAATAGGCAAACCTTTTCCAAGACCGATCTACGGACGAACGATCGAGTCTTCGACTAGTCCCAACAAGGCAGGATATGTCATTTCATAGGCGCAGCCTTTTAGTAGGCAAACCTATTCCAAGACCGATCTACGGACGAACGATCGAGTCTTCGACTAGTCCCAACAAGACGGGATATGTCATTTCATAGGCGTAGCCTTTTAGTAGGCAAACCTATTCCAAGACCGATCTACGGACGAACGATCGAGTCTTCGACTAGTCCCAACAAGACGGGATATGTCATTTCATAGGCGCAGCCTTTTAGTAGGCAAACCTATTCCAAGACCGATCTACGGACGAACGATCGAGTCTTCGACTAGTCCCAACAAGGCGGGATATGTCATTTCATAGGCGCAGCCTTTTAGTAGGCAAACCTTTTCCAAGACCGATCTACAGAACGATCGAGTCTCCGACAAACCCTACAGAACGGGCGCGTCATCCTGAGATTCCTATCAGTCTGGAGTCTCACCATGGTAGAAACCACCATAAGGGTCAAATTGAATGGTAGAAACCGCCATAAGGGTCAACTTGATGGTAGAAACCGCCATAAGGGTCATTTGAATGGTAGAAACCGCCATAAGGGTCAACTCCAAAGGTAGATACCGCCATAAGGGTCAAAACTAAATTCAAAGGTAGAAACCGCCTGAAGGGTCAACTTGATGGTAGAAACCGCCATAAGGGTCAACTCGATGGTAGAAACCGCCATAAAGGTCAACCAATGGTAGAAACCGTCATAAGGGTCAACTAATGGTATGACCTACCATACAGGTCAGAGCTTAATCTCCCTAGGATATTCTGAACGAGTCCTAGGTATCTTCTTGAAAGTCATCGCAACCGGCAGCATCTGACAGGTGAGCTTCAGGTAAGTCTCTCTCACTCCGGCCCATGTTCGAATTGCAAGAGTAAACCGGTGATTAATTTGAGCATTCATCAAAAGACTTGAAGGTCCGATGTCATAGCATTTCTTTCCCCCAGTCGAGTCGGTCAAGATCCAGGTGTCATTTTGTCTTTAAAAGCAACCTCTGACGAGCTCACTCTCGAAGAGGGGCAGCTGTTGACACCTGATTTTTGACCATCCGTTATTATAGTTTTTTTATTTCTAAAATTAATTAAAAATAGCAAAAAAGGTCAAAAAATTGCAAAATCAACTTTGGAAGCCTTAGCCTAGCCCTAGGAACCAATTTTGAACAAAAAATATTTTTTGTATTTTTTAATATTTTTTTGAATTTATTTAATTATAAAAATACCCAAAAAATTAGAAAAAATACCATCCGTGGTCAGAAAATTACACAAAAATATTCAGAAATTTTATTTTAATTCTCTCTTTAATAGTTTCACTTTTTATCAGGGAAATTTGGCTCAATTCATGGGGTCCCTTCACAAACCTAAAATCGAACCGAGCTTGAAAAATCCTTTTCGAGTCTTTTAATTTTTAATTCTCACTTTTTATAAGCTATGACATCGGATTCTAAAGTTTTGAAATGCAATTAGGTCAATTTGCCCTCCAATTTGATCAATTTTAACCAAAAGAGCTTAATTGCATAAAAATCTTTCAATTTAGTCCCCGGTTTTGCAATTTTTGAAATTAAATTTCACACGGGCACACCCATTAAAATTAAACACCTCTACCCAATAGTTTTCATCATGATGAATCCATTGGTGGGCTCAATTTTGAGTAATTCAATCGTTTAGATCTTCGATTTGGCGAAATTCATTTTCGGATCCAAGGGGCAATTTGGGGTTTTCACTAAATTTCAATAAATTGATTCACGAGAATACCCATATTTGATAGAAAACATGCCAAGGAATCCGAATTTGCCATAAATTTTATGAAAAGAGGTCATTTGGGGGGTCAATTTGACTATTTGGTCGAACCGGGTCGGTCGGGTCCGACCCGACCCGACCCGGGTCTGCAGCAATGCACAGTATGTGCAGCAGAACGTGCAGAATGCAGAAAAACAGAGAAAAAAAAAAGTGCAACGTGGGGTGCGATTTTCGGGAAGAAAAAAAAAAGAACGGGCGTGGGGGACACTTCGGGCAGAGACCCATGTTCGGCATGGCGAAGGCGTGGTCGTCGAGGCGGGCGGTCGGCCACACGGAACCGGGAGATTCTCGGATAAAAACCGAACTCGGCAAAAGGGAAAGGAGGAATTTTTGGAAAAGACCGGACGAGAAGAGCTTCGGCGGAGCTTCAAGCATCTTCACGGATCATCACCGGGTACTCAGTGGCCGTCGGCGAGCTCCAAGCAGGTCGGTATTCTCCTCCGATCACCGTTTCTCATACGCACGCCATGTGTTCGAAGAAATGCCGATGGATGTCTCGGCTCGGTTTTGTCTCGGCCGTGTCTTCCCGAGCTTCATTTAGCACGAATATTGCCTTGAGTCTCCACTAGAACTATCCCTAAGCTCGACTTGCTATTCATTTTGCATTAAAACTCGGTGAAAACCGGACCCCGACCTTCGCCGGCCACGATTCGGGATAGGAACTCGGCGGGGGACTTCCGGCGGTTGCCGAACTCGAAACGAGCTCAGGTAAGCCTCTAGACCCTCCTTGGATGCTGTTTGATGGTTTAGAATCGAGTTTTGATAATAACAAAAATTCGGAAAATGCATCGCCGGAGCCGGGTTCGGGGAGGTCCGGTTCGCCCGTTTTTAGCGTGTTCATGGTTATTATTTGGGTTGTATATTGATGTGGGTGGTCCAAAAGGTCGAATGCCGAAAAAAGGAACGAAAAATACCAAGTTTCGGGCCCGTTTCGCAATTTTCCGGCCACCTCGCCGGAATTTTTACTATTCCCGCCGGAATTTGCACTGTTCATCGTCTTCTCCGACGACCCTCCGGCCGGTCAACGGTCAACGGCCGACGTGGCGTACCACGTAGGCAGCCACGTCAGCCGGGTGGGGTCCGATCCATGTATTTTCAAATAAAACAAACGGACGGCCACGATCGCGACACGTGTCGCGATCCTAGATTTTTGGAAAATTAAATAAATGATTTTCGAATAATCGATCCGGCGGACGAGGATGTGCCACGTGGCTCGTTGAGGGACGTCCGATCTTGTACAAGATCGGACGCACCAGAGGAAGCCACGTGGCACGTTCTAGAGCGTCCGATTTATGGTTTTTTCTAAAAAAGGAAAAGAAATTGATTTTTGATCTGACGGTCATGATCGAGCCACGTGGCTCTCTGTGAGTCGCCCGATCTAGTGGAAGATCGGGCGCACGAGACGAAGCCACGTGGCACGACGTGGACCGTCCGATCCGGGGAATTTTCGGATAATTAAATAAAATAGATAAAAAATCAAAAAAATTGTTAAAAAATAGGAAAAAATATTTAAAAAATAAAACGGTGTCGTTTTAGGCCGGTGTCGACCCCTAGGGTCGGGCCGGGCGCCCGAGAGGCGCGTGCCGGGTTTGACCCGGCCTGGAAATTATTTTTAAATTATAAAAAAAATTCAGAAAAATAATAAAATAATCAAAAAATCAATAAAAAATGAAAAATCATGAAAAATTCGAAAAAATTCGGAAAATTCAGAAAAACTCTAAAAAATTCCAGAAAATAGGAAATGGCCACATTCAACTGGCCACGACCTATTCCGGGTCATTTAACCCCCGATCTTTCTAGAAATGACGGTTTTGCCCTTTCGGCAAACCGTCTTCCAAACAAAATTCTAAAAAAATCCAGGAAAATCCCAAAAAATAGGAAATGGCCACAAACAACTGGCCAAGGCTCATCCCGGGTGTTTTAAACCCCGAACCTTCTTAAAATGACGGTTTCGCCCTTTGGGCGAATCGTCTTCCAAAAATTGAAGAAAAATCAAGAAATTCCAAAATATTCTCAAAAATGGGAAATGGCCACAATCAACTGGCCATGGAATATTTTGGGTAATTCGGTATCCAAACCTTCCAAAAATGACAATTTTTCCCTTCGGGCTAATTGTCCCCGAATCTTCCTATTTTACCCCTAGTCCTAAATCACACCTTCCCTAAGCCCTTATGGCTATACTAGGAGGCCAATGATTGAAATTGATGTGCATTGACATGATTTATTTATGCACTTGACTTGCGCCTTCATTAAAATTGATTGTGATTGATAGGAATAGTCTTCCAATCTGCATGAAACCCCGACTCATACCTACCTCACCCAAAATTGCGCCTGCATGAAATCTTAATTAGGAAAATCACTCGCGTTAGATACCGAAAGGGCGTTGGTAATGACACCGACGTAACCAAGTCCCCGAACCCAAAAATCTCTGGTTCCGCAGAACTGATCGATCTCTCCCAATCGGTCAGTAAGGTTTCCGGTCTACCCTCCAAGAAAGACCGGTGGCGACTCCAAATGCATGCACAAGTTGCACATGCCACCACGACCACACTAAGGTCGAAAGCGATCGACTCTTATCGTCGAACCCCTCAAAAGAAAACTCCCGCCGCGATTTGGTATGGGCCTGGGAGGGCCCGCGCCGATCCAAAGCCCGCGATCGGTAATCCATTAGCCGCGTCCGATTTCGGACGGGTCGCGACACCAGTTGATTGTGGCCATTTCCCATTTTGAGAATTTTTTGGAATTTCTTGATTTTTCTTCAATTTTTGGGAGACGATTCGCCCAAAGGGCGAAATCGTCATTTTTAAGAAGGATCGGGTTCAAAACACCCGGGATGAGCCTTGGCCAGTTGATTGTGGCCATTTCCTATTTTTTGGGATTTTTCTAGAATTTTTAGAATTTTTTTGGAAGACGGTTTGCCGGAAGGGCAAAACCGTCATTTCGAAAAAATCGGGGGTCGAAAGACCCGGAACAGGTTGTGGCCAGTTGAATATGGCCATTTCCTATTTTTCTGGAATTTTTTAGAATTGTTCTTAATTTTCTGAATTTCTTTGAATTTTTTATGATTTTTTTATGATTTTTTATTTTTTTATTGAATTTTGAATTTTTTTTATTATTTTCTGATTTTTTATTTATTTAAAAATATTTTCCGGGCCGGGTTGGACCCGGCTCACGACCCGCGGGCGCCCGGCCCGACTCCACGGCCGAAACCGGCCTCGCAGAAACGACGCCGTTTCATCATTTTTGTATTTTTTGTATTTTTGTATTCATTTTTTTAATTATCCGAAAAAACAAAGATCGGATGGTCCAAAATTCGCCACGTGGCCTCCGTTGGCGCGTCCGATCTAATACTAAATCAGACGTCCCTCAGAGTGCCACTTGGCACAATCTCGTCCGCCGGATTATTCTGATTTATTATTCGAAAATCATCTGAAAATCATTTTTTTATTTTTCAAAAATTCCAGATCGCGACACGTGGCACGTTCTCCACCGTCCGATCTGGTTTTATTTTTATTCTCGGCCATGGCCCACCACGCTGACGTGGCTGCTGACGTGGCATGCCACGTCAGCGTTGACCGCCGGCGACTTCGCCGGAGAAGACGATGAACAGTGCTCTTTCCGGCGAAAGTCGCCGGAAATCCCGCCGGAGCCGCCAAACCGTCGTAAAATCCACCGCTTTGAGTCCCGATTTTAATACCTGTCGACCCCCCTCGCTCCCAACATCAATATCCCACAAACACATGGCGAAAACAACGTCGGGACCCGACCAAACGGACATCGTCCGAACCGGTGCCGGCGAGGTGTTTACCAAAAAAAAAATTTGTCTTTCAAAGTTGATTCTAACCGTTGATATGGCATTCTGACAGGGTTTAGGAGCTTACCTGAGCTTCCTTGGACCTCGGTGACGGCCGCTTGCGCCGGTGAGAGCTCTCGGCTCGGTCCGAGTACGTCGAGCTCCGGCCACCACTTCCGGTGTGGTTTCAATGCAAAAGAACATGTAAGTCGAGCTTAGGGGAGGTTCTAGCGAAGGTTTAAGGCAAGAATGACACTAAATATGGCTCGAGACGGCCCGACCGAGACTCGAAAATTACAAAGCCCATTTGGGCATTTCATCAAACATCTTGTGTGCACAAAGAGAAATGGAAGTCAGAGGAGATATCGACCTGGTTCAGCGTCGCCGGCGACCGTGGTTGCTTCTGCGATGTGGCTTCAAGCTCCTCGCGACTTGGAGAATACTCCTCTTGCTCTCACTCTCCCCAAAAATCTTCCTTCTCTCTCGGTTTCCCTCTTTCGAACTCTCTCTCCCCCTTTTTTCCATGGCCGCCGGTCCACAGAGCGATCTCCCCACCATCGCTTTCCCTCTCCACTACAACTTGTCGCCCCCCTTTTTCGAACAAACCGACCCCCAGCGGTCCTTTTTTAATCGCCGGTGAGGTCCCCCTGCCATTTAGCTTTCGGCGCAATGGGTCTGCAACTAAGTTGCAGACCCGGCCGGACCGGGTCGGGTCTGACTCGACCGGCCCGGTTCGACCGATTTTGCCCAATTAGGTCCTAAATCGACCTATTTTCATGAAATTGATGGCAAAATCGGGCTCCCTGACATGTTTTCTATCAAATAGGGGTATTTTTGTGAACCAATTGATTGGAATTTAGCGAAAACCCCAATTTGCCCTTAAGACCCGAAATTGACTTTTGCTTAATCGAGGCCCTAAACGATCAAATTGGTCAAAATTGAGGCCACCAATGGATTCATCATGATGAAAAACATAGGGTAGAGGTGTTTAATTTCAATGGGTATGCCCGTATGAAATTTAATTTCAAAAATTGTGAAACCGGGGACTAAATTGAAAGATTTTTATGCAATTAAGCCCTTTTGGTTAAAATTGATCAAATTGGAGGGCCAATTGACCTAATTGCACTTCAAGACTTTAAAATCCAATATCATAGCTTATAAAAAGTGGAAATTGAAAATTAAAAGACTTGAAAAGGAATTTTTGGGCTCGGTTCGGGTTTATGTTTGTTAAGGAACATAGTGACCCGAGCCGAATTTTTACGATTTAAAGTGACACACTTGAAGAGGAAATTAAAAAAAAAATTATTGAATATTTTTGTGTATTTTTCTGACCACGAATGGTATTTTTCTGATTTTTTGGGTATTTTTATAATTAAATAAATTCGAAAAATATTATAAAATACCAAAAAATATTTTTTGTTTAAAATTGGTTCCTAAGGCCAGGCCAAGGCTTCCAAAGTTGATTTTGTGATTTTATGACCTTTTTTTGATATTTTTAATTAATTTAAAAAAATAAAAATCACAATAATAGATGGTCAAAAATCAGGTGTCAACAGCTGGTTGGATGGAAAAGACTTTTTTTTTGTGGATAAGGCTTATGGATATAGGTTGGTATTAAGACGAATAGTACTTTGTGGATCGCATAAGTTTAAAGTGTCGTTTGGCTTGGATTGTCTTAGCTATTCCTTTTCTGTGGGTCTTAATTAATGACTAAATGAATATCCGCCGAAGAACAAGCGTGAATTGTGAGATTAATCTCTATGGTGTGATGAACTTTTTAGGAGTCAGAGGACACGAATGGATAAGGATCGGTGAGAAGTTAGATAATGTGTACTGAATAACGATGAAGATCTTTCTCTACATGTGATTAAAGTGGGACTTAAAAGTGAAGATCGTGTTGTGAGTCCGTGGTGTGGTGTTGTGTTTTGGGTGGTGGACAGAAGATTGGGATGAATTGAGATGTCATGAGTAAGTAAGACATTTGTGCTTTGCAGAATCGGTGAAGGATGGGTTATACCTCCGAATCTTGATGGAGGAAGGCCTTGCTGCATGACAAAGGTAGTCTTGGGACGACTTGAGGCCCGTATGGTCCAGTGGGCTAGTAACTTATTAGGGTTGTGAGGAAGTGTACACTGCCTGAAGACTGTAGTTGACGAAACCTTAGACATTTGCATAGAACAAGGACGGTAAAGACGAACAAAGAAAGTTCGTAAGGACAATCTGGTGTTAGACGACATGGTAGGTCGTCAGTTGGTTGCATAGACTATGGAGATTGGCGACACCCCTGATTAAGATTAAGATTGCGAGATGTGACAATTAAGGTTGACTAGTTATCAGAGTGACGCAATGGAAGCATCGTAGGGCCGCATGATTTCTCGGAGTGATGATCATAAGGGTCTTGCTTTTGGTAAAACAAAAATCGATCGGAACTCACCCTAGTAGTTTCAGTGTTGGTCCGAATAGCTGGATGAAGCACCAAGATTTAAAGATAAGGTCACTAAGAGATTGACATGAAAGTTGGTACGGCCAAGCTTATGGAAAAGAGTTAGCATATTAGTAAGTCGAAGAGCAGCATTACAAGCCTAGCGGACTACTGCAATCATTTGGAGTTCTAAGGTAAAGGTAGGAGAAGATCACATTGGATTTGTGATGAAACTTCCTAGTGGTCAAAGGATAAATGACTCAGATTAGAGTGCAGTAAGCAAATTGACGATACATGTGTAAGTGTTAACAGTGTGAAGAGATTCAGTTGGGTATAAGAGTGATGCCCTAAGATCTAAGACTGACCCAAAGCTCAAGACTCGGACTGTTCGCAAACAACGACCATGGGTTGAGGAAGCCACCGAGAGTTTAGAGGTCGCCCTCGACGTGGATGATGGCCTGAATTACCAGTTGGCAGTGCTGATTGAGGTTCGACTGTGTGGCGACCTGAAATCAAGTATGGATTGATTCGGGTTGATCTCGCCCAGCTGTAAGTCAACCATAGGGTCACCCTGAAGTGCACCAGGGAGTGATTCGTGGCATGATTTGCGAGCTGGCATTGATCGATATTCAGGATGGCCATGGACCCAGTGAGGACGATTTGTACTAGAACCCCGTACCAACCACGCACTGGCCGAAGGGCTGATCACCCTGAGTCATGTGACGTGTTGTTGGAAGAATGCGGGTCGAGTTGAACCAATCCTGCATCAATTTGAGTTGGTCATGAGAGGTAATCTCGATAGTGTTCGATTGTACCACCGGTTTAGGAATGGGTGATTCCAACCCTAAACCGGAATATTGAGGTGGCCCTCGACTCGTCAGTCTCTTGTGAGTTGACACTGTTCGACAGAATGGATGTCCTGACCCTCAGTTGGATTTGGAGCTCGAGTTCGATAATTCGTCAGTTGTTTCTAGAATCGACAAGTGATAACTTCAGACCACAAGGAGTTGACGGATAAAAAGGCGAATCATTAGTCGACCTTCTTCATGTAAACAGAATGCCTAAATTGCCATTAGTATTAGTCGTGTTTGACATCTTTGGATCAAGAGGGGAAGCAGCGTTAAACTCTACTCATTGGAAGTAAGAAATAGTTAATCGAATTGTGAGGAATGGATAATTACTGCGGTTACTAGGACGATAAATAGTTGAATGGGACAGTAAAGTTAGATGATCACAGCAGAGTTGTATCCTTAGAGCTGGATGGTCCAACATGTTTAAACGAATTGTGGATATGGAATTGGGTCAGATTGGTAAGCGTTGAACGTAAGTTTGAATCTAACTTGGATTCGGTTGTCGCGGTATGGTCTTGATTCATGAGGTAGAAATAAAGATTGATTTGAAGCAAGGCGTAGCGTGAACTCTGGGGCGATGAAATTGTAGTTCAGTACGGCCTATCATCCGAAGATGGATGGTCAGTTTGTAAGGACAAATCAGACTTTGGAGTACAGGTTTAAGACTTGGAGTTGAATTTCAAGAGTAATTGGGAGGAACTGTTGTACCTGTTAGAGTTGCCTAACTAACAGACAGTAGCGAAGCATTAAAGTAGTGCTTTTTGGGGCATTGTGTAGTAGAGTGTGTAGAAAGCTAATCTATTTGGACGAAGTTGGAAAAAGAAAAGAAGTTACTGAATCAGAATCAGTAAATTAGTCGTCAGACGCTATCAGGGTTATCAGAAACAGACAGAGAACAGTGCAGAGTCATCAGAAAAGTTACGCCATTAAGAGGCGAAGACCTATGGAATTCTAGATGGACAATTATATCTTGTAGAAGGTGTCGCCTATGAACAGGGACATCTCGTTTTGGAAATAAAGGAAAGTTAAGCCTAAGGTATGTCAGATCTTTAGAGATTTTGGAAAGAATTGAGAATTTGGCGTACTATCTGGTGTTGCCGCTGAGGCGTACTGAAGTGTAACATCTTCCAGGTGCCGATATTAAGAAAGTGCGAATTGAACCCGCTTAGGTACTGAGTTGAGAAATTGATCTAGACGAGTGAGCATCGTATGTGGAAAGTCCAGTCAGAATCGTGGATAGGAAAGAGCGAGTAAGGTGGAACAAGACGATTCTACTAGTTAAGGTGGTTTGGAAACACCGTGGTACTGAAGGAGCTAGTTGGGAAGTTGAGGAAGTTATGAGGAACTTTTATTTGTTTGAAGGGTCATAGCAGTACTTCAATTTCGAGGACAAAATTTCCTAAGTGGGGGAGAGTTGTGACGCCCTAGAAATCCGACCTCGGTGAAGTTCCTGAATTCGATAAAGTGGATTAAGATTGAAATTTAGTCGTTAAATTATATTGGATCGAAAGGACTGAAGAGACGATGTTTGGACGAATTCTGAAATTCAGTCGGTTTAGATTAGGTTCGAAATTCCTAGTCGCCGTAAATTAGGATTTCAATCCTCGCGACTCGAGCCTAATCCCGACCGAGCCTAGCCTAGGAAATTACCAAAATACCCTTCGTCCGTGGTATCGAAAATTCGTTTCAGTCCCGATTCGCCAAAAGACCGTTTTGCCCTCGGAAGTTTGCAAATGAGACAAAATTGCCCCAAAAGTCTTCTTGTGGGCCCCCTAGTCAACTCAGCCTCTCTCTCTCTCTCTCTCTCTCTCTCTCTCTCTCTCTCTCTCTCTCTCTCTCTCTCTCTCTTTCCCCTGTTCGCGCGACACCCCCCTGGCCGAACGTCTTCCTTCCTTCCACCTCCTCCCCCGTCGGATTTTGGCGCGACCACCACCCATCTCCGGCAGCCACCACCTTCAACAGCTCCCCATCGTCACTCCCGACCCCTCTGTCCCCGCCGTTGGCCGTCGGCAGCCGCGAAACCGCCGCGGGAACCCAGCCCCTGTTTTCGTCCGCGAAGACCCGAGGACGTCGGGGCTTCCCCCGGCCGTTCGCCACATCCCTCAACCTCCCCTCAACATCCTCGACCCAACCGATTGGCCATCGGAGCCGCCGCAATCAGCCCCGATTCCCAAGGTGCCCTGTTTTAGGGGTCGGTTCAGATTTTCTTCAGATCCGGCCGAATCGGCCGCCGCCGTTGCTCACCGCCGCCGCCAACAGACTCCCCGACCACCCTTCTACCTTCCCTGAGCTCGGCGAAGCTCGCCGCCGCGCGTGGGACCCGCAATCGCCTCGAACCGCCGCCCCTGGTTTCTGCCGTTCGTCCCATGTTTCGCGGCCGGTTCTGTTTGGCCGTGGTTCTGCCACTTCCGACCGCCGTCCGCCGCCTTTGGCCGGTTCCGTAGGTTGCCCTCAACCCCTAGGTGAGATCTCCGGCCTTGGCCGGCCTCGTCCCGGCCCGTGGGGCCGTGAATCGCCGGAAAATAGCCCGGTTCCCGTGTTTAACCCTGTTTCCCGATTCTGTTTTAGGCCGCCGCCGCTCGCCGGAGCTTCGCCGTCGCCGGCCACCTGTCCTATTAACCTCGCGAGACTTCCTTGAGGCATTCCCGAGAATTTAGGTTTTTGGGCCACCGCCGCCGCCGCCGTTCGCCGTCGTCGGCCGTTGAGACCGCCCGAGCTTAATTTGATTGTGAGTTGACCCTAATCCTTGGTTAGGGCGCTAATTGCGCCTAAGATTATTCATTTAGTCAATTATGGTATTTAGGTACACGATCGGGGCCGGTCTAAATAGAAATTGGGATTAGGATAAATGGCCGATCGATTTGGTTAGCCGGACTGATTAAATTGTCTGTGGCTAGTTGTTGTTAGAGAATTATTGATTGATTGATTTGGGCAATGGATTGCCGCTGTTTGTTCGCGAGCGAGCGATAGGCTAGAGACGAGCGAGCGATCAACAACGTTTAAGTCGGATTGACTAATAAATAATTATTGTATGAATTCGAGCCTTTATGTGGCCTAATCAGACTGATTGTTCGTGTTTGTGTTGATTGCCTCGTTGGATGGTTTGATTGATTGGCTGGAATGACTGTTTGGCGTCAATCGTTGATTGGGGGTTAATCGTCTGTGATTGTGGTGACTAGTGGTTAATATGCATTTGCATATGACCGTGTGTGAAGTCAAAATACATATTTTAGCATGAAAATGGCATTTGGCCAAGATTTGTACATGCTGAATGAGCATCTGGCTTTAACCAAAGATAATGAAATGGGTTGATTGCTGGATGGGGATTGTATGGTCATATGAGGATAACGATGAGCATTCCTGGCATGTTCGTGTCGTACCAATCTGATGGAATCAAACGACTTGCCGGAAGCACGACAGCTCTGATCCGGTGTTAACTAGTACGGATGCAGAGTTGGTCGAATGCCGGTCGCAATGGAGGTTGGACCGACACCCCGTATAGGGATGCCTACTTGCTGGTGCCGTGCCCGACGCACTGGATACACCGCTTGTAGTAGCCGTTGCCGAGAGTAAATGAACGTAGCCCGGTTTTACCGGTAGAACGCTGGATCACACTGAGGTGTTAGATCGCGTTATTTGTGAGAGGCGAATCACGCCCTCTTTCGCGTAGATCCTCTCATGTGCCGGTGGCACGATCATCGTTAATAAAAGAATTGAGTGCAATGTAACTTCGTGCATGGGTAAGTATGAACGTATCCCGACTACGACGTTTAGAATGGGACGAATGGAGTAGGAAGACGGAAGTTCATACTCATTTGTGTTCGAGTTATTATTGTGTCGTGTGCATTGTCCTGGTGAATGTCCTGTGCATACTGGTGGATGTAATGCTGTGATCGAGTGACTGATTGACGTTGACTGCTGAGTCATGTCGAGCATTGCATTATGTATGGCTGAAGCTGGTAAGTGTGCATGTGGATGATGGTTATATTGTTAACTGTGGATAGTTGCTATATGTGTATGTGTGATTTGTGAGCTTCGGTTAGGATTCCCTAGGCGAATCAGTTTCCTAACCGAGCTTAGGCTTGATTCACTGAGATTTATTCTCACCCCGTCGTGGGATAAAATTTCAGGTCCCAAGTGACGAAGCCTCGTGGACGCCACGGATTGGCTATTGGAGTAGTCTATTGAAGTAAGTGAGAAGTTGACCTCACCTGACCAAGTGACCTTGTGAGGTTTTGTCTAGTCGCCCCGAAGTATGGGGTTGTGTACATTCGTTAGTATGAATAAGGTCTTGATTGGTTTGCTGGTATGTATGAATTGGGATTTTCATTTTGTGAATGTCGATTGTGACTGCCTACTTTTCTATCCCTGTTTGTTTATGCTGTCAGGGAGTTAGAACATTTCCGCATGCGTAGTTAAGTAATAGGTCGATAGCGTGCCTGGGAAGCTATCTCAATGACCTCGTGGCGATTTGGCAAGGGATGTCGCGGGCTCGAGAGTCGGGGCGTGACAGGATGTGGCGGCCTTCAGCGGTGGAGACTCCTCGTCCGACTCGATCTCCTTGTGCTTGCAACGACCGGAGCCATAATCTATCCCTTTTTTTTCTTTTTTCTTTTTTTTGCTTCGGCTCCTAAATTGGGGGCATCATAAGGCACAAAATAAGATTTTAGAGTAAGAGAAGCTTCATTATGGTAGCCAAACTAGCGAGGGAATTCAAGAAAGTGCTTCCAATTTCAACGGCATAAGCTGTCACGCTCCGACTCTCGAGCCCGCGACATCCCTTGCTAAATCGCCACGGGGTCACGAATGATAACGCCACAGGCGCGTTATCGACCTATTAAATATATACGCATGCGGAAACGATTTACTCCAGACAACATATAACAGACATGGATAGATTAGCAGGGAATACATACCGAAGCAATTCATCAAAAGCTAATCGCATCACAACCAGGCAGCAGATGAGTCTTAACCCTACTGAGCTTTTAACAGATAACCCCACACTTCGGGGTGGCTCACTAAGACCTCAAAAGGGTATACGGTCAGGTACGGTTAATTTCTCATCTACTTCAAAAGGGTACTCCCACATCCTTGCTTCGGTATCCACGAGTCTTCTTCACTTGGGACCTGAAAGTGGTTCCCACAACGGGGTGAGATATAAATCTCAGTGAATCAAATCTAAGCTCGGTTAGGAAACTGATTCGCCCAAGCGTCTTAACAGAAAGCTCACATAATATAACAATCCACAATCACAACATCATAAACACCTACATGCATTCTTACCAGCCTTCAGCCACACATAATGCAATGCTTGACTTGACTCGACTCAGCAGTCATACCAGTCAATCACTCAACGATGCATTGCATCACAAGTATGCATAGGACACCACACAAGTCCAATTATTAACGATGATCACGCCCACGGTGCAATGAGAGGATCGACGCGATTAGCATGATCGACTCTCACAATTAATGCGTACCCGCACTCCTCTGGCAGGACCAGGCTACGTTCCTTTTCCCTTACGGCAACGACTACTACAAGCGGTGTATCCAGTGCATCTTGCACGACATGGAAAGTAGGCATCCCTAAACGGGGCGTCGGTCCATCACAAGCTGCGACTGGCATCCGATAATCCCTTAAAACTGTACGTACCATACGGGGCATGAATTATCGTGCTTCTGTCAAGTCGTGTGATTCCATACGATTAGTACCGTGTGTACGATTAGTACAGTACGAGTTTGCCAAGAAAACTCACCATCGTTCCATCATATGACCATACATTGCACCCGCCATGTTAATCAATTTTATTCTCTTTGATTTAGGCCGGATGCTCACACAACGTGCTCAAAGACTCGGCCCACGGTCATTTTCATGCTAAAATATATTTCTTTGATTTCGCACACGGTCATATGCATATGCAGACTATCAATTAGATAATGCAATCACGAATGGAGTGATTAACCCCCAAACGAATGCCAATTCAATCAATAAACAGTCCAGGCATTCAATCAAACATATCAACGAGGCGATCACTCCAATAAAGGCCATAAATTCCAACACGAATAATCTCGTCCAGTAAGGCCACACAAAGGCTCGAATTCATGCAATAATCCTTTATTAGCCGATTTAATTTATAAACGTCGATCGATCGCTCGTCTCTAACCTATTGCTCGCTCGCGATCACACAGCGGCAATCCACAATCAATCGATTCAATCTATCAATCAATTAGCCACAGACGACCTAGGCTAAACCGAATAAGTTAATCGATCGTGGCCATTTACCCTAAACCCGATTTCTATTTAAACCGATCATGATCGCGCTATATAAATACCCTAATCGACTATTCGTCTAATCCTAGGCGCAATTAGCACCCTAACCAAGGTTTTGGGTCAACTCACTATCGAGCTAGCTAGGGCGATCTCGAAACGACGACGGTGGGTCGCGGCATCGGCGGCGACGACTCTCGGTTTCCTAACGAACCCTCGGTTCTTCGGTTTAACACGCGACGACACTACCCCACAGCAGCTAGGACGCGTCGGGGAGGTCCGGTAAGGCGGGCGGCGGCGATGGCGGAGCTCCGGCGACCTAAAACAGAACAGGGCAACTTAGGAAAACATGGGAAATCGGGACTGTTTCTGAGGTTCTCGGCCTCACGGGCCTAGGCGAAGCCGGCAAGAGGTAGGGAGCTCACCTAGGGGTCGAGAAGGGTCGGTTGCGACCGGAGGACGGCGGCGAAACGGCCAAGAACAGAATAGGCCCAAAACAGGGCAGGTTCGGCGGAAAAACAGGGGAGGCCGGTCGGGGGTTCTTCGGGGCTCTACCGGTGACGATCGACTTCCACGAGCTGCAGGGGACTAGAAGGGAGATCAGGGAGGTCTTCGGCGACGGAGGCGGGCGACGGAAGGCGGCGAAACCTCGGCGAGAGGCAACAGAACGGAGTCGGGGCTAAAACGGGGCACTGAGGGTCCCGGCTCTGTTCGCAACGGCTCCAAGGCTCTACGACGGTTGACACTGGCTCACGGCGGCTTGGGAGGTCAGTAGGAGGGCGGCGAGGTTGAGGCTGGCGATCAGGAGCGATTGGGGAGGCTGGAAGTGGCTCGGATAGCCATTGGACCCTAAATAGGGCAGGGACGCCAGAGGCTGGTTTCGCAGCGATTCCGGGGGCTGACGATCGGCGAGACGGCGTTGAGGAGGTCAGCATGAGGGTGGTGAGGGACGGTGATGTGGTGGTTGGCGTCGGTGATGGCGCAAACGGCCGGAGGGAGAGAGAGAAGCTCACGGTTCTTGGGGGTCGAAAACAGGGGGAGGATCCTGCAGCCTTTTCGTGGCCGTCCGGCGACGGACGGTGGTAGGGTGTCGGCGACAGTTGCAAGACGTGGCGACCGACGGAAGAGGGGTGGTGGTCGCTCAAAATAACACGGAAGGAGGAGGAGGCTTCGGTTAGAACGAGGAGGGGTCGTAGTCTGTCGTTGGAGGGGGGTGAAATGGCAGATGGAGGAGACGTGAGAAGGGAGGGGGAAATGTGAGAGAGAAGAGAGAGAGTGTGGGTAAGAAAAAGGTTAAATTTGACCAATTGACTTGAGGGGTGATTGGTGGGTGGATTGACTAGTGGGGTCCATCAAGGATTTGAATTTTCTTGTCCTTTTGTGAATAATATCCAAGGGCAAATTGGTAAATTGATAATTCGAGACTGAAATGAAATTTTGGCATACCGACGAAAGGTATTTTCACTGGCCGGCTCGGTCAGGATTAGGATTGGGCGCGAGTATTGAGTTCTTAAATCACGGCGACTAAGAATTTCGAAACCTAATCTAAGCCGACTGACAATTCAGAATTCATCCAATTTCCTCTCTTTGGTCCTTGCGATTCCAAAATATTTTACATACTGAAATTCAATTTAATTTCCTTTCATGGAATTCAGGCACTTACAAAGGGTGAATTTCCGGGGCGTCACATAAGCTCTTTAATTCCAACAGTCACTCCACGTGGAGGGACATTTGAAAGAGGTTGGGTGTGTACTTGATTGATACACATGAGGAAAACCAAAAGTAATGAAGACCTCATACCTCCCACCTCAAATGTTCCATTAACCTCAAGCTTCCTCTTCCTTAGGTTCGGCACCTTCTTCCTTGTCCTCCTCGTGTTCTTGTACAGTGGAGGGGGACCTCTCATCATCCTCCGTATAACTTTCATGTTCAGACAGACTCTTCTCATTCGCTCTAAGAGAACGCTGTCGGGCATCTCGACGATTTCACAGCAAGAGAGGAAGACTTGCGAGGGGCTTCTTTTTGTCCCTAGACAATTCATTTCATGTGGGTAAATCACATAAGGATACACAAGTAAATCTAGAAGCACAAAAGCACAAAACCCTTATAAAGATGACAAACCTTCTTGTTAGCACTCATTGTGTGTCTCTCTCTCTCTCGCTGCTTGAGTTTCATTCCATTTCGAGGCCGTCCTCGAAGCGGCGGTGGGATCGACGAGCATCGTAATAATATGTTTATTCATCCTGATTTGCCGAAATATTTGAGTCTTTCAAATCAGATTCAAATAGATGAAAGCCTAGCTTAATTTTCAACAAGTAAAACTAAGGCCTTGGCCCTTTATTAAGTTTCAACAGCATAATCGACAGTCTGATTGGATTGAAAAGATGCTGGGAGATTAATATGGCCCTTTATTAATTTTCAACAGCACAAACGGCAGGGAAATCCGTTTGATAAAAATCTTGCCAAAGTAGAAATACTTTTGGTAAAAAAATTGACTTTTGATATGATTTTTAACTTATGGCAAGAATTTTGGCCAACTTCGAGATGTAATTTATTTATTTTTTACTTCTCGCCTTCGCCGACAACCGACGCCACCAGTCGCCGGCCACCACCACCGCGCGCCAAAGATTTTGTTAATAATGTTTTAAAAATATAAATTTTCAATCGTTACCGAACGAACTTCTCTGATCAAAAGTTAATCTGGAGTAGAAGTAGAAAAATCAACTTCTGCTTTTGAAGAGAAGTAGAGAAATCAACTTCTTGCCAGAAGTCACTTTTAGGTGGAGAAGTGTTGTCATGCGCGGCATAAGAAGTCAAGTGAAAGCTGGCGCCTCCAGTCCATAGCTGGGTCACGCTTCTGTTGGCGTGAAACCAAAATATATCAAAAGATATCATTAAGATTTCTTTTTTGTCTTTTGTCTTTTCTTTTTCTTCTAGGTTAAAAGATACACATGATATATTATGGATATATAGGTTGCAGTCGTCAGAAGATGAGTGCAAATAGAAGAGCAGATAGAAATTACGAAAAAAAGAGAGCAGATAGAAAGCGTAAAGTAGAGAATAGAGAGAAAAAGAAAAAGAGAGGCCGTGACGGCATTCTTGAGAGTTCTCGTTTTCTTTTTTCTTCGATCTTGTGAGAAGATCGTCAGTTGTATTCCTACTTTTCTCGAAGACTAGTAGATTCGCAGAGTGCCTCTGCGCGGAGACGTAGCCCAGGTTTGGTTGAACTTCAATAACAAATTCTCTGGTGTGCTTCTTCTAGTTCTGTTCATTTATCATTATATTCTGCTACTGCGTATTGTTTGCTTGAGTTATTTTTCTTGAATTGGGGCACGATTCCTATCAAGTGGTATTAGAGCTTAGGTTGGCTAATCGAGAACATCGAGGGTTTTTCAGTGACATTCGATTGAAAGCAAATAGTATGGCAAAATATAAAATTAGAATCGATAAGTTCGATGGGCGGGATTTCGGATGGTGGAAACTTCAAATAGAGGACTATCTTTATCAGAAAGATCTATGTGCACCACTTAAGGGTTGGAAACCTGAACTGCGGAAGTAGATCCGATAGCAGAATCAGGATGGAAAATTATTGATCGAAATGCGTTATGTGTGATTCGTCTAGGTTTGATGAAAAAGACAAGATACCACATCGCGAAAGCGAAGACTGCAAAAGAAGCTATGGATATTTTAACGAATATCTATGAGAAGCTATCCACATCGAATCAGATATTTTTGCTAAAGAAATTGGTTAATATGAATTATTTTACAGAGGTTCTGTTGCAAAGCATATTAACAATTTTACGCAGGTTACAAGCCAGTTAGAATCCGCAGGCATAAATCTGGATATGAAGTTACAAGCTTTATTATTTCTATGTTCTCTTCCAAAAAGCTACAAATGTATGATAGAAAATTAAATAAATTAAGAAAAAGACATGTGCCTCAATAGAAGAATCTAGAGTGTCAATGTGGCAAATTACCATTAGCTCTTGAAAAGAATGAGAAAGGCCAATAATTGAGATAGAATAAGACAAAATTGACTTAGAGAGCAAGAAATTTGGACAAGTGTCCAATGTAGCCTATTAGATTAGGTAGATGTCAAGATTTTATTAAACCACTTGGACCAATGGCATGCCGCCTCATATTGGCTCCGAAAACGATAAATATTATGTATAAATGAGAACAAGTAAAGTGGCGACAAGTGTAAAATGGTGTCTTGAGGAAGAAGTCAAGCAAAAAGAAAAAGAAAAAGAAAATAGAAAATTTTGCCTATAAATAGGCAAAGGTCCTCATTTGATCCTTTATTCTCACACCATAGCTCTCTCTCAATTTCGCCCCTCTCTTTCCCTCTCCCTCTCACTTTATTCGGCCGCCAAGCATTCAAGAAGCACCATCACGAAGCATCCATAGGAATCGACACGCAAAGCAATTCACAAGATTTTATTTTATGATGGTCCACAAGAGGTAAGTGATATCTAACCCTTATCTAGGGTGTAAAGCTTTAGTTACTCTAATGTTTGCTTGAAAAGTATATGATATGTTGGTCAAGAACTAAGTGCCACACGACGACACGAGTCTCGTGGGGGCCACCTCTAGAACCTTGGACCGTTTCGATGCATACTCTCCTTGGTCTTGCTATCCTTGGTGGTGAGATTATATGATACGACATGATATGTTATATGCCTCGTTCGCAAGAATGAGAGGGCCTCGCATAGATATGAACATGGTGGATCCACAGAATATGATATGAAAAGATGTGTACACGCCTCACCTACAAGGGTGAGAGGGCCTTAAATGTGCGTGATATGATATGAAAAGTGGAGTGGTATGCTTGCATGAAAAGGAATCGGAAACGATTCGTATATGATATGGTTGCTTGCGTTATGGCTTGTACCTTTAGCTTGCTTCCTATGTTTGGTTTAGATATACGCTTACTGAGTTAGTTGTATCTCACCCCTTATCTTTCCAGACTTGTAGGTAATGGCAAGTATGTCATCTTCTTGTTTGGTATAGTCATGTCCATAGAAATTGCTTGTGTTGATATCGTAGAGGAGAATCCTTTTGAAAAGAAAGCAATAGCATGAAGATGGATGGTGTACAAACCCTAGGCGACTGACTGGTCTGGAAGAGTTCCTGGAAGCCAAGTACTATTTTTAGGGAAGCTCAAGTACAGAAGTAGTCTCCCAAGCCCTTAAAGCATATGAAATAGATGGGTTTCTAAAGTCCATGTAAATGTCATAAAGTCCATGTAAATGTTATACGAGGAAATGAAATGAATATGAGGAGCACATGACTTGTGTTAAAAGTTGTCTCTGTTCCCCGATAGATCAAAAAAGGTGTAAAATGGAATTGCTTCCGCATGTGATTCGTAATAGAGAGAAAACTAAACAGTAATAGTAAAGGAGTGGAAAAAGATTATGGGTCGAATCCAAGGACGGTATTCCTGGGACACCACATGTCCTACCCCCGCAACGTCACGACTTACGATCCTCACATGGTCTCGAAAAAAGTAAACGGCGCAAAGCCATAGTGCTCTTGGAGGGATTCAAGAGATCGAGAGTCTCGTAGGAGGTTATACCTCCTATAGCGGATATCGAGGGTCGGGTCGGGGACGTCACAACGATCCAACGGTGAAACCTCAACAGAATTGCACAAGACCAGCGCCAATCAACTCGTCTCAACGTCGTGCACAACATATCGCAGAATCGTACAATTTCATCCACAGAATTAAGAATGACGAAGCTTACACAGTACATAAGCATGGCATCTCAATCAAGCAAAGCAAGGCATTTCAAGCTAATTCCTTCATAGAGAAGCTTCGAATGAGGTTCATAATACTCACATTCAGGTCCGATTGACCTAGTTTAGGCTAACTTGAGCTAGGGAAGTTTTGACAGGATCGATAATGGCGAGAGGATTTTCGGGGCTCAGATGCAAGGGTTCATGCAAAATCGACACAAAAAAGGATTGCGACCGAGCTTAGAGTAGTTCAAGGAACGAAATGCCTACTATAATTGCAAGAAACAAGATTAGAGACGAAATCTGCCATAGATGCACAGTATGGAGCTCGGAGAATGTAACTACCTTTTCTGGCGCTGTCACGTCGATTGAATAGGTGCGATCGACTCTTAAGGGCTTCAGCGAACTTCTCGAAGTGGAATGGTGGCTCGATTCTGCCGAAATCGTTGCCATCGATCACTTACAGGTCGAGCCCAAGTCCTCGACGATGGGGGTCGGAGGATGAGCTCTTTCCCTCGTTCTTTCTCTCTCTCGATTTTGTTCTTCCTCCTCAACAGAATGAACCAACCTCTCCCTTCTAGAAAGCCAATTAGCCTTTATATCTGTTCGAAATTTTGGCGCCGAATCGAGGAACTCCCATTTGTCCCTGTCACGTACCTCCCATGTGCCATTTGGTCATCGGACGGTGACGGAATCCATTGGGTATCTGTCTAAGTCCGTCAAGCCTTCCGTCGAGTGTCATTTGGCTCGAATTTGACGCGAATTTGCTCTGAGTTTGTTTTTGTTGACTTTTGCAGATTTGAAGGTTTTACAGACTTCGCCAGAGCTCGTGCGGTGGCCATTTGTCTTGAGGCTGGTCTTGATCGAAAGGTCTTGAGGTGAGGAACAAAACACCTACCTAAGCTCTTTCGATTATGGCCGATTGTCTAGTCGATTGCTCGATCAAAATTCGTGTGGGAACTGTTCATTCGCACAGGAGTCCTAAGGAAGACGAAGACACTGTAGCGGACCAGTTCGACCGGTCCAACAGGTCAGAACCGGTCCGACTCTATTTTTCGCAAAATTAACCAAAATTTGTGGGAAATTTTCACAATTAAACCTCATAATCGAACTTAGGACATCAATTTTATCTAAAAATGTGATTTTGCCTAAACGTTCATGCCAATTTCCACAAAAGCCCCAAATTTTCATTTAAATGCAATTCAAAAAATTATGAAATTGAAAGCTCAAATGATCAAATTGGACCAAACCACCTATGCTAATCGACTTAGAATGATGGAAAACATTAGGTAGTGGCTTCAATTGGTAAAGGTAGTCCTTGAATTGAAAGTAATTTCAATTATGCCCAAATTCAAGGACTAAATTTACAATTAAGTATGCAATTTTGACCAATTCATGCAATTGAGCAATTTGTACAAATAATTGGACTAAATTACAATGAGGGACAATCAGATTGAATGTCAAGATCCTAAAAATGCCAAAATTGTAAATTAAAAGACTCAATTGACATTTTTTTACCAAATCCAATCATATGTGTAACAAAGGAACACATAAAATTAAATTTTAATTTGGACTTTTTATGAGGTCAAGAAGACAAAGGAATTAAAATAAAAATATTGACTATTTTTCCATATTTTTGCAACCTCAAATGCTATTTTTTCTGAATTTTCAAGTATTTTCCTATTTTCTAAAAATACGAAAAAAATGTGAAAAATATGAAAAATTATTTTTTGGTCAAAAATGGTTCATTGGGCTTGATTTTACGATTTTTCAATCTTTTTATGAATTTTTTTTATGTATTTTTCAAAAATAAACTGAAAAAACTAATCAAAATTTAGGTGTCAACAGTGGTTTAATGAATGATGACTGCAGATGGTGAGAGATGATTTTGGTAAAAGTTTCCCATAACAGGGGAAAAACGCGGGTATTTTTTATTTTTCGGTTTAGGACTTCAATCGTTAAAATTAAAAGGTTTACGATTTTTTGACAATTTTCCCTCCTGAAATATTCAAGGAAGCGCAAAAATAATGTACAATCAGACTCGCGTTTTCTTTGTATATATATAAAAAGATATGGGACTTGAAAAAGAAAAGAAAAAAAAAATTATGGTAGAACCAAATAATCTTTACATATTTGCATTTTGTAGTCGTTATTTCGCAATAGATGGTGAACGATATCCATTGTGGTGTAGTATGTTATATACATGATTGTATTTCGTGTTCGAATATTTGAGTTTGCAATTCATATAGATTGATCAAACTTTATTTTTTAATCAATAAATAGTCTTTTTTTTCTTCATTTCGTAAGGAGCAATAATTTTTGTTAGAATATTTTATATTAATAAAAATTTAGAAGTGCAATTTTTCAACCATTACCAAACAGCTTTCTATTTCAGAAGAAGAAATTTCATCCAGTTATCAAACGCCTTTCTCTGATAAGAAATCAGCTTCTGAAATAGAAGCTGCTTTTTAACTTCTGCTTCTGACATAGAAATGGAAAAATCAACTTCTGCTTCAGAAATGGTTTCTGAAGCAGAAGTGTTACCATGCGCGCCCTTAGATTTCTGTGAAAGTTGCATTTATGGAAAACAAAAGGCAGTTAGTTTCAATTAAATGTGCGACAAAATAAAAGGCAGAAATTAGAGTTGGTTCATACTAATGTGTGGGGACCGGCTCAAGAACTCTCTTATGGCGGTAAGAGATATTTTGTCACTTTCATTGATAATGCAACAAGAAAGACTTGGGTACATACTCTCAGAGAAAAATCAGAAGTATTCGAGGTTTTCAAAATATGGAAAACTATGGAAGAAAAAGAAACAAGTTATCATATTAAAGCTCAAAAATCTGATAATGGTGGTGAATACATGAGCAATGAATTTGCAGAATATTTGAGCCGAGAAGGCATACATGGGTTAAAAACTGTTCCTAAAACTCCTCAAGAGAATAGTGTGACTGAGAGGATGAACAAGACTATTTTGGAGCGTGCAAGATGCATGAGACTACATGCAGGTCTCCCACTATACTTATGGGCTGCTACAATTGATGCGACTGTATATTTAATTAACAGGAGTCCAAATAGTGCGCTGGATGGAGGAGTACCGCAAGAGCAGTGGTCAGGTAAAAAGGTCAATTATTCATATCTAAAAGTTTTTTGTTGTATTGCATATGCTTTGATTGACATAGAGGACATAAAAAAGCTTGATGCTAAGTCCCAGAAGTGTGTCTTTATTGGATATAGAGGCGATGAATATGGATATAGGCTTTGAGATTATGAGAATAACAAAGTCATTCGCAGTCGGAATGTGGTGTTCCATGAAAAAAAGATGTACAAGGATTGTCAAATAGAGCATGGGACGGCAATAGAACCAGAATATGTTGAGCTGGAATAGATAATTCCAGCAAATCAAAGTGCACCTGAAGAGGAGATTCAATATGAACATATTACTAATGAGCAAGCAGTTCAAGAGGAACGCGGTGATCAGGAACAAGCTAGTAACTCTAAATTACCTGTTTTGAGGAGATCTACCCGTGTGAGAAAACCAAATGTAATTTTTTATCCTTCAGCTAATATTGTTCTGAGCTATGTCTTATATACAGATTCGGGAGAGCCTGAGACATATGATGAGGCAAAGAAAGACACATCTCACATGCAGTGGGAGTGTGCTATGAAAGACGAGATGAGCTCGTTAATTCAGAACAAAACTTGGGAGTTGACCAAGTTGCCCATAGATAAAAAAAAACTTTGTTAAACAAGTGGGTATACAGGATAAAAATGAAGCTGATGGTAGTATCAGATACTAGGCGAGACTTGTAGTGAATGGCTTTTCTAAAAAAGAATGGATCAACTACTCCGAGATATTTTCACTAGTAGTGAAAATGACGTCAGTCGGAGTTTTGGTGAGTATAGTTGCAGTTGAAGATCTTCATCTGGAGCAATTAGATGTAAAAACGGCGTTTTTACTTAGTGATTTAGATGAAGAGTTATACATGGTGCAACCTAGAGGCTTTGAAGTTAAAGGTAAAGAACACATGGTATGTCGCTTGAAGAAAAGCTTGTATGGCTTGAAGCAAGCTCCGCGACAATGGTATTTAAATTTTGATGGTTTTATGGAAGAAAAAGGATTTGCACACTATGAGGCTGATCATTGTGTTTATTTTGAAAAGTATAGCGATGATGATATTGTATATCTCTCTTTATATGTTAATGACATGCTAGTAGTTAGTTCTAATATAAAGAGAATCGTAGAAGTAAAGAAAGTGTTAGTAGTGCAGTTTGCTATGAAAGACTTCGGAGATGCTAAGAAAATTTTAGGCATGAAAATCATCAGGGACAGGAAAAATAAGAAGCTATGGTTATCGCAAGAAGACTATGTGAATAAGGTGTTGAAAAGATTCATCATGAACGAGGTAAAATCGATTGCGACTCCTCTAGTGGGTCACTTCCAACTTTCCAAGGATAAGTGTCTGAGTACTCAAGCTTTGAAAGATGAGATGGAGGCAGTACCGTATGCGTCAGCAATCGGAAGTTTGATGTATGCTATGGTAAGCACAAGACCAGACATTGCACAGGCAGTGGGAATTGTGAGTCAATATTTGCAGAACCCAAACAAAGAGCATTGGAATGCAGTAAAATGGATATTGAGATATCTAGCAGGTACATCAAATTACTCTCTTTGTCATGGAGGTACATCTCTAGAGTTGTAGGTTTATGTGGATGCAGATTACTCTAGTGATCGAGATAGTGGTAAGAGTACCATTGAATATGTCTTTACAGTTGTAGATACAATAGTGAGTTGGGTATCTCAACTATAGAAAATAGTGGCTTTATCGACGACAGAAGCAGAATACGTGGCGATCACGGAAGCCTCTAAGGAAATTATATGGTTACAAGATTACCTGGAAGAGCTACATCGAAAGCAGCCAGTGAGCACACTATGGAGTAACAGTCAAAGTGCAATACACTTAGCAAAGAATGCAGCTTATCACTGAAGAACTAGACATATCAAGAAATGTTATCACTTCATCAGGTCAGCATTGAAAGATAACGAGTTAAAGCTACACAAGATTGATGGCTCAAAGAATCCAGCTAATATGTTTACCAAGGTAGTCAATAGAGAGAAGCATACTTTCGGTACTACTACTATTGGTATTACTCCATGTTAATTGATGAGGAGTATCGCAGAGGCACAAATTCTAGTTGCTAGTTTTTGAAGAGGATGGATGCAAAGTTGCTTGGTGCATTAGATATATTTGTCTTCAAGTGAGAGATTGTTGGCATGGAGCCAAAATATATCAAAAGATATCATTAAAAATTTTCTTTTGTCTTTTGTCTTTTCTTTTTCTTCTAGGTTAAAAGATACACCTTATATATTAGGGATATATAGGTTGTAGCCGTCAGAAGATGAGTGCAGATAGAAAGCGCAAAAGAAAAGAACAAATAGAAAGCGCAAAGTAGAGAATAGAGAGAAAAAGAAAAAGAAAGGCCGTAACGGCATTTTTGAGAGTTATCGTTTTCTTTTTCCTTCGATCTTGTGAGAAGATCGTCAGTTGTATTCTTACTTTTCTCGAAAACTAGTGGATTCGCAGAGTGCCTCTGTGCGGAGATATAGCCTAAGTTTGAGTGAACTTCGATAACAAATTCTCTGGTGTGCTTCTTCTAATTCTGTTCTTTTATCATTATATTCTGCTACTGCGTATTGTTTGTGTGACGTCCAGGATTTCGACACTCTTCCGATAATATAATTTAGTCCATGAATTGTCTGAGAGTTCTAATTTGAGGTCTGAGGCTAAGTCTTGATGGTTTAGATAATGGAAATGGAAAATCTCTTGAATCAACGATCGAATTAGTTTAGGGTTCAATCGATCGATCGTATCGTTTTAGCGTCGAGATTCCTAAACTTAGACTTTATTCTAATACCATTGGTTTGGAATTGGACGAGATTGTCCTCAAAAGATTGGCGAGGGACCAAAATACCCTTATGATGATATTTGACGAAAATGCCCTTGATATTTAAAGAAATCACCAAAAATGCCCCTAGGGTTTGCTACACATGACATCATTGTGATGTCATCATGACTTCACCCCACCTTGACATTATTCTCTATATGACATCGTCGATGACATCATCCTCCATCATGACATCATCGATGACGTCATCAACCTAATGTCCCACATAGAATAGGAGTGGAACCACACCCCTCATCTCTTCCTATATATATATATGTACCTTTCATCTCTCTCACACTCACTTTGGCCTATGCCGTGGCCCATAATGGCCGGGCCGTGGCCGGTCATGCACAGGCCATGGCCGAAAGTTCCGGCCGAGTGGCCGGGCCATGCCTAGGACATGGCCGGACAATCTGGCCGAGATCCGGGTCCATGGCCTGCCAAGTTGGCCTATGGCCGTGGCCTAGAGCCGGGAAGTGGTCGGCCATGATGGCCGATGTCCTGGGCCATGTCCGGGCCGTGTGCTTGCGTGTCCGGGCCGTGGCCGAGGACTTGGGCTCGTGTCCAAGAAGTTGGCCCGTGGGAAGGTTTTCAAGGATCTCCATGTCTCGTCTAATTAACTATGAGTTGACTTCTAATCCTTGCTTAGGTCGTTGATTGCGTTTAGAATTAATCGCTTAGAACTCTAGGCGTTTAGGTAGACTGATTAGGGTCGGTTTAGATTAGTATTTTGCAATAGGCTAAATGGCCTCAATTGGAAAGGTTAGTCTGTTTCGATTGACCAATGATTGATTGGTTTTGAAACGCTCTTGAATGCAGTGGTTGCCTTGTAGTTCTATGGCATGCTATCGAAGTGTCTATTTATGATAATTGTTTGATTGGCATGATTATGTGACCATGAGACTGGATTGATTGGATTGATTAGAAATCAATTGGATTGTCGATTCGTTGGTTATTGGCTTTGTGGCTACCTGAGATGAATAATAGCTAGTGTGGTATATGCATATCACGTCGCATGCCTCATATGACATATTGGGCACGAAAATGGCCGAAGGCCGAGTCTTGAGCATATATACGTGAACATCCGATCATAATTAAAGATAAAGACCTGTTGGTTATCGGATGATATGAGTGGTCATATAATAAGAGATGACACGACGCTTGACAAGTTCAGATCACGCCCGACATGTCTAGAGCATGGGGATATACACGATGGCTTGTCAGATGCTCGACTTTCTCTTGTACGACACTGACGAGTGCGGCGTAGGCTTGGATTGTCGAAAGCAGGTCGCAGCTTGTGATGGACCTGAGCCCTCTGGAAGTCTGCCTGTCGAGCCCGGCAATACCGAAAGCATTGGGGTTATCGCTTGTAGAAACCGTCGCCGTAGGAGTGGGCCGATGCTTGTTTTGCAGGAGATACTGCCTGGCATGCTAAAAGCATTGGGGTAGTATGGATCTTATTATATGCCTAGAATGCTGAAAAGCATGGGATTTACTATATGTCGCGGATCATCAATTAACAAATGGATTGTTTGCAGCATGACTCGTTCATGGGCAAGTGTGGGCATATCTTGACTACGAGGTTTGGTATGGGACGAACTGAGTAGGAAGACGGAAGCTCATAGTCGCTTATGTTCAAATTATCGTTGCTTTGGGTGTTGTGATGCTTGGACGCATTGGGATGATTTGAGTGTCTGGACAATTGATTTGTGTTGACACGATTATATATTATATGTACTCTGCATTATGCATGACATCAATAGGTAAGTTGCCTGTGGTTGAGATACATATTCTGTTATTACGATTGCCTAATAGGATATTCTGGACGAATCAACGCCCTAACCAAGGCATAGGCGTTAACTCGCTGAGATGTATATCTCACCCATGCGTGGGAACATTTTTCAGGTTCGAAGTGATAAAGTTCGTAGGCTTGGAGCCGTTGGCTCTCTTGGAGTACTTTGACGTGACCTTACCCCGCCTTGAAGTATGTGGCTGATTATTGTATTACCCTAATTGAATTAAAACATGTCTGTAAATGAATTGATGTTTCGATTTGGTATGCACCCTGCTTTACTATCCATGTTTCTTTTATTGTCTGGGAGTAGTAAACATTTCCGCATGTGTAGTAAACTTTGGGGTCGATGGCGAACCTGGGACGCTATCCTTTATGACCCTTGAGACGATTTTACCTTAATGCCGCGTACCCGAGGGTTTGGGACGTGACATCCGATTTGGTATCAGAGCAAGGTCAGCCTGATCCATTTGGTCATGGCCTGGAGTGATAAGGAGCATTGGGAAAGTGGGATAGTTAGTAGGATTACGAGTTTATGCATGTGATTGTTGATTGTCATTCTAACAATTTGAGTTTTCCTATCGTGCTTTACTCCGGGGTGAGCAAGACTCCATAAAATACCTGCCATAATGAGAAATCGTAATGACATAGTGCCTCAAGAGAGGTTGATTTAAGAAGATTTGTTCAGAGAGATCCCGAGATAGATGATACCCTATGGATGTTAGAAATTTCGGAAGCTACAATTAGGAATCAAGAAAGGAATCAAGTTAATGTCGATGTCGTTGCTCCGCATGGAAATATATAGATGGAGGAAGAAGCATAGGGCTATTGATGTCTGAGTTGGTGAAATAATTTCAGAAGTTGAGCCACTGATCTTGAGCGTACAACCTCATGGGTTAAGGAAATGGCATAGGCATTCGCCTTGTTGAGATGTACGGAAGTGGATAAAGCAACGCTGGCTGGTTACCGATTACAAGATGACGCTAGCACATGTGGGAAGTCATGGTGAGTTGCGAGAACCAAGGATGATTGAATTCTTGCAGTTTCGACAAGGCTAGATGACCATGAATTGGTGCGGGCGAAGTCCAACGAGTTGCCTAAGTATGCGCTAAGAATGATTGGGAACCCTATGAGTAGGGCGAAAAGGTTTCGAGACGAATCGAGACCGGAGGTTAAGGGTTGACTGATTGAAAGGAGAATTGCATCTGGGTTGCGATTTGGTATCCCCTACTAGAAATAGCTATTGAAATGGAAAAAAAGGGCCGATGATAAGAGAAAGTTGTCTTGTTTTTCCCAATTGACACTACGAAAAGTTGGTAGGTGACCCTAAGAATAAATGCTAATCCGACTCTGTAGGGGAAACATGGAACAACTCCCTGTCCTTTCTCAGGAGCTTACTTTGGATGTGATTAACCTGATTCCCAAGTGGAGAATTTTCCATTAAGACAAATGAAAGCTTAAGCATCCTCACCGTTAGAAGAATAACTGCAAGAGAATATTACATAGGACAACCTGGGTTGATTACATTGGGGAAATGGAGTGATGGTCGTGGTAGAATACCCTGGCTATAGGTTAGCCATGGTTAGTCCAAATGAGAGGATTCTTTGTTGAACTTGACCTATGGAGATAGGTTGTAATAAGGCAACTGATACTTTTGTGGATTATATAGGCTTGAACTGGTGATATGTTTTGAGGGTTGTAGTTATCGACTTTTGTTAATGCATCTGAAAGGTGATATGCTTAAGATACACGAAGAAGCTAATGGAATCATGAAGTTTTAAGTTTGGATTTGAGCAGATGAATGAGTTTAAGTTTAGGCGCTCTTTTGGAGAATCAGTTGGACATTATGATTGTGATCCTAGATTGTTAATGATCGGACATGAGGTTATAGGTGAAACTTACGCAATTGATTTTTGAGGTGTGATAGTCGTTTGTGGAATTATTTGATTGATAAGGATTGATCTAGAAATTAGTATTGTGTCATGAGTAGTGAAGGCGATCATGCATTGCATTTATTTATTGCATTAAAATGAAAATTTAGAAACGTGCATGCATGAGCATATCATTATTTTATCGGACTTGATAAACCGTCGCTTGGTATGGGACAAGCTGTACGGGATGCCTACAAACCGTAAGACATGGTATGGGACATGTCGAACGGGACCTTTTTAGTAGATGTCTCACTTGGGGAAAGTCCTGTAGCGACCCAATCCGACGAGGGCGAGAAGTGTCGCCGAGGAAGAGAGGCCTGAGCAAGGAGCAGCTTCTGGCAGGCTTCTAGGATGGCGTTGGAAGCAGGAATGAACCAAGTTATGCATTGAAGGGGGGTCTAAGCGTTGTGCAAAGTCTGACCTTTGTTAAAAGATACATTGCATTAAAAAAAATTGATTTTCAAAGTGAAAATATTTTCGAAATTGCATGGCATAACATTGTGTTTCGATGAGGGAAAAGATGAATGATGAGATACTATGGAAGTGGAAATGCTTGGACTTCCTAGTGGGAAGTTGGTGAAAGTCTGATGTGATACTCTCGAGGTTGTTTTTAGAAAACATTCCATCTGTGTGAGGGATATGTGGTTTATATGTGCTTGTAGTGATTTATCCTGCAGAGGTCTAGACTGCATCAGACTTATTTGAATTTGTGCTTTGTGCGAAGACTGTAACCAGCAGAACCACGATCAAGCATTTTGATCAAAGAATTGTGGAAACACACATGAAAGGTTCATGATGGCTAGTTATGAGTGAATGATATATTGTGGTTTGCCAGATGAATATATGAGTTAGTAAGGTTGGTGATGACCTAGGATAAGGTTAAGATACGATATGTGCAACTAGGGAAGATTATTGATCAGAGTACGCAACGAAAGCTTGATAAGACAAAAAAGTTAAGTTGGATAAGGACCACATGAGTTTTGGATAAAAGTTGGACTATTCGCAAGCGACGACTGAATGTCGAGGAAGGCCACCGAGGTAATGGAAATCGTTTTGACTCAGATCATGGCTTGACTTGCCAATCGATCATATTGTGAATCGGGGTGACGACCTCGACTCAGGCATGTGCTGACTTGGGTCGATAGCGTTCAGTTACAAATCGACCATAGGATCGCCCTGTAGCATGCCAGGGAATGATCCATGGCATGATTTGTGAGCTAACGTAAATCGACAAACACGTTGACCATGGATCCACTGAGAGACGACTTGTGCTAGAACCTCGTACCAACAACGCATTGGCCAAAGACTGATCATCCTGAGTCGAGTGACGTGTCGTTGGGTAAATACGGGTCGAGACAAATCAATCCTGCATCAACTTGAGTTGGTCATGAGAGGTGACCTCGGCAGTGTTCATATGTACCTTCGGTTTAGGAACGGGTGATTCCAACCCTAAATCGAGATATTAAAGTGGCCATAGACTTATCAAGTAAAAGGCACCTAAGATTGGAGAAGTCCTGGAAGTTTCAATGGTTGACAAGCGATGGTTCTGAATTTTTGGTAATGATGAGGCTAATCGTTAGTAGATCTTACTCATTTAAATAGAATGCACAAATTGCCATTAGTGCTAATCATGAGTGGCGTCCATAGAAAAGAAAGGAAAAATGAGTCCGAGATACGCCGAACCATTAGGACCTTGAAATGAATTGGGGAAATCTTGGATACCATCTTGTATTGCCATCGAGGCTTGCTCCGGGTCATGTGTGTCCCACGTCTCGATGTTAAGGAAGTACTTGCTCGACCTCGCTCGTGTTAAGTTACGAAGAGATTGAGCTGAATGAGCGAGTGTCGTCTATGAACGTTCAGTCAAGATCGTGGATAGGAAAGAGAAGGTGCCTTGGAACATGATGAATTCGTTAGTCAAGGTAGTTTGGCGATACTATGAAACGGAAGAAGTAATGTGGGGAGTAAGAAAGTGGTGAAGCAACATCTTAGAAGTCAGTAACAAGGTCTGGTTGCTGAAGATGAATGGACGACTCCTATCAAATACGTCATGAATGTTGATTTATGGGATGAATGGCATCCATGTGAAGACTACTTATTGGATTGAATAATGAGTTCACAAGGTGACAATTCAATTTGAATCTTTGGGGATTATACTGCATAACCTGTAGGGGTGAGCATGGGTACAGGGTAGAACCGGGAACCGGAGAACCGACCCTGCGGTTCCCGGTTCGGTTTCCGGGTCTGATAAATGAGGGTCCGGTTCTCGGTTTCCATTTACAGGAACCACCGGTTCCGGTTCCCGGTTCTAGGGTAGAACCGGGAACCGGAACCGAAACCGGTGCATATATATATATATAGACACTAAAGTTATAAACCCTAATTTGCCTCTTTCTCAGTTTCTGTTCGCCTCTCTCTCGCCTCAAGCCGATCGTCAATCTCCTCAAACACACGACTTTACCTCGGATGTGACGAGACGATCAATCTCCCACACCCTCGACCTCGAGTGGAGCGGTCATCCTTGGACTCCTCCGACGATCTGCTCCCTCCAGCCTCAAAATAGTGGGTGACGCCCTAGGTCAGAGATGTTCATCAGGCGAGATGTTCTCCTGGCGGTCGTCGAAGCCCTTCCGTAGATCAACGCAAAGAAGGAGAGGACGATGAGGAGGGTGGCGACGTACGTAGCGACAGCGCAGAACTTTCTCCTGTAGCAGCTGAACCTTCTCCTCGGTAGCAGCTGAACCTCCTCCCTCTGCTTCTTTCTCCGCTGCTTCTCGCCATTTTTCAGATCTCTTGCTCACGGATCTCTGGTTCTGTTGGGGCGATCTTTGCTATCGTCTGCTTTTCGACTCCTGAAATCGAGCGTCGATGACTCGCCCCGAGTTAACTCAGCGAATCGGGAGCTTTGTGTCTAGAGGAAGGAAAGCCTTTACAGAAGGGAGAGAAAGGGACAGGTATTTAATCCATGGACGCCTCACCAAATGCCTCCTCAGTTTGAGTGAAATACACGTACACACGGAGAGAGATTTGAGACCAAAAGCTCGAAGAGAAGAGGGAGAGGGAGAGGCAGATGGTGGAATCCAGCGATTCGGTGTCGATAGACATGGAAATGTACTCTCCGCGAGGGAAAAGGTAGGCCGCATTTCCGTCTGCTTTGGGCACATCGATGCGGTTTCAGATTCGGGTGGGAGACGCAGGGAGAGTGTTGGATTTCTCAGATGATGTTGGAAGAACTTTCGATTGCTTTGGACGAAGATAATGTTGGAAGTTGAAGGCTGGTCTCAGTTTCCTACATTGCGCTCACTGTCGTTTTGTACTTTGGAGTTTTTTGGAGTTTAGATGACTGAATGCAGGTTCTCGGGTACCCTGGAACCGGACCCGGGACCTGTGACAGGGTAGGTTCCAGGTTTCACAGTATGGCGGGTAGGTTCCAAGTTCCAAAAAATGAAGAACCTGTACTAGCGGGTCCATGGCCGGCCAAGTTGGCCTATGGCCGTGGCCTAGAGCCGGGAAGTGGTCGGCCATGATGGCCAATGTCCTGGGCCATGTCCGGGCCGTGTACTCGCGTGTCCGGGCCGTGGCCGATGACTTGGGCCCGTGTCCAAGAAGTTGGCCCGTGGGAAGGTTTTCAAGGATCGCCATGTCTCGTCTAATTAACTATGAGTTGACTTCTAATTCTTGTTTAGGTCATTGATTGCGTTTAGAATTAATCGCTTAGAACTCCAGGGCTGCGTTTGGTCGTCGAAATTTCTAGTCAGGATATGATTGGATAGGATAGGATAAGAAATCCACGGATTTGGCCATATCCTATCCACTGTTTGGTGAACTGCGAATTTAAATTCGGATACATACCTTCGCCGATCGTGACTCTGCTGCCACATGAATCCACGGCCTCCATCGCTCTCGTCCTCACGTCGGACGGCAACTTGTCGCTCTCGACGATGCCTCCAAGACGAATGGCTGTGGTCACGTCGATGGCCGCCCTCACCGCCGGAGCCCTAAACTCCCGAGCTCCAAACGAAATTCCCGATAAAGCCGAGGTCTGCAGTCTTCTAGGAAAGCAAGCATAGGATGCAACAGCAGGCTAGTCTCCAACTCTAAAATGAAAAGTAAAAAGTAACAAATCAATTCAAACATGCCTATATTTTCTTGATCAAAGCACCCCTGTTAGTTTTCTTTAACTTTATTAGCCATCTGAAATCAAGTTGCCGTCCAGAAGGACGACTTCGCCGAGAGCAAGCTGGTGGTGCTTCTCTGCCCATGTCTCTTCTGCGTCATTCTACTGCTCATCATAGTCTCCGTCTTCCTCACCGTCAAGTTCCACCTTTTCTGCCACACCCCTCTAAGTTCGCTAATTTACAAGAAGAAATGCCATTGATGCTCTCCAAGGCCGTCAATCTCGCGGTTTCACTGCATGTTGGTGCCTTTTGTAGGGAGTTCTGTAGTGTTGAGGATAGGGGTATTAATTCCGACGACGAAATTCCATGCACTCGTAATCAAGGTTTGACTCGGTAACGCCCTTCCAAGGGAGGCGATCGATCTCCTTGGAGGAGCCCGTTCTCGCGCACTCCTCGGTATGGAGCTGCAAATCGAACTCCATGGCCTTCTTGAGGCCCTTGCAGCCAGGGCGGTCGCAGTGGCAAGAGCGGGCGCCGCAGAAGCACCCAAGGAGGGCGGCGGCGGCGGCGACGAAGAAGGCGGCAAAGCCGAGGGCGTAAGGGACGACGGGGAGATCGAGGCGGAGGTGGATGGTGGCAGTGGTGGTGGTTGGGTGGGAGAGGAGGAGGAAGAGGGAGTTGAAGAAATCTTATCCGGCCTTATCCTACTCTCCCTCTCCGGATTTTTTTATCCGGGCTATATCCCCTCTATATCCGATCTTATACTATCCGGAACACCTACCAAACACGGGATAAGATAAAACATATCTTATCCCGAGTTTTATACGGACGACCAAACGCAGCCTAGGCGTTTAGGTAGACTGATTGGAGTCGGTTTAGATTAGTATTTTGCAATAGGCTAAATGGCCTCAATTGGAAAGGTTTGTCTGTTTCGATTGACCAATGATTGATTGATTGGTTCTGAAACGCCCTTGAATGCAGTGGTTGCCCTGTAATTCTAGGCATGCTATCGAAGTGTCTATTTATGATAATTGCTTGATTGGCATGATTATGTGACCATGAGACTGGATTGATTGGATTGATTAGAAATCAATTGGATTGTCGATTTGTTGGTTATTGGCTTTGCGGTTACCTGAGATGAATAGTAGCTAGTGTGGTATATGCATATCACGTCGCATGCCTCATATGACATATTGGGCACGAAAATGGCCGAAGGCTGAGTCTTGAGCATATATACATGAACATCCGATCATAATTAAAGATAAAGACCTGTTGGTTATCGGATGATATGAGTGGTCATATGATAAGAGATGATACGACGCCTGACAAGTTCATATCGCGCCCGGCATGTCCAGAGCATGGGGATATATACGATGGCTTGTCAGAAGCTCGACTTTCTCTTGTACGGCACTGACGAGTGTGGTGTAGGCTTGGATTGTCGAAAGCAGGTCGCAGCTTGTGATGGACCTGAGCCCTTTGGAAGCCTGCCTGTCGAACCCGGCAATGCCGAAAGCATTGGGGTTATCGCTTGTAGAAACCGTCGCCGTAGGAGTGAGACGATGCTTGTTTTGCAGGAGATACTGCCTGGCATGCTAAAAGCATTGGGGTAGTATGGATCTTATTATATGCCCGACATGCTAAAAAGCATGGGGTTTACTATATGTCGCGGATCATCAATTAACAAATGGATTGTTTGCAGCATGACTCGTTCATGGGCAAGTGTGGGCATATCCTAACTACGACGTTTGGTATGGGACGAACTGAGTAGGAAGACGGAAGCTCATATTCGCTTATGTTCGAATTATCGTTGCATTGGGTGTTGCGATGCCTAGACGCATTGGGATGATTTGAGTGTCTGGACAGTTGATTTGTGTTGACACGATTATATATTATATGCACTCTGCATTATGCATGACATCAATGGGTAAGCTGCATGTGGTTGAGATACATATTATGTTATTGCGATTGCCTAATATGATATTTTGGACGAATCAACGCCCTAATCAAGGCTTAGGCGTTGACTCCCTAAGATGTATATCTCACCCCTTCGTGGGAACATTTTTCAGGTTCGAAGTGATGAAGTTCATAGGCTTGGAGCCGTTGGTTCTCTTGGAGTACTTGTACGTGACCTTACCCCGCCTCGAAGTATGAGGCTGATTATTGTATTACCCTGATTGAATTAAAACATGTATGTAAATAAATTGATGTTTCGATTTGGTATGCACCTTGCTTTACTATCCCTGTTTCTTTTATTGTCTGGGAGTAGTAAACGTTTCCGCATGTGTAGTAAACTTTGGGGTCGATGGCGAACCTGGGACGCTATCTTTTATGACCCTTGGGACGATTTGACCTGGACGCCGCGTACCCGGGGGTTTGGGGCGTGACTGCTTGCTTGAGTTATTTTTCTGGAATTATGGCACGATTCCTATCAGCTTCTTATTCACCTTTTCCTTCTTTCGATTAATAAGTTGTTTTCTTGCCGTTTGTCTTGAGAAATTTTTAATTTACCCGATATCTAAA
Organism: Rhodomyrtus psidioides; assembly: GCA_021437785.1. Lineage (NCBI taxonomy): Eukaryota > Viridiplantae > Streptophyta > Magnoliopsida > Myrtales > Myrtaceae > Rhodomyrtus > Rhodomyrtus psidioides. The sequence goes on along the minus strand of JAILYB010000015.1, from coordinate 6,657,250 downwards.
ATGATTTTTTTAATCAAATAACGTTGGAGGAAGAAATTTGCTTTCTGGATCAATTTGTACTCACGTGTTCAATACTTTTTATTAACAAGGTCAATAAATAATAAGACTTATCGTCATTTACCGAAGCACTAGAAATCTCCAAGCTCTTCAAACATTACAAATCAGTGACCCCCAACGAGACTTGCAAATTCTACCAAAATCAAAAGAAAAATTGTAATTAAGGGTATCAAGTGCTATGATTTTTTCAAATAATGACTTGGAGTGAACTTTATTTCAAATAAAAACCTGAAATGCTTTCTTTATTTCAAAGAAGGGCCCGATCGAAGAATATTTCTGTCTTTCTCCTTTTTTCTTTGTAATTTTGTCTTTTTTCTACTTCCCTTTTCTTTTCAATTTTTCCTTTCCTTTCTCTTTCTATATGAATTAATTGTGCTCGTGCGGTGGAACTGACCAAGAGGGAAGAATTTGAGGCGGGAGTTATTTTCAAAACGACGAGGACCAAAAGTCTCTGAGTTGGCCTCTGCCCACGTGGCAGTATTTCATTTGCCCGTTGCGAAAGAAATCTACACAGACAAAATAGGGAATTGTCGTAGTTTCGCAGTCAAAGTTTTCCCTTTTACCTTTCTCTCCATCTTTGACGCAGGCCCGTATCTTTTCTTAATCTTCATTCGAACTGGCTCGTTTCTGTTCTCTCTCGTTCCTTTCTCTCGTTGACGAGTCGCGAAGAGAGAGAGAGAGGGAGGGAGGGAGGGCACAGGGCAGTAATGGAAGCTGTGGACTCTGCGAGTGACAGCACGAGCCGGAGCCTGCGAAGAGTCGGGATACTATACGATGAGAGAATGTGCAGGCATCACACACCCGACGATGAACCTCACCCTGAAAACCCTAATCGCATCAGGGCCATCTGGAACAAGCTCCAAACTGCCGGCATCACTCAAAGGTCCCGACTTTACGCGTACATGCGCATATCGGTGTTTCATCGGCATTTCTTGGCTTTATCACGTTCAAAATTTCATTTTCCTCCTTACAAAAAAAAAATTTCATTTTCCTTTTTAATATGATGCAGTGTGTTTGATCAGTGCACAAAGAGGTGTTTAGATTCCTTTTTAATATTAATTTGATAACTGACATAAAGGGTTGTTTTTTCCTTTGCTCTTGCGGTTTGGTGAAGTGATCAATGTTTATATGGATTGTTGAGAGAATGAGGATGTTTACGCAGTTGCTGAAATGTACTGAATTCAATTGGAGAAGTTTGATTTGAATGGGGAATTTTCTGTCAAAGTTGTTATAATTGGTAGAGTAAAGATGATCGATTTGAAGGAAACATTTTATCTGTTAGCATTTAATATCCTGGATAGACTGGATGGAGAAATGGCGTGGTTTAAGAGCAGTCTCCACTCGTTCACTGTGGAAGTACAGTTTTACAGGACTACCGTTTCAAAACTCAGATACTTTTTTGAACTTTAGATGTAAGAATGCAGCGGCATTATTTAGGTTCATGTTGGATGTTTCAATTGTGGGAAGGATACTAGCATTTTTAAATGACCCTTTCAGCTTTTGACATTTACTTCTGATTTTTTTTCTTTTTTCTAGACTTAATGAGCTGACTAAAGAACTAATATAATGGGCAGATTTAACTTTTCATGTGTAGAATAATACGTACAAGAATACATGATAATTAGCTGGTTACATGGTCCATGCTCACTTTATTCTTGAATGTCCTTCTATTGATTCAATAGTTGGGTATATCTAGTAAATTTTACCAGTGAAGACTAACCTTTAAATGCACAATCCATGTGGGTCAATTAACTTCGATCTAAATCATCGGTTCTCTAAATTTTGATTTCCTTAGAATTGATACATTGACCAGAATTCGAAAAAATTTCTTGCGAAGTGTTGAACAAGAGACACATGGGCACAATGTGCGTTCAATGTTGGCCATATCAGCATTTCTCTGAAAAATAGGCCGGTTTTCAGTCAAAGTGCATCAGTCACAATGAAAAGCCAAGTGCATTGCGTTGAAATCAAAGTTCAGCGCCTTTATTGTATGATAAACCAGAGTCAGCAACCATTGATGAATTTTACACGTTTATAGAGTAGCAAAGCGGTATGTCATAAAAGATTAGTCAATTGCTCTGTCCTTTAATGTATGATTTACTGTTTCTTCATATCCAGGTGCGAGGTTTTGAGTGCCAAAGAAGCAGAAGATAAATATATTTTGTCAGTCCATGGCAAAAGTCATGTTGATTTGATTAGGAACATAAGTTCCAAACAGTATGATTCTCACAGAAATAGAATAGCTTCAAAGCTCAATTCTATATACCTGAATGAATGGTCATCAGAAGCTGCTTATCTTGCTGCTGGTTCTGTTTTAGAGGTAATCCATTTTAAAAACCTGCATGCTTATTGATTGCTACCTTTTTAAGGTGGTGAGTTACAATTTTTCGCTTCTGCAAAGGCTGAACTACTGTGTGAATTATTGGGTAAAACCGCCTGCAATGGTTACAATGCATCTGCATGCATGAAGGAACCTCCATTGCATAAGTTTTGTAATTAACGGTATTTATCTGAGCATATACGGTTGGCTATATTTAGTACCTTTTTGCACATGCACTGTACTAAGTACATAAAGCAATGGATTCTATTATTAATCACGTAAGAGTGGGCATGAATATGTAATTGCCCTATTCCTGAAAATCATGAAAGATTGACTTCCTCAACTGCCTAATCACCAGGGTTTGTTGCTTGACCAAAGGAGAACTATTGAGTCCTCCCGTGTTTGCGAAAGTATCTTTTATGCTTGAATCCTGATGTCTTTCCAGGCTATTCATCATGGGGAGATCTATTTTCTTGGCAGAACTTTCACTTGAGTTATACCTACAGAATGTTTTGACAGCAGACTTATTGGAATTTCTGGTAGTCAAGCAATTTCCTCTTGCAAATCAATAAGTAGCCTATCTAATCTTTTGCATGATGACAAGCATTCTAGATTGCAGCATCCATCTGCAACAGTAATATGTATTTCTGCTTCCATGGTCATGTGATTGCATATTTCAATTGTGAAGGTTGACCATAATATTTACCCCTATAGGTTGCTAAAAGAGTTGCCAAAGGAGAATTAGGCTCTGCTTTCGCTATTGTAAGGCCTCCTGGACACCATGCTGAACATGGTGAAGCAATGGGATTTTGTCTCTACAACAATGTTGCTATTGCTACAAATTTTCTTTTAAAAGAGAAAGTGAGTGTTGCTTACCTAGTCATGGTTTACCTTTCTCCATCTAAGTAGATGTCTCCTCATGTAGTTTTACTCTTTCCATTAATTTTATTTTATTTTATTTCATTTTTTGCAGGAATTGGGCATCAATAAAATCTTGATTGTTGACTGGGATGTTCACCATGGTAATGGTACTCAGAAGACATTCTGGAAAGATCCTCGAGTTTTATTCTTCTCTGTCCATAGGTATAGAAACTACAGCAGCTTTTATGCGGTCCTTATGTCCAGGAGTAAAAGCCTAAAATCTCTTTTCCCCTTTTGTGAATTCTTTCCTCATTATAATCTTAAGCTTGTATACAAGCCCGTGGTTAATGACTTAAACTTGAAGCTCACTGATGTACTCTCACAATTGACATTTCATCCATAACTGAAAGGTAGCTCATATTTCAGGCATGAGTTTGGGTCTTTTTATCCATCCAACCACGATGGTGACTATAGAATGATTGGAGAAGGTCCTGGTGCTGGGTATAATATAAATGTCCCGTGGGAGAATGGTCGGTGTGGAGATGCAGACTATCTAGCAGTATGGGACCACATCCTGATCCCTGTTGCTAAGCAATTTAATCCCGACATGATACTAATTTCTGCAGGTTTTGATGCAGGTCGGTTTATTATATATCTGACGAGCAATTTTTATCTATGATGGGTCATTGGCATCATTCTTTTAGTTTCTATGTTTTTTTTCTAGTTTTACTTCGTACTTTTGTTTAAGATATAAGTTTTGTGTTTGCATAATTTTTCCCTCACTTCATGTTAATGCACTGGCAGCCTTGGTGTCTAGAAGTGATGTGATGTGCTTGGCTTTGTGACATAGTTTCTTTGGCACATGCATGAATGAGTGGTTTTCTTTATTGACTAAAATTTCATGGAGGAATCAAATAACAGTATAACAGATTGCAGCGTTTAATAGAAGTTACATGGGTTGCAGAAATTACAACTAGTCATAGTAGGTGGAAGCTGATATTTGGTTCAGAATGTGGTCAGTGCAGCAGGAATGTAGCATAGCGATCATACTAGATAACCAGATAATATGCCTGCTTAATTAGTGTCCACAGAACATTTTGTCGGGCTCTTACATGGAGGAAAAGCATGTAACAAATTCTTGTAAACACGTTGTGAGATGATTAGATGAAAGAAAATTTATTGTCATGTTTCGTTCACATGAAAACATATAAGCCATGAAACTGAATCATAGATAGGGAAGAATTAGAAATTCTTGAGATTATCTTTATGTCTTGTCTCAGTTTATTAAGGCCTATTTGAGGTTGATTACGCATATTCTACATCCGTAGCTTTTATTGCACGATTAGTGCATAATAGATGAATATCAGAGAGGGGGTGTAGCTGGACTGGCCACGCATACCCATCCTTTTTACTTATTGAAAAAAATAAAAAGGGGGGGGGGGTGTTGGGGGGTGTTGTGTTTGGGGGGGACATTGTTGTGATATAGAGTGTGGGAAAAGCAGAATCCAATGCTCATGGGCTTTCACTTCTCTATCTTTTTACTTATCCTTGTTGAAGAAAGATAAGGATCTAAATTCCATGATTAATGCCTAAAAGAGTTAGCATTATATTCTGGAGGACTCTTACCAAATCCAAACTCACGATGGTCCATTACAAGATAGTTTTGGGAAACCACTTTAGGAAGGTATCCCTTTGATTGAATGGTATGTTTTACTTAAAGTGCATCTGAGCTATAAAAAAGAATAGCAAGCTCGGATTTGCTTTTGTTGTTCTGTTTGTGCACTTTCTGTATTTCCTCTATGTAGTATGTATGACGGTGACTATTTAGCATTCAGTTCTACTAATTTAATGGGTTTAATGCTTATAACAGCTGTTGGTGATCCTCTGGGAGGTTGTCGTGTCACTCCATATGGATACGCCATGATGTTAAGGAAGGTTAATTTCTAGATAAGTTTCTGTCAACTTTTTTGGTAGCTGGAATCTGTCTCTATCCATTTTATGTTCAAAATATTGCGAATAATATGTAAATCAAGTCAGTACCACCCGAATTCAGCCGCAGGAAATCCTCTTTCCATGTTTGCTTGTTATCATCACGTAGAGTATTTGATTGGCTTTTTTGAATCCCTACAAGGCATTAAGCATGTCGATGTTTCTTTTCAGTTAATGGACTTTGCGCAAGGTAAGATAGTATTAGCATTAGAAGGAGGATACAACCTCACCTCAATTTCAAATTCGGCCCTCGCATGCATGGAAGTTTTGTTGGATGAGAAAACTGTCACTGGTTCCACCGAAGCCTATCCTTTTGAGTCCACATGGCGAGTAATAAAAGCGGTAAAATGTTCATTTTCTGGGTGGTCTGGCAATTTGTCTCACCACAAATTTAGCTGCATTTTATTATTAATCAAATGATACTGTGCTAATAGCGAGCTAACTTTCTCAGGTTCGTCAAGAACTAAAAGTTTTCTGGTCAGTACTTGCTGATGAATTGCCAACCAAGTTAATAAGTCAAAAAGCCCCCATTCCGGTAAAGGTTCTTGGCTTTTGATCACTTTTATGCAAGCATTCTTATGTCCTCGAATTCTGAATGCTGGAATGCTTACGTTTCCTAGAGGCGGATTGCACCTTGCATTTTTGTTCAGAGATGATCCTTCTCAATCTAGAGATGTAGGGCCTGTTTGGTTTGACTTTGGGGAAATGTCTTTGAATCTAGAGATGTAGGTCTGTTTGGTTTGGCTTTGGGGAAATGTCTTTGGGCAAATGCAAGTAATGTTCGGTAGAGTGAATTAGGGACACATTGAGAAGCAACTTTGACCTAAAGGCGTTTGCTAAAAACTACACTTTATGTAGGACTTTGGTTATATATATATATATATATATATATATATATATATATATATATATTTTAATCTCAAACTATTTGCCAGTAGAACTTAGCCGCCGGCAAGCCAAATTGGCCGATGGCCAACCTCACCCAAGGTGGCGTGACCTCAGAAAAGGCCTGGGTCGTGTGACCCAATTGTTGCTTGAGGTTGCCAGACCCCAGGCGATTGTCACTTGGGGTCACGAGACCCACTACCCTAGACGGTGCCGCTTGGGGTCGAGTGACCCAGGCCTCACCTGAGGTCGGGTAACCTCAGGCGGGGCTGGCCGGCGGCCAATTTGGCTTGCCGGTAGATAAGGGTAGATGAGGCCTTAAACTGGCAAAATAGGGTTTTCAAGGACATTCCTGGAATTATGAAAGTTGAAAGAGGCCAAAGTTGGAAGGAAAAATAGTCTATTTGCATTCTGAGAATGCTACTTTTCAAAGTACCTCCGGACCTGCCTTGGGCTAGAGGCCTTTAGAAATGCGATTGCATTTTTCCAAAGTTTTCCAAAAAATAAACCAAATGACATTTGCATTTGGCCGAGGGACTAGCCCATTCCAAATGCTGAACCAAACCGGGCTATAGTTTGTTACTGATTGAATCCTGTCACAAGCCATAATTAATTTACCTTTTATAGGGCGTATGAAGCGCGGAAGTTAAATGTTCCCTTTTGTTTATATCAATATCATGGTCGCTGTTACTGAAGGAATCATCATGTTGTTCCAGAAAATTCTCATTTCAAGCTCTGACTCTGAAGCTGAAGATGTTGAGGAGCTTCTGCAGGATATCATTCGACCTCTTTCAACTCTCAGGGTTGACGAAGATAATCGCTGTAAAGAAACTTGCCTTGAATGGAATTGTGAAAAAGTAGTTCCGAGTTATATTAATATTATCATGATCTTCAAATGAAATGTAGTTCTTGCAGAATCTGCTTCTGTGTCCTGGAGATCAGATCTGTCAAAAATTGACATCTGGTATGCCACCTTTGGATCAAATATGTGGAAGCCTAGATTCCTCTGCTATATTGAGGGTGGACAGGTAATGCACTTTAAACTTACCTTTTTCAAGCTTTAGAACCGTTTCATGACATTGATGATGATTGCACTGTGGTCCTATTTGCAATGTGGTCCTATAAACTGATTTCAGGTGGATGGCATGCAAAAGCTATGTTCTGGCTCGGTGGACAAAAGCCCGCCTAAAGAGATTTTGTGGAAGATCTTCCCTCACCGATTATTCTTCGGCAGGGAATCCACACGTACATGGGGTTTGGGAGGAGTTGCTTTCCTTCACCCCGAAAGCAAGAACGAGGATATCGTGCACATGTGCCTGTATAGGATAACGTGCGTCTTTCTTATGTTTGTTTTTCCTTCGCTCTCTCTGTTGAAGAGAATGCTCTCTTCTGAAGGATGGAGTGGAGTTATAACAGAATTCACGAATGTATGTTATACAACAATCATGAACTTTTGTCTTTTCATCTTTCTCTGATCAGGTTAGAGCAGTTCAATGATGTCTTGCGTCAGGAAAATATTTCCAGCTATGACATGAGTTCTCCTTTGTTTGATCTTACATCTTTGGACTGCGTTAAAGAAAAAGGATCCCTCAACTTGGAAGCTGTCAAGGTATTTCCTTTTGATCTCATCGAAGTACTATCTTTTGCCTCGAATTTATCTCGTTCTTTTTCAGTTATCACATTTTGGTCTCTAATATATCAAGCTGGTCGATCTGTTCACAGAAGGGTTGGTACCATAATGTTGTTTACTTGGGAATGGAGCAAGATATCCCTATACTGACAATGACGTAAGCATATAAGTTACCTTTGTCCTCGACCATCTGCCAAACAGATTTCTTGATCCACAGAATTAAGCCATGTTCCGACTTGCTGATTCATTCAGGTGCGATTCGTCGGCAATCGAGAACTTCAAGTCGGGGAAGGTTCCTCTGTGTGCTCCGAGTGAAGACTATGCCGACACTTTGGTAAAAGGCTTGGTAGAAGGAGGGCAGCTCTCGGAAGAGGAAGCCATGTCCTACATCAAGGAAGCTGCTACAAAACCCTTTTAGGATGCGTACATTATTCATTTTCTCCCCCACTTAGGCACTTATTGGGGACATTTATCCTTCATTTGCAACGTTGCTAGATTCTCTGGAGCAAGAGTGACTCCAAACCAAAACTCTGGGCTCTTAGGCAGCACTTTCTGATTAAAGGAGATTGAGGTAGGCTTGTGTGTAATCTCATCAAGCTAGTTTCTCTTGTATATAATCTCACCGATCCGGCCAAAGTGACGGCTATAGCCAACTTTTGCTGTGTTGATAAGCTTGTAATCTCCCCTCCATGAGGATTGTTTCATGGACTATATTATAGTTTGAGAGGTCTTTCATGCGTTCTTGGAGACTTGTCTATTGCCACTTCCCTCATTGATGGCAATAAACAGCGTCCATTCTATATACCTCTCCTCACTGGCCTAGCTTAGTTGTGGTGGGTGCACCACTGCGACAATGCCGGTTATGCGATGTTTAGTGAACAAATGTAAACGGTGGATTTTTTTTTTTTTTATACCAAAAGCGCTCATCAGACATTTCTTTTGCTTCCTATAGATCCCTGAAGTACTTCTGGTTTATATTCCAAAATTGGAAAAATAGCTTTTATCTTTGTTCTCCATCTTATAACACCAATAGATACTAATTTTTGTTTAGTTCTTGTAGCACTGAAAGGGTGTGCTTGGTTCGATTTTTAGGAAAAGGTTTTGGACAAATGCAAACCAATAGGTACTAATTTTTGTTTAGTTAGGGTGTGCTTGGTTCGATTTTTAGGAAAAGGTTTTGAACAAATGCAAAGGCTTTTGGCTTAAAAAGATTTAGGGACACGCAACACCATTTGGTAACTGTAATTGAGAAGAGTTTTGAGAAGATGCGAGTGTTTGATAATTCTATATTTGAAAAAATCCTTTGGTGTGATCAAGGTATTTTCTTTCATTCTTACATTCACTAAATTATACATAAAAAAAAACAAACTATTATTTCACTCTCTCTCAACAGTTGAGAGAGAATATATCGGCACTAACTTAATTCGTTAAATAAAAAATAATTAATGATAATTGGGGTCTTACCAAATATTGAAAAATCTGTGTGGAGTTTGGACCGCACTAACAAAAATATACAACAAATCCAACCAATAATGAAAGACCTCCTAACCTTAAAATGGTCGTCCCAGATCATTGTCGCCGATACACCAGATAGAGGGAGACAGAGAGAGACCATGTGCGGCTTCTGTTTTTTTGTTTTTTTTTTTCTCTGAATGGTTCGTGGAAGAAGAAAGCATAATAATTCAGAGATCTTTTCTTTGATTGTTGTTGCCCCTGTTCATATTTCCATTGCGATTCGATTTTGGGTTATGAGTGATGGAAACAGAAAAGTGAACGGGGAAGAGTTTTCTGAAGAAAATCCGAATCATCAGACACGTGTCCTTCGGTGATTGCACAAGGGTGATGCGGGCCACCCCCTCTGTACCCAATATTTTCTCCCAGTTTCACCCACTTTCCCCCTCCACCAACCTCTCCAGAACTAACGCAGATCCGAATATTGCAGATCCAGGAGCAAGAACGCTAGCGAAGGAAAAAAGCAAAAGCAAAAGAAGCACTCGACCCCCATTGAAGCCGCACGATCCACGGGCGGGAATTGTATCAGTGAGTTTCCTCATTCTTCTCTCGGTGTTTTGATTCTCTGCGCTTTGTGATGTCGAGTCGAGATGAAAAAAAGGCTTGGAAATGACAGAAAAATCTCAACTTCAGCATTCTGGATCGTCCATTCAAGGTGTCACTCCTGTTCTTGCATTTACCTCGGAGGTTCTCGTTCAGATGGTCGCTAAGTGTTGCCTTTTTAATGTGGAACTCGTACCCTTGTCATTCCCATTTCGCAGTCTCTTGCTTAAGGTCACCAAATTCACTTACTTTATTTTTCACATTTTGCATTTTGCTCGTGTGTTATGTGGTTGGTTTTAAGAGGGTTGCTCGTGCTTCTTGGTTTGAGCTCAAGTATGTTGTGTGATGGCTGATTACGTGTGTTAGAATGTCCAACCCAATAACTTAAGCTATTAGGTGGAGGGAGACCTCAAGTATATAAAGAGCACCAAAGACCCATTCTAAAGCAATGTGGGACTTACAAAGTCAAGAGCCCCTCTCACGTGCAAGCCGGGAAAGAGCTGCACGTGGAATTTGGGTAAACGCACATTGCGAAAGGGCAAACACTGGCTCTGATACCATGTTAGAATGTCCAACCCAATAACTTAAGCTATTAGGTGGAGGGAGACCTCAAGTATATAAAGAGCACCAAAGACCCATTCTAAAGCAATGTGGGACTTACAAAGTCAAGAACGTGGAGCCAATTACGTTGATGGAGCAATGACACCATTGTTGGCGCTTGAGTTCCGTTTCATTCATTCCTTTGATCTGCTGGAAACAGATATTTTCATGGAAGGTTTGAAGAGCGTACAAAGCGCGCCTGTTTGTACCCAAAGAAGTCGGCATCTTTCGCCTCTTGTTCGGACATCGACTTTGAGATACGTGACGACTCCATACAGAAACCAAGTGTGGATGACCATGAGCTCAAAGTCATTTAATTCGGTTTCTGCCTCCATTCATCCACTGGAGGCCTCAAAATTGAGTCACTCTGACAACACTTTGCCATCTAAAGGTTTTATACAGTGAATGGGGGTATTTATGGAAATCACAGTTGAACTTGAGTTGATGCGCAACTTATATTAATCTGGTTTATTAAGTCATCGTTTAGGAAGTGAATTAGAGGAAATTGCTTGGTTGCGTCTAAACTGCGTGCTTCACCAAAACCATCATTGGGGGAGTCGAGTATTTAGGTGAACTCTTAATTCGTTTCTTTCGATGATCTGAACTGTCTGTTGTATGTCCAGAAGTTCTTGACCTTTGGAGAAATGCCGATGCTGTGTGCTTTGATGTGGATAGCACTGTGTGCATTGATGAAGGCATCGATGAGCTTGCAGAGTTCTGTGGAGCTGGAAAAGCTGTTGCAGAATGGACTGCAAGGTAATTTTGTTATCGTTAGCCATTGTTCATCCCTTATATTTCTATTTTAATATCTGTCATTTCTGCATTATCCAAATATTCCAGAGCAATGGGTGGTTCAGTTCCTTTCGAGGAGGCCTTGGCTGCGAGATTATCTCTGTTCAACCCTTCCTTGTCCCAAGTTCAAGATTTTCTAAATAACAGGCCCCCGAGGTATGTTAACTACTTTGTTTGATTTATTGCTTCTACCAAGATCTCTATAAGTCAAGTGCATGAGGATATTCTTGTTGATTGTTCACATTTGACCTATAATGTAAGACTAAATATGTTGACATATGACCATAAAGATGGATCTTTCCACAATGAAATTTCAGTTTTCCTAGTCATAATATGGGAGGCAAGAAACGGTAGGTTTCATATTCTCAAAGACGATATGCACTTTGAGACATCTGGAATTAAACTGTTAAAGCTATGATAAATGAACTGTATTTGTCGCCAGATGTGAATAATTTTTCTGAATGTTTTATGGGAAACAAATGGTATGCCATGTGTATATAATTAAAACTAGCAAGTGTGCTTCTTGAATCTTATTCCCACCATATATAGCTGATGGCTACGGCGAAGTTCACTTTCTGGTCAGTAAAATGGTCTGTTGTTGATTTGATGCATCTTGAAATAGGTTTTGCCAAATGTGTATATTTTGGTGCACATAATTTTTTGTATTTTTTTCTTTCATTAGAACTACTATTGAAGTCCATACTGGGCTTTCTATTGGCAGGATTTCTCCTGGTATAAATGAGTTAATCATGAAGCTGAAGGCCAATAAAACAGATGTTTATCTCATCTCCGGAGGATTTCGCCAGATGATCAATGTATGGTTTTTCTGCATGCTGAATCCTATTGAGGGAAAATTATTCATTTTCCGCTGATGTCTCCCTGTCTTTCTTCAATCTTGCACTTATTATATCGCAACAAACACTGTCACATGCTATGCGCAACAGGAGCTATAAGTTGTGATTAAGGGCATAAATGGTTATCAAGAGAGGTAGATCACCTCTTTCATGTAATATTATGAGTTCGATGTTAATTTGAGCATCAGCCTTGTGATGGGCCACGATCATCGAACTTGTGCAGCTTCATATGTATGTCTCTTGAGTATTGGAAGGCAATCCTATCTAGTGAAGCAAAATATGCAAGAAAATACATTTTCTGATTCTTTGAGCGATTCTTCTGCAGCCCGTCGCCTCAATTCTTGGGATTCCTCCTGAAAATATTTTTACCAATCAACTGCTATTTGGAAGTTCTGGGGAGTTTTCGGGGTTCGACACCAATGAGCCTACCTCTTGGAGCGGTGGAAAGGCCACTGCAGTCCAACAAATAAGGAAGGTCGGTTTTGATAGCAATAGGTATGTTTAATTGTATAACTTACTACTAGCAAACCTCAAACGGAAGTTCTCTTGACAGGCCCATGGGTACAAATCGTTAGTCATGATCGGGGACGGTGCAACTGATCTTGAGGTTAGTAACACTTTATGCATTTCTTCGGTTAAGAAATATCGAGAAAACGCGCAAAGACATTCTCCTGTTTGCCATGTTGAACAAATGAACATGGTGAACTCCTTAACTCTAAGTTTCATGTATTGTCTCCTGCACTAGTAGTCTCATCCTATCGGACTGTAACAGTGACTGAAAATAGGGAGAGAAACTCGCCGAATGAAATGGAGCAAAAAAAAAAAGAAGAAATGTAATGGTGGTTGTTTTTTGGTGGATTGGCCATTGAATCAAAACTGACAATGTACATTATGCCTGTATTCAAAGTTTGTTTCTGTTGTTCTTATCACAGGCCCGTAAGCCAGGTGGTGCAGACTTGTTTATATGCTACGCGGGCGTTCAACTTCGAGAGGCTGTGGCAGCTAAAGCTGATTGGCTGGTGTTCAATTTTATGGATCTGATAAATTCCTTGAACTAAGTTGTTCCGTGTGATGCATCCGCATCTATCATACCTCTTTCGATCGTTGCAATAAAATGTACATATTTCTATATGAGAAGATCATGTAGAGTGAAAGAATGTCACTCTCTTTACATTCTTTCAAGACGTTCATTCAATTGATTGGTTATGTTGATGCTTGCGAAATTAGAGAGATTGAGATTGGTATCACTGTCTAATATGCCATAGAAATAACCGAGTTGCTTCTATTGCTAATGTGAATCAACTGAACATATCCAATGTCTGGAATCTCTGAGAACGTCAAGCAAGAGTGGCATTCAAAGCCCCTCGGAGAATATTGTCTACTTTAGTCCGATAGGTTTTAATCAACAATCACCAACCAAGCCACCGAACTGCTACTGAGTACTGACCAATTCATTCAAATAAGACACCAGTAAGGATCAATAGTTGCAACAGCTAGAGATTGTTCAAACAAAATCATAAAAATAGTCAACTACAACAGGATGAGCTTCAGCTAAACATCAATTCATCCCATTTCATCAAATCCGGGATGTGATATGGTTCTACAGGCATATTGACTACTTTTGATCACACAGCCATAAGGTCGCCATACTGCCGCATCAGGAAAATAGACCCTGCAAACAATCCAGCAGCTCGTAGCAGTTTCTGCAAGAAAGGGTTCAAACCAACTTTAAAGATGCTATCAACTTACTTTATATTTTTACTTTCTTCAGAGGAAACAAGCAAGCAGTGAGTGCTATTGCTAGCATGCATCCACAAAACTAAAAAAAAAACATGCATTAGACCATGATCTGTCCACTGAAAACTAAGCACTGTCCACTAAATCAAGCAATGCATCTAAAGCGTGAATATCTCATGTAATAGATACAAATTACAACTGCATGGAGTGAGCTCGTACTTTCCAGAATATACTAAATACGATCTGAAACAAAACTTTTGAGAAATTACCAACTTCCGGAGGAAGTTAATACGAATATACTAAATACGATCTAAAACAAAACTTTTGAGAAATTAACAACTTCCGGAGGAAGTTAATATGGTAACCAAAAAAAACCTATCGAGAAAGTAACAAATTCTATCCAACATTGGTGCTCAGGAAGATGCAATAGAAGCTATTTTTAACTATTACGATGCTAAAATGAAGTTTGCTCAGCTACGAAGGTCAATTTCACATCCAACAGACACAGAACTTGCAAAATTATGAGTCACTTGGTTATTCATAAACTATACTATTCAGTGGCATCAGTCTGAGGCTTTATCAGAAGAACACATCTTTGCGCACCATAAAGAGAGCGGGAGGCAACATATTAACAGGTACATGACCATTAATCTCCACCACATAAGTTCAGTAAGCCTTCAATTACACAATACCAATCTAAACAAGAACATGAGAGCCGAAAGCAAAAGCATCTGTCCATCATTCATAATCAATTTCCTAATTCTTTCTTTCTACAAGTCAGAAACAGGACCAGTCAAACGCTCATCAGAAGTTCCAAATCCAAACTACATCTTAAGTGGCTGTGCCCATTACTATGGATCTTTTTCCGCGAAAAAGATTTATCAGACTCCCGTCTGAAAACATTATATATACTCATAAAGGTGTGAAGATGATACCGTACCGGTTACAAATTCAAAACGATGGTACGACCACCAGATTCATCAAGAAAGATAATAACACTCGTACACCTCCCTGATCACCCTCTATTTTTAACCTCTAGTTGCTCCAGTCATAAAAGGATTAACAAGTCCACAATTTATTGTCAATCTGATTGCCAGAACATCCAATCCAGCTCAACCCAGGGATTCTTTTCAATCTCCCGTCTATTATCTCATCTCTCAGTTTCTTCACATCAGACCATCTTCCATCACTAGCATAAGTTTTCGAAAGCATCACTCTGTAAGCGCCTTTCTCTGGCTCCATCTGAAAGAGCTGCTGAGCTACTATACCAGCCATTGTGGAATTACCACACATCTCACAACATGACAGTAGTGCACCCCAGACTCCAGGATCCACTGGTTGTGCCAAGGACTGAATGAAATTGAATGCTTCTTCCAGTTCTCCAGTGGTGCCAAGAAGCTTAACCATGTAAATGTAATGCTCGGTCCCAGGTTGGAGGCAGAACTCATCTTCCATTCTCCTGAAAATTTGCTTTCCGTCTTCTATAAGGCCAGCATGACAGCAAGAGCAAAGGAGAGCAGAGAAAGTACATTGATCAGGATTTACTCCAATGCGAAGTATTTCCTCAAATAACTGAAGTGCCTGGGAAGCTAGTCCATGGAGCCCAAGACCCAAAATGATGGAATTGTATGTAATGATGTTCCTATCAGACATATGCTCAAAAATGTGCATCCCCTCATCCAAGAAACCACACTTTGAATACATGTCTACGAGGGCAGACGAAACCATAACATCGGATCCCAATCCATGACGGAGAACATAACCGTGTATCTCTTTACCAGGCCTTACATTTGCTAACTGCGCAGTTGCCACAAGCACACTGGAGATTAAGACATGGTCTACCGTCCTACACTCAATCATCAAATTTCTGAAAACCAGAAGCGCCTTTTCACCATCTCCACATTGGCAATAGCCCATTACCAGAGTGGACCAGGCAACTAAATCAGGCTGAGGCAAAACTCCAAAAACTTTACATGCCAAATCCATGCACGTACATCTCGCATACATACTAACTAGAGCAGCACCCACATAAGCATCAGAATCTAGACAACTTTTCAAACAAAGTCCATGTACACTTTGCCCAACACCTATCAAGCTCATATCTGCCAAACCAGAAATCAACCCAACCAAAGTATACCCATCAGGTAACCTCCCCAAGCTTCTCATCTCGTTAAACAATTTCAACCCCTTATCCCAAAGACAAAGATGCCCATAACCAGAGATCATGGAATTCCACATCACCAAATCCTGATCAGACTCGGACATAGCATAAAACACTCTACTCGCTTCATCAACATGGCCTAACCTTGAATAGGCAGTCACAAGGGCACTACCGCAGATTGAGTCCCAACCTAAACCAGAAACCACAGCCCCTCCTTGTACAATTTTCAGTCTATCTAAATCAGCCTCGTCACCGCATGCCCGCGTAAGACAAGCATATGTGAAATTATCTGGTCTTATCTCACTCCTAAGCATCTGCCCGAACATCGAAAATGCCTCATCAAAGTCTTTCGCTTGCGCGTAAGCACGAATAATGGAATTCCACAAAAAGACGCTTCTCTGAGGAGTTCTATCGAACAGTCTACGAGCATAGACGAGGTCGTTGTTCAGCGCATAGCGTTGGACCACTCTTGTGGCGTAAAATGGGTCAATGGAGAGGTGGGTCCTGGTTATTACGGCGTGTAGTTGCTTGGTGGATAAAAGCGTCTGTTGCGACCTCGAGAGCTCCAACAGAATCGAATGGAAGTTGATGAACATCGAGGTATGATAGTGGCATTCACATGTTCTCCTGCGATACTCGAGAGCCTAACTAATTCCTGGACTTGAATCGCAACAAGAGACCCCTATACTGGACCTTGAAGACGTGTGCGACAAAGATCATACGAGATAAAGCTATAATCTAGCAGATATGTGCGTATGAGAGAGAGAGATTACCATGTTGAAAGCCCAATTTTCATCGTCGTGAACCTGGGAACGCCAGAATGCCTTGAGCTTGTCGACGGAAATCGCAGAGTCCGCCATTGATGAGCTCGGGACTCAGAGCTTAGGGTACGAGACTGACGAGATAAGCAGGAGACTAGCGAAAAATGTCCGTGTTTACCGGACTCGCAAGGGCAAAATGGTAAATACACGGACAAGCGCATAGAACTTGTTCTCTGGCACTTTCATTTTATCGCATAAGTTGGTGGAAAATGAGCGAAGGGATTGTTGCCCTTCCCTTGTAAGGGCAAGCCATGTCCTTTGAATTCGGACAATTCGTGTTATGAATGGATGTCTCAGATTATTAATAAAAAATAAAAACCAAAAAATCCAAAAAATTACTCCCTAAAAATAGGAGATCTGAACCGTTCATTTAAAAACGGATGGTCGAGATCGCAAGGGCAGGTGCATACCCTTCTAAGAGAAGGACGGACGATCCGGATAAAATGAGCGAAGGGTCATTATTTTTCCGTTATTGTTTTGTCAATAGCACATTGCCTACCAGTATAATACTAATTAAAACCATGTTACCGTGAAAATATTGAAATAAGACAACGATAAATAACCATCTCAATAAAACATTTTACAGAGGTTGTCGTGGATTCAAGTTTTAAATATTAAAATTCATAAGAAATAAAGTATAATTTCCGTCTAAATTGTAAAGGGAGTAGTAAATGCGATTTGAGGGAGAAAAAATGGTTGAGATCCCTAAATTAAGAAATTCCCTTTGTTTTAAATATAATAGTTTTAATGGCTCTGAGTCTCAAGTCAAATCTTCTTTCTATGTTACCTTAAGCAAGAAATTCGAGACTCATAATTATCGAAATTCCATCGTAACGTATAGCACGTTCCTAATCAATTCAAATCCTAGCTATGGAAATTGGCAACTGAGTTCCGTCTAAAGATCCAAATTTTTTCATTTCATGTTTGGTATGACTATACTTTTCCTTAGCTTATTTTTGCCCACATATTGCAATTCTCATAGCTCAAACTCTTATTCAATGCAAAACCAATGAATTTCACTAAATCATACTAGTATCGACATGTGAACCTCTTTGTTGTTTTTTCAAGGTATAACTCTTTGCCTTCCTTAAAACAAAACTAACCAAACATAGAGAAAGCAAAAAGGCCCTACGACAAAAGGCGAAAACGATGGCAGTTGTTACAAATGAAAATGGAAGCATCGGCGATCGCCACGGGAAGATGAATATCAAACAAGATAAAGGCCCAAAAAAAAAAGGCGAAAGCAACGACGATACTTAGGAATCAAGATGGATGCATTGGCTTTCAATGATCATCACGGGAAGATGACTATAATCGATGGTCAAATCACAAAACTCAATTGAAGTCTCAAATTGATCAATAGATAGACCTACTATTAGCAGCCAAGGGTTTGTCCACAAGGTATGTAGTATGTACCGAGCAGAGAAACCGCCGGTGGCCAAAAAGAAAAATTGCACGAACTGCAATATTACCCAAATGACTACCCTTTTGTTAAAATCCGAGACAAGAAAAAACAGCGGTGAGAAAAAAAGGGATCGATCAGAACAACTCTCTACTCTCAAAATTGCTTGCCTACTTACTGCTACTGTCATGTCACGTCGATGTTACTTTACGCAGCACCAGCCATTCGGTTTGCACCTTCACGGCTGCCCTTTGCATTCCCATTCTGATAAGCACGTTGGTAGCCGTCTCCACCACGTCCCATCGGACCCCTCGGCCGGCCCGAGAATTCCCCCTGGTTTCGGAAGTCGTTCCTTCCATAACCACGACCGCCGCCAAAGCCTCCACGGCCCCTAAAGCTGTCGCTCCTGAATCCACCTCTTCCCAAAGAATACCTCCCCCTTCCACTGTTCGCCACTGAACAAAAGACCAGAGGATTTGTTAGCTTTCAACATAGTGAGCATATCAGGGTTCAAGCTTCTAAAGTAACGCTAAATTTGCCTTGTCTATATCCATGCATTTCACCTCGGGTAGTCGTTCTCTTCTCTTCGATCACCGCTCGATGATCCCCGATTGTTACTGGCGATGCCTGCAAATTTAGTGTCAATTATGTGTGGTTAAAGAAAAGTATGTACCATGCAATGCCTGAAGTAGTCCATCTGATATTGAAGCCACACTAGTTTGCTTGTGAACTGACATACGAAGTACTCAGCTGAATATTCATTCAGGAAATTTGGCACATGAACAGTATGAAGAATACTGCAAGTGCTCAAGAGTTTGACAATGACTCACAAATTTCACAATCTATTGGTGCCATGCCACAAAACTCCACGATATAACCAGCTAACTACTGCAGCAATGCCAAATAAAGCGTATTTCCCAATGTGTTCTGCAGGAGGAAATACCTTAAGAGCACTTTGCATGGAACTTGATGTTTCAAACTCGATGAAGCCAAAGCACGAACCTTGCTTTAGAATGGAAGAAAATAGGGGGTGAGAACACCACATTGTAAATTTAGAAATTGAGGAAATTACAGAATAATAATATATCTCACCTTAGAACTCCTAACTTGAATGCCGTTACTCTTGATAGGCCCAAATTTTTTAAACTCCTCCTCAAGCTGTTCAACCGTTGCGTCAAAAGCCAAGTTACGGATAAATATCGAATGACCCTCAGCTGCAGATATGAACGAAATCAATGAAATAATAAAAAGAAGAGACTTTTGACATTTGTGCAAATAATATCAAAGAAAAATCAAGATTTTTCCAACTGGATAAATTTTTTGTTGACAAGAGGGAATCAACACCACTCTAAACCTAGTAAAGGCCAGATCAACGCTTTGCACGACCAAAATTACAGACCGGCTCATTCCATTCCCATGTCAATTGCCTACATGTGTGTGTCATTGCACCACCTGCACGTGCGGTGCTACAAAGTAGCAAAAGAAGAAAACCTAAAGAGAGCTATAAACCTTCTTCATGAACATTGCTGCTTTCAGGGGCAATGTCAGTGCTAGGGTTGGGAGTCACAATAGAAGATTTCACAGATAGCTGTTGAGTATCGCTTGCATGTGGTGGTGGAGTCCTTTCTGATTTGGAAGGAACAAATACTTTGCCAGTCACTGCATGTCCTTGCATTACTTTGACCTATAAAAGAACCATAAAGTTTCTTTGTTAAGAAAATCAGGGTCTTTACCCCCAAAAAAAAAAGATATTCAAAAATAAGATTTAAGCGTACGAACTTACAATTGATGCATAAGATTTCTTTGGAGCATCCTCCTCACTTGCAAAGGAGGAATCAATTTGATGAGGAGTGGATTCAACAGCCTTGTCTTCAATCACAGATCCTTCATTGCCAGAAGGATCAAGAATCTCAGGTCCATTATTAAGCTGCTCTTCCTCCAAGGGAGTCAACGGTTTTGCTGCAAGTTCATCAGGAACCTTGGCATGCTCTGTGCACCAGAAAATGACAACCTTCTAAATAAAAAGAAGATTATAATAGATAAAACATATTTAGACAATATGTCCAACCTTGTTCTGGAGGCAAGGCAGCGGTTGCAGTGGCATTACTTGTGCCATTGTTTGCAGTAGAATTGATTGGTAATGGTTCATTCTCCTCAAGAAACCTAAAAACGTCGTTCAAGACAAAGTATCCTTTTTCTTGAGGAGCTAGAAAGAATGTCTGAGTGAATCTTCTCCTCACATGGTCCTTTCCTGTTAAGCATCCAGTTACCAAAACAATCACTCCTTTACCATAGGACTCCTGAGCATCTGCAGTTTCTATCTCTGCTGTATAATCCTCGTAGTTCAAAGATAGTATCTTTTCATTGATAGTCTGGTTCAGAATGAAGGTGGAACAATGTGTTAGCTGGCTAATTTCTTTACATGCCAATCAAGCTACTTGATTGAAAAAATGATGCAGCAGTGATATGTCTCGCTATATTCGATGCCACTTCTTGAATAGTAGGAGAAAGAAAAATCACATACATCACACTTAAAGCTAATTTTCCACGATGATCAGGATGTTATATGCACACATATATGAAGTAACAAAATAGTTTTCTGAGGAATTAATAGCTCACTAGATAATTGTCCTTACATACATCCTGGCAATGTTGGCATTGCAGATAAATATCAGATACTCTTAAAAATCACATCCCTAACTGAGTCATCCCCCGCAGTTAAGATCAATTGAAGATGCAGGCATGACTTGTATTAAATGCGTAAGGCCCAAGCAGAAAATTTTGAAAGAGAAGGAGAAAGATTCTGAGCCAAAACCAGAAGAAATATGATGGAACTTGCATATTTGTATCTTCATTACATCTGATACGAGAATAATGCCTAAGATTTCTCAGCAACATTAGTGGTAGTTCTGGATGAAATAAAATTAGTCATCCCGAGTGACGCACTTACTTGCGTTGTTGTAACCGTTGCCACGTTGCCACTGACATCTGGCCGACTTAGGAAACTCGAGTCCTGGTAAAATCTATGAACCAGACCAGGAGACTGGTGAAGGATGTGGTAGTACTGCTCCACAAAGGCGTTACCCACAACTTGCGCGCTGGGAGTTGGCACTGAACCACCTTCTTGCACCGCCATCTAATGATAAGAATTCAACCACCAAACTTTCCAGCAGAAGTCCAATTTAGACGTGTCAGCTGTAAAATTTAGACAGCAAGCTTCCGTTATTAAAAGTACGAAATGATACTTCCAACAATCCAAAAAGTCAAGGAGTCCCTTCTGTTGCATACAGCAGCTAACAGAGAAATGACACTCCCATTAAACTAACAAATGATCATCAAGAATATATCGAAAACAAAACAAGCGGCAGTCGACAAGAACTGCTTTCAATTTTAGCTAAGCAATGTCAATACATCCAACACAACAAAAAATAAATAAAAATACAAGTGGAACTATGTTAAAGCGAACGCACGACAATTGTAGTCATGCATCGGATATCGGAGAGTGTCGCATCCATTCATCAAATCCAACCAAACACTAACCGAAGCACCACAGCGGCAGCACTAAAGCGGCCCGTGAGGCATTATTCTTAACAAACAACAAATGATTATCGATACAAACAAAAAACAATGTCGAACACTAAATACGCATCAAGCTAAGCTCTGCCCGCACGCCGCAATGTCAAAGCCACGGCAGACAAATCAAGGGCGGAGATAGAGATAGAATCGCACCGAACAAGATTCAATGCCCGCGACTGAATCAATGTCTGGGTAGGACAAAAAAAATGTAATCTTGGAAAAGGGATTTACAGTAATCGCCCACGAACGACGAGAACGATACGAAACAAATGAGAGGCCCCCAGGAAGAGCTCTACAGAGCAGAAACACTCGCGAGCTAAAGCAAGAGCAGTCGCGAACGAGACGGGTGAAAGATTAGATCTCACGCCCGAACAAGAAAGCGAACGAAGACTGGCAAGAGGAGAGAGAGTACCTGGTTGGTGAGCCGAGCTTGAGAGAGAGAGAGAGAGAGAGAGAGAGAAAGAGATCTAAAGGGTCGCTTAAAAGAGCAGAGGAAGAAGAAGAAAGAGCTGCTGATGTCGGAGGAAAAGCAAAAGAACAACAACAAAGATACTCGAGGAAGAAAGGCCTTTTTCCCTCTTTGCGTATGTTGGGTTTTAACAGTATAGTGATTTCGAGAGCTATCGATGATGGCTTCGGACGCTGTTCACTTTTCTTTTCCCCCACGTGTCTTTTGGTTGATTCATTGATTATCGTATACGAATGACATGATAAATCATTTTACAGATAAATTATATTTTCATTATCAATAATAGTTAATTCATCTTTACAAATAACACAAAATAATATTTTTTTTTCTTTTTAAAAATGGCCACTCGTATCGCTTACAAAGTAAATGAACCAAAATTATATTCGTCGTGCATAAAAATGCTTAGGCATAAATTGCTATCAATAATGAAAACTTTTTCATCTATTAGTTATTTCAAGCAGTATAAGTGATCGGATTATTTACCAGTTCGTTCATTGTGAAAAATAATTCTTTCTTAAAAATATTATTTTGTATCATTTATAAAGATGAATTATGGACCTGAGTAAAGTCATGCTTCGTCTGTACTCTGACACATTAAATTCATGGGTATTTCTTAGGTTGAAGAGAAAAAAATATTTTCTCTCAACTTAGAGGTGATGGTGGAGAAAGTAGACTTTACGTCATCTTCGGATGGCTACCATCGAATAGGGTCATATAGCGTCCCGCGTCTGGGGTGAATCATTGGAGCTTCGGCTCCTACTTCGTAGACCTATGTTTTGCACAATATCTTGAATCGATTTGTCAGCGATGTACTCTAGTTCGTTTTTTTTTAAAGGTTCCAGCAATGCCGATGGCTACATTGGAAAAACTAATTTCGATTGTAAAGATTATATGAGTGGTCATTTTGCAAAAAAAAAAATATTCAAATCATTCATTTTATGCGAAACAAATGAAGCCTTGAAGACGGTCCTACACTAACCACAAGGCGAAGCAACGCCAAGCCAATCAAGATTGCTTGAGATGGATGTGCCAATGAAACTAGAACTTTTACCTAAGAAGAGTTCCATCGCACAAATTTAACTAACTCGCCTATTTACTTTAGTGATAAAATGTCGAGTATTTAGAATATTATAATGCATGTAAGTTGGTTTTGTGGAATTTTAACATGTGACGAGATTTGCCACTGAAATAGTCAATTTGGAGAAGTGATGTTCGTTATAAATAGGGTTAATATCGCGAAAGCCCTGAACTAGTACACATGTAACAAATTTATCTCAAACTATTTTTTTAACCACAAAAAAATCTCAAATTAGTACATTTGTGATAATTTTACCCCCAAAATGATACACTGGTGACAAATTTACCCTCCGTTAGTTTTCATTCTTAACCTTCAAGTTACTGAGTTAGATGGTGTTAGGAATATTGCACTTGATTTTGAAGGAAACAAAATTATCTTTGATGAAAAGACTTTTTGTCTAAACTCAGAGGATTCATATATCTGCTGCCTTTTGTTTCTAACTTATCTATTTTGGTAGAAACATGCAAGTCTTAAACAAGAAGTGATCTTTCTATTAGAGAGAAAAGTGTGAAATATGTTCCGTGAATTATCCTCCGTATCAATTCATATTAATTTTTCTTATTTTCACAAATTGGATTTCCCTACTAACGGTCAATGATCTGGACAGGATTTCAAGACTAAGTCATAAAGTTTTTGTGTCAATCAAAACGATCTTCTAAAGGTTTTCCTTAATAAAGGAGATCTTGATTGATATTCAAATCTTTAGACACCTACCTTATTCGGATTCTTTGATTAACGATTTTAAGATTTGTTTGTATGGACGAATAAATCTTTCCAAATTTCTGGTGTATCTTACTGTGGACGGCTAGTGATCTTTTATCAATCAACCAATGGCTAGTATTGGTGATTGATCCTCAGAGTTGATCTATCCAGCGGGAAGCTTGGAGAACGAGGACTATAAAGAGTACGAAGTTCAAAGAATGGAGGACGACCGAGAAACCATCAACCTTTTTCAAAGAGAGCTGTATTGTTGTCTATGAGCACATTATCTGAAGTCTTGTAAGAGAGCGAAACAAAGAAAAAGTGTATAGAGTGTAAAGGCCTTAATAGAGGCATAGCTCGCTTCTGTTGGAAGTGCTTGGAGTTCAAGCGATCACTCTTGTTCTTGTAATCTCTTATTTGATCACTTAGTGGAATCTAGCCAGTAGGCTGTTAGTGTGGGAGAGTGGACGTAGGCTTTCTAAAGCCGAACCACTATAATCTTGTGTGCATTATTTTCTACTCTTGACTTGCATCTATTTACTGTCCAGTAAAAGCACTGCGTGACTCTGCCAATACCTGTGTTTCTATCGATTTCGATATTTTTAATTCCGCTTTATTTATCAAAGTTGGATTAAATACACATATTCACCACCTCTAGGTGTATAGCCTAGCCGGAACAACAATTGGCATTAGAGCCTAAGGCTTGTTACTTGAAGTGTATACTTCTAAGCTAACGATCTTCAATGGCTAGCATTCTTGGAGCAGGTATTGTGGAAGGTCAAAGTAACACACGACCTCCATACTTTGATGGGAAAGACTACAACTTCTAGAAGAACAAAATGAAATCATTCATCAAATCTACAGATCCACTAATGTGGGATGTTGTGCAAAAAGGAGCAAATCCAACAACATCTTCGTCAAAAGAAATTGGCAAAGAAGAATCAAAGCCCAATGCCACTGAAATCTCCAAAAGAGAAGCTTTGGATTCAAAAGCAATTTATTCCTTCTATTGTGCTTTGTCTCCATCCCAATATAATTGTATTTGCTCTTGTGAAACAGCAAACGAAATCTGGGAAAGCTTGCAACTTACTCATGAAAGGACTGATAGAGTCAAGGAAACAAAGACAAATATTCTCCTTGAAAAATATGAATCTTTTAAAATGAGACCTGACGAATCTGGTTCTGATATGATCAACAGGTTTACAGATATTATGAATGGATTAACCTACTACGGCAAGCAGATCTCTCAAACTGATAGAGTCAACAAAATTCTGAGAGGATTGACAAAAGAATGGAGCATCATCAAAACCACCATTCGTGAAACATCGAGAATCTCACCTCTAACATTTGATGAGCTTGTAGGAATACTAACATCCTATGTGTCTGAACGTCAAAACGATGAGGATGAGATAAAAGGAAGAAAAGAAATTGCCCTAAGATCAAAGATGATTGATTCAAGTGATACAATTTCAGAAGTAGAGGATGACGATGAAGAACTGGCCCTAATGGTTAAAAAGTTCAGGAAGATGGCTAGAAGAGGAAGAAACTTCAAAGGAAAACGCTCATTCAGGAAACCTGAAAAATCTTCTGCTGAGAAGGATGAAAGCAAAGAGGTAATTTGTTTTGAATGTGGTAAACGTAGACATATTAAACCTAACTGTCCTTTTCCGAAGAAGAATCGAGACAAGTTTGAAAAGAAGAAGAAAGCTTTAAAAGCTAAGATGTGGAGTGATACCAAGTGCGAAGAAAGTGATGATGAAGATTGCGCAAATATCTGTCTTATGACAACTTCGGATTCAGAGGATGAAAAAGAGGTAAGTTTTCCTGATGAATTATGTTCGGATCTCAAGAAAGCTCTTAAAATGATCTTTGATTTGAAAAAGGAGAATTCGAGACTAAGGCAACAGGATCTTTCCAAAAATGAAAAGATTGACTTTCTTCAAAAAGAATATTATGTTTTTGTTAAAAATCGTGACCTTCTCAAAAAAGAAAATACAAATTTGAGTGAAAGATATGATCTTCTTGTCGCGACCCGTCCGAAGGCGGACGCGGCTAATGGATTACCGATCGCGGGTCTTGGGTCGGCGCGAGCCCTCCCAAGCCCATACAAAATCGCGGCGGGAGTATTTTTTGAGGGATTCGACGATAAGAGTCGATCGCTTTCGACCTTCAGTGTGGTCGTGGTGGCATGTGCAACTTGTGCATGCATTTGGAGTCACCACCGGTCTTTCTTGGAGGGTAGACCGGAAACCTTACTGACCGATTGGGAGAGGTCGATCAGTTCTGCGGAACCAGAGATTTTGGGTTCGGGGACTTGGTTACGTTGGTGTCATTACCAACGCCCTTTCGGTACCTAACGCGAGTGATTTTCCTAGCTAAGAGTTCATGCAGGCGCAGTTTTGGATGGGGTAAGTTTGATTCCAGGTTTCATGCAGATTGGAAGACTATTCCTATCAACCACAATCAATTTTAATGAAAGCGCAATCAAATGCATAAATAAACCTCATCGATGCACATCAATGCAAATCAATGGCTTCATAATATAGCCATAAGGGCTTAGGGAAGGTGTGATTTCGGACCGGGGTAAAATGGGAGGATTTAGAGGCGATTTAGCCCGAAGGGTAAAATCGTCAATTTTTGGAAGATTTGGATACCGAATTACCCAAAATATTCCATGACTAGTTGATTGTAGCCATTTCCCATTCTTGAGAATGTTTTTGGAATTTTTTGATTTTTTTTAAAATTTTGGGAGACGATTCGCCCAAAGGGAGAAATCATCATTTTTAAGAAGGATCGGGTTCAAAACACCCGGGATGAGCCTTGGCCAGTTGATTGTGGCCATTTCCTATTTTTTGGGATTTTTCTAGAATTTTTTAGAATTTTTTGGAAGACGGTTTGCCGGAAGGGCAAAACCGTCATTTTCGAAAAGACCGAGGGCCGAAAGACCCGAAACAGGTTGTGGCCAGTTGAATATGGCCATTTCCTATTTTCTGGAATTTTCTAGAATTTTTCTGAATTTTCCGAATTTTTTTGAATTTTTTATGATTTTCTATTTTTTATTGATTTTTGAATTTTTTAATTATTTTCTGAATTTTTAATATTTAAAAATATTATCCGGGCCGGGTCTAGCCCGGCCCGCGACCCGGACCCGGGTCCAGACACGCACGCCCACAGCCGAAACGACGCCGTTTTAGTATTTTTATTTTTTATTCAATTTATTACATTTTCTTTAATTATTTCCGAAAATCCAAGGATCTAACGGTCCAAATCGTGCCACGTGGCCTCTTCTGGCGCGTCCGATCCTAGGTCAGATCGGACGGTCCTCTGAGTGCCACTTGGCACAATGTCAACCGTCAGATCAAAATGTTTTTATTATTTTCGAAAATCATTTATTAATTCCGAAAATATTTTTTTTATTTTCCAAAATTCCCAGATCGTGACACGTGGCACATTGTCCACCGTCGGATCTGGATTTTATTTTTATTCTCGGCCATGGCCCACCACGCTGACGTGGCTGCTAACGTGGCATGCCACGTCAGCGTTGACCCGTTGACTGCCGGCGACTTCGCCGGAGAAGACGATGAACAGTGCCTTTTCCGGCGAAAGTCGCCGGAAAACCCGCCGGAGAGCCCAAACCGACGTAAAATCCACCGCTTTGAGTCCCGATTTTAATACCTGTCGATCCCCCTCATACCCCACATCAATATCCAGCTTAAACATGGCTAAATTAACGTCGGGAATCGATCAAATGGACGTCCACCGAACCGGCGCCGGTGAACAAAATTTTGCAGAATTTTTTTTTTGGTTTAAAGCTTGATCCTGCTCAATCCCTAGCATTTAATGGGGTCAGGGAAGCTCACCTGAAGTTCCTCGGAGCTCAGCAACCGCCGCTTGCGCCGATGAAGCTCTCGGCTCGATCCGGGCGCGTTCGAGCTCCGGCCATTGCTTCCAGCGCGGTTTCGATGCGTAATAAACACATAAACGAGCTTAGAGTCGATGATAGAACAGCTTCTAGGCTAGATTCGCACGAAATGAGGTCTAGCAAGGCGCGGCCGAGGCCCGAAAAATACAAAGCTCACTTGGGCAATTCGTCGAGCAAATGGTGTGCGACGGTGGAATTAGAGTTTAACGGGGATACCGACCTGTCCCGAGCTTGAAGACGGCTGCCGGAGCTCCGGTGAGGCTCTGTTGGTGTCGCTGAAGCTCGAGGATTCCCTCTCTGCCTGCCTCTTGCTCGAACTCTCTCGGTCTCAACTCCCTCTCTCATTTTTGGCGAACTCCCTCTCCCGGCCTCCTTTTATCCATGGCCGACCGGCTTTTCGCCCACTTCCCCTTGCTTCCCGCTCCTGTCCTCTTTCTTTTCTTTTCTTTCTTTTTACGAACCGACCCCAGCTGCCGCTTTGTCGCCGGTGAGGTCCTCTGCCTTTCTTTTTTTTTTTAGCTTTCGGCCGGTGGGTCTGCAACTAAGTTGCAGACCCGGTCGGACCGGGTCGGGTCGGGCGGACCTGACCCGACCGGCCCGGTTCGACCAATTTCGCCCAATTGGGTCCCGAATCGACCCATTTTCATGAAATTGATGGCAAAATCGGACTCCTTGACATGTTTTCTATCAAATAGGGGTATTTTCGTGAACCAATTGATTGGAATTTAGCGAAAACCCCAAATTGCCCTTAAGATCCAAAATTGATTTTTGCTTAATCGAGGCCCTAAACGATCAAATTGGTCAAAATTGAGGCCACCAATGGATTCAGCATGATGACAACTATAGGGTAGAGGTGTTTTATTTCAATGGGTATGCCCGTGTGAAATTTAATTTCGAAATTTGTGAAATCGGGGACTAAATTGAAAGAAAATTATGCAATCTAGCCCTTTTGCTTAAAATTGATCAAATTGGAGGGCAAATTGACCAAATTGCATTTCAAGACTTTAGAATCCAATGTCATAGCTTACACAAGGTGAGAATGGAAAACTAAAAGACTCAAAAAGGATTTTTTAGGCTCGGTTCGGGTTTATGTTTGTGAAGGAACATAGTGACCCGAGCCGAATTTTTGAGATTTAAAGTAACACACTTGAAGAGGAAATTAAAAAAAATTATTGAATATTTTTGTGTATTTTTCTGACCACGAA
Source organism: Rhodomyrtus psidioides (assembly GCA_021437785.1). NCBI lineage: Eukaryota > Viridiplantae > Streptophyta > Magnoliopsida > Myrtales > Myrtaceae > Rhodomyrtus > Rhodomyrtus psidioides. The sequence continues at coordinate 6,628,134 of JAILYB010000015.1, read as the reverse complement.
TGATATTTTTATGATTTTTTGGGTATTTTTAATAATTAAATAAATTTGAAAAATATTAAAAAATACCAAAAAATATTTTTTGTTCAAAATTGGTTCCTAAGGCCAGGCCAAGGCTTCCAAAGTTGATTTTGTGATTTTATGACCTTTTTTGATATTTTTAATTAATTTTAAAGAATAAAACCACAATAATAGATGGTCAAAAATCAAGTGTCAACACTTCTCAAAAAGGATTTCTTGGATCTACAAGAAAAATGCAATTCTCTTTCAGATGAAAATGTTCTGTATAAACAAGATATTTCAATTATGCGAAACAAATTCTCTTTAGGATAAAAAAATTGGAACATATTCTCTCTATTCAAATTCCTTATTACAACAAAAGTGGTCTTGGTATGGAAGAAAAGACAATTTTGCAAAATGTATTTCCAAAATACGAAGAAAGACGAAAGCAAAGACCTCCAAGGAAATCTTACAAAAAACATTTCCAAAAATATTTTATAAAACCTGTTGGCCATGAATTCTTTGAGTGTTCAAACTGTGGTGACAAAACTCACTTCAAAAATGAGTGTCCCAAAGTTTGGAGACCTGTTAGAGGATCTTTTTCTAGGATGATGAATTCCACTAACGAAAAAGGACCCAAAAAGGTTTGGGTACCAAAGAAACCATGAATATGTTTATTTGTTGTAGGTACCAAAGAAGAAAAACAAATGGTACCTTGACAGTGGTTGTTCAAGGCATATGACAGGCGATGCAAGCAAGTTCATGGAAATCTCCAAAGTCAATGGTAGAAGTGTATCTTTCGGAGGTAGCAAAGGCAAGATAATTGACAGAGGAACTGTTAAGATTGGAAAACTGACGATAAACAATTCTCACTTGTAGAAGGACTCAATTATAATCTATTAAGTGTAAGTCAACTCTGTGATATTGGTTATAAGATACGCTTTCAAGAAAACAGATGCATAGATGAAAGCAGTGACAGACTCAAATCTTCACCGGGAGAAGACATGAGAATATCTATCTACTAGATGTAGACTCACAAGAAGAGAAATGTCTTGTCTATATCAAAGAAGATTCAGATATATGGCACAGGAAACTTAGGCACACTAGTAACAAACAAATAATCAAGCTTTCCTCTAAAATACTTGTAAGAGGACTACCTAAAGTCATATTTGACAAAACTGAATTATGTACAGCTTGTACTCTCGAAAAACAGGTAAGGAGTTCTTTCAAACCAATCAACATTGTTTCTACTAATCGAACTTTGCAGGTTCTGCATATGGATATTTTTGGACCTACGAGAAGTCAAAGTCTCCGTGGTAAGAGATATTATTTGGTGATAGTAGATGACTATACTCGTTTTACATGGGTATATTTTCTTGCTCACAAAAATGAAGCATTTTCATATTTTTAAATCTTTGCAAAACTAGTTCAAAATGAAAAATGCTACACTATTTCTTGCATTAAAATCGATCATGGTAGACAGTTTGAAAATCAAAATTTTTCATCTTATTGCATTGAAAATGGTTGCAACACAATTTCTCAACTCCCTATATTCCAGAACAAAATGGAGTTGTGGAAAGGAAAAATCGCTCTTTATAGGAAATGGCAAGAACTCTCTTGATTGAAGGTAAAATTTCTTCACATTTTTTGGCAGAGGCAATCTCAACTGCCTGTTACATTTCAAATCGTATATTTCTCAGGTCACTTCTAGATAAAACCCAGTATAAACTCTTTAAAAGTAGAAAACCAAATGTCTCTTATTTTAAAGTGTTTGGCTGCAAATGTTTTGTACTCAAAAATGCAAATGACGGAGTCGGTAAATTTGATGAGAAATCCGATGAAGCAATCTTTCTTGGTTACTCTACTACAAGCAAAGCCTATAGGATCTTCAACAAAAATTCGCGTACTGTGGAAGAGTCAATGAACGTGAAGTTTGACAAAAACAGTACAATGTACATCACCCAAGTGGAAGAAGATATTCAACATGCTTTTCAAAATGAAGAAAAGACCAACTCTCAAGATGACACTACTCAATCTGGATCTATCAAAGATCAGTCTGGTTCTATAGATGAAACGAAGAAAGAGAAGTTTGATCACAACTGGAAGCATAAGTCCAGCCATCCACTGAAACTCGTTCTTGGAGATGTGCAAGAGGGAATCAAAACTCGAGCCTCCTTCAAAGAAATGATAGGTACTTTTGCTCTCATCTCTGAAATTGAACCAAATGACTTGGTATAAGCACTCTCGAATGAAAGTTGGATAGAGGCAATGCAAGAAGAGCTACTACAATTCAAAGTAAATCAAGTCTGGGACTTGGTTCCAAGACCAAAAGATCGACCAGTCATTGATGCAAAATAGGTATTCCGAATAAACTTGATGACAAAGGCAGAGTCACAAGGAACAAGGCAAGATTAGTCGCGAAAGGATACTCACAAGAGGAAGGAATAGACTACGACGAGACTTATGCACCGGTAGCCAGGTTAGAAGCTATAAGAATATTATTAGCATATGCATGTTATTATGGCTTTAGACTTTTTCAGATGGATGCCAAAAGTACGTTCTTGAACGGCTATATCAAAGATGAGGTGTATGTAGATCGGCCACCGGGTTTTGAAGACCCCAAAAAATCTGATCACGTTTATAAGTTGAACACAGCCCTATATGGTCTAAAACAAGCACCACATGTTTGGTACGAAAGGCTGAGCACTTTTCTTACCTCAAATGGCTTCGAAAAAGGTAAGGTAGACACCACTCTTTTCATTGAAAGGAAAGGTATGAATATTCTTCTTGTTCAAATATATGTTGATTACATCATTTTTGGATCTACTAATGAAACTTTGTGTAAGAATTTCTCACAGATTATGACAAATGAGTTTGAAATGAGTATGATGGGTGAGTTAAATTTCTTTCTTGGTCTACAAGTCAAGCAAGGAAATGAAGGCACTTTCATCTGTCAAGAAAAATATGCAAAAGAACTTGTAAAAAGGTTTGGGCTTGATAAATGCAAAAAGACGGAACACCAATGTCTCATTCTTCAAAGCTTGACAAAGACGAGACTGGTAAAAAGGTGGATCAGAAACTCTATAGAAGCATGATCGGATCTTTACTTTACCTTACTACTTCTAGACCAGATATTCTTTTCAGTGTTTGCATGTGTGCTCGTTTTCAATCTGATCCAAAAGAGTCACACCTCACTGATGTTAAAAGGATTATTAGATATGTCAATACTTATTCTTCACTTGGATTATGGTATCCTAAAACCTCAAATTTTACTCTTATTGGATATTCTGATGCTAACTATGCTGGCTATCGTAATGATAGAAAAAGCACATCAGGAACATGCCAACTAATAGGAAGCATGTTGGTATCATGGTTCTCTAAGAAACAAAGTATAGTGGCTCTATCAACGGCAGAGGCACAATATGTCGCCCTTGGAAGCTGTTGTGCACAACTTCAAGATTTTGGCATTGAAGAATCCAACATTGAGATCAAATGTGACAATACAAGTGCTATTAACTTGACAAAAAATCCTATTCTCCATTCAAGAGCCACGCACATAGAAATCAAGCCCCACTTCATTCGAGATCATGTGCAAAACAATGATGTTCATATTCAGTTTATTGATTCCTAAAATCAATTGGCTGACATCTTTACAAAGCCTCTTGAAAATGGTAGTTTTAATTTTATTAAAGAAAGGCTTGGAATTACTAACCCCTTTATGAAGACTTGAGCAGAGGCAGAAGAAAGGAACTTAGAGGAAGGAAACAAAATTCCTTTACAACGAAGTGATAAGAAGCAAATGTATGATCTCAAAAAATTTATTTGATTGTCCGAATATTTTGTGATTGATTGTCTGCATATTTTTGTGCATATTCACTTTCCAAAACTACTCGTTGACACTTTTCAAAAATCCATATTCTCTCGGATATTCTTGAAAAACCGCTTGAAAAATTACCTTTAATAAACCGTTCCATCACCCTCTATAAAAACGAACAGTTTCTTCTTCTCCAAAATACAACCGCTCTTCGAAAAGTTTTAAACTTTCTTGTCTTTTCTTAGAGATTCAAACTTTTCTCATCAAAACTGTTCATCTTCCCTACGATGCCTCACAAACCCATCTCCGACAAACCACAGAAGATTTCCACCTCTGTTTGCCAATCCCAAAGAGCCTCAGCCATTGCTGCTAGATTTTCTAAAAGAGGGCCGTCACAGATTACCCTAGTCGACGAAGACTCAGACAGCATGTCAGGATTCTCTGAGGAACAAGGGTCAAGTGGTTCTACAAACTCACCACCAAAGGAAGGAACTTTACAAGTTTTTAAACCCCCCGACACTCGTCCGAGTTTAGGTCCGGATGTTTCGACTCCTTCTCCTTTACAAACCCTTCAAGGGATTAGGAAGTCAATAAACTTGATGCGTGAATCTAGTATGGATGATGGTGCTGTTGTAAAATTCCTGAAGAATTTGGGTTTTGATTCTGAGTCTGACGTTGAATCGGAAGTTAAGAAGTTAGAAGATATTTTTTGGGTTTGCTGATATCGAAGAAAGGAATGTTGGTGCTTCGAAGGGAAAGGAAAAGGTGGTAGAGGAAGTAGATGAGAACTATGACTCTGCAGAAGGTGCGGAAGATACTGAATCCAGAGTAAGAGCTACTGATGACGATGATTTGTGGTTCGAAAATTTTCGACCTTTTGGTGGTTTTGCCAAAGATACAAAATTTGGACCAAAACTTTTCAAGTGTCAACAACATCATGATTCTTTCAATAGTTTCATGAAGAGAAAAGTGATGCCCCATAAGACAGTTGATTTTGAATATCTTGACAGTCATGGCATTTTAGTTTCTGATATGTTTGAGAAACTAAACTTGATAAATTTTTGCACTGATTTTGAAATTGTCTATTCTGAGTTGGTGGCCCTGTTCTACTCAAACCTTCATTTTACCAAGAACCCAAACATGATGACATTTACAGTTGGGGATTATTGGTATGTTGTTTTTGCTGAACTCATAGCATCTCTCATTGGAGTATGAGCTTTTGAATTTGTGAAAATAGAGATACAATCTAATGAAGCTTATAAGTTGATCACAGAGGACACTGATTTCAGAAGAAGCATAGGGACGTACATCAATTATGCTGCAATGCCTCTGTTGTATAGGTTGGTGGCTGCTATTGTCAAAGGTAAATCTTTTTCCTTGGCACACATCATTATTTTTCAAATGTACGGAACTGTAACAAAGAAAGCTGGACAACTTCCTTATGGAACCCTGATAACAAAGCTATTTCGAGCATTGGAAGTTAAGCCTCATTCGAAGATAAAGAATGAGATCCTACCAGGTATGACAGTTGGGGCTGATACTCTGTTTAAGATGTACTTTACTGTTACACCTGATGGTTGGATAGATAAGGAAGGTAATGTTATCAAGATGGGTTGTGATCTTGATGACAAGGCAAGAAAGATCATTGCTAAAACACTATTGAGTTTGAAATAAAAGCCTAAGAGGAAGGCATTGCTGAAAGCTACTAAGTCAAGGAAGAAAGGAAAGAGGTCTAAGAAAGACTTTGTCTCATCTGACTCTGAGAATACTATATCTGGTGAAGCCTCACCTCTCAGCAAAAAGTTTGATCAAGCTGAGTTAGAGGTGCAACTTGAAGAGTCAATGAAAAGAGGAGAGTCTACTCTAATGGAAAGGAGTGCACAACTGGATGACAGTGAGAGTAATTTGACAGAGGAACAGGAGTAGGCTATCAAGGAAACTGAAGATAAAATCAGAGAACTTGATGCTCAGATACGAGAGAAAGCTAGAGTTGAAGCAGAAGCATAGGCTCCGTTGGAAGCTGAGAAACATGCACGAGTACTTGAAGAGTCAGGAGCTAAAGCATAGGCTGCTGCAAAGAAAAAGGCAGACTCTGAAGCTTTGTTTGAGAAAGAGAAAATTGAGCAAGCACAAAAAGAAGCTACAGCAGCAGTTCGCAAGGTGATCGAAGAAGAGAAGAAAAGAAAGGCTACATAACTGGTAGCAGCAGAAGAACAGAGAAGGAAGAAAGATGAGAAACAGAGGCAACTCCAAGAGGAGTACTTTGATGCCACCAGAAGTGACAGAACCAGAAGCACATGAGAAAATATTGCTCTGGTAGAAGCAATTAACCTAGCGGGATTTGCAGAAGGAGCAGATGCTCAGGGGGGAATCTGATCAAAGTCCTCGAGAACTTTATGCAGATTATGACAAATCTTCAACATGGGCAAGAAAAGGTCCAGAGGCAGGTTAATATTCTCCGAGCAGAACTCTTTAAGCGGATTGAAGCACTTCAAGGAAGGATGAAAACTCTGGAAGTTTGTCTCAAGGAAGAGGTCAAGAAAGCACAAGACCAAATATCATGAGATTTGGTCAAATTTGGGCAGAATCAAGTGCTTTTGGCAAGGGAGCTGAAGAATCTGACTGAAGTGTTCGATATGAGACTGCATGATTTGGCAACCTTCACTCTAGTTCGTGCACCTCTCCATGACAACACCTATCGACCTTCATCGCCTGCACAACCCCGAAATGAACTCTTTTTTCTTCTCAACATCCTTTATTGCATCTCATATTGTTTTTGGTTCTGCTTGTTCAGACTGATCAAAATGCAGTGTACTTCAGTACTATAGACTGCATGCTTAAATAAATTGTCAGTCTTGCATTACATTTGTCATTTCTTTTGATGCTGACAAAAAGAGGGAGAATCATGTCGAACCAATGTAAGTATCTTCTTCATACCGCAAAAATCTTTTCATGTTCTATTTAAAGGTTTTGTCTTCATCAAAATAGGGGGAAATTGTTAGGAATATTGCACTTGATTTTGAAGGAAACAAAACTATCTTTGATGAAAAGACTTTTTGTCTAAACTCAGAGAATTCATATCTCTACTGCCTTTAGTTTCTAACTTATCTATTTTGGCAGAAACATGCAAGTCTTATACAAGAAGTGATCTTTCTATTATAGAGAAAAGTGTGAAATATGTTCCGTGAATTATCCTTTGTATCAATTCATATTAATTTTTCTTATTTTGACAGATTGGATTTCCCCACTAACGGTCAATGATTTGGATAGGATTTTGAGATTAAGTCATATTATTTTTGTGTCAATCAAAACGATCTTCTAAAGGTTTTCCTTAATAAAGGAGATTTTGATTGATATTCAAATCTTTAGACACCTACTTTATTCGGATTCTTTGATTAACGGTTTTAAGATTTGTTTGTATGGGCGAATAAATCTTTCCAAATTTTTGGTGTATCTTACCGTGGATGGCTAGTGATCTTTTATCAATCAATCAACGGCTAGTATTGGTGATTGATCCTTGGAGTGGATCTATCCAGCGAGAAACTTGGAGAATGAGGACTATAAAGAGCACGAAGTTCAAAGAACAGAGGACGACCAAGAAATCATCAACCTTATTCAAAGAGAGCTTTATTGTTGTCTATGAGCACATCATCTGAAGTCTTGTAAGAGAACGAAACAAAGAACGAGTGTGTAGAGTGGAAAGGCCTTAATAGAGGCATAGCTCGCTTCTGTTGGAAGTGCTTGGAGTTCAAGCGATCACTCTTGTTCTTGTAATCTTTTATTTGATCACTTAGTGAAATCCAGCCAGTAGGCTGTTAGTGTGGGAGAGTGGACGTAGGCTTCCTAAAGTCGAGCCACTATAATCTTGTGTGCATTGTTGTCTACTCTTGACTTGCATCTATTTACTGTCCAGTAAAAGTACTGCGTGACTCTACCAATACTTGTGTCTCTATCGATCTCGATATTTTCAGTTCTGCTTTATTTATCAAAGTTTGATTAAATACACCTATTCACCCCCTCTAGCTGGAACAACATATGGTACATGGCAGTTCATGAGTTTACTAGTTTAGGATTTTTACCTTCTGTTTGTGACATGTGTATTAATTTGATATTTTTCGTTATATTAACCTAATTTAACGAATGATAAATTTATTTTTCATGGTCAAAAATATTAATTTAGGGTAAATTTTTCCCGGTGTACTAGTTTAGGCTTTTTTATGGTAAAAAAATAGCTTGTGATAAATTTGTCACATGTGTATCGGTTTGGGGTTTTTCGTGATAAACAAAATATTTTTGAGTAAATTTATTGTATGTGTACTAGTTTGGGGTTTTTGTGGTATTAACCCTAATAAATAAAAGATCCTAGATCATAAGTAACATTTAATTAACTAATTTAGTGATTTTATGTTAGACTCGAGTTTGCTTGGATTGATATTCGTACCAAGTTTTATGATATTCATATTTATCGAAAAATTCGAGAAAACAATGCAGTTGGCTTTTTAAGGCAGGAATGGGTAGAGAACATTTCCATACATCTTGTTCTAATATTTATGCTCCTAAATTATTCTCGTTACGCAATGCATCCCCTTAACTTTTAATTGAGGCGATTTGATCTCAAAATGCATATTTGACGCGTACTATTGCGTTTGAGCTATTATTTGATTTATCAGATGTCTAAACTACTTTAAAATGGTCAATATCGAGAAGCTTTGAAATCAATGTAAAAACGCTCAATCGATTATGATCTTCCTTCTTCTAAAAGTCGAGTTGAAATCAAGATAAATGAGTAATGAGGAGAGAAACTAAATTATCTAGACCCATTACGAAGCACATATTTCAATGCTGCTTTGCTTGTTTTTCTTGTGCTGATACGGGAAATTATATGATAAATAATGCAAAAAAGAATCGAAGAGGACTAGTCTTTCTAAAGTAATTAAACAAGAAAATATCTATTTTGAAGTGACTATAAAAGGAACGAAAATTACAAAAAAAAAATTCTAAACTTGTTGAACGTGTTCAAATTGAATCCTAAACCTATTTATTTAGTCCTAAATATTCTCACATTTTTTTAATTTAGTTTATTTGGTAAAATTTGAGCGAAAATCTCTGACGTGAATGTCTGCCGTCGAACATGGCATAACCGACGCTAACATGGATAAAATTTATTATATTTTCAATATATTTTGAACTTTCTATTGTTTTTTATTTATTCATTTCAATTTTTCTCCGTCAATTGCGAGGCTTAGTAACTGGCTAAAAGTGATAATTCTATTTTATATAGAGTTTATTTATTATTTTAGACTTAATATTTGTTTTGTTTTAATTGAATTTGATATCTACTTATTGATTTTAATTGATTTTGTAGGTAACACAATCTTCATATATGCAAATTTGAAATCAAGGAGAATCAAGCCTATCTTGGGGAAATATTCAAAATCCAAAGCTAAATTAGGAACGTGATTCAGATTTCTTTTTCTCGAAATAAAAAAGATATCAATCTGAAGGCAAGAAAAGGGGGAACGTGATTTATTTGAGAAGAGAAGAAGTTTTGGGAGGAGACGTTCTTGGAGACGATGTTCAGTTTTTTTTCGCTATTCTTCCTTTCAATGCTGGATGCCAAGTGAAGAAGAAGAAGGCGAATTCAAAGTCAACCCTTAATTATTCTTGATGCACTTGTTCTAATTCTTCATCATGTTTAGTTTAGTCATTATTTTTAGTTTAATTTTCATTATGTTCTAGACTACTTCTTGTTAGAGTTACATTGTAACTTAACTATGATGGATTAATTTTTCATACTCATTTATGCAATTCTAGAATTCATATGTGCGAGTTATATATCATGTTCTTAATGCTTTTAAGTGCTCGATCACCACTTGAATGATATTTGTTGTATGTATGAGACCGAAAAGAGATTACGTGCAAGTGTTTTATGATATATAGCCATGAATTCATCATAGATAGAGATATCTTATGCTTTTTGTGTGGTTTCGAAAGTTGGTAAATCGAGGGTGGTTTATTGAATCCGGGAACGTTCATAGATCTTAATGCGTTTGGATTTACTTAAATTCACATGGATCAAGTGTAGGTTGCTAAATCTAATTAGGGTTGCTATACCGGACCAAGGATATTGATTTACATTAGGAAGTTCTATCATCACACTCTGAATTCAATTTAATTGCATGATGAGGTTGGCTAATTAATCTTGATTGGTTAAGTGAAATCGGATGCTCTAACTTTTTTTCATTCTTGATAGAAATTTGTTATTTGTTGCTTCTTTATATTCGAAATTTCTAATTTCTATTTTGGTTTGCTGCATTGGCTGATTTATTTTTCTTTAGAATTTTCGAGTGCTTTATTGGATCTTTAATTGGTTAGATAAATTTGAGAATTGTTAACGTTTATTAAGTAATTTGATTGATTTGTCTACAATCTCCGTGGGAACGATACTTTTATTCATTACTTTATTACTTGTTCAATACGTACACTTGCGTTGCTAATTAAGAGAACAAGTTTTTTGGCACCGTTGCCGGGGATTGTTTGATAATTGACAATTACTATTAATAACGGGCAATTCTTGGTTTAGTCTAGCTTTATTTATTTGATTTTATCTTATATTATTATTATTATTTTGTTTTTTGTTTGATTTTGCAGAGAAAAATAAGTAGAAAAGAAATAGAAAGGACAATGATTCAACATCGACTGCAAACTCCCGTCACTCGAAGCCGATAGGGAGAATTTGAGAAGTTTGATCCTGAAATTGAGCGTACTTTCTTACGGCGAAGACGAGAGCAAAATAACAAGATCATGGCTGACGAAAATGGAGAACAAAGGAGAACTTTAAAGGATTATGCTGCACCAATGGTCCAAGGATCAACATCGAGCATTAGGAGGCCAACCATACAAGCTAACAACTTTGAAATTAAGCCTTCCCTGATTCAGATGCTTCAAAACGTAGTCCAAATTGATGGATTACCGAATGATGATCCCAATATCCATTTAGATGCTTTTCTTAAAATTTGTGACACCATAAAATATAATGGTGTTGCTGATGATGCCATCAAGTTGAGATTATTCCCTTTTTCCTTACGTGACAAAGCTAAATCGTGGTTAACTTCCCTTCCTGCAGGATCTATCATGACGTGGGATGACTTGGCTAAAAAATTCCTTAGTAAGTACTTTCCTCCTGCTAAATCTGCCAAGATGCGTAACGATATTTCAACTTTTGTGCAGATAGATGGTGAATCTCTATATGAAGCATGGGAGAGATTTAAAGAATTACTAAGGCGTTATCCATATCATAGTCTACCAGTTTGGATGCAAGTGCATACTTTCTATAATGGAGTGATGCCGAATTTAAGGTCTACCATTGATGCTGCAGCTAGAGAGACGTTGAACAAAAAATCACCTAAGGAAGCTTTTGATCTTTTAGAGGAGATGGCGTCTAATAGCTACCAATGGCCAACTGAGAGGCTATCTGCTAGAAAGCCAAGTGGAATTTATGAAGTCGGTGACAATAATGCCATTGCGGCACAGTTCGCTGCTTTAAACAAAAAGATCGACTCAGTTTTAAAGATTCAAAGCCCGATTTGTGAATTTTGCAATGGAAGTCATGCTAGCACTGAATATCAGGTAGGTAATCCTTTTGCACATCCTTCTGAACATACCAACTTTGTTGGAAATTTTAGCAGGCCTCCCCAAAACAATCCTTACTCAAACACCTACAATCTTGGATGGCGAAATCACCTGAATTTCTCTTGGAGCAGCCAAAATCAGCAAGGCATGAGACAACCACCATCATTTAGGCCTCCTGAGGAGAAACAACACAACCATCTTGAGGAAATGGTTACTAAACTAGCTCAAACAACTCAGGCCTTTATTAAAAGTGCTTATGTGAGGTTCTAAAATCAAGAGGCATCCATTCGAAATCTAGAAAAGTAGGTTGGCCAGCTAGCGAATCATTTGTCTGAAAGATCGTATGGTGCCCTTCCGACCAATACTGAGAAGAATCCAGTTGAGAATGCAAAAGCAATCACCATGAGGAGTGGAAAAGAAGTTGGCAGAAATTTATCTAATGAAGCAGTAGAAAAAAGGAGAGAAGCTGAAGTCTCTGAAATCGAAACCTCAAAAGCTAATCCACCTCGAAGCAAGTTATTTCCTGACAATCCGAAGCCATATGTGCCGCCAGTCCCATATCCGAAAAGACTTCAGAAACACAAAATAGATAAGCAGTTCTCTAAATTCCTTGATGTTTTTAAGAAATTGCACATTAATATTCATTTTGCTGATGCCTTAACCTAGATGCCTAGTTATGCGAAATTTTTTAAGGAAATTTTGGTAAACAAAAGGAAATTAGAAGATTATGAGACTGTGAAGCTTAATGAGGAGTGTTCAGCTATTTTGCAGAATAAATTACCACCAAAGTTGAAAGATCCAAGGAGTTTTCTATTCCTTATACTATTGATAATTCTTATTTTGATAAGGCATTGTGTGATTTAGGTGCAAGTATTAATTTAATGCCTTAATCTATTTTCAGGAAATTAGGTTTAGGAGAAGTAAAAGCGACCACCGTATCTCTTCAGTTAGCATATCGATCGATCAAATACCTAAGAGGAATAGTGGAGGATGTTTTAATTACGGTTGACAAGTTTATTTTTCCTGTAGATTTCATTGTCTTAGAGATGGAGGAAGATTTCGAGGTTCCGATCATCCTAGGCCGACCTTTTCTAGCAACAGGGAGAGCTTTAATTGATGTGCAACAAGAAAAATTAATTCTCAGAGTTCAAGATGATCGAGTCACATTCAATGTGTTCAAAGCCATGAAATATGCTGCTGAGCCAAATGATTGTTTGAGAGTTGATGCAGTTAATAAGCTTGTGAAATTGATTTTTTGTAAAGCCTCAATTGAAGACCCGTTGGAGGCGTGCTTAATTCAGCCAAGCAAGGAAGAAGCCGAAGTTGAAGAAGTCGAGCAGTACATAAAATTTTTTGAAGCGAATCCACCTCTTTCGAGATTTAGATCACCAAAATTCGAAAAAGATGCTAAATTTGACTTTTCTGATGATTATTGTCAAGCATTCAACACATTGAATGAGAAGTTAGTTTCGGCTCCTATCATGACTGCACCTAATTGGGATTTGCCTTTTGAGTTGATGTGCGATGCTAGTGACTCGGTGTGTGAAGCCGTACTTGGTTAAAGAAAGGATGGAATTTTTCGAATAATATACTATGCAAGTCGCACCCTGTTTGGAGCTCAATTGAATTATATCACAACTAAAAAAGAGCTTTTAGCGGTAGTATTTGCTTTTAATAAATTTCACTCTTATTTGATTGATTCCAAAGTCATCGTTTACACTGACCACTCTGCTCTTAAGTATTTGCTTGAAAAGAAAGATTCAAAACCTAGGTTGATTAGGTGAATCTTACTGCTGCAAGAGTTTGACTTGGAAATCAAAGACAAGAAATGGACATAAAATTTAGTGGCGGACAATCTCTCTAGATTGCCGAATGCCCTTGTGGAAGAAAGACCAATCTCGGATGAATTTCCCGATGAGGCACTCTTCTCTGTAAAAATCAAAACTCCATGGTATGCTGATTATGTTAATTTCTTGGTAAGTAAGGTTATCCCTCCTGAATTGGCTTATCAACAAAAGAAGAAATTATTTTCTGATGTTAAACACTATCTTTTGGAGGATCTTTTCTTATTTAAGGTATGTGCTGATCGAGTCATTAGGCGATGTGTTCCTAATGAAGAAGTATCTAACATTCTTTTTCATTGCCACGATGGACAGGCAGGAGATCACTTTGGTGCTACAAAAACTGTAGTTAAGGTTTTACAGTCTGATTTTTATTGGCCTACACTATTTAGATATGCATATTCTTATGTTGCTGCATATGATAGGTGTCAAAGAACTGGTAATATATCTAGGAGACATGAAATATCTTTAAATAATATTTTAATATGTGAATTGTTTGATGTTTGGGGTATGGACTTCATGGGACCCTTTCCATCTTCTTATAGTAATATATATATCTTGGTTGCTGTTGAATACGTTTCTAAATAGGTTGAGGCCGTAACTTTGCCTTCCAATGATGCTAGAGTGGTGATTAAATTTTTGAAAAAGAATATCTTCACAAGGTTTGGCACGCCTAGGGCGATTATAAGTGATCAAGGCACACACTTTTTGAATAAGCAAGTTGAGTCACTTTTGCATAAATATGGTGTGACACATAAAGTAGTTGCTGCTTATCACTCTCAAACTAATGGTCAAGCTGAAATTTCTAATAGGGAGATAAAGAGAATATTGAAAAAGATAGTGAATCATAATAGGAAGGATTGGGCAATTAAACTTGATGATGCATTGTGGGCTTATAAGACTGCTTATAAAACCCCTATTGGTATGTCACCTTTTCGGCTTGTTTATGGAAAATCATGTCATTTGCCTGTTGAGTTAGAGCATAAAGCATATTAGGCATTGCGTTTTCTCAACTTTGATATGCAAGTAGCTGGTGAGAAGAGATTGTTGCAATTGAATGAGTTGGATGAGTTTCGCAATGAAGCATATGAGAATGCCAAGATTTATAAGGAGAGGACAAAGAGATGGCATGATAGACACATCTTAAGAAGGGAGTTTCATATAGGTCAAAGAGTTTTATTATATAACTCACGTTTTGGTCTGTTTCCAGGTAAGTTGAAGTCAAGATGGTCTGGACTTTTATTGTCACTAAGGTTTTCCCTTATGAAACAATTGAAGTTACTAATGACAAGGAGGGAACCTTTAAAGTGAATGGGCAACGTCTCAAGCCCTATTTTGGAGGTGGTTTCAACTCATTGCCTTACTTTCACCTGCTTAGAAGAGTTGGAAGAGTTTAGCTACAAACTATAAAGCAAGCGCTTCTTGGGAGACAACCCAAGCATTTTAATTTTTCGCATTTTAGCTTTATTTTGTTCTATTCACAAAAAAAAAAAATGAATCCTCTTGATAATAATTTTTCCTAATTACTTGATTTATTTTTATAGGGACTTTTCTCCAAGTTTTCTTCAAGTTTTCTACCCCAACTACCCCTTATGACATGCGTTCATCATATTCCAAGGGAGTTTCTCTGTCCTTATTATTTTTTTCTTTGCTCTTCAGCATTGAGGACACTGCTGCAATTTAGTTTGTAGGTGGAAGTTAAAATTTTCCTTGAAAATTTTTCATAAAATCTTTGCTTAATTTGAAATTTGGATGCAATTTTGGAGATTTTTTTTTTCAAAATCAGGAAAGATGTGTGAGTTAGTCTCGATCTTGAACATGTAGTTCATATTTTGAGCACTAATCCTTATTTTTGAGTCATGTGTACCTACAGAAGATTTATGTCAAGTGTGTAATTCTCATAGAACTCACCCAGCTCTTAGAATTTGTCTGATTTTCTCTCGAGGCGAAATTCTAGGCTAAACTCAATTAAGAAAATGATTTAGGCATTCATTGGATCGTTTGAGCCTTTCAAGCCAACCTTGTTTATTTATCCTTAGTCATCTCATTGAGCCTGATATTGCCTAATTTCTTTGGATACCCTTGTAATGTAGCCTGAGCTTATTGATATCAATTTTCCCTATACCTTATGGACACATTTAATTCTTTGTGATATCATAAACTCTGGATTCTTGACATGTTTGAAAAAAAGTTGAAAAAGAAAAAGGAAGAGAAAAGTGTGCAAAAAGAAAAAAAAGGAAAAAAAGAAATATATGTATATTGTTTCTTTAGTGCTGCTTATACGGATCCCTATATCCAACTTTCAACTTGAGTGAGCCTTTTGGATACTCAATGGGTTAGAATTGCACTATATAAGGAGGGACTCAGGAAGAAACTTCGTCGTAAATCGTGGAACGACAAGCAATGAAAAAAAAAGAAGTTGAAAAAAAAGTGTTGATTATTGTTGAATCCAAAGAATCAACTGAGCTATGGAATTGATTGTCTGTAGGGTAAATTGAGCTTAAATATATCTTTGTCAAACCCTTAACCAACCACATTACAAGCTTATTAAGACCTAATGATTCTTGGTTGAGCTTATGGTCTACATTAGTGGAGAGAGGAATGAACGACAAAATTATGAGATTTGGTTTCGTGGATTTTGAGTTTAGGAGTTTTCATATCAGCGTGGATTTATCTAGGTTGCATGTAAGTTGAGAAATTGAGGATTTCACACAGACACGGATTGCATGTTTAGGGTTAGACTTAACTTGTCATTGATTCTAGTATTTTTCGTTGAGAATTCGAGCAACTATAGCTGATAAAAAAATTATTTTTAGTTGTGGTTTTGCTCGAGGACTAGCAAAATGTTAAGTTTTGGGGTATTTGATAACTCTATTTTATATAGAGTTTATTTACTATTTTAGACTTAATATTTGTTTTTTTTAATTGAATTTGATATCTACTTATTGATTTTAATTGATTTTGTAGGTAACACAATCTTCAGCTATGCAAATTTGAAATCAAGGAAAATCAAGCGTATCTTGGGGAAATATTCAAAATCCAAAGCTAAATTAGGAACGCGATTTAGATTTCTTTTTCTCGAAATCAAAAAGATATCCATCTGAAGGCAAGAAAAGGGGGAACGTGATTTATTTGAGAAGAGAAGAAGTTTTGGGAGGAGACGTTATTGGAGACGACGTTCAGTTTTTTTTTTTTTTCGCTATTCTTCCTTTCAATACTAGATGCCAAGTGAAGAAGAAGAAGGCGAATTCAAAGTCAACCCTTAATTATTCTTGATGCACGTGTTCTAATTCTTCATCATGTTTAGTTTAGTCATTATTTTTAGTTTAATTTTCATTATGTTCTAGACTACTTCTTGTTAGAGCTACATTGTAACTTAACTATGATGGATTAGTTTTTCATACTCATTTATGCAATTCTAGAATTCATATGTGCGAGTTATATATCATGTTCTTAATGTTTTTAAGTGCTTGATCACCACTTGAATGATATTTGTTGTATGTATGAGACCGAAAAGAGATTACGTGCAAGTGTTTTATGATATTTAACCATGAATTCATCATAGATAGAGATATCTTATGCTTTTTGTGTGGTTTCGGTAGTAGGTAAATCGACGGTGGTTTATTGAATCCGGGAACGTTCATAGATCTTAATGCGTTTGGATTTACTTAAATTCATGGATCAAGTGTAGGTTGCTAAATCTAATTAGGGTTGCTATACCGGACCAAGGATATTGATTTACATTAGGAAGTTCTACCATCACACTCTGAATTCAATTTAATTGCATGATGAGGTTGGTTAATTAATCTTGATTGGTTAAGTGAAATCGGATGCTCTAACATTTTTTCATTCTTGATAGAAATCCGTTGTTTGTTGCTTTTTTATATTCTAAATTTCTAATTTCTATGTTGGTTTGTTGCATTGGCTAATTTATTTTTCTTTAGAATTTTCGAGTGCTTTATTGGATCTTTAATTGGTTAGATAAATTTGAGAATTGTTAACGTTTAGTAAGTAATTTGATTGATTTGTCTACAATCTCCATGGGAACGATACTTTTATTCATCACTTTATTACTTGTTTGATACGTACACTTGCATTGCTAATTAAGAGAACAAAAAGAAATCACAGGTGAGGGCGAGCCTTGCTTAAGGCTAGCCAAGGTCACTGAAGGCCAATGTGGCCCTGCCCTGAGCGAGGCTCGCATGAACTTGGTGGAGCCAAGGAGGATCCGGATCGCCTGCTCTTCCCTTAGAAGGGCATGCACATGCCCTTAGGATCCGGGCCATCCGTTTTTAGATGGACGGCCTAGATCTCCTATTTTTAAAGGGCAACTTTTTAGATTTTTATTTTTATTTTTTAGTAATAATTTGGGCCATCCATTCGTAACACGGACGGCCTGAATTCAAAGGGCAAGGCCTGCCCTTATGAGGGAAGGGCAGAAGATCCCTTCACAGGCTAGGGAGGTCCTCTCCCTTTAGACGGATTCGGATCTCCTATCATAATGGTAGGGGATCATTGAAATCCCCACCCTTTACATGGGGGGCCCACCCAAATGAAGGTTGGGGATTTCAATGTGCGGGGATTTCCATGGTAGGAAATCCCCACCCCTCTTTAGACACTGATGATGGTGACATTGCACAGGGCTGCGAGGGTGACCCTCGCCGATTGTAGCTTGTCACTGATCGCTAGCCATCGCCGAGGCCCGACGACCTATGTAGCACAGACACGGCGGTTTAGGGAATTTTTGCGTGTCGGACACGGCCGGACACGAGGGACCGTGTGTCCGGATGGTAAGAAAAAAAAGGACAGCCGTGTCCGGGCTCGCGGCTGAGTAGTGAGCAAGCTGAGGGTGGTGCGCCGGCTCGGGGGTCTCGGATCTGGACCTTCGGGTTGGCCTTGAGCTCGGATGAGGCGGCTGGAAGTAATCGGTGGACGTCAAGGATGGTCGGCTGGGGCTTGAGCAAGGCTCGACTGGGCCGTCGGGGCCTCGGGTTCCAGAGGAAGGCTCGTCTCGAGCCTCAGCGGAGTGACGAGCTGTCGACGATACAAAACAGAGGCGTTGGGACTAGATACGGCGCGACCAGAAGTGATTGAGGACGAAGCTCGGTGAGGCACCACAAACGGCCACAAGGAGGAGCAGGCGTCGGGATGGTGGTTGAGCAGAACAGGGTCGAGCGTGCGGCTGTCCTTCGTGGGGGTCGACGGCGAGCTGAGGCCGACGACGACGGTGGTGAGATGGCGTGAGGCGGAGCTACCAAGCGATGGGGGTGGTGGCCGAGCGAAAACCAACAAGGAGGAGAAAGACGGTGGTTTGGCTTGGGTGTTTCCACGAGTGAATAGTGAGGGAGAGGGGTCTGCCGATAGAGAAGAGAGGGAGAGGGAAGATAAGAGAAAGAGTGTGATGGGATACTTGACTTGGTGGGTGAGATTTGATTGGTTGGTGGAAGAGGTGGGGCCCCACCAATTATTCAAAAATCTTGTCCTTTTGTGCAAGAAATGGGGTATTTTGGTCTTTTTATAAATTGATACCGAACGAAAATTGATATACTAGATGAAGGGCATTGATATCTTGCCGTAAAATAATTATATTTGAATGTCAAATATGAAATAGTTGTGAGATTTAGACATATTGTGATGTTTAGAGTTTATAAAAATAATTATTTATTACATATATATATATATATGTACACATTTAATATATGTCATGTCCCGCCGTGTCGAAATTCTCTATTTTTGGAGAGCTGCCGTGTCGGCGTGTCGTGTCGTGTCATATCGTGTCCGTGTTGTATCGGTGCTACATAGCCGACGACTGGTGGAGAAAGAAGAAAAAGGAAAAATAAAGAACTTAAAAAAATTAATAAATTTTGTCCACGTCAACACCGTTCGTGTCACATAGGATGGTTAGCATCTATGTTAACGATTTCCCACCAAATTAGTAAGCGTGAAAAAATTTAGAACTATATCGACACAATTAAAAATTTTAGGACTAGATTGACACAAATATAATTGCTTTATAACATTTTTGATAATTTTTCCATTATTTTTCTATCCAATTACAAGTGAATATTTACTCATATAAAATCCGCGCATGAAATTTGCTCCATCCAATTTAGTTAAGAACACAATAGTCAAAATTTTGAATGGTTTTACGGACTTGATCGAAAAATATAGAATTTTAGCATATGGTATTAGAGAAAATTAAAAATAAGAACATGAAGTGTTTCATTTTCTTAAATAAAGTCTGAAATGAATCTTGTTTCAAATAAACGCTTGAAGTGACCATGGCTATTTCAAAAAAGGGCCTGACCTCGTCGGCTGGCTATATATTCGATTAGGCGAGGGCATTTGCGCCTGTGGCTTTCAAGGGAAAACTTGCCTAGCCCTCTCTATGCACATCGCCTGAAACCGGCCACCACGAAAAGGAAAGAGAAAAACAGAAAAAGAAAAAAGAAAAAAAATTAAAAGTAAATGATGAAAATGCCTTTGATCAGACGGTGAGGTCAGGCTCTTTTTTTAGACTGATGTAAGTATTTGCTATGAAGCACTGAAACTCTTCGGGAGCCTCCGCGTCACGTCCAACACTCTTTTATTACTCCCCAACATGCAATCGACAAGTGGGCAACGCTCTAGAAATGCCAGCGATACGCGAGTCCAACACCTCCACATGCCATTTTAACACGTTTGATGTCAATTTTAAGTATTTTCAATAAATAATTGATCAAAATATAATTTTATCAAAAATATACATACTCAAGTTATATACCTAGCCATCCAAAAATTAATATACTCAGCTAGCAAAAAAAAAAAGATATCGTGAATCCCTAACATAAGAAAATGAAAAAACTCATAGCTAATATAATATAAAATAAACTTTTAATATATAACGTGTGTCGAAATTCTCTATTTTTTTTAGAAATAAAGTGTCACGTGTCAGTGCTACTTAGGGTATTTGAGACCTTTATTTGAAATAAAGCCTATTTTAAGCTATTTTTTTTTTTAGAAAATGATCGCAAGTCTTTATTTGAAATAAGATTCAGTTGATGCATTTATTTAAGAAAAAAAATCCAATCACTTCTTTGAGATTTTTTCTATAATATTATAAGTGGACTGAATTGCATAAATTAATTGAAAGATTACACGTGGCGATCGCATACAGCCACCAAAACAACTACACTTCTCTTCACCTCCACCTCCACCTCCACCTCCACCTTCACATCTCTGTGTCTCCGTCTCTGCGATGGCGAAAGTCGTGCAAACCCTAAAGCGCTACTTCAAGAAGCCGTGGGAAATAACCGGCCCGTGCGTTTCGCCGGAGTACAAACCGGCCATCCCTAAGGCGACGGAGTACCGTGTCCCGAGCCCCGCGATGATCCCGATCAAGGCGTGCGTGCCGACGTCGAACCCGGAGACGGTGTACGACATCAAGTACTTCGTCCGGGACCAGCGGCGCAACCGGCCTCCGATCCGGAAGACGGTGCTGAAGAAGCCGGACGTGGAGAAGATGATGAAGGAGAGGACGAGCTTCTCCCCGGGGGAGTTCCCCCCGGTTTACTTGACGGATAAGGTCGAGGAGGATGAGAACACAATTGGCGGTGGTTACCAGAAATAGGTACGTAATGCGAGCTTGAAATTCGGATATTTGCGAGGTTTTAGTATGTGTGTGTGTGTCGCGGAATGAGGTAATTGTGGACCTTGAGATCGAAATATGACGAAGGAGTGTGAATTGAATGGGGAAATGACTTCTCTCCGATATACGCTAATATTGACCTAACAGTAAGATAATTTTGGGGATTTGAAACTAATAAGGAGGGACGCTGGAACTGTCTCTGTGTCTGCGCGGGCTCTCGCATCCGTGCGTGAGTGAGCTTTGTAGTTTCATGAACTTCTCTTATTTATACAGTGGTGCAATGGAATGTGGCATCAGAAAGATGGTTTTAGATGATCTGTTTATTGCGGAAGAATACGATTCTTTTCCTTGCTTTAACTATTTATATGAGGACGAACCTCATGCGAACTATTATGCGAAGTGCGATTTGTTTTAAATCTTCCTTGGTCTTATCAAGGTAAAGGAAGCTAAAGAGATGTGAATGGTCTCGCTTAGGCTTCTGGTTGTTTGTTGGGGATTGGCTCTCTCTCTCTCTCTCTCTCTCTAGGTCTGTCACCAGGGTGACTTATCGGTAGACATGACCGTTAAATCCTGACGTGATCACCAAATCCATGTGATGTAACAGCTACATAGTCTTAGTTGTTATCAAGGGTTAGGAGTGGGGGAAACTTCTTCCTTGTATCTTGTCACTGTAGTCGGGAGAATTGGCAGGTTTGACTATTATAGGAGGGAGATTAATGTAGTTTCAAAAAATCAAAGGATGTCTTATATAGATAACTATTTGAGCATGGATTGACTTTGATGATCTTCTATTATATCTTAAGGATTCGGGCTGTTTTAAAGTCGTTTTTCCCTAGAGAAAATGTAAAGTTGGATGCTTCAAGATTTGTTCTTTGTTCATATATCACTTGGGAGCTGTTGTCTCATTCTTAGGATATTTTGTATGAACATGAATTGCATTAGATTACTAGGAATCTGGCTGCTTGTCTGGGGAAAGCTATCAAATAAGAAAATGTGACAAACAAAGAATGAATTATCAATTGGATCGTGTCATCAACTTTACGGCATTTCGACCTTTTTACCTATTATGATTGGCACAATCACCAGTGGAAGAGTATCAGTTCTTCAGAGAGAGAATCCTTTTGCTCTATGCATATGGATGGAATCCATTAGCGAAGTTGCTAAGGAGCTCAATATGGTTTTCGTGTATGCTTGAGGTCAGAAAAAGTGCTGCGGAAGGTCTAAGGCTTGATTGGATGAAGATTTTCGAATTGAATGGTAGCTGGAAATTGAGACACATGTTGTTAAAAAAGTTAGACTCCAACAGAAAGAACATGCTTAATATACATCTCCATTGTTGAATTGTGGCTTGACTTGGAACGATCTAATTCTCCATCTCGAGTGAGGCAAAATTGCCATCTGAAAGGCATCTAGAAACAGCGAGTAATAAGAATGTAATGTAGGCTTCTCAATAGGGCCAGCTTCACACTATCTCAAACAGTGCAGGGGCTGGAAGTTCTCTTTTTCAGAAATTGCGTTGTGATGCATTGAGGTTTCATATAAGTCAATTAATTGCAGACTGCAATGTAGTCCGAATTTCTCTTGTGGAATGTTAGCTGTGGATGACACTTGGTGTCCCTTGTTAGATCAAGTCAGAATAGAAGTTGAATGAAATACCTCGTAGACTAATTCCTTTTTCCTTTGTTTCCTCATAGACTAATCAGTAAACTTAGAGATGATGTATCTTGAGGCATATAGAAACTTTCATGCAATTCTGATTCAGAAAGACAAAGTAGATTCTGCCTAAAGGCGGCTTGGATAGAAATTGTTTTGGGCCCTTACTTCTTTTAAACTAAAAGCAAAAGCTTAACGGTAAACTTGCCTCTGTTGGTCTCTGCTCTCGTGAAATAACAGTGATTTATTAGCAAAGGCAGTGTTACAAGATGAGAAAACTGCAGTTATAATTTAGCCACATTACAATCATCATTTGCACTTTTGTTTACATCAATCCTGCTTTTGACTAGCTATCTTGATGTGGTTTTATGTAGCTGATTTTTGTTGAAGTAGTCTCCCTGGTTAGGTCAAGTTTTGCTGTTTCTTAAAAATGTAGAAACTGGATGCGTAGCGGCCTCTTAAATGATGTATGTGTTAATTCGGAATGTATTCCGATTCGACATTCATGTCATAGTTTAGTAAATTAGCACAAGTACATCAGTTGGTTTCCCTGTTGTTCGCATATAGGAAACATATGTAGCACCGATATCTACACTTGACACGACAAGACATGACACGCCGACGTGTCATCTCTAAAAATGAATTCTGAGACGTTGTGACACGTTTTATATTAAAGTTATGTTTTTATATATACATGATAAACTACCATGTATATATAAAAATATCAGCAGTGAGTTTCTTCTTTTTCTTCTATTGGGGATTCGGGATTAAATTTTTTGGGGGCTGTCTGAGTATATTAATTTTGAGGTGGCTGGGTATATGATTTAAATATATGTATTTTTGATAGATTTATATTTTAACACCCGATTATTGAAAATGCTTAAAATTGACCCCGTGCGTGTGTAAATGGAGTGTGTCGAGATACTGGACCCCCGTGTTGGTGGCGTGTCTGGAGTGCTGACCACGTGTCAGTCGCATGTTGAAGAGTGTCACGATACGGAGGCTGGCTCCCGGAGAGTATCAGTGCTTCCTAGTAGCAAATTTCCCATTTGGTCTCCACTGATTCACAACAAGTTTTTTTTGTAACTGTGGCTATTCCTATTCATTTGGAGGCTCATGGATGGATCATGATCTAAATAATGTGGCGTTTTCCACATTATGGGCCCCATCACAATTTTCAGAGAATTAATTTCGCTCGTCATGGGAGAAAATACCTCATAAGTTGATTGTTTAATGAGTTTCCTAAGGGCACTCTTTGATGATTTCATATATTTGTGTTTGTGCGGCTGTGGAAGATTTTCGCACGTGGTAAAACATATTCAAATCCAAATTTTTCTACACGGAGCGAATGTTGAAGACTATTTGAGCAAGTGATGGATTATTTTTTGTTGTAATTCTGTATAGGTAATTGAATACTTGGTAATGAAAGGCTGGCACCTAGAGTTGATAAATGGGCCGGCCTGGGCCTGGGCTGCGCCAAGCCTATAGGTCGGGCCGAAAGTGTTTCTCCGGCCGACCCCCTACAGACCTTCTAGACTATCTTAACCTGAATGGAAATTAATTACTCCAGTTGTGGAATGTTAGAGGGAAGATCTCGCTTGTGATAATATATCGAAGCATTTCCTGTTTTGTAGGTAGGAAGATTCATGTTTTGGTCGCTTACTTGCGGGGAGTTTAGATAAGGTAGTTATGAAGAGACGAATGGAATTATATGGTTCTTTACTTGAAAGAGAAAATTTTATTAGGCCCTAGGCTCTGCTCAAACTTACTCTTCTTTGGCTCCATCTATTTCGTGGAAAATGATATGGTTGCTAAAAATGATCGGTTGTTTCGCTTAAAGATAATTAGCCAATAAAAATGTTATCATTGTGAATAACAATTTATACCTTAACATTTCCGTGGATGATGAAAAAAATTTCCTTCCATTTATTTTTGTTTTCCCAGTCATTATTTTCTGGAAACAAACGGAGCCTTCATGTCTGCAATTTTTCTAATATCTGGCTATGCATATGTATCTTTCTGTTTGAATCTTTCTGGATGATCTATCTTCTTCTCTTATGCCTTGGCCATTTCCCTCCTGTAATTTGACTAACAAAAGATTTGCATTGCTCCATAGATGGCTTGGAGATTTGTGCCAACAGATTCCAATGTGCTCGTTGCGGTTATTGTTAATTTCCTTCTCCATGAAGAGCTCTGACTGATATAAGTTGATCGAGTTGTTTTAACTTTAATAATGGGAGCTGATGGGACAGATTAAGCCCATGGCTACAATTTTATTGTTGTCCTGTGCTTGTATAAAATCCAAACTCATTGTGCAGTTTGGTCATGGATGATTCAGTCGTTCCAGATTTGTAAGATTTTCTCTCCTCTAAAAGTTACCGATCAGCAGGGGCTGTTTCTTTTCCTGACTCATTTTTTATTTGATTATGTTTGCAATTGTCATCATCTATGACAGATAAGCCAAGGTCATCAGTTTCCAGCCTATTTCTTTTTCCCTACTCACGTACGACAATTATGTATGGACACGCTAAACGCTGCAAATTGACTTGCTGAATTGTATGGGATTAGCCCACGGAGTGTGGGGGTACTTCGTAGTCGGTTGTTGACCTTGAGGTCAGTTTTAAGCGGGAGCTATTAAGCCATTGTGCACTTCTTTCTCTCGTGGACGTGATCCTCCTCAGACTCTTCTTTAAGCCATCATATATAGAAGAAACTCGGATCAATACAGGACATTGGGAGCGGAAAAGCGTTGTGCTATTCATGAGATGCTGCATATTAGAAAAGAATGGTGCAGTTCAGGTTAATATAGGACATTGGGAGCTGAAGGCATGGCTGCTGCCCAAGGGCAAAAGCATTGATGACTTCGGGAGAAAAGAGAGATGCACAATGCGAAAGAGGTCGTGATTTTGGCCTTAACGCGATGAGTCGTCTGGTCCTGACAGGATGCAGAATGGGCAAAAATGGAAGAAGCAGTAGGACTGGGAGTTGCTCTCTGGATCTCTTTCTGATGGCTCTGTTGTCTGAGTAAAAGGGTCTTGCAGTTGCACAACAGATGCTGGACAATCGCATTAACTTAGCTGCAGAATCTGTCAAAGTGCTCAGACGTCATTTCTTTGTTGTCAGACCCTCCTGGTAAGTTCAGTTAGGGCTACTTAAGAAATTTGATGCCATCAAGCTGGCCAATGAATAATACGCCGGTCTCTGTCGATTAGCTGGCCATACTTCAAAGCCTTGAGAGTTCATACCATGTTGCATTTTGTTTCCGAAAGTGCGAATTGTAAGCCCTCTTCTTGTGCATTGGATTTGATAGAGGTTGATGGTTATGCGTTCTTAATATCACATGTCTTTATGATATGTTCTCTCCTAAACGAAGCCGTGAAGCCGGAGTTTGATGTCAAGTTATATAATCCTGTCATGAATTCCATGCTTCAACAAGTAGGTCAATTTGTTGGGAGGGAATCTTGGTGAGAACTTGGGTAAAAGTCAAAAGTTTCGAGGCTGTTCACCCAGTTATTTTTCCCTGCGTCTCTGCATTATTTCCTGCGCACTTTGCCGGTTTGTTCCTTCTTTTTAAAGGTATTCGACCAGTCGCTTTCTGGGGCAGGGGGGAGAGAGAGTGTGGTAACATCATCCATTAGAAATCCTCAAAAGGCCAAGACATGGAGAAACTGAGCCCGTGTATGAATTGCTTCTTGGATTGGGGAACATCTTAGAAATCAGATAATATACGAACGCAGACACTTGGTGGTCTTTGGTCTTAGACTCTTAGATGATATCCTCCTATATGGTCCTCAAGTACAGGACTTACACTTCTTGATATGATTTCCTAACCGCTCTAGTAGTCGCCGCTTGCTCGGTGATTGCGTAAATTTTGTGCATTCTCAGCAACGTTGTTCAGAAGATGGAAACCCACTATTTACATTGGAACCATATGTTAGGATCCAGGTTCACCCTCTCAAATAGTTAAGCCGGTGTCGGAACCATAAAGAGAAAAACTACCTTCGTCTTGATCAATTTTTCATAAGCTGGGCAGGAGAGGCTTCAAGATAATATACTCTCTCTCTCTTCGGTTGGCCGGGCAAATGCATAATACAAGGGCTCAGCAGAAGAAAAGTTTTAGGGCTAGCTCTAAATTCAGAAAAGTCCGCTGTTCCATATAAGTTTTACTCTGTGAACCATGCAAACATAGCCAGAGTAAAGTAAGTTCAAAGATAAAAGGAATAGAACCCTAAAAGATGGTTGGCTTCCCAATGAAATTAGACCAGCAAGAGAAGAAGATAAAAGAAACAGTCAATAAGCCAAGGGCGGGAATAATTACATCAAAACAGATAGTTAAATCGAATGAATTGCACTCTGGTCCAAATCTCACTGCAATATTGCACGTGGTCCCTCGCCTCTGAGTGATAATTGCTTTCAAGAAACGGCCTTGCCCTAGGGTTCTTCCACAACATAGAGAACCATATGTTCCTCTTGGAAAAAAACAAATATTTGTATTAGATTTACTTGCTCTACCATTTCATATGGTTGGATGCCAAATAGGTCAATGTCTGCCGTGGCTGTCAATTGTTGTTGTCAAAATTTCAGCGGTCGAATCTACCAAAAAAAATTCTCTTGTGAACTTCTCAATGTCATTGAATTAGGGTTTCGGTAACGCGCATTGACGGTGATCGGTTCTAGGATGGGTGGTTCCCACACAAGAATCGAGAACCATCCGCTAAGGACCGGTTCCGTATAATGCAAACCGTGAACCATCCGTTTCTTTCATGGATGCACCCGAGAACCGAACCGCCGGTCCGGTCCGGTTCTTGGTTGGATCTCGGTTATGGTCCTACCGAGGAAATTAGTCCCTAACGATTGAAGGAAGATGATTCAATTTGGGACTTTGGCATTACATTCCCCACATAACACTCATTCCGTATCACAAAAACCTTCCTTCAACATTCCTGGTTAACTCATTAAAGAGAGTTTTTGATAGCTAAAGTAGTCTCATTTACATTGCAAACATTCACAGAGAAGCATTGCTTCTAAACCAGAATAGCAAACCCCACTTTATTCTGAGATGTATGCTCTGAAAAAATAGAAAAATATGACCACCACGACAAAGGTGATGTGTGATAATATTGGCTTCTCTTGGCGGCATTCCACCTGCTCACTGAGTAAAGAGAAA
Source organism: Rhodomyrtus psidioides (assembly GCA_021437785.1). Taxonomy (NCBI): domain Eukaryota; kingdom Viridiplantae; phylum Streptophyta; class Magnoliopsida; order Myrtales; family Myrtaceae; genus Rhodomyrtus; species Rhodomyrtus psidioides. Next base: position 6,600,403 of record JAILYB010000015.1, on the reverse strand, counting down.
GTAAATACATTTACACTAGATAGGTGCTTAACTCTCACAAAAATCATGGCAGTATTGTGTCATGGGAAAAAGAATATACATTCACATAATATAAAGGGACCGGTTCATTGGGCCGGTTGGATGGCTCCCACTCGAAATCGAAAACCGAACCGATATGTGCCGTTTCTAGAAAATGGAAATCGAGAACTGAACCGTACCCATCGGTTACCATCCAAAATCAGCCGGTTAGTTACGGTCCGGTTTAGTTGGATCATGGTTTTTTTTCTCGCCCCTAATGCGCACAATATGAAATCAACGTCTATGCATATAAAGTTGTTTACCAAGTCACTGTCGATAAAGCCAAAAACCCTTGTTCATCGAATGGTCCCCAACTTTATTAGATTTTGCGGTGTCACTTGACAATGAACTCTGAATAGTAGATCGAACATGTGGACGCCGGAATGCCTTACCCTTTTCATCCCATAAGCATGAAACATTGTAGAATTTCCTGCGATCATTGCATACTTTACCTTCTTCCATCCCCAGAAACTTAGTTTCATTGGTGAAAGATGATGCCCTAATGTACCCTCCACCCCAAGCACTTTTCTTTCTGCTGTCACTAGATTGAGAGAACTTACTAAAGAGAAGGATTTTCCCGGCTTGACATTTCCTTCTCCTCTACTACTGTGCCGGAGCACGCCGATCTGCCGCTTGATGTCTTAGATTCTTTGCCTGCAGAAGCACTGAAGTTCTTTTCCAGGTGATTGGTATATATACACGATAATAATAAGGTAAATGATCATCATCTTACTAGAAGAAGACGAGACTGCTCCTTTTGTTTTCATCTGTATGGGGTTTTTCTTGCTCAAAAGTTTAAATCCAGAAAAACCCTAGGTTAGACCCTTTCATAGGTTCTTCCAGTTGCCCTATATTTCAGCCCAAGTTCCAGTTCAGGATCTTTCTGTGTTGTTTTCAAGGGTAAGTTGTGTTGTCACTGATGATACTAATTACCTTTTCCGTAGGAGAAAATATAGGAAAAAGGTAACATCTGAACTCCTCTTAACACTGGAACTAATTACATGTCTTGGATTCAGCTAAACGTGATGCAGCAAGAACATGAGACATAAGTGAGATGATCACCAGCTCAAGAGAAAAGAAAAGCGCTTTTGAAGCCAAGGAAGTAGGAGAGAAAGGCGGCAATCAGATCTCAAAGGTGGCGCCGTCGGGTTTAAGTCGTTGCTCATTGGAACTTCGGAACAATCCAAGGGTTGTACGCATCCCACGCACTTTCGGAGGTAAAGACAGGCACAGCAAAGTCCGCACTGTAAGGGGATTGAGGGATCGGCGAATTAGGCTTTCTGCACCGACCGCGGTTCAATTGTATCATCTTCAAGATAATCTTGGGCTGAGTCAACCGAGTAAGGTGATAGATTGGCTGATTGAGGCTGCGAAGCATGATATCGAAAAGCTTCCACCTCTCCAATTTCCTCAAGGGTTCAGCGAAGTGATCAACCAACAATTATTGTTTCCCCCAGAATTAACGACTCCCTCAATGTCACCATTCTTTGACACAAGTCTTCCATTCACAAGGCATGGGTTAATGAGTACTAGCCTTGCATTACTAGCCGGCAGCGCGAAGATGGACACAAATGAGAATTGGATTCGGAGTGCAGATTATAGAACATGGCCGCAATCGAAGTACTATTGGGATGGGATCTCAGTGTTGAGAGAAAGAAGCAGCGAGTTTGAACGAGGGTGCTTTTCTGATAAGAGCAAGCAGATCGATCTGAATGTTCGAGGAAACCAAGAAACTATCAGTTGCTCTGGAAATCAGCCGGTCTCTGATCAAAATCTCCTTCCAACTAGCCTGCTAAACAATCCCATCGAATATCGGCCCTATATTCCTGATAATCATTTGGAGCCCTCTTCCCACAATTCATCTTTATTCCCATTTGGAAGCTATGAGTCAATGTCACAAAGAGCAAACATCCTCAACACCAACGGCGCTTGTTTATTTCCGTCTTCATCAATAGGTCTCAATTCACTGACTGAATCTGTTCCCGGTCCATCTAAGATGACAATCCCTTCTTCGATTCCATCATGTTCACTATGTTGGACTAGTGCTAGTCCTGTCGATAATGAACACAGAAATGTGAAGCATTTCCATTCGTTGAGCTCATGCTCCCTATTGCCTAGCTCCGCCCCGACTTCACTTAATCTTTATCACGCTGCCCTTGAGACCAAATATTATCTTCCTTCACAAGATGAAAGCTGAACAAAGGACCACGATGGTAACTGTTGAAGTTGAGTGTTTGGATTCTCTTGTCTTTTGATTGACAGATCTACTTGGATGATGTTTCTTCAGCTTCTTGCTGCTTGTAATTCTTCCAAGGGAAGCACATGCTTTAAGCACAGATTCAGCAAGCCTGCTTTTGCCAATTAATTTTGTGTACTAGAGTTATGATTGCAGTTTACGCAGAAAATAAATAATTCGAGCAATAAAAGCTGAACTCTTCTTCTGTTTTTAGTGCTAATGTATGCAATCCATGAAGAGTTGGATATTAAATAGAATTACTGCTTTCACTTTTCATGCCTCTTTCTTTACAGAAACAACCTTAATGTGGATGTCAGACTCTTATCGACCAGTTAAGGTCCAAATCATTTTCAATTTTCAAGTAACGAGCTCATGTTTTTTAAAATACCATCATTTCGAAAGTGTTAAAACTCTGCAATTATATGTGAACCAGTCGATCCGTTATCACATACACCGCTATCAAAGCCGTGATAATATCAGTAAAGTCATATCGGGTCTCGAAAGAAACATAATTTCTGTTGGGCTGCATTTTTGTTCTTTTTTAAAAATTTATTTAATATCTTTAGCTCCATGTAAGCCTTTTTCTCCGCAAGGATCGTGATGTCTGTCTATGGAATTGCAGCTCTCTTCATTATGTACTGTGTGTCGTGCACATCTTCGTGCTGCATAATTTAGGTGTCGGCTGTAAATTGAAGATCAGAACAAGTCAAAAATCAGTGTCAAGCTTTTATTTTTCTCATACATTAAGCTAAGCCGAAGTCAGGTGACCAAGCTAATCCTTTTCTGAAGTATGTTTAACATAAGACGGTAAGAACAAATAGTCATGGTGCTCGTAGACTTTGACCATGAGTGAGCTATCTCTTTCAGTTATTAGTCCTTTTGTGGTCTTATAACGTCGAATAATGAGGAGCCTATTCACCCACTTTTTCATACTTTCATCAGATTTCAATGGTGCAACTCTATCTTGCTTAATTATAAGCCTGCTAGCAAGATGGAGGCAATCACATGAATCAGCACTCCAGGGGAAGTCTGTAAAAGAACAACTTCATTGCTGAACCGGTTACATAAGATCATAGAGAGCAATTTCTGTGGAAAATTTATTTAAAATATCGAAAGAAAACGAAGGTCGGAGGTCTCGCTAGTGCGTGCGATCAAGAATACTGGTAACGATAATCCGTAGAAACTGAATTACTCACTAGAGCTAATCCTTAGAAGTCATGTCCTCCAAACAAACATGAACTACTATAGATTTGGATGATCGGTAAGTAAAAAACCCTGTAGCTATAGAGAGAGTTTTTGGAAGGGTTAACAGCACAAAAAATCCCAAATTAGTACAGCCGTGACAATTTTACCCTAAAATATTTTTTTGACCATGAAAAAACCTCAAACTGGTACATCCGTGATAAATTTACCCTCCGTTAGTTTTCGTTAAATTTTGCCTTCAAATTGCAAAGTTGGATGACACATGGCTAATGTCAAGTGTACACGTTACCAAATGTTTGCTATATGTGTATCAATTTGAAATTTTTCGTGGTATTAACTCAATTTAACAGAAATTAACAATTTATCATATGTGTTTACGGTAAAAAAAAAAGTAGTTTGGGGTAAATTTGTCACAATTATATCAGTTTAAGGTTTTTTGTGGTTAAAAAAAATAGTTTTGGATAAATTTGTCATAAGTATACCAGTTTGGGATTTTTGATGGTCAAAAAACTAATTTGGGGTAAATTTGTCACATGTGTATCAATTTAGGGTTTTTCGCAGTGTTAACCCCCTTTTTTTTTATGAAAATAAATGAAATGAGTATATGACAGTGCAGCAGTACGGACAGACACTTTCACCGTCAAAAGTGTCTCAAATGGATAGACAATTAAAAAAGATAAATAGATGCAATGTACCTGAAGAAGACAAAAGAGAGGCTTTAAATGAGCACCGTCACCCACCCCCCAACATAACTGTGAGCGCAGGAGTCGAAAAGCAAAATTGGATGAGACAAAAGCCCCCAGCGAGGATCGAACTCGCGACCTTTCGCTTACGAAGCGAACGCACTACCACTATGCTATGGAGGCCCAATGTTCACATTTTCCCATCTAATTTTATTTAATAAAAAATTACCTTTTAAATTTAATAGGATAATTGTGTTCAACATTGTTAGAGATGAAGGATGAAATTACTTCTTCGGAAAGAAGATGGCCTGGGCGTTTTCCTTTGCTCTGTTTCAGGGAATGAAAGGAACGATCGTTATCAATAGCATCATGTCGAATTCTGGTATGCTTTGAGGTGGAAACTGAATCGGACTCGGCTCGTTTGAATGATATAGGCCGAAGTTTAGTTCCATTATTAGCTAACAAGTGAACTTTTGAGTGGTTCGTGACAGCATCCAACGTACACATGAATCGCCTACAGCTACGACGCAGGGGGGGCGCAAAACTACTGTTTCTCCGTGACATCGGTTCCGTTGTCAACCGCCTCGATCGTCTTGATCTCGCTCTTGGCGCCTTGTAGCTGTCTCCGGACCAGTGCGGTGTAAACGCCGTCTTTGCTGAGGAGATCTTCGTGGCTGCCTCTCTCGACTATCTGGCCGTCGGAAACGACCGCCACTGTGTCGGCACTCTTCACTGTCGATAGTCGATGGGCTATCACCAGCACGGTCCTCCCCTTCATTAGGGAGTCCATCGCGTCCTGTATCCATCAGAAGCCAATCAACCATTGAAGTGAAAATTTTGTGTCTCGATCTCGAATTATACATCCAGCTTCAAACACATATGGCGAACTTCAAGAGCAAAACACAGCTCGTATATATATGTAATGTGTCACCTGGACCAGGTATTCACTTTCGGCATCGAGAGCACTCGTGGCTTCATCTAGCAGGAGAACCTTCGGGTTCATCAATAAAGCCCTCGCAATCGCTACTCTCTGTTTCTGACCGCCAGAGAGCCTCACCCCGCGTTCTCCGACATAGGTTTGGTATTTTTCCGGAAACTCCGATATGAACCCATGGGCATTGGCCATTTTCTGCAAAATTCGGATCACTATAGTGATGAGTTCGAAAAGGTCGAAGCGCGTAGTGTCCCAACTCTTGTGAAGGGAGATAGAATCCATCTTACAGCTGCATTTTCCACGTCCTCGCTGCTGATTTTGCCATCGAAGCCATAGGCTATGTTCTCCTCTATGGAGCAGTTGAAAAGGACAGGCTCCTGGCTAACTATACTTATCTGCAAGTGAATTATCAAGATATCAGCACATATTAACAGTGGACGAAACGATGGCATAGTATGGTTACTATGGTACATCTGCATCCAAAAGAAACAAAATGGAATTTATGACTTGAACTGCCGCTCATTCGACGCTGCAAACGCAAAAGATCCAACAGATGATGACCTTTCGGTGGAGATGCTCATGGGATACTTCTACCAAAGGAACCCCGTTTATGAGAATATTTCCCTTGATAGGGTCATAAAACCTCTCAATCAAGCTTGCTATTGTGGTCTGCGGAGCACGTAGAAAAAGTTAGCATTGCAGGTTGAACAGTATTAACAGAAATTATTATCACTCCGAGAGTGGCAAACTGGGTTTTGAGAGATAAGACTTCCCATATGAAGAACTTACCTTTCCACCTCCGCTAGGACCAACTAGAGCAACTTTTGAGCCGGGCTGCAGTTTTAATGTTATTCCCTGAAATTTGGCAGATGAACAATGTTCTTTACAGGAGTAAAACACAAGATGGATCTTACTACAAACAGATAAATTCATTACCTTGAGCACCATATGACTGGGACGGGAAGGGTACGCAAACCATACATCGTCTAGCTCCACTTCACCATCTTGGTCGCTACAATACAAGACAATGTTCATAGTGAGGCGTATCAGTCTGATTTTTACATTCATTGCATGTTCTTGCGCAAAATCTCTAGTAAATAAGATTTGGGGTGCTTGACTTCCACCACCAGATTCACATTGGCGTAGAAGATGAGACTTCCTTTTTTTTTTTTTTTCTTGGCTGTATTTTAACCCGAAATCTCGAAAGAAGACTCCAATAGAGTAAGAGAAACTAGAGGAACTAACCCCAAAGGACACTTATCCCCTGACTTAGGCATGGATGAAACACGGTCCAGAATCTGAAAGACTCGCCTGCTGGCTCCTGCAGCTTTCATTGCTACAGTGTACAACCCAGAGAGTCCAGACACAGAGGATCCCACTGCAAGAACAAACCTGAATTAGACATGCTGAGGAGTAGCTGAAAGGTATCTCAATGATCAGCAACTTTCAAAACAACAGAGAACATAATTTATATGTTGAAATTTTCAGCAAATAGACCAAGAGACATACCAGTGAGGCTATAGAGAATGAAAGAGGTGAGAGCGCCGGGAGACATATGACCCATAATGGTCAAATTGGCTCCATAAATGACAACAACAATCACTGACAGTGTCGAGGCTGCGTTTAGGCTTCCGAAGAAGATACCAACAACCCTCTGAAGCAGAAGAAAGATAAAGTGAAAAGCTGTTGAGAGTGAGGAGAACTGGAGGGAAGGGAAGAACGAGGAGGAACTCACAGCTTGTTTGATTCCAAGCTTCAGTGTCTCATCAACTTTTTCGGAGTAGCGTGACACCTCATATCCTTCTTGGGCAAAGGATCTCACAGTGCGTATCGCACCAAAAGACTCCTGCGATATTCTGTGTATGAGCTTCCGGAGTAGTAACGTAGAATAAAATGAATATGCTTCACTTTTTCAGTGTACGTCTCCTCGAACCACTAAAAATTCTACAGGAACATACGCAAGTCGCCAGGGTTACTTTGGTGATTAAGATAATCAGCACATGCCTATGGACAGATAATCGATTGATGAATTCTAGCTGAATGAGTGAGATATCCAAATCCTTAATGCGGTCACGGTCATACCTCAGCAATTGAGGAAGCCACAGCAGCCGCAGCTTGTGTTTTATGGGAAAGTTCGCGCAGAAAGCGGCCGAACTTACGTACGGCGACAGAAATAGCAGGCACAACGGCCAAAGCCAACACTGTGAGATAAACAGAAAGAATGGCACAACGTCAACTAGCAATCAGTAAATTTCTCTAAATATAGTTATATGCACTTTAATGAACAATTACATGTCAACTTCCAAGATGTTGCGAACATGAAGCCAAGGCCAATAAATGCAGTTGATAAATTTTTCAAGGCCTCAGACAGATTGGTGGTCGCAGCATTTTTTATAATCTGAGTATCCTCGGAAAGTCTGCTCAACAGCTCCCCTGTTCGAGTGACATCAAAGAATGCTATTTCCTACAAAAAAAAAAATAAAATTGCAAGCCACTGTAATTAAGAAGTTGTGCAGGGAGCAATTAGAACACAGTTGCCTTCCTATGCATGAAAATCGAGGTCTCAGCCACTGCAATACATGGTATTCATACACCAATACATGGGATCGGATATACCTGATGAATAAGGTGACTGAATAAGTTCTTTCTCAGTCTAGCAACGACCCGTTCACTAGCAGAGGAAAACAACCATGCTCGGAGTGCTGTGCAAACAGAACTGGAAGGTCGACAAAGAGAGAAGCCTTTATTTACTATGGGAAAGTAATCTGAATTGTAATTACCATAGAATCCCACTAATTGTCAGCTCAGAAGGAAACAATTAAAAAACGTTGTGATTTTCATCACAAGGGAACTTAGGTTATAACAAATTTGACAGTAATTTTGCCGCCAGTAGGAGGCAAATCCTGCGCCGGAACGGGAGATAATGAAGCAAGTGCATGTCTTTACCCAGTAATAACAATTAAAAATATCTCCAGTATGGTTCTGTTGACAGCCTCCAGCGCTTCAGCTTTCTGTTCAGGTGATCTCATATCTCTTGACACAATATCTATTATCTTCCCACCAAATTTTGGCTGCGAATAATGGTCAAACGCATTTCAATCAATTACTCCAAGTTCCCAAAATGCTTCTTGGAACATCAATGCTAGAACTTCAAAAGGGAGAGAGGTGACAGAACGTACAATTAGTATGCTTGAAGTGGATGCAATCAAGAGAGCAATTGTCGCAACGATCAACTTCCCAGCATCAGGCTTTGCCTGTGAACCAATAAGAAAGCCATGTTCTATTTAACTATCGGATCCGCCCAAAGAGAGTACTCAAAGATCAAAGAACAGTTTAAACATGAGGCAGGTTTACCAGTGAGAGTACTCTGCCAAATCCCACATTTGCAGCCTAAGGAATTGCCGAGAGGAAAATTGTATCATGAATTCAGAAACACATAAGATGTCAGTAAGAAGATATGAACAAGATGGCACTCTCACCGGAACAGCATCTCCGTGTTCCAGGTCCGTCAGATGACTATCGATGAGAGTATCATCTCTCTTTCTTCCTCCCTGCAATAAAATCGGGAATAAGATCGCATGATACAACCAAAAATACAAAAAACACCAACATTAAAAGGGCATGAAGACGAAAAGTACTGTGTCATTTAAACATCTCTTCCCTCCACCAAGAACACTTCTCAAACAATTCTTAAGCTTCCACGAACTGAACACTTAACCAAGACTAGACCGCAAGACGACCTAAGCAAGAATTAGATTGGCCTCGACTCCTTAAACTCATTTAAACATCTCTTCCCTCCACCCCAAAGATTCCAGTCACTTCGGTATTCTAAAAGCATTATCTATTCAAAGTGGACAAACACACGAGGAATCAAATCAACTCCAAGAAATTTCAAATTTTGAATCCCAAAAAAGCCCAAAAGAAAACTGAGATTTTGCCTAATATCTTCATCAAATTATGAAGAGAAGAAGAAAAACCCCGATTGGAAAAACATACTCCTCGTTGCAGCAAAGGGACTCTGTCGCTTCCGACGCCGTTCATCATTCTTCCCCTTCGACCGAGTAATGAGAATCAGTGCGAAACAAAAACAAAGCCACAAAAAAAAAAAGGTGGGTCGTCTTCTTTTTCTTCTCAAGATTTAAACTTCCACAAAACCTTCACAGACGTGCGCTCCAAGATGAGAGGAAACGCGAATCAGAGACACGAAGACGAAGACGAAGACGCAGAGGGGAGTCGCCCCATTTTATAGTCGCGATGACCGACTTTGGGAGGTCATTTATTATATCGTTGGCCATAGTGAAGTGCGTGACCCTCGACTTTTCTTGGCGGGTTCCGGACGAATGATTCGGCCTTTTTGCGAGTCTCTGCGAATTTGCTTCCGTCACCGCATACATAAGCCTCTCTGCTACATTACGATGATTTGATGATGATGGCGAAAGTGACCCCCCAATGATTTCACCCCCCTTCTTTTTCCGACCGAACCGGGGACGTGATTGGTCGGATCGACTGGTTTTTCTTTGGGAGTGTCTGATGATATAAGCTCCCATTCACGTGATTAGCAGAAAAGAAGCAACAAGCCGGAGACATTGAAGTTCCGGTTATTTCACCTTCCATCCACACGTTGGGCAACTTACGGGAAGAAGCGGCGTCTCCTCATCTTGGGAAGCTGACCGGAAGTTCGTTCACACTTTCAAAATACACGATTTAAGTAGTTTTTCTGTTTTTCTTCATTTTTCTTGCCAATACCGTAGAAATTGATCATACGCGAACCCCCACGTGTCGATATTTGAGCGTCGCCGAAACGTAAATGCCGTAGAAGTTTCCGGAATTCACAATTATAAAAAAAAAAGTCAAAATGCGCGAAAGGTAAGATTTAGATTAGTTGAAAAACAAAAGAATAAAAATCAATTCGGCCGACTCCACAGATAAAGAAGCAGTATTTCTCGGCCAAATCCGAACTCCGGAATCAGTCTTTCAGGCAAACTTGACGAATGAAAGCCGCCAGCTACTTTCTAGATCGGTCATATTGTTACATATCGGTAGACATTCATTAAGTATAGTTAACAAGGAGTATTTCGTTTCGTTAAGAATTTGATTACATAAATCGGAGGAAGAGGAAAAAATACCGTGGAAAAACCACAGACACTCCTTATTTAGTTTGCTTATCAAGTGTTTTAGGGACAAATGTTAATATAATCATCCTAATAAGATCTGGTAAGAGTATCTCATGAGCACTAATTATGACGTTAAATTAAGGGGAAAAAATTGTAATTTTCAAGACATTGTTTCTTTCGTAGCAAATGTTTGGAGTGGTATTATTGGGCTCCAGTTAATTCCTGGCCCAATGATAAAGATCGTTTTAGGCCCATTAAGGCCCACACTTCACCCCAAAATTGGGCCCACTAAGTTTGGAGAGCCCCCCCTCCCTCTCGCTCTCGCGGCGTAGGGTTCTTCACTTCTCACTCCTCCGCCAATCTCTGCAACTGGGATCGCCACCGTCGCTCTCTCTCCCTCCTCCTCCGTCCCACAAAGCAATGCCGCCATCGAAATCCCCGCAGCTCAGGACCGCCCTCCTTCTTCTTCGCTGCCTCTCTTCTTCTCCTTCTCATTCCTCCCGCGCTCAATGCCGCCGCCTCCTCCTCCGCTCGCCTCCCTCATTTCCTCCGCGCGTCACGCCGGCCTACTTTCCCCGGTTCCCTCACCTCTCCGATTTCTCGTTGCGCCGGGGATTTTCATCCGCCGCAGACACTGCCGATCGAAGCGGAGATCGTGATCGGGAACGCGATGTGGTCGCTCAGTCTATCTCCGCGGAGCTCGCGGAGGAGGCGGATGCGGACGCTCTCTCCGTCGTCCAGCGTCTCGCTCTCAACTTCTCTCACGTGACGCCGGACCCTGGCCTGGTCCTCTCGACGCTCAATCTGTCTGCGGACGCCGGCCGTACGGTGCTGGGGTTTTACCAGTGGCTGGCTCAAAACCCTGATTTTACTCACACGGATGAGACGCTGTCGATGTTTGTGGATTACTTTGGGCGACGCAAGGATTTCAAGGCGATTGACGAGATATTGAGCGATGCCAAGGATGTAGCAAGTTCTAAAACCCTGGAATCCGTTTTTGATAGGTTGGTTAGGGCAGGGCGACCCGCTCAAGCAGTCGGGTTCTTTGAGAGGATGGAAAGGGATTATGGGCTCAAACGTGACAAGGAATCGATGAAAATGGTAGTGGAGAAGCTGTGCGAAAAGGGTCATGCCAATTGTGCCGAGAAGATGGTTAAGAATTTGGCTCATGAATTTTTCCCAGATGAGCATTTCTGTGATCTGCTGATTAAGGGGTGGTGCGTCGACGGGAAGTTGGAGGAGGCCAACAGGCTGGCAAGAGAGATGTACAGGGGAGGCTTTGAGATTGGCACAACCGGTTATAACGCTCTTCTCGATTGCGTTTGTAAGCTTTGTCGGAAAAAGGACCCATTTCGGCTAAATTCTGAGGCAGAACACATTTTGGTTGATATGGATTATTACGGGGTTCCAAGAAATGCCGAGACTTTCAATGTGTTGATTGGGAATCTGTGTAAAATTAGGAAAACTGAGGATGCGATGAAGTTGTTTCATAGAATGGGAGAATGGGGCTGTCATCCCAACGAAGAGACGTTCCTTGTGTTAATTAAGAGCTTGTATCAAGCAGCAAGAGTGGGAGAGGGAGACGAGATGATTGACAGGATGAAATCTGCAGGGTACGCCTTGGATAAAAAGGCATACTACGATTTTTTGAAGATTTTATGTGGGATTGAGAGGGTTGATCATGCTTTGAGTGTTTTTAAAAAGATGAAGGCCGATGGCTGTGAGCCAGGTATTAAGACATATGACTTATTGATGGGAAAATTGTGTGCCCATAACCGTCTTGACAAAGCTAACGCACTCTACAACGAAGCATGGAGGAGAGGAGTGCCCGTGGAACCAAAGGCCTATAGATTAGATCCCAGATACATGAAGCCCAAGGCCGAGAAGAAAGAGAAAAAGCGAGAGACGTTGCCTGAGAAAATGGCTAGAAAAAGGAGACGCCTTAAGCAGATTCGTCTAAGTTTCATTAAGAAGCCGAAACGAATGATGCGAGGATAATGATCCACTTGAAGCATTGTGCCCCGCATAATTGGATTGAAGTGCGGCAAGGCGACTTGAGGTTCTTTCTTGTACCTCACATGCATAATGCTCTGGAGTCATGTTCAAAGATGTTACGCTGCCTTGGTGTTGAGCAGGGGAAGGATCGAAAATGTACTTGCTATAGGGTTCTTCAGGTTTGGTAGTAATGGTTTGCTGGATCATGTCGATTTTCTGTTTGAATTTACAAATGGCAACAGTGGAAATAGCAAGAATAGTTTTATCTCTGCCAATTTTGCTTCTGGATCTTGCTTCCTATTAGCGAATTCATTTTTCTAGGTTCCTATTTCTTTATATGCAATGGATGTCAGATAAATCTGCTCTTCACTAACAAATGCCGGGATTTTTCTCAATGAGAACACGGGCTTATACTGAACAGAGAACAGTATCGCTTATAATGGAAGTCCTCTTTCTCTGCTTGTAACTTATGTTTGGCTTGAGGATTCTATGATCCTTGCTAGTGATGATCTAATATTGCTCTCCTGGGATTGAGAATGCTTTTTTTGCATCGTCCACGCAATGTTATGACAGCCAACCCTCACGTATCATGTGGTCGTCCTGCTGCTTGGGTCTTTGTTATTCTTACTTCGTAGACCTTCCTCCTCTGTTTCCTCGGCTCCGGTTGTTCATTGGCGGCTCTTGGGGTTCTCTGTAATTCGGGACAGAAATTATCAAATGTTCGAGTTCATCTCCCCTTTTGCCCGGTGAAGCGATCCTCGGGATGAAAGACAATTCCAATAATTTCTATCTTCAACTGGACACACATTTCTCCTATTGTTGTTCAGTATTCTCACATTAAAGTTTCTTTCTCGCAGAGTTATATCGTCTAGCAATTCTTTTGGTGAATTTTACAGCAAATTGATTCTGCTGGAACATACGTGGTTGGGCCAGCTGCATCAATGTAAGCTTGTATAATCTCCTCATTGGATCAGGATGTACCACAGACAATGAGCTTGCTGGCCGAGGAGTTTGTGATTGTCACTAAGAGCATGTGAAAGTGTAAATATCTGCTAATGATATGGAAGCTCATGCTCATCATCTGTAGTCATCCGGAACAATACATTTCTGAAAATTGGTAGGTTATCTTGACTTTTATTCGCCACAAAATAAATATGGTAAATATCTGGAAAATTAAGCCACACCACACTCACCCTAATTTTGTCATAAGTACATGTTCACCTCCAGGCTTTCAACTGTTACTATTACCCTCCTGACCTTCTAATTGTAATAAAATTCGCAATGCGAGTGACTTTACCCTCTGTTAAGAGGTAGGATATTGAGTTATCGAAAAATGCCTCCTCGATTACCTTACAAGTTCCTTACAAAGAAGGAAAGAATTCATGGAGGGCGCATAAGTGGCAATGATCCTTGTGAATCAAACTGTGATCACTTCTAAGATGTCCGAGGCTGCAAACATCACAATCATCTCCGTAGATCACCCTACAGAGTTTCCTTCCAGAATCGGACCGATCTGTCGGTTCCGCAGGATACAAAAGCTGCTTCTATGGGCGAGTGCTCAATCCAACGAGGAGGGCCGTTATGGTTGGATGGCCATCTTGCCACTTTTTCTGCTGTCATGGCATCCCAGACCACTATCTGCAAATACAGGAAATTCTTGGCTCAAACGTAAGAGGAGAAACCACCATGATAAGCTATACAAAACGAGAAGATTTCACAAACCTCGTTGCTCGGTTCATCAGTGGATAGAACAAATTCTTCTGTATTGTTGAAGACAGCCTGCGGAAGGACAGCTGGTAATTTATTCGGTGTTCATTGGGTTAAAGCAGAAAGAAATTTAACGACGTTCCTCAGTGCAATGAATAGGAGCGCTTGTCATTAGCTATTGAAAACCATGTCTTAAGACTTGCTGCAAAAACATGACTTGGATTCGTTTCTACTGCAGACTTACATATGCTTACGGGAAAATAGCATGAGGAGAAACGCTGCATCATGTTTTCTTGATATTTAGGTATGTCGGTTAAGACCAATGTGACCATGTATAAAAGCCAGAAGATAATTTTAAGCCAGCATATGAAATACCTGGCATCGCAACTGCGTGTGAGTGGCTCCGAGATACTGTTTGACCAATCTTCCAGTGCCAACTTCCCAGAGTTTCACAGTAGAGTCCTTCCCACAAGAGAGTACATATCTGGAACATGATAATCACTATAATGGCTAACAATTGAAGTGCATGCAGTTTAAATGCACTGTACAGTCTTCTTCAAAAGATGTGGTGCTTATAAACTCCCCTGACATTAGACTAAATATGGAAGTGGCCAATATCTCTCACTGCGATATGCAGCCTTTTGAAGTTTAGATAAAGATGAGAGACATGTGCATATTCATGCATACATTGAAGCGATTGCGTTACTTTTAGAAGAAATCGGCGCATAAGCACAATTTCAGAACCCCTTTTTCAAGACCGTGGTAGTTGTGAACTTTAATATCCAGAGCCATTAAAACAGTTTTACGAAACACAAGTCTCAGAAGAGCATTTAAACAATCCTCTAGTCTGTACCTCTGATCCTTCGTGAAGTTGGCACTAATTACTTCAGCTGCCCCATGTGCACCCGCAATGGAGCGAATACAGTTGGCCGATACCCCATCCCAAAATCGTATAGCACCATCTTTAGATGCTGTAACATACATGCCACCACTAGACGAATATGTTACCTACATGAACATAAACTTGATATTCTTAAGGGCTTGCCATTCAGCACACAGTACAACAAGAAACTATAAGAAAACATAAAACAAAGCAGGGGATCTACCTGGTTTATCGCCGCATTAACTGTAAATTCTGGGACACTTGCAGAAAGATAGCATTGGAATGTAGTGACATCATACAAGTGTGGAATTGGATGATCAGTCCCTGTAATATTATATAACCAAACTATTAAGGTAACAATTATTGCAAAAAGGTACTCGTTAACAATGAGCAATAAAACAATAAGCAAGGGATTTATTAGAAGGAAAAAAGAATGGGAGATTTCACAGAAAAAGAACTTATTGCCCTATGGTATCTAGTAAAACTTCTACGGCTATACTAGTACAGAATCACGTGTCAAGGTAACCATTTCCAACTGACCATATATACAATAAACACAAAAGTGAGAAGATAATCACCAGCTAAAAGAAAATCTCCAGAAGGATGGAAAGCTACTGAACGTACATTGTGAGTATCCTGAGTAATTAAGATCAAAGATAAGATGACCCCTTAAAGAATAATATCATATTCATATTACCAAATTTAGCAACTGTTCCACAATCAATGATAAAGCAACAAAATAAACCTGAATAACTCTGAATGCTCTCTTTGCTGTAGATTTTGAATAATCAAAGAACCTGAGAGTGACACGAGTATTACTAAAATACACAATTTCTGCACACTATCTAATGGTTCTTTGTACCATACACATGAAATCAGCAAATAACACTACAGGATCAGACACATTTGTTGAAGTCAAACTACAAAAAGATGGATGGACGTACTTTACTGTATGGTCTTTGGCTGCAGATATCAGAACAGTATTTTGAGGATGAAAATCCAAGTCATTTACAGGCTGCAATCATGTTGATGAAATTAACATGGAGAAAATTCCTCAAAATAACAACACAGAGAGAAACAATGACACATGGTCGGAAATAGAATCGCAATAAATAGCTATGGGAAAACATAAGTTCCTTAACAAATTGATACAATAGCAGAGATCTGCATACCAGAGTTAAAACTTTGATGTCAGATCAAATAGTTGATAGTGCGCAAATAGTGAGCAGCTCTTGTGATAGAAACTTCCAGTTTCTTTGCATAAAATTTCCTTGAAAAATCCAGAAAGAAAAACTGCATACAATTCCACAGTGCCCTCCCCCGAAAAAAGAAAAGAAAAGGCAAAAAAAAAAAAAAAATTGCACAGAGCATCAGGATTTTACTAGCATATGCAGTAAAAGTCACATGTTCCGAGTATATATAGTCATGGCTATTGAACAGGATATGTAGGTCTTTACGAAGGGGGAAAAAACAGAGAGATTGTTCAGCAAAGAAGTTGACTGTAGATATAGCAAAACTCAACCATTCACTTCCGGCATAGATTCAATGTCTAGGCTAAAACTAACAGTGATTGCCATCAGTAATATCACAGCCATGTGGGAGAGATGGGTTTACATGTGTATGGTCATAAAATGTCCGTATAACAGCTCGTATAGCGCCATCTGTAGAATCTGGTAGCATCATTTGCTTTATTTTTGAGACCTACAAAATAAAGTACCTTTAGAATGTGGAGGCCAAAAGTAAGGTTTAAAACAGTATAAGTCCGACCTCAAAGAGCTTAATTGAAGTGTCTGCACTTCCTGTTGCAAAAAACCTTCCATCAGTGCTAAACCTTGCACATCTGGCAACATTCTACAAAATATTTACCTATTAAATCAAAAGATAGTGCTCGATAACAAAGTAAAACGCGAAAAAAATTGTCATCACAAATTAATTCACTATCTCCTTTTGTCATGCTGCTCGGTACCTTGTGGTCTGAAAGATGCCTGGTCTCATGTTTAGTGAAACTCTTTGACATGCCCTTTGTGTCCTGCAGAGAACTGGTTTGATAAAGAAAAATTAGTTCTAACAAAGAAAGAGACTACAAAATGCTTTTAGAATGGAGATAATAATTTCTATGCATCCGGCAAGCTAATGATTTAACCGCGTTTACAACAAATAACTCTAGTCTACCGAGCAAAGCAAAGTGGGATGAGCTAATTCAGCATAATAGTCAACTCCAAAGGGCCTCTACTGTGTGGTTCTTGGATAGGAATGGGCAAGCAGAAAGGACAGTGTGAAGAAAGACGATTCTGCCTATAAAATGTGTCCTCCCAAAGATGACATAGATCAAGGACTATCAATCTCAGCTGTATCTCAACAAAAGTTGGAGGAAAAAGTGCACACTGGCAACTTAAGTGTAAAATTCAGACTGTAAAAGGTTGGGAGAAGATGTAATTGTCCAAGACAAAACTTGAAAGGCAAATACTGCCTTATGCAGCTCTAAACCTGGCATAGATGCAGACAATTTCGATGGTTCTTACGTCCTCTAGAAAATTTTTATATACTAGCAGGTCGATCACTCTTAGTAGTTCAAAACGAGAAGGACATAGTCACTAATATCTCAAAGAAAAACTGTATAGAAGTCCAAGTACACATCAAACCATATTATATAGAACAAAAACTCAATAACATTGCCTGACCATCATCATATGCACTTTCTCCACTCTACACCATGAGTCCCCCTCTCCCCAGGCTCTATCCCTCTCTCTCATCAAATCTCTTACTGACACACATTGCAAATCACAAAAGTATCATGAATTGGTCAAACATGGGCAGTGGCAAAAACATCAGTACACTGACATTCTTTTTAGCCACCCTTGCAGTGACACGTTCAGAAGCTGCATTTACCTGAAATCAACAGTGGTCCAAGGAGCTGAAACCAAGCCATGTGAAGCAGGTATTGATCCACCCAGATCATTTGTCCCAGCATGAGAAACACCTCTCAATAGTTCACCCTTTTCCACTGCCAGACCCTGTTAGTATTAGCATTCCTTTCATTGACATGACTACCGATAAGAATGACCTATGAAGAGCAAAGTAAAGGCACAATAAATCGAGCAGAAACCTTGGCAACCAGCTCAAGAAGCCTATTTCTTGGGGCTTCAACATTCAAGGGCGTCATCGTTGCTGAAGCAACCGCACTTGCTGCCTGCAAAGAAAAGATTATGAGTTCCAAGGCTCATCATTTCTTAATAAAAGATGAGGAAGGCATGCGTTCGAAAGAGATTTAAGTTCTGTTACAAATACAGTGAATTTACTCGATAAATATATCAAGTTGCACTCAATTCTGGGGGCCTATGACTACAGGTATATTTGAAGTTACCATGAAATGAGGACAACGTCGGAAGCTTTAAGCTTTCTATTCTACAGAACACTTTAGTAACCAACCCGGAATCCCCATGGGTTAGTGAGCCTAGTAAGTACATCAGTATAGAACCCCGGAACCTCTGAGATTCTAACCTGGGGAAGCCATGGAACTAATGATCATCTCAAGTTTTGTTCGGCAATTTATCGCAAATGGAAGAACAGTTTTAGAGGCAGTCTCGGTTATTGACTAAGACCGTTTTCTCAGTTCCAGAAAAGTGCTGAACTTCACACGGGTCAACCAAAACGGAACGTATCACTCCCCATCATTTCCCATTTTTCTCTCCACGTTTCTTCTCCGGAGAACAGGCAAACTCACGGAGCACGATCATCTTAAGACACACAGGAAGCGAGCACAGTAAAACGAGAGGAATTTGTCCTTAAAAATCGCCCGCTTGCCTGAGTGAAATTGTTGTCACGAAGATGAGCGACAACGAGGGAATTGAGCTGCCTGTATACTCTCCCATCTTGCAGCGTCTGCTCCAAATTGCTGTTGCTCCCCATCTTCTACGCCAAATCAAAAACCCGAACTTCCAACCGCCAGCTGATGGGGGAAGGAAAAAGCCTCAGTTTCTCAATTAAAGACGAGTTTTTGCTTTTAAATTGGGACGATCAAACCCTAATAATCGAGCTCCGTGCTCATCAGGAGCCGAGAGATGATTGATTCTCGAGGACTCTGTCGGACGTTTCCAGAGGTGCATCTAAAACCCTAATTTACCTAAGAAGTGACTGCCGCCAATTTTTGCAGGTTCAAAAAGTCATTCCATGGCGTTTGCGTTTGCCCCAAACACAGGAACAGGGCCACACACCAAAAAAAAAAAAAAGTGGCCACATGTTTATAAAAAAAAAATGAAAAGAAAAGGTCAATCATTTAACACAGTAAACAAATTTTAAAATTTAAGCAAAGATGTTCTTCTGAGAAAATTACCTACTTCCCTAGAAACATATTAGCACACTCAACATTCCATAACAAGCTTCTCACATAATTTTAAAAATCTTCCACAAAAATCTCGCTGTTGGTTAATAATTCAATTACCTCGAATTTGGGGAATCCACCTACTTCAAATAAACAAATAAATAGATAAAAAAATAAGCGCAATCGATATTTTGGGACTCGAGTACGAAGAATTTTGCAATTTTTTTTTTTTTTCGAAATATTTCGATCGTGGAGTGCTACTTCGAACAGCTCGAATTTGCGACTAATTAGCGCCTCGGCAGGACCTAACCAACCTTTTGTGACGAAAGAAGATCCGGCCGGGCCTGATTGTTTGTTTGTATGTGCGTGAGAGAGAGAGGGGAAATAATTGGGTAGACGCAAATAATAATTCATGAGATTTGATTGGGATTATGTTTAAGGGGGGTGGTTGGTTGCATAGCATTAGCAAAGACAATTAGGAAGAAAGGGCCCAACACCGTCCCTCTCCTTTGCCAGTAGTACACTCCCTACTATACAAGTCATTCTAGAGATAGAGAGAGAAAGAGACATTTGATTATTAATTAATTAATTAATTATGTTTTATTTTTTTCATATCTCCTTTAAATTAAAAGGACATTATTAATGTATTGCCACCGACAGTGTCGGAATTGCCCACGTTGGCCCACTACTCTCTCTCTCTCTCCCTCTCTCTCTCCCCCATTTTCGACCGTCGGCACGGCACTGCATGGTTGGTTGGTTGCTCAAGCCCCTTCTTTTTTTCTTTGGGTTAACTAATTCCATAGTTGTTCGTGTTTCTTGGGCCCATTGCTAGCTGAATTCCCATAATTATCCCTCTCCGTCTTTGGCCAGAACCCTAATATCATGCTTTGAGTTATACTCAAACCCAAAATGGGAAAAAAAATTTAAAAAAAAAAATCAGCTTGGATCAATAAGAAATCCCAAAAAAAAAAAACAACTGCGGAAATTCCAAACTTATCACAAATACAGCGTTTTCAATTTTTATTATTATCAAGATCTCAAGTATGAAAGTTGCCAGGAAAAAAAAATTATGAAAGTTGCGATCGGATCGGTTTAAGCTAGATCTATCGAATATTATGCATTGAGGGACCCTTGCGAAGTGCTTTTTCAGATCGTTAATTTTGTCAAAATTGAAAAAAAAAATCCTCTATTTTTCAAAATTCAGGGGGACGCGTCATGAATTTGCTCGTAAGAGCAAAAATACATGGTCGTTTGGCACTGATTACGAGACTAATAATCTTCACGACTTAAGGATTCTGTCTTCCTTCCTTGTTAGATTTTCCGCAAATTCAATGATGAGAGGGAGAATGTTGAAGGGTATAATTGGTAATTACACACGACGACCGCTTGTCTTCTGGCAGTGAGACAGCGGTAACATATAGTAACCGTCACACCTCTGTCTCTCTTCTCCTCTCTCTCTCTCTCTCTCTCTCTCTCAGATTTTTACAAGTCCACTCGTACTCAACAAAAAGCTTCTACTTGCCATGTGAAAGGAAAAGCCAACACCCTTCTCTCTCTCTCTCTCCTCCATTCTTGCTGTGTGCAGATCTTGAATCAGAGGCGAAAATCTGCATCAACAATGGATTCTTCCTTGCGCTCGACCAGCGGCTTCATGTCCAAGCTCGGTGGAACCACCCTCTCGCTTCTGTTTCTGCTCTCTTGCTCCTCTTTCCCGTCCACTGGTGAGCTCCCCCATTACGCTCCTCTCGCTTCTCATTCCGAAATTTTGTTCCTTTACGGGGCCTTTCTCTTTCTTGTTTCCCTTGTTCTCCGATAGAGATGCGAAAAATCAGGGTAGCAGTGGGTCTGGTTCTTGCTTCTTTCGATCCCCCATTCTCTCGCTGTTCTCGACCGCCTTATTATGGAGTTGTAGTAGAAATCGAGTTGCCCCCTGTGATCTGAAGAGGAGGGTAGTTTCGTAATCTGTTTCCAGTACTTAGTTCTAAAAGTGGCATGTCGGGCCGTTTTTGGTAGTTGGATGGTCGCGTTCGTTAGAAATTAGAATGTGTTTCTTCTTGGATTCTATCTTCAATAACTTATCCGGGGAAGTAGTTAAGGGATTGCTCAAGAGTTCTCTTGTGTGCTCTCTTTTACGAATTCCCTAAATGTCTCTTGATGTTTACTAAAATCGCAGTTTACACCCCGAATTTTGTGAAATCTTGTGATTTCTTTTTCACGCCTTCCTTAATGCGTCGTGTCATACTTTCAAAAGTCACTTGAGTACATGCTCTGGGCTTATGCTTTCGGATTGATGTCTGCCGTTTTCTTCTGATGCCCGATTTCGCAGGAGCCTACGATGCGCTTGATCCCAATGGGAACATCACGATCAAGTGGGACGTAATGAGCTGGACTCCCGATGGCTACGTGGTATGCGTTAGTTGTTAATGTGATCTTCTTTACCTTATGTTGCGTTTTTGTGAAAAAAAAAAAAAAGTAGCTTGCTGTCATTGTTGATCCGAGTCCCTGAAAATGGCAATTTGAGGGGGCATGAATTTTGAAGAACTTGAGGCTTAGTCATGAAATATTTGGCTAACCCGGAGAGTTAAATTTCTTTTCCGCGGCTCAAGTCTGGCTACAATCCCACTCGTCTCATGACATTTTCTGGTTGAGTTGGACAGGCTGTTGTCACGATGTTCAACTTCCAACAGTATCGCCATATACAAGCTCCGGGATGGACGCTGGGTTGGACGTGGGCAAAGAAAGAAGTTATATGGAGCATGATGGGCGGTCAGACCACGGAGCAAGGCGATTGCTCCAGATACAAGGGTAACACCCCTCATTGCTGTAAGAAGGACCCAACGGTCGTGGACCTGTTGCCAGGAACTCCTTACAATCAGCAGATAGCTAACTGTTGCAAAGGCGGAGTTATAAATTCGTGGGTCCAGGACCCAGCAAACGCGGCAAGTTCATTCCAGGTCAGCGTTGGAGCTGCTGGAACGAGTAACAAGACCGTGAGGCTTCCCAAAAACTTCACACTGAAAGCTCCGGGACCGGGATATACTTGTGGGCCTGCTAAGATTGTCAGACCGACCCAATTTGTCTCTGCTGACAAAAGGAGAACAACCCAAGCTTTAAGTATGTCACTCGCAGGTTTCTTCAAAGCAATTACATGTGCATGATAGTCTTTTGAGACAAGAATTTGAAATTCTTCAGCACTTCACAGCTGTTGCATATGAGATGCATTTTAAACGTGCAAGCAAATCCACAAGATGGTATCACTTATTTGCATGTTTATAGAGTATCAAACATGTGAATAACTTTTTCTTCTGGCCCTGAGATATGCGGGTAATGCAATGCGCACATTGTTTGTGGCATCTTTCTGAAGTGGGAATGATATCTAGCTGTTGTACCTAGGGGAATGTAGTAAATATATATGTGAGTTATGAAATGTGGACAGAGTTTTGATATCTTGCTCTGAGTTGATTAAATTTCATTCAAGCAGGCAGTTATCTAACTTTCCCTGTCCTTACTGCTTGATCTTTTGCAGTGACGTGGAACGTTACTTGTACATATTCTCAATTCTTAGCTCAAAAGACTCCAACCTGCTGTGTCTCTCTCTCCTCGTTCTACAATGACACAATAGTAAATTGCCCTACTTGCACTTGCGGCTGTCAAAACAATGCAACGGATAACGGCGGCTGCGTAAAGTGAGTTTTATCACACTTGCGCGAAGATTTAGTTATCTCTGAACTTGTCTTAAAGAGTTCTTCTTCAGTGTTACGTGGAAACAATGGATTCATAACCATATGTTTGTCGTCTGGTCTTCAGGGCAGATTCTCCGCACTTGGCTCAAGTTGTTTCTGGCTCGGGAAAGTCTAGCAGCAATGCACCGCTAGTCCAGTGTACTAGCCATATGTGTCCAATTCGAATCCACTGGCATGTGAAGCTCAATTACAAGGAGTATTGGCGAGTGAAGATCACGATCACAAATTTCAACTACAGAATGAACTATACCCAGTGGAATCTCGTCGTTCAGCACCCCAACTTTGATAATCTCACCCAACTTTTCAGCTTCAACTACAAGTCACTGACTCCTTACGCAGGCTTAAGTATGCAATGTTTCACCTGATTAGCTTATAATGGTCTGTTGCATATGCTGCTTTGTTTGATCATGATGTTGCAATTTTTGTTATTTAATTGCAGACGATACTGCCATGTTATGGGGAGTCAAGTTCTACAATGATTTTCTCATGGAAGCTGGGCCATATGGGAATGTGCAGTCCGAGCTATTATTCCGAAAGGACCAATCCACCTTTACGTTCGAAAAGGGATGGGCTTTTCCTCGGAGGATTTATTTCAATGGCGATAACTGTGTGATGCCGCCTCCGGATGCCTACCCATGGTTGCCAAATGCCAGTCCTCGGCCACTTTTGCCTGGTCTTATTACGTTCGTGCCAATTGTGGCATCCACTCTGTTGTTTTTGGCTTTCGTGTGAGAACCCCGGGGATGAACTGCTAAAATGGTTGCTCTGCTATTCCTATCAGGTTTACATCACACCACGCAAGGGTTGTAGCATGATTTGTTGATGCAATTGTAACACGTTCTTGCCACAATAGCAGGTGCGAGTAGAGACAGAAACAGGTGCTAAAAAAATCTACTGCTACAAAGTCCCTGCCACTTAGCTTATTTATACGTCCAGTGATAGAATCATTTGTATTATCCTTCTGAATAATCTTTTTCTGTGTTATACTGTTATTTATGTGGATCAATTTGTGTTTAAAGTATCCGTGACCAAAATGTTGTAAGCTATTTGATTTTGAAGAAATGAAAATACAAGTACCATGTTTGTCAACCATACAGAAGGTAGAAATGGACCTTACACAGCTTGAGAGGCTTGTGAGGAACAAAAGCAGTGGTACTAAATATTGCATGACACAGACCCAAAGCAGTTAGTACTTGAGAGCGAGCTTTCGCATGATTATTATTACAAGCTCGTTCTCTCTCTCTTTTGTTGACATTACATGAAAGCTCTATATGGAGGTCCAGAAAGTTTGGACGATATATACCTGATGAGGGTGCAGTTTACGTCTCAAATTGCTTGCATGTCTCTTTGCTTTCAAAATTTTTCTGAAATGCGTCTGCTTCTAGGGATATTTCTGAATGAGCAGTATCGATATAGCCATGGAGGTAACAAATGTTGACAAGGCTACTAGGTTCGCTTGGGCAGAGTTCGGTAGAAATGGGTATTTATCTGGTGGGGGAAGCATGCATTCATCTCCATTGAAGTATACTTTTCTTGGAAATGCCCATCCTTGTTTCAATGTAAATGTGTTCTTGTCTTTCTGAAGTAGCACTTCGGACTGTACATTTCCTAGTGGCCCTGCTTCCATCAGCAGATCGTTGTAAAACTTCATTCCGTAGAACATGCCCGTGTCGTCTGCGCAATCAGAATCACAGATTGATTAGAAAGTTAGCCTGACTCTTGCCCTCAAATTCCCAGTAATTTAGGTAGAAAAGGTTGATGAAGCGTCGTAGCCTTAGCACTTACTTATCGATTGGTACGCGATGAGAGGCTTGTAGTCGAAGCTGAAGACTTGGGTGATGCTGTTGAGATTAGGGTGCTGTGCGACAAGCGTCCACTGGGTGTAGTTCAGTCTGTAGTTGAAGTTCGTGACGGCGATCTTTACGCGCCAATAGTCCTTGTAGTTGAGCTTCACATGCCAGTGAACCCTTACAGGGCACATGTGATGCGTGCACTGCAGAAGCGGCTCATTGTCCTTCCTCGGCGTGTTTATTCCCGCTTTGTGGAGTAGTTTGGAGTCGCTCCTGGCCAAATCAGGTCATGAGCCTTTTTGTATTCAAATGTTGTTGAGAAATCTACTCGGAGATCTTGCACAAACCGCTTATACCAAGTTTGATAAATTTTCAGTTGGATACCACAACAGTGTATTACCCAGAGAATAAAGGAAAATCACGGGGCTTACGCGATGCAGTTGTTCTTTCTATGGCAACCACAAGCACAAGACGGGCAAGGCGTGATCGAGTTGTTGTAGAAAGATGAGAACGAGACGCAGCAGCTCGGGTTCTTAGAAACCAAGAACTGTGAGTAAGTGCAGGTGACATTCCAAGTCACTGCATACAAACTATGCTCAGGAGCGATTGGAAAAGGAAAACACAGTATTGCCTATTGAATTAACCAAAAGCATAGTCCACTTGAAAAGGGAACTTACTCAAAGCTTGAGTCTTCCTCCTCCGGTCAGCTGTGAAGTACACCGTTGAGGGCACGACTTTCGCGGGCCCGCAAGTGTATCCTGGTCCCGGGCCAAGCAGAGTGAAGTTCTTGGGGAGTTTGACCGTCTTATTGGAGGTGCCGGCTAGCCCGACACTGACCTGGAAGGCAGAGACCGAGGCGGCCGGGTCCTGGCCCCATGACGCGAGGATGCCACCTTTGCAGCAGTTGGTGAACTGCTGGTTGTAGGGGACTCCGGGGAGAAAGTCGACAACTATCGGGTCTTTCTTACAGCAATGTGGTACATTGCCCTTGAACTTGGAACAATCTCCTTGTTCTGTGGTTTGTGCTCCAACCATTGACCATATCACTTCCTTCTTTGCCCAGCTCCACCCTAGTGTCCAACCCGGAGTCGTGATTTGCCGGTACATTTGGAAGTTACTCATTGTGACAGCAGCCTGGTTTTAGTTTTATTAACTGTCAACGGTATATTTACAACGGCATTCCAAGATATAATCTTCAAAGTAGGGCAATCATCAATCCAAAATTAGTGCACTCACCACATAGCCATCTGCAGTCCAGGACATTACGTCCCATTTGATCGTAATGTTGCCGTTTGGATCTAGAGGATCATACGCAACTGCAATCATGAAGAGAAGGAAAAGAAAACAGTTATTTACCGCCAAAATTGTGGGGCGACAAAGTTTGAAATTCATGTATTTCGACATGCTGGGCAAGGCCAACCTGTATGAGGAATCATTAGCATAAAAATGGCTGCCAAGAACATGAACTCAAATATCAGGGACAATGAGCTTTTTCCATCTTCAAAAACTTTCCCTTGACAAGTGAAGAGATCTTCAGATTCCATTTCTGGTGCTGGCAGTTACACTCGGTCTTCAGCCAACTTAGAAGCGATGAACGGTTCGTGGGAGGAGTGTGTTAAATCTTGTATGGAGGAAAGATGAGACTATGTAACATGTCACCTACTAGTTGGTAAGCTTTCCTTCTGATTTTTTTTTTCAAAATTTCGCTCTCATGCACAGTGATTTTCCTTGTTCCTTCAATTCTATTTCTGCATCTTGAAGCAACATGCAGGTGAGAATGATGGCAGACGCTGGAGGAAAATTTTCCTGGTTTGGATGAACATAACACGTGAACAGTCAGTTCCTTGTCTGTGATCGTAGCCAAAATGTTCCCTTCTCTATAAGTCTAGGCGAATGCTCGAAAATTATCGACAAAATGATTTTCGAGGAAATAAATTGGAGTGTTGGGAAATAGATCAGTAGCCTTAGCTCCATAAGTCGAGTCCTGAGTTAGGAAATATGGGCACGGCTGACACGGAACGGACTCAGGCAACATTGTTCGGTAATCAAGATTTCCAAGCGTTTCAAATCGTAAACTGAAATCTGAAGCTTTTCCAATTGCATGTATTTTGATTGTTTGCCTCAAAAGCCCCATGAAATACTAGGATCATCAAAAAGAGATGTGTGTTCATTAAAATTCATGTCTTTCTCCCAATCTATAAAAAAAACAATCAATTTGTCTTGAGCCCATTAATTTGGTTGACTCTCATCTTCAAGTATCATACCAAGTTGCTTTTTATATCTATGAATTGCTGCTCCACTTTGCTGGGTTGCTTAGAAATGCAATGCAGGGACAAGTGAGATCAGATCTCTCTGTCTGATAAATCATGCCCATCTGCCAGAGCTGAATGAGGTGGCTCAAGATTAACTATCTTAGACCTAAGTGGTTAGAAGACAGAGTACAAATTGGAGAAAGCAAAATTCCTATAGCTGACTAAAATCTCATGATATGACAGGATTAGAGCTTAACTACTGACTGTAACATTAACAAACCCTCAGCAAAGTAAAATATTCTAGAAGATGACGCATATTTGACTCGCTGACGGTTCGCAGAAGATTTAGAAAGTTAATGGAAAGAATTGAACAAGTCGCCGTATCGACTTATTCACAACATAGACCGGTTTATACAGACACTAGGACATTGGTTCTGAAAGAAGACTTCTTTCCCATTACCACATCACTCACATATGACATTCCAACCTCCGATGAGCGATTTTGCCGCCGCGCAAGACTATTTGATTGCTGTTGCCTCTGAAGGACCCACAGGTGTTGAATCAGCTAGAAAAACTGCTATAGGCTATACAGGATGTATGACTTAGGCAGGATTGTTTAACCCGAACCAACTGATGAAGACGTTCAGAAAAAGCTATTTCACTAATGTCTTAGATTGATCAGAAAAATTATGGTAAAATCTTTGGTTTGCAAAAGATTAAGCTACCAAATGGAATGGACTTGTTGCCTTTCCAGGGATCATCCATGGACTGAATTTTGCATTTGGCCGGCTTCCGCAACATGCTCATAAGGTCATAAACATGATATTATGCCAAATGCTTCTATCATCTTGCACGTCACGAGATTTCATTACATATTAGGCGAATTTTTATGAGTCATTTGCTATTATGATCAAGGCAGTCCATATATTTCTCACATAATTGTACTTCTAGGCTTTTTTACAGATTT
This sequence comes from Rhodomyrtus psidioides, assembly GCA_021437785.1. Classification (NCBI taxonomy): domain Eukaryota; kingdom Viridiplantae; phylum Streptophyta; class Magnoliopsida; order Myrtales; family Myrtaceae; genus Rhodomyrtus; species Rhodomyrtus psidioides. Next base: position 6,572,518 of record JAILYB010000015.1, on the reverse strand, counting down.
CACCAGCATGTACACATTTTGACAGTAGACTCGATATCATATACTCTGTAAAGTTCTTGCATATATGTATTCCCATCGACGAACCCTTAGAGCAACAACATTTTTTTCCTTTCGGTGCTACCAACCTCTCTATGACAGAGGCGACCGCTGCAATCGTCTCAGGTGCGAGTAGACGGATATGAGTATATATGATGCCGTTCACGTCATAGTATCAGCGGCATCAGTACCAAGATGAAGAAGAGAGCCAAGGCCGAAACTGAAGAAGGATTCGAAGGAGCTATGTTTGGTAGAGAAGGGTATTTATCAGGAGGCGGCATCATGCACTTGTTGCCGTTAAAGTAGACTCTTCGAGGAAAAGCCCAGCCGTGATCCCATGTAAAAATACTCATGTCTTTCTGGAGAATCATCTCCGATTGAACATTCCCTTCTGGCCTTGCTTGCATTAGTAGGTGATTGTAGTACTTTATGCCGGAAAACATCCTGGTGTCATCTGCATATAAGGCAATCATGAAAAATGAGATTAAGATTTTATCATGTCTTTCGACTCATCAAATTACAACTACACCATGTATTTTAATCTCTTTCAAAGTGTTAAGTAGCGAGAGCGGTACTATGTCGTGGAAGGTATGCGGTTTGACTGTGTTCACTTATCACAACAATTAGGCCAATTTGTTGAAGGTCAACGTGCAGACAAAGCTAAAATCAAATTTTATGAGCGATACTCGCATTCTTTTCTGTAAAGGCCGTGTGCTTACTGATGGAACCAAACGCGTCGAGTGGCTTACAGTCAAATCTATAGACTCGAGTGATGTTGTTGAAGTTGGGATGCTGCGCAGCAAGTGTCCACTGTGTATAGTTCATTTTGTAGTTGAAACTGGTGACTGTGATCTTCACTCTCCAGTATTCGGGAAAAGTACGCCTGGAGTGCTTTAACTTTCGTACGGTGTGCATTTAAGTGCCTTAACTTTTAAAGTGTGCACTTAAGTGCCTTAACTTTTAAAAAGTGTTCACTTAAGTGCATATGCTGACGTGGCCACCGGAAAAAGTGAGATGGCCGCCGGAAATGCTGACGTGGCGCCGGTGAACAGTATTTTTTATTAATATTTAATGTACATATGGATTTTCAGAAACTATTAAAAAATACAAAGAAAATCCACGTGTACACTGTTCGCCGGAGTTAGCACTTAACTGCACACTTTTACTCCGATTAGGCACTTAAGTGCACACTTTGAAAGTTAAAGTACTTAAGTGCACACCGTACGAAAGTTAAGGCACTCCAGGTGTACTTTTCCCCCAGTATTCTCTATAGTTGGCCTTGACGTGCCAATGTATCCGGATAGGACACACGTGATTCGTGCACTGCTGCGACGGCGTGTCTCCTTCAATGGACGGTTGCGATCCCACCACACTCTGAATCTTGTTCCCGCTCTTGAATCACATTCCAGCATGAGATATCAGTGTCCAAAATGCAATCACCCTGGCAAATTCTTATGTAGAAGTTGTTAAAACACTTACCTGATGCAGTTAGCCGTTCCGTCGCAGCCGCAAGCACAAGACGGACATGGCGTGATCATAGGGTTGTAGAAAGAGGAAAAGGACAGTAGGTTGGATTTTCAGAAACAGCCATTTGCGAGCAAGTACAAGTCACGGTCCATGACACTGCCGTTGGAGGTTATGGTTCAAGAGAGTAGAAAGGTTTTTGAGGAATTTTTTTACCACGCACATTCGCGAAAGGGATAAAACTGGCTCTGATACCATGAAGAATTCTACGTAAAGGGAAGAAGTTTTTGGAATAAATTGATGATCTTTTTCTTAAAGCATCATCCCATATTTATATTAATAAAGGAATCAATCACGTACAATAACATCCCTAATAATATGACAATCAAATCTCTCAAAATATGAAATCCCATTAACTAGCGTACTAATAATGGAATTTATGATATTCCATCAATTAGATCACTAATTATGGATCTAAATATAAAATAAATATTACAACATGAAGAATTCTACGTAAAGGGAAGAAGTTTTTGGAATGGATTGATGATCTTTTTCTTAGAGCATTATCCCATATTTATATTAATAAATGAATCAATCACGTACAATAAGATCCCTAATAATATGACAATCAAATCTCTCAAAATATGAAATCCCATTAACTAGCATACTAATAATGGAATTTATGATATTCCATCAATTAGATCACTAATTATGGATCTAAATATAAAATAAATATTACAACACCCCCCTCAAGTTGGCGCATGGATGTTGCACATGCCCAACTTGGACACATGATAATCAAATACTCGTTTGCTCACTGCCTTAGTGAATGTATCTGCGGTCTGCTCTGAGGATTGAACAAATGGAGTACAAAATTCTCCTAAATCGAGCTTTTCTTTGATGAAGTGTCGGTCAATTTTCACATGCTTAGTCCTATCATGCTCGATGATAGGACTAATTCCGTGTACAACTTCAAAAGGTGAATATCTAGTAGTATAGCTCGATGAACGATTATAAGCAAATTCAGCATGAGCAAGCTTCAAATCCCAATCTGTGACATTTTGAATTTCCGCCCATTGAGGCTTGAGATATGAAATGGAAGCTTGAATTGGTAATTGAAAATAAAGAATTTCAAAATTGAAAAAGGATTTGACGTCGCCTTGCCAATGGTTCTTCAAAATAGGAAAAACGGAGTTTCGAACGAAAATTGACAAATTACCGTTTTGCCCCTCAACCTAGTACCCTTGCCTTAAGAAAATTTGGAGGGCAAAGTAGTCATTTAGACCCTCCAATGTGGCTGCCGAAATTTGATAGGGACAAGTCAATGGAAGTTAATGGCTTAAGTGGCAAATTATTGGTGCCAAGCCATGTGTTATCCTTAGGAGAAGCCAAGCATTATTTTTCATTAAAATCCATCATGTCAAATTGACCTCAATAATTGGTGGAACTTCTTCCCTAGCCTTGCTCAGCCGTGTACCCCTCTTCCTCTCTTCCATTTCCTTCATTTTCTCCTTCCTCTCCTCTCTCGGCCGAGAACCTCTCTCGCGGACTAACAAAAATGGCTTCACTGTTTCGGCTATAACTTTGTCGTCCGACATTGGATTGAGGTAAAACTACCGCCATCTGAAAGCTTATCGTCTTGCCGTTCCAACAAGGTATTATAGGATCAATTTGGCCCAGTATTTATTCTCGTAGGTCTGTTTGAATGGGCAAAGGTTATAATTTGATCCGATTTTGAAGAGAATCCGTTTTTGGGTACTTAGGACTTCAAATGGCTCTAAATTTTCGGTGAGTCACTCTAAACTCATAGTATAAGAGTCGAGCAAGTTGAGATTACGGATTTGTAGGAGTTGAAATGGGTTTTGATGGATGAAACCCCTTGATCTTTTATGGACAGATTCTGCCCGCTTGAAGATCGTGGGGAAAACCGAGTGGTTCGAAGGCTTTGTGGGATTGTTTCACTTCAAAACTCTCGGTGAGGTTGCTAGACATGTAAAATAAGATGTTAGCAAGTTTATTTCATGAGAAATTGGAACCTAGGATTGAGTTATGGGTTGATTTATGCGGGTTAGACCAATACCGATTCTGCCCTGTTGATGTTCAGCTATAACCGAATCTGTTGGGGGTTGAATAAAGGCTATTTTGGCATTGAAATGATTAGTGAGACATCATAAGACATTATATGATATGTTATTGAGGAGTATGTGAAGTGGATTGAAATTTAGAGGTGATTTCAGGGCTGTTTGAGGTGACAAATGGAGATGTCGTCCAATCTGCCCGTAACGCGCATCGATTTTGAATTGAGTCGTTTTAAGTTGTTTGGTATCCAAATTGAGCTCCGTTTTCACTTACATGTCTGTGAGATCTTAAAGTTTAAGTCCGTAGAATTTGTTTTCTCAAAAAGCAGTAGAAAATTTGTAATTTTCGTGAGACTGAACCTGATTGTGGGGGCTCAAATTGGGCAGTTTTAGGTGAATTGAGACTTTGGATGACTTGCATTGATAGAACGACAATTGGCATGCTTAGGGGCATTGAATTAATACTGTGACGGCTTGAGAATAAGGTGTTGTGTGTGAAATTGAAATATATGTGCAAGGGAATTGAGAATCGAATGAGTTTTGATGTGGAATTGTTGAAATTCTCTAGGACCGTGTGTGATCCTTGTTGGCCGAGAGCTTACTGAGTTAGGTAGCTCATTTGGATGGAATATGCTACTTTGATTAAAGAGGTAAGTGTTCTCTAAACTTTTACTTGAACACTAGGACACTATTGGATAGATTGGTTAGATGAATTGACTGATTGGTGAAGCCTGTGGCTTAAATTGCTTGATGCAATCATGTGATGATTATATGATGATTGATAACTGAGTTAATAAATGTCTTGTATGCCCTGAGATGATCATTGGCTTGTATGCCCTGAGATATCAACTGGCTTGTATGCCCTGGGATATCATTTGGCTTGAATGCCCATGTCAATTACATCGCGGCTTGGAGCCCTGGCGATGAGTGAATAAAATGGCTATGATGCCCTATGATATATTGGGCTATAGTGCCCCAGCGATCAATTGGCTTGGAGCCCCGAAGATCGCATTGGCTGTGAACCCCAGTAATAACGATACCGATTGGCTTGTAGCCACGGTGGTATTGAGTGGCTGTGAGCCCCTGTAATAACAATTGACTGTGAGCCCCAGAGGTACCGATTGGCTTGTAGCCCCGATGGTACCAATTGGCTATGTGCCCTGATGATATCGATTGGCTTGTAGCCCCGGTGATATCAATTGGTCAGAGTGCCCAGAGAAGTACATCGCGGCTAAGAGCCTAGGCGATGAATGATTGTGATAACTGTGAAAATTATGTGTATGTGTTTGCATGTCATGTGATGTTGTTTGGCTGAGCTTTTGCTTATCACTTATTGTGTAGTCTGGTGGAACGAGGGATCAAGTCTAGGTTTAGGGTTCGCTTACTGAGATTTATATATCACCCCGTTGGGGATTAACATTTTTCAAGTTCCAAGCGAGGAAGCATCAATTTGCTAAGGATTGGCATTCGAGGAAGTAGTTAGTTGAATGAATGTAAGATATTTTGTGAACCTAGGGATTGTAATTATTTTTGTGGATTAGGAATTGAACCCTTGGTATTTAACTACTGTAACCCCCGACGTACATTTATTCATATTAGAAGTGTACCATGTTCCTGTCCCAAGTCACCTTGTTGTTTTATGAGTGGAGTTGTTTCTCGCTTCCATTGACTTTAATGGATAGTGATGTTTGAAGGCCAATGAGTCCTGGGCAGCTGTAAAGAGAGTAACAAGGCCTTGGTGGGATGTTTGCAGATCAAACGGGTTCGGGGCGTGACATCCCCGTTTAAGTGGTATTAGAGCAAGGTCGGCTTGATCCAATTTGATTGAGGTTTGGAGTGATAAGGAGTGATGACTTAAGGACAATTAGATAGTGAGACCTATAGGATTAGGCTTTGATTGTTGAATCTTGAGGATTAGAGGCTTGAACTTGTGTGGTATTCTAATGGTCCTAGTGTTGACTTTAATGGATGATATTGAGTGATGTGGTGATTGAGGTTTAAGTGGAAGCATGCTGAAACTAAATAGACTTAAGCATGGATTTTGAGGTAGTAATTGTGCTTGAGGTTAGTAGAGAATTGCTTATGATTAAAGGGACAATTGAAATATATGATTGTGATTGTGGTTTGTCAATGACCTAACTTGAGGAATGTGAGTTATAAAGAGACGATTAGTATTAGTGGATTCAGGCTTGAATTGTGTTATACCTTGATGATTTTAGTTATCGATGGTTGTTGACAACTTTGGGTGATATGAGATGAGATGTATACAATGAGTTTTTGGATTGAAGATCAGTTGAGATCGAATGCATGTGGATTTGACTTGAATAGCGATTAAAATTGAGTTGTATGAGTGAATATAAGCAATTGATCCATATGATGTGATGGTCATTGGTGGAATTAGAAACCTTCGATGGATAAGAATTGATCTGAAGGCGATTGTGGTATGACAAGTAGTGAGGAAAGTCATGATGTGCACGTGTTTGTTACATTAAAATGAAAGTTGATGAGGGTGTATGCATGTGTTTATCACTATCAGACTTAATAAATTGTCACTTTGGCAAACGTCCAATTTAGAAGTTGAATCTCTTATTTCTCGAGGGAAGATCTGTCCCTCCATCACCAATTACACCATGCTCAATTCTCAATTATAAGCATCCGTTACTTAATTCACATATCCTAAGCGATATAAGGTATCACAATCATGACCTTTCCTTTAGTCCTCTTTGGGATAGTCAATACTCTCAACTTTTATAGTTCAGATACTTGCAAGGTATTACCTTCCACAAGCAACGCTCCTATATTCGTAAGTAATTTCATCCATTAGTGTTGTCTCTAGTTCAGTTCCTCTCGAAAAGCTAACGCTTTATGCTCTTGTCGTATACATAGGTTTGAAACCTTCTTCCAAGCAAGTCTTGTTTCCCAGAATTCGTCGCAAGGACAGTTGCAAGCCAACTCCAACCATGCACTAAGCGTTCCAATTCCTGTGGTCTTATTGTCACGGCGCAATCGTATAGCCCACTTCAATTTGTCTTGCTATGCCTCAATCTTCCTTTCTGCATCACGTCGTTATAATTCTCTCGATCCTTTTGATTCCAGACGAGAACGCCACTGTCGGCGTAGTCATTAATCTGACTTAAGTCCTCGAAAACTCTTTTCATAATCATTCACCCATGGAATAGCTCTTTTGGGGAATCTTCCCACGACGTCTATAGCAATCCATCAATTCCAAGAAACTTCAAATTTCATTAACTCACATCAACCTCAATCGATCCATATTCATTAAGGACTCCATAGGGATTTCATTTCCCATAAACTTCAAGACCAAGGAATCTTGTCTTGTCAAGTTCAGAGCTCACGCTTTTCACATTTAGCATATACCGAACTTTTCCTTAGGGTCCATAGAACACTCTTGGAAGTTGTTCATGCTTCTCATGACTCCTCAAATGAGTTCGATCATCGTCTCTAAAGACGGTAACAATCAATCCAATCATTCCTTAGATACTCAACCCGACTATTATCAGCTTCTTGCCATTATGTGTAGAATCGTTCAAATTGTCCTTCATATTTTTCACTTGAGGGTTCAAACCTTGACCTTCCACTTTCATGAGTCTCTACTTGGACCATGCAACATTTTGTCCATTTTTGTCACTCTTTCCTTAAGAAGCATTAGTGCCTTAGCCTCTAGGTTCCACAACCACCTAATGCGACCCTACCTCAATTTCATTCATTCAACTGAACATCAAGATTATCCAGGAATTCAACGTTGTTTACAGGACAGTTCCTCAGAATCATCTTTACGGAGGCCATTCGAGCTCTGCGTCTTCTTTCTTGGTCCAGACGCTTAATCTTGTTGACACCTAATTTCGGATTAGTCTTTTTTAGCTTATTTTTAGAAAATTCATAAAAAAAATTCACAAAAAGTCAAAAAGTTACAAAATCAATTTTGGTGGCCTTGGCCAAGCCCAAGGAACCATTTTTGACCAAAAAAATAATTTTTTCATATTTTTCGTATTTTTTAGTATTTTTAGAAAATAGGAAAATATTTGAAAATTCAAGAAAAATAGCATTCGAGGTCGCAAAAATATGTAAAAATAGTCAATATTTTTATTTTAAATCATTTGTCTTTTTGACCTCATAAAAAGTCCAAATTCAAATTTAATTTTATGTGTTCCTTTGTTACGCATATGTTTGAATTTGGTAAAAAAATATCAATTAAGTCTTTTAATTTGCAATTTTGGCATTCTTAGGATCTTGACATTCAATCTAAGTGTCCCTCATTGCAAATTACCCAATTATTTGCACAAATCGCTCAATTGCATGAATTGGGCAAAATTACATACCTAATTGCATTTTAATCCTTGAATTTGGGCACATTTGAAATTACTTTCAATTTAGGGACTATCATTACAAATTGAAATCACTGCCTAATGTTTTTCACTATTTTGAATCGATTGGCATAGGTGGTTTTGTCCAATTTGATCATTTGAGCCTTCAATTTCATAATTTCCCAAATTGCAATTAAGGATAAATTTATGATTTTTGTAGAAATTGACATGAACTTTTGGGAAAAATCACATTTTTAGATAAAATTGATGTCCTAAATTCGATTCTGAGGTTTAATTACAAAAAATTCCAATCGAATTGCGATTAATTTTCAAAATGGGATTAGAACCGGTTCTGACCGGTCAGACCGCCCGGTCAGGCCAGTCGAAAAGGTCTGGAACAGTGTCTTCTTCCCCAAAGCTTCACGCGACAATTGCAGGTTTGAAGCCCGAGTTTCAGTGAGAAAATTGAGGGGCAATTCGCGAATAATTAGAAGTGAGATGGTGGGCATTTTGTTCCTATCATCATCCACCGTCGATCAACACCGGCGACACTACCTGACGTCGTCAGGATAGGAAGTAATCGACTGGTCAAGGCGGCGGGTACTTGTAAAAGTCAACAAAAGCAAAACTCAGATCAAATTCGTCCAAATTCCCACCAAATGGAGAACGCCAGAGGTCTTGACGGACACGGATGGAAACCCAACGGATTTCGTGACCGTCCGACGACCAAATGGCGCATGGGAGGCACGTGACAAGGGGCAAATGAGAGTTACCCCGATTGGCGGCAAAATTTGAAAAGGGAGATATAGCCTTAGAAGGCTTTCGAGAACGAAGCGTTGGTTCATTCGGTTGGAGAGGTCTAACAGAACCGAGAGAGAGAGAGAGAGAGAGAGAGCTCACCCTTCATCGCTATTGTCGAGGGTTGGAGCTCGAATTGTGAGGGCGCTAGTTGTTGACACCTGATTTTTGACCGTCCGTTATTATAGTTTTTATTTCTAAAATTAATTAAAAATAGCAAAAAGGTCAAAAATTACAAAATCAACTTTGAGAGCCTTAGCCTAGCCTTAGGAACCAATTTTGAACAAAAAATATTTTTTGAATTTTTTAATATTTTTTGGAATTTATTTAATTATAAAAATACCCAAAAAAATCAGGAAAAATACCATTCGTGGTCAGAAAATTACACAAAAATATTCAGAAATTTTATTTTAATTTCCTCTTTAATATTTTCACTTTTTACCAGGGAAATTTGGCTCGGTTCATGGGGGTCCTTCACAAACCTAATCCCGAACCGGGCCTAAAAAATCCTTTTCGAGTCTTTTAATTTTCAATTCTCGGTTTTTATAAGCTATGACATTGGATTCTAGAGTATTGAAATGCAATTGGGTCAATTGGCCCTCCAATTTGATCAATTTTAACCAAAAGGGCTTAATTGCATAAAAATCTTTCAATTTAGTCCCCGGTTTTACAATTTGTGAAATTAAATTTCACACGGGCACACCCATTAAAATCAAACACCTCTACCCTATAGTTTTCATCATGCTTAATCCATTGGTGGGCTCAATTTTGAATAATTCGATCGTTTGGACCTTCGATTTGGTGAAGTTAATTTTCGGATCCTAGGGACAATTTGGGGTTTTCACAGAATTTCAATAAATTGATTCACGAAAACACTCATATTTGATATAAAATATGTCAAGGAGTCCGATTATGCAATTAATTTCACAAAAATAAGTCGAATCGGGGCTCAATTTGAGCGAATTGGTCGAACCGGGCCGGTCGGGTTAGACCCGACCCGACCCGGTCCGACCGGGTCTGCAACATTGTTGCAGACCCATGCCGCGCACCGAACAGAGGAAAACAGGGGGGGAGTGGGCAGCGACGTTTTAAAAGGAAAAAAGGACTATGCGCATGGGGAACCATGGAAGACGTCGGGGGTCGGACTTTGGCAGAGGTGTGGGCACGGAAAGCACGCCGGTCGGCCACCGGAATGGGAGGGGAAGCTCGGTTTAAGGGGAGTTTTGTTGAGGGAAGAAGAATTTTTTTAGAGAGCAAAACAAAAGATCACAGAACCATTGCCAAGCTTCAACCAACGATACTAGTCGTCACTGAAGCCTTGGTGGCCGTCGACAACCTTTGACAGGTCAATACTCTCCCCCGGTCTTCGTTTTTTTTTATGCCCGCCAGGCGCTCGACGAAATGCCCGAATGGGCTTTGCATTTTTCGGGTCTCGGTCGGGACCCCCCGAGTCCTATTTGCTTCGTACTTTGCTCCTAAACTCCTCTAACACCATCCCTCCGCTCGACTTACCTGTCCTTTCGCATCGAAACCACGCCGGAGGTGGTGGCCGGACCCCCACATGCTCGGACCGAGCCGAGAGCTTCCACCGGCGAAACCATTGGTGGCCGAGGCCGAGGCGACCCCAGGTAAGGTTATAAACCTTGCTTAGATGCTGTTTGAGGTTGTGGAACTAAGCTTTGAACGTAGAAAAGCTCCGGCAAAATTTTCGTCGGAACCGGATTAGGGGAGGTCCGGTTCGCCGGTTCCTAGCATGTTCATGGTCACCGTTTGTATTGCACGTTAATGTTTAGGCGTTAAGGAGTCGAATGGTGTTTAAATGGTGAGAAAATGCCAAGTTTTGTGTTCGGTTTGTATTTTCCGGCGAGAAATCCGGCGGGCTTGCCGGAATTGGTACTGTTCCGGTGTCTTCTCCGGCGGCAGTGGCCCGGTCAACCGGTCAACGGCTGACGTGGCATGCCACGTCGGCAGCCACGTCAGCGTGGGGGCCGCGGTCTGTAAATTAAACCGCCCAGATCGGACGGCCGTGGCTTCGCCACGTGTCGCGATCTGGGCTTTTGTAAAATAAAATAAAAAAAAGGATTTTCAGAAATTAATAAATGATTTTTGAAAATATTAAAATATTTTGATCCGACGGTTGTTATCGCGCCAAGTGGCACTCTGAGGAGCGTCCGATTTGACCAAAGATCGGACGCGCCAGAGGAGGCCACGTGGCGCGTCCTGGACCGTCGGATCAGGGGAATTTTCGGATAATTAAATAAAATAGATAAAAAATCCAAAAATTGTTTAAAAAATAAAAAAATATTTAAAAATCAAAACGGTGTCGTTTTAGGCCGGTGTCGACCCCTAGGGTCGGGCCGGGCGCCCGAGAGGCGTGGGCCGGGTCTGACCCGGCCCGGAAAATATTTTTAAATATTTTAAAAAAATTCAGAAAATAATAAAATAATCAAAAATCAATAAAAAATGAAAAATCATGAAAAATTCAAAAAAATTCGGAAAATTCAGAAAAATTCTAAAAAATTCCAGAAAATAGGAAATGGCCACATTCAACTGGCCATGACCTGTTCGGGGTCTTTCGACCCCCGGTCTTTCCAGAAATGACGGTTTTGCCCTTTCGGCAAACCGTCTTCCAAAAAATTCTAAAATATCCAGGAAAATCCCAAAAAATAGGAAATGGCCACAAACAACTGGCCAAGACTCATTTCGGGTGTTTTGAACCCCGAACGTTCTTGAAAATGACGATTTCGCCCTTCGGGCGAGTCGTCTTCCAAAAATTGAAGAAAAATCAAGAAATTCCAAAAAAATTCTCAAAAGTGGGAAATGGCCACGAACAACTGGCCATGGAATATTTTGGGTAATTCGGTATCCCAACCTTCCAAAATTGACGATTTTGCCCTTCGGGCTAATCGTTTCCAAATCTTCCCATTTTACCCCCAGTTCTAAATCACACATTCCCTAAGCCCTTTATGGCTATACTAGGAGGCCCATGATTGAAATTGATGTGCATTGACATGATTTATTTATGCACTTGACTTGCGTTTTCATTATATTGACTGTGATTTGATAGGACCAGTCTTCCAATCTGCATGAAACCCTGACTCATACCTACCTCACCCAAAATTGCGCCTGCATGAACTCTTAGTCAGGAAAATCACTCGCGTTAGGTACCGAAAGGGCGTTGGTAATGACACCGACGTAACCAAGTCCCCGAACCCAAAATCTCTGGTTCCGCAGAACTGATCGACCTCTCCCAATCGATTAGTAAGGTTTCCGGTCTACCCTCCAAGAAAGACCGGTGGCGACTCCAAATGCATGCACAAATTGCACATGCCACCACGACCACACTAAGGTCGAAAGCGATCGACTCTTATCGTCGAATCCCTCAAAGAAAACTCCCGCCGCGATTTGGTATGGGCCTGGGAGGGCCCGCGCCGATCCAGAGCCCGCGATCGGTAATCCATTAGCCGCGTCCGTTTTGATTTTCGGACGGGTCGCGACAGCTGGCGACTCCACTGGGGACATTGTTCTAGAACACTTGGTTCTGGACCTCAAGTGGACTTAGGCCGTAATTAAAACGTTGAGTGATTTTTCTAACCTTGCAGGCACTCTTGAAGGTGAGGTAAGTCCGCTCACGATAGGTGTTATATGTTTTTTGCAGATTGGAGTGATAAGGGGAGTAGTCTGTGATTAACATTGTCTTATGCAGGATGGGCGTGGGCATGTATGTTATATGGATGATTTGAAGCGCTGATTGATATATAAATTGTTGCGCATGATTCACTGCATATTTGAGGATCACGACACTTTGCACAAAGCGCCCAAACCCAGGCCGCGAAATCACCTTTTCAGGTAGCCATAGATCAGGGATCGATATGCAACGCCCTAGCGTGGATTGCGCTGGGGTCGACCATATTCGATCCCACTCACTATCCAAGTCGAGACTTTTATCCATTTGTTGTGGATTGCACTCATGGACGAATTTATCGACTCGGATAGAGGGAAGCCTCTAGGTTCCTCACCTAAGCCCCTTTGATTTTTAGAGTCAAGCCTCACTTGTCTCATGCGCATGTATATGGATGGTTGGTATACCCAAAACCAAAATCATTGGATATCTCTTCTGGTAAGATCTTTTCATTATTATTAGGACCACTTGCTGTCTTTTACTTCTTGCATAGCATGCTGCACTCATCAAGTTTGAATGGTTGAGTCTAATTCCATTTTACAGTACATATAAAATAGAGATGGTTTCCCCGAATCGGCCCAAGGTCCTGGAGGTATTCCAGTACGAGCGACGCATCGTCCGACACGAAGCCACCGAGACATTCAATGGGTTCCACTCCTTTCGTTTCATCCAAGGAAGGGCGCTTACGGGACGCAACCTTATCCGAGGAACGAATTGTTTTTACACCAAGTCCGCGGAACAACTCGAGCGCGCACACAAGTTCGAACTTGACAGGGAAAAGATGTGGAATATCTATCTGAAACTGAGGGACGTGTTTAGCAGGATAGGAGCAATACCAGCACCCCCTCCAGAAGTTATCGAGATCTTGTCAGACGGAGATGAGTCTACTGGAGGACACGCGTCACCTACCCACCCTGTGGTCCTTCCATCTGATGAGGAAGGAGACCTGACCTAGGCAGAACAGCGGGGGCACCCGACATCACCTGACGATCCGATTTGGGGCATCACCTTAGGTCCTTTAGGGTTGCTTTTCCGGCTAGGTCTTCGAAAGTTAGTCGGTCTTTTGAGTCTGTAAAGGGCATCCGCCTGTGGATCTCCCTCCTATCCCTTGCGCTTTAATTCCCGAGTCATAGGCATCTTAACACCGGAATGCGACATTGGAATTCCACCCAATCATTCAGACTTCCCTGGTCCAATCGTATGTCGCTGCCATTTGAAATTTTAGTTAGAACTCGCGTCTGGTTTGTGCGACACAAGTGCGAGGATCTAATTCTCATTTCATGACACATGCGACATGTGATTGAATCAATTCACGCCATGCATAAGCATATCATCTGCATAGCATCATTATTTTCGTCCATTTCATTGTACCCTTTGATGGGGTTAGCGTTGGGACCCCAATTTGGTATTCCTTTTATCCAAACGGGGGAGCCCAACCTTCATCACGTCTGGGGTAAATAATGATTTGAACGAATCTAATGCCTGAGTAATCCATGGATAATTAATCACATTCTCATATTCTAGACTTGATGGGGAGAGGTGACATCCAAATCATCCCGGTCCCGCATAAGGAGCTACAAATGTGGTGGGGACGCCTCAACGAGACCAACCAGACTTACGTCAAGCAAAGACTAGGGCACCTCGTGGATCTTGTCAAAATCAGATATCAACCAGCACTCATACAAGCGTTGGCACGATACTGGGATCCAACTACGCTGACGTTTAACTTCGAGGGCTTAGAGATCACGCCCACACTGGAGGAGTACACAGCCGTCATCGGAGTCAAATTCCAAGAACAATCAGCTCGTCCTCCTTTAGGCCTTAACCCGTCCAAACTGCTATCCAAATTCCTTCGTCTCAAGACCATCGAGATTGAAAAGATTCTCAAATCTAACTCCGGTAGATTCCCATTCTCATTCCTATTTGACAACTACTCGAATCTGCCTATTGACACTGGCCATAGGGCTGGAATGATCTTCATCCTAGCTTTCTTTGGATTCGTACTGTTCCCTACATCCCGAACCACATTTAATCCTTCCATCGTCCACATAGTCCACCAGGCATGCGACCGTTTAGACTACTCGCATATGATCCTCGCAGAAACTTTCCTATCCCTGAATCGCTACAAAGCTGCTCTAGACCATTCCCAGTCCTCTCGGAAGACTATCTTTCAAGCCTCCAATGGTCTCCTCTTCATGTGGATCACCTCTCACCTCAAAATGCTCAATCTTCATGTGGGCTGCACCCGAATCGACGAAGATATCCATCCTATCCAGTCCTTCCTCAAATGTCAATCGCTCATTTCCAATCGTTCTTTCATTAGCTGGTACAACCTCCTAAAAAGGCTAGAGCCCGGACAACTCCGATGGCGGCTGAGGCGACCCAAAATGTGCAAGGCACGCATCAATACCAAAGATGGGGGACAGATCCCACTCTTGGGAATCACAGGGGCCTTATCATATCATCCGGTTAGAGTTGTCAGACAATTTGGCATGCTGCAGGATATCCCTCCCCAAGTCCTCCCTGACAAGTTCGCCTTCGATGTTCCCCAAGGAACGATTACCGAGAAAACCAAGGCGCGCCTCCAAACAATAATAGATGACATAGAACAAGTACTGAAGGACTCCCCGCCCCAGGACGTGGAGTGGCCGGATCAGCTAGGCCCCGAAATGGACATACATCGGGCCTCCGAGGAGTACATCCGAGCCTTCAAGAGGATTTGACCGACGCCGGTTGAACCATACGTACCCGAGTACATTGTCCCATACCAGCCAGGAGTGGAGCCATACATACCGGAGGATGTCGGGCCATCATCTTATCATGAAGTCGAAGTGGTCCACGGCCAGAAATTTTATAACACCGAGGGGTGATGAAGGAACGATCCTTCCCATCAAGCCTAGGATGTCGAAATGTCTTTATCGCATTCTCATCAAGCTCTTTTGAGAGCCCTTTTATCTGTAACGAACGTTTTGGCTTATGCATTAAAACATCCTCTGAAAACCCTCATCTTGGTTGTCGTGGATTACTCGTTGCCCAAGCGGCATGGTGATTATTGTTCATGAACATGTTGCCAAAGAATCACGCGCCTTATGACTGCTTTTCCATCAACGTACGTCTAATTTTTGGTCTTTCGAGCAGGTAGTCTCTAATCACGGAACCTAGAAGAGCTCATATTAGAACTCGTCGCCGAGTCAGAATGGAACAAGAGGAGTTGGGGTCCCGAGTGGATAACTTGGAAGGCCAAATGACGTCAATGGCCGCTATGCTGGCCGAAATGAAAGCCATGATGGTAGCTGCACAAGAGAGGAACGCCGTACCGGTACCGGACCTTAACCAAGCTGCGCGTCCTTCGGCATCCGTTGCTTCAGACGCGACGCAAATTCCAGAGGAAAACATGACCGAGAAGGTTAACCAAGTGCCGATGGCTGACGCACCACCGAAGGTTGCACCCGTGATCATTAGCCTAGATGGAAATAAAAAGGAGAAGCCCGTCGGCAAAACTGAAGAAGGTGCAAGGAGGCTGGCAAAAATTGAAGAGTGCCTGAGCAGCCAAGGATACGAGCTGGCCAGATTCGATAAGATGTCGCCATTCGCGAAGATAGAAGCGCCACCAGATTACAAAGAACCCGACTTCATGAGAAAATATAATGGGACAGGTTGTCCCCGAGCTCACCTGAAATATTACCTACGCAAAATGGCGCATTACTCTGACTACGTCCCCTTGCTGATGAATACGTTTCAAGAAAGTCTGTCGGGAGTGGCACTAGCTTGGTTTATCGAAGTGGATTTGGAAGAATATGACGGTTGGGAGGACCTGGCGGAAGATTTTTTACGCCAATATAAGTTCAACACCGCTGCGGCACCTTCTAGAGAGGATTTGCTGAGGACTGTGAAAGGGAAGAGTGAGACAATTCGCACCTACGCTCAAAGGTGGCGTGCCATAGCCACACAAGTCAAACCGTCTATTCCAGAGGACGAGCTGGTTGACATATTCTTGAAGGCGCTACCCTATGAGTATTTCGACAAGTTGAACACGTCAGGATGTCAGACATTCACGCATCTGATCAAAGTTGCTGAAAGATTGGAGTGGGCGGTGAGAGAAAGGAAGGCGCCAGAAATAGTGACAAGGCGTCAGTATCCGGCCCGGAAGGAGAGGGAAGCCGGGATCGACGTGGCATTTGTACCGAACCCACCTAGGCCTAAGCAGTTCTCCAATTCAAGCCCAGTCCAAGGAGGCCCATCGTGGTCGGCACAGAAGCAATTTGAGCCAAAGAAGAAGTTACCCCCCAAGCAGTTCACACCCTTGCCTAGATCATTATCAAAGTTGCTGCCTATGCTGCTAGAGGAGCGCCTGGTCGCTAAAGAGCCCCCGAGGCCAAATCCGGTGAAATTTAATGGTTATGACGAGAGCCAGTCATGTGCCTATCACATGGGAGAGAAGGGCCACAACGTGGATAACTGCTTTATTTTGAAGTGCAGGGTGCAGGCTCTCATCGATAGTTGTATCCTTGAATTCGACAAAATGGAACCGAACGTCCAGCAAAATCCACTCCCAGATCATCAAGTTGTAGGGGTAATCTTTGAGGACGAAGAAGAGAATCGCTTTGGATCTGAAACGGGTACGGGCAAGTCTCGCGTGGCTTCGACAGTCATTCCAATCGGCCGGAGCAGAGGAGATATCCCAGAGGGGAATGGAATATTATATCTAACGAAGCCATTGAGTATGATGGTGATTGGCGAACCCGAAAGGTATCCCAAAAAGGGATATCTCAAAGGAGGAACGTATGCCGACGCGAAAAATGCCGGGACTCTTTGGGACTGGTCACTGGCCAAGGGGTCACAGGGTGAATCCTCGAGGAGGTTTAATTCGATGGAGCTCGACGGTTTAGTTGGAATGGTGGGAAGTACTAAGCCCCTCATCATCAGCCTAAATAGAATTGACAATTGGAAGGAAGATGGTGACCACCCGCCTAAGCCAGTTGTAATCCGCCTCGCTGACGATGAAGCTGATGATGAATCGAGCGTGGAAATTGGAAGGAAGTCACCGGTAATAATAAAAATTCCCCCTGTAGACGACTACAACCCTAAGGAGGTCCATTGGGATTATAGGACAGATAAGATCAGCGCCGTGATGCGATCGGGAAGATTCTACGCACCACGAGAGGGTGAGCCAGAGAAAAGAGAAGTGTCTAAAGAAGACGCCGAGAAGCTGTTGTCTATCGTTAGAACCAGCGAGTTCGAGGTCATAGAGCAGTTGCGAAAGATGCCAGCACAGATCTCCCTACTGGATCTATTCTTAAATTCTGAAAAGCACAAGGACGCACTTATGAAAGTCCTGAACGAGGTGCACGTGCCCGAATCCATTAACGAGGTGCAATTGGAGAATTTCGTAGGTGCTATTTTGCTGAAGGATCAGATAAGTTTCTCCGATGAGGATTTCCCGATGGAAGGACGGACGCATAATAAGGCGCTGTATATAACAGCGAAATGCCATGGCAAGCAAGTATCTCATGTATTGGTTGACAATGGCTCTGCTTTTAACATCTGCCCTTTGGCCACTTTGAGGAGTCTGGGCGTGAATGAAGAACTGATCAGAACCTCTAAAGCCAGTATTAGAGCCTTTGACGGAACGAGGAAGACCGTGGTCGGGGAAATCGAACTGGATGTTTTCATAGGCCCAACCAGCTTTTCCATCGGATTTCAGGTGATGGATTTACCAAGTGCCTTCGGATTCCTTCTCGGGAGACCGTGGATCCATATAGCTGGAGCTGTACCGTCCAGTCTACATCAGAAGGTCCGCTTTGTAGTTAACAACAAAGTAATCACTGTGCACGGTGAAGTGGATCTCATGACATACAAGAATAGTGCTGTTCCACATGTGGAACCGGAAGGGAAAGAAGAGGCGAGTTTCCATTCCCTTGATCTGGTGGCAGCCGTCCACACGCCCGTAGGGACCAAGCTAAGAGTCCCTGCCCTCTCTCAGTATGACCTTCTGCCAGGAAAGATGCTGTTATCCTATGGATTCGCTCCAGGAGGCGGTTTAGGTAAACATAACCAGGGAATCCGAGCACCTTTAAAGCTGAACTCGAACGAAGGCAGGGCTGGCTTAGGATATGTTGGCGAGCGAAATTGGCGCCGTACTGGAGGTAGAGGCTCTTGCCGAAACAGAGGTGAGAATCAAAGAAGCAACGGACGCAGAGGAGGACGAAACGGTTCGTTCATTGGCTCAAGTGCTTGGAAAGGCAAAGCTAAGGCGTTTGGCAACGAGCTTGAGCAGTATTTCTCCAAGGCCTCCAAGTGGCTGGCAGACGAAGTTGCGCTGGACGAGATCGATCCTGATCTGGAGAATCCTTTCCTGGAAGACACTGTGAATGTCCTCATTGACTGGCTCGGTGCAAACAATGACGTCACTGAGTAAAGAGACCTCTCTTTCACTTTCAGCATTTCGCTTTATTACTTGTGTTGCATTTCAATTCAGTCTAGTCATTTCCCTTTCTACTTCCGGTGTGAGCGGATAATGCCTCTTAGATCTCCGACCGTGGGTCCAATTGGCACGCTTTGTAACACGGTCCATTTTGCAAAACATCTCGGGTTTTATTAAGGGCACATAGGGTAACTGATCGGCCCTATGATGATCGCCTCCTTGGTTTGAGGCTTGAGGCCCGATTTACCTTATCTCCTGATCTTCAAGTGAGTTTCAGAGATCAATAGTATCTGGGGATACGAGGATTGGTCCCGTCTTTCGACATTCCCCATTTTATTTAAAAACAAAAAACAAAAAAACCAAAAAAAAAAAGATTTTTCCTGAGTTTCGTTCGTACGAATTGGATGAACTAACCATTCTCATGACATTTCAGGCATATCATCCCGAACATGCATACCAGGTTATTAGACGACTCGGATCATCAGGAAGATTCTTCTGGTGATATTGAAGATGTTGAAGATGAGGGTCAGAGGGCCATCCAGAGAGAGTGCATTGCTTTCGAAGAATCCATGCCTCCCACCACTGAGGAGCCGTTGACCGTTAACTTGGGAGACTCGGAAGATGTCAAAGAAGTAAAGATCGGTGGACACCTATCTCAAACGGAGGCGGCCAGAATCACCAAACTGCTGAGAGAATATCAGGATATCTTCGCGTGGTCATACGCAGACATGCCAGGTCTGGATCCTAGTATCGTAGAGCACGCATTGCCCATCAATCCCGGTTTCAAGCCCGTAAAGCAGGGAAGCAGAAGGATGAAATCAGAGTTGTCCGATAGAATCAAAGAAGAAGTGATGAAACTTTTAAGGGTGGGCTTTATTGAGGCAATTCCGTATTCTGATTGGATCGCCAACATCGTCCCGGTGATGAAAAAGGATGGAAGGATCCGTATTTGCGTAGACTATCGGGACCTGAACAAGGCAAGCCCGAAGGATGACTTCCCGCTTCCCCACATAGACGTCTTAGTAGACAGTACAGCGGGATATGAACTGTTCTCGTTCATGGATGGATTCTCTGGTTACAATCAGATACTCATGAAGAAGGAGGATCAGGCTAAAACCGCGTTCACAACCCCATGGGGAAATTTCTGTTACAAAGTCATGCCTTTTGGGTTGAGGAATGCCGGGGCAACGTACCAAAAGGCCATGGTAACCTTGTTCCACGATATGATCCACAAAGAAATCGAAGTATATGTCGACGACATGATCGCCAAATCCAGACCAGGACAAGACCATGTTCAGGTATTAAAGAAGCTGTTTGAGCGTTTGCGGAAGTATAGGCTGAGGCTGAACCCTAATAAGTGCATATTCGGGGCAAAGTCTGGAAAGCTACTGGGATTCATAGTCAGTCATAGGGGCATCGAGCTTGATCCTTCTAAAATCCAAGCTATAAACGACATAGCAACCCCGTCGACGGTGAAAGAAATTAGAAGCCTTTTGGGGCGATTGAACTATATCGCCAGGTTTATATGCCAACTGACAGACACGGCTAAGCCATTCTTCCAGCTCTTAAAGAAGGGCGCCAAGGTAACTTGGGATACGGAATGTCATCAGGCACTACAGAGGATTAAGGAATACTTGACCTCCCCACCGATTCTAGTACCCCCGACTCCGGGACATCCGTTGACTCTATACTTGACTGTTCATCAAGAGTCGCTGGGAGCTCTACTGGCACAGACCAGTCCGGAAGATGGCAAGGAAAGGGCCATATACTATCTGAGTAAAAAATTCACCTCGTCCGAGATAAATTACTCCCCCGTGGAAAGGACGTGCGCCGCAGCAGTCTGGGTGCTTCGCAGGTTGAGGCAATACACCTTACACCATCACATACAGTTGGTGACAGAGAGCGATCCAATAAAATACCTGTTAGAGAAACCGACTCTAATCGGAAAGTTGGCTAAATGGCAAGTTATGTTATCCGAGTTTGACATAAGAAGTTCATCCCAAAAGTCTGTTAAGGGAAGAGCTATAGCGGATATGCTAGCAGAAGACCCCCATGCAGGGGCAGCCCCGAAGGCAGCTCAAATCAAAGGCCAAGTCTTGATGCTATCAGAAGACAAGTGGGTCATGTATTTCGATGGTGCGGTTAACCTATCAGGAGCCGGCACTGGAGCAGTACTGGTATCCCCAGAAGGACAACATTATCCCGTCGCTGCCAAATTGATATTTCCATGCACCAACAATATATCGGAATACGAGGCATGTATTCTCGGCTTGCAACTAGCTGCCTCCATGAAGGTGCGAAGATTACAAGTCTACGGGGATTCCATGCTTATCATTCTCCAAACTCAAGGAGAGTGGAAGACAAGAGACTCCAAACTTATTCCTTATCATGAGTGGCTGAAGGAGCTAGCTCTAGGGTTCGAGGAAATCACTTTTGAATATCTGCCAAGGACGCAAAACCATTTCGCGGACGCTTTGGCCACGTTATCCTCTATGTTGCAAGTAGCAGGCGGGCTTAACATCGAGCCCCTGAGAATAGACGTGATCAGGCAACCGGCCCATTGTATGGCGATCGAGGAGGAATTTGATGGTGAACCATGGTACCATGACATTAGAAACTATCTCTTAAAAGGAACGTTTCCCGAAGGAAGTCGAGGAGTTGATAAGAGATACATAGTTAAGATGGCCACCAAGTTCTTTTTGAGCGGTCAGACCTTGTACAAAAGGTCATTCGATTCAATTCTGTTGAGATGCGTAGACGCTAAGGAGGCAAACTTGCTCATGAAAGAAATACACGATGGAGTATGCGGTCCACATATGAACGGCCATCTCCTTGCAAGGAAGATCATGCGACTTGGTTACTTTTGGATGACCATGGAGTCGGACTGCAATCAACATGTCAGATCTTGTCATCAATGTCAGGTGTACGGAGACCGGATCAATGCGCCTCCGAATGAACTCCATCAAATGTCAGAAGCTTGGCCATTCTCCATGTGGGGGATAGACATGATCGGGCCAATAAACCCTGCCGCCTCCAATGGTCATCGCTTCATCTTAGTAGCGATCGATTACTTCTCCAAGTGGATTGAGGCCAGTTCATACACAAACGTCTCTGCAAAGAACGTAGCAAGATTCATTAAGAGGGACATAATCTCTCGATATGGGTCTCCTCAAGCGATCATCACAGACAATGGGTCTAATTTGAATAACAAGGTGGTCGATGACCTGCTGAATGACTTCAATATCCGACATCTCAACTCATCCCCCTATCGCCCGCAAATGAACGGAGCAGTGGAAGCGGCGAACAAGAACATCAAGAAAATTCTGGCAAAGACTGCCGAGAATTACAGAGATTGGCATGAGAGGTTACCCTATGCATTAATGGCATATCGGACGTCGATTCGGACTTCAACTGGGGCAACTCCCTACTCCCTCGTTTACGGCATGGAGGCGGTCCTGCCTGTGGAAATGGAAATTCCATCATTGCGAATCCTATCGGAGGTCAAGCTTTCTGAGGCTGAGTGGGTACGACACAGATATGAACAGCTCAATTTCATTGATGAGAGGCGCCTGAGGGCGATCTGCCACGGCCAAAGTTACCAGAAAAGGGTGGCCAAGTCGTTCAACCGGAAGGTCAAGCCCAGGCATTTTGAAGTCGAAGACCTCGTGGTGAAGAAGACACTGCCAAACGGGGCTCATCCTGGGGGCAAGTTCACTCCGAACTACGAGGGCCCGTATGTTATAAAAAAGGTCCTGATAGGAGGAGCCTTGATACTTGTGAATTCAGACGGGAAAGAACTGGGATACCCCGTAAACGCCGATGCGGTCAAGAAGTACTATCCTTGAAATAGAATCAGAAGCCGATTTGACTATCTTCTTAATGATCTGAGTCGCTATAGGACCACAGCACGCATTTCATGCATTCCATACATACATGCGCATCTTTCACATTCGCAGGATTGATGAGAGATTCAAGGACCAGACCCTTGACGAGGATACGTGGAAATAGGAGCTGCGACTGCAATGAGCCGAGGTCATCATCAAATTTACAGGAAAAAGGGACTACCGTAACTCGTTTGAGTTCAGAAGTCTCTAGGACCCTGTAAAACCCCCAAGGTCCGTATTCAAAATGTCTAGTCTTAACAAAAATGAGTAAAAGAGTGATAATGAGCATTTTCAGCAAGAGGTTTTCAAATCATTCGAAATGAGATTTTTTTTCAAACCAAGAAGGGTTTCAAAACTCTCAAAAGGATGTTTTCTCAAAAGACGAGGGGGTAAGCCTAATCCAAACACGTTCTACATACACTGGAGAGGTGAGTGGAGCGGATCAGATAGCAAGATCTGGGCCTACGGGAGTAGGGATTATTCGCAGCAATTACATGGATTGGGATGACGGAGGCATTTGGTTCATACCCCCAAACACTACAGGTGACCATTGACAACCCCTTTGAACGGCGGTTTTCATTCTCAACCCCGTCGAGAACCACCCCACATTGGGGCAAAATGGAGGCGAGTCCAGCAGCATCAGGAGAAAATGGTTAGAAATTTTCTTGCTCGGACTAACATCAATCTTTGTGTGTTGTTTATATGGTAATCCAAGTGCCATAGGATGACGAGAAGTATTCATTTCTCTATCCCACACACCATACCCTTTGCACAGCCAAGTTGGGCCTGCCAAATTATTTCATAAACCCGTTGGTGATCGTTGCACATTCCAAGACGAATGCATCATCACTTCAAAAACGGAGGAGTGCGAGACTTAGGGATTACAAAGAAATTACTAGGCTAATGCTTAAAGCGTGTTTAGACATTTGGTCACATGTCTAACACGACCTCTCAAAGATGAGAAAAAGCGGGATTTCAAAAGAAAAATGAAAAGGAAAAGATGATGAGAAAAATCCCCAGCATCAAGAAAAAGCAAAGTGCCTGGTAAAAGCAAGGCCGATGCCTGGGTGAACAATTTGTATCAATCCCACCAGTGAAACCAGTTTAGAAACAGGAGAAGAAAAATTCAGAAGGAGTCAGATTCCAAAAACTACTCCTCAAACGGTATCAAGCGCGGAGCAAAGACGCAGATAGAGTTGGTAGTCTCTTAATGCAGCTAGGGGCGCTTTCTCAGGAATTTGTGCACACCTCAAAAGCGATTGCACACCTCAAAAATTGAAGATGCAGAATGAAAAAGATAGGTGACAAGTTTGCAATGATCACCAACGTCAATCCCCTCATGAATTCTGGGCCAAAAACAAGCCTTTTTTTCGGTCTCCAATCCTACCAAAGTTACAACCCTGAAACAGTCTTCTCTGACTAAGACACTTGGGTTAACATATTTCTTAGCTCGAAGAAGTACGAGCAAGACTATTTCTTTCTCATTTTGCAGGGTTCTCGACTTGTAAACCTGGAGCAAATGGTGAAGACTTTCATTCAATGGCCTCGACTCCAAAGCGGGTCCCCCTTGAAAACCAATATCCAAGCCCAACATTACGGTCCCGTGGAAGACCTCCCGACCGATCAAAATGTATGCGCTGCGAATGAGCCTAAAACCTAGGCACAGGTCAGTAGGGAATTGAGTGCATCCCCTATAAAAATCATTACCTCAAAACAGGCGAGAAGACCTCCTCGTCGAGAAATATTCCCATTGATGTTTTGAACAAACTCCTTTTCGAATTTTCAAACTGTTGATCCAGATTTTCCATGCAAGGAATTTGTGATCACATTTGCATGTTGCAAGAATGCTTTGGATAACCTCCAGCATCAAAATGCACATTTCACGATTAAAACTTAAATCATACAGTTTTTGTCAAATGGACAGCCGTGGTCTTCCCAAAGATTACTAACGTTTTCTTGGTGAAGAAAAATCTTTCAGGCTCAAACTTCTGTAGGATCCATTGGAGACCCCAAATATCCAGAAGAATGTCTTGCTCTAATGAAAGGAGCACGCATGTTTAAACTTTCTGCAGGATTCTTGGAAATCCCAAATCCCAGAAAAACATTTGCTCCGTGGAGTGGAGCACACAGGTTTGAACTTTCTGCAGGATACCTGGAGAACCCAGCTCCTAGAATGTCACATCAATAGACCCAAATGAAGGTTTGTCAAAATAAAATCTTTCACTGCTTTGAAAACTGAATTCCCGACAAATTTCGGGATCTCTAAAAGAGGGGAAGAAAAACCCTTTTAAAAAGAAAATGTCCTAGCTTGACGTGGAGAACCCTCGTCCTAGGACCCCTTTCAAAAATATCAGACAGTCCTAGCATGACATGGAGAACCCTCGTCCTAGGACCCCTTTCAAAAAATCAAGCAATCCTAGTAGACGTGGAGAACCCTCGTCTCGGGACCCCTTCTTTCAAAAATCAAGCAGTCCTAGCTAGACGTGGAGAACCTTCGTCCTAGGACCCCTGTAAAAAAATCAAGCAATCCCAATAGACGCAGAGAACCCTCGTCTCGCGACCCTTTTTCAAAATTCAGACAGTCTCATCGGACGTGGAGAACCCATGACCCCGGAAGGATGCCTTGCTCTGTCAAGAAAAGCTCATAGGGTCATGTTTCGCAGGATCCCTGGAGAACCCAGGTCCCAAACTGATACCTTTTTAATGAAAAGTTTGCAGGTTTCAGCTTTCTGCAGGATAATTGGCGTCCCCAGATCCCAGAAAGGTACCTCGCATGTCGAAAGGACAACTCGGCCTTCTGCGAGATTTCAGGTAACCCCTAAATCCCAGAATAGCCTTCAGGTGAACCTAGAGTTAGGCAAACCTTTTCCAAGACCGATCTACAGAACGATCGAGTCTTCGACTAGTCCCGACAAGAAGGGATATGTCAATCTTTAGGCAAAACCTTTTAGTAGGCAAACCTTTTCCAAGACCGATCTACAGAACGATCGAGTCTTCGACTAGTCCCGACAAGAAGGGATATGTCAATCTTTAGGCAAAGCCTTTTAGTAGGCGAACCTTTTCCAAGACCGATCTACGGAACGATCGAGTCTTCGACTAGTCCCGACAAGAAGGGATATGTCAATCTTTAGGCAAAGCCTTTTAGTAGGCAAACCTTTTCCAAGACCGATCTACAGAACGATCGAGTCTTCGACTAGTCCCGACAAGAAGGGATATGTCAATCTTTAGGCAAAGCCTTTTAGTAGGCAAACCTTTTCCAAGACCGATCTACAGAACGATCGAGTCTTCGACTAGTCCCGACAAGAAGGGATATGTCAATCTTTAGGCAAAGCCTTTTAGTAGGCAAACCTTTTCCAAGACCGATCTACAGAACGATCGAGTCCCCGACAAACCCTACAGAACGGGCGCGTCATCCGTAGATTCCTATCAGTCTGGAGTCTCACAATGGTAGAAACCGCCATAAGGGTCAACTTGATGGTAGAAACCGCCATAAGGGTCAACCAGTGGTAGAAACCGCCATAAGGGTCAACCAATGGTAGAAACCGCCATAAGGGTCAACTAATGGTATGACCTACCATACAGGTCAGAGCTTAATCTCCCTAGGATATTCTGAACCAGTCCTAGGTATCTTCTGGAAAGTCATCGCAACCGGCAGCATCTGACAGGTGAGCTTCAGGTAAGCCCCCCTCACTCCGACCCATGTTCGAATTGCAAGAATAAACCGGTGATTAATTTGAGCATTCATCAAAAGACTCGAAGGTCCGATGTCATAGCATTTCTTTCCCCTAGTCGAGTCGGTCAAGATCCAGGTGTCATTTTGTCTTTGAAAGCAACCTCCGACGAGCTCACTCTCAAAGAGGGGCAGCTGTTGACACCTGATTTTTGACCGTCCGTTATTATAGTTTTTATTTCTAAAATTAATTAAAAATAGCAAAAAAGGTCAAAAAATTACAAAATCAACTTTGAGAGCCTTAGCCTAGCCTTAGGAACCAATTTTGAACAAAAAATATTTTTTGAATTTTTTAATATTTTTTGGAATTTATTTAATTATAAAAATACCCAAAAAAATCAGGAAAAATACCATTCGTGGTCAGAAAATTACACAAAAATATTCAGAAATTTTATTTTAATTTCCTCTTTAATATTTTCACTTTTTACCAGGGATATTTGGCTCGGTTCATGGGGGTCCTTCACAAACCTAATCCCGAACCGGGCCTAAAAAATCCTTTTCGAGTCTTTTAATTTTCAATTCTCGGTTTTTATAAGCTATGACATTGGATTCTAGAGTATTGAAATGCAATTGGGTCAATTGGCCCTCCAATTTGATCAATTTTAACCAAAAGGGCTTAATTGCATAAAAATCTTTCAATTTAGTCCCCGGTTTTACAATTTGTGAAATTAAATTTCACACGGGCACACCCGTTAAAATCAAACACCTCTACCCTATAGTTTTCATCATGCTTAATCCATTGGTGGGCTCAATTTTGAATAATTCGATCGTTTGGACCTTCGATTTGGTGAAGTTAATTTTCGGATCCTAGGGACAATTTGGGGTTTTCACAGAATTTCAATAAATTGATTCACGAAAACACTCATATTTGATAGAAAATATGTCAAGGAGTCCGATTATGCAATTAATTTCACAAAAATAAGTCGAATCGGGGCTCAATTTGAGCGAATTGGTCGAACCGGGCCGGTCGGGTTAGACCCGACCCGACCCGGTCCGACCGGGTCTGCAACATTGTTGCAGACCCATGCCGCGCACCGAACAGAGGAAAACAGGGGGGGAGTGGGCAGCGACGTTTTAAAAGGAAAAAAGGACTATGCGCATGGGGAACCATGGAAGACGTCGGGGGTCGGACTTTGGCAGAGGTGTGGGCACGGAAAGCACGCCGGTCGGCCACCGGAATGGGAGGGGAAGCTCGGTTTAAGGGGAGTTTTGTTGAGGGAAGAAGAATTTTTTTAGAGAGCAAAACAAAAGATCACAGAACCATTGCCAAGCTTCAACCAACGATACTAGTCGTCACTGAAGCCTTGGTGGCCGTCGACAACCTTTGACAGGTCAATACTCTCCCCCGGTCTTTTTTTTTTTTTATGCCCGCCAGGCGCTCGACGAAATGCCCGAATGGGCTTTGCATTTTTCGGGTCTCGGTCGGGACCCCCCGAGTCCTATTTGCTTCGTACTTTGCTCCTAAACTCCTCTAACACCATCCCTCCGCTCGACTTACCTGTCCTTTCGCATCGAAACCACGCCGGAGGTGGTGGCCGGACCCCCACATGCTCGGACCGAGCCGAGAGCTTCCACCGGCGAAACCAGTGGTGGCCGAGGCCGAGGCGACCCCAGGTAAGGTTATAAACCTTGCTTAGATGCTGTTTGAGGTTGTGGAACTAAGCTTTGAACGTAGAAAAGCTCCGGCAAAATTTTCGTCGGAACCGGATTAGGGGAGGTCCGGTTCGCCGGTTCCTAGCATGTTCATGGTCACCGTTTGTATTGCACGTTAATGTTTAGGCGTTAAGGAGTCGAATGGTGTTTAAATGGTGAGAAAATGCCAAGTTTTGTGTTCGGTTTGTATTTTCCGGCGAGAAATCCGGCGGGCTTGCCGGAATTGGTACTGTTCCGGTGTCTTCTCCGGCGGCAGTGGCCCGGTCAACCGGTCAACGGCTGACGTGGCATGCCACGTCGGCAGCCACGTCAGCGTGGGGGCCGCGGTCTGTAAATTAAACCGCCCAGATCGGACGGCCGTGGCTTCGCCACGTGTCGCGATCTGGGCTTTTGTAAAATAAAATAAAAAAAAAGGATTTTCAGAAATTAATAAATGATTTTTGAAAATATTAAAATATTTTGATCCGACGGTTGTTATCGCGCCAAGTGGCACTCTGAGGAGCGTCCGATTTGACCAAAGATCGGACGCGCCAGAGGAGGCCACGTGGCGCGTCCTGGACCGTCGGATCAGGGGAATTTTCGGATAATTAAATAAAATAGATAAAAAATCCAAAAATTGTTTAAAAAATAAAAAAATATTTAAAAATCAAAACGGTGTCGTTTTAGGCCGGTGTCGACCCCTAGGGTCGGGCCGGGCGCCCGAGAGGCGTGGGCCGGGTCTGACCCGGCCCGGAAAATATTTTTAAATATTTTAAAAAAATTCAGAAAATAATAAAATAATCAAAAAATCAATAAAAAATGAAAAATCATGAAAAATTCAAAAAAATTCGGAAAATTCAGAAAAATTCTAAAAAATTCCAGAAAATAGGAAATGGCCACATTCAACTGGCCATGACCTGTTCGGGGTCTTTCGACCCCCGGTCTTTCCAGAAATGACGGTTTTGCCCTTTCGGCAAACCGTCTTCCAAAAAATTCTAAAATATCCAGGAAAATCCCAAAAAATAGGAAATGGCCACAAACAACTGGCCAAGACTCATTTCGGGTGTTTTGAACCCCGAACGTTCTTGAAAATGACGATTTCGCCC
Source organism: Rhodomyrtus psidioides (assembly GCA_021437785.1). NCBI lineage: Eukaryota > Viridiplantae > Streptophyta > Magnoliopsida > Myrtales > Myrtaceae > Rhodomyrtus > Rhodomyrtus psidioides. Next base: position 6,543,359 of record JAILYB010000015.1, on the reverse strand, counting down.
TTCGGGCGAGTCGTCTTCCAAAAATTGAAGAAAAATCAAGAAATTCCAAAAAAATTCTCAAAAGTGGGAAATGGCCACGAACAACTGGCCATGGAATATTTTGGGTAATTCGGTATCCCAACCTTCCAAAATTGACGATTTTGCCCTTCGGGCTAATCGTTTCCAAATCTTCCCATTTTACCCCCAGTTCTAAATCACACATTCCCTAAGCCCTTTATGGCTATACTAGGAGGCCCATGATTGAAATTGATGTGCATTGACATGATTTATTTATGCACTTGACTTGCGTTTTCATTATATTGACTGTGATTTGATAGGACCAGTCTTCCAATCTGCATGAAACCCTGACTCATACCTACCTCACCCAAAATTGCGCCTGCATGAACTCTTAGTCAGGAAAATCACTCGCGTTAGGTACCGAAAGGGCGTTGGTAATGACACCGACGTAACCAAGTCCCCGAACCCAAAATCTCTGGTTCCGCAGAACTGATCGACCTCTCCCAATCGATTAGTAAGGTTTCCGGTCTACCCTCCAAGAAAGACCGGTGGCGACTCCAAATGCATGCACAAATTGCACATGCCACCACGACCACACTAAGGTCGAAAGCGATCGACTCTTATCGTCGAATCCCTCAAAGAAAACTCCCGCCGCGATTTGGTATGGGCCTGGGAGGGCCCGCGCCGATCCAGAGCCCGCGATCGGTAATCCATTAGCCGCGTCCGTTTTGATTTTCGGACGGGTCGCGACACTAGTTAGGCCGTCTCCGGCCAAACCGAAGCCAAAGAAGACTGCAGGAAGTTCGCCTGAAACTCTAGGAAGCAATCGCCGCCGGCCGCATCGCTTAAAATCGCGAGAACATGTGAGACACAACTTCGAGCTCCTCACTGTACATCAATGACGATTCACGTATTTCATGTTTATTCTCGCATTTAGTGTGTTCGTTTTGTTCCCTAGACACCATCATCTATTGTCGCCAACGCAGCCACCACTTATTGGCCGCCGACCGCCGCCACCGCTAGTCACCAATCGCCCGTAGCCGCCGCCGTTGCGGGTCGTCGTCCGCCGTCGCCGACCGATGACGGCAGAAAAAGTATTTTTTTTACTTACCAAACGCGTTTTTGTTCTAAAAAATCGTACCCGGGAATAGAAACACAAAAAAATGTTTCTGTTCAAAAAATACTCCCATGAACAGAAACGCTACCATACGCAGCCTAAAAATAGTAGCTTCTCAATTAAAAGCGATTCTCTAGAAACCGAAGGTCTGTTTTTATCGTATCGTGTCTCCCTCTTCATCTTCACTCAAGAACACCGCCATGTCTCTCTCTCTCTCATCCTCACTCTCTCCCACCGCCTCATCCTCCTCATCTTCTTCGCCGCTGCCGCTGCCTCTCCCCTCGCCTCCTCCGACGGCGCCGAAGACGACGATAGCCCGTCGGCTTACGAGGTCCTCTAGGGATACGACTTCCCGGAGGGCATCCTCCTAATCCACAATCCTTCTTTTCGCCATCCACAATCGACGCGAAAACCCTCGAGAGCGACAATCCCAGCGAAGCTCGCGTCATCCTGAGAGAAATGGAGAAGGAGGCGTAGAGGAAAGAGAAGAAGAAGAAGAAGAAGAAGAAGAAGAAGAAGAAGAAGAAGGGAAGTGCGGGTTCTGCTTGTTCATGAAGGGTGGTGGGTACAGAGACGAGTTCGTCGCGTGTGAGCTGTGCGTCCAGGACGCGGAGAAGAACGAGGAGGACGTCGTGGACAAGTGATTCAACGCGATGGCGGTTCTGTCGAACTGCATGGAGGCTCACTCCGATTACGAGCCCATCTTACGAATTAGAGGAGGAGGTGAAGAAATTAGGGGCGAATTCTGTTGCCGAATCGGCTGATGATTCTACGGAGAGAATTGGGCTTTCTGAGGATTCAAGGAAGCGAGATGGGTTGGGAGAGAGATGACGGTCCAGGGGAGACCCCTCAAACTAGTCTAATGGTAGGAAAAAGAAAGGAACTTTTGGCCTTGTTTTTACTGCAATTTTTTTTTCCTTTCAGTGGTTAGTGTTGGAGTTGGCGAATACTTCGGGGATTTTTGTTTCTCACACAAGGTATGCCCATGTGAGCTTAAGAAAATCAAAGTGTTATCCGACGACATGTGACCCATCCGCGCGGGATGCGGGGATCCAGGGGCAGCGCCTCCGAAACCTCAACGGGTTTGGGCTTTTATTTAAGTTAACCCGTATGTTGTGGGTTTAATAGATGTTTCGCATAGGTTTATGTTTTAGGCTCGTTTGGGGCATATATATTTTGCTGATTATTGTAACGAGTTGTGGCTGTAAACCTAAACATCAAAGTGAGATCTCTTTGCAGGACGTAACCCTATTCTAGGGTGAATCTAGGTAAACTTTGCGCCATCTATTTTTCTTGATTTTTTGTGTGATCGTTCTGATTCGGTGTGCAATAAATCCCATCAATTGGTATCAGAGCCTTGTGTTTGAGGAATTAAGGTTTATCTAAGATGTTAGGAGGTCAGGGTTGAGATCGAAAAATTCGATGGGACGCGGTTTGATCTGTGGAAGATGAAGATGGAGGATCTACTTTGTGATCGAGATCTTTGGTCGGCAATCGTAACGGAAAGGTCTGTTGCTGCGAAGCCTGGTATCGTGATAAAGGAATCGGGCAAGGAATCGGGGAAGGATGATGATTCAACTTCCAAAAAGGTAGATCCAAAGGAGATTGAGGACTGTGATCAGATCGATCGGAAAGCAAAGGGCTTGATCCGGCTTTGTCTCGCAGACTCTATTTTGACGAACGTGATGAGCGAACCTACAGCCAGGGATTTATGACATAAATTGGAGTCGCTATATCAAAGTAAGTCGTTGGTTAATAAGCTGTTTTTAAGGAAAAAGCTGTATAATCTTCAGATGCACGAGGGTGACTCGTTTTCTGCACATCTATATAACTTTAACACGTTGATTAATCAACTCGTATCAATTGATGTTAAGTTCCAAGATGATGACAAGGCGATAACACTACTTTGTTCATTGCCAGATTCATGGGATAACCTGATTGTGGTGATCGGTGGTGGGGATAAGGAATGATCGTATGAGAGTGTGTGTTCGGCTTTATTATCAAAGGAGACACGAAGAAATGGGTCAGGAAATTTCGATAGAGAGGCGCTGACTGCTAGGGGTAGGCCAGCAGAGAAGACTCTAAATCGGAGAGGGTCCAGATCCAAATCTCGCGGGCGATCGAAGAGTAGGGAGAGGAGGGTATAGTGCTGGAGATGTGAAGAGTGGGGCCATGTGAAGCGGGACTGTAAAAACAAGCCAATTTTTAAGAAAGAAGCTGAATCATCATCGGGAAAGAATGAGGTCAATGTAAGAGATATATACTTAGCTGCTGTATGTATGGCACAGTCAGACAAAGATATTTAGTTGATCGACACCAGTGCTTCATACCATTGTCAAATCGAATAGAAGTATCCAATGAAATGTTGTGAGTTTTAGCTAGATGTTGCATTTTCCTGTAGTTCACATGTCCAAGTCTGTTGTGTAACAACTTTGGATCAATCAAAGTAGAGCTCACATGATTTATGCTATCAGCATCTAAACTCAACATATACATACCATTAACCATGAGCGCACAATCGAAATAACATGAGTTAACTGATAAAGTTACTCTACCATTCATAATTGAAAAGGACATACTAGTTTTATCAAGTAAACTCATAGAAATCAAATTCTTTTTCAGTAAATGTACTACTCTAACAAGTTTCAGAGTTAGTAATTTACCTGAAGAAAGCACCAAATTTGCAGTTCCAGCATGAGTCACATCTGCCTCACCACCATTGCAATTTTCCACGGTGTCTTTCACTTCCGTGACCTCAGTGAGTAAGTTCTTGTCATTTGTAGCATGACAAGTAGCGCCACTATCCAACCACCACTCAGAAGAAACACTGACCTTTCCAATAAAGGCTTGAGGCTCAAACTCATTAACTAGCATATTAGCCTCATTTTGTGGTGTGTCGCTCTTTGGCTTCTTTGGTAGTTTACACTCTACTGCCCAGTGATCCCATTTTCCACAATTATGGCACTTGCCCTTCTTCTTCCTTTTAGAGATAATCTTTTTGGCCTCTAACTGTGAAGAGAATTCACCTTTTGGTGACTTGGATTTTTTTTTTCTGAAGCTTATTGGAATGTGAAACAAAGTTGACAACTGACTTTTGTTGACCTACTTGTTCCAAACTTTTCCTAGTAATATTTTGATCCTCAATGTGAATATACTCTTTAATTCATCCAGTCCCATCTATTCTTTCTGTCTATGCATTTCAGTCTTAAAAGAACTTCATTCAGCAGTTAGCTTACTCAACACAAGACCAACAAAGAGATTATCAGACATATCAGAGTTATCCTCTTTCAGCTTGTTCCTCATGTTCTCAAGTTCAATTAACTGAGATGTGATACTCGAATTCATATTGAATTTAAAGTCAAAGAACTTCTCCGCTAGGAGAGTTTTAGAGAGCCCATCTTATTTTTGGAACTGGGCGTTCAAGTGATCCCATATCTCTTTCGCCGTCTTATACTCACTATAAGTCATAACTAGACGAGGATTTAGAGAGGTCAACAAGTAATCTCTACAAAAATCTTCATCTTTGTTCCATTGATATTCATCCACATCTTCAGTGGTAGATGCAAAATCACTTAATACAATATAGAATATTTCACGTTCTTTCATGCCAAATTGAACGTGCAATTTCCAACCATGAAATTCAGTCACATCAAATTATTGCAGCTTTATAATATCATATGAACTATGTTTTGCCATTCCAATCAGAGCAAAGAGTTAGAAAGAATGCACCTTGAAGTCCTCGAAGCTCACAAAGTCGAATAACGCCTCTAACCTTGGTCAAACTGCTCTGTAGAGATGGAATTTACCAAAACAGACCCCAAAAATGAGTCCGGAGCACCCAAAAACCTCAAAATAGACTGCCCTCGTCGCTGAAAATTCGCCAAAATATACTAGAAATACGCGAAAATATGCAATAAATACGCCAGAAATACGGTGCTACAGTAACCCCGTTTGCTACAGTACGCGCTTGCTACAGTACCACGAGACTTCCGGCGGCCGTATCTCCTTCGTCCGACCTCCGTTTGATGCAAGTGACCACTCAAAACGTTCGTATCGACGAGTAGAATGAAACCCAAGTGGTCTCAGTCTCTGAAATTGACTATATTTTCTGGATTCTTGATTCAAAGATTTCGGCCATCCGAATTTCAAACTTAGATCCCGGCTAAACCAACCGTCGAAATTGAAAGTAACTTATACCTGCAAGTTCCTCTCGACGATATCTTCAAGTAGACAACTTGTTCGCTTAAATCCGACACACGAACATAATACTTCAAGATTGTTGGAGGTTAATGTTCAAAAGAGTAGAAATGTTTTGTCTGCTTAAAGTATTACACCAAGAGACGTCAAATTTAAAACGCTCAACAGTATTTCCTCCAGCGTAGGAAACCCTATAGTTATATGCAAGCTACTAGGCTCCAGCCCATATGGACCCAAATAACCATGCTTTCACCTATTGGGCTTGTATGTAAGCATATTATATGGACTATGTTAATAATATATCCAACAATTGCAACGAAAATTAGAAGAGAAGTAAGAAGAAGAATAGGATGACTCTTGACGTTATTGAATCAATGTAAACGGACTTATTCGGCAGAAAGTTTTGATGGTCACAACTGTAATGGTTGGGAGATGATTGAAGGATGTTCAGCTTCAATTAAGCAGATGACAGCAGACGCCATGAGAAGTATGTCAAAAACCAAATAAAAGCCTCTCACTCACTCATGGCTCGATTGCTTCTCCATCTGTCAGCCGAGAGGAACACCGAGGGCGGCATGATGGTTGCAACACTGCATGTATAGCCCGGTCCAGGCCCGAGTAGATTAAAATCCTGGGGAAGTTTCACCGTAGTGTTCGACGTACCTAAGAGCCCGACATTGACCTGAAAGGCCGAAACCGTGGCTGTAGGGTCTTGACCCCATGACGCCACAACGCCTCCCTTGCAGCAATCAGTGTACTTTTAATTGTTGGGCACTCCTGGAAGCAAATTGACGATAGCAGGGCTTCTTCCACAAGAGTGAGGGACGTTTTCCTTGAATTTCGAGCAATCTCCTTGATCGGTCGCCTGCTCTCCCACGACAGACCATATTATCTCTTTCCCTGCCCATGTCCATCCCAACGTCCACTCGGGGCTCGTGATGTGCCTGAACATTTGAAAGTTGCTTAAAGTGATGGCTGCCTACAAGTCATCACAACTAGATTTACTCAGTGTCTTCCCCTACTATGTTCAGGATCGGTTCACTACCCAAACTTTCAGAATAAGAACTCAACGAAATCACCAATCATTCACAAGCTTTCGGAACATCGATTCTCACTCACTACATAACTGTCCGGCGTCCACGACATAATGTCCCGTTTAATGTTAATGTTCCCATGTGGATCGAGCACATCATAAGCCGCTGAAAACGAGACAAGAGGAGTTAGGAAAGTCGAGAGCATCGGTGTCTACACACGAACAGGCTCATTGCTGGGAAAGAAAACTTTCGGTCTCTACAGCTGAATTCTCCGAGCTAGAAGCTCAACCGCTCGAGCCAATGCAGCCATAAAGAGAATGACCGCAACTCCGAGGCAATTGAGGTTACAGGGGAACACCCTTAAAGTTTGCTATTTATCAGATGGAGGATGCTGAAGACAAAAGGATCACTAGACCAGTGAGGTCCTTATTTAAGAACTCAAAGTGGCATGAGAAGGCACTACAAATACAGCTCAAAAAGTGAAAATTCTGTTGGGTTCCTCGTGTTAGATTCCCTGATCGGATTCTCCTTATGGGGAAAGTGATGGATGTATCAATTGTGGAGGAGATGACAATTGCAAAGCTTGGAAATGGATCCCCTAACATTGTGAATCCATGTTAGGGATGACATAAACATCCATCGAGTCGTCAATTTCCCATCCGACGGTTAAGATTTGACGTGACCCAAAATTTTTCTCCCCTCCACCCCCACAAAAATTGATGTGGACCGTCCGATGGGAAATAGACGACTCAATAGACGTGATGGTACCCCTAACATTGATCCCTAACGTTCGGGGATCCAAATTTATGCAAAGCTCTTGCACAAGCCATGGAAATTTTTTTGAAAAATGTAGACTTGATGGTCCGATCATGCAATGTCCCCAAATTGCTAGGATTTTAATGCATATTAGTTAATCTAATTAAGTTCCAAATGGCGAAGACTTCTTAACAAACTCGAGCCCCGGATAGCGCAGGATTAAGGAAAAAGATGATCTAAATTTGGGTTCTTAAGCACGAGTCCCCGGAGAATAGTTCTTGTGATAGTATAAGAAAATTTCGGTATGGTTACTTTGCACAAATAGAATGAAGTTAGCCTAATTATGCCCTAAATATGATTTGGTCATGTCGAGGCTAATGAACAACTTAGAATGGGGCTTGAATACGTTGAGTGGTGACGTTTTAAAAACGTTTGCTAAATAACAAACAATCACCATTGAAAATGATTGCGTGCAACAAACCAATGTGTGTGATGCAGATAAATAAATAAGAGTAAAAATAGCAAATCACACATAGATATATAGTGGTTCGGTTCATGAGTAAGTTTACATCCATGTGAAGGTCCGAATTTTCGCCTGTTTGATTAGTAAATAAAATAAGCTCTGTAATGACAATTATATGACAAATGAGGAACTATATGAAGTTAAACGAAGTGTAATTTTGGGGCTCAATGTTACGTTATAAATTTTGGAACGATGACATGAGTTTTGATGACGACGTGATATTACGAGTTATGGGCGATGACATGAGAGTTTGTTTCGGAAAATGAGCGCGAAATGAACTCATGACTGAGCACATTATACCCCCTACTATAAACGGATATGGATCCCATGCCCTAGTGGGGGAATGACAGGGGTGACATAGAATGAAATCCAGCCATTCGTTCACATCCGACGGCCCAAATTCCGCCATGTCATCTGAAGGGGGCAGCTCAAATTTTGGGCTCGGAAATTTGAATTTTTTTTTTTTAAAAAAACTCAATTTCTCTCTCCTCAAACTTGAGAGGTAGATCCTCACTCCTCCATCCGCTTTTTCCTCTTTCTCTCAAATCTCCCTCCTCCTTCCCCTCCGTCTGAAATGGCGTCCCTCCTCCTCCTCCTTTCGCTTCGGTGACGGTCCCCTTCAACGCCAGCCTCCGTAAAACTGCCATCGACCTTCTCGACACCAACCCAGGGTCCAGACGCACATTAGTGGCTTTGATCATCTGCACTACAGCAGCTCGAAGTGAGTGGAATCATCTGCACTACAGCAACTCCAATACCGATCGATCACGCGATTTTGAGCTCCTCCGCCATTGATTCTGTTCGTCTGGCATTCGAAGGGTTGACAGGTGAAGTTTCGCTCCACGACATTCTCTGTGATTTGCGCAAACCAATTGCTCGGTTCTCTTTCAGTTGATGAATCTTTGGATTCGGACAAAATTCGTAATCGTTGAAAATGCATACGAAGATTCCTGATCTCATCTCCATCCCAGAAATGCTATTTGCATCGTGTTCCTAAGTTAGCTGGAGATATCGAAATGGTAAAGTGCATGAATCTTCATTGTTGATCTCTGGCAAGCAACCATTTAGTTTGCAATGTCGACTAACTTTTGTTCTAGAGTGATCTGCTAAGTGTGTTTAATTGGAGGTTACATATACGTTCTATCACTTCACTGATGTTGTCAGAGCAGGTGAATTGGAGAATTGAATCAAATTTACCTATGTCTGAATCATCACCATCTTTTTCTCTCTCTGAAGTAGGAAGAAGCCTCTCTGGCTCAAACAATCTCTTGAAAATATATTTTCTATTAGGGTGGCTTAAAAATAGGGATTAGAATCACATGCATGACTAATCCATCATTTAACATGCTGGTTGCGCATTGCTCTCGTTCTATTTGGAATATGGGGTGCATTTACCCTCTTTTTTCTCCCTCTGAGTCCATTATACTTGTGTTGAGATTTTCATGTACTGAGATCCATTGATGTTTCCCCCGATATCCAAACATCTAAGAGATGAATATTGGAGCGGGGTTGGCCGACACTGTGTTATGAGTCGTAGTGGAATGTAGCTCCTGACCTGTATTTGATTGTGTGGCTTACTCTTCTATCAGATCATTAATTTAGCTAGGCTACTTGTGATAGTTATTCAACTCATGCCATCTTTCTACCTGACTACACTCTTGACATTCTATCAATACTTTCGTATGATAAGGCTAGCTAACAAGCCGGACTATGGCTAATCTTTAAGAATCGTCTCTATAAATTGCTAATGCAAACATAGGTGCGAACAGTTGAAACTTAGGACTATGGCTAATCTTTAAGAATCACCTCTATTAATTGCCAATGCAGACATAGGTGCGTACAATTGAAACTTAAGTCAGTCACTTCAAAAGTGTGAGGTTTCCAACAAATGAAAAGCTCCTCATGCAAAAGATGATCTCATTCAAAGGAACAAACCATATAATAGCTTCTTAGTTGCCCTTACCACATGAAAGTATTGATCGAATGTCAAGAGTGTGGTCTGGCAGAAAGATGGCATGAGTTGAATAACTATCACAAGTAGCCTATCTAAATTAACGATATGATAAAAGAGTAAGCCATTCAATCTGATACAAATCAGCAGCTACATTCCACTATGGCTCACAACACAATGTCGGCCAATCCCGCTCCAATATTCATCTCCCAAATGTTTAGATACTAGAGGAAACATCAATGGATCTTAGTACATGAAAATCTCAACACAAATATAATAGACTCAGAGAGAGAAAAAAAGAGGGTAAATGCACCCCATATTCCAAATAGAACGAGAGGAATGCGCGACCAGCATGTTAAACGATGGATCAGTCATGTCATGTAATTATAATCCCTATTTTCAAGCCACCTAAAGAGGAAATCTATTTTCAACCAAAGAGGCTTCTTCCAACTTCAGAGAGAGAAAAGGACGACAATGATTCAGACATAGGTAAATTTGATTCAATTCTCCCATTTCATCTGCTCTGACAACATCAGTGAAGTGACAGAACGTATCTGTAACCTCCGATCAAACACACTTAGCAGATCACTCCAGAACAAAAGCTAGTCGACATTGCAAACTAAATGGTCACTTTCGGATGCCAGAGATCAACAACGAAGATTCATACACTTTACCATTTCGATATCTCCAGCTAACTTAGGAACACGACTCAAATAGCATTTCTGGGATGGAGATGAGATCATGAATCTTTGTATGCATTTCGACGATTGTGAATTTTATCCGAATCCAAAGATTCATCAATTGAAAGAGAACCAAGCAATTGGTTTGTGCAAATCACAGAGAATGTCGCTGAGCGAAACTTCACCTGTCAACCCTTCGAACGCCAGACGAACAGAATGAATGGCGAAGGAGCTCAGAATCGCGTGATCGATGCGTATTGGAGTTGTTGTAGTGCAGATGATTTCACTCGCTTCGAGTTGCTGTAGTGTAGATGATTGAAGCCACTGATGCACGTCTGGACCTTGGGGTCGGTGTCGAGAAGGTTGACGGTGGTTCCACGGAGGCTGGCATTGAAGGGGACAGTCACCGGAGTAGGAGGAGGGACAACATTTCAGACGGAGGAGGAGAATGAGGGACGAGAGGAAATTTGAGAGAAAGAGGTAAAAGCGGACGGAGAAGGGACAGGGCCAATCTCTTGGAAGCGAGGAGAGAGAATTTTTCTTTTTTAAGGGAATGCATGTTTCCCACCCAAATTTGGCCTCCCCCTCTTTGGATGACGTGGCGAAATCTGGGTCGCCGGATGCGAATGGACGGCCAGATCTCTTTCTATGTCACCTCTGTCATTAACCCTCTATGGCAGGGGATCTCGATCCTCTATAAACACCCTCCTTATATCTCTTCCCTAAATTCCCTCACTTTCCTTCCTCTTTGTGCGACGCACCCCGCCGCCCATCCTTGTGGACTCCGCCTCCTCTCCCAACTGGAGACCCACGTCGCGTTTCCCTCGCCGTTCAAGCTTGTCACTGACGATGACGGCGTTGACCCTCGTACCCTCACCTCACCCCTGACGACCTTAGCTACCCCCTCGAGTCTCGACGTTGCTCGTTCTCCTCCCTCGAGCTCTCAATCGCGCGACCCAAAGGAAGTCGAGCTCCATTCGTCCGCCAATCAGCTTCATCTTCGCTCGATTTTGATCATGAGACAATTGAAACTTCTAACTCTTCTGCTTATTTGCCAATTTGTTGTTCGATTGGCCGCAAGACAGTATTTTGAAAATGTGTATATGAAATCGAAGTCTGACTTGCATGAGCTAGGAAACGAGGATAATTTGATGATCCATAGCTTGACTTGTCATCGGTAAGACTTGGGTAGGTTGATTGTGCGGTCTAATCGTGTGAATTTCTATTGAATGAGCTCGTGGGGGTTCGTTCGTGCGTGTGGTATGAGTGTGAGGTGTGTTGTTGTGAGTTCAGGACCTTGTACTTGGTTATGCGTGTGGTGTATGGTATCAGATTGTTTTCGACTTGTCATGTTATAGTGTTGAGTTACATTGCATCTAAAGAATCAAGGCATGAGTTGAGTCCTAATGTGAAAAGTGTGTGTTTGATTTTATATGGGATGAAAGTTTTGTGGGATGAGTCCCGAGTTGTAGCACTCTGCCCAAGACTGTAGCGTCCCCTATAATTTGGTTTCTTTAACTTGCCACTTAAAATAGGTAAATTCATGTGTTCTACTCGAGATGTGGCCTACTAAAGAGCTTAAGCATTACCTAACTTTGAAGACTTTTAACTATATACAAAAAAAAAAAAAAAAAAAAAAAAATCTCTTCGCATGGCTCCAATTAAACATCAATATGACAAGGGTTATCAGTATAAATCTGGTCGTGATTCTTAATGTGTAATATTAGTGGGATTTCACCTTCATAATTTAAGACCTTCTACCGTTTCTTTTCTTGTTGTTTTTACCCTTAACAGCTCGTCCTTAAACTTCAAGTTTCAATCTTCGATTTTGCTTACGTTCGCTGATGGACACTTGAACACGTCTTCACCCTAAACAATTTGGCTCTACTTAATATTGGAAACAATGACCATAACACATAATGCCGAAACCGTACAGCACCTTTTTATTTACTACCTCCACAGGAGTTTGCGATAGTTTATGTACATTGTAGTGATCGATTAACCATAGCTTCTTACATACATCATAAAAGCTTTCCAATCACAGCTAATTGGTGCCACATCAAAATGTCGCGGCCGTATATGCCTAATCACGGACTTGCCAAAAATCGTCATCCAACCACTTGACTCCGATGGCCCTTACGCAGTCACGCCCGACCCATCTTCTTTGCCAGCTCCATCGACAGCACCGTCTCCAGTCCCTGTAGCACCATCCTCCCATCCATCATCCGCGACAAAGAACTCGTGCGGAATCGGCCCCTCCCTTTAGCCATCGATGTTGATGAAAATAGCCATGCACTTCTCTTCGAGTCGACGTGAGCCATTCCCACCGCCACGTCTAGCACCAAAGTCAAGACCACTCGTGTGAGGATGATGACGGAAGCACCGGGAACGTCAAAATCTTGGGTCTCGGTATTGAGAGAGATAGGAAGGTCGTAACAAGCTTCGGGACGGATCGAAATCGACATCACTTCAATCTAAACCACAAACATCACAAGAGTTAACACCAATTGCGAATAAATTTCATACTCTAACACTCATTCGATTCATCCTACCACATGTATATCATCCCATATACAGTGAGGTTCCAATAACGGACAAAAAATTTGGGGTATTACTCTATGACTTTAAAGAAAATCAAGCCATGTGTGTGTATGTATGAATATGCTCTCCCATGCAAGAAGTCTATCCATAGACATTCAGATTATTCGTCAACTTATTATAAAGTCCCATGGCCAACTTCTACGCCCATGAATTCCTCACTCCGAGGTTTCGCGGTAGATCACCGCAGACCTCTTGGCGCCACTACCAAGGCGTCTCGACTCCCGCGAGGAAATATAACAATCATTGTTTCCTTTCTTGCTTGTGGCCTCAACCCCTTCATCAAATGCATGTCATGCAATGTGAGATGATTTAAACTAATGAACCCGAATTAATTCATTCTCAATATACCCGAATATGACTTCTAAGTTCAGCCTTTGTATACACCTTGCATTTATATTAGCAGAATTATCACTCCTTACAAAGACCTTTAATTTCCTTTAGAAAACTAAGCCTTACTCGTTCAAGACCAATCATTGCTTACCACTTCTACTAATACCACTCTTTTAATTAACCTTGCGCATAGCATTTCATCAAGTTTGTCTTATTTAAATTTCAAATTGAGAACCCCCGGTGAAATGTCCTTATCCCTCACAATCCTTGACCCTAAGTCAGTCGATGTTCGCCCTTCACCTTGCCCTCATCACAATCGTGGCTTTATCCTCTCCTAAAAATGAAAGGTACTTCACTCTGAATTCAACTTACATTCTATGCAGTCTAGAAAATTATTAAAACATCGCAGAGTATAAACTCTGGTGTGCTTCATTACATACCAAACCATCAGCCCTCAAAGTCTCATTCAAGATTCGATCATCCTTGTTCACAGTTCTTTCTTTTTTAATTCATGACACTATGACATTCAATGAATTCTGCGACTTGTATTTAGTCCTTCACACGGGTTTTTGTCTCACGCTCACATGCAAGCGGCACCAAAGCTTTGCTAATCTATCAGACCATCACCAAGCTTTTCCTTTTGATCATTTGCCCTCTCAGATACAAATGCAACACAGACGAAATGAAAAAGGGTGAGAGGATGAAGTTTACTCGCCTCTAGTGTGAAGGAGGTAAACGACCTTGAAACTCCGACGAAGGACGTGCTTGTGAACGACGGCCAAGCCAGAGATCTCCTGCAATTTTCTCGTGTATTTCCTCTACTTCTCCATTTTCTTTCTCAAGAACGAACTCCCCTTTCTCTTTATTGCATGATCGGCAGATTGTCCAAGGCTAAGAGCTAATGATAGCTTTCTACTTCCCATAATTCTCATGATTAGTGTTAGAGAATAATTCTCTAGGATATTTTGCTATCTTAGATATATTTAGAATATTTAAATTGATATTTTGTATCGTGTATATCCTTTGATTATGCGTATCTTGGTTTACCTTAGATAACGATCTTAGAGAGCCTATAAATAGGCTGGTGTAATGTTCTTTATGAACATCGAAATATATGAATTTCTTATTCCTCTCTTCCGCATTATATTTCTCAAGTTGATATCAAAGCCTTCGTTCCTGAGGCAACCCTAGTGCACCGGGTGCATATCGCACCCGGTGCACCCCGGAAATTCCTAATTCTATTTTTTCGCTTTTTCATTCTCAACTTCGTCAAATAAATCCATCCATCCCACTTGACAGTGTTCAATGGAGTGTTTCATTCCATCTGACCGAACGCAACCATGGTAGTCATGTCACGAAGTCCGCGAAGCGTCACCAAGTTGAGCCTTTCTTTTCCACGGAGGTATTTTTCGACGCAGCGAGGACGCGTTTTCGCACAATAACCTTCGCTCAGCAGTTCTTGACTTAATCCACTTGCTGTAGCCACGCCAACCGTATCGGCCGCGTTTGTTTAGTTACTGTCCCGGCAGCAAAGTCGACCGCAAAGGACGCATGCTGTTCGGCTCAATTGCCTCCGATCCTCGACCGTTCACGTGTCGTTTTTGGAAAGTCAACATCGCCACCAAATTCATCGATGTCAGACAATCAACACATTGGATCTATTGTGCCAACGAAATTCAATGCCGAATTCAACCATTTTCGCTATCTTATTTCATGGCAATCGAAGATATGTTTTTGGACACTATTTACATTGTTTTCAAACTCAAGTTGATTGAACTCACCTTGAGTTTGAGGAGGGATGTTAGAGAATAATTCTCTAGGATATTTGCCTATCTTAGATATATTTAGAATATTTAAATTGATATTTTGTATCTCCCATGATTGCATGTATATCCTTTGATTGTGCGTATCTTGGCTTACCTTAGATAATGATCTTAGAGAGCCTATAAATAGGCTGATGTAATGTTCTTTATGAACATCGAAATATATGAATTTCTTATTCCTCTCTTCCGCATTATATTTCTCAAGTATTAGCTCTCAGGATATTTCATAAGGCAATTGCCACTTGTCCGAACCCTCTCTTGGATATGCATGCACGGTAACACTTCAATTTCTGTTGAGACCATCACCCACCAATTCAGCCGCACATTCCCTTGTCTATAGGCACGACCTTTGGTCAGTCATGGTCCATTGCTTCTTCTACGAATTAGGGAAAGTTGCCTCACAATTTCAGGACATGTCCATAACCGAATGGATCATCGTATCTCTGTGTCCATGAACTCGCGAAACTCTATCTAACCCGAATTATAATTTCCTAACGTAATTTGCAGCAATTCAATTATTCAAGATTAATGTAACTTTTCACATTTATTTAAAGAGTGGTCCACAAAACCCCGTAGGACGCTACCTTTTGTAATATATCCAAAATGACATTCACATATAGCCCAGGGCCTTCGAGTTTCTACTAAATAAGGTCTCAAGGCTGTTACATGAGACTACAATCCTCGCATGAGCTATTCAATTACAGAGTCGCTTCTATCGTATTTACATTTCATCGTTAGGGCATTACACCAAAAAGTAATACTAATAAATAAATCCTTATTGCGAGAGCTGGTTTCTCGGAGCGCTACACGAGTGGTATGATTGGATATGAAATTAATCTGTAAATCGAGGATCCCGTCGGCTTGTATCTTGACAAGGATGTTTGATATTCGACTGTGTCTAGATAATTACCTCGTAGGAGTCTGAGTGAAAATCGAAAAGTCCACGGCCTGTATCTCGTTAGAATGGAGCCATAGAATAGGGAGAATCAAGGTTTGTGTCCCTCATGAGAAAATGAGGCATGTGTCCCTCATGATTCCCATGGCCAATGTCCCATGGACGAAAAGCTGAGATAAAATTCAGAATCGAGGCATGTGTCTTTCAGAACAAAAATGAGGCCTAAGTCCCTCATGAACTTGGAAATGAAGTGATAACTAAAGGATAAACCTGGAGTCGTTGCGTGTTCACATATTTCCCAAGGGAACCAATAAATACTTCTACTACCTACGTGTGAGGTATTGTTGCATGAGTCATGTGGTGTCGTCCTGAGTTTCATGACTGCGTGTTTTATATATCTTTAAATCGCTTGCTAGTCATTGAGTTATTTGTTTCACTACTGAGCTATAGGCTTACTGATGTGGTTAAACTATTTTTCAAATGAATAGATATGAAGATTACATCCAACATCCCCACATTTCATCATGGTGCAACTATTGACTTTGTACATACATGGAAAGAGTAATACGACCCTGAGTATTGTGCAAAAAGGTTTTGATACTTTTGGTTCGGTGATGTAGATAGATGTGAGTTTATCAGAAGTGTTGATTCCGCTCCTTTTCGTATCCATGTTCATGTTAGACTCCTCTTTTCATTTGTCTGGTCCTTTGCCGTTCATGCCATCTGACGACGACAGTGACGATGATCATAGAGTGGAGTAATGATTGTGTTTAGAGCTAGGGGCAGTCAGTCGTTACGGACAGGCTTTTGGTGGTAGCATTGAGGTAGACATTTTTTCACTTGGCCGCAAAATAATGACTTGATGAGGGTCGCGACCGAAGTAGTTAGAGTGGATGATAGCCGTATTTTGTTGTCCGGGGTGTTTGTGAGTAACTCTGATATAAGCATAATAATATGTGTATATATACATGTAACTTGTAATTTGGTGTTTTGTGTGTGAATGCGTAATTGTGTGACAGGTGTGTGGGATAAACCCTATTAAGACCGATTCTTATTGTGTGTGTGCTTGTCCCCGATTCATGTGGTGTGCCCTTCCTAAGGGTTCCATCGCGTTTCTCGCATGCGCCCCTGATTTATAACTTATAACAAATTAAGTGATAGTTCGTTAGCAACGTGACTACCGGAGCGTCGGCGGGGCCTCCTCAAAGGTAGGTTTGAGGTCGGACCCTCACAGTCCACTCTCAAACTAACATCCTGAATAGCGGCCACTAGTAATCAGCACTCGAGATTACAACCAGTAAATGTCGTTCATATAACACTATAGATCACACTATTGGGAAGACGAATATTAATCTTACACTTACAAACACAAAGAATGAGTGTTGACACCTAAATTTTGTTTTTTTAGAAAAATCATTTAATCATTCATTTAAATCATAAAAATGAGGGTTATTTACAATTCTCACAAAAAATAAATTCTCATGCATTGCATATTTATTTTTCTGTTACCCATTTGCTTTTAGGCGAAGGCGAGTCAATCGTGCATAATTTGACAGACGACCGAACTAGGGTTAATTCTTCAATTTTCGGCCAAATTCAATTTCATGGGTCAAGCTCAAGTTTAATTTTTAAATCAGCCCATTTAATATCAAGCTTTTAATTAATTACACATTTAATTAATTAAAGTTCGATTAGGCCTCAAATTTGTGCGGATTAGCCCATTAAAATGAGAATTTCGACCAAGCCCATGGCCTTTCTCTTATGGGCGAAATTGTGATTATCCTAGCCCGACGGGATTAATCCGACGATCATTCTTTTCTCAAACCTGACGGTTCAGATTAAACCCTAGAATATTCTCTATATATACGTGGTTATGTGTGACATTCTGAATTTTCTGCCATTTTGAGGCTGTTGAATGTGAATGTACCTTACGATGTATTTCAGTTTTGTCTCGCTCAGATCTGATCAATCTTGAGTAAACTAACCAAAAGGGAAAGGCTAACGCATAACAAGATACGTGGACCTAGGAAACTCGAAAAAGGAAGTGACGCTTCGACCATAAGGATTGTCGAGGGAACATTTAGAACCAATGAGGACGATCAGATAATGATTAAGGAATTCAATGCTAGCGTTATAAAATTGGATCGCGGGTGAAGCCGCTTAACCAATGTATAATTTGCAAATTTTCCTAAATCGAACTTTGACGATCGAAGCTGTCGGAACTAGCGATGAACCCTCGCAATTACATGACAACCAAAGCTGTCATAACTTGAGTTATCCTCAGTGTGATGAGAATCACAGAGTCGATACGCGTAGTGTTTGCAAAAGCCGCCCGTTAGTTCGAGACAAACTGGAATTTCGATCGGCGGACGAATGATCATGAAATGGAAGCTCAAAATTGGCAATTGGAAATAGAGAATTCCAATTCTGAGTAGGAATTTGACAATGTCTAGCCAATTGGTAATTTCGAATTGGAAAAGTGAAGTTTGGACTGAAAGTGCGAAAAGACCGTTTTGCCCCTAGACCATTTACCCTTGCCTTAAGACTTCATGAAGGACAAAATGGACATTTCCTCTCCCCACCTATGGCTGCCGAAAATTCATTGAGGGGTCAAAGTTGGAGTCAAAGCTAATCTTGCATTATTGGACCCATGACACTTGTCACCCATTGGAGGCCTTAAGCATTTATTACCCATCTAATCCCATCTTATCAATTTGAAGCTCTATTATTGGTGTGAGACAAATAAATTGAAGACTCCATCTGCTGTGCAAGCCTCCTCCACACGTTCACCTCATTTCCCCTTCATTTTGCTCTCAACAGAAAACTGCCAGAAAAGTCAGGTTTCTGCCTTCCCGTTCGGTCCGTACGAGCGGTTCTTACCGGAGTCTTTTGGTCGAGCCCTCTTACCACAGGTTAGATCAGGATGTCCTTGACATTTTTCCGTTGGTTTCATGATTTTTGGAGGTCTGGTTGATTTATGGTGATTTTTGGAAAAAAAAAAAAAAAAAAAAAAAAAAAAAAAGCGGACGGATTCTGAGCTAGCTGAGGAGAAGTGTTGGTTCTAGCTCTTAGAAATTCCAAATGACCTCAAATATTTTAGGAGAGCTTCATAACATCTAGTACTATATTCAGATGGTTTATGACTACAAATAGATGGTTTTAGAATGAGATTTCATGGCTGATTTGAGGTGGTCTTTACCGAACATATTCTGCCTCCTCCGACCGGTAGAGGATCCGTGAGCTTTTGGGGTCCGCCGAGGTGTCACCTTGCCCCGAAACTTGTTGGTAAGACACCCTAAGACATGATATTACATGTTAGCAAAGTATAGATGAGTTATATTAGAGTTTTGATGGTCGGTTTATATGGAAACTTGTTGGAACAGAATCTGCCCGGCACTGAACAGTGTAGGATTCGAAGTTTGTTGCGGTTCTTGGAGGAGTTTATTGGCTTATTTAGCTTGGTAAGTTGATTCTAAGCCTTTGTTAGGATGTTGGGTTACTAAAGGGTGGATCTTTGGTGAAATTGAAAGGATTTTAAAGGTGGTTTTGGTGAGAAAAACGTGAGAGACCCGAGAGGTGTCCAAATCCCGTTTTCTGCGCACACCGATTTTAAAACGGCCCGTTCTAATTCATCCGATGTCCAAATTGAGCACCGTTTTTGCCCACACGACCACACGATCTTGAAGTTTAGTACCATGAAATTAGTTTTCCCAAAAAGTCAGTAGAAATATTTCAGTTTTCATGAGAATGAACCTGGTCATGGTGGGTAGTCATGTGGATTGGGGTCATTGATGACTTTTCTTGATTGAATGTTCCTTAAACATGCCTAGGGAGTGTCTAGTTGATGCTGTGATTGTTTGATGATGAAATGCTATGTGAGAAAATGGGCATGTGATGATTAATTGGGATTCAATCGAGGGCTTTAATGCTCGGTGTCGCAATTGGTGTCGGATGATGCATGGTGTAACGATATGCATGTGTATGATGGCCGAATGGCTTATTTTAAATGGTGAACCTGATGTGCTTAAATGCGTGCCTTGAGTGGCGATGTCATGATTTTGCTTGTGATTGTGAAATTGAGATTAATGAAAAGGTTCACAATGATGTTTTATGGCCAATGCATTGAGCCGGGGAGGGGGTTACTCCCATTGACCTGACGAGGTCGTGCGGCTAGAGAGTCCTACCTTGACCGAATCATCTCGAAGGCTGTAAGAATCGAGAGTCAGGTAGTGACCGAATCATCTCTAGGTCCGGACGCGAGAGTCCTATAGTCGACCGAATCATCTCGATGGCGCGGAGTGTCGAGAGTAGCTATAGAGACCGAATCATCTCGCCGCGAGAGTCATGATGACCGAATCATCTCGATAAGACGTCGAGAGTCATATGATTGACCGATTCATCTCGCGGCCCAAGTGGGGCGGCCCTTGATGGGCGTAAAGAAGATAAAAGACTGAAACATGATTCTTGATATGTTTCCGAGTCTGTATGCTTGAATTGGCTGGAATGCCTGGGATGCCTAGAGTGCATGGAATGTTTATTATGCCTGTATGGCTTGAGAAACTCATATTGAAAAGTGAAAGTATGAAAGAAATGAAACTGGTGCCTAATATGCCTGAGTTGCTTTATTATGCCAATTGCTTGAGTGTCATGTGTGAAAATCATTTTGCCCAAAACTTGCATATTTTCAAACGTGCCTGGCGGTACCAATAGTCTAGCTTAGGGTTAGGATTTACTTACTGAGATTATTATCTCACCCTGTCGTGGGACCAACATTTCAGACCTAAAGCCTTGAAGGAAGCCTCGGAGGTGATGGAGAAGGGAAGGGAGAAGATGAAGACGTGTCTGTCTAGTTTGTGGATTTCTTTTTGAAGTTCCTCTTTTGTGGTCCCATAGTGCCTTCCTCTTAACCCTTCTGTCTTTTGATGTACTAGATCTTTTAACTGGGAGATGCTGTGTGTTGTTTTTAAATCCTATGTCGCCTTATGTCTTTTCTTTTATGTCTGGGGTTTTGTTTCGCTTCCGCATGCGTTTTTCATATCACGCTCCACGAGTAAAGCCGTTGGATCCTGGGTTGTCTTATTTAGATTGACGGCTGCGTGGGATGTTGGCGTGCCCGCCGGGGTCGGGTCGTGACATCCCCGTTTAAGTGGTATCAGAGCGAGGTTAGCTCGATCTAATCTTTTCGATGTCTGGAGTGATAAGGAGTGGTGACTATAGGATGGTTAGGTAGTGAGACTCTAGGGGGATTCACTAGAGTTAGGCACGAAATGCATGACATATGATTTGGCGCTTGTGATTGGCATTGTGTTCAGGCATGACTGGTTGTGATATGTTGATATGCTTGAAAGCTGGTTGCGATTTTGCTAATACGCAGATGCGTCTAGACCTGAGGTATGAGTGAAATCTCCTTGTTGTGATGCCTCTGATTGTTTGAGTTGTGATAAATGGCTAGCTATGATTATTGGGGTGATGAGTAGCCTGGAGTTGTTAGACTTAAGTGAGTGACTTAGGTCTCTAATTCCTGTGTGGAATTGTAGTGGTCCAGGTGTTGTGAAAACTAGCGAGATGAGCTACCGAGGTAGAAACACTAGAGGAGCGTCTAGCTCGAGAGCACCAGTGGCCGAGGATCCAAGAGTTGATGGAGTCTTGAGGGCGTTAGAGCAAATTGGAGAGTTAATGGGAAAGGAAGCTCAAGATCGAGCCGCAGCGGCCCTTCGACAGGCCGAAGATAGAGCAGAGATAATAGCTCAAGCTGCTGAAGCTGCAGTGGCAGCTGTGAACCTAGCAAATGAAAATAATGGCCAAGGAATTGGAGGTGGTAATGTGCAAGGCCCTGAGAATCGCGCTATGGGACAGTTGATGGAGCAATTTCTGAAGCTAAAACCATCGAGGTTTGATGGCAGAGGAGACCCTGAGTTAGCTCCTAGATGGATTGAAGAGCTGGAGAAAGCATTTACAGTTTTAGGGTGCACTGAAGCTGAGAAGGTGACCCTAGCGACTTACCAGCTCCAAGGAACTGCGAATGATTGGTGGAAGGCCACCAAGGGAATGGTTTTTCCTGAAGGGACTGAACCGACGTGGGCACCTTTTGCTGAGACTTTTAATGTGAAATATTTCTCTGAAGCTGGCCAAGAACAGAAGTTGGCTGAGTTTCAGAATCTTCGCCAGAATCAAATGACCGTTGATCAATATGAGGCGGAATTTGCAAGGTTGTCGAAGTATGCACCAAGGATGGTGGAGAATCCGTGGGATCGGGCGAGAAGTTTCCGAGATGGATTGAGGCCCGATATTCGTAGCCAGATGATCTCAATGAACTTGAGGGATTATAATGAGATCTATACCAGGAGCCAGATGATTGAAAGAGATATGAGGAATAGAGGAATTTCCTCAGGACCGCGGTTTAATCCAGTCAGAGACAATAGAAATTTGGGCAAAGGTCCTATGGTGAACAATAGGAGGTTTGTTCCCCCAATTAAGAGGAATATCGTGAAACCTGCTCACCAGAACAACTGGAGTTGTCGCCTCTATGGGCGAAGGCATGGAAGTGGACCATGTCCAAGGCAAATGGGAGGATGTTTCAAATGTGGCAAGATGGGCCATAGGGCAAGGGAATGTGGACAACAAAATGCTGGTCCTCAGTATCAACCGCGACGAGCTCAACAAGGACCACAAGCTGGAGCTGCCCCGCAGGCCAATCAAAATAGGCCGCCGGCTCAAGGAAGGATGTATGCCGTAGCTCGCAGGGAGGCGAAGGAGACGCCTGGCGTGGTCACGGGTAAGATCTCTCTCTGTGATCATGCTGCTTATGCCTTGTTTGACCCTGGAGCGTCGCATTCGTTTGTGTCTGCCCAGTTTACTGATTTGACTGAAATGAAATTGGAACCGCTGGATGTTATCTTGCATGTGACAACACCCTTAATGGATAGAGTGCTTGTTTCACTAGGATGCCGGAATTGTAAGATAGTTATCAGAGGTAATGAAAGACGAATAGATTTGGCTGTGTTGCCCATGTTTGATTTTGATGTCATTATTGGAATGGACTGGCTGAGTAAACAAGGGGCTGTAATGGATTGTGGTAGTAGGGTAATTCGATTTCATCCTGTCAATCGCCCTAGTTTCGAGTTTGTGGGGAGCCGAGGAGGAATCTCGATTCCTTTGGTTTCGTCACTAGAGGTGACTAAGTTAATGAATGAAGGGTGTGAGGCTTACTTAGCCATTGTGGTGGATACGATGATTGAAGAGCCTAAGTTGGAGGAAATAGCCGTAGTATGTGAATTCTTTGATGTGTTTCCGCAAGAGTTGCCTAGTTTACCACCTGAAAGAGAAGTGGAGTTCTCGATTGAATTAGCCCCTGGGACGGAACCAATTTCGAAAGCACCATATAGGATGTCTTTGTCGGAATTAAAGGAACTAAAGGTACAGATGCAAGAATTACTGGACAATGGATTTATTCGTCCAAGTGCATCGCCGTGGGGTGCACCTGTGTTGTTTGTGAAGAAAAAGGATGGGTCATTACGTCTGTGCATTGACTATAGGCAACTGAATCAAGTTACTATTAAGAACAAGTATCCATTACCAAGGATAGATGACTTGTTTGATCAGTTGCAAGGAGCGTTCGTGTTCTCTAAGATTGACTTAAGGACCGGTTATCATCAATTGAGGATCAAAAAGGGGGATATACCGAAAACGGCTTTTAGGACGAGGTATGGACATTACGAGTTTACTGTCATGCCGTTTGGGTTGACTAACGCCCCAGCTGCATTTATGGATTTGATGCATCGAGTTTTCAAGGAGTATCTAGATCAATTTGTTATCGTCTTCATTGATGATATTTTGATTTACTCAAGGTGCAATGAGGATCATGAACGACATTTGCGGATTGTCTTACAGACCTTAAGGGAACACTCGCTCTATGCTAAATTTAGTAAGTGTGAGTTCTGGTTGAATAAGGTTGCATTTCTTGGTCATGTAGTATCTAAAGAAGGAATCTCTATGGATCCTTCGAAGATCGAGGCAGTTATGAATTGGCCTAGACCTACAACAGTAACGGAAGTCCGAAGTTTTCTGGGATTAGCAGGTTACTATAGACGCTTTGTAGAGAAGTTCTCATCTATAGCTACTCCGTTAACAAGGTTGACTAAGAAAGATGCACGGTTTGAATGGACAGATAAATGCGAAAGGAGTTTTCTGGAACTTAAGCGAAGGTTGACGACTGCACCGATACTGACAATTCCGTCTGGTCCTGGAGGATACGAGATTTATAGTGATGCGTCGTTGAAAGGACTAGGATGCGTCCTAATGCAACATGGGAAAGTAGTGGCGTATGCGTCGCGTCAGTTAAGACCTCATGAGATGAACTACCCGACGCACGATTTGGAATTGGCCGCATTTATTTTTGCGTTAAAGATTTGGAGACATTATTTGTGTGGTGAGAAGTTCCAGATCTATACGGATCTCCAGAGCCTAAAGTATTTGTTTTCCTAGAATGAATTAAATATGAGGCAACGTAGGTGGATGGAATTGCTTAAAGATTATGACTGTGATATTCTATATCACCCTGGAAAGGCTAATAGGGTAGCAGATGCCCTTAGTCGAAAGTCGAGCATTGCGCATCTGTTGGTCAAGGGATGGTCTGTACTGGAAAAACTGAGAGATTCAGAGTTTAAGTTGGAAGTTTGCCGATTGTCAAGTTTGATGGAAACTTTAAGAGTCGAACCGGAAATACAAGAGAGGATTAAGGCATTGCAATCCACGGACCCTGCTATATAGAAGATCCT
The DNA here is from genome assembly GCA_021437785.1 of Rhodomyrtus psidioides. NCBI lineage: Eukaryota > Viridiplantae > Streptophyta > Magnoliopsida > Myrtales > Myrtaceae > Rhodomyrtus > Rhodomyrtus psidioides. The sequence continues at coordinate 6,518,678 of JAILYB010000015.1, read as the reverse complement.
GGAAATGGATGCGGACAAGAGGAAGTCTGACTTCCAAGTATCTGAAGATGAAACATTGAAGTTCCGAGGACGATTATGTGTACCCAATGACGAGGAACTTAAGGAAAAGATTTTGTCTGAAGCTCACAGGAGTAATTATAGTATTCATCCGGGTAGCACAAAGATGTACCAAAACTTACGTCAACATTATTGGTGGAATGGGATGAAAGTGGACGTGGCTAAGCACGTAGCTAAGTGTCTGACGTGTCAGCAAGTGAAGGCGCAGCATTGTAAACCTGGTGGTATGCTTCAACCTTTGGAAATTCCCGAATGGAAGTGGGAACATATTACCATGGATTTTGTCATGGGCTTACCGAGGAGTCAACGAGGTCACGATTCGATTTGGGTGATAGTGGACAGATTGACCAAGTCCGCTCATTTCCTGCCCGTGCGAAAGGATTTCGCGATGGAGAGATATGCTGATTTGTATATGCGACACGTAGTGCGACTTCATGGAGTGCCTGTGACAATAACGTCAGATAGAGATCCTAAGTTTACTGCGAATTTCTGGAAGAGTCCACAGGATGCCATGGGAACGAAATTGCATTTTAGTACGGCGTATCATCCACAGACCGATAGACAATCTGAGAGAACGATTCAGACGTTAGAGGATATGCTGCGAGCATGTGTTATTGATTTTAAAGGTGGATGGGAGGAGAAACTGCACTTGGTGGAATTTGCATATAATAATAGCTATCAGCAGAGTATCGGAATGGCACCGTTTGAAGCACTATATGGTAAAGCGTGTAGGACTCCGATATGCTGGGATGAAGTTGGTGAGAGAAGTATGACAGGCCCAGAATTGGTGGACCAATCAGTTGAGGCTGTTAAGATCATTCGAGAAAGGCTTAAGACGGCCCAGAGTCGTCAGAAAAGCTATGCGGGTAAGCGACGAAGGCCTTTGGAATTTCAAGTGGGTGACCATGTCTTTCTCAAAGTGTCACCTATGCGAGGATTATCTCGATTTGGAAAGAAGGGAAAGCTGAGTCCAAGGTACGTAGGTCGATTTGAGATATTAGAAAAGATTGGGACTTAAGCTTATCGTCTTGCCTTGCCGCCAAGCTTATCGCAAGTTCATAATGTGTTTCATGTGTCGATGCTGAGGAAATATGAACCGGACCCGACTCATGTACTGGATCATGAAGTCATCGATGTGGACGATAAGATATCGTATGTGGAAAGGCCAATACGAGTTGAAGATCGAAAGGAGCAAGTCTTGCGGAACAAGACGATTCCACTCGTCAAGGTGATCTGGGAACACCATGGAACGGAAGGCGCTACCTGGGAAAGCGAAGAAGCGATGAGGAGCCAGTACCCCCATTTATTTGAATAGATCTGGGTTATTCCAAATTTCGAGGACGAAATTTTTGTAAGGGGGGAAGAATTGTGACATTCTGAATTTCCTGCAATTTTGAGGCTGTTGAATGTGAATGTACCTTACGATGTATTTCAGTTTTGTCTTGCTCAGATCTGATCAATCTTGAGTAAACTGACCAAAAGGGAAAGGCTAACGCATAACAAGGTACGTGGACCTAGGAAACTCGAAAAAGGAAGTGACGCTTTGACCATAAAGATTGTCGAGGGAACATTTAGAGCCAATGAGGCCGATCAGATAATGATTAAGGAATACAATGCTAACGTTATACGATTGGATCGCGGGTGAAGCCGCTTAACCAATGTATAATTTGCAAATTTTCCTAAATCGAACTTTGACGATCGAAGCCGTCGGAACTAGCGATGAACCCTCGCAATTACATGACAACCAAAGCTGTCATAACTTGAGTTATCCTCAGTGTGATGAGAATCACAGAGTCGATACGCGTAGTGTTTGCAAAAGCCGCCCGTTAGTTCGAGACAAACTGGAATTTCGATCGGCGGACGAATGATCATGAAATGGAAGCTCAAAATTGGCAATTGGAAATAGAGAATTCCAATTCTGAGTAGGAATTTGACAATGTCTGGCCAATTGGTAATTTCGAATTGGAAAAGTGAAGTTAGGTCTGAAAGTGCGAAAAGACCATTTTGCCCCTAGACCATTTACCCTTGCCTTAAGACTTCATGAAGGACAAAATGGACATTTCCTCTCCCCACCTATGGCTGCCGAAAATTCATTGAGGGGTCAAAGTTGGAGTCAAAGCTAATCTTGCATTATTGGACCCATGACACTTGTCACCCATTGGAGGCCTTAAGCATTTATTACCCATCTAATCTCATCTTATCAATTTAAAGCTCTATTATTGGTGTGAGACAAATAAATTGAAGACTCCATCTGCTGTGCAAGCCTCCTCCACACGTTCACCTCATTTCCCCTTCATTTTGCTCTCAACAGAAAACTGCCAGAAAAGTCAGGTTTCTGCCTTCCCGTTCGGTCCGTACGAACGGTTCTTCCCGGTGTCTTTTGGTCGAGCCCTCTTACCACAGGTTAGATCAGGATGTCCTTGACATTTTGCCGTTGTTTTCATGATTTTTGGAGGTCTGGTTGATTTATGGTGATTTTTGGAAAGAAAAAAAAAACGGATGGATTCTGGGCTAGCTGAGGAGAAGTATTGGTTCTAGCTCTTAGAAATTCCAAATGACCTCAAATATTTTAGGAGAGCTTCATAACATCTAGTACTATATTCAGATGGTTTATGACTACAAATAGATGGTTTTAGAATGAGATTTCATGGCTGATTTGAGGTGGTCTTTACCGAACAGATTCTGCCTCCTCCGACCGGTAGAGGATCCGTGAGCTTTTGAGGTCCGCCGAGGTGTCACCTTGCCCCGAAACTTGTTGGTAAGACACCCTAAGACATGATATTACATGTTAGCAAAGGATAGATGAGTTATATTAGAGTTTTGATGGTCGGTTTATATGGAAACTTGTTGGAACAGAATCTGCCCGGCACTGAACAGTGTAGGATTCGAAGTTTGTTACGGTTCTTGGAGGAGTTTATTGGCTTATTTAGCTTGGTAAGTTGATTCTAAGCCTTTGTTAGGATATTGGGTTACTAAAGGGTGGATCTTTGGTGAAATTGAAAGGATTTTAAAGGTGGTTTTGGTGAGAAAAACGTGAGAGACCCGAGAGGTGTCCAAATCCCGTTTTCTGCACACACCGATTTTAAAACGGCCCGTTCTAATTCATCCGATGTCCAAATTGAGCACCGTTTTCGCCCACACGACCACAAGATCTTGAAGTTTAGTACCATGAAATTCGTTTTCCCAAAAAGTCAGTATAAATATTTCAGTTTTCATGAGAATGAACCTGGTCATGGTGGGTAGTCATGTGGATTGGGGTCATTGATGACTTTTCTTGATTGAATGTTCCTTAAACATGCCTAGGGAGTGTCTAGTTGATGCTGTGATTGTTTGATGATGAAATGCTATGTGAGAAAATGGGCATGTGATGATTAATTGGGATTCAATCGAGGGCTTTAATGCTCGGTGTCGCAATTGGTGTCGGATGATGCATGGTGTAACGATATGCATGTGTATGATAGCCGAATGGCTTGTTTTAAATGGTGAACCTGATGTGCTTAAATGCGTGCCTTGAGTGGCGATGGAATGATTTTGCTTGTGATTGTGAAATTGAGATTAATGAAAAGGTTCACAATGATGTTTTATGGCCAAAGCATTGAGCCGGGGAGGGAGTTACTCCCATTGACCTGACGAGGTCGTGTGGCTAGAGAGTCCTACCTTGACCGAATCATCTCGATGGCTGTAAGAATCGAGAGTCAGGTAATGACCGAATCATCTCTAGGTCCGGACGCGAGAGTCCTATAGTCGACCGAATCATCTCGATGGCGCGGAGTGTCGAGAGTCGTTATAGAGACCGAATCATCTCGCAGCGAGAGTCATGATGACCGAATCATCTCGATAAGACGTCGAGAGTCATATGATTGACCGAATCATCTCGCGGCCCAAGTGGGGCGGCCCTTGATGGGCGTAAAGAAGATAAAAGACTGAAACATGATTCTTGATATGTTTCCGAGTCTGTATGCTTGAATTGGCTGGAATGCCTGGGATGCCTAGAGTGCATGGAATGTTTATTATGCTTGTATGGCTTGAGAAACTCATATTGAAAAGTGAAAGTATGAAAGAAATGAAACTGGTGCCTGATATGCCTGAGTTGCTTTATTATGCCAATAGCTTGAGTGTCATGTGTGAAAATCATTTTGCCCAAAACTTGCATATTTTCAAACGTGCCTGGCGGGTACCAATAGTCTAGCTTAGGGTTAGGGTTTACTTACTGAGATTATTATCTCACCCCGTCGTGGGACCAACATTTCAGACCTAAAGCCTTGAAGGAAGCCTCGGAGGTGATGAAGAAGGGAAGGGAGAAGATGAAGACGTGTCTGTCTAGTTTGTGGATTTCTTTTTGAAGTTCCTCTTTTGTGGTCCCATAGTGCCTTCCTCTTAACCCTTCTGTCTTTTGATGTACTAGATCTTTTAACTGGGAGACGTTGTTTGTTGTTTTTAAATCCTATGTCGCCTTATGTCTTTTCTTTTATGTCTGGGGTTTTGTTTCGCTCCCGCATGCGTTTTTCATATCGCGCTCCACGAGTAAAGCCGTTGGATCCTGGGTTGTCTTATTTAGATTGACGGCTGTGTGGGATGTTGGCGTGCCCGCCGGGGTCGGGGCGTGACATTATGTCTAGGGTTACAAGGGAGGCCACTTTAATTGAATATGTGGCAGAAGCTCAGAGGGCGAATTCAATTCATACGCGGCCAAGTGAGGTTCTTCGTCAAAGAGAGTCTCGTGAGAGACACCATGGAGGAGAAGCCAATCTTTCATTAGCATCACAACTCTGCTCTTTTGTTTATTCTCTCTTTCCTTTATTTCTTTCCCATATTTTATTCATGGATTCAACTTGCAGGAAAAGCCAAAAGAGTAAGAGTGATGGAGGTATCCCTGGGAAGCTGCTAATGGAGCTGTGATCGACCGACGACCTCTTCGAACTGAGTCGAATTCGTGTCTGTGATCCGCCCCATGAGAAGCTGCTGCATGGACGTCTTCTCGCACCAATCGGCCAAGCTTGCCGGTGATCCGACGAAGGTAGTCACTCACTTTGCTTGAGACGTTGAAGAAGAATGGACGGCTTTGACTTCTTCGGTAAAACGGAATTGCAATCCAGACAAATAAGTCCAAGCGGTGGACTTGATTTCTTCTAGACTCTTGTTTATAACTTGAGATTTGTGTCCTGGGTTTCATGGTTTCACTTTCGTGCATGCATAATCATGGTGCATGACAACTTGCAAAACCTTCAGGAGAAGGACCGACTTCATCAATCCATGCGGCCACCGCAAGTTCAAACTAGCTCCATGTTTCCGTGTGCTTTGTTGGACGAAGAGGTGCATCTTGGATCCTTCATAAACTTCCAAAGTCCATAAATGCAACACAAATCTGACATTAAGGGATCGCTGCTCCAGCGTCGCTGCTCAATCATCCGTAGACCACGGTTCCTTGATGTCGCCTAAGCTCGCCCTCGACTGACGCTGCTGTCCGGTGAAGCTCTCGTATCAAATCGACCCCTTTTTCATCCTGTAGGCTAAGGTAACGTCAAACATATTATGGGTTAATCTGGTCATTTTACCACGTCATTTAGTCATGTCATCTTACCATGTCATCTTGTCATGTCATTTTGCTAAGTCATCTTGCCACGTCATTTTTTAGGACATTTTTCCACGTCATTATCCATGTCATCTTGCCATGTCATGTCATCTCACGTGTCATGTAGTTAGGTTGCATCAGAATCATAAAGAAAAATAATAATAAAAAGACAAAAAAATCTGCTCATTACCTCATCATAATTTTCGAAGATTACATACTTGCATCACTCAGTTTCTTGAGAATCCCATGCATTGCATTATCATTCACATGTCTCATTATCGCATGTCTATATTGCATTGAGTTTTGCCATGACATTTTGGACGTCATTAGTTTCAGATTTAGGATATTCTCATGTTAAGTTTGGTCCAATGGCATGAGCGGATCGCATAGGTTAAGAGTCGCATGCCACCTAGGATAGTTATAAATTTTCGCACATTGCATATAGTCTTTGCATGTTTACATTTTTTAATTGCATGACCATTTATATGTTGCTTTGAATGTCGCATTGAGTCGATACCACTTCTGCATGCTTGATTTAATCATATAAATTCGGCACATAGGGTAATCGCATTTTAATTATGCATGGTTCGCATGTCACCTCGTCATTTAGATAGGTCATATCATTGCATTCATATCGCATTGCATTTATAAAAAGTGAAAATTCAAAAAAAGAATTACTATTTTTGAGCTTCAAATTGATTCAATCTGAGTCGTCGATTTTAGGACATCCCACATGGAATTAAGGTACCGAAAGGGCATTAGTTTTAATTAACTAGTGTAATCAAGTCCCCGAATCCATAATCTCTGGTTCGTAGGAATAAAATAGTTCTCCCGATATTTTATTTAGGTTTCTAATCAACCTACCAAAAATGATTAGCGGCGACTCCAAATTCTAAATCATTTCGATAAAATTTAAGTTGCGATTTGGTAGGGCTTGGGAGAGTTCGTATTAGGTTAGTCACCTGATAATCCATTAACCTAATTAATTTTAGGTCGCGACAGCTTGGCGACTCCGCTGGGGATTTACTTTTTATTTTTCAAGAAATATGAATGCTTAACTCAGTTATTTGAACCTTTCGAAAAATTTAAAAGTTGTAGAGGATTTAGGCCGTTTAGACTCCTTGGATGTCTTGAGTGGATTGATTGAATCTCACCTTCAGGTGTTAAATATTTTTGCAGGTTAGAGTGATAAGGGGAGGTGTTTGTTAACCCTTTTTTTGTGTAGGCTAGGAGTTATAAGGGGGGAGTGTTTGCTGACCTTTGTTTTGCAGTTTGAAGGAGTTTATGTATATGAGTTTATATAGAAGCGATGTCTTGATATAACCTGCTATGCATGCCTTAGTTGGATAGACACTACACCTTGCACACACAACCTGCCGTTGTACCTGAATGGCTAGGCTTAGGATGGTGCTTGGTGAGGGACACTTTGGCTATTACCCTGTGGCCCGAGTCGTCCTTTTCAAGTCCCGAACCTTTCTAAATCGGTGCCGAGAGCGAATACCCTTGTCACTTACCCTGGTGATGCGGGTCTTCACTTGGCTGAGCCGGATGTCTACAGGGGACCTCGATCCAGCCGCAAACCCCAGTTGGCTTGGTTCGAGTATCCTTGGGGCTCCACCTTTGAAGCCTATTAGTTAGTAAACATCACGGTCTCATCTGCATGTCTATGTGATTGGTCATTTCAGACGTCCCAAAAGGCGATACTTTCTTCAATCTTTATCTTCAGGCTTACTTATATTTTCGGGTCGGTCCATGACTATGTTTAGGCGAATACTTTACATGGTTGGATTTTTTAGAGTGTATTCTGGGCATTTTCGAGTTCTAGTGTCTAAATGGAAAATGTTCCAACATTTTGAGCTATCATTTGTAAAATTTTGAGACTGATCCATGGTGTTTTCCATTTATTGGACGAATTTTCATCAAAGACAATGTAGGTGAGAATTTCGGAAGTTGGCTCACACTTGCTTTGTTTTGCAGATTACCATTTCTAAATGATCTCTTTTCTTGGACCATGCAAAACGAAAGCTGTAGATTGATGTCTAAACCAATAATATGTAAAATTCCAAACCTTAATTCGTATTTTAAGGGACTCTTTCGCTCATTTGATAAAAACCGGACAGAACAGTTTTTTTGAGAAGAATGTTTCAAAATAAATATTAAACTGTACTGATCGGTCCACTTTTAGCCTTAAGTCTGAACATCAAAGTTGTTCCTCGTTAAGTCCTAGATCAGGTCGTAATATTTGGGAATTTTTTTATCAACGTGCCAATTATGACAAATTTTATCGTGAAGGCCGACGGAACTGAAAAACTGCCTGATTCAGATTTTTTTGCTTTTTTTATTGAGTCTATAGAGTTGTCATGGACTGGCCTACTATTCTCACTCACTTTACTAATCTTCGTGTGGCCAATTTTTCGAGGTGATATATCATGGATCCTTCACACTCCAATAATACTCGATCTGGAGCAAGTAAAATGATTGATCGAGCTGAAGTTGCAGTCATTACAAGTGAAAGAATCGATCAACTTCTAGGAGAGATGCATGCCGGGGGTGTTCAGATGAATAGTATGATCAATACAATGGAGCGTACTGTTCAACTTCTTAAGCATCAGGTTGAAATGATTCGATCCAACTTGGCATATCTTACAAATCAACTTCCATGTGATGAGCCTCCATCAGTGATTGGAAGGGTGTTTACTCCACTTCCCATAATAATAGCTATCATATGGCCAATACTCCTAAAGAAGGGAGTAATTCATCGAGAGCAAACACCTCATCAGATTACAAGCTCCCAGAATTCTTGCCCGGGCAAGTCTTGTGACTTCCACTATGGTCAAGAAGGTCACTCCCTCGAAGAATGTGTTACCCTGCGATTCCGGATCCAAGACATGATTGATGCTGGAGATCTTATGTTTCGCGCATGGAAATATTGTGGAGAAGATCGAGATTTCCTGGTTGTCCCGAGCATGCGATTGGAATACCTGCACCTGTTCAAAGATGAGCCTTCTCCATTTAGTCATCGTTTCCCTCGTGGTGTTACCTGGAACACATGGGACGATTAGACCCTCCATGAGCTAAGAGAGTTCAACATCGACGAAGTGGGCACAGACCCAGATCAATATCATTCTTATGTTTTTGCAATCCCCTGCGTGGGATATTTCTTGCTTTCCTTTAAGTTTTCTACGTTGCATCATGTTTTCTTTATTCGTTTTGCATCAGGATTTCATTTCAATTCAATGTGGCATTCAATAAGATGTAATTCATTGATTTTCACGTCAATAAAATTACAGATGTTTTTCATTAAATTTTGGAACCTTGATGAGGCATCCCAAACTGACCCGATGACGATAACCAGCGATCAATCTATCATCTATGGTAAGCACTGAGGGTCGGGCTTCTCAAGAATTCTCGCCCTGAGATTTTCAAAAAATGATTTTTCAAAAAAAAAAAGAAGAAAAAGCTTTCAAAACTAGATGGCGTATGGTCTAACCCTGTTTGTCTTACAGATCAATTTGCTATGTGTTTCAGAATCAGTCCAGGGGGCATGGGGCATGTTCTCCAATTTGACTAGGCATTAACCCAGTTGATTCTTGGACGTCTCACACATGGTGATTAAGCATTTGAAGCAACCCAAATGATGACTCTTGGGGCAACCCTTAACTGATTCATCGATCTACTTATCAGTCACATCGTATCAGCCAGTTCAAACACTAGTTCATTAGTCAGCTGAGGCTAATCCATGCTTCACCCCCGACCGATCGATTATCATACCACGTCAAAGAATTGGGGAAGAGGAAGATCACTCGATCTCAAAGGGAGTATCTCTTATCTTCGACTCGTCATACTTGGAAATGACTTTCGTTTTTCCTCTTGCAGGTGCTAAGCAAGGAGACATGTTATTGATTGCTATCACCGAAGCAGATCGACAATTAAGAACATCCCGAATTTTTGTTCATTTCATTTTCTTGAGGTTCTTATTCATGAATACTTTTCAATGTAGGATTAAACGTGGAAACAAGTCATATGCCAGTGCTTGAAGTCAAATTCCCAGCACTGGCCATGTTTGGGGCAATCTCATGACTTGGTGAAAGCTATACTCATCCTAACTGAAAATGGGGGCATGCAGACCCCGACTTGGAAAATGAAGTATATCTCTCTGTTTCACATTATTTTAAGGGTGACACTTTCCTTTTGCAGGAACATACGACTGACCATGACAGTCATCGCCATTAAATTGGGGCAACCAGAGCACCTCAAGTCTTACCCAACTCCTTTGTACATGTGTCCCTCTCTCTGGGGCAAATATAGGAATGAGTCGATGCTCAACCCGAGGACTAGACTTCCTGACTTGGTTGATCTACTCACATATATTGGGGCAATCCCTTGTTCCCCATTCCTTGAAATTTCTTTCACATCTGAATGTACTTGCATGATTTATGCATGACTATATTTGATCTGCACTCATTTTCTGATATTATGGATGATCAAATCAAATTAATCTCATCATATTTTTGCCTACATTGCTAATCTACACTGTGAGGTGATTTCAGTCAGGAAGTCTCTTTGATCCAATCGAATTGATCATTTTGAATGAGGAATGCCAAGACGACGAAAGGCAAGCCATTTCCATACACGTCCTGTATCATATCCCTATTGACTAATTGTGAAGAGTTCCATGCTTACAAGGTGAAAGGGTATCTTGCGAAAAGTATGACGACCAAGATGATGTGAGGCATTTCATTTCCTCTATCCAAACACTACAGGTTTCCCTTTGCTAAACTGCTTTGAACGGTGGTTTCGTTTTCATACCCCTGTCAGAAACAACTCCACATTGGGGCAAATTCCAGAAAATTCAAAGCATGAGTAGAATTTTCTTGCTTTCACTTGCATCAATCTTTAAGTGTATTTATCGCATGCGAATTCTATGTTAGCTCAAGTTCTTTAGACATGATGAAGAGCATTTCATTTCTATACCCATACACACTCATCCCTTTGCTTAGCCCAACTTGAGCAGCAGATTCATTTCTCGAAACCCAATTGGTGATCATCCTGAAAGAAAATCATTTCAGACTATTTGACAGATGAGCAAAGTGCCTTGGGGCAAGATGAAACTTGAAAATTTGCTAGCACAACATGCAGACAATTCAGATGAGACTCTTCTTTTCGTTTCAAAAGAGCTCGCTGTGAAAAAAAAAAGAAGAAAAAAGCTAGCCATGCAAAAACAAAAACAAAAAAAAGGCAAAAAAAATGGTGATGCTTGCCATGCAAAAGAGCCCACTCCCATTATAAAGAAAATGGAAAGAGAAAAGAGCTCTCTCATAAAAATCTCTGAAAGGAATGGATGTCTCACCTGAGTTGATTCACAAAATGTTCCTTAAAGAACGATCTTTTATGGAGTACATCAGCAAAGATTACCAGCGGCACTCTTGCCTAAAATATCAAGAATGGATGATCACCAGCCTTATCTTTACACAGCCCCTTTATGGAAAATAAGCCATTCATTTCAAGCCTACCCTGAACCAACATCACAACCCTTACCAAAAATCTCTTCAGATTAAGACACTTGGGTTAATATAGGGTTTCAAATGCTTATAAATATTGCTCGAAGAAGTGCGAGCAAGATCATTTTTATCTCGTTTGGCAGGGTTCCTGACTTGTAAACCCAAAGCAGCTGATGAAGATTTCATTTCATGGCCTAATGACTCATATGAGTCCCATTTGAATAGCTGTTGACCAAGCCTGAATTACAGTCCTTGAAAAGACCTCGTGGATTGGTCTGATCATACTGATTGCAAGATTACCCGGACCCTTATCAAGTGTGATGAGGACAGCTCCGAGTGATTCTCATGCCCGCATCAAGGATGGTCGGGTCAAATAGCCTTTTCAAAGAGAGTGAGAGAAAGTCCTTTCTGACTGAAGGTTCCTTATTCTATTTGATCAAATTTTGTCGAAAGGATCAGACAGTTTTCCTTATTGACAAAATCCCCAGTTGAGCTTTACAATGCAAGTAGAAGCTCACAAATTGTTGCATTTGCATTAAGGTTCATGCAAAACACCATTTTTTATGAACTGAACAGGTTGAGCACGCCAATTCAACAAATTCTAAAAGCCGGGTTTCAGTCAACTTAGGTAAGTTTTCTGATTCTTTTTCAGACTTGGATGACCGCATCTTCAATGTTGTAGGTATCAAGCTAAGTACGGTGATCTAGACAGAAGATCCCAAATGACAATCAGGCATGCTCGATCCATAACTCAAGCACCCCATTCAGATTTGATCTTTCGGTCGAGGTTTCATGTGATGTGAAGATGATCATGAATCGGAAGCCATTCCAGATTGCGATACCAACATTTCGCAAATCGGTTCGCTGTTTCATGTAAAGGATGAACATGATTCAGATTTTCTCCAATTGCGATACCAGCATTTCGCAAATCTATTCGCTGTTTCACATAAAGGATGAATGTGATTCAGATTTTCTCAGACTGCAATACCAGCATTTCGCAAATCTGTCCACTGTTTCACATAAAGGATGAATGTGATTCAGTTTTTACCTGATTGCGATACCAGCATTTCGCAAATCTGGCCCGCAGCTAATGCTTCATGTGATGAGCAGATGATCGTGATTCAGAAGCATTTCTCAGCTGACATTCCACAGGACGAGAAGATGATTATGGTTTGAAAGCTTTATTCTTAGCCGACGTTCCACATGACGAGAAGATGATCGTGTTTCGAAAGCTTTACTCGCAGCCAATGCTTCACGTGATGAGCGGATGATCGTGATGCAGAAGCATTTCTCAGCTGACATTCCACAGGACGAGAAGATGATTGTGGTTTGAAAGCTTTATTCTTAGCCGACGTTCCACATGACGAGAAGATGATCGTGGTTCGAAAGCTTTACTCGCAGCTAATGCTCCACATGATGAGCGGATGATCGTGATGCAGAAGCATTTCTCAGCTGACATTCCACAGGACGAGAAGATGATTGTGGTTTGAAAGCTTTATTCTTAGCCGACGTTCCACATGACGAGAAGATGATCGTGGTTCGAAAGCTTTACTCGCAGCTAATACTTCACGTGATAAGAGGATGATCGTGGTGCAGAAGCATTACCGATTTGCGATCCAGAACTCGCAAATTCGACCTACAGACATGTTGCGTCGTCCCGAGTCAGGAAGAAAGAAATTCCTGAGGACGGGTGGGCTCAGTACCTTAAATTCCTGGCATCCGCAAAGAGGAAGCCTGGAGATTAAGGGAATCACCAGCATTATGAAATATTTGATAAAACAAGTATTTTCATATGCGATCCGTGTGCATGTCTCTCTAAAACGGTGAAAAGAAAAATTTTTAGCACATGTTATCTATAGTATCACATTCCATGCATCATTTCCTTTTGCATCAGAAAATGGGATTTTAATTCCCGCCAAAAATTTTATTACCACCATTTGTATTTGCAAAATTTAAGTTTCAATTTTCCTTTTTTACATCAGAAAATGGGATTTAAAACTCCCGCCAAAAAAAAAATATTTTCATCATCATTTGCTTTTCCAAAATTTAGGTTTCAATTTTAGTCTTTGAGCGAAACCTCTGCGAGCTTCCACTCAAAGAGGGGCAGCTGTTGACACCTAAATTTTATTTTTTTAGAAAAATCATTTAATCATTCATTTAAATCATAAAAATGAGGGTTATTTACAATTCTCACAAAAAATAAATTCTCATGCATTGCATATTTATTTTTCTGTTACCCATTTGCTTTTAGGCGAAGGCGAGTCAATCGTGCATAATTTGACAGACGACCGAACTAGGGTTAATTCTTCAATTTTCGGCCAAATTCAATTTCATGGGTCAAGCTCAAGTTTAATTTTTAAATCAGCCCATTAAATATCAAGCTTTTAATTAATTACACATTTAATTAATTAAAGTTCGATTAGGCCTCAAATTTGTGCGGATTAGCCCATTAAAATGAGAATTTCGACCAAGCCCATGGCCTTTCTCTTATGGGCGAAATTGTGATTATCCTAGCCCGACGGGATTAATCCGACGATCATTCTTTTCTCAAACCTGACGGTTCAGATTAAACCCTAGAATATTCTCTATATATACGTGGTTATGCCTAGGGTTACAGGGGAGGTCACTTTAATTGAATATGTGGCAGAAGCTCAGAGGGCGAATTCAATTCATACGCGGCCAAGTGAGGTTCTTCGTCAAAGAGAGTCTCGTGAGAGACACCATGGAGGAGAAGCCAATCTTTCATTAGCATCACAACTCTGCTCTTTTGTTTATTGTCTCTTTCCTTTATTTATTTCCCATATTTTATTCATGGATTCAACTTGCAAGAAAAGCCAAAAGAGTAAGAGTGATGGAGGTATCCCTGGGAAGCTGCTAATGGAGCTGTGATCGACCGACGACCTCTTCGAACTGAGTCGAATTCCTGTATGTGATCCACCCCCATGAGAAGCTGCTGCATGGACGCCTTCTCGCACCAATCGGCCAAGCTTGCTGGTGATCCGACGAAGGCAGTCACTCACTTTGCTTGAGACGTTGAAGAAGAATGGACAGCTTTGACTTCTTCGGTAAAACGGAATTGCAATCCAGACAAATAAGTCCAAGCGGTGGACTTGATTTCTTCTAGACTCTTGTTTATAACTTGAGATTTGTGTTCTGGGTTTCATGGTTTCACTTTCGTGCATGCATAATCATGGTGCATGACAACTTGCAAAGCCTTCAAGATAAGGACTGACTTCATCAATCCATGCGGCCACCGCAAGTTCAAACTAGCTCCATGTTTCCGTGTGCTTTGTTGGACGAAGAGGTGCATCTTGGATCCTTCATAAACTTCCAAAGTCCATAAAAGCAACACAAATCTGCCATTAAGAGATCGCTGCTCCAGCGTCGCTGCTCAATCATCCGAAGACCACGGTTCCTTGACGTCGCCTAAGCTCGCCCTCGACTGACGCTGCTGTCCGGTGAAGCTCTCGTATCAAATCGACCCCTTTTTCATCCCGTAGGCTAAGGTAACGTCAAACACATTATGGGTTAATCTGGTCATGTCTTTTTTTGGATGATTTAATGTTTGTTTTTATGGTTTGCTCGCTGTCCTTGCATGATTCGTATGTTGTTTTCGTCAAAAATGCCACGTTATGCGTGCCTTAACAATCGTTGAATGTTCTAACATCGTTCTTCGTGATGCCGACATTAAACGAACCATGGATCCTTTTTTTTTTTGGAAATTCGAGGTAATGGATTTTTAATCAAAATCGTTGGAACATAATTTTGTCAAGAAAATCTCGGATATAGCTAATCTGACCTATCACCTTTTAGGTCTGATTTGTTATCTCCGAATAAAAAAAAATCAATCTTTAATTCAAGATTTGAGATCTGATTTTTTTTAGAAAAATTCGAAAGTATGATGGTCGGGATGTTGGCGATCAGGATTCTGTTTGAATGTTAGTTGGCAGATTGATTGATTGATTAATTAATTAATTGACTGACTGATTGATGGATTAATTGATTGATTAATCGACTGATTGGTTTTTACCATATCCAGAAAATTTCTAAAAAAATAAATGACAGTTGCAATTTGAGTTGGCAAATTGTTATCCTGATTATGGATTGATTAGTGGATGGATTGATTAATTGATTTTTGCCATGTCTAGAAAATTAGTTGTCGAGGATAGGATAGTTTCTTTCTCTTACAAAAATCCGAAAAAAAAAAATTGCACGTCAGCTTGCCACGTCATCTTGCCATGTCATTGTACACGTCATCCATGCATAAATGCCATGTCATCTTACCATGTCATCTTGCCATGTTATTTTGTCACGTCATCTTGCCATGTCATTTTACCACGTCATTTAGTGATGTCATCTTGCCATGTCATTTTGCTAAGTCATCTTGCCATGTCATCTTGCCACGTCATTTTTATGACATTTTTCCACGTCATTATCCATGTCATCTTGCCATGTCATGTCATCTCACGTGTCATGTAGTTAGGTTGCATCAGCATCATAAAGAAAAATAAAAAAAAAAAGACAAAAAAATCTGCTCATTACCTCATCATAATTTTCGAAGATTACATACTTGCATCACTCAGTTTCTTGAGAATCCCATGCATTGCATTATCATTCACATGTCTCATTATCGCATGTCTATATTGCATTGAGTTTTGCCATGACATTTTGGACGTCATTAGTTTCAGATTTAGGATATTCTCATGTTAAATTTGGTCCAATGGCATGAGCGGATCGCATAGGTTAAGAGTCGTATGCCACCTAGGATAGTTATAAATTTTCGCACATTGCATATAGTCTCTGCATGTTTACATTTTTTAATTGCATGACTATTTATATGTTGCTTTGAATGTCGCATTGAGTCGATACCACTTCTGCATGCTTGATTTAATCATATAAATTCGGCACATAGGGTAATCGCATTTTAATTATGCATGGTTCGCATGTCACCTCGTCATTTAGATAGGTCATATCATTGCATTCATATCGCATTGCATTTATAAAAAGTGAAAATTCAAAAAAAGAATTACTATTTTTGAGTTTCAAATTGATTCGATCTGAGTCGTCGATTTTAGGACATCCCACATGGAATTAAGGTACCGAAAGGGCATTAGTTTTAATTAACTAGTGTAATCAAGTCCCCGAATCCATAATCTCTGGTTCGTAGGAATAAAATAGTTCTCCCGCTATTTTATTTATGTTTCTAATCAACCTACCAAAAATGATTAGCGGCGACTCTAAATTCTAAATCATTTCGATAAAATTTAAGTTGCGATTTGGTAGGGCTTGGGAGAGTTCGTATTAGGTTAGTCACCTGATAATCCATTAACCTAATTAATTTTAGGTCGCGACAATGAGTAGTGATGTTGGTTGCACAAAGAACTCGAGAGTGTGTATGAGATTCTAAGTGACAAGTATGTTCTCTCATTTTTTGCTTCCCCATTTCACACTTGCTTCTTCAGCCTTCCTTCTTTTATAGAGACCTTCAGCCTTTACACTAGCCGTTGGAGGTCTTCAAAGATGCATAGTTTGCCATTAAGGATGCGTAGCTGGACATCAAGAATACTGGGCATTTTTATCCACATGGAAGATGAAAAAGTGTTATTTCAGGCAAAAAATAAAACGTACTTCTCTTGGCCAGAGACAAAAAGGTCAGGAGGTCAAGTAGTACAGATTCAGTCCTTGTCGAAAGATCAAGTGGTATAGCTCCTCTCGCATGCAAAGAATGATTCTGGATGTTATACTGTTCATACATATTGTGGACAGTGCCAATCTAAATAGCATCAACATCGATATGCGACACGATACAACGACACGTCATTTCTCAAAATATAAAGAATTATAACACGTTGGGACATATTATATATTAAATTTATATATACATGATAATTTATCATGTATATTTATAAAATTATCAACGGTGAATTTCTTTTTCTTCTATTAAGAATTTACGATTATATTTTTTTTTTGGGCTCCTCTCGCATGTAGAAAGTGATCTTGGATGGTACACTATTCATCCACACTATGGACAGTGTCGGTCTAAGTAGCACCACACCGACACATGAAGCGTGGCACGACATGACACAGCATGCCGACACGTCATTTCTCAAAAAATAAAGAATTCTGACACGTTGGGACACGTTACATGATAAATTATCATGTTTATATAAAAATATAAGCGGTGAGTTTCTTCTTCTTCTGTTGGGATTCACAATTGTTTTTTTTTACTAACTGGGTAAATTAATTTTTGGTGGCTAAATATATGGTACATATATTTTTCGATAAATTTATATTTTGACTCATAATAATATTGAAAATGCTTAAATTTGACCTATTGCATATCGAAATGGCTTGTCAAGATGCTGGAATCGTGTCACTGGTGTTTTTGGAGTGCTGACCACATCTCGATTGCATGTCGGAGGGTGTCGGACACGACATGACATGGAGGCCTCCAGAGAGTGTCGGTGCTTCCTAGGTATCAACTGTCAACGGTCCTTCTGTAGGTTTTATATGTGAAATCCAAAGCGTTAAGGGGCTCTACTATGAACTGTCAATAATCATAATGGACAACGAATATCACACTATTGTTACACTAATTTGGTTACTCTATACCAACAAGCACAAGCACTATCACTAGTGCTGTTTACGAGTAACTCGGCTGATAATTTTCAGTGATGATATCGACTGGATGACTTTGTTAAGATAGACACAACGATCTTGCTATCTTTTATCGGTGCCAAAGACATCCAAGAACACTAACTTGACTAGACTTTCTAAGATGCCATGGAATACCCTCGTGGTACTTGTTCACTCAACTGTCACGACATAGTTTCTCGTCTTTGCTGGCTATGTCGGATCATTGATAATGGTAACTAAATTCACCATATGCACTCTTCATAATAAACATTAGAATAAGAGATAGATTTTGTAATCATCAAAATATCATAGGCATATTTTCTAAACGAGTCAGACATAGAAAATGGACAAGGGAATCGAGACATGGCGATTTTGCCCTAGAAATTTCTTCCCGATGTCCTATTGACACTTTTCATTTTTTTTTTGTTTTTCTTTAAGGCTCCGTTTGTTTCATGGAAAATATTCTTCCGGAAAATATTTTCCCTAACTTCCGGTGTTTGGGGGGCGAAAAATGAATGGTCAACGAAAAATATTTTCCGGTCAACACAAAAAGCCTTTTAAAACTGAGGAGAATGATTTCCATTTTTGAGAAACGGAAATCATTTTCACCCTCCATCTAGGCTTCTCTTTACCACGTTAGTTTTTTTATTTCATTCTCTCTCCTCATCCCTATTCTCTCTCCTCAATCCACGTTTTGTCATCATCCCTATCTCGTTCTCTCTCCTCCATCCCTATTCTCTCTCCCCGTTCTCTCTCCTCCATCCCCGAGGAATCCTGAAATCATCGCCTCCATGGCAAAGGGAGCCATGAACTCGCCAGATCTGGTGAGGCCGAGGCTCGCCTCGCCGCTCTCAAGTTCGACCGACTCTCGCAGCCTCGGCCGCTACAACGAGCGTGTGCCGTTGGAGCCATTCCTTGACGCCGCCGAATCCATTGCCAAGGCTGCCTCCACCTTCAACTTCCTAGCTTGCCAGCCTTGGCCACTCGCGACTGGCTGAGTTTTGAGCTCGCCGGCCTACGTCATGGCCGATGGTAAGGAGGAAAGAGCGGCAGAAGAAAGAGGAAGAAGCAGCAGCGGCGTCGGGAGGAAGGAGGAGAAGGAAGAAAGAGAAAACAAAAAAGAAAAGAAAATGCAGAAATATTAAAAAATTAACAAAAAGAATTCGAAAAAATGAAAAAGTAAAAAATAATTAAAAATTTATTAATTTTGTTTTTAAATTATGTACGATAGAAATTTATTTTCCTTGCCAAACGGCGGAAAATATTTTTCAATCCGTTTTCAAGTTTCAACCAAACATCGGAAAATATGACTATTTTCCTAGAAAATGACTTCATGGAAAACATATTCCAGAAATGCCTCATTTTCCGTGAAACAAACGGAGCCTTAACGAAAAGTTGAAGTTGTCACATAGTTCGAATTGAGAAAATATTAGGGTGCGTTTGTTTTGGGGAAAGTGTTTTCTAGACTTTCGTTTGTTTGGTTCGTGGAAAATGATTTGGTCAACAGAAAGTACTTTCCAGTCAACAAAAATTTTATTCATTAAAATAGGAAAGTAAATTCCCCAAAATAAAAAGATAAAAACACTTTCCCAAATTTGTGTCTCTCACTTTCTTTGAAAACGGGACTGAGGCCGATCCCGGGGACTGATCCAGAGGCCGAGGCCGGCGACCCTAGCTGGGGTCGGCGATCAGGGCCGGGGACCAAGAGCGGGGCCGGGGCCGAGGCTGGGGCCAGGGCTAGGGTTGGGGCCGGCGATCGGGACCGGGGACCAAGAGCGGGCTAGGGCCGGGGTCGGGGCTGAGGACGGAGGCCGGGGTTGGGGATCGGGACTGGGGATCGGGACCGGGACCGAGGCAGGTGACGAGGATCAGGGCTTGGTCGGGGACTGGAGACGGGGATCTGGACTGGGGCCGGGCTGGGGGCCGGGATTGGGACCGAGGATCGGGACTGAGGCCGGGACCGGGGGGCCGGGGCTGGGAACCGGGATCGAGATCGAGACCGGGGGCCGGGGATCAGGACAGGAGCTGGGCCGGGATCGGGACCGGGATCGAGACCCGTGCTGGGGACCGGGGCCGGGGCAGGGGGCTGGGCCTAGAACCGAGACCGGGGCCAAGGGTCAGGAACCGGGGACTGGGGTCAGAGACCAGGGATTCGTGCCTGAGCTGGGGGTCAGGCCAGAAACCGGAACCGGGATCGAGACCGAGACCGAGGACCGAGAACCGGGGGCTAGGCCCAGAACCGAGACCCGAACCGAGGGCCGAGGCCGGGACCTGGGGCTAGGGACTAGGATCGTGCCGGGTCGGGACCGGGGCCGGGACCGGGGATCGGGGCTTGGGCCGGGACCGGGGCCTAGGCCGGGACTGGGGACCGGGGTCGACCGGGGCCTGGTCGGGGCAGTTTACATCAGCTCTCTCGACCATCTGCATCTCCTCAGTATCAAGGACAGTCCTTTTGATGAGATTGAAATCGTTTTCCAAATGAAAACCAAATACCAAAAAATATTTTCGGTAACATATTACCAAACAAAGGAAAACAAATCGTTTTTCAAGAAAGTGGTTTCCAGGAAACCACTTTCCAGAAAACGAATTTTTGAAAATCACTTTCCTTGAAACAAACACACCCTTAGATTGGTTTTGGTATGTTACTTGGTACGAGCATCTTTTGAATGATTCTTCACTAAAGTAGGACAAATCCTGAAAATAAAATGTACCTAACTTATATAAGTTGACTTTGGTGCCGTACCATTCTCATTCTCATCTTGGTTACCCAATAAACTAATTTTAGAACGCTAATTGCATCTTAAAAACCCTTATTCATCACTAGAAGAATACTGTATACTGTCCCATTTCTGGTGTAGCTACTCGAACATATAACCTCGCGTCGAAACTCATGGAGCATGGTCCAAGAGTTCCAATATAGGTTAGTTCTAATTGGACTTTATAAAATTGTTCTTCGCGTGAATCAAACTATTAGCCGGCCAAATACAAGTTCGCTTAAAGGAGTTGACTTTATGATTAAGCTCAGTTCTGTCGCGTACTCGTAGGTCAAGCCCGGCCACGTTTGTATAATCTTTTCCCGACGCATAACTCCACATCAGATGTAATTCAAGCTTCAATCGTAGGTTTTCTCTTTCATAACCGGGTAAATTTTGAGGGCATCAAGCGCTTCATCAAATGAAGCTCGGGCTCGGAACTTGAGCCACATCGAGTTTGAGAATGGCATCAAGGCTTGAGTGTCCTAGCCTCAAATGCCGAATGATTTCGAGTCGAGCATCCACTCGACTTGACTCGATTACAACCCCTCGACCGTTTTCGAGCATCCGATGCCAATTCCCGCTCAATGCATGGGCTCGAGATTTATGTTCGAGGCTCGGGATCTTGAACATAGATCGATGGGGCCAGCCAACACACACACTCCAAAGAAATAGTTAGGTTAGGCCTTGTAAGTACGCATTTGGGCCTAAGAAGAATAGGCCTTGTAAGCCCACGAAGCTTGTTGGCTGAATGGGCTGTTACGTTAAGCCCATGATTGTTGAATTATTCCTTTTCTTGCCATATATACACGATCTTGAAATTGGGTAGTTGCGATTATGGACTGGATGTCTAATTGTCCGGGATGTAATGATAGTATCTTGTATCTAAACGCTAGCGTCGTTGTGACCCATCTTTTGAGTTTTTTTTTTTTATGTGTCTGGCGGACTCTAAAACATGGGAGGATAGAAATCTTTGTCTTGGTATGTTAAGGGCGGGCGCGCATGACAACAGTTATATTTCGTTGTTTTTCTATCAGATTTAAAATAAAAATATTTTTGATAATGCAATTTTATTTTTCTATTTTCTTTCGAGATAAATTTTTTACTCAAAAATAGGTTTGGATTAGAAATGAGAAATAGAAATTCTCTACTTTTCTTTTTCTGGAATAGAAACAAATATAAGAGTTATTCTCATTGTTCTCCCTCTCTCTCGCATGTGGTCTCCCTCTCTCTAGCGTCCTTGCCATCGTTGCCATCTGCTGGCCGCCACAGGTTTCTTGTCGCCATCCGCCGGTCACCTCTCTCACCTCCTCGCCGCCGGCCACCGGTTGTCGGTTTATGTTCAAGGGTCGCCGATCTCCGTTTGCCTGTCTCCGGCTACCCTCCGCCGGTCTTCGATCCTTCGGTCGTCCAACCGTAGAAATTTTTATACTGTTACCAAACGAATTTCTGTTTCGAGAACAGAAATTTTGCGTCGTTTGTCAAATGCATGTCTCTGTTCAAAAACTCGTTCATGGAATAGAGATAAAAAATTTTATTTTTCTAATCAGAAATAGAGCGCGAAAAGAGAATGATTGTTGTTCGCGTCCCTAAGTAGTACCACCTTATCACAACACTGATTTTTGATCCCCCAAAAAGCATGCCCATTCGCATGAGCAGGAGTTACTGAGTGTAGTGCCAAGTCATATTACATCCAAACCATTAATGATGTGTACTTACTACTTAGCCCGACCTCTCTCGACGTCATCAATGGTTAGAAACTTAATATTCGTTTTTTTTGTTCATTTTTCGGAATAATCACCATCTTTCGGATAAATAAAAACTAACGAAATCTCATCTTCTCAATTGCGGATCCCAAAGTCGGATGTGCATGTCGGTGGAGCCGTCCAGCCACAGCCAGTTGGGCTTGTCGGCGAGTGAAGTCGTCATCCCCTGTTTGGACATCTCAAATGTCTTCTTCTTCACTAGTGTTTTTTTTCTAATTATTGTCCTTTTTTTTGTCATAATTATTGTCCTTTTTTATTCCTTCCTCTTCTTCTTTTTTCCCCTTTTTTTAAAAAAAAAATTAATTTTTTTATTTCCAATATATATTGGCTCTTCATGACAAGGAAAGTACCAAGCATTATTGACCTTCAGCTAATTAAAAAAAAAAATAGTTCAGATTGACCAAGATGAGTGGCTTTGGATCATGAACATGTGATCCTTTACCCTGTACATAATTTGATCTTTCAATCATCATGACCTTCCCAACATCTTTTTAGGCAGCTATAATCTCCTTTTTTCCAGACCAAAATGTGAAATTCTTGACATGCGGCCCTACTGGTGCTGGGATTAGAGAGGTGGGGACGCTAGTATCATGGTTGCAAGGTTCAACTCCCGCCTTCTGTAAAGAGACAGAGCAAAAGTCTGAGACAAGAGCGTTAAAAAGATAGGGTAGACAAAAAAAAATGAGTTAGATTCTTCCAATCGAGACATAAAATTAATTTTCATCTCGTGCTCGACGTTGATTTTTCGGTCCGAAACAAATTGGTATTTCCCTTTTCAACAATGCAATACAATTGTATGTATGCACCCACGTTGTTGGGAGACAAAATATTCAAAAGGAAAGTTACAAAAAAAACAAATTGCGCGCCAATCGATTAGACAAAGCAGCAACATCTTCCAAATTAGGAACATGCTGTTGCCAATAATGAACCACGATCCGATCTGTAATTTTGCTGGGCTCGTGCTGCCAACTGTAATGTGACAACCTTGTACTCCATCATCGCCAACTATGTCCCACGACAAATAAAGATCTCCTTTAACGCTTTGCATCCCATTTTTCCTACCTTAGTTCTTTCAAGGGGACATAAGGGAGGAACTTGAACTTCCCTGTATGGTAGAGGGATCTTTCTTTTAAGTTCTCATGGTATTCCCTCTCTTCAGGAAAGAAAAATATTTGGAAAAGATCTTAGAGGGTTCCAGCTGAAAATGGATCGGTCCTTGAAATTTATTTTTTAGTTTTATATTTGCCAGCGGATTTCAATTGGAACGGTCGAGACGCGTTGCTCGTGACGACAAGAAAAATCTATAGATAGATTAGAGAGAGGGGGCGACAAATCAAACATGTATACTTCAAAACCCATGATTGTACTGGCATGAAATCGAGCGGGCATAACACGTACATCGTCTCAGAAGCCCGAAATGTTAGAATGCTGAACGGAGCGTGCCTCGTAGTACAACCGATTTGCGCTCATCAATCGTGAAAATAATCGAAGCATTAGGTCCGAGACGAGGCTTCATCTTCTTTTCTTTCTTTCCATTTTTGGCCGCCTTAGAACCTGAGATTGGAAGCTTGGTCTTATGTGCATCATATGATGTTTTTTTCAATTGTATCCTCTCCTTCCTTCCGGGGTCGCTGTCTAGGGTTACGAGCAGACCTTCGGGCCTGGACATCTGACCTGGTTTTGGGGACATGGACGAGCGATCCCGGGCACATACGACTCGACTGAAGACGAAACCAAAAACTCATCGTC
The DNA here is from genome assembly GCA_021437785.1 of Rhodomyrtus psidioides. Classification (NCBI taxonomy): domain Eukaryota; kingdom Viridiplantae; phylum Streptophyta; class Magnoliopsida; order Myrtales; family Myrtaceae; genus Rhodomyrtus; species Rhodomyrtus psidioides. The sequence continues at coordinate 6,494,644 of JAILYB010000015.1, read as the reverse complement.
GTTTCTCAAGTTCGTATCCTCTATGAGAATGGGAAGAGAGAGAGAGAGAGAGAGAGAGCGAAAGTTGCCAAGTCTTATCGCGTTCTTCTAATAGTATAACGTAAATTCGAATATAAAATTTATAGATATAGAGCATCTTTCTTTCCTTCCTTCTCTTTCCTTTTGGTGGTTTTTTGACAACGCGGCGGACAGTTCGAAATCCGACCCTCTCCCCTTCTGTAACTGTCTTTCGTCAAGCGGTGAAACTGTCGTTCTGCTTCGTATCCGGTGAATTAAGCATCTGAATCGCGAGATCTCACTTGGATCGAACGCCCATCGCCACGCGACGGTGTCACATCGATCGTCGAAGTAGATCGAGTCCGGAATTCGAATATTATAATGCTGTTTGGAAGAACAAATTAAACTAAGAAAGAAGAAGGAGAAAAGAGAAAGGAAGAAGCTAGTGGGGAGCCAAGCATTTGCAAGGAGTGGTCCCCGGAGTGGCCCCGTGATCTACAGGACTTAGATCGGGATCCACGGTAATTGACTTTTCAATCAATATATGCCCTGCGAATATGCTTTCGCCAATTCTTATCTAACTCTCCCCTTTTCTTTTTCTTTTTTTTATAATAGTAGATGGTGAACGACCAAACGAGATGCATAGCACAAGTAAGAGATGCAGCACAAGAATCAAACCGGCGGTCACGTTGCTATCAACTGATGTGTGCCCATTTGAGCTTGGAATCATTAGATTATTATGCCCACCATCAAACGAAATCAATGATTAGCCCCATGCTAAATATTAGACTATAGTTAAGTAGGTGGTCAGCTGTGGAAATTCCCCAACCCAACCCCACCCTTGCGATAGAAAAAGAAAATAATAACGTGATCAGATAAAAGTACTAAGAGTGTCAAGAAGTTTCATACGATACTTACTTGGATGCCAATTTTTTTTTCAGGATCACTTAAGTGTAACTCTAGAAAGAGGGGAAAAAAATCACTTAAGTACCAACTCTGATTTGGGATCCGAAAAGCCGATGTTGCAATTTTTTTTTCTTATCATTTTTTCGAAGCGACGTGGCTTATCGGTGCTCTAACTCGGCACACATTGCAAATACAGCGGGTTTTTTTTTCCATTTTAATACAAAAAATATTAATTATTTACTAGATTAGTTCAACAATAAAAATATTTATTGATTTGGGTCTTAGGCGACAGTTTAATTGGCGCGCGAGACCCCCCGCCACTCATAGTGGCACGCAAGCATTGCGCGCCGAGCACGAATATATTTTCGACAACATTTATTTCGTATCGTTGGTTATTTTATATTTTCAGGACCAAAATATTTCACAACAGTTATTTCGTACGGCAATCGAATTGCCGCACAAGGCACTTGCTATTTTTTTATTTCATTTTTAATTATTTTTTATTTCGTATTTTTTTAAATTGTCTTATATTTTCAAGACCCCAAAAAAAATATTTTTTGAGCCTTGCAAGCATGCTTGCAAGGCTAATACGGTTTCGTAACCCAATACGAAATATATATATATATATATATATATATATGTTTTTATTTCGTATTTTTTATGTTTTTTAATTATTTTATATTTTAAAATTTCATGAATTCGACAACCCAATACGAAATAACTGTTGTGCGGCATTTTGGTCCTGAAAATATAAAATAACCAACTATACGGAATAACCGTTGCCCAAAGATATATTCGTGCTACCGTTTTCTGTATTGGGTTGTCGAATCCGCGAAATTTTAAAATATAAAATAATTGAAAAAACTAAAAAACATACGAAATAAAAAATATATAATTTTTTTTCGTATTGGATTACGAATACATATTAGCCTTGCAAGCATGCTTGCAAGGTTAAAAAAAATGGTCTTGAAAATATAAGATAATTAAAAAAAATACGAAATATAAAAATAATTGAAAAATGAAATAAAAAAATAGCAAGTGCCTTGTGCGGAAATTCGACTGCCATACGAAATAACCGCTGTGTAGCATTTTGGTCCTGAAAATATAAAATAACCAATGATACGAAATAAATGTTGTCGAAAATATATTCGTGCTACCGTTGTCCGTATTAGGTTGTCGAATCCGCGAAATTTTAAAATATAAAATAATTGAAAAAATCAAAAAATATATGAAATAAATTATGTAAAAAAAAAATTGAAAAACAAAAAAAATTAAGTAAGTGCCTTGTGCTTGTGCCGCGCAGTGCTCGCGGGCAACTCTAATTTGCGCGCCACTAAGAGTGGCAGGGGTCTCGCGCGCCAGTTAAACTGTCGCGCGGGATCCAAATTAGTAAATACTTTTACTATTGAACTAATTTGGTAAATAATCATTTTTTTGTATTAAAATGGGAAAAAAAACCCCAAATACAGCGTCACTAAACATGTTTGTCCCCAATTTAAAACCCTAATTCATGGACTAGAAAATTAGGCATATGATGTCATAAACAACACTAGGAGATTCTGATATGAGGAGTGCTCTAACACTGTCTATTGTGCTTTGTTGTCGGTATATGAGGTGAACAAGATATTGAGCATGCAAAAGTCTACAAGCTGAGGGATCTTCACATAAGGTGAACATTCGGAAGGACCTTAATTGAGGATGAACAAGCCAAGAAAGACGGAGATGTTCATGATAGCTTGAAGGTACAATGATGGGCTGGACATAATGATGATGAGCAAGCCTAGACCGAGAATGTTTAGTAAAGCTTAGAAGTGTCATGAGGATGAATAGTTTGGCAGAGTTCCAATATTCTTGAAAGGACTAGAAGAAAGATCGGCATTGTTATTGGATGCAACGGCTCGGAGCGGCGGATTGTTGGCAAAGAGCAATGGCCTTATACAAATGAGGTGGAAGACTTTTTGATGATATTAATAACCTATGTGAGTTCAGCGAGAACTATATATGAGAATTATGATCTTGACAGGGAGGAGAACAAGTCAAATATGACGAGTTGTTCGTGATGACTTGGAGGTATGAAGGTCAATTCTTTCATCAAGATGGCGTATTTGGAAGCTGAGATACTCAATAGGATCATTGGATGATCGATTGCAAGTTTTCCACGCAGTTTATTAGTGAACAACATTAATAGACTAGTAACAATATGCCCATCTTGATTATGGGTAAGGGATTGTGCAGATATCAAATCGATCGCTAATTAAAACATTGATCGATATGAAAATAGCTGTTACATATGTTTGGAATTCGGAAAAGATCACCACAGTTGATCAGGAGCAGCTTTGGCAATAATGAGCGGGGACAATCTCTAACTTAGACTATCATAGGAAATTGCCACTGCCAGAGAGATGTTGCCGATGTTAAAGAGCCGTTCTGATGATTTCTAGCGACGTTCTGCTGCTGACAAAAGTAAAACCGATGGCTACTTGAGGATGTCAATGAGGAACGGCCATTTGAGGATGGATGGCTCTATATTGAGTCCAAAAGAAGCAGATGGGTTGGGGAATTAACTATGTTTTTATTGTTAGCTATTGTTTGTTCTTGATCTCAATATCTATGTGGTGCTAATGTTTACAATTAGTGATAAAAGCAAGTGTACAAGAGTGACATTATTACGTGAGTGCTGAGAGCGCGATCTATTGAACACGCGGTACTTGTTGATTGTAACTTGTCTCGAAGATTAGTAGTGCGTTTTAGCCTTGTTATGGCTGTTAGTATTGAGAGCGGACGTAAGCTTGGGGATAAAGTCAAAACTCTATGTATCCGCTTGCAATATCTTCTATCTCTTCATGCATTATCGGCATTACTTGTTTATTATCATGAACATATATTAAACAGCAGCACATGCACCTGATTTCTACAATATGTTTCTGCCAATGATTGTAGTTGAACTTGTTATATTCTACAAGTATTTTTTCATAGTTCTCGAACAAGTTATTCACCCCCTCTCTAAGCTGTATTATTTGCCCCAACAACGCCGACAGATCTAGATCTGGAATTTGGCCGGGCAAAAATGGAGGCATGATCATTGACTGCAAGAACAATAGAGGGGCGGCGCGAGTTGGACCTAAGACAGTATCGGCCTAGATGCAGCGCCGGCAACCCCGCCACTATAACATGGCGACGACATGGGGAGGCTCGAAGGTTGGTGACAATGGCCGCAGATGGAAGAGAATAGAGAGGAAGTAGGTTGAAGAAAGAGAGGCCATCAATTTCACAATGGATATTTTCTTTTAGAAGAAGTGTTGTCAAAATAACCATTTTATTATGATAGCCGGGTAATTTACAGAACAAAATCCATGGAAACACTAATATCTAATTAAAAAAGGCATGTAGGACTTTCGGCCGAAGGCACCTAAGTGTGAAAGCGAAAAAAAAAATTACATTAAAGTGAGGACCGTATGAAAGTTTTGACACTTCTAATGTCTTTATTCCGACTAAATCAGCCTCATTTTGTCGCATTGGACATTTTCACAATATCGTTTGAACCGCACACCATCAATCGCCCGATGTTCGATGACATTAGCATTGTATCTGTTAGAAGGGCTCCAGGGATATGGATAATCTGACATTGAGGTTTCCGTGACATGCTTACCATTACTCAAATCAGACCGTCTAAATGAAAATGGACGGCCTGATTTGAGAAATGATTGAGATTCAAAATACTTCAAATCCCAAAAAAATTACCGCTCAATTTTTTTTTCATGCCCCTCGACAAATGACGTGGCCCATTCTTGGCCGTCTATTTTCATTTGGGCGGCTTAATTTGAATAATGATAAGTATGTCACGAAAATCCCAAAATCAAATGATCCGGATCCGAGCTCTAGGAGGGAAGAAGAAGCATTCTGAGAAGGCGAAGGGAGAGAAATGGAGGGATTTCTGCATAAAATTGATCTAACGTCATAGTGCATTCTTTTTCATTTTTTTTCCTGCTGGCATTCAATCAAAATTACCTCAAATCTCTTCTTTTCTTTTCCCTCGTAATTAACTACTTACTCCATTCTTCTTCTTTCGATTCACTCCATCCAAACCTAGTTTAACATACATTGTTGATCCTATGAAAGTTTCATACTACACTAGGTAATTAGGCAAGTTCGATGCATGTGTTTTAGAAAAAGAAAACATGTCTTCATCACCACACTATTAAATTGTTCACATCAGATTTTATACGTGAATTGGATCTTAATCATATACACAATAAAACATGGGTGGCGTTATTTCCACCCTTGTTTAGGCTAATTCACTCTTTTTTTTCAATTAACAGACAGAAATACCTTTCTCTCTCTTCATTTTATTGTGTCTTTTTATCTCAACCTAACAAACATAGCTGCATTTATATTTATTTTCCTCTCTCTTAATTTATTAATTTCACCATATAAATATTAAATTACAAACAATAAAATATCATCTTATCATGCATCATGTTATCACTTTGCCTAGAGAATGTCGGTCACATTTTTTTAATTACAAAATTTATGTAAATGGATACAAAATTCCAATTATAGTGCTTATGAACATACAATTAATTGCATATTTTTTATGAAATAGTTTGAGGAAAATCATATTTCAAAGTTGAAAAATAAAATATCAATCTAACTATCTAGCAGATTTTGACCTTGTGGGTGATCTTTCGAAGTGAATTTGTAGGTTTCTAAAGTTAAACATAACCACTTTGTGCTTTCTTTTGAGCTTTTCACATTCTACTATGGGCCTATTTGGTTCAGTATTTACAAAGGACTTTGTGGCTCTAAAGTCCCTTGGCCAAATCCAAATAGCGTTTGGTTCGTTTTTTTGCTCAATGAGAAAATACAATTGCATTTCCAAAAGCCTCTAAAGGCCTTTAGCACAAAGTACCTCTGGAGGTACTTCGAAAAGTTGCATTTTCATAATGTAATTATTTTTTTTCTTTTAACTTTGTCACCTCTACTTGCTGCCATCCATCGTTGCTATCGCCCCCCGTTACCACCACAGCCGATCGCCGCCACCGCCCGCCGATCGCCACCACCTCCAACCACCGCTGTCATCTGCCGCCGCAGCCGCCAACCACCACCTCCGATCGCCCACCGCCATCGCCTGCCACCCACTGTCGCCCATCGACCGCCACTTTTTTCAAAAAAGTAAAAATACTTTACAAAATGTATTTTTCACCAAATAGCATTTACGTCAAAGTTGTTTTTCAATGTGTTTTTAAAACACAATTTATCAAATACTACTTGTATTTTGAAAAAGGCCTTTAGCCCAAAGATATTTGCATTTTCTCAAAGTCTGTTGCCAAATGCTGAACCAAACAGACCTTATTAAGTTCAAGACATGGTCGAAAATCTATTTACACATTCTCTACTTTCAAACTAGCATTAAATTTTTTTAGGGGAGAGTTTTAAGCATATTTTAAACTTTTGATCCACTTTCTCTGACATTGAATTTACAATCGATATATTGATTACTTTTTTTCATAGCATGAGTTTTTTTTTTGTTGAAAAAAAAGTTTCATGATTTAAAAAAAAAATTCATGCTTTTTCCTAGCAGGAGGTTTTTTTTTTTTTTTGTCAAAAGAAAATTTTTATTCATTAATCAGGGTAATATTTGAGAGGTACATTAATGCTTTCAAGCTTCCAGAAAAAAGCAAATAACATAGCATATTATGCAACTAGAAGCACACTTTCATCCTCCAAGAATAGATCTTCCATCATAAAATTTCGGCAGCCGATCACCAGATTCAGTGATGAGCACAACCCAAGAACTCCAACGCCTGTGGCAGTGGATTGTGGTATGCGTCCTAGCAAGAGAACATCAAGAAGATTCATGTTTTTTTTCTTTATGTGTTTATCCATTGAATATGTAGATATAATCTAAATATAAATATGTTTGACATTTGATCACGCTTTTACCAAATTAACCTTTTCCATATTTTGATCAATATTTATTTTCCTTTTTTTAACAAGATCGGGTAAATAAATTAAAATAAATGTTAATTTTCGACTTTGAAATATGGTTTCACTCACACATTCGGAAGAAAAAAAAAGCAATTAATTGTATGTTCATAAGTTGTCATAAACATAAATTGATTGTAAATCAAACTTAAATGGATATATTGATGGATGTAATTGAGCATTTGTATTATGAAATTACTGAGAGAGATGACACAAACAAAGGCGGATTGGCCTGGTAATGACAAAGAAACGATAAATGAAGAGAGAGGGGGGGTATTTCGGTAAGTTAATAGAAAAATGATCGTCTTAGTCAAAACACGGAAGAAAATAGCATCGCTCTTAAAAAAACATGCAGAATCTCCTAATTATCCCCTAATAAAAACAGATGAATTATATTATATTGAGAGTAGCTATGAAATGGGCGTGGATCACTCCGGTAGACATTGCTATCGGATTTAAAAAAAAAAAAAACGAGAGGTATACTTGGAAAGACATTTAAGGCATAAATGACTGTAGGAGCAACACAGCAACGACGCTGAACGCACATCACGGCAAAAAGTGATGACAACTCAACAGATGCGGCGCTAGGATACATGCCCAAAACATTCGCGTCTGCCCAGAGAGGAGAATCGACCCACGACGCGATTTGTCTGGGCGACGGCACTTGAAAGCGTCCTCCTCTTTCGTCGGCTTAACCGGTGGAAAATTCCTTTTTTGACACGGAACCGGAGACCCTCTCTTAACCCGGGTGGACCATGAGGAATTTACCGATTCCGCAGTTTCAATCCACGCCCCCAACCCTTCCGGGAAAAGGAAGAGAAAAAAAGAAAAAAGAAAAAAGAAAAGGAGAGACGGGTTTTTGGTTCCCGATCCTCCGACCACGACGTCCGCGCAAAGCGGAAAGCACGCCGGAACCGGAGATCAACCGTTGATCGCTCAATTCCCTCACTCCAATGGTCGCATTCATCCATCGAATCTTCGTAATTCTAGGACGCACACCCCGTAAGCCATGGACGTTGGATCGTCCCGAAGTCACGTTGTTCCCTTTAGGGGTGTACAAACCGGACCGGACCGGGCAGGTTGGTCCGGTTCTTGAGATTGACGGTCTGGTCCCCGGTCCCAATAAATGGGACCGGTAACTAGGCGGTTCGGTCCCCGGGTTCCATGGTTTGGGACCGGACCGGCAATGTTTTTTTTTTTTAAAAAAAAACCAATCTAGTTAACCTAATGATTTTTGTTTAAAAAATAAACAAAGTAATGGAATACCAATTGAACATATTTCTTGAGAAGGGAACAAAAGAAAAGCTAACAAACACAAGAGACATAAAAGGAGACGCAGTGGGAAACAAATGATGGATGAGATACTAAAGTCTGATCAATGTGGCTTTTAGAATAAAAAACTCTCAACCGTCCAGTACACGCACATTTACTAGTGACATTCTTATAACTTCTATTAAAGTATAGAAAATTATCATGGAAAAAATTAAATCGGTTTTGGAACTCAAATAAAAAGTTTATATCAATTCTATCATTTTCCTTCCAGTTGAGATTAGCCATGGCCTATGAGTTAACAGGGATAGCAAAAATTCTAGCATTCCTACTGTTGCATAAAAACACCACCGAAGAAACATGTAGTTTTTATAAACAGTTAGAATTAACGGTCCTGGTCCGGTCCGTGGTCCCGAAATTATGGGGACCGGACTACTGGTCCAGTCTCCGATTCCATGCCGGGACCGAACCGGCCCGGCCTGGACCAGTTCCCTTCCCATATGCGAGCGGCCTAACAACGTCGCCATTCCACAGAATCTCTCTCCATCCGATTCAATTCGATTGGCCGTCTCCTCCATCTTTCTGGTCACCCGCCTAACTAGTCGAACCCAAAAAAAAAATCCTTTTCAGTTTTTTTAGGCAAAGTGGTCCTCACGTTGCTGATGCGCGTGTTGACCTTGACCCCTGAACACCCCACCCTACCTAAGGGACACGTGTCGGCCGATACCCGGTGGGGCCCATGGCGGGATCGTGCCTCGTTAGTCGTTCCCCCTTTCATTTCCTTTTCTCATATTCTTTAATTTGTTATTTGTTCGAGTTTTGAAATTTCGAAAGGCTCCAAGAATTTAAAACCAAACAGGGAGACTTTGAAAGGGTCGCCCCCCGCCGCCCGCCCCGACCCACGAGACTTTTCTTCGTCCGACACGAGCCCCCCGCTTCGGCGACTGCTTCTCTCGTGCCGACCCCGCCGGGTCTCACGTGCCGCTACCCTTTCGGGTCTTTTTTCCCACTCTCTCTCTTTCTTTTACGAAAGGAGCACCGCTGTTTCCTTTTTTTTTCTTTTTTTTTTGGGTTCTACTGTGCTAAGGACTTCTCTACGATATGCATTTTTTTTTTCTTTTAATCTACACCTGAGCTCGACTTTCCAACACAATATCGGAGCCGGATTTTAGCTCAATTCATTTCGGGTGTGCGGTTTCCGACAAGATGTTACTATATTAATCACGATCAAGTTAGAATACACACATTTATTGGAGATATATGGACAAAAGAGCTAATGAAAACATTATAATAATCTCTTGACATATTCTCGTAAATGACTTTTTTTTTTTATGTAAATTAAGACATAGATTTTTTCATGTCCAACACGAATATGATAAGGTTCGAGGATGGGAAACTTCACTTGCTAGTTCAACCAACACATTCAGGCTCACTCTTCTTTCCTGTCTATTTCTTCAGTGTCGTATTAAATGTTTTCTTTTTTATCTATGAGAATTAGAAGAGAATCTTTACTAGTTTCGTGCAAGATTTCATGTACAAACTAGAACTTTTAAATGGGTAATTGCCGATCAGGGAAATTTCTCGGGTAATGTCGAAATCATGCAACTATCCCCCTGCCGAAACCCCCCATTCAATTGATGGAAATATTGTAATGACAAGAAAGGTCGTAATACATTGAGAACCGGCGAACTATCTCTAACTCTCTCCCCTCTATGACTTTTGCTATGTCTCTTTGCAGAGCCCGATAGTCGAGCCTACACTCATGATACTAGCGTCTTCACCTTCAATCCCTTTATTCATCTCCGCGTCAAATCCATTTAACAGCAAGGCTACATGCCTATAGGCGATGTATGATCATTTAAGGGTGAAATCGAATATCTACTACTAATTTATGGTAATCTTGTATAATCACCCCCAAAAAGGAAATCAGATTCTTCCTGTCCTTTCCTCTCTCTTTTTACCTAAATTTCTATAGAGAAAAAGAAAAAAAGGGGTGAGGAGGTGTGTCAACGTGGCACCAATGACACCCCGTCTACAGCACGACGCTTAGCTGGACCACGCCCCTCGCACGTGCCTCCACTTCATATATAAGCCCCCACAAACGCCGTCTCTCTCCTCTCACTCTTCCCTCACCTTCCTCCCATTTTCTCTCTCTCTCTCTGAAGCTCTCGACAATGGCGTCGGCCTCCTCCTCTGCCGCGACCGCCATCTCACCGACGCCGCTGCTGAAGGACGAGCTCGACATCGTGATCCCGACGATCCGGAACCTGGACTTCCTGGAGATGTGGAGGCCCTTCTTCCAGTCCTACCACCTTATCATCGTCCAGGACGGCGACCCGACGAAGGTAATCAAAGTCCCCGAGGGCTTCGACTACGAGCTCTACAATCGCAACGACATCAACCGCATCCTCGGCCCCAAGGCCTCCTGCATCTCCTTCAAGGACTCCGCCTGCCGCTGCTTCGGCTACATGGTCTCCAAGAAGAAGTACATCTTCACCATTGACGACGATTGCTTTGTGAGTCTTGCTCCTTCTGGTAGTTTGGATTTGGATCGTGGTTGACCGTGACTAGTTGAATTGACAATCAGTGGACCGTTTCCTTTTTCTTTTCTTTTTTTTTTCCTTTTTTATTTTTAAATGTGGAGATCTAGTTCTGGTTTCGTTCGTTCTATGCCGATCTGGTCACTGTGAATTGGTCGGTGGTTGTTTGGGCGGGCTGATCTGTGTTTGGACTCAAGTAGCTTATGGGAAGAGGTGCTTTAATTTTGGTGAGCAGACTTCAGTAGTGGATGTCAATTTAGGTTTTTTCGAGAGCTTAGTAATACTGTTCTCGGTCATCCGGATGGCGGCGGAGAGTTGGGAAAGGTAGATCTGTTGATTTTCTATCGATTGAGCGAGTTTGAGTAGGGACATTTTCGTAATTCTCGCCATTTCTAGTTTGAATTTCTGTTTTATCCCCTGGTATTGACTTTAGATCCTAACGAAAAACCCTGTAACTCTATATTTTTGGTTCGCCATACGCGAGATCTAGCTTTTTCTTTTCATGTAATGTCCAAGGCAGCATGATCTGGACAAGGTTTGACATTGAAGTCTGAGTAAAACTATGGGCATGTTTTTGTCTGACGGATATCCCATAGAAAATAAGGGCTTAATATTGTGGTGCATTGCTTTCTTGTTGTTCAAGTTGGCGAGTCAAGGTGAAGATTAGTTTATATGTGGCTTTATTTATGTGTTTGTATGTGAATGAATAATGGTAGGTCGCTAAGGATCCAACTGGCAAGGACATCAATGCGCTCGAGCAGCACATCAAGAACCTTCTGACTCCGTCCACACCGTTTTTCTTCAACACCCTTTACGATCCATACAGAGATGGTGCCGACTTTGTTCGTGGATATCCCTTCAGTCTCCGCGAGGGAACTCCAACCGCTGTTTCCCATGGCCTCTGGCTCAACATCCCTGATTATGATGCCCCCACTCAGCTCGTCAAGCCTCTCGAGAGGAACACTAGGTCTGGATTCTGTACTCTTTGATCTCTGTGTGTTTAAGTGCAATGCATGCTTCGGCATTGGATTATGAATACCTTGTGCCTCTCTATACCAGGTTCGTGGATGCTGTCATGACAATTCCAAAGGGAACTCTCTTCCCTATGTGCGGAATGAACTTGGCATTCAACCGGGACTTGATTGGCCCTGCCATGTACTTTGGCCTCATGGGTGATGGTCAGCCAATCGGGCGCTACGACGATATGTGGGCTGGCTGGTGCATGAAGGTAGTTAGGTTTCATACTGTTCTTGTGATAGGTTTTCAGAAATAGTTTGACAAATGAGATTTGCGCTTTATCAGCATAGGAGAAATGGGACTGGTCATCTTTTGATTTTGATTTTCGTCCCACTTGATTAGAGAAGCTAAAATCAGTCATTTTGATGACGATGCAGGTGATCTGTGATCATTTGGGATTTGGAGTGAAGACGGGACTCCCTTACATCTGGCACAGCAAAGCTAGCAATCCGTTCGTGAACCTCAAGAAAGAGTACAAAGGTATCTACTGGCAAGAGGAGCTGATCCCCTTCTTCCAGTCTGCGACCCTTCCAAAGGACTGCACCTCCGTCCAGAAATGCTACCTCGAGCTTGCTAAGCAAGTGAAAGCCAAGCTCGGCAAGGTCGATGAGTACTTCAACAAGCTGGCCGATGCCATGGTTACATGGGTTGAGGCATGGGACGAGCTCAACCCCTCCGGTAAGGAATCCGCTGCTGCTCCTCCTAACGGCCCTGCGAAGTAGAGATTTGTTTCTTTGACAGGCATTTTTCTCTCGAATAGTGCTGATCCTGTACCTCCAGTCTTATTATTTCCGTCCTAGTTTTTTGTCCTTTGACACTCAAGAGTATCATTTACATGGCGGGTTTGAAGCTCTTTTTTGTCTTATCTATTATATTTATGTGACTATGAGATTAGAACAATAAGGTTATTTAGGGATTCTGTACTGAATTAGATTGGGCATTTTGATGAGATTTGATTTCAATATGATTGGCATGAGATGACTGCCTCTTTCTATTTCTTTTTCATTCGTCTTTTATTTGTTTCGAGTTGTTCTTTCCTTTCTAAGGTCCCTTTTTCTAGACCGTGGTCATTTCACGTTGACTTGGAGTGTTGGAACCTTGGTCGGTGGGATCTCACGGGGAGTGAGGTTTTGACGTGGGAAAATGTTGTGCATGAACTTGATCCTACACATTTATAGATCCTGTTTTGTTTTGTTTTTATTTTTTTAGGCGAACCCCAAAAAATTTGAAATGCCTGGCCTTGGTCGGTTGAATAGATGGCTTTTTTTTTTTTTTTTTTTTTTTTTTTTTTTTTTTAATTTCTATTCGGAAGCAGAAATTGGTTTTTTTTTTGCTTTAGAAATTAATTTTTATCAGAGAAATTCATTTGATAACGGTTAAAAATTTATATTTTTAGAACATTATTAATGCAAAATCTTATATTTATCGACTGTCAAAAAATTTCTACTTCATTTTTATAGACTGATCTTGGAACAGAGGTCACTACGAATAAATCATACATTATAGGACAGAGCAATTGATTAATTTTTTATGACATACCGCTTTGCTACACTATAAACGTGTAAAATTCATCAATGGTTGCTGACTCTGGTTTATCATACAATGAGGGCGCTAAACTTTGATTTACAAGGAAAATGAAATTTTGAACGTGATAATAAAGCCAAGAAATGCCGATGAAACACCGATATGCGCATGTACGCGTAAAGTCGGGACCTTTGAGTGATGCCGGCAGTTTGTAGCTTGTTCCAGATGGCCCTGATGCGATTAGGGTTTTCAGGGTGAGGTTCATCGTCGGGTGTGTGATGCCTGCACATTCTCTCATCGTATAGTATCCCAACTCTTCGCAGGCTCCGGCTCGTGCTGTCACTCGCAGAGTCCACAGCTTCCATTACTGCCCTGTGCCCTCCCTCCCTCCCTCTCTCTCTCTCTTCGCGACTCGTCAACGAGAGAAAGGAACGAGAGAGAACAGAAACGACCCAGTTCGAATGAAGATTAAGTAAAGATACGGGCCTGCGTCAAAGATGGAGAGAAAGGTAAAAGGGCAAACTTTGACTGCGAAACTACGACAATTCCCTATTTTGTCTGTGTAGATTTCTTTCGCAACGGGCAAATGAAATACTGCCACGTGGGCAGAGGCCAACTCAGAGACTTTTGGTCCTCCTCGTTTTGAAAATAACTTCCGCCTCAAACTCTTCCCTCTTGGTCGGATCCGGCTCCCACGACTTACTCAAAAGTAAGTCATGGTGACTTACTTTGGATCTGAGCCATTCATTCCAAATGAACGGCTCAGATAAAATATTTTTGAAATTCAAACACAAAAAAGGAAAATAACCAATTTCTCCAAATAAACCTCCGTCGGATCCATTTTCTCTCTCTGTGTGGAAATCCTTCGCCGCTCTCTCAAAAATCTGCTGCCGACCACCCGCCACCGTGAAAGCTTCCTGCACCACCACCACCACCACCACCACCGTCACTTCTTTCTCTCTCCTCCAAAGAAACCCTTCGTCCGTGCGAGTTACATCTCCATTTTCTCTCTCCTCCAAAGAAAACCGCCTGTTCGCCTTCTCTCAAAAATCTGCTACGATCTACTCCGACCGCCTGTCCGCCCTCTCTCAAAAACCCGTTGCCACCAACTCCGACCACCCGCCACCGTCGAAGCTTCCTGCGCCACCACCACTGTTGGCACTTTCTCTCTCCTCCAAAGAAACCCTCCGTAGAAACCCTCCGTCTCTGCCCGTCCAAACTCTCTCAAAAACTCGTTGCAACTAACTCCACTGAGGGAAAGAAGGCTCGATCACCCTTCTGAGGATTTTCGCCGTGAATCGCCTGAGTAGGAGCAAGTCTGCGACACCCTTCAAGAAGGTAAGCTACGGATGAATTTGTCGAAATTGGTCATGGGATTTAAATCATCGGTATTTACCAATTGTTATAGTATTGGTTTCTCAGTTTTGAACTACGGTAATGAAAAAGATGCGTCAATCAAACTAAGGCGATGAATGAATATCTGTGGAATCGGCAAATTTTTTAGACTCCGAAATTAACTACGAGTTTAGACTCTCTTTGTGGTCTTGGCAAGAAAGTTCGTTTTTGTTTTTTTTTTTTTTTACAATGCTGAATCAATATGCACTCAAATCTTGTACCCGGACTGGACTGGACAACGTTTGGGAATCTTGTAGCTTTTGAGACACACTAGTTTTCCTTTTGTTAATTACCTCTCTTGGTCTGTTCTGCTGAAAGCAAGAAAACTTATACATGTTCTTTTGTATTATGCTTGAATTTATTGAAGAACTGGACTTAATTTTTGGATTGGCGCACATCATTTTGATCAATGGGCAGTTTCCAGGGCCTCAAATCGATGCAGTCACTAATGACAACTTGATCATCAGTGTGTACAACTACTTGAAGGAGCCATTCCTGATTTCTTGGTAATAAATCTGTTGCTTCTGCGGAGATCTCTCTCTGTGTCTTCTTTTTGTGTTCCCTTTCCGTGTTTTCAGTGGTCGTTGCTCTGTTTTCTTAGCTTAATCTGAACATGCAGGAGTAAGAGTGTGAAATAGTATGATTTCCTTTTTCTGGTTTCTTTTTCCGCTCAGAGAGAGAGACCATCAACTTCAAGAATGGCTAAGATCTTGCTTTCCTTTTGCTAGATTAATCTTAGAAAGTACCATGGTGAGCTTAAGATCGGGCTTTTCCTTTCCCTTTTATCAGTTATTACCGAAAGATCAAGCTTGTTTCGCTGCACACAACTGCAATGTGGGAACTACTCTGTTTTAGATACATCAGAAACTGGAGTCTGGATCTGTGGTTTCCACTTTCTTCATCGATTTCTCAACATTTTGATATTATTGTAAAACTGGTTATATCTAAAATGCAAGCTGGCATTATCAGTGAGGTCTCCATCAGTCATCAATGCACTGATATTACTCAGCTAATATCCAATGTGCTCTCCCAATTATCCCATTGATAAAGCCAATGTTTCACAATTTGCGTCAATTCCGTTGATAGAGCATATCTACCCCAATATGTACTAATATTATAGATTATTACTTTTTGTAAAATCTTTTCAAGCGTTTCTGTGTTTCCATAGAAAGTGAAAACTGAAATTCGGCCCTTTATTGGTGTTATGTATACTATCAATAAATGGTTTGCATGTCGTTCAAGCATTACTGCTCAATTCTAAAGCATTTCTTTGCTTCACATGTTCTTTATTGGTTGTTAGGTCTACCATGAATTGGGTCAGTCATACGATGTATAAAACTTGGATTCCTACACTTTTAAGAATGATGAACATATTTGTAATGTCCTTGGTGTTGTATCTCACTTCTCTTTGATGTTTTAGGTTTGTTCAAATGCCGAAGGCATACTATGTTGTTTTCAAAGGCCATAACATCGGCATCTATGATAATTGGCCTGAAACTGCAGCCCAAGTACGTGGTTATAGTCATGCTAATTACCAATGATAAAACAATTGGGAAGCTGCAAAACATGCGTACTTAAAATTTTTCAATATGGATGAGTTGCCAACGACAATTCATTTGCCTCCACGATTTCGTCCCAATGAGCTGGAACAAACCCGAAGGGAGCTGGTACAAACCCGAAGGGAGCTGGCACAAACCCAAAGGGAGTTGGAACAAACCCAAAGGGAGCTGGAACAGACTCGAATGGAGCTGGAACATAGCCAAGATTCGCTTCGAGTGACTGTACTGGAGCTACAGCATGCAAGGGAGGCGACTGACAACTTTCGAGATATTATTAGTGGCTTCATGAATGTTAACATTGATTAGAAACTATTGGGGCAAAGCAAATGGATTCGTTGTGTAAGTTGATGTTTCATTTGAATTTAGTGTATAACATTTTTGATGAAATATGATGAGTTGATGTTTAGCCGAATCATGTCTTATTGTAGCTGATCATTTTTATGTAGTTCACTTTGAGGGTAGTTTCTATCCTCTTTGGCTGGTGAATAGAGTTCAATATGATGCGCTCTTATAAGTGCATATGTTATGAACTGATGAGAGAGGATACAAACTTTTTATGTTATTCCTTGTTTAGTTTTTACTGTTGTTTTGCAGATTGAACGAGACACGTGTGGGAAGTTACAATTCCATTAGACTGTGATATACATGATTGTGAGTGTGATCTTGTTTGATTCTGGAAGTTGAGGAAATTGGATCTGATCGTAGGATTGCTCACATATCAGAGATGATCCGTCGTGAAAAATAGGATGGGATGCATGCTCCAAGGCAAGTGCCAAACAATGACATGCTTGAAGGATTGAGTATCAATTGATTTACTTTTTTATGAGAAAAAAAAATGTTTCCGATTCTACGCTAAAAAAGGGCTTCGTATTAAAAAAAATGCTAACTAGAATGTAGCACCAAGATCATATATGAATTATAAAACAACTTGAGATTGCACAAGATAGATTACTCCTCTTTTTTATGTTTTTCATCTTCCCCTTCATTTTTTATACATACAAATAGGACGCCGAGTACTGATTCTTGCAATTTTTGTTCTAAAGAGTTTGGTGGGTGCCCTTTGTTAAAAGACAGAAAGAAAGCAAGGGAAAGAAAAAAAAATGTCAAAACATAATCCTCGACAAGTGAAACAGAACTATTGCAGGTCATCAATGAATTGTAAACAAAGTGATTCTTTCTTTGCAATGTCTCCTCAAAACCTTCTATCCCAAAAAAAAAAAACTATCCTTTACAGTTTCCTTTCAACCTTCGAATCTTGAGAATTAACTGCAAAATGGCAACCCAAAGCATAGAACACACTACTGCATGAATAGAATGGCGCTAACCAAACAACAGCAAATAAAAGAACGGACTAAAAGGAAACGCGACAGGGGGGTTGTCCCAAGGAGGCAAAGAAGTGGCCCACCGTCATCTCCCACCGCACTCTTTGGCAAAAAGACATTTCCTCCGCAGAAAGACCAAATCGAGCTTATGCTTTGCAGAAAGCCATTTCCTCTGCCGCAACAACTGGATCTGCATCGTGACCACCAGCAGGTGATACGGTCCCAGTCGCCTCCCGATGTGCTTGTTCAAGTAGGGTTGCAGACAGAGGTATATTCAACCAATTCAGTTTACACCACAACTAGCAATTAGAAAATCTGTAATGGCAAGTTCATTTTTCTAATTTGAGCACGTAGATAACAAGGACAATAATTAAAACCCAGGAACACCGCCAAGACTCCCTTTAAGCTGATTTACAAGAAACTACCACACTTCAGAAATAAGACATCTTAAAAACTAGATGTCTGTGCATGTATCCCAACCAGAACTGGAAAAAAAATGGTGTGCTACCTCTGCAAACAACAAAGTATTGGAATACCACAGAATGGGCATTCCACTACTTATTGATAAAACAAGCTGTAAATTTGTTTGTTAATGAATTTTCATGGAATTTTACATTGCACTAGTGCCTCCAGATTTCCCTTTGTATTTGAAAGCCCCAGAATGCGTAGAAAGGCATTACCTTCACGAGAACTTCAATTTTCCCACAACACAACCGAGCAAATATTGCTGCAAAAGGATCAATTATGGGCCTGCAGGTCAACAGAGAAGAGAAACACTTGGCATGAGATGTCACTTTGGGGAGGAGATGATTGAAGAAGCACTACTAAAGTGAATGTAAGAATCTTAGAAAAAGTAGAACAGTTACATGCCTAAACAAACATATAAGGCATCAAAATTCGGACATCTCTATGTTTCTTTTTGGTCCAAGGACATCATAAGCAGTAACCTAATAGGTTAATCCAAACTGAAAATACCTTTCACCTAGCAACTGTTACACCTACATCTTAATCTGCATACACTACAGAAATCTGTGTTTGTTATGACAAGCAGCACTAATTCAATGGGCAACATGAGTGTAGCATACTGTACACATGTATCATCTAGACACGTGAATAATTGTGTATAAACAACTCAGTGGATGTCTCCTCCATCACATCCACACAAAGAGATTCCACAAGACCTAGGCATATGTTCAATTGGTAATCTGAACTCAGTGGAAGTAATCTACAGGAGGAGACAATGAAACATAGGATTAGGAAAAGGGAAGAACCTGTTAAGCTTTGAAGTGATTGCTCCAGTTGCCAACAAGCCATCACTGCTTCCATAGCATGAACACGAACATGTTGTTGTAGTTGCTCTTTAATGGAACAGAGCAATAGAACATAATGCGTATGCATCAGAAAGACAAGAAAAATCAGATGAGAAACTACAGGGCAGACCTCGAAGCTGAAATAGTGCGAAGAATTTTTGGAAGCAAATCCACCTCTTTCGAGATTTAGGCCACCAAAATTCGAAGAATTAGGGTCGAATTTGAAGAAGAGGAAATCCTCTATTGAAGAACCACCAATTTTAGAACTCAAACCTTTGCCATCGCACCTTAAATATGCTTTTCTTAATGGAGTTTCTTCTCTTCCAGTAATTATTTCTTCTTCTTTAACAGGTGTGAGGGAGGAGAAGTTACTTCGAGTTCTGAGAGACCATAAAAGAGCAATAGGATGGACTATTGCATATATTAAAGGAATAAGCCCCTCAATATGCATGCATAAAATATTGATGGAGGAGCAATTCAAATCGATCATCCAACCTCAAAGGAGGCTAAATCCGAAAATGCAGGAGGTGGTGAAGGCCGAGGTAATTAAGCTACTTGATACAGGGATTATTTATCCTATCTCTGACAGTGCTTGGGTAAGTCCTGTACAAGTTGTTCCAAAAAAAGGAGGTATGACTGTTCAACCTAATGATGATAATGAATTGATTCCTACTAGGACAGTTACTGGGTGGCGTGTTTGCATGGATTATAGAAAATTAAATGATGCCACCCATAAGGATCACTTTTCTTTGCATTTTATTGATCAAATGTTAGAGAGACTTGCAGGGCATGAGTTTTACTGTTTTTTAGATGGATATTCTGGTTATAATCAAATCTCTATTGCACCTGAAGATCAAGAAAAGACCACTTTTACTTGTCCCTATGGTACTTTTGCCTTTAGGAGGATGCCTTTTGGTCTTTGTAATGCACCTGCTACTTTTCAAAGATGTATGATGGCGATTTTTTCTGACATGATCGAAAAATTTATTGAGATATTTATGGATGATTTTTCTGTTTTTGGCTCATCTTTCGATTCATGCTTGAATAACTTAGCTTTAGTGTTACAAAGGTGTGATGAGACTAACCTTGTCTTGAATTGGGAGAAGTGTCACTTTATGGTGCAGGAATGGATTGTGCTAGGCCATAAGATCTCTGTCACAAGAATTGAGGTGGATCGAGCTAAGATTGAAGTTATTTCAAAATTGCCGCCTCCTACCTCTGTGAAGCTTGTTCGAGAATTTTTGGGACATGCAAGATTTTATAGGCGTTTCATTAAAGATTTTTCTAAGATTGCTAGACCCCTTTGCAAATTATTTGAAAAAGATGCTAAATTTGAATTTTATGATGATTGTTTTCAGGCATTCAACACATTGAAGGAGAAGTTAGTTTCGGCTCCTATCATGACTGCACCTAATTGGGATTTGACGTTTGAATTGATGTGCGATGCTAGTGACTCGGCTTGTGGAGCCGTACTTGGACAAAGAAAGGATGGAATTTTTCGAACAATATACTATGCAAGTCGCACCCTGTCTGAAGCTCAATTGAATTATACCACAACTGAAAAAGAGCTTTTAGCGGTAGTATTTGCTTTTGATAAATTTCGCTCTTATTTGATTGGTTCCAAAGTTATCGTTTACGCTGACCACTCTGCTCTTAAGTATTTGCTTGAAAAGAAAGATTCAAAACCTAGGTTGATTAGGTGGATCTTACTACTGCAAGAGTTCGACTTGGAAATTAAAGACAAGAAAGGGACAGAAAATTTAGTGGCTGACCATCTCTCTAGATTATCGAATGCCCCTGTGGAAGAAAGACCAATCTTGGATGAATTTCCTGATGAGTCACTCTTCTCTGTAAAAATCGAAACCCCCTGGTATGGTGATTATGTTAATTCTTGGTAAGTAAGGTTATCCCTCCTGAATTAACTTATCAACATAAGAAGAAATTCTTTTCTGATGTTAAACACTATCTTTGGGAGGATCCTTTCTTGTTTAAGGTATGTGCTGATCAAGTCATTAGGCAATGTGTTCCTAATGAAGAAGTATCTGACATTCTTTTTCATTGCCATGATGGACAGGCAGGAGGTCATTTTGGTGCCACAAAGACTGCAGCTAAGGTTTTACAGTCTGGTTTTTATTGGCCTACACTATTCAGAGATGCATATTCTTATGTTGCTGCATGTGATAGGTGTCAAAGAACTGGTAATATATCTAGGAGACATGAAATGCCTCTAAACAATATTTTAATATGTGAATTGTTTGATGTTTGAGGTATGGACTTCATGGGACCCTTTCCATCTTCTTATGGTAATACTTACATCTTGGTTGCTGTGGAGTATGTTTCTAAATGGGTTGAGACTGTAGCTTTGCCTTCCAATGATGCTCGAGTGGTGATTAAATTTTTGAAAAAGAATATCTTCACCAGGTTTGGTACGCCTAGGTCGATTATAAGTGATCAAGGCACCCACTTTTTGAATAAGCAAGTTGAGTCACTTTTGCATAAATATGGTGTTACACATAAAGTAGCCGTCGCTTATCACCCTCAAACTAGTGGTCAAGCTGAAATTTCTAATATGGAGATAAAGAGAATATTGGAAAAGATGGTGAATCATAATAGGAAGGATTGGGCAATTAAACTTGATGATGCATTGTGGGCTTATAGGACTGCTTATAAAACTCCTATTGGTATGTCACCTTTTCGGCTTGTTTATGGAAAATCATGTCATTTGCCTGTTAAGTTAGAGCATAAAGCATATTGGGCATTGCGTTTTCTCAACTTTGATATGCAAGCAGCTGGTGAGAAGAGATTGTTGCAATTGGATGAGTTGGATGAGTTTCGCAATGAAGCATATGAGAATGCCAAGATCTATAAGGAGAGGACGAAGAGATGGCATTATAGACACATCTTAACAAGGGAGTTTCATATAGGTCAAAGAGTTTTATTATATAACTCACGTCTTCGTCTATTTCCAGGTAAGTTGAAGTCAAGATGGTCTGGACCTTTTACCATCACTAAGGTTTTCCCTTATGGAACAGTTGAAGTTACTAATGACAAGGAGGGAACCTTTAAAGTGAATGGCAACGTCTCAAGCCCTACTTTGGAGGTGGTTTCGACTCACAAGCAGCCACCATTGCCTTACTTTCACCTGCTTAGAAGAGTTGGAAGAGTTTGGCTGCAAACTATAAAGCAAGCGCTTCTTGAGAGGCAACCCAAGCATTTTAATTTTTCACATTTTAGCCTTATTTTGTTCTATTCATAAAAAAAAAATGAAACCTCCTGATAATAATTTTCCCTAATTACTTGATTTATTTTTGTAGGGACTTTTCTCCAAGTTTTCTTCAAGCTTTCTACCCCAACTACCTCCTATGACATGCGTTCATCATATTCTAGGGGAGTTTCTCTGTCCTTATTATTTTTTCTTTACTTTTCAGCATTGAGGACATTGCTGCAATTTCGTTTGGGGTGGAAGTTAAAATTTTCCCTAAAAACTTTTCATGAAATCTTTGCTTAATTTGAAATTTGGATGCAATTTTCGAGAAAAAAAATTCAAAATCAGGAAAGATGTGTGAGTTAGTCTCAATCTTGAACATGTAGTCCATATTTTGAGCACTAATCCTTATTTTTGAGTCATGTGTCCCTAGAGAAGATTTATGTGAAGTATGTAATTCTCTTAGAACTCACCCAGATCTTAGAATTTGTCCGATTTTCTCTCGAGGCGAAATTCTAGGCTAAACTCAATTAAGAAAATGATTTAGGCATTCATTGGATCGTTTGAGCCTTTCAAGCCAACCTTGTTTATTTATCCTTAGTCACCCCATTGAGCCTGATATTGACTAATTTCTTTGGATACCCTTGTAATGTAGCCTGAGCTTATTGATATTAATTTTCCTTGAGCCCTATGGACACATTTAATTCTTTATGATATCATAAACTCTGGATTCTTGACATATTTAAAAAGAATGAAAAAGAAAAAGAAAGAGAAAAGTGTGCAAAAAGAAAAAAAAAGAAATACATGTATATTGTTTCTTTAGTACTGCTTATACGGATCCCTATATCCAACTTTCAACTTGAGTGAGCCTTTTGGATACTCAATGGGTTGGAATTGCACTATATAAGGAGGGACTCAGGAAGAAACTTCGCCGTAAAGCGTGGAACGAGGAGCAATGAAAAATAAAGAAGTTAAAAAAATGTTGAAAAAAATGTTGATTATTGTTGAATCCAGAGAATCAACTAAGCTATGGAATTGATGTGTCCGTAGTGTCGCGACCCTCTCCCGAGCTCGCGGAGGCGGGAGCGGGCTAATGGGCCGCCCGATCGCTGGCTTGATCGGACGCGGGCCTCTCCCAAGGTCTATTACCCAAATCGCAACTGCTGGATATACGTGGTCGACCTTCAGTGTGGTCTAGTGACATGTGATGAGTGTACATGCCAAGGAGTCGCCACCAATCGTTTCGTGGAGGGAACGATCGGAAACCCTATCGAATAGTTGGGAGTGGTCTATTCGATTCTGCGGAAACCAGAGAAATGGGTTCGGGGACTTAGTTACGTCAACTGTCAGAGTTGACGCCCTTTCGGTACCTAAGCTGAATGGTTTATCTGATCCTAGGATTTCGTACAGATGAGTGATGTATTGACCCTAAATCTAGGAGTTCATGCAGATGGGAATAGCTACCCTATCACTCACAATCATTAAAAGTAATAGCGCAAATCAAGGAATCAATACATGCGGATAAAACACATGAAATCAGCATGGCATCCCTAATGAGGCCCTATTAGCCTAGAGAAATATCAATCAAGGCTTAGGAGTGATTTGGACATGATTCGCCCATGAGGGGCAGAATCGTAATTTTGAATAATTCGGGGAAAATTTACCCTTAAAAGGGTAAATTTGTCATTTTAGACGAATTGGGAAGTCAAAAGACAGAGGAAATAGGATTGGCCATCAATCCAATCCATTTCCTATTTTTCGGGAATTTCTAGGATTTTTCTGGAATTTAGAAGTGATTTTACCCTTGGAGGGGTAAAGTCGTCATTTTGGACAAAGATGAGAACTAAAAATCTCAAATATTAGGGTTGGTCGTCCACCTGACCCAAACCCTAACTTCAAGCAATTTTCAGAACTCGATTGAGACAAGAAAGATAAATTTTCCCATTGAAAGGCAAAATTGTCATTTTGAGAAAAGAGGCGGGACTCGAAAACCCAAACCTAAAAATTGGTCGTCTAATCGACCCTAATTTTCACCTTGGCATTATCGGCCTTATCTAGCATGCACGGCAGAGGCGACTTACCCCTAAAGGGTAATGTCGTCAAGTCTCGGAAGAACGGATAAGAAACCCCAAAAATAGGGTTGACCAGTTGTCTGTGGTCAATCCTCAATTTTTTGGGGATTTCTAGGTGTCTAGGATTTTTCACAAATTTTTCCACAATTTTTTTGAATTTTCTGGAATTTTTTTGGATTTTCTAAGATTTTTCTGATTTTTTTTTATTTTTAAAATCATTTTCGGAATTTTTTTATTATTTTTTTTAAATATTATTCGGGCCGGGTCGGGTGACCCGGCCCACGACCCGCGGGCGAGCGGCCCGGCCCGGGTCCGGACCCCCACTGAAACGGCACCGCTTCAATCTTCCCGCTCGAATCTTGATTTCCCGCTCAAACCGAATGAGCGGCCCTGATTGCGCCACGTGTCGACGCATGGACGGTCTGATCTGATCAAAGCAATCGACGGCCACGATTGGAATACAGGATTGAACTACAGCCGTCCGATCCGTTATTAGAAAAAATATTTTTTATTTCAAAAAAAGCAAGATCTCGACACGTGGCATAATAACCACCGTCGGATCAATTTGTGTTATTCGGTTATTCGCGGATGGCTGACGTGGCTGCCACGTGGGCGCCACGTCAGCGCCACGTAGGCGTTGACCGGTCAACTTTCGTTGACCGGTCAACAACCTCGCCGAAGAAGACGACCGGCGCCGGCGCTGCGTCGCCGGCGCCTCGTCGGAGGGCCTTTTCTCCGCGTCCAGACCACCAAAACTCGCGAAACTACCGCCATTCAACTCGTTTCGATCTCCTCTACAACATATACCAAGCTTCACATAGCAGAACCAAGTTCGACTAACCTGCCATCCTAGGCCGGAGCTAATCTCCGGCGAGAGTCCCCCCTAGCCATTTCTGTCGATATCTAACCTGCCAAATCCTTCAAGAAGCATCATAAGAGCTCAAGAAAACTTACCCGGCCATTGCGAGGCTTCGGTTTCGCTCGGGTTGAGCTCTCAAGCTCTCGACAGGTTCGGGTGGTCGGAGGTCAGACTCGGCGATTCCGGCGTCGAAAAGACATGGGATCAAAAGAGAAAATGCTCAGAAAGGCGAGGTAAGGCGATTGCAACAAAAATCGCGGCAAATGAGCGACTCTAGCTTGAGTTGCCATTGGAGGCCGAGAGGAAGCTCGAAGGAAGACCTCACCGTTTTTCGAGATGAAAGGCCGATTGGAAGGGTTCGGTCGCTTCTCTAGGGATCAGAGAAGTCGAAAATGGGCGTCGCTGGCTTCGGTTTCGCCGGTGATGATCCGACGAAGATCGCACAGGTTCGGTTGGAGGAAGCTCCGGTCGCCATTTCTCGAGCTCTCTCTCTCTCTCCTTCTTTGCAAGCTCTCTCTCTCTCTCTCTCTCTCTCTACGAACTCTCCATTCGCTTTCACTCTGTGCGAACTCTCCTTCTCTCTGTTTCTTTCGCTCTCTTCGTCTACTCTTTCTTTGCCCTCTCTGTCTTCGCGAGTCGCGAGCTCCTTCTCTCTCTGTCTCTCTCTCTCGCTCTCGTTCTCGCCCTCAGTTTGCGAACCCCTCCAACTGATTTCTCTTCCTTTCTTCTCGTTTCTTTTCAACCGTCCTTTCTTGTGCGTCGCCCAGCAGTCCCCCCCGAACAAACAGTTGTTCTGTTTGTTGTTTGTTTAAGTTGACCTGGTCAACCGGGTTGACTGGGTTGACTGGTTCCGGTCAACCCGACCCAGTTGACCCAGTTCGCTATTTTCCCCAAATTCAATGCCAAAATGAGCATGAATCACAAAATTGATCATAAAATCGGACTCTATGACACAAATTCCATCTGAAAGATGTAAATTATGGCTAAATTGGTTTTAATTTGTGTGAAAGCCCCAAATTTGAGGTAGGATCCGAAATCAATTTTCGTCAAATTGAAGTTCCTAATGGACGAATCGACCCCAATTGAGCCCACCATTAGATTCAGGGGGTCGAATACTATAGGGAGGAAGCACTGGGGTTCTATGGGTGTCCCTCGGAAAAGTTTAATTTCGGAATTGGCGTAATAGGGACTAAAATAAAAAGAATTTCATGCAATTAGGTCACTAAAGCCAAAATTGATCAAATTGGCGCACAATTGAACCAAATTGAAATGTGGGGCAATCAAGTCAAATGTCAAGATTCGAGAAATGCAAAATATTGCAAATAAAAAGACTTAGAACATATTTTTTGACAAATTTAACCCTGTGCGTTACAAAGAAACACACAAAATTAAACTTGAATTTCGACTCTTGATGAGGTCAAAATGACAAGAGATTTAAAAGAAAAATATCGACTATTTTCCTATATTTTTGCGACCTCAAATTCTATTTTTGTTGATTTTTCTAGTATTTTTCTATTTTCTATTTTCTATTTTCCTTGGGCTTGGCCAAGGCCACCAAAGTTGATTTTGTAATTTTTTGACTTTTTATGATTTTTCAAAAAATAAAACTGAAAAAGACTTGGTCAAAAATCAAGTGTCAACAGCTGCCCCTCTTTGAGAGGAATCTCGTGAGAGGTTTCGCTCAAAGACAGGTGACACCTGAATCTAGACCGACTCGACTGGGGAAAAGAAAAACGAATCTTGACACTCAATCTTTCTTGTCCCACTGGTGAACGCTCTGTTCCTCATTCTTTTGCTGACGTGAGAGAGAAAGTAGAGAGACCAACCTGTTACTTACCTGTTGATCACCTGCCTGATGCTCGTACGGCATGCGCGGTGTATAGCGGGTTCAAGTGAATACCTAGGGACTCGTCTTTTGAGTATCCTAGGGCGGTTAAACTCTAGCCTGTATGGTAGACTGTACCAGAATGGGATTCCTATACTTGACAGGAACCTGTGAATGACGCACCCAGTCTCTTAGGGATTGTCGGGGTTTTGATCCGTATGGTGGATCAGACCATGAATAGGACTCCTCTTTGCTAGGAACCTATGGATGACGCACCCAGTCTCTTAGGGATTGTCAGGGGTTTTGATCCGTATGGTGGATCAGGCCGAGAATAGGATTCCTCTCTGCTAGGAACCTATGGATGACGCACCCAGTCTCTTAGGGATTGTCGAACATTTTGATCCTTCAGGGGGATCAGGCCGAGAATAGGATTCCTCTCTGCTAGGAACCTATGGATGACGCACCCAGTCTCTTAGGGATTGTCGAACATTTTGATCCGTCAGGGGGATCAGGCCGAGAATAGGATTCCTCTCTGCTAGGAACCTATGGATGACGCACCCAGTCTCTTAGGGATTGTCGAACATTTTGATCCTATATTCTAAGGAATTAACTAGGATTTATACAAATGAGGTGTGCCTAACCTTGAGGCCTTACCAGATGGGCTATTCTGGGTTTAGGGGTTACCTAGAACCTCACAGAAAGCATATTTTGTCAACAGTTTTTGATCCTATATTCTAAGGAATTAACTAAGATTCATACAAGTGAGGTGTGCCTAACCTTTAGGCTTCACCAAATGGGCTGTTCTGGGTTCAGGGGTTACCTAGAACTTCACAGAAAGCTGATTCCTAAAATTGTCCTTTCGACACGCGAGGCGTTATTCTGGGATTTAGGGATTCCAAGTATCCTGCAGAAAACTTAAACCTGCAAAAACTTTGATAAGATTATTCTGGGATCTAGGGGCTACCTGAGATCTTGCAGAAAGACTATATTGAATGTTGTCCTTTCGACATTGAAGGTGACATTCTGGGACTTGGGAGCTCCAGGTATCCTGCAGAAAGTTTCAACCTGTAACATTGGGATCTCACACAGGGAGATAATTTCAAACATTGTCCTTTTGACATGGGAGGTGACATTCTGGGATCTGGGTACTCCAGGCATCCTGCAGAAAGATCAAACCTGTAATATTGGAATCTCACATAGGGAGATAATTTTAAACATTGTCCTTTTGACATGGGAGGTGACATTCTGGGATCTGGGTACTCTAGGCATCCTGCAGAAAGATCAAACCTGTAATATTGGAATCTCACATATGGAGATAATTTTAAACATTGTCCTTTTGACATGGGAGGTAACATTCTGGGATCTGGGAGCTCCAGGCATCCTGCAGAAAGTTCAAACCTGTAAATTTGAAATCTCACAGAGGGATGATTTCGGAGATTGTCCTTTTGACATTGGAGGTGACATTCTGGGATCTGGGAGCTCCAGGTATCCTGCAGAAAGATCAAACCTACAAAATTGTTCATAAGAATGTGTTTTCCTGAGATATGGAATTAGCAGGGATCTTGCAGGAAAATAAACTTGAAAGCTCTTCTTCACAGAGCAAGGCATCCTTCTAGAATCTGGGGCTACCATGATTCCTATAGAAGTTTAACCAAGAAAAATAGCGTTCTAGGATCTGGGGTTACCAAGAATCCGTCAGAAGCTTAATCATATAAACTTTTCTTCTCAGAGAAAGGTATCATTCTGGGACTTGGGGCTGCCACGAGTCCTGCAGAAGTTTAAACTTGAAATATATTCTTCACAAAAGAAGTAGCATTCTGAGGTCTGGGGATACCAGGGGTCCTACAGAAGCTTGAACATGTAAACTCCTTCTTACCAAGAGAGGTTGTGTTCTTCTGAGATCTGGACTTGCCAGGAACTCTGCAGAAGGTTAGACATGTTAAACGTTTCTCACCAAGAGTGATACAAGCCGTTTTAGGAGCCGAAGTCATCAAGAATCTTGCAGAAGCTCCAATCTGAAAATTTTCTTACCAAAGGCACATCAATGGTTTTTTTTTTAAGTGATATCTGATGTCAAACTGACAGCACTTCATGACTTATATCATAGTCATGAAAAGAATTTCAATGAATGCATTACGATGCTGGAGGTTATCCAAAACACCTTGCAACATACGGGAGTGATCAAAAATTCCTTGTGGGGAAAGTTTGAATCAAACAATCTGAAATTACCAAAAGAGTTTGGTTAAAATGTCCAACGGAGTATTCTCATCAAAGGGGACTTCTCACCGTTTTGAGATAATGGTCTTTTACCAAGAATGCACTCGAATTTCCTATCAAACCTGCGCCTAGGGTTCAGGATCATTCGTAGTGAATACACCTCGATCGATCAGGAGGACTTCCCAAGGACCGTAATGTTGGGCTTGGTCAACGGTTTTCAAAGGGGGACTTGCGTGCAAGTCAAGGCTATTGAAGCGAAGTCTTCAATGTCTGCTCCAGGTTTACAAGTCAAGAAACCTGCAAAATGAGAAAGAAATAATCTTGCTCGAACTTCTTCGAGCTAAGCTTAGACATTAAACCCTATGTCAATCCAAGTGCCTTAATCAGAAAAGGCTTTTCAGGGTTGTAACGTAGGTAGGATTGGGGACCAAAAAAGGCTTGTTTTTGGTTCAGAATATGCGAAGGGTCTAACATTGGTGATCACTGCAGGTTTGCCGTCGATCTTGTCCCTTCTGATTCAAAGAGCGTCTTCAGTCTTTGAAGTGCATTGATAGTCTTTGAAGAGCATTGTCAGCCTTTGAAGCGCACGTTTGTCTTTAGAGAACATATCTCTCTCATGTTGAGACGGCGTCAACATCTTGTCTATGCTTTCATCATCTGAATGTGATATAATCTGGGAGTATCCTTTGATGTCCAGCTCCCTCGGGATTTTCTTTTACAATCAGATCTCACTAGTGACCTATACAAAGGTATCATGCCATCTTTTGGCATTTACACAATCAAACACATGATTCACAAGTGTATAAGTATTTGGACGGCATTGGCCTTACTTTTACCAGGCACTTTGCTTTTTCTTGATGCCCAGGATCGGATTTTTTTTTTCTCTTTTTTCTTTTTCTCATCTTTTGTCAAGATCCCACCTTTTCTTTTCTTTTGGGGATCAGAAGTTTCAAATGAGTGTGCTAGATGTACAACTTGAATCTTAGCACTCAAACATTAATCTATGAATTTTTCACAAATCCTGTGTTTTGAACTCTTCCGCTCTTGAAGGGACGTTGCTTCCGTCTTGGAATATGCAATGATCACCAACGGGTTTGTGAAATGAACGTATAGGCTCAACTGGGCTGTGCAAAGGGTAGAAGTGTATAGGATAGAGAAGTTAATGCTTTTCGTCATCCTAAAGCACCTGAATTACCATAGAAGTTAAAATGACAAGCAACACACGAAGATTGATGCAAGTCTGAGCAAGAGAACTTCTAACCATTTACCTCCTGATGCCGCTGGACGTACCTCCAATTTGCCCCACTGTGGGGTGGTTCTTGACAGGGGTGAAGAATGAAACCGCCGTTCAAAGGGTTATCAATGGTCACCTGTAGTGTTTGTGATAGAGAAACGAATGCCTCCGTCTTCTCAATCCATGTAATCACTGCGAATAACCCCTACTTCCGTAGGTCAAGGTCTCGCTATCCTTACCACTCCACTCATCTCTCAAGTGTGTATAGGACGTGTTTGGATTCAGGTTGCCTCTTGTCTGAGGAAACATCCTTTTAAACAGTTCTAAACAACTCTTGTTGGAAAAGTTCATTTTGCTTTCTCCAAAACTTACCCTCCAAGAGGATTTATGATGCACAATGTATGTTTCAGTCGTGTTCAGATAACCTCCAGATCTAAACACGAATGCCAATGACATGATTGTGAGAATTTTGCGTCTTTCATACATGAGCTTTGAATGTATGCTAGATTCCAAAAAGCCTCCCAATTTTAGCAATAAGGACTCTGACAGTCTTAAAAACCTAAAAGATTGGGAAAGGAATACTTACCTACCCAGCGCGGCTAGAGATTCCTGAAAAACATAAAAGGAATATGTCAGTGTATGCTCTCGAATTTCAGAAAATTAGAACGATACACCTTACCCTTGATCATGCACTCCAATGGAAGTGGATAGATTCATGAAAATCTGCATTTTTCTTAACAACACAGGGTGGTTAAGAGTTCTAAAATTTCTTAAAACTCTCAGTCTTTGAAGAGAAAGGATGTGCACCTGACCACCACGACGTTAGGTCTTCTTGATCATGCATTCTCATCCGAACGCCAATGCGCAGATTACATAAATCAGCCATTTTGACCTATGGCGATGACGCCTTCATCTGATTGGGGCAATGAATCCTGCTCGATGGCTTCATTCTCTTTTGAACGTCTTCCATGCCATTCTTCGGAGTTCCTTATTCACGGAAAAATGAATTCTTATCAAAATGTATGCTAAAGCATGTGGTGTGGAAGCGATACTTTTTACCCTCCACTTGATCTTATAGCCAAAGATCATTTCTTGAATGCTCGACTTCCGAAGCTGTTATCTCCAAAGGTCATCTCGCCTTGAAGTTGAGTCGGCCAGTTCTTTCCCTCTGAATCCTTTTGAATGCCAATAATTTTTTGTTGAAATTAGGGCAAATTCATATTAGGAAAAAGATCATTGAGGGCCAAATTAGAACGACACAAAGTTACCCTTCATCAAGTTTGTATCTTGAGGTTTAACTCTGATGTGAACGACTCTTCTATCACGTTCATTGATCCTGTTGGGAATGAAATGCCACTTTTTCCTCCAGTCACGTAGATGATCTGCTTGCCCCAGTTAGGCATGACTTGTCATGGCTAGGTAATGCTTGCCCCAGTCAAATGGTTCTATTCATTTTTGCATTTTCATGCGATCCCTTATCCAGTTTGGATTATCTCTTACTTGGATCTTCACTTGACTTTTCACCTTTGAAGTGTCGTCCTTCCAATGCTTGAGAAAGTCATTTGCTTCATGCATCTTTGTCACTTGTGACCATCCTTGTGATGTTCTCCTCTTTGTTGGACTCCTGATAATGTCCTAATGGAGTATTCTGCCACAGAAAGAAATGATTTTGCATTAGCAAATGCAAGAAAAAGGAGTAAATTGGATACGACACCCAACTACCATTCTTTTGTCAATTGTCGACATTTATCTCTTGATTGAGTCCATTCCAATATTGTATGCTGATACGGGCAACATTTGTCGAATCCCTCCATCCATGCTTGAAGGTGTTGATAACATCAACAATCCATTTGCCCCATTTGGGCGACGTCTATCTTGGCCAAATGCCTTAGCATTTTTCATATCATTTGACGATTTCCAATCCTATTTGAAGAGGTCTTTGTACCTGTACATGAAGCAATGAGTATTCATCCATGTTTAACTTTACATAAATCACCAAGGAACATGATACTCCATTTGAGGTATTGCATTTTCGTTGATCAAGGAGATCGTCTCTTTCGGTTGCTTTGCCCCAGTAGGGCCTGTCTTGACATTTGTCGTCTTTGGGGCTTGATAACTTGCTCCAATATGCTATCTTGGTGGCACACGAGCATCTTGCCCCCAGCTTGGTCTCTCGACAGGAAAGGAAGGGCTTGCCCTAATGAACATTCTTTGCTGGTTCTGGTTATTTATCTCAACCATATGAATCTTCGATCACTTTTATCTACCTCTTGGTAGCTCGACATCTTTGGAATTTGTCGCATGACATCTTAGCGACCTTCTCAGTAGTTCTGTGAACCTGAGTCTTTCATCTCGGGATAAATGTCCATCGATCTTGACTTCTTTGATATTTTCAGTATCCCCCAAATTAACAGTAATCGGCTCTTCCGAAGTAGGAGGCGTTGATTCCTCAAAGGCATTACATTCCCTGCGGATAGACGCATCATCATCTTCTTCCTCTGTCTCATAGTCCCTATGGATCTCTTTAGGATCGTACTTTTCTATCGGAGGGACTTTTACAGTTACTGTCGTCTGATAAGACGTCTCCGGTTCAACTGTGCCGTCTTCTTCCTCTTCCGGCAATCGAATCAAAATAGGCTTGACCAGGCAAACTTCTACCTTATTCAAGCTGTCAAGCTCTTCTAGTTTAATTACCACAGTCGTAGCGGTTTCAATCATTGACACAATGTTGTCAAAGTCCCTTGAGGAGATTTCGTTTCTCAGTCGACAATGTCGGTCGTCGTCGCCTAATACTACTGATGTTGCGGATCTCGGGTATTCTCTTTTTCCTTTGAATAATTCAGCTGAACCCTGTTGTTGATCCTTTGATTTCTTTGTTTCGGCATACTGTTTTGTGCCAAGCTTAATAACCCTCTTCTGGTCAAGGATGACTCAGGTTCTTTTGAAAAAGGCTTTCTCCAGCTGAACGGGATCATCCATGCCTCCCCATCTGTCTGGTATAATATCCTCCATTCTCTGATAGAAGTTAGGGGGAGCGGAGTACTTCACTTTAAAGTTGTACCCTCTAGAATCATGATCCAGGTTGTCTACCATTTCACCCATTTCTAGTGCGTTGGCCATGAATCTGCGATCTGCTAGACTTCGCCTCTTGACTTCCAGTTCGTCCTCTTCGAATTCTTCTTCTGATTGAGTGACCGGCCCAAGATTATTTACCATATTCTCATGCGGGATGTCCCAGGTGCTACTCCGCTCAGTTTTGATCACGAAGTGGCTTCCTTCCAACGATAGAGAAGCTACGACTCCTTCGAATTCTTTATCGGTAATATCGGACATTATCCCCAAGCTCATCATCTTGGCAATACATAGCTTCTTTACGTCTGCAGAGATCTCACCTGCTTTTGGGTATGATGAAGCGGTCGCCAGAAGGTTGGTCAGCTTAAACATGTCCATCTTCAGCTGGAGGTGGTTTTCCTCATCTTCTGTGAATATTGCTCCAATTGCTTGATGATCAGGGAGAGGGTTTTCTTGTACATTTGGAGCCTATGATGTCAAACTTCAGAATTTGACTGTCAATCGGGGTCTGTACCTTCAACTTAAGGATATAGCAGTTATTGCTCAAGGTGGTTCTTTTGCCACCAAGTGTTGTTCTAGCAGCATCGGGAGTAGCTTGGACAAAGGCCTCGGGAGCTAAGAGAACTGCTTTTGGGGTTGCCTTCTTCTAGGCTCTTTGCCCTTTTGGTGCCGACCACGACGATCCTCCTTTGGTCTGATTAGAACTGTTAAGCACCTTAGGTTTGTGGGGGTCTGGTATGAACGCTATGTCGAGCCCAGCTTCTTTCTCCTTCTTCAAGGGATATTGTTTTCTGGAAGAAGCTTCATGAGGCCTCTTTTCTCTTAAGGTCCATTCGAGCCTTTCGGTCACCTTTATTAATTGTGCGAAGGTCTGACATCCCTGAGGTGTTCAACTTGTCGAAGTATTCGTAGAGGAGTGCTTTCAGGAACAAATTAATCAGCGCGTCGTCTGGGATTGACGGCTTTATTTGGGTCGTCAAAGCTCGCCATCTTTGGACGTATGTTATGATCAATTCTCCTCTTGCCTTTGAGGTTCGTAGAAGGTCTTCCCTCGTCGGGGTCGTAGCTGTGTTGAACCTATATTGCCTGAGGAAATCCTCTGCAAGATCTTCCTACCCATCATAATCATTCAGGTCCAATTCAATGAACCAAGCCAGAGCGGCGCCAGCCAAACTTTCTTGGAACATAGTCTGAATACTGCGCCATCTTGTGCAGGTAATATTTGAGGTGAGCGCGTGGACAGCCTGTCCCATTATACTTCATCACGAAGTCCGGTTCCTTGTAGTCAGGAGGGGTCTCCACCTCAGCGAAGGGAGATATCTTGTCGAAACGGGTCAACTCATAGCCCTGACTGCTTAAACATTCTTTAATCTTGGCTGATCTCTTAGCCTCCACCTTGATTTTGACGGTCTGCTTCCCCTTTTTCCTCATTCTCGAGGTTGATAACAACATGGGACGCTTTTTGTTGCGACGGGGTGTTCGGCTCACGGATATCCTCTTCCGCCCGTTGAGTATTTCCCGTCGTTTCTTTATCAGCTATATCGGGTACAAGAGATGGATTTGAGTTGTTTAGGAACTACTGTCTGTCTGGCTTGGGAGGCTTCCGGCATTGCCTTAATATCAGCCATCATAGTTGCCATTGAACTATTTGATATTTCCCTATCAAAGGAAAGAAGGTTCGTGTCAGAACAACATACAAAATGGGCAATTGGAATTGATACAATTTACCCTTCGTTCCTTGGGTCTTGGCATTTCCCTTTCATTTGGATTCTTTTGCTTTGACCCGTCGACATCTTTCAAGGAAGAATATGCATATAAATGATGCATGTATGATGCAAGTGATCTAAGATGATTCTTGTTTGCAACGAAAAATGGATTCGCGCCTTTCACTCTGTTCACAGAGAGCATCTCTTTATCAAGTATGCCAATCTGTAAAGTTTGAATTCTTTCTTTTCGAATGCTCTTTTCAAAGAGACTTCTAATTGTTAAGAAACTTTTTCAAGTTTTCTCGAGAATTTTGCTCACAAATTATGACGCTCTTGAAATCATCTATCTTAAATGCACGTGTGAGATGATATGAGAAATGGGTACTTCCCGTTTTGTCATTTTGAAGTCGTTGCTTCTTGGGTGTCTTAACTCTGTTCATCACCTGAGAGGAAAAAGATAGGAAATATTATTTCCACATCTGATTGAAACTTATTTAGGAACGATACGTCCTTTTCTACCAAGAGGGGTGGCTCGGCATTGTTCTTCTTGGAAGCGTTGTTGCCATGGTGAAACGCTTTTTGTATTCAATGGATGGATTCCATTCCATTACGTTCCATGAGTGATAACCATTATTTCAGGGACTCGTCCCATGTATCACTATGATGAATCTGATGTCTTCGGCTTTGGTATGCTTTCTGGATAGGGAAATGATTTGCCTCCAGCAACTCAGTATTCCACTTTGAGTTAGCCGATTTAGCCATATGAAGCTCCATTGTATCGCGTTAACGCTTTCCTTGTTGGTTGAGTCAATCACTTCCATGTCAGGTGATTTTGGCGTTTGACATTCTTCGATCTATTCTGACACATGTCTTCGACTATCATTCTCTTTGAAGGTCTCGGCATTTGATGTTGCACGAGGCTCGACACTTTTTGGGTTCTGTCACTCTCCTTCTTGAGGTTGGGTGATCTTTCGCCACTTTTGCTCCATTGATGCATTTCAATCTGTTTAGAGAGGAAGAAAAATGTTTGACTTTTGATTATGAAAATCAATTACTAAAACAAGTACTCCCTCTTGATTCAAAGATGGGCAACGATCATCTCTTCATGGTCTTTTCGATTTGTCATGACTTCATGACGCTCCTCAAGCATCCTACTACTCGAGATCCACAAGTGTAGATTTATCTCTATTTGTGTACATTTACACCTTGAAGTGTTGCTTCGCAAATAAGCATTCAGTTTTCTTCATCTCTACATATAGAAAAGGAGATGATCATTTCATATCTTGAGAGGATTGAAATGAGGAACGATATACACCCTTTTATGGTTGAGTGATCATCAATCTCATAGTGGGAAACACGAGTATTTGTACTCCTTGAGACGTGCTTCAATTGGCGATCGTGCCATGTCACATTGGCCTCTAGTTTTGAGGGTCCACAATTGAGTCTTCTTTAAAGGGACAAATGTTGACCTCACACAATCATTTTATTTCACCTACATGACATGAGGAAGGAATATGTCAATTGTTGCACAACAGGCTCTAATTGAAACGATCACAGATTTACTATCCCAGCGTATATTTCCTAAGCTCCCATCATCTTGATCATTAGAGATGAAGGAATGTTCATTAACGATCCCCACTCATTTTTTATAATCACCTGCAAGTGTGAGTAATCATGTCATTGTTTAAACAAATCAATTTAATTTGGAACGAATACACCCTTTTTCAACTTAGAGAGGTCGATCCAAATCAGGCATGCCCCTTTTTCATGTTGTCTTGTTCCGGGCTTATCATTGTCGATTCATCTTATTTTGGAAACCCCATGGGTGGCTCCTGATGAAGACGCATCTCCTTTCATGTTACAGGGAAAACAAGCCTCGCATCATTGGCCTTCAGCCGTTTTGACCTGTTGGTAAAAGAAATAACCAAGCAAGTCAAGTATAACACTCGAAGTTTTTATTGGAACGATTACAGTTTTACCATCGTTCGATCACATCTCGCATGCGATTAGATGAAGGAATCTTCAATAAATGCATGTCATGTATAACTTGTCAGAAAGGAGACACACTTAGCATTTTACATAGCAAAGACGTCTCTCAATGAGGTCGCCTCTCATAATGAAAGCGAGGCGACAACACATACCCCATAACCCCTATTTACGGGCATCTGATGTCTGCCAAGATTTCAAGATAAGAGGATACGTCATTAAAAGATCGATCCATGGTCATCAATCAAACACCCATTTAATTCCAAACGTTTAATACGCAAACGGGGGCATTAATCTTGAAAGATTGCTTTGTGACATTTTTCTTGTGAAAATCATGTGATCTTTGTTTTAAGAACTCACTACACAAAATGTGATTGCAAACATGGCCTTAACTTTATGCCTCAAAATCTTGAATTGAAAGAATTTTAGACAAAAAGAAATGTCATCTTAATCCATGATTGAAAATTTGGATGAACCATCTATTCCGTAGGGACGGCTTAGAAGTGTTCCCACTTTTGTATCTAAAATTCATAGTCAAAAAATTTCATTTGTAAACTCAAACACCCAGGGCATTCGATTGATTTCCATGAATTTCCTATCATGAAATTTCACTAGGAAGTGAACAAGTAGAGAGAGAAGTCATACTTACAGTGATCGGCATGATTTTTTTTTTTTTTTTGGTTTTAGGTATATCAACCTCTCATAGACATGCGCATGAGACAAGTGGGTATACTCTAAAAATCAAAAATCAGGTGATGAACCTACGGCTCAGGCTCCCACGATCCACATGAGGCAGATTCCTCCCCAAGGGTACCTACCCAAGAGGGCTAGATATCGCCAATGCAGATGGTAGGCGGGAACGAATACGAAAGTCTCAAGTGCCATCAAACACAAGATCCTTTTCGCATCCTTTCCCC
Source organism: Rhodomyrtus psidioides (assembly GCA_021437785.1). Classification (NCBI taxonomy): domain Eukaryota; kingdom Viridiplantae; phylum Streptophyta; class Magnoliopsida; order Myrtales; family Myrtaceae; genus Rhodomyrtus; species Rhodomyrtus psidioides. The sequence continues at coordinate 6,456,727 of JAILYB010000015.1, read as the reverse complement.
ATCTAAGGTAACCTAGAGGTGGTTGCAGTCGGGGTTTGACCGCCAGTGTGTGCGATGTGTCGTGATCATCACAATGCAAAGTCATGCACAGCAGTTTGTATCAAAACAGCGCTTCAGTATGTGCGTAAGATAAACATACATTCCCTAACTCCAACCTGCAGGAAAGATGTCAACAATCACTCCACCACTTATTTCTCCAATCTGCAAAAACATCTAACACAAAGGTTAGCATACGTACCTCACCTTCGAGAGCATCTGCGAAAAATAAGGTTAGATAAACCAAACAACTTTTTAATCGGCTCAAGTCCTCTGGAATTCGTAACCAGAGATTCTGGTTTAGAATAAGTCCCCAGTGGAGTCGCCAGTCTGTCGCGACCCTCTCTCGAGCTCGCGGAGGCGGGAGCGGGCTAATGGGCCGCCCGATCGCTGGCTTGATCGGACGCGGGCCTCTCCCAAGGTCCATTACCCAAATCGCAACTACTGGATATACGTGGTCGACCTTTAGTGTGGTCTAGTGACATGTGATGAGTGTACATGCCAAGGAGTCGCCACCAATCGTTTCGTGGAGGGTACGATCGGAAACCCTATCGAATAGTTGGGAGTGGTCTATTCGATTCTGCGGAAACCAGAGAAATGGGTTCGGGGACTTAGTTACGTCAACTGTCAGAGTTGACGCCCTTTCGGTACCTAAGCTGAATGGTTTATCTGATCCTAGGATTTCGTACATATGAGTGAGGTATTGACCCTAAATCTAGGAGTTCATGCAGATGGGAATAGCTACCCTATCACTCACAATCATTAAAAGTAATAGCGCAAATCAAGGAATCAGTACATGCGGATAAAACACATGAAATCAGCATGGCATCCCTAATGAGGCCCTATTAGCCTAGAGAAATATCAATCAAGGCTTAGGAGTGATTTGGACATGATTCGCCCATGAGGGGCAGAATCGTAATTTTGAATAATTCGGGGGAAATTTACCCTTAAAAGGGTAAATCTGTCATTTTAGACGAATTGGGAAGTCAAAAGACAGAGGAAATAGGATTGGCCATCAATCCAATCCATTTCCTATTTTTCGGGAATTTCCAGGATTTTTCTGGAATTTAGAAGTGATTTTACCCTTGGAGGGGTAAAGTCGTCATTTTGGACAAAGATGAGAACTAAAAATCTCAAATATTAGGGTTGGTCGTCCACTTGACCCAAACCCTAACTTCAAGCAATTTTCAGAACTCGATTGAGACAAGAAAGATAAATTTTCCCATTGAAGGGCAAAATTGTCATTTTGAGAAAAGAGGCGGGACTCGAAAACCCAAACCTAAGAATTGGTCGTCTAATCGACCCTAATTTTCACCTTGGCATTATCGGCCTTATCTAGCATGCACGGCAGAGGCGACTTACCCCTAAAGGGTAATGTCGTCAAGTCTCGGAAGAACGGATAAGAAACCCCAAAAATAGGGTTGACCAGTTGTCTGTGGTCAATCCTCAATTTTTTGGGGATTTCTAGGTGTCTAGGATTTTTTACAAATTTTTCCACAATTTTTTGGAATTTTCTGGAATTTTTTTGGATTTTCTACGATTTTTCTGATTTTTTTTATTTTTAAAATCATTTTCGGAATTTTATTATTATTTTTTTTAAATATTATTCGGGCCGGGTCGGGTGACCCGGCCCACGACCCGCGGGCGAGCGGCCCGGCCCGGGTCCGGACCCCCACTGAAACGGCACCGCTTCAATCTTCCCGCTCGAATCTTGATTTCCCGCTCAAACCGAATGAGCGGCCCTGATTGCGCCACGTGTCGACGCACGGACAGTCTGATCTGATCAAAGCAATCGACGGCCACGATTGGAATACAAGATTGAACTACAGCCGTCCGATCCGTTATTAGAAAAAAGATTTTTTATTTCAGAAAAAGCAAGATCTCGACACGTGGCATAATAACCACCGTCGGATCAATTTGTGTTATTCGGTTATTCGCGGATGGCTGACGTGGCTGCCACGTGGGCGCCACGTCAGCGCCACGTAGGCGTTGACCGGTCAACAACCTCGCCGAAGAAGACGACCGGCGCCGGCGCTGTGTCGCCGGCGCCTCGTCGGAGGGCCTTTTCTCCGCGTCCAGACCACCAAAACTCGCGAAACCACCGCCATTCAACTCGTTTCGATCTCCTCTACAACATATACCAAGCTTCACATAGCAGAACCAAGTTCGACTAACCTGCCATCCTAGGCCGGAGCTAATCTCCGGCGAGAGTCCCCCCTAGCCATTTCTGACGATATCTAACCTGCCAAATCCTTCAAGAAGCATCATAAGAGCTCAAGAAAACTTACCCGGCCATTGCGAGGCTTCGGTTTCGCTCGGGTTGAGCTCTCAAGCTCTCGACAGGTTCGGGTGGTCGGAGGTCAGACTCGGCGATTCCGGCGTCGAAAAGACATGGGATCAAAAGAGAAAATGCTCAGAAAGGCGAGGTAAGGCGATTGCAACAAAAATCGCGGCAAATGAGCGACTCTAGCTTGAGTTGCCATTGGAGGCCGAGAGGAAGCTCGAAGGAAGACCTCACCGTTTTTCGAGATGAAAGGCCGATTGGAAGGGTTCGGTCGCTTCTCTAGGGATCAGAGAAGTCGAAAATGGGCGTCGCTGGCTTCGGTTTCGCCGATGATGATCCGACGAAGATCGCACAGGTTCGGTTGGAGGAAGCTCCGGTCGCCATTTCTCGAGCTCTCTCTCTCTCTCTCCTTCTTTGCAAGCTCTCTCTCTCTCTCTCTCTCTCTCTCTACGAACTCTCCCTTCGCTCTCACTCTGTGCGAACTCTCCTTCTCTCTGTTTCTTTCGCTCTCTTCGTCTACTCTTTCTTTGCCCTCTCTGTCTTCGCGAGTCGCGAGCTCCTTCTCTCTCTGTCTCTCTCTCTCGCTCTCGTTCTCGCCCTCAGTTTGCGAACCCCTCCAACTGATTTCTCTTCCTTTCTTCTCGTTTCTTTTCAACCGCCCTTTCTTGTGCGTCGCCCAGCAGTCCCCCCCGAACAAACAGTTGTTCTGTTTGTTGTTTGTTTAAGTTGACCTGGTCAACCGGGTTGACTGGTTCGGGTCAACCCGACCCAGTTGACCCAGTTCGCTATTTTCCCCAAATTCAATGCCAAAATGAGCATGAATCACAAAATTGATCATAAAATCGGACTCTATGACACAAATTCCATCTGAAAGATGTAAATTATGGCTAAATTGGTTTTAATTTGTGTGAAAGCCCCAAATTTGAGGTAGGATCCGAAATCGATTTTCGTCAAATTGAGGTTCCTAATGGACGAATCGACCCCAATTGAGCCCACCATTAGATTCAGGGGGTCGAATACTATAGGGAGGAAGCATTGGGGTTCTATGGGTGTCCCTCGGAAAAGTTTAATTTCGGAATTGGCGTAATAGGGACTAAAATGAAAAGAATTTCATGCAATTAGGTCCATAAAGCCAAAATTGATCAAATTGGCGCACAATTGAACCAAATTGAAATGTGGGGCAATCAAGTCAAATGTCAAGATTCGAGAAATGCAAAATATTGCAAATAAAAAGACTCAGAACATATTTTTTGACAAATTTAACCCTGTGCGTTACAAAGAAACACACAAAATTAAACTTGAATTTCGACTCTTGATGAGGTCAAAATGACAAGAGATTTAAAATAAAAATATCGACTATTTTCCTATATTTTTGCGACCTCAAATTCTATTTTTGTTGATTTTTCTAGTATTTTTCTATTTTCTAAAAATATTAAAAAATATGAAAAATATGAAAAATTATTTTTTGGTCAAGAATGGTTCCTTGGGCTTGGCCAAGGCCACCAAAGTTGATTTTGTAATTTTTTGACTTTTTATGATTTTTCAAAAAATAAAACTGAAAAAGACTTGGTCAAAAATCAGGTGTCAACACGTAGGATAAATTGAGCCTAAACATATCTTTGTCAAACCCTTAACCAAGCCACATTACAAGCTTATTAAGACCTATTGATTCTTGGTTGAGCTTATAGTCTACATTAGTGGAGAGAGGAATGAACGACAAACTTATGAGATTTGGTTTTGTAGATTTTGAGTTTAGGAGTTTTCATATCAACGTGGATTTATCTAGGTTGCATGTGAGTTGAGAAATTGAGGATTTCACACACACACGGATTGCATGTTTAGGGTTAGACTTATCTTGTCATTGATTCTGATGTTTTCCGTTGAGAATTCGAGCAACTATGGTTGATAAAAAAAAATATTTTTAGTTGTGGTTTTGCTCGAGAACTAGCAAAATGTTAAGTTTGGGGGTATTTGATAACTCTGTTTTATATAGAGTTTATTTATTATTTTAGACTTAATATTTTCTTAGTTTTAATTGAATTTGATATCTACTTTATTGATTTTAATTGATTTTGTAGGTAATAAATCTTCAGCCGTGCAAATTTGAAATCAAAGAGAATCAAACATATCTTGGGGACAAATTCAAAATCCAATCTAAATTAGGAGCTTTATTATTGGGAGATGTCAATCTTTGGGAAGACTCTTTATTGCAATCTTACTTTGGTAAGATTCAGATTTCTTTTTCTCAAAATCAAAAAGATATCCATCGGGAGACAAAGAAAAGGAGGAACGCGATTTTGGAGAAAAAAGCCACTTTTGGAGAAGATGCCCTGAAGACGACGTTCAGTTTTTTCTGCTATTCTTCCTTTCAATGCCGGATGCGAAGTGAGAAAGAAGGAGGCGAATTCAAAGTCAATCCTCGATTATTCTTGGTGCACTTGTTCTAGTTCTTCATCATGTTTAGTTTAATCATTCTTTTTTGTTTAATTTTCATTATGTTCTAGACTACTTTTTGTTAGAGCTACGATGTAACTTAACTATGATGGATTAATTTTTCATACTCGTTTATGCAATTCTAGAATTCATACGTGTGAGTTTTATATCATGTTCTTAATGCTTTTAAGTGCTTGATTACCACTTGAATGAAATTTGTTGTATGTATGAGACCGAAAGGAGATTACGTGCAAGTGTTTTATGATATATAGCCATGAATTCATCATAGATAGAGATATCTTATGATTTTTGTGTGGTTTCGGTAGTAGGTAAATCGAGGGTGGTTTATTGAATCCGGGAACGTTCATAGATCTTAATGCGTTTGGATTTACTTAAATTCACATGGATCAAGTGTGGGTTGCTAAATTTAATTAGGGTTGCTATACCGGACCAAGGATAGTAATTTACATTAGGAAGTTCTACCATCACACTATGAATTCAATTTAATTGCATAATGAGATTGGTTAATTAATCTTGATTAGTTAAGTGAAATCGGATGCTCTAACATATTTTCATTCTTCATTGAAATCCATTGTTTGTTGCTTCTTTATATTCGAAATTTCTAATTTCTATTTTGGTTTGCTGCAGTGGCTAATTTATTTTTCTTTAGAATTTTCGAGTGCTTTATTGGATCTTTAATTAGTTAGATAAATTTGAGAATTGTTCACGTTTAGTAAGTAATTAGATTGATTTGTCTACAATCTCTGTGGGAACGATACTTTTATTCATCACTTTATTACTTGTTCGATACGTACACTTGCGTTGCTAATCAAGAGAACATGTTCTGTCATCTAAAAAATGAATTAAGTTCTGCAGACTTACTGTAGTTCTTCTAGTTTATCAACCTAAGTGATATGAGATTCAAGGAAGTCATCTGGCAGATACTACTGCACCAAAAGTTTTCATGACAATCATCCCTGTTATTCATTTGCAGGAAACTTTTAATGAGGGACAGATCTTACAGTTGACCCAGGAAGCAATTGTAGAAGCTTCAAATGCTCATTGGTGTTATTTTGGACAGTGAAGCACAAAAAGACATCTCTCTTCGAGTTAATGAATGCACACTCCGTCAGTTTTTCAGGCAATTTTAATTACAGTAAGATATTTATCCTTCTTTTGGAGAAAAATTAAAGATTAGCTGACAGAAGGATCTGGAAGCTGGTTTCTGTGTTAGGAAAATCTAGGGAGATACCATGTACGAGACCATAGAAGTGGAGTCATGTGGCAACAGATTCTTCAAAGCACTCTCAAAAGTTGAATTATTAGTGCACTCAAACAGCACGATTCCTACATTAATGCGACAAAAGGACATTATAAATAGAATCCTGAGCCAAAAAGTCGTTCTATCCACTAAACTTCACACATCTTTTCGTACCTCACATTCTTTCAAAGCTCAAACGAAGACAATGCCGACAATGCCCAGCAGATCATGAAAAAGAAGCAAAAAATACAGGGAAGCAGGACTCAAGCTACAAGACAAATCTCTCTTTCTCTCTCAATTGGAACTCGAAGTTAGAACGAAACATCAAACCCTCAGGAACAGGAAATGCAAAATTGAGGAAGCATTAGCAACATAAGAACAACTAGGTTTTGAAGAGAGAAGACTCAACAGAGTTACCGTAATTTCAACTGCCACATCTAACTCAAATCTCTCCGAAGGAAACTATCTGTTAGCTGGGTCCGGAGATATTGATCTGCGGAGGCTGCCGTCGGAGAGGTGGAGGAGGCGCGAGGAAGGTCGAACTGTGAGGGAAAGGGAAGGTAAGAGCGAAGCCGAGGAGGAAGATCAAGGAAGAGACAAATGCTCTGGCGTCGGCGGCAGATCCGCTCCGCCACAGTCGGCGGCGGACCTGCGGAGCGTCGGAGAGGTGGAGGAGGCGCGAGGAAGGTCGAACTGTGAGGGAAAGGGAAGGCAAGAGCAAAACACGATGGAGGTCTGATCGCGATCCTCCCGAGGTTTGACGAGACGAGAGGAGGGAGGGAGGGAAGAGGAGGTCGGGAGGGAAAAAAGGGAATAAAAAAAAATCTGCAGATAAGCGTTTTCGCGCTCAAATTTTCGGATATCTTTTGGCCGTATATGACGTGGCTTCATCTGATCCGTTCATTTGGAATGAACGGCTCAGATATAAAGTAAGTCACGGTGACTTACTTTATGGTAAGTCATGCGAGCCAAATCCCTCTTGGTCAGTTCCACCGCACGAGCACAATTAATTCATAGAAAAAAGAGAAAGAAAAGGAAAGTAGAAAAAAGACATTTTTTTAAAGGAGAAAGACAGAAATATTCTTCTATCGGGCTCTTTTTTGAAATAAAGAAAGCATTTAAGGCTTTTATTTAAAATAAAATTCACTTCAAGCCATTATTTGAAAAAATCATAGCGCTTGGTACCCTTAATTGCAATTTTTCTTTTGATTTTGGTAGAACTTGTAAGTCTAGTCGGGGGTCACTGATTTGTAACGTTTGAAGAGCTTGGAGATTTCTAGTGCTTCGGTAAATAACAATAAGTCTTATTATTTATTGACCTTGTTAATAAAAAGTATTGAACACATGAGTCCACCAAATTAATCCAGAAAGCAAATTTCTTCCTCCAACGTTATTTGGAGAATAAAAAAAAATCATTTTAGATATCGGCCATAAGTGGTTGTAAATTAAAAATTTCTCAAGACAAACGGCAAGAAAACAACTTCTTAATCGAAAGAAGGAAAAGGTGAATAAGAAGCGTGGCCCAGCTATGGACGGGATGCGCCAGCTTTTGCCTGGCTTCTTAGGCTGTGCATGACAACACTTCTCCACCTAGAAGTGACTTATGGCAAGAAGTTGATTTCTTTACTTCTCCTTAAAAACAGAAGTTGATTTTTTTACTTCTACTCCAGATTAACTTTTGATAAGAGAAGTTTGTTTGGTAACGATTGAAAATTTCTATTTTTAAAACATTATTAACAAAATCTTTGGAGAGTGGTGGCGGTGGCCGGCGACCGGCGGCATCGGTAGTCGGTGAAGGCGAGAATCACTTCTGGAGGCGAGAAGTAAAAAAAAATTACTTCTTGAAGTTGGCCAAAATTCTTGCCATAAGTTAAAAATCCTACCAAAAGTCAATTTTTTACCAAACACATTTCTACTTCGGCAAGATTTTTATCAAACGAATTTCCCTGGCGATTGTGCTGTTGAAAATTAATAAAGGGCCATATTCATCTCCCAGCATCTTTTCAATCCAATCAGACTGTCAATTGTGCTGTTGAAAATTAATAAAGGGCCAAGGCCTTAGTTTTACCTGTTGAAAATTAAGCCAGGCTTTCATCTATTTGAATCTGATTTAAAAGACTCAAATATTTCGATAAATCAGGATGAATAAACATATTATTACGACACTCGTCGATCCCACTGTTGGAATTAAAGAGCTTATGCCGTTGAAATTGGAAGCACTTTCTTGAATCCCCTCGCTAGTTTGGCTACCATAATGAAGCATCTCTTACTCTAAAATCTTATTTTGTGCCTTCTGATGCCCCAAATTCAGGAGCCGAAGCTAAAAAAAAAAAAAAAAAAAAAAAAAGGGAGAGATTATGGCTCCGGTCGTTACAAGCGCAAGAAGATCGAGTCCGACGAGAAGCCTCCATCGCTGAAGGCCGCCGCATCCCATCGCCGAATGGCCGTCGTTCATGATTCTGAAGAGGAATGAGCGGACAATGAAGCCGCGCATTTTATCTTCCAGCAAAGTCTCATGATAAAAATTGGCACCACCGCAGTGTCTATATCTACAGCCTCTAGGGTTGGTGTTTTCCGGTTGTCCTAAGGAACAAATTTTAAGATTCGATCCCTTCTTTTGTAATGATGTGGAGGTGGACTGCCACTGCCGGCATGCTTATCGCAAATGTTTTAGGGCTTAACTTAGGCGGTTGATAGTTACGTATCTTCTTGTTTTGTTTTGTTTTTTTCATTAGCAGATGCTAATGTAATGTAATATTCTGTTTTACACGTGTTAGAATCGTAGATGAGAATGAAATATGAGAATAGAAAAGGGAAGCCAGGCGCTGGATATCATCATTTGATAAGCCCGGCAACAGGGCAGGAGCAGTGGGATTGTGGCTGCCTGTTGTGGTCGGTGCCCCATCTCAAAAACCAATAATCGATGGAACTTATATTGAATAAAATAAAAACATTAGCCAAGTTTTCTCTCGGCACGAGGACGGAAAACTGTTTGTTTTTAACCAGGGAGAGTTCAATTTAATTTTTCTTAATAATGAAAAAGGAAAAAAAGAAAAAGCACAAATTGGATCGATCCTTCCATAAATCTATATAACTTACACGCAGGACGAGAGAATCAGTCCTCTTGCATTTTTATCGACCATAAAAAGAGTGAAATTTTCAATATTTTTTGGAGCCTAATTCCCTATAAAACCTATAATTTCATGTCCAGTTTGCATCTACCCCAAACTTTTTTTTAGTCAAAGAAAAAATTATCAATTTTAGGTCCAGTTTCAAATTTGCCCAAAGCTTTTTTTTTTTTTTTTGTCTCATGAAAATTCCAAAGCTTTAGCTCTAATTTCAAATTTGCGAAGAATTTTATTTGTCTCAGAAAAAATTCAAAACTTTAGGTTGAGTCCAAAATTTGCTTCGATTTATCCAAGAAAAAGTCACAAATTTTCGATCTATTCTCAAATTTAATCCGTGTTCCAGTCCCAAATTGACACGATATCTTGATGTTGATAAAAGATCCACAATACCAAAGCGATTGGGCGACAGGTATGGACCGACATGGATAATAAATCCAACCCAATAAAAACTATTGAAATTCTCCAAAATGAAAGCGTTATGAGATACGAAAATAAGGGATGACTAACGATAATTTTCGAACAAAGGACTAATGAGGACAAATTTGAGATTAGATTAAAAAAGGAGTGAATGTTCGGAGTAGGTTCGGGACTGAACAATTTGTGATATTTTTTAAGAAAAAATAATTTCTGAGCAAATTATGATTGTTGATTGGAACTAAAGAGGAGATTTTTTTTTTTAAGACAAAATGGATAAATTTGAAAATCGAATATAAAGTTATGGCTTTTTTTTTCCAGGGAATTGGACCTATTTTAAGCGAAAAGAAGGTAAGAAAAGAATGATTTGCCTTTCAGCCCAAGTCGATCCTATATTCGCCCCCCCCCCCCCCCCCCCCCCAAAAAAAAAAAAAAAAAACAAAAAGTCGATCCTATAGTCGGGAACGTGCCGATCACGCTCCAAAAGTCGGCAAGTGGAGGCGCACGTGTTCGAGGCGAATCCCAGGAGCCTCTTCCACCAACCGCGACCCAACGACGAATGCGTTTGGAAAAACTTTTGGGAAAAGTCTTTAGGAAAATGCAAGTACCTTTGGCCTGAAGGAATTTGGTGAAATGCAAAAGCTGTTTGGTAAACTATAGTTAAAAAGTGCTTTGAAAAGAAAGTTTGAAAAAATGCTGTTTGGTAAACATAAATTCGCAAAAGCACTTTTTAACTACAGTTTGAAAAGAAAGTTTAATATTTTTTTTATGATTTTGTATAATTTTAATTTATTATTTTTATTTTTATTTTCCTTCTCCAACGCCTCCCCTACCTCTAGCCGGTCCGGCGATCGGCCGGCGAGGCAAGGCAGCGTAGGTCATGGCAAGACAACATGTTGGTTGATCTTATGGTACTTTCCGCTTTGCTAGTAGTTTTTCCAGAATCACTTATCCCTTTCGATTAGGGGTGAGCGGTTTCAGGTTTTGGGTAGGTTCCACCTGGAACCTGGAACCTACCCGTTGGTACAGGTTCCTCATTTTTGGGAACCTGGAACCTACTCGCCACACTGTGGAACCTGGAACCTACCCGGGCACTGGTTCCGGTTCCAAGGTACCCGAGAACCTGCACTTAATCATCCAAACTCTAAAGTACAAAAAAAAAAAAAAAAAGAATCTCGCGGAAATTGCTAGTTATGAATAACAATGAAATACACTAAAGAACTAAAAAAAAGCAAGAACATATGGATGCCAAAGCTGTGTCAACGATGGAAAAGATGAAGACAAAGCTGTGTCTATGAACTTAAACATTCGGCAACCACTGCTGTTTCCTGCTGAATGAATTACCCAGATGTCAAGAAGCTGGAATCCATGAACGACAATGGCCTAAAAGGAGAGTATTGTCAAAGGCACGCGACTCAGTCAATTGCCAGCCATGGGAATTATGTTACATAAAAAACTATGAGTCGCTTGAAGGGAAGCGCTTCTTAAAATACCTGAAGTGTTTCAAAAATAACATAAGGGCTCAAAAAGAAGCAACAAGAACATCGAAGACTCCAATGTTTTCTGAATCATTAGAGAAAGTCTAATCCTGCAAGCACACAGAAGGCAACATCACATTGATATAGACAAACTTGATAAAAATAAGTAATTCATAGCTATTTTTGGAGTACACCAGTTCCGATTATCGCATAGAGAGCAAGTCTAAGAAACCAGCAACAGAATCTCATCAGCTACTCTTAAATTATACATCGTTGATCATCGTTGATCAAACTCAAAAGTGAAATTTTACCATCGTACGTAGATCTGAAACCTTGCATATACACCACCGTAATCTCTCTTCTTCTCTAAGTCTTCGAAGTTATTCAAAGAAGCTTCGTAGATAGATGGCATAATGCGGGGTTTGAGCTATAACTGAGCCTCTTTGTTCGATTCACTAACTTCTCTCGATTTGACAATCGGCAAATCTCGCGAACGCCAGGAAAAAATCACAATTTTGCCCTAAACTCATCAATTTCCGCTGGAACTATTCATAGTCGAGTGGAAGGAACTTTTGCTTCAGCAGCCTCCTCATTCTAATCCAAGTTCGAACTTTACCTTTTTCTTCACGTTCTCTCCTATTCTACAATTTCTCCCACCATACAAACGCCCACCCCTTCAATCTACAGGCTACTAATCACACATGTTTCTCACTAGGGGTCTCCATATAATCGAAGAATTTTTCAATGCTAGCAATCCAATTTAGAAATTCTTTTATTCCCAGACTTCCATCAAAATAAGGGATATCGACTTTTAGTTTAAAGTTGTTACCTTCATGATCGTCGTAACGTCGTCTGCCATCTCTTCCATTGTATCCCATTCGAAATCCTCCATAACGATTTCTACCTCCATAATCAGCACGTCCTTCGTCGAAAGAACTCCTTGAAAATAAAGGGTTTATTCTGCCTATGAACAGGAACAAGCATATCGACAGGGTCACCGCGAGCAAGATCTGCACCTGGCCTTCTGTCATTCCGCCGATTCCGGTTCACATCAACGCCGAGTCCTTCAAATCGATCTACCAATTCTTCAAACCGCTGCTCGATGCGGTGAAGTTCGAGATCGAATCGTTGATCTATATGTTCCTTTAAACGCTGCTCCAAACGTTGCAGCGCGTTGTCCCCAAGGTTTGGGTCTCCAGTCTCCTGAGCATCGCCATGAAGACCACCGCCAGTCGCCATAGGCTCTAATACCACCTAACGCAGCGTTCAGCGAAGAAAGAACAAGCAAATCCTTGCTTAGAGAGAAAACTCGGAAACTCAATATTGATAATAATGTTCTACTCCTTACAAAGAGAGACGTCCATATATATATAACTCCAAATTACATAAGGATATCTTAAAGATAATCTAAAACGAATCAAATTTAATGTAATCTAAGCAAGAGAAAATTCAAATCAAATATTGTAATTATCTATATTGCTAAGTTCCCTAAAATAGAAAATAAATATTGAAATGTTATCTAAAGATATCTCAAAACAAATATTGAAATCAAATCTAAACAATATTCGATAGATCGGAAACTCGGTAAGTCGTTTGCGAGATTCGGTAAGTGAATGATTCGGGAAGTCTTCTGAATTCGGTAAGTCTACTGCATCACCAGTGGGGCTGATCCCGGCCATCCCATCGAGGGTCAGAATAGTCAGATGACCTGACGAGAAACCATTGTACACGAAACTGGTAGTAGAGAGACCAGAACAACAATCTTGAGAAACATGGCTCAAACTCAAAGGCTGCTTAGCAATTGTAGTTACATAAGACTAAAAAGTCCGAAAGATAATGTAAGATCTGCTTTTTGACCAGGTCAAAATGGTGGTGGGATCCACTTAAAAAGGTCAACAAAAGAAAAAGAGAACAGTAAGAGAACGGTGGGCAACTTGGCTCTTTTTCAATCGAGAGCTCGTCCAACGCGGACGAAAAAGAAGGGAAAGAACAATAAGAAGGGGGGGTGTTATGGGTTGGGGTGCTTCGTTCGTCCACGTTATAGTACCTCGGCAGGTCGATCGACTTAGGAGGGAGGGGAGGGGGGTGTGATGGAAGTGCGCAGCAAAAGTCCGATACCTTCTTTCGGGGAGATATCCAAGAGGGAGCCCATGTCCGAGCCCGTTAATATATCCAGTCAAACCTACCTTAACTCAAAAGTTCAAGCTAATGAGTTATGGGCCAACTTGGATATATTAAGTGCTCAACACCACATTAATTCTCCAATGTGGGACTCTTCTAACATGTTACACGTGCACATCCTAACAATCTCCCCCTCACGTGTGAGCTTTAGTGTTAGGTTTGCTCCTCATTAATTCAGGTATTCTTCTGCATTAACTTATCTCAAGTTGAATAGCTCAACTTCATAACCATGAAGTCTACCTTTGGGCCCCGCTCAGTAACCGCATGGGGGACATGAACCATCGGCTCTGATACCATTTGATGGGAGTGCGCAGCAGAAGTCCGGTACCTTCTTTCGGGGAGATATCCAAGAGGGAGCTCATGTCCGAGCCCGTTAACATATCTAGTCAAATCCACCTTAACTCAAAAGCTTAAACTAATGAGTTATGTGCCAACTTGGATATATTAAGTGCTCAACACCACATTAATTCTCCAATGTAGGACTCTTCTAACACAACTCACACGTGCACATCCTAACAATCTCCCCCCACGTGTGAGCTCCAATGTTAGGTTTGCTCCCCCTTAATTCATGTATCCTTCTGCATCACTTATCTGAAGTTGAATAGCCCAACTTCATAACCATGAAGTCTACCTTTGGGCCCGCTCAGTAACCGATGGGGGACATCAACCATCGGCTTTGATACCATTTAATGGGAATGCGCAGTAGAAGTCCGATACCTTTTTTCGGGGAGATATCCAAGAGGGAGCCCATGTCCGAGCCCGTCAATATATCCAGTCAAACACACCTTAACTCAAAAACTTAAACTAATAAGTTATGGGTCAACTTGGATATATTAAGTGCTCAACACCACATTGATTTTCTAATATTGGACTCTTCTAACACGTTACACGTGCACATCCTAACAATCTCCCCCTCACGTGTGAGTTCTAGTGTTAGGTTTGCTCCCCATTAATTCAAGTATCCTTCTGCATCAACTTATCTCAAGTTGAATAGCCCAACTTCATAACCATGAAGTCTACCTTTGGGCCCGCTCAGTAACCGCATGGGGGACATGAACCATCGGCTCTGATATAATTTGAAGGGAGTGTGCAGCAGAAGTCCGATACCTTCTTTTGGGGAGATATCCAAGAGGGAGCCCATATCCGAGCCCGTTAACATATCTAGTCAAACCCACCTTAACTCAAAAGCTTAAGCTAATGAGTTATGTGTCAACTTTGATATATTAAGTGTTCAACACCACATTAATTCTCCAATATGGGATTCTTCTAACACAACTCACACATGCACATCCTAACAGGGTGTTCGGCCTCGCCAAGACGATTCGACCCCGATTTGCAATGCTCAGTCATTGCACCTTTCATTCATCCAATCGGGATAATATTAGGAGTTAGGTCTTAAATTCGAAATTTAGTGCAATTTGAGTCGAAAGGTCTGATATTTGTGTCGTTGAGCTTTGGGATTCCATGAATATGATAAAACTATGATGCTGTAGGGCTGCGGTTTTAGCGAGAGTCGTTTTGAAGCAATGGTCTGGTCAGAGCGAGGATTTAAGGGTTTTGCGCGTGAGTTTCGCATTGCGAAAGGCTTAAATAATCACTTTGGGTGTGCGATTTGTTGATGCATAAGAGTTATGTTGATAGCGTTCAAGCATAGTTTAGCCAATTTATAGTTATTGTAGAATTTTACTTGATTTTGATATTGATTCTCGTTTAATTGTTGGGATTACAAGATTTTCAACTCATTTAGCTGCGTGTTGTTAGTTTTGAGTATTCTTAGGTGAGCAGTGCTTTGACCCAAAAAAAAAAGAAGAAGAAGAAGTAAGTGGGACTATCTTTTCTTCGATCTTGAAAACTCATATTTTTTATTTAGTTATATATGAGTTAAGTAATGGATCAAACATTTAGTGTCTTTTAGTATTTGTGAATGGTTTAAGGACGTTGGAAAACATCATTATGGTATTTTGATGATTGTCAAACTATCTTTGTTATTAATATTTACAATGATCGGTGCAGATAGTGTGTTACCATCATGAATGATTCTATTCATCAGTTAAGGCGATGTACTTTAATTCTGACACTTCGGTAAACCAGCACCACTGAGAATGTAAACCCATGGTATATTGGTAATACCAATTGACTAACGCTTAGTTTGTTTCGCAAAAAAAAAAAAATCGAAAAACATTTTCCGGAATTTTTTACGTTCGAGGCAAAAGATAAGCTAGTCACAAAAAACATTTTTCCTATGGGAAAAACTTATTCAAAAGTGCAGAAAATGTTTTCGCTTCTTGAGAGAAGGAGAGCATTTTCCACATGTTTCCTTCCTCCTATTTTTCACATCTTCTTTCTTTTTAATCTTTTTACTTTCATTTCATTTTGTAATTATTTTTCAAAGTTTGAAATTTTTTATTTTTTGAATAAAAATTACTTTTATTTTTTTTAGTTACTCTCTTTAATTTGTTCTCTGTTTTTTTTCTTCTTTCTTCTTTAGTTTCTTCGTCAGCCACGGCAAAAAGCCACAGCCGAGGCTCGGCCTCGTCCAGCCTTGAGCGAGGCCAAGCCTCGCCACTTGCCAGTGAATGGACTCTCGGAACAAAGCTTAGGGGCTCGCTCTCATTGTTCGACCCGATTTAAGATCCGCACTGCGAGTTTGTTTTAACCCGATAGTTTCACCCGTCCTGGCCGAGCCCGGAGTCAGACAATTATCTCACTTCACGATTCAAGCTATTTTTTTTTTTAATTCAAGCTTTCGATTTCGCGACAAAATGCCTTCGTCTCCATGGCGCACGAAGGTCCTCCACATCCCACTCATGGTGATTGGTTCTTAGCTTGTGCAATAACAATCATGCGAGTGCCCTATCTAAAATCTCTCTCCGAGCATGTTGTTGATCGCTTTGCCTTTAGGGCTTACCCTTCTCATTCTGAGTCCTAAATCTATTGCACTATTGTCAATTTAGTCTTAAACCTTTTTTTGATGTCAATTCAGTTTTAAACCTTTTGCATTTGTGCAAATTAAGCCTGAACTTTTTGCATTGGTGCCAATTCAGTCCTAAATCTTTTGTATTTATGCTAATTAAGTTAATCCGACTAATTTTGATTGAAAATGGCTGACGTGGACATTGATTATCCTACGTGGCACGACAAACGTTGACTTTGATATTTTTTTTAATATTATTCTATAATTTTAAGCATTTTTTTCTTTTTTTTAAAAAAATAAAATATCAAAAAAATTAAAAGAAAATATCCACGTTAGCGAAAGCCGTGCCACTTAGGACAATTGATGTTCGCGCCAATGATTTTTGGCCAAAATTGACCGAATTGACTCAATTGGCATAAATGCAAAATATTTAGGACTAAATTGGCACTAATGCAAAAGGTTTAGGACTGAATTGATACCAATAAAGGTTTGTGGCTAAATTAACACAAATATAAAAGATTTAGGACTGAATTGGCAAAAAAAAAGGTTTAGGACTGAATTGACACTAATACAATAGGTTTATGACTTTTTTTACACTTCCCTTTGAGAACTGCCTCTATGGATTTGAATTTGCACCACTTGGTAGCATATTGTCAGCGCGAACGAAGCCCCAATTTGGCCGGCCTCAAGCGAGGCCGAGCCTTGCAGATCCAGCGAGGCTAGCCTCGCTAATTCAAGGTCGTTGAAACCGAGGTGAGATCGAAGGCCGTTGACTGGCCAAACAATAAATTAAAGTAGGTAAAAAAGAGAGAAAAAAATTAAAGAAATTAACTAAAAATTAAATTTTAATTCAAAAAATAAAAATACTAAAAAAATGTGAATTATTTACTAATTTTTCTATGAAAATCAATTCTTAGCCAAATGATGAAAATATTTTTTCAATTAACTTTTTAGTCTCAACTAAATGCTGAAAAATATTATCATTTTTCTAAAAAATGACTTTTCGAAAATCGTTTTTCGAAATAATCACATTTTTCGTGAAACAAATGAAGCTTAACGTCTTGATACCGATGAAGATAGAAAAGATCATTGATCTCAACATCTTGTCTCATGAAGATGGTATCTTTACTGAAGATATCCAACCTGGTCACGTGCAATCTTGAATCTTTTGACAATAATTGATAGATTGAAGAGTGATGTATCGGATCTGATGACAGTGAGATACACATCATTTTATGACCGTTGATGACTCAGAATGTAGCTATTACAGGTCTGGATTCCTTAGCAGAAAAATCGAAAAAGCAATCACAAAAGCAAATGTCAGTTATCTCATTGTGGACAGGTGCAGCAGATCCTAAAATTGGAAACGCGCACTGACAAAGAAGTCGACTGCAGCGGCAGTCCTCATTCCACTCGGCCAGTCTCCCATCAACTCCAAATGGCTGGTTGACCTTCCCTACGATCTCCAACGGAAACTTTGAAGAGAGGAAGCTCTGGTCCTTTGAAGTGGTTTCTGTGGAATGGGAGACGAGGCATAGCAAAATCGGTGTCGGGGTGGAGTCAAATTATGTCCGTGAGTGGATCGACATTTCTTTCATTGCAGTGATGGGGTTTAGCTTTGTTTGCAGCAATGGTACACGCTTTGCCAAAACCTTGGCAGAGAAGGCAGCTTGGGATTTCGCTAAAGAGAGCGGGATCGACCTGGTCATTATAAATCCGGGACATATAATCGGTCCTCTCTTGTAACCTACGATCAATTTCACATCGACGGTCATACCGAGACTCATCAAGGGTATTCATTTTGATGTTGATCTATGGTGGCTTTTGCCATGAAGTGAAATATGGTGAACTATCAATAGCCATTTATTCGTAATCCCATTTCACGCATGCGATAGTAAACACAATCCGCATATGATGAGTGATTCTCCTAGTGCAGAGCGCTCCACCAATTCTGATTTCACAGAGTAATTGAGGCTTACATGATGCAGGACCTAAATATCCCTTTGAGTATTTCAATTTTGTCCACGTCCGGGACTTTGCAGACTTCCATATTCTAGCTCTTGAAAGCCCTTTAACTAGTGGCAGATACTGTCTAGCAGGGGAAACCATTCACCGTCACGATGTCTTGAAGCTCCTGCGCAAAGTTTGTCCTGCATTGCCCATCCCCGAAAGGTAAGTCCTAATTTTTCTTCAACTTCACAAGACAAGTTCATTCGATCTTATGAGCAACACGAGAATATAGGTCATATTTCATTCTCGTTGACTTAGCCGACATGCCCGAATCATTTGGAATGTGTACAGATGTGAAGACGATGGACCTCTTGCGTCGGCTCATCGGGTATCAAGGGAAAAAGTGGAAGGTTTGGGCAGGATGTTCACTCCTTTGGAGATCAACCTACGAGACACCATCGAAAGCCTCATGGAGAAAGGCTGCCCCTTGATCTGAGCTTGTGGAAAGGGAAATTTTGACCACATGGGGTGGACGCACATTCGAAAGTGATAAAACTATCTTTGATTACCATATTAAACTGTCCAATTCAAAAACTTGAGCTATAAGGCTGTGTTTGGTCGTCAGGATTTCTAGTCAGGGACTGGATATGATAGGATATGAAATCCATGGATTTTGCCATATCATATTCACTGTTTGGTGAATCAGTAATAAAGCCGGATATATTCATATCTTATTATGCCTATTGTTTGGTATTTACATATATCGATATAAATGAATATGAAAATGCACCAACGCGATTATAAGAATCTCTCATAATTCAATAAGCATTTGTAACTACGAAAAGTTTTGTCTCTCTCGATATTTTCGTTAAATTTCAATATGAACCACAAAACTGCAGAGAAGAATGAGTTTTGACTTCTTCTTTTTTCGTTTTCAAAGACTTTTGACGTGAACCAAAAATCTATGAAGGAGAAGAAGTTTCACTCTCTCACCATTTTTGTAGAATTTGACGCGAACAAAACAACTATGAAAAAGTGATGAAATTTCAACATGAACCAAAGATACATAGGAAAAAAAGATTTTTATTTTTATTTTTTATAAAAATTTCATTGCTCCATGTTCTTCAAGAATTTGAAAGATCATTTTCAATTCAAATTTGTTCATTTAAAAGTAGGGTTCTTCTACTTCATTTTTATTTTTATTTCCCTTTTTTCATTATTTTTATTATGTTTCATCATTTCTTAATAAAAATTTTATTAAATAAGAAACTATATTACCAAAAAAATCCTTCTTTGAACTCACTCAATAAAAAATTCTTCAACTCGTAACGACACGGATATGAAGTGTGTGTAAGTACGTGCACATGATATATATTGTAAAGTAGAAAGAAACTAAAATTTATAAATATATATAGAAATAAATAAAAAAAATAATTTTAAATTTTATTTTAATATTAGAATTAAAATATAATTCATATTTAATTATTATTTTGATATTTTTTAAGAAATTTGTTATTCGAGAAAAAAATAGTTTTTTTTCTTATGAACATAGTAGAGGCGTCAAATGGGTGGGTCGGGTCGGGTATGGGTCGAGTCGAATATGGTCCGACCCATATTGACCCATTTAACCCGTTTTGACCCATATTCATCCAATGCAAATTTAGTGACCCATACCCGACCCACCCATACCCGACCCATACCCGACCCGACCCGTATTACTTAAATACTTATATATTTAGCTAAATTATGAAATATTTATTTCTTATAATTTATTAAGAAAAATTATATTGCTAAAACATGCAATTGAATTTTTCTGAAAAAGTTTAAATTTTTTCTTTATAAAATAATTTTTTATTATAATCGGTCACCTGCGACATCTGCTCGCCACTGTTGACCGTTGCCTGCTTCCTGCCATCGTCGTCCCCTCAAACTGCTGCTCGCCACCTCCGTCGCCGAAGCTGTAGCTCTCCCCGCACGGGCTGCCGCTTCTGAAGGCGTAGGGGGCGTAATCGGAGCTCGGGAAGGGAGGTGCTCCGGCAGGTTTCGACGCTGACTCGTACTCGATTCTGGTTTATCTTGCCGAGTTAAGTTAAAAGACTTCAATACTAATTGACTCGTACACGCACTGTGGCGGCGGTCGACAGCCGGCGGCAGCGGAGGGTGGTGGTTGGTGATGGTGACCGGAGGTGGGCAGCGGTGACCATTGGCGGCCAAAGTAGAACGACGGCCAAGGCAGGAGAAAAAAGAAAATAGAAAAGAAAAAAAATTATATAAAAAACAAATTATTAAAATATTAAAAAATTAGATTTTTAAAAAAATATTCACAAAACTTATTTATGATTGCCTTAAGATAGTTTTCTTAGCTAACCCATTTATGGCCCATTTGAAACCCATTTATGACCCATAAAGTTTTTAAGCAACCCATTTATAACCCATTTAAGTACTTAAGCTAACCCATTTTTGACCCACCACCATCAAATATGGGCCAAATGTGGGTTCTAGACCCATTTTGCCACCTCTAAACATAAGTAATCATATTCATCTTTATCCCACCTCCTCCAT
The DNA here is from genome assembly GCA_021437785.1 of Rhodomyrtus psidioides. NCBI lineage: Eukaryota > Viridiplantae > Streptophyta > Magnoliopsida > Myrtales > Myrtaceae > Rhodomyrtus > Rhodomyrtus psidioides. Next base: position 6,436,086 of record JAILYB010000015.1, on the reverse strand, counting down.
GGGATAATTTTATCTAGGCTATATTCCCTTATATCCCACTTTATCCAGTCCCGAGCGATTGCCAAACACAGGATAAGATAACTTTTATCCTATCCTGCTTTTTATCCTGATCACCGAACGCAGCCTAAGTGGAGTGAGAAGATACTGTTAGAATGTCCAATCCAAAAACTCATAAATATATATATGAAATCTGCTATCAAATGACGAGGAATCATAAATACTTCAACAAACCCAGTGAGTTTAGCCATATCGGCTTTCGACGGAGCGCTCCAATTGTTTTCGGGTCGGTGTTCGACGATGATAAGCTCCTCTGATGGTCGGACCTGCGCACCACAAAGAGAGAATGTCCTGGGTTTTTCCTCAGGAGGACCATCCAATTATTGAGTAAGACAGACTTATGTGAGATAAGAGAGACAAACAAAATATGACAATGCATGAATTGGGCTTATCGGTGACATTTTGGGCCTCGAATAAAATATGGGGCCAAATCAATTTTTATCCACGTTGGTATACATAGAAACTCGCATCATTCAATGTGATACTCAAGTTTGTCAATTTATGCGACTATATTAGGCTGCCTTTGGTCGTCCAAATTTCTAATCAGGACAAGACTTGATAAGAAGTCCAAGGACTTTGCCATGCCCTATCTACTGTTCGGTGAACTACGGATATAAAGTCGGATAAGTGAGGCAAGGTGCAACTGAAATCGATTCTGTTTTGCTGGAACATCAGAATACTGTAAAAATTATCCAGTGATGAGTTCTGAGTGAGTTACTATTAAGCAGAGATTTGTGTCATCTAAATTCGGACACGACATTGATCGAGAAGAAAACTTGCAAAATGGCCATTATTGAGGTTTGTGCCATCAAGAAATCTTGTAACTTATAAACGTAAGACACAACTTATAAGTAGTGCATGTATGGATACATGTAATTGTACGTGTATTTTTGCTTATAATGTATTTGGTGTTGCTGTCCATTAAGTGCGTGAATTATTGAAAGAAAATAAATTTCTTGTAAGTTATTCAAAAGTTAACGGTAAGGTAACTACATAAACAGTGCAATAAACAACTCATTTTCAAAGAAATTTTTTTTATTGAGATATTATCCACAAAATAGGGTTGAGCAAAGATCCACGTTCAACTCACGAATTGACAGGTAACAGCCTGTCCGATCCAATCAAAGCCCGATTCCTAAGAGGATCGAGTAGATTCATGGGTTCAAAACGTGGGAACAGAACGGACTAGGTTCGGATCCGAAACACAAGAATTCTATTTGAAAATCCAGGGGCCTTTTGATAACGTTTTTGTTCCAAAAAAGTGATTCTGATCAGAATTAATTTTTATTTTATTTTATTCTCTGGATGAATTTTAAAGAATTAGAACAGGCTTGGTAACTGCATAAAATTTATATTCTTGTAACATAAACACATTTGGCAACTGTACAACATTTTTGTTCTGAAAAATAATTTTTCTTCCCAATTTGTCATTAAAATCAAATAATTACATAATCTCTTTTGATGACTTTCCTCAGACCCCAAAAATGCAATCCTTGTACATCATGGTATCTTTTTGGCCAAAATAGGAATGCTTCAGACTTGTTTGTTGGAATGATAATATGCTAAAATTGTTGTTTCCCCATGCTTCTCTTGAGGCTATAAACATGCCAAGGATGAAAGAGGTGACTTTAATTATCTTTTATTGCTCAGAATGAATAAAATTCTTTTTTTCCATATAGGAGGCTCAGTTTTACCCTTGGATACCATGCGGGTGGTCATTGATGCAGCATGGTACTCCGAAAAAAAAAAAAACCAAGCAAGGCTTAGAAAATATCGCAAGGCAAAATCATCAAAAACAGGATTGTCCAGTTGAATGGATCCATTTCCTATTTTTTGAGATTTTTTTTTGGAATTTTCGGGATTTTTTGAAACGATTTGCTTATGAGGGGCAAAATCATCATTTGAGAGAAATTGAAACGTAAAATTGTCAATGGCCAGTTGAAATGACCCATCGCTATTTTTGAGATTTCTTTGGAATTTTTTTGATTTTTTTTCTAATTTTTTAGATTTTTTTGTGAATTTTCCATTTTTTGGAATTTTTTAAATCATTTTATATTTTTAAATTTTTTACTAATTTCCAAAAAAATTTATTAAAAAAAATATCTAAATAGGGTCGGATTGACCCGGCCCACGCCTCGCGGGCATCCGAAAAAATTAAAAGAAGACTATTGTTGTTTTTTTTATTCTCATGGAGAAATAACTTTTTTTTGTTTCTAACTTGAGTCCAAAAGTGTTCCCGGGAGCAAAATCAAAATCAGAATCATTTACGTTATCAAACATGTTTCTGATTCTTTTTTATTTTGAGGAACATAAATAGATGAATAGAAACGTTACTAAACAAGCCCTAATTAACCATATTGGCTCTTCGGTAAAATAGGCTCTAAATCGGTCTATAGATATCTTATCAAATTACTTTAAACTCAATTTTTTTTAAAAAAAAAAACTATATCTATTGCATTTTTGTCAAATTTAGTTCTAAATATTTTCGCATTTTACTAAAGTCCACTCAATCAATTTTGGTTGAAAATCGTTAATATGAATGTCATCCATCCTACGTAGCATGGCTGCACTGACTAGACAATATTTTTGGATTTTTTTACTTTATTTTTCTTTTCTTCTCTTTTCCATTTTGTTTACTATAGCCAGCGAGGGTCGCCAGGTTTTTCACCCAGAATTGCCTTCATAGGGCTCTCCTTGGCCACAGAAAAAAGGAGTAAAGAAGGAAAAGAACAAAAAAAAAATTAATAAAAAGATATTAAAAATTTTATACGCCAATGTCGCAAGACAATCGAAGCCCAAATCAGCAATTTTCAGCTAAAATTGACTAATTTGTGAAGGTTGGAGGTTGTTTGGTTCGGTAAAATGAACCCATAAGCCTCTTCTTAAATTAAGAAGGAAAAAAAATGTCAAACGATAGCGGTATTTGTTGGTTTTTTTAGGAAAAATAAAAATTAATTCTGAGACGTTATAGAAACAGGTCCCATCGTGCCATCATTAGATTTATTGATATAAAAGTTCGCAAAGTTGTCCTCTATTTACCACTAAATTGGAAGGTTCATTCATCTTCTAATTTCTAGTAGTTTAACTTTATACCATCAGTCCAGCTTTCGAAATTTGAATTTGCACAAACGTATGCGACAAGAGATTCTCTTAAATTACGTTAATCTATTATATGCATAATAATATGCCTTGAGAAGTTTATGATCTGTTTGGTAATATTCATATTTCCCTGATTTATATTCTTTTGTTTGTGACGGGCGCTGCCCAATCGGCAATCTGACTGCCGATTGGGTGTCCGCTCGGTAGTATAACTACCGAGCGGGTACGTAGTCAATTTTGTTTTTTTATTTTTTAACAGTGCCCATATGATAAGTGGAAGTTCTGGGGCTGGGAGCAGCGAAAAGAGAGCTGACTTGGACGGTCATCTCATCAGATTCATGGACAACGCACAGAAGACAGAGGAGAGAGACACAGAGGGAGGGAGGGAGGGAGGCGCGTGAGTTATAAGAATTCCCTTGACAGGTGGGGGGCATTGTGCGACACGTCGCCAGCTCTCGTTTTCAATTCGTGGGGTTGGTTTGGTGCCTTTTTGCAAGATTTCTTTTTGGTAGTGGAAGAACAAAAGTCGAGTCTGAGGCATTTTGATCCATTTTTTTGCACGCGGGTTTTGGCCTGACTATAAGTCTGCTTTCATCACCACCATCTCTCGTTGCGGCTGGGCCAAATTTTATTTTATTTTTTCGGTCACTTTTTCGCCTGGATCAATCCTATCCGTCCGTTCCATCAACGGACGGATGGGATGGATCAGGGCACACCCTGCCCTGATAGCACTAGGGCAGGTGATCCGGATCCATTTTCCTTGGGATAGGATGGGGGGAGGCTTTTCTTCCTTAGTGTTGAAATTGTAACCAAGCCAAGCCAAACCACGCCACGCCACGCCACGCCACGCCATGCCATGCCTGCGAGCACTCATGGGAAAGGTAAGAGACACAATATGTCCTTAGCATAAATGAGAACAAGAAACAAATTGTAATATTTTATGGTGGTCGTTTGCTTCTAAAGTTAGGTCAAAACTATAATCTCTCACTTAAATGGGTCTTGATACAGTAGTTTTCTACATTGCTTTTATATGTTTGTCCATGACATCTTGATCTCTAAATCTTAAGGCTAACCTGGACAATATTAGATACAGATTTCTTTAAAAATATTTGATTTTTAGGTAATTTTTCTTTTCTTTTCCTTGTTTTTATGTCAAGTTCGGCGAGGTTTATCAATCATAGGTGAGCGCCGGCGAACCTCGGCGGCCACTAGGTGAGGGCCTGCGAAGCCCTCGCTAGTTGCGGGCAAAGGTCCCAGTTCTTGGCCTGATTTAGTGAGGGCTTCGTGGCCCTAGCCAGTGATGCGTGAGTTTTCATCACCGACCCTCGCTGGGCTTGATAAAAAAAAATCATAAACTTTAAAAAATAATATTCAAATTATTTACGTAAGCAATGACCGTATTATATAGGATGCTCGACATATATGTTAGCGATTTTCAGCTAAAATTAACCAAATGGACTCAATTGACAAATTGTCGAAAGGTTTAGGACTCAATTGATAAAATTGGAATCAAATTAGCCAAACATGATCCCGTAGGAATTTGGAAACTTGGAGAAGAAGAGGGTTATAACTGGAGAACGATACCCAAGTACTTTCTGTTCTAATCTAAGGGTTATTCTCTGTGGCTGTGAATAAGTAAAGGGTCCTCATCTTTTGGGTGCCTATACGTGCGGTTGGGGAGCTTCCACACATGGTCCAACTGAGATTCTAGCAAAAAAGAGGCGATCAAGAAAAATACAAGACAATAATTAGTTTAGAAAGAAAAAGACAAAGCCTCGGTCCATCTTATTAACAGGGAGTATGAACCACATCTCAATGCATCGCTAGGAATCTTCAAATTCCGTAAATTAAGCATGTTTTTTTATGCTAAACCATCGAAATATTTCGAGCTACGTATTTGGAACACGTGACAGTCGTTCCTGTGTTTCCTTTTCCAATGGAAATGCGAGTTCAGCTGAAACATGTGTTTATGCAAAAAACTGGTGGACCTCAAGGCTACTGATGGTTGGGCTCAGTTACAAGATGATATAGAGATTAGGTTCGTCTGATGGTCACCGAAAATAATCTGACTTGTAATCATGGTCGGAGGGAGTTGGCCCCCTCGGACCTGGTCTGAAGAAACATGGCAAACCCTTACAAGCTTCCCACCTTTTTAGCTGGCCAGTATAGGATTCTCTTGGAGTGTATTTTCTTGGTACTTTTAAACATAAGATGCAGCACCATGAATTATAGAAGAATATGAAACTGCGATTCACATGAAAATCAGCAGCAACTGAGAGTTTTTCCACCGACCAACCCTTCTTGGGCCCGATGATCATCACATTATCATCTTTGTTTTGGACTCATTCTGGTGAAAATGGAGGCAAACATCTCCTCCTTGGTCATACTCCTCATCCTGTCATGAAAGATCCATCCATCACAAAGCTTGTGAATTTTCCACATTTTCTTGGGGCTTGCGTGAGACTATAAGCCAATGAGATCAGAGCACCATGACACATTATAAGGCGAAAACCAACCCTCTTTCCCATAATATAATAACAAAAGGGCGAAAGAGGGAGACTTTAAGCAAACGATCCCAGCTGGCGACGTTCCAGAACTTTCACTTATCAAATGGGCACTGTTAAAAAAAAAAATTGACTAGGTTCCCGCTCGGCAGTTATATTGCCGAGCGGGCATCCGATCGGGCTGCGCTTGTTTTGACCGGCATTTTGATTGCCGACCGGAGGGTCACTCGGCATTAAGACTGCCGACCGGCCCCCGATTTGATAAATAAAAAAAAGACATCCGTTTTGATAAATTTACACCTAATTTTAAAAAAAAAAAAACCCGCCGTTACGTAACCTTTTCTCTCTCTTTCTTCTTCTCTCTGTTCGGTCGTTTTCGTCTTCCACCTCTCTTCTTTGATCTGCAACTTGAGACCCCCCACAGCCACCGCTCTCTCTCTCCGACACGTTCGCCCATGGTGGTGCTTGGTGGCCGGTGGGGGCCAACGTGGCTGCGAGAGAGTGCGAAAACGAGCGGACTGCGGCGGGGACTCGATCTTGTAACAGGGGGGAGACGCCAGATAGTTGCAGTGCGGCCAAAAAAATTGAAGAAACAGAGACGGAGTAAAGGAAAAACAGAGGAGGAGAGAGACAATATAAAAAAGTGTTCCCGATTGATGTGTAGAATTGTGATTAGCTCTGCAGAGGAATAACAAAGAAAACCAACCAGTGAACTACACCCGCGTGCTGAAAAAAAAAAAACTACACCCGCGTCTGATTAAAAATGAAAAAGAAAAATGCACCCGCCTCTGATTTTTTTTAAAAAAAGGAAAAAACTACACCCGCGGAGCAGCAGCCAACGGCGGCTGCCCTGCCGGAAGCGAATTTGAGCCATATCAAGAATGAAAGCGTGTATCCGTATTTTAGCGCTACTTACACGGACTAGTACCCTAATGACAAGTAGACCCTACGTATTCTAGATCTGCACATGATCTCATCTTACAGCTGACCCATTTCTACCGGAGAATGGAATTCGAATTAGGAACTAAACCACGAGGCTCATCGTCCACCTGAGAGATGCGATTCTGCGACAGAAGACGAGGAGTGCGCAAATGCCTTGTACATGGAGGACGGATAAGACATGGCCACATCATCAAAACCTTCGCGATGAGCGTACGTTAGCCCGCTGGAGGAAAGGCCGACGGACGACAATTCCGGCATCGGGAGATCGCCCTCCAAGAACTGCAAAACTTGACGCATGCTCGGCCTCATCGACGGGTCGGAGTGGGAACACGTCAACCCGAGTTTCAGCACCAACTCCATCTCTTCTTCCAAAAACTCCGCCCCCAATTTCGGATCTCTTGCCTCGAGAATGGCACCTCGGTCCCAGCAAGCAAATACCCAGTCCACTAGTATCACGTCCTCTGCGTCCCGAAGCTCTATCGGCCTTCTCCCGCAGGCGACCTCGAGCAAAAACGCTCCGAAGGCATACACGTCGGTACTCCTAGTGGCCTTGCCGGTTCGCGTGTGCTCGGGGGCGAGATAACCGAGCGTTCCTACCACGTGAGTCGTTTGCGGGTCGGATCCATGGTCGTATAGTCTGGCAAGCCCGAAATCTCCGAGTCTTCCATTTAAGTCGGCATCCAGCAAGATGTTACTCGCCTTTATGTCCCTGTGGATCACCACTTGCTCCCACCCTTCGTGCAGATAAAGCAACCCAGATGCCACTCCTTTGATCACCCTGAATCTTTGCCTCCAATTGAGGGTGACCTTTGGCTGGTTATAGAGGTACTTGTCGAGGCTCCCATTCGGCATGTAGTCGTAAACTAAGAGCAACTCCCCTTTCCGACGGCAGTAACCGAGGAGCGACACTATGTTGCGGTGACGGAGCAGACCGATGCTGATGATCTCCGCTACGAATTCTCTCATGCCTTGTCTCGATTCATGGGAGACCCTCTTCACCGCAATCTCTATCTTCGATGTCGGTAAGATTCCTCTGTAGACCCGACCAAACCCACCCGTCCCCAATAGCTCTTGCTCCCGGAATCCTTTCGTCGCGATATAAAGATCTTTGTACTTGAACCGGTGGGGGCCGTAGTCCCTCTCCCAATCTTCAAGGACCTCGGCAAATTTCCTTTTCCTTCTTATTACATAAACTACGCTCGAGATGAGCATCGACACAACGAAAAGGACCATCAGTGGTAGCCCTATAGTCAGTACTTTCGATGTCTTCTTCTTACCAATCCGAGGAAGCTTAGGAAGTTGGGACAGGGCAAGTGCCTGAGCCTCTCCATTTATCCTGAAGCTCCAACCCAGAACATAGTGAGAAGTTAGGACTGAACCGGTCGATGACGAGAAGCCGACATACATGCTCTGGTTGATGATCGACGAGAGATCCCGCCTAAGAGAGAGAAGGGGAGTCTTCGGTTTTTGCACATCGACTGGAGCCAATGTGACGTCGATCCGCGTTTCAGTTGCATCGTAATCCACCCAAACTTGCATTGCTTTGCCGCTGATTAGAGTCAAGTTCTTGAACTCCCCACCATCTGCATAATACCCTGCTGGGGTTGAGTTTGCTGATGTCAACCCGTTCAAGTCGATTCCGACATGATTGTCGTTAATGTCCTGAAACTCGCTGCTCTGGATCGTGTCCAGTTCCACCCCAAACACATGATTGGTGACGTTGCCGTTGTCGGTTTCGTTGAACATGCCGAGGTATTGGCTCGGCAGGGACCCGGGGAGGCCTCTCTGGGGCGCGACCACGAAGACGATCCCATGGCCGCTCAGAGTCGCGTACTGCGTTTGAATCGCGAAGACGAATGCGGTGGAGAAGGAGAAAACAGAGCTGTTAGGCGAGTTCTTAAACTGGACGGGGTCGGGATGGAAGGCATGGCCCTTCTGCTGTCTGGTATCGTTGGTCAGCTTCAGGAGGCCATTGGAGGTGACCCCGGCAATCCCATCGAGGCTCAGATTGGCCGATCGGAAACCGTTGTACACAAAACTGGTATCTTGCGCGCAAGCCAAAACTGGTAGCAGAGAGAGCACAGCAAGAATCTTGGAGAACATGGCCTTGAACTCTCAAAAGTCTGCTTAGCAATTTAGCTGAGAAGGATGCAATGCAATCACAAGGGCTATAAAGGGCCAGAAGAATCTTTTATCTTACAACGTCAAAAGGAATGACGTGCAAAATTTCAAAAATCTCTGCTCCACGTGAGTCCGATGAAAATTGATGGATGTCTTGGACTTTCAATGGACGACTCCAAGAGTGTCCTGTTTGTTAGGCAAACAGTACTTTCAAGGTGAGAAAGGAAAGACTTTGCGATTTCATACTGCATTTGCGGTCGGGCGACGAGCCTGAATAAACAAATCTGCCGGATGCGGCCGAGTAGTTCGCAATCTGACTGCTTTGAACATTGCAAGAAGTAAACAGACTTTCTGTAAAAATTAAACTCTGTGGGGGGGAGAGAAGACCGGGGGATGGTGGGGGTGTGATAGAATCAAGGTGCCTGTCTTTTTCCTTTGCCCTAATAAAACAAACATGTGATCGTGCCACTTGTAAGAAATGGGGTCCATGGGAATATTTGAGGGAGGATAAGCACACATGGGGGGAGGATGGAGGACTCCGAAAGTCCACAGTTTCGGTCGCCATTTCTGGACTGGTCTACGCATGGTTCGGGGAAGAAGAAGAAGAAGAAGAAGCAGCAGCTTCTGTTCAAACGTTTTTGGTGCTTTAGTGGTCCATAATGAAGGGGCTGCCTCATTCCTGGTCTTCTCTATGCGCCTCCCAAAAAAAAAATTCTTGTGTGCACGTAACGAGAGAAAGGGCATGAGCAGATCTTACGGTACGAGAGAAGTTACATAAATTTTTTAGATTTAGATAGTTTGAATGAGGTGATTAGAAAAAAAATGGGATTTAGATAAATTAAAGGATAAAAAAGAAGGAAAGAAAGAAAGGATGGTGAGTAACGCACAAATCCATTCTAATAACTACGGATCGCTTCATATGATGATTTTAGAATGTACATGAAATTAACCGGATCAATCCCTCATATTCCCTCCTAATCATGTCCTTCCGTCTTTTCTCCTCCATCTGAGCACGATTATATTTTTGGAACCCTTTTTCTTCCCTCCCAATCTCTTCCAATAAGCATGGTTTCCGGACAGATCCGACGATTCATTTTAACACTCCAGTGCATTCATTAGACTCTCGCTCTCTCTCTCTCCATAAGATCTTTAACAATCTTGCACAAGCTACGTGGCGTATTTCAAAGATAGGAACACGACGATTTCGACGTCAGATCATTGATGGACAATCTGTTTCTGCGTCCCCATAATTTACAACCTTGTTCAAATCAGTGGCGCGAGAGAAATGGGGGAAAGTACGACACGATTTTTGAGGGTATTTTGGAGATTCAAAGAAGAGAATTAGAACTCTCATCAATCATCGTTGATGCGGCCTGTTTTAGTAATAGTAATGGATACGCGATGCGTGGGAAAAAAACAAATTACACAGATTTTGCAGTGATTTGTAATCCTAGATAGACATAGACGATACAGATCCGTGTAGCTTAATCAGACCAGTCTTAGGTCATAATTTCTTAGAGATGCGAGCACGAAGTCTGCTTAGCATTATTCTTTAGCTGACTTTGCAGTGAATGCATTACCAGGGTTTGCTCGCTTTAGTCACCATTAAATATTTAAGCTGCTTTTGGGTTTAGCGATATCATTAATTATCACAAAATTCGTTCTACACAAAACAGCCGCCACCAAACTTATTGACTCTCTTGCACTATTTGCTTTCGATTTTATGTCTGTCCAATTTATTTAATAAATCTAATATAAATGATGGATATGATCTCTTAACAACAATACTTGCTTGCTTTAAACATGAAATTATTGTTAGGATGCATATGTGAGTTGTGTTAGGAAAGTCTCACATTGGAGAATTAATGTGGTGTGTAGCGGTTACTATATCCAAATATTGGCTTAAATTTTTGAGTGAAGGTGAGTCCAACTGGATATGTTGACGAGCACGGATTTAGGCTCTCTCTCTTTTGCTGCGCTCCCAACAATATTGATGATCTAAGAAATGGTTACTTTGGGGAATCCACAACTCTGACCACAAAAAGAAGGAAAGATTTGAGGGTTCTGCCCCTATAAATTCATTTCCTCCCTCGACATGACTTGCCCTTTATGCAGAGCAACATAGGCTCCATGGAAGGGAACCGACGTTTCTTCCCCGTTTCTCCATTCGATCTTGGCATCGGTCAGGAAAGGAAGTTGCTACGCAAGCCTTAGCATTTGTTTTAAGTGGCAAAAGCGACTAGTGTTGTTATCTGGTGGGTGATGGGTATGATCTGTCAAAGAACAACAATGGTACAGACTTTAATGGGAAGTAATTATTTCTGTCAACGTTGCATATATATATATATTAGGGGTGAGCGGTTCCCGATCCGGTCTGGTTTCCTCAAGAACCGAGAACCGGACCAATAGTCCCGGTTCCCATTTTTCGGAACCGCGAACCGGACCGGCCACTCGAGAACCGGACCGGACCGGACCGGACCGTCGGTCCAGTCCGGTTCCGGTCTGGCTCCAAGGAACCAATAAAATCATTTGCAGATATAAAAAAGAAAGTGAGTGTAACTAGAGATTTCTTAATTCACAGAAGCCAAAAGAGTATATACAGGAAAACGTCCAAAACCAGCTATATCTATTCCTAATCTGAACCGAATGTAAAAACATAGGCGGCATTTGCCAATTGTTCAACGTCTAAGAAGAATTCTCAATGAACATGCTCAGAAAAGAGTCACAACATGACGAGAAAAGTCAACTTTATTCAAGGATCTCCACGTGTGGGGAGCATGAAAAGAAAGGCCCTAAAGGTTCATCCATGTTCTCATATAAACATACAGCATGATCTAACAAAAGGGACTCTGAACTAGCCTTATTGAGAAGCGAATTAACCGAGAAAAAGTTAACAGTTCCACCAACAGAAGCTGCAAGCGTCGAAGAATCGGGAGAAAGCAAGAGCAAGCGCACTGTCCCCACGGGTACGTCCACGACGCTCAGTTCCAGCACGGAAGATCCACCTCCCTTCCCCTTAATCTTCTTCGCCGACTCCATCATATCCCGGTCCTCGCAACACAAAATCCTACGTCGAGAAGACGATTAGCACTGGAGCGCACTACTTCAGGCCATCAATTGAGCGGAAGCAATCTGGGTACGCAACTCACCGGAGGAGTGGGCCACAAAGACGAGCTGGAACCGCTCGGAGACGGCGAGCGGCTGAGACGGGAGGTGGTCCGGGTGGTATAGCTTGGAATCGCCGTCCCCGCCCTTCGCGGGCTTGACCGGGACCGGCTCGCCGATTCGGTCGAAGAAGAAATCGGTGGTCTCCGCGCGCTCTCCTTCGACCTCGCCCTTCAACTGGATCATCGGGGCCATGACTGGAGATGGAGTTTCAGGCCGACGGAGAGAGAAAGAACAGCTGAGCTCGATCGAGAAATCAGTGCAAATCATCCGGAAACCCTAATGTTCGCTTGGTAGAGGAAGAGAGGACTGAGAGAGACTGAGAGAGCGAAACCCTTGCGGAGAGAGAGGGACTGGACAGAAAGTGAAACCCTAATGATCGAGGCTTCGAGCGGCTGGTGTAAAAGCGAGGAAGATATATTTTTCTTTTTTTTAAACTATCGGGCGGTCCGGTTCCAGAACCGGGAACCGGACCGGACCCCCCAAAAATTGAGAACTGGACCATCGGTCCCGGTCCGGTCCGGGCGATTTTTTTGCACATCCCTAATATATTATACAATAGGAGTAGCGAATAGGTGATTAGGTTTGGTGGAAAATTTTAGTAGGTTAACCTTGTGTTCTAGATAAAATAAGGATGTACTTAACATCCACTCAGTCCTACTTTCTGCAAAGAACTATATATATATATGAAGGGCCATAATGGAATCAACAATAGTAGGAATTAATTAAGTTTTGTACATTGCCAGGAATAGCTGATTACGTTTGATGCAAAAACCAATGGGTTCAAACCTAATGATCGATATATGTATGTGTACTTGCGAAGTTGCGTAGAGTGCATTTGTTGCACGGAAAATTTCAAAATTTGAAGAATATTTTTCAAAGAATGATTGGTTGTATCGTTTAGAAAAATTGATGGACCCTTCGTGATCGGAGATTTGTGATAATTTCCTCATAAGAAAATCCTTCATGCACATAACAACGTTTCATTATCTTGTAAACTCAAATTGTCACGTTAACTATGGAAATAATTAAAGAAAGTGATGACCGATGCTAAGTACTCCTGTTTCAATAATCAGTAGAAAGTTACAAACCACTCGGTTTTCATATTTGTACAAGTTTTTATGGGTGTGTATGTGCATGGTGCGGCGCCCATATGAAGGAAATGCATTTCATGTGACGGACGGTGGCGTAGCATAACCGAGGGAAAATTACCAAAAAAGTCTTAAATCTATTGCACTTTTGCCAATTCAGTCCTAAACCTTTTAATTTTGCCAATTCAGTCCTAAACCTTTTACATTTATGCCAATTAAGTCTACCCGATCAATTTTGACCGACCGGCGATGACGTGGATGACGGCCGACGATGACGGGGCATTTTTTAATAATATTTTTTTTTCTATTTTCGTTTTCTCTTCTTCTTTTTTACTGTTCATCTTCTTGTTCTTGCCCCTTCATCTCTTTCGTGGCAGAAGACTTGAAGGTAAAAAAAAAGTAAGACTTGAAGTAGTGGACTGGAAGGGTCCAAGGGAGTTCCAGCCAGGAACGACGCCGGCGATGCCATCATTGGCTGGAGGAGGAGGAGGGGCGACGGCCACTGGGGTCGACGCTATGGGGCAAGGCCGGCACCGGCGCTGTTGGGCGAAGTGGGCGCCGGTACCGGTGGGCGTGGCCGAGCCACGCCATGGCCGGGCGAGGCTCGGCTTGGCTAGATCTGGGCAAGCTCGCCTGGCCGTTGCAGCAACGGCGACGCCATGGCTGGGCGAGCTCGGCCTCGCCCAGATCTGGCCAGACCGAGCCTCGCCCTGCCATGGCATCTCAGTTTGCCGATTTCGTCCCTTGCCCCTTCGAATTTCTGGTTCCATTTCAGTCCCGGCATGCTCTCCCTCTCTCGCACGGTCCATCGCTCTCTGTAACGTCTCGTTGTAGAAGGAATCGGCAACGGTGACGCCATGGCTGGCGAGGTTCGGCCTGGCCAGATTTGGGTGAGGCCGAGCGAGTCGCCGTTGCCGTCGTTGGGCGAGGCCGGCAAGGCAAGGCCATGGCTGGGTGAGGCTGAGCTCGCCCAGATCTGGCCAGGCCGAGCCTCACCTGGCCATGGCGTGGCTCGGCCACGGCCAGCGGCTCCGATGCCCACCTCGCCTAGAGGTGCCGGTGCCGGCCTTGCCCCCGCACGAACCCAGTGATGCAGCCGACCCTCTCCTCCCGTCATCGGTGGCCTGCTTTTTTTTTTTTTGGTCGAAGGTGGTCTGTCGAAGGTTGTCTGTCTGTTGGATGGAGGAGGACCAAAACTTTCAACCAAAAAAGAAGGAACAGAACAAAAACAAAAAAATAACAAAAAAGAAAGAAAAGAGAATTTTTTAAAAACTTATTAAAATATCATTAAAATTTACTCCGGCAACGCCACGTCATCGCCGGCTAATCAAAGTTTGCCGAATGGACTGAATCGAAAAAAATGCAAAAGGTTTAGGACTGAATCGGCAAAATTAAAAGGTTTAGGACTGAATTGGCACAAATACAAAAGGTTTAGGACTGAATCGGCAAAATTAAAAGGTTTGAGACTAAATTGGCAAAAATACAATAGGTTTAGGACTTTTTTGATAATTTTCCCCATAACCGATCAACCGAAAGTATGCATATAAGTTTCTTCTTCTTCTTCTTTTTAATAATTGTTTCACCTAGATGATAGGACATTTGCGGAACGAAGGGACAAGGCCACCACCAAACCCGGGAATGGATACATGTACATCGCCAAGTACGATTCCATTTATAGCACACGAGCCAACAATAATTGATTATTTGCACAATGTCATCATGATTACATGATGTATCCGTCACACAAAATACATTTTTCTCTTATAATGAAAGTTGACGTGATCAATATCTTTGACCGAACGAATTCACATTAACCAAGTGCATCCGAGAGAGCGAGAGAGAGAGAGAGGCCTAGGCCTTGCCTAGAATCCAAGTTAAAGTAAGACATAGCAGGAACCATCCTATGTTCGATCGACATTTGCTTGACAAAGTCGCATCAGAAACTAGAAATTTCAAACTCGACAACGAGGAAATTAATCATTAAACTCTTCAAGTACAAACCCATAATGCGGTACATTGGTCAAACTTGGTTGGTTTTCTTTTATAATGCGCAGAGACATCACATTCGCCCACTTCCATCTCAATCTTTGGAATATACTGAAATTTTGAAAGCAGCCACTCCTATAAAAAGTTCCTGAAGAAAACGTTGGAGTCTTCTTTAATATAAGATGGTGAAACCTTGTAAGATTATTGTCAACTGTTCACTTGGAAGAAAGCCAAACAAGAGTCTAGAACATGAAATTTTCCAGGACCACCATCAAGTGGTCTAAAAATTTAAACAGATAAATAAAGGTGTGATGTAATATTTAAATTTTGTCCCACCGATATAACTAATATATTAACCCACGTGGTAGGGCACTTACTTCTTTTTTCTTGGAGTTGTGGCCAATTTTGTCCTGCTTCACGTATTTTGAATGCTATCTAGATTATTCTATTGATCGAGTTGCAAAGTTGCGAATTATATTATAGTTTGGTCTTTGCTCAGGAGGATTCCCCACCACGTGTTACTTGGTTTTACTCGGATTTTCTTGCACAACTAGCTGGCAATATAGATTTTTCGTGAATGGTGATAATACAAGTTAAAATTTTAATGCAATTATTGCTATAATGTTGCTTGATAAGTACACTTCTTTTGGTCGGAAAGTCGCTAAAGAGCCAAGTATTTTCAAAAGTAAAAAAGTACATACGTTTAGCAAAGAGCATACTTTTTGAAATATAATCCAAATTTTATTTCAATGGTAGCTTCATGATTTTTTTAACCCGAATCATGAAGCTAATTTACGATATTAATTAGCTATCTTATTGTGTTATTCTGCATCATTCAATCTAAGTTTGGGATAATGTCACTTCCCCTTGGTTATTGTTACTTTGTTCATTAATCAAGATGGAAGAGTACATATTTTTTTTTTCAATAATTTGGGAGACTATATATTATACATAAAAGGAATTGAAGAATAATATGAAAATTTTGCAATATCTCTTGTCTATTTTTGCATATGGATAGAATAAAAACATGCATTGCCATTTCAAGTATTTCTTTCTTGGTACAAAAAAGTGAAGAAGTGGAAAACCCTAATGAAACAATGCCGCACTTGGCCTTCACTAATATGGATATATACTCGTCTCTTCCTCGTGCAAATGCCGGTAATTCTCCAAATTACAATATGCTTTGAGACGAAAGTTGAGATTAAACATGTGGACAGCAAAGGCTGCCATGGCCTCTCCTGTGTGCAAAGCGAAGATGAGCAAGCCGAGAAATTGATTACTCGGGGCAACACTGATTTGAAATAGTCAAGCAGCAAGAGTGGCAGATCTAAGAATAGTTCCAAGACCAAGAGACAGACGATGATATACCTAAAATGTCCGAAGGGAGTATCGCTAGATGATGTGGCGATGGACCTTGAGAATCTTGTGCTGCAAAGTGATCAGTAATGGAGTTAAACTCCAGCATGTGATAGAAAAGCTGAAGTTAGGAATGTCAAGATTCTAAAATCCAGTTATACTATAAGCAGATGAAGACGGCGGAGAACTTGAGAGCGATTAATCCTACAGTAAATGCAGTCAGCCAAAACAAAAAGGGACTATTAAGATTGTTGAAAGGGTAGTTTAGTCTTTTATGTAATTAGTGAGCCCTAATGCTCATTATATATATAGATGATGTAATCTGAGAACAAGTGAGTATGATGATTATGTTTTTCAACATGGTATCAGAGCCTATGGTCATCAAAATCCTTCCCCGCTTTCAGTAAAAAAACAAAAAAAAAAGATCCAAAACGGTCAGCGCAGCTGAGATCCAGGGTCGCTCGACGCTTTGTGCCGTCGCCTGCCTCCGCCGGGCGAGTTCCTGTTCGTGTTCATCACCTGCTCCGCCTCCAACAAACCCTTCTCTTTTATTTGTCGTATTTGTTGGATCGATGAATTCCTTCGCGGAATTATAATCTGGCGGCGTGAATCCATGGGCGTGGATCTATAGATGAATTCCTTCGCCGAAATATTTTTCGAGATAGACGATCTGGTTTGTTTGTTTGTTTGTTATTTTTGTTATTTTGTTTTTTTCACTCTTCATCAATTCCTTTGGTGGGATGCCTTGCACTTGCTGTGGCTGCTCGTAAGCCCACTATCGTCCACAATCAATTCCTTTGGTGGATGCCTTGCACCTGCCCTTGCTGTGGCTGCTCGAGATATTCTTATTAGTAAATCCAGCTACATCATTCGGCCGTTCACAGCTGCAGCCACTGTTTCCGTTATTGGAAGCTGGAGATTTTCGGGCATATTCCGATACATACTGAGTTGCATATGATGCGATACAGCTAAGAATGGTCTGCAAGTTTAGACATAGCTGGTGTTGCGAAGAGAGGTCTGTTTCTTTATTCATGATTGATGAAATGTGGACGACAATGTTGATTTGTTAATCCCCTATGTTGATTTGTGCTTATGTTCTCATGAGTTATTCCCATTGGTGGTAATTGATGGTAATTATTACCTTTGGCGCACAAGGTGCAAATTTCTGTAAGTTCACTTTTATATTATGCTATGGCTGGTAATTCTGGAAGCACAGATACTAGTCTCACTAATTCGGTTTAGTTTGTGACGTTGTACTATAGATCATTATGTTTTTAGCTCTACTTCCCATGCTGGGTGTGTTCTCCTAGTTGTGTATGTATATGATATTATTATTATTACTGGTAGTGATTCTGTGGGCATAAAAAAATTGAAACAATTTTTACAGGCAGAGTTTAGCACAAAAGATATGGGATGTTTACGGTATTTCCTGGGCATTGAGGTGGCCTACTCATGTGATGGTATCTCATTATCTCAGCGAAAATATGTACTGGATATTCTCAGTGAGGTTGGCTTTTTTGGAGTGAAGCCTGTTAATACTCCGATGGATCCAAATGTCAAGCTCGATGCAGAGCATGGCGAATTACTTCATGATCCAAGTAATTATCAGAGACTGGTAAGTAAGCTCAATTATTTAACTATTACCCGACCAGATATCTCTTTTCTTGTTAGTGCTGTTAGTCAATTTATGAGTACTCCTCGTACTACACATTGGGAGGCAGTGCTACGTATAGTTAAGTACTTGAAGGGAGCACCAGAAAAAGGGATATTGTTCAAAAATCATGGACATCTTGATATTATTGGCTACTCTAATGCTGATTGGACTGGTTGTCCGTTTGATATGCGATTAACTTTTGGTTACTGTGTATTCTTGGGAGGCAATCTTGTGAGTTGGAAAAGTAAAAAATAACACATGGTGTCTCGATCGAGTGCTGATGCAGCATATCGGGCCATGGCTCATGTGACTAGTGACTTGATGTGGTTGATGATGTTATTATCCGAACTTAGTATGTTATCTTTATCTCCCTCAGTTCTATATTGTGGTAACCAGTCTGCTATGCATATCGCTGCAAATCCATTTTTTCATAAGCTCGCGAAGCATATTGAAGTAGATTGTTATTTTGTGTGAGAAAAGATTCAAAACAAGTGCATAACACTTCAATACACAAGGATTGAAGACCAACTTGCTGATCTTTTTACCAAGTCATTGAAAGGAAATATAGTAATTGTAACATCCCCATCCCCCTTGTCCCACATGGCTTAGGGAGTGGGTCTTGGGATGGCTTATATGGCTTGGGTGCCTCCTTACACTTGCTAGACGCGTTTTCCGGTGTTGTATGGGCGGTGCTCGAAAAAATAAAATCGTGATGACTGTGTGTCCAAAACGGATAATATCTTGCAAGTAGTGCGCAGCGAAAGCGCGGTGGGCCCATGCCGTTATAGTTGGTAACAGAGCCAACTCCCCAGCAACAAAATCTCATGAGCTACTCTTAAACAAGAGCATATAGTACTGCATATAGCTACAGCAGATAACTGCTACATGCGACCAAAGACACTTCCATTACACCATTAGTTTCTAAGACCAACAAAACAAGAACGTATCAAGGCAAAGTGGACACTACAGCAGCAGCATACTCCCTTAGCGCAGCTTCTTCTCTGAAGTGAGAGCAACAAAACAAGAACGTATCAAGGCATTGACAAAACCCCTCGATCACCGATACCCAGTCTAGACGCAAACTGAGAGAGTTTGCGTCGGGACAAAGTGCTGAAAATTAAATCAGTACTCAATCTGAATGCCCATGGAAGATAAAAAAAGACAAGTGTAAAAGTCGGGCATGGACCTCAGCCTCATGAGACATACCAAGTGATTTGATGATGATCATGAGCAAAATCCCATTTCCTTCGTTCTTTATCTACCACTTGATTCCTAAGGCAATCACGGAGTCTTGTTGATGCACCGGTGGTATCAAATCGATTCGCAGAAAGTTGATTCAGTTTCCGACCTTGAAAGATCATTGGAGGGTTGAGGGACAGAGCCGACGAAGCAAGACGAACAACAAATCGAAATAGCTTGGGACAGGCGGTCGACCTACCTTGCGAATTCAGAGCAATCATTCTTGGAGGACTCAACTTCTTGGGCTGATTCGATGAATCGCTCAGCGTCTTCGACGAAGACCACGGGATTAGGGGGGACTGGGAGGAAACAGGAAAGGAAACTGAGAGGTTGCGGCATCGAAGTGAGTAAGTAGGGCAAACTACAAAGTGCTGCGGTGCGGAAAGTACAAAGTAGGGTTTTCGTTTAATAAGTTCCGATTCCGAGTGGGTTCCATAGTGGAACCTGGAACCGGAGCCGGAACCGCCGGTTCCTCAAAATAAGGAACCGGGAACCGGAACCGGGGACATCAGAACCGGGAACCGGACCGGAACCGGCGGTTCGGTTCTCCGGTTCCCGGTTCTACTATGAAACCATGTTCACCCCTACTTTCGATATTCAAATAAAAGATCGTGCGCAACACCTCGACTGGCCTATAAGCATTTCCACTTGACATAACACACCCAAGGGATCCAAGATCAAATTTTCGGAGTCTTTACTTTGCAGAAACTGAAGAATAGACATATACACCTGACCATGAAATTCATACACGAGAAACGTACGCAAATCGATTAGGACTCCTGATCTCCGCTCTTCACGACGGTCACAGCGCAAGACCCGTTGCCCACGACATATAGTTACTCGCGCTCCTCAATATGGCCCTACACCGATTCGACAGACTAAACCTGCATCGATTCGACAAACTAACTGGATCGGTCTTTCGTGCAAAACATTTGAATAGAGGAAGGGAGGTCACAAGGCAAGACCCGTTGCTCACGACTAGAGGTGGCAAATGGGTGGGTTAAGTCGGGTTTGGGTTGGGTCGAATATGGTCCGACTCATATTGACCCATCTGACCCATATTTAATGACCCAAACCCGACCCGACCCGCGACTGACCCATACCCGACCCGACCCGTTTTGACCCATATTATCAAAACACAACAATATTTTAAGAAAATAATATTACTAAAATACTTCCCGACCTCGGTCCCAGTCATGGCCCCAGGACCCGCCCCTGGCCCTGATCACGGCCTCGGGACCCACCCCTGGCCCTGGGGCCCGGCCTCGGTCACCGGCCACGGTCACGGCCCCGGGGTCTGGGGTTGGGGTTGGGGTCGGTGCCGGGGCAGTGACCGAGGCAGGGTCCCGGGGTCGGGGTCCCCAGGCCGAGGTCGGGGCCGGGGGAGGGGTCGGGGCCGGGCCCGGACCCTGCCCTGGTCATGGCCCCAACCCCGGACACGGCCCCGGGACCCGCCCCGGACCCTGTCACGGCCCCGACCCCGGACATGACCCCGGGACTCGGCCCCGGTCAAGTCACGGCCCCGGCCTCGGCCCCGGTCACTGCCCCGACCCCCGACACGGCCCCGGGACCCGGCCCTGGTCCTAGTCATGGCCCCGGCCCTGGGACCCCAGTCACGGCCCCGAGACCCCGCTCCGGCCCAGGTCCCGGTCACGCCCTCGGCCCCGGCACCCGGTCCCGGGACCTGCCCTGGCCCTGGGATCCGACCTCTCGACCAGGCCCCAGGATCGAGTCCCGGTCTCGGGACCATTTGTAACTTGTGGAAGGATGTTGTTGTTGACACCTGATTTTTTATCAGTCTTTCATAGTTTATTTTTAAAAAATTCATAAAAAATCTATAAAAAGTTAAAAAAAATTAAAAAAATCATCTTTGGTAACCTTGACCAAGCTAAAGGAACCATTTTTGATAAAAAAAAATAATTTGTCATATTTTTTAATATTTTTTAATATTTTCCAAAAATAGAAAAATACATGAAAAATGAAGAAAAATAGCGTTCGATGTCGTAAAAATATAGAAAAATAGTCAATATTTTTATTTTAATTTCTTTTTCATTTTGAACTCATAAATAGTCAAAATTCAAGTTCAATTGCATGTGTTTCTTCACGACGCATAGAGTTGAATTTGGCAAAAAAATGTCATTCGAGTATTTTAATTTGTAAATTTCTACATATTTTTTAGTCTTGACGTCCAATTAGATCGACCACCATCTACAATAAATTCCCCTTGCTGAATATTTTCGTTTTTGTTTCACATGATTTCATGGTGTAAAACGCCGAGTGGATCCCCAAATATAATCGGGTCGACATGAGCTCGATAGCTCGTCCAAGACCAAACCAGGGCACGGCGAACCCCATGTGAGTACTCTCGAACTCCTTCGATACTTCCTAATGCTTTTCTTAGGTTAGATCGTGTGTAGAATGGCTAGGACAGCTAAATCATTCTTGAGCTGTGATTGATAAATAGGGCCTTACTAGGAATGCCAAGTGATTTATTTGCATATCTAGATTCCTTGAGTTGCGCATTTTATTACTGATTGTGATTGCTAGGATAATCACTCATATCTGCATGAATTTCTAGATTTAGGGTTCATACCTTACTCATCCGCATGAATCTCAGGCTAGAAAATTCAGTCAACTTAGGTACCGAAAGGGCGTCAACTCTGACAGTTGGTGTAACTAAGTCCCCGAAACCATTTCTCTGGTTCTCGCAGAATTGAATAGAAACTCCCAACTATTCGATTGGGTGGTCCAATCACACCCTAAAAAAATGATTGGTGGCGACTCCATGGCATGCACACTTAGCACATGTCACTAGACCACACTGAAAGTCGATCACGCATACCTCCGTTGCGATTTGGGTAATGGGCCTTGGGAGAGGCCCGCGTCCGACCAGACAGGACGGCCCATTAGCCCTCGAGAGCCCGACAACCTCAAGAGGGTCGCGACAGACTGGGGATTGGTTCTTAACCATTTAGTGGACTTGAGCCGATTAAAAAGTTGATTGATTCTTCTAACCTAATTTTATGCAGATGCTCTCGAAAGTGAGGTGTATATGCTAACGAATGTGTTAGATGTTTTTGTAGACGGGAGAAATAAGGGGTGAAGTGCTTGTTAACTTTGTTTTATGCAGGCAGGAGTTTTGGATGTATGATTGTGTGGATGTTTATATTGAAGCGGTGATTGTTAAATAAAATGCATGTCTATTGCTTTAGCACGACACAATGAATACACACAATTGCGCCTAAAACCCCAGGCGCCCTCTTTAGGAACACAATAGAAGGAATTGAAAATGGAATCTCCGTGAGGAAAAACATGGGGTAATCCACTTTTCAATTCCGCTCACTTCGAACTATAGATTGAGTCCCAATGCAACGATAGTTGTGCAATGGAATCGGCTCTTCCCAGAATTTGAGGCGAGAACCTTGGCTTTAGGTACCAAGCCCTATCTTTTGATTTTTAGGAGTTTTCCCTCACTTGTCTCATGCGTTTGTCTATGGAAGGTTAGTATACCTAACACTGCAAAAAATACAAAGAAGCTTGATTTTCTCTTAAGTTTGGTTGGTAAGACTTTTCTATCCCTCGAACTTGTTACAGCTCTTAATCATTATATTCATTGCATAATTCCGGTGATTGGATTAAATGCCATTTTGAGGATAGATATGAGTGTTTTCCTCCCAATGTTCTTGATGGAAGATGAAGATGGTGTCATCCCATTACGAGCGCCAAGTGGACAAGAAGAGCCTACTATGGACATCATTGAGGTATCATCTAATGAAGATGACGATTTGGAATAGGTGATCCTGAAGTCACGTCTCAAAGATCGAAACTGGGGCATCTCTAAGTATTAAGATCACATTCCTTTGTTTTATTTTTCATTTCTAGCCTTCTTGTATAGGATTTATTTTGCTGAGATCCTCTCTATCTGATCCCTTAGATTGATTGTATTAGGGATCTATTTGTGTTTATATACATTCAGATTGAAATTTGTTGTATTTCTATTGACTTGTCATTGGAATGTGATAGTGGCATTTCTTCTAATCACTCGAATACTCCAAAATCAATTTTATAATTCCTTTGGATGAAATTGAAATTGGAAGTCTTATACAACCTTTTGGCCGTATAGGGCAATACAATCCCAATTTCGCCAGAAGGAACTATAAACTTGAATTGGTTCATGCATGTTTTGCATCATTGGTAATCCACAATAATTGATCAAGAGTATTCGTGTTTTTCAAATTTAATGAAAAGATAGATATCCAAATTACTCTCGTTCTTAGCAAACAGCTTTAATTTGGATACCGTATCTTCAATTGAATTTAAAACACATCGTAATTGTGTACTTTTGAACATTCCATTGATTTTCTTGGAATTGATCAAAGGCAATTATCGTGAATTACATTCCTTTCAATGATATGCTTTCCTTTGAGGAATATTGATAAAAGCTTTTGCACAAGGCCAAAACCCTTGTAAAAGCTTTTATCCCTATTAATCATAAGTAAGCATAAAATTGAAAGGATTTATGCTTTATTTTTCAAATTCTTTCTTCTGATTTTGCCTTTTCATTTGAAACAGGTTAAAAACAAGTAGAGAAGAGAAGTCTTTTTGTGGATAATCGCGGTGGGAGGTTCCTTTATCCGATCATAAGCAAGATTAAAAAATCAAGATGTACACGCTCGAATCATCAATGTCAAAGCGCAGCTTGCCTAGGTTGAGAGTGGTCAGGTGTTCGAGAAAGTCAGCCATACAGAAGTTGAGACACACACATTAGAGCTTTCATTCATTT
This sequence comes from Rhodomyrtus psidioides, assembly GCA_021437785.1. NCBI lineage: Eukaryota > Viridiplantae > Streptophyta > Magnoliopsida > Myrtales > Myrtaceae > Rhodomyrtus > Rhodomyrtus psidioides. Next base: position 6,412,089 of record JAILYB010000015.1, on the reverse strand, counting down.
CGCTCAATCGAGGGACCTTAAAAGCAGATCATACAAATCATCGGGGTGGAAACATAAAACCGCAATGAGCCCTAATTAGCATCACAAAGGAACCTAGTTGGCCCTCCATATTATTGATGCTTTGCTTATACTCACCACCTTGAGACTCGAGATCTGCAAGCTTAAGAAGAAGGCGTTTACATTCCCCTTTAAGATCGGCAACCTTGGTCCCGTGATCTTCGGCGGCTATTTCCAGGTCCCGAACTAGTCCTCTCCCATGGGCTATATCCGCGGTAATGCTGTCAAGCCTTTCTTCCTGCCACTCACATTGAAACTTCAACACGACATTACGACGGTCGTGCTCATAGGTGGTCAGGGATAAGGCCAAACGCTCCACCAAATTTCCCCTCTCGCGAAGCAACATCGAGACTCGCTTGTTGGCGAACTCAACAGCCTTTCTGTGACTATCGACCACAAGGTTGGCCAACACCAAGCAGTTGGACCGATCCTCATAGCGAGCTCGCAAAACGTGAGCCACGGTAGCTTTTCGATGAGCGACACGGTAAGTCTCTAAAAAGTTTATAAAGAGGGTTGGGAAGATTCTATATTCCCTCTCTAAATTAGTGCCCTCGATGGAGGTGGTGTCTATTTCCACGAGCAAAATACGGATTTCATCTTCAGTTTCTGGGTGATCGGCTATATGAGCATAGCCTCGACCGAGGAGGTTATAGAGTTTTTCCCACTGGGCCAAAATTTCGGCTGAGAAAGCGCGAATAGGAGAGGAGGTCATTTTCGTTGGAGTGAGGGAGAAGAAGATGAGTGTGGTAGAGTGATTAAAATACGAAAAGGCAATTATGTAAGAGTGTTAATCTTCTCTGCATTAACTCCTCCTTTTATAGCAACTCGAGAATGAAGAAAGGCACAGCAATAATGCTCGTGGAGCCAAGTTAATTGGGTAAAGCAATGGTGGCTCTTTCGGTGAACCATCAGATTTGTCCCAGTCCGCGATTTCAGGCTTGATAAACCTAAAAAAGTTGTAAAAAGATATGTCGGTGTCACCATATTAAAATTGAGCGGGAGTTAAGCGCAACTATCGAAAAAAGTTGCGAAAGGATTTGGCGGTCCCATCATATTAAAAAACTGAGCGGGAGGCGAGCGTAGTTCCACCTTTTTGAAAATAAGTGGGAGACAGACATGGATATCGAGAAAAGGAAATCGATTTGGTGTCCCTCCACGTTGAAAAGAAGAAAGAAGACGACAAAGCGAGAAATACGAAATCTTGGGAGCAACGCTTGCCTGATGATCTTCATCCATGTTTAAAGAACGTTTCATGGGCATACAGAACCACTCAAAAGAAAATTTAGAGAGAGTGAGCATACATGAGAGAGTAGAGAACCCTGAGTGAGCAAAAATTGATCGAACATTTTTCGATCCAACATGTTTGAGAGTTACCATCAGTTGCTAGAGGCGACTGATCCAAAAATCTCAGAAAATGAACTACTGAGAGATCTCGAAGATTCTAGGATGGCGTCTGGTACCAGAACCACAGAACCCAACCCTTTCGGCAACGAAGTTCAGGATCTCAGCTGCGACGACAACATCAGCAGCGATGGTCAATCCCGGAAAAGGAAACGTCGCCAGTGCCACACTCAGAATGAAATCCAAGAGCTTGAAGCTTTCTTTAGTGAATGCCCTCTCCCGAACATGAAACAAAGAAATGAATTGGGCCAGAAGCTAGGGATGAAACCTTTGAGGGTCAAGTTTTGGTTTCAAAATAAGCGAGCCAAATTGAGGGCTCAACACAGACGTCAAGAACTTGCGATTCTAAAGGAGGAAAACGAAAAGCTTCGAGCGGAGAACATGAGGTATAAGAAAGCTCCCAGCACTATCGCTTGCCTTAATTGCGGTGGCCCTATCACTCTCGGCGAAATGTTCCTTGATAAGCCTTATATGAGGATTGAAAATGCTCATTCACCACCCCACTCCCTCGAACCATCTTCGATACAATCAGATTTTGTTGGAGATATGCATGAACAAATCAATTCTACGAAGTCAATACCGATGCCTTCTAAAGGATGTGATATGCGTCACCATGATTGGAGTTTCCTTAACGATGAGCTTACTATCACGACCGACCAATCCAAAGCTGATGAATTCCCTCCACAACAATTTCCGGCTCGATCAAATCCTACTGGAAATAGGCCAGAGAGCAATAGCCAAGTTGTCAACACTGTTCCGGGTCGCAAGAAGACGAGGGTCAATTGGTCCCCCGAGCTTCATCTCAAGTTCCTTAGTGCGGTTCAGCAACTAGGGATCAACTCAGCATATCCAACGCGCATACTTGAGATCATGAACATACCAGGACTCACTAAATATGGAGTCGCAAGTCACCTCAAGAGCTACAGAAGGGCGCTAAGACAGCGCCACACAGCACTGAACCTGAAAGAACTCAACTTGTGCCTAAACACTAGGCATGGCTATAACTACAATGCCCCTGAAGTAAGAAATACCCTGCCGAATCTAGGCACCGACCAAGCTGGTAGCAGCACCATCGACTACTTGGGCGCTAATCAGAATATTCCCTCGAATCATCTCAGCACCCCTCAAGAGTATATGCCTCAAGTGCAGCAGGTACGAACTCCTTGGTTTGAGCAGCAACTTTTCGCTAGTGCTCTTCCTATCCCCGATCAACATATTGCGCCTAGTGTTCAAAGATCTGCCCGGCTTGGGCATATGATTTCGGAAGATCAAGCGGGCGGATGCTTGTCGCGACCCTCTTGAGGTTGTCGGGCTCTCGAGGGCTAATGGGCCGTCCTGTCTGGTCGGACGCGGGCCTCTCCCAAGGCCCATTACCCAAATCGCAACGGAGGTATGCGTGATCGACTTTCAGTGTGGTCTGGTGACATGTGCTAAGTGTGCATGCCATGGAGTCGCCACCAATCATTTTTTTAGGGTATGATTGGACCACCCAATCGAATAGTTGGGAGTTTCTATTCAATTCTGCGAGAACCAGAGAAATGGTTTCGGGGACTTGGTTACGCCAACCGTCAGAGTTGACGCCCTTTCGGTACCTAAGTTGACTGAATTTTCTAGCTTGAGATTCATGCGGATGAGTAAGGTATGAACCCTAAATCTAGAAATTCATGCAGATAGGAGTGATTATCCTAGCAATCATAATCAGTAACAAAATGCGCAACTCAAGGAATCTAGATATGCAAATAAATCACATGGCATTCCTAATAATGCCCTATTTATCAATCACAGCTCAAGAATGATTTAGCTGTCCTGGCCGTTCTACACTCGATCTAACCTAAAAAAAGCATTAGGAAGCATCGCAGGAGTTCGAGAGTACTCACATGGGGTTCGCCGTGCCCTGGTTTGGTCTTGGACGAGCTATCGAGCTCATGCCGACCCGATTATATTTGGGGATCCACTCGGCGTTTTACACCATGAAATCATGTGAAACAAAAACGAAAATATTCAGCAAGGGGCATTTATTGTAGATGGTGGTCGATCTAATTGGACATCAAGACTAAAAAAGATGTAGAAATTTACAAATTAAAAGACTCGAATGATATTTTTTTTGCCAAATTCAACTCTATGCGTCGTGAAGAAACACATGCAATTGAACTTGAATTTTGACTATTTATGAGTTCAAAATGAAAAGAAAATTAAAATAAAAATATTGACTATTTTTCTATATTTTTACGACATCGAATGCTATTTTTCTTCATTTTTCATGTATTTTTCTATTTTTGGAAAATATTAAAAAATTGAAAAATTATTTTTTGTCAAAAATGGTTCCTTTAGCTTGGTCAAGGCTACCAAAGATGATTTTTTAATTTTTTAACTTCTTATATATTTTTTATGAATTTTTAAAAAATAAACTATGAAAGACTAATAAAAAATCAGGTGTCAACAGCTGCCCCTCTTTGAGAGGAATTTCGTCAGAGGTTTCTCTCAAAGACAAGGTGACACCTGTGTTCCGATCGACTCGACTGGGAAAAGAAAAGAAAAGAAAAGAAATCATGACATCCAATTTTCATGCCCATCAATGTGTGCTTTTCCTTAAAAAGAGATGTGCTCATTCAATTCCTTGATATGATGTAAGAAAGTTAAGGAGTAGATAGACTTCCCTTCCCCTTACCTGCCGAATGCTTGCGGCATTTGCTGTGTCTGATGGGTTCAAGTAGATTCCTAAGGACTCGTCATCGGAGTGTCATAGGGATGTTAAGCTCTGACCTGTATGGTAGGTCAAACCATAATGAGATTCCTAACTGATAGGAACCTAAGGAAGACGCATCCCACATTTGGGAATTTGCCAAGGGTTTTGATCCGTGTGGTGGACTAAACTAGAAATGGCTTGCCTAATGTAAGGCTTATTAGGGAAAACGACTCCTCCCGCGTTCGGGATTCATCAAGGTTTTGATTCGTATGGTGGATCGGACCATTGGGTTGATCCTTCAGGCGGTCTCTACCAGTCCTTTGACCCTTCAGGCGGTTTCTACCATTCATTGACCCTTCATGCGGTTTCTACCATTGAGTTGACCCTTCAGGCGGTTTCTACCATTGGTTGACCCTTCAGGCGGTTTCTACCATACATTGACCCTTCAGGCGGTTTCTACCATTGGTTGACCCTTCATGCGGTTTCTACCATACATTGACCCTTCAGGCGGTTTCTACCATTATGTTGACCCTTCAGGCGGTTTCTACCATTGATTGACCCTTCAGGCGGTTTCTACCATACATTGACCCTTCAGGCGGTTTCTACCATTGTGCTGACCCTTCAGGCGGTTTCTACCATTGATTGACCCTTCAGGCGGTTTCTACCATTGAGTTGACCCTTCAGGCGGTTTCTACCATTTATGAAATTCCAAATTGATATGAATCAAAGGATGACGTACCCGCTCTTCGGGGCTAGTCGGAGACTCGATCATTCTGTGGATCGGTCTTAGAAAAGATTTGCCTACTAAAAGGCCTCACTTAAGGATGACGCACCTAGTCTTTAGGGTGGCCAAAAGTCCTGCATAAAGCTTAGACCTGAAAAAAATTTTCCTCGCCAAGAAGATGTTAGTAATCTTTGGGAAGACAATAATTGTCTAACTGACAAAATTCTACGACTTAAGTTTTAGTCATGAAATGTGCATTTTGATTGTTGGAGGTTATCCAAAACATTCCTGCCACATACAGATGTGATCATAAATTCCTTGCACGGAAACTCTAGATCAAATAATTTGAAAATTTCAAAAAGAGTTTGCTCAAAACATCCATTGGAGTATTTCTCATCCAAGAAGGCTCCTCACTGCTCTGTGATAATGATCTTTAATAGGGAAAGTGCTCAATTTCCTACCAACCTGTGCTTGGGTTTCAGGATCATTCGCAACGCATACATTTCGATCAATCAGGAGGTCTTTCACGGGACCGTAGTGTTAGGCTTGGATATCGGTTTCCAATGGGGACTCACTTTTGAGTCAAGGCCGTTGAACGAAATTTTTCACTATATGCTCCGGGTTTACAAGTCAAGAACCCTGTAAAATGAGAAAGAAATAGTCTTGCTCGTACTTCTTTGAGCTAAGTTATACATTAACCCAAGTGTCTTAGTCAGAGAAGACTGCTTCAGGATTGTAACATTGGAAGGATTGGGGACCGAAAAAGGCTTGTTTTTTGCTTAGAAATTGTGAAGGGTTTGACATTGGTGATCATTGCAAATTTGCCACATGTCCTTCGAAGAACATCTCCATTTCTTGAAGTGTACACTCTTCTTTTAGAGCGCACAAGGATGTTTAAAAGCGTCTCTTGTTGCATTAAGAGACCATCTGTTTGTGTGTTTGCTATTTGAGCACGACATCATTTGGGGAGTAGTCATCTTGATCTGACTCCTTTGGAGGGTCTTTTCATCATCTCTCTAGACTTTACTGGGGATATTTTGAATGGACATCGGCCTTGCTTTTTACCAGGCACTTTGCTTTTTCTTTATGTCTAGGGATTTTTCTTTTCCCCTTTTTTTAATCCCGTGTTTTTCTTTTCTTTTGGAGCTAGGATTTTCAGCAATCATGCTAGATATGCAACTTAAACTTTGGCATGCTTCCGTTCCTAGAATGATGTTGTCTTTGCTTTGGAATATGCAATGATCACCAATAGGTTGATGAAATGAATTTGCTGGCTCAACATGGTCGTGCAAAGGATAACAGTGTGTAGGATAGAGAAATGAATTATTCTCGTCATCCTATAACACTTGGATTATCATATAAACAACACACAAAGATTTATGTTAGTCCGAGCAAGAAAATTTCTAACCATTTACTTTATGATATTGTTGGACTAACCTTCATTTGCCCCAATGTGGGGGTGGTTCTTGACAGGGTTGAGAATGAAAATCGCCGTTCAATGGGGTTCTCAATGGGCATCTATAGTGTTTGGAATGAAGAAATAAATGCCTCTGTCATCTCGATCCATGTAATCGTTGCGAATGACCCTTATGTCCATAGGTTAAGGTTTCTCAATCATTTCCAATCTCCTCATCTCTCAAGTGTGTATGAGACGTGTTTGGATTAGGCTCGCTTCTCTTATGAGAAAATACCCTTTTGAACAGTTCAAACGACTCTTGTTGGAAAAATTCATTTCATTTCATCAAGATTTATCCTTCAAAGGGATTTTGTGATGCACCATATATGTGTAATTCATGTTCAGACAATCTCTTGTTTTAAAACATGAATGAATTCTATGTCTTTTTAGATGTGAGAATCGAATTAATTCTGAAAGTTTTTAATCTCCAATGAATTGGGAAAAGGGATACTTACCTGCCCATCGAGGCTGGAGATCCTGGAGATATAAAAGGGATATGTCATTGTATATTCTAAAACTTTGCAAAAATTGGAACGATACATCTTACCCTTCGTCATATGCTCCAACGAGTGTACAAGGGTTGTGAAAATCTGCACTTCACATAGTAACACAAGATTGTTAGGTGTTCTAAAGTTCTTTCGACTTCTTGATTTTTAGAGAAAAATCAAACTTACATGTCTGCCCTGATGGCGAGCTCCTGCCAAGGATAAATATTAAGCATTATTTTGGGTTTCCAAATTCAAAACAAATTGGGACGATACTACTTTACTCTTGATTTGAATTCCATTCTGCATGCCAATGTGGGGATTGCAGAAGCCGGCCCTCAAGCTTGTGGCCATGATTTCTTCGTCTGGTTGGGCAACGAATCCACCTCAAGGATTTACGTTGGAGGAGATTCATTCATCTTTTTGGGCGTGTTTCATGCGCTGTTTTGTTATTTGAATGCATGGCTTCTTGGGTGCCTCGTCTCTATTCATCACCTGAGAGGAAAATGAGAGAACATTATCGCCGCATCTGATTGAAAATCATTTAGGAACGATACGTTCTTTTTACCAAATGGGTGGCTCCGCGGCCAAATGCGTTTTACGTTGAAAGGATGGATTCCATTACGCTCTGCGGATGATAACTATCGCTTGGGGGACTTGCCCCACGGATTAAACGATGAATCTGATGTCTTCGGCTTCAACATGCTTTCCGGATGTAGGAATGGTTTGCCCCCATTTTCAGTAGAGATGGGTTTTGTCGAGTGGGCGAGATCAAAAACTCATCATAGATTTGGCTTTAGTCGAAGGTTGAAATCCCGACCTTGGATAAGCGAATCATGATTCATCTCCTTCTGCTTCGGATTTGTCATTTGCGCGCTTCACATTTTACAATACCAACTTCGCCGCTTGATGAAAATGAATCGATGATTTTCGAATTGCCCCAAGTTCTATAGTCATCTGCGTCGAATCTCTTTGAACTTCATCGAGTGATAGACCAACTGATAAAACGATTTTTCAATCCCGAGATCGAACTCCTGACGTTTCGTACCACTGCCATTTCACTGACTACCAAGACACATCACTATTGGCGTCCCTAACTGGTTCATTTTTTGTTATAAAATTCTCGAAGCAGTTAGCGACCCCCATTGAGAATGAAACAAGCTCAATTTAGAGTTCATAACGACTAAAGGTCCCTTGGAACGATACAGAGCTAACCGTCTTTGAGCTCGCTCGGGCTTTTACTCACATTTTCCTATGTGAAGCCTTTAAATGTTTTTCTTCGTGGCGTTCAATTGATTCGTCTCGACTCTAATCTAACAAGGGATTGTCGCACTCGAGCATGATGATGCTCGCAGGTAGTACTGATCGCTGCCCCAGATTAACTCTAGGCATTAAGGAAGATTATCTCGCATGGAAGACTTTATGACAGAAAGATTAATGATACATCCAGTCACATGTGCCTAGGTCCCTTGAAGATTCTCGGTGATCAGCCAGTTACACCATGAATCAGATATATAATCGCCATTTTGGATCATAACTTCATAAGTCCATCAGTTTTAAACTGATCGATCCAGATATGGAGCTCCTCATCAAGGAAATCTTTTGATTCTTCGAGCAACTGATATTCGGGTTGACCATCATCGCTTGGCGGCGAAGGATTCCTGTTTCTGTTGTGAGCGATCTGATTCTTCGAGCTAGAACCTTCGTCATTGCTCGAGATTATAAGAGGATGATTGATCGGTTCACTATCAAAAGCACCTTCCATTTGGGGATGGGAGAAACAAAAATCCTCAGACCATCCCCCCGCTTGATCTTCCGAAATCATACGCCCAAGCCAGGCAGATCTTTGAACACTAGGCGCAATATGTTGATCGGCAATAGGAAGAGCACTAGCGAAAAGTTGCTGCTCAAACCAAGGAGTTCGTACCTGCTGCACTTGTGGCATATCCTCTTGAGTGGTGCTGAGATGATTCGGGGGAATATTCTGATTAGCGCCCAAGTAGTCGATGGTGCTGCTACCAGCTTGGTCGGTGCCTAGATTCGGCAGGGTATTTCTTACTTCAGGGGCATTGTAGTTGTGGCCATGCCTAGTGTTTAGGTACAAGTTGAGTTCTTTCAGGTTCAGTGCTGTGTGGCACTGTCTTAGCGCCCTTCTGTAGCTCTTGAGGTGACTCGCGACTCCATCTTTAGTGAGTCCTGGTATGTTCATGATCTCAAGTATGCGCGTTGGATATGCTGAGTTGATCCCTAGTTGCTGAACTGCACTAAGGAACTTGAGATGAAGCTCGGGAGACCAATTGACCCTCGTCTTCTTGCGACCCGGAACAGTGTTGACAACTTGGCTATTGCTCTCTGGCCTATTTCCAGTAGGATTTGATCGAGCCGGAAATTGTTGTGGAGGGAATTCATCAGCTTTGGATTGGTCGGTCGTGATAGTAAGCTCATCGTTAAGGAAACTTCAATCATGGTGACGCATATCCCATCCTTTAGAAGGCATCGGTATTGACTTCGTAGAATTGATTTGTTCATGCATATCTCCAACAAAATCCGATTGTATCAAAGATGGTTCGAGGGAGTGGGGTGGTGAATGAGCATTTTCAATCCTCATATAAGGCTTATCAAGGAACATTTCGCCGAGAGTGACAGGGCCACCGCAATTAAGGCAAGCGATAGTGCTGGGAGCTTTCTTATACCTCATGTTCTCCGCTCGAAGCTTTTCGTTTTCCTCCTTTAGAATCGCAAGTTCTTGACGTCTGTGTTGAGCCCTCAATTTGGCTCGCTTATTTTGAAACCAAAACTTGACCCTCAAAGGTTTCATCCCTAGCTTCTGGCCCAATTCATTTCTTTGTTTCATGTTCGGGAGAGGGCATTCACTAAAGAAAGCTTCAAGCTCTTGGATTTCATTCTGAGTGTGGCACTGGCGACGTTTCCTTTTCCGGGATTGACCATCGCTGCTGCTGTTGTCGTCGCTGCTGAGATCCTGAACTTCGTTGCCGAAAGGGTTGGGTTCTGTGGTTCTGGTACCAGACGCGATCCTGGAATCTTCGAGATCTCTCAATAGTTCATTTTCTGAGATTTTTGGATCAGTCGCCGCTAGCAACTGACGGTAACCCTCAAACATGTTGGATCGAAAAATGTTCGATCTATTTTTGCTCACTCAGGGTTCTCTACTCTCTCATGTATGCTCACTCTCTCTAAATTTTCTTTTGAGTGGTTCTGTATGCCCAGGAAACGTTCTTTAAACATGGATGAAGATCATCAGGCAAGCGTTTCTCCCAAGATTTCGTATTTCTCGCTTTGTCGTCTTCTTTCTTCTTTTCAACGTGGAGGGACACCAAATCGATTTCCTTTTCTCGATATCCATGTCTGTCTCCCACTTATTTTCAAAAATGTGGAACTACGCTCGCCTCCCGCTCAGTTTTTTAATATGATGGGACCGCCAAATCCTTTTGCAACTTTTTTCGATAGTTGCGCTTAACTCTCGCTCAATTTTAATATGGTGGCACTGACATATCTTTTTACAACTTTTTTAGGTTTATCAAACCTGAAATCGCGGACTGGGACGGATCTGATGGTTCACCGAAAGAGCCATCATTGTTTTACCCAATTAACTTGGCTCCATGAGCATTATTGCTGTGACCTTTCTTCATCCTCGAGTTGCTATAAAAGGAGGAGTTAATGCAGAGAAGATTAACGCTCTTATATAATTTCCTTTTCGTATTTTAATCACTCTACCACACCCATCTTCTTCTCCCTCACTCCAACGAAAATGACCTCCTCTCCTATTCGTGCTTTCTCGGCTGAAATTTTGACCCAGTGGGAAAAACTCTATAACCTCCTAGGTCGATGCTATGCTCATATAGCCGATCACCCAGAAATTGAAGATGAAATTCGCATTTTGCTCGTGGAAATAGACACCACCTCTATTGAGGGCACTAATTTAGAGAGGGAATATAGAATCTTCCCAACCCTCTTTATAAACTTTTTAGAGACTTACCGTGTCACTCATCGAGAAGTTACCGTGGCTCACGTTTTGCGAGCTCGCTATGAGGATCGGTCCAACTGCTTGGTGTTAGCCAACCTTGTGGCCGATAGTCACAGAAAGGCTGTTGAGTTCGCCAACGAGCGGGTCTCGATGTTGCTTCGCGAGAGGGGAAATTTGGTGGAGCGCTTGGCCTTATCCCTGACCACCTATGAGCACGACCGTCGTAATGTCGTGTTGAAGTTTCAATGTGAGTGGCAGGAAGAAAGGCTTGACAGCATTACCGCGGATATAGCCCATGGGAGAGGACTAGTTCAGGACTTGGAAATAGCCGCCGAAGATCACGGGGCCAAGGTTGCCGAGCTTAAAGGGGAATGTAAACGCCTTCTTCTTAAGCTTGTAGATCTCGAGTCTCGAGGTGGTGAGTATAGGCAAAGCATCAATAATATGGAGGGCCAACTGGGTTCCTTTGTGATGCTAATTAGGGCTCATTTCGGTATTACTTTTCCACCTCGATGATCTGTATGATCTGCTTTTAAGGTCCCTCGATTGAGCGAAATGAATGAAAGCTCTAATATGTGTGTCTCAACTTCTGTATGGCTGACTTTCTCGAACACCTGACCACTCTCAACCTAGGCAAGCTGCTCTTTGACATTGATGATTCGAGCGTGTACATCTTGATTTTTTAATCTTGCTTATGATCGAATAAAGGAACCTCCCACCGCGTTTATCCACAAAAAGACTTCTCTTCTCTACCTGTTTTTAACTACTTAGAGATGCCCCAGTTTCGATCTTTGAGACGTGACTTCAGAATCACCTATTCCAAATCGTCATCTTCATTAGATGATACCTCAATGATGTCCATAGCAGGCTCTTCTTGTCCACTTGGCACTCGTAATGGGATGACACCATCTTCGTCTTCCATCAAGAACATTGGGAGGAAAACACACCTATCTATCCTCAAAATGGCATTTAATCCAATCACCGGAATTATGCAATGAATATAATGATTATGAGCTGTAACAAGTTCGAGGGATAGAAAAGTCTTACCAACCAAACTTAAGAGAAAATCAAGCTTCTCTGTACAGTGTTAGGTATACTAACCTTCCATAGACAAACGCATGAGACAAGTGAGGGAAAACTCCAAAAAATCAAAAGATAGGGCTTGGTACCTAAAGCCAAGGTTCTCACCTCGAATTCTGGGAAGAGTCGATTCCATTGCACAACTATCGTTGCATTGGGACTTAATCCATAGTTCGAAGTGAGCGGAATTGAAAAGTGGATTACCCCATGTTTTTCCTCACGGAGATTCCATTTTCAATTCCTTCTATTGTGTTCCTAAAGAGGGCGCCTGGGGTTTTAGGCGCAATTGTGTGTATTCATTGTGTCGTGCTAAAGCAATAAACATGCATTTTATTTAACAATCACCGCTTCAATATAAATATCCACACAATCATACATCCAAAACTCTTGCCTGCATAAAACAAAGTTAACAAGCACTTCACCCCTTATTTCTCCCGTCTACAAAAACATCTAACACATTCGTTAGCATATACACCTCACTTTCGAGAGAATGTGCATAAAATTAGGTTAGAAGAATCAATCAACTTTTTAATCGGCTCAAGTCCACTAAATGGTTAAGAACCAGTCCCCAGTGGAGTCGCCAGTCTGTCGCGACCCTCTGGAGGTTGTCGGGCTCTCGAGGGCTAATGGGCCGTCCTGTCTGGTCGGACGCGGGCCTCTCCCAAGTCCCATTACCCAAATCGCAACTGAGGTATGCGTGATCGACTTTCAGTGTGGTCTGGTGACATGTGCTAAGTGTGCATGCCATGGAGTCGCCACCAATCATTTTTTTAGGGTATGATTGGACCACCCAATCGAATAGTTGGGAGTTTCTATTCAATTCTGCGAGAACCAGAGAAATGGTTTCGGGGACTTGGTTACGCCAACCGTCAGAGTTGACGCCCTTTCGGTACCTAAGTTGACTGAATTTTCTAGCTTGAGATTCATGCGGATGAGTAAGGTATGAACCCTAAATCTAGAAATTCATGCAGATAGGAGTGATTATCCTAGCAATCACAATCAGTAACAAAATGCGCAACTCAAGGAATCTAGATATGCAAATAAATCACATGGCATTCCTAATAATGCCCTATTTATCAATCACAGCTCAAGAATGATTTAGCTGTCCTGGCCGTTCTACACTCGATCTAACCTAAAAAAAGCATTAGGAAGCATCGCAGGAGTTCGAGAGTACTCACATGGGGTTCGCCGTGCCCTGGTTTGGTCTTGGACGAGCTATCGAGCTCATGCCGACCCGATTATATTTGGGGATCCACTCGGCGTTTTACACCATGAAATCATGTGAAACAAAAACGAAAATATTCAGCAAGGGGCATTTATTGTAGATGGTGGTCGATCTAATTGGACATCAAGACTAAAAAAGATGTAGAAATTTACAAATTAAAAGACTCGAATGATATTTTTTTTGCCAAATTCAACTCTATGCGTCGTGAAGAAACACATGCAATTGAACTTGAATTTTGACTATTTATGAGTTCAAAATGAAAAGAAAATTAAAATAAAAATATTGACTATTTTTCTATATTTTTACGACATCGAATGCTATTTTTCTTCATTTTTCATGTATTTTTCTATTTTTGGAAAATATTAAAAAATTGAAAAATTATTTTTTGTCAAAAATGGTTCCTTTAGCTTGGTCAAGGCTACCAAAGATGATTTTTTAATTTTTTAACTTCTTATATATTTTTTATAAATTTTTAAAAAATAAACTATGAAAGACTAATAAAAAATCAGGTGTCAACAATGCTCTGAGGATTTTTGTTTCTTCCATTCCCAAATGGAAGGTGTTTTTGATAGTGAACCGATCAATCATCCTCTTATAATCTCGAGCAACGACGAAGGTTCTAGCTCGAAGAATCAGATCGCTCACAACAGAAACAGGAATCCTTCAACGCCAAGCGATGATGGTCAACCCGAATATCAGTTGCTCGAAGAATCAAAAGATTTCCTTGATGAGGAGCTCCATATCTGGATCGATCAGTTTAAAACTGATGGGCTCATGAAGTTATGATCCAAAATGACGATTATATGTCTGATTCATGGTGTAACTGGCTGATCACTGAGAATCCTCAAGGGAACTAGGCACATGTGACTGGATGTATCATTAATCTTTCTGTCATAAAGTCTTCCATGCAAGATAATCTTCCTTAATGCCTAGAGTTAATCTGGGGCAGCGATCAGTACTACCTGCGAGCATCATCATGCTTGAGTGCGACAATCCCTTGTTAGATTAGAGTCGAGGCGAATCAATTGAACGCCACGAAGAAAAACATTTAAAGGCTTCACATAGGAAAATGCGAGCAAAAGCCCGAGCGAGCTCAAAGACGGTTAGCTCTGTATCGTTCTAAGGGACCTTTAGTCGTTATGAACTCTAAATTGAGCTTGTTTCATTCTCGATGGGGGTCGCTAACTGCTTCAAGAATTTTATAACAAAAAACGAACCAGTTAGGGACGCCAATAGTGCTGTGTCCTGGTAGTCAGTGAAATGGAAGTGGTACGAAACGTCAGGAGTTCGATCTCGGGATTGAAAAATCATTTTATCAGTTGGTCTATCACCCGATGAAGTTCAAAGAGATTCGACGCAGATGACTATAGAACTTGGGGCAATTCGAAAATCATCGATTCATTTTCATCAAGCGGCGAAGTTGGTTTTGTAAAATGTGAAGCATGCAAATGACAAATCCGAAGCAGAAGGAGATGAATCATGATTCACTTATCCAAGGTCGGGATTTCAACCTTCGACTAAAGCCAAATCTAGGATGAGTTTTTGATCTTGCCCACTCGACAAAACCCATCTCCACTGAAAATGGGGGCAAACTATTCCTACATCCGGAAAGCATGTCGAAGCCGAAGACATCAAATTCATCGTTTAATCCGTGGGGCAAGTCCCTGAAGCGATAGTTATCATCCGCAGAGCGTAATGGAATCCATTCTTTCAATGTAAAACACATTTGGCCGCGGAGCCACCCATTTGGTAAAAAGAACGTATCGTTCCTAAATGATTTTCAATCAGATGCGGGGATAATGTTCTCTCATTTTCCTCTCAGGTGATGAACAGAGACGAGGCACCCAAGAAGCCATGCATTCAAATAACAAAACAGTGCATGAAACACGCCCAAAAAGATGAATGAATCTCCTCCGACGTAAATCCTCGAGGTGGATTCGTTGCCCAACCAGACGAAGAAATCATGGCCACAAGCTTGAGGGCCGGCTTCTACAATCTGCACATTGGCATGCAGAATGGAATTCAAATCAAGAGTAAAGTAGTATCGTCCCAATTTGTTTTGAATTTGGAAACCCAAAATAATGCTTAATATTTATCCTTGGCAGGAGCTCGCCATCAGGGCAGACATGTAAGTTTCATTTTTCTCCAAAAACCAAGAAGTCGAAAGAACTTTAAAACACCTAACAATCTTGTGTTACTATGTGAAGTGCAGATTTTCACAACCCTTGTACACTCGTTGGAGCATATGACCAAGGGTAAGATGTATCGTTCCAATTTTTGTAAAGTTTTAGAATATACGATGACATATCCCTTTTATATCTCCAGGATCTCCAGCCTCGATGGGCAGGTAAGTATCCCTTTTCCCAATTCATTGGAGATTAAAAACTTTCAGAAATAATTCGATTCTCACATCTAAAAAGACATAGAATTCTTACTTCATTGACATTCATGTTTTAAAACATGAGATTGTCTGAACATGAATTACACATGTATGGTGCATCACAAAATCCCTTTGAAGGATAAATCTTGATGAAATGAAATGAATTTTTCCAACAAGAGTCGTTTGAACTGTTCAAAAGGGTATTTTCTCATAAGAGAAGCGAGCCTAATCCAAACACGTCCCATACACACTTGAGAGATGAGGAGATTGGAAATGATAGCGAAACCTTAACCTATGGATATAAGGGTCATTCGCAACGATTACATGGATCGAGATGACAGAGGCATTTATTTCTTCATTCCAAACACTACAGATGCCCATTGAGAACCCCATTGAACGGCGATTTTCATTCTCAACCCTGTCAAGAACCACCCCACATTGGGGCAAATGAAGGTTAGTCCAACAGTATCAGAAAGTAAACGGTTTGAAATTTTTTTGTTCGGACTAACATAAATCTTTGTGTGTTGTTTATATGATAATCCAAGTGTCATAGGATGACGAGAATAATTCATTTCTCTATCCTACACACTGTTATCCTTTGCACGACCAAGTTGAGCCAGTAAATTCATTTCATCAACCTATTGGTGATCATTGCATATTCCAAAGCAAATGCAACATCACTCTAGGAATGGAAGCGTGCCAAAGTTTAAGTTGCATATCTAGCATGATTGCCGAAAATCCTAGCTCCAAAAGAAAAGAAAAACACGGGATTAAAAAAAGGGGGAAAAGAAAAATCCCTAGACATCAAGAAAAAGCAAAGTGCCTGGTAAAAAGCAAGGCTGATGTCTATTCAAAATATCCCCAGTAAAGTCTAGATATACGATGAAGAGACCCTGCAAAGGAGTCAGATTAAGATGACTACTCTCCAAATGATGTCGTGCTCAAATTGCAAACACACAAACAGACGGTCTCTTAATGTAACAAGAGACGCTTTTAAACATCCTTGTGCGCTCTAAAAGAGGAGTGTACACTTCAAGAAATGGAGATGTTCTTCGAAGGACATGTGGTAAATTTGCAATGATCACCAATGCCAAACCCTTCACAATTTTTGGACAAAAAATAAGCCTTTTTCGGTCCCCAATCCTTCCAATGTTACAACCCTGAAGCAGTCTTATCTGACTAAGACACTTGGGTTAATGTATAACTTAGCTCAAAGAAGTACGAGCAAGACTATTTCTTTCTCATTTTACAGGGTTCTTGACTTGTAAACCCGGAGCAGATGGTGAGAACATTCATTCAATGGCCTCGACTCCAAAGCGGGTCTCCCTTGAAAACCATTATCCAAGCCCAACATCACGGTCCCGTGGAAGACCTCCCGATCGATCGAAATGTATGCGCTGCGAATGATCCTAAAACCTAGGCACAGGTTAGTAAGAAGTTGAGCGCATTCCTTACAAAAAACCATTATCACAGAGCGGTGAGGAGCCCTCTTGATGAGAAATTCTCCAATAGATGTTTTGAACAAACTCTTTTTGAAAATTTCAAATTGTTTGATCCAGATTTGCCGCGCAAGGAATTTGTGATCACATTTACATGTTGCGAGAATGCTTTGGATAACCTCCAGCATCAAAACGCACATTTCATGATTAAGACTTAAATCATACGGTTTTGTCAGATGGACAGCCGTGGTCTTCCCAAAGATTACTAACGTTTTCTTGGTGAAGAAAAATCTTTCAAGCTCAAACTTCTGCAGGATTCTTGGAAACCCCGAATCCCAGAAAAATATTTGCTCCATGGAGTGGAGCACACAGGTTTGAATTTTTTGCAGGATACCTGGAGAACCCAGCTCCCAGAATGTCGCCTCAACAGACTAAAACGAGGCTTTGTCAAAATAAAATCTTTCACTGCTTCAAAACTGAATTCCCGATAAATTTCGGGATCTTTCAAAAGAATGGGCGATGATGTGACCCCTTTTCAAAATTTAGGCAGTCTCATCGGACGTGGAGAACCCTCGTCATGAGACCCCTTTTCAAAAATATCAAACAGTCTCATCGGACGTGGAGAACCCTCGTCATGAGACCCCTTTTCAAAAAATCAAGCAGTCCTAGCTTGACGTGGAGAACCCTCGTCCTAGGATCCCTTTTCAAAAATATCAAACAGTCTCATCGGACGTGGAGAACCCTCGTCATGAGACCCCTTTTTCAAAATTTAGGCAGTCTCATCTGACGTGGAGAACCCTCGTCATGAGACCCCTTTTCAAAGTAAAATCAAGGTAGAAACCGCCTGAAGAGTCAAATCAATGGTAGAAACCGCCTGAAGGGTCAATGTATGGTAGATACCGCCTGAAGGGTCAAACACATGGTAGAAACCGCCTGAAGGGTCAACACAAGGTAGATACCGCCTGAAGGGTCAAAATGATGGTAGATACCGCCTGAAGGGTCAACACAAGGTAGAAACCGCCTGAAGGGTCAAATCAATGGTAGAAACCGCCTGAAGGGTCAAACCAAAGGTAGATACCGCCTGAAGGGTCAATCAAAGGTAGAAACCGCCTGAAGGGTCAAACCCAAGGTAGAAACCGCCTGAAGGGTCAAATCAATGGTAGAAACCGCCTGAAGGGTCAACACAATGGTAGAAACCGCCTGAAGGGTCAATGTATGGTAGAAACCGCCTGAAGGGTCAACCAATGGAAGAAACCGCCTGAAGGGTCAAAACAATGGTAGAAACCGCCTGAAGGGTCAATGTATGGTAGAAACCGCCTGAAGGGTCAACCAATGGTAGAAACCGCCTGAAGGGTCAACTCAATGGTAGAAACCGCATGAAAGGTCAATGAATGGTAGAAACCGCCTGAAGGGTCAAAGGACTGGTAGAGACCGCCTGAAGGATCAACCCAATGGTCCGATCCACCATACGGATCAAAACCTTGATGAATCCCGAACGCGGGAGGATTCGTTTTCCCTAATAAGCCTTACATTAGGCAAGCCATTTCTAGTTTAGTCCACCACACGGATCAAAACCCTTGGCAAATTCCCAAATGTGGGATGCGTCTTCCTTAGGTTCCTATCAGTTAGGAATCCCATTATGGTTTGACCTACCATACAGGTCAGAGCTTAACATCCCCAGGACACTCCGATGACAAGTCCTTAGGAATCTACTTGAACCCATCAGACACAGCAAATGCTGCAAGCATTCGACAAGTAAGGGGCAGGGAAGTCTATCTACTCCTTAACTTTCTTACATCATATCAGGGAATTGAATGAGCACATCTCTTTTTAAGGAAAAGCACACATTGATGGGCATGAAAATTGGATGTCATGATTTCTTTTATTTTCCCAGTCGAGTCGATCGGAATACAGGTGTCACCTTGTCTTTGAGAGAAACCTCTGACGAAATTCCTCTCAAAGAGGGGCAGCTGTTGACACCTGATTTTTGATCAGTCTTTCATAGTTTATTTTTAAAAAATTCATAAAAAATCTATAAAAAGTTAAAAAAAAATAAAAAATCATCTTTGGTAACCTTGACCAAGCTAAAGGAACCATTTTTGATAAAAAAAAAATAATTTGTCATATTTTTTAATATTTTTTAATATTTTCCAAAAATAGAAAAATACATGAAAAATGAAGAAAAATAGCGTTCGATGTCGTAAAAATATAGAAAAATAGTCAATATTTTTATTTTAATTTCTTTTTCATTTTGAACTCATAAATAGTCAAAATTCAAGTTCAATTGCATGTGTTTCTTCACGACGCATAGAGTTGAATTTGGCAAAAAAATGTCATTCGAGTATTTTAATTTGTAAATTTCTACATATTTTTTAGTCTTGACGTCCAATTAGATCGACCACCATCTACAATAAATTCCCCTTGCTGAATATTTTCGTTTTTGTTTCACATGATTTCATGGTGTAAAACGCCGAGTGGATCCCCAAATATAATCGGGTCGACATGAGCTCGATAGCTCGTCCAAGACCAAACCAGGGCACGGCGAACCCCATGTGAGTACTCTCGAACTCCTTCGATGCTTCCTAATGCTTTTCTTAGGTTAGATCGTGTGTAGAATGGCTAGGACAGCTAAATCATTCTTGAGCTGTGATTGATAAATAGGGCCTTACTAGGAATGCCAAGTGATTTATTTGCATATCTAGATTCCTTGAGTTGCGCATTTTATTACTGATTGTGATTGCTAGGATAATCACTCATATCTGCATGAATTTCTAGATTTAGGGTTCATACCTTACTCATCCGCATGAATCTCAGGCTAGAAAATTCAGTCAACTTAGGTACCGAAAGGGCGTCAACTCTGACAGTTGGTGTAACTAAGTCCCCGAAACCATTTCTCTGGTTCTCGCAGAATTGAATAGAAACTCCCAACTATTCGATTGGGTGGTCCAATCACACCCTAAAAAAATGATTGGTGGCGACTCCATGGCATGCACACTTAGCACATGTCACTAGACCACACTGAAAGTCGATCACGCATACCTCCGTTGCGATTTGGGTAATGGGCCTTGGGAGAGGCCCGCGTCCGACCAGACAGGACGGCCCATTAGCCCTCGAGAGCCCGACAACCTCAAGAGGGTCGCGACACTTATAAGTCGAAAGTGGGTCAATATGGGTCGAAAGTGGGTCAATGTGGGTCGAAAATTGATTTAAGTGTGACTCATTGTTAACCTATTTTTAGTGAACCTTTTAAAAGTTAATGACCCATATTGCCACCTCTACTCACGACATAGTTTCTCACGCTCCTTAATATGGCCTTGCACCGATTCGACAGACGAACTGCATCGGTCTTTCGTGCAAAACATTCAAAGAGAGGAAGGGAAGCATCTTAATTGCACAATCAACTTGAGGCAACACGAGAATGAGATCAAACAGTAAATGTTAAGTTTTGAACATGTTTCAATGATTAATGAAACCTGCACTGGATTCCACAATAAATAAGTTACCTCCTTTTGCGCGGCGAGAGTGCAAACGATGTCATTCGTCTCCGGTTCGGGCTTCACCCCATATTTCCTCATCATAGGAAGAGAAAATATTGGGTGAGTAAGAAGAACAGGAAACAGAAGAGAAGGCCGAAGGGGACGCGGATCGTCTGTCCGCAAATCCGGGCCGTCCATCCCCCCAAAAGTTTGCCCCTTATAAAAGGGGAGGGGGATCGACGGCCGAGATGAGCGGGATCCCCTGAATCTACCACATCACCCTCCAGGCTCGAGCCTCGAGCCTAACGATTCTTATCGCACCTCGTCTCTCTTCTTCTGCTTATTATAAAAAGGCTCACAGCCTCTCGCCTCTCTCAACTCATACAACTCTAGAAGATCTCACCATACAGAATTTCAAAGACAAGTCGCTCGGAGAAGCAGATCAACGTTCGGGTGTAGAGGAAGTGAATGTCCGTTTGAATCGTGGTTCGTGTCCGAGAGCGGTTACTGATCGATCGAGTTTCTATTTTATTTCCTTTTCTCCCCTCTGTTCCTTTTTCGTCTCTTGCGGGCAGAAAGTGTGGGAGTTAGTTTCGTTTCGTCTGTGCGTATACCTCTGCTTTGTTTCGTAAATTGTTGTTTAGGAGTTTACGTGACTGGGCGGTGTAGGGTTGCTTAGACATAGAGTTGTGGTAATGATGATTGAAACGAAATTTTGGGTTAAGATGGTTTGCTAGAATTTATTAGAGGGAGACCGGTGTCAGTGATCGACACTGCCGATCGCATAATGTGAATGTTGCTTGCTTGCACCGAGTGGCGATGGTGAATGGTATTCTATATTGATATTGATTGACAGTTGTAACTGCTCTCTTTGCAGCGGACGGAAGCACTATGATTCCTGGTGCTTGTCATAAGGAAGTTACTCCTCTCCATGTTGCCGCGGTTGTAATCCCGGATCCCGCCAGAATTTTCAGACAAGCCATCAGCAATGTTGGGAGTGAAGAAGCCGCGAAAGCGGCGGAGAGAGTGTTTAACCAAGCTTTGAAGAAACTCCGTTGTCAGAGTCCACCTCTTGATGAGATCCCTGCGAGCACTGACCTAAAAAAAGCAATGAGGGGTGCCCAAGCCGCCCAAAAGTCTCGTGGTGACAGCCACTTGGCTGTTGATCAGTTGATAATTGGCCTTCTTGGGGATTAACAAATTCGTCGGCTACTTAAGGAAGCTGGGGTTGCTATGCAGCAGTGAAATCAGAGCTCGAGAAGCTTCATGGGAAAGAAGGGAAGAAGGTGAAGAGCGCTTTCTGCGACACTACCTTCCAAGCATTGGAGACATATGGAAGGGATTTGGTGGAGCAGGCCGGCAAACTTCACCCAGTTATTGGGCGGGATGGGGAGATAAGAAGGGTTGTAACGATCCTGTCAAGTAGGACTAAGAAGAATCCAGTTCTTAGTGGAGATCCTGGTGTGGGCAAAACTGCTGTTGTGGAAGGTCTGACTCAGAGAATAGTGAAAGGCGATGTGCCGAGCAATCTTGCGAATGTCAGGCTTATTGCTGTGTGTTGGGGAAAAACGGGCAGCACCTCGGCACAAATATAGCCAATCCAGGATCAAATAATAACCCCCGACACTACTCCAATATAATCCAGCAACAACCAACAATTATATCCAGCAAAATATCAACCTCGCAGCAACGAATATAATACCGGAACGATAAAGAAATATAACACCAAGATTTACGTGGAAAACCCGAATCGGGAAAAACCACGGACGACCCAAAAATTCCACTAATCACCAAGAATAGCAGAATACACCAAGTATTTCGCTCTAGTCACACACTAGAGCTCAACAACAATATTCTAGGAGCAATTCCTCAAAATGGGGCTAGAAAACCCTAACCACAATAGAAGAACCGGAGACAAATCTCAACAAACGAAACCTATCAATTTGTAGATCTCAGTCTCACGAACAACATACTGAAATTTGAGACGATTCCGGTAATGTTTGGCCGCCGAAATCACACCGGAGGTCGTTGCCCTTTCTCTCCTTCCCTGCGTTCACTGAGAGCTTCCCCTGTTTTTCTTTCACTCTCGGCTCACTTCTCTCTTTCTCCTGTTCTCTGCCGCTCTCTCTTCTCTCTCTTCTTCTACACACACGCACACAACACACAAAACAAAGAAAAGCAAAGGAATGATGGCTGCCCATCATTGTGTCTCTTTCTTTTCCTCTTTTTGATTTCTTTTTCTTTCTTTTTCTTTCTTCTTTTGTCTTTTGTTTTTCTTCTTTTTGAAAACAAATAAAATAAAAACCGGTTGGCCCCCACAAGTGGAGGCGTACAGCCAACAAATCTCCCCCTACGCCTCATGTGGGGAGTTCCATCATACCTGCTTTGCTTCTACAAGAGTCAAGTTTCACCATGGGCAAGGCTTTGGTCATCATGTCGGATCCGTTGTCGTCAGTACGGACCTTCTCAAGAAGAAAAGACTTTTCTTCTAACTTCTCTCGAACCCAATGATACTTCACATCGATATGCTTCGATCTTGAATGCAAAACTGGATTCTTGCTAAGATAAATAGCACTCATGCTATCGCAAAATAGAACGAACTTTTCTTGCTTCAAACCCAACTCTTGTAAGAATTTCTGCATCCACAAGAGTTCCTTGCTTCCTTCGGTGATAGCTATATACTCTGCTTCAGTCGTAGACAAAACAATGCATTTTTGTAATCTCGACTGCCATGAAACTGCTCCCCCTGCAAAAATCATCATATAACCCGAAGTAGACTTTCGGGAATCACTATCTCCGGCATAATCAGAATCTGAGTAGCCGCTCAATTCAGGCTTTCCATTTCCATAACATAGGCAAAATCTGGAAGTGCCTCTAAGATACCTCAAAATCCATTTCACACCATTCCAATGCTCTTTACCTGGATTTGAGAGAAATCTGCTCACAACACCAACTGCATGAGCAATATCTGGTCTTGTGCAAACCATGGCATACATCAAACTACCCACGGCAGATGCATAAGGAACTTTCATCATCTCTTCCTTCTCTTTCTCACTCGTAGGACATTCATTGCTACTCAATTTAAAGTGACCAGCAAGTGGAGTACTTACCGGTTTACATGTGCTCATGTTGAATCTTTCAAGCACCTTTTCAATATACTTCTCTTGAGATAGCCATAGTTTTCTATTCTTCCTATCACGAGTGATTCTCATGCCAAGTATTTGTTTAGCTGACCCTAGATCCTTCATCGCAAAAGCCTTACTCAACTCACTTTTCAAGCTTTTGATTTTGTTAGCATCATGTCCAACTATCAACATATCATCCACATAAAGCAGGAGGATAATAAAATCATCATCTGAGAATCTTTTCATAAAGACACAAGAGTCTGAAATGGTCTTACCATATCCATGAGCTTCCATGAATGAGTCAAACTTCAAGTACCACTGTCTTGGCGCTTGCTTGAGACCATATAGACTTTTTCTCAATCTACATACAAGATGCTCCTTGCCTTTAACCTTAAAACCCTCTGGTTGCTCCATGTATATCTCTTCTTCTAGGTCTCCATGAAGAAAAGCTGTCTTTACATCAAGTTGTTCGATTTCTAAATTCAAACTGGCGGCCAAACCAAGAACAACTCTAATAGAAGACATTTTCACTACCGGTGAAAAAATCCCTTCAAAGTCGATTCCCTTCTTCTGACGAAAACCCTTCACAACAAGCCTAGCCTTGTATCGTGGCTTCAAACTGCTTTCTTCTGTCTTTAACTTATACACCCACTTATTTGTGAGTGTCCTCTTACCCTTAGGCAACTTCACCAAGTCAAATGTATGGTTTTCATGCAAAGATTTGAACTCATCTTGCATAGCTTCGTGCCACTTATTCTTTTGATCGCATGACATAGCTTCTTCATAAGTTTCAGGCTCTCCTGCATCAGTAAGTAGCACATACTCATGTGGCTGATATCTTTGTGAAGGTCTACGCTCTCTATCTGATCTTCTAACTTGAGGTTGGACTGCTTCTTCTTGCACAACTGTTTGCTCTTGCTCAACTGATTGTTCTGTCTCAACTGTTTCACCTGTCTCAGCTGAAGAACTAACATTCTGTGAGGATTCATCTACTTCATGATTTCCCTGCACTTCTCCCCCGTGATTTTCACCCAATACGGTAGGAGGATTTGGGCTGAAACTGACACTGTGTTGAGCTGCATTCTTTGGCTTCTCTGACTTGTCTATGTCTTCAATGGTCTGATGCTCAAAGAATACCACATCTCGGCTTCTAATGACTTTCTTTGTAGCTGGATCCCATAATCTGTAGCCAAACTCTTCATGTCCATAACCCAAGAAGATACACTGTTTAGACCTGTTGTCAAGCTTGGACCTTTCATCTCTTGGAACATGCACAAATGCCCGGCATCCAAACACCCTCAGATAACTGTAGGAGACATCTTTCCCACTCCATACTCTTTGTGGAACATCTCCCTTAAGAGGAACTGATGGAGATAGATTTATCAAGTCAACTGCCGTTCTCATCGCTTCGCCCCAGAATGGCTTAGGTAATTTCGCATGAGACAGCATACACCGAATCCGATCATTAATCGTCCGGTTCATTCTCTCTGCTACTCCATTATGCTGTGGTGTTTTCGGAACAGTCTTCTCAAACTTGATACCATAGTCCCTGCAGTAATGTTCAAACGGTCCTCTATATTCACCACCATTGTCAGCCCGAACACATTTCAGCTTTTTCCCTGTTTCCCTTTCAACACTGATATGAAATTGTTTGAAGGCTGCAATCACCTGGTCTTTTGATTTCAAAGCAAAAGCCCATACTTTTCTAGAGCAGTCATCAATAAATGTGACAAAATACAATGCACCACCAAGTGTTCTAGCATCCATGCAGCAAACATCAGTGTGAACTAAATCAAGTACATCAGATTTTGTGTGTGGAGACGAACTATGAAATGAGAATCGATGTTGCTTACCCGTGAGGCAATGAGTACACTCCGTCAGATTTTTCTCCTTTAACGATAGAAGATTCTTCCTAGCAAGAGTTTCAAGTCCCTTCTCGCTAAGATGACCAAGTCTCATATGCCATAGATCAACTGAGGAATCCTCCACTGCATTTACCTCTTGTCGCATCAAATCTGCTTGCATGATATAAAGACTGCAAGTCTTCTTGCCTTTTGCCATCACCATAGAGCCTTTAGTCAATTTCCATTTGCCATCGTAGAAGGAGTTGCAATAACCGTCGTCATCTAAGGCACCTGTGGAGATCAAGTGAAGTCGAATATCTGGAACATGTCTCACATTTTTCAAAAATAAAGTACATCCCATATCAGTCTTCAGATAAACATCTCCCATGCCAATAACCTTGGAAACACCACTGTTTCCCATCCTAACACAACCGAAATCACCGCTGCAATAGGATGTAAAGAAGTCACGACGTGAAGTGACATGATAAGAAGCTGCAGAATCAACAACCCAGCTAGAATCTTGGCATGTGAGATTTACATAACCGTCATCACAAATGAACACAATATCACCGTCAGCTGCAACTGCTGTTGTAGGCTGATTTTCTTCTTTCTTTTTATCTCCATTTCTATCATGGAATTTATCTCTCTTCGGTTGCCAACACTCTTTGGCATAATGTCCCATTTTGCCACAGTTGTAGCACTTCACACTTCTTCTTGGCCTTGACTTCGATCTTCCTCTTGACTTGCCCCTGTCATTACTTTGAAACTTTCTTGACTGACTTCTGCCTCTATGTTCTATGACAAGTGCTTCCGATTTGGAAGCATAATTCAAACTTTTCCTCCTTGTTTCTTCATTGAACAAGCTTTCTTTAACCATGCTCATAGAAAGCACACCATAAGGAGCAGAATTATTTAACGCCACAACCAATGTGTCCCAGCTATCAGGAAGTGTACCAAGCAATAAACAAGATTGCAATTCATCACCGAGGTCAATCTCAAGATTTGTCAATTGATTTACAACATCTTGAAATTCACTCAAGTGCTCCGTCATGCTACTCCCTTCCTTGTATCTCAAGTTCACAAGTCTTTTCACTAGAAGAGCTTTATTTTGTGGAGTTCTCCTCTCATAGAGATCTTGCAATTTCTTCCACAAAGTATCCGCCTTCGTTTCTTGAGCAACATGATGAAACACACTATCATCAATCCATTGTCGGATAAACCCAACCGTCTTCCGATTCATTCGCTCCCACTCTTTATCTTCCGTATCTCCTTTAGCTTCATCGCCTTCGACCGTATCATACAAATCTTTGCAATATAATACGTCTTCCATCCGAGGCTTCCATATAGAGTAATTCGAGGCATTTAACTTAAACATAGTGCCACTCGTATTCTCCATCTAATACAAGAATCTCAACTCTAGCTCTGATACCACTTTGTTGGGGAAAAACGGGCAGCACCTCGGCACAAATATAGCCAATCCAGGATCAAATAATAACCCCCGACACTACTCCAATATAATCCAGCAACAACCAACAATTATATCCAGCAAAATATCAACCTCGCAGCAACGAATATAATACCGGAACGATAAAGAAATATAACACCAAGATTTACGTGGAAAACCCGAATCGGGAAAAACCATGGACGACCCAAAAATTCCACTAATCACCAAGAATAGCAGAATACACCAAGTATTTCGCTCTAGTCACACACTAGAGCTCAACAACAATATTCCAGGAGCAATTCCTCAAAATGGGGCTAGAAAACCCTAACCACAATAGGAGAACCGGAGACAAATCTCAACAAACGAAACCTATCAATTTGTAGATCTCAGTCTCACGAACAACATACTGAAATTTGAGACGATTCCGGTAATGTTTGGCTGCCGAAATCACACCGGAGGTCGTTGCCCTTTCTCTCCTTCCCTGCGTTCACCGAGAGCTTCCCCTGTTTTTCTTTCACTCTCGGCTCACTTCTCTCTTTCTCCTGTTCTCTGCCGCTCTCTCTTCTCTCTCTTCTTCTACACACACGCACACAACACACAAAACAAAGAAAAGCAAAGGAATGATGGCTACCCATCATTGTGTCTCTTTCTTTTCCTCTTTTTGATTTCTTTTTCTTTCTTTTTCTTTCTTCTTTTGTCTTTTGTTTTTCTTCTTTTTGAAAACAAATAAAATAAAAACCGGTTGGCCCCCACAAGTGGAGGCGTACAGCCAACAAATACACACTTATAAACCGACCACCAGCCCCTTCCACAACCGATGTGGGACTACCCAACACTGTGGATGTGGGTGCTTTGGTAGCTGGAGCGAAATATAGAGGAGAATTCAAGGAGCGGTTGAAGGCGGTCTTGAAGGAGGTTGAGGAGGCTGAAGGAAAAGTGATACTGTTTATTGATGAAATTCACCTTGTTCTTGGTGCTGGGCGGACCGAAGGATCCATGGATGCGGCAAACTTGTTTAAGCCCATGCTTGCCAGAGGACAGCTGCGATGTATTGGCGCTACGACACTTGAGGAATACAGGAAATATGTAGAGAAAGATGCTGCATTTGAAAGAAGGTTCCAGCAAGTTTATGTGGCAGAACCTAGTGTGCCTGATACTATAAGTATCTTGAGAGGATTGAAGGAGAGATATGAAGGGCACCATGGTGTTCGAATTCAAGATCGGGCTCTTGTTGTTGCTGCACAGCTGTCCAGTAGATACATAACTGGTAAGTCTTGCACTCAGGTCGATTTAGCAGTTTTCAAAGTTATCTGAATATTATGAAGGTAACTATCTATGGTTTTTTTTCAAATGCAGGTCGTCATCTACCCGACAAAGCGATTGATTTAGTTGATGATGCTTGTGCAAATGTGAGGGTTCAACTAGACAACCCGCCAGAAGAGATCGATAATCTTGAGCGGAAAAGAATGCAACTAGAAATTGAACTTCATGCATTAGAAAGAGAGAAGTATAAAGCTAGTAAAGCTCGCCTTATTGAAGTAAGTTTGAAGAGTCCGCTGAGAAAGTTCCTTACGCTAAATCTGATTATGAAAATCTTCCATTAAATATTTGTCTCACATTTTTCACATTTCTCATTTACTTGCAGGTTCGTAAAGAGTTGGATGACCTGAGGGATAAGCTTCAGCCACTGATGATGAAGTACAGAAAAGAAAAAGAAAGGATTGATGAAATCAGGCGACTTAAACAAAAGCGTGAGGAGCTCTTGTTTGCATTGCAAGAGGCTGAAAGAAGATATGATCTGGCTAGAGCTGCAGACCTGCGATATGGTGCAATCCAAGAAGTGGAAGCAGCTATTGCACAGCTGGAAGGAAATACTGAGGAGAACTTAATGTCGACGGAGACTGTCGGACCAGACCATATAGCTGAGGTTGTGAGCAGCTGGACTGGCATTCGTGTCACGAGGCTCGGTCAGAAAGAGAAAGAGAGGTTAGTCGGACTGGCTGAGAGGCTGCATCATAGAGTTATGGGGCAAGATCACGCAGTCAGTGCTGTTGCAGAGGCTGTTTAGAGGTCAAGAGCAGAAATGGGAAGACCGCAACATCCAACTGCCTCATTCTTATTCTTGGGTCCGACCGGTGTTGGCAAGACTCAGCTTGCCAAGGCCCTTGCTGAGCAGCTCTCTGACGGCGAAAATCTTCTAATTCGGATTGATATGTCAGAGTATATGGAGCAGCATTCTGTGCCAAGATTGATCGGTGCCCCTCCTGGGTAAGTATATTTCACTTTATGACTTCGTTTTGTATAACATGCTTGCTGCAAATGTGTGTGGCAGAATCTGATTCTTGTCTTGTCTTATTTGTAATTTACAGTTATGGTGGACATAAAGATGGTGGGCAACTAACCGAAGCTGTGAGGAGGAGGGCCCACAGTGTTGTGTTGTTCGATAAAGTGGAGAAAGCCCACGCAGCTGTTTTCAATACACTCCTCCGGGCTCTTGATGATGGAAGATTAACCGATGGCCAAGGTCGAATAGTTGACTTTAGGAACACGATAATCATCATGACCTCAAACCTTGGAGCTGAGCACCGGATTGATGGGCAAATGCTCGATGGAAGTTGCCCATGATCGAGTCATGCGAGAGGTGAGGTATCAGTTTCCACTCGAGCGATCTAATTGTTTCGCGGATTATAATGAGAATGCTGACATATCTTTTCAATGGAACAGTTGACGAAGCACTTTAGGCCAGAGTTGCTGGACCAGCTCGACGAGATTGTAGTGTTTGATCCTCTCTCGCATGAACAACTAAGAAAGGTGGCTAGACTGCAAATGAAGGATGTTGCGAGTAGATTGGCTGAAAAAGGCGTTGCCTTGGCTGTCACCGATGCGGCCTTGAACTTTGCCGTAGCAGAGAGTTATGGTCTGGTGGGTTTTCGGTTTACATAGGTGTCAGGTTCTCTGCTTTGCTTTGTGGATCCGTCCGGAATCACATATTGCTGACTTGCCTCATTCCCATTATAGGTTTACAGTGCTCGGCCAATCCGGAGATGGCTCGAGAAGAAGGTGGTGACCGAGCTCTCGAGAATGCTCATGAGGGAGGAGATAGACGAGAACTCGATCGTCTACATCGATGCGGGGCCCAATGGGCAGGATCTCGTGTGCCGCGTGGATAAAAACGGAGGCTTCGTGGATGCCGATGTCGGACCTGCTGATCGAAATTCCGATGTGCTTCTGAGAAGCGATGCTGCACAGGCGGTGAAGAAGAGGAAGATCGAAGAGATAGAAGATGAAGAAGAGATTGAGATGTATGAATGAAGGCAGCCTTTGAAACTCGAGGGAGCCATACTAGATGATGATGATGATATGTACAGTGTTAAGTTTTGGTTCAATGGCCAACCCACCGAAAAACAACTTTTTTTTTTTTTTTAACTTCCGTTTCATTCTCCCTATTTTCAGTCAATGTTGCAGTCCGATAGGACGAGACTACTAATGCACAAGACGATAGGTGAACCTTAAAGTTAAGGAGTTCACCAAAGTTCATTCAATTTTGGCTCGACATGGCAAACAGGAGACCGTCTTTGCTGGTTTCCCTCGATGTCTCTTTAACCGAAGAAGTGCGTACGGTGTCACTAACCTCAAGATCATTTGCGCCGTCCCCGATCATGACTAACGCTTTGTACCCATGGGCCAGTCAAAAGAACCTCCGTTTGAGTTTCGCTAGTAGGAAGTCATACAATTAAACATACCTATTGCTGTCAAAACCGACTTTTGGAATTGACTCAAAAACAACTTCAGAAGAAGAAATTTGCTACAAAAGTAGAAATGTAATGTGGCGTAATCAAACAAATTTTTTACTCCAAAAGCACCGTTTCCAGAAGTGTTACCATGTGCATCCAATCGAAATACGGCATTCATCTAAGCACTTGCATGAACAACACCCACTTAGCCAAATTACATATAGCAAGACTCGGAACAAGTCGAGTCTTGGAGCACCGGCTACATACATTTTACGAACATGATTGATGTATCGAAAACTCAATATTTCTTGTGCTTCATTTTCTAAAAATCGATCAACCATCATGATTTTCGAATGCACCTTTAGTTTTCTCGTCCCACATCATAGTTCCCCTTTTCCCCTTAGACACTGTTTATGACCCGACCTAATTTTTTCGACAAGTTCAAGGTTTACATTAGGTGTTGTTTGAGATATATATATATATATATTTTTTTTTTTTTAAAAGGACAGTTGATGCAGAAAGCCAATGATCTACCGACTGGGATGCAGAAGAATCTTTGGTATTAACGATTTCTTTTGTCCCACTAACCTTCAACCTAACTGCTGGTTTTGGCTCTTTTTTACAACGAATCACCACCTGCACTCTGCAATTTTCCATGTGCTGCGTAGGTGTTAAAAGTGTCCCCATGTGCAAAAAAACAAAATCTGTCTCCAAGAAACAGATTATTAATAATGAAAGCATCATCTGCCAAGCGCCTGGCGCAAGAACCGCTTTCGAAGAAACAACAAAACGCCTTCCCTCGTGGATTTGATCTGAATTCAGCTCACGCACTTCAATACACAGAAACCTTAGATGAATCTGTCTCTGTTCCCTCCCCTGTTTATATTATCATCGATGGCTTCGAAATCTAATGTCCTAAAATCGTGGAAAAATGAAAATACGCCGCCGCGCACCGGGCCTTTGCTATTCTTCTGCACGGTCGCCATAGATCTTCTTCAGCGGTCGAATCTTTTACGAAAAACAAGCCGGCGCAGACACGACATCCATGCACACAACACCGCACCACGAGATCCCCATGTACCAAAGCTATGGAGAAGCTTGGACCGCCATCACCATCAGAAAAAGCGGGAAGAACAGAAGGAAGTTGTAGCTATGAACTGAATTAGTGGG
Organism: Rhodomyrtus psidioides; assembly: GCA_021437785.1. Classification (NCBI taxonomy): domain Eukaryota; kingdom Viridiplantae; phylum Streptophyta; class Magnoliopsida; order Myrtales; family Myrtaceae; genus Rhodomyrtus; species Rhodomyrtus psidioides. The sequence goes on along the minus strand of JAILYB010000015.1, from coordinate 6,380,378 downwards.
AATTATACACCCTTTTCGCACGAGGATTTCTACGCAATCCTTGGGAATTTTTCCCTTTCATTGGACCACCATTACTCACACCTTCATAGACTAAAAACAATGCTCTTTCCTGCTTACTGCTCGGACCAGAAAAATTGCAGTGTTCAACAAACAATTTGTTGCTCAATTGGGTATGCCACTGCCTTCCGTGGCCATCGAAGAATACCGACATTCCCTATGCTACCACCATTGATCTTTCCCCTCCGGAGAAACAAAAGTCAATCAGCCAATTCTTCGGTTTTACTAAGACAGGATCACTAACTCGAGCCACACCAGAAGAAGACTCGGGAAACAATGCAGAAATCATGCGAAGCTCCAAACCGCTTGTCGATTGTATCTGCAGTGAAAATAAGAGTGCACACGTATCGCTACGAGAACTGGACTGCAGCATCAAGTTCACCAGCAGTGGAAAAAAAGAAAAATGAAACCGGCACCAGATTTACTTTTGCCAGCATCACCCACTATTTATTTGGGTGACAGCAATCCTGGTCTGAACTTCCTCTCATCTCGGACAAGATAAAACATTCAGGCGAGAGTGCAAGTTGCCGGTCTCTATATATAAACAGAGTCAAGAGGTGAGCAACTTCGTCAAGAGAAGGATGAAGGTTGTCATGAAATTGACAACTCTATGCAATTAGATGGCATCGTGAGTAAGAAGACACGCTCCAATTCCAGCAGGGACTTGATCCTTATTGATCTGCTAGAGCCTAGCGCAACTTAATGCTCTAAGACAAGTTCAAAGAGGGAAAAAAACCTTGCCAAACAAAATCATTTCATGTAAATAAGCACAAGAAGCGGGGAAAAAAAAAATCAAATAATCGCTCTTCTCATAGTATATACAGTTGAATTCCAATGAAGCGAATATCAGCACAGCAAACTGAACACGAAAGAAATGTAGGCGGTACCTACCCATCGAGTGAATGAAGATTTCAACGATTTCCTCTTGCACCTCGTCTTGGAGTGCTCAAGTGATCCTGGGACAACCGGAAACATCATTTTGCTCCTTCAAATGGATGCATTGCCTTTGATCCTCCACACGTTGAAGTTGTGATGACAATTGAAGCAAGTTCATCGTAGTACCACCACCTTCAGGAGACAGATTGTCCTTGGAGTTTACAAAACCCGATCCCCGCAGAATCCCATCGGAGATCTCCAAATCAGAAATCAGCGAATGACTTGGGAGGTTTCCTTCTGCAGAGTCCATCACTGACGAAGATAATCTTTTCAACTCCACCCCTATGGAAGCATGCGTACTCATATCCACTAGCTTGTCGGATGCTTCGCACAGAGAGGAACCATAGTCAGTGCCTGCCATGACCAAAGAATGAGACACTGGAATTCGGGATGAGTTGCTCAAAGAATTTTTGGATAGAGATGACAGAAGAGAGAGAGCACGGCCAGATTCTATGATCCCCGATATTCCTTGTACAGTTGATGCAGTGTCGAATATAGCAAAGTCCTCACTACCCAGGGAGGCGTCATGAAAAGAGGAATGTGAAGAACTTTGCCCACCCAGCTCATGTGGAATCTGATTATTTTTACTGGAAATGCCAGTTGATGTGGATTTTACTCTGCCTTCATCGAAGAGGACAAATTGTCTCTCAAGTTTGAAAGGAGAGTTCAATGATATTGCATTCGGATGCCTGTTTGGGATGGGAATAGCTGATGGTGGACCACGGCCAATTCCATCTTCAGCTTTGATGCCCTCATACCAATTGTTCATCCCATATAGCCCAGAATTCAGAAACTTTTCGCTAGCAAGTGTATCTTGGCAGATGAAGGAGGTTGGTGCTAAAAGATTCCTCTCAAGCTCGCTACCTGCAGTCGTGCAGTCATTTACAATGTCTTTACAATGCATAAAACAAATTGGAGGATTTCTCTAACGCAGAAGAGAATTACCGATTAAGACATACTTGGCAATCAATTTTTCCTTTACAACGGGCAACATTTACACTAAGTTCAGATCAGGAAGCATGACTGGTTTCTCGATATTCAGGGTTTTAATCACAAAGCAACATTATTCAAGTATGCAATGCACAGTGAGAGCTGTCAGCGGCCAAGCCAGAGAGAAGAAAAGCAGAACTAAACACATCATAGGGCTCGTACAATGCCATAATCCAGAGTTCCAATTCCCTCTCATGTAGAGACTGGCCTCGCCTATCTTGCATTTCTCTAATGGGATTTTGAATATTTAGATGCTGCCCAAGTTACACCTTGATATCAGCAGATATAATATGAAACTGCCATCCTGTCTTCTTCCATGTAAAGGAATTGGCTATTCCATCCAGTTTAAAGAACCATGTGAAACCATAAAAGCGAATGGGAGTTGGAACTGTGAGTACATTCTAGTCCTTTCCCTTTCTATTGGAACATGCGATAAGGTTAGCTGAGAAAATTGTGCTATCTTAGTCTGTAGTGAAGGCAAATCTCGAGTTATTTACCATATGTCAGCTTTATTCTAGTGCAAGCTAGAGCTTACCAATCACCAACAATAGAAATTATTATACATCGAAACTCCTGACATAATTCAAAAAAGAATTAAGACAACCTCAAGGTATTATGGAGAGCCAGAGCTAGTTGAACCCATTCAGAAGACCAATCTTCATGGCACATACAAGTAGAGCCATCGGCAGAGTACATGAAGATAGCTCATTCAGTTATATTAACAGGGGCTCTAACTTAAATATTGCAAGCCTACATCTTAAACTGAAAAGAGCGGATGTTCATAGTTCAATAGTCTATGTCAGTCACCAAACATAGTTGTAGCAACGGAAGAAAGTGAAATATATACATCATATGCAAGACCATCCAAAAAATGCAACATCTAGGTTAAAGAATGTGAAGGAAGAACCATCTTTTTAGTAGATTGTGGAGGAAGGTAGAATCGGCTATAACATGGTAAACAGGTGATTTCGAATTAACAGACAATGCATGCCATAGTTGAGTATACTGAAACTCCTAGTGCACATTTAGAGCCAAGATACAGTACACAGTATTAATCTCAAAAGAAAAATGCACATGACTTGGGAAACCCGCAAGCATGTCCTAAGCAATCAACATTCATGACAGACACTCAATCTAATGGCCATGTCCTGGTGACTGTTGCAAACCAGTGTTCATTCATGACAACAAGATTGAAGTAACTTCAAGTCACATGGTAAAAGCACGCAAGAACTGGCTTTGGATAAGATCCTCCGGCTGATGAAAATACAGACCTCACAACTCAGAATGTGTATGTTACTTCTCCTTTATAGTAGAAAGGAATATATTCTGTCAACGGGAAAACCTGCTCCATATCTTAAAGACATGACGGTCATTACATAACAGAGACTAAAACAAATAGCAGGAGACAGCGCAAGGAATCATTAAATTCTCGAGTTCAAGAATTACCAGTGCATCTGTCACTTAACAATGTTTTGAAGTGCATAAGGAACTCCCCTGATAGTGGACAGACATCCATTACCGTTCTGCCCAAAGTGAGTTATGCACCTCGTTTCTAGACTTACTGCAAACTTTCTTCAGATATTAAGACAGACTATTCTTGACCACAACTATCCGCAAGACAATACCATAAAAAATGGCAAATCAGTTGCCATGGTGAAGAAACAGATCTATCTCTGAAGAATATAATCTGCTATGGTAAGTCAACTACCTGTACTCGATTATGTCACACCCTCACCTGCGCGCGCGCGCGCGCGCGCGCGCGAGAGAGAGAGAGAGAGAGAGAGAGAGAGAGAGAGAGAGAGAGAGAGAGTCTAAGTAAGTAAAAGCTATGCAGTACCATTGTATGACTGCAACAGCCTGCCAACACTACCACAGTGAACGCTAACATGAGGCTTCCGGCGACGCTCATTGTGGACACTGAGACGTTTACGACAGCTGCGCTTTCCATCATCAAATTCAGCTAGCAAATGAAACCTGGATGGTCAAAAGTAGTAGATCAGAAACTATCAGCAACGAAATCAACAACAACCGAGTCAAGGTATCTTTTTCCTTAATCTACCATCGAATTATATTAACACAGTAAGATGGCAGAGAAAACTTGCAAGATTGCCAAAATATTTAGGCTCCAGCAATCTTGTAAAGTTATCTTTTCCTCCCCACTCTTTCCATGAAGCTTTCCGCGTAATTGCTCACGCTGAGAGTATGTCCAAAGATAAGCATGATGGAAGATGGCAAACCTGCTACATTGCTGGCAAAAACGCTGTTCGATTCCGTTAACAACCACTTGGGCAGTCTTTGAGTGAGCCTCACACACTTTATGCCTCTTGTGGTAGTCTTTTGAAGAGCTAAGATCTTTGTTGCATCCATAAACTTGGCAATAAGCAGTATGGCAATTCGCTCCGCCAGATCGAGCTCGCTTCGGAGGTGTGGATGATTCAGAAGAAGATAAAACCTCTTTTCCTCCTCGAGGGAATTTTGTGCCGGCCACTTCCCTGGATTCACCAAATCTTCCCAATTGCAAGTCAATGAGCAACGAATCTTGAGTATTGGAGTCAACCCCCGAAACCGATAAATTTGAAGTAGACTCGCCTGCTCCCCCAAAAGCATCCAAGGTAGCCATACTCTGATTTGCGCCATTTCCGTCATCGAATTTATCAGTTAAGACATGCCCGGGGGACTTGGGTTGAACTTGCTTCCTGACCATTTCTTGAAAACCAAGTTGACCAAAACCTTGGCCAACACCTGCTTCTTGACCTGAGACGACCCCACTGTTGCCAAAACTAGGCGGACTCCTTAGTTGCCAATTCATGACAGCATTTTTACTTCGTCCAAGCAAATCAAATGGCGAGACAGCCTCATCTGACACAAAAGCCTTCCCTTCAGAGAAATAGCTCCACGACTCCATCTCGAAGAACACACCAGCCAGCTCAAATTAAGTTCTTGAGCACGGTACTGTAGCTCCGGAGGCCCTCAAGCTCAATCCGAAGTGGAAAGTGCCACCACACAAGCTCTCCCCTTCTTCAAACCCGCATCCTGGACAAAACTAAAGGACCATGCGTCCAAGAAAACTCCGAGCTCACAGGTCGGGCATCAGTAAAAGGGCACAAGAAACATGGCTCGAAACCCACGTGAATCCAATCTTGAAGCAAACCCGGTTCATGCTCCACGAGTCACACTCGATGAACGGGAAAACAAGGGGAAATTCAAGAGAAGCAGATTGAGAGCGAGAAAAGAGAAAAGGGGGGTCGGTGGTCGCAGTTCCAAGAACATAGTGAAGAGGGGGAGCTACAGTTCTAGCGGATCGAGAAGAGAAATAAATGCAATGAGTTGTTCTCTCTTCTCTCTTCTGTCAAATGATATGGGAAGAGAGCTTCGTTGCACTTTACCAATTGGGACTAACTCGACGCGTACTTGTGGCCGACAGAACCCATTGATGGAAAGTTAGCAGCTCCAAACTCCATGGGAGAGAGAGTTTCGAGTTCTTTGTTCTTTGCTATTTCTAGAGAGAGAAAGAGAAAAAAAAATTTGGAAAAGATGTCTTTCCTTTCTTTCTCTTCTTGCCTTTAATGTTCTGATGTTTAACTTCCTTTTGCTGACTGTTTGAGTCAATTTTTCAACCACTTGTAACTTCTTCTTCTTTTATATATATTTTACAATATGTCATTAATAAAATTGTGTTCAGACTTTAAAAAAAAAAACTGAGAGATATTATGCATCGCTCTACAATATCAATACATAAGTATTTTGAATAATTTAAGTTTCTGGTATTATAAAAAGTAAAAGAGAAAAAAAAATTCTTAAAATTTGCAAAAAGTTAAAAAATTAAAATTAAAAATCACCTTGAACACCACAATCTAAATTGCTAATTTCACCCCTTGATTTACGACTTCCAGGATTTATTAGGGATTGTTTCAAACATCTTCTTCTTCTTTTTCTTTTTCTTTTTTTTTTACCTTTTTACTTCTTTCAACATTAGGAGTTTATCTGTTATTTGTACTGGACCTCCCAAGCAATTCCAATGTACTTTTTTTTCTCTTTATGGAATGTCAAAAGAACACTTTCGACTTTTCTTTTCAGAATATTAAAGCAAATATAAAAAAGTTATGAAGCAAATCGATACTGTTATGAAAAATTTGAGTTTTCATGTGCTTTCGGTAAAATAATGAGAATCGGACGTTTTAGAAAAGCTAAGATGGTAAAATTAGAAACCATCTCACATATTCAATCATCTTACCAAGCTTCGAGAAAAAAACATCGTTGGGAATTCATTTACAAATTTTCTTGATATCTTAACTAGAATTCATGTCTTCATTTAAATGTGTTGATTTACCATAAATTTTCGAATGTCAAACAAGAGCCATGCCATGATCTAGCCAATTCACTATACAAATTATGAATATAACGCATTTGATTACTTCACGCAATATAACCCTTAAAAGTAATTAATTTTGATGCGTTAACAGCTATAATTTTATTTAAAAATATATATGTGTGTACGTATGTATAACACATATATGAGTACGGACGTCTCTCAATTATGTCGGGATCAAGAAGACAAGCCCGTTTCCCCCCACTCGCATTCACTCCGTTTCCGACGGTCGTCTCTTTCAACTCTGTTGTCCTCGTCTGACGGTCGTGCTCTCCACGCGCGTAGCCAACGCGTGGTTCTATCTTCCCACGGAGGCTAAGACTAAGAGGAAGCTTCCCATGGCTAGACAAAAACTAAAAGAAAAGGCTGAGAGCGACGGGGACTCTTCCTCCCATTCATTTCCAGCTCAGCAGTTTCTCGACATATATACTCTCTTTTATTTTCGAAAGTTAGAAAAAAAAAAAAACAGAGAAAAAGACACTGCGCCTTGCAAATTAGACATAATTCTTACTTATATGTGTTTCTTAAGATTTTAATTCATAACAATTTCGATCTTAACAAGATGAACTTCAAATAGGAAGTTTCGCCCTAAAAACAGGGAAAAAAAGAGTAAAGGAAATAAAGTGATCCGATAGAGTATATTGGCCTCGATCAGGATGGCAAGAATATTCAAATGGTCACTGAACATTGGATTGTGTTCCCCCTAAATCGTAAGGGCGAGCAATACGGATCGACCAAATCGGGAACTGTCCGGACCGAACTGGCTGATTTGGTTCATTTCCCGAGGGCACTGGTCTGGTTTTTTATTCCATAAAATTGAAATCGGTGATTTTCAATTCCAAATAGGGAAGCGAACTGCCATGATTGGACCGATTATTCTATTTTCTTAAATATAAATCTAATAATTAATCGGTTATTTTTGTTTTATTTCATGAATGCAAACATTACTTAATATATTAAATTAAATTCCGCGTTACTCGCCCCTTCTAATAATCTACCGGATTCATTGGACCACCTGGAAATCGGACCGAATCGATTCCTAGTTCCTTAATGGGATCGGATCGGATCGGACCGAGAGCGATCATCCCTAAGAAATTCTTAATAACATTCGGCACTATCTAGACACCACTTCCATGCGAGCTCCATCTTGCAGTTAACTCTAACATCGAGACAATAATCGCATTTTAGCCCATCAGGAATTATTATCATCGGAAAGACTCGTCGATTTCGAAAGCCCTTTTTTTCCCCTTTACGAGTCATTTATTGATTAGGACACATTCGAAACAACCAATAGATCAATTAGTTAGTCGAACAAATCTTAGTACCATGAACAAAATTTGGGGGAAACCCTGGACCCCTTGATGGGGACGATCATGTGTTTGTGTTTGTGTTTTTTTTTTTCCCCCAACGTTAGAATTCAGACCGCATGAAAGAGAAATATAGAACCTACAACCACCGCAAAAATAGATGGAGGGTTAGTTCAGATAACGTCAAAATGCCAAAAACAAAAAGGAGATTAGATACCATAATCATTGCAAGATTTCATGGGTCACTCGCAATGATTAGCAAATAAAAACTTTGCAAAACGGGAATATGGTCAGCATTAATTGACCTGGTCCGCATATTTGCCACCACTGGCCAAAATAGTTTGATATGCATAGGGAAAAAAAAAAGTAGGCATGTATGTTCCTAACAAACAACCAAAATTTGTCTTGTCAAAATGATCATAGATATGATTAAGTCTCAAACTAATCCATCGTCATGAGATAAATGAAGAAAATTGTAAAACGAAAAAAAAATCATGAACCTTTTGCATTTTTGCCAATTCAGTCTTAAACTTTTAACTTTGTCGATTCAGTCATAAATATTTTCCTATTTTACCAATTCAGTCCTATTGGCTGGACATTATTGACGTGGATGCCAACCGTCCTACTTAGCACAGCCAGTGCCAACGTGGATAATATTTTGAATAGTTTTGTTATTTTTCTTTTTATTTCTATTTTTCTTTTTCTCTTTTCCATTTTTGTTTCTTTGTTTCACTCCCTCACTCGGCCTCAACCTCTGCTGGCAGGGGCAGCCCTTGCCCATGGCTGGCGAGGGTTGCCCTCGCCTAGGCTGGCGATGGCCACCCTCACCAGCCCAAGCGACGACCACCCACGAGGTTGATGCTGAGTGAGGGAGGGAAAAAAGGAAAAAGAAAAAAGAGAAATAGAGAAAAATAAAAACAACTAATAAAAAAATATATTTAAATATTATTAAAAATTATCCACATTAGGGCCGGTGGTGCCACATAGGAGGCCCGTCGTCCATGCCAGCGATTTTTAGTCAATATATGACTGAACTAACAACAGTTGAAAAGATCTACGAGTGAATAGATAAACTCAAAAGGTTTAGGATTGAAATGGCAAAGGTATAACGTATTTATGACTTTTTTGACTGACTCTCCCGAAATAAATGTGCGAGCCATCGAAATTTCTACCAGAAATTGCTCGCGTGCCGAAAAACACACACACACACACACACAACCCACCCCCCGCGGCGAGGGGCCCGCGGACATCTTTGATATGACTTCGTAGATTACAATGGCATGAACATGGTTACAATGAGGCACAATCACAAGGACCATAGGCTCGTCTACTACACTATTCTTTCTGTGAATTATTTTTTAAAAGGAAACTACACATATCTGGGGCAAAGAATAAAGCAATTTACGACTAGCCTTTAATGAAAGTAGTGCATGAAAGCTCCATCACACCAAATTCATAAACAACCCTCGTAGCCAACTGCTCATTATTGGTATGGCCCCCAATTAATTTCCAACCTTATTGTGAAACACGTGTTTATGTCTCGGGAATTGCCCTCACATTTTGATCTTCGTAGCGGTTGGAGCTACGGATTGTGACCCACTTTGTGTATGATGCCCTTTTCTTGTTTTGGTAAACATAAGGTGCAAAGTAAAAAGAAATTACGGTCTAAAGTCTACAATCCCAACTTTATCACTGAACAAAATATGAGATACTTCTCTAGGAGGCTGCAATATAGAGAACGTGGTACTTAATCGCATCGCTATGCCGATATTGGCAAGTATGTCAGCAAGTCGACTGCATGCCTTCCCGAAAAATATTACCAATGTATGATGCCCTTTGGTCCAATCTCATTCATTCATTCTTTCTTTCTTTCTTTCTTTCCGTCACCGATGTATTTGTGTTACCGAATACTTCATGAGAAAACGAAACATCTTCCATGAAAATCACTTTCAAGGTAAATGGTTAGTTTTCATATATTTGATGATTTAGGGAAAGTGTTTTCCTTTTTGCCGTAAACGAAGTTCTTTTTCCCCCTCAACTTAACCTCATGGTTTTCAATCCATGAAAAACATTTCTCCGTAAATTGATTAGTTTTACATCATCCAGACGCCGAAAAGTCGGAAAATGATTTTTCAAAAACAGTTTTCATTCGAGCAAACGGACCCCACAAGTACATTGAAGTCCAACCTAGGTCATTTTTTTTTTTTTGTGGGGGGTCCCAAAACCTAGGTCAATGTTGGGTGATATGGCCCTTTTGGGTTTGATGACATTGGTCCTTTGTTAGCTTAGCTTAAATATGACATATGAAAGTCCCTTAATCTAAGTCGTGTGCATTTGCTTTTTCAACACCCACCATTGCCTCCAATCCGACCCACCTCCCCTCCCAAAAAAAAAACGACCCTTCATTTTCGTCAAGTTTTTGCATTTGTATAACTTCAATCTGTCCCTTTAGGGAAGCACACGTGAACGCATCGCATTGGGAATTGGGGGAGAGTGGTTCTATTCCATGGCACTCCACTCAACAAGACTCGCTTGGAAAGATTTTGGTGCGTGGGAGTTGATCTAATCCCGTCGAGCACACGTTCCCTTTTTTTTTTTGGCTTTTCTAAAGTCAAGAAGGGGTGGTGAGGGGCGCTGGCGCGATCTCGCGTGAGAGTGAGCTGACTCATAAGATTCTTGCATCTATTAAGTAATGTTCAGCTTGAACCATGATAGTTACCTCGCCTCGCCTCGCATCGCATCGCATCGCTCGCAAGATTCAAAGTCGGTTAGATCACGGATGCAGCCCCGTCATTGCATCGCTGATTGCAATGATGGGGGGTAACCGCGACTTCCTCTGAACGGTAATAATAGAAACTTCATGATCTCTCTGTCATCAGCGGAGAGGGCTGTTAGGAGATAAAAAAGCGTGCGGTCCCCCCAAAAAAAATAGCGCGTTAATTCAGATCGATCAAAGTCGACGGACCTCTATCTTCTCCGACAGCGAATCGAGGACGGTCTCGTTAGCTTTTGTTGGATTTAGGAGGAGTTCACCTGCATCCATGAATAGTGGCACTCGTATCACATCGCAAGTACTTTGCCGGCAATTAAGCCGCAGAAAGCATTTGTCCTTCCCCTTAAAAATGACTTGTCCTTAGCGTTAGTCTCCAATAAAACGGGGGATCAAGAATGTACGGCTACGAAACTCGTCATTGGTCCGGAGGTGAGATCATGTACCCACTAGTCCGCTGGTCCCTGCAGGGTGCTGCCCAGTCAGGTAGCGCCTGAAATCTTGCCAGAAATTTCATTTCCCTATCAGAAGTCGATCTGGCAGCAAATTTCATTTGATAAAATCACTGCCGAAGTAGAAATTCGTTTGGTAAAAAAGTTAACTTCTGATAATATTTTTTGTCAACTTGGAGAAGTAAAAAAATTTTACTTGCGGGGCCGGCCACCGGCGGCCGCGGTCGGCAGCCCGCCGGTCGCCGGTCTCCGCCGATCGCCGGTCGCCGGCCACCGCCGCCGCCTGCCGCTACCGATCGTCACCATCGAACATTTTTTTAATAATGTTTCGAACATTATTTTTTTAAATTGTTATCAAACGCATTTCTCTATCAAAAATCAACTTCTGAAGCAGAAGCTGAAAATTCAACTTCCTTGCCAGAAGTCATTCTCGGCCAAGAAGTGATTTCATGCGCTACCTCAGCAGCTGGACGGCCAAAATGTGAGCCGTCGATCAAGTAATCCCCAACCCCCCCCCCCCTTTCTCCCACATTTTTTAAAGGATTAATAATGTGAAAAACCTTAAATTAACATATGCTTATGACAAATTTAGTCCAAACTATTTTTTTATTACAAAAAACCCCAAACTAATTTACTTATGACAAATTTACCCAAAATTATTTTTTTACCATAAAAAATCATAAACTGATATATCTATGATAAATTTATCATAAATTAATTCTTTTGGCCACAGAATACCCTAAAATGGTACACTTGTGTTCGATTTACCCTCTGTTAAATTGAGTTAATATCACGAAAAATCTCAAATCGAAAAACCTGACAAATAGAGGGTAAAAATCCCATAATGGTATACCCGTCAACTGCCACGTGTCGGTGTACCAATTTGGGGTAAATTTATCACAAGTGTACCGATTTAGGATTTTTTGTGGTAAAAAAATATTTTGGGATAAATTTATCACAGGTGTACCAGTTTGTGATTTTTCATAGTATTAACGCATTTTCTTAAAGGAGTGACTTGTGTCTGTGTGTGACAGAGAGACATGAGAAGTGCTAATTTCTGTTGGATATAGCTCTAATTTAAGGATAAATTATAATAAATTTTTTGTCTCGATTTCTCTTTCTCGCCTTTACACTCTAATTCATAATAGTTTTCTCATCTGGATCTATCATGTCTGGACAATTTTTAATTATAAATTTACTAAAAAAAATTCTTAAACCTATTACAATTGTGTCAATTCAGTCTTAAAATCTTCAATTATGTCAATTTTTTTTTCACATTTCAGTTTTGCCAATGGAGTCCATCTACAAATTTTGGCTGAAAATAGTTGACGTGGACGTCGACCGTCCTATGTAACATGACTAGCATTGACGTGTATAATGTAATATTTTAGTATTTTTTTCCTTTTTTACCACGTTAGGGGAGAAAAAGGAAAATAGAAAAAATGCAAATGTTATTTAAATATTCGCACCGACGTTGGTGGTGCCACGTAGGACGACCGGACCCTACGTCAGCAATTTTCAGTCAAAATTGATTGGATAGACTCAATTGGCAAAATTTGAAAAGGTTAAGGACTGAATTGGCACATGTGCAATGCATTTAGGATTTTTTTTTATAATTCTCCTAATTTAATAATATATATAGGCAAATATGAGTCAAGATTTTTATCTTCGTTGCTAAATCGGGCTTGCCCATTCCACAGATTTACATATCATATGTAACTTTTCATCATATATAGCAAAAAACATGCAAGTGAAAATTACTTAGTCAACTCCTTAGACAAGGCAATCGAGACGTTTTGCGTTTTAAGAAACGTGATACATCCAACTCGATTCGTGTTCATTGTGATCTCCTATGAATGTCCTTTAACAATAATTTTCCTAATTACTTCTCCTAATCTGTTGACCTTGCGCCTCTATGCAGATTTACATAACAAGCCGTCCGGTTCTTGTCCACAAGTTAAACCGAGGAATTCTTTTTAAAAAGATTTAAAATTTTTGCACTTGTTATATTATTTTCTTGATCGAAACGAGCATCTTCATTTCATATAAGAAAGCAGTACATAATTTCAATATAGATGCAAATCCTACAAAGTAAGCTGCTTGCAAAGACTGGCACATTCCTCGAAGATGGATATGTTGTAGCATCAAAGTTCATATGGCGGCCAATCACCGAATCTCACATCATCAGTAGCGAGTACACACAAAAAAATTCCTCTCCAGTAACAACAATTTTACCAAAAGGCAGTGCACGCCTAAATTCGTTCAATACCATTACCATGTAGAGAACACAACAACACAAATATGTTAAAGGAATACAACATCTAGCAAATCTCATATCTATCTTTAGATGAGGATAGAAGAGCACACAAATCTGATCTAGCTCTAGATTGGAAGAGAAATGCTACTAAATATACAGCAGTTGATCACAAATCACTGTTAGACAAGTCAACTGTTGAAGATAGCAGCAAAAGTATCTCGAAGATTTGTGGAACGTTCGACTATTTGGAGCAAGCACTTGGAGCTGGAGCAAGTGAGCTAGACATGGCCACGAGCCGGTTTGGGCCCAGAATCGGCCCGACCCATACATGCCATTTAAGGTTCCTAGCATTTCAAGAACCGGTGTTGGGCCTAAGGCCCAACGACTATAAAAAAAAATAAACAAAAGGGAAAGAGCGACGCCCCCAGCCGTGGCAAGCAGCGGCTACAACCCCCTTTAATTTTTCCTTAATTTATTAAAACTATCCTAAATCTATATAAATACCTCTTACCCCTTTCATTTTTTCTCACAATTTCTCACAATTTCTCTCAATTTTCTAAATCGGCTTTCTGCTCAATTCTCTGAAAAAAAAAATGGCAAGTGGAGGAGTTGGTGATAGGGGAAAGATTGCGATGCGATCGATGGGGATGAGGGAATCCAATTATCCGACTTAAGTACACCCCAAGTGCCATAAGTTGTATACGACGCTCATGCCAAAATTTTCAAATCGATTACTCTAGTACTAAGTTTTTGTAACTTCGATCACTTAAGTGCTAACTTCTTTTAAAAATGATCACTTTAGTGCCAACTCCGATTTAAGATGACGTGGCTCGCTGAAAATTCGACACATGTATTTTTTATTATAATTTAAGCTGACGTGGCTCATCGGATTTAGCACTGAAGTGATCATTTTTAAAAGAAGTTGACACTTAAGTGATGAAAGTTACATAAACTTAGCACTAAAGTGATCGATTTGAAAGTTTTAGCACCGAAGTGATCGAAGTTACAAAAATTTAACACTAAAGTGATCGATTTGAAAGTTTTGGCACTAAATTGAGCGCCGTACACAACTTATGGCACTTGAGGTGTACTTAACTCCCAATTATCCTCATGAATATAATCCTCGTGAGTTTGCATACTGGGTAGACGATGATGATAATATCAACGTTATTCCTAATGTCGAGTAAATCCCAACGCAAGAAAATTTTCATCTTTCTACCGGTGTCGAAGAAATGTCGACAACAAAATAGTCGGAACGGGAGGGTACATCTAACCTATGGGAACACTTCATGAAGGAACATTTAGGGGAATTATTGTGTGATAATATACAATTTTACAGCCGGAGGCGGCTATGAAATATTTAATCAGCATCTGAGGTCAAAACATGCAACACAAGTGAGGATCGACACTAGTCAACAATAAATTTTCAAGTATGCCAAGCCTAACACTTCTCCTTTATTTCATTACAATTAAAATATTTATAAAGAAACAATAGCTCAATATGCTGCCATTGAACGTTTACCGTTTAATGTTGGTGAAAATTTTGATTTTGAATTTTTTTATAAACATTGCATGTACTTTGCAAGCAAAACCTGTTCCGATAAATACTCTTAAACACAAACTTTTTGGGCTTTATAAAAATGAAAAAAAAATCGATTTTTTTTTCACAAATTTCAATGAACGTGTGTATATAGGTAGCGACATTGGAATGATCCTAGGCAAACTCATCCCTATATGGATATCACATGTCATTGGATTGGTGACGATTGGAATATTCAAAAAAGAGTTATTGCATTTTGAGTGTTTGATGATAGGCATACATCCAATAATATTTATAGAGTAATTAGACAAATTTTAGAAGAATATGATTTGATTAATAAAATTTTTTCAGTTGGTTTTAATAATGCCGCGTCAAATACTGCTTTCCTTCTCGAGTTGGAAAAGATTATTAAACCCGCTTTTGGCGGATAATTTTTTCACATTAGATGTGCTTGACATGTTTTAAATTTATGTGTACAAGATGATTTACGAACTTTTGATATTTTTCTCAGCCCAATAAAGACATCAATTTGATTTTTATGGAGTCATCTCTAAATTATGAAAGAATAGGGCAGATTTTGTAAATCACATAGAAGAAGACCAATTTTTTTTTTCAAAAGATGTTCCAACTCGTTGGAATTCTACATATGAGTTGCTTAATCAATCTTTTGCATATAAAGATTTATTATGTTCGTTTATTTCGAATAATTTTTCTCAAATTGAGTTACTCCCATAATCGTGAGATATTTGCAATTTTTTTTTATATTTTTTAAAAGTTTTTAATGATGCAACTTATACTTTATTCGATGTTTATTATTCTACTACGCATTTATTTTTAATAGAGTTTGTTAATAGTGCTAGTGTTTTTGAAGAACATGAAAAAGATGATTAAATAGATCCGACTATTATTGCAATGCGAGCAGAATGACTGCATTATTATACCGACATTCCTCTTGTTTATTTGGTTGCTTTTATTTTTTATCCACGTATCAAATTAGATGGTTTAGGCGATTATCTAAATATATATTATGAATGTTTACATTTAAATGCAACAGTAAATGTTAGAACTATACAAGAAGCGGTTAAAGAGCTATAATAGAATTATATAATGAATTTTGTAGTAGATATGATTTGGATAATAGTGGATCTTCCCAACCAAGTGATGTAAAAAGTGGGGAGGATGGTAGAATTAGTAGATGATACAAAATGCTCATTAGTAGGCAAAAAAGACAAATGGGAGCAATATGTAATATTTCTAAATTAGAGACATATTTAACAATTTTTTTTGAGTTGGTGATTCTGAAGGGGACACATAGTTCAAAATTCTAGAGTAGTGAAAGAGCTATTCGACCCAATTCTCAATTTTCGCTCTCATCGCAACACAGATTTTAGCAACCCCTTGTTCAACAGTTACATTGTGGTTGAACAAGTATTTAGCACTGGAGGATTAATTTTGGACAACTGACATTCAAGATTACATCCGAATTCGATGGAGGCTCAAGCTTATATCGATGATTGGATAAAAGCTAAATTTCGACAACAAGAGCTGGATCGAAGCATTGAAGCCGAATTCTTCGATGATGATGATGATGGAGATACATGTATCGGAATGGGTAGCAACGATTGACGATGAGGCAAGTTGGGGTTATCAAATGTTTTGATTCTCTTATCTCCAAGAAAATATATAGGCGCTTAATGATAATTCATTAAGTTCAAGCCCATTCTCCTCCCCGTTTTTCCCCCAAATTTGATTGTAATTTATATTTGATAAATTATTTATTTTTATTTGATAAATTATTATTTTAAAATTAAATTTAAAAATCGAAACTGAAATCGACACAGAACAGCTGGTTTCGGTTCATGGGTGGCCATAAACCGGAACCGCCGATTTATGAATCGAAACCAGCCGGTTCCGAACCGTGGCCATATTTAAAGTGAGCACATTAGAATGGAGTAGCACGCTTCGATCTTCAGAGCACTCCCGTAGAGAATGTTGATCGCGTCGTCTGCACAGAAACAAAGAGAGAAGAATAGATGAGGGGAAGAAAGGGGAAGGGACCCCTTCCTCAGGATTTCTACTTCCAAAGGCTGGGCGGGGATTCAGTAGAGAGAAACCGTAAGAGGAGAGAAAGAGAAGAAAACACCTCGCACATTTTATAATTCAATCCTAGACCTTTCGAAAAAAAAAAAACCAAAAAATTCCTAAACATGTTGCAATTGTGCCAATTCAATTATAAATCCTCTTTTTTTATGATCAGTCATAAACATTTTGTATTTGTGCCAATTCAATCTATCTGAACAGTTTTGATCGAAAATTGCTGATGTGGCATTGCCGGAGCTGATGTAGGCTTTTCTTTTAGTAATATTATATATTTTCTCAATTTTTGTTCCTTTTTTAGTTTTTCTTCACCAGGACTTAGAGGTCGGCAAGAGCACCACGATCCTCGCCCAATGCTGGCGAGGGGCCAACCTTGCTAGGCTAAGTCCAAAAAAAAAAAGCTAAAGAAAAGGAAAATTATGTAAATTTCGAAAGAAACATTAAAATAATATCTAAAAGAATTTCACTTCAATTCCAATAGTGCTACATGAGCGATTTATGTTCAAACTTAGAGGGATGGGCTGAATGGGCACAAATACAAAAGTTTTAAGGCTGATTTGACAAAAAAAAGTTTATAATTAAAATTGGCCCAATTGCAACAAGTTTAGAACTTTTTTTTATAATTTTTCATAAACCTTTCAATCATGCCAAATAAGCACTATTTTTACGATTTTCCAATATGATCTAGTTGGTTATTTTGGTTGGAAATCTTTGAAGGGGACGTCGACGCTTCTATGTGACATGATTGACGCTGACATGAATAATTTGTTTAATTTTTAGCTTACTATTTTATTTTCTTTCTTTATGTATTTTTACAACTCTACCCAGACGAGATCCGGGCGAGGGCCATGATGCACTTACCGATCACGGGCGAGGGCCTTCTCACCCTCGCCAAGATCCAAGTAAGGCCGTCAGGCCCAACCCAAATCCAGGCACGGTCGTCTATTAGATCCAAGCGAGGGCTTGATGCCCTTGCTTGTTGTTGGCGAGGTCCCTTGCCAAAACCTCACATGTGGCTGACGTCCTCACCCGCTCACAATTGAGAAAAAAAAATTAAAATAAAGATAAAGGAAATAAAAAATAAAATTTTTGCATAAATCAGCACTGATCGCTATCACATAAGATAGCTAGCATTCATATTAGCGATTTCCAATCAAAATTTTTCAAGTAGACTACATTGATAAGCCGTCAAAAGGACAATTGAAAAGTTTACGATTGAATTGACACTAATGCAATAGATTTAAGACTTTTTGGTAATTTTTTCAGTTGAATTTCAAAAGATAGCAATCATTCACACCGAGAACTTCATGCGTGTATTGGTCGGCGCTGACGTGGATAATTTTTTTAAAAATAATTCTTAAGTTTTTTTATTTTATTTTATTTAATTAATTATTATTTTTAAATCTCGCCGCCGAGGTCTGGGCAAGGGCCTTCGCAAGCTTGCCCAGATCCAGGCTAGGGCATCAGGCCCTCACCGACATCCAAGATCCAGGTTCCGGTTAAACCGCAAAGGATAGCAATCATTCAAACTGGGAACTACCTTTTGTTTTCTGGCTGAGAACTTCACGTGCGATATCGGATGGTGGACAGACGACGAAGCCCAAGGAAGTTGATGCATCAATACATTGTGGGTCTACATTTCAACCGTCCAAATCCGACGGCTCTCGACCGTCGTCGCGAGTGAGTGAAAGTTCCGAAAACCCCCCGCGGAGAGAAGCCCTAGTTTCGTGCCCTTGTCCTAGTCCCTGTCCCTCTCAAGAAGGGACTCAACCTTATGAACGAGAGAGATCAAGAAAATGACTTGGGCTATAAAGCCAATGAAACTCAGACCCCACCATCTTTCAAGTGAAACGAGGAATTTTCCAAACCCCCCCCCCCCCCCCCCCCCCCCCCCAAAAAAAGAAGGTTTTTTGAACTTATTATTCTTATATCAATTCAGCCTTAAAATCTTTCAATTGTATCAAAATTGTTTTTTTAACATTTTGCCAATTGCATCCATCCGATCAAGGTATGTCAAGCGAACGTGAACATTTTGTAATTGTATCTTAGTAATACTTTGAATATGTTATAATTTGCTTTCCTTTTTCTTTTCTTTACTTTTCATTTTTGGACTGAGGACCAAGAGGAAGGGTTGTCAGCCGACCCTCGCCCTCACTTTGGCCGGCGAGGGCGTCATGGTCCTCATCCAGTGGCGAGTGAGGGTGCTGCGGCCGTCGCCCAGGGCGGGCGAGGACCGCGACGCCCTCACCCAGTGCCAGCGAGGGGAAGTTCCACGACCCCGGTCGACCCTCAGTCCAAAAACAAAAATAAAGAGAAGAGAAGAAAAGAAAAACCCGAAATAATTACAGAGAATTCAGAATATTATTAAAAAAATAATTCTACGTCAGTGCTCGCAGTGCCATATATGACGAACGACGTCCACATCTGCAATCTCCGGCTAAATTTGCCGGATGATCTCGATCGGCAAAATATGAAAAGGTTTAAAACTAAAGTTATTGTCGAAAAGTTTATCACGGAATTGACACAAGTATAATATGATTATGACCTTTTGTTTTTTTTGTTAATTGTCCGCGAATAAAACTCACGACCAAAAAAGGCTGAGCCAGTCGGAGAGATTGTACTTTCGCATTGTTTAGTGGTTTCGATTGTCCGCATTGATCTTTTTCCATTGCATTTTAAATGCTATAGAGGACAGCTTTTTGCCGTCTTCTATTTACAAGATAAGTTCTATATCATAGGCGAGAGGACATGGGAATCACTCAGTTTTTTACTTTTTACCAAGTCCGCTGTTTTATTTCCTATGTGTTCAATTTTCACCTTAGCATCTCAAGGAACATTTAGAATTTTCTCAAGAAAAATATGATAGTTTAAAGTTCGAAAAAGAAGAAAATCTTTCAAGTACTCGGCTCGACTGGAGATCCCGAGCGGATCGAGAGACGCGTCATCGGCAAATGACAGCGCCGGGAGTGCCGAGAGGCTAAATCCGACTTGGTTCCATCCCCCCCTTAAAAACCGACGTTCTTGGCCGAATTATATGGTCGGAGTTTGCTTAACTGCTAATGAACTAGCTGCGTCGCCCCTGCCGATTGTGCTTGAAAGGGTCGATCGGAGCGGAATCTGAGGTTGAATTCCGTTTGCTGGAATTACTCCTCAAGAATTTCGTTTTTTGTGAAGCCTCTTATGGGCTTTCGACCAGCCAAAAAAATATGGGCTCAAAATTCGAAAGTCAAAGAGAAAAGGCCTTTCATGGCCCAATTACTATAGTATCGATACAAACGGGCCTTTCATTTTTCTTCATTTCGTCCCTCCCCCCCCCCAAAAAAAATTTTGCCTCTTGATTATCAATTTCTAAAAAAAAAAAAAAATTGGTCTGTGCAGTCGAACCTCGCGCCTATGATACTAGCGTCCTCACCCCTCAATCTCTTTACCAGAATGGCCACGTGCCTATTGGCGTCAAATTCGAGACTAGAAAAATGAAATTTATCGCAATCGAGAAAGTGGGTCTTTTTTTTTTTTTTTTGGTCCTTATTGTGCTGAGGTCAACCGTCTTGATGGGGTCTAGAGAGCATTAGGTCGTGCTGAGTAAGAATAGGATGGGCCACGCTGAGTAACTAGACAATGGACATGGAGCCGCCCCTATTAAAATCGATTAGCGGCAGCTCGTAAAGTTCTTGTACACTCCGCAAAGGTGTTCAATCCGTATTCGACATCATTCTTGAGGAGGAATTATTAGGGTTTATTAACTTCTTGTTTTTTTTTTCCTTTTTGTTTTGTTTATGTCGGGTTAAATCGTGAAGGAAGACTTGGTCTTTTAAGTTAATGTGATTGAATTGGGACAAATCCGTAGCAAAACTGTTTTTCATCTTCACAAGAGAGGTTTGTTTTGCGTCATGTAACTCCACGAAGAAGTGGATAATACCTCGTTCCGACGTGACAGGCAAGATGATTGGCATCTTGGGTGTCGAGGACCGCGAGGTTTCACGTTCGGATGATACTGTCCAACCACCTCGTTCCGATGCAAATGACTTTGCCGTCGACTGGATTACAAGAAATCATATGACATCTTTGCATATCCGATCAATACATAAGCATCGCAGGTGCGCTATCTTAGTGCTACGCGACGTAGAATGAATCTTCTTGAAGGTCATTTTCCTAAAGCCACGAAGCGTTCTTGGCACGCGTACGCGATGCGGCCTTAGAAAGATGATAAGAGATCTTGCGCGGTCTGCTATTTGCGTTTCGCTCCCGAACATCGATTTGACGTTTAGGGTTTCGTAGTCATCGGCAATTTAGAAAATGGAAGAGAACCGACCCCTCCCACCGACACACACACGCCCCACCAACGCCTTTCCTCGGTGCCAGATTCCAATCCGTTGGTTGATGTTGGAAACGATTGTCGGCTAAAGCGACCGAAATCGATCCAAATTCCACGGGGGTGTGTGGGGGAAATAATGATGATGCGGCCATCGTGCCCAAAAGAAAATCTCAAATCACCCCGTTCCGCTTTTGCCCTAATGGCGGGCAAAAGGAAGGGTCGAGCTTGGGGAAAGATCAGGAGGAGGAGGAGAAATTCCAAAATTGTGTGGGACAAGGAGTGTTGCCCATGGCACTTCCTTATCGTCCCAAAAGCTTAAAACCACACACGTTCCATCAACTCGATAGTCCACATTAACATGACACTTACAACCCTAGCGTAACATCTTCAATTTAAAAAAGAAAAAAGAAAAACGAGAGGAAATAATGTAGAAATGGGCCACCATAAATTATGATAAAATCGGGGAATATCCTCGAATCGAACTAGAGATAATAAGTTGATTTTAGAAGAAAATGATTGACCTAGAAAAATCGGGACTGCCCTTAAGTCGCCCTGCCCTATATAGGAAATAATTTGTTCATAAAATCACCCCGAATTTAACACTTTTTTTTTTTTTGCAATTTCTTCATATACATTTCCTTTTGGCTACGTTTGGTTGACCAGATAAAACTTAGAATATGATATGTTTTATTCTATCATGTGTTTGATAGTTGTCTAGGATAGGATATAGAGAGGATAAATAATCCTAGGGGATGGGGTGTGATAGAGTAGGATAGAATTTCTCTTATCCATTGCTCAAGCCACCCCCCCTCTTTGCCACTCCTTGTCCGCCTCTTCGCCACACCTAACCGCCTCTCCGGCGACGGGCCGCTACTCCGGTTAGGGGGGTTGCCTCTCCGGTGGCGGGCCACCGCTCCGATTAGGGAAACTGCCTCTTCGGCGACGACGGGCAAATTCTTCAACGGACATCTAGAGAACTGGCTTTTGCATCACATCCGGCGAGACCTCCTCGTGGTCAGTCCACAAGTTGACTCCCATCACTGACGCTGATCCTTGCCACTGCTGCCACCACAGACGTAACAATGGACTCGAGAGGCCATCCCGATGAACTGTTATCCATGTCGTAGTCCCTACACCAATGAATCTGCACTTGCTGATCCGGCCAACCGCGCTTCTGAATCACTCCATCAATTTTTGTCAACTAATTCGTTAAGGTAAAAAAGCATTCGGAGGAGTCCACTCAGTTGAATATACGGTAGATTTTAAGTGGACCCACTTGAACGTAAAGAAATTTGCTACCGAATTCCTCAGTCCGCATCCTCACTAAAGCCTGCTAGTTCATCAAGTGAGAAAAATCATCTTCCTGTGCGATCCAAGCGAGGATCCATGTCTAGCGAGCATAGGCTCATATCGGCATCCTCGGAGTACATCCCCAAATTGGGAACCTTATTTCATTTTACAGAATAGGTCAATGATGAAGCTACCATCGAGCACCATCATCCGAATGGTACAAGTTAAGAACCATTATAACTGATATCCAGCTTTTACCAAACAATGATAGGATAGGAAATAAAGATATCCGACTTTTAATCCGCAGCTCACCAAGCAAGAGACAAAATTTGTTCAAATCCATGGATTTCTTATCCTATCATGACTAGAAATCCGGATAACCAAACGCAAATGTAACGATATGTATAAGTATGCCTAAGGAAAAATTGTCTAAAAAGTCTTTGCATTTTTGCCAACTCAATCCTAAATCTTTTTTATTTGTGCCAATTGTTTTCTAAACATTTTCACGTTTTGCCAATTGAGTATATCCGATCAATGTTAGACGGAAATCATTTATGTTGATGTTGAACTTCCTACGTGACATAGTCAACGTTGACGTGGACAATTTTAGTTTTAATATTTTAATATATTATTTTGAAATTTTTTATTAATATTTTTATTTTTTTTCCTTTTCTTCTTTTTCCTTATTTACTTTTTTTCACTTTTTTTCCTTTTCTATTCAATTATTTTTATTTTTCCCTTTTTTCCCTATGGTTCGTGAAAGTCATCGACCTCAAGTGAGGGCCGTACTCGCCTGGACAATGGTCACCCTGGGCTGGCGAGGGCTCGGGCTCGGGCTCGGGCCACGGTAAAAAAGAAGAAGGTAAAGAGGAAAAAAAAGAAAAATAATATTTAAAAAATTAGAAAAAAATTGATCCACGTTAGCGTCGGCCATCCAATGTAGGATGATTAGCGTCCAAGTCAGCAACTTCCTGTCAAAATTGGTCAATATTTTGTATTGGTAAAATGTGCAAAAAATTGGGACTCAATTAGTACAATTAAAAGATTTAGGACGAAATTGACAAAATTTTAATCGGTTTAGGAATTTTTGGACCATTTTCCCTAAATGTGAAGCTATGTGTATATGTATAAGTATGCATAACATGAATAATGGATTGGAAATCTCAAATTGTCCATAATTATATAATGTTAGATGAAGAGCCGTTGTACAATGCGGGCAATGATAGGATCTGGCTATGGGAACAACTCCTTTAGCCATATACGAGATTGAGAAAAGGATCAGACAATTCTTATGGGCTGGTAATACAGTGAATCATAGTTCTCACAAGATTACATGCCAAAGTAGTTTGCTCACCTAAAAGGAAAGGAGGATTAAGATTGTCCGATTTGAACATATGAAAAAAAGTATTATTAGGACGCATGCCATGTAACCTCATCAACTGTCCATCCTCTTTCCTTTGGAATATATAAGGTAAAAGTACAACTGGAGTATCAATATTTGTGCACGGCGCTCACTTTAGTACCAATATTTTTTTTTTGGATCCCTTATGTGCCAAATCGGAGAAAAATCGATCACTTAAGTGCCATCAGTGAGAAATTCTGGCGACTCCACCGGAGTTGGCACTTAAATGATCATTTTGTTAGAAAAATTTGCACTTAGGTGATCCAAAAAATGATTACTTTAGTGCCAAATCGAATAAAAAATGATCACGTTGGTGTCAACTCCGGCGACCTCACCGGAGTTGGCATTTAAATAATCATTTTTCAAAGAAATTGGCACTTAAGCGATCCAAAAAAATATTGACACTAAAGTAAGCGCCGTATACACATATCGACACTCATGCTGTACTTTTACTGAATATATAGTTTTACAATACCAAATGCATAGGCACCCTATTTATGTAACTCTACATTAAGGGTAGTGGTTCGAAATTGGGGATGTCTCCTTAATTTGCGACTCACTCTATTGTTTACCTTGAGCTCAATGTACTATTGTGAGATACATATGACGAGCTCAGACAACTAAGATCCCAATGAAGTGATATAACTTAATTTGGATCAGTGACATTAGCAAACACAATTTTATTTGCTGGTCAGTGTACAGAGATAAATTAATAATAGCTGAGATCGTGGCACAATGGTTACCCACAACTAATATCCAATGTAATTTCTGCAGGGCTGGTATAGAAAACGAATCACATTTGTTCTTATAGTGTGTGTGGACAAGCAGTATATGATGTCGTATCCTAGCATGGGATAAGACACCTTTTAGGAGGATGGAAAGAGGAACTCCAATTGGATGATTAGGGCAACAAAGGGCAAAGTGACCAGGCTCCTCAAGGTATCCTTCCTAACAACCATATATTGCATTTAGATGGATCGCAATATAAGACGGTTCCATTACAAGTCAATTGACTTCCATGTTATTTTGGAATGTAAGAGGTTGAGCTTCGCTCTACCAAAAAATCAGACCTTCTCAAAGGAATGTTGTATTGGTTATTATATGAAGACTTCTTATCTCCATCTTTTCGAATTATTAGCTCTTTTTGTAATATTAGGGATGCCCCTAAACTATTGTGCTTCATCTGCTTTATAACACTTACAATTTCCATGCAAAAGAAAAAAAATGTCTTTTTTTGGGTCGAAACCATTGTCCCCATTAACAACCCCGCTTTTAAGTTATTGTATTGATATACTTACGTTCCCTAATTCTAATCCAGACGCTCCCTTTGATAATCATTTTGTTCCTATTAATCTTGTCGGCCAGCTTTCAAAACCCTAGTTTTTTCCCCTTCATGACATGTAGTTATGTTCGAAATATTATTTTCAGAAGCTAATTAATAGCTGTATTTGGGATATTATCTGTTCCAAAGATAGTCATTGTAATATTATGGCATTGTATATGCAGACAGTATATTTTCACTTTCTAAATTCTATGGTTCTTTTATCTTCCACCGTCAATAATGATGTTGTAAAGTATAAATCACTTGATTATTGGACGACATGAAGAATTGAAACTAGCAATTGTAGAAATCAATGTCTAGAAAAATGTAAAATTTCAGAATCATATCACAGTGCATATAGGACGTGGGTCTAAATTTTCTCTTCTTTCTATCAGTTTTTTTTTTCCCGTGATACACTTTTTTGGGAAAATTATCGAATCAGTACTAATACTCACTCCTAGACATTTCAATTTTGCTAACACAATCTTCAATCTTTATGTCAAATTACCGTCGAAAATCGCTGACATGACTATCCACATAGGACGTCGTTCCCAATAAAGTTATCCACGTCAGCTTGCCACACAGGACGATCGATGATGACTAGACGCCACGTCAACAATTTCCAGGGACAGTTTGTCAGAGCAACTATTTCGGAATTTCTGCAATAATTTAGCACTAGTTTGATAAAATAGAAAATTTTACGACTGAATTCATATATATATATATGGGTTTTTTTTTTCTAACTTTTTGTTTTTCTGTACTATCGCTTTTTAAGAATGTCCGGTGAAAGTGTAACCTTCGGGCGTGCATGCATTTTACTGCCGGTCCATGCGCTTCCCTCATTTCGACACGTGTCGTTTTACAGGTGTTTTTCTGTAACTAAGGAGCCGTGAAATGGTTTAAAAAAAAAAAAGAATCCCACTTGCCAAAAGGAAATTTACTCCTTCAGTCACACTTCAATTATTACCAGCAGACTTTCAGAGCAGAAGTGTGCTGTTCAGCCAGTCATCGATCGACACGTCACCAGTTTCTGTGACTCTCTGCCTTTTTGACAACTGAGATGCCCCCTGGGGGTGAGAGTTGGGTTAAAAGTTCCCATGCCATGCACGTACGCCGGAGCCGAAGGCCACAGCTGTTGTCCTTTTTTTTTTTTTAAATCTAATTACGGGGAAAAAAGATTTATTAAGCATATTGAAAACAGATTTATACCTCTTTATTGCTTTACCAATATAATTAAGAGCTAATACCACGAAAAACTTCAAACTATTGTGCCGTGAGAAATTCATCCTAAACTAATATTTTCATCACAAAAGTCTTCAAACTTGTACATTTATGTCAATTTTACCTCGAGCTAATTTTTTTTATCACAAAAAATCTCAGATCGCTACACTTGTGACATATTTATTTTAAACTAATTTTTTATCACAAAAAATCTCAAATTTGTATACATGTGATAAATTTATCCAAAGTTAATTTTTTGATCACCAAAAATCCAAATCGATACATTTGTAACAAAAGGAGGGTAAAAATTTCAAATCGGTATACCCGTGAATTGCATTTGTCATCTAATTCAGTAATTTGACGGTAAAATTTAACAGAAACTAACGAAGGGTAAATTTATCACAGGTGTATTAATTCGAGGGTAACTTTATCACGGGCATACCGGATTGAGATTTTCCGCGGTCAATTTTTTTTTCCATTAAACAAATGACCGGCTTGATTATTTAAGACGCGAATTGTTGTGGAATTCGGTGCATAAGGAAGTTGCATTCTAATTAATTCCTAGAGTAGGGTAGGACAGATAGTACCATATTAAATTTCAAAAATCCACGAGTTACATCTTAACAGTGTCAAGAAAATTCATCGATCCAATTGCCGTCTTAGCTAGCAAATGCTTGCCCTACATATGCATAAATGGAAAATAGCCTATCCGAATAAATCCTCCTTGTCCAATCAGTCATTATAGACCTTTTACATAATGACGTGGAGGTTATAAAACCACAAGAGCCACCTTTAACTACGACCAACAATTTTTTTTTTGGGGGTGTGTGTGTGTGTGTGTTGTGGAGGAGAAGAAGTTCGTTTACTGCCCAACACGTAGAAAATGATCTCTACGTGAGCTTGAATCCTGCATGTTTCACCAAAAATTAATCATTTTAGAATATTATTCTTACAAAAATGATTATTTGTATCGCTTAAAAAAATTAGTAAAAAAAATATTTTCAATATCATCAATTATCTATGCATAAATATTTTCGCCAAGATGAAAGTACTCTTCGTTCGTTCATTTTTGTTAAGTGATACATGTAATCATTTTATAATAACAAAAAGACTGTTATCCTATATGTGATACAATACACCAGTGAGATTTATATTTCGCCTGCAGCGAGAGCAAATTAATAACCCTGTCGTCGCCCTTGCATTACATACTTTACTTATAACAGGTGAACGTAGACGTTCAAAACTTTATTTGGATGATTTCTGCGCACCTCATTTACCAAACTCTAAGCACCACGAATATTCTTTTCTCTTATTTGTTAGGGTCGTCATATAGTGTTTTCGGGACACTCGTGAACACACTTAACTAAAAAAAATTATTTTGAATATGTTACTTGAACATAACACGAGAATGCGATTAAGTGAAAATGATTATCTTTGTTTATAGATGTGTTTAACAAGTAAACAAGCTGAAGCATAGAACAGAAAATTATACAATGAAGAAGAATGGGGGTCATGGTTTTTTGAAA
Source organism: Rhodomyrtus psidioides (assembly GCA_021437785.1). Taxonomy (NCBI): domain Eukaryota; kingdom Viridiplantae; phylum Streptophyta; class Magnoliopsida; order Myrtales; family Myrtaceae; genus Rhodomyrtus; species Rhodomyrtus psidioides. Next base: position 6,352,528 of record JAILYB010000015.1, on the reverse strand, counting down.
CACATGACAAGTGAGCATTTAAGTCGGCCCGCACTCTTTTTTTTTTTTTTTTTTTTTTTTTTTTTTTTTTTGTGTGTGTGTGGCAAAAGGTCCAATTATTGGAAAAATCAATCAATGGGTGAACAATTATTGGAGGCCGAGGCCAACCAAATGACCTGTCGGGGTGGGCCTTTTGGGAAAATGAAGTACCATTAATGGCAACCATCTTTCCATTTTCAACTTAGTTTTTCCAATCGTCTACGAAATTTTTTGTTATGAAATGCTCGGGAGATACTTGTTAAATATACAATAAGAATATTACAAATGCAAATATTTTTTTTTATTCGTTTACTTGATGTGATTAACAAGTGTCCCGAAACACTCGATAATGAACCCTTTATTACCTAATTCCACGGGAAAAAAAAAAAAAGGGTCTCGAGCACTCGACTTAGCAATCATTTGGATTGCTAATAATTCGTGCACTCCCCAACCTAAGTATAGCCCTCCAAATTAAAGTCAATTTTCAGTGATGTAGTATTCACCGGATAAGAGATGTTATTGCACATGCCTTGCGCTGAGAACTAAATAGATCTACGAACACCGTGACAAACTCGCCCCGTGTCCTCGAACAAGAAGAAACGACTGCACCAAAGAGAAAAAGATCGGCGAGTGTAGCATTTTGTCATATGCATTAGATATTTTTGGTTGCACATGTGATTCGATTTGAACAAACATCTCTGGAAATAGGGTTCTTCAAATTGGCATTTCGAAACTGGCACACATGATGATTAAATGGAAATTTATCCGATCAGTCCTAAACTAATTAATCTATTCAGTCATGAAAAATTTCATATTTTGTTAATTTAATCCTAAATATTTGCGCGACATTCTAATACAGTCACTACCGGCCAATTTTTGCCGAAAATTTCTAACGTGGTGATCAACCAATAGGTATCTGTACAATAGGTTTAGGACTCGTTGGACAAATTTTCCCTATAACAGAACCGTTGATGAACAATTTGTTGGAAAAACAATGTTAAAATAACAACTATGTTTTATAATATTTGAGGAAATTCAAAATTCGAATGGCAATAGTAAGTGTTGGCAAACTGCCTCAAACATCGAGTCTGTTTATAAATTGTAGACCAGAAATATATTCAGCCGGCAGAGGCACAAATGTTAAATTGGCAAAGGCACAAATACTGTGAACAAAACCACAATAAGTATTGAAAAGAAATGGAATTGATACAAATACCGAAGCCTGTGTTTGACACAGTTTCTTTAAAATAGATTCGTACTTTCCCGTACGTGCTTTGAGGTTTCGTGAACGTCTGTCTCCCAGGATCTGCCGTTAACAGCAGAACCGTTATGCTTTAATTCTATAACGGCTCACTTTTCGGTCCTGCATTCCTGTTCGCATATCACGCCCAAGTTTCGGCTTATCGGGCCTTAGTCGGGGTCTGGGATTTGCACCTCCTACGCACGCGTGCTATACATAGTACTTGTGTTATGATAGTTACCACTCAGAATGAGTGTAACCACATATAAAGCACTCCAAGACCTTTCCCCTTAATAATGTGGGACTAGTGTTTTGTCACTTCCCATTTCCAACTCAAGAGTGTTCCTTGAGAAACAATTTCTCATTCTCTCACCCATCAAAATATCTCATATTTTCCAACACTATTTTCCCCGCGAGATGTGCCCTCTGTGGTCTTCTTAATTAAAAAGGACAAAAATCTCTCTCCTCTCTACGAGAAGAAAAGACTAGCGCCTTGTTTTGTAGGCAATCAAGAAAGCGATTTTGGATGTGAAGAGCACCCTAATTTGGCAACCGGAAGAATTAGATTAATGCCACCCCTATAATAATGCCTACTTAAGGGAATGCTGCCCCTAAGAAGGCAAAACATTCGACTTCAAAAATTTCCCGTACGTGTTTTGAGGTTTCGTGAACGTTTGACTCTCAGGATTTGTCGTTAACAGTAGAACCGTTATGCTTTAATTCTATAATGGCTCACTTTTCGGTCCTGCATTCGTGTTCGTATATCACGCCCAAGTTTCGACTTATCGGGCCTCAGTCGGGGTCTGGGATTTGCACCTCTTGCGCGCGCACGCGAGGCATAGTATTTGTGCTATGATAGTTATCACTCAGAAGGAGTGTAACCACATATAAAGCACTCCAAGACCTTTTCCCTTTCCAATGTGGGACTAATGTTTTGTTACTTTTCACTTCCAACGCAAGAGTGTTCCTTGAGAAACAATTTCTCATTATCTCACCCATCAAAATATCTCATATTTTCCAACACAATTTTCCCCGCGAGATGTGCCCTCTGTGGTCTTCTTAATTAAAAAGGACAAAATCTCTCTCCTCCCTACGAGAAGAAAATACTAGCGCCTTGTTTTGTAGGCAATCCAGAAAGCGATTTTGGACGTGAAGAGCACCCTAATTTGGCAACAGGAAGAATTAGATTAATGCCACCCCTATAATAATGCCTACTTAAGGGAATTCTGCCCCTAAGAAGGCATAACATTCAACTTCAACAATTAAGTAATATGGGAATTAATGATTGTCAATGCAAATAGGATATATATATATATATTCGGACTTATATCGTAAAGGGTGTATTTTATTTGAAATGATCCAATTACTGATTGTGCATAACTCGAGAGCAATCAGTGCATCGAAAACGATAAGTTTTCCTTAATTGATTTCTTAACGAATGTCCGTGGGGGCACTCCTTGACAACATCCCATAGATACATGTTGCGAGGGACTACATATAAAAGAAAATTTTGTATTTTATTGACCTGTGTTATTTGGTTTTTTGATGCGTGGTGTCCTGAGAGTAGCGTGAAAAACAAAAAAACTCACATAAATAGATTATTTGAGTATGCTTGCGGAAATTAGTCCCGGGACAAGGTCCTTTGCGGCTTTATTTCAATTTTCCATGCTAAAGTGAATACCTTATTGTATTTAGGTAAGTCTAGTTTAGAGATATAAGAAAGATTAATTAAGCTTCTTGTGTCGCACAAGTCAACAAAAAGGGCAAGACGCTAAAAAAAAAAAAAAAAGATGCCATGGCATTTTAAATTTCCAAGAATTGGAAAGAAAGAAATACAAAAAGTACAGCAGCCTAGATACCTCTCCTCCTATAGTCGACACGTGTTCCCCCGACCCAGATCACTTTTTAAGGTTGCCGTTGAAGTCCAGCGGGCATTACCGTGTAAATCTGTGTCTTCAATCAAATCAATATGAATAATCATAATTTTTTTTTGTCGAAAAGAATATTCATAATCAGAACTAATAAACAATAGCTTTTAGTTAAACATATTTTTTATATTAAAATCACGAAAAACTCTAAATTAATACACGTGTGATAAACTTACCATATGCTAGTTTCAATTAAATTTTACTGTTAAATTGCTGATTTAAAGTATACTAATTTGGGGTTTTTAGCTTTTGTTCCTCACAAGTGCATCGATTTGAAATTTTTCACGGTATTAACCCAATTTAACGAAATTGATTCAGGATAAATTGCTTACAACAGTACCAATTTGGGATTTCTAGTTGTCAAAAAATTATGTTGGGTAAATTTACCACAGAGATACGATTTTTTCGAGGTAGTGGTTTTTTTTTTTTTAATGGGTAAAAGCTTGGAGAACGAAGACCACCATCGGCGATCCCCTTAGATATTACTATGTGAATTCTATGCCTGCGGTCAGAATGTCCGATTTTGAACCATGACTATTGTAGGCAAATTGAACACGCGCCGTGGACGAAAAAGGACTTACTAAGATCTAGAAGTGACTAGGAAATTTGAACTTTGCAATCAAGGGAAACTTCAAACTTCTTCGAAGCTAAACCTTAACCAACTCAGCCAATCACCTTGATGGTAATTTAGGATTTGATTTGAAGGCGACAAATCCGACGATTGGATGATGGCATTCTTATTCGAAACAATCTTCAGACTACGCTATGCATGAAGTCTCGTGTGATGCACGTTGAATATGCAATTGGTGCGTAAGTATTAAAACTAATCGGGTGAAGAAGTTTGGATACTTTTTGTTGTGAAGAGGAAAGGATAATGAGAGCGAAAAGTTCTAAAACTTGCAGCATCTATGGTTGACATTAGTTTTAAAGCTTTAGTTTTTGGGACATTTAATTCCTATCTTGTTGTCATCCTTCGAATTAGTCCTCCCGGTGGCTTCCGATTGACCCAAAAAATAAAATGAGCTGGCCTTTTTTTTTTCCTTGTCCACGTGGCCGTCATTTACGAAGGGAGCTTGTTAAAGTCCCACACAATTTCGTTTTATGGCAAAATGTTGTTTAACAATGAATGGTGTTTTAATTGTTTTGTACTAAACCACAAGTTTTGATGAAAATAATGTGATTTTTTTTTTAAATCGGGGGCAAGGGATCGGGAAAGTGGTTGAGAGCAAGAAGGGGGAACGGGTACTCTCCGGTGACCTGGCGGGGAGCCCTCGCTTGGTGGTGGCCACAATTGCCCTCGCCAATATCGAGCGAGGCTCGCCCAGAGCTCGCAAGGGCCGCCTTGGCCTCCAATCGCCAATCCTTCACTAATGACTAAGGGGGCGCCCTTCCTTGTCCTCACCCTCCTATCTCTTTCTTTGTTTTCGACAATTTTTTTTTTAAAAAAAATTGTGTCTTTTTTTTAATCTTTGGTTTGTTTTTTCATCTTATTCGGCACCATATTAGCGCTATTTGCAAAAAAACAAAAATTCCACATCGACTTTCCGTCCAAAAAGAAAATCTATGAAGTTAATGGAAGGGCTAACGCGAAGAACAACATAAGTTTTAGGACTTAAATGAATTAAAGAACATTTTAGAATTTATGTGAAATATTAACACAAATTTTAAAACTTTTTGTGCGATTACCCTAAAGGTGCAAACGAAAGCTTCTGGTCATATATATATTTGTTCTTTTGCCAGATATTTGCTTGATACAACAGGAGAGGTGTGGTCAACATCAAGCCATGCTGAATTGCTGACGGACCTGCGAAGAGGATCCGGTGGAAAACCTGGTTTGTCAACAAGGGTTACCGAGCAAAAATGACTATCATAATCGCCGAATACGGAGTTCATCAAGACATTATAGGATGCTGTCATATCCCCCTTCTTTGCTTTAAACTATATTAAGGTTTTGGATTTTTATGAAGTTTGGTGTCGGTGCAAAAAATAACTGACATACTTATCATTGGACGATGTGCATATGAGATTAGAAAATTATTTTCAAATGCACACGTCAGCCATTTAACAGTGAAAGTCTGTTTTTTTTTTTTTTAAACATTGGAGGTGGACCTCTCAAAAGGGAAAATCCATCTCGTTTTTCTCATGGATAAAAAAATTTCAAGGAGTAAGTAAGGATCGATGAAAACGAAAGCGCACGGGCACATTGTCTAATACTAAAAGGTGTTATAACCCCTAGTATATAGAAAGAAAGACTCGCAATTACTAAATGGACCTAAGAGCCTAGAGGGGAATGGTAATGCTAGGCATAATATATTTGACCCTTAACTAATGTAATAAGTAAGTGGATCATATTCAATTTAAGATAAGATAAAAAAAAAATACCGTCGCGTGGTTTAATATGTAAATATAACAATTGATTTTATTACATTATATTCTTTGTCATAGTAACTAGATTGGAAATTGATATTTGGAGATTATTATGAGAGAAAATTGATATTTAGTTAATCCCTGAATATCATGATAAGAAATCATAAGAAAACACGCTTTTTCCCTACACTCGTGTCACATTGAGCTCTAAAATAAATGGAGATGTAATCTCCAAATTTTTTGTCTGGAGCAATGCTATGAGTGAGTGGTCCTCTTCAAGCTGTAACCACCACTTGTCCTCGAGATCTATTTCCCCTCTTGTGTTTGGGCAGAAGTTCCTAGATTCCTGTCTTCTTACATGGATTTTTCACGTATTTCTTTGATTCCAACAGTTATTTTTTGAATTCTTTTTGTCTTAGGCTTACAGCTCCGTTGAAGAATTTTTTATTTTTATTTTCTGAATTAATTCTTCCTTGTTCGGTTTCCTAAAATGGAAATAAAGAATTTTTTTTGTTTGTCGATAATGAACTTTTATCAAATACATCTATTTGTTCTTCAAATCTTCCTCTATCAGGAAGCAGAGCGACTTCAATGAGACTGTCCCTCACGAATCGCGTTCTATGACGACTTCTTATGTGAGTTTATTTGTGCTTTAAGGTTAGAAGAGAAATTTGAGCTCTATTTATAGAGTTTTTAACTAGACCATTTCATTACGGGCCATGCTCAACTTGGCCTACACTAACCAGCCCCCTATTAGACTAATTAAGAATCTGAGTATCTTTTCTTTATTAGACCATTACCGTAAAATGGTAATCACAATATTACTTCATGTAGCCCACACGAGAAAACTCTTACAGTAGATCCATACCAAAAAAATTCTTTATGATTGTTCCGGAAAGAATGAAACATAAAAAAAAAAAAAAAGGTTTAGGGAGTAGAATGACTAACTTTGAATGGGCATTCAAATAATTAAGTCTAACATCCAATTATCGTGTCATAAGTAATGAGAAACATTTCAAGAAAATCTCTCTATAATTATTGTTACGTGAGTAGCCTGCGTATTTGTTATTATACGAATTAACCTAGGATGAGCCAAATTTGCATTCGACATTTAAAAGACTTCATCGTTTGTGCTTCCGGAAATAGCTTAGGAAACCACATATTTTTCATCAAAGCTAATCTGAAAAAGAAAAGAACGTCCTCAAGACTAATGAAAAGAGAACAATTTTTACTAATTTTGAGAGTTTTTCTTGGAGACCCATCACATCATCCATCTAAAACAATGCAATGCACACAAATAGCTGACTAGGGCACATGTTAATATACAGAAAAACCTACCAGGGTTTCCCCTTCCTTCATTATAGTATAATGACCGTTCCCTTTTCTGTCTCCTTTCTGTACCCTAACCATTGAGCTCCTTAAGAAAGTTTGCTCGGCTCTTAACCAGGACTGGAAAAGATCAGAGAGAGGGAGAGAGAGAGGGAGAGAGAGAGAGAGAGAGAGAGAGAGATGGGGAGAGGGAAAGTTGAGCTGAAGAGGATAGAGAACAAAATCAACAGGCAGGTCACATTTGCGAAGAGAAGAAATGGCCTTCTCAAGAAAGCTTATGAGCTCTCTGTTCTCTGCGATGCTGAGGTCGCGCTCATCATCTTCTCCAACCGCGGCAAGCTCTATGAATTCTGCAGTAGTTCTAGGTATTCTATTTACCTGCTTTTTTACCTCTTCTTTTCCCTCGTGCTGCAAGTGAATTCTCTCTCTCTCTCTCTCTCGATTTCTCTTTCCTTATCGTTTCGTTCTTGATGGATTTTCTCTTCTTCTTTGTTCTCTTTATTTTCCTGTTGATCAATCAAATTACATCCTGCTATTTTTCTGTTTCTGCCTGCTTACGCCTCGTGTTATTCTCTAGGGTCTATCGGGGTTGTTTTTCTCTCTTTTGTTGTTTGGTCTTGTTTTGTTTTCCAGAGCCCTATTTCCTTCAGGATCTGGGTATTTCTTGATAAACTACATAATGGTTTTTCTTGCTGCAACTTGGCGAGGTTTGAAGTTGTCTTTTCCCATGTCAGCAGCATATGTTAACTTTGCCCTGCAACAGTCTCCAAAATAATAACCTTCTGAGTCATACTTCTTCTTTTCCTTTCGATTGCCTTCCATCTTCATGGAGTTAGGTTTCTTGTTTTAGGGCTAGTTCTGAGCCTTGCAAAGAACAATTTTTTCAGTTGTAAGCAGACAGAATCAAACAACTTTGTAACATGGTTTTTCTTTGTTTACTAGTTTTTGTTCCCTTTTGGCCTTTTGATTTGTCCTGAAGTTTATTGCGCGTTCCATCTTAAAGAGCTGATTCCCAACTATGTCCATCAGTCAAGAAGCTGTCATATGGGAAATTGTAAGGACAAAAGCAGGAGCAATCAACATGAATTAGTGTGTTACTGATGGATTTATTTACCCGAAAAAAAAAAAAAAGCAGAAGCAAGAACTGAAATTACTGTTGTGATATGTTCCCCAGAGATGTGATGTCTTGCAGTGAGAGTCCTGCAATTTGGTGGTGCAATTAAGGGAATTTTCCGAGAGAGAGAGAGAGAGAGAAAAGGCTACTGTTTCTTATTTCCAAAGCTGCTAGATTTTCAAGTATCTGAAAACCCTAAAACAAATTAAAATAATATAATTTTCTCTGTCAATTTCTTTATCATTGAATGTACATCCTTTCAAATTTGCCTTCGGTTTGAAATGATCGTTTTGCTTTACATTTTTCAAATTGCGCATTAACATGTCTTTTTAATCCAATTATTTACAGCCGACGAACCCTCTAGCAGCTGAACAACATTCTCTACTTATAGCACTTCTACTTAGGGTTATGTTGAACTAGTGTTTTCCTTCCGGTTCTTGTGAGGGGCTATCTTCGAATAGTCCGTTTCTTGTGTCCCCAAGATCTTTGATGAATGAAATACCCGGACAGTTTAAATACACGTAACAAAAACCCAGACTGGAACAATGCTCATCAAAGAGCAGATATGAGACCTCTCATGATCTAATCAGTCCAAGATAAGTTAACCAAAACGTTGTTAAACGAAGACATCCCATGAATACTAACTGGTGAAGAACATACTATCGACATTGCTTAGAAATTAGAGAACATGTATTTCGTATTTGATAACCATGTAAAGTAGAAAGAGAATGTATAAAGTATAATCACGGTTTTTTTTTTTTTTAACTCAAAGTGCACTTATAAAACTTTTTGCCTCGCCTACCATCGGAACCGCGGTATCATTCATGACACCGATATTTTTTGGGTCAAAAGGCAAGCAGGACAGCTCTATACGCCTATCATACATAATTTGTCGAATGGTTTATGAAGTTATGAGTGCACATAACGTGGAAATGTATTAGTAAGTGGTACGACTGTTTTGGTGGGGGGGGGGGGGGGGCGGGGAAGGGAAGCTCTTTTTGGGATAATAAATACTCTGAAAGGCAATGTTAATCAGTTGACCGTTCCTGGCTAATTAGTTTTATGCATATGCAAGATTCACCATTGCTCATCTTTTTTTTTTCTAAAGGGAAAATTACCCAACCATTCATAAATCTTGATACGGCCATTATCGATTTCGGGTAAAAATTGGCTGGAATGGTTGTATAAGAATTTTGTGGTAAGGTTAAGCACCAAATTCGCGAAATTTAAAAAAATTAGGACTGAATAGATGTTCATACAATAGGTTTAGGACTGATTCAATCATAAGTAGTTTTACAAAGTATATATGAATGAGTTTGCTGAACATAGTGAACATGGCTATACATATGCATGCATCTACATATATATACAAAGTAAATGTGTGTGTGTGTGTGTGTGTGTGTGTGTGTGTGGGGGGGGGGGGGGGGGGGCTAAATTGCTTGAGCTAATTTGAAACTTGTGTATGTTATATTTTCTTCTCTGTTTGTGATTCTTTTTTGGTCTCTCTTCCCAACTTGTCTCTTGGACATTCTAGCATGACGAAAACAATTGACAAGTACCAGAAGTGCAGCTATGGTTCGCTTGTTACCAACTGCTCCATCAATGAGATGCAGGTATAGCCCCTTTTCTTAAATCTAATTAATCATATTTCCATCTAATAATCACTAAACTAATTACCGCCATCGAACTTAATCATTCCCATCTTCTCGGAAAAATTATCATAAACTCTTCTTATAACTCCATCATTTTTGGCTTGAACAGAACAGCTACCAGGATTATTTGAAGCTAAAAGCAAGAGTTGAGGTCCTCCAACGATCTCAGAGGTAGTAATCCTGTTTATAATAATCAACTCAGAATCTCATTTGGCAATTGATTAGCTAGAAATTCGCTTGAGCATTCCTCTCCCAAACTAGAAACGAAAAAAGGGGTTTTGGCGTTTCGGTTGGCGCGACTTCCTCGATGAATTTTGATGTGCTAAATGAATGTGACGACGTAATAGGATCCATAAGCGGGAACTGGAATAGTGAGATAAGACCCGATCATGATCATCGTTGTGATAATATTCTCCTGGCTAACACTCGATTTCGATTGGTTAGAAACCTCCTCGGGGAAGATTTGGGTCCCCTAAACACAAAGGAGCTGGAGCAACTTGAGCACAGTTGGAGAAACTCTCTGAAGCAAATCGGTCTACAAAGGTGATGAACACAACACAAAAAACCGATGTCAAACGTATGATTTGCTGAATTCTAGTTTAATGTTCTTGAGTTATATCCAATGCAGACCCAATTCATGCTTGATCAGCTTGCTCATCTTCAGCACAAGGTATGTGTGGTATCTCGTGTGATTTCACCACTTTTTTTAATTTAATTTTATTTATTAAATTATTTGTAATTTAAGTTGTCGATTCTTGTAATTTGTACCCAGAACAAATGCTGGTTGAAAGCTAACAGAGATTTAAGGAAGAAGGTAAAATCACTCCCCAAAATTCATCTACACATATGTCGCTGCATCAAGCTCGATCGAATATCCGGCATTAGTTTCTCAAGATTGTTTAGATTGTAACTCAAAAATATCGAACATTACATCTTATGGACTCAAATCATTGACGTTCATGGGACATTACAGTTCACGCTAGATGCAAAAGTCTGAATTGATGATATTCACAAAAGCCTTGATGCTGTCAATTAATTTGCTCTTGGACTAAATATATTGTTCATCAGTTGGAGGAGAGCAATGCAAGGATCCCTCTCCGGCTCGGATGGGAAGCCGAGGATCACAATAACATCTCGTACAGCCGCCTTCCACCCGCAGTCACAGGGATGATCTTCCAGCCCTTAGGCGGCAACCCGACATCGCAAATCGGGTAATCCGGTCTTTTGTACACAGATCGACACCACCACTCGAGGGTTTTCTTTCTCCCGGCCAATTTTTTTTTTCTTTTTCGACTAGATGATTTTCGTTTCGAAGTTATGACGCGTCTTTGCTTTTTCTAATCGACAGGTACGATCCCGCGGGAACCAACGAAGCGAATGTTTCGGCTGCTGACCAACATCCTAATGGATTCATTCCTGGGTGGATGCTCTGAATCTTTTCACAAGCGGGACTACTCGCAGGAAGTATCGTATCGAACATATTTTCCGGTTTTTTTCGTTCTGATATATGATTCTTCCCCTAGATGACCCGGACGACGATCCAATCGTTTTTGGGTACCATCCATGTAAGGGACATACCCAAGAAGGGAGGACGACATGAATCCAATCTAGCTAATTATGTTGTATAAGAATAAAGATCTGCTTCTTATGTCGCCAATCTATCTAACTATATTTGGAATTCATCTGTGTTATTTATGTATGGAATTCCCTTTTGATTGTGAATGTTTTACTTTTCCGGTGCCATGCATTTTGTGTATTGGGATATGTTCACTAGAAGTCCTAAAACTTGTCACAAAGTGCAATTGAGTCCTAAAACTTGCAAAAAGTGCAATCAAGTCCTAAAACTTGTCAAGATGGTGCAATCGAGTCCTAAAACTTGCAAAAAGTGCAATTAAGTCCTAAAACTTGTCAAATTGATGCAATTGAGTCCTTCCGTTAACTCATCCAACTTTCCTTGACGATAAATGTTGACGTGGCTTTTAAAAATATTTTACCTCTCTTACGTGGCGATGACGTGGTTTTAATTTGATTTTTAATATAATTTTTATTTGAATTAATTTATAAAATAGGCTAAAATTGAAAAAAAAAACGAAGAATAGAGGAGAACCAGCGGCGGGGCTCTAAAGCCTTCACCGCTACCGCCCCATGGCTCTGACGCTGCCACTCCACCGCCGCTAAAAAGGGCTGGCCCTTTGGAGTCGGTCCCGCTCCATGTCAGGTGATTTTGGCACTTCGCGTCCTCCAGTCTTCTTTGACGTCTGTATCTACTTTGCATTTTCTTTTGTGGCACCAAAAGATATGACTCTACGATCCTCCGAAGATCTCAGCATTTGATGTTCTACAATTTTTGACACTTCTTGGTCTCATCGCGCTTCTTGTGAAGGATTGCGTGATTCTTCTGTCATTTTTGCTGATCGATGCATTCCAATTTCTTCATGCATCTTTTGTCTTGTCATCATTTCATGACGTCCCTCAAGCATTCTACTATTTGACATCCGCAAGCACGGGTTTACTTGTGGTTGAATATTTCAACAGCCTGAAGTGTCAAACGACAGTTTCCTTCATCGTACCATGTCGCCCTCACCTTACGCTTTTAAAGGTCTATGCTGGAGAAACAGATGCTAATCTTAAACAATCTTTTGTTCCACATTTTCATCATGTAGGGAAGGCAAATTTCCCTTCGTTGGTGTTCGACCATTTTATCCATGCACAACTCGTTCCATAAATCTCCTCACACCTATCCACAAATGGATATTTCTTCTCAATCTGTTTTTCACCTGTTTTAAATGAAAAGACAGAATCAAAAGAGAGAATTTGAAAAAGAAAGCATAAATCCTTTCAATTTTATGCTTGCAATGTGATAATAAGGATAAGAATCTTTACACGAGCTTTAACCTTGTGTGAAAAGTTCTTATCAATATTCTTCAAGAGAAAGCATACCATTAAAAGGGATGTAATCCACGATGATTGCTTTCGATCAATTCCAAAATCGGTGGGAATGTTCAAAAGCGCAAAACACAATTATGATGTTTTAAATTTAATTGGAGATATGGTATCCAAATAAAGCCATTTGCTAAGAACGAGAGTAATTTGGACATCTATCTTTTTATTAAATTTGGACAACATGAATAATCTTGGTCAATTATCGCTGGTTACCAATGATGCAAAACATGCATGAACCCATTCAACTTTATAGTTCTTCCGGTAAAATTGGGATTGGATTCCCCTATATGGCCAAAAGGTCAGATAAGATTTCCAATTTCAATTTCTTCTAAAGAATTATAAAATTGAATTTGAGTATTCGAGTGATTGGAGGAAATGCCACTATCACATTCGATGATGGATCAAGAGAAATATACGAGATTTCAATCAAAAATGAACACAATACAAATAGATCCCTAATACAATCAATCTAAGGGATGAGATACAAATGATTTCAGAAAAATAAATCCTATACAGGAGGACTAGAAATGCAAAGTAAATCAAAAGAATGTGATCCTAACACTAGAGATGCCCATACCTTGGTCTTCGGGATATGACTTCAGGATCACCTATTCCATATTGTTATCTCCATTGGACAAGACTTCCATGACGTCTACAGGGAGCTCTTCTTGTCCACCTTGTGCTCGCAATGGCACGGCACGATCTTGGTCTTCCATCAAGAATATTGGAAGAAAGCACCTCTATCTACCCTCGAGATGGCATTTAATCCAATTACTAGAATTATGCTATGAATGAAATGCTCGCATTTACATTTACTGAAATAAATTTGAGGGATAGAAAAATCTTACCAACCAAACTCGTTGACTTATGTGCGGTTTTAGGTATACCAACCATCCACATACATGCGCATGGGACAAGTGAGGATAAAACTATAAAATCAAGATAGGGTTTGAAACCTAAGGCCGAGGCTCCCACCTCGAGTTCTAGAGAGGGTAGATTCCATTGCACAAATATCGTTGCATTGGACCCAATCCAAAGTTCGAAGTGAGCGAAATTGGAAAGTGGATTACCCCATGCTTTTCCTCAAGGAGATTCCATTTCCAATTCCTTCTATTGGTTTCCTAAAAGGGGTGCCCGGGGTTTAGGCGCGGTTGTGTGTGTTTATGTGTCGTGATCATCACAATGCAAGTCATGCACAACAGTTTATATATCAATCAGCGCTTCAAATCATCCACATAACATACATTCCTACGCCCAACCAGCATAAGACAATGTCAATCACAGACTACTCCTCTTATCACTCCAATCTGCAAAAACATATAACACCTATCGTAAGCAGACTTACCTCACCTTCAAGAGCGCCTGCAGAGTTCGAAAAATCACCCAACATTTTTTATTACGGCCTAAGTCCACTTGAGGTCTAGAACCATAAGTTCTAGAGCAGATCCCTAGCGGTGTCGCCAGCTGTCGCGACCCGTCCTCAAATTTTCTTTCGGTCGACGGCGTAATGGATTGCCGATCGGGCCCTTCCACTCTGTGATGTGGATCGCGGGCTTTCTCGGCGCGGGCCCTCCCAAGTCCATACCAAATCGCGACGGGAGTATTTTTTGGAATTTCTCGACGGTAAGAGTCGATCGCTTCGACCTTAGTGTGGTCATGGTGGCATGTGCAACGTGTGTGTGCATGCATTTGTAGTCGCCACCAGTCCTTCTTGGAAGGTAGACCGGAAACCTCACTGACCGATTGGGAGAGATCAATCAATTCTACGGAATCAGAGATTTTGGGTTCGGGGACTTGGTTACGCTGGTGTCATTACCAATGCCCTTTCGGTACCTAACGCGAGTGATTTCCCTAACTAAGATTTCATGCAGGCGCAATTTTGGGGTGAGGTAAGTCTGATTCAGGGTTTCATGCAGATTGGAAGACTAGTCTTATCAATGACAATCAATTTAATGAAAGCGCAATCAAATAAATCATAAAGTGCATATAAAACGCATCAAATCAGCATGGCATCCCTAGTATAGCCCTATTGGCTTAGAGAAGAGACATTTGAAGTACGGAAGGAGTTTGGGAATGATTTGAAGGCAATTTGCCCATTAAGGGCAAAATCGTCATTTAGAAAAATAAATCAGAATTTCGCGATAAGGGGTAAAATTATCATTTTGGAAAGGGATAGGAACCCAAGAGCGTTAGAAAAAGGATTGACTAATCGAAATGGCCCATTTCCTATTTCTTGACATTTTTGGAATGATCTTCCCATGAGGGGCAAAATCGTCATTTTGGGAAAACAAAGGCAATTTACCCATGAGGGATAAAGTTGTCATTTTTAAGGGATTAGGAACCCAAAGAGTTAGAAAAAGGATTGGCTAGTTGAAATGGCCCATTTCCTATTTCCTGACATTTTTTGGAATGATCTTTCCACGAGGGGCGAAATCGTCATTTTGGGAAAACAAAGGCAATTTACCCATGAGGGGTAAAATTGTCATTTTTAAGGGATTAGGAACCCAAAGAGTCAGAAAAAGGATTGGCCAGTTGAGATGACCTATTTCCTATTTTATGACATTTTTCAGATCTTTTCTTGATTTTCAAAGCAATTTACCCATGAGGAGTGGAATCGTCATTTTTCGGAGGGATTAAGGACCCAAAGCTTCGGATATAGGATTGACCAGTTGAATGTTCCAATTTCCTATTTTCTGACATTTTTTAGAATTTTCAGAATTTCTTCAATGTTTGGAAGACGATTTGTCAAAAGGGCAAAATTGTCATTTTGGAAGGATTGGGGTCGGGTTTCAAAAGACCCAAAATAGGTCATGACAAGTTGATTTTGGCCATTTCCTATTTTGTAGAATTTTGTGAAATTTTCGAAATTTCTTCAATATTTTGGGAAGACGATTTGCCAAAAGGGAAAAATCGTCATTTTAGAAAGATTGGGGTTCGTAAGACCCAAAATAGGTCATAGCCAGTTGATTGTGGCCATTTCCTATTTTCGAGAGTTTTTTTTGGAATTTTCGAAATTTCTTCAATTTTTGAGAGACGATTTACCTAAAGTGCAAAATCGCCATTTCGGAAGGGGTCGGCTTTTAAAAGACCCAAAATAGGTCTTTCCCAGTTGATTGTGGCCATTTCCTATTTTCTGGAATTTTTTTAGATTTTTGGAGTTTTTTTTTTGGAAAGATGATTTGCCAAAAGGGCAAAATCATCATTTCGGAAGGGATCGGGTTTCAAAAGACCCAAAATAGGTCATGGCCAGTTGATTGTGGCCATTTCCCATTTTGTGGATTTTGTTTTTTGGAATTTTCGACATTTTTTCTGATTTTTTCCGATTTTTTCATTTTCTTTAATAATTTTCCTATTTTATTAATTAAATTTTCGGATTTTTATAATTTTTTTGAATTTTTTTATTAAAAATATTTTCTGGACCGGACCAAACCCGGCCTGCGCCTCTCGGGCACCCGGCCCGACCCTACGGGTCGAAAACCGACCTAAAACGACACCGTTTTGATATTTTGGAAAAATTTTCTATTTTTTTTTATCATTTTCTTAATTTATCCGAAAATCACCCCATCGGACTCTCCCGAACGTGCCACGTGTCTTTCCTTGGTGCGTCCGATCTTGGTTTAAAAAAGGTATGATTAAAACCCTAGATCCGACGATTCTCCAAGTGCCACTTGGCGTCACGACGACCGTTGGATTAACTCTTTTTTTTATTTCAGAAAATCATTTATAATCATTAAAAATATATCTTTTTGAAAAGCCTAGATCGCGACACGTGGCAAAACCACAACCGTCCGATCTAGGTTTTGTTTATTAGTGGGAGCCGCCCCCACTTTGCCGATGTGGCCGCCACGTGGCGTGCCACGTCGGCGCTGACCGGTCAAACGTTGACCGGTCAGCCCCTTGGCCGGAGAAGGCGACCGGCGCCTTGCCGGAACAGTGAAAATTTAGGTGAGGTCGCCAGAAACGTTGCCGGAAAATCGGGACCGAGCCCGAAATGCGTGGAAATTTCGCCCAAATTCACCCAAATGATTCCCCATCAACACAACAACATAACCAATACAAGAAAAGCAATGAACGACGCCCAAAAGGCCCCTGGCCGGCCGTGAACAGTACCGGTTCCGGCGAGGATTTTTGTGAAAAACTTTTCTTTTCCAGATTCGATACCACACCTTCAAGAGACATCCAATGGGGGTGAGGAAGCTTACCTGAGCTCCATTAGAGCTCGGCGACTGTCGTTATCGCCGGCGCGAGTCCTCGACTCGGGTATGCCCGGGGAACTCCGACCACCATTTCCGATGGGCTCCAATGAAAAAAAAAGGGGAAGCAAAGTTCAGAGTCGGTTCTAGAACGCGTTACGGGCAAGAATGTGACAAGAGATGTTTGGATATGGCTTGACCGTGACTAATATACAACGAAACGGTCGGTGAGCATTTTATCAAACGGTTGGCGTGCGCGTGAGAATCCACATTCAAACAGCAACTGAGGGGTACACGGGGTAAACCGAAGCAAACAAGCATTCAGGCATCACTAGACAGACCTAAACTAACGTCGGTATGTCCTTGGTTTGGCTCAGTTTTATTGAAAATCAAACCGGACCCAACATCACAGTAGCGTAAAAAAACAGAGTATGAAACAGGGGTGAGGATACCGACCTGTTCGAGGGTCGCCGGCAACAGCGAGGGCTCGACGGCGATGATTCAAACCTCGTGAAGCTTGGAGGCTCTCCGTGGAACGCCGGAACCGCCTTCGATTCTCGCCCAAACCTCCCCGATTCTCGGTTCTCCTCTCTCTCCCTTTTTGTGGATCCGAAAATGCCCCCTACGCATTTTCTTTCTCCGGCCGACCCTTATACCCCGAGCCGTCCGAGATCGAGGACGATCACGCGCTCCCACCTCTCTGAAAAGAGGTCTGACCTCTGAGCCCTTGTCGCGCCGTGCTTCCTCGTCCTCTGCCGATCCCCTGCTTTTTCTGCTCCTTGTACGTGAAGAGAGAACACAGGTCTGCAACCTTGTTGCAGACCCGGTTCGGTCGGGTCGGGTCCGACCAGACCGATCCGACTCCTTCTTTTCGCCAAATTAAGCCTCGAATTGATCATGTTTCATGAAATTTATGCCAAAATCGGACTCCTCAGCATGTTTTCCATTTTAAATGAGTATTTTTGTGAACGATTGAGTTGGAATTTAATGAAAACCCTAAATCGTGTCTAGGATCCGAAAATGGTTTTTGCTAAATCGAGGCTCAAATGTCCAAATCAGTCCAAATTGAGGTCACCAATGAGTTAGGGACGATGAAAACTATAGGGTAGAGCTGTTTGATTTTCATGGGTGCCCCTAGAGAGAATTTAATTTTGAAATTTGTGAAACCGGGGACTAAATTGAAAGAAAATTATGCAATTAAGCAATTTTGGTTAAAATTGATAAAATTGAAGGGTAAATCGACACAATTTCACTTCAGGGTTCTTGATACCAATGTCATAGCTTATTGAAGGTAATAATTGAAAATTAAAGAACTCAGAAAGTAATTTTTATGCTCGATTCGGGTGTATGTTTGTGACGGAACATAGTGACCCAAGTCAAATTTTTGAGATTTAATAAGACCAACTTGAAGAGGGAAATAAAATAAAATTATTAACTATTTTTTTGTAATTTTCTGACCACGAATGGTATTTTTCCTGATTTTTTGGGTATTTTTATATTTAAATAAATTCGAAAAAATATTAAAAATTACGAAAAATATTTTTTGTTCAAAATTGGTTCCTAAGGCTAGGCCAAGGCTTCCAAAGTTGATTTTGAAATTTTATGACTTTTTCTGCTATTTTAATTAATTTTGGAAATAAAATCGACATAAATGATGATTAAAAATCAGGTGTCAACAGCTGTCCCTCTTTGAGAGTAAGCTCATCAGAGGTTGCTCTCAAAGACAAAATGACACTTGAGCCTTAACCGACTCGATCGGACAGGAAAATGCCATGACATCGGATCCATAGACCTTTAGATGAAAGCTCACATTAATCTTTGGTTTGCTTTGACAGTTTGAAGCTCACCTATAGGGCATATGGATGATGCTTCCTGCAATGAATTTCAAGAAGATACCTAGGACTCGTCATTCAGGATATCCTAGGGAGATTAAGCTTCTGACCCGTATGGTAGGCCAACCCATAATAAAATTCCCAACTACATAGATTCTAAAAACGACAAATCCCGTCTTGTGGGGATTCATTTTGTTCTAACCCGTATGGTAGGTTAACCCATGATAGAATTCCAAACTAAAGGAATTCTAAAGACGACCAATCCCGTCTTGTGGGGATTCGTCCTGTGTACCTTCTAGGAAAGGATTTAGGAAGCGACTCTCCTAATGAGAGGTTTACCGAAAGGAACGCCTGTAAGAAAGGCCACAAAATCACCCCAATGTTGTTTTATGGGCAAAGAGCAGTAATGCATCAATCTTAGATCATCCTAACAAGAATCACTAATCAATGTCTATAGGAAAGACATAGAATTACCCAAATGCTATTTTGTGGGCAAGCAAGTGCGGTAACGAATCAATTTTAGATCATCCTAACACGAGGAATCCCTAATGGATGTCTATAGGAAAGACACGGAATTACCCTAATGCTGCTTTGTGGGCGAGTAAGAGCGGTACGATTTTAAAAATTGTTTTTGGGTGCCATTCTAAGATCTAGAAAAACATTGATCAAAAGAAGCTCGAACCCAACTCATTTTATCAAGAGAGGTGCCATTCTGGGAGCTGGGTTCTCCAGGTATCCTGCAGAAAGTTCAAGCATGGGTACTCCATTTCATGGAGCAAATGTTCTTTTGGGATTTGGGATTTCCAACAATCCTGTAGAAACATCAAATACGTGTGCTTCCTTTTATGAAGCAAAATATCTTTTTGGGATCTGGGAGTTATCAAACGAATGTACTCCCTTCCATGGAGCGAAATATCCTTTTGGGATCTGGGGTCACTAGGAATCCTGCAAAGATATCAAATGAATGTACTCCCTTTCGTGGAGCAAAATATCTTTCTGGGATCTGGGGTTACCAGGAATCCTATAGAGATATCAAACAAATGTACTCCCTTTCATGGAGTATATGTTTTTCTGGGATTTGGGGTTTCCAAAGATCCTGCAGAAAAATAAATTTGTAAGCTCTTTTCCTCAAAGCGAGGCACTCTTTTGGGGATTTGGGGGTCGCCAAGGATCCTACAGAAGTTTGAGCCTGAAAGATTTTTCTTCACCAAGAAAACTTAGTAATCTTCGAGAAGACAACGGCTGTCCATCTGACAAAATTTGTATGACTTAAGTTCTAGTCATGCAACGTACATTTTGATGTTGGAGATTATCCAAAACATCATTGCAACATGCAAATGTGATCACAAATTTCTTGCACGGAAAATCTGGATCAAATATTTTGAAAATTTCAAAAGAATTTGTTCAAAACATCAGTTGGAGTATTTCTCGACAAGGAGGACTTCTCACCTGCTTTGAGATAAGGGTCTTTTATAGGGAATGCACTCAATTTTCTACTAACTTGTGCCTAGGTTTCAAGATCATTCGTAGCGCATACATTTCGTTTGATCGATCGGGAGGTCTTCCACGGGGATCGTAATGTTGGGCTTGGATATCGGTTTCCAAGGGGGACTCACTTTTGAGTCAAGGCCATTGAATGAAAGTTTTTCACTACTTGCTCCGGGTTTACAAGTCAAGAATCCTGCAAAATGAGAAAAAAATAATCTTGCCCGTACATCTTCGAGCTAAGCTATATGTTAACCCAAGTGTCTTAGTCAGAAAAGACTGCTTCAGGGTTATAACATTGGTAGGATTGGGGACCGAAAAAGGATTGTTTTTGGCCCAGAAATTTCGAAGGGTTTGACGTTGGTGATCATTGCAGATTTGTCAACTGTCCTTTCCTTTTTGAATTTTCAATATTTGAGGTGTACAACCGCCTTCGAAGCATACACAAGTTCTTTAGAGATGCCTCTTCTTGCTTTAAGAGACTGACAACTCTGTCCGCGTCTTTGCCTTGAGCATGACATCATTTGGGGAGTAGTCCTTTTGATCTGACTCCTTCGGGGATTTTCTTTTTTCCAACCAGGCTTCACTGGGGATCAGTATAAATAGTTTGATTGAACATCAGCCTTACTTTTACCAGGCACTTTGCATTTTCTTGATGCTGAGGATTTTTCTTTTTCGTTTTTTTATCATCTTTTTTTTTGTAATCCCACTTCTTCTTATCTTCAAGAGATCATGTTAGACATATGGCCAAATGTCTAAACATGCTTAACCATTAACTTAGGAATTTCTTCGTAAATCCTAAGTCTTGAACTCTTCCGTTTCTGAAGTGATGCTGCATTTGTCTTGAAATGTGCAATGATCACCAACGGGTTCATGAAATGAATTTGCAGGCTCAACTTGGCTATGCAAAGGATATGGTGTGTAGGATAGAGAAATGAATGCTTCTCGTCATCCCATGACAATTGGATTACCGTATAAACAACACACAAAGATTGATGTTAGTCCGAGCAAGAAAATTTCTAACCATTTTCTCCTGATATTGCTGGACTCACCTCCATTTGGCCCCGATGTGGGGTGGTTCTTGATAAAGTTGAGAATGAAAAACCACCGTTCAAAGGGGTTATCAATGGCCACCTGTAGTATTTGGGATAAGAAACGAAATGCCCTCGTCGTCTCAATCCATGTAATCACTGCGAATAATCCCTACCTTCGTAGGTCCATATTTTGCTATCTAATCCACTCCACTCATCTCTCAAGTGTGTGTCATACGTGTTTGGATTAGGCTTTGCCTCTTATCTTTCGAGAAAATGTCCTTTTGAGTGGTTTGAACAACTTTTGTCTGGAAAAATCTCTTTTATTTTCTCCAAAAATTTTCCTCCAAGGGGATTTTATGATGCACCATGCATGTTCCATTCATGTTTAGACAACCTCCCGATTCAAAACATGAATGTCAATGAATTGAAAATCCTACGTCTTTTTGGGACGTGAGGGTTGAAAGAATTTTGAAAATTTTCAATCTCCAATGAATTGGGAAAATGGATACTCACCTGTCCGTCATGGCTGGAGATCCCTGGAGATATAAAAGAAACATGTCATTGTATGCTCACGAATTTTTCAAAAAATTGGAACGATACATCTTACCCTTGGTCATGTGCTCCAACGAGTATAAAATGGTTGTGAAAATCTACATTTAACTGTTCACCCTGATGGCGAGCCCCTATCAAGGACAAATATTAGGTGTCAATTTGCATTCCAAAATTCAAGACAAATTGAAACGATACTGCCTTACTCTTGCTTTGTGTTTCCATTTAAACACAAATGTGCGGCTTGCAGAAGTCGGCCATCTAGCTTGTGGCCACAATCTCTTCGTCTAGTTGGGCAATGAATCCTTCTCAAAAATTTGCACTGGAGGAGATCCATTTGTGCTTTTGGACGTAATCCACGCCACTCCTCAGGGTTTCTTATTCAAGGAAACAGGAAATTCGTATTAAACCGCATGTCAAAGTATGTAGTGTGGAAATGATACTTTTTACCATCCACTCGGTCTTATAATCAAAGACCATTTCTTGGAGTCCTGATTTTCGAGGTCGATAATTCTATTCGCCTCCCTCTCGGTGAGTTCTTTTCTTTTGAGGCTTTTCAGTGCCAATAATTTCCTGTCGAATGAGAATAAGCTCATATTAAGCATAGGATCATCGGAGATCAAATTGGAACGATACAAAGTTACCGTTCACCCCAAGTTCGTATCTTGGGGTTTAATTCTGATGCGGACGACTCTGCTATTGCGTCCATTGACTTTGTCGAAGACGAAACGTGTTCCTTTGTCCAGCGTACAAATGATTCACTTGCCCCAGTTAGGCGTGATTTGTCATAGCTAGGCGACGTTTACCCAAGCTAAATTCCTTTTGGCATTTTGCTGCAATCCCTATCTTCTTTGGGATGTCTTCTCTCCTGGGATCCATGGCGACGTCTTATTGACATTCCTTTCTTTCGTTGATTGTCGACGCTTCTCATTTAATGGGGTCCATTTCAGTATAGTATACTGATGCGGATGATGGCTATCACATCCTTCCGTTTGTATTTGTAGGTGTTGTTCGTAAGATGATTCTTGATCACATCAACAACTACTTTGCCCCAGTTGCGCAACGTCTACCTTGGCAAAATGCCTTAGTACTTTCCATGTTCTTTGACGAATTTCAATCCAATTTGAAGAATACACCTACAAGCGTGGGTCCTTATCTGACTTCATTTGGAATTTTAGGAAATAGATACTCCCTTCGAGGTTTGGTCCTTCCAATGCTTGAAGGAACGATGTTTTTTCAAACATGCTGCCCCAGTAAGGGTTGTCTCGATGTTTGTCATCTCTGAGTTCGATAACCCTGCCCCAATGTGCTTTCGTGAGGTTCATGAGAATTTTCCTCGGCTTGGCTTCTCGAAGGAAAAGGAGGGATTTGCTCCCATGGCCTTTTTTGCCGATTCTGGTCATCCGTCTCAACCACAAGAGTTTTTGATCATTTTCATCTATCTCTGGTCTGCTTGAGGATTTTGGAATCTGTCTTGTGGCAATTTGGTGACTCCCTCAACCACAGTTGCCATTTGAGGTATTTGACGTTTCCCTACCAAAGAGAAAGAACCTCATGAGTAAAGGGCATGTTGTCGTGACCCTCTTGAGGTTGTCGGGCTCTCGAGGGCTAATGGGCCGTCCTGTCTGGTCAGACGCGGGCCTCTCCCAAGGCCCATTACCCAAATCGCAACGGATGTATGCGTGATCGACTTTCAGTGTGGTCTAGTGACATGTGCTAAGTGTGCATGCCATGGAGTCGCCACCAATCATTTTTTTAGGGTATGATTGGACCACCCAATCGAATAGTTGGGAGTTTCTATTCAATTTTGCGAGAACCAGAGAAATGGTTTCGGGGACTTAGTTACGCCAACCGTCAGAGTTGACGCCCTTTCGGTACCTAAGTTGACTGAATTTTCTAGCCTGAGATTCATGCGGATGAGTAAGGTATGAACCATAAATCTAGAAATTCATGCAGATAGGAGTGATTATCCTAGCAATCACAATCAGTAATAAAATGCGCAACTCAAGGAATCTAGATATGCAAATAAATCACATGGCATTCCTAGTAATGCCATATTTATCAATCACAGCTCAAGAATGATTTAGCTGTCCTAGCCGTTCTACACTCGATCTAACCTAAGAAAAGCATTAGGAAGCATCGCAGGAGTTCGAGAGTACTCACATGGGGTTCGCCGTGCCCTGGTTTGGTCTTGGACGAGCTATCGAGCTCATGCCGACCCGATTATATTTGGGGATCCACTCGGCATTTTACACCATGAAATCATGTGAAACAAAAACGAAAATATTCAGCAAGGGGAATTTATTGTAGATGGTGGTCGATCTAATTGGACGTCAAGACTAAAAAATATGTAGAAATTTACAAATTAAAATACTCGAATGACATTTTTTTTCCAAATTCAACTCTATGCGTCATGAAGAAACACATGCAATTGAACTTGAATTTTGACTATTTATGAGTTCAAAATGAAAAGGAAATTAAAATAAAAATATTGACTATTTTTCTATATTTTTACGACATCGAACGCTATTTTTCTTCATTTTTCATGTATTTTTCTATTTTTGGAAAATATTAAAAAATATTAAAAAATATGACAAATTATTTTTTTTTATCAAAAATGGTTCCTTTAGCTTGGTCAAGGTTACCAAAGATGATTTTTTAATTTTTTTTAACTTTTTATAGATTTTTTATGAATTTTTTAAAAATAAACTATGAAAGACTGATCAAAAATCAGGTGTCAACAGCTGCCCCTCTTTGAGAGGAATTTCGTCAGAGGTTTCTCTCAAAGACAAGGTGACACCTATATTCCGATCGACTCGACTGGGAAAATAAAAGAAATCATGACATCCAATTTTCATGCCCATCAATGTGTGCTTTTCCTTAAAAAGAGATGTGCTCATTCAATTCCCTGATATGATGTAAGAAAGTTAAGGAGTAGATAGACTTCCCTGCCCCTTACTTGTCGAATGCTTGCAGCATTTGCTGTGTCTGATGGGTTCAAGTAGATTCCTAAGGACTTGTCATCGGAGTGTCCTTGGGATGTTAAGCTCTGACCTGTATGGTAGGTCAAACCATAATGGGATTCCTAACTGATAGGAACCTAAGGAATACGCATCCCACATTTGGGAATTTGCCAAGGGTTTTGATCCGTGTGGTGGACTAAACTAGAAATGGCTTGCCTAATGTAAGGCTTATTAGGGAAAACGAATCCTCATGCGTTCGGGATTCATCAAGGTTTTGATCCGTATGGTGGATCGGACCATTGGGTTGATCCTTCAGGCGGTCTCTACCAGTCCTTTGACCCTTCAGGCGGTTTCTACCATTCATTGACCTTTCATGCGGTTTCTACCATTGAGTTGACCCTTCAGGCGGTTTCTACCATTGGTTGACCCTTCAGGCGGTTTCTACCATACATTGACCCTTCAAGCGGTTTCTACCATTGTTTTGACCCTTCAGGCGGTTTCTTCCATTGGTTGACCCTTCAGGCGGTTTCTACCATACATTGACCCTTCAGGCGGTTTCTACCATTGTGTTGACCCTTCAGGCGGTTTCTACCATTGATTGACCCTTCAGGCGGTTTCTACCATACATTGACCCTTCAAGCGGTTTCTACCATTGTTTTGACCCTTCATGCGGTTTCTTCCATTGGTTGACCCTTCAGGCGGTTTCTACCATACATTGACCCTTCAGGCGGTTTCTACCATTGTGTTGACCCTTCAGGCGGTTTCTACCATTGATTGACCCTTATGGCGGTTTCTACCATTGAGTTGACCCTTCAGGCGGTTTCTACCATTTATGAGATTCCAAATTGATATGAATCAAAGGATGACGTACCCACTCTTCGGGGCTAGTCGGAGACTCGATCATTCTGTGGATCGGTCTTACAAAAGACTTGCCTACTAAAAGGCTTCACCTAAGGATGACGCACCCAGTCTTTGGGGCGGCCAAAAGTCCTGCAGAAAGCTTAGACCTGAAAATATTTTCCTCGCCAAGAAGATATTAGTAATCTTTGGGAAGACAATAATTGTCTAACTGACAAAATTCTACGACTTAAGTTTTAGTCATGAAATGTGCATTTTGATTGCTGGAGGTTATCCAAAACATTCCTGCCATATACAGATGTGATCATAAATTCCTTGCACGGAAACTCTAGATCAAACAATTTGAAAATTTCAAAAAGAGTTTGCTCAAAACATCCATTGGAGTATTTCTCATCCAAGAAGGCTTCTCACTGCTCTGTGATAATGATCTTTAATAGGGAAAGTGCTCAATTTCCTACCAACCTATGCCTGGGTTTCAGGATCATTCGCAACGCATACATTTCGACCGATCAGGAGGTCTTTCACGGGACCGTAGTGTTAGGCTTGGATATCGGTTTCCAAGGGGGACTCACTTTTGAGTCAAGGCCGTTGAACGAAAATTTTCACTATCTGCTCCGGGTTTACAAGTCAAGAACCCTGTAAAATGAGAAAGAAATAGTTTTGCTCGTACTTCTTTGAGCTAAGTTATACATTAACCCAAGTGTCTTAGTCAGATAAGACTGCTTCAGGGTTGTAACATTGGAAGGATTGGGGACCGAAAAAGGCTTATTTTTTGCCCAGAAATTGTGAAGGGTTTGGCATTGGTGATCATTGCAAATTTACCACATGTCCTTCGAAGAACATCTCCATTTCTTGAAGTGTACACTCCTCTTTTAGAGCGCACAAGGATGTTTAAAAGCGTCTCTTGTTACATTAAGAGACCGTCTGTTTGTGTGTTTGCAATTTGAGCACGACATCATTTGGAGAGTAGTCATCTTGATCTGACTCCTTTGCAGGGTCTTTTCATCGTATATCTAGACTTTACTGGGGATATTTTGAATAGACATCAGCCTTGCTTTTTACCAGGCACTTTGCTTTTTCTTGATGTCTAGGGATTTTTCTTTTCCCCCTTTTTTTTAATCCCGTGTTTTTCTTTTCTTTTGGAGCTAGGATTTTCGGCAATCATGCTAGATATGCAACTTAAACTTTGGCACGCTTCCATTCCTAGAGTGATGTTGCCTTTGCTTTGGAATATGCAATGATCACCAATAGGTTGATGAAATGAATTTGCTGGCTCAACTTGGTCGTGCAAAGGATAACAGTGTGTAGGATAGAGAAATGAATTATTCTCATCATCCTATGACACTTGGATTATCATATAAACAACACACAAAGATTTATGTTAGTCCGAGCAAGAAAATTTCAAACCGTTTACTTTCTGATGCTGTTGGACTAACCTTCATTTGCCCCAATGTGGGGTGGTTCTTGACAGGGTTGAGAATGAAAATCGCCGTTCAATGGGGTTCTCAATGGGCATCTGTAGTGTTTGGAATGAAGAAATAAATGCCTCTGTCATCTCGATCCATGTAATCGTTGCGAATGACCCTTATATCCATAGGTTAAGGTTTCGCTATCATTTCCAATCTCCTCATCTCTCAAGTGTGTATGGGACGTGTTTGGATTAGGCTCGCTTCTCTTATGAGAAAATACCCTTTTGAACAGTTCAAACGACTCTTGTTGGAAAAATTCATTTCATTTCATCAAGATTTATCCTTCAAAGGGATTTTGTGATGCACCATACATGTGTAATTCATGTTCAGACAATCTCATGTTTTAAAACATGAATGTCAACGAAGTAAGAATTCTATGTCTTTTTAGATGTGAGAATCGAATTAATTCTGAAATTTTTTAATCTCCAATGAATTGGGAAAAGGGATACTTACCTGCCCATCGAGGCTGGAGATCCTGGAGATATAAAAGGGATATGTCATCGTATATTCTAAAACTTTACCAAAATTGGAACAATACATCTTACCCTTCGTCATATGCTCCAACGAGTGTACAAGGGTTGTGAAAATATGTCTGCCCTGATGGCGAGCTCCTGCCAAGGATAAATATTAAGCATTATTTTGGGTTTCCAAATTCAAAACAAATTGGGACGATACTACTTTACTCTTGATTTGAATTCCATTCTGCATGCCAATGTGGGGATTGCAGAAGCCGGCCCTCAAGCTTGTGGCCATGATTTCTTCGTCTGGTTGGGCAACGAATCCACCTCAAGGATTTACGTCGGAGGAGATTCATTCATCTTTTTGGGCGTGTTTCATGCGCTGTTTTGTTATTTGAATGCATGGCTTCTTGGGTGCCTCGTCTCTATTCATCACCTGAGAGGAAAATAAGAGAACATTATCCCCGCATCTGATTGAAAATCATTTAGGAACGATACGTTCTTTTTACCAAATGGGTGGCTCCGCGGCCAAATGCGTTTTACGTTGAAAGGATGGATTCCATTACGCTCTGCGGATGATAACTATCGCTTGGGGGACTTGCCCCACGGATTAAACGATGAATCTGATGTCTTCGGCTTCAACATGCTTTCCGGATGTAGGAATGGTTTGCCCCCATTTTCAGTAGAGATGGGTTTTGTCGAGTGGGCAAGATCAATAACTCATCCTAGATTTGGCTTTAGTCGAAGGTTGAAATCCCGACCTTGGATAAGCGAATCATGATTCATCTCCTTCTGCTTCGGATTTGTCATTTGCGCGCTTCACATTTTACAATACCAACTTCGCCGCTTGATGAAAATGAATCGATGATTTTCGAATTGCCCCAAGTTCTATAGTCATCTGCGTCGAATCTCTTTGAACTTCATCGAGTGATAGACCAACTAATAAAACGATTTTTCAATCCCGAGATCGAACTCCTGACGTTTCGTACCACTGCCATTTCACTGACTACCAAGACATAGCACTATTGGCGTCCCTAACTGGTTCGTTTTTTGTTATAAAATTCTCGAAGCAGTTAGCAACCCCCATTGAGAATGAAACAAGCTCAATTTAGAGTTCGTAACGACTAAAGGTCCCTTGGAACGATACAGAGCTAACCGTCTTTGAGCTCACTCGGGCTTTTACTCACATTTTCCTATGTGAAGCCTTTAAATGTTTTTCTTCGTGGCGTTCAATTGATTCGCCTCGACTCTAATCTAACAAGGGATTGTCGTACTTGAGCATGATGATGCTCGCAGGTAGTACTAATCGCTACCCCAGATTAACTCTAGGCATTAAGGAAGATTATCTCGCATGGAAGACTTTATGACAGAAAGATTAATGATACATCCAGTCACATGTGCCTAGGTCCCTTGAAGATTCTCGGTGATCAGCCAGTTACACCATGAATCAGATATATAATCGCCATTTTGGATCATAACTTCATAAGTCCATCAGTTTTAAACTGATCGATCCAGATATGGAGCTCCTCATCAAGGAAATCTTTTGATTCTTCGAGCAACTGATATTCGGGTTGACCATCATCGCTTGGCGTCGAAGGATTCCTGTTTCTGTTGTGAGCGATTTGATTCTTCGAGCTAGAACCTTCGTCATTGCTCGAGATTATAAGAGGATGATTGATCGGTTCACTATCAAAAGCACCTTCCATTTGGGGATGGGAGAAACAAAAATCCTCAGAGCATCCCCCCGCTTGATCTTCCGAAATCATACGCCCAAGCCAGGCAGATCTTTGAACACTAGGCGCAATATGTTGATCGGCGATAGAAAGAGTACTAGCGAAAAGTTGCTGCTCAAACCAAGGAGTTCGTACCTGCTGCACTTGTGGCATATACTCTTGAGTGGTGCTGAGATGATTCGGGGGAATATTCTGATTAGCGCCCAAGTAGTCGATGGTGCTGCTACCAGCTTGGTCGGTGCCTAGATTCGGCAGGGTATTTCTTACTTCAGGGGCATTGTAGTTGTGGCCATGCCTAGTGTTTAGGCACAAGTTGAGTTCTTTCAGGTTCAGTGCTGTGTGGCACTGTCTTAGCGCCCTTCTGTAGCTCTTGAGGTGACTCGCGACTCCATCTTTAGTGAGTCCTGGTATGTTCATGATCTCAAGTATGCGCGTTGGATATGCTGAGTTGATCCCTAGTTGCTGAACCGCACTAAGGAACTTGAGATGAAGCTCGGGGGACCAATTGACCCTCGTCTTCTTGCGACCCGGAACAGTGTTGACAACTTGGCTATTGCTCTCTGGCCTATTTCCAATAGGATTTGATCGAGCCGGAAATTGTTGTGGAGGGAATTCATCAGCTTTGGATTGGTCGGTCATGATAGTAAGCTCATCGTTAAGGAAACTCCAATCATGGTGACGCATATCCCATCCTTTAGAAGGCATCGATATTGACTTCGTAGAATTGATTTGTTCATGCATATCTCCAACAAAATCCGATTGTATCAAAGATGGTTCGAGGGAGTGGGGTGGTGAATGAGCATTTTCAATCATCATATAAGGCTTATCAAGGAACATTTCGCCGAGAGTGACAGGGCCACCGCAATTAAGGCAAGCGATAGTGCTGGGAGCTTTCTTATACCTCATGTTCTCCGCTCGAAGCTTTTCGTTTTCCTCCTTTAGAATCGCAAGTTCTTGACGTCTGTGTTGAGCCCTCAATTTGGCTCGCTTATTTTGAAACCAAAACTTGACCCTCAAAGGTTTCATCCCTAGCTTCTGGCCCAATTCATTTCTTTGTTTCATGTTCGAGAGAGGGCATTCACTAAAGAAAGCTTCAAGCTCTTGGATTTCATTCTGAGTGTGGCACTGGCGACGTTTCCTTTTCCGGGATTGACCATCGCTGCTGCTGTTGTCGTCGCTGCTGAGATCCTGAACTTCATTGCCGAAAGGGTTGGGTTCTGTGGTTCTGGTACCAGACGCAATCCTGGAATCTTCGAGATCTCTCAATAGTTCATTTTCTGAGATTTTTGGATCAGTCGCCTCTAGCAACTGACGGTAACCCTCAAACATGTTGGATCGAAAAATGTTCGATCAATTTTTGCTCACTCAGGGTTCTCTACACTCTCATGTATGCTCACTCTCTCTAAATTTTCTTTTGAGTGGTTCTGTATGCCCAGGAAACGTTCTTTAAACATGGATGAAGATCATCAGGCAAGCGTTTCTCCCAAGATTTCGTATTTCTCGCTTTGTCGTCTTCTTTCTTCTTTTCAACGTGGAGGGACACCAAATCTATTTCCTTTTCTCGATATCCATATCTGTCTCCCACTTATTTTCAAAAAGGTGCAACTACGCTCGCCTCCCGCTCAGTTTTTTAATATGATGGGACCGCCAAATCCTTTTGCAACTTTTTTCGATAGTTGCGCTTAACTCTCGCTCAATTTTAATATGGTGGCACTGACATATCTTTTTACAACTTTTTTAGATTTATCAAGCCTGTAATCGCGGACTGGGACGGATCTGATGGTTCACCGAAAGAGCCACCACTGCTTTACCCAATTAACTTGGCCCCATGAGCATTATTGTTGTGACCTTTCTTCATCCTCGAGTTGCTATAAAAGGAGGAGTTAATGCAGAGAAGATTAACGCTCTTACATAATTGCCTTTTCATATTTTAATCACTCTACCACACTCATCTTCTTCTCCCTCACTCCAACGAAAATGACCTCCTCTCCTATTCGAGCTTTCTCGGCTGAAATTTTGGCCCAGTGGGAAAAACTCTATAACCTCCTAGGTCGAGGCTATGCTCATATAGCCGATCACCTAGAAATTGAAGATGAAATTCGCATTTTGCTCGTGGAAATAGACACCACCTCTATCGAGGGCGCTAATTTAGAGAGGGAATATAGAATCTTCCCAACCCTCTTTATAAACTTTTTAGAGACTTACCGTGTCGCTCAGCGAGAAGTTACCGTGGCTCACGTTTTGCGAGCTCGCTATGAGGATCGGTCCAACTGCTTGGTGTTGGCCAACCTTGTGGCCGATAGTCACAGAAAGGCTGTTGAGTTCGCCAACGAGCGGGTCTCGATGTTGCTTCGCGAGAGGGGAAATTTGGTGGAGCGCTTGGCCTTATCCCTGACCACCTATGAGCACGACCGTCGTAATGTCGTGTTGAAGTTTCAATGTGAGTGGCAGGAAGAAAGGCTTGACAGCATTACCGCGGATATAGCCCATGGGAGAGGACTAGTTCGGGACCTGGAAATAGCCGCCGAAGATCACGGGACCAAGGTTGCCGAGCTTAAAGGGGAATGTAAACGCCTTCTTCTTAAGCTTGCAGATCTCGAGTCTCGAGGTGGTGAGTATAGGCAAAGCATCAATAATATGGAGGGCCAACTGGGTTCCTTTGTGATGCTAATTAGGGCTCATTTCGGTTTTACTTTTCCACCTCGATGATCTGTATGATCTGCTTTTAAGGTCCCTCGATTGAGCGAAATGAATGAAAGCTCTAATATGTGTGTCTCAACTTCAGTATGGCTGACTTTCTCGAACACCTGACCACTCTCAACCTAGGCAAGCTGCTCTTCGACATTGATGATTCGAACGTGTACATCTTGATTTTTTAATCTTGCTTATGATCGAATAAAGGAACCTCCCACCGCGTTTATCCACAAAAAGACTTCTCTTCTCTACCTGTTTTTAACTACTTAGAGATGCCCCAGTTTCGATCTTTGAGACGTGACTTCAGGATCACATATTCCAAATCGTCATCTTCATTAGATGATACCTCAATGATGTCCATAGCAGGCTCTTATTATCCACTTGGCGCTCGTAATGGGATGACACCATCTTCGTCTTCCATCAAGAACATTGGGAGGAAAACACACCTATCTATCCTCAAAATGGCATTTAATCCAATCACCGGAATTATGCAATGAATATAATGATTATGAACTGTAACAAGTTCGAGGGATAGAAAAGTCTTACCAACCAAACTTAAGAGAAAATCAAGCTTCTCTGTACAGTGTTAGGTATACTAACCTTCCATAGACAAACGCATGAGACAAGTGAGGGAAAACTCCTAAAAATCAAAAGATAGGGCTTGGTACCTAAAGCCAAGGTTCTCACCTCGAATTCTGGGAAGAGTCGATTCCATTGCACAACTATCGTTGCATTGGGACTCAATCCATAGTTCGAAGTGAGCGGAATTGAAAAGTGGATTACCCCATGTTTTTCCTCACGGAGATTCCATTTTCAAGTCCTTCTATTGTGTTCCTAAAGAGGGCGCCTGGGGTTTTAGGCGCAATTGTGTGTATTCATTGTGTTGTGCTAAAGCAATAAACAGGCATTTTATTTAACAATCACCGCTTCAATATAAATATCCACACAATCATACATCCAAAACTCTTGCCTGCATAAAACAAAGTTAACAAGCACTTCACCCCTTATTTCTCCCGTCTACAAAAACATCTAACACATTCGTTAGCATATACACCTCACTTTCGAGAGCATCTGCATAAAATTAGGTTAGAAGAATCAATCAACTTTTTAATCGGCTCAAGTCCACTAAATGGTTAAGAACCAGTCCCCAGTGGAGTCGCCAGTCTGTCGCGACCCTCTTGAGGTTGTCGGGCTCTCGAGGGCTAATGGGCCGTCCTGTCTGGTCGGACGCGGGCCTCTCCCAAGGCCCATTACCCAAATCGCAACGGATGTATGCGTGATCGACTTTCAGTGTGGTCTAGTGACATGTGCTAAGTGTGCATGCCATGGAGTCGCCACCAATCATTTTTTTAGGGTATGATTGGACCACCCAATCGAATAGTTGGGAGTTTCTATTCAATTTTGCGAGAACCAGAGAAATGGTTTCGGGGACTTAGTTACGCCAACCGTCAGAGTTGACGCCCTTTCGGTACCTAAGTTGACTGAATTTTCTAGCCTGAGATTCATGCGGATGAGTAAGGTATGAACCATAAATCTAGAAATTCATGCAGATAGGAGTGATTATCCTAGCAATCACAATCAGTAATAAAATGCGCAACTCAAGGAATCTAGATATGCAAATAAATTACATGGCATTCCTAGTAATGCCATATTTATCAATCACAGCTCAAGAATGATTTAGCTGTCCTAGCCGTTCTACACTCGATCTAACCTAAGAAAAGCATTAGGAAGCATCGCAGGAGTTCGAGAGTACTCACATGGGGTTCGCCGTGCCCTGGTTTGGTCTTGGACGAGCTATCGAGCTCATGCCGACCCGATTATATTTGGGGATCCACTCGGCATTTTACACCATGAAATCATGTGAAACAAAAACGAAAATATTCAGCAAGGGGAATTTATTGTAGATGGTGGTCGATCTAATTGGACGTCAAGACTAAAAAATATGTAGAAATTTACAAATTAAAATACTCGAATGACATTTTTTTTCCAAATTCAACTCTATGCGTCATGAAGAAACACATGCAATTGAACTTGAATTTTGACTATTTATGAGTTCAAAATGAAAAGGAAATTAAAATAAAAATATTGACTATTTTTCTATATTTTTACGACATCGAACGCTATTTTTCTTCATTTTTCATGTATTTTTCTATTTTTGGAAAATATTAAAAAATATTAAAAAATATGACAAATTATTTTTTTTATCAAAAATGGTTCCTTTAGCTTGGTCAAGGTTACCAAAGATGATTTTTTTAATTTTTTTTAACTTTTTATAGATTTTTTATGAATTTTTTAAAAATAAACTATGAAAGACTGATCAAAAATCAGGTGTCAACACATGTACAATTGATTATTGGAATCGATACAATTTACCTTTGAAATTCGTCCAAAGGGAGCTGGGATTTCTCATTTTGGGTTCCTCATATACAGGACATGATGCATGTTGTCTATGCTGATTCGTGCTTGCCACAAAAAAAAAATGGATTCATGCCTTTTCCTCTATTCAAAGAAAGCATTTTTTTTTATCAAGTATGTCAACCTACAAAACTTGAATTTTTCTCTTCAAGCGCTTTTTTCAGATACATTTCTAAATGATGAGAAACTTCTTCAGGTTTTCTCAAGGATTTTATTCACAAATTGAGCCATTAGAAAGCTCTTGAAATCATTTAACTAAAGTGCATGTCTGAGATGCCATGAATATGGGTACTCCCTATTTGGTCATTTGAAGGCATTGCTTCTTGGGTCCTTTGCTTTTTCTCATCACCTGAGATGGAAAAGAAAGGAAATATTATTCCCACATCTAGAGGAAAATCATTTTGGAACGATACGTCCTTTTACCAAATGGATGGCTCCGCATCGTTCTCCTTCGCATTTAAAAAGGGTTAAATGCGTTCTGTCTTTGATGGATTTACTCCACTTCATCATACTTTATGGGGATAACTACTGCTTCGGGGATTTTCCCTACGTATCACCATGGTGAATCTGACATCTCCGACATTCGGTACCCTTTCCGGGTAGAAGAGTGATTTTCCCCTAGCAACTGAGTGCTTCGTCTGGGACCGACTGATTCAGTCATAAGCAACTTCATCATGCTGTGTTGATGCATTCATGCTTAGTTGGAGTCGGTCTGCTCCATGTCAGGTGATTTTGGCACTTCGCGACCTCCAGTCTTCTCTGACGTCTGTATCTACTTTGCATTTTCTTTTGTGGCACCAAATGAAATGACTCTACGATCCTCCGAAGATCTCAGCATTTGATGTTCTACAATTTTTGACACTTCTTGGTCTCATCGCGCTTCTTGTGAAGATTGCGTGATCTTCTGTCAGTTTTGCTTGATCGATGCATTCCATTTACTTCCTGCATCTTTTGTCTTGTCATCATTTCATGACGTCCCTCAAGCATTCTGCTATTTGACATTCGCAAGCACGGGTATATTTTTGGTTGAGTATTTCAACAGCCTGAAGTGTCAGACGACAGTTTCCTTCATCGTGCCCTATCGCCCTCACCTTACGCTTTAAATGTCTATGCTGGAGAAACGGATGCTAATCTTAAACAATCTTTTGTTCCACATTTTCATCATGTAGGGAAGGCAAATTTCCCTTCGTTGGTGTTTGACCATTTTATCCATGCACAACTCGTTCCATAATTCCTCTCACCTATCCACAAATGGATATTTCTTCTCTATCTGTTTTTCACATGTTTTAAATGAAAAGACAGAATCAAAAGAGAGAATTTGAAAAAGAAAGCATAAATCCTTTCAATTTTATGCTTGCGTGTGATTGATAAGGATAAGAATCTTTACACGAGCTTTAACCTTGTGTGAAAAGTTCTTATCAATATTCTTCAAGAGAAAGCATACCATTAAAAGGGATGTAATCCACGATGATTGCTTTCGATCAATTCCAAAAATCGGTGGAATGTTCAAAAGTGCAAAACACAATTCTGATGTTTTAAATTTAATTGGAGATATGATATCCAAATTAAAGCCATTTGCTACGAACGAGAGTAATTTGTACATCTATCTTTTTATTAAATTTGGACAACACGATTAATCTTGGTCAATTATCGTTGATTACCAATGATGCAAAACATGCATGAACCAATTCAACTTTATAGTTCCTTCCGGCAAAATTGGGATTGGATTCCCCTATATGGCCAAAAGGTCAGATAAGATTTTCAATTTCAATTTCTTCCAAAGGAATTATAAAATTGAATTTGGAGTATTCGAGTGATTGGAGAAAATGCCACTATCACATTCCGATGATGGATCAAGAGAAATATACGAGATTTCAATCAAAATGAACACAATACAAATATATCCCTAATATAATCAATCTAAGGGATGGGATACAAAGGATTTCAGAAAAATAAATCCCATACAGGAGGACTAGCAATGCAAAGCAAATCAAAAGAATGTGATCCTAACACTTAGAGATGCCCCTGCCTTGGTCTTCGGGACATAACTTCAGGATTACCTATTCCATATTGTTATCTCCATTGGACAAGACTTCCATGACGTCTACAGGGAGCTCTTCTTGTCCACCTTGTGCTCGCAATGGCACGGTACGATCTTGGACTTCCATCGAGAATATTGGGAGAAAGCACTTCTATCAACCCTCGAGATGGCATTTAATCCAATCACTAGAATTATGCTATGAATGAAATGCTCACATTTACATTTACTGAAATAAGTTTGAGGGATAGAAAAATCTTACCAACCAAACTCGTTGACTTAAGTGCGGTTTTAGGTATACCAACCATCCACATACATGCGCATGGGACAAGTGAGGATAAAACTATAAAAATCAAGATAGGGTTTGGAACCTAAGGCCAAGACTCTCACCTCGAGTTCTAGAGAGGGCAGATTCCATTGCACAACTATCGTTGCATTGGGACCCAATCCATAGTTCGAACTGAGCGGAATTGGAAAGTGGATTACCTCATGCTTTTCCTCAAGGAGATTCCATTTCCAATTCCTTCTATTGGTTTCCTAAAAGGGCCACCCATGGTTTTATGCGCGGTTGTGTGTGTTTATGTGTCGTGATCATCACAATACAAGTCATGCACAACAGTTTATATTTCAATCAGCGCTTCAAATCATCCACATAACATACATTCCTACGCCCAACCTGCATAAGACAATGTCAATCACAGACTATTCCCCTTATCACTCAAATCTGCAAAAACATATAACACCTATCGTAAACAGACTTACCTCACCTTCAAGAGCGACTACAGAGTTTGAAAAATCACTCAACGTTTTAATTGCGGCTTAAGTCCATTTGAGGACTAGAACCATAAGTTCTAGAGCAGATCCCCAGCGAAATCGCCAGCTGTCGCGACCCGTTCTCGATTTTTCTTTCGGTCAACGGGCGAATGGATTGCCGATCGGGCCCTCCCACTCTGTGATGTGGATCGCGGGCTTTCTCGGCGCGGGCCCTCCCAAGCCCATACCAAATCGTGACGGGAGTATTTTTTGGAATTTTTCGACGGTAAGAGTCGATCGCTTCCGACCTTAGTGTGGTCATGGTGTCATGTGTAATGTGTGCATGCATTTGGAGTCGCCACCGGTCCTTCTTGAAAGGTGGATCGAAAACCTCACTGACCGATTGGGAGAGATCGATCAAGTCTACGGAATCAGAGATTTTGGGTTCGGGTACTTAGTTACGCTGGTGTCATTACCAACGCCATTTCGGTACCTAACGCGAGTGATTTCCCTAACTAAGATTTCATGCAGGCGCAATTTTGGGGTGAGGTAAGTCTGATTCAGGGTTTCATGCAGATTGGAAGACTAGTCCTATCAATCACAATCAATTTAATGAAAGCGCAATCAAGTGAATCATAAAGTGCATATAAAACGCATCAAATCAGCATGGCATCCCTAGTGTAGCCCTATTGTCTTAGAGAAGGGACATTTGAAGTACGGAAGGAGTTCGGGAATGATTTGAAGGCAATTTGCCCATGAAGGGCAAAATCGTCATTTAGAAAAATAAATGAGAATTTCGCGATAAGGGGCAAAATTATCATTTTGGAAAGGGATAGGAACCCAAGAGCGTTAGAAAAAAGGATTGACCAGTCTAAATGGCTCATTTCCTATTTCCTGACATTTTTGGAATTATCTTCCCATGAGGGGCGAAATCGTCATTTTTGGAAAACAAAGGCAATTTACCAATGAGGGGTAAAATTGTCATTTTTAAGGGATTAGGAACCCAAAGAGTCAGAAAAAGGATTGGCCAGTTGAGATGACCTATTTTCTATTTTATGACATTTTTCAAATCTTTTCTTGATTTTCAAAGCAATTTACCCATGAGGGGTGGAATCGTCATTTTTCGGAGGGATTAAGGACCCAAAGCTTCGGATATTGGATTGACCAGTTGAATGTGCCTATTTCCTATTTTCTGACATTTTTTAGAATTTTCAGAATTTCTTCAATGTTTGGAAGACGATTTGCCAAAAGGGCAAAATTGTCATTTTGGAAGGATTGGGGTCGGGTTTCAAAAGACCAAAAATAGGTCATGGCCAGTTAATTTTGGCCATTTCCTTTTTTGTAAATTTTTTTGAAATTTTCGGAATTTCTTCAATATTTTGGGAAGATGATTTGCCAAAAGGGAAAAATCGTCATTTTAGAAAGATTGGGGTTCGTAAGACCCAAAATAGCTCATAGCCAGTTGATTGTGGCCATTTCCTATTTTCTAGAATTTTTTTGGAATTTTCGAAATTTCTTCAATTTTTGAGAGACGATTTGCCTAAAGGGCAAAATCGCCATTTCGGAAGGGGTCGGGTTTCAAAAGACTCAAAATAGGTCCTGGCCAGTTGATTGTGGCCATTTCCTATTTTCTGGAATTTTTTTAGATTTTTTCGAGTT
Source organism: Rhodomyrtus psidioides (assembly GCA_021437785.1). Taxonomy (NCBI): domain Eukaryota; kingdom Viridiplantae; phylum Streptophyta; class Magnoliopsida; order Myrtales; family Myrtaceae; genus Rhodomyrtus; species Rhodomyrtus psidioides. The sequence continues at coordinate 6,313,804 of JAILYB010000015.1, read as the reverse complement.
TTTTTTTTTTGAAGACGATTTGCCAAAAAGGCAAAATGTTTTTTTCGGAAGGGATCGGGTATCAAAAGACCCAAAATAGGTCATGGCCAGTTGATTGTGGCCATTTCCTATTTTGTGGAATTTTTTTTGGGAATTTTTGAAAATTTTCCCATTTTTCTGAATTTTTCTTTTTCTTTAATAATTTTCCTATTTTATTAATTAAATTTTCGTATTTTTATAATTTTTTTGAATTTTTTTATTAAAAATATTTTCTGGACCTGGCCAAACCCGGCCCGACCCTACGAGTTGAAAATCGGCCCAAAACGACACCGTTTTGATTTTTTGGAATTTTTTTCTATTTTTTTTTATCATTTTCTTAATTTATCCGAAAATCACCCCATCGGACGCTCCCGAACGTGCCACGTGTCTTTCCTTGGTGCGTCCGATCTTGGTTTAAAAAAGGTATGATTGAAACCCTAGATCCGACGATTCTCCAAGTGCCACTTGGCGTCACGATGACCGTCGAATTAACTATTTTTTTATTTTAGAAAATCATTTATAATCATTAAAAAATATATCTTTTTAAAAAGCCTAGATCGCGACACGTGGCAAAACCACAACCGTCCGATCTAGGTTTTGTTTATTAGTGGGAGCTGCCCCCACTTTGCCGATGTGGCCGCCACGTGGCGTGCCACGTCAGCACTGACCAGTCAAACATTGACCAGTCAGTCCCTTGCCCGGAGAAGGCGACCGGCGCCTCGCCGGAACAGTGAAAATTCCGGCGAGAGCGCCGGAAACGTCGCCGGAAAATCGGGACCGAGCCCGAAATGCATGGAAATTTCGCCCAAATTCACCCAAATGATTCCCCATCAACACAGCAACATAACCAATACGAGAAAAGCGATGAACAACGCCCAAAAGGCCCCCGGCCGGCCGTGAACAGTACCGGTTCCGGTGAGGATTTTTGCGAATTTTTTTTTTCCAGATTCGATACCACACCTTCAAGAGACATCCAAGGAGGGTGAGGAAGCTTACTTGAGCTCCATTAGAGCTCGGCGACCGTCGTTATCGCCGGCGCGAGTCCTCGACTCGGGTATGCCCGAGGAACTCCGGCCACCATTTTCGATGGGTTCCGATGCAAAACAAAGGGGAAGCAAAGTTCAGAGTCGGTTCTAGAACGCGTTACGGGCAAGAATGTGACAAGAGATGTTTGGACATGGCTTGACCATGACTAATATACAACGAAACGGTCGGCGAGCATTTTATCAAACGGTTGGCGTACGCGTGAGAATCCACATTCAAACAGCAACTGAGGGGTACACGGGGTAAACCGAAGCAAACAAGCATTCAGGCATCACTAGACAGACCTAAACTAACGTCGGTATGTCCTTGGTTTGGCTCAGTTTTATCGAAAATCAAACCGGACCCAACATCACAGTAGCGTAAAAAAACAGAGTGTGAAACAGGGGTGAGGATACCGACCTGTTCGCGTCGCCGGCGACAGCGAGGGCTCAACGGCGATGATTCAAACCTTGTGAAGCTTGGAGGCTCTCCGTGGAACGCCGGAACCACCTTCGATTCTCGCCCAAACCTCCCCGATTCTCGGCTCTCCTCTCTCTCCCTTTTTGTGGATCCGAAAATCCCCCCTACGCATTTTCTCTCTCCGGTCGACTCTTATACCCCAAGCCGTTCGGGACCGAGGACGATCACGCGCTCCCACCTCTCTGAAAAGAGGTCTCACCTCTGAGATCTTGTCGCGCCGTGCTTCCTCGTCCTCTGCCGATCCCCTGCTTTTCTGCTCCCAGTACGTGAAGAGAGAACGCAGGTCTGCAACCTTGTTGCAGACCCGGTTCGGTCCGGTCGGGTCGGGTCCAACTCGACCGATCCGACTCCTTTTCGCCAAATTAAGCCTCGAATTGATCATGTTTCATGAAATTTATGCCAAAATCGGACTCCTCGGCATGTTTTCCATCTTAAATGAGTATTTTTGTGAACGATTGAGTTGGAATTTAATGAAAATCCCAAATCGTGCCTAGGATCCGAAAATGGTTTTCACTAAATCGAAGGCTCAAATGTCCAAATCAGTCCAAATTGAGGTCACCAATGAGTTAGGGACGATGAAAAATATAGGGTAGAGCGGTTTGATTTTCATGGGTGCCCCTAGAGAGAATTTAATTTTGAAATTTGTGAAACCGGGACTAAATTGAAAGAAAATTATGCAATTAAGCCCTTTTGGTTAAAATTGTTAAAATTGATAAAATTGAAGGGTAAATCGACACAATTTCACTTCAGGGTTCTTGCTACCAATGTCATAGCTTATTGAAGGTAATAATTGAAAATTAAAGAACTCAAAAAGTAATTTTTATGCTCGATTCGGGTGTATGTTTGTGAATGAACATTGTGACCCAAGTCAAATTTTCGAGATTTAATAAGACCAACTTGAAGAGGGAAATAAAATAAAATTATTAACTATTTTTTTGTAATTTTCTGACCACGAATGGTATTTTTCCTGATTTTTTGGGTATTTTTATATTTAAATAAATTCAAAAAAATATTAAAAATTACGAAAAATATTTTTTGTTCAAAATTGGTTTCTAAGGCTAGGCCAAGATTTCCAAAGTTGATTTTGAATTTTTATGACTTTTTCTGCTATTTTAATTAATTTTGAAAATAAAATCGACATAAATGATGATTAAAAATCAGGTGTCAACACTTTCCAGGAACTAATGTCTTCTCCAATTAAATGCTACATTCAATTAAGTTGGCTCATTAAAGCCATAGAACTGATTAGATTCATAGGTTGCTACCTATTACACTACATTGTACTCAAGGGATGACTTTCCGTAACCGGAGAGACGATGAACAGCGCCGGCGAAGTTTAACGACGGTGAGAGTGGAATAGCCCATTCGGGTCAGGCGCGATCTCATCCCCGACCTTTGACGGTGTCTTGATGTGGAGGTCCTGGGGCTGCACGTCGACGATGAACACGAGTCACGTGGATTTTGCATTTGATCTAGGTATAGACGAGGAGGGGAAGAGCGCACACGGGTTTCTACGTATGAAATTTTGGCCTGGGAGATTCTTTTAGTCATGGCACGTGGAAAATGGTGGGGTCCCGCATGGTGGGGAAGAGCTACGTGGGTTTTGCATTTGGTCGCGGGTGAATTTTGGGCTGGGAGATTCCTTTACTCATTTTATTGGAATGAGCATAATGTTGTCTCCTCTTTTTTTGTTCTCTTCTGGCTTGGCTCCATTCTATAGCTCTCTCTCTCTCTCTGATCCTCTACAGATTAAAAAATGATTAAAACATAATAAAAAAATTTAAAAAAAATTGTGCCGAGCGGGTGCCCTAGCCCCTCGCCACCCCGCTTAGACTGCCAAGCCGGGGGCCGCTTGGCATTAAGACTGCCGAGCGGCCCCTTATTTGGTATATACTTTTTTTTCACTTGAATTGGTAAATATTTTTTTTTTATCCCTGGTTTGGAAAAAAGCCCAGGGAATGAGTACCGAATTCTTGGGCTCAGTTTCTATGGACCAAAGACCAGTGCTCGTGCTTGCTAGTCGTGCTTATGCCGGGTTTTTTGGATACCCGTGCGCAAGTCACTAACGCCCAAATATATCATGAATATTTAGGATATTTTTCTTATCAAATGACGGATGGTCTTAACCAAACACCAAAAAATAATGTCATTGTCCTAGGAAACGACTTCATGAAAAATATCTTCAAGAAAAGTCATATTTCTTCCTAAAACAAACGGAGCTTTGGTGTATGTTTTTTTCCCTAAGCTCTAATTTTTATAATCATAAAGCATCAAAAGCTTAATATGAATGGGGAGACATTAGTGAGGAATCTTAACAATTTTTAACTGGTCGAGAAGCATGATTCTCTTGGATGTTTTGGTAATCGTTTGATTGGAAATCTTAGGAGATTTCAAATCACAATTTTGTCTACTGGCAAAGTGACACAAGTGGCCTCTAAACTTTAATAAAATGCGGAATGTCGTCCCTGAATTTTTAATTAGTTCAATACGTTCCCTGAAATTTAGCCCAATCTGCAATATCGTCCTTGAATTTTAAATTTACTCAACGCGGTCCATGAACTTATTTAACTCACGTGTAACATTATGTTACCTGAATATCTTACGTGGATAATTCACGTGTAACGTTATTCTTTTGTCCGCCATTCGAACTTAACGGATTTGAATGCCAAATCAACAAAATTCCATTAATTTAAATTAATGAATAGATAACCTTGATTATTTTCGTACACTCTTAAGGACTAAATTGAGCTTTACCAAAAGTCGAAGGACCACGTTGGACAAATCAAAAGTTCACGGGTGATGTTGCACGCGGGACCAAAGCCAAAATTTGTGTAATCATCCCTTATCCATTCAAGTCAATCATCGCTGTTGACACCTGATTTTTGACCAAGTCTTTTTGCGGTTATATTTTGAAAAATTACAAAAAATCCATAAAAAGTCAAAAATTACAAAATCAACTTTGGTGGCCTTGGCCAAGCCCAAGGAACCATTCTTAACCAAAAAATAATTTTTCATATTTTTCACATTTTTTAGTATTTTTTAGAAAATAGAAAAAATACTCAAAAAATCAGGAAAAATAGCATTTGAGGTCACAAAAATATGAAAAAATAGCCAATATTTTTATTTTTAATCCCTTGCATTTTAGACCTCACAAAAAATCCGAAATCAGATTTAATTATAGGTGTTCCCTTGTAACCCGTACTATTGAATCTGAGAAAAAAATATCAATTGAGTCATTTAATTTGCAATTTTAGCATTTTCTAGGATCTTGACATTCAATCTAATTGTCCCCTATTTCAATTTGACCTAATTGTTCGAACAAATTGCTCAATTGCAAACTTAATTGCATTTTAGTCCTTGAATTTGAGTATAATTGAAATTACTTTCAATTCAAGAGCTATCATTACAAATTGAACATGCTGCCCAATGATTTTTACCATTCTGAATCGATTGGGATAGGTAATTTGGCCCAATTTGGTCATTCGAACCTTCAATTGCACAATCCCTAATTTTGCAATTAAATAGAAATTTGGGGTTTTTATAGAAATTGAGGTGAAATTTTGGGCAAAACCACATTTTTAGATAAAATCCATGCTCTAAATTCAATTCTGAAATTTAATTGCAAAAATTCCCAACAGATTTGGATTAATTTTGAAAATCCCAAATTGGAACCGGTTCAGACCGGTCAGACCGCCGGTCCGACCGGCCGAACCGGTCTGCTACAATGTCTTCTTCTTCCCCGGGAGTCTGCGCAAATGAACAGTAAAATGTCGAGCTTTGATAGCCAAATTGATGGACCAATCGGCGATGATTGAAGACACACTTGTGGGCGTTTGATTCCTTAGGACGTTTCCCGTCGATTGACACCAACAGCGCCATTCGGAGTCGCCGGAGGGGAGAGTAATCGGACGGTCAAAATCGCGGGACCTGCAAAAGTCAACAACGTTAGACTCAGCGCAAATCCATGCCAAATTTGCAAAAGATGAGGGCTACCGGAGGACCAAACGAAGTTGGACGGAAAACCCATCGTCCCCGACGCCGTTTAGGCCCAAATGCACGTGGCCTCACGTGCAATTGAGGCCGTTACACCACCCCCGTCGCGGCGCCAAAATTCCCAAGAGCTATATAAGCTCATGGTCGCTTTCTGTTGGAGGAGAGAGCGAATTCAGTTGAGAAAGAGGAAACGGAATCGAAAGAAAGCGAAAGGGAGAGAGAAAGGGCTCGTCCTCCAACCACTATTGTCGAGGACTGAGCTCGAATTCACAGAGCGGCGGTCAGGCCTTTACAGGCTAGACCAGAGCTCGCGAAGATCATCAGGAGGCCGCCCGTGCTGAGGGGAAGCTATCGCCATCGACCGCGCAGCCCAAAACTGCCAGAACAGGTAATCCCGAACTTCGAGCTCAAGCTCTGGTCTTCAATGGCGAACCCTGATTTCGGTTTCAATCTTTGCGATTCTCGTATGCGTTTCATCCCTTAGACATCACTGACCATTGCTGCATTTTGATTTTGCATTGATTTTGTTCGAACAACCCGAATCGAGTATTCGAACTTAGCCTTCATAGCCGACCGCTGTTCATCCTTGCCCAGCCAAATCTGGGCCGAGCGAGCTCAATCGGAGCTCGAGGTAAGTCTTCTGCACTTCTTATCGTGTCAATATATGGATGAATCGATCTGATTTCACATGGTCTTTGCGATTGAACTCTCATGGCCGTACTCGGCACTTTGCATGATTCTTGTGATTCTATGGATTAGATGTCGCAATCCTTAGATATGTTAAAATAGAGGTTGTTGCGAGTCGATTGCCGCCGGTCTCGCGCGATTTCATCAAGATCCCACCGTCGGATCGTCGCCGGAGAAGCATAGCCGTTCGTCCAGTTGCAGGCGCGAGGTTGAAGACGATGCGCACGTGGCGAGGTCAACGAGTCAAAGGTCTAGGTGGCAACACGCGATTGGTCCACGTGGATGTCGAGTCAGCATGGCCGTTGGGTCTGTTATTCGAATAAAAAAGATCGGACGGTTCAGATAAATCAAACCTAAATTCTAGTGGCCGTCCGATTATGTAAATAGGATTATCCGAAAATGGTTTTAAAATCAAAAAATCAAAAAATGGGATGAAACGGTGCCGTTTAGTTTAGTTGTAGTGCGGCGTCGTTTATGTTAGTATGAATGGACGGCCCAGATCTAGTCTTGGGTTTTAATCGTGGCCGTAGGTTTAAGTAGTCTGATCAGACGGCCCTGATCGAGTCTACAGTTCAATCTGAACCGTAGGTTTTAGTAATCAGATCTGACGGGCGTGGATTAGCCATGCGGTTTAATAGGAACCGTCGGATCTGAGTCGGATAATTCAAAAATAAAAAAGAAGATACGGAGTCGTTTTGAGCGTATGGTTTCTCGGGTCCGGGTCTGGGCCGGGTTCCGACCCTAGTGGGTCGGGTTGACCCGGCCCGAATAACATTTTTTTAATAAAAAAATCAGAAAATGATTTTAAAAAATAAAAAAAAAATCAGAAAAATCCTAAAAAATCAAAAAAATGCTAGAAAATTCCAGAAAATTCCAAAAAAATGTGGAAAAATTGTGGAAAAATCCTAGACACTCCAGAAGTTCCCAAAAATCGAGGATTGACTATAGACAACTAGTCAACCCTATTTTTGGGGTTTCTTATCCATTCTTCCGAGACTTGACGATATTACCCTTTAGGGGTAAGTCGCCTCTGCTGTATATGCGAGATAAGGCCGATAATGTCAAGGTAAGAATTAGGGTTGAGTAGGCGACCAATTCTTAGGTTTGGGTTTTCGAGTTCCGCCTCTTTTCTCGAAATGACGATTTTGCCCTTTAATGGGAAAATCGTCTTTCTTGTCCCCAATCAAGTCCTGAAAATTTCTTAAAATTAGGGTTTGGGTCAAATGGGCGACCCACCCTAATATTTGAGATTTTCAGTCATCATCTTTGTCCAAAATGACGATTTTACCCCTCCGAGGGTAAAATCACTTTTAAATTCCAGAAAAATTCTGAAAATTCTAAAAAAATGGAAAATGGATTGGATTGATAGCCAATCCTATTTCCCCCATCTTTTGACTTCCCAATTCATCTAAAATGACAAATTTGCCCTTTTCAAGACGAATTGTCCATGAATAGTTCAAAATTACGATTTTGCCCCTCATGGGCGAATCATGTCCAAATCATTCTTAATCATTGATTGACATTTCTCTAGGCTAATAGGGCCTCATTAGGGATGCCAAGCTGCTTTCATGTGTTTTATCCGCATGTACTGGATCCTTGATTTGCGCACTTATTTCTATTGATTGTGAGTGATGGGGTAGTAATTCCCATCTGCATGAACTCCTAGATTTAGGATCTGCACCCCGCTCGTCTGTATGAAATCCAAGGATCAGATAAACCATTCAACTTAGGTACCGAAAGGGCGTCAACTCTGACAGTTGGCGTAACTAAGTCCCCGAACCCACTTCTCTGATTTCCGCAGAATCGAATAGACCACTCCCAACTATTCGATAGGGTTTCCGATCGTACTCTCCACGAAACGATTGGTGGCGACTCCTTGGCATGTACACTTATCACATGTCACTAGACCACACTAAAGGTCGACCACGTATATCCAGCAGTTGCGATTTGGGTAATGGACCTTGGGAGAGGCCCGCGTCCGATCATGCAACATCGGACGGCCCATTAACCCCCGCCACACCAGATGGCGCTCGAGAGGGTCGCGACAATCGCATGTGAAGCGGAATCAATTTTCTTATATTCCTTGATAAAATTTTATCATGTGGGCCTTGTTTAGTTTTTCATCCATTTGAGGCCCATTGAAAATTAACCTGAGGGTTTCCAGGCCTGAAGCCCACTCGAGCCCATTCAGGCCCATAATCACCCGGCCAAGGAGAAACGGAACTCATCGGGCTCGACATAATTCTAGAGCAGACACGCGTTTGGTATACGCAACTTCCGGAGCGAAAATCAGTTTGGTCACGCAGCTCCATATTTACACTTCTGGAGCTTTTTTTTTTTTTTTTGCTGTTGCTGCGGAAGTAGTTTTGAAGTCACTTGAATAACTTAAAAAAAAAACAACAACAATAATTTTACTTCTCTCGAGAAGTTATTTTTTCTACTTCTGTTCAGAATAAGATGTGTCGCCATACACGTCCTTACCGATCATTCACATGTCGAGGAAATGACGATAAAGTTCACCTGAAATAGTTATGACACAGCAATTAGATTAGTAGTTTTTGCGTTCTCTCTTTTTGCCTTCTTCGGACTATCTCCTTAATTATTGTTATTGTTATAACTAGTTGAATAGACCATACTTACGTACACGCACACATTGCGTTTGAGTAGCTCCCACTCCCAGCATCTAATTTCAAACGAGCATTAGCCCACCGTCAACATGTAATAAAGTGGGGAGGGACACGTGGGCTTGGATGCCACGACGTCGTTTTCGATACCCGATTTGGCCAATCAAGCCATCCGTCTAGCGCAGATGAAAAGTCGCGGACCCAACCAACTAATCCCACTCAAGGTGCAATAATTACTATTTTTAATCTTTTATTTTATTTTATTTTATTTCGAGGGTATGTAATGTAATATCTATTGCTGTCCAAAAGTGACACTCTACCACAAATTTCGGTTCGGCATGCGCACGGGCTGTTGCCCTTATTTGGGTAAACAGTGAGTGAGGCTACGGGGTTTTTTTTTTTTTTTTTTTTTTTTCAATTTTGTGGTACATTATTGATGTAAAAATATGTTATCTATGTCTTGGAATCGTGAGCATCGTAAATTCACTTCTTCTTCTTTTTCTACCCAGGAGGCGGAGCCGGAGGAGAAAACAAATACCTATTTTATCGTGGGCCGGTCAAAAGGGACCGGCGACCGGAGATGTTTCTATCGGATTTTCTAACACGGTGTCAAAGTCTAGCTTCACCGTCTCTTCCCAACGGCGGAAAGGAAAGGAATGAAGTTTTTTATACATCAAAGTAGAAAACCACTACTCGAATGGGCTCTCTGCTTTCAAGGAAACAATCGCAAGAGAGTGTGACATCTAAATACATTGAATCTACACCGACTGATTTCGCGGATCTCACTCGGGACCCCAAAACCTGTTTTTAGTGCGTATTGGGTTCATCGAATTTTTTTCTCCTACTTTCAAATCAACGATTTATTTATTAATAATTTGTCACGTTGCTTAATAAATCGATTTTATAAATCAATACGAGTAAACTTAGTTCTTTTTTTTTCTTCCTTAAACCCTTTTTCTCCTTCTACGTACTTTCCCTTCAAAGAGAAGAGGGGAATGCTAAGCATACCAGGAAATCTCATAGAAATTTTATTTTATTTTTGGTCGAATTTCTCATAGATATTTTACTTATTAAACAACGTGGAAAGTTTCGATGTGGGTATCGAAACGAGCGGAAACCCCATAATATTAAGCCGATAATTGCTTTAAATACTCGATAAAATAATTGTCGCACCGCTTAATGAATAATTTGAGACTTTTTAGTTATCGCATGTAAACGTGCAAGAGTGCCATTATTCATTATTCATTAACTTCCTCTCTAAGTAAATGACTAACGACCTTCGCAATGACAACACCCACCACTTTTGAATAGTTTATAAAAAAAAAAAAAAATGGGAGGAAGGAACACTATAGGCCATGTCACAATTAGACCCGCTCATTGTACGGGCCTGAATGGGCTCGGGCCGGGCCTGCTTGGGCCCTAATATGCTGAGATCCTACTCAGGCCCGCGCATCTGGTCCATCTTTTTTTTTTTTCCATTTTCAGATGAAAATAGAAAAAGACAATTAATTTTAGATCTTTGTCAAATTTTACCGGGATAATATCACCAAAAACTCCAAATCGGTACACTTGTGACTGATTTATCCCCAACTAATTTTCGGATTACCAAAAGCCTTATCTTGGTGTACCCGTGATAAATTTTCCCTAATTGACATGGATTTCCACGTGAATTTACCGCGACAACTTAGTTATTGCCAGCTGTCATTCAGCTCAACAATTTCACTATAAAATTTGGCGAAAGCTAACAGAGGATAAATATGTGTACTAATTTGATATTTTTGGTGACCTAAAAAAATCATTTCAAGTATATTGATTTAGTATTTTTGATGACCCAAAAATTAGTAGTCACAAGTATACCGGTTTGGCCTTTTTGGTAACCCAAATTTGAGGTTTTTGTACTATTGAGCCTATTTTATTTTATCCTATTATTTAAACTATAAATCTCGAAGTAAATCGAATGATAGATTGGTTTCTATGACCTTTTTTAGAAATAGAAAGAATTGTGGAAAAAAGTCGTAAATCTGTTGCATTAGTACAATTCAATCATAAACCTTTCAATTTGCTTTTTATTTTGACACTAGGCTAGCCGTCCAAATTGAATTAGTCAATGCGCTAAGTAATCTCCTTGCCTGCCCGCTCCTCTACTCTAATGGTGGTATACCCATCCAAATCTCCCTGTGATGAACCGATTGAGTGTACCACTCAAAAATGCTCCTTATCTATTTATGTAATGTAGAAAGACCGAAGACTACTAGACCGAAAAAGATGAATGAAGAAATGAATGCAAGCAAAAATCGTTAAATACAACCCTTTTTCGCCGAGCTTTAGAAAGCTTTAAGAGAGAATAGGGTGTAGGGGAAACCTTCCCTTCATTAGTAAAGTTAAGTCAAATAGAGGGGTCTCCCGGGGACCTAGTCCACGGGTGTAGCCTTAAGCATCTAAGGGCTATCATACGACCTCTCTAAGATATACGGTTTATGTCGGAAAGGTACGAAGTGTTGGAGTTGGCGAATACTTCGGGGACCCTTATTTCTCACACCGGATACGCCCACGTGAGTTTAGGGAAATCAAAGTGTTATCCGACGACATGCGACCCATACGCGCGGAATGTGGGGGTTCGGGGGCAGCGCCCCTGACACGAGTGTCCCGCTGCCCGGTCAGCGGACGGCTGCCCCGCTCGCCGGTGAGCGGGCGGGGGTTCGGGGGCAACGCCCCCGAAACCTCAACGAGTTTGGACTTTTATTTAAGTTAACCCGTATGTTGTGAGCTTAATAGAGGTTTTGCTAGGTTTAGATTTTGAGCCCGTTTATGGCATATATATATTTTGCTCGTTTATGTTGATCATTGTAACGAGTTGAGTGGCTATAAACCGAATATCATAGTGAAATCTATTTGCAGGACGTAGTCCTATTCTGGGGTGAACCTGGGTAAACTGTGCGACGTTCAATTTTTCTTAATTCTCTGTTTGATCGTTCTAATTCGGTTGCGATAAATCCCATCACGAAGTTGGACTAGTTGTGTCAATTTACTGCTAAACGTTTTGTATTTGTGTCAATTGAGTCCATCTGGCCAATTTTGGTCGGAAGTTATTGTCGTGGATCCCAATCATCCTACGTAGCACTACCATCGCTAAAATGGACTTTTTTTTAATTATTTTGTTATTTTTTGGTATTTGCTCTCTTTTTTTAGGGACGCAAGCCTTGGCCCTTACGGGGGATGAAAAAAAGAGTAAAGAAAAGAACAATAAAAAGGAAGAAGAAAAAACAAAAAGTTTATTAAAGCATATTAAATAATTATAAAAAAATCTCCACGTTAGCGTGGACTGTGCCATTTAGGACGATGGCGTCCACATCAGATTTTTGGTCACAATTGATCGGATATGCTCAATTGGTACAAATGAAAAAGATATAGGAATGAATAGGAAAAATTAAAATGTTTATGACTAAATCGACACATACGTAACAAGTTTAAAAAAGGCAGAAGAACATCTGGAGTGTCAATATTTGCATACGGCGCTCACTTTAGTGCCAATTGTTTTTGCTGGCTCACTTAAGTGCCAATTTCAGGAAAAAAAAAAAGATCATTTAAGTGCCAATTCCTACCAAAAGTGATCACTTAAGTGCCAATTCCGGGTAAACCGTATACGTGGCATTTTTAATTAATTTTTTAATATTACGTGGCAATTGTTTAAAAAAAAGAACAGTACACGTGGCAAAAGGACAATCCAAAAATTAAAATAATTTTCATATAATATTGATTTTTTTTAAAAAAAAGTTAAATAATTAAGAAATAAACTAAAAAAAAATTAAAAAAAATAGATGGAGCGGCGAGGGTTTGCATAGCCCTGGCCACTGCCGACCCACCACCATTGGAAATGGACAGCGAAGTGGGGGGATGGGTCGGCGGGGGTCGCCGACCACTGGCAACCTCAACCAGTGGCCGACGACCCTCGCCGGTAGTTGGCGAGGGCTCGACCTCATAGAGCTGGGCGAGATCGAGCCTCGTCAAGGTAGGGCTGGGCGACGCCGGCCTCACCCAGCGACGTCCAAGGCTTCCCTAGCCTTGTTCGCCCGGCCACGGCGAGGTCCAAGGGTAGCCTTGGACGTCGCTAGGCGAGGTCGGCGTCGCCCAGCCCCGACTAGGCTCGACCTCACCCAGATCTGCGAGGTCGAGCCCTCGCTAGCTACCGGCGGGGGTCGCTGGCCACTGGCTGAGGTCACTAGTGGTCGACGGCCCCTGCCGACCCATCCTCCCACTTCGTCGTCCATTTCCGGCGGTGGTGGGCCAATGGCGACGAAACAACCCTCCTCTGCCTTTTCAATTTTTTATTTTTTATTTTTAATTTTTTAACTCATTTTTAATTTTTTAATATGATTTGGATTTTTTTTTTTTGCTGCTTGGGATGCTTCGGTGAGCCACTAGACACTACGTCAGATTTCCAGCGATGTTCGTCGGAGTTGTACTCAAATAACCGTTTTTCAAAAAAATTGGCACTAAAGTGAGCCGACGAAAAAAATTAGCACTAAAATGAGTTTCGTACATAAATATTAACACTCCAGGTGTTTTTATGCCGTTTAAAAAATATATATAACCGGCATAAAAAATTCAGTTAAGCCCAAGGACCACCCGCAGTTAGGTCTAATTAAATATAGTCCCAGAACGGGAAATAAAGAATTTTAAAAAAAGGACAAAGGAAAAAGAGGAAACCCTGAAAAGAAAATAGTAAAAATGGGTGGGGGTCAGTAAGGAGGTGCGGCTCGGGGGAGGAGGAAGGACGGGAAAGGGACAAAGCACTGGTGTGTGGGTGTTCTCCACCAATCAGAGCTCGACAGCGTTTACGGAGAAACCGTTCTCTGGTTTTGAAAACCGCCATCTCGTCTTCATCTCCTTCCGTCTTTATTTCCATTTCCGTATATAATCGCTTAACGAACCCGTCTCTCTCTGCTCCTCCTGCTTTCTCCATTCAGAAAGATCAAACAGAAGAGAGAGAGAGAGAGAGGGAGGGAGGGAGGGAGAGGAGGGGCCATTCGTGTCGTTCGTTCATGTTAAAGGAAAGAACAGATAGATAAAGTGCCCAGAGAGACCCAGATACCCAGCAACAGGGGAACAGACCCCGTAGATCCGTATCATCTTCTATCTCTACCTCATTGTGCGCTGCGTGTGTGGTTGCTTTGTATAGGGGCACTCGCTCGCTCGGCTCGGCTCTTGACGTTGTTGGTCTTGCTGTTCCTTGTTCTTGTCGGCCCGGTGGTGCGGTGTTTAGAGAGAGAGAGAGAGTAGAGGATGGGGAGAGGGAGGGTGCAGCTGAAGAGGATAGAGAACAAGATAAACAGGCAAGTGACGTTCTCGAAGCGGAGATGCGGGCTGCTGAAGAAGGCCCACGAGATCTCCGTGCTCTGCGACGCCGAGGTCGCCCTCATCGTCTTCTCCACCAAGGGCAAGCTCTTCGAGTACGCCACCGACTCCTGGTACGTCCTCTTCACCTCGTCAATCTTCTTCTTCTTCGATCTTTATACTTCTTTACTCCCTTTTGCATATAATTTTCCTCTTTGGTCGTGGGGGGTTTCACTACTTGTTTCTTGATCTACACGTTATTCTGATCTCGTACCCTACCCTACCCTACCCTTTTGTTTTTGCCCTTTTAACTATCATTATTTTTGTAAAGCTGCATTCTTTCTGCTGGAAAATTCTCTTCTGGGTATCTGTCAGTTCTTTTCTTCCCGTTTCTGGGATCATTGCCTGGATTTCTTGGCAGACGCTTGGTCGATCTCTTCCTCTACAGTAGGGTTTATCTCTCTCTCTCTCTCACTATCCTTTTTTTTATTATTATCTGCTCTCTTTTTCCTCTTTATTTCGTAAAGTTCATTTGTTCTCCGGATGGGGCTGAGATGGGTTGTCTTCTTCTCGAAATATCAACGAAAATATTCCCCCTAAAAAAGGGTGGGAAAATATGCTCATAAATCTGTAAAGCTGAGTGCTGCTCATCTTGAACAAGCAGCAGAAGCTCACGACTCCCTCCATCTCTCTCAAAATGAAATTTCATTCCTCTCTTCAAGCGCCGATACACACTGGAGAGAGAGAGAGAGAGAGAGAGAGAGTACATCGTTTAATTTGGAAGTTTTATATCAAACAGATGCGGCTGTGCTGTGCCGGAAGAGACGGAAAGTTTCATATAAAAAGCAATTTCTTTTGCTCCTCCTTTTCTATGAGAAATGGGGTTGGGGACCTTCTCGGATAATCTAAATTACGACGCCTTTTTTAACATCTACTCGGAGTATGAACTTGCGCGGCGTCTGAATTACCATAGAATAAGGATTACATTATGGGACTGTTGGCACTAACCGCACCAAGAGGCAAAGCCTGCGGTCTTTTCAGTGACTAAACTAAGCACGCATTTAAAAGGAAAAACCACCCCTTTTTAAAAAGGATAAAGTAGAATCTACTTCAAAAAAAAATCAGAGAATTAGTTACTCACAGTAGAAAAAAAAACGAGAATTCTTCCGCATGAGTTGATATTTATCAAGAGTTATTCCTCAAATGAATTCTTCTGATCAAAATCTGGTTTTCATATGGAAAATATGTCATTCAGTATAGATCTTTGTAAAGATTCATCTTTCCATGAGTTTAATGAAAATAAAAAAGATGTCTTTTCCAAGTTCTATATGTGCAATTTTTTTTTTGTGCCAAAAAGAAGGAAATTTAATTGCGTTGGCGTGTGCTGCTTATGACATTAGCATGGTTTGGTCTAATCAAATCTTAACTGCGGTTCTTTGTCCAATTAAACCAAAGATACGTGGGCTAATTTCTTGAGAGCATCATAATGGGATGCCCAGTCATGGACACTACATCTCCTGTAGCTACGAATAGACTACCAAGATTGAATTTACGACAGCATTAGCAGTCTTACGATGCTTGTGAAACCCTTTTCAATGTTCTTGTCCAACTCTTCACCGCCCAAAAAATGGGATTTAATAGGCAATCGAATCATAACGCTACCAAGATAATACACACTAGACCTAATCAAGCTCCTTGATTTGATAAGGTTCTAATTCTTCGTTTATATCTCCATTTACTTGGTCTATTAACGTACACAGTTCCATGTCCACAGCAATTTTTAAGCGCTTGTTTCATCAAAATATCAATTCCCTTTTAGTGGCATCACTGTAGCTTGTCAGTTCATGAGTTGAATGAAATTTAATAGAGAGACAATCTCATGGAAAATTTTACTTCCCACAAGCAATCTTTCGATTGGGAAGCCTTTGGTTCATTTGCAGATTAGACTTTATCTATGTACAGGTTGCTTATGGATACAATACAAAACATTCTATCTGGTGCATGTAATAGAAGTCCACGATCAATATTAACAGTACTTCCGGATATAATTTGCTCTATAAAGTTTCACTTCAACTAGGATTCTAGTTTTATTTTGAGGTTTCGCTTTCGAATCAAAACTGCAAATTTTGCTTGAGAAATAGTGGATAATTTTTGTAAATAGCATAACAAGAGATTTGAAGTAGCAAGGATACATAAATGAATCATATTCACAGAAAAATCACTTTCCAGATTCTATTCTCTACGATTGCTTCTAGTTCTTCAAAAGACAAGACGAATATTGTCTCGATGCATATGACAAAATAAAGGGATGTTCATTGTTCTATTGTGGTTTTTTCCATATCACTTTTACAGTGGTTTGATTTATTTTTATTTTTATTTATTTATTGAGGTTTTGAAAGTACTTAGTCATTCGAGGTTGCCTTATTATCAATGAGACTAGAATTATAAGTTTGCACGACAAGAAAGTAGGAAACTCCTGAGATACTACGAAAAAAATATATGTAGTATGCGTTTCTGATTTTTTTTTTTCGGTCGAAGTATGCGTTTCTGATTAATCAGCATGCTTCTACTCCTATAGCATCGTATATAAACACCGCCTGCTTAGGCTTTCACCAAAAGCTAATTGTATTACTCAGCATCAAAATACCACCTCACGCGTACACTTCATGCACCCAGGCTATATGTTTTGTTCAAATTTTCTCTAATTAATTATTGCTTGATTAAGATGTAATTTAGTGACAAAAATGGCGATGTTAAATAACATGCCATTAATCTAACCCTATTTGTGTTTCTTTTTGGCAGCATGGAGAGGATCCTTGAGCGTTATGAGAGATATTCATACGCAGAAAGACAGATTCTCACAAACGATGCCGAAACCAATGTATGCTTTCCAATTCCAATGTCAAATTCATAATGTTTGATTACTCGTCAAGTTCATTCTAACTAATTAAGGGGGTTCGAGCTTCATGCAGCTAGGAGAAGATTTTCATATCCTTATGTGCACAAAAGCATTTTCTTTTCACTTTTACTCATCTTCATTTGATCATCTATGTAACTTTTGCTTTACTAATACATTAATATGTTATGCAACTTCTTATTTTAGGGGAACTGGACTTTGGAACATGCAAAACTCAAGGCCAGGATGGAGATTTTGCAGAAAAATCAAAAGTAAGTCCATTGAAGTAAGATGCAATAAATTTCTGGGTACAACTTTTTGGAGAGCTGATAACTTCGCTGTTTTTTTTTTTTAATCTCTTCAGGAATCTGATGGGAGAAGAACTTGATTCTTTAAGCCTCAAAGAGCTTCAGAATTTGGAGCACCAGATTGATACAGCTCTCAAGCACATTCGGTCGAGAAAGGTAAATTTTTGTTCGCACTTGAGGCCTCAAATTTCTTGTTAGGGTGAAGATTCTCTCCACATTAACGGTCCGTTAAGAGGTAAATTGACATCTTCAATTCATCCCTTTTGACAAATTGACACGACGGTTTCGAATATTCATGGCTGAAATAGATAAGCATCAGCAAATTATCCTCCACAACTGAAACAACCCCCCCCCCCCGGAGAATCTCTCACTCCCTCTCCCTACATCCGAGGCTCCGGCCGACAGAAGTTGCCGCCATGCCCAGTGCTATTACTTTGTTGCACTCCATCGACACCAAATCTTAGACTATCGAATCTTCTAGCAAACACCGACAATGCTACAGTGACAATCGGGTGATAGAGGAGGGTAATGTTTAGGTGGGGCGGAGGCAAAGGTCGAGTCCGACAACCGTTGATGGCGATGGGAATATTATCGTTTGCTTAGGGTTTGAATAGTGAACAAGATGCAAAAAGGAGAGAAAAGGGAGCATCAATATTGACCTTTGAAGATTCTAATTGATGTCAATATGCGTCGATCTCTCAATAGGGTAAATTTAGAGTCAACTTTATTCATCTAACAAGCGTCGAGTCAAGCACAGCTAAGTTACTTTTGTTATTTAGAGATTATTCTCCAATTTATACTCATCTTTTTTCTCCTCCTCATACTCGCAGAACCAATTCATGTATGAATCCATCTCTGAGCTTCAAAAAAAGGTGAGTCCTGTGAACGCCATGATTGCTACTTTGCTGTAGATATATATACCCCGCCAAAAAAAAAAAATCAAGGGTTTCAAGATTTATTATATTTCATGTCGTGAATATATATGAGAAGGGCCCAAATTCTGTTTCCTCGACTAGAAGCAAAAAATACAAACTCTGCGATATACTTTCGACCTAAAAAATGACGAATGATATGATGCGTTCAAATCATTTCTATCCTCCGGAAGTGAAGGGAGGAACGACAGATGTGTTTCTGCTAGATTTGCTTGATGTCAGATTATGATTTTCCATGCTAATGCGTGTCAAGAATTCAATATTATCACTATATAACGATTGAGCCCCCCGCCCCTTTTTTTGTCCCCCTCAATTGGCGACAGGATAAGGCGCTGCAAGAACAAAACAACATGCTGGCAAAGAAGGTGATGTTTGATGATCCTTTTTGGTTCAGACATTATAACTGTTTTGCATGGTTTACGTAGCTAATGAAGGAGAGTTCGTTTGGTGCTGAACAAAATTCAACCAGGTTAAGGAGAAGGAGAAGGCGCTGGCACAGCAGACCGAATGGGAGAGCCAGCAAGATAATGCCCTCACCTCTTCCTCGGTTCTTCTCTCTCATTCTTTGCAGCCTCTCAACATTGGGTCCCCTCTCTCTCTCTCTCTCTCTCTCTCTCTCTCTCTCTCTCATCTATCGTATAGATACCTAGTTTACAAATGGTATACATTCTGCAACTTCATGAGCGATTCAATCTACATCGTCTATATCCGAAGTTTTCATGAAAGAAATATGATGGTTTCAAGCTAAGTTATCGTTCACTTATGTCATATGCATGATTGACCGGATGTTATAACATATTATAATATGATGGATCTATTTAATGGGAAGACTTTTTTTTCGTCCCTCAACTGAAGGTGGGTGGTGATTATCGACAATCTATTCTTGTCACTGTTTGTTGTACGACTGATTGACATATCAAAGGAAAATAGATAGTGTGACCTTAAACTAAACATAGCGATACAGACTGATAAGTCATCCTTAAACTAATCTATTCGATATATATTACAAAGAAGCAGAAAGAGATGTTTTATTTTAATGTTTTTTTTATGTAGTTAGCAAAATCAATCACAGGGCATGGACAAAAAAAAAATCAATCTTTTCTTTGTGTTATTTCATTTGATCAAGGTTATGTCTTATTATTACAAATTTGAATTTTTTTTTTCCCAATTGGCAGGGGTCCTTACAATGCAAGTGGAGTTGAGGAGGGAGCAGCTCTTGGTCCGCCCCAACATCGTAGCGCCGCTCTTCTTCCTTCATGGATGCTTAGCCACCTCCAAGAATAATGATGGAATTTATTTGCATGTGAACCATATATGTTAATCGGAATATTTTTCTAATATTTCTTTGTAATCGTGGGGGTATTTACGAAGACCCTGTTTATATCGTATTTTGTGTCGAAATAGAGTCTCTCTGCTAGCTGGACTTGTGTTGTAATACGAAATTGGCTGAGATCGTAAAAATAAAGTCTTGAATTAGAGCCGTAACTGCTGATCACGATGTGATTAATTAGGACTAGTGCCTTTGTTTTAGATTTTCTCGAGTTTCTACTAAAATTAATTTGAGATATTCCTTGAACGTGAATGATAAATTAAAAAGACAATGTCATAGGATGTTGGGAAAAATTTTAAGAAATGGCATGAAGTCATCTTGTTTTCTCAAATAAGGGCCTCAAGTGAACTCTGTTTCAAATGAGAGCCCAAAATGATATAATGTGTTTCAATTAAGGGCCTGAAGTGACCATAATGTTTCAAAAAAGGGGTCTAACTTGAAGGGTATTTTCGTCATTTTGTATTTTAATTTTATATTCATTTTTCTTTATTTTTTTCATTTTTTATTTTTAAAAAATAAAAGGAAAAAAAAATCACCCACACAGGCAGGAGGGCTGCCCCTCCCGCCTATGGCCGCCGGCCCACTGCTCCCGCCGGCCAAAGGCTAGGGCCTCTGGCCCTCGCGGAAACCGAGAGAGGGCCGAGCCCTCTCCTGGATCTAGGCGGGGTTCGGCGGCCCTCGCTCAGGTCGAGGGCGCCGTCGCTCGGGACTAGGCAAGGGTCGCTTGGTCAAGGCAAGGGCCAGGGACTCCTGCCTAGTCCCGGGTGACAACCGGCGGCCCTCGACCTGACGTGGGCCGCCGAACCCCACCCAGATCTAGGAGAGGGCTCGACCCTCTCCCGGTTTTCGCGAGGGCCAGAGGCCCTCGCCTCAAGTTGGCGGGGTCACTGGCTCTTGTCGAGGCGCCAGCGACCCTGTCGGCCTTTGCCGCCCCTGCCGATCGCCCTTCGGCGATCGGGCGGCGGCCATAGGCAGGAGGGCAGCCCTCCCGCCTGTGTATGCCACTTTTTTTAAAAACTTTTTAGAAAACATATAAAAAGTGTAATAAAAAATAGAAAAATTAAATAAATAAAAAGACGAAAATGTCCTTGAAATCATGCCTTTTTTTTGAAATTTTATGTTCACTTCAGACTTTTATTTGAAACAATACTCACTTTAGGCTCTTATTTAAAACAATACTCACTTCAGGCCCTTATTTGAGAAAATGATGGCGCACTTCAAGCCATTGTTTAAAAGAGGGTTCACTTGAAGTCTTTGTTTGAGAAAATATGGCTTTTTTTTTTTTTTGGGTTTTTCCCGGATGTTTTTGAGCTTTAAAAAGAAAAAGAAAAAGAAAAGGGAAAAAAATAGATTTAAAATGCGTCAAATTATTTTTGGGGGGAGAGAGGGACCGATGTCGGGCCGACGTTTCTCCTCGACAGTCCAGAGTCAGTCGCTCTCGCAAGAGAGCTTCCCTCCTCCTCCTCCTCCTCCTCCTTCCTCGAAACCTCCTCGCTCGGATCGAGTCGCGCGAGTCGGTACGCGGCTCCCTTGCAGCACCCGCCGATACGTCTCGCCGATCCGTTTTCGATCCGTTTTCGTTCTGGCTCGTGGAGCCGAAGCATGAGATCCCCGATCGGGCCGTGAACGGCCGCGGGGGAAGGCGGAGGATGCGGCGGCGGGCGGCGGACTTCCGGCGACCTGTGCGGCGGAGGTTCTCGCATTGGATCTGGACGCTCCTAGGGGTTTTCTTCGTGGCGGGATTGGTTTTGTTCGCGCTTCATCATGACCACGATGGAGATGGGATGAGGAAGCCAGTGACGGTAACGGCTTTCGACGCATTTTACTCTGTTTCTGATTGAGCTTGTCAGGGGCCGGGTTTTCTTTGTGGATCGAGATTGGAGTTCATTCAATCTCTCATTTGAATGTTGATCTCGTCTCTGCATAATGAACCTAAATGGTACTCGGGAGTTTTTCGCAGCTGAGTTTTTGTTGTTCCTGTTGATTGCGATCGATGAATGTGAAATTGGGAAAATACAATTTGTGCCTTGAGCTTTGACTTCCAATCGAATGGCTTGCGCAATGAATCGAAGGCCAACTGATTTTATGAGAGCCTCTTGCGCCGAATTCTTTTTCTCTGCTGACCTCCATATTACTTCTAGATCGTTTACAATAGTTCGACTGTAGTGGTTGGTTCATGGACTTACTGACCGCAACTTAAGGTGAAGCTTGTGCTCTCTCCTTCTTTGCGGGATAGAGCTCGTTCTCCATGTCCTTAGGCTTTGCGATCCTCTCATCTATTGTCAATAACAAGATTTTCTGCTGTGAGGGTGCATCTGTGTTTGCTTCTGCAGTAAATGTGATTGAGCTTGGAGGCCCTCAATGTCGAGAGAAATGATTCGCTTTCATGTAGAAAAATTACTGTCTTTAGTTTATCAGAAGAAAAGTAGACAGTGCAAATTCAGTCATTTGCCTCCGTTCTGCCATCCTATTGGGGATTCTAGATGCAAGGATACGCATTTGAAATGATCCAATTTCCTATCAAGAGCATATATTCCTGTGTTTCCCAATGCAGCTCCGATTCATTCTCAGTAATTTATTAACCCTTTGATGTGATTTAACTGTTCTATCATTTGGAAATCTATGCTTGGGTTTAGACTTTGATTTAGAACTTTGTCTTTTTGGCTTTTGTTTTTTCAGGATAAAAGTGCAAGCTTTTTAAAGGAGAGCCATAGGAATTCAAATTTTACGGATCAAATAGTCAGCGCTATGTCATATTCTAGGCAGTTGGCTGAGCAAATGATCCTTGCAAAGGCTTATCTTACTGTAGCGAAAGAACACAATAACCTTCACCTGGCATGGGAACTAAGCTCAAAGATAAGACGTTGCCAGTTAGCACTCTCAAAAGCTGCAATGAGAGGAGAGCCCATCAAATTAGAAGAAGCTGAGCCATTAATTAAAAGCCTATCTTCTCTGATCTTCAAGGCACAGGACATGCACTATGACATTGCGACAACCATAATGACCATGAGATCCCATATCGAAGCCCTGGAAGAGCGCGCTAATGCAGCATTAGTTCAGAGTGCTGTGTTTGGACAATTGGCAGCTGAAGCACTGCCCAAAAGCCTCCATTGCCTAAGTGTCAAATTATCTCTGGATTGGCTTAAGAAACTTCCTCTGCAAAAACTTGCTGATAACACAAGAAATTATCCTCAACTCGTCAACAACAATCTTCATCATTTCTGCATATTCTCAGACAACGTTCTTGCTACCTCCGTAGTTGTCAACTCTACTGTCTCTAATGCCAACCATCCAAAGCAGATGGTTTTCCACATTCACACAAACGGAGTAAATTATGGAGCAATGCAAGCATGGTTCCTTAGTAACGACTTCAAAGGTTCCACCATTATAGTGCAAAATATCGAGGAGTTATCTTGGCTGACTTCTTCATATGCTCCTATACTGAGACAGCTTTCTGATGCAGAATCTCAGGCCTACTATTTCGGTAATCCTCAAGATATAAAAGATGAGCCGAAACTGCGGAACCCAAAGTACATTTCACTTCGTAACCACCTCAGGTTCTATATTCCAGAAATCTATCCTCAGCTGGAAAAGGTAGTTTTTCTTGATGATGATGTTGTGGTCCAGAAGGATCTGACGTCCCTCTTCTCAATAGATCTGCATGGGAATGTAAATGGAGCTGTGGAGACTTGTCTAGAAGCCTTCCATCGCTACTACAAGTATCTGAATTTCTCCAATCCAGACATCAGCTCAAAGTTTGATCCTCAGGCATGTGCATGGGCATTCGGCATGAACGTCTTTGACTTGGTTGCTTGGAGGAGAGCAAATGTGACTGCAAGGTATCATTACTGGCAAGAGCGGAACTCAGAAAGGACACTGTGGAAGCTAGGTACTCTGCCTCCTGGCCTTCTAGCTTTCTATGGACTGACAGAGCCACTCGATCGGAGATGGCATGTGTTAGGATTAGGCTATGATGCGAACCTAGATGACCGTCTGATTGAGAGTGCAGCAGTTATTCACTTCAATGGCAATATGAAGCCATGGCTGAAGTTGGCCATCGGCAGGTATAAACCTCTCTGGGACAGGTATTTAAATCGGCATCATCCGTACATCCGAGACTGTGCTGTGAGTTGACATGTGAGCCATTTCTCAGATGAGGTTAACTTATGAGAGATTTTTTTTTTTTTTTTTGTCGCTCCGATACCTTGACATGTGAGCCATCGCTACAATGCAGAGGTAGAAGTAGAAGAGCTACTTTTGTAGGAGTGTAACATCTTTCCCGATTTGATTCTTACACATTGGGTGGTCAGAGAAAGTGTACTTATCATACAATGAAGAAAGCAAAGCATGGGATGGTTCATTTTTTTGGCTGGCAGGTTTGTAGTTTTATCTCCTCCAAGCTGCGGAGTACTTTGAAATAAGAACTATCATGACTGGTCTTATTCGGATCTTGACACCAAAAATTTCTAATTCTCTTGTTTTTTCTTTGGTAAGTTTTGTAGCTTCTTCTCTTCTCCACACACACCCCCCCCCCCCCCCCCCCCAAAAAAAAAAAAAAAACCAAAGTTCTCCTTTATTGGAGATAGGTTAATTAACATAATAAACGCTATTCGTTGTAATAGTATCGCGCGTCTTTCGATCTACTCAAAGTCATAATATATGTTAGGATGCCGTTTCCTATCTTAGTCTATTATGATGTATATTGTATTTTCATAGTTTCACAAAATATGTAGTGAATTCCACAGATATCATAGAAGTTGGTAATTTTTTTATCAAAAAATCATTCACTTCAAGTTAGCAATTCAGAATCGATCAAATGAAGATTGGCGTGTGACTAAAATTAGTTGGTAACTTCATCTTAGAATGGATGGTAATCCGCTTAAATCAAGTTTTGTAATTTTGATAAGTGTTGGTAAATCACGAGTGGTAAGTTACTTTAATAAAAGTTGATAATGAATTGAAATTTTTGGGTAAATAAACTATTGATACTGGACAAATAATTTAGGCTCAGTTTGTTAAGTAGAAAATGAATGATTTGGAAGATATTTTTCTAAAAATGATTGCTTGTATTGCTTATATAAATGAATGAACAAAAGTCATTCCTATAGTCAATAAAAACATTTAAGGTGCTTTTATTTTGCGAAAATTGAATGATTTGAAGAATACTTTTCTATAAATAATTGCTTATATCGCTTATAGAAGAAATGAACGAACGAATATATTTTCAACATTCACAAAAATGTTTATGCATATATTATTGTCGATAGAATATTTTTTATTAACTAGTTATTTCAAGTGATTGTTCTTAGGAAAATGTTTTTCCAAATTATTCATTTTCTTGAAATAAATAGAGCCTTAAATGTAAATTATCGTTAGCAATGAACAAGTTTTTTCACTTACTACTTATTTGCTACAAAAAAAAATTAAACAAGTATTTTTTAAGTTATTTATTCTTCACAAAAATAAACGGAGACTCAATGAATTTTTTTTTATCGATGTCTCTAGAAATAGGGGTGAGCAAAAAGGACCGCCCGAACCGGGACCGCCCGGACCGGACCGGGACCGGTGGGCCGGTTCCCGGTTTTAGGGGGTCCGGTTCGGTCCCCGGTTCCAAAAATTGGAACCGGTGATCGGGCGGTCCGGTTCCGGAACCGGACCGCCCGGTCTGTAATAAAAAAAGAAAAAAATATAGCACTTTTGCTTTACTCACGTTAGTCGATCAGATTCATTACTCATTTGGGATTAGGGTTCCTTCCTTTGCCTCTCGGAGTCATCTCGTTCTCCTCTTCTCTTGCCCATCCATGTCCGGCTGCGCGAGCGTGAGCGAGATTAGGTGGAGGCCAACCGGGCAAGCAGATTCGGCGCCGTCGATTCAGTCTACCCCTCTCGGCAACCTAAGAGCAAGCGACTAAGGAAGAGCCATGATCCAGATCAACACTCTTTCGTGCTAAAACATGGTTCGCTGCTCGTAATGAGAGGCTACACTCAGCGCCCAGCGGGATTGGCTTCACTCAGTGCCAAAGCGAGCAAAACCGATGTCTATTCGAATCAATCTCACCTTCAGGTGTGTCCTGCCATAGCTCTGCCATCAAGCACATAATCATTTTTCTCTGCTCCTGTTAGTTATGTTGGGTTTGCTGTCAACAAGTTTTGAGAAAGCAACTGTCTATGGCGACTGCTTCTATATGTGTCGAAGTGTGAAGGAAGTGGGACCAGAGCAGCATGAGTTTATAATGTCAACCTACAGGTGTTGAATTGAATTAGGTTGCTCTTTTTTTCCTTTTGGTAATATCAAGTACTTGAAGAAGTGATTTTTGATTCCATAGCTATATTTAGTCTGTCAATAACTCTGTCAAACCATCGCCTTGCAGTTTATGGCTTCTGGTACTTCTGCTACTGGTCATTTTTTTTTTTCTAGGAAAGGTATCTGGAAAACTAATACATGTTTGGTTAGGTAAAAAGAATGAGGTCTCAATGTTTTCGCTTTTGTTGAACTGTACAACCAATAACATTGAGATCGGCAAAAATAGGTATGTAAAGACTACACAAAATAGGACACAGCAACAACAGTAGAAAGTTTTTCTCATCTGGTCCTGATGGCATCGTACTTTGTGTGATGTCTAGTGTATGGTTCAAATATTGATGAAGTTACAGCCACTTCTAGCCAATACAATGGGCTAAAGAACAAGCTACTAGAGCAAAGACTGCGGATTTATATATCACCAAGGTAGGTATTCTTGCCTTGTCTTTTCGAAAGAACATCCCTTTATATAGAGGCTGGTTGACAGAGATTAGCAAACTGCACAAAATGATCTGCATAGCCAGCTGGTCTAGAGACTCACCATGCATTGCCAACCTCAGTAAAACTCCAATGAAGCTTAATGCATTGAGCCAAGCAAGGGTTGTAAGGATTGTGAACATAGGAGAGGGTACACCAAACTCCATGAGCTCTTGCCCGTACCTCCTTGATACATCGTCGTCTGCCACTTTTGAACAGATTTCTTATTTGTGTTTTTGTGTTATTGGTTCTGTTGAAGTCGTTTCTAACAGGTTCGAATGGAGTTTGGACAGATTTCTTGTTTGTATTATTGGTTCCTTAGAACCGGACCGGAACCGGACCGGACCGACGGTCCGGTCCGGTTCTCGGTTCTCAGGGTGGCCGGTCCGGTCCACGGTTCCGAAAAATGGGAACCGGGACTATTGGTCCGGTTCCCGGTTCTTGAGGGGAACCGGACCGGACCGGGAACCGCTCACCCCTATCTAGAAATTCACCAACATGAAATATTTTTGCCAACAGAAAGCACTAACCAGGATAATACGACGGGAGGTCGAGGTTCGGGGACCCGTGGCTCTTAATCTGTACATGCAATATATGTCTTCTAATTCTATGTGCTGTAAGATGATTGGATTGTGAATATAAAAATGGTGATGTGGACTCTCGAAATTTTTTCCAAGTACGTTCGACACATCTAGACATGGAAAGAAACGAGTTGGATTTTGCGACGTGATTTCAAGAGCCAAACGGGAATGAGAACCATGAATAAAAAGCGAAATAAGCACGGTCCAATATGTGACTATGCTTATATAATTGCAGATTTAGATACTATGTGCATTCCTACCCATAGTAAGATGAAAGATCTGATATATTTCTTCTTTGCATAGTAAGATTAGTGCAAAAACAGTCCGCCACGGAACCTGCAGCCTCTGCAATGGCTCTCTTCCCCTATTGTTTTTTTTGCTCTCTCCAGACTCAAAACCTCCTTTGGATCAACCTAAACTACTGGAGATGACGGACGAATTTAACGTGTCGGGCGAGTGTGATCCAATTTACCCAAACGTTCACAACAAAAATGGCGGCCATATTATAGCATAGAAAACTGACTCATGTACGTCCCTGAAAAGGAAGGTCATCCAGTTAGCTATACTGCCACATTCTTGACTGGCTCTGCCCTAGTCAGTCGAGGTTTTTGGGGAGTGTGGAGAATGATTAAAATGAGATTTCTCTGCATCCAGAACACCCTAGACAACAAAGGGAATCAGTCAGCTACTCGACTGTGTCGTGACATAGTAGCATAGAGAGATTGAAAGCAACGAGCTCAATGACCTTGATGATCATAATGGCAGCATCCTTGTGTAGATCTTCATTGTACTCGTGACAAGCCAGACTCTGCATTCGAGAGCGCATCGTCAAGTTGAAATTCAGTGAATGAGGTTAGACAAGGACAGTTTGTTATCCTCTCAGCCGAACTGACCTGGACACATCTAGGGCAGCCAGTGTCTCCCAGGCAGCAGCAAGACGAAATAACCTCCAAAGCAACAGTCAGTAGCTCCCGGAAATAGGGACGAACCTGTAACACGAGGCATCCTCGTATGATCAGGCGATCAGCCATTTACCCAAATTATGTAAGAGGTAACCAGAAATAGTCTGTTAAACAGAAAATTCTGACTTTCTTTTCAACTTTTGGAAACAATCAGGGATCAAGTTGAATCACCGACGTGATCTTGGTCTGATGTTTTGAATCAATTGTAACTTAGGAAACATGCATCAGAAGAGAACGGGAAAATCTGTATTTCCTTACATAACTTGAGTAATTACAAGGTGGATATATATACAAGAAAAGAAGACCCGAATTAGGCAAGAAGCCTAATTTAGGTATTGACTTTACCTAAGTTAGGCAAGAGGCCTAATTTAGGTATAGACTCACGAGTTAGGCAAGAAGCCTACTTGAGGTATTGACTTTACCTAAGTTAGGCAAGAGGCCTAATTTAGGTATAGACTCACCTAAGTTAGGTAAACCTACTTTAGTTATTAAAATACAGAATTCAAACATATTCCTACTAAAAAACATGATAATTCAACACTCCCCCTCAAGCTGAGGAATAGATGTCTTCCATTCCCAGCTTGGAAGTTATTTCGTAAAAGATTCCACCATTAAGTCCCTTGGTCAGCACATCTGCAAGTTGATTTCCAGAAGGTATGTAGGACATGCAGATCGACCCCTCTTCTAGCTTTTCTTTGATGAAGTGTCTGTCAATTTCAACATGCTTTGTCCTATCGTGCTGTACAGGATTATGAGCAATGTTGATTGCTGATTTATTGTCACAGTACAGCTTCATAGGACCCTCCCACTTGATTTTCAGATCTGTTAGGATGATTTTGAGCCATAATAGCTCGCATACTCCTTGGGCCATTGCCCGAAATTCTGATTCAGCACTTGATCTTGCAACTACGTTTTGTTTTTTACTTCTCCAAGACACTAAATTTCCACCAAGAAATATACAATAACCAGATGTTGACCTTCTATCCACCAACGATCCTGCATAGTCAGCATCGGTATAAGCTTCTAGCACAAGTTTTTGATTTCTTCTGAACATAACTCCTCTTCCAGGACTTCCTTTCAAGTATTGTAGCACTCGATTGACGGCTTGTAAGTGTGATTCTCTTGGGTCATGCATAAACTGACTAATCACGCTTACTGAGTAGGCAATATCGGGCCTAGTATGAGCCAAATAGATGAGTTTCCCAACCAATCTTTGGTACATTTCTCGATCTACAGCAGGTTCTTCCTTTGCCTCCCCAAGGTTTTTATTAGGCTCAATAGGTGTGGCTACTGGTTTACACCCAAGCTTTCCTGTTTCCTTTAAGAGATCGGTCACGTACTTTTGTTGAGAAAGAAAAATCCCTTGTCTAGAGTGAGCAACTTCAATCCCAAGGAAGTATTTGAGTCTTCCTAGCTCTTTTATTTCAAATTCTTTAATCAAACAACGTTTTAGCTCTTGTTTCTCCTCATCATCATCACCTGTGACAATAATATCATCAACGTACACTAGAAGTGCCGTCACTCTCCCTGTTGTCGAGTGCTTAATGAAGAGAGTATGATCGCCTTGGCTCTGTTTGTACCCCGAACCTTTCATAACTCTGGAAAATCTCCCAAACCAAGCTCTAGGCGATTGCTTGAGCCCATATAGTGCTTTCTGTAATCTACATGCTTTGTTTGTTGTCATCTTCCCTTCAAAACCCGGTGGAATACTCATGTAGATCTCCTCTTCTAGGTCTCCATGTAAGAATGCATTTTTCACATCATACTGTTGAAGTTGCCAATTGAAGTGGGCAGCTATAGAAAGTAAAATTCTCACAGTGTTCATCTTTGCCACAGGAGCAAATGTCTCGTGATAATCTACTCCATAAGCCTGAGTATATCCCTTTGCCACCAATCTTGCTTTATATCTCTCAAGAGAACCATCAGCTTTATATTTCAAGGAAAAAACCCATTTGCAGCCCACAAGATTTTTTTCCTTTGGTTTTTCGACAATCTCCCAGGTCTTGTTTTTTTCCAGTGCATCCATTTCTTCTCTCATTGCATTCCTCCATTCTTCTTTAGAAAATGCCTCAGATAAAGTATTTGGAATAGCAATGGTATTTAAACTCATAATGAAATTTCTATGAGATGGTGATAGGCGTTCAAGTGACACATAGTGAGATAGTGGATATAAAGGTCGCCTTGTGCACTCTCTTGTACCTTTTCTAACAGCAATGGGAAGGTAGGAGTCATCTTCTGGCATATTTTCTAGCATATCTATTGATTCTGCATGCAAAGGAAAGTCGGAACTTACCGGGAATTCATTTGCAGAATTCAGATGAGAATCTTGAACTTGTGTTTGGTTTGGAACAGCTTCCTGTCTTGAGTACACCTGAGGAAATCTCATAGAGTCATAAATACGGGTAGATGCAGGAGTGGAGAGTTGTTCTGGAATAGATTCGGATGTAGGGAGTGAGTTCGAATTTGAAGTAGTAGGAACTGATTCATCAAAAGGAGCTGATTGATCAGGAACAAGGTGATTAGAAGTGGAAGTTTGAGTTGGAAGATTATCTGGAGGTAAATCAAGATTAAGGTCTTCAAAGTCTTTATCTTCCACTAATGATTTCTCCCCCTGAAGATAAGACTCCGGAAAGTATGGTTTGTTTTCCACAAATGTAACATCGACTGATATATAGGTCTTCCTAGAGGGAGGATGATAACATTTGTATCCCTTTTGTGTAGATGAATAACCAAGAAAGACACATTTGATTGCTCTGGGATCTAGTTTTCCCCTGTGTTGATTATGAACATGTACGAACGAGGTGCAACCGAAGACTCTAGGTATGAGATTATTTGTTGTCCTGAAATGGGGATAAAAGCTAGAAAGAATAGACATGGGAGTTTTGAAATCTAATACTCTTGATGGTAGTCTATTAATCATGTATGCAGATGTAAGGACAGCCTCCCCCCAATATGACTTAGGGACATTCTCATGAAACAACAATGCTCTAGTAGTGTTAAGCAAATGACCATTTTTCCTTTCAGCAACCCCATTTTGTTGTGGTGTGCTTACACAAGATGACTCATGAATGATCCCTTCCTTTTGGAAATAGGTTGACAAGATCTGATTAAAGTAGTCTCGAGCATTATCTGACCTAAAGCATTTAATTTTGACTCCAAATTGGTTTTGAACCATGGAATGGAAGTTAGGAATAACACTACTTACATCGGATTTGTTTTTGAGTAAGAATATCCATGTGACCCTAGTGCAATCATCGATTAGAGAAACAAACCAACGAGCCCCTGAGATATTTGGAATTGTGGAAGGTCCCCAAATGTCACTGTGAATCAAATCAAAAGGAAGAGAACTTCTTTTGTTGTTAATAGGAAAAGATACACGAGTGTGCTTAGCAAATTCACATGTATCACACTGAAATTCAGTCATATCTAATCCTTTAAACAAAGAAGGAAACATGATTTTTAAGACTCGAAAAGATGGATGACCAAAACGAAAATGATGAAGCCAAATGACATCTTTGTTTGAAGCACTAAGAAATGACAAAGATGAATTATTCATGACTTTCTTCAAAGCCCTCGGCGTCTCAAGATAGTACAACCCATTCCTTTCCTTAGCAAGTCCAATCTTCCTCTCCAAATCCTGCTCAAGGAAAACACAGTATGTAGGGTAAAAGATTGCATAACAATTGAGATCTTTGGTGAGCTTTTGTATGGAGACAAGATTGGCTGATAGTTTCGGCACATGGAGAACACCTTTGAGAGTGAGATTGGGCGTAATATGGATATCACCAACTCCTGCAACAGTGGCTAGGGAACCATTTGCCACCACTACCTTTCTATTGCTTGGACATGGAGTATAGGTACTAAAGAAATGTGAAGTGTGAGTCATGTGATCAGTAGCACCTGAGTCTATTATCCAAGCTTCACTAGAAAGAGTTTCTGAGGCATTTTTACCAACGGAAAATAGAGGATTACCTGAGAGTCCTAAAGAACATGCACCAGAGGGCTTTTCAAGAGACGCTAAAAGGTCTCTAATTCTTTCTATCTCCTCACTGTTGAAGGATTCATTGTCCTGCCATTCATTATTACTGATCTGCTGGCTGGTTTGTTCAATTAGACGAGCTTTGGGCCTTGACCGTCCTCCTCTATTTCCCCACTCTCGTCTTGAGCTCGTTGGTTTGCCATTCAGTTTCCAGCAACGCTCTTTTGTATGCCTTGGCCTCTTACAGTGGGTACACCACATACTATCTCGGTTATCCCTCCATGTAGGCTTTGAAGCATCCATTCTTCCTCTTCACTTTAAAGGAACAACAAAACAGAAGCAACGAAGGCTTCAAGTGACTTGAAAATGCAGCAATGAAGGCTGCGAAAAACAGAACCAGCAATGAAGGCACGGCTGTGAAAATAATCCAGCAATGAAGGCTGTGATTGAAGGATTATTGCAGCAATGAAGGCTGCAAAAACAGAACCAGCAATGGAGGCTGGATAAGTCAGCAGTATAGCTGAGAATGCAGCAATGAAGGCTGCGAAAAACAGAACCAGCAATGAAGGCACGGCTGTGAAAATAATCCAGCAATGAAGGCTGTGATTGGAAGATTATTACAGCGATGAAGGTTGCACTGCAACACTATCCCAGAAAAATGAGCCTAAAGCTCTGATACCATGAAGGAAAAAATCTGTATTTCCTTACATAACTTGAGTAATTACAAGGTGGATATATATACAAGAAAAGAAGACCCGAATTAGGCAAGAAGCCTAATTTAGGTATTGACTTTACCTAAGTTAGGCAAGAGGCCTAATTTAGGTATAGACTCACGAGTTAGGCAAGAAGCCTACTTGAGGTATTGACTTTACCTAAGTTAGGCAAGAGGCCTAATTTAGGTATAGACTCACCTAAGTTAGGTAAACCTACTTTAGTTATTAAAATACAGAATTCAAACATATTCCTACTAAAAAACATGATAATTCAACAGTGATCATGCCTGGAATACCCAGTTTCTTTAAATTTACGAGGTAGAGTTTCCCATTACTCACTTGCAATGAAACACCAGTTCCTCCAGGATGCTTGTCATACAACAATATCCGCTCCTGAAAAGACCTTGAATCATGTGGATTTGAACACTCTGGAGCCAAGTCAGCTGAATTGCATATTATGCATCTGAAGGAAAGAACCATACGACATCACAAATAAGATGGTGTGTGTGACAATTACAACATCCTCCAGTAAACATCTCTACCCTCGGTTCTGCTCAAACCACTTAAGTTACTCTTATTTTATTCAACCTGTTTACTTTGATTCATCATCTTTTGTCAATCATTAATGTATGTCACCAAGGAAAATATATCTATTGAATACAAAATGAAAGTTGAAGGGACCTCAAACCCAGAGCTTGATGAATAAAATGGCAGATAAAGCTAACAGCACAAACTTTGATGTGTGGGCAGATAGACGTTTCTAAGTAGAGGCAACATCAAGGGATCTTCCACAGAAGTAAAACGATCTTGCACCATTAGTCATCGTAGTATAGCACAAGTTTGACTCGATTAACTGTACCTAAAGAAGGATCCTAGTCACATATGTCCATATGAATGCATACTTATATGTGATAAATTTGTATACCTAAATATACGCATAACCAAATTACTATGTTGACCATTTAGATGAACCCGAGGGAGGCTGATGGCGGTTACAATCCGCTTGGCGCCATATGTTCACATAAACTTTCACATGAAATATTCATCAGTATGTTTGCTTAAAGTACATTTAACAGAGTTTTCTATCCTACAAATGAGGATATCCCCTAACCAACCTCCACCAAGAATTAAGAGGGTGCTGTCACCTTTGCTACAAATGCCTAACAGGAGTAGCATAAATAATGCTGCCGAGCTGCAAATCAAAGACTTACAAAGGCACAACATTTAGAAGAACGTGTGAAGCAGCGTGTAAGCCCGCACGGAAAGAGAAACTTTTCATCTCCACATCTTCTTTGACAGTTTGCGGAACTGAAATCCATACTGCCTGTTTGCAAAATATACTTTTATGCACAAAAAAAGACGGAGGAAACAGAAATTGTCCAAACAAGTGAAATTGACATCGCAAGAGCACCTGCGACTGATAGGAATATTTGGGAAGTGAAAGGTCAACTGTATCCAAGACTCGACTGCTGCCTCTGCTTATTCGACGGAATCCAAACCAAGCCGTAATCACTTTACAACTATTAGCCAGAGCGGTTGTTTCTAGAATTTTACTTGCTCCGACATTTGTACTTGGAAAATTGGGCATGGTCACCGGATAGGCCTGAACAACAGCAGACAATAAAGTCTCACTTCAGAAACTATTGATAGAAGAGAAATTAGAGATACAGGAGACATCAGGAGAATTAGGATAAGGAGATAGTAGAAATAAAGGATGAGGAGAGTTCTCTTGAAAGAATTGAGTAGCTGGTCAACAAAATTTATCCTTTTGCTCCAAACTCTTCTTCAAGTCCCTTCTAAACTATTTTTTTGTTCCTTTAAGAATACTCATTTTGTTTCATGTGAACGACATCATTTGACTCTGAAGTTTAGTCGTAATTATGCAGAGTACTCTCTCTCTCTCTCTCTCTCTCTCTCTCTCTCTCTCTCTCATGCTTGGTAAGATCAAATTTTATAGACCTGAGTAAAGTCATCAGACATGAATACATGCTTACACTTGACTTCTTCATACCTTAAGATGAATGTTACAATGACAATATCAACCCATACTCGTAGAAAATTGCAATTGCTTATCTAGTAATAGAACTTTGTTATTCCTTTTCCTGGAATGTCCACCCCAGCGACTTAAAAAATCAATGAAGCAACAAACTAAGTGCTCTTAGATGATTAAGCGTTCTCAATGAGATACAGCCGCTCTAACTGAATCTATCACAATTGCAGTCCTCCCGCACCCTTACTTTTGTGGGTGAAAGGAACCTAAAAATGGCAGGTAACTTTAGATGATGTAGTTCTGTAGATGTCGCAGAGAGAGAGAGAGAGAGAGACATACCATATCACCTCCAAGGACCTTAATGTCTGTGTAATCACGAGTTTTTGTATAATACTTTAAATCTGCCTCCTGGCACCAAGCAGTTTTAGCTGACAGATCCAAATCTTTTACCAGATATGTCTTGCCCTGCCGTATGTATACAGCTCCTTCATGTACCTGCTTTGAATATATACCGGTCAAAACTTTTACCTATATTTCACATCTAAAAAGTTAGCACATATTTCAAAGCTACCAAACCGAAAGAAAATTGACTTATGTCAACTCAAGAGTCATCATAATCACAAATAGATTAGAATGAAGACTGCACCCAAATATCAGTTTGAAAAGAGAAACTATGGAAAGGCAGTAATACCTGAAAGAAGGCCTTGCTTTCCTCAATTTTCTCTAGGACTTCATTTTTTTGAATATCTATCACTAGATATGTACTAGTCTCTATTGCTCGAATGTTGACAGCATCCGAAGGCTTTTTCTTAAGATAGGTCATGGAAAAAAAAAAAACTGTAATCACTGATAACATACGATAAAATACTACTGGACACAAAGTGACAAAGATAGTTCAGATTTTTTGTTTTCTGTTGATAGGTCAGAATTGTACCTCACGCCCAATATAATTCCATATTCTAGCTGAAGAATCGCGGGATGGATCAGAACTAAGGCCTCCTCTATTCTTGAGAGTTGTTATAGCATTGCTGAGACCATTACCGAAAAACTTCTCATCATAATGCAAACTTAACGGGTGTTCTATGGCAGCACAGCTCAAATGCTGCTCAAGCACCTGGAACAATGAGCACCAAAAAGCATAAAATCACAACTTAAGCTGAACTTTTATATAGGGAAATTTTAAGTATCCGATGATAATGACCAGCTGATTTTGGGCGTCTATACTGCAGCACTCTATTGGACTCTTGAAAAGTTTCTCCGGATGCTTCATAAAATATTGGTCCAGTGGCCCTCCAAATGCTACATACACTGCGAGAGATGGTTTTTCTCTTCTTCCAGACCTTCCTGCTTGTTGCCACAGGCTACAGCCAAATACACATGCAAATAATGCTTAAAAGGACAGTAGAAAATCTCTTTTATGGGCAAAGCAATTGAACATCTGATTGCCATACCTAGCAATGCTACCAGGAAATCCCAAATGCAGAGTTACATCAAGATGTCCAATATCAATACCCAACTCAAGAGCATTAGTAGCAGCAATTCCTCGTAGCTTCCCTCCAAAAAAATCACTTTCTATCGCCCTCCTGATCTGCTCTAATAATCAGCCCATATAGGACCTTGGTCAGGTTAGAATTGCTAATGAACATTTACAGCTTTCATATGCAATAAGAGGCAAGAAGAATGGACAAGAAGCACTGAATTTGTTGTGTGCATTATCCTGTACCAACAATGGAAATGAAAACACTAAGTGATAGCTGACATTTCCGAGGGTTGAGTCTATTCCTCAGTCAAATATACAAAGCTACAAGAGGATCATCCCCTTCTCCAAATGATAAAGATGTATCAGGAAATGCAAGTGACTTCAGCCAAAAAAGGAGACAAATAAGCAATCTTAGACCAGCCTCGTAAAGTTTATAGCTGATGAGTTCTTTGCATCTTCCTCCACTAGCATGTTTTTTCCAGAAAACTAACAAGATTACTATAACTGACTCACTGAATTCCACACCATGTTTTGGCACATAATAAACCACCTATTGTTCTAATTTGGCCTAAAAGAAGTTCACATCCAACACAAGGAATTAAAATTTTCTCAAGTAGCTGTGAAAATCCAGAAGCTTGGACTTCTTATTTCACGCTCAAAGAAGTCAGAAGGAGAGATGAAGGTCTCCAATCCACCAATGCAACTGTTAAGACCTCATGGGAAAGGTATTGGACACACAGGCATCTCCCGTGTAAAAACATTCTTAACAAAGAGTTATTTCTTCTAATGCTCTGTAGTTTACATCATGCTCCACTGTGTACAAGACAACCACCAACATAGAAATGAGATGCACAAAAATGTAACAAGCATAAAACATGATAATAACATTAACAATATTCATGTTAAACTGACCTCAGCAGTATATCCAGATCGATAAGAACTTATGGAGTCAACCAGATTTGGAGCTGTCTCACGAAGAATCTCTTGCCTATTAGATAGAAGTAACGAGGAAAAAAATATTCCCAGCACCAGTAAGTCCATTGTGCTTTGACTTGATGATAAATTCTTACAGCAGCCTTAAATGTTGGATTAGATAAGGCCGCAAAGATGCTAATAGATAATGCTTGTGTGATATAACTTACGTATAGGACAAAACAAGTTCACAGAGTTTACGTGATGTACAAAAAGCTATACATCTTAGTCCATGCTGAACCATTTCCGCGAACAGACGAGACACTTCCCAAATCGGACTGCAAGAGTGAGTTGAGCTGATAAGGATACAATATGATGATCTATGTACAACATGTATATGTATGATTCCTGGAGACAATTCACTTGAGCAAAACAAATCTGGGTATAGAAAGTTATGCAATGAACAAAAGAATATGAAGGCTGGCCAAAAAATGCTCGATACAAGTTGGTAATTTGTGAGATATGAGGATATCCTAACTTTTGAAGAGAATGTCGAGAATCTAACCTTGATCCCTTATACACTGATTTACGAGCGTCTACACAGTTCTCATCTATATGCAGCCCCTGCATCCGAAAATCACTAGTGAGCAAGAAAGTGGCAGACAACCTTCAATATTATAGGATAAACCACGCATTGTTCTCACGACCGAGGAAGAATTCCATAAAACAAAAAGCTTCTGAGCAGAGGGACTCCCGTCATTTTGAATTAGCTCCAATGATGGTAGATTTGCAAGTTCCTAAATCATCAAAGAAGTCATAATTCTATTTCACCTGAAATACCTAGTAACAAGAAACAATACCATAATTGCAAAAATTGCTACTTTAATCACAGATACCGAAACTAAAAATTCCACACAGTACATAGGTTGCTTTACGGGCTAATTTCCAAATGAACCACAAAATATAATTCAACCATTTTGGTGGAAACCTAAAGAGGCATCTTTAGCATCATCCACTCAGATGACGATGGCAAAATAGAACAGCAACGATACGTTGATAGCTGAGTTCAGACTAGGCTGTGGCAACAGTCTGCTAAACAAAGGAATTAATATGTACTAGAGAACATCATCATATGATGACAGCTTCAAGCATTCTTCGCCTTATAGAAGTCACACCATTGTACAAAATCTCACCATGCAATGCTCACGAGGGTTTCCAGAAGTTGCCGTTGAAAAGATGAATGAAGGATCACTGCCATAGACTGTACATATTTGTTTAGACCCCGAATTACATAAAGAGAGCATCAACATCGAGAAAAAGATGTTATCTTTTAGCAACTGTTTTTGAATAAGGTACCGTGTGAGCAGAGCCGCCGAAGCCTCCTGAGAATAAGAGCAGTATGACATCCGAATGCTCCTTTGTAGTAATGAGCTTCATCAATCACAACATACCTGATAAGAGCATATGAGAATTCAGTTCCCCAGGTAATTAATTTGTACCCATGTCAGTAGCAGTGTTGAAAAAAAGTTGTGCTAAAGCCCAAAAGAAACAACTTAATAACAATTCCAGTTCGTTTCAATACTGGTGCAGATTTTCAGTCTTTCTTTTTTCATCTATAATGATTTCCCATTCCAATAGACATCTAAATACACATAGAGAAACCTGGAAGGCCCGTATTGGCAACCCAGCTAAAATATCAAAGCTTAGCATCTGATCCTTTTACATTCATACTCCTTCAAACAACCAAAACTAACAACCAAATCAAGAGGCTAATGATCAGAAACCCTAAAACTGACTCAGCAGTCAACTTTCTCTTTCGCGCACAAACCAGGCTTTGCACCTGATCTACAAGCTATCCTTTGTCTGACATATTGAAGATCACGTCTCAACAACTCTAGAGGCCTTGGATTAACTATGACCTTCAGATTCAGGTTGGCATATCCTCAAGCTGAACCTCTTTGGGCCAGTTTGGTCTTCAGTGCCAAATGGAACAGAACAACCGTAATTTTCAGTGTCAGTAGAACCAAACCAAACCGCTTACAACATCACCCTAAGCAACACATAATGCTAGGAGAACAAATGAAAGCCCATTTCCTTATCCATTCTTAAAGATAAAGCACCAAAATTACATACCTAAGGTTTGATAAAATCCGCACAAATTTTCCATGGTATGGCAAAACTGATTTATGGAGCATATCTGGGTTCGTAATCAACTGTAGAAAGATGCCCAACGATGTCAATGCAGGACTAGGCAAACATATTTTTGAGGGGAGGAAGTAGAGGGAGGGAGGGAAAGGGGGGGAGGGGGATGGTATCCTATAAGAATGAAAGAAAATAAAATGTACCAATCTAGCATTGCCACGGAGCCATGTCCTATCCTCCTGAAGTGTATCCCCATCATATATTCCAATATACAGGCCACCATCAATTCCTTCTGCCATATGTGTCAAAGCTCTAAGTTGATCTTGGGAAAGAGCCTGTATTAATTTGTCAATACGGTTGATATACCAAAAGAAGTACGAGTACAAGATGCCAAAATTGCTGGATCAAGATTGAGAACATGTCCATCACTCTACAAAATTGCCTTTATTAAAAACTCAATTT
The DNA here is from genome assembly GCA_021437785.1 of Rhodomyrtus psidioides. Lineage (NCBI taxonomy): Eukaryota > Viridiplantae > Streptophyta > Magnoliopsida > Myrtales > Myrtaceae > Rhodomyrtus > Rhodomyrtus psidioides. The sequence continues at coordinate 6,274,180 of JAILYB010000015.1, read as the reverse complement.
GCAGCTCTACAGTCGTGGAGACTCATATCTACGTAACTTTCATAACTCATGATGTATGTCCTCGCACATGCGAACACTAACCTTTGTCGGAAACAGATAAAGAGCACATGAGGATGAATCCCTTAAGAGCTCCTCGAGAACTGGCACATTGTAGCAGAGGGATTTCCCACTTGATGTCATTGTTGCCACAGCAACATTCTTCCGAGCAAGAGAAGCTTGTATTGACTCTGCCTGTAGTAACAACAAATCAAAGCAAAATCAGACAACCAACTTTTCAAGAAAAGGTCAGCAATGGATATCGGGATCATATTCTAACCTGATGGCTATACAATTTAGTGACTTTCATACGTTGAAGTGCACGCTTAGTGTCTTCTGAGAGATCATTAGGGATCTCCATATAACTTGGCGTCCTGCCTGAAATCACTTCGACATGCACTATCTGCACCAGAAGAACTCTTCAGCAATTCAAGAAGCCTCACAAGAAAGCATTACTGATGAATTTGCACCTCTCATAATCAAAATCCACAGCTATGACTAAGCGAGCAATCCATTAGTCAAGAGGAGACCCAACAACTTCCTTTACTAGTACCCCTGTTCTACACAATTACCACTTGTAGTACATGGCAAAGAGCACCTCGTTTCTAAAATAAAGAGGAGCAGAATGTATCATATTCCAGACAATACAAAACCTGTCAAAACCATGATTGATGCCCAAACCCACATTTTACAAGCAAAGATCAAACTGAATGTTAGAGCAACTAGCAGTTGAGTCTGCATGTACATTATCAAGAATATAACTATTCCAGCAATATACCAATCGACCATAGAATTTTATTGAATAGGTTGAAAGACCACTGGTTATTAGTTAAATAAAGTAAAAGACTACTAAATAGCCCATAAAGGTATAATCCGGATAACTTATTCTGCCTATCTTAACGAGCAAGAAAATAAGTACTAGAAGAGTTGGACTGAACCTGTCCTTGAGAGCCCACAACCTTGTGGAGATGATCAACCATTTCCGCCGGTAGGAACGCAGTGGTGTCCTGTTGAGAGATGAGTAATACATAGCATGTCACTATGTCCCTGAAAAAGAGCATTTGGAACATGAAAACATGGGTGGCATGATAATCTAGTGAATATTCTCTGTAATTCTTTCAAGCTACTCTCTCCAATTCCATGCATTTGGTTTATTTTCTCTCAAACAACTTCTCAAAGGAACGGATTGCTTTGCATTCCACTCAAATTGACAGACAATACTATTCAAGTACTTTATTAACAATCTGACATCATATGATTTCTGCTAAATGGCTAAATTCACCTGATTAACTGACCTCATCAGAGATAGTATATAAATGTTCATCTCAAGCCCCAAAGAACTATAACTCTATAAATTTCTATTTCAAGCTCCGAAGAACTAAAATCTGATCGATTTAGTATATTTAATAACTAGCACTAACATTTGAAGAATTGTATAGATATAAGCCAGATGCGTACATGACACTGATTTTTCGCATGGTTTGTTTTCGAAGCTACCCTCCTTGCCTGCTGCTTCTCAATTACACTTGCTGAATCCTTGTTCTTACTAGTAGAGACATCTCCTCCTCTTGCAGACAAGAGTAGATCATCCAAGGACATAAATTTGATATTCCCATTTCCAAGTTTATGCTGCATCATAAATCTTCACGTGCTCAATAGCCAAAAAAAAAATTGATGATACAGAATTCAACTAGAGAGGCCGCCCACAAAAAAAACTGAGACATTTTTAGCAGCAATCTAGTTACATAATTTTGACGCATGATCTTCCACCTGTGCAAATATCAACTTAGAATAAGGCCCTAGAAGTCAGCCAATAGCGCTATGCCCTAATCGCCATTGTTGCTACCGTAATACTTTAAACAGCTATCAGATATCGCAATAGTGCAGGTTACAGACCTTGCAAGGTCCAGTCTCTGCATTCAAGTTTTCTAGCAAAACACAAAAACTCAACTTCCAAACACCAATAAGAGAAGAACCTTAGATATAGGGACTAACAGTATATATGCAAGGCAAGACTCAAGAGTTGGAAAAAAAGGTTCCCTGATAGTATGTGAGAAATTATATTTTTCAGAAGTGTGAGCTTTGTTTGATTTTATGGCTGAAGCTGTTTTTTGCACTACGTATCATGCATAACAATAGCAGCAGAAATCATCTGAGATTAATCTTTTTTCTAGTCAATAAATAAAAGGAAAGAGTTCCACATACCATCATTGATACGAAGGTATATCTGAAGGACCTTTCTCGTCTTTCCATTAAATAGAAAAGCTTTGGCAAGGAAACCTTCCTTTCAGCTGCAGACCAACAATTTAGTCAAGTAAAGCCTACGAAGTGGCAAAAGCAAACATTCTTAGTACATACCAATTCTAGGAAGGTCTTCAAATTGATCATCCTTCTCTGTAGGAGACTTCATGATAACAAGAGCATCACCAAATTCCTTCCTTTCCATACCATAATTGACAAAAGACACCACCTACTAAAGAGAGGGCACATATTTTGAGTCCGCAAACATTGTCAGCTCAAACATCACTTCAATGAGCCATTTTTTTTCCATATCCACACCTTAATGCATGAAGACGATAGAGTCCTTTCTCATTCTGGTATTATCGATCCCAACGTAGCATTAGATGATAGAACTCATTTAAGAATGAAAGTATCACTTGTATAAAACTGCAAACAGAATACATTTCATAATGAGCAGAGCAGGTTGAACCCGTAAACACCACCGTCAAGGGAATAACTGTGATAGACTTCATTGACAAAACATATCTGCACGTACATGTGCATTTTTGGCTTAGATGTCGATCAACCATGCATAACACTAAGAAGCAAGCTAAGGTTTCTTCCCTGTCTTTCTTTAATCCATCTCTTTTTTTGTTCTTTTTTCTTTTTGAGGCTTTGGGTGAGGTGGAGAGGGGAGGCAAAGGCAGTGGCATGCATAGCATCTTTGTTAAACAACCAAGGAAGTGCAATACATTGGTCAATGCAACAGCAAAACCTTAGACCAATAAGAGAGTAAACTCTAATGTATAGGTTCTCAGACATTAATAAGTTACCTTAGGGCAGAGAAGCGAAAGATTCTCGATGTCCTCCATATTGACTTGTATCCCAAACCTCCCAATCCAGCTTAGTGCTTTCTTTACATGATTCATTGTGATTCTCTCCCGCTTAAATTGTAAAAATACTTCATAAATGTTTAAGAAAGTAAAGGCCTTCATTATTGTCAACAACCACAGTGGGCAAAAGCATGAACTGTTATTGTCTTTGAACTCTCCAAGGACAGCTTCCCTTAAACTGCCTTTACTGAGAAACAAACAGCTTTGAGTATCCGGATTTTGCAGGCAATTAACCGACTCCAAAACACTGAGAAGTTTCTCGTGATTCCCCTCGTCCAGCATATCCTTGCGAGGACACTGCAGTATGCTAAGAACAAGATCATCCGGCCATCCTTTGGATTCGCTATCTGAATTCCTTTTGCGCTTCCCAAGATGAGAACAAGATGCAATATCTTGCCCATCGCGTGTTCTCTCATCCCAACTTGCTACGTCACGTACGTCTTGAATCATATCAGACCACGCAGAATCCGCAAATTTGGAAATGGGCGTCTCTTTGGGGCTAGTAACATCAGAACCACAAGACGATCGCCCCTCCACCGACTGTTTCTTGACGACCGGAACGAAACCCACCACTTCTCCAAGATCAACGGCGTAACTACCAATCTGATTTTGCAAGCTCAACTTGACGCCCTAAAACACAGTCGCCGAAGAAACACGCGTGAGTGACGAACGAAAGGACATTCCTCAAGAAATACTCGGCGTGAGAGAGAGAGAGAGGAACCTTGTGATAGAGGTTGAAGTTAGGGTACTTGGCGGCAAGAGGGAAGGTCTGCTTCAGTAGATGCTTCAGGTCGCGAACGGTTTTGTCCATCGAAATCGAGACGGCGGTCGATTCGCCGGTTAGGGTTCGGACTTGGATCGATCGCTCGCTCTTATCCATTTCCAGGGAATGCTTCCAGAGGCCTCGAGAGAGAGTGTGTGTGTTTTGGGAATTTATAGGGGCGCGCGGTGGCGGGGAATTCCAGCTCACGTGCCTGCAACGGTTGCTTCCGGCGACGGCACGTGAATTTTGAAAATATTATGAAAAATTCTACGTGAATTTACGTGTCCGAATTCATATATCGGAAAAAATTTAATTGCTCCGGTTAAGAACAGTTAAAATTTTAATTCAATAGTTCATACCTTCGTAATATAATTTGACGACGAGATTGTAAGATATTATGTATTCTTATTTTATAATTCTCAAGATTCAAGATTGTCGAATGATATTCTTTTTTTTTTTTTGGTCAGATGTCGAATGATTTTCAATTTCAAATTTTATTTGAAAAAAACAGAAGTGGGCTCCACAACCACAATGTCTGCGAACATAGTACCGATGAATCTTTTTTTTGAATGATCGGATTTAGAATCGAACTTTTAATTTTAGTTTTGAAATTTGAAAACACAACAAATTCTTATAAAAAATAATCATGAATGCTGGATCATTAAGCGAAATTCCTTATTTATTTGAAGCTGACAACTATACTAAAAGTCCTAAAACTTATCACGAATAATAATGGTTGAGGCACCAACAAGTTGTCGACGACAACGTCTTGGTACGAGATTATATGGACATTAAAGTCAAACGAAATTATCAAGCAAGATTTGATAGGTATTATTTTTTGAAATAAGACATATCAAGAGTTCTTATGTGTTTCCGCATGCCTTCAATGCCTCGAAAACCTTAGGGTTCCTCCGTAGCCCCTAGTCGACACTCAGTGAGCCCCTACCAGCCCTTTCCGGCAACGGGCGTAGTGCCAGCCTTGCCACTGTGGTTGCGCTTGCTTTTTTTCTTTTTTGTGTTTTTTAAAAAATGCCTTTTTATTCTTTATTTCTTTTAATTTATATTTTGATTAAAATAAAGAGTTTAGGCAAAAACGACATCATTTTAGCCTGAATTTCATATTTTGATCACGTCATGGCCACGTACGAGAGAGAAAATATTTAAAAAAAAAGTCAGGTTGGCATTTTTCATTAATCTAAATGGATGGAGTTAACATGAGGACTCGATTGCACAAACTTGACAAGCTTTATGACTTTATTTCACTTTTTTTATGTTTTAGAACTTAATTGCACGTGATAAGTTTTAGGACTTTCGGTATAAATTTTCATTTATTTGCAGTGACTTGATATCAACAACACTAAATTTCGATAACGATTGGTGAAATTCAAGTGTAGGTCAAATTTGATTATTAATCAAATAGATGTCAATAAATTCGAACATGAGCAGGGAAAGTTGTTAAATTATGTCTCGAGTTTGAGTTTGAATCGAACTGATTGGAGGATGTAGATAAGTTTGTTAAAATCACTGCAAAACTTTGATATTTAAATTAAATTTCCTTTTTTTTAACAAAAAAAATTGATTTCCCTCTTCGTTGCTTTATGGTGTAAAAGCCACACGAGAAAGTCAAAAAAAAAAAAAAAATTTGGACGCACGCCTTTGACCACGATGGGCATAATTTTGGGCAATCTTCTTCGAACACTTGAGTGACTATTACTCTATAATTCTCCTATTGACTATTCGTGGGATTGGTACAACACTCCTATGCAATTTTTCGATTGATCAATGGATTATTTATTAACTCAGACATGCTAAAATGGGTTATAAATTCATTTTTTAACTTATACATATTATGTGTTAAGTTATTATATGGGCTATTTGTATTAAATAAATGTGTCGTAAATGAGTTTAAAGATAATAAGAGTGTTAATTGTGCCGTAAATGGATTGTAAATGGGTCATAAATGAGTTTACAATTTGCTCATACCAAACTCATTTCCACGGCACTCTTTTTCGTTCTCTCTTGCCTTCACTTGACCTCATGCTTTGCTCCTCACTCTCACATCAATTTGGTTATGAGTTTTCCCGGATATATTAATTAAATATGACATTGTTTTAGGAACATGGATCGCATCAGGTATGTGTCACTAAATTTGTTTTGCAGTAAATTGGTCACAAGCAGATTTAACGAGTTTATTTGCGTTAGACCATCTATAACTCGGCTCGATCCACCCGTGATGTGAGCCTACTTGTTATTAGATCTTCGCGGAGTCTCCTTTATTTGCGAGATTGTATAGTTTCCGCATGAGGAATGATGTTCACGTAATTTACATAGGCATTCCAAATTGTCAAATTGTAAAGGATTTTGAAAACATTTATGTGACTCGTACGAAAATGAGGAAGGTTGCCAAGCTCATGCCATGAAAGTTTCTTTCTTCGCAACAACAGCCGTTTACTAGTTGATGGGGTGAAATCAACATCGTTGTATGCAGAACGCTCGATAACAACCAAAGATTCAAAGAACAAATTTTTAATGCAGATCAGAAAACATTGAAGTTTAAAAATTCAACAACCGTATTAGTCCTCGGATAATATGCTGTGTTGGGAAAAAGACGGATAATATGCGGAAGCGCAAAACTTTCTCCCTCCTTGCGTGATCAAGATGGGCAAGAAGAAAAATAAAGAAATGTAGAAGCGGAGACTCACGGATTTTTACGTGGAAAACCCGAAAAGAGAAAAATCACGAAGATCGTCCACTATAGTAGCATGATTACAACAATATATTTTCACCAAAAAATTGGTGGATCACCCTCACCGGTATGGTGGAATACAAACAAGTACAAGAGGATAATACTCTCTCAAGACGCTTCACACAAAGGTGGCTCTCTCTCTCTCTCTCTCTCTCTCTCTCTCTCTCTCTCTCTCTCTCTCTCTCTCTCTCTCTCTCTCTCTCTCGTATTGTCGAATCTCACGAAAAAGACTTGTCGAATTTGGCTTCAACGCTTTCTCTCTTCAATGCGGAATGTGCACCGGAACTCTCGCTCTGCTGCAACGCATCTCTTCATCCCCTATTTATAGGAGGGCCATGGGATCACTCTTCTATGCTCTAGAATCTTCACCAATTAATGAAGGTGGATTTACGAAGCTGATTAGCACCTTCTCAATGCATAGAGCCACGAGAATTCACTTTCCCGTGCGAGGTGGTTGCATTGAAACTACGTAGACATTAATACATTAATTCTCCCAACTAATTAAGAAGAATCCCAACAAATTTCCCCCTTCGACTTAATTAGAGGGGAATACCACCACACCACACCAGCACCTACGCAACACTCATCGAACTTCTTTGATGTAATTACCTTGGTCATAATGTCAGACCAGTTCTCGTCGGTATGAACCTTGTCAAGTTGTAGATGCTTCTCTTCTATGACATCTCGAATCCAATGATATCGCATATTGATATGTTTTGATCGAGAATGATAGGTTGAATTTTTCGCCAAGTGTATGGCACTCTGAGGGGGTGCACGAAACCCTTTCTATTTCTCACTTTTTTCGTTTTTTTGTTCTAGGAAATAGATTTGGAATAGAAATGCGTTTAACAACGCAATATAATTTTTTTTTTATTTCCGGGCAAGATTTTTGGCCAAGAAATATATTTGAATGAGATTTGAGAAATAGAAAAAAGTGGCTTTTTTGTTTCTTAAATAGATTTGAGAAATAGAAAAAAGTCACCGGCCACCGGAAATAGGGTTAGAGACGAGAAATTTTATGCTATTATGAAACGAATTTATGTTCCGAAAATAGAAAAATTATATAGTTATCAAACGCAATTTTTGGTTGAGAAACTCGTCTAGAAAATAGAAATAGAAAAATCTATTTCTTGCCAGAAATAGAGCCATGAAACAGAAAGGGTTGCATGCACCCCCTGATTATCACATTTCAACACATACTTTTCTTGCTTGTGACCCAGCTCAAGCAAGAAGTTCTTCATCCACAGCATTTCTTTACATGCTTAGGTGGCTGTAATATATTCGGCTTCGGAGGTAGATAGGGCGACGCATTTTTGAAGCTTATTGCCAAGACACAGCTCCCCCTGCAAAGGTAGTCAAATACCCAGACGTCGATTTTCTCGAATCGACATCACCACCTAAATTAGCATCCGTGTAGCCTTATAACACGAGTTCTCGTTCGTCGAAACACAAACATTTTTTCGATTTACCTTGGAGGTATCAAAATATCCATTAAACAGCGGCCCAGTGCTCCTTTCCAGGATTTGAAAAGCATCGGCTCACAACACCAACTGCATGAGTGATACCAAGCCCTGTGCATATTGTCGCGACCCGTTTTTTCGGTCGTCGAACGGGCTAATGGATTGTCGAATCGGGCCCCCACTCTGCAATGTGGATCGCGGGCTTTCTCGACGCGGGCCCTCCTAGGCCCATACCAAATCGCGACGGGAGTAAAGTTTACGCGTTTTCGACGATAAAAGTCGATCGGATTCGACCTTGGTGTGGTCGTGGTGGCATGTGCCACATGTACATGCATTTGGAATCGCCACCGGTCCTTCTTGGAAGGTGGACCGGAAACCTCACTAATCGATTGTGAGAGATCGATCAGTTCTGCAGAACCAGAGATTTTGGGTTCGGGGACTTAGTTACGTTGGTGTCATTACCAACGCTCTTTCGGTACCTAACGAGAGTGATTTTCCTAACTAAGATTTCATACAGGCGCAATTTTGAGTGAGGTAAATTTGATTCAGGGGTTTCATGCAGAATGGAATACTAGTCCTATCAAATCACATTCAATATAAGGAAAGTGAAATCAAGTGCATAAATAAATCACATCAACGCACATCAATTCAAATCAAGAGCCTTCTAGTATAGCCATAAGGGCTTAGGGAAGGTGTGATTTAAGACCAAGGGTAGAATGGAAAGATTTTGGGACGATTCGCCCAAAGGACGAAATCGTCATTTTTGAAAAGTTCGGGTGTTGAACTAAGCAAAATAGGTCGTGGCCAGTTGATCGTGGCCATTTCCTATTTTTGAGAATTTTTGACTTTCGAGGATTTCTCGAGAAACGATTTGCCAAAAGGGAAAAATGGTCATTTTTGAAAAGATCGAGATTCGAAAGACCAAGAGTAGGTCATGGCCAGTTGATCGTGGCCATTTCCCATTTTTTGGAATTTCTTTGGATTTTTTTTTGGATTTTTGGGAGACGATTTGACCAAAAGGGAAAAATCGTCATTTTTGAAAGATTGGGGTCCGAAAGACCCAAAATAGATCATGGCCAGCTGATTGTGGCCATTTCCTATTTTTTTGGGATTTTTTGAAATTTTTGTGGATTTTTTTTAGGACGGTTTGCCGGAAGGGAAAAATCGTCATTTCTGGAAAGACCGAGGGTCAAAAGGTCCAAAATAGGTCATGACCAATTGATTGTGGCCATTTCCTATTTTCTGGAATTTTTTGAATTTTTCAGAATTTCTTCAATTTTTGGAAGACGATTTGCCTAAAGGGCAAAATCGTCATTTTGGAAATACTGGGGTTCAAAAGACCCAAAATAGGTCATGGCCAGTTGATTGTGGCCATTTCCTATTTTTTGGAATTTTTCTGGAATTTTCTAGAATTTTTTGGGGACGATTTGCCGAAAGGGCAAAATCGTCATTTTGGAAATAATGGGGTTTCAAAAGACCCAAAATAGGTTATGGCCAGTTGATTGTGGCCATTTCCTATTTTCTGGCATTTTTTAGAATTTTTCCAAATTTTTCCAATTTTCTTGGAAGACGATTTGCCTAAAGGGCAAAATCGTCATTTTTTGAAGAGATAGGGTTTCAAAAGACCAAAAATAGGTCATGGCCAGTTGATTGTGGCCATTTCCTATTTTTTGAAAATTTTTGGATTTTTTTGAATTTTTTCCAATTTTTTAAAATATTTTATGATTTTTCTATTTTTTGTTAATTTTCAGAATTTTATATATTTTTTTAAATTTTTTGATTTTTTTTATCAAAAATATTTTGTGGACCGGGTCGAACCCAGCCCGCGACACTCGGGCGCCCGGCCCGACCCTATGGGTCGAAAACCGGCCTAAAACGACGCCGTTTTTGATTTTTCGAAATTTTTTCTATTTTTTTTAATTATTTTAAGACCATTTTCTAATTTATCCGAATTTCTGAAAATTAAAACCAATCGGACGGTCCCCGCCTTGCCATGTGGCATTACCCTAGCCGCCGGATCGATTTAATTTTGAAAATGCCGGATCGCGACACGTGGCGCAATCCTGTCCGTTCGATCTATTTGATCTTGAAGACATCGGATCACGACACGTGGCACACCCACGGCCGTCCGATCTAGGGTTTTTTTTTGAATTTTCAAAAATACCATTTATCATTATAAAAATCATTTATTAATTTTGAAAATTCCTAGATCGCGACACGTGGCACCTTGCCAACCGTCCGATCTAGGGTTTTTCTTTTTCGCTCGCGGACCTCGCCACGGCTGACGTGGCTCGCCACGCGGCACCACATCACCCTTGACCAGTCAACTATCGTTGACTGGTCAAAGGTCCACCGGAGAAGACAACCGGCGACTCGCTGGAACAGTGATTATTCCGGCGAGTTCGTCGGAATCCTCACCGGAAAAACGCGACCAAGATTGAAATGCACGAAATCTCCGGCCAAATTCATCCAAACAACTCCCCATCGGCACAGCAACACACCCAAAACGAAAATCATGGTAAATAAACCCCGTAGGACCCTCGGCCGACCGTGAACAGTACCGGTTCCGGCGGGGAATTTTGCAAAAAAATTTTACAGTCCAAAACTTCATTCTAATCATTCAAACAACACTTAAAGGGGTTTAGGGACTTACCTGAGCTCTCTGTAGAGCTCGGTGACCGCCGTCCTCGCCGAACCGAGCCCACGGCTAGGGTGTGCACCGGGGAGCTCCGGCCATGGTTTTCCGGTGCGTCTCGATGCAAAACAAATATCACAGGATGCTTAGAGTCGATTCTATCGAAGTCTTACAACGAGATTCGCACGAAAAGCGTTCGGAAAGGGCACGGCCGAGTGCCAAGAAACCAAAAACACACTCAAGTCATTTCATCGAACAGTTGGCACGCGCGAGAAAACCGATATTCAAACGGGAACCGAGGACCACACGAGCCGAACCGACACAAGACAACATTCGAGCATCACTAGAGAGACTCCAAATAGCATCGGTATGTGTTTGGTTTGGCTCGGTTTGACCAAAAATCAAACCGAGCTGAACTCATAGTATCTAAGAAGAAACAGGGGTAAAACAGGGAGGGAGACCGACCTTGTCCAAAGGTCGCCGGCGACTCGGGACTTCGGCGACAGTGCTTCGGGGTCCCTGAAGCTTGAGGGTTGTCCGAACACTTGTTCTCTCTCTCTCTCAGCTCTCTTCTTTGCTCCGCCCGCTCTCTCTCCCTCTCGGTTTTTCTTGGATCCGAAAAAAAACTTCCCCATCTTTTTTACTGTGGACGAGCACCTTTTGTCCTTGGTCGCCTCGGATCCGACCTCGCCTTCACGCTATCCTCTCTTCTGAAAAAGGTGTCTACCGCCCTCGGTCTCGGTCGCCAACACTCCCCCCGTCCTCTACACGATCGTCCTCCGCTTCCTGTACGTGAGGGAACATTATGTTCCCTTGATGCAGACCCGAACGGGTCGGGTCAGGTCGGGTTTGACCCGACCGATCCGGCCGTCAATTTTCGCCTAATTGAACCTCTAATTGACCCTTTTTTCATGAAATTGATGCCAAAATCGGTTTCCTCGACATGTTTTCCATCTAGAATGGGTATTTTCGCGAGTAATTGAATTGAAATTTAATAAAAACCTCAAATCGTGCCTAGGATCCGAAAATGATTTCGCCAAATCGGAGGCTCAAACGATCAAATTAATTCAAATTGAGGCCACCAATGGATTCGACATGATGAAAACTACAGGGTAGAGGTGTTTGATTTTCATGGGTGTCTCCAGAGAGAATTTAATTTTAAGATTCGCGAAACCGGGGACTAAATCGCAAAGAAATTTGTGCAGTTAAGTCCTTTTTGTCAAAATTGATCAAATTGAAGGCCTAATTGATCCAATAACACTTCAAGGTTCTAGATCAAAATGTCATGGCTTATTGGGAGTGGAAATTGAAAATTAAAGGACTCCAAAGGCAATTTTTATGGTCGATTCGGGTTTATGTTTGTGAAGGAACATAATGACCCAAGTCGAAATTTTGAGATTTATAAAGACTAACCTAAAGAGGGAATTAAAATAAAATTATGGACTATTTTTTTTTGTATTTTTCTGACCACGAATGTTATTTTTTTTTTTTTCTGATTTTTAGGTATTTTTATAATTAAATAAATTCGAAAAAATATTAAAATTTTTAAAAAAATATTTTTTGTTCAAAATTGGTTTCTAAGGCTAGGCCAAGGCTTCCAAAGTTGATTTTGCAATTTTATGACTTTTTTTTACTATTTTTAATTAATTTTAGAAATAAAAACTGAAATAAAAGATGACCAAAAATCAGGTATCAACAGCTGCCCCTCTTTGAGAGTGAGCTCGTCAGAGGTGCTTTCAAAGATAAAATGACACCTGAGTCTTAACCGACTCGATTGGGAAAAAAGAAAGTGCCATGACATCAGATTCTAAGCCTTTTGATGAGTGCTCAAATTAATCCCCGGTTTGCTCTTGCAATTCGAACTTGGGCCTAAGAGGGGGAAATTTACCTGGAGCTTACCTGTCTGATGCTGTGCTTGTGGAATCCGAGAGTTCGTTGTTATGCTCCTAGAGCGTTGAAATCGTGGGCTCGGCTTCTCCTTTTTGGTTTCTTTGTTTTTTTTGTTTTTTTTGTTGTTTTTGTTTTTATTATTTTTGTTTTGTTTTTATTATTATTATTATTATTACCTTCGTAGCTTCTGACTCGCTATACTAGGTTTTTATTTCTCCCTTCGTGGCTTCTGATTCACCATACCAGGTTCTTGAAAGTTTTTTCTGCGGCTATCAGCTGCACTCCATTCCGAAGGGTGAGAGCTTCGAGGCATGGCTATCCGGCGCGTGCTCCGTGGAAAAGGCGGTCACCATATCTCCAGGCGGCAAGTCGCGAGCGTTATGGGCTCCGCTCTTGAACTGTGCTTTGAGATACCTCTGTCGTGGATCCCTATATGGTGGGATTTGGGGTGGAATAAATGTGAGCTTTTTTTTAAAATAATACAAAAAATAATAAAATTTACAATTTTAATATTAAAAAAATAAAATTTACCAATTTAGGTCTCCCTCGGCATGTGAAATGCCAGGGGAGACCAAGAGGGGGTCCCACGGCGGGCCCCCATCTCCCTCTCCCTCGGCGGGTCAACCGCCGAGGGAGTGGAAGAGGGGGGCCACGGCGGGGCCCCCCTTCTGCCGTGGGGGCAGGACCCCTACGTGGGGGGCCCCGCCCCCCACGTGGGGTCCTGCCCCTCCACGTCCAGCCCCCCCCCCCCCCGCGCGCGGCAATTCAATTGCCGAGGGAGAGGGGTGGGCCCCATGCGAAAATATTTTTTTCCCTCTCCCCCAGCAATTAAATTGCCGAGGGAGAGGGCGCCCCCCGCGTACCAACAAAAAATAAAAAATCTCATTGCTTTTTTTTAACCAACATATTAACATTTATAAAGATATATAATGAAATTTTGATTTTCGAATTAATACAAAACATAAAAGCAAGCTGGTAGAATATATAAAAAGAAAAGAAATTACATAATAAATAACAATCGTCATCTGTAATTACATTTACTAATGATATCGTTCTCCTATATGGCCTCCTGTCCCACAATCAGGTCGTCTTCTTTGTTCGGCAGGTCTAGTATTGTATCGAGGATGAGGATCTGGACGAATAGGACGGGCAGAAGATGAAGGCATATCTTGATAAAATATGCCACGTCCAGACGCTACATTTCCTACTGTATGTGGGTATTCAAAAAGAGGAGAGAAATTTGGTCCATATGAACCGGGAGAATTGGCTGGAGTTTGCAGCTGCGGATTGAATCCCCTGTGAAATGGGCTGGCAAACTGTGAGAATCCTGCAGAATAACTGGGCTGGCCAAACCCTGCAGAATAACCTGGCTGGCCAAACCCTGCAGAATAACTCGGCTGGTCAAACCCTGTAGAATAACCCGGCTGGCCAAACCCTGGAGTGAACCCCTGATCGAAATCTATCGCATGATACTCCAAAGTGTAGGGGACGCTATCACCAGTTGGAGGAGGTCGAGCAGTCCTCCGAGTCGGCTGAACAGCCTCAGGTAACTCATCATCAGGCCTAACGGGTTCTGCTATAGTTGCTGGCTGGGGTGGTGGCATCATTGTTAGCCGCATCTCCTCATTTTGGGATGTGCCATTGCCGTAGCTATATTCTCCAAAGCTTCCCAAACCTCCCGAGATGGATTGAAGTTACATATGATATGTAAGATGTGTTCGACACCATCGCCCTAGTAATGATATAAAAAATAACAAAAATTATCAAATACGTTATATTACTAAAAAATAATTATTGAAATTTTTTTGACACATAATGAATTAAATTGAAAGTGTTTGCACGAACCGCGACACCCATTGCAGCTCCCGCAATAGAAATCCACTTCCGCGTATGTCTACGGTACCATTCCATATATGCTGAATGAAAATGGAGTTCTTCCGTTGCAGGATGATCATTGACAATATAATCGGTACGATTGTCCCACATATCAATCGACCGTCTGTGCTTTTTTACCCAATCCTTCCCAACTGGCCTTAATTCAATATCATGAAAGCGAGTATGATCATGCGAAGGTATAGGTATCGGTTGCTGCATACCGAATTGGCGAAGGACTCGGTCTGGATAATGCCACTCAACTATCCAGTAACAGATGAGTGGGACACGAGCTTTCCAAATGTCTCGTCCTTGCAAGCAGTAAGCTGGTAGATCCCTCAGAATGTCATTGGTGTAGGGCTTCCAAATAATCTGTTATTGTAACAAAATACATCAAATAAAATCAATAATTAATCTAAAAGCTAACATTATATTAAACCCGTTGGTTAATATCATTACTTACATTTTCTGATGTCATTCTATCAAGTTGATAGCGCAAATGTGACAACGCATGTGTGGGAACTGCCGTTGTCTGTAGGCCTAGACTCCATCTGCATTAAAAAAAATTATATAACAGTCTAGCTGGAAAGAATTAATGCCTCGTGAACCTAAAAAAGCAACAGATCACATACCGACTACCAAGAGGTGCATCTTCCAAAGGACGACGGTCTATTAGGGTTGGGGGATGCATTTGAAGCGCTCGCACGCCCAAATCTGTAATACATGTAAGGCACCCCCGATTTGATGCGTCTTGAAATCGGTTGCATTGCATAGCTCCCGATATAACCAAGCAAGCGCTGCTGAACCCCAACTATACTGCGTAGAGCCGTCGAGGTTCATTAATAGTGGAAGAAACAGCAAACTAACTCGGGCCCCTGATTTATCTGCAAAAATAGATCCTCCAAGTAGGCGGAGAATAAATGCCCTAGTATGCTGTTTGATGGTGACATCATCGGCGTCGGTCAGAAGCTCGTCAAAGCGGTCTTTCAGCCATCCTAAGTTTATCTGTGTGCCTTTCAAGTTGGGTGGGCGATCACCAAGTAGATCATCACATAGAGTGCCCCAATTGAAATTAGTAGGGCCAGTAACTGCAAGTCCATCGATGGGTAGTCCTGTGATCAGCGCAATATCTTGTAGAGTGATAGTACATTCACCTTCCGGCATATGAAATGTGTGCGTCTCAGGTCTCCATCGCTCAACCAACGCGGTAATCAAATGCCAGTCTAGCTGGAAAAAACCCATCATATAAATTCCATAAAATCCCGAGGCCTGAAGATAAGGGACTATGCGCAGATCAAGATTATCGATATCAACGTGTAACATCGCTCGCTGACATCTAAGAGGTACACAATGATGTCCCTGTGAAATGTAAAATAAATTGTTAGTAACAATTTTCACATTGCCGTTACAAATGACATATGAACTGATAAATTTTTAAAATACCTTAGCGTTCCATACGGTCTTTGATCTATGTCGGGCCTGCCCTGTAAGAAGGGAATCATCCTCAGGTCCCGGCTGAATGTAAGTCCTCTGTGCCATATCTACAATTGTGATATTATATTATTACAATAAATTCACATACATAATGTAATAATGAAATATTTAAAAAAATGTAACAACGATAGACATAATTCAGAGGTAATTTGCATATATAATGTAACAACATTAAAAAAGACAAATACAGTTCTTTACTCAAAGAAAACAAATTACTATATCTAATTTACATAATTCTCACAACTGTGAGCTATTCTCGGGTCGATCTGTATGCACAAGTTTCAATATTGTGCCCTGATTTTCCACAGTTACTACAAAATAAGGTGCCCGCAGAACTACTGCTAGGCGTCGTCCAGTCCATCTCATTACGTATCCGTGAGATACGGGGTCTTCCTTTTTTCCTAATGCGTCTCGGGTCTGGCACTAATGGCAGCACGTCAGATGTAGACCAATAATCAATATCGCCTGACGGATGAAATGGATACTGATAGCACTGAAGGGTTTTGCCCATCGTGTAGCACTCATCCACGTACATTTTGTAATCAACAGCATGTGTTTGACATGCTGCAATTACGTGGGAACATGGAATTTTAATCTCTTGAAATTTTCCGCACGTGCACGTTCTCTGGTCTAGGCTCACTATGTGCTTCCGGCCTCCTGATCCTCTGGATCTGTCAATTCCAGTTTTTACTTCAAAAAGTCCTGAATCAGAGTCTAAACGTGTCACTTCATGCCAATTTGCACGTTGACTATTTTCCTCGAGCGTCTGACCCGCAAAATGCGTGAATATACGTTCTTGGGCCTCCTGCATCCTCAACGTCGTTCTTCTCGTGTCAAAATACTGGTTCAGCTGATAAAATATCTTATCCACCAAAGCCGTTATTGGCAGACCACGATAACCCTTTAACATGCCGTTGACCGATTCAACTACATTTGTTGTCATCGCTCCATATCTTCTCCCTCCACCATAAGCCATGGTCCATTGTTCTCTTGGAATCTGATCACACCAAGCAGCTGTGCGTGGATCCATGCTCCTAATTTGCGCCATGATGCGTTCAAACTTTTGCGGTTGATTCGCGTAAGCTGTATATTACAATAATAATTAGTGCTTAGCACTCAAATTTATGAATATTATTTTCTAAAAAATTAAAATTTTAAATTTTACCTGCCTCCTCAACGAGACCTTTGCCTTCGGCATTTTTGAATTGTCTATTATAGTTGCTGACAATATGCCGTGCGCAAAATCTATGGTGGCCATGTGGAGGACGCCACATTGCTGTCTTCATTGCTTTTATAATTCCTTTGTGCCTATCTGATATTACACAAATATTGTCCCTCCTCCGACAGACATATCTCCGTAATAGAGTCATAAACCAAGTCCAATTGTCATTATCTTCCCGATCGACCACAGCAAATGCCAGCGGGAATATATGATTGTTGCCATCAAGTGAGGTCGCTACAAGGAGCGTTCCTCGATATTTCCCGTACATAAAAGTACCATCAACAAATATCACAGGTCGACAACTTGCAAAGCCTTCAATCGTCTGCTTGAAAGTCCAAAACATGCGATTGAAAAAGGTGTGGCTCCGATCTTGGCTCATGCGATCATCAATCACAAAATGAGAACCTGCATTCTTTAACATCATTTCATTCATGTACTTTCTCAGCCTACCGTACGATTCATCCCATCCTCCAAAAATTTCGGCGATTGCCATTTGTTTAGCTGCCCAAGTTTTACGGTAAGTAGGTTCGAAGTGCAGCTTGTCTTGAATTTCTGCCATCAGTGCTTTAATTTTGATATCTGGTTGGCTCTGACCATTGCCTTTATCTCGCCACATATGTACTTCTGATCAAGTTGTCGGTGATCCCGTGACATTTGAGGATTTGTGCATGTGTGTGGCCCATTGTACTTAGTTATTTTCCAAAATAGGGTGCCCGCTTTATTAGACGCGCGGAGCCTCCAATCACACGGCCCATTCTTATTACCACACCTAATAATATATAGTGACTTATTTGTGACATCACTGCAAAAGCTCTGATTTCTTGTCAGAGAGTACTCTTTCGCAGCCAACTGTAACGCGTCTCGTGATGGAAACACCATATCAACCTCAAATTCTTTTGATGGATGAAATGACATACGTCTCGGCTTCGCTCTTGTATCGACTTGCATCATATCAAAGTCGATCTCCGAATGGGGCGGTGGATGTACCAACGGCGAGATGGGATTGCTGCAATGGATGTTGTAGTAAGCATCCATATTGTCATCTTCGACATCTTCTTCATCACTGTCATCAATATCCATCCAAGGATCATCATCTTCATCGATATAAATTCCATCATTATCATCATTATCATCGGGCTCCACGTGCTGATTATGCACACCAATGTCATCTTCACCAACATTGGAACATCCTACTAGGTGTTCATCGACAGTTACATAGAATTGTAAAAATCCCACAGAACCAACCCAAAGTGCAAACTGCTGGATCATCCCAACTGTATCATCATTATACACCTCCATAATGTCATGTACATCGTGTGTTGCAATCGGGTATCTATACATCACGCTACGAATATACTGATTTCCCGTTATATTCATTGCGTGCGCAATCGCAGCACGTAACTCATCAAATGTGGAGATATTTCCGAATTGGAACATGGCAGAATGTCCCCCATCGTAATCACGTCCATATCGATTTTGTACTATTGTACCTCCCCAGCGAACAACCGCAAAAGATGTAGACGACATTATGCTAAATACATAAATTATAAATTATTTCGTAAAAGCTGTACATTGTGCGAAAGATGTAGATGGACCTCTCGAATTTACAATTTTCAGGTTTTTGCGATTTCTTTAGAAGTTTTTCTAATTTTTTGAGAATAATTTCCCAAAAGATTAAATTTGTCTTTTTTTTTCCCGAAAATCATTTTTCAGGATTTTTCATAAGGAAAAAATCTTTATTTTCTTGAAAAATTGTGGGTCATAATATTGAAAATACTTTTTCGGATTTTTATATACTTTCTCAGAATGAGAAAGGCAAAATGGGAGCTTTTTTTTATATACTTTCTTTTTGTAATTTTCTTTTATTTTTCCCGATTTCTTATTTTTTTTAATTTAACAATTATTAAAAAAAATATTTTTTGGACCAGAAAAAACCAGGCCCGTGCTTTTCGAGTTATTTTTCCAAAAAATTATCAGTTATGATTTCAAAAGAAAAATCGCAGGATCGCAACACGTACTTACTTTTCTTGTTCCTATAACAGTACGTATTTTTATAGAATACCTAAATTCATAAATATTAGAACTATCGTCACATTAACAAAAAAATTATAACATATTATTAACTGTCTATAAATTAGAACTAAATAAATAAATTTATACTAACGAAAAATTATAACATATTATTAACTGTCTATAAATTTATACTAAATAAATAAATTTATACTAACGAAAATACAAAAAAAAACTACAATGAAATTTACCTCAAACGACTGAAGGAGAGTACGCAACGAATGAGGAGCTCACACTGTCAAGAGAAAGACCCGCTTTTATAGAATACCTAAATTCATAAATATTAGAACTATCGTCACATTAACAGAAAAATTATAACATATTATTAACTGTCTATAAATTTATACTAACGAAAAATTATAAAATATTACTAACTGTCAATAAATTTATACTAAATAAATAAATTAGAACTAACGAAAAATTATAACATATTATTAAATGTCTATAAATTTATACTAAATAACTAAATAAATAAATTTATACTAGCTAAACATTATAACATATTATGAACTAAATAAATAAATTTATACTAAAGAACTAAATAAATAAATTTATACTAACGAAAAATTATAACATATTATTAAATGTCTATAAATTTATACTAAAGAACTAAATAAATAAATTTATACTAGCTAAACATTATAACATATTATGAACTAAATAAATAAATTTATACTAAAGAACTAAATAAATAAATTTATACTAACGAAAAATTATAACATATTATTAATTGTCTATAAATTTATACTAAAGAACTAAATAAATAAATTTATACTAACGAAAAATTATAACATATTATTAAATGTCTATAAATTTATACTAAAGAACTAAATAAATAAATTTATACTAGCTAAACATTATAACATATTTTGAACTAAATAAATAAATTTATACTAACGAAAAATTATAACATATTATTAACTGTCTATAAATTTATACTAAACAACTAAATAAATAAATTTATACTAACGAAAATGCAAAAAATAATTACTATGAAATTTACCTTAAACGACTGAAGGAGAGTACGCAACGAATGAGGAGCTCAAACCGTTAAGAGAAAGACCCGCTTTATTTTTTTTTTATCAAATTCTGTCAAATAAGAAATTTATAAATTATTTTCAACACTACGAAAATATTAACAAAAAATTATACCCGACCGTCTGAGAAAATTTAATACCGGGAGCGTCTGAGGGAGGAACCACGAGCAAGGTAGAGCGAGGACAATCGAAAATGAACGCGATTATCTGAGAGAGGGAAAAGAATGAGCTAGCGAGCGTGATTGAAATGGAAAAAATTACTTGAGAGAGTAACTTACCGATGTCGGAAGAACGAGAGAGAGAGCGAAGTGTCTGTGAGAGAATGAGGAGCGAAACAGAATGAAGAAGACGACTGCTTCGACTTTACTTTAAGCAAAGTGAAGCATCGCGCAAATGCTCGCCCGTGAAGGCCTAAAGGCAGGCCTGAAGAAGCTATCACATCCCATCCCATCCGTCAGCAAAAAATCACGATGAAGATGAGGGAAAAGAGAGGGGTCATGCAGCGAAAAATAAGGAAATGCTGCCGCGTGGTTGTATGGGGAAAGAAACGAGGAAAAAATATAGAGAGGGGAGGGGGATTTGCCGTGTGTCGGCATGGGGAGGGGGAAGGGGGGGCCCTGCAGCCTGGTGTGAGGCCCCCCTCTCCCTCGGCAATTGAATTGCCGCGGGGGGAGGGGGGTCCTGGACGTGGGGGCAGGACCCCCACGTAGGGGGCCCCGCCCCCTGAGTCCCTCGGCAATTCAATTGTCGGGGGACTAGGGGGCGGGGCCCCCCACGTGGGGGTCCTGCCCCCACGGCAGAAGGGGGGCCCGCCGTGGCCCCCCTCTTCCACTCCCTCGGCGGTTGACCCGCCGAGGGAGAGGGAGATGGGGGCCCACGGCGGGTCCCACCTCTTCCTCGGCGGGTCAACCGCCGAGAGAGAGGTGGGGCCCATCGTGGGACCCCCTCTTGGTCTCCCCCGACATTTCACATGCCGAGGGAGACCTAAATTGGTAAATTTTATTTTTTTAATATTAAAATTGTAAATTTTATTATTTTTTGTATTATTTTTTAAAAAAGCTCAATAAATGTCTCTTCCGTGGCTACCGACTGTAATCCATTCCGAAGGGTGAGAGCTTTGATGCATGGCTATCCGGCGCGTGCTTCGTGGAAAAGGCGGTCACCGTATCTCTAGGCGGCAAGTCGCGAGCGTTATGGGCTCCGATCTCGAACTGTGCTTTGAGATACCTCTGTCGTAGATCCCTATCTGGTGGGATTCGGGGTGGAAGAAATCTTCTGAAGCTGAAAATTGGCGATCCGGTCCGGAAGATGACACATCCGCGGCTACCAACCTGTGAACATTACAAAGAGATTTATCTAGGTCATCGTGCTTTCGAAGCGGCAAGCGAGCCTTTTGGGCTTTGGTCTTGGGTCGGCTTCTAGGCACCTATTTGCTTTAGGGGATCCCATGACACTGACTAACGGGGCCAGAGGGGATTTTCTTATGAGTTTTAAAAAGGGGTTCCCATGACAATGTTTCGTAAAGGCAGATGGGATTTTTGTCTCGATTTTGAAAGGGGTTTCCCGTGACGAGGGTTCTCCACGTCAGAGGGGATTTTTGTTTTTTAAAGGTTCCCAAGACGAGGGTTCTCCACGTCCGAGGGGAATTTTTCTGATTTTTTAAAGGGGTTCCCCATAATGATGACTCTTGACGTCAGTGGGGATTATCTCTTGTTTTGAAAATGATTTCTATGACGAGGGTTATCCACGTCAGGAAAATTCTGTTGTTTTGAAAAGGGTTCTCTCATGATGACGGCTTTCAACGTCAGATGGGGTTTTTTGTCTGGTTTTAAAAGGGTTTTCCCATGACGATGGCTTTTGACGTCAGCGGGGATTTTCTCTGATTTTGAAAAGAGTTTTCATGACGAGGGTTCTCCGCGTTAGGAAAATTTTCTCTTGTTTTGAAAAGGGTTTTCATGACGAGGGTTCTCCACGTCAAAAGGATTAAGGGTTCCCGGGACGAGGGTTCTTCACGTCTGAGGGAATTTTTCTGATTTTTTTATTTTTTTTAAAGGGGTTTCCCATAACGATGACTCTTGACGTTAGTGGGGATTTTCTCTTGTTTTGAAAATGATTTCCATGACGAGGGTTCTCCACGTCAGGAAAATTCTGTTGTTTTGAAAAGGGTTCTCCCATGATGACGGCCGTCAACGTCAGATGGGGTTTTTTTGTCTGGTTTTAAAAGGGTTTTCCCATGACGATGGCTCTTGACGTCAGCGGGGATTTTCTCTGATTTTGAAAAGAGATTCCCATGACTAGCAGATGGGATTTTTTGTTTTGAAAGGGGTTCCCATGACTAGCAGAGGGGATTTTTCTTCTTTAAAAAGACTCTCCCATGACTGCGGCTCGTAGTGTCGGATGGGGTTTTAGTCTGATTTTGAAAATGGGTTCCCATGACTAGCAGAGGGGATCCTGTTTTGATGTTGTCAAAAATTTCATTTGGACAAAAATTTCATTTGGGTGTGCTAATGATGTAGAAAGTCATCCAAAACATCTTGCAACATGATGTGACGATCAAAGCTCCTTTTAGGGAGAATTTTGAATCAAATGACCTGAGATCGCCAAAATGGTTTGGTTAAAACGCCAATTAGAGTACGTTCATCAAAGAGGGCTCCTCACCATTTTTCAGGGGGGTTTCTTCTCATTTGCTTTTTTACAAACACTCGAATTCTCTCTCAAACCTATACTCAAGGTTTCGAAACTATTCGCAGTGTATACCATTTGATTGATCGGAAAGGGACTTTTAAGGGATCGTAATGTTGGGCTTGGTCAACGGTTCTAAAAGGGGACTCATAGTCGAGTCGAGGCCAATGAATTGAAAGTCTTCATCATCTGCTTCGGGTTTACAAGTCAAGAACCCTGCAAAAATGAGAGAGAAATAGTCTTGCTCGTACTTCTTCGAGCGATGCTTAAAATCATTTTAACTCTACGTTAACTCAAGCGCCTTAGTCGGAAAAGACTTTCAACGGTTGTAACGTAGGTGAGGATTGGGGAATACAAAAGGCCTGTTTTTGGCTCAGAATATATGAAATGGGTTTGATGTTGGTGATCATTGCAGATTCACCACCGATCCTGACCCCTTGGATCGATCTTCAGAAGGCACCCTTGTTGCTTGAGGATGGTGTAGTCGCCACTTGAACGCGCTCCGGTTGGGGATAACTTTCCTAATTTGATTCCTGTGTGCACATTTCGTATCATGTGACAAGACGTTGAATGCAACTCATGTGGCGAATCTTTATTTCCAATAGATTGTGAAGCTACATGGTATTCCAAAGACGATGACCTCCTATCGAGATTCCAAATTCGTGAGTCATTTTTGGCGTACGCTTTGGAAAAAGCTCGGTACAACTCTTCAATTTAGTTCTTCTCATCATCCTCAAACTGATGGGCAAACTAAAGTTATTAATCAATGTTTGGGAAATATTTTGAAGAGCTTAATTAGCTGTAATTTGCGGCAATGTGATCTCACTTTGGCTCAAGCAGAATTTGCTTACAACAGTTCTTCAAGCTAAACAACCGAAAAGAGTCCTTTTGAAGTTGTGTACAGGAAAAATCCTACTAGTCCGATGGATTTAGCTCCACTTCCCATCACTTATCATTTTAATGGAGACGCTGAAGAACATGCGGATTATTTGAAAAGGCTCCATAAGCAGGTTCAAGAAAGGATTATAAAGCACAATGCCAAGTACCAAGAAAAAGCGAACAAGCATCGACAACCTACGGCTTTCAAAGCAGGAGATTTGGTTTGGCTTTATCTTCGGAAGGAACGATTTACTCGAGGTCATCATGAAATTAAAGACTAGAGCCGATGGACCTTTCAAAGTACTACAAAGGATCGGTGACAATGCATCCAAGATCAAACTCCCCGGTGACTATACTGTTTTTGCAACGTTCAATGTTGCCGACCTTTCTCCTTACCATGAAGAAGAAGACGAGGGAAAACTCAGAGATGAGTTTTCACGTAGTAGAAGTGTGTGATGCCAGAGCATTCTTTGAAGAAGTCGAAAAGTCATCGAATTAATCGAACACTCCTCATCGATAGCGAGGTTATCAAACGACTTCTTTCCGATCGACGAATCTTGTTAATATCGAAGTTCCTCATCGGAATATCTACGTTCTTCGAAGGCCATTAATGATCTCTTATATTTTCAATAGTAGTTGAGAGACGTTTAGTTTTTCAGAGTCTCATTAATTGTGATTTGTCTTCCTAAGTCAGAATCTAGTTCCTAGGAATTTATTATGTTTATCTATTTTCTAAGAGTATTTTGCATTTCCTAAGAGTTTTGTATTTCATCAAAAAGTCTCATTTACTCAAGCTTGAAGGGTTGTTCCATGCTCGCCTATAAAGAGATGATACGATGAATGAGAATGGCAGACTTGTTTGATTGATAAATTGATTTGAGCCTTTGGCTTGATAACAAGAATAAGTTTTTGTTTATACTCTTATCCCTTAGGTGGATTCCTACAAGTGGGGAGTATCCTATCCCTTTCTACTCTTATCCCTCGAGTGGATTCATATGGGTGGCGAGTATTTTATCCCTTAGTTCCTCACTTGTGTTACCTCCTACTTCTCTACGTTTTCTCCTGGCATCACATCCGGAGTTTTTCAACCACCGCCTCCACCAGATATGGTGACGGCAGTGGCGACCGCTACGGATCCGGCTTCTGGTGGACCGACATCTTCCCTTCTGGCCATTCCCCAGTTGGCACCCAGACCCCACCGTGTAGGTCCGTCATTTTCGTCTCTACATCCGCCTTCGAATTGTGGGAAAAGAAGTTCACATTTTTATTCCTCCTCTCAATTCTTTCGTAGCCATTAGATAGGTTATCATGCTGCATCTACCATTCTCAGCTGAAACGTTGTGCTGGCCTTTATAATTGAATTAGCACAAAACTCCTGCACAAAATCACTGTTGATGGCAAGATTTGGTTGTTACAGCGTCTCGGCTGAGTTGGAGTCTCAAAGTCTGTCCTCAGTTTGCAGTTCCACAATTGGAAGCTAATAGCTTTAGCAAATCTTAAAACTGAAGCCGTTCTTTTCAGGACATGCCAAGTTTTGTGAATGAAAAGGCAGAGACTATTAAAAGTTTGAGAACCGCCTCGTGAAAGAGGATCGCCTGGACAAGCGCTGGAAGGAGGCGACGGTTGAGTCGGTCGGCAAAGTCATTTTTCTTAGGCAGGCATGTGTTGCTGCATTTAACCCCACTCGGCCCTCACCATCCATCGGTATGACATTCCGCTTTTATGCTAAAAATCCATGAAACTATTGGTTCATAAATGTGTTTCAAGTCCACCTGCAGGTCACTTTGGGGGCTACTCATCACGGACCAGAAATTAGTTCGCCGGCAATGTTCGTAGAGATCGGTAACAGATACAATTTTAGGTGCATGATTTTTATATTTGATAGCATCTGCCCTTTTGACCTGTAAGCTTTTGAAGGACTAACCTCATCCATTTTATTTTATTTTTTTGAGTCTTTTCTCATTCAGTCGAGGAATTTTTTTTTTCATTTTAGTGGTTCATAGCTCGCTATCTTTCTTCAATAGGTAGTGCAGAGGAGTACTGGAAGAAGTCTTTTTGACTCCTTTTAGCCAACTAAATGTTGCTGCATTATCTGATATGCAACAAAGGCGATCGACCAAAAGTACTTCTTGGTCTCGGTGAAGGGCGCAATTATGTGCCTAGGCGCGGTAAATTGGAAAGCCTTGTAGCATAAGCCACTGGGTGTCGTGCTTCCGGGCGTTCGGGATGAACTCAGGTAACAGAAATTGTAATTGGAAAGCCTTGTAGCATTTGATCCGTGGTTGTGATTTGAACATGAGTTCCGCGTCATCAGAACTAAGCGCAACGCCCACAGGACCTACTGAACTTTTCAGTGTATCCAGTCGTAGTGATCAAAATTTGATGGTACGTAGGCATGGGTCTAACATCATCTTTTCATTCTCGTGTTTGGAGAAGAACATGCAGGAACCTGTTCCCCTTCAATGCCTCCATTGGTAATCAGAAACGTGAGAATCGACTCTAACGACTGTGCTCTAGGCGATGCGATCAGCAGAAACTTCTCCTGAAGCAGGAGAAAGAACAAGGCGAGACGGGTAAACAAGCGCAACGCTCCAGCTCCGGAAAGGGTATGGACCAAGAACAGGACTAGTTTTGCAGAAAAAGATTTCATTGTGTTCTCCATAAAAGAAGATGGGACGTTCGATATAGATAAAGACGGCAGCTCGCACACATCCATTTTCCGGGAGGATAACTGCGGGCTCAGGAGCTTAAGATCTGTAAACATTAAGGTTAGTGACAGATTATTGAGATTTTGTGGCATAAAAAAGCGAAATAGATTAAAAGAACTTGACAGTCTTGTTAGAAAAACTACATGTTAATACATACAATGACAGAACGAAGTCATAAGTATTGAAATGACAGATAGGTTTATATCTGACATGTCTCGGACTATGTCATTCACCATGTGTCTCATTAATCTTCTTCTTCCTTGAAGATCTGCAATCCACAAGGCTGTGATCCATCTTGCCACAGTTGAAGCATTTACCTTGAAACCTGTTCTTGGCAACTCCTTTTCTGATCCCAACATTAACATTGCAATCTTCTTGTTTGTAGATTGTTGAAACCAGTGTTAAAATAAATAAAACTGTTTATAAGAATATGAGGATACTTACAATTCGAATGACAATAATAAAAATAAGCAAACTGCCTCAAATATGAAAAACACTAAGTTGGTAGAAGCACAAAATTTGAGCCTTCAGAAGCAGGTCAGAAGCAAGTCAGAAGCACAATTTCAAACCTTCATATGCAGGTCAGAAGCAGGGCAGAAGCAGAAATCTGAACCTTTAGATGCATGTCAGAAGCAAAAATCTGAACCTTCAGAAGCACTGTTCAAAACTCGTCAGATGCAACTGCATCTGAACCCATCTGATGCAATTGCATCTGAACCCGTCAGATGCAACTCAGATGCACCCGTCAGATGCAACTCAGATGCACTCGTCAGATGCAGCTACATCTGAACCCGTCATAAGCAACTGCATCTGAACACTTCAGAAGGACACAAAAACCTGAACCTTCATAAGAACAAAATATGAATAGAAACACAATAGTATTGGAAGAAATCGAAATTGAAACAAATACCGAGGCATGTGTTCGACACAGTTTCCTTAAAACAGAGTCGTCCCCTCCAATATGTGCTTTAAGGTTTCGTGAACGTCTGTCTCCCAGGATACAACGGTTAAGCAGCGATAGAGGCAAGCATATCACTCCAAAGCTTTCGGCGAACTTGAACAACACGAGAACACTATCGAAAACAATGCAAATGCAGACAATTCAAAAGAGGGAGAAGTGATTTTCATAGTCCGTCATTCTTCTGTGTTCTTTGAAATAGAACGGGAAGCCACCTATTTATAGGCTAAGCGAGGCATTACGGAATAAAGAATAACAGCTAAATTATTCTGCCGTTTAGAGCCGTTATGTATTTAATTTTGTAACCACAGAAGCTGTTACTTAGTTAATACCATTAACACACCGGTAATTAACTTAAGAACGGTTAACGGCTTGAGTTGGAAAAAATTAAAACAGAAGGCAAAAATGGGCATGTCGCGAGGCTCACTTTCCGGCCCTGCATTCACGTACGCAGGTCGTGCGCTCGCGCCCAAGTTTCAACTTGTCGGGCCTCCGTCAGGGTCTGGGATTTGCACCCCCTGCGCATGCGCGCGAGGCATAGTACTTGTATTATGATAGTTACCATTCAAAGGGAGTGTAACCACATATAAAGTACTTCAAGGCCTTCCTCATTTCCTATGTGGGACTAGTGTTTTGTCACTTCCCACTTCCAACTCAGGAGTGTTCTTTGAGAAACAATTTCCCATTCACCCACCCATCAAAATACCTCATATTTTTCAATAAGTCTTTCATGTTTAACTAGCTCAAACCGAGAGGCGAGCAAGATGCATCGGTCCACGAATGTAACGAGGAGAAATCAAATGGAGGTTCACAAGTTCTCATTCCTTCTTACGATGAGGTAGAGCTTGTCCATCTCCCTGTGAAGAGATGTCCTGATTTTGCCGATTGAGCGACAATCAATATCTCTTCCTTTCGTTAAAGAGTCGCCAATATCTTCTCCCTTAACCTCTCTGTCATAGGATGGCGAAGAAGAGAGCACATGCCTGGAAGAAGACACACAATCCGGCAGCGCGAGAAGGGGATTTCGAGTGGTGGGAAATGGAGATCGCAGTGGAGGATCAATAGAATCAAGCGACTCTGACCAGTCCGATGGGAGCACCGACTCCTTCACGTTTCCTGCGTGAGTCAAAAGCTTTTCGACCTATTTTTCTATGTTTTGGCTTGGATTTACATGATGAACTTCTAGAAGCTTGGCTTATGTGGGTAACAAGTTTCGTCAACAATGCAGAAGTAAGGAATCAACTACGGTTAATGTGAGTTGTTGAAATTGGAAGTTTATCGATTGACTAGCTTGATGGCTACTTGAATCATCGAGCCTGAAGATCAGAAAGGAATTGAGATGTTGTAATGAATGGACCCTGATGTCCAAAGGATTATGGAAGTAGACATAACAGGGAGGAAATCTAAACTCCCAAGCACTTGGGAAAGAAACCTTGAAGTTGAGGATAGAAACCTTGAAGTCCTACGGACAAGAGTAAGAGTCCAAGATTAAAGAGGAACCTAAAGAAATGACCTCATCGGAAATTCAAAAGGGAGAACTATGGTATTCATTGTAATGGCACAAAGATGTGTCTAGACTCGTCTCACTATTATCGATGAGATGAACTGAAGGTTGGGGTTAGTCTCATATGTGGTCAAATATTAGACGTGCTGACAAGAAAGAAGCATGACCATGAAGGTTGATGGGTTATTACGATCGTTGAAGATTTTCTATTGGAATCGAGAGCGGATTACTACGGAAGTAATCATGCATTTGTTTAAGGGTAGATAAAGCTGTGACTCGATTTGGGTAATAGAGGGCAAGTTGATAAAGCCCATGCATTCTTGATGGTACGAAAGGACGTTTGAAGGGAATGGTACACCAATTGGTGTGGGCACCAAAGAGTGCATTCTTGCGATGGTTTAGTAAAGGTGAAATAGGTAAAGAGCTTGAGTTTAATGCGATACTCTGAAAAGGCCTTCAGTCAAGGATTAGAAAAGTTGGATTGTAGTATGACCTGTATATTGTCCTCGGACCAATAGAGGATTGAAAAGGTGATATGAATGCTCGAGAGTATGCTACCAACAGGTGCTATGAATGTCGAAAGAGAATAAAGAAAGTTGAGTATAGATTGAGGATAAAAGGAAATGAGTTCAGAAAGATAAAAACTATTACTGGTAAGGACGTTATGAAAAGGTCAAGTAAAGACATGTGTTATTTTGGGAAGTGAGGTCGCGATGAGGCGCCGGTACCCTAAAAGAATGGATGATTGAAAGTTTACGAATTTCGAGGACGAAATTTCTTTAAGGAGGAAGAGTTGTGACATTCCGGATTCCGACCCTCCTCGAGGCTATTGACATGAAATGGGGTCTTAAAATTGGATATTGAAAAATGAAGAATTCCAACATTAGAAAAGAATTGGACGTCACCTCATCGAAGGTAATTTATATCGAAAAAGTGAAATTTCGAACAGGAAGTGTGAAATTACCATTTTACCCCTGGAAGAATACCCTTGCCATAAGAATTGAATGAGGGCATTTTGGCTTTTGTCAACCCCCTTGATGGCCGAAAATTGGAGGGTAATTTAGTCATTGGGTGCCAGATTTTTATTAACAAGAGACAAGTGTCAATGTTAGAAGAATTGCATTAATTGATCACCTTTTTTACCTACCATTCAACCCATTTGACCAAATGAATTTGTGGAAAAATCTCTTCTCTCTCTCCTCCCATTGTGCTCGGCCGAACCCCATCTCTCCCTCACTCTCCTCTTCTCTTTATTCTTCCTTTTCTTTTTTGGCTGAGAGCCCGACCAGCTCACTGCCCTATCCAGGTTGCTTCGCTAATTCGGCCATAACTTTGTCGTCTGACATCAGATTGATGTGAGTCTATTGCCATTAAAAAGCTTATTGTCTCATGGTTCTAAGGACATATTATGAGCTCAATTTGGCCTAGCCGTTTTTCCCGTAGGTCTGTTTAAAGGGACGTAGGTCAGGCAGGTCAGTTTTGACACCCGGTTTGAGAGAGAGCTCATTTTCGCCAGTTTTAAGAGCTTCATTGGCTTTTGATTTGTGGTAAGATGATTTTAACAACTATTATAAAGAGTTAGCAAGCTGAGCCTAAAGATTTGTTGAAGATTAGAAAGATTTTGATGGATGAAATGTTATGTTTTTGCAAAATCAGTTTCGGTACCCCTACTGCCGGTTAACAATCGAACCATTTGGAGGTTCGTGGTGGTGTCGCCTTGCTATGGAATTCTCGGTAAGCCATCTAAAAACATAGATTGATGTTTTGGCAAGGTGTAGGCTTGATAGAATTGAGTTTAGAAGGAGTATAATGGCTGTTTTGTGCACTTTCCATTAGGGACCGATTCTACCCTACTCTAGATTGAGAGAACCGAACCATTTAAGGGCTTGCCGAGGTGTCACCTTGTTTCAAAACTCTTGGTAAGGTATCTTAGGATGTTGTATGATGTGTTGGTATGGTGCTTTTGCGACGGAATTGAATCGAAAGGATTTAATGGTAGAATTGTGACACTTTTCTTAGGGCCGTGCACATGCCCTATTCTGGCTGGTTGAGGCCTGAGCTAGGTGGCTTATTTTGAGTGGAAATTCTAGCTCAATTGAAGAGGTAAGTGACCTCTAAACCTGTATTTGGACGGAGTTGAGTGTTGATTTGATGATTTTATGAACCAATTGTGCTTGATTTGGCTTGTGCCGATTGTGACTTGTGTGAGCCGAGTAATACTTGATGCCTCGAGATGAATTTATGAAATTCATGGCTGAAAATTGTTATGTGAACTTTCGATTGTCATGTGCTCTTGCATGGCCGTGTGG
The DNA here is from genome assembly GCA_021437785.1 of Rhodomyrtus psidioides. Lineage (NCBI taxonomy): Eukaryota > Viridiplantae > Streptophyta > Magnoliopsida > Myrtales > Myrtaceae > Rhodomyrtus > Rhodomyrtus psidioides. The sequence goes on along the minus strand of JAILYB010000015.1, from coordinate 6,242,802 downwards.
CATTTGGCCCTTGAATGGCAATTGTGTGAGAAATATGTTTGAATCGGCAAGAGAACGACTTGTGTGATTGACTACAATGTCGTGCAATTTGTGCCATGTAATGTGTGGATTCGACTATGGTTGCTTCTCATGTTAAAAGGCTAATTGCTGGTTGAGATTAATTTTATTTGATCATGAAGTTGATTAAAAATGAGAATTTGGCTTGCGAGCCGTAGATTTTATGAAAGACATGATCAATGAGAAGTATGGCAATTATTGAGCCTTGAGATGTGATTTGGCTATTGAGCCTTGAGATATAATTTGGCTAATGAGCCCTAGATTGATGAAATGGCAAATCGAACCTTGATGCGTCAGAACGCGAGGTCGATTGGTATCCTGATGCGTCAGAACGTGAGATAGCCTTGTTACGTGTCGACACGAGTGTTGAATTGAAATTGAGATCCGTGAGCCGTTTCTACGGAGGGTCTAGCCAAGCGAAATTGAGACCTGTGAGCCGTTTCTACGGGGGGTCTGGCCAAGTGAAATTAAGACCTGAGAGCCGTGACTACGGGGCGTCTGGCCAAGTGAAATTAAGACCTGGGAGCCGTTTCTACGGGGTGTCTGGCCAAGTGAAATTAAGACCTGAGAGCCGTTTCTAGGGGGGGTCTGGCCCCGTGCAATGTGATAGCCTGATGCGTCATGACGCGTGCCTTAATCTATTGAGTTGAGATATATGATGTGAAATACTCTATACGAATATGTGTTATATGAAATACCTAAAGTACGAAGTTGGGTCTTGATGATATGACTGTCCTTGAATGGTGATTGTATAGTGACAATGATGGTGCTTTATTAGGATGCTTTGAGTGCTAGGAATTGATTTTCCTGGTGAGCTTTTGCCTGCCCTTTTTCTAAAGATGTCTGCGGGTACTAATGGCCTAGTTTAGGTTTAGGGCTAGCTTATTGAGATTTATATCTCACCCCGTCGTGGGATTAACTTTTTCAAGTCCCAAATGATGGGAACCTAATCTTGACGAGGATGAGTATTCGACGAAGTAATTGTTGTTTAAGAATGGATTTAACCCTTTCGCGACCTTAAGGATTATACTTTGTTTAGTGGATTTAGAAATTGAACTTTTGGTATTTGGCCACTGTAATCTCTGAGGTGTGTTATATGGATTTGAGAAGAGTACCACCTTTTGTCCTAAGTCATCTTGTTTTAATTATGTATGGAGTTTTTTTCTCGCTTCCGCATGTATATGGATTTACAACTTGAGGGCCAAAGGATCCTGGGTTATCACCAAACGTCAACGGCCTGGTGGGATGTTCGCGAGCTCGACGTGTTTGGGCGTGACATCCCCGTTTGTTTGGTATCAAAGCAAGGTCAGCTCGATCCATTTGATTGAGACTGATAAGGAGCGATGACTTGAGGACGATTAGATAGTGAGACCTTCAGGATTAGGTAAAGATTGCTGAATCTTGAGGATTATAGGCTTGAACTTGTGTTCTGTACTAATGGTGCTAGTGTCGATTTTAATTGATGATCTTGAGTGATGTTATGATTGAGGTTCATAAGGGAGCAAGCAAAAATGGAAGAGTCACAAGCATTGATCTTGAGGTTGTAAATGTATTTGAGGATAATAGAGATTTGCTTATGAATAGAGAGTCAATTGGATTGTATGACTATGATTGTGCCTTGTCAATGACCCAACTTGAGGCACATGGTTGAACATAGACAATTGATCTACGAGATGTGACGGTCATTGGTGGATTTGAAAATCTTATATGGATAAGAATTGAATTAAAGATGAGTGTGGTGTGACAAGTAGTGAGGACAATTATGCAGTGCATGTGTTTGTGACATTAAACTGAATGTTGAGGAATGTGCATGCATGAGTTTATCACTATCGGACTTAATAAACTGTCGCTTGGTATTGGATAAGTTGACGGGATTCCTACAAACCGTAATGAAGCATGTTATAGGACGTATGAAACGAGATTCTCTTCGTAGATGTATGGTTTGGGACAACCTGTAACGACCAGATCTGATGAGGGATGTGAGTGTTCGCCGGGACAGAGTGGTCCGGACAAGGAGCGGCTCCTGGCAAGCTTCTAAGATAACGAGGAAGCAGGAATGACCCAAATCATAAATTGAAAAGGAGAGTCTAGGTACTAGGTTGAGTCTGATTTTGGTTAAGGGATGTATTGCATTGGGTGGATCCACGAGGTGAATTTCAAAAGTTGCATGGCATTTGTTGTGGCTCCTGTGATTGGCATGATTAAGAGCTTCTATTTGGTAATGATTGTTGTTTGAAAAAGAGAAGCTATTGACGTGTATGTTTGGCCTGTTTGGGCAAGTTTCTTAGTGAATGTTGCTTGGCTGATGCCTTTTATTGTGAGATAGTCGATTGAGTTAATATTAAGTCGCAGATGCGTCTGGACTTAAGGTACGAGCGATGGGCCTATTGAATTGATGCCTTGAGTGCTTGTCTGATAGTTGACGAGTTAAGACTTGCCGAGTCCTGGACTGTTAATTGAGAAATTGCCTAGTTGAAACTGGCTTGACAAGTAACTAATGATTAAGGGTGATTTGGGACCATTGGATAATTGGAAATTAGTGAAGAGTTGCCTAAGAACCACAAAATGGTTGATTGTTCGTGGTAGATGATGAGATGAGCAGCCTGAGACTGCTAGACTCGAGTAGATGGCTTAAACCTTTAATTCCTGGAGGGAATTGTAGTGGTTCAAGTGGCGCGAGAACCTTATAAGGTTGAACGACCATAGTGTGGTCACTAGAAGAGCTTTTGGCTTGAGCTCGTGAATTACATGAGACCCAAGAATTGCAGGGGTCATGAGAATCTTGAAGGGAAATGGGAAAATGAATGGGTAGGTAGACTCGAGAAGGAGCTGCCATTGTTACCCGAGTCACTGAGATGAGTGGTACTAGTGCTAATGAACTAAGTAATGAAAGCCGCGGAAAGGGTGATAGGCAATGGGAAGGAGAATCGTCTGACGGATAACTTGTGTAATGGCTTATGAAGTTCAAATGGCTGAGTTCTACGGAGAGAATGAGTTTGAAACCGCTTCCCTCTGGATTGGGGAATTTGTGAGGAAACCATAGAGGTTTGGATACACTAAAGAAAGAAAGTGACCATTGGCAGTTACTAGCCTTAAGAGGCTGTCGATGATGAGTGAAAGTCCACTAAAGGAAGAGTTTTATCTTGAAGGCATGATATCTGCATGGATTATCTTCGTTGAGTTGTTCAATGGAAAGTACATTTCTGAGGTTACTCGCGAGCAAGGATTACTTGAACTTTAATAGCCTAGCAAAGATCCGAGGATGATCAACCACTATGAGATAGGGTTCTCAAGGTCGCCTAAATATACTAAAGAAGGTCAAGGACCCTTTGATTAAGACAAGTAAGTCCTTGAGTGGATTAAAATTTGAAAGTCTTATGGTTAGTTGCTATTCCTGAATCCGAGGAACTGAAAGGGGTCATAGTAAAAGAAGTCAATGATCGGAAGAAGAATAAGCAAGAGAATTTCTGTTCGTGGATTGTGAGTGTAGAGATTTCCACTTTTGGAACATAGAATACGCCTGTAAGAAATGGTCGTCCCTTTGGCATAAGGTTTATGGTGATTAACCTCTCGCTTTCAAGAGGAATATTAAGAGACTGATGTGTCAGTCTGTCGGACCTTGTTGGTTCTATGAGATTGATTGAGGTTGAATTGGAGCCACCAGAAGTGGCATTGCGAGTTATCACCCCTAAAGAATAAGGTGTTGTTCTCAAGGACGACTGGATTATGAGATGGTCGCTAGTAGAAAAGAAAGTTAAATGGACTTGATAGTCCTAGCTACTTGCGATTGTAATGAATGGATGAATAAGCGAAAATGGTGCTTAGATTGTAATCGTGATGTGACTGGAGGTAGTCAAACTGAATATCCAAAATGGGGATTTATGGAGATCGGGGAAGAACCTCAATTCCTGAGAACCTTGTCACGTGAGGTGACTGAGCCATTGGAAGAAGAATGTCAAGTATGGTGGCATCTGAATCCTGGAGTAAAAACACCGCTGTTGGCATAGACTCCAAGATTGACATCCTATGTAATAGGAAGGACAACGTGGGTTTGAAGTAGAAGAATGCCACTGAAGTGCATAGTTTCCTTCATAGGGAGACCCTAGTGTAGAAGGAAGAGAAAATTCTAATTGTCTTAGTGTTAAGGTTGAGCGTCTGAACTAAGGATGAAGACGCAGAACCAGGATGATTCTTGGAAATTCGGTCCGAGAAGCTGTCTTATGAACAACGTCGCATTCCAGGATAATGTCGATGTACAGTTGAATGAATGAAATTGGGATAAGGTCGCATTAGCTGGTTGTGGAACCAATAGGTCAAGGCACTAATGCTTCTTGAGGAAAGTGTGACAAAAATGAGCAAAATGCTACACGGTCTAATTTAAGATCCACAGAAGCAGAGAGCCAAAGTATGAGCTCTCAAGTAAATGGTACAAAAGGCAGTCGAACAATTTGATACCTAGTAGTAAAGAGGCTAAAAACAGTCAGACTGAGTATTTAAAGAGTAATTGGATGGACTGTTACCGTCTTGAGAGACGATGTTCGGATTTTTTTAAGGAGTCATGAGGAATATGAAGAGCCTTGGGTAGTATCCTATGGACCCTAAGGAAACGCTCATTATATGCTAAATGGGAAGAGCGCGAACGGTGGGCTTAAAAGGTGAAATTTCTTAGTCATGGAGTTTATGGGAAATGAAATCCCTGTGGAGCCCTCGTGGATTGGAATAAGTAAGGAATCAACTACGATTAATGTGAGTTGTTGAGATTGGAAGTTTGTCGATTGACTAGCTTGATGGCTACTTGAACCATCGAGCCTGAAGATCAGAAAGGAATTGAGATGATGTAATGAACGGACCCTGATGTCCAAAGGATTATGGAAGTAGACATAACAGGGAGGAAATATAAACTCTCGAGCACTTGGGAAAGAAACCTTGAAGTTGATGATAGAAATCTTGAAGTCCTACGGACGAGAGTAAGAGTCCAAGATTAAAGAGGAACCTAAAGAAATGAGCTCCTCGGAAATTCAAAAGGGAGAACTATGGTATTCATTGTAATGGCACAAAGATGTGTCTAGACTTGTCTCACTATTATCGTTGAGATGGACTGAAGGTTGGGGCTAGTCTCATATGTGATCAAGTATTAGTGCCGACAAGAAAGAAGCATGGCCTTGAAGGTTGACGCGTTACTGCGATCGTTGAAGATTTTCGAATGGAATCGAGAGAGGATTACTACGGAAGTAATCATGCATTTGTTTAAGGGTCGACAAAGCTGTGACTCGATTTAGGTAATAGAGGGTAAGTTGATAAAGCTCATGAATCCTTGATGGTACGAAAGGACGTTTGAAGGAAATGGTACGCCAAATGGTGTGAGCACCAAAGAGTGCATTCTTGTGATGGTTTAGTAAAGGCGAAATAGGTAAAGAGCTTAAGTTTAATGCGATGCTTTGGAAAGGCCTTCAGTCAAGTATTAGAAAAGCTGGATTGTAATATGGCATGTATATTGTCCTTGGACCAATAGACGATTGAAAAGATGATATGAATGCTCGGGGGTATGCTACCAATAGATGCTATGAATGTCGAAAGAGAATAAGAAATGTGAGCATAGATTGAGGACAAAAGGAAATGAGTTTTGAAGGATAAAAACTGTTACTGGTAAGGACGTTAAGGAAAGGTCAAGTAACGTGTGACATTCTGAATTTTCCCTCCATTTTGAGACAATTCAATGAAGGATATCTATCAATGTAATTCAGTTTGATTTTGCTCAGATCTAATCAATCCTGAGTAGACTGACCAAAAGGGAAAGGCCAACACATGACAAGATACGTGGATCTAGGAAGCTCGAGAAAGGAAATGACACTTTGTCATAAAAATTATCGAGGGAACATTTAGAACCAATAAAGGCCGATCAAATAACGATTAATGAATCCATTGCTAGCATTATACGAATTGGAGTGCAGGTGATGCCGATTAACCAATGTATAATTTGCAAAATCTTCTTAAATCGAACTATGACAGTCGAGACCGTCGGGACTAGCAATGAACCCTCACAATTACATGACAATCAAAGCTGCCGTATCTTGAGTTGTCTTAAGTGTGACGAGAGTCACAGAGTCGATACGCGTAACGTTTGCAAAAGCCGCCTGTTAGTTTGAGATAAACTGAAGATACGATTGACGGAAGATCGATCATGAAATGAAAGCTCGAAATTGGAAAATGGAAATAAAGAATTCCAACATTAGAAAAGAATTTGACGTCGCCCCGCCGATGGTAATTTAAAATTGGAAAAAAAGGAAGTTTCGGGCGGAAAGTGCAAAATTACCATTTTATCCCCCGATCATTTGCCTTTACCTTATGAATGATAGAAGGATAAAATGGTCATTTGGACCTCCCCTTGTAGCTGCCGAAAATTGATGGAGAAGGAGTCAAAGGAAGTCAAAGCAAATGTTGATATTATTGGAGCCAAGACATGTGTCACCCATGGAGAGCTTAAGCATTAATTATCCCCACCAACCAATCAAGTCACTTGTTCTCTCAAATTATTGGTGTGGAAGCCTCTCACTCTCTCCCTCCTTCTTGGCCTGCGACCACCTCTCTCTCTTCACTCTCTCTACTGCAATTTCTTCTTCTTCTTCTTTCACCCAAAAACTACCCAGTCGACCGGTTCTGTGTGCGCCGTTCACCACTGCCACCTCCGACGATCGTCTCGTCGTGCACTGACCACCAGCAGCAAGCTCAACCTCTCCCCTAAACGTTTGGTAGATTGTCATTTGGTGGTGTAGTTTTTCCCGGCCAGCCCTGAATAGAAAAGAGGATAGATTCTGAGTGAGCTGGGATAAGGCTTCCGTTCGCCCTCTTAGGGACTTCATTTAGTTTCAAACTTTCTATGAAATCTTCGTAACACTTAGTACTTGAGTTGGCCGAGCAGAGGTTGCGATTTCATTAGAGGTTTAGGGTGTTTTTATGGCTTATTTGTTGTGGTTTCTACCGAGCAGATTCCGACCGCTTGACCACCATGGGGCAACCGAGCTGTTCAAAGGCTTTGTGGTGTTATTTCGCGATAAATCTTGGTGAGCATCCTAAACACATGGATTAAGGTTCTAGCAAGTTAATTTCGTGAGGAATTGGATCTTAGGATTGAATTGTGGGCTGGTTATAGTGGTTTGAAGCAGAACCGATTATGCGCTATTGGTGCTCTGTTATAACCGAATCTGTTGGAGGTTAAATAAGGGGTATTTTGGATTTGAATTGATTAGTGAGACATTATATGAGATGTTATTGAGGAGTATGTGAATTGGATTAGAAATAAAAGGTGATTTAATGGCTGAATTGTGCATGAAACTCAAGTTATATTCTGCCCTGTCAAGTGACTGATCGAACCGAGCTTTTTGTGAGTTCATGGAGGTATCACCGTGATTTAAATTTGTCGTTAAGGCATCGTAGGTTGTTGTTTAATATGTTATTGAGGTATTGGTGCAATGAAATTGGGATTCGATTGAGTTTTGATCCGGTATTGATGAAATTTCCTAGGGCGGTGCGTGATCTCTTGTTGGCCATGTACTTGCTGAGTAAGGAAGATCGTTTGGGTTGGATTTCTCTATTCGATCAAGGGTAAGTGTCCCATAAACCTTTATTCGAAAATTAGGACACTACTGGATAAATTAGTAGGCTGAATTGATTGATTGGTGAATCTTGTGACCTAAATTGCTTGATACGATCGTGTGATGATTAAATTGTGATTGACAATTGAGATTCAATTGGCCAGAGTGCCCGGTGATATCAAATGGCCAGAGTGCCCTTGTGATATCAAATGGCCAGAGTGTCCCAGTAATATCAAATGGCCAGAGTGCCTTGAGAAATACATCGCGGCCCGGGAGCCCAGGCGATGAGTGCATGAGGTGTCATTGTGATGATTTAGAGAATTATGTGTTTATTTATATGCTAAGTGCGTGAAACTTGATCCTCTGAGGTTGAATATGTTTGAATGTGGCTTTTACTCGTGCCAATCACGTTGAGATGTTTGATTTATGCTAAGTGCGTGAAACTTGATGGCCGAAAATTGGAGGGTAATTTAGTCATTGGGTGCCAAGATTTTTATTAACAAGAGACAAGTGTCATTGTAGGAAGAATTGCATTAGTTGATCACCTTTTTTACCTACCATGCAACCCATTTGACCAAATGAATTTGCAAAAAAATCTCTTATCTCTCTCCTCCCATTGTGCTCGGCCGAACCCCATCTCTCCCTCACTCTCCTCCTCTTCTTCTTCTTCTTCTTCTTCTTTTCTTTTTGGTCGAGAGCCCGCCCAACTCGCTGCCCTGTCCAGGCTGTTTCACTAATCTGGCCATAACTTCGTCGTCCGACATCGGATTGAGGTGAGTCCACTGCTATTAGAAAGCTTATTGTATGGTGGTTCTAAGGACATATTATGAGTCAATTTGGCCTAGCCATTTTTTCCATAGGTCTGTTTGAAGGGACAAAGGTCAAGCGGGTCAGTTTTGATACCCGGTTTGAGAGAGAGCTCATTCGTGCCAGTTTTAAGGGCCTCATTGGCTTCTGATTTGTGGTAAGATGATTTTAACAACTATTATAAGGAGTTAGCAAGCCGAGACTAAAGATTTATTGAAGATTAGAAAGGTTTTGATGGATGAAATGTTATGTTTTTGCAAGATCAGTTTCGGTACCCCTGATGCCGGTTAAGAGACGAACCATTTAGAGGTTCGTGGTGGTATCTCCTTGCTAGAATTGAGTTTAAAATGAGTATAATGGCTGTTTTGTGCACTTTCCATTAGGGACCGATTCTACCCTGCTCTAGACCAAGAGAACCGAACCATTTAAGGGCTTGCCGAGGTCTCGCTTTGTTTCAAAACCCTTGGCAAGGTATCTTAGAATGTTGTATGATGTGTTGGTGAGGTACTTGTGCGACGGAATTGAATCGAAAGGATTTAATGGTTGAGTTGCTTATTTTGAGTGGAAATTCAAGCTCAATTGAAGAGGTAAGTGACCTCTAAACCTTTATTTGAATGGAATTGAGTGTTAATTTGCTGATTTTATGAACCAATTGTGCTTGATTTGGCTTGTGCCGATTGCGCCTTGTGTGAGCCGAGTAATACTTGTGAGCTCGAGATGAATTTATAGAGTTCATGGCTGAAAATTGTTATGTGAACTTTCGGTTGTCATGTGCTCTTGCATGATCGTGTGGCATTTGGCCCTTGAATGGAAATTGTGTGTGAAATATGCTTGAATCGGCAAGAGAACGACTTGTGTGATTGAATACAATGTCGTGCAATTTGTGCCATGCAATGTGTGGAATCGACTATGGTTGCTTCTCATGTTAAAAGGCTAAATTCTCGTTGAGATGAATTATATTTGATCATGAAGTTGATTAAAAATGAGAATTTGGCTTGCGAGCCCTTGATTTTATGAAAGGCATGATCAATGAGAAGCGTGGCAATTATTGAGCCTTGAGATGTGATTTGGCTATTGAGCCTTGAGATATAATTTGGCTAATGAGCCCTAAATTGATGAAATGGCAAATTGAACCTTGATGCGTCAAAAAGCGGGGTCGATTGGTATCCTGATGCGTTAGAATGCGAGATAGCCTTGTTACGTGTCGACACAAGTATTGAAGTGAAATTGAGAATTGTGACCCATTTCTGCGGAGGGTCTAGCCAAGCGAAATTGAGACCTGAGAGCCGTTTCTACGGGGGGGGTCTGGCCAAGTGAAATTGAGACCTGGGAGCCGTTTTTACGGGGGGTCTGGCCCAGTGCAATGTGATAGCCTGATGCGTCATGACGTAGGTCTTGATCTATTGAGTTGAGATATATGATGCGAAATACTCTATACGAGTATGTGTTATATGAAATACCTAAAGTACGAAGTTGGGCCTCGATGATATGACTGTCCTTGAATGGTGATTGTATAGTGACAATGATGATGCTTTATTAGGATGCTTTGAGTGCCATGCATTGATTTTCCTGGTGAGCTTTTGCATGCCCTTTTTTTTTAAAGATTTCTAGGGGTACTAATGGCCTAGTTTAGGTTTAGGCCACTTACTGAGATTATATCTCACCCCGTCGTGGGATTAACTTTTTCAGGTCCCAGATGATGGAAACCTGAGCTTAACGAGGATGAGTATTCAAAGAAGTAATTGTTATTTAAGAATGGATTTATCCCTTTCGTGACCTTAAGGATTATACTTTGTTTAGTGGATTTAGAAATTGAACTTTTGGTATTTGGCCACTGTAATCTCTGAGGTGTGTTATATGGATTTGAGAAGAGTGCCACATTTCGTCCTAAGTCATCTTCTTTTAATTATGTATGGAGTTATTTCTCGCTTCCGCATATGTATGGATTTACAACTTGAGGATCGAAAGATCCCGGGTATCACCGAATGTCAACAGCCTTGTGGGATGTTCGCGAGCTCGGCGTGTTCGGGGCATGACATCCCCATTTGTTTGGTATTAGAGCAAGGTCAGCTCGATCCAATTTGATTGAGACTTGGAGTGATAATGAGCGATGACTTGAGGACGATTAGAAAGTGAGACCCTCAGGATTATGTAAATGTTGCTGAATCTTGAGGATTATAGGCCTGAACTTGTGTTGTGTACTAATGGTGCTAGTGTTGATTTTAATTGATGATATTGGGTGATGTTATGATTGAGGTTCATAAGGGAGCAAGCAGAAATGGAAGAGTCACAAGCATTGATCTTGAGGTTGTAAATGTATTTGAGGATAATAGAGATTTGCTTATGAATAGAGAGTCAATTGGATTATATGACTATGATCGTGCCTTGTCAATGACCCAATTTGAGGCACATGGTTGAACATAGACAATTGATCCACGAGATGTGATGGTCATTGGTAGATTTAGAAATCTTTTTTGGATAGGAATTGATTTAAACACGAGTGTAGTGTGACGAGTAATGAGGACAATCATTGTCACGCCCCGACTCTCAGGTCTGCGACATCCCTTGCCAAATCGCCACTAGGTCACGAAGGATAGCGTCCCAGGCGGACTATCGACCTACTAATATACGGCGCATGCGGAACGTGCAACTTACAATACAACAAGATCAGCATGGGATAGAGAAGTAGGAAATCCATACGGTCAATGCAGCAAAAGGCACTTCATTAGATTAACCGAAAGCAGATATTAATTAACCCTATATAGCTAACAACACATAACCCTATTCTTCGGGGCGGCTCTCTAAGACCTCAAAAAGAGAAATGGTCGGGGTAGGGTTAACTCCACATCTACTTCAAAAGACTACTTCCTCCGTCACACCTTAGCACCTGCACGGCTCCGTCACTTGGGTCCTGAAAATGTTATCCCATGACGGGGTGAGAAATAAATCTTAGTGAATCAAGCCTAAGCTCGGTTAGGACATTGATTCGCCCAGAATATACTAAGCATCACAACCATCATACAGTTCAATCACATAACTCAATAAGATATAGTCACAATATAATAAACAACCCATCAAGGCACCACAATTCAAGTGTACACAAGGCACCACACAAATCCATTTATTCAAGATGACCCACGCCACTAGCGTGATCCATTTCCACAACGCGATCCAGTACCTCAGTGCGATCTAGCGTTCTTCCGACATAACCGGACTACGTCTCTTTTCCCTCTCAACGACGGCTACTACAAGCGGTGTATCCAGTGCACTCAGCACGGCGCCAGCAAGTAGGCATCCCTAAATGGGGCGTCGGTCCATCACAAGCAGCAACCGGCATCCGATAATTCCTTAAGACCGTACGTCTGGCACGGGGCATGAATTATCGTGCTTCTGGCAAGTCATTCAATTCCATACAATAGGTACGGTAAGTGCACGAACAGTACAAAACGAACTTGCCAGGCAATCGTCATCCGTCACTTATATGACCACACAATTCTCACTTGGCAAACAATCTATTAATTATCTTCGATTTAATGCCAAACACTCATACAGAGATGCTAACAGAAATGGCCCACGGCCAATCAAGACCCTCAGTCAGGCATCTCAGTGAAGCGACCAAATCAATGAAGTCAATCATCGATCACGAGCAATCAATTCAATCAGGCAATATCAAGCTCAATTCGTGCCAAGACTTTTATTAAACATATTGATTTAACATCCCAATTGTTCGCTCGTCTCTAACCTATCGCTCGCTCGTAATCGAACCACAATCAATGAGTTATCAATCAACCAGTCAATTACTATTTTACCACAATTAGCCACAGATAATTAAATCACTCCGACTAACCTAATCGATCGGTCATTTAACCTAACCCAATTTCTAACTAAACCGGCCTCGATCGTGTACCCAAATTTCGTAATCAACTAATCCTAGTCGCAATTAACGCCCTAATCAAGGGTTAGGGTCAACTCACTAGGTGAGTAAACTCGGGTGGTCTCGACGGTCGACGGCGACGGCGGCGGCGGCGGCGGCGGTTCTCGGCAACCAAAAGGGTTAACCGCGCGGCGACTCGAACCAAAACTTCGGGAACACCACGGAAAGGTCCCACGAGGTCGCCGGGACAGGTAGCCGGCGACGGAGCTCCGGCGAGCAGTAGCCGGCGACCTAAACAGAACCGGCACAGTGAACACAACAGGGCAAACAAGCTGTTCTAGGGCGATTCTCGATCTCACGGGCCACGACAAGGCCAGCCAAGGGTGTAAGACTTACCTAGGGGTCGGGGGACGTCGACTAGGACCGGTGGAAGGTGGCGAAAGGCGGTCGACGGCGGCGAGACGGCGACGAAACGGCAGCGAAGCAGCGGCGAACAGAACCGGGCAAAAACAGGGCAACGCTCGGCCCTTAACAAGGGAGGGACTCCGGGCGGTTTTTCAGCCACCACACGGGGTGGCGAGCTCCCGCGAGCTCAGGGTTGACGGAGAGGGGTCCTAAGAGGTTGATGGAGGTGGCGGTGAGAGGCGGCGACGGCCGGCTTGGCCGGATCTGAAGAAAATCCGAACGGCTCGAAAACAGGGCACCGGGGCTTCGGGGCCTGATCGCGGCGGCTCCGGCGAACGACGAGCGGCGGGATCGGTTCAGGGTGGTCGAGGGGAGGTTGGTGGTTGGTCGTGAGGCGGCGGTCGGGACCGGTGACGCCACAAACGGCCGGGGAAGGAGTTGGAGCGGCTCGAGTTGTAGGGGTCGAAACAGAGCACGGCGAACCCGAACTGTTTCACGGCCGTCCGGCGATCGACGGCGGTCGGGACTGGACGACGACGGTAGCTGGGAGTGAAAGGAGGTGGTGGTGGCTAGCTGTGGGTTGGTGGTCGCGCAAAAAGTGGAGGACGAAGAGGAGGGGTGCTCGGTTGGTGTTGTCCACGCAAGAGGAAGTAGAGAGAGCAGCGGCAGAGGAGAGAGAGAGAAAACATGGGCTGCTGATGGGAGAGGGCATGGGGAAGAGAGAGATGGTGGGGTCCAATTGGACTTTTGAGACTTTTGTCTCAAGTACATTAGGGTAGGGGCATTTTGGTCTTTTCACAAATTCGGGACTGAAACGAAATTTTGGCGCACTGGACGAAGGGGAAATTTTGTAATTTCACTGGCTAGGCTTGATCGGGATTAGGCTCGGGCGCGAAAATTGAAAACCTAATTCGCAACGGCTAAGAAATTGAACCCTAATCTAAAACAATCGAACTTCAAAATTCGTCCAAATTATCGTCACTTCAGTCCTAACCGTCCAAAATATTCATCGACTGTAATTCCACTTAATATTCTTTTATTGAATTTCGAATCTTACAGAAGTTGGAATTTCCAGGACGTCACAACTCTCCCCCACTTAGGAAATTTCGTCCTCGAAATTACAGCTCAGTCCCAACTACTCAAAAGATAAGGATAACTACTCTTCATAACTTCCTTGTTTTCCCAGGTAGCTCCTTCGGTACCATGGTGTTGACAAACTACCTTGACCAATGGGATCGTCTTGGTCCGAAGTACTTGTTCTTTCTTATCCACGATCCTAACTGGTCGTTCCACGTACGAGGCTCGCTCATCCAGATCAATCTCTTCGTAACTCAGCACATGAGCGGGGTCCGATTCGCATTTCCTCAGCATCGACACGTGGAAGACGTTATGCACTTGGGCAAGTCTCGGCGGCAACGCAAGACGATAAGCCAAAATTCCAATCCGCTCCAGGATTTCAAACGGTCCCACATACCTTGGGCTCAACTTTCATTTCTTGCCAAAACGGGATGTCCCTCTCATAGGCGACACCTTCAGAAAGACATGGTCGCCCACCTGAAACTCCAAAGGTCTGCGCCTCTTATCTGCGTAATTTTTCTGACGACTCTGCGCTGTCTTCAGTCTGTCTCTAATCACCTTAATTGCTTCCATTGACTGTTCCACTAACTCCAGGCCGGTGATCTTTCTTTCGTCAACTTCATCCCAACAGACTAGCGTTCTACAAGCTCTGCCATACAATGCCTCGAAAGGTGCCATCTTTATACTCTGCTGGTAACTGTTGTTGTAGGCAAATTCAACCAAATGTAACTGTTCCTCCCAACTACCCTTAAAATCCAAAACACATGCCCTCAACATGTCCTCTAAAGTCTGAATTGTTCTTTCAGACTGCCCATCTGTCTACGGGTGATAGGCCGTACTAAACTGTAACTTCGTCCCCAAGGCAATTTGTAAACTTTTCCAAAACGTGGCAGTGAACTTAGGGTCTCGATCTGAAGTGATCGTCACTGGCACTCCATGTAACCTCACAATGTGCCTCACATACAGTTCTGCATATCTGTCTAAAGCAAAATCCTTTCTCACTGCAATGAAGTGCGCTGACTTCGTCAATCTGTCAACCACTACCCATATTGAATCATGCCCTCTCTGACTCCTTGGTAATCCCATGACAAAGTCCATCGTGATATGTTCACATTTCCACTCAGAAATCTCCAAAGGCTGCAGCAATCCTCCAGGCTTACAGTGCTACGCCTTGACCTGCTGACAAGTCAAACACTTAGCCACATGCTTGGCTATATCAGCTTTCATGCCATTCCACCAATAGTGCTGCTTCAAGTTCTGATACATTTTTGTACTCCCAGGATGAATACTATAACTACTACGATGTGCTTCCGACAAGATCTCCTCCCTTAGACTCTCATCGGCAGGCACAACCAAACGTCCTCTGAACTTCAGTATTCCATCCTCTACTACTTGGAAATCGACTCTTCGTTTAGCTGAATCCTCTTGAAGGATCTTTTGAATGACGGGATCTGAAGACTGCAGGGTCTTAATCTTAACTTGAACTTCCGGCTCGATTCTCAAAGTTGCCACAAGACTTGACAAATGACTTATCTCCAACTTGAAATCTGAGTCTCTTACTTGCTCCAACAAACGCCACTCATGCACTTGTAATTGAGCAATCACTGATTTTCTACTCAGGGCGTCGGCAACCTTATTCGCCTTACCCGAGTGATACAGAATCTCGCAGTCATAATCTTTAAGTAGTTCCATCCATCGGCGCTGTCTCATGTTCAACTCCTTTTGAGAAAACAGATACTTCAAACTTTGGTGGTCAGTATACACCTGAAAAGTTTCACCAATCAGATAGTGTCTCTAGATCTTCAAAGCAAACACGACCGCAGCCAACTCCAGGTCGTGTGTGGGATAGTTCGACTCGTGCGGCCTCAATTGACGAGATGCATACGCTACCACTCTACCATGCTGCATCAAGACACAGCCCAATCCTTTAAGCGAAGCATCACTATAAATTTCATAACCACCAGGACCAGACGAAATTGTCAGAATAGGAGCCGTAGTTAGCCTATGCTTAAGCTCTTGAAAACTACGCTCGCACTTGTCTGTCCATTCGAACTTCATGTCTTTCTTCAGCAGCTTAGTTAAAGGCGAGGTTATAGCTGAGAACCTCTCCACGAATCGTCTTTAATAGCTTGCCAAACCCAAGAAACTTCTAATCTCTGTAGCAGTTGTCGGTCTTGGCCAATCCATAACTGCCTCGATCTTAGCTGGATCCACAGCAATACCTTCACCAGAAATCACATGGCCTAGAAATGCCACGCGAACTAGCCAAAACTCGCACTTGCTGAACTTGGCATACAACTGATGCACTCTTAGAGTTTCCAGAACTACCCTTAAGTGTTGTTCATGATCTTCAACACTCTTTGAGTACACCAGGATATCGTCTATAAACACAATTACGAAATGATCCAAG
Source organism: Rhodomyrtus psidioides (assembly GCA_021437785.1). Lineage (NCBI taxonomy): Eukaryota > Viridiplantae > Streptophyta > Magnoliopsida > Myrtales > Myrtaceae > Rhodomyrtus > Rhodomyrtus psidioides. Next base: position 6,226,580 of record JAILYB010000015.1, on the reverse strand, counting down.
AACTAGCTAAACACCCCGTTCATTAAATCCATAAAAGCAGCAGGAGCATTTGTCAAACCAAACGGCATCACAGTAAACTCATAATGACCATAGCGTGTTCTAAATGCCGATTTCGGTATATCCTCTTTCCGGATTCTCAACTGATGGTATCCCGTCCGTAGATCGATCTTAGAAAATATCGACGCTCCCTGCAACTGGTCAAACAAGTCATCAATCCTCGGAAGTGGGTATTTGTTCTTGATCGTTACCTGATTCAACTGCCTATAGTCGATACACAGTCTCAAAGATCCATCCTTCTTCTTGACAAATAGAACAGGTGCTCCCCAAGGCGATGCACTAAGGAGAATGAACCCTTTATCCAACAACTCTTGCATCTGTACCTTGAGTTCCTTCAACTCAGACAATGCCATCCTATACGGCGCCTTAGAGATTGGTTCCGTCCCAGGAGCTAACTCTATGACAAACTCAATTTCCTTTTCTGGTGGCAAACCAGGTAAATTCTGAGGGAAAACATCTGGGAATTCACACACAACAGTAATATTCTCCAACTTCAATTCCGCAACAGACGTATCAACCACAAAGGCCAAATATCCTTGGCAACCACTCTCCAACAGTTGGGTCACCTCAAGCGATGATATCATAACAATCGAGGTTCCTCCTCGATTTCTACTAAACTCAAAGCTAGTACCAACCATTGGGTTAAATCGAATCATCTTATTAAAGCAATCCATCGTGGCCCTTTGCTTCGTCAGCCAATCCATCCCCACAATCAAATCGAAATCATACATCTCCAGCACAACCAGGTCTATCCTACTTTCATGACCATCCACAACCAGTCTACAATCAAGACAGCTTACTGTAGCCACTACACTATCCTTTAAAGGCGTAGAAACTTTAAACACAACATCTAAAGGTACCAAGTTCAACTCAGATAACTTAACAAACTGATCGGCAACAAATGAATGCGTGGCACCCGGATCAAACAAAGCATAAGCTACTTGGTTATGCAAGAGGATCGTACCTGTAATGGTCAGCGAATCCTTCGCCGTTTCCCGGGTGACAGCAAACACCCTTCCTTGTGCTGGTGGACGGTTCTGCAAGTTTGGCGGCGCAGCCCCTCTAGGTGGTCCTCCCTGATGTGGCAGCGCCTGTCTGCCTTTCTTCTGCGGGCAGTCCTTCACTTGATGACCCAGCTGGCCACAACCAAAATAGGCACCACTTCCAAACGGGCAAGGACCAGGTCCATGCCTCTGGAGGCACAGATTGCACCACTCATGCTGACGAAACACTGGCTTGCTGATCGCCCCTCGGCGATTGGGTGGAATGTGACTCTTGTTGCTAAACACAGGTTTCTTCCTTTGCATCCTATCAAAACTATTCGGGGGCATAAACCGCGATCCAGATGCGGTAGACTTCTCTGCCAGATGTCGTTCCACCATCTGGGCTCTCTCATAGATGTCGTTGTAATCCTTCAGATAGAGAGGTACCAACCAGCTCTGAATCTCAAGCTTCAATCCGTCCATAAACCTTCTCGCCTTATCCTCGGGATCGGTCACCATCCTCGGTGCATACTTAGAAAGTTTGGCGAACTTGGCTTCATACTGGTCTACGGTCAGCTGGTTCTGGCACAGGCATTGGAACTCATCCATCTTCTGTTTTCTCGCAGTATGTGAAAAGTACTTGTCATTAAAAGCTTGCACGAAGGCACCCCATGTCTGGGCCATACCCTCTAGAAAGACTCTGTCCTTTGAGGCTCTCCACAAAACTCGCATTCCCTTGCAACTGATAGACAGCTAGAATGATTCTTTCCTCTTTGGTACACCTTAGAAGAACAAACGCCTTTTCTAACTCCTCAATCCACAAGGTTGCAGCTTCGGGATCTCCGCTTCCAGTAAACTTAGGTGGCTGCATCTCAAGGAACTGCTCAATTAATCACTGGGCTTGACGCCCTTCATTCACTTCCCTGGCAGGAGGGTTCACAGGTTGAGCTCTAGCAGCAGCAACGGTAGCAGCGTTCATATCCCTAACCTGTTGTCCCATGAGATCCCCAATAGTTCCAAGTGCTAGCATAACCTGAGTCATTGTCGGCTCCTGCCCAGCTGGTTCAGCAACTGCGGGTGCTCCACCATCACCCATAATTTCATCGACCGGTCTGACAGGACTCGTTCGCGGCGCTCGGGGTGCTCTCTTACCGCGTCCGCTCATTATGCAGAAATGATACGGAGTCCTGCTTACCCCATAGCAAACGCGGTCAAAAGGCAACCCCAAATACCTAAAGCATAACAACAATCACAAGCACAAAGCTCATAAATCTACTAACTATCCCATTTCCCAACGCTCCTTATTACTCCAAGCCAATAACCAGACGAATCAGGCTGACCTTGCTCTGATACCCCCTTGGGCGGGGATGTCACGCCCCGACTCTCAGGCCCGCGACATCCTTTGCCAAATCGCCACTAGGTCACGAAGGATAGCGTCCCAGGCGGACTATCGACCTACTAATAAATGGCGCATGCGGAACGTGCAACTTCCAATACAACAAGATCAGCATGGGATAGAGAAGCAGGAAATCCATATAGTCAATGCAGCAAAAGACACTTCATTACATTAACCAAAAGCAGATATTAATTAACCCTATAGAGCTAACAACATATAACCCCATTCTTCGGGGCGGCTCTCTAAGACCTCAAAAAGAGAAATGGTTGGGGTAGGGTTAACTCCACATCTATTTCAAAAGACTACTTCCTCTGTCACACCTTAGCACCTGCACGGCTCCGTCACTTGGGTCCTGAAAATGTTATCCCACGACGGGGTGAGAAATAAATCTTAGTGAATCAAGCCTAAGCTCGGTTAGGACATTGATTCGCCCAGAATATACTAAGCATCACAACCATCATACAATTCAATCACATAACTCAATAAGATATAGTCACAATATAATAAACAACCCATCAAGGCACCACAATTCAAGTGTACACCAGGCACCACATAAATCCATTTATTCCAGATGACCCACGCCACTGGCGAGATCCATTTCCACAACGCGATCCAGCACCTCAGTGCGATCTAGCGTTCTTCCGGCAGAACCGGACTACGTCGCTTTTCCCTCTCAACGACGGCTACTCCAAGCGATGTATCCAGTACACTCAGCACGGCACCAGCAAGTAGGCATCCCTAAACGGGGCATCGGTCCATCACAAGCAGCGATCGGCATCCGATAATTCCTTAAGACCGTACGTCTGGCACGGGGCATGAATTATCATGCTTCTGGCAAGTCGTTATATTTCGTACAATAGGTATGGTAAGTACACGAACAGTACAAAACGAACGTGCCAGGCAATCGTCATTCGTCACTTATATGACCACACAATTCTCACTTGGCAAACAATCTATTAATTATCTTCGATTTAATGCCAAACACTCATACAGAGATGCTAACAGAAACGGCCCACGGCCAATCAGGACCCTCAGTCAGGCATCTCAGTGAAGCGACTAAATCAATGAAGTCAATCATCGATCACGAGCAATCAATTCAATCAGGCAATATCAAGCTCAATTCGTGCCAAGACTTTTATTAAACAGATTGATTTAACATCCCAATCGTTCGCTTGTCTCTAACCTATCGCTCGCTCGTAATCGAACCACAATCAATGAGTTATCAATCAACCAGTCAATTAATATTTTACAATAATTAGCCACAGATAATTAAATCACTCCGACTAACCTAATCGATCGGCCATTTAACCTAACCCAATTTCTAATTAAACCAGCCTCGCTCGTGTACCCAAATTTCGTAATCAACTAATCCTAGGCGCAATTAACGCCCTAATCAAGGGTTAGGGTCAACTCACTAGGTGAGTACACTCGGGCGGTCTCGACGGTCGACGGTGGCGGCGACAGCGGCGACGGCGGTTCTCGGCAACCAAAAGGGTTAACCGCGCGGCGACTCGAACCAAAACTTCGGGAACACCACGGAAAGGTCCCACGAGGTCGGCGGGACAAGTGGCCGGCGACGGAGCTCCGGCGAGCGGTGGCCAGCGACCTAAACAAAACCGCCACAGTGAACACAACAGGGCAAACAAGCTGTTCTAGGGTGATTCTCGATCTCACGGGTCGCGACAAGGCCGACCAAGGGTGTAAGACTCACCTAGGGGTAGGGGGACGTCGGTTAGGATCGGTGGAAGGTGGCGAAAGGAGGTCAACGACGGCGAAGCAGCGGCGAACAGAACCGGGTAAAAACAAGGCAACGCTCGGGCCGAAATAGGGGAGGGACTCTAGGCTATTTTTCGGCCACCACACGCGGCGGCGAGCTTCCACGAGCTCAAGGTTGATGGAGAGGGGTCCTAAGAGGTTGATGGAGATGGCGGTGAGAAGCGGCGACGGCCGGCTTGGCCCGATCTGAAGAAAATCCGAACCGGCTCGAAAACAGGACACCAGGGCTTCGGGGCCTGATCACGGCGGCTCCGGCGAACGACGGGCGGCGGGATCGGTTCGGGGTGGTGAGGGGAGGTTGGTGGTCGGTCGTGAGGCGGCGATCGGGTCCGGTGACGCCACAAACGGCTGGGGAAGGAGTTGGAACGGCTCGGGTTGCAAGGGCCGAAACAGAGCACGGCGAACCCGAGCTGTTTCACGTCCATCCGACGGTCAACGGCGGTTGGGACTGGATGACGACGATGGCAGGGAGTGAAAGGAGGTGGTGGTGGCTGGCTGTGGGTTGGTGGTCGCGCGAAAAGTGGAGGACGAAGAGGAGGGGTGCTCGGTTGGTGTTGTCCACGCAAGAGGAAGAAGAGAGAGCAGCGGCAGAGGAGAGAGAGAGAAAACGTGGGCTGCTGATGGGAGAGGGCATGGGGAAGAGAGAGATGGTGGGGTCCAATTGGACTTTTGAGGCTTTTGTCTCATGTGGATTAAGGGCATTTGTCTCAAGTGCATTAGGGTAGGGGCATTTTGGTCTTTTCACAAATTCGGGACTGAAACGAAATTTTGGCGCATTGAACGAAGGGGAAATTTTGTAATTTCACTGGCTAGGCTTGATCGGGATTAGGCTCGGGCCCGAAAATTGAAAACCTAATTCGCAACGGCTAAGAAATCGAACCCTAATCTAAAACAATCGAACTTCGAAATTCGTCCAAATTATCGTCACTTCAGTCCTAACGATCCAAAATATTTATCGACTGTATTTCCACTTGATATTTTTTTTTATTGAATTTCGAATCTTACAGAAGTTGGAATTTCTAGGACGTCACAATCATGCAGTGCTTGTGTTTGTGACATTAAACTGAAAGCTGAGGAATGTGCATGCATGAGCTTATCACTATCGGACTTAATAAACTGTCAGTTGGTATGGGACAAGTTGACGGGATACCTACAAACCGTAATGAAGCATGTTATGAGATGTGTGGAACGAGACTCTCTTCGTAGATGTATGGTTTGGGACAACCTGCAACGACCAGGTCTGATGAGGGCGTGGAGTGATCGCTGGGACAGAGAGGTCCGGACAAAGAGCGGCTCATGGCAGGCTTCTAAGATAACGATGAGGCAGGAATGACCCAAATCATAAATTGAAAAGGAAAATCTAGGTATGAGGTTGAGTCCGATTTTGGTTAAGAGATGTATTGCATTGGATGGATCCACGCGGCGAATTTAAAAGTTGCATGGCATTTGTTGTGGCGCCTATGATTGGCATGATTAAGAGCTTCTATTTGGCAATGGTTGTTGTTTGAAAAATAGAAGCTATTGACGTGTATGTTTGGCCTGTTTGGGCAAGTTTCTTATTGATGCCTTGAGTGCTTGCCTGATAATTGACGAGTTAAGGCTTGCCGAGTACTTGACTGTTAATTGAGAAATTGCCTAGTTGAAACTGGATTGACAAGTAACTACTGATTAAGGGTGATTTGGGACCCCTAGATAATTGGCAATTAGTGGAGAGTTGCCTAAGAACCACATAATGGTTGATTGTTCGTGATAGATGATGAGATGAGCAGCCTGAGATTGCTAAACTCGAGTAGATGGCTTAAACCTTTAATTTCTAGAGGGAATTGTAGTGGTTCAAGTGGCGTGAGAACCTTATAAGGTTGAATGACCAGAGTGTGGTCACTAGAAAAGCTTTTGGCTTGAGTTTGTGAATTACATCAGACCCAAGAGTTGAAGGGTCATGAGAGCCTTAAAGGGAAATGGAAAAATGGATGGGTAGGTAAACTCGAGAAGGAGCTGCCTTTGTTACCCGAGTCACTGAGATGACTAGTACTATGCTAATGAACTAAGTAATGAAAGCCGCGAAAATGGCGATAAACAATGGGAAGGAGAATCGTCCAACGGATAACTTGTGTAATGTCCTATGAAGTTCAAGTGGATGATTCTATGGAGAGAATGAGTTTGAAACTACTTCCCTCTGGATTGGGGAATTTGTGAGGAAACCGTAGAGGTTTGGGTACACTGAAGAAAGAAAGTGACCATTGGTAGTTACTAGCTTTAAGAGGCTATCGATGATGGGTGAAAGGCCACTAAAGGAAGAGTTTTACATTGAAGGCATGATATATGCCTGGATTATCTTTGTTGAGTCGTTCAATGGAAAGTACCTTTTTGAGGTTACTCGAGAGCAAGGATTGTTGGAACTTTAATAGCTTAGCAAAGATTTGAGGATGATCAACCACTATAAGACAGAGTTCTCAGGGTCGCCTAAATATACTAAAGATGGTCAAGGACCCTTTGATTAAGACAAGCAAGTACCTGAGCGGATTGAAATTTGAAAGCCGTATGGTTAGTTACTATTCCTGAATCTGAGGAACTGAAAGGGGTCTTAGTAAAAGCGGTGAATGATCGGAAGAGGAATAAGCAAGAGAATTTCCGTTCTTGGATTGTGAGTGTAGAGATTTCCACTTTTGGAACATAGAATAGGGCTGTAAGAAATGGTCATTACCTTGGCATAAGGTTTATGGTGATTAACCTCTCGCTGTCAGGAGGAATATTAAGAGACTAATGTGTCAGTCTGTCGTACCCTGTTGATTCTATGAGATTGATTGGGGTTGAATCGGATCCACTAGAAGTGGCATTGCGAGTTATCACCCCTAAAGAATAAGGTGTTGTTCTCATGGACGAGTGGATCATGAGATGGTCGTTGGTGGAAAAGAAAATTAAATGGACTTGATAATCCTAACTGCTTGCGATTGTAATGAATGGATGAATAAGCGAAAATGGTGCTTAGATTGTAATCGCGATGTGACTGGAGGTAGTCAAACTGAATATCCAAAATGGGCGTTTATGGAGACCAGGGAAGAACCTTGTCACTTGAGGTGACTGAGCCATTGGAAGAAGAATGTCAAGTATGGTGGCATCTGAATCCTGGAGTAAAAACACTGCCGTTGGCATAGACTCTATGTGACATTCTGAATTTCCCGTCATTTTGAGACTATTTAATGAAGGATATCTATCGATGTATTTTAGTTTTATTTCGCTCGGATCTGATCAATCCTGAGTAGACTGACCAAAAGGGAAAGGCTATCGCACGACAATATACGTGGACCTAAGAAGCTCAAAAAAGGAAATGACGCTTTAACCCTAAGGATTGTCGATGGAACATTTAGAACCAATAAAGGCCAATCAAATAACGATTAAGGAATCCATTGCTAGTATTATACGATTGGAGCGCAGGTGATGCCGTTTAACTAAGGTATAATTTGCGAAATCTTTCTAAATTGAATTATGACGATCAAGACCGCCAGGACTAGCAATGAACCCTCACAATTACATGACAACCAAAGCTGCCGTGTCTTGAGTTGTTCTAAGTGTGATGAGAGTTATAGAGTCAATATACGTAACGTCTACAAAAGTCGCCCGTTAGTTCGAGATAAACTGAAAACATGTTTAATGAAAGATTGATCATGAAATGAAAGCTCAAAATTGGCAAATGGAAATGAAGAAATCCAACATTGGAAAAAAATTTGACGCATGTTGACACCTAATTTTGGATCAGCCTTTTTTTTTAGTAATTTCTTAGAAAATTCATGAAAAATCCATAAAAAGTCAACAAATTATAAAATCCACTTTGGTGGCCTTGGCCAAACCTAAGGAACCATTTTTGACAAAAAAAAATAATTTTTCATGTTTTTCACATTTTTTTAAATATTTTCAGAAATTAGGAAAATACTAGAAAAATCAAGAAAAATAGGATTTGAGGTCGCAAAAATATAGAAAAATAGCCAATATTTTTATTTTAAATCCCTTGTATTTTCTACCTCACAAAAAGTCCAAAATCAAATTCAATTTTAGGTGTTCCTCTGTTACACATATGATAGAATTTGAGGAAAAAAATGTCAATTGAGTCTTTTAATTTGCAATTTTGGCATTTTTTAGGATCTTGACACTCAATCTAATTGTCCCTTATTTCAATTTAGCCCAATCGTTCGCGCAAATTGTTCAATTGCATGAATTGCATACTAAATTGTATTTTAGTCCTTGAAATTGGGCATAATTGAAATTACTTTCAATTCAATGACTATCATTGCAAATTAAACATGTTGCCCAATGGTTTTCATCATTTTAAATCGATTGGCATAGGTAATTTGGTCCGATTTGATCATTTGAGCCCTCAATTGTACAATTCCCCGATTGGCAATTACTTGAAAATTTGGGGTTTTCATGGAAATTGATGTGGGCTTTTGGACGAAATCACATTTTTTGATAATACTCATGCCCTAAGTTCGATTATGATGTTCAATTACAAAAATTCCAAGTCAATTTGGGATTAATTTTGAAAATAGAGTTAAAATCGGTTCTGACCGGTCAGACCGCCCGGTCAGATCGGTCGAACCGGTCTGGAACAGTGTCGTCTTCCCCAAAGAGCTTGTGTAGATGAACAGTAACATGCCGAGCTTTGTTGATCAAATTGGAAGTTCAATTAATTGTAATCGACAGATGTATGGTAGGGTTTTTGATCTCCAGGGTAAGACGCGTCGATTGAGACCGATGGCACCGTCAGTGGTCGCCGGAGCAGGGAGCAATCGGCCGTTCAATCCGGCGGACCTACGAAAGTCAACACTCCCAAAATCAGTGCAAATTCATGCCAAATTCGCACAAATTAAGGGCTGCCGAAGGACCAAACGGAGCTGGACGGATTACCCATCGTCTCCGGCGCCGTTTGGATCAAATGGCACGCGCAAGCACGTGCCATTTGGTGACTGTTAGCCCCCCCCCCAAAATTCGGCGCCAAAACTCAAAATGTTATATAAGCCAATGGGGGCCTTCGAGAAAAGGGGGCGGTGGATTCAGTTGCAAGAAGAGAAACAGAATCGAGTGGAGAGGAAAACAGAGAGAGAGAGAGAGAGAGAGAGAGAGAGAGAGAGAGAGAGAGAGAGCTCGCCTCCATCGCCATTGTCGAGGGTAGAGCTCGAACTTAGAGGGCGCTGGTTAGGCCATCTCCGGCCAAACCGAAGCCAGAAAAGATCGCCTGAAGGTCGCTCGGAGCGCCAAGAAGCGATTGCCACCGGCCATGCTGCGCGAGATCGCGAAATAGGTGAGTTTGATCTTCAAGCTTCTTTACTGAGCATCAATGGCGGAACCCGGTTTCGATCCCGATTCTTGCATTTAAAGTATGCGTTTTGTTTCCTGAACATCACTGACCATCGTCGCACATCTTTTTTGCATCGACTTTGCTTGATCTATTATTGGATGACCATCGAATCAAACTGTTCATCTTAGGGTATGGTCACATTATTCCACGACATGATCCATAAAGAAATTGAAGTATATGTCGATGACATGATCGCCAAGTCCAAGAAGGGACAAGATCATATACAGGTGTTAAGAAAGTTATTTGAGCGGCTGGGCAAATATAAGTTGAGATTGAACCCTAACAAATGTGTGTTTGGGGCAAAATCTGGGAAACTTCTCGGATTCATGGTCAGTAGCAGGGGCATCGAGATTGATCCTTCAAAAATTCAAGCCATCCATGATCTAGCAACTCCCTCCACAGTAAAAGAAGTGAGAAGCCTTCTGGGGAGACTGAATTATATTGCCAGATTCATCAATCAATTGTCAGATGTAGCTAAGCTGATCTTCAAATTACTCAAGAAGGGGGCGAAGGTGGCATGGGACGCAGAATGCAGTCAGGCGTTCCAAAAGATCAAGAACTATCTAGTCACTCCACCAGTACTTGTGCTGCCCATCCCAGGTCATCCCTTGACCTTATATTTGACTATACAACAGGAATCTTTGGGAGCCTTACTTGCCCAAACCAACCCAATAGATGAGAAGGAAAGAGCCATCTACTACTTGAGTAAGAAGTTCACGCCATCTGAAGCAAAGTACATACCTGTTGAAAGGGTTTGCGTAGCGACGATATGGGTACTTCGCGGATTAAGACAGTATACCCTACATTACCACATTCAGCTGGTAACTGAAAATGATCCCATCAAATACCTTCTGGAGAAACCCGCGCTGATTGGAAAGTTAGCAAAATGGCAGATGATGTTGTCTGAATTTGACATCAGGTGTTCTCCACAAAAGTTAGTAAAAGGGATAGCCATAGCAGACATGTTGGCAGAAAGCCCATCAACTTACGAGTCTTCCCAAGAAACAAAGGTCGAAAACCAAGTTTTGAACCTGACAGAGGATAAATGGGTCATGTATTTCGATGGTGCTGTTAATCTATCAGGAGCAGGCACTAGGGCGGTGCTGATATCCTCTGATGATCAACATTATCCTGTTGCGGCAAAGATGACTTTCCCTTGCACCAACAATATCTCAGAATACGATGCGTGCATTCTAGGCTTACGATTAGCCATTTCCATGGGAATACCTAAGTTGCAAGTTTATGGAGATTCAATGCTCATCATTTTGCAGACACAGGGAGAATGGAAGACGAAAGACACAAAACTCATCCCTTATCATGAATACCTCGAAGAATTGACACGTACATTCGAAGAGGTGTCATTCGAATACCTGCCAAGATCTCATAATCAATTTGCAGATGCACTAGCCACCCTGGCCTCAATGTTACAAGTAACTGATGGGTTGGAAATAGAACCCCTAAGGACCGGCACAGTTGAGAAGCCAGCCTATTGTATGCTGATCGAAGAAGAGTTTGATGGAGAGCCGTGGTATTATGATATCAAGCATTATCTCTTAAAGATAGAGCTTCTTGAGGGATGCCAGGCAGTAGACCGGAGATACATAACTAGGATGGCCAGCAAGTTCTTCATCAGTGGACAAGTTCTATACAAAATGATCATTTGACTCCACTTTATTAAGGTGCGTAGATGCTAAGGAAGCAAATATTCTCATAAAGGAGATCCATGAAGGTATATGTGGGCCTCATATGAACGGCCATCTTCTCACTAGAAAGATCATGCGGCTTGGCTATTATTGGATGACCATCGAATTAGACTGTTGTCAACATGTCCGGTCATGCCACCAGTGCCAAATATATGGCAATAAGATTAATGCACCCCCGAATGAATTACATCAAATGTCTAAAGTTTGGCCCTTTTCTATGTGGAGGATAGACATGATAGGACCTATCAGCCCCATGGCTTCAAATGGTCATCGCTTCATCCTAGTGGCAATCGATTACTTCACAAAGTGGATAGAAGCCAGTTCTTACAAGAATGTCACCGCAAGAAACGTGGCAAGGTTTATTAAGAGAGATATAATCTCTCGATATGGTACCCCTCAAGCGATCATTACAGATAATGGGTCCAACCTGAACAACAAGATTGTCGATAATCTGCTTGACCACTTTGGTGTTCGACATCTTAATTCGTTCCCTTACCGTCCACAGATGAATGGGGCAGTGGAAGCAGCCAATAAGAACATCAAAAGAATTTTTGCTAAGACTGCAGAAAACTATAGGGATTGGCATGAAAGGCTACCCTTTGCCTTAATGGCATATCGAACTTCAATTAGGACCTCTACAGGGGCAACCCCCTACAGTCTAGTGTACGGGATGGAAGCAGTCCTACCCGTGGAAGTTAAAGTTCCCTCTTTAAGGACCTTATCAGAGGGTAAACTCTCTGAGTCTAAATACTCTGAGCACATATATGAACAGCTGAATTTGATAGACGAGAAGCGTCTTAGAGCAATCTGTCATGGTCAAAGGTACCAGAAGATGATGGCCAAGTCATTCAATCGAAAGGTTAGAGTCAGAAATTTTGAGGTGAATGATCTGGTGATAAAGAAGACTCTGCCAAATGTTGTCCATCCGGGAGGCAAGTTTACCCCAAATTATGAAGGCCCCTATATTGTCAAGAAGATTCTCATAGGAAGAGCATTGATCCTTGTAAATTTTGAAGGAGAAGAATTGTGACACCCTGTAAATTTAAATACTGTGAAGAAATATTATCCTTGAAATGAAATCAGAGGTTGAAGAATCTGGCTTGTTCCGAAATGATCCGAACCACCATAGTAGCCATTGCATAAGCATATCATACATACATGCATACACTAGCATGTGTTCAATTTTGCAGGGTTCCAAGAAGTGGACTCAAAATTGGACTCATCCAAATGAAACCTTGGATAGAAAGATCTTCAACACCAAATATCAGGTGATATGTATCTGTTCCATCAAAGGTTAAGCCACCTTTCACTCACAAGGATGTCTACTCTATCCTATATGCAGGAATGCCTGATGAAGACGGAAGACAAACGCAGTAAAACCTATCGCATCTTCCGTAAGATAAAAGGAGCAAGAAAATAAATATTCGCATGTCCGAACTTAAAAATAAATCTCACTTTTGAGAAATGAATTCCTTGCATTTATTGCACACCTGTCAAATATCAGAGATTGTCCAAGCATGTTCAAATTATACATGATGCATCATCAGAATCTCCTGCGGGGTAAAATGCCTAGGGAAAAACAAAATGATTTTTCCAAAAACATGGCTTGCTTAGGTTATCTAGCAGGAATATCCCTCCAGATGAAAGGCAAAACTCAATCCAAACACGTCCTCCATACACTCAAGAGATGAGAGAAAGGTGAGAATAGGAAAGCCTGAATCTGAAGTTACAAGGACCCTTCGCATCGATTACATGAATTGAAATGACAGAGGCATTCATTTCTCTATCCTAAACACTACAGGTGACCATTGATAACCATTTGAACGGTAGTTTCATTCTTTGCCCCTGTCAAGGACCACCCTACATCGGGGCAAACCGAAGATACGTCAAGCAGTATCAGGAGGTAAATGGTTAGAAATTCTCTTGCTCAGACTTGCATCAATCTTCGTGTGTTGCTTGTCATTTTAACTTCTATGGTAATTCAGGTGCTTTAAGATGACGAAAAGTATTCGTTTCTCTATCCTATACACTTTTACCCTTTGCACAGCCCAGTTGAGCCTATACGTTTGTTTCACAAACCCGTTCGTGATCATTGCATATCCCAATGCGGAAGCAACGTCACTTCAAGAATGGAAGAGTTCAAAACATAGGAATCAGGAAAAATTCCTTGGTTAATGTTTGAGAGCTGAGATTCAAGTTGTATATCTAGCACACTTATTTGAAAAATCCTGCTTCCCAAAAGAAAGGAAAAGGTGGGATTTCAAAAAAAAGAGAAGAAAAAAAGAGAGAAAAGTCCAATCATAGGCATCAAGAAAAAGCAAAGTGCTTGATAAAAGCAAGGCCAATGCCCGTCCAAATACTTGTACGCTTCTGGATCATGTGTTTAATCCTGTAAATGCCAAAAAGATGGCATGACATCTGTGTATAGGTCACTAGTGAGATTTGGTAATGTCACATTCAGATGTTGACGCCGCACTAGCGCGAGAGAGAAGTTCTCCCAAAAACTAATGCGCTTCAAAGACTGAAGGCACTCTGTGAGCTAAAAGAGACCAGATCGGCAGCAAATCTGTAATGATCACCAATGTTAAACCCTTCACATGTTCTGGGCCAAAAACAAGCCTTCTTTGGTCCCCAATCCTACCTATGTTATAACCCTGAGAAGTCTTTTCTGATTAAAGCATTTGGGTTAGCGTAGGGTTTAATGCTCAAGCTTAGCTCGAAGAAGTTCGAGCAAGATTATTTTTTTCTCATTTTTGTAGGGTTCTTGACTTGTAAACCCAGAGCTGATAAAGAAAATTCTGTGTGCAAAAAGACCTGACTCAGAAAATGAGTCCCCATTTCGAAAACCGTGTCCGAGCCCAATATTACGGTCCTATGAAGACATCCCAATTGATATAAATATATGCGCTGCGAACGGCCCCGAAAACCCAAGTACAGGGTTTTAGAAAATTCGAGTGCTCTTTTTATGAAAAGACCAAGTCAGAAAAATTGGTAAGAAGACCTTTCTGACAGAGATACTCCAATAGAATGCTCGAAAGCAAGCTTTGGTGGGAAACTTCAAATTGTTCGATCCAAGGATTTTCCTCATAAGGGTTCTTGACCATCCTCGCATGCTTGAAGACATTTTGAACAAATCTTCAGCATCCCAAGTCATTTTACATAATTGCATAGGTTAAAATGAACCTTTACCTGCATTATGTTTATCATTATGTCAAAAGAACAATCTTCAGAATCATCTCTATGTGAGATTTCAGTTTTACAGGTTTGAGCTTTCTACAAGATGCCTGGAGTCCCTAGAGCCCAGAATCTCACCTCTAATGTCAAAAGGACAATCTTCAGAATCATCTCTATGTGAGATTTCAGTTTTACAGGTTTGAGCTTTCTGCAGGATACCTGGAGTCCCCAGATCCCAGAATCTCATCTCTAATGTCAAAAGGACAATCTTCATAATCATCTCTATGTGAGATTTCAGTTTTACAGGTTTGAACTTTCTGCAAGATACTTGGAGTCCCCAGATCCCAGAATGTCTCCTCCAATGTCGAAAGGACAATGTTTAAGATCGACTTTCTGCGAGATTTCAGGTAACCCCTAGATCCCAGAAGAATCTTATCAAGGTTTTTGCAGGTTCGAGTTTTCTGCAGGATACTTGGAATCCCCAAATCCCAGAATAATATCTTGCATGTCAAAATGACAAATTTTAGAACCAGCTTTCTGTAAGGTTCTAGGTAATCCCTAAACCTAGAATAGCTCATTTGGCAAACCTAAGAGTTAGGTACACCTCACTTGTATAGACCCCAGTTAATTACTTAGAATATGGGATCAGCAAAATGTTCGACAATCCCTAAAGGACGGGTGCGTCATCCATAGGTTCCTAGATGAAAGGAGTCATATTCTCGGCCTGATCCCCCTGAAGGATCAAAATATTTGACAATCCCTACAGAACGGGTGCGTCATCCATAGGTTCCTAGATGAAAGGAGTCCTATTCTCGGCCTGATCCCCTTGAAGGATCAAAATGTTCGACAATCCCTAAAGAACGGGTGCGTCATCCATAGGTTCCTAGCAGAGAGAAGTCCTATTCTCGGC
Source organism: Rhodomyrtus psidioides (assembly GCA_021437785.1). Classification (NCBI taxonomy): domain Eukaryota; kingdom Viridiplantae; phylum Streptophyta; class Magnoliopsida; order Myrtales; family Myrtaceae; genus Rhodomyrtus; species Rhodomyrtus psidioides. The sequence continues at coordinate 6,211,228 of JAILYB010000015.1, read as the reverse complement.
CTAATCCCCATGAATGATCAAAATGTTCGATAATCCCTACAGAACGGGTGCGTCATCCGTAGGTTCCTAGCAGAGAGGAGTCCTATTCTCGGCCTGATCCCCCTGAAGGATCAAAATGTTCGACAATCCCTACAGAACGGGTGCGTCATCCATAGGCTCCTAGCAGAGATGAGTCCTATTCATGGTCTGATCCACCATACGGATAAAAAATTCTGACAATCCCTAAGAGACTGGGTGCGTCACTCATAGGTTCCTATCAAGTATAGGAATCCTACTCCGGTATGGCCTACCATACAGGCTAGAGTTTAACTGCCCTAGGACGCTCAAGAGACGAGCTCCTAGATATACACCGCGCATGCCACACTCCTAGATATACACCGCGCATGCCACACGAGCATCAGGCAGGTAAGTAACAGGTGAGCATCTCTATCATGCCTCTCTTTCCCTCACACCAGCAAAGATAAGGCAAATGCATTCACCAGCGGGACAAGAAAGATTAGGTGTCAAGATTCATTTTTCTATTTCCCAGTAGAGTCAATCTAGACTAAGGTGTCACCTATCTTTGAGAGAAACCTCTCGCGAGATTCCTCTCAAAGAGGGGCAGCTGTTGACATCTAATTTTGGATCAATTTTTTTTTATTAATTTCTTAAAAAATCATGAAAAATCCATAAAAAGTCAAAAAATTGCAAAATCAACTTTGGTGGCCTTGGCCAAACCTAAGGAACCATTTTTGACAAAAAAAAATAATTTTTCATATTTTTCGTATTTTTTTAACTATTTTCAGAAATTAAGAAAATACTAGAAAAATCAAGAAAAATAGGATTTGAGGTTGTAAAATATGGAAAAATAGCCAATATTTTTATTTTAAATCCCTTGTATTTTTGACCTCATAAAAAGTCCAAAATAAAATTCAATTTTAGGTGTTCCTCTGTTACACATATGATTGAATTTGAGAAAAAAAATGTCAATTGAGTCTTTTAATTTGCAATTTTGGCATTTTTTAGGATCTTGACACTCAATCTAATTGTCCCTTATTTCAATTTAGCCCAATCGTTCGCGCAAATTGCTCAATCCATGAATTGCATACTAAATTGTATTTTAGTCCTTGAAATTGGGCATAATTGAAATTACTTTCAATTCAATGACTATCATTGCAAATTAAACATGTTGCCCAATGGTTTTCATCATTTTAAATCGATTGGCATAGGTAATTTGGTCCGATTTGATCATTTGAGCCCTCAATTGTACAATTCCCCGATTGGCAATTACTTGAAAATTTGGGGTTTTCATGGAAATTGATGTGGGCTTTTGGGCGAAATCACATTTTTTGATAATACTCATGCCCTAAGTTCGATTATGATGTTCAATTACAAAAATTCCAAGTCAATTTGGGATTAATTTTGAAAATGGAGTCAAAACCGGTTCTGACTGGTCAGACCGCCCGGTCGAACCGGTCTGGAACAGTGTCGTCTTCCCCAAAGAGCTCATGCAAATGAACAGTAACAGGCCGAGCTTTGTTGATCAAATTGGAAGTTCAATTAACCGTAATCGACAGATGTATGGTAGGGTTTTTGATCTCCAGGGTAAGACGCATCGATTGGGACCGATGGCACCGTCAGTGGTAGCCGGAGCAGGGAGCAATCGGTCAGTCAATCCGGCGGACCTACGAAAGTCAACACTCCCAAACTCAGTGCAAATTCATGCCAAATTCGCACAGATTAAGGGCTGCCGAAGGACTAAACGGAACTGGACGGATTACCCACCGTATCCGGCGCTGTTTGGACCAAATGGCACGCACAAGCACGTGCCATTTAGTGACTGTTAGTCCCCCCCCAAATTCGGCGCCAAAACTCAAAATGTTATGTAAGCCAATGGCGGCCTTTGGGAAAAGGGGGCGGTGGATTCAGTTGCAAGAAGAGAAACAAAATCGAGTGGAGAGAGAGAGAGAGAGAGAGAGAGAGAGAGAGAGAGAGAGAGAGAGAGAGAGAGAGAGAGAGAGAGAGAGAGAGAGAGAGAGAGAGCTCCCTTCCATCGCCATTGTCGAGGGTAGAGTTCGAACTTAGAGGGCGCTGGTTAGGCCATCTCCGGCCAAACCGAAGCCAGAAAAGACCGCCTGAAGGTCGCTCGGAGCGCCAGGAAGCGATTGCCACCGGCCGTGCTGCGCGAGATCGCGAAATAGGTGATTTTGATCTTCAAGCTTCTTTACTGAGCATCAATGGCGGAACCCGGTTTCGGTCCCGATTCTTGCATTTAAAGTATGCGTTTTGTTTCCTGAACATCACTGACCATCGTCGCACATCTTTTTTGCATCGACTTTGCTTAAACACCCTGAATTGAGTCTCATAATCCTACTCCCATTGACAAACACTGTTCGTTCCTACCTAGCCCAATCTAGGCCGTGCGAGCTCGATCGGAGCTCGAGATAAGTGTTCTGAACCTCCTGTGGTGTTAATCTGTGAATGAATCGAGCTGATTTTACGTGATTTATGCGATTGAACTCCCATGGCCGTACTAGGCATTTCGCAAGGTGATTGTGATTTTGTAGATAAGATGCCTCGATTCTTAGATATGTTAAGCTAGAGTCCATTGCGAGTCGATTGGCGTTGGTTTCGCGCGATTTCATCAAGGATCCACCGTGGGATCGTCGCCAGAGAAGCATAGCCGTTCGTCCAGTTGCAGGCGCAGGGTTGAAGACGACGCGTACGCGGTGAGGTCAACGAGTCAAAGGTCTAGGTGGCAACACGTGATTGGTCAACGTGGATGTCGAGTCAGCATGGCCGTTGGGTCTGTTATTCGAATAAAAAGATTCGGACGGTTCAGATAAATCGAACCTAAATTCTAGTGGCCGTCCGATTAGTAAATAGGATTATCCGAAAATAGTTTTAAAATCAGAAAGTCAAAAATGAGATGAAACGGTGTCGTTTAGTTTAGTTGTAGTGCGGCGTCGTTTAGGTTAGTACGAATGGACGGCCCATATCTAGTCTTGGGTTTTAATCCTGGCCGTAGGATAAAGTAGTCGGATCAAACTGCCCTAGCCGAGTCTTCATTCAATCTGAACCGTAGGCTTTAGTAATCCGATCCGGCGGTCGTGGATTAGCCACGCGGTTCAATAGGAGCCGTCGGATCAAGTCTAGAAAATCCAAAAACAAAAAATGACGAATGCGGAGTCGTTTTGGGCACAGGTTGTGCGTGTCCGGGTCCGGGCCGGGTTCCGACCCGAGTGGGTCGGGTCGACCCGGTCCGAAACATTATTTAAAATAAAAAAAAATCAGAAAATGATTTTAAAAAAAAATTAAAAAAAAAACAAAAAATCATAGAAAATCCAAAAAAAATGCTAGAAAATCACAGAAAATCCAAAAAAATATAGAAAAATTGTGGGAAAATCCTAGACACTCCAGAAATCCCCAAAAATCGAGGATTGACCATAGACAACTGGTCAACCCTATTTTTGGGGTTTCTTATCCGTTCTTCCAAGACTTGACGACATTACCCTTTAGGGGTAAGTCGCCTCTACTGTATATGCGAGATAAGATCGATAATGCCAAGGTAAGAATTAGGGTCGGTCAGGCGACCAATTCTTGGGCTTGGGTTTTCAAGTCTCATTCCTTTTCTCGAAATGACGATTTTGCCCCTCAATGGGAGAATCGTCTTGCTTATCTCAGTCCAGTCCTAAAAATAGTTTAAAGTTAGGATTTGGGTCAGGTGGGTGACCAACCCTAATATTTGAGATTTTCAGTTCTCGTTTTTATCCAAAATGACGACTTTACCCCTCTAAGGGTAAAATCACTTTTAAATTCCAGAAAAATTCTGAAAATTCCCGAAAAATAGGAAATAGGAAATGGAATGATTTGACCACCAACCCCATTTCTACCCTATTTTGACTGTAGATTTCATCTGAAATGATGATTTTGCCCTTTTGTGGCAAATCATCCTCAAATTTCTCAAAATTACGATTCTGCCCCTCATGGGCGAATCATGTCCAAATCACTCCTAAGCCTTGACTGATACTTCTCTAGGCCAATAGGGCCTCATTAGGGATGCCATGCTGATTTCATGTGCTTTATCCGCATGCTCTGGATCCTTGATTTGCGTATTTACTTCTATTGATTGTAAGTGATAGGGTAGTCATTCTCAACTGCATGAACTCCTAGATTTAGGATCCGTACCCCACTCCTCTGTATGAAATCATAGAATCGGATAAACCATTCAACTTAGGTACCGAAAGGGCGTCAACTCTGATAGTTGGCGTAACTAAGTCCCCGAGCCCATTTCTCTGGTTTTCGTAGAATCGAATAGACCACTCCCAACTATTCGATAGGGTTTCTGATCGTACTCTCCACGAAACGATTGGTGGCGACTCCTTGGCATGTACACATATCACATGTCACCAGACCACACCGAAGGTTGTTGACACCTGATTTTTGACCAAGTCTTTTTCAGTCTTATTTTGAAAAATCACAAAAAATCCATAAAAAGTCAAAAAATTACAAAATCGACTTTGGTGGCCTTAGCAAAGCCTAAGGAACCATTTTGACCAAAAAATAATTTTTCATATTTTTCACATTTTTTAGTATTTTTAGAAAATAGGAGAATACTAGAAAAATCAACAAAAATAGCATTTAAGGTCACAAAAATATAGGAAAATAATCAATATTTATATTTTAAATCCCTTGTCATTTTGACCTCATCAAGAGTCTAAATTCAAGTTTAATTTTGTGTGTTTCTTTGTAACACACATGGTTTAATTTGTCAAAAAATATGTTTTGAGTCTTTTTATTTGCAATCTTTTGCATTTTTCGAGTCTTGACACTCAACTTGATTGCCCTACATTTCAATTTGGTTCAATTGTGCGCTGATTTGATCAATTTTGGCTTTAGGGACCTAATTGCATAAAGATTCTATTCATTTTAGTCCCTATGGTGGCAATTTTGAAATTAAACTTTTCTGAGGGACACCCATAGAACCCTAATGCTTCTTCCCTATAGGTTTTGACCCTCTGAATATGATGGTGGGCTCAATTGGGGTCGATTCATCCATTAAGAATATCAATTTGACAAAAATCAATTTCGGATCGTGTCTTAGATTTGGGGCTTTTGTATAAATCAAATCGATTCAGCCCAATTTTACCTTGCTTAGGTGAATTCCATGCTATAAAATCCTATTATAGAGTCAATTCCATGATTTTTAGATATTTGAGCACCCAATTTGAAGGAAAATTCCAAATCGGGTCCACTGGGTCGGGTTGACCCAACCCAGTCAACCCATTGACCAAAATTAGTATAACAAGGAGAAGGCTTTCTCCTTCTGCTGGTTCGCGCACACAGAGAAGACCGAAGGAAATGGAGGCCAAATAGAACCTCAAACCGGCGTGCCCAGTCGACGATGCTTGGCCGGTGGACTTCGCATCTCCATCCGGTGTCATCCAACGGTGACGAGCAGTTGGAGTGCGAAGGTGGACGACCGGGAAGCCTGGTAACAGACCAAGAAAATCAGTTGGGGGGGAGTCGATTGAAGGAGGTTCCAACCAGTTTTATAAACGAACAACAGAAGCGGAGACAAGGGACGTAAGAAACGACCTCAGAGAGAGAGAGAGAGAGAGAGAGAGAGAGAGAGAGAGAGAGAGAGAGAGAGAGAGAGAGAGAGAGAGAGAGAGGGCGACCGAAGCTTGCTCCCACCGACCCTATGCAAGCTTCGTCGAATCATCCTCAGCAAAACCGAAGCTGGCAATCATCATCGTCGACTTCCTAGAGCTCCGAAGAAGCTTCCGAACCCGTTCGATCAGCCTCTGATCTCGAAAAAAGGTGAGACATCTCTTCGAGCTTGAACTCGGCCTCCAATGGCAACTTGAGATAGAGTCATCCATTTGCTGTGATATTTGTTGCAAAATGTTTGTCTCGCTTCACTGAGCATTTTTGCTTTTGATCGCATGTTATTTCATCGCCTAAATCGCCGAGTCTGTCCCCTACCATGACTGATCGGTCACGAGCTCCACGGTTCGTTTTGGACCAAACCAAAGCTCACCGATGGCCAAGTAAGTCTTCTCAACCCTTTGTGATGCTTCGTGATCGATTTGTTTAGCCAAGCAACGTTATAAACGGCTAGGACGAGTAGTCGCCGGAGCTTAGCTTCGGCCGGAGGTAGCACATGGATGAAATGTTGATCTGCTGCGTCGAGGCTCTGATATGTTGTAGAGAAAGTCACGGCGAGTTGAATGCCGTTGGTTTCACGTCGATCGGATATCGGAAGGCCGAGATATGGGCTTCCGACGAGGCGCTGGCGAGACAGTGCCAACGCCGGTCGTCTTCCCCGGCGAGTCTGTTGACTGGTCAACGAGAGTTGACCAGTCAACGCTGACGTGTCGATGATGTGGCGCCCACGTGGCAGCCACGTCAGCCGTTCGTTATAACTGAATATAAAACAAACTTGATCCGACGGTGGATAATGTGCCACGTGTCAAGATCTCGCATTTTTCGAAAATAAAAATCATTTTCAGATAAGTTGATCGGACGGCTGTAGTTCGATCGGGTGTTTAAATCTGAACCGTTGGCTCCTCGTTTAGATCGGATCGTCCATGCGTCGACACGTGGCGCAATATAATCCGTAGGATCGACTTTGGCGGAAATTTAAAAATTCGCGCGGGAGAAGTAATGCAGCGTCGTTTTCGGTGTGGACTCAGATCCGGGCCGGGTTGCCGCCCGCGGGTCGTCGGCCGGACACCTGACCCGGTCCGGATAAAAAAAATTTAATAAAAAAACTCAAAAAATGATTTTAAAAAAATTAAAAAAAAATCAAAAAATTTCTAGAAAATCCAAAAAAATGCCAGAAAATCCTAGAAAATCCCAAAAAATGTAGAAAAATTATAGGAAATTCCTAGACACTCCAGAAATTCTCAAAAATTGAGGATTGACCACAGACAACTAGTCAATCATATTTTTGGGGTTTCTCATCCGTTCTCCCAAGAATTGACGATATTACCCTTTAGAGGTAATTCGTCCCTACTTTGTACTTGAGATAGGTCGATAAACGCCTAGATTAGGATAGGGCCAATTAGGTAGCGAATCCTTTTGCTGGGGTTTTCGAATCTCATCATTTTCCCTGAAATGACGATTTTACCCCTCAAAGGGAAAATCGTCTTTCCCATTCCAGTCGAGTTCTGAAAATTGCTCAAAGTTAGGGTTTGGGTCAGGTGGGTGACCAACCCTAATATTTGAGATTTTCAGTTCTCGTCTTTGTCTAAAATGACGACTTTACCCTTCCAAGGGTAAAATCACTTTTAAATCCCGGAAAAATTATGGAAATTCCCGGAAAATACGAAATGGATTGGATTGATGGCCAATCCTATTTCCCCGTCTTTTGACCATACAATTCATCTGAAATGACAAATTTTCCTTCTGAGGCGAATTATCCCCGAATTGTTCAAAATTACGATTTTGCCCCTCATGGACGAATAATGTCGAAATCACTTCTAAGCCTTGATTGATATTTCTCTAGGCTAATAGGGCCTCATTAGGGATACCATGCTGCTTTCATGCGATTTATTCGCACGTTATGGATCCTTGATTTGCGCATTTATTTCTATTGATTGTGAGTGATAGGGTAGTCATTCACATCTGCATGAATTCCTAGATTTAGGATCCGTACCCCACTCATCTGTATGAAATCTTAGAATCAGATAAACCATTCAGCTTAGGTACCGAAAGGGCGTCAACTCTGATAGTTGGCGTAACTAAGTCCCTGAACCCACTTCTCTGATTTTCGCGGAATCGAATAGACTGCTCCCAACTATTCGATAGGGTTTCCGATCGTACCCTCCACGAAACGATTGGTAGTGACTCCTTGGCATGCACACATATCACATGTCACCAGACCGCACCGAAGGTCGACCACGTATATCCAGCCGTTGCGATTTGGGTAATGGACTTTGGGAGAGGCCCGCGTCCGATCAGGCAGCATCGGGCGGCCCATTAGCCCTTGAGAGCCCCGACACGACGGCGCCTCGAGAGGGTCGTGACAAAGGTCGACCACGTATATCAGCCGTTGCGATTTGGGTAATGGACCTTGGGAGAGGCCCGCGTCCGATCAGACGACGATCGGGCGTCCCATTAGCCTCCTCCGACAGGACAGCCGTCGCTCCCTCAGGAGAGGGTCGCGACAACGCCGCCTCGCCAATGGCAATTTAAAATTGGAAAAGTGAAGTTTCGGATAAAAGTACAATATTACCATTTTTCCCCTCGACCATTTGCCCTTGCCTTATGAATGATAGAATGATAAAATGGTCATTTGGACACCCCCTAGCTGCCAAAAATCTGGTCAAAGGGAGTCAATGGCAAGCTTTGATAATTATTTGCTAAGTAACATGTATCACTCTTAGGGTGATTAAGCATTAATGACCCCTCACCAACCAATCTTGGCACATTGACCCCAATTATTTGTGTGGAACACTTCCCTCACCCCTTGCTTCAGCCGAACAGCACTTCATCATCTCCCTCTCTTCATTTTCTTCTTCTTCTTCTTCCATTTCTTCTTGTCCAAACCAATCCCGCTCGACCAACCACTGCCGCCGCCTTCGCCGTTCTCGACCGCCACCTCTGGCGATCGTCTCGCCATGCGCCGACCACCACCAGCAAGCTCAACCTCTCCCCTACACGTTCCAAGTAGATTGTCATTTGGTGGTGCAGGTTTCCCCGGCCAACCCCGAACAGAAAAGAGGACAGATTCTGAGCGAGCTCTCTTATAGGCTTTCATCCGCCCTCTTAGAGACTTCATTTAGCTTCAAACTTTCTGTGGGATCTTCATAACACTTAGTACTTGATTTGATCGAGCAGAGGTTGATCGAGCAGAGGTTGTGATTTCATTGGAGGTTTAGGGTGTTTTTATGGCTGATTTGTTGTGGTTTCTACCGAGAAGATTCTGACCGCTTGACCACCGTGGGGAAACCGAGCTGTTCGAAGGCTTTGTGGTGTTATTTTGTGACAAATCTTGGTGAGCGTCCTAAACACATGGATTAAGGTTCTAGAAAATTAATTTCGTGAGGAATTGGGTCTTAGGATTGAATTGTGGGCTGATTAGAGTGGTTTGAAGCAGAACCGAATTATGCCCTGGGTTGAGGCTGTTTGAACTGAACACTTTAGGGGTTTGTGGAGGTATCGTCATTTCTTTGAATGATCGTTAAGGCCCCTTAGGTTGTTATTTGATTGATTATTGAGGGATTGGTGTAAAGGAATTGAAGAATGAATGAGTTTTGACATGAATTTTATGAAATTTCTCTAGGATCGCACGTGTGCTCAATTTGGCCGTGAGTTTGCTGTGCTATGAGGGCTGATTGAGATTAAATTTTCTAGCTTGATCAAAGGGTAAGTGTCCCCTAAACCTTTACTCGAACATTAGGACACTACTGGATAAATTGGTTGGATGAGTTGATTGACTAGTGAATCCTGTGACTTAAATTGCTTGATGCAATCGTTTGATGATTAAATTGTGATTGACAATTGAGATCCAATTGGCCAGAGTGCCCCAGTGTTAATAATTGGCCAGAGTGCCACAGTGATTGCATGGCTAGAGTTCCCAGATGCAAATAATTAGCCAGAGTGCCCCTGAGAAATACATCGCGGCTCGGGAGCCTAGGCGATGAGTGCTTGATATGTCATTATGATGACTTTTGGAATCATGTGTTTAATTATATGCTAGTGCGTGAAGTTTGATCCTTTGAGGTTGAATATGGTTGATTGTGGCTCTTACTTGTGCCAATCACGTTGAGGTGTTTAATTTATAAATGCCATGTGTCATTGCCTTGATGATTTTCTGTTTACTGTATTGTTGCCTAATCTGGAGGGACTAGTGGTCCAGTCTAGGTTTAGGCTTCACTTGCTAAGATGTAAATCTCACCCCGTAGTGGGACGTATTTTCATATCCCAAGCCGTAATCATGTTGCCAATCCGATTAAGCAATCCTAAGGAAATGACCGCCTATTTTAACGAATTTTTCGAGAGCAAGGGGATTGTATATATTAGGAAGCGTACGACGGTTTAGGTATACGAAGGAAAAGAAGAGTGGCAGCCTCATTACTTTGAAGCTCGGTTCCGTCGCCTGCGGGACAGTAATATGATGGGTCCTCTACAGCCTGCTGATGTTCGTCTTGGGGTAGTACCCAGTTGGTGTTATCCGTCCCGTCTCGCGATCGAGGTAGAGGTTAAGGCATCTGTTGTAGGTTCGAGGAACATTACTGAGCAGTGAAACTCTCCTACCACCGAAGAATATCTAGACTACATCGAGATCTTTGTCGACGAGATAGACACTAAGGAGGACACCGAAGAGGTGCGTTCAGAGACATTTTCTGACTACGACCCTGAGAAAGACAAGGCTGAAGCTGGTGATAGGACAAGCAGCTCCTCAGACTAGCTTGGTTGCAGTGGTGAAGTGCTTGGGGGTAGGAACAAATTTTGATGTTAGGTTTTGACAAGGCGAAGGGTTAGCCCTTTAATGTTAGTCTGGTTCCTTAACCCATAGCGGTGCGTGGTTTCCTTACATATTTTCCCTTCCGTCATGTGTAATCAAATGTTTATGTTATGTATATATGAGTGTGCTTTTATGTTAGTTCGAATCCACCATGTAATCATTGTCAGGGTTATTGTTTTCCTTTCGCATGCGCACTTCACTTCATTCTTAGGCCGTGTGTTGTTCTTGGGAATTATTATTATTATTGGCCTTTGGTGGATGTACGAACTCGCTAAAGAGATCGCGGGGCGTGACACTCCAAGATTGACGTCATGTGGAATATGAAGGACAAGGTGGATTTGAAGTAGAAGAATGCCACTGAAGTGCATTGTTTTCTTCATAGGGTAAGAGACCCTAATGTAGAAGGAAGAGAAAATTCTAATTGTCTTAGTGTTAAGGTTGAGTGTCTGAACTAAGGATGAAGACGCAGAACCTGGATGATTCTTGGAAATTCGGTCCGAGAAGCTGTCTTATGAGCAACGTCGAATTCCAGGATAATGTCAATGTACAGTTGAATGAATGAAATTAGGATAAGGTCGCATTAGCTAGTTGTGAAACCAAGAGGTCAAGGCACTAATGCTTCCAGAGAAAAGTATGACAAAAATGAGTAAAATGCTGCACGGTCTGATTTGAGATCCACAGAAGCAGAGAGCCAAAGTATGACTCTCAAGTAAATGGTACAAAAGACAGTTGAACAATTTGACACATGGTAGTAAAGAGGCTAAAAATAGTCAGACTGAGTATTTAAAGATTAATTGGATGGACTATTACCGTCTTGAGAGACGATGTTCGGATTTATTTAAGGGGTCATGAGGAATATGAACAGCCTAGGATAGTATCCTATAGACCCTAAGGAAACGCTTATTGTATGCTAAATGGAAAGAGCGCAATTGGTGGGCTTAATAAGGTGAAATTTCTCAGTCATGAAGTTTCTGGGACATGACATCCCTGTAGAGCCCTCGAGGATTGGAATAAGTAAGGAATCAACTACGGTTAATGTGAGTTGTTGAAATTGGAAGTTTATCGATTAACTAGCTTGATGGCAACCTAAAGCATCAAGCCTGAAGATCAGAAAGGAATTGAGATGATGTAATGAATAGACCTTTAGGTCCAAAGGATTATGGAAGTAGACATAACATGGAGGAAATTTAAACTCTCGAGCACTTGGGAAAGAAACCTTGAAGTTGAGGATAGAAACCATGAAGTCCTACGGACGAGAGTAAGAGTCCAAGATTAAAGAGGAACCTTAAGAAATGACCTCCTCGAAAATTCAAAAGGGAGAACTATGGTATTCATTGCAATGGCACAAAGATGTGTTTAGACTTGTCTCACTATTATCTATGAGATGGACTGAAGGTTGGAGCTAGTCTCATATGTGGTCAAGTATTAGATGTACCAACAAGAAAGAAGCGTGACCTTGAAGGTTGATGGGTTACTGCGATCATTGAAGATTTTCGAATGGAATCGAGAGCGGATTACTACAGAAGTAATCATGCATTTGCTTAAGGATCGATAAAGCTATGACTCGATTTGGGTAATAGAGGGCAAGTTGATAAAGCCCATGAATCCTTGATGGTACAAAAGGACATTTGAAGGGAATCGTACGCTAAATGGTGTGGGCACCAAAGAGTGCATTCTTGCGATGGTTTAGTAATGGCGAAATAGGTAAAGAGCTTGAGTTTAATGCGATGCTCTAGAAAGGCCTTCAGTCAAGGATTAAAAAAACTGGACTGTAGTATGACATGTATATTGTCCTCGGACCAATAGACGATTGAAAAGGTGATCTAAATTCTTGAAGGTATGCTACCAACATGTGCTATGAGTGTCGAAAGAGAATAAAGAAAGGTGAGCATAGATTAAGGACAAAAGGAAATGAGTTCTAAAGGATATGAACTGTTACTAGTAATGACGTTATGGAGAGGTCAAGTAATGACATGAGCTACTTTGGGAAGTGAGGTCGCGATGAGGCACCGGTACCCTAAAAGACTGGATGATTGGAAGGTTGTGAATTTCGAGGACGAAATTTCTTTAAGGAGTAAAGAGTTGTGACATTCTAGATTCCGACCCTTCTCGAGGCTATTGACATGAAATAGGGTCTTAAAAATGGATACTTGACAATGAAGAATTTCAATATTAGAAAGGAATTAGATGTCGCATCATTGAAGGTAATTTATATCGAAAAAGTGAAATTTCGGACAGGAAGTGTGAAATTACAATTTTGCCCCTAGAAGAATACCCTTGCCTTAAGAATTGAATGAGGGCATTTTAGTCTTTTGTCAACCCTATTGATGGCCGAAAATTGGAGGGTAATTTAGTCATTGGGTGCCAAGATTTTTATTAACAAGAGACAAGTGTCATTATTGGAAGAATTGCATTAATTGATCACCTTTTTTACCCACCATTCAACCCATTTAACCAAATGAATATGTGGAAAAATCTCTTCTCTCTCTCTCCTCCCATTGTGCTCGGCCGCACCCCATCTCTCTCTCTCTTTCTCTTCTTCTTCTTCTTCTTCCTTTTCTTTTTGGCCGAGAGCCCGACTAGCTCACTACCCTGTCCAGACTGCTTCACTAATCCGGCCATAACTTCGTCGTCTGATATCGGATTGAGGTGAGTCCACCATCATTAGAAATCTTATTGTCTTATGGTTCTAAAGACATATTATGAGCTCCATTTGGCCCTGCCTTTTTTCCCGTAGATCTGTTTGAAGGGATGAAGGTCAGGCGGGTCAGTTTTGAAACCCGGTTTGAGAGAGAGCTCATTTGCGCCAGTCTTAAGAGCTTCATTGGCTTTCGATTTGTGGTAAGATGATCTTAAGAACTAGTATAAGGATTTAGCAAGCTGAGACTAAAGATTTGTTGAAGATTAGAAAGGTTTTGATGGATGAAATGTTATGTTTTTACAAGATTAGTTTCGTTACCCCTGCTGCTGGTTAAGAACCGAATCATTTGGAGGTTCGTGGTGGTGTCGCCTTGCTATGGAATTCTCAGTAAAGCATCTAAAGACATAGATTAATATTTTGGCAAGGTGTAGGCTTGATAGAATTGAGTTTAGAAGGAGTATAATGGCTGTTTTGTGCACTTTCCATTAGGGACCGTTCCTACCCTGCTCTGGACCGAGAGAACCGAACCATTTAAGGGCTTGCCAAGGTGTCGCCTTTTTTCAAAACCCTTGGTAAGGTATCTTAGAATGTTGTATGATGTGTTGGTGAGGTGCTTGTGCGACGGAGTTGAATCGAAACGATTTAATGGTTGAATTGTGACACTTTTCTTAGGGTAGTGTACATGCCCTATTCTGGCTGATTGAGGACAGAGCTTGGTGGCTTATTTTGAGTGGAAATTCTAGATCAATTGAAGAGGTAAGTGACCTCTAAATCTTTATTAGGATGTTAGGGTACTAATGGACGGAATTGAGTATTGATTTTATGATTTTATGAACCAATTGTACTTGATTTGGCTTGTGCCGATTATGACTTGTGTGAGCCGAGTAATACTTGTTGCCTCGAGATGAATTTATGAAATTGATGGCTGAAAATTGTTATGTGAACTTTTGGTTGGCATGTGCTCTTGCATGGTCGTGTGGCATTTGACCCTTGGATGGCAATTTTGTGAGAAATATGCTTGAATCGAGAGAACGACTTATGTGATTAAATACCTTGTCGTGCAATTTGTGCCATGTAATGTGTGGATTTGACAATGGTTGCTTATCGTATTAAATGTTTAATGCTCGTTGAGATTAATTATATTTGATCATGAAGTTGATTAAAAATGAGAATTTGGCTTGCGAGCCCTTGATTTTATGAAAGGCGTGATCAATTAGAAGCATGGCAATTATTGAGCCTTGAGATGTGATTTGGCTATTGAGCCTTGAGATATAATTTGGCTAATGAGCCCTAGAGTGATGAAATGGCAGATCGAACCTTGATGCGTCAGAACGCGAGGTCAATCGGTATCCTGATGCGTCAGAACGCGGGATAACCTTGTTACGTATCGACACGAGTATTGAAGTGAAATTGAGACCTATGAGCCGTTTCTAGGTGGGTCTGGCCAAGTGAAATTAAGACCTAAGAGCCGTTTCTACGGGGGTTTGTCCTAGTGCAATGTGATAGCCTGATGCGTCATGACTCGGGCCTTGATCTATTGAGTTGAGATATATGATGCGAAATACTCTATACGAGTATGTGTTATATGAAATACCTAAAGTACGAAGTTGGGTCTTGATGGTATGACTGTCCATGAATGGTGATTGTATAGTGACAATTATGATGCTTTATTAGGATGCATTGAGTGTCGTGTATTGATTTTCCTGGTGAGCTTTTGCGTGCCCTTTTTTTAAAGATGTCTGGGGGTATAAATGGCCTAGTTTAGGTTTAAGGCTAGCTTACTGAAATTTATATCTCACCTTATTTTGGGATTAACTTTTTCAGGTCCCAGATGATGGAAAGCCAGCATGACGAGGCTGAGTATTCGAGGAAGTAATTGTTGTTTAAGAATGGATATATCCCTTTTGCGACCTTAAGGATTGTACTTTGTTTAGTGGATTTAGAAATTGAACTTTTGGTATTTGGCCACTGTAATCTCTGAGGTGTGTTATATGGATTTGAGAAGAATACCACCTTTCGTCCTAAGTCTTCTTATTTTAATTATGTGTGGAGTTGTTTCTAGCTTCCGCATGTATATGGATTTACAATTTGAGGGCCGAAGGATCCTAGGTATCACCAAACGTCAACGGCCTGGTGGGATGTTCACGAGCTCGGCAGGTTCGAGGCGTGACAACGTGAATACTCTACTCAGAGCTAGTGCATCATTCCAACGTCTAAGCTATCATCGCTCAATGTTTGAGCTCGAACCAGCCTCTGAGTCCCTCAGAAATCCCATCTGAGCAAAACCTTTTTAACAGATTCAATCTTGTGCATTCCCGTACCAAGGGATAATCTGCAAAACAAGTATTCCACGGCATTATACCTAAACTTAAGAGTACTTGAATTCTTTTGTCAACTTCAAAATCAGTTAGGGGTTTTTCTCAACACAAAGTCCTTCAAAGTGCCTCGATTCCCAACCGGCAGCAGGGGGACAGATTCTGCCCTTACGAGTTCAAGAGGAAACAACCATTTAAAACCCATCAATTTCACCTCAAGCCTCCACCAATAGCTCATTCACATGTCAATATAAGATTTAGGGTCATCCTACCATTCAATCTGAGCACAATTGGTCCGCGAACAGCCCTCAAAGTCACGGCTTCCTCTTGGAAGAGCATTGCCCATTTTTTGTCCAAAAAAACCACACACAATCAGCCCTTAATTCCCACTATAATCCAATCTTGACCTCATAAACACAAAGATATATGTCTTATCTAAGCTTGAGAGGTGATTTTGCCGAGAATCAAGCCATAACAAGCTTGAAAATCTAATTTGAAGCTCGTGGGTTCGGATCAGACCAGTCTGACCTTTGCTCCATCAAACAATCCTATGGAACAAATGGCTAGGCCAAATTGAGCTCATAATACCTTGTTGGAACGGCAAGAGGATAAGATTTCTAATGTTGGGTGGTTCGTCCCCATCCGATGTTGAACAACGGATTTATGGCCAGAATAGTGACCGGCGACGGGACTTGACGCGAGAGAGAGAAAAGGGAAAGTAAGAGAGAAGGAGGAAGAAGATGAGGGTTGGAGAGAGAGGGCTTGGCCGAAAATGATTGACATGAGAGAGAGAGTTTTCTTCAATCTCTAATTTGATCAAATCGAAGAATGGTAGTTGGATGACATGCAATTAATGCTTAGTGGACATCTTTCTTCATGGAATGACACTTGTCATCTTCCTCTTAATAACTTGGCTCCAAATTGACTCTTATACCCCTAAATTTTTGGCCAACCAAGGGGATTACCAATTAACTAAAATGCCCTTATTCAATTCTTAAGGCAATGGTATCCTTTTAGCCGCAAAATGGTAATTTCACACTTCCAATTCGAAATTTCACTTTTCCAATATAAATTACCCTCGATAAGGCGACGTCCAATTCTTTCCAATTGTGAGAACTCTTCATTGTCCGATATCCAATTTTGAGACCTCATTTCATGTCAATAGCCTTGAAGAGGGTCGGAATTCGGAATATCACAACTCTTCCCCCTTAAAGAAATTTCGTCATCGAATTTACAATCTTCCAATCATCCAGTCTTATGGGGTACTGACGCCTCATCGGTACCTCACTTTCCAAGGTAGCTTCCTTCGCTACTTAACATTCCTATAACGTCCTTACCAGTAACAGTTCTTATTTTTTAGAACTCGTTTCCTTTTGTCCTTAATCTGCGCTCACCTTTCTCTATTCTCTCTCGACATTCATAATATCTGTTGGTAGTACACCCTCGAGCATTCAAATCATCCTTTTAATCTATCTATTGGTCCGAGGATAATATGTATGTTACACTACAATCCTGCCCTTCAAATTTCTTAAAAGAAGGCTTTTCTAGGACGTCGTATTAAACTCAAGATCCTTACCTATTACCATCATTACTAAACCATCGCAAGAATGCACTCTTTGGTGCCCATACCATTTGGCGTATCAATCCTTTCAAATGTCCTTTCGTACCATCAGGGATTCATGAACTTTATCAAGTTGTCCTCTATTATCTAGATCAAGTCATAGCTTTCCCGACTCCTTAAACAAGTTCATGATTACTTCCGTAATAATTCGCTCTCGATTCCATTTGGAAATCTCCAACGATCGTAGTAATCCATCAATCTTCAAGGTCATGCCTCTTTCTTGTCCGCATGTTTAATATTTGACCATATGTTAGACTAACCCAACTTTCAATACATTCCATCGATAGTATTGATGCAAGTCTTGGCACACCTTTGTGCCATCCCAATGGACACCATAATTCTCCTTTCAATTTCCGATGAGGTCATTTATTTAAGTTCCTTCTCAATATTGCACTCGTACACTTGTCCATGGGACTTTAAGATTTCAATCCTCAACTTCAAGATTTCTCTCCCAAGTACTCGAAAGTCTGGATTTCCTCCCTGTTCTATTCATTTTCATAACCCCTCAGATATCAGGGTCCGTTCATCGCAACATCTCAATTCCTTTCTGACCTTCAAGCTTGATGCTTCAAGTAGCCATCAAACTAGTTAATTGACAAACTTCCAATTTAGAATTTGAATCTCTTATTCTTCGAGGTAATGTATGTCCCTTCATCACCAATTGGACGATGCTCAATTTTTAATTATATGCATCCGCTACGTAATTCACCCTTCCTTAGCGATATAGGGTATCGCAGTCATGACCTTGGGGTAATATCTCCAATCATCGTGACCTTTCCTTTAGCTCCATTTGGGGCAGTCAATACTTCCAACACTTATAGTTTAGATACTTGCGAGGTCTTTCCTTACACAAGCAACGCTCCCCCTGCCGTAAGCAGTCTTATTCGTCAGTGTTGCCTCTCATTCATTTTTTTCTCGAAAACTAATACTTTATGTTCTTGTGGTATGTATAGACTTGAAACCTTCATCCACGCAAATATTATTTCCTAAATTTTGTCACAAGGACATTCGCGAGCCAACTCCAATCGCGCACTAGGCGTTCCAACTCATTTGGCCTTATCGTCACAACGTTTATGCAATGCCCAATTTAGATCACCTTGTTATGCCTCAAATTTCCTTTCTGCATCGCGTCATTATGATCTTCATAAGCTTTTCAATTCCAAATGGAAACGCCATTGTCGGCGTGGTCACCAACTTGACTTAAGTCCTTGAAAACTCTTTTCGCGTTCATTCATCCATTTGCGCTACATCTCATTCTTAGTCCATTTCATCAATGGAATAGCTCTTGTGTGAAATATTCCCACAATATCTATAGCTATCCATCAATCCCAGGAAACTTCAAGTTTCGGCAACTCACATCGACCTTAGTCATTTCATCACTTATTCCAATCCCCAAGGGCTCCACAGGGATTTCATTTCCCAGAAACTCCACGACTAAGGAATTTTACATTATCAAGCCCACAGCTCGCGCTCTTCACATTTAGCATTTAGCGAGCATTTCCTTAGGGTTCGTAAGATACTTTCAAAGGTTGTTCATGTTTCTCATGACTCCTTAAATGAGTCCAATCATCGTCTCTCAAGACGATAACAATCAATCCAATTACTCTTTAAATACTCAATCCGACTGTTATCAGCCTATTTACCACCAGGTGTTAAATCGTTCAAACCATCCTTTGCACCATCCACTTGAAAGCTCATACCTTGGCTCTTTGCTCTTATGAGTACTCACTTCGACCATGTAGCATTTTGTTCATTTTTGTCACACTTTCCTCTGGAAGCATTGGTGCCTTAACCTCTTGGTTCCACAACCAGCTAATGTGACCTTATCTCAATTTCATTCTTTTAACTGAACATCGACATATCTAGCAATTCAACGTTATTTACAGGACAGTTCCTCAAATTTGCTTTCCAGAGATCATTTGAGCTCTACATCTACTTTCTTAGTCTATATGCTCAACCTTAACACAGGACAATTAGAATCTCTTCTTCCTTACTCGATGGGGTCTCTTACCCTATGAAGGAAGTTATACACTTTAGTGGCATTCTCTTATTTCGAATCCACCTTATCATGTATGTTCCATAAGGCGTCAGTCTTGGAGCCTGTGCCATAGTGGCACCCTTATTCCAGGATTTAGATGTCACCACACGTGACATTCTTCTTCCACGGACTCAGTCACCTCAAGTAACAAGGTTCCAAAGGGTCGAGGTTCTTCCTCCATCTTCGCACATCCACGCCTTAGATATTCGAATCAATTATATCAAATCACCTTGCGGTTACCATCCAAGCACCCTTTTCACTTACTCATCCATTAGAATCACGAATAGCTAAGATTATCAAGTCCATTCACTTTCCTTTCTAGCAACGACCATCTCATGGTCCAATCGCCCTTAAAGACATCGATATTTCCTTTAGAGGACAATAACTTATGACTCCATTTCTAATGGTTCCAGTTCAATCATACCCAATCTCATGGAATCATTAAACTCAGGCAAACTGGTATGCCGATTTCCTTAACACTTTTTATGACAGGAGAGGCGGGCTACCCATTTCTCTCCATGGGTCATACACTCAGGAATTATCCATTCCTTATCGGCACAATCTATGTTTCATAATGAGCATCTCTTTGCTTGTAATCCATGAGCAAGAGTTCTCTTACTAATATTCCTTGCGATCATCCACTCCTTTCATTAAGATCCATTACAGTTCCTCAGATTCAGAAATAACACCTAACCATAAGGCTTCCAAATTTCAATCCACTTAGGGACTTACTTATCTTATTCAAAGGGTCCTTGACCACCTTTAGTGCACTTAGGCGATCTTGAGAACTCTGTCTCACATTAGTCGATCGCCTTCAGATCCTTGCAAAGCTATTAGAATCCAAACAACCTTTGCTCTCAAGCAATCCTAGAAATGTACTTTCCATTCAACATGTCACGTCCCGAACCCGGCGAGCACGCGAGCATCCCACCTTCGCCGTTACCTTTGATGATCTCCCAAGAACTAACGGCCAATACTTAAAGGTCTATATGAAACATGCATGTGAAAGCGAGGACAACTCCATAAAAACAACTTATCAAGATGACTTAGGACAAAAAAAAAAGAGATACACTTCTCATTAAAGCCAAGTCAAGTAAAATTCTAACTACAAAGAATATACAGTCTCTAAGGTCTCAATCAAAGATAATCTTCACATCCTCCAAAAACTTCTTCCAATGCCAGTCCATGGCAAGCTCAGGTCTCCATCGTCTAGGACCTGAAAATATTGTCCTACGACGGAGTGAAATATATAACCCCAGTAAGTCAAACCTAACCAAAAACTAGGCTGCCAGTACCTCTAGACGTTTTGAAAAATAGGGTATTTTGGAATTAAAAATTTTGGCATGGTAAAACGGGATACTTTCCAAAACATGGCGTTCAGTACTTTTAATACAGCTTGACTCAGTCAAGAAAAATCATAATAACTCTAAGCTTCGTACAATGACAGGGTTTTCATTTTGAAGCAAGCACTCGACACTAATTCAAAAACATGAGGCAACTTTCATTTCTTTCTCAAAAGTATCATTCCTTGAAATTTACAAAAAATACATTCTTTTCTCTCACGCCCCTTTCAGGGCTAATTTCAATTCATGAGGTAACTTTCCAAATATGAGGGATAATCAATTTTCTCACAAATCATTCTTCGATTTTCCCAGAAAATATATCATTTCATATCCGCCCATCTTGGGGCCGCGAGATGATTCGGTCTCCATATGACCCGTCGGTACATATGAGACTCTCGCGTCCAAACCTAGAGATGATTCAGTCACCAAACGACTCTCGACGCCCATTTTTAATCGAGGTGA
Organism: Rhodomyrtus psidioides; assembly: GCA_021437785.1. Taxonomy (NCBI): domain Eukaryota; kingdom Viridiplantae; phylum Streptophyta; class Magnoliopsida; order Myrtales; family Myrtaceae; genus Rhodomyrtus; species Rhodomyrtus psidioides. Next base: position 6,190,352 of record JAILYB010000015.1, on the reverse strand, counting down.
ATCGTGTCAGTATGGGACTCTCTAGCCGCAACACCTCATCAGGTCAAATGGGAGTAACTCCCTCCCAATACATTGGCCAAATTTCATAATTCCTTGGCGATCCCACACGCCAGTGCACTTATAATTTTTTCTGACGATCCCACACGCCAGTGCACATATCATTTCCTCGGTGATCCCACACGCCATTTTATCATAAACATTTCAATTATATAAAGCCTCAGATTTTCATTTAAAGAAAAATATTCACGCCTCAAAATTCATCATTCAAGAACAACTCATGAAATTCATAGCCAAAATAAGGCATTCGTTTCAAATGTCCCTCAACTGGATAAAACACACTTCTCATTATGAAATTCTCAGTAAAACACAAGCATCATTGAGCTCAAATCGATCAAATCTCAAATTGGATCATTCACAAGTTATCTCTAGACTCGATTGGTAAACAAATCCGCTTAATGTACTCATATCATTAAGAATTTCCATAAAGCACGCCGCATGGCCCAGCCACATGCCACAACCAGATTAAGGCTCCTCAGTTCAACCTCGATTTCAAAATTTTCATGCCATAAAACCACTCAAGTTCAATACATCAAAATAGGATGGATTTGAGTTTCCTCGCGTCTCTCACAAAATCAGTTCATAAAACCCTTCAATCCGACTCAAAACTCCATCCTTTAGTAACATAACATCTTAATAAAGATTTAGTAACAACTTAGCTCGAGCTTAGGCCAAGCAATCCCATAAAACGATCAACGAAACCTCGCGGCACCAATCTGTCCATTTTGGCTTTCCACGACCAGATTAAATCTTGAGTAAACTGGTATTGCTCCATCAAAATTCTATAACATCAAATTTTATAACCTTATAATTCAATGTCTTATGGACGCGTGGGCGAAAACGGAGCTCAATTCGGATACCGGACGACTTAGAACGACTCAATTTAAAATTAGTGCGCACTAAGGACAGATTATACGATTTTCGGTTTTCACCTCAAATCAGCCCTTCAAACACTTCTAAACTCCAATTCTTTGCATGATTTCCTTGTCAATACATCATACAACATCAATAGAGGTCTTACCGAAAGTTTGGAAGCAAAACGACACCTCAAAGGCCTTCAAGCAGCTCGTTTTCTCTCAGTCCGTAAATGGTCAGAATCTGCTCGGTAAAAACTACTTCAAATCAGCCATGGAAACCCTTCAAATCTCAAATAAACTTGCAACCACGGCTCATCCAACCCTATTACTATGAGTGTAGAAGATCTCATCGAAAATTGAAAGCCATTTGAACCCTTAAAGCCCATGAAACATCTTCTTTCCCAAAACCGATCAGATTCTGCCTCAATCTAACCTTTGTCCATTCAAACAGACCTACGGGAAGAAATACTGGGCCAAATTGAGATTATAATACCTTGTTGAAATGGCAAGAAGATAAAATTTCAGATGGTAGTGGTTTTACCTCAATCCAATGTCAGACGAAGAAGTTATGGCCGAAACAATGAACTGGTTTCTGTCTGTCCGCGAGAAACACCGTTCGGCCGAGAGGAAAAGAAGAAGAAGAAGAAGAGAGAGAGAGGGTTTTGGCAAATGGAAGAGAGAGAGAGTCTTCCATAATAATTGAGATTGGTCAAGGATAAGATGGTTAGGTGAGTTTAATTAATGCTTACCCTCTCAAATATTGACACTTGTCTTCCTCAAAGAGTGACACTTATCTTGCTTCTAGAAGACCTTGACTCCCTTGACCTTATCCTTCATCAAATTTTGGCAGCACATAGAAGTATAAAATGACCAAAATGACCTTCTAAACTTCTTAAGGCAAGGCCAAAGGTCGAGGAGCAAAATGGTCATTTTGCACTTTTCGTCTGAACTTCCATTTTTCCAGTATAAACCACCCCCGATGAGGCGACGTCCATTTCAATTCCAATATTTGAATTCCTCAATGTCCAATACCCAAATCTCGAGGTCCAATTTCATGTCGAACTCTCGTCGACTGTAATTCCAGTTTATCTCAAACTGACGGACGACTCTTGCAAGCGCTACGCGTATCGACCTTGGGATTTTCTCAAGCCGTGGCGACTTTGGTTGTCATGTGATTGCAAGGGTTTATCGCTAGTCCCTGCGGTCCTGATTATCGAAATCCGATTTAGGAAATTCTCGCAAATTACACATTGGTTAAGCAAAATCACTCACGTCCCAACATATAACGCTAGCAAGGCATTCCATGATCGTTCCTAGATCGATCTCTGCTGGCCCAAAATATTCCCTCGACAATCCTTATGGTCAAAACGCCATTTCTCATTCACATTCCCCAGGTCCACGTACCCGACATCGCGTTAGTCTTTCCCTTTCGATCAGTTAACTCGAGAGTGGCCTGCTCCGATCGAGATACAACTGAAATACCTCGATCGATATCCTTCCATTCAATAGTCTCGAAAGGGGCCGGAATTCGGAAAGTCACAACTCTTCCCCTTTAAAGAAATTTCATCCTCGAATTTTACAACCTTCCAAATCATCCAATCTTATGAGGTATTAACGCCTCGCTGCTTCTTCACTTCCTAAAGTAGCTCATTCCGTATCGTCGGGGACGCACAAGTCCCATTTGCTTAACCTCGATTGTCCAAATCGAACCATAGCCTTCTCGACTTCTGAGGCAAATTCACGATTGAGTCCTTAGTAGTTCATCCTTGATTCCATTCGAGATTCTCCAATGACGATTTATTCCATCAACTTGCAACGGTTACGCTTTTCCTCGCTGGCACGTTTCAACTTCCAACCACATGCTTGATTTCCTCCATTTCCAATCCATCCATTCCTAGTACCAATGTAAGTTTTGGCACTCCTTCGTGCCATTCCACTAGGTACCATGGTTCCTCCTATGAACTTCTCATAAGATCATCTCCGCAAATTTCCCTTCCATTTATGGGCATGTTTCCTTATCCTTGAACTTTAAGGTTTCCACCTTCAATTTCATGTTCCTTCTCCAGGTGCTCCGGAGTCTGGATTTTCTCCCTGTTACTTTTATTCACACTATCCCTTGGATATTAAGGTTCGTGGATTATCATACCTTACTCTCTTCCTGACCCTCAGGTCCAATACTTGAGGTAGTCATTATACCAGTCAATTGGCAAACTTCCGATTTAGAAGTTGAATCTCTCACTTCGTGAGGTAAGATCTGCCCTACAATCGTCAATCACGCGATGCTCGATTTCCTACTATTCGCATCTGCTACCTTATTCGCCCTTCCCAAAGCGATATAAGATATCTCATCCTTAGTTCTTAGGTAACTACTTCATGTTCTCGTGGTTTGTATTAACTTATAGTCATTTCTCCATGCAAGTAATGTTTCCCAAACTTCGTCGCATGGACGCTTACATGCCAATTCCAATCATACATTGGGCGTTCCAACTTATGAAGTCTTATTATCACGACGCCTAGGCGACGCCCACTTCCGAGTGCCTTATTACGCCTCTAAATTTCCTTTCGGCGATATGTCATTGTAACCTGCACAACTTTTCAATTTCAATTCGAACACTAATACCAGTGTGATCACCAGCTAGGCTTAAGTATTTGAAAACTCCCTTTTCTGTTCGTTTATACATCCGCGCTACGTTTCATCCTCAGTTCATTTCCTTAATGGGATAGTCCTTGTGGGAAATCTTCCCACGATTTATCAATAACAACCCATCAATTCTAGGGGAAACTTCGAATTTCAGTAACTGATATCGACCTTAGTTTTGCCATCACTCATTCCAATCCTCAAAGGATTCAGAGAGATTCCATTCCCTATAAACTTTATGACCAAGAGGTTCCACTTTCTAAACTCAAATCTCGTGCTCTTACACTCAGCATACAACGAGCATTCATGTTCTTCATGGCTCCTTGAATAATTCGATCATCGTCGCTAAGATGGCAACAACTAATCCAATACGACTTTGTCTCAATTCAAACCATTCGACTGAAGGTCGACATTATCTCAGAATTCAACATTGTTCACAAGACAAGTCTCTTAGACTTAATTCTCAAAAATCATTCAAGCTCCGCATCTTCATCCTTAATCCAGACGTTTAACCTTAACACCAAGATACTTAGGATCTTCTCTTCCTTCCACACTAGGGTCTCTTACCCTATGAAGGAAACTATATACTTCAGTGGAATTCTTTTATTTAGAATCCACCTCATCGTTCTCGTTCCATAAGACGTCAATCTCGGAGTCTACGCTACAACAGTACCTCTACTCCAAGATTCAGATGTCACCATAATCGACATTCCTTTCCCCAATAACTCAGTCACCTCAAGTGACAAGGTCCAAAGGGATTGAAGTTCTTCCTCGGTTTCCATAATTCCACACCTAGGATATTCAATTCGATTAAATCGAGCTGCCTTGCGGCCATAATCCAAGCAACCCTTTTTGCTTGCTTATCCATCCATTAGAATCACGAGTGGCTAGGACTATCAAGTCCTTTCACTTTTCTTTCCATCAACGACCATCTCATGGCCCAATCGTCCTTAAGGACAACGCCTTATCCTTTAGGAAATAACAACTTATAATTCCATCTCTAATGGTTTAAGTTCATTCTCAACCAACCTCATAGAATCATTAAACCCAAGCAAACTAGTATGCCGGTCTTTCCCTTAACACTTCCCATGATAAAAGAGATGGACTATCAATTCAATTTTTTCCACCATGGGCCTTACGCCCAGGTAATCAACCTATCAGCCATTCCTTATAGGCACTTTTTACGATCCATAAGCGTTAACTTTCTCACTCATACCTCTTCCGATCATTTGACCTTTTCATTTATGCTTATTACAACTTCTCAGATTCAGAAGCATCAACTAGCTACAGGGCTTCGAATTCAATCCATTCCTAGACCTCTTGTCCTACCCAACGGGTCTTGGACCAGCTTCGGTATATGCCTAAACGACCTTGAGAACTCTGTCTCACATTGGTCGATCGTCTTCAGATCCTTCCAAGGCTATTAAAATCCAAACAACTTTTGCTCTCGAGCAATCTCAAAAGGTCACCTTTCATTGCACAATTTGACGAAGGTAATCCAGTTAAATACCGTGCCTTCAAGGAAAACTCTTCCTTTGGTGGTCTTTCATCAATCATCAACAGCCTCTTAAGGCTAGGAAATATCAGGGTCACTTCTTTTCTTCAATGTACCAAAAACCTCTAAGGTTTCCTTTCTAAGTTCTCAATCCAGAGAAAGGCAGCTTTGAGATCATCTTTTCCACATTTCCTATTTTCCATCATCTTTCCCATGATCTCTACCATTTACTTTGCCAGCAATAGCAACAACAGTCTCAGTGACTTGGGTAACAATGGCAGCTCCTTCTCGAGTCTGCTTACCCCTCTACTTTTCCCCATTTCCATTCAAAGTTCTCATGATCCATTCAACTCTTGGGTCTCACACAATTCATAACTCGAGCCAAATGCTCCTTAAATTCCCTTACTCCGTTGGCCCAACCTTACTAGGTCCTCGTGACATTCGAGTCACTACAATTCCCTCCCCAGGAATTTAAAGGCTTAAGTCATCTCATCGAGTCTAGCAGTCTCAAGCTGCTTATCATCATGGCAATCTCAAGCAAACATCCACTCATCCAGGGATTCCAAGTAATCCTTAACACTCACTTGTCAAGCCAATCTCAGCTAGGAAATTTCTCAGCTATTTGTCAATTACTAGGCAAGTCTCAACTAGGCCAAAACTCAACCAATCGTCAATTACTAGGCAAACTCTCACGCCACAAATCATTGGATCAAGTGCTCACACCTTAAGTCCAGACGTATCTGTGACTTAGCAATAACTCAACAGGCTAACTCAATTCACAAGATACTAATCAAACGGCATTCGATGCCAAAACTCGCCATACATGCCAAACACACCCGTCAATTTTCTTTTTCAAACAACACCTAATGCCATGTACGAAGCTCCTAACCATGCCAATAACATACGCCATTACAAATACCATGCCATTCTGAAAATTCACTGTGAGGATCACCTTGGTGCAATACTTCTCTTAACCAAAATTAGACTAAATCCGGTACCTAGACTCTCTCTTTCAATTTATGACTTGGGTCATTCCTGCCTCCTTACTATCTTAGAAGCATGCCAGGAGCCGCTCCTTGTTCGAACCTCTCTGTCTCGGCATACACTCCCCGCCCTCGTCAGACCTGGTCGTTGCAGGTTGTCCCAAGACATACATTTACGGAGAGAGTCCCGTTTCACACGTCCCATAACATGCTTCATTACGGTTTATAGGTATCCGATCAGCTCGTCCCATACCAAGCGACGGTTTATCAAGTTTAATAATGATAAGCTCATGCATTCACCTTCCTCAACGTTCATTTTAATGCCATAAACACATGCACTGAATGATTGTCCTCAATACTCGTCATATCACATTCACTTCTAGATCAATTCTTATCAACAGAAGATTTCTAGTTCCACAAATGACCATCTCACGGATCAATTGCCTAGGATCAACCATATACCTCAAAGTCACACTCACGATCATAAAATCAAATCGACCCTTTACTCATAAGCAATCCTCTATTAACCTCAAACACACTTACACTTCAAATCCATGCTTATTGCTCCTCGACTTCTGTTTGCTTCCTTGTGAACCTCAATCATATCACCACTCAAATTCATCAATCGAGATCGATACTATAGCCATTAAAGTGCAACACAAGTTCAAGCCTATAATCCTTGAGATTCAGCAATCAATGCTTAGTCCTAAAGGTCTCACTATCTAATTGTTCTCAAGTCCTCACTCCTTATCACTCCAAACCTCAATCACACTGATCGAGCTGACCTTGCTTTGATACCACATAAACGGGGATGTCACGCCCCGAACCTGGCGAGCATGCGAGCATCCCACCTTCGCCGTTACCTTTAATGATCTCCTAGGAACCAACGGCCAATACTTAAAGGTCTATATGAAACATGCATGCGAAAGCGAGGACAACTCCATAAAAACAACTTATTAAGATGACTTAGGACAAAAGAAATGGATACACTTCTCATTAAAGCTAAGTCAAGTACAATTCTAACTACAAAAAATATACAGTCTCTAAGGTCTCAATCAAAGCTAATCTTCACATCCTCCAAAAATATCTTCCAATGCCAGTCCATGGCAAGCTCAGGTCTCCATCGTCTAGGACCTGAAAATATTGTCCCACGATGGGGTGAGATATATAATCCCAGTAAGTAAAACCTAACCCCAAACTAGGCTGCCAGTACCTCTAGACGTTTTGAAAAATAGGGAATTTTGGAATTAAAAACTTTGGCATGGTAAAACGGGGTACTTTCCAAAACATAACGTTTCAGTGCTTTCAATACAGCTTGACTCAGTCAAGAAAAATCATGATAACTCTAAGCTTCGTATAATGATAGGGTTTTCATTCTAAAGCAAGCACTCGACACTAATTCAAAAATATGAGGCAACTTTCATTTCTTTCTCAAAAGTATCATTCCTTGAAATTTACAGAAAACACATTCTTTTCTCTCACGCCCCTTTCTGGGCTAATTTCAATTCATGAGGCAACTTTCCAAATATACGGCATAATCAATTTTCTCACAAATCATTCTTTGATTTTCCCAGAAAACATATCATTTCATATCCGCCCATCTTGGGGCTGCAAGATGATTCGGTCTCCATATGACCCATCGGTACATATGAGACTCGCGTCCGGACCTAGAGATGATTCAGTCACCATACGACTCTCGACGCCCATTTTCAATCGAGATGAATCGTGTCAGTATGGGACTCTCTAACCGCACGACCTCGTCCGGTCAAATGGGAGTAACTCCCTCCCAATACATTGGCCAAATTTCATAATTCCTTGGCAATCCCACACGCCATTGGCAATCCCACACGCTAGTGCACTTATAATTTTTCCCAGCGATCCCACACGCCAATGCACATATCATTTCCTCGGCGATCCCACACGCCATTTTACTCATAAACATTTCAATTATAGAAAGCCTCAGATTTTCATTTAAGGAAAACAATTCACGCCTTAAAATTCATCATTCAAGAACAACTCATGAAATTCATCGCCAAAATAAGGCATTCGTTTCAAATGTCCCTCAACTGGACAAAACACACTTCTCATTATGAAATTCTCAGTAAAACACAAGCATCATTGAGCTCAAATCGATCAAATCTCAAATTTGATCATTCACAAGTTATCTCTAGACTCGATTGGTAAATAAATCCACTTAATGCACTCATATCAATGAGCATTTCCACAAAGCACGTTGGATGGCCCAACCAAATGCCACAACCAGATTAAGACTCCTCAGTTCAACCTCGATTTCAAAATTTTCATGCCATAAAACCACTCAAGTTCAATACATCAAAATAGGGAAGATTGGGTTTCCTTGCGTCTCTCACAAAATCAGTTCATAAAACCCTTCAATCCGACTCAAAACTCCATCCTTTAGTAACATAAATTCCTAATAAAGGTTTAGGAACAACTTACCTCGAGCTTAGGCCAAGAAATCCCATAAAACGATCGACGAAACCTCGTGGCACCAAAATGTCCATTTTGGCCTTCCACGACCAGATTCAATCCCGAGTAAACTGGTATTGCTCCATCAAAGTTCTACGAAATCAAATTTCAGAACCTTATGGACGCGTGGGCAAAAACGAAGCTCAATTCGGATACCGGACAACTTAGAACGACTCAATTCAAAATTGGTGCGCACTAAGGATAAATTATACGATTTTCGGTTTTCACCTCAAATCAGTCGATCAAAAACACTTCTAAACTCCAATTCTTTGCAAGATCTCCTTGCCAACACATCATACAATATCAATAGAGGTCTTACCGAAAGTTTGAAAGCAAAACGACACCTCAAAGGCCTTCGAGCAGCTCGTTTTCTCTCAATCCGCAAATGGTCAGAATCTGCTCGGTAAAGACTACTTCAAATCAGCCATGGAAACCCTTCAAATCTCAAATAAACTTGCAACCACAGCTCATCCAACCCTATTACTATGAGTGTAGAAGATCTCATCGAAAATTGGAAGCCATTTGAAGCCTTAAAGCCCACGATAAATCTTCTTCCCCAAAACCGGTCAGATTCTACCTCAATCTGACCTTTGTCCATTCAAACAAACCTACGAGAAGAAATACTGGGCCAAATTGAGCTTATAATACCTTGTTGGAACGGCAAGACGATAAGATTTTAGATGACAATGGTTTTACCTCAATCCAATATCGGAAGAAGAAGTTATGGCCGAAACAGTGAACCAGTTTCTGTTTATCCGTGAGAAAAACCGTTTGGCCGAAAGGAAAAGAAGAAGAAGAAGAAGAAGAAGAAGAAGAAGAGAGAGAGGGTTTTGGCCGACCAAATGGAAAAGAGAGAGAGAGAGAGTCTTCCACAATAATTGAGATTGGTCAAGGATAAGATGGTTAGGTGAGTTTAATTAATGCTTACCCTCTCAAATATTGACACTTGTCTTCCTCAAAGAGTGACACTTGTCTTGCTTCTAGAAGACCTTGACTCCCTTTGACCTTATCCTTCATCAAATTTCGGCAGCACATAGAAGTATAAAATGACCAAAATGACCTTCTAAATTTCTTAAGGCAAGGCCAAAGGTCGAGGAGCAAAATGGTCATTTTGCACTTTTCGTCCGAACTTCCATTTTTTCAATATAAACCACCCCCGATGAGGCGACGTCCATTTCAATTCCAATGTTTGAATTCCTTAATGTCCAATACCCAAATCTCGAGGTCCAATTTCATGTCAAACTCTCGTCGACTGTAATTCCAATTTATCTCAAACTGACGGGCGACTCTTGCAAGCGCTACACGTATCGGCCTTGGGATTTTCTCAAGCCGTGGCGATTTTGGTTGTCATGTGATTGCGAGGGTTTATCGCTAGTTCCTGATTATCGGAATCGGATTTAGGAAATTCTCGCAAATTACACATTGGTTCAGTGAAATCACTCGCGTCCCAACGTATACCGCTAGCAACGCATTCCATGATCATTCCTAGATCGATCTCTGCTGGCCCAAAATATTCCCTCGACAATCTTTATGGTCAAAGCGCCATTTTTCATTCGCATTCCCCAGGTCCACGTACCCGACCTCGCGTTAGTCTTTCCCTTTCGGTCAGTTAACTCGAGAGTGGCCTGCTCCGAGCGAGATACAACTGAAATACCTCGATCGATATCCTTCAATTCAATAGGCTCGAGAGGGGCCGAAATTCGGAATGTCACAAAACAACTCAATGAAGGCAGCCCAGGAAGATACCATGCCTCCAAGGAAAACTCTTCTTTTAGTGACCTTTCATCAATCATCAATAGCCTCTTAAGGCTAATAATTGCCAGAGCCACTTCCCTTCTTCAGTGGACTCAAAGCCCCCAAGGTTCCTTTCCAAATTCTCAATCTAGAGAAAGGCAGTTTCAGAATCATTTTCTCCATCGAACCTTAGTCGATTTCAACTTTAGACTTAGTTCCACAAGTTTTCCATTGAATGATTGTCATTTCAATTCTCTATCGCCTTTCCCATGATCCCTACCAATTACTTCGTTAGCAACACAATCAACAATAGCAGTCTTGACCATTTAGGCCCAATGGCAGCTCCTTCTAGAGTCTGCCTACCCATCTATTTTTCCCATTTCCATCCAAGGCTCTCATGACCCCATCAACTCTTGGGTCTCACGTAATTCATAAACTCAAGCCAAATGTTCCTCTGGTGACCATACTCTGGTCGCTCAACCTTATTAGGTTCCCATGGTACTTGAACCACTACAATTCCCTCCAGGAAAGACTTAAGTCATCTACTCAAGTCTAGCAGTCCCAAGCTGCTCATTTTATCATCTATCACCAGCAAACAACCATCCAGTGGTTCTTAGGCAACTCTCAACTAATTGCCAATTATCCAAGGATTCCAAATCATCTTTAAGAACCAACCACTTATCAAGCCAGCCTCAACTAGGCAATTTCTCAATTAACAGTCAACTACTTGGCAAGTTTTAACTTTTCAACTATCAGACAAGTACTCAAGGCATCAATTCAATGAGTCGATCATTCATACCCTGAGTCTAGAGGCCTCTGCCACTCTAGCATAAACACAACAGGCCATCTCAAATTCAAAAGACATCAGCTAAGCAACATTCAATACGAAACTTGTCCAAACAAGCCAAACACACACTTCAAAAGTTTCTCTTTTTCAAGTAATACCCATTGTCAAGTACGAAACTACTAACCATGTCAATCACAGGCGCCATTTCATATGCCATGAAACTTTTGAAAATTCACCTTGAGGATCAATTTAATGCAATATATCTCTTAACCAAAATCAGACTTAACCCGATACTTAGACTGTGACATTCTAAATTCTGACCCCTCTCGAGGCTATAGAATGGAAAGATATCGATCGGCATATTTCAGTTATATCTCGCTCAGAGCCGGCCACTCTCGAGTTGACTGACCGAAAGGGAAAGACTAACGCGAGGACGGGTACGTGGACCTGGAAAATTCGAATAAGAAACGGCACTTTGACATAAGGATTGTCAAGGGGATATTTTGGGCCAGCAGAGATCGATCTAGGAACGATCATGGAATGCTTTGCTAGCGTTATACGTTGGGACGCAGGTGATTCCGCTTAACCAATGTGTAATTTGCGAGAATTTCCTAAATCGAATTTCGATAATCAGGACTGCAGGATCTAGCGATAGACCCTCGCAATTACATGACAACCAAAGTTGCCACGACTTGAAAAATCTTAAGGTCGATACACGTAGTGCCTGCAAGAGTCGTCCGATAGTTTAAGATAAGCTGGAATTACAGTCGGCGAGAACTCGACGTGAATATTGACCTCGGAATTGAGTATCGGACATTGAGGAATTCCAACATTGGAGAAAATTGGACGTCGCCTCATTGGGGTTAAATTAGGAATTAGAAGCGGCCCCAAAGCGATTGAGGAACCGAGAAAATTTACTGAAGTTGAGAAATGACCTTTTTGCCCCTAAAGGTTTCTCAAGCTCTTAAGGATAGACAAGGGCATTTTGGTCTTCTCACCCTCTACCTTTCCTTGGCCAAAAATTTGAGGATAAAAGAGTCATTTTGGCCCTTGATATTTTCTTGAAGAACAAGACAACCTATTGCCTTAGATTAGGACCCTACTTAGCATTAATTGCTTGTCAAGTCTTCAACAACCAAAGTCTTGACTCATTTTCTCTTGGGGATTAAGGAAGACACCTCTCTCTCTCTCTCTCTCTCTCTCTCTCTCCCTAACCCTCATTTTCATTTTTTCCCCAAACTCTCTCTTTCTTTCTCGCCACCCAATTCCGATGCCTCTCACTGTTCTGGTCATAGCTTCGTCGTCTGTCATCCAATGGAGACGAGTCACCCACCATTAGAAAGATCTTTCTCTTTCCGTTCCAACAATGTATTACGAGCCCCATTCGGCCCAGTTGTTTGTCCTGTATGTCCGTTTGAAGCAGCAAAGGTCGTTGCCCGGACCAGTCTGAACCCGAGAAGCATCATAGGCCATTTGGGAGTTGGTTTTGGCTTGAATCTTTGGTAAAACACCTTGAACCTAGTTAAGACATGTAGCAACATGTATGTGAATTTTGGTTAGATTATTGAAGGATTTGATGGCTAAATCTCTACGATTTTCAAAGGGGCGGAATCTGATCGATGTTGGTCAGTGAGGAACCGTGGCTTTTGTAGACCCTTACGGCTTTGCCTTGCTTGAAAATCGCTGGTAAGCCATCGTAAGACGTAGTATTATGTGTTAACAAGATGTGTGTGGTATAGAATGGAGTTTAAAATGATTTTTTTAATGGTTGATTTCTTGCGGACTCACCGAGGACAAAATAATACCAACCGAACCGGTTTGGAAACCACAGCACTTTGGAGCCCGACAAGGCATCATTTGGCTTAGAAATCTTCGGTAAGACTTCTTAGGACATGTTAGCATGTGTTAATGAAGAGTATGCGGGTTAGGAGAAGGCTTAGATGAAGATTTAATGGCCGATTTATGTGATTGATTCTAGGATAGAAAGCTGCCTTATTCTGGCCGGCTGATTTAGGGGACTTCAAGCGACAAATTGTGAAATTTTACTTGCTGGATTGAGTGGTAAGTTGATTCCAAACCTTCCGTGGAATGTTGGGTTACAAAAGGATGGATTTTTGATGGAATGGAAATGGTTTAAAGGGTTGTTTTGGAGTAAAACACGTTGGAGGTCCGAAATACCGGCTGCCATGTTCCCAGCGCGCACTAATTTTAAAATGGCTCATTCTAGGTCGTCCGGTATCCAAATTGAGCTCCATTTTCGTTCACACGTCCGTAAGACCTTGAAGGACAAGGTTCTGAAGGTATATTTCTCATAAAGTCAGTAAATCAATACCAGTTTATTCGGGACTGAATCTGGTTGTGGAAAGCCAAAATGGATAACTTGGTGCCGCGACGTTTTGTCGATCGTTTTATGGGATTTGCTTGGCCTAAGTTCGAGGTAAGTTATAACCTTTGTTAGGATGTTATATTACTAAAGAATGGAGTTTTGAGTTGGATTGAATAATTTCATGGCCTGATTTTATAAGAGGCACGAGAGAGTCCAAATCTGTCCAATTTAGTGAGTTAGCATTCTTTGGCATGTTTGATTGAAAACTAATTATTTGGGGACCCCTAATTGACCATGAATGTGTGCCTTAGTGGCTATTTGAGCATGTGAGATGAGAAGCCGAAAGTTTCGATTGGAAGGAAAGCCAAGATTGACAGTGGTGAAAAATGTGATTTTGAGTCAAGCTTTGAAACTATGAATTAGTCGCATTCATTGAATTTCCTGAGGCTTTACTTGAATTTATACGTGCTTGACTGAGAAATTTATGACTTGAAATGTGTTTTTGTCCAGTGACGAACGTGTAAAAGGAATGCCTCGAGTAGGCAATGAACTACTTGATTTCATGAGTTATTCTTGAATGAAGGATTTTGAGGCGTGAATTGTTTTCTTTAAATGAATATTTGAGGCTATTTTATAACTGAAAATTTTATGAATAAATGGAGTGTGGGATCTGTGACATTCTGATTCCCAGTCATCTTGAGAATTTTCAATGAGAATATATCTAGTGATGCATTTCAGTCATATTTCGCTTGGATCTGATCAATCTCGAGTCAATCGACCAAAAGGGAAAGGCTAACGCGAGATAAGTACGTGGACCTAGGAACTCGAATAGGGAATGGCGCTTTGACCACAAGAATTGGCGAGGGAACGTTTAGAATCATAAAAGGCCGATCTAAGAACGATTTAAGGAATCCGCTGCTAGTGTTATGCGATTGGAGCGCGGGTGGTGCCGCTTAACCAATTCATAATTTTCAAAATTTTCCCCAAATCAATCGATGACGATCGAGACCGTCGGAACTAGTGATAGACCCTCGCAATTAAATGACAACCAAAGTCGCCACGAACTAACGAGCCTAAGTGTGATTTAAGTCACGGAGTCGATACGCGTAACGTCTGCAAAAGCCGTCCGTCGGTTCGAAATAGGCTGGGATCGCATTCAATAGAAAATTGCATCGGAGACGAGTCTCGAAATTGAAAATGGAGAATTGAGAATTCCAACATTTTCTTTGGTATGGGTGTCGCCTCGTCGAAGAGATTTTGAATTAGAAAAATCGACGTTTTGGACGCCGGAGGCGAAACGACCATTTTGCCCTTAAGCATTAACCTTTTTCTACTTTTGGACAAGGGCATTTTGGTCCTTTAATTGCTTCCCTTGCTGCTGAAAATAAGAAGCAATTGTAGCCATTGGATTGGGTTGATGGACATAAGGGACACTTGTCAAAGGATCCAACCCTTAGCTTTAATTACTTGCTTTTTTTTCACCTACCTTTCAACCCTTTGACCAAGTTGGAGAAGCCCTTTTCTTTTGTCATCAGCAGACTACTTCTCTCTCCCTCTCCCTCACGCACGACACCTTCTTCTTCCCCTTCGTTCTTTTCTTTTTTTTTCCCTTCCCAGCCGCGAACAGCTCACCGACCAGATTCTGTCCGCCTGCTTCGCTGACCACCAGCGCCGCTTCAATCGACTTCCAGCCGCCGCGCCGCCTCTACGACCTAGCCCTACGTCTTGCTGAACTCCTCGAGGTGGAAGCACGGCATTTGGACCCCTGAGCAGCTCCGTCCAAGCTTTGGCGCGCCAGTCGACGGAATCTGCTTCAGCCTGAGGTAGGTTCGGTTTTGCCTCCTTAGGACCCCCGATTGTCAGAGTTTTTCGCCCAAAATTTGCAGATTGTTAGTAGACATGTAGATGAACGTGTGGTAAAAAGTTGGACTGAATTTGATGAGGAATCGTTGCCTTTTGGTTGCTGTGTTTATGGGGCAGAATCTGCCGGTTTTGGGACTGAGGGAGTAGGGCGCCTAACGAGGAGTTCGTGGCGTCGCCTTGGCTCAAAATTTTCGGTGAGGCTTCCTCACTCCTAGATAGAATTGCTGGTGATGAGTTGTGGGTTAAATGGAGGTTTATGTGTGAATTATGGACTGAGTTATGAAGGGCAGAACAGAACCGGGATGTACCCTGTTTGGTTTTGTTCTTGTCGGGCCATTAAGGGCTGTTGGTGTCGATTTTGAGCTGAAATTGTCTCTTGGCGATGTGTTAAATTGTCCTTAGCTATGCCCCTAGGGTTCTCGTTAACTAGTTTGGCGTTTTGACGAAGAAAATGTGACGAATTGGATGGATATTGATGTTAGGTGCTGCTGTCCTGCTGTGAGCCTTAGGAGCCGAACCCTTGAGGGCTGTGGGAAGTTGATTTTGTTGAATCTAGAGCAAGGTAAGGGGCTTCTAAACTCTAGTTAGGAAGATTGGACTCTATCGGTCAAATTAGCCGTGAAATGGTTTCGCTTTTGGAGCGTGGTCTCTTGATATTGCATTGTGTGCGTGTTCTTGGTTGACATTGGCAATTTGTACGTGTGTTCCGTGATTGAAATGCCACTATGATTTGTCTAAATTGATGAGCTCACATGTTATAGATCATTAGTTCGAGGTATGAACTATATCCGATCATGAAGCTTGTTGTGGGTTATCGTTAGCATGTCTGTGGATTGTAACACCCTGATGCGTTTACGCGGGGTTGGTGACGGCCGAGGTCCTGATGCGTAGAACGACACGGGACGGATTTTGAGTGGAGTTGGCATTGGTCTAAGTTGAGACTGAAACCTGAGGCATTTACGCGGGTTGTCAGTGAGGTCGGTCTGAGGCGTAAGTACGCGGACCGGACCAGATGTGTAGAATGCACGGGCAAGAAAGAAATGTGAGGTTGGCAAGGGCTGTGGAGCAGTTCGTTTTGAATTGCATATTTAGCTCTTACAATGATATGCGTTGGCTTGACCTGTATTTGTGGCTGGTTTACTTTTAGTGATATATGTGGCTATTTGATATTCATGTGGTTGTCGTTACTTTTCTGTTGTGAATGACGGTTTGTCTGAGTGTACAGTCGGCCTAACCTGGGGTTAGGGCCTCTTTTACTGAGATTTCAATCTCACCCCGTCGCGGGACCGTTTCTTTTCCAGATCCTAGGCCGTAAGAATGCCTCCTATTCGGCATGGGGACCCGCAGTGGATGACTCCCTACTAGGAAGAGTTTCCTGATGGACAGGGAACAGTTTTTGTGAGAACGACCACGGTGGCCTGGGGGGACGAGGCGTCTAGCGACTCCAGTGCTTCGACTTAGGGGTTGCACTTAGGCTGGTCGATACTTTTATGTGGTCGTTGTGGCGATGTCTTTTGGGTGGATGTATATTTTTGGTTGTTATTTTGGTCATCTACTCGACCTTTCCGCCGATCTTGGTGACCGCACTTTTGTATAAACAGCTTGTGGAAGTAAAGTGGCCGTGTTCCGTTCTCGTCTTGCTATCCAGGTTGCCTCGTTACTCATGTTTGGGGGAGTTGCTGTCCCGTTTTCGTCTGCTAGCTCTTGTGTTCTATTTTCTTTAAAAGTTGTGCCTAGGGACTTTGGAAGCCGTACTTTACAGGGATCGCCGCGTCCGCGTGTCGTGGGCAAGGCACGGGGCGTGACAGGATCGCCGATGGAAATTATATGTGCACTGGCGTGTGGGATCGCCAATGGCCTGCGGGATCGCCGAGAAAAATTATAAGTGCACTGACATATGGGATCACCAAGAATTTATAATTTGGCCAACGTATTAGGAGAGAATTACTCCCATTTGACCTGACGAGGTCATGCGGCTAGAGAGTCCCATACTAACACGATTCATCTCGATTGAAAATGGGCATCGTGAGTCGTATGGTGACTGAATCATCTCTAGGTCTGGACGCGATACTCTCATATGGACCGACGGGTCATATGGAGATCGAATCATCTCGCAGCCCCAAAGTGGGCGGCCTAGGATGGGTGGATATGGAAAGAACTATTTTCTGGAATATTAAAGAACGAGTTTTTCTTTGAGAAGTGAAATGCCTCTTGAATCGAGATTTGCCTCAAGTGTGAAATTTGCCTCACGAGTTTGAAAATACCTCATGGTTTGAGATTGGAAATTTGTCTCATGATTGAGAAGGCGTCAAGTGTGTGTGTGTGTGTGTGTGTGTGTTACTATTGAAAATCCTGCCATAGTACGAAGCTTAGTTTTTCTCATGAAATTGGGTAACTAGATTAAGTCGCTTTTGAAAGACTGAAATGATGTGTTTTAAACGTTACCATGTTTTCGCCATGTCAAAGATTTTATCCCAAAATACCCTATTTTTCAAAAATGTCTGGAAGTACTGATAGCCTAGTTTAGGGTTAGGTTTAGCTTACTGAGATTTATATATCACACCGTCGTGGGATAACATTTCAGGTCCCAGACGAAGGATACCTGAGCTCGCCACGGACTGGCATTCGATGAAATCACTAGAAGAAATGATTATGAATCCTATTGTGACTATAGGGTTGTAATGGAAGAATTTGGGGATTTAGAATTGTCACCTCTGATGTATGATTGACCTTTATATGAGGTGTACTCTTTTATCCTAAGTCATCTTGTGTTTTATTTGTATGGGGTGGTTTCACGCTTCTGCATGCTTGCTTCATTTAAATCCTTTGAGACGTGGCCGTTGGATCCTGAGAGATCATCAAAGGTAACGGCGAAGGTGGGACACTCACGTGCCTGCCGGACTCGAGGCGTGACATAGACTCTCCATTTCAATATATGATTTGGGTCATTCCTGCCTCCATGCTATCTTAGAAGCCTATCAGGAGCCGCTCCTTGTCCGGACCTCTCTGCCTCGGCTATCACTCCCCGCCCTCATCAGCTTGGTCGTTACAGGTTGTCTCAAGTCATACATCTACGGAGATAGCCCCGTCCCACACGTCCCATACCATGCTTCATTACGATTTGTAGGTATCTCGTCAGCTTATCCCATACCAAGCAACGGTTTATCAAGTCCGATGATGATAAGCTCATGCATGCACATCCTTCAATTCTCATTCTAATTCCATAAATAAATGCACTGCATGCCAGTCCTCACTACTCGTCACATCGCATTTGTCTCTAGATCAATCCTTATCAACATAAGATTTCGAATTTCCACAAGTGATCATCGCATCGTACGGATCGATTGCCTACGTTCAATCATATACCTCAAGTTAGGTCATTGACAGGCCATAATCACAATCATACAATCCAACTCACCCTCTGTTTATAAGCAATTCTCTATCAACCTCAAGCACATTTACAACCTCAAAACCTATGCTTATGACTCTTCAATTTCTGCTTGTTTCCTTGTGAACCTCAATCATAACACCACCCAAGATCATCCATTAAAATCGATACTAGGACCATTGGAATACAACACAAGTTCAAGCCTATCCTTCTCAAGATTCAGGAATCAATACCTAATCCTGAGGGTCTCACTATCTAATCATCCTCAAGTCATCACTCATTATCACTCCTTATCACTCCAAATCTCAATCAAATTGGATCGAGCTAACCTTGCTTTGATACCAAACAAACGAGGATGTCATGCCCTGAACCACGCGGGCACGCGAACATCCCACCAGGCCATTCATCTTTCGATGGTCTCCCAGGATCCTTCGGCCTATAACTTATAAATCCATACTTATGCTATGTGCAAGCGGAAGCGAGAACATAACTCCTTCACTTTATTACAAAAGATGACTTCATGACGTTACAACAGAAACATTAACCAAGGATATAATGCATGACTTCGGTGGCAAAATACAAGGTCACACGAGGTCATAAGTCTAATCACATCAAATGCTACTTCGACTAATCATCTTCTGCATCCATGGGACTCCATCAATAGGGACCTGAAAAAAGTTAATCCCACGACGGGGTGAGATATAAATCTCACCCTAAACCTAAACTAGGTCATTAGTACCTCCAGACATCTTTTATAAAGGAGCATGCAACACTTTGCCAAGACAATTAACACATGGCACTCAATGCATCATAATAAAACGTCATGATTAGCATGAAACAATCACAATTCAAAGGCAATCACATCAATAAGACTAAGCTTCTCATATTAGCACAATGTTAAGTTCATAAACCAGAGATTTGTCTCAATCTCATAATCAAGGGCTCACAAGCCATTTTCACCTTTCAAGGGCTCACTAGCCAATTAATTTCTCAAGGGCTCACTAGCTAATTCACTTCTCAAGGGCTCACAAGCCAATTCATTTCTCAATGGCTCAATAGCCAATTCTCATCGATCAAGGGCTCACTAGCCATTTCTCATTTTAAGGGCTCAATAGCCATTTCATCTTTCAACATGTGAATCACCCATGGCTGAATCATACAATGCATGGCACAAAATTGCGCATCAAGGCAATCAATCAAACAAGTCTTTCCCTTGCCAATTTCAAGCATGAATCTCACACATTTATCAATCAAGGGATCAAATGCCACACGGCTATTCAATGACACATGCCAAATGAATGCTCCCATCATCAACTCAGCCACGAAAATCACAAAATTACTTCAAAGCAAGCATACATGATTCGGTTAACAACAATCTCGTTCGGCGTTGAACAATTCAAGCACATATAACTCACATGATGATCAATCGAGTCACAACTCCGTCCATTAGTATCCTAACGTCCTAATAAAGTTTTAGGGATCGCTTACCACACCAATCAAGCTAGCAAAATCCGTCAATTGGTCGCACGAAGCATTCGAGCTAAACCGGTCAAAACAGGGCAGATTGGTCCCTAGGAAGAATCACACAAAACCAGCCATTATAATCTATCTAACCTTTAGTCCATCGCACATAGACCTTTCTAATACATCATACTACACCCTAAGATGTCTTATCGAAGATTTTCAAGCAAGACGACACCCCAAAGTCCTTCAAAGTGCCTCGATTCCCAACCGTCAACAGGGGGACAGATTCTGCCCTTGCGAGTTCAAGAAAAAACAACCATTTGAAACCCATCAATTTCACCTCATGTCTCCACCAATAGCTCATTAACATGTCAAGCTAAGATTTATGGTCATCCTACCATTCAATCCGAGCACAATTGGTCCACGAATAGCCCTCAAAGTCACGGCTTCCTTTTGCAACAGCACTGCCCAGTTTTTATCCACCACAACCACACACAATCAGCCCTTAAATCCCATTATAATCCAACCTTGACTCATAAACACAAAGATATATGTCTTATTTAAGGTTGAGAGGTGGTCTTACCAGGAATCAAACCATAACAAGTTCGAAAATCCAATTTAAAGCTCACGGGTTCGGATCAGACTAGTCTGACCTTTTCTCCTTCAAACAGCCCTATGGAACAAACGGTTGGGCCAAATTGAGCTCATAATACCTTGTTGGAACGGCAAGAGGATAAGATTTTTAATGGTGGGTGATTCATCCCCATCCGATGTAGGACGACGGAGTTATGGCCGGAATAATGATCGGTGACGGGACTAGATGCAAGAGAGAGTAAGGGAGAGTAAGAGAGAATGAGGAGGAAGATGAGGGTTAGAGAGAGAGGGCTTGGCCGAAAATGACTGAGAGGAGAGAGAGAATCTTCTTCAATCTCAAACTTGATCAAAGCAAAGAATGGTAGTTGGATTGACATGGAATTAATACTTAGTAGACATCTTTCTTCATGGAATGACAATTGTCATTTTCCTCTTAATATCTTGGCTCCAAATTGACCCTTTTACCCCTAAATTTTCAGCCAACCAAGGGGATTACCAAATTACTAAAATGCCCTTATTCAATTCTTAAGGCAAGAGTATCTTTCCAAGGGCAAAATAATAATTTCATACTTTCAGTCCGAAATTTCATTTTTCTAATATAAATTACCCTTGATGAGGCGACGTCTAATTCCTTCCCATTATGGGAACTCTTCATAGTCCGGTATCCAATTTCGAGACCCCATTTCATGTCAATAACCTCGAAGATGGTCGGAATTCGAAATGTTACACGTAGTGTGCTTGGCATAGTCGTCGTGGTCAATACTCTACCTTTTAAAGGCACTTAGTTTGGCATCACCGAAGGAATAGAGAGATGCGACTCGAATTGAGACACCACTGCTTCAGATGTGATGGGCACAAAGATTCGTCTCCAGGGGCTCGATTCACAATAAAGGCCGTTTCACCCTTTCTTTCATGCTACCAAAACGTCTCAATGTCCACTTGACTGGCTAGCTTTGTCTTGGACCGTGTACGGATGGATGATCTTCGATGAATCATGGCCACCTTTTGAGATAGGAATGCAATGAATATGAGATTGATAGAAGCTCGATCCATGACGGGTTCCCAGACTCTTTTCATATGAGTGTAACTCATCGACAAAAATGAGAGTGTGCATGTGGCATCAAAATTTCTTTTCAGAAAATTCTAGTTTTGTCCACCATTGAGAAAAAATTCGTGAAAAATCATCAACTGGTCTAAATGACATGGAAATTTACCGGCCAATAGCCAACAGGGTTTTGAACAACTTTCATGTTTGGGTGCCGGGCTAGAAATGGACGGATCAATTCAGTTTAATGCTTCTTTGGAAAAATTTCGTCCAGAAAACTGCTTCATCTGGTTTTTGTTTAGAGAGTGAATCAAGGTCCAAAAATTTGCAGCCATTAGTTCAAAACCCATCCTACAAATTTTATGCTTCGTGATTTGATGAATCAGCCCATTTACTAACGATAAATCACGAAGTGACTCTGGAGTAAGAAAATGTGTGAAATTCCAGCCTGCTCCATCTCAACCGCTAATTCCATAGAAAATAGATAATGCTTTGGATCGGTCCAAAATATTTTGACATGAAAGTTTAAGATCCTTTGAACATTTTTAATTCAATGCACGGGAGTTAGAACTGACTCGAAAATGATCTAAAAATTCGAGCAAATAAATGAGGTCAGGGTAAAACCAGAACTGAATTATTGACTGAAAAGGCAATAAAGATAGTACAACCATAAAATCCGGAACAATTCCTAAACAAGAGATGTAGGGATGTAAAGAATGTAAGGTAAATGACATGACTTGACAAGACCATGAGGAAAAACCTAATTTTCCATGAACCGACTCAAGAATTATACAGGAAAAATACATGTGCCAAAAATGACGATCATGAGTTCAGAGACAAGCAGAATGACGTTGATGCATGCTTTATTAGCCAAGATTTTAAGAGCTCTTGAGGGAAAATCTGAATTAATGATGTAAGCCATATTTAGCACCTCTTGAGCTTTGGGGATGTTAAGAAATCCCCCCATGCTCGCAGATTCAGGCCTGAACGGGGAATCTTAGCATAGTCGGGGTCGAGGGTAAGATTGTCCATTCCTCCAGCCTGAGGCCAGGCAAATTCTTAACCAGACACCATCGTAGGTTTATCTAGCATTATAGGTCCAATGCAATGTCATGAGTCATGCAAAACAGGTGATATCCACTCAATCACAGCATCTTGCAAAAATAATGAAATAAACTAATGACCCTACAAAACAAAGGTTAGAAAAATGACATTTACATAACCTGCAAAAATATTTAACACCTAAGAGAAGTGAGGGGCAAATCGCAATCCATGAATTCAAAAATCAATAGCAAATTCACAATCAATCAATCCACGAAAATCACGCCAGAAATTAAAAACAATTCCAACTAGTCAGTCCAATCAATCACAACCAATCAACCAAGGGATAAATCATGAATCAACGGCCTAAGTCCTCTTGAAATACAATTAAAATTTCAAAAATTGTAATGTTCACACTTATCCTATTTTTTTCCGAAAAATTCAAGTATTTTTAGTCCCAGCAAAGTCGCCAAGCTGTCACGACCTAAAAAAATCCGGTATTAGGCTAATGGATTATCATGTTAATTAAATTAACTAACCTAATGCGGACCCTCTCAAGTCCTACCAAATCGCAACTTAGATTTATTTCATGAAAAAAAAAATGTTCAATTTGAGCCGCCACTAATTGTTTCTTGGTAGATCTATTAGAAACCTAAATAAAATAGTGAGAAAACCATTTTATTTTTACGAATCAGAGAAATTGAGTTCGGGGACTTGGTTATATTAATTTAAAAAAATTAATGCCAATTTCATGAAAAATCCTTTTCGATTGATTGATACAAATTGATTGATTTTAGGAAAATGAGACATGAGATCATATGATAAAAAATAATTTGATTTTTTTGGGTTTTTTTGGATTAAATGCAACAAAAAAGAAACAAACAAAAGCAAATAAAAACTTGAACAAAATTAAACAAAAATACCCATAAAATACCTTAAATTTCGAATTTTCGAAAAATTCACTCATCCCCAAAGATTTGGGTTAGAGAAGAATTTTTATCCACTACATTTTCGAAGATTCGAATCAGTATGCGGACAGAGTATAATACAACAACGTTTCTTTTGCCAAAGGGAAAGAATATAAATTTTTATACTAAATCGTCAGCCCATTCCATGAGATCATGGCCAAGGCGTGCAATTTAATTTTTCGAAAGCACTAGGCACAAGGGAGCATATGTTATGGGCATGTTTGTTTAAAATTGTGCAAATTTTATTACAGACAAAACAAACAACCATGACATGGAAATGAAAAGCAAACAATCAAATAATATGATATTACCAGACAAAATAAAATAACCACCAAATCATCCATGAATTTCGAAAATCACATGAGCAGGTTGAGATTGGCAGGTAATCTTACTTTATCTAAGAATGATTCATATCTTTAAAAAAATTAAGCAATTATCTTTTGAAGATAATGATCAGAATTTAGATTTACTTGAAAAGCAAGCCAAAGATCGAGCAATACTCACCTACTAGCATATAGAATTTGGCCAAAATGGGTAGATGTGTGCCGAAAATCAATTGTAGCTTTTCCCACAAAATTCTTATCTTTTCCAATTTAGCTTAGATCGTATGAAACGTCGAACAATTCGTTAATTTTGAGAAAAGAGTTTTCCAAATCAAGATCTATTTATTCTCCGGTTATGCAAGGTGTTCTACTAATTCCACGATCTAGTTAAATTGAACCGAAAGAAAATCAGAATTTGTTTAGCAATGAAGACCAAATCTTTCACTTCAATTGCAAATCAACTGTGACAAATACATATGCAAGTTACCAAGTTAACGAGCATCGAATTGCAATCAAGGGTTGAAGAAAAGCACCTTTTTCAAAAGCTAAATTCTGCACTTGCGCACTTGTTGTAAATTTGCTCAAAATCGCGCTTTTTAAGCTTGATTCACTAGAAACTACTTCCAATTGATCTAACACAAGTAGATACAAGGTTAGACCTTTAAATAAGGATAAAGAAGGACTGATTAACTTCAAAAAAATGCTGGACAGTAGCGATTTGCGGCTGATTGTCAATGCTAAGTTCTGTCAGGATTGGCTCGAACGTTGACCGAGAGGAATTCATAAACATGGGGTATTATCCAGAAGGTCCGTTGGTGCAAGAAGTGGCCTCTTTTGGCATGATCCCTGCGAGAAAAAATAATATATCATGAGGGTATAAAGGAAAGATTTTGATAAACAATTACCCAATATAAATCTTCAAGCATGTCGTTGTGTCCCTCCCTTGTGCAATCCATGATAGTCATCAAAGGCTATGGACTTTTCCAAGGGCTGGTGGCTTTGCATGGGCTTGTCACATAGGAGTGACTAACAGACAACCGTGGTCGCGGACTTCGGCGAGATTGGAAGTGCGATTGCCTCGTCGCCGTTTAAGGTCGGGACAAGGGGGAGCTTGGACCAGTGACACAGCGGCTGGCTCGACGGAGCTGTAAACTTGTTGAGTTGGACTCGACTCACAGGAGCAACCCTGGGGCAGTAGCTTGTGGAGGCTGCCTTGGCTGCGGACGAGATCGGCGGTGGCCTTCGAGCATCCCATCGTGGAAGTCCGACCACAGACTCCTCTCCCTCCCTTTTTTATTAACTCCTATTTTATGCTGAATCCATGAAGATCCAAGAGAGCCGAGGAAGACCAATAAGAAAAGAGACTACCCTGTTGAAGTCTTGACCTCTTTCCTTATGGTGTTCATGAATCTCTCCACCATCTTCTCTGTTCTCACGTTCTTCTCTTCATGTTGTTGAAAAATATAAATATTAAACCACGTCTTCTTCTAACAACTTAAGCTTTTAGAACAGTTGGCAAGTGGTCCCACCAAATCTGACACATGTTCCAAACCCTACGATCATCTTACCTCTTCTAACAGCTTAAGCTTTTAGAATAGTTGGCAAGTGATCTCACCCAATTGACACATGTTCCAAACCCTACGATCAAGTCTCGCATTTATAGAGTATCATCAGACTTGATGAACAAGAACGGAATATTCTTTGAATATATTATCTGAATATTTTCTCAAAATGAATGCTGATCTTTTTCCCTTCCAATAAAAAAAATACGAATTTTTTACCCTATATCTATTAAAATTTGTCAAGTGATTGCAAGGCCAAAAAATGATGCATGTGATGGGATTTTCAATTTTTCGGGCTCCAGTTAAGGCTTTTCTGAATAGTAGACATTAAACTGAAAGACTCGACTTAATTAATGGACCGAAATAATTTTTAAATTAAACTAATTTGGCCCACACAAAATTCGGCACAACCTTAATCGAAATTTTCATACTATGTTTGGTCCCATCGTCTGTTAAAATTAAGCTCAATTGACTCACCTTAAAAAAAATAACCATGCAATGCATGAAGATTTATTTTTTTGTGAGAATTATTATTAACTCTCATTTTGTGAAATAAATGAATGATTTTCTAAAAATCAAAATTTAGGTGTCAACAATCGCATGCATACAAAGATTCCCTTCGAAAGCATATTCACATCAACCTCGATTCATGTGAATGCGAAAGTTAGTGACAAAGCTTCCGCTTCGATAGCGTAATTTTCTTGGAGTAGAAAAGCTGGGAAAAGTACCAAAAAAGTCCTAAACCCATTTTATTGATACCAATTCAGTCATACCTTTCAATTGGATCAATTTAGTACTAAATATTTTTGTATTGATACCAATTCAATCCATCCAGCAAATTTGACCAGAAAAAACTGATGTGGATTCCAAGCTCAGCGCTGACATGGACGCTGGAGAGCAAAATCATCCAAAACGGCATTGCTTTCATTAAGAGAAAATTTTGGTTCCAAAGCAGCATGCTCGTCGTGCTGTTCTCTCTCAATTCCCTTTGCCCTCTTCGTCCCCAATTGACTTTGTCGAAACCCTAGTCGATCTTCACCATGAATTGATTTTCCATAATCGTTGCTCTTGCTATAAGAGAACCAGCTCATAGAGAAGGTCCTTCTTGCTCATGATGGATTTGGATTTCACTTGTTTCTTGTTTTTCGTGGAGTCATTGTTCTACTTGTCACACCCCAAGTCCCACAATGAAATGAGAAATGACACGGCCGTCATTGTACCTAAAGGACGCAGCCTCAGATAGAAACCAACATAATCCTGTTATCAAATATATGTATATCCTTCTATATATACATATAGATATCTGACTAAATATAAAGTTGGTTCCTTCATCAGAGTTTCTACAATCCTCAAAGATATTTACATCTCACCACTCGGCTAAACTCGACTCTAAAAATATACATATTTATAATCTCTTCTTAGATCATACCTAAAATCCGACTCCCAAAAGTCCCCGATGTTGCGCTCTCGTTCTACTTGTCGATGACTGAAGAACCTGAAAAGATTGGGAAGGAAAGGGGGGTGAGCAACCACAGCTCAGTGAGTAATACATATCTCTTCTAAGCAGATCGAACATTCACTATGCACATATAATTATAACATATATCACAGAAATATTCTGTAAATTAATAAAAATCATAACAAAATCAATGGTCAAGTCCATTGATTAATCTCAAATCACACATCGATGGTCCATCCATCGACAAATCTCATATCACATGTCAATGGTCCATTCCACTGACTAAACTCTTGCTCAAATATCTAACCATGATCACGTATAACGCCTCGTGACAAGGCGACCAAGATTCCCCTCTTAGTAAGGTCTCCACCTATATCAGCCGGTGGGTCGGCCCCAAAGGATATCCTAACTAGTGTGCGCATACCCAAAAACCCTTCATTGGGTTCACAGCGATATTGAGCATCAAAACCAACATCTGCGAATAATCCACAAATCCAATCCAGAAACCATTTTACGAAC
This sequence comes from Rhodomyrtus psidioides, assembly GCA_021437785.1. Classification (NCBI taxonomy): domain Eukaryota; kingdom Viridiplantae; phylum Streptophyta; class Magnoliopsida; order Myrtales; family Myrtaceae; genus Rhodomyrtus; species Rhodomyrtus psidioides. The sequence goes on along the minus strand of JAILYB010000015.1, from coordinate 6,162,762 downwards.
CAGAATATATTCCACAATCATTTCTGATAAACCAAGTTCACAAATCAAGCACATATTTCATAATTTCTTTCGTAACACATTTCTCAAATAGTTCGCAAGTATCGAAACGCATTAATTACCCGATCTAGATTTTGATGCAACAAATATGCCTTTAGCATTCATAGCATATCAAATATGTATTATTTTCAAGATGTGACTTTATAAATTCATAGAAGATATAAGCACCACTCACCTGATATAGCCTAACTCAGATCTCGATAACTAATTCAGGCCCTCGAACTCAATTCCTATCAATTTAGCGAAAATCGATATTACAGTCAAGTAAAAATGCTATCGTAACTACGAATCCACTAAGATAAGCTTATTCGTTTGTCAAACTATTTTTACAAATTAACAAAACGCTAATCCGAATCACATAATCTAAATTATCCATAACGCGGAGCCTAAAAGTAGCGTAACTTCGAAAACTATTCTGGCAATATGAACAAAAGACTTGAATTCTTACTAGACGCTGAAGAACGAAATTGATTCAGCTTGATTCTTGGCTCCGACGGATTTCTTTTTATCTTTCTCCATTTTTCTTCTCTGCGTTTTCGCGTTTCTTCGTTTCTGTTTTTAATGGCTGAAGAAAGCACTCTCCCTCTCTTTATATTCTCGTCCGTACAGTATCAACTGAGGCGGTGACACTCTTTTTTTTTAAATGGCCAGCCAAATGGTCAACAGACCACATGGCATCACACGGCTACTTGCAAGGCCAGATGTCATCTGCATATTACATTACTAGGATTTGGAATCCCTGTTGACACCTAATTTTTGACCATTTATTATTGTGATTTTTATTCTTTAAAATTAATTAAAAATATCAACAAAGGTCATAAAATCACAAAATCAACTTTGGAAGCCTTGGCTTGGCCTTAGGAACCAATTTTGAACAAAAAATATTTTTCGTAATTTTAATAATTTTTTTAATTTATTTAATTATTAAAAATACCCAAAAAATCAGAAAAATACCATTCGTGGTCAGAAAAATACACAAAAATATTCAATAATTTTTTTTTAATTTCCTCTTCAAGTGTGTCACTTTAAATCTCAAAACTTCGGCTCGGGTCACTATGTTCCTTAACAAACATAAACCCGAACCGAGCCCAAAAAATCCTTTTCGAGTCTTTTAATTTTCAATTATCATCTTGTATAAGCTATGACATTGTATTATAAATTCTTGAAGTGCAATTAGGTCAATTTGCCCTCCAATTTGATCAATTTTAACCAAAAGGGCTTAATTGCATAAAAATCTTTCAATTTAGTCCCCGGTTTCACAAATTTCGAAATTAAATTTCACACGGGCATACCCATTGAAATAAAATACCTCTACCCTATGTTTTTCATCATGATGAATCCATTGGTGGCCTCAATTTTGATTAATTTGGCCGTTTGGACCTCTGATTGAACGAAACCCATATTCGGATCCTAGGGACAATTTGGGGTTTTCACTAAATTTCAATCAATTGATTCTTGAAAACACCCCTATTTGATAGAAAACATGTCAATGAATCCTATTTTGGTATCAATTTCATGAAAATGGGTCGATGTGGGGCCCAATTTGGCAAAATTGTTCGAACCGGGCCGGTCGGGGGGCCCAATTTGGCAAAATTGTTCGAACCGGGCCGGTCGGGTCAGACCCGACCCGACCCGGTCCGAACGGGTCTGCACTTGCAGACCCACCATGGCCGAACGACAAGAAAACAAGGGGTGGGGGAAAGAACGCACCGCGGCATTTTTTTACAAAAAGAAAACGTCGATCGTGGGCGACAAAGGGAAGTGGTCGAAGATGGTGGACGGTCACGAAAGGCCGGTCGGCCATGGACAAAAGGGGAGGACGAGAGGAAAGAAGGGGGGTTCGGCCGGGAGACAAAAAAATTTTTGAGAGGAAGTTGGGGCAGAAACCAACGGAGAGCCGGCGAGCCAGAGCCTTCAGCGACATCCAGGGGGTGTTTTCGAAGCTACCACCGCCGCCACTGACCCACGGACAACTCGGCGTGCCTCTCCGGCCACCTTTCCATACACGCGTGCCACATGCTCGACGAAATGTCAGAATGGGCATCGTGTTTTTGAGGTTTCGGCCGGGCCTTCCCGGGTCTTATTTGTTGCAAGTTTTGTCATATAACTGCATTGGTACTCGCTCTCAGCTCGTGGTAATCTCTATTTTTCATGGAATCGTGGCGGAAGACACGGCTCGAGGTCTCGCCGGCCGTGGTCCGGACCAAGAGCTCGGGGGAGAGTTTCGTGTGATCACCGACCCCAAATAACGCTCAGGTAAGGTTCTACACCTCGCTTAGATGCTGCGTGAGGGTTTGGAATCGAGGCTGAACATTGAAAATAGTTTTTCCGAATACCTCGCCGGAGCCGTGTTCGGGGACGTCCGGTTCGCCGGCTTTTAGCGTATTCATGGCGTTATTTTTAGTCGTATGTCGATGCTTGAGTCCTAGGGAGTCGATTGCCAAAGGAACGGGCGGAAAATACCAAGTTTTGGGGGAGATCCGCGATTTTCCGGCGAGATTTCCGGCGACCTCGCCGGAAATTTCACTGTTCATCGTCTTCTCAGGCGAGGTCGCCGGCGGTCAACGGTCAATGGCTGACGTGGTGTGCCACGTCAGCAGCCACGTCAGCCGGGTGGGGGCCGCGCGGGTAAAAAATAAATTAACGGTCCCGATTATGCCACGTGTCGCGATCTGATTTTTTTAAAAATTAATAAATAATTTTCAGATAATAAATAAAAATCAATCCGACGGGTGAGATTGTGCCAAGTGGCACTCTGTGGGACGTTTGATCTACGGCTAGATCGGACGTGCCATGAGGGGCCACGTGGCGCTCTCTGGGCCATCCGATGGAGGCTTTTCTAAAAAATTAAGAAAATGATAAAAAAAAATAAAAATAAAAAACCAAAAACGGCGTCGTTTTTGCTAAGGCCGACTTCGGCCGTAGGGTTGGGCCGGGCGCCCGCGAGGCGCGGGCCGGGTCTGACCCGGCCCGGAAAATAATTTTAAATATTAAAAAATTCAGAAAATAATAAAATAATAATAATAAATCAAAAAATCAATAAAAAATAAAAAAATCATAAAAAAATTCGAAAAATTCAGAAAAATTCTAAAAAATTCCAGAAAATAAGAAATGGCCACATTCAACTGGCCACGACCTGTTTCGGGTCTTTTGACCCCCGGTCTTTCCAAAAATGACGGTTTTACCCTTCCGGCAAACCATCTTCCAAAAAAATTCTAAAAAATTCCAGAAAATAGGAAATGGCCACATTCAACTGGCCACGACCTGTTTCGGGTCTTTTGACCCCCGGTCTTTCCAAAAATGACGATTTTGCCCTTCCGGCAAACCATCTTTCAAAAAAATTCTAAAAAATCCAGGAAAATCCCAAAAAAATAGGAAATGGCCACAGACAACTGGCCAAGACTCATTCCGGGTGTTTTGAACCCCGACCCTTCTTAAAATGACGATTTCTCCCTTTGGGCGAATCGTCTTCCAAAAATTGATTGTGATTGATAGGAATAGTCGTCCAATCTGCATGAAACCCTGAATCAAACCTACCTCACCTAAACTTACGCCTGCATGAACTCTTAGCCAGGAAAATCACTCGCGTTAGGTACCGAAAGGGCGTTGGTAATGACACCAGCGTAACCAAGTCCCCGAACCCAAAATCTCTGGTTCCGCAGAACTGATCGATCTCTCCCAATCGGTCAGTAAGGTTTCCGGTCTACCCTCCAAGAAAGATCGGTGGCGACTCCAAATGCATGCACAATTTGCACATGCCACTATGACCACACTGAAGGTCGAAAACGATCGACTCTTATCGTCGAATCCTTGAAAAATACTCCCACCGCGATTTGGTATGGGTCTGGGAGGGCCCGCGCCGATCCAAAGGGCCCGCGATCGGTAATCCATTAGCCGCGTCCGCTTCCGGACGGGTCACGACAGCTGGCGACTCCACTGGGGACCTCTGTTCTAGAACCTATGGTTCTAGACCTCAAGTGGACTTAGGCCGTAATTAAAACGCTGAGTGATTTTTCTAACCCTGCAGGCGCTCTTGAAGGTGAGGTAAGTCCGCTTATGATAGGTGTTATATGTTTTTGCAGATTGGAGTGATAATGGGGGTAGTCTGTGATTAACATTGTCTTATGCAGATTGACGTAGGAATGAATGATTGTGTGTATGTTTTATATTGAAGCGGTGATTGTTAAATAAGATGCATGTTTATCGCTTTAGCACGACACCGAAAATACACACAACCGCGCCTAAAACCCCGGGCGCCGCCTATAGGAAAACAATAGAAGGGATTGAAAATGGAATCTCCGTGAGGAAAAACACGGGGTAATCCACTTTTCAATTCCGCTCATTTTGAGCTATGGATCGAGCCCCAATGCAACGATAGTTGTGCAATGGAATCTGCTCTTTCTAGAACTCGAGGTGGGAACCTTGACCTTAGGTGCCAAATCCTTTGATTTTTAGAAGTTTTATCCTCACTTGTCTCATGTGCATGTCTTTAGATGGTTGGTATATCTAAAACCACATAAAAAAAAATCGGTGATCCTGGAGTCACATCTCGAAGATTGGAACTGGGGCATCTCCAAGTGTTCGGACCACATTTCTTTGATTGATTTGACATTCGTAGTTCTCTTGTATAAGATTAATTTTGCTGAGATCCTCTATATCTCGTCCCTTAGATTGATTGTATTAGGGATCTATTTGTATTGTATACATCTTGATAAGTCTCATTTCTATCGAAAATGGGGGCAAATTCCCCAAACCCGTGGAGCATAGTGGAATTCGTCCCTTCAGTGCAAAATACATTTGGCCGCAGAGCCACTCGTTTGGTGAAAGGACGTATCGTTCCTAATTGATTTTTAATCAGATCTGGGGATAAGTTTTTCTCCATTTTTTTTTATCTTAGGTGATAAAAGAGACAATGCATCCAAAAGCTTATGCATTCAAATGACAAAACAGAAGTCGCCCAGCTGGGGCAAATGAACCGTAGGCGTTGCAAACACCTTCAAGCACGGATGGAGGAATTTGATAGATGTTGTGCATATCAATATGCAACATCAAAACGGAATGCAAATCAAGTGTAAAAGGACGTATCGTTCCAAAATGATTATTTTCTTGATATGGGAATAATGCTTCATTTCTTTTTCCTCTCAGATGATGATCAAGAGCAGAGGATGCAGGATGTAATGCTTTCAAATAACAAACAGGGAACATCAAATACCTCAAATGGCGACTGTGATCGAGAGAATCACCAAACCGCCACATGACGAATCCCAAGAATATCAAGCTGTCTTGAGACAGATAAAATTGATCAAGGACTCTGACAATCGAGATGGATGATCAGAATCTGCAAAAATCAATGGGAGCAGGTTCCCCCCATTTGCTTTGAGGAGCCAAACCGGGGGCAAACTCTCATGATCCCCCATGAAAGCGCATCAGACCAGGGTCATCGAATCGAAAGATGACAAACAGCAAAACCATGCCTAACTGGGGCAAGTGAATTATTTGTACGCCGGACGTTTCTCCTCTGACAAAGTCAATGGACGCAATAACAGAGTCGTCCGCATCAGAATCAAACCCCAAGATACGAATTTGGGTGAACGGTAACCTTATATCGTTCCAATTTGGTCTTCGAAGACCATATGCCTAACATGAGTTTTTACTCATTTTACAGGAAGTCGTTGGCGCTGAAAGCCTCAAATGAAAAGAGCGCGCTAACAGGGAGGCGAATAGAATCATTGGCCTTAGAAGTCAGGATTCCAGGAGATGGTCTTTGATTATAAGACCTAGTGGATGGTAAAAAGTATCGCTCCTACATCACATGCTTTGACATGCATTTTGATAAAATCTTCTTTTTTTCCTTGAATAAAAGGAACCTTGAAGAATGGTGCTGGAGTGCGCCCAAAAACACAAATGGATCTTCTCTGGGGAAAATTCTTGAGAAGGATTCGTCGCCCAACCAGATGGGAGATCAAGGACACAAGATAGAGGGCCAAATTATGCAAGCCGCGCGTTTGTGTTCAAATGGAAACACAAAGCAAGAACAAGGCTGTATCGTTCCAATTTGCCTTGAATTTTGGAACGCAAGCTGACACCTAATTCCCGTCTTTGACAGGGGCTCGCCATCAAGGCAAAACAGGTTTTCACACCCCGTGAATTACCCGTTGGAGTACACGACCAAGGGTAAGATGTATCGTTCTAATTTTTTGAAAAATTCGTGAACGTACAATAACATGTTTCTTCTGCATTTTCAGGGATCTCCAGCCGCGGGGGACAGGTAAGTATCACTTTCCCCAATCCATTGAAGATGTTGAATAAAAAACAGAGAAGAAAAGAAAAGCTTTCAGAATCTGATGTCTAAAAAAGACATAGAATTCTAACTTCATTGGCATTCATGTTTTGAAACAGAAGGTTGTCTGAACATGAATAAGAACATGCATGGTGCATCCTAAAATCCCCTTAACGGGTAGAATTTTTGGAGAAAATGAAAAAGATTTCTCCAATCAAAAGTTGTTCAAAACTTTCAAAAGGACGTTTTCTCAAAAGACGAGAGGCAAAGCCTAATCCAAACATGTCCTATACACACTTGAGAGAAAAGTGGAGCGGATCAGATAATGAAATCTGGACCTACGGAAGTAGGGATCATTCGCAGCGATTACATGAATTGGGACGACGGAGGCATTCGTTTCATATCCTAAATACTACATGTGACCATTGATAACCTCTTTGAATGGCGGTTTTCATTCTTAACCCTGTCAAGAACCACCCCACACCGGGGCAAAAAGGAAGTAAGTCCAGCAGCGTCAGGAGAAAATGGTTAGAAATTTTCTTGCTCGGACTAACATTAATCTTTGTGTGTTGTTTATATGGTAATCCAAGTGCCATAGGATGACGAGAAGCATTCATTCTTTATCCCACACACTTAATCCTTTGCACAGCCAACTTGAGCCTGCAAATTCATTTCATGAACCCATTGGTGATCATTCCAAGACGGATGCCGCACCACTTCAAAAATGGAAGAGTTCAAGACTCAGGGATTACGAAGAGAATTCCCGGACTGATATTTAAAGCATGTTTAGACTATATGTCTAACATGATCCCATGAAGATGAGAAAAAGTGGGATTTCAAGAATGGAAATGAGAAAAATCCCCAACATCAAGAAAAAGCAAAGTGCCTGGTAAAAGCAAGGCCGATGCTCGTGAAAACTGTTTGATTGATCCCCAATAAAGCCTAGTTGGGAAGAGAGAAAAACCCCTAAAGGAGTCAGATCAAGAAGACTGCTCCCCAAATGATGTCAGCCGTGGTGCAAAAACACAGACAGAATTGTCAATCTCTTAATACCACAAGAGACGTTCTCTAAAGGACTTGTGCACACCTCAAAAGCGGTTGCACACCTCAAAAATTGAAGATGCATAATGGAAAAGACATGTGACAAGTTTGCAATGATCACCAATGTCAATCCCCTCATAAATTCTAGGCCAAAAACAAGCCTTTTTTTTTCGGTCCCCAATCCTACCAACATCATAACCCTGAAACAGTCTTCTCTGACTAAGACACTTGGGTTAACATATATAGCTTAGCTCGAAGAGGTACGAGCAAGACTATTTCTTTCTCATTTTGCAGGGTTCTCGACTTGTAAACCCGAAGCAGATGGTGAAGACTTTCATTCGATGGCCTCGACTCCAAAGCGGGTCCCCCTTGAAAACCAATATCCAAGCCCAACATTACGGTCCTGTGGAAGACCTCCCGACCGATCAAAATGTATGCGCTGCGAATGAGCCTAAAACCTAGGCACAGGTTAGTAGGGAATTGAGTGCATCCCCTATAAAAACCACTATCTCAAAATAGGTGAGAAGACCTCCTTGTCGAGAAATATTCCAATTGATGTTTTGAACAAACTCTCTTTGGAATTTTCAAACTGTTGATCCAGATTTTCCATGCAAGGAATTTGTGATCACATTTGCATGTTGCAAGAATGCTTTGGATAACCTCCAGCATCAAAATGCACATTTCATGATTAAAACTTAAATCATACGGTTTCGTCAAATGGACAACCGTGGTCTTCCCAAAGATTACTAACGTTTTCTTGGTGAAGAAAAATCTTTCAGGCTCAAACTTCTGCAGGATTCTTGGAAACCCCAAGTCCCAGAAAAACATTTGCTCCGTGGAGTGGAGTACACAGGTTTGAACTTTCTGCAGGATACCTGGAGAACCCAGCTCCCAGAATGTTGCCTCAACAGACTCAAGTGAAGCTTTGTCAAAATAAAATCTTTCACTGCTTCAAAACTGAATTCCCGACAAATTTCGGGATCTTTCAAAAGAAGGGGTGATGATAGGACCCCTTTTCAAAAATCAAGCAGTCCTTGCATGACGTGGAGAACCCTCGTCCTAGGATCCCATTTTCAAAATATCAAACAGTCCTAGCAGACGTGGAGAACCCTCGTCCCAGGACCCATATCAAACAGTCTCATCGGACGTGGAGAACCCTCGTCATGATACCCCTTTTCAAAATTCAGGCAGTCTCATCGGACGTGGAGAACCCTCGTCATGAGACCCCTTTTCAAAAATCAGGCAGTCTCATCGGACGTGGAGAACCCTCGTCATGAGACCCCTTTTCAAAATTCAGGCAGTCTCATCGGACGTGGAGAACCCTCGTCATGAGACCCCTTTTCAAAAACCAGGCAGTCTCATTGGACGCGGAGAACCCTCGTCATGAGACCCCTTTTCAAAGCAAAACCAAGGTAGATACCGCCTGAAGGGTCAACTAAAGGTAGAAACCGCCTGAAGGGTCAACACAAGGTAGAAACCGCCTGAAGGGTCAAATCAAGGTAGATACCGCCTGAAGGGTCAAATCAAGGTAGAAACCGCCTGAAGGGTCAATTCAAGGTAGATACCGCCTGAAGGGTCAACTAAAGGTAGAAACCGCCTGAAGGGTCAAACCATGGTAGATACCGCCTGAAGGGTCAAATCAAGGTAGATACCGCCTGAAGGGTCAAATCAAGGTAGAAACTGCCTGAAGGGTCAAACCATGGTAGATACTGCCTGAAGGGTCAACACAAGGTAGAAACCGCCTGAAGGATCAACTCATGGTAGAAACCGCCATAAGGGTCAGCATGAGGTAGATACCGCCTTAAAAGATCAACACAAAGGTTCGATCCACCATACGGATTAAAATCCCTGGCGAATCCTCAAGCGTGGGATGCGCCTTCCTTAGGTTCCTACCAGTTAGGAATCCCATAATGGTATGACCTACCATACAGGTCAGAGCTTAATCTCCCTAGGATATTCTGAATGACGAGCCCTAGGTATCTGCTTGAAAGTTGTCGCAACCGGCAGCATCTGACAGGTGAGCTTCAGGTAAGCCTCTCTCACTCCGGCCCATGTTCATATTGTTAGAGCAAACCGAGGATTAATTTGAGCTTTCATCAAAGGGCCTTAAGGATTCAATGTCATAGCATTCATTCTCTCATTTTCCCAATTGAGTCGGTTAGGAATCAGGTGCCATCTTATCTTTGAGAGAAACCTCTAACGAGATTCCTCTCAAAGAGGGGCAGCTGTTGACACCTAATTTTTGACCATTTATTATTGTGATTTTTATTCTTTAAAATTAATTAAAAATATCAAAAAAGGTCATAAAATCACAAAATCAACTTTGGAAGCCTTGGCTTGGCCTTAGGAACTAATTTTGAACAAAAAATATTTTTCGTAATTTTTAATAATTTTTTTTTAATTTATTTAATTATTAAAAATACCCAAAAAAATCAGAAAAATACCATTCGTGGTCAGAAAAATACACAAAAATATTCAATAATTTTTTTTTAATTTCCTCTTCAAGTGTGTCACTTTAAATCTCAAAAATTCGGCTCGGGTCACTATGTTCCTTAACAAACATAAACCCGAACCGAGCCCAAAAAATCCTTTTCGAGTCTTTTAATTTTCAATTATCATCTTGTATAAGCTATGACATTGTATTATAAAGTCTTGAAGTGCAATTAGGTCAATTTGCCCTCCAATTTGATCAATTTTAACCAAAAGGGCTTAATTGCATAAAAATCTTTCAATTTAGTCCCCGGTTTCACAAATTTCGAAATTAAATTTCACACGGGCATACCCATTGAAATAAAATACCTCTACCCTATGTTTTTCATCATGATGAATCCATTGGTGGCCTCAATTTTGACTAATTTGGTCGTTTGGACCTCCGATTGAACGAAACCCATATTCGGATCCTAGGGACAATTTGGGGTTTTCACTAAATTTCAATCAATTGATTCTTGAAAACACCTCTATTTGATAGAAAACATGTCAAGGAATCCTATTTTGGTATCAATTTCATGAAAATGGGTCGATGTGGGGCCCAATTTGGCAAAATTGTTCGAACCGGGCCGGTCGGGTCACACCCGACCCGACCCGGTCCGGTCCGAACGGGTCTGCACTTGCAGACCCACCATGGCCGAACGACAAGAAAACAGGGGGTGGGGGAAAGAACGCACCGCGGCATTTTTTTACAAAAAGAAAACGTCGATCGTGGGCGACAAAGGGAAGTGGTCGAAGATGGTGGACGGTCACGAAAGGCCGGTCGGCCATGGACAAAAGGGGAGGACGAGAGGAAAGAAGGGGGGTTCGGCCGGGAGACAAAAAAAATTTTGAGAGGAAGTTGGGGCAGAAACCAACGGAGAGCCGGCGAGCCAGAGCCTTCAGCGACATCCAAGGGGTATTTTTGAAGCTACCACCGCCGCCACTGACCCTCTGACAACTCGGCGTGCCTCTCCGGCCACCTTTCCATACGCGCGTGCCACATGCTCGACGAAATGTCAGAATGGGCATCGTGTTTTTGAGGTTTCGGCCGGGCCTCCCGGGTCTTATTTGTTGCAAGTTTTGTCATATAACTGCATTGGTACTCGCTCTCAGCTCGTGGTAATCTCTATTTTTCATGGAATCGTGGCGGAAGACACGGCTCGAGGGCTCGCCGGCCGTGGTCCGGACCAAGAGCTCGGGGGAGAGTTTCGTGTGATCACCGACCCCAAATAACGCTCAGGTAAGGTTCTACACCTCGCTTAGATGCTGCATGAGGGTTTGGAATCGAGGCTGAACATTGAAAATAGTTTTTCCGAATACCTCGCCGGAGCCGTGTTCGGGGACGTCCGGTTCGCCGGCTTTTAGCGTATTCATGGCATTATTTTTAGTCGTATGTCGATGCTTGAGTCCTAGGGAGTCGATTGCCAAAGGAACGGGCGGAAAATACCAAGTTTTGGGGGAGATCCGCGATTTTCCGGCGAGATTTCCGGCGACCTCGCCGGAAATTTCACTGTTCATCGTCTTCTCAGGCGAGGTCGCCGGCGGTCAACGGTCAATGGCTGACGTGGTGTGCCACGTCAGCCGGGTGGGGGCCGCGCGGGTAAAAAATAAATTAACGGTCCCGATTATGCCACGTGTCGCGATCTGATTTTTTTTAAAATTAATAAATGATTTTCAGATAATAAATAAAAATCAATCCGACGGGTGAGATTGTGCCAAGTGGCACTCTGTGGGACGTTTGATCTACGGCTAGATCGGACATGCCATGAGGGGCCACGTGGCGCTCTCTGGGCCATCCGATGGAGGCTTTTCTAAAAAATTAAGAAAATGATAAAAAAAAAATAAAAAACCAAAAACGGCGTCGTTTTTGCTAGGGCCGACTTCGGCCGTAGGGTTGGGCCGGGCGCCCGCGAGGCGCGGGCCGGGTCTGACCCGGCCCGGAAAATAATTTTAAATATTAAAAAATTCAGAAAATAATAAAATAATAATAATAAATCAAAAAAATCAATAAAAAATAAAAAATCATAAAAAAATTCTAAAAATTCAGAAAAATTCTAAAAAATTCCAGAAAATAGGAAATGGCCACATTCAACTGGCCACGACATGTTTCGGGTCTTTTGACCCCCGGTCTTTCCAAAAATGACGGTTTTACCCTTCCGGCAAACCATCTTCCAAAAAAATTCTAAAAAATTCCAGAAAATAGGAAATGGCCACATTCAACTGGCCACGACCTGTTTCAGGTCTTTTGACCCCCGGTCTTTCCAAAAATGACGGTTTTTCCCTTCCGGCAAACCATCTTCCAAAAAAATTCTAAAAAATCCAGGAAAATCCCAAAAAAATAGGAAATTGCCACAGACAACTGGCCAAGACTCATTCCGGGTGTTTTGAACCCCGACCCTTCTTAAAATGACGATTTCGCCCTTTGGGCGAATCGTCTTCCAAAAATTGATTGTGATTGATAGGAATAGTCGCCCAATCTGCATGAAACCCTGAATCAAACCTACCTCACCTAAACTTGCACCTGCATGAACTCTTAGTCAGGAAAATCACTCGCGTTAGGTACCGAAAGGGCGTTGGTAATGACACCAGCGTAACCAAGTCCCCGAACCCAAAATCTCTGGTTCCGCAAAACTGATCGATCTCTCCCAATCGGTCAGTAAGGTTTCCGGTCTACCCTCCAAGAAAGACCGGTGGCGACTCCAAATGCATGCACAATTTGCACATGCCACCACGACCACACTGAAGGTCGAAAGCGATCGACTCTTATCGTCGAATCCTTGACAAATACTCCCGCCGCGATCGGTAATCCATTAGCCGCGTCCGCTTCCGGACGGGTCGCGACAATCCCTATTTCATTGCTTCTAACCATTCGCTCTGCCTTTCCTCAAACGCTGTCCATGCTCAGGGTGGAAATCAAGGCACTCCGCTTGCACTTTAAGCATTGTGTTTCGAAATCATGGTGAGTTTCTTTGCACTGTCGTAGCCATTTTGACGACGACTGTTCCTGCTATCACATGCCGCTCGTTTCTTAATTTTTCATTGGGATGATGATGAACTTTTGAACCATAAATCCTTGTTCTTTTGTGTTACCAGTGCCATAAGATGTATTCCTAGTGATTCACCCACAACCCAACCTAATACACATATTCATAAGGAGCCACTTGAACTACTTCCAATAGCCAGGGTGAAGACCAGTAGACATGAAAAGAAAAGATCAAGGGAGGAAGGTGAGGTGGCAAGTGGAACTAGAATGTCGAGACTGGGAATGAAGATGACATGTCGAACTTGCTCGAAGATAGGACATAATAGTTCGACATGTCCAATTAAGAAGACTGGCTCAGCCGATGTGAATCTTACGGACACAAGTGCGAGTGCCAAAAGTTGCCTGAAGAATCAGAAGTGACCGAATAGGAGATTGGTGGTTCAGTGTTGACATAGGTTGTTTTCCTTCTTTTTTTTCTTTTTTTTTAGCCGAAAGGTGGAAATTTTTTGGTCATTTTAGATGGCTGTTTGTACATCAATTGGTGTTAGTGAAGTTCTTTACCTGTGAACCCTCTTTGATGTAACTTTTTGATCTGATTTAGATGGCTTTGGGATTACTGAAGTTCCTTGCTGGTGAACCCTCTCTTGTTGTAATGAAATTGGTTTGTTCATCTATTATTTGCACTTTTACTGTATTTGTTAAAAGATGACTCGAATTTGAGCCCGTGACGCAAAGAATATATATACATATATTGTGGGATTCTTAGGGGGCGTTAGTTGATGAAGAAGTCCCGATATCCGTATATATGCTTTATGTTAAGGTGGATTCACTTTCCACGTAAAAAACAAAGAAACGTGGTTGGCGTGTAAAAGTGGAGATATCCATTGAATTCTTGTGCAACAAATAAAGGCAAGATAAGCCAAGAAAGAATAAAATATTCTTTCTTCCTTGCTTCAGTTGGAGTTGCCAGAACGTGAAAAAAAGGAAGGGAAAGTCAAAGATTAGTTTTCTTCTTTGACTTGGTCATCACGTGAATATGTCAGCATATATATATGCTCGGATGTTTTAGGGAGACGCATTGCAGAGGGTATTCTTCATGAAGGTCGTGATTGATGCGAGTGAGATCAGAGAAGACACCATCGAAGCCTTGAAGCGCCATCACGAGTGCTTGATAGAGGAACTTCTTGAAGCGCCGTTCATCGAGTGTTTGAGATTGAGTCTTCGTTTGTCCATGGAATTACATCAAGAGTTCAAGTGTCGAAGCCGGTTAAATCTTGAGGTTCGATTTGTGTTTTAATTCCTTTGCGAGATTGAGAGATTATTTCACTAGGAATTGTGGGCTAAACACTGTGTGTATTCTTGGATGTAATTGGGACTAGGGAACACCAAGATTGTGTTTATGTAACTCGAGTGATCTGTAATCTCTGTGTATCACTCGTTCTATAGTGGAATTCGTCGCTGCTCTCCCCGTGGACGTAAGTCTTTACGACCGAACCACGTACATCTGGTATTCAATTTACTTTTCTCGTTCTGTCTATTTTGATCGATCGCTTGGTTCCGTGCAACAATTGGTATCAGAGCTAGGCTTGCTTTAGTTGAAGCGATTCGATGGCGACAAAAGAAGCTAAAGGAAAAATCGACAAATTTGAGGGGAAGAACTTTGGTTTCTGGAAGATGCAGATAGAACATTATTTATATCAGATGAAGCTGCACGAGCCCCTGTCTGGGAAGAAACCAGAAACGATGAAGCAACCCGATTGGGAATTGCTGGATAGACGAGCGATGGGTGTTATTCGGCTGACGTTGGCTCGTAACGTCGCTTTTAATATTGTCAATGAGAAGACCACTGCGGGTTTGATGAAAGCCCTGTCGGACATGTACGAGAAGCCCTATGCGATCAACAAGGTCTATTTGATGCGACGTCTGTTTAACTTGAAGATAAGCGAAGGTACATCATTTACTAATCATATCAATGAATTCAATGTGATCGTTAGTCAATTGAGTTCAGTTGAGATTGACTTTGAAGATGAGGTACGTGCTTTGATTGTATTATCCTCATTGCCTGATAGTTGGAATACTATTGTTACTGATGTTAGCAATTCTTCTAGGTCAACAAGTTTGACGTTTGATGGGAGTCGAGATTTAATTCTGAGTGAGGATATTCGTAGAAGAGAATCTGGCGAATCTGTATTTACTGCTTTAGTAGGTGAAAGAGGAAGAGCTAGTACTCGTGTTAGCAGAAGTAGTATGAACATGAATAGACGCAGTCAGTCTAGGACTGGCAGTGATGTCTGTTGGAACTGTGGCAAGAGATGGCACCTTAGAAGAAATTATTTTAAGCTGAAAAACGAAAGGGCTGAGGGAATTAGAGTTGAATCTGCAGATGATGTTGCAGCTGTAGCTGAAAATTCTGATGGTGTCGATTGTGTCTTGTCTGTCATTGAGAATTCGTCGTTTGGCGGATGGATTATGATTCTGGTTGTTCTTTTCATGCTACACCAAACAGGAACTGGTTTACTTCTTATCAATGCTTGGATAATAGTAAAGTACAGTTGGGAAACAACGCTGAATGCGATGTTGTGGATGTTGGTAATGTTAAAATCATAATACATGATGGTATTGTGAGGACATTGACTGGGGTAAGACATGTTCCAGAATTCAAAAAGAACTTAATTTCTTTGGGTGCCCTAGATTCAGCTGGATGCAGGTATTCTTCACAAGGTAGACTCTTGAAGATTGTTCGAGGTGCCCTAGTAATAATGAAGGGAATCAAGCATGGCAGCTTGTATAAACTTCAAGGTGAGACATTGATAAGTTTCGCTCTTGAGACGTCGACATCTGTTCGAAAGTCTAATGGCTACTCGAGGAAGGCCTGGGTGTTTGTGCGGAAGCACATGTTTGCTGTTGTTGTTAGGAATACGCGGTCGAGAGCTTTGATCAGAACGGAGACTGGTAAGTTGATCAAGCATGTGCAAACTGACAGTAGCATGGAGTTCTGCTTGAAGCTGGCAAATAAATTCTGCATGAAAAGTAACATAGTGAAACACCGCACTAGTGCCAGTAAACCACAACAGTTTGCAGAATTGATGAGCAGAGCATTACTAGAGACGACACGTGAAAAGATCTCTAGTGCTAGTATGGCTAGGAGAATTCTAGCGGATGCGCTTAGTATAGAGAGCTACTTGGTGACTAGATCCCAATTGACTGCGATCGGATATCGGACTCCCGAAGAAGTGTGATCAGGTAATGTTGCTGATGATTCTATTTTTAGAATATTTAGTTGCCGGTGTTATTATCGAGTAAGTGATGGTAAGCTCGATGTGGAGGCAAGGTGCATATTCCATGGCTATGTACGAGGTGAGTGTGGCGATCAGTTATGGTGCCCGAATATAAATTCACCGGTTTGTAGCAGAGAAGTTACATTTGACGAGTCTCTAGTACTTTTGGCTAGGAGTGATTATGGTAGTGTTCATACGGATCTGGACGGTGTTCAGCTTGAGGTAGAGTTACAACCAGAAACTCCTGAGGTAGCGGGTACTAGCGTGGTAATCGACACAGATGGTGCTTGTAGCGAGGTGGAGCCTATAGAGCCAATGGTTGCTGTAACCGCTAATAGTGACAAGGTACGTATTCGATCTCCTGAAAGATATGGATGCAACGAAGGTTTTGCTTTATCTGCGATTGAGGAGCTTGTATCAAATAGTCCTTGTGGAGCAGTTAAAGGTGCATGTTTAGTTGGTGTTTTGATGAGGTCCACGATTATGGCGAAGTTCAAGCATGGCTTGGACTTGGATGATATCTATGGCGGTTGAGTCCATTGGGGGCTGTTGGGAGAGTAGCGGTGAAGTTCGGATTCTAGCAGAAGCGATTGCGGCTTGACTCAAATGTCGAGCCAAGGTGGAGATTGTTAAAAGATAACTCAAATTTGAGCCCGTGACGCAAAATAATATATATACATATATTGTGGGATTCTTAGGGGGCGTTAGTTGATGAAGAAGTCCCGATATCCGTATATATGCTTTGTGTTAAGGTGGATTCACTTTCCACTTAAAAAACGAAGAAACGTGGTTGGTGTGCAAAAGTGGAGATATCCATTGAATTCTTGTGCAACAAATAAAGGCAAGATAAGCCACCTTGCTTCAGTTGGAGTTGCCAGAACATGAAAAAAAGGGAGGGAAAGTCAAAGATTAGTTTTCTTCTTTGACTTGGTCATCACGTGAATATGTCAACATATATATATGCTCGGATGTTTTAGGGAGACGCATTGCAGAGGGTATTATTCATGAAGGCCGTGATTGATGCGAGTGAGATCAGAGAAGACACCATCGAAGCCTTGAAGCGCCATCACGAGTGCTTGGTAGAGGAACTTCTTGAAGCGTCGTTCATCGAGTGCTTGAGATTGGGTCTTCGTTTGTCCGTGGAATTACATCAAGAGTTCAAGTGTCGAAGCCGGTTAAATCTTGAGGTTAGATTTGTGTTTTAATTCCTTTGCGAGATTGAGAGATTATTTCGCTAGGAATTGTGGGCTAAATACTGTATGCATTCTTGGATGTAATTGGGGCTGGGGAACACCAAGAGTGTGTTTGTGTAATTCGAGTGATCTGTAATCTCTGTGTATCGCTCGTTCTATAGTGGAATTCGTCACTGCTCTCCCCGTGGACGTAGGTCTTTATGATCGAACCACGTACATCTGGTATTCAATTTACTTTACTCTTTCTGTCTATTTTGATTGATCGCTTGGTTCCGCGCAATAGTATTGAATTGAGAAACATATTGCATAAGAAAGGAGATTTCGAACAACTTTCACTTTATTGATATTCATACTCCAACATGTGCACAAATACAGTCTATGTTACAAAAATGTCGAAATAACATGCTTCCTATATTTACTCTAAACACCCACGTCTCAACCAGCGCTGTGTTCTATATTGAACTTTGTTTCTTTAGCACTGTCGCATCTTGTTTGACACATTTAAGTTGTGTCTCGAGAGATCTGACTTCAGCATCCATCAAAATCAAACTAGAGCCGATGCGTCAAGCAAAAGTTGGAATGATTACGCCCTTGGGAAAAGAAATCAAAAAAAATCCCATGTTGAACGCCAGCCGTCAAATTAAGAGACGTCATTTAAAAGACATAAATCTTCGATTTATATCTTTTAAAGGGGGCATTTGTTAACACCAAAAGTTACCTAGGGGTCACGTGTTGCGCACGAGAGGAAGAATGATTACTTATGGAAGGGTGTGCGCAGGCTCGGTAAAGATCAGCTATGGATACGCCACGCGTAGAGGGTAATTTTGGCGGGCTTTTTTCCAAAATAATTTTTTTTAAAAAAAATAATTACCAAAATAATAGTAAAAAAAAATAATTACCCAATTGGGTGCCAATCGGCAATGGGCCTCCCGATTGGCATCCAAATCAGAATTTGGGCCCTAATCGGCAGGCCCATTGCCGATTCGATTTTTTTTAAATAATAAGTATTTACTTTTAATTTATATTTTTTATAAAATTCTTAATTAAATAATAAATGATATTGGTATTACGTAAACTTTGAGGAAAAAAAAAAGACAAGCACTACATAATTCATATTCCACCATTCAAATTTACTTTTAATTTATATTTTTTATAAAAGTTTTAATTAAATAATAAATTATATTGGAATTACGTAAACTTTGAGGAAAAAAAAAAAGACAAGCACTACATAATTCATATTCCATCATTAAAATTTACTTTTAATTTATATTTTTTATAAAAATTTTAATTAAATAATAAATTATATTGAATGGTGTAATTCCAAACATGTGAATTATGGATGCATAGTAATATACTATGGTTTCTCTATCTATAGGGCATACCCAATTAGTACATGTATATATAGATTGAGAAATTGCAAGTAAATTCAAAATGTATATCGTTGTATGTTCGGGTTTAATAATTATAATTAATAAGTGAGCGTAACTTATCTTCATCTGCAAGGTAAGTTATAAATAGTCATTATAGATTATTTGCGGAAGGGAACTCGGCGTTACTAGGAGATTATATGAGGAAAGCTATATTTTTTCAGAAAAGGTACATTTTTCGTGAAATAAATGGAGGCTAAAGTTTTTTTTTTTTAATAGAAATCAATCGGGATAGATTTATGATGACTGTTTTTTTTTTTTTTTTTAAGATGGGAAACCAAAGAGAAGGCCGAAGTAGAATCTACCAAACCACCCTAAAGGCTCGGAGCCTATCGTCTCTCTCGCTCGCACGACCCTACAAGATCTCACCGTACAGAATTTCAAAGACAAGCCGCTCGAAGAAGCAGATCAACGTTCGGGTGCAGAGGAAGTGAACTCGACTCGTTGAAGCTTTCCGTTTGAATCGTGGTTCGTGTCCGAGAGCGGTTGCTGATCGAGTTTCTATTTTTTTCCCTTTTCTCGAGGTGCGTTTTCTTCTCCCCTCTGTTCCTTTTTCGCGATTGTGCCCTGAGGACGTTGTTCTGAGTTTTCAGTGCGTATTTTGTCGTCTCTTGCGGGCAGAAAGTGTGGGAGTTAGTTTCGTTTCGTCTGTGCAGATACCTCTGCTTTGTTGCGGGAATCGTTGTTTAAGAGTTTACGTGATTGGGCGGTGTAGGTCTTGGGGCATGTTCATTGATGTCTATGTGTCTGATTGAAACGAATGGGGTTCTTAGACACAGAGTTGTGGTAATGATGATTGAAACGAAATTTTGGGATAAAATGGTTTGCTAGAATTTATTAGAGGGAGACCGGTGTCAGTGATCGACATTGCCAGTCGCATAATGTGAACGTTGCTTGCACCGAGTAGCGATGGTGAATGGTATTCTATATTGATATTGATTGACGGTTGTAATTGCTCTCTGTGCAGCATACGGAAGCACTATGATTCCTGGTGAGTTCACCCACAGGACAGGTGACGCTCTTGCCAGAGCCCATAAGCTGGCAAAGAGGTCCCATCATAAGGAAGTTACTCCTCTCCATGTTGCCGCGGTTCTAATCCCGGATCCCACCGGAATTTTCAGCAAAGCCATCAGCAATGTTGGGGGTGAAGAAGCCGCGAAAGTGGCGGACAGATTGTTTAACCAAGCTTTGAAGAAACTTCGTTGTCAGAGTCCACCTCCTGATGAGATCCCTGCGAGCACTAGCCTACAAAAAGCAATGAGACGTGCCCAATCTGCCCAAAAGTCTCGTGATCAGTTGATAATTGGCCTTCTCCGGGATTCACAAATTTGTCGGCTACTTAAGGAAGCTGGGGTTGCTACTGCCGCAGTGAAATCAGAGCTCAAGAATCTTCATGGGAAAGAAGGGAAGAAGGTGGAGAGCGCTTTCTGCGACACTAGCTTCCAAGCATTGGAGACATATGGAAGGGATTTAGTGGAGCAGGCCGGCAAACTTGACCCAGTTATTGGGCGGGATGAGGAGATAAGAAGGGTTATAAGGATCCTGTCAAGGAAGACTAAGAACAATCCAATTCTCACGGGAGAGCGTGGTGTGGGCAAAACTGCTATTGTGGAAGGTCTGGCTTAGAGAATAGCGAGAGGCGATGTGCCTCGCAAACTTAAGGGTGTCAGGCTTATTGCATTGGATATGGGTGCTTTGGTAGCCGGAGCGAAATATAGAGGAGAATTCAAGGAGACGATCTTGAAGGAGGCTGAAGGAAAAGTTATAGTGTGTATTGATGAAATTCACCTTGTTCTTGGTGCTGGGGGTACCGAAGGATCCATGGATGTTGCCAATTTTTTTAAACCCATGCTTGCCAGAGGACAGCTGTGATGTATTGGCACTACGATGCTTGAGGAATACAGGAAATACATAGAGAAAGATGCTGCATTTGAGAGAAGGTTCCAGCAACTCTATGTGGCAGAACCTGGTGTGCCTGATACTATAAGTATCTTGAGAGGATTGAAGGAGATATATGAAGGACACCATGGTGTTCGAATTCAAGATCGGGCTCTTGTTGTTGCCGCGCAGCTGTCTAGTAGATACATAACTGGTAAGGCTTGCACCCGGTCGATCTAGCACTTTTCAAAGTTCTTTGGATATTGCCAAGGTAACTGACTACCTATGGTTATTTTTCTATGCAGGTCGTCATCTGCCCGAGAAAGCAATTGATTTAGTTGATGAAACTTGTGCAAAGCTGAGGGTTCGACTAGACAGCGAGCTAGAAGAGATCGATAATCTCAAACAGAAAAGACGGCAGCTGGAAGTTGAACTTCATGCATTAGAAAAAGAGAAGTATAACGCTAGTGAAGCTCGCGTTATTGAGGTAAGTTTGAAGAATCTGCTGAGAAAGTTTCTTACGCTTAATCTGTTTATCAAATTCTTTCATTAAATATCTGTCGAACATTTCTCATTTACTCGCAGGTTCGTAAAGAGTTGGATGACTTGAGGGATAAGCTTCAGCCACTGATGATGAAGCACGGAAAGGAAAATGAAAGGATTGATGAAATAAGGCGACTTAAAGAGAAGCGTGAGGAGCTCTTGTTTGCACTGCATGAGGCTGAAAGAAGATATGATCTGGCTAGAGTTGTGGACCTACGATACGGTGCAATTCAAGAAGTGGAAGCAGCCATTGCACAGCTGGAAGGAAATACTGAGGAGAACTTAATGTTGACGGAGGCTGTCGCACCGGACCATATAGCTGAGGTTGTGAGCAGCTGGACTGGCATTCGTGTGACGAGGCTCGGTCAGAACGAGAAAGAGAGGTTAGTCGGACTGGCTGAGAGGCTGCATCATAGAGTTGTGGGGCAAGATCACGCAGTCAGCACTGTTGCAGAGGCTGTTTTGAGGTCAAGAGCAGAACTGGGAAGACCGCAACATCCAACTGCCTCATTCTTATTCTTAGGTCCAACTGGTGTTGGCAAGACTCAGCTTGCCAAGGCCCTTGCTGAGCAACTCTTTGACGACGAAAATCTTCTAATTCGGATTGACATGTGGGAGTATATGGAGCAGCATTCTGTGTCAAGATTAATCGGTGCCCCTCCTGGGTAAGCATATTTCACTTTATGTATTCGCTTTGTATCACATGCTTGCTGCAAATGTTTGTGGCAAAATCTGATCCTTGTCTTGTCCGTTGTAACATGCAGTTATGTTGGACATGAAGAAGGTGGGCGACTAACTGAAGCTGTGAGGAGAAGGCCCTACAGTGTTGTGTTGTTCGACAAAGTGGAGAAAGCCGACATAGCTGTTCTCGATATACTCCTCCAGGTTCTTGATGATGGCAGATTAATTGATGGCCAAGGCCGAAGGGTTGACTTTAGGAACACGGTAATCGTCATGACCTCGGACGTTGGAGCAGAGCACTTTCTATCAAGCCCGATGCAAGTTGATCGTGATCGGTTTATGCTGGAGGTAAGGCATCAGTTTGCACTCGAGCGAACAAATTGTTGCGTAGGTTATAATCAGAATGCTGGCATATCTTTTCAATCGAACAGGTGAGGAAGCACTTCATGCCAGAGTTGCTGAGCCGGCTCGACGAGATCGTAGTGTTTGATCCTCTCGCGCATGAACAACTGAGAAAGGTGGCCAGGTTGCAAATGAAGGATGTTGCAAGTAGATTGGCTGAAAGAGGCATCGCTTTGGCTGTCACCGATGCGGCCTTGGACTTTGTCTTAGCAGAGAGTTATGATCCGGTAGGTTTTCGGTCTACATAGGTGTCGGGTTCCCTGCTTTACTTTGTGAATCCGTCCGGAATCACATATTGTTGACTTGCCTCATTCCCATTACAGGTTTACGGTGCTTGGCCAATCCGGAGATGGCTTGAGAAGAAGGTGGTGACTGAGCTCTCGAGAATGCTTGTGAGGGAGGAGATAGACGAGAACTCGACCGTCTACATCGATGCGGGATCCAATGGGCAGGATTTCGTGTATTGCATGGAGAAGAACGGAGGCTTTGTGGATGCCACCACCGGGCAGAGGTCGGACATGCTGATCGAAATTCCGAATGTGCTTCTGAGAAGCGATGCTGTGCAGGCGGTGAAGAAGATGAAGACTGAAGAGATAGAAGATGATTGGAGCAACTAGAGGATAAAAACAGAGGGTGATCGGGGAGGAGGAAAGAGTGTTATGTAATAGATTATTTTCCTTTTTATACCCATGGATAATTTGGTGG
Organism: Rhodomyrtus psidioides; assembly: GCA_021437785.1. Classification (NCBI taxonomy): domain Eukaryota; kingdom Viridiplantae; phylum Streptophyta; class Magnoliopsida; order Myrtales; family Myrtaceae; genus Rhodomyrtus; species Rhodomyrtus psidioides. Next base: position 6,139,825 of record JAILYB010000015.1, on the reverse strand, counting down.
TAAGGGTGTTGTGATCTTTCTTAACGAATCTTGTGGTCGTAGCTACTTAAGATGTAGTTTGGATTGGGAACTTCTGATTAGTGTTGTCTTCTGTTTCTGCCTCGTAGAACTCATTATGAATTTTTTTACAGATGCTTTTGCTTTCGGCTGTCATGTTCTTGTTTAGATTGGGTATTTCTGTATTGAAGACTTGACTGAACTTATGCGGTGGAGGTTGATGGTCTTGTACCTCTTAATATGCTGCCTCCCACTCTCTTTATGGTGCGCAAATATGTGTTTTCTGATAAAACCTCGGACTGATGTCACTGTATTATGGTTTATGAATAATAAAGTGACTCGTGGTTTTGCGATGTCTGTCCGTTGGATGGGAAATTTGACCTTCGTAGATGAGCGAGCTTCGTTTTAGCATTGTAATAGTTAAAAATAGCTTCTATTGCATCTTCCTGAGCACCGAGGTTGAATAGAACTTGTTAATTTCTCGATAGGTTTATTTCGGTTGTCGTATTAACCTCTGGAAGTTGTTAATTTCTCTAAATTTATCATTTTATATTGTATTAATAGATTCTGGGAAGTATTGACCTCACTCCATGCAGTTGCAATTTGTCCCTGTTCCATGAGATATTCACGCTTTAGATGCATTGATTAATTTTAAGTGGACAGGTTGTGGTCCAGTATGCCTAAAAGCACATGACACGGCAAGAGCTCCTCCAAAGGACACCTCAACATCTCCAAGTACCAGTCCACGGAACAAATTCTCCAGCAAAATCAAACACGTACGTTTACATCAGATCCCAACACCAAAAAGTTCAAGGAGATACCAGGGCTGAGGTCGCGAGGCTTGGGAACGCCGGATCTAGGGTCACCGGCCCTGTGTGACACTGGACGATGCCAGCCTAGGGTCGCTACCCCTGGGCGACACTGGACGACGCTGGCCCTAGACGACACTGAGTTGAGGTTGCCGGGCCCGGGGGATGTCGGATCTAGGGTCGCCAATCCTAGGTGACGCTGAGCGACGCCTGCCTTAAGGCTGCCGGCAAGATTTACGGTGGTGAGGTTGATGGTTGGTGTCGATGGTGAGTATTTAGGGCTTAAGTTTATAGTGGTTGTACCATATGAAGAGTGAACGTAATTTTTATTGATAAAACTCTGTATATATATACATAATAAACCCAATGACCATTCTACCCTTTTACATCTCTAACACACATGAAGCTGCAGAAGTTCGATAATCGCAACCCATCACAAGACTGATGCCCAAATTAACATATCGAACTCATAATATTACATGAAAAAGAGGTGATCTGCCTATCTTGATAACAACTCGTAGCTCCCATTGCGCATACCATGTGACAGTGTTTGTTACGATATAATAAGTGCAAGAGTGAAGAAAGACGGAGACAGACACTGAGTCATCAGATTTTCACTAAAGAGATCCAATTGAGGTGACGAGCATACATTGATCATCTGGCGAAATCCTCAAGAGGTGTGATAAACATCGGATTTTATTGGCCTTCAGTTTCATGATTAACTCATTTATACCAGGAGAAACCCTGCCGATAGAAAGCCCAGTATGGACTTCAATAGTAGTTCTAATGAAAGAAAAAATTGCAAATTATCTGCACCAAAATATACACATAAGGCATAATTAACCTATTTCAAGATGCATCAAATCAACACAAGACCCTTTTAAGGACCAGAAAGTGAACTTCGCCCAAGCCATCATCTAGTTATGGTGGGCATAAAATCCAAGAAGCACACTTGCCAGTTTTAATTATATACACATGGCAATGATGGCATACCGTTCGTTTCCTATAAAACATTCAGAAAAATTATTCACATCTCGCGACAAATACAGTTCATATGTCATAACTTTAACAGTTCAATTCCAGATGCCTCAAAGTGCATGTCTTTGAGAATACGAAACCTACCGTTGTTGCCTCCCATATTATGACTTGGAAAACTGAAATTTCATTGTGGAAAGATCCATCTTTATGGTCATTATTCAACATATTTAGTCTTACATTATAGGTCGAACAAATTCCACTAATGGCTGTCGAACAATCAACAATGATATCCTCATGCACTTGACTTATAGAGATCTAGGTAGAAGCAATAAATCAAACAAAGTAGTTAACACACCTCGGGAGAGGCTTAAGTACACCCCAAATGCCATAAGTTGTGTACGACGCTCACTTTAGTGTCAAAACTTTCAAATCGATCACTTAAGTGCCAACTTCTTTTGAAAACGATCACTTTAGTGTCAACTCCGATTTAAGCTGACGTGGTTCGTCGAAAATCCGACACGTGTATTTTTATTATTATTTGAGTTGACGTAGCTCATCGGCCTTAGCACTGGAGTGATCGTTTTTAAAAGAAGTTAGCACTTAAGTGATCGAAATTATAAAAACTTAGCACTAAAGTGATCGATTTAAAAATTTTGGCACTAAAGTGAGCGCCGTACACAATTTATGGCACCTGAAGTGTACTTAACTCTCTCGGGGGCCTTTTATTTAGGAAATCTTGAACTCGGGACAAGGAAGGGTTGAAGAAAGATAATGCAGAAATGACAGATATTAAAATAGAAAACATAAGGGATGAACAAGGATAATGACCACAAAATTACCTTGCAGTCCATTCTGCAATTGCTTTTCCAACTCCACAGAACTCTGCAAGCTCATCGATGCCTTCATCAATGCACACAGTGCTATCCACATCAAAGCACACAGCATCGGTATTTCTCCAAAGGTCAAGAACTTCTGGACATACAACAGACAATTCAGATCATCGAAAGAACAGAGTTAAGAGGTCACCTAAATACTCGACTCCCCCAATGATGTTTAAATGTTTCCGGTGAAGCACGCAGTTTAGACGTTACCAAGCCATTTCCTCTAATTCACTTTCTAAACAGTGGCTTAATAAACCAGAATAATATAAATTGCGCATCAACTCAAGTTCAACTGTGATTTCAGTGAATACCCCCAATTCACTGTATAAAACCTTTAGACGGCAATTTGTTGCCAGAGCGACTCCACTTTGAGGCCTCCAGTGGATGAACAGAGGCAGAAACCGAGTTAAATGACTTTGAGCTCATGGTCATCCACACTCGGTTTCTGTATGGAGTCTTCACGTATCTCAAAGCCGATGTCGGAACAAGAGGCGACAGAAGCCAACTTCTGTGGGTATAAACTCGTGTGCTTTGTACGCTCTTCACACCTTCCATCAAAATATCTGTTTCCAGCAGATCAAAGACATGAATGAGATGGAACCCAAGCGCCAACATGGTGTCATTGCTCCATCAAAGTAAATGGCTCCACGAAATCGGCCATCACACAACGTACTTGAGCTTAAACCGATAGGTACGACCAGCCCTCTTAAACCACGTAACACACGAGCAAAATGCAAAATGTGAAAAATAAAGTGAGTGCATTTGGTGACCTTAATTGACCACCAAAAAAAAAAAAAAATCGTGACCTTGAGCAAGAGACAGCGAAACGAGAATTGAATGATAAGGGCACGAGTTTCACATTAAAAAGGCAACACTTAGTAACCATCTGAAGGAAAACCTTCGAGAGAATATGAACAGCGTGGTTTAATATATATATTTTTATCGCTATGTCAGAGTAAAAAATTTCCATTTATTCCTTGATGCAATTATTTCTTGTTTCCAAAGTATAATCTATGGAAAATGGATGTAAAAACAAAAAATAATAATAATAAAAACCCAAAAGTTAATCATTTCCATTCATATAAAAAAGACGTCCATCAAGTTCACAAATTTGACCGACCCTTGTGCGACACGTCTTCCAAATAGTAGTTTTTCGAGAACATATCATAGTAAAGAAAAGGGATAAATGCGTTGGAAGTCTTAAAACTTATCACGAAAGCACAATCGAGTCCTAAAACTTTCAAAAAGTGCAATCAGCATTCCCATAACTTGTCAAATTGGCCCACTAAAGTCCTTCCGTTGATTGCACTTTTTGAAAATTTTAAGAGTTAATTGCACTTTCTTTACAAGTTGTAGGACTTAATTCCATTTTTTTTAAAATTTTTTGACTCAATTGCATTTTCGTGACAAGTCGCAATAGAACTCCCACGCATAGCAGAAAAAATAGACAAACCATTCTGCTCTTTCACATATCCAAAGTGTTGGATCTAGCAATATCATCTAGAGGGGGGTGAATAGGTGATTTTGAAACTACTTTAAATTTCTTGCGGAATTAAAAGCAATCTCAATATACTATTAGGATCAGGAACAATATGAACAGCGTGCAGAAGAAAGAAACTAAACACACGGATGGAGTTTAGAGAAGAGAAATATGCACGCTGAGTTTATAGTGGTTTGGCTTGTTAGGCCTACGTCCACTCTCCCACGATGACAGTCGATTGGCTGGATTTCACTATGATGAATCGAAGAAATTACAATCGATTAGGTGCTCAGTCTCTCTCTTACAAATCCTCACAATGAAATGAAAATATCGAGCACTCAGAATACTTTGGTGAATTTGAATAACTCTTGCACTTTGGATTGTTGTTCTTTTTTTTCGTAGATCACCATGGTTCTTCTTTAATACTCCTTTGCCTCCAAACTTAGCCGTTGGATACACGATCAAAGGATCGCTCTTCAATCTTTTGGACGTCATCAATCATGATTGAACGAAACTATATCTGAGAAGATATGATAACCGTTGAGATGGAAATTGAACCCTTCTGATTTAGCTGCCCATACAGCCAAATCTCTAGTTTCCATAAGTGGAGTAGATTCAAATAAGTTGCCAAGAATATTCTCGGAAGGTAATATCTGATCGTAGATTTTCCCTTGATTGATTAGATGAAATATCTTTGTTAACCAAATATAACAAACTTCCATAATAAAACTTGCCTAGATCGGAAACCTGTCATTCGTGGGTCTTCATCATTTGCAGAAACTTATCAATCTTCAGAAGCAGTCTTCAGAACGAAAGAACTCTCTGAATCTGAACGAGTATAATGGAATGATAATCCTGAGCTTCAATAAGGTCCATCTGTCATTGCAAATAACTTCTTAGAAGAAGTAACCAAGTTGGAGTACATATTGTATTTGACCTTCAAGAGCAGATCCATCTGAAGGTCTTCAGATGCACTCCATCTGACCAACGTTAGAAGCACTTTCATCTGACCACCTTAGAAGCACTTTATGGCTACTCTTCCCTTGAGACTAAGAGACCAAAAAATGGATCGATACAAGCTTCTACTTATACATTCTTTCTGCAATAAACATTTCAACCATTACACAGATCATGTGCATAGTTTTGTCAAAATCAAAATAGTATGGAACTTTCCACAACAATCTTCCCCTTTTTGATGATGACGAAACTTCCGAAATAACAAGTGTGTATAGATTATATTGGAAGGTAGATCTTGAAATAATAACATTAGAAACATGAGAATGATGAAATATCATCCGATCACCAGGAATTTCAACGCATGAGTCACACCTGCAAATATCTTAAATAGAAACTTATGCACAGTTATAGAGATATACTGTAGAGATACTATAAAGAACTTTCTCTCCCCCTTTTTGTCATCAACAAAATTAAGAGTTCATGTGAAGAGAATAAATGAAAAATTCAGTACATAAAGTTTTAAGAATAGAATCAAGAAATGAACAACTGGTAGCGAAAATCTTTAAGTGGATGAGGATGGAGGCATTTTTGAAGAGGAAGGGATAGCGTCAAGCTCTTGATCAACCTCCATAGGTGACTCCTGGACATAGTCTGTCCCCACATGAAGTGCATGATCCCTGATTGCTTGAGTGGTAGGAAGTCCTTGAGCTGGCCTGTCATCTCGAACGAGAGTATTGGTTGGCATTTTAGCTACCTCAGCACAGAACATCCTGCCATAGAGATCAATGGAATTCTCTAGTATGTCCACCTTCTATGTTAGGCCGGGGAGGACCCGCGCCGAAAAGGCCCGCAATCCATATTTTAGAGTGGGGGCTTCGATTGGCAATCCATTAGCCCGTCAGAAGGTGGCGGCTTCAGTTCATTTGGGGGACGGGCAGGTGGAGCTGCAGTAAGTTGAGGAGGTTTGGGAGAATCATATTCAACCATGTATTTGCCAACGGCCACCGTCTTCGCCAAGAGGTCCTACGATCGGATCACCGTCTAGGTATCTTTGGAAAAGAGAATCTTTCTTCTTTTTCTTTTTCCTGGGGGAACTACAAAATTTACTCGAATCGACATGTCCAAATTCCTATCAAAAACTGAGTAATAATCTATCTTAGAACACGACTCAACTGAATAAGGCCTATTTATCGCTAAGATGACACCTACGCACCAATAAAATGCTCACTCATAGCGGACGCACTTGTTGTCCGCTACGCGCAGCTTGCGCGATAAACTTAAACATACCATAACTTCTTCATCTTAGCTTCGATTTAAACGAACTTGTAGTCTAAAGAAAGCTCTTTTAATGTACAACAAAACCCCAACATGGCTTGTTCAGAATCTGTCCGAAAATCGGCAAGAACGGAACAACATATTCCGATCGCGCATTGTTCACTGCGCATGGCAAACTTCCAAATTTTGTTTCGCAAATCGAGTTCTGTAAAGTCCCACAGCTCCACAACACTCTAAACAATTGTTCTCCTAAAGAATCTCAACTTAACGACCCCAAAATATGACTTCACGGCTCAACTTTCTCATAAATCCGAATTTGAGCCCTAAAAACGGAAATCATTCCGATTAGATGAACGAGGAGTGCGAGCACTTACCGAGTCTTGTGAATCGAAGTTGAATTGTCTTGGTGAGATATGGTTCGTGTGCGCTGTTCCTTTTCTTTTTCTTTTTTCTTTTTCTTCTTCTTCTTCCTCTTCCTCTTCTCCTTCTCATTCTCTTTCCTTCTTCTCTGGCTCGACTGTTTTTTTTTTCTCCTCGTTACTGCCCCCTCCTCCTTTCTTTTATAATAAAAGCCCCCCATTTTTCTTCTTTGACTTTTCATTCTTTTTTTTTCCTTTTTTTTCTTTTCTCTTTGACTTGGTCAAAACCATATTTTACATTCTCCCATCCTTAAAAAAAAAAATCATTCTCGAAATTTAGACATACTTTAGTGGTAAGTAAAGACATTTGCGCTTTATCTCTTCCTCAAGTTCTCACGCGGCTATAGTTAATCTATCAAAAAATGCCCAATATGTTGGTCTCATCACCTTGCGTTCTTTGTAGACCCACTTCTATTTAGGTACCTCAAGAAAGATGTAACTGCCCATCCATTTGTTAATACTCAATTTCACTTGTCGAAATCAGACATTGATCAATAAATCGTCCAATATCGCTCCTTATTTGATTCCATCGAAAGGACACTCTTAAATTCCTTTTTCATTTTAATGTCTCGCCTGCTGCTTTGTTGCTGGAAAACTGGTAATTTGACAACGGACAAAGTACTTAATTAGTGATATCTGAACTGCCATTATTTTATTCTCTTAATAGCTTAAAAGTGGAAGATTAATAAAGGGCCAAGGCCTTAGTTTTACCTCTGTACTAGGCTTTCATCTATTTGAATCTGATTTAAAAGACTCAAATATTTCGGTAAATCAGGATGAATAAACATATTATTACGACACTCGTCAACCCCACCGTCGCTTTGAGGATGACCTCGAAATGGAAACTCTAATAAGTGCCAATAAGAAGGTTTGTCATATTCACAGGGGTTTTGCGCTTTTCTGCTTCTAGATTTACTTGTGTATCCTTATATGATTGCCCATATGAAATGAATTGTCCAGGGACAAAAAGAAGCCCCTCGCAAGTCTTCCGGTTGTCCGAAGGAACAATTCTAAGATTCAGTCCCTTCTTTTCTAATGATGTGGAGGCGCACTGCCACTGGCACATGCTTATCTCAAATGTTTTAGGGCTTAACTTAGGCGGTTGATCTTGCTCAATCTGTTGCGACAACATGCTAATATAATATTCTGTTCTACACGTGTTAGAATCGTAGAGAAGGATGGAATATGAGAAGAGAAAAGGGAAGCCAAGCGCTGGATATCATTTGATGAGCCCAGCAACAGGGCATGAGCAGTGGGACCGTGGCTGCCTGTGGTCAGTGGCCCATCTCAAAAACCAATAATCGATGGAACTTATATTGAATAAAATAAGAACATTGATTAGCCAAGTTTTCTCTCGGCACAAGGACGGAAAGCCGTTTGTTCTTAATCAGGGAGAGTTCAATTTAAGTTTTCTTAATAATGAAAAAGGGAAAAAAAAAAGCACAAATCGAATCCATCCTTCCATAAATCACTTACTTGTAGGACGAGAGAATCGGGCAATTTTCCTAATTAATATTTTAAAAAAAAATCACCAAAATAATATTAAAATAAAAATAATTACCAAATTGGGTGCCAATCGGCGGTTGGGCCGCTGATTGGCACCCAATTTGGAAGTTGGGCCACATTCGGCGGCCCAACCGCCGATTGGCAACCCCAATCGGCACTTGGGCCGCCGATTGGGGCCCCAATTTGAATATGGGCCCCAATCGGCGGCCCAAGTGCCTATTGGGAACCGCCGCCGAATGCGGCCCAGCTTCCTCATTCAGGTCCCAATCGGCGGCCCAATCGTCGATTGGGACCGCAAGCCATTTTTTTTTAATTTTAATTATTTAATTTATATTTTATTTTTTATAAAAGTAATTATTAAATAATAAATTATATTGAAATTACGTAAATTTTGAGAAAAAAAATAAGCACTACATAATTCATATTCCATCATTAAAATTTACTTTTAATTTATATTTTTTTCATAAAAGCTGTAATTAAATAATAAATTATATTAAAATGATATAAAATTTGAGAAAAAAAAAAGAACAAGCACTACATAATTCATATTTCACCATTAAAATATACTTTTAATTTATATTTTGTATATTATCAATTACATAATAAATTATATTGAAATTACGTAACTTTGAGGAAAAAAAGACAAGCACCACATAATTCATATTCCACCATTAAAATTTACTTTTAATTTATATTTTTTTATAAAAGCTTCAATTAAATAATAAACTATGTTAAAATTACGTAAATTACGTGGGAAAAAAAACAAACACTGCATAATTCATATTCCACCATTAAAATTTACTTTTAATTTATATTTTGTATATTATCAATTACATAATAAATTATATTGAAATTACGTAACTTTGAGGAAAAAAAGACAAGCACCACATAATTCATATTCCACCATTAAAATTTACTTTTAATTTATATTTTTTTATAAAAGCTGGAATTAAATTATAAATTATATTAAAATGATATAAAATTTGAGAAAAAAAAAGAACAAGCACTACATAATTCATATTTTACCATTAAAATATACTTTTAATTTATATTTTTTATATTATCAATTACATAATAAATTTTATTGAAATTACGTAACTTTGAGGAAAAAAAGACAAGCACCACATAATTCATATTCCACCATTAAAATTTACTTTTAATTTATATTTTGTATAAAAGTTTCAATTAAATAATAAAATATGTTAAAATTACATAAATTACGTGGGAAAAAAAAACAAACATTGCATAATTCATATTCCACCATTAAAATTTACTTTTAATTTATATTTTTTATATTATCAATTACATAATAAATTATATTGGAATTACGTAAACTTTGAGAATAATTACCAAAAAAAGACAAGAACTACACAATTCTTATTCCACCATTAAAATTGACTTGTAATTTATAATTTTTATATTATCAATTATTAACTAATAAATTATATTATAATTACGTAAACTTTGAGAAAAAAAAGACAATGACTACATAATTATGTAGTAATATAAATTAAAAGCAACTTTTTTATAAAATTAATTATTAAATAATAAATTATATTGAAATTACGTAACTTTGAGAAAAATAAATAAACACTACATAATTCATATTCCACCATTAAAATTTACTTTTAACAATTAGTGAAATTTCAGATTTTTCTCCATTTACGTTTTTGCCCTCAATTTTTTAGAATTTTTCTAGATTACACCATGGGACATGCGAGTGTGTCCGATATGCAAAAAAAATCGACAGCATGCGTCCGTGTAACATAACAGAGACGTCGATGGTAGCGTCCTGTGGTTAGATAATTGACGCAAGTATCCACCATTAAAAATTGGGCAATTTATATTTTTTGTAAAAGTTTTCAAGTAAATAATAAATTATATGGGAATTACGGCATGCCTGAGGAAAAAAAAGCAATACATAATTCATATTCCACCATTAAAATTGACTCATAATTTATATTTTTGTTATAAAAGTTTTCATTAAATAATAAATCATATTGGAAATACGTAAATAATTAGTAATCATAAAATAAAGGTGCTGAGACATGGGTGCTAAGACATGAAAAATATGGAATTTCGTTAACAACCACAATTACATCTGGTGACGACGTCGTCCTCCAACATGACCTCATGTTCCACAATCAGGTTGTCTTCGGTGCTCGGGAGGTCGAAGGTGATATCACCGATGAGGAGGTTGAGTCGATGATGAAGGCATATCTTGTGGAAATATGCCACGGCCAGACTGTGCATGTCCAACTGTAGGAAGGCCTGGAGTGTAAGGAGGGAAATCGTCATATGAAGCCGGATAAGCATATGGAGTCTGCTGTTGTGTATAGTCAGGAGACGCAAAAGCAGACCCCTCAGTAAATGGGGCGGCAAACTGCTCGAATCCTTCATCAAAATATGCCGTATGATACTCGATGGTGTGAGGGACGACATGACCTACTGGACGAGCTCGAGGGGTCCTCCTGAACGGCTGAACAGGCTCGGATGGGACATCTTCATCCGACTCATCGGGTCCCGCTGTCATCGGTGGTTGTGGCGGTGGCACGGCTGTGACTAGACGCCTCTCCTCCTTCTGAGCATATAGCAATGTCTCAAGTAGACTCTCCACGTAATCCATGCCCTCAGGAGATCGAGACCCCTTCATTATATGAACCGCGTGTTCGAGGCCATCGGTCTGGTAGTGATATAAAAAAATTAACAAAAGTTATCAATTGGCAATAACTTATGTTACGAATAAATAATTAATAAATTAAATTAAGAGTGTTTGCACAAACCATTGAACCTGCTGCAGCTCTTGTAACAGAAATCCATTTCCGTGTATGTCTACGGAACCACTCCAAATATCCTGAATGAAAGTGGACATCCTCCGTTATACGATCACCCCTGATGATACGTGCTTGACGTCTACCCCACAAATTGATGTTGTCCATGTGCTTATCCACCCAATCCGTCCTGGGTGGCGTATTGTCGATATCGTGGAAGGCAGTATGATCCTTGAGACCTATAGCTATTTTCTGCTGCAAACCAAACTGCCGAAGTACTCGGTCTGGGTAGTGCCACTCAACTATCCAGTGGCAAATGAGTGGGACCTTCGCCTTCCAATAACAATGTCCCTGAAGGCAGTACGCCGGTAGACTAGACATGACATTAGTATAGGGCTCCCAAGTAATATGTCATCGTAATAAAAAATCTAAAATTAAACGAAAAATTAATTTAAAAGGTAACATCATATTAAAACATCTAAAATTAAATGAATAATTAATTAAAAAGGTAACATCATATTAAAATATCTAAAATTAAATGAATACTTAATCGAATATTTAAACTCATTTGTTGCCATCATTACTTACATCTTTAGATATCAATCTGTCCAGTTGGTAGCGCAGATGTGTCAAAGTATGTGTGGGGATCTCCGTTGTGTTTTTGCCTACAACCCAGCTACAGAATATATATATTACACTTTCATATGGTACACAGCCGGATAAGAATTAATGAGCGCGAACTGAAAATGCAATAGATCACATACCGAGTACTGAGAGGCGTATCTGGGAAAGGATCATCATTGTACACGGATGGGGAGATACATTTGATGCGCTCCCACGCCCAAATTTGCAATACTTGTAGCGCACCGCCCATTTGCTTCGCCTCATGGTGGGTTCCACGGCATAACTCCCGATACAACCACGCTAGTGCTGCTGAACCCCAACTGCACTACGTAGAGGCGTCAATATTCTCTAGTAGTGGAAGAAAGTGCAAACTAACTCGGGCACCTGATTTGTCCATGAAAATAGATCCTCCAAGTAGTCGGAGAATGAATGCTCTCGCATACTGCACTATGACGACCTCATCTACATCTGCCGGAAGATTTACGAAGCATTGTGCCAACCAAGACAAACTTATCTGTGAGTCTTTCAACTCTGGTGGCCGAGCACCAAGTAAATCGTCACAGGTAGCGCCCCAATCCATAACAGGGGGCCAAGTAACTGCTTCTCCATCGATGGGAAGCCCTGTAAGCACTCCTATGTCCTGTAGCGTGATCGTACATTCACCTTCCGGCATATGGAAGGTGTGAGTTTCGGGTCTCCACCGCTCTACTAGTGCAGTAATTAAATGCCAATCGAGCTGGACGTAACCCATATTATAAACACCGTAAAATCCAAAATTTTGCAAGTACATGCGTATGCGCAGATCAAGGCGGCCTCTACGTAGCATCGCTCCCTGACATCGAAGGGGCTGTGCCGGATGTATCTGTGAAATTTGACATGAACAGTTAATTGCAGTTTCGTCAAAAGCGCTTAAACAACGACAGATCAACTATAAATCCTTCACTTACCTCACCGATCCATACATGCTCCGATCTGTGTCCGGCCTGGCCAGTGAGTAGCGAATCATCCTCAGGGCCTGGCTGAATGTAAGACTCTGATCCATATCTAAATATTGGTGATATTATAACATTATAAAAAATTAAATTATCTAATGTAGACATGGAACATATATAATCGCACAATCGTGATATTATATAATTTACGAAAATTTCACATATTTGTTATAGAAAAAATTACGTAATAAATATCGATCCAATAATAATATAGTTTCATTACAAAAAGTTCATCGAACAAATGCGAGCTACTGTTGAGACGGTCTATGTCTACAAGTTTGCCTATTGTGCCCTGATTTGCCACAGTTTCCGCAATGGATACACAATGTGCTTGGCGTTGTCCAGTCCATCTCATTTCTTATTCGTGATGCACGGGGCCTTCCTTTCGGACGAAGACGAACCGGGTCTGGCACTAATTGCAGCTCATTATCCTCATGCCAGTAATAAGGATCTCCCAACGGCACAAACGAGTAGTGATAGCACTGACGGGTTTTGGCCAACGTATAACATTCATCTACGTACATGTTGTGGTCAATTCCAGATGCTTGACATGCTGCGATTACGTGGGAACATGGGATTTTCAGCTGGTCAAATTTCCCACATGAGCATGTTCGTTCATGTAAGTTCACTACCCGTTTGTGGCCCCCTGATCCTCTTGTTCTATCACTTGCAGTTCTCACTTCGAAAATCCCTCTTTCAGAGTCGAAACGTCTAACTTGATGCCCATTTGCCTTTTGACTGGATTTCCAGAGAGCCTCACCCACAAAATGCGTATATCGAAATCCTTCCGCCTGCTGATTCGTGTATGTTGTTCGTCTCGTGTCAAAATATTGATTTAACTGATAGAATATATTTTCCACCATGGCTGTTATTGGCAGCCCACGAAAACCCTTCAGCATCCCGTTAACAAATTCAACTAGATTCGTCGTCATCGAACCATATCTCTTCCCTTCATCATAAGCTCTTGTCCATTTTTCTTTTGGGAGCTGATCACACCATTCAGCTGTTTCGCGGTCAAACTGCCTAATTCGGCTCATAAGTCAATCGAACTTGCGCTTTTGATACTCGTAAGCTGTACATTGCACTAATAATTAGTAACTCACATTCAAATTTATGAACACGCACTTTCGTGAAATTTACAAAATTGCAAATCTTACCTGCCATCCGAATATTTTTTTTCCCTTCGGCATTTTTGAATTGTTTGTTGTAGTTGCTCGCAAGGTGCCGAATGCAAAATCTATGATGGACATGTGGAGGACGCCACCATGTTGTGTCCATTGCTTGTTGAATCCCGGCATGCCTGTCTGATATCACACAAATTTATCTCCTCCCGATCACATATCGCCGCAACATATGCATAAACCACTTCCAATTGTCTACATTTTCTATTTCAACCACAGCAAATGCCAAAGGGAAAATGTGATCGTTGCCATCAAGTGTGGCCGCACAAAGAAGCGTTCCTTTGTATTTCCCGTACAAATGAGTGCCATCGATAAATATCACAGGACGACATAGCTTGAAGCCTTGAATCGTCTGCTGGAACGTCCAAAACATCCGGTCGAAAAGCATACAGCTCTGATCTTGTTTCACCTTACCCTCGATAACAAAATGAGAACCTGGATTATTACGTTCCATTTCTTTCATGTACTTTCTCAATCTACCGTATGACTCATCCCATCCTCCATAAATTTTGGCAATCGCCATTTGTTTGGCCTTCCAGGTTTTACGGTAACTAGGTTGGAAGTTCAGTTTGTCACGAATTTCGGCCATGAGTGGCTTGATTTTGATATCTGGTTGGGCATCGATCATTGGTTCTATAAAGCTGCAGATGTATTTTTGATCAACGTGCCGATGATCCCGTGACAATGGCGGATTAATGCATGTATGTGGCCCACTGTACTTAGCTATTTTCCAAAACGAACCAACGCCTTTGGTAGTCGCGCGGAGCCTCCAATGGCACGCTCCATTCATATTACCACATATTATCACATATTCTGTCCGATTCGTGACCTTGCAACGAAACTTATGATTTCTTCTAATAGAGTATTCTTTCGCAGTCGACTGCACTGTGTCCCGCGATGAAAATAACATGCCAATGGAAAATTCTTTCGCGGGATCAAATACGCTGCCGCCCGGCTTCGCGGTTGTATCGTCTCGCATCAAATCAAAATCAATCTCCGAATAGGGCTTTGGACGTACGAACGGCGTAATGGGATCACTACAATGGGTGTTGTAGTAAGCCTCTATATCATCACCTCCGACATCTTCTTCATAGCTGTCACCTTCGACATCTTGCTCATCGCCGTCTCCTCCGACATCCTATTCATCGCTGTCAGCAGTGTCCATCCATGCATCATCTTCTTCATCAATATTTTCTTCATCATCAATATCGTTATGATGATCATCATTATCACTATCATCGTCATCATAAGCATCATCATCCCAATGCATGTACTCATTATGCACACCTTGTTCGTCTTGACCAACATTAAAACCTTCCTCAGAATCATGTAGCATTTGGTGTTCAGCTACAATTGCATAAAACTGTGAAATTCCCAACATACCAGCCTGACGTGCATACTGCTGGATCATCGTAACCGTACCATCATTATGCACCTCCGTCATTTCGTATGTAACACAATTATATGCTACAACTGGATATTTACATATCAGCCTGTCAATGTACTGGTTCCCTATTAGATTCAACGCGCTCTCAATCGTAGCACGTAACTCATCGAATGTGGATATGTTCGCAAACTCGAACATGGTAGATTGTCCCCCTTCGTAACCATGTCCATGTTCATTTTGAACTACTCTGCCTCCCCAAAACACAATCGCAAAAGGTGTTGTCGACATTCTGTTAAATAAAAATATTACAAATTATTTCAAGTATATAAGTAAGTAAATATTCATGCCGTACATATTAATCTAATACTCACAATGAGAAACTTTCATCATCCGACCAAATTTTAATTTGGTCGTCGAACTTTCCCACAAGTTGTAATTTCCCACAAGTTTGAGGACCAAATTATAATTTTCAAAAAGTTCGAGTACCAAATTAAAATTTCCCAAAAGTTTGAGGATCAATTCGTAATTTCCCAAAATGTGTGAGGATCAAATTATAAATTTCCAAAAGTTTGAGGATCAAATTGTAATTTACCAAAAGTTCGAGGACCAAATCATAATTTATGAAAAGTTCAGGGATCAAATTGTAATTTCCCACAAGTTCGAGGACCAAATTATAATTTTCCAAAAGTTTGAGGACCAAATTGTAATTTACCAAAAGTTCGAGTACCAAAATAAAATTTCCCAAAAGTTTGAGGATCAGTTTGTAATTTTGCAAAAGTTTGAGGACCAAAATATAATTTCTCAAAAGTTCGAGGATTTAATTGTAATTTCTGAAAACACAAGATCAAATTATACTAATTTAACATATTTTTTTTTGTATTTATAAATTTCTTGCCGAATTTTTAAAAGTATTCTATGATGTTTTGAACAAATTTTTAATCAATCTTTAATATACAAATTACTTATTTACTCAAATTTTATCATTTTCTATGTATATTTTTTCGGACCGGCTCGAACCCCGCCCACACTTCTCGTGCCATTTTATCTTTTTTTTTAGATGACAAATTCATTTTGAACTCGTCAAGCAGTAAAAATTATTAACGACTACATAAAAATCCAGTACACATTATAATTATTATCATAACATTTGACAAAATTTAAAACATATTATTAATAACACCTATAAGTTACACAAATGATGCAGATATAAATAAAAATCAAATAAATAAATTTATGCTTACGAAAATGTCAAAAATCATTACAATGAAATTTACCTCAAATTTTCGAAATAAATCACGCACCGAATTAACAAGCTTAACCTGCCAATAGAAAACACCAGATCAAATTATACTAATTTAACATGTTTTTTTTTTGTATTTATAAATTTCTTGCCGAATTTTAAAAGTATTCTATGATGTTTTGAACAAATTTTTAATCAGTCTTTAATATACAAATTACTTATTTACTCGAATTTTACCATTTTCTATGTATATTTTTTCGGACCGGCTCAAACCCCCCGCCCACACTTCTCGTGCCATTTTATCTTTTTTTTAGATGACAAATTCATTTTGAACTCGTCAAGCAGTAAAAATTATTAACGACTACATAAAAATCCAGTACACATTATAATTATTATCATAACATTTGACAAAATTTAAAACATATTATTAATAACACCTATAAGTTACACAAATGATGCAGATATAAATAAAAATCAAATAAATAAATTTATGCTTACGAAAATGTCAAAAATCATTACAATGAAATTTACCTCAAATTTTCGAAATAAATCACGCACCGAATTTACAAGCTTAACCTGCCAATAGAAAACACCAGATCAAATTATACTAATTTAACATGTTTTTTTTTGTATTTATAAATTTCTTGCCGAATTTTTAAAAGTACTCTATGATGTTTTGAACAAATTTTTAATCAGTTTTTAATATACAAATTACTTATTTACTCGAATTTTATCATTTTCTATGTATATTTTTTCGGACCGGCTCGAACCCCGCTCACACTTCTCGTGCCATTTTATCTTTTTTTTTTAGTTGACAAATTCATTTTGAACTTGTCAAGCAGTAAAAATTATTAACGACTACATAAAAATCCAGTACACATTATAATTATTATCATAACATTTGACAAAATTTAAAACATATTATTAATAACACCTATAAGTTACACAAATGATGCAGATATAAATAAAAATCAAATAAATAAATTTATGCTTACGAAAATGTCAAAAATCATTACAATGAAATTTACCTCAAATTTTCGAAATAAATCACGCACCGAATTTACAAGCTTAACCTGCCAATAGAAAACACCAGATCAAATTATACTAATTTAAAATGTTTTTTTTTTGTATTTATAAATTTCTTGCCGAATTTTTAAAAGTATTCTATGATGTTTTGAACAAATTTTTAATCAGTCTTTAATATACAAATTACTTATTTACTCGAATTTTATCATTTTCTATGTATATTTTTTCGGACCGGCTCGAACCCCGCCCACACTTCTCGTGCCATTTTATCTTTTTTTTTTAGTTGACAAATTCATTTTGAACTCGTCAAGCAGTAAAAATTATTAACGACTACATAAAAATCCAGTACACATTATAATTATTATCATAACATTTGACAAAATTTAAAACATATTATTAATAACACCTATAAGTTACACAAATGATGCAGATATAAATAAAAATCAAATAAATAAATTTATGCTTACGAAAATGTCAAAAATTATTACAATGAAATTTACCTCAAATTTTCAAAATAAATCACGCACCGAATTTACAAGCTTAACCTGCCAATAGAAAACACCAGATCAAAACGTTATTTTTTCCTCAAACACAACAAATATATTAACAATATAAATAACAACAACTGTGCTATACACTTACTGCGTCGGAAAGCACCAGCGAAAACTTAGTGAGGGAGCAATAGCGCGACAAACATTATGATAAAAAATATTGAAACAACGGCACGAAAGTGAGGAACGAGCGGACCGCAAGAGCTTCAGATGAAAATGAGGGAAGGAAGGAGCGCGAGAGTAAAACTGAGAAAATAACAAGTGAAGGGGGTAAGGGAGTGTTCGGCTCTGCTTAATAGCGGAGCCGAACCACTTGCTGTTACAAGTCTGCAGCAACATTATTGCTGCTGCAGGCTTGCAGCAGAGATTATTGGTGCAAAGAGCACCAATAATCGAAAGCACCTACTGGTGCTACCAGTAGGTGCTGCACGCTGCAGCACCACAAATTGCTGCTGCTTTTTAAAAAAAAATTAATGCTGCTGCAAACCGCAGCACCACGTGGTGCTGCAGCACTCCAGTTAAAAATAAAAAAAATTAAAAAAATAATAATTAGTTAATAATTAGATTAATAAAAAAATATAAATTAACTGTAAATTTTAATGATGGAATATGAATTATGCAGTGCTTATTTTTTTCCCTCGTAATTTACGTAATTTTAATATAATTTATTATTTAATTCAAACTTTTATAAAAAAATATAAATTAAAAGTAAATTTTAATGGTGGAATATGAATTATGCAGTGTTTGTTTTTTTTCCCCACGTACTTTACGTAATTTTAACATAATTTATTATTTAATTCAAACTTTTATACAAAATATAAATTAAAAGTAAATTTTAATGGTGGAATATGAATTATGTGGTGCTTGTCTTTTTTTCCTCAAAGTTACGTAATTTCAATATAATTTATTATGTAATTGATAATATACAAAATATAAATTAAAAGTATATTTTAATGGTGAAATATGAATTATGTAGTGCTTGTTCTTTTTTTTTCTCAAATTTTATATCATTTTAATATAATTTATTATTTAATTGCATCTTTTATAAATATATATATATATATATATATATATATATATATAAATTAAAAGTCAATTTTAATGGTGGAATATGAATTATGTAGTGCTTATTTTTTTCCCTCGTAATTTACGTAATTTTAATATAATTTATTATTTAATTGAAACTTTTATAAAAAATATAAATTAAAAGTAAATTTTAATGGTGGAATATGAATTATGCAGTGTTTGTTTTTTTTCCCACGTAATTTACGTAATTTTAACATAATTTATTATTTAATTGAAGCTTTTATAAAAATATATATAAATTAAAAGTAAATTTTAATGGCGGAATATGAATTATGTGGTGCTTGTCTTTTTTTTCCTCAAAGTTACGTAATTTCAATATAATTTATTATGTAATTGATAATATACAAAATATAAATTAAAAGTATATTTTAATGGTGAAATATGAATTATGTAGTGCTTGTTCTTTTTTTTTCTCAAATTTTATATCATTTTAATATAATTTATTATTTAATTGCAGCTTTTATGAAAAAAATATAAATTAAAAGTAAATTTTAATGGTGGAATATGAATTATGTAGTGCTTGTTTTTTTTCTCAAAATTTACGTAATTTCAATATAATTTATTATTTAATAATTACTTTTATAAAAAAGAAAATATAAATTAAATAATTAAAATTAAAAAAATGGCTTGCGGCCCCAATCGGCGATTGGGCCGCCGATTGGGGCCTGAATGAGGAAGCTGGGCCGCATTCGGCCGCCCAACCGCCGATTGGGGCCCATATTCAAATTGGGGCCCCAATCGGCGGCCCAAGTGCCGATTGGGGTTGCCAATCGGCGGTTGGGCCGCCGAATGCGGCCCAATTTGGTAATTATTTTTATTTTAGTATTATTTTGGTAATTTTTTTTAAAATATTAATTAGGAAAATTGCCCGAGAGAATCAGTCCCATAAAAAGAGTGGAATTTTTAATTTTTTTGGGGCCTAATTCCCTATAGAACCTCTAATTTCATATCCAGTTTGCGTCTAACCCAATTTTTTTTTAGTTAACGAAAAAATTATCAATTTTAGGTCCAGTTTCAAATTTGCCCAACGCATTTTTTTTTTGTTTGTCTCATGAAAATTCCAAGCTTTAGGTCTAGTTCCAAATTTGCGAAGAGCTTTATTTGTCTCAGAAAAAATTTGAAACTTTAGGTTGAGTCCAAAATTTGCCTCGATTTATCCAGGAAAAAGTCACAAATTTTCAATCAATTCTCAAATTTAATCCGTGTTTTATTCCCAAATTGACACGATATCTTGACGTTGATAAAAGATCCACATTAGCAATGCAATTGGGTTCTGACCCAAAAAAAAAAAAAAAGAACAAAGCAATTGGGCGATAGGTATGAACCAACATGGATAATAAATCCAACCCAATAAAAATTGATGAAATTCTTCAAAATGAAAGCATTCTGAGATACGAAAATTAGGGATGACTAACGATGATTTTAGAACAAAGGGCTAATGAGGGTAGATTTGAGATTAGATTAAAAAAGGAGTGAATGTTCGAAGTAAATTTGAGACTGAACAGTTTGTGATTTTTTAAGATAAAAATAATTTTTGGACCAAATTAATTTGTTTAAAAAAAATATTTACCATTTTAATGTTAAAAAAAATATTTACCAAATTAGGTGCCACTCGGGAACTGGGCCACCAAGCGGCACCCAAAACAGGGACTTGGGCCCCAATCGGCGGCCCAATTGCCGATTGGGGCCGAAATTTATTTATTATTTATTTTCTTTTTTTCAATGGATTCGTCTCGAAAAATTATGAGAAATAAAAAAAAATTGTTCCAAATGGACACCCGAGCAATGAGATATGCCCTTTCAAAATATTATTCCATCGAATTTTTAAAACTTTGCTAATTTAGGCATCCATTTATACAAATAAATTATAAAAGTATCAATTAAATAATAAATTATATTGAAATTACGTAAACTTTGAGAAAAAATACTACATAATTCATATTCAATCATTAAAATTGAATTTTAATTTATATTTTTCATAAAATTTTTCAATTAAATAATAAATTATATTAAAATTACGTAAACTTTGAGGAAAAAAATACTACATAATTCATATTCCACCATTAAAATTGACTTTAATTTGTATTTTTTTTAATAAAAGTATCAATTAAATAATAAATTATAATTGAAATTTTATTAATAATTTAGGCATCAATTGAAAACTTTTATAAAAAAATATAAATTAAAAGTCAATTTTAATAGTGGAATATGAATTTGTAGTGCTTTTTTACTTTTATAAAAAATATAAATTAAAAGTCAATTTTAATGGTGGAATAGTAATTGTGTAGTGCTTTTTTTTTCTTTACATAATTTCAATATAATTTATTATTTAATTGATACTTTTATAATTTACTCGTTTAAATGGATGCCTAAATTAGCAAAGTTTTAAAAATCCGATGGAATAATACTTTGAAATGGTATATCTCATCGCTCGGGTGTCCGTTTGGAACGAATTTTTTTTTTATTTCTCATAATTTTTCGAGACGAATCCATTGAAAAAATAAATAAATAAATAAATAAATTTCTGCCCCAATCGACAATTGGGCCGCCGATTAGGGCCCAAAACCAATTTTGGGCCCTAATCGGCGGCCCAATTGTCGATTGGGTGCCCCATTGCCCCAATCGGCAATTGGGCATCCGATTGGGGCCCAAGTCTTTGTTTTGGGTGTCGCTCGGCGGCCCAATTGCCGAGTGACACCCAATTTGGTAAAAAAAAATTAATATTAAATTGATAAATATTTTTAAAAAAAATAATTTGGAAAATTGCCCAATTATGATTGGACCTAAAATGGAGATTTTTTTTTTAAAAAGACCAAATGGATAAATTCGAAATCGAATCGAAAGTCATGGTTCCTTTTAGGGAATTAGGCATATTTTAGGCGAAAAGAGGGTTAGAAAAGAAATGTTTTGCCTTTAGCGCCCATCTGCTGCTTATTATACAAAGTTTCTCGTCTCCCTTCTGCTGCTTATTATACAAGGGCTCAGTGCCTCTCGTTAGGGGTGTACAAAAAAGACCGCCCGGACCGGGACCGCCCGGACCGGACCGGGACCGATGGTCCGGTTCCCGGTTTTAGGGGGATCCGGTCCGGTCCCCGGTTCCTAAAATTGGAACCGGTGACCGGGCGGTTCGGTTCCCGGTTCCGGAGCCCGGTTCTGGAACCCGGTTCTGGAACCGGACCGCCCGGTTCTTCTTAAAAAAATAAAAGAAAACTATACATTAGGTTTCACGCACACTTGACACTCTGGATACTCTCTCAGACTCCCAATCCTCTCTTCCTCTTCGTCTTCCAAGAGAAATTAGGGTTTCTTTCTGTCCTCTCTTCTCTCGCTCGAGACCTCAGGTTTCCTCTCAGTCGCTCCCGACTGCTCTGTGCCTTGGAAGAACCCGAAGGCTTTCCGCGCGCACTCTCTCTCTTGATCGATCTCTCGATCCCTCAGAAGAGAAGGTGGCGATGGAAGTCGAGGCCGTGCAGTCCGTCTACGGCGGCGATCGCGTCATCGTCGATCGTATCCTCCCCGGCTCTACGTTCGCATCGTGCCCCGCACAGCCGACGTCTCTTCTCAACAGGTCCCTCCCTCTCTCCTCTGCAATGTTCTCTTTTCTGGCGATTTCGATTCGCAGGCTGAGAGCGCTTGTTTCCGAGCGAGGACGGGCCTCATTTGTGTTGCCTTTGTGTTGTTCGCAGTTTGTGGAAGCAGTCATCGGAATAAGTGAAGGCCCGCAGGTAATCAACTTATGCGAATTTTAGTAGAAATCGAAGGACCATTGCTGGATTGCATGGTTTCGTTCAATTAGGTGAATGGGAAATTGGTCTTATGTGTGTTTGCAGGGCGCTTGCGTCGAGAATGTGCTTGATTCCGTCGTCAAAGCGTTGATGCAAGATCCCAATAGAAGTTTGTGTACGCCGAGATGGTAAATTCTGTTCATTTTAGACTCTATCTGATGCATATCTCTGAAGGCTCATGTTTTTTTTTTTATCATCTTCGGAACTGTGTTTTTTAGTTTTCTGCGAGTAGGTGATCGGCTTGACTCTTTTGGTCTGAAGCATTGTGGTAAAACTTCAATCCAATTGACCGCCGTGATATTAATCCCTTTCATATTTGTACTGGACAAATCTGCTAATCCATTATGGTTGACATGAAGATATCGGTGGGTTTTGGCCTTTAAAGAAGTTGAAATCTTTGTGCAATTGTGCAATCCAATTGCATCAGAAGGGTAACTGAACTTGCAGGCATGCCACCAAGATTGATTTAACCAAATAAATTTTAGTTATCAAACATTTATGCTGGAAATTGTGTACTTTGTTATGCTTGTAAAACATTGCAATTGTGATATTTGTTTATCTGATGTGGATCATAGCTAACTTCTGCTTATTTTGAAGTGTACCTCATTAATTGTTTGCTCACGGTTGTTTCACAATTGTGGTTTCTGTGAACAAACGGTTGTTCTTATGCTATAGCTTCTTACCGTCAGGCCTTTGCGCATTCCCTCCACTGTCCACTTATAAACAAGCTTAGCTCGATACATTCATCAACGAATTTCATGAAAATAATAGGCTTTCTTCCAAAGATGGTGGTTAGAGCAAAGTCTAGAAACGCAAGAACGGGTGAGGAACCTCGTGAATGCTGGCCAATTGGAATTCATGTATGAATCAGTAATCATCTAAATGTGCCAATGGCAATTTCTGCACTATTACTGTCCTGACAACAACGTTAGAAATTTGCAGAAATGGAGGATGGTGTATGCACCACGATGAGGCAACAACTCATTACATCGACATGATTGACCAAACAACTCTTGGTCATGGCCTGATAAAGTCACAATTCAACAAAGTTCCACGAGTTGGATGGCAAATTGATCCATTTGGACATTCTGCCGTGCAAGCTTACCTACTCAGAGCTGAGGTAGATGATTCTATTTAAGGAATTTGCAATGTCAACCTTTTCTGTTTTCATCTTCCGATCAGTCTTAAGTGTAGCTCTCAGATTTTTTTTGGGTTTGATCTCCGCACCACGATGCAACCATTAGACTTTAAAAATTATGTTGTTTTTCTCTGTCCTTAAATGAAAAAGGAGTTGCCCAGCATAGTTATTCTTCTCAATAAACTTCCATGATTCGTGTTGTATTTCCTATAAGAGGATCATCAACATATTTGTAGGTTGGATTTGATTCCCTGCATTTTGCAAGGATCGATTATCAAGACAGAGCAAATCGCAAGAGTGATAAATCTCTTGAAGTCACATGGCGTGGGTCTAAAACATTTGGTTCCTCATCTCAGGTTTGAATACAAGCAACCTCATTACCTTCATTTTTCTTGGTTACTTTGCCACAAAAATTAATATAATGCACTTGTTTGTGCCCTTGCAGATTGTCGCAAATGCATTTCCCATTCACTATAGTGCACCGGACGGTTTTGTCACACAAGCACAAGGGTGAGCTGAGATGGGCCGTGGAGATACTAAAATTGCCCCTGATGCAAAAACTATGTAAAGCTTTGAAGCAAGGTTTATCGTCGAGTTCATACATTGCCAATGTTTGTATGCCTTTTATAGTGGATTTTCACTGCTGCACTTTTCAGGAGATCACTTGCTATGTTTTGAAGGTTTATGTCATCTGAGCAATATAGTTCCGGATATTTGCATTGTCTACTGGTTGTCCTAGTAGCAGGCTATTTTTCTTGGCCTTTTCTTTTTGGTTTTACTCCTAAAGATCAGTGATACTCTTTAGTGTTCACTGAAGTGAAGATGTTGAAGAGTTTATGTCAAGTGCTCTCAAATATACATGTACCGGGGGTTAGATTTTATCTAAGAGCCTTTTTTCTTATTGGACAACAAAACTATTTGATTGTGTTCATGGTTCCTTGGAACCGGACCGGAACCGGACCGGACCGATGGTCCGGTCCGGTTCGCGGTTCTCGAGGTGGCCGGTCCGGTCCACGGTTCCGAAAAATGGGAACCGGGACTATTGGTCCGGTTTCCGGTTCTTGAGGGGAACCGGACCGGACCGGGAACCGCTCACCCCTACCTCTCGTCTCTCTAGCTCGCACAACCCTAAAAGATCTCACCATACCATACAGAATTTCAAAGACAAGCCGCTCGAAGAAGCATATCAACGTTCGGGTGCAGAGGAAGTGAACTCGACTCGTTGAAGCTTTCCGTTTGAATCGGGGTTCGTGTCCGAGAGCGGTTACTGATCGAGTTTCTATTTTTTCCCTTTTCTCGAGGTGCATTTTCTTCATCCCTCTCTTCCTTTTTCGCGATTGTGCCCTGAGGACGTTGTTCTGAGTTTTCAGTGCGTATTTTGTTGTCTCTTGCGGGCAGAAAGTGTGGGAGTTGGTTTCGTTTCGCTACCTCTGCTTTGTTGCGGAAATCGTTGTTTAGGCGTTTACGTGATTGGGCGGTGTGGGTCTTGGGGCATGTTCATTGATGTCTATGTGTCTGATTGAAACGAATGGGGCTCTTAGACACAGAGTTGTGGTAATGGTGATTGAAACGAAATTTTGGGTTAAGATGGTTACTAGAATTTTTTTAGAGGAAACCGTTGTCAGTGATCGACACTGCCGATTGCATAATGTGAATTTTTTAGAGGAAACGTAATTCCGGCCGAAACCCAGCCCGACCCGGCCCATTGACGCCCCTAATTGTTGATTAACAGTTGTAATTGCTCTCTGGGCAGCATACGGGAGCACGATGATTCCTGGTGAGTTCACCCACAAAACAGGTGACGCCCTTGCCTTAGCCCATGAGCTGGCAAAGAGTTCCCATCATAAGGAAGTTACTCCTCTCCATGTTGCCGCGGTTCTAATCCCGGATCCAGCCGGAATTTTCAGGCAAGCCATCAACAATATTGGGGGTGAAGAAGCCGCGAAAGCGGCGGAGAGTGTGTTTAACCAAGCTTTGAAGAAACTTCGTTGTCAGAGTCCACCTCGTGATGAGATCCCTGCGAGCACTGGCCTAAAAAAAGTAATGAGGTGTGCCCAAGCCGCCCAAAAGTCTCGTGGTGACAGCCACTTGGCTTTTGATCAATTGATAATTGGCCTTCTCGAGGATTCACAAATTCGTCGGCTACTTAAGGAAGCTGGGGTTGCTCCTGCAGCAGTGAAATCAGAGCTCGAGAAGCTTCGTGGTAAAGAAGGTGAAGAGCGCCACCGGCGACACTACCTTCCAAGCATTGAAGACATATGGAAGGGATATGGTGGAGCAAGCCGGCAAATTTGACCCAGTTATTGGGCGAGATACAGAGATCCTGTTAAGGAGGACTAAGAACAATCCAGTTCTTACTGGAGAGCCTGGTGTGGGCAAAACTGCTGTTGTGGAATGTCTGGCTCAAAGAATAGCGAAAGGCAATGTGCCTCGCAAACTTAAGGGTGTCAGGATTATTGCATTGGATATGGGTGCTTTGGTAGCCGGAGCGGAATATAGAGGAAGATTTGAGGCGCAACTTAAGGCGGTTTTTAAGGAGGTTGAGGAGGTCGAAGGAAAAGTGATATTGTTTATTGATGAAATTCACCTTGTTCTTGGTGCTGGTGGTACGGAAGGATCCATGGATGCGGCCAATTTGTTTAAACCCATGCTCGCCAGAGGACAGCTGCGATGTATTGGCGCTACGACACTTGCAGAATACAGAAAATATGTAGAAAAAGATGCTGCATTTGAAAGAAGGTTCCAGCAAGTCTATGTGGCAGAACCTAGTGTGGCTGATACTATAAGTATCTTGAGAGGATTGAAGGCGAGATATGAAAGGCACCATGGTGTTCAAATTCAAGATCAGGCTCTTGTTGCTGCCGCGCAGTTGTCTAGTAGATACATAACTGGTAAGGCTTGCACTTGGTCGATTTAGCACTTTTCAAAGTTCTCTGAATATTGCGAAGGTAACCGACTATCTATGGTTATTTTTCTATGCAGATCGTCATCTGGCTGACAAAGCGATTGATTTAGTCGATGGAGCTTGTGCATATGTGATGGTTCAACTAGAGAGCCGGGCAGAAGAAATTGATAATCTCGAGCGGAAAAAAACGCAGCTAGAAGTTGAACTTCTAGCATTAGAAAAAGAGAAGGATGAAGCTAGTAAAGCTCGCCTTATTGAGGTAAGTTTGAAGAATCGGCTGAGAAGCTTCTTATGTTTAATTTGTTTATCGATTTCCTTCATTGAATATTTGTCTTACATTTCTCATTTACCTGCAGGTTCGTAAAGAGTTGGATGACTTGAGGGATAAGCGTCAGCCACTGATGATGAAGTACGGCAAGGAAAAAGAAAGGACTGATGAAATCAGGGGACTCAAACAAGATCGTAAGGGGCACTTGTCTGCATTGCAAGAGGCTGAAAGAAGATATGATTTGGCTAGAGCTGCATTCATTGAAACGCTGGAAGGAAATACTGAGAAGAACTTAATGTTGACTGAGACTATCGGACCAGACCATATAGCTGAGGTTGTGGGCCGCTGCACTGGCATTCCTATCACGAGGATCGGCCAGATCAAGAAAGAGAGATTACTTAGACTGGCTAAGATGCTGCATCATAGAGTTGTGGGGCAAGATCGAGCAGTCAGCGCTGTTCAACAGGCTGTATTGAGGTCAAGAGTTGGATTCGGGAGACCGCAACAACCATCTGGCTCATTCTTGTTCTTGGGACCGACCGGTGTTGGCAAGACTGAGCTTGCCAAGGCCCTTGCTGAGGAGCTCTTTGACGATGAAAATTTTCTAACTCGGATTGATATGTCGGAGTATATGGAGCAGCATTCTGTGTCAAGATTAATCGGTGCCCCTCCTGGGTAAGTATTTCCCTTCATGATTCCACTTTGTATAACATGCTTGCTGCAACTCTTTGACGATGAAAATTTTCTAACTCGGATTGATATGTCGGAGTATATGGAGCAGCATTCTGTGTCAAGATTAATCGGTGCCCCTCCTGGGTAAGTATTTCCCTTCATGATTCCACTTTGTATAACATGCTTGCTGCAAATGTTTGTGGCAGAATCTGATCCTTGTCTTGTCTTATTTGTAATTTACAGTTATTGTGGACATGAAGATGGTGGGCAACTAACCGAAGCTGTGAGGAGGAGGCCCTACGGTGTTGTGTTGTTCGATGAAGTGGAGAAAGCCCACATAGCTATTTTCGATACACTCCTCCAGGTTCTTGATGATGGCAGATTAATCGATGGCCAAGGCCGAAGGGTTGACTTTAGAAACTCGATAATCATCATGACCTCGAACCTGGGAGCAGCGCACCTTCTATCAGGCTTGACGGACGAATCCTCGATGCAAGTTGCCCGTGATCGAGTCATGCAGGATGTGAGGCATCAGTTTCCACTCGAGCGAACAAATTGTTGCGTGGGTTATAATGAGGATGCTGACTTTAGGCCAGAGTTGCTGAACCGGCTCAACTTCTGCCTAGTGCAAAGTGCTTCCTCACCTGTTCCATTGAAAAGATATGTCAGCATCCTCATTATAACCCACACAACAATTTGTTCGCTCGAGTGGAAACTGATGCCTCACATCCTGCATGACTCGATCACGGGCAACTTGCATCGAGGATTCGTCCATCAAGCCTGATAGAAGGTGCTCTGCTCCCAGGTTCGAGGTCATGATGATTATCGAGTTTCTAAAGTCAACCCTTCGGCCTTGGCCATCGGTTAATCTGCCATCATCAAGAACCTGGAGGAGTGTATCGAAAATAGCTATGTGGGCTTTCTCCACTTCATCGAACAACACAACACCGTAGGGCCTCCTCCTCACAGCTTCGGTTAGTTGCCCACCATCTTCATGTCCACAATAACTGTAAATTACAAATAAGATAAGACAAGGATCAGATTCTGCCACAAACATTTGCAGCAAGCATGTTATACAAAGTGGAATCATTAAGGGAAATACTTACCCAGGAGGGGCACCGATTAATCTTGACACAGAATGCTGCTCCATATACTCCGACATATCAATCCGAGTAAGAAAATTTTCATCGTCAAGGAGCTCCTCAGCAAGGGCCTTGGCAAGCTTAGTCTTGCCAACACCGGTCGGTCCCAAGAACAAGAATGAGCCAGATGGTTGTTGCGGTCTCCCGAATCCAACTCTTGACCTCAATACAGCCTGTTGAACAGCGCGGACTGCTCGATCTTGCCCCACAACTCTATGATGCAGCATCTCAGCCAGTCTAAGTAATCTCTCTTTCTCGGTCTGGTCGATCCTCGTGACAGGAATGCCAGTGCAGCGACCCACAACCTCAGCTATATGGTCTGGTCCGATAGTCTCAGTCGACATTAAGTTCTTCTTAGTATTTCCTTCCAGCGTTTCAATGAATGCAGCTCTAGCCAAATCATATTTCTTTCAGCCTCTTGCAATGCAAACAAGTGCCCCTTACGATCTTGTTTGAGTCCCCTGATTTCATCAGTCCTTTCTAACGGAGGCTTCATCGACGACGCCACTAGGCAGAAGTTGGGCGTGCTGATCGAAATTTCAAATGGGCTTCCGAGAAGCGATGCTGCGCCACGCAGTGAAGAAGATGAATATCGAAGTGATCGAAGATGATTAGATGTATGAATGAAGGCAGCCTCTGAAACTCTTGCCTTCTGGGTTCTGAATTAATGCCTCGTCTTGTCGTGACTCCCACCCCCTTAATTTTGATTTTGGTAAGAACTTGTAAATCTGGTGGGGGTCACTGATTTGTAATGTGAGGAGAACTTGGAGATTTCCATGGAGGATCCGGCTCGGGTGACTTACCCAAAAGTAAGTCATGGTGACTTACTTTTGATCTGAGCCGTTCATTCTTAATGAACGGCTCAGATGGAGACACGTCACCTCGGCCACAAAATTTGAAATTTTTTGAATTTCAAAAACAAAAAAAAAAGGAGAAGAAGAAGGAAGAAGGGATCGGGATTTTCTCTCTCCTCTAAAATAAGCTTCCGTCCCACTTTTTCTTGCTCCTCCAAAGAAACCTCCGTCCTCTCTCTCAAAACCCGATCTGCGACCAACTCCCCGACCACCCGCCACCGCCGAACTGAGCTTCCTGCGCCATCGCCGCCGTCGGGTCTTGCTCGCCACCGCCGCACCTGGTTCTTTCTCCTCAAACCCTAGCACCGCCTGCGAAAATTGGCGACGTCTCCCTCGTTTCTCGCCATCTCTTGACAGGTTCGACCTCGCCTCTATTCTTCCTCTTTGCGTCGGTGTTTTTCAATCGGGCGGGTGCATTGTGCTGTCGGACTTGCCTGTCTCGCGAGCGTGTTCAGTTCATCGCTTTGTTTCGTAGATTCCGCCCTTCGACGGTCAATTGAGATCTGAATTGGCGTCTTTTTGATTGAGGCGTTGTGATTTGGTCATTGGTCGTGCGGTGCCGAGCAAAAAGCGACATGTTTTGATTCCAGGATTGAGCTGAATTTTTTTTTTTGCTCGTCTTCTTATAAGGTTGCTCTGTTGACGGTTTGCTTTATATGCCATTAGCTTCTGTTTGGCGCTGGAGAATTGAGTGAGCTGATAGTTTTCCTTTTGAGTCGGCTTTTTGAAGGAATTAGGAGGGTTATTTTGTTCCGCAAATTTCTATATCTTATACGAGGGTGCTTTTTATTCAATCTCAGGGATGGATACTAGTTAATCAGCATTTTCCACACAGGATATTATTAGCGGGAAAAACACAAGACAAGTGAGATTAGTGCGGATTGAAATGAAATGAAGTACAGTAATTTGGCGGCAAAATGGACCGAGTGGTGTGAAATTTGAGTTCCGGATAGTTATACGTTGGCCTTGGTGGACTCTTCACTTTGATTTGAATGCTTATCTGTCCTAAGCTTGCATAACTCTGATTTGACATGCATCTTCTCATTTTGCTTTTATGTAGATATATTTTAAAGGTCTTGTTTATATTTTCATGTTCCTAATTTTTGTCCCTTGGATAGTTGGAATAACAACTTGTGGTGTCTTCTCCCTTCTTTTTTGCTTTTCCCAGCAACAGTATTTAAGCAAGCAGCAGTTGAGATGCAGAGAGACATGTCATGTGAAATGAGTATTTTGTTGTATTGGGAAGCATTGAAATCTATCTCATATTCAGCACAGGCATCCATCTTTTTTACCATCACGAAGCCTTCATTTCTTCTGTAAAACTCGCGACTTAGTTCATCTTTCTGAAGAAGTCGTAGCTGTTTGGTCTTCAAATGTCAGAAGGTGCCATGGCAGTTGTCAAGCTCAAGGTGCGTATCTTAAATGTTTATGGGAGAGGTTACTTGTCTTTTATCGTAGGATTAACTACCCAATGCAATACACAAGGAGCGGGTATCATTGGCGAGTGTCTCGAAATGTCAAATTTGGCAACTTATTAATAGTTGATACCAACAACTTTCAGATTTTATGTTGGATTGTTGCGAAGCAAATGAACCATATGCGAGCCCAAATTTAAAGGAACTTTTAGAGGGAAATTTCTGATTTGTGGCTTCCTCTCAGCTTGCCCTCTCTTGCGTCGCCTTCACAAGCTTCTTCACTGATTGTTAACCCTTTCTGTCTGCTTGTAAACTTTAATCACTTGTATGATGGAAGCGTTTGTATGATTTCAGTTACAGTTACAGTTAGGTGGGTCAGTTATTCGTCCTTGCTAAAGCTGAATTAACCATGCAATGAATAATGTTTTGCTGATGGAAGCGTTTGTCTGTTTTGAGTTAATGTGTTGCCCTGTCGCTGGAAATTTCCTAAGTTGCTCTCGAAGTGGGAATTTTCAGAAGTTGCTGTGTGTTGCTTAGTATTTTGACTACTTGAACAAGCCAAAGCAGGACGCAATTGTTTTTCATGTTCATGCCCATGATAAAAGTGAACATGTTTGATATTGTTATCGAGCCTTTTCACAAAGGTTCTTGTGTCCTACTATCTTAACTGAAATCATAGAAAGAAGTTTGTAAGATTTTGAAAAAAGATATCAGTGACTTGTGTGGAACAAAATTCCTTATTGCTCAGTGATTATGCTTTATCAAGTTATGCTGAAACTGGAGAGCTTGAACTGCTCTCTCTACTCGACTCTGAAATCTTCTTCTGGATTTTTTTGTTTTCTTTTATGACGCTCCATGGTCTGAACTTCAATTTAGGAAGTGCGGGAAGACATGTGCCTGATATACGGTAACTAGAAAGTATCAACTTGTACAAAAGATTTCCTCATGAATACTTGAGTTCTCATTTCTTTATGTTTTTTTGTTATAGGTATGATCTGTTCCTGAGCTTTGAAGAATCGATTTTTGGAGGTCGGAAGGAAATTTGCATCGTTCGCACCCTTGCATCTCTATGATCGTGGGGGAGAGACACATTTGGTTGTGTAATTTGATGTTTCATTTGACTTTTATGTATAACATTTATGTTTTATGAAAACATTAGTTGTGGCTTGAAATAAGTCGAGTTGCTGTACTGTACCCATATGACTCGTGCCTAAAGATTCAGGAAATGAGCAACTAATGCAGGGGTTATGGGTTTTTATCTGTTGCCATGAAAGTCGGGGCCGAATCTTTTTACGCCTTTTTCCCTGGAGGGGCTTTGATTGAAGTGAGGGCAAAACTCTTGTTGTGCATCAGAACCGTTTCTATCATTTTTTTTTTTGAAGATGAGAATTGATTATGTAACAATTTTCGGGTGATTGAAGGTTAACGTTTTGTTTGGTTTTGAGTCACGTGAAAAAACAGAAAATGATTAATTAAAAATTATCGTGGGGTCAGATTTTTTTAAAGAATTTGTCGCTCGCAAAATACATCGTTATTCTCGCAATCGTCTAAACACTCCTGTCTAAACACTCCTGTGCTAGTAAAGTCCATCGACAAATAACGAGTATATATTCAAGTGGGCAAACTTTGGCGGCGGTCGACGCAAGATTTTGCTGGTGCTACTATCGGCCAATTCGATGGTGGTGCGCATAAGGGCGGTATTGATGCTTGATGATTGACAATGACAAAATGAATATTTCGACAGAAGATCTTAACAATATTATGTGATTCAAATATGCTTGGAGATAGATTCTCGAAGGTAAAAGAAATAAAATGAGCACAATTGCAATTCTGTCAATTAACACTTGACACTTAACAGTTTGCAAGTAAATGAAATAAAATGAGCACAATGCAAGCTCTTCCTTGGTTTACATAGGAACAAGCTGTTCAACTTTATTAGGTTACTTTCCACAGCTAGAGGTAAGAAAATAATGAAATCCTTCGTGACTCTGATTACAAAGGATATATGTCAGACATACTCTCATGATCTCACTACCATTGCACGGTTAATTCTGTTCAGAATTAAAAAAATACGAAGCTCAGCAACATCATTGATGGAATGTCCTAGTAAAAAATCAGCCTTTGACTGCTTTTTCTCATTGAGCATTCTGCTGGTTTCTGCATCATTTCTACCCTCAACATCCTTTAGTTCTCTGTCAAACTCCTTAATGAGCCTGAAATGATCCCATTAAGCAACATTATATAGAGTACTAGGAGAAGCAGAATCAATGCAGCAAAAATAGAAAACTATCAAGAACAGAAAGAAAAGTCAGGAATCTTTCAGTGAATAGTATGCATGAACCACAAAATGCTCACAGCGCAAGAGAGGAAACATGATTTGCAAGAGAATGTTTCCGCACCCCTCACCCCTCAATGCAACAGATATGACCTTTTGAAGTTCGACAATTTTAAAAATGTCGATCTGCACGTCCTCTCCTACTAAACCCAACCACAAATGATGCTGGAAATAGACCCCATTTCATGTCAACCTTAAGCCTCGACTTAAGTTGAAAGAATTTGAAGAGGCATGAGCTGTAAACCATTACAACAGACGACGAGATTCTACAAGAAATATTTTACCAATATTATTCGAAAACGTAAAGAAGTTCAGCAGGATATTCCATTTGTTGGTAAGCACATTGAGAGCCTCTTGAAAATGGTAGTATGGTGGTAATTGAGAGCCTCTTGATAAGTAGCCTCTTGAAAATGGTACAGAAATCACATGGATCTATCAGAGTCAGTCTTACCATGCCAGGAAAAGTCTTACTTACCAAAGAGCAGGAGAATTTGAAAAACTCTACTTGGAGTATGACGAAACTTATGAATGGCTAGAGTTCAGTACAACCTGATTTATGGACTTTTTTCCTTGCTAGGTATGAATTACACAGTATCTGAAATATACGAAGTAGATGAACTCTTTATAGGACAAACAACAATACTTGAAACATCAGTAGCACCTTTCTGAAATAGATGAACTTCACGTCGAGCTGCATCTTCTAAGTTCAGGGGGAGCTGGTGGGGCTGCATAGCCAGGCTCATAAGCCTAAACATCCATAATGAAATGTCCCGAGTGTCAGTAAATAAGAAAAACTATGCCATAACTCATTAACTCTTTAATTTTTTATATGATCATATTGACCCCGCTGAAAAATCTTTCTAACTTCATCACTGCAATCAGAACGACAACAATTCAGCAATTTTGACGAACTCAAAATTTATGACAATGCTACTTATCATAAAAGTAAAGTGAACTGTTACTGTTCAAGTATATTGGTATTAATCAGAGTGCCATCCATGTAATTTAAAGTCAGAATCAAGAACATCCTGAAGACATACATCAGTGCACAAAGAGAAGATCATATGTGCAAGTGATTGCTATATCCCCACAAGTAAACTATCTATCGCATTTCCACAGACCATCACCAGCAGTATAGACCCAGAGTCTTACAATGCCACTCAAGCATGGCTTACACGCAGTGCAGACGCTCAGTAAATGACTGGAAGTCAATATTTCAGTCTCAAGAAACTGCGAATAAGAACACGCAGCTTTTAAGTCTGTACAAGTTAACAGCAATTACTGACCCACAGATACCAACAAGATCACTCGGGACATAACGCAAGACCATGTTTTTGGCTACATGGAAATCTAACATTGCTTGTTCGAATCCATTCCCATAGACACAATTCCAAACTAGAACACATGATCCGCAGTCGCAGATCCAACACAACAAGAGGTCAAGCATTGCATAAAAATGTCTCTAAGATTAACCAACCCTCCACCAAAGATATCTAACGCAAACAAATGCCATTTGCCAAGTTCAGTGCCCAGCATCTGTATAAAAGATCAGGGGGGTGGCATCAATTTCTTCACGAATAAATCTTGCATCCAAAGAAGATTAAAAAGCCCACCATCAAAATTATTTTCCAAGAAACTGAACAGAATATCTCACATTCTACATACATGCCATACAGTATAATGATCGAGAATTGTCTATCCAGTTAGTTCTTTCACAACTAAATTTTCACCCACATAGCTAATTTCAAGAAAAATACTACTCGTCCAGCCAGGCAATTTGGATCAGAAATTTCCCCACAAATCAGTGAAGAAGCTTGTGGAGGCGACGCAAGAGAGGGCAAATCCAAGCTGAGAGGAAGCCACAAATCAGAAATTTCCCCACAAATAAAAAATTTTACCACATAAATCGAGGCGAGCGGACGCACGCGAGTAAGAGGGGAAGCTGAGAGGAAGCCGGCGGCATCGAAGTGGAGAGCCGCGACGCGTCGAGGGGAGGGAACGGACGATGCGAGGGAGGCGAGGCCGAGAGTCGCAAGGCAGGTCCAGGGAACACAGAGGAGCGTCGAGCGGCGGATCCGCGGAGGGGCGGCGCCGAAGTGGCTTCGCCGCGACGCGTCGAGAGAAGGCGACGGACGATGCGAGGGAGGCGAGGCCGAGAGTCGCAAGGCAGGTCCGGGGAACACAGAGGAGCGTCGAGCGGCGGATCCGCGGAGGCTGGCGTCGGCGGATGAACCGCGGAGGTTGGCGTCGGAGAGGTTCGTCACCGGAGCGAAACAAGGAGGAGGAGCGAGGAAGGTAGAAATGTCGCGGAAAGGGAAAACGAGGAGGAGCGAAACGATGGAGATGGAGGAGGGAGGAGGAGGTCGGGCCGCTTCGGTCCTCCCGAGGTTTGAGAGGAGAGAGAAAAATGAGAATTTTTTTTTATTCCAATCCCAATTTTGGCGCTCAAATGTTCGGAGCTTCCCACCCCTGAGGTGACTGTCTCCATCTGAACTGTTCATTAAGAATGAACGGTTCAGATCAAAAGTAAGTCACCATGACTTACTTTTGAGTAAGTCATGCGAGCCGGATCCGATTTCCATTGCCAACTTTCTTTGTTCTGAGATGGGATTTAGATACTGACTAGCGGCCCGAAGCATGCTCTCGGATCACCCTCGTGTTTGTGTTGTGGAAAGATCGCAAGTTCAACGACTGGAAGCGAAACAAAACTTTTGCCGAAATATGGAGTTTTCGCCGGCCATGTACTGCTGTTTTGGAGGTCCGACGGTGTTGTCTTGAGTTGATCTTTAGGGTACATATTATGGGGTTTAGTTCAGATCCGCGGCCCCCCCACCCCACCCCCAAAAAAGCAAAAAAAAAGAGAGAGGTGAAGGTGCCAATGTCGACGACTCGGTGCTGCCGTGCTGGGATCGGAGGTGTGGCTCCGAGACTTAGATGTGTCGGTGTCGGAGAGCGAAGCCTCGACAAATGGCGACCCAGCCATGACCAACCAGCGACGAAGGTGGCTTGGTGGCGGTAACTCGAGATGGCGGTCATCGGTGGTGATCGGCGATGAGGCAAAGTTGGCGCTGATGGAAGCCACGATGAAGGTCTACGAGCAGCTCTCGTGAAAAAGGGAGTCCCACGAAGGAGATGACCTAAAGAAAAGGGATCGGGACATACTTTCAATCTCAGCCGTCGGTTCGAATCCGACGGATGAGATTTGGCCACATCATCCAAAGAGGATTTGGCCCAAATTTGAGGGATCCGGATCCCCTGCCCGGATTTCGGCTGGGCAGGGTGATCCCCACCGGACCCGGATCCCCTGCCTGTATGGCAGGAGATCATTATCATGTGGACCCTTAGATCTTCCCCCCATTTTTAAGGGGGGAGATCTAAGGGTGTTGGTTGTTATGATCCTCTGCCATTATGGCAGAGGATCCAAAGGTGATCCCCACCCCCATACACTGTGGGGCCCACCCAATGAAGGGTGGGATCACCCTGCCTAGGAAAAACATGGGCAGGGGATCCACGCCCAAATTTGAGCGGCATTACCTTTAAAAAAAAAAGTTGCCTTTTTCGTTATCAAAACACCCATTTTCTCTCTCACTCTTTCCTCTCTCTCCGCCCGCCTCAATTCCCCTCAGATCTGTTCTCTCCTCTGCTCTCAGCGCTCTGGGGTCGCCTGAATCGCGGACTGTCGGCCTCTTCTCGATTCTTCGCCGGAGCTGCGACGGCGTCCTTCATCGGCCTCCTCAAATCCGTTTCCTCCTCTGCCCGGATGTCCTCTGT
The DNA here is from genome assembly GCA_021437785.1 of Rhodomyrtus psidioides. Lineage (NCBI taxonomy): Eukaryota > Viridiplantae > Streptophyta > Magnoliopsida > Myrtales > Myrtaceae > Rhodomyrtus > Rhodomyrtus psidioides. The sequence goes on along the minus strand of JAILYB010000015.1, from coordinate 6,102,380 downwards.
TCTCAGGGGAGGAAAAAATTGGGCGGCACATTTTGAAACCGGGGTCCCTCTCTCTCCTTAATTCCCCTTCCTCAGCTCTCACTTTCGCTCTCTCGGTCGCGACATTCCTCTGTCTTCCCCGCTTGCAGCCTCGCGACTGTCGGGCTCCCTCGCATCGTCCGTCGCCTCCCCTCGACAGGTCGCGGCTCCCCACTCCGGTAGGAATCGCTTCACCTGAGCTTGCCCTCTCGCTCGCGACGATGGTGCTGGGTGTGGAAAGGAGAAAGATGGAGGCGGCGGTGGCTGCGGCAGCGACGGTGGTGCTGGTCGTGCGGAACAGCGTTGTACAAGCTGGCCATGGTGCCTCTCAAGCATTACCCCTTCTTCCTCGCGCAGCTCAGGACCGCTGGGTTTGTCGCCCTCGATAAAGCTTCTTCTTTTAGGGATCAGCCATGCCGACTCTCAGTCAATTATGGAGGCAAAAGCTTCTCGCTTTTTTTTTTTTGGCTCTTGAGATGGAGTGGAACGTTTTCTGGGTTGTGTTTGTTTGGTTACTGGGTTCTCTTGTTGAAGAAATGCTGGGGAGCTCTCTCGCAGTTTCATTTTGTTTCTTGATCTGGGTGTTGAATTTGGGCGTGTTTGGTTTCTGGCAGCACATAAAGTATGAGGACTGAGTACTGGTCTTTTGCGTTGTGGATTTCGTAGAAGTTGAAGATCAATACTTTTTTTTTTTGGTCGAGAGAAGATCAACTTGATGACTCATAGTTTAAGATGTATTTGCTTCTGATTAAATGAGATCTCATCTATTTTTATCGTTACTCTCTTTCTGTTTTTGTTGGTAGATGTAAAGATCAATTCGTGATTTGATCTTCTGCTGAAGCTAACAATTAAGAAGTAGCTCCGTGTCTTAAGATGAAACTGGATTTTTTGCTATTGCTGTGTTAGATTGCGTAATCAGGAGGTTGGGTTACCGGGTTTATGTTTGAACACTTGGCCAGATTTAACTTATCAGACTTGTTTATAATTGGTTTTATAGGTGAAGATCAATTCTTTGGTGGTGATCTTTATGCACGAGTTCTGTCGGCTTGGATCAAATCCTATACCCACTTTTTTTGCAAGCTTTCTTGTCTGAGAAAGGTTTGATGCAACTGTTTTCCTTCCAATTGCGGAAGGCCGCCTCTTTAGTGGCCATTGTTCCTGGAGAAGTCAGTCATCAAGGTCCTGATGTTATGTTTTCTTTTTGTAGGCCACCAATCACCGCGTCTTACACTTGCACCCTCGCAACTGCTCAACTCGTGCATCTCCAATCCCCAACTTCCACCCCTCTCCTCCCATTTATCGCGCACGACACACCTCGGCCGGCCACCTCCACTATCGTCGCCATGCCACTAGCCGCCTTTGCTTGCCCCCGTGCCATGCTGCTGCTGCTACTGCTATCGCCACCCTGGCCCGAGCTCTGTTTCCCCCGTCAATCAACAGCCACCCCCGACCCTCATTCTTCCTCTGCCCGAGTCTCGTTTTTCACTACTGCTGCTGCGAGCTCCGCCAGCGCACCATCCCGTCACCCCCCAACCAATCTCCAGTCGAGCTGTTACCATCGCTTTGTCCAGCTGCCTCCACCGTAGCCAGCCGCATCGTCATGTTGTCCACCACGAACCGCTGCTCATTGACCAGTTACCTCGACCCAAGTCGAGACCCTCTGCCCATGTTGTGCAACCCGAACGACTCGAGAAGCCGAGACTGTCGCGCGGAGCCCGTGACTCGCGAACTCTCGTGCTCGCGAGCTTCACCGCCGCCAACGTCACTGAAAGTTTTTTAACCCCTAATCTCTGATTGGGTTGTTAATTGCACTTATGCTGGTGTCTTGGTTCTCCAAGAAACATAATACCGTAACTCTATCAACTGCAGAAGCTGAGTATGTTGCCTTAGGAAGTTGCTGCACACAAATCCTATGGATGAAGCAACAACTGAAGGACTTTGGTGTTCAATCTCACAATGTGGAAATCCAATGTGACAATACCAGCGCAATCAATATCACCAAGAATTCAGTCCTGCACTCACGAGCTAAGCATATTGAAATTAAGCATCATTTTATTCGTAATCATGTATATAATGGTGACATTAGCATTCAATTTATTAATTCAAAGCATCAATTAGCTGACATATTCACTAAGCCACTTGATAAAAATACATTTGAATATATCAGATAAGAATTAGGTATTACAATGATGCATGTTTAAGCTTCTATTCAGACAGGAAGATTTTGCTTCATAGCTTAAAGCAATACATGCAAGAAGCAAAAGTTGTTGAAGCTTCATCTGAAGAAGCTCTATAATACAAGGAACTCAGAACTCAAAGCATCATCTGAAGATGACATCTTCTGAGTGGAGAACGACTAAAGGTTTGACCATTCAAATTTTGGGCACGTAAGTAGTTATATGTCTGGCAACAAATAAGGTACGCATCTTCACAATATTTCTAAATATTCTGTAAATATTGTGATTGTGTGGATTGTACTGATTGTCGTGATTGATTTAGTTACCTGATTTGATTGATTATTTGATTGAGTTAAATTGATTAATTAAATATAAACCTTCCAAAAAGTAATTTTTCATATCTTTTAAAAACAATTTCCAAACTTTCAAAAGGTAAACCTAAACTGAAGCGTCGTCCCTCCTCAAAACCAAGAGAAACAACTCTGCTGCTCATACATTCTCCGACTGCTTCCAAGTTAGAAACTCACGATTCTCTCACGAAAACCCAAAAATCTCTCAATCAACATCCTTCACTCATCTAGCTAAAGTGGTTGCTCACAAACCTACCAAATCAGCCCTCAAGAAGAGGAAGCTTGCAAGAGTTTGACATGATTGAGAAAGAAACATGACTCTGACAACTCATTAGTGAGTGAAACTGAACTAGAGGATTTGGTAAGGACCATAGTGAAGTCAACCTATGAGGATGTCCCAACAAAGGAATTGGAGCAGCAGAAAGTAGAAGCCAGAGAACAAGAGAGAAAGGAGAAGAAAAGAGAAGAAAAAGAGAGCCTGGAAAGGGAAGCAGAAAAAGAGGCTCACAAACAGGCTGAAGAGATTGCCCGGGTCAATATATCTGATTTTCTCAAATCTGAAGAGGTAATTCATCAAGAAGCCATGTCTGAATGGGAGGATATCGAGATGGATCTCCATGCTATTGACATTGCAAATTCTTCAGGCAAGTCAGTCTCATCATCTAAGCCACAAGTTAGACCTCAGGGGAGTCCTCCAATGTGGGCATTCATACTGATGACACAGACAAGTGTATATGAAATGAAGTACTATCGATCTAACAATTATAAAGACTTCTCCCTCTTAATACCGATCTCTTTATCCCTTCGACCTTGAGGTATTTTTTATACTCCTCCGCCTCCAATCTAACCGTTACAAGACTTTCAGAAGAGGTCTCTCCTAAACTTCCCGTTTGGACAATACAATTACCAAAACAAAATCTCGTAACCGTTGGGATCGTCAAAGGAAAGTCTTCCCCGTTCGGATCAAATCGCCCATATAATTATGATCATGGGTTTCATAGATGATTTCACTCATTTGGAAAGTCGTGTGTGTGTCTCATTGATTTCGCATCCTAGATTGATCTCTATCTCCGAGAATCCTCAAGAATGATCCAACGCGATTGTATCCATTGTAATGTATCAATTAAATATATTTCGAAATCCTCTTCAAGTTCTGATTACTGCACGCATGTGACATTCCGAATTCCGACCCTCCTCGAGGCTATTGACATGAAATGGGGTCTTAAAATTGGATATTGGACAATGAAGAATTTCAACATTAGAAAAGAATTGGATGTCGCCTCATCGAAGGTAATTTATATCGAAAAAGTGAAATTTCGGACAGGAAGTATGAAATAACCATTTTGCCCAAGAAGAATACCCGTGCCTTAAGAATTGAATGAGGACATTTTGGTATTTTGTCAACGCCCTTGATGGCCGAAAATTGGAGGGTAATTTAGTCATTAGGTGCCAGGATTTTTATTAACAAGAGACAAATGTCATTGTTGGAAGAATTGCATTAATTGATCACCTTTTTTACCTACCATTCAACTCATTTGACCAAATGAATTTGTGAAAAAATCTCTTCTCTCTTTCTCCTCCCATTGTGCTCGGCCGAACCCCATCTCTCTCTCTCACTCTCCTCTTCTTCTTCTTCTTCCTTTTATTTTTGGCCGAGACCCCGACCAGCTCGCTGCGCTGTCCAGACTGCTTCACTAATCCAACCATAACTTCGTCGCCCGACATCGGATTGAGGTGAATCCACCGCCATTGAAAAGCTTATTGTCTTGTGGTTCTAAATACATATATATGAGCTAAATTTGGCCTAGCTATTTTTCCCTAGGTCTGTTTCAAGGGACGAAGGTCAGGCGGGTCAGTTTTGACACCCGGTTTGAGAGAGAGCTCCTTTGCGCCAGTTTTAAGAGCTTCATTGGCTTCCGATTTGTGGTAAGATGATCTTAACAACTAGTATAAGGAGTTAGCAAGCTGAAACTAAAGATTTGTTGAAAATTAGAAAGGTTTTGATGGATGAAATGTTATGTTTTTGCACGATCAGTTTCGGTAACCCTGCTGCCGGTCAAGAACCGAACAATTTGGAGGTTCGTGGTGCTGTCGCCTTGCTATGGAATTCTCGGTAAGGCATCTAAAGACATAGATTGATGTTTTGGCAAGGTGTAGGCTTGATAGAATTGAGTTTAGAAAGAGTATAATGGTTGTTTTGTGCACTTTCCATAAGGGACCGATTCTGCCTTGCTCCAGACCGAGTGAATCGAACCAAAGGGCTTGTCGAGGTGTCGCCTTACTTCAAAACCCTTGGTAAGGTATCTTAGAATATCGTATGATGTGTTAGTGAGGTGCTTGCGCGACCGAATTGAATCGAAAGGATTTAATGGTTGAATTGTGACACTTTTATTAGGGCCGTGCACATGCCCTATTCTAGCTGGTTGACGACTGAGCTTGGTGGCTTATTTTAAGTGGAAATTCTAGCTCAATTGAAGAGGTAAGTGACCTCTAAACCTTTATTAGGACGTTAGGGTACTAATGGATGGAATTGAGTGTTGATTTTATGATTTTATGAACCAATTGTGCTTGATTTGGCTTGTGCCGATTGCGACTTGCGTGAGCCGAGTAATACTTGTTGCCTCAAGATGAATTTATGAAATTCATGGCTGAAAATTGTTATGTGAACTTTCGGTTGGCATGTGCTCTTGCATGGCCGTGTGGCATTTGGCCCTTGGATGGCAATTGTGTGAGAAATATGCTTAAATCGGCAAGAGAACGACTTGTGTGATTGAATACCATGTCGTGCAATTTGTGCCATGTAATGTGTGGATTCAACTATGGTTGCTTCTTATGTTAAAATGCTAAATGCTCGTTGAGATGAATTATATTTGATCATGAAGTTGATTAAAATGAGAATTTGGCTTGCGAGCCCTTGATTTTATGAAAGGCATGATCAATGAGAAGTATGGCAATTATTGAGCCTTGAGATGTGATTTGGCTATTGAGTCTTGAGATAGAATTTGGCTAATGAGCCCTAGATTGATGAAATGGCAAATCGAATCTTGATGCGTCAGAACGGGAGGTCGATTGGTATCCTGATGTGTCCAAACGCGGGATAGCCTTGTTACGTGTCGACACGAGTATTGAAGTGAAATTGAGACCTGTGAGCCGTTTCTACGGGGGGGTCTAGCCTAGTGCATTGTGATAGCCTGATGCGTCATGACGCGGGCCTTGATCTATTGAGTTGAGATATATGATGCGAAATACTCTATACGAGTATGTGTTATATGAAATACCTAAAGTATGAAGTTGGGTCTTGATGATATGAATGTCCTTGAATGGTGATTATATAGTGACAATGATGATGCTTTATTAGGATGCATTGAGTGCCATGCATTGAATTTCTTGGTGAGCTTTTGCATGCCCTTTTTTTAAAGATGTATGTGGGTATTAATGGCCTAGTTTAGGATTAGGGCTAGCTTACTGAGATTTATATCTCACCCCATCGTGGGACGAACTTTTTCAGGTCCCAGATGATGGAAACCCGAGCTTGACGAGGATGAGTATTCGAAGAAGTAATTTTTGTTTAAGAATGGATTTATCCCTTTCGCGACCTTAAGGATTATACTTTGTTTAGTGGATTTAGAAATTGAACTTTTGGTATTTGGCCATTGTAATATCTTAGGCGTGTTATATGGATTTGAGAAGAGTACCACCTTCCGTCCTAAGTCATCTTATTTTAATTATGTATGAAGTTGTTTCTCGCTTCCTCATGTATATGGATTTACAACTTGAGGGCCGAAGGATCCTGGGTATCACCGAACGTCAACGGCCTGGTGGGATGTTCGCGCGCTCGGTGCGTTTGGGACATGACATCCCTATTTGTTTGGTATCAGAGTAAGGTCAGCTGAATGCAATATGATTTAGACTTGGAGTGATAAGGAGCGATGACTTGAGGACGATTAGATAGTGAGACCCTCAGGATTAGGTAAAGATTGCTGAATCTTGAGAATTATAGGCTTGAACTTGTGTTGTGCACTCATGGTGCTAGTGTCGATTTTAATTGATGATCTTGGGTGATATTATGATTGAAGTTCATAAGGGAGCAAGCGAAAATGGAAAAGTCACAAGCATTGATTTTGAGGTTGTAAATGTGTTTGAGGATAATAGAGATTTGCTTATGAATAGAGAGTCAATTGGATTATATGACTATGATTGTGCCTTGTTAATGACCCAACTTGAGGCATCTGGTTGAACATAGACAATTGATCTATGAGATGTGATGGTTATTAGTGGATTTAGAAATCTTCTGTGGATAAGAATTGATTTAAAGACGAGTGTGGTGTGACAAGTAGTGAGGACAATCATGCAGTGCATGTGTTTGTGACATTAAACTGAAAGTTGAGGAATGTGCATGCATGAGCTTATTACTATTAGACTTAATAAACCATCGCTTGGTATGGGACAAGTTGATGGGATACCTACAAACCGTAATGAAGCATATTATGGAACGTATGGAATGGGACTCTCTTCATAAATGTATGGTTTGGGACAACCTGCAACGACCATGTCTGATGAGGGCGGGAGTAATCGCGGAGACAGAGAGGTCCGGACAAGGAGCGTCTCCTGGCAGGCTTCTAAGATAACGAGGAGGCAGGAATGACCCCAATCATAAATTGAAAAGGAGAGTCTAGAAATCAGGTTGAGTCTGATTTTGGTAAAGAGAAGTATTGCATAGAGTGGATCCACGAGGTGAATTTTAAAAGTTGCATGGCATTTGTTGTGGCGCTTGTGATTGACATGATTAAGAGCTTCTATTTGACAATGGTTGTTGTTTGAAAAAGAGAAGCTATTGACGTGTATGTTTGGCATGTTTGGGCAAGTATCTTAGTGAATGTTGCTTGGCTGATGCCCTTTATTGTGAGATAGTCGGTTGAGTTAATACTAAGTCGCAGATGCGTCTGGACTTAAGGTACAAGTGATGGGCCTATTGAATTGATGCCTTGAGTGCTTGTCTGATAGTTGACAAGTTAAGGTTTGCCGAGTACTTGACTATTAATTGAGAAATTGCCTAGTTGAAGCTGGCTTGACAAGTAACTATTGATTAAGGGTGATTTGGGACCCTTGGATAATTGGCAATTAGTAGAGAGTTGCCTAAGAACCATAGAATGGTTGATTATTCGTGATAGATGATGAGATGAGCATCCTGAGACTACTAGACTCGAGTAGATAGCTTAAACCTTTAATTCCTGGAGGGAATTGCAGTGGTTCAAGTGGCTGAGAACCTTATAAGGTTGAACGACCAGAGTGTGGTCACTAGAAGAGCTTTTGGCTTGAGTTCGTGAATTACATGAGACCCAAGAGTTGAAGGGTCATGAGAACTTTAAAGGGAAATGGGAAAATGGATGGGTAGGTAAACTCGAGAAGGAGTTGCCATTGTTACTCGAGTCACTGAGATGACTAGTACTATGCTAATGAACTAAGTAATGAAAGCCGTGGAAAGGGCAATAGACAATGGGAAGGAGAATCGTCCGACGGATAACTTGTGTAATGGCCTATGAAGTTCAAGTGGCTGAGTTCTATGGAGAGAATGAGTTTGAAACTTCTTCCCTCTGGATTGGAGAATTTGTGAGGAAACCGTAGAGGTTTGGGTACACTGAAGAAAGAAAGTGACCATTGGCAATTACTAGCCTCAAGAGGTTGTCGATGATGGGTGAAAGGCCGCTAAAGAAAGAGTTTTACCTTAAAGGCATGATATCTGCCTGGATTATCTTCATTGAGTCGTTCAATTGAAAGTACCTTTCTGAGGTTACTCAAGAACAATGATTGCTTGAACTTTAATAGCTTAGCAAAGATATGAGGATGATCGACCACTGTGAGATAGAGTTCTCAAAGTCACCTCAAGGACCCTTTGATTAAAACAAGTAAGTCCTTGAGCGGATTGAAATTTGAAAGCCTTATAGTTAGTTGCTATTCCTAAATCTGAGGAACTGAAAGGGGTCTTAGTAAAAGAGGTAAATGATCGAAAGAGGAATAAGCAAGAGAATTTACGTTCATGGATTGTGAGTGTAGAGATTTTCGCTTTTGGAACATAGAATACGCCTGTAAGAAATGGTCATTACTTTTGCATAAGGTTTATGGTTATTAACCTCTCGCTGTTAAGAGGAATATTAAGAGACTGATGTGTCAGTTCGTCCCTGTTGATTCTATGAGATTGATTGAGGTTGAATCGGAGCCACTAGAAGTGGCATTGCGAGTTATCACCCCTAAAGAATATGGTGTTGTTCTCAAGGACGACTGGATCATGAGATGGTCGTTGGTGGAAAAGAAAGTTAAATGGACTTGTTAGTCCTAGCTACTTGCGATCATAATGAATTGATGAATAAGCGAAAAGGGTGTTTAGATTGTAATCGCGATGTGACTAGTGGTAGTCAAACTGAGTATCCAAAATTGGGGATTTAAGGAGACCGAGGAGGAACCTCAACTCCTGGGAACCTCGTCACTTGAAGTGACTGAGCCATTGGAAGAAGAATGTCAAGTATGGTGGCATCTGAATCCTGGAGTAAAAACACCGCTGTTGGCATAGACTCCAAGATTGACGTCCTATGGAATAGGAAGGACAAGGTGGATTTGAAGTAGAAGAATGCCACTGAACTGCATGGTTTCCTTCACAGGGTAAGAGACCCTAGTGTAGAAGGAAGAGAAAATTTTAATTGTCTTGATGTTAAGGTTGAGCGTCTAAATTAAGGATAAAGATGCAGAACCTGGATGATTCCTAAAAATTCGATCCGAGAAGCTGTCTTATGAACAACGTCGAATTCCAGGATAATGTCGATGTACAATTGAATGAATGAAATTGGGATAAGGTCGCATTAGCTGGTTATGGAACCAAGAGGTCAATGCACTAATGCTTCCTGAGAAAAGTGCGACAAAAATGAGCAAAATGATGCACGATCTAATTTGAGATCCACAGAAGCAGAGAGCCAAAATATGAGCTCTCAAGTAAATGGTACAAAAGACAGTTGAACAATTTGACACCTGATAGTAAAGAGGCTAAAAACAGTCAGACTGAGTATTTAAAGAGTAATTGGATGGACTGTTACCGTCTTGAGAAACGATATTCGAATTCATTTAAGGAGTCATGAGGAATATGAACAGCATTGGGTAGTATCCTATGGACCCTAAGGAAACCTTCATTGTATGCTAAATGAGAAGAGTGCGAGCGGTGGGCTTAATAAGGTGAAATTTTTTAGTCATGAAATTTCTGAAAAATGAAATCCCTGTGGAGCCCTCGAGGGCAATGGATTGGTAGTCCGATGAAAATGCCAAGATCAGAAGATCTCTCTTTGAGGAAGCCAACAGCAAGTTGTGTTCGTTTTGAGTGCTGTAAATTCTGAAAAATCTTCAATCGCTCTCCCCCCATTTTCGTAAGTCCGTACAATCGTAGAAGCACTGAATGTTCTTTTTTTAGGGGCAAAAAGAAATGGAAAAGGAAATGATTGGCTGTTCAGTTGACGCAAGGTTGTTCAGATTGTCGTGCACAAGTAATTTACACATTTTACTAGCACACAGTACACAATAAGCAACCTCATCATTATAAATCAAGTTATTGAATATTTAAGACAAATCCCGAAATTCAAAACGACTTGTTATCCAATATAGACCTAAAATTCCTATTAATAAATCAAAATCACATGCACAACTCATTACAACCGTTGACTTTATAGGCTCCACCTGCCTTACATGCACCAGCCATATCGATTACCACGCTAGTACTTCCTACCTCAAGAGTTTTTAGTTGCAATAACCATTTCTAGCCAAAAGTACTGGAAACTCGTCAAATGTAACTTCTCTGCTGATAACAAATTAATTTAATTACGAGCACCACAATCGATAACCCCGCTCACCTTATGCATAGCCTAGGAATATGCAGTTTTTTGCCCCCCATGGAGCTTACCATCAATAAGTCGAACATAACATAAGTAACCAAATATTCTAAAAACAGAATAATCAACAACATTACCTTACCACACTTCTTCGAGAGTCCAACATCCAATCACAAGCGATGGGATCTGTTCGCTAAGTCGTGTGAACTAACAACCCATTTGTGTTCAGGGGAAAAAGACAAGGGCCTCCCAACTAGAAGTTGACTCTTTTGTCTGTCCGACTTCCTCACATATCTCGTTCGCAACCTCATGCTCTGGGAATTCGAATCTCAATAATACAAAGAGGTTACATAACATTACAGTACATGCAGTGGAGTTTTACAATGAGGGATTTGATTGACATGTACATAGCATCAATAAGCATACAGCCAATACAAACACCCATACACCCATAGATACTTTCACGAAGCAGCAAAAAAAAAAAAGTCGAATCTCAGTGTTAAGCACATTCCCATCCGCATTCGAATTTGTCATCGCAGATATCGTCTGTTCTAAAAACAAATGATTGCAGATACGACCTTGCTTTGGCCGCAAGGGCCAAGGATTCTTCGTCTTGCTTTTCCTTTGCCGCGGCCACAGCAAGGATGTAAGCTTGTCTTGCTTCTTCCATTTTCTGCATCTTGGTGACATCCAAATCTTCCTGCATTTTGAACCAAACTTGAAGAATTTAAGGGCTGAAACAAACTCTCAATTTTACAGCTCCAGACGCTAGGAGTCGTGTCCTCTAAGCGACTCAGAAGACGGGTCTGATAGGCGAAACCTATATAGAAGTTGCATTCTTGGAGACACTTTGACGACAGTGGTTTAAGCATTCATGCAGAAATCTTAACAGTAGAAAACTTTGTAAAAGAAAGATTTCTATGGACAGTTTCCACCGACATTGAGCTGAGTATGGAAACTGTGACTACCAGTCACAGCTTCAAAGGTTAAACTTTTGACAACACATTAGCAAAATGTTATGGTGGCATTCCCGGGAACAAACTCCTAGGACACAAACTAGAAAGAGAGTTTTACTGTTAGATCACACAATATTTACCACTTCCGAGTGAACCCTTATATTCTGGTTTCCTCAATTAGTATACTATGTTTTCATTGTCATGTATTTTTTCCAAAATCACATGAAAAATAGGTAGATTGAACTGGAGGTTTTACACAAGCAACAAGCAAGATTAAATAGTTGCAACTCATTAAAAGTGCACAAATGGGAGTGACAGTGCTAAACACATTTTCCTAGTAATTTGCTAGATTAACTGCTAATAATACAACAAAAGCAGCTCTGACAAAAATCACTCCTGCTTCTTATAATTAGCAGGTTAATTTCAAAGTTCAACTGTCGTCTGTAATCCTACTAAAATATTCTGTTAATTATACTATCATTTGGACAATTTTGATGGATGAAAAATTTCGCTAATTTGCTGAAAAGTAAGTATATTTCATGGGCTTCACATGGTTACCTAGTAATAATGAGGAGATGTATTCACATTTACAGAGCAATAACATGAAGCAACAATCTGGTCGAGGTAAATATCTCTTACCATCCAAGGAATATCATCTGCACGATATGGTGTGATGTCAGTATCTCCGCTATATAGAGTTGCATCATTCTCTGTCAAACCCTCAAAAAGTGACGTGATTAATGAAACATCACCCTGAATGGCATCAAGCTCCTCTTGGAGCTTTTCCACTCTTTTGTCAGATGTCATGGCTTCCCATTTTGTCTTTTCCAGTGCAGCTTGCTTATCTGCAAGTTTAATCTGCAAAGAACTCATATAAGTATTACTATAAACACCGTAAGTAATGTTAGCCCTCGTTGGGTCCCTGCCACCAAGGGCAGTGGAAGTTCCATGGATCATTCATAAAGACACCAGTTGAACATACAAAAAAGTCTTGCGTATCATAAGTGTTTTGATACACTCATGCTGATATATCACCATAGAAAAATTTAAGCTTTTTATTATTTATTTATTTTTTTTAATAAACTCAATATGGTTTTGAGATCTCTAAGAGAAGACCATTGAAGGATTTTATAAATGGCTCAAACAGCAGTTTAACAGCCGGATTTAACGGATCCAGCACAGACTTGGATCTTCGAGCTAACATTCACTATGAAAGGCCAATTTGAAGTGCTATAGACATAATGGGGTTTCAACTCTGCTATATTTATAAGTCATTAGATATAGACCATAATCCCGCTCGGAACATTCACTATGTTCTTCATCAGGTGAAAAATAAGCTCGATACCTTTGCATCAGAAAGCTGTATCTGGATGGACTTGATAAAAGAATCTTTTTGTGAAGCCTCATGCTTCAACTCTTCAACCTGTGCATGGACAGACTTCATCTGGTTCTTCGAAACTTCCGCTGATTTAAGAAGTTCTTCTTTCTCCAGTAATTTCCTTTGAAGATCTTCCACTTGTCCTCTTAAGAGCACCAACTCTTCTCTTTCTGCTGCCAAACCTCTTGAGGAGTGGATCGAGAAGTTGTCAGCATCTTGATTGTTGCCACTGCCACTCTTACCTTGTTCTTTATCACCGGTATCCCTTCCCTTTTTAGCAGGGATGGATTGAGCTGCATTTCTAGCTTTTGGTTCATTTACCTTTGGCACATATGATGACGACCATTAGACATAAAGTCATATTTTCAAGGAGATAACAAGACATTTGAATGCACAAAACTGAAGGACATCATGACAGACGTGAATTGATGTTTCGCATTAGCAGAAAGAGCAATTAATACAAGGTCAATAGGTAAACAAGACTAGATGTTGACTGCCGTCTGCCTTCAGCAAGAATGAGCATTTTCTAAAATGTCTAGTATACTTCACAATTCAGCAACAGAATTCTTTTAGATTGCTGTAGATATTCCGGCAACCTCTTGTTTGTTTGTTAAAGAGAAACCCGTAACAGAAAATTTTCCTTGCATTAAAGAGCTGGATGCCTCATCCAGGAGAACATGTGGAAAAAAAATAAAATAAAAGCCAACACTCCATAGTCCACACTTGCAGTCAAGATTTGTATGTGTACATGAACTAGTAGGCACACAAATGTGCATGTTGCATTGACCTTCCCTATATACTTTAAACGATTACCGTGGATTCAAATTCAAGGTTCAAGCGTATTAAACACAGCGTGGTAAGCACATTGAACAAGACAGGAAACACCACCGAGTAAGCACATTAGAACTTTGTTGTGTTCTTACTTTTCTGGACAGCGATTCTCTGGAAGGCGTCTTAGTATATACCACGGATCCCCGTCGTGTGAAAGAACTGCTCGGTTTCCGATCCTAACATAAATTAGGACAACGAAAATCTCAGCAAACATAGAGAAAGAACGTTAAATTCAGGACAAATATCGCGTTCAATTGCCCCAAATCAGGAAAGAACGACATACGGAATCTTACAGTATTCCGTTTCCTTCGCCAACTCCTCTTTTCATTACCGCCAAAACCCAATACACACTATCGCACCGATCGAGACATGCACTTCACCGGTTAATGCAAAATCTAAAGATAGACCCGAAGAATGAAAGGACAAGAAACGCGCAATACAGTCTTACAGCTAGAGATAACTCGCAAGAAACGGCTAAATTCAAGATGGAAACGAACCAAGTGACAAGAAAGTTCAAGAAAGAACCCTCCCCCAAAAAGTCGGAGAGAGAGAGAGAGAGAGAGAGAGAGAGAGAGAGAGAGAGAGTGAGAGAGTGTGTACGATGAGGGACTGGACGAGAGGGACGATCTCGACGAGGTCATTGAAGAGGACGCGGTCGACATTGGCGGCGGCGGCGCCCGAGTGAGCCGTGAGGTGAGTCGGGGACGACGAATTGATGCCCCCGGAAAGCCACAGTTTCGGATCTCCCACCAGACCCGAATTCTCGCCCAAATCCACGAAACCCTGTGCCTCGAACATCTTCTTCCAAGATCGATCAAACCGGAGCGAGGAAGAAGAAACAACAGGAGAATCTTGTCGTTCGAACGGAGAAAGATGGAGAATGTGGGGGAGATAAAGGAGAGAGAAATTGGCGATTTTGCAGTGTAACCGTAGCAAAGTGTGGCTGTGAAGAAGGTGAAGAAGAAGAGCAACAACTCGGTTGTGTTCCTTTTCAAAAAAACAAGGAAAGCAAATTATTTCCGTTGGCAACACGCGATATGACGGAATTGCCCTCGCTTGCCGGCCCAGGCCGCTCACTTGCTCAGCCCGCCCACTTGTCAACATCACATCGGATACTGAGAACAATTTTCACTGATAAAAGAAAAAAAAAAAGGAAAAATTCATCCCGGTTCCGGTAGATAATAATGAAAACATACTTTTATTATAATCGACTAGTAATGTTGGAAGAAGGGTGCGTACGACGCCGCAGCCACCACACGCATTGTCGATGCGAGTCCCATTAGAAAGTTGAGCAGCAGCCTGCACGCAAGAAGAAAAATTAGCTTCTTTTGTTTTTTCCGGCTTTGCTAACATAACAGTTTTCGGGCGGCTGCGAGAGCAACAACATGTTGTGGTCACGAACTCTTGAATGAGCTAACCCCGCAATTATTTTTAGTTATTTATTATTCGTCTTTTGTGGCCAAGAATTACATGCCGTTAATCTCGCGGTGAATTTTAAAACAGTCACATGATTATTTTTTCTATCCTTGGCAGGGAAAACTGGAAACTGAATTCCAATTAACTCTCTCACCCTAGACTTCATCATCCTCAAGCTCACACTCCACAAGATTTCTACACCCATCTTGGAAGATGCCGGCAGTTGAAGAGAGATTGTATGACTTAAGTACACCTCAAGTGCCATAAGTTATGTGCGGCGCTCACATTAATGCCAAAACTTTCAAATCGATCACTTTAATGCTAAATTTTTGTAACTTCGATCACTTAAGTGTTAACTTCTTTTAAAAACGATCATTTTAGTGTCAACTCCGATTTAAGCTGACGTGGCTCGCCAAAAATCCGACATGTGTATTTTTTATTATTATTTGAGCTGACGTGACTCATCGAATTTGGCATTGAAGTGATCATTTTTAAAAGAAGTTGGCACTTAAGTGATCGAAGTTACAAAAAAATTAGCACTAAAGTAATCGATTTGAAAGTTTTAGCACTAAAGTGAGCGCCATACACAACTTATGGCACTTGATGTGTACTTAACCCGATATTGTATACATATGCTCCTGATCATAGATCACAACTCTAAATTTCAGCTTCAAATAAAATTTTGGGGAGAGATGTATCCCTCGAATCACGCTTGGAGAACAGGTTGATTGGAAAAAAATTCTGGAAATATTACAAGGCAAAGGAGGCAGAATAACAAGAATGGCCAGAAAATCTATGAATATGCAAAGGGTAGCAGCTGGTTTAGCATCTACTGATATTAAAAGCATAAGCTATGACTTTAGTATCCATATCGTGATGACACGAAGTTGACATTCCGTGTACGGTGTACCTAACAATCGACCACACTCAAAACTTTGAAAAGACATACTTCTATGGCTACGCATTATTTTAAGTCAACAGCCAAAATCCCGCATCGAAAGCAGCATCCGTCGAAGCACATCGGATCCAGGCTGAGGGTGGGCAAGTATTTGGAACTTGGAACCTAGTCTATCAAAGCGGGTTTTCAATTTTTGGAATCAGGGACCAACCCTGTTGACCATGGAATCGAAATTTCTATGGTCAACTCAGGATTTTTTTATTATTATTTCGTTATACATAAAACATGTATGTATCAAACATGTTTGATTTTGACAAATGTTTAATGTTTTAAAATAAAAGGTACTAGAACAAGGTTTTGAACGTCTTCATAACGTTCTATTCTAGGTTCTAGAAAATCAAATAGAACCGGTCGATTTAGATATTCGGTTCTCGATTATTAGAATCGAAAATTTAACCTGTTCCTTTGTGAACTGATCGGGTAAGGCTAGTTCGGGCGAATTCCGATTGAATCGGCTCGCTTGCTCATCCTTACAGCTCGCGCAAAGACATCTTCTTTGCCTTTTAAGTTTGGAGAAGTGCAACCAGCTCCCTTTTTTGTATGAGATTTGATTTTTTTTTTCTTATGATTTGTAGATGATTCTTTTTCCTATTTTGTAGAGACTTAACTTGTAGAAGAAGTCTGTCTAATTGTATATTTACGAATCTATACATATTTGATAAGATGATGAAAATGAAAATGAAAAAAAAAAAAAGAGGACAAGGTGTTTAACCGATGATAGGTACTTTGCTGAACCTCGTTAAATCGTGTGTTCTTTATGTTCTTTCTTCACTTTTTAACATGGTGTAAGAGCTTAGGGTTTACTTCATGTGAGTATTGTACGTCAATTCCCGAATTATGCAGTCCCCAAGTACATCAATTTCTAGAGCCTAGGCCCACCACGTTAGTGACGTTACCACTCCAATAAAATGAAAATAAATAATTAACTTGACGAATATTTCTTCA
Source organism: Rhodomyrtus psidioides (assembly GCA_021437785.1). Lineage (NCBI taxonomy): Eukaryota > Viridiplantae > Streptophyta > Magnoliopsida > Myrtales > Myrtaceae > Rhodomyrtus > Rhodomyrtus psidioides. The sequence continues at coordinate 6,085,483 of JAILYB010000015.1, read as the reverse complement.
AAAACAAAAGCTCGAGTTAATAATCCGAAGGAGACCAAAGGCCGGTTGCATAGAAGAAGTCTTCTGTGTTGGTCGGTCAATAATAGTCAACAACTGAAGATCTATTCTATTTAAGAAAAAAAAAATTGGAACATCTGAATTGTTAATTTACCTAAAGGAACTTGTGGAACTTGTGTAACTTTTTTAATCAAGTCAGGGCCGATAAAAGTTGATTGGATGCAATCTCGCTGAAGGTTCGATTGTGGTCTTCACCAAGAAAATTATCAAAAAAGTCTTGAATTTATTGCATTTTGTGTCGATTTCAATGCTAAACCTTTTCACACTTTACCAGTTGAGTTTGTCCAACCACTTTGGTCAGAAGTCGCTGACGTGAACGCCGGTCTTTCTACATGGCACGATCAAGCTAACGTGGACATTTTTAAATATCCTTTTAATTATTTTTTCTTTCTTTTTTTTTTCCTTTTCTTTTTGCTGATGACCAGCCACAGCTAGCGAGAGTTACCTCGCCAGCCAATGGCGGGAGTCAGCCTCGCTAGGTAGCACCTAGGCAAGGGCGAGCACTACCGAGGCCAGCCCTCGCTCAAGCCAAGACTGGATGTGGCCTTGCCCAGCCTCTCTTGGGCGAGGACAAGGCCAATGAGCCATGCCTTGGCAGAGGCCCGGCGATAAGGACACCAAAGATTTAATTGGTCGATCAAAATGACGATACGTGTTCTATAGGGAGAGTCAATCACTTAAGTTTTTTTCCCAGCTCTGAATTACATCCAAAGCAAAAAAAACAAGTGTTATCTCACAATCTCTCACAGAAAACTTATCATTTGCATTTTTCATATGTTCTTATGTGACTTGACAATGCCAAACTACAAACCTCTCCGGCGTGGAAAGTGTTTCAACATGTTCTAGCTTGCTCAGTTAAACCATAAGCCTAACTCCGATTGGAAATTTCTGCTCCGTGCTTCGTTTGTTTGAAAGAGAACTATTTTTTCGAGAAATTATTTTTCGACTTTCTGGTGTTTGGATGACGGAATCAACCAATATATTGAAAAAAGAAAAATTACGGACTGAAAACAACAAGCGTAGATCGGAGGAAAATGGATTTTTTTTTTTATATCATGGAATTTTCAACGAAACGAATGCATGCTTTGATCGAGTTTTTTTTCATGCCTCACCCTCAAAAACGGGTGACTTATGATTGATCATATGCAACGAGAAGACAGATGGTTTCACTTCGTTAGTGTATCTTCTAAATCGTCCAATTTTCACTTGTGTATCCTTTTTTTAAGTGTACTTGTGTATTTCTGTGACTTAGGTTATCCTTCCAGTCAAAATTTCAATATAGCATGCTTGTTTGGGAATTAAAATATATATATTGGAAGAACAAAAATTTTGAGTGCAAATTTTGAAATTTGTTGTAAGAAGAGAGGGTAGGGAAAAAAAAAAATTCAAATTTGAAGTATTTTCTTCTTTCAATAGTCTTTTCAATGCAACATGCTTTCAAATTGTCCTAATTTAAAGTCTCCTCTCATTTCGTGAAAAAATATAATATTTTACAGTAAGTCATTTTCTAGGAAAATGATAATATTTTCATGTGTTCGGCCGAAATCTCAAAAAAGTTCGGAATGCATTTTCCGTCGTTTGGTATGAAAAGCCAGATTTGATTTTCCTCCATGCACTTCTTTTAATTATTGCTTATTTCTATTTTTCTTACCTTTTTGAATTATTTTATCTCCTTTTTTTTTTCATTTTCCCTTCTTCTTCAGCTCCAAACAACAACAACAACAAAACTGCAAGTGAGCTCAGTCCTCGTTGGAATTGGCTGAGACTCGAGCTCGCCGGCCCACATTATGGCCAACCGCTTGGCTTGCGGCCGGCGAAGGATGAAGGAGGAAGGAAAGGAAAACAGTAATAGAAAAAATATATATATATAAAAAAAAATATGAATGTAAAGGAGTCCATGAAAGGAAATGATTTTTTTTTCTTTTCAAAAATCGAGAATTATTTTCTCCGCTTTTGAAGGTATTTTTTTCTTTCGGAAAATATTTTTCCTTTGACTTATTTTTTTTTTTTAATCACGAAATAAACGGAACCAAAGCGAGACTTCATTTTTCTACTATGCTTGTCATTGGTCTTATTTTTATTGTGGAGATATCATTCATCCGACCATATCCTTTTTCTTTTTCTTTTTGGGCGTTTCACATGGGGACATGACACTTAGCATAGACAAAACATGTGTAGCCAAAAGCCCACCGGTTGAAAAAAAGTGGTTGGCCATTATGCACGTGCATCTCGACTCAATCTCACAATTTCACGCGAATCACATGGTCATGCTACATGATTAAGTAAGGAAACTTCTGATGTAGCTTGATTTGAGAGCGTCTATAGTTCCGGTTCGAATAATTACGTAACGAATCGCCGATCCTACGAGATCGGATACATTTCGTATCTTAAATCGAGGAATCAAATCAAATGGGAAGAGCGATGGCCGGGCCGAGCCGAGCAAACCGGAGGCTCCGGGGGCGTAAAACTTCAGAGTTTCTATCCAAGCAACAATCCTACCAACGTAACATCAATCAACCGGAAAGCAAAAGAAAAGAAAAGAATGCGGCATCCAGGAGGAGTTAGCACAACTAGTACCACATTACCAGATAGATACTCCTTAACTACAAGCATATGCACGGCGTTAAGTTAAGATTATTCACAGAACTGAACTAGCCATCCAAACAGCAGCTTTATCCTTCAAAAAAAAAAAAACTTGCTCCACAGCGAGACGGCTTCTATGCACAACAAACCCGTCTCCTGGGATCCGATCGCTCCGTTCACCGGGAATCTCCTGCTAATCGCTTGATCATGCTGTACAGCTTTCGCCGTGGCCCGACGGCCTGGACGCCCATTTCTTTGAGGTCCCGGAAAGTGAGAAGAGGCAACGCCTCCTCGTCCACCTCGTGCATTTCGAACACATCGGCGTAGTTACCGAACCCCGATTCCTCCAACCATTCCCTCACCCTGCTTAAGCCGTCTAGCCCGACTCTACCGCCGTCCGCTCCACGGCCGCGACCAGCATTGGGAGATACATTCCCATCCTCGGTTCCTTTTTCACTCGCCATCGATGTTTCGCGACCCGACGCATCGTCCGATTCGTCGTCGTGAGCGAAGCTTCTCTCGAATCCTGCCGAACCCTTTCCGTCCAACTCATCAGCAATCTCAGCACTATGCGTGGTAAAACCCCATCCGCTCGCGAAAACCCTGTTAGTCCCCGCCGCGCTCCGGCAACGGCGCTTCATTACCCGACACTTGCGAGTGACCGCACCGAAGTTCAGCTCGCATTTGCTGGTCCCCATTTCCCCCAAACTCTCTGCTTCGGAAGTCGGTTTTGAGGAATTCCGGTTCCATTTTCCTCCACTGCACTGCAGAGGATCAACCAAAATTCCCGGCAGAACGGCACGGCCCAAATCCGAAGACTCCTCCGGCAGGGTCTCTGTCGAAACAACAGGGCCTTTTCCGGGTTCATCTAGGCTCCGGAAGCTGCAGTTTCTTCTCTTGCGAATAGGATTCGCCTTGTATTTATTAGAGAACACACATGCAAAGGCAGCAGGGAAATCTCCCACCTCGCCTAATCTGACATTCGGGCGTCTCTCTCTTTTCGAATCCATGTGCAAAATCAACACCTCTCATCGAGAACGTTGGGGAGACTCAGAACCTGAACAAGAAACCTTTGATCAACCAAAACCATGACGAAACATGGAACAAACCCAGAATCACGAGCAACCAAAACAGTGCACTCGACCAACTACCACAGGCAGAACCCATCTAACCAAACAAATTCGCGAACAGCTCACATGCAGCAAACGCAAGAACAGAGCCAGACTAACCTTGGAGGCAGCAAACGACTGCACATCAATCTTGAATCCTTCGCGTGCTTCCCAAATTGGATTCTTTTCAGGACTCCCTTTCCCTATGGGACTACTACCACCCTCGACGAGGAAAACTGCTGACTTTCTTCCTGTTGGGTCTTCTTCCTCTCGCTGACCTAAGGACAGAGCGAGGGGGCCAAATGGATTCTCTCAGATTTTGCCATTCGTCTGTGGGCAACAAAATTCTTTCCCGCTGTGGAAATTAAAGATCAGAACAGAGACGGGTAACTTCTCGAGAGGCAAAAAGTGATGGGATTTATCACACACCGAATCAGAACGATCACACAGAAATCAAGAAAATTGAATGACGCACGAGATTACCCAGGTTCACCCCAGAATAGGGCTACGTCCTGCAAGAGATTTTCACTATGATATTCTGTTTACAGCCTCTCAACTCGTTACAATGATCAGCATAAAACGAGCAAAATATATATGCCCTAAATGGGCCCAAAAACCTAAACCTAGCGAAACCTCTATTAAGCCCATAACATACGGGTTAACTTAAATAAAAGTCCAAACCCGTTGAGGTTTCGGGGGCGCTGCCCCGAACCCCCGCCCGCTCACCGGCGAGCGGGGCAGCCGTCCGCTGACCGGGCAGCGGAAGCCCCGCCCGCTGACCGGGCAGCGGGACACCCGTGTCGGGGGCGCTGCCCCCGAACCCCCGCATCCCACGCGCATGGGTCACATGTCGTCGGATAACACTTTGGTTTCCCTAAGCTCACGTGGGCATACCCTGTGTGAGAAACAAGGGTCCCCGAAGTATTCGCCAACTCCAACAAAAAGGACGAAGCTTTACTTGGTCCCTCCTCGTTAAATTATTCCTGGCTGTCGGATTGAGAGCTCGAGCTGAGGAATCATCGCACACGGAGTGGCAAGAAAAAAAAAAGACACGGGAGATAGGAGCAAAGGCCAAAAACGTGGCGCGTTGATAAGTGTGGCGAGAGAGTAGTACCGTTGTTTCTGAAGTCCTTCTGTGACACGTAAGGGTCAATTCCTGCTTATTGAGACAGACGGCTAAGGACAAGATGGGTTGGCCTCTTTGATGACTGCAATGCTCCTTTTTTTTTTTTGGTCGGAGACTTCAATTCAATGCCTTCTTCTTCTTCTTCTTCTTCTTCTTCTTCTTCTTCTTCTTCTTCTTCTTCTTCTTCTTCTTCTTCTTGTCAGATACTTCAATGCCTTCTTCGATAAGTCAATATTTCGTAAAAATCATCAAACGTGTCACCCGAAATATTTTCATTACCCACAATCATTAATATCCAAATAATACTGTGGATGATAAGAATATGAACATTTATATATATATATATATATATATATATATATAATAAATTATTTATTTTTCGCGAAACAAATAGTTTGATCTTTGCAGGCACAAAATGCTGGGCCTTACTACCCCAAAAAAATCTTCAATTTTAACTTTTGTCACAATCTTACTTTTTGTTTCGTAAAAAAACCTTCAACTTTAGGTTCAATACTAACTTTACCCTAAAAATTTTTTGTCCCATAAAAAAATTCAACTTTAGGTCATGTCTGGTTCTACCCTAAACTTTTTTTTGTCCTATGAAAAACTGTAAACTTTATGTCTTGTACCAATTTTACCGTCCAATCCCAATTATGGTCTAAAATTTCTACAATCTCATAAAAAAATCACAAACTTTTATTTGAGTCAAAATTTCTCATTGATGATCAAGAAATGGAAAACTCTCAAGCACGAGTTATACGAGCGTCCCAACAGCATGCTCTTCGGAGGCAGGAGATGGAATGTTCTCAAGCACAGGAGATTAAAGACTAAGCCCAAAATCACTAGGGATAATTTTGACCGAGGGTTAATGGAGAAAGATTTAATACTCAAGTCAAAGTTTATGTTCTTTTATGAGACAAAAAAAAAATAGAGTAAAATTGACACTGGACCTAAAAATTGAGATTTTTTTACGAGACAAAAAAAAAACTTTATAGTAGAATTGGTATTGAACCTAAAGTTGAAGTTTTTTTATGGGAAAAAAAATTAGGATAGAATCAGAACTGGATCTAAGGTTTGGGAATTTTTTATAGGACAAAAAAAAATTCAGGGTAGAATTGAGATTGTACCTAATGTTTGAAATTTTTTATGAGACAACATAGAATTGAGATAAAGGCTAAGTTTGAGGTTTTTTAGGGTATTAAGCTCAAAATATTGGCATTAGGTTAGGAAAAAAGTAAAAAATAAAGCAATAAATTGAGTAAAGAAAAAGTTAAAATTCGTTCAATAAGCCACGTCACTGTTCACTGTTCACACCCTGCTGCCTTGAACATTTATAGAATTAGGAAAGTTTGAAATTAGTGGGCCTTTATGGGCTCAAGAAGCCCAATACAAGACTCAAACTCTGTCGAACCTTGTATAGGCTATGATTGACTCGACGAAGCCCAAAATGGTTGAAAACCCAAAATCATTGAAAGCCCAAAGTTACTTTTTAAAGCATTTTTTTTTTTATCAAACAAAGGTAATTTGCATTTCTCCCTAAGCTTATTTTCAAAGTCGAACCAAACGCAACGCATCGTAAATGGAAAAAGCTTCCATCTTCGTTAGGATTATCATAATTGAGTAGACTAAACTTCTAAATCTGTCGGAGACCAAGATAATTAAGATAGTCAAAGAAACAATTTTTTTTTAATCTTATTAAGACAAAGCTACTTGAATTTTCTTAATCCGAGAAAGTAACACCAATTTTTACCAGACGCGAGCAGATTCTAATTGGAGTTTAAAGGAGAAATTAAAATTCTGAAGGAGCTGCCATTATCTGCATTGAGCTAAAATAAAATTATGGGTAGGCACAAATTTCAGCTTTGAAGAGAGTAGATTATGTTAATTTTTTTTTTATAAGTAACCGACCTCGTATGTGACCATTTAATTAGTGCTATGTAAAAACGCAATTAGACGGTCCCCAAATGATGTAGCAAATATCTGAATGGCTATATAAATTAGCGTGTCGCTGAAGATCTCGCGGATCGTAGAAACATAAACTTCAAAAGCAAAATAGCAGATTTTTTTTTTTATTTTTTCCTTTCCATTGTTTAATGTTGTTATTCGAAGAAGTCCCTCAAAGTTTGACTAATTACACGAAGGCCCAACAATTTCGGTAATTGACCACATCGTCCTTATTGCTGATCTGGGTCTTCTGACTTGGAGACCGACGTCTTCGGACTTTGGATTCGGTTTCAATACAATATACGAGGCTTAAGATCCCTCTGATCTTAGATTAAAATGTATTTTTTTTTCTAGCGCATTCATTTTAATCTGCTAAATACAATTTTGCTTTCTGACGATCTTTTGCCTGTGACAGGTGGCAGGTTGTTCTGCCAGGGTTGACCGATCATGCGTCCAAGATTCGATCATGACTCTGTACATTTTCTTCTAATGAAAGGACACACTTTTTTTTTTGTCGGGCAAAAGTACACTTTTATTGCCAAAAATTATGCACGAAGGTCGCTCTTGTGCCAAAAGTTTCAATCGGATCACTTTAGTGTCAAATTGTAGAAAAAATGATCACTTTGATGCCTCCGGCCAAAATTACCACGTAGCGTTTTTAATTAATTTCTTAATTTTAATTGGCATTATTTTAAGAAAATGAAGTCCATGTTGGTTCCACGTGGACTTCAAAATTCAGAAAAAATAAAAATAAAAAAAATAAAAATAAAAACTAACATAAAATTTTTAAAATAAAAACTTTATTTAAAATAAATTAAAATAAACTGAAAATAAGAAAAAAAAAACCAAAAAAAAAAAAATGCCAGTCGGCAAGGGTTCAGCAACCCTCGCCGCCTGCATTTTTTTTTAATATTTTTTTGAATTTTCTAACCTTTTTTTAAAAAATTCAGCTTATTTATCAAATTATGTTAAATAAAAAAATTCAAAATTTAAAAACAATGCCACATCAGCCAAAAATATTAATAAAAAAAGTGTCACGTCAGAATTCCGGCGGAGCAAATCGAACTTGGCATCAAAGTGATCGTTTTTCAAAAAATTTGGCACTAAAGTGATCTCCGTACATAACTTTTGGTACTGAAAATGTACTTTTTTTCCCATTTTTCTCGGTAATATTCTTTCGATAGCTTGTCCAAGGTATCATCCACGTTGTTGGGAATATTTATGTTTGGTATTCTATATTGTCCAATTATATTAATTCGGAGAATGGAGCTGATTTTCACCGGAGATATAGAGGGGAAATAAATCACTACATTCGATGCTCAACGATAATCCGTAGACTTTCGTTAGGGTATAAATAAATTTTACCAAACGTAAGGCGGCGTGGTATTGTTATTATTGGACCACCAAGCTCGGCCGCTGAATGATTAGCGCATGTTGAAATCGGAACATTTTCGAATCCTTGAAACGAAGAACTATGTATAACCACACGACCTAAATTTCTTCATTAACCGCTGAAAACGAAGCGCAATCTTGCGCCATCAAATCAAATGATTTAGAAAGAAAACGAATTGCCACCCAAATCACTTTTAGTGTTTAATGAAGGAGTTTCCCCTAATTTAGAAAGAAAACGAAGTTCCACCCAAATCACTTTTTGTGATTAATGATGGAGTTTCCACTACTAAAATGCAATTTCAATTATTTAACTTTTGGGCCGCATTATTCTCATCTCATTTTGAATAGGGCACTTCTCTTTTTGATTCATAGACCGAAATACTCTCCTCCATCTTCAATTTATTATTTCTTTTTTTTTAAAATCAACCTAACAAACGTAGCTGCCTTTACTTCTATTTTCCCTCTTAAATATTAATTTCACAATATAAATATCAAACTGCACCCAATAAAATATTATTCTATAATGCATCATGCTATCATTTTTCCTAGAGATGGTCTTTATTTTTAGTTTATTATATCATGCTTTTGATTAAAAATGTTATATAAAATATTAGAAATTTCTAGTTATAACTGCTTATGAACACACAATTAACTATCTATTTTTATGAAATAGTTTGAGAGAAAATCTATTTCAAAGTTGAAAATTAAAACTCAATCTAATTATATAGCAAGTTTTGACCTTGTGGATAATTTTCAAAATTACATTTGCAGGTTTCTAAAGTTAAGCATCGGTTATTTGTGCTTTCTTTTGAGCTTTTCACATTTTAACATAAATTGCAAGGTGGGGTTAAAAAAGTGAAGTTTGTCTACACATTCTGCACTTTCAAACTCATGTAAGATTTTTTTAGGAGAAATTTTGAAGCATATTTAAATTTTTGATCCACTTTCTATGAGATTGAATTTATAATCGATATTAATTCCTTTCTTTATAGCAAGAGTTTTTTTTTTCATGCTATCGCAGGAGTTGAACAGCAAGAAGTTTCATATTTTTTTCCTTTATGTGTTTATCCTTTGTTAATAATTATCTAAATAAATTATGCTTGATATTTTATTATGCTTTTAACTAATCTCTTTCATTTTTCGAACAATTTTTCTTTTATGTTTTTCTATTAAATCTGCTAAGGCTGCGTATGGTAACCATTCTAATTTCGAAAACTGATTATAGGTAAAATGAACTTTTTTGATTCTGTTTCTAGATGAATTTTAGAGAATCAGAACATGTTGATAACTGCACAAAATTTTCTATTTCAAAAAATGCTTCTTTTTTCTATTTTTTTTTTCATTTAAGTCAAATAAATATGCAGTTAATTTATAAAATTCTATCCTCAATTGAAGACTAATTTTCAATGCACACAAAAATAATTTAAAATATATTATTTTTTAACATGTCATGAATGAAATACAAATTTTAATATATGATGTTTAAAGTTCGATGAAGCATGTGACATGTTCCCATACTAAGGACTCATTTTTTCTTTAAATGTTGCGTTGTTTAAATACATAGGAACATCTTGTGACGCATGGCTACGAGTAAGCACTTCAATGCTCTCATCTTCTGCATTATTTTTTGTAAGAGAATGAAATCTATGGAATCTATGAAATTTAGGCCCGACTTTATGAAAATAAGGTCACCCTAGCTTAATATAATATTTTTCTATTTTTTGGGATTTTATAAATTTTTTGTTATTTAAAAAAATTCTATTTTTTGATTTTATTTTATTTTATTTTTATTAGGTAGAGGGAAAAATGACGAGAAAACTACAAGGGAAAAGTGAGATTTCATTCCGTTTTGTCATTTTCAAAAGTGATTCTTTTTTTCCAGAAGCAACTTTTTTTGCTTCTAGATTTTACTCTAAACTGATTATGGTTCTCCAAAACTGATTCTGGGAACAAAATCAGAATCAGAATTATTTACGTTACCAAACAGCATTCTTATTTTTTTTTTATTGTTCTTGGGATGAGAACTAGAGAATCAGAATGGTTACCTTAGGGCATGCATGGTAATATAGTTTCGCTCACAATATTCGAAAAAAAAAAGGGAAAATTAATTGTGTATTCATAAGTTGTCATAAATATAAATTTCTTGTTAATGAAAATATGAGACCTAAATTAAGATTGGCAACATTCCCTAAGAAAAATGGTAATAATATATGGTAAATTGGTATCTTGATGGGTGTAATAAAGCATTTGTATTGTGAAATTATTGATAGAGATGATAGAAATAGAGGCAGTCTTTTGGATCAGCCTGATAAAAAAAAGAAATAACAAAATGAAGAAAAAGGAGAGTGTTTCAGTAAGTTAACTAGAAATAGGAGTGCCGTAATCGAAATGGGGATGGAAATAGGGAAAAAATTAGTCTTTGCTCATATATTGCATATAGCAAGAAAAGCGAAGAATCATGACCATTCGAAAAATCGGTTTCATTTTTTCGTAATGGGCAATCATGCAAAATTTAGTACGACGTGACGACAGCTTCTGAATCAGGATAGGTATGTACATGATTTTATGTAGGAGCTCAACCGTTCTTAATATCGTACACGTCCATTGTCTTCTGCGTGACTTGTCCGATTGAAATTTGCCTTCAAATTTGTCAGAACAAAAACGGCAAGGCGTCCAATTCGAACTCGCTAGTTTAGACATAATATGTGTGTTAAATGGGTCACAAATGAGTTCATAACTTACCTGACTCAACTTATCTCTATCACTCTTTCTTCATTCTTTCCCGCTTTTATTCAATCTCGAGCTCATTTCTCAACAGTTAGGTAGCCGATAGTAGGAGAAGCTTTAAGGCTGCTATTCCTGACCTTAGGAAGGAATAGAGTCCGGCCTTTATCGATCTGTTCTAGTCATCGGTGATCGGCCGCCGATTTCAGCTTGAAGAATTTATGCATCAGCTTCCTAAACGAGTAATCCTTAGCGTTGTCCTTATTAGTATCCTTCTGTTTTTGGATCTTGCTCTGTTGTGGATATTCAACATGGATCGTTGTATCTCATGTACTTTGAGAAAATGAATGAAACTTTTTTCTACAAAAAAAAAAAAACAAAGATAGACAATGTCATTTATAGCCGGCCATTCGATTTTGAAAAGACGAATCCGCAAGCCATACACATAGTACGCCTTTAGGTTACTTAGGAGGGAAAATTATAAAAAAAAATCTTAAATATATTGCAATATTGCCAATTCAATTTTAAACTCTTTTTTTTCAGATTCAATCCTAAATCTTGTGCAATATCATCAATTCAGTCCATTCGAAAAAATTTAGCAGGCCAGCTCTAACATGGATGCCGACCGACGACATAATATTTTAATAATATTTTATTTTTATTTTTATTTTTCTTCATTTTTTTTCCTTCTAACTTCTTCTTCTTCTTCCTCTAGCCGGTCGGCCAGATGTGACGACCGGTGAGGTTGACCTCCCCAAGGGCTAGCTAGGCCAAGCCTCACCCGCCCAGATCTGGAGAGGTCTTGCCCGACCTCGCTTGGCATCGGCGAGGTTCAGATTTGGGCTAACTCGTAACTGTAGGTCATGGAGACCATGGCCTTGACTTCTTGGTCCAAGGGCAGGAAGCTCCACGTGAAGAGCTTGCCATTGGAGGTGTTAAAGTATGAGTTAGAGCTGCGTAGATTTGAACCTCACCGTCATCGGGCGAGGCCGGCCAAGACCTCACCAAATCTGGGCTGGTGAGGCTCGCTATCGCCTCTGTACCAGACCGATCAGAGGAGGAAGTGTTGACACCTGATTTTTGACCATTTATTATTGTGATTTTTATTCTTTAAAATTAATTAAAAATATCAAAAAAGGTCATAAAATCACAAAATCAACTTTGGAAGCCTTGGCCTAGCCTCGGGGACCAATTTTGAACAAAAAATATTTTTTGGTATTTTATAATATTTTTCGAATTTATTTAATTATAAAAATACCCAAAAAATCAGAAAAATACCATTCGTGGTCAGAAAAATACACAAAAATATTCAATAATTTTGTTTTAATTTCATCTTCAAGTGTGTCACCTTAAATCTTGAAAATTCGGCTCGGGTCACTATGTTTCTTCACAAACATAAACTCGAACCGAGCAAAAAAATTCCTTTGCGAGTCTTTTAATTTTCAATTCTCACTTTTTATAAGCCATGACATTGAATCCTAAAGGCTAGAAGTGCAATTGGGTCAATTTGCCTCCAATTTGATCAATTTTAACCAAAAAGGCTTAATTGCATATTTTTCTTTCGATTAGTCCCCGGTTTCACGGATCTTGAATTTCACACGGGCATACCCATTAAAATTCAACACCTCTACCCATAATTTTCATCATGCCCAATCCATTGGCGGCCTCAATTCAGGCTAATTTGGTCGTTTGGATGTATATGTATGCTATACGTATTTATACGTCATACGTATTTATACGTTATGCGTATTTATACTGTTTGGTAACCTCTTTAACTCTTGTAATAATAATAATGGTTATTATTTTTAACACCTTTGTTAGTGCTTTTTTAAATAGCATTTTTGTATTGTGAGTGCTATTGTTAGTGCTATTTTTAAATAGCATTTTTGTATTATAAATTGTTAGTGCAATTGTTAGTGCTATTTTTAAATGACATTTATTTATCATAAATTGTGAGTGCTATTGTTAGTGCTATTTTTAAATGGCATTTATTTATCATAATTTGTGAGTGCTATTTTTAGATAGAATTTATAATTGTTAGTGCTATTTTTAAATACAATTTATTGGAAGGTATTTTTGGCTATAAAAGGATGGCAAGAGTTTTGAGGTTGGGAGGGAGAGACATTTTGTAGAGTGTGCAAATTTTTGATAGCTTAGAGAGAAGAACGCAAACACTCTCTATATTCTCATAATATTGAGTAAGCAAAATATACTAAGTTCGGAATATTGATTCCGCATATTGCTAGCACAATTGTTGTGGAGTTATTAGTCGTCTCCCCGTTCGTCAATTGGTGGTGCGTCCGAACTAGATGCCTAACACTTGTGGAGGCTGAGATCGAAGAACATCGAACCGACACCTCCGTTCAAGCATGCTACGAGAGGTAATCTATTTACTCCCTTTGAGGCTTTGTGATTTTTTTTCGATTGAAATGCACGAAGTACGCCTCTGGAGATACATGTATGGGTTGTTATTTATTTCCGCTACGTGTTACGTGGATCCCAACAGTGGTATCAGAGCCAATCCTTAGGTGTTTTCGTTCATTTAATTGATTTTTGCAATTTTTGCAATACTATGGCCAATATGTATTAACGAATTGTTCGTCTTACATGGCTAATGGAGGTTGATTGTTTTATATGATAAATTAATCAACGTAACAAAAATTGAGACTAAATCAATTTTGAATCGAAAATTTATGGCTATCTTATTTTACGTAAAAATTCTGAATATGATTCAACGTAGAATTTTTATTGTGCCTTCCTAAGTTTTAAATTGTGAATTTATTACTTACGTGGGAGGGTGGTGATCATGGAAAAATCCCTAATCGATGTGATTGATGTATATATGAATGTATGATGATTATTTATATATTTGGGGTTGTAATTATTAAATGGAGGCTGCGTACTCCTTTTATTTTTCATGTAATCTTTATTTTTAGCATAGTCAATTGTTGATGTAAATGCTACGAGGATTACGTGGGGGAGCCTTTTAAGTCGGCGAGCTCTTTAGGGCCCAATTCTTGAAGAGTTCAAGAAACCAAGAAGAAGCGAAGAGCGGCTCTCCGTTATTAAAATATTAAAATGATTAAATGTGGTCTCATTAGCTCGAGACCCATTAAATCATAATTCCATGATCACCACGTAGGATAGATATTTATGTGATTGACATCTATTTATTTATTATGATTACGTGAGCATGTTAAACTGGTTAATGTGCAAAGTCAGACTTACCTCACCCAAAATTGCGCCTGCATGAAATCCTAGTTAGAAAAATCACTCGCGTTAGGTACCGAAAGGGCGTTGGTAACGACACCAGCGTAACCAAGTCCCCGAACCCAAAATCTCTGGTTCCGTAGAACTGATCGATCTCTCCCAATCGGTTGGTAAGGTTTCCGGTCTACCCTCCGAGAAAGACCGGTGGCGACTCCAAATGCATGCACAAGTTGCACATGCCACCACGACCACACTAAGGTCGAAAGCGATCGACTGTTATCGTCGAATCCCTTTGAAAAATACTCCCGCCGCGATTTGGTATGGGCCTGGGAGGGCCCGCGCCGATCCAAAGCCCGCGATCCGCACCCTTGTGTGGGGGAAGGCCCGCGATCGGTAATCCATTAGCCGCGTCCGCCTTCGGACGGGTCGCGACAGGAAGAAGAAGATAAAAGGAAAAAAGAAGCAAGAAAATAAAAATAATAACATAAAAACATAAAAATAATATATTACGTCACCGAATGGCCAACGCCGGCTAGTGTCCACGTTAAAGCCGGCCGAAGTGCACGTTAGCGTTGGCTGGCCAAATTTGGCCGGATGGATTAAATTGACACAATTGCAAAATGATTAGGACCGAATCGGCCAAAAAAAGTTTAAGACTGAATTGGCACAATTGTAATAGATTTAGAATTTTTTTGGTAATTTTTCCTTAGTTAGGATAAATGAAATAAATAGTCCCTGAAACATTGTCCCTAAACTTGTTCAGCGTTATTCCTGAGCTTCAACCCATTGTGCAACGCCGCCCCTTGAGTTTTAATTTGTTCAATATAGTTCTTAAACTTTTGGGACATATTCAATTTAATCCCTGAACTATATAAAAAATTTCAATGTTATCCTTGAATTGAAATTAATGAAAGGATAAAATTACATATCCTCGTATGATCTGTGGACTAGATTGAACATTTATCAAAAGTTTATGGACCACATTAAACAAATTAAAAATTCAACAAAATCATTAACGCGCTCCAACAAATAAAATAGTTAGAGATAGGCAGGAAATCACATTCAATGCATAGCAAAATGGAGAAGACGAAGTAAAGCCATGCCTCATCAAATCGAATAATTTAGAAAGAAAACAAAGTGCCACCCGAACCACTTGCGGTGACTAATGGAGGAGTTTCCACCGCTTACCTTCTTCAACGCTTTATAATTTGCACATATATTCAAATTGAACAATCATGGTGCATTGCGCATAGTCTGCGTGTGGGTACACGATTAGTGGGGGCAAGTTGTCACCTAAATAGCACCGACACGACACGCCGACACGTTGGTGACCCCTAATTTATTTAAAATTTCGCAGAGATCTTCAGACGGTGTCCGTGCTTTCTAGGCTATCACGCCTCAAAGTCTGACCGTCAAATTTGCCATCAGTGACTTACGAAACCTGCCTTCGAATACGCCTGAGCGAAAATGGCAAGACGTCGAATTTGAACTCCCACCGACGAAGAGGATCGTGACATCTTACCCTAAGTTCGTGCACACTATCTCATCTTCAAAAAGACTTGTTGCCATCAATAGAGATTCGGAGGCCACATTTAATGATTCATCTGAGTGATCATAATCTCTCTCTCCATATCCATGATAAGATTGAATCGAATTGCACCTACCATAAATGGAAGAGCGCGAGTCGCTCTCGCAGTTCACAAGTGAAATCGCCTCCATCTCCAATAATTTCATCTTGATTTGATCGAGTTGCTTTGCGTTAATAAGGTGGTCGCTCCAATCACTGATTGCGACGAAAGAAGAAAGAAAGAAAATGATGGCGCGATTGAGCTTGCCCACAACGAAGGTGGTAGACAAATAAAATCTCCTGATTGTGACTTTCTAAGGCTCCGTTTGTTTTGCGAACAATAAATGATTCGGAACATATTTTCGAGAACGATGACTTGTGTCGCTTACAAAAATGAATGAATAATTGTTAACACCAAAAATTGCTTGAAAGATCATGTGTTGGGCACGTGAGGAAATCATGATTGGCTACACACGGATATACTGAAATAAGAGCCTGGCTAAATCTAAGGGTGCCACGTGTCAGGGATGAATTTTTGGAAACATTTCCCATAAAGCACATGAAAAGGGCCGGGCAAAAGGATTATGATCAAAGCAGTTACAGTGATGGGCGGCAATCCTCAAAAGTGGAAGAAGAGTGACATGTAAAACAAGAAACCGTTGATGATATCATCAGCCACGAAAAGTGTAAACCTTCAAAGGATAGGATGACGTGCTGAAGTGAAGCAAAAGATAAAGAGCCAGGAGTAGTAACTGGTCGACGGTTACCAAAGCACGTCTATAAATACCTTGAGTTGTCCAACGTATAACCCTTCACAAATTAACAAAACAAGTCATTATTTTTCACTTTTAGCACTTAACTTAGCTGTAGTTTCAGATTCACGTCGTTGATTCAATTCCGGCGAGTTTCATATCCTAGGATGGTGTTGTCGATTAAATTCCGGCGTCTTCCCACTGTCAAGTGTCGTCGATTAAATTTCGGCATTGTGTCCTACATTGTCCAGTGTCATTGATTAAATTCCGGCATTGTGTCCTACACCCTGTCCAACATTGTCGATTAAATTCCAGTGTTGCGTCCTAAGTGTTAGCATATCAAAGGTTGTCCATTACACTAGCCGTTGATCAGTCGAGAGTCTATACAGTGTTATCCATATCAATTTTATATATATATATATATATATATATATATATATATATATATATATCCATTACATTGACACTCTCTGTCCAAGACTGACTCGGAACTCTCTATTGGAAAACGAACTATTTACATTCGATAAAAGATTTCCACGTCAGCAACCCTTTGGGCGCAACAACTTGCTTGGCACGCCTCGTTAAGTGATTTTGACGTCAACAATAATAATATATTATCATTCTATAAAATGTTTAAATATAATTTTTTTTCTAATTAAAATTCAGGGAGAAATTTACCAAAAAAGTTATAAACATATTGCAATTGTGTCTATTAAGTCATAAATATTTTTTTCTCAATTTAGTCATAAACCTTTTACATCTGTACCAATTCAGTCCATCCGGTAAATTTTAGCCCGAAATTTACCAGATGTGGATGCCAGCCTACGTGGCATTGCCGGTGCTAACGTAGATAATTTATATTTTTAATAGTTTTTTGAATTTTTCTTTCTCTCTTTTTTCCTTCTTCCTCCCTAGTAGTCGGCCTCCTCGATGGCCAGCGACCTACATTAGGGAAGACCGGCCTTGGCTTGACTGAAAGACCCTGAAGCAGATCGAGCACTCATGCATGTTGTTCTCCTTTATACTTGGTTTTATTCTACGTTCGAGTCGCAGTTCCACCGATGCAAAACTTCAGGGTCTTTCGGTCAGGCCAATACGGCGAGGTCGCACCTTGCCAGATACCTTTCGCCAATTACTGACCATCGAGGAGGCCGATGATCAAGGAGGAAGGAGGACAAATAGAGAAAGAAAAAAAAAAGCAAAGAAGTACTCAAATTTTTTTAAAAAAAAATTATTAAAAAATTCACGTCAGCAGTGGTGCTGCCACGTAGGCTGGTCAGAGTGTCCAAGTCATCTATTTTTGGCCAAAATTTGCCGGAATGATAGAATTTGCATAAATATAAAAGGTTTAGGACTGAATTGACACAATATGTTTATGATTTTTTTGGCATTTTTTTCCAAAATTTAAGTGATGTAAGTAATATTTTTAGGAAAGAATTCACTTTCCGCGAAACAGCCTAAATATCGCAAAAGGAATACTACTAGAATCGAGATGTTGAGTTGTAAAAGGAAACCGTGATAAGTGAGTTAAGAAATTAGAAGAAGTACGGGTCATAGGCACTTGTTTTACGTGAGATCCACGCGGACTTATTACTATTTATCGCGAGTATCGCCGTGCCGCTTCGATATCCACTGTGATCGCTAAATCTGGATTTTTCTGGACGAATGAATTTCTCGCCGTGATTTCTCCTAATGACTAGTGTATTTTCCAAAAAAAAAAAAGATAATGAGATTAATTAAAGATGGCAATCTCCAATTCCATTACATCACATTTTCATGAACAGATAATAATTGGAAAGCCTAACGTGTGAAGAAACATCCTCCAACTCACGTACAAGAAGCCGAAAAATCCCTCGAAATTATTAAATTCCAAAACGCATATTGTTCGAGGATAATTCTCCTATTGGCACGTGGAATGGACAAGTCCCGAGCTGAAATTTAATAATGATTTACGCACTCGCAATATATACATATATATATATATATATGTGTATGTATATGTATATATATATATATATATATATATATATATATCAAATGGGAACATCCTAGAAAGTCCCGAACATTTTTTTTTCTTTTTGGTCAAGAGGTCCCGAGCCTTAAGCATCACACATATTGGCCATTTATTCACAACCCGCCCACTATCACTTGCCACTACGGCGCGTGCATTCCAAATTGGACCACCACTTATGATTCCCACTATTTTATTTTCCCCCTCCGATTACCACTCACCGCCGGTCACATTAAAGATTGCGACCCCGATTGAATGTTCGACTTAGGTCACTAATTTTTTTTATTTTTTTGTGTGTCCCCATAAGGCGGGGACCATGATCGATGCGATCTCTTTCTCTCTCATTTTACTCTAGAGGGAATTTGAGTTCCCGACTCATCCAGTGTCCCTTCCATCTCAATGTCGCTAGGTAGGGGCGAGTGAAAAATGGGTTGCATATCAAGCTGTTTTTGGCAGTCTGGTCCGGTTCAAAGAGTGCTTTTCGGGAAGGGAAAAAAAACGGTTCACATAGCAAAGGAATTCGTTTGAAACCAAAAGAACTGCGAATCTTATACTATAAACTGTTTATTTTATTTTATTTGGAATTAACATTTCATAGCGGCCTAACTCTCTTTAAATATGATTTTTTTTTTTTTGTGTGTGAATTTGTGAATTATCGTGAGAATAGCTTTTGGTTCTTTACGTGATGGATAAGGATACCACAAGTGCTGCAACTTTCCTATGACGCTCAATTAAGCACAATTGGGATGTGCGAATTACTTTGGCTTTTTCCTTTGTGCATGGTATAACCCTCATCTCTGATTGTGCACGGGAAGTAAAGGAACAAGTCTGCATTTCTCCTCTTTCCTACTCAAGTTTTCTTATGCGGCGATGGACAACCCCATATTGTTGCATGGTTTATTTAGTGCATCTTAAGCAGTATGCCTTTTCTAGGTTATGTATGAACTCTGTATGAAGTGAATCCTGCATAACACGGTCCATGGATGGAGCTAATTTATAATCTATATTAGCACTTGATTTCCAACACAGCTTTTGGAAATTGTAGCTTTGACAACTTTTTAGCTTCTTCAATTCCAGTACTATATGGAAAACCGAATAAGTTGTGCAAGTGATTGCTGAGAAGTACATGAATCATTCAGTGTGCTGGTGATGAGTATGTGTTCAGAACTTTTGTTTTCTCTTTTCTTAGTAAGTATATGATAAAAGAAGGCAACATAAAAGCTGTTAGTGATTCCCAAATGGCAGATCATGGGTCCTGATTGCTTGGAAGTTAAGTATGATACAAAGGAGTGAGGATGTGCTTTCATTTCATTTACTCTTTTGTGAGTGGATTGTTACTTTATTCTAGTAAATGTAGGAGAATGCCGAACTTCTAGCGACAGTTGAGCGTGGCACAGCTTCTTTCTTGCAGCAGTCCTTTGACCCAGTTCAAGGAACTCTAGTCCTGTACGATATGTTGCGTCTTAGGGTTCTAGTGCAGCAAAAGTTAAAGAAAAGACAAATAATCTGAGCCCTTTTTTATAATATCATTAGCAGAGTCAAGAGTTCATATCTCAAATGATCTGTAACTATGCTAGTTCACTGATGTATTCTTTTGTAGAACATAAGAGTAGCCTTGACTTGAAATTCTATTAGTAAAGTGTAAGCACCCCTTATAGAGCAAGGCTCTCTTGTGGATAGCTGCAAAGTCATCCTGTTGGTATGACCTATGGAGACTGGTGTTTTTTTTTTCTTCCTTTTGGGAGTTCTATTGGTCTGTCTATTTCTGTTTCTTTCTGACGAGGTAGTTAATTTTTAGGTCTTCGAGTTGAGCTCCACACAAGGACCAGAAGTTGGTCTTCATCTATTCAGGAAGGTGCCTCATTTAGAGTCCTCATGTGTGGGGGAGATGGTACTGCAGGCTGGGTTCTTGATAAGATTGACATGCAGAATTTTGATTCTCCTCCTCCAGTAGCTATTCTTCCAGCAGGAACTCGAAATGATCTGGCTAGGGTTTTATCTTAGGGAGGTGGATTAGGCTCAGTGGAGGGACAAGGAGGTCTATTCGCATTGTTAAACCGGATAGAGCATGCTGCAGTTTCTCTTCTTGACCGATGGAAGGTATCAATCATTAATCAACAGGTTAAACAACTTCAAAAACACAAGTTTATGAACAATTATATTGGTAAGTGTACATGCATCCAAGCAAAGGTTCTTTTCAATTAATTCATGGACAATTTATATGGTTGTTATGCATGCATTGGGGATGGAGCTTTTCTGATCAGCTGTAGGTCTTTCACTGGACATGTTCCGGCCATTACTCTGACATTTGGATGGTCAGCCTTCTCATTTGTCTTGTCCATGCCATTTAAATTGATCAGCACAGCATGGTACTAATTTATTGGCATATTGTATTCTTCTTCATCTTGAATTGCAACAATGACCAAGCGGTTCATAAACCCCCACCTCAAACCACCGGATGAAGCTAACATAGTTGGATGACAGCAATAAGTAGGCATCTTCCACCAGTGGAGTTGCCTCTCTGGGGAGGTTTTAGACATCTGCTAGTACTCATTATGGAATTGATCAACAACATTGCTAAAGCTCATGGGGGGTATCCATATTTGGAGGAGTAGGTGAATGTACTCGTGAAGGAAATGATCTTTACATGGAAATGAAAGAAGTAAGTAGGATGAGCTGATTACATTTTTCAAAGTGAGATTTTGTCCTCGATTTAAGGGATATGGATCATATACAAGTCTAAAATTTCAGATTTAATGTAAAAAAAGTGTTACTGGAAATTTATGGAATATCTTTTTGTAGTACATTATCAAAATTATGGCTACTGGTTGCTTTGTGCCACTGTATGGTGCATTTATGGGAATTTCATGTATAATGGCACACAAGAATGTATATTTGCTGACCTTGAGTGGTTTACAGGAATTGGCTGTGATGCAAAGGTTGCTTTGGGCATACATAATTTGAGAGAAGAAAACCCAGAGAAGTTCTACGATCAGGTGACTTCAGATATTGCAAAGATTATGAAGAGTCTTATATTTCAGAGAGAATCTTTCATTTGATGTGCTAGATCGCCTGTTTACCTGTTGGAGCTAACCTTAAGCTCTGACGTTCAAGCATGTATAGAGTAATTTAGGTGTTGTTCCGTTACTTTCTGGCTGTAGTAGTTGCTTTGTGGCTCCAAAAGAGAATTGTAGCGCCAGGTCGAGTTCCAGGGAAATCGGTAAACATGTGCTATCTATGGTTATCATCTCACAGAGCATAGTTATATTTCTCTTGTTTTTAACTGGTGGAAAATTCTCGGCATCAGGAGACAAACAAATGTAACTTTGTGCAAATTCCCTTGACTTCTGCTGGCCGATGGTTTAGCTCCCCAAGTTGCGTGGCTCTGGTGCTTGGAATTTTATAGGCATAGAATATGGTGTATTGGATATGCACCGTTAATGGTAGAGCCTCAACGATAGGCTAAAAGCACTTCGACATTTTTGGCTTGTTTATGATGGAGACGAATTTTTGCAGTAACTTTTGCTTTGCTGTTGTGGGGACTAGTCACTACGTCATGGATCTACTTGCCAAATCTTGTTCTTTGATATTCCTTTGTTGAGATTGTTAACTTGCTGGGTAAGTAGAACTCATATTCTTGCATCTTTCGTTTATTGGTTGATTGTTGAGAATTCTATGCGGCTTTGAATACGTAAGGCATCCTTGTATGAGATGACCTTCCGTTAGCTTCATGAGGTAGTCCTAATAATTTTATAACATGCCATATAGAGAGGAGATGTCTGGTTGCTGCTTTCCAGCCTCAGCATGCTCAACGAGAATTGGATACATCTTTTCTGGTGGAGAATTAACCATATTCTTGTCAATGTATAATCCAATCTTGGAGTTCGTTGCTACTATTTCAGTTAGTTTTTGTTTTGCTTTCTTTTGTTTTATGTCACGTTCAATCCCCAAAGACGAAAAAAACTAAAAAAAAAAAAGGCTTTTGAGGAGCCTGTTGGTGCTCAATCTGCAGTACCCCATCTTCAGAAACTCCCCTAATTTTTTGTCCTGTTAAATCCCATGAGCCTACTATGGAGGTTATCCATTGTGAGACTCATCTTTGATTGCACAATTGTCATCTGAAATCCAGTTTGATGTATTCATAGCCATCGTCTAGAGTAGCTTGCACGACACTTTGGGCATAGACTTAAGAAGAAAGTTGCATCTAGTGGACAAGTTGGATGTTCCAGCTTGAGGGGAGTGTTTTAAGTTATATTTTTCAAAGTTTAGTCAGTAGGTAGTAAGTGGCCATAAATAAGGTAATTAAGGTTTTTGGGTGTCTCTCATGCTCTATAAATATAGCCATCTATGTACTCTTTTATCGAGTCATTTAATAAGGATGTAGCCTTGGAGTATTTTTTTTTTCTCTCCCACTCTTGAAAATCCTAGAATATTTACAAGTTCAATAACAACTGAATTACCTGGTTTTTGATGATGCTCAATTGCAGCCACAAGATGCTCCAGGAATGGGGGAATTGGCACTCGGAGCGGTCATGTTTGGATCTTCAAGTACACTGCTTAATGCAAACCATTACGATGTCTACTTCAAATGAATGGC
The DNA here is from genome assembly GCA_021437785.1 of Rhodomyrtus psidioides. Taxonomy (NCBI): domain Eukaryota; kingdom Viridiplantae; phylum Streptophyta; class Magnoliopsida; order Myrtales; family Myrtaceae; genus Rhodomyrtus; species Rhodomyrtus psidioides. The sequence goes on along the minus strand of JAILYB010000015.1, from coordinate 6,062,411 downwards.
CCTTTGGAAAGGAAAAGTGAGCTCATATATTGTCAAACCTTTTGAATTCCCAGTTACATGTTATTCAACGTCTGGCGATCTTCTCTGTACACAGGTTTTGCGGAGGCATGGTGATATATTTGAGCGTACTTCTAAAGGATACCATCATGCACATGGTCGTGCAGATGATACTATGAATCTTGGAGGTATCAAGGTATGTTCTTTTCCTGGATATTATTCAACACCTGAGGCTAAATTGAATGCCCATAACTGCTATTTATATAGGGTATTATGAATATACGAGTCAACTTGATGTCATACTGGAAGTTTAAGGTCCTCAAGGAATAGGTTTTCCACCTGAATTTTGGTGGATAATATATTTGTAGCAAAATTGCATGACAGTGATATCTTCTAGTACTTGTCAATTTCTTCAGCTCTATAAGGCGTACGTTGCGAAACCTTTCATGTCTAAAATAAGGATGAAACGGGGGATCTCAACGTGGACTACGGAGTTCGGCATTACATCTTTTAAGTTCTTATGTTTTCAGATGACATATTCCTCTTATCTGATATGGGGTGGTGGAAATAGGAAATGGGAGAAGTGAGAAATCTCACGGCATGGCATGGCATGGAAGATGACTGCAATATTAAGATGCTTTCCCTCTTATTTGGCCTCATATTTCATTGTTAAAACTAAATCTCGTGTTTGATTACTCTGTTTTTAGGTCCTTTTACTTGGGTAAATTGGAGAAGTACAGTGTTGAATCAGCTAATGACTATCCTTGTAGGCTCTGGCTTTTTTGTGATAGCTTATCTGAAGAACATTGCACGTAAAATGCTGATGCCCGGCACATTCCAAGTGCCAAGAGTTTGTGCATTATATTGTGAACCTTAACTCAGGGGCTGTCTTGTGGGTGATATAACTGCCTCCAGTGCTGTGGCTGATACTAGTACAAACCTCGTTTGTTGTAACAATCTGAGCAGCAGGAATACAAAGAGGGGCCTTTTGAAGATCCCAGCTGGAGGAAGAGGATTGTATGGAGTCGGGGGATTAAAGACAGGATGGGCTCATCTGAAAGTAAAAAAAATTGGGTGATGTGTTTTTTTTTTTGGAGGGGGTGTGTGTGGGTGTGGTGTGATCAATTCAGTGTTATGACTCTTCCAACCAAATGTTAATGGTGATTTTCTTGAGTACCAATTTGCATTTTGTATGACATCCTTTTACCGAGTATAGATTCCAAAACCAGCTGAGAACGTGTATCTTGGAAATGACCTTTGACTTTATGCAGGTGCTTCCTGCTTGGTTATTATTACTCATGCATGCAAGGATATTGCCATTATTGTAGAGTTGGAGTGAATTATTCATGTAGAGGAACTTGATAGACGCTGTCATGAAATATGGAGTATACATCTCTTCAGAGGTAAATGGATGTTCGTCACCATTGTATAAGTTGGCAAAGTTTATTAGGTGTTCCTTAGTAATTGTGGTCCTGCGGCCGATCAATGACGCCGTATTTTCTTTTTCTTTTTTGTGGGGTCAAAGACCAATGACTTCTTTGAGTGAAACAAAATGTGAACTTTTGACTGGCTTGGTGTTTTGGTTTAAACAGGTGAGTTCCATCGAGAATGAACGAATTTTCAATGATGTTGATGAAAATGTCCTTGAAACTGCTGTGATTGGGGTGCCCCTGCTGAAGGTGGACCTGAGCAATTGAAAATAGCTGCAGTGCTGAAGGATTTAGATAAACCAGTACCTGCTACTGATAAACTAAGGATGGCTTTTAATTCAGCCGTGCAGAAGAGACTAAGCCCTTTGTTCAGGGTACCAGTTTTTTCGTTATATAGCCATGCCCTCAACCTCTTGTGCTACACCAGTTGTCATTTATAGCCACTTACTAACTACTCACTAAAATTTTAAAAAATATACTTCAACACTCCCCTCAAGCTGGAACATCCAACTTGTCCAATAGGTGCAACTTTCTTCTGAAGTCTGTGACCAAAGCGTCGTGCAAGACTCTAGATGATGGATATGGATACATCAAACTGGATTTCAGACGACAATTGGATACATCAAATTCTGGTATAAAGTGCTCCCTCACCTGTTCAATTGAAAAGATATGTCAGCAACGTCATTACAATCCGCGAAACAGTTAGATCGCTCAAGTGGAAACTGATGGCTCACCTCCTGCATGACTCGATCATGGGCAACATGCATTGCGCATTTGTCCATCAGGCCTGATAGAAGGGGCTCAGCTCCAAGGTTTGAGGTCATGATGATTACCGTGTTCGTAAAGTCAACCCTTCGACCTTTGCCATCAGTTAATCTGCCATCATCAAGAACCTGGAGGAGTGCATTGAAAACAGCTACGTGGGCTTTCTCCACTTCATCGAACAACACAACACTGTAGGGCCTCCTCCTCACAGCTTCGGTTAGTTGCCCACCATCTTCATGTCCACCATAACTGTAAATTACAAATAAGACAAGACAATAATCAGATTCTGCCACAAACATTTGCAGTAAGCATGTTATACAAAGCAGAATCATGAAGGGAAATACTTACCCAGGAGGGGCACCGATTAATCTTGACACAGAATGCTGCTCCATATACTCCGACATATCAATCCAAGTTAGAACATTTTCATCATCAAAGAGCTGCTCAGCAAGGGCCTTGGCAAGCTCAGTCTTGCCAACACCGGTCGGTCCCAAGAATAAGAATGAGCCAGTTGGTTGTTGCGGTCTCCCCAATCCAGCTCTTGACCTCAATACAGCCTCTGCAACAGCGCTGACTGCTTGATTTTGACCCACAACTCTATGATGCAGCCTCTCAGCCAGTCCAACTAATCTCTCTTTCTCATTCTGGCCAAGCCTCGTGACAGGAATGCCGGTCCACTGGCTCACAACCTCAGCTACATGATCTGGTCCAACAGTCTCGGTCAACATTGAGTTCTCAGAATTTCCTTCCAGCTGTGCAATGACTGCTTCCACTTTTTGACTCGCACCATATTGTAGGTCCGTAGCTCTAGCCAGATCATGTCTTCTTTCAGCCTCTTGCAATTTCTCAAGCTCCTTTTTAAGGAGCTTGATTTCATTAATCCTTTCTTTTTCCTTCATGTATTTTGTCATTAGTGGCTGAAGCTCATCCCTCAAGTCATCCAACTCTGTACGAACCTGCAAGTAAATGAGAAATGAGACAAATATTCAATGAAGGAAATCGATAAACAGATTAAGCATAAGAAACTTTCTCAGCAGATTCTTCAAACTTACCTCAATAAGACGAGCTTTACTAGCTTTATCCCTCTCTTTTTCTAATGCACGAAGTTCAATTTCTAGTCGCATTCTTTTCCGCTCGAGATTATCGATCTCTTCTGGCTGGCTGTTCAGTTGAAACCTCAAGCTTGCACAAGCTTCATCAACTAAATCAATTGCTTTGTCGGGCAGATGACCTGCATAGAAAAATAACCACAGATAGTCAGTTACCTTCACAATATTCAGAGAACTTTGAAAAGTGCTAAATCAACCGAGTGCAAGACTTACCAGTTATGTATCTAGTAGACAGCTGTGCGGCAACAACAAGAGCCCGATCTTGAATTTGAACACGATGGTGCCCTTCATATCCCTCCTTCAATACTCTCAAGATACTTATAGTATCAGGCACACTAGGTTCTGCCACATAGACTTGCTGGAATCTTCTTGCAAATGCAGCATCTTTCTCCACATATTTTCTGTATTCCTCAAGTGTCGTCGCAGAAATACATGGCAGCTGTCCTCTGGCGAGCATGGGTTTAAACAAATTGGCCGCATCCATGGATCCTTCGGTTCACCCAACACCAAGAACAAGGTGAATTTCATCAATAAACAATATCACTTTTCCTTCAGCTTCCTCAGCCTCCTTCAAAACCGCCTAAGTCGCGCCTCAAATTCTCCTCTATATTCCGCTCCGGCTACCAAAGCACCCATATCCAATGCAATAAGCTTGACACCCTCAAGTTGGAAAGTGCCTTTTGCAATTCTCTGAGCCACACATTCCACAACAGCAGTTTTGCCCACAGGTTATCCAATAAGAACTGGATTGTTCTTAGTCTTCCTTGACAGGATCTTCATAACCCTAGTTGTCTCATCATCCCGTCCAATAACTGGGTCAAATTTGCCGGCCTGTTCCACTAAATCCCTTCCCTATTTCTTCAATGCTTGCAAAGTAGTGCCGCAGAAAGCGTGCTCCACCCTCCCACGAAGCTTCTAGAGCTCTGATTTCACTGCTGCAGTAGCATACCCAGCTTCCTTAAGTAGCCGACGAATTTGTGAATCCTCGAGAAGGCCAATAGCCAAGTGGCTTTCACCACGAGACTCTTGACTGGCTGTGGCACGCTTAATTACCTTTATTAGGTGTGGCACGCTTAATTACCTTTATTAGGTTAGGGTTCGCAGGGATCTCCTGATGATGACGGACTTTCTTCAAAGTTTGGTTAAAGTCTCTCAAGTCTTGGTTAAAGGCTTTGATCTCGGATCCAGCCGGAATTTTCAGCCAAGCGCAATGTTGGGAATTGCGCTTGGCTGAAAATTCCGGCTGGATCCGAGATCAGAGCCTTTGAGAGACTTTAACCAAACTTTGAAGAAAGTCCGTCATCAGAATCCGCCTCCTGATAGATCCCTGCGAACCCTAACCTAATAAAGTAATTAAGCGTGCCACAGCCAGCCAAGAGTCTCGTGGTGAAAGCCACTTGGCTATTGGCCTTCTCGAGGATTCACAAATTCGTCGGCTACTTAAGGAAGATGGGTATGCTACTGCAGCAGTGAAATCAGAGCTCTAGAAGCTTCGTGGGAGGGTGGAGCGCGCTTTCTGCGGCACTACTTTGCAAGCATTGAAGAAATAGGGAAGGGATTTAGTGGAGCAGGCCGGCAAATTTGACCCAGTTATTGGACGGGATGAGGAGACAACTAGGGTTATGAAGATCCTGTCAAGGAAGACTAAGAACAATCCAGTTCTTATTGGATAGCCTGTGGGCAAAACTGCTGTTGTGGAATGTGTGGCTCAGAGAACAATCCAGTTCTTATTGGATAGCCTGTGGGCAAAACTGCTGTTGTGGAATGTGTGGCTCAGAGAATTGCAAAAGGCACTTTCCAACTTGAGGGTGTCAAGCTTATTGCATTGGATATTGGTGCTTTGGTAGCCGGAGCGGAATATAGAGGAGAATTTGAGGCGCGACTTAGGCGGTTTTGAAGGAGGCTGAGGAAGTGAAGGAAAAGTGATATTGTTTATTGATGAAATTCACCTTGTTCTTGGTGTTGGGTGAACCGAAGGATCCATGGATGCGGCCAATTTGTTTAAACCCATGCTCGCCAGAGGACAGCTGCCATGTATTTCTGCGACGACACTTGAGGAATACAGATCATAATCTTCTTGATTGAAGATTACATTCGGAAATTGATCTTGATTGATTCCCTGATTCCCTGTATAATTACTTTCCTTTTTATTTTCTTCTGTCAATGTTATTTATACATAACTGTACAGACTATACAATACAAGAAATATAGAAAGATTTCTACCTTCTTCTTTGTCTATCTTCCTCCATTTCCGAATGGCTCTTGTCATCTTCTTTCATGGTATCAGAGCCTTGCGTACCTAAGGCTAGCTTCCGTTGTTTCTTCTTGATTGCCGACCGGATTTTTTTTGTTCTCTCTTTATTGCTGCAACTTAACCTGCAAAACAGAGAGTGCACTCCGGCATAGGAATCATTTTCTTTACCATAAAAAAATAAGCAGCAAGCGAAGGATAACCAGAGTCATTCTGGTATGGAAGATGTACCACCAACCTCAGTTTTCTCTGAGGAACCAGCTATTGAAACCATTCTTTCTCAGTCCGAAGCCCAGGTCACTCAGGGTAATCCAGCTATTGAAACCATTCAGGCTCAGCCCGTTCAGTGGATGCAAATGCGAGGCCACTTCGCACCAACTCCATCGGTTCCATTGTATTATGGATTTTCCCAGCCCACTGTTTTAGCGTCATCATCGCCAGCACAAAACGAAGCAACTCAGGGACATACACAGACGGAGGGAGGCTCACCAACCAGATTTGGGGCAAGCACAACCCACCGACCCAGTTTTTCTTATGCAGGGCAAATACCTGAATCAGTTTGTGGAGGAACTTACCCGACACCTCCACCCGGTTACCAGGCCGTATTTCTTTATCCATTCGGAAAGGGCAGCAATCGGCCGGAGATCGGAGATCCACTGTACACTTCGTCAGCCGACGGACCGGAATTGCGCCTCATTAACCTGCAATTGGCTGGACCGGAGCACTACTCTGCCTGGGCAAGAGACCTCCGCCGAGCTTTAGTAACAAAAGACAAAGATGGTTTTCTCGATGGCACAATTCCAGTCCCGGCCGAGGAGCGACAACGCCGTCACTGGAGACGATGCAACCAATTGGTTCGACAATGGATCGGCAATTGTCTCACGGCTGAAGTAGCCGCAGGATTACCACCAACTGAAGACGCAAAGACCATGTGGTCGAATATAAGGGAAATGTATGGGAAGCTCGATCGGGCAAAGCTCTTCTTACTTACACAAGCCCTATCGGAACTCAGACAAGGAAATCAATCTGTTACGAGCACTTTCAATCGATTATCATCCTTATGGAACGATATCGAAGCCGCTGAAGAAAGTCTCGTCGGTCCCGAGGAAACCCTTCGGCAATATCGAGCGATTCGAGACCGTGAGAAAGCTACTCGATTTTTACTTATGTTGAACGAAGAATACTTGCCTTTTCGAACTCAAATTCTCGCGATGAAGCCACCGCCGAGTCTCGGTCGGATCTTTCAACTCGCTGTCCAGGAGGAAAGCCAGCGATTGGCAACGGCGACGGCAGCGCGGCACGGCGAAGGAGTAGCACTTTCGGCCTTCTCACCTCACGGCACCTCAAACGCCCGCATCGATGCCCTTGGAAGCTCCGTCACGCTGCCCATCTCTCGGGACCAAGGAGGGAGAAGAAGCGAGAAGAACGATTATCAGGTTTATGGATCTGTGGCTGCACTCAAAGGTAACCCTAATCTCTTAAGTTTGGACGGCCAGGATTATAAGAGGGAAATTGATGCCTTAGGATTCGCAAGCAAAAGGCCTGTATTTTGTGGGCCTGGATCGACGACGTTGGCGGGCCTATTGAAAACTGCTGACGGGCCTGGTTGGTCGACATCACGCGGATCTAGTGGATTTCAGCGGGATTATCACGGGCCTGCCATGTCATCAGAAAAGACAGGTGGGAATTTTTTTAAATCCAAAAATAAATATTGCGATTTTTGCAAAAGGCCACATCATACTGTAGAAACATGCTGAAAATTACATGGCCGTCCTAGTGATCGTGAAAGGAAGGACAAAGTTGCTTATTAGGTTTCTGCGTAAAAAGGAGATGGGACCCACGACACTATTACTCAGGATCAGTATCAAACAATTATAAAAATGCTGAGTCAGATGAAGACCGCTGATTAGAGGGCAAGTTTTTCAGGTACTCTTCTATCCCAAGAAAATTCTATTTTGGTAAATGATTGGATAATCGATTCAGGTGCCAGTGATCATATAATTTGCACCACGAATTTATTTTCCCATATTGATGATCAATCTAGTTTTCCTTTGTCGGTGCGACTTCCAAACGGAAACACTACTCACGTCACTAAAACTGGCACGGTTTGGCTAGGACCAAATTTTGTTCTTCATAATGTCCTGTATATTCCCGAGTTCGAATTCAATCTCCTTTCTGTCTCGCGAGTTTGCCAAGACAATTCTTGCAATGTCATTTTCAATTCCGACAATTGCTTATTTCAGGACCGTATGACTGGCAAACTGATGGGCTTGGGTAAAGTTGAAGATGGATTGTTTTTCTGGATCAATTCTCCTGGAGATTTAAAATCCTTGAATAAAGGCATTTCTTGTAATGCTACTACTATTAATAAAAAGTCTCATTTATCATCAACGCTTGGGTTATAGTGCCAAATTTCCTCATCCGAAATGTCCAATATGTCCTCTAGCTAAACAATCCAGACAATTTTTCCCAATGAGTACATCTCGAGTAACTCGTCCTTTTTCACTAATACACCTTGATATTTGGGGCCCCTACCATACGGCTCATCGTGATGGTTCTCGATTTTTCCTTACTATCGTTGATGATTTTTCACGTGCTACTTGGACCTTTCTCATGCATTCAAAGGGTCATACCATCTCGAAGATATCAAATTTCTTCTCTATGGTTAAGACTCAATTAAATACATCTATTCAAAAAATTCGAACAGATAATGGACGTGAATTTCTTTCCAATGATTGTCAATCTTTACTTGCTTCTCATGGCATCCTTCGTGAGACTTCTTGCACATACACTCCACAACAAAATGGGATTGTGGAACGAAAACATAGACATCTTTTAGAGGTCGCACGAGCTCTCAAATATCAAGCTTCTATTCCTGAACAATTCTGGGGCGATTGTGTGATCACTGCTACTTATTTGATTAACCGCATGCCAAGTCGAATTCTTGGTGGAAGAACACCTTTTGAATTACTTTATGGAAAATTGCCTAAAATCGATCATCTGCGGATCTTTGGATGTTTATGTTATGCAACAACTGTTGGGCCTCGAACCAAGATGGATCCTCGTGCCACTCCATGTGTTTTCATGGGGTACCCCACTTTACAAAAGAGTTATCGAGTTATGGACATATCTTCTGGCAATTTCTTCATTAGCAGGGACGTTATTTTCCATGAAGATATTTTTCCTTTTCAAGATGAAAAGCCCCTTTTTTTCCAACCACTGCGGAACGCCAGAATTTCCTAGATGAGGATGTTTTGACTTCTTCTACTCCGTACTTTATTGCTCCATCAGTACTGGTTATATCAGCTCCGGTAGAAAGTTCGAAGGTGACATCAGCAGAATCATCTCTTGCGGACATTTCTTTATCTCCTATTTCTAATTACCAATCGTCACCAGCATCATCTTCATCGGATTCTTCTCCAATGACTCCAACACCCGCCGAACTACCACGACGCTCTGGACGCACTATTCGGCCACCTACATGGACTAAGGATTATATTTGTGCTGCATCCAAAAATTCAACTAGCCAGTATCCTGTCTCATCATATGTCTCTTTCAATCGTCTTTCTCCTGCATATACATGTAGTATTAGCAGAATTTCTGAAGAAGAAGAGCCAACTTCATATCAGGAAGCTGCACGAGATCCTCGATGGCAAAAGGCGATGGAAGCTGAACTCAACGCACTTGTTGAAAATCATACCTGGGACATTGTTCCTCTACCTAAACATCGAAAACCCATTGGCTGCAAATGGGTCTACAAGATCAAATTCAAAGCTGATGGATCTGTTGAACGATACAAGGCACGTTTAGTGGCACAAGGTTTCACTCGAAAGGAGGGTTTCGATTATCATGAAACTTTTTCACCAGTTGCAAAAGAAGTCACTGTCCGTTCTTTCTTCGCCATTGCGGCTGCACGTCATTGGTCTCTTCATCAGATGGATGTCAACAATGCCTTCCTTCATGGAGATCTCGATGAAGAAATTTACATGAATCTTCCACCGGGATTACGCAGACAGGGGGAGTCACATGTATGTCGTCTTCGCAAATCCATTTATGGTCTCAAGCAGGCTTCCAGACAATGGTATGCCAAATTTACAGATGCTCTAACAGCAGCCGGTTTTCAGCACTCAAAATATGATTATGCTCTTTTCACATGGACCTCAGGTACTGCCTCGATTTATTTGCTGATCTATGTTGATGACATACTTATCATGGGAAACGACGAGTCTCATATCGAGAAGTTCAAAAGATATCTGCACTCTACATTTCACATCAAAGATTTAGGGGCTCCAAAAAATTTCCTTGGCATTGAAATTGCACGATATGATAAAGGAATCAATCTTAGTCAACGGAAGTTTGCATTAGAAATTGTGTATGAAGCTTGCCTATCAGGATACAAACCTGCCATCATTCCCATAGAGCATAATGTCAAGATGACAAGTCATGAATATGATTTAGGAACTTCTGCGTCAGTTGAAGATCCACTACTTAAGGATCCATCAGGATATCAGAGACTCGTGAGGAAGTTGATATACATTACCATAACAAGACCTGACATATGCTATGCAGTTCAAATATTAAGTCAATTCATGCATAAGCCAAAGCAATCTCATATGAATGCAGCACTGAAAGTAGTAAGGTATCTAAAAGGGTGTCCAGGACTTGGAATTTTCTTATCCCGCGACTGTAACATGAAAATGACAGCCTTTTGTGACACTGATTATGCAACTTGTCCTATGACCAGAAGATCCATTACAGGTTTCTGCATAAAATTGGGAAAGTCTTTGATTTCATGGAAAACCAAGAAACAAACAACAGTATCGTTGTCATCTGCAGAAGTAGAATATCGAGCCATGGCCAAAAATGTTTGTGAAATAGTTTGGCTACGAGGTTTATTTTCTGATCTCGGGATACATGTGGAGGGCCCAGCTGAATTGTTCTGCGATAATGATGCGGCACTCAAATTGGCGGCAAACCCCGTTTTTCATGAAAGAACAAAGCACATTGAAGTTGACTGTCACTTCACTCGAGACAAGATTCAAGAAGGAACCATAGTCACTAAAGGAATTGGGACTGTGGAACAGCCTGCAGATATTTTTACCAAACCATTGTGTCAAAGACAGCATGCATATCTTTTAAGCAAGCTGAGCGTCCTAAACATATATACCGTCAGCTTGAGGGGGAGTGTTGGAGATCACAATCAAAGATGAGATCATAATCTTCTTGATTGAAGATTACATTCGGAAATTGATCTTGATTGATTCCCTGTATAATTACTTTCCTTTTTATTTTCTTCTGTCAATGTTATTTATACATAACTGTACAGACTATACAATACAAGAAATATAGAAAGATTTCTACCTTCTTCTTTGTCTATCTTCCTCCATTTCCGAATGGCTCTTGTCATCTTCTTTCACAACTAGCCAAGAGTCTCGTGGTGACAGCCCAATCAATCACGTAAAATCCTAAACAACGATTTCCGCAACAAAGCAGAGGTATCTGCACAGACGAAACGAGACTAACTCCCACACTTTCAGCACGCAAGAGACAACAAAACACGCACTCAAACTCAGAACAACCTCCTCGGGGTACAATCGCAAAAAAGGAACAGAGGGGAGAAGAAAACGCACCTCGAGAAAAGGAACAAATAGAAACGCTCTCGGACACGAACGACGATTCAAACGGAAATTCTGTATGGTGAGATCTTCCAGGGTTGTGCGAGCGAGAGAGACGAGAGGCTCTGCAGAAGAAGGGAGACGAGGAAGTTGTGGAAACGATGGGCGCTAAAAGGCAAATCAACCGACCCGGTTATTGGAATTGGGCCTGGGCCGTGCTCACGCCGTCTACGAAACCGATGGAGAACACTTACCAATACAGTGGGCTCGGTCAGCGTATCGTAAACGTTAGGGTTTTGAAATTGGAAGATATTTAATCCTCTGAGTTTTGCTATTGGTTGATGAGCATGGCTGCTTGTGTGCGTTTTCGGCAGAAAACACCTTCATTTTGACAACTTTTAGTTTCATTCTGGACTTCAAAAGCCCAAACCGCCAAATAACTTATAAAAGTTCAACTCGGGAGTTCTCTAGCAGGGAGTTGTTCTATTCCCAGATACAAACATGATTTTTTTTTCCTTCAATTGTGCTACAGCACTATCTCAATCCCAAACGCCATTTCACCTGGCGGCAGTTCAAGGGTCATGTCACTTTTGAATTTGTGTTCCGGTCCGGTGGGCGGTTCCATACATGAAACCGGGAACCGGACTCGTACCCACCCATTCTAATCAATTTTTAGAGGGGTGGTTGCACATTGCCATCCACTTATGGACCTGCCAAAACCATGCTTTTATGTAAAATGCTAAGATCACCTGTGATGCTAACAGCCTTATGTATTATATTCATCTTACTATTTTGTTTACACTGGTCGTTGCATTCCCATTTTGCGACGTAAAAGAACTCTCCTTTGGCAACACTTTTTGTCTTGCGTAGAATTTTTTCCTAGAGCCATGTTCCAACACGGGAGGTATTTTGGCAGGCCGAACTGTGTATACTAAAATTCATCTGAGTGCTTATTAAAATGGCCAACTATGAAAGGAAATGTGCTGTTAAAAATTCATAATCGTGATGTCATTTCATATTTCAAGTTTAGATTTCAGAGACCTGGCCGTCCGTTTCTTATCTGTGTTTTTCAACCCATTGTGCAGCGCCGTCCCTTGAGTTTTAATTTGTTCAATGCAGTTCTTAAACTTTTGGGACATGTTCAATTTTTTTTTTTTTTGGTAAGGAAACATGTTCAATTTAATCCCTGAATTATATAAAAATTGTCAATGTTATCCTCGAATTGAAATTAATGAAAGGATAAAATTACATATCCTCGTATGATCTGTGGACTAGATTGAACATTTATCAAAAGTTTATGGATCACATTAAACAAAATAAAAATTCAACAAAACCATTAACGCGTTCCAATAAATAAAATAGTTAGAGATAGGCAGGAAACCACATTCAATGCATAGCAAAATGGAGAAGACGAAGTAGAGCCACGCCTCGTCAAATCGAATAATTTAGAAAGAAAACAAAGTGCCACCCGAACCACTTGCGGTGACTAATGGAGGAGTTTCCACCGCTTACCTTCTTCAACGCTTTATAATTTGCACATATATTCAAATTGAACAATCATGGTGCATTGCGCATAGTCTGCGTGTGGGTGCACGATTAGTGGGGGCAAGTTGTCACCTAAATAGCACCGACACGACACGACACGATACGTCGACACGTTGGTGATCCCTAATTTATTTAAAATTTCGCAGAGATCTTCGGAGGGTGTCCGTGCTTTCTACGCTATCCGACCATCAAATTTGCCAATAGTGACTCACGAAACCCGCCTTCGAATATGCTCGAGCGAAAATGGCAAGACGTCGAATTCGAACTCCCACCGAGGAAGAGGATCGTGACATCTTACCCTAAGTTCGTGCACACTATCTCATCTTCAAAGAGACTTGTTGCCATCAATAGAGATTCGGAGGCCACATTTAATGATTCATCTGAGTGATCATAATCTCTCTCTCCATATCTATGATAAGATCGAATCGAATTGCACCTACCATAAATGGAAGAGCGCGAGTCGCTCTCGCAGTTCACAAGTGAAATCGCCTCCATCTCCAATAATTTCATCTTGATTTGATCGAGTTGCTTTGCGTTAATAAGGTGGTCACTCCAATCACTGCTTGCGACGAAAGAAGAAAGAAAGAATTTGTCGGGATGATAGAATTTGCATAAATATAAAAGGTTTAGGACTGAATTGACACAATATGTTTATGACTTTTTTTGCATTTTTTTCCAAAATTTAAGTGATGTAAGTAATATTTTCAGGAAAGAATTTTCTGAGTGATTCACTTTTCGCGAAACACACGAAGCCTAAATATCGCATAAAGAATACTACTAGAATCGAGATGTCGAGTTGTAAAAGGAGAGCGTGATAAGTGAGTTAAGAAACCAGAAGAAGTACGGGTCATAGGCACTTGTTTTACGGGAGATCCACGCGGACTTATTACTATTTATCGCGAGTATCGCCGTGCCGCTTCGATATCCACTGTGATCGCTAAATCTGGATTTTTCTGGACGAATGAATTTCTCGCCGTGATTTCTCCTAATGACTAGTGTATTTTCCAAAAAAAAAAAAAAGATAATGAGATTAATTAAAGATGGCAATCTCCAATTCCATTACATCACATTTTCATGAACAGAGAATAATTGGAAAGCGTAACGTGTGAAGAAACATCCTCCAACTCACGTAGGAGAAGTCGAAAAATCCCTCGAAATTATTAAATTCCCAAACACATATTGTTCGAGGATAATTCTCCTATCGACATGTGGAATGGCCAAGTCCCGAGCTGAAATCTAATATGATTTACGCACTCGCAATATATATATATATATATATATATATGTGTATGTATATGTATCTATCTGTATATATATATCAAATGGGAACATCCTAGAAAGTCCCGAACATTTTTTTTTCTTTTTGGTCAAGAGGTCCCGAGCCTCAAGCATCACACATATTGGCCATTTATTCACAACCCGCCCACTATCACTTGCCACTACGGCGCGTGCATTCCAAATTGGACCACCACTTATGATTCCCACTAATTTATTTTCCCCCTCCGATTACCACTCACCGCCGGTCACATTAAAGATTGCGACCCCGATTGAATGTTCGACTTAGGTCACTAATTTTTTTTTATTTTTTTGTGTGTCCCCATAAGGCGGGGACCATGATCGATGCAATCTCTTTCTCTATCGTTTTACTCTAGAGGGAATTTGAGTTCCCGACTCATCTAGTGTCCCTTCCATCTCAATGTCGCTAGGTAGGGGCGAGTGAAAAACGGGTTGCATATCAAGCCGTTTTTGGCAGTCTGGTCCGGTTCAAAGAGTGCTTTTCGGGAAGGGAAAAAAAACGGTTCACATAACAAAGGAATTCGTTTGAAACCAAAAGAACTGCGAATCTTATACTATAAACTGTTTATTTTATTTTATTTGGAATTAACATTTCATAGCGGCTTAACTCTCTTTAAATATGATTAGGTTTGATTTTTTTTTGCGTGAATTTATGAATTATCGTGAGAATAGCTTTTGGTTCTTTACGTGATGGATAAGGATACCACAAGTGCTGCAACTTTCCTATGACGCTCAATTAAGCACAATTGGGATGTGCGAATTACTTGGCTTTTTCCTCTGTGTATGGTATAACCCTCATCTCTGATTGTGCACGGGAAGTAAAGGAACAAAACCATTGAGTCCCAAAGTTCGATAAGTTATGCATGATTCGAGAACATACCGAAAGCCACAAAAACCAATAATTGAAGGGTACATGCTTATGATGGATCATGAGTTAGCCAAATTAGTCACGACAACTGGGCAGTGACGAAGACGGCAGTTACAAGCAAAAAAAAAAAACAAATAGTGGGCACGAGCAGTTCGTAGGAAGTTACTTGGAAATGTTCAAATTTGAAGTCATTTTGACAAGTTGAAAATCAAGTTTTGGCAAACAAAAAGTGGGCAAAAGGGAAGTCTTTTTTTTTTTTGATAAGTGAAAAAAAAAAGGGAAGTCATTGAGGGTGCCAAGATTCAAGATTTGAAAACAAAAGGATAACCGACGAGGCAGTTACGAAATTTAAGAAGATACAAGTATCATTGAGAGAAAAAGAGGAGGACAGATTAACAATACATGCAAAAGCATTCAATTTCTACCGCAATTCAGTTTTTGTCACACTTTATGTTTCCTGCACCTTCATTTTCAGCAACCCAGTTTATCTTCCAATCATTTGTTGCTTTCATAGGAGTATTGTAACGTAATTCAAATATTTGTTGTTCTCAAATCCACATTCGATCCATCTATTTCTAACCCATTTCCACTTTTCCACACATCTGTGTTGTTCATTGTTTTTCACCGTAAACCTCCTCGATAATTGAGCCACAAAACCTTCTTAATAAAAATTGAAGAACAAATTTCGATGGAAGATATTCCTTATTGCAAAACGAGTGAACAACTTTTCAATAGATCACTTGAGTGCCATTTTAAAAACATTCACCATGAGTGCTATGCCACGTCGGATTTACGACATTTGGGTTAACATTTAAAAAAAAAAATCCGTCACTTAAGTGATTGACTGAAATTTATAACATTCAAGTGAATATTTTTTAGGACTCATGGCACTTAAGTGGTTAAAATAAAATCATGGCACTCAAGTGAGCGTCATACGAAAGTTATGGCACTTATACTATACTTATCTCTTTACGTATTATATTTCGGCGGTTTGCCCATGATGGTGTGTGTTTGAGAGGCGAAGAGGCGCGCATAAAATACACCGTAGTTATTAAATTCACGATAACTGTTCATTCATGAGAAAATTTGAACATACGTTTGTTCTCCTCTCCTTCGTAAAAACACACGGAAGGCTTTCATCGTTATTTTGATAAAGCGATCGGCATTTACGCTGTGAAACGATAATGATACTTTTCTTGGGAATGCATTCGGACCATTGTGGAGATGGGATTTGTCCAATGTGCGCCGGTGAATCAAAGGTAACTCTCTTGTCGTGCATCAAAAGGTTAGTCGATTCGTCGATGAACTCTTCCAACATTGCGATTTTCCTGAGCACCCGCCAATTTCGCATTGGAACCGGCTAAAATTCTTTCCGGGTTAGAATATACAATAGGAGTACTATCGATGAAATGAGTTCTGAGAAAATGCAAATGCCTTTAACCTAAAGGGATTTAGGAAGATGCTAATTGCATTTGGTAAAAACTCATTTGAAAATGAGCTTTTGTGTTAAGTAATGCTTGGTACAAATAACTTTGCAAAAGGGCTTTGAATGCAATTTTCTATTTTTTTTTAATCAAAAAATTTAAACCCGGCGAAGGTTTCAGGCTGCCGGCAAGCCAAGTCTAGTGCCTGCGATTGTCGCCTGAACCCAGGCTGCCCCCGCCGAGGGTCGCGTGATCCAAGCGAGCGCCGTTTGAGGTCAAGTGACCTCAGTCGATGCCTGGGTTCGCATGAACTAGGAGCTGGGTTCGTTCGCCACGCGACCGATCCCTCGCCTTCCCTCGGCCACTCCTCACCCGGAACACTAGCATAACGCGCGGGACGTCCCAGGGTGTCCGCCAGTTCTTATTATTAACGAGCTCTACTTTATAAATTAGAGAGCACATGCGAAAGCTTATTCAAACTAAAAACAATCAGCAAGCTCTAATTTATAATATCAGATTAAAGCAGAGCTCTTTAGTAATAAGAATGGGCGGACCCCTTGGGGCATCCTGTGCACTATAACTAGATCTGTCCTCCTCGACGAAGAAGACGAACAATAACAAAGATGGATAAAGTCGGAAAAATAGGAAATTAGTGTGGATAGTTTTGAAACAAAAAAAAAAAAAAAATCTTTTGGCATTTGGCCAAATATTGGTCTAAAGCTAAACCAAACGCTTCATCACTCTCCCAAGGGCTTTGAGGGCTGAAAGCCCCTTAAAAAAACTTAAACCAAACCCACCTTAGTCCTAGCATTCCAAAAAAATCGTATGCCAGTTTATAATTTGAATATTTTGATGAGAAAATTCGATCGATAGCAAGTCGATGCAAAAGAGAAATTGCGTAAATTATTCGTACCTAACCTGATTGGGATGCGATCGAAAGTCGAATTTCTGCGCAGCACACAGGGTACGAAATGGCAGGCTGCTAATGATTTTGGTTCCAACGTCACCGTAATTTGATATTGGGGTCCTATCTAAACAACGTGAGAGAATGGGACACAAGAAGGAGCTACTTGCATGCTAAGCTCCAAATACAAGGCACAAAATCAACTGCATATAGGTCAACATAAGGACTTAGTAATATACGTTTACACATTTGATACAGTGAGTTAGATGATTGTGAAAGATTTCCCTGCGACCATAACTAAAAAATGTTAGGTCTTCTAAGACGTCCGGATCAAACGGAGGCTCCTTCTCTTTTTTATCTTCATCCTCTTTTTTTTTTTTTTTTTTTTTTGGTTTTAGTGGAATACGCTGTCAACTTCCTCCGCGAAAGTGGACAGTTCTATCTCGGTGAGTTCCTGTCGGAAGAATTTGCTCTCTTCGGTTCTGTTTGCTCGTATTGGTTCTAGGTGCTCGCTCTTGAAAGTCGTGCCATCTGCGAATCTATGGAACTCCTCTCCCGCGGTTTTGACGGCGGGCTTATCTGTGGTGATTTTATTCAACCTGTATCTATTTTGCAGCTTCCTCTCGCCCAATTTGGGGTGCTCTTCTACACTAATCTACAAATGGATCTGGGATTCACAAGGCGTTATTTGTGTTCTTTCGACCTATTTGCGTTGCTGTTATCTCTATTCGGTGATGGTGCGGGGATGTCGAACTTAGCGCACACCGCTTTTTGGCAAAGTCGTAGATATTACAGAGGGAAATCTTGGCGTGTGCTCATTGCTGATGATGCGAGTTTCGGCGATCGGTCGCCGGTTGTGTTATGATGTTATGACAAATTCATTCTTGTGGAATGAACGAGTATCTATAGACTGTATTAAGTTAATTTACTTTTCAGATTTACACTGCACTGTAACTCTGTGGGATTTGTTTTGCTTTGAAGTTATGTATTTCTTTTTTGTGTAAAATGAAATATTTTCTTTCAACAAAAAAAAAAGAATCAAATTTTTTGCTATTTCAACCAAAAAAAAAGAAAAAAAATTAAACCTTCCATTATCATTTATAAGAAAAAAAAATCTGAAATGTAATATTTTAAGGATAGTTCCAAATAAGGGCGTGAAATGAACCTTCTTTTAAATAAGAGCATGAAGGGTGGGTTTGGTTCAGCATTTGAAATGAGCTTTGTGGAAATACAAATGCCTTCAACCTAAAGGGATTTAGAAAATGCTAATTGTGTTTGATAAAATCTCATTTGAAAATGGGCTTTGGATTGAATGGTGTTTGGTAAAACCAACATTGCAAATGAGCTTTCAATGTAATTTTTTTATTAAAAATTTTACCTTTTGCCGGACCGGAGAAGAAGATAAATAATAAAAAGTGGGACAAAATAAAAAATATAAGAAATTGATGAGGTTGGTTTTGAAAAGAAAAAAAATCTATTAGCATTTGGCCAAATGCTAAAAGCCCAATGCTGGTCCCTGCCAGCATTTATTCTCTCAATGGGCTTTGGGGGCTGAAAGCTCATTGGGAATGCTGAACCAAACCCACCCGAAGTGCTATCATTTTCTCAAATAATGACATGAGGTAAACTTTGTTTCAAATAATGATCTGAAGTGGCCATGAATTTTCAAAAGAGAGCCTGGTCTTAGGGCATTTTTTTTCATTTCCCCCTTTTAATTTTTTTCCCTCTTTTCTTTATCTTTTCCTTTTTCTACATTTTAAAGGATTGAAAAAACAACAAAATTACACATATAGGCGAGAGGGCAATGTGCGTACCTTCTTCCTTTTTTCATTTCCCACTATGGCCGGTCTCCACCTCCGGTGGGGCCATTGGAGAAGGTCGGTGGACTCTCGGACTTGAGCGAGAGCTTATGACCCTCGCTTCTAGTCGGCAAGGTCGCCGACCCTCGCCAAGGAGCCAGCGACCCCGCCGGCCGTCTTCGACACCCCATCGGTGGTAGGGTGGCTGCCACAGGTCGAAGGGCTTGTCTCTTTTCAATTTTTTAAAATTTTAAGAAAATAGAAAAAGAAAAGATAAGGTAAAAAAGGAGAAACTACAAAAAGGAGAAACTGCAAAAATACACTTTAGGCATGCTCTTTTTTGAAATTCTATGGTCACTTCAAGTCATTATTTGAGAAAATTAGAGTACTTCGAGCTCTTATTTGAATTTTTTTTAATATTTTATCGTGCCATTTTATTTAACTTGCTGCATTTCTAATTGTTTTTATTTGGTCGGACGACATTTCTATTATTGATCAATGCGAGCACGTCACGGTATTTCAGTAATTAATGGCGATGGAGTATGGGAACATTATTAGGTCACAACGTTTTGCAAAGTGAGTTTTGTTTTACCACTTCCGTATTCCCGTTATTTTGTTTCGTTCTTCCTTTTCGCTCGTAAATTTCAGTTGTGCTGGGCTCTACGCGACGTACCAATCCGGTGCGTTTTGCTACGGACGGCGACGTTTTGTCTCCCTTCGTATCGCGCAAAATTTGATTGGAGCAGCGCCTACACTACATCTCGACCGGTGGACAGCGTACTTCCAAACGTCGCAAGGCGCAAAGCTCACCCACTCTCTATCTCGGAGTGGGACCCACTCTTTCCAAAGAGGGGTGGGCCCTCGAGATTTTGACACGTGGCCCGAAGCGGTGACCGGAGGAGGGAGCGCACCTTGTATCATACGACCGTTCTGACACTCCTTCCCACTCCCCGCCGTTAGCTCAGCGGTCACGGCCGCAGCCGACACCCTGACGAAGACTAACGGCGATTGGCCAGTTGTCCCCCCCTTTTTTTGTCTCGTCTCGCCAATCAGGTAATTCGTCCCCTCAAGATTGAGCCGTCTCGCTCTCGTGGCCGCACTTTGGCATGCGCATCGATACATTCTTCACTTGCACAGCTGCACTGGCCTTGGCATGCAGATGCGCAGGATTTTTACCTTACCTCATAATTTTTTTTTTTTTTACTTTCTTCCACAAGCTACGTATTTATATAAAATTCTACATATTTAAATAAAAAAATCTTTTCATATCTATTATTGTATGTGTTAGTAATTCGTCTAATCCTTTCTCGCAACAGTAGAAAATTAGAAACGCTAGTGTCAGTTTTACTCCATACTTTCAATAGTTGTCGATTTTCGTGTAATTTCCATTTTCGTCTGCACGTGACAATTCTCATCTTATTACTGCAACGATTGTAATAAATAAGCAAAACAAATGAGATCATAATTTCTCCCAGGATGTCTCGCGGCTATACTATTCATCTTGAGTAATCAAAACTTGTCTCGCTAATATGTAGCAACAACAACTTTTGTTGTTTTCATAAGTTGCATGACCTTATCTTTGAGTAATTCGAGTTATTTTAGATGAGAAATGTTTCGAAATGAGTATGCATCTAGGTTTAGGATCCTTCTTTTAGTCATTTTTTTTTTCTTTTGGTAGTAATACTGGTTAATTAGCTAAAGCAAATCAATCATGAAGTACTTAGATAGGGTTAAAGTCCTCCACTTATGGTGTGTTTATTTAAGTGAAAGAGCTTTTCGGATTTTCACTCGTTTGGTTCTCCCAAAATGACTTAGTCTAGAGAAAATACTTTTCGATTTGCGGAAAATTGATGCATGAAATTATGAAATTGAATTCCTAAATCTAAAATGTGAAAACACTTTCTGAAATTGTTCATCTCAATTTTTAAATAGTTTAATATTATTTTATTTAACTTTATATTTTGCATTTTTTTTTGTTCTTTGAAAAATTTCTTCTTCCTTTGTTGGTTGTCGGGCCTCGGTGACGACTGGTGGTTGGCTATAGGCTTCGGCCAATGAGCTTGAGACTCGCTCATGGCCTCGTCGTATATTGCAGTCGAGGGAGAAAGAAAAAGAAGAAAAAGAAAAGAAAATTTAAAATATGATTTTTTTTAGCACGTGAGATTAAAAATCATTTTGTAAATAAGATCCAAACACAAAAAAGGAAAACAAAACATTTTACTGAAAAATAATTTTTCTTTTTTCATAAATTTTTCTCCTGATCAAACTTTGTCGTATAATGTAATATAATGTAATTGGGTAGAGTTTTCATGTCAACATTTACCGGTCCAATCGAGCTTTCGCACATTAAACAATGTATCGCTCTACATTCACACAGTAAATATTGCGTCCCCAATGAATCAACGGAATCTCAACTTTTTTTTATTACTAGAGTTTCACGTAAACCAATCGTTTTGGAATTTTCATGTCTTAGATTTACCGATCTAATTAAAGGCAAATTTCCCTTCTAAATTTCCCTCCTTTTTTCACAAACCGGTGAACAATCCTCAAAATATCGCGATATATTGTCGGCGCATCTCCAACTACTCCAAATGCCCGAGATCTAACGACGAGTACACCCCACTCGTACGGGAACTCCTGCGCTCAACCACTGCGATCGCTCCACGCTTCCCCTTCGACGTTCCGATCACCGCCACGTGGACTGGGGGTTAACTCTCCCGGGACCCACCCACACCCCCCCGTTTAGATTTGCCGGCATTTATTGGCCACATCCCACACCCGCACATTAAAGTTCTAACCGCACCATCAGAGAAAACTAACCATGGTCAAAAGGACCGCCAACCATGGTTCGCGAGCACTCGAGGATTGTACGGCCTCTCTCTCTTCCACCCTTCTCTCTCCTCTTTTTCTCTGTGTTCACGCGTTTTAGTTTACACAGAACAATCGTCTCACTCTCTTCCTATATATAAGTCCGACGCTTTCACGTGCTCGTATTCGCACTTTGGCGCATTCGCCGGCGATCCTCTCCGGCGACACGTGACGGCGGAATTCTCTGGGAATTCGATCTGTCCGTGTTCGCGGAGGCGAGAGAGATCGCGTGACTTTTGTGGTTTGGAGGTCGCGTGACTTTTG
Organism: Rhodomyrtus psidioides; assembly: GCA_021437785.1. Classification (NCBI taxonomy): domain Eukaryota; kingdom Viridiplantae; phylum Streptophyta; class Magnoliopsida; order Myrtales; family Myrtaceae; genus Rhodomyrtus; species Rhodomyrtus psidioides. Next base: position 6,040,276 of record JAILYB010000015.1, on the reverse strand, counting down.
TGGTTTGGAGGCTTCGGCGGATGGGGAACAGGCTTTGCCAGTTCGGCAGATTTTGATTTTTCGGGCAATGTGATTAGAGCCTCGCCTTTTCTACGAAATACCATGGAGGAATCGTTAGATTTGGGGCGAGGTTCGAGGCCTTTATGGTAATTCGTTCGTTTTTTTTTTTGGGTACAATTGGAACGGATTTTGTTTTTCAGTTTGTTTCGTTGGAAGTTTTGGATCTCGGATGATCGTGGGGAGATCAGCGGCAAGTGTCCAAATCGAGCAAGTCATTGAGTGGAATGCGTTTTTGCACTTAGTGGATCAGCAACTAGGCAGGCTTTGTTGCCGTTTCTGGATCCTACATTGAGGTATATCGAGCAAGCAGAGCACTTTCGTCAGCTACAAGCCGTTTGGAGAGGGAGAGAGTGATTTGAGAAACCGGCGATTCGCGCGCGTGAAACAGAAGGTTGAATGTTGATCCGATATGTGCAGAGTGGATAGGAGCGGCGTCAAGAGCAATCTGGGAGAGCCGAAGAAGAGAGGGAGCTTGGAGATGGGGTTGAAGGCCTTCGGGGAGAGCAAGGTGGAGAAGCTGAGGAACACTATGTTGCCGCACTCTTCTCGGTCGCGGATGAAGGTGTGGATGATACGCGCCACCACCACGGTGTTGTTGTGGACGTGCGTGGTGCAATTGACGGCCTTGGGAGAGACATGGGGGCCTAGGGTGTTGTTGGGCTTACCTTCTTGCCTGTCTCAAGAATCTGCGGTTCTAGATGATAAGGTTTCTGCGGTTCCTGCCAGGGTATTACCGCCCAAGCGTGAGTTTTTCTCTGCCTTGTCTCTGCAGTTCCTCTGAAACAGTTGATTCTTTCATGCGCAGCTTTCATATTTTTTTGGGTCTTCAAATTGCGCTGGAAATTTGTGCTTGAGTTGAACGATTTGATTAATGGATCAGCGCTTTCAGAGTCTCTTTGGCATCTCCAACTAGGCTTGGCACAATTCAGTTGAAAATTGTCAAGCAGTCCTCGTCCCTTCTAGTGATGCGGTCGATTAGATGTCTGGAATTTCTTTCCTCCAGACATAATTTAATGCTAGTCTGTAGATTGCTTGATCTGCTTCAACTCTCATATTTTATCCTAGAAGGAGGAAACTGTGCAGACTCTCTCTCTCTCTTGGACCTTATTGCCATCTCATCTTATTTATACATTTATTGCGGATCGTAACTCTTGTTTTGATAGTTCTTCGGGATAATTCTGGTCAGTTGGAATTCGACCGGCTTATCAGGAAAAAAAAAAGGGTTTTTCTTCAGTTTCGTCACAAGTTTTCGGTTGCTGAATTTTCGATTTTCTGACATTATCAACCACAAAGCAGTTTTAAATTGTTCAATCATTGATTAAATGGTGGTACTGAATGGGATTTGATTATTCTTTTCTTTCAGGGGTTTACAAGAATAATGGTTACCTAATGATATCATGCAACGGAGGACTTAATCAAATGAGAGCAGCGGTAAGTTTTGTTGGCTTTGTCCTACGCATCTGCTTGGAGGAGAGATGGGGGATTCCTGTCTCGTATTTTGGTGTTGAACTGAGGAGGTTTATGTAGGAAACTTATGGTCAGCTAATTCCGTTTCTCACACAATATGGCTTTCAGATTTGTGACATGGTCGCCATTGCAAGGCATTTGAATGTTACACTTATAGTGCCTGAGCTGGATAAGACATCCTTTTGGGCTGATCCCAGGTATGGCGACTGAGATTTTTTTTTTCTCGTGGCGATACTTGGCAATCTCTATAGCTGTACCTATTTCCATTAATCCTGAATTTGTGTTGGCAGTGACTTCCATGACATATTTGACGTCGATCATTTTATTACTTCTTTGAGAGATGAGGTTCGGATTTTGAAAGAGTTGCCTCCCAGGCTCAAGATGAGAGTGGATCAAGGATTGACCTTTCAAATGCCACCAATTAGTTGGTCAGATATTTCCTACTATCAGCACCAGGTTAGTAGAGTATTGTTGAAATCACTGTTGTGGATAGGAAATTCAATTCTTCAACCAGTGGTTATGTTTGCTTTTCAGAGAGATTATTAATCACATGCATGCATCTATAATGTCCTCCTTCGGATCCCTTGACAGCTTTCTTCGTGGTTGGTGCATGCAGGTTCTTCCATTGATACAGAAATACAAAGTTGTTAAGTTGAACAGAACTGATGCTCGACTTGCTAACAACGGCCAGCCGCTAGACCTTCAGAAGCTACGATGCAGAGTGAATTTCAGTGCCCTCAGATTCACCTCTCAGATTGAAGATTTGGGGAGAAGGGTTATCCAACTTCTTAGGAAAAATGGTCCTTTCCTAGTACTGCATCTCAGATATGAGATGGACATGTTGGCATTTTCGGGCTGTACGCAAGGTTGCAGTGATGCTGAAACAGATGAACTGACAAGGATGAGGTGTGATGTTGTATTACTTCTGAGATTTTGTTACCCTCGTGTGGTATATTTGAGTCTATTCTCTACATTTGACCTTCCTCCAATTTATTTTCTTTGGCAGATATGCTTATCCCTGGTGGAAAGAAAAAATAATAGATTCTGTCCAGAAAAGGAAAGAAGGTTTATGCCCATTAACTCCTGAAGAAACTGCTCTCACTCTGAGGGCCCTGGGAATTGACCGCAATATCCAAATCTATATCGCAGCAGGTGAAATATATGGTGGCGAAAGAAGAATGGCAAGTCTCGCTGAGGCTTACCCTAGATTGGTCAGTAATCTGAGCAGAAGATCATTTTGGGCCTCAGAAGTTAGTTATAGTTTGCTTTTCTTTTCTAATATGTCGCTGTTCGGCATCTTGAAACAGGTCAGAAAAGAGACACTGCTGGAACCCTCAGATTTAAGATTTTTTCAAAATCATTCCTCTCAAATGGCCGCCCTAGATTATTTGGTGTCATTGGAGAGTGATATTTTCGTTCCTACCTATGATGGAAACATGGCTAAGGTTGTGGAAGGACATCGCAGGTAGTGTTTTGTTCTGAAGCTATATCTTTGATATCTATTCAAAGTCGGATTTTGCATTTTCCCACTGAGAATTCTTTTCTTGGTCTGTACTACCACGGAATGCCGCGCCCTTTAACTTACTCCCCCCCCCAAAAAAAAAAAAATGCCGCGCTCTTTAAAAGAGGTATCTTACGGAGCACTTCTCCTGCTTAGTAAACCAACTTTGTGCTTGAAAGCATTTGAATGACCTCCCCCAAGAGATTGCTTCACCCTGTTTGTTGGAAAGACAATGATGCCTTTTCATTAGACTTTCTTATCTTATCTTTATATTTGGAAGATCAAGTAATGACAAAGAAGCTTCTATGCAGTCACTTCAATCTTAAAAGTTGTTTTTCTGCACAGCTGATTTTCTTTGCGGTTATAATTCATATGTCTTACAAATCTTTACCGTCGTATTTTATTAGTCAAAGTATGTCAGCTAATTGATGTGTTCTGTTTCAGATATCTTGGGTTCAAGAAGACGATTCTGTTGGACAGAAGGCTTTTGGTGAAGTTGATAGACCAGTATAACATTGGGGCACTGAGCTGGGATGAGTTTTCATCTACAGTTAAGGAAGTTCATGCAAATCGAATGGGGAATCCGTTGAAGCGATTGGTCATTCCAGACAAGCCGAAGGAAGAGGATTATTTCTACTCAAACCCTTACGAATGTTTGCAGCCATCAGACGATCCCTTGGGCAGTACATGAGTAGTTAGCAACTGCGATGCTGCCTATTCCTTATCGTGCTTCTGCGATGCTGTCAATTCTTGGACATATCTTGGATGGTGCCACGGTGCTTGCGAAGCGTGCCACTCTGAGGAGATATTGTAAAGATCTAGATAGGGTCTGGAGTTCGAAAGAAGCCTGAGATGTTTTTGTGGAAGCGGCTGGAGGACGGTTCCATCCTTTATAAGCGAAATAATTGAGATGTATAGAAGCTGCCCCATGATAACGGGGTGAAATTGCGTCCGACCCGTCCTTTGTACAAGGAAGTTGCAAATATAGATTTGTTGGGAGTGAAAAAAAAAAAAAAAACCCCTCAGAGGTAAATCACACGTCCTCTCGTCCCGCTCTGTACTGTCTTCTTTAGTTCTTTTGTCCCAGCTTGGGGATCCTCTACATATGATACTTTCAAAAGTTGATTCATTCATATACCCCATTTGTAGCTTCTGTGATTCCTCTTGTGCCCACCCAAAATGATGTGAACTAATGTAGTGAGGATGAGGAGTGGTGGTTGGAACATGCACCCATGCTTGGAAGCTAAATGATTGTCAAAAAGTAGCGTACAAGCCATTTAGCCTCTCATTTTCTATACGACAAAACCTCCTGGGTCGAAGTCGGAAGCCGACAGCCGAATTCATTGGTCGGTTTTTGGTCTTTGGAGTAAAGAGTTACGTGGTGATGAGGACACTCTAACCGACGCTAGTCCCAGTCAACAAAGCGAAGGCGGCTTAAGCGAAAGCTTCTGATTTGGATGGGAGTTACATGGACCCTTTCGTTCGATGCCATTCGGGGAATAAAGAATCGAATCCCGACCCAGATGGGACTCGGTCGCTTAATCATTTCCTTTGGAATGATTGGGGTTACCTCCTCTAATACGGTTTAAAACCTTTCACGTGAGCTGGTTACCAACAAATAATGACGCAGGCCGCTTTCTTTGAATCTCGGAATGATGCTGGGATCGGGATGATTCGATTATTTGTATTTGGCGCTCTCCGGCGGATTAGCTGGAGATAGCGAATGCTCAACATTTAATCTGATTGATTGGGAGCTCAAGGGGACAATGACAGGGCATTTAGGACCAGCAGATCCGTGGGAAGGGGGGGTCCCCGGAACTTAATTTAACAGAAGATGCGAGCGATGAACAGCTTAAACTCAACGTAACCGCTTGCCTTTTGTCTTAAGAAGGTAACGCCTTCGTTCTTTTTTGGGGGCTGCGCAGGAATTAAACCATAGGGAGTTTTTGTCTCCATCGGTTGGCCATTTGGCAGTGAGTCTTTGAATGGCGCTTCAGTGTGTTTATTGCCCCAATTTAACTGGAAGTCAACGAGCTCTTTGATGTGTTCATTAACTTACTTTTCTCCCTTGAACGATGACCTCTTCATCCAAAATCACACCCATAAGAATAATAGGAAAAAAAACGAGAAGTTATGGAAACCGTAATGCGCGCATTGTATATAATGGATGTGTTAACACCTAAAATTACTCTAGGGGTCACGTGATGCACACGTGAAGAAGGAACGATCAGCTACGGACAGACGCACGCAAGCAAGGTAAAAATCAACATGCAGATTCGCCATGTGTATAAGGTGACTTTGGCGGTATTTATCCCAAAAAGCCAAAGAAAAAAGGCGCGCAAGAGAAGACACGATCAGGGCTGGCAGCAATCCCATCAAGCAAAACAGAAAAGGCGCGGAAATTGTTAAAGGCCTTATCCACAAGGGTCACCGAAGGAAAACGTGCTTAAAAGCCTGAGGCGACAGCTGTCCGACGGTTATCAGATCAAGCCTAGTGATCGAAAGAGAACATACTTGGGACCCAAGGCAGCAATTGTCCGACAGTTGTCGGAGCAAACCTAGTCACTGAAAGAGAACGTACTTGGGACCCAAGGCAATGGTTGATCGACGGTTACCAGATTTCACCTATAAATACCAACGGATATCCAATAGGAATGCCCCCCATAACAACACACAACAAACAAGTCTTTATCTTTTCAATTAGCTCTTAGCTTAGCTGTAGCTTCAAGATTCCCGTCGTCGATTCGATTCCGACGTGTTTTATATCCAGAGTTAGGTGTCGTCGATTCAATTCCGGTGTCTGCTCGCCTAGTCCAGTGCCGTTGATTAAATTTCGGTGCTGTGTCCTATATTTCCATCCGTCCGGTGTCGTAAATTAAATTTCGGCATCGTGTCATACAGTAAGGTTCGGCATCGTCGATTCAATTCCGGTGTTGTATCTCTGTTACCATCTTGTCGAAGGCAATTCGACCAGTTTCATCGAAATCGTCACCAGGTGTTTTGTCGAAGTCTTGTACAAAGATGTCGAAAGACACGCTCCTATCAATAAGATATCCTGCATTTGACACACTCTGTCCAAAACTTGCACGGAGCCCTTCTTACTTAACAAATTGCTAACGTTCGATAAAGGAATTTTCCCGCATCAACAACCCTTTTGGGCTTTAACCTCTTGAGCTAAACCCTGAGAAGATCAAGCGGGCCTGGCCGAGGGAATTTTGCGACAACAATCCTTTTTTGGCACACCTGGTGGGACTCAGGTGTTAAGTTTGAGAGAGTGCTATGCCACGTACAAGAGGTCGTAGAAACCTAGACGGAGACGAATCCATGGAGGAAGTACCACGAACAGAATCTTCAACGATTCGGGGAGTCCAATATTCACCCCAAATTGAAGATGGCAAGGTTCAACGGCGGCCTGTCGAAGAACCAAGGTGAAACCCTAAAGTGACGCCAGTTATGCTATCCTCAATAAGGCGTACGATTGAGGAAGCCTAGAATGAGTTTGCTGATCATGTGGTCCAGCATATGACTGAAGTCGTCAGGCCATTGATTATCAATACTTATCACGAATGTACGTCAAGATAGCACGGAGCATCACCAAGTTGGCAACAGCCTCAGATGGGGAACCTATATATACTTACAACGAATGCGCCGTTGCCAACGACAATCGCGGGAATTGCTAGCCAGAATACACCACCAGTTTTACCTGTCAGGATTCTGCAAATAAGAGAAGCTTCGCCGGTAAATGAGCTCAATCCTCAAGATTCAGGTATGTTCCCAGGCCATTACAAACAACACAACGTACATGCTACCCAGTATGGAACTGCCGCCCAGGTAAACCCCATACCCATAAACGAGCAGCCTGTACCTATGGTTGTCGATAACCAAGGAACAATCCCAGTTCCCCTTAAGGGGCAATGGCAGGCCAGGGGGCAGGATCAATTCTCTCAGAATAGAGGGCATGATCAACCTTTTCAACCCGTAGTTTATCAACAGTTCATGCAACCAGGGCAACAACAGGCAAATCAGATGTTGCAGCTACAAGGAAATCAGCCCATGCCCCAGGTTATTCAACCTGCATATCTAGGACATCAGTCGGTGTATCAAGCTATGCCACAGCCAGGATATCACATGCCACACCAACCGATGTGCCAAAATCAGCCAGTTACCGAGCAAATGGTAGGGCATATTGACCCCAATGGCAGGATACAGGATTAGCGTATATCAAAAGTCATACCCTAATTGGATGGACACAATCCCTTATCCAAGAGGATTCAAGATACCAGAGTTCACGCTGTTCACTGGTAAAGATGACCAATCCACTTATGAACATGTCAACCGCTTCCTAGCATTATGTGGAGGTGCTACCCATGCTGATCATTGGAAGCTTAGGCTATTCCCACTCTCTCTATCCAGAATAACTTTCACTTGGTATACTGCTCTACCACCAAATTCGGTGCTAACGTGGGAACAAATGAAACGCCTTTTTCATGGGCAATTCCAGCGAGATATGCTGAATTTGTCAATAGTCGACTTGTCAACAATGAAGCAGATGTACAACGAGACAGTTGACCAGTTCATTACGAGATTCAAGCGAGCTAGGAACAAGTGTTTGGTTCCCTTGCCTAAGAAGACATTTGCGGAATTTGCCTTTAACGAGTTGAAGTTAAAATTCGAGACAGGATGGTAGGTCACCCATGTGCCGATTTATTTGAGTTATCCACCATGGCGGTCAAACATAAGAGCCTACTTAAGGAGAAAGACAAGAGGCACACCCGAAGAGAAGAGGTGAATATTGTCGAATCTCACGATTTCGATGAAGAACAGACAGATTTTGTTGAAGTCGCTGTAGCCCAGCTAATTATAGACAAACCATATACATGTCAAGCGCTGAGGCTACCAAAGATGAAAGAAAAGTCAACCATTATGGCCAAAGCCAAAGAAGCAGCATATTACTCGTTCGATGCAAATCGGACGAATTTTCGCCATGTTATTGGCCGACGGACAAATCAGGCTAACGGAAGGACAACATATATCGTCCAAGGAGGAGTTGGCTGGTAAGAAATATTGTAAGTGGCACCACTCATGGAGCCATAATACGTCGAATTGTTTGGTTCTCAAGAAGAACATTCAAGAAGCAATTCGACAAGGAAAGATCAAGTTTGTCGATGACAAATGGAAATCCCCCATGGATATTGACGCTGACCCATTTCTCGTTATGACTGGGATGATATCCCTAAAACAGTCGGGCAAGGGGTATAGTTGTCGAATCTGTGCACACGATGCAGACATGAGCTGGAAAATGAGGATCAAAGCCAAAAGAAGTATCAGCGAAGTAACCGTGTCAACCAAAAGAGTCGGAAGCCACCACAGACCAAACCGACGGTTCCCAAGAAAGCTGTTTACATGTTGTTCAAGCAGAGGTACGAAGAAGGAGACCCCACAATTGATACGTTAGGAGAGCCCAGCGGGAAGTTTGATTACTATGTGAGCTACGGTCCTCCGCTAGCCCGCACTCAGGATAGAGTTCCCAACTCGAGACGAGAGGAATTCAATGGGAATATACGTCGAAGCCGCTACACTCCAGTTAAACTACGCCACCAATGTACTCTGAAAATCCCAAGTGATCCGGTAAAGGAATCATGGTATGAGATCAGAGAGGTTTAAAAGAAAGAAGAGATTATGACCCGTACCAGGAAAAGAAAGACACAAAGAAAAAGGAGGGGCTGTATATTGCAGCAACAAGCCACCTTGCTTGAACCCAAGCCGGTAAAAGAATGTCCAAGGTTTTGGAGGACCAAAAACTTAGTTTGGAGACGCAAATCAGAAGAGCCACAACTCGCTCAGGAGCAAGAACACATGTGATCTGAATCCTCAAAATTACCAAAGCAGGAGCCTCGGTTTATGACTCGTATAAGCAGGTCGGTTTCACCATTGAGCTCTTGCATGGTCCAAGTTAAATTGCCTAAAGAGTTCCAAGTTCAGATGACCTTGGACAACCATGATGACGAAGATACGGAACAAGAAAAAGAGGGTGCTCAGTTCTGTTTCAACGAAGAAACCATGGAGTTCAAGAAGCCCATCGAAGAAACCTCCAACCACTTGAGGTCGCTCAATATTAACACCAAGATAAATGGGCGACCGGTGATGAAAGTCTTGGTAGATGGCGGTTCGACATTGAATCTCATCCCATACAGATTCTACAAGAAGATAGGAATGGCTGACGATGAGATTATCCCATCGAACATTCAGCTGACAAATTTTACTGGTGAGATCACCGAAGTGAAAGGAATATATGTTGGGAATCTGACTGTGGGATCCAAGACATCAAGAACATCTTTCTGTGTAGTAGATGCTGATGGATCATACAATCTACTACAAGGGAGGGATTGGATACACGAGAACCGATGTGTCCCCTCAACATTGCATCAGATGCTGGCATTCTGGAATGAGGATAAGGTAGAATATGTAAAAGGTAATCCACAAACTTACGTCACGTGGACTCAGATATCAGGGCGAGACCAGGTCATGCCAGACGATTGCCTACGCATATCAAAACCCCCTGAGATCGACTCAAGGGACATTGCTTTATGCCGTTTCGACAAGGGAAATACTGAGTGGGTCCTTAGGAAGGAACCGGCGGTTCAGCTTGAAGAATTCGCTGATGAAGGATCATCAATTGTCACAAAACCTCGTTGAAAGGTATGAGGCCTATAAGGCCAAGCAAACAGAGCAAGCAGATGAAATGGTTGATGGGATTTTGGACTTCGAGGAGTTCCCAATTAGGATGGATGACAAGGTAATTCAAGCTCAAGATCCATTAGAAGAAGTGAACCTTGGAAATGAAGCCTGCCCATAACCAACTTACGTGAGTAAATTGCTCGATCAACCATATAAGTTGCAATCAATAGACTTGCCCAAAGAATATAAAGATTGCTTTGCTTAGAATTATCACGAGATGCTTGGTCTGGCAAGGAACATAGTTGAACATCGACTACCAATTAAGAAGGGATTCCGACCACACTAACAATCACCCAAAAGGTTCGCGCCTGAAGTGGTCCTCAAGGCCAAAGAAGAAATTGAGCGGCTCCTTTCCGCCGGATTCATCAGAACAACAAGTTACGTCGTCCCGGTCAAAAAGAAGGATGGCAAGTTGAGGGTATGCATTGACTTTCGTGACTTGAATGCTGCTACACCAAAGGACTAGTACTAGATACCCATGGCCGATATGCTGATCGATTCAGCGTCCAGCAATGAAATTATGTCTCTTATGGATGGACATTCGTGGTACAATCATATCTTTAAAGCAGCAGAAGATGTCCACAGGACGGCTTTCATATGTCCCGGAGCTATTGGAACATTCGAGTGGGTCGTCATGCCATTTGGATTGAAGAATGCCGGAGCCACCTACCAAAGAGCGATGAACTTTATCTTCCATGACATGATCGGAGAATTCATGGAGGTCTACATCGATGATGTGATAGTCAAAACTGATCAAGTAAGTCATCTAGATCGTCTTGAGCAAGCTTTTGTTAGAATGCACAAGTTTAAGCTAAAAATGAATCCATTCAAATGCGCTTTTGGGATAAAGGCTGGTAATTTCCTAGGCTTCCTAGTTCATCAAAGAGGAATTGAGGTGGATGAAAACAAAGCCAAGGCTGTTTTAGAATTACCGTCCCCCACTAACAAAAAGCAATTCCAGATGTTGATGGGAAAACTGAATTTCTTGCGACGTTTCATAGCTAATTTGTCAGGAAAAATTGAGGTATTTTCTCCCTTACTCAAGTTAAAGGGTGAGCAAGAATTCATATGAGAACAAAAATACCGGTCGGCTTTTGATCAGTTGAAAAATTATTTGATCAAGCTACCGGTTTTGATGCCACCGAAAATAGGTAGGCCATTGAAGTTCTACTTGTCCGCGATCGACACCACAGTTGGAAGTATGCTGGCCCAAGAGAATGATGAAGGAAAAGAACAAGCCGTATACTACTTAAGTAAGATGCTTTATGACGCCGAGACAAGATACGCATCCATTGAGAAGTTATGCCTCTCTTTATATCATGCCTGTACAAAATTACGTCATTATATGCTGCCGACTACAGTACATATAATTTCAAAAATAGATGTAATAAAATACATGTTATCCAGGTCAATTATAAGAGGCTGGATCGCAAAATGGGCATTTACTTTGACAAATATCAATATGATGTATGTGCCGCTCAAAGCAGTATAAGGGCAAGCAGTGTCTGACTTCATCACCGAATATCCAACGGGATTAAAAATAGAAGACAATGAAAATTATCTTCGCGTTGCACCCTGGATACTTTATTTTGATGGGTCAGTAACATCAGAATCATCAGGTGCCGGGATCATGATCGTGTCACCCTACCAGCAAAAAATGAAACTCATGTTTAGGCTTGATTTCAATTGTTCAAATAATCAAGCCGAATATGAAGCCTTAATCGTAGGGTTGAACGTTTTAATTGACATGAAGGTGCAATCAGTCACGATCAAAGGAGATTCTCAACTAGTAATAAGACAACTCAGATGTGAGTACCAATGTTTTAGTGAGAACATTATATCACATTATGATTTGGCAAAGAGATTGTTATCAAATTTTGTCGAATACGACTTGATTCATGTCAAAAGAAGCGCAAACTCGGAAGCCAACGAATTAGCCCAGATGGCATCCGGGTACAAGATATCAAAGCAGTTGGCCAGTCACATTATCACTCAAACGAAGGTTTTACCTTCAATAGAGGCTCGAGTAATGATGATTCAGCAAAAATAGCCGAGAGCTCGAATCCAGTTTCAGATCAACAAGATTGGAGAAGCCATTTGATAAGTTATCTGAGAAGCCTAGGCCCTTGTAGTAAAGAGTTCAAAAAGCGAGCTTTAAAGTATTTCCTGATCGACGATGAGCTATATCGGAGGGTAGTCGATGGGTTGCTTTTAAAGCGCCTAGGACGAGATGAAGCTATGCTCGCAATGGCAGAAGTTCACGAAGGGATTTGCGGAGCACACCAAGTTGGCTTGAAGACGAAATGGTTGTTAAGGCGTCATGGATACTTTTGGCCGACAATTACAAAAGACTGCATCGACTATGCTAAAAGATGTCAACCGTGCAAAAAGCATGGGCCAGTCCAACACGCTTCCGCTGCATTGATGAACCCCATCGTGAAGCCATGACCTTTTCGTGGATGGACGATGAATGTTATAAGGAAAAATTATCCTCCCTCATCAAAGAAGCACAATTTCATTCTGGTGGCTACAGACTATTTCACTAAATGGGTCGACGTGGCCTCTTACAAGAATGTGACGCAAAAAGCCGTCAAGGAATTCATCGAAGAACAAATCATTCATAGATTCGGAATCCCAAAGACTATAACTGCTGATTAAGGAACAGTTTTCACAAGGCGAGAAACATTGAATTTCGTTAAGTCAAGGGGGATCAAGATGATCCATTCAACGCCCTATTATGCCTAGGCTAATGGTCAAGTCGAAACTTCAAACAAAATTATCATTGGCTTGATAAAGAAACATTTGGAAGACAATCCAAGAGAATGGGACTCGTTATTATCAACAGTCTTGTGGGCCTTCCGAACATCGAAAAGATCAAGTACTGGCATCATTCCTTACATGTTAACATTCTTCCCCTCGAAATCACTGTGCAGTCGTTAAGGGTAAAACTCCAAGGCACCATGTCAAAGGAACAATATGATGAAACGATGTATGCAAACATCGACGAATTGGAAGAAATTCGAGCCTTGGCGCTTGAAAAATTAATTGCTCAGAAACGAAGGGTTGTCAAAGCTTACAACAAACACGTAAAAATCAAGCGTTTCAATGTGGATGATTTGGTTTGGAAGACTATTCTCCCCACAAGTCTCGACAACGAGAGGTTTGGCAAATGGTCATCGAAATGGGAAGGACCATACTTGATAACCGATGTCCTCCCGGGGAACGCATATAGAATAATTGAAATTGATGGAAGGGAATTGCCACGGACAATCAATGGGAAATATTTGAAGAGATTCTATCCATCAATGTGGAAAATGTAGGAAAGAACAGAAGAGCAAGAGGGCAAGGAGCGAGGAAAATAAAATTTATTCAAAGAAATGAGACGGGTACATCTCTCTCTCTCTCTCTCTCTCTCTCTCTCTCTCTCTCTCCACCTCTTCTCCTCTCCAGATCTGCCTAGTCCGTCCTTACTTTTGCCTGAGGTGCTCCCGAAAGCATACGATTAAATGGCGGAGACGTTCCTCTAGCTTTTTGTTCTCCTCCTCAGCGCAGTGCTTGGCCTTAGCCAGCTCGTCCAAGGAAGCCTTCAAAACGTCCCGCTCTCGTTCCAGTTTCATGAGGTGCTCGATCTGGGCTTGCACTTGATCGTCCTGGGTGTTCAGAATCACCCTTAGGGCCTTGGCATGACAGTCGACAGAGGCCAAGGAACGGACCTCACAAGTTTCACCCAGCTCATACTCTTGCCTCTCAGCATCCCGCGGAGGTTTCGATAGGTGCCGTCGGCTTCCTGCCAATCGATCAGATATATCACCCCAAAGTTGAAGGATACTGGGGAAAGTAGAGAAGACAGCTTCCCGAGCAGTGTAAAGCTCCTTATACGACACTTCTCCATGCTCAATCTCCTCAGTCTTGCACCACATTTCATGGTTAGCGAGATAGTGATGAGAGATGGCTGCCAGGTTCTGCCGAAATTTGTCAACCCTATAGGCAAAAGTAGTGGAGAACTCATTAAAGTCCTCCTGGAAGGGGTGGCCGGCAGGGAGAGGATCGGGAGCAGCGCGCTGAAGAAGGTTGTTCATCTTTTCAAGGGCTTTAGGACGTGTCACCAGCACGGTATACGTATAGCCTAGGAAGAAGATAACTTCTTTCCAGAGGGAAGAGAACTCGCAAGTAAAAATTGATGGTGAAGAAGCAGACGAAGATGCAGAAGGAGTGGGCTTCATGGTGGCAAAAGGAGAAATCTGCTCGAATATTTAGAAATAGAGGGTTTTCGGACGATGACCCACTTAGCAAGAGCAGTGTTATTTATAGATAAAGCCCCAGGAACAGCCTTGTCCATGATGCTAAGTATTCGGCCATGACCTTCCAGTAACAAGAGCAGTTGAGATAATGGAGAAAGGCCGAGTTATGAGGAAATCAAGTACGTCATGGGAAAGTGGGAAAATGTAGTTAACTTGGATGACGTAGACGGTAATATCTCAATTACATGTCTTTTCTTTTGAAACGTCACGGCTGTACGAATTCTAGGGATAATCTAAAGCGGCGTCTGGCATTAAATGCTTGGAAGAAAAAATGAACTTTTATCATAAACATACGACGCCATGGATTAATATTCATTAGGGGAAAATAAAGGTGATGACCACATAAGTGAGTTATAGCACAAATTGCCGGATGCTCGAAACAAGCTTTGGAGTTGCATCGCACTATTACAATTGGCATCATTAATGGCCTCTCTTTGATGTTTAGCCTTCAGTAGCTCAAGGTGCATGGATTCACAAGTCGCCTCATGTTTCTTGACAACTTTCAATTGAATGGATAAAGTTTACAATGGAGTGTGCCCATCATTGTTCAGCATGTCTAGAATTTGGCGTTGACGAACAAACCTCTTATCAGCAAGAAGAGTATCTTCCTCCAATCTGGCAATCACCTTCAAGTCATCTTGCCTTGTTCTGAATGACCTCAGAATCGAGCTAAAAATGAGGAAGAGCTCGATAACAATTGGCTCGAGTACACGACATTGGATCGAGCAAGGAAAATGAGCCCAGAAAGCAAGGAGAGCTTTAACTTCATTCTCATCAGCTGTATTGTCACAAATGGAAGCATACCCTTCCTTCAATAAATCATGGAACCGCGACCATTTGATGTAAACAAGGTGATAATGCTCATTAGACAATTGAGGCACGAACAAGGTTGGTAGAGACCACCAACGGGTTGTTGAGAATACCCTCGATACGACCATCTGAGGCCAACGAATCAGCTACATTGTGAAAAAAAGTTAGTGAAGGTATATTTAAGCGCATCTAACAAGATAATGACATGGAGATACCTTCATCGGGCGAAGGTTCGATAACAACATTCAACATGGATAGTGGGACAGGCCTCTTGAAGGGAAGCAATAAGCCCATTGGAAGTCGATAAATCCTTGACAAAATGCCATTGGCGTCTTTCGAAAAAAGGGAAAGCTGATAGTCGGCCCACCACCTATCGAAAGTTACCAGACTACCCGGATGACCCATGAAGTTAACAAAAGTAAAGAGGCCATGGATAATTTAGCCAATCTTCATATGGCAGCAGGCCAGATCAAAATTCGCTGCTTGACCAGGGGAGAAAGGATAATCCAACGAAGATATTATTGGCATCGGGATACCTTGAGTAAGCCCGAACTGGCGAGCATAGTAATGGGGATTGTAGACTTCAAGACTAGAAGAAAATTCATCTCCATTTGACAGGTTTAGAGCGATATCAGACGGGGTCAGAACACTCACCCAGAACAGGTTTGCATCAAAATTTTCGCTTAGTGAGCTATAAATGATATCCTCAACAGGCAACTTGAAAAAGTCAAATTCGACAAGAGACAAAAAAACAAAGAGAAAGTTGTCGAAAACAGTAGAATTGCCTAGCGCTTGTCCAAGGGCACGATTGAATATCTCAGGTCTTGAGTTGCTCATGGATGTCCCTGCTATAGAAGGATTCTCTTCTTGGAACAGCTGAGGGAAATAAATTCGAAGCCAACCAGGTAAAAACCACAGCGGGCCAGAAAAAGGAGTTGAATGGCCACCCGTCAAGGAACTTTGCGCATCAGTCAAACCACGGTACAACTGTCGCAACCCATTTTTTTTTCGGGCTAATGGATTGTTGAATCGGGCCCCCACTCTGCGATGTGGATTGCGGGCTTTCTCGACGCGGGCCCTCCCAGGCCCATACCAAATCGCGACGGGAATAAATTTACGCGGGGTTTTAGACGATAAGAGTCGATCTCTTTTCGACCTTCGTGTGGTCGTGGTGGCATGTACTATGTGTGCATGCATTTGGAGTCGCCACCGGTCCTTCTTGGAAGGTGGACCGGAAACCTCACTAATCGATTGGGAAAGATCGATCAGTTCTGCGGAACCAGAGATTTTGGGTTCGGGGACTTGGTTATGTTAGTGTCATTACCAACGCCCTTTTGGTACCTAACGCGAGTGATTTTCCTAACTAAGATTTCATGCGGGCGTAATTTTGGGTGAGGTAAGTCTGATTTAGGGGTTTCATGCAGATTAGAAGACTAGTCCTATCAAATCACAATCAATATAAGGAAAGCGTAATCAAGTGCATAAATGAATCACGTCAATGCACATCAATTCAAATCAATGGGGCTTCTAATATAGCCTTAAGGGCTTAGGGAACGTGAGATTTAGGAGCAGAGGTAGATTGGGAAGATTTGGAGACAATTCGCTTGAAGGGCGAAATCGTCATTTTTTGGAAGGTTTGGGTGTTGAACTGAACAAAATAGGTCGTGACCAGTTGATCTTGGCTATTTCCTATTTTTGAGAATTTTTTTCGGATTTTTCAGGATTTCATGAGGAACGATTTGCCAAAAGGGAGAAATCGTCATTTTTGAAAGGATCGGGATTCGAAAGACCAAAAATAGGTCATAGCCAGTTAATTGTGGCCACTTCCTATTTTCTGGATTTTTTTTTGGAATTTTCAGAATTTCTGTAGTTTTTGAAGGCGATTTGCCCAAAAGGGAAAAATCGTCATTTTGAAAATATTAGGGTTCGAAAGACCCAAAATAGGTCATGGCCAGTTGATCGTGGCCATTTCCTATTTTCTGGAATTTTTTGGAATTTTCGGGATATTTTCAATTTTTTTGGGAAAACGATTTGCCAAAAGGGAAAAATCATCATTTTGGAAAGATTGGAGTTCAAAAGACCCAAAATAGATCATGGCCAGTTGAACGTGGCCATTTCCTATTTTCTAGAATTTTTTTAGAATTTTTCCGAATTTGTTTCCAATTTTTTTGGATTTTTTTAATGATTTTTCATTTTATACACCTTTTTATTGAATTTTCCCAAGTTTTATAAATTTTTTGATTTTTTTTTTCGGACTGGGTCAAACCCGGCCCGCGCCTCTCGGGCGCCCGGCCCGACCGTACGGGTCAAAATCTGGTCTAAACGACGCCGTTTTTGATTTTTTCGAAATTTTTCTATTTTTTATTATTTTAAAACAATTTTCTAATTTATCCGAATTTCTGAAAATTAAAACCAATCAGACGGTCCCCGCCTTGCCACGTGGCACTACCGTAGCCGCCAGATCAATTTGATTTTGAAAATATTGGATCGCGACACGTGCCACACCCACGGCCGTCCGATCTAGGTTTTTTTGAAAACATCGGATCGCGACACGGGGCACACCCACGGCCGTCCGATCTAGGGTTTTTTTTGTCACTTTCGAAAATACCATTTATTATTATAAAATCATTTATTAATTTTAAAAATTGCCAGATCGCGACACGTGGCGCCTTCACAACCGTCCGATCTAGGTTTTATTTCTTTTGTCCATAAAGCCGCCCATGCCGACGTGGCCGCCTGCCATGTCAGCACCCTCGGCCGGAGAAGATGACCGGCGACTCGCCGGAACAGTGATTTTTCCGGCGAGTTCACCGGAATCTTCGCTGGAGAATCGCGACCGAGCCCGAATCTTCATATTTTTCAGCAATTCTTACACCATTCGACTCCTTAAGCATCTCTCGTTAACGTATGTCCACATTTACGGCCAAAAACACGCCGGAAACCAGCAAAACGAACCCCACAGATTCGGTTCCGGTGAGGTATTTTTTGGATTTTTTTTTTTGTTCCAAACTCGATCTCAGTCGTTTACAAAATATCCCATTAAGGTTTAGAAGCTTACCTGAGGTCGGTTAGGGCTCGGCGACCTCCGTCCTCGTCGAACCGAGTCCTCGGCTCGAGTGTGCCCCGAGGAGCTCCGGCCACCGTTTTCGGTGCCGATCGATGCAAAACAGAGAGTACACAAAGCTTAGAGTCGGTTCTAGGACATATTAAGGGCAATAACGCGACGAAATATGCTCAAACGATACTCGGCCGTGGCCATTGTGCGTTGAAACGACCGGCAGGCATTTTGTCAAACAGTTGGCGCGCATTGGAAAAATCGGCATTTGAACAAAAAATGGAGGAACCCGGGCTAAACCGAAACAAAATAACACCCAAGCATCACTACGGAGACCTAAACTAACGTCGGTATATGGTCGGTTTGGCTCGGTTCTGTAGGAAATAGGTTTGGACCGAAACTCACAGTAACAAGAAAACATGGGAAGCAAAATAGAGCATGTTACCGACCTTGGCTTGGCTCGCCGGCGGCTTGGTGGCGTCGGCGACGATGCTTCGGGTCCCCTGAAGTTAGGATAAACCTCGACGAATGCTCGGTCAATCTCTCTCTCTCGGCCCTCCCTATTTCGCTCAAATTTCCCCCTCTCTCTCTCTCTCCCTCCGTTTTTCTTGAAACCAAGAGTGGAAAAAAAAAACCCCCCCGTATCTCTCATGGCCGAACCTTATATTTTTTTAGAGTCGTCCGGGATCGAGGACGATCACGCACTCCTCTCCATCTGAAAAAGTTGGTCTGCCAACCTTCCTCTCGGTCGCTCGACGTCGCTCTGTTCTTCTGCCATTTTTGCCGCTGCCGTGCTTCTGTACGTGAGGGACCAGTGTCTTACCTTGTGCAGACCCGGTTGGGTCGAGTCGGGTCGAGTCCGACCCGACCATCAATTTTCGCTCAATTGAACCTCTAATTGACTGTTTTTCATGAAATTGATTCCAAAATCGGACTCATCGACATGTTTTCCATCTAAAATGAGTATTTTTATGCGCAATTGAGTTGGAATTTAATGAAAACCCCAAATTGTGCCTAGGATCCGGAAATGATTTTCGCCAAATCGAAGGCTCAAGCGATCAAATCAGTTCAAATTGAGGCCACCAATGAGTTCGGGACGATGAACAATATAGGGTAGCGGTATTTTATTTTCATGGGTGTCCCTGGCGAGGATTTAATTTCGAAATTTATGAAATCGGGGACTAAATTGCAAAGAAATTTGTGCAATTAAGTCCTTTTTGTCAAAATTGATCAAATTGAAGGCCTAATTGATCCAATAGCACTTCAAGACTCTAGATCAAAATGTCATGGCTTATTGGGAGTGGAAATTGGAAATTAAAAGACTCAAAGAGGAGTTTTTAGGCTCGATTCGGGCATATGTTTGTGAAGGAACATAGTGACCCAAGACGAATTTTTGATATTAAATAAGATAAACTTGAAGAGGGAATTAAAATAAAATTATTGACTATTTTTATGTATTTTTCTGACCACGAATGATATTTTTTTTTGGTATTTTTATAATTAAATAAATTCAAAAAATTATGAAAAATATTTTTTGTTCAAAATGGGTTCCTAAGGCTAGGCCAAGGCTTCCAAAGTTGATTTTGTAATTTTATGACTTTTTTTGCTATTTTTAATTAATTTTAGAAATAAAATCGACATAAAAGATGATTAAAAATCAGGTGTCAACAGCTGCCCTTCTTTGAGAGTGAGCTCGTCAGAGGTTGCTCTCAAAGACAAAATGACACTTGAGTCTTAATCGACTTGACTGGGAAAGGAAAATGCCATGACATCAGACTGTGAGAAACCCATCGATGAAAGCTCAAATTAATCCCTGGTTTGCTTCGACCATTTGAACGTGGGCCGGAGAGGGAGAAATTTACCCGGAGCTTACCTGTCCGATGCTGTGCTTGTGGAATCTGAGAGTTCGTTGTTATGCCCCTGGGGTGTTGAAATCATGGGCTCGGCTTCCCCTTTTTTTTGTTTTTGTTTTTGTTTTTTGTTTTTTTTAACCTTTGTAGCTTCTGACTCACTATACCAGGGGTTTCGAAAATCTTTTCCGCGGCTACTGTCCTGTAAACACTCATAGAAAGATTTATCAAAGTTATCGTCCTTTTGAAACAGCAAGCGAGCTTTTTGGGTTTCAGTCTTGCGTTGGCTTCTAGGCACCTATTTGTTTTAGGGGATCCCATGACACTGACTAGCGGGGTCAGAGGGGATTTCTTGCTTGAGAAGGGTTCTAATGGCGCTAACTAGCGGGGCCAGAGGGGATTTCTTGTATTTTGTTTGAAAGGGGTTCCCATGGAGCTGACTAGCGGGGCCAGAGGGGATTTTCTTGTGCTTTGTTTGAAATGGGTTCTCATGGCGCTGACTAGCGGGGCCAGAGAGGATTTCTTGTGCTTTGCTTGAAAATGGCTCACAGGACGAGGGTTCTCCATGTCCAATGGGATTTTTCGGATTTCTTTTTGAAAAAGGGTTCTCATAACGAGGGTTCTCCACGTCAGAGAGAACCCTCGTTTTTTTTTTCTTCAAAGGGATTCCCATGACAAGGGTTCTCCACGTCAGATGGGATTTTCTCTTGTTTTGAAAAGGATTTTTCTTTGTGTTTGAAAAGGATGCCCATGACGAGGGTTCTCCGTGCCATTGTGTTTCGTCTAAAAGGGGCTCCCAGGACGAGGGTTCTCTACGTCCGATGGGATTTTTCGGATTTCTTTTTGAAAAAGGGATCTCATGACGAGGGTTCTCCACGTCAGAGGGGATTTTCTTGTTTTTTCTTCAAAGGGTTTTTCCTTCTTCTTTTTTTTGAAAGGATTCCCATGATGAGGGTTCTCCACGTCAGAGGAGATTTTCTTGATTTGATTTTGAAAAGGGTTCCCATGACGAGGGTTCTCCACGTCAGAGAGGATTTCTTGTTCTTTGAATTTGAAAAAGGATTCCCATAACGAGGGTTCTCCAAGTCAGAGGAGATTTTTCTCTCTTTTTGAAAAGGATTTTCATGACGTTAACCTTCACAAGGTCAGAGGGAATTTTCTATTATTATTATTATTATTTTAAGGATTTTCCGTGACGAAGGTTCTCCACGTCAGAGGGGTTTTTCTGATTTTTAAAAGGATTTTCATGACAAGTAGAGGGATTTTTTCTTGTTTTAAAAAGGATTTCCACGACGAGAGTTCTCCACGTCAGGAAAATTTTCTCTTGTTTTGAAAAGGGTTCTCCCATGATGACGATTTTCAACGTCAGATGGGGTTTTTTTTGCCTGATTTTAAGAGGGTTTTCCCACGACGATGGCTCTTGACGTCAGCGGGGATTTTCTCTTGTCTCTTTTTTTTTCTGATGATTTTTTGAAAGTCCTGAAGCTTAACAGGGATCTGGTTTTAGTGTTGTCAAAAATTTCATTTGGACGAAAATTTCATTTGGGTATGCTAATGATGTAGGAGATCATCCAAAACATCTTGCAATATGATGTGACGATCAAAACCCGTTTTAGGGAGAATTTCGAATCAAATGATCTGAGATCGTCAAAAGGGTTTGGTTAAGATGTCAATTGGAGTACGTTCATCAAAGAGGACTCCTCACCATTTTTCAGAAGGGTTTCTTGTCATTCATTTTTTTAGAAACATTCGGATTCTCTCTCGAACCTATGCTCAAGGTTTCGGAACTATTCGCAGTGTATACCTCTTGATTGATCGGAAATGGACTTTTAAGGGACCATAGTGTTGGGCTCGGTCAACGGTTTTCAAAGGGGACTCATGGTCGAGTCGAGGCCAGTGAATTGAAAGTCTTCATCATCTGTTTCGAGTTTACAAGTCAAGAACCCTGCAAAAATGAGAGAGAAACAGTCTTGCTTGTACCTCTTCGAGTGATACTTAAAATCATTTCAACTCTACGTTAACTCAAGTGCCTTAGTCAGAAAAAACTTTCAAGGGTTGTAACGTAGGTGAGGATTGGGGACCGAAAAAGGCATTTTTTGGCTCAGAGTATATGAGGAGGATCTGACGTTGGTGATCATTGCAAATTTACCGCCGGTCTTGACCCTTGGATTGATCTTCAAAAAGCACCCTCGTTGTTCAAGGATGGTGTTGTCGCCACTTGATTGCACTCCGGCTAGGGATAGCTTTTATGATTTGATTCCCATTGGGGTTTTCTATTACAAGCAGATTCCATGGGGGATTAACATTTGGATATTATGGACTCCTTTGGATATTTACAAAATGAAAACATGATTTATAAATGTACAAGAATTTGAATGGGCATTGGCCTTGCTTTTACCAGGCACTTTACTTTTTTTTTTTTGCTCTTTTTTTTAGGAAAAAGAATTTTTAAAGATTTTTCCAGACATACATGCAAACGAAATCTTATGACACTTGAAAGATTAATCTAGGAATTCTCTATAATCCTAGTTCCTTTAAGTCCTCTCGATTTGAGGTGGCGCCGTCTTCATCTTGGAATGGGCAATGATCACCAACGGGATTTATGAAACGGATATGCAGGCTCGATGGGGCTACACAAAGGATGAGTATGTGTAGGATAGAGAAGCGACCGCTTTTCATCGTCCTAAAGCACTTGAATCACAGTACGAGTCTAAATGTAAAGAAACACTCGAAGATTGATGTTGGTTCGAGCAAAAAAATTTCTAACCATTTACCTCATACCATCGCTGGAATTCTTTCTGATTGGCCCCAATGTAGGATGGTTCTTGATAGGGTTATAGAATTGAAGCCTCCGCCCAAATTGGTTAACCATGGTTGACCTGTGGTGTTTAGGATATATAAAATGATGCCCTTCGTCTTTTCAATCTAGGTAACCACTGCGAATGATCCATACATCCGCGAACACGGTTCCTAATTTAATTCTTACTTCACTCATCACTCAAGTGTTTGTAGAGACGTGTTTGGGCATGGGTTGCCTCTCATCGTCTGAGATACTCCTTTTGACATTTTTAAACATTCCCTTTTGAAAATTCATTTTTTAATCCAAAACGTCCCTTATTGGGATCTTTGATGCAAGATGCATTCCAATGCATGTGCTGGATGACTCTAGAAGCTTTTAAATGTGAATGCAGATGAAAGAATTTCAAGAATTTCACACACACACACACACACATTTTTTTTTATGAAATTATTGAGTATCTTTAGACTCTTCGAAATCTCAATGGCTCAAAGACTTTTCGAAGTCGAAAGAAGTGGCTCCGAGAATTTTAAGCTCTAAGAGATAAGGAAAGGGATATTTACCTGCCCGCCGTGGTAGGGGGTCTCTGGAGATACAAAAGAGTTGTATTAGTATACGTTCTCGAATTTAAAGAAAATTGAAACGATACCACTTCACCCTTGATTTTGTGTTCCAATATGGATGCAATGACATAGATTTTGGGGGTCTGTGATCCACTTAATCAGACAAGATTGTCAAAGGTTTGGAGATTCTTTGAAATCTTTCAGTCTTGAAGAAAAGGGATACTTACCTGTCCACCGCGACGGCGAGTCCCTGTCAACACGAGAAACGGAGAGTTAATAGGCGCCTCGTATCTAAAATGAATTGGAACGATACCACCTTACTCTTAATCCGATTGCCTCAGTCAAGTGGCGTTTGCCCTGGTTAAGCGAAATTTGCCCCAGTTGACTGCTTTAATCTATTTCGCAACTTTTGCAACCTCTTTTTTTTTTTTTTAGGATGCCTCTCATTTAGGGTTTCCTATCTCTCTTCATCCTCAAAGTGTTGCCCTCTCAACGCTTGGAGGCATTGTCTCTCTCGAGATGTCCTGCCCCAGTAGCCTATGCCTCACTACTTGTCACTAGGGTCTTGATGGCTTTGCCCCAACATGCTCTTCTAGTGGGGAGTCTGATCCAAGTGGATCCTCAATCATCTATTTTAGTTACTTGGGTTGTTGACTATTTTCAATCTTCCTGAAACACCACTTCTTGAGGCGTCCTTTGACTGAATGTTGTCTTGCGTCTTGCAAAATCGAAAACATGCCTCTCCTGGCTGACTTTTCTTCTTGAGGGTTATTTGAAATGCCATGACGATGGTTAGCTCACATATAGCAAAGAAGATCCATGTGTGATGAATTCCTAGGGAAATATTTTGAAAGATTCGACCTGAAGGCGGGAAATGGGGGCTAGTCCTCCTATCGTTGGACATCCTCGCTCCTCTAAAAGATTTTGAAACCAGGAGACATGTGGGAAATCAGGTCTCAGGATTTTTCTTCTTTTCTCTTTTTTTTGTATCTTTTTTCTTTTTCTTTTTCTTTTTCTTTTTCTTTTTCTTAGTCATCATCGACTGATTTGTGCTCCCACACGTTCCCATTTGTGCTCCTACAGATGAGCTACAATGCGAATAGACTAAAGAGTGACGATGGAAAGGAGGAAGTGACTCCCTTATCTGGGTAGTCTGTTGTCATTGATCGTCCGATTAGCTGGGCTGGCATAGTCTTCGTTAGGGTTATCCACGTACATCCTTTCCAGTTTTTGGCAATCCGATGGCGGGTCTTGCTGCCTGTTCTGCTTTATCTCCTCGAGATCCAAAACGCCATTGTCAATGAGTTTTTACACCTTGATTTTCAGTCGAATACAGTTGTTTACGTTGTACCCTTTCTCCTATGCATGGTAGGCACACGACTTAGCTTCATCATATCCTTTGAATAAGGGATGATTATACCTCGACACCCCCTTGGTCACCATCCCTTTTTCCAAGAGTATTGGGAGCAATTTTGATAGTGGCATGGGAAGTGATGTAAACTGCATTGGCGATTTCTTCTTGGGCTCGCAAACTCTCGATGTTCCCCAAGAGGCATTACCCCGGATAGGAGTTGGTGCTGACGGGTCCTCCTACTTCAATGAGGTTGGTACGACTGTCTTGTTAGCCTAACATATCAGATTTTGCCTTCTAAGTGGCATCTCGCTTCCTTTGGTGGCATCCCACATGGTTTTTCTGTCTCCTCGGCGCGCTTCTTCCAGGCGCTCCTCGTACTTCCGTAATTCTTCAATCTCTTCAGTGTCTTTAACTTTCAACAAGTATCCAGAAGGGCCCTCCCATGACTCCCCTCTTATCATACATTCTTCGGAGATTAAGTTAACTTTTGTGAAGGGTCCTATAAAAGTAGGGTCTTCAACCCTACTAATGATGCCCATATCAGCCGTCTTGGTCAAGCATAGTTCCTTTCGTTCCTTCGAGGTGGTACCCTCCTCTGGGCCTTGAGAAGCTAAAGTTAGTATTGCCTGTTTGGGTATGTTGATGCTGAACCCCAGATTGTCTTCCAATCTATCCTCGGACACATCATTGATTTTGTGATCTTGTAAAAGGTTTTTTTGGATGTTGGGGCATGCCTTATCGAACACCAATAGGTTGTTGTCGATGAGAGCCTGCACATCATATTATAGTGCTCGACAATTGTCTACATTATGTCCCTTCTCACCCATATGGTATGCACATGTTCGGTTCATGTCGAACCCCGAGAACCTTGGCGGTTTCGCCCTCGGTGGTTTTTTAGCTACCAACATTTCCTCCAATAGCCTATGGAGCAGTTCTGACATAGCAAGTGGGAGTGGTGTAAAAGATGGGGGGATCTCTCATACTCGACTGGCCAAATTTCTCTATCTTGGTTGCTGGTCGTCGCCAGTAAGGAACGGATGTCGCGACCCGTCCGGAAGCGGACGCGGCTAATGGATTACCGATCGCGGGTCTTGGATCGGCGCGGACCCTCCCAGGCCCATACCAAATCGCGGCGGGAGTATTCTTCGACGATAAGAGTCGATCGCTTTCGACCTTAGTGTGGTCGTGGTGGCATGTGCAACTTGTGCATGCATTTGGAGTCGCCACCGGTCTTTCTTGGAGGGTAGACCGGAAACCTTATTGATCGATTGGGAGAGATCGATCAGTTCTACGGAACCAGAGATTTTGGGTTCGGGGACTTGGTTACGCTGGTGTCGTTACCAACGCCCTTTCGGTACCTAATGCGAGTGATTTTCCTAACTAGGATTTCATGCAGGCGCAATTTTGGGTGAGGTAGGTTTAATTCAGGGTTTCATGCAGATTGGAAGACTATTCCTATCAATCACAATCAATTTAAATGAAAGCGCAATCAAGTGCATAAATAAATCACATCAATGCATGTCAATCCACATCACATGGCCTCCTAGTATAGCCATAAGGGCTTAGGGAAGGCGTGATTTAGGACCGAGGTAAAATGGGAAGATTTGGAGGTGATTTAGCCCGGAGGGCAAAATCGTCAATTTTTGGAAGACGATTCGCCCAAAGGGCGAACTCGTCATTTTTAAGAATGATCGAGTTCAAAACACTCGGGATGAGCCTTGGCCAATTGACTGTGGCCATTTCCTATTTTTTGGGATTTTCCTGGATTTTTTTAGAATTTTTTTGGAAGACGGTTTGCCGGAAGGGCAAAATCGTCATTTTTGGAAAGATCGGGGGTCAAATGACCCGAAACAGGTCGTGGCCAGCTGAATGTGGTCATTTCCTATTTTCTGGAATTTTTTAGAATTTTTTTTAGAATTTTTTTTGGAAGACGGTTTGCCGGAAGGGCAAAATCGTCATTTTTGGAAAGATCGGGGGTCAAATGACCCGAAACAGGTCGTGGCCAGCTGAATGTGGTCATTTCCTATTTTCTGGAATTTTTTAGAATTTTTTTAGAATTTTCCGAATTTTTTTGAGTTTTTTTTATGATTTTCTATTTTTTTTTATTGATTTTTGAATTTATTATTATTATTATTATTTTCTTATTATTAATAATATATATATATAAATTATGCGGACCGGGTCGGATGACCCGGCCCATGCCCAGTCCCGCGACCCAGGCCCGGTCCGCCTCCTCCACTACCAAAACGGCGCCGTTTCACGGACTGAGAACGGACGCCCCAGATCGAGCCACGTGGCGCCTTTTGGACCGTCGGATTATTTTGACCGTTGACCGTTGACCGCCGGCGACTTCGCCGGAGAAGACGATGAATAGTGCTTTTTCCGGCGAAGTCGCCGGAAAACTCGCCGGAGGACCCCAAAACCGAACCTAGTCTTGATATTTTTCAATGATTCTTGTGCCGTTCGACCCCCCTCATCTCCCACATTAACATACGATTAAAACATGGCACGAAACAACGTCGGAAGACACCCCAATGGCGCGGCGGCCGAGCCGGCTCCGGCGAAGCATGCAGAAAAATATTTTCTAACAGTAACCTCGATTCTGATCCATCAAGGAGCATCCATGAAGGGCAGGGAGACTCACCTAAAGTCCTTCGATGGTCGGAGATTGTCGGAACTCCTCCGACGAGCTTTCGGCTCCAATGGTAATCGGCGAAGCCCGGATCCTCACTTTCGGCGGTCCTCGATGCAGAATAAGAGGTCGGGCGAGCGATGGAAAGCGGCAAAACGGCGGCGACCAGTTCTGAGGTCGTGAACAGGGCAAGGGACCGAAAACAGAGCTCGCCGGCTCTGTTGGGCTGTCTCGCGGCTCTCTGGTGGCCGACGGCGGTTAGAGCGGGGGCTGAGCAACGGATGGAGGATGATGAGGTGGCCCGTGGAGGTTGGGCGCGGTCGGAGGCAACCGTTACAGCCCAAACAGCTCCGGACGGCAAAACAGGGCAGGCTGGCGACGGGGCTTCCGGGGGCTGTTCCAGTGGTTTCGGACGGCGAGCGGCGGTCGTGGTGAGGTGGCGAGGTGGCGGAGGACTGGAGGAGATGTTTGGAGGTGGTGCCTGGTGGTGATTGTCGCGACCCTCTTGAGGTTGTCGGGCTCTCGAGGGCTAATGGGCCGTCCTGTCTGGTCGGACGCGGGCCTCTCCCAAGGCCCATTACCCAAATCGCAACGGAGGTATGCGTGATCGACTTTCAGTGTGGTCTAGTGACATGTGCTAAGTGTGCATGCCATGGAGTCGCCACCAATCATTTTTTTAGGGTATGATTGGACCACCCAATCGAATAGTTGGGAGTTTCTATTCAATTCTGCGAGAACCAGAGAAATGGTTTCGGGGACTTAGTTACACCAACTGTCAGAGTTGACGCCCTTTCGGTACCTAAGTTGACTGAATTTTCTAGCCTGAGATTCATGCGGATGAGTAAGGTATGAACCCTAAATCTAGAAATTCATGTAGATAGGAGTGATTATCCTAGCAATCACAATCAGTAATAAAATGCCCAACTCAAGGAATCTAGATATGCAAATAAATCACATGGCATTCCTAGTAAGGTCCTATTTATCAATCACAGCTCAAGAATAATTTAGCTATCCTAGCCATTTTACACACGATCTAACCTAAGAAAAGTATTAGGAAGTATCGAAGGAGTTCGAGAGTACTCACATGGGGTTTGCCGTGCCCTGGTTTGGTCTTGGATGAGCTATCGAGCTCATGCCGACCCGATTATATTTGGAGATCCACTCGGCGTTTTACACCATGAAATCATGTGAAACAAAAACGAAAATATTCAGCAAGGGGCATTTATTGTAGATGGTGGTCGATCTAATTGGACGTCAAGACTAAAAAAGATGTAGAAATTTACAAATTAAAATACTCGAATGACATTTTTTTGCTAAATTCAACTCTATGCGTCGTGAAGAAACACATGCAATTGAACTTGAATTTTGACTATTTATGAGTTCAAAATGTAAAAGAAATTAAAATAAAAATATTGACTATTTTTCTATATTTTTACGACAGCGAACGCTATTTTTCTTCATTTTTCATGTATTTTTCTATTTTTGGAAAATATTAAAAAATATTAAAAAATATGAAAAATTATTTTTTATCAAAAATGGTTCCTTTAGCTTGGTCAAGGCTACCAAAGATGATTTTTTAATTTTTTTAACTTTTTATAGATTTTTTTATGAATTTTTTAAAAATAAACTATGAAAGACTGATCAAAAATCAGGTGTCAACAGCTGCCCCTCTTTGAGAGGAATTTCGTCAGAGGTTTCTCTCAAAGACAAGGTGACACCTGTGTTCCGATCAACTCGACTGGGAAAAGAAAAGAAATCATGACATCCAATTTTCATGCCCATCAATGTGTGCTTTTCCTTAAAAAGAGATGTGCTCATTCAATTCCCTGATATGATGTAAGAAAGTTAAGGAGTAGATAGACTTCCCTGCCCCTTACCTGCCGAATGCTTGCGGCATTTGCTGTGTCTGATGGGTTCAAGTAGATTCCTAAGGACTTGTCATCGGAGTGTCCTGGGGATGTTAAGCTCTGACCTGTATGGTAGGTCAAACCATAATGGGATTCCTAACTGATAGGAACCTAAGGAAGACGCATCCCACATTTGGGAATTTGCCAAGGGTTTTGATCCGTGTGGTGGACTAAACTAGAAATGGCTTGTCTAATGTAAGGCTTATTAGGGAAAACGACTCCTCCCGCGTTCGGGATTCATCAAGGTTTTGATCCGTATGGTGGATCGGACCATTGGGTTGATCCTTCAGGCGGTCTCTACCAGTCCTTTGACCCTTCATGCGGTTTCTACCATTCATTGACCCTTCATGCTGTTTCTACCATTGAGTTGACCCTTTAGGCGGTTTCTACCATTGGTTGACCCTTCAGGCGGTTTCTACCATACATTGACCCTTCAGGCGGTTTCTACCATTGTTTTGACCCTTCAGGCGGTTTCTACCATTGGTTGACCCTTCAGGCGGTTTCTACCATACATTGACCCTTCAGGCGGTTTCTACCATTGTGTTGACCCTTCAGGCGGTTTCTACCGTTGATTGACCCTTCAGGCGGTTTCTACCATTGAGTTGACCCTTCATGCGGTTTCTACCATTTATGAGATTCCAAATTGATATGAATCAAAGGATGACGTACCCGCTCTTCGGGGCTAGTCGGAGACTCGATCATTCTGTGGATCGGTCTTAGAAAAGATTTGCCTACTAAAAGGCTTCACCTAAGGATGACGCACCCAGTCTTTGGGGTGGCCAAAAGTCTTGCAAAAAGCTTAGACCTGAAAAATTTTTCCTCGTCAAGAAGATATTAGTAATCTTTGGGAAGACAATAATTATCTAACTGACAAAATTCTACGACTTAAGTTTTAGTCATGAAATGTGCATTTTGATTGTTGGAGGTTATCCAAAACATTCCTGCCATATACAGATGTGATCATAAAGTCTTTGCACGGAAACTCTAGATCAAACAATTTGAAAATTTCAAAAAGAGTTTGCTCAAAACATCCATTGGAGTATTTCTCACCCAAGAAGGCTCCTCACTGCTCTGTGATAATGATCTTTAATAGGGAAAGTGCTCAATTTCCTACCGACCTGTGCCTGGGTTTCAGGATCATTCGCAACGCATACATTTCGACCGATCAGGAGGTCTTTCACGGGACCGTAGTGTTAGGCTTGGATATCGGTTTCCAAGGGGGACTCACTTTTGAGTCAAGGCCGTTGAACGAAATTTTTCACTATCTGCTCCGGGTTTACAAGTCAAGAACCCTGCAAAATGAGAAAGAAATAGTCTTGCTCGTACTTCTTTGAGCTAAGTTATACATTAACCCAAGTGTCTTAGTCAGATAAGACTACTTCAGGGTTGTAACATTGGAAGGATTGGGGACCGAAAAAGGCTTATTTTTTGCCCAGAAATTGTGAAGGGTTTGACATTGGTGATCATTGCAAATTTGCCACATGTCATTCGAAGAACATCTCCATTTCTTGAAGTGTACACTCCTCTTTTAGAGCGCACAAGGATGTTTAAAAGCGTCTCTTGTTACATTAAGAGACCGTCTGTTTGTGTGTTTGCAATTTGAGCACGACATCATTTGGAGAGTAGTCATCTTGATCTAACTCCTTTGCAGGGTCTTTTCATCGTCTCTCTAGACTTTACTGGGGATATTTTGAATAGACATCAGCCTTGCTTTTTACCAGGCACTTTGCTTTTTCTTGATGTCTAGGGATTTTTCTTTTCCCCCTTTTTTTAATCCCGTGTTTTTCTTTTCTTTTGGAGCTAGGATTTTCGGCAATCATGCTAGATATGCAACTTAAACTTTGGCACGCTTCCATTTCTAGAGTGATGTTGCCTTTGCTTTGGAATATGCAATGATCACCAATAGGTTGATGAAATGAATTTGCTGGCTCAACTTGGTTGTGCAAAGGATAACAGTGTGTAGGATAGAGAAATGAATTATTATCGTCATCCTATGACACTTGGATTATCATATAAACAACACACAAAGATTTATGTTAGTCCGAGCAAGAAAATTTCTAACCGTTTACTTTCTGATACTGATGGACTAACCTTCATTTGCCCCAATGTGGGGTGGTTCTTGACAGGGTTGAGAATGAAAATCGCCGTTCAATGGGGTTCTCAATGGGCATCTGTAGTGTTTGGAATGAAGAAATAAATGCCTCTGTCATCTCGATCCATGTAATCGTTGCGAATGACCCTTATATCCATAGGTTAAGGTTTCGCTATCATTTCCAATCTCCTCATCTCTCAAGTGTGTATGGGACGTGTTTGGATTAGGCTCGCTTCTCTTATGAGAAAATACCCTTTTGAACAGTTCAAACGACTCTTGTTGGAAAAATTCATTTCATTTCATCAAGATTTATCCTTCAAAGGGATTTTATGATGCACCATACATGTGTAATTCATGTTCAGACAATCTCATGTTTTAAAACATGAATGTCAATAAAGTAAGAATTCTATGTCTTTTTAGATGTGAGAATCGAATTAATTCTGAAAGTTTTTAATCTCCAATGAATTGGGAAAATGGATACTTACCTGCCCATCGAGGCTGGAGATCCTGGAGATATAAAAGGGATATGTCATTGTATATTCTAAAACTTTACAAAAATTGGAACGATGCATCTTACCCTTGGTCATATGCTCCAACGAGTGTACAAGGGTTGTGAAAATCTGCACTTCACATAGTAACACAAGATTGTTGGGTGTTCTAAAGTTCTTTCGACTTCTTGGTTTTTGGAGAAAAATGAAACTTACATGTCTTCCCTGATGGCGAGCTCCTGCCAAGGATAAATATTAAGCATTATTTTGGGTTTCCAAATTCAAAACAAATTGGGACGATACTACTTTACTCTTGATTTGAATTCCATTCTGCATGCCAATGTGCGGATTGTAGAAGCCGGCCCTTAAGCTTGTGGCCATGATTTCTTCGTCTGGTTGGGCAACGAATCCACCTCGAGGATTTACGTCGGAGGAGATTCATTCATCTTTTTGGGCGTGTTTCATGCACTGTTTTGTTATTTGAATGCATGGCTTCTTGGGTGCCTCATCTCTGTTCATCACCTGAGAGGAAAATGAGAGAACATTATCCCCGCATCTGATTGAAAATCATTTAGGAACGATACGTTCTTTTTACCAAATGGGTGGCTCCGCGGCCAAATGTGTTTTACATTGAAAGGATGGATTCCATTACGCTCTGCGGATGATAAATATCGCTTCGGGGACTTGCCCCACGGATCAAACGATGAATTTGATGTCTTCGGCTTCGACATGCTTTCCAGATGTAGGAATGGTTTGCCCCCATTTTCAGTGGAGATGGGTTTTGTCGAGTGGGCAAGATCAAAAACTCATCCTAGATTTGGCTTTAGTCGAAGGTTGAAATCCCGACCTTGGATAAGCGAATCATGATTCATCTCCTTCTGCTTCGGATTTGTCATTTGCATGCTTCACATTTTACAATACCAACTTCGCCGCTTGATGAAAATGAATCGATGATTTTCGAATTGTCCCAAGTTCTATAGTCATCTGCGTCGAATCTCTTTGAACTTCATCGGGTGATAGACAAACTGATAAAATGATTTTTCAATCCTGAGATCGAACTCCTGACGTTTCGTACCACTTCCAGTTCACTGACTACCAGGACACAGCACTATTGGCGTCCCTAACTGGTTCGTTTTTTGTTATAAAATTCTTGAAGCAGTTAGCGACCCCCATCGAGAATGAAACAAGCTCAATTTAGAGTTCATAACGACTAAAGGTCCCTTAGAACGATACAGAGCTAACCGTCTTTGAGCTCGCTCGGGCTTTTGCTCGCATTTTCCTATGTGAAGCCTTTAAATGTTTTTCTTCGTGGCGTTCAATTGATTCGCCTCGACTCTAATCTAACAAGAGATTGTCGTACTCAAGCATGATGATGCTCGCAGGTAGTACTGATCGCTGCCCCAGATTAACTCTAGGCATTAAGGAAGATTATCTTGCATGGAAGACTTTATGACAGAAAGATTAATGATACATCCATTCACATGTGCCTAGTTCCCTTGAGGATTCTCGGTGATCAGCCAGCT
This sequence comes from Rhodomyrtus psidioides, assembly GCA_021437785.1. Taxonomy (NCBI): domain Eukaryota; kingdom Viridiplantae; phylum Streptophyta; class Magnoliopsida; order Myrtales; family Myrtaceae; genus Rhodomyrtus; species Rhodomyrtus psidioides. Next base: position 6,007,138 of record JAILYB010000015.1, on the reverse strand, counting down.
ACACCATGAATCAGACATATAATCGTCATTTTGGATCATAACTTCATAAGTCCATCAGTTTTAAACTGATCGATCCAGATATGGAGCTCCTCATCAAGGAAATCTTTTGATTCTTCGAGCAACTGATATTCGGGTTGACCATCATCGCTTGGCGTTGAAGGATTCCTGTTTCTGTTGTGAGTGATCTGATTCTTCGAGCTAGAACCTTCGTCGTTGCTCGAGATTATAAGAGGATGATTGATCGGTTCACTATCAAAAGCACCTTCCATTTGGAAATGGGAGAAACAAAAATCCTCAAAGCATCCGCCCGCTTGATCTTCCGAAATCATATGCCCAAGCCGGGGAGATCTTTGAACACTAGGCGCAATATGTTGATCGGGGATAGGAAGAGCACTAGCGAAAAGTTGCTGCTCAAACCAAGGAGTTCGTACCTGCTGCACTTGTGGCATATACTCTTGAGGGGTGCTGAGATGATTCGAGGGAATATTTTGATTAGCGCCCAAGTAGTCGATGGTGCTGCTACCAGCTTGGTCGGTGCCTAGATTCGGCAGGGTATTTCTTACTTCAGGGGCATTGTAGTTATAGCCATGCCTAGTGTTTAGGCACAAGTTGAGTTCTTTCAGGTTCAGTGCTGTGTGGCGCTGTCTTAGCGCCCTTCTGTAGCTCTTGAGGTGACTCGCGACTCCATCTTTAGTGAGTCCTGGTATGTTCATGATCTCAAGTATGCGCGTTGGATATGCTGAGTTGATCCCTAGTTGCTGAACCGCACTAAGGAACTTGAGATGAAGCTCGGGGGACCAATTGACCCTCGTCTTCTTGCGACCCGGAACAGTGTTGACAACTTGGCTATTGCTCTCTGGCCTATTTCCAGTAGAATTTGATCGAGCCGGAAATTGTTGTGGAGGGAATTCATCAGCTTTGGATTGGTCGGTCGTGATAGTAAGCTCATCGTTAAGGAAACTCCAATCATGGTGACGCATATCACATCCTTTAGAAGGCATCGATATTGACTTCGTAGAATTGATTTGTTCATGCATATCTCCAACAAAATCCGATTGTATCGAAGATGGTTCGAGGGAGTGGGGTGGTGAATGAGCATTTTCAATCCTCATATAAGGCTTATCAAGGAACATTTCGCCGAGAGTGATAGGGCCACCGCAATTAAGGCAAGCGATAGTGCTGGGAGCTTTCTTATACCTCATGTTCTCCGCTCGAAGCTTTTCATTTTCCTCCTTTAGAATCGCAAGTTCTTGACGTCTGTGTTGAGCCCTCAATTTGGCTCGCTTATTTTGAAACCAAAACTTGACCCTCAAAGGTTTCATCCCTAGCTTCTGGCCCAATTCATTTCTTTGTTTCATGTTCGGGAGAGGGCATTCACTAAAGAAAGCTTCAAGCTCTTGGATTTCATTCTGAGTGTGGCACTGGCGACGTTTCCTTTTCCGGGATTGACCATCGCTGCTGCTGTTGTCGTCGCTGCTCAGATCCTGAACTTCGTTGCCGAAAGGGTTGGGTTCTGTGGTTCTGGTACCAGACGCCATCCTGGAATCTTCGAGATCTCTCAGTAGTTCATTTTCTGAGATTTTTGGATCAGTCGCCTCTAGCAACTGATGGTAACCCTCAAACATGTTGGATCGAAAAATGTTCGATCAATTTTTGCTCACTCAGGGTTCTCTACTCTCTCATGTGTGCTCACTCTCTCTAAATTTTCTTTTGAGTGGTTCTGTATGCCCATGAAACGTTCTTTAAACATGGATGAAGATCATCAGGCAAGCGTTGCTCCCAAGATTTCGTATTTCCCGCTTTGTCGTCTTCTTTCTTCTTTTCAACGTGGAGGGACACCAAATCGATTTCCTTTTCTCGATATCCATGTCTGTCTCCCACTTATTTTCAAAAAGGTGGAACTACGCTCGCCTCCTGCTCAGTTTTTTAATATGATGAGACCGCCAAATCCTTTCGCAACTTTTTTCGATAGTTGCGCTTAACTCCCGCTCAATTTTAATATGGTGACATCGACATATCTTTTTACAACTTTTTTAGGTTTATCAAGCCTGAAATCGCGGACTGGGACAGATCTGATGGTTCACCGAAAGAGCCACCACTGCTTTACCCAATTAACTTGGCTCCACGAGCATTATTGCTGTGCCTTTCTTCATTCTCGAGTTGCTATAAAATGAGGAGTTAATGCAGAGAAGATTAACACTCTTACATAATTGCCTTTTCTTATTTTAATCACTCTACCACACTCATCTTCTTCTCCCTCACTCCAACGAAAATGACCTCCTCTCCTATTCGCGCTTTCTCGGCCGAAATTTTGGCCCAGTGGGAAAAACTCTATAACCTCCTCGGTCGAGGCTATGCTCATATAGCCGATCACCCAGAAATTGAAGATGAAATCCGCATTTTGCTCGTGGAAATAGACACCACCTCCATCGAGGGCACTAATTTAGAGAGGGAATATAGAATCTTCCCAACCCTCTTTACAAACTTTTTAGAGACTTACCGTGTCGCTCATCGAAAAGCTACCGTGGCTCACGTTTTGCGAGCTCGCTATGAGGATCGGTCCAACTGCTTGGTGTTGGCCAACCTTGTGGCCGATAGTCACAGAAAGGCTGTTGAGTTCGCCAACAAGCGAGTCTCGATGTTGCTTCGCGAGAGGGGAAATTTGGTGGAGCGCTTGGCCTTATCCCTGACCACCTATGAGCACGACCGTCGTAATGTCGTGTTGAAGTTTCAATGTGAGTGGCAGGAAGAAAGGCTTGACAGCATTACCGCGGATATAGCCCATGGGAAAGGACTAGTTCGGGACCTGGAAATAGCCATCGAAGATCACGGGACCAAGGTTGCCGAGCTTAAAGGGGAATGTAAACGCCTTCTTCTTAAGCTTGCAGATCTCGAGTCTCGAGGTGGTGAGTATAAGCAAAGCATCAATAATATGGAGGGCCAACTTGGTTCCTTTGTGATGCTAATTAGGGCTCATTGCGGTTTTATGTTTCCACCCCGATGATTTGTATGATCTGCTTTTAAGGTCCCTCGATTGAGCGAAATGAATGAAAGCTCTAATGTGTGTGTCTCAACTTCTGTATGGCTGACTTTCTCGAACACCTGACCACTCTCAACCTAGGCAAGCTGCGCTTTGACATTGATGATTCGAGCGTGTACATCTTGATTTTTTAATCTTGCTTATGATCGGATAAAGGAACCTCCCACCGCGATTATCCACAAAAAGACTTCTCTTCTCTACTTGTTTTTAACCTGTTTCAAATGAAAAGGCAGAATCAAAAGAAAGAATTTGAAAAATAAAGCATAAATTCTTTCAATTTTATGCTTACTTGTGATTAATAGGGATAAGAGCATTTACAAGGGTTTTGGCCTTGTGCAAAAGCTTTTATCAATATTTCTCAAAGGAAAGCATATCATTGAAAGGAATGTAATTCACGATAATCGCCTTTGATCAATTCCAAGAAAATCAATGGAATGTTCAAAAGTACACAATTACGATGTGTTTTAAATTCAATTGAAGATACGGTATCCAAATTAAAGCCGTTTGCTAAGAACGAGAGTAATTTGGATATCTATCTTTTCATTAAATTTGAAAAACACGAATACTCTTGATCAATTATTGTGGATTACCAATGATGCAAAACATGCATGAACCAATTCAAGTTTATAGTTCCTTCTGGCGAAATTGGGATTGTATTGCCCTATACGGCCAAAAGGTTGTATAAGACTTCCAATTTCAATTTCATCCAAAGGAATTATAAAATTGATTTTGGAGTATTCGAGTGATTAGAAGAAATGCCACTATCACATTCCAATGACAAGTCAATAGAAATACAACAAATTTCAATCTGAATGTATATAAACTCAAATAGATCCCTAATACAATCAATCTAAAGGATCAGATAGAGAGGATCTCAGCAAAATAAATCCTATACAAGAAGGCTAGAAATGAAAATTAAAACAAAGGAATGTGATCTTAATACTTAGAGATGCCCCAGTTTCGATCTTTGAGACGTGACTTCAGGATCACCTATTCCAAATCGTCATCTTCATTAGATAATACCTTAATGATGTCCATAGCAGGCTCTTCTTGTCCACTTGGCGCTCGTAATGGGATGACATCATCTTCATCTTCCATCAAGAACATTGGGAGGAAAACACACCTATCTATCCTCAAAATGGCATTTAATCCAATCACCGGAATTATGCAATGAATATAATGATTAAGAGCTGTAACAAGTTCGAGGGATAGAAAAGTCTTACCAATCAAACTTAAGAGAAAATCAAGCTTCTCTGTATTTTTAGCAGTGTTAGGTATACTAACATTCCATAGACAAACGCATGAGACAAGTGAGGGAAAACTCCTAAAAATCAAAAGATAGGGCTTGGTACCTAAAGCCAAGGTTCTCACCTCGAATTCTGGGAAGAGCCGATTCCATTGCACAACTATCGTTGCATTGGGACTCAATCCATAGTTCGAAGTGAGCGGAATTGAAAAGTGGATTACCCCATGTTTTTCCTCACGGAGATTCCATTTTCAATTCCTTCTATTGTGTTCCTAAAGAGGGCGCCCGGGGTTTTAGGCGCAATTGTGTGTATTCATTGTGTCGTGCTAAAGCAATAGACATGCATTTTATTTAACAATCACCACTTCAATATAAACATCCACACAATCATACATCCAAAACTCCTGCCTGCATAAAACAAAGTTAACAAGCACTTCACCCCTTATTTCTCCCGTCTACAAAAACATCTAACACATTCGTTAGCATATACACCTCACTTTCGAGAGCATCTGCATAAAATTAGGTTAGAAGAATCAATCAACTTTTTAATCGGCTCAAGTCCACTAAATGGTTAAGAACCAGTCCCCAGTGGAGTCGCCAGTCTGTCGCGACCCTCTTGAGGTTGTCGGGCTCTCGAGGGCTAATGGGCCGTCCTGTCTGGTCGGACGCGGGCCTCTCCCAAGGCCCATTACCCAAATCGCAACGGAGGTATGCGTGATCGACTTTCAGTGTGGTCTAGTGACATGTGCTAAGTGTGCATGCCATGGAGTCGCCACCAATCATTTTTTTAGGGTATGATTGGACCACCCAATCGAATAGTTGGGAGTTTCTATTCAATTCTGCGAGAACCAGAGAAATGGTTTCGGGGACTTAGTTACACCAACTGTCAGAGTTGACGCCCTTTCGGTACCTAAGTTGACTGAATTTTCTAGCCTGAGATTCATGCGGATGAGTAAGGTATGAACCCTAAATCTAGAAATTCATGTAGATAGGAGTGATTATCCTAGCAATCACAATCAGTAATAAAATGCCCAACTCAAGGAATCTAGATATGCAAATAAATCACATGGCATTCCTAGTAAGGTCCTATTTATCAATCACAGCTCAAGAATAATTTAGCTATCCTAGCCATTTTACACACGATCTAACCTAAGAAAAGTATTAGGAAGTATCGAAGGAGTTCGAGAGTACTCACATGGGGTTTGCCGTGCCCTGGTTTGGTCTTGGATGAGCTATCGAGCTCATGCCGACCCGATTATATTTGGAGATCCACTCGGCGTTTTACACCATGAAATCATGTGAAACAAAAACGAAAATATTCAGCAAGGGGCATTTATTGTAGATGGTGGTCGATCTAATTGGACGTCAAGACTAAAAAAGATGTAGAAATTTACAAATTAAAATACTCGAATGACATTTTTTTGCTAAATTCAACTCTATGCGTCGTGAAGAAACACATGCAATTGAACTTGAATTTTGACTATTTATGAGTTCAAAATGTAAAAGAAATTAAAATAAAAATATTGACTATTTTTCTATATTTTTACGACAGCGAACGCTATTTTTCTTCATTTTTCATGTATTTTTCTATTTTTGGAAAATATTAAAAAATATTAAAAAATATGAAAAATTATTTTTTATCAAAAATGGTTCCTTTAGCTTGGTCAAGGCTACCAAAGATGATTTTTTAATTTTTTTAACTTTTTATAGATTTTTTTATGAATTTTTTAAAAATAAACTATGAAAGACTGATCAAAAATCAGGTGTCAACAGTGATCAGTGGTCGAGCAAGAATGAAGGAGGAGAGCAGGAGTCCTTTTTTTGCCAGCCGGCGGTGTTTGTTCCATCCAAGAAGAAGAAGAAGAAGACCGAGGGAGCAGAGAGAGAGACGTCCGCGGGAAAAAAAATAAAAAAATGAAAATGAGAGAAAAGCTGAAAATAAAATATAATAGGATAAAATAAATAAATAAAAGAGGGATTAATTAAGCACACACTTTTCTTTTGCTTTTTCTTTTAAATGATGATGTTTCACTCTTTTCCCTTTTAATTATTGCTAATATTTTTGCCAAGTTCGATTTTACGGTGATCAGAAAACACCTAAAATCGAACCTGAATTTTACCGTTTTATGAGGTCAGAAAATAGATAAAATAAAAATAAAAATATCGAATATTTTTATATAATTTTTATGACCTCAAATATTATTTTTCTTGATTTTTTTCTTTTCCTTTTTTTGTATTTTTCGAAAATATTAAAAAAAATGAAAATTATGAAAATTATTTTTTTTGGTCAAAATGGTTCATAAGGCCAAGCCAAAGCTTCCAAAGTTGATTTTGCGATTTTATGAACCTTCTTTGATATTTTTAATTAATTTTAAAGAATAAAAATCACAATAATAGATGGTCGGGAATCAGGTGTCAACAGCTGCCCCTCTTTGAGAGGAATCTCGTTAGAGGTTTCTCTCAAAGATAAGATGGCACCTGACTCCTAACCGACTCAACTGGGAAAATGAGAGAAGAAATGCTATGACATCGAATCCTTAAGGCTCTCTGATGAAAACTCAAATTAATCCCTGGTTTGCTCTAACAATTTGAATATGGGCCAGAGTGAGAGAGGCTTACCTGAAGCTCACCTGTCAGATGCTGCCGGTTGTGACGACTTTCAAGAAGATACCTAGGACTTGTTCAGAATATCATAGGGAGATTAAGCTCTGACCTGTATGGTAGGTCATACCATCATGGGATTCCTAACTGGTAGGAACCTGAGAAGGGCGCATCCCACGCCCTGGGATTTGCCAAGGACTCTGATCCGTATGGTGGATTGGACCTTTGTGTCCATGCTTATGGCGGTGTCACCAATGAATTGACCCTTCTGGCGGTTTCTACCATATTTGACCCTTCAGGCGGTATCTACCGTTGGTTTGACCCTTCAGGCGGTTTCTACCATGAGTTGACCCTTCAGGCGGTTTCTACCTTGTGTTGACCCTTCAGGCGGTATCTACCATTGTGTTGACCCTTCAGGCGGTTTCTACCATTGTGTTGACCCTTCAGGCGGTTTCTACCATTAAGTTGACCCTTCAGGCGGTGTCTACCTTGAGTTGACCCTTCAGGCGGTATCTACCTTTGATTTGACCCTTCAGGCGGTATCTACCCTGGTTTGACCCTTCAGGCGGTATCTACCATTGTTTTGCTTTGAAAAGGGATCTCATGACGGGGGTTCTCCACGTCCGATGAGACTGCTTGAGTCTGTTGAGGCGACATTCTGGGAGCTGGGTTCTTCAGGTATCCTGCAGAAGTTTGAGCCTGAAAGAATTTTCTTCACCAAGAAAACGTTAGTAATCTTTGGAAAGACCACGGCTGTCCATTTGACAAAACCGTATTACTTAAGTTTTAATTATGAAATGTGCATTTTGATGCCGAAGGCTATCCAAAACATTCTTGCAACATGCAAATGTGATCACAAATCTCTTGCACGGAAAATCTGGATCAAACAATTTGAAATTTCCAAAAAGAGTTTGTTCAAAACATCTATTGGAGAATTTCTCATCCAAGAGGGCTCCTCACCGCTTTGTGATAATGGTCTTTTGTAATGAATGTGCTCAACTTCCTACTAACCTGTGCCTAGGTTTTAGGATCATTCGCAGCGCATACATTTTGATCGGTCGGGAGGTCTTCCACGGGACCGTAATGTTGGGCTTGGATATTGGTTTTCAAGGGGGACCCGCTTTGGAGTCGAGGTCATTGAATGAAAGTCTTCATCATCTGCTCCGGGTTTACAAGTTAAGAACCCTGCAAAATGAGAAAGGAATAGTCTTGCTCGTACCTCTTCGAGCTAAGCTATATGTTAACCCAAGTGTCTTAGTCAGAGAAGACTGTTTCGGGGTTGTAACATTGGTAGGATTGGGGACCGAAACAAGCTTATTTTTGGCTCAGAATTTATGAGGGGATTGACATTGGTGATCATCGCAGATTTGACACATGTCCTTTCCTTTCTGCATCTTTAGTCTTTGAGGTGCGCAACTGATTTTGAGGTGTACACCAACTCTTTAGAGAGCCCCTCTTGTTGCATTCAGAGAACGAGAACTCTCTCTGTGTCTTTGTTCTGCGCTCGGCACCATTTGGGGAGCAATCCTTTTGGATTTGGCTCCTTCAGGGATTTCTTCTTTTCCCATCCGGCTTCATTGTGGATCAATCAAACAACTTACACGAGCATCGGCCTTGCTTTTACCAGGCACTTTGCTTTTTCTCGATGCCGTGGATTTTTCTCATTCACTTTTGAAATCCCATTTTTTTCCATGGGATCGTGTTAGACATATAGTCTAAACATGCTTTAAATATCAGTCCGGGATTTCTCTTTCGTAATCCCTGAGTCTTGAACTCTTCCATTTTTGAAGTGGTGCAGCATCCGTCTTGGAATGATCACCAATGGGTTCATGAAACGAATTTGCAGGCTCAACTTGGCTATGCAAAGGATATAGTGTGTGGGATAGAGAAATGGATGCTTCTCGTCATCCTATGGCACTTGGATTACCATATAAACAGCACACAAAGATTGATGTTAGTCCGAGCAAGAAAATTTCTAGCCATTTACTTCTGATGCCGCTGGACTCACATCCATTTTGCCCCGATGTAGGGTGGTTCTTGACAGGGTTAAGAATGAAAACCGCCGTTCGAATGGGTTGCCAACGGTCACCTGTAGTGTTTATGATATGAAACGAATGCCTCCGTCGTCCCAATCCATGTAATCGCTGCAAATGGTCCCTACCTCCGTAGGTCCAGATTTTACTATTTGATTCGCTCCACTCATCTCTCAAGTGTATGTAGGATGTGTTTGGATTTGAGCTTGCCTCTCTTTTGAGGAAACATCCTTTTGAGAGTTTTGAACAACTTTTGATTGGAAAAATCTCTTTCGTTTTCCCAAAAATTTTACCCGTCAAGGGGATTTTATGGTGCACAATGCATGTTTAGACAACCTCGTGTTTCAAAACATAAATGCCAATGAAGTTAGAATTCCATGTCTTTTCTAGACATCAGATTTTGAAAGCTGTTCTTTTTCTCTCTGTTTTTTATTTAACATCTTCCATGGATTGGGGAAAGGGATACTTACCTGTCTCCCGCGGCTGGAGATCCCTGAAAATGCGGAAGAAACATGTTATTGTATGTTCACGAATTTTTCAAAAAATTAGAACGATACATCTTACCCTTGGTCATATACTCTAACGAGTATACCAGGTTTGTAGGAAATCTGCCCGCTTTGATGACGAGTTCCTGTCAAGGATAAATAATAAGTGTCAATTCATGTTCCCAAATTCAAGATAAATTAGGACGATACAACTTTACTCTTGGTTCTCATCATGTTCTGATGTTGCGTTTTGATATGAATAACATCTATCGAATCCGCCTATCCATGCTTGGAGTGTTTGTAACATCAATGGTTCCTCTGCCCCCAGTTAGGCAACGTCTATTCTGTTATTTGAATAGATGGCTCCTTGAGTGATTTACCCACGTTTATCACCTGAGAAGGGAAAGAAAGGAGATATTACTTTGGTATTCGGTTGAAGATCGTTTAGGAACGATACATCGTTTTACCAAATAGGAGGCTTCGTGACCAAACGTATTTCGTGCTGAATGGGGTAGATCCCACTATGCTCCGCGGGTGATAGTCATCATTCATGGAACTTGCTCCACAGATTAAGTGATTAATCCACGGCCCTTGGCTCGAAGATGTTCAAAGGGTGACACTCAGAGCGGTTAGTTTTAAGCGTTAATTAAAATGTTCCCGCGGGAACTTTACAACGAGATTCGTAACACATTCCTTCGACGTATTCGCCTCTCACTCTCCTGAGCCTTCTAATGATTTTGCATACGAGCTTAGAACCAGACGTCTGGTCGCCGGTACCGGTCACGACTGCGAAGATGCACTTGTTCCAAAATGCTTGACCCATAGGCTGAGTTGCTCATTCAGGAGATCGTCTGACTGTTCGAGTCGTTCAAGTTGAGCATCCTTAATTGCGGGTGACAGACTTCTCTCATTTTCGGCATGAACAACCTCACTTCTCGAGTTGGTATTTTCATCGTTGTCCAGTAGGTTTGTATCCAATGCTGGATCCGCCGTAGGAATAACACTAACGATCGGTTGGTGCTCAAATTGGGGAGTCCATACCTGCTGAAATTGTTGTACATACTCTTGAGGAGTACCGGGGTAACTCAGGGGGGAATTCAGCCGATCGAACCAAGAATAGATGTTTTCAAGGAGATCATCTGAACCATCGAGCGACTGACACTCAGGTTGAGTATTGTCAACTATTGGAGAAGGAATATTTTCACCATTTTCGTCATGGACCACCTGATTCTTCGAGCCGGAATCCCCGTAATTGTCTCGCAAGATTGTATGTGCATCTCCTGCCAATGTTAGATCCGCTGTAGGACTAGCATTACCGGCCAGTCGGTGCTCAGACTGGGAAGTCCCGATTTGCTGAAATTGCGGTACATACTCCTGAGGAGTACTAGGATAACCCAGGGGAGTACTCTGATTGATGCCTGAACAATCGACCGTGTGATTGCCAGTCCCATCGGTGTTGAGAAGTGATTGGATGCTTCCTGCTTCATGAGGATTGCGATCACAGCCATGCTCATCGTTTAAACTTGAACCGCTTCTATCTTGGTCTAGCGCCACTCGTCCATCTCTCAGTAGTCTTCTGTAGCACCAAAGGTGGTTCCTGACTTTATTTCTATCCAGCTCCGGCATGTTCATGATCTTGAGTATGCGCGATGGGCGAGCCAAACTGATCCCTAACTGTTGAACTGCATCAACAAATTTGCTATGAAGCTCCGAGGTCCAATAAAACCTTGTTTTCTTGCTAGCCGAAGTAGTGTTGGCAACTCGGCGGCTACTCTTCGCGGAATCTGGTCGTGTTGAACTGCCTCTATCTTGGTCTAGCGACGCTCGTCCATCTCTCAATAGTTTCTTGTAACGCCAAAGGTGATTCTTGACCATATTTTTCGCCAATCCCGGCACGTTCATGATTTCGAGTATGCGCGATGGCGAGCAAAATTGATCCCTAACTGTTGAACTGCATCAACAAATTTGTTATGAAACTCCGGGGTCCAACGAAATCTTATTTTCTTGCTAGCCGAAGTAGTGCCAGCCATTTGGCGGTTACTCTTCTCGGAATCTGGTCGTGTTGGAGGTTGCTCTGGAGGGGATTTAGTGGTCTCAGATCGGCTGGTCACGATGGTGAGTTCATCATTGAGCGGACCTGACTTGTCATGACGCATGTTCCCTTCCACAATGGGCGTCGACTTTGATCTTATAGCACTAGTTTCCTCTTGTAGATCCTCGGCGGTACCCGCCTGTTTCGAAAGATGTTGCGAAGGGCATTGCAACAAATGAGCATTATGAACCCCCAGATCTGGCTCTTCAGTGAATACTCCGTCCGTGGGAACAGGGTTACCGCACTCAAGACAAATAGCGATGCTTAGAGCTTTTTTGTACTGAATGTTTTTTATTCGAAGCTTTTCATTTTCCTCCCTCGCAATCGCTAACTCGTGCCGATCGCGTTGCTGCTTCAGTCGGGTTCGTTTGTTTTCAAACCAGCACTTGACCTTCCGAGGCTCCCACCCTATCTCCTGGCCCATTTTGATTCTCTGTTCCATGTCCGGATAGGGGTATTCCCTGAAAAACAATTCGAGTTTATGGACTTGACCTGAAGTGTTGCGTTGGAGACATTCCCCTTTCTGACGCTGATCGCCGTCGCGGGTATTGTTCTCGTTAACCAAGCCGCGGGTTTCATCATTAGAAGGATCGGTCTCCATGGCCCCCGTGTCAGGTTCGGTCCTGAGATCTTCAAATTCTTCCAGCAGCTCAAGCTCGGAGACCTCCAAGTCTGGCGCTTCCAGTAAATGACAGAACCCCTTGAACATTTTGATCGAAATATCACTGCTTGATTTTCCGTTAACTCAGCTTTCTTTGTTCCTCCTTGGATCCTCACTTTCTCTGCAAATTCTGAAAGGTTAAAGGGGTCGGATCACTGTTCTTTGATCAAAGGTGATGGCTACCCGACGAGCGCTCTTCTCAATGCTTCGAGATTCCCACTTCGTCTTTTGTGATGGCTACCTGACGAGCGTTCTTCTCGAGGCTTCGTAATTCCCACTTTGTCCTTTTTTGCTCTTTTCTACGTGAACGGAGTCTGAAGATCTCTTGCGTTGATTTCGTTTTGTCGAGCACTACGCTTGTCCCCCTGGCCCAGTCTCTAGAGTAACAAGCCTCCCCACCTTTCGGCGCCATTATGTTTCGTAAAACCCGAGATCACAGGACGGTGGTGGATTCGTGACTCATCGGGGATGCATTAACGAAACCCGTTTGGCTCTACTGCACATACTATTATTACCACTTCTCCCTGCTTACTCGAGCGTTTATAAGGTGATAGATTGACGTCAAGAAGATTAACACTTTAGCCTTATCAGACTCAGCCTCTCAAACACTCTTCACATTTCCACCCTCCTCTCCGTCATTCCATCGCATATGGATTCCTCCTCTGTGCCTGCTGCCTTAGCTGAAGCTTCGACCCAATGGGAGAGATTTTACCACCTCTTGGGTAGAGGTTATGGCTACATAAACAATCATCCTGAAGCTGAGGTTGAAGTTCGTACTCTGATTCCGGCCCTGGATACTGTGTGTATTGAAGGTACGAAACTGCAAATGGAGTTTGTGATCTTCCCAACTCTCTTCAACAATTTCCTGCAGGCTTACGAAGTTGCTAGCCGGGAGGTCACTTTAGCTGGTATCGTGCGAGCCCGTTATCAGGACCGAATTGAGTCCCTGATGTTGGCCATGCTGACGGCCGATAACCATAAAAGGGCTGTTGAATACGCCCACGCCCAGGTTTCGATGCTGGTCCGTGAGAGGGACAACTTAGTGGAGCGTCTGGCTCTTTTTGACACCGCCTTTGAGCAAGACCAGCACAACTTCGTGCTAAGGTTCCAGTGTGCCTGGTTGGAGGAAAGGCTTGAAGACCTGAGCATGGATATAGCTCGCGGGAGGGTGCTGGTTCAGGACTTAGAGCTTGAGTTCGAGTACTATGAGACCAAGGTGAACGAACTTAAGGAGAAATGTCGTCTCCTTTTCTTCAAGCTTGTAGACCTCGATTCCCAGAGTGTGGGTTGTAAGCAAGGCATGGATAGCATGGAGAGTCAATTAAGCTTTTTTGTGATGCTTGTCAGAACTCATTTTGGGTTTACTGCTCCCCCTCAGTGATCCACTTGTAAACTTTCCTGCTGAATGAAATAAATGCGAGTTTGTTTATATATGCCCTTTCATTCTGCATTGTTGACTAGCCGAGAAAGGTTTTTGCTTTCGGATCTACGCGACTCCTTTTTCGCCTGTGTCAACAGCTTGACTACGCATCATTCTCACAGCCCGACGCTTTATATTTGATTGACTTGAATGCCTCGTGAGAAATAGATTTGTAGTTGCTCGAAACTTAAAGATTGCCCCTTATTTTGTGGTCACGGCGTTTGGGGCCGCTAGTAATCTTTCACTTTCGAGCTCGATCACATTCTGCTAGTAACTCATGCTATCAATTCTGCCTTCACGCGTCGGGGCTGATTTTACCTTGAACTTAATAACAAGGAATTACCGTATACACACGAGATGACGTTCTCGAAAAACATTATGCAAAATCAACTCTAGCTATTGAAGAAACAATCGCGTGCACCGATGAGAACTTTACAATAGGAGATACATCCTTCTCGCGTACATCCCCTTCTTTCTTTGGGCATGTACAATGACCAACCAATCTGGCCTCGGCTTAGGTGTGCCATTACCGACTGCAGATCATGGTTGCCAATCTTTAATAGCTTCCAACTGATCGAACCAGGTATCAAGTCCTTCATTGAAGAAATCACCTGACCCCTCGAACGATTGATGTATAGGTTGAGCTGCATCGCCCGACGGATTCTTCGAACTGGAACCCCCATCCTTATTTGGGATTATAAGAGGAGATTTGATCGGTTGACTACCACAAGCATCTCCCACTTGGGAATTAGGGAAATAAAAATGCTCCAAGCATTCTCCCATTAGGTCATCTGAAGCCACGTGCTCCGATTGGGCAAACCCTTGAGCACTGAGCGTGGTGGGCTGATCTGCGACAGGATGAACACTGACTAGCTGCTGCTCGGACGGGGGAGTGCTTACTCGCTGCACTTGTGATGCGTGTTCTTGAGGAATATTGAAATGACTCGCGAGGATATCCTGATCAAATCCCCAATAGTCGTCCAGATTCGACCGGGCCTCCTTTGACATAGGGGTGCTAGGCTCGCAGCCGAGTCTATTGCTCGGATTCAGCTCTGTATAACGCTGTCCTAACGCCCTTCTGTAGCAACCAAGGTGATTCGCGACTAATTGCTTGGTATGTCCCGGTACCTTCATGACCCTAAGTATGCTCGTCGGACCTATGAAGTCGAGTCCTATCTGTCGAACTGCGTCTAAGAACTTGAGATGAAGCTCCGGGGGCCAAATGAATTTCTTCTTCTCGTCGTCCAGAGTGGCGCTGATAGCCTGCCGACTAATCTCTAACTCCTCTTGAATCGCATCTGATCTTACCGGAAGCTGTTGTGGAGGAGATTCATGGGCTTCGATGAGGTGACTCCGATCATAATGACACGTATCTTCTTCCTCCGAAGACACTGGTATAATTTCTGTGGGATCGATCTCCTCATGCGCGCCATTAGCAGGATCTGATTGTGCCGGAGATGGCTCAAGGGAGCAGGGGGATGAACGAGCACCTTCCATCCTCGTAAAAGGCTTACCGGGGAACAATTTACTGAGGGTGGTAGGGCCACCGCAGTCAGGGCAGGTAATAGTACTGAGGATTTTCTCATACCGCATGTTTTCCATTCGAAGGTTTTGGTTCTGCTCTTTTAGGGCCGTGATCTCCTTACGCCTGTGTTGGACACCTAGTCTGAAACATTTATTCTGAAACCAAAAATGGATTCTCATAGGATTCATTCCCAGCTTCTGGCCCAATTCAATCTTTTGTTCCTCGTTTGGGCAAGGGCATTCATCGAAGAAAGCTTCAAGCTCCTGGATTTCTTTCCGAGCGTAGCGCTGGCGACTTTTTCTTTTCCGGGGTTGAGCGTCGTAGCCACTGCCGTCGTCACCACTGCGATCTTGATGTTCGTCACCGGCGATGTTGAGTTCCATGGCTTCGATGTCGAATTTGATTATAGAGAATTTGAGGTCTTTCAACGAACTCGTCACTCGGGGTTCTCTGTTCTCTTTTGTATACTCGCTCTTTCGATTTGTTGCCTCCTTTTCCTCGAAAGCTAGGTCTGTTCAGCGTTCTGTTTTTGAAACGACGGAACTGTTTACCTCCTGCTCAGCTTTCCAACACGAAGGGGTAACCAAATCCTTCCGCGGCTTCTTCGATAGTAGCGCTCGCCTTTCACTTTTCCTCGATAGTCATGCCTGTTCAGCACTGTCTTCTCTTTTTAAGTGGCAGAGCTGTTCACTCGCCGCCCAGCTTTATGCGTGATGGAACAACACAATCCTTTCGCGGCTTCTTCGATAGTTGCGCTCGCCTTTCACTTTTCCTCAATAGTCATGCCTGTTCAGCACTGTCTTCTCTTTTTAAGTGGCAGAGCTGTTCACTCGCCGCCCAGCTTCATGCGTGATGGATCAACATAATCCTTTCGCGGCTTCTTCGATAGTTGCGCTCGCCTTTCACTTTTCCTCAATAGTCATGCCTGTTCAGCACTGTCTTCTCTTTTTAAGTGGCAGAGCTGTTCACTCGCCGCCCAGCTTCATGCGTGATGGAACAACACAATCCTTTCGCGGCTTCTTCGATAGTTGCGCTCGCCTCCCTCCCAGCTTTAATAATGGCGAGACCGAATTTGTCAGGCCTGAAATTGCGGATCAGGACATGTCTGATGATTCACGGGAGGAGCAGCCCTCGCTTTACATTAATTAACCCGGCTCCACAAGCATTATTGCTGCAACTTTTCTCCACTCTCGAGACGCTATAAAATGCGGAGTTGGTGTTTGGGAGATTAACGCTCTCATATAATTTGCTTCCATCCTCTAATCGCTCCACTACACACATCTCCGTCGAAAATGGCTTCTTCCCAAGTTCACACTTTCTCAGCCGAAGCTTTGACTCGATGGAAAGAGTTCTATAACCTCTTGGGTCGAGGCTACGCTCACATAGCCGATCATCCCGAAACCGAGGATGAGATCAGAGTCATGTTCGGGGACCTGGACATCACCTCCCTCGAGGGTACCGCGTTGGGGAGGGAATACAGTATTTTTCCAACGCTCTTTACGAACTCCTTGGAGGTCTACCGCGCTGCTCATCGAGGAGTTACCGTGGCTCGTGTCTTGCGAGCCCGTTATGAGGATCAGTCCGACCGCCTAGCGTTGGCTGACTACCTAGCCGATAGTCACAAAAAGGCTGTTGAGTTCGCCAAAGAGCGGGTTTCGACATTGCTACGCGAGAGGAGGAATCTGGTGGAGGACTTAGCTCTATCTCTGGCTACCTATGAGCGCGATCGACGTAATGCCCTGCTAAGGAATCGGAGCGAGTGGCTGGAAGAAAGGCTCAACGGCATAAACGAGGATATAACTCGTGAGAACAGACTTGTTCGGGACTTGGAAGCAGTCGCCGAAGATCACGAGACTCAGGTTGTTGCAGTCAATGATGAACGCAAACGCCTCCACCTCAGGCTTGCGGACCATGATACGCGGAGTGGTGCGTATAAACAAAGCATCCATAACCTGGAGGGCCAGCTGGGCTCCTTTGTGTCGTTGATTAGGGCTCACTTCTGCTTTACTTTTCCACCCCAATGAATTGTATGATCTGGTTTGGGCAAGAATGAATGAAAGCCCCTGTGTTTGTTTTAGCTTTTATATGATCCATTTCTTCGAGCATCCGGACATCTTAGACTTGGATGAGCCGATCCATAATAAGTCGAGTAGATGTGTTCTGATTTTATAACTCACTCATGGTCAGATGAAAGAATAGCCTCAGACTTATCCAAGAAAAGATTTCTCTATGCTACTTGTTTTTCACCTGCAAATGAAAAGACCGAGTCAAAAGGAATAATCTGAAAAAGAAAGCATAGACTCCTTTCGATCTTATGCTTGCTCGTAATTAATAATGACAAGAACTTTTACAAGGGTTTTAATCTTGTGCGAAAAGTTTTTATCAATATTCCTCGAAAGAAAGCATACTATTGAAAGGAATGTAATTCACGATAATTGCTTTTGACCAATATTCAGAAGAGCGAATTAGTAAAAAATGCAAGGCATAACGACGTGTTTTAAATTTAATTGAAGATACGGCATCCAAATCAAGGCCGTTTTGTTAAGAACGAGAGCAATTTGGACATCTATCTCGTCATTAAATTCGAAATAACGTCAATACTCTTGATCAATTATCGTGGATTACTAGTGACGTATGACATGCATGGACCAATTCAAGTGTATAATTCCTTCTAGCGAAATTGGGGTTGGATTACCCTGTACGACCAAAAAGGTCGTGTAAGATTTTCAACTTTAGTTTCCTCTAAAGGAATTATAAACTTGACTTGGGAGTATTCGGATGATTAGAGAAAATGCCACTATCACATTCCCATGGCCCGTCAAAAGAAATACAACCGAGTTCCATCTGAATGTATACACCAATAGATCCCTAATACAATCACTCTAAGGGGTGAGATAGAGAAAGCCTCGATAAAAATAAACCCTATACAAGAGGACTAGTAATGGAAAATGAAACCAAGGAATGTGATCCTAACGTTTAAGGATGCCCCAAGTTCGATTTGTGACTTCCGGATCACTTGCCCCAACTCGTCATCTTCATTGGACGATATCTCAATAATGTCCATAGTAGGCTCCTTTGTTGCTCACTCGGTGTTCGCCATGGGATATCATCCTCCTCGTCTTCTATCAAGGACGTTTGGGAAAAACACATGCATCTATCCTTGAAATGGCATTTAATCTAATCACCAGAATGCAATGAATGAAATGCCTATATTTATATGAACTATAATAGTTTTGAGGGATAGAGAGTCTTACCAACCCAACTCGTCGACTTATGTGCGATTTTAGGTGTACCAACCGCCCAAAGACATGCGCATGAGACAAGTGATGGTGAACTTCTAAAAATCAGAGGGTTTGGCACCTAAGGTTAAGGTTCCCACCTCGAGTTCTAGAAAGAGCCGATTCCATTGCACAACTATCGTTGCATTGGGACTCAATCCATAGTTTGAAGCGAGCGGAATTGAGAAGTGGATTACCCCATGTTTTTCCTCACGGAGATTCCATTTTCAATTCCTTCTATTGTGTTCCTAAAGGCGGCGCCTGGGGTTTTAGGCGCGGTTGTGTGTGTCCATGTGTCGTGATCATCACAATGCAAGTCATGCACAACAATTTATCAATCAGCACTTCAAATCATCCACACAACATACATTCCTACGCCACACCTGCGTAAAATAAAGTTAATCACAGACTACACCCCTTATTACTCCAATCTGCAAAAACATATAACACCTATCGTGAGCGGACTTACCTCACCTTCAAGAGCGCCTGTAGGGTTAGAAAAATCACTCAATTTTTATTACGGCCTAAGTCCACTTGAGGTCTAGAACCATAGTTTCTAGAACAAGTCCCCAGTGGAGTCGCCAGCTATCTCGACCCGTCCGGAAGCGGACGCGGCTAATGGATTACCGATCGCGGGTCTTGGATCGGCGCGGGCCCTCCCAGGCCTATACCAAATCGCGGCGGGAGTATTCTTCGACGATAAGAGTCGATCGCTTTCGACCTTAGTGTGGTCGTGGTGGCATGTGCAACTTGTGCATGCATTTGGAGTCGCCACCGGTCTTTCTTGGAGGGTAGACCGGAAACCTTACTGATCGATTGGGAGAGATCGATCAGTTCTACGGAACCAGAGATTTTGGGTTCGGGGACTTGGTTACGCTGGTGTCGTTACCAACGCCCTTTCGGTACCTAATGCGAGTGATTTTCCTAACTAGGATTTCATGCAGGCGCAATTTTGGGTGAGGTAGGTTTAATTCAGGGTTTCATGCAGATTGGAAGACTATTCCTATCAATCACAATCAATTTAAATGAAAGCGCAATCAAGTGCATAAATAAATCACATCAATGCATGTCAATCCACATCACATGGCCTCCTAGTATAGCCATAAGGGCTTAGGGAAGGCGTGATTTAGGACCGAGGTAAAATGGGAAGATTTGGAGGTGATTTAGCCCGGAGGGCAAAATCGTCAATTTTTGGAAGACGATTCGCCCAAAGGGAGAACTCATCATTTTTAAGAATGATCGAGTTCAAAACACTCGGGATGAGCCTTGGCCAATTGACTGTGGCCATTTCCTATTTTTTGGGATTTTCCTGGATTTTTTTAGAATTTTTTTGGAAGACGGTTTGCCGGAAGGGCAAAATCGTCATTTTTGGAAAGATCGGGGGTCAAATGACCCGAAACAGGTCGTGGCCAACTGAATGTGGTCATTTCCTATTTTCTGGAATTTTTTAGAATTTTTTTTAGAATTTGTTTTTTGGAAGACGGTTTGCCGGAAGGGCAAAATCGTCATTTTTGGAAAGATCGGGGGTCAAATGACCCGAAACAGGTCGTGGCCAGCTGAATGTGGTCATTTCCTATTTTCTGGAATTTTTTAGAATTTTTTTAGAATTTTCCGAATTTTTTTGAGTTTTTTTTATGATTTTCTATTTTTTTTTATTGATTTTTGAATTTATTATTATTATTATTATTATTTTCTTATTATTAATAATATATATATATAAATTATGCGGACCGGGTCGGATGACCCGGCCCATGCCCAGGCCCGCGACCCAGGCCCGGTCCGCTTCCTCCACTACCAAAATGGCGCCGTTTCACGGACTGAGAACGGACGCCCCAGATCGAGCCACGTGGCGCCTTTTGGACCGTCGGATTATTTTGACCGTTGACCGCCGGCGACTTCGCCGGAGAAGACGATGAATAGTGCTTTTTCCGGCGAAGTCGCCGGAAAACTCGCCGGAGGACCCCAAAACCGAACCTAGTCTTGATATTTTTCAATGATTCTTGTGCCGTTCGACCCCCCTCATCTCCCACATTAACATACGATTAAAACATGGCACGAAACAACGTCGGAAGACACCCCAATGGCGCGGCGGCCGAGCCGGCTCCGGCGAAGCATGCAGAAAAATATTTTCTAACAGTAACCTCGATTCTGATCCATCAAGGAGCATCCATGAAGGGCAGGGAGACTCACCTAAAGTCCTTCGATGGTCGGAGATTGTCGGAACTCCTCCGACGAGCTTTCGGCTCCAATGGTAATCGGCGAAGCCCGGATCCTCACTTTCGGCGGTCCTCGATGCAGAATAAGAGGTCGGGCGAGCGATGGAAAGCGGCAAAACGGCGGCGACCAGTTCTGAGGTCGTGAACAGGGCAAGGGACCGAAAACAGAGCTCGCCGGCTCTGTTGGGCTGTCTCGCGGCTCTCTGGTGGCCGACGGCGGTTAGAGCGGGGGCTGAGCAACAGATGGAGGATGATGAGGTGGCCCGTGGAGGTTGGGCGCGGTCGGAGGCAACCGTTACAGCCCAAACAGCTCCGGACGGCAAAACAGGGCAGGCTGGCGACGGGGCTTCCGGGGGCTGTTCCAGTGGTTTCGGACGGCGAGCGGCGGTCGCGGTGAGGTGGCGAGGTGGCGGAGGACTGGAGGAGATGTTTGGAGGTGGTGCCTGGTGGTGATCAGTGGTCGAGCAAGAATGAAGGAGGAGAGCAGGAGTCCTTTTTTTGCCAGCCGGCGGTGTTTGTTCCATCCAAGAAGAAGAAGAAGAAGACCGAGGGAGCAGAGAGAGAGACGTCCGCGGGAAAAAAAATAAAAAAATGAAAAGGAGAGAAAAGCTGAAAATAAAATATAATAGGATAAAATAAATAAATAAAAGAGGGATTAATTAAGCACACACTTTTCTTTTGCTTTTTCTTTTAAATGATGATGTTTCACTCTTTTCCCTTTTAATTATTGCTAATATTTTTGCCAAGTTCGATTTTACGGTGATCAGAAAACACCTAAAATCGAACCTGAATTTTACCGTTTTATGAGGTCAGAAAATAGATAAAATAAAAATAAAAATATCGAATATTTTTATATAATTTTTATGACCTCAAATATTATTTTTCTTGATTTTTTTCTTTTCCTTTTTTTTTGTATTTTTCGAAAATATTAAAAAAAATGAAAATTATGAAAATTATTTTTTTTGGTCAAAATGGTTCATAAGGCCAAGCCAAAGCTTCCAAAGTTGATTTTGCGATTTTATGAACCTTCTTTGATATTTTTAATTAATTTTAAAGAATAAAAATCACAATAATAGATGGTCGGGAATCAGGTGTCAACAACGGAATCATGTGACTGATGTCTCGACTTGTGTTCGGAAGCCTGACTCGCGACTGTCATTTCTTGATGGGTGGTCTTCGTTTCCCTAAATAGTTCTTTACTTGTTTGAGAAGACTCCACAACTTTCTTTGTTTTTGACTATGTTATCGCGCTTAGCCCATTCTATCCTTTCACCCGCATTCACAAAATGTGAGAATGATTGGTAACGAGATGTGCGCAATTGATTGGGGGCCTTATAGGGGAGAGCTTCTAGACAGTACTCTATTAACTCATCCTCATCCAGCAGAGATTAGACTTGGGCCGCTTTCGCTCTCCACCTTTGTGCGAAGGATCTAAAGCTTTCATTCCTCCCTTGCTTCATATGCACCAGATCTATTTTGGAAGGGGTAGCCTTCCTGTTGAAGTCGTATTGATGGAGAAATTGATTAGCCAGATCGGCCCATTCTCGGATGCCCTTGACGTCAATCGTTGTAAACCACTCTAGTGCGGGGCCAATCAAGCTATGCTGAAAATTCTGAACAAGCAGTGAATCATCTTGGTCGTAATCGGTCATTGCTTCCAAATAGTGATGGATGTGAGTTTTAGGGCAGCCGATACCATCATATCTCTTGGCAAGTTCTGGCCTTTGGGGAACTCCAGGCATACTCTTTTTTGGGCACGTAGAAGAGGCATCATAATGATGGGTCTCAACGTTGATCGGGTTTGCGGGACTTTTAACATTCCTCTGGCGACTAGTCCTTTTCCTGAATCAGGTACGTGACGAACAAACTTTCTCCAGTCACATCGTTTTCCTCAATAGCACCAGATTTTTCTTTATGCCGCTTTTCTAGGTTGGCCATCATAGACTTGCTTTCGAAGAAGAGCTCTACTCCTACGACTTGATCAATGTCCTATATTTTAGGCGAAATTGGTCGAACGATCGGGTCAAGATTGGAGACCGTCGGGGATGCCCCTTGTATGGTGAAGATGAGTGCCTTCATCTCTTTCATCGTTGCAATCACCTGAGTCTCTGGCTCTCTAGGGTGGTCAAGCGTTTCTCCACGCCATCCTGGTCCATCTTAACTTGCAACTGAGTCTTCACACATGTATTTTGATTTTGCTTCTGGAAATTATCTGTTTTAAATGACAGAACTATGTTAGAAACGGGAAGAAAAGCATAAATCCTTTCAATTTTATGCTTTCTTTTGATTAACGAAGATAATGACTTTTACACAAGCGTTAGCCTCGCATAAAAAATTCTTTATCAATATTTTTCAAAAGAAAACATATAATTGGAAGGAGCGTAATCCATGATTATTATTCTTGGCAAATTCCCAGAAAAATCTGTGGGATGTCCAAAAAGATAAAAATGTAAATCCAATGTGTCCTAAATTCAGTAGGAGATAGGACATCCAAATTGAAATTATTTACCGAAAATAATTTGAATATCTAATCTCCTCTTGAATTCAAAAAGCACGGATGACTTTAGTTAATCACCATGGATTACCAATGATGCATGATATGGGCCGGCTCAATTCCATGTCCCACGCACCATGAAATGAGGATTAGATTCTCGTACTTGTGTTGAACACGTCAAGTGCAAGTTCTAACAAAGATTTTATCTGAATGCGACATGCAATTGAACTGGAAAATCTGAATGCTTGAGAGAAATTCCAACGTCGCATTCTAATGTCAGGCGCTTAGATAAGGCCCAAAGATCAAAGTGCCGAAGGTAGAAGGGAGCTCCACAGGCGAATACTCCTTACAGATTTGAGGACTCGAATAGATAAATAATTAAAAAGAGACAGTCGAAATGTGACCCTAGAGAACCTAAGGAGATGCCCCAAGTCGGGTCTTCGGGGAATGTCGCCTGTCGTCCTTACTCTAACTAGTTTGGATCATCCTTTTCATCAGATGAAATGTCTATAGGGGTGGAAGAGGACGATTGGCTCTCGAAAAAATCATCTTCGTCTAATGAAATCTTGATGACCTCTGGAGAGGGTCTTGGATTGGCTATCGCCCTTCGAATCGCCTTCTTTCGCTTTCGGTAAAGGTTCATCATCCCTTTCATATTGTGTTCATGTTTGTGCTTGCGCTCGAGTTGCTCGGCGGATTTGGTGTAGAAGCAATCCGCCCCTCGGATGAGGTTTCGTCCAGTAAGTGCCCTCCTTTGGATAAATCGGAAGGAGTGGAATCCGTTGAACGTCCTAGTGGCTCGATGGCGGATGATGCGTCGCTCGTACTCAACTATCTCTGGGATCTTAGACCAACTTGGGCAGACCATCTCTACTCTATCCATACTATAAAATGGAATTAGACTCAACCATCGGACTTGATGAATGTAGCATCAAAGATTGCAAACAAATTAAATAGAAATGGAAGGACCTTACCATAAGCGATACTTAATGAATTTTGGTTTTAGGTATACCAACCATCCACACACATGCGTATGAGACAAGTGAGACTCGACTCTAAAAATCAAAAGATTGGGCTTGGTGCCTAAGGCCAAGGTTCTCACCTCGAGTTCTAGAAAGGGCTGATTCCATTGCATAACTATCGTTGCATTAGGCCCGATCCATAGTTCGAAGTGAACGGAATTGGAAAGTGGATTACTCCATGTTTTTCCTCATGGAGATTCCATTTTCAATTCCTTCTATTGTTTTCCTAAAGGGGGCGCCTAGGGTTTTAGGCGCGGTTGTGTGTGTTCACTGTGTTGTACTAAAGCGATAGACATGCATCTTATTTAACAATCTCCGCTTCAATATAAAACATCCACACGATCATACATTCCTACGCCCAACCTGCGTAAAACAAAGTTAATCACAGACTACTCCCTTTATCACTCCAATCTGCAAGAACATGTAACACCTATCGTAAGCGGACTTACCTCACCTTCAAGAGCCCCTGCAGGGTCAGAAAAAATCACTCAACGTTTTAATTACGGCCTAAGTCCACTGGAGGGCTAGAACCATAGGTTCTAGATGTCAGTCCCCAGTGGAGTCGTCAGTCTGTCACGACCCATTTTTTTTTCGGGCTAATGGATTTTCGAATCGGGCCCCCACTCTGCGATGTGGATCGCGGGCTTTCTCGACGCGGGCCCTCCCAGGCCGATACCAAATCGCGACGGGGATAAATTTACGCGGGGTTTTCGACGATAAAAGTCGATCGCTTTTCGACCTTCGTGTGGTCGTGGTGGCATGTGCTATGTGTGCATGCATTTGGAGTCGCCACCGGTCCTTCTTGGAAGGTGGACCGGAAACCTCACTAATCAATTGTGAGAGATCGATCAGTTTTACGGAACTAGAGATTTTGGGTTTGAGAACTTGGTTACGTTGGTGTCATTACCAACGCCCTTTAGGTACTTAACGCGAATAAATTTCCTAACTAAGATTTCATGCGGACGTAATTTTGGGTGAGGTAAGTCTGATTCAGGGGGTTTCATGCAGATTGAAAGACTGGTCCTATCAAATTACAATCAATATAAGGAAAGCACAATCAAGTGCATAAATGAATCACGTCAATGCACATCAATTCAAATCAGGGGGCTCCTAATATAGCCTTAAGGGCTTAGGGAACGTGTGATTCAGGACCCGGGGTAGATTGGGAAGATTTGGGGACGATTCGCTCGAAGGGAGAAATCGTCATTTTTTGGAAGGTTTGGGTGTTGAACTGAACACAATAGGTCGTGACCAATTGATCTTGGCTATTTCATTTTTGAGAATTTTTTCGGATTTTTCAGGATTTCATGAGGAACGGTTTGCCAAAAAGGAGAAATCATCATTTTTGAAAAGATCGGGATTCGAAAGACCAAAAATAGGTAATGGCCAGTTGATTGTGACCATTTCCTATTTTCTGAATTTTTTTTGGAATTTTCAGAATTTCTGCAGTTTTGGAAGGCGAATTGCCCAAAGGGCAAAATCATCATTTTCGAAAGATCGGGGTTCGAAAGATCCAAAATAGGTTATGGACAGTTGATCATGGCCATTTCATATTTTCTGGAATTTTTTGGAATTTTCAGGATATTTCCAATTTTTTTGGGAAGACGATTTGCCAAAAGGGCAAAATCGTCATTTTGGACAGATTGGGGTTCGAAAGACCCAAAATAGATCATGGCCAGTTGAACGTGGCCATTTCCAATTTTCTATAATTTTTTTATAATTTTTCTGAATTGTTTCCAATTTTTTTGGATTTTTTATGATTTTCCATTTTATACACCTTTTTATTGAATTTTCCCGAATTTTATAAATTTTTTGATTTTTTTTTCTGATCAGGTCAAACCCGGCCCGCGCCTCTCGGGTGCCCGGCCCGACTGTACGGGTCCAGACGCCGTTTTTTATTTTTTTGAAATTTTTCTATTTTTTATTATTTTAAAACCATTTTCTAATTTATCCGAATTTTTGTAAATTAAAACCAATTGGACGGTACCCGCCTTGCCACGTGGCACTACCCTAGCCGCCGGATCAATTTGATTTTGAAAATATTTGATCGCGACACGTGGCACACCCATGGCCGTCCGATCTAGGTTTTTTTTAAAACATCGGATCGCGACACGTGGCACACCCACGGCCGTCCGATCTAGGGTTTTTTTTGTCACTTCCGAAAATACCATTTATTATTATAAAATCATTTATTAATTTTAAAAATAGCCAGATCGCGACACGTGGCGCCTCCACAACCGTCCGATCTAGGTTTTATTTCTTTTGTCTATAAAGCCGTCCCCGCCGACGTGGCCGCCTACGTGGCGCGCCACGTCAGCGCTAACCGGTCAAACATTGACCAGTCAGCCCCCTCGGTCGGAGAAGATGACCGGCGACTCGCCGGAACAGTGATTTTTCCAGCGAGTTCGCCAGAATCTTTGCCGGAGAATCGCGACCGAGCCCGAATCTTCATATTTTTCGACGATTCTTACACCATTCGACTCCTTAAGCATCCCTCGTTAACGTATGTCAACATTTACAGCCAAAAACACGCCGAAAACCGGCAAAACGAACCCCACAGATTCGGTTCCGTCGAGGTATATTTCGGAAAAAAAAAATGTTCCAAACTCGATCTCAGTCGTTTACAGAGTATCCCACTAAGGTTTAGAAGCTTACCTGAGGCCGGTTAGGGCTTGGCGACCTCCGTCCTCGCCGAACCGAGTCCTCGGCTCGAGTGTGCCCCGGGGAACTCCGGCCACCGTTTTCGGTGCCGATCGATGCAAAACAGAGAGTACACAAAGCTTAGAGTCGATTCTAGGACATATTAAGGGCAATAACGCGACAAAATATGCTCAAATGAGACTCGGCCGTGGCCATTGTGCGTTGAAACGACCGGTGGGCATTTTGTCAAACAGTTGGAGCGCATCGGATAAATCGACGTTCAAACAAAAAATGGAGGAACCCGGGCTAAACCGAAACAAAATAACACCCAAGCATCACTACGGAGACCTAAACTAACGTCGGTATATGGTCGATTTGGCTCGGTTCTGTCGGAAATAGGTTCGGACCGAAACTCACAGTAACAAGAAAACAGGGGAAACAAAACAGAGCATGTTACCGACCTTGGCTTGGCTCGCCGGTGGCTTGGTGGCTTCGGCGACGATGCTTCAGGTCCCCTGAAGCTAGGATAAACCTCGACGAACGCTCGGCCAGTCTCTCTCTCTCGGCCCTCCCTTTTTCGCTCGGATTTCCCCCTCTCTCTCTCTCTCTCTCTCTCTCTCTCTCTCCATTTTTCTTGAAACCGAGAGTGGAAAAAAAAAAACCCCTCGTATCTCTCATGGCCAAACCTTATATTTTTTTAGAGTCGTCCGAGATCGAGGACGATCACGCACTCCTCTCCCTCTGAAAAAGTTGGTCTGCCAACCTTCCTCTCGGTCGCTCGACGTCGCTATGTTCTTCTGCCATTTTTGCAGCTGCCGTGCTTCTGTACGTGAGGGAACAGTGTGTTCCCTTGTGCATACCCGGTTGGGTCGGGTCGGGTCCAACCCGACCGGCCCGACCATCAATTTTCGCCCAATTGAACCTCTAATTGACTGCTTTTCATGAAATTGATTCCAAAATCGGACTCCTCAACATGTTTTCCATCTAAAATGAGTATTTTTGTGCGCAATTGAGTTGGAATTTAATGAAAACCCCAAATTGTGCCTAGGATCCGAAAATGATTTTCGCCAAATCGGAGGCTCAAAAGATCAAATCAGTTCAAATTGAGGCCACCATGAGTTCGGGACGATGAACAATATAGGATAGAGGTATTTTATTTTCATGGGTGTCCCTGGCGAGGATTTAATTTCGAAATTTGTGAAATCGGGGACTAAATTGCAAAGAAATTTGTGCAATTAAGTCTTTTTTGTCAAAATTGATCAAATTGAAGGCCTAATTGACCCAATAGCACTTCAAGGCTCTAGATCAAAATGTCATGGCTTATTGGGAGTGGAAATTGGAAATTAAAAGACTCAAAGATGAGTTTTTAGGCACGATTCGGGCGTATGTTTGTGAAGGAACATAGTGACCCAAGTCGAATTTTCGACATTAAATAAGATAAACTTGAAGAGAGAATTAAAATAAAATTATTGACTATTTTTGTGTATTTTTCTGACCACGAATGGTATTTTTTCGATTATTTTGGTGTATTTTTATAATTAAATAAATTCAAAAATTATGAAAAACATTTTTTGTTCAAAATGGGTTCCAAGGCTAGGCCAAGGCTTCCAAAGTTGATTTTGCAATTTTATGACTTTTTTTTGCTATTTTTAATTAATTTTAGAAATAAAATCGACACAAAAGATGATTAAAAATCAGGTGTCAACAACAACGACGCAAGAAACATTCGACCTAACCCTACATTGACACCACATGCCAGCGCCCAAGCGATATCCAGGAATTCCGAGGATCTCGAAGAGATGGAAGGTAGAAGACGTAACGGCAAAGCCAGCACAGGAGGAAAGCAATATGCTCTTTCATCGAAGGAGTACCTGTGGAATTGTTATGGTAGCTTATGAACACTTCATAAGGAGAATTGACGTAATGGAATGCGTTGGGATGAAATTGGCCGTCCATATGCACGGCGTCACATTTGATAAAAGGTAAAAGACTGGTTAAGAACCAGACATCAAGAAGAGTGATAGACACAGGACCAATGGGGAAGAAGAAGCAGTGCGACGAGGGTGACCAGAAACAACATATGCTGCCAATCAAACAATATTCTAAAGGATCAATATAAATGCTGCAGAAGGTTAGTAACTTGTCGATCCTAACTCTTCCCCATACGGAGGAAAAAGTCCATTCCAACCGCTGGTACCAGCAGAAGAATTGCCTATCAAAGGATGGATAAGAGACGAACCGATGATTATGGGTTAGCCAATCAGAAGCGCAGATAAACGATCGTCCAATGGGTGAGATTTCTTCACAATGATGAGGGAAACATTCTACTAGCATCAAAGGAGGATGCAGTTGTTTAAGCTGATGACCTATAACAATATGGTCGTTTCTAGATTAATGATCCATAAAAGAAAGGGATACATCTCATTTATCTTCATAGCTCAAAAGATCGTCAAAACACGATAAATAGGAAGCCGCTTGAAGACCAACAAAGGATTGATTCGCCATGAGAAGTTGAGAACACCACGCAGCGTCCACGTTTATATAGAGATTGGTGAGGTAACTGAATCAGGTTATTGCACGAACATGGGGTAATGGTGGATATTTTGGCGCGAAAGGACAAAAAAAAATGCCCGAGGCAATTTCATTAAGACTCTTGAGGATACAATGAATCTTTAATATCCAAGAAAAGTGTGTACAACAAGGATTCAAATCTCTTGTTACGAGCTATAGACTCACTTCTAGCTTGGTGCCAATAGGTCTCTTCCTATGATATCCTGGCAAGATCTTGTTGCTTCCTTTCCTCTAGAGAAGCAATGGACTCCTTCAAATGATCTTCAATCATCGATCGACGGGAGAGTATGGCAGATCGTCGAAGGCGTGTCTCCTTTTTCTCCTTCTCTATCGCCAATCTCTGTTCTTCGAGGACTTGCTCTCTCTCTCATTCAGCTCAGATACTTCTTTGGCAAAGTCCTGAAGAGATTGCCGTTCTTGGCGTATTAGTTGTTCTGCTGCTTGAGTTTCGACGCTGGAAGAATAATCCATAAGGCTGGTTAGGGTAACTACCCGGTCCCGGCACTCTATATAATGAGAGAAGCCAGTTGAGAAGTTATTTGAAAAGCTCCTTAAGCGATGAGCCACGGTCGAAGGGAGCAAAGCGATAAATTCTTCTTTGGTTAATTCCGTCGTCACAGATTTGATGCGTTCAATAGCCAAAGGATTGTCTATAAAGGAGGAAATCCCAGAGAAGAGTAGATCTAAGGAGCACCACAAGTTGAGCTTCAACTGGTCCAAAGCTTCTGTAAGTTCTCTGTTGACATACACCATGAGGATCCAAAAGATGAATGGGCTCCGCGAAATAAGCTTGGACGTCTTCCAGTGACGCCTGAGCTGCCACAGCCTCAGCAGACGAAGGATCAACATTAGCATATGACTGAGAGACAATGGGTGCCAGAGAAGGAAGTCCCCATGGCCTTTCGGTCGCTAGAAGGTTATCAGACAAATCTACCTGACATGGAGCAAGCGCTAACAAGGATTTATTGTGAGCTTCTGGAGATGGCAGATTTGGAGTTTTTGATGGTTCAACAAGGGCAGGCAGCTTGCTGACCAAAGAACTATCGTCAAATTCTCCGCCAGTTTGAGCGACAACCAGCGAAGAATCCTCAGGAGGAATGGCTGAAGATGTATCAACATTAAGAAAGATGATTGAAGGCTCAAGACGTTTTTTCCTATGAAGAGAAATAATGGGTCCGTCGTCTTCATCATCTGGCTCATCGTCTAACAAACATAAACAAGTAAGTACTCGGAATTTCGACAAACAATTAAGATAAAAAAGAAAAATCATTTCCAACCTGCTGAGAACGTTGGATGCTCGGGAATGTCCTGTTGAGAGGTCTTCCTCTTTCCTTTCAGGTCTGTTTCCTTTAGAGCCAGGCCAACAGACTTAATCCGATCTTTGCTAAGAAGCGAGGAGATAGCCGCTTCATAAGAACTTTCAAGACTGAAAGATAGCCGCCAGGTCGTGTACTCTGAAATAACCCCAGGACCAAACCGAAGAGCCCCAGTGGTGTTCTTAGAAAAACGCGGGTGCATCAAAGCAATTACTCGGGCGCAACAAACGAAAGAATCATCATCATCAAATTTATATGCCTTCTTGTCCGTCAGTGGAAAGTCCATGAGGTAAAGAATGGGCATAGAAACGGCTTGTCGAAGGCCAAACTGTTGAACACAGTACTGAGGAGAGTAAGCTTCGAACCCAGGGTAAAACCTGCCTTTGAGGCATAGCAGAATGAGGAGATCCTTAGGAGAAAGGACAAAAATCAAGAAGTCACGAAAGCTGAAAGGCTCGTGCATTTTCGGGTTAATGAGGAAGCTAAGCTCAGCCAAACGATATGGAAATATGTCAACCTTGTCAGGGTCGTGTGACAGGATCTGCTGAAGACAAAAAACCAAAGGTAGAACCTTAGATGGAGCCTCTAGTGGAACGGCTGTGAGCAATATGATGCCAATACTCGAAGGGTCACTCCTCTTTTTGGGATTTGAAACATCTGCGAACAAAAAGGGAAGGTATAATGCTATCCAGGCTTGAAGGATCTAGAGTGGGCCAGACAACACGCTGTCCTTTGTATATGCCACCATCGACCGAGAGGCATGGGTAATGCTTCTATAAAGAACAGCCAAATCTAGAGGACCCAAAGCGACATCTCTTCCTCTAGCAAAATTGGACACAAGAATGAGGTAATCTTGAGATACCTTTACAGTTGGGCTAAAGAATAGGTATTTCGACAACCAAAACAGGAGAAAGACTATTCGCTTAGCAAGTGAGACAGTACCGGAGGTTTTACAATGGAGATTTAAGAACTTTCCGTAAGCAAGGGAAACGTGAGAAGCAGAGCAATCCTCTAAAGTTTCTAAATTTGTGGCAGACGCACCATGGGTAGCCAGACTGGCACTGGTCAAAATATCCAGAAGGGTGACTGACATGGGACCCCATGGAAAAAAGAAGCAGTTGGCTAATGAGGACCAAAAGCTTGTGACGGAGCTTAGTAGACCTCTATTCAGATCATGAGACAACAAACTAACCTCGAGAGTTGTCTTGATATGTGCTGTCGCCCAAGCAGCTGTAGTCAATGGGTCGAATTTCAGTCGATGAAACCAAGCCAGGAACATTTCATCAAGCTATGGAAAACTTCGGAATCGCTGAGATGGAAGCGACCAAATGTCTCGCATAGGAGAAGCTTGGATATGAAGTTTCTCACTCCGACGCAATGGAAAACAAGTTTGGAGGGATACAAATGGGATCAAAGACTGGGTCCCAGAATAAACCCAAAATATTCCTTGGAGGTGTTCAGCAGTTCTAAAAAGCAATCACCTTTACTTTCGTCCTTTAGTTTGTCGACACGGCCGATTAATTATTTCGGGTCAGAATGAGAAGATGAAAACGCCATGGAAAGGGACGAGACAAAGAACCAGAAAAGGTTTAGGGTTTAAGACAATAGAGAAAACGACGGTTGAGAGCTTCCTATCCGAAGGGGTAATACAGAACAGTAGTCGATGCGTTAAAGGAAAGTTAGAATGATTACGCCAGATCCCTTGTTGATGGTAGCCGTCAAATCCAGAGACGTCATTTAAAAGACATAAATCTTTGATTCATGTCTTTTAAAGGGGGCATTTGTTAACACCTAAAATTACCCTATGGGTATGTTGACACCTAATTTTGGATCGGTCTTTTTTAAGCTTATTTTAAGAAATTCATAAAAATTCATAAAAAGTAAAAAAAATAAAAAATAAAATTTGGTGGCCTTGCCCAAGCCCAAGGAACCATTTTTGACCAAAAAATAATTTTTCATATTTTTCGCATTTTTTAGTATTTTTAGAAAATAAAAAAATACATGAAAAATTCAAGAAAAATAGCATTCGAGGTCAAAAAAATATGAAAAAATAGACATTATTTTTATTTTAAATCCTTTATCTTTTGGATTCATAAAAAGTAGAAATTCAATTTCAATTTCATGTGTTCCTTTGTTACGCATATGATTGAATTTGGTAAAAAAATGTCAATCGAGTCTTTTAATTTGCAATTTTGGCATTTTTAGGATCTTGACATCCAATCTGAATGTCCCTCTTTGTAGTTTAGCCCAATTATCTGTATAAATTGTCAATTGCATGAATTGGACAAAAATTTACATACTTAATTGCATTTTAGTCCTTGAATTTGGGCATAATTGAAATTACTTTCAATTCGGGGACTATCATTACAAATTGAAGTCACTGCCCAATGTTTTTCATCATTCTGAATCAATTGGCAAAGGTGGTTTGGTTCAATTTGATCATTTGAGCCTTCAATTTCACTAATTTCCAAATTGCAATTAAGGATAAATTTGGGGTTTCTGTAGAAATTGACATGAACTTTTAGGAAAAAAAACACATTTTTGGATAATGTTCGTGTCCTAAGTTCGATTATGAGGTTTAATTGTGAAAATTTCTCACGAATTTTGATTAAATTGGCAAAAACAGAGTTGGAACGGTCGAACCGGTCCAAACAGTGTCGTCTTCAACCTCCAAACTCCCATGCAGATGAACATTGCAGGGCCGAATTTTGATGGAAAAATTGATCGACCAATCGACTATAATTGAAGAAGCATTTGTGGGAGTTTAACTGCTCAGGCCATTCCCCGTTGATTGATGCCGGGATTACGACCAATGGTCGCCGGAGCTGAGAGCAATCGGCCAGTCAATCTTGCGGGACCTGCAAAAATCAACAAAGTTAAACTCGGCACAAATTCATTTCAAATTTGCGCGGAATAATACTTGCCGGAGGACTAAACAGAGTTGGACGGAATGCCCATCGTCCTCGACGCCGTTTGGACCATAAAGCACGTGACCTCACGTGCGAATTGACAGAATCGGCTCCCCCCGATTGGCGGCAAAAATTATTGAAATTGGATATAGCCACGGGAAGCCTATGAGGAAGGAGAGGTTGGTTCATTCAGTTGGGCAGGATCAACAAGAATCAAGAGAGAGAGAGAAAAAAAAAGCGAGAGAAGGCTCGTTCTCCGACCCCCGTCGTCGAGAACTCGAGCTCCACTGCAATGCACTGGTTAGGCCGTCTCCGACCAAACCGAAGCCAAAGAAAAACGTTGTAAGCTTGCCTGAAGCTCCAAGAAGCGATCGCCGTCGGCCGCGCCGTCTGAAACCGCGAGAACAGGTGAGTCAGAACTTCGTGTTCCTCACTGAGCATCAATGGCGACTCACCTGTCTTACGTTTATTCTTGCATTTAGTGTGTGCATTTTGTTTCCTAGACATCACTGACCATCATCGCATCTTTATTTTGCATCGGTTTTGTCTTAACACATCGAATCGAGTCTTCAAACCTTCCGCCATAGCCGAGCCCTATTCACTTTCGCCTAGCCAAATCTAGGCCGTGCGAGCTCGATCGGAGCTCGAGGTAAGTATTCTGAACATCTAAGAATGCTGCTCTGTGATTGAATTTCCTTGATTTGATGTGAATCGTGCGACAGAACTTTCATGGCCGTACTTGGCATTTTGCATGATGCTCGTGATTTCATGGATAAGATGCTCTGATTCTTAGATATGTCAAACTAGAGATTACCACTAGGGGTGAGCGATTCTAGGTTCCGGGTAGGTTCCACCTGGAACCTACCCGCTGGTACATGTTCCTCATTTTTTGGAACCTGGAACCTACCCACCACATTGTGGAACCTAGAACCTACCCCGTCACCGGTTCCGGGTCCGGTTCCAAGGTACCCGAGAACCTGCACTTAATCATCCAAACCCCAAAGTACAAAAAAAAAAAAAAAAACTCGCGGAAACTGCTACCTGTTTATGAAGAACGATGAAATAGTCAAACTTAAAAAAGTCAAAAAAATG
Source organism: Rhodomyrtus psidioides (assembly GCA_021437785.1). Lineage (NCBI taxonomy): Eukaryota > Viridiplantae > Streptophyta > Magnoliopsida > Myrtales > Myrtaceae > Rhodomyrtus > Rhodomyrtus psidioides. Next base: position 5,972,497 of record JAILYB010000015.1, on the reverse strand, counting down.
GCCACTGAAGCCTTTCCAGTTTCCACTGCCAAAATCCTAAGCCTTTCCAGTTGCAAATAGGTTGCAACGAGCTCTAGATGGAACTAAAAAAAGGCAAGAACATATGGATGCCTTGTTATAAAAAGATCAGGCCCAAATGGAAAAGATGAAGACAAAGCTGTGTCAACGACTCAAAACCTGTAAATTGGAAAAGATGAAGACAAAGCTGGCTACATAGACTTTTACTTGAATATCATTCATTACCTTGGAAATTCCTTCTTCATATCCTGAGAAATGGATTCATTCTAAATGAAAGTTCATATAAAAACTAAACCCAAGAGTAGAAAAAACGCAGAAACATGTCTATACTCTAAACATTACATGGAAACCATCGACAAACTTAAAAAAGTCAAAAAATGGCCACTGAAGCCTTTCTAGTTTCCACTGCCAAAATCCTAAGCCTTTCCAGTTGCAAACAGGTTGCAACGAGCTCCCTTTCGATCGCACACGACCCAAAATCTAACCACCTAAAACCAAACGAAACAGAAAATTAATATTAGTTTTAAATTGAAATTACTATTAACTAAACTGAAACAATGATTAGAATGCATTACCACATACAGTAATTCCACTTCAAGCCGTAAACTCTATTTGCCGATGATAATCTCCTCATTAAGACAATCCATATCTGAAAAAAGAAGAGATTAAATAGAACTTTCATTCAAAATATATACAAAGGAATACAATATATAAACATATAAACTTAACTTACCCGACTCAAACTTTTCTGCATTCTCAATGCACTCTTAAATATTAATCGGCATACGAACGGCTCTCAACCAATCTTGAGTGCAAAGCAAAGCTTCCACAACTTTAGGAGTCAGAGAACTTCGAAAACCATCAAGAACACGACCCGATGTACTAAAAGTCGACTCTGAAGCAACAGTAGTTATGGGAACAGACAAAATATCCCGAGCCATCAAACATATGATTTTATATTTGGAGCCAGTAGTCTTCCACCACATCAATAGATCAAGATCAAGAGCTTCTTCTTCTGCATCTTCAAGATACCGATCAAGCTTAGACTTGTTAACATCGCACACTTTTTTTTTCGAGAGCATAAAGGTTTTCTTCCAAGCTTGGATGTCATACTTTTGGTTACTTTCATTAGACCATCATCATTGGAACCACTACTACTAGCACTCAGACTTTGGCCATCACTTTTTTTTTTACTTGAGGCAAGAGATTGCTCATAAAACACATACAACTCCTCCAATGCGCTCTTCAACTTACCATACATCTCATTTATTTTCAAAGCATCATCATAAATTGGTCCATAACAAAAACTCACATAATGCAACTTCTTTGTAGGATCCAAAGCAGCCGCAATTAACACCAACATATTCACCTTATCTAAACTCCCATAATATTTGTCAAATTTCTCTTTCATTATCGTGCCCATGGCTTTAAGCTTAGAATCTGAAGAACCCGCTGCGTCTTTCAAATACTTATACAAAGCAGCTATCCCCTCGAAATAATCACTTGAAGTGACATATGAACTCCCCGACATCTATTTGGTAGCTTCATAGAATTGTTCTAAAAAAGCAGAAAGCATAATGGCATTTTCCCAATCGTCTTCTTTAGGAAGAGCATCTTTAAGCTCACCAGCGAAAGACAAGTCATCTTCTTCCATTCTTTCAAATGCTTTTCTGAACTTTAGAGCAGTGTCTAACATAAGGTAAGTGGAGTTCCATCTAGTTGCGACATCAAGACACACTGAACCCTTGTAAGTGATCCTTTCACACTCAATGCAAGATTGAAATGTTTTAGCTCTCATGGGAGAACTCCTCACATACTTAATCACATTTCGAACACGCTCAATAGACACATCTACTTTTTTCAAGCCATCTTTCACAATCAAGTTTAATATATGAGCAGTGCACCTCATATGTAAGACCTTACCACCTAAGATCAATTGTCCTTCGCCTGAAAGTTTACCCTTCAAATACCCAACTGCAACATCATTAGAACTAGCATTATCTACGGTGATAGTGGATACCTTTTTTTTTTTTATTCCCCACTTGTAGATGCATTTCTCCACCATTTTCTCAATCTCTTTACCCTTGTGGCTGTGCATCACCACAAAATTAATGATTCTTTTGTGCAATCTCCAAGTTTCATCAATAAAATGTGCAGTGAGACACAAATAATTCATGTTTTGAATGGAAGTCCATGTATCAGTCGTGAGGGCGATCCTAGAATTAAGCTTACCAAAGTAGGTCTTCAAACAAGTTATTTCACTAAAATACAACTTCATGCAATCTCTAGCCACTGTAAATCGTGATATATGCTTGAAGAGAGGTTGTAACTCACTGACATACTCACAAAATCCAACACGCTCAACCAAGGAAAAAGGTTGTTCATCAACTATGATAAATTGAGCAAGCTTTTGCCTACAACGATCTTGATTAAACGTCCAAGTCGATAAGACACTATTAGTACCAGGATCTCCCCCTACCTTGCCATCCGTGCCTAAATTACGCTGTGTAAAGAACTTCTGTCTCTTATCTACATTGCAAGGAAACTTTTTGCACGCCTTCAAGTGCTTCCACTTCGAAGAAGTGCCGTTAGAAACGGTGTACTTTAATTCAGCCCCACAATGAATACACCTCACTTTATTTACTTTTCCAGTCACCTCATCCCTCATTTTCACAAAATGACCCCAACATTCAGATGTATTCTTCTTATCAATAGGAGGACGACGAGAATCAGGTACCTTTTTTGTCGCACTCACAATGGTTGGGAGTGGCTCTTCTTCATATCCATTATCCGAAAATGCCAAGTCCATGTTCGGAGTCATCTCCTCACCCTCCACCTCTGTTGACATATTATCTTGATTCATCACCTTCACAATCACAATAAAAGAAAAACTAGCTTATATCAAATATCATGTCATGTCTATAGAGATGAAGCAAAATAGTGAGGATCAACCAAAATCAGTTTATCAATTTTTCTGTGCTCAGAATCATTTATCCACTGAACCAACACAAACACCACTACACTCACCAATTAACCAATCTTCTTCTGCAATTATTTGCCTATCTCTTTTTCATTTCCTATTTTAGCAGAAAGACCAGAAATGCCTAAAAATAAATCGAGTTCTGTGCTACCAGTGAGCCCACTACATGCCGATGCGTGGAATCGAGGTCATATGAACGAGTAGAAGATGAAGAAAATATTATTGAGTGCTTTGACAGAGGGATTATGCTTACGAAACCAGGTGAAAACACTAAACAGAGCAGGTTAGAGTCAACAGAGGACGAGCACGAAGAACTGAAAAGAAGAGAAAAACAGCCATAGAAAAATGACCTAAAAAGATTTCTCTATTCGAAGCCAATTGAAGCTGTTCTCTTCGAACTTACCCAAGGAGGCCGAGCACGAAGAACTGAAAAATAAGGGTTAGAGTCAACATAGGACATTCCGATATGCAAAGTGCAAACAGAAACAGTAGGGAAAACCTCAGAAAAAAACACCAGTACCCCATGATTACCAGATAGAGAGGCAAGCAACGAGAGAGAGAGAGAGAGAGAGAGAGAGAGAGAGAGAGAGAGAGAGATCTACGGAAAGGCTTCAACGACCGCAAGGAGCACGTCTCGTCCGATGAACGTCTCTGATCTGATCGAGGGAGCAAAGCGTCAGAGTCCTCGTAGCAAAGGTAAAGTCGCGCTCGCGTGGTAGAGGAGATTGACGATCAGCTTCGACTCGAGAGAAAGAAGCGAATAGAAGAAGCTCAGAGAAAGAGGCAAATTAGGGTTTGTAAGTTGTAACTAGTGTGTGTATATATATGCCGGTTCTGGTTCCGGTTCCGATTCGGTTCTAGGGTAGAACAGGGAATCGGAACCGGAACCGGCGGTTCCTATAAATGGGAACCGAGAACCAGACCCTCATTTACTAGAATCGGGAATCGGACCGGGAACCGCAGGGTCGGTTCTCCGATTTTTTATTCTACCCTGTACCCAAGCTCATCCCTAATTACCACGAGTTGATTGGCACTGGTTTCGTGCGATTTCGTTAAGATTTCACCGTTGGATCGTCGCCGAAGATTCATAGCCGTCTGTTCAGTAGCAGTCGCGAGGTTGAAGACGAAGCTGACATAGCAGTCAAGGTGGTTAGCGTGCTGACGTGGCATGCCACGTGGCAGCCACGTCAGCTAGGTCGTTAGGGTCTGGTACAGTTCTGTTAGAAGATCGGACGATCTAGGTTGTGCCATGTGTTGGCTTGGCGACCGTCAGATCAGTTTTATAAATTATGTTAATAAAAATCGAATTTTATATATATATATATATATATATATATATATATAAATAGTTTGATCGGACGGTCGAGGATTAGTTGAGTCGTCCGATCGTGGCTGTAGATCTAAGTAATCAGATCTAACGGTTGAGAGTTAGTCTGCTTTTGATCTGAGCCATAGGTTTTAGTAAGCTGATCCTAAGGCCGTGGAATAGCCACGTGGTTCAATAGGAGCCGTCGGATTAAATTCGAATAATAAAAAAAAATAAAAAAAAGGCGGGACGACGTCGTTTTGGAGAGTCTGTGTGCGCGGGTCCGGGTCTGGGCCGGGTTCCGACCTGAGTGGGTCGGGTAGACCCGGTCCAAATCATTTCTTTTATAAAAAAATTCGAAAATGATTAAAAAATAAAAAAAAATCGGAAAAATTCTAAAAAAAATGTTAGAAAATCCTAGAGAATCCCAAAAAAAAATGTAGAAAAAATATAGGAAACTCTTAGACACTCCAGAAGCCCCAAAAAATTGAGGATTGACCACAGACAACTGGTCAATCCTATTTTTGGGATTTCTTATCCATTCTTTCAAAAATTGATGATATTACCCTTTAGGGGTAAACCGTCTCAGCCTTGTATACAAGATAGGTCGAGGATGCCGAGATAAGAATTAGGGTCAGTTAGGTGATCAATTCTTCTACTTGGGTTCTCGAATCTCATTTTTTTAAATGACGATTTTACCCCTCAAAGGGTAAATCGTCGTCCCTATTCCAATTGAGTCCTGAAAATTGCTTAAGATTAGGGTTTGGGTCAGATGGTCGACCAATCCTAATGTTTGAGATTTTCACTTCTCATCTTCGCCCGAAAATGACGATTTTACCCCTCAAAGGGTAAAGTCACTTCTAAATTCCAGAAAAATTATGAAAATTCCTGAAAAATAGGAAATGGATTGGTTTGGTCGCCAATCCTATTTCCATCATCTTTTGACTACACATTTTTATTTGAAATGACAATTTTTCCCTTCTGGGGCAAATTATCCCCAAATCTTTCGAAATTACGATTTTGCCCCTCATGGGCGAATCATGCCAGGAGCACTTTTGAGCCTTAATTGACATTTCTCTAGGTTGATAGGGACTTACTAGGGATGCCACGTTGCTTTCATGTTATTTATCCGCACATTTTGGATCCTTGATTTGCACAGTTATTTTCACTGATTGTGAGTGATAGGGTAGCCACTCCTATCTGTTTGAACTCCTAGATTTAGGATCCGTACCCCACTCATTTGCATGAATCTTAGGATTAGATAAATCGTTCAACTTAGGTACTGAAAGGGCGTCAACTCTGACAGTTGGCGTAACAAAGTCCCCAGTCCAATTTCTCTAGTTTTCGCAGAATCGAATAGAATGCTCCCGACTATTCGATAGGGTTTCCTATCGTATCCTCCTCGAAACGGTTGGTGGCGACTCTTTGGCATATACACGTATCACATGTCACCAGACCGCACTGAAGGTCGACCACGTATATCCAGCCGTTGCGATTTGGGTAACGGACCTTGGGAGAGGCCCGCGTCCGGACCGACAACAGGACGGCCCATTAGCCCTCGAGAGCCAGGCAGCCTCGAGATGGTCGCGACAGGGTCACGTGATGCACTCGTGAATAAAGAATGATCAGCTACGGACAGGCGTACACAAGCAAGGTAAAAATCAAAATGCAGATCCGCCATGTGTAGAAGGTGACTTTGTCGGTATTTATCTCGAAAAGCTAAAGAAAAAAGGCGCGCAAGAGAAGACACGATCAGGGCACTTACAAAATTTGGCGGCAATCCCATCAAGCAAAATAGAAAAGGCACGAAAATTGTTAAAGGCCTTATCCACAAGGGTCACCGAACGAAAACGTGCTTAAAAGCCTGAGGCGACAACTGTCCGACGGTTATCAGATCAAGTCTAGTCATCGAAAGAGAACATACTTGGGGCCCAAGGCAGTAGCTATCCGACGATTATCAAAGCAAACCTAGTCACCAAAAGAGAACGTACTTGGGACCCAAAGCAGTGGATGATCGATGGTTACCAGATTTCGCCTATAAATACCAACGGATATCCAATAGGAACGCCCCCCACAACAAGACACAACAGACAAGTCTTTATCTTTTCAATTATCTCTTAGCTTAGCTGTAGCTTCCAGATTCCCATTGTCGATTCGATTTCGACGTGTTTCATATCCAGAGTTAGGTGTCGTCGATTCAATTCCGGCGTCTGCTCGCCTAGTCCAGTGCCGTTGATTAAATTTCGGTGTTGTGTTGGTCTATCATCCACCTATCCAGTACCGTTGATTAAATTACGGTGCTGTGTCCTACATTTTCATCTGTCCGACGTCGTAGATTAAATTCTGGCATCGTGTCCTACAGTAAGGTACAACATCGTCGATTCAATTCTGGTGTTGTATCTCGATTATCATCTTGTCGAAGGTAATTCGATCAGTTTCATCGAAATTTGTCTCCAGGCATTCTGTCGAAGTCTTATACAAAGCTGTCGAAAGACACGCTCCTATCAATAAGATATCTTGCATTTGTTACTCTCTGTCCAAAATTTGCACGGAACTCTTCTTGCTTAACGAACTGCTAACGTTTGATAAATGGATTTTCCCGTCTCAACAACCCTTTTGGGCTTCAACCTCTTGGGCCAAACCCTGAGAAGATCAAGCGGACTCGACTGAGGGAATTTTTGCGACAACAAGATGCTTTTAGGGAATTGCTTCTCCGACAACCTGACAATACTGTCAATTGTTTCTGACCGTAGATCTACACACTATCACCATGGATTTTTCTTAAAACATTCATCAATTCGAAAATCATGAGGTCAGAAATAATGACGGTACTATTAGGCTAGCGGCTTCCATACTTTTGCAATCGAAAACTTTTTTCTTGTTAAACACTCTTACCTGAAGCCCCATGGAAAAGAAGGTTGATAGAGATAAACAATTTATGTATATTGAATAAATTATGAAAATTACATGCAAATCCATAAATGTAATACGAGTTAGCCGGGAGAAGTACGCCATAAGTGCTAAAAGTTATTTACGGCACTCACTTTAGTATCAAAAGTTTCAGCTATATCACTTAATTGCTAACTTTGTTTGGAAAACGATCACTTAAGTGCTTTGATCTGCTTGGTCGGTAATCTGACATGGATTGTCGGAGGTCCAATCAGCAATAAAAAAAGATAAATGTTCACAAATAAATAAATAAATAAATAAATAACTAAAAATTCAAAGATATGCTACAAGAAAAAAAGAAATAAAATAGAGGGTTGCACATCCGCCTTCGAGCTCCTTTTGGAGCTTATTTTCAAATTTAATTTGATTCTTTCAGCTTATTTTTAATTTGAAAAATTCACGTGAACTGAATTTATAAAAAAGTTGCCATGTCAGATTGAAAATTTAATTATAAATGTCACGTGATCAGTTTGGCCGGAATTTCTCATCGAAGAAACTTAAGTGATTATTTTTTCCCCCGATTTGGCATTTAAGTGATTCGGCGGAAATTTTTGACACTAAAGCGAGCCATACACAATTTTGACACTTGTGGACTACTTCTCCTCGAGTTAGCCTAATCAAAATTTTCGCTTCACAATACGTTCGAGTGGTTTACGCCCAATATGGTACTGATACCGACACCGACACGACACGTCATTTCTCAAAAATAAAAAAATCGACACATCGGGGACACGCTTTATTAAATATATTTTTAAAATATAAAAAATAAAGCCGAAATAGGTATTATATGCACTAATTCGAATCGTAGATGGGGAGCCTTCACTTATGTCACCAATTTGACAAACTCAAGAATTGTAAAAAAAATAAAAAGATATTATAATTTGAAAAACTCAACAGTACGTTAAAAGCATGGTACCATCAAAGGATACCAAACGAGATTAGAAGGTTTTATCTTTCACAAAAAATCTGAAAGTTAGCATTGTCGAGTAGTTAAGGCTAAATTTTTAGAAGACGAGTCAGTCCCACAACTCAGAGAGAAGGAAAGGAAAAAGCGTTGACGGGTCGCAGTTTTATGATATCTAGGGTTCTAAAGTCCAAACTGCCGATATTAAGTTTTTCCTCCTTTTTAAGGAGTTTCACGTGTCCGACATGCCGGACACGGGTGTCGGCCGCGTTGACCAAGTGTCGAAACGCCGACATACAGTCAACGTGACCGACACGGGTGTCGGGAGGTGTCGGGCTAGTATCGGTGTCGGACACGGTGTCGGATATGACACTCTCACCTGGGAGGAGTGTCGGTGCAACCTAGTTGATATGTCACAAAGACAGTAGCTCTTCAAATGCGCATTGTGTGCATAATCAGAAAGGCGTAATTACGGTTATATCCTTCTTTATTTCAATTTTTTGCGACTTGGCTATTTGACTTCGACAGGGTCATTTACGTCCACCAAAATATTGGCCCCGCCGATAACAGTTACCCGCGAAACCCAAAACCCCTCAATTTTCCCGCCATATTTCCCCCCCAAAAATTTTCAGATCTAAGCAGCCCTCACATTTCGCCGAAACCCTCAGAACTCATACCAGAGAATCGAAACACACGACAACAATCAAGCAACTTCACGAATCCGACATGAAAATCCGATCGCTGAAGCTCAGGGAAGCTCACAAGCCCGCCGGCAACGACCGCCCGTCCTTCTGCTCCGTGCTGTGGGACCAACAGGCCCACCACCTCATCACCGCCTCTTCCTCGGACCCCGCTATCTCAATTCACGATGCTCTGCTTCCTTCGAGCCCTCCGAAGATCCTTCGCCACCACAGGGACGGTGTCACGGCCTTGGCGATTAGCCCCAACTCCACTTGCCTCGCGTCCGGATCGATTGATCACTCGGTCAAGCTGTACAAATTTCCAGGTGAAAAGCATTGGTTTGGTTATTCTGTTTTCGCCTCTCATTTCCTCCTCTTTTGAAGAGCGCATTGATTAGCGATCAAATTTGATCTTTAAAATGATGTAAAGCTTTCTGCCGGATTTCCGTCTGCAAAATTCTTATTTTTCCGTGGTTATTCAGGTCTTTTTCTTTCTTGCTAACGTGTAAATGTGGGTATGCTGCGTCTTATTGGCGTTAGGGTTACATTGGGTTGGTTAGTCTTCGAGTGTATGGGAAGGTGGGAATATTTTTCGAATAATTCGATACTATACGTGCTTCAGTTTGATGTTTACCGAACCAGGATTGTTCATTAGAACATTGTTCTCTTTTACAGTTGGAAGTGTTTGTGGTGTTGGTAGCATGAGTAGTTTGTCAGCAAGACTCGGTAATGGGCGATGATGTAAAGTTTCGTGCCATAGGGAAGTTCTTGACATTTTTACAAGATTGGAGTACTTATTGCCCAGTCAACCAACATGCCAAGTATTATCATATGATTTGATCCTTTCCTAACTCTCAATACCCATGTAAATCTGAAGCAAAAAAGGTCACATTAGAATCCGCAAAACAAGAGCTTCAAGATCATAATCTTTGGTGCCTTCAACTAGAATTTCCAGTCATCAGCATGCACAACAAAAGCAGATAGATAAGAAAAAGGAAGGAAGAATTTACAAATGTGTACTCTAATCTGCTTATGTAACTACAATTTTCAACGAAGAGTAGCCATGTGATACCTGAGTCCTGAAAAGTTCACAACAGTTAGATGGGCACGGGGTCTGCTTATCACGCTTCAAAGAAACCTTTATAAAAATGATGCAAACAGCCTTATTGCTAGCTCATGGACATTTCTGCATAGAACTCTTCACTACATCAGTTATTGTTCATACTGGGAAGCCTTTCTTTTCAGTAGGAATAGTTGTACCATCGATCTGCCAATTTAGAACATTTTGTTATGTATTTCTCTGCCAAAACTTTACCCTCAGTTTTCTTCCTGCACCTGCTTTTTTAAGCTTATCATCGTATTTGTATCTTTCAGGGGGTGATTTTCAAACCAACGTTACTAGGTTTACGCTACCAATTCGTGCCCTTGCATTCAACAAGTCAGGAAGCATGTTGGCTGCAGCTGGTGATGATGAGGGAATCAAACTAATTAACACAATTGATGGTTCTATAGCCAGGGTTCTGAAAGGACATAAAGGTTCGGTTACTGGTTTGGCTTTTGATCCCATCGGTGAGTACTTGGCATCTATGGACTCGATGGGGACAGTCATATGCTGGGAACTCCATTCTGGTGCCACTTTGCATACGCTTAAAGGCATTGCTCCTAATTGTGGTCCAGACTTTTCTGTCATCAGTGTGCTCAGCTGGAGTCCAGATGGAGAAACTTTAGCTGTCCCTGGTCTGAAGAATGACGTGGTAATGTATGACAGAGACACAGCAGAAAAACTGTTTTCTTTGAGAGGCGATCATTTGCAATCCGTATGCTACATGTCATGGTCACCTAATGGTAAATACATGGCAACATCTGGGTTGGATAGGCAGGTTTTAATTTGGGATGTTGATAAGAAGCAGGACATTGACAGGCAGAAATTTGACGAGAGGATATGTTGCATGTCGTGGAAGCCAATTGGCAATGCCTTGGCTGTCATTGATACTGCGGGCAAATATGGGGTGTGGGAATCTGTTATTCCTTCATCAATGAAATCACCTACTGAAGGAATTCCAAATTCACGATCAAACAACAGTAACGGGTTGCTTTTGTTTGATGAGGAGGATGAGGAGGACGAAGAACCCAGTGCTGCTGGCAGTATAAGTGATCCTGGTGAAGATAGTTTTGGTGAATCTGGACCACCTTGCAGAAAGCGGTTGAGAAAGCAGTCCACATATGATGAACAGTGGGAGGAAGACGACAATGACAAATTAAGCTCCCCACCAAAGCCCAAATCTCGAAAAGAACATCACGATAAAAAGAAGGCATCAGACAATGTTCATGAAGGTCTAGGAAGCATAATGTTATCTGCTAGATCGAAAATGCAGGATGCTTTCCAGCCTGGTAGCACTCCTGCGCAGCCAGGGAAAAGGCGGTTCTTATGCTATAATATGATAGGAAGTATAACTACAATCGAGCAAGAGGGCTACTCCCACATAGAGGTGATGCTCTCCTTAATGTGTACTCTTATTTCTCCCCATGATGGATGTGTTATTTCATGTTGCACTGACATTTTAACCCGTTTTGGCTGCAGATAGATTTTCATGACACTGGAAAAGGTCCACGAGTTCCATCGATGACAGATCACTTCGGTTTCACTATGGCATCAATAAACGAGAATGGGAGTATCTTTGCGAATCCATGCAAAGGCGAGAAAAACTTGAGCACCCTCATGTATCGCCCGTTCTGTAGCTGGGCTAGTAACAGCGAGGTCTGAAAATTTTCCCTCTTATGCTCTAACATCATGATATTGAAACCTCTAAATTCGTCTAAACAAGGTAATACTGCCATCTGCACTGTGTACTTGTCTATATGCTGATACGTACTCATAGCAATATTTCAGTGGTCTATGCGATTTGAGGGAGAAGAAGTTAATGCAGTGGCGCTTGGCACTGGTTGGGTGGCTGCAATTACGAGTCTCAATTTGCTCCGCATATTCACTGAGGGTGGCTTGCAGGTTTGGCACATGGAGATAGAGATGAAATTTCTGCATTCTGGCTTGGCAACAGTCATCCTATATGATTCATAGCAGCCTTCTCTTAGTAGCATCCATGATTGTCTTTGAATCTTAAATCAACCTATGTTCATCAACACAAACATAGAAGTATATCCTTTTGCCATTTTATGGGTCGTAATGTCTTCTGTTTCACCATAATGAGTGGGGCCACTCAATAATGAAGAAATATTGAAATAGGAAGTCACATTTCTAGTTACTGGGGATGGGTTAGCAGTGGTAGATAGATGTATTCAGTAACAGAACGTGGAGAAGGTGCAGTAAGAGCAATTCTTTCTTCCATTTTCCTATGTGCATGTTCATGGTAGTCGACCCAATCCATTCAAGATTTGCACTCATCTCTGGCTTTGTGCACTGTATTGTAGAAACATGTGGTGTCACTTGATGGGCCTGTTGTCACTGCATCAGGCTTCAAGGACGAGCTTGCAGTTGTCACCCATTCTTCTGATTGTCTTCCTTCTGGCGATCAGGTACTGAACTCTCCTGTTTGTGCCTCAATGAATTCACCCTTTCTTTGTTTATTTGACTCATTGGTGCTTTGATCACTGATTATTCACGACCAAGTTTTTAACTGTTTCAATTCTCAGCAAGTTGTGGCAAGCAGCTAGAAATCAGAACTGACTGTTCACCCGTTATACTCGGGATTTCTTTAAATTGGGCAGGTGGTTGAGTTCACAGTATTCAACATCTCCAAAAGCACAAAGGCAATGCAAGGACGTTTGCCACTGACTCCTGGATCACAGTTAATGTGGTTTGGCTTCAGTGAAGAAGGCCTGTTGAGTTCCTATGACTCAAAGGTATAGTCTGATGTCTTTAGCCATGTTTTCGTTGTTTTTCCTGCTTCTGCAAACTAGGAAAAAAATGTGTGAAGTTGACTGAAAGTTGAGTGCTTTTCTAGATTAGTGAAAGTGCATAAAAACTTGGTTTTTAAAATATAAAAGGTGAGGTTACCATTTTCCCCATTTTTCTTGTTTCTTTGTTGGATGTTTGTCTGTTTCTAAAATTTTCTTTTGGTAAGGATGCTTCTAAAAATTTGATCTTCAGCTGAAACTCAAATATGTTGCAGGGTCTTCTGAAAATATTTACAAGCCAATATGGTGGCAGTTGGGTGCCCCTTTTCAGGTTTTGACCGTCTTTCTTTAAAATATGGATGATCCTCTCTCTGTTGTTTTTCTAATATGAGTTTGAAATGCAAATGATCTTTTATGCAGTGCCAGCAAAGTAAAAAGGTCAGATGAAAGCTACTGGGTAGTTGGATTGAACATGACCAATTTATTTTGCGTTATTTGCAAAAGTCCAGATTTGTTCCCACAGGTAGGATACATAGTGTGCCGTTATTGTTCTTAATTATTTGTAAATGTTTCCTCAGACGATTGCCTCTGTTGTAATACAGGTTGCACCTAAACCAGTTCTGTCCCTTGTAAACTTTTCGATTCCTCTTGCATCCTCTGATATTGGAGCAGAAACACTTGAAAATGAGTTTATCTTGAACTACACGCATCTCTCACAGGTTTGTCAAATCTTTGATTTACTTAAGTTGATGCTTCCGAATTTAACTGTCAAGAAAGTAGTAACGGGCAAAGTGATGCCATGTAACAAGTTGACAAGATTTAAATGCTTGTCACACTTTAAAGTTACATTTGTGGATAGTTTGATTTACTGATTGCCAAGGAAAATATCTTCTTGTGCTGTTTGCTTGCTGCAGATTCACCACAAAATCGAAGCAGCTGCTCAAGCTGGTATGAATGTGACCTCACTTGAAGATGATGCTTTCAACGTAGAAGCAGCTCAAGATAAATGCATTTTAAGGCTCATTGCATCCTGCTGCAACAGTAAGCATCTTTTTTGAACTTTTTTCTCGCTCCAGCCGAGCAGTATAGCTAGAAATGATTCATCATAGCATGCAACATCATGTAGAATGTTGATCTTAGGAAGAGTACCATGACTGCTATATCTTTTAGCTATTGCTTTCATCAATGTTTGTGAAATAGAGCAAGACATGCTCATGGTACTTATTCAGGCGACAAGCTTGCAAGGGCAACTGAACTCGTGAAACTTTTATCACTCGAGAAATCTGTGAGGGGCGCAATCAAGCTGGTCACTGCTCTGAAGCTTCCAAATCTGGCAGAGCGTTTCAACAGTATATTGGAAGTAAGTCTTCGTTCTTGGATACCTGTAAGCAATTGGATCCTGAATATGTAACTTCATGCAAGAAAATATGTTTTTATAGGAGAGGTTGCTCGCCGAGAAAGTACCTAAAGATCCGTCAGCTTTGGGTATAAAAGACAGTGCCTCTACTAGTATAACGGCAGCTGCCATGTCGGAAAAGAGAACTGAAGCCATCATGACATCAACCACACCTAAGTTATCTGCGCCTTTGTTTATAAGGAAAGTGAAATCACAGGAAGGAACTAATGTTGGCAGTAGCGACAAAATCGACCAGGATGCAAATCCATCTATTCCGAATGAAGGGGCAACAAAGTTCAATGATCAGAAAATTGCGCCGGAGACTGATTTTGGTGGGGAGATAAAGAAGCCGGGAAATGTGCATGAGTTGCAGTCTGAACGCCCTAGCTCCGGCTTTCCAAAGTCCACAGATAATTTGGAGAAGATCAAGAATGCAGGGCAATCGCATCGTCAACCTCCTCAACGCCCATCTAACCCGTTTTTGAAGTCAGCCGTCAAGTGACGTCTCTTTCCGAGGAGTGAATAGCTAGGATTTTAAACTGACTTAACAGACAGACAGACAGAAAGTGCATCATCTGGAAATGTGGACTCTGATCCAGATGCTTCAAGCGGAAATGGCGGTACTCATTGTGTTAGGAAGAATTGGAATTCGCCGCAGATCACCGAGGTTCCGTGGGGCAGGGACGAACTGGGTTGACCGCATATTTATCAGAATTCTTTGTGTGTACCAATCCTATCCATCTGCTTCTATCAAAGCAAGCAAACGATGAAATAGAATTGGGGTGTGAATACTAGTTCCCTGAAGTGCACGACCATCAAGTAATCAGCACTCTCCGTCCGGCGTCCATCGTCTTCCTTTGAGAGGGCCGCTTGTTTCTCTTCATTCATGCCCACCTCCATCGATTTTTGACGCATTGCCTTCGTAATTAGATCACTCCTTACGTATTTTAAGACCTCAATATGAACTACCATGAAAACGATTCAGACTTCCACTGGTAACTGTATTGATGAGATGGAGTCCTCGATACTATTGGCTCATGTTTGCTTCGCAGAAAATAAGTTTCAGGAAAGATAAAAAAAAATTTAGACGTTTGATTTAGAGAAAAGGAGCTAGTTAAGAAAAAAAAAATATATTTTTTATTTTCACTCATGGAAAAATATTTTGTTTTTTGAAAAGAGTAAAATATTTTTTCTTATTTTTCTTTGTTTCACTTCTTCATAATTCTTTTCTTAAAAAAAATTATTTTTAGAAAAAAATCCAAAATCTGAAATTTTGTAATATGTATATTTTTTATTTCTTCTACTCGACCACGGCGAGGAGGTAAAAGAAAAAAAGAAAAGAAAAATATAAAATAATTCAAAAAAATGGACAATTATTAAAAAAAATTATTTTTTAAATAATCAAAAGTTATTCACATTACTATTAGGGGTGAGCAGTTCTCGGTTCGGTCCGGTTCTTGGGAGGTTCCAAAGAACTGGTGTTCGCGAGAAAAAAATCGTAAAGGTTTAGTTTTGATCCGGTTAAGTTTAAATTCTAAACTTATCACCTACAATCATCACAAGAACTGAAAGTGGGTTCACGAAGTAAGAACGCAAAAGGCAAGAAAAGAGGTAAGAAAAGAGATGTGCGAAGCAAACCCTAAGCCTAAACAAGTAAACATTATGTTTACTTTTGAAAAAAAAAAAGAGACTGATCCAGTTCGATCCTAGGCCTAGAATTGAGAATTGGATTGCCCGGTCACTGATTCCAATTTTAGGAACCGGGAACCGGACCGGATCCCTCTAAAATCAGGAACCGGACCATCAGTCTCGGCCTGAGCAATCTTTTTTGCTCACCCATAATTAGTACTAGCTGTGCCATGCAATATTTTTCGATTGAATGAGGATGCAGAAAATCAAATCGGATTTTCCATTACCAAACGATTTCCTAAAGAATATATTTTTAAAATGTCATTTTTTTTGCGACCAAAAGGGAGCTAAATATGGAAATGTGATTTTTTTTTGGGTCAAAATGGAAATGTGATTTGATTAGGTAACAATGTCACTTGATTAATGCTCGGCCCGTCTCTTTCTCTTTTTTCTTTTTTTTTCCCAGCCGGTACGGATCCATGCGCAATATCAAAATATCAAAACTTGCTTTTTAAGATTTTGAGCCCCACAAATTACGTGTTCCGAAAGGAGGACGAGGAAAAAGAAAACACATAAATAAAAGAAAATGAGAGGTAAACCAAACCAAACCGATCTGAAGAGGGAAGAGCCAAAAAGAGTCTCCGCAGAAATGGCGGCGGACGCCTCCATCCCCTTCTCCCACCACCTCCTCCACCACCGCCCACGGCGGAGCGCCCATCCTTCCCCAGCCCTAGATTACGACGATGATTTCCCCTTCTGGTCCCACCACCACCACCACCACCAATATCACGACGCTCCGTTTGATGTCTACGCTTCCGATCCCTTCCCTCTCCACCCCCACGATCCGATCACCGCCGTCCGATCCCATCCCTTCGCCGACGACGTTCTATACGATGATGATTCTCTGGATCTCTTCCACGGCCCCCAGAACCAGGCCAATTTCGTCATGGACCTGTTTCATCAGCGCGTGGAGCAGTCCCAGATAATGGACGGCGACGCCTCCGATTTAGTCTCAGGTTCGTTGGATGAGTCCATTTTTGCGGTTATTGAGGGAGATGTCGATTTGAGCGTCGATAATTCGGAGGTAGGCTTAGGTCTAGGATTCGGATTTGAATTGGAGAGGAACGAAAGCGGGTCTTTCGTTGTCGAGCATTGTTACGGTGAGCATGATGATGGTGATGACGTCTTCTTTGTGGAGAGGAGGTTTTCTGGCGGAGCACAGTCCGCCCGTGGTGTGGTGGAGCCCTATGCTGACGGGAGATCTGAGTCCGATTCAGAATCGGAGAACGATGGAAGGGCCGGTTTGTGTTTTGAGGATGAGTATGGGTTTGATTGCGACAACAATGAGAATGATGGTCTTGGGAGCAACCCTCTTTTTTGGGATTCTCTGAACCTGGAGGACAATGAGGAGGTTCATGATGATTTTGACTGGGAGGAAGTGGATGGTCGCGCCAACGAGAGAGAGACTTCGAGCTTGTTTGTTCACGCTGATGGCAGTGTTAGATCCAATTCAACCTCGACGCCCATAGTTGCTGCTGAGGATGGTGATGGAGTGAGGGTTGAAAGAGTTGGAGGTCTGGGGAACGTGGAGTGGGAGGTTTTGTTGAATGCTAATAACTTGCTTTTGGATCCAGATCTGGAAAATGGGGAATCTTTATTCACCGATGGGGCAGACAGTGAGATTTTGGTTGGGCAAGTTATGGAGAGTGAGAGTTCTTCTGGGGGTAGGCCACCAGCTTCTGCATCAGTGATTGAGAATCTCCCCACTGTAGTTTTAGGTCGTGGGGATGTGGAGAAGAATAAGGGGCCTTGTCCTGTATGCAAAGATGAGTTTGATGTGGGGGAAAAAGTGATTGATCTGCCTTGCAGTCATAGATACCACTCAGACTGCATCCTACCGTGGCTGCGCATGAGAAATTCTTGCCCTGTTTGTCGTTATGAATTACCCACTAACGAATCTGATTATGAGGGTAGAAGGATGTTGCAGAGAGTGTGACGATCTTTTGTCATGGGCTGAGGTCAGGTATACTTTTTAAAATCTTGTGAAATATCAGGTTTTTGTGAAATTGGACAGCATCATGCATCCTCATCTGCTTCATTAGGATGACATGCTCAATGACACTATTTTAATTGTTTTGTTTGAAAAAGATGTTATTCCTGCAATGTGCTTGGCCTTTTTCCTTTTTATTATATCGTAGTGAGAAAAAGGAGGTGGAACTAGAAATTCTGGTGTTATATCCTACATGGTTGATCTCTTGCCATTTCACCTAATGAGAAAGGACTATTTATGGGTTCATGATCGTGCCCCGCACATTTCTTGTATGTGCCTTCTTTTAGGAATGTGTTATCTTTTTAGTACTGCCGTAAATAAATAACTTGACTTTGCGTGTAGAAATACCTCTTTCTTATTCTTTCCTCTTCATGTTTACTTTTGCGTATGAAAATCGGCAATTTTGCAGCCGTGTCATGGTATCTCTTTAATTACTGGGTTGTGAATGCTACAAATACTTGCAGAATATATTTGAGAATATAGAATCCTCCACAATTACTGTTTATGTCCATAGGGAGAGATGCTTGTGTTAGAAAAGTGTTACTTATGTGGATTTATTACTAATCACGTTTGCATCTTTCATTATGTGACTATAAATGGTAGATGGCCTCAATACTAGTGCTCTCCTAAGGTTTTTGTTGATTCTTTGAGGAATAAAACTAGGACAATAATGTATACGGTTCTTCAAAAAACAAAAAAGACAATAATGTATATGGCCATATGTAATAATTAGATTATAGAGGTAAAAAGGTGTGAGTTACGACACTAATTTTGCAGCTATTATCTTGTATATAGTCAACTAATGAGCTGCTTACAAGGATTTCATGTTCTCCTTGTAGGGAATTAGGCATCTGCCATTCAAATTTTTTTTCAGGAACTCGGTCCAGATCATTTGACAATTTTTTGCCTTCATTGCCTAGAGAAAACCGTTTGGATTTCCCCCCAAGGCCCCCACAACCACCAATCTCTGTCTCTCTCTGAGTATTTTGTTTTAGGATAATGTCATTTCTAGCCTAGGATGAAGTTTTAAATTATTAGGAGTATGTTCTCTACGACAGGTTTGAATGAAGAAGATATCAACTAACTGAAGGAAGAAGATACATACCTACTGGATGTATTAACCTTCCATATGTGCCTGAATACATGCATGAAATAATACATTTGTATCTATTGCATGCGTGAATGTGAGAATTTTGTGGGATCATAACGTATTGAAGTACTTCTAGTTTTTTTTTTCATTTTTATTTTGAGATATTGGTTATGCCAACAATTTGTGGTCATATTTACCTGTTGCATATGCAATCTCACTCACATATGACTTTACTGTTGAGTGCCTACATGTGTGAAAATCAGAGAGGTGGGGAAGGATCTATTGCGGAAATTGGGCAACTTTGTCCCTTCACGTGGGGTTGGGAATTGAAAGGAAAAAGTGCAGAGCTGAAATCTTTTGATATCCCTTTCAACAAGAGCTCTGGTTTTTTGCTCAGGAAATGCCTTCTAAGATATGCCGCAACATGGTTCTACTTCATACTAATAATGTAGATATTGCTTAGTTGTCTTATGGGCAAAAAGTTAGATGCTAGCTGCTGTTGTTTGGTCGTGCTTTAAATGGGTTAATTCTCTCTAGCTATTATCCTGTGTAAACCCCATAGTAGGCAAGTCTTAGAATTGTTTCATGTTGACAATTTCTTTTTCATGCCAATTCCAGATTCCAGCCCGTGGCGTGCAAGTTTGCATCACCGACCATCCATGTTTCAAGAACTGGGCTTGGAGTGGTTGAGAGTATTGTCAGCCACGAGAGAGAGAGAGAGAGAGAGAGAGAGAGAGAGAAGCAATTACTGAGGCAGATATGATATGCTTTAGGTCAAAGATTTCAGAAGTACTCCTCGTGATCATCACGATCATCCTGATTTAGACTTTGCAAAAGGAAGTCGTAGGTTCAAGTTTTCATGTTAATCAAATTTTAGTAGTTGCTTGGCTTTTCGACATCAATAAAAGGTGTCCTTTCAATCGACGAAACAACGTACTTTCGCCTGTATTTAATGGTTTATGCATCTTTTGACATAGGATTCTTTCGTCTGTATCCTTCGCTTATCGATGCTCTAATGTTTTTTCTGATCAGGGAACTAAAACCATGTTAACACCATAAGTAAAATTAAGTTGATCTCATTTAAGATACACTGAACTCTAATTCTTATGATATATTTAATTTTTTCCCTTTCCATTTATTATTATTATTATTGGGTTCGGTACTAACGTATTGGGTTCAAGTACCAACATCATCCCGTTACTCCTGAGGGAATGTACCTTACCATCGCATTGTAAACTCTGGCATTGCTGGTAAAGGGTTGGAGACTCCGAGACGCTAGCATCGTAAGTGCGGGTTCAATTTTCGTGCTTTAGAGACATGACATTTTTTTTAAAATTTTTTTTTTGGAAATTCTTGTAAATGCTCAAATTATAAGATTGCCTACTAAAATTCCGGAAAACACTTAAAATCTCTATGCTGTCTTGCCAATGGTATCCAATCGTGTACCTTTTTTTTTTTTTCCTTAACGAAGGTGATTTTCGGTTTTTGATTGTTCGAATTACAGCACCGGTAGTTATTGTGTCGGTCCACTCTTGGCCATTGGGCATTGCCATCACAAGAAGCAATTTCTTAACAGCCACATATGTACCACAGGGACAATATCCATAATCAGTAACACAGGATTTGCTGGGAACTGCCTGCTTCATAGTCCATACCATTTTCGTCATACATTGATTTCCCCGAGAGCCACGACGCCAATCGAAACGAGACGCGTGTCTTTTGAGTTTTCTAGCGGAAATATTCCATTTGATTCTTTCAGGTCGTATGGTCATTGTCGAGCATCTTCCCGCTTGCCGAATCGGGATAGGTAATACTTTCGGAACCCTTTTCACCGAATTTTACGCGGCCGCTTTTTCAAATGCGTAAAGCATAGGGACTATATGAAGTGATCACATCTTTCTCGAGGCTTTGAGTTTCGCTTTTGCTTGTAAAATTCGTAAGACAAGCGGAGCTAATCGCGATTGTGGAGGGCGTCCTCTAGCTAATTAATTACTTGCCTTGTTATTTTCATTACGAAGTTACGTCTGGCTTTGATCTCATTACATTGTCTTTACCACTTTTGTCGACGTGACATAATTGAAGGTAGCTCCGTACCCTGGAATTGTAGCGATATAGCAATTTATGCATTAAGTATAGTTGGTTTGGCGTGCATTACGCCATTTTGGACTATGATCATAAAAGCTCCAACCTACTGCTTGATTAAAAAGAACCGGACATTGTTTCCTCAGTTGATTAGTCCGAGAGATTGAACACAACAAAGTAATGTATGGATTCCTTTTCATCTGAGTGATGCGGTAGACTGGACCGATTTCAAGTTTGCGAAACGGTATTTTGTTGATTAAAATCGAAAAGTCGTGTGCCTTTTGCTTGTCCCTTGGTAGGTCGTGTAGTTGTCTCTGGCATACGGTTTACTTCGCCCGGTAATAAGATGGACTTAGCCAAATGATGCCGGTTGCTCCTTGATACTCGATACTTGTCTCGATAGTATTTGTCGAGCACCTTCGACAATCCATAAGTACGCCCCAGAATTCAACCAGACGGAATGGACTGGTGCGACCAGTGGAATAAGGGCTTATTGAAGACAGCTCGATCAAGATGACCTACAATTTTATCTGAACTTCTACCCAAATTCACTTGGTAACAGGATACGAAGACTTGTACAGATCGCGTCGAGGAAAACTCGCCGTAAGCAGATCGTCCATCGTGAGAGCTTTTCCTTGCGATCGGAAAACATGAGATACCTTAACAATGTATACTCGAATCTCTTTTGTTGCTTACATTGACGCTCACGTTATTTCTAGAAACTCTCCTAGGTTGCAGTGTCGTCTTGAGACACTTGCCTATAAAAACCCTCTTGCCCCTTCCAATCCTCTCTCTCTCTCTCTGTAGTGAAGTTGAAGTTTTCAATCCCAAACAATGGAGCTGGAGCTGACTCAGTTGAGTGAAGTGAAAACCTCCAGCCTCACTCAGCCAAACGCTGCTCAAAATCTCCACCATGTCCCTGTCCAACAAAAACCACCAAACCCTGATTTCAGCACCCTCCATGCAAACCCTAAAGTCTCACCTCCTGACTTCACCAGATCGTCGTCGAATTCGATCCCCTTCGTTGGGTTCGTCCCCATTTCCCACCTGAATGGCGAGCTCTCTCCAAACCCATCTCTCTGCAACAGCGCCGCCGCCTTCGATGCCGCCAACAGAGATCACGTCAACCATCGTCGTCACTTTGGCCATGTCAGTACCGTCATCCATGAGAAGAGGCTGAGAAGGATGATATCGAACCGGGAGTCGGCGCGGAGGTCGCGGCTGAGGAAGAAGAAGCAGGTCGAAGAGCTCCTAATGCAAGTGGACCAGCTCCGAGGCGCCAACAGCGCTCTCTCCGAGAAACTCATTGGCCTTCTGGAGAGCAATCACCACATCCTCCAAGAGAATGCTCAGCTCAAAGAGAAGGTCTCTTCGCTCCAGATCATCGTGACGGACCTGTTGAACCCCTTCAGGAATGTGGAAGAAGTTGGCTGCATTCTCAAGTCCGAAGCATTGAACCGATCCGTGGACTGACGCCATGGACAAGCAACAAGAATGGCTCTTCAATCTCAAATAGTACTTTCTGTTGGGTATTATCGTATGCGACTGGCATGATGTGCTGCACTTCCTTGAATGAACATACCGAAAATACTATGTTTACGGTCTGTCTATATGTTTTCTTCTCTTCAGTGTCTGCTCTTATTGATCAGGGTTTGATTTCTCTCTCTCGGATCATTCTTACACCAATTATTATGAGTTTGATCTTGTTAATAACTGGATTTGATTCAAGCATCACCATCTCATAATGTCCTTCCAAACTCGTGTAACCGAGAAGAAAGATAGTGCTTGGCTCATTGATTTCTGCACGTAGGGGAAGTCTGAGGATCTGGTAGAATCGCCCGATTACCACATGAAAATCTGGGATATGCTCTTCTCCACAAGGAGTCCTAGATTGTGTATAATTAGCAAAAATAAAAACCTTTTTTCCCACGTAAAAACGCCAACCTAGATTTATTAAGTTATGGGTTTTACCGCATCGAACAGCTAACTCTGATCAAATCCTACAAGAGCTTTAGTTAAGCAAAGAGGAAAGTTCTTCCTCGTGCATTGATGGAGTTTAGCATTTATGGGACACAGAAGAATTTCCGGATGCAGTAACTATATGAGTTGGCACTCAACCTAGAAAGATATGCTCGTGGTATGTCCACTCTCATGATTCCTTTTGAGGAGAGATCTCAAGCAATTTAAACACCCATAAGAAATTGAGAAAATTCCAAATAAAGATGCCATCATTTTTTCAAATAAACGTATGAAGTGCTCTCATTATTTCAAAATAAGTCTGACCAAGGACATTCTTGTCATTTACATACTTAATCTTTTTTTTTTCTTTTTCCCTCTTTCCTTCAGGGCCGTCAGTTAGGGATGAATGGTTTCAGGTTCTGGGTAGGTTCCACCTGAAATCTGAAACCTATCCACTAGTACATGCTTATCATTTTTCGAAACTTGAAACCTACCATGTATACCCTGGAACCTGAAACTTACCCAGTCATAGGTTCCGGATCCAGTTCCAAGGTGTTCATTAATTTTTTTTATCATTAAAAATTTCAAACTATTATATCCGCGATAAATTTGTTCACTATTAGTTTCCATTAAATGTTGCCATCAAATTACTGAGTTAGATTATACTTGACCGATGTACTAATTTGGGATTTTCCCTCTGTTTGTTACATTTGTACTAATTTAAGTTTTCTAGTGGTACTTTAGCGAAAATTATCGACAAGTAAATTTATTACACGTATGCGAGTTTAGAAATTTTTGGGAGTGAAAAATTAATTTGGGGTGAATTTATCTGAGGTGTATCAGTCTAGGAAATTTTTATGATAAAAAATCAATTAATATAAATTTATCATAGATGTACCGATTCGGAATTTCTTTTGGTATTAATCCTTGAAAATATTAGTTGGATCATTCACTAATGCTAGTGGTGGCAAGTCGTACTCGTACTGTATCGACGTAAGGAAATCCTATAAAATATGTCAATTTAAATATGAGATGATGAACTAATTGTGTTGACCTACTCAAAAGGATGCAAGAGTCGAAATTTATCAAGTTTGCATGACACGATCCATCGTTCACAAATACCAAATTAACCCATTAATACAAGTCCGACATGAAAAATTCAGAGTTTCCTTATAAAAAAATCTAAAAAATAATCGACCACACAAAACATTATCAAATCAAATTAAATAACATATTCATAGAATTCAATCAGATATCTTTTACCGCGACTAACTTGGAAAGAATGATATCCGTTGACCTATACATGATATAGTTTGAGAAAAGAAAATGTCGGTTCCAGTTCCGGATCCGATATCGGCGGTTCATCAAAACGTGGAATCGGGAACCAGACCCTATATCAGTGGAACCTGGAACTGGACCGAAATCGTTGGTTCGGTTCTCCGATTCTTGGAATTGGGAACCGGACCCTATTTAGTTGGAACTATGCTCACCCCTATCGTAAGTGGAGGTCGCCGGACTCAAACGAGGCTAGGCATCGGGTGAGGGTTGCGCTCCCTGGACCTAGGGAGCACAACCCTTGCTTGTGCCCAATGCCTGAGGCAAGTGATGGCCCAAGGAGGGGAGAGGAAGAAGAAAAAGAAAAACAGAAAAACAAAATTAAAAAAAAAAACAAAAGACAAGAACCCCCTTTAGGCCGGCCTTCTTTGAAACAACGAAGACACTTCATACTCTTATTTGAAAAAATGAGGGCACTTCAAGCCTCAATTTGGAATTT
The DNA here is from genome assembly GCA_021437785.1 of Rhodomyrtus psidioides. Taxonomy (NCBI): domain Eukaryota; kingdom Viridiplantae; phylum Streptophyta; class Magnoliopsida; order Myrtales; family Myrtaceae; genus Rhodomyrtus; species Rhodomyrtus psidioides. The sequence goes on along the minus strand of JAILYB010000015.1, from coordinate 5,947,828 downwards.
TCCCGAAAAAAGTATCAAAAAAGTCCCAAATCTATTATATTAGTGTCAATTCAATCTTAATTTTTTGTGCCAGTTTAGTCCTAAACCTTTTATTGATGCAAATTCAGTCCAAAACCTTTTGCATTAGTGCCAATTTAGTCATAAATCCTTTATATTTATTTCAATTGAGTCAATTCGATCAATTTTAGCTGAAAATCGTCGAAGTGGACATTAATTGTCTTACGTGGCACAGCCGACGCTAACATGGATATTTTTTAAAAAAATAAAAAATGCTTAAAAATTTATTTAAAATATCAGAATAATATGAAAAAATGTCCAAGTCAGCGCTAATCATGCCATGTAGGACAATCGACGTCCATGTCAGTGATTTTCGGTCAAAATTGATCGAATCAACTCAATTGACATAAATACAAAAAATTTAGAACTGAATTGGCACCAATGCAAAATGTTTAGGACTGAATAGACACCAATAACAAGTTTAAGACTTAATTAGCACCAATACAAAAGGTTTAGGACTGAATTGACACAAAAAAATTAGGACTAAATTTATACTAATGTAATATGTTTAAGACTTTTTTGACACTTCTTCCGAATTTTCCCTAAGAAACTTCATACAACTAGTTTCTGAATTTGTCCAGCCCAAACGTTTCGGCCCAAATTCGTTACCACAGTCTACAGAGTCCATAGCTCAACTCTAGCTACGAAGCTGTTTGAGCGACTATGGCTGCGTATGGTAACGTTTCTGTTCCTGAGAGCATTTTTTGAACAGAAATATTTTTTTGTATTTCTGTTCCTGACTACGATTTTTGTTGCAAAAACGCGTTTGGTAAATTAAAAAAAAAAACACTTTTTCCCGGCTGCGGCGACCAGCGATTGGTGGAGGCCGGCGGCTACGGCAGGCGATCGGCGACGGTGGCGGCAGCGACCGGCAAGCGATCGGCGGCAGGCGATCGACGGCAGGTGGGCAGGTTGCGGGAGGGCGGCGGCGGCGACGGCCGACAGGCGACGACCGGCGACAACAGGCTGGCGGCGGCCGGCGAGCGACCAACGACCGGCGGGCAACCGTGGGAGGCCGATGACCGACAGGCGACCGGCTGGCGGCACCTCGCGACCGGGTGTGGTGGCCGCGTCGGCGGGATAGATAGTGGTTTCAAAAGTGTTCCAAAAAGTGTTCTAAAATTCAGAAGCAAGTTTTTTTTTTGTTTCTTCAAAAGTGTTCCATGGCATAAAAATGTTCTGCGGAACACTTTTGGAACATTTTTGCACCATGCATATTTCTGTTCCAAAAGTGTTCCCGAAACACTTTTGAAACAGAAATACATTCCCTAGTTACGATCCATACATGCCCTATAATTCTACAAATAACCATGAGCATGGAAAAAATCGCATCTCCTCAATGACTGGATATTGACCTGCACTACTTTACAACTAGCAGGGTATTTTTTTTTTTTTTTTGGGTCCAATCAAGCATTATAATGACTTGCTGTATAATGAACTCAATTCTCAGGTCATTCATTTCAGGCTTTCTTCCATAATGAAGAGTTCAACATGAAATATACAAACGAGGGCATCCTCTAATTCCGATAGAAACTCGAATTCCCACTAATTGGTCAGTACACTGTATAGCATTTCATTTCTTTGCCTAGTGAATATTATTGAAGAGTGGATGTCGCTCTGTGAGAGAAGAGCACGCTTCATTAGCTTTAACATTCTCCGACATCAATTTCTCCTTGAACTATGAAATGATTCAACCCAAGTACAAGAACGAGAACATCAGGGTCAGCCATTATTCTTCAGTGGATGCTTCCCATTTGAGATGGCCATAGCTGTTTCAGCTGCCGAAGCTGAGGCACTGCAGCTCTGGTCCTCAAAGCTGTTTACAGTGTCTGCGTATGATCGGGTATAAGGCCACCTAAACAGGAGTAACCCGTTTTAGCCTATGATGCAGATAATAAAATGCAAATTGACTGTGTTATAGAATTTGAATGGACCTGCTGGACTTTATGACCTCACCATCTATGGTCAATTTCTCGTCAAATATGTCGCCTGCAATTTGAGACTTAAATCAGGGTAAAACACTTTGATCCTCACAACCAACATAAACGATAGAACACTTGCCCATTGTGCTAAATGAAAGGTAAAGAACGCATATGTTCCATATCAACATACAGAAACTAGTGCAACATTGATCCTGTATGTCAGTCACTCCATCACAAGAGACAATCCTGACAGACTATTCTGAACACCGAATCTTTGTCCTTGATTAAGCGGCCAGTATCTAGACTAGCAGTTAGAGATGCAGTCATTGTAACCTTTACGCTACTAATATTCAGCCTTTCGTTCCCAAGGTAGCATAGAGGCCAAAAAGCTTGACTAGAAAACAACTAACCTCCGTATATAGTCTTTTTTGAGAAGTACTTTGCCATCAGTCGCTGAGTATAGTCTGCTTCATATTTTCTGTATTTCTCAATGTCCCCGGCATCATTGGAGTCCCTGTCCAATATTGAGACCATCGTTAATATCACCTTGCCACTGACAATTGTGAATGTCACGTATCATTTCCACGATTGTGCAACTATGACAGTTTACTTCTCAATATCTGCGGCATTATTCAAATACTCTAATTTACCACAGCAAGTGAAGCCAGAAGGAAACGCGGCATGAGCTAGAAAGAGAGAGGACCATCCAATGGTCTCATATATAACATATACAACCCACATGCAAAACCACAATGGCACAGTGGACTTGGTACTTCACCAACATCTTCACCAGAGAGGTCATAAACACAATCAGAGTAATCTGGGGGTCCAGCATGCTCCAAAGAGAAGTCCAACTTGTAACTCAAAAATGGCACAAGTGAAAAACTGATTTTATTACAGAGATGAGCCTGCCATTACAGTAATAACACGATTCTCCCCCTATGGGGGCATACTCAATAATAGATAAGAACATTACACTGATCAGAAAAGCACTTTGTGGGTAACACGTCATTCCAATAATTCAATATCAGCCAAAGAGTACCCCAAAACTGAGTGCCCATGAATCCGTCGAAAGTTGTTTGTCACCAGTCACATTATCCGACACTCAATAGTTTGACTGAAGCCACCACACCTGTTCATTTTACAGTATTTTCCCATAAAAATTTCCCTAAGACACTCAAACGAAAGATTCGAACTTTTCAAGAAAGAAACATCAACCACCCCCGATTTCGCCTCTAGCTGAAACGATTCTCCAACGCACAACGAATTTCAGGTCGGCCGTTTCAAAAAACCAGCCCAAACAAAGAAATTCGGCAGAACTCGACGTTTCCGATTGCTCGTCCGTGACGAGTCCCAAACCAACCATCGCTAAGTTCTAAGTTTTAATTAAGCCCTAACACAGCGATTGCATGGGGGATTTAGGAAGAGAACTCACGGGGAGAGCTCGGTTGAATCAGGCTTTCTGTCCTCCGCATCTCCCGCACCGTCGCCGACATCGGCATCGACCTTCAGATGACAGCCGAATCAAAGCGTGTGCGTGAGAGAGAGAGAGAGAGAGAGAGAGAGAGAGAGAACCTGGGGATTGGGCGGGGCGGATGGAGGATTGGAAGGTGAGGGAGGACCCATTGAGTCGGGGATCGGAACGGCTCGCTCAGTCCGCCATTGAAGTAGAACTGCGTGCTGAGCGTGCCGTTCGCTCGCTAGTCACTGCTGTTGGCAGAGCGACTGTTATTTACGCCAGACCGCGGAAGCTTTTTATTATACATATACAAATAACACAGGTTAAATTCTCGGCACCAACTGTTTTTTCTTTTTTCTTTTCTTTTTTAATTCACCCGACAGACACGACCAACGTGACACAATAATTAAATAGACTCGTGCGTGCCAAATAACTTGTTTTGACCCATAATTAACTCCTCGAATTTATTGTCCAAAATATTCGAATTTTGAAAGTCGACGGCTCGATACTTGCTGAAGGCATCACGGTCCTGTCCACCAAGTTTTTGCATGATATTTCCCCGTAATGTCAAACGGCATACGTTACATGGATTACTGAGTATGGATTCGGCATATAATCACAAGCTGTAACGGCATGATTATATGCCGATCAAATGCTGCAAATGCAACTCTTCAGTTTAGTTCAAAGGGGAAAAGAACATCGGCATTCCTAAACTTTTCGCACACCTAGAATGCTGAACCAACATAGGAACATAAGTTAGTCGCGCTGAATTTTAATTAATCATGCAAATCTCCCTTCCTTCCGCGACCTTTCAGTGTGTGTAAATTTCAAACTATTATTGGCTACAACTACAGGTACAACCACTCCGCTGTAATCACCTTCATCGCCTTACGCCTTTGTGCCTTTATATATGCTTGCATCTTCTTCAATAAATGGAACTCATAAATCCTTGCTCGTATCTGTTCTCATAATCATAATCAACAGACCCCAACATGTCTGATCATAATTATCTTCCTAGTAAGCTTTTCCTCCTTCGTTGGAACCAAAATGATATGGGCGACCTTCGGATAAAATGAAACGAGGCACACGAGAAGAAAATAAAATCTTTGTTAAACTGAAATTCTGAATAATACAACTCGTAACTGAGTTCTGTGGCTACATATTACAAAGACCACTCTCCTCTTCTTATAACACACGATTAAAGAAAGCATTCAAACGACAACCGTTCACTAAACACTCATGATCTACTCTCAATCCCTATCTGATATATCTGCCAACAAATGAAGCACTATAATAATGCATAGAGCACTCATCCAATATAACTCTATCAGATAAGAATAACAAGCTCATAGATGGCAACGAAGCCCACTTTACTAGACAAGATGAAGTGCATTTTACTTTCCTTTCTTTTATTCGAAGCCCATTCAGCATAGTGCATGCATGCTCACTAGATAAGACCAACTTTCTTACTTCCTTGGTCGGCCCACTTAATCAATTTTATAATTTTTAACATCCTTAGCTGCTCATTTACATTTGCAGTTCTTGGTTTTGCCCCCCCATTGTCGATCGTGATACTCTTGTTCTCCTGATAGCATGTTCCAGAACACACTTCGGTGCCTGCAAATCCTCACACGGGTCCACCAGCAGTTCTTCCTGTGAATCCCATGTCCATGAGAGATGCTCCAGGTCAAGGAGGCCTCAGTGGTGTTGCTCATCCTGGAGATCAAACTAAGTCCAAGGGAGACGGGTTCTGCAGAGGATTGTATGAATCTCTCTCTCTCTCTATCACTAACAGTACGTGCCTTCTTCTTCTTCTTCTTCTGTGCAGTTGTGCTGGTTTGTGTTGCTACTGTTGCTTGGACATGTGCTTTTAGCTCGGAGCTGAGGAAGAGAAGATTCATTTGGTTTTTGTATCATAGAATGTGAAAGTTGTTGAATTTCTTGCTGTGACCTGTGTAAGTGTAATGTGGAATGATAGCACTTCTATTTTCCATGCATAAAGAATTCATATCTTTGATAAAAGGCATTGGTGGGTGCCTCAAAAACTATTGGTAGGGCAATGACCGGCTAACTTGTTAGCAACTTTCTGAAACCACCCCCCACCCCCCAACAAAAAAAAAAAAAAAAAAAAATTATTAGCAACTTAACTAATACTTTTCCGGAATTATTAATTTTTTTTTTGAGTTTGTAAGTTAGCAATTTTCGCATAAGTCGTTGACTTTTACTTGTTGAACAGATTAACTCTCTAAATTTATGAACTTTTATATAAAATTATCAACCTAAATTAGAGTGACTTATCGATATTTGTCGGATTAACTTACCAACTGATTTTTTTATACCAATTCCTATTTGAATTACCTACCGACGTTTCAATTTTTTTTTTAATCTATCAACTTTTTTTATTGAATTGTGAAAGGTTATATGCTTCATCAGCAACATGTTAAGTACACAGACTAATTATAGAGATTACCAACTTAAATTTAGCACGACTCACCAACTTTTTGCGTAACAGCTAAGTTATATCTACGGATGTTTATTTGTTTTTTGACGTAAGTTGCCGATTTTTCTTATTGTTCACGAGCTTTTGCTCTTCTTTTTTTTTTTTTACTCGTTAATTACGCATTACATTCATCATCTTTATTATTTTGACGCTTACCAACTCTCTAAAAAAATCTACCTCTCTTTTCTAAAGAACGTTGGTTTTGTCGATGATTACAAGTAAGCCAAGGTCGAAGCTGTGATCATAATTGAAATAAAATTTCAGTAGATGAAAATTCTGTAATTAAATTTACTACAATTTAGCAGACAACATGGATTTGTCCCATAAACGTCACCTTAAATCCAATTAAATCGCTTTGGCTATGTCCTTAACATTAACAATTTCTGTTTCTATCAGTTTTGCACAATGAACGAATTTGGCCGACATCTTAGCCGGAAAACTGAATTTACATGCAAATTACATCGTCATCCGGGAACCCCTGAACTAGTAACCAGGCTGATGCCGCCGATCGACGTCACACGTCCACACTGACCGGTTGACGAGACAGAGTAGGTTTTGCCAGGTGAGTGGGGTTCTGATCACCGGCCATGATCACAACTACCTCCACCGCAGGGCTGCCGCCGCCGCCGCCGCCACCGTGGCTGCCTCGCTCCGCCTTGTGGCCATCGCTGGCTGCGCTGATATCATTGTGCTTGAGCCAGTCGAAAGAAAGCTTAAGCAGAGCCACCGTCACGATCCCGAGAAGCAGGCCCAGGCCGGCGCAAATGAAGATGGAGGCAGTATTCCAGTTGGGCAGCGCATAATTGCCCCTTGGAGCTGAATGGTCCATCCTGATTATGCAACTGGTTCTGAGTGCAGATGGATCATCTCCGATCGCTTCTTATATTGGGAAGATGGAGTCGACGAGTCAAGTGCAGACGAAGGCATCTTTAAGGATTGGTGGGACATTCCATAATTCGTTCTCGTTCATGATTCAGGGTATTGGCTTATTATTATAATGACCAGAATCGATTCTCCTGCTTTGTCATGTTGCTCGAGAGTTCTTGCAAACTTGACTAGTTGCATCGTAAGGAATACCAATCGGAATTCGATTGTTCATTCGGCTTCCTGGACTATTTGGAAACAAGATCAGGCTGTCATTTTTCCACAAAGCACCTTTCGGAAGGATGGAAACGAAGAAAGAATCGTTTAAGTTATGAGAATCTCTGTCGAGAATTGTCGAGACATGGGGATCCGCCAGAGCGGCGGTCAAGGTAGCATCGTAACAATCACAACCATGGAAGAGTTTATGCAAATAATGTTGCGATTCGGCAAAAAAGATGTTATGCGCGTGGCAACTTAACTAATGACTTCGGGCAGACACTTCGATGGGTTCGATACTCAAACTCCAAGCTTTCCCGAGCCAGTTCCACAGGATCCTGCCCGTGTCCGTATGAATTAGTAGTAGCTTCCAAGAAAGCACCGCGGGCCGACCACGTGCCCATTAGTTTCCGTTCCGGGTCGGGCCGGTTAAACGTAGTTTCGGAGAAGACCCGTAACACTTTTCAAAGTCAATCTCTTTCGCCTGCCGTTAACAGTTTCTTGCACCGGTCAAACCGAGTGCCTCAACTTTCCAACAACGTTGCCACACCACGATTCATGATCAAGAAAAAGGAGAAGAAACCCATCTCTACTCTCTCTCTCTCTCTCTCTCTCTGTATCTCTATATCAGAGGTGCCAAATGGGGTTGTGGGTCGATTGGAATGCGGAGTCATACCCATCGAACAGAGACTTTGCAGTTGTTCCCTTCTTCGCTCTCTTCTTCCCAGCTCTCCGCCTCTTTCTTGATACTTTCATCTTTGAGGTAACTCTTCAACTGACTTCATCAGCAGAAGAAACTTGGAAATTTCTTGATCTTGTGATTCTCTTCGGGCATCTTTTGATCTTCATGGATGTCAGTCTCTCTCTCTCTCTCTCTCCAATGAATACGGTGTGTGAATTTAATAGCTGATAGAACTCAGCGGTTTTGATCAATTGCCAAACAAGGAAGAAAGGTATGTGTGTGCTGGAGTGTATCATCTATCACTGTTCACTTGGAGTTACTTGCTGAACCAAAAAATTCGTGGGTTGCTTGGAACTAACATTGTGGAAAAGGCAAATGTGATGTTTGCGTCGGCATCTCATGTCTCTCTTCGTGCTGTAGCATTACATCTGTATCTTAACTTAAATTGTGTTGCTGGTAATGTGCCCCGCATTATATAAGTGGCCGCAAGAATTGCCATAAGAAAGGCAGTTTCAAATTAGCTGAAGTACTGCCTCAATTTGGTATGAAGCGTTTCCCATCATGAAAATGGGCAAGTCCAGAACTTGTACAAGAATTGCAGTGAGTCGAGTTATAAGGAGCACATATCGTAGCAATCGAAAAACTGGTTCCTGCTACCTAAATCGATCATTGACATTGTCAGGTTATGTCATCAATTCGTGCTAATATGTCTAGAAGAAACAAGACTAGACTTCCTACCTGACATGGCCAACCTCTAATTCTAAACAGCTTATGTCTTGAGTTCATAATGATCTTGTGGTTGTGGTAGAAACTAGCGAAACGGCTGATTTTTGGAGAGAGACATGCCGAGCTGGATCTTGAGGCACGTCATAGGAGGAAAAAGATTGACAAGTTCAAAGGTGAATATTTTGTAGATGCCACAATAAGGATTTAGAGGCCTTAGCTAGTGATCCGTGCTGTTTCCCTCTCGATGATGAAGCTTATCCCCCATTGTCTCACTGGCCGAAACCATAAATTTCATATACAAAAGAAGAATTGAATAGATCTTTTTTATTTTTTTCTAGTTTTCGATATCATTCTTGTTTTTTCTATCACCTACCACCTTCCTTGTACAATCGTCATCAAATAAGTGGAAGATTCATTAAACTGTGAAACGTTACCCTGCCATAATTTGATGAACAATGAATCTCTTTATGACAAACAGATTCATTTTGCAAGTTCGTTACTTCATATAGTACCTAATAAGTTACTGGGTGTTCTCTCAACGCATTTCTTTAGACAAAGACTCCGTTTTTTCCTGGGTAGCAGGAAGTTGTTTTTGGATAACTAGCTAATCTTGTCCCCATTGAAATTTAAGTCCACAGCCTGATTGCTATGATATGTGTTCATCAATTCACACTAATATGTCTAGAAGAAACAAGACTAGACTTCTTACCTAACATGGTCAACCTCTTATCCTAAGTAGCTTCTTTGCTTCTTGAGTTCATAATGATCTTGTGGTTGTGGCAGAAACTAGCGAAACGGCTGATTTTTGGAGAGAAACATGCCAAGCTGTATCTTGAGGCACATCATAGGAAGAAAAAGATTAACAAATTTAAAGAGGCGGCGTGGAAATGTGTGTACTTCCTTTCTGCAGAGATTTTGGCTCTTTCAGTCTCCTATGATGAGCCTTGGTTCACTAGTACCAAGTTCTTCTGGGTTGGCCCTGGGAATCAAGTTTGGCCAGATCAGAAGATCAAGTAAGCCTTATCATTAAGACCTGTAGCAAAATATTAGCGGACATGCTTTCCTCTTGATGTCTTTTTCTCAAACTCCGGTTGAATTTGGTATCATTTTTTATCTACTTAATCATACTGCGTGTTTTTGCCAGGTTGAAGTTAAAGGGTTTGTACATGTATGCCTCTGGATTCTATGTATACTCCCTTTTTGCCTTGTTTTTCTGGGAAACAAGGAGATCAGACTTTGCAGTCTCAATGGGACATCATGTGGCATCTATCCTCCTCCTTGTCTTATCATATATGTTCAGGTGCGTTCCTCAAGTTTTTGTATTCACCCATGTTGTCCTAATGTATTGAGGTAAATGTGGAGAGCAAATTGGCAAGAACTTTGTGTGCCACGTGATGATATGTAGATCCTTCCTATTTCAGAAAAAGGAATTACAAATGCCCTTAGCTTTGTTGTGGAATCTCTTGGCAAAATTTAAACAGATGGTACCAGTCTTCTCTTCCTCAATCAGGTCTTCCTGCATTTTCCAGGTTTGCTCGTGTTGGTTCGATTATCTTGGCACTCCATGATGCGAGCGATGTCTTCATGGAAATAGCAAAAATGTCGAAGTACAGTGGTTATGAAAGGATTGCTAGCTGTTTTTTCCTTCTTTTTGTACTTGCTTTTACAGCCTTTCGCATCACCTACTTTCCATTTTGGATCCTTAGGAGCACTAGGTAAGTGCACCATGCTACGTAAAAGCTCTTTGATATAATGTTTTCAGCTTTTAGTATGTCCAGCCTCTTTTGACACTTACCAGTTAACCAAATTAGCACATGTTTCCTTCAATTTATCAATAGCACATATTGTCAAGTCCAACTTGGCTTAGATATCTCCTTTGCAATTTATTTCTTTTCCCCATCGTAATGAGGCCAGAACTTATTGCACTAGTAGGTCTTTGCACTGTGCTTCTTGAGCTTTCTGATCAGGTTTTGGAAAACCTGTAAGTATTAATCTTTCTCTAGATTAATCTGATGTGAAAGAGCTTTACACATAGTGAAAGGGTGAAGTCAATCAATGAACACTGTTCTTTGCAAATTTCTGTCTTGTGAAGAAAAACTCTTATGTCTCATGGAATTTTGAGGAGCATTAATCAGATTTTATGGTAGATATTGTTTGAACAATGACGACATCACTCAATTTAGCATGTTGTGCTAACATAGTTGTTGACGTGTCACTCGTAGAGAAAAAGGAACTAATGTAACAAAAAACGAAAAATAGTTGCAGGAATACACTTCACTTCTTCAAGGAAAGATTTTGTTGCTATAACATCTTATTTACAGATCCAATCTGTTGAATCACATAATCTCAAATGCTGATCTTTAATTAATGAGAAATTTTCAACTATTGAGATGTGACAGGTCTTTTCCATTAAACATTTTATGCTCATTTTCTTTACTAGAGTATGATTTTTTTTTTCTGGAATAAGATTGACGTATGCACCAATACAATTCTTATTTCAATTACAAACATTTAAAGAAAAAATCCAAATATTTTAGATATGTGCTCAGTTTTGGTACTTCAGATTGGTTCTGCTACTTTCTCAATTGAAGATTTAGAGATAATCATATTTTAGTGACTGCCGGAGGAGACAGAGCGTCAAGTTTCTGCCGATGAGATGGAGACTCAATAGTCTCAATTTCTCAAATATCCACATGCCATTGGCTGAATTACTTTAAGAGGGGATACTTTCTTATTAACTCCATCTCTGTTTCCATCGGCTTCTGCATGCTTTCCTGCGAAACATGATACTCTTTGTCCTGTTTCTTCAATAAATTGGGGAATGACATAAGTTATCTTGATTCTTATTCTGGCAGTTATGAAGTTCTTCTGACTTTGGACGAGGACCTGCAAACGGCTGTTGGACCTCTGTGCTACTATGTGTTCAATACTCTTCTGTTCTGCTTGCTTGTTATTAATTTATATTGGTGGTGGTTGTTGTGTGGGATGCTGGCGAGACAGGTTCGTGATAGAGGCCAGATAAGCGAAGATGTTCGTTCTGGTAAGGAGCATTACATCGATAAGCATTTTCTTCGTAGGTTTCATAAGTTCCACTAAAAGATGTGCATAGATAAAAACACTCGGACATCAATTTTGGGACAAAGGGAAGATAAAGATGTGCGTGGAAATTAATTAGAATGTTAGTGGAACCATGTCCGGAATCCTCATTCAATTTTGGCCCAAAAAGTATCTCCATCTCTACTAAAGACGAACTTAAATAAAACCAGGAAGGTGACTAGCCCTTTGGTGACAAGGAAGAGAGTGCAAATCCGAGCAAGTCACCTTTTACCTGCTTCGATTACATTAATGCAGGATTAGCTGCAGGCATCCAGCGAACTTGTTTGAATAGAATTCATAGACCAGAAAGGCACATGCTTGTCAATGTTAAGACACTAATGTGAAAACTTCCTAGTCCGTCCTAAATTTTGTAGCAGTTAATAATAGTTGTAGATGTTGACAGAAGGAAGAATAAGCTGTAAAAACCACTTTCAGAAACTGGGCTTCAACCCAAACTCTACTTCCTTTTGTGCAAGCAAGTGTACAGTAAAGTGGGCTTCTTCATTATTTAAGACAAGTTTTCGGTTCTTGGTTTTTCTTGTTCTGAATATACGATCATCAATAATGATTTCCAGCCGACTCATGTTATTTCTTTCCTTAATCCAGATTCAGAAGGGGATGATGATGACCACACAGATTGATGAAGAACCAGAGTTAGAAGTAGTAGGTGCTTGGAACTCATGATTTTTGGCAATCTTCCATGCTTGAATAGAAATAGCTCCATTTTGCTGGTGTGCTATTGTCTATGTTTGAAAAGCCTTAACCAAGTCATGTCAAGATCTCAGTATCCATCGGTCTCAATCCATTCACTATTTGTTTCTTGGGGTAGGATTTGCTTAAAGTACGTGCCATGATCCTCAGATGCCAAGTTGGGGAGACCCTGTGACCTCCATGAAGTAAGTTAACATGGCCACCATGGACATGATTGATTCACGAGTTCAAGAATAAACATGTGGTCGCGACACTTCCTGTCAGCACACACATCAATTCTCTTACCAAAAAAGTTACTGACACAAATTCATTGCACCCCCTGTTACTGCTAAACGTTCTTCTATCCCGATTAGTAATGATCGACTCCCAAGTTTTTCCACTAGTTGACACTGCAAGCAAGACATCCTTTGTGCTAGTCAAGACATAGGCTTCAAGCACCGACTAAGATTTGACTTCGTCGTGGCTAATCTAGATTCAAACTCATCTAAACCTGAACGACTGCACGTGCAGGTCCATCAGACTTAGCATCTTTGCTTGATTGATCGTCACCTTCAATATTTTCTCCCCCTTCATTCCTCCCTTGCTTTCCATTACACTACCTGCCAAATTGTGGCCAAGCATATGCTGCCGTGTGAATTTGTCACTGCACATCTTCTTATGTGCAGTTATTAGGGCGCGCCTTCATTTGTATGACAGATAGAGCAAGAGAGTAGAGAGATCATGGGGTCAGAATTCCTCCGTAGAGAATATGTCTTGTCTGGGTTTCGGCTTTCTTGCCGATATCTCGATAGTGGTGCGCTTTATCCATTGATTCTGGTGGCTCGAGTTGCAGCAGGGGTGCAATTAAGCAAACAATGAGCTTAGCGCCTTTTGAGAGTCGGAGAAAAGCGACAGCACCCCCGCCAATAGCGAGGCCGGAACAGATACTTAAATCGAAAGGAGGAAGGCCTAAGTATCAACTTGAAACAGCCAAAAGCCACAAAGATACTCACCTCCTTACCTCTTTCCTCCTTGTGGTTCGGCTTAGCTTCAGTACATGGGTGAATATCTTTTCTGCCAGAAAAGTAAAATAAAGTGCATCCATCTTTCCAAAGTTCACTGGTGAGAATAGCCCCTTGACCTCATATAGGTCATTGTAAGAGATCTATTCCTTTCTTATCCATCCAAATATCAGATTGTTTGTAGATATCACTTTAGGTATGGAAGCCAAATAGTACAAGCATGAACGACATCCTTGTGTTTCACACAGGAAACCAGCTTTTTTCCATAGAGTTCACAAAATACCTATTTCTGCAGGAAGAGCTTTGAATCAAGATGATATTATTCATGTTTCCAGAAGAATAAATAGCCTAGGAACATCAAAAACTGAAATGCATTAAACCTAAGGAGACTAGCCTTCTGCTTAATGGCTTGCCAAAGCTTTTAAAAGGTGAAAAAACAAAATCATGGTCCTCCAAGTGCCCTCATATGAGCCAAATGGAACAGTAGCATCAGGTTCAAGATTCTCACTGACAAAAAAATTCTTAGTCTGTACCTTGCTAAGAGTTATTCAGTGCAAAATAGCCTGCGAACAAACCAACAGCAACCGAGATACGGATGCCTCCAGCACGTTGAGCACCGGCAAGGACTATCTAGTACTCTTGCAAGAAAACTTAAGGCATATCCCAGACGCTCGACCATTTTTTACACAGCATCCGAGTGGCTTGGTGTTAGAGCTTTCCATGCATCTCTTTCCATCTACGAAATATTTGTTCCTCCTTTAACATGTTGTGGTGTGAAAAGCGCGGTCGACTTTGTTAAAGTTGAATGATGCATCTGGATTCTTTGCTGCTTGTGAAAATTTCTCTCCTAACAAGTTGTCTGCACTACGTTTCACCTTCTATTATTAAGCTTCCGTCTTCTATTTGCTTAGTAATGCTTCATAGCTCTTGTCAGAACAGCAACAATTCAGAAGACCAAAATAGGTAGCAGAGACCTAGAAAGATGTAAGACTGACCTTCTTCCTTTTTTCTATGATAAAATGTGTGAGATTTAATGGGATTATTTGCCAAATGCTCTAAAAGCTTAAATTATTATAAATTATTAGAAAAAATCGTGGTTTAATATTTATATATTTCAACGCTCCCCCATTTAGTCTGGTCTTTTGCCTAGTACTAAGCGTGGACTTATTTATTGGGGACGTAAATAGGGGCCTGGAAAGATTTGAACTCAGGACCTCCTGCTATGATACCATGTGAGATTTTATGGGGCCACTTGCCAACTGCTCTAAAAGCTTAAGCTATTAGAAGAATGCGTGATTTAATATTTATATATTTCAACAAAAAGAAGCTGAAAACAAATGTGAAATAGCTAAATGATTAAGCAAATCCGAAAATTTTACATGATTTACATTAATCCAAATAATTCGCATGCTGTGATTACAATATCTGCCACGAGATGGTGCCGGCAATAATTGTTTCTCTTACTAGCTCAAGCAGATCTCTATCTCTTTAACAAAACTTAATACGCGAAATGAAGCCATAACCATAGTCTTCCATTGAGAACATTTGGTCTCCTTCGAGTTCCGTGGCTGATCTCCTAGCAAACCTGCCTTTGACTCGAGGACGACTGTCCGCATAGGTCTTCCTCAAAGCGTATCTTATTTTCTTATCGAACTTCCTCGCCTTCCTTTTCTCTTTGTATCTCAAAACCTTGGCCTCCCTATTTACAGTAGGATTCTGAAATGGCCTGAAGAGTGGAGGGTTCAAGAACATTTCCGTCGTCCCAATTGGAAGCCTGGGATATGAATTTGAGATCTCGCTCATTGTTTTTGGCCTTGATATGTTGGCATGGAAAAGTGAATGAGAAACCTGGCCACAAAGTAAAAGTAACAGTTGTCATGACAGATGACAGTTGATTGATCACAGGACTCAATCTTGTCAAAGGTATGTCGAGGCTAGTGTTTACAAACTGTAAAGAATGAAAGGACAAACGGCAAAGATTCTGCTGATTTATGCAATATAAATTTTGAGAATGAGCTTCCGAAAGAAGTGCTTTGAGCATTTCTTATCAGGATATTAAGGTCTTTGTAGGATGCAAGAAGATGCATAAATGCACACTAATCAAGAAAATTCAAAGGTAAAAGGAGAAGATAGCCTCGATTCCTTGAAGGTGAAGATCCAACCAAGTTTGTGGTAGCATTATAACCGTCTGGTTTCCGGAGTTCACTCATGTACATGATGTCTTTTGTCTTGGCTTTCTCAAAGGGCGAGTTTAAATCTCGGCGAAAAAGACGGTCAAAGTGGATTCTCAGAATTTACCTAACATGGCTGGACATAGCTATACAACAAGATAAGGATTCAATGGAAAATAACGAAAAAGAAAGATGTATAAAGGAAACTTTCTGCTTGCTTGCTGCTGCTTAAGTCTAGATTTATATATAAAAGGGTTTTTCCAAGGGAAGGAGATACTACCTGGATAAACAGTACAGAATTAACTCCAAAGGAGGAAAATCTGACTTCCAGATTCATTATCAAGAAAACTATGTTGAAACAATTACACTAGAGAATTGGAAAGGCCTGTAAACTGGCAAGTTAGTGTGAATATCACACAAATTTCATCGATGGTATATGTATATATATGTGGTCGGAATGTTATATAATTAAAAAGACTTAACAGATCTTACATTATGTTTGCTTGAAGGGTTGCCAATGAAAGCATCTTTTGCTATTCCATCCTTCTTGTCCCAGCAGACATTCTGTTGGGCTGTGGAATCCATCAACTGAGCCGGCATGACACCATCACTGGTTCTTTGCCCCTGATCGACACTAGTTTCCAATCGATTGCACTCGCCCGGGGCTGGATGCTCAGTGCATGAACTATACTCTATAAGATTCAAATACTCATCAACCTCCCCACCCCAGGGTAACTCATCACCAGTTTGGTTGCCATTACTACTAGGTGAGTCAAGCAACAACCAGGAAACGATTTCATCTTCTTCAATGCACTCATGGGACTTTTGTTCTTCGGACTCAGTGCTTTGATCCAGGGTGGAGCTGGGAGGTCCGTAGAGGGAGCCCAGCAATGGAGTCACTGGGACTCGCACGTGCCGGCAAGCTAACATATTGGCTGAGTGTATCTCGATGTCACAGTTGGCACACAAAACAGCTGCATCAGCCTCACAGGCGAAGCTAGCTGGGGAGTTTTCGCAAGCGTTGCAAATCCAAACGCGCTCATGTTGAGCATCACTAGTGTTGCCTTCATGAGCTATCTGATCGCACGCAGCACAGAGAAAAGCTGAGTGGCTCTGGCAGAAGAAAACACAGGAGGCCGCCTCGCACAGGTCGCAGAGTCGCCGGTGGCCATGTGTGCTAGGAGTGACATTCATCACTTCTTTGCACAAAAAGGTACTCCCCATAAAGAGTGAATTGCGAAGCGAGGATGGAAGTGGGTACTGAGAGGTTGGGGGAGCATGTGATCTTATGGTCCGCTGAGATTCTATAATGGATTTGCTTTCTTGCCCTTTTGGAATTTTTCAGTGAGAGAAAAGGAGCTATAGTGTTTACTCACCAATCTATGCTGAACCTTAGAGCACAGTGATAACCTGTCATTAGATTGCTTGATTCAAGTCAGTGTTCACCGATTGAAAAGTGAAATAGGCAAGTTGGCCCACAGCTACTGATTGAAGAGTTTGACATGAAGTGAACTAAGAGAGAGGTTGTGAAGTGGTAAAGTAAGACGTGTCCCCAAACGTTCACCTCCTAAGCACTCTTTTTGGGGGGATTGATCCGACTAGATTTAGATTCGAGGCTTGACAGTTGACAGACGATGTAGACATTTACCCTCATCGAAGGTGCGAGGACCAAGTACGACACAAAACAAAGTGCGATAACATGAAAGTCGCCTCTGGAATCCGTGTGAGATAAAGTGGGGCATCGGGGCCGCTGAGTTTTGGCCCCCGTTTATTCGAGTGAGATCACAAGCATTATGCTTGTAGCTGGAAAGGCCCTTGGCCTTTGTCAGCTGAGTTGAGGCAAATTTCATAGATTCTTCTCTTTACCTTTCTGGGGTTGTTGGTCCCTCATCTCCTCAGGTAGTAAGCATGAATATGCAACGAATCAACTATTCTGGGCCATACATTGGACACTGCTCATGCACAGCACATTTTTTTCCAACTTGGAAACTCTAAATTCCATCTAGAAAACGTGGTGTCCGTCACAGTTTATCACCCGATGAAACCAAAAGCGACATTTC
The DNA here is from genome assembly GCA_021437785.1 of Rhodomyrtus psidioides. Classification (NCBI taxonomy): domain Eukaryota; kingdom Viridiplantae; phylum Streptophyta; class Magnoliopsida; order Myrtales; family Myrtaceae; genus Rhodomyrtus; species Rhodomyrtus psidioides. The sequence continues at coordinate 5,930,363 of JAILYB010000015.1, read as the reverse complement.
GATCTCAATTATCTGAACTTACCAACTTTGCTTTTGCAGGGAGGTTCTATGAGGCAACTCTTGCTTGAGAAGCATGAGAATACTTACAGTTGTTGTTGTGTTGTGCAGACCTTTTGGTCGTACTTCTCTTCTACAGCTATAACTCTGGTTCATAAAATATAGAAGTTTCCACTCCGTGCAAATTAAAGTTCCATCTGAAATATCCAATTCCAGCGATCAGGTAATGATCTCATTCCAAAAACCTTCCCAAGTTGAGCACCAGGCTTCCAGTGCAAAAATGACGACAGAGAGAGAGAGAGAGAGTTCCAATTATTAAAAAGTAAGGCAGAAAGTCAGCACCATCAGAAGTACATAACACAGGCGGTTCAAACCGAAACCCTGCATTTGAATTGCAGAAAACCTACAATTGAACAGTCTTCCATCCTTATCACCAGTCTAAACGGAAAAAATGGTTGTCATAATGATCTATATAGCACCACCAGGCAGTAGAAATACAAGCAATTGACCATACTCTGTTTACGTCCAGTTTGCCACTGTGCGGCTGCATTACAACACCACTGTGTACATCCAACCAAAGAGCATGAACTCAAAAGGAACGGCAACGGATTTGTTACTGCATTTCTTCTCGATGTTCAGAACAAGGAGGAAGTCAGTTCGGAAATATCATTGACAACTTGATCATACTCTGCTTTCAGTTTGTCCTGTTTCTCGGCGCTTAATTCACCCTTTGTTGGCTTTGTTTGCACCAGAACACAGCATGTAGGCCTCTTGGTTGCTCCTGCATTAGCTAGATCCTGAAGAACATAGATAAATGTGTAATTTTCATTAAAAGATGAAGAACATGGACATAGTGAAGAGACAGATTTTGTTCACACTCCAGCACAACATGGACTAAAACAGAAGGCAATCGGCTTACTTCTTTTGATGAAACATAGACGTAGGGAATGTCGGACTCTTCACATAAAATAGGGACATGAGTGATGACATCGATAGGAGATATGTTCCCAGCAATGACGCATAATCTGCACAGAGAGACACGTGAAAATCAACCGATTTCAAATATCTGAGCTCAACGACAATCCGATATTCACCAGCCACCGCCGTGCAGAAGAAAAGAGGCAGCTCTAAGCAACTACATAGATTTAATTTAACATTGCATCCACCGGCATTTGTGCTCAAATTAGAAAAAAAAGGTTAAATTTGTACCCTTTGTGACCACGTCGTATGCTTTTGACAACCTCCTTCACGCCTCTTTTCAAACATTTGTCTTCAGCGGCTGCCAATCAAGAACCATAACAAGGACATGCCAATAGTCAGCTACAAGAAATTTAATCGAGCCAAAAGCAAGCACCGCACCCATATAAGCCCAGCCCCCTTGCGCATCGCCATTCAAAATGAATAGCCGGCTCATCTACGAAGAGAACTGGTCCAACAAAGCAGAACACCGCTGCTCTCCCCATGCAGGGCATTTTAATACACTCAGCTCCAGCTAAAGTGCCGTCGATTATCCCATAATACCCGACACCGTCAGTTAAACTGTAAATCCGAGGAATCAAGTACCCAAAACTCACATAGCACCAATAAAGGGAACAAGAAAACAAAAAGCTACTGTGAAGACGAAACTGATATTGTCAATTCCCCCGAGAGTTTCAGGAAATGGGCTGGTGACTGAACGCATAAACACGAGACAAGGGTGCGCGTGCATAACGTAAAGCTGCAAGACGAGAGGCTTAATGGGTATTATTACCTCTGCGGACGAGCTTGAGCGTGCGCTTGCCGAGCTTCTTGCCGGCGAGAGGCTTAGCAATGGGGGCGAGTGCTAGCATCTTCTTCTTCTCCTTCTCCTTGTCCTTCTGCGATCTCTCGGCTTCACTGTCGCTTCCCATCTCTCTCTCTCTCCCTCGCGACAACGCCTCGCTCAGCCTCGCACAAATGGTCGGCCGGTAAACGGGGGCGGCTCTCTTCCTTCCTGTTGAGTTCGGCTGCGATTAGGGTTTTAGGCCCCTTTCGTTTTCTTCCCCCTCTATTTTTCTTGGATTAGGGTTTTAGACAGGACTAAGGTTTTATCTTCCCTCCACTGAAAATTTCACAACTGCCCTTGTACATTATATATATAATGGAGACATCTCCTTCTTTTAAAGCAAAATATTTTATCTAGATATAAAAAAATCGCTTGACGATAAGGGCCAAAACTTCTGTCCACGATTAGATTCTCCTTCTTCGTCAGATGTCAGAATGTCCATTTCAATATTTTCTTTAGCCAAATTATCCTATCAATCTAAATGATTCACAATTATTTGTCTTTCAAGAGAATTTATTTTGGGTTATAAATTTTTTTTTTTGTTGAAATGGTTTATAATGTTTGGTCGGTGCGATTTTGTAGGTGATATCACGGCGGAGCATTTTGAATTCTTCAAGCACTCCACCAACCTTCATTGGATTTAGTCATTTCTTTTCCTTCACAAACATCCAAGGACCTATATGTTAGAGTTTTTCCTAATATGAGCTTAAATTAATTGAGATTGTAACCTATCCTTTTACGGGATTAATTTACCGTTTAGGAAGGTAAGATATAAGGGTTCTTAACCAGTCTAATATGGGCCTGACATTGTATAGGCCAAGTTGAGTCCAGCCCATGATGAAAGAGTCTGGTTAAAAACTCCATAAATAGCGTTCATGTCCCTCTTCTAGTCCTATCTAACTCATAACAACCTTACATAAGGAACGCGTATGGATTGACGTCGTTGAAGGACTACTTCATTAAGCAAGGGATACAAAGGGTAGTAAAGGAAAAGATCTTAAGCTTTGGATCGTTGATATTTCTCATAAAAAAACAATGGATTTCAAATCAGGTGCACAAAATCCTTTAGTTTGTGTTTGGTCGCCTAGATAAAAGTCAAGATATGATATGTTTTATCATATCTAATGTTAGGTAGCTGTTCAGGATAGGACAAAGTCGGATATAGTTTGGATAAAAAAAAAATCCCAAGGGGGAGATGGGATAGACCCGAATACGATATCATTTGTCTGGCTATTTCTTGTGAAAACCCAACGCTCTCCTTTTCGTTGTCTTTTGTTCACTCGCTGTCTTCCACATTGAAGTTTCACGACAACACTTCACGAAACAGTGGATAGTCGAAAACGTCTTCTTAACCGTAGCAAAATAATCCGACGAATTCAACCTCCATCTTCGGCGAAGGGCCATAGACGGGCTTTGCTTCCTCGCGAGGTTTCGTCTCCCTCCCTCCCTCCCTTCTCTTTCCGTCGTCAATCTTCACACACTTTGGAGCAATCAATTAGCTCTCATTAGGGATCTCAGGCGCTGATATTTGCTTCAATTTTGGAGTCGATAGAAATCTCAGGCGCTATGGCCATTTTTCCGATTTAGGCCTTTGTTTTGATTGTAGTCGTTACTCAAGCTAATGGGTTGGTTTTTCCACTGGTGATGTATTTGCGATCTTGTCATGTGAAGCGTTGAACGGGTGAAGAAAGTTTTGTGCTTTGATCAGAAAAAGGGAAATTTCCATGAAATAAAAGAATCGCCTTTTGTTTTGCATTCTGTGCGAGTTAGTGGTCTCAGTACGTTCTACTAATTAAGGAGCAATATGACCTAGGTTTAGCAAAGTCAAACCTTTATTTGCATAGGGTCTGAAGGGCATATGCACTTGTCGTTGTATCACATTCATCGATAGTTCTCATAATTTTACGAAAACTGAAGAAAAAAAAAATTGATCTGAATGGAGGGAGTAGCAACTAAAACGCAGCTTGTCCAAGAAACTCTATCAAAAGAAAAGCAAAACTGTCGTGTTTGTGCATTACTGACGCTAATCATGGATTGATTCTGTGGGATTATGTGAAAATCTCTTGATTTGAAATTAAGAATATTATTTTGGATGATTTTGCTATCATCTAACATGCTAGTTTGTACTTGCCTAATGTTATTTTTTATCCTCATCAGATATGGATCGCAATGATAGAGAAGAAATTTTTAGCATTATGATATTAGAGGAGATGAACCTACAGATGTTGCTTTTGTGTATGATATGATTGCAGCGTCCATTGCCGCTGAAAGGCGCTATCATAAACATATATTGAAGGATTGTACATTTGTTAGAAGCCAAGCTCATTTAGATCACCTTGATCGCCTCATTAACAGTTGTGATTTGAATCGTGTGTAGCAACTTAAGATGGATAGACACACGTTTACTCTACTATGCGAGTTGTCGCATACTATTGGTGGGCTAAAAGAAGATGAACTTGTAACTATAGAAGAACAAGTGGCTATGCTCCTACATATACTTGCCCATCAAGTGAAAAATTGTGTCATCAAGTTTAGATTTATGAGGTCTGGGAAAACAATAAATAGATATTTTAACTTAGTTTTAATTGCGGTATTAAGAATGCACAGTGTTCTTCTTATCTCACTTGAACCAGTTCTAGATGAATGCACCAACAAAAGATGAAAATAGTTTAAGGTATGTTTTTTTTATTATATTACATGAATTAATTTAATACTTTAACGATAATGTTATTTCATTAATTTCATGTTTTTAGGGTTGCTTAGGAGCATTAGATGGTACTTACATTAGGGTACGTGTTCCGAAAGTTGATAAATCAAGGTATCGAAATAGAAAGGGTGATACAACGACCAACGTGTTAGGAGTATGCTAAAGTGACATGAAATTCATATATGTTTTACCTAGATGGAAAGGCATGACATGGGATTCCAGAGTACTTCGAGATACTTTAATTAAATCAAATGGTTTGAAGATTCCCGTTGATAAGCTAAGCCTTTATAAATATGTTTCATTCTTTGTCACATGTGTTTTGACATGTTATCCTTTGTTGTTAAGTTACTATTACCTTGTAGATGCCAGATACACCAATGAGGAGGGCTTTCTTGCTTCTTAAGGGGTGCATAACAAAATTTCTGTTCCAGAAAGAGTTTTTGGAACAGAAATAGTTTTTTGTATTTATATTTCAAAATGAGTTTCTAAGCAAAATAAATGCGTTTGATAATGGCAAAAAATTTCTATTTCTAGAATAGAAATTTATTTGACCGGCAGAGGTGATGGCGGCGGGGGGCGACCGGCGGGGGGCATCCGGCGGCGGCCGTCCGGCGACCGGCGGCAGGGGGCGGCTGCCGACGGCCCTTCGGCGACCGGAGGAGGCTTCTGGCGGCCGGCCGGCCGACGACGATCGGTGCGACAGCCGACTGGCAGCCGGCAGTGGCGGCAAGGGGCGACCGGCGGTCAAAGAGGTGCGATCGGTGGCGACCATTGTCGACGAAAATTTCTATTTCTATTTCTATTTCTATTTCTCGGAGAAGTAACTTTTTTTTGTTTCTCATTTCTGATGCACCTAGGACCGGCAGACAGAATCAGTCAACGACATCGGATTGGGCTCAAATTCGGTCGATTGAAGCGAAACAGTCGTCTGATCAATACTCAGTGCCGTTGGCATTGGATTTTGGCAATTCGGGGTTGTTTAGATGGATTTCAGGCATTTTTCTATTTTTAGGCAATTTTATAATTTAATGGTATTTTAGTAATTTTTACGTTATCTTTTGTCATTAGGGTTGACACCTATATAATGTCGTCTTTAGGGTTTTGTGAGCAGATTATTGAATATTGAGAATATTACGATTTGATATCGTTTTTGAGTGAACAGTGATTGTTCCTCGTTTATCGAATTCGATTCTTCCGTTTAGCCTTGCTTTCTATCGCGCTTCGGCATCATTTGGTATCAGAGCACAGGTTGCTTGAAATCAATGGCTGAACGGAATCGAGGTGGTCGAAGACAGCGTGCTCGTGGAGGCCGGGAGCGTGGAGTCGTTCCTGATGCAGACGAACAGCCGCGTCTGAGAGACCTGCGAGATATAGAAAACGAAGAGCTACGGAGACGAAAGCAGGATTTGAAGAGACAACTTGCGCGGGCGCTGAGAAGGCAAATCCAGCGATTGGAGCGACGACTTGCGCGAGCGGGGTTGGACTTTCAATCCGAAAAATATCCGATCGTCGATGAATATCCGATCGTCGATAAATGTCCGATCGTTGATGAAAATCCGATCGTCGATGAATATCCGATCGTCGATGAAAATTCCATCTTTGATAAAGATCTAATCTTTGATGAAGATCCAATCTTTGATGATGATCCAGCCTATGATGAAGATAGACTTCCAATCTATGACGAATCTGATGGAGAACAAGTGGATGCGGATCCGACTTGTTATGAAAATCCAGTTTATGATGGTGACCCAGTCTACGATGAATCTGATGGTGAATCAGACAGAGAACAAGAGGATGCAAATCTGGGGCTAGGAGCGGATGATGTTGCCGAGTACGAGGGTTCGTTGATTGATGATTTCGCTGTGGCTACACTTCCAACGGATGAAAAACGTGCTACTGCGTTTGTTTATGATGAAGATCACAATGACGAAGCCGAAGGTGTATCGGGAGAGCATCAGCATGGATCCTTTGACAATCTTAATTCTGTGGATGTGTCGGTTCCATCAGAACCAAGATCATCCATTGGGGCTGCTATTGCATCTTCTGTGACAATTTCACCAGGTACAGTGCGTACAGTAAACTTTTCTTGGGCATGGGATTGTCCAGAAGTAAGCTTTATGCGGGGGAAGACATATCACAGGAGGTATACCAAATTCTATGGTACACATGGAGACGTTGCGGCAAACATTGCGCATGATGCAATCCTTGAACATGGACAATGGGAGTCCCAGATAGAAACCTGGCAGAGACCTGTTCTTGAGGACAAGAGGCTGCCTGAATGGTACCTTATCACTCTCTTCAATGAACTCTATTATCTTAATTCTGGGGGAACAGTTTGGACAGATGGATCACCTCCAATTTGTAGTTTGGTTAGCCTTGAAGAAAGAAAGTTCTCCCTTGACAAGTTTAGATCCCATTTGGAGCAATCAATTGATGTCACTTTTTGACCTGAGACTGCTGTTGATATATTAGAAAGAATGATCTCAGTTTTTGTGCAAGTACATACTCCTGTAGCATCTAATTCTGCTTTCGGCACAAATTTGCTTCAAGAAGGAGAAGAAAACATTTGTCAATTTCTTTATTTTGAAGGAATAGAATATCATGATGGCGAAATTCTTGAGGCAGTCAATGATGTGTTCTTGAATGTGCTGGATAACTATATCAAGTGGTGTAGACACTTGCGGATTCGACTTACTTGGAATAAGCTTGAAGATATGTATTCAGAGAATTTCTTGGATCTCAAGCTGATGTATTACTTGATTCGTTGGAGAGGCCGTCCTGGACGAAGTAGATTTCACAATATTGAAGACGAGATTGCAATCAATGAAGATGAACCAAATTCGAGGTTGTCCAAAAAAAAATTAGATTCGAGGACGAATCTTTTTTCTAGCAGGGGAGGATGATGCACCTAGGACCGGCAGACAGAATCAGTCAACGACAACGGATTGGGCTCAAATTCGGTCGATTGAAGCGAAACAGTCGTCTGATCAATACTCAGTGCCGTTGGCATTGGATTTTGGCAATTCGGGGTTGTTTAGATGGATTTTCGGGCATTTTTCTATTTTTAGACAATTTTATAATTTAATGGTATTTTAGTAATTTTTACGTTATCTTTTGTCATTAGGGTTGACACCTATATAAGGTCGTCTTTAGGGTTTTGTGAGCAGATTATTGAATATTGAGAATATTACGATTTGATATCGTTTTTGAGTAAACAGTGATTGTTCCTCGTTTATCGAATTCGATTCTTCCATTTAGCCTTGCTTTCTATCGCGCTTCGGCATCAATTTCTACTTGAAATCTATTTTTATTTCTCAAAATTATTCCAGAAGTAGTTTCTTGCATTTGTGTTACCAAGCGAATTTCTGTTCCAAATCTATTTCAGAAATAGAAATCTATTCCAGAAATTATTTCTGGCAAGTTATCATGCACCCCCTTATAGAGGTGCTCAATACCACCTATTCGAAAGGCCTCAAGGGAAAGAGCCCAACGGGCCGATTCCGATTTTGAACCGTGGGACCAGTCAACAGGCCGGTTTCGAGCCCACGATTCAGAATGACCATGTCTAATTGCAGTAATAAAATTTTTAGCGGCTTACACTATCGTGCTGGCTTCCGCACGAGAAAACCTATCAATCCAAAGCGGCCTAATTGCTATGACAAATTGCTTTACTATTGTCGAGTTTTTTTTTTTTTTGGTAGGAGCGAAGCATGTGAGATATATAGATACAGATACATACGCACACATCTGTACCAATGAACATTCCGCCAAAAGCCAACATCGACGACGTAGTACGGCATCCGGGGGGGGGGGGGGGGGGGGGGGGTGGTGAAGTCATAGACTCCGCAGTCGATAGGAGAGGGGGCGACCAAGACACACTCTAGGGGCAAAGCCTCCTCCACACTAATCAGAGAAAGCCTGAGAAGACAACCCTGGTCGATATAGTTTGTTTTCAGACACACGAGCCATTCTGCAATTATAAGAACTTATGAACCGCAAAGATCATCAAAATTCACATTTTCTTCAAATCGGTCAAAAAGCGTTGAAGATCTTCCAGCTTTGCACTGCAGAGGCCTGCAAGGTAACGGTCACCGCCATTATAACACCAACCATTTTTTAGTTATAAAACATTAATATGCCAACTATAGCCAATGAGTACCTAATCTTTAAAAGTACAGAATTAGCAAAGCATCATTACCAGTACTACGATCTACCATAGAGAGATTGTTCTTTTGATGGTCTAATCTCATTTTCTTGAAGTGCTCTGTCTGGTCCATCCTTCTGGTCTTGAACTTTGCAATTTTACACCTCAGTTCATCTGCAGTTCTCATCATCTCTACAAAACAATTGGTCAGCATATTTTTGTCAGGAAAACTTGACTAAACTCATCATTCATCGAGACCCATGTCTATCATCATTCAGAAAAACTTGAATACTATCTCCTCTGTTCAGTTACTTCGAATCATTGTCAAAGTGGAACTTCTGCCAATAGTATAACAAGCCAAGAAATACAAAAACAAACTAAACTGACACTGTCACAGGAGCAACGACCGAATGGAACTACAGTTAGAAATGAGCTTCATTTTCCCTTATAGAACGAGTTGTTAGTGGCTGCTAAACAGCAAAGAAGCAAGCACTAAAATGTCATGCTAGTTTATCACTAACTAGTGGAAAAAAAATTGAGCGTCAAACAATCTTCAACAATTCCAGCGTCCACACCCCCTTTCAGGGGATGCTGATCAGCACAGGTGAAAAACTGAAGTATTGGCACATCCTAAGATGGTGATTGGCTTCCATTTGAATATAATATCAACTATCAAGTACCAGGATCAGCTAAAAATAGTTTAAATGTACACACAAAAGTCTGGTGCTGCCATGCTTATCCAAAAGAATATGTCAACAGCTGCTATGTGAACGGAGCAGTTTAATTGACAACGTGTTAAAAGAAAGATGAGAGAATTAAACCCACACTCACACCAGATATCAAACCCCAGAACTCCAATATAAAGGTTAAGACAAGTGTTGATCAGGAATATTACCTTGGAATGTGTCGCGCAGAGAGCTTTGACTAGTGGATTCCAGTGCTTCAGTAACAACCTCAGAAAACTGGTCGGTTGAGACGGTCTGCCTTTCGAGTACTTGTAGTTCTCGATTCAGCTCAGCAGACTCCTTTATAACCTGTGCAATCTACCTCGGTAAATAAACTCAGAAATCCAATGGAGGGCATTCAATCATGGGAATAATAAAATTACCGCAACTAGTCTGTTTCTCAAAGAGTCCAACTGTTCTTGACACTCGAGATCAACAATTGGATCGTGAGACGAAGGAATGTCAGCAGCAGAGGTGTTCTAAACAAACGATAAAAGGAAAAAAGATTACCACACTATGATAAGCCTGATAACAGAAAAGTATTCCCCCATTCCATGAATGTAAGGTGCAAGAATCATCAAGAAGACCTCACTTTCTTTAGAGTCCAATAAATAAAGACTTTTCATCCATTCCCAGTTCTTTTGATGTCACAACTCCTCACCTCATCCAATTAAACTTTTCAGCAGATAAAATTTGAAGATGGCCATGCAGTAATGAGATTATGGCATTCAAAGTTTTCAAATCTGAATGAACAAATTGCAATCCGAAGGTAGTCTAGCAACCTATAAAAGGGGCTATATTAGCCTGTTTCTTTGGTAACATGAAGCCTGGGTCCTATCAAAGAATATCGCAATATCCTATCATTTCACAATTAAATACTGACAAGAGAAGTAGAGTTGGGTAAATCATTGTTTCAAAAAGTCACAACTGGCAAAATCACTCTCTTACAACAACTACCTAGTAACAATTTGCAGGTTTACATGGCATAAATCTCTGAAGAGACAACGTACATCTTTGGGAAAAGAAAATCCTTGGGGAACGCTAAAACAGTGGCGGAGACAATATTTCTCCCACATACCAAGATGCTTATCCAGAACTGATTGAATCATATTGTGTAAGTAGGCAACACCCTGCATAGAAAGACAGTGTACTAGCAAATATAAGCAGTTAATCATAACTTGAAGAATTTTCAGCACACAACAAAAAAGGAGCATGTGCCGGTTCTATATTTATATGCAGGAAGTTAACACCATGGCCCGCAAAGTGCAATAAAGGCAACAGTAAAAAGCAATGGTGCTCAAACAAGAAGCGTTTGACCATTTTCTCAAATGGACATATCAGAAAACGTATCCAAAAGAGTCAGCCAGTGTCCAAGACGGAAACTAAGAAAATGCATGCCCGGAAAGTAATAAAAGGATTGGAATGAGGTCTACCCAGGAGATCTTTGACCTCCCTAAGAAAAAAAAAATCACAACACAGAAAAATGAGCCATTTAACTAAACGCACATTTGCTCTCTGTTTCCTCCTTTACCCCTGACTCGCCGAAGAGAACTGAGGCTTACAACTAGATGGAAGGAGAAAAGGATACATCCGGTCAAGCTTATGGCTTAGATTTGTAATCGCGCAGCTTGCAACAGCAACACACACAGATTTCACGAGTCTGACTAAGCTTAGAAATCTAGATTTTGTGAGCTATCAAGGTAGGTATTTAGTCAGATTCTGGTAAACAGACCGAGTCAAAGACGCGTCTCTTCCTTCTGAATGAGAAAACTCTACTCCAAATTCTCGATTCGAATTTCGCAGTGCGAGTCACTAATATGAAAAAAAAAATGCTTACTGAAACCCCCACCCCTCTCGCCCCTCTCTGACTCCTCTGAAGACAAACGAAACAAATCAAGCACCATGTGAAGCAACAAATAAGAGTCGCACATCCAGCAAAATCGAGCCAAATACGAAATCGATCGAACGGAACATCAAAACAGTAGCACCTTGCCCAGATCTTGCGCCCTGTCCGAGCCCTCGGTTCTCAAAAGATTCGATGCTTGTCTGCAGAACAACAAGCACAGCATTAATAGAGCACAAAAACAATTAAATCCCATATTTCAGTGTAGATTCGTCACGTATGCCCGTATGTTTGCAGTGTAGAGAGAGAGAGAGAGAGAGAGAGAGAGAGAGAGAGAGAGAGAGAGAGCGCAATGATTACTGATTATAAAAGAGGAGAGCTTCGTCGAGCAAATCGTCGACGCTGTTGAGGACTTCATTGATGAAAAGCTGGGGCTTGAGATTCAGCGATTCGAATATCGCCTCGCTCTCGCTTCCTTCCATTTCTCACGAAACCCTAAATCTGAACCACCACAACTCTACAGAGAGTGAGAGAGAGAGAGTAGGTCTTTGAAAATTTTCCCGCCTAGAAGGTCGAAGAATCAAGAAGGGAATCGGCTGCGAGGGGAGGGAGGGAGGTGGGGGTGTGGATCGTCTGCCATGATTTCCCCCTGCCATGTGAGAGAGAAATTTAAAATTTGAAATTGGGGGAACTCTCCCCTCTCACATGACCATGGCAGAGGATCCAGATCCGGCTGGTGGATCGTATTCCCGTCATGTTCTTCTTTTACGGGGCCGGTCTGATCGGGTCGGATCATGAAATAGGAATGTAAAGCAACGTGGGCCTTTTACAGATTTGAACATGTTGGGCCCGGCCCCACTCCCCACTATGGCGGGTTTACGAAGTTTTCTTTTGCTCCTTCGTAATCTCCTGAATTTTGAAATCTCCAACCCCTCTCTCTCTCTCTCTCTCTCTCTCTCTCTCTCTCTCTCTCTCTCTCCTTTTTGATAAATAAAACGGTACTTATCGAAAGATAGATAAATAGATAAACGAACGGCGGGGAAGGGCAAATATTTAGAGGTTACTATTAGGATTTTCTTGCCCGTTCAAAAAAGAGATAATGACATAAATGATCCATGAACTTTAGCTCAATATTTAATATGGTCCCTGAGCTTTAAATTTGTTCAATCTGGTCCTTGAACTTTAGCCTAATGTTCAATATGATCCTTAAACTTTTAGTTTGTTCAATGTAGTCCCTAGATTTTTACTACATGTTCAATATAATGTCTGAACTATAAGAAAATGTTCAATGTAATCCTTTCATTAATTTAAAATAAATTATAGTAATAAGCATTTTTTTGGTAAGATGTAGTAATAAGCATTTTCATATGGTTTATGGACTAAATTGAACATATACTAAAAGTTTAGAGACTAAATTGAACAAGTCAAAAATTTAGGGACTAGATTGCACATTGGGCTAAAGTTCAGAGGCTACATTGAACAAATTAAAAGTTCATGGATCACATTGCATATTGGGCCAAAGTTCAGTCGATCCGAGCCGTAATTGAAATTGGCAAAGTCTCGACCCTAGAGGGATCTCGAAAGTTGAGGCTTCGGGAAAGGAGAGCTCGGCAATATAATAACTCTTGACATGCCTCACATGTAGAAAGAACGCTCTTTCACATAAGGGTTGGCTCTGTTATGAGTTATTTTATTATTCATTATCATATATGTGAATGTCCACCATATTACTAAATATCATTTTTATTATTATAAATATGAGAGCATGCTAACATAGAGGGTTAGACAATTCATTCATATCATTCTCCTCTTTTCTTCTTCATCCGAGCGAGGATGACCCAACTTATGATGAATGGTACACTGTCGATTGTCGTATTTATAGTCAATTGTTGAATGCTATGGATATTTCTGTTCAGACTGTTATTAGCAATATTGATACTATTAAGGAGTTATGGGATGATTTGGCAGATTTATACTCATCTCTGAATGATTTTTCGCGACTCTATGATGTCGTTTGTGAGTTATTGAAGCCGGCTCCTGCTGGTCGGCCTCTGAACGGGTATTATGAGGAATTTAAATCATTTGCTGATGAGTTTGATCGGTTAGTCTCGTTTACATCTAATCGGGCTACTTTTCAATAACAACGAAATCAGTTTCTGGTCACCTGCTATCTTAATGGACTGGGAGCTCAGTTTGATACTGCTCGGTTACAAATTCTTTCAGATGCTCGAGTACCTTCTCTTAGAGAAGTTCATCGCCGTGTTCTTCGTATCGAAAGTCGTGAGGAAGTTAGATTTGTCCCTTCAGAAGTTGGTGAATAGGCTGCTGCTCTATATATGAACAAAGGAGGTGGCCGTGGTGGCGGAGGCCGTGACCGAGGGGGAGCTCGTGGTAGCATTGCTGATTAGGGGTGATCGGTTCACAGGATGTGTGGTTTTACCCTAGAACCGAGAACCATCCGCTAGAAATCGGTTCCACAAAATACGAACCGTGAACCAACCGCTTCTTCTATGAATCGTGAACCAACCGAACCATCGGTCCAGTCTAATTTTTGGTTGGATTTCGATTACGTTTCTACCAAGCAAAAAATGAAAAAAATGAAATAGGCGAGGAAACAAATTCACCTTGTTCCATCGTAAGTAGCCATAGGATTATGCTCCAAAGAAGCATAAGGACAAAATAAAAGAAAAAAAATAAAGGAACTCAGTAAAACATGGTATGTAGCACCTGCAGAATAATGAAAACCGAACCGATAAAATAATATACATTCAGATTATATAAGGGGGCCGGTTCATGGGCTGGTTGGATGGTTCGCATTCAAATCCGTAAACCGAACCGATAAAATCGGTTCTGGAAAATTGAAACCGATAACCGAACCGTACCCGTCAAAAACCATCCAAAATCAACCGATTGGGTACGGTCTGGTCCGGTTTGGTTGGATCGTGATTTTTCTGCTCACCCCTATTGCTGATCGTGGTCGGGAAACTCGTACCTGCAATTACTGTGGTATTATTGGACATATTCGTAGCTATTGCCGGAAGTTACAAGCTGTACAGGCAGCTTCTAGTTCACGGACCACAGCAGCTCATGTTGCATATGAGATTATGCCTATGGACCAGAAAGTTATCACAATGAGTTCAGAGGAGTATATTCGCTACTTGGAGTTTCAGACCTCAGGGAGTAGAACTACATTTGTCTCTGTTGCGAAACTACAGCAGTCATCTGATTATTCCTCTACCTCAGCATGTGCAGCTCTTCCTTCCGCTGATTGAATTATTGATTTTGGTGCAGGTGCTCACATGACGGGTAATAGAGGTATTCTTACTGCATATAAGTCCTCGTCTCCGTTATGCCATATTACTAGTGCGAACGGTTCATCGGCGACAGTTTAGGGACACGGAGCTGCACGACATTCCAACAAGATCTCCTTATCTTCTGTTTTATATACTCCTGGCATGCCATTTAATTTGTTATCTGCTGGTCGTATCACACGGGATTTGAATTGCTCCGTTACTTTCTATCCTGATTATTGTGTTTTGCAGGATCTGTCGACGCGGAAGACTATCAGTAAAGGAAGCGTCTATGGTGGGATCTACCAGCCAGATGGTACTTCCATTCTAGCTATACTAGTGAAAGAGACTGATGTTTTAGACATTCACTATCGTTTAGGACATCCCTCTTTGTTTATGTTGCAGTTATTGTTTCCTCGTTTTCGTTCGGTGTCTACAATAAACTGTGAGTTATGTCAGCTTGCAAAGCATAGTCGTGTTTCTTTACCACTAAGTATATCTCAACAAGCAACTGCACCATTTGTCTTGGTCTATTCTGATGTGTGGGGACCTAGTCCTATTGTGTCAGCCTTTAGTTATCGTTACAATGTTCTTTTTGTTGATGATTTCACAAGAATGTCATTTGTTTACTTAATAAAAGAATGTTCTGAGTTATGTTCTGTGTTTCATGAGTTTTATTCTTCTGTCTACACTCAATTCCATCATAATATCCAAGCCTTACAATTTAATCGTGGAGGGGAATATATGTCGGATCATCTCCATCAATTTCTTTGTTCTCATGGTATTCACCATCGTCTTTCATGTGCTCGTACACCTCAACAGAATGGTGTTGCTAAGCAAAAGAATCGCCATCTTATGGATACTGTTCGTGCTCTTCTTATACATATGCATGTTCCACAGAAGTTTTGGGGGATGCTGTCCTTACAGCATGCTATCTCATTAATCGCATGCCTCTTTCTTCTTTTGGTGGCAATACGCCTAATGGGCTCCTCTTTCCTGAACGCAGTCCCTTTCCTCTTTCTCCTAAAGTGTTTGAGTGTACTTGTTTTGTCCATGATGATCGTCCAAGTGGATCAAAACTAGATCCTCGTGCACTCAAATGTTCTTTTATTGGTTACTCACGAGTGTCAAAGGGTTATTGTTGCTATTCTCCTACCTTAGGAAGAATGCTTACCTCTCGTCATGTTACATTTATAGAGTCTCAACCTTTCTTTTCTGCACATGGCTCTAATTCATCTTATCCAATCCCGCAATTGTCCGAATCCACATCTTCTGACCCTGTCCTTATTTATTCTCCACCAACGGTCTCTCATCCAGTTATCTCTCTAGCATTTTCCCTAGACAATGCCTCCATTGACAATTCTCTTTCTATGCCAGTCTCTCCTGTGGAGGATCCTCTTGCTGAGATAGTCTCTCATGTTGCTGACCCATTCGAGACTAATACTATCGAGCAATATGTTGCTCGTCGTAAGAGCTACCGTGCCTGCAGGGATCGCCCTCTTTATACATATTTCTACAAAGGTTTATCAGTAAGTTTGTTGGTTTTTGTGGCCAATATCGATGCTATTTCTCTACATGTTTCGATTTTCGAGGCTCTTCAGCAAGCATGTTGGCGTTTAGCTATGGAGGAGGAAATGAGTGCCCTCCAACTCAATCGGACTTGGTCCTTGGCTAATCTTCTTTTTGGTGCTCAGGTTATTGGCTGTCGTTGGATGTTTTCCGTGAAGGTCAATCCTGATGGAACTGTTGCTCGTCTGAAAGCTCGGTTGGTTGCTAAGGGTTATACTCAAACTCATGGTCTTGATTACTTTGAGATATTTTCTCCAGTTACAAAAATGACATCTATTCGCCTCTTCTTATCCCTTGTAGCTGTGCATTCTTGGTCTATCCATCAGTTGGATATCAAGAATGCTTTCCTTCACGGTGATCTTGCCGAGGATGTTTACATGGAGCAGCCCCCAAGATTTGCTATTCAGGGAGGGAAAGTCTGTAAGTTTCGTCGCTCTTTATATGGTTTGAAACAGTCTCCTCGAGCATGGTTTGATAAATTCATCTCAGCTATTTGCAGTTTTGGTTTGCTTCAGTCTCAAAAGGATCATGCAGTATTCTATCGACGTGCTACTACTATGTGTATCTTTCTAGTTTTATATGTGAATGACATTGTCTTGACAGGGGATGACGAGCATGGTATTGCTGAACTGAAAAGATATTTGTATACTCATTTTGAGACGAAGGACCTCGGTGATTTGAGATACTTTCTTGGGATCGAGATGGCCTGGAAGAAAAAAAGTATCTCTTTGTCACAGCGTAAGTATGTTATGGATATCTTAACTAAATTGAACATGCAGCAATCTCGGCCCGCAGAGTCGCCTATGGAACCAACATTAAAGCTTCTTCCTGATCAAGGTAACTTGTTTGAACATCCTGAAAGATACCAGCGTGTTGTTGGTAAACTAAATTATCTTACTACCATGGCTGGGCCTGATCTTGCATATTCGGTTAGTATGGTTAGTTAGTTTATGGCAGCACCTAGACAACCACATTGGGATGCTGTTTTGAGGATTCTAAGATATCTTCGAGGTAGTCTTGGTAAGGGAATTGTTTTTGCTGCTCATGGTCATGCTAGCATGGAGTGTTATACTGATGCTGATTGGGCTGGTTGCCCTATTGATAGGTGATTTATCTCTGGATATGCTTTGTATGTTGGTGGTAATTTAGTTTCATGGAAGAGTAAGAAACAGGATATTGTGGTGAGGAGTGGTGCTGAAGCAGAGTTTCGAGCTATTGCTATAGCTACTGCAGAGATTATGTGGACTAGACATCTTCTGAATGAGATTGGATATGGATCGAGTGGTCCCACTTCGTTATCATATGATAGTAGTTCATCAATTCACCTTGCTTCAATTCCCGTCTTTCATGAGAGAACAAAGCATATCGAGATAAATTGTCATTTTGTTCGACAAGAGTTTACACGTGGTAGTCTCACTCTCACACACATTCGCACTGGAGATTAGCTAGTAGATGTGTTTACTAAACCTTTAGCTAGGCAACGGGTTCGCTTTATATGTAACAAGCTGGGCATGGTCGATATCTATGCCTCAACTTGAGGGAGGGTGTTATGAGTTATTTTATTATTCATTATCATATGTAGGAATGCCCACCGTATTACTATGTATCATTTTTATTATTATAAATATGAGAGCATGCTAACCTAGAGGGTTAGACGATTTATTCATAAAATTCTCCTCTTTTCTTCTTCTTCAGACAGGCTCGCGACTGTTCTATACTTTGAACTTATGGCCTCAACAAGAGATGGTAGGTGTCTCATCTCTTTAGCTCTTGCGAAGAGTGTCCGATCTATTGTAAATATCAACATCATCAATATCAACATCACCTTTATCCCAAAGTAGTTGGGTTCGGCGGTCGATGAACCCAAAAACAAATAAAATAGAAACAAGATCGATTGAGGAAAACGAAATAATTATACAAAAATAAATAAAAATAAAAATATATACCGCAAAAAGGACTATAAAGGACAGTCAAGAACATATGAATAATGCCCCTTCACAATGCTAATAGCTTTCTTTCACTCCGTCCTAAGATAAACCGTACACAATCTATTTCTCACATCATTAAATCTTATTTTACTACTTCCCCCAAATAAGTTTCGGCCGACCTCTTCCTTTCTTCATGCCACATTCTCAGTAACACACTTCAACAAGAAAATATTTTTGAAAATATACAGTATAAAAAAAATTCAAAAAGAAAAAAGCTACATGAAACTCATAATGTACAAGTCACGATAAGTACATACCTTACTTTTTTCCTAAACCCCATCCAAGGGGAACCAAGCTGTGTGGCATGCAATGGATCGGCTATGACAACCTTTGTTATTATCTATAAAATTGCATCATTATTTTGCCATGTGAACTATTTTTCTTTTTTGTCGAAAGTTTCATGAGAAACAGTAGTACATAACTTCAATGCAAATCAGACAAAGCAAGTAAATCTGGAAGTTAAATTAACTTGGTACAAACCTGTAGAGACTCGTTCATTCCACAAAGACGACAATCAGCGGTCGATCACCGAACCTTCGTATCAACATCGGTGATGAGGACACGCCAAGATTTCCCTCTCCAGTAACTATGGCTTTGCCATGTGAACTTGTTTGCATATTCTCAAAAGGATGTCAAACTAACCATACCAATCGAAAGATTTAAAAATTCGATTGCATGCTCCACGCTCGATGTAGTATTTTCAATGTGCTCTCCCTCATCCGTAAGATAGATAATAAGGTTGGGGATTAACTAAAATTTGGAAAAAGTGTCAAAAAAGTGCTAAACTTATTGCATTAGTGCCAATTCAGTCCTAAACTTTTTTAATACCAATTTAGTCCTAAACCTTTTATTGGTGCTAATTCAATCACAAACCTTTTGTATTATTACCAATTTAGTCTCTTTTTTTTTTGCATTTATGCCAATTGAGTCAATTCGATGAATTTTGATTGAAAATCACTGGCGTGGACGTCAACTGTCCTATGTGGTACGAGTGGCACTGATATGGATATTTTTAATATATATTTTTTTTCATAATTTAAATAGTTTTTAAAAAAATATTTTTAAAAAACCAAAAATTGCTTAAAAATTTATTAAAAATATTATAATAATATTAGAAAATGTCCAAGTCAATGTCAGTCATGCCACGTAAGATAATCGACGTTCAGATGAGCGATTTTTAGCCAAAATTGGCCGGATTAACTTAATTGGCATAAATGCAAAAGATTTATGACTGAATTGGTACCAACGCAACAAGTTTAGAACTGAATTGACATCAATGGAAAAGGTTCAGGACTGAATTGGTACTAAAAAAAGGTTTATAACTAAATTGGCATCAATGCAATAGGTTTAGAACTTTTTTTTTTGGCACTTCTCCCACTGAAATTTCAATGTGTAGTAATGCAACGTGTAAACGAAAATTGGTTTTCTTTTTGTAACGTGGTTTTGTTCCAAGAGGAACGAGGTGGCGGTTCCAACTTGGCACCAATTTATTTTTATTTTTTTTGGAGTGGCACGTGGAATAAAAAATGAGCATGTGCACGACAACGACATATTTAGGGATTTCTCCGAAAGAAAGGTGGGAAAAACCAACTGTCTAGCGACATCTTTCTAGGAGCGCACACAAATGTACAATAGCAGTTATGAATCCAGAAGTGAAAACAATCTCTTCGTAGCTGTGTCTTTCCATTCTCTCTTCCCCCTCTAGAAACTAGAAACCAACGTTAAACCATTCTCTGTTTCACAAACCCTCAAATCCCGCCTCAAATTCTTGCATTGGAAATACAAAGGGAAGCACACGCACACCAGAAAAAAACAAGAAAGGAAGAAGCTCTCGCCCGATTCGGCCCCGAACACGACATGGCTCGCATCAGCAACACCATCGTCACGATATTGAACGTTCTGTCCGCCGTCCTGGCACTCGTCGCCGTCGGGACGTCCGCAAGGTTGATGGTGCACAGCAGCACGGAATGCCAGAAGTCCCTGCAAAGCCCTCTCCTGATTTCGGGCGTCGTCCTGCTGGTCATCTCCGTGATCGGACTCATCGGGGCGTGCGGGCGGAACAATTTCTTCCTGTACACCTATTTGACCTTGTTGTTCCTGTCCATCCTCGCGCTCATCGCCTTCACGGTGTTCGCGTTCCTCGTGACGAACGAGGGCGCGGGGAAGGCGGTCTCGGGGCAAGGGTTCAAGGAGTACCGGCTAGGGGACTACTCGCATTGGATGCAGAATCATCTGGTGAATGGGGAGAAATGGAACGACATTCGAAGCTGCTTGGTCGAGTCCAACCTTTGTGGGAGGCTCAGCGGAGACGTTCATCAGACACAGGCGGATTTTTATAAGCAGAAGTTGTCTGCCATACAGGTACTCTCGATTGTGAAATTATTCTTTTGTTGCTAGACTTTAGTAGGTATATTTTGAATGCATGCATCTTTACATGCGCAAGGGCAAATGAATTTCACATTAATCTCGGTTTCTCTGGTTTTCAGTCTGGTTGCTGCAAGCCACCAAGTTATTGCGGTTTCGAATTCACGAATGCGACCTATTGGACGGTTCCGAAGTCGGGCCCGGCAGTGCCCGACACCGATTGTCTGACGTGGAGCAACCACCAGGAAACCTTGTGCTACGACTGCAAATCATGCAAAGGAGGATTCCTAGCCAATGGCAAGAAGGAATGGAGAAATTTGCTGATATGCAATGTTCTTATCGTCGTCATTTACATCGTAGTCTACAGCATCGGATGCTGCGCTTCCAGGAACAATCGTGAGGATCGCAATTATGCCAAGTACAGAGGCTATCCTTGAATTTCACGATGCTTTGAGTTCTCCTGCTGGCTTAGATGACGATCTTCCCTGAGTCAACCTTAAAACTCTTTTGGTTGATTGGTTTTAGATTGTGAAGTTAACGAAGCCTTACATAGGGATTATTCACTTATCGCAATGTTTTCTTAAGCACTAGAGTTGCATATTCATGGCAATGTAAAGAGTCCAGAAAGCCTGCATCCTCTGCTGCAAAGTTATTCAATTTGTCTTCCCTCATCCACTACCTTTTCTCATCAAAATCAACCAACATTTGTTTTGCCATTGCCTGTACGAAGCACGTTCTAATACCACGACATGGCAACAAAGAAGCTTCTCGTTTCACCATGGCCAACGAATGCAATTAGGACATAGTTTTGCATATAAGCTATATCTGTGGATGGACCACCTGCGACAAACTGAGGAGACCATCATCTGCCAGAAATCAGTATTGTCAATACTATTCCCTGACAAACAAGGAGATTGTACATGGATGGACATGAAATGGAAGTCCAACATTTTCAAACATTTGAATTTGCAATACGTATCAGCCTCTTGATAAACTCTGGATGCAACAAAATTCCAGTGCCACTATAGTTAAGACCATCATCACTTGAGAAAGGTGCAGGCAAGAAATAAGAACACGTATGCCACTAGCGATGTTAAGAGTTCAAGCGTCCAGGTTGGTTGTATTAGAAATGTCGGAATCATTGGCACAAGGACAGAACCACAAACCCAGCCAGTTGCAAGTGCTCCCAGTCTGCAAGCAGCAAAAGTTTAAAAAGGTAAATGACCACAACACAAGTGGAAGATAGGAGGGGCAATGGATCGCATTATTGTAGCTTTACTTACCCAATAGCAAAAGCTCTACCTAAGCTTTTTGTCTTCTCATTCAAGAAATATATGCAAGCTGCCAAAGAGACTGCCACCTGCAAAAATTAAAGTCCACTTACAAATTTGACGCATTCGAACTCTGAACCAAGATCTGAAGCAAACTTGATATGGTGTCTTTGATAAAGTAAGAAAGCAGACAAAAACCTCATAATCTTAAATCACGGTATCAAACTCATGAAATAGAGGAAGAAACATATGAGGAGCATCAGAGTGCTCGCTAAGTAATTGATGCGATGTTCCCACAATGCTCAGGACATGCCGGCTCCAATAGCTAAGCCTCATTATTAGGAGTTCCTTCTTTGCAAGATCTATTTATCTTTGTAAGCAGCATATCAAAGTTGAGAAAGAGAAGGAAAAAAAAGGGACCGACTATCGCAACCACTTCTTAGGAAAAAAATGGTGTAGGGCCGGATACCACAGATCTAACGTTTGCCCCCCTACAGCATTATTGTCTTCAAATCTATCTAGCTATAATCATCATGCTAAAATTGGACTTTCTACATGCCGCTATTCTATGGATTAAGCTAATCCGTATACTGTCTTGATTCCAAGCAGCAGCCCAAGTCTAACGTTTGCCTCCCTACAGCATTATTGTCTTCAAATCTATCTAGCTATAATCATCATGCTAAAATTGGACTTTCTACATGCCGCTATTCTATGGATTAAGCTAATCCGTATACTGTCTTGATTCCAAGCGGCAGCCCAAGTCCCCAATTACCTATCTATTCCTCTTCCAGTCAAGCTAAATGATTCTAATCAGGAAGAATGCACTGGACACATAAGGAAGCAACTTACATAATCATCCTTGCAGTGACCAGAATAAGAAACAAGACAAACCTGAAATGCTGGTCCACCTTCAGCAGAGTTCATGATGCTCCACCCACCCATAAATGCAAAAAGAAATAATCTTCTAAATATAACATCAGTTGGAGGAAGCTCAACAAAATTGAGTAGATTCTGAACCCAAGGTGGTGACTCCTCAACCTTCTTCTTTAATCTGCTTTTTAAATTGATTTTCGTTTTCTTTCTGTGCTGAAAGCTTGCCATCAGTAATTTCTCAAAAGCAGCTTCTATTGACTCTTCACTACGCTCATGTCCAGAATACTGCTCTAGGAGGAAATTCCGTGAACCCCAGATTTCTTCCTCGGAAGCATCACGACTGATACCAAGGCGCTTATAAGGATCCCAAACATTGAGTCGAGGAAATGTTGGAGCACTACCTAAAACAAAGCGAAAACAAAAATCTTGAAATAAGGCTCAAGATATCAACACGCACACAGCCACCACAAAACCAGAATAACATTTCGTAGTTCACACAACTCCAAGATGAAATCTGGGTATCCTCACTAAGTCAACAATAGGGAACTTTAGATTTTCTTGTTTCCTCAAAAGCAGTCGCCAAAAAACACATATAAGAAACAGACAGCCGGCCCTCTGAAGTCTGAACTTGAAAATACATCATGACATCATGACTATGAATTTGTAACAGCAAATTTCCTTTCATAGTTGGCCATTTTAATAAGCACTCAAATGAATTTTTGTATACATTATTCAACACGCCATAATACCTCCCGTATTGGAACATAGCTCTGGAAAAAAATTCTATGCAAGATAAAAAGGGTTGCCAAAGGAAGGAGAGTTTTCTTGCATCACTAAATGAAAATGCAACGACCAGCGAAAACAAAAGAAGATGAATATAATACATAAAGCGGTAAGCATCACATGTGATCTTAGTATTTTAGGTGAGTTTGAAGTAGGACAGCGTGGTTTTAGCCGCTCCATTCATGCCAAGTGGAATGAATGGCAGTGTGCATCCACCCTCTAAAAATTGCATGTGCCTCAATTAATTAAAAAAAAAAACACTTCTTAAATAGTAACATGACCATTGAATTGCCACCAGGTTAAATAGTGTTTGGGCTTGAGATAGTGTTGTGGCACAATTGAAGGGAAAAAAATCATGTTTTATCTGGGAATAGAACAACTCCCTACTAGAAGAAATAACTAAAATCATGTTTTCCTGGGACTAGGAGAACTCCCTAGTTGAACTTTTTTAAGCTATTTGGCGGTTTGGGCCTTTCAAGTCCAGAATAAAACCAAACGTTGTCCAATGAAAGGGCTTCCAGCTGACATCATAATCTACCAATCTCAAAACACGGAGGATTAAATATCTTCCAATTTCATGACCAAAGAATCTCTCTTGGCCTAGTGATAGAAACGATGTTCGTCTATTGCCGAAAACCTAATGTTCACCTCAAGGATCTCTTTGTTGCTAGGAATAATCTGAATATGGAGAAGCCGAAAGGAAGTACAAAATTTTAAATTGTATTGTTAGTTGATCATACCACATCTCCAGGCAAGACAAATAATTTATGCTGCCATTATTTTCAAGCTACTGTCTTGGAATACCAAGGGCACCAATCTCTTAGTTTTAGTCAAAAGAGTCTGGTTTATCTAAATGCTAATTGCAGGGTGCAATGCTGCATACATAGCACATGACAACTGATTATCTCACTTGTCAATATGATATAATCAGTCCGCAAGATATTAAAAAAGCTAATGTTTTGTTTCGCAATTCCATTTTAGGATAATCTGGTGGATACTGAGTTAAGCTTCAGACTTTAGTAAGAAATGATGTGATGTATGCAGTTGCGAACAAAAGTAATATCTTCATACGGCTATAACAATCCATTGTAGTACTCATGTGCAGCCCAAACAATGCTCCAAATCCACAGGCTCATATCCTCATTATTCATCTCCCCTATATGCTCTAATAAAACTTCCAACGGTTCCTCACAAATACACGGGTGTCTCTCCTGTATCGCAGCTTGCATCTCCATCAAAGCTAAGGGCAATAAATACGCATGGAACACTACATCATTCTATTATCCCATTACATTCATCATGGTCATGGAAACAACTCAATTGCTTCATGCACCGACTAAAACCTAAAACAAACTTTCCTAAGCCTCGGGTAAATCAGAAATGATGGATAAACACAGATGAGGCAAACACAAAAGCATCCATCGGGCTAGAAAGCCCCAAGAAAAGAAAAAACAAAATAAAAGGGTTAAATACGCATAGCACAGAGGAACATTACCTTCAAGTGCACATCTTGGTGTCCTGACGATGGCAACAGAAGACGCCGGCTTCTCTGAAGTTCCACTGCACGAACTATGCGTACACCAAGAAGATAAAAGTTACCAGCTAAACAGAAAAACAAGCTGGACACATTACAAATTCAAGAGAAGCAAAATCCACTAGTCCAATTCTATCTTCAATTGGAATCTACATCATCAGCAGAAGCGCAATCAACGAAAAACTATTCAACGTCCTCCCATATGAACAACAACACATTAATTGAATCCACAGAGAGAGAGAGAGAGAGAGAGAGAGAGAGAGAGAGGGGTTACAGTTTTTGGCCGAGGAAAGGAGTTGCGAAGCTGGGGTTTGACAGGGAAAGAACGCCCATCCTTTCGACGATGACGAGACGAGGGAATCGGGACGAAGAGAAACCCTAAGCCGAGCGAAGCTGGAGTTTCATGAAAGCGAAGCAGGGATTGAAGACGAAGCCGAGAGGCTCAACTCCAACTACGACAGGGACACGCCTATCGGTATCCGGTAGACGGAGAAAGGGGGGAGATGGAAGAACTGCCGTTGAGGATGCGGCGTCGTTTTGTATGAAGGCCGCGACGAGTGGCGTCGGCGTTTACGATATGGTAACCGAGTTACCGAGCCCACTGTGTCCGTAAAATTTGTAGTTGAGAGCTAGACGCACCGACACTCTTTTAGGGCTTTCGTATGTGTTAAGTCCAATACTCTTTGATATTTTGACACTCTTCGATACTTTCTTATACGTGTCATCGCACGAGACATGCAAGCGACATGTGAATCCAGTATTTCAACATGTCATTTTGACACATAGTGAATAATTTTAAGCATTTTAAATAAATTAAGAGCTAACATGTAAATTATACTTATATCAGCCAGCACAAAATAATAATAATAATAATTGTGAATCCCTAATAAAAGAAGAAACTCATCGACGCGTCATGTCAATGTCGATGCTACTCAGTGATTTGAGTCTGCTGTGGCCCGTGGGAAAACAAATTGCAGTAGAATTCTGCTATTTTCTGCCATAATTGGCAGTGGGAAATGGTTCTCTATTGTTTTCGTAGACAGAGTAAGCACGGCCCAGGTCCAATCCAATAATAAATCGACCGTTTCGGGTTCCTCCTTGGGTGGAACAATATAAACTTTTTGGTTTAATTTTTCTCATTGCTTCAGGTTTTATTCAAATTTATTTTTAGTGGATTCTAAGTTTGCTCAAGTTGAATTCATTGTCAATGTTGAGGTGCAGTTTACCCTAGTTATGCTGGAGAATTGGCTTTAACGTTTGTCAAGCTTCTTCAATTAACATAATGATAAATTCTTGCTGGCTGCATATGTACTTGCTTGCTTTGCCGACCGACAAAAAGGATATGCTTGGTAACCTCTAATAACTTTCGGTAACGTGTGACCGCTCAGATTATAACATCACCACAATATATGTATGTATTAGACTAAACAGCAAAAAGAAGAAGAAGAAGAAGTTACGATCGGTTCTAATCCAACCCGGGAATCGGATCGGAACTAATCGTACCAATCCAATTTTGGGTGGACAGAGTCGGTTCCCAGTTCCACGAGTCGGAAACCGACCTTACCAGATTCAATTCTCGATATCGGAATGAGAATCGACCCATCTTGAAACCGATCATCCCAAGTAAACCAATGCCAAAGATACTTTACATGGGAATGGAATAAAGAAAGATTTCGAAAATTCACTCTCGAGTGACACCCTTTTTACAAAATTCCTATCTTAGCCGAAATATCTCATGAACTTAAAACACTTTTGACACGATAATAACACCTATTTCCTAGAGACTCGTTTCCTTTCCAACATAATCAATGAGTTTGATCGTTTTGAGTTTTTTTGACCCTATCAACCCCCTAAATTCATCGCTATTGAAAATAATAGTCGGACCACATGCTCGTCACGTGCACGGTTTCGGCCTTTCCAGAAAGCATTTTAGTCTAAAAGCCGGGCTTTTTTCCAAAATAATTTTTTTTTAAAAATTACCAAAACAATAGTAAAAAAATAATAATTCCTGAATTGGGTGCCAATCGGCAATGGGCCTGCCGATTGGGGCCCAAATCAATTTTTTTTTAAATAATAGTTATTTACTTTTAATTTATACTTTTTTATAAAAGTTTTAATTAAATAATAAATTATATTATAATTACGCAAACTTTGAGGGAAAAAAAAAGACAAGCACTACATAATTCATATTACATCATTCAAATTTACTTTTAATTTATATTTTTTTTATAAAAGTGGTAATTAAATAATAAATTATATTAGAATTACGTAAACTTTGAGGGAAAAAAAGACAAGCACTACATAATTCATATTACACCATTCAAATTTACTTTTAATTTATATTTTTTTATAAAAGTTGTAATTAAATAATAAATGATATTGGAATTACGTAAACTTTGAGGAAAAAAAAAAGACAAACATTATATAATTCATATTCCACCATTAAAATTTACTTTTAATTTATATATTTTTTTTTATAAAAGTTGTAATTAAATAATAAATTATATTAGAATTACGTAAACTTTAAGGGGAAAAAAAAGACAAGCACTACATAATTCATATTACATCATTCAAATTTACTTTTAATTTATCTTTTTTTATAAAAGTTTTAATTAAATAATAAATTATATTGGAATTACGTAAACTTTGAGGAAAAAAAAAAGACAAACACTACATACTTCATATTCCACCATTAAAATTTACTTTTAATTTATATTTTTTTTTATAAAAGTTATAATTAAATAATAAATTATATTTGAATTACGTAAACTTTAAGGGGAAAAAAAAGACAAGCACTACATAATTCATATTTCATCATTCAAATTTACTTTTAATTTATATTTTTTTATAAAAGTTTTAATTAAATAATAAATTATATTAGAATTACGTAAACTTTGAGGGGAAAAAAAGACAAGCACTACATAATTCATATTACATCATTAAAATTTACTTTTAATTTATATTTTTTTATAAAAATTTTGATTAAATAATAAATTATATTGAAATTATGTAAACTTTGGAATTACACCATTCAATATAATTTATTATTTAATTAAAACTTTTATAAAAAAATATAAATTAAAATGAAATTTTAATGGTGGAATATAAATTATGTAGTGTTTGTCTTTTTTTTTTTCCTCAAAGTTTACGTAATTCCAATATCATTTATTATTTAATTACAACTTTTATAAAAAAAATATATAAATTAAAAGTAAATAATTATTATTAAAAAATTGAGTTGGGCAACAATCGGCAATGGGCCTGCCGATTGGGACTCCTCCCAAATTCTGATTTGGGTGCCAATCGGCAGGCCCATTGCCGATTGGCACCTAATTTGGGAATTATTTTTTTTTTATTATTTTGGTAATTATTTTAAAAAAAAAAATATTTTGGAAAAAAGTCCCTAAAAGCCAGTGTAATCCCAGAACACGAGGTTGATATTAGGAGTAAAAAAAAATTGACTTTACCTCGTACTTCTCGCACTCACCGCTGGGGTTCGCTTCAGCCCACGACATTTTCATTACAAGTCACAACCCTCTTTTTACATTAACAGTGATTCTCCATTTCTAATTTTTCGATCTGTACTCGAGAAGCCCCGGCCCTTTCTTTCTTATCCACAATTTTTTTTTTTAAAAAAAAGAAAAATTCTTACCCATAATGATGGGGTGAATTTTGAGGATTTTTAATGCTTTTTTTTTTATGTGAATGTGAGCAGCACGAGAGAAACGCATTGTTTTCGAACCATAATCCGCCCTAGAAAGGGGCAAACGTGCACGTGTTCATTAGCTCGAGGATTAACGGATATGGATGACTAGGTTTCTGTTCCAAACTTATTTTTGGAACATGTTTGAAACAGAAATTCGTTTGGTAACATAATTTATATTTTTTTTATTTCTAAAATAAAAAGTTATTCCGGAAATATATTTGAAGGATAAATGAGAAACAAAAAATTTTATACTTCTCGAAAAAACAAAAATAGAAATTTCCTACCCATAACTTTTTCTCAAGTACCCACTGTTGTCGATCACCACCTGTCGCCGGCCGCCACCTCCACCGGTGACCTCCACCTATCGTCGTCGGCCGCCACCCGTCGGTGACCTTCGCTGGCCGTCGCCAGCACCCACCGACAACCTCTGCCAAGGACTTCTGCCGGCCGTCGCTGCCCACCGCCAATCGCCGCCCACCGCCGGTCGCCGCCATCACCGGTGACCTCCGTCAGCCGCCACCACCAACCGCCCCTGCCACCCACCGGCGACCTCCGCCTATTGTCATCAACCACCGTTGCCGCAACCCGCCAGCGACTTCCATCGGTCGCCACCCATCGTCGCCGACCGCCGCTGTCACCACCCATTGCCGACCGCCGCTAGCCACCGCTATCACCACTGGAGTGAAAAATAAATAATAATTTTTTGTTTTTAAATAGTAAATAATAATTTTCTAGAAGTAGAAATTTTCAACTATTGTCAAACAAACTTATGTTCTATGATGAAAAATTTTATGTCATTATCAAATGCATTTTTTTAATGGCGCTATTTCCACTCGTATTTTGGCTAAGGTACTCATCTTTTCAATCAATAGACCGAAATACCATTCTCCTCTTCAAGTTATTGTTTCTTTTTTTAATCAACCTAACCAACATAACTGCCTTTATTTCTATTTTTCCTTTTAAATATTAAATTTACAATATAAATGTCAAATTACACCCAATAAATTATCATTCTACAATACATCATGTTATCACTTTTCGTAGTGAAGTTCGTTATTTTTAATTTACGATCTCATGCTTTTAACTAGAAAAGCTAAATAAAATGTTAGCAATTTCTGATTATAATGGCTTATGAACACACAATTAACTGTTTATTTTTTATGAAATAATTCAAGGGAAAATTTATTTCAAAGTTGAAATTTAGAATCCAATATAATTATCAGGCAGATTTTGATTTTCAAATAAACTTGTAGGTTTTTAAAGCTACAAAATCGCTTATTTGTGCCTTTTTTTTTGTAGCTTTTCACATTTTAATATGAATTGCAAGATAGGGTGAAAATTTATTTACACATTCTGCACTTTCAAACTCGCATAAGATTTTTTTAGGGAAAAATTTTAAGCATATTTTTAATTTTTATCAACTTGCTATTAGACTGAATTTACAATCAATATAACTCCTTTCTTTATATCAAGAGTTAAACAACACAAAATTTTATTTTATTTTCCTTTATGTGTTTATCCTTTGTTAATACATATCTAAATACAAATATGTTCGACATTGAAATCGGCAGAGAAGAGGTAGAGAGGAGAGAGCGACGTTAGAGAGAACGTGAGGAGAAAACCGTGTAAACCCTACGTTGGGTACACGTCTTGTATTTATAATAGATAATATCTCATAATAAACACAATAAATAAAATAATATAAAGAAAGTGAAAGCCCACATGACTTAACACTCCCCCTCAAGCTGGAGCATAGATATTCATCATGCCTAGCTTGTTACAAATAAACTCTATCGTCTTCCCAGTAGTAGATTTTGTAAGGACGTCTGCAAGTTGATCACTAGTCCGAACATATCCGAACTCGATGACATTCCTGAGCAAAGCATCTCTGAAAAAATGACAATCAACTTCGATGTGTTTAGTCCTCTAATGAAAAACTGGATTATCTCTAATATGTAGGGATGACTGATTATCACACCATAATTTTGAAGGATAATCAATGGAATAACCTATCTTCGTCAAAAGCTGCTGCAACCACATAATCTCAGCAGTTGTACTTGCCATTGAGCGAAACTCTACTTCGCAACTAGATCGGGAAATCACATCTTGCTTCTTACTCTTCCACGAGACAAGATTACCACCCATAAATATAGTGAAACCAGATGTAGATCGCCTATCAGCGGGAGATCCAGCCCAATCCTCATCACAAAATGCTTCGATGCGAGAATGTCCGTGATTTTTATAGATAACACCCTTGCCAGGGTCATTCTTCAAATACTTTACAATCCGTAGAGCAGCTTCCTAGTGAGGAACACGAGGGTCAGCCATAAACTGACTAACAACACTGACTAGAAAGGCAACATCAGGTCTGGTCATAGTGAGATAATTGAGTTGTCCCACTAATCTACGATATCTCTCGAGCTCTAGAATCGGGGCCCCTTCTTGCGGCATGAGCTTATCACCAGGAATCATAGGAGACTCACAATATTTTGCCCCATAAAGTCCCGTATCCTGCAATAAATCTAAAACATATTTCCTTTGAGACAGAAAAATACTATTCTTACATTTAGAAACCTCGATGCCAAGAAAGTATCCCAGAGGACCAAGATCCTTGGTCTGAAACTGACTGTGCAGGAACTCCTTGAGCCTAGAGATGCCTGCTGAGTCACTGCCAGTGATCACAATATCATCTACATATACAACCATGTAGATACAACCTACAGGAGAAGTATGATAGAAAACAGAACTATCCTTAATACTCTGCTTCATGCCAAAATCTCGTACAATAGCTGTAGTAAATCTGCCAAACCATGCACGAGGTGACTGCTTGAGACCAGGAGCGACGAAGACGACAGACCTCATGAGACTCCCCTTGAGCAACAAACCCGGGAGGTTGCTCCATATACACCGCTTCGTCAAGATAGCCATTCAAGAAAGCATTCTTGACATCAAGCTTATGGAGGATCCAATCACGGGAGGCTGCCAAAAATATAAATAATCGAACGGAGGCCATTTTAGCCACCGGAGAAAAGGTCTCAAAATAATCAATTGCATATTGTTGAGCATATCCTTTAGCAACAAGACAAGCCTTCAAGTGAGCAAGCGAGCCATCTGGGTTAAATTTGGCAGTATAAACCCATTTACAACCAATAGCCTGCTTACCTGTGGGAAGAGAAACAAGTTCCCAGGTCTCATTCTGGACCAAGGTCTGCATCTCATCCACCATAGCAGTACGCCAACTAGAATGAGACAAGGCATCAGAAACTGACCGTGGAACAGAGATGGAGTCCATAGTGGCAATCAACGCTTGTGTCTGAACAGATAAACCCTTATAAGAGTCTGTATAGACAGGTCTATCACGGCATGCACGAATACCTTTACGGAGAGCAATAGGCTCATCAGCTGAAGGGAGATCCGGCACCAATGGAGAGGTATCCAGCGGAGCTGGCTCTGGCAAAGATGCATTCGAAGGAGGATCCAATGATTCATCAGAAGGCACATTGGACGGGGTCGAAGAAATCACAGGAGCCGGTTGCATATTGGCTGTAGGCGTGGATGGTGTCTCAGAGGTGGAACTGGACAAAGGAAGATGGATCTGGACATCCTTCAAGAAAGTAGATGGAGAATCATCCTTGGTGCCATAGGACTGAGAGTCATGGAAGGTAACATCTGCAGAGACAACATAGCGACCCAAATCTGGAGAAAAACAACGATAACCTTTTTGATGACGAGAATAGCCTAGAAAAATACAACGAAGAGACTTAGGGTCGAGTTTAGAAACTTTAGGTCTCGTATCGCTAACGAAACACACACACCCAAATATCTTAGGAAAGAGAGGAAACAGAGATTTAGTAGGGAACAACACACGGAAAGGGATTTCTCCTTTGAGAATAACAAAGGGAAGACGATTGATAAGATAACAAGCGGTCAAAACTGCATCCGCCCAGAATGATTGAGGAACATTATGCTAAAACAAGAGAGCACGAGCAGCCTCTAACAGATGCCTATTCTTGCATTCTGCTACACCATTCTGTTGCGGTGTATCAGGGCAAGAAGTTTGATGAACAACACCATTACAGGAAAGAAACGATTGGAATTGAGAGGATAAATATTCCCGATCATTATCACTGCGCAAACATTTAATAGAAGTAGAGAATTGAGTTTGAACTTCAGCATAAAATTCACAAAAAATTTGGAACACCTTAGAACGATTTTTCATTAAATAGACCTACGTCATCCGTGAATGGTCATCAATAAAAGTTACATAATATCTGAAGCCAAGCTTTGACATGACATGACAAGGACCCCATACGTCTGAATGGACTAACTCAAATGGAGCTAACACTCTTTTATTGACTTTAGGAAAATAAGGCACACGATGGTGCTTAGCAAACTGACACGACTCACATTCAAAGGAGACATTCTTAAATTGAGGATATAGCTTTTGAAGGGTAGTAGGAGATGGATGGCCAAGACGACAGCGAATCTCGTATGGACTAGGGGATGTGGCGGAGTAGGCAACTGACGGTGGTGTAGCTTCAATAATATAGATTCCTCCTTCAACCCTTCCTCTACCAATGGCCTTCCTTGTCAAAAGATCCTGAAAAATACAACCATCAGGAAAAAATGAGACTGAACAATTTAACTGTTTTGTGATCTGACTAACCGATAGTAGATTAAAGGGTGAACTCGGAACATAAAGCACAGAAGACAATGTTAAATCCGATGTAAGACAGGAAGTCCCACTTCCCTTTACAATTGTTGAAGAGCCATCCGCCACAGTAATATCACTAACATGTGATGAAGAGGAATAGGTTGTAAGATTACTTATCATCCCTGTCAGGTGATCTGAAGCACCAGAATCAACAACCCATTTGCCACGAGACATGGAAACGCATGCCGTATGATTACCTGTTTGTGCATATGTAGCAGTAGAAGCTTGCCCCTCTATCTGAAACTGAGTATATTTTGAAAATTCCTCATCAGTCATCTCAATCATTCTTCTTCCGGCAATAGGAGAGGACTCTCGGATCTTAGAAGATGTAGGTATTGAGGCATTGGCCACCTTGTTACTACTCGGATAACCGTGCAACTTATAACAGTTGCTCATTAGATGACCGGGATACCACAATGATGGCAAATACGCTGGTCTTTATTACCAACACGGCCTCCACCACCACCGCGTGATGCACCACTTCCAAAAGAAGATAACAGTGCAGACTTGTCAATAGATTCTTGTTGCACAGACGGAGTATGAGCTCCAATGGTAACGCTACTTAACCGATTATAGACCTCAGGAATAGACATGAGAACCCTCTCAGAGAGGATTTGGTTTTTAATTGACTCAAGTCCAGGATGAAGACCCGACAAGAAACACATAACACTGAGCTGCTCCCTCTGTGCAATCATCTCTGCAGGACTAGTTGGAATTGGCCACAACAAATCAAGTTCATCAAACAATGCCTGAAACTCTGTATAAAACTCTTGAATAGACCGCTCCTCCTGATTAAGTTGAAATAATTTCTTCAACACATCACACACGCGAGATTTGTTGTTGGTGTTTGAATATAACATAGTCAAACGATTCCACACATCTCGAACCGTCGGACAATTAGCAATCATAACCTTAACTTTACGATCCATAGAATTTAAGAGAAGTCCGAAGATACGGTTCTCTTTAATCTCCCAATTCAAATAATTAGGATCGGTAGACTCATGAGGCAAATCAGTTAAGTGTTTAGCCTTATCCATACCTTTTAAACAGACGAGAATAGTCTTTCGCCAAATCTGAAAATTTCGGGCTTCTTCTAATTTTTCATCGGACAGTCTCGTTGGGAAAGATACAACACCCTCGGTACTGTTGGAGCCTCCATAGCCTGCTTTAAAACCACCACCCATGTTCACCTCCTTTTGTGGATCATCTCCTGCCATTGTCGTTGCAAAAGAAAGGAGACACCTACTAGGTCTCTACACAAAGAATCCAGCACCTCTGGACCGAAGCAAGAAGATAACAACACCAGTACTTCAAGACTGAAAGCAGAAGACCAGCCTACACCGCTGGGTAGGTCGCGACAGGAGATGATGTAGAAAAACACAGAACCTCAACCTCTACAGGAATCGAGGGGCTTAAAAGCCATGCTTTTGTGTACCCATTATAGAAGAAAAGAGAAAAAAGAAAAGAAGAAGGAGAAGAAGGTGAGGGCCGATCAAAATAAGGGATGTAACAAAACCTTGCTCTGATACCATGAAATCGGCAAAGAAGAGGTAGAGAGGAGAGAGCGACGTTAGAGAGAACGTGAGGAGAAAACCGTGTAAACCCTACGTTGGGTATACGTCTTGTATTTATAATAGATAATATCTCATAATAAACACAATAAATAAAATAATATAAAGAAAGTGAAAGTCCACATGACTTAACAGACATTTTACTATGCTTTTAACAAATTAATCGTTTCTATTTTGTGAGCAATTTTGTTTTTCCGTTTTTATCAAGATCAACTAAAAATAAAGGTTGATCATAAAAAAAAACTAAAAATAAAGGTAGATTTTTGGATTAGCCTGATAAAAAAAGAAACATTTATTTGAAGAAAGACAATGGTATTTTGGTAAGTTACCTAGCTAAAAAGAGTGTCTTAGCCAAAATAGGAGTGGAAATAGCGCCGCCCCCTTTTTTTTTTTGGCTAAAAAACTCATTTAAAAACCGAAATAAAAAAAAATTATTTTTAGTCAGAAATCTATTTCTAGAACAAAATAGTTGTCATTCACCCCAAGCTTATAGGCGATTTTGGAACAAAATCAAGCCTGAGTGGAACTTTGAGAAGCAGACGCCACTTCAAATGGTTATTGAGTCGAAGTGATCATGTCTCGGGATACTTCGGAACAAAGTTCAGTCTTAAGGAACTTTTGACAAAAAGGACCGACTGCAGACCAACTTTTGCAAATTTTCCCCGAAAAAATAAAATTACATTTAAATGCTCTATGAAGATTCGAAGGAATATGGCATCGAAACATAAAGCCAAACACATGTTAGTTTCCACATGCACCGTCCAGGTTACTTCGGCTAAAGCTAATCAAACAATGCCTCATTTATACTAAAGCCCACATGTGTAAAGAAAGACCTTGTGATGTGCAAGCGGATGCATTAACATGGGCAAGATTGTGGTTCTAAAATGACAAGTGGGCAGTAGTTGCATTGTCTTCTAGGAGAAAAGAAAATGCTCTGGTACCAGTAGAGGTTCAGTATGTCTTACGTCTTGTTCCTGAGGCACTTGGCCAGCGGAATCCGTCTCCTCTCCAAGAGAGCAATGGCTGATGCCACCCTCCGGCCCGCCGTTGAGAAAATCGCGGGACGTTTCGGCATCTGCGACCTCCCTGGAGTAGTCTGGGAACATGGATTGGTGTCGGAAAAAACAGCTCAAGAAAGTAGCTAGCGCCGAGCACGGCGTCCGCCGTTAGAGCTGGTCTTAAGGATGAGCGGGGCATCGCAAGGTCATGCAAGACGCGCGACCTTGCACGTTATGTTGGAGGGGACAAAGATAACATAAAGGTGGGTCGTGGTTCTGATGGTGAAAGCAAGATCTGTTGGAGGTAATGGGTTTTGAGAGAGTAGAGAGTGTTTGCTTGAAGTATTACACCTTGAGACATCAAGTTTGGAATGCTCAACAGTGTTACCTCCAGCGTAGGGCGAACCCTAGAATATATATAAGCAAGCTATTGGGCTCCAGCCCAAATGAACCCAAATAACCAAGCCTTCACCTATTGGGCTTGTATGTGAACATATTACATGGATTATATTCACAATATATCCAACAATCTCCTCCTATGTTCACCATACAGCACAATCCAATACGGTGGTTAGTGTGATGTTCAAACAAACATGAATCATCCACATTCAGTCCAAATAAGTGAATCATCCTTATCATGAATCTGTTCTGAGATCAGCATACCATAATAAATCTCTGAATCAGTTCACAACCAACATATGCATAGCAGTCAAGTATAAGTAGGCCAATCAAAATAGTCTGAGGCCTTACAAATACAAAAGATAAGCATAATGATGTTCACAACACAAGGACAGAAAATATAAGTCTCAAGTAAATGGACTTCATCAAAATGGGCATTTGCAGGTGAACTGTCAAGTCCCCCACACACTCTGAATGATATATTCATTTATCAAGTAGGTCATCCTGGTCAGGATCCCACTCATTAAGCTCTCCTCCATCTCTGCCATCCCCTGTAGAATTTCACATATGAATTTCATATTACTATGAATTCAATCATTTGAATAATCTACTAAAAGTGTTCAGTTCTACTAAAAGAACTTAGCACCATAACACAAGGCAAAGAAGAACATATATTGATGTCATAAAGCATCATAATATCATGTTCATAAGCATCAAGCCAGTTTCATAAATTATGAACAAGGCCTAAACAGTTTGATTTACAAAGAGCCATCAACCCAAGTTTATTCGTAAGAGAATAACCATTGCCTAGTTTCAAAGAACCGGACCAACAGTCAAGTCACTTACAATAACTTAGTCATGTAATGTCAAGTTTCAATTAAGAACAAGACCAACAGGCTTCTTATGCAACCAACTATTTCTGTGTTCCAATTTGGAATGTCACAATTACTGATTCCTTAAAGTCAAATAATCTCGCATCAAGTTTGGAATGGGATCATTTAACCAAAGGATAGTCCAAACCTGGTCGGATTGTATCATCAAGTTTGGAATGACACAAGCTTCCCAGATAGAACCTTTGAATCAGGTTAAAGCCATCTTCATCAAGTTTGGAATGAGACAACTAACCCTTTTCAGATTTATCGGCAACCATGAACATCGATGAAACACATAGAATGTGCTTATCATTTTGGCCAACAAAAGAAGATTCGATAATTCAAAACACACATTTAGAAGGTAAGTAAATGGTAATTAAGACTTATCTTTCAAAATCTTTAACCCCATTTCCCCCACTGTTTTGAATAATCGATCTTTAAACAAACCTTTTGTAAGAGCATCGGCCATGTTATCCTTCGATCTCACATCGATCAAGGTGATAACTCCTTGTTCTCTCAAATAATTCAACAACGCATGTCTCAGTCTCACATGTCTTCTCTTTGAATTAAAGAGAGCATTTTTGACGACTTGGACTGCCGCTTGATTATCACAGAACAGGCTTAAAGAATTTATCTTTAGCCGAGATAACGGAATATCCATAATCAGATTCTTTATCCACTCTGCCTCTTCACCGGCTGAAGCTAAAGCAAAGAGTTCTGATTCCATAGACGACAATGCAATACAAATCTGTCTTTTGGATTTCCAAGTAATAGCAGCTCCACCCAACGTGAATACATATCAACTTGTGGACTTACTATTTCCAATCTCTGAGCACCATGAGGCATCAGAATATCCATCCACAGTTGGAGGAAAACCAGAGTAACATAAAGCATAATCTTTAGTACCTTTAAGGTATCTCATCAGCCTACTGATAGCATCCCAATGCTCTTTACTAGGATTACTAGTGAAACGACTCAGCATGCCAACTGTAAAGGCTATGTCAGGTCTAGTGCAACTCATAGCATACATGAGACTACCAATCAGTTTCGAGTATTTTAACTGATCCACACTGGTCCCTTCATTGGGACTCAGTCTTTTATTATAATCATATGGTGTCTCAATCGGTTTACACTCACTGTATCCCCATGTAGAAAGTAGCTGCTCAATATAATGAGTCTGGCTAAGGGAGACGACTTGCCTTTCAAAGCTTACTTTCATACCAAGAATGGTATTGGCAATACCAAGATCTTTCATGTCAAATTCTTTAGCTAAAGTAGCTTTCACGTCACTCACTACAGAATGATCGGAGCCAAGAATTAACATGTCATCAACATACAAGCAAATGATAACTATCTTATTTGACATAGAACGATGGTAAAGGCATTTATCTGAGTAACTCGACTGAAAGCCATAACTCTTTACCACTTTGTCAAACTTAAGATGCCACATCTTAGGTGCTTGTTTAAGACCATACAAAGATTTGTTCAATTTACAAACTTTGCCCTCAAGTCCTTTCATGACATACCCTTCCGGTTGTTACATGTAAATTTCCTCATTTAACTCTCCATTTAGGAAAGCTGTTTTTACATTCAATTGATGCACTACAAAGTGTTCAATAGATGCCAAAGCAAGAATAATTCTTATAGTTGATAGATGACACACAGGTGAATAGACATCAAAATAGTCTATTCCACTCTGCTGTTTATAGCCTTTAGCTACTAAACGTGCTTTGTATCTGGCTATTGATCCATCACTATTCAGTTTCTTCTTCAATACCCACTTACAGCCTATAGCCTTAGCCCCTTTTGGCAAATTGACTAGCTGCCAAGTGTGGTTCTGTAGCAGAGAGTTAATTTCATCATCTATAGCTTCTGCCCAAAGTAGAGATTCCCTAGATCTCATTGCTT
This sequence comes from Rhodomyrtus psidioides, assembly GCA_021437785.1. Lineage (NCBI taxonomy): Eukaryota > Viridiplantae > Streptophyta > Magnoliopsida > Myrtales > Myrtaceae > Rhodomyrtus > Rhodomyrtus psidioides. The sequence continues at coordinate 5,891,303 of JAILYB010000015.1, read as the reverse complement.
CCTGATAGAAGAATGGATCATCCTCTAGATGATAAGTGACAAAGTCCTTACCAAAACTTTTGGAAACTCTCTCTCTTGTAGATACTCTAATTGGATCTGGTTCAACAACCAGTTGTGTGGGATTAGTGCCAGAAGGGCCTGTTTCAGATTCTACATTAGACTCTGTAATCATATCTGTAGATCCAGAAACACTCAATCCATGATCTCTGAGAAACTTATTTTCAAAGAATTCTGCATCTCTAGATTCTATCACTGCGTTAGTAGATAGATCCAAAAACCTGCCTGCAGCACTATCTTCTGCACTACCTAGATATACACAAATAATTGTTCTAGGTCCCACCTTAGTTCTCTTAGGATCTTGTATTCTTACATAAGCAATACAGCCCCAAGTTTTAAGAGTATCATATCTACAAGGATGCTTATGCCATATCTCATAAGGTGTCATAGACAACTTAGAGTGTGGCAACCTGTTCATGATGTGATTAGCAGTTAGAACTGCTTCTCCCCAATAGGAGGAAGGCATGCCAGCTGTAAGTAACATAGAATTTAATATTTCTGTTAACGTTCTGTTCTTACGCTCTGCAACACCATTTGATTGGGGTGAGTAAGGAGCGGTAGTTTCAAGTATTATGCCCTCTGAAGCACAAAATTCCTTGAACCCTGTCATTGTATATTCTCCTCCTCTATCACTCCTAAGGCTTTTTAATTTTCAAGTTGAGTTGATTTTCTACTCTGGACTTGAAAATCTTAAACTTCTCAAAAGCCTCATCTTTCGATTTCAACAAATAGACATGACAATATCTTGAAAAATCGTCTATGAATGTTATCAAATACTTCCGACCACCTCTTGTGACGAAATTTCTAAAGTCACAGAGATCAGAATGTATTAGCTCAAGAAGTTGTGTGCTTCTAGAAACCAACTTAAAAGGTTTTCTAGTGATTTTAGCTTGTGCACACACTTCACATTTGTCAAATCGAATAGAGGTGTCCAATGGAATGTTGTGAGTTTTAGCTAGATGTTGCATTTTTCTGTAGTTCACATGTCCAAGTCTATTGTGTAATAACTTTGGATCAATCAAAGTAGAACTCACATGGTTTATGCTATCAGTATCTAAACTCAACCTATACATGCCATTAACCATGAATGCACAACCGAAATAACATGAGTTAACTGATAAAGTTACTCTACCATTCATAGTTGAAAAGGACATACCAGCTTTATCAAGTAAACTCATAGAAATCAAATTCTTTTTCAGTAAAGGTACTACTCTAACATGTTTCAGAGTTAGTAATTTACCTGAAGAAAGCACCAAATTTGCAGTTCCAGCATGAGTCACCTCTGCCTTGCCACCATTGCAATTTTCTACGGTGTCTTTCACTTCTGTGACCTCAGTGAGTAAGTTCTTGTCATTTGTAGCATGACAGGTAGCGCCACTATCCAACCACCACTCAGAAGAGACATTGGCCTTTCCATCCTTCATCATTTCAGTAAAGGCTTGAGGCTCAGACTCATTAACTAGCATATTAGCCTCATTTTGTGGTGTGTCTTTCTTTTGGCTTCTTTGGTAGCTTACACTCTGCTGCCCAGTGACCCCACTTTCCACAGTTATGGCACTTGCCCTTCTTCTTTCTTTTGAAGATAGTCTTTTTGGCCTCTAACTGTGAAGAAGATTCACCTTTTGGTGACTTGAACCTTTTATGAGGTTTATAGGAATGTGAAACTAAGTTGGCAACTGACTTTTGTTGACCTACTTGTTCCAAACTCTTCCTACTATTATTTTGATCCTCAATGTGAATATACCTCTTTAATTCATCAAGTCCCATCTGTTCTTTCTGTTTGTGCATTTCAGTCTTGAAAGAACTCCATTCAGCAGGTAGCTTACTCAACACAAGACCGACAAAGAGATTATCGGACAAATCAGAGTTATCCTCTTTCAACTTGTTCCTCATGTTCTCAAGTTCAACTAACTGTGAGGTGACACTCGAATTCGTATTGAATTTAAAATCAAAGAACTTCTCCGCTAGGAGAGTTTTAGAGAGCCCCTATTGCTTTTGGAACTGAGTGTTCAAGTGATCACATATCTCTTTCGCCGTCTTATACTCACTATAAGTCATAGCTAGACGAGGATTTAGAGAATTCAACAAGTAATCTCTACAAAAATCTTCATCTTTGTTCCATTGATATTCGTCAACATCCTCAGTGGTAGATGCAAAGTCACTTAAAACAGTGTAGAATATTTCACGCTCTTTCATGCCAAATTGAACGTGCAATTTCCAACCATGAAATTCAGTGACATCAAATGATTGCAGCTTTATAATATCATAGGAACTATGTTTTGACATTCCAATTAGAGCAAAGAGTTAGAAAGAGTGCACCTTGGAGTCCTCGAAGCTCCCAAAGTCGAATAATGCCTCTAATCTTGGTCTAACTGCTCTGTAGAGATGGAATTTGCCAAAACTGACCCCAAAATTGAGTCCGGAGCGCCCAAACACCTTAAGATGGACTGTCCTTGTCGTCGAAAACTCGCTGAAAATTAGTCGAAAATACGCCACAAATACACTGGAAATACGCCCGAAATACACTGGAAATACGTCGAGAATACACCTGGAAATACTCCGGGAATACACTGGGAATACGTCGGAAAATACTCCACAAATACGTCTGGAAATACACCGAAAATACAGTACCCGCGTGTTGCTACAGTAATTCGGGTGCTACACTAAATTCCGCGTGCTACAGTGAATCCCGAGTGATACAGTGATCTTCAATCTACAGTAGACTCGAGCTACAGTAATCTTCAATCTACAGTAACCTCGAGCTACAGTAATCTTCAATCTATAGTGTTTCTTCCGACGGCCGTATCTCCTTCGTCCGACCTCCGTTCGACGCGAGTGACCACTCAAAACGTTCGTATCGATGAGACGAACAAAAACCAAGTGGTCTCACTTTCTGAAACTAGCTATAATTTCTGAAATCTTGATTCAAAGATTTCGGGTGCTACAGTAAAACCCGAATCTTCAACCTCAGATCTTGGCCAAACCAACCGTCGAAATCGAAAGTAGTTCGTACCTGCGAGTTCGTCTCGACGAGACCTTCAAGTAGATACATTGCTTGCTCAAATCCGACACCCGAAGATAATACTTCAAGATTGTTGGAGGTAATGGGTTTTGAGAGAGTAGAGAGTGTTTGCTTGAAGTATTACACTTTGAGACATCAAGTTTGGAATGCTCAACAGTGTTACCTCCAGCGTAGGGCGAACCCTAGAATATATATAAGCAAGCTATTGGGCTCCAACCCAAATAGACTCAAATAACCAAGCCTTCACTTATTGGGCTTGTATGTGAACATATTACATGGATTATATTCACAATATATCCAACAAGATCGACAGTTAAAAAGGGAATTGGGACCGCTGGATCGAGGTTGCTCCGGTTTTAAGTATCCTGAATTCGGGAAGTGTCATGTCGGGGCTCGTTTTGCTCGGCATCTTAAAAACTCACCCGTCATCGAGAAGCTGCCGGAGGCACCTTGACCTTTGTGTCTGCAGTTGGCTCAAAGCTCTTCCAGAGTCGATGTGTGAGCTGTGCCATCTGCAGAGGCTGAATCTGAGCGAGGGTATATCGTTGGAAAGTTGAAACTACTCACGGAGGCCGCATCTTGACTTTTGTAAATCCTCCCAAAGATCAAGCTGGTGAGTCTTTGACATCTTAATAACAGAGCGAGTAGCGACCGGTTTAGTTAACATGCCAGCGCAGGATCGGGACAGTTGACGATGCTGGTATAAGCCAGTTTACCGGGCTCGGAGAACTCGACAGGAAGTCTTGCTGTGCGATGCTTGCACCTCCTTGGAAAGGAGCAAGAGTCCGGCCAGGGGGTGGGAGGTGGTGTTGTTTAATCGGATAGGTCGATGCGCGCCGGGAAGAGGTGATGGAAAGCCTCGGAACACACCGAAACCTTAAAACCTCTGTCGTCCACGGATTCATTGGCCACAACTTCTCCATCTGCGTGCGTCTCTCGGCCTTGGATCAACTTCACCTCCTCCGTTCCTTTGCAATCATCCAGGTAGGTACTGTCATAAACTCGCCCAATTAGTACTTTTACTTTTTGCGTTTATACGTCTCTTTACCAATTTCTGTCCACTTTTTGCCATTAGAAAGATGTCTTTAACACTTCGACGATTCCCAAGTAATTTATTACGTCCAAACACTGTTTGTCTAAAAAATGTTCATTGGAAAAAAAAAAAAACCGAAACCTTTCAATATATGTTCATTCGAAAAAAAAAAATATCCGAAACCTTTCAATATATTCTTTCGAAGATAAATAAAGCCCTTAAATGACTTATGTCTTTCAACTGAACTTCAGTTAAGCTATTGTTACATATCAAAGTTACTAAATTGTTACATCGATTCCACTGGAAATAGTAACTTTGCATTTTCCTTTGTTTGGATTATCTTACTACAAGTAAAAGTAATGTCCATTTCCTGTAATGGGAGGAATTGGAGGCGCCTATTAGCAATTATAGTGCTGTCTTCAGTAACTTTTCTAACAAGCAATAGTAGCAAAGTAAAACTTCGGCCGGGTAAGTATATTAACATTTTTTTGACTCCTCTGCTAAAATGATAATCGGTGGAGATTAACCAAGCATTCCAAGAACAAGCAGTACACATGCCAGAAAAATATGCAGAGTCTACGAGAACTTGAAAACAAGATCTAACTCGAACAACGAAGGTTGGAAGGATTGATGACTTCAGAGTCCAAGGGAAGAAGACCCTACTCTTGCATGATGTGATTCCAGTACTATTGGATATTTCTGCTTTCCTCATTTTTATTCAGCTCTCAGACAAATATTGGCGTTCAGCCTTATCATTCGTCACAAGTCCACCCATCTCCTATCCCATCTATCAATTTTACCATAAGTCTTAGTGCACGGCACCAGTTTACAGTACTTGGACTCCCAGTCGATACAAGTCTGTCACATAATTCAGAGGGTAAAATCTTGGTTTACAGAAAATTGATGCCCGGATCATATAGCATGGTCAAGGAGGGATTCCCTGTCAACTGCTGCTCGCTGCGAGGATGTCAAAAGGATAATCGAATGGTTGAGCAACATAATCTCCAAATCAGCAATAAGAATAGAACTGCAAAACGCAGAATTTTAGTTCACCTGCAGAAGCATTTGCCTCCATTTTTATTGTCATGTCTCGGTACTGCTAGTGTATACCCAATGACCACGGTACATACCTTTTGTAGAATGATGTGGCTCGGAGGTCTTCATCCTTCATAGCTTAGGCTTTTTGTCAAGTTGCACCAACTGCTTCCGTAAAACCCTTCTCATAACCTTGTTTGAAGCTGTCCTTGGAAGAGATGAGACAGGCACAACGCGAGAAACCTACATTAAACAGAACTAGTTTGTGCGTAACTAACACAACTGGTGTAGCACAAGAGGTTGAGGGCATGGCTATATAACGCAGAAATTGGTACCCTGAACAAAGGGTTTAGTCTCTTCTGTACAGCTGAATTGAAAGCCATCCTTAGTTTATCAGTATCAGGTACTGGTTTATCTAAATCCTTCAGCACTGCAGCTATTATCAATTGCTCAGGTCCACCTTCAGCAGGGGGCACCCCAATCGCAGCAGTTTCAAGGACATTTTCGTCAACAATATTGCAGATTCGTTCGATCTCGATGGAACTCACCTGTACCAAGCCAGTCAAAAGTTCACATTTTCTTCACTCAATGAAGTCATTGGTCTTTGACCAAAAATGAAAAGGAAAATAAGAAGTCATTGGTCAGCTGCAATTACTAAGGAACACCTCATAAACTTTGCCATCTTATACAGTGATGATGAACGATAAAAGATTTAGAAAACATGAGTACTGCAAACAGATGAACATCCATTTTACCTCTGAAGAGATGTATACTCCATATTTCATGACAACGTATCTCAAGTTCCTCTGCATTAACAATTCACACCAACTCTATAATAATGGCAATATCCTTGCATGCATGACTAAAATTAACCAAGCAGCAAGCACCTGCATAAAGCCCAAGCTCAAAATCCTATATTTCCCTTCCAAGATACACGTTCCCAGTTGGTTTCGTAATCTATATTTGGTAAAAGGATGTCATACAAAATGCAAATTGGTGCTTAAGAAATTCACCATTAACATTTTAATGAAGGAGTCATAACACTGAATTGATCATCCCCACACCTCCCAAAATTTGTATTCTCATCCCCGTCTTTAATCCCCCGACTCCATATTCCTCTTCTTCCAGCTGCGATCTTCTAAAGGCCCCTCTCTGTATTCCTGCTGCTCATATTATTACAACTAACCAGGTTTGTACTAGTATCAGCCACGGCACTGGAGGAAGTTATATCACCCTCGAGACAGACCCCTGAGTTAAGGTTCACAATATAATGCACAAACTCCGGGCACTTGGAATGTGACGGGCATCAGCATTTTATGTGCAATGTTCTTCAGATAAACAATCACAAGAAAGCCCGAGCCTACATGGATTGTCATTAGCTGACTCAACACTGTACTTCTCCAATTTAGCCAAGTAAAAGGACCCGAGTAAGAGTTCACATGATTATCTAACACGAAATTTAGTTATAACAATGAAATCTGAGACCAAATAAGAGGGAAAGCATCATAATATTGCAGTCATATTCCATGCCATGCCATGACATGAGATTTCTCATTCTCTCATTTCCTACTTCCGCCACCTCATGTCAAATAAGAGGAAATGTCATCTGAAAACAGAAGTACTTAAAAGATACACTGTCGAACTTTGTAGTCCACTCTAAGATTCCCCGTTTCAACCTCATTTTAGACATGAAAGGTTTCGCAACATACGCCTTATAGAGCTGAAGAAATTGACAAGAACTAGAAGATATCACTGTCGTGCCATTTTGCTGCAAAATTATTATCAACTAAAATTCAGGTAGAAAACCTATTCCCCGAGGACCTTAAACTTCCAGTATGACATCAAGTTGACTCGTATATTCAAAATACCCTATATAGAAAGCAGTTATGGGCATTCAATTTAGCCTCGGGTATTGAATAATATCCAGGAAAAGCACATACCTTGATACCTCCAAGATTCATAGTATCATCTGCACGACCATGTGCATGATAGTATCCTTTAGATGTACGCTCAAATACATCACCATGCCTCCGCAAGACCTGTGTAGAAAGAAGATCGCCAAACGTTGAATAACATATAACTGGGGAATTCAAAAGGTCTGACAATATATGAGCTCACTTTTCCTTTCCAAAGGGGCATTCCTTTAAAGTAGACATCATAATGGTTTGCATTAAGCAGTGTACTTGAAGATCCAAACATGACCGCTCCTAGTGCCAATTCCCCCATTCCTGGAGCATCTTGTGGCTGCAATTGAGCATCAGCAAAAACCGAGTAATTCAGTTGTTATTGAACTTGTGAATATTCTAGGATTTTAAAAAGAGTGGGAGAGAAAAAAATACTAAGGCAACATCTTTACTAAATGACTTGACGAAATACATGGATGGCTATATTTATAGAGCATGAGAGACACCCAAAAATCCTAATTACCTTACTTATGGCCACTTACTAACTACTTACTAAAATTTAAAAAATATACTTCAACACTCCCCTTAAGCTGGAACATCCAACTTGTCCAATAGGTGCAACTTTCTTCTGAAGTCTGTGACCAAAGTGTCGTGCAAGCTACTCTAGATGATGGATATGGATACATCAAACTGGATTTCAGATGACAATTGTGCAATCAAAGATGAGCCTCACAACGGATAACCTCCATAGTAAGCTCACGAGATTAAGAGGACCAAAAATTAGGAAGTCTCTGAACATGAGGTCCTGCAGATTGAGCACTAACAGGCCCCTCGAAAGCCCTTTTTTGTGTTTTTTGTCTTTGGGATTGAACATGACATAAAACAAAAGAAAGAAAAACAAAAACTAAGACTAAAGCCAGCAAACTAAATGGGAAAGTAGCTGGGTTTTGACAGAGAAGCTGAACAAATGACCACGATCAAGAAAGATGCATGATGGAATGAAGCTAGAGCGCACGGAGGCTCGACTTGTGGCAGACTTCATTAGCACAAGGATGCTGGCGACAAGACTGATGAGGCCATAGGGAACAATGACAACTCCCCCTGATGACGACGGAAAGACAAGTGGCTCACGAGATACGTTGCTCTCAAAAGTTAAAGAAGCGAGCTCAGTCTCTATGGGCATTTCTCTTTTCAATAATAAGAACTATTTATAATTGAGCTAACTGACTGAAACCTTGCTTCCACTGCGGTCGGGTGGGACCTAGATGGCTATTGGATCGAGGTTGACTTCAATCCTTCAAAGGGCTAAAGAGGCTTGTTACAGCCTCTCTATTGATCGAAAGACATTGAAATGTGAGGTCCAAGTACTGCCATCCTTTGTTGGTTGAGTTCGCTGTCAACAATGCCTTTCAAACCCAAAAGGTTGTAACTGCATCTTTCGAGAAACTAAATAATAGATGTCGCCCATAATTAGGAGAAGGTATCTTCTTTTGGGCAAACGAGTGTCCTTCTGGTCTTTGAGCTTGTCTGTCTGTATGTAGATAGGGATCAGTCTCTATCCATCCGGATACTGACAAGCAAAGGACAATGATGCTGCTCGCGAAGACAACCGATTGTGGCTGCTCTCAAGGATGAAGTCTGGAGGACGAAAAACAAAGGACTTGGATCGACGAACGGTGGTAGTCTCAGTGTAGAGTAGCAACGACGATCGGAGAAACGAGGGTTCTTTCCTTTTGTTCTTCTGTATTAACAGATGGCAAGAGGAAAAACAAAGCAGGGATTTTTTATTTGGTCCTCTCTAATTGCCTCTGCCACCACATAAACATCCTAGGATCTTCAAGAGAGACAGGGAGAGAAAATACGAAAAGGCTAAGTCTCTGCTAAATGAGTTAATAAAAGAGTACATAGAGCTGAGAGATGCTCAAAAGCCCTAATTACTTATTTACGACCACCTATTAATTACAAACTAATTTTCATAAATATACTTCAACAAAAGTAAAGCTTTGGGGAAAGTTTGGGCATGCAAGCATAAAGCTGGGAAAAACAAATACAGCAAGTGGTTGGATGGGAGAGTTGAATGTATCCAATTCATAAAATAGCAAGGTGTCTGACTCCAAAATTCACCAAGCAATTTGAAAGCAAACCTGGAAATATTTTCGCAGGCATTACGAGAGCTAGCATGTCATGAATCTGAAAAACCAGGCCAATTTAAGGTGGTGATCTGTGTGTTGCAAGTCAAGACATTCTTAAAAGCAAAGCGCATGCATGTCTTGCTTAAGATTGAATTTAGGTTATGCAGTACTTACAATAGGAAGGCCATCATCTCCAAGGACAAACAAACTACAACCCATTACTGGTGTACTGAAAGCAGCCAGTGACTGTGCCTGCAATAGTGAGCCTGAAACAAATGCGCCCCCAATCTCTGTACCGCCACAATATTCGATAACAGGTTTATAGTTAGCTCTGCCCATCAACCACAGGTACTCGTCTGCATTAGATGCCTCCCCAGTAGAGCTAAAGCAACTGTCACATCCAGAAAATTAACAGAATAAACGCGGAGTTCATATTAACATAAAAACCCAAACCTGAATGTAAGCAAATTTGAAGAACCAACAAGAACTAAAATAGACAACATGAAATGACTTACCGTATGGCTGACCAATCATAGCCAGATGTGGACTCCGAATTCTTCCACGCTCGCACGATACTTGGAATGACACCCAGCATTGTTACTTTAGCATCCTAGGAAAGATTCAACCACACTTTAGGAGAATAAATTCAATGAAGAGTCACAGCACAAAAACCAGGTTGATTGGCCTCTCTCGACTGATTCAGGTTTCTCGTTTTACAAGATACATGAATGAGCTGTTACAATCAGTCAACGAAATGCACAAAATTCTCTGTATATAATCACATGTTCTATATTTTACAAAATGATCTCTCTTACGGGTGTAACACCCTTAGCGAGGGGAGGGGGAGCTGTAAAATCACTAGAAGAAAATAAGAGACTATCTTTGAACACATCTACCAACTCAGCCACTGGTAAAGCGTTCTTAATGCATCCATGTGCCGCTCCATACTTTTCATTAAAGATAAAGTGTTACTTTCCTCAATCCCTTTCGTCTACGAGTCCATAAGTATAATATGAATTTTAGGGCATTTATCCCAAGAACAACATACAGCTCATGTAGACGGTTTCTTGAAAATGCACATTCAACAAGGGGGTGGTAATTTTAGACTCGATATAACACAATGCTAGCCTCTCTTAGCCCTCTTGTCTAGAATAACGAGTTGACAGAAACACATCTCTGTACGCATTTTCCTGCTATGTAAATGCATCTTGTCCACAGTTCATGTCATCGAGTTTATCTAAGCTTACATCAGCCTTTGCAACAATTAACGATGAGCTTCTATCTTAATTTGGAACCAGAAAGAATATCACATGTCCTTCAGGAATATAACTTTTTTTACCGGTAAACGTGTTTCATCAAGAGGTACCACAGGTATGGCAACCCATTTGCAAAATTATTCACAGGGCAAGGAATCCAGTAGGTCAAGAATACCATTCACATCAATCTCATGCTGTGTGATCCAAAACTTCAAAGTAAAAAGCTATGAAATCCTATCTATGCTTTGCTTTGAAGTCACTAATAACTATGGAAATCATTTCAATGACTCGTCACTGATCATCGATGTCTATTCGATGTTTTGAATACATATGCCTTGAGAAAGGAAAATTAAATAATTTACCACATGAAAGGTGATTTTACTCTATCTATTGCCCAACAAAATGAACAATTGGTAAATATAGCTTCTGTGGTATCTCTTTGAACAATTCTTTTACTTTTACTATAGAAGAGCCGGTAAAAGTGCCTCTTTTATGTATTCTGCTCTATCAGCAACTATCTTTATGCTACTTCTCCTGAACTGATAGATAGACACCAACTTTTAGACCTGATATTTCCCAAATGAAAATGCTCCTAGATGTTTTAGTTCTTTCACTCCTACTTATTTATCAGTAACAAGCAATTAGCAGTTCAACAGTTCGGCAGTAATGTGGCCAGACATCGTAGTCATTAACAACTATAGAAATTACAGGCCACGCAAATAATCACAGTATTTCGAATAACTACCTGGACGAACTTCGCAAAGCCAGAACCAAGTGGGGATCCATTATATAGTGCCATGGCAGCGCCATTCAAAAGGGAAGCATAAACTAGCCAGGGACCCATCATCCACCCTAGGTTAGTCGGCCAGGCAACAACATCACCTTTATGGATATCCATGTGGCACCAAGCATCTGCAGCAGCCTTAAAAGGAGTTGCATGCATCCATGGAATTGCCTTTGGCTCCCCTGTAGCATGAAATAAGAATATATAAGCCTACAACAGCAGTTGCATTTTTGGTATTAAACCTATTCGATAAGCACATTGTAGATGGAATATAGATGCCTTGACCATCTTGAGAAATTGATTTATTCAGAGAAACAATAGCACTCGTCCACACACACATGCAGAGAAATATGACCTGTAGTTCCAGAAGAAAAAAGGATGTTTGTAAAAGCCTCCACCGGTTGTTCCACAGCAGCAAATTCCTCCCTGAAATTAAATTATAAATCGAGAAAGAATCAGGGAAAAGCAGGCAGCAACATTTCACTCATCATGAAGCCAGCATCAATACATGGCAAAACAAACATAATGTAATGATAAGAAATCAAGCCATTGTTGAACGTCAAATTAAGCGTGTAAAGCATTCCATTCACAGTGTATGGTCACAGAGGATCCTGGCCAGATCATTAAGTTTTAAGGTAACGCATTCATACGTAGGGGCTACTTCTAAGCAACATCTACCTATGAATGTGAAAAAGAACAAAACTGTGCTTAACCACATCCCACATTAGATGGTGCATTCATGTGTTACCATGACCACAACAACATCTAGAATTAACTCGCAGTGGCCCAGAGAGAGATAGAGACCTGTATGCTGAACTTAGACGAAGGAAGCCTATGACTTCAGATAGTATTTCAAGAAGACAAGATAGATATCCAACAGAGTTGTAAATATCTATGACATCACACACATTTATCAAAATGATTAAAACAAACAAATAAAGAGGACATAAGTCAAACTCAACCCGATGAAATGAAAATCACACTGAGGCACAAGATAGCATACTTGAGATGCTCAACCCTTCCTCGAAAATCATGCCAAAAAATGTCACCATCACGCAATTCCAAAGTGGAACCTTTTGCAGGAATGACTATTGCCATTGGTGATTGGGCATCCACAACTCTACTGCAGAGATGATTTTGTACCGTCAGCAATGTTGTCAACCTCCATGAACTGAAGAACAGAGTATTCACAACCATGTACTGTGAACATGGAGACGTCACCTGTACAAAGGTATACTTTTTTCTCCACGAATGATTACATCCTGAAAAGATGTACTTGAAGAAATATTGTTAGTAAGGGAACTTACCTTTTACTCAGCTAGAACCAGAACAAAATAAAGGAAATGGGTAAGGAATATGACAATGCCAACACATTGAAAAGGAAATAGTAACAATAGCAAACAATACCAACGCAGGAAAGCCTTTCAAATAGTCTTTATTCACAAGAATCATATCTCAGTATACTTGTTGAAAAAGAGAAAAGGAGTCAAAAATCTTAAAAGCTTGCCTTCACATTATCACTGCTTGCTTCACTCTGTCTTTTAATGTCAACCATGTACTAAAAGCTGGTGAACACATGAAAGGGGAGTACAGGGCAGAAGATATGTTGGCTATGCTTTGCTTTGGTAGCCACAGCATAATGTATGCTCCTAGACAACTCTCCATTTCTACAATTTCACCATCCAAAGAAAAATTCTCAAAAGAATCGCAAGCAGTTCAAATGCAGCTTCAGTATTATTATTACTCCAATATCAGTCTGAGTCATCAAAACGACAGAGTGAATTTTTACCAGTGTTTATACGAGAAGCAGAGCAAATGCAGCTTCAGTGTTATTACCCCAATATCAGCCCGAGTCATCAAAAAGACGTATGATACCAGTGTTTATAACTTGTAATAATCAAGATAAGACGAACAAGGAAAAGCCTCCATAGAGTTTAAATCAACGCGGTATTGAAAGCTTCTTAAACAACAATTACATCAAGGAAGCCAACGTCTTAAATCAATTACCTTCTTTCTGCAACCTAACCATGTCTTTTTATTTGTTACTTTCTTAGCTTGACTAACTGACAAGCCTATTATTTAGTCAGTCACTTTTACTCAAACCTCAGATAGCAAGTACACAAGACTGACAACATAGATAGCAAGAAAGCTGATATGGGTACATAGCTCAGCAATGAAGCAGAGAAACATACAAAGAATCCTACATGAGGAAAAGGAGAGAACCTGAGTAAAAATTGCCTTGGCTCCGGATATTTTAAGTCTCGTTGATATTTCAAGTGGAGCAAAGCTGTCAGCAATTGATACAACTACATATCCTGCTAGAACAATAGCTAGGTAAATAACCACAGAATGAACATTCATTGGCATGTCAATTGCAATTGCAGATCCTTTCTCCAAACCAAGACTGTCAAGGGCATGCGCAACCAACCTGTGAATAATGAAAGAAGCATATCAGAGTTCATTACAAGTTTGGCATAAGAGAGATAACATACTTTCATCCCAACACCGAGTTCCGTTCTCCCATCACATACAAAACAACTCGTATGATGTACCAAAATCGCACTAGATACTCATAAAAGACGAAAGAAAGTTGTCTGGCAAAAAATGAAACAGAAAGTCATGATCAGGCTCCACAAATCCAAATAAATTAGGTTTCACAAATGAATACCAGGAGTCCACATATGTACTAGAGAACACACACTCTAAATCACTACATGCTATGTTAGTAACTTGGCAAACTACCCAAAACAAGCATTTATAATGACTGCTTTAACTCATATACAGAGTCTGAATAGATCCACATTGTCGACTCACATTCAACCAATCCAGTAATAAATCGCTATATTTAGGTACATGCATGGTAAAAGCCATTAACTTCTTTTCAACAGAGATTTTAGGATAAGTGGCATACCAGACGTCTTCTCGTAGCTCCTTTACAGACATTCGTTTCACAGGCAGATCATCATGTCCTTCATCACGCCATATAATCGCTGTATCATTCAAGGCCCTCTTATTGTTCAAAGACAGGCAATTTGCTGCTGGGTTCAAATATGCTCCAGGAAGCCATTGACCCCCTGGATGGCTTTTGTCAAATGGATCCTCAAGTAAGATACATTTAGGAGGTTTCGAATATAATATGCTTAGTTCTGCCATTACAGTTGCCCAATAAACCTACCAAACAAATGAAAGAACAAATGATGTAAGAGAGTCACAGGCATAAGTACCAAGTGTTATAACAATAAAAAGAATCGCACCTCAGGGCTCGATAAAGAAAATTTCTGAAAATCAGAGAAGCTTGAAATGGGATCCTTGTATTTCCCACCCAAAAACTCTTTCCCCCTTCTTTCAAGTAATTGGCCAACATTTGTTTCCTGAGCAGTCTTCCTATCATCCGACGATAAGAAAAGAAGTTGCAAGATGCCACAGAGTTTGTACTGTCTCTTATGCACAATAATAAACCGCAAAGATGCAGATCCCAAAAGGAATACTACTGGTAAAAGAGACTAATACATCGAAGAGTTCAACGTATTATAGAGTGAGCAAAGAAATAAGAACAATTTGGCAGATGACTAGTACTAGACTCCCGGTCAAAAGAAAAAGGGTTTTCTGGAAAAGAAAGTTGTGACGTGAGGAAAGTAAGTCGGCTAAGGATCTAAAATACGGTCACTCAAAACTTTTCTAGCAACTCACCTATGATCTGTCCCATCAAGTGCATTTTCAAACAAACACATGCTCGCACAAAACAAAATCGCCGTAGCAAAGGTCGTATAGTTCCACCAGATAAAATCTGGTAATTTACATCCTTTGATGGGGTTTTTTCTTGTTTGATAGAATTTAAGCAGCACAGAGTTAGCCCTGCTGCAAAAAAGTGGTAACCGAGAAGAGAACAAAGGCATACGAGCCCCAACTGTTTAACGACAATTATCTTAATCGAGAAACACCGAGTAAAACCTCGAATATCCTGATCATTTAACCCTAATGCCGAACAGAGTGACGCAAACTTTTGCAAAAGAACAATTTGCCGCACAAAATTTATAAATTAGATTGCCGACAACCTCGCCCATGCGAACACGAGACAACAAATGAGACCGAGGTTCAAGTTTGGGTGGGAAGGGAGAGAGAGAGAGAGAAGGAGTACGGGTCGGGAAACCAGGCGGGCGGGTCGGGTCCGAAGTCCTTGTAGCAGCCGTAGTACATCAACTGGTGGAACGAGAAGGGTAGATCGGGGTCGAGGAGGCCCGCGGAGATGGCCCGCCACGTGTCGGAAGGGGAGGCGCCGTGAGCACGGAGGATCCGCGCGAGCTCTGCGCTCAGTCTCTCCGCGTCAGGAGGCGAGATTCCGTGGGCTTCGATGTCGGACCTGGTGATGGAGTCTAGGGATTTGTACGCCATACCCATTCGCTCGACCGCTCAGATTCGACGAAGAAGAAGAAGAAGAAGAAGATCGCAGAGAGAGAGAGAGAGAAGAGACGAGAGATGAAGAGGATTAAGGAAGAGAATGGGAGGCTGCATGGATAGACAGAGCGCGCGCGCGCGAAGTAGTTGTCATGATAGTGACAGGACCGACAGTGGTGGTTAACTGGTTATCGACAGTGTCAGCTACCTACGAAGTAAGAGAAGAACCACCAAAATCTGATTTTCTTAACGAAATTCAACAATTATATATCAGTTCGATAACTGTTGCGCTAATAATATATTTTTTATTATAAAAATAAATACTAATTAATTAAAAATTTAATATAAAATTCATTCTTTTAAGAATTTGTGATTATTATTTTTATAGTCATTCCAAAAATTATTACCTTAGAAAAATTATTCTCATTCGACTTGATTTTCTTATTTCGTAATTTTGAATGAATTTTTCCTAAAATAATTTGGAGATAGGATTATTTGTGCGTAGTCTTGTGTGCTTACTCCCCACTCGGGATTAGGTGTTGGAATTGGCTAAGGATTTCCTACCATGAAGCTAGAAAATCATAGTCACCTCCATCCTTGGATCTTCCCCGTCCAAATTGCTATGATCCCCTACCTTTGTGTGGTAGGGGATCCAAATCCGTTGGAATTTCGTGACGCGAATCCCTTGCCTAATCGAAAGATAGGCAGGGATGCCCAGGCGCAACGGATGGCTGTGATTGATTTGACCCAAAAGTAACGCCAAAAAAAATATTGGCTAGTCGCAATTTGATGTGATCGTGGCCGTCCGTGATTGAACAGACGGCCACGATCACATCAGGAGTACCCCTGCCTATCTTTCGGCTAGGCAGGGGATTCGGATCGGGAATTTCGCTGCTGTGTGCATTTTGTTGGGTTGATTAGGTCACGAACGGCCACGATCACATCAAAAGGACCCCTGCCTGTCTTTCGGCTAGGCAAGGGATCCGGGTAGAGACTAGGTTCTTAGGGTAGTTGTAGCACTTGAACACGTGGAACCCCTAGAAGGAATAGTGTCGACCGTCATTAAAGTCGACTTAAGATCAATTCTTTCCAAAGCAGTAAACATTAATTTTTTCCACAGAGGGTGAATTCTTTTTTGTTAATTTTGGGCACCTGCCGAACTGTCATAAGTCAAATTAATTTCTCAATAATCTCCTGGTAAACACGAAATCAATTTAAAAAAATAAAAATAAAAGGAACCAGGCTAGCAGAACACGTAATCCAGCTAAATGTCATGTTGTAAGGAGCTTTCGCATAACTTTTTTTTTTATAGAAAAAGGAATTGGCCCATCAACTATTGCATGTGTCTTTAGAGAGAAAAAAAAAACTAGCATTTAAAAATTTGTTGATTAAGTTGCTTTAACGAATGTCCTCGAAACAACTAGTTAATATCATCATACGAGATTTAGGCTCCATTTATTTCACCAAAACTTGATGATATAGAGCATATTTTTCTAAAAATAATCGCTTTTATTATATATAGAAATGTATGGACGAAAAATTATTTTCATTCTCCACAAATATATTCAGACATAAATTGTTGTCGGTAAAAATTTATTTTTTATTAATTAATTATTTCAAGTGATTATTTAAATAATAATAATTTTAAATTATTTATTTTTAGGTTAATACCACGAAAAATTCCAAACTGATACACCTATGATAAATTTACCCCAAATTATTTTTTTGATCACAAAAAACCCCAAAATGGTATATATTTGACAAATTTACCCCAAATTGATATACATGTGAAAAATTTACCCTCCGTTAATTTTCGTTAAATTTAACCGTTAATTTGCTGAGTTAGGTGGCATATGGCAATTCATGGGCGTACCGTTTTAAGGTTTTTACCTTATGTTTGTCATAGGTGTATCATTTGAGATTTTTCGTGATAGTAACCAAATTTAACAAAGGGTAAATTTGTTATAGGTATACAAGTTTGGGATTTTTCATAGTTAAAAAAATAATTTAAGATAAATTTGTCACAGGTGTACCAATTTGGGATTTTTCGTGATCAAAAAAATAATTTGAAGTAAATTTGTCACAAATGTACCAGTTTGAGATTTTTCGTAATATTACCCTTTATTTTTCGCAAACAAAAGAAGCTTTGGAATTACAAAATATATTAACATCCAAAGCGCAACAAAGTTCAATCTAAGAATTATCCCAGCAATGCGAAGGGATCGTCTGCCATTTCCTTAGAAGGGTAGGCCCTACCCTTTGAATCCGGAACATCCGTGTTATGCATGGATGGCCCAGATTATTACTAAAAAAATAAAAAATAAAAAATCCAAAAAATTACCCTCTAAAAATAGGATACCTGAACCGTTCGTTTAAAAACGAATGGCCCAGATCGCAAGGGCGGGTGCCTGCCCTTCTAAGAGAAGGGCAGACGATCTGGATCCCCCAGCAATAGCTAAGCAGGAAAGAGAAATGGTGGGGGTCGTTGGATGTGACCACCACGGCCCCACTAAGTTGCCCGGGGGTCGCACGACCCCAGTGAGGCAACTCTTTGGTGGCGTGACCCCAGGCGACGCAAATCTCGCTTGGGTCTGTAGCTTGAGTTCGTGCTACGCCAGCAATGCATCACCAGCAATCTTGCTGCCCCCCGACAGCCTCACCGAGGTCATGCGGCCCCAACGTCCCACCACCTAAGGCGGCGCCGAACATCTGACTCCCTCGCCCTTCCGAGTCTTCTCCAGCTCGACCCTCGCTTTTGTTTTGTAATGTTTCCGTTTACCTACACTGTTTTTCGTTTGGCGGTTTCATCAGGAGCTGTGGCCGTTCTTTGATTCTTAAAATCAAACGACCTGTACGAATCAACTAATTGACATAAATCAAAGAACTGCACCAGACAGATGATTTGAGGACCCGACACTGAATGAACTGAGACTACACAGGTTGGGCATTCTCTGGCAAAATGGGAGGACAAAGGAGAGGAGCTATTTATTTAGACCCAGGAAGTAACTTTCCACCCGAAGAGCCAAACTGGCTCATCGAGGCCGGGATAACCCGTGATGGCGAGAGAACCTCGGCGAATGAGAAGTTATACGAATCCGTGCCTAACCGACTCTGTAACCATCCGTTTCTTCCTGAGAAGCCATCTGCTACAATCCAGCAGTTCTTGAAGCCAAGGCTCGTGAGCGTTCTGGCAACTATTTTCGCCGAATCCGAGTACCTGAATTCATTTGAATATGCCAGCGTAAGAGATCCATGGAAGCAGAAGCCATCTTCACTGAACAAAGTGTTGCGGTACCGAGGAAAAAAACTGACAGAAGAAATACTGGAAGCCGAACTCACGAGTCCAAGATCACAATGTTGGATCCTTTGTTGATCTTCTTGAGGTACGAAATTTTTAGTGCTGCAATTTCAGCTTCCACTTTCTTCACGTTTCTGACTAGGCCTCTCAATTTGCTGGGCAGCTCTTCCAAGCTGAAATTCCCGGGCACAATGGATCATTCTGATGCTCGCACATCCAAGTCGAATAAAGAAAAAGAACATGAAATTTGACCATCTCTCTGGACTAAGCAAATGCCAAGCAAGAACGTGTAATTGACTTTTCAAGTTATTCTTCCTATAACATGGAGACTGCATGCTCAGACAGAATCACGACTTCTGCTGTTCATAGCATGATGAACATGTGTCACCCGCTATGGTTATAGCGCGCGGAACTTCGGTACCGACAAATAAGTTGCATAACTCATCTTGTCTCCATGCGACAATGTATTTTGCTCGCTATCATAACACAATCACTATGCTAAGATAGCTATTTAATCTGCCTCTTGTAGCAATCTAACAGAGTGTGAAATGAAAGGCAACAGTGAAGGAAACAGCAAAGCACTTCACAGGCAGATTGCTTACGGTATTGCGATCATTCTGTTTTTAGCACTCGAGGGAAGACGAGGAACACCAGCCCTATCCTTGTCCTTCTCTGACCGAATATCAACCAAGATATGACTCCTCGTGGAAATTAAGTCAAGAGTTTGAGCAGGAGTCAGTTTACCTGAAAGAGGAAGAAATTTGGAAAGCATGACATATTTAGACCGAGTGAGCCACCATCCATGTCAAGTGGGCCGCAAAAGACCTCCTGATATTCGATTTACAAAAGCATAATAAAAATAAAAGAAGAATTCTACCCTGTTTTCCCTCTTAACATTCTTTAACTTAATCAGCTCCTTTTATCCTATAGACAGAATTAGACCAAATTACAACAGGAAGTTACCTTGATAACCACGGAAGCTAAAAGAGAGGGCGGACCAAATTGGAGGGACAATAAGATACGCGACAAATAAAGCTCCCGCTGTCCCAACGATCACAATAGGGTCAGCAGATGAGATAGTCTCGACAGCCGATGAAGCAATAGGCTTAGCCTCCTCAATTACCTTTGTGGTCTGTTGTGCAGCATCAGCCACTGTCTGCAGCCAAAGATGCTTATCATGTTCAAAAGTTCAAGAACTGTCCGATTTATTGTAAAGTACACTCATCTAATGTAGTCTTCAACCGTTACAACAATGAGCAGCCCACACTAGGAAGATGTTTTGGTAGATGAGCCATTTTGGACATAATAGTGGGTGGAAATACTGGGAATTTCATGGTCACTAGATGGGGTGTAGAATGTTAGAAAGTCTAACCCAAAAGCTTAAGCTATTAGGTGGAGAGAGACCACATGAATATAAAGAGCATACAAGATCCATTCACAAGCGATGTGGGACAACAACAACAACTTCAACACACTTTCTCACGAGCAAGCCGAATTAGTGGAAATTGACTAATGGGGAGTGAGCCCACATACGCGGAAATGAATAACACCGTTTCTAATACCATGTTAGAAAGTCCAATCCAAAAGCTTAAGCTATTAGGTGGAGGGAGACCACATAAATATAAAGAGCATGCAAGATCCATTCACAAGCAATGTGGGACAACAACAACTTCAGCATAGAAAAGCCCCAGAAGAACTTAGTAGAATCACCTCTTGATGCTGTCTTAGATAGCGTGGTACAGAAACTTGTTAGCCTATATTCCAATGGAAGCATGTCCAAAAGCTATGCATACG
Organism: Rhodomyrtus psidioides; assembly: GCA_021437785.1. Taxonomy (NCBI): domain Eukaryota; kingdom Viridiplantae; phylum Streptophyta; class Magnoliopsida; order Myrtales; family Myrtaceae; genus Rhodomyrtus; species Rhodomyrtus psidioides. Next base: position 5,870,593 of record JAILYB010000015.1, on the reverse strand, counting down.
TTTTACTGAACTCATTGTGTATTAGAAGGAAAACAGAGTTCCCCGTGTCAATATTAAAGACGCCACTCTAATTCCCACCTCAGCCATCAGTAATCCCCGGCTGACTGTAAGTCAGACCAGCTAAGAGGTTGCCCCACAAAGCTACACACAGAAGTGACTAGATTGATCAAGTTCATCCCTCCTAACTTCCAAGAGTTTCATTAACAAGGTCAGTCTATATTCTTCAACGAGTCATTCCTTATTATACATTATTAGGATGTGCAATGTAGAAAGAATACCAAAGTCAGCACAACGCAAAATTTCAGTCTGATATTACAATCAAGAATAGACATTCGTTGTTGATATCATCACTTTAAGCACACATTACATCCTAGGCAGTTCACAAGTAGGCTGCATGCTATCGAACTCCTAAACCCAACACATCATGTGAAGCCCCCTCATAGGTCAATGTGGCATTGCACTTGAAAAAAAAAAAAAACGTGCTGACCTCGCAAGTGCAAATGTATACTCAGACCACTGAATTAATACCTAGGATGCATTAAGAACGCATCTCCCAATAACAATGGCGTTAGAAAGAATGAGTAGTTCATTTTCAGCCTACTCTAGCATATCATAAGAGTATAATGGGGGTCAGCTGAAACTGTGATTTCACATTTGTTGATAAAAACTGGGGTCGGGACAAAGCATACAAACTCTGAAACTTATGCAAGGGAGAAACCTTTGCAGCACTCATGACAGGCTGTGCATCAATGCCTGAGCTCTGCATTGCTTCTTGGGCTTTCTTTGAAGCCTCAGAAAGAGCTGGGGAAGCAATCTTGAGTGCCTGCTCTCCAGCTTTCTGCAACAACGGAGCCGCGACTTCCACTCCCGGTTTCAGGGCATCTGCAACAATTTGGAAAATACTCTGTGCAGTGTTCAAAAATCCCGAGCTCACTTCCTGAACCTGGTCAATTGTCTTCTCGACCTGCCAACTCAAATTTCAGAAGCAACTTCAAGAAACCAATAACATGGTCTAAACCCCCTCCCTTCCCCCAATCCCCAAAAGAAAAGGAACAAGAAAAGATCAACATAGCCATCCAAATACAGATATTATGAAAGAATACTCGTTCCAACATATATGGCCAGTCACAGTCGAATCGATTAACCATTTTGAATACCGTGACATGGGCTCTCGTTACAATTTCCCATTTTTAAGCGGTTCTTAAAAGCTATTACTTGCTATCCTTGGAACGCAACTAGCTCAATTTCTCTCCCAAATGTGAGAAAGCCAAATAAACGGCAAGCTCAGGGAAAGAACATCTGCGATTCGGACGAAAGGTTCTCGCAATGGAAGCTCCGTAGGAATCAACCTACGACATCGCGGTTTTGGAGACCCGCGGCCAGATGAAGTCCGCTGGTTAGCAGTGAGAGAACGCCAAAAACAAAACGAAACGAAACGAAACGAAGCAAGCGCGCTTTTGCCGTTGAAAGGAAATTTTTGCAACTCTCCAGTTAGATAAAAAGAAAAAGCGGGAACTTTTTACCTCCGTGATAGAAGAGACAATCTGGTCTTTGGGGAGGCTGACAGCTCTGGCTTCATGGGGAGGCGAGAAGAGAGCGAACAGAGAGAGTGTAGTCGAGGTTGGCAAGGACACCGAGGTGGGTCTCAGCAGCTGTGGCCTCCGAGAGGGTGGTTTAGAGAGAGAGCAAGAGACTCTGGGAGAAGTAGCAGCAGCAGCGGAGGAAGCTCTCATGCCCATGGCCATCTCCGACCGATCGCCCAACTCTCACTGGCCACACCTCTCAGTGGCCCCTTGGGCTCAATTCCTTCCCTTTCAGCGGGTCGATCAATCGCACAATGTCTGGTTGATCGGGGGTTCTCAAGAAATTGTGTGATGAGAATTGAGAACAGGGGCAAATTTTGATTTGGTTTGACATTTGTGGAAAGACCCTTGTTTCATTGGTCCGCGAGGGTCCACTGATCCTATTTGGCGCTTCTGAGTCCAATTTGGGCCACCGATTTGATCCCCTGTTTCATTTGCAGTCATTTCTTCTTCCCCCGGACCAGAAGCTCGCTGCGCTCTCTCTCTCTCTCTCTCTCCGTATGTCGGTGTGGAAATGCAGTTCATTACGTTGATAGCGATTCTACGGTGTATAGTACAAAAATTGCCCTTTGAATGCCAAAGCTAAAATTATAAGATTGACCACTCATCTTTGATGTTAGCTTATTACGAAAGGGAGACTCTTAGGCTGCATATGATAACGCTCAAAAAATTCGTATGGTGAAAAAGTATTCCTAAAATATTTTTGAAAAACGAAAATACTTTTGAAGCAGAAACAGGAAATAAAAAAAAAAACTTCTTTTTGTGTTCCTATAATACTTTTTAGAAACACATTTGAAATATTTTTTAGAAATAATTGAAAAAAAAAATTGTTTTTGAAAACACTCTCTTCTCTTTTGCTCTTGCAAGATGTTAACACCTGCTTTTTTTATTATTTTATTTTAAAAAATTAATTAAAAATACAAAAAAAAAATTCATAAAATTACAAAATCAATCTTGAAAGCTTTGGCCTAGCCTTAAGAACCAATTTTGAATAAAAAAATATTTTTCAGAATTTTTTATATTTTGCGGATTTATTTTAATTATAAAAATAGCCAAAAATCAGGAAAAATATTATTCATGATCAAAAAAATGCGCAAAAATAGTCTATATTTTTTATTTTAGTTCCCTTTTACTTTTGGAATCCTAAAGATTTAAAATTTTAGTTTGGGAACACATGCCTCTTTATTGAATAAAATCCTAAATTGACTAAAAAAAATTATTGTAAATCATTTTAGCCAATTTTTTTACTTTTAGAGTTATGACATGAGACTTTGATATCCCGCATCTCATTTCGGTCATCATGTTTGGAAAAATTGCACAATTGGACTTAAAGGACGTAAATGCATAAATATTTTTTTATTTTAGCCTCCGGTTTCACTCCAAATGAAATTAATATTTTTTCAGGGGTCCCCATTTAAAGGTAATCATATTTTTAATTACTTGAAAAATTTTGTGTATGATTCATAATTGTAATTTTTTCTATTTATAGAAAACATATTTGATGTCCTTGTTGTCCAATTCCAATTCATCTTCTGTTTCAGTTTTTTTTTTTATAGTTGATCACATCCGTATTGTACTTTGATAAATCGTGCATAAATTACTTATATATATTTCTAATTTGATTTAGTAAATCAAACAAATGAGATTTAATTTGATTTAGTAAGTTAAAAAGATAAAGACATCTTAATTTTAATATATATAGTCTCCTTAATTAAATGAAAAAATTAGGAATAATTTTTTTGCAGTTACCAAACAAGTTCATGTCCTTTTTTTGTTTCGGGAGTAGAATTGTTTTGCAACTACCAAACGAGTTTCTGTTCCCAAAAATCGCTAACGGGAACAGAAACAGAAAAAAATATTTATATTCCAAAAGTTATTCCGAGAACAGAAACGTTACCATTCTCAGCCTCGATTTCTTCCATTAGAATAGAAAAGCTCCTCATGACCCATTTAAGAGTCATCCTCACAAGTTATAGATAAGTCGAATTTCCAATTACTATGAAGATAGCATTTTTTTTCGTTCAACCTAGTGGTTTAGGCTGCATGATAACACTTCTCCTTCTCCATTTCTCTGCCAAAAGTCAATCTGGCAGAGAAATCCGTTTGAAAAAAATCATGTCGAAGTAGAAATCCATTTGGTAAAAAAATACTTATGGTAGGATTTTTAACTTCTAGTTGGGTTTTTGGCCAACTTTGAGAAGTAAAAAAAAAAATTACTTCTCAGCTCTAGAATTACTTCTTCGACCACATCGGCCTCCACCGATCACCGCCGACCACCGCTCGCCCGCTGCCACCACCAACCAAAGCTCGCCGCCGCCGTCGATCGTCGCCGATCACCGTCAACGTCGAAGATTTTGTTAATAATGTTTCAAAAATAAAAAAATTTAACCGTTACCAAATGAATTTCTCTGATCAGAAATCAATATGAAGTAGAAGTAGAAAAATCAACTTCTGCTTTGGAGGAGAAGTAGAGAAATTAATTTCTAGTCAGAAGTTGATTTCTAATTGAGAAGTGTTACCATGTTAGATAATGTCGAGTACGAAAGAGAGAGACAGATCAGAAGACGTACGCCATGCGCTCAATTTGCTGAAGTGAAAGACTAACCTGTACTGTCGAGAGAAGGGAAACTACGTATTAAATCGAATATTGTCCTTCTATTTGGTGGAATCCATGTGGGATCCACGTCAAGGCTCGTTAAGGCAAGCATACTTGTTTCCAAGAACTGCTGAGGCAGCCCGACCACAGCTTAACATCCGTTCGTTCTCTCAACTTTGGGCTCTGCCCGAGTTTCTCTTGCTCTATTAGCCTCGCGACTGGTTCTTGAAAGAAACCAACCCGCGGTCATGATATTCATGGCCTTCGTTGGTCTTTTCTTTAATGAAATTGGCATAATCTACCCACGTCTGTGACTGCGGATGGTGGGTCAACGGCTGGACCTGGTCGAAACGGCTCGAACCGCACGGGTCAATTACCGTCATTGCCGGTCGCCGCCTCCGACCAATTGCTGGCTCTTAACACTATTGCCACAGCCATCTATCAATCGTTATCACCAGCACAATTTATCAGTTAATAAATATCACGTAAGGTCATCTTATATGAGGTTTTATGGAAAAGCCCCAACAAATTTTCGGTGAAATTGGGATTCATTTGAATCAAATTAAATCTAAATATTGCTTTGCAATCACCAATCGTAAGTTAAAATGAACGGATGTTAATTAGAACTTATAATCATTATCAACTTTTCCCGTCTTCACATTTTGTTTGGGCACCAAAATCGAAACCAAAATGAAGTCTTTCTAGTCAAGCCAGTACATGGCCATTTTTGCCAAAGGAAGTATGCCAAACGCACTCTTAGCGTTTAAGCTTCTGCGATCGATTCCGCAATGTTAAGTTTCTTCTCTATGACAGACGACCCACATCAAATCATCAGTAGAAAGTTGAGGAAGAAGAGGCCAAAGGAAGAATGAAAAGTGAGAGACAGAAGATGATCAGTTGATTAAGGAAACCTCACTTTGAAGTTGGAATCTCTCTGCTATCTTTACGCCTTTCTCCCTAAGATAACGCAATACATGCGACGCATGTGGCCTCTCTTTAGGACGAGAAGTTGGACGGCTTAAGCTTAAAGAGCCTTTTTGCCTTTTCCATGTGAGCTTCCACTCATTCTTCTTAACAAAATCGGGATTCGGTCGAAGGCGCACATCCAACTGCCTTTGCACTCATGGGGAAGTACCTTTTATCTCTTCTCAATTTGGGATTGATCCGGGACTTTCCTATCTCCCAGAGGAATCGAGGGTTGTGGGACATGCGGATGATAGATCTCAAGGGATTTTAGAAGCTCGAAGCAGCTTTAAGCAGCGTTGAAGGGCGAATCTGTAGCACTCCGATGAGTGAAAGATTAAGTAATGGAATAGCATGATTATCCTTTCGAGGAGGACAATCTAACGATCCGGACGGTTTCGGGCGCTTCGGAATATTGAAAAGGAGGAAAGAAAAATATGGGTTATCGCACATTGTAATAGAGAAGTATATAAGATATATCAACCGTACACCTCCTTAATGAAATGACATCAGACATTAATGCCATAAAACAAATCAGATTCTTATTAAATACCCTACGACATCTCAAATTATAGTACTGAAATGTCTCGATTCTATAGGTATTAGGTGTCTCAAAAAGACACGATGGAGAGAAAAGTAACAATTTATCTTTGCAGTTACGCAAAGATACAAATCAAATTCATATTTCCCTACATTAAAAGTTGACAATTTTCACAAAATTCATCGAGACACGTAGAAGTCTTAATCTAAGCGACACTTTTTAAAACTTTTATTGTCAGTGCTAATGCCGTCTCAACGTGTATAAATAAGAGCTGCGGGAGCATGTCTTCTCACTAGTCACTACACACACCTATTTTCGATGGCAACAACATTTCCCTTGTCGTCACCTTTTCCGGGGCAGCAACAACCAGCAGAAGAAGCTGCAGTCGCCAACCCTGAAGCTGTGGCTTCAGCATCAGCATCATCCAGTGGTTGGCATTCTTCAGGATCGATCGTCCCGTTCTTCGTGGTGATCTCCGTGCTCGCCGTTCTCGCGATCATCTCGTGTGTGGTCGGCCGGATCTACAGCCGGAGAGTTGCGGCGAATACGCCGCTGGATAGCATCAAGCAGAGAAGCTGTTCAGGGTGGGTTAAGAGGCAGTTCGGCCAGTGTACTGATTGTATCCCCGCGAACGTCGTGTGGGGAAGAAAGGCGATGATGGTTTGGAGGAAAGATGGCGCAAATGATGATGCTGCCGCACACCCCCAAGCTTGATTGGTTTTTAAGTTGCCATGGATTGGAGTTCTTTGGTAAAAGTAGGCAAATAAAGACGGCAATCTTTTCTACTGTGACTGATCCATCAAAAGGTCCTATTGCGATTTTACAGCCCTAGTGAGATATGCTTCCCATCTAGTTAGGACCGCGTTCTTTGAAGGTGATGCTGATTCAAATCTCTCTCTCTCTCTCTCTCTCTCTGTGCCATCATTCTTCCTTGTATGGTAAATTTCTAGCGGTTAAATCTAAAACTGGGATTAGAAGATAATCGAAGGATACACTCGGATTTGGATTTTCCCTCAATCCTCTCTCTACCGACAAGCTCGGTCCATCGGAAAACTCATGAATTTACTCACAAGACCATCAGATCCCTCCCCTCTAAAACAGATCAACAGGACATCTAGCACGACCATGAGGGAGATTATAACGTTACTAGCTACTTCTGTCAAAGAGATCCAATCTCCAAAGCAAGATCAACGGCAGACACTCGCTAAAACAGAAGAAGAGAAAAACAGGAGAAAAGCATAATGAAAAGATGGTAAGCACAACATGGCAACTAATGGGGATACGGTGGTAAAGAGTAGATGCAGAGACCGATCTTCAACATTGCCATGAACGACAAATGAGTGTCCCATCATGATTAAGCTTAAAATACAACTTAAAAAGCTCTATATTTTCATCTGATGTCATTTTGTACAGAGTGCAATTCATCGACGTTCCATGCTCAATTGGTCTCCTCTATTCTGTAATGGCAATTGAGGGAACAAGAGCAGATGTGGATGCTCCACATCAGTGGGCAGCAGATATGATTCTTCTGAAAAAGCCCTGGACTATGGACCCCGTGAAATTCTAAGGGTACCTTCTTACTGAACTCAGGCTCAGCATTTGCTTCCTCAATGCAAAAGCCACGCAACATCAGAAAATGCAAATCTTCCATGAACCTTTTCACTCATTGTATTGTCCCGGATACAACCAGGTGGAATCTGATTCTCTTTTCATCTCACTCTCTCTCTCTCTCGACATCTGCGCGATCCTTTCCACCCCTATGACGAGAAGGCTTCTCAGGGGAGTCTCTACTTCCATGTCTGCGGTGCTTTGAGTGTTTCCTTCTGCCGCGCCTCTTTTCTCGACGAGATTCTCTCTTTTTCTCTTTAGACCTGGAGTAATATCGATCGCGGTGATCACTTGATAAATCACTGTCAGAATCGCTGCTATAGTGGCTTTGCCTAGAGCTTTTTCTAATTTTTCCATCCTCAGAGGACGAATAGCTCCGGTTTTCCCGGCTTTTTCTAATTTTTTCATCCTGAGGCAAGTGATCCACATGAAGTTTCGCTGATCTTTCAAATAACTTGTCATTGGCATGTTTGCCATCTTCCCTTGGTCCTCCAGAAACAATTTTGTTCTCTCTAGGTTGTAGGCCTTCCCAAGCAGATTCTCTGTCCTTCGGCAACTCGTAGTTCTGGGAAATCCTCTGTGGAACATCAGATGACCTGTCGCGGACTGGGAGAATATTAATGTCTCCATCGCTAGCATGGGCAATCTCTTTCTCACTGGGATTCATGTCTTGGTTTGACGAGATAGGTCGATCAGCAGGGACCTCTAGACCCAGTTCTTTGCCCAAAGACTCCAAAAAGTCACCAGCTATGAGACGGTTCAGTGTTGCATTTGCTGCCTGAGCCTTCTTGTCTGGATTTTCGACATTTTTCACAATGGAAGCTTCCTTTTCCTCATCCGAGTCATCGGAGAAAATGGCCTGGGGAGCACAAAAATTATCACAAGATGAGATGAAGCAAGAAATAAGTTAATGTGACAAGTTACCATCCATAAGAAGATAACCAAGTGCAAACAAATAAATCAGGTGAAAAAAAGAATGCAAGCAAAGCAACTAACTATAGATATGTGCATCTATGTTTGACAGCATTTTCAAGCTTCAGCTCGTCATTTTATCCATACAAAAGAGGCTCGTGTTCCCATCACGATATGGCTTAAAGAGGATCATGTTTCCATCAAGAATGAAGCCATATTGTGGCCTGAAGCATGCAAAGAACACTTGAACTTGACAGAGAAAAAAGTACCTTGTATAGGTCAACTGGCCTCCCGACAACTTCAACTTCCACCTTATCCTCAGGCGTCTTTTCATCTATGCCATTACTTTGTTGGTTATCCAGCGGCAAAGATAACGTATCACGGCTTGTAATAGCTGATTCTTCCACTTTTGTCAGTTTGATAGTATCTGGAACAAAAAAAAGAGAGTCCATCTTGCTCCTTGCCCGCGGAGCTGGTGGTGGCTGCCAATTGCTCAAGATTAATCTAATAGATACTAGGAATCAAGGTGCAATAATTATACAATTCACAAAATCAACGTGAATTCAGCATTCATCAATCAAGCTCAATAACCATTTGCATGACCAGTAAGGCCAAATGAGGATAAATCTAGGTTAATGCAATCATAGAACCGAGATATTTGACAAGGGGAGGAAGAGGAGGAGGAGGCAAAGCAGAGCAATAAACATGAAGGAGTGTGTTATGGATTATAAAGTTTGTTTCCTTTTCCGTGTTCTTACAATTCCTTTTATATTTGAAAAGGGTATTATATACTCTGAACATTTTTAATGCAAAAACTAAGCTGCAGCTATTTGCCCTACCATGTTTTTGTCACCGCACAGATAAATGAGACTACCAGATGACCCAATTAGTACCTTCCCCATGTACGGATCAATGAGATCAAAGCGCTTGCATAAGATCGGTGAAGGCCGCCACTGGAATTCTTCCCTTTTGGGGTATAGCGCCTTCATCATCAAGTCTTCATCTTTAGAGCTTTTAACTTGCTGCATCCAAAAACATTCATAAAGAACATGAATGAAAGCTTTAAAGATAAAAACCAAAATGCTGCACCAAAAGAGACGCACCTCTATCCCTCCAGAAGTAAACTGCATGCCACCAGTTGATGAGGACTCCATGCAGCCCTCGGTGAACTCTTTTCTCCAATGGCCCTTCTCTATTGCCTCAGCTGCAGCCTCAAAATCTAATCTCTCACGTGCACGAGCAGCTTCTGACATATTACTTATTCCTAAATCAGAGGAACGGAGTCCCCCGTGATATTTTTCCTTGAGAAACTGCTCAAATCTGTCTTGCTTTGCAGGATCATCTCTATACGGCTTTGCAACTTCAACCATGCCACTCTGGAACAAGGAACAGACATTAAATAAATTTCCAAGAATCCTAGCAATGAACCAAGGATGAAGAAACAGTTAAAAAATTAATGTACTAACTGGAACTGAAGGTTTTGTGAATGTTTCAGAAAGATCACTCTGAAATTTCACATCGGCAGGCATGACGGACGAGTTGGGAGTTGTCGCACTTCTTTCCAGAGGCCTTTCACCTAGGATTTTTCCCCGGCTCTCTGCTGTCATTTTTGGAACATCCGCAGAAAACTGTCCTTCCATATGCGGCTTACTTTGATTGCGTTTCTGCTTTTCCTCCCAAAGCCTCCTTTCATAATATCCACAGAAATCTCCTCCAAAGAGAAAGCTAAATAATGGATTTGATTGATTCTTTTCCCGAGAGAGATCCTCGAACAACTTTCCACATCGAGCCACTAAAGATGCAACCCCCTCAATTAAGAGCTTCAGATTACTATCCTCAGGAGGTGGAGACTCTGGCGGGGGAGGGTCATAAAGAGAGCGATCAGTCTCAAGAGGCCCCGGAAATCTATGGTGAGGTTCAAAATCCTTTGGAATTACAGGAGGATCAAATCTGGACAACCATGTTTCATGTCAGCTATGAGGACATTATATCAAAGTTTTCACAGAAGCTAAGAATTAAAAATCAGCAGCTCAAGAACTTAAATGATATTTAACCTTAATGGAAAAACAGACCCACCAGTTGCAAAAGCTATAAAATTAAGACTCTGTTTATTTTGAGGAAAATGAATGATTTGGAAAATATATTCCTAAAATTGATGGCTTGTATGCCTTAGAAAAATGAATAAATGATAAATATTCCCATTGTCCTCGAAATGGTCTAGACATAAATTATCGTTGACAATAAAAATATCTTTTATTGAATAATTCTTTCATGCGGTACAATCAGTCATTTTAAATAAAAATGTTTTCCAAATTATTCATTTTCCGCAAAACAAACAGAGCCTAAGTACAAATCAAAGGCAGAAATTTCAAATTACCTCTGAAATTGATTATCAGAATTTGAAGAAAGTCTAAAGCCCGGCAGAATCCCATTTTCCTTTCCAGTCAATCTTGGCCTGTCCTGAAAATCCAAGCTAGGTCTTGACGGCTCTTCCACTTCTTCAACAAAAGTTCCGAAGTCGTAACCTGAGCAAAATGTACATTATGTGAGAAATTAGAACCCTTGAAGATAATTTTCTCAAAAAACTATCAAAGGAGTAATTGGAAGTCACAGAGAAGTAGTGAAGTATTCAATTATAAATATTTGCATCGTAGAAAAGATCAACATCTGCACGGCATACATCTCTTGCTTTTGGGAAGTTAGATCATATAAAAATAAATTTCCCCAAAACAGGAAAGGCTATCAACCAAAATTTTCCCCATCCTAACCTGACAGTGTATCGAGATAACGAAATAGCATGCAAGTTTACAAGAAGAAAATAGCATCTTCTGCACTCACATTAAAGAGACATTGACAGAATGTTCTGGTCCATCAACAAGTACTAAGCAAAAGATCAACTACATCAGCAGCGGCACAGTAGACCTTTCTACCCAAGTAGAGGTAAGAATACTTATGTTGGAACAAGTGAATGCTCCAAATTCTATCTAGTTCTAATGCTGATGTTCCCAATAAAATTACTCACCGGATGCATAGACATCCTCATCTTCAGCATCAAGTTCTTCAAGTGCACCAATACCGAAACCAGGAGCAATATTTCTTGCTGAGAAGACCCAAACAAATGAAAATAGTCAACCCAACGACATTATTTAACACAAAACAATGACATAAGGTGGCCCTCGCTAAGCCAATGACAAAACAACTCATCCGGAGCTCTCCTGAAAGGGAAAGGTAAAAGAAATGCACGTATGGAACCAAAAACGAATTCTCACTTTGGGATCCTGTAAAATAATATAGCTTACACTTGGAAAAATTATCTTTTGTAACTCTGCCGTACGTATGCTCTCTTCCTGTGCGCAATCGTTTACTTTCTGAAATTACAAGGAGGCTAGTGAGCACAAGCTGTTGGAAAGAAGGCTTCAAATTATCCTTACAAATAGTTACCCCTGAATTCAAGAGCGGACAGAAGGATTGACAAATTAGTCTCAAAAGTATTTACCCCTAAACTCCGGAGCATGCTTGTAGGGATCATAACCTAACCCATGCAAGTCTTGCTTTGGGTTCAAAACGTATACCTACAGCAAAAAACATAAGAGATGCAATTGCCAGCTTCAAAATCTTGTATCTATATGGGATAGAGATAGCCTAAGGTAAAAAAAAATACATAGGGAATCATGAATTCTCAAATAAATCAACAAGATAACCTCCTTACAGGAATGATTTTAGATGATTTGGAACCAGTATCTGCAGGAAGCTGCAGAAGATCTTCAAAATCACCATTGATAGGCTCGGATTCAAGCTGTGCATTTGTTTCATCAGATGTAAATGCCAGGAAAGCTTTCCTAGCTTCCCTACGTGCATCTACAATCATGTAAACCACTAGATGGGATAAAATCCAGGAAAACTCAAAAGGCAAAGTAATTTGTAAATAGAGCTGTTAGCGGTAAAAAATTAGAGTTTCCACACCAAATTAAACGACTAGAGATGTAAATAATAAACAATGGAAGTAGGGACAAAAAATATGCTCTTCCAATTCCGTCTCTTATAAAGGCCATTTCACTAGGCTAACGACTAGAAATGTAAAATAAACGATGGAAGGTGTCCTCATCTCTAGATTGAATGAGGACCCAGAATACGCTCTTCCAATTCCCCCTCTTATAAAGGCCATTTTACTTGGCTAAACAATACTTGAACATATAATAGGAACCTATGAACTACCCATGCAGGGTTGTAATCATGAATTAACCACAAGACCCGCCATCCTATGGTCGTACATATGAATTTCATAGTCCTGGATAATAGAGTTCCAGGTAAGATAAAACCACCGAAGCATGTCCTATCTGGCCATACAACTGAAGCTGTATAAGCTAGTGGCACCTTGACCCTTTTCAAGACTAAAACAGCAGATGATGTATACTCCAAATGAATCAATGACACATTTCTCACAAGGATCTAGTTGAGTACATAAATACTATAAAATTAACTGTAGTTAGTTAACAAAAGAAACATACCATACAGCGACTTAGTTTGCATATCCTTGATGGAATGACCGTGACGCCATCCCATCTTCTTGAGCAATTTCACACCTAAATGAGAAAATGAAGGAAATCAGTGCAGCATAAGCATATTGCCAGCGAAGGAAAAAATAATAATTTAAAAGTAATTTAAAAGTATCGATAACAAACCAATAGATTCTGTCACTGGAATAATGAGTTCATCGGGAACTGGTCCAGGAATGGATGACTGCCTGAAAAAGAGAAGATACATTATAAGCAGACAAAATAATTTTTTTTTTGGCAAGGACGGACAAAATAATTGGTGTCCACTAAAGACGGAAAAATATCTAGTGAAACACAAAAACCAATCGCATTCAATTCAAGCATAAAGAAAGCTCAAAGAACTTGGATGGGCATAAAGTAAGGTATGTGGCTTTGTGAGCTGCTAGGTTCAATTGAACATCCATGCTAAAAAAACTCCATAAATTTTGATTTCCAAATGGTCGATTCACTAGCTGTAACGTTATAATGAAAATTATAAAGTTCGAAACAGTTTCAACGTCATCTCAACATAACCAGGAACCAACTATTACCAAAGACTCCCATTGTATTGCAATCTGATCAAAAGGTGAATGTAAGATATTAGAAAATTATGAGATGAACCTGTGTTCTTGCTCCTTTTCTGCCTGCTTGCGAGCAAGTTCTGCAGCTGTAAATCCGAACGTATCAAACTGGGATGACGTCGCCAAAGAACGACCCTCCAGCTCCTGAATTGAAAAATGAGAAATAAACATAAAAAATGTCCCAGCAATACTTAGTTAAATTTGAGCATTATTATGGATATCTTCAGAGCACAATGAAAGAGGCTGATAATTCTTTCATCAAAATTATTACTGAGAGAGGGAGGGACTGGTCATAGACTGCTGCAAACTCAGCCAAACTTATCAGTGTAACAATGATAACAACCCAAGCGAAAAACACCAAACCAGAGCCAAAATCAGCTAATTTATGGTATTGCTCTAAGCCCCTTCCATTTCAACGGCCAGTTGTCATTAGCACTCAATAAACCCAAAAAACTTGCAAAGCTAACTTTGCAAGTTGTTGTAAGCAGCAAGCCTGCTATTATCACAGATGATGGCATCTAAATTTCTGAGCAAGGCCATCCAATCCAATCAAGCGCACCTCACCCTCTCTGGACAGATAATTCTGGAAGGCTACCATAGATGCCAAACCAAACAGCACTCCAATGAAAACAAATTCAACGCCTTTATATACCTCTAGCACTTTATCAAAGCCAAGTGCAGCATATTTTTTTTCTAAACTCGACTTTCTTTTATAAGTGAAAGGGTGGTAAGGGTTCTAAACTCTACTATTTGGTATGCACTAAACAGTTAAAAGTATGGGTTCATAGATAGACTGGTCCTCCTGAAAATCCTAAATCCCAAGCACCACAGAAGTCCAGCAGTAGATATATGTTGAGGTAATAGACGCAATCATATAAATCTGATAGAGAATTCAAATGAGATAACATATCGCCATGTTTACAATGTAAAACCTAGATCTTATGCAAACACGCAAGCGCATATATACATATACGACAATTCTAGTAGAACTTACAGCTTTCTCGTCATCATCTAAGAAGTTCAAAATGTTCTGCTGTTTCACTTCAGCTCTGTTCTTCCTGGATGACGTGAATGACTGCGGAGCCCACCCTGAAATTTTTGTAAGAGAAATTGAAAATAAAGGTTTATCTGGTAAACATGTGAGCGTACCAGTCAAAAACCGAGACATACCCTCTTTGGTACCCACTGTATTATAATATCCAGCAGAAAAACCTCCAGTAAATGCACCATGGAATCTTCTCCGTCCTTCTTCATCTCTGACCTGGAGAATTGCAGAATATAAACTAATGTCTGCGCACTCAGCTTCAATAAAGAAAGTATCTCTTATATATGACAATTCAACTTCAGTATGTGCAGACCAAAAACTTGCAATCTCACTGCATACAAGTCCATTCCCAGAACTGGCATTGAACACGAGATCAAAGCATTTTTCAAGAAGTACAAAGGAGAAAAGCCCCCTGCAATTCTTTAGAGCCTTTAATGTTATTTGTAATCAACACTTGAAAATCCACAGAATTCACCGCTGAAAGAATGCCTGGAAACTTATAGCGTTCGTCTGTTTGTAACCCAAAACAACATCAAGTTCAAGTATCAAAATGGGGGGTCTACGCCAGTCTTAATAGTCTAATCTTCTCCGCGGCCCAACATGCCATAGCTTTTCATTGAGAAACTAATCGATCAGGCTACACAGGTCACTTTCTAAACGACCTTCCACAGCTATCATCATTGCCGCAAGCAAAAACCTACAGCTGATGAACGTAATTTCGGCAAACTTCTCTGTTATGAAGAGCAGGTAAAACACAGAGACTTCGCAGGGACACGGGAACTTCAAATGCGGAAGACATGTTTCCACATATTTCGAATATCCTGACAGAGCAACGTGAAAAAAAAAATGCTCAAAAGGAGGAGAGTTACCTCCTGCTTCCACGCGGGCAAGGATCGCAAATTGCCGGAGGCTTCCGCAAGGGCCTTCTTCTTGCGGCTCGACACCCCCTCCTCGCGCTCAATCGGCGTGCCGAAGAACACGAAATCCTCTTCGTCCGAATCCATTGCCATATCCGTCGGATCGAATCAATTAGCAGCGACGAAGTGAAACCCAGGACGACGATTGAAGGATGGAGCGGAAGATTAAATCAGAAACGGTGAATTTCTTAATCGAGAAGGGGCGAGAGAGAGCTATCGAACGCACGGACCTCGCGAGTCGCGCGAGTGTCGATGGCCATGGACATGGAGGCTAGAGAGACGAAGAGAGCAAAGACGACGACGAGATTCTAGAGAGTGATGGTCTGGTCCCGACGGGCAGTAGACGGAGGAATCGTCTTCTTGGCCAGAAATTGAACAAGGGAAACTTTATATATGTATAAGGACCGATGCTCTCAATTTTTTTCAAATAACAGCCCAAAATGAATATTATCATACCATAGAGTTTCATAAAAAAAAAAAAAAAAAAAGGTCTGGGCTAAAGGGTGTTCTCGTCATTTTTTATTTTTATTTTTTTATTTATTTTTTCTCTATTTGTCCTTGAAAGACTAATCATGGGATTGGGCGAGTTGTATATTTCCTGAATTTTTTTTAAAATATAGTATAAGGACCAATAAGAGGATGTCGTATAATTTCCTGATTTTTCTTTTTTCTTGCCACTATGCTAATCATGGGATTGGGCCATGGAGTTTGTCCTCGTTGGGCCTGATGGATTGGCAGGCTCCATAGTCCATCGTTGGCAGACACGTTTCGGATCGAGATAAGCCCAACGATGTCCGAATTACACGTTGGTCCCATCCGAACTCCGAACAAAGCTACCACCGCATCGAGGTCGGGTCGCACCCCTCGACTAACCTCGTCGTCGTGGTCGCTTGAGGTGTCACACTCTTCCCCGTCTCTTTGTCTTTGGCTTTGTTAGGGTGGTCGATCACCATGTCGATATATAAAGACCATCATCGATGTGGTTACCCATACTAATCAAAATCTAAATTGAGATTCAGATATCTCTCTGTGGCGACAGCCGCGACAGTTGCGACCACCGCCATGGTAGCCAGCACATAGGATCACGATTATGGTGATATCCCTCGAGTGGGATGACCATCACGGAGGCAACGACTCGGCCTATAGCAACCACACAAAAGCCTCGATGGATGCGCGTAACCAAATCGTCAATTTTGTCAATTTCTTTATGTCTCGCAAGTTTTGACGGAATTATAACGGACAGCTTGACAAACACATGAATAGTTGAATACTACGTCGTTCTTGATAGAAGTCGTTCACTTCAAAACACCGCGTAGCATATAAGACATGCTTTTTCCGTGATGTCTTAATCGAAACGGATCAAATCACCGCTACGAGAAACACATCAAAGCACTTAACAATCAAAACGGTAAGTGAATGCGGCAAAGCAAGTTCTGACCGACTCCATACCGGCGAACTCGATTTAAAAAAAAAAAAAAGCAGATACGACGCACGGGAAACCCATTAATCTCTGTCGATTTCTTTATCTTTTAGTCCACGCGTGATTAGAAGATCGGTCATTTTGAGTCATTTTTCAAAGTTGGAATTTCGTCCGCATAAGGACAACATAGACGGATGTAAGGACGCGGGGGATATGCTGATCAAGTCCGATGTCGGGGGCGTGCCGAGACGATGACGACGTCGTTGGTGGTGGTGGGGGGAACACGGGGCCCACGGATTCGCCGAGGTGTCCATGTCGGACTTGTCCCACTCGGAGAGAATTTTGGAACCGGGGAGCCAACGAGGACGCACCGCAGCGAGAGATGTCAGGACTGAGAGTGTCCTGTGATCATTTGTTCGAAACCCCAAAGAGTCATTTTTAGAATTTGAAAACCCTCGAGGAATTCCGTATCATTTGAATGTTGACATGTAAATAAATACACTTGTAATCTCTGAAAAAAAAACCTGGTTTAGTTTTAGCAGCAGAAGCGGTGTGGAGAGAGGCAACTGTTCGGTGTCTCAGAACTCATTGATGCTTTTTGGTATTCAAAGTCAAAAAAGAGAGAGAGAGAGAGAGAGAGAGAGAGAGAGAGAGAGAGAGAGAGAGAGCCAGTCAAGCAAAATCTCTCCTTTACCTCCTCTCCCCCAAATCCCAAACACTCGAAAGCGAAATTACACACCCCATTGTCCCCCCGCCCCCTTTGATTCCTCTCTCTCTCTCTCTCCTATATCTCTGTGAATGTGTTGGTGGGTCAGGAGTGTTGTCTCTTTTGTCAGGATTCTCTTGTACCACTACTACTACAGCAAAAGGACTAGAAACACGAAGGTTTTAATGAACCAGCCCCCACCAAGGTTCGAGTTCATTAAAGAGAACGAAACCAAGAGAATCCTTTCGTTTACTCCTCCTCCTCCTCCTCCTCCTCGACCGACATGAAGCCGCTCATGGCGAGGAACTCCCAGGACTTCTCCTCCAAGCGACACTTCCACTGGACCAAGAAGGTCGGAGCCGACGAGGACGACCAAGAGCAAGAACGAGAACGAGACCCTGCTGCTCATGTTGTCCACGCTCTTCTCGGCGAACATGAAAGGAAGAGCAACGAGTCGCTGGACAAGAGCAGCAGCAAGCTGAGGCCTGACCGAAGCGGCGACCACGACTCCGTCTCTCCATCCCCAACCGCCAAGAAGAAGCTCCAGGCCATTGCCGTCTCCAAGCTCCGCTCCGTCCTCTTCCAGTTCGCCAGGAACGTCCGGTCTCATTCTCCGGGAGGCGGCGGCAGCGGCGGCGGCGGTGGCCTCGGGTCGAGAGTCGTGGGCACCATTTTCGGCCGCCGCCGAGGCCACGTCCTGTTCTCGCTTCAGAAAGACGCGACCTCTCAGCCCGCCTTCCTGGTCGAGCTCGCGACCCCCATCAGCGGGCTGGTCCGGGAGATGGCCTCCGGCCTGGTCCGTATCGCGCTCGAGTGCGACAAACCGGCCCAGAACAACGGCAGCAACAGCAACAGCAAGAGGTTATTGGAAGAACCCGCGTGGAGGACTTACTGCAATGGCAAGAAGTGTGGGTTTGCAGCGAGGAGAGACTGCGGGCCTAAAGAGTGGAAGGTCCTGAAGGCAGTGGAGCCCATTTCGATGGGCGCTGGCGTCTTGCCTCTGGACGGTGAAGAAGAAAAAGGAGCAGGAGGCCATGAGAGCGGTGGCCCAAGCGGCGGTGAGGGCGAGATGATGTACATGAGGGCCAAGTTCGAAAGGATCGTGGGGTCAAGAGACTGCGAAGCGTTCTATATGATGAATCCAGATTGCAATGGAGCTCCAGAGCTCAGTGTCTATCTGCTCAGGGTTTGAAGCAGAACGAACGCCATGGAAGCTGCTCTCTCCGTCTCTCTCCGAGCCGAATCCTCCGAGAAACTCTTTTTTTTTTGTTTTGGGCCTTTCGGGTTCTGGTGCAAGAAGCACGCTAATGGTGACCTTGTTTAGCTGATCTTCGAATCTGAGGCCTAGCTTGAGTTTCTTTCCTTCCTCTGTTTTTTCCGTCTCTGTTTCTTTTCCTTTTGGGTCAGTTTGTTTGTTATGTTCTTTGCTTTCTTGGGAGGTAGGGAAATGGTATACGTTGGGGGGTATAATGTGGGCAGTGGGGATCAGATGAAGTTGTATATGTATAGTTTCTAATGAGTAATCATTAATGATGATGAGCAGGAGGAGGAGGACGAGGGTTTTTATGCAATCAATGATTGCTGTTCGCCTTATTCATTTAATGCCATGCCATTCATTTGCCTTGCCTGAATTTTAACTCTCGGGTAGATTCTTGTCTCGACTTGACATGTTATTTCCCCCTTTCCTATCTGCTGTTCTCTTCAACTCTGCCCCTGAATACTCATGCCCTGTCTGGTCATCACCTTTCATGTCTTGACCATCTGCGCACTGTGTCATATTAGTCTTGAGTTTATGCCGACCGCTTTCGATCTTGCTCGAGCTGGAAAGACAGGACGGAAGAAGTCCCCCAATCTTGCTGTTGGCATAATCGAAGATTGGATCCTTCAGCTTCACATGTTGATCCATGAACTGAGCTTAAGCTTTGAGCACTCGGCCTTAAAGTGGGGAGATGTTCCAATCATGACATTGTGTTGTGTGATTTTGAGTGGACTGATCCCAAGGTACATTTATTGGAATTCAATCATAGAACTCATCAAAAGCAGGCTATGTCTGACCAAAAAAAAAAAAGCAGGCTATGCAAAAAAGAAAAGGAGAAAGGAAAAATCCCAATCGCTGGCAAGATTGTGCAGTCGAAATTTTGGCTTTTGTTTTCTGAACTTTATCTCGTTTGACTACTTTCCACCCTGGCAATCCTTTTTCTTTTCCCAACTTTGGAACTCCATTTCTGCTCATTTTAGTGGCTGCACTATTGCCGTTCAAAGTAAAGGTCGCCACTTTGTGAATTTATGTGCAAGTAATTAGAGGCCAAAAAGCATCTCTCTCTCGCACCCATAAAAGATCGTTGGAAAAAGAATTAATATCATTAAAAATCTTAAATTTATACAACTTCGATAAATTTATTCCAAATTAATTTTTTTATCACGAAAATCCCTAAGCTGATGTACCCGTGATAAATTTATCATCCATTAATTAGTTTCTGTTAAATTGAATTAATGCCACAAAAGTCTTTAAATTTGTACATCCATGACAAATGGAGGGTAAAATCCCAAACTGGTAAACTGTCAACCTCCACGTGTCATCTAACTCAACAATTTGACTGTAAAATTTAAGGAAAATTAACTGAGGGTATATTTGCGACAAGTCTATCAGTTTTGGATTTTTTTTTTTGTGTGGTAAAAACTAGGGTAAGCAGAAAAATCACGATCCAACCAAATTGGACCGGACCATACCCAACCGATTGATTTTGGATGATTTTTGGCGGGTACAGTTCGGTTCTCGGTTTTAATTTTCCAAAACTGATTTTATCGGTTCGGTTTAAGGATTTGAATGCAAACCATTCAATCGGCCCATGAACCGGCCTCATTATATAATCTAAATGTATATTATTTTATCGGTTCGGTTCCCATTATTCTGCAGGTGCTACACACCATTTTTTACTTAGTTCTTTTATTTTGTTCTTTTATTTTGTCCTTATGCTTCTTTAGAGCATAATCCTATGGCTGCTTGCGATGGAACAAAGCGCATTTGTTTCCTCGCCTATTTTCTTTTTTCCATTTTTTGCTCGATAGAAACGTAATCGGAATCCAACCGAAAATCGGACTGGACCGAAGTTAGGTTGGTTCACGATTCATTGAAGAAGCGGTTGGTTCACGGTTTGCATTTTGCGAAATCGGTTCCTAACGGATGGTTCTCAATTCTATGGTAAAATCACTCATCATGTGAACCAATCTCCCCTAGTAAAAATATTAATTTTGAGTAAATTTATGGCAGTTGTACAGTTCGGAATTTCTTATTAAACCTTAGGAAAATGATAAGCCTGTCCAGAAGATGGGCATCAATCACAAGACGCCAATCTGATGTTCCTCTGTTTTGGGTATCTCCTGCTTTCGTGAACATAAATTGCTCAGAAGATGTCCCTGTTTTTAATTTTTTTCTAAAATCGTGGAACAGTTGGGAAAAGATTGCAACCCTCTTTTTTTTTTTTTTTTGGCTGTTTCTTTCTTGATTCTTGTCGGTAGACCCTCCTCGTCCTATGCAAGAGGCAATGCGGTCGACTTGGGGTAGTGTGTGCCATTGCAGCTCTGTGGATTGTCTACCCCATTTCGAGCTCTCTGCCTCCATCTCTCGGGGACTCTGTCTCTGTGGCGACCTGAAAAAGGCGAAGGGGCGAGTTCAGGAGGTGTGGGTTACAGCTGGGACAAAAGAGATCCGTTGAGATCGATGACCACCCCTCCCCCTTCCGTCTTCCTGCAAAAACCGAGGTGGCCCTTTAGGGGTGTTTCATAATCTGCTCATCATTCTTCAAAAGATTCCTAAAGCTAGATCGCTGTTGGTTAAAGCAAAAGCCCCATTTTAAACGAAAGAGAACAGAACCCCACCGGCCGTCGGGAGACCCGGTTCAGTTTTCATTTTAGCACTCTTCGTTCTGATCCAGATCCAATTGGTGAATGAGCTATGGCCACTGTTCTTTAGGACGTGTGTGACTTGTTAGGGTGACTAAACAAATGCAGGCATGATTTGATTTGCCATGTCATTCGGATTTCGACTTAGGAAGAAAAAAAAAAAAACTTCCTCTTTTTCCGAGCAATTGTTCAGATTCATCGATATAACGGTCCTTCGGTTTCGGCCGGAGAAGACAATGAATTTTCGATTAACTTTCGTCGGGAAAAAGTGTAGACTTGGGGACGGTAGTTCACGACGAACTTTCGAGCTCCCACGAAGTCATTAGATAATTTCTTGATGAGTATGAGACACCGATATGGTTGGCTTCTGGCCACCGATCCGAGTCTCGTCCTTTTTTTTTTTTCCCTATCGGAGCGATGACGGAATGATGCTAATGTGGCTCGGTCAAATGAACGATGGTAAAGATGCAAACCGAGTAAATCTGTTGCGGACGAGAGACTTGTCTCTCTTTTGAAGCTAACAAAACAAGGATTTTAGAAACCTACCGTGAAAACACCATCAACATCATCATTTCATGGGACTCGAGATTACTATTGGCGATGGGAATTAAAGGTCTCTTTTGCCAAAATGGCAACTCGGGAAGCCCACCAAGAGCGGCTGATTGTCTGCGGCCGTCTAGGAAAAAATCGGGTCTGCTTTGGCACAATCGTTCTCGTTTTTAGGCGTAACCCCCATGAGCCCAAATGTGAGCTGTTGGGTTCCAACGCTCTTTTCGAGAAAGAAGCACAAATACTAAGTAGTAAGTAGGGATAGTGAAGCGCTAAGACCGGTTTTGTTCTTTTGTTCGAGCCTACCATATTTGAAAAAGAGGGCAAATTTTTTTTCTAAAGGTTGCCTACCAAACTAGACATGATTTAAAAAAAAAAAAATAGACATGATTACGAGCTGCGTGATTCCCCCACCCACCACCTTGCTCAGCTTTAGGTGGGTCTTCTTCGTCTTTGGTTTTCAACTCAATGGAGAGAGAAAGGATCGGTAGGCCTCGGGAATGTCCGTGCTATGTGCAGCTAGAACGATTAATTAAAAGCTGGATGGGGCATTGAAATAATCGAATTGGGATAAGTTTTATTGAGAAATACCTCTAGTGGGTCTGCTTCGGATCCGACCTGAAGCCGTGGTTTTTTATTTTATTTTATTTTTTCCTCGAGGACGGCGGATGTGGCGAAAGGCATGGTTTCCAGATCTGATGCCGCCTTCGGATTTTGGCCACGACCGGCTAGTTCACGGCCGTGGCGGGCAAGGTCGAGATCCCGATGGCCATGGACGGAGTTCCAATATTAAGAACCAAAAATAGAGAGACCAGAGGTCATGCACGCGAAGACAAAGCCGACCCGCAAAGACGACGGAGACGATGCCCAAACGCGCTCAACCATGTTTGATATTATCTTTATCTTATTTCCTTAGATAGTCCTCTCATAAACCTTCTAATTAGGCTCTTCACATGCTCTTTTTAATGTATCGAAACATATTGAAATTCCTCATTTCTTCTTGCGCTCGTCGTTCTTTAACTCCGGATGTGCTCGGCTTGAACGCGGCAATGGCCGGCCTAATTACGGTACCAGGGACTCTATCGGCGGCGACGACGACTTGGGAGGAGCGAAGGCTGAACAGCCGTGGACGGAGGAGGAAGTGAAGAGAGACAAGATTTTTACTTAAATTCCACCTTGGTTGCTGACATGAATCGATAGATATATGTCAATATGCTAGTGGACATGATTGAAAAAAAAAAAAATACGACACCATTGAATATTTTCTCCAAGAGAAGAGAAGAGAAGAGATGTGAGAGCCGTTTTCGTCTGACTTCTGAGGTTGTGTTCTAGCCTATTTCGAATACGGAGAAGGAGAGTCGATATCTTCCGTGTTCTTAGCGTCTTCGATCGATTTGGCTCAAGATGAGGAATAGAAATGAACTTAGATTTAGAGAGGCGTGATGAAGAATTTGCGGTGAAAGGATAATCAAAGTAAAATTCACGATACAGGACGTGAAAAAGTAGGCTTGGCTTGCTCCCTAAGAAGGGCAAGTTCATTTTTCAGCCCTCATAGACAATTGACGATGGCACGGTATATAGTATTTGGGCTTTGTCTTTGCATGTTGGGGGTGAGTGGAATCGCGTAGGCCTCGAGGCACACTCAACTTGATACTGCTTACAATGATTGCCCCTATTCCAACAGAGACGATCTGTTGGAATGGAAATTTTTCATTTCCATATGAAAAAAGGGCACGTAATTTCAAAACAAAGATATAGAGTGTGTTTGTTTCAAGGAAAATGATTTTCAGGAGTTTGTTTTCCTTTGTTTGGTAATATGTTACCGAAAATATTTTTCGGTATTTGGTTCTCATTTGGAAAACGATTTCAATCTCATCAAAGGGACTGTTCTTGATACTGAGGAGATGCAGATAGTCGAGAAAGCTGACGTGAACTGACCCGGTCAAGCTTCGGTCCCGGCCCCGACCTCGGTCCCCTGCCCCGGTCTCGATCCGGGCCCCTGTCCCCGGTCTCGATCCCGGCCCCGACCCCTTCGCCTTTGGCCCCGATCCCCGGCCCTGGCCCCTGTCCCGGCCCCCTGCCCCGGTCCCGACCCGGGCCCCAACCTGAGTCCCCGGCCCTGGCCCGGGCCTCGGTCCAGGCCCGTCGGTCCCCGATCCCGGTCCCAGTCCCGATTCTGGTCATGGTCCCGGCCCGGCCCCTGCCCTTGCCCCTGTTTCCGGTCCTTGGCCCTGGCCCGAGCCCAGGCCCCGACATCCCCGGTCCCCGGCCCTGGTCTTGATCTTGGCCCGGGTCCCCGACCCCGACACCATCCAGGACCAGCCCTGGCCCCGGCCACAGTCAAGGTCCCGGCCCCGGCCCTGGGTCCCCGAGATCGGCCTCAGTCCCGTTTTCAAAGAAAGTAAGAGACTCAAATTTGGGAAAGTGTTTTCACATTTTTTATTTTTGGGAATTCACTTTCCTATTTTAATGAATAAAATCTTTGTTGGCTGGAAAGTACTTTCCGTTGACCAAATCATTTTTCGCGAGTCAAACAGACGAAAGTCTAGAAAACACTTTCCTTGAAAATACTTTCCCCAAACAAACGCACCCATAAGTTCCGCAGAGTGAATAAAATAAGTAAATCTGAAAAGCGAATCATCACGATAGTGCTTGCAGAGACTGGCCTATTCCGCGAAGACGGATTTATTGTAGCATCAAAGCTCATTTGGTGGCCGATCACCTGATTTCGCATCAGCATCAGTGATGAGCACACACCGAACGATAAATGAGAAGAACCAAACAAAAGCGGCAGATGGCTAAGATTACCGGTGAAGCTTTGGATTTGGAAGCTTTTGTGTGGAAAAGATTTGATACGATAAGAGCGCGTGGCTAATTCGTCAGTACTTATATGGATTTTATAAAACTTTCGAATCATCTGGAGATACATTCAAATTTCGACGTGCCACTAATGACTGTATTTATTGAACTAATTTATATTCTTATTTTCAAAATTCATTCTCGTTCATTTTATTTTCTTTCGATCGCCTCATTTCAGTATTCCTTGCGGGACTTAAAAAGATTTTTTAGGAGTTAGGACAGACTTTGGAAAGAGGCTTTGGATGTCCAAAAATATTTGGGCCTAATGTTTAGGTGTTTGGCAAATTTTTTAGAACCACCTTAAAAGCCCAAGGTAGCCTCTTATATGCATTGGGCTTTTCAGCATTCGCCGCTTTCACCTCCTCAGGTTATGAATTTTTCTTTGATTGCCTCTTTTGACCTCAATTTGTTTTCAAAATTCCAACTTTAGCCTTTACCATACTCGCCTCTATGGTCGCCTCACTCGCTCCCCAGCCACTCAGCGAGGGGTCACGCATAAGCTGCGATCACCTGAATGGTGCGACCCCAGGCGATGCTTGCATGAGTTGCGCGATGGATGGCGTGACCTTAGGCAGCGTGGCTTGAGGTCATGCAACCCAAGCAAGGGGTTGTGCGACAGCCGGCTAGGTTCAAGCGACCCTAGGCGACTGCTGCCTGAGATCAAACGACCCCCATGAGGTTACCAAAGTCAGATCTCGCTCGCCGGCAGCCAGATTCGGCATCGCCGTGGCTGACCTTCGTCAATTTTGATTTTTTTATTAAATAAAACAAAAGCATTTTACAAAATGTAATTTTATTAAACATAGTTTAAACCAAAGTTATTGGCAGAAGAACACTAGAAGTGTCAATATTTGTGTACGGCGCTCACTTTAGTGCTAATTTTTTCCTCCAGCTCACTTAAGTGCCAATATTTGTAAACGGCGCTCACTTAAGTGCCAATTCCGGTCAAAAAATAATTATTTGAGTGTCAATTCCGGCCAAACCATACACGTGGAATTTTTTTATTAATTTTTCATATTATGTGGCAATTTAAAAAAAAAAATTAGTCCAGGTGGTGTCCACCGTGGACTATTCAACTTAAAAAATAATTAATTTTTTAAAAAAAAACTAAAAGTAACCAAAAAAGAAAAACAGACTTGGCGAAGATGGCTACTGCTTTTCGACCAAAAAAAAAAAGATGGCTGTCGCTTTGCAAGTTGAGCGGCAGCCCTCTTCGCCGCCCCCATCGTCGGCGGAAGATGGGTGGGGGGTGCCCGGACCCGAGCTCGGCGACCCCCATCGGGGCCTCGCCAGGGGTCGGTGAGGTCTGGCCGTGGCTGGCCGAGGCCTCGCAGACCCACGGCAAGGCTTGATCCCGCCCAGATCTGGGCGTGGTCGAGCATCACCGTGGCTTGGGCGCGGCCGCAATCGCCCAGCAGAGGAAGACCGGCTTGACAGCGACGTTGGGGGCGGTGACCGTACCGGAAGCGACGCCATCGATCGATCGAGCGCTTCATTGTTGTATAGATATGGCCTGGGGATGAGAGAGAAAGAGATAGACAGAGAGAGTGTGCGCTTGGGAAACTGCAGAAAGGGAAGAAGAAGAGGAGGAGCAGGCGTAGGAAAGAGGGTTGGGGATGGCCGAGGGAGCCCGGCGAAGAGGGCTGTCGCTCAACTGGACACACTGCAATTCCAATTCCATTCCATTCGATTCTCCTCCGAGAAAGATTTCCTTTTGCTTCCTCGGAATTCACGATTCGTCAGATCTCCCCTTCGCACCGAATTCGTCATTCTTCTTCCTCCTTTCTCTAGGTTTTCGTAGGTGAAAATCCATCATCCGAGAAAGCTTCGACGGTCGTGTGGGTAAACTCTGGTGTCTCCATGGACGCTCGTTTGAAGCAGGAGGACGTCTCGTCGTCCTCTGGGCGAGGTCGGCCTCGCCTCGGGTCGGCGAACCCGGCCGCGGCCAGGCCTCGTGGACCCAGGCGAGGCCTCGGTGAGGGTCGCTGGGGCCCGGCGACCCCCCTCTGCCATCCCCCACCCCTCGCCGGCCATTGCCGGTGATGGTGGGGGGCGGCCGCGGCGAGGGTCACACCCCTCGCCGCTGATACAGTCTTCCACATTTTTTTAAAAAAAATTTGGCATTTTTTAGTTTTATAGTTTACTTTTAAGTTTTTAATATTAAGTGGTTTTTAAAACTGATTTTCAATTTTTTTTTTGACGTGGAAGCTCCGGCGAGACACGTATGCGCCACGCGTAATTTCCGGCAAGCTACGTCGGACTTGGCACTGAATTAACCATTTTTCATAAAAATTGGCACTTAAGTGATCCGAAAAAAAATATTGGCACTAAAGTGAGCGTCGTACACAAATATTGACACTTCTATTGTCCTTCTGCCCAAAGTTATTTCTCAAATATCATCAAGCCAAAGTTAACTCTCCATGTGTATATGTAGATTAAATTAATATTATATGTGTATAGGTAAATATTATTTACTAGATGAAATTACTCTCTTTTTGATTGAGAAATAGTCCACTTTGATATGATTTTTTTATTTACAAATTTATTAATTTTCTCTTTTACATTGCTCCCAACAAACAAAAATATAAAAGTTATACTCATTTTTTTTCAATTTTAAACAAATTAAAATTTAAAAAACCCTAAATTAGGCACGCCAAAGGACTTTTCAAATATAGATTTACCAAACAACTTTGAAGAAATGCTTTTTGATAAACCTAATATTAGGTCCAAAGAGTCTTCATAAATTCATACTGGAGAACTTTTTTACCACCTTGATTTTAGTCCTGTCATATTTAGAGGTCTGTCTGAAATAACTTTCATGTTTATTATTATTATTATTTTTTATTTTTTTACAAATTTCACAGCATACGCATCATAACTTTTTCTAACGCAAAGCATTTGAAATCCATAGAAAATTTTGAAGTGGCTTTATATTGACTTGTAGCTTTATACCTGCTTTTGCCAAATTCCTTAAACAAAAACTCAAGTTTAGGTCAAGTCCCAAATCTATGCTGAACTTTTTTGGTCCCTGAAAAAACCCTCAATTTTAGCTTTGGCCCCAAAATGTCTCGAACTTTTTTTTTTTGTCTAAAAAAAAATACGAAACTTTAGTTTCAGTCCCAAACACTACAAAAAAACACGCAATTAGCCACGACATTAGCGACGGGAATTTCGCAAAAATTCGTAGCTAAATTGATTTGGCGACGAATTAGCGCCGAGAAAAAATTCGTAGCTAATTCGGCGTCGCTAAATTTAGCGACGAAAAATTCGAAGGTCGTCGCCAAAATTGGCGACGAACGAAGGGGTTCGTCACTAAATTTTGGTGACGAACAAAGCCATTCGTCGCCAAATTTTAGTGACGAACGGTTTTGTTTGTCGCTAATTTGTAATTTTTTTTTTTGGGTCGAAGGAAGTTCTGGGAAATTGTCCAAGAAGAAGATGGCAACGAAGATTGCGAGGAAAATGAAAGCAGAAGCATTTCCAACGATGGCTATACATAGACACATGAAAGTTAAGCCAAAAGCCGACAACGAAGACGTAGGACGGCATTCTAGGGCGGTGAAATCACCGGCTCCGCCGTCGACCGGAGAGGGAGGGGTTCGGGTCGATCGCCGGAGTGAACTTCCTTCCCTCTGAGCTGCTCACGGCCGGGGATGTCGAGTCGATCGCCGGAGTGAGCTTCTTCCGTCCGAGCTCGCTCCTCGACGATTTTGTTGAAGGTGGACGACGGAGTTTGGTATCAAGGCGAAGGGAGAGAAAAGGGAGGGAGTGGCAAGTGGAATGACGAGAGAGGGAGTGACGAGAGCGGCCGGGGAAGCTAATTTATAGACGAGCGGCCCGGGAAAAAAAGCGCCATTTTTTGACTCTGCGAAACTGAAAATTAGCGACGACCTTCGAAGGTCGTCGCTAAACCGTCGCTGGTTTAGCGACGAGATTCGAAGGTCGTCGCTAAACCAGCGACGACCTTCGAATCTCGTCGCTAATTTTCAATTTCGCTGCAAAAAAAAAGGTGCTTTTTTTCCCGGGCCGCTCGAAATTGAAAATTAGCGACGACCTTCGAATGTCGTCGCTAATTTAGCGACGAAAAGAGATGCTCGTCACTAAAAATAAAATTGAATAATTCGCTAAATTAATTAGATACATCAAAATAAACCCTAGCCGCAGCATAAATAGAGCAAAAAAAAAAAAAAAAACGGGGGCGTTGCCCCCGAACCCCCATAAATCTGTTCGCACCCCTATAAAGATCGAACCCCCTATAAAAGATTTGGTTCGTGACCTCCGAGTTGGGTCGGGGGCAAGTCACGAACCAAATCTCATTTTTTTCTCTACTTTTGGGTGATGAATCAGACCGAGTGCATAAATTTCAATACATATTTAACAAAAATATGAAGCTTCTTAAAATTAGCAAGAAAATATCTATCCTATATAATTCAAAAGAATTCGTTAAATTAGCAACGAAAACAAAATGAATAAGATGAAACACGATGGGAATGGAACCCGCGATCACCGAAATACTTCATCCACGCGACAACCAACAAGGCAAAAGATATGGTATGATGTGTAATAATGATTACACATAAATAATGAAACAAAATGAATGCTTTCCAATTCAAGAATAAGAATAACAGAAATAAACCCCAATTCCAAGAAATTATATCTTCTTTAAAGCATTCACTGAAGAAGCAGAAACCCTTTTCAAAGAAGCTATCTAGGAACAAAATGAATTCTTTCTAATTCAGGAACAAGGATAATAAAAATAAATAAATTGATCGCTATTCATTTATGCTTATTAATGTAATCTTTACTTAATTAATAATATATTCATTTTTAAATTTCAAAAAAATATTCGCTCTATTTTCATTTTCTTTTAAAAAGAATTAATGTAGATTAATATAAAATAATATAATCGAAGAAATAACATAAATAAGCAAAGCTAAACGACGTATCATAAGCGTTTCTTATTTATATCATTCACCGTTTGAAGAGAGCAAAGATTCCAAATAATCGATCTTTCTTTTAGTTATTATTGAACATTTCTTTGGTTGATTAACGTGTGATATATTGAACCCTCATTACTAATATTGAACGAAACTAGATCTTATAGAATCACATTTGAATATTTTATGATACATTCCGTACCTTGCTAAAAAACTGATCCTTCTAATGTTTTTGAAATCTTTATTAATTGATTTAGATCATTTCTTATTCGCTTATAGTATCTTATCTATCTTTCAAAATTAGAAGAAAGAACCGATCGATTTCATTTTCGTGGATCACACAATTACAATATATATTTTTGGTGATCAAATATTATATATGCAAAGTAAATCATTTTCGAATAGATCCTTACTCTACTCTATTTAGTATCTCATCAAAGACGATTTTTTTTCTAAGTTATATTTTATCAAAAGAATTGATCTCCATTTTTTGTTTGTTCACAACTTTATATATGTAATAAATATAAAAAAGGGTCCTAATAAACCTTGAAAAAAATATAAATTAAGGATAGCAATTAGCGACGAACAATTGTTTTCGTCGCCATAGAAAAATTACATAAGATTCACGAAGCTTGTAGCAATTGATAAAAGATTTTTTTTTTAAAAAAAAGAACTAATTAGCGACAAAATTGACATTTCTTCACTAAATTAATTTAAATAAAAAATAATATTTAGCGACGAACAAAGTCTTTCGTCGCTAATTATATTTTTAAAAAAATTATTTTTGCGACGAAACGACAATTTCGTCGCTAATCAATTCTTTTTATTTTATTTTTCCTCAAATTATCGACGAACAACACTGTTCGTCGCTAAATTTGCCAAAAAAACAAATACAAAAGAAACACTAAATTAGCGAACAACACTATTCGTCGCTAAGTTGAGCAAAAAACAAAAAAAAATCATAAATAAAATTTAGCGACAAACACTAATTGTCGTCGCTAAACAAACGGTCTTAGTCGTCGCTAAATAGACCAAAAACCAAATAAAAGTAAAAATAAAAAAAATTAGTCACGAATAACATTGTTTGTGGCCAATTTAGCGACGAATAATGATTCTCGTCGCTAAATTATTTTTTATTTTTTAAATTTCTGGTCATTTAGCGACGAAATTGTATATTCGTCACTAAATTAGCGACGGATTGTTCTTCGTCGCTAAGTTCATCTCAATTTAGCGGCGAAATTAATTTTTCGTCTCTAATTTAGCTACAAATGTCTTGTTTGTCGCTAATTTCGTAGCTAATTAGCTACGAATTTCTTGTTCGTCGCTAATTTCGTCACGAATTAGCTACAAATATTTTTTCGTCACAAAAATCGTCACAAAATTTGCGAGGAATTTTTTTGTCACTATTTTCGTCGCGAATAGCGACGAACTTCGATGTCGTCGCTATTTTAGTCACAAATTAGCTACGAAAATGATCTCGTAGCTAAATGCTCGTGGCTAAATCGCTGTTTTTTTGTAGTGAAATCTGCCCTAATCTTTTTTGTCTAAGAAAAAATTCATCAATTTTTATTCTAATATGAAATTTGCTCCATTGGCCCTTTGTCCAAATATCGTTATTAGTCATCCATAATTTTAAGATCCTAGGCTGTTTCATTTTGGAGAATTTTTTTTATTGGGGTGGATTTAACATCCAAATGGAAATACCACGTTGGTCCGTAACTATTATCCATTACTTTGATAATATGGGTGTTTTTATTGATGTGGAAATGCCACGTCAAGTTGCAACTGGACCATTGGGTAGATTTGCAAATTCATTGAAAATTTGTGATTTTTTTAAAAGATAAAACAAAATTTGGGGCAGATTCGGGACTGTACCTAAAATTTGAGATTTTTTTATAGATAAAAAAAATTCGTGGCATATTTGAGACTGGACTTAAAGTAGATGATTTTTCCTGAGTTAAAATTTTTTAGGGTAAATTTGAAACTGAATGTAAAGTTGGGGGTCCCTAGCTTTTTCATAACTTTTCCTTTTGGCTTTTTTTTTTTTTGGTCAGACTTTTAGCTTTATTAAGAAGTATGATTGTTGGGCTTTGGGCCCATGAGCATGTCCCGGTTAGGGCAATGCAAAACAAGGCCGAACCTAAGGAACCACTTCCACTCCTTCCCTCCCTCGTCCCAGTTCTCCGGTTCTTCAAAACCCCGAAATTCTTGGTTAGCAGCGTAACACCGAGCCGCCATGGCCGAGCCAGAGAATTCTTCGGAAGTGGAGGCGAAGAAGAAGAATCGCAAGAGGAAGAGAAACAAGAAGGCCGCACAAGCGAGCCCCGGCCAAGCCGAGGAAGCCGTGGGAACGGAAGAGAGGATCTGGAACGATGGAGAGCTTCACGAATCGAAGGACGCTAGTCTCAAGAAAAAGGAGAAGAAGAAGAAGAGTAAAGCGCTGAGGAGAGAGGAGGAGGAGGAGGAGGAGGAGAACGAATTTAATGGAGATGGGGATGGCAACGATGGGCGCGACGAGGAGGATGGTGGTGGCAAGGAAGAAGAGGAAGGTGAAGGACGAGGGAGAGAGGAAGGGAAGCCGCGGGAAGGGAAGAGCGTCGGGAGCGGGATTATGAGTACGGTGTCCTTCGATGAGCTGGGGTTGTCCGAGCACACTGCCAATGCAATTAAGGACATGGGGTTCCAGTACATGACTCAGGTAAATTTGCCTCTTTTGATTTAGTTAACCTGGCTTTTAAGTTGCTTGGAATTGTATATGGTGGTCTACCATGGTCAAGTCATACAGTATGGTCCACATAGACATGGTTTGGTAAAATAGTATGTTCATGAGTTTGAGACGAGATACTGGCAATAAAATTGGATATTGGGACTGGGAATGCTTACTGGAGTGTTAAGTTGATCCAAATATCCGAAGCTGCTGTCAAGAGGAGGTGGCATTTGATGGCATTAGTGAGACTATGCGTAGCTCC
Source organism: Rhodomyrtus psidioides (assembly GCA_021437785.1). NCBI lineage: Eukaryota > Viridiplantae > Streptophyta > Magnoliopsida > Myrtales > Myrtaceae > Rhodomyrtus > Rhodomyrtus psidioides. The sequence continues at coordinate 5,837,969 of JAILYB010000015.1, read as the reverse complement.
ATCAAGGACGGGAACTATGCGAGTCCTCTTAGCTGTTTACCGGTGATTTTTGGCTAGTTTCAAATGTGAGAGGGTATTTTGAGTTCCCCGTGACTGTGGTGGATACCTTGGTGGGGTTAAATCTGCCAAAACAATTGCCTAGTATAAAAGCCCACTAATTTTCAAGTAAATAATCATTTCAGTCCATTTTCCCCGTTCCATAGGGTGATTTAGGAGAATTTCCGTGGACATCCCTCTTTGTCACTGTCTGTTTCTCAAGGTTTATGTTTGAATGTGATTGCTAATGCAGATCCAAGCCCGAGCTATTCCTCCACTTATGGAGGGTAAAGATGTCCTTGGTGCTGCAAGGACTGGTTCCGGAAAAACCTTGGCCTTTTTGGTACCAGCTGTGGAGTTGTTACATAACATCCATTTTACTCCTCGTAATGGAACGGGTGTTGTTGTAATTTGCCCGACAAGGGAGCTTGCCATTCAGGTGAGAGATGTTTATAACTACAGTTAGTTCCTACCATTGAACAATTAATTCGAGGTGGTTTACTAAGTTTTCGGAAAGTAAAAGAAAATTGTATTTGATTCTTTTGCATCTACTGCAAATTAACTCTCATATGAATTTAGCTGGCTAAAGTCATCTGTTAAGACGATAGATGTGTTGACTAACATAAGTTAGGACATACTTCTTTCCTCTCAAGAAACCATTATATTGAGTTTTACAATCTAAACATTTATCTTTTGACTTCTTTGTTTTTATTAAGTCTTTGAAGCCGTAAAATTTTGAATTTACTCTCTGATGCCTTCATTATGTTTTGCCAGCCTCTGGATTGATCACTCTGCAGGGTAAAACGTCTTTTTGGATGAATATAAGTCCTTACTTGGATTTTTGTTCTCCTAACCCCACCTCTCTCTCTCTCTCCCCACTCCCCACTCCCCCCGTCCCCAACCCCCCCTTTGGTTGAAAATACAAGACCCTATTAAATCGTCCTCCACCTTGAATTAGTAATGAACAGCTCTTGCCCTTAATATTTGTTGAAAATTTTGATTAGCAAAGCACTGATGCAATAATTTAAGCTGAGTTCTATGGTGTTTATACATAGGAAAAGCGACATCAGACGAACAACAGAAAAATTTGGTCTAACAATACCAGATTGTATTTTCTCATTTTTTTTTAATTTGCATCATTTGAATTGTTTAGACTCATGCTGTGGCGAAAGAACTGCTGAAAAATCATTCCCAGACACTTGGCTTGGTTATTGGGGGAGCAGCTAGAAGAACTGAAGCTGAACGTATTGTAAAAGGTGTTAATATTTTAGTAGCAACCCCTGGCCGGCTTTTAGACCATCTTCAGAATACCAAGGGCTTCATATACAAAAATTTGAAGGTAATTGGATGGATTTCTGGCATCAGCTGTTATCTTACTGTCTACTTAATTATACTGGTACACTTGTCATGATATATGTAGTATGAATGTGGTCCAAGATTAGGTGCTCCATTGTTAGATAATAACATTCTAGTTGAATGATCAAAATGGGCAAAAAAACGAAAAAGATCCTGTAGAATTTTTGTCTTCCTTTACCTCGGAATTGTTCGATTAAGGATAGTCATCTTGGAGTGTGATTTTCTGGTTGACTTATCGCGATTGTACTGTTGACATGGTTCTCTTTAGACGTTACCATGAAAACTGGTATTAGTAATGTGGAGCATTAGTCATATGCACAGGTTATTTGAAGAATATTAGTTTTTGCTTACTCCCTCTAAACTTGCAGTGCCTCATGATTGACGAAGCTGACAGGATTTTGGAAGCAAACTTTGAAGAGGAAATGAAGCAAATTATCAAGCTTCTACCGAAGGTAGTTTTTATTTATTGTGATATTATCCCTTGTTTATGTAAAAAATGAGTATTGTGACATGATTTGAAATATATGCTGTATATGTCATTACGGTAATTATAGCATATATCAACAGTGGGAAGTAAAGTCTACACTGATCCTCAAAACAAGGGTTGATGAGGCTGATTTTGTAAAATTTATTTTATACAGGCGGTATATGCGCTAATTTTCCTTATCATTAACTGATTGTAGATAACATGGCCCTTGCTGATTTTACTAGTAGCTGGGAGGATTGTCTCTGAATCACTCCTCCCCAATGGCCACTAGTTATGAAGGACCGTTTCCCTAATGTGTACTCTTACCTTATGACAGAAAATACTCTCTCTCTCTAACACACACACAAATGTGCACCCACCGCATGCATGGCTGGAAGACTTGACAAATAAAGTTATGATGGCATTATTGTAAATGGTGTCTATCTGTACTGGGGAGTGAACCTTCTCATGACCTTCTAACAAGAAGGAAGATTTATCCTAATCCAGCGATCTAAGTGGTTTCACTTGAGTGTGGAAGATGGCTTAAACAAGTGCAGGCTTTTTAACTTAGGCTTTCTGGTCAAAGGGAAATCATATTCCATCAACACATTGATTACATTCAAACAAGTTCTTTGCTTTGTATAGTTTCGTTTTTGTCGGACAAAAAGGAAAAACAAAGGTCACAAAAAAGTTTCAGTTTGCAGTATATTTGATTATATTCAGAGATATGCTTTGCCTTACCCTTTTTAGGTTCAGGAAGTGGTGTTTCATTTTCACGGATGTGTTTCTTGAGTTGATTGTGTCAGTTCTAAATGTGCAGAAAAGGCAGACAGCATTATTCTCAGCCACCCAAACTAAGAAGGTATGTGCGTCCTGTCACACATTTTTTGGCTATCATTCTATTATAGGATGCAGTGCGATGCTGTTGAAATTATTCTCATTTTCACTCTATATGGTCATAAATTAATAACTTAATCATTAGTATTGCTCCGACCCTCTGCTTATCATGGATTCCCTCGATGTGCCACAGGTTGAAGATCTTGCTCGGTTGTCATTCCAAACTACTCCAATTTACATTGATGTGGATGATGGGAGGACCAAGGTAAATAGTCAGTCTGTATTATTAGCTCATTGACCAGGAAGGGAGGAAGGTACCGTTGGTTTTTTTTTGTTTTGTTTTTTAATACTGTAGTGATATGACCTGTTTTATGTAGGTTACAAATGAAGGGCTGCAGCAAGGTTATTGCATTGTGCCCAGTGCAAAAAGATTTATTCTTTTGTACTCCTTCCTTAAGAGAAACCTGTCAAAGAAAGTCATGGTCTTCTTCTCTTCATGTAATTCGGTTAAATATCACTCGGAACTTCTCAAGTATATCCAAGTTGATTGCTATGACATTCACGGAAAGCAAAAGCAACAGAAACGAACAACTACCTTTTTCGACTTCTGCAAAGCTGAGAAGGGAATCTTACTGTGTACTGATGTTGCTGCCCGTGGACTTGACATCCCTGCAGTGGTATGGTGCTGTATTTCTTTTATACCTTATCCGCCTCCTCCTCTTCTTGTTGAGTGCATGTGTGGTTGATTGGAATTGTTTGTGCAACTTGGGTTATCATTCTTTGACTGGTCTTTTCATCAGGCAAACTTTTTTCAGCATCTTTATTGGTTTTCTTTTTCCGTCTGAGTGCATTCTTTTTACTACTGTCAAAGTTGAGTTTGAGTAAAATCCTCTCTATTTTGGTGATAGACATGGAAATATGCACTGCTATGGTTTATTACAAACTCAGAGGAAGGAGGAACATTAAAAATTGTTTGTGTTATAACATTATGAAGCAAAAGTATCAATGTAATTTGTTATTGAGGGGGTGGCTGGTAGTATGTTCTTCCCGTGAAGAATCAATTGCACAGTGGTAATCAATTGCACAGTGGTCTATACCGCAGATATTTTGTGTACACTGAGTATATTTTGTTCAGATTTGTTAAGGGACTTTTTGGCGACAACTTGTAGTTCTAGCGTTACTTTAAGATTGCTTCTGCAATTTACATACAGACTATTGCGTAAATATTTTCTTATGTTGAAAGAGTTCCAGTGATAATTTATTCATTGCTTATGTTTGTTTGGCCATTTTCCCCTTCTCCACATGTAGGATTGGATTGTGCAATTTGATCCTCCTGATGAACCCAAGGTGCGGGATTTCATCTCTTAGAGGCATTTATTTCCGGTTATATTCAATTTGGTTGTTTTCCTTTCAATTCGATTGTCTTATAGCATAGTTTCGCCGTTTCAGGAATACATTCATAGGGTTGGTCGAACAGCTCGTGGTGAGGGTGGGAAAGGAAATGCTCTCCTTTTTCTCATCCCTGAAGAACTTCAGTTTCTTCGTTACCTAAAGGTATTAACATGGTGAAATATTAAAATTGTTAGAGGCCATCGATTCTTGTAGCTCTGGTATAAACCCTATTCAGAAGAGAGAGAAAGCACATCTCAAGTTTTAAAGATTAGGTCCTCCAAGAGGATTTCTAGGATCTAGGAATGGGCTTCACTTTAAATTTTTTTGGATTGGCATTCTGAAATTGTCCGTCCCATTTGTTAGGCTGCAAAAGTTCCAGTGAAGGAGTATGAATATGATGAAAAGAAGCTGGCGAACGTTCAGTCGCACTTGGTACTTTCTGCCTTTACATGCCTCATAAACTTCTTACCGGCATAGTTGATTGGGTGACTACTCACATTGTGTAACCCTGAATGGTGCAGGAGAAGTTGGTGGCTAACAACTATTACTTGAACAAGTCAGCTAAAGATGCTTATAGATCCTACATCCTAGCATACAATTCACATTCTATGAAAGACATTTTTAATGTTCACCGCCTCGATCTCCAGGTACAAATTTGCTCATTGACAGAAGCTTTGGTGTGTGCATTCATATGTGCGATACATCGGTCCTGCATGCAAGCACATGGACTTAGTTTTTCTCACTAAATGTGATATCCAGGAGAAAATGATGTTAGAAAAGTCTTCGTAATTATGACAAATTGGAAACACTATATTGACTGACTTCATATTGTTGACTATGAACAGGCAGTTGCAGCTTCATTCTGTTTCTCTTGCCCTCCGAAGGTTAACCTGAATATCGATAGCAATGCATCCAAGTTCAGGAAAAAAGCGCGCAAAGTGGAGGGAAGCCGTCATGGATTTAGCGAGCACAATCCCTATGGGAGGCAGAGAGAAGGCGATACAAGACAGTTTGTAAGATACTAGCAGAAACAAGCCACAAAACGATGGATGTTCCTGCAAGAAATTTTGCATGTAGTTTCTGAATTTAAGTTTCTCCCTTACCAGTTAGTGTAATATAAAATTGCTATGTATTCATCTCGAAACGCGAATCTTCTTTAGGACACGGCAGAAAAAGGAAAGACTAGAATGCGTATCGGCCCGCTTGGGTCTCGGTGATGTTCATTATGTGGTCTTGAATTATTTTGGATGAGAATTTGGTGAATCAAATGATCAATGAAAGCTCTTGGGCTATCTTGCTAGTGAAATGCAACAAATAGCAATTACAGAAAAGAAGCGCTAAATGAGGAGTAGAGCGTTCCTCTTGAATTATTCGAACTCCTAAATTGTCCACGATCGAGTAGAGAACTCCACTCGTAACATAGAATCTCCTAACAATTGCAAGCCAAACCCAGATCAACACGAGTCCCTTCCTAGTACCCCAGAAGGGAATAAAGATCTGATCTCAACAAGAAAAATTATGCAAGGAATGACACTGCGAAGAGCGCCGCGGTGCCAGCCACCGAGCACGTGGGAAATGGCGTTGGAGAAGATTGAGAGGTCTTGGTCGAATTCTCGTTCGCGGATTGAGGCGGCGGGGTTTCTTCCGTTTCCAGCACTTTGATGATCATCCTCTCGCCCCTCTCGCAGTGTCCTGCGATCCCACTGATGAAGTAGAACAAGCCGGGCCGGTCGAGCGTGAAGACCGTGTCGCCGTTATTGGAGTAGAACAGGGGGTGCGAGGATCTGCACTTCTCGTACTCGTCACTCGTCACCACCATCACTGAGTCCTTTTGGTACTTGAAATCTAGAGGGCACGCACGAGAAGAGCAAAAAAGCATTTAAGACGAGGATGGGATATCGCCGACTACACGGCACGAACCGCATCGTCGCTCCTCGGCAATCTATTCAAGCAACTTACGTATAGTGTCGTCGACTTTGAAGCGGTTCCTTGACGCCCACTCGTTGTACATGTCTCTGTCCTTGTTCGGTTTCTGGACGCCCCAGCCGTCTTCGCCGCCTATCGTGAAATCGGTGGAAGCGACGAGGGAGACCTGGAGGGAAGAGATGAGAAGGAGATGAAGCAATAGTTTGCATGAGCCCACTTGAGGAGTCGCCATTGTTGTCAAGTCTTTTCTGCTTCTTGCCTCTGTAGATATGGATGGAGTTAAAAAGAGTGACTAAGAGTTTGTTTGTTGAGTCGATCGATCGAGAGAGAGAGAGAGAGAGAGGAGTGAGAAGTGGAGGAAGATCTTTGACTTGGTATAAACCGTTCTTCCGGAGGAGGATCTGTATGTTGAGTAAATCTAGCTATCTAGCCGTTGATGTTTCAAAGTTTTAATTTTTTTTTTACTGTGCCTCGAAAAAAAGATGCTTTATACAATAACATAACCTCGTCGCCACGTTTTTTTGATGGGGCGATATCAATATCTAATAATATTTGCCACTGCAGTTAGAGACCGATGATACCCGAAAAGTTGATTTTGGATATCACTTGATTGCCTCTATACATACTGTTTATGTTAAGCTCTATATTAAATAACGTAACGAGGTGTTATGGCTCATAACCTAACTTTTGCATGGAAAACTATGGATTCTTGCTCCTCCTTATGGTTAAACTTACTAGTAAAATCATAGAGCATGACATCTCTTGATGAACATATATTTTTATGTATGAGTCGATTTCAAAAGAATGTGAAAGGATAAAACAGTATTTAGAAGCAAATACACCGGATCTCAACTTGTTTATGTTAAAAAACACGTGAAGGATCACGATTTATTAAAATTTTTCTTGCTGTTATTTGGATTCTCTTTCTTTCTCACCTTTTTTTTTTCTTTTCGCACAATAATCACGATACCAAAGCCATTTTTAAGTTCAGTCGAGAACAGATCATTAATAATAGGGAATTCGTAAAGATCCGTTTTTGTATAACTTCGCGCTATGAGAATTTATGGGATTAAAAACAACTTAATATCATACTTTTTTAAGGAGTTCTAGCGATTTTCCCATTCAATTAAACCCAACAAAATGAGTTGTTGCTTGTAAGTTCCATATCCATTTCAATCAATAGTACCAAACCAAGCCCAGTACTCTCGTTGCACTTTTTAATTTCAGGCCATTTAAACATCTCCGGTTCAAACTTTTTGACGCAGTTTCTTTTTCACCCCCTTTAATTCTTATTTTTTTTATCACCATGAATGTAAATTGGGAAAATGACATAAATGATATTTAAAATTTGACTGGATATGCAATATGATCTCTAAATTTTTTAATTTGTTCATTGTAATGCCTGAACTTTAGTTCAATATACAATATCATAATTTTTAATTTATTTAATTTTGTCATTGATTTTTTTGTATGTGTTCAATTTAGTCCTCATGTTATATGAAAATATTCAATGTCAATGTTGTAATTGAAATTGAATTAATGGCAGGATACTATTTGATATTTTCATATAGTGTAAGAAATAAATTCAACATTTATCAATAAATTAATAGTTTAAGGGCCATATTATAAATTAGATTAAAGGGTCATATCATAAATTAGGTTAAAGTTGAAGAAGGATCATTTATGCAAATATACACGTAAGTTTTCCTCCGGAAACTTGTCACGTGACTTGCAGGCGACACATCTCAAGCATTGCGCTTCCCAGCTGCGGAGCCCGCCTCGGCACTTGCTTTGTCTCGTGTCTCGATTCTCGGAGCTTCGTGCGTTGGCGAGCGACAATCGCTCTCTGCAAAGCAGTAGCTTTGAGACTTGAGTAACTACATAGAGCGGGCCGAGTCGAGTCGAGAGAAGAGAAGGCGAGAGAATCGTCGGATGGCGCAAGATTCAGAGAAGAGGTTTCACTCGATCATGGACAAGCTGTTTCACTCTCCTCCAACCAACCCGTCGTCCAGGTTCTTCCCTTGCCTATGCAACCTCTGTTATGCCCTAATTGTCGCCTTCGTTTTCTTTTCCGGCCTCGGGGCGAGCTTGGAATCGGTGCATAATCGTGTAGGAGAAAGGAGATTTTAGCTTCCTGCTGTTTTAGTTTTTGAAGATGATGAAATCTCGTTCGGACAGAATTTTCCAGATTATCTTGTCCATTCCTTGTGATTCTCCCTTTTTCTTCGCCGCGTCGATTCGAACGCTGGAGGAAATAGACTTTCATGTGGTTCATTATTTGTTGCTGCTGCATAGTTGAATAGCAGAGTGCTTGAATCTTGGACGATTTGGTGTTGGAATTTTATTATGTAGGGGCCTGCTGTTTGTACTTGTTCTCGGAATGTTGGCAATGAGAGAAATACTGGAATTGCTCTGGAAAATGCATTTTTGTTCCCAAGAAGGGGAGAGAGAGATTGCCTCTGTCCTGATTTTGTTTTGGTTGTAGTGAGGTCACCAAGATTCTGATTTCCGATTGCCTGATTGCCAGTTCGCCTGGTTCGCAATTGTCAAGGGGAAGGAAGCGCCCAAATCCTGCTTCTGCATTGGCATTAGTTGATCCCATTTCGGGAGTCAATGAGGAAAACCAGGTTCAGATTCCACGACCTCCAGCTGGATCATCCCAAGCTCCAGAATGTAGACCGTGGGATCGTGGCGATCTTATGAGGAGATTATCCACATTCAAGTCTATGACGTGGTTCGCCAAACCTAAGGTTCTGAAGTAACATCTAGTTTTTAGTTGGCTGACTGTTTGTGTTTTGCATCCGTTGAATCAAGCGTAACCGTTCTTATTGATTTCATGGTCCTGAAGTGCTTGTCCTTTGTGGGTCTTTGTGAGAAGTGCCTTTCTGCTGTTTCTTCTAAGAAACTTTGTACAAGGAAAGAAGATTTGGTGGCTTACTGCCGTTCTTCTAAGAAACTTTGCATGAGTAGAGAATATTTGGTATCTTTCCTTTTACTCTATAATCTTTTCTCCTTTTGCAAAATTTGACTATGCTTTTTCTTGCATTTCAGGCTGTAAGTGCTGTAAATTGTGCTAGAAGAGGCTGGGTTAATGTTGATATGGATACTATAGCATGCGAAGCATGTGGAGCACGAGTACTTTTTTCAACACCATCATCTTGGTCACGAGAGCAAGGTTTGTTTTTCTTTTTGTTTGCTCTTTAGTTTAGTTCAACCTATCATTTTGTGCCTTGTATGTTATCTCTCTGTACATTCTTTCATCGCAGTTGAGAAGGCGGCTCTGGTATTCAGCTTAAAGTTGGACAATGGGCACAAATCACTCTGCCCATGGGTTGACAATGCCTGTGATGAATCTCTGGCTCAGTTTCCTCCCACACCACCTCCAGTTTTGGTTAATCAATTTAGGCAACGTTATGTTTCTATTGTACAACTATTGGCTCTTCCCGTCATATCGTCCTCAGCTATTCAATCAATGAAAAGCCCTCAATTGGATAATTTTCTTCGAGATTTTTCTATGTTGAAGTTTGATAATGTGTCTCCTGGCTTGTCTTTGGCAAAATACACTGGAGATGGATACGATCAGGACTCTTCTATCCTGTATTATCAGGTCAGAATCTTTCCGTTCTTTTGTTCTTTCTCTTTTGGGGAAGGAAGAAGGGTGTTTGAGAGTTTTGTTGTATCTATATTATATTTGGTTCACTCTTTTTGGCTCAGTAACTTTATTGACTAATTCCTTGCCAACTGTTTCTCTCTCTATCTGTGCATGTGTGTACTTTCATAGTAACTACTTTTCCCAAACGACATGCAGGCAATAAAACTCATAAGTTTATGTGGCTGGGAGCCTCGCTCACTGCCATACATGGTTATCGGCAAGGACACCAATATTGCAGATTCATCATGTGGAATTTCCGATAAAGAGAGCACACTTATCTGTATTGATTCTACGGGGAACAATAATACTGCAGGGGCAAATGAAAACTATAGGGATTTAAAGGACTCATCATTCGATCCCGCATCTGTGGTTCTGGAATGCAAGCTTTGTGGTGCCAGCGTTGGATTGTGGGCTTTCTCCACAGTACCTCGACCTCTGGAGATGTTAAGACTAGTTGGGTTAACGGAACTTGATGATGGGAAGAATTCCCGTACCCATGAGTCAGTCCAGGGAAAGCATATTGATATTAGGACAAATTTCTTGTACACAACATCAAATAGTCAAACTCCTTCAAATGAGACGTCATCAAACTTAAACTTAAGTATTGCAGGGGGTCCACCTCCAACACAGCAGAACTTCAAAGCTACGATTTCTTTGCCTGTAATTGGCAGGAATATTATTGCTAGGTTGTCTTCTGATTCTGATCTTAGCAGTCGACTATATTCTGTTCAAGCTGAGAACCAGTTGCTTTTGGAGACCACAACTTCGTGTGAGCAAAATAAAGAGATCACAGAAGAAACTGATAGGTGTACAAGTGATAAGCAGCCTCCTTCAAATGCTGACATTAGTGTCACAGGTGGAAGTGTTGCACATGGAACGTCAGAATCAGTTACTTTGTGCAGTCAAGAAGTTCCATCGGTTGCCCATGCCGAGGACTTTGGAGAACTGACATGCTTTAAAGTGCAAACTAACTTTTCCTCTGAGTCTAGTTGCCAGGAAGGGCATGGAGATGATAATGAAAATGGAGTTCCTGCGAAGAAAGAATTAGTAGCCTCTAATGCAGGTAACTGATATTCTCTCTTGCTCTCTTAGTTTTCAGACTGTATTGCTGGGAGATGAGCTTTTTTGTGTTTTGAAAAATTAAGAACTATGTTTGCGGTTAAAATATTGCCAGCTCATGGAAAAGTTTACACGTCTGTGCTTGCTTTTGGATATAGGCAAAAAAGTTGATGGATCATTCAGACAGTTCTAATTTGCAATGCAAATAAAAATCCTGTTAAAATATTTAGTGGTCTTATTCAGCCAAAATAAAGGCTGTTGTCATGCTTGAGTATGAATAAAAAAGTATCCTGGAGCTCACGGGTTGCAAAAACCTCCGAAATATGCAGTTGATAACACTGAAGGGACTTTGTCAAAGATGAACTTTACTGTTTCTGTCGGATGTGGTTGGAGTTTTCGTGAACAGTCCCATAATCTTCAGGCGTACAGGGGCCTGTATCATATTACTCATTATGTTGCTAGCAAGTATTGGTTAAACTGATGGCACCGTTTATGTAGATCCTCATCTCTTATTCGCTGTCCAATGTTTTGATCTTTCAATGGCTTCGACTATAAGTTACCCGTTGATTGTGATTGATTTTTGTTGTTTACTTTCATATTTTCGCCATTTTCAAGTTTAATTTGGATCTGTAGCTGAAGTATTTAAGTCAACAAATTGAATGCCAACAACCCCTCTCCCTTCCTTCCTTACCCCACACGGCGCGAGCATATGTGCATGTGCATTGATAGACCTCTCAAAAAAATGAATAATCTTTACGAATATTAAGTTGTGGGTACCATTAGGTCTTGATTGGGAAAGGGCTCCTCTTCTTGGTTGGTCATACCTGGTGGTGAATTTGTAACACTTTGGCCCCATTGATAGTTCTCAGGATCACATAGATAATAGCAAAAAAGGCCTAAGGGAAGTATGGTGAGACCTAAACCGTGCTGATTGGGTTTTTATTTATTATTGAATTGAAAGATGAACATAGTCTGAGAAGGGGATCGAAAGTCCGTGCTTTTCTTTGAGCTATTATCCTTGACAATTTTCGAATTTTTTCTTTGCCACAACCGATTTCTTCTTGAGATAGAATACTTCCAATGCAAGGGGAAATCAGGGCCTGTCTCTACACTAGGTGTTATGCTTGGTGAAATGTACTTCAGTTGATCTCATTCTGGTTCCACAAGCATTACTTAAACAATCTGCTCGATAATTTGATCGGATTGGTTCTTGTGACTTGACTGTCAAATTTGACAAAACAAATCAATGCAAGATGATTCATGAAACCAACCACATTAGATGGGCTAACTTATGGCATAGTTGGTGCGACCTATGAGAAATTTGCGTGGAATTTGCAGCTTCACCAGATGTTAATAAGTCTTCTTTGTGCGAAAGAATTGTTAGGAGTTTTTCTGTTTCAATTCTGGGAAAATATAGTGAAAGAACTCTTCGCAATATAGTGAAAGAACTCTTCGCAAATCTTTCTCCATCAATATTTTGATTCTGAGAGTTGATTAATACATTCTCATTCAAGGGACTTCTGCCTCATCTTAGTTGATATCTCAATTCTATGATAATATTAAGGAAAAAGGAATGTGGAAAGTATTTTCTAGTTTTTGGCATAGGTAAACAGAAGTTCACTGCAGGGCACCAAGGGGGAGCAAACCCCAAGAGGCACCCTCTAGATTTCCTGGTGCACATCTCTTCAAGCACCTCGGACTTTCCTATTTTAACTTAAGTTACTGAGGTGTAAGTTGTGCAACATGTAACTCGATCAGGTGGATGATTCGAACTTACCTCAACTAAAGCATGACTGATAGCCTCTGCTGCTGATCATGTGTCAATGACATAAAGTTTGCTTAATCTCCACGAGTTACTAACTCTGTTCCAGGCTAGAGGATTTTCTAGAAAATTAGCTGTTCTTTTGTCGTCTTATTTGTCTGATGGCAGACGCATTCACTTGATTATCTACTGGAGTCCTGTCCAAGGTTGAACAAAATCATGTAGTGTAAGATTTTTCGTGACCCTGTGGAAAACTTTTCGTGGTATGATAGGACCGTCTATTGATTCATCTTGTGTAAATTTTTGCCATGAATCAGAACAACGTTTAGATGCTAAGGTTCCTCTAAGCACTTAAGATTGGATCTGAGAAGCCTGATAGAGAAATATCACACATCCATAAGTTTTGTATAGTGCTGTACCCAGGGTAAAATAGAGAATAATGACTGATAATCTTAGGGATATGATTGTGCTATCCTTTTATGTTCTGGTGGCATCTGGGAAGCATGACTGGCAAGTTTGAAGAAGTGTGTATTTGAGCTGAATTCACTTAAATTGTTAGTGCAACAAGGTCATCCAGATACTGAAGAATTGCATTTTTTTACCATTTTCTGCAGAAAAAAAATCTGTGGCAACCTCAAACCATCTATATATTTCAAGATTTATATTCTGGTTAGGGGACACAATGAAAATGCATTGCAGGGACTCTACTGTACTCTGACTCACAATCTTTCCTTCCCATATGAAATTTGAGTTGATTGCCCTGTTGTTAGTCTTATTACTCTATGAGAACAGGACATCTGCATCATGACCTTAATTTCCTTCCCATAATCATCATTGTACCTCATATCATTACTGGACGTTTTTCATTGGTTCTTCCTTGTTATCTCAGAAAATATTACCAAGCAGCTATCAGCGGATGAAGGCATGCAGTTTGATCCAGTCAGACAGCATAGACATTTCTGTCCATGGATTTCAACAACTGGTGGTGCTATGCCGGGATGGCAACACACACTATCCACCTTACACCGTGAAAAGAGCGTTTCTGATTCTGTAACTACAAGATCTCCTTCATCGGATTCCTTTATCAAGGTACTTATGACTACTATTGCTGAACAATTGAACTTTCTGTGGTTAGACTTTTTGCTAAAAGGTGAAGTGGTAATATTTTGCACCTTTTGAAGCTTGAGTTTGAAAACATCTTCTCTCTCTCTCTCTCTCTCTCTCTCTCTCTCTCTCTCACACACACACACACACACACACACACACAGATAGAGATGCGCGCACACTCGTGCATACAGAAACAACCAACCATACGTATTGCTTATGTTACTAAATGGGGTTATTGATCATCTAAGAATAGTACTCTCGACAAGCTTAATTTCCAAATTTGTGCTGGTAATGTTCATCATGTTTATTTATTTTGTGCAGGTGGATGATCCAGTCACCTCAGTGAGGAGGCTTTTCACATCAAAACGAATGAAGTCCAGTCATAGTTCAAGCTAAAGTCCTGAGTATTGGCAGATCAATTTTGGAAGATTTTATGGTGAGGATGGAGTGCCGTCAATCCATGAGTTAATTATGGGAAGCATCAGCAGATCACTCCAGAAAGGTTTTTCTCGTTTCTTATGCATGACCAAAATTGGAGGTGCTGCTCTTGGCAAACATAGATGGAATGCTTGCTGAATGTCCTCTCTTGGTCTAGCCCAAAGTCAAATTGAGTGCTCAAACGTCTTTACCTTACCCCTACTTTCTTGTGCTCCCAAACTTTGGGCTGTTTAAATAGAAAAGAACATAGAGTGGATTCTCTTCTCTGGGGGAAAAAAACTACTATTGACGAAAATTATGGTACTCGCATTCGTTACTCCAGCAGACCACAATTTGTGACGAGCACCTTGGAGTATGGCCGGTTGAAGCCTCTTTCTGCTACAACAGCCCGTTTATCTCCGATCAGCTTGGCAACCCTGCCAACCAATTTAAAGCATTGTCATCACAGTGAAGCATTCGTCTAAATGATTTGGCTTGGACCAAATCAGCCCATCAAGTTCTGACTCAGGTATCAGGTAGTGATTATTTTAGGAGAGCCTTAGTGCTTGCACTTTTAAGTCAACATGCCCTACTTGTAAAATCTAATTTCTATTGATCGCGTCTCCAAATGAAATTAAGAAAACTTCTAAGTGAACTCACCTGAAATAAGGAGAGCCGGTATTTTCTTGCACGGTTTTCACCTGGCCAATCCTCTTAACAACCTCCATTCCCTCCAAAATTCTGCCAACCACTAGAGCTGACGCATCAAGCTCCGGTGAGTCCTTAATGGACATCACAAACTCGGTCCCATTTGGTTCATTTCCAACCTCCTCTTCGTCAATCTCTAGCTTGCCCTTCCTTGCTACCAACTTCAACTTTGGTGGTGGTTTTGATGGATCCCTCACGATGATTCCTATCGTTCCAGCCAAATTCTTCGTCCCCAGACATTTACCACTCTCTCTCTCCCACTCTTGCATTAAACTCTGGTTTGTCAAATCACTGCCTGTGCTCTTTGCTATCTGAGCATCCACACCATATGATCTGACCCCGCCATGTTGTACATAGCTTGGCATAATCTTTACAAACTCTTTCCGTCTGTATGTGATCCCTGCAGCTCCACTGACCAGGTTGCTGAATCTCACTGTTCCCACGGGGGCATCGTCTCCGTACAACCCGATGACAATCCGACCAGCTGGGTCCCCATCGATGGATATATCAAGAAATGCTTTCTTTGTTGGGACTTTGTTGGTGCAACCTGTGTTGCCACTGCTCTGGTTCTCTGGTTTTCCATCAATAGTGTTGGTCTCTGCCTCTTGTGGGATTTCTTCTGCTAGTGCCTTGGTGTTCTTGAGTGGTTGGAGTGTCTGAAAGCCCAGGAGAAGAAGTAAAGAAGAGTTGCCACACAAAGCAAGGTCTCTGCGGGAGATCTTGAGATGGTTGTGCTTTGTGATTGGAGGAAATGGAGTAACGGGAGTGTTTTGGATTTGAGGTAAGGTGGGGGAATGAAGAAGTTGAGAGGAGGATGGAAGCAGTTTTGGCTGGTGGAGCATCTTTACTGATTGTAATTTGCAATCTAGAGGGGTGTGTCAATCTCTAGGTAAATTTTGTCAAGGTTTTTTCATTACTATGAGGTTGAAAAGGTTGTGGATAAGAAAAGGATGGGAAACCAATCAAATGGTCCAATCTGGCGTCCAATGTGGGCCACAAAATACGTTCATGACCATAGAACATTCCTTCTCTCGACTCCTGAAAAGAAAATTTAGCCAAGCAAACTACTGGTGAGCAAGCAAAGTGCGAAGACCAAGAGAGCCTTCGCTTGGAATTTCACGAGATTGCCGAAAGTAGAAAGACTCCAATTCTTTTTCACCCATTGAACCCTTTCTTACCTAGTTCTGTAGAAAGCTTGCCCCCGTTGATTTGCAATGAAGTCCTACTAAGTTTGCCAACATAGGTTAACTCACCTTACCAAGCAGACGAAGTAAAGAAAAAAATTATTCGTGACGTGACAATCAAATTTCATAATGTTTTTTTTTTGGATGTCGAGAAAGTTGCTTCATTCGAGATTACAGTCCATCTCATTTTTACACATCGGGTGAGCTCAACCCAACACTTCCATACCAAACATTTTAATACAATTCGACAACTCCTACCAATGCTAATGGCAACACCAATCTCAAGCAATCCCTATATTGCCTACCAAATTCACCATCAAAATCTCAACCAAATGGAGTTTGACATGGCTCGCTAACCTAACGGAAAGATGGCCCAATAGATGTATTTTAAACCAAGTCTAGGTATTTCTAAACTGCATGCTTCCTCACTCCACGTGTCACCTTGCATGTCTTCACTCCCAACAAAGTAGCATCAACTCAACACCTGTCTCCCAAAACCCTAGCTCTTCCGCTATAACCCTTCAACACTTTGACCCACTCACACACTGATTTCGCGCATCTTCACCTTCTTGAGCTCCTAAAGTCATCGCTCAGATCAATGGCTGATCGTCACTCCAGCCCAGCCCAAGTCCAGAGAGCCCCGAGACCCACTGCCCCCGCTCCGGCCGCCACCCCCGGCAGTGCCTTCCTGCAGAAGCTCCACGAGCATGCGCCGAACTCGGCCCAACTCCTGGGCTTCCTCAGCCTCCTCGTGTCTGGAGGCATCTTGCTCCTCCTCACCGGCCTCACGGTGACTGGCGCCGTGATCGGCCTGATCCTATTCACGCCTATCATCATCATCTCGAGCCCAATATGGGTCCCGCTCTGCGTGGCCATGTTCGTGACGGCCGTGGGGTTGCTGTCCGCGTGCGGGTTCGGCATCACGGCCTTGGCCGGCTTGTCGTGGCTGTACAGGTACTTCCGCGGGTTCCACCCGCCTGGGTCAGACCGGGCCGACTATGCGCGGAACCGGATCTTCGACACGGCCCGCCACGTGAAGGACTATGCCAGAGAGTATGGTGGGTATTTGCATAGCAAGTTGAAAGATGTGGCTCCCGGGGCATGACCACATGAGGAGAGAAGGAGAGAGTGGGAATGGAATTTTGATGGAGTGGCAATCTTAGATTTTTGTTATGGTTCATTTCTATGATCACTTTGCCTTTTCAGCTTGCTTATGTTCGCTTTGGCTTGATGTTTGTACGAAATTTTTGTCCTCTTTTGAGGTTCTCTTCTCCATTTCACTTTATATGGAAATGCATAATGTTGGATGATGGTCCCATAATTCGTTAAATTGTGAACTAGCTAATAATTTGGCTTTGTTCAAGCTTGAGATATTCCTTTTTGTGAATTTAGAGTAGCATTTACTTTTCCTTTTGTAGTGGCATTAGTTATTTTTCTTATGCTTTGTATTTTATGTTCTTATTTATGACATGCTAAAGCATTAAATCTCCAATGTATGCAATATTGATCGGAAATTATTCTTACCATTCAACCCTTGGGCCATTCCTAGACCAGAATTATTAGGTTTAAATACATATTTCTCCATGCGTATAGCATAGGATTTGGTTTGGAGGGTTGGTGGCTAGGCCTGTCTTGGACTAGGTTAATAAATGGAGTAGATGCCGCAGAAGCTTAAAAATCATGACATTTAATCAATGGAACATTATATTAGGTGGATCTTATCTATGTGAAGAAAGGCTCTGAACATAATACCACATTTCCAAATAAACTAAAATACTCCAAGAAGAAGAAAACTGTGGTAGTGATAGTTGACATGTTATCCAAAAAAGAGAAGCTTCGTTAGTTGAATAGTTGTGGGTGGTGAGTTTGAGATTGTCCTTCCACTAAGGACCTTAATTCTATTGGATTCAAAGCTTGGGAGAGTTTGGGGGTTTTCATTTCCTTCACAGCCTTTCCACACTTACAAAAAATTGCATGACATAACATTGACAGCAACAAATATTACAGATCGTTCATGGAAACTAATCAACAAACAAAAGCAAAGTCACGGAAAAAGAGAGAGAAAAGATAGCAAGTTTTTGGTGACCATGTACTGCTATTTAAATGCATTTGTGAGGTAGCCCGGCAAGGGACTCGCCGGGTGGCGGGGCGATCTCGGCGGCAATTGGTCCAGTCTGTTGCCGTTCTCATCGTAGTAAATTACGCCGGAGAAGTTCAGCGGCTGACATCGATCCCCCATCAGGATCGTCCTCTGCCACACCCCTCCGTCTCCGGCGGCCTCCCCACCTCCATCTTCTTCGCCGTAGGCCGCCTTTTTCTTGTTTCTTCTGGTGATTTTCGTGATGAGGACCTGTTTGCCGGGACTCCTTAACGGTAGTTTCGGCATGAATCTTGAACTCTTTGGCTTAGCCTTGATGAGCTTTCTTGAGATTTGGCTTGCTTTCTTGGCACACAGGGCCATGAGGGCCGACACGGACACGAGCAAGCTGAGCGACAGCCGCTTTGCCGAGCTCAAGCCGTGGCCTTGCGATGAACGGGCCATGGTTTTGAGAGATATGGAGAGACCTGGAAGGAAGATTGTATATGCTTGTGAGTTTAAAAATGGGTAATGTGTCTGTGGGTATGCAGTTTATACAAGTTGCTGGTAGTTGGTACCTAGTTTGGTTCACCGGTTATAGCCGGTGGTATCTGGGACTTGTGTTGTTTCTTTCTCATTCTCATACTTACTCTCTTTTTCTATATTTGGGCTCCAAGTCCAGAGTCTTGATTATATAAATCCTCTCATAATGTTTCTTCTGATGGGTCGAGCTTATCACTCAAAAGCTCATTGGAATAATTGAATTTGGCTCAACTTCTGAACTGTGATTAGCTGGTTCATGATGATGGTCACCATTGATCTATTTTACAAGGTTATGCATCAGCATGAAGCTGAACTGAACTTTGAAGTGCTGAGTTTTTCTTTGGGCAGATCTTATGTTGCTTTCTTAATGCCGTTTGATGTGTAAAATCATGACAAGAAGTTGAAAATGTTTAAGGGAGAGTATTAAGGGGTAATGGTTGTGCTGTCATTTCACTTTTAAGTAAGTACCCACCTTGAAATATGTATAGACATCCCTAATGTATGCCAATATACTAAGATTGTCCACAAAACTAGTAGCCATTCTTAGTATATCGGGCAGCATACGAATGCAACGCTACGGTCGGGTCCTGGTCGGTGGACTCCTACGGTTAGTGCCGGTTGATTTGGTTAGCACATAAACATTACTCAGATGGTCACTTTCTTAATGTGGAATCTGAACATTCAATAGATCTTTCCTTTGTCCAAATTGGCAAACGGCAATTGCATTTGCATGTGTCAACGTACGGACCATGAGCCGTAAGTGGGGATGGAAGGAGTAGTTGAGTAGTGAATGAAGGCCTCCCCTGTCCGTTCTTCTCATCAATTTGGTTAGTGGGTATGGTTCAATGTGTGGCTGAGTTGTGAACTTTAGGGTTTCGGGACCACCCTCATCTCAACTGCCTTTCTTTCGCTAATTATCTCCCCACTGCATAAAAGGATTTTTTTTTTTCACCAAAAAGCTTGATCCAACTCTATCTTCTTACCTGGGGACGCTTGGGTTGTGCATGGTAATCATTCTGTTCCGAAAAACTGATTCTGATTAAAATGATTTTTTCTGATTTTATTCCTGAATGAGTTTTAGAGAATCAGAACGTGTTCGATAACTACCCAAAATTTCTATTCTTGGAATAGAAACGCGTTTGATAACCGCACAAAATTTCTGTTTCGAAAAAATATTTCTCTTCCTAATTTTTTTTTCATTTAATTCAATTAACTATGTAGTTATTTTGTAAAATTTCATCCTAAATTGAAAACTAATTTTCAACGCACACTAAAATAATTTAAAAAATATTATTTTTTTAGTATGTCATAAATGAAACACAAATTTTAATACATGATATTTGAAGTTCGATTGAAGCATGAGATAGATCATTTTTTTCTTTAAAGGTTACTTTGTCCAAAATACATACAAACATAGCAGTCAAATAACCAAATTATCCACTGAAAAAAAAAATGAATTATCCTCCTTGATACGAAGTACAAGTCTTTCACTATCATTTCACAGCTTCTGTCCTAAATCCAAGTGGGTGTTTGGCTCCAGCTCCACATGCATATGGTCACATTTTATGACGCACAGCTACGAGTATATATGTTATTATTCGCATGTTGGTTGCCCTTATATTCTGCGATATTTTTTGCAAAAGAATTTAAACTATGAAATCTAGGAAATTTAGCCCAAATTTATGAAAATGAGGTTAAACTAGCCTAATCTAAGCTTCTTCTATTTTTAGGGATTTTCTAAAAATTTTGTGATTTTTTTTTAAAATTTCCATTTTTTTAATTTTTTATTTTTATTTTATTTTATTTTTATGGTTAATACCACGAAAAACTCTAAACTGGTACATCTGCGACAAATTTATCCCAAACTATTTTTTTTATCATCAAAAATCCCAAACTAGTATACTTGTAACAAATTTATCCCAAACTATTTTTTTACCATAAAAAATTTTAAACTGATACAAATGTGATAAATTTACTCCAAATTAATTTTTTTTACCATAAAAAATTTCAAACTGGTACACATATAACAAATTTACCCTCTATTCATTTTTGTTAAATTAAGTTAATACCATAAAAAATTTCAAATTGATATGCCTGTAGCAATTATAGTGTAACGTGTACGCTCGACAATTGCCACAAGTCATTAAACTCAACGATTTGATGGTGAAATTTAACGAAAACTAACGGAGGGTAAATTTGTCACAGTTGTACCAAGTTGGGTTAAATTTGTCACAGTTGTACCAGTTTGGAGTTTTTTATGGTCAATAAATAATTTGGGGTAAATTTGTTCGAGGTGTACTAATTTGGGGTTTTTTGTGGTACTAACCCTAATTTTTATTAGGTTGAAGGAAAAGTGACGAGAGAACTGAAAGGGAAAAGTGAGAGATGTGAGACTTTATTCTGTTTTGTAATTCTCAAAAGTGATTTTTTTTTTCCGAACCAACTCTTTTTTTGTTCTGAATTTTGCTCTAGAACTAATTCTGGGAACATAATCAGAATGAGAATTTACATTACCAAATAAGGTTCTCATCTTTTTTTTTTTGCTCTAAAACTGACAATTGCCACGTGTCATTAAACTCAGTGATTTGACGGTAAAATTTAACGAAAATTAATGTAGGATAAATTTGTCATAGTTGTACCAAGTTGGAGTAAATTTGTCACAACTGTACCAGTTTGGAGTTTTTTATGGTCAAAAAAATAATTTGGGGTAAATTTATCATATGTGTACTAATTTATGGTTTTTTTTTTGTAGTATAACCCTTATTTTTATTAGGTTGAAGGAAAAGTGACGAAAGAACTGAAAAGGAAAAGTGAGAGATGTGAGACTTCATTTTGTTTTGTAATTCTCAAAAGTGATTTTTTTTTTCCAAATCAACTTTTTTTTGTTCTGTATTTTGCTCTAAAACTAATTTTAGGAACATAATCAGAATCAGAATTTACATTACAAAATAGTGTTCTCATCTTCTTCTTTTTTTATTCAAGAGAACAGACTCAGAGACCTAGAATGGTTCTTATGCAGGTCCTTGGTAGCTTTTCGTTTTTGATCTTTTATTTGCTGCTAAAATTACTTTTGAAGAAGCTGCTCATCTAATTTTCAGGGGTATCAAAATCGAACTGGAAAATTGAACCGCTAGTTGAACTGAACCAAACCGAAAATTTGTTCATTGTGACTCGGTTCAGTTTTCGATTCAAGTAATTAAAAAAAATCATTCTTTTTTTCAATTCAGTTGTTTCGATTCAGTTGACCAAACTCACTTGGGAATCTTCAAAGAAATCATTATTGTTTTCTTTTTTCTTTCTTTTTTTTTTTCAATTTTTTTTTAGTGCAAAGGGACGGCGGTGGCTGGCGAGCGCTGCGACGCTCTTGCCTCATATAGAGGTGTTAATATGGATCTGTGACCCACTTTTTAACTCACTTTTATTTATTTGGGTCAAATATAAGTTTAATAGACTTACAAAATGGGTCAAATATGGGTTGAAAGCCTATTCAAATATAAGTTTTAACTCAACCTATTTTCGATCCGTGACCTATAGCTTCGCAAGACAACTTTTATTCACTTATAAATCACGACCCATTGCCCACACGCTGTCGTTGCGCGCTTTCGTCGTCCACCCCTCCCCTGCCACTACTGCCCACCCGCACCCCGGCGCTGCTGCCCAGCTTGCCCACCCCTTGCCCGCCGTCGGGCGTGGCTCTCGGGTAATGGATGGAACTCGCTGCAAAATCCTCCTCTTTCCATCAATGACCAATGCTCTACCATCGTAAGTTACACTAGTACAGACTACATCATCTAAAAATGCCCAATAATACCAATTCTACCAAGTTCTTCTTCTCCATCATTCTAGTTTTATCAACCTGAGCATTCCGTCGTTGTGAGCCATCGCAGTCTCTGCAGAATCCGCCAACCTTCCTGGGATGACCACGATGGTCCCCATCGTGCGCTGCTCAGCCAATGAATGGCGGCCGCATCGCTCCACTGGCTTGTCCCCGGCCGATTGAGCGGCCACTTCCAGCGGTTCGCCGGTGGTTTTTGTTGGAGTTGGCGAATACTTCGGGGACCCTTGTTTCTCACACCGGGTACGCCCATGTGAGCTTAGGGAAACCAAAGTGTTATCCGACGACATGTGACCCATACGCGCAGGATGCGGGGGTTCGGGGGCAGCGCCCCCAACACGGGTGTCCCGTTGCCCGGTCAGCGGGCGGGGCTTCCCCTGCCCGGTGAGCGGGTGGGGCTTCCGCTGCCCGGTGAGCGGGCGTGGGTTCGGGGGAAACGCCCCTGAAACCTCAACGGGATTGGGCTTTTATTTAAGTGAACCCGTATGTTGTGGGCTTAATAGAGGTTTCGCTAGGTTTAGGTTTTGGGCCCGTTTAAGGCATATATATTTTGTTCGTTTTTGCTGATCATTGTAACGAGTTGAGAGACTGTAAACTGAATATCATAGGGAAATCTCTTGCAAGACGTAGCCCTATTCTAGGGTGAATCTGGGTAATCTCGTGCGTTATTCAATTTTCTTGATTTCTGTGTGATCGTTCTGATTCGGTGTGCGATAAATTCCATCAGTTTTCGTACTATGTTGGGTCCTCTGTGCCCCAGTCGCTGTCACACCCTCGATGAACTGGCTAACAACCTAATGAGAATAAGTTTTCAGGAAAATCCGAACAGACGATGACCCGGATTTTACTTATTTATTTGTAGTTCCTAAAAGAGCAAAAAGAAAAGGTGAACCTGTCCAGCTACTCTTTCAGTGACGATACGGCCGACCGTGACCCCCTCTTTTGCAGCCACGTCCCTGACGTCCTCACGGTCGACAAGCCCAGCACTCTCATTCCATGCCGCGACAGCCCGCATGGCATCCGTGGGGCCGCCCCTTTGCGGCTCCTCGAACACTGTGGCCTCCGCTGACTACATCGTCGCCGCCGCCATGGAGGGGGCCGAACGATGGTGGCAATGGGTGATCGGTGGCAGTGGGTGGGCCACAGTTGCGGCGGCGGCAGGGGAGGGACGATGGTGGTGGCAAGCAAGCGGCGGCGGTGGGCAGGCCATGGTGGCAGCAAGCAGGCAGGCCACGGAGGCAGCGATGGTGGTTGGGGAAACAATTTTTTACTTTTTAATTTTATGAAACTAATATTTCATGATTTTGTTAAATATATAAGTATTTAAATTATACGGGCCGGGTATAGGTCGGGTTTGGATTGAGTCGAGTATGAGTCATAAAATTTGTACCACGTGAAAATGGATCGAAACGGATTAAATGGGTTGTCAATATGGGTCGGACCATATTTGACCCGACCCAAATCCGACTCGACCCACCCATTTGACACATCTAACCTCTCTTTTCGAGTCATTCAGCTTCGATATTTCTGGGTTTGGTCTGAATCGGCGAAGCTTTGTAGTTGTGTAAAGAGGTCTGAAAGATAGCTTTTTTTTTTTGTGTTATTGCTTGTTTGGTGTCCGAGTGTCTCTTTAGATGAAGGCCACGCCCTTACCAGTTGAAGAGCTTCAAAGGAAAGGGGTGGTACTCGATTTCTCCGCTTCTTCGTATTCATCCCCAAAGGACTGCCGTGGCGCCCTCGCCTCGCCGAGGGGCCAGCGAGGTTTGTTGGCCCTCAGCCAATGGCGAGGGGCTCCGTCGGCTTTGAACCAAAAAAGAAAAAAAAAATTAAGAAAAGAAAGAAAAAGGATAAAAAATCGAAAATCGACTTCAACTAGATTTTTTGTTTAATTCATATTTGCTTCAGGACGAAATTTGATTTGGTTCAACCTCGAACTGAACGGAAGGATGACACCTACTAATTTCAAGAGTTGCAGCTGCACATGCAGCTCTCTCTCCCTCTCAAGTTTTTTCGCCTGCGTTTTTTGCTTGTCAGTAAAATTTGTCAAAAATGAATGCTTCAAAGTGCGAAACATGCGTGAATTTGAATGCCATGTTGATCGAACATGGAAGCAGAGGGTAAGCTCACAGGACACAGTGTTGGCGTGAACTGTCAATTAGCTGGTTGTTGTATTTTAGGAATAGATTAGCACCAAAATCAGAAGAAATCGTTTTGTTATTTGCGTATATTTAGTTACCATTTTTGTAGGAGGAAGTTTAGCCTAAACGTGTATATTTATATCCATTAAGTCATTGGAATAAAGAGAAGAAATACGAATTCTTTTCCTCATCTTGTTTGTAGTGAATTCTTGTCCTCATCTTGTCTTCATGGTATCAGAGCAGCAATTCTAGGACCTGTCGTGTGCCATGGAGGGACTGGGAATAGCAACAACATAATCTAGTGAAAGATCGACAACCACAGCGATCCTTGAGAACCTTACGGCTGCGATGAACCAGCTTGTAGCACAACAGAATCCACCATCATCGACAGAAAACTCTGCCTCTACAATCGCCATTACGATCAATGGCATGAACTATAGCTTGTGGTCCCAAGTTGTCGAGATGTACGTCTTCGGCAAAGATAAATTGGGATACTTGACTAGTGACATTCCACAACCGGCCTAGATAGATCCTGCTCTCCGGAAGTGAAAAATTGAAGAAGCCACCGTGAAAGATTGGCTCATAAACTCAATGGAACCTACGTTGATTGGAAATTTTATAAGATTCCCAGCCACTAAAGCAGTATGGGAGTCGGTAGCAACAACCTATTTTGATGGAACTGACATGTCCCAAGTATATGATCTGAAGCGGCAAGTGTCGCGACTAAAGTAAAATGGATGACCAATTGAGGCCTACTATAACAATCTTTAGGCTTTCTAGAGAGAAACCGATTTCCGCAGGCCAAATCCCATTATGTGTGCTGATGATATTGTGAGATATAACTCGACAGTTCAAGAAGACCGAGTGTATCTCTTCCTTGATGGACTGATGATCGACTCGACAAGGTTAGAGCCGATGTACTATAGATGCAACCATTCCCCACTGTAGAGCATGCATATGCTCGGGTGAGACGGGAAGATATTCGACAGACGGTGATGCTCCCATCTGGAGAACATGGAGTCTCGGGTGGGGCTATGATCTCTCGACGTGAGGGGGCAGACTCTCGACTCTGTTTGACGACAAGGGGAACACCGAATCGGGATGTTCGACAAAAAGGAGATGCACAACAAGATACCGTTATCTCTAAAGGGTGTTCACAGTGTGGGAATTCACGACACACGAAGGATACTTGTTTTAAACTCCACAGGTATCCTGAGTGGTGGGAAAAATTACAGAAAAAGAAGAAGGCAGAAAAAGGGGCGGGAAAAGGAAGTGCTCCGGCAGCTTTAGTCTCTAGAGGTACTGAATTCTCATTAATACCATATTAGAATCCAATTGAAGAAACTGAAGGTAATTCAGGTTGTGTTCTTTCTGTCTCTCACATGGATAAGAATGTTGGATGGATTATTGACTTCGGGGCCACCGATCACATGACTTTTGACTTCCAAAATCTTACAAAAACAACTTCTCCAAGGCGGGACCGGATTACAAATGTAAATGGTCACAGCTCCAGTGTAACTGGAGCAGGATATGTTATACTTTCTAAATCTGTCTTTCTTTCAAATACATTGCTAGTGCCCTCTCTATCAAATATGTTATTGTTTGTAGGACAACTTACCAAAGACCTACAGTGTTGTGTTCTAATGTATTCTGATTTGTGTCTTTTCCAAGATATTCGCACGAAGGAGATTATTGGACGTGGTACTAAGATGGATGGATTATATTTCTTGGATGATTTTGGGTCTGGATCATGTCATGTTTTACATACTCAGGGTCATCTTGACAAAGAAAGGAACTTGGTTTGGTTATGGCACCGTCGACTTGGACATCCTTCTTTTGGGTACTTGAAGATTTTATTTCCTGAATTATTTCGTCATTTTTCAGAGTCATTATTTACATGTGAAACTTGTATTCGGGCAAAGAGTCACCGTGTTAGTTTTCCTCCTAGTATCAATAAAAGAACAAAACCATTTGCTTTAGTTTATTCTGATGTGTGGGGGCCATCTCCAATCTCTACAATTTCTGGTTTTAGATGGCTTGTTACATTTGTGGACAATTGCACTAGGATGACTTGGCTATATCTAATGAAACACAAGGATGAGGTTACCACTATATTTGAAAAATTCCATGAAATGATTAAAACACAGTTTGATGGAAAGATTCAAGTACTTCGAACAAATAATGAGGGGAATATGTGAACAACAAGCTTGGTGCCTACTTTTATCGGCATGGCATCATTCATGAAACATCTTGTGCTCAAACACCACAACAGAATGGAGTAGCCGAGCGAAAGAACCGACATATTCTTGAGATCGCAAGAGCGCTTCTCATAAGGGGTCATGTTCCGAAATGGTTTTGGGATGCCACTGTAGTAACTTCAATCTATCTAATAAACTGAATGCCCTCGCTGGTGTTAAATTTCTGAACTCCATTACAAAGCCTTGCCGACCATGTGGAGCTTCATGGTGTTTTGACTCTACCTCCGAAAGTCTTTGGATGTATGGCTCTTATTCACTTGCATAAAAACCAACAGACCAAACTGGATCCATATGCAGAAAGGTGTGTATTTATTGGATATAGATCAAACCATAAAGGATACCGATGTTACAACCCCAGTACCAAGAAGATTCATGTCACACTTGATGTTACTTTTATTGAATATGAGTTTTTTTTATCCAGCATCACAACTGAGTATTAGTACCAAGGGAGAAGAGCTAGACAAAAATTGGTGGGATGTTCCCAATATACCGTTGCCTGCGGTAAACATCCCAGAATTGACACCGCAGCTCACAATGGAGATCAGTATACCAGCGCAGCCAATGGTGGAAGTACCGCACCTTGCAATCGATGAACAGACAGAATCAAGCAGTGGTGGGGTTCAAGCAGAAATTCAGGAAGTTTCACGACAAATTGATTCAGAAAAAGACCATACTGCTGCTATTGAACAAACTCCTATCCATCCATCTCCCTCTTTAATATCCGACCAAGCTCCTGCGAATGATCCTGAGGAAACCATTTCTTCTCTACTCTATGATAATTTAAATAGTCGCAAGACGTATGTTGATAGGCACAACAGAGGGAAGGCACCTGGCAGATACTCTCCCGAAGTCAAAGATTGAAAATCCAAGTATCATATAGTCAACTATGTGTCAACAAGAAGATTATCAAAAACATACGAAGCTTTTATTGCCAATGTCTCAGCTGAGCCCGTTTCGGAGAGAGCGGAGGATTCTATGAAGGATCCTAAATGGGTGGCAGCCATGAAAGATGAGATGGAAGCTTTAGAAAAGAATGGATTTGGAGATTAGTAACTTTTCCACCAGGAAAAAGGATTGTGGGTTGCATGTTGGTTTTCACGATGAAGTATAAATCGGATGGGTCCATAGAGAGATATAAGGCACATCTCTTGGCTAAGGGGTATACACAGACATGTGGAGTTGATTATAAGAAAACATTCTCTCCAGTAGCAAAATTAAACACTGTGAGAGTTCTGTTGTCCTTGGCAGCTAATTTAAACTGGCATTTACATTAGCTTGACGTAAAGAATGCATTTCTTCATGAAAATATGAAAGAGGAAATTTACATGACAGTCCTACCTGGATATATGTGTGATAAAAACCCAAATGTTGTATGTAGATTGGAATGATCACTCTATGGACTGAAACAATCTCCCCATGCGTGGTTTGGAAAATTTTGTTTAGCTATGAAACGGTATGGAAATAAATAGAGTAATGCTGATCATACCTTTTTCCTAAGGCGGCGCAATGAGAAGGTAACTTTTCTTATTATATATGTTGACAATATCATTATTACAGGGAATCATCATGTAGAGAGTACAAGACTCATGTCTAGATTGAATGGTGACTTTGAAATGAAGAATCTTGGAAAGTGAAAATATTTCCTAGGAATTGAAGTTGCAAGATCGAAAGAAGGAATTTTCTTGTCTCAACGGAAGTACGTGCTAGATCTTCTTGCCAAAGTCGGAATGCTAGAATGCAAACCAGCTGATACTCCGATAATACAAAATCATAAGCTTCACGAAAGTCCATATCAGATTCTTGCAGATAGAGATCGGTACCAACGTCTTGTAGGAAGACTAATATATTTATCTCATACCAGACCTGATATTGTATACATTGTAAGTATGATAAGCCAATTCATGCATGCTCCAAAAAGGGATCACATGGATGCGGTTGTTCGAACCTTGCAATATTTAAAGGCTGCTCCGGGAAAAGGTTAGTTTTTCGGAAAGCATGTTCACTTGGATGTAGAAGGGTATACTAATGCAGATTGGGCAGGAAATGTTACTGATATGCGGTCAACTTCTGGTTATCTTACTATGGTGGGAGGAAATTTTGTTACATGGAGAAGCAAGAAGCAAAAAGTCGTGTCCCTTTCGAGCGCAGAAGCTGAATTCAGAGGAGTTACAAAAGGGGTATGTGAAATGCTTTGGTTAAAAAGGTTGATGACTGAACTGGGTTACCCTCCAAGAATAGGAATGAAACTCTTCTGTGACAATAAGGCAGCTATAAGTATCTCTAAAAATCCCGTGCAACATGACCGAACTAAACATGTGGATATTGATCGTAATTTCATCAAAGAGAAGCTAGAAGAAGGGGTCATTCAAATCTCGTTCATCAGATCAAGTGATCAACTAGCAAACATGCTAACTAAAGCTGTATCTGGGAGGGACTTCAAAAGCTCACTTTTCAAGTTGGGTATCAAAGACATTTTTTCACCCACTTGAGGGGCAGTGCTGGTGTGAATTGTCAATTAGCTGGTTGTTCTATTTTAGGAATAGATTAGCATCAAAATCAGAAGAAATCGTTTTGTTATTTGTGTATATTTAGTTATCATATTTGTAGGAGGAAGTTTAGGCTAAATGTGTATATGTATCTCCATTAAGTCATTGGAATAAAGAGAAGAAATACAAATTCTTTTCCTCATCTTGTCGGCAGTGAATTATTGTCCTCATCTTGTCTTCACATAGGTGATTGGTGTATAAAGGGCCGAAAAGCAAAAGTCGAAATGGAACTCTTGCGTTCGGTTTTTCTTTTCGTGTGCACACGCAGAGTCCACTTCGACACGATCTTATCTAGTCATTTAATAAGAAAACTAAAGCATACGTCGCTGGCCTAGAGAGGAATTTTAGTCAAAATGAGTCGAATTGACTCAAATAATAAAATGTGAAAATATTTAAGACTCAATTGGTACAATTTAAATTTTCAAGACTGAATTGACAAAATTACAATGTGTTTGAAATTTTTTGGACAATTTTAGACATTTACCAATGCTTATTTAAGGCCTACATGATAACCATTCTGGTTCCCTGAATCTGTTCCCTTGAATTAAAAAAAATGAGGATCCTGTTTGGTATCATAAATTATTCTGATTCTGATTCTGTTCCCGAAAATAGTTTTGGTGCAAAAATAAGAGCAAAAAAAAGTTATTTCTGAAAAAGAAATCACTTTTGATAATTACAAAAGAGAATAAAGTCCCATATCTATCATTTTTTCTTTTCAGTTCTCTCGTCAAATTTTCCTCGACCTAAAATAGAATTTTAAAGAAAAATATATAGGATAATAAAATATAAAATAAAAATTTGGAAAAATTCTAAAAAATTAGAAAAATTTCAGAAAATCCCTAAAAATAGAAAAAGCTTAGATTAGGCTAGTTTGACCTTATTTTCATAAATTTGAGCCTAGATTCCCTGGATTTCATAAATTTTGTTTTTTTATTAGACTCAAACTACATTTCTCTAAGCCCTGGGGGCTTTATTAGGGTTTCATGACGTGATTTATCAATTCTATGATTTCTTGATTACGCACTTGATTTCATTGATTGTGATTTACCTAGTTTATGTGCTTTAGACTTTATCTAGTTTTAGAAATTTTTGAAAAAAAGGCAAAAATAAACATCATGAACACTTAGCAAGCTCTCTTTCTTAAGTTTTTAATGAATTAACACCGAGATTTGGTTTCCTAGAACCAAAAATGCACACCAATGCAGGATAGCGCATTGCATTTTCCTTGTAGAAACGAGGGTGTCACTAATGTCAGTTATTCGTTCTCTCAAAGAATTCGATGAAACCCCACAATAAATGGCAAAAATAACTCATGATGATTCTTGATATTTATTTGGGAAAATTTCAAATAAGGGCTACAAGTCCTCTCATTTTCTTAAATAGTGGCCTGAAGTGATCATTATTTCAAATTAGGGCCTAAAATGTCTTCTTTGTCTCAAATAAGGGCCTAAAGTGGCTATAACTGTTTCAACTAAGGGCTTGACGTCGCCGGCCGGCCAAAATTTCTGGCCGTTCAAGGGTATTTTCCTCAAAACACAATTTTAACAAATTTTTAGTTAAACTAAATTAAAAATAAAAATCCTAAAGCTAAAAAAAAAGGAGAAACAGGCGGGAGGGGGTTGCCCCCCGCCTGTGTTTCTTTGTTTCTTTATTTTTTTTTATTTTGCAAAAACAAAAGAAAAAATATAAAAAGACAAAAATTCCCCTAATTAATGGTCACTTGGGCCCTTTTTTTGAGATTGGTATGACTAGTTCAGGCCATTATTTGAAATAATGTCAACTTCAAGCCCTTATTTGAGATAATAAGGGCACTACAGACCCTTATTTGAAATAATATCAACTTTAGGCCCTTATTTGAGAAAATGATGGAACTTGGGGCCTTTTTTGAAAATTATCCTATTTATTTTTACATTTCAATATGCAATATGTCATTGAATTAATATTTGATCAATTTGAAATGTAGGATGAAATTTTACAAAGTAACTACGTAATTATTTGACTTAGATGAAAAAAATTGGAAAAAGCAATTGTTCTTGAGAATCAAAATTTTGTGTAGCTATTAAATGCAGTTCCGCTCTACGAATATAAATTTTGGGTAGTGTTGACACCTGATTTTTGACCAAGTCTTTTTCAGTTTTATTTTCGAAAAATCACAAAAAATTCATAAAAAGTCAAAAAATTACAAAATCAACTTTGGTGGCCTTGGACAAGCCCAAGAAACCATTCTTGACCAAAAAATAATTTTTCATATTTTTTAGTATTTTTAGAAAATAGGAAAATACTAGAAAAATCAACAAAAAATAGAATTTGAGGTCACAAAAATATAGGAAAATAGTCAATATTTTTCATTTAATTTTCTCATCATTGTTACCTCATCAGGAGTTGAAATTAAAGTTTAATTTTGTGTGTTTCTTTGTAACAAATTTGTCAAAAAAATGTGTTGAGCCTTTTTTTTTGCATTTTGTGAATCTTGACATTCCGCTTGATTGCCCGACATTCCAAATTGGTTCAATTGTTCGCTGATTTAACCAATTTTGGGCCTTAGGGACCTAATTGCATAAAAACCTTTTATTTTAGTCCCTAGGGTACCCAAATGTGAAATTAAATTTTCTCCAATGATACCCATGAAATCTTGAGGCCCATACCCTATAGTATTCGACCCCCTGAATCTAATGGTGGGCTCAATTGAGGCCAATTCGTCCCTTAAGAGTATCAATTTGACAAAAGTCAATTTCGGATCATGTCTTAGATTTGGGGCTTTTACACAAATTCAAATCAATTTAGCCCAAATCTACATTTCCTAAATGAAATTGGTGCCGTAGAACCTGATTTTCGAGTCAATTTTATGATATCTGCTCATCTTGGCACCCAATTTGAACAAAAATATGCAAACCGAGTCAACTGGGTCGGGTTGACCGACCCAGTCAACCCGGTTGACCCGACCAAGAAGGAACAGAACGCTAGGTTCTGCTCCTTTGCACGCCAAGAACCAAAAACAGAAACGAAGAGGATCAGTTGGTTGTTGAGCGGAGAGGATCAGTTGGTTTGGGGAAATCAGTTGGCAAGGGAGTGAGCGGGCGCAACAAAAAGGAAACGGAGCGAAGAGAGGGAAAAAGGTATGTTCGCGCAAAAGCAGAAAGGGAGAGAGACGCAGAGAGAGAGAAAGAGAAAGCGTTCGCGGAGGAGGCGGCTGGGCGTGAGAACGAGCTCAGAGAGAGGAGTAAGCGAACAAAGAGTTCGCAGAGAAAGAGTGGGGCGAAGGGAGAGAGAGAGCAAGAGAGATACAGAGCGAGAGAGAGCGTGCGCGTGGCCATTGGAGCTTGGAACCCGAGCAACTCAAGCTCGGATTCCCTGCGATTTAGACGACGACAACTGACGCCATCGCTCACACTAGCTTCGTCTCAGCCCGGAGAAGGCGTCAGACCAAACCATACTCGAAGACGCTTTTGAAACAGGTGAGGAACATTTTCGAGCTTGACCTCGGCCTCTAATGGCGATTCATGATTTGGTCGACCATTGCGTGTGTTTTCGGTCTTAACTCGTTCCTTGAACTCTACTGATCTTCGTCGCGCTTCGTTTTCACATTTTCGTTGCATAAAACCATCGAGTCAACCCCCGACTTTGACTGCTTGGCCGTGAATGCTATGACACTTCCTAGGTTGAACCGACGCTTCACGATCATCAGGTAAGTTCTCTTTAATCCCATAGATGCTGTTCGATGATTTGAGATGCTTGTTTGACGTTAGAAACGGCTAGGGTGATACTCTCGCCGGAGATTAACACCGGTTGGAGTTGCAGGTTTTGTAGATGTCGATCTGCTGTGTAGAGGCCTTAAAATGTGGTAGATAAGATCTGTACGGGTAAAATGGCGGTGGTTTCGTGCGATTCGGCACCGTATGGACGGAGATAAGGGCTTCCGACGAGGCGCCGGCGAGAGGGTGCCGGCGCCGATCGTCTTCTTCGGCGAACCAGTTGACTGGTCAACGAAAGTTGACCAGTCAACGCGCAGGTAGCACTAACGTGGCGCCCACGTGGCAGCCACGTCAGCCTCGGTTGTTATAACCGAAATTGAAAAAAAACAATCGGACGGTGAGAAGCTTGCCACGTGTCACGATCTAGCTTTTTCGGAAATTAAAAATGATTTTCAAAAAAAATAAAAATAAAAATCTATTAAATCGGACGGTTGTAGTTCGATCATGAAGTTTAATCTGGACCGTCAGTTTCCAGCCTTAGATCAGGCCGTCCATCAGGCGACACATGGCGCAATCAGGGCCCTTGGTTCAATTTGGGCGGGAGATCAAGATTCGAGCGGGAGATCTGAAGCAGCGTCGTTTTGGGCGCGGGCCGGATCCGGGCCAGCCCGGTCGTCGCGGGCCATGGGCCGGGTCACCCGACCCGGCCCGGATAACATTTTAAATAAAAAATTCGAAAATAAAAAAATAAAAAAAATTAGAAAAATCTTAGAAAATCCAAAAAAATGCTAGAAAATTTCAAAAAAATGTGGAAAAATGTCGGAAAAATCCTAGACATTCAGAAATCCTAAAAATCAAGGATTGACCACAGACAACTGGTCAACCCTATTTTTGGGTTTCTTGTCCATTTTTCGAGACTTGACGATATTACCCTTTAGGGGTAAGTCGCCTCTGCTGTGTATACAAAATAAAACCGATAATGCCAAGGTAAGAATTAGGGTTGGGTAGGCGACCAATTCTTAGGTTTGGGTTTTCGAGTCTCACCTCTTTTTCTCAAAATGACGATTTTGCCCTTTAATGGGAAAATCGTCTTTCTTGTCTCAATCGAGTTCTGAAAATTGCTCAAAGTTAAGGTTTGGGTCAGGTGGACGACCAACCCTAATATTTGAGGTTTTCAGTTCTCATCTTTGTCCAAATGACGACTTTACCTCTCCAAGGGTAAAATCGCTTTTAAATTCTAGAAAAATCCTGGAAATTCCAGAAAAATAGGAAATTGATTGGATTGATGGCCAATCCTATTTCTCTTGTCTTTTGACTTCCCAATTCATCTGAAAATGACAAATTCGCCCTTTTGAGGTGAATTGTCCCCGAATCATTCAAAATTACGATTTTGCCCCTTATGGGCAAATCATGCCAAAATCATTCCTAAGCCTTGATTGATATTTTTCTAGGCTAATAGGGCCTTATTAGGGATGCCATGCTGATTTCATGTGTTTTATCCGCATGTATTGGATCCTTGATTTGCGCGTTTATTTCTATTGATTGTGAGTGATAGGGTAGCCATTCCCTTCTGCATGAACTCCTAGATTTAGAATCTGTACCCCACTCGTATGTATGAAATCCTAGGATCAGATAAACCATTCAGCTTAGGTAACGAAAGGGCGTCAACTCTGACAGTTGGCGTAACTAAGTCCCCGAACTCACTTCTCTGGTTTCCGCAGAATCGAATAGACCACTCCCAACTATTCGATTGGGTTTCCGATCGTACCCTCCACGAAACGATTGGTGGCGACTCCTTGGCGTGTACACTCATCACATGTCATCAGACCACACTGAAGGTCGATCACGTATATTCAGCGGTTGCGATTTGGGTAATGGACCTTGGGAGAGGCCCGCGTCCGATCAAGCCAGCGATCGGGCGGCCCATTAACCCTCGCTAGCCCATTTAGATGGCACGCTCGTGAGGGTCGCGACAGACTGGCGACTCCGCTGGGGACTTATTCTAAACCAGAATCTCTGGTTACGAATTCCAGAGGACTTGAGCCGATTAAAAAGTTGTTTGGTTTATCTGACCTTGTTTTCTGCAGATGCTCTCGAAGGTGAGGTACGTACACTAACCATTGTGTTAGATGTTTTTGCAGATTGGAGAAATAAGGGGTGGAGTGATTGTTGATATTTTTCCTGCAGGTTGGAGTTGGGAATGTATGTTTATCTTTATGCACATACTGAAGCGGTGTTTTGATACAAACTGCTATGCATGACTTTGCATTGTGATGATCACGACACATTGCACACACTGGCGGTCAAACCCCGACTGCAAACCACCTCTAGGTTACCTTAGATAGGGAAAGGGTGCGAAAATGATCTTGTGTTTGATGGCACTTGAGACTTTCGTGTTCGTTCCCGCCTACCATCTGCATTGGCGATATCTAGCCCTCTTGGGTAGGTACCCTTGGGGAGGAATCTGCCTCGTGTGGATCGTAGGGGCCTGAGCCGTAGGTTCCTCACCTGATTTTCGATTTTTAGAGTATACCCCCACTTGTCTCATGCGCATGTCTATGAGAGGTTGGTATACCTAAAACCAAAAGAAAAAAAAATCCACTGATACTGTAAGTATGACTTCTCTCTCTACTTGTTCATTTCCTTGTGAAAATTCATGATAGGAAATTCATGGAAATCAACCGAATGCCCTGGGTGTTTGAGTTTACAAATGAAATTTTTTGACTATGAATTTTAGATACAAAAGTGGGAACACTTCTAAGCCGTCCCTACGGAATAGATGGTTCATCCAAATTTTCAATCATGGATTAAGATGACATTTCTTTTTGTCTAAAATTTTTCCAATTCAAGATTTTGGGGCATAAAGTTAAGGCCATGTTTGCAATCACATTTTATGTAGTGAGTTCTTAAAACAAAGATCACATGATTTTCACAAGAAAAATGTCACAAAGCAATCTTTCAAGATTAATGCCCCCATTTGTGTATTAAACGTTTGGAATTAAATGGGCGTTTGATTGATGACCGTGGATCGATCTCTTAATGATGTCTCTGCTTATTTTGAAATCTTGGCGGACATCAAATGCCCGTAGATAGGGATTATGGGATATGTATTGTCGCATTGCTTTCATTATAAGAGGCGACCTCATTGAGAGATGTCTTTGCTATGTAAAATGCTAAGTGTGTCTCCTTTCTGACAGGTTATACATGACATACATTTATTGAAGATTCCTTCATCTAATCGCATGCGAGATGTGATCGAACGATGGTAAAACTGTAATCGTGCCAATAAAAACTTCGAGTGTTATACTTGACTTGCTTGGTTATTTCTTTTGCCATCAGGTCAAAACGGCTGAAGGCCAATGATGCGAGGCTTGTTTCCCCTGTAACATGAAAGGAGATGCGTCTTCATCAGGAGCCACCCATGGGGTTTCCAAAATAAGATGAATTGACAATGATAAGTGTTGACACCTGATTTTTGATCAGTCTTTCATAGTTTATTTTTAAAAAATTCATAAAAAATCTATAAAAAGTTAAAAAAATTAAAAAATCATCTTTGGTAGCCTTGACCAAGCTAAAGGAACCATTTTTGATAAAAAATAATTTGTCATATTTTTTTAATATTTTTTAATATTTTCCAAAAATAGAAAAATACATGAAAAATGAAGAAAAATAGCGTTCGATGTCGTAAAAATATAGAAAAATAGTCAATATTTTTATTTTAATTTCCTTTTCATTTTGAACTCATAAATAGTCAAAATTCAAGTTCAATTGCATGTGTTTCTTCACGACGCATAGAGTTGAATT
This sequence comes from Rhodomyrtus psidioides, assembly GCA_021437785.1. Classification (NCBI taxonomy): domain Eukaryota; kingdom Viridiplantae; phylum Streptophyta; class Magnoliopsida; order Myrtales; family Myrtaceae; genus Rhodomyrtus; species Rhodomyrtus psidioides. The sequence continues at coordinate 5,801,174 of JAILYB010000015.1, read as the reverse complement.
TGGCAAAAAAATGTCATTCGAGTATTTTAATTTGTAAATTTCTACATATTTTTTAGTCTTGACGTCCAATTAGATCGACCACCATCTACAATAAATTCCCCTTGCTGAATATTTTCATTTTTGTTTCACATGATTTCATGGTGTAAAACGCCGAGTGGATCCCCAAATATAATCGGGTCGGCTCGTCCAAGACCAAACCAGGGCACAGCGAACCCCATGTGAGTACTCTCGAACTCCTTCGATGCTTCCTAATGCTTTTCTTAGGTTAGATCGTGTGTAGAATGGCTATGACAGCTAAATCATTCTTGAGCTGTGATTGATAAATAGGGCCTTACTAGGAATGCCAAGTGATTTATTTGCATATCTAGATTCCTTGAGTTGCGCATTTTATTACTGATTGTGATTGCTAGGATAATCACTCCTATCTGCATGAATTTCTAGATTTATGGTTCATACCTTACTCATCCGCATGAATCTCAGGCTAGAAAATTCAGTCAACTTAGGTACCGAAAAGGCGTCAACTCTGACAGTTAGTGTAACTAAGTCCCCGAAACCATTTCTCTGGTTCTCGCAGAATTGAATAGAAACTCCCAACTATTCGATTGGGTGGTCCAATCACACCCAAAAAAAATGATTGGTGGCGACTCCATGGCATGCACACTTAGCACATGTCACTAGACTACACTGAAAGTCGATCACGCATACCTCCGTTGCGATTTGGGTAATGGGCCTTGGGAGAGGCCCGCGTCTGACCAGACAGGACGGCCCATTAGCCCTCGAGAGCTCGACAACCTCAAGAGGGTCGCGACAGACTGGCGACTCTGCTGGGGACTGGTTCTTAACCATTTAGTGGACTTGAGCCGATTAAAAAGTTGATTGATTCTTCTAACCTAATTTTATGCAGATGCTCTCGAAAGTGAGGTGTTTATGCTAACGAATGTGTTAGATGTTTTTGTAGACGGGAGAAATAAGGGGTGAAGTGCTTGTTAACTTTGTTTTATGCAGGTAGGAGTTTTGGATGTATGATTGTGTGGATGTTTATATTGAAGCGGTGATTGTTAAATAAAATGCATGTCTATTGCTTTAGCACGACACAATGAATACACACAATTGCGCCTAAAACCCCAGGCGCCCTCTTTAGGAACACAATAGAAGGAATTGAAAATGGAATCTCCGTGAGGAAAAACATGGGGTAATCCACTTTTCAATTCCGCTCACTTCGAACTATGGATTGAGTCCCAATGCAACGATAGTTGTGCAATGGAATCGGCTCTTCCCAGAATTCGAGGCGAGAACCTTGGCTTTAGGTACCAAGCCCTATCTTTTGATTTTTAGGAGTTTTCCCTCACTTGTCTCATGCGTTTGTCTATGGAAGGTTAGTATACCTAACACTGCAAAAAATACAGAGAAGCTTGATTTTCTCTTAAGTTTGGTTGGTAAGACTTTTCTATCCCTCGAACTTGTTACAGCTCTTAATCATTATATTCATTGCATAATTCCGGTGATTGGATTAAATGCCATTTTAAGGATAGATATGAGTGTTTTCCTCCCAATGTTCTTGATGGAAGATGAAGATGGTGTCATCCCATTACGAGCGCCAAGTGGACAAGAAGAGCCTACTATGGACATCATTGAGGTATCATCTAATGAAGATGATGATTTGGAATAGGTGATCCTGAAGTCACGTCTCAAAGATCGAAACTAGGGCATCTCTAAGTATTAAGATCACATTCCTTTGTTTTATTTTTCATTTCTAGCCTTGTATAGGATTTATTTTGCTGAGATCCTCTCTATCTGATCCCTTAGATTGATTGTATTAGGGATCTATTTGTGTTTATATACATTCAGATTGAAATTTGTTGTATTTCTATTGACTTGTCATTCGAATGTGATAGTGGCATTTCTTCTAATCACTCGAATACTCCAAAATCAATTTTATAATTCATTTGGATGAAATTGAAATTGGAAGTTTTATACAACCTTTTGGCCGTATAGGGCAATACAATCCCAATTTCGCCAGAAGGAACTATAAACTTGAATTGGTTCATGCATGTTTTGCATCATTGGTAATCCACAATAATTGATCAAGAATATCAAGAGTATTCGTGTTTTTCAAATTTAATGAAAAGATAGATATCCAAATTACTCTCGTTCTTAGCAAACAGCTTTAATTTGGATACTGTATCTTCAATTGAATTTAAAACACATCGTAATTGTGTACTTTTGAACATTCCATTGATTTTCTTGGAATTGATCAAAGGCAATTATCGTGAATTACATTCCTTTCAATGATATGCTTTCCTTTGAGGAATATCGATAAAAGCTTTTGCACAAGGCCAAAACCCTTGTAAAAGCTCTTATCCCTATTAATCATAAGTAAGCATAAAATTGAAAGGATTTATGCTTTATTTTTCAAATTCTTTCTTCTGATTATGCCTTTTCATTTGAAACAGGTTAAAAACAAGTAGAGAAGAGAAGTCTTTTTGTGGATAATCGCGGTGGGAGGTTCCTTTATCCGATCATAAGCAAGATTAAAAAATCAAGATGTACACGCTCGAATCATCAATGTCAAAGCGCAGCTTGCCTAGGTTGAGAGTGGTCAGGTGTTCGAGAAAGTCAGCCATACAGAAGTTGAGACACACACATTAGAGCTTTCATTCATTTCGCTCAATCGAGGGACCTTAAAAGCAGATCATACAAATCATCGGGGTGGAAACATAAAACCGCAATGAGCCCTAATTAGCATCACAAAGGAACCTAGTTGGCCCTCCATATTATTGATGCTTTGCTTATACTCACCACCTTGAGACTCGAGATCTGCAAGCTTAAGAAGAAGGCGTTTACATTCCCCTTTAAGATCGGCAACCTTGGTCCCGTGATCTTCGGCGGCTATTTCCAGGTCCCGAACTAGTCCTCTCCCATGGGCTATATCCGCGGTAATACTGTCAAGCCTTTCTTCCTGCCACTCACATTGAAACTTCAACACGACATTACGACGGTCGTGCTCATAGGTGGTCAGGGATAAGGCCAAGCGCTCCACCAAATTTCCCCTCTCGCGAAGCAACATCGAGACTCGCTTGTTGGCGAACTCAACAGCCTTTCTGTGACTATCGGCCACAAGGTTGGCCAACACCAAGCAGTTGGACCGATCCTCATAGCGAGCTCGCAAAACGTGAGCCACGGTAGCTTTTCGATGAGCGACACGGTAAGTCTCTAAAAAGTTTATAAAGAGGGTTGGGAAGATTCTATATTCCCTCTCTAAATTAGTGCCCTCGATGGAGGTGGTGTCTATTTCCACGAGCAAAATACGGATTTCATCTTCAGTTTCTGGGTGATCGGCTATATGAGCATAGCCTCGACCGAGGAGGTTATAGAGTTTTTCCCACTGGGCCAAAATTTCGGACGAGAAAGCGCGAAATAGGAGAGGAGGTCATTTTCGTTGGAGTGAGGGACAAGAAGATGAGTGTGGTAGAGTGATTAAAATACGAAAAGGCAATTATGTAAGAGTGTTAATCTTCTCTGCATTAACTCCTCCTTTTATAGCAACTCGAGAATGAAGAAAGGCACAACAATAATGCTCGTGGAGCCAAGTTAATTGGGTAAAGCAATGGTGGCTCTTTCGGTGAACCATCAGATTTGTCCCAGTCCACGATTTCAGGCTTGATAAACCTAAAAAAGTTGTAAAAAGATATGTCGGTGTCACCATATTAAAATTGAACGGGAGTTAAGCGCAACTATCGAAAAAAGTTGCGAAAGGATTTGGCGGTCTCATCATATTAAAAAACTGAGCGGGAGGCGAGCGTAGTTCCACCTTTTTGAAAATAAGTGGGAGACAGACATGGATATCGAGAAAAGGAAATCGATTTGGTGTCCCTCCACGTTGAAAAGAAGAAAGAAGATGACAAAGCGGGAAATACGAAATCTTGGGAGCAACGCTTGCCTGATGATCTTCATCCATGTTTAAAGAACGTTTCATGGGCATACAGAACCACTCAAAAGAAAATTTAGAGAGAGTGAGCATACATGAGAGAGTAGAAAACCCTGAGTGAGCAAAAATTGATCGAACATTTTTCGATCCAACATGTTTGAGAGTTACCATCAGTTGCTAGAGGTGACTGATCCAAAAATCTCAGAAAATGAACTACTGAGAGATCTCGAAGATTCTAGGATGGCGTCTGGTACCAGAACTACAGAACCCAACCCTTTCGGCAACGAAGTTCAGGATCTCAGCAGCGACGACAACAGCAGCAGCGATGGTCAATCCCGGAAAAGGAAACGTCGCCAGTGCCACACTCAGAATGAAATCCAAGAGCTTGAAGCTTTCTTTAGTGAATGCCCTCTCCCGAACATGAAACAAAGAAATGAATTGGGCCAGAAGCTAGGGATGAAACCTTTGAGGGTCAAGTTTTGGTTTCAAAATAAGCGAGCCAAATTGAGGGCTCAACACAGACGTCAAGAACTTGCGATTCTAAAGGAGGAAAACGAAAAGCTTCGAGCGGAGAACATGAGGTATAAGAAAGCTCCCAGCACTATCGCTTGCCTTAATTGCGGTGGCCCTATCACTCTCGGCGAAATGTTCCTTGATAAGCCTTATATGAGGATTGAAAATGCTCATTCACCACCCCACTCCCTCGAACCATCTTCGATACAATCGGATTTTGTTGGAGATATGCATGAACAAATCAATTCTACGAAGTCAATACCGATGCCTTCTAAAGGATGTGATATGCATCACCATGATTGGAGTTTCCTTAACGATGAGCTTACTATCACGACCGACCAATCCAAAGCTGATGAATTCCCTCCACAACAATTTCCGGCTCGATCAAATCCTACTGGAAATAGGCCAGAGAGCAATAGCCAAGTTGTCAACACTGTTCCGGTTCGTAAGAAGACGAGGGTCAATTGGTCCCCCGAGCTTCATCTCAAGTTCCTTAGTGCGGTTCAGCAACTAGGGATCAACTCAGCATATCCAACGCGCATACTTGAGATCATGAACATACCAGGACTCACTAAAGATGGAGTCGCGAGTCACCTCAAGAGCTACAGAAGGGCGCTAAGACAGCGCCACACAGCACTGAACCTGAAAGAACTCAACTTGTGCCTAAACACTAGGCATGGCTATAACTACAATGCCCCTGAAGTAAGAAATACCCTGCCGAATCTAGGCACCGACCAAGCTGGTAGCAGCACCATCGACTACTTGGGCGCTAATCAGAATATTCCCCCGAATCATCTCAGCACCCCTCAAGAGTATATGCCACAAGTGCAGCAGGTACGAACTCCTTGGTTTGAGCATCAACTTTTCGCTAGTGCTCTTCCTATCCCCGATCAACATATTGCGCCTAGTGTTCAAAGATCTGCCCGGCTTGGGCATATGATTTCGGAAGATCAAGCGGGCGGATGCTCTGAGGATTTTTGTTTCTTCCATTCCCAAATGGAAGGTGCTTTTGATAGTGAACCGATCAATCATCATCTTATAATCTCGAGCAACGACGAAGGTTCTAGCTCGAAGAATCAGATCGCTCACAACAGAAACAGGAATCCTTCAACGCCAAGCGATGATGGTCAACCCGAATATCAGTTGCTCGAAGAATCAAAAGATTTCCTTGATGAGGAGCTCCATATCTGGATCGATCAGTTTAAAACTGATGGACTTATGAAGTTATGATCCAAAATGACGATTATATGTCTGATTCATGGTGTAACTGGCTGATCACCGAGAATCCTCAAGGGAACTAGGCACATGTGGCTGGATGTATCATTAATCTTTCTGTCATAAAGTCTTCCATGCAAGATAATCTTCCTTAATGCCTAGAGTTAATCTGGGGCAGCGATCAGTACTACCTGCGAGCATCATCATGCTTGAGTGCGACAATCCCTTGTTAGATTAGAGTCGAGGCGAATCAATTGAACGCCACGAAGAAAAACATTTAAAGGCTTCACATAGGAAAATGCGAGCAAAAGCCCGAGCGAGCTCAAAGACGGTTAGCTCTGTATTGTTCTAAGGGACCTTTAGTCGTTATGAACTCTAAATTGAGCTTGTTTCATTCTCGATGGGGGTCGCTAACTGCTTCAAGAATTTTATAACAAAAAACGAACCAGTTAGGGACGTCAATAGTGCTGTGTCCTGGTAGTCAGTGAAATGGAAGTGGTACGAAACGTCAGGAGTTCGATCTCGGGATTGAAAAATCATTTTATCAGTTGGTCTATCACCCGATGAAGTTCAAAGAGATTCGACGCAGATGACTATAGAACTTGGGGCAATTCGAAAATCATCGATTCATTTTCATCAAGCGGCGAAGTTGGTATTGTAAAATGTGAAGCATGCAAATGACAAATCCGAAGCAGAAGGAGATGAATCATGATTCGCTTATCCAAGGTCGGGATTTCAACCTTCGACTAAAGCCAAATCTAGGATGAGTTTTTGATCTTGCCCACTCGACAAAACCCATCTCCACTGAAAATGGGGGCAAACCATTCCTACATCCGGAAAGCATGTCGAAGCCGAAGACATCAAATTCATCGTTTAATCCGTGGGGCAAGTCCCTGAAGCGATAGTTATAATCTGCAGAGCGTAATGGAATCCATCCTTTCAATGTAAAACGCATTTGGCCGCGGAGCCACCCATTTGGTAAAAAGAACGTATCGTTCCTAAATGATTTTCAATCAGATGCGGGGATAATGTTCTCTCATTTTCCTCTCAGGTGATGAACAGAGACGAGGCACCCAAGAAGCCATGCATTCAAATAACAAAACAGTGCATGAAACACACCCAAAAAGATGAATGAATCTCCTCCGACGTAAATCCTCGATGTGGATTCGTTGCCCAACCAGACGAAGAAATCATGGCCACAAGATTGAGGGCCGGCTTCTACAATCTGCACATTGGCATGCAGAATGGAATTCAAATCAAGAGTAAAGTAGTATCGTCCAAATTTGTTTTGAATTTGGAAACCCAAAATAATGCTTAATATTTATCCTTGGCAGGAGCTCGCCATCAGGGCAGACATTGCAGATTTTCACAACCCTTGTACACTCGTTGGAGCATATGACCAAGGGTAAGATGTATCGTTCCAATTTTTGTAAAGTTTTAGAATATACGATGACATATCCCTTTTATATCTCCAGGATCTCCAGCCTCGATGGGCAGGTAAGTATCCCTTTTCCCAATTCATTGGAGATTAAAAACTTTCAGAATTAATTCGATTCTCACATCTAAAAAGACATAGAATTCTTACTTCATTGACATTCATGTTTTAAAACATGAGATTGTCTGAACATGAATTACACATGTATGGTGCATCACAAAATCCCTTTGAAGGATAAATCTTGATGAAATGAAATGAATTTTTCCAACAAGAGTCGTTTGAACTGTTCAAAAGGGTATTTTCTCATAAGAGAAGCGAGCCTAATCCAAACACGTCCCATACACACTTGAGAGATGAGGAGATTGGAAATGATAGCGAAACCTTAACCTATGGATATAAGGGTCATTCGCAACTATTACATGGATCGAGATGATAGAGGCATTTATTTCTTCATTCCAAACACTACAGATGCCCACTGAGAACCCCATTGAACGGCGATTTTCATTCTCAACCCTGTCAAGAACCACCCCACATTGGGGCAAATGAAGGTTAGTCCAACAGTATCAGAAAGTAAACGGTTTGAAATTTTCTTGCTCGGACTAACATAAATCTTTGTGTGTTGTTTATATGATAATCCAAGTGTCATAGGATGACGAGAATAATTCATTTCTCTATCCTACACACTGTTATCCTTTGCACGACCAAGTTGAGCCAGCAAATTCATTTCATCAACCTATTGGTGATCATTGCATATTCCAAAGCAAAGGCAACATCACTCTAGGAATGGAAGCGTGCCAAAGTTTAAGTTGCATATCTAGCATGATTGCCGAAAATCCTAGCTCCAAAAGAAAAGAAAAACACGGGATTAAAAAAAGGGGGAAAAGAAAAATCCCTAGACATCAAGAAAAAGCAAAGTGCCTGGTAAAAAGCAAGGCTGATGTCTATTCAAAATATCCCCAGTAAAGTCTAGATATACGATGAAAAGACCCTGCAAAGGAGTCAGATCAAGATGACTACTCTCTAAATGATGTCGTGCTCAAATTGCAAACACACAAACAGACGGTCTCTTAATGTAACAAGAGACGCTTTTAAACATCCTTGTGCGCTCTAAAAGAGGAGTGTACACTTCAAGAAATGGATATGTTCTTCGAAGGACATGTGGCAAATTTGCAATGATCACCAATGCCAAACCCTTCACAATTTCTGGGCAAAAAATAAGCCTTTTTCGGTCCCCAATCCTTCCAATGTTACAACCCTGAAGCAGTCTCATCTGACTAAGACACTTGGGTTAATGTATAACTTAGCTCAAAGAAGTACGAGCAAGACTATTTCTTTCTCATTTTACAGGGTTCTTGACTTGTAAACCCGGAGCAGATAGTGAAAATTTTTGTTCAACGGCCTTGACTCAAAAGTGAGTCCCCCTTGGAAACCGATATCCAAGCCTAACACTACGGTCCCGTGAAAGACCTCCTGATCGGTCGAAATGTATGCGTTGCGAATGATCCTGAAACCCAGGCACAGGTCGGTAGGAAATTGAGCACTTTCCCTATTAAAGATCATTATCATAGAGTAGTGAGGAGCCTTCTTGGATGAGAAATACTCCAATGGATGTTTTGAGCAAACTCTTTTTGAAATTTTCAAATTGTTTGATCTAGAGTTTCTGTGCAAGGAATTTATGATCACATCTGTATATGGCAGGAATGTTTTGGATAACCTCCAGCAATCAAAATGCACATTTCATGACTAAAACTTAAGTCGTAGAATTTTGTCAGTTAGACAATTATTGTCTTCCCAAAGATTACTAATATCTTCTTGGCGAGGAAAATTTTTTCAGGTCTAAGCTTTCTGCAGGACTTTTGGCCGCCCCAAAGACTGGGTGTGTCATCCTTAGGTGAAGCCTTTTAGTAGGCAAATCTTTTCTAAGACCGATCCATAGAATGATCGAGTCTTCGACTAGCCCCGAAGAGCGGGTACGTCATCCTTTGATTCATATCAGTTTGGAATCTCATAAATGGTAGAAACCGCCTGAAGGGTCAACTCAATGGTAGAAACCGCATGAAGGGTCAATCAATGGTAGAAACCGCCTGAAGGGTCAACACAATGGTAGAAACCGCCTGAAGGGTCAATGTATGGTAGAAACCGCCTGAAGGGTCAACCAATGGAAGAAACCGCCTGAAGGGTCAAAACAATGGTAGAACCCGCCTGAAGGGTCAATGTATGGTAGAAACCGCCTGAAGGGTCAACCAATGGTAGAAACCTCCTGAAGGGTCAACTCAATGGTAGAAACCGCATGAAAGGTCAATGAATGGTAGAAACCGCCTGAAGGGTCAAAGGACTGGTAGAGACCGCCTGAAGGATCAACCCAATGGTCCGATCCACCATACGGATCAAAACCTTGATGAATCCCGAACGCGGGAGGATTCGTTTTCCCTAATAAGCCTTACATTAGGCAAGCCATTTCTAGTTTAGTCCACCACACAGATCAAAACCCTTGGCAAATTCCCAAATGTGGGATGCGTCTTCCTTAGGTTCCTATCAGTTAGGAATCCCATTATGGTTTGACCTACCATACAGGTCAGAGCTTAACATCCCCAGGACACTCCGATGACAAGTCCTTAGGAATCTACTTGAACCCATCAGACAAAGCAAATGCCGCAAGCATTCGACAGGTAAGGGGCAGGGAAGTCTATCTACTCCTTAACTTTCTTACATCATATCAGGGAATTGAATGAGCACATCTCTTTTTAAGGAAAAGCACACATTGATGGGCATGAAAATTGGATGTCATGATTTCTTTTATTTTCCCAGTCGAGTCGATCGGAACATAGGTGTCACCTTGTCTTTGAGAGAAACCTCTGACGAAATTCCTCTCAAAGAGGGGCAGCTGTTGACACCTGATTTTTGATCAGTCTTTCATAGTTTATTTTTAAAAAATTCATAAAAAATCTATAAAAAGTTAAAAAAAATTAAAAAATCATCTTTGGTAGCCTTGACCAAGCTAAAGGAACCATTTTTGATAAAAAATAATTTGTCATATTTTTTTAATATTTTTTAATATTTTCCAAAAATAGAAAAATACATGAAAAATGAAGAAAAATAGCGTTCGATGTCGTAAAAATATAGAAAAATAGTCAATATTTTTATTTTAATTTCCTTTTCATTTTGAACTCATAAATAGTCAAAATTCAAGTTCAATTGCATGTGTTTCTTCACGACGCATAGAGTTGAATTTGGCAAAAAAATGTCATTCGAGTATTTTAATTTGTAAATTTCTACATATTTTTTAGTCTTGACGTCCAATTAGATCGACCACCATCTACAATAAATTCCCCTTGCTGAATATTTTCATTTTTGTTTCACATGATTTCATGGTGTAAAACGCCGAGTGGATCCCCAAATATAATCGGGTCGGCTCGTCCAAGACCAAACCAGGGCACGGCGAACCCCATGTGAGTACTCTCGAACTCCTTCGATGCTTCCTAATGCTTTTCTTAGGTTAGATCGTGTGTAGAATGGCTAGGACAGCTAAATCATTCTTGAGCTGTGATTGATAAATAGGGCCTTACTAGGAATGCCAAGTGATTTATTTGCATATCTAGATTCCTTGAGTTGCGCATTTTATTACTGATTGTGATTGCTAGGATAATCACTCCTATCTGCATGAATTTCTAGATTTATGGTTCATACCTTACTCATCCGCATGAATCTCAGGCTAGAAAATTCAGTCAACTTAGGTACCGAAAGGGCGTCAACTCTGACAGTTGGTGTAACTAAGTCCCCGAAACCATTTCTCTGGTTCTCGCAGAATTGAATAGAAACTCCCAACTATTCGATTGGGTGGTCCAATCACACCCAAAAAAAATGATTGGTGGCGACTCCATGGCATGCACACTTAGCACATGTCACTAGACTACACTGAAAGTCGATCACGCATACCTCCGTTGCGATTTGGGTAATGGGCCTTGGGAGAGGCCCGCGTCCGACCAGACAGGACGGCCCATTAGCCCTCGAGAGCTCGACAACCTCAAGAGGGTCGCGACAATAAGCCCAGAACAAGACAACATGAAAAAGGGGCATGCCTGATTTGGATCGACCTCTCTAAGTTGAAAAGGGTGTATTCGTTCCAAATTAAATTGATTTGTTTAAACAATGACATGGTCACTCACACTTGCAGGTGATTATAAAAGATGAATGAGGGTCGTTAAGGAACATTCCTTCATCTCTGATGCTCAAAGTGATGGGAGCTGAGGAAATATACTCTGGGGATAGTAAATCTGTTATCGTTTCAATTAGAACCTGTTGTGCAACAATTGACATATTCCTTCCACATGTCATGTAGGTGAAATAAAAGGATTGTGTGAGGTCGACATTTGTCCCTTTAAAGAAGACTCAATTGTGGACCCTCAAAACTGGAGGCCAATGTGACATGGCACGATCGCCAATTGAAGCACATCTCAAGGAGTACAAATACTCGTGTTTCCCACCATGAGATTGATGATCACTCAACCATAAAAGGGTGTATATCGTTCCTCATTTCAATCCTCTCAAGATATGAAATGATCATCTCCTTTTCTATATGTAGAGATGAAGAAAACTGAATGCTTATTTGCGAAACAACACTTCAAGGTGTAAATGTACACAAATAGAGATAAATCTACACTTGTGGATCTCGAGTAGTAGGGTGCTTGAGGAGTGGCATGAAGTCATGACAAATCGAGAAGACCATGAAGAGATGATCGTTGCCCACCTTTGAATCAAGAGGGAGTACTTGTTTTAGTAATTGATTTTCATAATCAAAAGTCAAACATTTTTCTTTCTCTCTAAACAGATTGAAATGCATCAATAAAGCAAAAGTGGCGAAAGATCACCCAACCTCAAGAAGGAGAGTGACAGAACCTAAAAAGTGTCGAACATCGTGCAACATCAAAGGCCGAGACCTCCGGATGATTACGATAGAATGATAGACATGTGTCAGAATAGATCGAAGAATGTCAAAAGCCAAAATCACCTGACATGGAAGTGATTGACTCAACCAACAGGGAAAGCGTTAGCGCGATACAATAGAGCTTCATATGGCTAAATCGGCTAACTCAAGGTGGAATACTGAGTTGCTGGAGGCAAATCATTTCCCTATCCAGAAAGCACGCCGAAGTCGAAGACATCAGATTCATCATGGTAATACATAGGGCAAGTCCCCGAAACGATGGTTATCACTCATGGAACATAATGGAATGAAATCCGTCCATGGAATACAAAAAGCGTTTCGCCACAGCAACAACGCTTCCAAGAAGAACAATGCCGAGCCATTCCTCTTGGTAGAAAAGGACGTATCGTTCCTAAATAAGTTTCAATCAGATGTGGAAATAATATTTCCTATCTTTTTCCTCTCAGGTGATAAACAAAGTCAAGACACCCAAGAAGCAACGACTTCAAAATGGCAGAACAGGGAGTACCTGTTTTTCATATCATCTCACACATACATTTAGGATAGATGATTTCAAGAGCGTCATAATGGCTCAATCTGCGAACAAAATTCTCGAGAAAACTTGAAAAAGTTTTTTAAAGATTAGAAATCTCTTTGAAAAGAGCATTCGAAAAGAAAGAATTCAAACCTTACAGATTGGCATACTTGATAAAGAGATACTTTCTGTGAACAGAGTGAAAGGCACGAATCCATTTTTTTTTTCGTGGCAAACAAGAATCATCTTAGATCACTTGCATCATACATATCACGCATGCATCATTCATATGCATATTCTCCCTTGAAAGATGTCGACAAGTCAAGACAAAAGAATCCAAATGAAAGGGAAATGCCAAGACCCAAGGAACGAAGGGGAAATATCAAATAGTTCAATGGCAACTATGATGGCTAATATTAAGGCAATGATGGAAGCCTCCCAAGCCAGACAGACAGTAGTTCTTAACAACTCAAGACCATCACTTGCACCCGATATAGCTGATAGGGAAACGGCGGGAAATACTCAACGTACGGAGGAGGATATCCGTGAGCCGAATACCCCGTCGCAACAAAAAGTGTCCCATGTTGTTATCAACCTCGAGAATAAGGAAAAAGGGGAAGCAGACCGTAAAAATCAAGGTGGAGGCCAAGAGATTAGCCAAGATCGAAGAATGCTTGAGCAGCCAAGGTTATGAGTTGGCTCGTTTAGACGAGATATCTCCCTTCACCAAGGTGGAAACTCCTCCTGACTACAACGAACCAGACTTCGTGAGGAAGTATAATGGGACAGGCTATCCCCGTGCTCACCTCAAATATTATCTACGCAAGATGGCGCAGTATTCAGACTATGTTCCATTACTGATGAACATGTTCCAAGAAAGTTTGGTTGGCGCCGCTCTGGCTTGGTTTATTGAATTGGACCTGAATGATTATGATGGATAGGAAGATCTTGCAGAGGATTTCCTCAGGCAATATAGGTTCAACACAGCTACGGCCCCGACAAGGGAAGACCTTCTACGAACCTCAAAGGCAAGAGGAGAATTGATCATAACATACGCCCAGAGATGGCGAGCCTTGGCTACCCAAGTAAAGCAGTCAATCCCAAAAGATGAGCTGATCGACTTATTCCTGAAAGCACTCCCCTATGAGTACTTTGACAAGCTGAACACTTCTGGGTGTCAAACATTTACACACTTGATAAAGGTGGCTGAAAGGCTCGAATGGGCCTTAAGAGAAAGGAGGCCTCATGAAGCTTCTATCAGAAAACAGTATCCCCTGAAAAAGGATAGAGAGAAGCCGGACTGGACATAACGTTTATACCAGATCCCCACAAGCCCAAGACGTTTGGCAATTCCAATCAGACCAAAGGAGGATCATCTTGGTCAACACCGAAAGTGCAAGAACCTAGAAAGAGGCAACCCCAAAAGCATTTCTCTCAGCTCCCGAGACCTTTGTCCAAGCTACTCCCGATGCTGCTAGAATAACACTTGGTGGCAAAGGAACCACCTAGAGTGATAATTGCTATATCCTTAAGCTAGAGGTACAAGCTTTGATTGACAGCCAGATTTTAAAATTTGACAACGTGGCTCCAAACGTACAAGAAAACCCGCTCCCTGATTATCAAGCAATTGGGGGAATATTCACTGAAGATGAGGAAAACCACCTCCAGCTGAAGGTGGACATGTTTAAGCTGACCGACCTTCTGGCGACCGCTTCATCATACCCAAAAGCAGGTGAGATCTCTGCAGACGTAAAGAAGCTATGTATCGCCAAGATGATGAGCTTGGGGATAATGTCCGATATTACCGATAAAGAATTCGAAGGAGTCGAAGCTTCTCTATCTTTGGAAGGAAGCCATTTCATGATCAAAATTGAGCCGGGTAGCACATGGGACATCCCGCACGAGAATCTGGTAGAAAGTCTTGGGCCGGTCATTCAGTCAGAAGAAGAATTCGAAGAGGACGAACTGAAAACCAAGAGGTGAAGTCTAGCAGATCGCAGATTCATGGCTAACGCACCTGAAATAGGTGAAATTATAGACAACCTGGGTCAGGACTCTGGAGGATACAACTTTAAAGTGGAGTACTCTGCTCCCCCTAGCTGCTATCAGATAATGGAAGATATCATATCAGACGGATGGGGATGCATGGATGATCCCGTTCAACCTGAAAATGCCTTTTTCAAAAGAACCTGAGTCATCCTTGACCAAGTAAGGGTTACTAAGCTTGGCACAAAGCAGTATGCTGAAACAAAGAGATCAAAGAATCAACAGCAGGGTTTAGCTGAAAGAGAATACCCGAGATCTGCCACATCAGCAATGTTAGGTGACGATGACCGACATTGACGATTGAGAGACGAAATCTCCTCAAGGGACCTTGACAACACTATGTCAATGATTGAAACCGCTACGACTGTGGTAATTAAACTGGAAGAGCTTGATAGCATGAATAAGGTAGAAGATTGCCTAATCAAGCTTATTGTGATTCGATTGCCGGAAGAGGAAGAAGACGTCACAGCTGAACCAGGGACGTCTTATCAGACGACAGTAACTATAAAAGTCCCTCCGATAGAAAAGTACGATCCTAAAGTGGTCCACTGGGACTATGGGACAGAGGAAGAAGACGATGATGAGGGTTATGCGTCTATCCGCAGGAAATGGAATGCCTTTGAGGAATCAACGCCTCCTACTTCGAAAGAGCCGGTTACTGTTAATTTAGGGGATACTGGAAATATCAAAGGAGTCAAAATCGGTGGACATTTATCCCGAGATAAAAGACTCAAGTTCACAGAATTACTAAGAAGGTCATTAAGATGTCATGCGACAAATTCCAAAGATGTCGAGCTACCAAGAGGTAGATAAAAGTGATCGAAGATTCAGATGGTTGAGATAAATAACCAGAACCAGCAAAGAAGGTTCATTAGGGCAAACCCCTCCTTTCCTGTCAAGAGACCAAGCTGGGGGCAAGATGCTCGTGTGCCACCAAGATAGCATATTGGAGCAAGTTATTAAGCCCAGAGACGACAAATGTCAAGACATGCCCTACTGGAGCAAAGCGGCCGAAAGAGACGATTTTCTTGATCAACGAAAATGCAATACCTCAAAGGGAGTATCACGTTCCTTGGTGATTTATATAAAGTTAAACATGGATGAATACTCATTGCTTCATGTACAGGTACAAAGACCTCTTCAAATAGGATTGGAAATCGTCAAATGAATGCTAAGGCATTTGGCCAAGATAAACGTCGCCCAACTGGGGCAAATGGATTGTTGATGTTATCAACACCTTCAAGCATGGATGGAGGGATTCGACGAATGTTGTCCATATCAGCATACAATATTGGAATGGACTCAATCAAGAGATAAATGTCGACAATTGACAAAAGAAGGGTAGTTGGGTGTCGTATCCAATTTACTCCTTTTTCTTGCATTTGTTAATGCAAAATCATTTCTTTCTGTGGCAGAATACGCCATTAGGACATTATCAAGGGTCCAACAAAGAGGAGAACATCACAAGGATGGTCACAAGTGACAAAGATGCATGAAGCAAACGACTTTCTCAAGCATTGGAAGGATGACACTTCAAAGGTGAAAAGTAAAGTGAAGATCCAAGTAAGAGATAATCCAAACTGGATAAGGAATCGCATGAAAATGCAAAAATGAATAGAACCATTTGACTGGGGCAAGCATTACCTAGCCATGGCAAGTCATGCCTAACTGGGGCAAACAGATCATCTACGTGACTGGATGCCAAAGTGGCATTTCATTCCCAGCAGGATCAATGAACGTGATAGAAGAGTCGTTCACATCAGAGTTAAACCTCAAGATACAAACTTGATAAAGGGTGACTTTGTATCGTTCTAATTTGGTCATCAATGATCTTTCTCCTGATATGAATTTGCCCTAATTTCAACAGAAAATTATTGGCATTCAAAAGGATTCAGAGGGAAAGAACTTGCCGACTCAACTTCAAGGCGAGATGATCTTTGAAGATAACAGCTTCGGAAGTCGAGCATTCAAGAAATGATCTTTGGCTATAAGATCAAGTGGAGGGTAAAAAGTATCGCTTCCACACCACATGCTTTAGCATACATTTTGATAAGAATTCATTTTTCCTTGAATAAGGAACTCCGAAGAATGGCATGGAGCACGTTCCAAAGATGAATGAAACCATCGAACAGGATTCATTGCCCCAATCAGACGAAGACGTCATCGCCATAGGTCGAAATGACCGTTTTCTATAATCTACATATTGGCGTTCAGATTGGAATGCATGATCAAGAGGACTTACTGTCATGGTGGTCAGGTACACGTCCTTTCTCTTCAAAGACTGAGAATTTCAAGAAATTTTAGAACACTTAACCATCTTGTGTTGTTAAGAAAAATGCAGATTTTCACAAATCTATCCACTTCCATTGGAGTGCATGATCAAGGGTAAGGTGTATCGTTCTAATTCTCTGAAATTCGAGAGCATACACCGACATATTCCTTTTATGTTTTTCAGGGATCCCTAGCCGCGCTGGACAGGTAAGTATTCCTTTCCCAACCTGTTAGGTTTTTAAGACTGTCAGAATCCTTATTGCTAGAATTTGAAGGCTTTTTGGAATCTAGCATACATTCAAAGCTCATGTCTAGAAAGACGTAAAATTCTCACAGTCATGTCATTGGCATTCGTGTTTAGATCTGGAGGTTATCTGAACATGATTGAAATATACATTGTGCATCATAAATCCCCTTGGAGGATAAGTTTTGGAGAAAGCAAAATGAACTTTTCCAATAAAAGTTGCTTAAACCGTTCAAAAGGATGTTTCCTCAGACAAGAGGCAAACCTGGTCCAAACACGTCCCATACACACTTAAGGAATAAGTGGAGTGGTAAGGATAGCGAGACCTTGACCTACGGACGTAAGGGTTATTCGCAGTGATTACATGGATTGAGACGACGGAGGCATTCGTTTCTCCATCATAAACACTACAGGTGACCGTTGATGACCCTTTGAACGACGGTTTCATTCTATACCCCTGTCAAGAACCACCCCACAGTGGGGCAAACTGGAGGTACGTCCAGCGATATCAGGAGGTAAATAGTTAGAAGTTCTCTTGCTCAGACTTGCATCAATCTTCGTGTGTTGCTTGTCATTTTAACTTCTATGGTAGTTCAAGTGCTTTAGGATGACGAAAAGCATTCGTTTCTCTATCCTATACACTCTTACCCTTTGTACAGCCCAATTGAGCCTATACGTTCGTTTCGCAAGCCCGTTGGTGATCATTGCATATTCCAAGACGGAAGCGACGTCACTTCAAGAGCGGAAAAGTTCAAAACACAGGATTTGTGAAAAATTCCTAGATTAATGTTTGAGTGCTGAGATTCAAGTTGTACATCTAGCACACTCATTTGAAAATTCTGATCCCCAAAAGAAAAGAAAAGGTGGGATCTCGACAAAAGATGAGAAAAAGAAAAAAGAAAGAAAAATTCGATCCTGGGCATCAAGAAAAAGCAAAGTGCCTGGTAAAAGCAAGGCCGATGCCCATCCAAATACTTGTACACTTGTGAATCATGTGTTTGATTTTGTAAATACCAAAAGATGGCATGATACCTTTGTATAGGTCACTAGTGAGATCTGATTATAAAAGAAAATCCCAAGGGAGCTAGACAGCAAAGGATACTCCCAGATTATGTCACATTCAGATGACAAAAGCATAAGACAAGGTATTGACGCCGTCTTGACATAAGAGAGATGTTCTCTAAAGACAAATATGCACTTCAAAGACTGAAGACGCTCTTTGAACCAGAAGGGGCAAGATGGCAGCAAACTTGCAGTGATCACCAATGATAAACCCTTCGCGTATTCTGAGCCAAAAACAATCCTTTTTTGGGCCCCCAATTCTACCTACGTTACAACCCTGAAAAGCCTTTTCTGATTAAGGCACATGGATTGACATAGGGTTTAATGTCTAAGCTTAGCTCGAAGAAGTTCGAGCAAGATTATTTCTTTCTCATTTTGCAGGTTTCTTGACTTGTAAACCTGGAGCAGACATTGAAGACTTCTCTTCGAAAGCCTTGACTTGCACGCAAGTCCCCTTTGAAAACCGTTGACCAAGCCCAACATTACGGTCCCTTGGAAGTCCTCCTGATCGATCGAGGTGTATTCACTGCGAATGATCCTGAACCCTAGGCGCAGGTTTGATAGGAAATTCGAGTGCATTCTTGGTAAAAGACCATTACCTCAAAACGGTAAGAAGTCCTCTTTGATGAGAATACTCCAATGGACATTTTAACCAAATTCTTTTGGCTAAATTCAGATTGTTTGATTCAAACTTTCCTCACAAGGGATTTTTGATCACTCTCGTATGTTGCAAGGTGTTTTGGATAACCTCCAGCATCATAATGCATTCATTGAAATTTTTCATGACCATAGTATAAGTCATAAAGTGCTCAAAGACCATTGATGTGCCTTTGGTAAGAAAACTTTCAGGTTGGAGCTTCTGCAAGATTTCTGATGACTTCGGCTCCTAAAACAGCTTGTATCACTCTTGGTGAGAAACGATTCACATGTCTAAGCTTCTGCAGAATTCCTGGCGAGTCCAGATCTCAGAAGAACCCAACCTCTCTTGGATACCTGGAGCTCCCAGATCCCAGAATGTCACCTTCAATGTCGAAAGGACAACATTCAAGATAGTCTTTCTGCGAGATCTCAGGTAGCCCCTAGATCCCAGAAGAATCTTATCAAAATTTTTGCAGGTTTAAGTTCTCTGCAGGATACTTGGAATCCCCAAATCCCAGAATAACGCCTTGCGTGTCGAAAGGACAATTTTCAGAATCAGCTTTCTATGAGGTTCTAGGTAACCCCTAAACCTAGAATAGCCCATTTGGTAAAGCCTCAAGGTCAGGCACACCCCATTTGTATAAATCCTAGTTAATTCATTAGAATATAGGATCAAAATGTTCGACAATCCCTAAGAGACTGGGTGCGTCATCCATAGGTTCCTAGCAGAAAGGAATCCTATTCTCGGCTTGATCCCTTGACGGATTAAAATGTTCGACAATCCCTAAGAGACTGGGTGCGTCATCCATAGGTTCCTAGCAGAAAGGAATCCTATTGTCGGCCTGATCCCCTGACGGATTAAAATGTTCGACAATCCCTAAGAGACTGGGTGCGTCATCCATAGGTTCCTAGCAGAAAGGAATCCTATTCTTGGCCTGATCCCCTGACGGATTAAAATGTTCGACAATCCCTAAGAGACTGGGTGCGTCATCCATAGGTTCCTAGCAGAAAGGAATCCTATTCTCGGCCTGATCCCCTGACGGATTAAAATGTTCGACAATCCCTAAGAGACTGGGTGCGTCATCCATAGGTTCCTAACAGACAGGAGTCCTATTCATGGTCTGATCCACCATACGGATCAAAATCCCTGACAATCCCTAAGAGACTGGGTGTGTCATCCATAGGTTCCTAACAGAGAGGAGTCCTATTCATGGTCTGATCCACCATACGGATCAAAACCCCTGACAATCCCTAAGAGACTGGGTGCGTCATCCATAGGTTCCTAACAGAAAGGAGTCCTATTCATGGTCTGATCCACCATACGGATCAAAATCCCTATTCATGGTCTGATCCACCATACGGATCAAAATCCCTGACAATCCCTAAGAGACTGGGTGCGTCATCCATAGGTTCCTAACAGAAAGGAGTCCTATTCATGGTCTGATCCACCATACGGATCAAAATCCCTATTCATGGTCTGATCCACCATACGGATCAAAATCCCTGACAATCCCTAAGAGACTGGGTGCGTCATCCATAGGTTCCTAGCAGAAAGGAGTCCTATTCATGGTCTGATCCACCATACGGATCAAAACCCCTGACAATCCCTAAGAGACTGGGTGCGTCATCCATAGGTTCCTAACAGAGAGGAGTCCTATTCATGGTCTGATCCACCATACGGATCAAAATCCCTGACAATCCCTAAGAGACTGGGTGCGTCATTCACAGGTTCCTGTCAAGTACAGGAATCCCATCCTGGTACGGCCTACCATACAGGCTAGAGTTTAACAGCCCTAGGATACTCAAAAGACGAGTCCCTAGGTATTCACTAGAACCCGCTATACACCGCGCATGCCGCACGAGCATCAGGCAGGTGATCAACAGGTGAGCAACAAGTAAGCATCTCTATCCCGTCTTTCTCTCACAGTAGCCAAAGCAGAACAAACAGAGCGTTTACCAGCAAAGCAAGAAAGATTAAATGTCAGGATTCGTTTTTCTTTTCCCCAGTCGAGTTGGTCTAGATTCAGGTGTCACTTGTCTTTGAGAGAAACCTCTCACGAGATTCCTCTCAAAGAGGGGCAGCTGTTGACACCTAATTTTTGACCAAGTCTTTTTCAGTTTTATTTTCGAAAAATCACAAAAAATTCATAAAAAATCAAAAAATTACAAAATAAACTTTGGTGGCATTGGCCAAGCCCAAGAAACCATTCTTGACCAAAAAATAATTTTTCATATTTTTCATATTTTTTAGTATTTTTAGAAAATAGGAAAATACTAGAAAAATCAACAAAAAATATAATTTGAGGTCACAAAAATATAGGAAAATAGTCAATATTTTTCATTTAATTTTCTCATCATTTTTACCTCATCAGAAGTTGAAATTCAAGTTTAATTTTGTGTGTTTCTTTGTAACGCACAGGGTTAAATTTGTCAAAAAAATGTGTTGAGCCTTTTTTTTTGCATTTTGTGAATCTTGACATTCCGCTTGATTGCCCGACATTCCAAATTGGTTCAATTGTGCGCTGATTTAACCAATTTTGGGCCTTAGGGACCTAATTGCATAAAAACCTTTTATTTTAGTCCCTAGGGTACCCAAATGTGAAATTAAATTTTCTCCAATGATACCCATGAAATCTTGAGGCCCATACCCTATAGTATTCGACCCCCTGAATCTAATGGTGGGCTCAATTGAGGCCAATTCGTCCCTTAAGAGCATCAATTTGACAAAAGTCAATTTCGGATCATGTCTTAGATTTGGGGCTTTTACACAAATTCAAATCAATTTAGCCCAAATCTACATTTCCTAAATGAAATTGGTGCCGTAGAACCTGATTTTCGAGTCAATTTTATGATATCTGCTCATCTTGGCACCCAATTTGAACAAAAATATGCAAACCGGGTCAACTGGGTCGAGTTGACCGACCCAGTCAACCCGGTTGACCCAACCAAGAAGGAACAGAACGCTAGGTTCTGCTCCTTCGCACGCCAAGAACCAAAAACAGAAACGAAGAGGATCAGTTGGTTGTTGAGCGGAGAGGATCAGTTGGTTTGGGGAAATCAGTTGGCAAAGGAGTGAGCGGGCGCAACAAAAAGGAAACGGAGCGAAGAGAGGGAAAAAGGTCTGTTCGCGCAAAAGCAGAAAGGGAGAGAGACGCAGAGAGAGAGAAAGAGAAAGCGTTCGTGGAGGAGGCGGCTGGGCGTGAGAACGAGCTCAGAGAGAGGAGTAAGCGAACAAAGAGTTCGTAGAGAAAGAGTGGGGCGAAGGGAGAGAGAGAGCAAGAGAGATACAGAGCGAGAGAGAGCGTGCGCGTGGCCATTGGAGCTTGGAACCCGAGCAACTCAAGCTCGGATTCCCTGCGATTTAGACGACGACAACTGACGCCATCGCTCACACTAGCTTCGTCTCAGCCCGGAGAAGGCGTCAGACCAAACCATACTCGAAGACGCTTTTGAAACAGGTGAGGAACATTTTCGAGCTTGACCTCGGCCTCTAATGGCGATTCATGATTTGGTCGACCATTGCGTGTGTTTTCGGTCTTAACTCGTTCCTTGAACTCTACTGATCTTCGTCGCGCTTCGTTTTCACATTTTCGTTGCATAAAACCATCGAGTCAACCCCCGACTTTGACTGCTTGGCCGTGAATGCTATGACACTTCCTAGGTTGAACCGATGCTTCACAATCATCAGGTAAGTTCTCTTTAATCCCATAGATGCTGTTCGATGATTTGAGATGCTTGTTTGACGTTAGAAACGGCTAGGGTGATACTCTCGCCGGAGATTAGCACCGGTTGGAGTTGCAGGTTTTGTAGATGTCGATCTGCTGTGTATAGGCCTTAAAATGTGGTAGATAAGATCTGTACGGGTAAAATGGCGGTGGTTTCGTGCGATTCGGCACCGTATGGACGGAGATAAGGGCTTCCGACGAGGCGCCGGCGAGAGGGTGCCGGCGCCGATCGTCTTCTTCGGCGAACCAGTTGACTGGTTGTTGACACCTGATTTTTGACCATCTATCATTGTGATTTTTACTCTTTAAAATTAATTAAAAATAGCAAAAAAGTTCAAAAATTACAAAATCAACTTTGGAAGCCTTAGCCTAGCCTTAGGAACCAATTTTGAACAAAAAATATTTTTTGTATTTTTAAATATTTTTTGGAATTTATTTAATTATAAAAATACCCAAAAAATTAGAAAAAATACCATTCGTGGTCAGAAAAATATAAAAAAAAATATTCAATAATTTTGTTTTAATTTCCCCTTCAAGTGTGTCACTTTAAATCGCAAAAATTCGGCTCGGGTCACTATGTTCCTTAACAAACATAAACCCGAACCGAGCCCAAAAATTCCTTTTATAGTCTTTTAATTCTCAATTATCACTTTTTATAAGTTATGACATTGGACTCTAAAGTATTGAAATGCAATTGGGTCAATTTGCCCTCCAATTTGATCAATTTTAACCAAAAGGGCTTAATTGCATAAAAATCTTTCAATTTAGTCCCCGGTTTCACAAGTTTTGAAATTAAATTTCACACGGGCACACCCATTAAAATTAAACACCTCTAACCAACAGTTTTCATCATGCTGAATCCATTGGTGGGCTAAATTTTGGCTAATTCGATCGTTTAGGCCTTCGATTTGGCGAAATTAAATTTCGGATCCTAGGGACAATTTGGGGTTTTCACAGAATTTCAATAAATTGATTCACGAAAATACCCATATTTGATGGAAAACATGTCAAGGAATCCAATTTTGCCATCAATTTCATGAAAAGAGGTCATTTGGGGGGTCAATTTGGCGATTTGGGCGATTTGGCCCGAATAGACAGAGAAAAAGGCCGGTCGGCCATGAAAACGGGGGTGCTCGGGTTTGAAGAAAGGAGGGGGAGCCGAGAGAGAAAAAGGGATTTTTTGGCGAAGAACCGAGGAAGAGCGGGCGTCCTCAACCTTCAAGAGGCCATACTAAGCTTCGCCGGAACCTCAGCCGCCGTCGACGGGCCGGAGACAGGTCGGTATCTCGCCGGATCTCCATATTTTTTTATGCACGCCATGTGTTCGGTGAAATGCCGATGCATGTTTCAACTCGGTTTCGTCCCCGACCGTGCGTGATTCGAGTGGCATATGTTCGGTTAGGGCCCCAAGTTAATCCTAGAACCGACTCTAAGCTTGTTTACGTGTTTATTTTGCATTGGAACCATGCCGGGAGCGATGGCCGGAGTTCGATGTGCTCGGGCCGAACCAAGAGCTCACGCCGGCGAAGCCGGAGGTCGCCGACCAACAAAGGACCATAGGTAAGCTTCTAAACCTTCCTTAGATGCCACGTGAATGCCCGGAACCGAGTTTAGACGAATAAAATTTTCTGCAAAATTCCTCGCCGGAGCCGGGTTCGGGGAGGTCCGGTTTGGCCATTTTTCGAGGTAAAATCTGTCATACTTTGCTTATATGTTGTTGCTGAAGTTGTGAGGAGTTGAATGCCGCAAGAACGGGCGAAAAATACCAAGTTTCGGGCCCGTTTCGCAATTTTCCGGCGAACTCGCTGGAATTTTTACTATTCCTGCCGGAATTTTCACTGTTCATCGTCTTCTCCGGCGACCCTCCGGCCGGTCAACGGTCAACGGCCGACGTGGCGTGCCACGTAGGCAGCCACGTCAGCCGGGTGGGGTCCGATCCATGTATTTTCAAATAAAACAAACGGACGGCCACGATCTCGACACGTGTCGCGATCCTAGAATTTTGGAAAATAAATAAATTAAAATCAATCCGGCGGACGAGATTGTGCCAAGTGGCACGCTGTGGAACGTCCGATCTAAGGTTAGATCGGACGCGCCGAAGGTTGCCACGTGGCACAATCTGGAGCGTCCGATTTGAATGGTTTTCTAAAAAAGGAAAATAAATTAATTTTTGATCCGACGGCCATAATTGAGCCACATGGCTCTCTGTGGGTCTTCCGATCGAGTGAGAGATCGGACGCACGAGAACGGGCCACGTGGCACAATGAGGACCGTCCGATCCGGGGAATTTTCGGATAATTAAATAAAATAGATAAAAAATCCAAAAATTGTTTAAAAAATAGAAAAAAATATTTAAAAAATAAAACGGTGTCGTTTTAGACCGGTGCCGACACCTAGGGTCGGGCCGGGCGCCCGAGAGGCGCTGGCCGGGTTTGACCCGGCCCGGAAAATATTTTTAAATATAAAAAAATTCAAATAATAATAAAATAATCAAAAAAAATTAATAAAAAAATAAAAAATCATAAAATATTCAAAAAATTCGGAAAATTCAGAAAAAATCTAAAAAAATTCCAGAAAATAGGAAATGGCCACATTCAACTGGTCATGACCTGTTCCGGGTCTTTTAACCCCCGATCTTTCCAAAAATGACGGTTTTGCCCTTCCGGCAAACCGTCTTCCAAAAAATTTCTAAAAAAATCCAAAAAAAAATCCCCAAAAATAGGAAATTGCCACAAACAACTGGCCAAGACTCATTCCGGGTGTTTTGAATCCCGACCCTTCTTAAAATGACGATTTCGCCCTTTGGGCGAATCGTTTTCAAAAAAAAATTGAAGAAAAATCAAGAAATTCCAAAAAAATTCTCAAAAATGGGAAATGGCCACAATCAACTGACCATGGAATATTTTGAGTAATTCGGTATCCAAATCTTCCAAAAATTGACGATTTTTCCCTTCGGGCTAATCGTTCCCAAATCTTCCCATTTTGCCCCTAGTCCTAAATCACGCCTTCCTTAAACCTTTATGGTTATACTAGGAGGCCATTGATCTGAATTGATGTGCATGGATGTGATTTATTTATACACTGGATTGTGCTTTCACTTAAATTGATTGTGATTGATAGGAACAGTCTGCCAATCTGCATGAAACCCTGAATTAAGCCCACCTCACCTAAAATTGCGCCTGCATGAATTCTTAGTTGGGAAAATCACTTGCGTTAGGTACCGAAAGGGCGTTGATAATGACATCAGCGTAACCAAGTCCCCGAACCCAAAATCTCTGGTTCCGCAGAATTGATCGATCTCTCCCAATCGGTCAATAAGGTTTCCGGTCTACCCTCCAAGAAATACCGGTGGCGACTCCAAATGCATGCACAATTTGCACATGCCACCACGACCATACTGAAGGTCAAAAGCGATCGACTCTTATCGTCGAACCCATTAAAAGAAAACTCCCGCCGCGATTTGGTATGGGCCTGGGAGGGCCCGCGCCGATCCAAAGCCCGCGATCCGCACTCCGGTGCGGAGCAAGGCTCGCGATCGGTAATCCATTAGCCGCGTCCGCCTTTCGGACGGGTCGCGACAGCTGGCGACTCCACTGGGGACCTTGCTCTAGAACATATGATTCTAGACCTCAAGTGGACTTAGGCCGTAATTAAAACGCTGAGTGATTTTTCTAACCCTGCAGGCACTCTTGAAGGTGAGGTAAGTCCGCTCATGGTAGGTGTTATATGTTTTTGCAGATTGGAGAGATAAGGGGTGTAGTCCGTGATTAACATTGTCTTATGCGGGTTGGCGTAGGAATGTATGTTTTGTGGATGATTTGAAGCGCTGATTGATAAACTGTTGTGCATGACTTGCATTATGATGATCACGACACATGGACACACACAACCGCGCCTAAAACCCTGGGTGCCGCCTAAAGGAAAACAATAGAAGGGATTGAAAATGGAATCTCCGTGAGGAAAGACACGGGGTAATCCACTTTTCAATTCCGCTCGCTTCGAACTATGGATCGAGTCCCAATGCAACGATAGCTGTGCAATGGAATCGGCTCTTTCTAGAACTCGAAGTGGGAACCTTAACCTTAGGTGCCAAACCCTCTGATTTTTAGAAGTTCACCATCACTTGTCTCATGCGCATGTCTTTGGGCGGTTGGTACACCTAAAACCGCACATAAGTCGACGAGTTTGGTTGGTAAGACTCTCTATCCCTCAAATCTATTACAGTTCATATAAATATAGGCATTTCATTCATTGCATTCTGGTGATTAGATTAAATGCCATTTCAAGGATAGAGGTGTGTGTTTTTCCCAAACGTCCTTGATAGAAGACGAAGAGGATGATATCCCATGACAAGCACCGAGTGAGCAACAAAGGAGCCTACTATGGACATTATTGAGATATCGTCCAATGAAGATGACGAGTTGGGGCAAGTGATCCGGAGGTCACAGATCGAACTTGGGGCATCCTTAAACGTTAGGATCACATTCCTTTGTTTCATTTTCCATTACTAGTCCTCTTGTATAGGGTTTATTTTTATCGAGGCTTTCTCTATCTCACCCCTTAGAGTGATTGTATTAGGGACCTATTGGTGTATACATTCAGATGGAACTTGGTTGTATTTCTTTTGACGGGTCATGGGAATGTGATAGTGGCATTTTCTCTAATCATCCGAATACTCCCAAGTCAAGTTTATAATTCCTTTAGAGGAAATCAAAATTGGAAATCTTGCATGACCTTTTTGGTCGTATAGGGTGATCCAACCCCAATTTCGCTAGAAGGAATTATACACTTGAATTGATTCATGCATGTCGTACGTCATTGGTAATCCACGATAATTGATCAAGAGTATCGGCATTGTTTCGAATTTAATGACGAGATAGATGTCCAAATTGCCCTCGTTCTTAACAAAACGGCCTTGATTTGGATGCCGTATCTTCAATTAAATTTAAAACACGTCATTATGCCTTGCGCTTTTGACTAATTCGTTCTCCTCGAAATTGATCAAAAGCGATTATCGTGAATTACATTCCTTTCAATAATATGCTTTCCTTCGAAGAATACTGATAAAAAAACTTTTTGCGCAAGATTAAAACCCTTGTAAAAGTTTTTGTCCTTATTAATCACGAGCAAGCATAAGATTGAAAGGGGTTTATGCTTTCTTTTTCAAATTATTCCTTCTGATTCAGTCGTTTCATTTGCAGGTGAAAAAAAATAGGTAATAGAGAGAAATCTTCTTCTGGATAAGTCTGAGGCTATTCTCTCATCTGATCATGAGCGAGTTATAAAATCAGGACATATTTGCTCGGCTTATTGATATTATGGTTCGGCTCACCCAAGTTGAAGATGTTCGGATGCTCGAAGAAATGAACCATACAGAAGTTAAAACACACACATTTATTTTGCTCAGTGGAGGGTTTTCAAAAGCAGGTCATACAATTCGGGGTGGAAAAGTAAAGCCAAAGTGAGCCCTAATTAACGACACAAAGGAGCCCAACTGACCCTCCATGTTGTTAATGCTCTGCCCGTACTCACGACTTCGCATGTCCTGGTCTGCAAGCTTGAGGAGAAGGTTTCTGCATTCGCCCTTAACCTCAGTGACCTTGACCTCGTGTTCCTCGGTGATTATTTCCAAGTCCCGAACTAATCCATTCCCGTGAGCTATGTCTGCGGTTATTTTGTCGAGCCGTTCTTCCTGCCAGTCGCTTTGCAGCCTCAATAGGACATTGTGGCGGTCGTGCTCGCCAGCGGTCAGGGATAGGGCCAATTGATCCACCAGGTTTCTCCTCTCGCGAAGCAACGTCGCGACCCTCTCATTGGCAAACTCGACGGCCTTTTTGTGACTATCGGCCGGATAGTTGGTCAGCACCAAATGATCAGACCGATCCTTGTAACGAGCCCGCAAGACGCGAGCCACGAGAACCTCCCGATCAGCAACACGGTAGGCCTCTAAGGAGTGTGCAAAGAGGGTCGGGAAAGTTCTATATTCCCTCCCCAGCGTAGTACCTTCGAGGGAAGTGGTATCTAAGTCCTCGAGCAGGACACGGATTTCATCCGCGGTTGCAGAATGATCGGTTATGTGCGCGTAACCGCGACCCAATAGGTTATAAAGCTTTTCCCACTGGGCCAAGACATCAGTCGAAAAAGTGCGCACGGGAGAGGAGGCCATTTACGTTGGGTTGGCTTGAGAATAAGACGAGGCTAATAGAGAGATTAGAAGGAAGAAGCTGATTATGCGAGAACGCTAACCTGCCATACGTTAATCCCTCATTTTATAGCAACTCAAGGATGATGAAGGGTCTCAGTAATAATGCTGGTGGAGCCCAGTTAGGGGGTAAAGCAGGAGGTCCCCTCACGAGAACCATTGGATTCGTTTAGGTCCGCGATTTCCGGCTTATCAATTAAAAGATGTAAAAGATTTGTCAGGATCACCATTATTAGAGTTAGGTGGGAGGTAAGCGCAACTATCGAAGAAAGCCCTAACAGGATTTAGCAGTCCCATCACGTTGAAAAGCTAAGCGCGAAATTCAAGGTCTTGAGGGGGAACGTTTGCCTAATGATGCTTGAAGAGCGTCTCCTGAACATACAAAGTCACTCGAAGAAAAATTTATAGGGAGTGAGCATACAGGAGAGAGTAGAGAACTCTGAGTGGGCAAGAACCAATCAAACATTTCTCAATCCAACATATTTAAGAGGTTACTGTCAGCTGCTAGAGGCGACTGACTCAAAAATCTCAGAAATTGAACTACTGAGGGATCTCGAAGATCCCAAGACCAAGTCTAACACCAAAACCATGGAGCCCAACACTTCTGGCAACGGAAATCAAAATCACGGCGACGACGACAACGACATCCACGATGCTCAACTCGGGAAAAGAAGACGTCCTTACCAATACTCTCAGGAGGAAACCCAAATGCTGGAAACCCTCTTCAGTAAAAGCCCTCACATGAAAAAGAAGTGGAGAATCGAATTGAGCCGGGAGTTGGGGATTAATCAGTCGAGGATCCAGTTTTGGTTTCAAAATAGGAGATCTAAATCGAAGGCTCAACGCAAACGTCAGGTGGTCGAGATTTTAAAGGAAGAAAACCAAAAGCTGCGAACAGAAAACATGAAGTATGAAAAAGCTCTCAATATTACCGTTTGCCCTCATTGCGATAACCTCATCGCCCGTGGTGGGATATTCCCCGATAAGCCTCACGCAATGATTGAAGACGTTCATTTACCACCCTACTCCCTCGGGGCATCCCCTGCTCAACCAGATTTTGCCGGAGTCACGCATGAGCAGGATGATCCTACGAAGACGATACAAATGCCTCCTGGGGGATGGGATTTGCATCGCTTTGATTGGAGCTACAGTTTCAAGGAGCTGGATGTTACCGCCGACCAGCTCAAAGCATATCAGCCTCATGCACAACAATTTTCGATAGGGTCGGGTCCTGCTGGAGACGAGTTAATCAGTCGTCAAGCCATCGATGCAATTTTGGGCCACGATAAGAAGAGGTTCGCTTGGCCCCCTGAACTGCATTTCAGATTCCTAGACGTGGTTCACCAAATGGGGATCGATTCAGCAACTCCGACGCGCATATTTAAGGCCATGAATGTACCGGGGCTTAGTAAGGAACTGGTTAGGAATCACCTTGCTGCCTACAGAAAGCGATTAAAACAGCGTCGAGCGGAGCTAAACCGGGAGGAATCCGTCTCGGGCTCAAAAGCTAGGGGCGACCGCCATTGTAATGCTCAGGCATCAAGAGATACCCGGCCAAATCTAAGCATCAATCAAGCTGGCAACCCGACCACCGGCAAACTGAAAGCTGATCAGAATGTCCTTCCGGGCCATTTCAACACTTTTCAAGAGCGCGTGTCACAAGTACAGCGAATGCGCACTCCTCCATTCGAGCAGCAGTCGGCTGGTGCTCTGCCTGCCGCTGGTCAACCCACGACAGACGATTTCTTTGATGAGGGGCTCGATGCCTTGTTCAATCAGTGGGAAGCTGGCATGCTTAGACAGCCATAATCTAGCACCTGACTCGGGGCACGATGGGTCGATCACTACGAACACCCATAGAAAGAAGAACATGTTCACGAGTAGATCACTCATTTTATCCGTTGTAAAGTTCCTATGAGAACATTTTTCTTTAATGACTATAGTTAATTATGTGTGAAAACCAGCGCTATCGACGAACATCGTCACGCTCAGTCGCGATGATCCCTGGTTGGATTAAATCTAAAAACCAGGGACGGTCGTTAAATTTTGAGTGGCCACGAATTCATTCCTCACCGAACGCCCAAGATGTTGAAATGAAGAGTAACAGCATGCACAGGGAAAATGCCATTTTCGTTTAAACGATGAAAAGGGTTTGAGAGAAGGTCATGGCGTTAATTCCCATGTGTCGCGACCCTCTCGAGGTTGCATGTGGGCTCTCGAGGGCTAATGGGCCGTCCAGTCTGGTCGGACGCAGGCCTCTCCCAAGGCCCGTTACCCAAATCGCAACGGAGGTATGCGTAGTCGACCTTCAGTGTGGTCTAGTGACATGTGCTAAGTGTGCATGCCATGGAGTCGCCACCAATCATTTTTTTGGAGGGTATGATTGGACCACCCTATTGAATAGTCGGGAGTTTCTATTCAATTCTACGATAACCAGAGAAATGGGTTCGGGGACTTAGTTACGTCAATTGTTAGAGTTGACGCCCTTTCGGTACCTAAGTTGATTGAATTTTCTGCAATTTTTCTCAATTTTTTTTTTGAATTTTTCCTTAGTATTCACTTTTTTTGAATTTTTTTTATTTGATTTTTTTTATTATAAATTTCCTGAAAATAAGTCCCAACTGAACGGTCCCTAACTCGCCACGTGGCGTCTCGGTGACAATCGAATCATTTTAATTGTTGTAAAATTCGAAATTTATTTCTTTTAATGTTAAAATATTTTTTTTATTCTGAAAATCATCGGATCACGGCACGTGGCTCATCTGCAACCATCCAATCTAGCATTTTTTGTTTTTGTTTTTATAGGACGCAACACAATGCAAAAAATAAAGAAGATATTAAGTCATTATACAACATAAACATAAGCAAAGGAGATGGGATCCGGTGAATTTTACGACGTCGGAGTCCGTCGGTGCTCGTGCAACAATGTGTGGGGATATAAACCACCAGCAGGAGGCTCGGCCTTCCGATTCTGGGGTAGCACAATATAATTTACAGAAAATAAATAAATAAAACACCTTGGACACCAATAGGAGGCTTAGCCTTCCGATTCTGGGTCTTTTATGCGAAATATAGAAATGCTATGACATAAAGTAAATACGCAGCAAATATTTAGACACCAACAGGAGGCTCGGCCTTCCGATTCTGGGTCTTTTATGCGAAATATAGAAATGCTATGACATAAAGTAAATACGCAGCAAATATTTAGACACCAACAGGAGGCTCGGCCTTCCGATTCTGGGTCTTTTATGCGAAATATAGAAATGCTATGACATAAAGTAAATACACAGCAAATATTCAGCAACCTTAAAATTCCAGAACATAGCCTATCATCTTAGGAAGCCATCACCGAAAATTTCACCTTAAAAGGAGTCCAAATGAGTGAGATATGACCACAATACCTCAATTCGCTCGATTTTCGTCGACTGTTTTTCAAAAAATCACCATAATTTAACCAGACCTCGAAAATTCACGAAACCAACGGGAAATTGTTAAGGACATCTTAACTTAACCTGTGATGGTCAGAGGGAGGCGCAAAGGTCGCCGGAAGGGCTGATCGTGGAGGACGACGGCGGCGGCAGAAACTGGTCGTTACAGGGTCAGCAGCGACCTTTGCTCATTCAAACGGCTCCATCGGACGAATGGCTGGGCCAAATGAGCCTTATAATATATCCCTGGAAAGATAAGACGATAAGCTTTCTATTGGAGGTGGTTTCGCCTTGATCTGATATTGGACGACGGAGTTATGACCGGAACAGTGAGATGGTTCGGGAAAGGGAGAGGAGAGAGGAAGAAGAAGAAGAAGAAGAAGAAGAAGAGGAAGAAGAAGAAGAAGAAGAAGAAGAAGGAGGAGGAGGAGGAGGAGGAGAAGAAGGAACCACGGATGATGGGGGGAGGTGCCTTAAATACTAAAAATAAAATAATAAAATAATAAAATAATAAAATAATAATAAAATAAAATACTAAAAAGTAAAAAAAAAATTATAAAATAATCAAAAGCGAAGACAAAATGATTAGTCCCCTTTTCTTTTAAATGATGATGTTTTCACTCCTTTTCCTTTTAATCATTACTAATATTTTTGCCAAATTCAATTTTATGATGATCAAAGAACACCTAAAATCAAACCTGAATTTTACTATTTATGAGGTCGGAAAATGGATAAAATAAAAATACCGAATATTTTTATATATTTTTGTGAACTCAAATATTATTTTTCTTGATTTTCTTGATTTTCTTTTTCTTTTTTTCTTTTTTTTGTATTTTTCGAAAATATATTAAAAAAATGAAAATTATGAAAATTATTTTTTTGGTCAAAATGGTTCATTTAGCTTGGCTAAGGTCACCAAAATTGATTTTTCAATTTTTCAACTTTTTATGAATTTTCTATGAATTTTCAAAAATAAAAATAAAAATAAAAATAAAAATAAAAATAAAAATAAAAATAAAAATGTTGATCAAAATTTAGGTGTCAACACCATGGAGCTAAATGAATTAAACGGAGTCATTAATTGCGAATCCGCCGCTGTTCCCCACGTTCTCGGGCCTAGCAAATCATAAAAGGCGCCGAAAGATTGTAGACCCACCACTTTGAAGACTGAACTAGGGGACAAGCGCAATACTCGATGAAACCAAATCAATGCAAGAGAGTTTGTGATCCTATCACGAGGAAAAAGAAAGGGGAAGACAGACGAGGAGTAATTGCAGGGTCTCGGGAGGAGCGCTTGCTTGCTGGCCTTCATATGCAGCCTGATGGATGGTTCTAGGACACGTACAATCACTTGAGAAAATTTCTAGAGTGAGCAAACACGTAAGAGTGAATAGAGAAAGCTGAGTGAACTAGATCAGCCCGAGATACTCCGATCCATCATGTTTAAAAGCTATTCCCATCTGCTAGAAACGCCCGACCTGGACATTTCTGAGCACGAACTGCTGGGAGACTTTGAAGATCCTGGAGCTGAATCCTGCCCGAAGGCCATGGAGACTGACTCCTCCAGCGATGAAATTCTAGGTTCCAGCTATGAAGAAGGAGTATACAATGATGACCGGGGTCGGAAAAGGAAGCAACTGCAACGCCACACTCCAGGCCAAATCCGAGAACTCGAAGCTTTCTTCAATGAATGCTCCACTCCAAGCAGACAACAGAAAATGGAGTTGAGTCGAAAGTTAGGATTGGAGCTTTCGAAGATCAAGTTTTGGTTCGCCAACAAACGAACCCGGGTGAAACAGCAACACGCAGACCATGAGTTACTGGCCCTGAAGGAGGAGAATGAGAAGCTTCGAGCTGAAAGCGCGAGATATAAGGAAGCTCTGACCAAGGCCGCCTGCCTTAATTGTGGTAATCATGTTGTCCTCGGTGAGGTGTTCCTCGATGAACCATCCCTGTTGACGAATAACGCTCAGCTGTTACCGTATTCTCCACAGCATTTTCCGACACAGCCAGATACCGTCGGAGATCTGCATGAGCAAGTCAACACCATAGAGTCAACACCAATATCCTCTGAGAAATGGGATATGAATTATCACAGGTGGAGTTCTCTCAATGACGAACTCGCTGTCGCAGCCAGCCAATCCAAAGTCGGTGAGTTCCTCCCTGGACAACTTTTGAAACGACTAGATCCCGTAGAGAATAGCTACCGAAGTATTGACGATATTTTGGGTGATAAGAGGACAAGGTTTTACTGGACCTATGAACTTCACACCAAATTTGTTGATGCAATTCGAGAGCTGGGAGTTGATGCGGCTAGCCCACTAGCGTACTCGAGATTATGAATGTGCCAGGGCTCTCTAAAATTAACGTTGAGTCTCACCTCAAGTACTATAGGAGATTGCTAAAGGATGGAAGGATAGCGTTAAACCATCATAAAGCCGGTTGGAGCTCAAGTGCTGGGCAGAGTTGCAACCATGATGATTGGGGAGCCAAGAGCACCCAACCGTGTTTCAGCAATGACGGGACCAGCAGTCGTGTCAGCGACTCCTCTAACCCAAATCAGAATGCTCCGCCGAGCTATCTCAATACTCCTCAAGAGTATATACCACAGTTCCAGCACATAGGGATTCCTCAGTTTGAGCGCGAATCGGTCATTAATGCTGTCCCTGAAGCGGATCTGGCATTGGTAGAGAGTGCACATATAAACCTGCCGGTCATTGGAGGAAGTTCCAATTCGAGGCGTCAAATTGCTCATGACGAGAGCAAAGAGAGGAATCCCTCGCCTGCAGTTGACGACACCCAATCCGGGCACCAAGGGCTAGAAAGAACAGGTGATTTCCTTGATGAGGAGTTGGACACTTGGATCAATACTCTTCAGGAATGTATGTCTCAACCCCAACAGGGCAATGAGGAAGGTTCCAGCTCAAAGACTCCAGTCCCTCACAACGAAGGCAATGAAAGAAATCTGCCCCCAACAATCATTGATACCCAACTTGAACATCAATGGCTCGAAGACCCGAGCAATTTCCTTGGCGATGAGTTCAATCTTTGGCTCGATCAGTTTGGAGCCGGAGGACCATCGCAGTGGTGACGCAAGGCCGGTGATCAAACGTCTGATGCAAGGCATGGCTACTCGATGAAAAATGCTTAGAGGAAAGGGGTTGAATACTCCTGTTGAATATGTTGTTGATCGCACTGTAAGGTTCCCACGGGAACATCTTTCATTAATATCTAGAACTAATTGCGCGTGAGTGTCAACATCACCCTTTGAGCATCTTCAAGCCGAGGGCCGTGGATTAATCACTTAATCCGTGGAGCAAGTTCCATGAACAATGACTATCACCCGCGGAGCATAATGGGATCCACCACTTCAATACGAAATACGTTTGGCCGCGAAGCCACCCATTTGGTAAAACGATGTATCGTTCCTAAACGATCTTCAATCGCATATCGAAATCATGTCTCATTTCTTTCCCTTCTCAGGTGATAAACGTGGATAAATCACTCAAGGAGCCATCTGTTCAAATAACAGAACAGACGTTGCCCAACCGGGGGCAGCTGAACCATTGATGTTGCAAATATTCCAAGCATGGATAGGCGGGTTTGATAGACGTTGTTCATATCAATACGCAAAGTCAGAACGGGATGAGAACCAAGAGTAAAGTTGTATCGTCCCAACTTGTCTCGAATTTGGGAATATGAATTGACACTTATTGTTTATCCTTGACAGGGGAGTCGCCTTGCAGAGGAACAAGTTTTTACATCCCATGTACTACTCGTCAGAGTACATGACCAAGGGTAGGATGTATCGTTTCGATTTTTGAAAAATTCGTGAACCTACAATGATATGCTTTCTTTACATTTGCAGGGGTCTGCAGCCGCGACAGGTAGGTAAGTATCCCTTTCCCAGTTAGCTGGAGATAAAGAATGTTAAAATCCTTTCAGCCGTCATGAAAATTATCCAATGCATCGATGTTCATGATTTAAATCGGGAGGTCGCCCAAAGCATGAACAAAACATGCACGATACATCACAAAATCCCATCGACGGATAAATTTTGGGAAAGAAAGAAATGAATTTTTCCAAATATGATTATTTGTCAAATCATTCAAAAGGAAATTTACTCAAAAGAGAGGCGAGCCCAGTCCAAACACCTCCTACATACACTTGAGAGACGAGGGAAGTGAATCGGATAGCAAAATCTGTACCTATGGAGGTAGGGACCATTCGCAGCGATTACATGGGTTGGGACGACGGAGGCATTCGTTTCATATCCCCCAAACACTACAGGTGACCGTTGATAACCCATTTGAACGGCGGTTTTCGTTCTTAACCCTGTCAAGAACCACCCCACACCGGGGCAAAAAGGAAGTAAGTCCAGCAGCGTCAGGAGAAAATGGTTAGAAATTTTCTTGCTCGGACTAACATTAATCTTTGTGTGTTGTTTATATGGTAATCCAAGTGCCATAGGATGATGAGAAGCATTCATTTCTCTATCCCACACACCGAATCCTTTGCACAGCCAACTTGAGCCTGCAAATTCATTTCATGAACCCATTGGTGATCATTCCAAGACGGATGTCGCACCACTTCAAAAATGGAAGAGTTCAAGACTCAGGGATTACGAAGAGAATTCCCGGACTGATATTTAAAGCATGTTTAGACTATATGTCTAACATGATCCCATGAAGGTGAGAAAAAGTGGGATTTCAAAAATGAAAATGAGAAAAATCCCCGGCATCAAGAAAAAGCAAAGTGCCTAGTAAAAGCAAGGCCGATGCTCGTGCAAGCTGTTTGCTTGATCCCTAGTGAAACTTGGATGGGAAAGGAGGAAATCCCTAAAGGAACCAAATAAAAAAGCTGCTCCCCAAATGCTGCCAAGCACAGAACAAAGACATGGAGAGAGTCGGTCTCTGAATGCAACAAGAGACGCTCTCTAAAGAGCTGGTGCACACCTCAAAATCGGTTGCGCACCTCAACAACTGGAGGTGCAGAGAGGAAAAGGCAGGTGGTAAATTTGCAATGATCACCAATGTCAAACCCTTCGTAATTTCTGGGCCAAAAACAAGCCTTTTTCGGTCCCCAATCCTACCAATGTTACAACCCCGAAACAGTCTTCTCTGACTAAGACACTTGGGTTAACATATAGCTTAGCTCGAAGAAGTACGAGCAAGACTATTTCTTTCTCATTTTGCAGGGTTCTTGACTTGTAAACCCGGAGCAGATGGTGAAGACTTTCATTCAATGGCCTCGACTCCAAAGCGAGTCCCCCTTGAAAGCCAATATCCAAGCCTAACATTACGGTCCCGTGGAAGACCTCACGACCGATCAAAATGTATGCGCTGCGAATGAGCCTAAAACCTAGGCACATGTTAGTAGGGAATTGAGTGCATCCCCTATAAAAACCACATCTCAAAACAGGTGAGAAGACCTCCTTGTCGAGAAATATTCCAATTGACGTTTTGAACAAACTCTTTTGGGAATTTTCAAACTGTTGATCCAGATTTTCCGTGCAAGGGACTTGTGATCACATTTGCATGTTGCAAGAATGCTTTGGATGACCTCCAGCATCAAAATGCACATTTCATGATTAAAACTTAAATCATACGATTTTGTCAAATGGACAGCCGTGGTCTTCCCAAAGATTACTAACGTTTTCTTGGTGAAGAAAAATATTTCAGGCTCAAATTTCTGCAGGATACCTGGAGAACCCAGCTCCCAGAATGTCGCCTCAACAGACTCAAGTGAAGCTTTGTTAAAATAAAATCTTCCACTGCTTCAAAAACTGAATTCCCGACAAACTTCGGGGTCTCTAAAAAAGAGGGGAAGAAAAACCCTTTTAAAAGAAAAGTCCTATCAGACGTGGAGAATCCTCGTCCCAGGACCCATTTTCAAAATATCAAACAGTCTCATCGGACGTGGAGAACCCTCGTCATGAGACCCCTTTTCAAAAATCAGACAGTCTCATCGGACGTGGAGAACCCTCGTCATGAGACCCCTTTTCATAATTTAGGCAGTCTCATCGGACGTGGAGAACCCTCGTCATGAGACCCCTTTTCAAAAATTAGGCAGTCTCATCGGACGTGGAGAACCCTCGTCATGAGACCCATTTTCATAATTTAGGCAGTCTCATCGGACGTGGAGAACCCTTGTCATGAGACCCCTTTTCAAAGTCAAATGAAGGTAGATACCGCCTGAAGGGTCAAAATAAGGTAGATACCGCCTGAAGGGTCAACTCATGGTAGAAACCGCCTGAAGGGTCAACTCAAGGTAGAAACCGCCTGAAGGGTCAAACTATGGTAGAAACCGCCTGAAGGGTCAATTCAAGGTAGATACCGCCTGAAGGGTCAACTCAAGGTAGAAATCGCCTGAAGGGTCAAACCAAGGTAGAAACCGCCTGAAGGATCACATTAATGGTAGAAACCGCCTGAAGGGTCGCATATGGTAGAAACCGCCATAAGGGTCAATTCATTGGTAGAAACCGCCATAAGGGTCAACTTATTGATAAATATCGCAGTAAGGATCAACACAAAGGTCTGATCCACCATACAGATCAAAATCCTTGGCAAATCCCAAAGCATGGGATGCGCCTTCCTTAGGTTCCTACCAGTCAGGAACCCCATAATGGTATGACCTACCATACAGGTCAGAGCTTAATTTTCCTAGGGTGTCCTGACAAGCCCTAGGTATCTTCTTAAAATTTATCGCAACCGGCAGCATCCGACAGGTGAGCTTAAGGTAAGCCTCTCTCACTCCGACCCACATTCGAATTGCAAGAGCAAACCAGGGATTAATTTGAGCATTCATCGAAAGGCTTACGGATCCAATGTCATAATATTTCTTTCCCCCCAGTCGAGTCAGTTAAGATTCAGGTGTCATTTTGTCTTTGAAAGCAACCTCTGACGAGCTCACTCTCAAAGAGGGGCAGCTGTTGACACCTGATTTTTGACCATCTATCATTGTGATTTTGACTCTTTAAAATTAATTAAAAATAGCAAAAAATTTCAAAAATTACAAAATCAACTTTGGAAGCCTTAGCCTAGCCTTAGGAACCAATTTTGAACAAAAAATATTTTTGTATTTTTTAATATTTTTTGGAATTTATTTAATTATAAAAATACCCAAAAAATTAGAAAAAATACCATTCGTGGTCAGAAAAATATAAAAAAAATATTCAATAATTTTGTTTTAATTTCCTCTTCAAGTGTGTCACTTTAAATCGCAAAAATTCGGCTCGGGTCACTATGTTCCTTAACAAACATAAACCCGAACCGAGCCCAAAAATTCCTTTTATAGTCTTTTAATTCTCAATTATCACTTTTTATAAGTTATGACATTGGACTCTAAAGTATTGAAATGCAATTGGGTCAATTTGCCCTCCAATTTGATCAATTTTAACCAAAAGGGCTTAATTGCATAAAAATCTTTCAATTTAGTCCCCGGTTTCACAAGTTTTGAAATTAAATTTCACACGGGCACACCCATTAAAATTAAACACCTCTAACCAACAGTTTTCATCATCCTGAATCCATTGGTGGGCTAAATTTTAGCTAATTCGATCGTTTAGGCCTTCGATTTGGCGAAATTAAATTTCGGATCCTAGGGACAATTTGGGGTTTTCACAGAATTTCAATAAATTGATTCACGAAAATACCCATATTTGATGGAAAACATGTCAAGGAATCCGATTTTGCCATCAATTTCATGAAAAGAGGTCATTTGGGGGGTCAATTTGGCGATTTGGGTGATTTAGCCGAACCGGGCGGTCGGGTCAAACCCGACCCGACCCGGTCCGACCCGGGTCTGCAACATTGTTGCAGACCCGTGGACAGCGAGGCAGGGCAGAACAGGGGACCGGCAAACAAGCGTGGGCGAGTGATTTTTTTAATAAAAAGGACACCACGCGTGAGGGGACAATAGCTAGTGATGGATATTCGTGTTGGGCAGTGGAATAGACAGAGAAAAAGGCCGGTCGGCCATGAAAACGGGGGTGCTCGGGTTTGAAGAAAGGAGGGGGAGCCGAGAGAGAAAAAGGGATTTTTTGGCGAAGAACCGAGGAAGAGCGGGCGTCCTCGACCTTCAAGAGGCCATACTAAGCTTCGCCGGAACCTCAGCCGCCGTCGACGGGCCGGAGACAGGTCGGTATCTCGCCGGATCTCCATATTTTTTTATGCACGCCATGTGTTCGGTGAAATGCCGATGCATGTTTCAACTCGGTTTCGTCCCCGACCGTGCGTGATTCGAGTGGCATATGTTCGGTTAGGGCCCCAAGTTAATCCTAGAACCGACTCTAAGCTTGTTTACGTGTTTATTTTGCATTGGAACCATGCCGGGAGCGATGGCCGGAGTTTGATGTGCTCGGGCCGAACCAAGAGCTCACGCCGGCGAAGCCGGAGGTCGCCGACCAACAAAGGACCATAGGTAAGCTTCTAAACCTTCCTTAGATGCCACGTGAATGCCCGGAACCGAGTTTAGACGAATAAAATTTTCTGCAAAATTCCTCGCCGGAGCCGGGTTCGGGGAGGTCCGGTTTGGCCATTTTTCGAGGTAAAATCTGTCATACTTTGCTTATATGTTGTTGCTGAAGTTGTGAGGAGTTGAATGCCGCAAGAACGGGCGAAAAATACCAAGTTTCGGGCCCGTTTCGCAATTTTCCGGCGAACTCGCTGGAATTTTTACTATTCCTGCCGGAATTTTCACTGTTCATCGTCTTCTCCGGCGACCCTCCGGCCGGTCAACGGTCAACGGCCGACGTGGCGTGCCACGTAGGCAGCCACGTCAGCCGGGTGGGGTCCGATCCATGTATTTTCAAATAAAACAAACGGACGGCCACGATCTCGACACGTGTCGCGATCCTAGAATTTTGGAAAATAAATAAATTAAAATCAATCCGGCGGACGAGATTGTGCCAAGTGGCACGCTGTGGAACGTCCGATCTAAGGTTAGATCGGACGCGCCGAAGGTTGCCACGTGGCACAATCTGGAGCGTCCGATTTGAATGGTTTTCTAAAAAAGGAAAATAAATTAATTTTTGATCCGACGGCCATAATTGAGCCACATGGCTCTCTGTGGGTCTTCCGATCGAGTGAGAGATCGGACGCACGAGAACGGGCCACGTGGCACAATGAGGACCGTCCGATCCGGGGAATTTTCGGATAATTAAATAAAATAGATAAAAAAATCCAAAAATTGTTTAAAAAATAGAAAAAAATATTTAAAAAATAAAACGGTGTCGTTTTAGACCGGTGCCGACACCTAGGGTCGGGCCGGGCGCCCGAGAGGCGCGGGCCGGGTTTGACCCGGCCAGGAAAATATTTTTAAATATAAAAAAATTCAAATAATAATAAAATAATCAAAAAAATTAATAAAAAAATAAAAAATCATAAAATATTCAAAAAATTCGAAAAATTCAGAAAAAATCTAAAAAAATTCCAGAAAATAGGAAATGGCCACATTCAACTGGTCATGACCTGTTCCGGGTCTTTTAACCCCCGATCTTTCCAAAAATGACGGTTTTGCCCTTCCGGCAAACCGTCTTCCAAAAAAATTCTAAAAAAATCCAAAAAAAAATCCCCAAAAATAGGAAATTGCCACAAACAACTGGCCAAGACTCATTCCGGGTGTTTTGAACCCCGACCCTTCTTAAAATGACGATTTCGCCCTTTGGGCGAATCGTTTTCCAAAAAAAATTGAAGAAAAATCAAGAAATTCCAAAAAAATTCTCAAAAATGGGAAATGGCCACAATCAACTGACCATGGAATATTTTGAGTAATTCGGTATCCAAATCTTCCAAAAATTGACGATTTTGCCCTTCGGGCTAATCGTTCCCAAATCTTCCCATTTTGCCCCTGGTCCTAAATCACGCCTTCCTTAAACCTTTATGGTTATACTAGGAGGCCATTGATCTGAATTGATGTGCATGGATGTGATTTATTTATACACTGGATTGCGCTTTCACTTAAATTGATTGTGATTGATAGGAACAGTCTGCCAATCTGCATGAAACCCTGAATTAAGCCCACCTCACCTAAAATTGCGCCTGCATGAATTCTTAGTTGGGAAAATCACTTGCGTTAGGTACCGAAAGGGCGTTGATAATGACATCAGTGTAACCAAGTCCCCGAACCCAAAATCTCTGGTTCCGCAGAATTGATCGATCTCTCCCAATCGGTCAATAAGGTTTCCGGTCTACCCTCCAAGAAAGACTGGTGGCGACTCCAAATGCATGCACAATTTGCACATGCCACCACGACCATACTGAAGGTCAAAAGCGATCGACTCTTATCGTCGAACCCATTAAAAGAAAACTCCCGCCGCGATTTGGTATGGGCCTGGGAGGGCCCGCGCCGATCCAAAGCCCGCGATCCGCACTCCGGTGCGGAGCAAGGCTCGCGATCGGTAATCCATTAGCCGCGTCCGCCTTTCGGACGGGTCGCAACACTGGTCAACGAAAGTTGACCAGTCAACGCGCAGGTGGCACTGACGTGGCGCCCACGTCAGCCTCGGTTGTTATAACCGAAATTGAAAAAAAAACGATCGGACGGTGAGAAGCTTGCCACGTGTCACGATCTAGCTTTTTCGGAAATTAAAAATGATTTTAAAAAAAAAAAAATCTATTAAATCGGACGGTTGTAGTTCGATCAGGAAGTTTAATCTGGACCGTCAGTTTCCAGCCTTAGATCAGGCCGTCCATCAGGCGACACATGGCGCAATCAGGGCCCTTGGTTCAATTTGGGCGGGAGATCAAGATTCGAGCGGGAGATCTGAAGCGGCGTCGTTTTGGGCGCGGGCCGGATCCGGGCCAGCCCGGTCGCCGCGGGCCGTGGGCCGGGTCACCCGACCCGGCTCGGATAACATTTTAAATAAAAAAATTCGAAAATAAAAAAAAATCAGAAAAATCTTAGAAAATCCAAAAAAAATGCTAGAAAATTCCAGAAAATTCCAAAAAAATGTGGAAAAATTGCGGAAAAATCCTAGACATTCAGAAACCCAAAAATCAAGGATTGACCACAGACAACTGGTCAACCCTATTTTTGGGTTTCTTGTCCATTTTTCGAGACTTGACGATATTACCCTTTAGGGGTAAGTCGCCTCTGCTGTGTATACAAAATAAAACCGATAATGCCAAGGTAAGAATTAGGGTTGGGTAGGCGACCAATTCTTAGGTTTGGGTTTTCGAGTCTCACCTCTTTTTCTCAAAATGACGATTTTGCCCTTTAATGGGAAAATCGTCTTTCTTGTCTCAATCGAGTTCTGAAAATTGCTCAAAGTTAAGGTTTGGGTCAGGTGGACGACCAACCCTAATATTTGAGGTTTTCAGTTCTCATCTTTGTCCAAATGACGACTTTACCCCTCCAAGGGTAAAATCACTTTTAAATTCCAGAAAAATCCTGGAAATTCCAGAAAAATAGGAAATGGATTGGATTGATGGCCAATCCTATTTCTCTTGTATTTTGACTTTCCAATTCATCTGAAAATGACAAATTCGCCCTTTTGAGGTGAATTGTCCCCGAATTATTCAAAATTACGATTTTGCCCCTTATGGGCAAATCATGCCAAAATCATTCCTAAGCCTTGATTGATATTTTTCTAGGCTAATAAGGCCTTATTAGGGATGCCATGCTGATTTCATGTGTTTTATCCGCATGTATTGGATCCTTGATTTACGCGTTTATTTCTATTGATTGTGAGTGATAGGGTAGCCATTCCCTTCTGCATGAACTCCTAGATTTAGGATCTGTACCCCACTCGTCTGTATGAAATCCTATGATCAGATAAACCATTCAGCTTAGGTACCGAAAGGGCGTCAACTCTG
Source organism: Rhodomyrtus psidioides (assembly GCA_021437785.1). Lineage (NCBI taxonomy): Eukaryota > Viridiplantae > Streptophyta > Magnoliopsida > Myrtales > Myrtaceae > Rhodomyrtus > Rhodomyrtus psidioides. Next base: position 5,757,191 of record JAILYB010000015.1, on the reverse strand, counting down.
ACAGTTGGCGTAACTAAGTCCCCGAACCCACTTCTCTGGTTTCCGCAGAATCGAATAGACCACTCCCAACTATTCGATAGGGTTTCCGATCGTACCCTCCCCGAAACGATTGGTGGCGATTCCTTGGCGTGTACACTCATCACATGTCATCAGACCACACTGAAGGTCGATCACGTATATTCAGCGGTTGCGATTTGGGTAATGGACCTTGGGAGAGGCCCGCGTCCGATCAAGCCAGCGATCGGGCGGCCCATTAACCCTCGCTAGCCCATTTAGATGGCACGCTCGTGGGGGTCGCGACAGGTAGTTGCCAACTGCGTTCTGATTTTCTAAAACTCATTTAGAGAACAAAATAAAAAAAATCATTTTAATCAACATCACTTTTTTGGATTAAAATAATTGCCATGCAGGCCCTTAGTCCTTGTCGAAATTATTTAAATTATTAACTTTCGTTTACATTGCTTATTACAAATTGTTGTAAATTATCAACCTTAATTGAAATCACTTACCAACTTTTTTGTAGTTAAATTACCATTGATGGAGTATTGTTCGAGCCACTAATCACTATTTATTTGATCATTTCCAAATTACAGCTTTTGTAATAGCTTATCGACCTTTTTGTTTAAATAATCCCCGCAAAAACTACCAAAAAAGTCATAATCTATAATAACTGTGCCAATTTAGTCCTAATTTTTTTTTTTGCCGTTTTAGTCCTAAACCTTTTGTAATTGTACCATTTCAGTTTATATGGCACTGACGTGGATGCCGGCCGGCTACGAAATATTTTAATATTTTTTGAATAATTTTTATGATTTTTTTTTCAAATTTTTATTCTTTTCTTTCTTCTTTCTTTTTCTTTTTTTATTTTCTTTTAAATATTCGATTGTCGACCAGCCGGTATCCACGTTGGTTGGCCAAAATTTACTGGATGGACCGAAATGGCATAATTGCAAAAGGTTTATGATTTAATCGGCTAAAAAAAATTAGGACTTAATTGACACAATTACAATAGATTTAGGATTTTTTGGTAATTCTCCCCATAATCAGCCAACATTCTTAACTAATCAATCCTTAAATTGAATCAACAATTTTAATTCTAGTTACTAACTAATTTTTTTTTATCAACTTACCAATTAATTATAGTCTACAAATTTTCAATAGATCGAGTCATTAAATCGTGGGGCGTTTCATTGTTCATTGCGATGGATTTAAATAATTTTGAAAAAAATTTAAATAAGGGGTCGAAGTGCTCTCATTTTCTTGAAGAAAGGCTTGAAGTGGACTTTATTTCAAATAGGGGTTTGAAGTGCCCTCATTATTTAAAAAAAAGCATGACTAATGGCATTTTCGACATTTGCTTTTTTGCTTTTTTATTTCTTTTTTATTTTTTAAATAAAGAGCATGAAGTGCCCTCATTGTTTTAAGGGCTAATATCACGAAAAATTTCAAACTGGTACACCCGTGATAAATTTATCTCAAACTATTTTTTTTACTACAAAAAACTCTAAACTGGTACACTTGTGACAAATGGATTAATACCACGAAAAACTCCAAATTGGTATACCTGTGATAAATTCACCCCAAACTATTTTTTTGACTATAAAAAATCCCAAATGGGTACACTTGTGACAAATTTATCCAAAACTATTTTTTTTAACCATAAAAAATCCTAAACTGGTAAAACTACTTTTTTTACCATAAAACATCCCAAATTGATACACATATTGTAAATTCACCATTTGTTAATTTTCGTTAAATTGAGTTAACACCACGAAAAATTTCAAATTCACACACATATAGCAAACATAGGGTAACGTGTACACCCGACAATAGCCACATGTCATCCACTTTGCAGTTTGACGGTAAAATTTAATGAAAACTAATATAGGATAAATTTGTCACGGCTGTATTAATTTGTGGTAAATTTGTTACAGATATACCAGTTTGGGGCTTTTCATGGTCAAAAAAATAATTTATCGTAAAATTGTCACAGGTGTACCAGTTTGGGTTTTTAGTGGTATTAATTTGTGACAAATTTATCTAAAACTATTTTTTGACCACCAACAATCCTAAACTAATACAATTGTGATAAATTTACCCAAAATTAATTTTTTTTACCATAAAAAATCTTAAGCTGATACACATGTGACAAATCTACCCTATATTAGTTTTCGTTAAATTAAGTTGATATCAAGAAAAACTCCAAATTGATACATCTATAACAAACATAGGGTAATGTATACACCCAAGAATTGTCACGTGTCATCCAACTCAGTAATTTGATAGTAAAATTTAACGTAAACTAACCGAAAGTAAATTTGTCACTAGTTTGGATTTTTTGGTGATCAAAAAAATAATTTAAGGTAAATTTTTCACAAGTGTACCAGTTTGAGATTTTTGATGATATTAACCATTGTTTTAAATAAGAGTCTAACCAATGGCATTTGCGTCATTTTTTTTTCTTTTTTGTCCTTCCTTCTTGCCGGTGGCCGGCCATGCCCAAGAGATGCCCTCACTGGCCACCGGCGAGAAGGAATGAGAAAAAAGAAAAAGAAAGAAAAGAATAAAAGAAGAAAGAAAAAGGAAGAACATAAAGGACAAAGATGCCCTTAATTATGCTTTTTTTAAATTAACAAAGGCACTTCAAGTTTTTGTTTGAAATAAAATTTATTTTAAGTATTTATTTTAAAAGATAAAATATTACAGACTTTTATTTAAAATTTGCTTGTGGAGATCCAACGTGACGTGGCTAGCCTGGCGGGGCGGCCCAAAATCTAGGGCTCTTACATGGTCAGCGGCAGCGCTCAGCACGGGCCCAACGACGATAGCATCTATAAATCCAGGCAGACCTCGCGAAGCTTGGTCTTTCGTTCCCTCGCTCACTCTCTCGCTCGGATCTTGTTTCTCTCTCTAGCGAGAGAGATGGCGAAGGCGCGCAAGCCCAAGAACAACGACGACGCGAAGCCCGATCATCCCGGCGCCGTCGTCCGCCACCAGAAGCTCTGCCTCTCCGTCGACCTCCCTAACCGGAGAATCTACGGGTCACTATCTCTCTCTCTGTCGTTTGAAATTGAACTCGGAACTGTTCTCTCTGCTCTGTCTTCTCTGCGTTCTCCATTTCTCAGTCTGACTTGCAATTGCGCCTTTGGAGTGCGAACTTATGGCTTTGAATCGCCGCATTGTGGATGCTTCCACCCTCCGTGCATCCAGGGCGTTAACTATGTTGAGGAGTTCGGGTCATTCCTTGCGACTGTTGCCTCTTTTTCGTTAATCGATTGAGGGGGAGCTCTTCTAGTGTTTGTCACCTGAACATATATGGTCTGACTGTCAATATTGGAACTGTAATCAATCTGGAGTTGGAGTTTCTTGCTCGGTGCATGTCGAATTGCCGGTTTCATTTGCGCAGCTCGTCCTGTGCAGTCAGATGTCGGTCGTTTGTTGATTGGGCCGGTTTATGTTATTTTTGGCTCGTCGAGGAATTTATATGATACTCAAGGCCTCGACGTTTGCAAAAACCCATCAACTTCTTTCTGCATATCTGATATCACTCGAGAAAAGTCCATTATGCTCTCTCTCTCTCCACACCCAATCGCTGTGTTTCTTTTCATAGCTGGTAATTTTGTATGTCATTATGGTCTTCTTCTCCTGATAATCAGAAAAGAAGACCGACTTGATTGTGTCTCTATGTTTGCGTCCCAATGCAGTGACTTCATCTGATGTGTTTTTAGAATAATTTTATGTCAACTCATTTTTTATGCACTTCAAACTAATGCTTGTCTTTTTGGAGTAGCTTGATATTTGGGTGGCTTTATCAGCAATTTTTTTATGTATTTTTGTAGGTATACGGAGCTAGAAATTGCAGTTCCAGATATTGGTATAGTGGGATTACATGCTGAAAATCTGGGGATCTCTAGTGTTTTGGTTGATGGAGAGCCTTCTGAGTATGAATACTATCCACACTATCAGAATCTAGATAACGAGAGAAGATGGAGCTCTGTCATGTCTCCTGCTTGTGCTGCTGACGTTGCTGGGTCTTTGTATCTATCAGCTCTGGATAGGGAATTGGTCCCAAACTTATTAATTAATTGCTGTAAGGGTTTCAAGGTGGAAAATGAATCGCAGGATCATTTGGTGGTAGAGAATGCTTCACAGTCATCTGGGGAGGTCAAGCAGGTAATTTAAGTCAATTTTTAAATGATAAGAGGTTACTTGATCTGATTTAAGTTGAAGAGTGAACTCACTTTCTTGGCTTTTGCCCAATGAACTGCTGTTTGAGGAAAATATGCTCAAAGTAGTATTCTAAGATAAGCTATTCAAGCGTCTATTTCTACAATGAACTGACAATAATCTACTAAGTCTTGCTTATGCTTCCTACATCCATACTTAGAACAGCGTTGATTAGCTGCTGACAGACCTTAAATTACCCCTTTTTCTTTCTTGGACTTCTTTTTCTAGTGGAATTGATGGTTTCTATTGTTTGTTGCCTTTGTATTCTTGAGTTCATGCATAGAAATTATTATGGCATGGTCAATATTTGTTCATGAGATAAACTTCTGTCGGTTCTTATGTAGGTTGATGTTTTATGCAGAATGTAAAGCTGGTGCGCATTGAGTATTGGGTGGACAAAGCAGAGACAGGCATTCATTTTGAGGATATTATTCTTCACACCGATAACCAGATCAGGCGGGCTCGTTGTTGGTTTCCCTGTATGGACGAGAACTCACAGCAATGCTGGTATTATACGACGGCAATTTTTGCAGTCTTTAGAGGGCTAATTTTGGCATGTTGCCTTTCTAAAGGTTATTCAGTTATACTCTTATATAGAAGAACATAAGAATTATGGTTTATTCTGTTACTTTGTTCAGCTACGATTTGGAATTCACAGTGGCCCATGATCTTGTTGCTGTCAGCACTGGGAAATTGCTATATCAGGTGAGATGGAGAAGTTAAAAAATCTACTATAACGCACATAAGATTAGTTAGCATACTTCTGCTGTTGAAATGCAGGCGATAATCTTATGTATAATGCACAAACTCATGTCTATGTCAAATAACTGATTCAAGTGGTTGGATGTGTGATGTCTTTCTATAATCCTTTCTTCTGATGATGCACCAATGTTCGGTGAATCTCTCTCTTCCAGGGAGAGTTGGGACATAATGTGATACATTTCGACACACATTTAGTTTTAGAAAAATGTTTGGTCGGGAGTACGGTGCATCAATTTGAGGGAATATTTGTGCAAAGCTGATCTTTCTGACTCTATTCTTTTCCCCTTTATACCGCCATCATTCATTTAGATGTTAGTGAGGCGATAGAGCATATTTTCTCTCTCTCTCTCTCTCACACACACACACACACACACACACACAGAATTGATGGTCATATGTTGACTTTTTTTTTAATATTGTCAATGACTTAAATGACATGCATGGAATTCAGTGTAAACCTAAATGTGGTTTGGAGGATGATGTCTTGTTAAGCCAGTTTATAATTCTTGCTAAGATTTCAACATGAGCTATTTAATGCAATATGGTATTTTCTTTTATCGACGAGCATGTCGTGTGTATGTCTGTTAAATTTCTAATGACAGATAAGTCCTATGTAACAGTGATATTTTGACTTCTGTTTGGTCGGTTAATAATTCTGCATTACTCAGCTTGAGCTTCATAGGAAGCAATATTTTGTTAAATTTGCAGTTGATGATTGATGATTGTGTGATATTCTGCACATGTTTTTCAGGTTTTGAGTAAGGATGATCCTCCTCGCAAGACTTATGTATACAGGTTAGATGTTCCAGTTAGTGCTTGGTGGATATCCTTGGTGGTTGGGCCACTCGAAATCTTTCCAGACCCCCAGAATTGTCTGATATCACACATGTGTTTGCCTGCTTATAAGTCCAAGCTACAAAATACTGTGGCATTCTTTTATAGTGCTTTCAGGTTCGTCCACCAACGTAGATTGAATTGGAAATTGACTTAAAAAGTTTGCTGTATTCTATAGCATAGTTTATTGATGTACAATTCATTTTTTGCAGCCATTACGAGGAATACCTTGGAGCGAAATTTCCATTTGGATCATACAAGCAAATTTTTATTGCACCTGAGATGGCAGTGTCATCATCGAGCTTAGGGGCCTCAATGAGCATATTTAGTTCCCAAGTTTTACATGATGAGAATATCATCGACAAGGTTTGGCTCAATGACATGAGTGTGGTTTTGCCTTTATGTAAGCGTAGAACACGTGCATTTGTGCTAACACCCATTGCTTGGGAGGCCTTTAAAGTATGGAATAGGTAGTAATAATATTGTGATACTACCTCTAGACATGTGTAGACGGAACAACGGCAAGGTAGTAATATTTGCTTTCGTCTGGAGAAAACTCTATGCTCTTTATAACAAAGATTTTTTAAACTATTTGACCATCTCCCTGTCCTGTGATGCTTTCTCATGTCTCGGTACCCACTAGTTGCCCCTTCTTTGAGCTACCAAGACCTCAAAGTGTCCATGTTGCCAGTGAACTTATAGTGTTTATGAAGTGCCTCTCCAGCAATTCCTGTTCAGTGTCCTACTCCATGCAAGTTTCTAAAGCAACAGGACACCCTGATGACTACGCTATCCCTACTTCTTTTATCATCACTCCCGTCGTTGCTCTCTCACCTAAATCTCTGATGCTTTTAGTCGATTACTGTGATTATAAGATGCCAACTTCTTGATTCCTATCTTCTTACATGCCAAAGTGAAGTTTCTTTTTATGTTGCAAGCTACTCTTTTGTATTCTGCATATATGAATGTCAAGTATGATATCTAGTAGCTTCAGCTGTTCAAATTAAAAAAATTCTCGTGTTATGACTTGTTTCCATGTCATGAGGCTTGTTCCCTTGAGTTTGCAAATTCTATGTGTCTCCACTTTTTTTCCCAAATTGCCTTCAAGTCAGGAAGAAGTTATCATGCTTTTCAAACTAAGTGTAGTTCGAAAGAAATCTCATGTTTCAATTTTCTCACTGAAAAGTTGCTTTTCTGTCTCTAAAAGTTAGGTTAATGATGGCAGACATTAATTTTATTGTTACAGACCATTGACACAAGGATTAGACTAGCTTATGCCCTTGCAAGACAGTGGTTTGGTGTATATATCATCCCAGCTGGCCCGGATGATGGTATGTGGTTCGAATTTTCTTTTGTTCACTTCTTTCTTCCTATTGGCAGTTTCTATCCTCTATGCCTTTTTGACGGAACTACTCCACTAGATTACATTTGCAGTGACACTTGTTTCTTCTGGTTTGCAGAATGGTTGTTGGATGGTCTTGCTGGTTTTCTTACAGATTCCTATATCAAGAAATATTTGGGAAACAATGAGGCACGCTATCGGAGGTTCAAGGTTTGTCAGTGTGGTTTGAGCAGTCCTCATTTTGTTCAGAAAGACATATTTCATCCTCTTTCGGCTTATTTTTTATAACATCTGTTGCTTTGGTATACTTAGATTCTCAAATATCTTGTTGCCTATGTGCTCAGCTTTAGATGGTTGTATTCATGTATGTTTGTGAAATGATCCGATACTTAACTGGAAAAAAGATATTTGGTATCTGACACTGACAGTCCATTGCCTAATGTTTTTTATGATTTTATAATAGAAAAGCCATCTTGTGACAACTACCAGAAGTTAGTTTGAGGAGCCTTGCCAGTTAGATCTCTATGTTTAATAATTTTGGGTTCTGTATAGGGTTGTCTACCTGTGGCTTTTAGGGGGGAACGTACATTGTTGACTTTTCTTTGCTTCTTTCTTCTAGCCCACATATGTGGCTGGAAATCGTAGGAAGATACGACGATTTTTTCCAGTATCCTTTTTGAGCTATTATGGCTCCTGTAAGATGTACAGAAATGGTGTTTTGATTTATCCGCATTTTGAAAGGTTAGGGTTTGGGGTGGGGCTAGACTGGATTAGTAGAAGTTAAGACGTGTACTGACTTACGTTCACATCATCTGATGTGTTGTTATGGCTCTTTATATATTTTCACATTGGCTGTAAAATCACAGTTAGGTGGACACTAATATTGTCATCATCAACCTTGTCATCTTTCTTTTAATTAATAGAATACTTTTGAACTTCACCGGAATGCTTATTTTGCCCAAATGCAGGCAAATTGTGCAGTTTGCAAAGCAGATGATGGTGGTGCAACTACTTTAAGCTCCTCTGGTTCTTGTAAGGATCTGTACGGGACTCAGTCTCTTGGTTTATATGGCAAGATAAGATCATGGAAGTCTGTAAGTTGACATCAACGAAATTTTGTGTTTTGCAACACTTGCTGGTCATCTAGTCTTGCAATCTTTTGGGTGGCGAATATGACCACTATGTAATTTTGTGAAGGTCGCAGTCCTCCAGATGTTGGAAAAGCAGATGGGACCTGAATCTTTCTGTAAAGTAAGCGTTGTAGCTGCCTTTTTACTTTTTACACTATGTTAGAGAGTGCGATATTATGTATATGTGTTGAGAGAAAAAACTGAACTGAATGCTTGGTTAGGTCAATGTGACCCTAAGCTATCTATTTATAATAAAACCAAAAAGGCCAAAAATTACAATATTGCCCTTATTGCAGCTATTCATAAAATAATAAAGACAATAGATAAATAAGCCTTCATCGGCTAAATACTCTCAACACTCCCCCTCAAGTTGGAGTATAAATATCACACATGCCCAACTTGACTAAAATAGGATGAAACGATTTACTTCCTAGTCCTTTAGTAAACACATTAGCAAGTTGATCACCGGACTGAACAAAGGGCATACAAATTAATCCACTCTCCAACTTCTGCTTGATAAAGTGTCTGTCAATCTCCACATGTTTTGTATGGTAATGTTGTACAGGATTGTGAGCAATACTGATGGCAGCCTTATTATCACAATATAGCATCATAGGATAGGAAGATGAATAGATACACCAAGATCTTCAAGTAATCCTTTAAGCCATAATAGCTCACAAATTCCCTGTGCCATCGCACGAAACTCTGCTTCAGCACTAGATCGAGCAACCACATTCTGCTTTTTGCTGCGCCAAGTCACAAGATTTCCTCCTAAGAAAGTACAATACCCAGAAATAGACTTCCGGTCTGGAGATCCAGCCCAATCAGCATCTGTATAAGCTTCAATCTTCAAGCCATCATGAGGAGATAAAAGAATCCCTTTCCCGAAGCAGATTTCAAAAATCGAAGAATCCGAAGAACAGCATTCATATGAGTAGACTATGGATCATGCATAAATTGACTCACTATGCTCACTGGAAAAGCAATATCATGTTGGGTGTGGGACAAATAAATCAACTTGCCTACTAACCGTTGATAACGACCCTTATCCACCGGATCACCATCTTTTTCTCGAAGTCGAGTATTGGCTTCAATAGGCGTATCAGAGGGATGACATCCCAATAACCCAACTTCCGTCAAAAGATCAAGGACATACTTCCTTTGGGATAGAAAGATACCCTTTGAAGATCGGGCAACTTCAATCCCAAGAAAGTACCAAAGCTTTCCAAGATCTTTTATCTCGAACTCTTGGCCGAGAAATTTCTTCAACTGGCTAATCTCATCATTATCATTCCCTGTGACAACGATGTCATCTACAGAGACAATGAGAATAGTGATTTTAGTACCTGATTTCTTCACAAACAAGGTGTGATCAGCGTTGCTCTGTTTATAGCCAATAGAGATCATAGCTCTCTGAAACCTACCGAACCAGGCTCGAGGTGATTGCTTTAAACCATAAAGTGCACGTTTCAGCTTGCACACTTTACCTTGAGTTTTGTCATCAGAAAAACTTGGAGGAATCTCCATATACACTTCTTCTTCTAACTCTTCATGAAGAAAGGCATTCTTCACATCTAACTGCTGAAGATCCCATCCCTGATTAACAGCACATGAAAGTAATACTCGAACAATATTCAACTTGGCAACTGGAGCAAAGGTTTCTTGATAGTCAATCCCAAAAGTCTGACTAAATCCCTTTGCCACTAATCGTGCTTTATATCTGTCTACAGTACCATCCATCTTTTGTTTGACTACAAACACCCACTTACATCCTATCGATTGTTTCCCAGGAGGAAGAAGAACAAGATCCCACGTGTCATTTTTCTTCAATGCATACATCTCCTCCACCATTGCTGCCTTCCACTTCTCATCTGCAAAAGCTTCCCGCTAATTTTGCGGAATAGAAACAGAAGATAGAGAAGACACAAAAGTACGATAAGAGCTAGACAAAGAGTCATATGAGACAAACTGGGATATAGGGTGTTGTGTACAAGTTCTAGTACCCTTTCGAAGTGCAATAGGAAGATCAGAAGAAGAAACCATACCAGGAGTAGTGGAATCCGGATTCGGAAATGATGATTGAACATGCAATGTATCAGTGGTCTTAACCTGCTTGTTGGTAGTGGGCTCTCTATGACGATATGTCTTCATTATCCTGCTTCTATTGACAGTTTGCCTAACAGGAGTAGGAGTAGACTCCCCCTGAAGTGGTTGCTTTGTTATCTCCTCTTGTGGTACTGTACTATCCTTCTCTTGTGTAGCATTATTCTTCTCTTGGGAAGGAGTAGAACCTGTGTTCTCCTCTTGAGAAGGAGGAGAACACTCTTGGGAATGAAGAGAATCATCAGAGAGTATTGGAGAAAAATGGTAAGTAATATCCAAAGTAGGGAACACCTCTACACTAGGACACTCCCCTTGAAGAGATGGAGCCGAATAATAGGAATTAGACTCCTGAAAAACCACATCCATAGATACAATGGTGGGCCTAGGAGGAGGATGATAACACTTATAACCCTTATAAGTAGGTGAATACCCAAGAAAAATGCAACGGAGACCACGGGGTTCCAACTTACTCTTAGAGGTGGTGTTACGAGCATAACAAACATAACCAAAATTTTTTGGGGAAAGAATAAAATCGATGATCCCTGCAAAGCATCAATAGGTGTGCGAAATTCAAGAATTCTCGTTGGCATCCGATTTATTAAATAGGACGCAGTTAAGATAGCATCACTCCAATACTGAGCTGAGACATGACGGGCAAACATAAGAGACCTAGCGACCTCTAACAAATGTCGGTTCTTTCTTTCGACAACACCATTTTGTGCAGGGGTATCAACACAACTGGTTTGATGAATAATGCCATGATCAGAGAGATACCGTTGAAACTGACACTCAGTGTATTCAGTGCCATTGTCACTGCCAAGAATTTTTAAAGTGGCATTAAATTGAGTTTGGACCATTTTGTGAAAATTTTGAAAACAGTGAAAAACGTCACTTATGTTTCAACAAATAAACCTATGTACGAGCATGACAATTGATAAAAGTGACAAACCATCGGTGATCGGAAATAGAAGTATGCCGCGAAGGACCCCACACATCAGTATGAATCACATGAAAAGAGAAACGACTTTTATTATTTGAAGATGAATATATTGAACGAGTTTGTTTAGCCAAAAACACAGGCTTCACAAAAAAAATCATCTTTATTACAAGCTGAAACGAGACTAGGAAAAACTTCTTCTAAAGTTCCTAAAGGGGGATGACCTAATCTGCAATGCCACTGATGAAGATCTGCCAATGCCGAATTAACTTGATGAGGCGTAGAAGACAAAGTTGAAGTAGAAACACCACTACCCTCGAGCAGATAAAGACCACCATCCAATCTACCATGCCCAATCTCCTTCTCCGTTACCAGATCCTGTAAAACACAATAAGAAGGGAAAAAGGTTACTTTGCAGTTTAAATCTCGAGTCAGACTACTGATAGAAAGAAGATTAGTAGAGAATGATGGAATATGTAAAACATTTGATAATGGAAGAGTAGGAGAGCAATGGATAGACCCTTTTCTAGCAATGGAACAGAGGGTTCCATCAGCTATGCGAACTTTGTCTCTACCGGAAGTAGGGGTATATTGCTGAAAGAGCTTAGAAGAACTTGTCATGTGATCTGTAGCCCCTGTATCAATGATCCAGGGGTTGGAAACAATAGAGGTATTAAACCCCCCAAAGAAAATACCTGAAGTGGCTAGGTTTGACGCAAAAGAAGATGAATTGGCAACCGTGGGAGAGGCAGCAACAGAAGAAGCTTTCAATAGACGTCGAAATGCCTGAAGTTCTTCCTGGGATATACCTATATCGGTATTAGGTGCAGCAGGAACAATTTCAGTATGGTTTGCCATGTTTTTTCCCTTCTTTTGTGCACTTTTTGCCTCAAAATCTGCAGGTTTTCCATGTAACTTCCAACAGGTAGCTTTAGTGTGATACGACCTATGACAATGTTCACTCTTCACAACCTCCTTAGAGGTATCAGACCGAAAGGGCGAACTAGATTTGGCAATAATGCCAGCATTGGTTTGTAAAGCAGATTGATCAACAGTAGATGGATGAAGCATTGCTGTCCTACGGCTTTCTTCAGAGTGAACTAGGGCATAGTACTGTTCCAGAGAAGGGAATGAAGACCGGCTAAGGACTTGAACATGTATCTGATCATATTCAACATTTAATCCTGCCAAGAAGTCTCTTGTAGGCAGCCACATCCACATCATTGGTTGGGTGATAATCGGTATAATGATCTAGCTCTTGCCACAAACTCCGAAGCTCAGCATAATATTGTGATATAGTCATCTCTTTCTGAGTGGTGTCATGAACTCTTTTCCGAAGTTCATACACCTGTGCATCATTCCCAACTTGACCATAAGTATCCCTTGCAGCTGACCAAATCTATGCCGCAGTATCAAGAAGCAAATATCCTTTTGCAATATGACTGCATCGAGTTATGCAAAAAAGACATTATCAAAGAGTCATTCGAGATCCACTTTTCCTGAGTAGTACCTGTTGAAAGAGGATTATCTTTTCATTGATTGAAAAAAGAGGCGATACTATATATATATATATATATATATATATATATATATATATATAGTAGAGACAGTCCTCAACCCTAAGACACTTTAATAAATAAACTAGGCCTAACTAACTAGGCCCACCAACATTAACAATAGACATAAAAAAGGTTTCAACACTCTCCCTCAAGTTGGAGCATAGATATTGGACATGCCCAACTTGCTGAGAATGGTATGAAACATGTGCCCGTTCAAGCCTTTGGTGAAGATGTCTGCAAGCTGATCATTAGAGGCAACGAAAGACAAGTTGATGAGATTGCTGTCCAATTTTTCCTTTATAAAATGCCAATCAATCTCCACGTGCTTGGTGCGATCATGTTGTACCGGATTATGAGCAATGCCTATAGTAGACTTGCTGTCACAATTAAGTCGCATTGATTGTGGAATAACAACTCCGAGATCAGTGAGAAGAGTCTTTAGCCAAAGCAATTCACAAACTCCTTGGGCCATAGCACGAAATTTTGCCTTGGCACTTGAGCGGGAAACAACAGCTTGTTTTTTACTATGCCAGGTGACTAGGTTACCTCCAACAAGAGTACAATAATCGAAAGTAGATCGTCGATCATCCAAAGATCCAGCCCAATCAGCATCTGTATAAGACTCTACAGAAAGATGACCATAAGGTGCAAATAAAATCCCTTTCCCTGGAGCAGATTTCAAATAACGAAGTATCCTGTGAATCGCTTCAAGATGCGAGGAGTGTGGATCATGCATGTATTGACTCACCAAGCTCATTGCATATGTTATATCAGGTCGAGTATGAGAGAGATGAATTAGCTGACCTACCAATTGTTGGTAACTTCCTTTATCAATGGGCGTTCCCTCTTTCGACCGCAAATGACCATTGGCCTCAATAGGAGTTTCAGCCGGCTTACATCCAAGCATTCCAACCTCCGTCAAAAGATCCAGTATATACTTCAATTGGGAAAGAAATACCCATTTTTTAGATCGAGCAACTTCAATACCTAGAAAATACCGAAGATCTCCTAGGTCTTTAATTTCAAATTCTCTCCCCAGATATTGTTTAAGACGAGAAATTTCTACTATATCTTTCCCGGTCACTACAATATCATCAACATATACGATGAGAACAACAACCTGAGTACCTGATCGTTTGATGAATAAGGTATGATCAGCATTATTTTGAGTAAAACCAAAGGCAATCATAGCCTTTTGAAATCGACCAAACTAGGCTCTAGGGGACTGTTTTAAGCCATATAAAGCCTTCTTGAGTTTGCACACATGACCTTTTGTCTCCGCGCTAGAAAAACCTGGAGGAATGTCCATAGACACTTCTTCTTCAAGTTCCCCGTGAAGAAATGCATTCTTCACATCTAGCTGTTGTAGGCCCCATCCAAGATTGACAGCACATGAGATAAGAACTCTAATAGTGTTCATCTTAGCAACCGGTGCGAATGTCTCAGTATAATCGAGGCCATAGGTTTGGGTGTACCCCTTGGTCACCAAGCGAGCTTTGTAGCGGTCAATAGTTCCGTCAGCCTTTTGTTTGACAACAAACACCCACTTGCATCCAATGGTACTTTTATCTCGGGGAAGCTGAACTAACTCCCAAGTACCATTTTTCTTAAGAGCTGTCATCTCTTCTAACATAGCCTCCTTCCACTTTTTGTTAGCTAGGGCCTCTTGCCATGTTCTGGGAACATCTGTAGACAATAGAGATAAAGAAAAGGCACGACAGGATGAAGACAATCAATCATATGACACAGCATTAGATATTGGATGCTGTGTACATGAACGTTTTCCTTTTCTAAGTGCAATAGGTAAATCATCAGTTGTATCATCATTATCAATAATCTTAGAAGATGTGTCATTACCCGAAGCTGTGGCTATAGGACTGGCAGGAGGAGATTTGTCGAAGAGTAGAGTAGTGATAGAGGGGGCTTTATGAACATTCTGTCGATGAAACACAATAGGGTACCGAAACTGTTCCTGAATCGGAGGAACCTCTGCTAAAATGTCTGCATTGACAGAGTTAGGATTTTCAGTACTAACCGCCGAGTCTGTTGGAGCTGTTTTGTCTGTATTGGAGTTTGTTGGAGCTGTTTTGTCTGTATTGGCAGCAGCTGTAGGATCTGATTTTTCACCTAAAATGTTCGGAATTAGCTCCCCCTGAATGGGTATCATGGGTATCACATCCAAACTAGAGGACACATCTTCACCATGAGGAGCCTCCCCCTGAAGAGGTGTCCGTGAGTAAAAAGGCTGAGACTCATGAAAGATAACATCCATGGAAACAAAATAATGTCGAGTGGAGGGACAGTAGCACTTGTATCCCTTTTGCGTGGGAGAATAGCCCAAAAAAATGCACCTTAAATTGCGAGGGGCAAGCTTACCAGCTGGGTGAGAGTTATATGGGTAAAACATTCACACCCAAACACCTTCGGAGGGACCATAAACTTATGAGATCCAGTGAGAGTCTCAATGGGAGAGCGATATTGGAGAATATGCGTGATGGGAGCCGATTGATCAAATAAGCCGCACTCAAAATGGCATCACTCCAATATTGAGCTGGGACATTCATGGCAAATATAAGGGAACGGGCTACCTCCAAGAGATGGTGATTCTTGCGTTCCACCACACCATTTTGTGCGGGAGTATTAACATAACTCGTTTGATGGAGAATACCACGATCATGTAAAAATGTTTGAAAATCTAACCTGGTGTATTCCGTTCCATTGTCACTTCGAAGGATACGAAGCTTGCCATCAAATTGTGTTTGAATCATTGCCAGAAACTGCTTAAAGCATTGGAAAACATCACTCTTCTGTCGCAATAAATAAACCCAAGTAGTGCGGGTACAACTATCAATAAATGTCACAAACCAACGGTGACCCGAAATGGAGGAAACACGGGAAGAACCCCAAACATCCGAATGCACAAGAGCAAAAGGTGCATCGCTTTTATTATTAATAGAAGAATAAGTAATTCGAGTTTGTTTCGCTAGAACACAAGAATCGCAAAAGAAATCTTGACCCCTACATTTATCAACTAAATCTGGACAAATCTTTATTAAAGTTCCAAGTGGTGGATGTCCCAAACGGCGATGCCAAACATGTAGCTCAGATAAGGCAGCTGAAGAAGTTGGAGTGATAAGATGAGCTGATGGTGGTGAATCGAGCACATATAAGCCCCCCTCTACTCTACCACGACCAATCTCCCGACCCGTTGCCAAGTCCTGCACAACACAATGAGATGGAAAGAAAAGCACTTGGCACTTCAGATCTGGGGTCAAGGAACCAATTGATAGGAGATTAGTGTAAACTTTAGGAACATGTAAAACAGATGATAGAGTAACATCACGAGTAATAGACATTGAGCCCTGGCCGGCTATAGGGGCTAAAGAACCATCAGCAACTGTAATACACTCATGCTTAGAGGATTGAGAATAATCAGCAAATAGTGTAATATCACCGGTCATGTGGTGTGTGGCACCCGTATCAAGGATCCATGGCTGAGAAGATTTACACAAACCACCGAAAAAACTATTTGACTGTGCGAAATTAGAGGCCAAAGTGCCAGAGGCCGATGAAGTAGAGGTGCCAGGGTTGTCCACGTTGCGTGCTAAGAGAAGACGTAGATTAGCCAACTCGGCAGCAGATAGAGAATCCGATGGAGCTGCTGTTGGCTGACCTGGAGCTTCACTCAAGTGTACCTGAGGCCCGGTACGACCCCTTCCACAACCACGGCCAGCATTGGTAGGACGCCCGTGAAGTTTGTAGCAAGTTTCGCGGGTGTGACGTTCTTTTCCACAATAATCACACTTCACAACCGGTCTGTCATTGCCAAAACGACTGCGAGATTCACTTCCTGCAGAAGTGTAAAGAACAGAGCGCTCTAGGACAACGGCTGATGCATCGCGCTCCGACGCTTTTCCTCTACATGAACCATGGCATATGACTGTTCCAAGGTAGGAAAAGGAACACGACACAAGATCTGGGCCCTAATCTGAAAACATGAAATTTGTCCACTCTCTTTTGAAAGGCAGCAGCTTCACGGGGATCGGTAGGATGAAAATCATCATAAAAATCCAATTCATGCCATAGACTACGTAACTCAGAATAATATTGAGATAAGGACATCTCCCTTTGCTTGGTTTCATGAATTTTCTGTTGGAGTTCATAGATTTGGGCATCATTCCCCACTTGAGAGTAGGTGTTCTGAGCAGCCTCCCAAATCTTTGCTGCTGTATCCAAGAATAAGTATCCACGGGCGATAGAATCAATAATTGAATTGACAAGATAAGCCATAACCATGGCATTCTCGGAGATCCACTTGCGGATCGCATCATCTCTGGTAGTAGGTTTCACGCTTTGCCCAGTAAGATAGCCGGTAAGACCACGTGAAACAATAGTGAGATAACAAGAGCGAGACCAAATCAGGTAGTTGGAGCCATCTAACTTGATGGGATTTATGGGAAAAGAGGGATACATACCCCCAAGAGAGTCCGAAGCTTTTTTCTCTGACATGGTCTCGGATAATAAGTAAAAAAAAAACTGTTTAGATCATATAAGCAGACAGCATTAATGCTAGTCGACAGCAAGGAAGAAGAAATCAGTTGCTGTGCATTAGGAAGAAGAAGAAATCAGTTGCCGTGCCTTGATAATGTCAGGCGACCATTGGAAACCACCAAACAGGAATCGCCGACCTTGAGCGACTTCGGGCTCTGGGTCGCCGGACCTGAGGGACGTCAGGCGACCACTAGGAGGAAGTCGCCTGGCCTGGGCGACGTCGAGCTCTGGGTCGCCTGGCCTGGGCGACTGCGATCTGACGTCGTTGACTCAGAAATTGCTTCGCCTGGCCTGAAGATGCTTGGCCGACACTGTGGTTGACCTGTTTGAAGGTTTAGAGGCTAATTTTGCTCTGGTACCATGTTGAAAGAGGATTATCTTTTCATTGATTGAAAAAAGAGGCGATACAATATATATATATAGTAGAGACAGTCCTCAACCCTAAGACACCTTAATAAATAAACTAGGCCTAACTAACTAGGCCCACCAACATTAACAATAGACATAAAAAAGGTTTCAACAGTACCTGATGTAGTCAGCCTCACAGAAGTGCCGTTGATATGTCCTGTAAGCCCCCGGCCTGCGATGGTCAAGAATGTCGATCGAGACCATATCAAACAATTTGTGCCGTCAAGCTTCACAGGGATCGCAGCAAAATTAATATAATCTATACGGCCATCTCCTGTAGGCCCAGAGTTCACAGTTGAGTTCTCAGACATTGTGTCTCAAAAATCAACTCGAAAAAAGCCTAAAAAATTTGGTAGAAATCCTCTGATAGTTAGCTGAAGTTGTCCTCCACAAAAGCAGCCAAATCAGATCTAAGGGAAGACAAAAAACTATTTTTCTAGGGTTTTGAAAACCCTAAAAAAATTCGTCGATTCTGATTTTTTCCCAAAGAATCTAAAAAAATAAATATGGTGGTCCACGAAGTGCAGTACTTTGATCTTCACAAGCGAGAGGAAAGGCCAGCGGCAAGGCAGAAACAATATCAAACAAGAAGATCCAAAAAATCGCAGAAGGGGTTGAACCACCTATTGCAAATTGTAAAGAAATTATCTCATAGAGGTGAGATTTAGGGCAGACACTAGATTCAAAGAATCACCTCATTAGTGCCGCCCTATGCTGTGAAAGAGAGCAACGAAGAAGGTGAGAAGGAGCTGCGGTGGTGAGAGAGAGAGAGGAATGATTGGGGTAGAAGAAATTAGGGTTAGGATTTCAGTTCAGCCCTTGCTCTGATACCATGTTGAGAGAAAAAACTGAACTGAATGCTTTGTTAGGTTAATGTGACCCCAAGCTATCTATTTATAATAAATCCAAAAAGGCCCAAAATTACAATATTGCCCTTATTGCAGCTATTCATAAAATAATAAAGACAATAGATAAATAAGCCTTCATCGGCTAAATACTCTCAACAATATGGATGCTTGTTCAATAAAGGTGACATACTTTGTATCATTTATTAAACAGTTGGTTAGCTGTTTGCTGTTACTATGACTCATCACTGCAGTTTTTTGTTGTGATGTAAATGAATTTCCAAAGTGGTTCTTCTAAAGTGTGCCCTTCATTTCATTCAGTGTTTGCCTATGTTCCATAAAGGAAATGTCAAACCAAGGGTTCTTATTTGATCCTGCATCTCTTGTACTTCTTGTCAAAGTCCTTGGCTCCCTTAATTGACCTTGGCGCACCAGGGTGAGTGTCCCTGTTGACATAACACACATCATGGCGCAAGATTGGTGTGAGGCTTAACATGAGCATGGAAAGGGCTTGTTATGATGAACAATTTGCTAATCTGCGCAAGGTGTCTGACAGTCTTTCCGTGGGAGAGAGATACATTGCTGCTACCTTTTTGCTATAGACTAGCCATGTGCCATTTTCCAGTTTTTACCAATCAACTTTTTGTTAGCACTCACACTATTTTATCCTTTTTATCGATATGTTAAGCCCTATGTCTTTTACCTACTTTGTTCACAGCTTTACTAGTATGTCGTAGAATGGGGGACACTTGAAATTTATGGCAAAAGGGCCGGCTAGAGTTGGTTTTTTTTTTTTTTTTGGGAAGGTTCAGTGCAATTCATCCTTTAACATATTGCTATTCTAGATATTGTACTTTGCAGAAAAATCAATAGAAAAACATGTTTCCTTGCACCAAATGTTTATTTAACTTCAATTTGTCTTTCCTTTAAGCAAAGAGATCTGATTTATGTTCTGTATTTTCTCTGTAATGTCTTCTGATTAAGTTGTTAGTAGTAATGAATGTCACTGGACTGTACTTTGTAGATGATTTGCTCAGTGTGATCCTCTTCAAATGTACAGATGCTGCAGACTATTGTTGCTCGTGGTTTAGAGGCAAACCAGCCTTCAAGAACTTTGAGCACGAAAGAGGTGATTGTTTTTTAGCAGTATTATTGTGCATTGTCTATTGCAGATTTGAGTTATCATTATTCTGAAATGTAACATGAATAAAATATGCAGTTCAGGCATTTTGCTAATAAAGTCGGAAATCTAGAGCGGCCTTTTCTTAAAGAATTTTTTCCCAGATGGGTGGGATCAAGTGGGTGTCCAGTGCTAAGGTGTGCTTTACAAAAGTTCTGTAACATTGGGTCCTTGCCCCTCTAATGCATTTTACTGACTCCGTGTTTATATCCTAAGGATGGGCTTTTCCTATAACAAGCGGAAGAATATGGTTGAGTTGGCAGTCTTGAGGAGTTGTACAGCTAGACCTGATGCAGAACCCCCTAACATTAATGCTGATTCTGAAGCTCGAGAAGCTGAGGTAGGATGGCCTGGTATGATGAGTGTCAGGGTTAACGAACTGGATGGTATGTATGACCATCCCATTCTTCCAATGGCTGGGGACAGTTGGCAGTTGTTGGAAATTCAATGCCATTCGAAACTCGCCGCACGGCGTTTCCTGAAGCCTAAAAAGGGTTCAAAAGCTGATGGATCAGATGATAATGGTGATGCAGCACTAGATGCTCGTTCTAGGTTTGTCAAAAATGGACATTTGTACCTGCACACGCGCGTGTGTTCGAGCACACATAAAATCACATTAATTGCTCTTTATTTATTCCTTTTGCAGTTCTGAATCTCCCCTACTATGGATTAGGGCAGATCCGGAGATGGAATACATTGCTGAAATTCATTTCAATCAACCTGTGCAAATGTGGGTAAGGATGTGTAGCATAGGGATGCTTTTCATGTTCTGTTGGTGATGGTCATCCTATTAGCATATGCCATGTATGTGAGGCATATAAATGGCTTGGTTGCCCGGGTTGTTTATCATCTTTCTTCCTTATGAATGTACCTCTTTGTACGTGCACGCGTGCTCTCATGAGGCCTGAGTGTCCATGGAGCTCAGTTATCAGCCATATGGTTTCAAGGTGACTGCATGAAAACTGCCAATGAAAAAGGTTGAGGCTATCGATCTCCCATTTATTTAAGTTGACCTTGATATTGATTAAACTTATGTGACATCCAATCTCTCTCTCCCCTGATATGTTCATACTTCTATATGCATACACACAGCAACGCAGCACCAATACACACCCATTACTGTCCCGATAATTCATTGGTATAGACATGATTCAAAATGACGAAGTGGATATATTCTTCCCGTTTCTAGATGAGTCTGTTTCAGTTGTTTTGATTTCCTTGCAGATCATTGTTAACATTGTTGGTATGTGTGATCAGGTCAATCAGTTGGAGAAAGACAAGGATGTTGTTGCTCAGGCACAGGCTATTGCAACTTTAGAAGCACTACCGGAGTGTTCTTTTGCTATTGTAAATGCTCTAAATAACTTCCTGTGTGACTCTAAGGTAATTTATTTATACACGCCCGCACTGCACATGGTTTACTGTTGTTAAGTTCATTGCAATAAAGAAGTTTGTTTGCTTTCTCAAGGTCTTCTGGAGAGTTCGAATTGAGGCAGCTTTTGCTTTGGCTACTACAGCATCAGAGGTACCAAAACTTTCACCATAAACTCAGTTGGATAATTCAGTTGATTTTATGATTCTTTCAAAATGTCTTTCTACGAAATTCCTTGAATTGTTCATGCCATTTTTTATGAGAGATATTGCTGATAAATAAGCCATGCTCATTTAATGAAGCACTAGTCTGTCAATTGAAGCTTGAGCGAGATTCTATGTTTCATTGTTTTCTATTTTTCATGCTGGTTAATCTGATGCTTTCCCCCTGATTCTCTGCGCTGCATTTGGAGACCCTTGTAGGCTTCTCTTTTCATGTATGGGTCATTGTTCCATTTACTTGCAGGATACTGACTGGGCTGGTCTACTTCATTTAGTGAAGTTTTACAAAGGCCGAAGGTTTGATGCCAATATTGGGCTTCCCAAGTAAGTTCACTTATTTAAGAGTTTAAATTGCTAGACTTGTCAATTCAGTTCTGATTTAGAAGACTTTCCTCATGCTAGGCCAAATGACTTCCGCGATATTCCCGAGTACTTTGTTCTTGAGGTAATGCATCGAGGTAGGATCACATTAAGTTGTCTGTGATCATGTGACGTTGCCAGACTTTGTTGTGTTTTTTATAATTCATTTTTCTTGGAGCTGCTGTCTTCCTCCATTGGTTGCTCTTTGTGGAACTATGCATCTTTAGCTTTTTATTACTCGTGCAAGGGAAAATGCGAATAATGACCTGCATGCAGTCCAATTTGTGCGTAAATAGGCAGAATAATTCGACTGCTTCCTGAATAAACTTCTCATTCTTTGGTTTATATCCCTAGCATATGATTCTTAGTCTCTGTAATAATGGTGCGTCGGGTACTTTTTCTGTGAAGTCGTGGCCACATTGACATTAGTTTTGTTTTTGGATTGAGGTTTTTGCTGGCAATAGTATTGCTATTTGATGTTTCGACTGAAAGCAGCTGCATCGATTTTATTTTGAACATGGTGTGGATTGATGCAGTCTTGGAAGTATTGTCGTTGCAGAAGGCAATAATTATGTTGGTGAGAATATCGGATCCGAAATGTACTTCTGAATATGGGGTGCTGAATTACATAAATATACAATGTCGACCTTTGGTTCAGGCAGAGGGGGCAATCCAATTTTTCATGAACTAACGGAGAACAAGTGCCAGTCATGTGTTTTGTAGTTTGATCTAAATGAGAGCTGCGAATATTTTGAAAATTTGCATCAGAATACTAATTATTGTTTAGTTTATGTGGCTTGATGAGAGCAATGTTACAAACTTGAACAACTTGAGCTTTTAACTGAAGCTTTTCTTGGTGTTCTTCCTTTCCCCCCTTGTTTGCTGGCCTTTGATCACATTGATTTATATGCATGTATTTATCCCCAAAAAAAAAAAAATATTGAAAACCTCATCAAAGTTACATATGGTGTACATACAGATCCAGGCTATATAATATGGTTTCCATCTTCAAGAACACATTTATTGACTCCCCTCTCTTCTTGGTTTATATTTGTCTCAATTTTGTATTGGATCATTTCAGTGAATGGGTACTTTATCTACTTGAGGGGTCCCCTATGTAGTATATTCGTGGGATAATGACACTGACACCATCGCCGACTTCTTGAAAATTACACATACAGTGGATGGGCATTAAGATCCTATGTAGAGGCTCCGCGTCTTGTCTCAACTAAGAAAGTTCATCCTTTTCTCCTTGTGGTGGCATTTTCACCGTTCCGTAATTTCTCTTTTCAGAATAAAAATATAGCTTTGGTTGACGTGAGTCAGTATCCATCATGTCAGCGAGGCTTAGTATTTCCTAATCAGTTAATAGCACTCCTCTTTGTGTGAATATGGGTTTTATTTTAGGGCCATGAGGCATTCTTGTTTGTAATATACCTTTGGTATTTTTTGAGGATCAAAGACTATTAAGTTAGCAAAAATTAAACATACAGTGGATGGGCATTAAGATCCTATGTAGAGGTTCCGTGTCTTGTCTCAACTAAGAAAGTTCATCCTTTCCTTTTCTCCTTGTGGTAGCATTTTCACCATTCTGTAATTTCTATTTTTAGAATAAAGATATAGCTTTTGTTGACGTGAATTAGTATCACATCACATCAGCGAGGCTTAATACTTCCTAATCACATACAGTGGATGGGCATTAAGATCCTATGTAGAGGTTCCGTGTCTTGTCTCAACTAAGAAAGTTCATCCTTTCCTTTTCTCCTTGTGGTAGCATTTTCACCATTCTGTAATTTCTATTTTTAGAATAAAGATATAGCTTTTGTTGACGTGAATTAGTATCACATCACATCAGCGAGGCTTAATACTTCCTAATCAGTTAATTGCACTCCTCTTTGTGTGAATATGGGTTTTATTTTTAGGCTACGAGGCATTCTTGTTTGTAATACACCTTTGGTATTTTTTGAGGATCAAAAACTATTAAGTTAGTGAATCTTCTAGTATATAGATTCCGTTTGCTTTCGACATACCAACGAAGAATTCGAGTCATTTGTGATGGAATCAAATTTACTCTTATTAAGTCCGATTCAGCCGACAATATATATATATATATATATCTTTTCCCTCGATCGGTCTTGCTTTTATTTTATGTATCTTTGGGGGTTCCTCAACCGCCGACCTCAACTAGTTTGGATAAAGGTGTTGTTGATGATCATATAAGTCCGATTCAGCCGACTAAAAATAAAATCTGCCTAGTGCTTATTCTTAAATATTATCGAGCTAATTTGCAGAACTAGATATCATGAGTTAAGTAAAAGGTTGTTTCTCTTCACTTTTGGAACTCATGGCTTGGAATCTGCGAGCTTCACATTTTAATATGTACAGAAAAAGCAAGAGTTGGAGGATGGAATAAAAACTGGTAATAAGGGATTTTTTGAGAGAGAGGGGGGCAGCTGGGAGGTGGTGTGAGCCAGAAGCAGAAGATCAACATGAAAACATTGCATTCCTACCACCAAATCAGTGGCTCAAATGACATGCTAATATATAGAGCGACCAGGAGATGGAGAAGGTGGGCCAAGGGATGGGTGGAAAACCAAATGAAAAACTTAGAAGGCCCATGCCACTGTACCCCATGCTGCTCAATGAATTAGAGCAAAATGCAACCAATGTTCTCTCAATTTACACTACTGCCACTGGAGGAAGGAAAAATCCATGGACTTCAGCGGCTTTTTATATAGGTATAGGATATTGGTATTGGGAGTCTTCTAAAAAGGAGGAAGCAAGAAGACATATAGCCATGACTTAAGAAGATGAGGAGCAATAGAAACTTGAGATAAGCATAGTGCACTGTGACCTACAAGTCTACAGTGTCCCTGATGAAAACAAACAGGAATCATGTTTTTTCTCTGTCTGAGTGATAGGTAGTGGTAAATAATTATCCCTTGGCTTTTAGATTTTATTGGATTGGAGTAACTTCTTGTATGCTGATATGGGAACTAAGCTGATTTTTCGGCTGTAGAATAAGTTATGGTTCGATTGGTTGGACCGATTAAATGAAATGCAGAGCTTGATGTGGTGAAGATGTTCTTTTGTTGCCAGCTCTAAATTGGATGTATGCCACTTGAAATGAATCTTGAAGTGCAAACAGATATTGTATTTGCAAGGGGGATAGAATCATCACTGGTTGGAGTCTTGGATGCGCAATCATAAACATGTGTGTAATGTTCTGCAAAAGGAGCAAAGCTGTATTGAAGCAAAGGTGAACCAAGATTCTGTGGGCGGTGGAGTAACTATTGAAGGAAACAAAGGGGTAGAGATGAACAATGGAGATAATTATTATGTTTTTGGGAGCATTCCTGGATTAAACCTGAATTTACTATGTATCGGGTGAAAAGTCTTAATGTCCTTAGATGTCTCTTGAGGATATTCTTTTTTTTGTCAAAACGTCCAGTTGGCCATATTTGGAACTCATGAAAATTAAGCATATGTGCTCATTAAATTGACGTTTGACATAGTGGCCCTTTTATCCATTTCGTACACATTATATTCTTTCAGGCGATTCCACATGCTGTGGCCATGGTTAGAGGTTCAGATGGAAAAAGTCCAAGAGAAGCTGTCGAATTTGTTTTGCAACTTCTGAAGGTAGAGCTTTGCTTGCCTTTACACTACCCATCAGCATTGTTTCATGATTATTATTGCAATCGATGTTCTTCTATGACAATAATGTGTCTTGTCTACTGAAATTGAAGTTTTTGGGCTTTTTTTCAAGAGCCATACAAAGCTTGATAAGTTGTCCCCTCTTTTTCTTTTTACGCTAGTGTTACCTGAAATTACAGTTTGAGGAATGCTACATGGATGTTCTGAAAATGGAGGTTGTAGCATTCACCATAAAGTTTTGCTAGAATTCATAGGGTGTGTTGCATTTTTTTGCACTCATAACTTGTCTCTATGGTAGTGCTTGGTCTTGTGCCAGTATTAATCCTAGGTATCAGTATATCCTTAGCCTATACCGTCTTTTGAGTTGTGAGAGGGAAGTAACATGTTTAGCTACAGGGCTTCTGTTGATTTCTATCACTTTGTCCTTGCCACTATTAACTGCTTTGGATCTTTGCAATATTATTTATGGCATGAATAGCTTTTCTTCACACCGCAAATTTATGAATTGAATCTTAACTACATAAAGTGATTTTACTGCTTCTTTACTATGGGTCAACAGTATAATGACAACAATGGCAACATTTATTCTGACGTGTTCTGGCTTGCAACGTTGGTCCAATCAATTGGCGAGCTTGAATTTGGGCAACAGGTTTGGTAGTCTTGTCTCGCTATATGCTCTGATCAGTATTTAATATTTACTTAATGTATTGTTCGAGTAGGTACATTGTGATTTCTGGAATCCTTTTTGTGAATCTCACATGTAATTGGAGTATTTGAGGTAACATGTTTTGTAAGGGCGTATGTGAAAAGCTTAATCCAATCCTTCCCACCCCTAACCCACAAAAAAAAAAAAATAATAATAATAATAAAGAAGAAACGAAAACCTTGCCTTAAAAAGAAAAAGAACGCCAACCGTAAAAGCCCAAACACCCCAGGCAAAAAATGGAAAGAGTAGATGCTTAAACTGAACAAATATGTGGCTGTGCTAATTGTTAGTCGTAAATTGTTGAAAGCATTATTGGAGTTAACAATACACAGCCATTGAAAAGCATGCCTATGGAAAGGACTTGGTATAAATTATAAATCGCTAGATAAGTCTTCGAATGTCCGGTTTGCATTAGAGTGCATAAATGCTATAATAAATTCTAATTGCACTGGAAGATGTTATGTCTTGTTCATCAGTTATAGCACTAAGAGCATGAAATGCGACTTCCCTGATGCCTCTCTTAGTGAGACTGACTTATGGAGGTTTAATTGCTGGGATTTCATGGCAGACTATTCTCCTCTTATCATCACTTCTCAAGCGCATTGACCGGCTTTTGCAATTTGACAGGTGATCCATTTGCTTGTTGTATCCATAAATTCTTACTACGACTTTGTCATTTGATATTCTATGTTATTGGATATGTCATATACACAGGCTCATGCCTAGCTACAATGGGATCTTGACTGTCAGCTGCATCCGGACATTGACACAGATAGCACTGAAATTCTCTGTATTAATCCCTCTTGTAAGTTGCCATACCATAACTGATGACCCACTTAATTGTAAATTATTCATGACTGATATTTGGGTGTCAATACTTGATGCAGGATCGAATCTGCGATCTAATTAAGCCTTTCAGGAATCTAAAGTCATTGTGGCAAGTCAGAGATGAAGCAAGCAGGGCTCTACTTGATCTTGAGTTCCAGTACAAAGGCCTTAATGCAGCACTGTCACTGTTTATTGAATTTTTAGAGGAAGAACCATCCTCAAGAGGTTGTAATATTATCAAATGGATGTACTAAACAAATCATGTGGTATTTTTATGTAAAACTTTTTATTTTCCTTCCTCAGCCATGCTTTTGTCGTAAGGCTCCTTTAATCCTTGATTGCAGGTCAGACCAAATTAGGCATGCATGCTATGCGGTTGTGTCAGATGAGGGGGCCAACTGATTCAGCTGATGACATTCAAAGCATAACGCTTGTGGCTTTGCTGCGTATGCTTGAAGGTCGTATAGCTTTTAACAATGTCTTTCTTCGCCACCACTTGTTCTGCATTTTCCAAGTCTTTGCAGGAAGGTAAGACCACTGCCACTACGTAAAAAGGGTTTTAAGATGATTGCAATTTCCATCTGTGCTTCAGAACTATTTTTTGGCAAGGGATAATCTGTTGAAGTGGGCATGAAATGCTGCATGTAGTTAGATGTGGAATCAAAGTGACTGCAGAAAAGTTGCTTTCAAGTACTTGTGCTATGTTTCAATTTGGCATGAAAGGAGAATTTCTCCTCTGATTGGTCAAATTTTGCCGTAGTTTCTTGTGGTTGTGATATTTTGCTTATTAATTGGGATGGGATTGTAATTCTGAGCTCTTCTTTTTTTCAGACCCCCAACACTTTATGGAATCCCCAGGGATAAAACATTTCATACAGGTGATCCTGACGGTCGTAGCGAACAAGAGAATATTGTTCCTAATTTTGCCGCAGAAGCAGAGCCTCTAGAAACTCCTGTCAACATCACCAACCAGTCACCTGAAGATGTGGCCATCATAGAAGTTCCGAAGGAGGCAGATGGCGTTTCAAGTAGTCATGAACGGAAGAAACCGGTTGTTAAGATCAAAGTTAAACACTCAACTGCCACCAGTAAAGGAGATGACACGGGAAATCAGTCTGCTGCCGAAAAATCACAAGGCAGGAATAACGGACCAGATCGTGCAGCTAGCAGTTCAGTGTCAGTGGATGCACCTCAAAGGAATTTCACTGAAGCTGTTAGCATTAGCAATCATAATCTTGAAGAGGTCAATTCATGCCAAAATCCTGGTTCCCGCGTGACTGCTAGCATTGGTAGCGCTAAGCTGGCTTGTGAGGGCGATGATCTGGGGAAGGAACTCCAATGCACTGCCGATTCGGGTAACGTGTTGGTGCACCCTTGTCTCCTTGGAGACACTGATCTAGGTGCCGATGCACTCAAGTATGCGAGTCTCCAAAGTCTTTCAGCAGCTACAGTAAATGACAGTTCGTTGGCTTTAGGTGACTCTCCTCATAGGAAAGAAAAGAAGGCGAAGAGCGACAAGGACAAGAAACGGAGGCGAGTAGACCATAAAGGACACAAGGAAGACTCGGAGTACTTGGAGCGTAAGCGCTTGAAGAAGGAGAAAAAACGGAAAGAGAAGGAACTGGCCAAGCTCTTGAATAATGAGCCTTCAAAGACTTCGATGGAGTTGCCAAGTAGAAGCAAAGAACCCGGAGTCAAGGAACCTGAGTTCAAATCGCTGACCGTGCAAGCAAAAACAAACGAGGTGGGCAGCTCCAACATGTTAGTTACGAAGGTTGAGACAAGGGCTGAGACATCGGAGGCCAGCACTGCTCCAAGATTTCGAATTAAAATAAAGAGCAAACCACTAAACAGATGATAAAAGAGGGGTTTTTTCCCCTTTTGATCTCAAATGTGCTAGGATAGCATTATATAGTTGAACCGATCATGTATGGCGGTGCGTAGAATATTTATGTGCACGAGCTATTGCTTAGATCGATCCAGTCAGTCTTGGTGCATCTTCTTGGCTTCTCAGCTATAAGCTTTTTAGGCGAGTTCCTGCGGGGTTGCATCGGAGAGACGTGCTTCCATTTCGTTAGTGGTTAAATAGTTGGAGGAATGGTGAGACGATGTCACAACATCTGCACGTGCGTATACAGTTCTCCACTCGTCCTGGATCCCTATGTAATGGTCATTCTAGCCTGTAGGTCAATACTTGGACGTGCTCATTGAGGGCCCAATAGGCCAGTTGGAGAATTTTGGTCATGAGCTCAAGCAACACCGTTTCGTTTTACCAGAAGACATGATTCGAGTCGAATTCTGTGAATGGATTCTGCGAGCCTGGTGACAATTTGAACGTGATAGGCTCCTGATTTTCGGCGCACATCCGCACGTGTTTGTCGGTGTAATGTGAAAAATAGTCACATGTTATGCCGTTTAGGGCTTGCATGGCAACGATTGTTGGTTCTACGATTTTGTTCTTTGGAACAAAAAAAGATGATAATCTGTTTTTGGAAACAGTTTTGGAGAAAAAATAAGAAAAAAAAGGGGTTGGTTTTGAAAAAAAAAATCATTTGAGAATCACAAAACAAAAGATGTCTCACATCTCACTTTTTCCTTTCAGTTCTCCGATCACTTTTTCCTCGACCTAAACATAACAAGGTCTCATTTTCAAAGAAAAATATATAAGATAATAAAAATTAAAATAATAATAAAAATTCTAAAAAATTAGAAAAATTTCAAACACTTTCTAAAAATAAAAGAAGTTTAGATTATGCTAGTTTGACCTTATTTTCATAAATTTGGGCATACATTCCCTAGATTTTATTCTTTTTTAGAATAATCATAAACATGTTTGAGATTAAACTCGAACCACATTTCTCTAAGCCATTGGGGTTTCATTAGTGTTTTATGATGCAATTTATCAATGTCGTGATTCTTTGATTGCGCACTTGATTTCATTGGCTGTGATTTGCCTAGGTTTAAGTACTTTAGACTTAGTCTAATTTTAGAAAATTTGAAAAAAGACAAAAATAACCTGTGTGAACGCATATTACTGGCTTAACTGAATAGGTTTAAAAATGAACTTAAAATTTGCATGAAACATGTTTAGAAAACACTCAACTTCGATGCCGAAAAGGCCTCGGTGGAAACACCGACATAACCAAATCCCCAGACCTTAGATTTTTCTGATTGCGTAGAATCGGATGGTTTTTCCCTACTATTCGATAAGGTTCTCGATCTACCTTCCTCAAAGACTAGTTGCGACTTCATTTGCATATGCACATACACATGCCATCGATCACACTAAGATCGAATTTGATATTTCTTCGTTGCAATTTGGTGTAGACCTGCGAAGGCCTAAGCTAATATGAAATCACACACCATGGTCTATCCTCTTTTAAGCTTAAAATGACTCGTTATGACACGATAATTAGACGAATAGCATGAAAAAATATTATATGCGATATGTTATATAAGAGAATCAATATGAATTAATCTTTAATTAATTTAAAATGTAGGATGAAATTTCACAAAGTAACTACGCAATTAATTGACTTAAATGACAAAAATTGAAAAGAGAAATTATTTTCGGGAATAAAAAATTTGTGCAGTTACCAAATGCATTTCTGTTCCAGAAACAGAAATTTTGTGTAGTTATTAAACACGTTTTGATTCTCTAAAACTTATCCAAGGAATAGAATCAGGAAAAAAAATCTATTCAGAATCACTTTTTCTAATCAGAATCGTTGTCATACATGCTTAGATATTTTACTTGGGATGGCACGAATCATGGGAAAATTATTCAAAAAGTCATAAACCTATTGCATTTGTGTGTCCTAAATCTATTTTTGGTGTCAATTCAGTCCTTAACTTTTGTATTGGTGCCAATTCAGTTTGAAACTTTTTGCATTTGTGCCAATTGAGTCAATCTGGCCAATTTTGGCTGAAAATCGCTGATGTGAATTTTTTTAGTATTATTATGATATTTTTTAATATTTTTTTAAAAATTTTCTTCCTTTTCCTTTTCTTACTTTTTTAATTGGGGGCTGGAAAAAAAATATCAAAAAAATTATTAAAAAATTTAAAAATATTAAAAAATATCCACGTCAGTTCTAACTGTATCACCTAGGATAATAGACATCCACGTCAGTGATTTCATATTAAAGTTGACCGAATTGACTCAATTGGCACAAATGCAAAAGTTTTAAGATTGAATTGGCATCAATGCAAAAGGTTAATGCAACACCCCTTTTTAATAGTTTTAAATAAACAAGAATTGGACGAAATGGATTAGAAAGCTGACTTATGCTAATGGAAGTGGCGGATGTTTCGGATTAAGCATGAGATTGGTTTTGGGCCCAATGAGTGAGTGATGACCCGTTGGCTGGATTTCAGACCCGGTCGTTTATGTGACCTCGGCCGTAGCGGGTCTGGTCGGCGGGCAAGGCTCGAGTGAGCACCGGCCCAACCGACTCTTTCTAAAGCCCTCCGCCCACACAATTTGAAGCAGTCCAGCGGAACAACCAGCCATCTTTCGTCTTGTTAGCTACAATGGGCTGTACGGTAATGGCCCGTTTATCTGTTCCTTTTAATTCCAATTGGCCACCCTGGGCCACGACCCAGGAGGCCCAAATTGCCTCCCAACAGCCTGCCACGGGAACCCACGGAATCAAGGGGTCTTGGCCCAGTTAAAAGTCAAAAAGCCAGGTTGCATACCCACTTTTGCTTCAGCTCTTCCTCGACGACATCGCCGGGCGTTTCTTCTTCTTCTGTCTTCGACCGTGCGACTGGTGCTGCTCCTCAGCTAGTTGAATGCTCGGCGAATTCTGGTGATGGTCGCAAGTTCTAAAGTAAGCTGTTTCTCTAAGCTGCTCACTAGTTTGTGCAAGTCGGGTCAGCGTCGATGAATCGGGAAAGGGGAAATCGGCTGCGGGATGGTCGGGTTGAGAAATAGCGAGCGGTAGTACAACGAAGTGGATCTCGTGCATGTCAGTTTAGTTGTAGAGCCTACTGTTTAAGGACTGTGAACGACACATTTTGGGGTCCAAATTGTTGTGATTACCGTTGGACTTATGGAAAATTGGGTGCAAGGCTGCATAAGCGCTTGGTTGAGAACTCCAGTCCCGATTATCAATGTTGTCAACTAGTACGTGGTAGACTAACACCGAATAGTGTAATTACAAGGCTGGGTCTTCTGTGGGTTATCTTTGGTTTTGACTTTCGGAGGTTGGAAGAAGAAAAAAAAATATGAATTCCATGGTAGCGGGTCGGTGGGAAGCTGTGCGTGGTTAGTTGGATACGTATTGCTAGCAGTAGTATTACAGTAGTGGCTGACCTTTGGCTTGAATGAGTATTTTGAAAGTCTTTACCATA
The DNA here is from genome assembly GCA_021437785.1 of Rhodomyrtus psidioides. NCBI lineage: Eukaryota > Viridiplantae > Streptophyta > Magnoliopsida > Myrtales > Myrtaceae > Rhodomyrtus > Rhodomyrtus psidioides. Next base: position 5,724,814 of record JAILYB010000015.1, on the reverse strand, counting down.
TGCTATCAAACCTTCAGAATTTTAGTCTTGAGGATATTGTTGGCTGGCAGTTTTGCACTAAAGAAGTTACGTGAGTGCGTCTACTTAGTAGCGAATGGGTGATAAAAGGACAGGTGGCCGAGGAACCCATGGAGTGAAATGTATGCAAGGCAATGAGAATTATAGTTGGTTTTGCAAGTCAATTTGTTAGAATTTAATGGTAGGCTCCTTGATCTTTAGCTTACCATTCAAGTTAGGGTGGTGAACGCTTATAATGTGGTCAAATTGAATGGTCTGAGAGTTCTTCTTTGATAGGTGCTACATGTGAAGGGTACGACATTTATGAACTTGTCGTTAGGTACTCAAATCATATGTAATCATGCGCATGGGCATGTTCTAACATATCAGGATGTGTACTAACTAAAGTGCGTGGATGTGGACATTTCGCTCATTTGCTCATACCCCATGGAATTGTGGGAAGACCCTGCTATGTGACTGTGTGGCCTTGCAGTTTGACTGTGCCGGCCTCCGAGGTGGTGCGAGTCGTTATTACAATTGTACAAGAGTGGTCAAGATATGACAGTGACATTAACATGTTCCTTATGCACAACATCACAATATGATATTATGGCATAGTACATTGTGAGGTTATTACATATAATAAGATACTGGAAAAACACTAATTTTGATTGCTTGAAACTTTGGAGCTTACCTGTTTTATCGTTGCTTGTTCTCCTTATTGGATGGATTAGTTGGCATCTTAGAGATTCAGTTTACTCAGATTATATCTCACCCTTGGTCGTTGATGTTTTTCAGGTAAGCAACATGGCTAGTTTACCAACCATCTCATACGGCATACCGCTCCGCATGGCGTGGAGCTTGGCACTTTCCATTGTCCCGGGGCTACCCTTGCTAGAGTTTATCCGTGTTACGGTGACCATGTGGGTCCATGGCAGGCTCGATGTGGGGAGATTCCCCACCATTTTTTCGCAATTTATGGCTGCTTAGAGGACGACCTATGCTTCGTGGGCCCTCTGCTGTTCGATTATGTGGCACCCTAATTAGCTCTGGTGACTACGATAGGGTAGTGGAATGATGTTGTACGACACAAGCCGAAGCCTGAGTTGGACAGGTTGTCGGGTTAGTGATGTGGGAGTTTTTGTTGGGAACATTTGTTCTAGCCATGGTCTCTTTTTGTATATCGGGTAGGGCAACGGACCACTTTTTGGATGCCACCCGATGATGTCGTCCATGTTGTAATTAAAATGAACCAGACCTTAGTAGGCTAGTAATAAATACGTGCCATGTTTTGGTAATCCATCTACGTGCTTAATTTTTATTTAGTTCTTATATATTGGTAGTGTTGTGGCGAGCCTGGGACGCCACGGCCGGCTCTGAGCATCACATTGGAGTGGTATCATAACATAGGTTGACCTGGAGTGACAAGGTGCGCTAAAATTTTAGAGTCTAAGGTGACCATGCATGTGATTGCTATAGCTATTAAGCTAGGTCTTAGTAAGGACTGCATTACTTATCTGGTATTAGTGACAAGTTGAACTTGTTTCTTATTGAGCAACAGTTGTGCGCAGAACGCAAGGATGAGTGGAGCAGAGGTACCACTGGCAGGAGCTATTCTTAACGACTCGAGCGTGGACGACATTTTGAAGGCATTGACCTAATTGGGAGCACTGATGGCTCAGCAGGCGCATCAACCAGCTGCAGTCAATGCTGCTGGGGGTGAACGTTGTACCTAAGGACCAGTGGAACAATCCCTGATGTTGAAACCTTCCAAGTTCACTTGAACCAGAAAGCCTGAGGAGGCAGAGCGATGGATTAGGGAAATGGAAAAGATATTCAGGCTATTGAAATGTACTGATGTAGATAAGATAACTTTCACGAAGTATCAGATGGATGAAAATTCCATGTACTGGTGGCATGTGACGAAGGACACTGTGTTCCCTGTAGTAGTAGAGATTGTCTGGGAAACCTTTGTCACCGCGTTCTATGAGAAGTATTTGTTGAGTTATGCAAGAGACAAGAAGTTGACAGAATTTGTGGAACTGAAGCAAGGTGAAAGGATAGTGGAGGAGTATGAGGCGAAGTTCTCGGCACTATCCAGGTTTACTCCCGCCTAGTTGAGCATGCTGAGGATAAGGCGGAGAGATTTATGAAAGTCCTGAAGTCGAAAATATGGAAGATGTTGGCGTCGTTTGGAGTAATGACCTATCAAGAAATATATAGCCGGGCACAGTATGTGGAACGAGAAGTGGCTGGAGATGAGGTGGAGTCGACACCTCTAGTGACTTGGGATAATGAGAAACGTGGCAAGAGGCCAATGCAATCAGGTTGATTTCAATTCAATCCTAATAATAGGTGTTTTAGAAGGAGTTTTGGAAGCAATTAGGGGTACATATTGCAGAGAGGAAACCCAACTCTGGCGAGGTGTGCCATCGGTGTGGCAAGTTCCATAATTCTGCTCCATATCCAACATTGAGGAAGTACTTTGGCTGCGGGAAAATGGGACACATGGTGAGAGATTGTCCACGAAATATGCCACCGACACAAGCAGCTCCTCCTGATGTGGACATCGAACCATATCGAGGAGGAGGTGCTAGGGACTCGTTGCTCTATCCGCTTGGTCCAATTACTCGAGCGAGAGCGAGGGAATTCAAGCAAGCTATCGGCATCATGGTTCAAGATCTTTGGAATGGAGGTGATCTTGATTCGAGAATTGAAGATTCTGAAGCTCCTTGGCGCAACATGATTACATTTAACCTCGCGAATTCTGAACGGGTTTAGGGCTAACGAGCTCCGAATAAGCTCAAATTTGGTCAGCTGAAGAGAAACGACATCCTGATCAATACTCATGGCCTTTGGCCATGAACTGCGATGAATTTCAACCATTCGGCATAATTTAGATGGACTTTTAGGCATTTTTCTATTTTTAGGCGAATTTTTATTAATTAAGGATATTTTTGTAATTTTTGCCTTTTAGGGTTAGCACCATATATAAGGGTGCTTATGAGTTTCTGAAAACACAACATTAATTGAGAATTTTATACAGAGAGGTTTTCTCTTCTTCAAGTTCTCTTGAAGACAAGATCTTATCAAGGCTTCCTTGTGGCGATCGATCGACTTATCGAGCAAGATCGTGAATTTTCTTGTTCGTGGCGTCTATAGCGTGGATTGGTTGACACAGGTTCGTCAACAGGTCACGCTCATACCGAGGTTACCAATCACAGGTTCGATTGGGGGTTAAGGTTAGCAATTCGCAACCCTTGGATCTTCGTAGAACGATCAGTTTCCGCAGCGATTCACATCACCTCCTCAACAACCTCAAGGACCACCTATGGACAAATGACGACAGAATTCGCAGAGGCCGCCAGCTCAAGGAAAGGTAAGTGCAATGACGCAAGAAGAGGCTGAGGCTTCCAAGGACATCATCAAAGGTATCGTCTCTATTGACAGTTATAAAGCGTATGCCTTATTCGATACGGGTGCCACAGATTCTTTTATATCTGCTCGATTTGTGAAGTTGCATGGGTTAGAACCTAGTCAATTAGAAGAACCGTTAACAGTCCTGTCACCGATGAAAGAAAGGGTGCTATCGACTTTGGTTTGTAGAAATTGCGAGATTGAATTGAATGGAGAAGGCATGTGATTGATCTGATGGTGTTGGCTATGTATGATTTTGATGTTATTATTGGTATAGACTGGTTGAATAAACAAAGAACTACAGTGGGTTGTTATGGGAAACTAATATCTTTTAATCCATCGAATAAGCTTGGCTTTGAATTTCAAGTAAATGGGACGAGTGCCACAAGGACATTTATTTCGGCAATAGAGGCTTGCCAACTATTGAATGAGGGATTTATGGTTATTTGGCGGTTGTTTTTTTTTTTTTTTTGGTAAGTGTTATTTGGCGGTTGTTAATAATAAGGAAAGACTAGAAAATAAACTGGAGGAGATACTTGCAGTCAGGGAGTTTCCAGATGTATTTCCTGAAGAAATACCATGATTACCACCAGAGCGAGAAGTGGAGTTTGTGATAGAATTAGTTCCAGGAATCGAACCCATATCTGAAGCATCTTATAGGATCGCTCCGGCGGAATTAAAAGAGTTAAAGGTGCAATTACAGGAACTGTTGGATCAAGGATACATTAGACCTAGTGCATCGTCTTGGGGAGCGTAAGTTTTGTTCGTGAAAAAGAAGGATGGATCTTTAAGGTTGTACATCGATTACCGGCAGCTGAATAAGGTGATAATTAAGAATAAATATCCCATTCCAAGGATTGATGATCTTTTTGATCAATTTCGTGTGGCGTCAGTATTTTCAAAGATTGATCTTCGTTCAGGATATCACCAATTGAGAGCTAAAAAGGAAGATATTCCAAAGACTGATTTTCATATGAGGTATGGTCATTATGAGTTTCTGATAATGCCATTTGAATTAACTAATGATTCGACTGCTTTTATGAATTTGATGAATAGGGTAATTAAACCTTTCTTGGATAAATTCATGATTGTGTTCATTGATGATATATTGGTCTATTCCAAGGAAAGGGAGGAGCATGAGCAGCATTTGAGGTTAGTATTGCAAACCCTAAGAGACCATCGGTTGTATGCCAAATTCAGAAGTGTCTATTTTGGCTGGATCGGGTTGTTTTCCTGGGACATGTGGTCAACAGAGAAGGAGCGTCAGTTGATCCGACAAAGATAGAGGCAGTCCTTAATTGGCCAAGGCCGACTACTGTAATTGAGATTCACAGTTTATTGGGATTGGCAAGATATTACCGGAGATTCGTGGAAGGATTTTTGAGGATTGCCGATCCTCTGACCCAATGGAGCAAGAAAAATGTGGAATTCGAATGGAATGCAGAATGTGAAAGAAGTTTTCAAGAGCTCAAAAGGATATTAACTATGTACTGACGATATCGTCGGAAACAAGAGGATTTGTAATTTATAGTGATGCCGCACATAAAGGTCTTGGGTGTGTCTTGATGCAACATGAAAAAGACGTCGCGTATGCATCCAGACAACTAAAGCCATATGCGTTGAACTATCCCACCCATGATTTGAAATTAGTGGAATAGTGTTTGCATTGAAGATATGGAGGGATTACTAATATGGGGATAAAATTGAGATTTATACCGATCATAAAAGTCTGGAGTACTTGTTTTCTCAAAAGGAGTTGAATATGAGACAAATGAGGTGGTTGGAGTTGTTAAATGACTATGATTGTGATATATTATATCACCTTGGAAAGGCTAATCGAGTAGCATATGTTTTAAGCCAGAAATCAGCATCGATGTCGACTTTACAGACTTGAGCATAGAAGTTGCTCGAAGAAATTTCGAATTCAGAGTTTAGAGTTGAATTGGATGAAGTAATTGGTATTTTGGCAATGCTCAAAATTAAGCCTAAGGTGGTGCAAAATGTTAGAATCTTGCAGCAAACGGACGAAGAAATTTCGAAAATTCGGGACGAAGTGGCGAAAGGGAAATAGACGAATTTTGGTGTGTCGAAGGATGAAATTATCCATTTTCGAGGATGTATTTACAGGTAAGACAACAAATAATTAAAAGAGGAAATATTAGATGAGGCTCACAGGAGCAAATATAGTATTCATCCTGGAGGTATTAAAATGTATCGAAATCTTCGACAAAATTATTGATGGAATGGGATGAAAAGAGATGTGGCTCAGTACGTGGCAAGATGTCTGACATACCAGCAGGTCAAATCAAAACATCAAAACGCAGCGGGACTGTTGAAACCATTAGAAATTCCTGAATGGAAGTGGGAGCACATAACGATGGATTTTATTCAAGGGCTTCCAAGGACGTCAAGTGGATATGATTCTATCTGGGTGGTAGTCGATCGTCTGACAAAATTAGCCTACTGCATAGCAGTAAAAGTGGAATACCTAATGAAAAGGTATGCAAAGTTGTATGTCAGACATATCGTACGACTACATGGTGTTCCAGTAACCATCACTTCAAATAGAGATTTAAAGTTTACATTGAATTTTTGGAGAGAGTTCCAAGAGGTATTGGGGACCAGATTGTAGTTTAGTACTGCTTTTCACCCTCAAACTGACTGGCAAACATAAAGGGTTATTCATATTTTCAAGGATATGTTGCGTGCATGTGCCATTGATTTTAAAGGAAATTGGGATGAAAAGTTGCCTTTGGTTGAGTTCGTCTATAATGATAGTTATCAGCAAAGTATTTGTATGTCACTGTTCGAGATGTTATATGGAAGGACATGTAGAACACCCACATGTTGGTCCGAAGCGGGCGAAAAGAAGTTGACAGGACTGGAATTGGTACAAATTACCTCGGACGCAGTAACTGTGATTCGCGAACGTCTGCGGACGGCTCAGAGCTGACGGAAAAGTTGTGCCGATAATCGAAGGTATCCATTGCAGTTTTAGGTTGGTGATCACGTATTTTTGAAGGTGTCACCGATGAAAGGAGTATCTAGGTTTGGAAAGAAAGGAAAACTGAATCCACGATATGTGGGACACTTCGAAATATTGAAAAAGATTGGCGAAGCGACGTATGGACTAGCACTACTACCGAAAATGTCTAATATACGCAATGTCTCGATGTTAAGAAAATATCAAGCAGATCTGTCCCATGTATTGGACCATGATACTATGGAAATAGATGAAAGTGTGCAGCGCTACATTGAAAGCCAATCAGGAGGCAAAAGTACACTTTTAGTATCAAAAGTTGTGTACGGAGATCACTTTAGTGCCAAAAGTTTCAAATGGATCACTTTAGTGCTAAAAGTTGTGCACGGAGATCACTTTAGTGCCAACTTCTTTTAAAAAAGACCACTTCAGTGCTAGAGGTGACGTGGATTGCCGAAAATCCGACACGTGCTATTTTTATTATTTTTTAAGCTGACATGACACATTAGATTTGACACTAAAAGTGATCGTTTTTAAAAAAAGTTGGCACTTAAGTGATCATTTTTAAAAACAGTTGGCACTAAAGTGATCCCAAAAGTGATTTGTTTGAAACTTTTTGCACTAAAGTGATCTGTTTGAAATTTTTGGCACTAAAGTGATTTCCGTACACAACTTTTGGCACTAAAAATGTATTTTTTCCTCAATCAGGATGTGGGATCGGAAATAACAGATATTGCGAACCAAGACGATTCCATTGGTAAAAGTATTGTGGCAACATCATGGTCAAGAAGAGATAACTTGGGAAAGTGAGGCTATAATAAGGTAACGGTATCCATTTTTGTTTAAGTAATATAAGGAAACAGACAATTTTGATGACGAAGTTATTTAAGAGGAAGAGGGTTTGTAATTTCCCTTTTAAATAGTTTTAAACAAACAAGAATTGGATGAAATGGATTAGAAAATTGACTTATGCTAATTGAAGTGGCGAATGTTTTGGATTAAGCATGAGATTGATTTTGGGTCCAATGAGTGATTGATGACCCGGTGGCCGGATTTCGGACCTGGCCGTTTATGTGAACCTCGACCTTAGCGGGTCCAATCGGCGGGGAAGGCTCGAGTGAGCACCGGCCCAGTCGACTCTTTCTAAAGCCCTTAGCCCACACAATCTAAAGCAGCCCAGCGAAACAACCAGCCATCTTTCGTTCTGCTAGCTACAATAGACCATACGGTAATGGCCCATTTAGTTGTTCATTTTAAATCCAATCGGCCACCCTAGGCCACGAGGCCCAAATGTCCTCCTTACCGCCTGCCTCGGGAACCCACAGAATCGAGGGGTCTTGGCCTAGTTAAAAGTCACAAAACCAAGTTGCATATCTGATGGATCTAGCAATATCACCTAGAGGGGGTATGAATAGGTGATTCTGAATATAAATGAAATTTCTTGCGGAATAAAAAATAATTCATTGTACGATTAGAATCAGGAACAGCATAACAGTGTGCAAAAAGTCTAAACACAAAAGTAAGAGTTTAGAGTAGAGAATATTGCACACGATGATTATAGTGGTTCGGCTTAGATTAAGCCTACGTCCACTCTCCCACGATGATAGCCGATCGGCTGGATTTCACTATGAAGAATCACGAGAATTACAAACACTCAATCACTTGGTTTTTCTCTCTCACAGATTTTCACAATGAATATGATTTTTGGTACACAAAATATTTTTGGATAGAACTCAGATTATGCTTGCACTTTGGATTGTTGTTCCCCTCACTTTCTTTAGTCCATCATGGTTCTTCTTTTATACTCCATTGCCTTCAAACTAGCCGTTGGATTCCCGGCCAAGGGATCGCTCTTCAATCCTTGATTGGACGTCATCAATCGTGATTGAACGAGACTGTATCTTCAGAAGATATGTAGACCGTTGAGTGAGATATTGAACCCTTCTGATTCAGTCGCCCATACAACTAAATCTCCAGCTTCCATAAGTGAGATATTGAACCCTTGATTGGACGTCATCATCTGGGCGATTGAAGGTCGGTGTCTAATCCGGTATATTTCATCTACCCGACCCGTATACCATAGTTATTTTTCTAAAGTATTGCCATTATAGACTTGATTTGCATGTGCTTATTTCAGTCTAGTGGTTGGCTTATTTATCTGGTTGAGTGTTATCTATTGTCAAAGACATTTTTTTTTAATAAAAAAAATAGAAAATAATAATAAAAAAAAATTCAAAAATCAATAAAAAAATAGAAAATCATAAAAAATTCAAAACAATTCGGAAAATTCAGAAAAATTCTAAAAAATTCCAGAAAATAGGAAATGGCCACATTCAACTGGCCATGACCTGTTTCGGGTCTTTTGACCCCCGAACCTTCCAGAAATGACGGTTTTGCCCTTCCGGCAAATCGTTTTCCAAAAAAATTCTAAAAAATCCAGGAAAATCCCAAAAAAATAGGAAATGGCCACAGACAACTGGCCAAGACTCATTCCGGGTGTTTTTGAACCCCGACCTTTCTTAAAATGACGATTTCGCCCTTTGGGCGAATCGTCTTCCAAAAATTGATTGTGATTGATAGGAATAGTCGTCCAATCTGCATGAAACCCTGAATCAAACCTACCTTACCTAAAATTGCGTCTGCATGAATTCTTAGTTAGGGAAATCACTCGCGTTAGGTACCGAAAGGGCGTTGGTAATGACACCAGCGTAACCAAGTCCCCGAACCCAAAATCTCTGGTTCCGCAGAATTGATCGATCTCTCCCAATCGGTCAATAAGGTTTCCGGTCTACCCTCCAAGAAAGACCGGTGGCGACTCCAAATGCATGCACAATTTGCACATGCCACCACGACCACACTGAAGGTCGAAAGCGATCGACTCTTATCGTCGAATCCTTTGAAAAATACTCCCGCCGCGATTTGGTATGGGCCTGGGAGGGCCCGCGCCGATCCAAGACCCGCGATCGGCAATCCATTAGCCGCGTCCGCTTTCGGACGGGTCGCGACAGATACTCTTTTCAATTTTGATTATGAGCAATAGTCTGCATAAATACAAGCACAGATGGCCTTAGAAGATCAGGTGGCAGAGCCAGATGATATTAAGACTTATTCCATATCCTCTACCCGATTGACTGTTCACAAAGCCGCCTCAAGCTTGGCAACAGCAATTGTACAAGAGGATCAACTTTCGAGTGCTCAGTCAATACTAATGGACATTGATGAAGAGATAGAATTTGTGCCCAGTACAAAGGCTAAAGGGAAAAGGGCTATAACTCAGGGGGAGCCTTTACCTGCAACCTCTGATGTTTTTCTGACAGAAGTTTGTGCTTCTCAAGCCTTTCCCAAAGCTCAATCTGAGGGGGAGAATGTGTCAAGAAAAAGGATTGACTCTACAAATCAAGAACAATCTTCTACAGCACCACAGGTTGAAATTCATAAGCAAATAGAGAATCTTCAACAAATCCTTATCCAGAATCTGGCTGCTATGGAAACAATGCTAGATCAGAAACTGCATAGCTTTGAATAGAAGATTGATGGGAAGTTGCAGGGTATGGCAAATCAGGTGACCAATCTAGAGAAGTCTATTGACTTGTATGGTAGAATGTTCTGTGCTGAGATTGCAAACATGCCTTCATACACGCTGGTCAGGACTGACAGAGTAGCTTCAGGACTACCTACAACTCAAAATGTTAGAAGCCATGCTCAAAGAATGGGCGCAGGATATGTCAGAGCTTCTTCAGTAGAGGCTGACGCAGAGCCTGAAGATATTCCATCTTCTTCAAAAATGCCCCCACATTCTGCTTCTTAATTTTTTTTCAAGTACAAGGATTTCATTTGCTCTACAACATTTTTTTTATCTATTATTTTTCAATTGAATTGCTCCTATTCTCTGTAATATACATTCTTTTTGCTGTTGACAAAAAGGGGGAGAGATTCTTCATATCTCTATTGACCACAGTGCATGACATGAATTGCAGGATACTTACAGTGCAGGATATGAATTGCAGGATACTTTCTGATTATATTTGCTCACGAGAAAGATATTCTACTCTGATTATATTTGCCTGCAGGAGCAGATCGAGTGATTACTTATATTTATTACTGATCACAGTTTCACTCTTTACAATTCTTGATATACATTGTTTCATTAAGTTTTGTAGTTTTGTCACCATCAAAAAGGGGGAGATTGTTGTGGAAATTCTCCTTATATTTTGATTCTGACAAAACTATCAAAAGGATTTGTATAATGTTTTATGATGCAGAAAGAATGAGTAAGCAGCAGGTTGTTTGGATCTAATTCTGTCACGAAGGGTTAGAATGAGTGCTTCTGGACGAAGGGTCAGACGGAGTGCTTCTGGACCGAAGGTCAGAAGGAGTGCTTATGGACCGAGGGTCAGATGGAAGTGCTTCTGACGAGGCCAGATGGAAGTGCTTCTGACGATGGTCAGATGGAGTGCATCTGAAGACCTCCAGATGGAGTTGCTTCTAAGGATCAGGTTCAACATGATCTCCTATTTGAACATTTCTTGAAATGATCTACATGTAGTGACAGATGGACCTTATCAAATCTCCGAATTACCATTCCACTATAACTGATCAAATTCATCAAGTTCTTCATGAAGACGAAACTTGAAATTAGTTAGTTTCTGCATTTCCAAAACATGAAGACCCACGAATGGCAGGTTTCCGATCAAGGCAAGGTTCCTTATGGAAGTTTATGATATTCGATTGACATGATGTCCATTCTATTCAATCAAGGGATCTTCTACAATTGGATGTTACCTTCCAAGAATATATTTTTGGGGACCAATACGGATTTACCACACTTATGGAAACTGGAGATTTAGTTGTATGGGCCACTGAATTAGAATGGTTCAATATCTTCTTCAACGGTTTTCATATATTCTAAGATACAGTCTCGTTCAATCACGATTGATGACGTCCAATCAAGGATTGAAGAGCGATCCCTTGGCCGGGTATCCAATGGCTAGTTTGGAGGCAGGGGAGTATAAAAGAAGAACCATGGTGATCTGAGAAGTAGAATGAATAAAAATCCAAAGTACAAGCATGATTCGAATTTTACCCAAAAATATTCTAAGTGCTCAAAATCTCATTCATTGTGAGAATCTGTAAGAGAGAAAAATCGAGTGGTTGAGTGATTGTAATTCTCTTAATTCTTCATAGTGAAATCCAGCCGATCGGCTGTCATCGTGGGAGAGTGGACGTAGACTTGACAAGCCGAACCACTATAAACTCAGCGTGCTCTTTTCTCTTCCCTACTTCATTACTGCGTTTAATTTTTGTACTATCACCCGTTGTTCCTATTTATTGATCGCGTATTGAAATTATTTTTAATTCCGCAAGAAATTTCAATTTAGTTGTCGATTCACCTATTCACCCCCCTCTAGGTGTCATTGCTAGACCCAACAGTAGTACTGCAAGAGTGGCTGACTTTTGGCTTGAATGAATATTTTAAAGGTCTTTATCATATACTATCAAACCTTTAGAACTTTAGTCCTGAGAATATTGTTGTTTGGCGAAGTTGCACTAAAGAAGTTACGCGGGTGTGTCTACTTAGTATGTCAATGAGTGTTCGGAGAATGGGTGATATAAGGGCGGGTGGCCGAGGAACCCACGGAGTGAAATATCAAGTCAATTTTTTAGTATTTGCTGGTCGGCTCCTTGATCTTTAGCTTACCATTCAAGTTGGATGGTAAATGCTTATAGTATTGTCAAATTGAATGCTCTAAGAGTTCTTCTCTGATAGGTGCTATATGCGAAGGGTATGGCATTTATGAACTTGTTGTTATAATACTCAAAATCATTGTTGGATCTAGCAATATCACCTAGAGGGGGTGAATATGTGATTCTGAATATAATTGAAATTTCTTACGGAATAAAAAATAATTCAGTGTACGATTAGAATCAGGAACAGTATAACAGTGTGCAAAAAGTCTAAACACAAAAGTAAGAGTTTAGAGTAGAGAATATTGCACACGACGATTATAGTGGTTTGGCTTAGATCAAGCCTACGTCCACTCTCCCACGATGACAGCTGATCAGCTGGATTTCACTATGAAAAATCATGAGAATTACAAACACTCAATCACTTGATTTTTCTCTCTATCAGATTTTCACAATGAATAGGATTTTGGGTACACAGAATATTTTCGGATAGAACTCAGATTATGCTTGCACTTTGGATTGTTGTTCGCCTTCTTTCTTTTTAGTCATCATGGTTCTTCTTTTATACTCCCTTGCCTCCGAACTAGCCGTTGGATTCCCAGCCAAGGGATCGCTCTTCAATCCTTGATTAGACGTCATCAATCGCGATTGAACGAAACTGTATCTTCAGAAGATATGTAGACCTTTGAGTAAGATATTGAACCCTTCTGATTCAGTCGCCCATACAACTGAATCTCCAGCTTTCATAAGTGTGATAAGTCTAAGTTGGTTTCCAAAGGAATATTCCTTAGAAGATGATATCCCATTGTAGAAAGTCCCTTGATTGATTGGAAGGGATATCAGGGCAATCGAATATCACAAGCTTTCCATAGGAATCTTGCCTTGATCGAAAACCTGCCATACGTGGGTCTTCACGTTTTGCAAATGCAGAAACTGATCTTTCTCGGGCTTCGTCTTAGAACAAATTTGTTTCTTACTAGATCAGTTGACACGGAATGGTAATACGGAGATTTGATGCGATCCATCCGTCACTGTTTAGATCGTCAGAAGCACTTCCATCTGACCCTCAGTCAGAAGCACTCCATCTGACCTCGCCAGAAGCACTTCCATCTGACCCTTCGTCAGAAGTACTTCCATCTGACCCTTCGTCCACGCGACAGAATTAGATCCACTCAACCTGTTGCTTACACATTCTTTCTTCATCACATAACGTTATACAATTTCTTACGATAGTTTTGTCAGAATCAAAAAATAGGAGAATTTCCACAACAATCTCTCCCTTTTTTATGGTGACAAAACTACTCTTATTGCAAATACATATATGTGAATTTAAAGTTTTTAAATAGTGATATAAACGAGTAATCATCCGATTTGCTCCTGCAGGTAATCATCATTAGAGATCCTGTACTAAAAATACTCCTGTAGAAGAACATGATCAGAGTATAGATGCATAATGAAAGTATGAACAGAGTGTGGGTATCTATCAGAGTATGGTTATCCTGCACAAAAATAAACTCTTCTCCCCATAATGAGAGTATAAACAGCGTATAGATATCTCTGCTCAAGATGATATCAATCCCTGCACAAATAGATTCTTCTCCCCTTTTTTTGTCAACATCAGAAAGAGTGTATAAAGCAAAAAAAAAAATCCGGTCAATTTTAAACAAAATAGAGTAAAGGTTGTATCATAGCAAAGAGTAACTTTTTACCAAAAAAAATATAAAATTAAGAAGATGTTGGTGGAGGCATTTTTGAAGAAGATGGACGATCTTCAGGCTCGTTATCAGCTTCTACTGGGGAAGGTCCTTCATAGCTTCTTCCCATTCTCTGAGCATAGCTTCTAACAGCTTGAGACGAAGGCAGTTCTGAAGCTGTTCTGTCAGTTCTGACCAGTGTGTAGGTAGGCATGTTGGCGACCTCGGCACAAAATATTCTGCCATATAGATCAATTGACTTCTCAAATTTGGTCACCTGACTAGTCATACCCTGCAACTTCCTATCGATCTTCTCTTCAAAAATCTATAGTTTCTGATCAAGCTTTGTTTTCATAGCAGCCAGAGTCTGAAGAAGAATATGTTGAAGATTCTCAAAATGTCCTTGAAGTTCCACCTGTGGTTCTGGAGGAGCAGGTTCTTGAGATGAGGTGTCAATCCCTTTTGTAGCTAAATTCACCTTCTCAGTTTGTGCTTTGGGAAAAGCTTGAGAGGCAAACACTTCAGTGAGAAAGACATCAGATGTTGCAGGCATGGGCTCCCCCTGAGTTATAGCCTTCTTCCCTTTATCTCTTAAGCTGGGCGCAGATTCTACATCTTCATCAATGTCCATAGGTATGGACTGAGCACTCGACAGTTGATCTTCTCGTGCAATGTCTGATGCCAAGCTTGGAGCAGTTCTGTGGATTGTGAGTCTGGTGGAGGATATAGAATATGCCTCGATGTTATCTGGCTCTGCCTCTTGCTCTTCTGAGACCAGCTGAGCTAGGACTTGTGCTAACATCTATTCATGATTAAAATTGACAAGAGCATTATCATACTCTATCTCATCCACATTTCTGTCAGCATCCTCTTCTGTCCACATTGTGAGGAACTCTTCCTCAGTAAGATCACAAGGATATACAACCTTTTCTTTTGGTTGTGTTTCTGTTTCATCTACTCCTTCCTCATTCCTTTCAGCACTTTGATCCCCAGATTCACCTTCTTCATCTGATCCACCTCGAGATTTTGTAGCTTCAGAGTCATACTCCACTGTTCCTTCTTCACTTGCCTCTGAGTCCTTATCAGTTGAGCTGTCTTTTTGTTGTCCCTTGACAGCCATAACTTTTCTCCTCTTTGGAGATTTCTGTTTGGACTCATCCTCGAAATTCACAATGACTGGTTCATTGTTCTTTATCCTCCATCTAGCAGGAGTCATCTTGTATCCCATCTTTGTCACCATAGTTTCACCAGCAGTCATCAGAGGAATTTCTTGTTTGATAAAGGCGTTCAATCCACCAATCTTGAAATGATTTATTATTCTATAGATCAAAGCAGCAAACGGTAGTTGTCCTTTTGGCTTGAAAACAGACCTGTACATGTGTAATAGGACTGTGTGACCAAAAGAAATCATCTTTCCTATCAAGATGCCCCACAATAGTTTTGCCTCATACTTCGAGATGTCTGTTTTAGAGGCTGCCTTGGGTCTAAGACATTCAATGATCACCTTGTGCATCATGATGTGTTTTAAGGGAAAGTCACTGTAGGCAATATGCGACTTCGATTCCCTTGAGAAGCTTGATTTGCCAGTTAGGAAGCAAAATGCTTCTTCTGCAGTGACATCTAGATGTATGAAATCTCTCTTTCTGGTTCCCATGATAGATGCCGATTCATCAACAGTCATAATATACTGCTTTCTTTTCATCGTGAAAGCCAAGGAGTTGAAGTTGACAAACTGAAGATTTGAGTAGAAGTAGGCTACCAGATCAGGAAAGGTATAGCCCATATACGTTATGAATTGATCTATCTTCACTTTTTGTAGATGCTTCCTCAGATAAATGCCGTTACTATCAAAGTACTTTAACTCAAACACCCTGTGAGGTATAACACCTCTCTGTTTCATGAATTCAAACTTGTCTTTGTGAGCCTGATTCTGGAATATGAGATCAGGAAAGCTTTTATCCACATTAAACCCAATATTCTTCACAAAATCATTGAACATAATGTCATCATCATCTTCAACATTTGCCCTAGTTCCGCCAGGTCTTATAAGGGATGGTTTTCTTGACTTCGAACTAGGCTCTGCCATTTTCGCTTTTCCTTTTCTAGATGCTGATTCAGGTTTTTCTACAGCAATTGGATCAATTATTTTTTTTTTCAGGTAAACTAATAAACTCGAGCAATTCACCTTCACTTTCGAACTGATGAGCATTCAGCAATCTTCTAAGTTCATTGCTAGAATCCCCTGCTTCATTAATACTATCGTACATTGGCTTAATAGAATGTGCCATTGCTTCTTTTCCTTCAAAAGCAGATAGAGACAAACCTTTTGCCAATCGGAATGCCTCACGCTGTTCGTTGATTTGGGTTTCCGTAGGTTCGGCGCTGCTTGCAGTTGAGGCGGAAAACTTTCTCTTCAACTGAGGACTCCTTTCTGCTAGGAACCTATGGATGACGCACCCAGTCTCTTAGGGATTGTCAGAAGTTTTGATCCGTATGGTGGATCAGACCATGAATAGGACTCCTCTCTGCTAGGAACCTATGGATGACGCACCCAGTCTCTTAGGGATTGTCGAATATTTTGATCCGTCAGGGGGATCAGGCCGAGAATAGGATTCCTCTCTGCTAGGAACCTATGGATGACGCACCCAGTCTCTTAGGGATTGTCGAACATTTTGATCCATCAGGGGGATCAGGCCGAGAATAGGATTCCTCTCTGCTAGGAACCTATGGATGACGCACCCAGTCTCTTAGGGATTGTCGAACATTTTGATCCTATATTCTAAGGAATTAACTAGGATCTATATAAATGAGGTGTGCCTAACCTTTAGGCTTCACCACATGAGCTATTCTAGGTCTAGGGTTTACCTAGAACCTTACAGAAAGCTGATCTTGAAAATTGTCCTTTTGACATGCAATGCGTTAATCTGGGATTTGAGGATTCCAAGCATCCTGAGATTTCGTAGAAAGACTATCTTGAATG
This sequence comes from Rhodomyrtus psidioides, assembly GCA_021437785.1. Classification (NCBI taxonomy): domain Eukaryota; kingdom Viridiplantae; phylum Streptophyta; class Magnoliopsida; order Myrtales; family Myrtaceae; genus Rhodomyrtus; species Rhodomyrtus psidioides. The sequence goes on along the minus strand of JAILYB010000015.1, from coordinate 5,708,061 downwards.
TTGTCCTTTCGACATTGAAGGTGACATTCTGGGATCTGGGGACTCCAGGTATCCTGCAGAAAACTCAAACCTATAAAAATTGTTCATAGAAATGTGTTTTCCCGAGATATGGAATTACCAGGGATCTTGTAGGAAAATAAACTTGAAAGCTCTTCTTTACAGAGCAAGGCATCCTTCTAGAATCTGGGGTTATCATGATTCCTATAGAAGTTTAACCAAGAACAATAGCATTCTAGAATCTGGGGTTACCAAGAATCTATCAGAAGCTTAGGCATATAAACTCTCATTCTTAGAGAAATGTGTTATTCTGAGACCTGGGGTTACCAGGGGTCCTGCAGAAGTTTAAATTTAAAATATATTCTTCACAAAAGAAGTAGCATTCTGAGGTCTGGGGATACCAGGGGTCCTACAGAAGCTTGAACATGTAAACTCTTTCTTACCAAGAGAGGTTGTGTTCTTCTGAGATCTGGGATTGCCAAGAATCCTGCAGAAGTTCAGACATGTAAGTCGTTTCTCACCAAGAGTGATACAAGCCATTTTAGGATCCGAAGTCATCAAGAATCTTGCAGAAGTTCCAATCTGAAAATTTTCTTACCAAATGCACATCAATGGTCTTTAGGTGATATCTGATGTCAAACTGACAGCACTTTATGACTTATATCATAGTCATGAAAAAAATTTCAATGAATGCATTACGATGCTGGAGGTTATCCAAAACACCTTGCAACATACGGAAGTGATCAAAAATTCCTTGTGGGGAAAGTTTGAAACAAACAATCTGAAATTACCAAAAGAGTTTGGTTAAAATGTCCAACGGAGTATTCTCATCAAAGAGGACTTCTCACCGCTTTGAGATAATGGTCTTTTACCAAGAATGCACTCGAACTTCCTATCAAACCTGCGCCTAGGGTTCAGGATCATTCGCAGTGGATACACCTCGATCGATCAGGAGGACTTCCAAGGGACCGTAATGTTGGGCTTGGTCAACGGTTTTCAAAGGGGACTTGCGTACAAGTCAAGGCTTTCGAAGAGAAGTCTTCAATGTCTGCTCCAGGTTTACAAGTCAAGAAACCTGCAAAATGAGAAAGAAATAATCTTGCTCGAACTTCTTCGAGCTAAGCTTAGACATTAAACCCTATGTCAATCCAAACGCCTTAATCAGAAAAGACTTTTCAGGGTTGTAACGTAGGTAGGATTGGGGATCCAAAAAAAGGCTTGTTTTTGGCTCAGAATACGCGAAGGGCTTAACATTGGTGATCACTGCAAATTTGCCGCCATCTTGCCCCTTCTGGTTCAAAGAGCGTCTTCAGTCTTTGAAGTGCATATTTGTCTTTAGAGAACATCTCTTTCATATTGAGACGGTGTCAACATCTTGTCTACGCTTTCATCATCTGAATGCGACATAATCTGGAAGTATCCTTTGTTGTCCAGCTCCCTTGGGATTTTCTTTTACTATCAGATCTCACTAGTGACCTATACGAAGGTATCATGCCATCTTTTGGCATTTACAAGATCAAATACCTGATTCACAAGTGTACAAATATTTGGATGGGCTTTGGCCTTGCTTTTACCAGGCACTTTGCTTTTTCTTGATGCCCAAGATTGAATTTTTCTCTTTTTTTTTTTGTTTTTCTCATCTTTTGTCGGGATCCCACCTTTTCTTTTTCTTTTTCTTTTCTTTTGGGGATCAGGATTTTCAAATGAGTGTGCTAGATGTACAACTTGAATCTCAGCACCCAATCATTAATCTAGGAATTTTTCATAAATCCTATATTTTGAACTCTTCTGCTCTTGAAGCGACGTTGCTTCCGTCTTGGAATATGCAATGATCACCAACGGGTCTGTGAAACGAACGTATAGGCTCAACTGGGCTGTGCAAAGGGTAGAAGTGTATAGGATAGAGAAATGAATGCTTGTCGTCATCCTAAAGCACCTGAATTATCATAGAAGTTAAAATGACAAGCAACACACGAAGATTGATGCAAGTCTGAGCAAGAGAACTTCTAACCATTTACCTCCTGATACCGCTGGACGTACCTCCAGTTTGCCCCACTGTGGGGTGGTTCTTGACAGGGGTAAAGAATGAAACCACCGTTCAAAGGGTTATCAATGGTCACCTGTAGTGTTTATGATAGAGAAACGAATGCCTCCGTCTTCTCAATCCATGTAATCACTGCGAATAACCCTTACGTCCGTAGGTCAAGGTCTTGCTATCCTTACCATTCCACTTATCTCTCAAGTGTGTATAGGACGTGTTTGGACCAGGCTTGCCTCTTGTCTGAGGAAACATCCTTTTGAACGGTTTAAACAACTTTTGTTGGGAAAGTTCATTTCGCTTTCTCCAAAACTTACCCTCCAAGGAGATTTATGATGCACAATGCATATTTCAATCATGTTCAGATAACCTCCAAGTTTAAACATGAATGCCAATGATATGACTGTGAGAATTTTGCGTCTTTCTAGACATGAGATTTGAATGCATGCTAGATTCCAAGAAGCCTTCAAATTCTATCAATAAGGATTCTGACAGTCTTGTAAACCTAAAAGATTGGGAAAGGAATACTTACCTGCCCAGCGCGGCTAGGGATTCCTGAAAAACATAAAAGGAGTATGTCAGTGTATGCTCTCGAATTTCAGAAAATTAGAACGATACACTTTACCCTTGACCACGCGCTCCAAAGGGAGTTGATAGATTTGTGAAAGTCTGCATTTTTCTTAACAGCACAAGATGGTTAAGTGTTCTAAAACATCTTGAAATCCTCAGTTTTTGAAGAGAAAGGACTTGCACCTGACCATTGCGACAGTAAGTCCTCTTGATCATGCATTCCAATTTATCGCGACCTTGCTCCCTTGGGTCCTGCAACATTGAACACATGCTAGTGTATGCATGGATGCATGAGGTGCTTATGCAATGACTATCATGAAGGGTATGCTTAATTTGGGATAAGTCGTATGATCGGAATCTGATTTTATTTCAAGGGTAATATCTCTTCACAGCATCTGAATTTACAGGGTGCCCCAGTTCTTCTCCTTCGGAGTTTACAAGAATCAATGCTCCTCCTGTGAGAATTTTCTTGATAATGTAAGGGCCTTCGTAATTCGGAGTGAATTTTCCCCCTGGATGGGTAGTATTCGGCAAAACTTTTCTAATTACCAAGTCATTTACTTCGAAGTTTCTGGTCTTGACCTTTCGATTGAACGCCCTGGCTACCCTCTTCTGGTAAGTTTGTCCGTGGCAAATGGCTTTAAGACGTTTCTCGTCTATCAAATTCAGCTGTTCATATCTGTGCTTGAAATATTCTGACTCAGAGAGTTTATTTTCGGATAAGATTCTCAAAGGGGGAATCTTAACTTCCACTGGTAGAACCGCTTCCATTCCATACACCAGACTATAGGGAGTTGCCCCTGTGGAAGTTCTGATCGACGTTCGGTAAGCCATTAGGGCGAAGGGCAGCCTTTCATGCCAATCCCTATAGTTTTCTGCTGTCTTAGCCAAGATTCTTTTGATATTTTTGTTGGCTGCTTCCACTGCCCCATTCATCTGTGGGCGGTAAGGAGATGAATTCAGATGTCGAATGCTAAAGTGATCCAGTAGATCATCGACAATCTTGTTGTTCAGGTTGGACCCATTATCTGTGATGATCGCTTGCGGGGTACCATACCGGGATATGATATCTCTTTTGAAGAATCTTGCCACATTTCTTGCAGTGACATTCTTGTAAGAGCTGGCCTCTACCCATTTTGTGAAGTAATCGACCGCTACCAAGATGAAGCGATGACCATTTGAAGCCACGGGATTAATAGGCCCTATCATGTCTATGCACCACATAGAGAAAGGCCAAACTTCAGACATTTGGTGCAGTTCGTTCGGGGGTGCATTAATCTTATCCCCGTATATTTGGCATTGGTGGCATGACCGGACGTGCTGACAGCAGTCCGATTCAATGGTCATCCAATAATAGCCAAGCCGCATGATCTTTCGGGCGAGGAGGTGGCCGTTCATGTGAGGCCCACACACACCTTCATGGATCTCTTTCATGAGAATATTTGCTTCTTTGGCATCTACACATCTTAACAGAGTAGAATCAAACGATCTCTTATACAGAATTTGTCCATTGAGGAAGAATTTGCTGGCCATCTTGGTTATGTATTTTCGGTCTCCTGACTGGCATCCTTCAGGGAATTCCCCTTTCAAGAGGTAATTCTTGATGTCATAGTACCATGGCTCTCCATCAAATTCTTCTTCGATTAGCATACAATAAGCTGGCTTCTCAACAATGCCGATCCTCAGAGGTTCTACATCCAGCCCTTCAGTTGTTTGTAACATCGAGGCTAGGGTGGCTAATGCATCTGCAAATTGATTGTGAGACCTTGATAGGTACTCGAATGACACTTCTTCGAACTTGAGTATCAATTCTTCAAGGTATTCGTGATAAGGGATGAGCTTTGCATCTTTCGTCTTCCACTCCCCCTGTGTCTGTAGAATAATAAGCATGGAGTCTCCAAAGACTTGCAACCTAGGTATTTCTATAGAAAGGGCCAGTCGTAGGCCCATAATGCATGCCTCATATTCTGAAATGTTGTTGGTACAAGGAAAAGTTATCTTTGCCGCGCCAGGGTAATGTTGACCATCTGGGGATATCAGTACTGCCCCAGTGCCTGCCCTTGATAGATTGACAGCACCATCGAAATACATGATCCACTTGTCTTCTGCTAAGTTCAGAATTTGACCTTCTGTGTTTATTACTTCAGGGGACTCACCGCTTGACGGGTTTTCTGCCAGCATGTCAGCTATAGCTCTCCCTTTTACCGACTTCTATGGAGAACATTTGATGTCAAATTCAGACAACATCACTTGCCATTTTTCCAATTTCCCAATTAAAGCGGGTTTCTCCAGGAGGTATTTGACAGGATCGTTCTCTGTTATGAGCTGGATATGGTGGTGTAGGGTATACTGCCTCAGTCTGCGAAGTATCCATACCGTTGCTACGCAGGCCCTTTCAACTGGTATATATTTTGCTTCAAATGGCGTGAATTTCTTACTCAGGTAATAGATGGCCCTTTCTTTACCATCTATCGGGCTTGTTTTGGCAAGTAAGGCTCCCAAGGACTCCTGCTGTATAGTTAGATATAAGGTCAATGGGTGACCAGGAATTGGTGGCACAAGCACTGGCGGTTGTTGACACCTGATTTTTGATCAGTCTTTCATAGTTTATTTTTAAAAAATTCATAAAAAATCTATAAAAAGTTAAAAAAATTAAAAAATCATCTTTGGTAGCCTTGACCAAGCTAAAGGAACCATTTTTGATAAAAAAATAATAATTTTTCATATTTTTAAATATTTTTTAATATTTTCCAAAAATAGAAAAATACATGAAAAATGAAGAAAAATAGCGTTCGATGTCGTAAAAATATAGAAAAATAGTCAATATTTTTATTTTAATTTCTTTTACATTTTGAACTCATAAATAGTCAAAATTCAAGTTCAATTGCATGTGTTTCTTCACGACGCATAGAGTTGAATTTGGCAAAAAAATGTCATTCGAGTATTTTAATTTGTAAATTTCTACATCTTTTTTAGTCTTGACGTCCAATTAGATCGACCACCATCTACAATAAATGCCCCTTGCTGAATATTTTCGTTTTTGTTTCACATGATTTCATGGTGTAAAACGCCGAGTGGATCCCCAAATATAATCGGGTCGGCATGAGCTCGATAGCTCGTCCAAGACCAAACCAGGGCACGGCGAACCCCATGTGAGTACTCTCGAACTCCTTCGATGCTTCCTAATGTTTTTCTTAGGTTAGATCGTGTGTAGAATGGCTAGGACAGCTAAATCATTCTTGAGCTGTGATTGATAAATAGGACCTTACTAGGAATGCCATGTGATTTATTTGCATATCTAGATTCCTTGAGTTGGGCATTTTATTACTGATTGTGATTGCTAGGATAATCACTCTTATCTACATGAATTTCTAGATTTAGGGTTCATACCTTACTCATCCGCATGAATCTCAGGCTAGAAAATTCAGTCAACTTAGGTACCGAAAGGGCGTCAACTCTGACAGTTGGTGTAACTAAGTCCCCGAAACCATTTCTCTGGTTCTCGCAGAATTGAATAGAAACTCCCAACTATTCGATTGGGTGGTCCAATCATACCCTAAAAAAATGATTGGTGGCGACTCCATGGCATGCACACTTAGCACATGTCACTAGACCACACTGAAAGTCGATCACGCATACCTCCGTTGCGATTTGGGTAATGGGCCTTGGGAGAGGCCCGCGTCCGACCAGACAGGACGGCCCATTAGCCCTCGAGAGCCCGACAACCTCAAGAGGGTCGCGACAGACTGGCGACTCCACTGGGGACTGGTTCTTAACCATTTAGTGGACTTGAGCCGATTAAAAAGTTGATTGATTCTTCTAACCTAATTTTATGCAGATGCTCTCGAAAGTGAGATGTATATGCTAACGAATGTGTTAGATGTTTTTGTAGACGGGAGAAATAAGGGGTGAAGTGCTTGTTAACTTTATTTTATGCAGGCAGGAGTTTTGGATGTATGATTGTGTGGATGTTTATATTGAAGCGGTGATTGTTAAATAAAATGCATGTCTTTTGCTTTAGCACGACACAATGAATACACACAATTGCGCCTAAAACCCCAGGCGCCCTCTTTAGGAGCACAATAGAAGGAATTGAAAATGGAATCTCCGTGAGGAAAAACATGGGGTAATCCACTTTTCAATTCCGCTCACTTCGAACTATGGATTGAGTCCCAATGCAACGATAGTTGTGCAATGGAATCGGCTCTTCCCAGAATTCGAGGTGAGAACCTTGGCTTTAGGTACCAAGCCCTATCTTTTGATTTTTAGGAGTTTTCCCTCACTTGTCTCATGCGTTTGTCTATGGAAGGTTAGTATACCTAACACTGCTAAAAATACAGAGAAGCTTGATTTTCTCTTAAGTTTGGTTGGTAAGACTTTTCTATCCCTCGAACTTGTTACAGCTCTTAATCATTATATTCATTGCATAATTCCGGTGATTGGATTAAATGCCATTTTGAGGATAGATAGGTGTGTTTTCCTCCCAATGTTCTTGATGGAAGATGAAGATGGTGTCATCCCATTACGAGCGCCAAGTGGACAAGAAGAGCCTGCTATGGACATCATTGAGGTATCATCTAATGAAGATGACGATTTGGAATAGGTGATCCTGAAGTCACGTCTCAAAGATCGAAACTGGGGCATCTCTAAGTATTAAGATCGCATTCCTTTGTTTTAATTTTCATTTCTAGCCTTCTTATATAGGATTTATTTTGCTGAGATCCTCTCTATCTGATCCCTTAGATTGATTGTATTAGGGATCTATTTGTGTTTATATACATTCAGATTGAAATTTGTTGTATTTCTATTGACTTGTCATTGGAATGTGATAGTGGCATTTCTTCTAATCACTCGAATACTCCAAAATCAATTTTATAATTCCTTTGGATGAAATTGAAATTGGAAGTCTTATACAACCTTTTGGCCGTATAGGGCAATACAATCCCAATTTCGCTAAAAGGAACTATAAACTCGAATTGGTTCATGCATATTTTGCATCATTGGTAATCCACAATAATTGATCAAGAGTATTCGTGTTTTTCAAATTTAATGAAAAGATAGATATCCAAATTACTCTCGTTCTTAGCAAACGGCTTTAATTTGGATACCGTATCTTCAATTGAATTTAAAACACATCGTAATTGTGTACTTTTGAACATTCCATTGATTTTCTTGGAATTGATCAAAGGCGATTATCGTGAATTACATTCCTTTCAATGATATGCTTTCCTTTGAGGAATATTGATAAAAGCTTTTGCACAAGGTCAAAACCCTTGTAAAAGCTCTTATCCCTATTAATCACAAGTAAGCATAAAATTGAAAGGATTTATGCTTTATTTTTCAAATTCTTTCTTCTGATTCTGCCTTTTCATTTGAAACAGGTTAAAAACAAGTAGAGAAGAGAAGTCTTTTTGTGGATAATCGTGGTGGGAGGTTCCTTTATCCGATCATAAGCAAGATTAAAAAATCAAGATGTACACGCTCGAATCATCAATGTCAAAGCGCAGCTTGCCTAGGTTGAGAGTGGTCAGGTGTTCGAGAAAGTCAGCCATACAGAAGTTGAGACACACACATTAGAGCTTTCATTCATTTCGCTCAATCGAGGGACCTTAAAAGCAGATCATACAAATCATCGGGGTGGAAACATAAAACCGCAATGAGCCCTAATTAGCATCACAAAAGAACCAAGTTGGCCCTCCATATTATTGATGCTTTGCTTATACTCACCACCTCGAGACTCGAGATCTGCAAGCTTAAGAAGAAGGCGTTTACATTCCCCTTTAAGCTCGGCAACTTTGGTCCCGTGATCTTCGGCGGCTATTTCCAGGTCCCGAACTAGTCCTCTCCCATGGGCTATATCCGCGGTAATGCTGTCAAGCCTTTCTTCCTGCCACTCACATTGAAACTTCAACACGACATTACGACGGTCGTGCTCATAGGTGGTCAGGGATAAGGCCAAGCGCTCCACCAAATTTCCCCTCTCGCGAAGCAACATCGAGACTCGCTTGTTGGCGAACTCAACAGCCTTTCTGTGACTATCGGCCACAAGGTTGGCCAACACCAAGCAGTTGGACCGATCCTCATAGCGAGCTCGCAAAACGTGAGCCACGGTAGCTTTTCGATGAGCGACACGGTAAGTCTCTAAAAATTTTATAAAGAGGGTTGGGAAGATTCTATATTCCCTCTCTAAATTAGTGCCCTCGATGGAGGTGGTGTCTATTTCCACGAGCAAAATGCGGATTTCATCTTCAGTTTCTAGGTGATCGGCTATATGAGCATAGCCTCGACCGAGGAGGTTATAGAGTTTTTCCCACTGGGCCAAAATTTCGGCCGAGAAAGCGCGAATAGGAGAGGAGGTCATTTTCGTTGGAGTGAGGGAGAAGAAGATGAGTGTGGTAGAGTGATTAAAATAAGAAAAGGCAATTATGTAAGAGTGTTAATCTTCTCTGCATTAACTCCTCCTTTTATAGCAACTCGAGAATGAAGAAAGGCATAGCAATAATGCTCGTGGAGCCAAGTTAATTGGGTAAAGCAGTGGTGGCTCTTTCGGTGAACCATCAGATCTGTCCCAGTCCGCGATTTCAGGCTTGATAAACCTAAAAAAGTTGTAAAAAGATATGTCGGTGTCACCATATTAAAATTGAGCGGGAGTTAAGCGCAACTATCGAAAAAAGTTGCGAAAGGATTTGGCGGTCCCATCATATTAAAAACTGAGCAGGAGGCGAGCGTAGTTCCACCTTTTTGAAAATAAGTGGGAGACAGACATGGATATCGAGAAAAGGAAATCGATTTGGTGTCCCTCCACGTTGAAAAGAAGAAAGAAGACGACAAAGCGGGAAATACGAAATCTTGGGAGCAACGCTTGCCTGATGATCTTCATCCATGTTTAAAGAACGTTTCATGGGCATACAGAACCACTCAAAAGAAAATTTAGAGAGAGTGAGCATACATGAGAGAGTAGAGAACCCTGAGTGAGCAAAAATTGATCGATCATTTCTCGATCCAACATGTTTGAGGGTTACCATCAGTTGCTAGAGGCGACTGATCCAAAAATCTCAGAAAATGAACTACTGAGAGATCTCGAAGATTCCAGGATGGCGTCTGGTACCAGAACCACAGAACCCAACCCTTTCGGCAACGAAGTTCAGGAGCTCAGCAGCGACGACAACAGCAGCAGCGATGGTCAATCTCGGAAAAGGAAACGTCGCCAGTGCCACACTCAGAATGAAATCCAAGAGCTTGAAGCTTTCTTTAGTGAATGCCCTATCCCGAACATGAAACAAAGAAATGAATTGGGCCAGAAGCTAGGGATAAAACCTTTGAGGGTCAAGTTTTGGTTTCAAAATAAGCGAGCCAAATTGAGGGCTCAACACAGACGTCAAGAACTTGCGATTCTAAAGGAGGAAAACGAAAAGCTTCGAGCGGAGAACATGAGGTATAAGAAAGCTCTCAGCACTATCGCTTGCCTTAATTGCGGTAGCCCTATCACTCTCGGCGAAATGTTCCTTGATAAGCCTTATATGAGGATTGAAAATGCTCATTCACCACCCCACTCCCTCGAACCATCTTCGATACAATCGGATTTTGTTGGAGATATGCATGAACAAATCAATTCTACGAAGTCAATATCGATGCCTTCTAAAGGATGTGATATGCGTCACCATGATTGGAGTTTCCTTAACGATGAGCTTACTATCACGACCAACCAATCCAAAGCTGATGAATTCCCTCCACAACAATTTCTGGCTCGATCAAATTCTACTGGAAATAGGCCAGAGAGCAATAGCCAAGTTGTCAACACTGTTCCGGGTCGCAAGAAGACGAGGGTCAATTGGTCCCCCGAGCTTCATCTCAAGTTCCTTAGTGCGGTTCAGCAACTAGGGATCAACTCAGCATATCCAACGCGCATACTTGAGATCATGAACATACCAGGACTCACTAAAGATGGAGTCGCGAGTCACCTCAAGAGCTACAGAAGGGCGCTAAGACAGCGCCACACAGCACTGAACCTGAAAGAACTCAACTTGTGCCTAAACACTAGGCATGGCTATAACTACAATGCCCCTGAAGTAAGAAATACCCTGCCGAATCTAGGCACCGACCAAGCTGGTAGCAGCACCATCGACTACTTGGGCGCTAATCAGAATATTCCCCCGAATCATCTCAGCACCCCTCAAGAGTATATGCCACAAGTGCAGCAGGTACGAACTCCTTGGTTTGAGCAGCAACTTTTCGCTAGTGCTCTTCATATCCCCGATCAACATATTGCGCCTAGTGTTCAAAGATCTGCCCGGCTTGGGCATATGATTTCGGAAGATCAAGCGGGCGGATGCTTTGAGGATTTTTGTTTCTCCCATTCCCAAATGGAAGGTGCTTTTGATAGTGAACCGATCAATCATCCTCTTATAATCTCGAGCAACGACGAAGGTTCTAGCTCGAAGAATCAGATCGCTCACAACAGAAACAGGAATCCTTCAACGCCAAGCGATGATGGTCAACCCGAATATCAGTTGCTCGAAGAATCAAAAGATTTCCTTGATGAGGAGCTCCATATCTGGATCGATCAGTTTAAAACTGATGGACTTATGAAATTATGATCCAAAATGACGATTATATGTCTGATTCATGGTGTAGCTGGCTGATCACCGAGAATCCTCAAGGGAACTAGGCACATGTGAATGGATGTATCATTAATCTTTCTGTCATAAAGTCTTCCATGCAAGATAATCTTCCTTAATGCCTAGAGTTAATCTGGGGCAGCGATCAGTACTACCTGCGAGCATCATCATGCTTGAGTACAACAATCCCTTGTTAGATTAGAGTCGAGGCGAATCAATTGAACGCCACGAAGAAAAACATTTAAAGGCTTCACATAGGAAAATGCGAGCAAAAGCCCGAGCGAGCTCAAAGACGGTTAGCTCTGTATCGTTCTAAGGGACCTTTAGTCGTTATGAACTCTAAATTGAGCTTGTTTCATTCTCGATGGGGGTCGCTAACTGCTTCAAGAATTTTATAACAAAAAACGAACCAGTTAGGGACGCCAATAGTGCTTTGTCCTGGTAGTCAGTGAACTGGAAGTGGTACGAAACGTCAGGAGTTCGATCTCAGGATTGAAAAATCATTTTATCAGTTTGTCTATCACCCGATGAAGTTCAAAGAGATTCGACGCAGATGACTATAGAACTTGGGGCAATTCGAAAATCATCGATTCATTTTCATCAAGCGGCGAAGTTGGTATTGTAAAATGTGAAGCACGCAAATGACAAATCCGAAGCAGAAGGAGATGAATCATGATTCGCTTATCCAAGGTCGGGATTTCAACCTTCGACTAAAGCCAAATCTAGGATGAGTTTTTGATCTTGCCCACTCGACAAAACCCATCTCCACTGAAAATGGGGGCAAACCATTCCTACATCTGGAAAGCATGTCGAAGCCGAAGACATCAAATTCATCGTTTGATCCGTGGGGCAAGTCCCCGGAGCGATAGTTATCATCCGCAGAGCGTAATGGAATCCATCCTTTCAATGTAAAACACATTTGGCCGCGGAGCCACCCATTTGGTAAAAAGAACGTATCGTTCCTAAATGATTTTCAATCAGATGCGGGGATAATGTTCTCTCATTTTCCTCTCAGGTGATGAACAGAGATGAGGCACCCAAGAAGCCATGCATTCAAATAACAAAACAGTGCATGAAACACGCCCAAAAAGATGAATGAATCTCCTCCGACGTAAATCCTCGAGGTGGATTCGTTGCCCAACCAGACGAAGAAATCATGGCCACAAGCTTGAGGGCTGGCTTCTACAATCCGCACATTGGCATGCAGAAGGAATTCAAATCAAGAGTAAAATAGTATCGTCCCAATTTGTTTTGAATTTGAAAACCCAAAATAATGCTTAATATTTATCCTTGGCAGGAGCTCGCCATCAAGGCAGACATGTAAGTTTCATTTTTCTCCAAAAACCAAGAAGTCGAAAGAACTTTAGAACACCCAACAATCTTGTGTTACTATGTGAAGTGCAGATTTTCACAACCCTTGTACACTCGTTGGAGCATATGACCAAGGGTAAGATGTATCGTTCCAATTTTTGTAAAGTTTTAGAATATACAATGACATATCCCTTTTATATCTCCAGGATCTCCAGCCTCGATGGGCAGGTAAGTATCCCTTTTCCCAATTCATTGGAGATTAAAAACTTTCAGAATTAATTCGATTCTCACATCTAAAAAGACATAGAATTCTTACTTCATTGACATTCATGTTTTAAAACATGAGATTGTCTGAACATGAATTACACATGTATGGTGCATCATAAAATCCCTTTGAAGGATAAATCTTGATGAAATGAAATGAATTTTTCCAATAAGAGTCGTTTGAACTGTTCAAAAGGGTATTTTCTCATAAGAGAAGCGAGCCTAATCCAAACACGTCCCATACACACTTGAGAGATGAGGAGATTGGAAATGATAGCGAAACCTTAACCTATGGATATAAGGGTCATTCGCAACGATTACATGGATCGAGATGACAGAGGCATTTATTTCTTCATTCCAAACACTACAGATGCCCATTGAGAACCCCATTGAACGGCGATTTTCATTCTCAACCCTGTCAAGAACCACCCCACATTGGGGCAAATGAAGGTTAGTCCAACAGTATCAGAAAGTAAACGGTTAGAAATTTTCTTGCTCGGACTAACATAAATCTTTGTGTGTTGTTTATATGATAATCCAAGTGTCATAGGATGACGAGAATGATTCATTTCTCTATCCTACACACTGTTATCCTTTGCACAACCAAGTTGAGCCAGCAAATTCATTTCATCAACCTATTGGTGATCATTGCATATTCCAAAGCAAAGGCAACATCACTCTAGGAATGGAAGCGTGCCAAAGTTTAAGTTGCATATCTAGCATGATTGCCGAAAATCCTAGCTCCAAAAGAAAAGAAAAACACGGGATTAAAAAAAGGGGGAAAAGAAAAATCCCTAGACATCAAGAAAAAGCAAAGTGCCTGGTAAAAAGCAAGGCTGATGTCTATTCAAAATATCCCAGTAAAGTCTAGAGAGACGATGAAAAGACCCTGCAAAGGAGTTAGTTCAAGATGACTACTCTTCAAATGTTGTCGTGCTCAAATTGCAAACACACAAACAGACGGTCTCTTAATGTAACAAGAGACGCTTTTAAACATCCTTGTGCGCTCTAAAAGAGGAGTGTACACTTCAAGAAATGGAGATGTTCTTCGAAGGACATGTGGCAAATTTGCAATGATCACCAATGTCAAACCCTTCACAATTTCTGGGCAAAAAATAAGCCTTTTTCGGTCCCCAATCCTTCCAATGTTACAACCCTGAAGTAGTCTTATCTGACTAAGACACTTGGGTTAATGTATAACTTAGCTCAAAGAAGTACGAGCAAGACTATTTCTTTCTCATTTTGCAGGGTTCTTGACTTGTAAACCCGGAGCAGATAGTGAAAAATTTCGTTCAACGGCCTTGACTCAAAAGTGAGTCCCCCTTGGAAACCGATATCCAAGCCTAACACTACGGTCCCGTGAAAGACCTCCTGATCGGTCGAAATGTATGCGTTGCGAATGATCCTGAAACCCAGGCACAGGTCGGTAGGAAATTGAGCACTTTCCTTATTAAAGATCATTATCACAGAGCAGTGAGGAGCCTTCTTGGGTGAGAAATACTCCAATGGATGTTTTGAGCAAACTCTTTTTGAAATTTTCAAATTGTTTGATCTAGAGTTTCCGTGCAAGGAATTTATGATCACATCTGTATATGGCAGGAATGTTTTGGATAACCTCCAACAATCAAAATGCACATTTCATGACTAAAACTGAAGTCGTAGAATTTTGTCAGTTAGACAATTATTGTCTTCCCAAAGATTACTAATATCTTCTTGGCGAGGAAAATTTTTTCAGGTCTAAGCTTTCTACAGGACTTTTGGCCACCCCAAAGACTGGGTGCGTCATCCTTAGGTGAAGCCTTTTAGTAGGCAAATCTTTTCCAAGACCGATCCACAGAATGATCGAGTCTCCGACTAGCCCCGAAGAGCGGGTACGTCATCCTTTGATTCATATCAATTTGGAATCTCATAAATGGTAGAAACCGCCTGAAGGGTCAACTCAATGGTAGAAACCGCCTGAAGGTCAATCAATGGTAGAAACCGCCTGAAGGGTCAACACAATGGTAGAAACCGCCTGAAGGGTCAATGTATGGTAGAAACCGCCTGAAGGGTCAAAACAATGGTAGAAACCGCCTGAAGGGTCAATGTATGGTAGAAACCGCCTGAAGGGTCAACCAATGGTAGAAACCGTCTGAAGGGTCAACTCAATGGTAGAAACCGCATGAAGGGTCAATGAATGGTAGAAACCGCTTGAAGGGTCAAAGGACTGGTAGAGACCGCCTGAAGGATCAACCCAATGGTCCGATCCACCATACGGATCAAAACCTTGATGAATCCCGAACGCGGGAGGAGTCGTTTTCCCTAATAAGCCTTACATTAGGCAAGCCATTTCTAGTTTAGTCCACCACACGGATCAAAACCCTTGGCAAATTCCCAAATGTGGGATGCGTCTTCCTTAGGTTCCTATCAGTTAGGAATCCCATTATGGTTTGACCTACCATACAGGTCAGAGCTTAACATCCCAAGGACACTCCGATGACAAGTCCTTAGGAATCTACTTGAACCCATCAGACACAGCAAATGCCGCAAGCATTCGGCAGGTAAGGGGCAGGGAAGTCTATCTACTCCTTAACTTTCTTACATCATATCAGGGAATTGAATGAGCACATCTCTTTTTAAGGAAAAGCACACATTGATGGGCATGAAAATTGGATGTCATGATTTCTTTTCTTTTCCCAGTCGAGTTGATCGGAACACAGGTGTCACCTTGTCTTTGAGAGAAACCTCTGACGAAATTCCTCTCAAAGAGGGGCAGCTGTTGACACCTGATTTTTGATCAGTCTTTCATAGTTTATTTTTAAAAAATTCATAAAAAATCTATAAAAAGTTAAAAAAATTAAAAAAATCATCTTTGGTAGCCTTGACCAAGCTAAAGGAACCATTTTTGATAAAAAAAAAAATAATTTTTCATATTTTTAAATATTTTTTAATATTTTCCAAAAATAGAAAAATACATGAAAAATGAAGAAAAATAGCGTTCGATGTCGTAAAAATATAGAAAAATAGTCAATATTTTTATTTTAACTTCTTTTACATTTTGAACTCATAAATAGTCAAAATTCAAGTTCAATTGCATGTGTTTCTTCACGACGCATAGAGTTGAATTTGGCAAAAAAATGTCATTCGAGTATTTTAATTTGTAAATTTCTACATCTTTTTTAGTCTTGACGTCCAATTAGATCGACCACCATCTACAATAAATGCCCCTTGCTGAATATTTTCGTTTTTGTTTCACATGATTTCATGGTGTAAAACGCCGAGTGGATCCCCAAATATAATCGGGTCGGCATGAGCTCGATAGCTCGTCCAAGACCAAACCAGGGCACGGCGAACCCCATGTGAGTACTCTCGAACTCCTTCGATGCTTCCTAATGTTTTTCTTAGGTTAGATCGTGTGTAGAATGGCTAGGACAGCTAAATCATTCTTGAGCTGTGATTGATAAATAGGACCTTACTAGGAATGCCATGTGATTTATTTGCATATCTAGATTCCTTGAGTTGGGCATTTTATTACTGATTGTGATTGCTAGGATAATCACTCTTATCTACATGAATTTCTAGATTTAGGGTTCATACCTTACTCATCCGCATGAATCTCAGGCTAGAAAATTCAGTCAACTTAGGTACCGAAAGGGCGTCAACTCTGACAGTTGGTGTAACTAAGTCCCCGAAACCATTTCTCTGGTTCTCGCAGAATTGAATAGAAACTCCCAACTATTCGATTGGGTGGTCCAATCATACCCTAAAAATATGATTGGTGGCGACTCCATGGCATGCACACTTAGCACATGTCACTAGACCACACTGAAAGTCGATCACGCATACCTCCGTTGCGATTTGGGTAATGGGCCTTGGGAGAGGCCCGCGTCCGACCAGACAGGACGGCCCATTAGCCCTCGAGAGCCCGACAACCTCAAGAGGGTCGCGACAGCGGTGTGATCAGATACTTCTTGATCATTTGGAATGCCTTGCTACATTCAGCATCCCATGTTACTTTCGCGCCTTTTTTAAGCAGTTTGAAGATTGGCTTAGCCTCATTAGACAGCTGATTGATGAATCTGGCAATATAGTTCAATCTCCCTAGGAGGCTTCTCACTTCTCTTACTGTGGAGGGAGTTGACAAATCGTGGATGGCTTGAATTTTTGAGGGATCAATCTCGATGCCCCTGTTGCTGACTATGAACCCGAGGAGTTTCTCGGATCTTGCCCCAAACACACATTTGTTAGGGTTCAGCTTTAACTTGTATTTGCGCAGGCGCTCAAACAGCTTCTTTAACACCTGTATGTGATCCTGTTCTTTCTTGGATTTAGCGATCATGTCATCGACATATACTTCAATCTCTTTGTGGATCATATCATGGAATAATGTGACCATAGCCTTCTGGTAGGTGGCCCCGGCGTTTTTCAATCCAAAGGGCATGACTTTGTAGCAAAAATTTCCCCATGGTGTGGTAAATGCAGTCTTGGGTTTGTCCTCTTATTTCATGAAGATTTGGTTGTATCCCGAGAATCCATCCATGAATGAGAATAACTCATAACCCGCCGTACTATCCACCAATACATCAATGTAGGGGAGTGGAAAATCATCTTTTGGACTTGCTCTATTCAGATCTCGGTAATCTACACAGATCCGAACTCTTCCATCCTTTTTCATGACGGGGACTATATTTGCAATCCAGTCTGAGTATGGGATAGCTTCAATGAAGCCTACCCTAAGAAGTTTCATGACTTCTTCCTTAATCTTGTCTTCTAACTCTGCTTTCATCCGCCTGCTACCTTGTTTGACAGGTTTGATACCGGGATCCGTGGGCAATGCATGTTCCACAATCTTAGGGTCAAGGCCTGGCATATCCGCGTAAGACCATGCGAAGATGTCTTGATATTCTTTTAGTAATTTGGTGAACTCAAGCTTCTCATCTCGGGATAGGTGTCCGCCGATCTTGACCTCTTTGATGTTCACGGCGTCTCCCAAATTAATAACGACTGGTTCTTCTGAGGTAGGAGGCTTCGACTCTTCAAAGGTATTCCAATCTCTGCGGATAGATGCATAATCCTCGTCTTCACCTTCCTCAATGCTATAGGAGTGGTTAATGGAGGGATCCGAATTTTGTAACAACCTGGTATGCATGTTTGAGATGATATGCCTGAAATGTCATGAGTATGGTTAGTTTGTACTCCGTAAAAATGACATGCATGATCATGAAAAAATCTTTTCGAAAAAATTTTCGAAACAGGTATAGGTACAAATGGGACTAATCCTCATGTCATTGGACATCCCGGCCCCAATGGAAATCTTTTGAAGATTAGGAATCATATGGCAAATCAGGCCTCAAGCTTCTGTATGGAAGACTATTATCATCATTGGGCCGATTCGTGGTTCCATATGTCCTTAACAAAACATGCGTGGTTTTATTGAATGCAAGATGGGCCGCGTTACAAGGTGTGCTATTTGGACCAACGGCCGGAGATCCAAAGGCGTTTTCCTATGCGTACAATAAGGAAAGAAAATACAATGAAATGCAGAAAGTTCTAAACGCAGTATTTAAAGATAAAGGAAGAGTCTCTTTACTCAGAAGAAGTGGCTTCATTGTCCAACCACTCCACGATGACATTCACAGAGTCATCTTCAAGAAAAGGGTTTGTCAGATCTGGTTCCATCGGTGAAGTGACATCCTCTTCAGATAGCCATTTGGAGTTCTGGTTGAAGTAGGCATTTAAGAGATTCCTGAACATTCGAAACCTGCCCTTCCAGATTGGAGAACCGATGAATGAGTTATTCGAGCTGCTTTCGCCTCCCAGGCGTCCCAGGCTTTTGCCTCGGCCTCGGCCAGTTGCTTTCGGGACAGATTCATTCATGGGATATTTCTGGTACCCCAAGCCTCTTCTATGAGGGTTAGTTTTTAACTGCAGAGGGGCATTCATCCCTTGACTGTGTTTACCCAGACCTTTTCCGGGGTCAAACCCATACGCCAGTAGCATCTTAGCTGGTAAAAGATTGGCTTCTGAGATGTAAGGGGTTCTCAACTTTGTCCCTGCCGGGGTATGAACTGTTGCTACCAGTTCCAGGGAGTGATAACTCGCCTCTGTTTTCACTTCAGGTTCAACATAGGGTATGGCACTACTGTGGTATGTCTGGAGGTCGACTTCCCCATGTACGGTAATCACTTTCCCATCTACAACGAAACGTACTTTTTGATGCAAGCTCGAAGGGACAGCCCCTGCTGTATGGATCCAAAGTCTTCCTAGCAAGAACCCAAATGCACTGGGCAGATCCATCACTTGGAAGTTTATAGAGAACTTCGTCGAGCCGATGAATACGTCAAGCTCGATCTCACCCACTACAGTCTTCTTCATGCCATCGAATGCTCTTACAGCTGTCTTGGATGCCTTAACCATCTCTTCATTGATTCTCAGCCTTCTTATGGTAGTCAAGGGGCAGATGTTGAAGGCTGATCCATTGTCGATCAGTATGTGTGCTACTCTTTTGCAATTACATTGCGCAGAGATGTATAAAGCTTTGTTGTGCCCTCTTCCTTCCATGGGGAAGTCCTCGTCAGAGAAGCTCAATTGGTCTTTTAAAAGAATTGCCCCCACAAAGTCCCCTAGTTGTACCTCATTAATTGTTTCAGGGACATGTACTTCGTTGAGTACCTTCAACAGTGCGTTCTTGTGCTTCTCTGAATTGATGAATAGGTCTAATAGGGATATTTGAGCGGGCATCTTCCTCAGCTGCTCTATCACTTCAAACTCGCTGGTTTTGATGATCGATATGAGTTTCTCGGCATCTTTCTTTGAGACCTCCCTTTTTTCGGATTCGCTTTCCTTGGGGGCATAAAACCGTCCAGACCTCATTACTGCATCCACCTGTGTAGTCCCATAGTCCCAATGAACAGCTTTGGGATCGTATTCTTCTATTGGGGGGACTTTTATAGTTACAGTCGTTTGATGAGATATCTCTGGTTCAGACGTGTTGTCTTCTTCCTCTTGCGGTAATTGAATCACAACAGGCTTGACTGGGCAATCTTCAACCCTGCTCCGGCTATCTAGTTCTTTCAACCTGATTACCACGGTCGTGGCGGCTTCGACCATCGATATGGTGTCGTCAAAGTCTTCTGTGGAAGGTTCTTCCATGTTCTTCGTGGTTTCTGGTAGAGGGGGATCATCCATACCTCCCCACCCGTCTGGTATGATATCCTCCATTATCTGATAATAGCTGGGAGGGGCTGAATATTTCACCTTGAAATTGTATCCTCTAGAATCATGACCCAGGTTGTCTATAATCTCGCCTTTCTCCAGCGCGTCGGCCATAAACTGGAGGTCTGCTAGACTTTGTCTCTTGGCTTCCAGTTCGTCCTCTTCGAATTCTCTCTCTGACTGAGTCTCCGGTCCAAGATTGTTTACCAGATTCTCATGCGAGATACCCCAGGTATTACCCTGCTCAGTCTTGATCGCGAAGTAGTTACCTTCCAAAGATAAAGAAGCTTCGACTCCTTCGAACTCTTCATTGGTGATGTCAGACATTATGCCCAAGCTCATCATCTTGGCAATACATAACTTCTTTTGGTCAGCCGAGATCTCTCTTGCCTTTGGGTATGACGAAGCGGTTGTCAGTAGGTAGGTCAGCTTGGGCACATCTACCTTCAGCTCTAGGTAGTCTTCTTCACCTTCAGTGAATATAGCCCCTACTGTTTGGTGATCTGGCAATGGATTTTCTTGCACATTTGGGGTCGTATTGTCAAATTTCAAAATCTGACTATCAATTAGGGCTTGCACTTTCAACTTAAGGATATAACAGTTATCCACATTATGCCCTCTC
Organism: Rhodomyrtus psidioides; assembly: GCA_021437785.1. Classification (NCBI taxonomy): domain Eukaryota; kingdom Viridiplantae; phylum Streptophyta; class Magnoliopsida; order Myrtales; family Myrtaceae; genus Rhodomyrtus; species Rhodomyrtus psidioides. The sequence goes on along the minus strand of JAILYB010000015.1, from coordinate 5,687,447 downwards.
TCGCCCATATGGTAGGCGCAGGTCTGGCTCTCATCAAAACCAGGATACCTCGTAGGGTTTGCTCTAGGCGGTTCTTTTGCCACCAGGTGTTGCTCAAGCAGCATCGGGAGCAATTTGGATAAGGGTCTCGGGAGCTGAGAAAATTGCTTCTGGGGTTGTTTTCTTCTAGGCTCTTGTACTTTCGGTGTCGACCAGGATGACCCTCCTCTGGTCTGGTTAGAATTACCGAACGGTTTAGGCTTGTGGGGATCTGGTATGAATGCTATGTCGAGTCCGGCTTCCCTCTCTTTTTTAAAGGGATACTGTTTCCTAGTAGGTGCTTCGTGAGGCCTTATTTCTCTCAAGGCCCACTCCAGCCTCTCAGCAACCTTAATCAGGTGTGCGAATGTCTGACATCCAGAAGTGTTCAGTCTGTCAAAATACTCGTAGGGGAGTGCTTTCAGGAATAAATCGATTAGTTCCTCTTCTGGGATTGACGGCTTTACTTGAGTAGCCAAGGCTCGCCACCTCTAGGCATATGTCCTGATTAATTCGCCCCTTGCTTTTGAAGTTCACAAAAGGTCCTCTCTTGTTGGGGCTGTAGCCGTGTTGAACTTGTATTGTCTGAGGAAATCTTCTGCAAGATCCTCCCATCCGTCATAATCCTCTAAGTCTAGCTCAATGAACCAAGCCAGAGCGGCGCCAGCCAAACTCTCTTGGAATGTGTTCATTAACAGTGGAATGTAATCCGAATAGTGCGCCATCTTGCGCAGGTAATACTTGAGGTGGGCCCGGGGACAGCCTGTCCCGTTGTATTTTCTTACGAACTCTGGCTCCCTATAGTCAGGAGGAGTCTCTATTTTAGCAAAGGGAGATATTTTGTCGAAGCGGGCTAACTCATAGCCTTGGCTGCTCAGGCATTCTTCGATCTTGGCCAATCTCTTAGCCTCTGCCTCTGTTTTCACGGTCTGTTTTCCCTTCTCCTCTTTTTCAAGGTTGATAACAACAGGCGAGGTTTTTTGTTGTGACTGGCTATTTGGTTCATGAACGTCCTCCTCTGTACGCTGTGTATCTCTCGTCAACTCTTTATCTGTTGTATCAGGTATGAAAGAAGTACCAGCGTTGTTCTGGTTGTGAGTCGTCGTTTGTTTAGCTTGGGTGACTTCTAGCATCGCCTTGATGTCGGTCATCATAGTTGCCAGGGCAGTCATCTGAGACTCCAACATGCCCACGCGCGGAGACAATTCTTGTTGCTCCATTCTCGTCTTAAGGCGAGTATAGAAACGATGTGTTGGTAGTTCCGTGATGAGAGCGTACCTGTTTCGAAAAGATTTCGAGTGAGTACTTCTTTCATTTTAGCAAAAGGGAGCAGCTAATTCTTTCAGTTGCATGCTTCTTGTCAGTAGATGAGAAAAAGGGCTACCTTGTGAGCCTTAGCCTCATGTAAGTAGTTCTTTTAATCATTTCTCGACAAGAATTCATGGAATTAAAAGAAGCGTAATTTCTGACGATAGTTTTTATGCATTTGCAAAACATGTTCACATTCATGCTCATGTGTCCAAGATAGTATTCCACAGAAATGAGAATGTATGAGAAGGCATCACAATGTTTGCTTATTTTACACTTGACAGAATAGCCTATTCAAGTCTAGGACGTTTGAGGCCTAAGGTATCCTCATCATCCCAGTATGGACTCCCCTGTTCAGTCTGGGGCTCCTCATCCTCTGAATATGACAGCGGTCCCATGTCTTCGGGTATGTATGGCTCTATTCCATGTACGTATGGTACGATGTATTCGGGTATGTAGGGCTCGACAAGGCTTCGTCGGATTACTTTGAAGTGCTGAATGTATTCTGTGGTAGCTCTATGAATGTCTTCTTCACGAGTCACGTTTTCTGGCCAACTTAATTCTTCAGCCTGAGAATTCTTCAAGGAACGTATGATGAATGCCACCTTGGCTTCAAACTGTCTCTTCTCCTCTTCTGTGAGGGTCTGGCTTGGTAAGTCAAAGGAAAAGGTACCAGGTTGCGGTGGAGAAGGGATCTCCTGTAGCGCTCCAAACTGTCGAATCACCCTCCTTGGATAGTATGCTGTAGCGCCCGTGAATCCTAGCAAAGGGACTGGACTCCCGTCATCGCAGGTCAATCTGACCTTGCTCAGCGTCGGTAACCTTAGCCGCCATCGGAGTTGTTCGGGTTTTAGGACTTTGAGGAAGTTCTTCCACTCTATGAAGTTGAACTTAGGAACACGTGTATGGGTTCTAGCAAATGTTTTAAGAGGGTGTGCATCGGGGCTAATTTCGGTGAAACCCATGCGGATGTGGAATTGTCTGATATGGGATGTGAACCACAGATACAGAAGATCGCTAGAAGCTCTAAAGATTCCCTTTTTATTTTTCTTGAAACGATTTAAGGAAAGAAGGGCTTCGGCAAGGAGGATGTTTGAGTAATCCCACCCACAACAGACTTGTCTAGCTACTATAGCCATGACAGGGTCGAAGGTGACAGTTGAGATCGGGAATAGCACAAAGCTAAAGAATGCCAAGATAAAGGCTCTACCAGATTTGGTTCCTTTAGAAGCAGGAAGGCGGGAAAATCGGTCTATAAGGAAAGATAGGGAGACTCGTCCAGAATTGCTTTTTGCATCTGCTTTGACTTCATTCAGGTTTGTGTCAAGGAATTCAGCCACCTGGCTCAGGGGTTCAAGTCCTATAGGGGGTCGGACGAGCGTAGGGGTGAATTCAACTCCGATGACGGCGCTGTATTTCTCGATAGTGGGAGTGATCTCTAGTCCTTCCATGCAAAATGTAGCGGTGGTAGGATCCCAGTAGAGCGTCATGGCTTGAATAAAAGCAGGTGGACACTCAATCTTCAGCAAGTCCAATAGGTACCCTAGTCGTGATTCCGCATACTTCTGGCTGGCTTCGCCCATGCCATCCCACCATGATTGGAGTTCAGCTCGGGGGATTTTGAACACTTGAATATCGTTCTTTCCCATCAAGTCTAAAATATGCAAATGATTTTAAAAAGTCAATCGTCAGAAATTACTTTAAACGTATGAATATGCAGATGTCATGAGGCATGTATGAGCTAACTTGATTGCATAGTTCAATTTGAAGAAATGGAGATTAGGACCTTTTTCAGGTCTTGAAAGCCTGACTCAAAGCCTAATTTGCATTTCAGAAAGTGAATTATGCAATTTAGTCAAGTTTACTCAGTGACTAAAGGGAACAGCAACGTCACATTCCATTGGTCAACACATCAAAGGAACAAAGTGGGATGCATTTTTATTACAGTCAAGATGTCTAATAGAAGAAAGGTAAAGAGAGGTTTCTCAAACAAGAAAGCCATAAAAGCCAATGGAACGTGAGGATCCAAATCACTCTTTTTCCAGAGGTCTACCCAAATGACAGTCGGTCATGAACTTTCCCTTAATCTAGGGTAGGGGAGTTATCTTCAGTGTTTTGGTCGAGAGGTTGTAGTTCCTCTGGCCATTCTCTAGTCCAGGGTATGACGACTTCGGGAGCCTTCTCAGGTTTCATCTTCTTGAGTGTGATATGCCTTGGCTTGGTCTTGATTGCAGGGCGTCTTTTCCTACCCCAAAAAGTAATCATGGGTATATCCTCCCTGGCCAGCAGTTCAGTCTTCCGACGGGCGTACGCTTCCCTAGCCAGCTGGTTGTGACGCTGTCTCTTCACCTCCAGATAATTCTTAAACATTTCGTCCGCTTGTCGCTTGAATCTGAGGTTATCGACGTAGTAGCGGGTTTGACAGTCCTCAGCATATCCTAGCTTACGTCCAGTCAGTTCCCGACCATGCACGAATCTAGTGAAGTGTAGCCTCGTGTTTGGTCCGGGGCGAGTAACTTTTCTCAAGTACTCGAAAGTTACCAACTCTGTTGAACTCTTAGGAAACAGCGACATCCTACCCTATAATCATTGTTGTTTCCATTAGTCACTTGAGTAATCTTCATGATGCGAATGCATATGGGTGTATGCAATGTATGAGTCATATCATGGAGCAGGAAATAAAGTACATTTAGAAATAAATGTCTTACCAACCACACTTTGGGGGATGTGGAGTGTCCCCCCGTATCAATGGGTGGTTTTAGGTATACCAACCATCCATAGACATGCGCATGAGACAAGTGGGTATACTCTAGAAAATCGAAAATCAGGTGAGGAACCTATGGCTCAGGCTCCCACGATCCACACGAGGCAGATTCCTCCCCAAGGGTACCTACCCAAGAGGGTTAGATATCGCCAATGCAGATGGTAGGCGGGAACGGGTACGAGAGTCTCAAGTGCCATCAAACACAAGATCCTTTTCGCACCTTTTCCCTATCTAAGGTAACCTAAGGGTGGTTGCAGTCGGGGTTTGACCGCCAGTGTGTGCGATGTGTCGTGATCATCACAATGCAAAGTCATGCACAGCAGTTTGTATCAAACACCGCTTCAGTAAATGCATAAAGTAAACATACATTCCCAACTCCAACCTGCAGGAAAAACGTCAACAATCACTCCACCCCTTATTTCTCCAATCTGCAAAAACATCTAACACAATGGTTAGTGTACGTACCTCATCTTCGAGAGCATCTGCGAAAAACAAGGTCAGATAAACCAAACAACTTTTTTTAATCGGCTCAAGTCCTCTGGAATTCGTAACCAGAGATTCTAGTTTAGAATAAGTCCCCAGTGGAGTGGCCAGTCTGTCGCGACCCTCCTCGAGGCGGAGGGCTAATGGGCCGCCCGATCGCTGGCTTTGTCGGACGCGGGCCTCTCCCAAGGTCCATTACCCAAGTCGCAACTGCTGGATATACGTGATTGACCTTCAGTGTGGTCTAGTGACATGTGATGAGTGTACATACCAAGGAGTCGCCACCAATCGTTTCGTGGAGGGTACGATCGGAAACCCTATCAAATAGTTGGGAGTGGTCTATTCGATTCTGCAGAAACTAGAGAAGTGGGTTCGGGGACTTAGTTACGCCAACTGTCAGAGTTGACGCCCTTTCGGTACCTAAACTGAATGGTTTATCTGATCCTAGGATTTCATACAGATGAGTGAGGTGCTGATCCTAAATCTAGGAATTCATGCAGATAGGAATTGCTATCCTATCAATCACAACCAATAGGAATAAATGCGCAAATCAAGGATCCAATGCATGCGGATAAAACACATGAAATCAGCATGGTATCCCTAATGAGGCCCTATTAGCCTAGAGAAATATCAATCAAGGCTTAGGAGTGATTTGGACATGATTCGCCCATGAGGGGCAGAATCGTAATTTTGAACAATTCGGGTAAAATTTACCCTTAAAAGGGTAAATCTGTCATTTTAGACGAATTGGGAAGTCAAAAGACAGTGGAAATAGGATTGGCCATCAATCCAATCCATTTCCTATTTTTCGGGAATTTCCAGGATTTTTCTGGAATTTTCAAGTGATTTTACCCTTGGAGGGGTAAAGTCGTCATTTGGACAAAGGCGAGAACTGAAAACCTCAAATATTAGGGTTGGTCGTCCACCTGACCCAAACCCTAACTTTAAGCAATTTTCAGAACTTGATTGAGACAAGAAAGACAATTTTCCCATTGAAGGGCAAAATCGTCATTTTGAGAAAAGGAGCGGGACTCGAAACCCAAACTTAAGAATTGGTCGTCTAATCGACCCTAATTCTTACTTTGGCATTATCAGCCTTATCTTGCATACACAGCAGAGGCGACTTACCCCTAAAGGGTAATGTCGTCAAGTCTCGGAAGAACGGATAAGAAACCCCAAAAATAGGGTTGACCAGTTGTCTGTGATCAATCCTCAATTTTTGGGGATTTCTAGGTGTCTAGGATTTTTCACAAATTTTTCCATATTTTTTTTTGGAATTTTCTGGAATTTTCTAGCATTTTTTGGATTTTCTAGGATTTTTCTGATTTTTTTTTATTTTTTAAAATCATTTTCGAAATTTTTTTATTTTTTTAAAAAATATTATTCGGGCCGGGTCGGGTGACCCGGCCCACGGCCCACGGCGACCGGCCCAGCCCGGACCCGGGCCCGAGCGACCCGCGCCCAAAACGACGCCGCTTCAGACCTCCCGCTTGAATTTTCAGATTCCCGCCCAAACTCAAACCTACGGCCTAGATTGCGCCGCGTGTCGACTGATGGACGGCCTGATCTTAGGCTGGAAACTAACGGTCCATATTGAAATGCTTGATCGCACTACAGCCGTCCGATCTAAGGAATTTCTAATTTCTGAAAATCATTTTTTAATTTCCGAAAAAAGCGAGATCGCGACACGTGGCAAGCCTACCACCGTCCGATCAAGTTTGTTATTTTATTTTTATTCGGTTTTAACTGAATGCGCTGACATGGCTGCCACGTGGGCGCCACGTCAGCGCCACATGGGTGTTGACTAGTCAACTTTTGTTGACTGGTCAACAGGGCTGCCGGGGAAGACGACCGGCGCCGGCTCTGTTTCGCCGGCGCCTCGTCGGAAGGCGGTTTCTCCACCTACAGGTCACCAAAGCTTGCGAAACCAACGTCGTTCGACTCATCTCGATCTCCTTTACAACATGTCGAAGCCTTGATATAGCAGAATCAAAGTTGATTAACTCACCAACCTAGGCCGGAGCTAATTTCCGACGAAAGTCCGCCCTAGCCATTTCTAGCGATATCCGAGCCTATCAATCAATCAGGAAGCATCGTGGGAGATCGAGGAGACTTACCTGGCCATCAGGGAAGGTCGACGTAGCTCAAGGCGAGCTCTCGAGCTCATATCCAGTCGCGGATAGGTGGAGGTCGACGCGAGGTTTTACACGATGAAAATGCGAAAAACGAGTTAGAGAATGATCAGGGAGGTGCAAGGAGTAATTCTAGATCGATAACTCGTAAAACAAACAAGCAGAACCCGAGTTGCCATTAACGACCGAGAGGAAGTTCGAGAAAGAGTCTCACCTGTTTCAAGGGCGTCGGTGAATGTGAGTCGATCCGACGCGTTCTCCGGGTTGAGGCGAGGCTAATGGGAGTGGCGGCGTCGAACGACGTCGTCTAGATCGCCAAGGATCCGAGCTCGAATCTCTCGAGCTTGGAGCTTCAATGGCCGCCGCGTTCTCTCTCTCTCCTCTCTCTGTCTTCGTCTGTCTCCCTCTCTCTGCCTCCCTTCTCCTCCTCCTTTTTCTGCCCGTCGCGAGCTCTCTCTCTCTCTCTTTACGAACTCTCCCTTTGCTCTCACTCTGTCCGCCGCGAGCTCTCTTTGTCTCTCTCTACGAACTCTCCCTTTGCTCTCACTCTGTGTGAACTCTCCTTCTCTCTCTCCGCCTTTTTGGTACTTGCTCGCGTCTGTTGGCGAACGCCCCCCCAACCGATTGCCGTTCTCCTCTCAACTGCCTTCTCAACGGATCATCCTACCCTCTTTTTCTGTTCGTGCCCAGGAGCCAAAGAGCAGAGAGTGTTTTTGCTCTATTGGTTTGATCAACCGGGTTGACTGGGTCGGTCAACCCGACCCAGTTGACCCGGTTCTAAATTTTCTGTTCAAATTGGATGTCCTGATGTACCAATATCACAAAATTGACATCAAAATTAGACTCTATGGCACAGACTCCACCTAGAAATGTGATTTTCGTGACAAATTCCTTTTGAATTGATTGAAAACCCCAAATGTAGAGTATGATCCGAATTTGATTTTTTACCAAATTGATGCTCTTAATGGGCGAATTGGCCACAATTGAACTGACCATTAGATTTATGGGGTCGAATACTATAGGGAGGAAGCATTGGGATCCTATGGTTGTCACTCGAAAAAGTTTAATTTTGGAATTGGCATTATAGGGACTAAAATGAAAAGAATTTTTTGCAATTAGGTCCCTAAAGCCAAAATTGATCAAATCAGTGCACAATTCAGTCAAATTGAAACGTCGGGAAATCAAGTCGAATGTCAAGATTTGGGAAATGCAAAATATTGCAAATAAAAAGACTCAGAGCATATTTTTTTGACAAATTTAACCCTGTGCGTTACAAAGAAACACACAAAATTAAACTTGAATTTCGACTCTTGATGAGGTCAAAATGATAAGAAAATTAAAATAAAAATATTGACTATTTTCCTATATTTTTGTGACCTCAAATTCTATTTTTGTTGATTTTTCTAGTATTTTCCTATTTTCCAAAAATACTAAAAAATGTGAAAAATATGAAAAATTATTTTTTGGTCAAGAATGGTTCCTTGGGCTTGGCCAAGGCCACCAAAGTTGATTTTGTAATTTTTTTACTTTTTATGGATTTTTTGTGATTTTTCAAAAATAAAACTGAAAAAGACTTGGTCAAAAATCAGGTGTCAACAAGAGCGAATTGCTAGAATACTTTAATTTGCCTGGAAAGATTGTCGAACTGATTGCTGTTGAAGTACCTGAATCTATCTCTAGAAAGGGAAAAGAGAAAGTAGCAAGGTCTAGTTCGAAATCAACTACAAGAAAACCCTCACCAATAAGGCTTGGCGGCACTAAGGCAAAGGTTGAAGATGATGATGATGTCCTGTTTAATAATTTTGTGAAAAACATTGGGTTTAATATAGATGCAAACTTTCCTGATCCTCCGTTCCAAAGTCAAGCACATAAGGACAAGTTTGAGTCCTTGAAACAAAGAGGCATCATACCACACAAGGTGTTTGAACTGAAATACTTTGACAGGAATGGTATCCCTCTTCGGAAGCATCTTCAAAAGGTCAATTTAGATAACTTCATAACCCAAAGGAGTTACACTTTTCCTGATTTGGTAGCCTATTTTTACTCTAATCTTCATTTTGCCAACTTCAACTCTATGTTCTTCACTGTGCGTAGAAAGCAATATGTCTTCAATGTTGATGAATTGACTTCCATTATGGGAACTAGTAAAAGGGCTTTCAAACCCTTGGATGTTACTGCTGAAAAAGCCTTTTGCTTTCTTACTGGAAAAACAAGTTTTTCTAGAGAGTCAAAATCTCACATTGCCTACAATGATTTCCCTCTGAAGCACACCATGATGCACAAGGTTGTCATTGAATGCCTCACGTCAAAGGCAGCCTCAAAGACAGACATCTCAAAGTATGAGGTAAAATTGTTGTGGGGTATCTTGCAGGGAAAGAAAATTTCTTTTGCCCACACGGTCCTACTTCACATGTATAGAACAGTCCTCAAGCCCAAGGGACATTTACCTTATGCTGGTCTGATCTATAAAAATAGATTATTTTAAGACCAAGGCTTCTGTAGATTTTATCAAACAACAAATTCCTTTGATGACTGCTGGTGAAATTATGATGGACAAGATGGGATTCAAAATGACTCCTACTGGCTGGAAGACCAAGAACAATGAACCAGTTCTTGTAGAGTTCGAGGATGAGTCAAAACAGAAATCCCCAAAAAGGAGAAAGGTTATGGCCATCAAGGGTCAACAAGAAGACACCTCCTCTGATGATCATTCCAGAGAAAGTAAAGAAGAATCCGACTCTGAAGCTACACAATCTAAAGGTGCATCAGATGGAGTAGCGAAACTGAGAGTCAAAGTGCGCAAAGCAATGAAGAAGAAGGAGATGTCGATGAAACACAGTCCACATATAGTGCTGTATACATCTGTGAACTAACTGAGGAAGAATTCCTTACTACGTGGACTGAAGAGGATACTACAAGAAAAGAGAGTGAAACAGAGTATGGTGATACTCTTTTCAATTTTGATTATGAGCAATAGTCTGCACAAATACAAGCACAGATGGCCTTAGAAGATCAGGTGGCAGAGCCAGATGATATTAAGACTTATTCCATATCCTCTACCCGATTGACTGTTCACAAAGCCGCCTCAAGCTTGGCAACATCAATTGTACAAGAGGATCAACTTTTGAGTGCTCAGTCAATACCAATGGACATTGATGAAGAGATAGAATTTGTGCCCAGTACAAAGGCTAAAGGGAAAAGGGCTATAACTCAGGGGGAGCCTTTACCTGCAACCTCTGATGTTTTTCTGACAGAAGTTTGTGCTTCTCAAGCCTTTCCCAAAGCTCAATCTGAGGGGGAGAATGTGTCAAGAAAAAAGATTGACTCTACAAATCAAGAACAATCTTCTACAGCACCACAGGTTGAAATTCAGAAGCAAATAGAGAATCTTCAACAAATCCTTATCCAGAATCTGGCTGCTATGGAAACAATGCTAGATCAGAAACTGCATAGCTTTGAACAGAAGATTGATGGGAAGTTGTAGGGTATGGCAAATCAGGTGACCAATCTAGAGAAGTCTATTGACTTGTATGGTAGAATGTTCTGTGCTGAGATTGCAAACATGCCTTCATACACGCTGGTCAGGACTGACAGAGTAGCTTCAGGACTACCTACAACTCAAAATGTTAGAAGCCATGCTCAAAGAATGGGCGCAGGATATGTCAGAGCTTCTTCAGTAGAGGCTGACGCAGAGCCTGAAGATATTCCATCTTCTTCAAAAATGCCCCCACATTCTGCTTCTTAATTTTTTTTCAAGTACAAGGAGTTCATTTGCTCTACAACATTTTTTTATCTATTATTTTTCAATTGAATTGCTCCTATTCTCTGTAATATACATTCTTTTTGCTGTTGACAAAAAGGGGGAGAGATTCTTCATATCTCTATTGACCACAGTGCAGGATATGAATTGCAGGATACTTACAGTGCAGGATATGAATTGCAGGATACTTTCTGATTATATTTGCTCACGAGAAAGATATTCTACTCTGATTATATTTGCCTACAGGAGCAGATCAAGTGATTACTTATATTTATTACTGATCACAGTTTCACTCTTTACAATTCTTGATATACATTGTTTCATTAAGTTTTGTAGTTTTGTCACCATCAAAAAGGGGGAGATTGTTGTGGAAATTCTCCTTATATTTTGATTCTGACAAAACTATCAAAAGGATTTGTATAATGTTTTATGATGCAGAAAGAATGAGTAAGCAGCAGGTTGTTTGGATCTAATTCTGTCACGAAGGGTTAGAATGAGTGCTTCTGGACGAAGGGTCAGACGGAGTGCTTCTGGACCGAAGGTCAGAAGGAGTGCTTATGGACCGAGGGTCAGATGGAAGTGCTTCTGACGAGGCCAGATGGAAGTGTTTCTGACGATGGTCAGATGGAGTGCATCTGAAGACCTCCAGATGGAGTTGCTTCTAAGGATCAGGTTCAACATGATCTCCTATTTGAACATTTCTTGCAACGATCTACATGTAGTGACAGATGGACCTTATCAAATCTCCGAATTACCATTCCACTATAACTGATCAAATTCATCAAGTTCTTCATGAAGACGAAACTTGAAATTAGTTAGTTTCTGCATTTCCAAAACATGAAGACCCACGAATGGCAGGTTTCCGATCAAGGCAAGGTTCCTTATGGAAGTTTATGATATTCGATTGACATGATGTCCATTCTATTCAATCAAGGGATCTTCTACAATTGGATGTTACCTTCCAAGAATATCTTTTCGGGGACCAATACTGATTTACCACACTTATGGAAACTGAAGATTTAGTTGTATGGGCCACTGAATTAGAATGGTTCAATATCTTCTTCAACGGTTTTCATATATTCTAAGATACAGTCTCGTTCAATCACGATTGATGACGTCCAATCAAGGATTGAAGAGTGATCCCTTGGCCGGGTATCCAATGGCTAGTTTGGAGGCAGGGGAGTATAAAAGAAGAACCATGGTGATCTGAGAAGTAGAATGAATAAAAATCCAAAGTACAAGCGTGATTCGAATTTTACCCAAAAATATTCTGAGTGCTCAAAATCTCATTCATTGTGAGAATCTGTAAGAGAGAAAAATCGAGTGGTTGAGTGACTGTCATCGTGGGAGAGTGGACGTAGACTTGACAAGCCGAACCACTATAAACTCAGCGTGCTCTTTTCTCTTCCCTACTTCATTACTGCGTTTAATTTTTGTACTATCACCCGTTGTTCCTATTTATTGATCGTGTATTGAAATTATTTTTAATTCCGCAAGAAATTTCAATTTAGTTGTCGATTACCTATTCACCCCCCTCTAGGTGTCATTGCTAGACCCAACAGTAGTACTGCAAGAGTGGCTGACTTTTGGCTTGAATGAATATTTTAAAGGTCTTTATCATATACTATCAAACCTTTAGAACTTTAGTCCTGAGAATATTGTTGTTTGGCGAAGTTGCACTAAAGAAGTTACGCGGGTGTGTCTACTTAGTATGTCAATGAGTGTTCGGAGAATATTGTTGGATGGTAAATGCTTATAGTATTGTCAAATTGAATGCTCTAAGAGTTCTTCTCTGATAGGTGCTATATGCGAAGGGTATGGCATTTATGAACTTGTTGTTATAATACTCAAAATCATTGTTGGATCTAGCAATATCACCTAGAGGGGGGTGAATATGTGATTCTGAATATAATTGAAATTTCTTACGGAATAAAAAATAATTCAGTGTACGATTAGAATCAGGAACAGTATAACAGTGTGCAAAAAGTCTAAACACAAAAGTAAGAGTTTAGAGTAGAGAATATTGCACACGACGATTATAGTGGTTCGGCTTAAATCAAGCCTACGTCCACTCTCCCACGATGAAAGCCGATCAGCTGGATTTCACTATGAAAAATCATGAGAATTACAAACACTCAATCACTTGATTTTTCTCTCTATCAGATTTTCACAATGAATAGGATTTTGGGTACACAGAATATTTTCGGATAGAACTCAGATTATGCTTGCACTTTGGATTGTTGTTCGCCTTCTTTCTTTTTAGTCCATCATGGTTCTTCTTTTATACTCCCCTGCCTCCGAACTAGCCATTAGATTCCCAGCCAAGGGATCGCTCTTCAATCCTTGATTAGACGTCATCAATCGTGATTGAACGAAACTGTATCTTCAGAAGATATGTAGACCGTTGAGTAAGATATTGAACCCTTCTGATTCAGTCGCCCATACAACTGAATCTCCAGCTTTCATAAGTGTGATAAGTCTGAGTTGGTTTCCGAAGGAATATTCCTTAGAAGATGATATCCCATTGTAGAAAGTCCCTTGATTGATTGGAAGGGATATCAGGGCAATCGAATATCACAAGCTTTCCATAGGAATCTTGCCTTGATCGAAAACCTGCCATACGTGGGTCTTCACGTTTTGCAAATGCAGAAACTGATCTTTCTCGGGCTTCGTCTTAGAACAGATTTGTTTCTAACTAGATCAGTTGACACGGAATGGTAATACGGAGATTTGATGCGATCCATCCGTCACTGTTTAGATCGTCAGAAGCACTTCCATCTGACCCTCAGTCAGAAGCACTCCATCTGACCCTTCGTCAGAAGTACTTCCATCTGACCCTTCGTCCACGCGACAAAATTAGATCCACTCAACCTGCTGCTTACACATTCTTTCTTCATCACATAACATTATACAATTTCTTACGATAGTTTTGTCAGAATCAAAATATAGGAGAATTTCCACAACAATCTCTCCCTTTTTTATGGTGACAAAACTACTCTTATTGCAAATACATATATGTGAATTTAAAGCTTTTAAACAGTGATATAAACGAGTAATCATCCGATTTGCTTCTGCAGGTAATCATCATTAGAGATCCTGTACTAAAAATACTCCTGTAGAAGAACATGATCAGAGTATAGATGCATAATGAAAGTATGAACAGAGTGTGGGTATCTATCAGAGTGTGGTTATCCTGCACAAAAATAAACTCTTCTCCCCATAATGAGAGTATAAACAGCGTATAGATATCTCTGCTCAAGATGATATCAATCCCTGCACAAATAGATTCTTCTCCCCTTTTTTGTCAACATCAGAAAGAGTGTATAAAGCAAAAAAAAAAATCCGGTCAATTTTAAACAAAATAGAGTAAAGGTTGTATCATAGCAAAGAGTAACTTTTTACCAAAAAAAATATAAAATTAAGAAGATGTTGGTGGAGGCATTTTTTAAGAAGATGGACGATCTTCAGGCTCGTTATCAGCTTCTACTAGGGAAGGTCCTTCATAGCTTCTTCCCATTCTCTGAGCATGGCTTCTAACAGCTTGAGATGAAGGCAGTTCTGAAGCTGTTCTGTCAGTTCTGACCAGTGTGTAGGTAGGCATGTTGGCGACCTCGGCACAAAATATTCTGCCATATAGATCAATTGACTTCTCCAATTTGGTCACCTGACTAGTCATACCCTGCAACTTCCTATCGATCTTCTCTTCAAAAATCTATAGTTTCTGATCAAGCTTTGTTTTCATAGCAGCCAGAGTCTGAAGAAGAATATGTTGAAGATTCTCAAAATGTCCTTGAAGTTCCACCTGTGGTTCTGGAGGAGCAGGTTCTTGAGATGAGGTGTCAATCCCTTTTGTAGCTAAATTCACCTTCTCAGTTTGTGCTTTGGGAAAAGCTTGAGAGGCAAACACTTCAGTGAGACAGACATCAGATGTTGCAGGCATGGGCTCCCCCTGAGTTATAGCCTTCTTCCCTTTATCTCTTAAGCTGGGCGCAGATTCTACATCTTCATCAATGTCCATAGGTATGGACTGAGCACTCGACAGTTGATCTTCTCGTGCAATTTCTGATGCCAAGCTTGGAGCAGTTCTGTGGATTGTGAGTCTGGTGGAGGATATAGAATATGCCTCGATGTTATCTGGCTCTGCCTCTTGCTCTTCTGAGACCAGCTGAGCTAGGACTTGTGCTAACATCTATTCATGATTAAAATTGACAAGAGCATTATCATACTCTATCTCATCCACATTTCTGTCAGCATCCTCCTCTGTCCACATTGTGAGGAACTCTTCCTCAGTAAGATCACAAGGATATACAACCTTTTCTTTTGGTTGTGTTTCTGTTTCATCTACTCCTTCCTCATTCCTTTCAGCACTTTGATCCCCAGATTCACCTTCTTCATCTGATCCACCTCGAGATTTTGTAGCTTCAAAGTCATACTCCAATGTTCCTTCTTCACTTGCCTCTGAGTCCTTATCAGTTGAGCTGTCTTTTTGTTGTCCCTTGACAGCCATAACTTTTCTCCTCTTTGGAGATTTCTGTTTGGACTCATCCTCGAAATTCACAATGACTGGTTCATTGTTCTTTATCCTCCATCTAGCAGGAGTCATCTTGTATCCCATCTTTGTCACCATAGTTTCACCAGCAGTCATCAGAGGAATTTCTTGTTTGATAAAGGCGTTCAATCCACCAATCTTGAAATGATTTATTATTCTATAGATCAAAGCCGCAAACGGTAGTTGTCCTTTTGGCTTGAAAACAGACCTGTACATGTGTAATAGGACTGTGTGACCAAAAGAAATCCTCTTTCCTATCAAGATGCCCCACAATAGTTTTGCCTCATACTTCGAGATGTCTGTTTTAGAGGCTGCCTTGGGTCTAAGACATTCAATGATCAACTTGTGCATCATGATGTGTTTTAAGGGAAAGTCACTGTAGGCAATATGCGACTTCGATTCCCTTGAGAAGCTTGATTTGCCAGTTAGGAAGCAAAAGGCTTCTTCTGCAGTGACATCTAGAGGTATGAAATCTCTCTTTCTGGTTCCCATGATAGATGCCGATTCATCAACAGTCATAATATACTGCTTTCTTTTCATCGTGAAAGCCAAGGAGTTGAAGTTGACAAACTAAAGATTTGAGTTGAAGTAGGCTACCAGATCAGGAAAGGTATAGCCCATATACGTTATGAATTGATCTATCTTCACTTTTTGTAGATGCTTCCTCAGATAAATGCCGTTACTATCAAAGTACTTTAACTCAAACACCCTGTGAGGTATAACACCTCTCTGTTTCATGAATTCAAACTTGTCTTTGTGAGCCTGATTCTGGAACATGAGATCAGGAAAGCTTTTATCCACATTAAACCCAATATTCTTCACAAAATCATTGAACAGAATGTCATCATCATCTTCAACATTTGCCCTAGTTCCGCCAGGTCTTATAGGGGATGGTTTTCTTGACTTCGAACTAGGCTCTGCCATTTTCGCTTTTCCTTTTCTAGATGCCGATTCAGGTTTTTCTACAGCAATTGGATCAATTATTTTTTTCAGGTAAACTAATAAACTCGAGCAATTCACCTTCACTTTCGAACTGATGAGCATTCAGCAATCTTCTAAGTTCATTGCTAGAATCCCCTGCTTCATTAATACTATCGTACATTGGCTTAATAGAATGTGCCATTGCTTCTTTTCCTTCAAAAGCAGACAGAGACAAACCTTTTGCCAATCGGAATGCCTCACGTTGTTCGTTGATTTGGGTTTCCGTAGGTTCGGCGCTGCTTGCAGTTGAGGCGGAAAACTTTCTCTTCAACTGAGGAGTCTTCTTCGAGTCAGAGGCTGATTTTGGAGCCATTGATACGTAGAAAGTTTGAAACTTTGGATGAAAGAGTGTTGTTTTGAGGAAGAAATCGAGAGCGAGAGATCTTGAATACGGTTTTAGGGTTTTGATTTGAGAAAGATTTGAAAGTGAGAGAACAGAGGTGACGGTTCGGTGTTTTATAAAAGAGGCGGTTATTTTTGGAAACAAAATCAATAAAAGAAAATTCTGATCTTCTAAAAAGAAATAAAAGAATTTCTTTAACAAATCAATTAATCACCGTCAATCAGATATTCGGAGATATATATTCATATGAGAAACTTACGTTAAAGAGAATTTTAATAGTTAACTAACCTTGATTTATGAACTTTTCCAAAAAAATGTGAATTTCTTCTTACGCGCCTTTTAGCGTTCCTTCTTATTCTCTTTCTGACTCTCCCTCTGACGCTCCTTCTGGCGTTCCTTCTGACGCTCCTTCTGGCGTTCCTTCTGATTCTCCTTCTGACTCTCCCTGTTCTAAAATATACTTAAGAAGGAGGATTAATGATGGATAATTCATTTCTAATAAAATTAAAAGTCTGCTTATCCAATGGTTTAGTGAAAATATCTGCAAGTTGATTTTTCGTATCAATGTATTGAATGTTAACATCACCATTCTGAACATGATCACGTATGAAGTGATGCTTGATCTCAATGTACTTTGTTCTTGAGTGAAGTATGGGATTTTTTGCAAGATTTATGGCACTTGTATTGTCACAAAGGATTTCCACAATTGATTCTTCAACACCATAATCTTTGAGCTGTTGTTTTAGCCAAAGTATTTGAGCACAACAACTTTCAAGAGATACGTATTCTGCTTCAGCTGTACTAAGTGCCACTGTATTTTGCTTCTTGAAATACCATGAGACAAGCATGTTTCCCATGAGCTGACAAGTTCCAGATGTACTTTTCCTATCTATTTTGCAACCTGCAAGATCTGCATCTGAATATTCCTTTAGTATAAAATCAGAAGATTTAGAGTACCACAAACCATAGTTGGGATACGTCCCAATGTATTTGATTATTCTTTTGACGGCTGATAGGTGTGATTCTCTTGGGCTTGATTGAAATCTTACGCATAAACAGACACTATATAGGATGTCTGGTCTTGAAACTGTGAGATAGAGTAGTGATCCAATCATACTTCGATATAGTTTGGGATCAACTTCCTTTCCATCTTCATCTTTATCTAATTTGGAGGAGTGAGACATGGGAGTTTCTATCTTTTTGCCGTTCTCCAAACCAAACTTCTTCACTATTTCCAGTGCATACTTTTGTTGATATATGAAAGTTTCTTTCTGAGATTGATGAATTTGAAGACCAAGAAAGAATCATAATTCTCTCACCATACTCATCTCAAATTCATCCTGCATTACTTTAGAATATTTCTTGCAGAGAAGCTCATTAGAAGAACCAAATATAATATCATCAACATAGATTTGAACTAGAAGAATATCCTTACCTTTTCTTTGAATAAAAAGAGTAGTGTCTACATTACCTTTTGTAAAGTTGTGTTGAGATAGAATGTTACTCAACCTTTCATACCAAGCACGAGGTGCTTGTTTCAGTCCATAGAGTGCCTTTTTTTAAGACAAATACCAAATCATTTTCTCTAAGTTCTTCGAAGCCAGGGGGTTGTTCAACATATACCTCTTCTTTGATGTAGCCATTTAGAAAAGCACTTTTCACGTCCATCTGAAAAAGTTTGAAATCATTGTAACAATCATAAGCAAGAAGTAGCCTAATGGCTTCTAACCTGGCAACCGGTGCGTAGGTCTCATCGTAGTCTATTTTTTCTTCCTGAGAATAGCCTTTTTGCTACAAGTCTTGCTTTGTTTCTTACAACCTTTCCTTTGTCATCCAGTTTGTTTCTGAATACCCACTTAGTTCCAATTACTGGACGATTTTTGGGTCTGTTGACCAATTCCTAAACATTGTTGACTTTAAATTGATGTAACTCTTCCTGCATTGCATTTATCCAGTTTTCATCTGCTAATGCATCTTTAATCCTTTTTTGTTCTAATTCAGATATCAATGCTATGTTGCTCATTGCTTGCTTGAATTTTGATCTTGTCTTTATGCCATCACTTATACTTCTTATGATAAGTTCCTTTGGATAACTTGACTTGTGCTTCCAACTTTTGTCGAAGAAATCATTTGAGGATGTTGTGGGTTCATTCTGCTCATCTTCTGGTCTTTCTTCAACTGAGAGAATTTCCTTCTGAACATTCTCAACATTCACATCTGAGTCTTGCTTTTCTCCTGAATCTTCTTGTGAGTCTGGGACTGGAGGAAGTGTATGAACTTGAATAGATTCAGGTTCATCATTCTGATAGCTTTCATCGAACTTGATGTTTACTGATTCTTCAACAACACGAGTGTTCTTGTTGTAGACTCTGTAGGCTTTGCTCGTTGTTGAATATCCCAAGAAAATTCCTTCATCTGATCTCTCATCAAACTTTCCAATTCGATCATTAGCATTCTTTAGAATAAAGCATTTGCAACCGAATACATGAAAATATGCAACGTCAGGCTTTCTTACTTTGAAGATTTCATAGGGGGTATTTTCACTAAAAGGTCTGAGAGAAATTCGATTTAAAATATAACAGGCTGTGGAAACGGCCTCAGCCCAAAAATGAAATGCAATTTTACTCTCAATAAGAAGAGTTCTGGCCATTTCTTGCAAGGATCTATTTTTCCTTTCTACTACCCCATTTTGTTGAGGAGTATAAGGTGCAGAGAAGTTATGCTGAATTCCGAAATCAGTGCAAAAATTTGAGAAACTTTGATTTTCAAATTCTCCCTCATGATCCGTTCTCAAACTAGAAATGGTGTAACCCTTTTCATTTTGAATTCTTTTAGCAAGTTTTGAAAAAGACATAAAAGCCTCACTTTTGTGAGCTAGAAATAAAACCCATGTAAATCTAGAGAAGTCATCAACTATGACAAGACAGTATTTCTTACCTCCAAGGCTTAAGGTTCTGTTCGGTCCAGAGATGTCCATATGAAGTAGCTGCAGACAATGCTTAGTGGACACTTGATTTAAGGACTTAAAAGAACTTCTTACCTGCTTGCCTAGTGTGCATGCATGACATAGTCCACCTTTCTCAAATTTCGTTTGAGGTAACCCTAGAATAAGTCCCTTCTTGGAAAGCTTTGAGATATGTTTTATACTAATATGACCTAACTTTATGTGCCAAAGATCAGATTCATCCTTAAAAGAAATAAGACATTTTGCACTTTCACAGTTAGCATCAATATCTAAAAGGTAAATATTCCCATGCCTTCATCCCGTGAAGGATTGCTTCTTGTCCTTGCTCATACTTGTACATTTTAAATCTTGGAAGCAAATATCATAGCCAGAGTCACAGAGTTGACTTACAGAAATTAAATTATAGTTCAATCCTTTGACTAGAGAGATATCTTTAACCGTCAGATTTCCAATTTTTACATTTCCCTTCCCAATGACCTTTCACTTGTTCTTTCCTCCAAAGGACACGCTTCTACCATTACAATCTGAGAAGGACATAAATACATCTGGATTTCCAGTCATGTGACTTGAACAGCCACTATCCAGAAACCACTTGTTCTTCCTTCTCTTTGGTACCTGCAAGAAATAAACAAATTACTGTTTCTTTGGTACCCATGCTTTCTTGGGTCCTTCTGTGTTAGTAGGTTTTGACCTTTTAACAGGTCTCCAAATTTTCTTGCAATAATCCTTAGTATGACTAGGATCACCACAGTTCACACAGGATTGTCGAATATAAGATCTAGTGAAATGCTTATGAAAATGATGCTTGTAATCAGAAAATGTTGATTTTCGAAATTCAGTTTTAAAGGAATTTTTTAGATTACTCTCTTTTTTAAAACCTAACCCAGATCGGTCATTGAAGGGTATTTGTTTTGAAATAATGTTATTCAGAGTTTCTGAGCTTTGTGAAAACCTTTTTGAGATATCGGAAACCTTTTCTTTCAGAGAAGCATTTTCTTTTGAAATCAAATCATGATTTTCTTTCAATTGGTGAAACTCTTGTTGTAGAAAATCGATTTTTTCTTTTTGAGATAAATTCTGCTGTTTTAAGGACGAATTTTCCTTTTTCAAACTAGAAACTTTTTCAAGAGCTTCTTTGTAGTTTCTACACAATTCATCAATATACTCAGTAACTTCATCAGGGAGTTCAGATGAACATACCTCAGTTTCTGAGTCTTAATTTGAATTTGATTCGGCCATGAGACAGATGTTTGCGTAATCATTTTCACTTTCATCAGAATCACTTAGAGTATCTGCCTTTAGGGCCTTCTTGTACTTCTCATACTTGAGTTTGTCCTTCTTCAAAATTGGACAGTTCGGTTTGATATGTCCTGCCTTCTTACAGTGAAAGTAGATCACGTCTTTGCTATCTTGTGAATCGTTGCTTGACATTTTCATATCATTCTTCTTCCAAGGTTTCTTCCCTTTGATGTTTCTAGCTTTCCGAGCCATCTTTCTAAATTTCTTGACCATAAGGGCTAATTCTTCATCATCCTCATCTTCATCATCTGTATCAGAAAGAAATTGAGCAATTTCAGTTCTCAAGGCAATAGATTTTTTACCTTTTTGTTCTCCCTTCTTGTTTCCTCGTTCTGTTTCATAAGATTGCAAAGTCCCGACTAGCTCATCCACCGAGAGTGGTCTGATTGTTTGACATTCTTGAATTGATGATTTGATGTAATTACAATCATCTATGAGTCCACGTAGTATTTTCCTGACTTGCATTGGTTCAACAATAGACGCGCCTTGTCTTGCAAGTCCACTTGCCAAGGTCTGAAACCTGTCTATCATATCTGCAATAGATTCATCAGATTTCATTTGAAATGCTTCATAGTCACTCAGTAAAATACTGAGCTTCGTTTCTTTTACTCGATTTGTTCATTGAAAGGTAATATGAAGTCTATCCCATATTGCCTTAGATGATTCTTCCTCTGAGACACGATTATAGAGAGGGGTAGATAAGGCACAAAAGAGAGCATTGACAGCTTTAGAATCAAGGCCTCTTCTTTTAGCCTTTTCAGCATCGGTCATTGTTGTGACAGGATTTGCTCCGTCAGCAGAGGTTGGATTTGTAACAGTTGCAGGAACTACTCCATTCGTGACAACATCCCACATTAGATCATCATAGGCTTTGAAGAACCACTTCATCTTGTTGCTCCACATATTGTAGTCCTTCCCATCAAAGTATGGTGGCTTGTTGGCAAAGTGCGAGTCTCTTGTTCTTGAAGAGTGATTGCTAGACATAGTAGATCGTTAGCTCTGAAGTCAATAAACACTTCGTAAATATGAGTAACCTGCTTTGATACCAATTGTTGGATCTAGCAATATCACCTAGAGGGGGGGTGAATAGGTGATTCTGAATATAATTGAAATTTCTTGCGGAATAAAAAATAATTCAGTGTACGATTAGAATCAGGAACAGTATAATAGTGTGCAAAAAGTCTAAACACAAAAGTAAGAGTTTAGAGTAGAGAATATTGCACACGACGATTATAGTGGTTCGGCTTAGATCAAGTCTACGTCCACTCTCCCACGATGACAGCCGATCGGCTGGATTTCACTATGAAAAATCATGAGAATTACAAACACTCAATCACTTAGTTTTTCTCTCTCTCAGATTTTCATAATGAATAGGATTTTGGGTACACATAATATTTTCGGATAGAACTCAGATTATGCTTGCACTTTGGATTGTTGTTCGCCTTCTTTCTTTTTAGTCCATCATGGTTCTTCTTTTATACTCCCTTGCCTCCGAACTAGCCGTTGGATTCCCAACCAAGGGATCGCTCTTCAATCCTTGATTGGACGTCATCAATCGTGATTGAACGAAACTGTATCTTCAGAAGATATGTAGATCGTTGAGTAAGATATTGAACCCTTCTGATTCAGTCGCCCATACAACTGAATCTCCAGCTTCCATAAGTGTGATAAGTCTGAGTTGGTTCCCGAAGGAATATTCCTTAGAAGATGATATCCCATTGTAGAAAGTCCCTTGATTGATTGGAAGGGATATCAGGGCAATCGAATATCACAAGCTTTCCATAGGAATCTTGCCTTGATCGAAAACCTGCCATACGTGGGTCTTCACGTTTTGCAAATGCAGAAACTTATCTTTCTCGGGTTTCGTCTTAGAACAGATTTGTTTCTTACTAGATCAGTTGACACAGAATGGTAATACGGAGATTTGATGCGATCCATCTGTCACTGTTTAGATCGTCAGAAGCACTTCCATCTGACCCTTTATCCACGCGACAGAATTAGATCCACTCAACCTGCTGCTTACACATTCTTTCTGCATCACATAACGTTATACAATTTATTACGATAGTTTCGTCAGAATTAAAATATAGGAAAATTTCCACAACAACGAAATCTTGTGCATGAGCATGTTCTAACATATCCGGATGTGTACTAACTAAAGTTCGGGGATGTGGACATTTTGCTCATTTACTCATAACCCATGGAGTTATGGGAAGATTCTGTTATGTAACTGGGTGTCCTTGCTATGTGATTGAGCTGGTCTTCGAGGCGATATGAGACGTTTACAATTGTACAACAGGAGTGGTCAAGATATGACAGTGACATTAACATGTTTCTTGTGCACAACATCACAATCTCATATTATGGCATAGTATCTTGTGAGGTTATTACTTATAATAAGTTTCTGGAACAACACTAATTTTGATCGCTTGAAACTTGGGAGCTTACTTGTTTTTATCGTTGCTTGTATTCCTTATTGGATGGAATATTCGGCTCGTTGATGTTTTCCAGGTAAGCAGCATGGCTAGTTTACCGACCATCTCATATGGCGTACCACTTTGCATGACGTGGAGCTTGGTGCCTTTCACTATCCTGAGGCTACTCGGGCTAGAGTTTATCCATGTCACGGTGACCATGTGGGTCCACGGCGGGCTCGATGTAGGGGAGGTCCCCCACCATTTTGTCGCAATTTATGGCTGCTTAGAGGATAGCCTGGACTTCGTAGACCCTCCGCCGTTCGATTATGTGGCACCTTAATTGGTTTTGGTGACTACAGTAGGGTAGTAGGATGTTGTTGTACGGCAAAAGCCGAAGTCTAAGTTGGACAGGTTGTCGAGTTAGTGATATGTGAGTTTTTGTTGGGAATAGTTGTTCTGGCTATGGTTTCTTTTTGTATACCGAGTAGGGCGACGTGCCACTTTTTGGATGCCGCCTGATGATGTCTTTCAGGTTGTAACTAAAACGAACCCCACCTTTATCGGCCAGCGATAAATAAGTGTTGTGTCATGCGCTTAATTTTTATTTAGTTATTATATATTAGTAGTGTACGTAGCGAGCTTGGGACGCCACGGTCGGCTCTGAGCATCACAGTTAAGGACTGAATAGACACAAATAAAAGGTTTATGATCGAATTGACATCAATACAAAAGATTTAGGGCTGAAATGACATCAATACAAATGGTTTAGGTCCGCTAGAATAGGTTTAGGACTTTTTCGGTACTTTTTGTTGGAAAATATGATATATTTTGATGGGTGAGTGAATGAGAAATTGCTTCTCAAAGAACACTCTAGAGTTAGAAGTGGAAAGTGACAAAACACTAGTCCCACATTAGAAAGAAAGAAGGCCAGTGCTTTATATGTAGTTACACTTCTTTTGAGTGGTAACTATCATAACACAAGTACTTTACCTCGCGCGCAGGCGCATGGGGTACAAGTCCCAGACCCCAACGGAGGCCCGACGAGCTAAAACTTGGGCTCCAGCGCACAACCCGAGTACACTAGGGGTGTGCAAATTGGGCTGGACCGGTTCGGACCGGCCCAGGATCGGCCCGGACAGGCCTGATTGGTCCGGTCCTTGAGGTTGGCGGTCCGGTCCCCGGTACAAATAAATGGGACCGGTGACTGGGCGGTCCGATCCCCGGTTCCATGGTTTGGGACCGGACCTGCCCGGCCTGAACTGGACAGCCAATATATATTAAAAAAATTAATCTATATCTAAGTTAACCTAATTTTAACATTTTGAGAAACTCCGTAAATCTCATTCCATGCATCTTGAGTTTAGTGGTGTTATTGTACGTATTATTTAGCAATTTGGGTTTTGATATTACTTTGGGACAAAACCATCTCTTAATTGATGATAAGATCTATTCCTTATGATGGGCACGTGCACGAAGAATAACCACGCACGTGCATGAGGACAGAAACTCGAGTCATTATGCAGATTTGAGAAATCTATTTTTTTTCACAACCAAAAATAAAAAAGAAAGAAATAAAATCGGAGTTCAGTTCCATCGCCCACCTGTGTTTAGTGAGCCACATGCGAGCGTCGATTACGAGGAGAAAAGATCATGTGAAGCCTTCAAGGCCGGATCGAACACACGTTGGGCGGCCTTAGAATTTACATGGTTGTCTTGCCGTCGTAGGTTGATTATAAATTATAAATTAACATTGTATTGTAATTTCTGAGGGCTAGATTTTTATAAGCAGTTAGAGTTAGCGGTCCTATTGGGCCCGGACAGGGATAGGCCTGGACCGGGACCGGTCTGACCTCCGGTCCGTGGTCCCGAAAATATGGGGACCGGGACTACTGGTCCGGTCCCCGGTTCCATGCCAGGACCGGATCGGCTCGGACTATGCACACCCTTAGCGTACACGAATGCATGACAGAAAAGTGGGCCTCGCGACAAGCTTATTTTTGCCTTTTGTTTTAACTTTTTCCAACTCAAACCGTTACAAATTTATTGTAACAGCTGCTGAATTGAATTAGTAACGGCAGGCAAATGACATTAAATTTTGCCATTATAGAATTAAAGCATAACGGCTTTGCTGTTATGGTTCTGCTGTTATGATTCTGCTATTACAGAATTAAAGTTATAATGGCAGATTTATTTAGCTTTTATTTCTTTATTTTTGAAATGCCTCGCTTACCCTATAAATAGGTGACTTCCCATTCTATTTCAAGAAGATAGAAGACATTAGAACGAAAAAGAAAATCTCTTCTCCTTCTCTCTTTCAAATCTCTACACTTGCATTGTTTTCGATAGTGTTCAATTTTTGTTCAAATTCGCCGAAAGCTTTTGAGTGTTGTGTTTGCCTCTATCGCTGCCAACCGTTATATCTTGGGAGACAGACGTTCACGAAACCTCAAAGCACGTACAGGATGTGACGAATCTGTTTTAAGGAAACTGTGTCAAATACAAGCCTCGATATTTGTATCAATTCCATTTCCTTTCAACACTGTTGTGGTTCTGTTCATAGTGTTTGTGCCTCTGCTAATTCAGTTTTTATGCCTCTAGTAAAATTTTGCATTTGTGCCTCTGCCAATTAAATATATTTCTTTTCCAACAATCTTAAAATAGATTTCGATTTGATACTTACAATTCAAATGGCTACTGGAAAAGAAGTTATTGATGTGTCTGCTGAAGACATCACTAAAGGCTCTACGTCTGCTGTCCAATTGCCTTTGCCTGGATCATCCTCTGCCTCTGCCGCGATTTCTGTCCACCATGGTGAGAAACCTGAAAAGTTCAACGAATCGAGCTTTAAAATGTGACAGCAAAAGATGTTTTATTTAATAACTTTGAATCTTGCGATATTCTTGACTGAGGTACCTCCTAAGGTATCTGATGGAGAAACGGATAAGCAAGCCTTCAATATTGTTGAGGCTTGGAAACATTCTGACTTCCTATGTAGGAATTATGTAATAAATGGATTACATGACTCATTACACAATGTCTATTGTGCAATAAAGACAACAAATGAGTTATGGGAATCCTTGGACCGAAAATATAAAACAGAGGATGCCGGAGCAAAGAAATTTGTTGTCGGTCGATTCCTTGATTATAAGATGGTGGATTCTAAAATTGTGATCAGTCAAATGCAGGAAATTCAAGTGACCTTGCATGAGATTCAGGCTGAATAAATGAACTTGAGTGAAACCTTTCAAGAGGCTGCAATTATTGAGAAGCTACCTCATGATTGGAAGTATTTCAAGAACTACCTCAAGCACAAGCTAACGAAAATGAACCTGGAAGAGCTGATTGTTAGACTTCGAATCGAAGAAGACAACATAGGCTATGAACGTAAAGAGTTTAATCCTACTACAGTTAAGGCAAATGTTGTGGAGTATAAGCATGGCCACAAGAACAAGAATATTGCCAAGCCAAAGTTGGGACCAAAAGGAGAAGTTTCCAAGAGCAAGTTTCAAGAAAAATGCTTCAACTGTGGTAGGATAGACCATATATCTATGGATTGCAGACTTCCAAAGATGAAGAATTATGAGACAAATATGGTGAATGGCATCGCTAAAGACGTGTCAAACATAAACCTTTATGCAATGATTTCTAAAGTGATCTTAGTTGGGTCCAATCCGAAGGAATGGTGGATTGACACTGGTGCAACTAGGCACATATGCTCTAATAAGGACTTGTTCACAACTTTTGAACCAATTTATGGGGAGAAAGTTTTCATGGGAAATTCTGTCTTTTCTGCTGTTGAAGGCCAATGGAAGGTACTGCTGAAGATGACTTCTGGAAAAGAGCTGACTTTGAATAATGTCCTATAAGTGCCATAAATTCGAAAGAACCTGGTTTTCGGGTCTCTGCTGAACAAGCATGGATTTCGCATGGTGTTCGAGTCAGACAAAATTATTTTGTCTAAATCTGGAATGTATATGGGGAAATATATGTATCTGATGGGCTTTTTAAGCTCAATGTCATGACAATTATCAATAAAGATAATAAGTCTTCCTTTTATATGTTTGAGTCTTCAAATTTATGGCATGGTAGACTCGGGCATGTTAATTATGATACATTGCGTAGATTAATTAACTTGAAACATATACCATCATTTCAAATTGATTCAAAATACAAATATGAAATTTGTGTTGAGACAAAATTAACGAAATCATCGTTTCAATTGATTGAAAGAAGCACCGTACCCCTTGAATTGATTCATAGTGATGTTTGTGATTTGCGTTAAAATTGTGTCTCGAGTTTGAACTCGAAACGAAATTGAAAATATTCCGAATTTAATATTTTACGGATATCCGAAATCAAGCAAATCCGTGAAAAGGTATATACGATTTTGCCATGAGATAAGGACGAAATATTTACCTACTTGCTTTGTGTTGCTACCACGATCAAGAAAAAGGGGAAATCAAAGTTTGGACTTCGTTGACCATGCAGCACAGATTGATCTCCGAATAAAAATTAACAAAGGAAGATGGTGGGGCCCCAGGTTGAACTTTCACCATGGAAAGTGGAACTCCCACGTTAGTCTTTTTCAAACATACATAAAGATATCACGGAGATATCTTATTGAAGTCGGCTACAAGATGACAAAAAAAGGAAAGTGAATTGTGGACGAATTCTTGGGATTCTGCATGGAGCTTTCTCACAATACATGTATAATATATATGCATGTTGGGTTAGTGGAGGCGCAAACTTTGGCAAGAGTACGTAGAGTTGGTGCTTCAGCAGAATTTTGTTCGACCAAAGGAGCAGCAGGGTCTTTTCGTACGCACATAAATTCGAAGACACGAAGTCTTGTGTCTTGAAGCGCCGACTTGTGAGTGCTTGAGAGGGCGTATATTCCCTGATTTTATTCGTGAAATTACATCAAGAATTCAAGTGTCAAAGCTGATTAAATCTTGAGGTTAGATTTTTATTTTTAATTCCTTTACGAGATTGAGAGATTATTTCGTTAGGAATTGGGGGCAAAACACTGTGTGCGTTATTGGATGTAATTGGGGCTTGGGAAACACTGAGAGTGTTTGTGTAACTCGAGTGTGATCTGTAATCTCCGTGTATCGCTTGATCTATAGTGAAATTCGTTGTTGCTCTCCCCGTGGACGTAGGTCTTTACGATCGAACCACGTACATCTGGTGTTCGATTTACTTTGCTCGTTCTGTCTATTTTTCGATCGATCGCTTGTTCCGCGCAACAATTGGTATCAGAGCTAGGCTTGCTTAAGTTGAAGCGAATCGATGGCGACAGAAGAAGCTAAAGGAAAAATCGACAGATTTGAGGGGAAGGACTTTGGTTTCTGGAAAATGCAGAGAGAAGATTATTTATATCAGATGAAGCTGCACGAGCCCTTGTCTGAGAAGAAACCAGGAACGATGAAGCAACCTGATTAGGAATTGCTGGATAGATGAGCGATGGGTGTTATTCAGCTGACATTGGCTCGTAACGTCGCGTTTAATATTGTCAAGGAGAAGACCACTGCGGGTTTGATGAAAGCCTTGTCGGACATGTACGAGAAGCCCTCTACAATCAACAAGGTCTATTTGATGCGACGTCTGTTTAATTTGAAGATGAGCGAAGGTGTGTCAGTTACTAATCATATCAATGAATTCAATGTAATCGTTAGTCAATTGAGTTCAGTTGAGATTGACTTTGAAGATGAGGTACGTGCTTTGATTCCATTATCCTCATTGCCTAATAGTTGGAATACTACTGTTACTGATGTTAGTAATTCTTCTAGGTCAACTAGTTTGACATTTGATGGGATTCGTGATTTAATTCTGAGTGAGCACATCCGTAGAAGAGAATCTGGCAAATCTGTATCTGTTGCTTTAGTAGGTGAAAGAGGAAGAGCTAGTACTCGTGTTAGCAGAAGTAGTATGAACATGAATAGACGCAGTCAGTCTAGGACTGGCGATGATGTCTGTTGGAACTGTGGCAAGAGATGGCATCATAGAAGAAATTATTTTAAGCTGAAAAACGAAAGGGCTAAGGGAATTGGAGTTGAATCTGGGGATGATGTTGCAGCTGTAGCTGAAAATTCTGATGGTGTCGATTGTGTCTTGTCAGTCACTAAGAATTCGTTGTTTGGCGAATGGATTATGGATTCTGGTTGTTCTTTTCATGCTACACCAAACAGGAACTGGTTTACTTCTTATCAATGCATGGATAGTAGTAAAGTGCAGTTGGGAAACAACGCTGAATGCGATGTTGTGGGTATTGGTGATGTTAAAATCAGAATGCATGATGGTATTGTGAGGACATTGACTGGGGTAAGACACGTTCTAGAATTGAAAAAGAACTTAATTTCCTTGAGTGCACTAGATTCAGCTGGATGCAGGTATTCTTCACGAGGTGGAGTCCTAAAGATTGTTCGAGGTGCTCTGGTGATAATGAAAGGAATTAAGCATGGCGGCTTGTATGAACTTCAAGGTGAGACATTGATAAGTTTCGCTCTTGAGACGTCGACATCTGTTCGAGAGTCTAATGGCTACTCG
Source organism: Rhodomyrtus psidioides (assembly GCA_021437785.1). Lineage (NCBI taxonomy): Eukaryota > Viridiplantae > Streptophyta > Magnoliopsida > Myrtales > Myrtaceae > Rhodomyrtus > Rhodomyrtus psidioides. The sequence goes on along the minus strand of JAILYB010000015.1, from coordinate 5,657,882 downwards.
AGGAAGGCCTGGGTATTTGTGCGAAAGCACAATTTTGATGCTATTGTCAGGAATACGCAGTCGAGAGCTTTGATCGAAACGGAGACTAGTAAGTTGATCAAGCATGTGCGAATTGATAGTAGCATGGAGTCCTGCTCGAAGCTGGTAAATAAATTCTGCATGAAAAAAGACATAGTGAAACACCGCACTAGTGTCAGTAAACCACAACAATTTGCAGAATTGATGAGCAGAGAGTTACTAGAGACGGCACGTAAAAGGATCTCTAGTGCTGGTATGGCTGGGAGAATTCCAGCGGATGCACTTAGTATGGCGAGCTACCTGGTGAATAGATCCACATCATCTGCGATTGGATATCGGACTCTCGAAAAAGTACGGTCAGGTAACGTTGCTGATTATTCTAATTTTAGAATGTTTAATTGCCCGTGTTATTATCGAGTAAGTAATGGTAAGCAGGCAAGGTGCATATTCCATGGCTATGCATGAGGTGAGTGTGGCGATCAGTTGTGGTGCCCGAATATAAATTCACATGTTTGCAGCAGAGAAGTTACCTTCGACGAGTCTCCAGTACTTCCGGTTATGAGTGATTGTGGCAGTGTTTATACGGATCTGGACGGTGTTCAGCTTGAGGTGGAGTTGCAACCAGAAACTCCTGAGGTGGCAGATATTAGCGTGGTAATCAACACAGATGGTGCTTATAGCGAGGTGGAGCCTATAGAGCCAACAGTTGCTGTAACTGCTAATATTTACAAGGTATGTGTTCGATCTCCTGACAAATATGGATGTAACAGTGGTTTTGCTTTATCTGTGATTGAGGAGCTTGTGTTAGATAGTCCTTGTGGAGCAGTTAAAGGTGCGTATTCAGTTGGTGTTCTGATGAGGTCATCAGTTATGGCGAAGTTCAAGCGCGGCTTAAACTTGGATGATATCTGTGGTGGTTGACCCACTGGGGCTGTTGGGAGAGTAGCAGATGAAATTCGAAAATTTTAGCGAAGCGATTGTGACGTGCCTCAAACGTCGAGCCAAGGTGGAGATTGTTAAAATTGTGTCTCGAGTTAGTGGATCCTCGATATTATCCTTTGACTTTACGTAGTCAATAGAGATAATCTCAGTTGAGAGTAGTTGTCTAATGGTATTATGTCTAAAGTTAAAGGATAATATCGATGATCCACTTACCTCTATCACTGTCAACCGTTGTATCCTGGGAGACAGACGTTCACGAAACCTCAAAACACGTACGAGAGGGGACGAATCTATTTTAAGGAAACTGTGTCAAGTACTAGCCTCGGTATTTGTATCAATTCTATTTCCTTTCAATACCATTTTAGTTCTGTTCACAGTGTTTGTGGCCATGTCAATTCAGTGCCTGTGTCTTTGCCAATATATTTCTTTTCCAACACTTTTCTCACGAATCACCTATACAAGCACGTCACTGACAACATGGGCGACACATCATATCCTTAAAAATGAAGAGATCGTGGATGATTCATGATTCGAATTTCGGATCTCAGGATCAAAGTCCCTTTGCTTCTGGATTTGGAAGGGGGTCTCTTAAATGCTCGAAACTATTTCACGGTCTTATCTTTTTCGCTGTCTGAAAGATCTCGTCCCTCTCGAGTACGCATTCTTCTTCCCGTTCGAGTCAATCTCTGGGGAGGGGCAGAGTCAAAAAGAGCGGCTACTTTCCCCCCAGGGACAGTTGGTCGGGTCGTCATCATACGACCCCCTTCGTTTTCTCAAACTTAAAATTTGTTTTGCCTTAGAGGTCGGTCCCGGGTGTTGTCGAATTAGAAATAACCTACGATCAGTCATGGATCCTCACTTAAGCAATTCCTTTTTTTTCCCCCTTTCCATTTTTGATAAATCATTGATTATATGAAAGTCCTTTCGGAAAGCTATTTCTATTTCCTAGTTATCTCCCCGTGACAGGACAAATCTCAAGGATTGATACAGATAAAAATTGGAGCAATTTCAGAAACATGGCCATCGAAAGAGCGGAATGACTTTTAGTGCCGCATGTGGGCATGTATCCCAGCAAGGAAAACTATGCATGGTTTTGCGTCAAATAGAATGTGTAGGTCCTACTAAGTACTAGGGTTTATGGGTAAGTAGGTAATTGTAATGATGGTATAGACCAATAACGGATCTTACTTTGGTAGAAAAGTAAAACTTTTTTCCAGTAGAGTTTCGCATTTTAATCGACTTTATTTATCATATAAATGTACTTGGACTCGACACATCGGTCGTGAAATGCGTGCTGAAGACTCGACCACTTGGAACAATTGACATGCTAAAACTTTCCAACTCCTTTTTTTTCGCAACATCCTTAATACGAATGCTACCAGACAGACTCGTTTGTTTTTGTGGACAACACAGGTAAATTCTAGCTACGAAACCCTTGAAGATTGATGAGGCCGTAGCCCTTTTCTCTTTGGTCAATTGACTATCGTACTTCGACATCTTCTTCTCTGGAAGACAGCTCGCTTATGACATCCTGATTTTTTCTAGGAAAGTTTTATCAAACCTAGCACCGCTCAAAAGCGTTCTCCTTCAGCTTTTGTTCTCTAGTCAACATGTTCGCGGTGTAACAGCCTGTCTCACTGCCTAACTCTAGTACATACGCGCACGGGAATAAGTGTGCATATATGTCATCTTCGTGGCATGAATATTATACCTAAATCAATCAAATCAGATTCTAGAATTCTTAGTTCATCTTGTTATCTAGAGACTCGATACATCCTTTATTATATTCCCTAGAGCAACGGTTCTAACTTAAGCGAAGAGACAATCGATATATTATTCTCCACGTGTTCAGTGTTCTTGGAAGTGTTAGGTGATACTTGTAACTTAGGACTATTGCTATACAATGGCTATTGGTAAATTAGATGGAGTGAGTCCATTTTTGAACGAGATGACTGAAAATCAAATATCGTTTAGCAAAAATTCTATGCATATAGTATCTAGCTTTCCTTCCCTAATTTATCGAAAGTATCTATCTCATCAAGATAAAACGACTTTATGATGAGCATATGTTTTTTATAGCAGTTATACTATGAGACACCGATAGGTGAAGAAAGGGCAATCAAGATTGAGATTTTCTCGAAAGTTTATCCATAAAGTTGTTTGGGATGCATAGTGGACATTATAAATAGGATAATTACACTACATCAATCAAGCAATAGATGCATAAAGTGCATGCATTCTCGCAACTAGATCATGCATTTTTCTCTAAATGAGCATGCATCTATTGCATCTTTTCCTTCAGCTATCAGTGTCTTGAGTATTTATTGCCATCTTATTATGAAGTGCTATGTATGGAAAATAAAGAGAGCCCATAAAAGATTTCATCACACTTGGATAGTCATCTCTCTAATTAACAAACCATGGACTTGGTTTATAGAAGTAGTGAATCTTTAAGCAATGAATTATAGGGTTGACAATCTCAAACGCCAAAAAAAAAAAAAAAAACCTCGAATGGACATCGAAATCTGCTTGATAATACTAGAAAACTGAATAGTGTATATAACAGTGACTTATACGACATAAAATGGGAATATTATCCATGGTTTTCGCAACACAACTGATGATGTTCTAAACTCTAATGAATATCTATATAGGCATGGACTGAATTAAGTAACTCTTCCCTTCCATAGCACTTTAAATGATGTCAAATTGCTCAATCTTCTTCGGTGCTCGAAGTTGTGATTTTCGACAGTCAATTGAGTCATCAAACAGGATTGTAGTTAATGCCTTCCTAAAATTCAGATGATGCATGTTGAGATGTCTACTAGGATGACACAAAAAGGAAAACAAGCATCAAGTTCCACAAACTTGGATATAGCATAGATAATAAGTTATCTTGGAGCAGCTTAGCAGAAGCTTGGTAATCTAACTTATCCCTTCTAAAACATCACCATATCTACAAATAGAAATAGAATTTACCACAAAAATAACGCGACTTAGGTCTTTTTACAGTTGCAGCAACATTCCAAGTAAATCCAGACAGAAAAATGCAATATACTGGTTGGAGTAGGGGCTGATTCCTGAAAAAAAAAATTCCCATCTTGACATGGAGAGAAGTGCTTAGAAATTGTCCAATTTAGCCCATATATTGGTCGGAGTAGGCTTCCCATGGCGTGCAAAACAATTCAAATTCAGTGACCTGATGCTGCAAAAGTATGCATTGATCAAGTGATGACTTCATAGGAATTTGACAATTCATAGTTGCATGATGCTTTTCATTACTTGAGCAACATAGAACAAAACAACTAACTAGCGAGTCAATTGAATGCTTCGAATTGTTGGTTGACAATTATACCTATCAAGGGCGAAGATATCGAAGCCGGCACTGACCTCTACTTGGGCGCTTTGAGCATGGTTGAAGTTGTGAATTTCAGATGAATGATCAGCCATTGTCTCATTTGTTTCACAATAATGCCTCTTCTGATCATAAGAACTTTCTCCTTCAAATTGAACTTGCACATCGATGTTAGTAACTTCGACGCCGCTTCCTCGATTTCCAGAGTCTTCGCTTGTTCCAATGGAACAATTGGATAGCAGTCGGCCGTTCAGATTGCTCTCGGTCAATTCGTCACAAGGTCGATCCCCTCTATTGAGTCTTTGAAGGATCGTCTTCTCCCTTGTTCTTTGCTTTGCTCTTTCCCTCGCCTTTGCCCTTGACTCTCTCACCGTAGGGCAAAATACAGTCTTCCGCGATTGTTTGATCTTCGTCTTTTTTCCGGTCGTCTCTTGTCGATGATCCTTAGCGATTTTGCCTATGTCAGGCATCACTTCAAGCTCTGATGCGCAAGGAACACCAATATTAAGGATGCTTTCGCTGTTGTTCGTCTTATGAAGGCCTGTAGCTAATTCTTTGATGGCGGACGTCGAATTCACTAGCAACCACTTGATAGTTTTGCTAGCTTTGTCGACACCGAGCATGTCTTGAAGATTGAAGAACTCGCGAGCGACTTCAACGGACAACCTCATCCTCCGGTCTCTCATGCCCTGAGCGGTGTTAATCTTGCTGTGCCGATCTTTCTTCGAGAACCTCTCTGTCGGAACAACCCGCTTAGCAGTCGCTTCGGGGTTCACTCTGGCGCTGTGTCCGATGGAATCGCCGGAGAAAAAGGTCATGGGATCGGTCATTTGGTGAGGAGTGTTCAATGGTTGCTTCCCTTGTGGCAAGAGATTGTGGTGAAGCTGAAGAAAAGCACCACCCTCGCTATCATCGCCGTAGAAGATGGAGGGAGAGGAGAAGTTGCTGTAGAGAGAGAAAGGAGGGTCTTCTTGTTTGAAATCAAAGCTAACGTCATGGAAGGTGGGATGCTGAAGAATTGGCTGCTCACTGGAGGAGATGAGGTCATTGGCACTGTGGTTTGAGTGAAACATTGCGCGCACAATTAATTGCGACAGCTGCAGAGACAAAGGGCTGGAAGGATTAGGACAAGTGCGAGATGGATTCAGAAGCTTGATCTCTTTCCGAATTCGAGTCACCGCAAGCGAAAAGGATACAGCCCCTGATTTGAGAAGCAGACAGTGAAATGTGTATTCTATTCTCTTAGGGCTAGACAACATAAGACCTTAATAAGCAACTACAGACAAACTTAATAAAGTACAAATTATGGAATTTCATGTGAGTACATGAGAAAGAGATTCTTAAGTACCAATGGGCATGTGTGTTTGCAGAGGAATGGAGAGACAACAATCTTTATTGTTTTTGTTTTTTTTTTATAATGTTCTGAACTTCTGATGTCGTTTTTGTGAATTAGTTCTTCTAGATTAATCTTTTGTGTATTGACATTAGGTTGTCTTCCCTTAAAAGCAGAAGTGGGGCTCCTTGTTAATGATAGATCAAATCAAGAAACGATCAAGAAAAGGGAAAACACTTGGGATCGGCGCTATATGTCTGATTCAACAACAGGGCATGGGTTAATGGTGGATCTGTTTATGTTTGTATGAGTGTGAAACAACAGAGAGAGAGAGAGAAGGGGACTCATAGTCAAAGTGGACTGTCCTTGCCTAGGGTTAGACACAATCACGCGCAGAGAGAGAAAGAGAGAGAACATGCACGTTCATGAATCTTCCCACAACAAGTCACTCCTTATCACATGATGACCAAGCACATCTGACATGTCTTCCTCTTTTTATCTCTCTCTCTCTCTCTCTCTCTCTCTCTCTATCACACATGCAATACTACCCAAGGTCTTGTAACAAAATCATATTCAAACTCTCATGAAATTCAGTCTTTCGACCCGCCCTTATTGCTTATACCGTTCCTTGATACCACTGACTATAACATTTTCTCATGACCCGTTTTCATTCAATTATTCATTCTTTCAAACAATTTTGCAAATTGTGCACGCGTCTTCATTAGCATTGGGATGTCGCATGTTTGAGTCGACTAGTGTGTATTAGTCACGAGTCTCATGACTAAAGATAGAATATGCTTGCACAGTGCTTTGAGCTGAGCCAATGGTTCAAATCTTGATATTTGATCTCTCTATCTCTCTTTCATACGTAATGCTATTGCATCAGTTCTGTTATTTGAGCATCGTCTTCTATGTTCTACTGATTTGCTTGCGATATATGTACGCACAAAGATATTATATAATTAGATCAGATGATATGTACATAATTATTAACTTTGTAGGCATGTGATGAAGATGTATATAATCCATGATAGGGGAATAATTAAGAAAGCTTACCACAACCGAAAGGATAATTAGTTAACTTATTATAACAATTTCTTTTGCCCAAGATAAAAGATGAATTAGTAGCGTGGCTACTCATTGAATGTATCATAAAGTTTATACTCGCTATGGAATATTCGGATCTAAGATTGCAGAGAAATCGTAGGCGAGCCCCATTATCTCTAAAACAAACGAAGTTTCATTTCCACTTTCGGTTTCTCTGTCACGTGTGTTGTTGAGGAGATATTTGATTTAGACCTTGTGAATTTCTATGTATTATTTCCTTATGACAAGACTATCAAATATGCGTTTTCATCTCTCTCTCTCTCTCTCTCTCCCTCTCTCTCTCTCTCGACAACCTTAACAATGACCTTATGCCATGATCACGACCTCCTCAAATTTGATCTTTGCGTCATTCTATTTCGAATGATGAACATACTCCTTCAGTTGCAGACTTGCACTTGCCCACTCCGTTCGATTTCATCACTTTCCCATGCCCTTTTGTCACAGTGTTTTTGCTTTCTTTCCATTAATACATGCCGCAATCTCTCTCTCTCTTCGGAGGGACATCTCTACAAGGACCACATATGTTGCCAGACACCAGGGCTCTTTATCACATGTTGCTTTCAAACAGGAGATGATAACCACGAAGGAAAAGACAAGGGTGGTGAATTGTATTTTGGCTGGTCATTTTGTGGTGATGTGCGTTGATGATGGCGCTAGCGTAAACCCCCTCCCCAAAGTTACTTTCATCTTCACTTTCTTTTTTTGTTTAGTGCTTTCATTTCAACTTGGTGCTTTGTATATCTGCATTTTACCCACAAACACCCCCATTCAGCTGTGGTCCATAAGGGATCCGCTTGTGGTCTCAATCTTTGCTTGGGGCTTCTGCAAATCCTCTTCCATCATTGTACAGAGAAAGGGCATTATTGCACGTCTCCAGTGCGCGAGGGGATGAACCGTTTTCCAAATGTGGTATGCCTTTTGGGTGTCTTGCATGCACTCAGTTCTCATGCAGTAAGCTATATTTAGTCTTGTCCATTTATGCTTGTTCTTATCTTCTTTCCTACGAGCTCTTGCAATTTGGAGGTTTTGAAGTACTTTCCATATCCGATGTTTAATGTGTTCGATCTAATCATTCCATGAACAATTTCGCAACCGTATACATGGCCAGATCTCCTGGATTTCGACGGGATCATATCGCGTCGATCTATAGTTTCTTTCCCGTGTTCTCTAGTCGAGCAAGGCGGCCGCGGACAATGACAACAAACGGGGTGTATGATTCCCCCAGCAAATGTACATGTCTGGAGGGGAGAAGTCACAATGTGACGAGGGGGGGACTCGAGAGGGATTAGGGTTTTGTCAGCCGCCATTAGAGCTAAGCCTGAGGAAGTTTCTGGCCCTAATGAAAACCAGCCACGGACAACATTATTTGGCCAAGTTCGGGACAGTTCTCTAGGGTGATAAAACATTGCAGCAAACATATGCATATGTCTTGTGTTTCTGGACTGAGTTCATTAGTTTGTCCTACGTTGTTGATCCACCATTTGAGGGTGTTCGGATGGGAAAGGAAATGGGCCACGTGAAGAAAAGCTCTCTCTCCTTTTTATCCGATCTCCTTAGGGTAAAGGGGAATCCACAACTCTCTCTCTCTCTCTCTATATATCTATGTTAGGTGATTTCATTAGATTGCTCTTGAAGTTGTTCCTTTTCTAATCATTGGGATTGCGCACAAAGGAGGTAACCCTTTATTTTTTTATTTTATTTTGCACGTACATAAGATAAGATAATTAGGCAGCAAAGCATAGTACGCTTACATGTCTGTTCGCGTGAATAATTGAATGAAAAAGGAATATATCACGTGCGGCTGTTTTCATATTTGATTTTTCAGAACTCCATTGATTCGGGAGTTTTCCTCTTCAAAAGCTCGTGGAAAGCATTTCTTCGAATCTCTCTCCTGACTCCGACCTATAGTTCTTCATCATCTTTTTGCTCAAGAGAGGAATGTCCCCTCATTTCTCAACCTTGCTTAGTTCCTCTCCTTTGACATAAGGATGGCAACATGGATCCAACGCCTCATTGTCCGTAGGATTTTGCTTGCATAACATTTTTTTTTTTTTTACTGTGAGAATAACATTATGTTGTGGATCATAAATTTTCAAAAGAGAGGATCCTAGAATAATTAAAATTATTATTTTATCAAAAATTTTAACTATTTATTATTTATTTTTTGTGGATCGCAATATATTTTCATTTTAATAATAGATAAAAAAAAATTCACATAAGCGTATTCTTTATCAGTACCATCATATGAATCCTATTCCACTTTTTCGTGGAATAGGTAAACAAAACAAAGCTAAAATAATGAAGCCTATTGACACGTGGAACTATTTTCGAGGAAAAGAAAGGAAAAATCTGCTGCTCTGTACGTAAGCATATGGACCTTTTTGGCTACCAAATAAATTCTAGCTAGCTTACCCATAGTTTTTTTTTTTTTTAAGATTACCAACATAAAAATTGAAAACTCATTAAAAAGTTGGTAAAGTTTTCAAAAATAAATAAATAAATATTGATAAGCAATTCAAGTAAGAACTAACACAACAAGCCCAGTAGGTACCCTAATGAAAGAAAAACTGATAAGTAACTCAAATGAAGGATGGTGAATTCGTAAAGGATTTGATGCATATAAGGCTGGGCAATTTTTCAAATTAGGATTTTTTTTAAAAAAATATTTACCAAATTAGTATTAAAAAATAAATAAATACCAAATTAGGTGCCGCTCGGCAATTGGGCCGCCGAGCGTCACCCAATGGGGTTAATTGGGCCCACTCGACGGCCCAATTGCCGAGCGGGGCTACCATATTTTTTTTTTGTATTTTTTTGAAAAAATAAAAAATAAAAAAAGAAATAAAAAATTTAGAGATGGAAGAATGGAACCAACGACCACCAAAGCACTTCACCCGAACGACAACCAACAGGACAAACATCACAATTGACAATATTATTTGTAGATTAATTAATCTATAAACTCATTAAAAGATAATCATCAATTATTAATTTAAAAATAATTTATATTTATGTAATTATTTAAAACCGCAGCGAAAAATTAAAACCGCAGTAATAGATAAATAGAAAAACCACATCAAAATAGCTAAAAATCGTATGGAAAGATAGAAAACCGCAGCAAAAGAGTGGAAACGAGTAAAAAAAGGAAAAATTTTGAAAGGGCATATCTCATTACTCGGGTGTCCGTTTGGGACCTTTTTTTTTATTTCGGGTAATTTTTCGAGACGAATCCATTGGCAAACCGCCGGGCAGGGATTTTTCCTCAAAAAACGCCATTTCCCTTGTCAATTTTGCATTTTCTCCCTTCGATGCCACATCTCGATCATGAATGAACCGTCCTTTCCCTCTTTCCTCCTTCAAACTTTCCATACCTAAGTCATTATATCATGTATTTTGTAGTGGGAAAGGGGTCTAGGCAATTTTTCATGCCCAAATCAATATCACGTCTTTTAATGAGTGTATAGATTAATTAATATGCAAATAATATTGTCAATTGTGTTGTTTGCCCTTTTGGTTGTCATTCGGGTGAAGTGCTTTGGTGGTTGTGGGTTCCAACCTAACGTGTTCCATCTTTAAATTTTTATTTCTTTTTTATTTTTTATTTTTTCAAAACAATACGAAATAAAAATAAAAATAAATGACAGCCCTTGGGCCCCACTCGGCGGCCCAATTGCCGAGCGACACCTAATTTGGTATTTATTTATTTTTTAATACTAATTTGGTAAATATTTTTTTAAAATCCTAATTTGGAAAATTGCCCTGTAAGGATCTTATAAGATTGATAAATAAAAATGGTAAACAAAAAGAAAAGTTGATAAATGAAGAAAATAAATAAACACAGATAAAATGCATATGAGAGATGGTAACCCAAAAATAGTTAGTAATTAAATCGGATTGCCATTCACTCAAATAAAAATCGATAAAATGCACACAATAGTTGGTAAGTTTAGGTGTTGCATGATAACCCACCAGAAGTAGAATTTCTCTGCCATAAGTCAATCTGGAAGGGAAATTCATTTGGTAAAATCACTTCCGAAGTAGAAATGCGTTTGGTAAAAAAAATTGACTTATGGTAGGATGTTTTACTACTGGTCGGATTTTCTACTACTGGTCGGATTTTTTGCCAACTTTGAGAAGTTAAAATTTTTTTACTTCTCAGTTCCATAACCACTTTTTCGATCACACAAGCCTTGGCCGACCACTGTCGCCACTCGTGGCCAGACATCGCATGCCGCCACCGCAGCCCCCGATCACCGTCGCCATCGCCACCAAAATTTTTGTTAATAATATTTCAAAAATAAAAAATTTTAACTGTTACCAAACGAATTTCTTTGATCAGAAGTCAATCCGGAGTAGGAGTAGGAGTAGAAAAATCAACTTCTGTTTTTGAGTAGAAGTAGAGAAATCAATTTCTGATCAGAAGTTGAGAAGTTGGCCAGAAGTGTTACCATGTAGGGGCTTAATGCGCTGGCTAAAAAAAAGAATAATAGATATATTGGCAGTTTGCAAACTATCAAGAACGTCTTGTATGACCGCACACGGTACTAACTAGAGGTGATCGGTTCCGGGCTAGATGATTCTCACATTATAATCGAGAACCATCCGCTAGAGATTGATTTTATAAAACGCGAACCGTGAACCAACTACTTCTTCTATGAACTGTGAACCAACCGAACCATCGGTCCGGTCCGATTTTCGGTTGGATTCCGGTTACATTTCTACCGAGCAAAAAATGAAAAATAAGAAACGTGAAGGTGGAGAGATGAGATTTGTTCATAGATGGAATAAGTACATCCACCTAAAACAGACAATACATGAAGGTGTCTTTTGGTTCTGCAACAAACACATTATCACAGTGCGAACAAGATGGGCATTGGGGAGACATTTAATTAAAAGAATATATATAAGGCCAGTTCGGTTGGGCCGGTTGGATGGTTTCATCCAAAATCGGGAACCAAACGGTACTCGCCGATTCCATAATATTGGAACCGGGAACCGGACCGTACCCGTTGATTTTCATCCAAAATCAGCCGGTTAGATACGGTCCGGTTTGGATGGTTCATGATTTTTTTGCTCACCCCTAGTACTAACCGTTTTAAGCTTGCCATCAATTCTTTTTACAATTTTTGTTGTCCGGAACAAGCAATCGATCAAATAAATAGAAAGAACGAGTAAAGTAAATCGGACACCAGATGTACGTGGTTCGATCATAGAGACCTACGTCCACGGGAAGAGCAGCAACGAATTCTACTATAAATCAAGCGATACATAGAAATTACAAACTACACTTGAGTTACTCAAACACTCTTAGTGTTTCTCAGCCCCAATTACATGCAATAACTCACACATCATTTAGCCACACAATTTCTAATGAAATAATCTCTCAATCTTGTAAAAGAATTAAAACACAAATCTTACGACAAGATTTAATCGGCTTCAACGCTGAAGTTATTGACGCAATTCCACGAAGTCGTTCCTTGCCAAGCACTCGTAGAAACGGCGCTTCAAGAACTTCTACGATTTCTTCAAACGAAACTCACGAGCAATTGGATGCTTCGTAGATAAGTCCCTCTAATCGATCAACCCCCACAAAGACTCCACAATCATTATATATTACTATATCAACGTGATCTTGTGGAGGAAAGATCTTTGTAAGAATATAATATGTATTTATCCATTGCTTGGTGGAACTCAAATTGGGTCAGTCAAAGAAGCAAGTTGACTTACGTATATATCTGCCACACCAATTGGATAAAGACAAAAAAAAATAGTAATCATTCAACAACTTGGATTCTTGTAACCGAATAGGAAATTCTTATTTCCGTATCAAACAATTTGACGTCCACAAAATCCAAGTTTCGCACTTTCCTATAATTCATCTTGGCCCCAATTTTCTAAACTTAAACTCAAGACATATTCTAACAATCTTCATCTTGGCTCGACGTTTGAGCCATGTCACAATCTCTTCGCTAGAATTCAAATACCATTGTTGTTATTCTCCCAACAGCCCCGTTGGGCTCAACCGCCACAGACGTCTTCTAAGTCCAAGCAGCGCTTGAACATCGCCATAATCGAGGACCTCATCAGAACACTAGTAGCACATGCACCTTTAACTACACAAGGATTATCTGACACAAGCTCCATAATCACAGATAAAGCAAAACCATCTTTGCATCCATATCTATTGGTAGATCGAACACGTACCTTGCCAATATCAGCAGTTACAGCAACCGTTGGCTCTATAGGCTCCACCTCGCTATAAGCACCATCTGTGTCAATTACCACGCCTGTACCCGCTACCTTCAGAGTTTCTGGTTGCAACTCCACCTCAAGTTGAACGCCGTCCAGATTCGTATTAACACTGCTATAATCACTCCTAGTCTAAAGTACTAGAGACTTGTCAAAAGTAACTTCTCTACTGCAAATATGTGAATTTATTTTCGGACACCACAACTGATAACCCCACTCACCTCGTGCATAGCCATGGAATATACACCTTGCCCCTCACATCGAGCTTACCATCACTTACTCAATAATAATACGGGCAAACAAACATTCTAAAAATAAAATAATCAGCAACGTTACCTGACAACACTTTTTCGGGAGTTCGATATCCAATCGCAGTCGATGAAGATCTATTCACCAAGTAGCTTACCATACTAAGTGCATCCGCTAGAATTCTTATAGTCATACCAGCACTAAAGATCTTTTTACGAGCCGTCTCTAGTAACGCTCTGCTCATCAATTCTGCAAACTGTTGTGGTTTACTAGCACTAGTGTGGTGTTTCACTATGCCCTTTTTCATGCAGAATTTATTTACCAGCTTCGAGCAGGACTCCATACTATTGTCAGCTCGCACATGCTTGATTGACTTACCAGTCTCCGTTCTGAACAAAACTCTCAACCGCGTATTCTTGACAATAGCATCAAACTTGTGCAACGGCACAATCACCCAGGCCTTCCTCGAGTAGCCATTAGACTCTCGAACAGATGTCTACGTCTTAGGAGCAAAACTTATCAATATCTCACCTTGAAGTTCATATAGGCCACCATGCTTGATTTCTTTCATTATCACCAGGGCATCTCAAATAATCTTCAGAACTCCTCCTCGTGAAGAATACATGCATTGAGCTGAATCTAGGGCACCTAAGGAAATTAAGTTATTTTTCAATTCTGGAACATGTCGTACTCCAGTCAATGTCTTCACAATACCATCATGCATGTTGATTTTAACATCACCAACACCCATAATATCGCATTCAACGTTGTTTTTCAATTGCACCTTACTACTATTTATGCACTGATAAGTAGCAAATCAGTTCCTGTTTGGTGTAGTATGAAAAGAACAACTATAATCCATAATCCATTTGTTTAAAGACGAATCCTCAATGACAGACAAGACAACACCATTAGAATTTTCAACTATAGCTGCTACATCATCGGCAGATCCAACTCTAATTCCCTCACATGTTTCATTTTTCAGCTTAAAACAATTCCTTCTAAGATGTCCTCCCTGCTACAATTTCAACAGACAAGCACCACCAGTCCTAGACTGATTGCGTCTATCCGAGGTCATACTGCTTTTGCTAACACGAGTACTAGCTCTTTCTCTATTTTCACCTACTAAAGCAGTAGCTACAGATTCGCCAGATTCTCTTCTACGTATATCCTTACTCAGAATTAAATCTCGAATCCCATCAAAAGTTAAACTTGTTGATCCAGAGGAATTGTTAACAGCAGTAACACTGGTATTCCAACTATCAGGTAATGGGGACAATAGAATCAAAATACATACCTCATTTTCAAAGTCGATATCAATTGAACTCAATTGCCTAACGATCACATTTAATTCGGCAGACGAACAGTAGAAGTGTCAATATTTGTGTACGTTGCTCACTTTAGTGTCAATATTTTTTTCGGATCACTTCAGTGCCAATTTTTGTAAAAAATGATCATTTCAGTGCCGAGTCCGACATGGCTTGCCGGAAATCATACGTGGTGGCGCACACGTGGCTCGCCGGAATATCTAGTCAGCCAATAAAATAAGTAAAAAATAATAAAAAAATCCACCTAATAATCTAAAAACTGAAAAAGTAAAAAATTGTAAAAAAAAAAAGCAAAAACAAAAAAAGGGGATGGAGTTTACAGCGGCGAAGGAGTGTGAACCCTCACCGTTGCCGCTCCCACCATTGTCGGCAATGGCCAGGGAGGGGTGGGGGATGGCCCAGGGGGTCACCGGGGTCGGGCGACCCCCGTCGCAAGGTCGCCAGGGTGCCAAGCTCGCAGACCCAAGGTGAGGCCCGACCGGCCTCACCTAACGACGGCTCGGCGAAGGGTTGGCTATTGCTGGGCGAGTCCGATCAGGCCTCGCGATCTGGGCAAGGTCGGCCTCGCCGACCTTGGCAATCTCGCGACGGGGGTCGGCCGACCCTAGCGACCCCCTAGGCCATCCCCCACCCCTCGCCGGCCAGTGCCGGCGGTGGTGGGGGCAGCGACGGCAAGGGCTCCCACTCCCTCTCTGCTGCCCACACCATTTCTTTTTTTTTCTTTTCTTTTTTAATTTTTTTTAATGTTTAGGATATTTTCTAATTTAATTTTAATTTTTCTGATAATTAACTATTTTAATAATTTAAATTTCCACGTGGCTTAATTTTTTTAAAAAAATTGACACGTAATATTAAAAAAAATGCCACGTGTATTGTTTGGCCGAAATTGACACTTAACTAATCGTTTTTTGTTGAAATTGACACTAAAGTGATCGCCGCACACAAATATTGACACTTAAGTGAGCCGGCGAAAAAAATTGACACCAAAGTGAGCATCGTACACAAATATTGGCACTTCTATTGTCCTTCTGCCCATTTAATTCGTTGAAATGATTAGTAACTGATGCACATTCGCTCATCTTCAAATTAAATAGACGTCGCATCAAATAGACCTTGTTGATCGCAGAGGGCTTATCGTACATGTCCACAGGGCTTTCATCAAACCCGCAGTGGTATTCTCTTTAGCGATATTAAATACGACGTTACGAGCCAACGTCAGTCGAATAACACACATTGCTCGTCTATTCAACAATTTGCAATCAGCTTGCTTCATTGTATCCGGTTTCTCCCCAGACAAGAGTACAAGCAGTTTCATCTGATACAAATAATCTTCATTATGCATCTTCCAAAAATCAAAATCCTTCCACTCAAATTTGTCGATTTTCACTTTCACTTCTTCTGTCGCCATCGATTCACTTCAACTCGACAAGCCTAGCTCTGATACTAATTGTTGCGCGAAATAAGCGATCGATCAAATAAATAGACAGAACGAGTAAAGTAAATCGGACACCAGATGTACGTGGTTCGGTCGTAGAGACCTACGTCCACGGGAAGAGCAGCAATAAATTCCACTATAGATCAAGCGATACACGGAGATTACAAACCACACTCAAACACTCTCAGTGTTTCCCAATCCCAATTACATGCAATAACTCACACAGCATTTAGCCCCACAATTCCTAACGAAATAATCTCTCAATCTCGTAAAATAATTAAAACACAAATTTTACGACAAGATTTAATCAGCTTCAACGCTGAAGTTATTATCACAATTCCACGAAATCGTTCCTTGCCAAGCACTCATAGAAACGGCGCTTCAAGAACTTCTACAATTTCTTCGGATGAAACTCATGAGCAATTGGATGCTCCGTAGAGAAGTCCCTCTAATCGATCAACCCCCACCAAGACTCCACAATAATTATATATTACTATATCAACGTGATCTTGTGTAGGAAAGATCTTTGTGAGAATATAATATGTATTTATCCATTGCTTGGTGAAACTCAAATTGGGTCGGTCAAAAAGCAAGTTGACTTGCATATATATCTGGCACACCAATTGGAAAAAGACAAAAAATAGTAATCCTTCAGCAACTTGGATTCTTGTAGCCGAATAGGAAATTCTTATTTCCGTATCAAACAATATGATGTCCACAAAATCCAAGTTTCGCACTTTCCTATAATTCATCTGGGTTTTGATTTTCTAAGCTTAAACTCGAGACATATTCTAATAATTTTTTTTTGTTATTTGCCAGCTATAAGTTTGTGGCTGGCATTTAAGCATCCACTGTAAAAAAATCTTAGTGGGCTTTTTGTTAAAAATCTGGTGAGGGATCCAAACCCATAAACAAATGCCATCAACTGGGTGGACAAAAATAGTCAGTAACATTCATATCATCGCCACGAAAAATTTCGTTTCCGAGTTGGCTCCGAAAAAAATGAACGAATTTTTCTGATTATTACGAAAAAGAAATGGAAATCAAAAAGTTAGTAATGTTTTCTATTGATAAGCAATTCAAATAAAAACTAACACAACAAAATCAATCGATACCCTAATGAAAGAAAAAATGTGTCACAATATGAATATTGATGGAAAGCGAAAGGGAGGAAGATTTATATTTCTTTCACATATTGAAATGTATGAATACAATCCTATTTATAGTACATAGAGTCTAATTAATCTAGGTAAAAAACATATAGAAAAGGAAAAGGATCAATTCCTTGTTATACAAAATTCCAGTGAATCAATTAAGCGCAATCGTATCAAATATACAATATCAATCAGTGTCAAGGTATCTTCGTCATATTAATTAGAGATAACCGTATCTCCAACACTCTCCATCAAGCTGGTGGTCTATACACATCGAGAACACCTAGCTTCTTTAGTAGATATGCATGTTGTCTCTGACAAAGAGGTTTGGTGAAGATGTCGCAGGTTGCTCTGTTGTCCTGATTCTTTTTGTTTTTATGGCCCTATCCTAGATTTTATCGCCGATGAAATGACAATCTACTTCTATATGCTTCGTTCTTTCATAAATAAATAAAAAACTGAATTTACTGCGAGTTTAAGAGCATCATCATTGTCACAAAATAGAATTGTTGGTTCCCTTACCCATACACGGAGATCTCCAAGCAATCCTCTTATCCAAACAATCTCACAGCTAGTTTTCGTCATTGCTCGATATTCTACCTCAGCTGATGATAATGAAACAGTCGATTGTTTCTTTGTTTTCCATGAGAGCAGTGAGCTTTCTAATTTGACATAGAATCTAGTAATTGATTTTCTACTCATAGGACAAGTAGTATAATCTTTGTTGCAATATGCCGTCATCTCCATGTTGTTATCTCGAGAAAGGTGTATACCCAATCCTCGACATCCTTTTAAGTACTTCACTACTTTCGACGCAACATTCATGTGGGACTGTTTTAGGCCATGCATGAATTGACTGAGAATTTGTACCACATAGCATATATTAGGCCTAATCATAGTAAGGTAGATAAGCTTCCCAACAAGTCTCTGATATGCAAAGAGATTCTTAAGTAAAGGATCCTCATTCATTGGTGACAATCCTTTATCATATCCAACCGTCGTTAACTTAGCATTCTGCTCAATGGGAATGACTGCTCATTTAGAGCCCAATCTTCCTACTTCTGATATGATTTCTAGGGCAAATTTGCGCTGACTAAGACAAATTCCATTATCTGATCGTGCAATTTCAATCTCAAGAAAATATTTCGGGGGTCCCAAATCTTTCATATGGAAAGTGGAATGCAGGTACTTCTTGAATTCCTTGATGGCATATTCATCATTCCATATAATGAATATATCATCAACATATATTAGCAAGTAAATGGATGATATACCTCGACTCCATGTGAATAAGGCATAATCGTGTTTTGATTGCTTGAATTTTGCAGCTGTGAGTGCATTAGTAAATTTAGCATAACACTAACGAGAAGCCTAATTGAGTCCATATAGGGATTTGCGGAGATGACATATTCGATCCTCCCCCTGTCTACGTAAACCTAGTGGAAGATCCATATAAATTTTCTCTTCTAAATCTCCATGAAGAAATGCATTGTGAACATCCGTATGATGTAAAGGCCAATCACGGAGGGTAGCAATTGAGAGAAAAGAGCGAACAATGACTTCCTTAGTTCCTTCGCTACTAGATAAAATGTCTCTTGATAATCAAAACCTTCTCGTTGTGTTGGGTGGTTTTAGACCTCTCTCATACCAAAAGCTAGCTGAAAAGATGAGACTTTCCCTCACATTTATAAACCGACCATCATCTCATTTCAAAATCAATGTGGGACAACCCAATAATCTCCACCTCACACATCGAGCCCTGGGTCGAAGACAGCGACAACCTATTTCTCTCTCGTGTAATTGTTAGGTCCAGACTTGTTGGTAACCTCGACTCTGATACCGGTTCACAATATGAGTATCGATGGAAAGCTAAAGGGAGGAAGATTTGTATTGCTTTCACAAATTGAAATGTATTAATACAATCATATTTATAATACATAGAGTCTAATTAATCTAGTTAAGAAATATACATAAAAGGAAAAAGATCAATTCCTTAATATACAATATTCCAGTGAATCAAATAAGCACAACCGTATCAAATATACGATATCAATCAGTGTTAAAGTATCTTCATCATATCAATCAAAGATAACCATATCTCCAACAAGCTGGTAAGTTACTCAAACGAAGGATGTTGAATTCATACAAGATTTGATGCGTGTAAGGCGCTTGTAAGAATGATAAATAAAAATTGGTAAATAAAAAAAGAAGTTGATAAATGAAGAAAACAAATAAACATAGGTAAGTAACTCGTATGAAAGCTGGTAAACAGTTGGTAACTAAATTGAATTGACGGTCACTCAAATGAAAATCGATAGAATGCACGCGAGAGTCGGTAAATTTAATGTGTTGGTAAGAAAAGTGAATAAAAGATAAGTTGGTAATTTACAAACTGTCAGAGAGTTTGTAATTTCACTAAAGCGTTGAGAAATCAGATAATTAGTAAGGCTACGTATGGTAACGCTCTAGAAACGCGTATGGTAAAAAAGTACTTTCAAGGTGTTCCGGGAACATGTTTGAGAAACAGAAACACTTTTGGAGCAGAAACAATAAACAAAATAAAAACTTGCTTTTGTTTTCCTGAAACACTTTTTAGAAACATATTTGAAATATTTTTTAGAAATAATTGGGAACAATTTTGTTTTTTAACACATTATCTTCTTTTTTGTTCTTACACAATGTTAACACCTGATTTTTTTTTATCATTTTATTTTAGAAAATTAATTAAAAATACCAAAAATATTCAGAAAATTACAAAATCAACCTTGAAAGTTTTTCCTAGCCCTAGGAACCAATTTTGAACAAAAGATGTTTTCGTAATTTTTGACATTTTTCGGACTTATTTTAATTATAAAATATCCGAAAATCATGAAAAATAGTATCCGTGGTAAGAAAAATGCGCAAAAATAGTCCATATTTTTATTTTAATTCTATTTTCATTTTTTCCTCTTAAAGTTTTGAAAATTCAGTTTGGGACCATGTGCCTCTTCATTGAACATGACCATAAATTAACTAAAAAATTTCATTTTAAATCATTTTAGCCAAATTTTTTTACTTTTAAAGTCATGACATGAGACTTTGATACCATGCATCTTATTTCAATCCTCAAGTTTGGAAAAATTGCACAATTGGACTAAAAGAACCTAAATGCATAAATATTTTTCATTTTAGTCACAGTTTCACTCAAAGTGCAATTAATATTTTTCTAGGGGTCTCCATTTAAAGGTAGTCATATTTTTAACTACTTGGGAACATTTATGTGTGACTTATAATTGTAATTTTTCCTATATATAGAAAATATATTTGATGTTCTCCTTGTATAATTTCAATCCGTCTTCTCTTTCAGTTTTTTTTATATAGTTGATCTTGTCCATATTGTAATTTGATAAATCGTGCATAAATTACTTATACATATATTGGTCTAATTTGATTTAGTAAATTGAACAAAGGAGATTTAATTTTATTTAGTAAGTTAAAAAGATAAAGACATCTTATATATATGTGCATAAATTACTTATACATATATTGGTCTAATTTGATTTAGTAAATTGAACAAAGGAGATTTAATTTGATTTAGTAAGTTAAAAAGATAAAGACATCTTATATATATAGTTCCCTTAAATAAATGAAAAAAAAAGAATAATTTTTTGTAGTTACCAAACGCGTTTCTTTTCTTTTTTTCTTGTTTCGGGAACAGAAACTTTATGCAGTTACCAAACGTGTTTCTATTCTTTTTTTGTTCCGAGAACAGAATTTTTTTGCAGTTACCAAATGCGTTTTTGTTTCCAAAAATCGTTGCCGAAAACAGAAATTGAAAAAAGTGTTTCTGTTTCAAAAGTTGTTCCGTGAACAAAAAAACGTTACCATATGCAGCTTAATTATCTTTACCAACGGTTTTTTTTATATTTGTAGGCTTTTTTAAAAAATCTTGTGAGGGATCCAAGCCCATAAACAAATGCCATCAACTGGGCCATTGGACAAAAATAGTGAGTGGACTTTTGCGCTCAAAAACAATATCATCATTCATATCAAAGCGACGAAAAAATTCGTTTTCGAGTTGGGGAAATGATCCGAATTTTGCTAACTATGACGAAAAAGAAATGGAGACAAATAAAATAAAATAAAATAAAAAGATAGGTCTGGTCGCGGTCGGGAAACAAATTTTCACAGTGCGAGAATTGTCGGCAACGACAACTCGTGAAGCGGGAATCCTCACAGAGGACATGGACGACCTCTCGAGAGACAAGGTAAAAATGGTGATGGAGAGGCTAATAATCGTCAACAACCCAAATCTTGATCACCATCAGACGATGATAGCGGTTGCGTGAAATCGTATCACTCTCCTCTTTCTATTGTGGTATGAAGATCTTTGGATCCACACCGCCGATGCGCCGTGCTAAGGAGACACTGGCGGTAGTCGTCTTTGATTGCGGCCACCTTGGCGGCGGCGGCAATTCTTAGATCTAGAGTTTTCTTTTTCATTTTTTTTTTTCGATTCAATTGAATTGTTTATTTTTAGTTTGTTAGTTAACCCAATTTGTTTTTTTCCAACCATATCTCGAAGGAGACCAAATACTTGACGGGAATAAGATTAAGCCTATGTCACTGACTCAACTGTCCACTATCCAGGATTTTTTATTCTATTTTATTTTAATCTTTCTCTCGAGTCTTTTGGGGTTTTGGTGGGGCCCACTTTCATAGCTGAAATCGATTAATTCGCGTTGGCGTCGATAGGATACTGACATTCGATAATTCCTAAATCACCATTTCTTGTAGCGTCCGATGATTTTGTTTCCTTGTTACTAGATTGAGCGAATCCGGGATGTCGATCTTGAGTTGGGTTGAAAATACTTTACGAGGGGCCCACTTATCGACCGAAGCACCCATGATTATAGTAGGCCCGATCTTTGATTTGGCCTCTATCAAACGGCAAATCAACGCACGAGCTCCACTTGTCGTGTCGTGATAGGTGGACCAAAATAGAGAGAGAGAGAGAGAGAGAGAGAGAGGGAGAGAAGGATAAGTGGGGTCCACAATTTGAGATTAATAGTCTTGTAATTTGGGCGGGGGCATGTGGTCGACGAATGTCATGCATTCCTGACACATGGCGCGGACGATGGAACAAAGAGCCGATTGAGATACCTAACTAATTATTCGAGAGGATAAAGAAGTTTAATCGATTGAATAATTTGAATGATGGCAAAGGAAATAAAGTGATGGAAGAGGACGGACTCGTGAAATCAGAAGATCGGTAATTCTCAAACACGATATCGAACTTGATTCGAAACACAATATAGGCTTAAAATATCCTAATTCAACACGATGAAATGAGTGACAGTGAGGGCAATACGACAATCATGTCAAGATAAGATGCACTGTACAAATGAATAACTCGTCATTAGTCGTTAAACTCGATATTACCAAGATACGATGAAATATATTTGCATCAACTGATGTCGTATCAGTGAATTCGTGTCAAATTGGTCATTTCTCTTGTTAAATTCAAGTCGAGTTCGGATCGTGTTCTCGTGTCGTCGACTTCGTATGAACTGGTGCATGTCAAATCATTTTCTAAACGGGAATTCTTGCGATAACGACCAGCTGTTTGGACGAAGATACGGATAGGAGGACACGACACTAGGAAAATCCATCTAATCGTCTCCGAAATTCAAATAAAATCCAGCAATGAACTTTGAAAAGACCGGAAAAAGAAAACCGAGGCTTTGCACAATCAAGAAGAAACGACTAAAACCACTGAAAAAATTCTACCCTCAAACCCATCATCGATGCCCAAAGTACGTTGCCGCATTTGTCGAAATAGAAAAAAAGAAAAAAAAAAGCAAAAGCCAAGAATCTCATTTGACGCTGTCTTGATTAACCGAATGATTCGAAAGTTTGGTGGTGGGCCGGTGAAATTAGTCTTTAATTAACGAAATCTGTCCCCCAAAAAAGAGGCTTTATGTAGTGGAAAGTTGCCGGATGGGCAGCAATTATAGACTCGTCGGGGATTAAAAAGCTTAATCTCTTGAATATTAATTCACGTTTAATTAGTATTAGAAAGAGACATCACACGTGGCCTCTCTCTTTTTTTACCATTTTTTCCTTTGGTAGATCTAATCCGATGCGCAATTAGGAATTTGATTGTGGGGGCTGATTTTTCTATTTATGTGGGAAGTACTCTCTTTTTTTTTTTTAAAGGGAAAAAACCACCAAAAATCCCAAAATATGCCCACCGTGACACATTTACCCCAAACTTTTTGTTGCGACACAAAAAACCCACAACTATCCATATTGTGACAGATCTGCCCCCACGTCCAACTCCGTCCAAAGCACCGTTAAAACGCTGACGTGGATATAAGAAAAAAACTGTTCATCGTCTTTTCTGTGGTACTAAGCCGAGCACTACCCATGGCGTTCATCTTCAACCGATTGGCCAAATTCCTCCATACGTTTGCTTCGCTACCCACTGCTCCTCGACCTCCGACGGATTCGTCCTCCTCGCCGCCGGCATCCACGTGGACCTCGAAATCACAAACTCCTCCTCTTCCTCCACGATGCGGTCTCCATGTCCATCTCCACCTCTACCTTCAGCTTCAACTACCAATCGCTCTGCACACTCTGCCTCAGAAACCTCAGCCTCCCCGCTCTTCTCGTAAACGACATTCTTCCGCGACGAGGGGCAAGCTATTCCATCAAGAGGCAAAACGAAAACGTAGCTGTGGTCTCCGGACGACTCCGCCGCCGACATCACCCATGCCTCCTCCTCCTCCTTCTCCTCGTGGCGGTTGCCTTGGAGCTCGAAGGAAGCGGCGATGGTGATATTGATTATTAGGCAGATGTAGGGAGGCTCAAGCCACAGGAGAGGGATCTGGACCCTCGTGAGCTCGGAGACTAAGGGGGCGGAGAGCTTCTCAGCCAGAGCCGCCGAGAGCACGGCGGCCGACACGGCTGTTGACACCTAAATTTTGATCAAACTTTTATTTATTTATTTATTTTTATTTTTATATTTTAAAAAACAATTCATAAAAATATCAAAAAAATATCATAAAATCACAAAATCAACTTTGGAAGCCTTGGCTTGGCCTTAGGAACCATTTTGACCAAAAAAAATAATTTTCATAATTTTCATTTTTTTAATATTTTCGAAAAATACAAAAAAAAGAAAAGAAGAAAATCAAGAAAAATAATATTTGAGGTCACAAAAATTATATAAGAATAGTCGGTATTTTTATTTTTATTTTATATATTTTATGACCTCATAAAACAGTAAAATTCAGGTTCGATTTTAGGTATTCTCTGATCACCATAAAATTGAATTTGGCAAAAATATTAGTAATAATTAAAAGGAAAAGGATTGAAAACATCATCATTTAAAAGGAAAAGATGAATAATCATTTTGTCTTCGCTTTTGATTACTTTATTATTATTATTACTTTCTAATATTTTATTATATTATTATTTTATATTTATTATTTTTTTATTCACCTCCCCTCTCCCATCATCCGTCTCCCCTCCTTCTTCCTCTTCTTTTTCTTTTCTTCTGGACGGAGGGTGCTTCCTCTTCTTCCTGCTCCTCTTCTTCTTCTTCTTTTCTTTTTCTTCTTCTTAAAAAAAAAAAATGGAATCCTCACCTTCGTGCACTATTTGCCTCCGCCTTCGACCCTTCCGCCATCGTCGCTAGCCGTCGTACCTCAAAGCCGCCGTGAATAACCCAAGACCCGCGGCCTCCACCCGTTTCGAAGTTTGGTTCGGGATTATTTCGGATCGGGCCAAATCCGTCATCGCCAAAGCGCGCTGTCGCCTCCGGCGACAACCCCGGAGTCCTACCTCCTCCCTCGGAGCTTATGGAGCCTACGCGCCGCTGGTGGAGCCCAGAAACAGCCTCGGGTCACCACCCCATCGTCGGAGCGTGTCCGGACGTGTCCGGGCGTGTCGGGCGTGTCGGAGCGTGTCCGGGCGTGTCGGGCGTGTCGGAGCGTGTCCGGACGTGTCCGGACGTGTCGGGGCGTGTCGGACGTGTCGGAGCGTGTCCGGACGTGTCCGGGCGTGTCGGACGTGTCGGAGCGTGTCCGGACGTGTCGGGCGTGTCGGAGCGTGTCCGAACGTGTCCGGGCGTGTCGGACGTGTCGGCGCGTGTCGGAGCGTGTCGGAGCCTTGTCCGAGCAGTGTCCGAGCAGTGTCGGAACAGTGCATGAACAGTGTCGGAACAGTGCATGAACAGTGCATGAACAGTGTCAATTTTTTTAATTTTTTAATTTTTTTTTTAATTTTTTAGTCTTAATTTGTGAAATTGACTATCCACATTCTAATGGTGATCGACAGGTAACGGGCATGGGGATGGTCGCAGGCTGGGGCTGGGCGATTGAAGGCTGGTGTCCAATCCGGTATGTTTTACGTACCCGATCCGTATATCAGGATTATTTTTCTAAAATATTGCATTTATAGACTTGATTTGTATGTATTTGTTTTAGTCTAGTGGTTAGCTTATTTATCTGGTTGAGTGTTATCTATTGTCAAAGACATGCTTTTTGTTAAAATATTTTCTGAAAATATAAAAAAATATTAATAAATCAAAAATGCAAAAAAAAATGGAAAAATTAAAGAAAAACCAAAAAAATTGCAGAAAAATTCTAAAAATTGTCCAAGGCTGAAAATGACAAAAAATTGATTTGTTTTCATTTTTGGGATTTTCTCCCATTTAATCCAAAATGGCGATTTCACCCCTCAAAGGGTGAATCGTCTTTGATATTCTGATGAATTGTGGAAATTGCTTAGAATTTGGTGATGGGCCAGATGGGTGGTTAAACCTTATGTCTAAGATTTCCACATTTCATTTTCATTTTTAGAAAATGACGATTTTACCCTTCGAATGGTAAATCGGTTTCTAAAATTCCCGAAAATCACGAAAATTGCCAAAAAATAGGAAATGGGTCAATTGAGTGACCAAGCCTGTTTTGACTCCGGATTCATTCCGAAATGATGATTTTGTCCTTTTTGGGCAAATTGTCCCCTTTGTCTCAAAATTACGATTTTGCCCCTGATGGGCAAAATCATGTCTAAATCATTCCTAAGCCTGATTGATGCTTCTCTAGGCCAATATGGCCTTATTAGGAATGCCATGTGATTTATTTGTACACTTGAATTCATCGATTTGTGCACTTTATTATTAATTGTGATTGCTATGATAGTCATTCCTATCTGCATGAACTCCTAGATTTAGAACTCGTACCCCACTCATCTGCATGAAATCTTTGGTCAGAAAATTCAGTCAACTTAGGTACCGAAAGGGCGTCAACTCTGACAGTTGACGTAACTAAGTCCCCGAACCCAGTTCTCTGGTTATCGCAGAATTGAATAGAAACTCCCGACTATTCAATAGGGTGGTCCAATCATACCCTCCAAAAAATGATTGGTGGCGACTCCTCGGCATGCACACTTAGCACATGTCACTAGACCACACTGAAGGTCGACTACGCATACCTCCGTTGCGATTTGGGTAATGGGCCTTGGGAGAGGCCCGCGTCCGACCAGACTGGACGGCCCATTAGCCCTCGAGAGCCCGACAACCTCGAGAGGGTCGCGACAGACTGGCGACTCCGCTGGGGACTTAGAGAACTTGAGCCGATTAAAAAGTTGATTGATTTTTCTAACATGTTTTATGCAGATACTCTTCAAGGTGAGGTACGTACTTTAACCCTTGAGGTGTTAAATGTTTTTGCAGATTGGAGAAATAAGGGGTGAAGTGTTTGTTAACTCTGTCTTATGCAGGTAGGAGTTTAGGATGTATGATTGTGTGGATGTTTATATTGAAGCGGTGTTTGCTAAATGAGATGCATGTTTATCGCTTTAGCACGACACCGAAAATACACACAACCGCGCCTAAAACCCCGGGCGCCGCCTATAGGAAAACAATAGAAGGGATTGAAAATGGAATCTCCGTGAGGAAAAACACGGGGTAATCCACTTTTCAATTCCGCTCATTTCGAAATATGGATCGAGCCCCAATGCAACGATAGTTGTGCAATGGAATCTGCTCTTTCCAGAACTCGAGGTGGGAACCTTAACCTTAGGTGCCAAATCCTCTGATTTTTAGAAGTTTACCATCACTTGTTTCATGCGCATGTCTTTGGGCGGTTGGTACACCTAAAACCGCACATAAGTCGACGAGTTTGGTTGGTAAGACTCTCTATCCCTCAAATCTATTACAGTTCATATAAATATAGGCATTTCATTCATTGCATTCTGGTGATTAGATTAAATGCCATTTCAAGGATAGATGTGTGTGTTTTTCCCAAACGTCCTTGATAAAAGACGAGGAGGATGATATCCCATGGCGAACACCGAGTGAGCAACAAAAGAGCCTACTATGGACCTTATTGAGATATCGTCCAATGAAGATGACGAGTTGGGGCAAGTGATCCGGAAGCCACAGATCGAACTTGGGGCATCCTTAAACGTTAGGATCACATTCCTTTGTTTCATTTTCCATTACTAGTCCTCTTGTATAGGGTTTATTTTTATCGAGGCTTTTTCTATCCCACCCCTTAGAGTGATTATATTAGGGATCTATTGGTGTATACATTCAGATGGAACTTGGTTGTATTTCTTTTGACGGGTCATGGGAATGTGATAGTGGCATTTTCTCTAATCATCCGAATACTCCCAAGTCAAGTTTATAATTCCTTTAGAGGAAATTAAAATTGGAAGTCTTACACGACCTTTTGGTCGTATAGAGTAGTCCAATCTCAATTTCTCTAGAAGGAATTATACACTTGAATTGTTTCGTGCATGTTTTACGTTGCTGGTAATCCACGATAATTGATCGAGAATATCGACGTTGTTTTGAATTTAATGACGAGATAGATGTCCAAATTACTCTCGTTCTTAACAAAACGGCCTTGATTTGGATGCCGTATCTTCAATTAAATTTAAAACACGTTATTATGCCTCGCACTTTTGAGTAATTTGTTCCTCTCGAAATTGATCAAAAGCGATTATTGTGAATTACATTCCTTTCAATAGTATGCTTTCTTTCGAGGAATATTGATAAAAACTTTTCGCGCGAGATTAAAACCCTTGTAAAAGTTCTTGTCCTTATTAATCACGAGCAAGCATAAGATTGAAAGGGGTCTATGCTTTCTTTTTCAGATTATTCCTTCTGACTCGGTCTTTTCATTTGCAGGTGAAAAACAAGTAGTATAGAGAAATCTTCTCTTGGACAAATCTGCAACTATTCTTCCATCTGATCATGAGCGAGTTATAAAATCAGGACGTATTTGCTCGGCTTATTGATATTATGGTTCGGCTCACCCAAGTTGAAGATGTTTGGATGCTCGAAGAAATGAACCATACAGAAGTTAAAACACACACACGAGAACTTTCATTTATTTTGCTCGGCGGAGGGTTTTCAGAAGCAGGTCATACAAGTCGGGGTGGAAAAGTAAAGCCAAAGTGAGCCCTAATTAACGACACAAAGGATCCCAACTGACCCTCCATGTTATTAATGCTCTGCTCATACTCCCAGCTCCGCATGTTGTGGTCGGCAAGCCTGAGGAGAAGACTTCTACATTCTCCCTTAACTTCGGCGACCTTGGCCTCGTGTTCTTCGGTGACTACTTCCAGGTCCCGAACCAGTCCATTCCCGCGAGCTATGTCCTCGGTTATCTTGTCGAGCCGTTCTTCCTGCCAGTCGCTCTGAAGCCTCAACAGGACGTTGCGGCGGTCATGCTCGCCGGTGGTCAGGGATATGGCCAATTGATCCACCAGATTTCTCCTCTCGCGAAGCAACGTCGCGACCCGCTCATTAGCAAACTCGACGGCCTTTTTGTAACTATCAACCAGATAGTTGGTCAGCACCAAATGATCAGATCGATCCTCATAACGAGTCCGCAAGACGCGAGCCACCAGAATCTCCCGATTAGCAACACGATAGGCCTCTAAGGAGTGTGCAAAGAGAGTCGGGAAAGTTCTATATTCCCTCCCCAGTGTAGTACCTTCGAGAGAAGTGGTATCAAGGTCCTCGAGCAGGACACAGATTGCATCCTCGGTTGCAGAATGATCGGTTATGTGCGCGTAACCGCGACCCAGTAGGTTATAAAGCTTTTCCCACTGGGCCAAGACATCAGTTGAAAAAGTGCGTACGGGAGAGGAGGCCATTTGCGTTGGGTTGGCTTGAGAATAAGACGAGTTTAACAGAGAGATTAGAAGGAAGAGGCTGATTATGCGAGAACGTTAACCTTCCATACATTAATTCCTCATTTTATAGCAACTCGAGGATGATGAAGGGTCTCAATAATAATGCTGGTGGAGCCCAGTTAGGGGGTAAAGCAGGAGGTCCCCTCACGAGAACCAATGGATTCGTTTCGATCCGCGATTTCCGGCTCATCAATTAAAAGATGTAAAAGATTTGTCGGGATCACCATTATTAGAGTTAGGTGGGAGGTAAGCGCAACTATCGAAGAGAGCCCTAACAGGATTTGGCAGTCCCATCACGTTGAAAAGCTAAGCGAGAAATTCAAGGTCTTGAGGGGGAACGTTTGCCTAATGATGCTTGAAGAGCGTCTCCTGAACATGCAAAGTCACTCGAAGAAAACTTTATAGGGAGTGAGCATACAGGAGAGAGTGGAGAACTCTGAGTGGGCAAGAACCAATCAAACATTTCTCAATCCAACATATTTAAGAGGTTACTGTCAGCTGTTAGAGGCGACTGACTCAAAAATCTCAGAAATTGAACCACAGAGGGATCTCGAAGATTCCAAGATCAAGTCTAACGCCAAAACCATGGAGCCCAACACTTCTGGCAACGGAAATCAAGATCACGGCGACGACGACAACGACATCCACAATGCTCAACTCGGGAAAAGAAGACGTCCTCACCAATACTCTCAGGAGGAAACCCAAATGCTGGAAACCCTTTTCAGTAAAAGCCATTACATGAAAAAGAAGTGGAGAATTGAATTGAGCCGGGAGTTGGGGATTAATCAGTCGAGGATCCAGTTTTGGTTTCAAAATAGGAGATCCAAATCGAGGGCTCAACGCAAACGTCAGGTGGTCGAGATTTTAAAGGAAGAAAACCAAAAGCTGCGAACAGAAAACATGAGGTATGAAAAAGCTCTCAATATCACCGTTTGCCCTCATTGCGATAACCTCGTCGCCCTCGGTAAGATATTCCCCGATAAGCCTCACGCGATGATTGAAGACGTTCATTTACCACCCTACTCCCTCGGGGCATCTCCTGCTCAACCAGATTTTGCCGGAGTCACGCATGAGCAGGATGATCCTACGAAGATGATACAAATGCCTCCTGGGGGATGGGATTTGCATCGCTTTGATTGGAGTTACAGTTTCAAGGAGCTGGATGTTACCGCCGACCAGCTCAAAGCATATCAGCCTCATGCACAACAATTTTCGATAGGGTCGGGTCCTGCTGGAGATGAGTTAATCAGTCGTCAAGCCATCGATGCAATTTTGGGCCATGATAAGAGGAGGTTCGCTTGGCCCCCTGAACTGCATTCCAAATTCCTAGATGTGGTTCACCAAATGGGGATCGACTCAGCAACTCCGACGCGCATATTTAAGGCCATGAATGTACCGGGGCTTAGTAAGGAGCTGGTCAGGAATCACCTTGCTGCCTACAGAAAGCTATTAAGACAACGTCGAGCGGAGCTAAATCGGGAGGAATCCGTCTCGAGCTCAAAAGCTAGGGGCGACCGCCATTGTAATGCTCAGGCATCAAGAGATACCCGGCCAAATCTAAGCATCAATCAAGCTAGCAACCCGACCACCGGCAAACTGAAAGCTGATCAGAATGTCCTCCCAGGCCATTTCAACACTTCTCAAGAGCGCGTGTCACAAGTACAGCGAGTGCGCACTCCTCCATTCGAGCAGCAGTCGGCTGGTGCTCTGCCTGCCGCTGGTCAACCCACGACAGACGATTTCTTCGATGAGGAGCTCGATGCCTTGTTCAATCAGTGGGAAGCTGGCATGCTTGGACAGCCATGATCTAGCACATGACTCGGGGCACGATGGGTCGGTCACTACGAACACCCATAGAAAGAAGAACATGTTCACGAGTAGATCACTCATTTTATCCGTTGTAAAGTTCCTACGGGAACATTTTTCTTTAATGACTATAGTTAATTCTATATTAAAACCAACGCTATCGACGAACATCGTCATGCTCAGTTGTGATGATCCCTTGTTAGATTAAGTCTGAAACCAGAGACGGTCTTTAAAATTTTGAGTGGCCACGAACTCATTCCTCACCAAGCGCCCGGGATGCTGAAATGAAGAGTAACAGCATGCACAGGGAAAATGCCACTTTCGTTTGAACGATGAAAAGGGGTTGAGAGAAGATCATAGCGTTAATTCCCATGGAGCTAAATGAATTAAACGGAGTCATTAATTGCGGGTCCACCGCTGCTCCCCACGTTCTCGGGCCTAGCAAATCATAAAAGGCGCCGAAAGATTGTAGACCCACCACTTTGAAGACTGAACTAGGGGACGAGCGCAATACTCGATGAAACCGAATCAATGCAAGAGAGTTTGTGATCCTATCACGAGGAAAAAGAAAGGGGAATACAGACGATGAGTAATTGCAGGATCTCGGGAGGAGCGCTTGCTTGCTGGTCTTCATATGCAGCCTGAAGGATGGTTCCAGGACACGCACAATCACTTGAGAAAATTTCTAGAGTGAGCAAACACGTAAGAACGAATTGAGAAAGCTGAGTGAACTAGATCAGCCCGAGATACCTCGATCCATCATGTTTAAAAGTTATTCCCATCTGCTAGAAACGCCCGACCTGGACATTTCTGAGCACGAACTGCTGGGAGACTTTGAAGATCCTGGAGCTGAATCCTGCTCGAAGGCCATAGAGACTGACTCCTCCAGCGATGAAATTCTAGGTTTCAGCTACGAAGAAGGAGTATACAATGATGACCGGAGTCGGAAAAGGAAGCAACTACAACGCCACACTCCAGGCCAAATCCGAGAGCTCGAAGCTTTCTTCAATGAATGTCCCACTCCAAGAAAACGACAGAAAATGGAGTTGAGCCGAAAAATAGGATTGGAGCTTTCGAAGGTCAAGTTTTGGTTCGCCAACAAACGAACCCGGGTGAAACAGCAATACGCAGACCATGAGTTACTGGTCCTGAAGGAGGAGAATGAGAAGCTTCAAGCTGAAAGCGCGAGATATAAGGAAGCTCTGACCAAGGCCACCTGCCTTAATTGTGGTAATCCTGTTGTCCTCGGCGAGGTGTTCCTCGATGAACCATCCCTGTTGACGAATAACGCTCAGCTGTTACCGTATTCTCCACAGCATTTTCCGACACAGCCAGATACCGCCGGAGATCTGCATGAGCAAGTCAACACCATAGAATCAACACCAACATCCTCTGAGAAATGGGATATGAATCATCACAGGGGGAATTCTCTCAATGACGAACTCGCTGTCGCAGCCAGCCAATCCAAAGTCGGTGAGTCCCTCCCTGGACAACTTTTGAAACGACTAGATCCCATAGAGAATAGCTACCGAAGTATTGACGATATTTTGGGTGATAAGAGAACAAGGTTTTACTGGACCTATGAGCTTCACACCAAATTTGTTGATGCAATTCGAGAACTGGGAGTTGATTCGGCTAGCCCACTGCGCATACTCGAGATTATGAATGTGCCGGGGCTCTCTAGAATTAACGTTGAGTCTCACCTCAAGTACTATAGGAGATTGCTAAGGGATGGAAGGATAGCGTTAAACCATCATAAAGCCAGTTGGAGCTCAAGTGCTGGGCAGAGTTACAACCATGATGATTGGAGAGCCAAGAGCACCCAACCGTGTTTCAGCAATGACGGGACTAGCAGTCATGTCAGCGACTCCTCTAACCCAAATCAGAATGCTCCGCCGAGCTATCTCAATACTCTTCAGGAGTATATGCCACAGTTCCAGCACATAGAAATTCCTCAGTTTGAGCGCGAATCAGTCATTAATGCTGTCCCTGAAGCAGATCTGGCATTGGTAGAGAGTGCACATATGAACCTGCCGGTCATCGGAGGAAGTTCCAATTCGAGGGGTCAAATTGCTCACGGCGAGAGCAAAGAGAGGAATCCCTCGCCTGCAGTCGACGACACCCAATCTGGGCACCAATGGCTAGAAAGAACAGGTGATTTCCTTGATGAGGAGCTGGACACTTGGATCAATACTCTTCGGGAATGTATGTCTCAACCCCAACAGGGCAATGATGAAGGTTCCAGCTCAAAGACTCCAATCCCTCACAACGAAGGCAATGAAAGAAATCTGCCCCCAACAATCGTTGATACCCAACTTGAACATCAATGGCTCGAAGACCCGAGCAATTTCCTTGGCGATGAGTTCAATCTTTGGCTCGATCAATTTGGAGTCGGAGGACCATCGCAGTGGTGACGCGAGGCCGGTGATCAAACGTCTGATGCAAGGCATGGCTACTCGATGAAAAATGCTTCGAGAAAAGGGGTTGAATACTCCTATTGCATATGTTGTTGATCGCACTGTAAGGTTCCCACGGGAACATCTTTCATTAATATCTAGAACTAATTGCGCATGAGTGTCAACATCACCCTTTGAGCATCTTCAAGCCGAAGGCCGTGGATTAATCACTTAATCCGTAGAGCAAGTTCCATGAACCATAATTATCACCCGCAGAGCATAATGGAATCCATTCCTTCAATACAAGATACATTCGGCCGCGGAGCCACCCGTTTGGTAAAAGGACGTATCGTTCCTAGTTGATCTTCAATCAGATCAGGGGATAATGTTTCCTCTCTTCTTCCTCTCAGGTGATAAAAAGAGACAAGGCCCTAAAAGGCCATGCATTCAAATGGCTAAACAAACGTTGCCCAGCTGGGGGGCAGATGAACCATTGATGTTACAAACACTCCAAGCATGGATAGGCGGATTTGATAGAGGTTGTTCATATCGATACGCAACATCAGAATGGGATGAAAATCAAGAGTAAAGTTGTATCGTCCCAATTTGTCTTGAATTTGGGAATATGAATTAACACTTATTTTTTATCCTTGACAGGGGAATCGCCTTGGAGACGAATAAGTTTTTACATCCCACATACTACCTGTTAGGGTACATGAGGGTAGGATGTATCGTTTCGATTTTCGAAAAATTCGTGAACATACAATGATATGCTTCTTTTACATTTTCAGGGATCTCCAGCCACGGTGGACAGGTAGGTATCCCTTTCCCCCAATCCATTGAAGATGTTAAACAAAAAAAAACACAGAGAGAAAAAGAAAAAGCTTTCAAAATCTGATGTCTAGAAAAGACATGGAATTCTAACTTCATTGGCATTCATGTTTTGAAACATGAGGTTGTCTGAACACGCATTGTGCACCATAAAATCCCCTTGACGGGTAAAATTTTTGGGAAAACGAAAGAGATTTTTCCAATCAAAAGTTGTTCAAAACTCTCAAAAGGATGTTTCCTCAAAAGAGAGGCAAGCTCAAATCCAAACACATCCTACATACACTTGAGAGATGAGTGGAGCGAATCAAATAGTAAAATCTGGACCTACGGAGGTAGGGACCATTCGCAGCGATTACATGGATTGGGACGACGGAGGCGTTCATTTCATATCATAAACACTACAGGTGACCGTTGACAACCCACTTGAACGGCGGTTTTCATTCTTAACCCTGTCAAGAACCACCCCACACCGGGGCAAAAAGGAAGTAAGTCCAGCAGCATCAGGAGAAAATGGTTAGAAATTTTCTTGCTCGGACTAACATTAATCTTTGTGTGTTGTTTATATGGTAATCCAAGTGCCATAGGATGACGAGAAGCATTCATTCTCTATCCCACACACCATATCCTTTGCACAGCCAAGTTGAGCCTGCGAATTCATTTCATAAACCCCTGTTGGTGATCATGGGATGTTTCAAGATAGAAACTGTATCACTCCAAGAACGGAAGAAATCAAGAGATGGGATTTATAGAAAAATCTCATATCGGCGTTTAAGTGTGCTATGATTCAAGTTGTATATCTAGCACAATTTTCTGAACATCGTAGTTCCAAAGGAAAAGAAAAGGCGGGATTTCAACAAAAAATCCCCAGCATCAAGAAAAAGCAAAGTGCCTGGTAAAAGCAAGGCCGATGCTCGTGAAAACTGTTTGATTGATCCCCAATAAAGCCTAGTTGGGAAGAGAGAAAAACCCATAAAGGAGTCAGATCAAGAAGACTGCTCCCCAAACGATGTCAGCCGTGGTGCAAAAACACGGACAGAATTGTCAATCTCTTAATACCACAAGAGACGTTCTCTAAAGGATTTGTGCACACCTCAAAAGCGGTTGCACACCTCAAAAATGGAAGATGCAGAATGGAAAAGACATGTGACAAATTTGCAATGATCACCAATGTCGAATCCTTCGTGATTTCTGGGCCAAAAACAAGCCTTTTTCGGTCCCCAATCCTACCAATGTTACAACCCTGAAACAGTCTTCTCTGACTAAGACACTTGGGTTAACATATAGCTTAGCTCGAAGAAGTACGAGCAAGACTCTTTCTTTCTCATTTTGCAGGGTTCTTGACTTGTAAACCCGGAGCAGATGGTGAAGATTTTCATTCGATGGCCCCGACTCCAAAGCGGGTCCCCCTTGAAAACCAATATCCAAGCCCAACATTACGGTCCCGTGGAAGACCTCCCGACCGATCAAAATGTATGCGCTGCGAATGAGCCTAAAACCTAGGCACAGGTCAGTAGGGAATTGAGTGCATCCCCTAAAAATCATCACCTCAAAACAGGTGAGATGGCCTCCTTGTCGAGAAATATTCCAATTGACGTTTTGAGCAAACTCTTTTTGGGAATTTTCAAACTGTGGATCCAGATTTTCCATGCAAGGGATTCGTGATCACATTTGCACGTTGCAAAAATGTTTTGGATAACCTCCAGCATCAAAATGCACATCTCATGACTAAAGCTTAAGTCATAAAATTTTGTCAATTGGACAATTGCTGTCTTCTCAAAGATTACCAATATTTTCTTGGGGAAGAGAAACCCTTAAAAAAAAATCCTTTTCAAAAATATCAAACAGTCTCATCGGACGTGGAGAACCCTTGTCATGAGACCCCCTTTTCAAAAATATCAAACAGTCTCATCGGACGTGGAGAACCCTCGTCATGAGACCCCTTTTCAAAGCAAACAAAGGTAGATACCGCCTGAAGGATCAACACAAGGTAGATACCGCCTGAAGGGTCAAACCAAGGTAGAAACCGCCTGAAGGGTCAACACAAAGGTAGATACCGCCTGAAGGGTCAACTCAAGGTAGATACCGCCTGAAGGGTCAAATCAAGGTAGAAACCGCCTGAAGGGTCAACACAAAGGTAGATACCGCCTGAAGGATCAACACAAGGTAGATACCGCCTGAAGGGTCAAACCAAGGTAGAAACCGCCTGAAGGGTCAACACAAAGGTAGATACCGCATGAAGGGTCAACTCAAGGTAGATACCGCCTGAAGGGTCAAATCAAGGTAGAAACCGCCTGAAGGGTCAACACAAAGGTAGATACCGCCTGAAGGGTCAACTCAAGGTAGACACCGCCTGAAGGGTCAACCAAAGGTAAAAACCGCCTGAAGGGTCAATCCAAAGGTAGATACCGCCATAAGGATCAATCCCATGGTCCGATCCACCATACGGATCAAAACTTTGACTAATTCTAAATGTTGGAGAAGTTATTTTCCTAGGTAAGCCTTACTGTAGGTGAACCGCTTATGGTCTGATCCACCATACGGATCAAAATCCTTGGCAAATTCCAAAGCGTGGGATGCGCCTTCCTTAGGTTTCTACCAGTCGGGAACCCCATAATGGTATGACCTACCATACAGGTCAGAGCTTAATCTCCCTAGGATATTCTGAACGAGTCCTAGGTATCTTCTTGAAAGTCGTCGCAACCGGCAGCATCTGACAGGTGAGCTTCAGGTAAGCCTCTCTCACTCCGGCTCATGTTCGAATCGCAAGAGTAAACCGGTGATTAATTTGAGCATCCATCAAAAGACTTAAGGGTCCGATGTCATAGCATTTCTTTTCACGAGTCGAGTCGATCAGGACTCAGGTGTCACCTTGTCTTTGAGAGAAACCTCTGAGGGGATTCCTCTGATGAAATTCCTCTCAAAGAGGGGCAGCTGTTGACACCTAAATTTTGATCAAACTTTTATTTATTTATTTATTTATTTATTTTTATATTTTAAAAAACAATTCATAAAAATATCAAAAAAATATCATAAAATCACAAAATCAACTTTGGAAGCCTTGGCTTGGCCTTAGGAACCATTTTGACCAAAAAAATAATTTTCATAATTTTCATTTTTTTAATATTTTCGAAAAATACAAAAAAAAGAAAAGAAGAAAATCAAGAAAAATAATATTTGAGGTCACAAAAATTATATAAGAATAGTCGGTATTTTTATTTTTATTTTATATATTTTATGACCTCATAAAACAGTAAAATTCAGGTTCGATTTTAGGTATTCTCTGATCACCATAAAATTGAATTTGGCAAAAATATTAGTAATAATTAAAAGGAAAAGGATTGAAAACATCATCATTTAAAAGGAAAAGATGAATAATCATTTTGTCTTCGCTTTTGATTACTTTATTATTATTATTACTTTCTAATATTTTATTATATTATTATTTTATATTTATTATTTTTTTATTCACCTCCCCCCTCCCATCATCCGTCTCCCCTCCTTCTTCCTCTTCTTTTTCTTTTCTTCTGGACGGAGGGTGCTTCCTCTTCTTCCTGCTCCTCTTCTTCTTCTTCTTTTCTTCTTCTTCTTCTTAAAAAAAAAAAAATGGAATCCTCACCTTCGTGCACTATTTGCCTCCGCCTTCGACCCTTCCGCCGTCGTCGCTAGCCGTCGTACCTCAAAGCCGCCGTGAATAACCCAAGACCCGCGGCCTCCACCCGTTTCGAAGTTTGGTTCGGGATTATTTCGGATCGGGCCAAATCCGTCATCGCCAAAGCGCGCTGTCGCCTCCGGCGACAACCCCGGAGTCCTACCTCCTCCCTCGGAGCTTATGGAGCCTACGCGCCGCTGGTGGAGCCCAGAAACAGCCTCGGGTCACCACCCCATCGTCGGAGCGTGTCCGGACGTGTCCGGGCGTGTCGGGCGTGTCGGAGCGTGTCCGGGCGTGTCGGGCGTGTCGGAGCGTGTCCGGACGTGTCCGGACGTGTCGGGGCGTGTCGGACGTGTCGGAGCGTGTCCGGGCGTGTCGGACGTGTCGGAGCGTGTCCGGACGTGTCGGGCGTGTCGGAGCGTGTCCGAACGTGTCCGGGCGTGTCGGACGTGTCGGCGCGTGTCGGAGCGTGTCGGAGCCGTGTCCGAGCAGTGTCGGAACAGTGTCGGAACAGTGCATGAACAGTGTCGGAACAGTGCATGAACAGTGCATGAACAGTGTCAATTTTTTTAATTTTTTAATTTTTTTTTTAATTTTTTAGTCTTAATTTGTGAAATTGACTATCCACATTCTAATGGTGATCGACAGGTAACGGGCATGGGGATGGTCGCAGGCTGGGGCTGGGCGATTGAAGGCTGGTGTCCAATCCGGTATGTTTTACGTACCCGATCCGTATATCAGGATTATTTTTCTAAAATATTGCATTTATAGACTTGATTTGTATGTATTTGTTTTAGTCTAGTGGTTAGCTTATTTATCTGGTTGAGTGTTATCTATTGTCAAAGACATGCTTTTTGTTAAAATATTTTCTGAAAATATAAAAAAATATTAATAAATCAAAAATGCAAAAAAAAATGGAAAAATTAAAGAAAAACCAAAAAAATTGAGAAAAATTGCAGAAAAATTCTAAAAATTGTCCAAGGCTGAAAATGACAAAAAATTGATTTGTTTTCATTTTTGGGATTTTCTCCCATTTAATCCAAAATGGCGATTTCACCCCTCAAAGGGTGAATCGTCTTTGATATTCTGATGAATTGTGGAAATTGCTTAGAATTTGGTGATGGGCCAGATGGGTGGTTAAACCTTATGTCTAAGATTTCCACATTTCATTTTCATTTTTAGAAAATGACGATTTTACCCTTCGAATGGTAAATCGGTTTCTAAAATTCCCGAAAATCACGAAAATTGCCAAAAAATAGGAAATGGGTCAATTGAGTGACCAAGCCTGTTTTGACTCCGGATTCATTCCGAAATGATGATTTTGTCCTTTTTGGGCAAATTGTCCCCTTTGTCTCAAAATTACGATTTTGCCCCTGATGGGCAAAATCATGTCTAAATCATTCCTAAGCCTGATTGATGCTTCTCTAGGCCAATATGGCCTTATTAGGAATGCCATGTGATTTATTTGTACACTTGAATTCATCGATTTGTGCACTTTATTATTGATTGTGATTGCTATGATAGTCATTCCTATCTGCATGAACTCCTAGATTTAGAACTCGTACCCCACTCATCTGCATGAAATCTTTGGTCAGAAAATTCAGTCAACTTAGGTACCGAAAGGGCGTCAACTCTGACAGTTGACGTAACTAAGTCCCCGAACCCAGTTCTCTGGTTATCGCAGAATTGAATAGAAACTCCCGACTATTCAATAGGGTGGTCCAATCATACCCTCCAAAAAATGATTGGTGGCGACTCCTCGGCATGCACACTTAGCACATGTCACTAGACCACACTGAAGGTCGACTACGCATACCTCCGTTGCGATTTGGGTAATGGGCCTTGGGAGAGGCCCGCGTCCGACCAGACTGGACGGCCCATTAGCCCTCGAGAGCCCGACAATCTCGAGAGGGTCGCGACAACGGCCACGCCTTTAGCCGAGAGCACCCAAGCGCTCGAAGACACGGCCATTGCTGGTGCAGTGTTCAAGCTTTGAGCAAGCGAGAGAGAGAGAGAGAGAGAGTGAAGACGAAAATGACAACAGTGCAAATGAATTTAAGCTAACTTCCGAGTTTCATAGATTATCAGGACCTTTCGAGGCCATCATCTTCTTGAACTCTTCATAATTAATGTTGACGTCACCGTCCCCTTCGACCCACTTGATCATCCTTGCTCAGTCCTCTACAGAGCACTTCATGTTCAAGCGATTGAGCCCCAAGTGCAACTCCTTGGAGGAGATGAGGCCGTTTCGGAGGTCGAAGGCGTCGCGAAGGTCGGACTCGGCGAAGGATCCTGACCGGCAGAGGGCGGCAAACTCGGAGAGGCTGATGAAGCCGTCCTTGTCGGTGTCGATCTCGTCCATGGCGCGATCGAGGTCGAAAGGGGAGACGGCGGAGCCCATGGCGGAGGACCTTGGAGAGCTCGGCTGCTGAGATCTTGCCGTCGCCGTTGGCGTCAAACTGGTCGAACACCTTCCGGAGGTCCGTGTCGGTCATGTGCTGGAGGTGGGAGGAGGTCGCCGGCATCGAGCTTTGGTTCAGAGTCGGGGCTGCTGCCATTTTGAAGTTAGTGGATGGCCGGGCAAACGCCGACGAGAGCAGTCGGAGATCGAGGTAGCAATGGGCAGCGAAACAAAAACAGCCGAAGATCGAGGTAGCGGTGGACAGCAAAACAAAAGCACTGGAGGTCTCTGTGAAGAAGATGATGAGCAGTGGTTTTTTTTGTTTTTCCCTTATATCCACATCAGCATTTTAACGGTGCTTTGGACAGAGTTGAGAGGTGGGGCAGATTTGTCACAACATGGATAGTTTGGGATTTTTTGTGTCGCAAAAAAAAGTTTGGGGTAAATGTGTCACGAGGGGCATAGTTTGGGGTTTTTGGTGGCCTTTTCCCTTTTTTAAACTGGCTCCAAAATTATTTATAGAGTAAAAGAACGCTCTAAAAGTAAAAAAAAAAATTGCGTAATTAAATAGATTTTTGCTTCAAAAGTGTTGTTATGCACCCTAATTTTACAAGAGAAAATTGACTTTAGCTTTTTTTTTTCTTTTAACAATGAACAACTCCACAAGTAGGGTAAATTTCGAAACCATGGAATTCGTCCCTAACCCAGCGGGGTTAAAACTTCTAAACCATGGATTTTCCGACATCTCTATTGAGGGCGTTGCGTAGTCGATTATATTCCGGGGTAGCATC
Source organism: Rhodomyrtus psidioides (assembly GCA_021437785.1). NCBI lineage: Eukaryota > Viridiplantae > Streptophyta > Magnoliopsida > Myrtales > Myrtaceae > Rhodomyrtus > Rhodomyrtus psidioides. The sequence continues at coordinate 5,616,643 of JAILYB010000015.1, read as the reverse complement.
TTCGTATTCTCAAGCTTTTTTGCCGATTAAATTCCGGCATTCTTGAAAAGTGACTGCATTTTTCAAGTCTTGTCGCTGATTGAATTCCGGCGCGATGCATGTTCATGCGGTTCTATTTGATGTGGAGTTGTTGGTTTTTTTTTTTTTTTTTATATTTACCAATGATATTTCATGTTTGGAGCTGTCACATAATCCCGTCTCTTTTAAGAAAATTCTAGGAACAATTTTTTATGAAACATATGATTTTGCGGTATCAATTCCTGCGAAACAGATCTGAATTGAGTTTTATCAAAGAAAAAAATCCAATAAAGGAAAGGGAGAGGGAGCTGCTGGAGAAGGACCAATTAGAAAAGTCTTAATCTCACGCGATGGACTTTTTTTTTTCAAAAAATTTCAAATAAACGTCTTAAATGCTTTTATTTTCTCAAATAAGGATATGAAGTAGACTTTATTTCAAATAAGAGCATAAAATACCTTTTTTATTTCAAAGAAGGGCCGGACCGTGAGCACTTTTGTCAATTCATTTTTTATTTTTATTTCTTTTTTCCTATATCCTTTTTTTCAATTTTCTTCTTCTTCTTTTTTTCCTTTGCTTTAGGCTGGCAAGGACGGGACCTTGCCAGCCATTAGGGGAGATCGGCGAGGGCAGGCCAGTGTTCGCCGGCCTTTGGTGGCCCTTGCTAGGGGTGAGCGGTTTCAGGTTCTGAGTAGGTTCCACTTAGAACCTAGAACCTACCCGCTTGTACATGTTCCTTATTTTTGGGGATCTATAACCTACCCTACGTATCCTAGAATCTACCTTGTCACAAGTTCTAATGTACTCGAGAACCTATCAATTTTACTAAGAACACTTAAGAAAAGCAGCTCCAATATCCACATAATCATTTTTAATCACAAAGAGTGATTAGCAATTGATAAAAAAAAGCCAGTGCATTACCAAACCCATGTGAGCAAGTATGTTGTAACTCCAAGCAATTAGAAACTTTTGACAGTGAAGAGGCGACCCATGAAAAATTCTCTTTGCCTTCCCACCATAGCCGACACAAAGAAAAGCACAAAATAGATGAGATATGTAGCAGTCCACAAATAACAAACATTAAACATATGCATAATTTCACCTAATCATTTTCTATATCAAATTGGTAGAGCTCGTGAAACTTTAGGATTTCTCCACGGGTAAGAGAGCCAAACTTAATGCAGTAATTAGAAGGTACAAAACATCTTTACAATGACAATTGGAAAGAAGATGCAAGAAGAAATTCCATGAGACAAAAGCAAACAATAGGAATTGGTTTGAAGTTCGAACAGACAAGGATTAAGGATCCATCACACAAATTATAACAGAGCACACAGAAAATGACAGTTTCGATTTTCGATTTCGGTTCGGTTTCATAGAGAACCAGGAACCATAATCAAAACCGGAGGTTCCTCAAAATACGAAATTGGGAACTGGACCCTATTTCACTAGAACCTAGAATCGGATCGGAACCACATGTTCGATTCTTCGATTTTCGGTCCTACCTTGGAACCATACTCACTCCTAACCCTTGCATGTGGTCAATGAGGTCAGCCCTTGCCCAGGCGAGGCGTACATTGCGGCCATGAAGGTGCCTTGACAACAAAGGTGCTGTTGCTATCCCGGAAAACCCTACTAGAGTCGAACAAATATGCGTGTAAGATCTGCAACCAAGGCTTCCAGAAGGGATCAGAATTTGCAGATGCATCGGCGAAGGCACAAAGTGCTGTTGAGGCGCCCTCAGGGCTCGCTTCTGGCCATCGAGGCGAAGCCACCCTCGACGGCTGAGAGAGACGCCTCACTAGCCTGAAACAAATGAAAAATAAAAGAGAAAACACAAAAGAAAAAAGGAAAAGAAAATGATAAAAATATCCTTGGTCATGCCCCTTTTTGAAACAAAGTGAGTACATCAAATCCTTATTTGAAATAAAAATCACTTCAAGCCGTTATTAGAGAAAATGAGAGCACTTTGAAATTTTTATTTGAATTTTTTTTTTCATTTTTTTCTAATCTTTCTCGAGATCCAATTCGAAAATTAAAAATATCCCAACTTTTGTCATCCAATAATTTTCTAATCTGTGGGCTGGTGAGAATTATTATTTGTGGGGTGGTGAGAATTAAAGAAAGCAGCATATCCATGCGCGCACGCAAAGCCGTAACTTCCCACGTGGCATCGCACGTGCCTTCATTTAGGACCAGTCAGTTAGTCACTTAGGACGCGCATGGTAACACTTCTCAACTAGAAATCAATTTCTGACTAGAAGTTGATTTCTCTACTTCTCCTAAAAAATAGAAGTTGATTTTTTTTTACTTTTGCTGCAGATTGACTTTTGATCAGAGAAATTCATTTGGTAATGGTTGAAAATTTATATTTTTAAAATATTATTAACAAAATCTTCGGCATCGGCGCTCGGCGGCGGGGGGTGGCCACAGCGGGAAGTCGGCGGCGGCGGGGGGAGATGGCGGCAGGCGGCAGTGGGCGACGGTAGGGGTGGCCGCGGCGGCGGCGGTCGGCGGTGGTCGATGGAGGCCGGCGTGGTCGAAGAGGTTATTCTGGAGTCGAGAAATAAAATTTTTTTACTTCTCAAAATTGGCCAAAAATCCAGCCAGAAGTTGAAAATTCTACCATAAGTCAATTTTTTTACCAAACGGATTTCTACTTCGACAGGGTTTTGACTTCTGACAGAGAAATGGAGAAAGATAGGTGGTATCATGCAACCCATTGGGCTGCGCATGACAACACTTCTCTGCCTAGAAGTGACTTATGGTCAGAAGTTGATTTCTCTAATTCTTCTTAAAAATATTGACTTTTGATCAGAGAAATTCGTTTGGTAACAGTTGAAAATTTCTACTTTTGAAACATTATTAACAAAATCTTCGGCGTCGGTGGTCAGGCGGCGACGGGCTGGTGATAGGCAGTTGCCGACAGCGACCAGCAGCTGCGGGCGGGTGTTGGTCGCAGCGGATGCCGGTATGGTCGAAGAAGTGATTTCTCTGCCGAGAAGTAAAAATTTTTTACTTCTTAAAATTGGCCAAAAATCTTATCGGAAGTAGAAAATCCAACCAGAAGTCACTTTTTTTACCAAAAGCATTTCTACTTCGACAATATTTTTATTAAACGGATTTCTCTATCAGATTGATTTCTGATAGAGAAATAAAAAAGCAGAAGTGTTATGATGCAGGGGCTTAGGGTGCGCATGTCAACACTTCTGCAAAAGAAATCATTTCTGAAGATGAAGTTGATTTTTCAACTTCTCACTCAGAAGTTGATTTCTGATCAAAGAAAGCTGTTTGATAAAATTTCTACTTCTGAAATTTGTAATTTTTTAACATTATTAACAAAATCTCCGGCGGTGGTGGTCGGTGGAGGACGGCGGCAGGCGGGCGGCGAGCGGACGAAGTGTGGTCGGGGGGCACGGCAGGATGTCATTGATCGGCGAAGATCAATGTAGTTGAAGAAGTGATTTCTTTTTGAGAAGTTACAATTTTTAGCTTCTCAAAGTTGTTCAAAAATCCAACCAGAAGTAGAAATTACTTCCAGAAGTTCTCAATATTTTTTTCAAACGGCTTTCAGCTTCAGAAATAGAAATTTTGCTTCTGAAATATTACTATGCGCGCTCTTAACTGACTAGTGTTCTGTGCAGCTGGTCTTGTTCTCGGCTTTCTCGCCTAACTCGACACGCTTTTGCCACCATACCTGGTTGTCTTTTCCTACTCCATCTTATCTTCCTAACTTTCTCTTTTACCCCCAGTGACGGGACCGTGACCTAAAGCTCGATCCTAGCCGTCTACTCCTCCACGTCACGTGAAAAAAAAAAGAAAGAAGAAGATCTCGCCCGAGACGCGGGTAGGGAATGTCAACGCGTAACGCCACGTAACTTTTGTTTATATCTACCGAAAGATTTGTTGTCGTTGTTGTTGTTGTTTTTTTTTTTTTTTGGGGTGGGGGTTTGATTATTAGCAGAGGATAATCTTCTTTTTGGGGTCGTAACACAAATTAATTTGAAAAACGACGTACGAGTCTCTTTCCACTGAATGGGAGGGGAAGGCTAATCCCGGCCGGAGAAACGGTCCGTCCTCGGTCGAAGCAGCACGGTGAAATGAACCGGTTCGTGAGGTGAACCGGTCTGGTGCTAGCGTGAGCTTTACTTTGCCGTGAAAGGAAAGCCATCCCACAGAGAGAGAAAGAGAGGGAGAGGGCTGATGAACCCTCAGTAAATGCGTTTTGTTTTATATCAATCAATAAAAGAATCCGAAAGAAACGAATCCCAGAGTGAATGCGTAACGGAAGAACCCAAAACGATTAGCTGGCGAGGGGGCGAGGGAGAGAGAGAGAGGGAGAGATTGAACACGTCGAGGTTCCTTCAATGGCGCTCACTCTGACTTCCTAGGGGAGGGAAGCGATTCGGTTGATTGGGGCTTCGGTTTCTCGCTCTTGGTGGGAATCGGATCGAGTCTTCTTCTCCTTTGGTTCATGAATTGGTGAGGGAAGGAGGTACTGAGGAAGCAGCGGACAGATGATGAGCTGGCGAAGGGTGTTGAAGTCCGTACAGGCGCTGGTGGCGCACAGCCTCCTGCTCGCCTTCACTCTCCTGCTCGTTCTCAAGCTCGATTACATCGTCTCCTACTCATGGTGGTCAGTTCTCTGCTAGTTCGCTATTGATGCGTGGGGGATCATATCTCTGGGGTCGATGATTTCGACGATTTATAGGTCTTGTTAGCTCAGGCTCTGTTTTATTGGAGTCTTTGTGTGTTAAAAGGTGTTAATTGTGCGATTGATTGGGTGCGAGCTGCGTCTCTCGTTACTTTTCTGGGCAAGGAACCTTTTTTTTCCTTTTTCCTTTCCTAATTTCTCTGTGGTCCGCAAAATCCTTCTTAGTATAATGGCCAGTCTCTTCTTGACGGACAGTGACTTGGGTTGGATTTCATGAATTCCTGTGTTCTATTGATACTGGACCGTGTATGCGCGTTTCTTGTATGCCAATTAAGCGCATGATCATTCCAAAACGGAAAAGAAATCCGGGACTCGATTTTCTTTTCATGATTTAGGCACTAAGTTGAGGCTTTTGGGAGTTCTTTACCCCTATCATTGAGAAGTGGCTAATGCAATCTCGCAATATGGTTTTATTGATGGGAAGGGATGTAGGAAATTATGAGAGGGTGATAATCAATTCAACAGTGCTTAAGCAATTAATCTTGTGAACATTGGAATTATGTTACTTGTTAGTGCTCCAGTATGGGTTGTCACGCAAGGCTGAAGAAACCGGTGATTAAGCATGCTAAATTAAGTTTCAAAGAGGCCGATCTGTCAGACGCATGACGAGTGATCACACCTCTTGGTGCCCTTTTGGAAATCCTGTAGCATCTATGTGTATTGACATGTCTTTAACCTTGCTTTTTCGCTACTTTTTTTTTTTCCTCAAGCAATATGAGGGTTAACACGCGCTGACTTTGACATGCAGGATAATCTTTTTGCCGCTTTGGGTATTTCATGCAGTTATTGCCAGAGGGAGATTTTCATTACCAGCACCGTCAGTTCCTCATAATCGTCATGTAGGTCCAATAGAGCTTTCAAAAGCGTGGTCCTCTCTGCCCTGCTCATCCCGTCTTTCTTTGTTAATATGTCAAAACTTAATGTTGTAGCAATACTCTGGGACTTTATTGACTTTTCTCTCTTTGGACAGTGGGCCCCTTGCCATGCCATTGTGGCGACACCTTTGCTTGTTGCATTTGAATTGCTTCTTTGTATATATCTGGAGAGCGTTTATGGTACGGTCTACCTTCATTGTATAATTGGTTTGTAAGACTTTCGGATTATCCTATGTTTTTCCTGTTTTTCTGAGCTGCCATGCCCATTCAGAATTGCATACTTTGTATATTCTGCCAATATCTTTGCAAGGAATATTGTGCTGTCTTATTGGTCTTTCCACAGTTTCCCAATGCATTCCTTTTATTTTGTGGATTCATCTTCTCTTTTTCTTTGTAAGAGTGGGATATTCCTGAGAATTATGAACTGTCATTTTGAGTTAGAACTGATCTCCTTCATTTTATCTGTTTCCTTTCTTGTGCAGTTCATAGCTACCCTGCTGTGAACTTGAAGATCGTCTTTCTTCCTTTGTTGGCACTGGAAATAATTATTCTTATTGACAACTTTAGGTATGTTCTCTTGCAATTGTTGATTTATGTTACTATTGATGGAAGACTGCTAGCATATTTTTTAAGTGGTTTAATTTATTTGCCAGTAATACACATTCTCTCTTTTTGGCTTGTGCATATCAATAAGATGGATAATCGCATGATCAATCAAGAAATGAAGTCATCTTTACAGTTATTTTGGTGTTAAGATTGAAATTGTAGAAATATTAGTGGGATAGTTCAGTGGCCGGTTTGCATAAGATGATCTGCATGCTTATATGGACTAACTTGGGGAACAGAATAAGAATCTGGATTGTTGCTTGCATTTGCACTTGGGTATTCTCATAGGCACTGTCTTATCTTATTGTTTTGTTATAGAAGCAGTTCTCATTCAACTGCATTAATCAGCAAGTATGTGTCTGTTTAATATTTATGTCTCAGTCTCTTTCTATGCACTACAGTTCAAAAACTATTGAATGATTGACAAGAAAAATTTCATTAGGTATATATACAATTGATACCCGTGACGCGATTGGTGATATTGTTGAATTCATAATCTTTCTCTTCCTGCACCATCAATACTATCTCACTGGAACTGATCTTGGAGCTTGTTAGTCTCTCTTCCTGTTGGTGTACTTTTTGAAGTTCTTTCAACCATCATGAAGTCACAAGTATTTAGTGCTATAGCCTACAGCACTCTCCCTTTGGAGTTTAGGTCTCCAGAAGCCTTTTTTTCCGATGTCTATTGCAGTAGTGGTTTGCTGAACCTTATGTCTGATAGCTCAACTTCTATGGTTTACAGAATGTGTAGGGCTCTGATGCCGGGGGATGATGACAGCATGAGTGACGAGGCAATATGGGAGACACTTCCCGTAAGTTGTTTTAATTTGGTGAAAATATCATTAATCTATTCCTGGACACTGGAAAGCTATTTTTTGATGCGTGCTTTATATCTTTTTTTGCCATATCTCATTCTAATTGCTTAGATGACAATTGTTCCTACTTTTGACGTTTTACCTGTTACATTTTCTGGGATATTGGCATTAATTTTATGTAGGGATGATGATCTGGTAGAATTACACTTCGGATGGCATACTATGGCAAGTTGTTGGGGTGTTTAGCGGGACCACCTTTGTATCTGAATTATCCTAGACAGGGCATTGACCTGTCTCTTTTCTGAAGCATTTTCACTGATTCATGCTCTCTGGTGCCCTTTTTTCTTTTCGTACTTTAAGAATGCATTACTGATGTGTTGTCAATCTCTTTGCTGACAGCATTTCTGGGTTGCAATCTCCATGATCTTCTTTGTCGCTGCCACAGTCTTCACCTTGCTTAAGCTGTGTGGTACATTAAGCTCAACTTTTATCAATCTTTGTTTTGATAACTTCCAACTAGAAGTGGTTCTGGTGATGAAAGTTTATGATTAGTTACATACTGAGAGGTGCTAATCCCACTTATTTATGTGGAAGTGGACAGACGATTGTTGTTAATGTCCTAAGGGTCCTGTCAAATACATATGATTGTCTGTGAATTCACAGTCTGCCATGCATGCACTGGAAAATATGTAGCAAGGACGTTTTACTTGTCCTGCATCTTTTATCCCCTTTTCCGGCATATACCTTCTTAGATATCTACAATTTCCGTAGTTGAACCAAACTATCCTTTACTTGTTCACATTTAATTCAACTTGCAATTTTTAAGAGCTAATATCTCCTGTATGTTTAGCACAGTTTAGGTTGATGTTCTGCACTTTATACTTGACAGTACCAAGTGTGTGTTGATTATTATTATTATTATTATTTTTTTTAAAGAAGTGCTGATTTCTGGAGTGTGATAGTCTCCTCTCCAGTTTTGACATAGAGAAGACTTAGAAGATGGCATTATTGTTGTCTGGATTCAGATGATTTACAAATTTTGCAATAGTATCATAGAGAAGATTATTGGCATTTGCATCTTCTGAAAGTGCAACTTTCAATTAGTTTGAAAATTTATGTGTCTTCTCAAACATCTTTTAATCTCAAGTAAATGTACATACGTCAGCAAGAGTAGGGAAAGTGGCTTTACAATACTAAAATCACTTAACTGCTTAATCTGAAGGACCAAAGAAGTTGGGAGGCTGCCTATATAACCTTCCAAAAAGTTCATGTTAACCTTTTCTCTCATTTTGTTCTCAGGAGACGTCGGTGCTCTTGGCTGGTGGGACTTATTTATAAATTTTGGGTACATACTTGTCAATCTCTTTGCGATATTTTTATTGTGTGGATTAATTACTGTACATCTGGAGTTTAGCCCCAGCTGTTAGATTTATGCAGCACCCATTTTTTTAGATTCTTGGCAAATTATAGTTCAATCTTTAATATTCATCCTGGCGAATTTTGGTTCTTGGAACATACAATCTGCTCTTGGAAATAAAGTCAAATGATGAATGTCGATGCCATTTTCCGAGCTTTGTGCCTTGTTTGCTCCTCAACTGAACATCTATGTTTCCTGTGAGTTTTGTGACAGAAGATGAAGTAAAATCACCTTTTTCTGCAGCATTGCGGAGTGCTTTGCCTGCCTTGTTTGTACGAAGTGGTCTAATCCCATAATACATCAAAATTCTTGCATAAGGGAGCCCAGCTCGTCTTCCGCAACTATTACATATCTTGACTGGAACAGTGGCTTGGTAGTTTCATCAACTGAGAATCAGAATGAGGATCGACTATGTGGTTTGCCAGAAATTGGTGGCCACATTATGAAACTTCCAATTATTGGTTTCCAGGTCCTCCTTTGTATGCGCTTAGAGGTGTGTGTACAAATATTGTTATAGCTAAGTATTTGACATCTCCCTGTTTTCTTTTTTAAACAATAAGATGCTATGACATGATGTTGGAACACTTCCTTTTGACAGTTTCTTTGTCTGTTATAAATTTCAGGGGACACCTGCTGCTGCTAGATATATACCAGTCCCAATTCTTTTCTCTCCACTGTTCCTTTTGCAAGGTACTGCTGTACTATTTGCTGCTTCTAGGTTAGTGGAGAGATTAGTTCTTCTTCTGCGGAGTGGTGCTGGTGCTGGAAGATACTTTATATATTCGTCAAGAGTTCATGACTGTCTAGCATTCCTGCACCATGGTTCCCGGTAATGACATGTTTAACTAAACGATACTATGCATGCCATTGGACAAATAAAATGTGATTATCTGCTTTGCAAGTTATTCTTACTGCCTGTGTGACACCTGTTCATCAGGCTGTTGGGATGGTGGTCAATTGATGAGGGAAGCCGTGAGGAACAAGCCCGGTTGTTCCAAGAGGGTGCCTCTGGGTAGGTTTTGCCTTTGCAGTCAAATATATCTTCTTTGACTTGCTTAGTTTTCATTCTACGGCTTTCACAGTGCACCTTTTTTAATGGTGTTTTCTTTTCCATTGGTCTGCACTTTTATCTCTGCAGCTATAACACCTTTTGTGGTTATCCACCAGAAGTAGTTAAAAAAATGCCTAAAAGGGATCTAGCTGAGGAGGTATGGCTCTCGATCTTTTTTTCATTGATATAACTACATTTGAAAGGATATCTTATATTGATCTTCCCAAAAACTGTCCACATCATATTTGTTGAAATAAGGAGTGACCATCGCATTTTGTTTTTTAGGTTTGGAGACTTCAAGCAGCTCTAGGTGAGCAAACAGAAATCACAAAATTCAGCAAGCAGGAATTTGAAAGACTTCAAAATGTAAGGGCTTATCAAATTTTTTTTTCTACCACATTTTCATTGAACCATGATTAGTTGCAATTCTAGGCATTGTCAGGGTTCATAATTTAAGTTTCTGTGTCCACCATAGATGCGTGTAAGGCGATGCCTTCGCTTGCTTCAAAATCACAACTAGAACACTTCAGGAATTTCTTGTTTTCACATCGATCTTTACATCTGTTGAAGACTGATAGCTGGGCAATCATTCTATAAGAGGGTTGTAAGTCTGCAAAGTCGAGCTTTATCCCTTTGGCATCATTCAAAGGCAACGAATTGAAACATCCCCCGCACCCCTCACTGCCGTTTTTGGCCAAAAAGATTTGTTGACTTTTGTTCTTTAGGGAGATTCCTTCTCCCAATTGCTCATTTATTTCGGATTGAGGCCCCAGCATTATGGTTCATTTAACCTTGGCTCCTTTACGATTAACTTACTGATTACTGGAGTTAATACAATGTGGGACAGTGGAAATCTCATTTCTCCTTCGTATTTTCATAACTGTGGAAGAAGAAAACTCTGCTGAAGACTATTTTCACTGTATACTGTATGAATTCATAGTTAGTGCAGTTTAATCTTGTAAGCTTTTTCTTCATAATTTGGCAGGAGAAAGTCTTGTGTAGGGTTTGTTTTGAGAGAGAAATTAGCATCGTATTGCTTCCGTGTCGTCACCGTGTTCTTTGCAGGTATGGTTATGTAAATGGGGGCTGTTTAAAGTTTCTCTTGGTTATTATACCTCCATATAGCGGATTTTCTCTCTTTTCCCGTATCAAGGTTTGTTTCTCTCTATGTTGTGCAGTACATGCTGTGACAAATGTAAGAAGTGCCCAATTTGCCGTGTTTCCATAGAAGAGCGGTTACCTGTATATGATGTTTAGGTATAATCTTGCAAATATCTTTTCTCCCTTTTTATCTGATTTTCTTTTTATATAAATCAGCTGGAGTGGGGTTAGCAGATGGTTAAAAAACTCTTAACCAAACTGATGTTTATACAGAATTCGTAGATGATGTCACCTGTTTGAGTAAAGCATTAGCAAGTTTTCAGAATAAAAAATTCTTATCTGTTATTTTTGTTTTATGTCTTTCATTTGAAATTGTAAATGCTCTGTACTTGTATCTCAAGTTCTTTTGACAGTTTTGGTGCTTGAATGCTTCAGCGCTACATTGTATAAATGGCATAGAGGTTGTATAGATACCTTAATCCTAATGAGCCAAGGTTGATTGCTCCTGTTGTGCCACAATCTTTATAGTTATCGGCGTATTTGCTTGGAAAATATTACATCTCTACTAATGCTATCTTCTCACGTGGCATTCTTTTTTACGTCTCTGCCATTAATATGGAGTACCAGTAGGATCGGCCCTAGCCTCCGATTAGTTCGGCGATGATCATCAATGGGATGATGTTATGGTTATTCACGCTACAAGTCATCCTGTCCGTGTGAGTTATTCATGTCATTTTGTTATTACCAAAAAATGTTTCGATGTTGTGTATTTTATTTCTCTGGGCTAATAAAACAGGTCAAATCGTGTCTATTCACGTTGCGTCGAGTAGGGTTATCAAGTCATGTCGAGAATTGACAGCTCTGCTTGAGAAGCTCTGTTAGCCTTTAAGCATTCCAGATTGCCATTCTTTTACTATTTATACACCGACCCACATTCACATGCATGCTCCCGCCCTGCCTCATATTTCAAGTGAAGTATCATTTGCCAGAAATAAGGAGTAATAATAATCGGGATAAGGACACTGAAATATTATAATTTTTATATGATTTTCACTTTAAGTGTCGTATTTTGTTCTTTCCTTTTCTCTCATTTGGGTATCACGTCAAAAGTAAAATCGTTTACTTTAGTGCCTATTTTGGCAATTCGTCTTACGGGATTTTTTCATTTAATTTCTCAATCTGACATGACTTTGTATAATTTTTTTTTTGAAATCTAACCTATAATATCTTTGTCAAACGTAGCAAGAGTATCGGGAAAGAAATTCAAATTATTTGAGAGAACTTTTCGCTAATTTTAGTAAATACGAAGGATGCTTGCAATTGCAACCTTTGCTTCTCGGTTGCGTCTGCGGAAGCATTGAAATGGGATGTTAAAGAGTGCGTTTAACAGCGTTTTTATTTTCGGAAATAAGCAGAAATGATTTTTTTCTGATTTTATTTTCGAGAACAATTTCTTAGTAGAAGAACTAATTTAACTGTACAAAATTTTTATTTTTGGAATTTAAAAAGAAGATAAATGCATACCATGGTATGACCCTAAAAATTTCTTTTTTTGGGGGGGTGGGGGGACTTGAGGTCGCGGGGTCAAAAACCGAAGTCAGGGTCGAGGTCGCCCTCAAGGGCGTCGTTGCGGGGGTCGAAGATGGTGAGGTTGTGGCAGCCGACATCATGAGTGACGTGGTTGGAGGAAGAGAGGTAGGAGCGGAGGGAGTCGAGCTTGTCTTGGGAGCGGGAGCAGCCGATGACGGAGAGAGGTGGAGGAGGAGAGTGGAGACATCTCAGAGTCGGGCGTGGTCTGATCTTCTCTGCTACTTCCCTCTGGCCAACCGAGCAATAACAACAAGACCGGGAAGAGAGAAAATCGGAAAAGAAAGAAAGGAGAGAGAGAGAGAGTACGGACGCGTCACATTACGCAGGGCTCGAGGCTTTAGGGCCAGAAGCTACTTGTTCTGATTCGTTTATACATATGCTACGATTTTTTGGAGCTTAAAAGTTGTTTATTATTGCCCAAGCTTGTAGACTGGGCTTTGATGCACGAGAATTATAGCCGTTGAGCGATTCCGGGCCGGTTTTGAAATTTTGTGGCTCCGTAACTGGCGGGCCCGGTCAACGGGCCAGTTTCGAGCCCAAATCGGCTCGTGGCCATGTCTAAGCGAGGGGACTGGCGAGCTACGGTGGTGATCGGCGACCGGCGTAAGCGAGGGCCAATGGACTCGTTGGTGGAGAGACGAGCATTAAGACCGATATTGTTTCTTTTTTTTGTTCTCAGAAACAAAGAAGCTGATTTTTTTTCTTCATATTTCTGTTCTCGAGAAAAAAAAATCAATTTATATTTTCAAATGGATTTTTATTATTTTTCTATTTCGGGGAACAAAATAACATAAAAATAGAGAATCAGAAACGTTACCAAATGCGCCTTAAATAAGCTTTCTCCTCCGTCGACCTGTCACCAATTGATTATCCAAAGCGATGGCGACGGAAACTTGCCCGCAGCCTCCTCTACGGCCACCGCCAAGCTCAAGAAACGCCAAGACACCACTTAAAGTTACTCATCTCTTTGAAAAAAAAAAGTTGTTCATCTCTCTCCTCACCTTTGCTGCCCACTCCTTCCTCCACGACGAATCCCAACTCCACCTCCTCGTCGCCTCCTCCCTCCTCTGCCTCCCACCACCACCGAAACCCTTCCCTTCTACGACGCAGGATTGCAGGTTGACACAATCATGAACCGCTTCCCCTGCTTCTACCCTGTTACGAACTACATGTGATGATTTGCCTAATTTGAAGAATTGGGGTTCCAGGGAAAATGATCGCCTAACCTTTCCTTAGAAGGTTAGGCCCATTAGAGTTACTTGAAGAAGCAAGTTGAATTTCGCCCTAGTTTTTTAAATTAGGCTAGGGTTGTTCAACTAGATATCTAAACGATGTTGTTTGCCTTCTCAATTGCCGACTTCGACTTATTGACGTGCCCTGTCGGATTGTATATTCTAAATTTTTGCCATATCTGATTTTGCAGCGAGGCAAACGCGATGCGCTCAAGTGATCGATTTTTGTGGCATTCAAATGAGCGAAATATAACATTTATGTCGCGGAAGTGATCAAATAGTTAAATAGATAGAACAATGAAATAAATCTGATATCGGATTTACGTGGTTCTGACATCCACGAGAGAATACCAAAGAATTTCACTATATATCAAGAGACACAAAGAAGATTACAATCACGTCACTCAAACACTCTGAATGTTTCCCAAACCTCAATTACACTCAATGACTCACACTGTGTTTAGCCTCACAATATCTCATTAAATTATGTTTCAATCTCATGAAAAGATTACACAAATCTTGCCACAAGATTTAGTTGGCTTCAATGCTTATGGGTGTAATTCACGGGAAATCGACTCTTAGATACTACAGAATGAAGACAGTACTTATATAGACAAGAGTAAAATAGGAAACATATTTTTTAGAATAATGACTCAACTAGGAAAACAACTCAACTTAGAAAAGTTTCATTTTTGGGCTCAAACTTGAGATTTATTTTAACAACTTAAGTGAGCATAGTACGAAAATTATGTGGCGGAAAGAATTGGGCTATAATTGGCCAAGAACTTTACCTATCAAGATCTATTTCTTCCCAAAAACTAAACCGAAACAAAATTGATTTAACCCCAGCAACAACCATCAGTATATTTCAACTATTCTACCTTAAATAAATAAATATAACATGTCAAAGAGACAAGGCAACAACAATACCAAAAAATTTTATGTGGAAAACCTAATGAAGGAAAAATCACAGACAGCTCAAAAAAATTTCACTAATCACCAAAAATAGTGGGATGCAGAAAGGTTCTTTTCTAGTCACACAATAGAGGCTCAACATATGCAATATAACAATATTTCATCACACGAAGGTAGATTAACACAAATGTAGTAAAAGAGCCCTAATAGCGATTGGAGAAAATGAGAAACAATTTGAGAAGGTTTTCAACTCACGAAATGGATCAACTCATATGTCTTGTCTCACAAACAACATATTGAAATTTGAGCCAATTTCGACAATGTTTTTCCGCTGAATCATTGCTGAAAGCTCTATCTTTTTCCCCTATTTGCCGCATGTGTTCTTCTCCGTGAACACACACACACACATACACCCTCTCCTCTGTTTTCTTCTCCACGAACAACCCATTATTTTTTCTTTTTCTTTTCGACTTTTCGACTTTATTATTATTATTGTACAATGTTAGCTTGGCCTCACAAAGAGGCGAATGCAGCCAACAAATCTCCCCCTCCACCTTATGTGGGGAGTTCCATTTTGCCCGCTTTGTTTCTGCAAGAGTCAAGTTTCATCACGAGCTAGGCTTTGGTTACCAGATCATATCAATTGTCGTAGGTTTGGACTTTCTCAAGTAGGAAGAGCTTCTCTTCTCTTCTTATTTCTCTCAGATCCAATGATATTTCACATCATTATGCTTCAATCTTGAATACAAAATCGAATTTTTGCTAAGATAGAAAGCACTCATACTTTCATAATACAAAACAAACTTCTCTTGCTTCAAGCCCAACTCTTCTAGGAATTTCTGCATGCACAAGAATTCGTTACCTTCTTCGATAATAGAGATATATGCTGATTCAATCATAGACAAAGCAACACATTTTTGCAATATTGATTGCCACGAAACTACTTCCACTGCAAAAGTCATCATGTAATCCGATTTGGACTTTTCGAGAGTCAATGTCACTTGCGTAGTCTGCATCTGAATAGCCACTCAACTCAGGCTTTCTATTTTCATAACACAAGCAGAATTTGAAAGTTCCTTTGAGATACTTCAAAACCCATTTAACAATGATCCAATGCCCTTTACTTGCATTTGAGGGAAAAGAAAAGGCAATCGCAACACCATCTGCATGAGTAATATGTAGTTTTGTACAAACCATGGCATATCTTAGGCTACTCACCACTGTTGCATAAGAAATTTTCATCATTTCATTCTTCTCTTTCTTACTTGGAGGACACTATTTGCTAATTTACCTAAAATGGATAGCAAGTAGAGTACTTGCCAGTTTAGATGTGCTCATGTCGAATCATTCTAGCACCTTTTCAATATACTTCTCCTAAGATAGCCAAAGTTCCTTATTCTTCTCGTCAGGAGTAATTCTCATGCCAAGGATTTTCTTAGCTGGTCGTAGATCATTAAATGTAAAAGCTTTGCTCAAATAATTTTTTAAAATTTTAATTTCTTAGCATCATGCGCTATTATGAACATGTCATCCGTATAAAGTAGAAGGATAATATGTGTATCTTTTCATAAATATACAAGAAATAGAGTTGGTTTTTCCATATCCACGATTTTCCATAAATGATTCAAACTCCATGTACCATTGCCTTGGCATTTGCTTCAGACTATATATATTTTTTCCTCAACCTAAATACAGGATGCTCCTTGCCTTCAACTTTAAAACACCTTGGTTGCTCCATATATATTTCTTCTTCTAAGCTTCCATGAAGAAAAGTTATCTTTACATTAGGACGTTTGATTTTTAAATCCAAACTGGCTACCAACCCAAGAACAACTTGAATAGGAGGTATTTTTATAACTAGTGAAAATATCTCTTCAAAATCAATTCATTTCTTCAAATAAACACTATTCACAACAAGTCTTGTGTCGTGGTTGCAAACTCCTTTCTTTCGTCTTTAATACACCCACTTATTTTTTTAGTATTCTTCACTAATTCAAATTTGTGGTTCTCATGTAAGGATTTGAGCTCCTCTTGCATGACTTCATGCCATTCAGTCTTTTGATTACGTGACATAGCTTTTTCATAAGTTTCAGGCTGCATCCGTGAATAACACATATTTGCGCGGAATATCTCCTTAAGAGAAACTGATGGAGAAACGTTTATTAAGTCCATTGCTGTTCTCATTGCTTCACCCCAGAATGACTTAGGCAATCTCGTATGAGAGAGCATACATATAATTTGATCATTAATTGTTCGGTTCATTCTCTTTGCTACTTTATTATATTGTGGCATTTTCAAACAGTCTTCTCAAACTTAATACCCCTAGTCTTTGCAATAATATTCAAGCGAGCTCTATATTCACTATTGTTGTCAACTTGAACACATTTCAACTTTCGATTTCTCTTTCTATGTTGACAAGAAATTGTTTAAAAGCTGTAAACATCTGATCTTTGGATTTCAAAGCAACAACTCACACTTTGCTAGAGCAGTCATTGACAAATGTGACAAAGTATAATGCACCACCAAGTGTTCTAGCATCCATGCAGCATACATTGGGGTGAACTAAATCAATTATATTTAATTTTGTGTCAGAGGAACTATGAAATGAGAATCTACATTGCTTACCTGGTAGTTAGTTAATACATTCCTTCTTCTCTTCTTCGATGGTAGACAATCCTTTTTAACAAGAGTTTCGAGTCCCTTTTTGCTAAGATGACTGAGTCTCCTATGCCATAGCATTTACCTCTTCCCTTATCAACTTAGTATGCATGGTGCAAAGAATGCATATCTTTTTCCCTTGGCCACTATCATGGAAACCTTTAGTCAATTTTCATTTGTCATCATAGAAGGAATTGCAGTAACCATTATCATCTAAAGCACCTGCGGAGAACAAGTGAACTCGAATGTTCAGAACATGTCTCATATTTTTCAAAAGCAAATTACATCCGACGTCGGTTCAAAAGAACATCTTCATGCCGATAACCCTGGAAATACCTTTGTTTCCCATCCTAACATAATCAAAATCACTGCTGCAATAGGATGTGAAGTAGTCACAGTATGAAGTGACATAAAATGAAGCTACATAATCAACAATCCAACTAGAGTCTTGGCATGTAAAGTTCATACAAGTATTGTCACACATGAACACAATAGTCATCGGATGTAATTGTCGTTGTAACCTATCGATCTTCTTTATTTTAATATCCATTTCTATCGTGGAATTGATCTCTCTTTGGCAACATACATTCCCTAGCATAATATCTAATTTTGCCACAATTGTAACACTTCAAATTCTTCCTCGTCCTTGATTTTGACCTTTCTCTTGACATGCCTCCTTTATTGTAACTTTGAAAGTTTCTCGATTGATCTCTCCCATGGCAAAAGCCTCTAGCTGAAAAGTATAATTCACTCCTTTTCTATTAGTTTCCTCATTGAATAGACTTTCTTTAACCATGCTTATAAAAAAATACGTAAGGAGCAAAATTGTTCAACGCGACAACCAAGGTATGTGAACTTTCAAGAATGTTCCAAGCATATGATTGCAATTCATCACAAAGGTCAATCTCAAGACATCGATTTACCAAATATTGGGATTCACTCAAGTGTTTTGACATGTTATTTTCCTCATTATATCTCAAACTTACAAAACTATTATATAAAGATGCTTTATTTTGTGGGGCTCTCCTCTCGTAAAGATCTTCTAATTTCTTCCACAAAGTCTCAACATTCATTTGTTGAGTAACATGATGAAAAACATTATCGTCAATTCATTGACGAATTATCCCAATCATTTTCGATTATTTCCTCTCATTCTTTGTCTTCCTTACCTTCTTTAGCCTCAGTGATTTTGGCAATGGATGTTCCCAAAATGGATACTGTCACATCGAATGAATTCAATAGTAGACGCTTACAAAATTTATAGCATAACATGTCATCCATCTAAGGCTTCCAAATAGAGTAATTCGAGGTATCTAACTTAAATATTGTGAAGCTATTTCCCTCCACTCAATTTAGCTACACACGCTGGCTCTGACACCACTTTATTGGGGAGTACCAGCCAATAATTTTTCATGAACTTCACCTGTCCAGGATCTATTTTTTCCCAAAAACTGAACCAACAAAATTGACTTAACCCCATCAAAAAACCAACAATATATTTCAGCTATACAACCTCAAAATAAAGAAATATAATGTCGAAATGTTAATGAGACAAGGCAACAACAATAGCAAGATTTTTACACGAAAAACTCAATGTGGAAAAAATCACAGACCGCTCAAAAATTTTCTACAATGACCAAGAATAGTAGGATACATAAAGGTTATTCTCTAGTCACACAGTAGAGACTCAATATCGACGGTACAGCAATATTTCATCACCACGAAGTTTTATTAACACAAATGAAATAAGAAACCCTAAATGCGATCGAAGAAAATGAGAAACAATTTGAGAAGGTTTTCAACGGATGAAACTGATCAATTCTTACGTCTTGTATCATGAACAACATACTGAAATTTGAGCTAATTTCAACAACATTTGGCCATTAAATCTTTGCTAGAAGCTGTTGTCTTTTTCCTCTCTTCTCTGTGTGCGTTTCTCTTAATGAATGCTCTCTCCCTCCTATATTTTCATCTATATGAACAACCCTCGCTTTTTCTTCTTTTGCTTTCAGACTTTTTTCTATTATGTTAACTTAACTAACCCCGTAAAAAGGCGGTTCCAACCAATATTATGACACTCCCAGTGTTCTTATCCCAATAATAATCACTCTATAGCTGCACATGTCTAGTATATGGTCCAAGATACGGCAGTTGTTTAATTCATATCAATCAAATATAGAGCTATCAATTTTGAAACTTTTGGAATCTTTTTCTATTTTATGCATTTCTTTTCTTGCAAGTAGATCTTTCAGAATGTACTCTTGGGTATAAAAATACCCGCATAAGCTTAATGAAAATATTACAACAATTTCTAATTCGATATGATATTATAGCCATCTAAGGCTCACGCCTTTTTTTAACCCTAGCTTTTTTTTTCTTCTTCTTCTTATTTTCATACAATGGTGATCGACATTGTTGAGAAAAGCCCTAAGTGATTTTGAAGTTGACAAAACAATCCATGCACTCTTAATTCTAGGATAATACCGTGAAATACTTGTTTTGCAGATTGTCCTATAGTGCGAGGATGCACATGATCGAATCTATCAAACGATGACTCAAATGTGATTCTGAGGAACTCGGATACTGTGTGGAGCTCAGACATTGGGTGGGGATAGCTCAAACGTTGAAATGATGCTCAAGCTATGAGAAAAGTGTTTATGTGCAATAACCAGGACTTCAAGAGAAATTCAAAATGTTCTTAATTGATACATTACACCGGATGCAATCGAGCTAAGTCGTTCTTGAAGATTCTCGGAGATAGAGATCAATCAAGGACGCAGATCTAAGGAGACAAACGCAACTTTCCTATTGAAGGAATCCATCTATGGAAACCCAAGATCATAATTATATAGGCGATTTGATTTAAACGGGGAAGACTTTCCTTTGGCAATCCTCAACTATTATGAGATCTTTTTTTGGATATTGTATCGTCCAAATGGGTAATTTTGGAGAGCAATCTTTTGGAGGCCTTGCAACGGTCAGTTGAAGGCGGAAGACTATAGAAGACATTTCAAGGTCGAAGAGAATGGAGATTGGCATTAAGAGGGAATAGTGTTCATAATTCCAATATCGAGAGAATTTCAATTCTTATATTCTTCTTGATCCATTCATTGTAATTATAAAAAGGTGTACACAAGAGTGTTGAGCATTAGGTGTAGAGTCATCTGTCTCAAGGGAGATCACTAAGTTGTAACCTCTAAGCAGTTCACTAGTAAAATCCAGTTGATTGGTTAATAGCCGAAGAAGTGGACGTAGGCTTGAATAAAGCCAATCACTATAAATCCTTTGTGCAGTTTTCTCTATCCCTTACTCTAATTTAATTATATATATATATATATATATATATATTGTAATAGTTGAACTGCATACTTAGCGTATATTGTGATAAAGCTTGTATTGATCATTTGAGGGTTAAGCTTAAAGCTTGTGTAATTTCAATTATGCATTAAATCTCGAAAATTGTACTATAATCACATATTCACCTCTTCTAGGTGATAACGCTAGCCACAATAGACATGGCTCTATATAGATCTTGCATCGCCACCTCCACCAAATACCCTTCTTCTACACTTCCTCCATTCGGATCTGCTCACCACTTCCTTTCTCTACGCCTCATATCATTTAATTACTTCATAGGTTGTCCCGTTTCTCAAAATACAAAATCTCTATGGTCATATCGATGGGACTAAAACGTGCCCCTCTGATAAAGCCCAAGCAGCTCTTTGGCGACGACAGGATGCTTTCATCATGATTCTTCTAATTGCGTCTCTCTCAAAATTGATTTTATCTCTCATTCTGGGTAAATGAATTAGCAAAGACATGTGTAATACTCTCAATGCTTCCTTTAACTCAATTTCTGCTACAAGCATACTCTCTCTTCATCTCACTCTTCAATTTCTCCAACTAAAATAGGATAAATCAGTTATTGATTTCCTTCAGCGTGCTAAATCTATTGCCGATAAGATGGGTGCTAGAGGGAAGCCTCGTGAAGCGACGAATTTCAATATTTACATATTCCTTGGTATTTAATTTAATCTCTAGGACATTGGTCCTACATTACTTGGTTGTTCTGAACCAAAGCCTTCTCCTTAGTCACGAGAGTATTAAGACCTTCTAAAATTTGTAGATCTTTGAGTTTTTCTCTCAGGCTAACTTTGCTACAGCCAACTCTACTAAATGAGATTCCTTCACTTTTTCTCACCCTTCTTGGTTCCTCTTTCTCTGGTTGTGTTTAGTCTAGAGGTCATGGTAGTCGCGGTGGTCGCTTTGGCCATGGTCATGGTGCCAGTGGTGCTTAAGAAGGTCAACCATGGTATTCCATCTGTCAACTTACAAATGACATTATTGTCATATGCTACTATTTCCCTCTAAGTATGCCTTATTACCTAACCCATACACATATCCCATTCGTACACATCACATTTTCAACCCTCTTACTCTCCCAATGCCAACCCTAGTCATGGTTTTCCCCCTCTTTTATCTTCACCTACAAACACCCTGCCTTGGTACCCTGATACGGCTGCCTCCCAACATGTCACATGTGATCTATAGCCCCTCTTTTCCTATAAAACTTATAATGGATCGGATTAACTATACATGACGAATGGTAAGGGTTCTTCTATTCCCTTTTCTACTTCAAATCTTTCTTTACGCTTAAATGATGTTCTTCATGTCCCTGATATTTTTAAGTATTTACTTTTGATTCAAAAATTTGCAACTGACAATAATATCTTCTTTGAATTATATCATATCCACTTTGTTGTTAAGGATCTAGTAACAAGGCGGTTCTTTTTTTTTCCGACACAATTAGCGGCGGTCTTTACACCATACCGCAACAGCCTTCAATGCCTATTGCTAGAATAGCGAACGGGCTTCCATGAATTGATGACATCAACGTCTTGGTCACCCCCATGAGAATCTCTTATGGTTTATGGTCAAAGAGAATAATTTGTCGTGTCAGTCCACATGGTTGAGTTAGTTATGTATAGCCTGCTAATTGCGCAAGGCTAGTTGTCAATTTTTAGGATTGTCTTCAACTCTTAGTTTGTTTCTATTGTATCTAATTTATAGTGATGTTTGGAGTTCTGCTCATTTTATTTCAACTGATAATCATTGCTATTTCATTATTTTTTATTGATAATTGCACAAAATTTATTTGTTTTTATCCTCTTAAAGAAAGTCGGATGTTTAATTTGTTTTTCTTACTTTCCAGACTCTTGTTGAGCGTCATTTTTCATAAAAAAAAATAATAATAGTCGTTCAAACAGACTAGGGTGGCATATTTCGTATCCTCCTATATTTTTTTCTCAAAAGTCGGTATTTCTCATTACCTCTCCGCCCCTGTGGCGTATAGGTCTGAACTTATGTGGCACTTTGATGGTTTGAGTCATTGATTTTTTTTTATTGATGGCCTTAACTAGTGAGAAAAGGTTCACAAGAAAGTGAACAAAGAACGTTTGGACTAAAGACAAGTGTCATTGAATGCATATGAGTTTTGTCTAGACAACGATTAGACATGAAGTTATACACCGATCTTAGACAATTGATCTTTGAGATGTGATGGCTGCTTGTGGAGTTAGAAAGTTTGAATTGCTGAAGATTGATGTGAAAATGAGTTGTGTGTGAAGAGTGGTGAGGGCGATCATGCGGTGCACATGTTCATGACATTAAAGTTAGTTCTCAACATGCAAATATTTTCAAAAGTGCATAGCATTGCATCTTGAGTGTTAGATGAAAGATTCTATGTGGATCTACATGCCGTGAATAAGTGATGCTTCTATGTTTCATAGTATTAGTGAAGGTTGGTTTGTATCTTTGAATGTAACTCGGAGAGGGCCCTCTACGGTGTGAGTAGGGTAGCCTTGAAATGATTTGAGACCCATGCGAGCTAGTTGACTAGCGGCCCAACAATGCCATAGTAGAGTGTATATACTATTTGAGGATTGTATCCAATGAAACTTTAGACAAACATGAGGAATGAAGAATTGTGGAAACGAACAAGAAAGGTTCATAATGGCAAGTTATGAGTGGATGACATAGTGAAATTTTCCAAATAAATTTATGAATTATTGAGATCGATGATGATCTAAAATAAGATTAAGATTACAAGATGTGGCAATTAAGAAAAATAGGTAATTAGAGTACACATCGAAAGCTTAAGAGGACCACAAGGTTAACTGAGATAATGATTATAAGGATCTTGCTTTTGATAAGGCAAAAATCTTGTCGGAAATCCATCATAGTAAAATAATATACGTCCAAATAGCACGAAGATGTACCAAAATTTGAGACAGTACTACTGGTGAAATGGCAAGAAGGTTGACATAACCAAGCACGTGGCGAAGCGTTTAATGTGCCAGCAAGTCAAGGCGCAGCATTGTGAGCCTGGTGGACTGCTCCAGCCTCTTGTGATTCTAGAGTGGAAATAGAAGCATATCACAATGGACTTTGTGATGGGTTTGCCAATGAGTCAAAGAGGCAATTATTCGATTTGGTTTGTAGTGGATAATTGACGAAGTCTGCACATTTCATTGCAATGCGAAAGAATTTCCCTTTGGACAGATATGCAGAGCTGTATGTACTCCACATAGTGCGACTTTATGGAGCACCGGTGATGATCACTCTGGATCGTGATCACAAGTTCACTGCCACCTTTTGGAAAAATTTGCAGACTGCGTTAGGAACGAAGCTGTAGTTCAATACGGCCTATATCCACAAACGGATGGCCAGTCTGAAAGGCCGATTCAGACGCTTTAGTACATGTTGAGAGCCTGTGTTTTGGATTTTAAGGGAAGTTGCGAGGAACAGCTTCATTTGGTCGAGTTTGCCTACACTAATAGCTTTCAGTAGAGCATCAAAATGGCACCTTTTGAGACATTATATGGTAGAACCTATGGGACGCCAGTGCGTTGGAGCGAAGTTGGTGAAAGAAAAATCATTGGACCTAAGTTGGTGCAACAATCGATGGATGCTGTCAAAGTCATTAGAGAAAGACTCAAGATAGCTAAGAGCCACCAGAAAAGTTATGCTGACAAGCGGTGAAGTTTTTGGAAGTTTCAGGTAGGAAATTATGTGTTTCTGAAAGTGTCGCCTATGCGAGGGATATCTCGATTTGGCAAGAAAGGAAAGCTAAGCCCGATATATGTGGGACCATTCGAAATTTTGGAGAGAATTGAGAATCTGACGAATCATCTGGCATTACCGTTAAAACTTGCTCAGGTGCATGACGTATTCCATGTGTTGATGTTGAAGAAGTATGAGCCTGACCCAACTCATGTGTAACTTTTGAAGAGATTGAAGTGGACGAATGGGTCTCATACATGGAACGTCCGGTGAAGGGATTAGAAAGAGCAAGTGCTTTGGAACAAGACAATTTCAAGGTGATTTGACAACACCATGAAACTAAGGGTTCAATGTGGGGAAGAGAAGAAGTTATGAAGAGTTTGTGCGCTTTTTTGTTTGAGGAATTGTAGTAGCCTAATTTCGAGGACGAAATTTCTTAAGGAGGGGAGAATTGTGATGTCTTGGAATTTCGATATCTGTAAGAAAATTGGATTCGATAAATTTATATCGTGAATTCGAGCTACTAAATAAATTTGGATTTTTTAGGATTTAAGAGACAATGATTGGATTATTTAGAGACGTTGGTCAGAGAAAGTCAAGTCCGAGTAGTCAAGCCGTCACGTTGTAGTACCAAAAACCTTCGCGCTCAAACCTTGCCCTGACCAAATCCTAACTGTGAAAATACCAAATTTGCCCTCAGTCAGTTGAGTCAAATAACTAACTGGTACCCATTGACCAAATTACCGAACCGCCTCAGATATTATTCACTAGAAGACAAAAAATTAAAATTGAGTTAACCTATGGTCCCCTAATCAGTCACATCAGCCGGCCCCCCTTTTTATCCCATTAGCCGTCACACACACACACTCTTTCTTCTTTTTCTTTTTCCCTCTTTTCTCTCTCCTACTCCCTCTCTTTCCCTCATGTTTGTTGATACCTGATTTTTGACCATTTATTAATGTGATTTTTATTCTTTAAAATTAATTAAAAATATCAAAAAAAATGTCATAAAATCATAAAATCAACTTTGGGAGCCTTGGCCTAGCCTTAGGAACCAATTTTGAACAAAATTTTTTTTTGCATAATTTTTAATAAAATTTTGAATTTATTTAATTATTAAAAATACCCAAAAAATCAGAAAAATACCATTCGTGGTCAGACAAATACCTAAAAATATTCAATAATTTTATTTTAATTTCCTATTCAAGTGTGTCACTTTAAATCTTGAAAATTCGGCTTGGGTCACCATGTTTCTTCACAAACATAAACCCGAACCGAGCCTAAAAAATCATTTTCGAGTCTTTTAGTTTTCAATTCTCACTTTTCATAAGCTATGACATTGGATTCTAAAGTATTGAAGTGAAATTAGGTCAATTTGCCCTCCAATTTGATCAATTTTAACCAAAAGGGCTTAATTGCATAAAAATCTTTCAATTTAGTCCCCGGTTTCACAAATTGTGAAATTAAATTTCATATGGGCATACCCATTCGAATTAAACACCTCTACCCTATAGTTTTCATCATGCTGAGTCCATTGGTGGCCTCAATTTGGGGTAATTCGATCATTTGCACCTTCGATTAAGCGAAATTAATTTTCGGATCCCAGGGACAATTTGGGGTTTTCACTAAATTCCGATCAATTGATTCAAGAAAATACCCATATTCGATTGAAAACATATCAAGGAGTCCGATTTTGCCATCAATTTCATGAAAATGGGTCGATTTGGGACCCAATTAGGCCGATTTGATCGAACTGGGCCGGTCGGGTCAGACCCGACCCGACCCGGTCCGACCGGGTCTGCAACTAAGTTGCAGACCCGTGTACCCAGCGAAGCAGGGGAAAGAGGGGGAGGCCCGCCGCGGCTCTTTTTGGCAAAAAAGAAAGCGTTATGAGGGAGCGTCGATCGGTGGTGAGTGTTCCACGAGCAAAAGGCTGTCGGCCACGAGAGAAAAGGCCGGTCGGCCATGTGCGAAAGAGGAGGAAGCCGAGAGTGAGAGAGAGTACTCGGCAGAGAGAGAGGAGGAGGTTTTCGGGCGAGTTGAGAAGAGAACGAGGCCGGACCGACGTCCAAGACCTTCAAGGGAGTTTCACCGGAGCTTCAACGGCCGTCTACGAGTCGAAAACAGGTCAGTATTCCCCCTGAACCTTCATTTTGCCGAAGCACACCATTTGTTCGATAAAATGCCCGAATGAGCTTTATAATTTTCGGCTCTCGGCCACGCCTTGCTAGACCTCATTTCGTGCGAATCTAGCCTACAAGTTGTTCTATCATCGACTCTAAGCTCGCCTTACCTGTTCTTTTGCATTGAAACCGCGCCGGAAGTGGTGGCCGGAGCTCCACATGCTCGGACCGAGCCGAGAGCTCGCACCGGCGAAACCAGCGGTCGCCGAGTCCTATGCGACCTAAAGTAAGTCCCTAAACCTTATTTAGATGCTTCTTGAATGGATAGAACAAGCTTTCAACGATAAACATTTTTCTGAAAATTTGTTCGCCGGCGCCGGTTCGGGGAGGTTCGGTCCGCCTGTTTTCGGACGTCAACCGTGCCATGTTTTGCTCGAATATTGATGCTGGGCCGATGGGGAGTTGAACGCCGAAGGAAGGATTAAAAAAGACCAAGATTCGGCTCGGTTTTTGGGCTCTCCGGCAGGTTTCCGGCGACTTTCGCCGGAAAAAGAACTGTTCATCGTCTTCTCCGGCGAAGTCGCCGGCGGTCAACAAGTCAACGCTGACGTGGCATGCTACGTCAGCAGCCACGTCAGCGTGGGGGGGCCACGTCCGAATAAATCAAAGTCCAGATCGGACGGCCGTGGCTTCGCCACGTGTCGCGATCTGGGAATTTTGGAAAATAAAAATGATTTTCAGAAATTAATAAATGATTTTCGAAAATAATAAAATATTTTGATCCGACGGTTGATATCGCGCCAAGTGGCACTCTGAGGAGCGTCCGATCTGACCGAAGATCAGACGCGCCAGAGGAGGCCACGTGGCGCGCCCTGGATCGTCCGATCTGTGGATTTTCGGATAATAATAAAAAAAATGTTAAAAAATTAGAAAATTCTCAAAAAAATCAGAAACGGCGTCGTTTTAGGCCGGTTTCGACCCGTACGGTCGGGCCGGGCGCCCGCGAGGCGCGGGTCGGGTCCAACCCGGCCCGGAAAATATTTTTAAATATTAAAAAATTCAGAAAATAATAAAGAATAATAAAAAAACTCAAAAATTCAATAAAAAAATAGAAAATCATAAAAAACTAAAAAAAAATCGGGAAAATTTCATAAAAATTCTAAAAAATTCCAGAAAATAGGAAATGACCATATTCAACTGGCCACAGCCTGTTTCGGGTCTTTCGGCCCTCGGTCTTTTCAAAAATGACGGTTTTGCCCTTCCGGCAAACCGTCTTCCAAAAAAATTCTAAAAATTCTAGAAAAATCCCAAAAAATAGGAAATGACCACAATCAACTGGCCAAGGCTCATCCCGGGTGTTTTGAACCCGATCCTTCTTAAAAATGACGATTTCGCCCTTTGGGCGAATTGTCTCCGAAAAATTGAAGAAAAATCAAGAAATTCCAAAAAATTCTCAAGAATGGGAAATGGCTACAATCAACTAGCCATGGAATATTTCGAGTAATTCGGTATCCAAATCTTCCAAAAATTGACGATTTTTCCCTTCGGGCTAAATCGCCTCCAAATCCTCCCATTTTACCCCGGTCCGAAATCATACCTTCCCTAAGCCCTTATGGCTATATTAGGAAGCCATTGATTTGGATTGATGTGCATCGATGAGGTTTATTTATGCATTTGATTGCGCTTTCATTAAAATTGATTGTGGTTGATAGGAATAGTCTTCCAATCTGCGTGAAACCTTGAATCAAACTTACCCCATTCAAAACTGTGCCTGCATGAACTCTTAGCCAGGAAAATCACTCGCGTTAGGTACCGAAAGGGCGTTGGTAATGACACCGACGTAACCAAGTCCCCAAACCCAAAATCTCTGGTTCTGCAGAACTGATCGATCTCTCCCAATCGATCAGTAAGGTTTTCGGTCTACCCTCCAAGAAAGACCGGTGGCGACTCCAAATGCATGCACAATTTGCACATGCCACCACGACCACGCTGAAGGTCGAAAGCGATCGACTCTTATCGTCGAATCCTTTGAAAAATACTCCCGCCGCAATTTGGTATGGGCCTGGGAGGGCTCGCGCCGATCCAAGACCCGCGATCGGTAATCCATTAGCCGCGTCCGCTTTCGGACGGGTCACGACAGCTGGCAACTCCACTGGGGACTTTGTTCTAGAACCTGTGGTTCTAGACCTCAAGTGGACTTAGGCCGTAATTAAAACGCTGAGTGATTTTTCTAATCCTGCAGGCGCTCGTGAAGGTGAGGTAAGTCCGCTTACGATAGGTGTTATATGTTTTTTGCAGATTGGAGTGATAAGGGGGTTAGTCTGTGATTAACATTGTTTTATGCAGGTTGGGCGTAGGAATGTATGTTGTGTGGATGATTTGAAGTGCTGATTGATAAACTATTGTGCATGACTTGCATCGTGATGATCACGACACATGGACACACGCAACTGCGCCTAAAACCCCGGGCGCCGCCTTTAGGAACACAATAGAAGGAATTGAAAATGGAATCTCCGTGAGAAAAAACACGGGGTAATCCACTTTTCAATTCCACTCTCTTCGAACTATGGATCGAGTCCCAATGCAACGATAGCTGTGCAATGGAATCGGCTCTTTCTAGAACTCGAGGTGGGAACCTTAACCCTAGGTGCCAAACCCTCTGATTTTTAGAAGTTCACCATCACTTGTCTCATGCGCATGTCTTTGGGCGGTTGGTACACCTAAAACCGCACATAAATCGACGAGTTTGGTTGGTAAGACTCTCTATCCCCCAAATCTATCACAGTTCATGTAAATATAGGCATTTCATTCATTGCATTTTGGTGATTAGATTAAATGCTATTTCGAGAATAGATATGTGCGTTTGTCCCCAACGCCCTTGATAGAAGACGAGGAGGGTGATATCCCACGACGAACACCGAGTGTGCGATAAGGAGCATACTATGGACATTATTGAGGTATCATCCAATGAAGATGACGAGTTGGGGCAAGTGATCCTGAAGACACAGATCGAAACTGGGGCATCCTTAAACGCTAGGATCACATTCCTTTGTTTCATTTTCCATTACTAGTCCTCTTGTATAGGGTTTATTTTTACCGAGGTTTTCTCTATCTCACCCCCTAGAGTGATTGTATTAGGGATCTATTGGTATATACATTCAGATGGAACTTGGTTGTATTTCTTTTGACGGGTCATGTGAATGTGATAGTGGCATTTTCTCTAATCATCCGAATACTCCCAAGTCAAGTTTATAATTCCTTTAGAGGAAATTAAAATTGGAAATCTTACACGACCTTTTTGGTCGTATAGGGTAATCCAACCCCAATTTCGCTAGAAGAAATTATACACTTGAATTGGTTCATGCATGTTGTACGCCACTGGTAATTCACGATAATTGATCAAGAATATCGGCGTTGTTTCAAATTTAATGACGAGATAGATGTCCAAATTACTATCGTTCTTAGCAAACGGCCCTAATTTGGACGCCATATCTTCAATTAAATTTAAAACACGGTATCATGTCTTGCACTTTTGAGTAATTCATTCTTCTTGAAATTGATCAAAAGCGATTATCGTGAATTACATTCCTTTCAATAGTATGCTTTCTTTCGAGGAATACTGATAACAACTTTTCGCACAAGATTAAAACTCTCGTAAAAGTTTTTGTCCTTATTAATCCCGAGCAAGCATAAGATTGAAAGGGGTTTATGCTTTCTTTTTCAAATTATTCCTTCTGATTCTATCGTTTCATTTGCAGGTAAAAAATAGGTAATAGAGAGAAATCTTTTCCTGGATAAGTTTGAGGCTATTCTTTCATCTGATCATGAGCGAGTTGTAAAATCAGGACATATTTGCTCAACTTATTGATATTATGGTTCGGCTCACCCAAGTTGAAGATGTTCGGATGCTCGAAGAAATGAACCATGCAGAAGTTAAAACACACACACGAGAACTTTCATTTATTTTGCTCAGTGGAGGGTTTTCAAAAGCAGGTCATACAATTTGGGGTGGAAAAGTAAAGCCGAAGTGAACCCTAATTAACGACACAAAGGAGCCCAACTGACCCTCCATGTTGTTAATGCTCTGCCTATACTTGTTGACACCTGATTTTTGACCATATGTTATTGCGATTTTTATTTTTTAAAATTAATTAAAAATATAAAAAAAGTCATAAAATCACAAAATCAACTTTGGAAACCTTGGCTTAGCCTCATGAACCAATTTTGAACAAAAAATATTTTTCATAATTTTTAATAATTTTTCGAATTTATTTAATTATTAAAAATACCCAAAAAATCAAAAAATTCAGTCAACTTAGGTACCGAAAGGGCGTCAACTCTGACAGTTGACGTAACTAAGTCCCCGAACCCATTTCTCTGGTTATCGTAGAATTGAATAGAAACTCCCGACTATTCAATAGGGTGGTCCAATCATACCTTCCAAAAAATGATTGGTGGCGACTCCATGGCATGCGCATTTAGCACATATCACTAGACCACACTAAAGGTCGACTACGTATACCTCCGTTGCGATTTGGGTAACGGGCCTTGGGAGAGGCCCGCGTCCGACCAGACTGGATGGCCCATTAGCCCTCGAGAGCCCATGGCGAACCTCGAGAGGGTCGCGACAGACTGGCGACTCCACTGGGGACTTTAGAGAACTTGAGCCGATTAAAAAGTTGATTGATTTTTCTAACATGTTTTATGCAGATGCTCTTCAAGGTGAGGTACGTACTTTAACCCTTGAGGTGTTAAATGTTTTTGCAGATTGGAGAAATAAGGGGTGGAGTACTTGTTAACTCTGTTTTATGCAGGTTGGGCGTAGGAATGAATGATTGTGTGTATGTTTTATATTGAAGTGGTGATTGTTAAATAAGATGCATGTTTATCGCTTTAGCACGACACCGAAAATACACACAACCGCGCCTAAAACCCCGGGCGCCGCCTATAGGAAAACAATAGAAGGGATTGAAAATGGAATCTCCGTGAGGAAAAACACGGGGTAATCCACCTTTCAATTCCGCTCACTTCGAACTATGGATCGAGTCCCAATGCAACGATAGCTGTGCAATGGAATCGGCTCTTTCTAGATCTCGAGGTGGGAACCTTGACCTTAGGTGCCAAATCATTTGATTTTTAGAAGTTTTATCCTCACTTGTCTCATGTGCATGTCTTTAGATGGTTGGTATATCTAAAACCACCTAAAAAAAAATCGGTGATCCTGGAGTCACATCTCGAAGACTGGAACTGGGGCATCTCCAAGTGTTCGGACCACATTCCTTTGATTGATTTGACATTTTTAGTTCTCTTGTATAAGATTAATTTTGCTGAGATCCTCTCTATATCGTCCCTTAGATTGATTGTATTAGGGATCTATTTGTATTGTATACATCTTGATAAGGCTCATTTCTATCGAAAATGGGGGCAAATTCCCCAAACCCGTGGAGCATAGTGGAATTCGTCCCTTCAGTGCAAAATACATTTGGCCGCAGAGCCACTCGTTTGGTGAAAGGACGTATCGTTCCTAATTGATTTTTAATCAGATCTGGGGATAAGTTTTTCTCCATTTTTTTTTATCTCAGGTGATAAAAGAGACAATGCACCCAAAAGCTCATGCATTCAAATGACAAAACAGACGTCGCCCAGCTGGGGCAAATGAACCGTAGGCGTTGCAAATACCTTCAAGCACGGATGGAGGAATTTGATAGATGTTGTTCATATCAATATGCAACATCAAAACGGATTGCAAATCGAGAGTAAAGTCGTATCGTCCCAATTTATCTTGGATTTGGGAATGCGAGTTGACACTTGTTATTTATCCTTGATAGGGACTCGCCATCAAGGAGAACAGATTTTCACAACCTGTGTAAACTCGCTGGGGCACACGACCAAGGGTAGGATGTATCATTCCAATTTTTATAAAATTTTGGGACATACACTGACATATTTCTTCTTTATCTCCAGGGATCTCCAGCCACGACGGTCAGGTAAGTATCCCTTTCCCCAATCCATTGAAAATGTTAAATAAAAAAATAGAGAGAAAAAGAAAAGCTATTAGAATCTGATGTCTAGAAAAGACATAAAATTCTAATTTTATTGACATTCATGTTTTAAAACAGGAGGTTGTCTGAACAGGAATAAAGCGTGCATGGTGCATCCTAAAATCCCCTTAACGAGTAGAATTTTTGGAGAAAATAAAAAAAAAATTTCCAATCAAAAGTTGTTCAAAACTTTCAAAAGGACGTTTTCTGAAAAGGCGAGAGGCAAAGCCCAATTCAAACACTCCTATACACACTTGAGAGAGAAGTGGAGCGGATCAGATAGCAAAATCGGGACCTACGGAAGTAGGAACCATTCGCAGCGATTACATGAATTGGGACGACGGAGGCATTCGTTTCATATCCCCAAATACTACAGGTGACCATTGATAACCCCTTCGAACGGCGGTTTTCATTCTCAACCCTGGCAAGAACCACCCCACATCGGGGCAAAACAGGAGTAAGTCCAGCAGCATCAGGAGGAAATGGTTAGAAATTTTCTTGCTCGGACTAACATCAATCTTTGTGTGTTGTTTATATGGTAATCCAAGTGCCATAGGATGACGAGAAGCGTTCATTTCTCTATCCCACACACATTTATCATTTGCACAGCCAAGTTGAGCCTGCAAATTCATTTCATAAACCCGTTGGTGATCATTGCAAATTCCAAGATAAAGGCAGATCACTTCAGAAACGAGGGAGTTCAAGACCTAGGATTTGCGAAAAAGCTACTAAGTCGATACTCAAGCGTGCTAAGAGCCAAATCATATATCTAGCACAATTACCAAAGCATCTCACTTGCGACAAGGGATTAAAGAAATCCCCAGCATCAGAAAAGAAAAAGCAAAGTGCCTGATAAAAGCAAGGCCGATGCTCGTGAAAATTGTTAAATTGACCTCCAATGAAGCCTCGTGGGGAAAGAGAAAAACCTCTAAAGGAGCCAAATCCAAAAGGCTGCTCCCCGAATGCTATTAAGCACAGAACGAAGACATAGAGAGAGTCGGTCTCTGAATGCAACAAGAGACGCTCTTTAAAGAGCTGGTGCACACCGCAAGATAGGTTGCCCGCCTCAAAGGCTAAAGATGCAAAAAAGAAAGGACAGGTGGCAAATCAGCAATGATCACCAATGTCAAACCCGTCGCGAATTCTGGGCCAAAAATAAGCCTTTTTCGGTCCCCAATCCTACCAATGTTACAACCCCGAAACAGTCTTCTCTGACTAAGACACTTGGGTTAACATATAGCTTAGCTCGAAGAAGTACGAGCAAGACTATTTCTTTCTCATTTTGCAGGGTTCTTGACTTGTAAACCCGGAGCAGATGGTGAAGACTTTCATTCAATGGCCTCGACTCCAAAGCGAGTTCCCCTTGAAAGCCAATATCCAAGCCTAACATTACGGTCCCGTGGAAGACCTCCCGACCGATCAAAATGTATGCGCTGCGAATGAGCCTAAAACCTAGGCACAGGTTAGTAGGGAATTGAGTGCGTCCCTTATAAAAATCATTACCTCCAAACAGGTGAGATGGCCTCCTTGTCGAGAAATATTCCAATTGATGTTTTGAACAAACTCTTTTTGAAATTTTCAAACTGTTGATCCAGATTTTCCGTGCAAGGGATTTGTGATCACATTTGCATGTTGCAAGAATGCTTTGGATAACCTCCAGCATCAAAATGCACATTTCATGATTAAAACTTAAATCATACGGTTTTGTCAAAATGGACAGCCGTGGTCTTCCCAAAGATTACTAACGTTTTCTTGGTGAAGAAAAATCTTTCAGGCTCAAACTTCTGCAGGATACCTGGAGAACCCAGCTCCCAGAATGTCGCCTCAACAGACTCAAGTGAAGTTTTATCAAAATAAAATCTTTCACTGCTTCAAAAAACTGAATTCCCGACAAATTTCGGGGTCTCCAAAAAAAAGGGGGGAAGAAAAACCCTTTTAAAAGAAAAAGTCCTATCAGACGTGGAGAACCCTCGTCCCAGGACCCATTTTTCAAAATATCAAACAGTCCCAGCAGACGTGGAAAACCCTCGTCCCAGGACGCATTTTCAAAATATCAAACAGTCTCCTTGTCAAAAAATTTAGGCAGTCTCATCGGACGTGGAGAACCCTCGTCATGAGACCCATTTTAAAAAAATTTAGGCAGTCTCATCGGACGTGGAGAACCCTCGTCATGAGACCCCTTTTCATAATTTAGGCAGTCTCATCGGACGTGGAGAACCCTCGTCATGAGACCCCTTTTCAAAACAAACAAAGGTAGAAACCGCCTAAAGGGTCAAACAAAGGTAGAAACCGCCTAAAGGGTCAAAACAAAGATAGAAACCGCCTAAAGGGTCAAACAAAGGTAGATACCGCCATAAGGATCAAACTAAACTCAACCAAAGGTAGAAACCGCCTGAAGGATCAATACAAAGGTCCGATCCACCATACGGATCAAAATCCTTTGCAGATCCCAAAGCATGTGATGCGCCTTCCTAAGGTTCCTACCAGTTAGGAATCCCATGATGGTATGACCTACCATACAGGTCAGAGCTTAATCTCCCTAGGATATTCTGAACGAGTCCTAGGTATCTTCTTGAAAGTCGTCGCAACCGGCAGCATCCGACAGGTGAGTTTCAGGTAAGCCTCTCTCACTCCGGCCCATGTTCGAATTGCAAGAGTAAACCGGCGATTAATTTGAGCATTCATAAAAAGACTTAAGGGTCCGATGTCATAGCATTTCTTTTCCCCAGTCGAGTCGGTTAAGATTCAGGTGCCACCTTGTCTTTGAGAGAAACCTCTAACGAGATTCCTCTCAAAGAGGGGCAGCTGTTGACACCTGATTTTTGACCATATGTTATTGCGATTTTTATTTTTTAAAATTAATTAAAAATATCATAAAAAAGTCATAAAATCACAAAATCAACTTTGGAAACCTTGGCTTAGCCTCAGGAACCAATTTTGAACAAAAAATATTTTTCATAATTTTTAATAATTTTTCGAATTTATTTAATTATTAAAAATACCCAAAAAATCAGAAAATTCAGTCAACTTAGGTACCGAAAGGACGTCAACTCTGACAGTTGACGTAACTAAGTCCCCGAACCCATTTTTCTGGTTATCGTAGAATTGAATAGAAACTCCCGACTATTCAATAGGGTGGTCCAATCATACCCTCCAAAAAATGATTGGTGGCGACTCCATGGCATGCGCATTTAGCACATATCACTAGACCACACTAAAGGTCGACTACGCATACCTCCGTTGCGATTTGGGTAACGGGCCTTGGGAGAGGCCCGCGTCCGACCAGACTGGATGGCCCATTAGCCCTCGAGAGCCCATGGCGAACCTCGAGAGGGTCGCGACAA
Organism: Rhodomyrtus psidioides; assembly: GCA_021437785.1. NCBI lineage: Eukaryota > Viridiplantae > Streptophyta > Magnoliopsida > Myrtales > Myrtaceae > Rhodomyrtus > Rhodomyrtus psidioides. The sequence continues at coordinate 5,581,083 of JAILYB010000015.1, read as the reverse complement.
TACTCCCAACTCCGCATGTCATGGTCGGCAAGCCTGAGGAGAAGACTTCTACATTCTCCCTTAACCTCGGCGACCTTGGCCTCGTGTTCTTCGGTGATTATTTCCAGGTCCCGAACCAATTCATTCCCGCGAGCTATGTCTGCGGTTATTTTGTCGAGCCGTTCTTCCTGCCAGTCGCTCTGAAGCCTCAACAGGACATTGCGGCGGTCATGCTCGCCGGTGGTCAGGGATATGGCCAATTGATCCACCAGATTTCTCCTCTCGCGAAGCAACGTCGCGACCCGCTCACTAGCAAACTCGACGGCCTTTTTGTAACTATCGGCCAGATAGTTGGTCAGCACCAAATGATCAGATCGATCCTCATAACGAGCTCGCAAGACGCGAGCCACGAGAACCTCCCGATTAGCAACACGATAGGCCTCTAAGGAGTGTGCAAAGAGAGTCGGGAAAATTCTATATTCCCTCCCCAATGTAGTACCTTCGAGAGAAGTGGTATCTAGATCCTCGAGCAGGACGCAAATTTCATCCTCGGTTGCAGAATGATCGGTTATGTGCGCGTAACCGCGACCCAGTAGGTTATAAAGCTTTTCCCACTGGGCCAAGACATCAGTTGAAAAAGTGCGTACGAGAGAGGAGGCCATTTGCGTTGGGTTGGCTTGAGAATAAGACGAGTCTAATAGAGAGATTAGAAGGAAGAAGCTGATTATGCGAGAACGTTAACCTGCCATACGTTAATTCCTCATTTTATAGCAACTCGAGGATGATGAAGGGTCTCAGTAATAATGCTGGTGGAGCCCAGTTAGGGGGTAAAGCAAGAGGTCCCCTCACGAAAACCATTGGATTCGTTTCGGTCCGCGATTTCCGGCTTATCAATTAAAAGATGTAAAAGATTTGTCGGGATCCCCATTATTAGAGTTAGGTGGGAGGTAAGCGCAACTATCGAAGAGAGCCCTAACAGGATTTGGCAGTCCCATCACGTTGAAAAGCTAAGCGAGAAATTCAAGGTCTTGAGGGGGAACGTTTGCCTAATGATGCTTGAAGAGCGTCTCCTGAACATACAAAGTCACTCGAAGAAAAATTTATAGGGAGTGAGCATACAGGAGAGAGTAGAGAACTCTGAGTGGGCAAGAACCAATCAAACATTTCTCAATCCAACATATTTAAGAGGTTACTGTCAGCTGCTAGAGGCGACTGACTCAAAAATCTTAGAAATTGAACTACTGAGGGATCTCGAAGATTCCAAGATCAAGTCTAACACCAAAACCATGGAGCCCAACACTTCTGGCAACGGGAATCAAAATCACGGCGACGACGACAACGACATCCACGATGCTCAACTCGGGAAAAGAAGACGTCCTCACCAATACTCTCAGGAGGAAACCCAAATGCTGGAAACCCACTTCAGTAAAAGCCCTTACATGAAAAAGAAGTGGAGAATTGAATTGAGCCGGGAGTTGGGGATTAATCAGTCGAGGATCCAGTTTAGGTTTCAAAATAGGAGATCCAAATCGAAGGCTCAACGCAAACGTCAGGTGGTCGAGATTTTAAAGGAAGAAAACCAAAAGCTGCGAACAAAAAATATGAGGTATGAAGAAGCTCTCAATATTACCGTTTGCCCTCATTGCGATAACCCCATCGCCCTCGGTAAGATATTCCCCGATAAGCCTCACGCAATGATTGAAGACGTTCATTTACCACCCTACTCCCTCGGGGCATCTCCTGCTCAACCAGATTTTGCCGGAGTCACGCATGAGCAGGATGATCCTACGAAGACGATACAAATGCCTCCTGGAGGATGGGATATGCATCGCTTTGATTGGAGTTACAGTTTCAAGGAGCTGGATGTTACCGCCGACCAGCTCAAAGCACATCAGCCTTCTGCACAACAATTTTCGATGGGGACGGATCCTGCTGGAGATGAGTTAATCAGTCGTCAAGCCATCAATGCAATTTTGGGCCACGATAAGAGGAGGTTCGCTTGGCCCCCTGAACTGCATTTCAGATTCCTAGACGTGGTTCACCAAATGAGGATCGACTCAGCAAATCCGACGCGCATATTTAAAGCCATGAATGTACCGGGCTTAGTAAGGAACTGGTCAGGAATCACCTTGGTGCCTACAGAAGGCTATTAAAACAGCGTCGAGAGGAGCTAAACCGGGAGGAATCCGTCTCGAGCTCAAAAACTAGGGGCGACCGCCATTGTAATGCTCATGTATCAAGAGATACCCGGCCAAATCTAAGCATCAATCAAGCTAGAAACCCGACCACCGGCAAATTGAAAGCTGATCAGAATGTCCCTCTGGGCCATTTCAACACTTTTCAAGAGCACGTGTCACAAGTACAGCAAGTATGCACTCCTCCATTCGAGCAGCAGTCGGCTGGTACTCTACCTGCCGCTGGTCAACCCACAACAGATGATTTCTTCGATGAGGGACTCGATGCCTTGTTCAATCAGTGGGAAGCTGGCATGCTGGGACAGCCATGATCTAACATCTGACTCGGGGCACGATGGGTCGGTCACTACGAACACCCAGAGAAAGAAGAACGTGTTCACGAGTAGATCACTCATCTTATCCATTGTAAAGTTCCTATGGGAACATTTTTCTTTAATGACTATAGTTAATTCTGTATGAAAGCCAACGCTATCGACGAAAATCGTCATGCTCAGTTGCGATGATCCCTTGTTAGATTAAATCCGAAACCAGAGGCGGTCTTTAAATTTTGAGTGGCCACGAACTCATTCCTCACCGAACACCCAGGATGTTGAAATGAAGAGTAACAGCGTGCACTGGGAAAATGCCACTTTCGTTTAAACGATGAAAAGGGGTTGAGAGAAGGTCATAGCGTTAATTCCCATGGAGCTAAATGAATTAAACGGAGTCATTAATCGCGGATCCGCCGCTGCTCCCCACGTTCTCGGGCCTAGCAAATCATAAAAGGCACCGAAAGATTGTAGACCCACCACTTTGAAGACTGAACTAGGGGACGAGCGCAATACTCAATGAAACCGAATCAATGCAAGAGAGTTTGTGATCCTGTCACGAGGAAAAAGAAAGGGGAAGACAGACGAGGAGTAATTGCAGGGTCTCGGGAGGAGCGCTTGCTTGCTGGTCTTCATATGCAGCCTGAAGGATGGTTCTAGGACACGCACAATCACTCGAGAAAATTTCTAGAGTGAGCAAACACATAAGAGCGAATAGAGAAAGCTGAGTGAACTAGATCAGCCCGAGATACTCCGATCCATCATGTTTAAAAGCTATTCCCATCTGCTAGAAACGCCTGACCTGGACATCTCTGAACACGAACTGCTGGAAGACTTTGAAGATCCTGGAGCTGAATCCTGCCCGAAGGCCATGGAGACTGACTCCTCCAGTGATGAAATTCTAGGCTTCAGCTACGAAGAAGGAGTAGGAGTATACGATGATGACCGGAGTCGGAAAAGAAAGCAACTGCAACGCCACACTCCAGACCAAATCCGAGAACTCGAAGCTTTCTTCAATGAATGCTCCACCCCAAGCACACAACAGAAAATTGAGTTGAGCCGAAAGTTAGGATTGGAGCTTTCGAAGGTCAAGTTTTGGTTCGCCAACAAGCGAACCCGGGTGAAACAGCAACACGCAGATCATGAGTTATTGGCCCTGAAGGAGGAGAATGAGAAGCTTCGAGCTGAAAGCGCGAGATATAAGGAAGCTCTGACCAATGCCGCCTGCCTTAATTGTGGTAATCCTGTTGTCCTCGGCGAGGTGTTCCTCGATGAACCATCCCTGTTGACGAATAACGCTCAGCTGTTACCGTATTCTCCACAGCATTTTTCGACACAGCCAGATACCGTCGGAGATCTGCATGAGCAAGTCACCACCATAGAGTCAACACCAACATCCTCTGAGAAATGGGACATGAATCATCACAGGTGGAGTTCTCTCAATGACGAACCCGCTATCGCAGCCAGCCAATCCAAAGTCGGTGAGTCCCTCCCTGGACAACTTTTGAAACGACTAGATCCCGTAGAGAACAGCTACCGAAGTATTGACGATATTTTGGGTGATAAGAGAACAAGGTTGTACTGGACCTATGAACTTCACACCAAATTTGTTGATGCAATTCGAGAGCTGGGAGTTGATTCGGCTAGCCCACTACATGTACTTGAAATTATGAACGTGCCAGGGCTCTCTAGAATTAACGTTGAGTCTCACCTTAAGTACTATAGGAGATTGCTAAAGGATGGAAGGATAGCGTTAAACCATCATAAAGCCGGTTGGAGCTCAAGTGCTGGGCAGAGTCACAACCACGATGATTGGAGAGCCAAGAGCACCCAACCGTGTTTCAGCAATGACGGGACCAGCAGTCGTGTCAGCGACTCCTCTAACCCAAATCAGAGTGCTCCGCCGAACTATCTCAATACTCCTCAAGAGTATATACCACAGTTCCAGCACATAGGGATTCCTCAGTTTGAACGCGAATCGGTCATTAATGCTGTCCCTGAAGCGGATCTGGCATTGGTAGAGAGGGCACATATAAACCTGCCGGTCATTGGAGGAAGTTCCAATTCGAGGGGTCAAATTGCTCACGGCGAGAGCAAAGAGAGGAATCCCTCACCTGTAGTCGACGACACCCAATCTGGGCACCAAGGGCTAGAAAGAGCAGGCGATTTCCTTGACGAGGAGCTAGACACTTGGATCAATACTCTTCAGGAATGTATGTCTCAACCCCAACAGGGCAATGATGAAGGTTCCAGCTCAAAGACTCCAGTCCCTCACAACGAAGTCAATGAAAGAAATCTACCCCCAGCAATCGTTGATACCCAACTTGAACATCAATGGCTCGAAGACTCGAGCAATTTCCTTGGCGATGAGTTCAATCTTTGGCTCGATCAATTTGGAGCCGGAGGACCATCGCAGTGGTGACGCAAGGCCGGTGATCAAGCGTCCGATGCAAAGCATGGTTACTCGATGAAAAATGCTTAGAGGAAAGGGGTTGAATACTCCTATTGAATATGTTGTTGATCGCACTGTAAGGTTCCCACGGGAACATCTTTCATTAATATCTAGAACTAATTGCGCGTGAGTGTCAACGTCACCCTTTGAGCATCTTCAAGCCGAGGGCCGTGGATTAATCACTTAATCCGTGGAGCAAGTTCCATGAACGATGACTATCACCCGCGGAGCATAATGGGATCTACCCTTTCAATACGAAATACGTTTGGCCGCGAAGCCACCTATTTGGTAAAACAATGTATCGTTCCTAAACGATCTTCAATCAAATACCGAAGTAATGTCTCCTTTCTTTCCCTTCTCAGGTGATAAACGTGGATAAATCACTCAATGAGCCATTTGTTCGAATAACAGAACAGACGTTGCCCAACTGGGGGCAGATGAACCATTGATGTTGCAAACACTCCAAGAATGGATAGGCGGATTTGATAGATGTTGTTCATATCAATACGCAACATCAGAACGGGATAAGAACCAAGAGTAAAGTTGTATCGTTCCAATTTGTCTTGAATTTGAGAATATGAATTGATACTCGTTATTTATCCTTGACAGGGGAATCGCCTTGGAGACGAACAAGTTTTTACATCCCACATACTACCTGTTAGGGTACATGAGGGTAGGATGTATCGTTTCGATTTTTGAAAAATTCGTGAACATGCAATGATATGCTTCTTTTACATTTTCAGGGGTCTGCAGCCACGACAGGTAGGTAAGTATCCCTTTCCCAGTTAGCTGGAGATAAAAAAATGTTAAAATCCTTTCAGCCGTCATGAAAATTATCCAATGCATCGATGTTCATGATTTAAATCGGGAGGTTGCCCAAAGCATGAATAAAACATGCACGATACATCACAAAATCCCCTAAATGGATAAATTTTGGAGAGAATGAAAAGAATTTTTCCAATAAAAGTTGTTCAGACCGTTTAAAAGGGTGTTTTCTCAGACGAGAGGCGAAGCCTAATCCAAACATGTCCAACACACACTTGAGAGATGTGTGGAGTGAACAGATAACAAAATCTGGGTCTACGGGGGTAGGGACCATTTGCAGCGATTACATGGGTTGGGACGACGGAGGCATTCGTTTCATATCCTCCAAACACTACAGATGACCGTTGATAACCCATTCGAACGGCGATTTTCATTCTTAACCCTGTCAAGAACCACCCCACATCGGGGCAAAATGGAGGTGAGTCCAGCAGCATCAGGAGAAATGGTTAGAAATTTTGTTGCTCAGACTAACATTAATCTTCGTGTGTTGTTTATATGGTAATCCAAGTGCCATAGGATGATGAGAAGCATTCATTTCTCTATCCCACACACCGAATCCTTTGCACAGCCAACTTGAGCCTGCAAAATCATTTCATAAACCCGTTGGTGATTATTGCACATTCCAAGACGGATGCAGCATCACTTCAGAAACGAAGGAGTTCAAGACTTAGGGTTGGCAAAAAATTCCTAAGTTAATGCTTAACCTTGTTAGACCTTTGATCATAGGTCTAACACGATCCCATGAAGATGAGAAAAAGTGGGATTTTAAAAATGAATGAGAAAAATCCACGGCATCGAGAAAAAGCAAAGTGCCTGGTAAAAGCAAGGCCGATGCTCGTGTAAGTTGTTTGATTGATCCGCAATGAAGCCGGATGGGAAAAGAGGAAATCCCCAAAGGAGCCAAATCCAAAAAGGCTGCTCCCCAAATGCTGCCAAACACAGAACAAAGACATAGAGAGAGTCGGTCTCTGAATGCAACAAGAGACGCTCTCTAAAGAGCTGGTGCACACCTTAAAATCGATTGCGCACCTCAAGGACTAAAGATGCAGAAAGGAAATGACACGAGGCAAATCAGCAATGATCACCAATGTCAAACCCGTCACGAATTCTGGGCCAAAAACAAGCCTTTTTCGGTTCCCAATCCTACCAATGTTACAACCCTGAAACAGTCTTCTCTGACTAAGACACTTGGGTTAACATATAGCTTAGCTCGAAGAGGTACGAGCAAGATTATTTCTTTCTCATTTTGCAGGGTTCTTGACTTGTAAACCCGGAGCAGATTGTGAGAACATTCATTCAATGGCCTCGACTCCAAAGCGGGTCTCCCTTGAAAACCATTATCCAAGCCCAACATCACGGTCCCGTGGAAGACCTCCCGATCGATCGAAATGTATGCGCTGCGAATGATCCTAAAACCTAGGCACAGGTTAGTAGGAAGTTGAGCGCATTCCTTACAAAAGACCATTATCACAGAGCGGTGAGGAGCCCTCTTGATGAGAAATTCTCCAATAGATGTTTTGAACAAACTCTTTTTGGAAATTTCAAATTGTTTGATCCAGATTTGCCGCGCGAGGGATTTGTGATCACATTTGCTTGTTGCAAGAATGCTTTGGATAACCTTCAGCATCAAAACGCACATTTCATGATTAAGACTTAAATCATACGGTTTTGTCAGATGGGCAACCGTCGTCTTCCCTAAGATTGCTAATGTTTTCTTGGTGAAGAAAAATTTTTCAAGCTCGAACTTCTGCAGGATCCGTTGGAAACACCAATATCCCAGAATGTCGCCTCAACAGACCAGGCAGTCTCATTGGACGTGGAGAACCCTCGTCATGAGACCCCTTTTCAAAGCAAATCACGGTAGATACCGCCTGAAGGGTCAACCAAAGGTAGATACCGCCTGAAGGGTCAACCAAAGGTAGATACCGCCTGAAGGGTCAACTCAAGGTAGATACCGCATGAAGGGTCAACTCAAGGTAGAAACCGCCTGAAGGGTCAACTCAAGGTAGAAACCGCCTGAAGGGTCAACTCAAGGTAAAAACCGCCTGAAGGGTCAACTCAAGGTAGAAACCGCCTGAAGGGTCAAATCAATGGTAGAAACCGCCGGAAGGGTCAAACTCAAGGTAGAAACCGCCTAAAGGGTCAACTCAAGGGAGAAACCGCCTAAGGGTCAGTCAATGGTAGAAACCGCCATAAGGGTCAACTCATTGGTAAGTACCGCCATAAGCATCGACACAAAGGTCCGATCCACCATACGGATCAAAATCCTTGGCAAATCCCAGGGCGTGGGATGCGCCTTCCTTAGATTCCTAGCCGTTAAGAATCCCATAATGGTATGACCTACCATACAGGTCATAGCTTAATCTCCCTAGGATATTCTGAATGACGAGTCCTAGGCATCCTCTTGAAAGTCGTCGCAACCGGCAGCATCCGACAGGTGAGCTTCAGGTAAGTCTCTCTCATCCCGGCCCATGTTCAAATTGTTAGAGCAAACCAGGGATTAATTGGAGCTTTCATCAAATAGCCTTAAGAATTCAATATCATAGCATTTCTTCTCTCGTTTTCCCAGTTGAGTCGGTTAAGAATCAGGTGCCACCTTATCTTTGAGAGAAACCTCTAACGAGATTCCTCTCAAAGAGGGGCAGCTGTTGACACCTGATTTTTGACCATTTATTATTGTGATTTTTATTCTTTTAAATTAATTAAAAATATAAAAAAAAATGTCATAAAATCATAAAATCAACTTTGGGAGCCTTGGCCTAGCCTTAGGAACCAATTTTGAACAAATTTTTATTTTTTCGTAATTTTTAATAATTTTTCGAATTTATTTAATTATTAAAAATACCCAAAAAATCAGAAAAATATCATTCGTGGTCAGACAAATACCCAAAAATATTCAATAATTTTATTTTAATTTCCTATTCAAGTGTGTCACTTTAAATCTTGAAAATTCGGCTCGGGTCACTATGTTTCTTCACAAACATAAACCCGAACCGAGCCTAAAAAATCCTTTTCGAGTCTTTTAGTTTTCAATTCTCACTTTTCATAAGCTATGACATTGGATTCTAAAGTATTGAAGTGCAATTAGGTCAATTTGCCCTCCAATTTGATCAATTTTAACCAAAAGGGCTTAATTGCATAAAAATCTTTCAATTTAGTCCCCGGTTTCACAAATTGTGAAATTAAATTTCATATGGGCATACCCATTCGAATTAAACACCTCTACCCTATAGTTTTCATCATGCTGAGTCCATTGGTGGCCTCAATTTGGGGTAATTCGATCATTTGCACCTTCGATTAAGCGAAATTAATTTTCTGATCCTAGGGACAATTTGGGGTTTTCACTAAATTCCGATCAATTGATTCAAGAAAATACCCATATTCGATTGAAAACATATCAAGGAGTCCGATTTTGCCATCAATTTCATGAAAATGGGTCGATTTGGGACCCAATTAGGCCGATTTGATCGAACCGGGCCGGTCGGGTCAGACCCGACCCGGTCCGACCGGGTCTGCAACTAAGTTGCAGACCCGTGTACCCAGCGAAGCAGGGGAAAGAGGGGGAGGCCCGCCGCGGCTCTTTTTGGCAAAAAAGAAAGCGTTATGAGGGAGCGTCGGTCGGTGGTGAGTGTTCCTGTTGACACCTGATTTTTGACCATCCGTTATTATAGTTTTTTTTATTTCTAAAATTAATTAAAAATAGCAAAAAAGGTCAAAAAATTGCAAAATCAACTTTGGAAGCCTTAGCCTAGCCTTAGGAACCAATTTTGAACAAATTTTTTTTTTAATTTTTATTATTTTTTGGAATTTATTTAATTATAAGAATACCCAAAAAATTAGAAAAAATACCATCCGTGGTCAGAAAATTACACAAAAATATTCAGAAAATTACACCTGAAGGGTCAAATGAAGGTAGATACCGCCTGAAGGGTCAAATGAAGGTAGATACCGCCTTACCGCCTGAAGGGTCAAATGAAGGTAGAAACCGCCTGAAGGGTCAAATGAAGGTAGATACCGCCTGAAGGGTCAACTGAAGGTAGAAACCGCCTGAAGGGTCAAATGAAGGTAGATACCGCCTGAAGGGTCAACTGAAGGTAGATACCGCCTGAAGGGTCAAATGAAGGTAGATACCGCCTGAAGGGTCAAATGAAGGTAGAAACCGCCTGAAGGGTCAACTGAAGGTAGATACCGCCTGAAGGGTCAAATGAAGGTAGATACCGCCTGAAAGGTCAAATGAAGGTAGAAACCGCCTGAAGGGTCAAATATGGTAGAAACCGCCATAAGGGTCAAAATGAAGGTAGACACCGCCATAAGGGTCAACTCATGGTAGAAACCGCCATAAGGGTCAACCAATGGTAGAAACCGCCATAAGGGTCAACCTCAAGGTAGATACCGCCATAAGGGTCAAAACTAAATTCAAAGGTAGAAACCGCCTGAAGGGTCAACTCCATGGTAGAAACCGCCATAAGGGTCGATTGAATGGTAGAAACCGCCATAAGGGTCAATTGAATGGTAGAAACCGCCATAAGGGTCAACCAATGGTAGAAACCGCCATAAGGGTCAACTAACGGTATGACTTACCATACAGGTCAGAGCTTAATTTTCTTAGGGTGTCCTGACAAACCCTAGGTATCTTCTTGAAAGTCGTCGCAGCCGGGAGCATAACGACGAACCCTCAGATTCCGCAAGCACATCATCCGACAGGTGAGCTTCAGGTAAGCCTCTCTCACTCCGGCCCATGTTCGAATTGCAAAAGTAAACCGGTGATTAATTCGAGCATTCATCAAAAGACTTGAAAGTCCGATGTCATAGCATTTCTTTCCCCCCAGTCGAGTCGGTCAAGATCCAGGTGTCATTTTGTCTTTGAAAGCAACCTCTGACGAGCTCACTCTCAAAGAGGGGCAGCTGTTGACATCTGATTTTTGACCATCCGTTATTATAGTTTTTTTTATTTCTAAAATTAATTAAAAATAGAAAAAAAAGGTCAAAAAATTGCAAAATCAACTTTGGAAGCCTTAGCTTAGCCTTAGGAACCAATTTTGAACAAAAAATATTTTTTAAATTTTTTATTATTTTTTGGAATTTATTTAATTATAAGAATACCCAAAAAATTAGAAACAATACCATCCGTGGTCAGAAAATTACACAAAAATATTCAGAAATTTTATTTTAATTCTCTCTTTAATATTTTCACTTTTTATTAGGGAAATTAGGCTTGGTTCATTGGGTTCCTTCACAAACCTAATCCCGAACCGGGCCTAAAAAATCCTTTTCGAGTCTTTTAATTTTCAATTCTCGGTTTTTATAAGCTATGACATTGGACTCTAAAGTATTGAAATGCAATTGGGTCAATTTGCCCTCCAATTTGATCAATTTTAGCCAAAAGGGCTTAATTGCATAAAAATCTTTCAATTTAGTCCCCGGTTTTACAATTTGTGAAATTAAATTTCACACGGGCACACCCATTAAAATTAAACACCTCTACCCAATAGTTTTCATCATTCTGAATACATTGGTGGCCTCAATTTTTAATAATTCGATCGTTTAGGCCCTCGATTTGGCGAAATTAAATTTCGGATCCTAGGGACAATTTGGGGTTTTCACAGAATTTCAATAAATTGATTCACGAAAATACCCATATTTGATGGAAAACATGTCAAGGAATCCGATTTTGCCATCAATTTCATGAAAAGAGGTCATTTGGGGGGTCAATTTGCCAATTTGGGCGATTTGGCCGAACCGGGCCGGTCGGGTCAGGCCCGACCCGGCCCGACCCGGGTCTGCAACAAAGTTGCAGACCGTGGCCAGAACGTGCAGAGAGGCAGGGGAGAGCAGAGCAACGTGGGGCGCGCCATTTTCTAAGGAAAAAAGGGGAGCGAGCGTGGGAGACAGGAGCACAGAGGTGGTGGTCGTGCCGAGGCACGCCGGTCGGCCACAAACCTGCGAAGATTCTCGGTTTTAAACCGAGCTCGGCCAAGGGAAGTGGGGAATTTTTTTTGGGCGAACCCGAGGGAGAGGCGAGCACCCCGGACCTTCAGCTCTCCCACAGATCGTCGTGGAAGCCCCCATAGACGCCGGCGACTCTCGAACAGGTCGGTAGCTCCCCCGACATCCATTTTTTCTCTATGCATACCAAGTGTTCGACGAAATGCTTCAATGAGCATTTCGTTTTGTAATGCTCGGCCGTGCCTCCCCCGAGCCCCATTCGTGTACTAGGGACCTTAAACCCTCATTATATTCATCCCTAAGTTCGACTTGCCCTTATTTGTGCATTGTTGCGCGTCGAAACCGAACCGGAAACCACGCCCGGAGCTTCGCCGTCCACCTCGCGGATCGAGAGCTCAACGGAAGCTTCCGGCGGTCGCTAAGCTCGAAATGAGCTCAGGTAAGCCTCTAGACCCTCCTTGGGTGTTGTTTGATGATTTAGAATCGAGTTTTGATAAGAAAAAAAATTCGGAAAATGCCTCGCCGGAGCCGAGTTCGGGGAGGTCCGGTTCGCCGGTTTTTAGCGTGTTCATGGTTATTATTTGGGTTGTATGTTGATGTGGTTGGTCCAAGGAGTCGAATGCCGCAAGAACGGGCGAAAAATACCAAGTTTCGGGCCCGTTTCGCAATTTTCCGGCGACCTCGCCGGAATTTTTACTATTCCCCGCCGGATTTTTCACTGTTCATCGTATTCTCCGGCGACCCTCCGGCCGGTCAACGGTCAACGGCCGACGTGGCGTGCCACGTAGGCAGCCACGTCAGCCGGGTGGGGTCCGGTCCGCTTATTTTCAAATAAAACAAACGGACGGTCACGATCGCGACACGTGTCGCGATCCTAGATTTTTGGAAAATTAAATAAATGATTTTCGAATAATCGATCCGGCGGACGAGGATGTGCCACGCGCCCGATTTGTAGGTTTTCTAAAAAATGAAAATAAATTAATTTTTTATCCAACGGCTATTATTGAGCCACGTGTCTCTCTGTGGGTCGCCCGATCTAGTGGAAGATCGGACGCACGAGACGAAGCCACGTGGCACAACGTGGACCGTCCGATCCGGGGAATTTTCGGATAATTAAATAAAATAGATAAAAAAAATAAAAAAAAATTGTTAAAAAATAGAAAAAATGTTTTAAAAAATCAAAACGGTGTCGTTTTAGGCCGGTGTCGACCCCTAGGGTCGGGCCGGGCGCCCGAGAGGCGCGGGCCGGGTTTGACCCGGCCCGGAAAATATTTTTAAATATTTTAAAAAATTCAGAAAATAATCAAAAAATCAATAAAAAACGAAAAATCATGAAAAATTCAAAAAATTTCGAAAAATTCAGAAAAATTCTAAAAAAATTCCAGAAAATAGGAAATGGCCACGTTCAACTGACCATGACCTGTTCCGGGTTATTTGACCCTCGATCTTTCCAGAAATGACGGTTTTGCCCTTCCGGCAAACCATCTTCCAAAAAAATTCTAAAAAATCCAGGAAAATCCCAAAAAATAGGAAATGGCCACAAACAACTGGCCAAGGCTCATCCCGGGTGTTTTGAACCCCGAACCTTCTTGAAAATGACGATTTCGCCCTTTGGGCGAGTCATCTTTCAAAAATTGAAGAAAAATCAAGAAATTCCAAAAAATTCTCAAAAATGGGAAATGGCCACAATCAACTGGCCATGGAATATTTTGGGTAATTCGGTATCCAAACCTTCCAAAAAATGACAATTTTGCCCTTCGGGCTAATTGTCCCAGAATCTTCCCATTTTACCCCTAGCCCTAAATCACATCTTCCCTAAACCCTTATGGCTATACTAGGAGGCCAATGATTGAAATTGATGTGCATTGACATGATTTATTTATGCACTTGACTTGCGCTTTCATTATATTGACTGTGATGTGGTAGGACCAGTCTTCCAATCTGCATGAAACCCTGACCCATACCTATATCACCCAAAATTGCGCCTGCATGAACTCTTAGTCAGGAAAATCACTCGCGTTAGGTACCGAAAGGGCGTTGGTAATGACACCGACGTAACCAACTCCCCGAACCCAAAATCTCTGGTTCCGCAGAACTGATCGATCTCTCCCAATCGGTCAGTAAGGTTTCCGGTCTACCCTCCAAGAAAGACCGGTGGCGACTCCAAATGCATGCACAAATTGCACATGCCACCACGACCACACTAAGGTCGAAAGCGATCGACTCTTATCGTCGAACCCTCAAAAGACACTCCCGCCGCGATTTGGTATGGGCCTGGGAGGGCCCGCGCCGATCCAAAGCCCGCGATCGGTAATCCATTAGCCGCGTTCGTTGATTTTCGGACGGGTCGCGACAGTTCCACGAGCAAAAGGCTGTCGGCCACGAGAGAAAAGGCCGGTCGGCCATGTGCGAAAGAGGAGGAAGCCGAGAGTGAGAGAGAGTACTCGGCAGAGAGAGAGGAGGAGGTTTTCGGGCGAGTTGAGAAGAGAACGAGGCCGGACCGACGTCCAAGACCTTCAAGGGAGTTTCACCGGAGCTTCAACGGCCGTCTACGAGTCGAAAACAGGTCGGTATTCCCCCTAAACCTTCATTTTGCCGAAGCACACCAATTGTTCGATAAAATGCCCGAATGAGCTTTATAATTTTCGGCTCTCGGCCGCGCCTTGCTAGACCTCATTTCGTGCGAATCTAGCCTACAAGTTGTTCTATCATCGACTCTAAGCTCGCCTTACCTGTTCTTTTGCATTGAAACCGCGCTGGAAGTGGTGGCCGGAGCTCTACATGCTCGGACCGAGCCGAGAGCTCGCACCGGCGAAACCAGCGGTCGCCGAGTCCTATGCGACCTAAGGTAAGTCCCTAAACCTTATTTAGATGCTTCTTGAATGGATAGAACAAGCTTTCAACGATAAACATTTTTCTGAAAATTTGTTCGCCGGCGCCGGTTCGGGGAGGTTCGGTCCGCCTGTTTTCGGACGTCAACCGTGCCATGTTTTGCTCGAATATTGATGCTGGGCCGATGGGGAGTTGAACGCCGAAGGAAGGATTAAAAAAGACCAAGATTCGGCTCGGTTTTTGGGCTCTCCGGCAGGTTTCCGGCGACTTTCGCCGGAAAAAGAACTGTTCATCGTCTTCTCCGGCGAAGTCGCCGGCAGTCAACAAGTCAACGCTGACGTGGCATGCTACGTCAGCAGCCACGTCAGCGTGGGGGGGCCACGTCCGAATAAATCAAAGCCCAGATCGGACGGCCATGGCTTCGCCACGTGTCGCGATCTGGGAATTTTGGAAAATAAAAATGATTTTCAGAAATTAATAAATGATTTTCGAAAATAATAAAATATTTTGATCCGACGGTTGATATCGCGCCAAGTGGCACTCTGAGGAGCGTCCGATCTGACCGAAGATCGGACGCGCCAGAGGAGGCCACGTGGCGCGCCCTGGATCGTCCGATCTGTGGATTTTCGGATAATAATAAAAAAATGTTAAAAAATTAGAAAATTCTCAAAAAAATCAGAAACGGCATCGTTTTAGGCCGGTTTCGACCCGTACGGTCGGGCCGGGCGCCCGCGAGGCGCGGGTCGGGTCCAACCCGGCCCGGAAAATATTTTTAAATATTAAAAAATTCAGAAAATAAAAAAGAATAATAAAAAAACTCAAAAATTCAATAAAAAATAGAAAATCATAAAAAACTCAAAAAAATCGGGAAAATTTCATAAAAATTCTAAAAAATTCCAGAAAATAGGAAATGGCCATATTCAACTGGCCACAGCCTGTTTCGGGTCTTTCGGCCCTCGGTCTTTTCAAAAATGACGGTTTTGCCCTTCCGGCAAACCGTCTTCCAAAAAAATTCTAAAAATTCTAGAAAAATCCCAAAAAATAGGAAATGACCACAATCAACTGGCCAAGGCTCATCCCGGGTGTTTTGAACCCTATCCTTCTTAAAAATGACGATTTCGCCCTTTGGGCGAATTGTCTCCCAAAAATTGAAGAAAAATCAAAAAATTCCAAAAAATTCTCAAGAATGGGAAATGGCTACAATCAACTAGCCATGGAATATTTCGGGTAATTCGGTATCCAAATCTTCCAAAAATTGACGATTTTGCCCTTCGGGCTAAATCGCCTCCAAATCCTCCCATTTTACCCCGGTCCGAAATCACACCTTCCCTAAGCCCTTATGGCTATATTAGGAAGCCATTGATTTGGATTGATGTGCATCGATGAGGTTTATTTATGCATTTGATTGCGCTTTCATTAAAATTGATTGTGGTTGATAGGAATAGTCTTCCAATCTGCGTGAAACCTTGAATCAAACTTATCCCATCCAAAACTGCGCCTGCATGAACTCTTAGCCAGGAAAATCACTCGCGTTAGGTACCGAAAGGGCGTTGGTAATGACACTGACGTAACTAAGTCCCCGAACCCAAAATATCTGGTTCTGCAGAGCTGATCGATCTCTCCCAATCGATCAGTAAGGTTTCCGGTCTACCCTCCAAGAAAGACCGGTGGCGACTCCAAATGCATGCACAATTTGTACATGCCACCACGACCACGCTGAAGGTCGAAAGCGATCGACTCTTATCGTCGAATCCTTTGAAAAATACTCCCGCCGCGATTTGGTATGGGCCTGGGAGGGCTCGCGCCGATTCAAGACCCGCGATCGGTAATCCATTAGCCGCGTCCGCTTTCGGACGGGTCGCGACAATGTTCCTCGTTGACATCTCCCCTATGCTCACACCCTCACCCAACGCCGCCCACCTCCACACGCCAGCCTCCACCGCCGTCCATCTACATCAACAGCCACCGTTGAGCCCACCGTCGCTCGGCCATCGCGCTGTTTGGCCACGACCCTCACTGAACCTGCATACAACTCAAGCTCGGCCCGACGACCCCTGACTTCTCCCTCTCTCTTGGTCGCGTCGCGCTACTACCAGTCACTACTACCTTTTACGTCGCCTTCACCTGGTCGCCACCCGAGCTCGTCCCGTCATCACCTCATCATCCCGAGCCTTCCCCCAGCCATGTGACCACCCAGCTCCACGGGACCCAAGCCCCGAGACCCGCGAGCCGAGCTCCAGTCGAGACTCCCACCGTCGCGTCATCTAGTGCCTGCCAGCCCTTCCTCTGCGAGCTCACCGAGCAATTCGAACCAGCCCAAACCACTCGGCCTTTGCCTTACCCACGAACCCGCCAGCTACTACCTACCTCATCGCTGCCTTGCCATGCTATCCGCAAGCCGAACTGCTGCCACCGCATCGCCCAGCCGTCTTCGCCGAGTTGTCGCCACATGAGAGTTGTCAGAGGACCCATGTGGACCCGAGACCCGAGCTAACCAACCCTCCGCCATTTGCTTCGATTGCCGCTCACTCATGGAACCGCAAGCCATCGCAAACAGCCAAGCCACTTCCACCGACCCGAATCGAGATCCGAAACCCAAGCCGTGCCGGGCCCGACCCGTGTAGTCGCCGTGAGCCGCCATGCCATGCGTTGTCGTGGTCGTTGCCGCTCGCTCGAGTCATCATCGAACTGTAGTTTAGATTGTGAGTCAACCCATAAACTCTGATTATGATGTTAATTGCGTTTTGTGGTTAGATTAGTTAATATTAATGACGGGTTAGTTTGATTAACTGAGGTCGGTTAGATTAGTGATTATGGTTAGGTTAAATTATCTTAGTTGGGTTACAGTAACCGTAATTACTTTAGTCTAACCATGGTTACTTTATATCAGCCACGATTATATTAGATTAACTATTGTTACTTTAATTTAACTATAGTTACTTTTAAATAACCGTAGTTAATTTATGATTAATTATGATTGGTTCAGTTAACTTAGGTAACTTTTAATTAATCATGATCGGATTATTTACCTGAGGTGGGATTAACTGAACATCATGGTGTTGATTAATAGGAGTTGCGTTAATTAATTTAGATGAGTCAACTAACTAAAGATGGATTAATTAATTAAGATAAGCTTAATTAATTATAATTAGATCATTTAACTATTATCAGATAACTAATTAATTAATTATTATTCTGTGATCGTCTGGTGTTTGCTATATTCCTTGATTGTTTATACCTACATGTGGATGTGGTATATGATCACCCTGTTTATAGATGCAAAGTCTGGTAGATAATATGTATTCATGTGGCCATGTGTGGCTGAGTTTTACGCATGAAAAATGACCTTGAGCCGAGTTTTGAGCACGACCGTGTGTGCATTGGGATTTAATGCAAAGAGATGAATTGGCTAATCGCCTGGCGTGCTTGTGTCACATGATGGTTACCATTATCCAAGGGTACTAGGGAATGATGCCTGATATGTCCACCCTGGGGGTACCAGAGAATCATATGGCTTATTGGTTGCACGACAATTCGTGTCGCCGGGCTGATCGAATGCTCGTTGAGGCAAGTTGCAGATCGACGCTCCCTACAGGAATGCCTAAATATTCGACTCGAGGATATCAAGGGGATTATCGGTTGCCGTCATCAAAGAAATAGGACGAAACCCGATCATCTCAGAAGAGCACCAACTGTCTAGTGTGCTAAGGCTGAATGGCCATTAATAATCGAAACATATGTGATGCATAGTGCATGAGACTATGATGAGTGTTTTGGTTGCATGCCTTGGTTTGTATGCTATTGATTGTCATGATATATATTGTTCAATGTGTAGACCAAGGTGGAGTAAGATTGTATGTGATTGACAACTAAGTTGTTGGGTTGTGCCTGATCCTTTGATAGTTAAAGTTGCGCTAACGGCATGCTATTGATTTGTCATCAATGGTTGCCCTGCATGCTTAGGCCGTCCTGAGTGAATTAGCACCATACTTGGACTTAGGTGTTGACTCATGGATATTTTATATCTCACCGTTGTTGTTAACTATTTTTCAGGAACTTAGCTATGGAGAGCTCGCTCTGTGGAGGACATGGACATTGACTTCCCTCTTTGGGTAGTTTGGAGTAGTGTTAATCCCAATCCCGACCTAATACTTTTTGTTGATTGTCGATAGTGGCTCTAATGTAGGGCTTGTGTATACGTACTTTCCAGGATTAACGAAATAAATAAATAAAAGTGATCTTTTGCTAAAGTTGATTAATTTGACTGCTTGCTACTGTATTCCGGTTGTCGTTTAACTATTGTTTGGGGAAGTAGCACGTTTCGCATGCGCCTAGTAAAAAGATAAAAATAATGGGTTGATAACGTGCCTGGGACATCATTCTTTTATGACCTCAGGCGTTCTAGTAGGGTTTTTGCGTGCTCGGGGATCGGGGCGTGACAATTCGAGACCTGGTTCGCTTTAGGTGGTTGTTTATTGTTTTTGACTGTTTATCTATGCTGATTGTTATATGTTGTCTTGTCATGTATCCAGCGATTGATAATTCTGATGATTGATGAGTTAGATACTCTTACTCGTTGAGCTTTTAGCTCACTTTCATTATTGAACCTTTTTCAAATATCCAGGTATCGATAGCTAAGAATGATATTGGTGGTGTTGGAGCACGTCAATGGTGATCGTAGATAGTGTTCGGGAGTGGGCGTATCCCTTGAAATCCTCCCAATGTACATTTGTTCGTTTGATTAAAGGAGTTGTAAATAACTTGGTATCCATATTCATATATTAAGTATTTGTCTACATGTGGTTTTTTTATTTTACTGGTTATGGTACAGGTAGTGAACCCTAACGAGGCCATACCTTATCAGGTGTGCTTGCCGTTTATTTTCATGCACTTGTACTCTTATGGTCGCTTATTGTAAGTACGATTGATACCTGGACGTCACACTCTTGATGTAGTCTAATGGTGATTCATCCACATCCCCTACTCCAAGAACCAAGCCCCTTCATGATCTTTATCATTCTACTTCCTCATCGACCTCTCCACCACCACCACTACCCTCACCTAAGCCACCACACACCCACACCATGCAACTTCGGTCCCTCCACCTCAAATTAATATTGTTACCGCCCCCTCACGAAACCAACCTCATTCGCTAAGCCAACAAAACCCTTGAGTAGCGTGCAACTACAAACAATTATTGGAAATTAACGCCCATTAAGGGCTAAATTGGCTAGTTGCCATAATTCCAATATTGATTAAAATCAATTATGCTTATTTCCTATTCTAAGGGAAAGAGAGAGATGAGTTACTCTCTTCAGCGATAAGAACGTACGTCGGTTCTGACACTACCAAAAATAAGAAAAACTCTCCCAAAAACTCCATTGAAGAATTCTCTCTCGACGACGATCATTCGCTGGATTCGGATCATGTCTCACTTGCGAAGGGGCTCTTAATCTGTGGATTCGAGGTATGTTCATTTTATGTGATATACCTCACCGATCAGTGATTCAAGTTCGATCTCAGGGCTTGAAGATCCAATACAATCGGACGTATACGACGGATTGATCAACGTATGGCTGCAATCCGCGCTTCGTGTTTATGGGTATGTAGATCTATTTAATTCCGCTTCGACTATAGATCTTAATTAGCAATTGTATGAAATACCCATCATTGGTATCAGAGCGAAGTGTTCTTGTTTCCTGATCGTGATCTATTTTATCGTAGATTCGATCATGAAAAATCTGGTTTCGAAGGTACTATTCACAACTCGTTCGTGATTTTTTATGCGACAAAAATGTATTTCGTATACATGGTTGGAACGGGCTCGGCGAGACGAGAATTTCGAGTGGTCACCCGTCACGAGGCGACACCGGGAACTGCCGCACGCGCTGCACGCGCCACCACGGATCGGGCTCCCGGGGCCGCGGCGATTCGAGGCTTTTTTGTGAAATTTCGTTCGACAAAAATGTAATATGTATATACCATCAGGATCGTATCGATGAGACGAGCATTTTGAGGGGTCGACCGCCGAAAACGGCCGCCGGAGGAGGCAGCACGCGTCAGCAAGCGCCGGTGAGGCGCGGTGCGCATGGGCCTCACGCGCCCACGTATAGAGCGCGTGCCTGGGGCGGGTTCGAGTGGATGATGATGTCATCGTTCCGTAGGATGACGTCATCGAGCGAGTTTGACCCGGTTCTGACCCGTTTTGACCCGACCCGATTTTCGACCCGGTCCAAGTCCGACCCGTTAACCTGGTCATGCGTTGACCGTTGACTTCTTTGGTTGAGCGTTGATTGGTCAACCATTGACCAACTTTTTGAAAATTGCATTTTAGTCCCTGGGCTTTCGAAAAATTACAATTTGGTCCCTAAACTTTCGAAAAATTACAATTTGATCACCGAACTTTTCGAAAATTACATTTTAGTCCCCAAAATTTTTGGAAATTGCAATTCGGTCCTCAAAATTTGAGAAATTGCATTTTGACCCCGTTGACCGAGCGTTGACTAGTCAAAGCTGAAACTTTGACTGGCTCGTGTGGATGCATATGAGCTCCGATTGGGGCATGCGAGGTACCATTGCGTTTGTATCGAAATTTTCTTCGATTTGATATATTATTTGGATATGTTTGATTTTCTTTTAAATTCTGAAAATACGTTTGAAGCCTATAATATACGTATTTTGGGGCGTTTTTCAAGAATTGATCAATGGCATATATACTGCAATCTCATGATTTGATGTGTAAGTGTAGTTCAAATCATGTTATGCCATGTTAGTAATTAAAAGATAGAGATCATTATTCGATTTATGATCTTTATTCGAGTGGGGAGTTTTAGAAAATTTTAGTAACTTCAATGAACTCGATTTTACATAAATAATTATGTTAATGGTAATTTCAAGCGAGGATTCTTAGACGATGATTAGGAACATAGTGAACTTTTGAATCTGAGGCCCTATGTGAAATTAGTCATTAATATAATTAGTTAGTGTAAAATAGATGCATAAATGTTAGGCATCAATGGTCTGTGAATGCATGTCTATAGAACTTCGTGTTCAGATACAACGGTTACGCGCTTAGCGAAACAAAGGAGAGATTAGATGGTAAAAATTATGAAAACTGGAATATGGAAATCCAGTTTGTGCTATGAAGAGCAAGAAGCATTTGAAACTCTTAACCTAATTATGGAAACACCTGAGGATGATAATACTGCACAGTCGACATTTGCTGCACGAAAAAAGGATGAACTCAATTGCTCGCATATGTTGCTGAGTAGCATGAAAAATGATTTTATGCATGAGTTTAAGCATTTATGAAAATGCCAAAGTCAAGTGGGAGGCATTAAACACTAAGTTTGGTCAGACATCAATCACCAAGTTGAGATAGATCACTATAAGTTTTGACACTTATATGATGTCTCATGGGCAGAATATGAAATGACTTTTGTGACGTGTCAAACATGATAAGTGAACTGTATGAAGTGAGACATTTTTTGACTAATGAGTAGCAAGTGCAAGCAGAATCCATTCTGTACTTCATAGCTGTGTGCTTATGAAAATCCACTTGATCCACAATAAAAAGTAAGGACTTTTAGAGACGCTATGTGATGTCTTGAACTAGAATACTGGTTCTAACTCAAATGAAGCTTCGTGCTCCAGACATAAGTATCAAAGTGGGTTCAAGAAGTAGAAAAGATTAAAAGAACAGATCCTTCAGATAGAAATCGAAGTTTAACCGACATGAGAAAGGAAAATGTCATTTCAAGAAAAACATCTCAAGAGTGAAATGTTTTTTGAATGTGGCAATAAGGGGTTACTTTACTCATGACTGTGGTGAACCGAAGAAGTTAAAAAAAAAAAAGACTTTGTGCACGTGAGAGTGTTACTTAAGTCTGTAGTTCAGTTTTTTTTTTGTAACTGAATCTTATCCTTTATGGATTATAGACTTACATGCCACAGATCATATAACAAAAAATAGAAATACCTTCGTGAAATTTCAATGATTCGACATGAAGCAAAGTGAATAAATGTGGAAAATAATTCCTGCGTGAAAGTTAAAGGGATTAGCACCTGCTAATTGAAAATGCGCGGTGGTCGCACCCTATTTCTACATATTGTGTTATATGCTCCAAAAACTGGACAGAATTTAGTTTCCGTGTTAGTTTTGGTTAAACTTGATTTCAGTTTGAATTTTCATAACGGTGGTGATGACTTGTCATTGGGAACAAGTTATTATGATTATGGATGATTTCATTGTACCGATTGTTAGGGAAAATAATGTGAATATTAATTATTCACTATTTTTTCATCATTTGTGATTATATGAATATGTGGCATGCTAGGCTAGGTCACATTGGCCTAATGAAAAATATTAAGATAAGCTGAAGAGGGCTTATAGGGCAATATTGAAAAAGTCGATTTGCCTATTTGTGAGTATTGCCTAGCGGGACAGACAATGGGAAAACCATTTGGAAAAGAAACAAGAGCAGAATTTCATTTGCAGTTGATCCATTGAGACATGTGATTCAACATATGTGAGAACAAGGCATGGGCTGTTTAATTCATCACATTATAGATGATTATACTCGATTTGGATATTTTTGATTTCTCATAAATTTGAGGCATAAGCTGCTTCGAGAAATTCTATTTTTGAGCTTTAAAAAAATATTTAAAAAAAAGGGATCCGATCGAGGTCGAGAATATCTATCTGATCAGTTCAGATATTTATGTGATGAAACAGGAATAGAAAGACATTTGACTATTTCAGCGATTTCTCAATAGAATGGAGTCGTAGAGAGAAGAAACAAGGCCCAAGAGAATGGTTAGGTATATTATGACACAGACTAATTTGACTATCACCTTTTGTGGTGAAGTTTTGATTATTGATGTCTAGATATTTAACCATGTGCCTTCTAAATCAGTTACTACCACTCCATAGGAGTTGTGGACAAGTTGAAAATGAGATTTGAGTTTTCTCAGATTTTGATGTGCTTCCTATACATACGGTTTCCTCCATTGGTATGAGAATTAAGTCTTAGAGGCATAAAAAAGTGTCTTCATGTGACACTGAGAGTACTCGAAAGGGTATGTATTATAGGTAAGCAAGAAAGTGGTAAGTGTAATTGAATTTGAATCACGAGATGTCACATTCTTAGTGAATGAATTTCTGAAAAAGAGCGAGATAAGTGAAGACTATTCTCCATTTAAAATCTTGGATAGTGATGATGACTCTACTGGGGCATCTAATCCAAGTGGGAGCAATGTGAGAAGTGGGAATTTATTTCAAACAAGTCTCAATTGCAACCACTTGATGTGAAGAAGATGCCGTCATTATCTAATCCGAGTGGGAGCATAATGGAGAATAATATACTAAGTGTACGATCTTCTCAATTGCAACTGCTTGACATGAACGAGATGTTGTTGTTGTTCAATCTGAGTGGGAGTGTAATAGAGAATGATGTACTAAGTTTACAATCTTCAATACGGCGGATAAGTTGCCAAGTGGAGCGAAATGGAGCTTGATGTACTAAGTGTACAATCATCAATTTAGCGAACAAGTCGTAAAAGCGTTCTCCGTCGATTTGTCGACGTTTAGATATTTAAAAAAAAATCATGGTTGCTTCACAAGAAGAGGATGAGCCAAGGAATGTAAATGAGGCTCTAACTTGCCCTGATAAGGAAAAGTGGATATAAGCAATGAAAAATGAGATGGAGTCAGTGAGATCAAACCAAGTTTGTGAACTAGTTGATCTTTCGAATGGACATAAAGCCATTGGGAACAAGTGTGTTCTCAAAATTAAAGCGTAAAGCTAATGGCTTGATTGAGAGATATAAGGCTCGCCTTGTGGTAAAATGGTATAATCAATTAGAATTAATTGATTGAGAAGAGGTTTGCTCTCATGTAGTGAGATCTACCTCAATTCACCTTATTTCGGCAATAGTGATTAGTACGGATCTTGAATTACATCAGATGGATGTAAAGACTGCTTTTCTCAATAGAGAATAAAAAAAATTGTGTGAAACAATCCGCTGGGTTTGTTATAATTGGCCAAGAACAAAAAGTGTCGACTTTTGAGATCGATATATGGCCTTAAGCAGTCTTTGAGATATTGGAATATATTTTCTCGTAATGCCTTAGTGGTATATGATTTTGTAATGATTGATGAAAATCATTGCGTATATATCAAACGATCCTAAGATTAATATGTGATCTTATCATTATATGTTGATGATATACTGATTTCTTGGAGCAATATGGAGTTTGTTAATACAGTCAAGAGTTGGTTATGTTCCAATTCTGCAATAAAAAGATATGGGTGAAATTGCATATATTCTTGGAATTAAGATTTCAAGAGATCGTTCAAAAAGATTATGGTTTTTTTCACAAGAGACTTATATGGATAAAGTCACCGAATGATTTTGTATGTAAGACTATAAACCCGAACATACTCATATTGCTGTGTGGTTTATTCGCCCGGTGGTGTTATACCTATGCCAACCCAGTTTTGGCCCAAAAGGATTCCCGGTGTCTCTCTATCCAATGGGAATGGTTAGGCAAATGTCAAAAGATTCGTTTCTGATCCACGAAATATGTCTTGAGACTCCACAAGCAAATGTAGAAATGGAAAATGTTCCATATGTTACTTGAATGCTTGAAGTACACTATGATGTGTACAAAACCTAATATTTGTTATGTGGTTGGAATGGTATGTGTATCACTCTAATCCAGGTTAAGCATATTGGATTGCCATCAAGAGAATTCTCTGGGATATTTGAAAAGTACTACCAAGTTTTTCTGCTAAGTTCAAGGCTTGAAGGCTATACTAATATTTACTGAGGAATAGGTTTAGATGAGAGAAAATCTACCTCTGGGCTTGTATTCTTACTGTGCAGTGTCACAATATCTTGGAGTAGTAAGAAGCAAAGGTGTATAGCCTTATCCACGATGGAAATTGATCTTGTGGTGTTAAACAAATATATATAGCCTTATCCACGATGAAAGATGATATCGTGGTGTTATCAACAGTAGTACAAGAGAATATTTGATTTAAGAGATACTTGGATCAGTGAGGTGTTGCTAAGGATGCTGCAGGTACAATTATTAGTTGATTGTGATAGCCTAGCAACAAGAGCTTACACTAAGGATCCATTGCCAGACCAAGCAAATAGACATGTAATATGTCTTTTGTGAAAGACATGGTTGTAAGAAAAGATATGAACATACAGTACACATACATGCACAGAATGATAGCAGCTCTTATGTGAAGAGAGTACCTAAAGATATTGCTCCTCAGTCATGTGTTAGCAAAAGGATTAGTTTCCATATATTGAAATCTCTAGAAGTGCATAAAAGTGGGAGTACTGGATACTAATATTTCCCAATGTTCACAATTAATGGCATTTGTTATCATTATTGATGTCTATGAGTTTGTATGACATTTATGCATATTAATGCTTGGTGCATTATTTGAGAAGGTATGTCGGACAGATAAGATTAGCCTACTCACACAGGTAATTGCTTCTATTTACTACGTGATGAATAGAGATGAGACAATTTTAAGCTCATTATCTAGGTGATAATTGAGAGTTCGAGCTTAAAATATGAATGTCGCCTTAACGGAATGTTAAGATGAGGTCATAATATTTATTATGTCCGAAAGTGAAATATCAAAAGTGATATAGCCCACATATTTCACTTTATCTATCTTTAATGCCAGATGTGAGTTCTGATGGATTATTTTAAAGAAAGTAGATTTGTGAACTCAAGCTAGACATTGAGTATGTCTGAGCTATCATATGTACAGTATTAAAAGGAAAGACATATGCTCCATGGGAAAGGAGAGAATACCGTAATACGTACTTCATATTACGTATGCATGATACGACTAAGAAGAGTTGGCAAGAGTTTAGATCTTAACTCTGTGGCCGTGTGAGACTCTTGAGGATAAAAGTTCCTCAAATTTAGTCTCCTCACGACTCTGACATATTCTTGAGATCTCTATTTAGTATTTGCTATCTTAGAGTGTTGCCAATGGTCATGAGATTGATTCGATCTAACGGGACATTTCTAGAAAAGCAAGTTGGACTGAGATTGAGAAGTTTTAGGAAAGAGGAAGATCGATGTTGTTTTGGATGTCACATTCAATCTTTGTATTCACAGGTCGACCAATTATGATTATATGAGTTTAATCATGATTGTGAATACAATGTATTGTATTCGAGCGCTCAAAGAGATCAAGAGAGATATGATGTAAATGTGACTGATTGATCTTGGGTACTGCATACTGGATCTACTCTGAGGTTATGTGCCCATTTTGAGCTGCTATATACTTCTAACAGATGTATAGCAACGAGCTCTCATAGTATGCTGGTCGCACGGATTATTTGCCCATATAAACTTAGCAGTGAGAAGAGAAAGAGAGACATTTAGTCCTTTGTGAGCGATGGGAGATGTTGGAAATTAACGCCCATTAAGGGCTAAATTGGCTAGTTGCCATAATTTCAATATTGATTGGAATCAATTATGCTTATTTCCTATTCTAAGGGAAATAGAGAGATGAGTTACTCTATTGAGCCATCAGAACGTACGTCGGTTCTGACACTACCAAAAACAAGAAAAACTCTCCCAAAAACTCCATGGAAGAATTCTCTCTTGACGACGATCAATCGCCCGATCCGGATCGTGTCTCACCTGCGAAGGAGCTCTTAATCTGTGGATTCGAGATATGTTCGTTTTACGTGATATACCTCATCGATCAGTGATTCAAGATCAATATCAGGGCTTGAAGATCCAATACAATCGGACGTATACGACGGATTGATCAACGTATGGCTGCAATCCGCGCTTCGTGTTTATGGGTATGTAGATCTATTTAATTCCGCTTCGACTATAGATCTTAATTAGCAATTGTATGAAATACCCATCAATAATAAATTCAATGCATATTTAAAAAAAAAATGGTCACTCTCATTCCTCCATGAATCTCATTGGGTGTGAGTGGGTTTACAAAGTTAAGCGCAAAGTGACGACAGTCTTGAGCGCTGCAAAGCTCGCCTAGTTGCTATCATCAGTAACAAGGCTTGGATTATGCAGAAACCTTCAGCCCAATTGTGAAAATTACCATTGGTTGCTCTATTTTGTCTCTTGCTATTTCTCAGGGATGGCAAGTGCGATAACTGGATGTGCATAATGCCTTCTTACATGGGGTTTTTTCTCAAGAGGTTATATGGAGCACCCCTTTAAGTTTGTAGACCTAACTCGTCATGACTATGATTACAAGTTGCGTCATTCTCTATATAGCCTCAAGCAAGCTCCGAGAGCTTGGTTTCAATGATTTTCATAGTTTTTGCTTCATTTGGGAATCTCGACATCACAAACAGATCTCTCATTGTTTATCTATCGAAGAAGCACTGATGTTAGTTATTAATTGATCTATGTTATTATGGTTATAAGTAATACATTTTCTATTATCAGTGTAATCTTATGGAAATTGTGTGCAAATTTCTCCATTAAGGATATCGGACCGTTGCACTTCTTCCTTGAGATAAAGGCTATCCCTTACTCTGAAGGGATGCTTCTCTCTCAAGGACAATATATCGATGATCTTATTCACCAGGTTGGGAAATCTGAGTGCACGCCTATCCGAACTCCTATGGCCACAACTACAAATCCCTCTGAGAAAGGGGATACTCTAATATCCGATGCCACTCTGTATCGGTCTATAGTTGGTGCCCTCTAATATGTGACATTGACGAGACTAGATCTCTCCTTTGCCGTTAATAAAGCCTGTTAATTCATGCATGCACCAACTGAAGACCACTAGCAAATGGTGAAACGCATCTTGTGCCATCTCAAACATACAAGGTTATCTGGTTAGCTTCTTTCCCGATGCAATGATACTCGCTTGCAATTCTTTTCCTATGTGGATTAGGCTAGTAGCTCTGACAACAAGAAGTCAACTGGAGGATATGCTATTTTTCTCGGTCCTAACTTAATCTCTCGGAGCTCTAGAAAATAACGAACGGTAACACGCTCTTACTCAGAGTCTGAGTATAAAGCCCTTGTCAATGCTGCAGCTAAACTCATCTGGCTTGAGTCACTCTTTCAAGAGCTTTGGCGCCCTCTTCAAGGTCCTCCCATCCTTTGTGTGATAATATTGGTGCTACTTATCTGTATGCAAATCTGAATTTTTCATGCTTGTACAAAACATGTTGAAATTCACTTTCACTTTGTCCATGATCGTGTCGCCAAACGACAGCGCAATATGTAGTTTATCTCCACAGCTGACCAACTAGTTGATGCTCTACTCTCACCAAAGTTCTTCCTATAGCACGTTTTGAATTTTCACGAGACAAGTTGAAGATTCCCAATCTTGACTCTTCCACTTGAAAAGGTGTATCAATCAAATATTATCAACCAAATATAGAGCTACAGGTTTCAGAAGTTTTTGAATCTTATCTTTAGGATTTGAAAGTTTCCTATTTTTTGTATTTCTTTCCTTATAAGTAGATCTTTCAAAATATACTCCTGGATATATAAATACCAGGCTAATTCCCTAAAAAAGCACCAATTTTAGCACTATTGACGATTTTGGCTCGAACTATTTTTTGTCTTATAAAAAAGCACCAACTTTAAAACCAATGACGATTTTGGCCCAAACTTTTTTCATCCTATGAAAAAGTATAAACTTTAACTTGAGTCCCACATCCAGCCTCCCTTTAATTTGGAACCATTATTGTTCAACGTGACAATTTCACGTCATCAATAAATCCACATGGCTTGCTGATGTGGATTTAAGGCATCGTTTTCTTAGCATGGATTTGAAGCTGTTCATCTACTTCACTTCTGGCATAACTTGAAGGACGACGATTAACCTATTTATCGTCTTCTTCATTTCGCCCGCAAGCATCAACTGTCTAACTAGAATCTGAGGTTGTGTATTATCACTCATGGAGAGACGCCATGGACGAGATCCGCCAAGCTCACAATTAAAACATTCTTTTTTTAACAAGCCCGGCCCTACCCTCTCCCCAAAGAGGATGAACTTTATATTCCGTGCCAATAAGATGATTAATAGTACCCTAAATCCATGTCAACAAGCCACGCGGATTTATTGATGATATGGAATTGTCATGTTGAATAACTAATGATTCCAAATTAAGGAGGGCCGAATTTGGAACTCGAGTTAAAGTTTGTGCTTTTTCATGGAATGAAAAAAAGTTTGGGCCAGAATCGTCATTGGACCTAAAGTTGGTGCTTTTTTATGAGACAAAAAAAAGTTCGGGCCAAAATCGTCATTAGACATAAAGTTGGTGCTTTTTTAAGGAATTAGCCCTATAAATACCGGCCTAAGCTTAATCGAAATATTACAACGATTTCTGATTCAATATTCACAAGATGCTTTCTCTTGATTTCGATTAGTAAGGCTGTACATCGTTCAATCACGGACAAGCATGACTTGGTTGACAATCCAACTGTTGGATGGCGATCAGAATATGTAAAGTTTGTCTAGATCTTTCGAAATTCTGACCTAACGTGAAAAAAGGTCAAGACTAAACATTCATGCGTAATGGTTTGCACGACACTGCTAACAATAACATATTTACTTTGCCTTCATAATATTATTGCATTCAAGCAGCGAATCACAACAGATGGACAAAAAAATTGTTGCTCAACTTATTTGTATGAAGGTATCAGATATGCCCGAGTACATATATAACTCCTACTTAACGGACTCCTACGTCGATCCGGTGAATTTCCATGGCAAGTCTTTCTCAAGAACACGAGTCTTTTAAGAATAAATATCTTTTGGGGGATACAAGGAACATGATCAGAACTGAACATGAAGAATGCAAGATCAATTAAATCATTATCACGAAGACGCAATCACAGTAAACTTGAACAACACAGCACTGTTCTAAGCAGTTAGAACCAAAGCTTCCGGCTTAGACTTGGGCGAAACAATACTGACTCTATATCCCGAATCCTCGACTGGCTTCGGTACGTCTGCAATCTTCTTGGCAAAATCACTGAAGCATTCATCGACCGTCTTAAGAGGCATGTCGGGATACAGAGAGGTCACTTCAACATCAGTCGGCTTGTCCAGAGAGTAATTGATTTGGCATCCCTTTATGAATATGTCATGGGTTAGCGCGGCGACGACACTCCGCGGGATCACCATTTCTGCAAAAGACAGTTCAAGGTTTTCATGGGCTCGAGCGAATCAAACCATACAAAGTTAGTGCTTGAGATAAACATCATTTGATGCACCTTGGGCAGCAGAAAGAAGGTCTTCTTCGGTTACGGTTGCTCTAGGGAGCTTGAACCCTATTTTCTCCTCCCACAAAGATGCAAGCTCATTGATGCTCAGTAGATTTTTGGAAGGTCGAAAATGGACCGTCTTATTCAGGGTCCGATCGTCATCGAGACATTTTAGAGTGAACTTCCCAATGTCGCTGCCCGCCACGAAATAAGCTGCACGAACAGAGGGGCAGAGCTTTAAGAGTGAGTCTCATTGAGGCTGATCATCCCAAATCGTATTTAACTCGAAAGGTTGAACAAATCATGAGAACGATCAATTTTTTCCACGAGTTTGATAACAACTTTATTGAATCTAACTTGACACACAGCATGCACACGTATCTAACACAGATTACACGTGAACTCTTTTTGAAGGGTAGCAAATGTGAATCCAAAACCAAAAAGGACCTTTAGATTCACGTGCTAGATGCTTAACTACGTTGCAGGGTTGACCATCTTGACTCAAAATATTTTTATTAAGCTTCTCAAACCAAGTCCAACCAAACAATTCCACTTCATAAATGACGATCAAGATAGGTTCTAGTGAAGTTTCTATCTACTTCTCAAACCAAGTCCAACCAAACAGCTTGGTTTCGAATAAGAACATTAAGTGAGCAAGTCTCTTTATTGAAAAAGAAAAAACGAAAAATGCTAAACAATATGTGTACTTTTCACTTTAATATTACTAAGCAAGATCAGACAGCTTGGCTTTAATTAAGAAATAATTAGGACTTTAAAATTTGATAATCAAGCATTGGTTGTAGTGAAACCTCTATCCAGACAACAAGTAGCTTGACAATCTAGATCTATCGGACAAACAACTCGAATCCAAGCAATGCGTGTTGGGGAATCACGGCATCATTCGTGGACCGTGAACTGAACGCTAGAATGTTTCTGCTTCTGTTTTTTTCTCTTTCTTTTGAAAATTTGGTGCGAGAGTAGGTAGTTCAATGGCGTACAAGATAGCTCGAGCAATTTTTTTTTGTTTTTTACTTTTTAGATAGTTAACTTCATGGAACTAGGAGGGCTTGGGAAGCACGTGATTTTATAACGGTTGGCTCACCTAACTTCAGAATTGAACGTAAGGTTATACCAAAGGATGACCGTGTACTCCATTGCAAAGCAAGTTTGAAAAGATCTCTAATTTCTCATAAAAGCCCCCCTCTTCCCCCTCCACCCCCCCCCCCCCCCCGGGAAGCATTCCTTTCGGGCTAAGTATTGCATACGTCATTAGCCCGACCCACCGGACATGATCAGATCATGCGTTGGATCGGACCCATGTGTCGTGTCCGTTAGGAAACACTCCCAATTCCTTTCGGGCTAAGTATTGCATACGTCATTAGCCTGACCCACCGGACATGATCAGATCATGCTTTGGATCGGACCCATGTGTCGTGTCCGTTAGGAAACACTCCCACCTCGGCGTTTATTCCGACGTCACATCGTTTCTATGTACGACACTGTGTAATCTCACCATCAAATTGTTTTGAACTTATTGTTTGGCACGATGTAAGAACACGTACCTCTTTACTGCTCAAACTTTTCTGACGTTCTCAAAGGTTGTCTCGACATGACATAAAAAAAACCTTTGAGATTGACAATATGCATGAATGCATCTTCAACTTATGAAAATAATTCGATTGTTCAGCACTCGTCTACTCACTTGACACAAAGGCGAGCTAGGCCAGCGGTCATTCTCAAAAGATTCGATAACCCTAATAACCTTACCATTAGAATAGTATCATGCGTAAAATATTACCAAGTAATGCCACTAATGTTTTGCTTATTGATCCTTCAATCTCGTTGTCCAATTACCTATCAAATTTTCGCATGCATGTTATTGACGGTTTCAACTATACAACATGATATTTTCAAGCGACGCTTGTGCGTACCTTTGACGGTCCCGTCGCCATAGATGTGGAAGCGGTCCAATGGTGGGAAAACGTCGGCGGGATGGGTGTTGTCATGGTAAGGCCAGGCCGCAATCGAGTTGCAACAGATGTAGGTGTAGGGCAAGCCTGAGCTTTCGATCAGCCTCCTCACTTTCCTCTTCTTCTCGTACATGGTCAACCCGGGTTCCACAGGGTCTGCTCGGTCGATGTCGTGCCCGAATTCAGATGGCAGAAACCTCTGCTTAATAAAAACTCGTTCATCAAGAATCATCACTGAATAATATCTAAAGTATTCCGATGTTTTAGCAAATTAATAGTATCTGTAACAAGACAAGGTTCCTTAAAGATTGATTCTTCTCTGATTTCAATAATTATGCTTATTACGTGAGAAATAGCATGTGAAAAAGTTACTAAAACTATCACAAAAGTCACAAAAGTTAGTGGATACTAAGTTTCCGTATATGGCCAAAAATAGTATTAAAGGCTTTTCTTTATATGTGCTGCATAGCCTGTGTAAAGCATCCACCACACAAGCCAAGTGATCTTCTAATGTGAGCCAAACAACAAGCGAAACAGACAAAGTTCGTCTATCGAAAGATCTATTGCACACACAGTAGTACAAACTCTTCAATATTCTCTCATTTTTCTTCGTAAGCAAGGATATTGTTCCAAGTGTGAATTATCATCCTAGTCAATAATTGCGCTCGTCTCCTGACAATTACCAACTCGATCAATCACGGCGTATCCCGAACGTCCAAAAATACATCTTAATCGCCCATCTATTAACAACATGATGATAAGATAATTCATGATAATTTATGAGATATGTTGTTGTATTAAAATGAAAGAAGTGGAAATTTCAAGAGGAAAAAAACAAAGAAAAAGAAACAAGTACAGGCCGAGGTCCCTTTCCATGGGATCAAACGATGTACAGGTCGCATTGTGGGTGGTCCGAGAATACGGAGGGCAAGCGAAAGAAAACCAAGAATATGTCAAAAAGTAAGGCCCGCGAAATATATCCTCCAAAAAAATTTAATAAAAGGACACAATCCCAAAGAGCAAAGGAGAAAAATAAAATTGTTAGACAGAGCCGAAAGAAGGGGGGGAAAGAACTTGCTAGACGACAATAAGAACAAGTGCATCGGAAATTGTAAAACTTATCGCAAAAATACAACCGAGCCATAAAGCTTTCGAATTGAAATTATGTCCTGCACGATTTTACCGATTTGATTATTTTTTGAACTTGATTGCATTACTTGAAAGTGTCAGAATTTGGTGGAAATTTCACGAGAAGTTTAAGGATTTCTTGTGCACTCATCCGTCGAAACTAAAAGCAGCAACGAGGAAAACACCTTAATAGTGCCGACTGATTTCATGGCCTCAACAAGGACGAGCTGCCCTAAAATGCTTTCCCCACCAACTGCTGATATTACAATCTCAATCTTGTGTTCCTTCAAAATCTTCTCCATCGTTGCTTTGTCACTTGACGATCCCTGGAAAAAGAAACACATTATTATAAAAACCATAAACGGAAAAAAAAATAATAATTACTCACGAGAAACTTGTGATTGAAGCAAAGCACAAAACCTACTTGAAGTATGATGGCTCCTTTCTCTTGTAGAGACATGATAGCATTGGCCTTCGCCTTGCAGGAGCTCAGGCGACCACCCCGGACCAGAAGGTACGTGGGCCGGCCGGACGCGAGGCTCGCCTCCGCCACGAACCACCCGATGAACCCGGTCGAGCCGATGATCAAGGTCCGGCCGCCCTCCTCAACTCTTGGAATTTCGCTCCCCATGTCTGTCTCTCCTTCTTCTTTTTTTCTTCTTCCTTTCTCTTTCTTTCTGGTCTTTGCTCGTTACGCACGAGAGCTTATCACACCTAAAAATGCCGAGAGACGTTCCACTTAAATAGGAGCTATGACCCACGCCACAATGCAACGTGCGAGGTGGAAAAATCAGACTGAGCCTTTTCACTTCAAATTTGATGTGTCTGAGAAAGCGCCCCTCGAAGTCATATTATAGGTCGACGTCATGCTCGTATCAATGCTCGAGTCAATCTCAACGTGTATGCATGGCCATCCCGGATGATCGGTAGGTTTCCACGAGCGAAAGTCTGGTTTGACATCACCTCCCGGCCGCCCGACTGGTAGATATGAAGAGGGCCGATTCTGTACTTCGTTTAGATGGCGATCCTATTGGTTCCCGCCCATGTTTATATAGCTTTTTAGATCACACATTTGGCGGTCGGCGATTTGAAATTTGACTGACTAAAGCCACTTTGAAAAAAATTGGTAGAGTCGCTGTCCATTAATGTGACTCGGAACGTTCAGGTCCGTATCACGTTAGGGTTTTAAATTCCTTGCAGAAGTTTCAAATGGCCACGACTGTGATTATCAAGCTATTCTGAGCTTTGTCATTTCCCTTTGATCGTCAAACCATCTCTTCTCTGTAATGTTTGTTGACACCTAAATTTTGATTTTCTTTTGTTATTAATTTTTACATAAAAAGCAGGAATTAATTTGAGTTCCTAACAAAAAACTCCATACTTTTAATTTCTGCATTCATACATTTACATTTAATTGGCTTAGTGGCAGATGAGCTTGGATGGACAAACTTGAATGAGTTGGATTAAGCCGTATTTTTATATTCCCATTGAAAACTTTAATTTGCTGGAATTTGCGCGAATTATAACAATTATGGTCACGTTGCAAATTTGAGGCAATCGGCACAATCTCACGAATGCATGATCCATTAATTTAGGAAGCAAATATTAGAAGGAAAGTGAGTCAAAAAAAAAAAAGGGCTGAAAGAAATGTTGGATTGGCTTTTTGCCCAAATCACGTGAAAGGTAAAAAGAGATTTTGACCTTTCCTTGAGGAGATTAATGGAGATCGGCCACAAATGGAGAATAATGAAAACAGCAAGGAAAAGCAATCAAGGAAGATTTGAGAGGGATTGAAGCTGATCTTAGGACATCAAAGGCATGTTTTCGAAAATCAAGATTGGGCGTGAGCAGAGATTGGAAAGTCCACAATGTCATACAACAATCAATCATGAACAAATGAGCAAAGAAGAAGAAAGGAATCAATCAACCGTTCAAGAAACAGGAATCTCTTCAGGAAAATGAAAGAATTATGCGATGGAATTAATTCTTTCCATGAGTGGGTCTCCTGCTTTGTGCATAAGAGGAATCGTTGATTCATGTGCAGGGTGGGGAGAATAAGTGGAGAGTTTTGGTGATTCTAAAAAG
The DNA here is from genome assembly GCA_021437785.1 of Rhodomyrtus psidioides. Lineage (NCBI taxonomy): Eukaryota > Viridiplantae > Streptophyta > Magnoliopsida > Myrtales > Myrtaceae > Rhodomyrtus > Rhodomyrtus psidioides. The sequence continues at coordinate 5,545,108 of JAILYB010000015.1, read as the reverse complement.
CGTGGACGGGAAGAGGGAGAACAAAAAAAAAGGAGCGATTTCTTTGCTCGACTAGCGATTACCGAAGTCACTCAGCCTTTTGCCGAAGACAACGATGACTCCTTTTGGTCGGCTCCTCATTGTTCGATAGCCGAAGCTAAGTCCTCTTGCTTCCTCCAGTTTCGATTTTGATTCAATACATAGCATTGTTTTCTCAATCTTTTCTTGATGACCAGGGGTCCATTTTGATCATAATGCACGGCAACGAAAATTTCTTCGGCAGAATTGAGAGAAGCAAGCTTGCTCGCATACTACCTCATTGTGCGAAACCAAGAGGACTACACGCAATTCAGAACAAAGGGTTTGAGAGAAATTTGAAGGTGCTGCGTTCTTCATAGAAGACTTGACAGCCAGCGGGAGATTACCTTGAATGAAGAGGGAGTATCCTTGTGCTTACTTTTCTATCTCTTTTGGTTTACGTTGATTGTCCATTAAATCCCACGTTTCATCTGGTATATCCTCATAGGGGGAACACAGAAAAGAAGAAAAAAAAAAAGAACGAAAGAAGGGAGAGGCCACCCATAGTTCCCATATGGCAGATTTTGAGAGTCTTTCACGTGAAAAGAAGAGGCGGCTCTTTCTCTCCCCTTGGGTTCTCGCTCGGGAGGCGGCAGAGCTTCTACATCAACTTCTGAGCATGCATGTTCCTGAGTTTCGACACTTGCAGTCACAACAATCTGCAACAATCTTGGCTTCCTCTTCAACCTCAATTTTTGTTTTGATTGTTCTTGGGATTCAACCGCATCTAATTAATTCCTTGCGGATTTTTTCAGATTTTCTTTGACCAAATCCAATCACTGACGAGTTTGGCTCTTCATCACTGAGACTTCCATCAAGCCATGATGGGCTTCAAGCCTACTACGTCTCCACCTTATACAATCCAATCGGCCAAAAGGAGAGATCTGGATAGGGGAGGCTATTTTGTTTTCTCGGTGAGAAGAGGCAGGTGGTCCATGTTCAGCACTGTCTGAATCTTCTTTCAAGACCACTGTTTTGACGGACAAAGAAAAGGGGGGAAAGAATCCAAAAAGAGAAGAGACAAGCTTGAGTTGTCGATCCCTTTTATTCATGATATTTGCCCATCCGATTTGTAGCTCCTGATTTTACTCTAGGAATTTGGTGAATTTTCTCCTAGAAACTAAAGAACTTGGTGTCAGTCAAAACGCACTTGGTCACAATGCCACGATGATCCTGATCAGGACAACCCCAATGACCATCTTGATCCCACGAAGCTGCAGATCCCATGAAGCCGCCTCTTTTTACGCCCATGATGTACAAAAGATGACGTTTACTGATGAAAGGGTTCACATGAGGAAGAACCCGCGTTTGAGTCCTTGAAGTTTTTCTTGACATCTTCTCCTTGGTCTTCAAATTTGTAGGTCTTGAACGAGCAAAAGTGTGCATATTTTACTTTCAAAAGGATCGGTTACACTTTGCACAGAGAGAAAATAAAGGACTTTTTGACTTTTACAAAAAGGACAAAGAAAGGGAATGCTTATTAATTTAACATAATTTGTGTTTTTGTTATTCAACAAGTTCTACGCGCGCCGTCTATTTTGCAGGTTCCCACACATGAGGAGTATCAATCCATACGAGCTTTGACGATCCGTTGTCTCCGGCATCACTCCCGCAATTTCAATCAAACTTGACAGGCTCGCGGCTTGGATGATATGTCTTTGTCTATTTTGTATTATGATGTAATTATCATGTATTTCCTATGCTTTGTAGTATTTCATGCATCGTATAGTTAATTTGCATTGTATTGCATTTTATAAAAATAAAACCCTAAAAATCATTAAAAAAAAATTGAAAATCAAGAGATTGTACAATTTTCATCAAAATTGCCAAACCAATATATATTTCATGAAAATGGTACCGAAATGGCGTTAATTGAAAAGTTAGCGTAACTAAGTCCCCGAATTTGAAATCTCTGGTTCGTAGAAATAAGGTATTTCTCCCGATACTTTATTTAGGTGTCTAATCAGCCTACCGCGAATTGATTAGTGGCGACTCCAAGTTAAATTATTTGCATGTTAGATATTGAACCGTAAGTTGCGATTTGGTATGGACTGGGGAGAGTCCGAGTTAGGTTTAACAGCTTAGTAATCCATTAGCCTAGAAATCCTTAAAATTTTAGGTCGCGACAATGTTCATCTATGATTTTATCAAGCAAAGCAATTTGAACACAGTTTACTCGCGAGTTTCCGTTGTCTAGTCAATTCCCAATCGAAAGGTGTTGGATTTTGAGTAGCTTCGGTTGCGGTCGAACGCACAATCATATATCGGAAAGACGCCTAAGTTCCACTACCAATTTTCCCACTTGATCCATAGAATTCAAGTTTGCTCTTTCACATAGTATCGGTTTAATGGAGATGCCACATATTGCAGAAGATGAAGCGTATTCATTCGCTTTTCTTGCGTAGGATACAAATTGGTGTGCCGACTTCTCGTGGATCCAATCACCTCCTTCTTAAACTCGCAATGGCTCGTCTTAACAAGAGTGGTGCTTATCCACGCCAACTGTTCCGTCTGAATGAACTACAAAGAACATGGGTCGGGTTGGGAGTCAACCAACCACAGGCGGACCCGACCCGATATCCGACGAGAAGAGGAGAAAACGACTCCCATTGAAATAATGATTCTACGGGAACTTTGTGCGGGACAATGCAGTTACCGACAATTTCTTACGATAAGATAAACTCAGTTATTGGATCATTAATAGTTACGTGTAGTTTTTCATTGGACGGTACTATTTTGCTAATGACGTGAAGCAAACATCTCCTTTTGATTTGATATGACGGGAAAGATGATTTTTTATGTTCTTGGATGATTTGCGACTTAACGATTGAAAATTATGTCGTTTTGTTCGATCCGTGGCCATCTTGACAACTTCATGCTCTTGGGAAGCCATGCGGCTCTTTGTTATCGGTTCATGAGACTAGGGATGTGCATGGTCTGGGTCGATCCGGTCCCAGCATAGAACCGGGGACCGGACCAGTAGTCCGGTCCCCATATTTTCGAGACCATGGACCGGACCAAGACCGGCGATCCAGGCCGGTCTTGGTCCGGACCGGTCTCGGTCCCGATCCCAGCCCAGTAGGACCGCTAATTCTATTTGCTTATGAAAATTACATGTTTCTTCAGTGGAGTTTTTATGCAACAGCAGGAATGCTAGAATTTTTGTTATCCCTGTTAACTCATGGCTAATCTCAACTGGAAGGAAATATTTCAAAATGATAGAACTGATATAAACTTTTTATTTGGGCTCCAAAACTGGTTTAATTTTCTCCATGATGATTTTCTATACTTTAATAGAAGCTATAGAAATGTCACTAGTAAATGTGCATGTACTGGATGGTTGAGAGTTTTTTCATTCTAAAAGCCACATTGACCAGACTTTAATATGTCATCCATCATTTGTTTCCCACCGCGTCTCCTTTTATGTCTCATGTGTTTGTTAGCTTTCCTTTTGTTCCATTCTCAAGAAGTATGTCCAATTGGTGTTTCATTACTTTATTTTTTTTAACAAAAATCATTAGGTTAACTAGATTAGCTTTTTTTTAAAAAAAAAACATTGCCGGTCCAGGCCGGGCCGGGCCGGGTCAATCCGGTCCCAAACCATGGAACCCGGGGACCGGACTGCCCAGTCACCGGCCCCGTTTATTGGGACCGGGGACCGGACCGCCAACCTCAAGGACCGGACCAACCCGCCCGGGCCGAGCCGGTCCCGGTCCAATTCGGTCCAGTTTGCACACCCCTACATGAGACCCGTTCTCCTACAACAATCGCTAGATCAATCAAACATAATGGTCAATCGCTTTCTAGTAATGTCAGATGACTCATAACTCCAGATAAGATTATCCCCTTTAGCTTTGATTGTGAGAATAGGGAAATGCTTCCTAATAATACTATTAGGAACCGTACAATCCCAACCGTAGATTCGCACACTATCATCGACTATTTTGCCTAAAGCACTCATTGATTAGGAGATCGTGTGGTCAGAAATAACTAACAGAACTATCACACTGTCAGCCGAGCAGTTTCCTTCAGAATATGTACTCTATGGATGGTTGCATCTGATTCATATGTCCGAAGTCTCAATCTTGGTCAATGCCATTAGGCTAGCTTGGTTCATGATTGGCCCATATATAATCTTTAGTGTCCGAAGTCTCAATCTTGGTCAATGCCATTAGGCTAGCTTGGTTCATGATTGGCCCATATATAATCTTTAGTTAGGCGCAAGTTGTATAGGCTCCGCCAGAATTCGATGGACAAGGAAACATCTTCACCAAAGTTCGTTTTTCGGTTTACATTAAGAGCAGACGGGTTCTATGGCAAATCCGTACACGAGTCTTGTCAATGGAGCACAAGGAACAGGAGCAAATATTGGGTGGGGCGGCCCCATGCGCCCCACCAGTCTGTCTCTCTCCTCTGACACGGAGAGAGACAGACTGGTGGGGCGCATAGGGCCGCCCCACCCAAAATTTTTTCAAGGAACAGACATACTTCAACTAAATTTTATGAATGATGAAGCGCGGCGACGACATAAAACGTTTTTGCTGGCATTTTCTCGACGACAAAGTGCAAAAAAATAATAATAATAATCGACGACGAATATCTGAAAGTTACAACTAAGATACACGCTGGAATTTAATCGACGAGGAAAAATCTGAGAATTACGGCATGAATTGAAAGATAACAGGTTTTGTGGTGTTGTTTGTTCATGGGGCTCTACAGTACAGCATCAACACTAGTATTTATGGTATTTACAACATAACTGCATACAAGCAGTCCTTCAACAGTTTCAACTACACTTGCGTGTCTGCATGATTTTCATTTCCACATCCCGTGTTGCCACGCCATCTTATCTCAAGGCGATTACTCCGCCAAAGTCTAATTTGCCGTGAGATATGAATCATACTCTTTGGGGAAATGCGAAATATTCAAGATGAAGTCTGATGAAACAATCACCGCCGACTGACGGAGGGAGAAGCGATAATTTTCAACAATTCCAAAGGAATTCAGAAATTTGATTGAAAGATAACGTGAAGATTACAAAGACGGACGTCCAATATGTAGTGATACGACTCTTTTAGGAAATAGAATTACTAAAGATAACCTTATCAAAATCATATCTAATATAATCTAAGCGAATTAAATATTCAAAATTGCCTAAATCGAAAAACGGCCTGAAAACCTATCTAAACGACCTCGAAATGTGAAAATTCATCACAGTTCACAGCCAAAGGCAGTGAGTATTTGATCAGAAAGACGTTTCGCTTCGGACTTCAACCGATCGAATTTGAGCGCGATCCGAGCTCGTTAACCCCAAATCAGTGAATTTTTCCGATTTCTGGAGATCATGATTTTCAAGATAATTAAGCGCCAACTGTTCTACATCAGTAATAGCCTTGCTTACCAAGGAAAAACATTCACAAACGAAGCAAATGCGAACAAAATTCCGAAAGCTTTACTGAAGGAATGGAATCGTGCGGGAACTTCAATTCGGGAAACACACCATGCCCCTTTCATTAAGATGAATATATTGTAACACTGATGTGATGGCACATGAAGCTTTAAAAAAAAAAAAAAAACCCGACGAACGTCGATCTCTTTTACAAGTGCACTAATGAAAACGCCAGAGAATAGATAGAGATTGTCGGCATCAATCTTCTCATTTGAAATTGATGGTATTCCATTTTTCTCATCCTAAATATGATTTTCATGTAATAAGTATAGATTTTTTTTAAAAAAAAAAAAATGGTTGCTCTCGAACTTCTTAACAACAGGACAAGAAGCTTCACTTTCCCTTACCATTACCTCCCAAGTTATAGTGGGCCATGTTCGTGTCTTCAACTTGGGCCCGCATTTCGTGATGATGTCATACGGACGTCATAAACAGATTAACTCCCTTTTTTCTTTTCTTTTTCTTTTTTTTTTTAAGGCAGTCTTAAGGACTAAGGAAGGGCCACTGTCAATGTCATCTTTATCCAAACAGCCGCACGAATTGTCGAGACACGAATCTACGAAGTCGACATTCTTGAAAATCTACGAAGAGCCCTTTTCCTTCAGGTTTAAGCAACCGAGATTGACGCTGAAAGAAAATTGTGATTATATAGGGTGGGTGAGGCAGGTGATTTACCTACCTCCCCACTTTTGATATAGGTTGGGCCCCATATATTAAGGGTGAGAATCACCCTACCTTAAAAAAATTAAGGCAGGGAATCCGGATCCGATTATATATTGTCTGCATCATCTTCCGTACTCCCACGAACGTGAGACACTTGTGCTTTTCCCTCGGAGAAAACCATGTCCCCAACTGTGGTTTTAAGGTGGGAAAATTATCAAAATAAAGTCGTAAGTGTTATTGCAATTGTGCCAATTCGGTCTCTCTCTCTTTTTTTTTTCCGATTCGATCCTAAGCATTTTGCAATTGTGTCAGTTCAGTCCATCGAGCCAAAATTGGCCGGTCGACGTTGACGTGGACACCGGCCGGCGACATAGTTTTTAAGTATTCTTTTAATTTTCTATTTCCTTTTTATTTCTTTTTCATTTCTTCCCTCTTCTTCTTCCTCCGGCCAGTCGCTAGCTCGCCCTCGCCACTAGCCGTCGAGGGCGAGCTTCGCTAAGGCCGGCGAGATCTAGGAAGAAGAAGAAGAAGAGGAGGGAAGAGAAAAACAAAGAAAAAAATTCAAAATATTATGTCGTCGAACGGTTGGCATCGGGCGTCATCCACGTCAGCGACGACCAGCCAAAATTACGTGGATTGACTGAATTGGCATAATTACAAAAGATTTAAGACTAAATAAGCAAAATAAAAATAAAAATTAGGACTGAATTGACACAATTGCAATAAATTTACGATTTTTTTAGTCAATTTTCTTTTAAGGATGTTAATAACGATCTCCAATCGGTGGCTTGAGTCAAATTTACTTTCGCGTGCTGTAACTGTGCATTATCAATCTACACCATCGGCAGTCGGCGGTTCAAAGCCGAAGCATCCTCAACCCCTTTCGCAAAGGAGAGGTCGAATCGCCCATGCCCGCACATTTTACCGGATGCCGTGCTAGGAGTGTTTTTTTTTTTTTTGGTTTTTTTTGTCGAAAGATAATTTTATTTATTCACTTAGAGTTCAAACATGAGAGGCCCAAAGAGGGCGCATCGGTGCAAAGAAGGTCTCAAAGAGGTTGGGGCAGGGAAGAGAACCAAGAAAGGGGAAGCGTATTTGAACGATGCAATTTCGCGAGCCAATCGGCCACCTGGTTTGCGCTTCTTGAGCAATGGGCCACCGAGATGTTGTGATACTGAGCTAGAATGTCTTGGGCTTCGGCCTCCCAGATGGGATTGTCCTCTCCATTTACCGCACGAACAAGAGACAAATTGTCTGATTCAACAAGCACACTAAGCTTCTGGTTGTTCACTTTACTCTCTCTCTTCTCGATCAGCCATCTCAAACCGAAAGCCAGAGCTCTCGCCTCAGCTTGAATTGGTGAACAAGATCTGATTTTTTTTCGCGGAAGCCGTGCTAGGAGTTTGAGTTATGTCCTGTGGTGCAATTTCCCATGGATACAAGAAAAGTACGACGACCATCAAGAAAAATCCGAACATCTTGTTTATTGGAGAGGGAAATGATAAATTCAAGGGTAAAGAAGTCCCAAATGGGCAACTATCGTAAAAATATCCCTCGACAAATCTGAAGTACCGGCTCGATGGGAACCGATCGGTTCTCGGTTCCAGGGTATAGAGAATATGTTCCGGGTTCTAAAAATTAGGGAACTTGTTTTGAATGATAGGTTCCAGGTTTTAAGTACATGGAACCTGAAACAAGTTTTTATAAATAAATAAAAAAATCTTGATTTATATCTTCGCATTATCATGCGGTATTCCATGGTGTCCGATGATGAGTGTATAATTAGGAGCCACCTTATCATTGAGTCTTACTTTGTTAATATTTCATATTTTTCGTGTGCCTAAATATGAGTTATGGCCAGTAAATTTTAATAGCAAGTGGTCGTCATTAAATGTGATTATTCACTACAATCGTTCAACTAAGAATACATATGGAACTTGGAACCGGGATCCAACATTGGAGCCTGTGAAAAGGTATGTTCTAGGTTTCAAAGTATGCAAGGTATGTTCCAGGTTCCAAAAATTGAGGAACATGTATAGCAGGTAGCTTCTAGGTTCCATGTGGAATTTATACGGAACCTTGAACTGCTCATTTCTGATGGACATGTGATGTGGAAATTCAACATAGATGAGTCTTCTAAACGAGTCACTTAAATGGAGACAAATCTGAAGAAAATGAATTGAGATCGGGAAATTTGCTAAAATCTACTAATTTGCCTTAATAGTTTCCTCGCATTTCGAAAATCGGCTAAAATCGCCAACTTTGCGTCAATTTTGCCAAAAGATTTTGGTAAATTTATCACGCAACCAATTTGGGATATTTTTTGTAGTATGAACCTTAAATCCAGTTTGCCCGACACCTTCTTAATGTCAATGTTTATCCCCAATGGCATAATTTCTCCGGCTCGAAATGATCTTATCTTGGACATTCCCATTAAACCACAAAATTTTTCCTAGTGCCTATGAAACAAATTATGGGATATGTTTACTATAACTCCTAAAACTTGTCAACAACAGTCGAGTCCTAAAACTTGCAACAACAGCAATCAAGTCCTAAAATTTATAAAATTGGGGCAATCGGTCCTTCCTTTAACACCATCAATTTGTCTTACGAAAAATGCTGACATTATATTTTTAGATTAATTTTTATTTCCTTTTGTGGAATTTTTTTATTTTCTTTCTAAATAATTTTTAAATTAATTACAAAACTAAGAAAATGCTAATATTTATTTTGAAAAGCTAAAAATGAAAAAAGAAAAAACAAGAGAGTGGGGCAGGACAAGGCTTTGCTAGTGAGGCTCGGCCATTGCCGCCCATTGTCGGTCTGTTGACACCTGTTTTTCGATCAGCCTTTTTTTCTTTATTTTTGAAAAATTCATAGAAAATTAATAAAAAGTTAAAAAAATTAAAAAAAAAAACAACTTTGGTAGCCTTGGCCAAGCTAAAGGAACCATTTTTTACCAAAAAAATATATTTATTTTTATTTTTCCCATTTTTTAATATTTTCAAAAAATAGAAAAATGCATGAAAAATAAGGAAAATAGCATTTGAGGTCACAAAAATGTATAAAAATAGTCTATATTTTTATTTTAATTCCATATTTATTTTGACCTCGTAAAAAGTGAAAATTCAAGTTCAATTACACGTGTTCCTTCACAACACATAGGGTTGAATTAGGCCAAAAAAAAATGTCATCTGAGTCTTTTAATTTACAATTTTTACATTTTTAGGATCTTGACATTCAATTTGTTTGCCCTATATTTTAATTTAATCCAATCGTGTGCTGAATTGCTCAATTTTGACTTAAGGGGCCTAATTGCATAAAATTATTTACATTTTAGTCCCTAAATGGCAAAAAGTCAAATTAAATTCTTTTGAAGGCTGCCCATAAGATTGTGAAACCCCTGCCCTATAGTTTTTGGCCTTCTGAACCCATTGGTAGGTGCAATTTCTACAAATTCCTTTATTAAGGGCTTCAATTGATTGCAATTGCATTTCGGATCCTATATAACAGTTAGGGTTTTTAATCAATTCCATGGCATTATGGAATGTTGTTGTTTAATGGGAGCTCTTTAGTTTTTTCTCTAATAAAGTTTACATCTGTGTTTGTTACATTTAATAACAATTTGATATGTATAAACTCTTTTGCACTCAATAAAGTGTTTCCGAATATATTGTTTTTATATTGAAGACATATCTAATAAAATCTCAAGGCATTGTGTAAACCTTGAGTAATGATTGGATATTTAGTTTTGAGCCATACGGATATATCTTGTTACACATAAAGTAAAGTTAACTATAAATTGAATATATATATATATATATATATATATATATATATATATATATATATATATATATATGAACCATAAGGATAATTCTCTAGTGGCATATCAGGTTTTGGGACACATAAAGAGAGAGAATAGTGACTGATAAGGAAGATGAATGCATAAAGTATCTTTATTATGTGAGGTGTTATCCGTTTGCCATACTATCATATTAAATCCATATCAATAGAGCTAAAAGCACTTGTGACCATTGATGGCTCCGTGCCTTTTGATGCAGAATTGGCATGATTTGGTATTTGAGACTTTAGAATCGAGCTAACTATTGAGAATTATCTTTAGATAAACAAAAAGACGCGCATGTACCGTATAATTTTAATTAATATAGCTCGAGTGGGAGAATGTAAGAGTTTTTCTGATGTGCGCTAAATTAAATACTATTGTAATTACCAATTGATCTAATGAAGAAAAGATATGAAGTTTCTTAATTAATCTAATAACGGGTTGGTTAGTATGGGCTAAGTTGAGCCCGTTCCGTGATGAGAGAGCCTGTTAAAAACTCTATAAATAAAGCTTAAGTCCTTCCTCTAATCCGATTGCACAAATAACCTTACATAAAGAGTCATCACATAACGCAATACGTTAGGGACAATCTCATTAAAGCTAGTGATTTAGAGGGTGATAGAGAGGATAAGCTCTTGAGCATAGTTTCATCAGTATTTTGTATCAAGAGCGATGGATCCCAAATACGGTGCGTAAATTTCTCTACTCTGTTAGTGTGATTCGTGAATTTAAGGATGGTGATCTTGTGGTGCCGTTTAAGGTTAAATCGCGGCTTACATTCTGGGAAACATCATTTTGGACCCAACGGGTTTGTGTACCGTGCTGAGCCCAAAGGGGAATGTTGGAGAACCAAGAATCTAAATGGGCCTCGTTCAAATGGACCTTTGAACTTGAAGACAGGCCCGTACAAAAGCTCCGGCGCGTGGCGCCCCAACGCGGCAGTGAAGAGAGTGGTGGACATCGGCATGCGGTAATTTTTTTTTTTTTTTGGGTCGAAGGCATGCGGTAATTGGATGGAAAGATTCTTTGGACCTGACCTTCCTTGATTTTACATGCTGTGTGTTTGCATTTGTCTCGCCCAAAAACGACGCGCGGTATCACCACGTCACCGTCTTGTAATAGAGAGACGGGAAAAATAGAGTAAGTTCGATTTGTGAGCTATTGCATTACATTTACATGGATTCTTCCTAATGCAACAATTAATCCTGCAATCGATCAAGCGTGCATTGTTCACATGAACTAAGCTCGCATGCGCCATATAACAGTAAGAGTCTTTCCTAAAATATAAAAATATCGGATTTTCTTAATTAGAGTTCATCAATTCATCGACAAAATATCGTTTTATACCTGTGATATTTTGCCGTCAGGTCAATCATACCACGTTTTGTTTGGCAATGTCAGGATAGAGACTTCCCCTTTTTATGAACTTTCTATGTTGAACCGTGAAGAGCAAATTAATCTGAAATTTTGACCTATATGATTGCAGTAGTATCGATCCAAGGGATCTCCTCAAAAGAGTATGTTTTCACGAAAATTCATTTATCGGGAACAAATGTGCCAGGACCTAATAGGTCATCATGGCAAAGCGTGCATTATCAGCCATTTTGTTTAAGAGATTTGGTGATGGCATGCGAGCTTGGTTCATGTGAACAATGAAAGGACAGGCCGCGAGGCCCCTATAGGCAGGTCGTTTCTTTTGTAACTGCGGACTCCGCGAGGCCCCTTTCGTTATACAGTAACTGCGGACTCCACGAGTGCATTATCAGTCGTTTTTTTTTTTTTAAACATAGTTCAAGGCTTTACCCAAAAAAATCTTATATATATTTTTATTAAATGGTGAGACAATACCTAACTTTGCCTATTATTACAAAAGAAAGTTCCGACTATTTCAAGAAATTTGATGATGGCATCGGACAATTTCCATTTATAGTTATTATTTCACATATCGTGTTAAGCGAATACAAAGAGTAACGATTTCAGTGAACTAATTTTGTAGAGGAAATTAATTGTTAATCGACAACTCAATCAAGACCTCAGCGCCGTAAGATGTACTAATTTGATAAGAAAAAAAATGACAACAGAAGTAAGAGCTTTATTTCTGTATTTTAACCGGATATTAAAAAAGATAAACAACATTACGAAGATTATTACGAACGGAACAAAGTCAACGAAAGAAAACAACATGAACTAACATATGTGCATTAATGAATTGATCTGGGAATGTAAAAGAACAAAAATACGGACCTAAGTAAGTCCTTAAATCGCTTTGTCTAAAGCCTAGTCCATATATCGAGATCTCTCATACGTAAAGCAAAATAGAGAATATTCCCGTCATCAAGAAAAAGAAAAAGAATATGATTGGCAAATGGTGGTGCAGGGACATGCGAGTACTGACACGTTAAAAAAAAAAAAAAGCATTCGTGAAGTCCGCAGTTACTGTATAACGAAAGGACAGGCCGCCAGGCCCCTATAGGAAAGAAAAGGCTAAGTTTCTTTGTGTATGGTGACAAAAAAAAACTTGTCCTTTGTGTAGATTTGGAATGTAAAAGAACAAAAATAGCTCCATGCTTGAAAAATCATAAAGGATAATTTGTCTTTAAGTAGAGTTAAAAAAAAAGGAATAAAATAAAGATGAAAGGCGCCTAATTAAAAGGCCAAGAGCTTTCAAATCACCGTGTTTAGATATGAAAATGAATGGTGGATGCATTTGGACCGTCATTTTCTTTCTTATTGTTCTAATAGTTTGATTCATCGTATTTTCCGCTAATTCCGCGTTTTCCAGAAAATTCCTCTAAAAAAATTATATGAAAAAAAAAAAGAAATTAACCGAAAAAAATTCTTTTTCCCTTGAGATAAAAAAGTTCTTTACAACAGGAAAAAAGTTAAATGAAATAAAAATTATTTTTGTTCTCTTCCGAAGCTACGTCCCCTAATAAAAACTTGTTTTCCGACAGGACAAGTAGCTTCACTCTCTGTTTACCCTCCATCCCATGTTACGGTGGGCCTTGTCCGTACCTTTAACTTGGGGCCTGCATTGTGATGATGTCATATGAACGAATAGTCAAGACACGAATCTCCGGCCCAAGGAAGTCGACGTTCTTGAAAATCTACCGAGAGACCTTTTGTTTCGACTTGAGGCAGCCGGCGATTGACGCTGAAAGGAAAATGATATTGCATGTGGTCTGCATCGCCTTCCGTACTCCCCATGAACGAGGGAGACTAACGATTTTTATTCGGAGGAAAACGATGTCCCCCAACTACGGCTCTAAGGACGTTGTACACCGATCTCGGATCGGTGGCTCGAGTCGAACTCGCTTGCGTGAACGGTCGAGCTCGGCGCGTAGCCGCGTACTATATAGCTAGGGGTGTCAAAACTGAATCGAAAAATCGAATTGAACCGAACCGAACCAAAATTTTATGCATTCTGGTTCAGTTCGGTTAATTGGAAAATAACCATTCTTTCTGCTCGGTTCATTTCGTTTCGTTTTGGTTCGATTAATCCAGCCGAACTAAAAATATCTCTTTTATTTTGTTTTTATTTTTCCTTTTTTGTTTCTTTTCTTTTGTTCCTTCTTTGGTGGCTGAGGCTGGCGGCACTGATCGAGGTGCGGTGACCTCCTCGCAAACGAAGGCTAGGGCGTCACGAGCTCTCACGGTGGCGAGCGAGTGCTCGCCAGATCTGGCCCCGACCCCTCACCGCGGAATGATCCATTGAACGTCCTTGCTCTGGTCAGATATGTTGAAGTTCGTTTGTAAAACAAACAAAAAATACTGCCTTTTCAATCCCACATAGGATAGAAAGAATGGTGCAAGTCTATTTATTAGTTAGAAGGCTACTATAGTCTTTCAGAATAAAGAAATGAGCAAGTGGGTTAGACCCTACTATACTCGCGTGTGACTGCGCGATTTTGACGCGATTAGCACTTTAAATATATTTTATAATTATATTCTATATTTTTTAAAATTGTGACTGTTCGGATATGAACAGTTGCGTCTGAACAACGGTTGTCACTTACGAACATTTATGTCCGAATGACTGTTATCACCACGAACGGTCATATCCGAATTGCAATTTTTTTGAATATGAATTGGTGCGATATTCTGGACATGAATTGATGTGATGTTTCGAACATGAATAGGTGCGTTCGTACATGGGCAGTTTATATATCAGACAATTCTGTTCAGTTTTCAATAATCAACTTTCATTCTACGTTTTGCTTCAAAAGAGAAATATCTATCTTTTCATGGTTTCACATAGATTTTTAGGAGATTTACTGGAATTGCTATCCAGTATTCTCGCCGTGACTTTGTTGTATCCTGAAGGGAATTTGCGAGAAACCTATAGCAATTTCGTGGGGCAAATTGATCCTAAAAGAGAATGATTACACGCCTCAAAGTTCGACTACATTATTACTCCATTTCATTATATTTTCCGACAAGATACGGTCTCAAACTGCTGCTATACGATGCGCAAGAACAGTCTCGTCCCTGCGAAATGATACATCGAACATCAATAAAGAGAAATATATATTCTTTCTGGGACCGAACCCCCGAATCTCCTCGGGCAACTGCTAAAGGTTCGAGCTTTCAACCTTTGCGATGCTTCGTCACAGCTCATAATCCGCTTTCTCACTTCCGGGTTCTTCGGAAAAAATGAGGAACGTAAATATTTCCCACGTCGATTTGGAACAGGTGCGTCGTCGTCGCAGTGTGGCTCGAGGGCCAAAGACGACGGGAGCGCATGTTTCTCAGATGCCATGTCAGCAACGGGTCATGGCCAGATCTGGCGAGACGAGGGATTGTGGCCCTCGCCAGCCACCGCAAGGGCAGGTGAGGCTGAGAGGGCTCGCAACGCCCTCGCCTTGGTCTGCGAGGGGACATAGCCCTCGAAAACAGGACGGGCTCCGCCGCCTCCATTCACCAAAAAAGGAAAAAACAAAAGAAAAGAAAAAAAGAAAATACAAATAAAAATTAAAAAGAAAAAAAAAATCGAAAATCGAATTGAATCAACCGAACTAGATTTTTTATTCGATTTATCTTCAATCAAGGCGATATTTGGTTCGGTTCAAACTTATCTCTTAAAGTCGGTTTTCTTGAAAAACATAACTAAACTGAACCATTGACAACTCTAATTATAACCGTGCATTATCGATCTACACCATCGGCATTCGGCGATTAGCATCCTCGACCCCTTTTGCAAAAAGAGGTCTACGTCACCCTAACATCACCATAACTAGAATCTATAAATTTAGTAACGGAGAAAAGGAATTTGCGCATCTAATGCACACACATTTTCTTTTTTTTTTTCTTTTTTTTTTGGATTCCGTACTAGGAGTTCGAGTTATGTTCTACGGTGCAATTTCGTATGGGCATGCACAACGACAGGAAGACTGACCATTGAAAGAACTCCAAACATATTATGAGGATAAGTCCAAGGGCAAAAAAAACCTCAAACTGATACATATATTCGTATTTGTCTCCAAATTAAGTTTTCTCTCAACAAGAAAAAATATCGACGTGGGCATGAGATAGAAATTCAACATAAGTGAGTCTTCTAAAAGACGCAGAGGGAGACAAATATATGAAGAAAACGAACTGAGATTGGAATTTTTCTTTTTTCTGTTTTGTTAAAGTCTGCTAATTTTCCTTAATAGTTACCTCAAATTTCGAAAATCAATTAAAATCGCCGAACTTGCTTCTATTTCGCCTAAAGATTTTGGTAGATTTGTCACGCATCAACTAGTTCATAAACATTAGAATTTCGGTAAATATGCCACGAAAGCATCACTTTAGGATATGTATATATAAATTGATTCGAGATTTTTATAGTATGAACCGTAAATCTAATTTAGTTTATCCATGGCAGAAGAACACTAAAAGTGCCAATATTTGTGTGTGGCGCTCACTTTAGTGCCAATTTTTTTTCGGATCATTTAAGTGCCAATTTTTTTTTTAAAAAAAATGGTTATTTCAGTGCCAATTCTTACGTAACTTGCCGGAAATCACACGTGGCGCACACGTGGCTTGCCGAAAATCCTAGTAAGCAATAACAAAAATCCAAAAAATAATAAAAAATTTCACATAATAAGCCAAAAATTGAAAAAAGTTAAAACAGTAAAAAAATTAAAAAAAAAAAAGTAGAGAAAGCTCTTTGTGGCAGCGGCAAGAGCTCACAAGCCCTCGCCATCGCTGCCCACCACGAAAGGTGGGGGGATGGTCGGGAGTGGGGGGCGCTGAGCCTCGGTGACCTCGCAGAGGCCTCGAAGACCTAAGGCGAGACCGACCTTGCCCAGATCTGGGCGAGGTCGACCCTCGCCGTGGCAGGGCTCGGCTGTTCTCGCCCAGCAATAGTCATTCTCCAATCTCTCCGCCTCTTTCTGTTGCCATGATGCCGCAGCCGGTCCCGGCGCCCGTGTCGGCCCAGGCGCTGGCCATTGGATCCGCTGATGAAGATCCTCTTCTCCTCTTTTGCAACCAATTTGCCCAAATCAGATTCACGCAAGCGATTTTGGAATCGCCCAGATCTGGATGAGGTCGAACCTCGCCGCGGATGGGCGGGGCCGGAATCGCCCAGCCACCGCTCGTCATGGTCGGGGCTGGGCGATTTCGACCTCGCCCATCCACGGCGAGGCTCGACCTTGCCCAGATCTGGGGGAGGTCGGCCTCACCGTGGGGTCGCGAGGCCTCGGCCAGCCACGGTTGAGCTCGACCCCCGACAACTCACAAGCTAGGTCTTTCCGGGTTCGGGTGGAGGTCATGCCTGTACTTCGCGAGGGGGTTCTGCAAGAATGGTACTAGCTGTAGGTTCCTCCACGACTCCTTCAACCTTTTCTCGCTCGTCGTCCGTGACGGCACCGTACCCAAACCCCGACTTCGCGATCCTGTCCGATGATTGCAAATTAGGAAAGCCTGCATCTTTCTAGGGTTTCGCAGAAGAGGAAGAGGTGAGGAAGAGGAAGAAGATCAAATGGTGGCGATTTTGCTATTGGGAATTCGGTTTCAACCAAAACCGAATATTGAAAATTGTTTTGATTTCAAGTTGGAATCGGGAAAAGATTTTGGTGGCCAATTGAATTAGGATGAAGAAGAAGAAGAGGGATCATCGCGGAGAAGAATCCGCCAAATTCTAGGAGTTTCCAACCTTGATTTTTTTTTCCTTTTTTTTTTCTTTTTAAGCTATTTTTAGTTTAATTTTATTTTTAATATTGAAATGTCCACGTGGCATCCACGTGGACGTCACATGCACTAATGTTTTTTTAAAAATTGCCACGTGGACGCCATCTGAACAAAGAAATTAATAAAAAAATGCCACGTGTATTGTTTGGCCGGAATTGACACTTAACTAATTGTTTTTTGCCGGAATTGACACTAAAGTGATCGCCGGATACAAATATTGGCACTTAAGTGATCCGAAAAAAAATAGCACTAAAATGAGCGCCGTACACAAATATTGACATTTCTAGTGTTCTTTTGCTGTTTATCCACGATAGCATAATTTCTCGAGCTCAAAATGATCATATCTTGGACATTCCCATCGATGTACGATGTAACGAATTTTCATTGGTGCATATGAATGAAATTCTATAACGTACATCCGTGTACATTAGTGAAATCAAAATATCAAGACGGGGAGGAATTTTTGGGTGGCGCATTTTAGCCCAAACGAGAAATCGAAATCCCGCCACGTCGCCCCCGAGGAAGAAAACTTCCAAAAGGAAAAACAGTAAAATACATGCAGATCGACGCGTCTCCGTGGCGCGTCTTAGAGCCACACTCAGAATTTCATTTCGCCTCGTACTCTCTCGACTCATCATCTTGGTTGTACTGATACCGATGCCGACACTGACACCGACACGACACGACACGAAACGACACGACACGTCTCCACGTTATTTCTCAAAAATAGAAAAAACCGACACGTCGAGGACACGTTATATTAAATATAAAAAAAAAAATAAAGCCGAAGTAGGTATTATATGCAATAATTCGAATTGTAGATGGCGAGCTTTCACTTACGTCAATAATTTGACAAACTCAAGAATTGTAAAAAATATAAAGATATCATATTCTAAAAACTCAACGGTAAGTTAAAAGCATCAAAGGATACCAAACGAGATTAGAAGGTTTTATCTTTCATAAAAGATATGAAAGTTAGCATTGTCGAGTAGCTAAGGCTAAATTTTTAGAAGATAAGTCAATCCCACAACTTAGAGAGAAGAAAAGGGAAAAGCGTCGATGAGATCGCAGTTCTATGATATCTAGGGTTCCAAAGTCCAAGCTACCCAATTAAGTTTGTCCTCTTTTCTAAGGAGTTTCACGTATCCGACACGCCGGACACAAGTGTCGGCGAAGTGTTGGCCACGTTAACCAAGTATGGTCAACGCTACCGACACGGGTATCAGGAGGTGTCGGACGGGTGTCGGTGTTGGACACAATATCCGACACGACACTCTCACCTGGGAGGAGTGTCGGTGCTACATAGCTCATCGTCACAGTCTTAGTAGTATCGTTGCCGAATACGCGATGCGAAACGACACGTCGACATATTATTTTTTCAAAAAAATAAATAATCCCGGCACTTTGCCTCTAGAGGGTATTTTAGTGATAGGTTCTATAGGAACTAAATGATCCTATTTGATTAAATACATAGCGACAAACTCCTATTTTCCTTTCATTATAGCATTTCTGAACAAGTTCCTGGATAACGAGCTTTAAATATATATATTTTTATGTACATGATAAACTATCATGCATTTATAAAAATTCAGTGGTAAGTTTCTTTTTCTTCTTTTTTGTTAGGAATTCACGATTATATTTTTTTTTGCTGTTTGTGTATATGACTTAAATATATATTTTTGATAGATTTATATTTTGATCCCTAAATTATTGAAAATGCTTAAAATTGATCCGTGCGTTTCGAGATGCTGGACTCGCGTGTCGTTGGTGTCTTCGAAGCACTGACCACGTGTCGGATGTCAAATACCTTTTGACAACATGTCAATCATATCGAAGAGTATCGGACTTCATGTATATTATATTTTTTTTAAGCGCCGTACACAAATATTTGCACTTTTAGTGTTCTTCTGCCAAAAAAATCCATTTATGTGCAAATTAATATAATTCACTCGTTCTGCTTATAAGCTCACCACTTATATATGCATGCCCATAATATGCGGTATACTGTTTCTGACAAGAAATAAAGGCTCCCATGCAAGTCTCACCAATGGATTAAAATCAGGATGTCGATGGTTCAGCTCAGTTCCGAACCAAACGGAAACATCTTTTAGGATTTTGTGTGATTGAACTGTGAATAAGAGATCAACCATAAAAGAGACTTTAGTCGCGCAAAATCCTAAAAGACGCTTCAGTTCAGTTCGGTTCGATTCAGTTCTTGGTTCAGTTCCGACACCCCCTGGTTGGAAACCCATTACGCAATTATGTATCTTGGTCGAAGGGTTGGGATGGTGGTGGGAGACACCATAGTGAATCTCGGGGAACATCGTTTTGGACCCGACGGGCTTGCATGTCGTGTTGAGCCCAAAACGGAGAAGAAAAGGAAGGATTAGGTTGGAGGACCAAGAATCTAAATGGGCCTTGTTGTAATGGACCTTCGAACTTTGAAGACAGGCCCGTACAAAGATCCGGCGCGTGGCCCCACCCCCAAAAAAAGTGAGTGGTGGACATCGGCATGTGGTAATTGGATGGAAAGATTCTTTGGACCTGATTTTTACACGCTCTATGATTGCATTTGTCTCGCCCCAAAAACGACGCGCAGTACCCACCGCGTCACCGTCGAGTAACAACGGCGAGAGATAAAATATGCTCACATCACAATTTTTTTTAACCGTGAAATTAACGGCATATTATGAGTCATAAAAAATAAATAACAAATAATCAAAAACTATTACAGGATCTACCTTTTTTTAAATTTTGTGGCACATAATGTGCTTTTATTCTAGCAGTCACAAAAAAAAAAAAAAGTTTTGCTAGCAAAGTTCGACATGAACCAACCTCGCATGCACCACAGAAAAGTAAGAATCTTTCATAAATATAAATATATCGAATTTTCTTAATCAAAGTTCATCGATCAAATATCATTTTTATACTTGTGGTTTCGTATGATGCTTTGTTGGGCATTCGGGATAAAAAAAAAAATTTCTTCCTTCATATGTAAATCGTGGAGAGTTGACCTATATAAATTTTGACCTATGTGATTATAATAGTGTCGATTCAGTAAATCTCGTCGAAAGAAGATATTTTCATAAAGATCCATTCATGGCAAGAACCTGACAGGTCATCATGGCAAAGCTTGCGTTACCGCGTCGTTCTGTCTGAGCTTTAATTTAAGTTTATTTTTTTTTTATTATCCATTATCCACCTCTTTCTATTAAGTATGTAATTGAAAGGGAATGGGAGATCCGTAATTTCATGTCTTTGCCGGTTCGGGGCAGTCTTTCTGTTGTGGCAAATCTTAACTCGCTTCGCCGTCGTGATGATCGGAAGAAGAACTCCTAGTGCCGAGACTTTTTCTTTTTCAGATCGTGATGCACTGGTCTCTCTTTCGCTTCGAAGTTGCGGGCTACCATATCCGAAAGGCAAGGTGGTTTAAAAGGGCGATATTTATCTTGGGACCTTTGGCTTGGTTTCCATCTGTTGAAAGTCGCAGCGAGAGAGAATTTCTCCATGGATTTGGAGTTGTGACCTGAACATGACAGGGCAACCCATCCCTTCCATTTTCCAATTGTGTGGTCCTCCAAAGAATTGACATTTTGATGCCCACCTCTCCCTCTATCCTGCGCACACCCTCCACGACCTACATTGACACCTCCCCCTTATCCTGCGCACCCCCTCGGCCCAGGCTCTTCTCTGATCCTCCCACAAACTAGCCCCCCCCAAACCCACAAATGCACCATTGAAATGGACTCATTATGACATTGCTCTCCCATCACTCTCTTTCTTTTTTACCAGTGCCCTGCGCCTGAGACTGTGCACCAGCATACAGAGCCAAATCCCACACCATGTCCGGTGCCACAGAATGGAGCAGAGAAGAGGACAAGGCCTTTGAGAACGCAATTGCAATGCATTGGGCTGAGGACTCCAAAGAGCAGTGGGACAAGATCGCTTCTATGGTCCCTAGCAAGAGCCTTGAGGAGTTGAAGCTCCACTACCAAATGCTAGTGGAGGACGTGAGCGCAATCGATGCCGGTCGGATACAAGTCCCCAACTACGTGAGCGATGAGGCCACCTCGTCTTCGACCGCCAAGGCGGACGGGCACGGCGTCTCCGGCGGCGGCTCGGCCGCGGATAAGAGGTCGAATTGCGGGTACGGAGGCGGGTTCTCGGGGTCGAGCCACGAGTCCGGTGGGCATGTCGGGAAGGGCGGCGCGAGGTCGGACCAAGAGCGAAGGAAAGGGATTCCATGGACAGAAGAAGAGCATAGGTATAGCACTTTAGCAACTTCTTGAGGTTAACATGGACATGAAATGTTGTGCTTGAGTAGTTGTACTTGAGAGAGATTTGGATTACCTTATCCAATTGAAAAAATGCGAAGAGTCAAAACTATTTGTGAGGTCCTAGCTTCTCTAGAGGAGCTTGTTAAATTAGAGAATGATAATCTTGGAATCTGCACATTAATCTGATGTTAATTTGGCTGTTATTCTAATGCGATTGCTAGAAAGTATTTAAAAGGGGGACCCCAGGCGGTGTTGTCCACTAATCACGCGTTTGATATCGAATTGGCCGTTTCGATTTACTCTGCTCTTGAGGATGTGTCAAAAGATAGAATTTTTCTGGACAACAAAACTAAAGAAGGGTGTCAAATTTTGCAGGTTATTTTTGCTGGGTCTTGACAAGTTTGGGAAAGGGGATTGGAGGAGCATTTCAAGGAATTTTGTGATTTCAAGAACGCCGACCCAAGTGGCAAGCCATGCTCAGAAGTACTTCATCAGGTTGAATTCCATGAACAGAGATAGGAGAAGGTCCAGCATCCATGACATTACCAGTGTGAACAGTGGGGATGTCTCAACCCCGCAGGCCCCGATCACCGGCCAACAGGCCAACCCAAACCCGCCGAGCGTGCCCGCGATGGGAGCCTCCTTGAAGCACCGGGCTCATCAGCCACACATGCCCCCTGGCATCGGGATTTATGGGGCGCCAGTGGGTCACCCGATTGCTGCTCCTCCTGGCCATATTGGATCTGCGGTTGGGACACCCGTCATGCTTCCTCCTCCAGGACACCACCCTCATCCGCCTTACATGGTGCCCATGGCTTATCCAATGCCGCCACCGCCCCCACATCCGCCAATGCATCAATAACAAAGGCCAAGACAAGGCCTACATAATTTGATTCACTACTGCTTACCATGGGTTCCCAGATGAAGACAGCAGGGGATCAGGTAAACAACGACATTGCAGATGAGGCCTTTTTTTTTGTAAGAGCAGCAATAATGGATGTACATTAGGCTAATCTCTATAGAGCAATCCTTGTAATTCAGTTCTCTTTTAGTACATAGGGCGGATTAGACAATCATTGTAAGTTCATTTTTATTCAAATAACGTGAATGTCCTGCTATTGAACCTTACAGAGGAGTCGCATCTTTCTTTGAAAAATCGTCGATGGGAAAATCATTTACTGTTGTTTTTTCATCTTGGAGAAGAGTCTTAATAGACTATCTTCTGTCGGTTTGAAGGCCATAATTCGGATAGGCGAGAAAAGTTCATCGTGCCATGTCCAGCCAATGTTCATAAACATTCTCTCAGTAAGTCGAAGCATCCATTGCTGTGCGTCTTCTCACCTTCTCCCCATAAAAATTGGGAGGAGGATCGACCAACCGAGTTGCGTATTTACCAATGGCCTGATCAATCAAAGAACTATCTTTTTCAGCGGAGTCGTTAGTTCGGCAAGTGGCCCTGTCAAGTAAGAAGCCTAAGCAGGGATTGGTCATGAAGGGTAAGGCCGAGGACAAGCTAATAGGAGTAAACAGGACATCAAACCATCAAGCTTACGGTCCCACGAAATACATTGACGTTCCCCCTGAAGACTGGATCTCAGAATCATAGCTAACACTCTCTTTCACCGGGAAAAAAATCCCGACATCAGAGACCAGAAACAGTGGAAATAGAACGATGAATTGATGTTGGGAATTGGATCCCAGAAAGATATGTTGCTGTTTTATTTCTCAACCTAGATCATAAGTTGCAGCGTTTGGTTGGACCAAACCCATCTGCATAAAAACTGGAACCGTGCTTTCACGGATTGAAATTTAGGCTGCTAACATTAGATCGGTTGACAGATTTATGCTATTAACGCGTCACAAACCGCCTTTCGATCCATACTTTTCTTCAAATCCATATGACAGATCTACTGTAAGAAAACCTGGGAGAGGACCAGGTAAGAGGCGGTAGAACACGGACCAAGCGAAATACCTGCGAAAAGCCCACGCTGTGGCTCAAACGTGGATTGTTGGCACTTGATAATTACCGTTTCAATTGCGGTTAACCATTTAAAAGCACAAAAGCCTGTGTAATCATCAGACATGAGTTGAACATGTTAAACAGAATACTAGCTTAGATCTTCAGGGAGAAATCTTTTATGTCCCTGGAGGGTGGAGGGCCCAAAATTGACAAGAAGAGTGGACCCAAAAATTATGCAGGAACAGAAAGCCAATGAAAAACTAATCATGCCCTTTTGCTAGTAGAGACCCACAAAATGGGCCTAAGTGACTCCAATGATAAGCATTTTTTTTTTTTAATTTAGGCCGCATAGTGCTTGTGCTCCTTTTGGATCCGATGAAGCAATCCAATCTTGGAAGGATATAGCAATTTCCAGTCCAGAACTCTGACATGGACCAGTCTTTTGTATCTTTGTTTCTAGAGACCATGATTCCATGAGTCCACTCATAGCCAAACCACCTAAATTCATCATTTCTACTTGTATGAGATGGTTTTGGCGGAGAGAGAGAGAGAGAGAGAAAACCAGCGTGAGATGGTGGGTTATAGGACTTGGAGCTGAGAGCTTTCAAAATGCCTATTTCCACATAATCATTTGTTTAAGAAATGTCAGAAGTTAGAGAAGAATTGTTAGGGCTGTTAGGCACTATGCTTGTCTAGTCCACCACGATGATCTAACACAGGGAAGGAACAGAAAGAGATCAAAGCGCTGAGAACAAGCTGACCATCTTTAAAATGCCATGCTGACTCGATCATATTAAAGATTGATCTCTCTCTCTCTCTCTCTCTCTCTCTCTCTCTCTCTCCCACCAAGCATCTACAATTTGAAATTGACCAATGAAGATTCGGCTCAGCCAAGTGCAAGACCCTTCAACAAATTACACCAAACGAAAGACATCCTGAAGGCTATTAGCAGCTTGATCTTTTGAAGACAAAAGGCTAAAAGTTCAAAAGATTCCACTTTTGCAGTTCTAAATTAGGAAGAGGAATTCAAAAAAAAAAAAAAAACTGAGACAAAGATTGGGTTTTCTTGCCTAGTCCCAGTCTGATCTCCCAGATATGAACAAAAAAGTAAAGAAAAAGGGCATATTAACAAGAAAAAGAGGGGAAAGACATTGAGAGAGGCTCCTTCTGTTCACTTGCGCTGGTACCAAGAAGAAGAGATTGAAAAAGAAACGAAGGAAAATCAGGCCCATCACCACCGCTTGCTTCCAAGCTGGTGGTGACTGGTGAGGACTGAGGACGGCAGTGATTCCACCATCCTTTCGTTTCTCTCCTTCTTTCGGCTTTAATCTTGCCAGCACAAGAGCATAACAACGCATCTCCACATTATATAGAGCCTACCTCTTTGTTCCTTCATGAACTCCCCCAGTCCTTTGCTCGAGAGCTTTCTTTTAGGGCTCTCTAGTGCAGCAGCACTTCTCACCATCTTCATCTCCCTCTTGAATGAAGCTCTCTTTCTCTAATGGGATGGTGCCATTTTCCTCCGATCAACTTTTCTTCACCCCCTAGTTTCTTTCTCACCTTTTGGGGTTCTATTGATATGGGGTTGGCCTGGTAGTAATCAATGATTTCCTGAAACTGAGAGAGGAAAGGAGTCATGAGTTTCTTCTTATAGAAAGATAAGGTGTGTGGTCCCTTCCGCACCTTCGCTGGGCTCCAGCCAATTGAACCAAAAGTATTCACATCGAAGAGAATGTACTGTCACTTCTCTTACCAGGGTACTCTGATGTCTCACTTCACCCTACAAGACACACTTCCATAAAAGAAAGAGAAAAACAAAAGAAAGGAAAATAAGATGTTGATGTGCTTCGATTTACCCCTTAATCACCGAACAAATACTATAACTGACTAAGTTGAATGAAACTAAAGGGGTTGGTTCGTGAACATAAATAAAAAGAAAGATTTAATTTTTAAGTTGTTACAGACAAAGAACTCTTCCACGATAATTCATTATGCTTGTCTAGATGAACCAATCGTATGGTGGCTGATGTTGCCAACCAAATTAAGAAATTCAGACCAAATTAAGAAATTTAGGTCACCTAATAATAATGATGCTTGTCAATCTTTCACTTTGTCTCTATTTTTCTTTTCTTTTCTTTTCTCCAACTAAAGAAACGATTTTTCGTGGCCATCTTCTTGTTCGTCGAGAGAAAGCTCAAAAGCGCTCCGATCGTGGGTCCAAGCTCTCACTAAGGTTGAACAGAGTGGGAAATTTTGAGTAGTCAGATAGCTGTAAGCTGTTGTAAGGTACGGAAGGAGGGCCTAAGGCACACGTGATGTTCACGAGAGAGACATGGCGACTGTCTGTGGCAAGGAGGACAACCTAAGTATTATGAATGCAAATCTTGAACCACCCAAGGCCGATTTGGCCTTTAGGCCACTTGTGCTTAATTTAAGCACAAAAGGGTCACGCCCCCATCTTCATCGTTGGTTGTTTTTGCGTCTGAGGTTTGATTTGCATTCTCTTCTCTCTCATCTCCTTTCTTTTGGGTAAAAATTGTGTCGGGAAAGAGAAGCATCCTAAAAACAGCAAGAAAGAGGCCACGAGTTTGACCGCAGCCACCATCTTGTGTAATAGTGATGAAAAAGGAACAATGATCAGTGAATTACAGCTAAACGTTGAAAGCACCGGATTGAATCCGGTAACCCCGCCAGATTACGACACGAGATACCACAAAAGAGCCGATCGTTTCATCAAGACGTCCCCGAACTTCCTTTCTAGTTTCTTGAGCAGCTTTGGATTTTGGCAAAATGGAAAGAAAGAAAGAAACCCATCTCCACATAAGTTCGACAGTGAAAAAGAAAGCATGGAATGGATATAGTTTGTCCTAAAATCTTCTGTAATGACCTCCACCACCACAAGAGGTAGGTCACAGCTGAGAGAGAAGCAACAGTGCAGAGCTTAAATGAGACCACAACTTTCAGGGAAGGAGTGGTCCCCTAACTCACAACAGATACGCACAGGAAATAAAATTGAAAGGGACAGTAGAATCAGCATT
Organism: Rhodomyrtus psidioides; assembly: GCA_021437785.1. NCBI lineage: Eukaryota > Viridiplantae > Streptophyta > Magnoliopsida > Myrtales > Myrtaceae > Rhodomyrtus > Rhodomyrtus psidioides. The sequence goes on along the minus strand of JAILYB010000015.1, from coordinate 5,518,641 downwards.
ACTTGTAAGTACAATGTCCAGATTTATAGCAATTCCTGGTGGTACTCAAATGTTTGACCGGGTTCCTATCCTCATCTGGCCCCAAAAACTACAGTTCTCCTCCAGAAAAGATTCTCTGTCGAAAAGCTCCTTCATCCTGAGAATGTTATTCAAGAAAGTAATTATGATCTGCAATTCTAAAGGTTGATACGACGCACAATGCAAGCGTCACTCAGGAAAATGAGCATTGATTTATTGTCTTAGCCACTTGAAGCGTGTGTTTAAGTGAGTGAGATGCTTCGGATTGGATTAGCATCGTTTTTCTCTTCAATCCCATCTATTTGGCCCACATGAAGACACAATCTGCCCATAACAAATTTATGTCACCTCTGAAATCCACTCGTCCCCTTTCGTCTCCTGCCGATTGTTTGCATCTTGGCCTCATGATCTGAGTTCTTAGGCTGACATTGAATGAAAAACCATTGGCTCTTGTTACTCCTTTATGTGTATTAAGAGATTCCGGTTTGCATAGTTAACAGTCAGAAGCAGACTACCACTAGCTCAGGAGGAGACCCCCATCCCGCAACTGGTGGCACTAGGCAGAGGTTTAGCAAGAAGAGGGGAAAGAGGAATTACAGCCTCCAGGTTAATACTTGCTAATTGCTAAATGTTTTCATCAGAACATATTGTGCTATAGGATGCTTAGGAGATCATCTCTGTTCGTAACTTTTTAGGAAACTGAAATATAGTAGTACTCGATGAAAGTGGACAAGAATATTCTTCATGATTCTGAACAAAGATCTGCACAAAATGCTCTTCAGTCAACTCACAGCCACCCGTATAACCAGTATTAATTCAAGAAAGGGAGGCCAATGTGTCACAAAGCTTGGTAAGATCAATTCATACAGACAACATATTTCATAAAGACTGATTCGCCACACCTTCAACTAAAAGGATAGACACAAGAAACTACGACTCATCCTAGGGAAGCCACCTCTGTGCAACATTCAGCTCTTGTGCCTGTGTGTTGGTTAATTAACCAAGCTCAAAATCTTACCATCCAGTTAAAGTAATGGCCTTCTATCATTGAAGCACTCTCGAACTGCCATTTGAAATAAATTCTTCACTCGTATTAGAATGAAAATTATAGTCTATTAAATGCGAGATGAGGCAGTTAAAACAGCAAAATAAAATGAAGTGAGTATTTGGCACATATAACATTGACTATTAAAGCAGCAATATACTACTGATAAGATGACATTGTTGTGAGACATTAAAGAAACGCTATAAGAGTAGAAAGATTGCCATACCAGATTTACCAGTCCTAGAATTTCGAAGATCCTCGACCATTTCTTCCAGAGATGTAGAGATACGACTTTGTAAAGCATAATTCCTTTTTGTGAATATATCTATCTCCTTTTCGAGAGATTCTTTTTCTGCTAATAATGACTGCAGTCTTTCACTTTCTCCTTGGTCGATTTCCCGTTGAAACTCTAGGCATTGTCTAATGAACCCTTCCCTGGCAGATTTTAATTGTTGTTATCATTTTGAGGGAAATTTGTTGCAGAGATCTTACAGGAAATAGAAAACAGAAGTACGAATAACATTGGGTGCATAGGCATCAGAGACAAGTACTTTTAACCCATACACACCAACATGCATACTCCAACACTGAACTTTCTATAGATGTCACACTTTTTTAGCAAGGAATTTTCTTGCTTCACATCAAAATCCCAGAGGCGCAAAGCAGCTAATTTGTCGCTAAGAGCTTGTCTCCAGCAGAAGAATTTCCTTTCCATCACTAATTGCTGCGTAGTCATTGATGTTCAGGCAACAAATTCAGTTTTTGTCGCTATAGAGTAGCCATTTTTCGCTGTTTATGCATTTTATTGTAATGGCGAAGACTGAACTTCTACACAGCTACAGCAACAGCAATTGACTGAAGAATAATTTTGGTATCAACTAACAAGCAAAGTCGAAGTAGATATAATTTATCTTAAACAAGAGTTGAGATTTACAATGCTTCTTTGGTGATCCTGTGATTTTCTACAACATAATGACAGACTAGGCACAAGCAAGTACATTCATCGAAGCACGTTAGACAATGTCGAATGATTCTCAGCGAAATTTGATTTTGAAAACGGAAGACAGTGTATTGCACATCTCACTACCACATCTCTATATGCTTTCCAACTGAAATCAATCAATTACCTTGTGCAGATCATCCTTTCTTGTATCTCATCTCTCTTCTTTTGGAGAGAACGCAGCTCCTGCTCCATGCTGGTAACTGACTTCCTTGATTCAGCTATTAAAGGAAAAAGGCAACAAGTAAAATCTTCAACTATAAACACGCAATCGCATGAATTAAGTGATGAAGTGCCACTTCGTCATTAGAAGAGCACAACCAAGAAGATTATCTGACACATGTACTCGAAGTTTCTCGCATCCCTCTCAAGCTTTTCACTCCGATTACAGCCATACACTGCCGGTTGCCAGCCGCGAGGGCCTTTGTTTAGGTATTTCTATGAGATAAATTGAATCTTCAACTCATTATAAGTGCCGCCAGCGACTTGTCCCTAAAGGCTGTTCTTGTGATTAAATATAACAGAATCAGATATAAAAAATGACACGGTGCACGGCTCAGGGCAGCCCTCTGTCATACATAACCACTGACAAATGATTTCGATGGAATTGACCCACAATCGCAAGGTAGAGCGCAGTAACATCTAAGAGTTTCTGGTCTAGGAGAAAAATGGCAAATCCTCACTAGAACCAAATGGGGCTAGCACCGACATTCTCCAATCCTCGATCACACACGGACCATGAGCAGACAAGAAAGACGGGAAGAACTCCCAGTGCATGTCGCTAAAAACCGATTGAAGTCGTCTCAGTGGAAATTAGCAAGAGCAAGACGGCATTACCGACCGGTCACTGCGGCTAATCCGATGAGCTCGAACTGGGACGCGTAAAGCAGCTTGGTCAGTCCCGCCTCCCTCGTCGCCAAGGCGCCTTCGGCCTCTGAACACTTGACGATCTCCGATTCCATCTCCCTCGTGATCTGGATGCTCGACTCGATCTCCTCGTTCACCTACTCAACGCAGCTTCAACTCGGACGAGCTTTTGCAAAATCATCGATTGGAATTCTCGACGTGGAAAAGGGAAAAGCGAGGCGCGAAGCCCTAGATACCTGATCGAGCATGTCTTTGAGGCAAGAAATCTGGCACAGTATTGCGCTCGAATCTTCCATCCTCTCTCTCTCTCTCTCAAATAACGGCTCTCTGCAGGCTCCCGCCATTTATATATTAATTGGTTTTTCGATTTTAGTCTAGTTTGAAAATTTTGAGCTCGAGTTCGAGCTTATTAAAAACTATATTTACTGTGTGAATAAATTACGGAACTCGTGATCCAGATTTTCATTCTTACTGTAATCGCAGCTTCAACCAAATGGGTATACCTATTTCTTCCCTCGTCCCATGCGTAGGGTACACGCGTAACACGATTATTCTCCGTTAACTTCAGTCAATCTCAACATGAAATTGCCGAACTGCATGACACATGGCAAAACCTAGCAAGTCCACGCGGAATTTCCGAGCAAATCTAAGCAACCCTTATTCTGGTGCTGGAGTTTGGTTCATAGAGCCTAATGACTGTTACCCTTCATTCATCAAAAGCACAAGTAAATAGATAGACTTATCCTTACACTTATCAGATCAACTGAGTTATTGTCATGTGTCTTACAGCTTAATAATTTTACAGTGAAATTTGACAGAAGCTAACGGAGAATAAATGTTTCGAGCGTGTACTAATTTGAAGTTTTTGGAGAAAAATTAGTTTCAAAAAAATTTATCACAGCCGTACTAGCTTGAGATTTTTCAAAATATTAGCCCCAAGAGTAAATTATTCATCACATTTTTTGTGACCGTGAGTTTTTCACTTAACCAAAGGATAAAAATGGACAGCTTGATCATACATCATTTCGCAGCTTGATTGGTGCAAGACTTGTCTACCTAGGTTTTATTGGCGAATTATTTCGATACGGTCATAATCCTAGAAAGGAAAAACTTAAAATTAACCGGCACGATCAGACCTATTCTCATGGACACCATCCGAACAAAAATCCGAGTAGGGCACCAACAGATCAGTTCATAAGAGAATGAACATGTATAGAAACTCCTGGATCCAAGAACGCTCAACGCTTTTCAATCTGTTCGGATCCGCCGCATGACTCGAAGAATTAGGAGATATGGCAGACTGCTATCTTAGCAAAGCGAAAAATGGAAGCAATCGTGAACGGCATTTTTCGTGCATTGGAATTGTCCAGGAACTCAGGCAGGCAAATCATTTCACAGCAAGAACATGCCAATGAAATTTTTTGACAGAGAAGCCTTACTTGTCCGGGCATAAGTGCCGAAACAGATTAATGGAGGGGATCGAGATGCAATAGAAGGGTACAACTACAAAGAATCGATGATGATACGCCATTAAAAGTGCGAACAAGAGCCCTTCGATCGACTCAGTACTGGACCACCATCAAAAGTATCGAGTACTAATCCGCCTACTGATACGTCGCACTTTTCACCACACAGGCAAAATTATGAAACAATCCTGGAGTGCATTGTCAACTCTCTACAATGTTTGCACATGATAAGAACAGATGATGTAGAAATTACGCTTACCAGGCAGGAGCTCCGAGTTCTGGTCATCAGAACAGAGGAGATTCACCAAAATGCAAACTACAATGGACTGACCATGGTCAACTGTGAGATTTTTGTTGAGCTCCAGCAATAGAGCTGAATTCGCATGTTCACACAATTACTTTCTAGACGGCTGGAGTCCATGAGCATCTCTGCTAGAAGGACAATATTGTGCAGCTTTCTGAACCACATGCTTGTGTTGTTCAGTTCGTGTTGAGCTCGCCGTTTGATGTAATGGCAAAATTTCGTCCCTCAAAGCCCTCCCTGATGAGAATAGATCAGTAATTATTCCTGCTTCACCCTCTTGATCGTGAGTTTGACACCAAAGATCATCATGCATATTAACCATGACAAACTAAGAATGAATCGAGTAGATTGGCCCCATTCATCAACAGTGTCATTTCTCTTTAACAGAGAGAAATTCCGGGACAGGAGAGAACCTCACTCACTACTTGTACTTGCTCCTGGAGAAAAAAGGTGCAAGGTTCAGGCAGGGAGGGTATCGTAGATAAGGGAAAGGCACTCAGCAACCGACCACAAGATTCACCATATTTGTCCATGCACTGTACTAAGAACAAGCACAGAGCCTATTCAACTTAACGGTGCATCAGGCATACAAGAAGATCAGCGCAAGTAACCTACAAACAAAAGGAGCTAAATCTACTAGTGGGTACAAAAGACAAAAATGCCAGATGAATTGCTAAGGAACAAAAGAAAGCGAACAGCAAGCATAAGGTGCGGATAACATAACCTCTGATGAAACAGAGTAATTGAACAGATGCCCTCTCAGACAATGTGCCGAGTCTGCTGACATTTGCAGTATCCATAAGGTGTGGAATAAAGAATTCTACAAGGAAAAAAGCCGAGCAATGGAGAAAATAGGCAGGTGTAACTAGGTCTAGACAAATCGATCTTGACGAATAATACGAGAGAACAGATGCAAGTTTCAGCGAATAAACAGTATGGTAGATGACACTATCAGGCAAAGGTCAGTGCTCTTCAATTTCAAGATGACAGCATTTTAAGAGAATGCTCACCAAAATCCATCTACTTCATTCATGCACATGATCCACCAGATACCATCAACCCACGACCAAATTCTCCACTACTTGATTCTTGACATCCTCGCAATCAAGATAAAAGCCGCAGGCACAGGCATAAGAGCCATAAACTGAGTACCTCTTTCATACAGCTATTGAACATGAAAGCCAAAAAACAAATCCAATGAAGAACACAATCAAGTCTAACGGTCTAAGAGACAAAACCAGATGATTAGACATGGGAATTAAGCACATTCAGTCCAAACCAAAATTGACTTCTTGAAATGATAATTCCTCTTAGCCTGCATGATTCCCAGAAACAAAAACAAAAGAAACGAAAGAAAGATCAAAGACCCAAAATCTGAGCTTCACGCTGTGATACAAAAGACTGTCCTCGAGTAATTCATTCAGTTCAAAAAGAGCTAAAAAAAAATGAGGATCGAACTAAGCAGAATCTTCAAGTTCAGTCATCGTCTGCTGCTGCTGCTTCTTCTTCATTTCCATCTCATACTGCCGCAATCTTTCCTTCATCTTCTCCTGACACATGTTGACAATTGCGAGTTCTAACATCTTCAAACACAAACCCGAAATCCCCAGAAACAAAGGAAAAAGGAAAAAATCAGACCTTGTAGCTGATTTCGACGCGATGCATGACGTAGAAACCAAGAACACCACCGAGGATGGTCCCAGTAATGATCCGAATGTAACCCCATTTTTGCGAATATGGAGCCCCCACCATTGGTAGTTGCCTCTGCTCCTCTGCCGACGCCTCTTCACTCCCACTCCCGGTCGCCGCAACAGTGACGGCGAGCCGCAGAACCCCCCGGTTCTCGAAACTAGAATCGTAGCTATCGGAGAAGCGAGTTCGATAATTGGATTGCGCCTCCGAAGTCCGAACGGCACCGAGCTCGAGCCCTTTTGGTGGCTTGCTCGGTGCACTCCACAACGGTCTAAGAATTACAGACCCCCCCGGGTCAAAACTCGCTGCGTCTCGCTCGCACTTTAACAAGGGACGAGTAGAAACAGGATCCCCCCCCCCCCCCAAACTACCGGCCTGATTTTTCGGGCTCTGATAGGCCCAAGCTGGGCCAAGGGCCTAAAATGTTCGGTTTTTTGGACTTCGGGCGGTCTCTCGGGCTTCAGACACTTGCTGCCCGAATGCGGTCCGACTTGATCTAAGGAACTCGCTGTTTCACCAAGCCGAGAGCAGCTTCAAAAGAAGCAACGGGAGAGAGCGAGATTTGCGGATCCCAAGTTGAATCGGAGAGAGAGAGAGACCGTCGCGAGCGGCTAATGTTGGCTTTGGGAACATCAGAACCAGAATGCGATTTCATCGCTAGTGATGCCGCTCGGATCACTTCTCGTGTAGGTACCATCTCAACGTCGTTTTCCACTGCCCATTTGGTTTATATTCTGTGATCTGATCCGCTGATACAGATCGTTCGTGTTCTGGGGTTGACCTCGATTCGACTCCTAGGAATAATCCGACCAACCAAACAGTTCGTAGGCATGTGGAATAACTTTCAGATCTAATGTTAATCATCCGTTCATCCTTATCTCGGCTTTGCTTGTAGGAAGCTAAATTGATGGGTGCGTCGAAGATTTAAGAGTGCTGATATAGTGCTGGGTTCACGAGCTAGTGGGCTGATATGCTCTGCAGAGAAAGGATTGATCTTTCTGAACTCTAGTTGGTAGTGTGTGTGCTTGTTAACTAGTTGGGGTTGCTTTGGAGTGGAAAAATTTTCATTGGGGTAAAGGGGGTCTTTGTCAATGCAGAGACAACCGACAATTTTGCTTTCTTTAAGAATTTGAAGGTTGGTTTCTCGGATAGAGCATTCCGCAGCGGGGAATCATCAGTTTCTGCATTCGATCGCCAGTGGATTTCTGATTACTCGGAAGCACCTTGGTTGATGTTTGCTTTTCTACTAACGAGCGCCTTTCCTTGTCTCCTATGCATTTTGGGGGAATTCTGAAACGTCTGTTAAGGGAGGGCGTGAGTCGTGTGACTAGGAGGAAAATGGTTGATGGAGACATAGAGATGGTTTGAAGATGGGAAGAGGGTACTTCGTGAAGAATTCGATCGCTTTCGTGTGTATTGTTGTTTCGCTGTGTTGCTTTCTCATACTGTTCCTTTCGACACTCAGGCTTCCAGAGGTGTCGTCCGGTAAAGATGCTGTAAGATCTCGGCAGACTGCAGAAGTCGGGAAATCCTCCGGGAATCTGCATTTAGTAGGGATGTTCGGGGAGATGATGGTGGAAATGCTGCCACAAGACCTTGCTTTCACCGTCTTTGTCCCTTCGGAGAAAGCATTCAGGCGTGATCTGCGGCTGAACATGAAAGAAAGTTTTGTTGCAGAGAACATAAACAACACCTATGCAATTGTTTCCCGTGTCCTTGGATTCTCTGCCGTCCCTCGAGCTCTTACCTCGGATACGGTGCCCGTAGGGGAGGAGATCTCTCATGATTCATTGTCCGGGTTCACTTTGTATATATCGAAGGCTGTCGATGGGAAGATCATAGTCAATGGAGTACAATCGGAAAGTCTGGATAGAAGGAAGGGCGAGATTGTTGTGCATATTATGGATGGGGTTGTCATGGATGCTGATTTTAAACAGTCTGTTCAGCCAGATTATGACGAAGGCCGATGACTGCAAGCCGTGGACGCGTTGAACTGGATGATTTTCTTTCCGCCTAATTACAAGAGGTCAAGTACCAATTGAACACAAATGACAATTGCACAGTAGCGAAATCTTGTATGGTATATACAATGTTCACAGAAATGGAAAGCAGAAGTGGGTAAACATCTCTCTGTCTCTATCTCAGTAGGGGGTGTTTGTGTCTGAAAACCAACACTGTTGAGCATTTTCATGTGAAATCGGCCAACTATTCAACAGCACCAGCACATCTCCAATTTAGCAAAAGGGGCTCTAAAACGATAGTTGCTACTGAATAGAGGCATAGTCTCGGAGCAAAGTTAGCACCGAGCTACACAAGCAATACGCCAAAACTTGATGAGCAACATGCTACTTGGCTATGCAGTGCACTCGAAGGCGGGACAGTGAGCACGACAACAGAGGGCTTGACAGGACAAGTTGGTACCTAAGAAGATAAAACTTGACACTTCTAAATAGCAGAGTATTTGGTAATAATTAAGAGCAGTAACTACTGTATAATGAAGTGTAAATAAGTAGTACTTTCATGTAACAATTACAGTTGATCACAGAATGCCGATGATGAGAAATAAACATCAACAACACCTTTATCCCAAACTAGTTGGGGTCGGCGATTGATGAATCTCAAAGATTCATAAAAATAAAGCAAAATCAATCGAGGGAAAAAAGAAAAATATGTAAAAATAAATAAACAGAGATATACACACACTACCCCTCTACAATATTAATAGCCTTCTTCCACTCCGTCTTAAGACAAACCGTACGTCAATCTTTTTTCCACTCCCTTAAATCTTGTTTTACTACTTTCCCCTAAATAAGTTTCGGCCAACCTCTTTCTTTCTTCGTGATATGCTTTCGATAGCAAACTTATGTTCGTACCAAGGCATTTAGGGGCCTTCGGAGAAGGAAACCTTTGTGAAAAATCATTTCCGCATCAAGGCATCTTAACACTAAACGAAATCTTAAAAGGGAAGCGATAGCACGACACGATTCGCACTGTATGAAGTGTGTTACAAATCTTCAAGGGGCATCCATCCCAAGCAGTTTAACTTCCCGCAGACAAGAAGATGGAAGCTTACTGCAAGGTATAGTTTCTACTGTGTGCTACTATTCACACTGATACAATACAACAGATTTTGATTCTTGAATACCTAGTAGTACAACAAACATAGGACGGTGAATCCTAAAACCAAAATTTCCGTCTCAGAACTTAGATACTGGACTGCCCTTTCCTCTTCAACTTCCTGCTTTTTTCACTTGATTGTTGCTTCGGAGCTGGATCTACCAGCAGTACTCTGGACATAACGTAGGCCAAGAGTTCTTCATGATGAGAGAACGTAAAATCCAAATGGGCATACTCAAACTCGTTATACGACACATCCACGCCAGCTTTCTTCATCAGCCTGTAATGCTTTCTAACCATCGACGGCTTAATTACAGTATCCTTCCTTCCAGCAACTGCATCAACTGGTATATTGATGAACCCATAGTACTCGCCTAAATCCAATGGCTCTGGAGATCCATAAACCTCTAAGTTGGCAGATGCACTCCCATAATCATACATTCTGAATTTCCTGGAACGCTTCATTTGTGCTAGGTGAAGCACCACATTGAAGGAGACGCCGGGCATGTCATTCATATTGTAATGAGGCAAGCCTAACACGCCAACCCAATTTGAGCTGTCTCCACCAACAACGTAACTCATTAGGGTTTGAACCACTCCTCCAACTGCAGGGTAGTTATGAAAGTCCCGCGCCAATTTGTTCAACAGCATCCGGAAAAACCTCGTGGGAATGTAGAAGGCTGGTATAAGAGGAGCCATTATAGGAGCCAATGTAAGGAAGATATACTCCATTAATGTGAAAACTATATTGGAGTCGTGATGAAATCCGGCAGGTGATAGTAGAATCAATCGGGAGAGCCTATGGGGCTTCTCCTCAATCTGTCGTGTGACCAAGTACATCAGCATAGCAGCCCCACCCAAGCTATGGCAAATAGCACAAAGTTTGAAGGGCTGATTTTTGTCTGTCTCTTCCATAATCTCGGGCTGGCTAAGTTTCAATTCAGATGTTTTAACCTGGTAAATCTTCTCTATCATAGCTGGAATGTCCTCGGTTCCATGCTCATTGATGGAATATCGCCAATATCTGCATTAATTGCTATTTGCTAATTTCAAACTCACCAATAGGACTACAAACTTTGCACAGTGAATGCAAAATGGAGCTTTTATAGATCAAGAAATAATGCACTTACCGTTGTGAGGAAATATTCTTCTCATTGTGCTCCCGGGAAACCAAACCACGAAAATTTCCCAGAAAAACGTCATATCCTGCAGTATATTGAGATAAGTCAAAAGATCATGTCCAACAGCTGATGTTATGTATGGCCAACAAAAACATTGACGTGATCTAAAAATTGCGACTCATTGAAGAAAAATGTTTTTACCTTGATCAAAGGCTGCAAAAGCTGGAGAACCAACAACCCCGTTAGACACCCAACTGGATAAGAAAATCCACTAGTCAAAAGCAGAAAATAGGTCCATAATATATCCAATTATCAAAACAAGGAAAACCCATTGAACACGGAACTGAGCACATGAAAAAATTCAAATATTTTGGGAAGAAAAATAGAAGATATGAGTTGGAAAATTATGCTCCGGCAAGATCTATTTCAATAACTTAAATGACAGCAACAAGAAAATCAATCCAAGCCACAAATGATTCATAAACTGCTAGAGACATCAACTTTGGATTTGTGATTGAAGCACTCAAGACCATTTTGTGAATCCCCAGCACAGAAAGATACAGACTATACTAAGATGGAAACATTACAAGCAAAGAAGGAAACGGCCACAATTTGTAATGAACGCCCTGTGCTTACCCCATTGATGAATCCAATATGCCATGCTGTAAATAAACTGCCTTCCTGGCATCACGTCTGACAAAGTTGACCCATAAAACACCAGAGTTGCAACAAGATCACAAGCAGAAATAGAAAATGAGTAAAATATACCTAGGAATTCTTTCCAAAAGAAGCACATAGCCATCAGCAGTGATGACGTGAATAGCTTCATATGGGTACCTAAACAGGTGGCATGGTGAGAAGGTGCAAGAAAAAACACCTCCAATAAGAGAAAAGAAAGAAGCCAGCAGCCTTTTAACTATTACCCAAGCTCAGTAATGACATCTTGACATGTCCGGGCATCCGTATTTAGAGAATGACGAAAGGAAGTTCCATTTTCAGTTTCAGCTGGCTCAGTCTCAGAAGCAGAGGCATCCGACCTGCTGCCACGAATATCATCACTGCCAGTGCTACAAGGAAAAAACCATCTCCACAGTATTGCGATTACTTCTACTGGTGAGAGAAGGCAGCATGCTGCCTTCTGAACAATATCAAACAGAGCCTCTATAAAGATTTCAATGGCTAGATGAAGATCCTGGAGCAGTGTAAACAAATCAAACTGATGAGCACAAGGAAAGCATCTCTAACTGAAACAGCAGACCATCTCATAAGGAATCAGACATGGTGTTCTCCACCATACCTCAATTACTCCACGCCGTCTGTCGGTTGTCCGGTGTATGATGTGATCTTTAAGATTGTGCAACTTCTTTACAGAGCTTACATGTGAAGACTTCTCACTTTCCGTTAACAAAGCGCTCCTAGCACTACTAGAGTAGGAAGAATAGAAAAGACGAGATACTATGGCCAATAGAGCATTTGCTGGTAGCAAAATCCATGAAAGTATGATTCTTAGCCAACCCATCCTTTTCCCATCATGTCTCCCGAAAGAACTAGCTCTTGAAGCACGCGAGCTTTGAGACAATGGAGAAGCACATATGTCGTCATCACTGAACTCTTCATCTGATGAGTAATCAATGCTTGAAGATGCATCAGAATCCACAGAGAGTTCATGGATGAATTGATTGAAGGAGGATACACCACTGGATCAATTACAAAGCATTCGCAGAGAAAGTTCATCAGCTTCATGTGAAGAAGAAAAACCATCCGCAATAAATAATAGCCAACAGGAAAAAATGGTTGGATCAAACCCTACATCAGTAATTTTTCCTACAAACAAAAAGCCTGGAATTCCTGAATAAATTAAGAGGGGCATGATAAAAACTCTGGCACATACTAGGCATGATGAGTGCTCTCTTTTTTCTCCCCACCTATTTAATCAGTAACTCATCATGCAAGCTGATGATTCACCCAAAGCATAAGGAAAATCCAAGTTAAACTAAACTAACTTTTCCATCCATCGTGGAAAGCGAGGTCCACGAAAAGTTGGCCTGAGCTCCCATCCATGAACACCTTCTAGAATATTAGCCTTCCCAGGCAAGATGGTCAGTAGAAGTGCCGAAAGCCCATTAATGAGCCTCACTAAATTGTTCAAAGATTCATATGTAACTGTTTTAACCGACCTGCGTTAAAGAGGAACATAAAAGGAATTACTCATTTTTTAATTGCAAAAGAGGTGCGTTGCAGCTTAGCCAACATTATGTACAGTTATACAAAATAAAGATTCATAATTGACCAGAAACTGACAATGCTTAAAAAGTCATCAGTTGAGAAAGATGACAAGTGATCGATACAAAGAACGGAGACTGCAAATGTAAAGAAAGATAAGTTATATCCTCAAAAATCATACTGTTCTGCTCCAAACCTTACAACCACGATCAGTCCATGCCTCCAACCGCAAACGTTCGCAAGTCGCAATGAATTCATGCAGAACCCTTGTTACCCATATGAGAATTCGTCGGGCGACACGAGTAGATATTCTTTGTGTAGTAATTCCAGAGACGAGACATACGAGCATTGCTGCGCTTAGGACCCGAATCACTGAGAGTATCATCTAAGGGCCGCGCCCATTCATCTTAACATCTTCCCTTGGTGGCGCAAATCAATTTCATTGAACCATCTATCTATCTACCTATCTACCAATCTATCCAAGACAACCAAAGAAGAGGGAAATGGTCTCTTCGCAGAGGAAAGAAATTCCAGCATAGAAGAACAGGGAATCTCATATCAGTTCAATCTTTCTCCTTCTCTAACAAGCAACCCACGATTCGATAATCGCTGATCAATCACAACAGGTAGAAAAGAGAGAAAGATCGTATGAGAGCAAAGCAAATTCCCATTTGGTTTCGGATTGTTTCCCAAGTCAAACCTCCAGGAACCACAGCACAGGAGCGGGGGGGGGGGGGGGGGGGGGGGGGGGGGGGGAGAAATAGAACCCACCAATCTGAGAGAGAAAACGGCGAAGAAATTGACTCACTCTTTAGTGACTGCGAGCACGTTGTCAACGAGTCGCTGCATATTATCGAACACCCCCCGTGAACTTCGCGATCGCTGGTATCGTGAAAAACTGCGTGCCAACGAACGGGGAAGGAGAGGTGAAATTATAACTGCGAGTTCTTCTTCAACCATCACGAGAAAGGCGTGTGTATCTATATAAACACAAGGCAGATTTCTGAAACAAGAGTCGAATAGATTAATGATTTTAATACCCGTTTTATTAACTAGTTGAAGACCGAGATTTCAGGCAAGAGAGGGCCGAGGGGGAAGCTAGCGATTGGCGGATGAGGGAGGCGCGTGGGATTGCAACGGCGATGCTTTCCGTGCGTTGCAAGTCGGCTGCTTGTCAGGCGGGAAAGAGAAGGGCCATTGGGGGCGGGGGAAAGCTAGCGATTGGCGGAAGAGGGAGGCGCGTGGGATTGCAACGGCCATGCTTGGCGTACGTGGCGAGTTGGCTGGTTTTTTCTTGTTAACTTTTTTGGTTTGCCATGCAGGACGCCACGCGGCAGGTTCCTATTGGGGGAGGTGATATGTGTCGTTTTCAGGTTTCATTCGCGGCGATTGCTGCACGTGGATTGCGTGGCAACGCGGAACCTTCGCAGGAAGATGGACGGTTGAGATGTGATGAGAGTGGATAAGCAAGCCTAAGTGGGGACTGCTCCCCGAAAGCAGCATTTCTCCTGATCTGCCTATCGAAGGAAGGGGGATGCCGACATTGCCGAGTTGACCGAACGGTCCAAAAGCCTGAGACGCCACAGAAAGTGATGCCATTGCCATCCACATTTTTCTTTTCCCCATAATAAAATAATTCAATTTTTTTTTTGTTCAAACGTACACTCAAATTACATTGAAGCAGAAGTAAAACAAAGGTCATGGGCCTCAGAACATAAGAGGACCTTTAGTACAACAGGATGACTTTGAACCCAATTAGAAAGAAGTACACTCCGTTGATGGGCTCGGCACAGCCAGTGAGCAGCCCGATTGGCCTCCCGTGGACAGTGCTGAAAGCTTAGAGACGCAGAGACTCGTTTCATCAAGAAGGAGCATTCTTGCAAAATTGGTTGCGTGTTCCGCGAAGATGAGAGAGGTAGCTCTTGATCACTTGCCGAAAGAGAGATCCGACGAAGCAGGGTAAGATCCGCGACAACATTGGAGCAATCCAGTGAGGTTCCATCTTCTTTGTGGACGATTCCATCTTCTTTGTGGATGGAAAGCTCTCGGAATGTCAGACTTTGGCGCAGATCCTTCATCAGTACTGTTATGCTTCCGGACAAGCTATCAATCTGAATAAATCGGGTACACTTTTTGGTAGCAATTGTCCACATACATTAAGACACACCTTGGCCACGGAATTGAGAGTGCCGGAGCTTTCACAGACGTGAAAGTACCTTGGCTTGCCTTCTGATTGGGGGCAAACCAAGAAACAGCTCTTTTCTTGGATATTAACAACCCAGTGAGCATGCGGAACATTGGTCATCCTGACAAGCAAAGACAATCTAGGATACAAATTTGCCAAAATTGGCAAAATGCCTTGTTCAATATTCAGATACCCATTTCCATTTTTGGGTATATGCGTCATGTTTACTCGCCCGTCGAAGCGAGAGAAAGAAATACCGTTCTTTGAAGTTAAATCCTCTCCCACTGGGTTGAACTTATTCTTCTCCCCATCGATTCTACCAACCACGCGTTTAGAGCAAGTCAATAATCGAACTATAACGTTGAGTTTTGCATAAGGGGTATTTTCTCGAGAGGGAGGGGGGATCCAACTGACACCTGCGCTACTCGCTCATCATTAGATGCCATCCGCTGTGGAAATGGATCCCTTGACATTGACGATCCATGTTAGGGGTGACATAACCCCCCATCAGGCCATCCATTTCCCATAATCAGTCAAGTCAAATTTTAAGAGGGGAAAAATTTTAGGTGGGAAATTTTTTTTGATTGACGCAATCAATTGTTGACCGTTCGATGGAAGATGGACGGTCCGATAGGAGATTATGTCATCCCTAACATGTAGACATGGTCACGAGCCGGTTTGAACTCGGAACCACCGGTTCCGAACCGCCCAACAACTATTAGGCTTTTTTTTTAGCTCATTATAATCATCTCATTTTCCCTCATCTATAAATACTCATCCCCCATTTTATTTCTCTCAAAGTCTCTCAAATTATTTCAAGTCTCATTTCTCTCAATCCACTCAATTGTCTCAATCCCAGCTCAATTTTCTCAATTCTCTAAATCGAACTTTCGCTCAATTCTCTCAAAAAATGGCAAGTAGAAGCAAAAATACTGAAAAGAGCCCGATGGCGATGGGGGAATCCGATTATCCTCATGGATACGATTCTCGTGAGTATGCATATTGGATAGATGATGACGATAATATCAAAGCTATTCCTAACATCGAGCAAGTCTCAACGCAAGAAAGTCTTCGTCCTCCTATTGGTGTCGAAGAAATATCGACAGCAAATGAACCGGTACGAGAGGGTACATCCAACATATGGCGACACTTCGAGATAGAACATTTAGGCGGAGATAAGTTTAAGGTAAAATGTAAATATCGTACGATTACATACAATTTTTCAAATGGAGGCAGCTATGGAACATATACTCGGCATATGGGAAATAAACACCCAACGCAAGCGGGGATCAACACGAGCCAACAACAAATTTTCGGGTACATCAATCCTAACACTTTTCCTTTATTTCGTTACAATGATCAAGTTTATAAAGAAACATTCGCCCAATATGCTGCCATTGACCATTTACCATTTAATATTGGTGAAAATTTTGGTTTTAATTTTTTTTAAACACTGCATGTATTTTGCAAGGAAAACCTGTTCCGAGAAATACTCTTAAACGCGAACTTTTTCGACTTTACAAAAAAAGAAAAAATGCATTGACATATTTTTTTTACGGATTTCAATGGACGTGTGCATATGAGTAGTGACATTTGAAGTGATCCTTGGAAAACTCATTCTTATATGGGTATCACATGTCATTGGATAGATGACGATTGGAATATTCAAATAAGAATTATTACATTTCGAGTGTTTGATGAGAGGCATACGGCCAATAATATTTATAGAGTAATTGGACAAGTTTTAGAAGAATATAATGTGATTAATAAAATTCAGTTGATTTTGATAATGCCACGGAAAATACCGCTTTTATTCCCGAATTAGAAAATGTTTGTAAACTCTTTTTTGATGGATAATTTTTTCACAGTAGATGTGCTTGCCATATTTTAAATTTATGTGTACAAGATGGTTTACGAATTCTTGATGCTTTTCTCACCCCAATAAAAAGATGAATTCGATTTTTATGGAGTCATCCCTGAGTTATGAAAAAATGGAGAAAATTTTGTAAACAACATGGAAGACCACAAAAAAGATTTCCAAAAGATGTTCCAACTCGATGGAATTCTACCTACGAGTTGCTTAATCAATCTTTTGCTTATAAAGATTTATTGTGTGCGTTTATTTCAGATAATATTTTCGAAATTAATTTATTGCTGCAAGAGTGGGATATATGCAAAAAAAAAATTAAAAAGTTTTTAATGATGCAACTTATGCTTTATTTAGTATTTATTATCCTACTACGCATTTATTTGTAATAGAGTGTGTTAATATTGCTGCTATTTTTCAAGAATATGAAAAAGATAATGATTTAGCTCTGACTATTTCAGCAATGCGAGCAAAATGGCTACATTATTGTACTGAAATTCCTCTTATTTATTTGGTTGCTTTTATTTTCGATCCACATACCAAATTATATGGTTTAGGTGATTATCTGAATATGTATTATCAATGTTTACAATTGGCCGAGTTCATAAATGTTAGAACTGTACAAGAAACGATTAAAGACGCTATAGTAGAATTATATAATGAATTTTGTAGTAGATATGGTCTAGTTGATAGTGGATCTTCTCAACGTAGTGACGTACAAAGCGGCGCGAGTAGTAGAATTAGAATAGGGTACCAAATGATGTAGACATTGAAGAGTAGGAAAAAAAGACATAAGGAAGCAATAGGTAATATTTGCAAAAAAGAAAATTATTTAACCATTACTTTTAAGTTTAGTGATTCCGAAGATGACAGAGATTTCAAAATTCTAGAGTGGTGGGAGAAGCATTCAACCCAATTCTCAGTTCTCGCTCTCATCGCAAGACAGATTTTAGCAACCATTTGTTCAACAGTTGTGGTTAAACAAGCATTTAGTACTGGAGAATTAATTTTGGACGACCACCATTCAATATTACATCCGAATTCTGTAGAGGCTCAAGCTTGTGTCGATGATTGGAGAAGGCTAAATTTCGTTAAAAAGAGCTGGATCGAAGCATTGAAGTCGAATTCTTCAATGATGCCTCCGCTACGAGTATCAAAACGGGTAGCAACGATGGACAATTGTTGACACCTGATTTTTGACCAAGTCTTTTTCAGTTTTATTTTTGAAATATCACAAAAAATTCATAAAAAGTCAAAAAAAATTACAAAATCAACTTTGGTGGCCTTGGCCAAGCCCAAGGAACCATTCTTGACCAAAAAATAATTTTTCATATTTTTTAGCATTTTTAGAAAATAGGAAAATATTAGAAAAATCAACAAAAAATAGAATTTGAGGTCACAAAAATATAGGAAAATAGTCAATATTTTTATTTTAAATCCCTTGTCATTCTGACCTCATCAAGAATCGAAATTCAATTTTAATTTTGTGTGTTTCTTTGTAACGCATAGGGTTAAATTTGTCAAAAAATATGTTCTGAGTCTTTTTATTTGCAATATTTTGCGTTTTCCGAGTCCTGACATTCAACTTGATTGACCTACATTTCAATTTGGTTCAATTGTGCGCTGATTTGATCAATTTTGGCTTTAGCGACCTAATTGCATAAAATTCTCTTCATTTTAGTCCCTATAAAGCCAATTCTGAAATTAAACTTTTCTGAGGGACACCCATAGAACCCCAATGCTTCCTCCCTATGGTATTCGACCCCCTAAATCTTATGGTGGGTCCAATTGGAGCCAATTCCTCCATTAAGAACATCAATTTGGTAAAAAATCAATTTCGGATCCCACCTTACATTTGAGGTTTTCAATCAATTCAAGAGGCATTTGTTACGAAAATCACTTTTTTAGATGAAGTTTGTGCCACAGAATCTGATTTTCGAATCAATTTTATGATATATGCTCATCTGGACATCCAATTTGAATAAAAAATTAGAACCGAGTCAACTGGGTCGGGTTGACCGACCCAGTCAACCCGGTTGACCAACCAAGCCACATAAACGCTCGTGGTTTTCTTCTTCTTCTGGACACGCGCACGCAGAGGAAAACCAAAGGTGAGGAAGCCAAAAATTGAAGGCAAATGGAGATGCCCATTCGACGAGCCATCCCTGATCGTTCGACCACATGAGGCCGACGATCTCCAACTGACCAGAGTTGGTGTCGCACGTGCGGAAGAGGGTGGCTTCCCAACGAGCTTCGGACGCCATAACCGAATGAAAATTGGTTAAAACAGGGGGCGGTTGCGAAGAAGAGATTCGGTTGGAGTTTGGAATCTGTTGAAGACAAAAGAGGAGCTCGCGAACAAAAAAGAGGAGGTTCTCGCAGAGATAGAGAGAGAGGGAGAGAGAGAGAGAGAGGGAGAGAGAGAGAGAGCTTGCAGAGAGAGAAAGAAGCGGCCGGAGCTTACCTGTGCAAGCTTCGACGGATCGTCCCCGGCAAAACCGACGCTGGTGATCATCGTCGTTGACTTCCTAGAGCTTCGAAGTAGCCTCCGAATCCGCTCAATTAGTCTCTGACCTCGAAGAAAGGTGAGGAATATCTTCAAGTTTTACCTCGGCCTCCAATGGCATGTCTCAATTCTGTCGACCATTTTATTTGTTCTTAGTCTTAATCTGTTCATTGAGCATGGCTGATCTTCGTCGCATTTCGTTTTCGCATTTTCGTTGCATAAAACCATCGAGTCAACCCCCGACTTTGACCGATTGGCCGTGAATGCTATGACTCCTCCTAGGTTGAGCTGACGCCTCGCGATCATCAGGTAAGTTCTCTCTAACTCCATGGATGCTGTTTGATGATTCGAGATGCTTGTTTGACGTTAGAAATGGCTAGGGTGATACTCTCGCCGGAGATTAGCACCGGTCGGAGTTGCAGGTATTGCAAATGTCGATCTGCTGTGTCGAGGCTTTGATATGTGGTAGATGAGATCTGTACGAGTCGAATGGCGGTGGTTTCGTGCGATTTGGCATCCTATAGATGGAGATAAGGGCTTCCGACGAGGCGCCGGCGAGAGGGTGCCGGCGCCGATCGTCTTCTTCGGCGAACCTGCTGACTGGTCAACGAAGTTGACCAGTCAACGCCTACGTGGCGCCCACGTGGCAGCCACGTCAGCATCGGTTGTTATAACCGAATAACAAAAAAAAGATCGGACGGTGGTAGTCGTGCCACGTGTCGCGATCTCGCTTTTTACGGAAATTAAAAAATGATTTTCAGAAATTAAAAATCCCTTAGATCGGACGGCCGTAGTTCGATCAAGCATTTCAATCTGGACCGTCAGTTTCCAGCCTTAGATCAGGCCGTCTATAGCCCGACACTTGGCGCAATCAGGAACGTTGGATCGAGATTGGGCGGGAATCCAAAATTCGAGCGGGAGAAGCCAAAACGGTGCCGTTTTGTCGCGCGAGTCCGGATCCGGGCCGGGCCGGTCGCCCGTGGGTCATGGGCCGGGTCACCCGACCCGGCCCGAATAATATTTTTTTAAAAAAATATAAAAATTCGAAAATGATTTTTTTAAAAAATAATAATAAAAAAAATCAAAAAATCTTAGAAAATTAAAAAAAAAATGCTAGAAAATCCCAGAAAATTCCAAAAAAAATATGAAAAAATTGTGAGAAAATCCTAGATACTCCAGAAACCCCCAAAAATCGAGGGTTGACCACAGACAACTGGTCAACCCTATTTTTGGGGTTTCTTATCTGTTCTTCCGAAACTTGACGATATTACCATTTAGGGGTAAATCGCCTCTGTTGTGTATGCAAGATAACACCGATAATGCCAAGGTAAGAATTAGGGTCAAGTAGGCGACCAATTCTTAGGTTTGGGTTTCCGAGTCCTGTCCCTTTTATCAAAATGACAATTTTGCCCCTCAATGGGAAAATCGCCTTTCTTATTCCAATCAAGTTCTGAAAATTGCTTAAAGTTAGGGTTTGGGTCAGGTGGACGACCAACCCTAATATTTAAGATTTTCAGTTCTCATCTTTATCCAAAATGACGACTTTACCCTCCGAGGGTAAAATCACTTTTAAAATTCCAAAAAAATCCTGGAAATTCCCGAAAAATAGGAAATGGATTGGATTGATGGCCAATCCTATTTCCCCCATCTTTTGACTCCCCAATTCATCTGAAATGACAAATTTTCCCTTTCAAGGCAAATTGCCCCTAAATTATTCAAAATTACAATTTGACCCTCATGGGCAAATCATGCCAAAATCATTCCTAAGCCTTGATTGATATTTCTCTAGGCTAATAGGGCCTCATTAGGGATATCATGCTGCTTTCATGTGTTTTATCCACATGTACTGGATCCTTGATTTGCGCATTTATTACTACTGATTGTGATTGATATGGTAGTATTTCCCATCTGCATGAACTCCTATATTTAGGATCTATACCCCACTCGTCTGTATGAAACCCTAGGATCAGATAAACCATTCAGCTTAGGTACCAAAAGGGCGTCAACTCTGACAGTTGGCGTAACTAAGTCCCCGAACCCACTTCTCTGGTTTCCGCAGAATCGAATAGACCACTCCCAACTATTCGATAGGGTTTCTGATCGTACCCTCCATGAAACGATTGGTGGCGACTCCTTGGCATGCACACTCATCACATGTCACTAGACCGCACTAAAGGTCGATCACGTATATCCAGCAGTTGCGATTTGGGTAATGGACCTTGGGAGAGGCCCGCGTCCGATCGAGCCAGCGATCGGGCGGCCCATTAGCCCTCTCCGCCGCGAGGGGGAGGGTCGCGACAACAATGAAATAAGTTGGAGTTATTAAAGGTAAAAGAATTATATGAACTTTGATTCTTCTATCCCAAGAAGATATGTAGGCGTTTAATGATAATTCATTAAGTTCAAGCCCATTCCCCCTCTCATTTTTCCCCACAAATTTGATTACAACGTACAATTTGATTATAATTTATAATTGATAATTTTTTATTTTTATTTCATAATTTATTATTTTTAAAATTTTAATTTGATTAAAAAACTGGCGGTTCCGTGAACCGAAACCGGCCCTTGAACCGCCGGTTCCGAACCGGAACCGCCATTCAAAGGGCCGGTTCCGGTTCAGCCCTGGCCACGAACCCGAATCGCCGGTTCATGAACCGTGGCCATGTCTACTAACATGGATCCCCAATGTTAGGGGATTCGAATCCGCCAGCGATGGTTGCATAAGTTAAAGAGGCGTCGACGAGGAAAAAATTTCCGCGAGCTCCCTAATATTCGCTGTGCTTGCTTAAACAGAAGTTTCGATTCTCATATGGAAACTCAAATGGAAGCCCGTCATCATCCCCGACAAAAATTCATAGATCTAAATCGAGTGTTCATATTGAATTGCACTGCTATTCGTCTGAAAACCTCAGAAGTTTCTTTAATTGTGTAAGCAGCTTGGCTACTCGTTTTATCCACCGATACAAGTTGTCAGATTCACTCACGAAAATAGCTTGACTGCTCGTTTCATCAATTGATACAAGTCATCCGATTCACTCACGCTATACATGTCCTGTTAAAAAGTTTGCAGCGGACCATGACCAAAGACCATGCATCTAAAGATTTCAAATCTCATTCGCAAGTAGTTTCCTATGGATAGACCTATCAACTTAACCTATACTCGATTGTCGGAGTTGTTATATGAATTAGTTATATTTAATTAATGAGTCATAAATGAATTTAGAATGGTGAAATCCATAATATTATAAGCGTTAAATTAGTTCATAATTTATTTAGACCGAACTCAACTCTATGACTCTCTCACCTTCAATCACAACAATTTTGTATGAGCTTTCCCGCATTTTGTTAAATATGAAATTGTTCTAGCAATATGAGTCAGATATGGGTATGGGTATGGGTATGGGTATGGGCCAAGTATGGGCGAGATATGGGCTACCACATTTGTATTGTATGAAAATGGGCCAATCATTTTTTATCCAACCTACCAGTTTGACAGGTCTACCTAAGGAGCGCATAGCATCATCATTCATGGGTGTGGGTGCACGTCAGACAGTGAACAGCAAGAGAAGCTCACACATTCATAAGACAGAACAAATTTAGAGCTTTGGAAGATGCAGATACAAATGCAGTAATTTTATGTTCAGGTTCACGGTGAATAGTAATAACGCGCAAGAATACTATGTGCAGATTGACTCGCAGGAAATCAATCTCAACCAGTCTCAACTCCAGGGATCCACTTAAACCGGGCGCAGATATTGATGAACTGATTTTCTAGTGTAATCCAGCGAGTGGCTCGCATCACTTTATCAAGATCTCTGGTCACGGGAGAAAAGAATCAAACGAGCCACTTCACTGTGCTTTATCTCCAGGGTGTAATTGCTACATCCGAGATGTTGCCACGAGTGTTCCTTCGCCCACATCACTGCCTTGAGTAAAGGCAAATTCTGATACCAGGGCCAGATGATCGCTCCCCACTTTCTGCACGATCAAGATTAAGATTAATCCATATTTCATTGCAGAAAAAGAAAACGGTTAGTCTGGATGACCAGTGGTGATTTGTCTCAGCATAAATCAACTCAAACGTGAAGGTGGCAGCTAATCAGGCATGCTCATAAATTGAGAAGCACTTCAATTTGATAGGAAAATGCAAACAGATGCGTGCAACTGCTACCTATGAACTAGGTGAACAAATGCCTTGCTAATTTTACTGATCTTTCATGTTGTTGCACACTGTAACTTGAATTCTACAACTCAAGGACAAGAGAAAATGGAGTGGAAGGCAGACCAACCAATCAAAACTACTTGTGCAGACGCAGTATTCTTCAGGGTTTGAAACTCGTCCGGCTGAACTATACGAGTAGCCAACCATCACCAGGGCATAATCCAGATTTAATTCTTGGAACTATAGCTCTTTGATAATTTTTAAATAGTTTTGTAACCTGTCTTTATATTATTTACGTAGGACTGTGCAACTGCTACCTATGAACTGTGTTGCTAGCTTTTCTATGGATCAAATTCTTCTGGTTTTCTTTTATTACAGAAACTTTGCATGTTTTTATCTTACTTAGGCAGATCATCTACCCAAGAGTTACAGATAGGATGAGACTGCAAACAATAATTCTTGAGCAACCCCTGTGAATGTCACAATCTTAAATGAAGTCCTTACTTTGCATGGCAAACCACCGGTTCTCCGAAGAATATCAACTGGGGGAGTGTCCAGAACTCTTGTAGGTGCAAGACCCTTTGAGTACCTGCACCGAGCAATAAGCACCCATAGAAATGGTTAATTGATAGTCTCTCAGCTGCTCTCCAGAAAGACGGATCGTCAAACTCTTTTAATGTATGGGGCTTCAGGATATCTAGTCTACCCTCCTATACAAGTTTCAGCTTCGAAATAACGAACCTTGTCACCTTCAGCTGAATTGTTTGGTTCAACTAGGAATACATGAACTGAAAGTAAAGGAAGAAATCTCTCCTAAGAAAACGTGCAATGTCCAACCACGACTTTACCAAATGGATCTGTTTGGGGCAAGCAAACGAACAAGACAAATTTCACATAATCAATAGTGCAACAGCCATTACGTAATGGGCCTCCTCTGCAGATGAGACCTCTTAGATATTTAACATCATGCGGCCTTATAAGCTGTGATGGCTTGTCCAGGTGCCTAAGAATTACATCGGTCGATGCAATGCTATTACTGTGACATATAATCAGTTCTTACGCTCATGACTATTTTCATTCACCACTTTATTTCCAGTTCCTAGTCTAATCAATGGATTCTCTGAGGAGAATCAAAGGTCAAAAATTCGCATTTCAATCGGAAAGCTATTTACTTAGATAAAAATGCTTTTTTTACCCAAGGTAGTCCAGACTATACAAGTATATACTAATACTACCTGTTTATACACACTAATATTCGTCACTGTAGTTTGTCAGAGAAATAATTGCTCGATGCCATATCCTCTTTACATCCAATTTGTAATGATACCATGCACAGATCGTTTGCAGCTCTTACTAAGCTATATATCTGAACATCAATAAGGAGAGAAGAGATTGTGCAGTAATTATGCAGTCAAACCTACGGTTTTTTTTTTTTTCAACTTTCTTTCTTTATCTTCACTTTACTGAGGGCTAATCTTTTAGTTCAACGTACATCACATACCATATATAGTCGACTGTCCCAAAAAATTTTGAGTGGTATGAAGTTGCAAGCGGTTCACCATTTGAGTCCCTCGTTCTCGCTGATCCCTGAGAATATTCAAATTGGAAAAACCCCTCATAATCAGATATCATCATTCTGGAGAGTAGATGAAAACCACAAATTGTCCTATGTTGCAAATTAAGAGATAAGGAACATACCCTTATTGTGGCGTAGGAGCTCTTAAGATACAATGGATGGGCAACAACCTCACCTTCAGCATTACCACCAGCAGTTTTGATCTCTTCGTCAGTCCAGCCACATGCCAAAAATCTATGCTGAACAGCATTTCAGTATAGAAATCTGACAAACGTGAAATAACATTTCTAGCCATATAAAGATTAGGAAGATAAACCAAGCTACTTTTTTTCAGATTGATATTTAGTGTCCAACTCGTAGACAAGCAAAATGGAGCTTTTTGCCCATGGAATGTAAGCTGAAGCTTGACCAGAAGCAGCCAAAAAGCAAATCCAATTGATATACCTGTCTATCAGAAACAAAGAGTTGCTTAAGTCCAGCTTTTCACCAAAAATTTGAGCAGGATGGCAGCTTCTTTGGCCAGATAATTCCCTTCGGTCATATGACATAATATCCAGCTGCAAATGAAATTCAAATTTATTTACAAAAAGTAGCAAGACTAAGAATATAACATATGAGGTGATGCATGATCAATAGAGTAATAGTTGACATCAATAGCACAAAGATCAGAATAAATGAGGAGAAGCGCACCTTAGATGTAGACAAGAACTTGTATATTGCACTCTGTCATTAGTAAGTAAAATATCACGACCGAAGGAATTCACATTGATGGAGGGACCAATAGAATTACTGTGTATGATTACTACCTGTGGAGTGGCGTTGAAGTCACCAGCAAGCAGAATAGGAATACTACCCCATTTTTCTGAGAGAATATGTGCCCTTGAGGAGAGGTGACGAATCTGAAATGTAATAGACATTACATTTGAATGAACATAAGCAATTGTATATTAATTAAAATAGCCATCTAATTAACCAAATGTATTGTGGGACACTTCCCCCGCATCTATTTCCAACAATATAAGAGATCCAGATATTGCATTTGTGAATTTTGAAATACGAACTCCCCTTAAAAGGTGCTAAGTGCCATTAGATGTTTAGAACTTCATCTTTCATGCATCCTGGCAAACGAAAATTAATTTTTTAATGTTCTAAAGGCATGCACGGGAAAATCACCTCTTTTCAGCTTTTCACAGCACATTCAAGAGTTCAACCAAAAAACAAAATTACCAAGACCGGAAAGGACTTGTGTGGTAAAGGCACTGTGTATGTGTTCATCCTCCATCTTGTCCAAAAATTTAGTTTCCTCAGACCTCCCATCTGTTTTATGTGAAAGAGCTGTAACTCCTCTGTTACACTCCACAAACTCCTCCCTCCAAGACATGAAGCCTCAATCACACTCTTACGATCATATGAATACTTTCCAGTTTACAAAGTCATTGCAGCTACCATAATTAACAAACGAGTAGCAAAGTAAGTATATCCAAGCAAGACACTCCAAGGATCTTCGGTTCCTCCTCTAAGCATGATCGACATCATCAACATCAACAACACCTTTATCCCAAACTAGTTGGGGTCGGCAACTAGTTTGGGATAACAGAGGTTAATCATCAAGGCACACATCTTTAATATTTTGATCCTCAGGTAAGATACAAGAGAAAACAAGGTTGCAATACTTCAATGCTCACAGTGGGGGTAGGCTGTAGAGAAAACTTACTTGTCCTAACTTGACATCTCCTCTACTCGGGTTATAGAGTACGTGAATATTGCCGACAAGCAGTTTCTTGGTCTCCGCTTTGCATGCCTTCCTGCAGGAAAAGAAGTGAGATGTGGAGAGAAAAGCAGTCTTTTTATCCAAATGAGTATGAACCGAAAAGGGAAAAAATAAGATGAACCATCAGAATCAGAACACGTGTACTGAATAAATGGAAGAGCCATAGTTGATCTTGTAGAAAGAGTTAAATCAAATGTAGGTCATTTTGAGTAAACTCTTGCTCAAGCTTGGCCATCTAGATACCTACCTGAAAGACAGAAAGCTGTGCTACATTGTCACGAAGACCGAGTTCTTTAAAATTGATGCTCTCTTCTTCTAATAGCCAAAACCTAATTTAGAAAATTTCAGACAATTGCAGTTAGCCAATATAGCTTTGTAGGGAGCGTGGTAACCCATGCCTCATCAGTGTTAACTCACTCGTTTGCTTTCCAAAATATAGCACAACCATCAACAGCATCTCCAGTGCGTCTCTGTCATATCTTAACAGGTAAGCTCTGGATGCCTTTGGCTAATTACATAGTTAGGCAATTAAATATTGGGAAGACAACGACCTTATAAGAACCAACATATCCTGCTCTCTCTAGAATTTTCAAGAGCTCGAAATACTTGTCCACCTCCTACAA
The DNA here is from genome assembly GCA_021437785.1 of Rhodomyrtus psidioides. Classification (NCBI taxonomy): domain Eukaryota; kingdom Viridiplantae; phylum Streptophyta; class Magnoliopsida; order Myrtales; family Myrtaceae; genus Rhodomyrtus; species Rhodomyrtus psidioides. The sequence continues at coordinate 5,491,098 of JAILYB010000015.1, read as the reverse complement.
TCAAGCAAGCACCGATCAGTCTCCTTCTACTCTAGATGTTATGCCACCAGAGTTAGTACAAGTTGATGAAAGATCAGAAAGTCCACCTGCAAGCAGATAATATCCGGATTCCATCCAATCAGCTCTTCGCATATGACACGTTTACGCCGTTCCCATTTCATGTATAGAGAAGGAATATTTGTATACAGATCTCTGTGCTTTGAAGCATTTTTATCTCCCAGAATGTTGTAAGAAACCATCGTAAATTTCGCTGAAACAAACGCATGGAACACCGATGGCAATCAACCTCTTACCGCTTACCTCTTACACGCATAACTAACCATAAAATCACAAGAAGATATAAATTATACCAAAATTGACAGCGCCGCTGCATAATCTCATCTATAACCTGCCTCTAAACCATTCCAGTATACTAGATTGAGAATTGAGTGAGTTATAATTGGTGAATACTGCAATCTGCGCAATTAGCACAGCATTTGAAATTCCACATCCAACACCACTCGCTTACACATGGCCAATTATCACAAACAACACGAGGTGAGACATGACCTAACTTTTCCATATTAAGACTGCAATTGTCAATTTCCGACTCGATATATCGATCTCATCCGCATCAAAGCAGATATGCACTAAACATACCATTCCCCCATTTACATCCTCGTTCAGCAGTTAAACAGTGATTGAGGCAGTCCGAACTGACTGCCGGGATTTCGCTTTGACAATCGCAAACATCTGCGAAGTCAACGCTCGAGCTTACAAAGCTCTCCGAACAAAAAAGAAGCTGGCTGAGACTCCCGGAACATAACGCACCTTGAGAAGCGAGCGGCTGATCGGCCTCGATCCAACGGCGAACGATCTCCGGCGGTCGGCGGGAGCGAGTGGACGACGGCGAGGACGAGGGCTTTGTGGAGTCGCCGGAACAGCAGAGTGCGGAGGATTTGCACGAGGACGAGGACGCAGGTGTCACGGAGAGATGACTTGGAGAGAGTCTGGTGGATAGAGGCGAGCGCGCGCGGAGCCCCGAAGAAGGAGGAGGAGGAGAACGACGAGAAGCAGCTTCGAAGCCCATCGATCTTCGAAGCAAGGAAGAATGAGAAGGGGTGGCCTAACGTGCAGTGCTTTGTGTCGCCTCGGATAAAACGGATTAAGAATTGGCGGTTGGAAACTAAGAGCATGTTTTTTAGGGAAAATGTCAAAAAAGGGCCCCAAGTACACATATTTTTTTCAATTAAGGGCCAAAGCGCAACTTGTGTCAACGAAGGCCTAGAGTGTTTTTTGTGTTTCAATTAAGGGTCTGGCTTTTATCTTTTTCTGCCTTTTATTTTCTGTTATTATTTTTTCTCCTCCCCTCCTACTGTTCCATCGTCTCCCTCAACTCTGCTTAGAGGAAGTGCTGCTCTGGCGTCGTCGCCCACCAGAACCCCCAACACAAGAAACAAACTTCCTCTGTCTCTCTCTCTCCTTCTCGTTTCATCAAGCAGGTACGCAGATTCAACCGCCGCCGCCGTCCTCCATCACCACCCCTTTTCTACGTACACTCTTCACCGGATTCGCAGTATAGGATGCCGCAGGTGGATCTCGAAACACTCGTCTCCGCTTGCGCCGGCGGCGACTCCTACGACCGCAAAATCACCTGCGAGACCATCGCCGGCTTCGGCGGCAGCGGCGGAGAAGGAGGAGGATGAGGAGGAGGGGGAGGGGGACCAGGAAGACCAGGGCCACCACTCCGATTGGCCGGAGATCCCTCCCGACTTTCCACCGGAGTCCTTCTGGCTCTCCAAGGACGCTGAGTTCGACTGGTTCGACCGCAACGCCTTCTACGAGCGCAAGGACTCCACCAAAGCCAGCTCCAACTCCGGGAACCTCAACCCCAGCTCCAGCTCCAACTCGCAGCGCTTCTCCCTCAACCGGAAGTCCAAGGCCTCCATCATCGGCCTCCCGAAGCCACAGAAGTCCTACTTCGTCGACGCCAAGAACCGAAAGGCCGCCACCAAGGCCGCGAACACGCGGCTGTTCCCGAAGCGCAACGGATCGTCGGCCAGGAAATCGAATCCTCCGCTGATCGAGCCGTCTTCCCCCAAGGTCTCGTGCATGGGCAGAGTCCGGTCCAAGAAGGACTGCAACCGCAAGTTACGCAACCGCAATCGCTCGGTCGAATCGGCCGCGGCGAAGGCCAAGCCGGCCGGCAAGAAGATCACCGATGGTGGCCGATTCGAGCTTGGAGTTGCAGGAATATGGCTGGGAGGAACTAAGGAAGGAGATCCCCGATGGTGGCCTGCAGGTTGCAACCATGAGCTGAGGGAGACGATGAACAGGAGGAGGAGAGGAGAAAAAAATAATAACAGAAAATAAAAGGCAGAAAAAGACAAAAGCTAGACCCTTAATTGAAACACAAAAAACACTCTAGGCCCTTCTTGTTACATTTTGGGCCCTTAATTGAAAAAATATGTGCACTTAGGGCCATTTTTTGGCATTTTCCCTGTTTTTTTATGGCAGATTTTCCATGAGATACTCCTAAAACTTTCAAAATATACAATCAAATTTTAAACTTGTCAAATTAATATAATGATTTTTTTTCTGTTAACTCCATATAAAAACTCTGAATTTTTATTTTATTTTTTTTAGCTATCCTACATGGCGCGGCGCTAACCATCGTGATGAACAAGATCGAAAGAATATTGTTGTGGTCCAAATCTATTTTTCATCTAAATTTTTTTAAAATATAAAATATAAAATAAATATAAAAAAGTAAGAGGAGGCAAAAGACTTGGCGACCTTCGCCTAGATCTGGCTCGAACCTCCCTTAAGATCCGTGTGAGGGTCGATAGGCTCTGCAATTGGCAAGGGTCATCGGCCTACCCTCAATGGCCCTTTCCGGCGATGGTGGGTGGAAGCGACGAGCGCCCTACAACCCTCGCTCTCTTCTACCTCTTCCTCTCCCCCCCCCCCCCTCTTTTTTTATTTAGTTTATTTTTTTAATTTAAATAATATTTAGGTTATTTGAATTAGATAAATAGATTTGGATCAAAACAATGTCGTCTTGATATTGTTTTTCATGATTTAGCCACGTCGGCACCACGTAGGAGAGCTAAAATAATAATAATAAAGTCACATTTGCGTTTTTCGTTAGCCATGGTGGCCGAAGTTAACGGAGTGACTTGATTGCATTAATTTGACAAGTTTTAGAACTTGCGCTTTTTGAAAAGTTTTAGAATTCAATTTCACTTGTAAGACTTTCAGCGCACTTATCCCTTCATTCAATAGAGTCTGAATTATTGATTAATTTATGTGTAATTGTACATATTAATCATATTTTCAAGATTTTGAAGTATTCAGTGTAAAATAAATGCAAGAGTTGCAAGATTAAGTTATGCTTCAAAAAATATAATGTAGATAATTATATCTAGATTACATAGTCCGTTACTTTTGAAGTGACCATGTATTCTTCTTCCTTTTTGCAATATATCCACTATGGCCAAGTACGATCAGGTCAATTAATCCGGATCCCCTACCATTATGGTAGGGGATCATTATGTTTTGAGCCCTTAGATCTTCCCCCTTATTTTAGGGGGAAGATCTAAGGGCCCAAAAGGCTATGATTTCCTACCTTTATGGTAGGAAATCCTAGCCCTCAATCAATTACAAAACAGTACATCTAAATTAACCTTTCGTTCCGAACAAAAAAAAAAAAAAATTTAACCTTTCGTGAATTTTATCTCTCTCGTTTGATTGACTCGTTTTTTCATGCATCACCGTCGCGAGACATAACCACTATGGCCAAGCACCTTTTCCACGTGGCAATGGTCATGTACGGGGAATTTCGCGACTCGATAATGTGAGGTTTGCTGCACTTTAGACAATTCATTAGGATTAAGATGGCGGATACTATTCATTCCAAAAGAGTATCGGCAAATTTGTGACCTTAAAAAGATGGAAAAAAAAAGTTAATAGCACGGAGATTTATAAAATGCATGAATATAAGCCATTCGTTAAATTATCCAATCGCGACGCATATGATGCACCGGATAGATTAACGTTGCGAGTCAAATCTTACGTCGCAGTGTTACTATATGCACGCAAGTATTTCTTCTTCATATGAGCTATCGAATTACGCAAACTTTACTCTGATTTACCAGGCAATGACTCATTATAGTTAAAATCGGGGTAGTGATTCGTGTATATAATTTCATAGGGTGAATGAGGCTGCGTTTGGTAATGCTTCCTGGAATATGTTTCTGTTCCAAAAGTGTTCAGAACACTTTTGGAATATAAACGCGTTTGGCAAAAAAATATTTCAAAAGTGTTCCGGTCCTAAAAAAAGAAACAAAAAAAAAAACGTGATTTTTTGCTTCTGGAACACTTTGGGTCCTAACGCTCTCTGGTTGCCATCGATTGCCGCCGGTCACCGCCGCCACCGCCGGTCTCTCGCCGGCCGGCCGCCGCCGCCATCGATTATTCCTTTTGGCGAGAAATTTTTTTTTTTAACTTACCAAATGCGTTTTTGTTCCCAAAAATCGTAGCCGGGAACAAAAACACAAAAAAATATTTCTGTTCCAAATATGTTCCCAGGAACATAAATGTTACCAAACGCAGCCTTAGTTGTCCTTTGCTGCTTGTTATTTTTAGCAGGCCCAAACGAGCCAGGCCTCAAACTTAAGATGAGCCGAACTCGCGTGAACCGGGTCGAAGCGATGATGGCGAGACGCTCTACGGCCCAAGCTCGAAGGTATGCTCACTGCAATACTATTTTCAGAGGGCTTTTGGTCCTAGCGAGCCACGTGTCGCCATCGCAACGACTCAAACAGTTCCCGGTTTACCAAACGCCCAAATCCTTCCCCTCAACACCACAAAAATTAATCCCAACGATTTTTCTTTTCCCAATTTTTTCAAAAAATTTCCCCCAAATGATTTGTTTCGAAGCTCACTGAAAAATATCAGAGAGAGGGGGAGAGAGAGAGAGAGAGAGAGAGAGAGAGAGCCATCTCTGGAATTTCCATGGAGACTGCAATCTGCGGTCGAGTTGCTCTTTCCCCAAATCACGTTTTCAACAAATCGGGTAAATACTGCATGCGGTAGCAGCATCTTCGTATGTGGCTTCGCGATTCTTTCGGTGATTTGCAATGTCTCGCATGTTCCTCGACCTTTTTTTCTTTCCAAGTGAACTTGTTCTTCTTGTGGTCCGATTTGGGTGTTCTTGTATCGGTCGAGGATATCGATTCCGCGACCGAAGATGACCTCTTCGTTGGGTCGGTTAATCTTGTTTGCCGGTGATATATTGATTGGCTCGGCGGACGAGGATGTTGCCTGGGATGCCGAAGTTTGTGAGTACGGGTCGAGCGAACTGTCGAGCCTGGATTTTATTCTAATCTTTCTTAACTGGGGACCCTTAGTCACGAATTCATAAGATTGTATGGCAGCATTGTCAGTGGCGGGTGGTTGGCAAACCATACGCTATTCTTGTCGGAGCTCAGAGACTGTCTAGTGCTGCTCTCCACGGGGTAATTTGGTCGACACCCTGGAATGAAAACTTGGAGAGGAAGTAGCATTGGCCCACCTTGACACATGAGGGAAAGATGAGAAGCTTGTAGTTGTTTCCTCGACTTTGCTACGCGGCAAAGAAGTTCAAGATTAGGGTATTTTGATGCGATTTGTTCTTTATACTTAGCTAAATGGGATTTTCAGCTGATGAACCGCTTTCCAACTGGACTGCAAATGGTTTAGAGTTGGTGCAAGTGGCTGAATGTGTAATCCATAATGGAAGACTGTAGTTGGTTATGCTTGTAACTGGTTCATGCTTTATTTGAAATCGGGAGTGTGTGTAGCATATAACATGTCTGCAAAGCAATTTTTCATTGTTCTTCCTAATATGCTGACAGTTGGCATTAATCAATTATGTTCAGAAATGGAGGTTTTGTATTTTCATGTGCATATAGGGGTAATTTGCATATAGGTAGGCTGAGCCATGCATGTTCTGCTTGCTGCATTTTACTTCTATCTACTCTCTCCAATACAGACTGTGGATGTGTCCTGCATCAGCTGTTATTTGTGCATCTCTTTGATTTTTTTGTTAGCAGTTATGGCATATTTACCTTTAGTGGGTCTTTTATTGGTCATTATACATCTTCCACAGTGCTTCTTATATTTCTATGTTATGATTCTTATGACTGGCGCAGGGGATAGGCATTACTTTAATAAAAAATGCTCTTACAGAAGCAGTTTAACGACAATGTCCACCACTGCATTAGGAAAGGGTGGTGGGTTGTTGGAGAGGCCAACCGTAGAGACAACACCTGGTCGGGAGTCTGAATTTGATGTGAGGTATCGACACTAAAATGCCTTTGGATCTTTTCCATAATCTAGAGCCCAGCTCATGTCTGTACCATTCCACAACAGAATGGTATCCTCGCCATTTTCCTGTTAAATTGCCTAGCAATTCGCTGACCTTAATCCCTGGGTTGAACTATAGCTGCTATTATATGACAATTAATGGGTGGGAACTCTCCTGGCCTACTCTGCTCTGCACCATTTAAACAACGGATCACTGGGTTTTTCCACATGGTTGATTGGGTGTTAGGACAAGTCATTTTATATTTGATTGCATTCGTGCTTGACCTGCACTGTGTATGCCAATTTTTGTTCGAGTATGACTGCCATTTCTAGCATCATGGCCAAACCCCCTTTTTTAAAAATAATTGCAGTTGAAATTGTGGGTGGTATTAAGGATGTGGTACAATGAATAGAATACTGCACTACTATTGTAAGCAAGCAGTATGGTGTCTTTGATGTCACTAATAAACGAGTGTGCAATATCTTTTTGGTCTTTTCTTTTTCTCGTCTCCCTCCTCTTGATGGATGAATCTAGAGCAGCTAGGATACGTGTAACCATCCTGCTTCTATGTGTCTCAGAAAATCAAGGAAAACAGCCCCTCCATACCGTGTGCTGTTGCACAATGATAATTTCAACAAGAGGGAGTATGTCGTTCAAGTGCTCATGAAGGTTATCCCTGGAATGACGCTGGACAATGCCGTTAACATCATGCAGGAGGCACATTACAATGGACTGTCGGTCGTGATTATATGTACCCAAGCGGACGCAGAAGAGCACTGCATGCAGCTCAGAGGTAACGGGCTTCTGAGCTCGATTGAGCCAGACAGTGGTGGATGCTGAAGTTAACAACCACGACAGTCCATTTCTCCATAATGCTCTGTGTAGTAGTTGATTTCGGCATCTGAGTATAGAGTCAGCTCTTATGTATATAGTAGATGGAAAACGCTCATATTAATCAAAATGCGACTCCCATACTTCAGAAAATCATGCACTCCAACGGGTTGAGATGCATGATGATGGTGACATTCAATTATGTGGTTGTGTTTGGTTGATGGGAAGAGTCAACTCCAACGGGTTTCTTTCTTACACCTTGCATCTTTATCCATGTCTGGAGATTGATGGGATGTATCTGCCATAACCCGTGAGGCCGGTGATCAGTCTGTACTTTCGCTGAACCGTATTTGACTGATGAGAATTACACTTCATGGAGCTGCTCCCATCTTTGATTCACTAGACCGTTGGATAACATCTTTCAGGTTTTTTCTTTGGATAACTTCGTCAGTTGAAATTTCGAAAGTGACCCTCGAAAATTTCCACACTTCTTTAAACGGAATCTTTTCACCTTTGCATAGTTTTAAGTTTACTAAGTCTTCAAGCTTCTTTTTATTCTGGTTTTTATTTCGGTTTTACCATGCGGACCAGAGAATCAGCCAGACACCGGTAATCTATACGATCATATAAAGAAAGTCCTCGTATTTTCATGAAAGTAAACGATAAGTGCATTGGAAAATTTGGAAGTCCTAAAATTTGTTACGATGCAATTGAGTTTTAAAATTTGGAAAAGTACGATTAAATTTTAATTTTTTTCAAATTAGTGCAATCGTGTCTTTTTGTGTATTTCATTAATTCTAGCTGATGAAAAATGTTAACGTGATTTTTTTTTAATATTCTCTCTCCTACATGGCTTAAATGACGTTTTAATTTGAATTCAAATTTTTTACACAATTTTTATTTAAATTAATTTAGAAATAAGCTAAAAAAAGAGTGAAGCTTACCATCGCTGTCTCGCCGCTAGTGCCGAGTAGGGCTGATGAGGATCGGAGCTAGCTGACTTGGATCGTTCCTAGCCAGTGGTCAACAACCCTCGCCTGTAGGCCAAGCCCTCACCCAGATTTGGGCGATGATTGGCAGCTCTTTCCTAGATCGGGCGTGGGTTGGCGATCCTCACTTGATCTGGGTGATGACTGTGATCCTCGCCTATAGTTGACAAGGGTCGCTAGTCGCTGGCCAATGATCAAGGCCTAGCGACGACAAGGGCTATGCATGCCCTCTCACCCCATCTTCTTCTTCTTCTTCTTCTTCTTCTTTTAAATAATCAATTTTAGCGTAATTTTAAATTTAATTTAACTAATTCTTGTTCTAAAAATCACATTTGTGCAAAAATAACGTCCTCTTGGATTTATATTTTATGTTTTAGCCATGTCGTCGCCATGTAAAAGAGAGAAAATATTAAAGAAATCTAAGTTATTATTTTCCGTTATTCCAGTTGGACGAAGTTAATTAAAAGACATGACCGTATTAATTTGACAGGTTTTACGATTCGATTGCACCTTTTGTAATTTTTAGTGCTCAGTTACATTTTCATGATAAGATTAGGACTTTCAGAGCTCTTATTCCTCAAAACAAAAGCAAACTCGAAGATTAAATTCGATCTTAAAATTTTACCCATAAATTTCCCATAAATCAATACAAGGTTTTGAGATAAAACCCTTTATTACTTAACAACTAAGAGATAGAAATGTGATTAAACTTGATAATATTATCATTTAAAAGAAGATGAGACGATTATAAATCGACATATCAAAATTTCTATGTTAAAACTTTAAGATGGAATCATCAGGGTCGTTGCCTAAACACAAACATAAAAATTCAGAAAAAGTTAAAGAAAGAAAGAAAGAAAGAGAGAGAGGGAAAAAAAGAAAAAGCGAAAGCAGTCAACTCTTACGAACTGCCCCCACCTTCTTTCCTTGACATCCAATAATAGCTTCCCCCTAATCAAAGCAAAAATACCCCCCCCCCCCATTCAAAAACACTCTTTTGATGACAGTACCCTGGCTTAAAGATACTATGCGACGCATTGGTTGACCATACAAGAACCGAAGCATTGATAATTGGGTCGGGATCCCGTGACATAATAATGTCACGGAATCATAGCCCCCCGGAGCCGTCTGATCACCCCCTGCCTCGGTGATCCCCTGACTCTATGTAAGGGGATTCGGATCCTTGATAATTCACCTCAGGCGCAGGACGTCATTATACGATTCCCCTCGACAGCAGCCGTTCAAAGATGACGTGGAGTCCACCTTCGCCATCATCACTTTTCAAATTGAGAGAAAATATTTTTCATTCTCTTCATTTCAAGAAATACCTTCGAATTTCAGGTCTCACGGTCTAAGGACTTCACTCGGGCTTTCCCCTGATCAAGCAAAAGCATCCCACTCACTCAAGAACACTCTTTACCTCTCTCACTTTGTTTTTTGTTTTCCCTCACCTTAACCCCCACTAAAAAAAATTAACCAAAGTTAGGTCCCAAACACCCTTTTCCTTTCCCTTCCCCCATTCAATGCTTTTTCAAACCCCGCCCCCCCCCCCCCCCCCCCCTCCCCTCTCTCTCTCCCCAATTTTCGGATAAATAACACGCCAATCTCCAGCTGTGTTCATCCACTTCTCTTTCCTTCTCTCCGAGCTCGAAACAGCGGCGGGAGGAGCGCAACGTAGAAAAGGCAGGAAAGAATGAAGCCAGCGTACGCAAATGCCTTCCTCTTCTCTCTCCTGTCCGTCTCCTTCACCTTCACCTTCTTCCTCCCCGCCGCCTTCTCTAGGTCAAATTTGAACCCCTCTCCCACCGCGAGCCTCGACGTCGCCGCTTCCCTCCAGAACGCCCAGCGCGTCCTCTCCTTCGATCCCCTGTCCCGGACCCCCTTCTCCGACCAAGAGCAGGAGCAGACTCCGCCGACCTCGTTCTCCGTCCGGCTCCACCCGAGAGAGTCCCTCCTGAGGACCCCGTACGGGGGATACGAGGCCCTCGTCCTCGCCCGGCTCGCCCGCGACTCGGCCCGCGCCGCCGCGCTCGCCGCCAAGCTCGCCCTCGCCCTCAACAACGTCACCCGGACCGACCTGACCCCGCTCCAGACGGAGGTCCAGCCGGAGGATCTCTCCACCCCGGTGGTCTCCGGCACGAGCCAGGGCAGCGGCGAGTACTTCTCGCGCATCGGCGTCGGCACCCCGGCCAAGCAGTTCTACATGGTGCTCGACACCGGGAGCGACATCAACTGGCTTCAGTGCCAGCCGTGCACCGACTGTTACCAGCAGGCCGACCCGGTTTTCAACCCTTCGTCGTCGTCCTCGTACGGGGCTCTCACCTGCGAGTCGCCGCAATGCGGGTCGCTCGAAGTCTCCGCTTGCCGCACTGGCAAGTGCCTCTACCAGGTCAGCAAGTGGCACTGTAGCACTTCACGGTCAATTAAATTTCGAGTCCCGATTTTGAAAAAAGTCATTTAAAAAATTGTCACCCGTACAGGTTTCGTACGGCGACGGGTCGTTCACCGTCGGCGATTTCGTGACGGAGACGGTGTCGTTCGGTGGCTCCGGGTCTGTGAACAACGTCGCTCTGGGATGCGGGCACGACAACGAGGGGCTCTTCGTGGGCTCGGCGGGCCTGCTTGGGCTGGGCGGCGGCCCCTTGTCCCTGACGAACCAGATAAAGGCGAGCTCGTTCTCGTACTGCCTGGTGGACCGCGACTCGTCCGAGTCGTCGACCCTGGAGTTCAACTCGGCCGCACCCGGCGTCGAGTCGGTGTTCGCCCCGCTGGTGAAGAACGGCAAGGTGGACACGTTCTACTACGTGGGGCTGACGGGGATGAGCGTGGGAGGGGCGATGCTGTCGATCCCGCCGTCGCTGTTCCAGATGGATGACTCCGGCAACGGGGGGATCATCGTCGACTCGGGGACGGCCATAACTCGGTTGCAGACCCAGGCGTACAACTCGCTCCGCGACGCCTTCGTCAGGCTCACCCCGCACTTGAAGTCCACCAGCGGAGTGGCCCTCTTCGACACGTGCTACGATTTCAGCTCGCTCTCCAGCGTGCGGGTCCCGACGGTGTCGTTCCAGTTCACCGGTGGCCGGTCGTGGTCGCTGCCGGCGAAGAACTACCTGATACCGGTGGACTCGGCGGGCACATTCTGCTTCGCCTTCGCCCCGACGACGTCGTCGCTGTCCATCATCGGGAATGTGCAGCAGCAGGGGACGCGCGTGACCTTCGACCTGGCCAACTCGCGCGTGGCGTTCACCCCCAACAAGTGTTAAGGGAAGGGAACCACTAGATTTTGGGGAACCAAAGGCCTGAAAATTTACGGCTTTTACCCCCCTCTCAGAAGTCAGATCTCAGAGAGAGAGATAAAAGGATGTGAAAGATGAGATTGTAATTTTTTTTTCCCTCAAGCTTTTAAAATTGACGCTATAGGTATAGGGTATTATTAGTGTTGTTTAGGGGCGCCATAAGATGATAGTAAATGCGAATTTGCCTGGTTGGTGGGGCGGGCGAAAGATGGGCCCCACCAAAATAAGTGCAAATGAGGTTTGTAATTTGTATTTGGTGTGAGTGGCGAGTCTGGCAATTTAATGTCCATTTATGATAGCGCAGGGAATAGGTGACGAGGGCTTTGTTTGGCAAATTTGGATGAACATGCGGGGCAATTATGGTATTCAGCGAAAAAAAAAAAAAGAGGGGGCGCGGGGGCTGGGTCTCGTGGGGGCCAGAGGCTCACGTTTGATTGGAAGGTGTGCATGCGCGACACGTGGCAGCGTCGTGGCGGTAGATTGGATTTTTTTTTTGGGGGGGGGGCCCTTATTTCGGAAGACGGATGAATTTGTTGAACTTTTATTAATTTTTTTTCCTCCCTCAAGGGACAAACGTTGTTTTCTGGGAGGAGGGGGGGTGTTGGTGGGGGGGGCACACTTCATCGAGAAGTGCGTAGTGGGAAACAGATCACATGAGGGAGTGGGGCCCTCCTCAGATTGACAGTGAAGTGCGTCAGTCAATAGGAAGGACGAGGGTGGATCGATGATGTATATATATTATAGTTTTGTGGGTCGGGTCCCGGGGATGTGGGGCGAAAGGCGAGGGGTGTCGCTGGGGGCTGGTCCCGTGATTGTCGGCAGCTTCCCTGATCTCTCTCTCTCTCATCAATGATTCATTTAGGGGGGGGGGGGGGGGGGGGGGGGGCGTGGATTGGTGGGTGGTGGTCCGACTCCGATCCAATCAATGGCGTTGCATGCGCATCTGGATCCCCGCAGGACATGAATGATTTGTGTCGTTGATTATGTTAAAAAGCCTTTTGGGTTTTAGGGCCTGGTTGTATCACTTGGTTAAGGAACTGAACATGTAAAAGAGTTAGAAAATTCTAAACTAATACATTTACGATAAATATATTTTAAATTTTTTTTTATCACAAAAAATCTTAAATTCGTACCCTAGCGATAAATTTATTTCAATTTTTTTTATATCATCATCAAAAGTCATAAATTGATCCTTTTGTGATAGATCTATCTGTGCTAAATTAATTCTTTTGACCAAGAGAAATCTCAAATTGGTCCATCTGTGCTGAATTTATCCTCCATTAAATTTGATTGATATAATGAAAAATCTCAAATTAATAAACCTATGACAAACATAGGGTAGAATTATACCTGTGAACTGCTACATGCTATCCAACTTAATAATTTGACGGTTAGATTTAATGAAAACTAATGATGGATAAATTTGTCACAAGTGTGCCCGTTTGAGATTTTTAATGGTCAAAAAATTAATTTGAGGTAAATTTATTACGAGTATACCATTTGAGATTTTCTGTGGTATTAACCCTATGCAAAAAAAAGAACGTCACTTTCCTTTGGGCTCTTTTAGAAAAATTATGAAAAAAAGTCTTATATTTGTTGCAATTTGGTTATAAACTTTTTAATTATGCCAATTAGAGGTGTGCAAAGCACTCGAAAACCACTAAGATCGGATCGGTATCGGCGGTTCCTAAGGGAACGGATTCGACTCCCGATTCCAAGTACTGAACCGGCCATCGGGACCGGATTGGTAATATAGATACCCTATTTAATATAATTTAAAAAAAAATCTTCAATCTCTAATTTAAAACTCGTTCATCTCATCTCAAACTCTCGCTTTCACTTTGATCTCTTAGTCTCAATTCCCATCGATTCACGGCCCATGACTCACAATCTCGATTCTCATTGACTCACGGCCTCAACTCTCAACTCCCATCAACTCACTGTTGTGCCTTCGGCCATTCATCACCTCCCTCTCTCGCTTTCAATTGCTTCCATTTGCTTAATGGGACCGGCACCATGGACCCACCCGAGAAGCGGACTGGGTGGATTCATGGAACCAACGGACGATTCCCAATTCAATTTTTTTGAAATCAACTTTTAGTGGACGTTTCCCGATTCTAGGGTGAAATCACTCATCCATATCATGCTCACCCCAAGTGCCAAAGGGGTCCTAAACATTTTCATATTTTTTTCCGTTAAGTCTACCCTACCAATTTTGGCTAGAAACTGATTACATAGACACCGGCTATTCTACGTAGCACAGCCATCGCTAATGCAATTTTTTTTTTTGCAATTTTTATATTTTCTTTTATGTCTATTTTTTTGAATTTTTTTCTTTTCTTTTGTATTTTTTTTAATTAAGAGTTGATCGAGGCCCGACGATCTCCATTGTAGGTCCTCGCCGATCGCTGGGTGAAGATTGCGAGTCCTCACCCGCTGTGGCGAGGGTGACAGTCCTCGCTCTGTTGTGAGAGAAAGCTCCTAGTGATTGGTAAGGGCTCGTTGCCCTTGCACTTGGCTGGCGAGGACCGTGACCATCCCCCAATGGCCGACGGAGGTTGCCGGGCCTCACCGGCCCTTAATAATAAAAGAAAAGAAAAGAAATTTTAAAAAAAATGACGTCAACGCCGGCAGCGTCATGTAAGATGACCTGCGTCCGTGTCATCAACTTCCGGTCAAAATTGGCAGGATGAACTCAATTGGTGAAATATAAAAAGGTTTAGGATTGAGCCGACACAGTTGTAATGAGTACATAATTTTTTTCCGATTATTTCTTCCATATGCTTGCAGGTTAATTAGCTCTCGACGCCCTAATTAAGAAGACCCGTTCGCGTCCTCACGTGAATAGATTTGAGCGTTCGATTGAACACCGAGAATTTTCATTTCAAAAGCGCTCGAAACGCTGATGCATTTATTTCGTGCGCTATCATGTTGTGGTGAGAACGGCAACCATCGTTTCTTTGGCGCTTTTGACGGTTCCCACGTGAGAAAAAAGGCAAATCGTTCCGCTCTTCGCAACGATGTCTTTCGAGATTTCTCTTCTTCGTCGATAGTCATAAATCAGTTTAGCAAAAAGTTAATGTGAATGCAGCTAATCGTCAAAATCGAAGCTCCAAAAAGTGAAAAGCCACGGCCTTTCGTCTTCCGACCTTCCTACCTTCTCGTGATGCAATAGCGGCAGTAAATTTCTTCCGAGGGAAAGCAACCTCACGTTGACATTTTACGACTGACCCATCTCACATCTGGCAGTAATTTCTTGATCAGACGGTTCGCTGTCGCGGGAAGCCTCGGTAAATTCGAAAGGCTAGGGTCTCGAATCTGTCTAGGAAATTGCTTCATCCGAGGATGATCGGAGGATCAGCCTACGATCCATCGAAAGAAAGAAAGAACAGAAAACAGAGTGGGGATCCGTCATCCTAATTCGTCTCTACACCCGACAATAGGGACAATAATTTAAGGAAATATCTGGTGAGGAAACGCGGATTAATTTAATTGGTTCGATTGGGGGGAGATTCTCGCACCTAAATATAGTTTAGTAAGAGGACAAATATATAGAAATCAGACTTTGTAACCATAGTTTAAGAAGCCTAAGTGTAAAAAAAAAATATATTGAAAAATTGATGCGTTGTACCTCTCACATCAAATCAAATAGCCTAAGTTGGCGATAATTTATTACCACGACAAATATCTCGAAGCGGATCCCGCATTATTTAAGGGTTGTCGGGTCCATATTCCATGTGATTTTTTTTCTTCTTCTTTTTTCTCGTCTTTCTTAATGCTACAATTCTTTACATACAAATATATATTTATGAATCCGGTGCCTCGTCGTCACTGCCACGACCCTTGGCGGCACCGATGTACATCACATGCGCGCGAGAAGTGAACCTTCCGAGAACTGAACCAATCACATTTCTCGTCAGATCCGATCGATCCCTAAAGAGGATCGTTTAGCCACGAAGTAGCATCCAAACTTCAATTGGGATTTCTTTTTCGTAAAGTCCAACGGTATTCCATATGCAAAGGATAGACCGCGTGAAGCTTTCGGACCAAACCTCCCTATTTCGTGCCACGGTTTCTTGCAGAAATTCAGTGGCCGTCGTTCTCCTTCCCCTTCACATTTGAAGGGCGGTGCATCGACCCGGACCAGAAAAGGGTAGGGGGGCGTGATGGGGATTCGCCTGTCGGAGCTGCCGGTTCACGAGGATAACGTAATGCATTTCTTGTCTTCATTTGCCTAACTTCTTCAAAATATCGAGCGCGGTCCATCCTAGAGGGACCCAAGAAATAAAGGCGTATAGAGGGTTAATGGAGACTCTCTTATGAGTCATGGCCATGGCCGAGGGCACCGGATCACGGGATCGCCGCCATGGCCGAGAGTCGCTTATTTCATCGATCGTCTTTCGTTCGATTGAAGTCATTCTTTTAAAAATAAAAAAAAATTTCCTTTCAAGTCGTGAAATAGATTCCCCTTTGATTTCCCACCTCCCAACTGATTCTTAATTCGACAAAAAAAAAACCGATTCTTAATAAAGATAAACAGGTATTTTTGGCCGTCAGAATTTTTTTTCCCTGATTTTTTCTAATGCAATTCATATTTTCCAAGCATCCCCGCAAAATATCTCGAGTGGTTAACAAAAAATCTCTCTGAGCATTAATTACAAACTGGGACGAAAATTCTTGGTGGTTTTCGAATGCACGTCTTTGTCAACAGACATTGCCGTCGGGGATCGCCATCATGGGCCGAAATCCGATGATCTTGTAAAGCCCAACTAGGCTTATTAGGACTTAGGCCCAACTCAGCTTTTTAACTTGAATGAGTTCGGGAAAAATCTTAATTTTTCAGCATAATAAATTAATAATTAGACTTTTTTTTTTTGTTTTGTCGAAACATAATAAATATCTTGTTGATAGAGTTGCTCCCCTTTTACAACCTTACAGAATTATGGGATGTTGCGAAAATTACCTAGGCCTGTATTCTGTTAGGAGAATAGTCACAATCAAACTAAAGAATTATGGGATGTTTTTTCAAATTCCCCCCCAAAAAAAAAACTGGTTTTCAAATATTAAGGAAGGAAATCGAGACGGTCTAGTATTAGGGATTCAGATCGCTTAACCTTTTAAGATTAGGGTCGTCATTGCATTAGGAATCGTGAAGTTTTTTTTTAGTTGCTTGGACACATGTTAATAAAATACTATAAAAAGTTATGGCTCCAAATAAACAAGGCCTTAAAACTAAAATAAAAGCGATATTCCACAACTCCATTCTAACAAATTAGCGAGCTCGACTTGATTCGTCAAAAAATTGAGACCTGGCTCAGTAATCTAGCCTGCTCTCTCTATAAGTTAACATGGCCTTTTTAGCTATTGAGATGCATGCGCGAGGAGCTGTAGTACCGAAGCATTGGGGGTGGTGTATAAAGATGCGTCCAACTAAATAAATCGATAGATTTGACTTACACTCTGTTGGAACAAAAAAAAAAACACAATATGGGTGACCTTTCGGAAATAAAAGCGAGGCACGAAATGGATGGAGAAAACTCTGTATATTGAAGAACTTGATTTGGCTTATCTCTCTTGCTTCTTACAATACAACTAACTCAAGTAGTTATAGAGGAAATTCTAACACTTATGAAGACAACTTTATTCAAACTCACAAGACAACACCCAAGACAATATCAATGCTTAGTGAATCCAACGACCACTTTATAAAAGACACAAGACAACACCCAAGACAACATCAATGCTTAGTGAATGCAATCCTTGGTACAAGCTCCAAGATGCATTTATTCCTCCATGGCTCTTCAAGATCCATTGCATTTACTCCTCCAAAGCTAATCAATTTTATTAGCATTTCAATAGCCTCCCTTAAAATTGATTTCCGTAACAAGCATCTTCTTCAATTTTTCGAACGAATCCGCCTTCAATGGTTTCGTCAAAATATCTGCAAGTTCATCTTATGATCTGCAGAAATTAAGTTCGATTTCACCATCTTTGACTCGCTCGCGAATATAATGATACTTGATGTCAATGTGCTTGCTCCTGTCATGAAATACATGATTCTTGGCTAATGCAATAGCTGACTTATTGTCACACATTATTTTTGTAGGACCCGTTTGTTTATGCATCAATTTATGTAGCATCCTACGAAGCCATATCGCCTGACAAGCCGTTGAAGCTAATGCCATATATTCTGTTTCAGCTGTCGAGAGAGCAACAACTTGTTGCTTTTTGGAAGACCAAGAGAATACTCCTGATCCAAGAAAGAAAGCATACCCCAATGTACTTTTTCGAGTCTCGGTATCACCTGCCCAATCACTGTCTGTGTACCCCACTAGACCAAAATTGTCAGAGTAAGAATGTAAAATTCCATGATCACGGGTTCCACTAACATACCGTAAAATTCTCTTTGCTGCTTGCAAATGTGACTGGTATGATTTTTCCATGAACCTGCTAATAATACCCGCTCCATAGGTAATATCTGGCCTTGTAGAAACTAAATATCTCAGGCTGCCAACAATGCTTTCAAAATAAGTGGGATTTACCAGTTCACCGGTTCCTTCTTTCTTCAGCTCCAATCGTTCTACTACGGGAGTTCGGATTGGCTTCAGCGATTCCATTTTAAATCGCTTCAAAACATCATTAGCATATTTCTGCTGGGAAATAAATATGCCATCATCTGTTTGCTTCACTTTAAGACCAAGAAAATAGGACATCAGTCCCAAATCAGTCATCTCAAACTGGCTAGTCATAGCCTCCCTGAATTTAGCAAATATTTTTTCACAGCTCCATGCAAATATCAAGTCATCAACATAAATACACACAATTAAGATGTCACTGTTAGCATTTGACTTGATATACAGTGTATGCTCATAAGGGCAATTTTGAAAATCATGCTCCAACAGGTATGTGTCGATACGTGTGTACCAAGCACGTGGTGCCTGTTTTAATCCATACAGAGACTTCTTCAGTTTGTAAAACTGCTTTTCATGCCCTTTCTCATAACCCTGTGGCTGTTCCACGTAGACTTCCTCTTCAAGAACACCATTGAGGAATGCTGATTTCACATCCATTTGATGGATCCTCCAACGATTTTGAGCTGCAAGTGCTAATGCCATCCGAATGGTATCCATCCGGGCAACTGGTGCAAATACTTCAAAATAATCAATACCCGGCTTCTGCTTGTAGCCTTTTACAATCAGTCTGGCCTTGTAACGGTCCACCTGACCGTCGGGTTTGTACTTTGTATTGTATACTCACTTAACACCAATAGGCTTCTTACCAGGTGGTAAAGAAGTCAACACCCATGTGTCGTTCTTCTCAATGGAGTGAATTTCTTCATCCATTGCTTCAATCCACTTTTC
The DNA here is from genome assembly GCA_021437785.1 of Rhodomyrtus psidioides. Classification (NCBI taxonomy): domain Eukaryota; kingdom Viridiplantae; phylum Streptophyta; class Magnoliopsida; order Myrtales; family Myrtaceae; genus Rhodomyrtus; species Rhodomyrtus psidioides. The sequence goes on along the minus strand of JAILYB010000015.1, from coordinate 5,472,290 downwards.
ATCTACAGCTGCTTCATCATAGGTTACAGGGTCACAATCAGCAAATAAACAAAAGTTTACCAGTGTTTCATCAGTGATTTCGCTATCATTGTCTCTATTTCTTGTGACCACATAATCTCTGAATTTTACTGGCGTCTCCTTCAGTCGTTGTGAACGACGTAGTTGTGGTTCTGAAACTGCTGTTGGTGAAGATGTACCTCTAGTTGAAGATGATGAGGAAGATAGATTACTCGTTGAAGATGATGGAGGTGTTTTTGTCTCACCCCCCAGTGGTTCATCTTCGATGGTGATGTTTTTCTGGTCACCCTTCTGATTCCAGTTCCAGATTACATCTTCTAAAAACTGGACATCCCTGCTGATAATGACTTTCTCAGTGACTGGGTTATACAGCTTATAACATTTAGTTGTATCACTGTAGCCGATGAAGATGCACTTCTCGCTTTTGTCATCCAGCTTCTTTCTTCGCTCGTCTGGTATATGGGGATATGCCACGCACCCAAATACTCGTATGAACGAAACATCTTGTTTGTTTCTACTCTAAGCTTCTTCTGGAGTTCTTCTAGGAACACTCACTGTTGGACACCTGTTTAGTACAAATACAGCACAAGCAACAGCTTCTGCCCAAAATTTCTTGGGCAAATCTTTAGCTTTCAGCATACTTCTTGCCATTTCAAAAATTGTCATATTTTTTCTTTCTGCTATACCATTTTGCTGAGGAGTATAGCTGGCAATCAACTGACGTTTGATTCCATGAATTTTACAATATTTGTGAAATTCATTTGAGGTAAATTCTCCACCTCTATCCGATCTCAACGTCTTCAATTTAAAGCCACTTTATTTTTCAACATAGACTTTAAACTCTTTAAACTTGCCAAAAGCTTCATATTTTTCCCTCAAGAAGTGTACCCATATTTTTCCTGCTAAAATCTTCGACAAAAATTAGCATGTACCTTTTTTGTCCAAACGATTCCATCTCAACAGGGCCACATATGTCGGTATGTACCAACTCCAGCGGTTGGTTTGCTCTTCTGGCTTTTCCAATTGGAAAAGAGTCTCGGTGTTGTTTTCCAACGAGACATCCTTCGCAAGGATGCCCTGGATCGTTAATCAACGGCATGCCGGTCACCATCCTTTTCTGGACTAATTGCTTCATTCCACGAAAATTTAGATGCCCAAATCGAAGATGCCACAGCCAGCTGCTGTCTTTCGTCATCGTTTGAAAACTCAAGAGATTCTTCGTCGGAAGAGTCAAGGGAAACATCCGGTTCTTCGTCATCTGTACTGTCGTGATCAACTTGTTGTTTACACCTCTGATGGTGCAAACTCCATTTTCAATGTGAACTTTGTGGCCTCTTTCGGAAAGTTGCTCAACACTTAGCAAATTTCAAAAAAGTCCTGGCACAAAGTAAACATCTGCAATAGCAACATTAGTACCGTCTTTGGATTTAATGTTACCTTTGCCAATTCAACAACCACTTTATAAAAGACACAAGACAACACCCAAGATAACATCAATGCTTAGTGAATGCAATCCTTGGTACAAGCTCCAAGATGCATTTATTCCTCCATGATGGCTCTTCAAGATCCATTGCATTTACTCCTCCAAAGCTAATCAATTTTATTAGCATTTCAATAGCCTCCCTTAAAATTGATTTCCATAACAAGCATCTTCTTCAATTTTTCGAACGAATCCGCCTTCAATGGTTTCGTCAAAATATCTGCAAGTTCATCATATGATTTGCAGAAATTAAGTTCGATTTCACCATCTTTGACTCGCTCGCGAATATAATGATACTTGATGTCAATGTGCTTGCTCCTGTCATGAAATACATGATTCTTGGCTAATGCAATAGCTGACTTATTGTCACACATTATTTTTGTAGGACCCGTTTGTTTATGCATCAATTCATGTAGCATCCTACGAAGCCATATCGCCTGACAAGCCGTTGAAGCTAATGCCATATATTCTGTTTCAGCTGTCGAGAGAGCAACAACTTGTTGCTTTTTGGAAGACCAAGAGAATACTCCTGATCCAAGAAAGAAAGCATACCCCAATGTACCTTTTCGAGTCTCGGTATCACCTGCCCAATCACTGTCTGTGTACCCCACTAGACCAAAATTGTCAGTGTAAGAATGTAAAATTCCATGATCACGGGTTCCACTGACATACCGTAAAATTCTCTTTGCTGGTTGCAAATGTGACTGAGATGATTTTTCCATGAACCTGCTAATAATACCCGCTCCATAGGTAATATCTGGCCTTGTAGAAACTAAATATCTCAGGCTGCCAACAATGCTTTCAAAATAAGTGGGATTTACCAGTTCACCGGTTCCTTCTTTCTTCAGCTCCAATCGTTCTACTACGGGAGTTCGGATTGGCTTCAGCGATTCCATTTTAAATCGCTTCAAAACATCATTAGCATATTTCTGCTGGGAAATAAATATGCCATCATCTGTTTGCTTCACTTCAAGACCAAGAAAATAGGACATCAGTCCCAAATCAGTCATCTCAAACTGGCTAGTCATAGCCTCCCTGAATTTAGCAAATATTTTTTCACAGCTCCATGCAAATATCAAGTCATCAACATAAATACACACAATTAAGATGTCACCGTTAGCATTTGACTTGATATACAGTATATGCTCATAAGGGCAATTTTGAAAATCATGCTCCAACAGGTATGTGTCGATACGTGTGTACCAAGCACGTGGTGCCTGTTTTAATCCATACAGAGACTTCTTCAGTTTGTAAAACTGCTTTTCATGCCCTTTCTCATAACCCTGTTGTCGCGACCCGTCCAAAAAAAAAAAAAAAACGGACGCGGCTAATGGATTACCGGTCGTGGCCCCTACTCTGAAATGTGGATCGCGGGCCTTTGATCGGCGCGGGCCCTCCCAGGCCCATACCAAATCGCGGCGGGTGTATTTTTTTAAAGGATTCGACGATAAGAGCCGATCGCTTTCGACCTTCAGTGTGGTCGTGGTGGCATGTGCAACTTGTGCATGCATTTGGAGTCGCCACCCGGTCTTTCTTGGAGGGTAGACCAGAAACCTTACTGACCGATTGGGAGAGATCGATCAGTTCTGCGGAACCAGAGATTTTGGGTTCGGGGACTTGGTTACGTCGGTGTCATTACCAACGCCCTTTCGGTACCTAACGCGAGTGATTTTCCTGACTAAGAGTTCACGCAGGCGCAATTTTGGGTGAGATAGGTATGAGTTAGGGTTTCATGCAGATTGGAATACTAGTCATATCAATCACAATCAATATAATGAAAGCGCAAGTCAAGTGTATAAATGAATCATGTCAATGCACATCAATTTCAATCATTGGCCTCCTAGTATAGCCATAAGGGCTTAGGGAAGATGTGATTTAGGGCTAGGGGTAAAATGGGAAGATTCGGGGACAATTAGCCCGAAGGGCAAAATTGTCATTTTTGGAAGGTTTGGATACCAAATTACCCAAAATATTCCATGGCCAGTTGATTGTGGCCATTTCCCATTTTTTTGGGATCTTCTTGGATTTTTTAGAATTTTTTTGGAAGACGGTTTGCCGGAAGGGCAAAACCGTCATTTTTGGAAAGATCGGGGGTCGAAAGACCGGGAACAGGTCATGGCCAGTTGAATGTGGCCATTTCCTATTTTCTGGAATTTTTTAGAATTTTTCTGAATTTTCCGAATTTTTTTGAATTTTTTATGATTTTTTCATTTTTTATTGATTTTTTGATTATTTTATTATTTTTTATTATTTTCTGAATTTTTTAATATTTAAAAATATTTTCCGGGCCGGGTCAGACCCGGCCCACGCCTCTCGGGCGCCCGGCCTGACCCTAGGGGTCGAAACCGGCCTAAAAACGACGCCGTTTTATATTTTTAAATATTTTTCCTATTTTTTAACAATTTTTTTGGTTTTTTATCTATTTTATTTAATTATCCGAAAATTCCCCGGATCGGACGGTCCACGTCGTACCACGTGGCTTCGTCTCGTGCGTCCGATCAAAGACTAGATCGGACGTCCCTCAGTGAGCCACGTGGCCACATCGTAGCCATTGGATCAAAATCAATTATTTTCTTTTTTTAGAAAAACCTTCGGATCGAACGCTCCATATTGTGCCACGTGGCTACTCCTGGTGCGTCCGATCTTGGACAAGATCGGACGATCCACAGAAAGCCACTTGGCACATTCTCGGCCGTCGGATTGATTTGAATTAATTATCCGAAAATCATTTATTTTATTTTGCAAAATTCCAGGATCGCGACACGTGTCGTGATCGTGGCCGTCCGTTTGTTTTATTTAAAAATAACCGGACCGGACCCCACCCGGCTGACGTGGCTACCTACGTGGCACGCCACGTCGGCCGTTGACCGTTGACCGGCCGGAGGGTCGCCGGAGAAGACGATGAACAGTGAAAAATCCGGCGGGAATAGTAAAAATTCCGGCGAGGTTGCCGGAAAATTGCGAAACGGACCCGAAACTTGGTATTTTTCGCCCGTTCTTGCGGCATTCGACTCCTTAAACACTCAACATCAATATTCAACCAAAAAGGGACAAAAATCACGTCGGTAACCGCCCCAAAAATCCGGCGACCGAACCGGCTCCGGCGAACCGATTTGCAGAAAATTTTTGTTGCTCAAACTCGTTTTCTTTCATTCACATAGCATCCAAGGGAGATTTAGAAGCTTACCTATGGTCCTTTGATGGTCGGTTGCCGTGGGCTTCGCCGGACCGAGCTCTCGGCTCGGGTGTGCGTCGGGGAGCTCCGGCCATGGTTTCCCGGCACATTTCAATGCAAAATAAATAGCAAGGTAGGCGGAGGGATGGTGTTAGAGGAGTTTAGGAACCAAATGCGCAACAAATAAGGCTCGGGGAGCCTCGGCCGAGACTCAAAAAAATGCAAAGCCCGTTTGGGCATTTCGTCGAACACGTTATAGACACGCGAGAAATGGAGGTCGGGAGAGAATACCGACCTGCTCCGGGCTCGACGGCGATGGCTGAAGTTCTGGTGAGGTCCCGTGGTATCCGGGGAAGCTTCGTCGACCTCCGGTTTCTCCCAAACTCGCGCAAAAAAAATCTCTCTCTCTCCCATGGCCGAGCTCGGTTTTAACCGAGAATCTCGCCCGTTTTGGCGTGGCCGACCGCCCGCCTCGACGCCAATGCCCTTACCAGAACCAAGATGGGTCTATGCCAGAAGTGTCCCCCACGCCCGTTCTTTTTTTTCCGACAAACGCACGCCTCAACGTGCTCTGTTTCTGCCCCTGCCTCACTGCCCACGTTGCTGCACATTCTGTGCATTTGCAGACCCGGGTCGGGCCGGGTCGGGTCGGGTCGGACCCGACCGGCCCGGTTCGGCCAAATCGCCCAAATCGCCAAATTGAACCCCTAAATGACCTCTTTTCATGAAATTGATGGTAAAATCGGATTCCTTGACATGTTTTCCATCAAATATGGGTATTTTCGTGAATCAATTTATTGAAATTCTGTGAAAACCCCAAATTGTCCCTAGGATCCGAAATTTAATTTCGCCAAATCGAAGGCCTAAACGATCGAATTAGCCAAAATTGAGCCCACCAATGGATTCAGCATGATGAAAACTGTTGGGCAGAGGTGTTTAATTTTAATGGGTGTGCCCGTGTGAAATTTAATTTCAAAAATTGTGAAACCGGGGACTAAATTGAAAGATTTTTATGCAATTAAGCCCTTTTGGTTAAAATTGATCAAATTGGAGGGAAAATTGACCCAAGTGCATTTCAGTACTTTAGAGTCCAATGTCATAGCTTATAAAAACCGAGAATTGAAAATTAAAAGACTCGAAAAGGATTTTTTAGGCCCGGTTCGGGATTAGGTTTGTGAAGGAACCCAATGAACCAAGCCGAATTTCCCTAATAAAAAGTGAAAATATTAAAGAGAGAATTAAAATAAAATTTCTGAATATTTTTTGTAATTTTCTGACCAAGGATGGTATTTTTCTGATTTTTTTGGGTTTTTTTTATAATTAAATAAATTCCAAAAAATATTAAAAAATTCAAAAAATATTTTTTGTTCAAAATTGGTTCCTAAGGCTAGGCTAAGGCTCCCAAAGTTGATTTTGTAATTTTTTGACCTTTTTTGCTATTTTTAATTAATTTTAGAAATAAAAACTAAAATAAAAGATGGTCAAAAATCAGGTGTCAACAGCTGCCCCTCTTTGAGAGTGAGCTCGTCAGAGGTTGCTTTCAAAGACAAAATGACACCTGGATCTTAGCAGACTCGACTGGGGAAAAGAAATGCCATGACATCGGACCCTTAAGTCTTTTGATGAATGCTCAAATTAATCACCGGTTTACTCTTGCAATTCGAACATGGGCCGGAGTGAGAGAGGCTTACCTGAAGCTCACCTGTCAGATGCTGCCGGTTGTGACGACTTTCAAGAAGATACCTAGGACTCGTTCAGAATATCCTAGGGAGATTAAGCCCTGACCTGTATGGTAGGTCATACCATTAGTTGACCCTTATGGCGGTTTCTACCATCAAGTTGACCCTTATGGCGGTTTCTACCATTGGTTGACCCTTATGGCGGTTTCTACCATCGGTTGACCCTTATGTCGGTTTCTACCATATGTGACCCTTCAGGCGGTATCTACCTTCAGTTTGATTTTGACCCTTATGGCGGTATCTACCTTCAGTTGACCCTTATGGCGGTTTCTACCTTTGAGTTGACCCTTATGGCGGTTTCTACCATTCAAAAGACCCTTATGGAGGTTTCTACCATTAAGTTGACCCTTATGGCGGTTTGTACCATTCAATTGACCCTTATGGCGGTTTCTACCATCAAGTTGACCCTTATGGCGGTTTCTACCATCAAGTGAGACTCCAGACTGATAGGAATCTAAGGATGACGCACCCGTTCTGTAGGGTTTGTCGGAGACTCGATCGTTCTGTAGATCGGTCTTGGAAAAGGTTTGCCTACTAAAAGGCTACGCCTATGGAATGACATATCCCTTCTTGTCGGGACTAGTCGAAGACTCGATCGTTCTGTAGATCGGTCTTGGAAAAGGTTTGCCTACTAAAAGGCTCCGCCTCGGAATGACATATCCCTTCTTGTCGGGACTAGTCGAAGACTCGATCGTTCTGTAGATCGGTCTTGGAAAAGGTTTGCCTACTAAAAGGCTCCACCTATGGAATGACATATCCCTTCTTGTCGGGACTAGTCGAAGACTCGATCGTTCTGTAGATCGGTCTTGGAAAAGGTTTGCCTACTAAAAGGCTCCACCTGTGGAATGACATATCCCTTCTTGTCGGGACTAGTCGAAGACTCGATCGTTCTGTAGATCGGTCTTGGAAAAGGTTTGCCTACTAAAAGGCTCTGCCTCGGAATGACATATCCCTTCTTGTCGGGACTAGTCGAAGACTCGATCGTTCTGTAGATCGGTCTTGGAAAAGGTTTGCCTACTAAAAGGCTCTACCTAAAGATTGACATCATTAAGGTCTCTTTTGGAAGGTTTACCTAACTCTAGGTTCACCTGAAGGCTATCCTGGGATTTAGGGGTTACCTGAAATCTCGCAGAAGGCCGAGTTGTCCTTTCGACATGCGAGGTACCTTTCTGGGATATGGGGACTCCAATTATCCTGCAGAAAGCTGAAACCTGCAAACTTTTCATTAAAAAGGTATCAGTTTGGGACCTGGGTTCTCCAGGGATCCTGCAAAACATGACCCTATGAGCTTTTCTTGGCAGAGCAAGGCATCCTTCCGGGATCATGGGTTCTCCACGCCCGATGGGACTGTCTGAATTTTGAAAAAGGGGTCTCATGACGAGGGTTCTCCACGTCCGATAAGACTGCTTGATTTTTGAAAAAGGGTCCCGAGACGAGGGTTCTCCACGTCTAATGGGATTGTTTGATTTTTTGAAAAAGGGGTCCTAGGACGAGGGTTCTCCACGTCAAACTAGGACTGTTTGGTATTTTTGAAAAGGGGGTCCTAGGACGAGGGTTCTCCACGTCATGCTAGGACTGCTTGATTTTTGAAAAGGGGTCCTAGGACGAGGGTTCTCCACGCCAAACTAGGACTGTTTGATTTTTTTTTTGGAAAAAAGGGGTCCTAGGACGAGGGTTCTCCACGTCATGCTAGGACTGCTTGATTTTTGAAAAAGGGGTCCTAGGACGAGGGTTCTCCACGTCATGCTAGGACTGCTTGATTTTTGAAAAAGGGGTCCTAGGACGAGGGTTCTCCACGTCAAACTAGGGCTGCTTGATTTGTTTTTGAAAAAGGGGTCCTAGGACGAGGGTTCTCCACGTCAAACCAGGACATGTTTGATTTTTTGAAAAAGGGGTCCTAGGACGAGGGTTTTCCACGTCAAACTAGGACTGTTTGATTTTTTTTTGAAAAAGGGGTCCTAGGACGAGGGTTCTCCACGTCATGCTAGGACTGCTTGATTTTTGAAAAAGGGTCCCGAGACGAGGGTTCTCCACGTCTACTGGGATTGTTTGATTTTCTTTTTTTTTAAAAGGGATCCTAGGACGAGGGTTCTCCACGTCATGCTAGGACTGTCTGATATTTTTGAAAAGGGGTCCTAGGACGAGGGTTCTCCACGTCAAGCTAGGACTGTTTGATTTTTTTGTTTTTAAAAGGGGTCCTAGGACGAGGGTTCTCCACGTCATGCTAGGACTGCTTGATTTTTGAAAAAGGGTCCCGAGACGAGGGTTCTCCACGTCTAATGGGATTGCTTGATTTTTTTTTAAAGGGGTTCTATCCTAATCCCTTCTTTTGAAAGATCCCAAAATTTGTCGGGAATTCAGTCTCCTCTTTTTTTTTGAAGCAGTGAAAGATTTTATTTTGACAAAGCTTCACTTGAGTTTGTTGAGGCGACATTCGTGAAATGTGCATTTTGATGCTGGAGGTTATCCAAAGCATTCTTGCAGCACGCAAATGTGATCACAAATCCCTTGCACGGAAAATCTGGATCAACAGTTTGAAAATTCCAAAAAGAGTTTGTTCAAAACATCAATCGGAATATTTCTCGACAAGGAGGTCTTCTCACCTGTTTTGAGATAGTGGTTTTTATAGGGGATGCACTCAATTCCCTACTAACCTGTGCCTAGGTTTTAGGCTCATTCGCAGCGCATACATTTTGATCGGTCGGGAGGTCTTCCACGGGACCGTAATGTTGGGCTTGGATATTGGTTTTTAAGGGGGGACCCGCTTTGGAGTCGAGGCCACCGAATGAAAGTCTTCACCATCTGCTCCGGGTTTACAAGTCAAGAACCCTGCAAAATGAGAAAGAAATAGTCTTGCTCGTACCTCTTCGAGCTAAGCTATATGTTAACCCAAGTGTCTTGGTCAGAGAAGACTGTTTCAGGGTTATAACATTGGTAGGATTGGGGACCGAAAAAGGCTTATTTTTGGCCCAGAATTTGTGAAGGGATTGACATTGGTGATCATTGCAAATTTGCCACATGTCTTTTCCATTTTGCATCTTCGATTTTTGAGGTGCACGACCGCTTTTGAGGTGTGCACAAACTCTTGTGAAAGCGCCTCTGGCTGCATTAAGAGACTAACAACTCTATCCGCGTCTCTGCTCCGCGCTTGATACCGTTTGAGGAGTAGTTTTTGGAATCTGACTCCTTCTGAATTTTTCTTCTCCCCTTTTCAAACAGGTTTCACTAGGGGATTGATACAAATTGTTCACCCAAGCATCGGCCTTGCTTTTACCAGGCCCTTTGCTTTTTCTTGATGTTGGGGATTTTTATCTTTTATCATCATTTTTTGAAACCCCGTTTTTCTCATCTTCGAGAGATCGTGTTAGACATGTGACCAAAGGTCTAACAAGCTTCAGCATTAACTTAGGGATTTCTTCGCAAACCCTAAGTTTGAACTCTTCCGCTTTTAAATTGGCGCTGCCTCTGTCTTGGAACTTGCAATGACCACCAACGGGTTTATGAAATGAATTTGCAGGCTCAACTTGGCTGTGCAAAGGATATGGTGTGTGGGATAGAGAAATGAATGCTTCTCGTCATCCTATGGCACTTGGATTACCATATAAACAACACACAAAGATTGATGTTAGTCCGAGCAAGAAAATTTCTAACCATTTTCTCCTGATGCTGCTGGACTTGCTCCCTTTTTGCCCCGATGTGGGGTGGTTCTTGACAGGGTTGAAAATGAAAACCGCCGTTCAAAGGGGTTGTCAATGGTCACATGTAGTGTTTGGGGATATGAAACGAATGCCTCCGTCGTCACAATCCATGTAATTGCTGCGAATGATCTCTACTTCCGTAGGTCCAGATTTTGCTATCTGATCCGCTCCACTTCTCTCTCAAGTGTATATAGGACGTGTTTGGATTAGGTTTTGCCTCTCGTCTTTTGAGAAAACGTCCTTTTGAAAGTTTTGAACAACTTTTGATTGGAAAAATCTCTTTCATTTTCCCCAAAAATTTTACCCGTCAAGGGGATTTTATGATGCACAATGCATGTTCTTATTCACGCTCAGACGACCTCCTATTTCAAAACATGAATGCCAATGAAATTTGAATTCTATGTCTTTTCTAGACCTTAGATTCTGAAAGTTTTCCTTTTCTTCTCTATTTTTTATTCAACATCTTCAATGGATTGGGGAAAGGGATACTTACCTGTCCTCCGCGGCTGGAGGTCCCTGAAAATGTAGAAGAAACATGTCATTGTATGTTCGCGAATTTTTCAAAAATCGGAACGATACATCTTACCCTTGGTCATGTGCTCCGACCAGTATGCGAGGGTTGTAAAAATCCTGCTTCGCCCTGCTGGCGAATCCCTGTCAAGGACGGGAGTTAGGTGTCAGTTTGTATTCCAAAATTCAAGATAGATTGGAACGATACCGCCTTATTCTGTTTTGTGTTTTCATTTAAACACAAACGCGCGGCTTATAGAATTTGGTCCTCTATCTTGTGGCCCTGATCCCTCCGTTTGGTTGGCGATAGATCCTTCTCAAGGATTTGCCCTAGAGGAGATCCATTTGTGATTTTGGACGCATCCCAGCGTCGTTCTTCAGAGTTCCTTTTATTCAAGGCAAAAGGAAATTTTTATCAGAATGCATGTCAAAGCATGTAATATGGGAGCGATACTTTTTACCCTCCACTCAGTCTTATAATCAAAGACCATTTCTTGGAGTCCTGACTTCTAAGGTCGATAATTCTATTTGCCTCCTTGTCGGCGAGTTCTTTTATTTTGCAGCTTTCTGGTGCCAACAATTTTCTATCCATCTTGACGGTGAATCCCTGTCAACAATAAACATTAAGTGTAAGTTCGTGTTTCGAAATTCAGGACAAATCGAAACGATACTGCTTTACTCTCGCTTCGCGCTTTCATTTGAACGCAAATGTGAGGCTTGTTGAAGTCGGCCATCTAGCTCGTGGCCATGATCTATCCATCTGTTTGGCAACGAATCCTTCTCTAGGATTTGAACCGGATGAGATCAATTTGTGCTTTTGGACGTATTCTAACGCCATTTTGCGGGGTTCCATTTCCTGGCAGCTTGCCCCCTACAACGGATATTTCTTTTCGCTTCCACGTTGGGCGAGATCCTTTCTTTTGTGGCTTTTTGGTGCCACCAATTTTCTGCCAAATGAGAACAAACTCATGTTAAGCATGGGATCTTTGGGAGATCAATTTGGAACGATACAAAGTTACCGTTCACCCAGGTTTGTATCTTGGAGTTTACTTCCGATGAGGACGACTCTGTCATTGCGTCCATGGATTTTTCCAGAGAAGAAATGTCCTTCCTTTGTCCGGCGCACAAATGATTCACTTGCCCCGGTTAGACGTGGTTCATCATGGCTAGGTGATGCCTGCCCCAGCTAAATTCATTCCTGCGTTTTACTATAATCTCCATCCTCTTTGGGGATGTCTTCCCTCTTGGGATTCCTGATGACGCCTTACTGACGTATTCCTTTCCTTCGTCGATTATTGACGCTTCTCATTTGATGTGGATGATGGATGCTGCTTCATCCCGTCTGTATTTGTGGGTGTTGTTCGCGAGACGATCCTCAATCACGTCGACAACTGCTTTGCCCCAGTTGGGCGGTGTTCATCTTGGCAGCGTGCCTTGGCATTCCCATGCTCCTGGACGATTTTCAATCCGATTTGAAGACATTCATGCACCTGCATATGAAGAGACAGGTGTGGGGATTTATCTGGCTTCATTTGAAATTTCAGGAAGGAGGTACTCCCTTCGAGACTTCGTCCTTCCAATACTTGAAGGAGCAGTGTTTTCCAAGTATTTTGCCCCAGTGAGGCTTGTCTTAGTGTTTGTCGTCTCTGGGTTTGATAACCCTGGTTCGATGCACTTTTATGGGGGATCGTGAGAGCTTGCCCCCCGGCTTGGCTCCTCGAAGCAAATGGGGGAGCCTGCTCCCATGAATTCTGTCGATTCTGGTCATCCATCTCAATTGCCAGAGTCTTCGATTATTTTTCTCTATCCTTAGACAGCTTGATAGTCCGGGGATTTGTCGTGTGGCAATCTGGTGATTCTTTCGATCCTAGTCACCATTTGAGGTATTCGATGTTCACGTTGAAAAGAAGAAACCTCATGAGTAAAGGGCATGTATAATTGACTATTGGAGTCGATACAATTTACCCTTGAAATTTATCCTGCGGGAGCCGGCATTTCTCCCTTTGGGTTCTCTGTATGCAGGATGTGTGCACGATATGCATGATGCATGTTATGTATGCGTGCAACGAAAAATGCGTTCGTACTTTTCATTCTATTCAAAGAATGCATTTTTATCAGATGTGTCAATCTGCAAAACCTGAAATTTTCTTTTCAAGTGTTCTTTTCACAGAGGTTTCTAAATGACGAGAAACTTCTTCAGGTTTTCTCAAATGTTTTGTTCACAACTTGAGCCATTAGAATGCTCTTGAAAATATTTAGCCATAGTGCATGTCTGAGATGCCATGAAAAGGGGTACTCCCTGTTTGTCATTTGAAAGCACTGTATCCTGAGTCCTCTGCTTTTGTTCCCAACCTGAAAGGAAAAAGAAATGAAATATTATTCTCATATCAAGAAAATAATCATTTTGGAACGATACGTCCTTTTACCCGAATGGATGGCTCTACATCGTTCTCTTCTTCATTTAGAAGGGTTTAATGCGTTTCGTCTTTGATGGATTTACTCCACTTCATCATGATTCATGGGTGATAACTGCTTCAGGGACTTCCCCTACGTATCCCCACGGTGAATTCGGCATATCCTACATTCGGTACCCTTTCTGGGTAGAGAGTGATTTGCCCCCCAGCCGCTGGACGCTTTGTCTGGGGCTGGCCGATTTAGTTGTAGGCGATCTGATCATGCCGTATCGGTGCATTCCTACTTAGTTGAAGTCGATCCACTCCGTGTCAGGTGATTTCGGCACTTCGCACCTTTCAAAGATCTCAGCAGATGATATGCTGCCAAATGATATGATCCTACGATCTTTCGAAGATCTCATCGTTTGATATGCCGCCTTGTTTGACACTTTTCGGCTTCGCCGCTACGTTTCGATTTCTTCATGCATCTTTTGCCTTGTTATCATTTCATGACGTCCCTCGAGCATTCTGCTATTTGGCATCCGTCAGCGTGGGTTTACTCGTGACCGAGTACTTCAACAGCCTGAAGCGATACTTCACAGGCGACAGTTTCTTTCATCGTGTCCTGCCGCATTCACCCTACGCTTTAACAATCTTCTATTCCACCTATGCGATGAAATGAATGAATGAGTCGATTGCTGCATAAAGAGCTTTAATTGAAACGACTACAGATTTACTATCCCCGCTCTAGTCACTTATGGCCTCCGAGATGTTGGAAATTTCTCAGTGGGCCCGTTCATTCTCGTCATCACCTGCAAGAATGGGAAACCATATCAACTTGTAGACCAGTCAACCCGATTTGGAACGGATACAACCTTTTCGACTTAGGGAGAGCCAATCTTAATTAGGTTGTTCCTTCTTCATAACTTGATTCATTTTGTCATTGCAATCCCAATGGGTGACATCTGCTGAAGACACATTTCTTTCCGTCTTGTAGGGAAGGCAAGTTCCCCTTCGTTTGTCTTCGACCATCTTATCATGTAGACAAAAGACATAAAGGTCCCCGTAAGGTATAACATTCGAAGGGCTTATTGGAACGATTACAATTTCACCATGTTCCATGATCATCTTGCATGTGATCGGATGAGGACATTTTCGACAAATGTATGCCATGTAAAACATGTCCCTCGTGTCTATCCATAAATGGATTTTCCTTCTCTACCTGTTTTTCACCTGAGAGGAAAAGAAAGGAAATATTATGCTGGTATCTGATTGAAAATCAATTAGGAACGATACGTCTTTACACTTGATCCGGCTGCCCCGGTCAGGTGGCGTTTGCCCTAGTTGAGTGGGATATGCCCCAGTCGACTGCTTTGATCCTTTCACAATTTCTCCGGTTCCTTTTTCAATTAGGGGATATCCGCCATTTGGAGCTTCCTGTCTCTTTTCATCTTGGCGGGCTTTGCCCCAGTATGTCGTCTTAGTGAGAAGTTGACTCCTTTGTCTGTCTTCAAGCATCCATCCTAGTAGCTCTAGTTGTCGACTAGCTTCGATATTCTTGAAGGACCACTCCTGAGGATCAATAAAACACAATCAACAAATTTTCAAATTTAAAGAGATTAGATTACAGCTAATTCTCTTCCGCATGTGGCTTCTTTGATTGCATGCTGTTCCACGTCTTGAAAGATGGCAAAATGCCCTGATCAGCTGACTATTTTTCTTGAGGATTCCCTGGTCTTCCCTCATCAGTTGACTCTCTAGGGTGGTCCAGCGCTCTTAACTTGCGACTGATTTTTCACACAAGTCTTTGGATTTTGATTCTGGAAATTGCCTGTTCGAATGACAGGAATATGTCAGAAAGGGAAGTAAAGCATAAATCCTTTCAATTTTATGCTTTCTTGTGATTAACGAAGATAATGACTTTTACACAAGCCTTAATCTCATGTGAAAAGTTCTTATCGATGTTTTTCCAGAGAAAACATAAAACTAAAAAGGAGTGTAATCCATGGTTATCACTTTTGGCAAATCCCCAGAAAATCTGTGGAATTTCCAAGAAGATAAAAATGCAATTCCAATGTGTCCTAAATTCGGTGGGAAATAGGACATCCAAATTGAAATGATTTCCCGAAGGTAATTTGGATATCATGTCTCCTCTTGAACTCAGGAAACATGGACGACTTTAGTTAATTACCAAGGATTACCAATGATGCATGCTATAGACTGGTTCAATTCCATGTCCGGTGCACCATGAAATGAATGTTAGATTCTCGTACTTGGGTTAGACATGCCAAGTGTGAGTTCTAATGAAAATTTCATCTGAGTAAGACATGCAATTGAATCGAAAAATCCGAATGGTTGAGAGAAATTCCAGTGTCGCGCTCCAATGTCAAGACACTTATACAAGAATTAGAAATCGAGGTGTAAAAGATAGATGGGAGACCCACAGACGGGTGCTCCTTACAGACTCGATGATCCTGATAAAAGAAAAGGGACGACTGGAACGTGACCCTTAATAACCTAAAGAGGTGCCCCAAGTCGGGTCTTCGGGGGATGACGCCTGATGTCTTCGGTCTGGCTATTTCGGGTTTTCGTTTTCATCATATGCCCTTTTGATAATGTCCTGCAGGTGTCTCGGATTTGCTGTTATCGCCTATCCTTCAATTTCCGGTAAGGTTACTGGATCATTCCTCGGACAACTCGAAAAGGATAGACTCTGCTGAATGTCCGGGCAGTCTGATGGCGGATGACGCGTCGCTCATATTTGAATACGTCCGGGATGTGGGACCGACTTGGAGAGATCATCTCTTCTATCCGTACTCTATATTGGAATTAGACTCAACCATCGGATTTGATGAATGCAACATATTGTGCAAAAATAAAAGGCTGCAATTGAATTTAAATAGAAACGACAGGACCTTACCATGAAAGGTACCCAATGATTTTTTGGTTTTAGGTATACCAACCATCCATATACATGCGCATGAGACAAGTGAGGCTTGACTCTAAAAATCAAAGGGGCTTAGGTGAGGAACCTAGAGGCTTCCCTCTATCCGAGTCGATAAATTCGTCCATGAGCGCAATCCACAACAAATGGATAAAAGTCTCGACTTGGATAGTGAGTGGGATCGAATATGGTCGACCCCAGCGCAATCTATGCTAGAGCGTTGCATATCGATCCCTGATCTATGGCTACCTGAAAAGGTGATTTCGCGGCCTGGGTTTGGGCGCTTTGTGCAAAGTGTCGTGATCCTCAAATATGCAGTGAATCATGCGCAACAATTTATATATCAATCAGCGCTTCAAATCATCCATATGACATACATTCCTACGCCCATCCTGCATAAGACAATGTTAATCACAGACTACACCCCTTATTACTCCAATCTGCAAAAACATATAACACCTATCGTGAGCGGACTTACCTCACCTTCAAGAGCGCCTGCAGGGTTAGAAAAATCACTCAACGTTTTAATTACGGCCTAAGTCCACTTGAGGTCCAGAACCAAGTGTTCTAGAACAATGTCCCCAGCGGAGTCGCCAGCTGTCGCGACCCGTCCAAAAAAAAAAAAAACGGACGCGGCTAATGGATTACCGGTCGTGGCCCCCACTCTGAAATGTGGATCGCGGGCCTTTGATCGGCGCGGGCCCTCCCAGGCCCATACCAAATCGCGGCGGGTGTATTTTTTTAAAGGATTCGACGATAAGAGCCGATCGCTTTCGACCTTCAGTGTGGTCGTGGTGGCATGTGCAACTTGTGCATGCATTTGGAGTCGCCACCGGTCTTTCTTGGAGGGTAGACCGGAAACCTTACTGACCGATTGGGAGAGATCGATCAGTTCTGCGGAACCAGAGATTTTGGGTTCGGGGACTTGGTTACGTCGGTGTCATTACCAACGCCCTTTCGGTACCTAACGCGAGTGATTTTCCTGACTAAGAGTTCACGCAGGCGCAATTTTGGGTGAGATAGGTATGAGTTAGGGTTTCATGCAGATTGGAATACTAGTCATATCAATCACAATCAATATAATGAAAGCGCAAGTCAAGTGTATAAATGAATCATGTCAATGCACATCAATTTCAATCATTGGCCTCCTAGTATAGCCATAAGGGCTTAGGGAAGATGTGATTTAGGGCTAGGGGTAAAATGGGAAGATTCGGGGACAATTAGCCCGAAGGGCAAAATTGTCATTTTTGGAAGGTTTGGATACCAAATTACCCAAAATATTCCATGGCCAGTTGATTGTGGCCATTTCCCATTTTTTGGGATCTTCTTGGATTTTTTAGAATTTTTTTGGAAGACGGTTTGTCGGAAGGGCAAAACCGTCATTTTTGGAAAGATCGGGGGTCGAAAGACCGGGAACAGGTCATGGCCAGTTGAATGTGGCCATTTCCTATTTTCTGGAATTTTTTAGAATTTTTCTGAATTTTCCGAAATTTTTTGAATTTTTTATGATTTTTTCATTTTTTATTGATTTTTTGATTATTTTATTATTTTTTTATTATTTTCTGAATTTTTTAATATTTAAAAATATTTTCCGGGCCTGGTCAGACCCGGCCCACGCCTCTCGGGCGCCCGGCCCGACCCTAGGGGTCGAAACCGGCCTAAAAACGACGCCGTTTTATATTTTTAAATATTTTTCCTATTTTTTAACAATTTTTTTGGTTTTTTATCTATTTTATTTAATTATCCGAAAATTCCCCGGATCGGACGGTCCACGTCGTGCCACGTGGCTTCGTCTCGTGCGTTCGATCAAAGACTAGATCGGACGTCCCTCAGTGAGCCACGTGGCCACATCGTAGCCATTGGATCAAAATCAATTATTTTCTTTTTTTAGAAAAACCTTCGGATCGAACGCTCCATGTTGTGCCACGTGGCTACTCCTGGTGCGTCCGATCTTGGACAAGATCGGACGATCCACAGAAAGCCACTTGGCACATTCTCGGCCGTCGGATTGATTTGAATTAATTATCTGAAAATCATTTATTTTATTTTGCAAAATTCCAGGATCGCGACACGTGTCGCGATCGTGGCCGTCCGTTTGTTTTATTTAAAAATAACCGGACCGGACCCCACCCGGCTGACGTGGCTACCTACGTGGCACGCCACGTCGGCCGTTGACCGGCCGGAGGGTCGCCGGAGAAGACGATGAACAGTGAAAAATCCGGCGGGAATAGTAAAAATTCCGGCGAGGTCGCCGGAAAATTGCGAAACGGACCCGAAACTTGGTATTTTTCGCCCGTTCTTGCGGCATTCGACTCCTTAAACACTCAACATCAATATTCAACCAAAAAGGGACAAAAATCACGTCGGTAACCGCCCCAAAAATCCGGCGACCGAACCGGCTCCGGCGAACCGATTTGCAGAAAATTATTGTTGCTTAAACTCGTTTTCTTTCATTCACATAGCATCCAAGGGAGATTTAGAAGCTTACCTATGGTCCTTTGATGGTCGGTTGCCGTGGGCTTCGCCGGACCGAGCTCTCGGCTCGGGTGTGCGTCGGGGAGCTCCGGCCATGGTTTCCCGGCACATTTCAATGCAAAATAAATAGCAAGGTAGGCGGAGGGATGGTGTTAGAGGAGTTTAGGAACCAAATGCGCAACAAATAAGGCTCGGGGAGCCTCGGCCGAGACTCAAAAAAATGCAAAGCCCGTTTGGGCATTTCGTCGAACACGTTATAGACACGCGAGAAATGGAGGTCGGGAGAGAATACCGACCTGCTCCGGGCTCGACGGCGATGGCTGAAGCTCTGGTGAGGTCCCGTGGTATCCGGGGAAGCTTCGTCGACCTCCGGTTTCTCCCAAACTCGCGCAAAAAAAATCTCTCTCTCTCCCATGGCTGAGCTCGGTTTTAACCGAGAATCTCGCCCGTTTTGGCGTGGCCGACCGCCCGCCGCGACGCCAATGCCCTTGCCAGAACCAAGATGGGTCTATGCCAGAAGTGTCCCCCACGCCCGTTCTTTTTTTTTTTTCCGACAAACGCACGCCTCAACGTGCTCTGTTTCTGCCCCTGCCTCACTGCCCACGTTTCTGCACATTCTGTGCATTTGCAGACCCGGGTCGGGCCGGGTCGGGTCGGACCCGACCGGCCCGGTTCGGTCAAATCGCCCAAATCGCCAAATTGACCCCCTAAATGACCTCTTTTCATGAAATTGATGGCAAAATCGGATTCCTTGACATGTTTTCCATCAAATATGGGTATTTTCGTGAATCAATTTATTGAAATTCTGTGAAAACCCCAAATTGTCCCTAGGATCCGAAATTTAATTTCGCCAAATCGAAGGCCTAAACGATCGAATTAGCCAAAATTGAGCCCACCAATGGATTCAGCATGATGAAAACTGTTGGGCAGAGGTGTTTAATTTTAATGGGTGTGCCCGTGTGAAATTTAATTTCAAAAATTGTGAAACCGGGGACTAAATTGAAAGATTTTTATGCAATTAAGCCCTTTTGGTTAAAATTGATCAAATTGGAGGGCAAATTGACCCAATTGCATTTCAGTACTTTAGAGTCCAATGTCATAGCTTATAAAAACCGAGAATTGAAAATTAAAAGACTCGAAAAGGATTTTTTAGGCCCGGTTCGGGATTAGTTTGTGAAGGAACCCAATGAACCAAGCCGAATTTCCCTAATAAAAAGTGAAAATATTAAATATAGAATTAAAATAAAATTTCTGAATATTTTTTGTAATTTTCTGACCAAGGATGGTATTTTTCTGATTTTTTTGGGTTTTTTTTATAATTAAATAAATTCCAAAAAATATTAAAAAATTCAAAAAATATTTTTTGTTCAAAATTGGTTCCTGAGGCTAGGCTAAGGCTCCCAAAGTTGATTTTGCAATTTTTTGACCTTTTTTGCTATTTTTAATTAATTTTAGAAATAAAAACTAAAATAAAAGATGGTCAAAAATCAGGTGTCAACACCTGTGGCTGTTCCACGTAGACTTCCTCTTCAAGAACACCATTGAGGAATGCTGATTTCACATCCATTTGATGGATCCTCCAACGATTTTGAGCTGCAAGTGCTAATACCATCCGAATGGTATCCATCCGGGCAACTGGTGCAAATACTTCAAAATAATCAATACCTGGCTTCTGCTTGTAGCCTTTTACAACCAGTCTGGCCTTGTAACGGTCCACCTGACCGTCGGGTTTGTACTTTGTATTGTACACTCACTTGACACCAATAGGCTTCTTACCAGGTGGTAAAGAAGTCAACACCCATGTGTCGTTCTTCTCAATGGAGTGAATTTCTTCATCCATTGCTTCAATCCACTTTTCATCTACAGCTGCTTCATCATAGGTTACAGGGTCACAATCAGCAAATAAACAAAAGTTTACCAGTGTTTCATCAGTGATTTCGCTATCACTGTCTCTATTTCTTGTGACCACATAATCTCTGAATTTTACTGGCGTCTCATTCAGTCGTTGTGAACGACGTAGTTGTGGTTCTGAAACTGCTGTTGGTGAAGATGTACCTCTAGTTGAAGATGATGAGGAAGATAGATTACTCGTTGAAGATGATGGAGGTGTTTTTGTCTCACCCGCCAGTGGTTCATCTTCGATGGTGATGTTTTTCTGGTCACCCTTCTGATTCCAGTCCCAGATTACATCTTCTAAAAATTGGACATCCCTGCTGATAATGACTTTCTCAGTAACCGGGTTATACAGCTTATAACCTTTAGTTGTATCACTGTAGTCGATGAAGATGCACTTCTCGCTTTTGTCATCCAGCTTCTTTATTCGCTCGTCTGGTATATGGGGATATGCCACGCACCCAAATACTCGTAGGAACGAAACATCTTGTTTGTTTCTACTCTAAGCTTCTTCTGGAGTTCTTCTAGGAATACTCACTGTTGGACACCTGTTTAGTACAAATACAGCACAAGCAACAGCTTCTGCCCAAAATTTCTTGGGCAAATCTTTAGCTTTCAACATACTTCTCGCCATTTCAAAAATTGTCCTATTTTTTTTTCCTGCTATACCATTTTGCTGAGGAGTATAGCTGGCAGTCAACTGACGTTTGATTCCATGAATTTTACAATATTTGTGAAATTCATTTGAGGTAAATTCTCCACCTCTATCCGATCTCAACGTCTTCAATTTAAAGCCACTTTATTTTTCAACATAGACTTTAAACTCTTTAAACTTGCCAAAAGCTTCATATTTTTCCCTCAAGAAGTGTACCCATATTTTTCCTGCTAAAATCGTCGACAAAAATTATCATGTACCTTTTTTGTCCAAACGATTCCATCTCAACATGGCCACATATGTCGGTATGTACCAACTCCAGCGGTTGGTTTGCTCTTCTGGCTTTTCCAATTGGAAAAGAGTCTCGGTGTTGTTTTCCAACGAGACATCCTTCGCAAGGATGCCCTGGATCGTTAATCAACGGCATGCCGGTCACCATCCTTTTCTGGACTAATTGCTTCATTCCACGAAAATTTAGATGCCCAAATCGAAGATGCCACAGCCAGCTGCTGTCTTTCGTCATTGTTTGAAAACTCAAGAGATTCTTCGTCGGAAGAGTCAAGAGAAACATCCAGTTCTTCGTCATCTGTACTGTCGTGATCAACTTGTTGTTTACACATCTGATGGTGCAAACTCCATTTTCAATGTGAACTTTGTGGCCTCTTTCGGAAAGTTGCCCAACACTTAGCAAATTTCAAAAAAGTCCTGGCACAAAGTAAACATCTGCAATAGCAACATTAGTACCGTCTTTGGATTTGATATTAATGTTACCTTTGCCCATCACAAGAATTTTTTATTTATTCCCGAAGTTGACTTCACCACGACTTGTCTCATCCAGCTGTGAGAATAACTCCTTTCTTCCGGTGATATGGTTGCTACACCCAGTATCTAGATACCATGTGTTGGTATCCACGATAGTTGAATCATCCTTCGCACATGCTAGTACCATGTACTCTTCAGCATCTGTGGCATGTGCATGTTCCGCCAGTACGTACGTCGTCTTTGCATGGCACTCGGATTTGTAATGTCCGAATTTGTTGCACTTATAACATTTGACTTTTGAATTTCTGGTGAAATTTGAATTCTCACTTCTATCTAGGGCTCCTCCACGACCTCGACCGCCTTGATAGCCTCCTCGGTTTGGTTGAGCAACCCGACTTTGCAATGCTTGCTCAGGAACGGAATCCGTAGACTTCTGATTCATTCTTTGCTCATGGGAGCATAATGAACCCATCAACCGCTCCAACGTGAGAGTTGATACGTCTTGTCCTTCCTCAATCGTTGCGACGACGTAGTCAAATCTTTCGGTCAAAAACCTCAAGATTTTTTCTACAACACGAACATCTTGAAGTTCTTCACCATTAACCCTTAATTGGTTAACGATGGCCTGTACACGATCAAAATATGCCGATATTATTTCCGAGTCATTCATGCGTAAAGACTCGAAATCACCTCGAAGAGTCTGAAGCCGTACCCGCCGGACACGATCATCACATTTGTAGGATTTCTGCAAGATATCCCAGGCAGCTTTCGCGGTCTCGGCACTCGATATTTTTTCAAATATCGTTTCCTCCATGGCTTGAAAAATCGCATATAATGCTTTCTGATCTTTCTTCCGGGACTCCACCAGAGATTCTTTCTCCTCCTTTCTCAAAGCCTCGAATGCTTCGGCATCGGCTACTTCGTTGTAGCCACTTTCAACCAGATTCCACAAATCTTGCGATTTGAACAGAATCTTCATCTGGACAGCCCAGTTGTTGAAATTCTTTCCGTTCAACTTTGAAAGCTGCATTTGAACGGAACTAGTAGATGCCATTTTGGCTCTGATACCAAATGTTGGAACAAAAAAAAAACACAATATGGGTGACCTTTCGGAAATAAAAGCGAGGCACGAAATGGATGGAGAAAACTCTGTATATTTGATTTGGCTTATCTCTCTTGCTTCTTACAATACAACTCATTCAAGTATTTATAGAGGAAATTCTTACACTTATGATGACAACCTCATTCAAACTCACAAGACAACACCCAAGACAATATCAATGCTTAATGAATCCAACAACCACTTTATAAAAGACACAAGACAACACCCAAGACAACATCAATACTAGACAACACCCAAGACAACATCAATGCTTAGTGAATGCAATCCTTGGTGCAAGCTCCAAGATGCATTTACTCCTCCATGATGGCTCTTCAAGATCCATTGCATTTACTCCTCCAAAGCTAATCAATTTTATTAGCATTTCAATACACTCTCTCTTCAGAAACGTCCCTCGATTAAGATTGGATCTCCGTTGCACGTCCCGATATTAACCTCCTAAAAAAATTCCATTGATCTAGAAATGATTACCCGAAATTACAATAGAAAACTTGAATGCAAGCGGGCTTATTTAAGCACATAAAAACAGTTCCGAATTACAAGATCCACCCATTTGAATTTTGTGAGCCAATCACATCATGCATAACATATGTACTTGCAACAAAAAAATATTGAATAGTCTGGGTATACGAACCTCACAGTAGAACTCACATAATTAAGAATTCATACGACCTGCTACATGATATTTCTCATTTTGATCTTGTGAGTGATGAAAAATCCCGTATGGACCGCCGAAAAGGTCAACCTTTCAATTGCCGTTGAATTATCGATTTCATTATTTATAGACCATAAAAGAGAGAGAGCGAGCGAGAGAGTAGAGAGAGAGAGAGAGAGAGAGAGAGAGAGAGAGAGAGAGAGAGCACATTGGAAAGAGTACAGATGTACCAGTTGCGAATAAGAAGAGAGAAACATCATCACGAGTATCGATCGAGTACTGCACTAATGGTCCAAATTCTCAGTAACATATTGAAATGAGAGGATGAGACAACAGTTTTTGGATAAAAGTGGATCGATTGTTGCAAAGGTTGGTCAAGAGAAACGTCAACGTACCACGCCAACGGGAATTGACGGAGGAACTGCGATCCGATACCGATTGGCCCATCCTACCTATTGCATAACATATGTAAAACACGCGCGCACTCGCATTCAAGTTCTTACTGAGCTCATATAGTTATCATGAACAACAAGTTTCTCGTTAAATTGGTCGGGGAAAGTACAAAAAAAAAAAAAATCATCAAAACAAAACAAAACAACCCTCTTAAACCTGCATGACTAGTGCTGATGTTCAAATTTTACAATTTTTTAAACAATTTTTATTTCCTTTTTTTTTCTTTGCGCGATTGCGCAAGGGTCGAGCCCTCACCGGCCAAATTGGGAAAAAAAGAAAAAAAAACCTTTGAAAAATTGTAAAATTTGTCCAAGTTAGCTTCGATCGTGCTACATCGTACGGACGATGTCCATGTCAGGGGTTTTTTTGGTCGGGTGAGCTGAATTGGCACATATACGAAAAATTTAGGACTAACTTGATCCAATTGAAAGGTTTAAAACAAAACAATTTGCCGCCTTGGGCAATTTTGTTGCGTTGAGAACTTACCGATGGAGAGGATCGGACGCGCGGTTTTTGAGCTCCCGATACTCTTGGCATATTGCGCATAGCTCTCACCAATAATGCAAACGACAATCCGCGAGCTGCTGGCGATCGAGTGGCGGCCTCGGAGCTTGGTTCCGGTAAGTGCATGTGTACCAGTACGACAACCGAAACAGTGGCGTATCAGGTGACACGTAAGCCCGCATAGACATGAGCTACAAATTTGTTAGCCAAAAGTTATTTTAACACGAGAAATTAAGCCCTTAATCATATATAGTTTAGCCAAGACGAGGTTTTTGTCGAGGTTTTTCGCTCACAAATGCCTCCTCTGTCTATGATCGCGGCGTTCTGGTCGAACGTGATGCAAGGGGAAGAAACAGGTGATCAAGCTTGTCCGTAGAAAAAAGGGTAGGAGGATGTTCATCCGGTGGTCTACACGCCTGCATTGCTGGCCGGCACTCCTACGGATGGCTGTGGACCGGGTTGGCCGACGTACGCCAGCTGAGCGTTTGCTTCCGGAGCGTATACCGCGGGAGGCGGGACGACCATCGGGACCGAAGGCAATATCGAGCCGTCGTTGGGGTTCGGGGGGGACTCATCTTGAAGCTAAAGTTCCCCTCGACAAAAAGGCAAAGAACAAAAGAGATGGAGCTTCGTCAACAAGAGGCGAGCATTGCCACTATGGTCTTATTATTTTTCATAGGACTTTGTTAGCATAGCGGTTTTGGGTGACGCTGAGAATAACAACATATTATGAATCATAAAATTCTTGAAGGAGTCCATAATAATTTTTAATCATTAGTTATTTATGTTTTTGTGATTCAAAATAGGCTGTCAGTCACATAATCATTTCCCTTCTATCATATATATTCGTGCGCTTCGAGAGAGGATGCTTTTCCTTTCTTATTTTCCTATTCTGCCGATTGCTTAGGCTTCCGGCACGTCGATGGGCTCTGCTGACTGGCTTGCCCATTTACTACTAGATAAAATAATTATGACTCGAACTATACATTCCATAGCAGGGGCGACACCCTTAAATAATTCCTAGAGAATGTAGCGCCGGTGGTCCGTCCTTACCCTATTTGTTATATTCAGTATTTTTATCCGTTTTTGTCACATTGAAAGGTTTTGCTCTTGTTGGTTGTACTATGGGATCATCGAGCAACATAAAAGTCAGAGCGTGTTGGGTCTCTTCCTATATAATCTTAAGATTTTGTCGTCAATCTATGACCTTCTTCGTCTGTATGATACGAGATGCCAACCGATCATGCAATTATCATCACGGTCCGTGAACCACGACATGGGCATATTAGTAGCCTTCTCTAATCTACCTTGTAATCCGCCGTAAGGAAAATTATCGTCGGTTTCAAGGTTTGTCTTTATGTAACGGGAGAGAGAATATCGTTACTTTCAAAGATCTGATATCACGATGAAGCACGAAAGTCCAATTTTTTGAGTCCTCGAAAAATTCAAAACAAAGCCCCGACTGATGAGATTTATCGCATACCGAACCAGAACAATCACACATAAATCAAGAAAAATTGATTGACGCACGAGATTACACAGGTTCACCCTAGAATAGGGCTACGTCCTGCAAGAGATTTCACTATGATATTCGGTTTACAGCCACTCAACTCGTTACAATGATCAGCATAAACGAGCAAAATATATATGCCCTAAACGGGCTCAAAACCTAAACCTAGCGAAACCTCTATTAAGCCCACAACATACGGGTTAACTTAAATAAAAGTCAAAACCCGTTGACCGGGCAGCGGGACACCCGTGTTGGGGGCGCTGCCCCCGAACCCCCGCATCCCGCGCGCATGGGTCACATGTCGTCGGATAACACTTTGGTTTCCCTAAGCTCACGTGGGCGTACCCGGTGTGAGAAACAAGGGTCCCCGAAGTATTCGCCAATTCCAACACCGACACTAAAATAAAAGGAACACAAACTAGTCTTTCAACCAGACAGCTGGCTTGGCTAGGTTTGCTATAATGCTTTCGAAAGGGAGGGCAACAATATAATTTTGAGAATAAGATGGACGAGTTGTTGCGAAGGCTGGCCGGCCCGGGGGAGACATCAACGAATCATGCCACTGGGAACCGAAGGAGGGACCATGCACGATTCCGACCTTCCGAGTCCTTTATTCCTCATTAGCGACCCATCCTACTCATCACGCATCGTGCGGCGTATATAAGCATGAAACCGGTCACATCTATACCAAGGTTGGCCTCCGTAATTCGTATAATAAGTAAGGCGATATATTTTAACCAGACATCGAAACAAGTGTCTCGTATTCAAACTCCATGATAAAAATGGCTTATCGTAATAAAAATTATAGAGTTAGTTTTTATTACGTGAAACAAACGGATCATTATTCACCCTTAAGATGACTTGTTGGGAAATTTAAAGCACGGATGAGAAGAAACGGAATAAGACTTTGATGCGTGATGACACTTTGTTTAAAGAATTATTTGCCTCACAATGTTGCTAATGATTATCGGCTAGAATCCGGCAAAAATCCTCCATGGTACATCAAAGATCAAACACTTATAATGAAACTCGGGAGTCCATTGACCTTTTTTTATGACTGAGCAGGCCTAGTTCAGGAAGGCCCAATAACAAATCTACAGACTATAAGCGTTTAATGACTTTCGAAACTAGCCTCTAATTTCCGCCTGCATAAATCAAAGGGTTAATATCATTAAAAATTTCAAATTAGTATATATGTAACAAATTTAGTTCAAAATATTTTTTTGACCACAAAAAATCCCAAACTGGTACACTTGTGATAAATTTACCATAAATTATTTTTTCGACCACCAAATTTCCAAGCTGGTATATATGTGATAAATTTACCTTAAAGTAATTATTTTGATCACCAAAAATCTCAAACTGGTATACATGTGACAAATTTATCCACTATTAGTTTCCGTTAAATTGGATCAATACCACGAAAAGTCCCAAATTGATATACATGCTACGAATATAGGGTAAAAACCCTAAACGTGTACATTCAGCAATTGCCACATGTAATTCAAATCGGCAATTTGATGATAAAATTTAACAAAAATTAAGAGAGAGTAAATTTATTACATGTGTATTGGTTTGAGATAAATTTATCACATGCGTATCACTTTGGGGTTTTTGGTGGCTAAAAAATAGTTTGAGGTAAATCTGTTATAGGTATACTAGTTTGAAATTTTTGGTAGTCGAAAAAATAGTTAGAGTAAATTATCATAGATTTGCCAGTTTGTGTTATTGTCATATCTTAGTTTTAAATTCGTGCCATAACGCGACCATGATTAAAACATTATTTAGTTTTTTATAATATTACAAAAAACAAGACAAAAAATAAACTTACTTAAAAAATAAACTAATTATTACAAAATGTTAACATATTATTAAAAATTTGCCATGTCGACTTTGGCTGGCCAAATAGACTAAATTAGCAAAAGATTTAGGACTTAATTGACCAAAAAAATTACGATTGAATCGATACAATTGCTATAAGTTTAGGACTTTTATGATAATTCTTTCGTGAAAGATGCAGCGCCACTTGTGATTCAATCTATCGAAGACCAAGACCTTGATTATTACATATTTTTGGCGAACTGATGGACTTATATTTAAACTCAATTGGATGGAAATTTCCAACATTGACATAGTCAACTATGATTAGAAAAAGATTTTGCAAAATAATCCTAATCAAACCTTCGCCGATTACGAAGAAGTTGCTTCCGACATAGTCTATTCACTGTCAACTTGTAGTTTTTTAGCATTATCAAAATCTTAAAATCCCCACTTTATCCAAGTACCAAGTGGTCCGTCCAAAAAATAAGTACCTAGTGGGAAAAGATAAAGATAAAAATAAAAATGAAAATAAAACAAGAAATTGGGGTGTAAATATATGTACATATTGCTACATCCAGTGCTCGGACTCGAGACCGGAGGAGGATAGTCTTCGCCTTCTCTCATCCTTTTGCCGAGGCGAATTCGAGCTCCGAAATGTGTCCGCGAAACCCCCTAGGAGACTCCAAGGCGCCTCCGGTCGCTGCGCCACCTCCCGTGGCATTCCCTCCGGAAGCGAGCGCTCCCCCGGCATACGTCGGCGTTCCCGGTCCTCCACAGAACTACGTACGAACACCCGTTCCCGGCACCAACGTGGGAGTGTGGACCACCGGTCTTTTCGGTTGCTTCGAAGATCCTTCCAATTGTAAGTCTCTTTCCCAAAAAGGAAAATCGCATAAGAGTCGATCTGGCTTTTCGTCAACCGTGTGACGAGTTGCATCACGCCGATGATGTTCTCCATATCTCTTTAACATATCGATCATCTTCCTTGTTTGTTTTTTGTTTCTGACCCGAAGGCTTGATCGCGTCTTTCTGCCCGTGCGTCACGTTCGGCCAGAACGCCGAGATCATCGACAGAGGAAGGACCTGTAAGTGAAGAAAAACCTCGACATAACGTCAGGATTTAGGGTTTTGATTCCTCCTGCTAACGAAGTTTTGAATTTGGCTGATGAAAACTGTGGCAGCTTGTGCTTGTGCCGGGGCTCTGTGCTTCCTGATATTCAACCTCTTTTATTGCTCCTTCTGGTACACGTGCACTTACCGGACCAAGCTCCGCGGCCTCCACTCCATCCCCGGCGACCAGTGCGGAGATTGTTGCGTCCACTTTTGGTGCGAGCCATGCGCTCTTTGCCAAGAGCATCGGGAGCTCAAGAACCGCGGGTTCGATCCCTCGATCGGTAAGTTCATTACCCGAAAAATTACGTTCTTCGTCCGACTAATTCATCGTTCCTGACTTCCTTATCTGTACCCAGAAAGAACAAAAGAGCGTTGAAACTAGACTGAACTTATCTGGGCGACCGGTTTCGCATGTTTCTGTGCTAACACAGGGACACAACTTCGTACATCTCTGTTTGATTGGTATTGCTTACAAGTAATGTGGGATTTATAATTCACGGTGGGATGAGTTCTCCGTGTTTCTCACAAATTAATCTGCTTAACTCAGTGGTTAGAGCATTGCTTTCATATGGCGGGGGGTCAATGGTTTAAATTCAATAGTAGGTAGACCTTATTAAATTCCATCAATAAAAAGAAGGAACTAACCCTATAGTTTTTATTGTGATAAGCTATTATCATAGATGATATCAGAATTACGAGTCTTAGTAATTATAATTATAAAATAAGGCGGAGCACTTTTAGTTTATGAGCAATGATAATTCGTGTCTTGTATTATTCTATCTTCCATTGTTCCTACCAATTATGTTCTGAAAATTAGAAATCAACAAGCAAAAAGAAAGAGTAAATAGACCTAATCGGATCAATCATGGCTATTGATTCACTATTTTGAACATCCATCCTATTTGTACTTTGAATACCGATATAAACATGGAAGATCGTTGGTACTAGGGGTGAACATGGTTCTAAGGGTAGAACCGAGAACCTAGAATAGGAACATGTAGAAACCAATCTGGTTCCAGGTTTCAAGATATATAGGGTAGGTTCCGGATTCCAAAAATCATGGAACCTATTCCAACGGGTAGGTTCCAGGTTCCACTACCTAGAACCTGGACCCTAGATCTTGATTGTGTTTTTTTAGTATATATTTTCGTACAATCCTATAATGTTCTATGGCGTTTGATGACCAGTATATAATCTAGAGCCAAATAAATTTTTATGTTCCAAGTTCTAAAAAATGAAGAACCTATTCCAACGAGTTAGTTTCAAGTTCTAAATATGGAACCTGAAACTGCTCACCTCTACTTCTCCTTAAATGTTGTAGTATTTACTCTCATTTTGCTTAACTAAAAATGAAAAAAAAATAAAAAAATAAAAAAAATTGATAGGTTCTCGGGTACCCTGGAACCGACCCTAGAACCTATGATAGGGTAGGTTCCAGGTTCCAAGATATGACGGGTAGATTTTAGGTTCCAAAAAATGAGGAACCTGTTCTGACGGGTAGGTTCCAGGTTCCAGGTGGAACCTGTAAGGAACCTGGAACCGCTCATCCCTAGTTGGTACCAATAGGACATTCCAACATGCATTTTGGAAGCTCACATTACAAAGAATACCATATTATTGTCGCGTTTGAATACGAGATACTTATTTCAGTGTTCGGCAAAAATATATCACCTTACTCATTATACGAATTTTGCGGGGATCAACCTCGATACATTTGGCATTACTTGATCATATGCATACATATAATATGAATGTAACCGGTTGCATGTTTACATACGCAACATTATGCCACGATGCGTAGGATGGGTCGCTAACGAGGAACAAAGGACTCAGCAGGTCGGATTCGTGGTCCCCCCGACAGTTCCCGGTGGCATGATTCGTTGATGTCTCTCCCGGCCAACCTTCGCAACAATTCATCCATCTTATTCTCAAAATTATATTATTGCCCTTCCTTTCGAAAGTATTAGCAAACCTAGTCAAGCCAGTTGTATGATTGAGAGATTGTTTTGTGTGACCTTTTATTTTCGTATCTGGGCTTTGTTTGAATTTTTCAGGACTCAAAATTGGACTTCCGTACTTTATTGTGAAATCAGATGTTGAAAAGCATAATATTCTCTCTCCCATTACATAAAGACAACCATGAAGCTGCAAAGAATTTTCCTTACAGAGGATTACAAGGTAGATTAGAGAAGGTTAATATGTTCATGTCGAGGTTCACGGACCATGATGATAATTGCATGATCGGTTGGCATCTCATATCATACAGATCAAAAAGGTCATAGATTGACGACCAAATCATAAGATTATATAGGAAAAAGACCCGATATTCTCTGGCTTTTATGTTGCTCGATGATCCCACTGTACAACCAACAAGAGCAAACCGTTTCAATGTGACAAAAAGAGATAAAAATATTAAATATAAAAAGGGTAAGGTCTACATTCTCTAGGTATTATTTAAGGGTGTCACTCCAGTTTCCTGCAATGAAATGTACGAACAAGCTTGTCATCAGAGCCCATCGACGGTCGAGTCATAATTAATTTATCTATTAGTAAATGAGCAAGTGATAGCTCATCGACCTGCCGGAAGCCAAAGCAATCGGAA
Source organism: Rhodomyrtus psidioides (assembly GCA_021437785.1). Classification (NCBI taxonomy): domain Eukaryota; kingdom Viridiplantae; phylum Streptophyta; class Magnoliopsida; order Myrtales; family Myrtaceae; genus Rhodomyrtus; species Rhodomyrtus psidioides. The sequence continues at coordinate 5,440,770 of JAILYB010000015.1, read as the reverse complement.
GAATAGGAAAATGAGAAAGGAAAAACATCTTCCCTCGAAGCCCACGGATATGTACGATAAAAACAAATGATTATGTGACTGTCCTTAATCTATTACGAGACATACCTATATCTACACTCCGTTTTCTTTCCTTTTTTTTTTTATCTTCTCCCACTAGTACATGGATTAAGTAGGAATTTTAAGATTTTGAGAACGCTAAAAAACTACATGTTGACAATGAATAGAATGTATGGGATGCAACTTCTCCGACAATTTTTATTTTGGGGTCAGAACTTCTTCGTAATTGACGAAGGTTTGTTTACTGGGGATAGGATTATTTTTGCAAGATCTTTTCTTAAATCATAGTTGACTATGTCAGTGTGGAAAATTTACATCCAATTGAGTTTAAATATAAGTCGGTCAATCCGAGAAGGATACATATAATAATCGGGGTCTTGTTCTTCCACAGATTGAATTAACAAGTTGCCCTGCATCTTTCATGTGACAAGAAGAGGTTGCGCCAGCAGTTTGCTCTTACTGGATGTATTACATTAATCATCAAGCAATGACACCTATAGAATAAACATCGACGGGTTCGTCATTATTCGCCTGTTTCGCCCAAGACGGTCGACATACCTTTCGCCGAAATTGGTTCTTCGGTTTTATCAAAAAGGGATGCGTTTCGTGGCGATTCCGAACAGGAGTCTCAATGGATAATAAGGAACGTATATGCTTCATAAGAATTTAATCGATGACGAAGTGAAAAAACACTTTACGAGAATTTAGTCGACGGTAAAGTGAGATGATAGATAGATACGACGTCGGAATTTAACCAACCACAAAGCATATCCAAAACTATGACTAAAGTGGAGGAGTTGAAGGGTATGGGAATGTAAAATTGCGAAAAAGATAAAGCTTCAGAAAGTGACTTCTTGATAAATCCAACGTAGCCCACGGAGTGCATTTATTTCCTAAATATTATCGCACGAATTTAAAACTAAGATGTAAATATAACACCGACATGCGACATCGTGACTTCTTGATAAATCCAACGTTAAATCTCATGTGAAATACTAAAATAAGTTAATCCAATAATAAGGAATTAGTTCGTCCCACTCTTGACGGGGAATGGGGTAAAATGTCTCCGTCGTTATACTTTACAACAACACAAAAAAAAGTTTTCTACCCGCTATTGACATCTAAATTTCGACAAATCTTTTTAGTTTTTTTCATAAAAAATTAGAAATAATTTTAGTTTAGAATTAAATTGTATATAAATCATTTTTCATATTTATTTTTAGCATTCATGCATTGCATCAGCATTCAGTTGGCATAAAATCTTCGGTAGTTGGAAGCAATTGTGCCGAAAATTTAAGGAGAATTTTGGGATTATCCAGAGCGTATAGTTTAGAAGAAAGGCTTTAATTAAAATGTCAATTACTTGAACAAAGCCTAATTTAAGCCCAGAAAATGTGCGAGAAGCCTGAAATTGAATGAGAAATTCAGCTAAGCCATATGAGGGATTGTGCCGAGAATTTGAAAGGGCTTTGACTTATTTTCAAACTCAATGCAGCCCGTTTTTGCTCATTTAAATGTTTGAGACCTTTAATTAATTAAACCCTGATTTGAGCCCGACCATTAAGCCCGCAAGAACATCAAAAATTCGGCTAGCCCATGTACCCCTCCACGGCCGAAATTTTTTGAAGTCTTTAGGGGTTAGGACTTTTCAAGTTCAGAATTTCTAATCCTGCGGTCAAAATCCAATCCTACCTAAAATATGTTTTCTAATCTAACGGTCTAGGATGAGTCATAGTCTTACAAGGGATAGGAAAGCCGTGCTTATAAATATAACACTAATAAGCCTAGGGTTAAAAGGGAACGGTGATTATTTTGTATTCAACTCCGGAAAATTCAGGGTATTCTCAAGGAGTTTGAAGGTTTCCCCAAGGTCGAACCCTCCTCTTTGCTCGATCGAGCACCCTCACACTGGCACTATTCGAGCTCCACCGTCCCGCCCCACCGTCCCGCCATCACAGCAGCTCTATCCCACCACCACGCCAGCCCGTCGCTTTCTGCAGCGCTAAAATCAGCTGCTGATCAGCCCCGTTTTCAATCATATTTGAAGTCTTAACTCAATTACGGTCTTGTGATAGACTTTTGGTGTTGTTTCGGAGCTCAATTCACCACAAATCAAGCCAAACAAGGTGCTGATTTTGAGCGATTTTGCTGCGGGCTTGGTGCATAGCTTTGCTCGGCAATACAAGGTAATTTCCTTACTTTGATTTGCAAATATGTAGTCGTTTGGTTCAAGTGTGCATATGTTTATGATTGTTCTTGAATCGATACATTTTTGCTATCAAATATTGAAAACATAGACCTTTTTTATGAACAAGCATTGATTCTCGATTTTGATAATCAAAAGATGCCAACTTTGCAAGATCAATCCCAAGGCTTTGATTTTTATTGAAAATTTCGGAAAAAAAACTTGCTTGAATCGAACTTTATGACATATTTTTCTGAATAAAAATCCTAATCTAAATTAGGAAATTTTCTTTCCTAAGGGGCAACGGATTTCCTAAATTGGACTAGGCCTACCCATGACTATTCGGGTACAATCCTCCGGATTAGTGAAAACGAGAATTTAGTCGATCCAATCTATGACCATTTAGATTCGATTCGCTATTTTCGACAAGCCAATTTTGGATTGGAAGGTTGCGATTTTTCAGGAAAACAAAAAATGAGAGGCCATATCCATGGATGGATGTTGATTGGTTGCTATCTTATTTGGAATTTGTGGATATTCTGGTTGGTATCTTTATCTTTGAATTCTTTATATGTTTAAGTTATTAAAAATTTAGTAAGATATGGTTTCTTAGAAGAAACCTTATTTTATTGGATTATTTGGAATGAAATGAAGATAATTGGCTCACTCATGCATATCCTGGATTGCCGAAAATTCAAAGAAAAATACAAAAAAAAAAAAATCGTCTCATATGATCTTGCATCATTTCATGCATATCTTATGTCATCCTTGCATATTTCGCATATTTTGTGTCATCTTCGCAAATCTTCGCATATTTTACTTTTATCTTATGTTACTTCGCGTATTATCTTTGGTTAATACCACGAAAAACCCCAAACTGATACGTCTGTGACAAATCTACCTCAATTTAATTTTTTGACCATGAAAAGCCCTAAATTGGTACGCTTATGACAAATCTACCCTCCGTCCACTTCCGTCAAATTCCACCATTAATTTTGAAAACGTGGATGACACGTTTGTTTTTTGGTACGTTGACATGGATTAGGTCCACGTGGAAATCTCATAGAATAGATAGCACGAAAAACCTGAACTGGTACATTAGTGACAAATATACCTCAAACGGGTACATCAATGACAAAAATACCCTAAATTGGTACATCAGTGACAAATATACCTCAAACTGGTACACAAGCGACAAAATTACCCTTGCACTTTTCTATTCTTTGCGATTTTTTAAAATTTCTTTTGCATATACATCATGGATGTTATTTTGGGCATAAAGCGCACCACAGTGTGATTATCATCGATAAAATTTATCTTCGTTTAAGGTTTAAAGCCACGTTTTTTTTTCCTTTTCACATTTAAAGCCACGAAGCTTTCATGGAAAAATGCCACACATGAACTTACTCTCAAAATGAGAACAAATGAACTTACTCTCAAAATGAAAATAATCTCACATTTCAGATAACTAAATAAAAGGCATCAGCCTCCACTAGAGGTCCAAAAGCATGTTCTATTATACTTGAATAAGCTTTATAAAATAGCCTTACACACTCAAGGTCCAAAAGCATGTTCTATGTACTTGAACAAGCTTTACAAAATACATCTGATTTGAACAAGCTTTACAAAAAAACCTTTACACCAGACATTGAACCAGCTAACAACCCAAAAAATAGCCAAGTCCACATGTTCTATATCACAACCATCCAAAAAAAAGTCCAATATATACTAGACTTGAACAAGTTTTACGCCATACATCAAACTCTTCCACCAGATTCAATGCATTGCTTCACTTTGAGATTGTTGAGTTTGAGAGGGTTCAGAAACTTGGCTTGAAATATCCACTGTATGATTTGCACCACCTCGACGAATTTCATGTACTATGTTACTGCCAAGCATATGAAATTAAAGGAAAAATATTATGTTATTATGCTAGTCACTATAGATTAAAATTTCCTTAAGAAAAACAAATGTTCATCCTTAGATATGAATTTCCTGTGGCTTCAGATATATACAATCCATATCCTTGTAGGACCTATAAGAAGACAAACCATATCAATATTCACTTTCACATTATGAAAAACCAGCATATAGATCATTAGCAAGTAACAAAACTGTCACGCCCCGCGTCCTTTACGAGCGCGCTAACATCCCTTTCTGCTATGCCTTCGCGATACGTCCCAAGGATCGACTCGTCTATCGATATGCTCGTGGAATGAAATGCACATGCGGAAGTGATAAACCAAACTCCATACTGTTGATCTAGCAATGTCACCTAGAGGGGGGTGAATAGGTGAATCTACGACTAAATTGAAATTACTTGCGAAATTTTGAAAACAATTTCAATTCGTGATCTAGGAACAGTATCAATATGCAATATAAACTAATCACAGCGATAAAGATCAAGGAAGAGAGATATGCACGCAATGTTTATAGTGGTTCGGCTTGTCAAGCCTACGTCCACTCTCCCACGATGACAGCTGATCGGCTGGATTTTCACTATGTAGAATCAAGAGAATTACAAACACTCAATCGGTTGGTTTTTCTCTCTCACAAATTCTCACAATGAATAGGATTTTGAGTACTCGGAATATTCTCGGGTAAGACTCGGATTACACTTGCACTTTGGATTGTTGTTTGACCTCTTTCTTTTCAGTCTATCATGGTTCTTCTTTTATACTCCCCTGCCTCCAAACTAGCCGTTGGATTCACGGCCAAGGGATCGCTCTTCAATCCTTGATTGGACACCATCAATCGTGATTGAATGAGATTGTATCTCCAGAAGATATGTAGACCATTGAGGAAGATATTGAACCCTTCTGATTTAGTCGCCCATACAACTAAATCTCCAGCTTCTATAAGTGTGGTAAGTCTGAATTGGTTCCCGAAAGGATATCCTTTAGAAGGTAATATCCCATTGTAGAAAATCCCTTAATTGATTGGAAGGGACATCAGATCAATTGAATATCACAAGCTTCCATAGGAAATCTCGCCTTGATCAGAAACCTGTCATTCGTGGGTCTTCGCGTTTTGGAAATGCAGAAACTGATCATCTTTGATTTTTGTCTTAATAAGAAAACTTTCCTAAATGATCAATTAAGTTAGAATGGTAATACGGAGATTAGATGCGGTCCATCTGTCACTACATGTGGATCGTCAGAAGCATTTCCATCTGACCCTTCGTTTCCATCTGACCCTTCGTCAAAAGCACTTCAATCTGACCACGTCAGAAGCACTTCCATCTGACCCTTGGTCCAGAAGCACTCCATCTGACCCTTCGTCAGAAGCACTTCCATCTGACCATTGGTCCATGCGACAGAATTAGATCCACTCAACCTGCTGCTTACACATTCTTTCTGCATCATAAAACGTTATGCAATTCCTCTTGATAGTTTTGTCAGAATCAAAATATAGGAGAATTTCCACAACAATCTCCCCATTTTTTATGGTGACAAAACTACAAATAATAAGAAACATACATATGTGATTTTTGAGATTGTAAACGATATCAAGTATAATTAATCGATGTGCTCCTGCAGGTTAACCTTAATTATAACTCCTGCATTGAAAATACTCCTGTAAACAAACATGATCAGAGTATAGATGTATAATCCGAGTATAATCAGAGTATAGATATTCTGCACAAAATAAACTCTTCTCCCCCTTTTTATAATCAGAATATAATCAGATTAATAAACTCTTCTCCCCCTTTTTGTCAACAACAAAAAAATAATGTATATAAAAAAAAAAGAACAGAGAAATAGTATCAAAGCAATGTAGCAAACAAAATTTAAGAAAAATTTAAGAAGTGGAAGGTGGAGGTATTTTAGAAGAGGAAGGAACATCTTCAGGCTCTGCATCAGCCTCCACTGGAGAAGATCTTCCATAACTGCTACCCATTCTCTGAGCAAATCCTCTTACAGCTTGAGTTGTAGGCAGTTCTGAAACTGTTCTGTCAGTCCTGACCAGTGTGTAAGTAGGCATGTTTGCAACCCCAGCACAAAACATTCTGCCATACAAGTCAATGGATTTCTCCAGATTGGTCACCTGACTTGCCATACCTGCTAATTTCCCATCAATTTTCTGTTCAAAGTTCTGCAGTTTCTGGTCGAGCATGGTTTCCATTGCAGTCAGATTCTGGATAAGAAGTTGCTGAAGGTTTTCCAATTGAACTAAAGAAGATTGTTCATGATTTCCAGTGTCAATCCTTTTCTCCTCCTCAGTCTGAGCTTTAGGAAAAGCTTGAGAAGCAAGGACTTCTGTAAGGAAGACATCAGATGTTGCAGGCAGAGGCTCCCCCTGAGTTATAGCCTTCTTCCCTTTTGCTTTTGAGCTCAGCACAGAATCTATTTCCTCATCAATGTCCATTGGTATGGACTGTGCATTCGACAGTTGATCGTCTCGTGCAATTGCTGAAGCCAAGCTTGTAGCAGCTTTGTGAATTGTTAGTCTGGTGGAGGATACATAATAAGCCTCAATGTCATCTGGCTCTTCCTCCTGCTCTTCTGAGGCCAACTTAGCTAGGACTTGTGCTAGCAACTGCTCATGATCAAAATTGACAAGGGTATTGTCATACTCTATTTCATCTTCAATTCTGGCAGCATCCTCCTCATTCCTCATTGTGAGGAATTCTTCCTCAGTCAGATCACAAGTATACACAACCTTTTCTTTTGGTTGTGTTTCAATTTCATCTCATTCTTCGTCAATACTTTCAGCATCTTGATCCTCAGAGCCACGTTCTTCATCTAAAGCACCTTGAGATTGAGTAGCTTCAGAATCAGACTTTCCTGTTCCTTCTTCACTTTCCTCTGAGTTGTCTTCTTGTTGTCCCTTTACAGCCATAACCTTTCTTCTTTTTGGAGATTTCTGCTTTGACTCATCCTCGAATTCTACAATGACTGGTTCATTATTTTTTGTCCTCCATTCAGTAGGAGTCATCTTGTATCCTATCTTGGTCACCATAGTTTCACCAGCAACCATCATGGGGATATCTTGTTTGACAAGAGAGCCTAGACCTCCGATCTTGAAATGATCCATTATTCTGTAGATCAAAGCAGCATAAGGTAGTTGTCCCTTTGGCTTGAGAGCTGATCTGTACATGTGAAGTAGAACTGTGTGAGCAAAAGAGATTTTCTTTCCCTGCAAGATGCCCCACAACAGTTTTGCCTCATACTTCGAGATATCTGTCTTAGAGGCTGCCTTGGGTATGATACATTCAATGATTACCTTGTGCATCATGATGTGTTTCAAAGGAAAATCATTATAGGTAATATGCGACTTCGATTCTGTTGAAAAGCTTGATTTGCCAGTTAAGAAGCAAAAAGCTTCTTCTCCAGTAACATCCAAAGGTGTGAAGGCCCTTTTTCTAGTTCCCATAATGGATGCCAGTTCATCAACATGCAGTACATATTGCTCTCTTTTCACAGTGAAAGCCAAGAAGTTGAAGTTGACAAAGTGAAGATTCGAGTAAAAGTAGGCTACCATATCAGGAAAGGTGAAGCCCCTATGTGTTATGAATTGCTCTATTCTGACCTTTTGAAGATGCTTCCTCAGATTGATGCCGTTCTTGTCAAAGTACTTTAGCTCAAACACCCTGTGATGTATAACACCTCTCTGTTTCAAGGATTCAAACTTGTCTTTGTGAGCTTGATTCTGGAACATAGGATCAGAAAAACTTTTATCCAAATTGAACCCAATATTCTTCACAAAATCATTAAATAGGATATCATCATCATCATCTTCGACCTTTGCCTTAGTGCCGCCAGGTCTAATTGGAGAGGATTTCCGTTTTGAACTTGGCTCTGCTACTTTCTCCTTTCCTTTTCTAGAAGCATATTCAGGTTTTTCAACAGCAATTGGTTCAACGATCTTTCCAGGCAAACTAAGAAACTCCAATAGTTCACCTTCACTATCGAACTTGTGAGCATTCAACAATTTTCTAAGTTCATTACCAAAGTCCCCTGCTGCCTTAATACTATCGTACATTGGCTTAATAGAATGTGCCATAGCTTCTTTCCCTTCAAAGACGGACAAAGACAAACCTTTTGCCAAACGGAGTGCCTCACGTTGTTCGTTGATTTTAGTTTCCGTAGGTTCGGTGGTGTTTGCTGTTGAAGCGTAGAACTTCCTCTTCATCTGAGGAGTCTTCTTCGAGTCAGAGGCTGATTTCGGAGCCATGGAGACGTAGAAAGTTTGAAACTTTGGAAGAAAGAGTGTTGTTTTGGGGAAGAAATCGAGAGCGAGAGATTTTGAATACGATTTAGGGTTTCAATTTTAGAAGGATTTGAAAGTGAGAGAACAGATGTGACGGTTCGGTGTTTTATAAAGGTGGCGGTTATTTTTGGAAACATAAATCAATTTAAAGAGAAATAAAAGAATTCCTTTAATAAAACAATTATTCATCGTCAATCAAATATTCGCAAATATGTATTCATATAAGAAACTTACCTTAAAAGCAAGTTTAGGAGGTAACTGACCTTGATTTATGAATTTTTTTTAAAAAAATATGAATTTCTTCTTACGCTCCTTTTACCGTTCATTCTGACGCTTCTTCTGACGTTCCTTCTGGTGTTCCTTCCGACGTTCCTTCTGAGTTCCTTCTGGCGTTCCTTCTGAGTCTCTTTCTGACGTTCTTTCTAGGCCTCCTTCTGAGTCTCCTTCTGACGTTCCTTCTGGGCCTCCTTCTGAGTTTTCTTGTTCTAAAATATACTTAAGAAAGAGGGTTAATGATGGCTAATTCATTTCTAATAAAATTAAAAGTTTCCTTATCCAAAGGTTTAGTGAAAATATCTGCAAGCTGATTTTTTGTATCACCGTTCTGAATATGATCATGTATGAAGTGATGTTTGATCTCAATGTGCTTTGCTCTTGAGTGAAGTATGGGATTCTTTGTAAGATTTATGGCACTGGTGTTGTCACATTGGATTTCCACATTTGTATCTTCAACACCATAATCTTTGAGCTGCTGTTTCAGCCAAAGTATTTGAGCGCAACAACTTCCAAGAGATACGTATTCTGCTTCAGCTGTACTGAGTGCCACTGTACTTTGTTTCTTGGAATACCATGAAACAAGCATGTTTCCCATGAGCTGACAAATCCTAGATGTGCTTTTCCTATCGATTTTGCAATCTGCAAGATCTGCATCTGAGTAACCTATTAATATAAAATCAGAAGATTTAGAATGCCACAAACCATAGTTGGGATAGGTCCCAATGTATTTGATTATTCTTTTGACAGCTGATAGGTGTGATTCCCTTGGGCTTGACTGAAATCTTGCGCACAAACAAACACTATACAGGATGTCTGGTCTTGAAGCTGTGGGATAAAGTAATGATCCAATCATGCTTCGATATAGCTTGGGATCAACTTCTTTTCCTTTTTCATCTTTGTCAAGTTTGGAGGAATGAGACATTGGGGTCTCTGTTTTCTTGCAGTTTACTGTCGCGACCCGTCCTCGATTTTTTCTTCGGTGTGGAAGACGGGCGAATGGATTACCGATCGGGCCCTCCCACTCTGTGATGTGGATCGCGGGCTTTCTCGGCGCGGGCCCTCCCAGACCCTTACCAAATCGCGACGGGAGTTAATTTTTACGAATTTCTCGATGATAAAAGTCGATCGCTTCCGACCTTTGTGTGGTCATGGTGGCATGTGCAACGTGTGCATGCATTTGGAGTCGCCACCGGTCCTTCTTGGAAGGTGGACCGAAAACCTCACTGACCGATTGGGAGAGATCGATCAATTCTACGGAACCAGAGATTTTGGGTTCGGTGACTTGGTTACGTTGGTGTCATTACCAACGCCCTTTCGGTACCTAACGCGAGTGATTTTCCTAATTAAGATTTCATACAGGCGCAATTTTTGGGTGAGGTAAGTCTGATTCAAGGGGTTTCATGCAGATTGGAAGACTAGTCCTATCAATCACAATCAATTTAGTGAAAGCGCAATCAAATGAATCATAAAGTGCATATAAAACGCATCAAATCATCATGGCATCCCTAGTATAGCCCTATTAGCTTAGAGAAGGGATATTTGAAGTACGGAAGGAGTTCGGGGATGATTTGAAGACAATTTTCCCATGAAGGGAAAAATTGTCATTTTGGGAAAACAAAGACGATTTACCCATGAGGGGTAAAATTGTCGTTTTTTGGAGGGATTAGGAACCCAAAGCGTCGGATATAGGATTGGCCAGTTGAATGTGCCCATTTCCTATTTTTTGACATTTTAAAGAAATTTTCGGAATTTCTCCAATTTTTGGGAGACGATTTGCCTAAAGGGCAAAATCGTCATTTTTGGAACAATCAGGGTTCGAAAGACCCAAAATAAGTCATGGCCAGATGATTGTGGTCATTTCCTATTTTCTGAATTTTTTTTGGAATTTTCAGAATTTCTTCAATTTTTGGGAGACGATTTGCCTAAAGGGCAAAATCGTCATTTCGGAAGGGGTCGAGTTTCAAAAGACCCAAAATAGGCCGTGGCCAGTTGATTGTGGCCATTTCCTATTTTCTATAATTGTTTTGGAATTTTCGAAATTTCCCACATTTCTTGAATTTTTTTAATGATTTTCTATTTTTTTATTAAATTTTTTAATTATCCGGACCGGGCCAACAGACCCGGCCCGCGCCATAGGCGCCTACTCTGGGCCTTAAGAGCCTGAACAAAGACACATCCTGGGCTAGGCCTAATTTTCGTATCTTCTGTTTAGTGATTACTAAAAAAAAAAGCCCAATTTCATCTCTAAAGCCCAATATTGAAATTCCTAGCCCACTTTCCACTCGGCAGCCCACTCTCCAGCCCAAATACAAACCAGACCTAATTCACAAAAGCAAACCAACCCACCTTATAACATTATGACCCTACTCATAATTCACGTTTTTCAAATTTTTTGGTTATTTTATCCCTTTTTTATTTTTATTTTTATTTTTATTTTTCTTTTTTGTCTTCTCTTCTACACATCGTCTTTTGCATGATGTTTCCCTACAGAACTTCACCAACGCACCACCCATGCTCACGGCCAATCTCCATTTTTGCACTTTTTGTAGTTTTCATCCCGATTCAACAAACATCCAGCAAAATCAAAGCTCAAAGGACTTACTTGCACGGCTCGAAGTCACTGCGCTGCGTCGTCCGTTGATGGCCGCCAAGCCGTTCGCCGTTGTCCGTCGTTGGTTTGGTTCGCCTCGACGGGCCATGCACGTACGTCGCCTCTAGATTCGGGTCGCCTCGACGGATGGTGTTCCCTCCGAGAGCTTGGCCTGTTGCGCTCATGATCTCTCTTTGTTCACCAAAGCCGGGCTTGGGGCTGGCTTTGATGTCGCGGGACAGCACGTCGCAAGGATGAGAAACGATGGCGGCGCGGATCCGGTTCAACGTCGGTATGGGTGCCTTACGAGCAACGGGAAACAAGGCGTGGCGGAGCCCCTGTAGCTCGCCCTTCTCTCGGTGGGTCGACTCGCACTCTCCCTTGACTCACTCTGCAGATTTTTTGAACTATTTCCTCGCGCTCTCCTTGGAACAAAGCTGCTGCTCCTCTGGCGTTGGTCCCATAATATCCCCTGCCCAGCCCTTTTTTTTATTACTTTTCTTTCATTTTTTTCTAATTTCTTTTTTTTAATATTCTATTGTCCTCCCTTCTCCCAGGTCGTCTTCTTCCTGACATCTCCTCTTCATGGCATTCGTCGGAGAGACTTCACCAAGCACTGTGCTCGCTCCAACAACATCACCGGAACCGATCAGTAAGAAGACTACCCTATTCATTCGTGCGAGTTTGTAACACTTGATGATGCTGATTTGCTTGCCGTTGAATCTTTCCCGTTACGACGCTGCTCCGTCTGTGGCCGTTTGCTACGCCGCCGTCAGGAACTACTTGCACACGGCCACTGGTTTGGGTCGCCTCGACGCTGCTACTGATCCAGCTCGCCTCTCGCGGGGTCACTGGGATCTGTTCAGACTCCCCGGATGGTCTGGTTCGACCTCGTCGAAGCCGCCTTTGGGGTATCTTGAACGAGGTCCCCCTATGGAGAGCTCCCGTAAGTGCCCATCTCTCTCAACCATTTAGACTCCATGGGGCTTCTGTATCTCCTTTTCTTTTTGTGCCAATGGGTTACAGCCCAAAAAAAAAAGATAAAAAAAATGAGCTTCCTCAAGGCCCCTCAAAACCGCATGACAAACTCCACCTTGAGAAGGACGACGCCTCGTCTCGCTCTCTGTGTCTTCTTTATTTTGTTCCTCCCTCCACAGGCCGGCTACGAGGCCACGATGCAAACACGGCAGGACGCTGGCTGCGAGAGGAGCAGTGCGACTATGAGACGGCGATGAGGGCTACGCGGCGGGAGCAGCGACACACGATGCAAACACGGCAGGACGCTGGCTGCGAGAGGAGCAGTGCGACTATGAGACGGCGATGAGGGCTACGCGGCGGGAGCAGCGACACAGGCTTGTTGGAACGCCGATGGCTCCCTCCTGAGCTCTTCTTCTTGGCATGCTTTGCTCACCGTTCAATCAGAGCCCAGTGCTCCTTTGGCTCTATTTTTATTTTTTTGCTCCAAGACTCCTCACGAGCTCTCATGAAGCTCTCCTTTTTCTCTCTTCTCCGCTCCTCCGTGTGTTTTTTTTTTTAACCAAAGATCTCCCTTCTTCTCCCCATGGAACCCCCAATTTTTCTTCTCTGTCCCTCTGTTTTCGCTCAAAAGGCCATGGCCGAGCTCCCCCCACTCGGTTCCTCCTCTCTCTCTCTCTCTCTCTCTCTCTCTCTCTCTCTCTCTCTCTCTCTCTCTCTCCGTATTTTCCTCCAACCCCCCCTCTTTCTCTCTGTGGACGAGCCTCCTTTTTATCCTCTGGTGAAGAGGACCTTCACGCGTTTTCATCTCCCCTGCCAAAAGAGCTTGTTGTTCCCCTCCAGTTTTTTGGTCGCCCGGTCGCCCTCTGCTCTGCCCCTGTTTCTCTGCATTTTTGGTACTGTACGTGGGGGGAAAGACAGCCTGTTACTGTGGTTGCAGACCCGATTCGGTCGGGTCGGGTCAGGTCCGACCCGTCCGAACCGATTCCTAATTTTTCGCCCAATTAAGCCTCTAATTGGCCATTTTTCATGAAATTGATTCCAAAATCGGACTCCTCGGCATGTTTTCCATCTAAAATGAGTATTTTCGCGAATAATTGAATTGGAATTTACTGAAAACCCCAAATTACGCCTAGGATCCGAAATTGATTTCCGCCAAATCGGAGGCTTAAACGATCAAATCAATTCAAATTGAGGCCACCAATGAGTTCGAGACGATGAAAAATATAGGGTAGAAGTGTTTTCTTTTCATGGGTGTCCCTAGAGAGGATTTAATTTTGAAATTCGCGAAACCGGGGACTAAATCGCAAAGAAATTTGTGCAATTGAGTCCTTTTTGTCAAAATTGATCAAATTAAAGGCTTAATCAACACAATTTCACTTCAAGCTTCTTGATACTGATGTCATGGCTTATCAAAAGTGGAAATGGAAAATTAAAACATTCAAAAAGGGATTTTTATGCTAGATTCGGGTTTATGTTTGTGAAGGAACATAGTGACCCAAGTCGTATTTTTGAGATTTAATAAGACCAAATTGTATAGGGAATTAAAATAAAATTACTGACTATTTTTTGTATTTTTCTGACCACGAATGGTATTTTTCTGATTTTTTGGGTATTTTTATAATTAAATAAATTCGAAAAAATATTAAAAATTACGAAAAATATTTTTTGTTCAAAATTGGTTCCCAAGGCTAGGTTAAGGTTTCCAAAGTTGATTTTACAATTTTATGACTTTTTTGCTATTTTTAATTAATTTTAAAATTAAAATCGACATAAAGGATGATTAAAAATCAGGTGTCAACAGCTGCCCCTCTTTGAGAGTAAGCTCGTCAGAGGTTGCTCTCAAAGATAAAATGACACCTGAGTCTTAACCGACTCGATCAGACAGGAAAATGCCATGACATCGGATCCTTAGACCTTTAGATGAAAGCTCACATTAATCCCCGGTTTGCTTTGACAGTTTGAAACATGGGCCGGAGAGGGAGAGATTTACCTGAAGCTCACCTGTTGAGCATATCGGTGTTGCTTGCTGCAATGAATTTCAAGAAGATACCTAGGATTCGTCATTCAGGATATCCTAGGGAGATTAAGCTTCTGACCCGTATGGTAGGTCAACACATAATAAAATTCCCAACTAAAAGGATTCTAAAAACGACAAATCCCGTCTTGTGGGGATTCGTTTTGTTCTAACCCGTATGGTAGGTTAACCCATGATAGAATTCCCAACTAAAAGGATTCTAAAGACGACCAATCCCGTCTTGTGGGGATTCGTCCTGTGTACCTTCTAGGAAAGGATTTAGGAAGCGGCTCCCCTAATGAGAGGTTTACCGAAAGGAATGCCTGTAAGAAAGGCCACCAAATTACCCCAATGATGTTTTATGGGCAAAGAGCAGTAATGCATCAATCTTAGATCATCATAACAGAAATCACTAATAAATGTCTATAGGAAAGACATAGAATTACCCAAATGTTACTTTGTGGGCAAGCAAGAGCGGTAACGAATCAAATTTAGATCATCATAACATGAGGAATCCCTAATGAATGTCTATAGGAAAGACATAGAATTACCCTAATGCTGCTTTGTGGGCGAGCAAGAGCGGTAACAAATCAATTTTAGATCATCCTAACATGAGGAATCCCTAATGAATGTCTATAGGAAAGACATGGAATTACCCTAATGCTGCTTTGTAGGCGAGCAAGAGCGGTAACGAATCAGTTTTAGATCATCCTGACTTGAGGAATTCCAAATGAATGTCTATAGGAAAGACACGGAATTACCCTAATGCTGCTTTGTGGGCGAGCAAGAGCGGTAACGAATCAATTTTAGATCATCCTAACATGAGGAATCCCTAATGAATGTCTATAGGAAAGATACGGAATTACCCTAATGCTGCTTTGTGGGCGAGCAAGAGCGGTACGATTTTAAAATTTTTTTTTGGGTGCCATTCTAAGATCTGGAAAAACATTGATCAAAAGAAGCTCGAACCCGACTCATTTTATCAAGAAAGGTGCCATTCTGGGATCTGGAGATACCAAGAATCCTGCAGAAGCTTAAACCTGATATTTTCTTATCGAGGAAGGTGCCATTCTGGGAGCTGGGTTCTCCAGGTATCCTGCAGAAAGTTCAAGCACGGGTGCTCCATTTCACGGAGCAAAATGTTCTTCTGGGATTTGGGGTTTCCAACAATCCTGCAGAAACATCAAATACGTGTGTTTCATTTCACGAAGCAAAATATCTTTCTAGGATCTGGGGTTGCCAGAAATCTTGCAGATTTATCAAATGAATGTACTCCCTTTCACGGAGCAAAATATCCTTCTGGGATCTGGGGTTACCAACAATCCTGCAGATATATTAAATGAATGTACTCCTTTTCACGGAGTATATGTTTTTCAGGGATTTGGGGTTTCCATAGATCCTGCAGACAATAAATTTGTAAGCTCTTTTCTTTAGAGGGTGGCACTCTTCTGGGGATTTGGGGATCGCCAAGGATCCTGCAGAGGTTTAAGCCTGAAAGATTTTCTTCACTGAGAAACGTCAGTAATCTTCGGGAGGACAACGGCTGTCCATCTGACAAAATTTGTACGACTTAAGTTCTAGTCATGCAACGTGCATTTTGATGCTGGAGGTTATCCAAAACATTCTTGCAACATGCAAATGCGATCACAAATTTCTTGTACGGAAAATCTGGATCAAACATTTTGAAAATTCCAAAAGAGTTTGTTCAAAACATCAGTTGGAGTATTTCTCGATAAGGAGGACTTCTTACCTGCTTTGAGATAATGGTCTTTTATAGGGAATGTGCTCAATTTTCTACTAACCTGTGCCTAGGTTTCAGGATCATTCGCAGCGCATACATTTCGATCGATCGGGAGGTCTTCCACGGGGACCGTAATGTTGGGCTTGGATATCGGTTTCCAAGGGGGACTCGCTTTTGAGTCAAGGCCGTTGAATGAAAATTTTTCACCATCTGCTTCGGGTTTACAAGTCAAGAACCCTGCAAAATGAGAAAGAAATAGTCTCGCTCGTACCTCTTCGAGCTAAGCTATATGTTAACCCAAGTGTCTTAGTCAGAGAAGACTGTTTCAGGGTTATAACATTGGTAGGATTGGGGACCGAAAAAGGCTTATTTTTGGCTCAGAAATTTCGAAGGGTTTAACATTAGTGATCATTGCAGATTTGTCATCTGTCCTTTCCTTTATGAATTTTCAATCTTTGAGGTGTACATCCGCCTTCGAAGCGTACACAAGTTCTTTAGAGAGTGCCTCTTCTTGCTTTAAGAGACTGACAACTCTATCTGCATCTTTGCCTTGAGCATGACATCATTTGGGAAGTAGTCCTTTTGATCTGACTCATTCGGGGATTTTCTATTTTCCAACCAGGCTTCACTAGGGGATCAGTATAAACAATTTGAACGAGCATCAGCCTTGCTTTTACCAGGCACTTTGCTTTTTCTTGATGCCGGGGATTTTTCTTTTTCATTTTTTTTATCATTGTTTTTGTTTTTTTTTTGTTTTAATAATCCCGCTTCTTCTTATCTTCAAGAGATCATGTTAGACATATATCCAAAGGTCTAAACATGCTTAACCATTAACTTAGGAACTTCTTCATAAACCCTAAGTCTTGAACTCTTCCGTTTCTGAAGTGATGCTGCCTTTTTTTGGAATGTACAATGATCACCAACGGGTTAATGAAATGAATTTGCAGGCTCAACTTGGCTATGCAAAGGATATGGTGTGTAGGATAGAGAAATGAATGCTTCTCGTCATTCTATGACACTTGGATTACCATATAAACAACACACAAAGATTGATGTTAGTCCGAGCAAGAAAATTTCTAATCATTTTCTCCTGATATTGCTGGACTCACCTCTATTTGGCCCTGATGTGGGGTGGTTCTTGACAGGGTTGAGAATGAAACACCACCGTTCAAAGGGGTTATCAATGGTCACATGTAGTATTTTGGATAAGAAACGAAATGCCTTCGTCGTCTCAATCCATGTAATCACTGCGAATAATCCCTACCTCCGTAGGTCCAGATTTTTCTATCTGATCCATTCCACTCATCTCTCAAGTGTGTGTAGGACGTGTTTGGATTAGGCTTTACCTCTCATCTTTTGAGAAAATGTCCTTTTGAGTGGTTTGAACAACTTTTGTTTGGAAAAATCTATTTTATTTTCTCCAAAATTTTTTCCTCTAAGTGGATTTTATGATGCACCATGCATGTTTCATTCATGTTTAGACAACATCCCGATTCAAAACATGAATGTCAATGAATTGAAAATTCTACGTCTTTTTGGTGACATAAGAGTTGAAAGAATTTCGAAAATTTTCAATCTCTAATGAATTGGGAAAAGGGATACCTACCTGTCCGTCATGGCTGGAGATCCCTGGAGATATAAAAGAAACATGTCATTGTATGCTCACGAATCTTTCAAAAAATTGGAACGATACATCTTACCCTTGGTCATGTGCTCCAACGAGTATAAAATGGTTGTGAAAATCTGCATTCAACTGTTCACCCTGATGGCGAGCCCCTGTCAAGGACAAATATTAGGTGTCAATTTGCATTCCAAAATTCAAGACAAATTGGAACGATACTGCCTTACTCTTGTTTTGTGTTTCCATTTGAACACAATGTGAGGTTTACAGGAGTCAGCCATCTAGCTTGCGGCCACGATCTCTCTATCTGGTTGGGTAACGAATCCTTATCAAGGATTTGCACCGGAGGAGATCCATTCATGCTTTTGGACATATTTCACGCCACTCTTCAGGGTTCCTCCACTTGGTTTTATAATCAAAGATTATTTCTTGGAAGCTTGACTTCCGAAACTGATATTTCTTTTCGCCTCCATGTCGGCGAGTTCTTTTCTTTTGAGGCTTTTCAGTGCCAATAATGTCCTGTTGAATGAGAACAAGCTCATATTAGGCATAAGATCATCGGAGATCAAATTGGAACGATACAAAGTTACCGGTCATCCCAAGTTCGCTCTTGGGATTTAATTATGATGCGGACGACTTTGCTATTGCGTCCACTGACTTTGCTGGAGAAGAAATGTCTTTCTTTGTCCAGCGCACAAATGATTCACTTGCCCTAGTTAGGCGTGATTTGTCATAGCTAGGTAACGTATGGCCCAGCTAAATTCCTTTTTGCATTTTGCTGCAATCCTCATCTTCTTCAGGATGTCTTCTCTCTTGGGATTCATGGTAACGTCCTATTGACATGTTCCTTTCTTTCGTCGATTGTCGACGCTTCTCATTTAATGGGGGCCATTTCAGTATCGTATACTGATACGGATGATGACTATCACATCATCTCGTCTGTATTTGTAGGTGTTGTTCGTAAGATGATCCTTGATCACATCGACAACTGCTTTGCCCTAGTTGGGCGACGTCCGTCGTGGCAAAATGCCTTAGTATTTTTCATGTTCTTTGACGATTTTCAATCCAATTTGAAGAATGCACCTACAAGCGTGGATCCTTATCTGACTTCATTTGGAATTTTAGGAAAGAGATACTCCCTTCGAGGTTTCGTCCTTCCAATGCTTGAAGGAATAATGTTTTTCAAACATGCTGCCCCAGTAAGGCTTGTCTCGATGTTTGTCATCTCTGGGTTCGATAACCCTACCCCAATGTACTTTCGTGAGGTTCATGAGAATTTTCCTCGGCTTGGCTTCTCGAAGGAAAAGGAGGGACTTGCTCCCATGGCCTTTTTTGCCGATTCTAGCCATATGTCTCAACCACTAGAGTTTTTGATCATTTTCATCTATCTCTGGTCTGCTTGAGGATTTTGTCTGTCTTATGGCAATTTGGTGACTCTCTCAACCACAGTCGCCATTTGAGGTATTTGACGTTTCCCTACCAAAAAGAAAGAACCTCATGAGTAAATGGTATGTATAATTGATTATCGAAATCGATATAATTTACCCTTGAAATTCGTCCAAAGGGAGCTGGGATTTCTCCTTTTGGGTTCCTCATATACAGGACATATGCATGATACGCATGATGCATGTTATCTATGCTAATTCGTGCTTGCCACAAAAAATGGACTTATATCTTTCACTCTTTTTAAAGAAAGAAATTTTTTTATCAAGTATGTCAATTTTGCAAAACTTGAATTTATTTATTTATTTTTTTAGGCGCTCTCTTCAAAGAGATTTTAAAATGATGAGAAACTTCTTCGGGTTTTCTCAAGGATTTTATTCACAAATTGAGCCATTAGAATGCTCTTGAAATCATTTATCCTAAGTGCATGTTTGAGATGCCATGAAAAGAGGTACTCCCTGCTTGGTCATTTGAAGGCAGTGCTTCTTGGGTCCTTTGCTTTAGCCCATCACCTGAGAGGGAAAAGAAATGAAACATTAGTCCCACATCTAGAGGACAATCATTTTGGAACGATACGTCCTTTTACCAAATGGATGGCTCAACATCGTTCTTCTTCTCATTTAGAAGGGTTTAATGCGTTCTGTCTTTGATGGATTTACTCCACTTCATCATGCTTCATGGGTGATAACTACTGCTTCGTGGACTTTCCCTACGTATCACCATGGTGAATCTGACATCTCTGTTATTCGGTACCCTTTCCGGGTCGAAGAGTGATTTGCCCCTAGCAACTGAGTGCTTCGCCTGGGACCGGCTGATTCAGTCATAGGCAGCTCGATCATGCTGTGTTGACGCATTCACGCTTAGTTGGAGTCGGTCCACTCCATGTCAGGTGACTTTGGCACTTCGCGTCTTCCAATCTTCTCTGACGTCTGTATCTTCTTTGCATTTTCTTTCGTGATACCAAATGATATGACTCCACGATCTTCCGAAGATCTCAGCATTTGATGTTCTACAATTTTTGACACTTCTTGGCTCATCGCGCTTCTTGTGAAGATTGTGTGATCTTCTGTCAATTTTGCTTGATTGATGCATTCCAATTTCTTCATGCATCTTTTGTCTTGTCATCATTTCATGACGTCCCTCAAGCATTCTTACGCTTTAAAGGTCTATGCTGGAGAAACAGATGCTAATCTCAAACAATCTTTTATTCCACATTTTCATCTTGTAGGGAAGGCAAGTTTCCCTTCGTTGGTCTTCGACCATTTTATCCTGTTGACAAAAGACATGAAGGTCCCAGTCAAGTATAACACCCGAAGTGTTTATTGGAACGTCTACAGTTTTACCATCGTTCCGTCATAATCTTGCATGTGATCAGATGAATGAGTTTTCAACAAGTGTCTGCCATGTACAACTCGTTCCATAATTCCTCACGCCTATCCACAAATGGATATTTCTTCTCTATCTGTTTTTCACCTGTTTTAAATGAAAAGACAGAATCAAAAGATGGAATTTGAAAAATAGAGCATAAATCCTTTCAATTTTATGCTTACGTGTGATTAATAAGGATAAGAATCTTTACACGAGCTTTAGCCTTGTGTGAAAAGTTCTTATCAATATTCTTCAAGAGAAAGCATACCATTAAAAGGGATGTAATCCACGATGATTGCTTTCGATCAATTCCAAAAATCGGTGGAATGTTCAAAAGTGTAAAACACAATTCTGATGTTTTAAATTTAATTGGAGATATGGTATCCAAATTAAAGCCATTTGCTAAGAACGATAGTAATTTGGACATCTACCTTTTCATTAAATTTGGACAACACGAATAATCTTGGTCAATTATCGTGGGTTACTAATGATGCAAAACATGCAGGAATCAATTCAACTTCATAGTTCCTTCTAGCGAAATTGGGATTGGATTCCCCTATATGGCCAAAATGTCAGATAAGATTTCCAATTTCAATTTCTTCCAAAGGAATTATAAAATTGAATTTTGGAGTATTCGAGTGATTGGAGGAAATGCCACTATCACATTCCAATGATGGATCAAAAGAAATACACGAGATTTCAATCAAAATGAACACAATACAAATAGATCCCTAATACAATCAATCTAAGGGATGAGATACAAAGGATTTCAGGAAAATAAATCCTATACAGGAGGACTAGAAATGCGAAGCAAATCAAAAGAATGTGATCCTAACACTTAGAGATGCCCTTGCCTTGGGCTTTGGGATATGACTTCAGGATCACCTATTGCAAATCGTCATCTTCATTGGACAAGACTTCAATGACGTCTACAGAGAGCTCTTCTTGTCCACCTTGTGCTCGTAATGGCAAGGTACGGGCTTGGTCTTCCATCGAGAAAGTTGGGAGAAAGCACCTCTATCTACCCTCAAGATGGCATTTAATCCAATCACTAGAATTATGCTATGAATGAAATGCTCACATTTACATGAACCGTAACAAATTTGAGGGATAGGAAAATCTTACCAACCAAACTCGTTGACTTATGTGCGGTTTTAGGTATACCAACCATTCAAAGTCATGCGCATGAAATAAGTGAGGATAAAACTATAAAAATCAAGATAGGGTTTGGAACCTAAGGCCAAGGCTCCCACCTCGAGTTCTAGAAATGGTAGATTCCATTGCACAACTATCGTTGCATTGGGACCCAATCCATATTTCGAAGTGAGCGGAATTAAAAAGTGGATTACCCCATGCTTTTCCTAAGGGGGCGCCCGGGGTTTTAGGCGCGGTTGTGTGTGATTGTGTCATGATCATCACAATGCAAGTCATTGTTGACACCTGATTTTTTGACCAGGTTTTTTTCAGTTTTATTTTTGAAAAATCACAAAAAATTTATAAAAAGTCAAAAAATTACAAAATCAACTTTGGTGGCCTTGGCTAAGCCCAAGGAACCATTCTTGACCAAAAAATAATTTTTCACATTTTTCATATTTTTTAGTATTTTTGGAAAATAGAAAAATACTTAAAAAATCAAGAAAAATAGCATTTGAGGTCACACAAATATGGAAAAATATCCAATATTTTTATTTTTAATCCCTTGTATTTTTGACCTCACAAAAAATCCAAAATCAGATTCAATTTTAGGTGTTCCTTTGTAACCCGTAGTATTGAATTTGAAGAAAAAATAACAATTGAGTCTTTTAATTTGCAATTTTGGCATTTTCTAAGATCTTGACATTCAATCTAACTACCCCCTATTTCGATTTAGCCCAATTGTTTGCGCAATTTGCTCAATTGCACGGATTTGACAAAATTATATACTGAAATTGCATTTTAGTCCTTGAAATTAAGCATAATTGAAATTACTTTCAATTCAAGGGCTATCATTGCAAATTAAACATGCTACCCAATGGATTTCACCATTTTAAATCGATTGGCATAGGTGGTTTGACCCAATTTGATCATTTGCACCCTCAATTACACAATCCCCAATTTCCAATTAAATTGGAATTTGGGGGTTTTGTAGAAATTGATGAAAACTTTTGGGCAAAACCACATTTCTAGATAGAATTCATGCTCTAGATTCGATTTTGAGGTTTAATTGCAAAATTTTCCCATTAATTTGAGATTAATTTGAAAAATCCTGTTCGGAACCGGTTCAGACCGGTCGAACCGGTCCAGAACAGTGTCATCTTCCCCGCTGAGCCTCCGCGCAGATGAACAATGACTGACTAAGTTTCCAAGACCAAATTGAAGGTCAATTCGCAACTAATTGAAAGAGGAACGGTGGGCGTTTTGTTCCTCTCATCTTCCCCCTGTCGATTGACATCGACGGCACTATCCGACGTCGCTGGAGGAGGGAGCAATCGGCCAGTCAAACCTTCGGACCTGCAAAAGTCAACAAAGGCAAAAAACAGCTCAAATCCTTGCCAAATTCGTGCGAAATGAAGCTCACCGCGGAACCAAAAGGGACTGAGCGAAATGCCCATCTTCCCCGACTTCGTTTTGACCCAATTGCACGTGACTACACGTGCCAAACCAAGTCAGTTGGAGATCCACCGTTCGGCGCCAAAAATCAAACAAGCTATATAAGCTAACAGGCCTTCGCGAAGAAGGAGGTGGTTCGATTCAGTTCGAGGAGAAGAAACTGAATCGAGAGAGAGAAAGAAAGAGAGAGAAAGAGCTCACCTTCCCTCGCGGTGGTCGAAGGTTGGAGCTCAAAATTGCAGAGCGCCGGTTGGGCCTTCCGAGGCAAAACCAAAGCTCCACGAGGTCGCTGAGAGATCGCCCAGAGTCCCTTGAAGCGATCGCCGCCGGCCACGCCCGGTGAAATCGCAAGAACAGGTGAGTCTCAGTCCCGAGTTTTTCTTCAAGCTTTCATGGCGATTCGCGCATTCCTTAATCATTCATACAATTAGTGTGTGCCTTTCGTTCCTTGGACATCACTGACCATGTTCGCGTCTTGATTTTGCATCGATTTCGTTCACAACCCCTGAATCGAGTCTTCACACTTAACCTCCACAGCCGATTCTTGCCCAGCCAAACCTGGGTCGAACGGGCTCAATCGGAGCCTGAGGTAAGTCTCCTGAACCTCCTGCCATGTTAATCCGTGAAAGAATTGATCTGATTTAGCGTAACTTGTGCGATTGAGTCTCCATGGCCGTACTCGGCAGTTCGCGCGATACTCTCGATTCTGCAAGTAGGTTGCCTCGATTCTAAGATATGTTAAGATAGAGATGATTGCGAATCGATTCCCGTCAGTTTCATGAGATTTCATCGAGAGTTCATCGTCAGATCATCATCGGAGAACCACAGCCGTCCATTCCGCCGGAGTCGCGAGGTTGAAGACGAAGCTGACATGGCGCGGTCAACTAGTCAAATGTCCAGATGTCATCCCATGATTAGTCCACGTGTTAGCCCAGTCAGCATGGCCGTTGAGTTTGTTATTCAAATAAAAGAATCCAACGGCCGAGAATAATCGAATCTAATAAATGATGACCGTCCGATTAGAAATTAGGATTATTCGAAAATGATTTTAATCGTAAAATCAATCAGAATAAGAAACGGTGCCGTTTAGAGGAAGGATTAGGCGACGTCGTTTTAGGTTAATGAAAATGGACGGCTCAGATCAAGTCTCAGGTTCTAATCTTGTCCGTTAGTTTTAGTAAGTCAATCAAACGGCTCAGGTCGAGTCTTTGCTTAATCTAGACCGTAGAATCTAGTAATCAGATCTAGTGGGCGCAGACAAGCCACGCGGCGTAGTGTAGGCCGTCAGATCAGATTATAATAATCCGAAAATAAAAAAATGAGATGCGACGTCGTTTTGGAGCCGGGGTTCGCGCGGGTCCGGGTCTGGGCCGAGTTCCGACCCGAGTGGGTCGGGTCGACCCGGTCCGAATCATATTTTTTTAATTAAAAAATAAAAAATGATTTTTAAAATAAAAAAAATCGGAAAAATTTCAGAAAATCCAAAAAATGCTAGAAAATTCCAGAAAATTCCAAAAAAATGTGGAAAAATTCGTGGAAAAATCCTAGACATTCCAGAAATCCCCAAAAATCGAGGGTTGACCAATGACAACTGGTCAACCCTATTTTTGGGGTTTCTTATCCAATTTTCCGAGACTTGACGACATTACCTTTTAGGGGTAAGTCGCCTCTGTTGTGCATGCTAGATAAGGCCGATAATGCCAAAGTGAGAATTATGGTCGATTAGACGACCAATTCTTAGGTTTGGGTTTTCGAGTCCCGCCTCTTTTCTCAAAATGACGATTTTGCCCTTTAGTGGGGAAATCGTCTTTCTTGTCTCAATCGAGTTCTGAAAATTGCTTGAAGTTAGGGTTTGGGTCAGGTGGACGACCAACCCTAATATTTGAGATTTTCAGTTCTCATCATTGTCCAAAATGACGACTTTACCCCTCCAAGGGTAAAATCACTTGAAAATTCCAGAAAAATCCTGGAAATTCCCGAAAAATAGGAAATGGATTGGATTGATGGTCAATCCTATTTCTATTGTCTTTTGACTTCCCAATTCGTCTAAAATGACAGATTTACCCTTTAAAGGGTAAATTTCCCCGAATCATTCAAAATTACGATTCTGTCCCTCATGGGCAAATCATGCCAAAATCATTCCTAAGCCTTGATTGATACTTCTCTAGGCTAATAGGGCCTCATTAGGGATACCACGCTGATTTCATGTGTTTTATCCGCATGTACTGGATCCTTGATTTGCGCACTTATTTCCATTGATTGTGATTGGTAGGGTAGTAATTCCCATCTGCATGAACTCCTAGTTCTAGGATCTATACCCCACTCGTCTGTATGAAATCCTAGGATCAGATAAACCATTCAGCTTAGGTACCGAAAGGGCGTCAACTTTGACAGTTGGCGTAACTAAGTCCCCGAAGCCACTTCTCTGGTTTCCGCAGAATCGAATAGATCACTCCCAACTATTCGATAGGGTTTCCGATCGTACCCTCCACGAAACGATTGGTGGCGACTCCTTGACATGTACACTCATCACATGTCACTAGACCACACTGAAGGTCGACCACATATATCCAGCAGTTGCGATTTGGGTAATGGGCCTTAGGAGAGGCCCGCGTCCGATCAAGCCAGTTGATCGGGCGGCCCATTAGCCCGCTCCCGCCTCGAGCGAGCTCCGGGAGAGGGTCGCGACAGTCATGCACAACAGTTTATATATCAATCAGCGCTTCAAATCATCCACATAACATACATTCCTACGCCCATCCTGCATAAGACAATGTCAATCATAGACTACTCCCCTTATCACTCCAATATGCAAAAACATATAACACCTATTGTAAGCGGACTTACCTCACCTTCAAGAGCGCCTGCAGGGTTAGAAAAATCACTCAACATTTTAATTACGGCCTAAGTCCACTTGAGGTCTAGAATCATAGGTTCTAGAGCAAATCCCCAGTGGAGTCGCCAGCTGTCGCGACCCGTCCTCGATTTTTTCTTCGGTGTGGAAGACGGGCGAATGGATTACCGATCGGGCCCTCCCACTCTGTGATGTGGATCGCGGGCTTTCTCGGCGCGGGCCCTCCCAGACCCATACCAAATCGCGACGGGAGTTAATTTTTACGAATTTCTCGACGATAAAAGTCGATCGCTTCCGACCTTTGTGTGGTCGTGGTGGCATGTGCAACGTGTGCATGCATTTGGAGTCGCCACCGGTCCTTCTTGGAAGGTGGACCGGAAACCTCACTGACCGATTGGGAGAGATCGATCAATTCTACGGAACCAGAGATTTTGGGTTCGGGGACTTGGTTACGTTGGTGTCATTACCAACGCCCTTTCGGTACCTAACGCGAGTGATTTTCCTAATTAAGATTTCATACAGGCGCAATTTTTGGGTGAGGTAAGTCTGATTCAAGGGGTTTCATGCAGATTGGAAGACTAGTCCTATCAATCACAATCAATTTAGTGAAAGCGCAATCAAATGAATCATAAAGTGCATATAAAACGCATCAAATCAGCATGGCATCCCTAATATAGCCCTATTAGCTTAGAGAAGGGATATTTGAAGTACGGAAGGAGTTCGGGGATGATTTGAAGACAATTTTCCCATGAATGGCAAAATTGTCATTTTGGGAAAACAAAGACGATTTACCCATGAGGGGTAAAATTGTCGTTTTTTGGAGGGATTAGGAACCCAAAGCGTCGGATATAGGATTGGCCAGTTGAATGTGCCCATTTTCTATTTTTTGACATTTTTAAGAAATTTTCGGAATTTCTCCAATTTTTGGGAGACGATTTGCCTAAAGGGCAAAATCGTCATTTTTGGAACAATCAGGGTTCGAAAGACCCAAAATAAGTCATGGCCAGTTGATTGTGGTCATTGTCGCGACCCTCTTGAGGTTGTCGGGCTCTCGAGGGCTAATGGGCCGTCCTGTCTGGTCGGACGCGGGCCTCTCCCAAGGCCCATTACCCAAATCGCAACGGAGGTATGCGTGATCGACTTTCAGTGTGGTCTAGTGACATGTGCTAAGTGTGCATGCCATGGAGTCGCCACCAATCATTTTTTTAGGGTGTGATTGGACCACCCAATCGATCAGAGGTTTCTCTCAAAGACAAGGTGACACCTGTATTCCGATCGACTCGACTGGGAAAATAAAAGAAATCATGACATCCAATTTTCATGCCCATCAATGTGTGCTTTTCCTTAAAAAGAGATGTGCTCATTCAATTCCCTGATATGATGTAAGAAAGTTAAGGAGTAGATAGACTTCCCTGCCCCTTACTTGTCGAATGCTTGCAGCATTTGCTGTGTCTGATAGGTTCAAGTAGATTCCTAAGGACTTGTCATCGGAGTGTCCTGGGGATGTTAAGCTCTGACCTGTATGGTAGGTCAAACCATAATGGGATTCCTAACTGATAGGAACCTAAGGAAGACGCATCCCACATTTGGGAATTTGCCAAGGGTTTTGATCCGTGTGGTGGACTAAACTAGAAATGGCTTGCCTAATGTAAGGCTTATTAGGGAAAACGAATCCTCCCGCGTTCGGGATTCATCAAGGTTTTGATCCGTATGGTGGATCGGACCATTGGGTTGATCCTTCAGGCGGTCTCTACCAGTCCTTTGACCCTTCAGGCGGTTTCTACCATTCATTGACCTTTCATGCGGTTTCTACCATTGAGTTGACCCTTCAGGCGGTTTCTACCATTGGTTGACCCTTCAGGCGGTTTCTACCATACATTGACCCTTCAGGCGGTTTCTACCATTGTTTTGACCCTTCAGGCGGTTTCTTCCATTGGTTGACCCTTCAGGCGGTTTCTACCATACATTGACCCTTCAGGCGGTTTCTACCATTGTGTTGACCCTTCAGGCGGTTTCTACCATTGATTGACCCTTCAGGCGGTTTCTACCATTTATGAGATTCCAAATTGATATGAATCAAAGGATGACGTACCCACTCTTCGGGGCTAGTCGGAGACTCGATCATTCTAGGGATCGGTCTTAGAAAAGACTTGCCTACTAAAAGGCTTCACCTAAGGATGACGCACCCAGTCTTTGGGGCGGCCAAAAGTCCTGTAGAAAGCTTAGACCTGAAAATATTTTCCTCGCCAAGAAGATATTAGTAATCTTTGGGAAGACAATAATTTTCTAACTGACAAAATTCTACGACTTAAGTTTTAGTCATGAAATGTGCATTTTGATTGCTGGAGGTTATCCAAAACATTCCTGCCATATACAGATGTGATCATAAATTCCTTGCACGGAAACTCTAGATCAAACAATTTGAAAATTTCAAAAAGAGTTTGCTCAAAACATCCATTGGAGTATTTCTCATCCAAGAAGGCTTCTCACTGCTCTGTGATAATGATCTTTAATAGGGAAAGTGCTCAATTTCCTACCAACCTGTGCCTGGGTTTCAGGATCATTCGCAACGCATACATTTCGACCGATCAGGAGGTCTTTCACGGGACCGTAGTGTTAGGCTTGGATATCGGTTTCCAAGGGGGACTCACTTTTGAGTCAAGGCCGTCGAACGAAAATTTTCACTATCTGCTCCGGGTTTACAAGTCAAGAACCCTGTAAAATGAGAAAGAAATAGTCTTGCTCGTACTTCTTTGAGCTAAGTTATACATTAACCCAAGTGTCTTAGTCAGATAAGACTGCTTCAGGGTTGTAACATTGGAAGGATTGGGGACCGAAAAAGGCTTATTTTTTGTCCAAAAATTGTGAAGGGTTTGGCATTGGTGATCATTGCAAATTTACCACATGTCCTTCGAAGAACATCTCCATTTCTTGAAGTGTACACTCCTCTTTTAGAGCGCACAAGGATGTTTAAAAGCGTCTCTTGTTACATTAAGAGACCGTCTGTTTGTGTGTTTGCAATTTGAGCACGACATCATTTTGAGAGTAGTCATCTTGATCTGACTCCTTTGCAGGGTCTTTTCATCGTATATCTAGACTTTACTGGGGATATTTTGAATAGACATCAGCCTTGCTTTTTACCAGGCACTTTTCTTTTTCTTGATGTCTAGGGATTTTTCTTTTCCCCCTTTTTTTAATCCCGTGTTTTTCTTTTCTTTTGGAGCTAGGATTTTCGGTAATCATGCTAGATATGCAACTTAAACTTTGGCACGCTTCCATTCCTAGAGTGATGTTGCCTTTGCTTTGGAATATGCAATGATCACCAATAGGTTGATGAAATGAATTTGCTGGCTCAACTTGGTCGTGCAAAGGATAACAGTGTGTAGGATAGAGAAATGAATTATTCTCGTCATCCTATGACACTTGGATTATCATATAAACAACACACAAAGATTTATGTTAGTCCGAGCAAGAAAATTTCAAACCGTTTACTTTCTGATACTGTTGGACTAACCTTCATTTGCCCCAATGTGGGGTGGTTCTTGACAGGGTTGAGAATGAAAATCGCCGTTCAATGGGGTTCTCAATGGGCATCTGTAGTGTTTGGAATGAAGAAATAAATGCCTCTGTCATCTCGATCCATGTAATCGTTGCGAATGACCCTTATATCCATAGGTTAAGGTTTCGCTATCATTTCCAATCTCCTCATCTCTCAAGTGTGTATGAGACGTGTTTGGATTAGGCTCGCTTCTCTTATGAGAAAATACCCTTTTGAACAGTTCAAACGACTCTTGTTGGAAAAATTCATTTCATTTCATCAAGATTTATCCTTCAAAGGGATTTTGTGATGCACCATACATGTGTAATTCATGTTCAGACAATCTCATGTTTTAAAACATGAATGTCAATGAAGTAAGAATTCTATGTCTTTTTAGATGTGAGAATCGAATTATTTCTGAAAGTTTTTAATCTCCAATGAATTGGGAAAAGGGATACTTACCTGCCCATCGAGGCTGGAGATCCTGGAGATATAAAAGGGATATGTCATCGTATATTCTAAAACTTTACAAAAATTGGAACGATACATCTTACCCTTGGTCATATGCTCCAACGAGTGTACAAGGGTTGTGAAAATATGTCTGCCCTGATGGCGAGCTCCTGCCAAGGATAAATATTAAGCATTATTTTGGGTTTCCAAATTCAAAACAAATTGGGACGATACTACTTTACTCTTGATTTGAATTCCATTCTGCATGCCAATGTGCAGATTGTAGAAGCCGGCCCTCAAGCTTGTGGCCATGATTTCTTCGTCTGGTTGGGCAACGAATCCACCTCGAGGATTTACGTCGGAGGAGATTCATTCATCTTTTTGGGCGTGTTTCATGCACTGTTTTGTTATTTGAATGCATGGCTTCTTGGGTGCCTCGTCTCTGTTCATCACCTGAGAGGAAAATGAGAGAACATTATCCCCGCATCTGATTGAAAATCATTTAGGAACGATACGTTCTTTTTACCAAATGGGTGGCTCCGCGGCCAAATGCGTTTTACATTGAAAGAATGGATTCCATTACGCTCTGCGGATGATAACTATCGCTTCAGGGACTTGCCCCACGGATTAAACGATGAATTTGATGTCTTCGGCTTCGACATGCTTTCCGGATGTAGGAATGGTTTGCCCCCATTTTCAGTGGAGATGGGTTTTGTCGAGTGGGCAAGATCAAAAACTCATCCTAGATTTGGCTTTAGTCGAAGGTTGAAATCCCGACCTTGGATAAGCGAATCATGATTCATCTCCTTCTGCTTCGGATTTGTCATTTGCATGCTTCACATTTTACAATACCAACTTCGCCGCTTGATGAAAATGAATCGATGATTTTCGAATTGCCCCAAGTTCTATAGTCATCTGCGTCGAATCTCTTTGAACTTCATCGGGTGATAGACCAACTGATAAAATGATTTTTCAATCCCGAGATCGAACTCCTGACGTTTCGTACCACTTCCATTTCACTGACTACCAGGACACAGCACTATTGGCGTCCCTAACTGGTTCGTTTTTTGTTATAAAATTCTTGAAGCAGTTAGCGACCCCCATCAAGAATGAAATAAGCTCAATTTAGAGTTCATAACGACTAAAGGTCCCTTAGAACGATACAGAGCTAACCGTCTTTGAGCTCGCTCGGGCTTTTGCTCGCATTTTCTTATGTGAAGCCTTTAAATGTTTTTCTTCGTGGCGTTCAATTGATTCGCCTCGACTCTAATCTAACAAGGGATTGTCGCATTCAAGCATGATGATGCTCGCAGGTAGTACTGATCGCTGCCCCAGATTAACTCTAGGCATTAAGGAAGATTATCTTGCATGGAAGACTTTATGACAGAAAGATTAATGATACATCCAGTCACATGTGCCTAGTTCCCTTGAGGATTCTCGGTGATCAGCCAGTTACACCATGAATCAGACATATAATCGTCATTTTGGATCATAACTTCATGAGCCCATCAGTTTTAAACTGATCGATCCAGATATGGAGCTCCTCATCAAGGAAATCTTTTGATTCTTCGAGCAACTGATATTCGGGTTGACCATCATCGCTTGGCGTTGAAGGATTCCTGTTTCTGTTGTGAGCGATCTGATTCTTCGAGCTAGAACCTTCGTCGTTGCTCGAGATTATAAGAGGATGATTGATCGGTTCACTATCAAAAGCACCTTCCATTTGGGAATGGAAGAAACAAAAATCCTCAGAGCATCCGCCCGCTTGATCTTCCGAAATCATATGCCCAAGCCGGGCAGATCTTTGAACACTAGGCGCAATATATTGATCGGGGATAGGAAGAGCACTAGCGAAAAGTTGCTGCTCAAACCAAGGAGTTCGTACCTGCTGCACTTGAGGCATATACTCTTGAGGGGTGCTGAGATGATTCGTGGGAATATTCTGATTAGCGCCCAAGTAGTCGATGGTGCTGCTACCAGCTTGGTCGGTGCCTAGATTCGGCAGGGTATTTCTTACTTCAGGGGCATTGTAGTTATAGCCATGCCTAGTGTTTAGGCACAAGTTGAGTTCTTTCAGGTTCAGTGCTGTGTGGCGCTGTCTTAGCGCCCTTCTGTAGCTCTTGAGGTGACTCGCGACTCCATATTTAGTGAGTCCTGGTATGTTCATGATCTCAAGTATGCGCGTTGGATATGCTGAGTTGATCCCTAGTTGCTGAACCGCACTAAGGAACTTGAGATGAAGCTCGGGGGACCAATTGACCCTCGTCTTCTTGCGACCCGGAACAGTGTTGACAACTTGGCTATTGCTCTCTGGCCTATTTCCAGTAGGATTTGATCGAGCCGGAAATTGTTGTGGAGGGAATTCATCAGCTTTGGATTGGTCGGTCGTGATAGTAAGCTCATCGGTAAGGAAACTCCAATCATGGTGACGCATATCACATCCTTTAGAAGGCATCGGTATTGACTTCGTAGAATTGATTTGTTCATGCATATCTCCAACAAAATCTGATTGTATCGAAGATGGTTCGAGGGAGTGGGGTGGTGAATGAGCATTTTCAATCCTCATATAAGGCTTATCAAGGAACATTTCGCCGAGAGTGATAGGGCCACCGCAATTAAGGCAAGCGATAGTGCTGGGAGCTTTCTTATACCTCATGTTCTCCGCTCGAAGCTTTTCGTTTTCCTCCTTTAGAATCGCAAGTTCTTGACGTCTGTGTTGAGCCCTCAATTTGGCTCGCTTATTTTGAAACCAAAACTTGACCCTCAAAGGTTTCATCCCTAGCTTCTGGCCCAATTCATTTCTTTGTTTCATGTTCGGGATAGGGCATTCACTAAAGAAAGCTTCAAGCTCTTGGATTTCATTCTGAGTGTGGCACTGGCGACGTTTCCTTTTCCGGGATTGACCATCGCTGCTGCTGTTGTCGTCGCTGCTGAGATCCTGAACTTCGTTGCCGAAAGGGTTGGGTTCTGTGGTTCTGGTACCAGACGCCATCCTAGAATCTTCGAGATCTCTCAGTAGTTCATTTTCTGAGATTTTTGGATCAGTCGCCTCTAGCAACTGATGGTAACTCTCAAACATGTTGGATCGAAAAATGTTCGATCAATTTTTGCTCACTCAGGGTTCTCTACTCTCTCATGTATGCTCACTCTCTCTAAATTTTCTTTTGAGTGGTTCTGTATGCCCATGAAACGTTCTTTAAACATGGATGAAGATCATCAGGCAAGCGTTGCTCCCAAGATTTCGTATTTCCCGCTTTGTCGTCTTCTTTCTTCTTTTCAACGTGGAGGGACACCAAATCGATTTCCTTTTCTCGATATCCATGTCTGTCTCCCACTTATTTTCAAAAAGGTGGAACTACGCTCGCCTCCCGCTCAGTTTTTTAATATGATGGGACCGCCAAATCCTTTCGCAACTTTTTTCGATAGTTGCGCTTAACTCCCGCTCAATTTTAATATGGTGACACCGACATATCTTTTTACAACTTTTTTAGGTTTATCAAGCCTGAAATCGCGGACTGGGACAAATCTGATGGTTCACCGAAAGAGCCACCATTGCTTTACCCAATTAACTTGGCTCCACGAGCATTATTGCTGTGCCTTTCTTCATTCTCGAGTTGCTATAAAAGGAGGATTTAATGCAGAGAAGATTAACACTCTTACATAATTGCCTTTTCGTATTTTAATCACTCTACCACACTCATCTTCTTCTCCCTCACTCCAACGAAAATGACCTCCTCTCCTATTCGCGCTTTCTCAGCCGAAATTTTGGCCCAGTGGGAAAAACTCTATAACCTCCTCGGTCGAGGCTATGCTCATATAGCCGATCACCCAGAAACTGAAGATGAAATCCGTATTTTGCTCGTGGAAATAGACACCACCTCCATCGAGGGCACTAATTTAGAGAGGGAATATAGAATCTTCCCAACCCTCTTTATAAACTTTTTAGAGACTTACCGTGTCGCTCATCGAAAAGCTACCGTGGCTCACGTTTTGCGAGCTCGCTATGAGGATCGGTCCAACTGCTTGGTGTTGGCCAACCTTGTGGCCGATAGTCACAGAAAGGCTGTTGAGTTCGCCAACAAGCGAGTCTCGATGTTGCTTCGCGAGAGGGGAAATTTGGTGGAGCGCTTGGCCTTATCCCTGACCACCTATGAGCACGACCGTCGTAATGTCGTGTTGAAGTTTCAATGTGAGTGGCAGGAAGAAAGGCTTGACAGCATTACCGCGGATATAGCCCATGGGAGAGGACTAGTTCGGGACCTGGAAATAGCCGCCGAAGATCACGGGACCAAGGTTGCCGATCTTAAAGGGGAATGTAAACGCCTTCTTCTTAAGCTTGCAGATCTCGAGTCTCAAGGTGGTGAGTATAAGCAAAGCATCAATAATATGGAGGGCCAACTAGGTTCCTTTGTGATGCTAATTAGGGCTCATTGCGGTTTTATGTTTCCACCCCGATGATTTGTATGATCTGCTTTTAAGGTCCCTCGATTGAGCGAAATGAATGAAAGCTCTAATGTGTGTGTCTCAACTTCTGTATGGCTGACTTTCTCGAACACCTGACCACTCTCAACCTAGGCAAGCTGCGCTTTGACATTGATGATTCGAGCGTGTACATCTTGATTTTTTAATCTTGCTTATGATCGGATAAAGGAACCTCCCACCGCGATTATCCACAAAAAGACTTCTCTTCTCTACTTGTTTTTAACCTGTTTCAAATGAAAAGGCAGAATCAGAAAAAAGAATTTGAAAAATAAAGCATAAATCCTTTCAATTTTATGCTTACTTATGATTAATAGGGATAAAAGCTTTTACAAGGGTTTTGGCCTTGTGCAAAAGCTTTTATCAATATTCCTCAAAGGAAAGCATATCATTGAAAGGAATGTAATTCACGATAATTGCCTTTGATCAATTCCAAGAAAATCAATGGAATGTTCAAAAGTACACAATTACGATGTGTTTTAAATTCAATTGAAGATACGGTATCCAAATTAAAGCTGTTTGCTAAGAACGAGAGTAATTTGGATATCTATCTTTTCATTAAATTTGAAAAACACGAATACTCTTGATCAATTATTGTGGATTACCAATGATGCAAAACATGCATGAACCAATTCAAGTTTATAGTTCCTTCTGGCGAAATTGGGATTGTATTGCCCTATACGGCCAAAAGGTTGTATAAGACTTCCAATTTCAATTTCATCCAAAGGAATTATAAAATTGATTTTGGAGTATTCGAGTGATTAGAAGAAATGCCACTATCACATTCCAATGACAAGTCAATAGAAATACAACAAATTTCAATCTGAATGTATATAAACACAAATAGATCCCTAATACAATCAATCTAAGGGATCAGATAGAGAGGATCTCAGCAAAATAAATCCTATACAAGAAGGCTAGAAATGAAAAATAAAACAAAGGAATGTGATCTTAATACTTAGAGATGCCCCAGTTTCGATCTTTGAGACGTGACTTCAGGATCACCTATTCCAAATCGTCATCTTCATTAGATGATACATCAATGATGTCCATAGTAGGCTCTTCTTGTCCACTTGGCGCTCGTAATGGGATGACACCATCTTCATCTTCCATCAAGAACATTGGGAGGAAAACACTCATATCTATCCTCAAAATGGCATTTAATCCAATCACCGGAATTATGCAATGAATATAATGATTAAGAGCTGTAACAAGTTCGAGGGATAGAAAAGTCTTACCAACCAAACTTAAGAGAAAATCAAGCTTCTCTGTATTTTTTGCAGTGTTAGGTATACTAACCTTCCATAGACAAACGCATGAGACAAGTGAGGGAAAACTCCTAAAAATCAAAAGATAGGGCTTGGTACCTAAAGCCAAGGTTCTCGCCTCGAATTCTGGGAAGAGCCGATTCCATTGCACAACTATCGTTGCATTGGGACTCAATCCATAGTTCGAAGTGAGCGGAATTGAAAAGTGGATTACCCCATGTTTTTCCTCACGGAGATTCCATTTTCAATTCCTTCTATTGTGTTCCTAAAGAGGGCGCCTGGGGTTTTAGGCGCAATTGTGTGTATTCATTGTGTCGTGCTAAAGCAATAGACATGCATTTTATTTAACAATCACCGCTTCAATATAAACATCCACACAATCATACATCCAAAACTCTTGCCTGCATAAAACAAAGTTAACAAGCACTTCACCCCTTATTTCTCCCGTCTACAAAAACATCTAACACATTTGTTAGCATATACACCTCACTTTCGAGAGCATCTGCATAAAATTAGGTTAGAAGAATCAATCAACTTTTTAATCGGCTCAAGTCCACTAAATGGTTAAGAACCAGTCCCCAGCAGAGTCGCCAGTCTGTCGCGACCCTCTTGAGGTTGTCGGGCTCTCGAGGGCTAATGGGCCATCCTGTCTGGTAGGACGCGGGCCTCTCCCAAGGCCCATTACCCAAATCGCAACGGAGGTATGCGTGATCGACTTTCAGTGTGGTCTAGTGACATGTGCTAAGTGTGCATGCCATGGAGTCGCCACCAATCATTTTTTTAGGGTGTGATTGGACCACCCAATCGAATAGTTGGGAGTTTCTATTCAATTCTGCGAGAACCAGAGAAATGGTTCCGGGGACTTAGTTACACCAACTGTCAGAGTTGACGCCCTTTCGGTACCTAAGTTGACTGAATTTTCTAGCCTGAGATTCATGCGGATGAGTAAGGTATGAACCCTAAATCTAGAAATTCATGCAGATAGGAGTGATTATCCTAGCAATCACAATCAGTAATAAAATGCGCAACTCAAGGAATCTAGATATGCAAATAAATCACTTGGCATTCCTAGTAAGGCCCTATTTATCAATCACAGCTCAAGAATGATTTAGCTGTCCTAGTCATTCTACACACGATCTAACCTAAGAAAAGCATTAGGAAGCATCGAAGGAGTTCGAGAGTACTCACATGGGGTTCGCCGTGCCCTGGTTTGGTCTTGGACGAGCCGACCCGATTATATTTGGGGATCCACTCGGCGTTTTACACCATGAAATCATGTGAAACAAAAACGAAAATATTCAGCAAGGGGAATTTATTGTAGATGGTGGTCGATCTAATTGGACGTCAAGACTAAAAAATATGTAGAAATTTACAAATTAAAATACTCGAATGACATTTTTTTGCCAAATTCAACTCTATGCGTCGTGAAGAAACACATGCAATTGAACTTGAATTTTAACTATTTATGAGTTCAAAATGAAAAAGAAATTAAAATAAAAATATTGACTATTTTTCTATATTTTAACGACATCGAACGCTATTTTTCTTCATTTTTCATGTATTTTTCTATTTTTGGAAAATATTAAAAAATATTAAAAAATATGACAAATTATTTTTTTTATCAAAAATGGTTCCTTTAGCTTGGTCAAGGTTACCAAAGATGATTTTTTAATTTTTTTTAACTTTTTATAAATTTTTTATGAATTTTTTAAAAATAAACTATGAAAGACTGATCAAAAATCAGGTGTCAACAGTCATTTCCTATTTTCTGAAATTTTTTTGGAATTTTCAGAATTTCTTCAATTTTTGGGAGACGATTTGTCTAAAGGGCAAAATCGTCATTTCGGAAGGGGTCGGGTTTCAAAAGACCCAAAATAGGCCGTGGCCAGTTGATTCTGGCCATTTCCTATTTTCTATAATTGTTTTGGAATTTTCGAAATTTCCCACATTTCTTGAATTTTTTTAATGATTTTCTATTTTTTTATTAAATTTTTTAATTATCCGGACCGGGCCAACAGACCCGGCCCGCGCCATAGGCGCCTACTCTGGGCCTTAAGGGCCTGAACAAAGACACATCCTGGGCTAGGCCTAATTTTCGTATCTTCTGTTTAGTGATTACTAAAAAAAAAAGCCCAATTTCATCTCTAAAGCCCAATATTGAAATTCCTAGCCCACTTTCCACTCGGCAACCCACTCTCCAGCCCAAATACAAACCAGACCTAATTCACAAAAGCAAACCAACCCACCTTATAACATTCTGACCCTACTCATAATTCACGTTTTTCAAATTTTTTGGTTATTTTATCCCTTTTTTATTTTATTTTTTATTTTTATTTTTCTTTTTTGTCTTCTCTTCTACACATCGTCTTTTGCATGATGTTTCCCTACAGAACTTTACCAACGCACCACCCATGCTCACGGCCAATCTCCATTTTTGCACTTTTTGTAGTTTTCATCCCGATTCAACAAACATCCAGCAAAATCAAAGCTCAAAGGACTTACTTGCACGGCTCGAAGTCACTACGCTGCGTCGTCCGTTGATGGCCGCCAAGCCGTTCGCCGTTGTCCGTCGTTGGTTTGGTTCGCCTCGACGGGCCATGCACGTACGTCGCCTCGACGGATGGTGTTCCCTCCGAGAGCTTGGCCTGTTGCGCTCATGATCTCTCTTTGTTCACCAAACCCGGGCTTGGGGCTGGCTTTGATGTCGCGGGACAGCACGTCGCAAGGATGAGAAACGATGGCGGCGCGGATCCGGTTCAACGTCGGTATGGGTGCCTTACGAGCAACGGGAAACAAGGCGTGGCGGAGCCCCTGTAGCTCGCCCTTCTCTCGGTGGGTCGACTCGCACTCTCCCTTGACTCACTCTGCAGATTTTTTGAACTATTTCCTCGCGCTCTCCTTGGAACGAAGCTGCTGCTCCTCTGGCGTTGGTCCCATAATATCCCCTGCCCAGCCCTTTTTTTTTATTACTTTTCTTTCATTTTTTTCTAATTTCTTTTTCTTAATATTCTATTGTCCTCCCTTCTCCCAGGTCGTCTTCTTCCTGACATCTCCTCTTCATGGCATTCGTCGGAGAGACTTCACCAAGCACTGTGCTCGCTCCAACAACATCACCGGAACCGATCAGTAAGAAGACTACCCTGTTCATTCGTGCGAGTTTGTAACACTTGATGATGCTGATTTGCTCGCCGTTGAATCTTTCCCGTTACGACGCTGCTCCGTCTGTGGCCGTTTGCTACGCCGCCGTCAGGAACTACTTGCACACGGCCACTGGTTTGGGTCGCCTCGACGCTGCCACTGATCCAACTCGCCTCTCGCGGGGTCACTGGGATCTGTTCAGACTCCCCGGATGGTCTGGTTCGACCTCGTCGAAGCCGCCTTTGGGGTATCTTGAACGAGGTCCCCCTATGGAGAGCTCCCGTAAGTGCCCATCTCTCTCAACCATTTAGGCTGCGTATGGTAGCGTTTCTGTTCCTGGGAGCATTTTTTGAACAGAAACATTTTTTTGTGTTTCTGTTTAAAACTACGATTTTTGAGAAAAAAACCCGTTTGGTAAGTTAAAAAAAAACACTTTTTTCAGTCGGCGACCGGCGGCGGCGGCGGCGGCCGCCGAACGGCGGCGGCGACCGGCGGCGGCGGCGACCGGCGGCGGCGGCGGCGGCCGGCGACCGGCGGCCGCGACCGGCGGGCGACCGGCAGCGGCGGAGACCGGCAACCGGCGGGTTACCGGCGGCCGACTTTTGGCGAGGCGACGGGTGGTAGCTGCGTCGGCGACGATAGATAGTGATTTCAAAAGTGTTCCAAAAAGTGTTCCAAAATCCCAGAAGCAAGTTTTTTTTGTTCCTTCAAAAGTGTTCCTTGGTACAAAAGTGTTCCGCGGAACACTTTCGGAACATTTTTGAACCATACGCGTTTCTGTTCCAAAAGTGTTCCCGGAACACTTTTGGAACAGAAACAGTTTCCCCAGCCACCATCCATACGCAGCCTTAGACTCCATGGGGCTTCTGTATCTCCTTTTCTTTTTGTGCCAATGGGTTACAGCCCCCAAAAAAAAAAGATAAAAAAAATGAGCTTCCTCAAGGCCCCTCAAAACCGCATGACAAACTCCACCTTGAGAAGGACGACGCCTCGTCTCGCTCTCTGTGTCTTCTTTATTTTGTTCCTCCCTCCACAGGCCGGCTACGAGGCCACGATGCAAACACGGCAGGACGCTGGCTGCGAGAGGAGCAGTGCGACTATGAGACGGCGATGAGGGCTACGCGGCGGGAGCAGCGACACACGATGCAAACACGGCAGGACGCTGGCTTTGAGAGGAGCAGTGCGACTATGAGACGGCGATGAGGGCTACGCGGCGGGAGCAGCGACACAGGCTTGTTGGAACGCCGATGGCTCCCTCCTGAGCTCTTCTTCTTGGCTTGCTTTGCTCACCGTTCAATCAGAGCCCAGTGCTCCTTTGGCTCTATTTTTATTTTTTTGCTCCAAGACTCCTCACGAGCTCTCATGAAGCTCTCCTTTTTCTCTCTTCTCCGCTCCTCCGTGTGCTTTTTTTTTTTAACCAAAGATCTCCCTTCTTCTCCCCATGGAACCCCCAATTTTTCTTCTCTGTCCCTCTGTTTTCGCTCAAAAGGCCATGGCCGAGCTCCCCCCCACTCGGTTCCTCCTCTCTCTCTCTCTCTCTCTCTCTCTCTCTCTCTCTCTCTCTCTCTCTCTCTCTCTCTCCGTATTTTCCTCCAACCCCCCCTCTTTCTCTCTGTGGACGAGCCTCCTTTTTATCCTCTGGTGAAGAGGACCTTCACGCGTTTTCATCTCCCCTGCCAAAAGAGCTTGTTGTTCCCCTCCAGTTTTTTGGTCGCCCGGTCGCCCTCTGCTCTGCCCCTGTTTCTCTGCATTTTTGGTACTGTACGTGGGGGGAAAGACAGCCTGTTGCTGTGGTTGCAGACCCGATTCGGTCGGGTCGGGTCAAGTCCGACCCGTCCGAACCGATTCCTAATTTTTCGCCCAATTAAGCCTCTAATTGGCCATTTTTCATGAAATTGATTCCAAAATCGGACTCATCGGCATGTTTTCCATCTAAAATGAGTATTTTCGCGAATAATTGAATTGGAATTTACTGAAAACCCCAAATTACGCCTAGGATCCGAAATTGATTTCCGCCAAATCGGAGGCTTAAACGATCAAATCAATTCAAATTGAGGCCACCAATGAGTTCGAGACGATGAAAAATATAGGGTAGAAGTGTTTTCTTTTCATGGGTGTCCCTAGAGAGGATTTAATTTTGAAATTCGCGAAACCGGGGACTAAATCGCAAAGAAATTTGTGCAATTGAGTCCTTTTTGTCAAAATTGATCAAATTAAAGGCTTAATCAACACAATTTCACTTCAAGCTTCTTGATACTGATGTCATGGCTTATCAAAAGTGGAAATGGAAAATTAAAACATTCAAAAAGGGATTTTTATGCTCGATTCGGGTTTATGTTTGTGAAGAAACATAGTGACCCAAGTCGTATTTTTGAGATTTAATAAGACCAAATTGTATAGGGAATTAAAATAAAATTACTGACTATTTTTTGTATTTTTCTGACCACGAATGGTATTTTTCTGATTTTTTGGGTATTTTTATAATTAAATAAATTCGAAAAAATATTAAAAATTACGAAAAATATTTTTTGTTCAAAATTGGTTCCCAAGGCTAGGTTAAGGTTTCCAAAGTTTATTTTTCAATTTTATGACTTTTTTTCTATTTTTAATTAATTTTAAAATTAAAATCGACATAAATGATGATTAAAAATCAGGTGTCAACTTTTACCATACCAAACTTCTTCACTATTTCTAGTGCGTACTTCTCTTGATATATGAAAGTTTCTTTCTGGGGTTGATGAATTTGAAGACCAAGAAAGAATCGCAATTCTCCCATCATACCCATTCAAATTCATCCTGCATCACTTTAGAAAATTTCTTGCAGAGTAGCTCATTAGAAGAACCAAATATAATATCATCAACATAGATTTGAACTAGAAGAATATCCTTACCTTGTCTTTGAATAAAAAGGGTAGTGTCTATGTTGACACCTGATTTTTAATTGCCTTTTATTTTGATTTTTATTTCCAAAATTAATTAAAATTAGCCAAAAAATTATAAAATTGCAAAATAAACTTTGGAGGCCTTGGCCTATCCTCAAGAGTCAATTTTGAACAAAAAATATTTTTTGTAATTTTTAATAACTTTTCAAATTTTTTAGTTATTAAAAAAACCCAAAAATTCATAACAATACCATTCGTGATCAGAAAAATACACAAAAATATTCAATAATTTTGTTTTAATTTCCTCTTCAAGTGTGTTACCTTAAATATTGAAAATTCGGCTCAGGTCACTATGTTCCTTAACAAACATGAACCCGAACCGAGCCTAAAAAATTCATTTCGAGTCCTTTAATTTTCAATTCTCACTTTTTATAAGCTATGACATTGGATTCTAAAGTTTGGAAGTGCCATTGGGTCAATTTGCCCTCCAATTTGATCAATTTAAAAAA
The DNA here is from genome assembly GCA_021437785.1 of Rhodomyrtus psidioides. Classification (NCBI taxonomy): domain Eukaryota; kingdom Viridiplantae; phylum Streptophyta; class Magnoliopsida; order Myrtales; family Myrtaceae; genus Rhodomyrtus; species Rhodomyrtus psidioides. Next base: position 5,398,577 of record JAILYB010000015.1, on the reverse strand, counting down.
AAAGACCTAATTGCATAATTTTCTTTCAATTTAGTCCCCGGTTTCACAAATCTTGAAATTAAATTTCATGCGGGCATACCCATTCAAATTAAACACCTCTACCCTGTAGTTTTCATCATGCTGAATTCATTGGTGGCCTCAATTTTGACTAATTTGGTCTTTTGGACCCTCGATTGAGCGAAAATCATTTTCGGATCCTAGGGAGAATTTGGGGTTTTCACTAAATTTCAATCAATTGATTCACGAAAATACGCCTATTTGATAGAAAACATGTCAAGGAATCTGATTTTGGTATCAATTTCATGAAAATGGGTCGATTTGGGGCCCAATTCGACAAAATTGGTGGAACCGGGCCGGTCGGGTCAGACCCGACCCGATCCGACCGGGTCTGCAAGTTGCAGACCCACATGGCCATGACGCCGAAAGCAGGAAAACAGGGGGGCGGCACCAAGCGTGGGTGCGTGATTTTTTTAAAGGAAAAAGACGACAAGGAGGAGTAGGGGACTTAGTGGACGGAGTCGGTGCCACTGAAAAAGGCCGGTCGGCCATGAAGGAAAGGAGGGAGCTCGGTTTTGAGGGAAAACGCGGACCGAGAGAAAGGGGGGATTTTTGGGCAAAACTCGGGAGAGATTGAGCGAAGCCGAAGTGCGAGGGAGCATCCTCGGACCTTCAATGACTCAGGCCAATCACCACCGGAGCTCTAGTCGCCGTCGGCACCCCCCCAACAGGTCGGTATATCCTCCCGACTTGGACTTCACACACGCACACCAACCGTTCGACGAAATGCCACAATGACTGTGTCGTTTTGTAACTCTCGGCCGTGGCATCTCGGGCCTCATTTCGTGTGGCTTTGATCTCAAGACAGCCCTAGAACCGGCTCTAAGCCCGTATTGGTGTTTGTTTTGCATTAAAAACGTGCCGACGACGTGAGCCGAAGCTTCGTCGGCCGCGGTTCGGACCGAGAGCTCGACGGGGGACTTCGAGCTGTCACCGTGGATTGGACGATCTTAGGTAAGCTTCCTGACCCCCCATGGATGCTCTCTGAATGATTAGAATCAAGCTTAAAGCTAGAACAATTTTCTGCAAATTGCTCGCCGGCGCCGAGACTGTAGGGTCCGGTTTGGCTGTTTTTCGGCGCTACTTCTGCCATGATTTGATGCCTTATTGATGTGGGACGCATGGGGATTGATCTAATGTCAAAATTTGGAGGTTTCGACGACGTTTTTACGTTGGTTTAGCAGCTCCGGCGAGGCGCGGGCGATCGTCTTCTCCGGCAGCCCGAGACCCGGTCAACGGGTCAACGACTGACGTGGCTTCCCACGTCAGCAGCCACGTCATCTTGGTGGGGCTGGCTCGTTTAAAAAAATAAGACCCAGATCGGACAGTCGTGGCTTCGCCAAGTGTCGCGATCTGGGATTTTTGAAAAATTATAAAGATTTTCAGAATTAATAAATGATTTTCGAAAATAATAAAAATATTTTGATCCGACGGTAGATATTGTGCCAAATGGCACTCTGACGATCGTCCGATCTAATCCAAGATCGGACGTACCAGAGGAGGCCGCGTGGCACTATGTGGACCGTCGGATGGGGTGATTTTCGAAAATTACAAAAAAATTAGTTTCCGATTGAACGGTCAAGATTTCGAGACATGGTGCGTTTTGGACCGTCCGATTGAGGGTTTTCGGAAATAATTAAAGAAAATGATTAAAAAATAAAAAAAAATTGTTAAAAAATAGAAAAATGTTTAAAAATACAAAACGGTGTCGCTTTAGATCGGTTTTCGACCCGTAAGGTCGGGCCGGGCGCCCGCGAGGCGCGGGCCGAGTCTGACCCGGCCCGAAAAATATTTTTAAATATTAAAAAATTCATAAAATATTAAAAAAATTAATCAAAATAAAAAATTCAATAAAAAATAGAAAATCATAAAAAATTCAAAAAATTCGAAAAAATTCATAAAAATTCTAAAAAATTCCAAAAAATAGGAAATGGTCACATTCAACTGGCCACGACCTATTTCGGGTCTTTCGATCCCCGGTCTTTCCAGAATTGACGGTTTTGCCCTTCCGGCAAATCGTCTCCCAAAACAATTCTAAAAAAATCCAGGAAAATTCCTAAAAATAGGAAATGACCACAATCAACTGGCCAAGACTCACTCCGAGTGTTTTGAACCCCGACCCTTCTTAAAATTGACGATTTCGCCCTTTTGGCGAATCGTCTTCCAAAAATTGAAGATAAATCAAGAAATTCCAAAAAATTCTCAAAAATGAGAAATGGCCATAATCAACTGGCCATGGAATATTTTGGGTAATTCGGTATCCAAATCTTCCAAAAATTGACGATTTTGCCCTTCGGGCTAATCGCCTTCAAATCTTCCTATTTTACCCCAAGTCTGAAATCACACATTCCCTAAGCCTTTATGGCTATACTAGGAAGCCATTGATTTGAATTGATGTGCATCGATGCAGTTTATTTATATACTTGATCGCGCTTTCATTAAATTGATTGTGATTGATAGGATTAGTTTTTCAAATTTGCATGAAACCCTGAATCTGACCTACCTCACTCAAAATTGCGCATGCATGAACTCTTAGCTAGGAAAATCACTCGCGTTAGGTACCGAAAGGGCGTTGGTAATGACACCAGCGTAACCAAGTCCCCGAACCCAAAATCTCTGGTTCCGCAGAACTGATCGATCTCTCCCAATCGGTTAGTAAGGTTTCCGGTCTACCCTCCAAGAAAGACCGGTGGCGACTTCAAATGCATGCACAAGTTGCACATGCCACCACGACCACACTAAGGTCGAAAGCGATCGGCTCGTATCACCGAATCCCTAAAAAAAATACTCCCGCCGCGATTTGGTATGAGCCTGGGAGGGCTCGCGCCGATCCAAAGCCTGCGATCCGCACGCCAGTGCTGGGAAAAAGGCCCGCGATCGGTAATCCATTAGCGCGTCCGTTTCGGACGGGTCGCGACAGTCTACATTACCTTTTGTAAAGTTATGTTTGGAAAGAAAGTTGCTTAACCTTTCATACCAAGCACAAGGTGCTTGTTTCAGTCCATAAAGTACCTTTTTTAGTATATATACTAGATCTTTCCTCTAGGCTCTTCGAAGCCAGGGGGTTGTTCAACATAGACCTCTTCTTTGATGTAGCCATTTAGGAAAGCACTGTTTACGTCCATCTGAAAAAGTTTGAAATCATTGTAACAAGCATAAGCAAGGAGTAGCCTGATGGCTTCTAACCTGGCAACTGGTGCGTAGGTCTCATCGTAGTCTATTCATTCTTCCTGAGAATAGCCTTTTGCTACAAGTCTTGCTTTGTTTCTTATTACCTTTCCTTTGTCATCCAGTTTGTTTCTGAATACCCATTTTGTTCCAATTACTGGATGATCTATGGGTCGGTTGACTAGTTCCCAAACGTTGTTGACCTTGAACTGATGTAGCTCTTCCTGTATTGCATTCATCCAGTTCTCATCCGCTAATTCATCTTCAATTCTTTTTTGCTCCAATTCAGATACCAATGCTATGTTGCTCATTGCTTGCTTGAACTTAGATCTTGTCGTTATGCCATCACTTATGTTTCCTATGATAAGTTCCTTTGGATGACTTGACTTGTGCTTCCAGTTTTTGTCGAAGCAATCACTTGAAGATGCTGTGTGTTCATTTTGTTCATCTTCTGATCTTTCTTCAACTGAGAGAGTTTCCTTCTGATTATTCTCCGAACCGACATTCACATCTGAATCTTGCTTTTCTCCTGATTCTTCTTGTGAGTCTGGGACTTGAGGAAGTATATGAACTTAACTGGATTCAGGTTCATCATTCTGATAGCTTTCATCGAACTTGATGTTCATCGACTCTTCAACGACACGAGTGTTTTTGTTATAGACTCTGTAAGCTTTGTTCGTTGTTGAATATCCCAGAAAAATTCCTTCATCTGATCTCTCATCAAACTTTCCAATTCGATCATTAGCATTCTTTAGAATAAAGCACTTACAACCGAATACATGAAAATATGCAACATCGGGCTTTCTTTCTTTGTAGATTTCATAGGGGGTTTTCTCAATAAAAGGTCTGAGAAATATTCGATTCAAAATATAACAGGCTGTGGAAACGGCCTCAGCCCAAAAATGAGATGCAATTTTACTCTCGATCAGAAGAGTTCTTGCCATTTCTTACAATGATCTATTTTTCCTTTCTACTACCCCATTTTGTTAAGGAGTATAAGGTGCAGAGAAATTATGTTGAATCCCGAAATCATTGCAAAAATCTGAAAAACTTTGATTTTCAAATTCTCCCCCATGATCCGTTCTCAAGCTAGAAATTGTGTAACCTTTTTTATTTTGAATTCTTTTTGCTAGTTTTGAAAAAGATGTAAAGGCCTCACTTTTGTGGGCTAGAAATACAACCCATGTGAATCTAGAAAAATCATCAACTATAACAAGATAATATTTCTTACCTCTAAGACTTAAGGTTCTGTTTGGTCCAAAGATATCCATATGAAGCAGCTTCAAGCTTTGCTTAGAGGAAACTTGATTTAAGGACTTAAAAGAGCTTCTTACCTGTTTGCCTAATGTAAAAGCATGACATAGTCCTCCTTTCTCAAACTTCGTTTGAGGCAGCCCTCGAACAAGCCTCTTCTTGGAAAGCTTTAAGATATGTTTTTCACTAATATGACCTAACTTTCTGTGCCAGAGATCAAATTCATCCTTAACAGAGATAAGACATTTTGCGCTTTCACAGTTAGAATCAATATCCAAAAGGTAGATATTCCCATGCCTTCGTCCCGTGAAGGATTGCTTCTTGTCCTTGCTAATAACTGTGCATTTTAGATCTTGGAAGCAAATTTCATACCCAGAGTCACAGAGTTGACTTACAAATATCAAGTTGTAGTTCAATCCTTTGACAAGAGAGACATCTTTAACCGTCAGATTTCCAATCTTGACATTTCCCTTTCCAATAACCTTTCCTTTGTTCTTTCCCCCAAAGGACACACTTCTACCATCACATTCTGAAAGGGATATAAATACATCTGGATTTCCAGTCATGTGACTTGAGCATCCACTATCCAGAAACCATTTGCTCTTCATTCTCTTTGGTACCTGCAAGAAATAAGTAACTCACTGTTTCTTTGGTACCCATGCTTTCTTGGGTCCTTCTGTGTTAGTAGGATTTGACCTTTTAACAGGTCTCCAAAATTTCTTGCAATAATCCTTAGTATGACTAGGATCACCACAGTTTACACATTATTGTCGAATATAAGATCTAGTAAAATGCTTATGAAAGTGATGCATGTAAGCAGAGAATATTGGTTTTTGAAATTGAGATTTAATAAATAAATTTTTTGGATTACTCTCCTTTTTAAAACCTAGCCCAGATCGGTCATTGAAAGGTATTTGTTTTGAAATAATACTATTCAGAGTTTCTGAGCTTCGTGAAAATCTTTTTGAGATGTCACTAATCTTTTCTTTTAGAAAAGCATTTTCTTTTGAGACATGATTATGGTTTTCTTTCAACTGGTGAAACTCTTGTTGTAGAAAATCAATTTTTTTTCTTTTTGAGACAAGTTTTGCTGTTTTAAAGACGAGTTTTCCTTTTTCAAAAAAGAAACTTTTTCAAGAGCTTCTTTGTAATTTCTACACAGTTCATCAATATATTCAGTAACTTCATCAGGGAGTTCAGACGAATGTCGCGACCCGTCCGAAAGCGGACGCGGCTAATGGATTACCGATCGCGGGTCTTGGATCGGCGCGAGCCCTCCCAGGCCCATACCAAATCGCGGCGGGAGTATTTTTCAGAAGGATTCGACGATAAGAATCTATCGCTTTCGACCTTAGTGTGGTCGTGGTGGCATGTGCAACTTGTGCATGCATTTGGAGTCGCCACCGGTCTTTCTTGGAGGGTAGACCGGAAACCTTACTGATCGATTGGGAGAGATCGATCAGTTCTACGGAACCAGAGTTTTTGGGTTCGGGGACTTGGTTACGCTGGTGTCGTTACCAACGCCCTTTCGGTACCTAACGCTAGTGATTTTCCTAACTAGGATTTCATGCAGGCACAATTTTGGGTGATGTAAGTCTGACTTTGCACATTAACCAGTTTAACATGCTCACGTAATCATAATAAATAAATAGATGTCAATCACATAAACATCTATCCTACGTGGTGATCATGGAATTATGATTTAATGGGTCTCGAGCCAATGAGACCACATTTAATCATTTTAATATTTTAATAACGGAGAGCCGCTCTTCGCTTCTTCTTGGTTTCTTGGACTCTTCAAGAATTGGGCCCCAAAGAGCTCGCCGACTTAAAAGGCTCCCCCACGTAATCCTCGTAGCATTTACATCAACAATCGACTATGCTAAAAATGAAGATTACATGAAAAATAAAAGGAGTACGCAGCCTCCATTTAATAACTACAACCCCAAATATATAAATAATCATCATACATTCATATATACATCAATCACATTGATTAGGGATTTTTCCATGATCACCACCCTTCCACGTAAGTAATAAATTCACAATTTAAAACTTAGGAAGGCACAATAAAAATTCTACGTTGAATCATATTCAGAATTTTTATGTAAAATAAGATAGCCATAAATTTTCGATTCAAAATTGATTTAGTCTCAATTTTTGCTACGTTGATTAATTTATCATGTAAAATAATCAACCTCCATTAGCCATGTAAGACGAACAATTCGTTAATACATATTGGCCATAGTATTGCAAAAATTGCAAAAAATCAATTAAATGCACGAAAACACCTAAGGATCGGCTCTGATACCACTGTTGGGATCCACGTAACACGTAGCGGAAATAAATAACAACCCATACATGTATCTCCAGAGGCGTACTTCGTGCATTTCAATCGAAAAAAATCACAAAGCCTCAAAGGGAGTAAATAGATTACCTCTCGTAGCGTGCTTGAACGGAGGTGTCGGTTCGATGTTCTTCGATCTCAGCCTCCACAAGTGTTAGGCATATAGTTCGGACGCACCACCAATTGACGAACGGGGAGACGACTAATAACTCCACAACAATTGTGCTAGCAATATGCGGAATCAATATTCCGAACTTAGTATATTTTGCTCACTCAAGATGATGAGAATATAGAGAGTGTTTGTGTTCTTCTCTCTAAGCTCTCAAAAATTTGCACACTCTACAAAATGTCTCTCCCCCAACCTCAAAACTCTTGCCATCCTTTTATAGCCAAAAATACCTTCCAATAAATTGTATTTAAAAATAGTACTAACAATTATAAATTCTATCTAAAAATAGCACTCACAAATAAATGACATTTAAAAATAGCACTAACAATAGCACTCACAATTTATAATACAAAAATGCTATTTAAAAATAGCACTAACAATAGCACTCACAATTTATAATACAAAAATGCTATTTGAAAATAGCACTAACAATTATAAATTCTATCTAATAATAGCACTCACAATTTATGATAAATAAATGCCATTTAAAAATAGCACTAACAATAGCACTCACAATTTATGATAAATAAATTTCATTTAAAAATAGCACTAACAATAGCACTCACAATTTATAATACAAAAATGCTATTTAAAAATAGCACTAGCAATAGCACTCACAATACAAAAATGCTAAAAAAAGGCACTAACAAAGGTGTTAAAAATAATAACCATTATTATTATTACAAGAGTTAAAGAGGTTACCAAATAGTACAAATACACATAACATATAAATACGTATGACGTATAAATACGTAGAGCATACGTATACATCCGTGAAACCGGGAACTAATTGAAAGAAAAATGTGTAATTAAGCCCTTTTGGTAAAAATTGATTAAATTGGAGGGCAAATTGACCTAATTGCACTTTAAGACTTTAGAATCCAATGTCATAGCTTATAAAAAGTGAGAATTGAAAACTAAAAGACTCGAAAAGGAATTTTTTTTTTTAGGCTCGGTTCGGGTTTATGTTTGTGAAGGAACATAGTGACCCGAGCCGAATTTTTGAGATTTAAAGTGACACACTTGAAGAGGAAATTAAAACAAAATTATCGAATATTTTTGGGTATTTTTCTGACCACAAATGGTATTTTTTTGATTTTTTGGGTATTTTTATAAACTCGAAAAATATTAAAAATACCGAAAAATATTTTTTGTTCAAAATTGGTTCCTAAGGCTAAACCAAGGCTTCCAAAGTTGATTTTGTGATTTTATGACATTTTTTGATATTTTTAATTAATTTTAAAGAATAAAAATCACAATAATAAATGGTAAAAAATCAGGTGTCAACAGCTGCCCCTCTTTGAGAGGAATCTCGTTAGAGGTTTCTCCCAAAGATATGGTGGCACCTGATTCCTAACCGACTCAACTGGGAAAATGAGAGAAGAAATGTTATGACATCGGATCCTTAAGGCTATTGATAAAAGCTCAAATCAATCCCCGATTTGCTCTAACAATTTGAACATGGGCCGGAGTGAGAGAGGCTTACCTGAAGCTCACCTGTCGGATGCTGCCGATTGCGATGACTTTCAAGAAGATACCTAGGACTCGTTTCAGAAAATCCTAGGGAGATTAAGTTCTGACCTGTATGGTAGGTCATACCATTATGGAATTCCTAACTGGTAGGAACCTAAGGAAGGCGCATACCACACTTTAGGATTTGCCAAGGATTTTGATCCGTATGGTGGATCGGACCTTTGTGTTGATTCTTATGGCGGTACTTACCAATGAGTTGACCCTTATAGCGGTATCTACCATTAATTTGACCCTTCAGGCGGTTTCTACCATAAGCTGACCCTTCAGGCGGTTTCTACCTTGAGTTGACCCTTCAGGCGGTTTCTACCATTGATTGACCCTTCAGGCGGTTTCTACCATGAGTTGACCCTTCAGGCGGTTTTTACCTTTGGTTGACCCTTCAGGCGGTTTCTACAATTCATTTGACCCTTCAGGCGGTTTCTACCTTGAGTTGACCCTTCAGGCGGTTTCTACCTTGAGTTGACCCTTCAGGCGGTTTCTACCATTGATTGACCCTTCAGGCGGTTTCTACCATGAGTTGACCCTTCATGCGGTTTCTACCTTTGGTTGACCCTTCAGGCGGTTTCTACCATTCATTTGACCCTTCAGGCGGTTTCTACCTTGAGTTGACCCTTCAGGCGGTTTCTACCATAAGCTGACCCTTCAGGCGGTTTCTACCTTGAGTTGACCCTTCAGGCGGTTTCTACCATTGATTGACCCTTCAGGCGGTTTCTACCATTGTTTTGACCCTTCAGGCGGTATCTACCTTTGTTTGACCCTTTAGGCGGTTTCTACCTTTGTTTTGACCCTTCAGGCGGTTTCTACCTTTGATTTGACCCTTCAGGCGGTATCTACCTTGGTTTGACCCTTCAGGCGGTTTCTACCTTGGTTTGACCCTTCAGGCGGTATCTACCTTTGATTGACCCTTCAGGCGGTTTCTACCTTGATTTGACCCTTCAGGCGGTATCTACCTTTGATTGACTTTGAAAAGGGGTCTCATGACGAGGGTTCTCCACGTCCGATGAGATTTCCTGAATTTTGAAAAGGGGGTCTCATGACGAGGGTTCTCCACGTCCGATGAGACTGTTAGAATTTTGAAAAGGGGTCTCATGACGAGGGTTCTCCACGTCCGATGAGACTGTTAGAATTTTGAAAAGGGGTCTCATGACGAGGGTTTTCCACGTCCGATGAGACTGCCTAAGTTTTGAAAAAGGGGTCTCATGACGAGGGTTCTCCACGTCCGATGAGACTGTTTGATATTTTGAAAATGGGTCCTGGGACGAGGGTTCTCCACGTCTGATAGGACTTTTTCTTTTAAAAGGGTTTTTCTTCCCCTTTTTTTTTGGAGACCCCGAAGTTTGTCGGGAATTCAGTTTTTTGAAGCAGTGAAAGATTTTATTTTGACAAAACTTCACTTGAGTCTGTTGAGGCGACATTCTGGGAGCTGGGTTCTCCAGGTATCCTGCAGAAGTTTGAGCCTGAAAGATTTTTCTTCACCAAGAAAACATTAGTAATCTTTGGGAAGACCACGGCTGTCCATTTTGACAAAACCGTATGATTTAAGTTTTAATCATGAAATGTGCATTTTGATGCTGGAGGTTATCCAAAGCATTCTTGCCATACACAGATGTGATCACAAATTCCTTGTGCGGCAAATCTGGATCAAACAATTTGAAATTTCCAAAAAGAGTTTGTTCAAAACATCTATTGGAATATTTCTCGACGAGGAGGTCTTTTCACCTGTTTTGAGATAGTGGTTTTTATAGGGGATGCACTCAATTCCCTACTAACCTGTGCCTAGGTTTTAGGCTCATTCGCAGCGCATACATTTTGATCGGTCGGGAGGTCTTCCACGGGACCGTAATTTTGGGCTTGGATATTGGTTTTCAAAAGGGGGACTCACTTTTGAGTCGAGGCCATTGAATGAAAGTCTTCACCATCTGCTCCGGGTTTACAAGTCAAGAACCCTGCAAAATGAGAAAGAAATAGTCTTGCTCGTACTTCTTCGAGCTAAGCAATATGTTAACCCAAGTGTCTTAGTCAGAGAAGACTGTTTCAGGGTTGTAACATTGGTAGGATTGGGGACCGAAAAAGGCTTGTTTTTGGCCCAGAAATTACGAAGGGTTTGACATTGGTGATCATTGCAAATTTACCACCTGCCATTTCCTCTCTGCACCTTCAGTTTTTGGGATGCGCAACCGATTTTGAGGTGTGCATCAGCTCTTCAGAGAGCGTTTCGTCGCTTTAAGAGACTGATGACTTTGTCTGCGTCTCTGCTCCACGCTTGACACCATTTGGGGAGTAGTCTTTTTGATCTGACTCCTTTAGGGATTTCCTCTTTTCCCATCCGGCTTCATTGCGGACCAATCAAACAACTTACACGAGCATCAGCCTTGCTTTTACCAGGCACTTTGCTTTTTCTCGATGCCGTGGATTTTTCTCATTCATTTTTGAAATCCCACTTCTTCTCATCTTCATGGATCGTGTTAGACCTATGATCAAAGGTCCTAACAAGGTTAAGCATTAACTTAGGAATTTTTTTTGCAAACCCTAAGTCTTGAACTCCTTTGTTTCTGAAGTGATGCTGCATCCGTCTTGGAATGTGCAATGATCACCAACGGGTTTATGAAATAATTTTGCAGGCTCAACTTGGCTATGCAAAGGATTCAGTGTGTGGGATAGAGAAATGAATGCTTCTCATCATCCTATGGCACTTGGATTACCATATAAACAACACACAAAGATTGATGTTAGTCCGAGCAAGAAAATTTCTAACCATTTTCTCCCGATGCCGCTGGACTTGCTCCCTTTTTGCCCCGATGTGGGGTGGTTCTTGACAGGGTTAATAATGAAAACCGTCGTTCAAAAGGTTTATCAACGGTCACCTGTAGTGTTTGGGGGATATGAAACGAATGCCTCCGTCGTTCCAACCCATGTAATCGCCGCAAATGGTCCCTACCTCCGTAGACCCAGATTTTGTTATCTGCCCACTCCATTCATCTCTCAAGTGTGTGTTGGACATGTTTGGATTAGGCTTCGCCTCTCGTCTGAGAAAACACCATTTTAAACGGTTTGAACAACTTTTATTGGAAAACTTCTTTTTGTTTTCTCCGAAAAATTTCCTCCCAATGGGGCTTTATGATGCACATGTATGTTTCATTCATGTTCAGACAACCTCCTGTTTCAAAACATGAATGCCAATGAAATTTGAATTCTATGCCTTTTCTAGACATTAGATTCTGAAAGCTTTTCTTTTCTTCTCTATTTTTTTATTCAACATCTTCAATGGATTGGGGAGATGGATACTTACCTGTCCCCCGCGGTTGGAGATCCCTGAAAATGCGGAAGAAACATGTTATTGTACGTTCATGAATTTTTCAAAAAATTAGAACGATACATCTTACCCTTGGTCGTATACTCCAGCGGGTAATTCATGGGGTGTGAAAACTTGTTTCACCTTGATGGCGATCCCCTGTCAAAGACGGGAATTAGTCGTTAGTTTGCGTTCCAAAATTCAAGGGAAATTGGAACGATACAACCTTGTTCTTGCTTTGTGTTTCCATTTGAACACAAACTCGCGGCTTGCAGGATTTGGCCCTCTATCTTGTGGTCTTGATCCCTCCGTTTGGTTGGCGATGAATCATTCTCAAGGATTTGCCCCAGAGGAGATCCATTTGTATTTTTGGGCGCACTCCAGCGCCATTCTTCAAGGTTCCTTTTATTCAAGGAAAAAAAAAAGATTTTATCAAAATGCATGTCAAAGCATGTGACGTAGGAGCGATACTTTTTACCATCCACTAGGTCTTATAATCAAAGACCATCTCCTGGAATCCTGACTTCTAAGGCCAATGATTATATTCAACTCCCTGTTAGCGCGCTCTTTTCATTTGAGGCTTTCAGTGCCAACGACTTCCTGCAAAATGAGTAAAAACTCATGTTAGGCATGTGGTCTTCGAAGACCAAATTGGTACGATACAAGGTTACCGTTCACCCAAATTCGCATCTTGGGGTTTCATTCTGATGCGGACAACTCTGTTATCGCGTCCATTGACTTTGCCAGAGGAGAAACGTCCGGCGTACAAATGATTCACTTGCCCCAGTTAGGCATGGTTTTGTTGTTTGTCATCTCTGGATTCGATGACCCTGGTTTGATGCGCTTTCATGGGGGATCATGAGAGTTTGCCCCCGGTTTGGCTCCTCAAAGTAAATGGAGGGGAACCTGCTCCCATTGATTTTTGGCAGATTCTGATCATCCGTCTCGATTGTCGGAGTCCTTGATCAATTTTATCTGTCTCGAGATAGCCTGATATTCTTGGGGTTCGTCATGTGGCGGTTTGGTGATTCTCTCGATCACAGTCGCCGTTTGAGGTATTTGATGTTCCCTGTTTGTTATTTGAAAGCATTACATCCTGCGTCCTCTGCTCTTGATCATCATCTGAGAGGGAAAAGAAAGGAAGCATTATTCCCATATCAAGGAAATAATTGTTTTGGAACGATACGTCCTTTTACACTTGATTTGCATTCCGTTTTGATGTTGCATATTGATATGAACAACATCTATCGAATTCCTCAATCCGTGTTTGAAGGTATTTGCAATGCCTACGGTTCATTTGCCCCAGCTGGGCGACGTCTGTTTTGTCATTTGAATGTATGAGCTTTTGGGTGCATTGTCTCTTTTATCACCTGAGATAAAAAAATGGAGAAGAACTTATCCTCAGATCTGATTAAAAATCAATTAGGAACGATACGTCCTTTCACCAAACGGGTGGCTCTGCGGCCAAATGCATTTTGCACTGAAGGGACGAATTCCACTATGCTCCACAGGTTTGGGGAATTTGCCCCTATTTTCGATAGAAATGAGCCTTATCGAGATGTATACAATACAAATAGATCCCTAATACAATCAATCTAAGGGACGAGATAGAGAAGACCTCAGCAAAATTAGTCTTATATAAGAGAATTAAAAATGCCAAACCAATCAAAGGAATGTGGTCCGGACACTTGGAGATGCCCCAGTTCCAATCTTCGAGATGTAACTCCAGGATCACCGATTTTTTTTTTTAGGGGGTTTTAGATATATCAGCCATCTAAAGACATGCACATGAGACAAGTGAGGATAAAACTTCTAAAAATCAAAGGATTTGGCACCTAAGGTCAAGGTTCCCACCTCGAGTTCTAGAAAGAGCAGATTCCATTGCACAACTATCGTTGCATTGGGGCTCGATCCATAGCTCAAAATGAGCGGAATTGAAAAGTGGATTACCCCGTGTTTTTCCTCACGGAGATTCCATTTTCAATCCCTTCTATTGTTTTCCTATAGACGGCGCCCGAGGTTTTAGGCGCGGTTGTGTGTGTTTTCGGTGTCGTGCTAAAGCGATAAACATGCATCTTATTTAACAATCACCGCTTCAATATAAAACATACACACAATCATTCATTCCTACGCCAACCTGCATAAGACAATGTTAATCACAGACTACCCCCCTTACCGCTCCAATCTGCAAAAACATATAACACCTATCATAAGCGGACTTACCTCACCTTCAAGAGCGCCTGCATGGTTAGAAAAATCACTCAGCGTTTTAATTACGGCCTAAGTCCACTTGAGGTCTAGAACCATTGATTCTAGAACAAAGTTCCCCAGTGGAGTCGCCAGCTGTCGCGACCCGTCCGAAAGCGGACGCGGCTAATGGATTACCGATCGCGGGTCTTGGATCGGCGCGAGCCCTCCCAGGCCCATACCAAATCGCGGCGGGAGTATTTTTCAGAAGGATTCGACGATAAGAATCTATCGCTTTCGACCTTAGTGTGGTCGTGGTGGCATGTGCAACTTGTGCATGCATTTGGAGTCGCCACCGGTCTTTCTTGGAGGGTAGACCGGAAACCTTACTGATCGATTGGGAGAGATCGATCAGTTCTACGGAACCAGAGTTTTTGGGTTCGGGGACTTGGTTACGCTGGTGTCGTTACCAACGCCCTTTCGGTACCTAACGCTAGTGATTTTCCTAACTAGGATTTCATGCAGGCACAATTTTGGGTGATGTAAGTCTGACTTTGCACATTAACCAGTTTAACATGCTCACGTAATCATAATAAATAAATAGATGTCAATCACATAAACATCTATCCTACGTGGTGATCATGGAATTATGATTTAATGGGTCTCGAGCCAATGAGACCACATTTAATCATTTTAATATTTTAATAACGGAGAGCCGCTCTTCGCTTCTTCTTGGTTTCTTGAACTCTTCAAGAATTGGGCCCCAAAGAGCTCGCCGACTTAAAAGGCTCCCCCACGTAATCCTCGTAGCATTTACATCAACAATCGACTATGCTAAAAATGAAGATTACATGAAAAATAAAAGGAGTACGCAGCCTCCATTTAATAACTACAACCCCAAATATATAAATAATCATCATACATTCATATATACATCAATCACATTGATTAGGGATTTTTCCATGATCACCACCCTTCCACGTAAGTAATAAATTCACAATTTAAAACTTAGGAAGGCACAATAAAAATTCTACGTTGAATCATATTCAGAATTTTTATGTAAAATAAGATAGCCATAAATTTTCGATTCAAAATTGATTTAGTCTCAATTTTTGCTACGTTGATTAATTTATCATGTAAAATAATCAACCTCCATTAGCCATGTAAGACGAACAATTCGTTAATACATATTGGCCATAGTATTGCAAAAATTGCAAAAAATCAATTAAATGCACGAAAACACCTAAGGATCGGCTCTGATACCACTGTTGGGATCCACGTAACACGTAGCGGAAATAAATAACAACCCATACATGTATCTCCAGAGGCGTACTTCGTGCATTTCAATCGAAAAAAATCACAAAGCCTCAAAGGGAGTAAATAGATTACCTCTCGTAGCGTGCTTGAACGGAGGTGTCGGTTCGATGTTCTTCGATCTCAGCCTCCACAAGTGTTAGGCATATAGTTCGGACGCACCACCAATTGACGAACGGGGAGACGACTAATAACTCCATAACAATTGTGCTAGCAATATGCGGAATCAATATTCCGAACTTAGTATATTTTGCTCACTCAAGATGATGAGAATATAGAGAGTGTTTGTGTTCTTCTCTCTAAGCTCTTAAAAATTTGCACACTCTACAAAATGTCTCTCCCCCAACCTCAAAACTCTTGCCATCCTTTTATAGCCAAAAATACCTTCCAATAAATTGTATTTAAAAATAGTACTAACAATTATAAATTCTATCTAAAAATAGCACTCACAAATAAATGACATTTAAAAATAGCACTAACAATAGCACTCACAATTTATAATACAAAAATGCTATTTAAAAATAGCACTAACAATAGCACTCACAATTTATAATACAAAAATGATATTTGAAAATAGCACTAACAATTATAAATTCTATCTAATAATAGCACTCACAATTTATGATAAATAAATGCCATTTAAAAATAGCACTAACAATAGCACTCACAATTTATGATAAATAAATGTCATTTAAAAATAGCACTAACAATAGCACTCACAATTTATAATACAAAAATGCTATTTAAAAATAGCACTAGCAATAGCACTCACAATACAAAAATGCTAAAAAAAGGCACTAACAAAGGTGTTAAAAATAATAACCATTATTATTATTACAAGAGTTAAAGAGGTTACCAAATAGTACAAATACACATAACATATAAATACGTATGACGTATAAATACGTAGAGCATACGTATACATCCGTGAAACCGGGAACTAATTGAAAGAAAAATGTGTAATTAAGCCCTTTTGGTAAAAATTGATTAAATTGGAGGGCAAATTGACCTAATTGCACTTTAAGACTTTAGAATCCAATGTCATAGCTTATAAAAAGTGAGAATTGAAAACTAAAAGACTCGAAAAGGAATTTTTTTTTTTAGGCTCGGTTCGGGTTTATGTTTGTGAAGGAACATAGTGACCCGAGCCGAATTTTTGAGATTTAAAGTGACACACTTGAAGAGGAAATTAAAACAAAATTATCGAATATTTTTGGGTATTTTTCTGACCACAAATGGTATTTTTCTGATTTTTTGGGTATTTTTATAAACTCGAAAAATATTAAAAATACCGAAAAATATTTTTTGTTCAAAATTGGTTCCTAAGGCTAAACCAAGGCTTCCAAAGTTGATTTTGTGATTTTATGACATTTTTTGATATTTTTAATTAATTTTAAAGAATAAAAATCACAATAATAAATGGTAAAAAATCAGGTGTCAACAACGAACATACCTCAGTTTCTGAATCTGAATTTGAATCTGATTCAGCCATGAGACAGATGTTTGCGTAGTCGTCTTCACTTTCATCAGAATCACTTAGTGTATCTACCTTTAGGGCCTTCTTGTACTTCTCGTACTCGAGTTTATCTTTCTTCAAAATTGGACAATTCGGTTTGATATGTCCCGCCTTCTTACAGTGAAAGCAAATCACGTCTTTGCTGTCTTGAGAGTCGTTGTTTGACATTCTCATATCATTCTTCTTCCAAGGTTTCTTTCCTTTGATATTCCTGGCTTTTCGAGCCATCTTTCTAAACTTTTTCACCATGAGGGCTAGTTCTTCATCATCCTCATCTTCATCATCTGTATCAGACAGACATTGAGCAACTTCAGTTTTTAAAGCAATTGATTCTTTACCTTTTTGATCTCTCTTCTTGTTTGCTCGTTCGGTTTCATAATATTGTAGTGTCCCAACTAGCTCATCCACCGAGAGTGGTCTGATTGTTTGGCATTCTTGAATAGATGGTTTGATGTAATTCCATTCATCTGTTAGTCCACGCAGTATTTTCCTGACTTGCATTGGCTCAGCAATGGGTGCACCTTGTCTTGCAAGTCCACTTGCCAGTGTTTGAAATCTGTCTATCATATCTGCAATAGATTCATCAGATTTCATTTGAAATGCTTCATAATCGCTCAGTAAAATACTGAGCTTTGTTTCTTTCACACGATTTGTTCCTTGAAATGTAATATGAAGCCTATCTCATGTTGCCTTGGAGGACTCTTCCTCTGAGACTCGATTATAAAGAGGAGTAGATAAGGCACAAAAAAGAGCGTTAACAGCTTTAGAATCAAGGCCTCGTCTTTTAGCCTTTTCAGCGTCGGTCATTGTTGTGACAGGATTTGTTCCATCAACAGAGGTTGGATTTGTGGCAGTTACAGGTACTACACCATTTGTAACGACATCCCACATCAAATCATCATAAGCTTTGAAGAATCATTTCATCTTGTTGCTCCACATGTTGTAGTCATTCCCATCAAAATATGGTGGCTTGTTGGCAAAGTGCAAATCGCTTGTTCCTGAGGAGTGATTGCTAGACATAGTAAATCGTTAGCTCTAAAGTCAATAAACACTTCGAAAAAAAAATGAGCAATCTGCTCTGATACCAATTGTTGGATCTAGCAATGTCACCTAGAGGGGGTGAATAGGTAAATCTACGACTAAATTGAAATTACTTGCGAAATTTTGAAAACAATTTCAATTCGTGATCTAGGAACAGTATCAATATGCAATATAAACTAATTACAGCGATAGAGATCAAGGAAGAGAGATATGCACGCAATGTTTATAGTGGTTCGGCTTGTCAAGCCTACGTCCACTCTCCCACGATGATGGCCGATCGGCTGGATTTTCACTATGTAGAATCATGAGAATTACAAACACTAAATCAGTTGATTTTTCTCTCTCACAGATTCTCACAATGAATAGGATTTTGAGTACTCAGAATATTCTCGGGTAAGACTCGGATTACACTTGCACTTTGGATTGTTGTTCGACCTCTTTCTTTTCAGTCCATCATGGTTCTTCTTTTATACGCATCTGCCTCCAAACTAGCCGTTGGATTCACGGCCAAGGGATCGCTCTTCAATCCTTGATTGGACACCATCAATCGTGATTGAATGAGACTGTATCTCCAGAAGATATGTAGACCGTTGAGGAAGATATTGAACCCTTCTGATTCGGTCGCCCATACAACTAAATCTCCAGCTTCCATAAGTGTGGTAAGTCTGAGTTGGTTCCCGAAAGGATATCCTTTATGTTGACACCTGAGTTTTTACCATTTATTATTGTGATTTTTATTCTTTAAAATTAATTAAAAATATAAAAAAGGTCATAAAATCACAAAATCAACTTTGGAAGCTTTGGTTTAACCTTAGGAACCAATTTTGAACAAAAAAATATTTTTCGGTATTTTTAATATTTTTCGAGTTTATTTAATTATAAAAATACCCAAAAAATCAAAAAAATACCATTCGTGGTCAGAAAAATACCCACAAATATTCGATAATTTTGTTTTAATTTCCTCTTCAAGTGTGTCACTTTAAATCTCAAAAATTCGGCTCGGGTCACTATGTTCCTTCACAAACATAAACCCGAACCGAGCCTAAAAAAAATCATTTTCGAGTCTTTTAGTTTTCAATTCTCACTTTTTATAAGCTATGACATTGGATTCTAAAGTCTTAAAGTGCAATTAGGTCAATTTGCCCTCCAATTTAATCAATTTTTACCAAAAGGGCTTAATTGCACATTTTTCTTTCAATTAGTCCCCGGTTTCACGGATGTATACGTATGCTCTACGTATTTATACGTCATACGTATTTATACGTTATGCATATTTGTACTGTTTGGTAACCTCTTTAACTCTTGTAATAATAATAATGGTTATTATTTTTAACACCTTTGTTAGTGCCTTTTTTTTAGCATTTTTGTATTGTGAGTGCTATTGTTAGTGTTATTTTTAAATAGCATTTTTGTATTATAAATTGTGAGTGCTATTGTTAGTGCTATTTTTAAATGACATTTATTTATCATAAATTGTGAGTGCTATTGTTAGTGCTATTTTTAAATGACATTTATTTATCATAAATTGTGAGTGCTATTATTAGATAGAATTTATAATTGTTAGTGCTATTTTTAAATAGCATTTTTGTATTATAAATTGTGAGTGCTATTGTTAGTGCTATTTTTAAATAGCATTTTTGTATTATAAATTGTGAGTGCTATTGTTAGTGCTATTTTTAAATGTCATTTATTTGAGTGCTATTATTAGATAGAATTTATAATTGTTAGTGCTATTTTTAAATAGCATTTTTGTATTATAAATTGTGAGTGCTATTGTTAGTGCTATTTTTAAATAGCATTTTTATATTATAAATTGTGAGTGCTATTGTTAGTGCTATTTTTAAATGTCATTTATTTGTGAGTGCTATTTTTAGATAGAATTTATAATTGTTAGTGCTATTTTTAAATACAATTTATTGGAAGGTATCTTTGGCTATAAAAGGATGGCAAGAGTTTTGAGGTTGGGAGGAGAGAGACATTTTGTAGAGTGTGCAAATTTTTGAGAGCTTAGAGAGAAGAACACAAACACTCTCTATATTCTCATAATCTTGAGTGAGCAAAATATACTAAGTTCGGAATATTGATTCCGCATATTGCTAGCACAATTGTTGTGAAGTTATTAGTCGTCTCCCCGTTCGTCAATTGGTGGTGCGTCCGAACTAGATGCCTAACACTTGTGGAGGCTGAGATCGAAGAACATCGAACCGACACCTCCGTTCAAGCACGCTACGAGAGGTAATCCATTTACTCCCTTTGAGACTTTGTGATTTTTTAGATTGAAATGCACGAAGTACGCCTCTGGAGATACATGTATGGGTTGTTATTTATTTCCGCTACGTGTTACGTGGATCCCAACAGTGGTATCAGAGCCAATCCTTAGGTGTTTTCGTGCATTTAATTGATTTTTTGCAATTTTTGCAATACTATGGCCAATATGTATTAACGAATTGTTCGTCTTACATGGCTAATGGAGATTGATTATTTTATATGATAAATTAATCAACGTAGCAAAAATTGAGACTAAATCAATTTTGAATCGAAAATTTATGGCTATCTTATTTTACGTAAAAATTCTGAATATGATTCAACGTAGAATTTTTATTGTGCCTTCCTAAGTTTTAAATTGTGAATTTATTACTTACGTGAAAGGGTGGTGATCATGGAAAAATCCCTAATCAATGTGATTGATGTATATATGAATGTATGATGATTATTTATATATTTGGGGTTGTAATTATTAAATGGAGACTGCGTACTCCTTTTATTTTTCATGTAATCTTTATTTTTAGCATAGTCAATTGTTGATGTAAATGCTACGAGGATTACGTGGAGGAGCCTTTTAAGTCGGCGAGCTCTTTGGGGCCCAATTCTTGAAGAGTTCAAGAAACCAAGAAGAAGCGAAGAGCGGCTCTCCGTTATTAAAATATTAAAATGATTAAATGTGGTCTCATTGGCTCGAGACCCATTAAATCATAATTCCATGATCACCACGTAGGATAGATGTTTATGTGATTGACGTCTATTTATTTATTATGATTACGTGAGCATGTTAAACTGGTTAATGTGCAAAGTCAGACTTACCTCACCCAAAATTGCGCCTGCATGAAATCCTAGTTAGGAAAATCACTCACGTTAGGTACCGAAAGGGCGTTGGTAACGACACCAGCGTAACCAAGTCCCCGAACCCAAAATCTCTGGTTCCGTAGAACTGATCGATCTCTCCCAATCGATCAGTAAGGTTTCCGGTCTACCCTCCAAGAAAGACCGGTGGCGACTCCAAATGCATGTACAAGTTGCACATGCCACCACGACCACACTAAGGTCGAAAGCGATCGACTCTTATCGTCGAATCCTCCTGAAAAATACTCCCGCCGCGATTTGGTATGGGCCTGGGAGGGCTCGCGCCGATCCAAGACCCGTGATCGGTAATCCATTAGCCGCGTCCGCTTTCGGACGGGTCGCGACACTTTAGAAGGTAATATCCCATTGTAGAAAGTCCCTTAATTGATTGGAAGGGACATCAGATCAATCGAATATCACAAGCTTCTATAGGAAATCTCGCCTTGATCAGAAACCTGTCATTCGTGGGTCTTCGCGTTTTGGAAATGCAGAAACTGATCATCTTTGATTTTTGTCTTAATAAGAAAACTTTCCTAAATGATCAGTTAAGTTGGAATGGTAATACGAAGATTAGATGCGGTCCATCTGTCACTGCATGTGGATTGTCAGAAGCACTTCCATCTGACCCTTCGTTTCCATCTGACCCTTCGTCAGAAGCACTTCCATCTGACCCTTCGTCCAGAAGCACTTCCATCTGACCATGTCAGAAGTACTTCCATCTGACCCTTGGTCCAGAAGCACTCCATCTGACCCTTGGTCCATGCTACAGAATTAGATCCACTCAACCTGCTGCTTACACATTCTTTCTGCATCATAAAACGTTATGCAATTCCTTTTGATAGTTTTGTCAGAATCAAAATATATGAGAATTTTCACAACACATACATACAACTTCACAAGATGACTTACAATGTGCTCAATATAATTATAGAATAGTCGGTTTACAATATTCAGCTTGAAATCATAAAACATGACTGGGTCGGTCCTAAACTTCAAACTATTTATTTCTAGGAAACATCCGAAAAGAAGTGGTATGACTACTCCTACGCCTCTGGTTTGACAACATCCATCGACTTTAGTCCAGACTCTCCAGCTTCAAGTTCAGCATCAAGATTCTCCAGTATATCATCGGGGTCAAGGCTTGGGGTCTAAAAAAGTGGGTCCCACGACGGGGTGAGATAAATCTCAATAAGCTAATCCTAACCCTAAGCTAGGCACTTAGTACTTCCAGACACTCCCAAACACATGCGATGACCAAACAACAAACGTAAAACAAACGGCATGCGGCAATTCGATTAATGCTTATAACATCGTAACATTCATAATTCTAGGCTAGGCTTCGTACTTTGGCACTCAAATACTCATCTCATCTAAAATAGCACTCATGCTTGATACAACCTTACATTTCGTGGTTAGGCCCGCGTCATATAGGCGCCTCAGGCATTTTCATCATATAATCCCGCGTCGTATAGGCGCATAAGGAATTCCTTATTACACAATCCTGCGTCGTATAGGCACATCAGGATATTCTCATTTCACACAATCATGCGTCGTATAGGCGCATCAGGACATTCTCATTTTATACAATCCAGCGTCGTATAGGCGCATCAGGATATTCTCATTTATACAATCCCGCATCGTATAGGCGCATCAGGACATTCTCATTTTATACAATCCCGCGTCGTATAGGCGCATCAGGACATTCTCATTTTATACAATCCCGCGTCGTATAGGCGCATCAGGATTCCACATGCTTGAAAATTCACAATTACACTAATTATAGCTAATCGCAATCAATTATGCATTTTCTCAATTCAGGCATCATTCAGTCATCACTTCCTCAATTGCATATCACGGTACCACACTCCATGATCACTCATAATTCAATGGGTTAATTCATCACTCGTCATTGTGGCCATTCAACCAAGCCACACCATTAATGAAACCCAACAAGCCATTCAGCCATCTCATGCATCATTTACATTCAATTGGATAGCACGACACTCGATACCAAGATCATTTGGCCAAGGCATAAACATATAACCAATTGCTCAATTAAATCACGTATTGCATCAATTGATCCCACAAGGCCAAATTCACATTTATGGTGTCATTTGATTCATTTAATCCCACCATACATCTCACGACCAGGTTGCTAATAATGGTCACTAGGTTATTTTCATGCCCTGTGTCATTCGTTCAAACTATGGCCGCATGCACCTAGGGAGAAATCATTGATTTCCTAATCCATTCAAGCTTAAATCAAGCTCTACACCTCTAAAGGCTCCATGAGGCACTCGGCCACTATAAGGACATGTCTACGTAGCCTAACTCAACCATAGAATTAACTTAGCAACTAATACAACACATCATCACAACCGGTTCTTCAACAACAGATTCGATTCTACTGAGTTTCACCGAGAACAGCCCGCAAGGTTCTTCGATTCTACCCTCACTCGGTCCTTCCATAACACAAGGTCCTAACTAAAGGTTAGAACAAGCTTACCAAGTCCGAAAGCTAGAGAAAATCGGCGGAAGTGGCGGTGGAACTCTGTCGCGACCCTCTCGAGATTCGCCATGGGCTCTCGAGGGCTAATGGGCCGTCCAGTCTAGTCGGACGCGGGCCTCTCCCAAGGCCCGTTACCCAAATCGCAACGGAGGTATACGTAGTCGACCTTCAGTGTGGTCTAGTGATATGTGCTAAGTGTGCATGCCATGGAGTCGCCACCAATCATTTTTTTGGAGGGTATGATTGGACCACCCTATTGAATAGTCGGGAGTTTCTATTCAATTCTGCGATAACCAGGGAAATGGGTTCGGGGACTTAGTTACGTCAACTATCAGAGTTGACGCCCTTTCGGTACCTAAGTTGACTGAGTTTTCTGACTTAAGATTTCATACAGATGAATGGGGTACGAGTCCTAAATCTAGGAGTTCATGCGGATAGGAATGACTATCCTGGCAATCACAATCAATAATAAAGTGCACAAATCAATGAATTCAAATGTACAAATAAATCACATGGCATTCCTAATAAGGCCATATTGGCCTAGAGAAGCATCAATCAGGCTTAAGAATGATTTAGACATGATTTTGCCCATCAGGGGCAAAATCGTAATTTTGAGACAAAGGGGACAATTTGCCCAAAAAGGACAAAATCATCATTTCGGAATGAATCCGGAGTCAAAACAGGTTTGGTCACTCAATTGACCCATTTCCTATTTTTTGGCAATTTTCGTGATTTTCGGGAATTTTAGAAACCGATTTACCATTCGAAGGGTAAAATCGTCATTTTCTAAAAATGGAAATGAAATGTGGAAATCTTAGACATAAGGTTTAACCACCCATCTGGCCCATCACCAAATTCTAAGCAATTTCCACGATTCATCAGAATATCAAAAACGATTTACCCTTTGAGGGGTGAAATCGCCATTTTGGATTAAATGGGAGAAAATCCCAAAAATGAAAACAAATCAATTTTTTGTCATTTTCAGCCTTGGACAATTTTTTAGAATTTTTCTGCAATTTTTTCTCAATTTTTTTGTTTTTCTTTAATTTTTCCATTTTTTGGCATTTTTGATTTATTAATATTTTTTTATATTTTCAGAAAATATTTTAACAAAAAGCATGTATTTGACAATAGATAACACTCAACCAGATAAATAAGCTAACCACTAGACTGAAACAAATACATACAAATCAAGTCTATAAATGCAATATTTTAGAAAAATAATCCTGATATACAGATCGGGTACGTAAAACATACCGGATTGGACACCGGCCTTCAATCGCCCAGCCTCAGCCTGTGACCATCCCCATGCCCGTTACCTGTCGATCGCCATTAGAATGTCGATAGTCAATTTCACAAATTAAGACTAAAAAATAAAAAAATAAAAAAAATTAAAAAATTGGACACTGTTCATGCACTATTCCGACACTGTTCATGCACTGTTCCGACACTGTTCGGACACGGCTCCGACACGGCTCGGACATGGCTCGGACACGGCTCCGACACGTCCGACACGCCCGGACACGCTTCGACACGTCCGACACGCCCGGACACGCTCCGACACGCTCCGACATGTCCGACACGCCCGGACACGCTCCGACACGCTCCGACACGTCCGACACGCCCGGACACGTCCGGACACGCTCCGACACGTCCGGACACGGTCCGACGCGTCCGGACACGTTCCGACGCGTCCGGACACGTTCCGACGACGGGGTGGTGACCCGAGGCTGTTTCTGGGCTCCACCAGCGGCGCGTAGGCTCCATAAGCTCCGAGGGAGGAGGTAGGACTCCGGGGCTGTCGCCGGAGGCGATAGCGCGCTTTGGCGATGACGGATTTGGCCCGATCCGAAACAATCCCGAACCAAACTCCGAAACGGGTGGAGGCCGGAGGTCTTGGGTTGTTCACGGCGGCTTTGAGGTACGACGGCTAGCGACGACGGCGGAAGGGGGGGTTCCATTTTAGGCGTCCACGAAGAAGAAGAAAAGAAAAGGAAGAAGAAGCTACGGGAAAGGAAGGAGAAGAAGAAGAGGAGGAAGAAGAAGAAGAAAAAGAAGAAGAAAGAAGGAAGAAGAGGAGGCGACGGATGATGAGGGGGAGGGGGGAAGAGTAAAATAATAATAAAAATAAAATAATAAAAAAAAATAATATAATAATAATATAATAAAATACTAAAAAGTAAAAATAATAATAAAATAATCAAAAGCGAAGACAAAATGATTAGTCCCCTTTTCCTTTTAAATGATGATGTTTTCACTCCTTTTCCTTTTAATCATTATTAATATTTTTGCCAAATTCAATTTTATGGTGATCAGAGAACACCTAAAATCGAACCTGAATTTTACTATTTTATGAGGTCCTAAAGTAAAGAAAATTAAAAATAAAAATACCAACTATTTGTATATATTTTTGTGACCTCGAATACTACTTTTTTTATTTTCTTTTTATTTTATATTTTTCGAAAATAATAATAATAATAATAAATATGAAAAAAATATTTTTTTATCCAAAATGGTCCCTTTAGCTTGGCCAAGGCTACCAAAGTTGATTTTGTAATTTTTCAGCTTTTTATGGATTTTCTATGAATTTTCGAAAAATAAAGGAAAAAAAGTTGATCAAAATTTAGGTGTCAACAAACTCGCGGCGCAAATCTGATCTGGCGGTGAACAGCCCGATCCCTCAAGGACTCCTCAAGAATAGCCCACAGTCTCTCACGATTTTGCTTCTGGTCAGGGGGAGTTCACGCGGTTTCAGGCTTCAAATGGAGCTATCCTTCGACTTGTGATGAAGAGGAGGTCGGCTAATGGCGGTTTGAGGTGGTGGTGGTGGCATGAAGGTGGTGGTCGAAGGTGAGCCACCGAGAGGGAGAGCGAGAACGAACGAGAGAACGAGAGGGGGAGGGCGTGAGATGGAGAGAAAAGAGAGAGTGATCTGGTGGGGGTGATGGCCGAATGAAAGGGGGGGAAGAGAGAGAAGATGCTATCTAAACATGAGAGGAAAAACTTAGTGGGGTGGTTGGTAGATTGGATGACATGAATAGTAGGCTTGAGTGACAAGTTAGTGGGAGTGGTTTGAAGGGAAAAAGTCTAGTCAACTTGTCAAAATCAATCTCCAATAATTCAAGACCAAAAGACCATACTACCCCTAGATTTTCGGCTGGAGCTTGGGGATGGCAAAAGTCCATTTTGCCCTTGCTTAATCTAATGAGAAAGAATACCAACTTAGGGGTAAAAGGGTCGCTTTCACTTGTTGGTCCAAATTTCACTTTTCTAATCGATACAGGGTGAATTCCAACCTTAATGGTCCCTGATGAGGCGACGTCCAATTTATAACCGTTGGAATTCTCGAATACCCGACGCTCAATTCCGAAGTTCAATTCGTGGCTAAAATCCGCCAATGACGACTCCAGTGTATCTCAAACTAACGGGCGGCTCTTAGGAGTTACGCGTATCGACCCATGACTAACGTCACGTTTAAGAGTTGTCCGAGTCATGGCGACCTTGGTTGTCATGTAATTGTGAGGGTCAATCGCTAGTTCCAAAGGACGCGATCGTTAAGAATCGGTTTAAGTTAATTTGCAAATTATACGATGGTCAAACGGAATCACCCGCGATCCAATTGTATAACACTAGCAAATCGTTCCAAGACCAATCTTAGACCGGCCTATCATGACTCAAAATATCCCCTCAGCAATCCTTATGGTCAAGGCACCAATCCATGGTCGAGTTCTTTGGTCCACGTACTTAAATCCTACTTAGCCTTTCCCCATCGGTTAGTCTTCTCAAGAGTGGCCAACTCTGAGCGAGATTTAACTGAAACGCACTAACGAGATGTCTCATGAAATCTTACTTCGAAAAGGGGTCGGATTTCAGAATGTCACAAAAACCCACAAAAAACTTTCACTTCGTAAAGAGCTTTAACAACATTCCACGCAAGTTATTGTATACTCACTAAAATTTATTCTAAAAGTAAAGAATGGCAAGTATGTTCATTTCCAACAGTCTTTATGATGAAAGTCTTCTCACTTTGCATCCAACTAACAAACACTCTCCATTCGCAACCACTCATACACATACTGTCCATTTTTTTCGCTTCACTCTTCTTCCATCCAATATTGAATCCATTCATAATTGCGTAAAGTTGCACAGCTTTCTTGAATTGGGCGTGTGAGGCAAATCTCATTCCTACTTGAAATTTTATTTCCCTATGATCCTGTTTGGGGTCATATCTAATGACTTTCATTCTTCTTTGGTCACACACTTCTTCATCTCCATCAGAGTTAGGAGGGCTTAGATTTTCATCTCCTTCTTGTAGATTAAGATCTCCATCATTTTCACTATCATTCTCATTTTCAAAAATGTTAACTTCAACTATATCAGTGATATCAGCAGCAGCTGCTGCGGCATCAACCTCTCTTCTTATTTTCCTTGCGAGAAAGAAATCCTCGTTACCATCACCGAGAATGTAGTCATCATCACTTAAAGATAATGTACCGGGATCTTGCTATGGTTCACTATCCCTATCACCATCATTACTCTCACTGTTATCACCACTAGAAAAAGAATCTTCACCATCAGCAAGAGCACCTCCTTCAATATATACTTGAATAGCACCAAAACTCGATCCTAAACACACTAATTCTAGCACTTGATCATGACCAAAACTCTGCACAAGACCATCTCTCAAGGAATCCCCAGGAATTCGATACCACAACTTTTCAACTATGTATCCTAGACCAGTAATAGCCTTAACAATTGCATTATAGTTTATGGATGTTGGCTTACAACGATGAAGATATTCCACACGAAAGCCTATGTACTTCGTGATGGCTCCAAACTCCATAATTCCACCTAGGTTAAGTGCAATTGAAAATTCATCATACATCTGCAAGAGAACAACAAAAAATTAATTATTTTGTGAAAATCTCTCACACATAACTAGTAAAGATGGGATGATCAAGTTTGACAAAGGAGAAGAGAACACTGAGTTTAGGAAATAAGCTACTCAATTTTTATTTTTATTTTGGTAAGAGCTACTCAGTATTTTTTGAGTTCTATATACAAGCAAAAAAGTGAACTCTTATATAAGTCATGTAGAATCACACTTGAAATACACCTGAAATCAGTGACAAATAAAAGTGAATCTGGTTCGAGCATGTGGTGCACGAGTCAATCATACCATTCTCATGCAAGTTTCGTGCTATAATTTCGATACGCAACGAGACAAGAACAAACATGAACGCCAACGTAGCAAGAGCAATACATAAGCACATAGAGATTTCAAGACAAGCAGTAAATCATATAGGGCAAAGTTTGGCATGAATCAATAACAAGCAAAGCAACTACATATCCGTTTAGAAGGATTCTCGGAAGCATAGAATCTTGAATGTGACATCGAATGGAGGAATCTCGTTTTCCTACCTTGACAAAATGAAACCTATGGCATACATCCAACGTCGCGACTTGGCAGAGGTGGCGATAGGAAGCGATGGACTAAGCCTATGGCGACGGGAAGCGATGGACCGAGCCTGATGGCGACGTGGGAGGACTCTCAGTTGTTGAAAGATTGTTTGTCCAAGAGAACATCGAAGAAGATGAAAAGAAAAGAGGGGCTAGGGTTTTCTGTGCAGAGAAAATGACTTAAAAGTATATCGTCAATTAAGTTACGATTTCGTATAAAAGAATCCTAATTTGTTTATTAACATCAAGTTATTTCCATGTGGACCCAATCCATGTCAGCGTGCCAAAAAGCAAACGTGTCGTCCACGTCAGCAAAATTAACTGTGAAATTTGATGGAAGTGGACAAATGGTAGATTTGTTACAAGTGTACCAGTTTGGGGTTTTTCATGATCAAAAAATTAAGTTAGGGTAGATTTGTCACAGACGTACCAATTTAGGGTTTTTCGTGGTATTAACCCTATTATTTTTGCATATCATGTTTTTCGAGTATCACCGCATCTCACCTATCTTTTCTTTTCTTTTTCAAAAATCGCATATTTTTCATGTCATCACCTTTTTCGCATTTTCGCCCAAATGGACGTGTCATGCTTTGCATATCTCATTTTAAAATATCTTTTTTCGATATCTTGAGCAAATTTGAAGATCTTCTGGATATACTCAAGATATCTAAAAATATCCAAGATCTGATGTCGCAATTTTCCAAGTTGACCACCGAGGGAGAACGCCTCTCACTTGTGCCGCGTGTAATTGATTGTCCCCCTTTCCCACTCAGAATTTGTGGTCTTTCCTTTTTAGGGGTTAATATCATAAAGTATATATGTGACAAATTTACTATAAATTATTTTTTATCATTAAAAACTCCAATCTTGTATACTCGTAACAAATTTACCATAAATTATTTTTTTAATCATCAAAAATCTTAAACTGGTACAAATATGATAAATTTATCCAAAATTAATTTTTTTACCATAAAAAATTTCAAACTGGTACACAAATGACAAATTTACTCTATATTAGTTTTCGTTAAATTGAGTTAATAATACAAAAAAAATTTAATTGATACACCTGTAGCAAATATAGGGTAACGTGTACATTGAATAATTGCCTCGTGTAATTAAGCTCCGCAAAAATTTAACAAAAACTAACGGATGGTAAATTTATCACAGTTGTACCATTTTGGAATAAATTTGTCACAGCTATATCAATTTGGGATTTTTCATGGTAAAAAATAATAATATTGGATAAATTTATCATAGATATATCAATTTGAGATTTTTTTTTATGATATTAACCCTTTTTTTATAATGGAAGAAAGAAAATCTCCCCTGGAAAGTGAGAGGGTGGGGCCTTTCCTTTTTTGTCCAAGCACGTTGCAAATTTTCTTGACCATTATTTCCTCCTCCTCGTCTTTCCTTACTTAGCCGAATACCACCAAATTTATTACTGCCGATCACACCAATTTTCCAACTTGGGTATTTTATTATTATTATTATTATTATTATTATTATTATTATTATTATTATTATTATTATGTCGGCCATGCAATGGGTCTTTGCCAAATCTTTCGTGCAGGTTTAGTCTAATTGGTTCACTGTCTTCCAGTGAAATCCATCCGTTGCCGGTCCAATTAAAATGCAATGCATGGCACACAAAAATTTGAGTATGAACGATGAATTATTTTTGGCAGGGAATTAAAATTTAACTTCTGATTTTTATGTAAATATTTTCATTACAAGGCTTTAATGTATCCCGGAGACGGTAATCATTAGCAATGTTTTGGGCGATTTTTTATTTTAAAGAGAATATTATCACGTCCTTTTTTCGTCCCGAAACGAACGATTGAGATGGAACTCTCTCCGCTCGCTCCCGTTGATTTTTGCCACCTGTCGACCGAATTCGCGATTGTGGGCCCACTTCAACATATCCCGTCTTCTTTGGGGATCCGGATCCTCTGCCTTATTTTTTTTTAAGGCAGAGGGATCCCCACCCTTGATATAGGGGGGAGAGCACTATCAAGGGTGGGGATTTGCTGCCTAAAAAAAAAAGTAAGGCAGAGGATCCTCACCCCTTTTTTGGGTACAGAACAAATGTCCAGAGTACGTTTTCCCTATCCAACCTTCATCGTTTGACCCGAAATATTTTACTTTTTCCCTTAGCCGGCCTTCAATTCATCTGTTGACAGCCTGCCAATGACGATTCTCTACCATAAAAGTAGAGAACCATTATGATCTAGGCCCTCCACTCCCTATTTATAGGAGGCAAAAGTTTGGGGTAGGTAGGGAATGGAGGGCTTGGATCTTAATGTTTCTCTACGTTCATGGTAGAGAATCCATGCCCGGTGCGCTCAGCCATCGCATTATTACTCACTCTCCCCATCTCCGCTCCTATCCGCAAACCTCTCCAAAAAGCCTAACGCGATGGAGACATCCCCACTCGCCTTTCTCTCGACTGCTCTTCTCTTGGCTCTCTACTTCTTCTTCCGCCGCCGGAGAGCCCACAAGCTTCCCCCGGGTCCGCTGCCGCTGCCCGTCATCGGGAACCTCCACCAGCTGGGCAACCTCCCCCACCGCCGCCTCCACGTCCTCGCCAAGTCCTACGGCCCCATCATGTTCCTCCGCCTCGGCAACAAGCCCGCGGTTGTGGTCTCGTCGCCGGAGGCGGCCGAGCTTGTCCTCAGGACCCACGACAGCATCTTCTCGAGCCGCCCGAGCGTGGACGCCCTGCGCCACATCTCGTACGGCAACAAGGGGATGGCGTTCGCGGAGAGCGGCCCGTACTGGCGGGGCGCGAGGAGGCTGTGCATGCTGCAGCTGCTGAGCCCGGCGAAGGTGGAGTCCTTCGCGCCGATGAGGAGGGAGGAGCTGGGGAGGGTGGTGGGGAGGGTGAGGGCGGCTGCCTCGGTGGGTGAGGCGACGGTGGACGTGAGCACGGAGGTGGGGCAACTGATGGGGGACATGGCGTGCAGGATGGTGTTGGGGTGTAGCACAAGGGATAAGTTCAACTTGAAGCCGGTGATTCACGAGGCTCTCAACTTGGCCGGGGCTTTCAATTTGGCGGACTATGTCCCTTTTCTTGGAGCTCTCGATCTTCAGGTATTAATTATTATTATTATTATTATATTGTAACTTCAAGATTTGCGTGAAAACGAAGGGCATGAATCTAGCTAGCTTGATATTTTATAAATACGAAAACTTGGCAACTTCTATTACCTTACTTCTCGAGAAAATCGAATAAGTATGATAATCATGGTTTTGCCTTTGGTAGGGAATGACTCGGCGCGCAAAAGCGGTTAACCGGGCTCTGGACAAAGTGTTGGAAGACATCATCAGAGAACACGAGGAAGACACGACCGGTAACTACAAGGGCGACTTCATAGACACGCTGCTGTCCATGGTTGGCCGTTCCTTAAACAGCTCGCAAGACGAGCCCGTCCACATTCTGGGTCGGACCAACATCAAGGCCATAGCCATCGACATGATCGCCGCGTCGTATGAGTCCTCGTCCACCGCGATCGAGTGGGCCTTGTCCGAGCTGATCCGCAACCCCCGCGCGATGAAACGCCTCCAACAAGAGTCGGATGCCGTCGTCGGGTTGGGCCGGACCGTCGACGAGTCGGATCTTCCGAAGCTGAATTATTTGGACATGGTGGTGAAGGAGAGCCTCAGGCTGTATCCGCCGGGCCCGCTCCTGATCCCGCACGAGTCCACGGAGGACGTCGAGATCGGCGGGTATTATATCCCGAAGAGGACTCGGATCATCGTGAATGTGTGGGCACTTGGGAGAGACACCAACGCTTGGGGTGAGAATGTGGAGGATTTTTTCCCGGAGAGGTTCGCCGACGGCATCTTGGATGTCAAGGGGCGAGATTTCCAGCTCATACCGTTCGGGTCGGGCCGGAGAGGCTGCCCAGGGATGAACATGGGCCTCGTTAACGTTCGACTTGTTTTGGCCCAATTAGTGCATTGCTTCAACTGGGAGTTGCCGGAGGGGGCGTCGCCGGACGAGCTGGACATGAGCGAGGACTTCGGGCTGTCGATACCGAGAGCGAAGCACTTGATCCTGAGGCCGAGTTATCGCCTGCTTGTTTGAAATTTCTTTTGACAAAATACTAAAGACTGATCAAAAGTTCTCGGCTGCATCTCTCTCTCTCTCTCTTCAAAGTCAACTTAGCAACTACAAAATATACAAAAGTAATAAGAATTGTAATTTTAATTATGTGCATCATAACATTATCACCTTCTAAATGAAAAACGGATTTCCAGTCAGTTCTTTCTTTCCCTCTCCTGTCTACGTTACTTAATCTGATTTTTATTTGGTTCGTTTTTTATGTGCGTAGAAATGCTAGAAATAAGTTAGGTTACACCGACACGACACGTCGGGGACACGTTGAATTAAATATATTTTTATATATACATGATATATTTTTATTTCTATAATTTCTCTTATAAAATGAGATTTACAAAAAGAATTATTACAATAAAAAAAAAAGCTCATACCATCAATACTTTCATAATTTGATTCAATTAACCTATAAAAATGAAGAAATAATGAAGTAAAAAGGGAAAAAATCTGGATCTGCCTCTGGACACTTCTCCAACTCTCTCACGTCTCCTCCGCTTAGGTCTTTACTTTTCTTTTCTTTTTTGAAAAATGTCTAACACGCCTCAGGCCCTCAGCCCCCTCTCTCTCCTCTCTGTCTCCCCACTATTATCTCTCTTTACTTTTTTGAAAAATCACCAAGAACACCTCACACGTTTTCTCTCTCCCTCTCCCTCTCTCTCTTCGCCCTCTCTCCCTTCCCTTCTACTTCCTGAAAGAATCTCATACACACACCCCCTTTCTCGCTCCTCTCTGCGTCACGACTCGCGATGCCAGTCCCGACGTCGATCATCTCCTCTGGCGCTCTCACTCTGTCCTCCTGCACGTTCGCTCTATGATCCGTCATGCACGAAAGATGTTCTTTGCTCGGACGCTCGCCACGCATCGCCGGCTCTCTCCCTCCTCTGTCTCATGGCCCGAGACCCTCTTTCCCCCTCCTTCCCTGATCTGTGCCCTTCGAGATATTAATTTTTTCCTCTTTTTTAAGGAGTTTCAGGTGTCCGACACGCCGAACACGGGTGTCGGCCGAGTGTCGGTCGTGTTGACCAAGTGTCGAAATGTCGACACGCGGTCAACGCGATCGACACGGGTGTCGGGAGGTGTCGGTGTCCGACACGGGTCCAACACCAACACTCTCACCTATGAGGAGTGTCGGTGCTACATAGGAAATAAGCTGTCAATTGGTGATGAATTCAACCAATCAAAACCATGTACTAATAAAAGATAAAAGCAACTCTATTGACCGAGAAATGCCTACATGGCAACACTTTTGCTCTAGAAATCAACTTCTGACCAGAAATTAATTTTTCTACTTCTGCTTCTGAGCATAAGTTGATTTTTTTTTCTGGAGAGAATTAATTTTTTTTTTTACTTCTTCAAATGGCTTGGGCCGGTTGCCCTATTGATAGGCAGTCTACCTCTGGATATGCTTTGTATGTTGGTGGTAATTTAGTTTTCTGGAAGAGTAAGAAACATGATATTATGGGGAGGAGTAGTGCTGAAGCAGAGTATCGAGCCATTGCTACAGCTACTGCAGAGATTATGTGGACTAGACATCTTCTGAATGAGATTGGATATGGATCGAGTGGTCCTACTTTGATATGGTGTGATAGTAGTTCAGCAATTCACATTGCTTCAAATCTCGTCTTTCATGAGAGAACAAAGCATATCGAGATTGATTGTCATTTTGTTCGACAAGAGCTTACACGTAGTAGTCTTACTCTCACACACATTCGCACTGGAGATCAGCTAGCATATGTGTTTACTAAACCTTTAGCTGGGCAATAGGTTCGCTTTATATGTACCAAGCTGGGCATGGTCGATATATATGCCTCAGCTTGAGGGAGGGTGTTATGAATTATTTTATTATTCATTATCATGTGTGGGAATGCCCACCATATTACTATGTACTCTCTTTATTTTTATAAATATGAGAGCATGTTAACCTAGGGGGTTAGACTATTCATTCATATCATTCTCCTCTTTTCTTCTTCTTCAGACAACTAAATCAAATTAAATCTCATTTATTCAATTTATTAAATCAAATTAGATCAATATATGTATAAGCAATTTATGCACAATTTATCAAATTACAATATGGACGAGATCAATTATAAATATATATATGAAAGAGAATGCGAATTGCAATTAGACAATGAGAACATCAAATATGTTTTCTATAGATATAAAAAAAAATTACAATTATAAGTCACACATAAATGTCGTTGAATAGTTAAAAATATGATTACCTTGAAGTGGAGTCCCGTAGAAAAATATTGATTGCACCTTGAGTGAAAACGAAGACTAAAATGAAAAATACTTATGCATTTAGGTATTTTTAGTCCAATTGTGCAATTTTTTCAAACATGAGGATTGAAATGAGATGCATAGTATCAAAGTCTCATATTATGACTCTGAAGTAAAAAAATTTGTCTAAAATGATTTAACATGAAACTTTTTAGTCAATTTAGGATTATGTTCAATGAAGAGACGTGTGGTCCCAAACTGAATTTTTAAAATTTTAAGAGGCAAAAATTTAAAGTGAATTAAAATAAAAATATATACTATTTTTGCGCATTTTCTGACCACGAATAGTATTTTTCCTAATTTTTGCCTCTTTTTATAATTAAAATAAATCCGAAAAATGTAAAAAATTAAGAAAAAAAATTGTTCAAAATTGGTTCCTAAGGCTTGGCCAAAGCTATCAAGATTGATTTTGTAATTTTATGAATTATTTTTATATTTTTAATTATTTTCTAAAATGAAATGATAAAAAATTGAGGGAAATTTTCAAAAAAGGGCCCAAAGTCCTTTCATTTTTTCAAATAATGTCCCCAAGTGAGCTTTGTTTCAAATAAAAGCTTGAAGTGGTCATAAAGTTTCAAAAAATGGCATAACCTAAAGGGCATTTTCGTCATTTCTCACTTTGATTTTTTATTCATTTTTATTTATTTTTTGTTTTTTTTAAATGAAAAAAAAAAACCCACCACCGGTGGTGTGTCAGCTAGCATGGCAAAGGCTGGAGGGGTCGCCGACACCTCCGCGAGGGCCGGCGACCCCGCCGGCCAGAGGCGGGGGCCTTTGGCCCTGGCCAAAATCAGGAGAGGGTCACTCCCTCTCCCGATTCTGGGCGAGGGCCGGTGGGCAACCCCCGCCCAGGACCAAACGGGGGTCGACGGCCCCCGCCTTGACTAGGGCGGGGGTCGCCGCCCCACCCCTAGTCAGGATGAGGGCCGGTGAACCCTTGCCCAAATCTGGGAGAGGGTCGATCTTGGCGAGGACCAGCCGACCCAGGTGTTGACACCTGATTTTTGACTATATTTTATTTCTAAAATTAATTAAAAATATCAAAAAAGGTAAAAAAAAAAAAATTACAGAATCAACTTTGGAAGCCTTAGCCTAGCCTGAGGAGCCAATTTTGAACAAAAAATATTTTTTTTATTTTTTAATATTTTTTGGAATTTATTTAATTATTAAAATACCCAAAAAATCAAAAAAAAATACCATCCGTGGTCAGAAAATTACACAAAAATATTCAGAAATTTTATTTTAATTCCCTCTTTAATATTTTCAATGGGGTTCCTTCACGAACCTAAAACCGAAACGAGCCTAAAAAATCCCTTTCGAGTCTGTTAATTTTCAATTCTAGGTTTTTATAAGCTATGACATTGGATTCTAAAGTATTGAAGTGAAATTGAGTCAATTTGCCCTCCAATTTGATCAATTTTAACCAAAAGGGCTTAATTGAACAAATTTTATTCAATTTAATCCCCGGTTTTACAATTTTTGAAATTAAATTTCACACGGGCACACCCATTAAAATTAAACACATCTACCCTATAGTTTTCATCATGAGGAATCCATTGGTGGGCTCATTTTTGATTAATTCGATCGTTTGGCCCCTCAATTTGGCGAAATTCATTTTCGGATCCTAGGGACAATTTGGGGTTTTCACAAAATTTCAATCAATTGATTCACGAAAATACCCATATTTGATAGAAAACATGCCAAGGAATCAGAATTTACCATCAATTTCATGAAAAGAGGTCATTTTGGTGGTCAATTTGACGATTTGGTAGAACCGGGTCGGTCGGGTCCGACCCGACCCGGTCCGACCCGGGTCTGCAACATTGTTGCAGACCCGTGGACAGCATGCACAGAACAGAAAAAAAAAACGTGGGAAGAACAGGGCATGATGGGGGGTGCGATTTTTTAGAAAAAAAAAGGACGAGCGGCGTGGGGGACATTTTCGGGCAGTGTCCCTGTCGGTATTCTGGCGAAGGAGTGGGCGTCGAGGCGGGCCGGTCGGCCATGAAACCGGCGAGAATCTCGGTTTTATACCGAGTTCGAAGAGAGAGAAAGGGGGTTTTTTCTGAGCGGAGAGGAAGCACGAAACGGCGTCCTCGGACCTTCAACATACCAGGGCGAACATCACCAAAGGCTCGGCGGTCGTCGGCAAGCTCCGGATAGGTCGGTATCTCGCCGGATCTCCATATTTTCTTATGCACGCCATGTGTTCGGTGAAATGCCGATGCATGTTTCAACTCGGTTTCGTCCCCGGCCGTGCGTGATTCGAGTGGCATATGTTCGGTTAGGGCCCTAAGTTAATCCTAGAACCGACTCTAAGCTCGTGTTGACCTTTGTTTTGCATTGAACCGCGACGAAACACGGCTCGGAGCTTCGCCGGCCTTGATCCGAACCGGGAGCTCGACGAGGGATTTCCGACGGCCACCGACCATCAAAGGACCTCAGGTAAGCTCCCAAACCTCACCTTGATGCTGCTTGAATGATTAGAATAAGCTTTGGACAGAAAATATTTCTGTAAAATTTTTTGCCGGAATCGGTTCGGTCGGGGCTTCGTCCGGCCATTTACCGACGTGATGTTTGTCCCTTTTTGGTTGCATATTGATGCTGAGTGTCTAAGGAGTCGAATGATGCAAATTGGGCAAAAAAATTCGAAGTTTCGGGGGCGGTTTGCTTTTTCCGGCGAGAATTCCGGCGATAGTCGCCGGAATAATCAATGTTCATCATCTTCTCCGGCGACTATCGCCGGCGGTCAACGGTCAACACTGACATGGCGTGCCACGTAGGCAGCCACGTCAGCCGGGTGGGGTCCGGTCCGATTATTTTTAAATAAAACAGAATGGACGGTCACGATCGCGACACGTGTCGCTGTCGCGACCCGTCCGAAATCAGCGGACGCGGCTAATGGATTACCGATCGCGGGCCTCCACTCTGAAATGTGGATCGCGGGCCTTAGATCGGCGCGGGCCCTCCCAGGCCCATACCAAATCGCGGCGGGAGTATGTCTTTTGAGGGATTCGACGATAAAAGTCGATCGCTTTCGACCTTAGTGTGGTCGTGGTGGCATGTGCAACTTGTTCATGCATTTGGAGTCGCCACCGGTCTTTCTTGGAGGGTAGACCGGAAACCTTACTGACCGATTGGGAGAGATCGATCAGTTCTGCGGAACCAGAGATTTTGGGTTCGAGGACTTGGTGTCGCGACCCGTCCGAAATCAACGGACGCGGCTAATGGATTACCGATCGCGGCCCCCACTCTGAAATGTGGATCGCGGGCTTTGGATCGGCGCGGGCCCTCCCAGGCCCATACCAAATCGCGGCGGGAGTATGTTTTTTGAGGGATTCGACGATAAAAGTCGATCGCTTTCGACCTTAATGTGGTCGTGGTGGCATGTGCAACTTGTTCATGCATTTGGAGTCGCCACCGGTCTTTCTTGGAGGGTAGACCGGAAACCTTACTGACCGATTGGGAGAGATCGATCAGTTCTGCAGAACCAGAGATTTTGGGTTCGGGGACTTGGTTACGTCGGTGTCATTACCAACGCCCTTTCGGTACCTAACGCGAGTGATTTTCTTAACTAAGAGTTAATGCAGGCGCGATTTTGGGTGAGATAGGTATGAGTCAAGGTTTCATGCAGATTGGAAGACTAGTCCTATCAAATCACAGTCAATATAATGAAAGCGCAAGTCAAGTGCATAAATAAGTCATGTCAATACACATCAATTTCAATCATTGGCCTCCTAGTATAGCTATAAGGGCTCAGGGAAGATGTGATTTAGGGCTAGGGGTAAAATGAGAAGATTCTGGGACAATTAGCCCGAAGGGCAAAATCGTCATTTTTGGAAGGTTTGGATACCTAATTACCCAAAATATTCCATGGCCAGTTGATTGTGGCCATTTCCCATTTTTGAGAATTTTTTGGAATTTCTTGATTTTTCTTCAATTTTTGGAAGACGATTCGCCCAAGGGGCGAAATCGTCATTTTAAAAAAGGGTCGGGGTTTAAAACACCCGGGATGATACTTGGCCAGTTGTTTGTGTCCATTTCCTATTTTTTGGGATTTTCCTGGATTTTTAAAAAAAATTTGGAAGACGGTTTGCCGGAAGGGAAAAACCGTCATTTCTGAAAAGATCGGGGGTCGAAAGACCCGGAACAGGTCGTGGCCAGTTGAATGTGGCCATTTCCTATTTTCTGGAATTTTTTAGAATTTTTCTGAATTTTCCGAATTTTTTGAATATTTTCATGATTTTTTATTTTTTATTGATTTTTTGATTATTTTTTATTTTTTCTTATTTTCTGAATTTTTTAATATTTAAAAATATTTTCCGGGCCGGGTCAAACCCGGCCCACGCCTCTCGGGCGCCCGGCCCGACCCTAGGGGTCGACACCGGCCTAAAACGACACCGTTTTGATTTTTTAAAACATTTTTTCTATTTTTTAACAATTTTTTGATTTTTTTATCTATTTTATTTAATTATCCGAAAATTCCCCGGATCGGACGGTCCACGTTGTGCCACGTGGCTTCGTCTCGTGCGTCCGATCTTCAACTAGATCGGGCGACCCACAGAGAGACACGTGGCTCAATAATAGCCGTCGGATCAAAAATTAATTTATTTTCATTTTTTAGAAAACCTACAAATCGGGCGCTCTAGAACGTGCCACGTGGCCTCCTCTGGTGCGTCCGATCTTGTACAAGATCGGATGTCTCTCAATGAGCCACGTGGCGCATCCTCGTCCGCCGGATCGATTATTCGAAAATCATTTATTTAATTTTCCAAAAATCTAGGATCGCGACACGTGTCGCGATCGTGACCGTCCGTTTCTTTTATTTGAAAATAAGCGGACCGGACCCCACCCGGATGACGTGGCTGCCTACGTGGCACGCCACGTCGACCGTTGACCGTTGACCGGCCGGAGGGTCGCCGGAGAAGACGATGAACAGTGAAAAATCCGGCGGGAATAGTAAAAATTCCGGCGAGGTCGCCGGAAAATTGCGAAACGGGCCCGAAACTTGGTATTTTTCGCCCGTTCTTGCGGCATTCGACTCCTTGGACCAACCACATCAACATACAACCCAAATTATAACCATGAACACGCTAAAAAACGGCGAACCGGACCTCCCCGAACTCGGCTCCGGCGAGGCATTTTCCGAATTTTTTTTTCTTATCAAAACTCGATTCTAAACCATCAAACAACACCCAAGGAGGGTCTAGAGGCTTACCTGAGCTCATTTCGAGCTTGAAGACCGCCGGAAGTTCCCCGTTGAGCTCCCGGTCCGAACCGTTGCCGGCGAAGCTCCGAGCCGTGTTTTCGCCGCGGTTTAATGCAAAATGAATAGCAAGGCGAGCTTAGGGATAGTTCTAGTGGAGACTCAAGGCCATATTCGTGCTAAATGAAGCTCGGGAAGACACGGCCGAGGCAAAACCGAGCCGAGACATCCATCGGCATTTCATCGAACACATGGCGTGCGTATGAGAAGCGGTGGTCGGAGGAGAATACCGACCTATCCGGAGATTGCCGACGACCGCCGAAGCTCCGATGGGGTTCCGTGGTGTGCGGGGAAGCCTTGCCACCTTCCGGCTTCGTCCTTACTCCCCCCAAAAAATCCCTTCTCTCCCATGGCCGAGCTCGGTTTTAACCGAGAATCTCGCCGGTTTTCGTGGCCGACCGGCGCGCCTCGACGCGTCCGCCACCTCTGCCCGATGTTGCCATGGATTCTTGCTCCTGTCCCCCCACGCCTGTCGCCTTTTTTTCTTCCCCAAGCGCACGCCCATGCCGCCCCTGTTTTTTTTTGTTTCCTCCCACGGCTTGCTGCACATTCTGTGCAAGCCTTGCAAACCCGGGTCGGGCCGGGTCGGGTCGGGTCGGACCCGACCGGCCCGGTTCGGCCAAATCGCCCAAATCGCCAAATTGACCCCCTAAATGACCTCTTTTCATGAAATTGATGGCAAAATCGGATTCCTTGACATGTTTTCCATCAAATATGGGTATTTTCGTGAATCAATTTATTGAAATTCTGTGAAAACCCCAAATTGTCCCTAGGATCCGAAATTTAATTTCGCCAAATCGAAGGCCTAAACGATCGAATTAGCCAAAATTGAGCCCACAAATGGATTCAGCATGATGAAAACTATTGGGTAGAGGTGTTTAATTTTAATGGGTGTGCCCGTGTGAAATTTAATTTCAAAAATTGTGAAACCGGGGACTAAATTGAAAGATTTTTATGCAATTAAGCCCTTTTGGTTAAAATTGATCAAATTGGAGGGCAAATTGACCCAATTGCATTTCAATACTTTGGAGTCCAATGTCATAGCTTATAAAAACCAAAAATTGAAAATTAAAAGACTCGAAAGGGATTTTTTAGGCCCGTTTCGGGATTAGGTTTGTGAAGGAACCCCATGAATCGAGCCAAATTTTCCTGATAAAAAGTTAAAATATTAAGGAGAGAATTAAAATAAAATTTCTGAATATTTTTTTGTAATTTTCTGACCACGGATGGTATTTTTCTGATTTTTTGGGTTTTTTTATAATTAAATAAATTCCAAAAAATATTAAAAAATTCAAAAAATAGTTTTTGTTCAAAATTGGTTCCTAAGGCTAGGCTAAGGCTCCCAAAGTTGATTTTGCAATTTTTTGACCTTTTTTGCTATTTTTAATTAATTTTAGAAATAAAAACTATAATAACGGATGGTCAAAAATCAGGTGTCAACAGCTGCCTCTCTTTG
This sequence comes from Rhodomyrtus psidioides, assembly GCA_021437785.1. Taxonomy (NCBI): domain Eukaryota; kingdom Viridiplantae; phylum Streptophyta; class Magnoliopsida; order Myrtales; family Myrtaceae; genus Rhodomyrtus; species Rhodomyrtus psidioides. The sequence continues at coordinate 5,356,482 of JAILYB010000015.1, read as the reverse complement.
AGAGTGAGCTCGTCAGAGGTTGCTTTCAAAGACAAAATGACACCTGGATCTTGACCGACTCGACTGGGAAAAAAGAAATGCTATGACATCGGATTCTTAAGCCTTTTGATGAACGCTCAAATTAATCACCGGTTTACTCTTGCGATTCGAACATAGGCCGGAGTGAGAGAGGCTTACCTGAAGCTCACCTGTCAGATGCTGCCGGTTGCGATGACTTTCAAGAAGATACCTAGGACTCGTTCAGAATATCCTAGGGAGATTAAGCCCTGACCTGTATGGTAGGTCATACCTTGAGTTGACCCTTCAGGCGGTTTCTACCTTTGGTTGACCCTTATGGCGGTTTCTACCATCAAGTTGACCCTTATGGCGGTTTCTACCATTCAATTGACCCTTATGGCGGTTTCTACCATCATTTGACCCTTCAGGCGGTTTCTACCTTTGGTTGAGTTTAGTTTTGACCCTTATGGCGGTATCTACCTTGAATTGACCCTTCAGGCGGTATCTACCTTGGTTTGACCCTTCAGGCGGTTTCTACCTTCAGTTGACCCTTCAGGCGGTATCTACCTTTGGCTTAGTTTTGATCCTTATGGCGGTATCTACCTTCAAGTTGACCCTTATGGCGGTTTCTACCATTGAGTTGACCCTTATGGCGGTTTCTACCATCAAGTTGACCCTTATGGCGGTTTCTACCATCAGTTGACCCTTATGGCGGTTTCTACCATCAAGTTGACCCTTATGGCGGTTTCTACCATTCAATTGACCCTTATGGCGGTTTCTACCATCATTTGACCCTTCAGGCGGTTTCTACCTTTGGTTGAGTTTAGTTTTGACCCTTATGGCGGTATCTACCTTGAATTGACCCTTCAGGCGGTATCTACCTTGGTTTGACCCTTCAGGCGGTATCTACCTTTGGCTTAGTTTTGATCCTTATGGCGGTATCTACCTTCAAGTTGACCCTTATGGCGGTTTCTACCATTGAGTTGACCCTTATGGCGGTTTCTACCATCAAGTTGACCCTTATGGCGATTTCTACCATAGAGTTGACCCTTCAGGCGGTTTCTACCTTTGAATTTAGTTTTGACCCTTATGGCGGTATCTACCTTTGAGTTGACCCTTATGGCGGTTTCTACCATAGTGAGACTCCAGACTGATAGGAATCTCAGGATGACGCGCCCGTTCTGTAGGGTTTGTCGGAGACTCGATCGTTCTGTAGATCGGTCTTGGAAAAGGTTTGCCTACTAAAAGGCTCCGCCTATGAAATGACATATCCCGTCTTGTTGGGACTAGTCGAAGACTCGATCGTTCGTCCGTAGATCGGTCTTGGAAAAGGTTTGCCTACTAAAAGGCTGCGCCTATGAAATGACGTATCCCGTCTTGTTGGGACTAGTCGAAGACTCGATCGTTCGTCCGTAGATCGGTCTTGGAATAGGTTTGCCTACTAAAAGGCTACGCCTATGAAATGACATATCCCGTCTTGTTGGGACTAGTCGAAGACTCGATCGTTCTGTAGATCGGTCTTGGAAAAAGGTTTGCCTACTAAAAGGCTACGCCTATGAAATGACATATCCCGTCTTGTTGGGACTAGTCGAAGACTCGATCGTTCTGTAGATCGGTCTTGGAAAAGGTTTGCCTATTAAAAGGCTTCACCTAAGGAATGACATATCCCGTCTTGTTGGGATTAGTCGAAGACTCGATCGTTATGTAGATCGGTCTTGGAAAAGGTTTGCCTACTAAAAGGCTACGCCTATGAAATGACATATCCCGTCTTGTTGGAACTAGTCGAAGACTCGATCGTTCTGTAGATCGGTCTTGGAAAAGGTTTGCCTATTAAAAGGCTTCACCTAAGGAATGACATATCCCGTCTTGTTGGGATTAGTCGAAGACTCGATCGTTCTGTAGATCGGTCTTGGAAAAGGTTTGCCTACTAAAAGGCTACGCCTATGAAATGACATATCCCGTCTTGTTGGGACTAGTCGAAGACTCGATCGTTCTGTAGATCGGTCTTGGAAAAGGTTTGCCTATTAAAAGGCTTCACCTAAGGAATGACATATCTCGTCTTGTTGGGATTAGTCGAAGACTCGATCGTTCTGTAGATCGGTCTTGGAAAAGGTTTGCCTACTAAAAGGCTACGCCTATGAAATGACATATCCCGTCTTGTTGGGACTAGTCGAAGACTCGATCGTTCTGTAGATCGGTCTTGGAAAAGGTTTGCCTATTAAAAGGCTTCACCTAAGGAATGACATATCCCGTCTTGTTGGGATTTTGGGTGGAATAAATGTCTCTTCCGCGGCTACCGGCTGCAATCCGTTCCGAAGGGTGAGAGCTTCGAGGCATGGCTATCCGGCGCGGGCTTCGCGAAAAAGGCGGTCACCGTATCTCTAGGCGGCAAGTCGCGAGCGTTATGGGCTCCGATCTCGAACTGTGCTTTGAGACACATCTGTCGTATATCCCCGTCTGGTGGGGATTTTGGGTGGAAGAAATCTTCTGAAGCTGAAAATTGGCGATCCGGTCCGGAAGATGACAGATCCGCGGCTACCAACCTGTGAACACTTACAGAGAGATTTATCTAGGTCATCGCGCTTTTGGGGGGATCCCATGACGCTGACTAGCGGGGTCAGAGGGGATTTTTGTGTTTTTTGAAAGGCGGTCTCAGGATGAGGGTTCTCCACGTCCGTTGAGACTGTTTGATACCTTGAAAAGGGGTCCTAGGACGAGGGTTCTCCACGTCATGCTAGGACTGCTTGATTTTTTGAAAAAGGGTCCCGAGACGAGGGTTCTCCACGTCTACTGGGATTGTTTGATTTTTTTGAAAAATGGGTCCTAGGACGAGGGTTCTCCACGTCATGCTAGGACTGTCTGATATTTTTGAAAAAGGGGTCCTAGGACGAGGGTTCTCCACGTCAAGCTAGGACTGTTTGATTTTTTTTTGAAAAAGGGGTCCTAGGACGAGGGTTCTCCACGTCATGCTAGGACTGGTTGATTTTTTTGAAAAAGGGTCCCGAGACGAGGGTTCTCCGCGTCTACTGGGATTGTTTGATTTTTTTGAAAAAGGGTTCTATCCTCAACCCTTTTTTGAAAGATCGCAAAATCTGTCGGGAATTCAATTTTGAAGCAGTGAAAGATTTTATCTTGACAAAGCTTCACTTGGGTCTGTTGAGGCGACATTCTGGGAGCTGGGTTCTCCAGGTATCCTACAGAAATTTGAGCCCGAAAGATTTTTCTTCACCAAGAAAACGTTAGTAATCTTTGGAAGACAACGGTTGTCCAATCGACAAAATTTTATGACTTAAGTTTTAGTCATGAAAAGTGCACTTTGATGCTGGAGGTTATCCAAAACATTCTTGCAACATACAGATGTGATCACAAATTCCTTGCGCGGCAAATCTGGATCAACAGTTTAAAAATTCCAAAAAGAGTTTGTTCAAAACATTAATTGGAATATTTCTCGTTCAAGAGGTCTTCTCACCTGTTTTGAGATAGTGGTCTTTATAGGGGATGCACTCAATTCCCTACTAACCTGTGCCTAGGTTTTGGGCTCATTCGCAGCGCTTACATTTTGATCGGTCGGGAGGTCTTCCACGGGACCGTAACGTTGGGCTTGGTATTGGTCTTCAAGGGGGACCCGCTTTGGAGTCGAGGCCATTGAACGAAAGTTTTCACCATCTGCTCCGGGTTTACAAGTCAAGAACCCTGCAAAATGAGAAAGAAATAGTCTTGCTCGTACCTCTTCGAGCTAAGCTATATGTTAACCCAAGTGTCTTAGTCAGAGAAGACTGTTTCAGGGTTATGATGTTGGTAGGATTGGGGACCGAAAAAGGCTTGTTTTTGGCCCAGAAATTATGAGGGGATCGACAGTGGTGATCATTGCAAATTTGCCACCAGTCTTTTCCATTCTGCGTCTTCAGTCTTTGAGGCGCGCAACCGATTTTGAGGTGTGCACCAGCTCTTTCAGAGAGCGTCTCTTGTTGCATTAAGAAGATTGACAACTCTGTCTGCGTCTTTCCTCCGCGCTTGACATCATTCGGAGGAGCGTCCTTTTGATCTGACTCCTTTAGGGGTCTTTCTCTCTTCCTTTCCCTACCAGGTTTCATTAGGGAATCGATCAAATTGTTCACCCGAGCATCGGCCTCGCTTTTACCAGGCACTTCGCTTTTTCTTGATGCTGGGGATTTTTATCTTTTATCATCATTTTTTGAAACCCCGTTTTTCTCATCTTCGAGAGATCGTATTAGACATGTGACCAAAGGTCTAACAAGCTTCAGCATTAACTTAGGGATTTCTTCGCAAACCCTAAGTTTGAACTCTTCCGCTTTTGAATTGGCGCTGCCTCTGTCTTGGAACTTGCAATGACCACCAACGGGTTTATGAAGTGAATTTGCAGGCTCAACTTGGCTGTGCAAAGGATATGGTGTGTGGGATAGAGAAATGAATGCTTCTCGTCATCCTATGGCACTTGGATTACCATATAAACAACACACAAAGATTAATGTTAGTCCGAGCAAGAAAATTTCTAACAATTTTCTCCTGATGCTGCTGGACTTACTTCCGTTCTTGCCCCGATGTGGGGTGGTTCTTGACATGGTTGAGAATGAAAACCGCCGTTCAAAGGGGTTATCAACGGTCACCTGTAGTGTTTGGGGGATATGAAACGAATGCCTCCGTCATCCCAATCCATGTAATTGCTGCGAATAATCCCTACTTCCTAGGTCCAGATTTTGCTATCTGATCCGCTCCACTTCTCTCTCAAGTGTGTATAGGACGTGTTTGGACTAGGCTTTGCCTCTTATCTTTTGAGAAAACGTCCTTTTGAAAGTTTTGAACAACTTTTGATTGGAAAAATCTCTTTCGTTTTCTCCAAAAATTTTACCCGTCAAGGGGATTTTATGATGCACAATGCATGTTCTTATTCATGCTCAGACGACCTCCTGTTTTAAAACATGAATGTCAATGAAGTTTGAATTCTATGTCTTTTCTAGACATTAGATTCTGAAAGCTTTTCTTTTCTTCTCTGTTTTTATTCAACCTCTTCAATGGATTGGGGAAAGGGATACTTACCTGTCCCCCGCGGCTGGAGATCCCTGAAAATGCGGAAGAAACATGTTATTGTACGTTCATGAATTTTTCAAAAAATTAGAACGATACATCCTACCCTTGGTCATGTGTTCCAATGGGTAATACTTGGGGTGTGAAAACCTGTTTTGCCTTGATGGCGAACCCCTTTCAAAGACGGGAAATAGGTGTCAGTTTGCGTTCCAAAATTCGAGGCAAATTGGAACAATACAGCCTTGTTCTTGCTTTGTGTTTCCATTTGAACACAAACGCGTGGCTTGTAGAAGTTGGCCATCTATCTTGTGGCCATGATCCCTCCGTCTGGTTGGCGATAAATCCTTCTCAAGGATTTGCCCTAGGGGAGATCCATTTGTGATTTTGGACGCATTCCAGCGCCACTCTTCAGAGTTCCTTTTATTCAAGGAAAAAGGAAATTTCTATCAGAATACATGTCAAAGCATGTAATGGGGGAGCGATACTTTTTACCCTCCACTCGGTCTTATAATCAAAGACCATTTCTTGGAGTCTTGACTTCCAAGGTCGATAATTTTATTTGCCTCCTTGTCGGCGAGTTCTTTTATTTTGCGGCTTTCTAGTGCCAACAATTTTCTGTCCATCTTGACGGTGAATCCTTGTCAACAAAAAATATCAAGTGTCAGTTCGTGTTTCGAAATTCAAGACAAATCGAAACAATACTGCTTTACTCTCGCTTCGCGCCTCCATTTGAACGCAAATGTAAGGCTTGTTGAAGTCGGCCATCTAGCTCGTGGCCATGATCTATCCATCTGTTTGGCAACGAAATCCTTCTCTAGGATTTGCACTGGGTGAGATCAATTTGTGCTTTTGGACGTATTCTACGTCATTTTCTAGGGTTCCGTTTCCTGGCAACTTGCCTCTTGCAACAGATATTTCTTTTCGCCTCCACATCGGGCGAGATCCTTTCTTTTGTGGCTTTTTGGCGTCAGTAATTTCCTGTTAAATGAGGGAAAAACTCATGTTAAGCCTGTGATCTTCGAAGATTAGATTGGAACGATACAAAGTTACCGTTCACCCAAATTAGTATCTTGGGGGTTTGATTTTGATGCGGACAACTCTGCTATCGCGTCCATTGACTTTGCTGGAGAAGACACATCTTTCTTTGTCCAGCGCGAAACTGATTCACTTGCCCCAGTTGGGTGTGATTTGTCGTAGCTAGGTGACGCTTGCCCCAGCTAACTTCATTTTGCATTTTGCTGCAATCCTCATCCTCTTTGGGGATGTCTTCTCTCCTGGGATCCATGGTGGCGTCTTACTGACATATTCATCTCTTTCGTCGATCGTTGACGCGCCACATTTGATGGGGGTCCTTTCAATATCGTATACTGATGTGGATGATGGATGCTACTTCATCTCGTCTGTATTTGTGGGTGTTGTTCGTGAGACGATCCTCAATCACGTCGACAACTGCTTTGCCCCAGTTGGGCGGGGTTCATCTTGGCAGCGTGCCTTGGCATTCCCATGCTCCTGGACGATTTTCAATCCGATTTGAAGACATTCATGCACCTGCATATGAAGAGACATGTGTGGGGATTTATCTGGCTTCATTTGAAATTTCAGGAAGGAGGTACTCCCTTCGAGACTTCGTCCTTCCAACATTTGAAGGAGCAGTGTTTTCCAAGTATTTTGCCCCAGTGAGGCTTGTCTTGGTGTTTGTCATCTCTGGGTTTGATAACCCTGGTTCGATGCACTTTCATGGGGGATCGTGAGAATTTGCCCCCGGCTTGGTCCCTCGAAGCAGGTGGGGGAGCTCGCTCTCATGAATTTTTGTCGATTCTGGTCATCTATCTCGATTGCCAGATTCTTCGATTATTTTTTCTCTGTCCCTAGACAGCCTGACAATCTGGGGATTTGTCATGTGGCGGTTTGGTGATTCTCTCGATCACAGTCGCCATTTGAGATGTTCGATGTTCCCCTATTGAAAAGAAGAAATCTCATGAGTAAAGGGCATGTATAATTGACTATTGGAGTCGATACAATTTACCCTTGAAATTTATCCTGCGGGAACCGGCATTTCTCCCTTTGGGTTCTCTGTATGCAGGATATGTGCATGATATGCATGATGCATGTTATGTGTGCCAGCAACGAAACATGAGTTCGTGCTTTTCACTCTATTCAGAGAAAGCATTTTTATCAGACATGTCAATCTGGAAAACTTGAAATTTTCTTTTCAAGCGCTCTTTTCACAGAGATTTCTAAATGATGATAAACTTCTTCAAGTTTTCTCAAAGGTTTTGTTCACAAATTGAGCTATTAGAATGCTCTTAAAAATATTTAGCCAAAGTGCATGTCTGAGATTCCATAAAAAGGGGTACTCCCTGTTTGTCATTTGAAGGCATTGCTTCTTGGGCCCTTTGCTTCTGTTTCCAACCAGAATCGATGGCTTCGTATCGTTCTCCTTCTCATTTATAAGGGTTTGATGTGTTTTGTCTTTGATTGATTATTCCACTTCATCATGATTCATGGGTGATAACTGCTTCAGGGACTTCCCCTACGTATCCCCATGGTGAATTCGGCATATCCTACATTCGGTACCCTTTCCGGGTAGAGAGTGATTTGTCCCCAGCCACCGGATGCTTTATCTGGGACTGACCGATTTAGTCGTAGGCAATTTGATCCTTTCAAATATCTCAGCAGATGATATGTTGTCAGATGATATGATCCTACGATCTTTCGAAGATCTCAGCGTTTGACATGCCGCCGTGTTTGACACTTTTCAGCTTCGCCGATACGTTTCGATTTCTTCATGCATCTTTTGCCTTGTTATCATTTCATGACGTCCCTCGAGCGTTCTGCTATTCGGCACCCGCCAGCGTGTGTTTGACCGAGTACTTTAACAGCCTGAAGTGATACTTCACAGGCGACAGTTTCTTTCATCGTGTCCTGCCGCATTCACCCTACGCTTTAACAATCTTCTATTCCACCTATGCGATGAAATGAATGAATGAGGCGATTGCTGCATAAGGAGCTTTAATTGAAACGATTACGGATTTACTATCCCCGCTCTAGTCACTTCGGGCATCCGAGACGATGGAAATTCTTCAGTGGTCCCATTCATTTTTATCATCACCTGCAAGAATGGGAAACCGTATCAACTTATGAATAAATTAGTTTGATCTGGAACAGATACACCCTTTTTCGCCTTGGGAGGGTTGATCCTAATTAGATTGCTCTTTCTTCATAATTTGATTCATTTTGTCATTGGAATCCCAATGGGTGATATCTGCTGAAGGCACATTTCTTTCCGTCTTATGGGGAAGACAAATTTTCCTTCGTTTGTCTTTGACCATTCTATCCTGTAGACAAAAGACATAAAGGTCCTCGTCAGGTATAACATTCGAAGGGTTTATTGGAACGATTACAGTTTTACCATCGTTCCATGATCATCTTGCATGTGATCGGATGAGGACATTTTCGACAAATGTATGCCATGTAAAACATGTCCCTCGTGTCTTTCCACAAACGGATTTTCCTTCTCTACCTGTTTTTCACCTGAGAGGAAAAGATAGGAAATATTATGCCGGTATCTGATTGAAAATCAATTAGGAACGACACGTCTTTATACTTGACCCGGCTGCCCCGGTCAGGTGGCGTTTGCCTTGGCTAAGTGGGGTTTGCCCCAGTCGACTGCTTTGATCCATTCACAAATTTTTTACGGTTCCCTTTTCAATTAGGGGATATCTGCCGTTCGGAGCTTCCTGTCTCTTTTCATCTTGGCGGGCTTTGCCCCAGTATGTCGTCTTAGTGAGAAGTTGACTCCTTTGTCTGTCTTCAAACATCCATCCTAGTGGCTCGAGTTGTCGACTAGCTTCGATATTCTTGAAGGACCACTCCTGATGATCAATAAAACACAATCAACAAATTTTCAAATTTAAAGAGATTAGATTACAGCTAATTCTCTTCTGAATGTGGCTCCTTTGATTGCATGTTGTTCAACGTCTTGAAAGATGGCAAAAATGCCCTCATCAGTTGACAATTTTTCTTGATGATTCCCTGGTCGGACAGTCAGGTTAGAATTTAAGACTGTCGGGGTACCCCCTGTGTGGTGAGGATGAGTGTCTTCATCTCTGTCATCATTGCGAACACCTAAGCCAATTGACTCTCCAGGGTGGTCAAGCGCTTTTCTATGCCATCCTGGTCCATTTTAACTTGTGACTGATTCTTCACACAAGTCCTCGGATTTTGATTCTGGAAATTACCTGTTCGAATGACAGGAATATGTCAGAAAGGGAAGTAAAGCATAAATCCTTTCAATTTTATGCTTTCTTAAGATTAACGGAGATAAGGAATTTTACACAAGCCTTAACCTCATGTGAAAAATTCTTATCGATGTTTTTCAAGAGAAAACATAAAACTAAAAGGAGCGTAAACCATGGTTATCACTTTTGGTAAATCCCCAGAAAATCTGTGGAATTTCCAAGAAGATAAAAATACAATTCCAATGTGTCCTAAATTCGATTAGAGATAGGACATCCAAATTGAAATGATTTTCCGAAGGTAATTTGGATATCATGTCTCCTCTTGAATTCAGGAAACATGGACGACTTTAGTTAATTACCAAGGATTACCAATGATGCATGCTATAGACCGGTTCAATTCATTGTCCGGCGCACCATGAAATGAATGTTAGATTCTCGCACTTGGGTTAAACATGCCAAGTGTGAGTTCTAACGAAAATTTCATCTGGGTAAGACATGCAATTGAACCGAAAAATCCGAATGGTTGAGAGAAATTCCAGTGTCGCGCTCCAACGTGAAGACACTTAGACAAGAATTAGAAATCGAGGTGCAGAAGATAGATGGGAGACCCACATGCGGGTGCTCCTTACAGACTCGATAATCCTGATAAAAGAAAAGGGACGACTGGAACGTGACCCTTAAGAACCTAAAGAGATGCCCCAAGTTAGGTCTTCGAGGGACGATGCTTGATGTCTTTGGTCCGGCTATTTCGGGTCTTCGTTTTTATCAGATCCCCTTTTGATAATGTCCGGTGGGTGTCTTGGATTTGCTGTTATCGCCTATCCTTCAATTTCCGGTAAGGTTACTGGATCATTCCTCGGACAGCTCAAAAAGGGTAGACTCCGTTGAATGTCCGGGCAGTCTGATGGCGGATGACGCGTCGATCATACTTGAATACGTCCGGGATGTGGGATCGACTTGGAGAGATCATCTCTTTTATCTATACTTTAAAATGGAATTGGACTCAACCATCGGACTTGATGAATGCAACATGTTGTGCAAAATGAAAGGCTGCAAGTGAATTTAAATAGAAATGGCAGGACCTTACCATGAGAGGTACCTGTTGACACCTAAATTTTGATCAACTTTTTTTTTTATTTTTTTTATTTTTATTTTTATTTTTATTTTTATTTTGAAAATTCATAGAAAATCCATAAAAAGTTGAAAAATTGAAAAATCAATTTTGGTGACCTTAGCCAAGCTAAATGAACCATTTTGACCAAAAAAATAATTTTCATAATTTTCATTTTTTAATATTTTAGAAAAATACAAAAAAAAGAAAAATAAAGAAAAATAAAAGAAGAAAATCAAGAAAAATAATATTTGAGGTCACAAAAATATATAAAAATAATTGGTATTTTTATTTTTATTTTATCCATTTTCTGACCTCATAAATAGTAAAATTCAGGTTTGATTTTAGGTGTTCTCTGATCACCATAAAATTGAATTTGAAAAAAATATTAGTAATGATTAAAAGAAAAGGAGAGAAAACATCATCATTTAAAAGTAAAAGGGGACTAATCATTTTGTCTTCACTTTTGATTATTTTATTATTTGTTTTACTTTTATTATTTTATTATTATTATATTTTTTTTTCTCTTTTTCTCTCTCTCTCTCTTCCCTTTCTCTCTCTCGCGCCCGCTCCCTCTCCTCCTCACACGCTCCCCCTTCTCTCTTTTGCTCTTTCCTCTCTCTCTCTCTTTTTTGAATGCACTCAAGTGCACTTAAGTGCACTCAATTGAGAGAGAGAGGGAGGATCGGCCCTCTTGATCCGCGGCTCACCTCCTTCTCCATCTCTGCTCCTTCTTTCTGTCGCACTCTCCTCTCAGACTCTCACAATCGTCGACGGCCTTCGCCGCCTCGCGGGTCGCGCTCGCCTCCTCGTGGCCGCCGGCCTCCCCACTCCCCACAATCGTCGACGGCCTTCCACTCCCAGCACAGCTCAGGGGCCTTGAGTCGCCGGCCCTCAAGTCCTCAGCGCACGTCAATCTCTGTCCCCCTCGCCGTCGACACGCCTCGTCGTCATCATCTTCAAGAGTAATCTCAAGTATGGATAGTAGCACTTCCAGTGTACAACCACTTACATCCACCGATGAAGAATTAAATAAACCATTGTGGAGGTAACGGGCATGGAGATGGCCGCAGGCTGGGGCTGGGCGATTGAAGGCCGGTGTCCAATCCGGTATGTTTTACGTACCCGATCCGTATATCAGAATTATTTTTCTAAAATATTGCCTTTATAGACTTGATTTGCATGTATTTGTTTCAGTCTAGTGGTTAGCTTATTTATCTGGTTGAGTGTTATCTATTGTCAAAGACATGCTTTTTATTAAAATATTTTTCGAAAATATTAAAAAAATAAAAAAAATCGATCAGAAAATGCTAAAAAAATGAAAAACTAAAGAAAAATTCAAAAAAATTGAGAAAAAGTGCAGAAAATTCCAAAAAAATTCTAAAAATTTTCCAAGGCTGAAAACACAAAAAAAATTGATTTATTTTCATTTTTGGGATTTTCTCCCATTTAATCCAAAATGGCGATTTCACCCCTCAAAGGGTAAATCGTCTTTGATATTCCGATGAATTGTGGAAATTGCTTAGAATTTGGTAATGGGCCAGATAGGTGGCTAAACCTTATGTCTAAGATTTCCACATTTCATTTCCATTTTTAGAAAATGACGATTTTACCCCTTCGAATGGTAAATCGATTTCTAAAATTCCAGAAAATCATGAAAATTGCAAAAAAAAAAAAGGAAATGGGTCAATTGAGTGACCAAACCTATTTTTGACATTGTTTTACTCCGGATTCATTCCGAAATGACGATTTTTCCCTTTTTAGGCAAATCGTCCCTTTTGTCTCAAAATTATGACTTTACCCCTGATGGGTAAAATTATGTCTAAATCATTCCTAAGCTTGATTGATACTTATTTAGGCTAATAGAGCCTTATTAGGAGTGTCATGTTGATTTGATGTGATTATTTTACATATTTGGATTCATTGATTTGCGCATTTTATTATTGATTGTGATTGCTAGGATAGTCATTCCTATTTGCATGAATTCCTAGATTTAGGATTCGTACTCCACTCATCTGCATGAAATCTTAGGTCAGAAAATTCAGTCAACTTAGGTACCGAAAGGGCGTCAACTCTGACAGTTGACGTAACTAAGTCCCCGAACCCATTTCTCTGGTTATCGCAGAATTGAATAGAAACTCCCGACTATTCAATAGGGTGGTCCAATCATACCCTCCAAAAAATGATTGGTGGCGACTCCATGGCATGCACACTTAGCACATGTCACCAGACCACACTGAAGGTCGACTACGCATACCTCCGTTGCGATTTGGGTAACGGGCCTTGGGAGAGGCCTGCGTCCGATCAGACTGGACGGCCCATTAGCCCTCGAGAACCTCACGGCAAACCTCGAGAGGGTCGCTACAGACTGGCGACTCCGCTGGGGACTTTAGAGAACTTGAGCCGATTAAAAAGTTGATTGATTTTTCTAACATGTTTTATACAGATGCTCTTCAAGGTGAGGTACGTACTTTAACCCTTGAGGTGTTAAATGTTTTTTGCAGATTGGAGAAATAAGGGGTGAAGTGTTTGTTAACTCTGTCTTATGCAGGTAGGAGTTTAGGATGTATGATTGTTTGGATGTTTATATTGAAGCGGTGTTTGCTAAATGAAATGCATGTTTATTGCTTTAGCACGACACAATGAACACACACAGCCGCGCCTAAAACCTCGGGCGCCCTCTTTAGGAAAACAATAGAAGGAATTGAAAATGGAATCTCCGTGAGGAAAAACATGGGGTAATCCACTTTTCAATTTCGCTCACTTCGAACTATGGATCGAGTCCCAATGCAACGATAGTTGTGCAATGGAATTGGCTCTTTCTAGAACTCGAGGTGGGAACCTTGGCCTTAGGTTCCAAATCCTATCTTTTGATTTCTAGAGTTTTTACCCTCACTTGTCTCATGCGCTTGTCTACGAAAGGTTAGCATACATAAAACTGCCAAAATATAGACAGCAGGGGCAAACCACTCCTACATCAGGAAAACCTGCCAAAGTCGAAGGCATCGTATTTATCATTTAATATGTGGGGCAAATCCCCCAAGCGATGGTTAACACCCACAGAGTATAATGGAATCCATTCCTTCAACGCGAAACGCATTTGGCAGCGGAGCCACCCATTCGGTAAAAGAACGTATCGTTCCTGAATGATTTTCAATCAGATTCGGGGATAATGTTTCCTCTCTTTTCCTCTCAGGTGATAAAAAGAGACAAGGCCCCAAAAGGCCATGCATTCAAATGACTAAACAGACGTCGCCTAGCTGGGGCAAATGAACCGTTGATGTCGTAAACACCTTCAAGCACGGATGGAGAGATTCGATAGATGTTCATATCAATATGCAACATCAGAATGGAATGAAAATCAAGAGTAAAGTTGTATCGTCCCAATTTATCTTGAATTTGGGAACATGAATTGACACTTATTATTTATCCTTGATAGGAACTCGTCATCAAGGCGGGCATATTTTCACAACCTGTGTAAACTCACTGGGGCACACGACCAAGGGTAGGATGTATCATTCCAATTTTTATAAAATTTTGGGGCATACACTGACATATTTCTTCTTTATCTCCAGGGATCTCCAGCCACGACGGTCAGGTAAGTATCCCTTTCCCCAATCCATTGAAAATGTTAAATAAAAAATAGAGAGAAAAAGAAAAGCTTTTAGAATCTGATGTCTAGAAAAGACATAAAATTCTAATTTTATTGACATTCATGTTTTAAAACAGGAGGTTATCTGAACAGGAATAAAACATGCATGGTGCATCATAAGATTCCCATGAGGGGTAAATTTTGGAGAAAATGAAAAGAATTTTTCCAATAAAAGTTGTTCAGACCGTTTAAAAGGGTGTTTTCTCAGACGAGAGGCGAAGCCTAATCCAAACATGTCCAACACACACTTGAGAGATGAGTGGAGTGAGCAGATAACAAAATCTGGGTCTACGGGGGTAGGGACCATTTGCAGCGATTACATAGGTTGGGACGACGGAGGCATTCGTTTCATATCCCTCAAACACTACAGGTGACCGTTGATAAACCCCTTTGAACGGCGCTTTTCATTCTTAACCCTGTCAAGAGCCACCCCACACCGGGGCAAAAAGGAAGTAAGTCCAGCAGCGTCAGGCGAAAATGGTTAGAAATTTTCTTGCTCGGACTAACATTAATCTTTGTGTGTTGTTTATATGGTAATCCAAGTGCCATAGGATGACGAGAAGCATTCATTCTCTATCCCACACACCGAATCCTTTGCACAGCCAACTTGAGCCTGCAAATTCGTTTCATGAACCCGTTGGTGATCATTGCACATTTCAAGATGGATGCAGCATCACTTCAGAAACGGAAGAGCTCAAGACTAAGGGATTACAAAGAAATTCCTGGGTTTTTGGTTAAAGCATGTTTAGACTTTCGATCATATGTCTAAAGTGATCTCCTGAATATGAGAAAAACAGGATTTCAAGAAAATGATGATGAAAAAAAATCCCCAGCATCAAGAAAAAGCAAAGTGCCTGGTAAAAGCAAGGCTGATGCTCGTGAAAACTGTTTGATCCCCAATAAAGCCTAGATGGGCAAAGAAAGAAAAAAAGCCTAGAAGGAGTCAGATCAAAGAAGCCGCTCCTCCAAATGATGTCAAGCGTGGAGGAAAGACGCAGACAGAGTTGTCAATCTCTTAATGCAGCCAGAGATTCTCCCTAAAGAATTTGTGCACACCACAAAAGCGGTTGCACACCTAAAAAAAAAAATTTTGAAGATGCAGAATGGAAAAGACAGGTGACAAGTTTGCAATGATCACCAATGTCAAACCCTTCGTAATTTCTAGGCCAAAAATAAGCTTTTTTTTTCGGTCCCCAATCCCACCAACATCATAACCCTGAAGCAATCTTATCTGACTAAGACACTTGGGTTAACATATAGCTTAGCTCGAAGAGGTACGAGCAAGACTATTTCTTTCTCATTTTGCAGGGTTCTCGACTTGTAAACCCGGAGCAGATGGTGAAGACTTTCATTCAATGGCCTCGACTCCAAAGCGGGTCTCCCTTGAAAACCAATATCCAAGCCCAACATTACGGTCCCGTGGAAGACCTCCCGACCGATCAAAATGTATGAGCTGCGAATGAGCCTAAAACCTAGGCACAGGTTAGTAGGGAATTGAGTGCATCCCCTATAAAAACCACTATATCAAAACAGGTGAGAAGACCTCCTTGTCGAGAAATATTCCAATTGATGTTTTGAACAAACTCTTTTTGGAATTTTCAAACTGTTGGTCCAGATTTTCCATGCAAGGAATTTGTGATCACATTTGCATGTTGCAAGAATGCTTTGGATAACCTCCAGCATCAAAATGCATATTTCATGATTAAAACTTAAATCATACGGTTTTGTCAAATGGACAGCAGTGGTCTTCCCAAAGATTACTAACGTTTTCTTGGTGAAGAAAAATCTTTCAGGCTCAAACTTTCTGCAGGATACCTGGAGAACCCAGCTCCCAGAATGTCGCCTCAACAGACTCAAGTGAAGCTTTGTCAAAATAAAATCTTTCATTGCTTCAAAACTGAATTCCCGACAAACTTCGGGATCTCTAAAAAAAAGGGAAGAAAAACCCTTTTAAAAGAAAAGTCCTATCAGACGTGGAGAACCCTCGTCATGAGACCCTTTTTCAGAGCAAAACCGAGGTAGATACCGCCTGAAGGGTCAACTCAAGGTAGATACCGCCTGAAGGGTCAACTCAAGGTAGAAACCGCCTGAAGGGTCAAACTAAGGTAGAAACCGCATGAAGGGTCAAATCAATGGTAGATACCGCCTGAAGGGTCAACTCGATGTAGATACCGCCTGAAGGGTCAACTCAAGGTAGATACCGCCTGAAGGGTCAAACTAAGGTAGAAACCGCCTGAAGGGTCAAATCAATGGTAGATACCGCCTGAAGGGTCAACTCAAGGTAGAAACCGCCTAAGGGTCAAATTAATGGTAGAAACCGCCTGAAGGGTCAAACAATGGTAGAAACCGCCTGAAGGGTCAACACAACGGTAGAAACCGCCTGAAGGGTCAACCCAATAGTAAGAATCACTTAAATGGCCAACTCAATGGTCCGATCCACCATACGGATCAAAATCTTTGGCAAATCCCAAATGGGACGCGTCTTCCTTAGATTCCTATCAGTTAGGAATCCCATTATGGTTTGACCTACCATACGGGTCAGAGCTTAACCTCTCTAGGATACTCTAGTAACGATTCCTAGAAATTCTCTTGAATCCATCAAACACCGCGAAAATCGCACAAACATCGAACAGGTAAGTGGCAGGTATGTCTCTCTATTATCTCACTCTCTCATGTCAAATGAATGTTTCCCCCTTCAAGAAAGAGCATACATGGACAAGCATGAAGATTGGATGTCATGACTCCTTTTCCTTTAGTTTCCCGAGTCGAGTCGATCAGGACTCAGGTGTCACCTTATCTTTGAGAGAAACCTCTAACGAGATTCCTCTCAAAGAGGGGCAGCTGTTGACACCTAAATTTTGATCAACTTTTTTTTTTATTTTTTTTATTTTTATTTTTATTTTTATTTTTATTTTGAAAATTCATAGAAAATCCATAAAAAGTTGAAAAATTGAAAAATCAATTTTGGTGACCTTAGCCAAGCTAAATGAACCATTTTGACCAAAAAAATAATTTTCATAATTTTCATTTTTTAATATTTTAGAAAAATACAAAAAAATAAAGAAAAATAAAGAAAAATAAAAGAAGAAAATCAAGAAAAATAATATTTGAGGTCACAAAAATATATAAAAATAATTGGTATTTTTATTTTTATTTTATCCATTTTCTGACCTCATAAATAGTAAAATTCAGGTTTGATTTTAGGTGTTCTCTGATCACCATAAAATTGAATTTGACAAAAATATTAGTAATGATTAAAAAGAAAAGGAGAGAAAACATCATCATTTAAAAGTAAAAGGGGACTAATCATTTTGTCTTCGCTTTTGATTATTTTATTATTTGTTTTACTTTTATTATTTTATTATTATTATATTTTTTTTTCTCTTTTTCTCTCTCTCTCTTCCCTTTCTCTCTCTCGCGCCCGCTCCCTCTCCTCCTCACACGCTCCCCCTTCTCTCTTTTGCTCTTTCCTCTCTCTCTCTCTTTTTTGAATGCACTCAAGTGCACTTGAGTGCACTCAATTGAGAGAGAGGGGGAGGATCGGCCCTCTTGATCCGCGGCTCACCTCCTTCTCCATCTCTGCTCCTTCTTTCTGTCGCACTCTCCTCTCAGACTCTCACAATCGTCGACGGCCTTCGCCGCCTCGCGGGTCGCGCTCGCCTCCTCGTGGGTCGCGCTCGCCTCCTCGTGGCCGCCGGCCTCCCCACTCCCCACAATCGTCGACGGCCTTCCACTCCCAGCACAGCTCAGGGGCCTTGAGTCGCCGGCCCTCAAGTCCTCAGCGCACGTCAATCTCTGTCCCCCTCGCCGTCGACACGCCTCGTCGTCATCATCTTCAAGAGTAATCTCAAGTATGGATAGTAGCACTTCCAGTGTACAACCACTTACATCCACCGATGAAGAATTAAATAAACCATTGTGGAGGTAACGGGCATGGAGATGGCCGCAGGCTGGGGCTGGGCGATTGAAGGCCGGTGTCCAATCTGGTATGTTTTACGTACCCGATCCGTATATCAGAATTATTTTTCTAAAATATTGCCTTTATAGACTTGATTTGCATGTATTTGTTTCAGTCTAGTGGTTAGCTTATTTATCTGGTTGAGTGTTATCTATTGTCAAAGACATGCTTTTTATTAAAATATTTTTCGAAAATATTAAAAAAATAAAAAAAATCGATCAGAAAATGCTAAAAAAATGAAAAACTAAAGAAAAATTCAAAAAAATTGAGAAAAATTGCAGAAAATTCCAAAAAAATTCTAAAAATTTTCCAAGGCTGAAAACACAAAAAAAATTGATTTATTTTCATTTTTGGGATTTTCTCCCATTTAATCCAAAATGGCGATTTCACCCCTCAAAGGGTAAATCGTCTTTGATATTCCGATGAATTGTGGAAATTGCTTAGAATTTGGTAATAGGCCAGATAGGTGGCTAAACCTTATGTCTAAGATTTCCACATTTCATTTCCATTTTTAGAAAATGACGATTTTACCCCTTCGAATGGTAAATCGGTTTCTAAAATTCCAGAAAATCATGAAAATTGCAAAAAAAAATAGGAAATGGGTCAATTGAGTGACCAAACCTATTTTTGACATTGTTTTACTCCGGATTCATTCCGAAATGACGATTTTTCCCTTTTTAGGCAAATCGTCCCTTTTGTCTCAAAATTATGACTTTACCCATGATGGGTAAAATTATGTCTAAATCATTCCTAAGCTTGATTGATACTTATTTAGGCTAATAGAGCCTTATTAGGAGTGTCATGTTGATTTGATGTGATTATTTTACATATTTGGGTTCATTGATTTGCGCATTTTATTATTGATTGTGATTGCTAGGATAGTCATTCCTATTTGCATGAATTCCTAGATTTAGGATTCGTACTCCACTCATCTGCATGAAATCTTAGGTCAGAAAATTCAGTCAACTTAGGTACCGAAAGGGCGTCAACTCTGACAGTTGACGTAACTAAGTCCCCGAACCCATTTCTCTGGTTATCGCAGAATTGAATAGAAACTCCCGACTATTCAATAGGGTGGTCCAATCATACCCTCCAAAAAATGATTGGTGGCGACTCCATGGCATGCACACTTAGCACATGTCACCAGACCACACTGAAGGTCGACTACGCATACCTCCGTTGCGATTTGGGTAACGGGCCTTGGGAAAGGCCTGCGTCCGATCAGACTGGACGGCCCATTAGCCCTCGAGAACCTCACGGCAAACCTCGAGAGGGTCGCGACAGTACCCAATGATTTTTTTGGTTTTAGGTATACCAACCATCCATATACATGCGCATGAGACAAGTGAGGCTTGACTCTAGAAATCAAAAAGGGTTAGGTATGGAACCTAGAGGCTTCCCTCTATCCAAGTCGATAAATTCGTCCATGAGCGCAATCCACAACAAATGGATAAAAGTCTCGACTTGGATAGTGAGTGGGATCGAATATGGTCGACCCCAGCGCAATCGACGCTAGAGCGTTGCATATCGATCCCTGATCTATGGCTACCTGAAAAGGTGATTTCGCGGCCTGGGTTTGGGCGCTTTGTGCAAAGTGTCGTGATCCTCAAATATGCAGTGAATCATGCGCAACAATTTATATATCAATCAGCGCTTCAAATCATCCATATAACATACATTCCTACGCCCATCCTGCATAAGACAATGTTAATCACAGACTACACCCCTTATCACTCCAATCTGCAAAAACATATAACATCTATCGTGAGCGGACTTACCTCACCTTCAAGAGCGCCTGCAGGGTTAGAAAAATCACTCAACGTTTTAATTACGGCCTAAGTCCACTTGAGGTCCAGAACCAAGTGTTCTAGAACAAAATCCCCAGCGGAGTCGCCAGCTGTCGCGACCCGTCCGAAATCAACGGACGCGGCTAATGGATTACCGATCGCGGCCCCCACTCTGAAATGTGGATCGCGGGCTTTGGATCGGCGCGGGCCCTCCCAGGCCCATACCAAATCGCGGCGGGAGTATGTTTTTTGAGGGATTCGACGATAAAAGTCGATCGCTTTCGACCTTAATGTGGTCGTGGTGGCATGTGCAACTTGTTCATGCATTTGGAGTCGCCACCGGTCTTTCTTGGAGGGTAGACCGGAAACCTTACTGACCGATTGGGAGAGATCGATCAGTTCTGCGGAACCAGAGATTTTGGGTTCGGGGACTTGGTTACGTCGGTGTCATTACCAACGCCCTTTCGGTACCTAACGCGAGTGATTTTCTTAACTAAGAGTTAATGCAGACGCGATTTTGGGTGAGATAGGTATGAGTCAAGGTTTCATGCAGATTGGAAGACTAGTCCTATCAAATCACAGTCAATATAATGAAAGCGCAAGTCAAGTGCATAAATAAGTCATGTCAATACACATCAATTTCAATCATTGGCCTCCTAGTATAGCTATAAGGGCTCAGGGAAGATGTGATTTAGGGCTAGGGGTAAAATGGGAAGATTCTGGGACAATTAGCCCGAAGGGCAAAATCGTCATTTTTGGAAGGTTTGGATACCTAATTACCCAAAATATTCCATGGCCAGTTGATTGTGGCCATTTCCCATTTTTGAGAATTTTTTGGAATTTCTTGATTTTTCTTCAATTTTTGGAAGACGATTCGCCCAAGGGGCGAAATCGTCATTTTAAAAAAGGGTCAGGGTTTAAAACACCCGGGATGATACTTGGCCAGTTGTTTGTGGCCATTTCCTATTTTTTTGGATTTTCCTGGATTTTTAAAATTTTTTTGGAAGACGGTTTGCCGGAAGGGCAAAACCGTCATTTCTGAAAAGATCGGGGGTCGAAAGACCCGGAACAGGTCGTGGCCAGTTGAATGTGGTCATTTCCTATTTTCTGGAATTTTTTAGAATTTTTCTGAATTTTCCGAATTTTTTGAATATTTTCATGATTTTTTATTTTTTATTGATTTTTTGATTATTTTTTATTTTTTCTTATTTTCTGAATTTTTTAATATTTAAAAATATTTTCCGGGCCGGGTCAAACCCGGCCCACGCCTCTCGGGCGCCCGGCCCGACCCTAGGGGTCGACACCGGCCTAAAACGACACCGTTTTGATTTTTTAAAACATTTTTTCTATTTTTTAACAATTTTTTGATTTTTTTATCTATTTTATTTAATTATCCGAAAATTCCCCGGATCGGACGGTCCACGTTGTGCCACGTGGCTTCGTCTCGTGCGTCCGATCTTCCACTAGATCGGGCGACCCACAGAGAGACACGTGGCTCAATAATAGCCGTCGGATCAAAAATTAATTTATTTTCATTTTTTAGAAAACCTACAAATCGGGCGCTCTAGAACGTGCCACGTGGCCTCCTCTGGTGCGTCCGATCTTGTACAAGATCGGATGTCTCTCAATGAGCCACGTGGCGCATCCTCGTCCGCCTGATCGATTATTCGAAAATCATTTATTTAATTTTCCAAAAATCTAGGATCGCGACACGTGTCGCGATCGTGACCGTCCGTTTCTTTTATTTGAAAATAAGCGGACCGGACCCCACCCGGCTGACGTGGCTGCCTACGTGGCACGCCACGTCGGCCGTTGACCGGCCGGACGGTAGCCGGAGAAGACGATGAACAGTGAAAAATCCGGCGGGAATAGTAAAAATTCCGGCGAGGTCGCCGGAAAATTGCGAAACGGGCCCGAAACTTGGTATTTTTCGCCCGTTCTTGCGGCATTCAACTCCTTGGACCAACCACATCAACATACAACCCAAATAATAACCATGAACACGCTAAAAAACGGCGAACCGGACCTCCCCGAACTCGGCTCCGGCGAGGCATTTTCCGAATTTTTTTTCTTATCAAAACTCGATTCTAAACCATCAAACAACACCCAAGGAGGGTCTAGAGGCTTACCTGAGCTCATTTCGAGCTTGAAGACCGCCGGAAGTTCCCCGTTGAGCTCCCGGTCCGAACCGTTGCCGGCGAAGCTCCGAGCCGTGTTTTCGCCGCGGTTTAATGCAAAATGAATAGCAAGGCGAGCTTAGGGATAGTTCTAGTGGAGACTCAATGCCATATTCGTGCTAAATGAAGCTCGGGAAGACACGGCCGAGGCAAAACCGAGCCGAGACATCCATCGGCATTTCATCGAACACATGGCGTGCGTATGAGAAGCGGTGGTCGGAGGAGAATACCGACCTATCCGGAGATTGCCGACGACCGCCGAAGCTCCGATGGGGTTCCGTGGTGTGCGGGGAAGCCTTGCCACCTTCCGGCTTCGTCCTTACTCCCCCCAAAAAATCCCTTCTCTCCCATGGCCGAGCTCGGTTTTAACCGAGAATCTCGCCGGTTTTCATGGCCAACCGGCGCGCCTCGACGCGTCCGCCACCTCTGCCCGATGTTGCCATGGATTCTTGCTCCTGTCCCCCCACGCCTGTCGCCTTTTTTTCTTCCCCAAGCGCACTCCCATGCCGCCCCTGTTTTTTTTTGTTTCCTCCCACGGCTTGCTGCACATTCTGTGCAAGCCTTGCAGACCCGGGTCGGGCCGGGTCGGGTCGGGTCGGACCCGACCGGCCCGGTTCGGCCAAATCGCCCAAATCGCCAAATTGACCCCCTAAATGACCTCTTTTCATGAAATTGATGGCAAAATCGGATTCCTTGACATGTTTTCCATCAAATATGGGTATTTTCGTGAATCAATTTATTGAAATTCTGTGAAAACCCCAAATTGTCCCTAGGATCCGAAATTTAATTTCGCCAAATCGAAGGCCTAAACGATCGAATTAGCCAAAATTGAGCCCACAAATGGATTCAGAATGATGAAAACTGTTGGGTAGAGGTGTTTAATTTTAATGGGTGTGCCCGTGTGAAATTTAATTTCAAAAATTGTGAAACCGGGGACTAAATTGAAAGATTTTTATGCAATTAAGCCTTTTTGGTTAAAATTGATCAAATTGGAGGGCAAATTGACCCAATTGCATTTCAATACTTTGGAGTCCAATGTCATAGCTTATAAAAACCAAAAATTGAAAATTAAAAGACTCGAAAGGGATTTTTTAGGCCCGTTTCGGGATTAGGTTTGTGAAGGAACCCCATGAATCGAGCCAAATTTTCCTGATAAAAAGTTAAAATATTAAGGAGAGAATTAAAATAAAATTTCTGAATATTTTTTTTGTAATTTTCTGACCACGGATGGTATTTTTCTGATTTTTTGGGTTTTTTTATAATTAAATAAATTCCAAAAAATATTAAAAAATTCAAAAAATAGTTTTTGTTCAAAATTGGTTCCTAAGGCTAGGCTAAGGCTCCCAAAGTTGATTTTGCAATTTTTTGACCTTTTTTGCTATTTTTAATTAATTTTAGAAATAAAAACTATAATAACGGATGGTCAAAAATCAGGTGTCAACACTTGGTTACGTCGGTGTCATTACCAACGCCCTTTCGGTACCTAACGCGAGTGATTTTCTTAACTAAGAGTTAATGCAGGCGCGATTTTGGGTGAGATAGGTATGAGTCAAGGTTTCATGCAGATTGGAAGACTAGTCCTATCAAATCACAGTCAATATAATGAAAGCGCAAGTCAAGTGCATAAATAAGTCATGTCAATACACATCAATTTCAATCATTGGCCTCCTAGTATAGCCATAAGTGCTTAGGGAAGATGTGATTTAGGGCTAGGGGGTAAAATGGGAAGATTCGGGGACAATTAGCCCGAAGGGCAAAATTGTCATTTTTGGAAGGTTCGGATACCTAATTACCCAAAATATTCCATGACCAGTTGATTGCGGCCATTTCCCATTTTTGAGAATTTTTTGGAATTTCTTGATTTTTCTTCAATTTTTGAAAGACGACTCGCCCAAAGGGCGAAATCGTCATTTTCAAGAAGGTTCGGGGTTCAAAACACCCGGGATGAGCCTTGGCCAGTTGTTTGTGGCCATTTCCTATTTTTTGGGATTTTCCTGGATTTTTTAGAATTTTTTTGGAAGATGGTTTGCCGGAAGGGCAAAACCGTCATTTCTGGAAAGATCGACGGTCAAATGACCCAGAACAGGTCATGGCCAGTTGAACGTGGCCATTTCCTATTTTCTGGAATTTTTTGGAATTTTTCTGAATTTTCCGAATTTTTTGGATTTTTTTATGATTTTTTATTTTTTTTTATTGATTTATTGATTATTTTATTATTTTCTGAATTTTTTTAATATTTAAAAATATTTTCCGGACCGGGTCAAACCCGGCCCGTGCCTCTCGGGCGCCCGGCCCGACCCTAGGGGTCGACACCGGTCTAAAACGACACCGTTTTGTATTTTTAAACATTTGTTTCTATTTTTTTAACAATTTTTTGATTTTTTATCTATTTTATTTAATTATTCGAAAATTCCCCGGATCCGACGGCTCTCGTTGCGCCACGTGGCATCATCCTGTGCGCCCGATCTTCCACTAGATCGGACGCTTCGGAGGGAGCCACGTGCGCAGATCTTGACCGTTGGATCAAAATCATTTTTTATATTTTCTGAAAAATATCCTCCCATCCGACGGACCAAAACGCGCCACGTGTCGGACTTCGGTGCGTCTGATCTTGAGCATGATCGAACGACTCTCAAATCGCCACTTGGCACATTCCTAGCCCTCAGATTTACATTTTTTTATTTATCTGAAAATCAATTATTTATTCCGAAAATATAATTTTTTTATTTTTTAAAGGACAGGATCGCGACACGTGGCATAACCACGGCCGTCCAATCCTTTTATTAAAAACACGGCCCGGTCCCGCCTTGGCTGACGTGGCTGCCGACGTGGCAAGCCACGTCAGCCGTTGACCGGTTGACCACCGGCGATAGCCGCCGGAGAAGATGATGAATAGTGACTATTCCGGCGGCTATCGCCGGAATTTTCGCCGGAGACCCCAAATCTTACCCGAAACTCAGTGTTTTTCCCTCATTCCTTCGGCATTTGATTCCCCTAACCACCCAAATTAGTGTACGACTAAAACATGACATCGAACATCGTCAAGAAGCCCCGAATGGGCGGCCACCGAACCGACTCCGGCGAGGTGGATTCGCAGAAAAATTTTGAGCTTTAAAGTCAATTATGGACGTCAACATGGCATACACGGGAGTCAAGGAGACCTGCCTACGGTCGCTTGAGGCTCGGCGACCGCCGAAATCCCCCGGTCGAGCTCCCGGCTTGGGCCGCAGCCGGCGAAGCTCGAACCGCCGCCTTCAGCGGTTCCCGACACAAAAATAGCGGACAATGGAGCGGAGGATCGATGATAGAACAATTTCTAAACTAGGTTCGCATGAAATGAAGCTTGGCAAGGCATGGCCGAGGCCCACAAAATACATAGCTCGCTTGGGCAATTTATCGAGCACATGGTGTGCGACCGTGGAGTTAGAGCTTAGAGGGGCTACCGACCTGGTGGTGGCTTGTCGATGGCGGCCGAAGCTCCAATGGTGATCAGTGAGGTTAGCTCGAGGTCCGGGAAGGTCGCTCCAACGCCGGTCTCTGTAAAAAAAAATCCCCTACCTCTCGGCCTCACTCTCCCCTTTAAACCCGAGCCAGCCTCTCCCCGGTGGCCGACCGCCCGCCTCGACGACCACTTCCTCTCCAGAGCACGAGCATTGGTCTCCACCCATGTCCCCCCATCCTCGTTCTGCTTTTGTTCTTCCCAAAACGCACGCCCCCGACATGCCCTGTTTTTTTCTCTTCGGTGCGCTGCACGGGTCTGCAACTGAGTTGCAGACCCGGTCGGACCGGGTCGGGTCGGGTCGGACCGGGTCGGGTCGGGCCGGACCCGACCGGCTCGGCTCGGCCAAATCGCCCAAATCGGGCCCCAAATTGACCTTTTTTCATGAAATTGATGGCAAAATCGGATTCCTTGACACGTTTTCTATCAAATATGGGTATTTTCGTGAATCAATTGATTGAAATTCTGTGAAAACCCCAAATTGTCCCTAGGATCCGAAATTTAATTTTGCCAAATCGAGGGCATAAACGATCGAATTAGCCAAAATTGAGCCGACCAATGGATTCAGCATGATGAAAACTGTCGGGTAGAGGTGTTTAATTTTAATGGGTGTGCCCGTGTGAAATTTAATTTCAAAAATCGTAAAACCGGGGACTAAATTGAATAAAATTTGTGCAATTAAGCCCTTTTGGTTAAAATTGATCAAATTGGAGGGCAAATTGACCCAATTGCACTTCAAGACTCTAGAATTCAATGTCATAGCCCATGAAAAGTGAGAATTGAGAATTAAAAGACTCGAAAAGGATTTTTTAGGCTCGTTTCGGTTTTAGGTTTGTGAAGGAACCCCATGAATCGAGCCACGAATGGTATTTTTCCGAATATTTTTTGAATATTAAAGAGGAAATTAAAATAAAATTTCTGAATATTTTTTGTAATTTTCTGACCACGAATGGTATTTTTCCTGATTTTTTGGGTATTTTTATAATTAAATAAATTCCAAAAAATATTAAAAAATTCAAAAAATATTTTTTGTTCAAAATTGGTTCCCAAGGCTAGGCTAAGGCTTCCAAAGTTGATTTTTCAATTTTTTGACCTTTTTTGCTATTTTTAATTAATTTCAGAAATAAAAACTATAATAACGGATGGTCGAAAATCAGGTGTCAACAGTCGCGATCCTAGATTTTTGGAAAATAAAATAAATGATTTTCGGATAATTAAATAAATTCAATCCGACGGCCAGAAATGTGCCAAGTGGCATTCTGTGGATCGTCCGATCTTGTCCAAGATCGGACGCACCATAATTGGACACGTGGCACAATCTGGAGCGTCCGATTTGATTGGTTTTCTAAAAAGGAAACTATATTAATTTTTGATCTAATGGCCAAGATCACGCCAAGTGGCACCCTTAAGACCGTCTGATCTAGCCCAAGATCGGACGCGTCAGGGGATGCCACGTGGCGCTCTCTGGACCGTCAGATCCGGGGAATTTTCGGATAATTAAATAAAATAGATAAAAAATCAAAAAGTTGTTTAAAATAGGAAAAAATATTTAAAAATATAAAACGGTGTCGTTTTAGGCCGGTGTCGACTCCTAGGGTCGGGCCGGGCGCCCGAGAGGCGTGGGCCGGGTTTGACCCGGCCCAGAAAATATTTTTAAATATTAAAAAAATTCAGAAAATAATAAAAAATTCAAAAATTCAATAAAAAAAATGGAAAATCATGAAAAAATTCAAAAAATTCGGAAAATTCAGAAAAACTCTAAAAAATTCCAGGAAATAGGAAATGGACACATTCAACTGGCCATGACCTGTTCCGGGTCTTTCGACCCCCGATCTTTTCCAAAATGTCGGTTTTGCCCCTCCGGCAAACCGTCTTCCAAAAAATTCTAAAAAATTCAGGAAAATCCCAAAAAATAGGAAATGGCCACAAACAACTGGCCAAGACCCATTCCATGTGTTTTGAACCCCGACCCCTCTTAAAATGACGATTTCGCCCTTTGGGCGAATCGTCTTCCAGAAATTGAAGAAAAATCAAGAAATTCCAAAAAATTCTCAAAAATGGGAAATGGCCACAATCAACTGGCCATGGAATATTTTGGGTAATTCGGTATCCAAACCTTCCAAAAATGACAATTTTTCCCTTCGGGCTAATTGTCCCCGAATCTTCTCATTTTACCCCTAGCCCTAAATCACATCTTCCCTAAGCCCTTATGGCTATACTAGGAGGCCAATGATTGAAATTGATGTGCATTGACATGATTTATTTATGCACTTGACTTGCGCTTTCATTATATTGACTGTGATTTGATAGGACCAGTCTTCCAATCTGCATGAAACCCTGACTCATATCACCCAAAATTGCGCATGCATGAACTCTTAGTTAGGAAAATCACTCACGTTAGGTACCGAAAGGGCGTTGGTAATGACACCGACGTAACCAAGTCCCCGAACCCAAAACCTCTGGTTCCGCAGAATTGATCGATCTCTCCCAATCGGTCAGTAAGGTTTCCGGTCTACCCTCCAAGAAAGACCGGTGGCGACTCCAAATGCATGCACAAGTTGCACATGCCACCACGACCACACTAAGGTCGAAATCGATCGGCTCTTATTGCCGAATCCCTCAAAAGACACTCCCGCCGCGATTTGGTATGGGCCTGGGAGGGCCCGCGTCGATCCAAAGCCCGCGATCCACATTTCAGAGTGGGGGCCGTGATCGGTAATCCATTCGCCCGTCACACAAACGAAATTCAATCCCTCGCACCGTCGGGTCGGGGGAAAATTTCGGACGGGTCGCGACACCAGGCGCCGACGACCTTGCCGCCCTTCGCCACCCACCCCCCGGCCCCGGCGGTGGGGCAGCTGCCAGAGGCGGGAGGGGCAGCCTCTAGCCTATATTTTTTAGTTTTTTTATTTTTTGTTAAATTTTAAAGAAATAGAAAAAGAAAAATTTTAATAAAAAACAAAAAAAAAATCGAATATGAAAAGACTGAAATACCTTTGAAATTATGCCATTTTTTTGAAATTTCATGGCTATTCAGACCCTTATTTGAAACAACGTTCACTTTAGGCTTTATTTGAAAAAAATAATGACACTTCGGGTCCTTATTTGAAATAACATTCACTTGGGGCCCTTATTTGAAAAAATAAGAGGGCTTCAGGCCCTTTTTTTAAAATTTTCCAAAATTAGGTATCAACATCGTGCAAGAACAAAAGAGAAGAGAGTGTGTTCAAAAATAAAAATAAAAAATTCCCAATTGTTTCTAAAAAATTGTTCCTAATGTGTTTCTAAAAAGTGTTCCAAAAATACAGAAGCAAGTTTTTTTTTTCTTGTTTCTACTCTAAAAATGTTTCTGTTTCTCAAAAATATTCCCAGAAAACTTTGGAAACATTTTTTTACCATAGCTTTTCTATTCCGAAAGTGTTCCGGAAATACTTTCGAAACAGAAACACTTTTCAGGGAGTGTTACCATACAGGCCCTTACTTGGCGGCTTCTACCTAATCTATACCGACCAGTCTCGTAAGCCTAACTTGGAGGACTTACTTAGTTGTTGTCCGAGACGATCCTTTTACTATACCCTTTGGCCGCGTTTGTTTGTCAGGATACAAGTCAAAATAAAATATGTTTTTTTTTCATATCATGCATTTGGTGATTGTTCAGGATATGATAAAGAGGGATATAACTAAGATAAAAATATCCTAGAGAAGGGGTGGGATAGATCAGGATAAGATTTTTCAAGAGAACATAAACGAGAAGAATTAAGTTTTTCTCACAACCACCGCCTCACCTTCGCATTGGGCCGCCTTTCCACCGCGTCGGGCTACATCTCTGGCGGGGGCCCGCCTCTCCAGCGACGGTGACCATCAAGTGTAGCCCCCTCTCTGGTGGCGCCAGGGTTGGGTCTCCAGCTGCAAGGTCAGGTATCTCCACGACATTACTTTTTAATCGATTGTTTTGTATAATATGAGTTCATGTCTCTTGTTCTTTAACTGCTTGAAAATTTTCAACATTTGAAAAGGGTCTTGACATGTTATGAAAAACTTGAAGTTGATCATTGACTTTTAATGTAGCTATCTTGAGCCACTTGTATGAGTGCATCTTCAACTGACAGAAAGACATTAGATAATTAGATTGTTCAGCACTTGTTCACTCAGTTGACAAGACAACGAGCAAGACTAGTGGGTCATTCTCAAAGGATTCGACTCCAAATCAAGACCCCCGATTTTACCGGATTTGCTTCGTTGATGTTGTGCCTGAATTTAGATGGCATAAACATTTGTTCAACAATAACCCACTTATCAAAATTCATTACTAAATAATTTCTAAAGCATCATGATGTTTCAACCAAATAAAATCAATCTTAGCCGCGACTTGCCTCTACTTATCCCTCTTTGAATTTGCAATTCACCAAAGAATAGATAGATTATGACAAAAAATTTGGATTTCTTATCATATTCTATCAAATCCTATCCTAACTAGAAATCCGGACGGCCAAACTCTATTTTCCGGATGCGGGAGCGGCTATTTCCTGGAGGGCGACGGTCAGGAATGAGGCGGCTGAGGGGGAGGAAGAGGGAGAAAGGGAGTGTTAGGTCCATCATTTTCGTCTACACCACCGAGGGTTTTCATCATAGCTTAACACAAAAACATGATCATTGAGTCTCGAGCTTACAATGGTGGGGCTAGGATTTCCTACCACCCTATGGGGGAAGATCCAAGGGCCCAAAAAATAATGATCCCCTACCTTTATGGTAGGGGATCCGGATCCTGGTGTCGAATACGCTAGCTTCGGAAAAAGGTTAACTTTCATTATACAGGTTAGGTCTAAATTGTAGAATTAACAATGATATTTGTAGATTTTCGTCAACCTGTCATTTTTAGACGACCTATCTCTTCTGAGTGGACCTCATTTGCGACCGCCATGAGCTACCTGTAGAGAAATCTCCCTTCATCTCCAACTTCTCCATAGCCGCCGAGCTAGCTCGAAGCACGGCCATGGAAGCTCTGGACCTGGCTATTCTTTTAACCACTCTCGTCACTCTCTACTACCTCTCCCTCCTCCTCCTCCGCTGTAAATCCAAGAAACTGCCGCCGGGTCCCACCGCTCTGCCCATCTTCGGGAACCTCCACCAGCTGCGCGACTTCCCGCACCGCCACCTCCACCGCCTCGCCGAAAGCTACGGCCCCATCATGTTCCTCCGCCTCGGCAGCAAGCCAACGGTCGTGGTCTCCTCGCCAGAGGCCGCCGAGCTGGTCCTCAAGACTCACGACGACATTTTCTTGGGCCGCCCGAAGGGGCGGGTTACGCACCACCTGGCGTACGGCCACAGGGGCATCGCGTTCGCCGAGGGCGGCGCTTACTGGCGGAGCGCAAGGAAGCTGTGCGCGTTGCGGCTGCTGAGCCCGGCCAAGGTGGAGTCGTACGCGCCGGCGAGGAGGGAGGAGCTCGGGAGGCTGGTGGAGAGGGTGAGGGCGGCGGCGCCGGCGCGTGAGGTGGTGGACGTGAGCTCGGAGGTGGGGGAGCTCATGGGGAACTTGTCGCGTAGGTTGATATTGGGGTGTCGTAGCAACACTGGCAAGGATGAGTTCGACTTGAAGCCGTTGATTCACGAGGTTTTGAGCTTGGCTGGTGCTTTCAACTTGGCGGATTACGTGCCTCTTCTTGGACCGTTCGATCTGCAGGTAACCATTGAAATCCTTCTTAGTGCTCGCCAATCATTACACATCAACGCTGAAATCGTTTCCTAATCTGAAATTTCTTTAAACGGATGAACGTTTCATTGGAGATGGTTAGCGCAAGAACATCTTTTGGGATGTGCAGACGAGGTATTATACGAGACAATGGCTGTTCCACGTGCCAAAAAATACCCGAATCGGACTGAACCGACATTTTCGTGTCGGGTTCCTTCCAACTGGGGTAATACGCAAAAAAAAAAAAAAAAAAAAAGGTGTGTGAACAGCTTCGATTAGGATCTGGTTCGGGCACCCAAACCCGAATGGAAACACTTTTGAACCATAAACTGTCCTCCTCCCTAGGAGTGAGCGGTTCCAGGTTCTTTACAGGTTCCACTTGGAACCTGGAACCTACCCGTCGGAACAAGTTCATCATTTTTTGGAACCTAGAACCTACCCGTCATATCCTGTAACCTGAAACCTACCCTATCACAGGTTCTAGGGTCGGTTCCAGGGTACCCGAGAACCTATCAATTTCTTTTATTTTTTTTTATTTTTTCATTTTTAGTTAAGCAAAATGAGAGTAAATACTACAATAGTTAAGGAGGAGTAGAGGTAAGTGGTTTTAGGTTCCGCATTTAGAACTTGAAACTAATTCGTTAGAATAGGTTCTTCATTTTTTTAGAACTTAAAACATAAAAATTTATTTGGCTCTAGATTATATACCCATCATCGAACGCCATAGAACATTGTAGGATCATATGAAAATATATACTAAAAAAAAACACAATCAGGATCCAGGGTCCAGGTTCCAAGTTCTAGATTCTAGGTAGTGGAACCTGGAACCTACCCGTTGGAACAGGTTCCTTGATTTTTGGAACCTGGAACCTACCCTATATACTTTGGAACCTAGAACCATATTGGTTCCTACAGGTTCCGGTTCCAGGTTCTCGATTCTACCCTGGAACCATGCTCACCCCTACTCCTCCCAAGAACACCCTTCATGAAAGTCTCCTTCCCCATTGTCTTTTGCATCTCGATCAAAACCGACCCAAACCGTGTTTTCGGTTTTGGTACTATAAGGTTCGGAGTCGCGAACACAAACGTTCGGGTTTATTCGGGTATCATGGAAACCTAAAACCGGCCCAACCGTTGGACATCCCTAACTGCTATACAAGATTTTTTTCAGGAAATAACGACGCATGGGAGGCCGACCTAGGTTAGAGTTTGTAGTTAATGAATATTGCTTCTATAGCACATCTTTTGAGTTAATGAAATCATGAAAGATTCTCCTTGTTGCGCTTCGTTCGTGCAATTTTTTTTTTTTTTTTGGCTTGCGTTTGCTAGTGAACACTGAACAGCTCGTGTCTATCCGTTTCCTCTTCGTCAAAAAGTCGAACTTCTTAGGGCATATTCTATTAGCCTATTTGCGTCATAATCCTTTCCCGGTAGAACTAGAGGTGGAACCGTTGTGCCAGAATTCCATTGACTCCCGACCAATTTCGTTGATCAGGGATTGGCTCGGCGTGCAAAAGTAATTCATCGGGCCATCGACAAGGTCTTGGAAGGCATCATCGAAGAACACGAGCAAGACACGACCGGCAAGTACAAGGGCGACTTTCTGGACACGATCCTCTCCGTGATGGACCAGCCCATGACCGATTTGGCAGACAAACCCCGCATGTTGGACCGGACCGACGTCAAGGCCATAGTCCTCGACCTGATCTCCGGTTCATCCGGACCGACGTCAAGGCCATAGTCCTCGACCTGATCTCCGGTTCATACGAATCTTCCTCGACCGTGATTGACTGGGCATTCTCGGAGCTAATGAGGAGTCCACGCACAAGGGAAACACTTCAGCAAGAGCTCCGGACCGTCGTCGGGATGAACCGGATGGTCGAGGAGTCCGACCTGCCGAAGTTGACTTATCTGGACATGGTGATCAAAGAAACCTTGAGGCTGTATCCACCCGGTCCGCTCTTGATCCCGCATGAGTCCACGGAGGACGTCGAGATCAATGGGTACTGCATCCCGAAGAGGACTCGGGTCATCGTGAACGCTTGGTCTCTCGGGAGAGACGTCGACACTTGGGGCAACGACATCGTGGAGTTCAAGCCGGAGAGGTTTACGAACAACAGCGTGGACGTCAAAGGCCGGGACTTCCAGCTAATACCTTTCGGGTCGGGCCGAAGAGGCTGCCCCGGGATGAACTTGGCACTGGTCAATACTCGGCTCTTTCTGGCCCAAATGTTGCACTGCTTCGATTGGGAGTTGCCGGAGGGGATGTCGCCGAGCGACTTGGACATGACCGAGGAGGTCGGGCTGTCGCTATCGAAAGCGAAGCACTTGTTCCTCGTGCCGAGTTATCGCCTGCTTGTTTGAACGTTATGGAATTTCTTCACTGTAATTTGTAAAACTCTGATATTAACACATTGAGAAATTACTACGATGACTTGCTTAAAGTCGAAGCATTCCCAACGTCACCTTGAATGTCTAAAGAAATCAGTCCGTGATTCACAAATTTGAATTGGGATGGCTTCAAATCCAACACAAACGCATTTTCAAGTGTTTCCGAGGAATGGAGCGTCATTTTGAAAATTTTTAAAGCCAAGGACTTCAGCGTAAACTTTTCCGAAAGGTCAGGGCCATATTGAGATTTCAAGAAGTTCGCGTGCACAGCAATGGCTAGCCAGTATGGGGGGTGTAATCCGCACAATTCTTCTCCTTCCACTTGTTACGCAAAAGCTAATTAAACCCGCGATGAACAATTACCACTCCACGAAGTTTTACCACCATGTGACGTCTTTAAATTAATTCATTCGAAATATTATCCGCTTTTGACCCGTCTCTTACCAAGCATCATATGATAACAATATGGATCTAAAGGCTAGAATTTCAAGCTCATACCGTTTCTGCTGTGCCAGACAGGATGCCCGAGGATGAACTTGGACCAAATAGGGGGATCGGATCTGTCTCATATAAACTGAATTATCTTCTGTTGTAGTTAAAAAAAAATGAGAATTTACAATAACCGAATCAGCCAAAAAAAAATTGTAATAAAAATGCATTATACCATGAGAGGAATTTTACAATGAAATCTCCAATTTGTAATATTCACCTCTACAACCCGGTTGAGGATTCTCATTCTCTCTATGATTTGATTCAAGTAAGCGACCTAAATCCTTTAACTTTAGGTCGGGTCTCATTTCTAATTTAAATTTTTGTTATTTCATAAAATTAAAAAAATTAAAAAAAAAATCTCGCTTTTCATTAGATACCCAAATTTGACTCCCTTCAAATTTCCGTAGATGATACTCTTAAAGACTCCACCCGTCATTCCATGTGCACTCGACGGAAACTTGACAGGAGCTGCTGAAAGTTTGTGCTTCTTTCATGAGATTAAAAAAAAAAAAAGGTTTGGCCTTTAATTGCGACACGAGCTGAAGTTGATGTTTTTTTTTTTAACGAGGAAAAAAAGTTCAGGTGGAATCCGAGCTGAAGTCGGTAACTTTTTATGATAATTAAAAAAGTCGAGCTGAAATTGAAATTCGAATTGATACTTTTTTAAGGATGTTGAGCCTCTGGTATGAATAAAAAGGGAGAAGCAAGTCATATTCATGGATAATTCAGCGTAGGCATATGGAGCATCAATCACTTTAGCCTCGCACTCATTTTCCAAAATTTATTTCTCCGACATAAAATGTGAAATAGTTTCAAGAAAAATACGATTTGAAGGGTTGATATGTCAATCAGCCCACAACTTTGTCATCATCATTATTATTATGGATCCCGCCAGCATGATAGTCCGACAGTATACAAGGCATAATATCAAAGGTGGGTCCATCATGATTGCTATATTTTTTTTTTTTTGCCAGCCACAATACTTACGGTTGAGATTGCACTGTCATACTGTTACACTGTTAACTTCTCAAATCTCATTATATTATGTTGGGCAAAATCTCTTCAAGATAATTATTCCAAACTTAAACTGAACATTCACCACTAATTATGAATTTATCAAATCAATTCGTCCCTTTGAATACCATCAGAAAAAAAAAAGTTTTAAAGTTTGAAACATAAAAATTAATTACTTTTCCAAATAAATGTGATATAAAAAAATTATGCAAGAGAATAATAAATAAACGGGCACGCATTGGACATTTGGCGGGTGCTTGAGCGCCAGTCATTTTTATAGTCCAAAGGGACGGATCTCCAACTTGTTATCTTTTATCGGGGAGCATCACTCAAATGAACCGTGCGCACGTGAGTTCAGCCAATTTTCACCGTTGGATCACGTGGATCCCTCATCGAGCCAACATAAATCAACGGCCTGTATGCATTCGGGCCACAATCAGTGATCATCCCAGAAGCTCTCTTCTGTCGGGGGACTAGCGGTTGCATCTCGTAGCGCGTAGGGCCCACGCATCGCTTGGGCGCCCAACTCCGTTGGAAAGCTCCAAGCCCTTTCGTTTTTCTCTCTCTCTACACTGAACTTTTCTTTCCACGGAAACTTCATCCATTGACTTTGAAGGACACTGTCCATCTGAATCCAAAGCGGAAATCGGTACTCCAATGGATGAAAAATGACTGCCAAGAAAGTCCGCGTCTTCTTCAGTTCCTTCACTTTCGATCCTTGAACCCCCAGGCTCTCTCTCGCTCCCGAACATGGAACCCGATCACTCGCCTCGGCTCAAGGGCGTCGTCATAATCACTCTCCCCCCACCGGACAACCCTTCGCTGGGCAAGACCATCACGGCCTTCACTCTCCCCGACGACCCTCCAACCTCGCTGGTCCGAGAACCCGATCTGCCACTGAGCCATCAGCGATATACCCCCGTTCCGCTGCCGCCGCGAAACCCCGAGCTCCGATTTTCTCTCAAGAGCCTCTTTCTCGGTAGCTCGAGAGCGGTCTTTGGGTTTCTGGGTGTCCTCCTTTTCGCGTTCTTGCTCTTCGCTTCTCGGTACACGAGGACCCTCCAAGAGCTGCGCGATTCCAACGAGGACAGAGAGAGGGAGTCGTTTGTTTTCCCTCTGTTCCCTAAGTTTGGTGTGGGTTTTTTGTCGAGAGGTGACGTGGAGCTCAAGTTAGGGAGCTTCGTGGGTTTTGATGAGGAGAGATTCATGGCGTCGATCGATGGTGGCGTGAGGAAAGAGCAGAGGACGCCTAATCTTGTCGATTCTGAGGATGTAGCTCATTCATCTGCTATTTTGCCCGTCAGGGGCAATGTGTATCCAGATGGGTATGTCTTGAATGTCCATTTCTTAGTGTCGTATCTTCTCACTTCTTACACATTACGTGGGGATGTTTTTCGTTAAATCCTTCTTCCTATATTTGCGTGTTGGGAGGTTAAGCATTTTCTGCTGAATGATGGAAGTATAAGGTCTCTTCTTTGAGTTGTTGGTGGCAAATTCTGACTATAGGAGTTGTGATGGGGGAAGTGAAGAGTTACTGCTTTTTTGTTTTGTTTTTTTTTTTATTCGTAAATGAAGAGGGAAAGGAACGTTTTACTCTTCTAATGTAGGTCAGGCTCAACTTCTTGGAGGCGCCTCAAACCTTTGCGCTGCATTTAGCTTTTATGCATAGTGAAGTTTCTGGTGTAGATCATGTGGTATGAAACATTCAACTATGAAATTGCTATGTAGCCTTGCTACATGGGGTGCAAGGTAGGTAGTCCAAGGATTTCTAGAAGGAAAAATCCAAGTCTGGAAATGTTTTTTGAGTATAAGATAACAAATTGATCTATTAAAGCTGTACTGAAGTAACTGTTTTGAAAGAATGGACCTATATCCCTTCTCCGGTGACACTGTAACATCCTTTTAGTTGTTCTTTATGTTGGACTGGATACAGTTTTCTTTGGGCTTGTGCTCTAAGCTATTCCTGCAATCTCACTGAACAGTAAATGTCTTTATGAAGCGAATTAAGGCGGAGCCGAAACCTGAATTCAAGCTTCTATTTTGACATATCTGAGAAGCTTATGTCTAGCATATGACCTTTGAACTTGTCCATAATGCGAATCATGAAACATATAGACTCATGCCTTTGCAAGAAAAACTTCTCTCATGGCATAAGATGATTTTATCTCTTCCTTGTTTCAAAGCAAGAATTTCTACTAGTAACTTCCCTTGTAGCTTGGTGTTACTTCTGTTTTCAGTTTGGCGGGATTAGTGCCGTAAGTATGTTCCTCCGCTTGATAGTTCTGGATTTTTGCTTAGATGTGGTCTTATAGAAGTATAAAACCTATCTCTGAGGAAAATGTGATACATTAACTGGTTCCAGGAAGTGTCGTTGACAATCCTTTTCAACAAAAAGCAAGCAACTAAAGATCATCAATTGCACGTTTTTGTATATCTTTCTTGCCGTAATATGTTCAGTAGGAGATTTACAAGTGGTAATATTTTTCTCGGATATATCGCTGGCAAGCAAGTACATTTGTGCTTTGCTGTGCTCAGTAGCATAGCTTTGAATTTTTCTTCTACTACGTATGGTGTCCATTGATTGCATGATATTGTTATTCCCAAGGATGTATTTCTCAGTAGATGAATCTCTAATGCTTAAATTGATTTTGTAAGAGTAATTAATTAGCAGATAATTGTCTCATTAATTTGTTTTTTTTTTTTTTGGTAAAGTCCCATTAATTTGTTTGTTTTTTTCGGGCGTGTTTGGAGCACTAATTTCTCAAGCATTCTGCATGATCCATTGCATTTACAATTTGAAGAAGCCACGTTTGTATATCCAGATATTGTCGAAACATTCTTTCTGTTTTGTGATGGATGATCTGGCAACATTTTTTTTCATTGATCTCTTGACTAGTTTGTTTCTCAAATCCTCCTTACTTATCAAGCTGTGAGTTCAGAAGCCTCAAAATAATGAGTTTGCCTTTGTCTTTAAAGTGGATACAGAAAGTAGTATATTGACATAACTGGCTGTTGAGCAGATTGTACTTTACTCACATCCTGGTTGGAACTCCTCCAAAGCGTTATTATCTTGATATGGACACTGGGAGTGATTTATCATGGATCCAATGTGATGCTCCATGTAGAAGCTGTGGCAAGGTATTGCTAAGTTAGTGTTACTGTTACTAGTTTGCCGAACTATTGATAAAGTGCATTATATAATTAATTCTTGTTGAAAACATTCAATAGAGGTGAACTTTAAAAAAGTGCTGTCTGCTTGTGCTTAGGAAAAAGTAAAACTTACTTTATCTTTCAAAATTAGTGATTGGAAACAAATATATCTTAAGCTTTCAGAAAACATGAAAACATATTCAAATTGACATGTCAATATATGTGTGTTTTGAAAGATTTTAGATGTTTTACGTTAATAAGATTCAAATTTGGAGAGCCTTGGGAGAAAAAAGCAAAATATGCTTTAAAAAGCCTAATCAAACAAACTCACTAAATGGGGTTTGTCGGAGGTGTTAGCCCCACCAGAGATCTAAGAAAGGATTGTGGAAAAAAAGCAACTTGCAAATCCATCCTCCACTTTTTAGTAAAAGGAGAGATCAATATTCTTTCAGATTTATTCATGTCTCCTTACTAATGAAAACACCCTTTAGGGTGCCAATGCTCTCTACAAGCCAAAGAGAGGCAAAATAGTACTGCCAAAGGACTCGTTGTGCAAGGAAGTTCAAAGGAGTGAGGGGACTGAATATTGTGAGACATGCCAACAGTGTGATTATGAGATCGAGTATGCAGATCATAGTTCCTCCATGGGTGTCCTTGCAAGAGATGAATTACATCTAAGGACTAAAAATGGGTCGTTGGCCAAAGTAAATGTGGCTTTCGGGTATGCCTCTCTTGTTATTGACTGCAGATTGCTTGTCTCTATGATTTTTACAAGATCAAATGATAATATGTTCGCGTTTCATGTTAGGTGTGCATATGATCAGCAAGGCCAACTGCTAAACACCCTTACAAAGACGGACGGAATATTTGGTTTAAGCAGATCTAGAGTCAGCTTGCCTTCTCAGTTGGCAGGCCTTGGAGTGATTAACAATGTTGTAGGCCATTGTCTCTCCTCAGATGCCAGTGGAGGGGGTTATATGTTCTTGGGTGATGGTTTTCTACCCAATGGGGGTATGTCATGGAACCCCATGATGAACATTCCTTTTAAGTGAGTATGAGCCTCTAGGGTACTCTTTATATTGCCACTTTACTTTTCTGATTGATTCAGATTTGTTAGTTTGTATACTTTTCTTACTTCCCGCCACAATTTAAAATCTTATGTCAAATCTTAGAAGAAAATTATGAACAGTTTATAACTGTGTCTACATGTCAATATAAAACCATTTTTGAAGGTTTCATGCGATTTACGATAAAAATAGAAGATAAAAAATTCAAAGGGCATGCATTGTAAGATTTTAAATAAATTGTAAGTAAGAAATAAATCACTCGAAAGGACCTTTCTTAAAAAATTCATATTTTGTTGGGGTAAGCACATGTGTTTTTCCTCCAAGGATCTTGGATTTGCGTTGTTCATCCCCGTCTCTTGTTTCTCACTCTCTCTGTCTGTGTTTAGATATTTCAATGTCATTGTTCTTCTTTCAAATGAGTCCATTTTGTGTTACTTTGCTTTGGCATCAATTCATGGTCCGCTGTCTCTTTACAGGAACTTATATCACATGGAGATTCTCAAAGTGAAATATGGGAGCAGTTCACTCAATTTAGGTGGTCAGAACAGTGGATTAGGGCGAATAGTTTTTGACAGTGGCAGTTCTTATACATACTTTTCCAAACAGGCGTACTCCAAGTTGGTTGATTCTGTAAGTCCTGTTGTCAGTATAGCCACTCTGGCAATTAATCATTTCATCTCGGAATTCGCAGTAACTTTAGTTTGTCTATGGAACCTCTGATGCAGCTTAGAAGTCTGGCTAGCATGGGGCTCATGCAAGATGAGTCGGATGATACACTGCCCATATGTTGGCAAGCTGAATTTCCTATCAGGTAGAAGTGAAGTGATAAAGATATTCTCCTATCCTTCGAGTGTAAATTTATGGCTTGCTATTGGAACGTTTTTCAGGCTTTTAAAGATGTTATCATCTCATAGCTTTACTCAGACCTAGAAAAGAAAATCATTTCAAAACCAATGTTTTATACCTCATTGCATAAAGCTTTAATTGGCAAGCTAAGATCGAATTACTTCTTGCTATGAACCCTGTCATGTTTCAGACTCCTAAGTCTTTCGAACTATGAATGAGTGGCATAGGAAGTAATCAGAAACACACAAAGTACTAGTGGAAGTAAAAGAAAATGGTTAATGGAGAGACTTACACATCTTCAACTTTAGAAGCTGTTTTTACCCAAATAAATATTCATAGGTGCTTGTAGACCCAATAACAGATTGCAAGGATAATATCCATTGACTCAGTCCTGTGGAAGTAAATGGGAGAGTATAAGCTTTGTTTGAAGTAGGTGGTCAGATCAGAACACATGGGTAATGGGGATAATTGGTTCTCAGCCTATAACGAATGGGGTAGCAACACATTGACTTTGATGGTGGTCCTCAGTTCCCTCGTGTCCAGAGAGCGAGCTTTTCTCTAGGTTTTCAACATTCTATTCCTTGCATCTTAGGAAATTTCTTCAATGAATGTAATGTCATTATAACCTCAAGAGTTTGTAAGCTAATACTGCATCGGTGTCTGAAAATCTCCAGATCAGTGACTGATGTGAAGCACTTCTTCAAGACATTGACCCTTCAATTTGGGAGCAAATGGTGGATACTATCCACAAAATTTCATATCCCTCCTGAAGGCTATTTGATCGCCAGTGTAAGGGGCAATTTCTGTTTGTAAAAAAAAAAAAACGCTTTTATTTTCTGTGTGTCCATAGAGGCTTAATTCTCTCTGCAATGTCTGGGCTCCTTGCTTGGCAGAATAAAGGAAATGTGTGCTTGGGCATTCTTGATGGAAGCAGGGTGCTTGATGGATCCACAAGCATACTCGGAGGTATTGCCCTTTTTTTCTTTTTGGAGTCCAACATAACAGCATATGCGCATTCTTTAACAAACGACTATGAATAAAATGCTCATGTTTTGGTCCTCTTAAGATCCATGTACCTTTTTGGTGTCTACAGATATATCGTTACGCGGCAAGCTGGTGGTATATGACAATGTGAACCAGAGAATTGGGTGGACTCAATCTAACTGTGTCAAACCAGAAAGATATCAGAGCCACCCCTTTATATAAAGAACAAATTCTCATTTGAGACTTGTATCCTCCTCCTGTATATGTTTTTGCGAGGCTTTGTCCCTCCCCACCCACATGCGCGGCACAATCGGGTTTTTTATTTGCGTAATCCTATATTGGAGACGGTGAGTGATAATAGTAAAAATTAGTTAGATTGTACATATACTTTAATGGTATAAATGGGACCTCAAGCCTCTGTGCATTCTGTACATATAGAACTGCTATCATTTTTCGTCCGCCGAAGCATTGTGGGACTCAAATCCCTTGAGCTCTGAAGGAAAACATGAAATTCTTCTGTAGAATTGGCTGGTGCGGCCCAGGAAGACAGTACGTCTAGGCCTGACCCAAGATAAAATAAATAGGGCCTAATTCCAAAAAAAACCTCAAACTTTGACGTTTGTCCCAAAAATATTCATAACTTTTTTTTGTCTCCTAAAAAACCTTCAACTTTTGATTTTGTCCCCAAAAAAACCTCAAACTTTGGTCTTTGTCCCAAAAATATTCACAACTTTTTTTGTCTAATAAAAAACCTCCAACTTTTGATTTTGTCCCAAATTGACCACAGTTATTAAAAAAAAAAAAGTGTTTCGCGCCCAGTTGAACAGAACCCATGGAAAAATGTTTGACACATTGCAGCCGCATTAATTCATTTCGAGACATAATTGAGTTACCCAAGATTCACATAAAAATTTAAGTGGGAACAAGATATTAACAAATCTTTTTCTTATACTTCAAATCTTTACCGAAACGATGATCACAAGAAAGCATTGGGGGCAGCAGTTTTTCGTCACAGAAGCAGGGTCGACAGCAGCTTGTTGTCACAGATGCAAGGTCGGCACGATGGTCCTCGGTGGAAGGCCCGATTGGTATCGAGGACTATCAACGGGTAAGGAGCCGATGATGAGGGTTGCTATTATCTCGGGATAAGGCTACACCATCGGGCGACAGTTGAGAATCACTTGGAGTTTCAACAGAAGCTAAACGGCCAATGTCGGGTCGTCGGGAATTCTACGAGATGGGTTTTGAGGGTTTTTTTGTGATCGGACTAGTAGATTTGGGACAAATTCAAAAGTTGAAGGTTTTTTAGGAGACAAAAAAAGTTGTGGATATTTTTGGGACAAAGGCCAAAGTTTGAGGTATTTTTGGGATTGGATTGGTAGACTTGGGACAAAATCAAAAGTTGAAGGTTTTTTATGAGACAAAAAAAAGTTGTGGATATTTTTGGGACAAAAGCTAAAGTTTGAGGTTTTTTTTGGGATTGGGCCAAATAAATAGAGTGATGGGGAACTTGGGCCTTGGACGGACCTGACTAATCCAGGTCGCTGCGAAGCTGGTTCCGTAATCCCATGTCCAAATAGTGGGCCTAAATGCGGTGGGCCGGCTAATTTGCTTTATATCGTTGAGATTTAGGCTGTCCGATGGTTGGTCAGGGCCCTTAGGCCCGCCCATAAGATAATTCATCTTTCATTTTTTTTTGGGCAGGTTGGGCTTTGTAAATGCCATGGAGCCATGTGTTGGTCAGAATGGGCTCTAAAAGGCCTCGGGCCTTTGGGCTCATGGAAATTCACCTTGGGCCTCCTGGCCATACTTGAGGCCCAAGAGCTATCTATCTGGCTATTGTGGGCTCATGGATGGGCTAAAGGCCCATCTGAAGAAATGCCAAAACTGTTAGAAGTGGTCACGTGTTCTGTCCTCTTTTTCGTGTTAGATAAATCAATATCTACTTCTTTTGTATAATCGTGTATCCGGACAATGCATATTCTTAAACCTACATATATATTTCGAAATGCCTATTAATCTCATCCAAGAATTGTTGACAGCTAAGTAGATTTTGTAAGTAGTGAGACTATAAACGGCAATCACCGTCTCATGACTGAATCGAGTCAGCCTATCAGCTAATTTTGAACTCTAAATTTGAGATATGAAAAGGGAAAATCCCTTAGATACATCATCAAGTTGCTCAGTATGAGGTTTCCTCTTGAGGTCGAGCAAAATTAGGAAATAAACTGGGGCCACGCCAAAAGAACAATAAAAATTCTAGCTCCTCACCATGACCTGATCACTTGACTGAAGGGCTTGACTGCTGAAGAACCTAACATCAACATCTGGGTCCTCGTTCAGCTCGGCCAGACACGGACGAATACTCTTCTCTACAACCTGCAGTTCATTTTTCAAGAGCGCCTATTTCAACAAAACTTGAACTAAATAATGCCCACAAATCTTCAGCAGAAATTAAAAGCGTGGAAGAATCCCATCCACATTGCAACTACTTGTGGCAAATTAATCTCAAAGAATCATGATTCCAAAACAAAACATTGAAATTATTTACTGTAATTCTATATGATACAAAATGTGCAGAAATTAACTCTTTACGAAACGAATATGCTTCACCAAGATAAATATGGATACTACTTACAGAATGATCGACCAGAGGAATAACAGATTGCAACACCTTTGCCGCATT
This sequence comes from Rhodomyrtus psidioides, assembly GCA_021437785.1. Lineage (NCBI taxonomy): Eukaryota > Viridiplantae > Streptophyta > Magnoliopsida > Myrtales > Myrtaceae > Rhodomyrtus > Rhodomyrtus psidioides. Next base: position 5,312,695 of record JAILYB010000015.1, on the reverse strand, counting down.
GAACCTGATATTGGGTACCCTGCCATGTATGAGTACTCTCAGCCCATGGAGCAACTCAAACAATCATATAAACAATGGAAAGGCATATGTTCTGTCAAGAAGTAAGAAATCAGGCGCGGTTTTACCTATCTTTTGAGGAACTAACAACCACTGGCAAAAGTTTTGAACAGGTGATATCGGATCCCATGACAGGTGCAAGCAGAGATATCACATGAAGAACGGTCATCCGATATAGATAGTGCGGGTTGTTTATCATGTCCAAAACCTATCCATGAATGAAAAGCTGTTTAATGGTATACTTATCCTCATAAAAGGAAATTGCAGCAAAGAGCAACCTAAAATAATAAAGCTACATTGTCTCCCATGGTAATAAGACCATCCAGGCAGAAAAAGTCAATTTCAGAATGTGACACGACTCTCCTGAATATCTTATTTATCCACTTTTTTAATAGTTTAAACAGCTTGAGATACCTGTGGAACTATATGTTCCATTGCCCATTCTGGTCCAAATTCTTCTGCAAGGCGTCTCACATTATTGGCAGCTGCATCCCGGATACTATAAACCTACAACTATCTCAATACTTATTAAAATGGATATTTTAGATGCTCCACACAGCACCACATAACCACAAATATTGACGCAGTAAAGACATTCACAAGCATTACCCCATGCACAACACCTGTAATACACAATGCAAATTATAGCAAGGAATCACCTTATCTTTCAGCCACTGCATGCACAGAGCACCAAGCTTATCATCAAAAAATCTAACACCCAACTGACTAGCCAACAGCGGTATGTACTCAATGATGGCAAGCCTAACCCTCCAGTGCCTATCCTCTGCAAGTTCAACAATAGCAGGTAATAGGGACTGGGAGAGCAGATCAATTCCAATCACCTGCAATTTAGCTTTTCCCAGTTACTAAATAGTGAAACTCACATAGAGAAAAGGACAGGTAAAACATTTACTGGGTATACGCCCTGACTGGCCATGCAAATTTTTGCTGGGAGATGATAATTAGTTCTCTACGCTACTAAGTGGTAAAAGAATGCATGTTGACTATGTAAAGATTTACCCTAGATATGTGATAGATTATACTCCCTTGACTCATTTACATATTTTAAAGATAGAAACTTCCTATAACTGGTAATGCTCAGCAAGTGTCCTTACAATACCTTAAACAAGACTTTTACCTAAGCAACCAAAATGCTTGAACAACTAGAGATCATACATATCATTTATGATAGTTGTATAACCAATCACTTATCGTAGTCATCAACATGAGCCTACACAGGGCAGCACAGTTCTGATTCACAATTAAAAGCGCTTCATAAGCTATGTGGTTCCAATAGTGTTTAGTTCCGCAAACACCACAAATAAATGATGAAAAATCTAAGATATGGAGCTCATGCATGGTTGACATGCCAAATGGACCACACATCTAGATATAAGAAGTCTAGACCAAGGATGAAGACATATCAGAATTGTCCCTGTAGTCTTGCCTTAGAAGTTCTACTTTACCTAGCATGTTCAAATGATCTAGCTACTAAATTGTAAAAGAATAAAAAGACCTTCCGTGTGACGAATATATTTATCTGTTTGGTATCACTTATTTTAAGCACCTTTTTCGTTTTTCAAATATTGCAACCCCAAACATTTTGACTTTTATTTAACACAAAACATCTAAAATCCTTCAAACACAAATAATGGCTTGTAGATCTGCATAGACTTTTGTAAAACTTCATATCATGTCTTTTAATTTCTTTTTTGTTTTAAAAGTGGAATTTGCTTAATCAAAGAAAATCCAAACGGGGTTTTTCGTTGAAGATAGAACTACATATTTGGCACTTTTTCGTTAATATTCATTCTCCAAGTCCACTCATTTGAAATATGAAAGTCTTTCAGACAAATTTAATTCAACAATCAATAAGGGATTCCGCAAACCTGGTTAACTTGATCAAGATTGCTAATCATATTCAGTCGAACATCAGGAAATTCATCTTTCAGAAGAGACAAGAATATTGGGACTAGCTGTTCAATCGTGGCATCCTGCAAGGAAAAACATGTGACGGGTTTGACCCTTTAATACTAAGAAGACTTGAATGTAATATGAAAAGGTGAAAAAAATTATAGGCATAGAATCATAATTAAAATCATACTCACAGCTAGAAAGACCATCCCCCAAACAACCCCCCCCACAAAAAAAAAAAAAAACCCACTCCCACCAATAAAACAAAAAAACCTCTTCTGAATCCAGCAACTAGGAAGATTGTTACAGTGAATAATGTAGTACACTCCCCTCTTCCAAAAGAGGGGGGTTCGGACCAAGTAAATATTGTTGATATGAGATATGGTCAAGAGAAGTGCCGGCAGACATGGACGAAGCAAAAAGGGCTTAGTACACCAACATGGTATCTGCAGTCAAACCTTTATAATCAAGCCTGACAATCTAGTTTGTATGAGTTTTTGCAAGTGACTCATCATAATTTATGAAACCAACCTGAATCCTAAGATCTTGAAAATTTTCACACCAAAATCAGGTTTGAAATTAGGTTCTTTTATGCATCACATGCCTTTTATCAGCCCAAGACACAATTCCTGGAAAACATTAAACATAGTAAAAGAAATAACTGATTTTGATTTGAGCTTTCAGGAAGCTCATAAAAGTAGCCCGAGCTTCTTTTTTCCACTCATATGCTCATTATTGCATGTGGGCTTCAAGCAATATGATGTAAGTAAAAACAAAAAGGGATATCAAAACAATGGAATCATGAAGGAAAGGCTCATAAGAGGATCAGAAAAATTAGAAACTGCAGGACAAATTCACACCGAATGGAAAAAGAAACTGCTGTCATAGAGTACCATCACTCCTGGAGCTGAACTAAAAACATATGGCATGAAGTATAAATAGAAATTCATGTGATGAGAGAGATTACAACCTTCCCTAAAATTGGTGCCATTCCCATTATGACAGAGGCCAAAGCAGACCTGACATGTTGTGATGAATCTGATGACAATTCCTGCAAAAGAAAAGGACATGTTTATTGGTTTGAATAGATAACAGCCAAACAGTGAGCTTTACTCCCCAAAAGAAACACTAGATCGCCGACACACCTTCATACAAGGAAGAATCTGCTGAATTGCAAGTTCAGGATTCAAAATCCTGCAAAAACTGGTCACTTTTCCTGCAGCAGCTATACGCACTTCAGCCTCATTGTCACGAAGCAGGCGAACATATGCAGGAACCAGGTCCGACCTGCACAAAAACAATATCCAGCAACCGGTACAAAGATTTCATCAGCAACTCCAATTATATCAAAGAGAGAATTGTGACGATTATTCTGGTTACGGACAGTGTATAAAAACTAAATGCATTGTAAGATTTTGTGGGACCACTGTCAACTGTTCTAAAAGATTAGTGAGATTTTGCGGGACCACTGACAGCTTAGCTTTTAGAACAGTTCACAACAGTCCCACAAAATCTCACATGGTATCAGAGCAAGAGGTCATAAATTCAAATCTTTCCAGGCTCCTATTTGCCTCCCCAATGAAATATTTCTACACTTAGTACTGGGCAAAAAGATCAGACTAAGCCTAAGGAGGATTGTTAGAGCAATTGAATATTAAAATCACGCATTCATCTAACAGCTTAAGCATTTCGAACAATTGACAGTGGTCTCACAAAATCTCACGCACATCACGTTCACTATTATCAGTTCTCACTACTTAGGTAGCTCGCTATGAAGCGGAAGATATAAATTGCAAACAAAAGGCTCGGCAATAGAAAAATGATTACCTAGTTGGTTCAGGACCAACAGCTTCACATAGCTCATACAATTCATGGGAAACCATGTAACGAACACGCCAAGACTTATCCTATTAAAAGAAAAGGGTATAGATCATGAGAACTTATTATGACCATACATTAACTTCCACAATTGGCGGGATAAAAGAGAACCGGTCTCATCCAAATGTGCAACTACATATTGTAAATGACAAGCGCCAATCATCAAGTTCATTAAATTAAGTTTCACAGAATACAGCTTCCAAAAGCACACCAAAAAAGGCAACAAATTTTAGCCATGCATTCCGCTTGTCTGCCTCTTCTTGAATAATATTAAAGGTGCATCCATACTTTGTATAAGAAGAGAATGAAGAAACGATCAAAGTTAGTGGAGCCCTAGGTGGACTCCTCGGATCTTACAAGTAGAAGCTGTCCTAGAAATTTTCAAACAACTTGCTTCTCTTAGTCTGCTTTCATGATCTTTATAATTCTTTTGCTGTTCAAAATCGAATATGTAAAGCATCTGAGAGGCTGAGACTGCAAGTTTTCACAAAAGATGTAACCATGAAGAGGTAATTTGAAGAGCTTTGTGCTTGCCAAAATTAGCTATTGCTAGCATGGTGATACCTTTTCCAATGGATTGACATCTCTTCCAAAAGACTTGTGTAAGACAAGAAGTACACTTGTCTGCTCTCAGAAAGAAGTAGAAATACATATACATGTATGAAGCCATACACTGGCCATGACTAGACATATCATTAAATAAAAGTACAACAAGAGATGAACTTGAACATTATGTGGAGAACTGACCAGAATTACGTTAAGACATGAAACAGAAAAGGTGTACCTGGGAGAAGTTCACCATGACAGGTAGGATATGCGCCACCGAGTCTTGGGGTCCCAACAATTTCCCAAGAGCTGCACACCCTTCAACAGCCAGTAAGCGCACAGAATCCTGACCTGAACCAATTCACAACAATGAACTCCAAGTAGTGCATTGTTTTAGGGAACAAAGGACAAAAAAAAAATAGAGAAATTCGCTGCTGCAATGTGAAAGAATGTAGCATTTGGAGCAGAGTCTGCACCACCAAAGATAACTAAAAATTTAAAAGCGAACCATGTTGTCCATTTCTATCTGCTATGTACATGATTAACATGTACTTTTGCAAATTACAACCCACACGTCTGTCCAAGTTACCTCTTATTATGCAACTTCAGAGATGAATTTCCATCCAATATATGATGCAGATTGGGCACAACCTTATTGAAGCAAAACCAGTTAAAAATGAAGCCCAAAGATATATACAGGCAAGAATCGTGAAAAAACCACTTGTTAAAGTTGTTCTTGTACCTTGCAGCAGAAGAAAATTCACTAAACAGATGATAAGATACGCTGACATTAACTACAGGGGATTTGATACTAAGACATTGTATCTGCAAGACCTATCAAATGCCAAAAGAGTGATTGACATAGTTAACTACATTTAAATTCAAAATGGATTCTACTATACTAGTTGAGAGTACAACCATGCCAAAGAATCCTGATCATGAGTACGGAATTTTATTTAATTAGGCATATATGCCGGCATTTGTCTGGCAGGCTGCAGATGCAAATTCTACTTGTCATGCATGTATTCTCAATAGGGTTAGATCGTAACTAAAAGATATCCGGAATATGGACTTTCCAAAAAGGTATTTGTTGATAACGGCACATGTGAGAATTTGCATACCATCTTGCGTTAGATCCTTGAATATACACATAATGTCAGTCTTCAGATGCATAGCTTCAACAGTAGGAGCAAATTTCCTAAGGTTTGTTGCAGCAGATCTTCTAACCATCGGCATGTCATCTCGGCATAACTGACTGTATATTACACGCAGTTCTGTCTTCAACGCTTCAGGGGCACTAGGGTAAGCAACATGAAACAAGCCACAAGCCGAAACACGAGCTGTGAACCATTCACCAGCAGCCAGCCTCTAGAAGTGAGAATCATAAAGAAAGCCAGGTATCTTTCAATCATCGTGGCTTGAGGCAATAATATGATGAAGAAAAAAGAAATAATGACAACATATAGTCGAAGTCGATCAGCTAACGCTGGATACTTAAACGCATTTCATTTGTTCACCTTAGAAATTTGGAATTCTTCCTTTTTGCATGCGCGTGTTTACATCTTAGCCATTAACGGGTCTCAAACACTACGGAACTAATCTACGAAGAAGGCATAAAAAGGGATGAGGCACAGGTTTTCAAGTATTCACTAGGCAAGATGTTTTCTCCAAAAAGAGGATAGATGAATGCCATAGCTTCATCTGTTTGTCTTTTCTAGCTTTCAGCTTACAAGAACAAAAGTACAGTTAGACCCACACAAGTGTTTCTACTCTTAAGAGAAAAAAAAAGTACCTTCATCATGGGAATGAAGTAGTCGACCACATCCTGCTCCCTCATCTGATCCCCAATCCTACACAAAGATGCAACTACCTTGTCCCTCACACAGGTTTCCTCAACAGTACAAAGTGCTTCCAGCGGCGTCAGCAACACATTAGCATGCTCAGCACCTCCGACGTATGGAACGAAAACTCCCAGTTCTTCTGCCATTGCCAGAAGCACTTCATCATCGTCATCATTGTTCTCGCTGAGAAACGGGACCAACTCCTTCCTCGTCCTCTCTTCACCAAGAGCACGAGCAATGGTAGAGAGCCGACGGATAGAGTTCAGACGAAGTTGGATATCGGCATTCTTTAGCTCGTCTATCAGCACCGCAATAGGGTACAACGGCTCCTCAATCATGGCCATGAACAACTCTCAGGTATCTTTATAGCTGCTAGCAAAATAAAAAGTGGTTGAAGAATGAATCTGCCCACTAGTTAACAGCGAACCACTTCCATTACACGCAAAATGCGATTAAACTAAGACCAGGTAAAACGAACTCAATCAACCTCCACCAAGCGGTTCTCTATATTTGGATCTATATACCCCTAGCCAAAGAGGGCACAATTGCGTTCCAATTCCAAAACCTAAAGGAACAGGCTGTATGAGGTTCCGATTCCAGGATTAGATCTAGGACATACAAATGCGAAACACGAAGGCATATGTTGGAGTGAGGACTAGATCGCGAAGCGAACGCCAACGTTCAGCCATTGATTGGTCCTTGGAAATGGAAACCCAATCGGTGGGGCGATGAACGCGGGAGAAGCATGAAGACCATACCTCTCAGGCAGCGACGATGGAAGAGAATCACCGATCGGCGACGAGAGAAATTCACAGATCTTGCGGACCGAGAGAGAGAGAGAGATGAGAGATGACTCGCTGCGTGTGCTTCTGACGTGAAATTGGAAGAGTTCGAATTCCCAAAGACGGCATCTCCAAAAATCATTCCCGCCCGTACGGCGGTACCCGTTTTTCGCTCCATCCGACCCGCGCTCTTGCTCGTGCTGCTTTTCGGATCCGATCATTCATTCGATTGGTTGCTAGAGAAAAGTTCAGTCAAGTTTTCTCCATAAGCAGTACCTAAAGGCTAAAATTACTATTTGACTATTTGTTGCTCCATGTAGCTTTGTTTTTCACTTAATTGCATAGATAAATATAATCTTTAAGGATTTAATAGAACAGGTCGAAAAGTTCAGAGCTCGATTATATTTTTCGCTAAAGGTTTAGAACTTGATTAAACCCGTTGAAATGTGAAAATTTTGATTGTATTCCGTATATAAAGTTTAAATTTTGTGATGTAATTTTTCTTGAATTATTATTATTATTATTATTATATACATCCCAATAAAGCCAGAAAAACTTATAAAATTGAAAAGCACTCGCGAATTTGGCAATTCTAATTGAAAAACATAGGAGTAGGGGGAAAGGACGATTTAAGCGCAAGATTTTCAATTGGCAAAAGCCACCTACAACAATTTAATTGAAGAAAACATAATCATTTTCATTTATAACATCATGTGTAGAGATGGTAAAATGGGTCAAGAACCCATATTTTAAATCATATTTAAGAGTTTGGGTCATAAATGGGTTGCTTAATAAACTTAAATAAGTCATAAATGGATCACTTAACAACTTAATGGGTTTTAAATGAGTCATAAATGGGTTAGCTAATGATCTAAAGTGAATCATAAAAATATTTTGACTTTTTTTTTCCCGACAGGTCTCGCGAAATCTGGGCAACATGCCCTTGCCCTTGAACGATGAGGGCCGCGATACCCTCGTAGATCTGGGCGAGCGGCCCTAAAAAAATATTTTGATTTTTTTTAATTATAAAATTGTCCACATTGTTTTAATATTAAACTTCTTGTAATAATTCTTGCTATATTGGATTAAATATAGAAGTGTTTTAGTAATATGAGTAGGATTGAGTATGGGTTGCATCGTTAAATGCACTATATCAAAATGGATCAATCTAATTCGAATCATATTCGACCCAACCCACATATTTTACACATATTTGACACATCTAATCACGTGTTTGTATCTTGTGTTTTTTAGCCTGTTAGGCATACATCCTTGAGAGACGGAATTGTATTGAATGTAAAAGAATTTTGAGATAAGCGCTCAAGTTTTTCCTACCTTCTTCATTCTTTGTTTCAACAGCGAATTGCTACGCAAAACAACCTATAATGCTAGACCGTCACATCATTGATTTACGCTAAAACTGACTAGAATGATTAGATTGGAATTTAGCGTAAAGACTAAATTAAAATTTTAAAACCGAATAACGTTGAGAAATCCATTAATTGTTTCGTTCTTCATCCTCAAATCAACAAATGTTCACGGGGACTACGAGGAAACTTTCTAGGAATGGACAAAGAAAGGCAGACGATATCTACGGCTACATCGGGCATGCTCTGCACCTCATCTGGCAACCGAAAATCACGATGGGAATTCACCGACCCCAACTCCCCAGTCGGAGACGTTAGAGCCGCAAATGGAGCCGTCGGTTCAAAAGTTCATTACAGGTCTATGGAACGAAAGCTACAACCGTGAAATTCAAACAATTGTGTACATCGACCGCGATCATAAGTAACCACTCATGGACAACAGCAATTCGTCGCGATCATAAGTAACCACTCATGGACAACAGCAATTCGTATGTGCGGTCCTCGGTTTTCAGCTCGCGCTTGAAAAACATTAAAACCATATCGTAAACGTAGCATGTAAATTATACTGACAGAAGGAACTTACAGTAACTTCCTCTAATTAAATGGAGAAAGGGGTTCCTTCTTTCTGGTGTGTTTCTCTGTCTTAAGACTTATACGACGATCCAAGCAAGATCCATTTAACGGTGTGTGCCTATTCATTCCAAGCTGGGGGCCACCTCAGTCGGATTGGACTCGAACACATCCGAGTTAGCATCTGGTTCTTCCAGGAGATCCCGAGATTGGACCGACTCCTTGTAGACCGGTGTATCCTTAAAGTCTGTAGCTCCTTCATTGTATGTCGCCACAGCTACGCCACACGCAATCAACTGCAAAGCGAAAAAGAGGCACCAGTTAAGACCTCTAGAGCTGCCAACGTTTCTTTCTCTCCCCCGCAGGAGTGAGCATGGCTTGACCTATGACACATTTACCAAGGCCAAACCAAGGAGTTCAACACATTCAAAGCCTACATTATCAAAATAAGGCCACAAGAACAGTTCGATTGTAGAAAGGTACAAGCAAATGTAAGATAAGGTTGGTTAGCAACATGCAAACCAAAGTGTTCCATTTTTGGCGGAATTCTACAGTTTTTTCCTTTTAATTTTTTTGCGCTGCTTATCGATTGGATTTGACCTTCAGGGTTTATCAACTCAGCATGACAGCCAAATACAGGCACGGCTTGCAATTGATGCTACCGCTCGTCTTCGGTAACTCACGACTACCAAATGTAAACAAACTTCTCCAAATTTTGTGAATGTCAGAAATCCAAACCCAGGTTCAGAACACATTGGTAATTAGCCAGCACTCACCGACAGGCCAAGAAGAACTGTTTGAGTTACATGTCGCAATCAATCAACAAATTCAGTACTCTGAAATCTAACGTAATTTCATTGATCAGCATTACAAAACAAAGATGGAAATTGGACTCTAAAAGTTTTAACACAGAGGCCAATCTCGAAAGAAAAAAATCACGACAAACACCGACTTAGTTTGGATGCCACAGTAGAATGCAAGCACTGAAACCATTGTTGTACCAGGCTATGCTAAGGGAACTGGGGAAGCATAACAACCGATGCACAGACAGGAACTATCACAGAAATTCAATTTGAAAGTGGATAGCTTAAAGCTTATAGGAAACGGTGAAACACCGGAGCTCTCATGCCCTCTCAAATTTTTCTGGTGTGAAAACTTAAAATAGAAGTAACTGCTTCTCGCATCTTACTCGCCAAACATAACCCAATGCGGTCACTTGTGTAAGCCCGGATAAGAGTTCTTTGGCCTCTGTCCCTCTACCACCCCAAAAAGTTTATGGTATGCAGGAGGTTGAGGTTCTTATTTACACATGAAGACTTTCAGGCATCTCGAGGTCCGCCGAAAAAGAACACCAACTCCTAAGGCGCCAATCTCAGACAAGTCTTCGGCTACTTGAAATCCTCACCATCAGCAAAGATTTCTAGAGGGAAAGGGACATTCACCAGAGATAAAAGCCCCTCTGCAAAGAGCTCTTACACTGAGTTATCGGGTTGTCGTACGCGAGTTAATCAACTTTCAAGGTCGTTAACTACTACAATAGACAGTTTAAGGGCATAATCTCGAACAATTACACAGGATCGGGGACACAATAAACCCGCTAAACCATAAGAAGATTCCATGTTAGTCCGAATTAATAATTAGGAGTGAGGTCATGGGTGAAGTATCTAGAGCCTTTTCAATCAACTGTGAGCAACATGAAGTGCTCGGAATAAGAGATGGCCTCCATGACAAACCATGACTCCTCAGAACCGAATCTTCCCCCCAAAACCTTCATCCATTCACCCGCTTCCTTATTATTTTTTTATGGCGTTGATAAAAGATTACGACTTCTCAGTTCCATAACTTCTGGACTAGATCGAGCTTCAGCAAATGCAACCATCAGACACCGACAACGCACAAAACGCATCAACCTGAACCCAGAACAGAGTCCCACACGGGCAAAGAAGGAGCATTCGAGATTCTCACCGCGAAACCGATGCCGAAAGCCCACAGATACTGCACGAAGAACCCAAGAGCGTCCCACTGACTGCCCTCCCAGAAATCAGGCTTGTCCCCAGGAAGCTCCGGCAGGAAATACCCGTCGTCACCAGCGACGCCGGAGCTCTCCATGGCGCTGCTCTCGGGCCCCACCCTCTCGATCTCGGCCGTCCCTTGGCCTTGGCCGTAATCTTCACCGTCCTCCTGGTCCTTGGTGGTCGTCGTGGTGGTGGTCCTCCGGTTCTTGCTGTCGAATTTTCCGGTTCTCGAGGAGAGCCTCTTGGCCGAGGCTATGTGGAGGGTTCTTCTGGGTGAGAGGGGGAAGATGAGGTGGCGAATTGGGACGGTAGAGGTGGTGGTTCTGGTGGCGGTGATGCGGAAGATGCTGCCACCTCCGCCACCGCCGTGAACTGTAGTCAGAGCCATGAGGGAGTGGCTGAGAGCGTGTGCACCGGGGATCGTGAGCGGGTGGATAAGAAACGCACGTCAAGTCGAAAGAAGTTTGGAACGATGAACGAAAAATAATAAGGAGAGTAATCCTGGCCGTTGTTAGTACTTAGTGCAATTAAATATAAAATCACGTATTTATTTAATGATTTAGATTTTTAAAACAGTAAGGGTAATTTCCTAAAGTATTTTTTCCAAAATCACAAATTTGAGAAATGTTGTGAAAAGAGAAAAATTGACTTGGTATTTTGAAATTGAATATTTGCAACTGCCGAGCTGAGTACTTACTGCAAAAACTCAAATTTCGCTGCTAACAGATCCAATACCCTCGTACACATGTTCGGAAAAACTTATTTTTCACGTCTAATAGATCAAAAACTCTTGTAGAAACGTTCGAGACTTGCAGCCGATTGCATCTTTAGTAAAATGGATAAGTGACCTCATCCACCAAGAAAATTGAAAACATAAAATATAGGTACACTCCATACATATATATATACCGGCGCGACAAGGAGGCATTGTAAATTCAGAGATGTTCGTGATTGTAATTTCACGGATCTGAGTAGTGGCTTTTAAGAGAAAGCGAGGCCTAAAAATTTAATAGATTTATAAGATTTACTTTAATCAAGCGTACCGCTATCATGCGACTAATAAATAGATGTGAAGAGAGGCAATTCAAAGGGGGCCGAATCGTGATAAAATAAAAATTGCTTCTTCTTCTTCTTTTGCCAAAATATTGCTCGAGATATATTCATAGAAATTCAAGAGTTGTTCAACAAAAAGTGCGATAAAGAAGCATCCAAACGTAAAAAGAAGATCACAAAGAGGTTTGAGAAATGCTAGCGATCCAAAATGACGAAAGGAAATTCGGACAATGGGCTTTACGACCCAACTCCCCACTTTGTTTGCAGATCTACAGCGGTGGGAAGGAGAGATGGAGTTGAAATGGGCCACGCGGGCGGACACGGGCCTCCCTCATCAACCGACGACTCCAACCCAGCAGTTCATTCAGGATCTTTTAGCGACGAACAGCCTCGGGGTTTCGACCGGCGCCAAAGAGTTCCGTTTGAATGGGCGACGAACGACGGCACTTTCGTAGCAAAATCCATCCCTCCTAGATCGCACCTTTTGAGGCGGATGTGCTATACACGGTCCTTATGGACATTTGTCCTTGTCAGTTGTAAAAGGTTTATGTGTCGATCGTCTCCCGATCCACTAAGAAAAATGCTTGTCCATCATGCTCTGACTTATTTGTGCTCTTCCTCTTTGTAGTCACTAATAGCATCATGGGAAAAGCCCTAGAAGTATCACCTGATGTAGCAGGAATGGTATCAATTAACCCACTCTTTTTTTTTTCTTTTGAAAAATAGTAAATTCTGGATAGAATTCGGCTATCAGAAAGATTACCACATATGACATAAAATTTCTCGGCCGATTTTGAAAAGGGGCTCTCTAACGTAAAAGACCCAATGAAAAAAAAAAAATAGGATCTGTTTTCACATGAAATTGATATATCCATATATTTCGGATTTCTATGTATGAGATGATAAAGTATGGCAAAATCTATACCAAGAACTGGTTCATGAAAAAGTATACGTAGAATACCAAAGGGAGTTATTCATGTTCAAGCAAGTTTCAACAATACCATTGTGAATATTACAGATGTACATGGTCAAGTAATTTCTTGGTCCTCAGCCGGTACTTGTGGATTAAATGGTACAAGAAGAGGGACACCATTTGCTGTTCAAACTGCAACAGGAAATGCTATTCGGATAGTAGTAGATCAAGGTATGCAATGAGCAAAAGTCATGATAAAAGGCCCTGGTCTTGGAAGGCAATTCGAGCTATTCATAAAAGTGGAATATTATTAAATTTTGTACATGATGTAACCCCTATGCCACATAATGGTTGTGGGCCTCCTAAATAAAGACGTGTGTATAAATCAAAATGAAAGAGATTTCAATAGAAATAAACGATTTAATGATCTGGTTAAATAATATTATATTGTTCGAGAGAAAGTAAGAGTATCTACTCAGACACTACAGTGGAAGGGTGTTGAATCAAGAGCAGACAGTGTCTTTATTATCTTATGAAAGGGCAAGCCGATGCAATAGGCATTGCAATGCGAAGAGCTTTGCTTGGGAAATAGAAGGAACATGTATCACCGCTGCAGTTTCAGTCTTTAACGTTGTAATGATGCGAGCGTAATAGATATGGGTTAATAGCTCAACTTACGTGTGCATAACCGACACGACTCTTGAGTTCACGTCATTTGTAGATGTTTTCCCCCCGTCTGTAAGTAGACATGTCTCCTTAGTTCAGAATATGATTTGGAAGAAATCCTCAAAATACTCATATAATTCTCTTGTAATAGTTCTCTTAGTGTGCCGGTTTGGAAGAGTGTTCGATTGAATCGGGGTTTTAGGTACTATGCACGTCAGCTCAGAGATCAGACCCTGCGAGATCGATTTGTTTTGTCGTAGGTCTTGAACATTATTGCTTAGATTTGTCTAATTTCTTCTTAAAGTGTAGTAGGAAAAATATCGGTTGCCCATCTATCGTGATCTAACGGTTGTTGCGGTCCCAAGAGCAGCGTCGCAAATACAGCATAACGGTGCCGCTAGGCTAGCTGGACTGGCGAAAGAATTTCTGTATGCAACAAAATAAGCTCGCACTTATGTTGCTGTCGACTTTCAAGCCGAGACAACATGGAAACGCGTAGCTGCGCCGCGTTTCATTCGGCCCACTCCTTGACGTACGTTTGAATCTGACCCAGTTCGAGAAATGAGCAACCAAGCGACTCCACCACCACACGCCCGTGGTCCACTCCACTGCCAAATATTTAATGCAAAATATCTCCGTCTTCTCCATCATCGCTCGTCAGACAATTTCCGGCACAGACGATTGATAACGATATTGACAAAGGAAATATCCCAAAATCATGCTCTCCCTTTCCCGTCCTATGGCCCTCCCTTGCCCTCCAAATTGTCGCTTGCTTTAAAAAAAAAAAACAATCGATCGATAAAATTTAACAATTCCTTAGATTTGAGAACCTACCCAGTGAAATATGATACCTAAAACCAACCTTAGAACCTATCCTATTTTTTTCGATCCGATTCCATAGTCAACTCGAGAATCTATTACTCTTTTGTTCATTTTTGTAGCTGCTAACAAAATAATATGACCAACAATACAATTCACTTTTGAAAAAAAAAAAAAAGAAGGAATGAAAAAGGGCAAGCGAGCAAAGCGAATCAAGAACGAGTAAAGCAATGAGGAGGGCTAGTCACGAGGGACTAGAGAGAGCAGAAGAGAATAGGATTTTAAGGGCGCGCATGAATGTCATTTTATTTCTCATTTTTTTTTTGTTTTTTTGTTCCGAGGAATAGATTTGAAAGAGAAATGCGTTTGACAATGCAATGTAATTATTTTTTTATTTCCGGACAAGATTTTTTGTTAAGAAATAGATTTGAATGAGAAATGAGAAGTTAAAAAAAATACTCTTTTTTTTTTGTTTTAGAAACAAAAATTTGAAACAAATTTGCTCATTCTTTCTCACCCATCCCCGCCGCTGCCGCCTATCGCAGCCATTGGCCGCCGCCCATCGGCCGATTGCCGCCGCTGGCGACCTCCGCCGAAAAATAGGGCTACGGAAGAAAAATTTTATACTATTAAATTTCTGTTTCGAAAATAAAAAAATTACATCGTTATCAAACGCATTGAGAAACTCGTCTAGGAAATAAAAATGAAAAAATTTATTTCTTATCAAAAATAGAGCCATGAAAGAGAAAGACATTCATGCGCGCCCTAAAGTTCCCGCTCCGAATAGGAGACGGTCCATCGGATCTCCGAATAAGAGATGGTCTAATCCAATTTTTGAGTAAACGTAATCTAATATTTGAACAAATGAAATTTTTGAAAGATGACATTTACAAATCATTTATGCCATTTGTCCTTCCCGAAATTGCAAAATCTTCCACGGACCCAAACCTGAGCAACCCCTAGCACCCCACACAAAAGTTAGGTGGTTTGAGTTTGGAATTTACTATTGGGATTCCGAGCGTGTAGGGGTAAATCTGGAACTCGGGCGGACAAGTTCGAAAAGAAACTTGTTCGTAGACCAAACAAGAAAAAGCGTAATGCAAAGATTTTTTTTACCTTTGTTGGTATTTCACGAGGAGAGGCGAAGTGGTAAAAGGATGAAATCTTGGGAATTTCCGCCATTTATGGTGTCGAACGGACAAGGCAACGGTCGCATTCAGGCTTCAATTCACGTGATGGCAGTTGCTCTTTGCTTCAAGTCCAAAACCGGGGAGGCGCTCCTGAAAAAGCTTCGAGATTCCTCCCAGGCTCCCACAGAGCATTGCTTTTGTCACGTGTCACGTCACGTGATCGGACATATGCCCAATTACGCATCTGCCCCGACGTTCGCCTCTTTATTTCATGGTTCTCAAATTTTTTTTTTGGTCGAAACTAATTTTTCTCAAACTCAAAAGTCCCAATATCCCGACTGCCGTTTTAGGTTAAATACTGACTCATTTTAATTTCTGTCGGAAAATCGATAATAGCAAAAAATAACAACAATAAAGTTTCCACAGGGCCGATTAGGTTCTCCGTCCGTTCATCCACCTTCACGGGAACACCGAATCATGATATTTTTTTTTTGTGGGGTCATGTACAACCTATCAAATATCAACACCGTATGCGTCGTCGGAAACGTTTCCGGCGAAGGGGTTCAAGAGCGGAAAAAAAAAGGGCCGGTCAAATCGCCGGCAACGACTCCGGCCGCCACAACATCTCCGGCCCGTCGTCCGGTTCACAACTACCTTCCGGGAAATCGAACAACCCCCCTAACATCACGAACTCGTTGCCCGTTGCATTGTTATTGCCGTCGCTAGTAGCCTCGGGCACAAACTCGAATGAGTCGTAGCCCGACATCTCGTTCTCAAAGGCTATCGTCTCGCCGAATCCGAGCCCCGCCGGCGTCGGTAACTCGCCGTCGGCGACCTTTCCGTCGTCTTCGGCGGAGGAACCGAAGCTCGGAGGGAGACCGAGCTCGTCGTCGGAAGCTTCCAGCAGGTAACCGAGCTCCGACCGGGTCTCGGCCGCTTCCAAGCTCAGATCTAGAGCCGAAGGCGCCTGAGGGAAGAGTATTTCCTCCTCGAAGCTTCTGATGACAGAATCGAGGCCTTGGATCGCCGGATCCCGGTCCGTGACGCCGTCCGAGTCGTCGAGTATGTCAAGCAGGTCGTACTGCATCCGCTTCGCCTCCGGCGAGCACAGGTCCGAGTTGGCCGAGTCGAGATTCGGGTCGGGGACGTCTCCGACCCGCTTCGACTTGGGAGAGCCGAGCTCCGAACCGGCCGAGTCGACCCGAGTGAGGTTCGACTCGGGCGAGTCGATGGCGGAGTCATCCCGCGCTCGCTTCTTGTCGTTCTTCTCTTCCATTATGACGGAGAGGTAGAGAAACAGGCGAGAGAAACGTCTTCAGCTTCAAAATAACACAGTCGCGAGGCGAATGAAGGTCAACCCACGCGCAGAGAGAGAGAGAGAGAGAGAGGCGTAGAGCGGATGACGTACAGGTCGAAGTGGGATGGTTGGGGGAAAAGTTAGGTTATATAGTGGGATTGGTTCAATTTTCCCGAGAAAATGAAAAAGAAAGAAAATCGAGCGAGAAAGGTAGTTGCTAACTGGGGAAGAGAGAGAGAGAGAGAGAGAGAGATTTGGCTTGGGAGATGTAGAGAGAGAGTCGTGGGTGTCTCTGGTAATGGGGGCAAAGTGGGGCGACTGGATTTATAGTTTCGAGGGGAAGAGAGAGAGAGAGAGAAAGTGGAAGATCTGTCGAGAGAGAGAAAAGGGTTAGGTGTGGGCGAGGAGGGGGAAAGTGGGTTTGGAGGGTTTATATAGGAGTGGCCGATTATCGTCGGCGATGATGCCCTCTCCCTCCACCTTCAAAACGAAGAAGACGATGGGGTTGTGAGACACGCGCTTGGAGCGCGTAGAAAAAAGCCAACACCCTCGCCCCCCCGCCCCTCCTGTCACGTACACGTACAACGTAATCTCTCTCTCTCTCTCTCTTCGAGAAAATATTATTCATTTGTCTTTTTTTCCTTCCTTTTTTTATTTGCCACTTTTTCCTTTATTTCCTTTTTCTATTCTGGCAGATTAAACTACATTTAAGTTCCGCCTTTGAAGTCCGGCGTGGGCCCCGCGCACGCGGGCCGGAGGGGGGGGGGGGGGGGGTCAAGTTTCGATTCCTGTGGTTAGCTCCATCGGCTTCGGTGGAGCGATATCCAATGCTGTGTTTTTGGCACGCGACAGGGCGTGTTTTGGACACGCCGGATTCGGATCTTCTCATGAGAATTTTCATCGCTTGACTATGCAGCCATTAACCTTTATTATATTATACTATATTATATTATATACACGATAATTTTTTTTTATAAAAAATGAATTGTGACGTGTTCCGAGAGTATTTTTCTCTGCGCGACAAACATTCTTCGCCGGCTTTAAGAACAAGTCATTATCGTGTGGTTCGGCGAAGTCGTATTAGCCGCAAAAAACGAGTCGGGGCTTATCGTTTAATCCGGGTGGGGGCGAGCAAAAAATTCCTTCTTCTGGATTGACCAGATAAGGACGACACGTGGCTTCGCGGGGCGCTTTCTCAATGTGGGAAAAAACCGAAACGCAGCCATAGATTTTTTTTTTTTTTTAAATATCTGCGTGGAGTGCCCATGCCATTCTAGATTTAGCCATTTGAAAATTTGGAAAAAGGATTATGCAACGACAACACGGATGGACAGGGATAATTGTCCAAAAAAAAAAATTGACAGCTAATTCAATCATAAATATTTTAATAATTTATTTATCTAATCCTAAATCTTTTAATTATATAAATTTATTCCTGAACTTTTTGAAATTTTTCCAAGTTAATCTCCATTTTTAAAGGTACTTTTTCATTGATGGAAAATTATTTTTTTGACTCATTTAATTTCTATTGTGACAAAAAAAAAGAATAAATTTTATTAAAAATTACTTACGTCAGCATAAGCCATGCCACATAAGACGATTGGCATGGTCATCGGCAATTTATGATCGAAATTAGTTAGATAGACTCGTTTGATCAAGTGTAAAAAACAAAATTAATGACCCGATTGGCTTAAAAAGCTTTTTTTTTTGACAATTTTCTCCGATTGAAAGATCCAACAGCTTCCGGACGCGGCTTCGTCAATTCACAAGGAGAGACCATCTAACTTCTCTCCTCCTCGTCTTTAACTTGCGGAGAACCACTTGCCTCACACAGATGACGCCTGCTTCCGTTGGACCTGAAAAATCCAATCGCCAATAGCCAAACTCACTAGAGCCAAAAGGCCGCTCCGGCTTGGAGCTCGCCGCCGTTGCCGTTGCCGTCCCCCCACCTCGATTAAGTGGCGGGGAGCGTAACCAATGGTCATTGACAGGGGCCACCGGCGGCTGCGGCGACGACTGCGGTAGGGCAGCGGGTCGAGAAAACAAAGGTATACTAATAATGATTTCCCCAATAATAAAACAAGCTCGACGCAATCTTCCCCCTCGAATTTTTTTCTTGCGTGCAGTGAAGGGGGAGAAATATAAAATGGCGGGGAACACGATAAAAAAAAAAAAAAAGGTTTCGATTAGGATCATGTTGTCTCGTAAACAATTGATAGATCTCGAATATCGAGACATTTTTGTTGGACCACTTAAAGCGTACTTACACTTTCCTTTGCTGTATTATTTATTCCTCCAAATTTGGCAAGCCTTTTGCAGATCTCCGGCTACAGGGAGCTTCCTCGACATCCGACGTAGATCGCGACCGGATCAATATACGTTGCATTCGTCGGGTCGGGTTTTCGGGGAGGGTTGGTTATGTGCATGGTTTTAATTGTGTGATACGAGTTTGATTCGTGATTTCGTTTACTTAGTCCGAACTTTTGGAGCGGAAGCTCAAATTGCAAACCGGCAATCACCCCGACATTATTTCGCAAGTTTTCGCGGCAGATGAAGCCGAGGGCTACGTTATCCGTTGACATAGTAAGTGCGTCAAAAGCGCTAAAACTTGTTATGAAAGTACAATTGAGTGCTATAATATTGACAAAGTGCGATGAAATCCTAAAATTTGTCTGAAAGTATAATTAAATCTTAAAACTTTCAAAAAGTGTGATCAAGTCCTAAAACTTGTCAAATTGCTAAAATCTAAAGATTGTACTTTTTCGAAAGTTTTTAGGACTCAATTGTACTTTCGTGATAAGTTTTAGGATTCGAATGTATTTTGAGATAACTGAATTACTCTTCTCGTCACGAGTTTTAAGGACACCCTTTGTTGAAAAATTAAAACCATAAATCATTCCCATAAAATTTATTGGGAAATGCGATAAATAATTTAAAAAATATATATTGTTGGCGGTTCCGATTAGACAAAAGGTGGGGCCCAAAGAGGAGGCTGGTAGCCTGGTACCACCCTTCAATCTCGATCAAGGAAAATGCCTCGACCCCGTTCCATACGCTTCAGAGGAAATAATTAAGTCCTCAAAAAGCGGTGCTGAATTGATGGAATTTCAGCTCCTTACGTGATCGCCGTTTCCGCCGTTCATTGCCCCACGGTCCAAGCCTTGAACCAATCGACGGTCGAGATTTCACTGAACGAATCCCAATCACGGGAGCCGGGAAAACAGAAGGAACGGGTTTCTTCCTAATTATTACGAACAAGTGGGCCGGATCCGGGGATCTGAAGCCACGTGCCACGCGACAGCAACATGGCGAGCCGCCGTAACCCGAAGCCGAGCCGCGAGCCGAAATCGGCGCCGGCATGGGGTGGGGGAAAAGCGGCTTCACCAGTTCCGAGAAAGCGAGCTGCCTTTTGCTTTTAACCAGGGTCAGTGGTGACCATGCACGGAGCCACGTCACTTGCTGGCCGCAGCACGTGTCGCTGTCCCCACGCGAGCCGCTTCTGCCGAACCGGTCCACGCTCCACGGTACCGACTCTCCGGAGATCGTACCGCCCATTAAGTCATTAACTCTGACGTGGTTCTCACTAACCAGCGTTACACATGTTTATGGAAAAAAACAAAAACAAAATAAAAATAAACGAATACTAGCATGGTCTTGGCCCAAAAAATTATATTACAGATCAAAAATTTTAAAATCGCCAAAAATCACAAATGGATATATCACGATAAATTGATCCAAACTAATTTTTAGATCATCAAAGACTCAAAACTGATACATTCGAGGCACATTTATTCATCGTTAGCTTTGTTAAATTTTTATTGTTATATTATTTAATTCGATGATACATGATAATAATTTTGTGGGTGTGGCAAGTCGACATGAAATTTCATCTCTTTCTCTTTCTTCACGAAGACGAAGACGATGATGAAGGAGATTGCTCGACCACGAGGAAAACGAAAAAGAATCAGAGTACTCCGATGGGAAGAGAGACTAGCACCCGGATCCCCTACTAGGGAATGAAGATTTTTTTGGCCATTAGATTTTTCCCCCCCTTATGGCAGGGGATCCGAGCCCAGAGAGACTATGCCCTACTTCTTTTCAAAGGAGCGCTCATTGAAGAAATGAATTTTTTGGTTGATTGAGTTCTTGTCATATGTCACCAATTTTCGAGCAACAAAAAAAATGTCACTAACTTAAGTAATTTCACTAAAATTTGATGGAAACTAATAAAGGTTGGATATTTATATTAACTTAGAATTTTTGGTAACTTAAAAAATAAATTTTGATAATTTTTTTTTATAGATATATCAGTATTTTGAAAAAAAAATTACGATAAAAATTAATTCGATATGTGATAACGAGTTCTCAAATGATTCGTTCAGTCTTAAAAAAAAAAAAAAAAAAAAAAAGAGGTTCACTCTTGGATAAGGTTAGCACCGAAGTTGGATTTCCCACCTTTTGAGAGGGGTTAGGAGTAGAAACGCGTGCGCGAGAGAGTAGGGTTTCGTAACTTGTCATGCGGCTTGTAAAATAGAATAAAACAACACACGACCAGAAAAAAAAGGAAGGAAAAAGAGAGAGAGAGAGAGAGAGAGAGGTTGGCACCGCTTGAGGACCTTCCCGAGACCGGTTCTACCGGTAACAAGTTTTCCCGAAGAGAGGCTGAGATTGGATCGGAGCGCGGTGGCACGGAGGTCGTAGGCCCCGTGCAGGTGTTGTTTATTCGTGATCGTTGGCGTTGTCAGTCGGGTAAGCGAGAATCATCATGAGCATGAACAATACCATCCCTTTTTTTTTTTTTTTTGGGGTGTTGGGGGGGAAGGTTCGGTCGAATTGTCGTGAGATTCACGACGTGGGCAGGTCGAAGATGTTTTTCTCGACATCGGGGTCAGAAGTTTCGCGCGAAATCACGAGACTAGCCCTATGTATGAGGGGGCATGATGGGATGGTGATGGATTAATAGGGGGCCCCGCAGGAAAAGGGAGGTAGTAGATATTATTATACAGGAAATCGAGACAGCGACGATGACGTGTCAGTATAGCTAGCACCTTAGCTCTAGCTCCTTCTTGGAAATTTTCTTGACTGGGACCCGCGGTATTTATTAATATTTTGTTTTTTTTTTCTTTTCTTTTTATATGTGATCCAGGGTCTTCCCGAATGTGATCCCTGTTCGAGATTTTTTCATAGGACCCTCGGTCAGATCAGATCCACATTGAAATTTCATTCCAAAAATCAAAGATATCGTGGCTGGTCTCGTCCACGTGAATTTCGATTTTTCTTTTTTTCAACATGATATTTCATTTACTTCCTCTTAGAACGTATCGGTTTGAAAAGCATGACTTCGAACCAAAATAAATATCTAATAAACTTCGAAACAAAACAAAACAAATTCGTGGTAACACAAAAAATAGTAATAATAATCATCAGTGCAGGATTAGGATTATAGATCACACGCTCAAAGAGCACACCTAAATCATCTTCGATAACAGGCACACACCGAAAACTCCATCTAATACTACGGCTTTGCCTTTCGGTGGTACGTGCGCCCCTATGTTTGGCGTCCCCAACATCATCGCTAAGCAAAGTGAAAAGGTTGAACGAGCGGAGATCTGGCATTTATGAGAACGAAATTTTCACGAAACTCATCTGATCTCTTTTAAATTTGAACTTGTTCACTATCGAAATCCGAGAAAAACAAAGCTCCGAAAATATACATATAAAAAAAACCTTAAATCTAAATTAGATCGGGATGGAGATCTCTTCGAGATCTGGACTAAATAAAAAGAAAGAAACTCCCAAACGGGAAAAAAAAAAAATAGAAGAGAAGGAGGTGACGGCTGCTCTGAAAAAAAAATAAAAAAAAATTCTTAGGGTAGAATTCTTTTGTAAATTTCGGTCTATTCATTGAAATTTAATGAATTTCCTCCCTTCATTGCTTCAACGAGTGACCCTCGGACATTTGCCTAATACCTTAAAAGACGTCTAATTTTAACTCTTATCCTAATTTCTTGATTTGGGCCGAATAAAAAGAAATCAAAATGAACAACAATTTTCGTTTGTATTTATTTCCTAGATCCGAATAAGAATGTTTTATAAAAAACCTCTAACTTTAGATGCAGTCTCGATTCCGCCTTAAACATTTTTCGTCCAGTAAAAAATCTCAAAATTTAGGTCATGTCTCAATTATACCCTAAACTATTCTCTGTCTCACAAATGACCTTCAACTTTAGGTCAAGTGCCAATTCTTTCATAAACTCTTTTCTTGTCTCGTGACAAAATCTCAAGTTTAGGTCACATTTCAATTTTACTCTATTTTTTTTGTCTCATAAAATAACACAAACTTCTACTCGAGTCATATATCTATCTCCACTAGCTCTCCATTAAAACTGCCCTTAATGATTTTGCGATCAGCATTCGATCTCTTTGTGCTTGGAAATGTTCCGTCTCTCGCGGTCGAAGAGCTCACGGTCGTATTACTTAGATTGCTTGTGCTTGGGAGTTCTCTATTTCTCGATTGCCAATAAGAAATTTTGGATGGAGGGTTAATAATGGCAAATTTGGGCGCGCATGGCAACACTTTTCCACCAGAAATCAACTTATGGTCAGAAGTTGATTTCTCTGTTTATCCTCAAAAGCAGAAGTTGGTTTTTCTACTTCTGCTTCAAATTAACTTCCGATTAGAGAAATTCATTTGGTAACAGTTAAAAATTTATACTTTTGAAGCATTATTAACAAAATCTTCGATTGCGGCGGTCATCGGCAGTCGGCGGGCAAGCGGCGGTGGTCGATAGCCGTTGGCGGGCGGTGGCGGTGGTCGGCAGAGGCGAGTGTGGTTCAAGAAGTGATTCTGGAGCCGAGAAATTGAAATTTTTTACTTCTCAAACTTGGTCAAAAACCTTACCATAAATTAAAATCCTACCAGAAGTTATTCTGGAGCCGAGAAGTCAATTTTTTTTATCAAATGAATTTCTACTTCGAAAGCGTTTTTACCAAACGGATTTCTCTGTCAGATTGACTTATGGTAGAGAAATTGAGAAGCAAAAGTATTGTCATGCAGGCCCTTTGTGACTCAAATAAAATTTTTTATTTTTATGAGACTGTAAAATACTTTGGGTGAATTTGGGACTGAACGACAAAAATTGGGACAAGACCTAAAGCAAGGGGGTTGCTTCCATTACCTTAAAAAGTGGTTGTAATTAGTGTTGGGAAATCTCTGTAGGTTCATCCTCCAACTTCAAGACCAATTAGCGAAAGAGAACATGCTTGACTAGGAATCTGTCGTGCGGTGGTTGGATTTAGGGTTTAGTGGCAAAGGATTGATTGCCTCAGAGGGCCCCAAAAAAAAAAAAAGATTATTCCTTTCTTGAATTTATCCAGGTAAATTTCGAGAAAGCGATGGACGAATTATTCTTGCAGGCTTGACCACAATCGCTTGATCCACACCATATGCTTAGCTTCTTGTAATTAATTGGGTCCCCTGCCCTCATTCCTCGAATAAGCCGTCGCGAACCAACCCACTTTCCTTAAAAGAAATTCGATCTAACTTCGAAATTGATCCAAGAAAAAAGTGATTTTCATCAAAATTAAGTGTTTTTTTTTAAATCATTAAACGGGAAATTTTTTTTTGGATAAGTTGTTGTTTTGGAGTTTTACATAAGATGCGTTCGATTCACTTAATCTCTGCAAATCCTTCTCTCTATCCATTGTCAATCTTCGCGCTTAAGCTGGGTCAAAAATCTCCGCCTATGCGTATGGGTTTACCTAACATTTTGAAAATTCAAAACCACGACCATCTTTGCATAGATAACTTGCTGCGGTAGGTTACATGTTTCGATTGAGCTTGGGGCCAAGAGAAAGACACGGAAATAATCGCATTATGTCCACTGCCTTTACGACAATTGTCTACACACTATAATCTCCGGAGGGATTGGCCAAGTGTCGCGGGCCGACAGATTCGGAGTCGCGAAATAGCTCGGGCGGCACTTGGTGAGTCGATAACACAAGGACAACCTTCTTTATAAACATTATTCCTCAAAACAGTACGGTGAATGGCGTACTAACGCCGGATCGTGCCACGTCCGGTTTAACTCGCGCTTCTATACCTAGAGCGAGACATACAAAACACTTTTGGTACAATGGATGGTTTCGGCTTGCCTAGGCCTCATTAGCTCCCGATCATTTTGCGCATAGGAAGGCAATCTCGCTTTCGATACAATGACTGATTTCGGGCTTGCCATGGCCTCATTAGCTACCAACCAGTTTGCGCACGCAGAGGTCAATCCCGCTTTCGGAAATCCTCTAAGATGGTATTCATTCTACTGCAGGACTCCTAGCACAAACACCATGACGCCACTCCCATGAACCAATTGGATCATCCCTTCTACATCACTCACTCCTCGCCCTGTTGCCACAAGGCTCCACTCTTCAGCTCACAAGGGTACGAAAAAAATCGATCCAGGACGTTCTTCCCCAACCAATGTCGTAATGTCATCGTTGAGGGCTACTGTGTCACTTCCTTGCGTTCTCAACCATCGATCCACTCCCTCGTTCGTGAATCTTTAGACACTTGTGCTCTCCC
This sequence comes from Rhodomyrtus psidioides, assembly GCA_021437785.1. Taxonomy (NCBI): domain Eukaryota; kingdom Viridiplantae; phylum Streptophyta; class Magnoliopsida; order Myrtales; family Myrtaceae; genus Rhodomyrtus; species Rhodomyrtus psidioides. The sequence continues at coordinate 5,287,269 of JAILYB010000015.1, read as the reverse complement.
TGACAAGCGTCGCATCCTAAACCAATCGAGCTCCCTCGACAACACGTTCTTTCGCATACTAGACTTCCCATGATCTTAACATAACAATGGGGGTTTCTTTCATAGTTTCAAACGTGGTAACGAACCTCCTCTTCAAATTCACTCATAATCCATGAATGATTTCCTTATTCGCCGAGCAATTCGGCTCATTCATGTCTCCTCCCATTGGCATCCTAGAAGCTTGCGGAGAGTCGCACCTTCTCCGAACCTTCCTAACCTCAACGATCACTCATCTCCATTAAAAGGACAAGGTAGACCACATGCTAGCGCTATCTTAATCTCCCACCTACTGGAGGGATCCTACTCATTTCTCACGGGTCGATAGATTCATGGCTACAGAATAGCCCATGCGGCGACGGTGAGCCGAGAACACCATGCCAATCTTTTTTCTAAAGATTGTTCCTAGTAACAATATGTCGAATCACATCATTATATCGGATCTACCACGCCCGGTTTAGCTCAAGCATCCAATCTCTCAATCGAGATATTGAACACTTCGGTATAATAATTGATTTTGGTTTACCATGATCTCATCAAGAGAGCGGCATCATCTTCTGATCAGTTTGTGCACGGGAGGCCAACTGCGCATGGGAGATCCTCTAATTAAGTTGGTATTCATTTTACTTCAAGATGCCAACGCAAATACCCTGACGTCACTCCTATGAAACCGGTCGTATTAACCCTTTAGCGTCACTCACTCTTTACCCCGATGACACAAAACTTTACTCTTCAGCTCACAAGGGCATGTGAGAATTCGGTGCTTGACACAAGGATGATAAGCTAAAATGAGGAGAAGTTTCTTAAAAGCCCTAAGGCCCTGTCCGTTTCGCGGAAAAATAATGATTTGAAAAATATTTTTCAAATCATTCTTGTTTCGCTTGAAAAATTAATCAATGAAAAAAATTCATTAGCGATAACAATACATGTATAATTATTTTCATGGAGATGAAAATTTTTTCGTTTTTTTTTTTTCATTTTTGCAACTTGTAGAAGCGATTGTTTTTAGCAAATATTTTTCAAATCATTCATTTTTCTCGAAACAAACGGAGCCTAATCTTTGAAAAAAGTGAAATCGGGTTTCATTTTTTAAAAACTTTGAGCAATCGAGTCTTAAAACTTGTTCATAAAGTCTATGTAGTTAAGTACTTTCAGGTGTGACTTCAATCCCCGAGACCCCATATTATGGTCAATTTCGGACCGTCATATGAAAAGTTTGTCAGCGGAGGACTCGATCACAGGTCGAGTTCGATTTTGTTTCCGAAGTAAAGTTTAGAACTTCCTACTAAAACTTGTGCATTTGAATTTGATGATACTTTGACTAGTAAGAACGTCAAATTTGACTTCCATCAACCGGAGGAAGAAATTATTCCCACATATGAAGATAAAATATTGGGAAAACGGTATAGATCTATTTGGGGGTTTGAACCCGTGATTCTCTTTCAATTTCAAAAAACGTTTCGGGATTGAATTCTAGATGCCACACCCTCGCCCTTGCTTGCAAGGAACGGCTACCTTCCCCGCCTCACATGACTTTTCAATTTGACTTCGCACTTTGTCCGAACCTAAAATATTCCAATTTATTTTTTATTTTTTATTTTCCGGTTTCTTACTATTTAAATTAATATTAATCGATCCGAACCGAACCAAAACCGAAAGTTTTAAAAAAGAAAAGCGATTTGCCGGGCGCATATGCTTGCGCAATTTCGCGAACTTCAGAAGAAGAAGAAAAAAAAATGGACAAGACGGGCAATAATCAAAGCTTAATGATTTGACCATAGTAGCCCCACACTTTGATTCTTCCACACCCTCCCCGTCCCGCCTCCCCCCCCCCCCCCCCCCCCCCCCCCCCACCCTACTAAATTGACATTTAACGAAACGACGACGCTTTCCACGTTTTTTTCTCTCTTGGAAAAAAATTTCTCTCCGGAGGCCGGTGAATCTCGTTTGGTGCAACGTTTTTCGGACATCCACGATGCCCGAGTCTTCTTTCCAATTAGACAAGAGTGTAGAGCTTTCAACCTTCTCTTTTGTGAGAACAAAAGGGAGATTTGCTTCACTTTGAAGGAATCGGATCCAACACTTTGAATATTAAAATAATAATAATAATAATAACAATAATTGGCAGAGGGATTGAATTGAAGCCCAAAAAAGTCTTCACATCAAAAAAATGCTAAAGAAAAATTGGGTGAGGTGGACCATCCCTGTCCCCCCCTCTCTATAAAAAAAAAAAAAAAAAAAGTAGTACCATTGCTAAAATTGCACAATTCAACCTTTCCTGCGTCGATAAAGCGATATGAATCCATGTATTAAAAACTGGCGACGCGTCGGGAGTCTGTACGCACTTGCCCGTTATTCACGACTTTTCCTCTAATCTGTTAATTTTTTTTGTTAATTATATGTTTTACTATTCGAGTGCTTTCGATTAGATAAAAATATCGCCCAAAAAAAAAAAGAGGGTTTTGGAAAAGCGAAGTGGCTTTAGTTGAGAAATAATTTGGGGTAGCCCCACCCGACAAGGTAACTAAAACAAATCACATTCTTGATTGCGCCAATGACTTTTGTCCTTGCCCAAGCAATCAGATTCCATTCAAACCTAACCAAACCACATGGGTAGGTTAAGGCATCAACCAACGCAAGTCACGTCAAAAGAAAAAAGAAAAAAACAACCATTCATTTCGTTTCAAGCCAGCAAAATTTTGAGGGCCCAAAAAAAAAAGATAAAAAAAAAGATGTTTGATTCGGGTTTCGTTTATCACGTTCCCACCATTTTACACGAAATAAACGACAGGTGTTTGTAACGGGTTAGTGATCAAACTGATCATGGTCCGCACGGGACATGGCAATTTAGTGCGCGACTTGTTCCGGGGCGTCCCATCGACCGGGTCGATCGCTCGAACTGTTCATCGTTTTTTTTTTTCATAAAGGAACTAAACAGATGAGCCGCGCACGAGGAGGAGGCGACATTCGATCGTGTCGTGTGTCCACGTTTCTTGTCGCGAGAGTACAAAAAGCTAGATACGAGGAAGCAAAGCCCATGGTTTCATTGGTGGATTTGGTCGGAGTTGCCTTTGTTTGACGTGTGAAAGAGGGTTTCAATGCAAAAGTTGTGATGGTTGAGGAATTGATGAGAAGTTTCGATCGATCGAGAGGGGGAGAGAGAGTGGCCTACCACGTACGTAACTCTCATTTAATAATCTGTGGGTGCCAATTGGGGTACTCGATAATTGAAAAGAAGGGCTTCAACCCATACACATTAAAATAAATAAAACTTTGAGCAAATTCGCAGAGAAAAATGTCCAAAAAAGTCTTAAACTTTTCTGTGGGTGTTGACTCAGTCATAAACATTTTAAATTATATCAATTTAGTACTAAATTTTTCGTATTTATGCCAATTGAGTCCATCTAACATATTTTGGCTGGAAATCGCTGATGCGAGCATCTGTTGTCCTACATGACATGATCGGTGCTGACGTGGACATATTTTTAAAAAAATGTAATACGTGAGTTTTCTTCATAATTTTTAGGAATACGCATGTCGTAGCTCTTCCTAAAAAAAGATATGTCCAGTTCTCGTTGCGTAGATGAATTTCTTTCATAATTTTCAAGACATATTAAAAAGATTTTTCAGTCTTGGGGAAGAGCATAACACATTAACTTCTTTTTACGAGCTCTTGCCAAGCCAATTTTTGTACAGCTGCTGGCAAACTAATTTATATCATCGATCTTGTTAATCGAATCGATTACGCATAAGAAAATAGGGCGGGGAGTCTTCTATTTTATTTTTAATTTTTCGCTAGAGAGCCTGCGTAATTACCCGGGTTTTCGACGTAGATAGGTAATTAAACAAACCTAATTTGGAGGGGCGAGTTGTGGTCTTCGTATTTTCCACGAAATGACTGAAAATTGCCATCATAGTATTGTAAGAAGAAAACGGTAAAGACACGATCGATCAAAATCACCGATGTTGTTGCACCGTTTTCAAATTGTTTACAAGACATGGTGGGTTTTATTAACCAAAGCAAAGGACTAAACATGTGTGCACGCTTTAAGGTCAACATCGGAACCCTGGAGGAGTAAAAGAAGTGGGAGGGCGTTTTTCCATGGGAGAATTACCAAAAAAGGAAATTCCTTAAATTTATTGCAATTATATCAATTCAATCCATTTAGCCGGCGGGTTCGAGTGGCAATTTTTTAAATAATTTTTCTGTCTTTTTTTTTATTTTCTTTTCTTTACGAAAAAGAAAATAACAAAATGACAAAAAATATTTAAAATTAAAATAATTAGAAATTTCGACGGTATTAAAATATCATTAAAAACATTCACGTCAATGTCTGCTAGCCAAATGAGACTGAATTAACACAATTGCAAAAGATTTAGGACTCAATTGGCAAAAAAAAAAAAAAAGTTCAGAACTAAATTAATAGATTTATGACTTTTTCGATAATTTTCCATTTGTCCATCAGCAAACTGCATTTGCCATTTAAACCTGGTTAAAAGTCGCATCCTTTGGTGGACCATTCGGCCATCGAGTAACACAACCAATTCGTATCTCCCGAAAGGCAAGATTCCATGTTCCATTTCGCGGGCGGGCGAGATTTCGCGATTTCGAACGGCTAAGAACCATGTATGGAGTCAGAAGTCGCGATTTAGCCACGACCCAACGCTAACAACGCTGAAAAGCGACTCGACGTGAATATTTCGAATACATATGTCTTGTCTAGGTATAAAAGTTATAGACAGGCCAGAAAAAAAAAATGTGACCCTGGAGGGGGCTTATTGTATAGATTAACGGCATACGGAGACTAGAAGAAATGCAGCAGCAGGTCATGCACGAAAAAATTACCAAAAAAGTCATAAATCTGTTGCAGTTGTGCCAATTCAGTTATAAACTTTTTGTACTTGTGCCAATTTGGTCCATTTGACCGGCCCGCGTTGACGTTATAAATTTTTAACAATATTATTTTTTTAAAAAATTATTCTAATTATTTTAAATCTTCAATAATTTTTCTGTCTTTTTTTTCTTTTCTTTTTTTGGGTTTGGGCCAGCAGTCTACCAAGGGCTTGCAACCCTAGCCGATTGCTGGGCCAAGGCTTGCGACCCAAACCCTAAAATAGAAAAGAAAAGAAAATACAGAACAAAATTTTTAGGATTAATACCACAAAAAACTCAAAACTGGTACACATGTGATAAATTTATCCCACACTATTTTTTCGATAACCAAAAAATCCAAACTGGTATATTTATGGCAAATTTATCCCAAATTGGTATAGTTGTGATAAATTTATTCTCCGTTAGTTTTCGTTAGATTTTACCGTCAAATGCTCAGTTGGATGACACGTGGCAATTGTCGGGCGTATATGTTACCCTATGTTTGTAACATGTGAATCAATTTGAGATTTTTGTGGTATTAACTCAATTTAACGAAAATCAACGGAAGGTAAATTTGTCACATATATACCAACTTAATTTTTTTTTGTGGTATTAACATAAATTATTAAAAAAATCAAAATATATCATTAAAAATTTTCCACGTAGGTTTTCCACCCTAGTGTTGGTCGTCCAAACGGACTGAATTGGCACAATTGCAATAGGTTTATGACTGAATCGGCACAATTGCAATAGGTTTAGGACCTTTTTTTGGCGATTCTCCCGATCATACAGTACAAGAATTTTTCGAGGCTTAAAACCAAAAAAAAAAAACCCATTTCGCGTTTTGCTAATGGATGCATGATGATGGGTCATATCGGATCGACTGGGGTTTGTCTTGTTGCTCGAGATTGGAAGTTAATTTACGCCTTAATTCGCTTCTTCTTCTTCTTCTTTTCCCCGATGCTAACAATGGTGCAAAGAGACGAGCACAAGATAAGATGTCAGAAGCAAACACACAAAAGTATAATGATGTCTTTCAAGACGATGCAGTGTTTTCTGGGACACAACATGTTAGCTGTGGGGGAGGAGGAGAAGGTGCCCCCAACCAAAACGAGTACTGGCGAAGGGTGATGGCCATCCATCCATCCATCCATCCATTTGATTTGGACATTGGGCCAACACAGTGGTTGTTTTAACATAGTCGCCCACCACCAACTAATTAAGATGGGCAGGTATTGGTTCCTTGTCTTGTCTCCACTCTTTTTTCTTTTCTTCTCTTTTTTTTCGAATTCGATTTCGATTTCGTCGCGAGAAATCGCGTGCCAAAGATACCATGATCGAGCCGCCTGTCCAGACCGTCCCCACACATGAAGTCGGTACGGTGTTTCACGTAATCTAGAAATTCGTTCATTTAAGAGCGCGTCTGTTTTGGAGAAAATATGTTTCCATGTAAACATTTTCCAACTTTTTCCAATATTTGGACGGCGAAAAACTAATCTATCTATGAAAAATATTATTGATGGACCGAAAACAACGAGTTTGGACGGGGACAAGCAGCTTCCCTTTCTGGCGGGAAGGAAATCGCTTTTTCTAAATCACTAGACAAATAAAGACTAACCATTTTTCTCGAAAATGGTTTTCGAGGGAAATATTTTTTTTCCATTTATCATGAATTCCTCGGTGAAACAATGTACCCTGAAATTAAGGGCGGTGCCATTTGCAACCTTGTACGAATAGATCCACCCAACTTTTTGCTCGCAAAAATATACAATTGCCCTCAATCATTCAACAATTTAAAGTGGTAGCCCCAAATTTGCTTGGCTTTCCCTTTTTTTTTTTTTTTTAAGTTTTTCATTTCTATGCAGGATTTAGTTACCAAAAAGACGAATTCCCGTGTGTATTAGAATGGACTATGGTTTTAAATTGTCGGAATTTGATCCCGTAAAAATCCATTTTTTGTCGAGAAATTTGCAAGAAATCTAATTCTTTTCTACGTTGTGATGTGATATATGGACGCCATCCGAATGGCATCTGAATTTTTACAATCGGACGTGATTAGCAAGCTAGGAGGAGCAATTGTTCAACGCCATGATCATTCAAAATCAAATGATGGAAAAGGATTTCATCTTTAAATTCGTGGCTCTAAGTGGGGGGGTTCCATGCCACAAAGTCTCGAATGGGTTCTCCATCATGAACTGGTGGGGGCTAAAAAAAAAAAAAAAAAATTCTGCTCAGCCTCCTTTTTTCCTCCCTTTTCCTTAAGAACAAAAGATTGAGAATCAAAACGCGACCCACTTGTCAATGATGTCCTGCTTTGGAATAGGAATTGCGACAATTTGATTACAACCATCCATAATGACGATGACGATGATGATCATGATGATGATGATGATGATGTTGTTCGTGATAATGGTATTTTGTCTTTGGGGAATTTGACAAGGAGGGGTCGACGGGCTTCGAGAGCATAAGCTAAAAGGACTTTTTCTCTTTTCGTGAAAGAAGCAGGATGGAGGTGGAAGCTAGCCAAGGTATTATTTTCGTGCTGACTAAATGTTGAGTTGTCATTCATACTTCCCATCGACAAGAAAGTACTGGAACGACACGCGTTGAGGGGGACTCGGCGAGAGTTGCAAGGGAGCAGCGACCCCGTGACGGCAAAAGTCTTTTATAATTTGAGCCCATATTTTATTGATAGCGTAAGACCCCATTGATGTCAAAAGGCTTTTACAGTTTGAACCCATTTTTTTTTATTGATAATTTGGGCTTATATGTATGAATAGCTACCGTTATATATAATTTCCTTATCTCGAATTGAGAGTTGTAACTGAGAGATGTGAGGTACATGAATAACCGTTCTTATAATGGAATTCTTTGCTAAATGTAAATCTAATCTAAGGGCTAAATTAGCATAAATCTTGTATCTTGATTTCTCTTTCTCGCGTTTACTCTCTATTTCGCTTTGTTTGTCTGCCTGTCCTAATACCAATCACCCCTACGCACATACACACTCGGAGGAGAGACTCCTGCTATGCATGCGAATCGCAAAGAAGCGATGAATATCACGACGAAAATGCAGGAAAATGAGAACAAATGTAATCATGCAGACTAATTTTATTAAAAAGGGATTATATGTAATGTATGCGTTTCATATTATTAGTGAGAGTTACTCTTCGACTTTGACAAAATTAGATGCAGACACGTGTTTGTTTGATTCAGCATTTGCAAAGGACTTTGGGGCTCTAAAGTCCCTTGGAGGAGAGACTCCTCGACCACCAGCCTGCCGCGACCACAAGCTCGCCAATCTATGTTTGTGGCCGGTCGAGGAAGAAGAAAAAAGAATGAAGGAGTGCAAGGTGGAAAGATGAGAGAAAATGATTTCCCTTTTTGGAAATCATTTCCCCACTTTTGAAGATAACTTTTCATTAGTTGGAAATCTCTTCATTGACAAGTTTCTTTTTTGTAAACCAAACGCCAATTTTGTCATGAAAGTTGTTTCTCGTGAAACGAGCGGAGCCTAAGCGCGGTATCAGCTGCATCGAAATCACGAGTTTAACTATTTAGTTGGTCGTCTAAAGTGTTATTATATATATATATATATGTAAAAAAAGCACTCTTTTGTGACTTATAATTGACTAAATAAGGACCCGTTGATCCACTTCTCTGATGTAAGAACAATTATCGTCGCTGATGTGCGATGCATTCTCTATCGTCGGGAATAATAATACAAGCGCGACCTCGTTGAATATACGAATCCGATGGTCATTGCTTTAGTTTTCCCCTTAATTCAATATTTTTTTAAATTTCTTTTATAGATTTAATTTAATTTAATTTAATTTCCACGATAGGAGGACGTGGAAATAGACAATAGACAATAGACATTAGACTAGCCCTCTTCTCTTTTACCGTTTCCTTTTCCGTGGTTGGTGATGTTGCGTCCGATTGACCAATCTGCACCATCTTTCATCAAGGGGTTTTTTGTTTTTTTTTTGTTTTTTTAAATAAGAATTAAATCTCTTCTTACAATTCAATTAAATTCGTTTAATTTAATTAAATTTAATTAAATTCGTTTACACATGTTAGGTGGGATACGCGATGAATATCGAATCCATACAGTCGTGGGTCGCGCCCAACTGATCTTTAGACCTGACGCATCGCAGTGCTAAAGCTTGGAAGGCGGAGAGACGGCCGTCCCCGGTCCCGAGCTACGGCAAGAGCCAACTCCGATGGGGATCTCCACCCGCGATCTAGGAGATCAAGGCTCTACTCGCGACTTCAAATTTGGACGAATTGGGGAACCAAAGAAAAGAAAAGAAAAGAAAAGAAAAAGTAGTAAAAATCCCGGCTTTGAGGAACTTTGGAGAGAAAGACCCCCCACTCCACAGGAATTTAGGGCAGTTAGCAATATAAACAGGACGGGGACAAAGGATGAATGGGCCTAAGATGCACTGTCTTATTGGGCTACTCTGCTATCTTTGGGCTTCGGTTGTTGCAATGGACTGCCCTTTTCGGCCTTTTTCTGTTTCAAAATCTTTCTACTTTTCTTTACCCAGTTTTGGAATTTAATAATTTGTTTGAATGAGCGAGGTTTTGCGAGGCTTGAACGAGCGACGGCCAGTCACGGGCAAGTAAGGAGGAGGGTGAGTCGTGACTCGTGTGAAGTCTTGTAGAGAACAAATAGAAGAGAGAAAAAGATACCAAGAGGGGAAGGAATTTTTCTTTTTTCTTTTTCTTTTTCTTTTTTAAAGGTTTTTAGGCTTTATTGAAACCAGTTCCATATTCGATTCGGGTTCTCGGATGGTTTTGGTTCTTCACTCCGACCGGTTCTCATCGATCCCGAATGAAACCGGAAACTAAACCGATTTTCAGGATGGCCCGATCCGGTTCACGGGCAGAACCGGTTCGGCTAGACGACCCTACGGTGTGCTTGCATTCGATACGAGGAGGGACTTCATGCGATGCATCATTGATCCACGAGATCTCGACTACCGCTTATCAAATTGCCGTTTGTAATTTTTGCCATCTTCCAAAAAGTTCGCGGAACTTGTCGCACGATAATCTATTAATTTACACGAACCCGATTTTAGTGCTTGGCAATCGCCTAAACTTTTCATTCCATACAAAAAGAAAAACAAATTAACAGCTTCAAAAAAAAAAAAAAAACAAATTGAAAAAGAGAGAGAAAAGAAGAAGAAGAAGAAGAAGAAGAAGAAGAAGGAACCTGAGTTATACCTTCTTTGTCTATTTTGCCATCTCACTTGCAGCTTCCACCTCGGGCCGACACGTGGCACCACACTTGGACGGGACAACAGCCGGGGGCGTCCCTAATCGGCGCACCCCTCCTCCGGCGCGCTGTTCAGGTCAAGGACCCCATTTTCCTCCCCCACTCCCTCCGGAGTCGGAGTCCTTGTCGCCGCCGCCGCCCCCTCCTCCTTCCCTCTTTCTTTGTCGTCGAGGACTTCTCCTGCATCGGCCGCCGCGACCTCCTCCTTCTCCAGGACGGCTCTCCACTTCCCCGGCAGCCTCCCGTCGGCCCCATTCGCTTTCTGGCAGAAGTACTTCACGGCCGCATGCATCCGCCGCACGATCGCGAAGAACTCCTCCACCTCGGCCTCGCTCGGCGGCGCCTCCACCTCCGCGCCGTCTCGCGCTTCCACCACTCTCACCTTCCTCTTGGGACCATCCGCGCCGTCTCTCTCCCTCCGCGCCTTCTGTTTCTCCGCTTCCATTTCGGCCCTCGGCGATGTCTCCGCAAGTTCTGAAATTTTGAGAGAGAGAGATTTTTTGGCTTTATTATGCGAAATTCCCTGCTAGTCTAGTTTATAACGTCTGCATCGCACGACACGTACTGCACCTATGGCATATAACCACACAAATAATTTGTGAACTTTCCCATCATGTACAATATAATTTTTTAAAAAATTTTAATTTGACTAATCTAAATCCTAAACTTTGACACAATAATATTTAACGTGGTATCTGAACTTTTAATTTAACCAATATGATCCATAAATTTTTTGAACATGTTCGACTTAATTATCGTAAACTGAACATGTTCCAAAAGTTAAAAGACTACATTGAACAAATTGAAACTATATGAATCACATTACATGTTGAGCTATAGTTCATAAATTATATTGGTCAAATTAAAAATTCAGGCCATTTGTGTCATTTTCTTTACATAGGAGGACGCGAAAATGGTTGTAAGTTCCAAAATCATTAATTTACATTCAAATGGCATGCATTGCCCAGGGTTGGACACTATTTTCATAACACAACACCCCCCCCCCCTTTTTTTTTATTTCAAATGCGACCATTTTGAATTCTCGTGTGATTGGAAAAGACTAAAGACATTTCGAATTCCAAAATTTACACCAAATTCGCGACAAATAACGTAATTAGAAATGGCTTTGCAGTCTCCTAGGGTTACCATTCTCCAATTCCAGGATATGTGCCTGATTTATAGTCTTGAATTGTTGATCTTAGGCTATAGGATTTAATGATTGAGGGTGGATATGGTAAACTAACAAAGACTTGGGGGACCTGCATGCACACAAAAGTCGTCGGGAATCAGCTCAACATGCGAGCGAGTTTTAGCTCCCCAGTGACGAGTATTTATCGAAGAGCCTGACTTTAACGTCTGCCTTGTATCGTGACAACTTCCATGTTCTCCGAATAAATTCGTAACGCGTTATTACACGTTCGCAACGCTAGTTTTGCGAAAAATGAATAATTTGAAAAATATTTTTTTTTAAAAAAATGATTGCTCGCATCGCTTACAAAAGTGGCTGAACGAGATTATCATGTATTATTCAAAAACAATATTTACACTTTAATCGTCGTCGACATTGATTATTTTTAATTAATTATTTCAAGCATTATAAATGATCAAAAAAATAAATTTTAGTTGTTTATTTTTTGTAAAACAAATGAAATCAGCAATTTGATCCCTTCTCATAAGAGTATCGCCCAGCCGGTAAGGCTGCGTATGGATGTTGGCTGGGGAAACTGTTTCTGTTCCAAAAGTGTTCCGGGAACATTTTTGGAACAGAAACGCGTATGGTTCAAAACTGTTCCGAAAGTGTTCCGCGGACCACTTTTGTACCAGGGAACACTTTTGAAGGAACAAAAAAAACTTGCTTCTGGGATTTTGGAACACTTTTTGGAACACTTTTGAAACCACCATCCATCGTCGCCGACGCAGCTACCACTTGCCGCTTGCTAAAAGCCGGCCGTCGTCGCCGCTGCCGGTCGCCGGTCGCCCACCGGCCGTCGTCGCCGGTCGCCCACCGGCCGTCGTCGCCGCCGCCACCGCCGGTCGCCCGCCGTTGCATCCAGGCCGCCGCCGCCGCCGGTCGCCCGCCGCTGCCGCCGCCGCCGTCGCCCCCCACCGTCGCCGCCGGTCGTTGGCGGCCGCCGCCGCCACCGGTCGCCGGTCGGCGACTGAAAAAAGTGTTTTTTTTTTTAAGTTACCAAACGCGTTTTTTTCCTAAAAATCGTAGTTTTGAACAGAAACACAAAAAAATGTTTCTGTTCAAAAAATACTCCCAGGAACAGAAACGCTACCATACGCAGCCTAAACCTTTTGGTAAAAGACAAAGACTAGGTATATATTTTAAAATCTATATATCGAGTATGCGACGAATTATAGATGGATTTGATCTATTAAAATGCCATGTCAAATTCACTTAATAAATCGCAGAGTACAGTATCTCCATCATAAATAATTTTGGAAATATGGTCGTTTTTTTTTTATTTGGATGAAGCCTAAATCGGTGTGTTTATAGGGAGATTAATGGCAGAAAAATTAGAATACATTGTCACCGAAAAAAAAAAAGAGAAAAGAAAAATTAAGTGTGGTCGTATGGTGTGTCATGATCCATCTGTACCGCCCAATTCAAAATAAACTGTCTAGATCAGTCCACATCATTTCCCACTAAAAAATCGTGGATTGATCTGGACCGTCCATTTTAAATTGGACGGTCCACATTTAATGATATTCTTACATTCATGGTAGGAAATTCATTCCCCGTCGTACGGCGGTTGTTCCTCTTGGTTGGAACAAAATATGGGGTGGTTGGTGGGACTGGAGTTGGTGTTGATGCTTTCCGACTATGGGGCACTACTAAAGACGGGGTCGTCATTTTCATCCAGTGTTCCCCCGATTTTTCCCGTATGACGTCATGCTGGCCTGCGAATGGTGACGCGCTGATGGCAATGTAAGCAGTTGCTCCCACAGTCGAATCGGGGACCATGGGATGATGAGTTCCAGAAAAAAAAATAAAAATCATTTAAGAGTAATTAATGATTCATATAAATTACTTGACGGGAAATGTCCCGGATAAATTCAACAAGTGACTAACAATTATGTTATACAGAAAAAAAAATTGTAGCTACCATGTCTTTTTCCGATGATTGCAATTACAAGGAAAACGATCGAAAATGACATACGAGTTAATGTATGTTCAAAAGTGGGAAAACAAGTACCTCTATTTTTCTAAATAAAAATTTGAAATGGATGTTGTTTCAAATAATGATCTTGAGTGTCGTTATTTTTTTTTTTCCAAATAAAGACATGTAGTGAATCTTGTTTCAAATAGGGGCATGTAGTGGCTATGTTATTATAAAAAAAAGGTCTGACATCATCGACTGAAAAAAGAAGAGGCCTTTTGCCTATAGCCATAGACCTATCTCTGGTGGGGCGGCAATAATGGTTGGCGAGGTCGCTGGCACCTCACGAGGAATTTATCTAAAAAATCTGTTTATTTTGTGAAAAACGAATGACTCGAAAAATATTTCCTTAAGAGTGAAAAATTATATAGCTAAAAGAACTAGTTAATAAGAAAAATATAATTACTTATAGCGATTTGTGCTAATTATTATTGTAATAATTTATTTTTATAAGCGATATATGCAATAAATTTTAATAATTTTTTTTAGATTATTCATTTCCGTGAAATGGACTGAGGTCAAGTTTGAGGAAGTGGATCTCCTGCCTTAGTGGGTTTTATGGCAGGGGATCCAGGCCGTCCATTGCAAAAATGGACGACCCAAATCTTTTTTTTTTAAAACCCCCGAAATTTTTCTCTCTCTATTTATGGGATCTCGGCCGTTCATTTCAAAATGGATGGCCGAGATCTACTAAGGTGGTGCATGATAACACTTCTCGCCCGAGAAGTGCTTCTGGCAGGGAAATGAATTTTTCAGCTTTTGCTTTGAAGTAGAAGTGGAATTTTCAGCTTCTGCTTCAGAAGTTGATTTCTGATAGAGAAATACGTTTGATAGCGATTAAAAAAGATAATCTTTGAAACACTATTAAAAAAATGCTCGATGACGGCGACGGCAGGCCGTCGACCTGCGGCGGCGGCCGGAGTCGATCGCCCCGAGAAGTAAAAAATATTCACTTCTGAAAATCAACAAAAAATATTGCCAAAAATAAAAAAGCTTGCAAGAAGTATAAAATCCTACCATAAGTCAATTTTTTTACCAAATTGGTTTCTACTTCAGGTTGAGTTTTATCAAATGCATTTCCCTGTCAGAATGACTTCTGTCAGGAAAATGAAAAAAAAAAGTGTTATCATGCACCACCTAAGTCACCGGATCCTAAGTTGGAAGTATTTTATCCGACAAATGTTTCATAACTGCGTAATTCTGTTTTTCTGAAAAAGAGAAAGAATTATTTCATAAATCAGAGAGGACGACGAAAGTGTTTTTGAAAATCCTGCAGGTACGCGTGTAAAAAGGTATGTGAAGCTCGAACAAAAGGTAAACAACCCCAGAGGGGGGGGGGGGGGATGGGACTCGACGCGCCGAAATGACGGACAAGACGGGCCTCAGGTCCCAAATCGAACGGCTGGTGATGCGGATTCCACTCGGGGCGCGTGGCTAGTTACTGTTGCACGCGGTAACACGGGTTGTTTCGAGGATGGATTCTGTGAGTGGGAACCGAAGGACGGAGAAAATATTGGGTACGGACTTGGGAAATCTGATGTGGTCCAGACTACCATTGACTGTGTACAGAAACATGCGCGTGGGCCCCAAAGGATTGACTGTGTACAGAAAGGGGTCAACCTAATTTTTATCAAACAGCATATTACGAAAACTTAACCGAAGTCGCGTTCTGACTTCTGACCAAAAAAAAAAAAAAAAACCAAAGGGCACGCATGGTAACACTTCTACAGAAAAAATTTATTTCTGAAGCAAAAGTTAATTTTTTAACTTCTCAATCAGAAGCAGAAGTTGATTTTTCAACTTCTCCATCAAAAGTTGATTTTTGATTAAAGAAAGGTATTTAATA
This sequence comes from Rhodomyrtus psidioides, assembly GCA_021437785.1. Classification (NCBI taxonomy): domain Eukaryota; kingdom Viridiplantae; phylum Streptophyta; class Magnoliopsida; order Myrtales; family Myrtaceae; genus Rhodomyrtus; species Rhodomyrtus psidioides. Next base: position 5,272,066 of record JAILYB010000015.1, on the reverse strand, counting down.
AAATTTCTACTTCTGAAACATTATTAGCAAAATCTACGGTGATGGTGGTCGGTACAGGGCGGCGATCGGCGGGCGGGCGAACGATGGCGACGGGCAGACGGCGGCGATGGACGATGGTGGCGGCGGCTGGACGGCGGCGGCGGTCGGGTGGCGGCGGCGGGCGGGTGGCGGCGGGCGGGCGGAAGGCGGCGGCAGGCAACCGGTGGCGACCGGCGGCGGGTGGGCGTTGGGCGGTGAAAGATCGGTATAGTTGAAGAAGTCATTTCTTTTTGAGAAACTACAATTTTTAGCTTCTCAAAATTGGCCAAAAATCACTTCTGGAAGTAGAAATCACTTCTAGAATCTCTTCTGGAAGTGATTCCTCAATATTTTTACCAAATGGCTTTCAGCTTCAGAAGCACTTCTGAAGTGTCTTTATCAAACAGATTTCAGCTTCAGAAGCACTTCAGAAGCAGAAATTCTGCTTCTGAAGTGTTACCATGGGCGCCCTAAGTCGCGCTTTTCCAAAAGAACGAGCTAGCTTGATTCGAAACTTAAAAATCTTCTCAATTTCTCTACCAGAAGTCAATTTAATAGAGAAATCAATTTGGTAAAAATCATGTCGAAGTAAAAATCCATTTGATAAAAAAATTGATTTATGGTAAGATTTTTAACTTCTTGCAGGATTTTCAACTTCTGATTGGGTTTTTAGCCAACTTTGAGAAGTAAAAAAAAAAATTATATATCGGCTTCAGAATCACTTCTTCGATCACACCCGCATCCGATCACTGACCACTGCCCCGTCGCCATCGCCGATGTCGAAGATTTTGTTAATAATGTTTCAAAAGGAGAAATTTTCAATCGTTATCAAACGAGTCAATCTGGAGCAAAAGTAAAAAAATCAACTCTTATTTTTGAGTAAAAGTAGAGAAATTAATTTTTTGTGAGAAGTTGATTTGTGATTAAGACGTGTTCATGTGCTTGCTTTAATTGCGCCAAAGAAAAGCCAAAAGAATAATAAAAAAAAAGAATTAACTAGGAAAAACCACGTCCAAAGAATATATGGGGGCAATCTCGAACATATGCCGAAGTTTCGTCGCCATCCGTTGATTTAGTAGGCAAGGCATGGTGGCTGGTGGGGACCACAAGTAGTCTAGTCACGGCATGTCATGAGCAAAAGAAAAGTCCAATCACGACACGTTGGGAGACATGGGACCCACCATTCAATCCACCGGTGGTTGTGACCTCTGTCTTTTCGTCAACCCGCGTCCTGAAATGATTGGTTGAACCGGATGTTAATTGCCCGCGTCCCGGCCCAAACTCCTTCCCGGTTCAGTCCGCACCGTTCGACGGTCCGATCCCATTATTGGATGCTTTCAAATTCGAAAGAGTACTTTTCATTTGTGACCACGCCACAACTTGTGGTAACCGGACAATGCTACTTTTTGCCAGGCTTTTAACTATTCGAGCACAGTTGAGAAAAGTTACTGCAGATCCTAGGTGACGTCATCATTTTCCGGTGCCGATGACGTCCCTAGGGCTGGAGCACAAATTACGTCCCAGGCCATGGTTCGGACCTCCCTTTTGGCTTGAACAGAAATTTCATATAGAGATAGAAATTGGAACGGAATGGAATGAGCATTCTCATCACAACGACGAGGGAATACGGAACAGTTAGTATCTTAACGTCGAACGGATGGTTGGTGTCTTAATGTTGGAATTGTATCTATGCTTCTCGGGTTCTTGACACAAGTTGCCCGATGTGGTGTGACCCGATATAGAGAGCGCAATTCATCGTTGATATGAAAAAAAAAAGGGCATATTAAGCATCATGAATCACGCTTGTACAACCTATTTCTTTTCTAAAAGGTCATTGATCCGAATTCTTTCTTTCTTTCATATCTTTCCAGAATCACCATACAATAGAGGGTTGTCAAAAAGCCAAAATATATTATTTTAGCTTGGGTTCCGCTCTATCCTAAATGTCGATATGATGGGCTTGCAACCAACTTTCGTGATGTTTGCCGATTCAAAGTATTATTTCCTATTTTATCCCTTTGAATTGCATACTTCAACCACATAGCGCCTAGTTTTCGAACAAACCTTATTCCTTTCATTCCAAGATATTTACATGAGTTCTTTTTTACGAGGCACAAACATGAGAAATTATCTTGAAAGCATAAGAATCGAGATAAGCGAATGGGATCGAATCAAACGGATACTTTTGATGTTCTCTTTTAAGCCTTTCAACCAATCGATACGGCCTCGGGGAGCAATTTTAGCTAAAAACCCTTGTTTGCATATATTCATTTTATATCCTTAAGGGCCCTCGTCGTCAGCACAGGAACCGGACATTGTCTCCACTCCAATTTTAGCCATGTCCGATAGAAATCACTAGCGCCTCGTCCCACATTTCTTTTTCTTAGAACACTAATCTGTTTATCCACGTAAGTCAAATAGTTTCTAGGATTGTACCTTTTTTTTTCCGACTTTGTCTTGGTAGACATATTTCCATTGGTTTGGCGATAATGGAAAGTTTTTTTAACTCGAGGATTGCGACGTTAAGGAACGTGGCCAGTCAGGGTGGACGAGGTAAAAATTGCTCATGTCTTGGAGAATATGAAACTTGGAACGAATTCCAATTTCGCTTCCAACAATGACCCACCTCAACTCATTGAAATTAGAATAAATTAAATTCCTTCAGGTAAAGCACAATATTGTAAGGAATTTCTCAGAGAATTCTTTTAATGGGTCTAGCCCTAGGAGTGGTGCGAGTTAACCAAAAATGGTACTTAACCCGAAATTAAACGAGAAAAGATCCAAATTGTTCATGGGCTCGCCCGGCCCGCTTGAGCCTATCATCTCTAGGGCAAAATGAAAACAACTTGGTTTTCTAATTTTGGTCCATCAAGATCTTCCGGTGGTGCAGGGCCCAATGGGCTATGATATGACGAGATTGCCCCATTTGGGCTTCTATTGGTTGTATATATTTTAGCCCAAGGTCCATCAAGATTTCCTGTGTAGGGCCCAATGGGCTATGTGCATATGTTTGAGCCCATCTGGAGAATTCCAACAAGGCCCAATGAGCCTCGACCCGAAATAAAAAATTCCCCATCTTTCCTTGCTTGCGTACACGATTGACCTCGATCCTTAAAAGCGATCCTCTCGTCGATTCATCTCGCATGCCATACCAGACAACACAGTCTCATGAATTATTTTTTCACGGATCTACATCAAAAGATAAAATGGTGGTCAAATTCTATGATTTTCCTCTTGGCAAATTTGGATCTCCATAGACACCCTCTTATCTCTATCCAGTGCGCCGATGACTAAAGATCATTTGTTGCCTCGTCCCAAGACTTGGCGTTGCCGACCAATCACGCCTAACAAATTTTTAAGATTCGAATTGTGGAATTCTCAATTTTTTCTTCTTGTTGATTGGTTACTTAGTGCGGAAATGACGCGAGGTGTAATCACCAAACTAAATACTTTCATGATGTGTTTTGGGCCAACCATTAGGCTTAGCTCTCTATCAAAATTTGGGGCTGGCCCTGTTCGAGCTATCAGGTCACGAATCAATGAACTGATGGAACTTTCCAATTTTTTTTTTAATCCTTTGACCATACAATTTAAAATAAAAAATAAAGAAAGTACGAAAAATAAAATGGACAGATGGAGCTCACTTTGGTTGCATGCTGACTCAAAAAATGTCCTGTTGGGATAATATAGCTCAGGAACAGAGTTCGATTGCGGCTTTTGTGCCCGCGTGCGCAAATAGTACTCACCAGCCAGAGCTCGCAAGCGACAGGGACAAGAGCAGGGAGACAGAGCAGGGTCAACTCTCTGATTCGAGTTAAAAGATGAATCTCCCTTCAATTTCCTGATTATCTTCTAATCCCACTCTTTCTTACCCACGTCCACTTATAGAAAACCGAATCTATCGAGCAGGAAAAAGAGATCCACGCTTCTTCTTTTTTTTTTTTTTACGGAGTTTGTGACTCAAAACTCGTGGTGCTGCGACAGGGTCATCGGGCCTTTCGTTTTGATCAATTGTCTTGCCCCGATTTGTTTCAGATTCCTCTTTTGGCACCGAGAAGACGAGCGTCTCCTTTTTCTTTTCCTCGAGAAGCAGAGAGATATAAATATATGTCGTCCGGGTCTGATCCCATCCCGGGAGCTCGCGAGCAGCTCTGGCTCTGTACTTGCTCTGCGCCTGTGAGCTCGCTCAGTCCCGCCCTCCTCTTGTTCTTCGGCTGTGGCGTGCGTCTTTGGTCTCTTGACCAGGCCGAGAAACAGAGCAATTCATGCTTCTCTATGCGATTCAGATCAAAAGGGTATGTGGCTTTTCTGCTCGATTTTCTCTTTTTTAGCTCTTCCCCTGTAATTAGTTCGTGAGAATTCAGTCAAGTTCTCGCTTTTGGTCGCTTTCCGGGACGAAAGCAGTGTGTTTCTTGACGCCTGGTTTGAGCTTTATGGCTGGACTTATTCAAACTTGCCCATTATGATTATATGCGAAGTCGAGGATCTCGCTCATATTTATTACCAAATTCAAAATTTTGCTGCAGGGGTTGCTCTGCTCGGGCTTGTCATAACAGCAAACAGTTTCTCACTTTGGTTTTGGAGGTTTAATCGGGTCAGAGGGTTTTGGGTTTTACGTGATTCCCAAGTTCTCGAAGATCGCCGGAAGATTTTGTTTCCCTTTCGCCTTCTCTCTTTCCTAAATGTTCGAATTCGAGATAATATCTTTCCTCCCTTTATAGTCCAACCACCAGACGCCAGAGAAGAAACAGAACGGCTGGCGTCGATAGGCGATTTTTTTTTTTAAATTTCAACATGAGTGCCGAGAGCGTGGAGAAGAGAAAACCAGGCAGAGAAGACAGGAGGCTGCTGGAACCAATGAGGAAAATCCGCGTGATGTACCGCGACCCCTACGCAACCGACTCCTCGAGCGATGAAGAGGACACGAGATTCGGCGGCCGGATCGCCTCGAGGAAGAAGAGCATACAGGTTGTTAAGGAGATTGTGACTCCAATCACGAGATGCGGGTCGTGTGAAGAGATCTCTCCTTGCCTTGCTAACAATCATCGGACGTGTGCTGAGATTCTGAGCGAAGCTAGCATGAGAGCTCGAGGCTCGTCTGCTTATAAAGGGGTCCGGAGGAGGCCGTGGGGGAGATTCGCGGCGGAAATACGGGATCCTACTCGGGGGGTCCGAGTGTGGCTCGGCACTTACAGCACTGCGGAGGAGGCTGCTCTTGCCTACCAGAAGAAGAAGCTCGAGATCGATCAGAAGATTGAATCGCAGAGGAAGAAGGAGAAGGAGAATTCAATCTCGAAAGACGAACCGAAAGGCAATAGGAACGAATTGTTGTGCCACCAATCTCCATCGTCAGTGCTTGATGTCCACAAGTCTTCTTCACTTAGCAGGGGACAAGATGAACTGGTTTTCACAGAACAAGACTGGTTCATCCAAGCATTCGGGGATCAAGCATCCTTGGCATCAACATGCCAACAACTCGGTTTGGGATGCGAGGGCAGCAGCTTCATGCTCGAGAACGAGTTCGGGACTTTTTTCGACGGTGTGGATCTCACGACAGATTTCTTTGACGACCGCAAAGTATACGATCTACCCGACATCGAACTCGATTTAGGGAACGATGAGCTTGCTTGGATTGATGAAGCAATGGGGATGCCATGCATATAGCTGAGCCAAAATTAGTTTAATTTATGGAGTATTTAGAGCGTGTCTACTCCCTAGAGACAGGGGACTTGGTTTTTCTGTGTCCCATAGCCGTCCAAGGTCCTCCCTGGTTCTAAATTTTTGCCTAGTATGAGGATAACGATGATCATGGACCACATCATCATACTTGTCCGTTGACAATGTAAATTGAGAGGGGATGTGGAATTGTTTTCATTAATTTTCGCAATTTGCAGCAGCAATCCATGGCGGCCCACTCAAAAAACATCAACATCAACATCAACATAAAAGGAAAAAAAAATCAGAAATCTTCTGCCTACGATAAAGCTTATATGGGTTCGATCGGAAATCGAAAATATAGGTCGAAAGTTGAGGAAAGTCTCGATTTTTGTAGATCCCCGCGACTTAAAAAATCCAGCTCGAACCTTCTCCTCTAGCCATAGACTTCAGAGGCTCTCGAGGCACTACTAGGTTAAAAGAGAGACAGAGAGAGAGAGAGACAGAGCAAAAAAAAGTTCATATAGATTGAACATTTGATATGGAGCATTATTGCCACAATGCCAAATGCTTGAACTTTACACAAAGCTTTTGCTTTTTAGCAGTTGTTTAGATGTACTTTTCATGTCTCCAAATCATGCCGCTGGCCCCTCTTTTAACTTTCAATCACGCATGAAACTACTTGCGAAAGGGTGGCGGGAGTCGTTCATTTCTCTCTCGTGCCTCCCCTTATTAGCCCACGTGGGGGAATTTCCCACACGCTTCGCGAACGTGGAGGCGACGATCCTCTCCTACTCCCTCGGTCCGATTTTCCAATCATATCGACCACGACAGCTTAAAACCAAAACACTTCCGCGACGAGCCACGAACTAGCAAAAATTATTTGAGCTGGAGGCATTGAAACGCTGCGTATACTTTGTACGGTTTTTCATTCTTTTACCCCTTCTGCTATTTTCGGCGTTACTATTCTAAGATCTTAGCTATTACTACTATTAAGTGTCATTGAATAGGCCAAAAACAGAGTCACTTACATAGGATTGAGGGGGGTGCTTTCCACTACTTTGCTTCCTCCCTAATATTCAATTTCATCACCACTTGCCGCCACTCTTCCCTGCATTCGCTGCCAATCATTCTTCTACGATTATAATTTGATGGCCAACTCTGCACCACGAGGTGGGAAATCCCCTTGAAAGAAAGCGACACCTACATTCAATTTTACGAAATTCTTCATACCCACTACTTTAATGCCAATTCTGGCGACCTTACCGGAGTTGGCATTAAGGGTGAGCATGGTTCCCGGGTAGAACCGGGAACCGGAGAACCGAACCGCCAGTTCCGGTTCGGTTCCCGGTTCCGATGTGTCCAGGTCCGGTTCTCGGTTCCGGTTCCGGATTCCTCTATGGAACCTACTCGGAACCGGAACCGTACATATTATAAAATAAAAATCCTAATTTCTTATATTAGTGTTTGAACTTTTCTCAATTGTGCATTATTAATAGTTAATTATCTACTTCTATTTCCTATAGTTATTTCCCTTACGATTCATTGAAATGACTAATGGTGTTATAGTACAAATATGTATTACTTCACATTTGAGCTTGCATATTCATATAAAAAAAAATCCTTTCTTGCGACTCGACATGTTCTAGGGTAACCTGGAACCGGATCCGAAACTTGTGGCAGGGTAGGTTCCAGGTTCCAGGGAACACAGGATAGGTTCCTGGTTCCGAAAAATGAGGAACCTGTACCCGAGGGTAGGTTCCAGGTTCTAGGTGGAACCTACCCAGAACCTGGAACCGCTCACCCCTAGTTGGCATTGAAATAACCGTGTTTCAAAAAAATTGACACTTAAGTGATCCGAAAAAAAAATATTGACACTAAAGTGAGGGCCATACACAAATATTGACACTCCTAGTGTACTTTTACCTTTTTTTTTATAGTTATTTTTCCATTTCAGTAACCCCTCGAGTCTCTCCATCATTCTATAGCGCTGTGAGTGGTGTGTGTGTGTGTGTTGTGTGTGTGTGTGTGTGTGTGGGGCAATGAATGAATGTCGCATAGCAGGAAATTCCAGGCCGTGACCCATTCACCAGGGCGAGTAGGTGCAAATCTCCACCCACTCTCGTTTAATTTACTAGCGAAGCATTTAACCGAGTCAAGCTCAATCAAAAAGGCAAAAAACGAAAACGTCACTGCTGAGCCTACCGCCCTGGCGGCAAAACGTCAACCCTTGATATGTGTCCTTTCACAGCAAATACAAGGAATCAATCACTCTATCTAGAAACAACTCATGACTGTGCATCACTTAGTCCCTTGTCGTCAAATCAAGACTAATGTAGATAAGCAATATATTCAAGCTTCTTCATGGACCATTCATACAAGTCTGCATGCTGACTGCACAAACTTTTCTTTTTGCCCGGAGTGATTATTCTATGGGTACTTCATCCATCGATCGAAATTCCTAGCAACTCGTGACTCAATTGGAGTTACAACAAGAGTTGCTACAGTTGGTAGATTGGAGCCGCGTCATACATTGTTATACGGACTTGCATAAGTTAGAGAACAAATGTAGCCCATTCAGAGCAACAGAGAATGCAGTCTCATCAAACAAACTTCCATGTCTCCTGATTCTACAAGTTAAAGAGCTTGGCCTATGTTTGTCACCGATTCAAGCAATTTCTGCTTAACCATCTCTGGATTGAAAAAACAAAGTGACTAAGGACGCATGACAACACTTCTGCTCTAGAAATCAACTTCTACTTCTGAGCAGAAAAAAATGCTCCAGAAATAGAAAAATATGAACTTAAGTAACCAAACGGATTTCTGCTGCAGAAGCACTTCTTGAGCAACAATTCTACACGCGCCCTAAAGATCCCACGGAAGGAGGTGGTCTCATGTGCACATGAGAGTTTTAAGAACTACAAATCTCCTCTTAAGAGAGCTCAACGATTTGAGCCTTTGGTCGTGAGAAACTCCTCTAACTTTGTGTGTGTACGCACGCACGTTGCATACCAAGCTAATTGAGCTTATCAGGGGAGATATTCTGGACGAAATTCCTGGAGATATTTGGAGATTGATGATTTCCCCAAGGCGGGATTGCTTGAGGCACATATAGTAGCCTAGCAAATTACTTGTTTTGGTCATGGAGGTTTAAGTTATAACAGAGAGGTTTGATGCCTTGAACGTGAATGTGACTGCCATGTTTTTTTACTTGTTTATATCGCCTTTTGTGCTAATGGTGACCGAGGCAATAAGCTTATAGCCTGCAAGGAGGCACATATGGGCCATCGATTGCCCAACCACGCAGCATAAGGACTGGTAAGATGGAGACCCAATCACAGAAAAGGTGCCTAGAAAGTAGAAATTAGCTTATGAATTTTAATCCGATGATGCATCAAGAAACGACGCTCACCGACTCATGGTGAAGTACCAAATAATTTCATGTCAGAAAGGCGACTTTTAAAGCCTTCAGTTTACAGTTAGAAATCAAGACGACTCAGTTCAGACATAACCAAGAGCACATATAAACTCATAAAAATATGGAACCATGGTTTAATGGAAAAAACAAATATAAAAATTATCTCTGATAAATTACATAAGTTACCTGTCCAAGAAGGCTAGTTCACATACCAGAGCGAGATGATCGCTCCCCCATTTCTGTGAAGGCACAGAAAGGAAAATGTTAATGGCGATAAATTTAAAAGTTATGTAAGACTTTGCTATACTAACGCATGATATGAATTCTGTGCAACGAAGACAAACTTCTTTCAAGTTAGGCAAAACTCAGGGTCGTCCATTTATCAAAAGGTTAGCATCAATTTCTAGCAATCCTCATCTATGTGAACATATAGATAACAAGTTCATGCAATAGATCATGTAGACAATGGACTCTCTTTTCATGATACACAAGAAAAGCCCTCCTATAAAGAAAGTTGTGAACTGATGATATTATTGGCAGTGAACTCTGTTCCCAAAAACAAAAGGGAAAGTAAAACATAGTAGAGCTCAAAATTTCACTAAGAAACCATGGTGACAAGTATATCTCACCTTACTTGGAAGACCTCTTGTTTGTTTTAAAACATCAATAGGTAAAGTTTCAAGAACTCTAATAGGAACAAGTTCCTTCGTATGCCTGCGAAGCACAATGATTTTGTTGAATATCAAGCAAGGTAAATCCAAATAAATAATCCAGTGTCATAAGAAAGTCACCATATATAATCAACAGTTCCCATGAACTGGGAGTGGTAAGAAGTTGCCAAAGGCTCCCCACAGTCGCCCCTGGTTCTGCAACTTCCCTGAAAAGTTACAACAGAAATAGAGCAAATAAGTTTTACTCAGGAGGATAAAATCGAAAGGTGATGTTAACAATCAATTGCATGTTTAGATTGTAAATCACAACAGACTACAAACCTCAAAGTATAAAGTAATATTCAAACAGAGTATCAAGAGGATGGGTAGATATCTTACTGGAATCCCAAAATAAGCACTACAGAGATCTAGGTTGTGCTGAAGATGAGTAACTTTTTCGCTACCAGTGGCAAGTCTTAACTCGTCGTCATTCCACCTATATACACATTGCCTCGATGCAGGCATCCATTTGATGCTGCATGTACATGTAAGATAAAATGATTCAAATGAAATATAAGTCTTGATCATAATACACAAACCTTGTTCTATCATTATAAAAGCAAGATTATCATGATAATTTTCTCCATGAAGAGCCCCCTTCATTTGGCTTTAATTTTGAGTTAACCCAATCATTCGTTCTTCTAAGTTTATAAAAGATAATCTCATAATAAGTTTCAGCAGGAATGCAACGAAATCCGTAATGATACCTTGATGAATTCCTGTTCTGATTTTTGACACAACTATTTGCCGATAGACAGCCAATTTGTCCGGAGATTTTTCTGCGATCATGTAGTCGGATATCCAACTGCAGTAAATTCCAAGGAGAAAATATCCATTTGGTTCCTCATAGAGGAAGAAGGCTATCAAATCAGGATTCAGTCATAAAAGTTACATCTGAGGCCATTAGACATGCAACTAACAAGCACAGCTCAAACATAGTGCTAAACAAGAAACTAAACTTACCTCAGATGAAGCAAGAAACTGATATACGGCACTCTGAGAATGAAATCGAAGAAAAATTCTAAATAAGTACTAGAAACTTTGACCAGGGAAGTGATCATTCGACAGAAGCAAATATTTCCCTAGATTGCAGCTTTTCACCTGGGGCATGCTGTTTAGGTCTCCACCAATTATAACAGGCATCTCGCCCCAGGTTTTGGTTAGCTGATTAGCCTTTTCAAGAAGCAGTCGAACCTGCACCACCAATGTTACGTTTCATATTAGCTCACTAAGATCCATAAAACACACGACCTTTTACTTCCAGGATATCACAAAGAAATCCACAGATGCATAAAACCAGAATTATTCTATTTAGTCCACAAGATATCAGAAATCTCCCTTTCTCCCTCTCGCTCTCGCTCTCTTGCTCTCCCAGGCCACCTAATCAACATGCACATTTACCCATGGAAGAAGCAAAGGGATGGAGGGATATGATGCACAATCACCTTGTCTGGAAATACTATGAAAAAAGACATGCAAAGATGCAAGTGGGAATCACATGCTGAAGAGTTAAAGGCAGTACAAGAGAAAGCATAACCCGGCATGGGAAACATCAGAGCAGCTGATACCTGACCTAGCTTGACATCTCCTCGGTTCGGGTTAAACAGCACATGGATGTTGGCGACGAGCAGAAGCTGATTTTGGTCGAGGGGACTCCTACATTAGACATGTAAACAAAATGCTAGAATCATTGGACCAATGAAAACATGGATTATCTCACGCATTATACAGAAACTTAATCTAGGCTAAATTAGATGCCTTATACATTTTCAAAAGCACAGTATACCTAATGAATCTCATGATGTTCATCTCTAAGAAAGAAAACAGAAACTGATTTGATCCAGATTAATAATTCAAGTGACACAAGTTAAGCAGGTACTCTTCTTACAAGGATGTAAAATTCAACCGTATGCTCTCCCATGACAACCAAAATTTTTACTTAAAATAGGTTTTCCCACAAAGCCAGCACACTTCGGTAGTGAATCAATATGAGAAGTCTACCTAATTAGGAAAAGTACGCCGACATCTGTTAAGAATTTTCAGCAAATGTTTCGAGTAAAGCCATTTTGAAGTAATAATCCAAATTCCTGCTAACCATTAACCTACTGTAACTCCATATGTCATTCGAGCACTAAAGATACATCAAAGCACATGATATGTTACATAAAATATGTACTTTACACATTCTCTCACTTCAAAGGGTTAGCACATCAAAAGTACTCCACTCTAATCTCGTAACACAAAGGAGAATAGGGTACAAGCTTGACTGCCGTAAGAAACTTGGATTGTTGTGCGCTGCAAAAAGATGAGTAACAACCTATTGACCTCAAAAAACACAATGCACTACAACTTACGCGGATGACTGTACAGGTGGGTTGGATACAACTCTTTGCTTCATCTACGCCAAATAAGAAAAATAAATAGCAATTAGATATATAATACCTGCGTGCAGCTTGAAACTGGATAACTCCGCCAATAAAATCAAAATACAATAGACTACACAAAAAGTCCCAGGACAACTGCACATGCGTTGAATGTCAAAATTCAAGCTCATCTGAGGAAAATTCATCAGTAAATCCATTTACTGCAGTAAAACCATCTGGACAAGAATAGATCGTTACAGGAAGTACAGAAAAAAGCAGTTTCATGTCTCTCTCAATTACTTCAAGGTCTTTCACTCACCTGAAACAAAGGTACTTACCAGAATAGTAGAAGAAAGAAATAACAAAAATAATATACTTAGACAATGGGAGTCCATCACTGCAAAAAATCAATCTAGCGCATACCTTTAAAACACAAAGTTGAGCAACATTGTCACGAAGGCCGAAAGTCTTGAACTCTATATTATCTTGGTGGACAAGGCTAAATCTGTGTTAAGAACATGACTAGCTAATAGTTGGAAGATGATAAAGACATATACTATAATATACAAAAATTTCAACCTGTCCCACTTGGGGAGTTGCTTTAAAGTAATAACTTCAGGCAATAAATAATATTATGGGAACACGAGAACAACACCCTAATTTAGGTTACCTCCTAATCGGAGTACTACCCATGTATCATGTGAGTTTCAGAAGGGTCCTAGGTAATGACAAACAGCCAGAAGCTATACACGAATACAAGGACTTAGATAAGTAAACAACAAACCAGAAAGAAATGCAACTTACCGATCATCATTCCAGAATATGGCACATCCATCATTTGCTTCACCTGTTCGAGCCTGGAGCAAAACAGGAATACAAGTCAATTCAGCCTTACGTCTACATATTCGATAGAAGCAATTACTTCATACCTTGTAAACACCTTCAAAGCCATCCTTCTTAAGAAGATCAGCTAGATCGTCAAAGCGGTCAACCTCCTGCAGTCACATCAGAGAGAAGATTGCAAGCATCACTCCTCCAAATGCAACTCAATCAAAAAATTGTTGCCTCGATAGCTTTACCAGACAAAAGTGAATTTATGCGACATGTGCTCATGATTAGAGGAAGCGTGAGAATGATCAATATGACAAATTGATCAATACTACAAAAGGGCAAACTTTACTATCTAATTGACCATCGTTTCTTCAGTAAATCTTCAAGAAGGACGTGAATTCATAATGAACTTTAAGAAGAAAAGATCAAAAAGCAAGTTTCAAAATATAAATAAGGTTAGACATTGGTAACGGCAGATGAGCAACATCAATGTAATATCAGCGAGAGAATAACAGTCGACCAAACACCTGCAGTTTCAAAATCACAGGCTTGTCCTGTAACAGCTCCTATTAGTAGTGTAAAAAACCCTAATTTGACGATTAGAAAAAACAGAACCCAGCTAAACAGGGGAAAAAAAAACACTGGTGAGGACAAGCAACTCAAAGAAAAAAAATTGTCAATATGCTTCATGCTTCAAAATCAAGCTCCAAAATTCTGTAGTAGAAACATCAATTTCACAGCTTTCTTCCTTCAAACAAATTAAGATACTATCTTTGAGTTGGTCGAATCCAAACCTCCTTCTTCAGCGACAAGTGCCTCATGAGTCAAAAGATCGCATAATTATCATTCCTTCTTTTACATGCGACATAGGACAAAGATAAGATGCAAAGGGAGAACTTGCCTGAAAGCATACAATGTTGGTATCATAAAGATTCAGCTCCTTGCGTATGAGCTTTTTCCGCCGCCTCCACTTCAAGAACCTTGGCTGAACTTCAGTGTACAAGTCTTGATGCTTCATTGCGTTCTCGACACCCAATATGTTGTAGGAAACAAACACAACCTTGTCTATCCACAAAATGAAAAAGTTGGTGAAGTTAGGACAAATCTATATGCAGTTCATATCGTTGAAGCGAAATGCAAAAGAAGTCGCGCGTAGTCGTAGCACGCGCAACGAAAATATAATGTGGAAGACTCAAGAAGCCCCAATCTGCTAACTTCAGATTCAAATGCGCAGAACCTTTATCGATCGACATACAAAGCAGCGTCCTCTTGTGAAGACAAGTTCGACGCTAAAAACACAAACTGTGAGAACAAAAACGAACATTGTCCTCTCATCCCCACACAGCCTTACAAGAACCGACTCAAAAGCACGCACCTCTACATCCAGAAAGATCGCGCGAAGTGTAGGCCCATTCACGACGATCCCCTCGCTCTCTCCTACTCGGTTCCCCCCTCGGCTTCCCCTCACGACGCAGCTCGACCGAACACGCGAGCGAAGCGTACCGTTTCGAAGCGGAAGAAGTTCCGGCCGCCTCGGATTGAACACGTAGGGTTTCGGAGGCCGAGAATGTCTTTATCTTCTTCGCTTTACGGCGACACTCGCTCCGAGACTCTTCTTCGCACGAATCTGGAAGACACTTGTGCTGGTTCGAGCGAATAGCTAGAGAATGGGAATCATCGGAGCAAGGAGTTTCCCGGCGGGCCCGTTTCGCCATGGCCGTTGGAGTTTCCCGGCGGCGGGAGGCGTTTCTAGGCGCAAGCGTGTCCCAAGACTCCAACAGGAGCGAAGAACGAAGAATTTATTCGGTCCGGCCTGGCCCGGTTCGATTGTAGCCCGGTCTAAAAGTGACACTTTTTATGGGCCAGTTGAACAGCCCAATTGTAATTTTTTTTTTTCTTTTTTAAGCTTAAATTTTTAGTTAAATAGCTTCAAAATTAACCTTCAAGTTTCTTATCCAACTTTGCAGCCTATAATTCCTAAGGCTTATGGCTTATGGTGCGTTTCTTTCGCAAAGAATGAATGATTTAAAAAATAATTTATAAAAATATTTATGTATATCGCCTGAAATGATTAGTAGATGAAAAATGTTTTCATAATCGACATATGAAAAATATTTTGAATATCGACAATAATTTATGTCTGTACACTTCCGTGGATGATAAAAGTGCGGGCGATCATTTTTTAGAAAAATATTATCCAAATCACTCATTTTTTCACAAAGTCTTAAAAAAATATACCATTTTTCCTTCATAACAGTAGAAGCTCACCGTAGACAGGTAAATTTTGTGCCCGTAATCCTAAAGTAAGATGTGTAAAACGGTTAGAAAGTCACATGAACTGGAAGTGGCAAAATGGATTTCTTCCGGAATCTCAAGGTGTAGGCTACAAAGTTTTTGAAATTAAAGGGAGCGAGATGTAAATTTCTGACATTAGAATGTGCAAATGGGTAATTAAAGGAAAAGACGAGGGTGGTTTTCATAATTTTCCCTCGGAATTCCAAATCGCCACAGAATCTCTTTCATGTCGACGACGTCGTGATTTAAAATATACGACATCTTTCGGTGGGGCTACATGAACTCTCTAGCAGAAACTAGACTAATATGCAATTCAATTCAATGGTGATAGAGAATCATTCGAGAAGCAAAGCAGAATCTTAGTATGAGACCAGATTTAGCCCCTTGTGTCTGTTCTTTCATGAGCCTGCTGCACGACAATATCCGCAATGCTTTCCCCCACTTTGTCCCTTGCATCTGGCCTAAGTTGCAAGTTGCAACATCAAAACAGCAAGCGCGATCGACATCGATGACGCGTATGCAGGCCAGATTACAGAGTGACTTGTCCAAATGCGCACATCGATAGATGAAATAGTTCGATTCCTACTCAGTGCAATCACTTGGGGTTCGGCTGTGACTGTGAGGAAGCGACTCCCCTTGCCCGGCACGGATGGCTTGCTTTCGATTGGACCGTGAAAGAAGATTCAGTTTGTGGCGCAAAAGCTAGCTAAGGATGCAGGAAAAAGTACCAAAAAAAAAAGTCATAAACCTGAAGCCTGGATGCTGGTGAGGCCGACACTTGCCCAAGGAGGGTGGCCTCGGTCAGGCTAGGGTGAGGGAGCCTTGCCCTTGCCCAGGCGAGATCAGGTGGCATTTGGGCAAGGTTGTCCTGAATTGGTATCAATGTAAAAAAAGGTTTAGAATTAAATTAATATATTTTTTCGACAAAAAAAAATAATGAAATTAAAAGGTTTATGATTGAAATGAAATAGTGCACATAAAATAGATTTATGATTTTTTTGATACTTTTTCCAAATAATTTTACATGATTACGTTTCTCATAGCATGGCATTTTTTTCTAATCACTTGCGGGCGACGACATCAAAGCGGACAATTCCTCCGTTAAATCGACAAAATCTCAGAGAGGTAGAGGCGGTCAAATCAGAATCTGCTATTGAAATGGGCAGGACAAATTGGAAAGAACACCCACATCGCGTACAAGGTCACATGAGCATCAGATCTTGTGCCCTAACACGCTTCTCGAGACAAGACTCCTTTGTCACTCAAGCTCCAAACAAATGGCAGATTCGTGCACCGTTTAGCAGATGCCTCGCTCATGGGTTCCGTAAAGCCTTTTTGGCAAAAGGGCTCAATGGAGACCGACAGAATGCAGTTTGACGACACGACTATAGCAAATGCTTGCCTGGACTCGGTCGGCAACGGATCGAGTTTATCGTAATCATTGGCCATGTGTGGTCTTGGCGAGTCTCTTGCGATCTCGCAAAATGCAAGGGCTGGGATTGCATCCCGTTCCACATGTTAGCCGCTTAAAAACCTGATGACGGCAAATCCCTACATCAACATAACTATAATCTAGAAACACAATAATGATTTAAAAGAATTTGTGCACCTTATTTGAGATCCATCGCTCTTGATGCGAAATAGCGATGATCCAAAGCTTTTTACCGTAGCCCCTTAATCGATATGTGTTCCTTATGTGAGGTTGTTATGAGTTCTTTAGGTTAGAAGATAAACTTTAGCTCTATTTACGGAGTTTTCAGCCAAGCCCTCTCATCACGGGCCGTGCTCAACGCGGCTCACATAATACAATCTCAATTAATATAAGTCAACATTTAAAAAAAAAAATCATTTGTTGCGTTTGGTTGTCCGGAATTCTAGTCAGGATAGGACTAGATAGGATATGATAAGAAATTCAAGGATTTGATCAAATCTGGTGAGTTGCGGATTAAAAGTCGGATATCTTTATTTCCTATCATATCTATTGTTTGGTAAAAACTGGATATTAGTTATAATGGTTCTTAACTTGTATCATTCGGATGATGGTGCTCGATGGTAGCTTCATCATTGACTTGTTCTGCAAAGTGAAATAAGCTTCCCAATTCGTGGATGCACTCCGAGGATGCCGATATGAGCCGATATGAGCCTATACTCGCTGGACATGGATCATCGCCTGGATCACACTGAAAGATGGCTTTTCTCACTTGATGAACTAGCAAGCTTTGGTGAAGATGCAGATTGAGGATTTTGGTAGTCGATTTCTTTACGTTCAAGTAGGTCCTCACCTAAAATATGCCATATTCAACTGAGTGGACTCCTCCGAATGCTTCTTTATCTTAACGAATCAGTTGACAAAAATTGATGGAGTGATTCTGCAGCAGAAGCGCGGCTGACTGGATCAGCGAGTGTAGATTCATTGGTGTAGGGTCTACGACATGGACAACAGTTCATCGGGATGGCCGCTTGAGTCCATCGTTACGTCTGTGATGGCAGCAGTGGCAAGGATCAGTGTCTATGATGGGAGTCAACTTGCAGACTAATCATGAGGAGGTCTCGTCGGATGTGATGCAAAAGTCGGTTCGCTAGATGTCCGTTGAAAAATTTGTCCGCTGTCGTCGGAGAGGCGGTCTCTCTAACCGGAGCGGCGACCAGTCGTCGGAGAGGTGGCCTCCCTAACCGAAGAGGCGGCCCGCCACCGGAGAGGCGGCCCGCCACGGAGAGGCGGCCCGCCACGGAGAGGCGGTTAGGTGTGGTGAAGAGGCAGACAAGGAGTGGCGAAGAGGGGGTGGCTTGAGCAATGGATAAAAGAAATCCTATCCTGCTCTATCCCACTCTGTTTATTTTATCTCCCATATATCCTTCTATATCTCTCTATATCCTATCCTAGATAACTACCAAACATAAAATATGAAATCCTGAGTTTTATCTGGTCAACCAAACGCAGCCTTAGATCATAGACTCGGATTCATGCTGGGATTTCCTGTTGATCATGGACGGTGGTGGGAAGCAATCAAATGTCTGGGAACTCTCGACTGCTCGCTTGTCTATTTGCCTTTGACAGTTCATGGAGAGAGAGAGAAGCCTGGACTAGATTGATTTTGTTTCTCCCTCTCTCTCTCTCCCTCCCACGATTGGTTCAATGAGCAAGACTTTGTCAGAGCGAGAATCTTTTCCATTGTCCTGGACTCAAAACTGCACTGGAAATTGGAAAACAATCAGAGCGAAAGTTTGCTTACTGTCCCATAATCTGCTTTTTATTTATTTTCCTGGTTATGTTACGAGCAATGAGCTTGGGTAAATCGAAACAATGGGCTAAGAAAAAGGAAGACTTGGATGGTGGATGAACAAGTGAAAGATCTGGTCTATTGATAGTCAGAATCAATTCGAAGTAATACAGGCTATCCATACTTCACATAAATGAGACGAATGGAGCATCACAAGAATCGTGAGTCAACTGGTGATAGAACACAATGACGGGACCATCGCATGAGCGTTCTAGGATGTCTTGCTTGCCGATTCAATCGTCAAAGTATCGGTCCTGGAATCAAAGTGAATGCATTGTGAAATGCAGAGATGAGACAAAGTCATTTGCCATAAGTTCCTATGCCGAAAAGGATGATATCTAATCTGTGTGCCTACGATTCAGAGGAGACTGTATCATGTACTGATGAAGTATGCCAAACGTTGTCACGGATAAGAGAAAAAGAGGTGCAAACTGTGAATGAGGACAAACCCATGAAACCTGGTCGATCCAATGGTACTTGTCCTGGTACAATAATAATATTAACCTCCCCAGATAGACAGCCTATATATAAGAGGGTGCAAGTGAAGAGGAGGCAAAAGAACATCGTCCCTTGCTACATCTTGCTTTGAGTGTGGTGTTGCTAAGCCGATTAAACGAGAAGCTCCCCTCAGTCCAATATGAGGGTTGAGAAGTGGACAGAGCTGTCATCTCATGCACCAAGGCTATGCTTACACATTCCGCTACCAAAACATCTGGTCCGGGAAACACAACAGGTCTCTCCAACCGGGCACAGACGCGCCTTAATGAATAAGCATGGCCAGGTGCATGACGTGAGAGCAACTCTTCCGCGCTCTTTGGAGTGAAGGGAGCACCTAGTAGTTCGCTTTGTGAGGAGCATCCAAGTTCTTTTGTCTAGCCGGTCTGGTATGCTCCTTTTTTCCTATGTCTATTGTCCCAATGCATCTCTTTCAAAGTTCAATCGGTTGTTTGACAGGGAAGTCTTGAGCACTATTGGGCCATGAGGAGTCGAGCTCTCAACCATGGAGGAGCTCGATCGCAAATGGATGAATCTCAGAGAATCGGAGAAGCCAAAGAGGCTTGTAAGCCAGAGCAGAAAGAAAGGACAATACTGAGAGCATGTTTTAGAAAGAAGATCCAAAGAGGGTGCTGAAGAGTTTTGAAGGGATAATTGCGCAGACAAAAATAAATTTCCCCCTTTTTCCGATACACGTGCATCTGGCATTAGCTCCAGTCCATGTACGGAACTTAGATTTTCAGTGGCAACAATGTACAAAGGCATGTGTTTCTTTCCCTCGAATACAAGGAGCATGCTTAAGCAGAGAATAGCGACTAGGGGTTAGATTTCATCAAGTATAACAGATGGATGCATTCCGGTGTCTTGGCATCCTTTCGTGATGAGAAATATTTATTCTGCACAAACCTTGCTATCCCAGACAATACCAAACAGGATAGAATTACATTTGCGTATAGGCGTATTGAATCCACCATCACATGCATTTGGAGATAATTCCAGCTTAAAAGAGTTCACCGTGCAGCTTCAGCGTCACCCCATCAAACACGATCATGTAAATTTTCAGATTAAAGTTGCCTGCAAAGATCTTGAGGACTCAAAAAAATGAAATGACACAGACCCAATAAGCGAGAAGTAACCCTCGGCTCAGGTGGACCAAAGATGGGACCCGCTAGATCTAAGGTCAATGCTTCCCCTTGCCGGACACCTCTTTCTATATCTGTAAACAACCATCATCTCACTCAGAAAGTTTTTAACCATTTAAATGAGAAGTCGATTGTTCTCCATCCTTACAATTTCAACATCCAGCAATTTGACAGTTCCCGATCTAACATCATCACCGTCATCCAAAGACAATTGTGAATGGATTGAAGAAAAATTAATAGGAGTCCTAGCCCTATTTCCCAGTCACCATCAGTTTACCCCCCATCAAAAAGCCAGGATACTCTATTACCCATTATAAGCAGAATTTCGTGAGCTTGGCCTGATGGAGGGATTCCCAACACTAAAATCTGGTGTCATCTCACAAAATTCATCGAGGCAAGATAACCTCATGTTGTGGGCTATAGGGAAAAGCAGAGAAAAAGTAAAAGAGAGACTTATTCTTCAATAAGAAAGAAAATAACAAGACTTGATCACCCGTAATCATCCTTCCTTACATATCTACAAATGTTTAAGAAGCAGGAGCATCAGCAAGTGAGAGGCAACAAACTTATTCATTGTCCCATGTTCTTCCATTTATGAAGGCTCTGTTAATACTTTGGCGTCTTGAATGGTGGTAACAAGCAGAACTAAGTAAAGCCAAATCCAACATCATATGGCCTCTGCAAATAAAATGAAAAGGAACAAACTGAGAGGAATACAATCACACTGCAAGAAAGTGAGCACCCACTTCTCATGCAGACAGCCTGCTCCAGCTTCAGACCTGCAAGAAAAATTTTAGGATTGTTCATCACATCATCCCATGGTTTTCTCGATCAATATAAAAACACAATACACGGAGACAGCCCATGCCATGCGGCTTGGAGCAAACTAAAAATTAGTGCAACACCCGGACAAGCAGTGTTGATTGCAACAAAACGAGGGCACAAATGATCCACTTATATGACCCAGATGGCAAAGTAAAGCATTGGTGTAAACAAAAGATTGGTCGACTCGAATCAACTACATTTGTTAGGCAACCAGGAACTAAAAGACACCTAGCAGCTCTTTGCCCCCCCCCCCCCCCCCCCCCCCAAAAAAAAAAAGAAGAAGACACCTAGCAGTACTTTTTAAATAACATGAAAGTATGGGAGACAAAATCCATTTGCATACCCAATTTGCCTATTCCAGAAATTATATTATGCCACCAAACAGCATGAGAGTTCAATTTTCTTGATCCTGTACTTACAAGGAACTAAAGCAAATGATCTCACTGAGGAATGATACATCAGCTTCAGATAGAGAAGGATATAACAGAAGGGAACTAGGGAGAAAGCCAGGAAACAGGAGGTAGAATGTATCCACACAAGCTCAACAAAGAAACACGTGTTTAAAATCCAATATCCACATGCACTTCCATCAAGTTTCCCGAATTAACTCAAATGCCCAAACTCCAAAGTCATGGCTATCCAGTAACATAGTCATATCATCGAGCTAGCTTGCTAGACATTACCGAACATCGATTTAATGTTCCAAAAGAGATTGGTGAGTCAACCAAAGCGATTGACAATTGTTAGGCATTGCCAAGGTCAGACAGGCGTGTTGTTTCTACCTCAACACCGGCAACAATGGAAAGAATGCAAACTGAATCTTTCGTGGAGTTCATTTAAGGAGATAAGGGAAGGATGATACTCACTGGAAATGTGAAAAGCCATCTCCAACCATTAGTATTAGAGAGACAATTAAAAAAAGACTTCTTATGCAAGATGCCACAAGTTTGCAGTCTGATGCTAGACAAAGAACCAACAAATTTTATTGCTACATCAGATCTAGGATCGATAAACTAAACATGTAGACCATTAAAAGGCTGTATATTTTCTTATACGATCATACCCATGTCGACTCCGAAAGATGGCTAAGATACAGGACATTCAATGACCTAACAAATGAGTGATGTCAAGTAACTGACATGCATCAATGAGGTAAGACATGGCCACATTTTAGAGAAGATAACCTCGAATAGATAAGAAGGACAATGACATAGTTCCCCATATTGCTTAAGTCGTCCAAAGAAATGTGAGCAACCAAATAAGCAACCAGGTTGTCCAAACAACAGCACGGTCACCATTAGTGATCATCTTCCATGTCGCGATAAATTGAAAATGGCAAAACTAAGAATCGACAGCTAAGCCCTCTTGGAGTGCACCAAAAGGCGCACAACCACCCTATGATAATGACACAAACATCAAGCAAATTTTTTCCCACTTTCAGTCAATTCAACACCAGTCATACACCATAAACTGGTATCCCAACACCATCGCATCAATAGGAGGAAAAGAAACACAAAATTGGAAAATAAAACCCATGAACTGCATCCAAAATGGAAAAAGTGCGACGAGATAACACCAATGTACCTCCATTTTCCCTGGTTGCGCGTCAGTCAGACTCGACGGACTCGACCTTGGGGCCTGATTCAGAAAGCATTAACAGAGAGTTTCAGCGAGTCAGGGAAAGAAAGTGTCCGTTGGTTCTTTTATAGGATAGAATTCCAAAAAAAAGGACAGACGCCTACTGTGAATTCGGAATTTTTTAGATAAGGATTGGGTTTTAAAACATAATGCACAATGCAAACATCGAGGCCCGACTGATCAAAGCTCATACTAGAAAACTCCTTAACCAATTCGACCCAACGACAATCACCCAATCCAAAACCAAACAATTCCTAGGGCACAGAAACATAGTCAAAGAGACAGAAAGAGAGGGGGAGGGTTTAGGGAGGGGACCATGGAGGGAAGGATGGCGGCCGTCCTTGCCCCAGCCGATGCCGCGGGTGGATTCAAGGTACTGACGGACGAGGTGGCGGCACTTCTGGAGGTGGTTGATGCCCTCGACGCGGTAGCACCACTTGACGCGGTCGCGGAGGATCTTGGCCTTCTCGATGTCGATCCACTTCTCCCTCACGATGTGCTCCCTCATCTCCAGCATCGCCACCGGGTCCTTGTACGGGTTCTCCGCGTCGAAGTCATCCGGCGGCGACTCGTCGAACTCCACCGTCCCCTTCTTCCTCCCCATCGCCGATCTCCTTCCGCTCTCTGCTCAGACTGTTCTGCTCTGCGCGCGTACTGGCCGTGCGTTGCTGGTGGGAAATGGGACCGGAGCGGCCGAGAAGTGTTCAGGTGCAGGAGTTGGGCTCGCTTTTGGGCCTTTGATGGGCCGAGAGATTTGCAGTGGTCCATAACAATGGGCCTTCCCTTTATATCTTTTGGGCCTTTGATGGTTACAGAGACGTCTGGGGGGCCTGATGGCCGTCAAATTTTGTCATTAAGGGGGTGCATGATAACCTTTTAGAAACAGAATTTCTGTTTCAAAGCTATTTCTGGAACAGATACTCGTTTTGTAGCGCAATTCTATTTTTCTATTTCCAAAACAAAAAGTTATTTTAGAAATAGATTTGAAGTAGAAATGAGAAACAAAAAAAAGTTATTTCTCCGAGAAACAGAAATAGAAATCTTCGTCGCCTACCATCACCCGATGCGCTGGTCGCCGCCGCACTATCGGGCCCCGCCGGCTACCGATCACTGGCCGGTCGTCGACCGCCCCCTCCGCCGCATTTTTTTTTTTTTATATTTTGGGATAAGAAATTTTATGTCGTTATCAAATGTATTTTTTTGCTCGAAAACTCATCCAAAAATAGAAATAGAAAAAACCATTTCTAGCCAGAAATTAATTTATGGAATGGAAATGTTATCATACACGCCCTAAAAGTAATCGGCCTTCCGGTGATAGGGTTTCCTATTTTCCACGAGTTCACCTCACGAGTGAGCGAATCTCCGCTATGGAGAAACTTTCTTGTTCTTCTTTTTTTTTTGCCCTCACGAGTGAGTGAATCTCCGCTATGGAGAAACTTTCTTCTTCTTCTTTTTTTTGCCCTTTTCTTTTTTTGGATGCAGGTGTCGAGGCCCTCACCGGTGGCCCGTGATTCGCTATCAGCGAGGCCTGGGAAAACAAAAATTTGGGAAAAAAGAAGAACTTTTTTGGAAAACAAATTACTAAAATTGTCCACGTTAGCGCCGGACGTATCGCGGAGGATGGACGGCGCTGACTAGATTTCCACGTCAGTGACTCCCAGCCTAAATTCATATGAAGAATGAAAGAGCTTGTAAAAGCTCTCTATCAAATGACGTTGGCTTGGCAAAAGGAAAAAGAAGGGTTTATACGTTCAAATGTATGTACCTAATCGATTACCATGGTGTATACGGAAATTGCCAAGAGATTGACAATTTTTTTTTTTATATTGCAATTGTAGGTATTGAAAAAAACATGGTATTTATTGTGTTGTAATTAATTGTGTGTGAATGATTCCGTATAGTAAAGATCAATGCCGCAGCCTATTCGCCACCGAGCGGATTCCCTAGCATACGTTCTACCATATGAGACGGCTCTATAATAGGTTGAGATGACATGGTTCGTGTAGCCATGGTATGAAATTAGGAAATGATCATCATCACTCAGATGTGCAATGGTCTATTTTATCTCCGCTAATGTAGAGGACACCAGTGATGTGGCAGATTGACATGAATGTTTTCGTTCCCCGTGAGTTGGTTTAGTCGAGATGCCTCGTGAATCGAGATGGTTCTAGCTAGTGACGGATATGAATTCACACGTGTAAGGCGATGAGATATGATGGGGGCATTTGTGTCATGAAATAACATGACATCCGCTTGCAATTGAATTATCGGTCTTATGCAATGCAATGTTGTTGATGTTTCTGTCAAGATGTCGTCATAGGAAAGACAATGCATTTACTTATGCACTCGTTATACGTAAATTGTTTTGTGCCGCCTTGAACTCATGTTGTGGTTGATACTAGGTTGAGTAGTAAGGGGGTATCTTATCTTAGACTTAGGGATTTCATTTATTGGGTCTCGGTTCACTCCTTTATTTTTTACATACGTAGGATGGACCTCCCACCTCCATTGTTTTTTGGAGTTCTCATGCATTGCCAATATTTTTGTGAAAACGTGTTTATACCCGAGTCAGCGGTAGTATATACTGAAGGAAACGGATTCCAATATGTATACTAAATACGTGCGGAAAAACTACTGATTAATGCCCAATTTATCACTTACTTATATCACCGATCGAAATACGATCACATGAGGAACCGTACCCACTATCCACAGATTAGATGTCGCATTCGTAGTCCCGAGAGTCCTTTGTGTCGAACGTGAATCAACAGTAAGGAGGAGATTCGTTCGTCATTGTTTTTCATGAACGACAGTATGTCGTCTATTTTCAAGGATGAGGGAGAGCGTCTGTGTATTTGACGCTTCTCAACTGACGTGACTTTTCACGTCTATTTTTCAAACTGCAGATAACTGCTTCTGTAGTTATCTCTAGGGGCGGGTGTGATTGCCCGCATGGGCGCACACTGTAAGACCCATTTTTCTAACATTTCTCACTCGCCCATGTAGGCAAACAACTCTCACATGTCCACGGAGGACTGACAACTCCCACTCGTCCACAAAGGACCAAACATAACTCTCTTTATATCTGCATAATTCATATTGACAAATAATCTATGCGACCAGCATACACTGAGGGCTCGTTGTCACACATTCGTTGGGAGTATTTGACAGCTCAAATGGACATAATCAAAAGTATATTTCCGTATGCTTGTACCCTTGATCGATCAGCCACATATATTTCTCTCTTTGGATCTCATTTAAGTATGATATGTTAAATTCACAATTATGATCACACTAAATAATCATAACCAGCCGGTCTGTAAATATAAATCTATCATGTGACTCAAAAACTCTAAATCGATCTTTCTCTTCCATTAGACCTCTCAATTTCAGTTCAGCTCGCTATTCTAGAAATGTCCCTTTAGATCGAATCAATCTCATGACCATAGGCAACACCCTAAGATAGCGAACACTAAATAGAAATCTTGAGAATAACGAAAAGTCGTGAGGGCACCAAATGAGGAATTTTTATTCTTGATAGTCTCACACGGCATAGAAAAGTTGAGATCATAACTTTTGCCAACTCTCATTGGTCGACTCATGCATACGTAACATGAAGTACGTATTACGGTATTTTCTCCTTCCTCATGGAGCGTATGTCTTTCTATTTTAATATGGTACAGATGATCACTTAGACATACTCAATGTCTAACCAGAGTTCACGTAACAACTCCAAGCAAGAGTTTCCATCAGAACTCTCATTTGGCAATAAAGACAGATAAAGTGAAATACGTGTGATGGCCAATAAAAAAATATGTCTTTTTATTTCACTTTTGGACATTATAAATAATAAGTCATCATCTTAACATTCTGTTAAGACATCATAAATATTTTAAGCTTCAGCTATCAATTATTACCTGTCCGACATACCTTCTCAAAATAATGTACTGAACATTAATATGCATAAATGTCAATAGTGATAACAAATATCATTAAATCAATAACTATGAATTTTGGGGAATATAAACATCCAATACTTTAATTTCTACGCCCTTCTAGAGGTTTTAATGCAAAGAACTAATCCTTCTTGTCAACAAATGACCAAGTTAAAACATCTATAGTAATTCATTTCATCGTAGGATCTGTTTTCATTCTATGCGTAGATATGTGCTAAATGTTCACATCTTTTCATACAAACATGTCTTCCACAACATCATATTCCGAGTCGATACGTTTGGTCTTGCAGTGAATCCTTAGTGTAAGCTCTTGCTACTCAATTATCACAATTAACTAATAATTGGACCTGTAGCATCCTTAGCAATACCTCATTGATCCAAACATCTCTCAAGTCAAAGACCCTTTTATACTACTGCCGATAACACCACGAAAACATCTTCCATCGTGGATAAGGCCATACATATTTGCTTCTTACTTCTCCATGATATGGCGCCATTATTAAGTAAGAACCCAAATCCAGAGGTAGAATTCCTCTCATTTAAATCTCCCCCTCAATCAATATCAATATACCTTAAAGGTGCAGATCTCTACCTTGAATATTCAGTAAATTAATCAGCAGTACTTTCACATATCTCAGAATTATATTGACGGCAATTCAGTACGCTTGACCTCTATTGGATTGGTACCTACTTACCATTCCAACTGAATAACAAATATTAGGTCTTGAACATATCACAGCGTACATTGAGCTCCCAATAGCACTAGCATATGGATAACTTTTCATTTCTTTATCTCCTTATAGAGTCTCGGGATACATATTTCGACTCACACCTTTACCTCTTGCAATAGGAGTATATCATCAACATATAATGATAAAATCACAAATTGATTTTAGGAGCTTTTAATATATACGCAATGGCCTTTATCAATTGTCACAAGATCATATGCCACTAAGACATCATGAAAAACGTATATATCAATGTCTCAAAGACTGCTCGGGGCCATATTCTTGGCCTTAATTCACAAATCCTACAGGTTATACCACATAGGTTTCTTCTATTAATTCTCCATTAAGAATAGTAGTCTTTACACCCTTGATGTAATTCAAGATCCATTCTCATCAATATTACCATAATAAGGTGAATTGGTTATTACATTTCACCATAAGGCGAGCCTAACACTTCTCAAACAAGCCATCAACTTTACGCTTTCTTTTGAGAACACACTTGCTCTCAATGGCTTTGCGTCTATTCGAAAGATTAATCAGTTCCCAAAACTTCGTTTGATCTCATTAATTCCATCTCTTTCTCCATTGCTTGCGTCCACTTTTCCTTATCAGGGCAAATTGGAGCCTCATTTTATACTCCTTGACTTATTTTCTTCTTGTGGAGCAACCATAAAGACTTTATATTCATTGTCTAAATATCGACAATTTGATGGAGAAAGCTTTTTGCAACTTGTTCGCCAAATTGAAAAACGTACACTTAGTGCATCATTCTCCATTACGCTTCCACTCGGATCAGACAACGACGATATCTTCTTCACATCAAGTGGTTGCAATTGAGATAAATTAGAAACAAATTCTCCACTTCTCACATTGCTCCCACTTGGATAAGATGCCCCAGATAAATCATTGTCACTATCTTAGAATTCAAACAAAGAATAGTTTTTAAGTATATCGCCCTTTTCTAAAATTTGTTCACTAAGAATGTGACATCTCGTGATCCAAATTCAGTTACACTTCCCACTTTCTTGCTCACCTATAGCACTTACCCTTTCGAGTGC
This sequence comes from Rhodomyrtus psidioides, assembly GCA_021437785.1. Classification (NCBI taxonomy): domain Eukaryota; kingdom Viridiplantae; phylum Streptophyta; class Magnoliopsida; order Myrtales; family Myrtaceae; genus Rhodomyrtus; species Rhodomyrtus psidioides. The sequence continues at coordinate 5,243,653 of JAILYB010000015.1, read as the reverse complement.
TCTTAGTATTTCATGAAAGTACTCTTTTTGCCTCTAGGGTCCAATTTCCCAAACTTGTGGGAGAACTCGTGTGTATAGGAAGCACATCAAGGTTTGAGAAAAGTCAAATCTCATTTTCGACCTGCCCACAACTCATATGGAGTAGAGGTAAGTGATTTATAAGGCACACAGTTTCTAGACAGCCATCAACAAAATGTCACCACAAAAGATGATATGTACAATAGCATGTGCCATCGCTGACTTAACCATTCCTATTATGGTCTGTTTCTTCTCTCTGCTACTCAATTCTGCAGAGGAATTGCTGGAATAGTCAACTATCATTCTATCCCTTTTTTTATCACATAAACATCTGAACTGATCAGATAGATTTTCTCAACCTCGATCGGATTTACTTTTTAAAGGTCAAAATAAAATTTCTCAAAGTAACTTATGCCTCAAACTTATGAAAAATCATAAAACAACGAATCCGAATCGAGTGTAATTATACAAATGTGATGAAATAAATAGCCTCATGCCTTGCTATCACAGTCATTGAACCACATATGTCTGAATGGATATCAACAAAGGAAACTCAGCACTTGTTCCATTTCTAAATGGTTCCCTCATTATTTTTCCTACTAGGCAATACTCATAAATAGACGATATTTTCAATATTGCCCAATAAGCCCTATTTGGCTTATTTAAACATCTACTATTGGCCAACATGCCACATATTCTTATCATCACAAAGATGAAAATGAGGAATAACATTACATTAATGTACTCAACAATCGACAAAAATGAAACCATATAGAACCATAATAACTTGTTACCAGCAACAAGTCAACACCATCGTTATGAAAGTTCATATTGAAATCAAGTTTAACCCATATAAATACGAAAAATTAATTCCATCGATTTTTTAGAGCATATTACACGTCATGTAGGAATAAGATGCGACTATTGCGCATTTTCAATTGGCTAATGCCAATTCTTTTAACTTTCACTAAGAAAATTATTTCCCACATTTATTTACTTTGCTCCATATGGAACTTGTTGAAATCCCACTAAGGCATTTCTGTCCTTCCTCTACATAATCTGTGGCCCCTAAGTCTACAATCCACAAGGATGAGATTCAGTTACAAATACTGAACTATAGACATAAGTAATACTCTTACCACAATCATGAATAGAGTAACTTTTATTTCTACAGTGAAAACTCTTCATTTCTGAAATGTTTTTCTTGAAAGGACGTTTTTCCTTTCTTATATCGGTTAAACTTCGATTTCTATCATGAAGTATCTATTTCTTTGTTCTTTCCACTTCTTGAAACCACCTTGGCGCTAATGCCTGAAGCACAAAGCTCGATTTGAGCTAGCACCATCATCACGTATATTGATTTATGGTTTAACTGTTAGAAGGCGATCCGCCTTTAGCTCAAGACATCGCGTAGCATCTTTAAAAGTCTTTATTATAATGTGGATCTAGTGGATTTTCATATGCACATAGCTATGAAATAAAGAACTGGCTACTACTTGCACTTGCTATTTATTAGGCAAAATGGGGCTTGCATATCACAGTTCACTTATTTGTTTGACACATGCCACAAAGGCCATTTAATATTCTGCCCATAAGGCATTACATAAATATCAAATCTTATAGTGATCTGTCTCAAATTTGGTGACCAATGTCTAAACCAAATTTAGATTGTTAATGGCTCCCACTTGACTCTAGCATTTCCAAAAATGCTTGAACTCATGCATAAAAATATTTTTCATGCCTCAGCAACACAATGCGAGCTATAGAGTTCATTTATTTCTTGCAGCAAGTATCTCTTTGTACTTTCTTGAAAATGCAGTAATTCCATCTTTAGATTCTTCCATAACTAGGTCAAAAGCTCATAGTGTTTTTTGCTCTTTTAACACATATTGGATCCTATTCCAATTTTCATAATTTTTCCATCTAATTTCTCACTTTATTCAGGCTTAGCTACGATATCCTGGTAAGCTAAAGCCATTGTGTCTGAATATAAAGTTCAATAGACATGTGCTCACGAATTATTGATGCCTATACATTTATGCATCTATTTTACACTAACTATTTATATTAATGAATAATTTCACATAAGGTCTCAAAGTCGAAAGTTCACTATGTTCCCAATCATCGTCTGAGAATTCTCGCTTGAAATTACTATTAATATAATCATTTATGTAAAATTTAGTTCATGAAGTTACTAAAACTTTTAGAACTCCCCATTTATCCATATACCACAATGGCATTACACAACATAAAAATTCTCATACAATTCAATGCTGAATATTTCATATAATATGAACGAGAATATTTACATCTATAGACATACATCAATAAGATGTGAAATTCTAGTACAACAGCATCATGTGATATAATGTATGCCAAGAACTGGAAAAGATTCAATAATCTCTTTAGGGAACTTCTTGACCCTAGAAGGCGTCCCTATAGTGGCTCTTGGGAAACTCTCTGGTCTCAGTCAAGGAAACAAATCTCTTCGCCAAGGCGCAGTCTGTCTATGCCAAGACCTATTCATAGCAAGGGTCGATGTCTTCCTTGCCCCGACCTCTAAGAACTCTATCAGGAATCTCATTCCAAGTTCCTTATAAGAGTAGTAGCAGGCGTCTTTCCATAAACGATCCAAGACCTCATGCCAATCAGGAAGAGTGTTTTTTAAGGCAACAACTTTCAGATAGTCTGGCATAGCAAAATCATTCCAAATGATGTCTAGTATCATTTTATTGACCGTTATGATGTGAGTCATCATGTCAACTTTGCCATCACATCGATAGAGTGCCAACTCATTCCTCATCTTCAAGAGTCTCTCATTTTCCTCGTCTGTCCACGGAAATATTGAGGTTCGCACAATATTTTGTTCCATAGTTCCTGCAACGAATGCAGAACAATAAAAGGAATTACACATAATCTATAGTGCATAAAATGGTAAACCAAATATACCAAATTGTAGGAAATTTCAATACAAATACATCGGCACCAAAATCACCTCAATCGGACTCACCACGCGCCCACACATGCCACTAGAAGCCTTGGCGTGTGGGCTTCAAGCGCCGCATGTGCGACGCATGTGCAGGTCAGCTCGATCAACGTTCAGCCGTTGACTCGGGTCAGGTCATGGGTCAAATCGTGTCGAATTTCGGGTCGGGTCGGACTGCCACGTCATCGGACATGTGTCCGCCACGTCAGTGGCCACGTAAAGCGCCACGTCAGCAGACCGTTTCGGCGGTTCCAGGCACGCATGTCGCACGTGGGCTCGTGAGGCCCACGTGCAGAGCATCCGGTAGCGCGTGTCGGCGCATGCGATGTAGTCCGCCGTTCGTTGGTGGCGTTCCGCCCCTCAAAATACTCGTATGGACAATTCCGACCTATTGATATGATCAAATTGCAATTTTGTTGAGCCAAAGTTCATGAAACAAGTGTTTTAGTTGTCGGCCACCGAGGGGGCTCGCCCCGCTGCGGCGAGTGTGGCGCGTCCGGCGTCTTCCGGCCTCCTCCGGCGATGGGCGACCACTCCTTGGACTCGTATCGACGAGTACATTCCAACGATGTAATCAGATTTCACTTTTGTCGGACAAAAAATTTCAAAAAAAAAGCTTTCAAACGTACTGTTATGCCTTGTACCAAAAGAACACTGACGAACAGATACTTGTGCATGCCATATAAGATTCGAACAGTGTACTACGATTAGGAAAACAAGTATTGACTGGCTCTGATACCAATGAAGGAAATGGATTCCAGTATGTATACTAAATACGTGCAGAAAAACTGTCGGTATCATAGTTCAAGATCTTTGGAATAAAGACAATCTGGGTTCGAGTCTTGAAGATTGTAAAGCTCCTTGGCGGAACACAATCACATTTACCGAATTCGGGAGATTTCACTAATCGGGAAAGTTATTGATTCTCAAACTCACAGATCGGACGACTTCCAGAATCTAACAGAGGACTTATCGAATCTGATCGGTATGTTGCAGACTTATCGAGATACCGAATCTCAGATTTACCGAGCCGAGCTGCCGATTCTTTTCGAATATGTGTTTTCCTATTTTAGGAAACTTAGTTATATGGATAGTCACAATATTTGATTTGTATGCCGTTTGCTTAGATTTGATTTGATTTCAATATTCGTTATTTTTATGATATCTTTATGTAATCCTAATTCCTAAAGAAGTCCTATCTATATAAAGGACATCCATCTTTGTAACACAACATTGATTCAGAATTTTATACAGAGATGTTTTCTCTTCTTCAAGTTCTCTTGAGGACTAGATCTTATCAAGGCTTCCTTGTGGCGATCGATCGACTTATCGAGCAAGATCGCGAATTCTCTTGTTCGTGGCGTCTATAGTGTGGATTGGTTGACACAGGTTCGTCAACAGGTCACGCTCATATCGAGGTTACCAATCACATGTTCGATTGGGGGTCAAGGTTAGCAATTCGCAACCCTTGGATCTTCGTAGAACGATCAGTTTCCGCAGCGATTCATATCATCTGGTATCAGAGCTGGTTCTACAAGGTCTAGTTATCTTATTTTTACTGATTTTAATTCAGCAATCTAGGGTTTATAGAATTGGAGATCTGTTACTAAACGAATTAGGATTCTGAATTGTTCTTGCTGCGATTTCAATTTTAACTTAGGGTTTTCGGTCATAGTTGTTTTGATTGTATTGAGTTCGTAAAAAAAATTAGTGAAAAAAAAGAAAAAAAAATATTGGTGAAAAAAAAGAAAATCGATAAAAACAATCGAAAAAAAATCAAGAGGACGACTTGTTTCTTTTTATTATTATTATTGTTAGTTGGACCGAATAAAAAAAATAGTAGCAAACATTGAACTTGAATTCAAATCTAGCAAAAGTTGCTGAATTGCTGAATTGAGCAGTATATTGCTGAATTGATTTTTCTTGGTGGTTTAGTCGACTATTATGAGGAGCTTATGAGAATGTAATTCTAGTCTGATAAAGAGCTTGAAAGAAGGAAACGAGAGGAAAAAGGCAAGAGTGTGTGAGCTTAATTGAGGGAAGAAAAAGCCTAGATTGAGTTAAACACGAGGGAATTGACAAACACTTTGAGCGAAACACGTGAGGGAGTATGGTGAGATTTCTTTTATTTCTAACATTTTCTTGCAGGTTAAAAAAAATCATGTCAGACCATGAAAGCGTAAATCAAAGGGAGAATGGCACCAACCCAAGGGATAATGCGATTTTAGCAGGCATCCAGCAGTTGAGCTTACAACTTGAAGCACTTAGCAATCGAGTTGTGAGGTGTGAGACGAGGCTTGATGGTGATCGAGAGCCACCACAAGGGAGGCCATAAAATCAACGAGAGGAGCCTAGGGTACAACCTAGAAGGGAGCGGCCATTTAATGATGATTATGTGTCCAATACAGAAGATGATCGAGATGGCAGGTTCGAGAGGAGAAATAGATGCCGAGAGTTTAGACATCGAGAAGATGATGAACTTGGCAATATCAAGATGAAGATTCCATCTTTCCAAGGAAAGAATGATCCTGACGCGTATCTAGAATGGGAGAAACGAATGGAGATGGTATTTGACTGCCAGCGGTATTCGAAGCTCAAGAAGGTAAAAATAGCAGCTGTTGAATTCACTGATTATGCTATAATTTGGTAGGATCAACTTGTGACTAGCAGGAGACGTAATGGTGAGAGGCTGGTAGAAACGTGGGATGAGATAAAAGCGGTAATGAGGAGGCGCTTTATACCAAGTCATTACCACAAAGACTTGTTCCATAAGCTGCAAAATCTCACACAAGGCAACAGGAACGTGGAAGAGTACCATAAGGATAAAGTTGCCTGTCCTTATGGGTGTTGGGAGCAGAAATTGATGGGATTAGGGAAAAATCATGATTTTTCCTGGTGTTCGCGAGATTTTTCGATTGTTGAATCGGGAGGAGTTAGTGAATCGAGCGAAGAGGCGCTTGTCGCGACCTGTTTTCGGGCTAATGAATTGTCGAATCAGGCCCCCACTCTAAAATATGGATCGCGGGCTTTCTCGACACGGGCCCTCCCAGGCCCATACCAAATCGCGACAGAAATAAATATACGCGAGTTTTTTCGACAATAAGAGTCGATCGCTTTCGACCTTGGTGTGGTCGTGGTGGCATGTGCTATGTGTGCATGCATTTGGAGTCGCCACCGCTCCTTCTTGGAAGGTGGACCGGAAACCTCACTAATTGATTGGGAGAGATCGATCAGTTCTGCGGAACCAGAGATTTTGGGTTCGGGAACTTGGTTACGTTGGTGTCATTACCAACGCCCTTTTGATACCTAACGCGAGTGATTTTCCTAACTAAGATTTCATGCAGGCGCAATTTTGGGTGAGGGAAGTCTGGTTTAGAGGTTTCATGCAGATTGGAAGACTAATTCTATCAAATCACGATCAATATAAGGAAAGCGCAATCAAGTGCATAAATGAACCACGTCAATGCACATCAATTCAAGTCAATGGCCTCCTACTATAGCCTTAAGGGCTTAGGGATAGTGTGATTTAGGACCAATGGTAGACTGGGAAGATTTGGGGACGATTCGCCCGAAGGGAGAAGTCGTCATTTTTTTGGAAGGTTTAGATGTTGAACTAGACAAAATAGGTCGTGACCAGTTAATCTTGGCCATTTCCTATTTTTGAGAATTTTTTTCGGTTTTTTCAGGATTTCTTGAGGAACGATTTGCCAAAAGGGCGAAATCATCATTTTTTAAAGGATCGAGATTTGAAAGACCAGAAATAGGTCATGGCCAGTTGATTGTGGCCATTTCCTATTTTCTGGAATTTTTTTTGAAATTTTCAGAATTTTTGCAGTTTTTGGAAGACGATTTGCCTAAAGGGAAAAATAGTCGTTTCGGAAGGGGTCGGGTTTCAAAAGACCCAAAATAGGCCATGGCCACTTGATTGTGGCCGTTTCCTATTTTCTGGAATTTTTCTGGAATTTTTGAAATTTCCCACATTTTTTCAATTTTTTGGGAAGACAATTTGCCAAAAGGGCAAAATCGTCATTTTAGATGGATTGGGGTTTCAAAAGACCCAAAATAGGTCATGGCCGGTTGATTGTGGCCATTTCCTATTTTTTGAAATTTTTTGAAATTTTCTGAATTTCTTCGATTTTTTTTAATCTTCTCTTTTTTTTTTCTATTTGTAATCTAATTTTTTGAATTTTATAATTTTTTTTAAAACATTTCGAAAATAGTGTTCTGGACTGGGCTGCAAGGCCCAACCCTTCTAAATTTACGAGCTAAGAAAAGACACGAAGCCCAAATAAGAATCTAAAGGATAAAGGCCTAAATTTCCTTCTTAGGCCCACTCCGAAAATTCGGTATAAGGCCTAACTTCATTTTTAAAACCCAGGCTCCATTTTTCTTCATTTCCCCACTCGGGCCCAACCTTAACAAAAAGGCCCAGACCGAAATTTAAAGCAACAAATTGATCCAGCCCAGTCTAAAATGCAAGGACAAAGCCAACGTGCGCCTTGCCACTAATCTTACCACGCTTTTGCCTCTTTCCTTTTTTTGGTTTTGTTTTCTTTTATTATTTTGTTTTCTTCTTTTCTCCTATTCTCTTTTTTTATAATTTTTTTGGGTTATCATCTTGCCTGGGACTCCTTCGTGAATCCTTCCGCCTAGAAGCCTTTCTCCACGAACTCACAGGAGATCCAAACGCTCATCATTCACCGCTTCGATCGTCGCCGGCCAACGCCAACGCCGATGACCACCCACAAACCTGCTCACGTCCAATACGCCCGCCGACTCGTCGGACCGCCTACCTCGACACCAGCACGACCACCCATCAACGTCCACTTCGTCGCACCGCTGATCGCCATCGAATTCTTAGGTCCAATTTATGTTTTGGATTAAACTACACCCCAAGTTCCTAAACCTCCATGCTCTTTCACACGCTCGTCCTCCTGATCTTCACGTTTTTTATTCTCTGCACCACTTTTGCATGAGTCCTTTTTTTTTTCTTTCATGAACCGACACTGAAAGCCGAACAGAGAGCTTATCATGACCAAGCTCTTTCTTCGTCCCTTTTTTTTTTGCCTAACTGAACTAAATCACCTAAAATAGCATCTCCGATAAAAGCTAGATCGAAGCGAGATCACCAGAACTCTCAAGAGAACTAGAACAATGCCGGTTCCGACGAAGAAAATTTTACAAGCTCTTTTACACTAGACTTCGACTCCAACCATCCAGTAAGCATACTAAGGGCACTGAAATACTTACCTGAAGTCCGTTGAAGCTTAAAGATCACCGCTCATATTGGTGGGAGCTCTCGGCTCGGGCCTAGTTCAACGAGGGCCACGCCGTCATCCCGATGAAGTTTAATGCCAAAAGAGACACAAAGACATGTGGGGTCGGTTATATGATGAAAATATGACAAGGAACGGGTCTAGCGACACTAGGTTAACGCGATGGAACTCAAGAACACACAAATGACTCCGGTGGCATTTCGTCGAACATGTGGCGTGCATTCGAAATGTGAGAGTCTCGACTGAAAATGGTGACGTTGTAGACCAAAACTGAAGCTAAGAATGGTGCTTAGATGCTTTTATGAGCAGGTATCAACGAAGGCGTGTGTTCGTTTTGCTTGGTTTGGTCAGAGACCAAACCAAGCCCAAACCGGCGGTGCACAAGACGGGAATGAGGTGGAGGCTTAAGAACCGACCTTTTTTGGACCTCGTTGACGGTGAGGCAGCCTCAGCAATGGATGGTCGACTCCCCCAGAAGCCCGATGGAGCTCGTTCGATCACTGGTCCCGTTCGACTCTGCTTCTCGTTGCCTCTATCCGATCTCGGCAATGGATGCTCTGTTTTTTTTAGCACCAGAGCTCCAGCCATTGCTCTCTATCTCTCTCCCCCTTTTCTCTCTTATCGCTCTTCTCTTTTATCCGCGTCCAAGGACCTTCACGCCATATTTCCCTCTCTGCAAAAGTGGCCTGCTCCCTGTGATGTTGTCGAGCCATCCGTTCTCCCTGCAACTTTGTCGCTGCCGTGCTCTTTGTACGTGAGGGAACATTCTATTTCCTTGGTGCAGACCCGGTTCGGTTGAGTCGGGTCGGGTTGGGTCGGGTCCGATCCGACCGACCCGGTTATCAATTTTCGTGCAATTGAGCCCTAAATTGATCATTTTTCATTAAATTGATGCTAAAATCGGACTCCTCGGAATATTTTCCATCTAGAATTGGTATTTTCGCGAGTAATTGAATTGGAATTTAATGAAAACCCCAAATTGTGCATAGGATCCGAAAATGATTTTTGCCAAATCGGAGGCTCAAACGATCAAATAAGTTCAAATTGAGGCCACCAATGGATTCGGCATGATGAAAACTATAGGTTAAAGGTATTTTATTTTCATGGGTGTCTCCAGAGAGAATTTAATTTTAAGATTCGCGAAACCGGGGACTAAATCGCAAAGAAATTTGTGCAATTAAGTCCTTTTTGTCAAAATTGATCAAATTGAAGGCCTAATTGACCCAATTGCACTTCAAGGTTCTAGATCAAAATGTCATGGCTTATTGGGAGTGGAAATTGAAAATTAAAAGACTCAAAGAGAAATTTTTATGCTCGATTCGGGTTTATGTTTGTTAAGGAACATAGTGACCCAAGCTGAATTTTCAAGACTTAATAACACTAACTTTAAGAGGGAATTAAAATATAATTATTGACTATTTTGTTTGTATTTTACGACCACGAATGGTATTTTTTGATTTTTTGGGTATTTTTATAATTAAATAAATTCAAAAAAACATTAAAAATTACGAAAAATATTTTTTGTTCAAAATTGGTTCCTAAGATTAGGCCAAGGCTTCCAACGTTGATTTTGTAATTTTATGACTTTTTTTTTGCTATTTTTAATTAATTTTAAAAATAAAATCAAAATAAAAGATGATTAAAAATCAGGTGTCAACAACTGCCCCTCTTTGAGAGTGAGCTCGTTAGAGGTCGCTTTCAAAGACAAAATGACGCCTAAGAACCGACTCGACTGGGAAAAAAGAAAGTGCCTTGACATCAGACTCTAAGAAACCCATCGATGAATGCTCAAATTTATCCTCGATTTGCTTTGACAACTTGAACGTGGGCCGGAGAGGGAGAAGTTTACCTGAAGCTCACCTGTCGGATGTTGTGCTTGTGGGATCTGAGGGCTCATCATTATGATCCTGGGGTGTGGGAAATGCGGGGCTCGTTCCTCTTTTTTTGTGTTTTGTTTTGTTTTGTTTTTGTTTTTGTTTTTTTTTGTTTGTTTTTGTTTGTTTTTTGTTTGTTTTTTGTTGTTTTTATTTTTTATTATTATTATTACCTTCGTAGCTTCTGACTCGCTATACCAGGTTTTATTCTTCCCTTCGTAGCGTTTGATTTGCTATACTAGGGTCTTGAAAGTCTTTTCCGCGGCTACCGGCTGCACTCCATTCCGAATGGTGAGAGCTTCGAGGCATGGCTATCCGGCGCGTGCTTCGTGGAAAAGGCGGTCACCGTATCTCTAGGCGGCAAGTCGCGAGCGTTATGGGCTCTGATCTTGAATTGTGCTTTGAGATACCTCTGTCGTAGATTTCTGTCTGGTGGGATTTAGGGTGGCAGAAAGGTCTTTTCCGCCGCTACCGGCTGCAATCCATTTCGAAGGGAGAGCTTCGAGGTATGGCTATCCGGTGCGTGCTTCGTGGAAAAGGCGGTTGTTGACACCTGATTTTTAATCATCTTTTATTTTGATTTTATTTTTAAAATTAATTAAAAATAGCAAACAAAGTCATAAAATTACAAAATCAACTTTGGAAGCCTTGGCCCAGCCTTAGGAACCAATTTTGAACAAAAAATATTTTTCGTAATTTTTAATATTTTTTCAAATTTATTTAATTATAAAAATACCCCAAAAAATCAGAAAAATACCATTCATGGTCAGAAAAATGCACAAAAATAGTCAATAATTTTATTTTAATTCCCTCTTCAGGTTGGTCTTTATAAATCTCAAAAATTCGACTTGGGTCATTATGCTCCTTCACAAACATAAACCCGAATCGACCATAAAAATTGCCTTTGGAGTCCTTTTATTTTCAATTTCCACTCCCAATAAGCCATGACATTTTGATCTAGAACCTTGAAGGGCTATTGGGTCAATTAAGCCTTCAATTTGATCAATTTTGACAAAAAGACTCAATTGCACAAATTTCTTTGCGATTTAGTCCCCGTTTTCGCGAATTTCAAAATTAAATCCTTTCTAGGGACACCTATGAAAAGAAAACACTTCTACCCTATGGTTTTCATCGTCCCGGACTCATTGATGGCCTCAATTTGAATTGATTTGATCGTTTAAGCCTCCGATTTGGCGAAAATGAATTTCGGATCCTAGGCGTAATTTGGGGTTTTCATTAAATTTCAATTCAATTACTCACGAAAATACCCATTCTAGATGGAAAACATGTCGAGGAAACCAATTTTGGCATCAATTTCATAAAAAAAGGGTCAATTAGAGGTTCAATTGGGCGAAAAATTAAGAACCGGATCGGTCGGGTCGGACCCGTCCCGACCCGACCGAACCGGGTCTGCAACCAAAGCAACAAGTTGCCGTTCTTCACGTACAGAAAGAAAAAAAGCAGAGGGCACGGTAGCGACAGGGTTGCAGGGGAAGCACGGCGCGACAAGGGCTCAGAGGTCAGACCTCTTTTCAGAGAGGTGGGAGCGCGTGATCGTCCTCGGCCCCGGACGACTCTCCGATATACAGGGTCGGCCACGAGAGAGTATGGGGGTTTTTTTTCGGACACAAAAAAAACAGAGGAGGAGAGAAGGCCGAGAGCTATGGAGGGGATTTCCGCCCGTTAGGAAGCTTGGTTGAACGTCGTGAGGTCCTAGGCCAACAAGCTCATCACCCTCGAAGCCCCAGTCGTCGCTGGCGTCGCCAAAAAGGTCAGTGACCCCGCGGCCGTGGACCCCCCTGTTTTCCTCTGCTTCTGAAGCCTACTGTAAGTTCGGTTCCGTTTGGCTTCCGGCCAAACGGAGCCAAACCGATTGTTGTCCGACGTCTATACACGTCCCTATAAGCATGTTTGAAGATCATTTTATCTCGGTTTAAAGTGGAATGCCGGTATTTCTAGCTTGAACGTCGTTTTTCGCATGCATGCCGGGTGTTCGATGAAATGCTTACCGAACCGTTTCACCTATTCTAGCTCCCGGCCATCTAGTTCCCCGCTCCTTCTTTGCGTCCTTATGCTGTGAATCAGTCCTAGAACCATTGCTAAGCCTTTGTATGTCTCTGTTTTGCATCGATCGGCGCCGAAAACGGTGGCCGGAGCTCCCCGGGGCGCGCCCGATCCGAGTACTCGGTCCGGCGTAAGCGGTGGTCGCCGAGCTCTAAAGGAGCTCAGGTAAGCTTCTTAAACCTTGTTGGATGTTGTTTGAACGTCCGGAATCGAGTTTGGAGTGTAAAAATTTTTCGTGAAAATCATCACCTGAACCGGCACGGTTCACGGCCGGCCGGGAGCCTTCCGGTTGTCATTTGTTATATTTTTCATCGTGAATGGGATGCTGTGTTGATGGGGAGTCGTTTGGACGAATTTGGTCGAAGATTTTGCAGGATTCGGGCTCGGTCCCGATTTTCCGGCGAATTGGCCGGAAAAATCACTGTTCCGGCGAGTCGCCGGTCATCTTCTCCGGTGGACCTTTGACCAGTCAACTATAGTTGACTGGTCAAGGGTGACGTGGCGCCGCGTGGCGCGCCACGTCAGCCGCGGCGGGGTCCGCGGGAAAAAAAAAACAAAAACCTAGATCGGACGGTTGGGGAGGTGCCACGTGTCGCGATATGGAAATTTTCAAAATTAATAAATGATTTTATAATAATAAAAGGTATTTTCGAAAATGACAAAAAAAACCCTAGATCGGACGGCTGTGGGCGTGCCACGTGTCGCCATCCGATATTTTCAAGAAACCCTAGATCGGACGGTTGTGGGTGTGCCACGTGTCGCGATCTGGCAATTTTAAAATCAAATTGATCCGGCGGTTAGGATAGTGCCACGTGGCAAGGTGGGGGCCGTCCGATTGGTTTTAATTTTCAGAAATTGGGATAAATTAGAAAATGATTTTTAAAAATAATAAAAAATAGAAATATTTCGAAAAAATCAAGAGAAGAGGGCCGGGCACCCAAGAGAAGAGGGCCAGGCTTGACCAGGTCCGAAAAATATTTTTAATAAAAAAATTCAAAAAAAATTATAAAAAATTCAAAAATTCAATAAAAAAAATAGAAAATCATTAAAAAACCATTAAAAAAAAATCAAAGAAATTTAGAAAATTTCGGAAAATTCCTGAAAATAGGAAATGGCCACAATCAACTGGCCATAACCTATTTTGGGTCTTTCGATCCCCAATATTTCCAAAATGATGATTTTGCCCTTTTGGCAAATATTCCCCCAAAAATTCCAGAAAAATGCCAGAAAATAGGAAATGGCCATAATCAACTGGCCATGATCTATTTTGGGTCTTCCAAATCCTAATCTTTCCAAAATGATGATTTTGCCATTTTGGGCAAATCGTCTTCCCAAAAAATTGAAGAATTCCCGAAAAATCCCAAAAAATAGGAAATGACCACAATCAACTGGCCATGGCCTATTTTGGGTCTTTCGAACTCCAATTCCTCCAAAATTACGATTTTTCCCTTTCGGCAAATCGTCTTCCAAAAATTGAAGAAATGATGAAAAATCCAAAAAATAGGAAATGACCACAACCAACTGGTTAAAACCTATTTTTGGTCTTTCGAATCCTGATCTTTTCAGAAATGACGATTTTTCCCTTTAGGCAAATCGTTTCTCGAGAAATCCCGAAAAATTCAGGAAAAATCTCCAAAATAGGAAATGGCCACGATCAACTGGCCATGACCTATTTGTTTAATTCAACACCCGAACCTCCCAAAAATTGACGATTTCGCCCTCCGAGCAAATCGTCCCCAAATCTTCCCAGTCTACCCTTGGTACTAAATCACACATTCCCTAAGCTCTTAAGGCTATACTAGGAGGTCATTGATTTGAATTGATGTGCATTGACGTGGTTCATTTATGCATTTGGTTGTGCTTTCCTTATATTGATTGTGATTTGATAGGATTAGTCTTCCAATCTGTATGAAACCCTTAAATCAGGCTTACCTCACCCAAAATTGCGCTTGTATGAAATTTTAGTCAGGAAAATCACTCGCGTTAGGTACCGAAAGGGCGTTGGTAATGGCACCAACGTAACCAAGTTCTCGAACCCAAAATCTCTGGTTCCGCAGAACTCATCGATCTCTCCCAATCGATTAGTGAGGTTTCCGGTCCACCTTCCAAGAAGGACCGGTGGCGACTCCAAATGCATGCACAAATAGCACATGCCACCACGACCGCACCAAGGTCGAATGCGATCGACTCTTATCGTCAAAAAACCCGCATAAAAATTTTACTCCCGTCGCAATTTGGTATGGGTCGGGGAGGGCCTGCGTCGAGAAAGCCCGCGATCCACATTGCAGAGTGGGGGCTCAATTCGACAATCCATTAACCCGAAGAAAAATGAAAATGGGTCGCGATAGACTGACGACTCTACTGGGGACTAACACTAGAACCTATGGTTCTAGCCCTCAAGTGGACTTAGGCCGTAATTAAAACGTTGAGTGATTTTTTCTGACCCTGCAGGCGCTCTTGAAGGTGAGGTAAGTCCGCTTACGATAGGTGTTACATATTTTTGCAGATTAGAGTGATAAGGGGAGTAGTCTGTGATTAACATTGTTTTATGCAGGTTGGACGTGGGAATGTATGATTGTGTGAATGTTTTATATTGAAGTGATGACTGTTAAATAAGATGCATGCTTATCGCTTTAGCACGACACCGAAGATACACACAACCGCGCCTAAAATCCCTAGCGCCCCTTTTTGGAAAATAATAAAAGGAATTGAAAATGGAATCTCCATGAGGAAAAACATAGGGTAATCCACTTTCCAATTCCGCTCACTTCGAACTATGGATCAGGCCCAATGCTACGATAGTTGTGCAATGGAATCAGCCCTTTCTAGAACTCGAGGTGGGAACCTTGGCCTTAGGTACCAAGCCCAATCTTTTGATTTTTAGAGTCAAGCCTCACTTGTCTCATGCGCATGTGTGTGGATGGTTGGTATACCTAAAACCAAAATTCATCAAGTACCGCTTGTGGTAAGGTCCTTCATTTCTATTTAATTTGTCTGCAATCTTTGATTTCGCGCAACATGCTGCATTCATCAAATCCGATGGTTGAGTCCAATTCCATTTTATAGATGGATAGAGTAGAGATGGTCTCCCCAAGTCGGTCCAAAATTCTCGAGATATTCGAGTTCGAACGACGTGTCGTCCGTCATCGAGCCATCGAGACATTCAACGGATTCCACTCCTTCCGATTTATCCAAGGGAGGGCACTTACTGGACGAAACCTCATCCGAGGGACGGAATTTCTTCTACACCAAGTCCGCCGAGCAACTCGAGTGTAAGCACAAACACGAGCACAATATGGAAGGGATAATGAACTTCTACCGAAAGCGGAAGAAGGCGTTTCGAAGGGTCGTAGCCGATCCGAGACCCTCTCCAGAAGTTGTCGAGATTTCATCGAACGAAGAAGAGTCTCCCGAAAGTCAGCCACCCCCTTTCAACCTCATAGACGTTTGTCGCGACCCGTCCGGAAGCGGACGCGGCTAATGGATTACCGATCGCGGGTCTTGGATCGGCGCGGGCCCTCCCATGCCCATACCAAATCGCGGCGAGAGTATTTTAGAAGGATTTGACGATAAGAGTCGATCGCTTTCGACCTTCAGTGTGGTCGTGGTGGCATGTGCAACTTGTGCATGCATTTGGAGTCACCACCGGTCTTTATTGGAGGGTAGACCGGAAACCTTACTGACCAATTGGGAGAGGTCGATCAGTTCTGCGGAACCAGAGATTTTGGGTTCGGGGACTTGGTTACGCCGGTGTCATTACCAACGCCCTTTCGGTACCTAACGCGAGTGATTTTCCTAGCTAGGAGTTCATGCAGGCGCAAGTTTGGGTGAGGTAGGTATGATTCAGGGTTTTCATGCAGATTGGACGACTATTCCTATCAATCACAATCAATTTAACTGAAAACGCAATCAAGTACATAAATAAATCACTTCAATGCACATCAATTCAGATCAATGACTTCCTAATATAACCATAAAGGCTTAAGGAAGGTGTGACTTCGGACCAGGGGTAAAATGGGAAGATTTGGAGGCGATTAGCCCGAAGGGCAAAATCGTCAATTTTGGGAAGACTTGGATACCGAATTACCCAAAATATTCCATGGCCAGTTGATTGTGGCTATTTCCCATTTTTGGGAATTTTTTGGAATTTCTTGATTTTTCTTCAATTTTTGGAAGACGATTCGCCCAAAGGGCGAAATCGTCATTTTAAGGAGGGTCGGGGTTCAAAACGCCCGGAATGAGCCTTGGCCAGTTGACTGTGGCCATTTCCTATTTTTGGGATTTATCTGGATTTTTTAGAATTTTTTTGGAAGACGGTTTGCCGAAAGGGAAAAACCGTCATTTCTGGAAAGATCGGGGGTCAAATGACCCGGAACAGGTCATGGCCAGTTGAATGTGGCCATTTCCTATTTTCTGGAATTTTTTTAGAATTTTTCTGAATTTTCCGAATTTTTTTGAGTTTTTTATGATTTTCCATTTTTTTTTATTGAATTTTTGAATTTTTTTATTATAAATATTTTTTATTTTTTATTTTTTTTAACTCAGAAAATGGTGATCCGGATTGGGTTTCTAAGCCCAACCCTTCGAGGGCCCCGGGCCTAGAAGAGAGCTGAGAACCCAAATGCAAATAAAAAAATGAGAAGCCCACTTTTTTCTAAAGACCAATATTCATGAATTTTATAATGATCCCATGCACCAGCCCAATAGCAATTTAGACCCCAAAAACCATGCACACCTAGTCTGCACGTCCACTTTGCCTATTTATTTTGGTCTCTTATATTTTAATCCCTTTTATTCCATTTTTTTTACGTCTTCTTCTTCCCTAGACTTCTTCTTCATTGATCCTTCTGTTCAGACGCCTCCCTCCCTAAACATCGCAGCTCGAGGCTTTGGTCGTCCGCCACTTCTTCTTCCGCCAACCATCTACCGACGCCGGCGATCGCCAACAAAACTCGCTCGCATAAAAACATCGATGACGGACCGCTCCGGATTACCACCGAACTCGCTTTCCTCAAAGTGTCTGTCGAACCCGACACTGCAACAGACTCCGCGAAGTCCACACCAGTGGCTTGCCGTTCGCTAACCTCCGGATCCGACCCTCGTCGAGCCTCACCAGATATCTATTCACCTATTGGCGCGACAACTAGATGCAAAAGGCTCGGTGGAGACACGAGCATTTAGACTTGCACTAAACGTTGAGGCTTTAAACAACACCACATACACATACTAGACATCGACAAATGGAAGCCCAAAGTATAAGAGGCAAACTCGTATATGGACGGGGACTTGGTCTTTACCTTACCCAAAACAAGGCTGAAAAGAGTGGTAGAATTACCTCGCCGAGAATGTGCTCCGGGTTGCGATTGAAGCCCAGGTGCTCCGACAGAATCAGGTGAGAACGAGCGTTGGTGAGGACGGTCTCGGCGAGTATCCTTTTAGTCCGCGGCCTCCGGATACATGAGCAAAGGAAACGAGGCTGCCGGTGGTCGAGGAAACCGAGCGGTGGACGGGACCGAAGAGGACTGAGTCTTCATAAAGGGAGCCTCTTTTTTTTTTGCTTCGTTTCTTTTCTATTCGGTCTCCTTGGAGTCATTCCCTCCAACTCTCTGCATGTCCAAATATCATCAGTCCTCTCTATGAGTGTCGCCGAGAAGTGCCATCGAGGAGTGCCATCAAGAAGTCTCCAGATCACCCAGGTTCGGCGATGGTCCGTTGGGTTTTTTTTGGTTGCCCACGATGATGCTTTCATTCTCTGCCATCGGATCCCCCTCTCTCTTTTTTTATTTTTAAGCAAGCCGCCGTGAAGTAGGAGAAGACCTCCATTTTTTATTCATTCTCCTTGGTCTTCTTTTTCTTTCCTTTTTTTTTTATTTTAATTCCCCTTTCCTTTTGTACTCCCCCACGTTAGTGCAGAATGTCCGTCCCCTGCATGTTGGCCACCCCTTCTATTCTATTCTTGTTTGGTTTCTAGCCGTCCATTATCCATCATTGGCCTTCCCTAGAAACGTATTTTTTATGACAGCCCCTCCAAAAATATTCTTCCTTTTGGTCGGCCAACTTCCTCTCGAATCGTCGACGCGAAGAGGAAGAGCAATGTGAAAATTTCTTTTGCGGCCTTATTCAACTGGGTTGAATGGGTCGAATCGATTCAATCCAGCTGACCCAGTTCAATAATTCTCTTCAGATTCGGCATTCAAATGAGCAAATCAGCATGCAATTGAACAAAAATTGGAATGCGCAGCGGTCCAATTGAAAGTCAAGATTCTAAAAAAAAATACAAAAATCCCAGATAAAAAGACTCAAATAGCAATTTTTGGACAAATTCAACTTTATGTATTGTGAAGGAACACATGCAATTGAACTTGATTTCGGACTCTTTATTTGGTCCAAATTAAAAGGAAATAAAAATACTGACTATTTTTCTGACCACGAATGGTATTTTTCTGATTTTTTTGGGTATTTTTAATAATTAAATAAATTCAAAAAATTATTAAAAATTACGAAAAATATTTTTTGTTCAAAATTGACTCCTGGGGCTAGACCAAGGTCTCCAAAGTTGATTTTGTAATTTTATGATTTTTTTTGGCTATTTTTAATTAATTTTAAAAATAAAAATCAATGTAAAAGGAAATTAACAATCAGGTGTCAACAACGTTTCGTCAGGTGAGGAAGGCGATCCGAGCTAACTGGAGTAAGGACGACAGGAGACATTCCCCGAAGACCCGACTTGGGGCATCTCCTTAGGTTCTCTAGGGTTGCATTTCGACTGTCTCTTTTTAATTATTTATCTATCTGAGTTCTCGAGTCTGTAAGGAGCGTTCGCTTGTGGAGCTCCCTTCTACCTTTGGTACTTTGGTCTTTGAGACATTTCTAAGCGTCCTGACATTGGAACGCGACACTGAAATTTCTCTCAACCATTCGGATTTTTTCGATTCAATTACATGTCTCATACAGATGAAGTTTTCGTTAGGACTCACACTTGGCGTGTTTAACGCAAGTACGAGAATCTAATCCTCATTTCATGATGCCTGGGACATGGAATTGAACCGGCCCATATCATGCATCATTGGTAATCCATGGTGATTAACTAAAGTCATCCGTGTTTTCTGAAATCAAGAGGAGATTAGATATTCGAATTATTTTTTGTAAACAATTTCAATTTGGATGTCCTATCTCCCACTGAATTTAGGACACATTGGAATTGCATCTTTATCTTTTTGGACATTCCACAGATTTTTCTAGGAATTTGTCAAGAGTAATAACCATGGATTACGCTCCTTCCAATTGTATGTTTTCTTGTGAAAAACATTGATAAACAACTTTTTACACGAAGCTAAGGCTTTGTAAAAGTCCTTATCTTCGTTAATCACAAGAAACCATTAAATTGAAATGATTCATGCTTTACTTCCCTTGCTAACATAGTTCTGTAATTTAAAACAGGTAATTTCCAAAAGCAAAAGCCAAATACCTGCGTGGAGACTCAGTCACAAGTTAAGATGGACCAGGATGACGTGAAGAAACGCTTGACCACCCTAGAGAGCCAGATGACTCAGGTGATTGCAACGATGACAGAGATGAAGGCACTCATCTTCACCATGCAAGGGGTATCCCCGACGGTCTCCAATCTTGACCCGACCGTCCGACCTGTTTCGCTTAAAATATCGGACATTGATCAAGCCGTAGGAGCAAAGGTCTTCCCCAAGAGCAAACCTATGATGGCCGATCTGGAAAAACAGCACAAGGGAAAGCTTGGTATTATTGAGGAAGATGCATTGACCAGAGAGAATCTGTTCGTCACATACCTAATTCGAGAGAAAGACTCTAGTCACCAGAAGAACGTTGAATGTCACGCGAACCCAATCAACGTCGAAACCTGTCCACGCAACGCCTCTCCCACATGCCCTAAAGGGAGGATGCCTGAGGTTCTACAAAGACCAGAATTTGCCAAGAGATACGATGGCACTGGCTGCCCGAAAACTCACATCGATTACTATTTGGAAGCAATGGGTGATTACGACCGGGATGATTCACTTCTTGTCCAGAATTTTTGGCATAGCCTGGTTGGTCGGGCGTTAGGATGGTTTACAGCGCTTGACGTCAAAGGTATCCGAGAATGGGATGATCTGGCCAATCAGTTTCTCCAGCAATACGATTTCAACAGGAATGCCACCCCTACTAGAATGGATCTGGTGCGTATGAAGCAAAGGAGAAATGAAAGCTTTAAATCATTCGCACAAAGGTGGAGAGCTAAAGCGGCCCGAGTCCAACCTCCGCTGGACGAAGATGAGTTAATAGAGCACTATCTAAAAGCTCTCCCCTTGATTCCTTTAATTGGTTGGGTATGGCTCATTACCAATCATTTTCACAACTTGTGCACGCGGGTGAAAGGATGGAATGGGCTAAGCGCGATAGTATAATCAGAAACAAAGGAAGTAGTGGAGAGTCTTTTTAAACGAGTAAAGAACCGGTCAGGGAAATGAAGACCGACTATCGAGGAATGACGTTCGCAAGTCAAATTTTTGAACACATGTCAAGACATCAGTCACCTGATTTCATTCCTCACCAGAGACAACCATCGCCCAAGATAGAGAAATCTGGCCAGTCAAGTAGGAGAGGTCCCCCATCTTTTACACCACTCCAACTTCCTATGTCAGAACTGCTCCATAGGCTTTTGGAGGAAAGGTTGGTAGCCAAAAAACCACCGAGGGCGAAACCGCCAAGGTTCCCGGGGTTCGACATGAATCGAACCTGTGCATACAATATGATGTGCAGGCTCTCATTGACAACAACCTACTGGTGTTCGATAAGGCATACCCCAACATCCAACAAAACCTTTTGCAAGATCACAAAATCAATGATGTGTCCGAGGATAGATTGGAAGACAATCTGGGGTTCAGCGTCAACATACCCAAACAGGCAATACTAACTTTAGTTTCTCAAGGCCCGGAGGAGGGTACCACCTCTAAGGAACAAAAGGAACTATGCTTGACCAAGGCGGCGGATATGGGCATCATTAGTAGGGTTGAAGACCTTACTTTTACAGGACCCTTCGCAAAAGTTAACTTAATCTCCAAAGAATGTATGATAAGGACTACGAGAGGGGAGTCATGGGAGGGCCCTTTTGGATACTTGTTAAAAGCTAAAGACACTGAAGAGATCGAAGAATTAGGGAAGTACGAGGAGCGCTTGGAAGAAGCGCGCCGAGACCGAGAAGACAGAAAAACCATGTGTGATGCCACCAAAGGAAGCGAGATGCCATTTAGAAGGCAAAATTTGATATGTGAGGCTAACAAGACAGTTGTACCAAGCTCATTGAAGCAGGAGGACCCGTCAGCACCAACTCCTATCCGGGGTAATGCCTTGTGCGGAACATCGAGAGTTTGCGAGCCCAAGAAGAAATCGCCAATGCAGTTTACATCACTTCCCATGCCACTATCAAAACTGCTCCCAATACTCTTGGAAAAAGGGATGGTGACCAAGGAGGTGTCGAGGTATAATCCTCCATTGTTCAAAGGATATGATGAAGCCAAGTCGTGCGCTTGCCATGCAGAGGAGAAAGGGCACAACACAGACAACTGTATTCGACTGAAAATCAAGGTGCAGAAACTCATCGACAATGGCGTTTTGGATCTCGAGGAGATAAAGCAGAACAGCCAGCAAGACCCGTCATCGGATTGCCAAGAACTGGACAGGGTGTACGTTGATAACCCTATCGAAGACTATGCCGGCCTAGCTGATCGGACGATCGATGATAGCAGACTACACAGATAAGGGAGTCACTTCCTCCTTTCCGTCGTCACTCTTTAGTCTATTTGCATTGTAGTTCATCTGCAGTTTCAAGTGCAGTTTCTAAAAAAAAATCAAAAAATGGGGACGTGTGGGAGCACCACAAATCGGTTGATGACGATCCAAATGAGAGAAAAGAAAAGGTGCAAAAAAGAGAGGAGATGAAAAGAAAAGAAAAGCCCTGAAACCTGATTTCCTATGCGTCTCCTAATTTTCAAATTTTTGAGAAGTGATGATGTCCAATGATATGAGGACTAGCTCCCATCTCACGTTTTCATATTTAATTTTTCTTTTTCTAAGACGTCTTCCAAAGAAACTCATCGTGCATAAACTCTTCCTGTTATATGTCAGCTAACCATCTTCATGACATTTCAGGCATACCATTCCAGGCATGCATAGCAGTTTGTTAAATGACTCGGGTTCTCGAGAGGGGGCTACCATCTAAATTGAAGGAGAAGACGAGAAGCAGAATATGAGAGATGTTGAGTATAATGGGGATTCCCATGAAGAATCCAGACCACCCACCACAGAGGGTACCATTTCAGTAAACCTAGGGACCTCAGAGGATGTCAGTGAGGCGAAGATCAGTGAAAGTCTGTCGTCGGCAGAGGGACAATTGAACTCCTCAAAGAGTACCGGGACATTTTTGCCTGGTCGTATGCGGATATGCCAGGGTTAGATCCCAATATTGTGGAACACACGCTACCGACCGCTCCCGGTATTCCGCTTAGAAAGCAGAGACTTAGGCGGATGAAACCCGAGTTGGCGAAGAAAATTGAAGAAGAAGTGATGAAGCTCCTCAAGGTGGGGTTCATCGAAGTAATTGCATATCCAGAATGGACCGCTAATATCGTCCCTGTCATGAAAAGGACGGGAGAGTTCAAGTCCGTGTGGATTATCGAGATCTGAACGGGGCTAGCCCCAAAGACGACTTTCCACTACCACATATCGATGTCCTGGTTAATAGTACGGCCGGATTTGAGCGTGTCTCTTTTATGGATGGGTTCTCTGGCTACAACCAAATCCGCATGAGGGAGGAGGATAAAGCCAAGACGTCATTCATCATGCCCTGGGGCACCTTTTGTTACCAAGTCATGCCGTTTAACCTAAAGAATGCTGGGGCAACCTATCAGAGGGCGATGGTTACCCTTTTCCACGACATGATGCACAAAGAGATAGAGGTGTATGTGGATGCCATGATAGCGAAATCTAGATATGGTGAAGATCACACTGCAATGTTGAGGAAATTGTTCGAACGACTCAGGAAGTATAAGCTGAGGCTGAATCCTGCGAAGTGTGTATTTTGGGAAAAATCTAGCAAGTTACTGGGGTTCGTAGTTAGCAATCGTGGCATCGAGATTGACCCCACCAAGGTCCAAGCCATCCTTAGTCTTAGGGCCCCTTCAATAGTTAAGGAGGTGAGGAGCCTTTTAGGCAGATTGAACTATATCGCCCGCTTTATATCCCAGCTTTCAGAAACAGCCAAGCCGTTCTTTAAGCTTCTGAAGAAAAATGCTAAAATCAAGTGGGACCACGAGTGTCGACAAGCTTTTGACGGGATCAAAGAATATCTGGTTAGTCCACCGATATTGGTACTACCAATCCCTGGCGTTCCTGTGACCCTCTACCTCACTATTCACAACGAGTCCTTGGGAGCTTTGCTTGCTCAGACAAGACCCCGAAGATTGAAGATAGTAAAGAACGAGCTGTTTATTACCTGAGCAAGAAATTCATCGCGTCAGAAGCAAAGTACCCGAAGATAGAGAAAACGTGCGTTGCGCTAGTCTAGGTACTCCACAGGCTGATGCAGTACACCCTTCGTCACACTATCCAGTTAGTCACGGAGAGTGATCCAATCAAATACCTGTTAGAGAAACCGTCACTAGTGGGAAAATTGGCCAAGTGGCAGGTACTCCTTTCTGAATTTGACATAAGGAGCTCGAATCAGAAGTCAGTGAAAGGACGAGCCATCTCCGATATGCTAGCGGAAGGTCCATAAGGTCATGACACCCCCGATGGAGAAGAGGAAGTTGAAGGCCATATTCTGACACTCTCGGGTGACAAGTGGACTATATATTTCGATGGCGCGATCAACTTAGCTGGGGCAATTTTAATATCTCCAGATGGCCAACACTACCATGTGGCCGCAAAGTTGACTTTCCCATGCACCAATAATGTGGCGAAATATGAAGCTTCTACCCTAGGGTTACAGTTGGCCCTCAGCATGAAAGCACAGAAGTTACAGGTTTATGGAGATTCGATGCTAATCATCCTACAGACCCAAGGCAAAAAAAAAAGAGGATTCTAAACTCATGCCATACCATAAATTCATGGAAGAAGTAGTCAAGGGATTCGAAGTGATCGATTTCGAGTGTCTACCGAGGATACAGAATCACTTTGTCGACGCGTTAGCTACCTTGTCCTCCATGCTTCAAGCAATGAATGGCATGGACATTGAGCCGCTGAGGATTGGCATTACCCAAGAACCGGCGCATTGCATGGTAATTGAAGAGGGGTTCGATGATCAACCTTGGTATCACGACATTAAGAACTACCTGGTGAAAGGGAGGTGCCCGGGCGGGGGACAGGAAATACATAGCAAAGGCGGCCAGCAAGTTTTTCCTCAGCTGCCAAATCCCCTATAGGAGATCCTACGATTCAATGATCCTCAGGTGCGTGGACGCCAAAGAAGCCAAGTTACTTGTAAAAGAGATACGCGAGGGTGAATGCAGCCCTCACATGAATGGTCATCTCCTCGCCAAGGGAATCATGCGATTGGGTTATTACTGGATGACCTTAGAATCGGGCAATAATCAACGTGTGAGATCATGCCGTCAGTGTCAGGTGTACCGAGATAGAATCAATGCACCTCTGATTGAGCTTCACCAAATGTCCAAGACAGGGCCATTCTCCATGTGAGGGATCGATATGACAGGCCCGATCAATCCCAAGTCTTCAAACGGACATCGCTTCATATTGGTAGCAATTGACTATTTCACGAGGCCGTGTCATATACGAATGTCACCGCGAAGGACGTAGAAAAATTCAACAGGCGAGACATCATCCCGAGAATCCATCAACATATGGTACTTCAAGAAGATTAAAAAAAAAGAGCATGTTGGGGCAGAACCACTGGGATAATTGATTGAAGATCCACTGGGATCAGACTCCCCACCAAAAGAGCATATTGGGGCAGAACCATCAAGACCCCAGTGACAAGTAGCGAGGCATAGGCTATTCCGGCAGGACATCTCAAGAAAGACAATACCTCCAAGCGTGAAAGGGCAACACTCCGATGATGAAAGGAGACAGGATACCCCAAACGTGAGGCATCACCAAATTGTTTAAAAAGAAAGAGAGATTGCAAAAGCTGTGAAATAGATTAATCCGATCAGCTGAGGCAAATTCCACCTGATTGAGGTGAAGGCCACCGGACCGGGGCAACCAGATCAAGAGTAAGGTGGTATCGTTCCAGTTCATTTTTAACACGGAACGTACACTAACTCTTCATTTCTTATCTTGACAGAGACTCGCCGTCATGGCAGACAGGTGAGTATCCCTTTCCTTTAAGACTCCAAAGAAGCTTCAAGCTTTTGGCCATCTCATCCAATCGAGTTGGATCACACATCCTCAGACTCTATGCGATTACATCCAGATGGGAACACATAATTAAGGATGAAGTTGTATTGTTCCAATTTTTTCTATATTCGAGAACGAATACTAATACATCCTTTTTGCGTCTCTAGTGACTCCCTACCATGGTGGACAGGTAAGTATCCCTTTCCTTATCTCTTAGAGCTTAAAATTTTCGGAACCACTTCTTTCGACTTTGAAAGGTTTTTGAGCCATTGAGATTTCGAAGAGTTAGAGATACTCAATAATTCCATGTGTAAAAAAAAAAGTGTGAAATTCTTGAAATCCTTTCATCTGCATTCACATTTAAAAGCTTCTGGAATCATCCAACACATGCATTGGAACATGCATCTTGCATCAAGGATCCTAATAAGGGACGTATTGGATAAAAAGAAATGGATTTTCAAAAAAGAATGTTTAAAGCTGTCAAAAGGAATATCTCAGACGATGAGAGGCAACTCATGCCCAAACACGTCCCTACAAACACTTGAGTGATGAGTGAAGTAAGAATTAGAATAGGAGCCGTGTTCGAGGATGTAGGGATCATTCGCAGTGGCTACCCCTATTGAAAAAACGAAGGGCATTCTTTTCTCTATCCCAAACACCACAGGTCAACCATTGTTAACCAATTTGAGCGGAGGCCTCAATTCTATAACCCTGTCAAGAACCACCCCACATTGGGGCCAATCAGAAGGAATTCCAGCGGCGGTATGAGGTAAATGATTAGAAATCTTTTTGCTCGAACCAACATCAATTTTCGAGTGTTTCTTTACATTTAAACTCGTATTGTGATTCAAGTGCTTTAGGACGACGAAAAGCAGTCGCTTCTCTATCCTACACACACTCATACTTTGCGCAGCCCCATTGAGCCTGCATATCCGTTTCATAAATCCCGTTGGTGATCATTGCCCATTCCAAGATGAAGACGGCGCCACCTTAAATCGGGAGAACTTAAAAGAACTGGGTCTATAGAAAAGTCCTAAATTAATTCTTCAATGTGCTAAGATTTTGTTTGCATGTGTGTCTAGCATAATCTAAGAAAAATCTTGTCCAAAAAAGAGAAGAAAAGAAAAAGCGGGATTAAAAAAAAAGAGGCAAAAGCCAATCCCGGGCATCAAAAAGCAAAGTGCCTGGTAAAAGCAAGGCCAATCCCCATTCAAATTCTTGGGTATGTATAAATCATCCAAAGGATTCCAGAATATCCAAATGTTAATCCCCAGTGGAATCTACTTGTAAAAGAAAATGCCCATGGGAATCAAGTCATGAAGTTATCCCCAGCTGGGGCGCATCCAAGTGACGACTACACCATCCTTGAGCAACGAGGGTGCTTTCTGAAGATGAATCTAAGGGTCAAGATCGGTGGTAAATCTGCAATGATCACCAACATCAAACCCCTTTCATATATTCTGAACCAAAAACATGCCTTTCTCAGTCCCCAATCCTCACCTACGTTACAACCCTTGAAAGTCTTTTTCGACTAAGGCACTTGAGTTAACGTAGAGTTTAAATGATTTTAAGCATCACTCGAAGAGGTACGAGCAAGACTATTTCTCTCTCATTTTTGCAGGGTTCTTGACTCGTAAACCCGAAGCAGATGATGAAGATTTTCAATTCATTGGCCTCGATTCGACCACGAGTCCCCTTTGAAAACCATTGACCGAACCCAACATTACGGTCCCTCAAAAGTCCTTTTCCGATCAATCAAATGGTATACACTGCGAACAGTTTCGGAACCTTGAGCATAGGTTCGAGAGAGAATTCGAGTGTTTTTAAAGATGAATGAGAAGAAACCTCCTGAAAAATGGTGAGGAGCCCTCTTTGATGAACGTACTCCAATTGGCATTTTAACCAAACCCTTTTGGCAATCTCAGATCATTAGATCCAAAATCCTCCCTAAAAGGAGTTTTGATCGTAACATTATGTTGCAAGATATTTTGGATGACCTCCTACATCATTAGCATACCCAAATGAAATTTTTGTCCAAATAAAATTTTTGATAATATTAAAACAAGATTCCCATTGTCATGGGAACCCTTTTTCAAAATCAGAATAAAACCCCATCCGACATCGCGAGCCGCAGTCATGGGAGAGTCTTTTTAAAGAAGAAAAAAATCCCCTCTGCTAGTCATGGGAACCATTTTTCAAAATCAGATTAAAACCCCATCCGACATTGCGAACTGCAGTCATGGGAGAGTCTTTTTAAAGAAAAAATTTCATCTGCTAGTCATGGGGAAACCCATTTAAAAACAAACAAAACCCCATCTGACGTTGAAAATAGTCATCATGGGAGAACCCTTTTCAAAACAAGAGAATTTTCCTGACGAGGAGAACCCTCGTCATGGAAATCCCCTTTCAAAACAAAAAAATCCATCTACTTGTCAAGGAAATCCTCTTTCAAAACAAGAAAAAAATCCTTCTACTTGTCAAGGAAATCCTTTTTCAAGACAAAAAATACCTTCTGCTAGTCATGGGAACCTCTTTTCAAAATCAGACAAAAAACCCCATCCGACGTTGAAAACCATCGTCATGGGAGAACCCTTTTCAAAACAAGAAAAAATTTTCCTGACGTGGAGAACCCTCGTCGTGGAAATCCTTTTCAAAACAAGATAAAATCTCCGCTGACGTCAAGAGTCATCGTCATGGGAAACCCTTTCAAAATCAGGCAAAAAGAAAAAAAAATCCCCTCTGACGTGGAGAACCCTAGTCACGGGAAACCCTTTTTCAAAAATCAAACAGTGCCATCGGACGTGGAGAACCCCCGTCCTGGGACCCCTTTTCAAAAACTCAAGCAATCCCGTCAGACGTGGAGAACCCTCGTCCCAAGGCCCTTTTCAAAAAATCAAACAGTCCCATCGGACGTGGAGAACCCTCGTCCAAGGAACCCTTTTTCAAAAATCAAACAGTCCCATCAGATGTGAAAACCCTTGTCCTGGGACCCCTTTTCAAAAAATCAAGTAGTCTCAGCGGACGTGGAGAACCCTCGTCCTGGGACCCCTTTTCAAAAACTCAAGCAATCCCGTTAGACATGGAGAACCCTCGTCCCAGGACCCCTTATAAAAAAAATCAAGAAAAAAAATCAATCAAACAGTCCCATCAGACGCGGAGAACCCTCGTCCTGGGAGCCCTTTTAAAAAATCAAGTTTTCCCATCAGACGTGGAGAACCCTCGTCTTGGGAACCCTTTTCAAAAAACAAATAGTCCCATCAGACGTGGAGAATCCTCGTCATGGAAAACCCTTTCAAAAACAGAAAAAGTCTCATCAGACGTGGAGAACCCTCATCCCAGAAACCCTTTTCAAAGAAAAAACTCAAGAAAAACTTAAGAAGTCCCCTCTGGCCCCGCTAGTCAGCGTCATGTGATCCCCTAAAGCAAATAGGTGCCTAGAAGCCGACCCAAGACTGAAGCCCAAAAGGCTCTCTTGCCGCTTCGAAAGCACGATGACCTAGATAAATCTCTCTGTAAGTGTTCACAGGTTGGTAGCCGCGGATCTATCATCTTCCGAACCGGATTGCCAATTTTCAGCTTCAGAAGATTTCTTCCACCCCAAATCCCACCAGACAGGGATATACGACAGAGGTATCTCAAAGCACAGTTCGAGATCGGAGCCCATAACGCTCGCGACTTGCCGCCTAGAGATACGGTGACTGCTTTTTCCACGAAGCACGCGCTGGATAGCCTTGCCTCAAAGCTCTCACCCTTCGGAATGGATTGCAGCCGGTAGCCGCGGAAGAGACATTTATTCCACCCCAAATCCCACCATATAGGAATCCACGACAGAGGTGTCTCAAAGCACAGTTCGAGATCGGAGCCCATAACGCTCGCGACTTGCCGCCTAGAGATATGGTGACCGCCTTTTCCGCAAAGCACGCGCCGGATAGCCATACCTCGAAGCTCTCACCCTTTGAAATGGATTGCAGCTGGTAGCCGCGGAAGAGACATTTATTCCACCCTAAATCCCACCATATAGGGATCCACAAAGCACAGTTCGAGATCGGAGCCCATAACACTCGCGACTTGCCGTATAGAGATACGGTGACCGCCCTTTCCACGAAGCACGCGCCGGAAAGCCATACCTCGAAGCTCTCACCCTTCGGAATGGAGTGTAGCCGGTAGTCGCGGAAAAGACTTTCAAGACCCTAGTATAGCGAATCAAACGCTACGAAGGGAAGAATAAAACCTGGTATATCGAGTCAGAAGCTGCGAAGGTAAATTAAAAAAAAAAACACAAAACAATAAACAAAAAAATAAACAAAAAAACAAAAAAATAAAAAAAAAAACTCAGATTCCACAGGCGCAGCATCCGACAGGCAGACTTCAGGTAAGCCATCCTCTCCGGCCCACATTCAAGTTGTCAAAGCAAACCGGGAATAAATCTGAGCTTTCATCGATGGGTTTCTAAGAGTCTGATGTCATGGCACTTTCTTTTTTCCCAATCGAGTCGGTTAAGACTCAGGTATCATTTTGTCTTTGAAAACAACCTCTGACGAGCTCACTCTCAAAGAGGGGCAGCTGTTGACACCTTATTTTTAATCATCTTTTATTTTAATTTTAATTTTAAAATTAATTAAAAATAGCAAAAAAAGTCATAAAATTAAAAAATCAACTTTGGAAGCCTTGGCCCAGCCTTAGGAACCAATTTTGAACAAAAAATATTTTTCAGAATTTTTAATATTTTTTTGAATTTATTTAATTATACAAATACCCCAAAAAATAAGAAAAATACCATTCGTGGTCAGAAAAATGCACAAAAATAGTAAATAATTTTATTTTAATTCCTTCTTCAGGTTGGTCTTTATAAATCTCAAAAATTCAACTTGGGTCATTATGTTCCTTCACAAACATAAACCCGAATCGACCATAAAAATTGCCTTTGGAGTCCTTTAATTTTCAGTTTCCACTCCCAATAAGTCATGACATTTTGATCTAGAACCTTGAAGGGCTATTGGGTCAATTAAGCCTTCAATTTGATCAATTTTGACAAAAAAGGACTCAATTGCACAAATTTCTTTGCGATTCAATCCCTGATTTCGCGAATTTCAAAATTAAATCCTTTCTAGGGACACCCATGAAAAGAAAACACTTCTACCCTATGGTTTTCATTGTCCCGGACTCATTGATGGCCTCCATTTGAATTGATTTGATAGTTTAAGCCTCCGATTTGACGAAAATCAATTTCGGATCCTAGGCGTAATTTTGGATTTTCATTAAATTTCAATTCAATTACTCGCGAAAATACCCATTCTAGATGGAAAACATGTCGAGGAAACCGATTTTGGCATCAATTTCATGAAAAAGGGTCAATTAGAGGTTCAATTGTGCGAAAAATTAAGAACCGGATCGGTCGGGTCGGACCCGCCCGACCCGACCGAACCGGGTCTGTAACCAAAGCAACAGGTTGCCGTTCTTCACGTATAGAAAGAAAAAAACAGAGGGCACGGCAGCAACAGGGCTGCAGGGGAAGCACGGCGCAACAAGGGCTCAGAGGTCAGACCTCTTTTCAGAGAGGTGGGAGCGCGTGATCGTCCTCGGCCCCGGACGACTCTAGGATATACAGGGTCGGCCACGAGAGAGGAGGGGGGTTTTTTTTTTCGGACACAAAAAAAACAGAGGAGGAGAGAAGGCCGAGAGCTGTGGAGGGGATTTCCGCCCGTAAGGAAGCTTTGTTGAACGTCGTGAGGTCCTAGGCCAACAAGCTCATCACCCTCGAAGCCCCAGTCGTCGCCGGCGTCGCCAAAAAGGTCAGTGACCCCGCGGCTGTGGACCCCCCTGTTTTCCTCTGCTTCCGAAGCCTATTGTAAGTTCGGCTCCGTTTGGCTTCCGGCCAAACGGAGCCGAACCGATCGTTGTCCGACGTCTATATACGTCCCTATAAGCATGTTTGAAGATCATTTTGTCTCGGTTTAAAGTGGAATGCCGGTATTTCTAGCTTGAACGTCGTTTTTCGCATGCATGCCGGGTGTTCAATGAAATGCTTACTGAACCGTTTCACCTATTCTAGCTCCCGGCCATCTAGTTCCCCGCTCCTTCTTCGCGTCCTTATGTTGTGAATCAGTCCTAGAACCATTGCTAAGCCTTTACATGTCTCTGTTTTGCATCGATCGGCGCCGAAAACGGTGGCCGGAGCTCCCCGGGGCGCGCCCGAGCCGAGGACTCAGTCCGGCGTAAGCGGTGGTCGCCGAGCTCTAAAGGAGCTCAGGTAAGCTTCTTAAACCTTGTTGGATGTTGTTTGAACGTCCGGAATCGACTTTGGAGTGTAAAATTTTTTCGTGAAAATCATCGCCGGAACCGGCACGGTTCACTGCCGGCCGGGGGCCTTCCGGTTGTCGTTTGTTATATTTTTCATCGTGAATGGGATGCTGTGTTGATGGGGAGTCGTTTGGACGAATTTGGTCGAAGATTTTGCAGGATTCGGGCTCGGTCCCGATTTTCCGGCGAACTCGCCGGAAAAATCACTGTTCCGACGAGTCGCCGGTCATCTTCTCCGGTGGACCTTTGACTAGTCAACGATAGTTGACTGGTCAAGGGTGACGTGGCGCCGCGTGGCGCGCCATGTCAGCCGCGGCGGGGTCCGCGGGCAAAAAAAAAAAACAAAAACCTAGATCGGACGGTTGGGGAGGTGCCACGTGTCGCGATATGGAAATTTTCAAAATTAATAAATGATTTTATAATAATAAAAGGTATTTTCGAAAATGACAAAAAAAACCCTAGATCGGACGGCTGTGGGCGTGCCACGTGTCGCCATCCGATGTTTTCAAGAAACCCTAGATCGAATGGCTGTGGGTGTGCCACGTGTCGCGATCTGGCAATTTTAAAATCAAATTGATCCGGCAGTTAGGATAGTGCCACGTGGCAAGGTGGGGGCCGTCCGATTGGTTTTAATTTTCAGAAATTGGGATAAATTAGAAAATGGTTTTTAAAAATAATAAAAAATAGAAAAATTTCGAAAAAATAAAAAACGACGTCGTTTAGACCGGATTTCGACCCGTACGGTCGGGCCGGGTGCCCAAGAGAAGCGGGCCGGGTTTGACCCGATCCGAAAAATATTTTTAATAAAAAAATTCAAAAAAATTTATAAAAAATTCAAAAATTCAATAAAAAAATAGAAAATCATAAAAAAATCGAAGAAATTCAGAAATTTCCCAAAAAATTCCTGAAAAAAGGAAATGGCCACAATCAACTGGCCATAACCTATTTTGGGTCTTTCGAACCCCAATATTTCCAAAACGACGATTTTGCCCTTTTGGCAAATCGTCCCCCAAAAATTCCAGAAAATTCTAGAAAAATGCCAGAAAATAGGAAATGGCCACAATCAACTGGCCATGACTTATTTTGGGCTAATATTTCCAAAATGACGATTTTGCCCTTTTGGGCAAATCGTCTTCCCAAAAAATTGAAGAATTCCTGAAAAATCCCAAAAAATAGGAAATGGCCACAATCAACTGGTCATGGCCTATTTTGGGTCCTTCGAACTCCAATCCCTCCAAAATGACGATTTTGCCCTTTCGGCAAATCGTCTTCCAAAAATTGAAGAAATGATGAAAAATCCAAAAAATATGAAATGACCACAGCCAACTGGTCAAAATCTATTTTTGGTCTTTCGAATCCCAATCTTTTCAGAAATTAACATTTTTCCCTTTAGGCAAATCGTTTCTCGAGAAATCCCGAAAAATTCAAGAAAAATCTTCAAAATAGGAAATGGCCATGATCAACTGGCCATGACCTATTTTGTTTTGTTCAACACCCAAACCTCCCAAAAATTGATGATTTCGCCCTCCGAGCAAATCGTCCCCAAATCTTCCCAGTCTACCCTTGGTCCTAAATCACACATTCCCTAAGCCCTTAAAGCTATACTAGGAGTCCATTGATTTGAATTGATGTGCATTGACGTGGTTCATTTATGTACTTGATTGCGCTTTCCTTATATTGATTGTGATTTGATAGGATTAGTCTTCCAATCTGCATGAAACCCTTAAATCAGACTTACCTCACCCAAAATTGCGCTTGCATGAAATTTTAGTCAGGAAAATCACTCGCGTTAGGTACCGAAAGGGCGTTGGTAATGGCACCAATGTAACCAAGTCCTCGAACCCAAAATCTCTAGTTCCGCAGAACTTATCGATCTCTCATAATCGATTAGTGAGGTTTCCGGTCCACCTTCCAAGAAGGACCTGTGGCGACTCCAAATGCATGCAGACATAGCACATGCCACCACGATCACACCAAGGTCGAATGCGATCGACTCTTATCGTCGAAAAAACCTCGTAAAAATTTTACTCCTGTCGCGATTTGGTATGGGTTTGGGAGGGCCCGCGTCGAGAAAGCCTGCGATTCACATTGCAGAGTGGGGGCCCGATTCGACAATCCATTAGCCCGAAGAAAAATGAAAACGGGTCGCGACAGCGGTCACCGTATCACTAGGCGGCAAGTCGCGAGCGTTATAGGCTCCGATCTTGGACTGTGCTTTGAGACACCTCTGTCGTAGATCCCTGTCTGGTGGGATTTAGGGTGGAAGAAATCTTTTGAAGCTGAAAATTGGCGATCCGGTCCGGAAGATGATAGATCCGCGGCTACCAACCTGTGAACACTTACAAAGAGATTTATCTAGGTCATCGTGCTTTCGAAGCGGCAAGCGAGCCTTTTGGGCTTCAGTCTTGGGTCGGCTTCTAGGCACCTATTTGCTTTAGGGGATCCCATGATGTTGACTAGCGAGGCCAGAGCGAACTTCTTAAGTTTTTCTTGAGTTTTTTTCTTTGAAAAGGGTTCCTAGGACGAGGGTTCTCCACGTCTGAGGGGATTTTTCTGTTTTTAAAAGGGGATTTCCTTGACAAGCAGAGGATTTTTCTTGTTTTGAAAGAGGATTTCCTTGACAAGCAGAGGGATTTTTCTGTTTTGAAAGAGGATTTCCTTGACAAGCAGAGGGATTTTTTCTTATTTTGAAAGAGGATTTCCTTGACAAGCAGACGGATTTTTTTTCTGTTTTGAAAGAGAATTTCCTTGACAAGCAGAGGGATTTTTTCTTGTTTTGAAAGAGGATTTCCTTGACAAGTAGAGGGATTTTTTTTTTTCTGTTTTGAAAGAGGATTTTCTTGACAAGCAGAAGGATTTTTTCCTGTTTTGAAAGATGATTTTCTTGACAAGCAGAGGGATTTTTCTTGTTTAAAACGACTCTCCCATGACTGCGGCTCACAATGTCGAAAGGGGTTTTTTGTTTGATTTTGAAAGGGTTTTCCCATGACTAGCATATGGGATTTTTCTTCTTTAAAAAGACTCTCCCATGACTGCGGCTCACAATGTCGGATGTGATTTTTGTCTGATTTTGAAAAGGGGTTCCCATGATAATGGGAATCCTGTTTTAATGTTGTCAAAAATTTTATTTGGACAAAAATTTCATTTGGGTATGCTAATGATGTAGGAGGTCATCCAAAACATCTTGCAACATAATGTGACGATCAAAGCTCCTTTTAGGGAGGATTTTGAATCAAATGATCTGAGATCGCCAAAAGGGTTTGGTTAAAACGCCAATTGGAGTACGCTCATTAAAGAGGGATCCTCACCATTTTTTAGGAGGTTTCTTCTCACTTCCTCTCCTTTTTGAAACACTCAAATTCTCTCTCTCGAACCTATGTTCAAGGTTTCGAAACTATTCGTAGTGTATACCCCTTGACTGATCAGAAGGGGCTTTTAAAGGACCGTAATGTTGGGCTCGGTCAATGATTTTCAAAGGCGACTCATTGTTGAGTCGAGGCCAATGAATTGGAAATCTTCATCATCTGCTTCGGGTTTACAAGTCAAGAACCCTGCAAAAATGAGAGAGAAATAGTCTTGCTCGTACCTGTTCGAGCGATGCTTAAAATCATTTAAACTCTACGTTAACTCAAGTGCCTTAGTTGGAAAATACTTTCAAGGGTTGCAACGTAGGTGAGGATTGGAGACTGCAAAAGGCCTATTTTTGGCTCGGGATATATGAGAGGGGTTTGATGTTGGTGATCACTGCAGATTTACCATCGATCTTGACCCTTGGATTGATCTTCAGAAAGCACTCTCGTTGCTCAAGGATGGTGTAGTCGTCACTTGAACGCGCTCTGGCTAGGGATAGCTTTTATGATTTGATTCCCGTGGGGATTTTCTTTACAAGCAGGTTCCACTGGGGATTGGCGTATGGATATTCTGGAATTTCCTCGATATTTACAAAAAATGGGAACGTGATTTATAAACACATAAGAATTTGAGTGGGCATTGGCCTTATTTTTACTAGGCACTTTGCTTTTTCATACCCGGGATTGGCTCTTGCTCTTTTCTGTTTTGTTTTGTTTTTTTAATCCCGCCTTTTTTTTATTCTCCCTTTTTTTGACAAGATTTTTTAGATCATGCTGGATACACATGCAAACACAATCATATGACACTTGAAAGATTAATCTAGGAATTCTCTACGATCCCAGTTCCTTTAAGTCCTCTCGATTTGAGGTGGCGCTGTCTTCATTTTAGAATGGGCAATGATCACCAACGGGGTTTACGAAACGAATATGCAGGCTCAATTGGGCTGCGCAAAGGATGGAATTGTGTAGGATTGAGAAATGACCGTTTTTCGTCG
This sequence comes from Rhodomyrtus psidioides, assembly GCA_021437785.1. Taxonomy (NCBI): domain Eukaryota; kingdom Viridiplantae; phylum Streptophyta; class Magnoliopsida; order Myrtales; family Myrtaceae; genus Rhodomyrtus; species Rhodomyrtus psidioides. The sequence continues at coordinate 5,207,425 of JAILYB010000015.1, read as the reverse complement.
TCCTAAAGCACTTGAATCGCAGTACAAGTTTAAATGTAAAGAAACACTCGAAAATTGATGTTGGTTCGAGCAAGAAGATTTCTAACCATTTACCTCATACCGCCGTTGGAATTCTTTCTGATTGGCCCCAATGTGGGGTGGGCCTTGATAGGGTTACAGAATTGAAGCCTCCGCTCAAATTGGTTAACAATGGTTGACCTGCGGTGTTTGGGATAGAGAAAAGAATGCCCTTCGTCTTTTCAATATAGGTAGCCACTGCGAATGATCCCTACATCCTCGAACACGGCTCCTATTCTGATTCTTACTTCACTCATCACTCAAGTGTTTGTAGGGACGTGTTTGGGCATGGGTGGCCTCTCATCGTCTGAGATACTCCTTTTGACAGCTTTAAACATTCCTTTTTGAAAATCCATTTTTTTATTCAAAACGTCCCTTATTGGGATCCTTGATGCATGATGCATGTTCCAATGCATGTGTTGGATGATTCCAGAAGCTTTTAAATGTGAACGCAGATGAAAGGATTTCAAGAATTTCACACATTTTTTTTACACATGGAATTATTGAGTATCTCTAGACTCTTCGAAATCTCAATGGCTCAAAGACCTTTCAAAGTTGAAAGAAGTGGTTCCGAAAATTTTAAGCTCTAAGAGATAATGAAAGGGATACCTACCTGCCCGCCATGGTGGGGAGTCCCTAGAGACGCAAAAGAGATGTTTTAGTATACGTTCTCGGATATAGAGAAAATTGGAACAATACAACTTCACCCTTAATCATGTGTTCCCATCTGGATGTAATTGCATAGAGTCTGAGGATGTACAATCCAACTCGATCGGATGAGATGGCTAAAAGCTTGGAGCTTCTTTGGAGTCTTAAAGGAGAGGGATACTCACCTGTTTGGCATGACGGCGAGTCCTTGTCAAGATAAGAAATGAAGAGTTGGTGTGTGTCCCGTATTAGGAATAAATTGGAACGATACCGCCTTACTCTTGATCTGGTTTCCCTAGTCCGGTGGCCTTCACCTCAGTCAGGTGGAATTTGCCTCAGTTGATTGGATTAATCTGTTTCGCAACTTTTGCATAGTTTGGGGATGCCTCCCTTTTGGGGTCTCCTGTCTCTTTTCATCATCAGAGTGTTGCCCTTTCACACTTGGAGGTATTGTCTCTCTCGAGATGTCATGCTGAAATAGCCTATGCCTTGCTACTTGTCACTAGGGTCTTGATGGCTCTGCCCCAACATGCCCTTTTGGTGGGGAGTCTGATCCAAGTGGATCTTCAATCAATTATCCCGATGACTTGGGGTTGTTGACTGTTTTTTTTTTAAATCTTGTTGAAGTACCATCTCCTGATGGATTTTGCCATGTTTTTTCGCGGTGACATTCGTATATGAACGGTCTCATGAAATAGTCGATTGCTACCAGTATGAAGCGATGTTCGTTTGAAGACTTGGGATTGATCGGGCCCGTCATATCGATCCCTCACATGGAGAATGGCCCTGTCTTGGACATTTGGTGAAGCTCGATCAGAGATGCATTGATTCTATCCTGGTACACCTGACACTAACGGCATGATCTCACATGTTGATTATAGCCCGATTCCAAGTTCATCCAGTAATAACCCAATCGCATGATTTTCTTGGCGAGGAGATGACCATTCATGTGAGGGCCGCATTCACCCTAGCGTATCTCTTTTACAAGTAACTTGGCTTCTTTGACGTCCACGCACCTGAGGAGCACTGAATCGTAGGATCTCCTATAGGGGATTTGGTAGCTGAGGGAAAACTTGCCGGCCGCCTTTGCTATGCATTTCCTGTCCCCCGCCTGAGCACCTGGAAGAAATCTCTCTTTTGCAAGGTAGTTTTTAATGTCATGATACCAAGGTTAATCATCGAACCCCTCTTCCATTACCATGCAATGTGCCAGTTCCTGGGTGATGCCAATCCTCAGCGGCTCAATGTCCATGTCATCCGTTGCTTGAAACATGGAGGACAAGGTAGCTAACGCATCGGCAAAGTGATTCTGCGTCCTCGGCAGATACTTGAAATCGATCACTTCAAATCCCTTGACTACTTCTTCCGAGAATTTATGGTATGAGATGAGCTTAGAATCCCTTTTTTTTTCGTTCACCTTGGGTCTATAGGATGATTAGCATCGAATCTCCATAAACCTGCAACTTCTGTACTTTCATGTTGAGGGCCAACTGTAGCCCCGGGATACAGGCTCCATATTCCACCAAATTATTGGTGCATGGGAAAGTTAACTTCGCGGCCACAGGGTAGTGCTGGCCATCTGGAGATATTAAAATTGCCCTGGTACCTGCCCTAGCTAAGTTGACCGCGCCATCGAAATACATAGTCTACTTGTCGTCCGAGAGTGTCAAAATATGGCCTTCGGCTTCCTCCTCTCCGTCGGGGGTGTCATGACCTTGTGAACTTTCCACTAACATATCGGCGATGACTCGTCTTTTCACTGACTTTTGATTCAAGCTCTTTATGTCAAATTCAGAAAGGAGTACTTGCCACTTGGCCAATTTTCCCACCAATGACAGTTTTTCTAGCAGGTATTTGATCGGATCACTCCCCGTGACTAATTGGATAGTGTGGTGAAAGGTGTACTGCCTCAGCCTGTGGAGTATCCAGACTAGCGCGACGCACGTTTTCTCTACCTCCGGGTATTTTGCCTCTGATGCAGTAGATTTCTTGCTCTGGTAATAAATAGCTCGTTCTTTACCATCTTCGGAGTTTGTCTGAGCGAGTAAAGCTCCTAAGGACTCGTCGTGAATAGTGAGGTAGAGGGTCAGAGGGACGCCAAGAATCGGGGGCACCAATATTGTTGGACTAACTAGATGTTATTTGATTTTGTCAAAAGCCTGTTGACACTCGTGGTCCCACTTGATTTTGGCATTTTTCTTCAGAAGCTTAAAGAACGGCTTGGCTGTTTTTGGAAGCTGGGATATAAAGTGGGCGATGTAGTTCAATCTGCCTAAAAGGCTCCTCACCTCCTTAACTGTTGAAGGGCCCCCCAGATTAAGGATGGCCTGGACCTTGATGGGGTCAATCTTGATGCCACGATTGCTAACTATGAACCCCAACAACTTGCCAGATTTTGCTCCGAATACACACTTTGCGGGGTTCAGCCTCAGCTTAAGCTTCTTGAGTCGTTGGAACGATTTCCTCAACACTGTAGTGTGATCTTCATCATATCTGGATTTCGCTATCATGTCGTCCACATACACCTCTATCTCTTTGTGCATCATGTCTTGGAAAAGGATAACCATCGCCCTCTGATAGGTTGCCCCAGCATTCTTTAGGTCAAAACGGCATGACTTGGTAACAGAAGGTGCCCCAACGCGTGATGAATGACGTCTTGGCTTTATCCTCCTCCCTCATGCGGATTTGGTTGTAGCCTGAGAACCCATCCATAAAAGAAAAACGCTCAAATCCGGCCGTACTATCAACCAGTACATCGATATGTGGTAACGGAAAGTCGTCTTTGGGGCTAGCCCTGTTCAGATCCCGATAATCCACACGGACTCGAACTCTCCCGTCCTTTTTCATGACAGGGACAATATTAGCGGTTCATTCTGGATATGCAATTACTTCAATGAACCCCACCTTAAGGAGCTTCATCACTTCTTCTTCAATTTTCTTCGCCAACTCGTGTTTCGTCCGCCTAAGTCTCTGTTTTCTAGGCGGGATACTTGGATCGGTCGGTAGCGTATATTCCACAATACTGGGATCTAACCCTGGCATATCCGCATACGACCAGGCGAAAATGTCTCGGTACTCTTTGAGGAGATCAATTGTCCTAAACGCCTATGTCAACGACAGACTTTCACCGATCTTCACCTCCCTGACGTCCTCTGAGGTCCCTAGGTTTACTGAAATGGTACCCTCTGTGGTGGGTGGCTTGGATTCTTCATGGGAATCCCAACTATACTCAACCTCTCCCAGATTCTGCTCCTCGTCTTCTTCTTCGATTTTGAGGGTAGCTCCCTCTTGAGAACCTGAGTCATTTAACGAACTGCTATGTATGCTTGGAATGGTATGCTCAATGGCGGGAGCGTCGCTGTCGATCGATTCGATGATGACATTGACGGAATCCTCTAAGAACAGGTTGGCCAAATCGGGCTCTTCCTCCACGGTATCCATCCTCTCGTCCTTTAGCCATTTGGACGCTTCGTTGAAGAATCGACTTAGGGGAGTTTCGAACATCTTCCCCTTGCCCTTCCAGGCGCTCGACGTTCCTCTGGTGACTAGAGTCTTTCTCCCGAATGAGGCACGTGATGAACAAATTCTCTCCAGTCATCGCGTCTTCCTTAATAACACTAGCTTTTTCTTTGCCCTATTTTTCTAGGTTGGCCATCATAGGCCTGCTTTTCGAAGAAGACCTCTGCTCCTACGACTTGATCAATGTCCGATATTTTAGGCGAAACAGGTCAGACGGTCGGGTCAAGATTGGAGACCGTTGGGGATGCCCCTTGTATGGTGAAGATGAGTGCCTTCATCTCTGTCATCGTTGCAATCACCTGAGTCATCTGGCTCTCTAGGGTGGTCAAGCGTTTCTCCACGTCATCCTGATCCATCTTAAGCATAAATCCTTTCAATTTTATGCTTTTTTGTGATTAACGAAGATAATGACTTTTACAAAGCCTTAGCTTCATGTGAAAAGTTCTTTATCAATGTTTTTTCAAAAGAAAACATACAATTGGAAGGAGCATAATCCATGGTTATTACTCTCGGCAAATTTCTAGAAAAATCTGTGGAATGTCCAAAAAGATAAAAATGCAATTCTAATGTGTCCTAAATTCAATGGGAGATAGGACATTCAAATTGAAATTGTTTACCGAAAACAATTCGAATATCTAATCTCCTTTTGAATTCAGAAAACATGGATGACTTTAGTTAATCACCATGCATTATCAAGTTAATCACCATGGATTACCAATGATGCATGATATGGGCCGATTCAATTTCATGTCCCGGGCACCATGAAATGAGGATTAGATTCTCATACTTGCGTTAAACACGTCAAGTGTGAGTCCTAACGAAAATTTCATCTGTATGAGACATGTAATTGAACCGAAAAATCCGAATGGTTGAGAGAAATTTCAATGTCTCGTTCCAATGTCAGGACGCCTAGAAATGACTCAAAGACTAAAGTACCAAAGGTAGAAGGGAGTTCCATAGGCGGACGCTCCTTATAGACTCGAGGACTCGGATAGATAAATAATTAAAAAGAGACAGTCGGAATGCAACCCTAGAGAACCTAAGGAGATGCCCCAAGTCGGGTCTTCGGGGAATGTCATTTGTCGTCCTTGCTCCGGTTAGCTCGGATCGCCTTCTTCACCTGACGAAACGTCTATGAGGTTGAAAGGAGGTGGCTGACTTTCGGGAGACTCTTTTTCGTCCGACGAAATCTCGATAACTTCTGGAGGGGGTTTTGGATCTGCTATGGCCCTTTGAAACGCCTTCTTCCGCTTTCGGTAGAGGTTCATTATCCCTTCCATATTGTGCTCGTGTTTGTGCTTACACTCGAGTTGCTCGGCGGACTTGGTGTAGAAGCAATCCGTCCCTCAGATGAGGTTTCGTCCAGTAAGTGCCCTCCCTTGGATAAATCGAAAGGAGTGGAATCCGTTGAATGTCTCGGTAGCTCAATGACGGATGACACATCACTCGTACTCAAATATCTCGGGAATCTTGGACCGACTTGGGGGGACCATCTCTACTCTATCCATACTATAAAATGGAATTGGACTCAACCATCGAATTTGATGAATGCAGCATGTTGCGTGAAATCAAAGATTGCAGATAAATTAAATAGAAATGGAAGGACCTTACCACAAGCGGTACCTAATGGATTTTGGTTTTAGGTATACCAACCATCCACACGCATGCGCATGAAACAAGTAAGGTTTGACTCAGAAATCAAAATGGCTCGGGTATGGAACCTAACAGCTTCCCACTATTCGAGTCGATAAATTCGTCCATAAGCGCAATTCACAACAAATGAATAAAAGAATCGACTTGAATAGTGATCGGGATCAAATATGGTCAACCCAAGCGCAAATTCACGCCAGAGCCTCGCATATCGATTCCCTATCTATGGCTACCTAAAAAGGTGATTTCGCGGCCTAGGTTTGGGCGCTTTGTGCAAAGTGTCGTGATCCTCAAATATGCAGGTGAATCATGCACAACAGTTTGTATATCAATCGGCGCTTCAAATCATCCACATAACATACATTCATACACCCAACCTGCATAAGACAATGTTAATCACAGACTACTCCCCTTATTACTCCAATCTACAAAAACATTAAACGCCTATCATAAGCGGACTTACCTCACCTTCAAGAGCGCCTGCAGAAAACATGTCAGAAAATCACTCGGCGTTTTAATCACGGCCTAAGTCCACTTGAGGCCTAGAACCATAGGTTCTAGATAGAAAGTCCCCAGCGGAGTCACCAGTCTATCGCGACCCGTTTTCGGGCTAATGGATTGTCGAATCGAGCCCCCACTCTGCAATGTGGATCGCGGGCTTTCTCGATCACTTTCGACCTTGGTGTGGTCGTGGTGGCATGTGTTATGTGTGCATGCATTTGGAGTCGCCACCGATCCTTCTTGGAAGGTGGATCGGAAACCTCACTAATCGATTGGGAGAGATCGATCAGTTCTGCGGAACCAGAGATTTTGGGTTCGGGAACTTGGTTACGTTGGTGTCATTACCAACGCCATTTCGGTACCTAACGCGAGTGATTTTCCTAACTAAGATTTCATGCAGGTGCAATTTTGGGTGAGGAAAGTCTGGTTTAGAGGTTTCATGCAGATTGGAAGACTAATCCTATCAAATCACGATCAATATAAGGAAAAGCGCAATCAAGTGCATAAATGAACCACGTCAATGCACATCAATTCAAGTCAAGGGCCTCCTACTATAGCCTTAAGGGCTTAGGGATAGTGTGATTTAGGACCAAGGGTAGACTGAGAAGATTTGAGGACGATTCACCCGAAGGGCGAAGTCGTCATTTTTTTGGAAGGTTTGGATGTTGAACTAGACAAAATAGGTCGTGACCAGTTGATCTTGGCCATTTCCTATTTTTGAGAATTTTTTCGGATTTTTCAGGATTTCTTGAGGAACGATTTGCCAAAAGGGAGAAATCGTCATTTTTTAAAGGATCGGGATTTGAAAGACCAGAAATAGGTCATGACCAGTTGATTATGGCCATTTCCTATTTTCTGGAATTTTTTTTTGGAATTTTCAGAATTTTTGCAGTTTTTGGAAGACGATTTGCCTAAAGGGAAAAATCATCATTTCGGAAGGGGTCGGGTTTCAAAATACCCAAAATAGGCCATGGCCAGTTGATTGTGTCCGTTTCCTATTTTCTGGAATTTTTCTGGAATTTTCGAAATTTCCCACATTTTTTCAATTTTTTGGGAAGACGATTTGCCAAAAGGGAAAAATCGTCATTTTGGATGGATTGGGATTTCAAAAGACCCAAAATAGGTCATGGCCGGTTGATTGTGGCCATTTCCTATTTTCTGAAAATTTTTGGAATTTTCTGAATTTCTCCGATTTTTTTTAATCTTCTTTTTTTTCTATTTTTAATCTAATTTTTCAAATTTTATAATTTTTTTAAAACATTTCGAAAATAGTGTTCTGGACTGGGCTGCAAGGCCCAACCCTTCTAAAGTTGCGAGCTAAGAAAAGCCATGAAGCCCAAATAAGAATCTAAAGGATAAAGGCCCAAATTTCCTTCTAAAGCCCACTCCGAAAATTCGGTACAAGGCCTAACTTCATTTTTAAAACCCAGGCTCCATTTTTCTTCATTTCCCCACTCGGGCCCAACCTTAACAAAAAGGCCCAGACCGAAATTTAAAGCAACAAATTGGTCCAGCCCAGTCTAAAATGCAAGGACAAAGCCAACGTGCGCCTTGCCACTAATCTTACCAAGCTTTTGCCTCTTTCCTTTTTTTGGTTTTTTTTTCTTTTATTATTATTTTTTATTCTTCTTTTCTCCCATTATATTTTTTTATAATTTTTTTGGGTTGTCATCTTGCCTGGGACTCCTTCGTGAATCCTCCCGCCCAAAAGCCTTTCTCCACGAACTCACAGGAGATCCAAACGCTCATCATTCACCGCTTCGATCGCCGCCGGCCAACGCCAACGCCGATGACCGCCCACAAACCTGCTCACGTCCAATACGTCCGCCGACTCGTCGGACCGCCTACCTCGACACCAGCACGACCACTCATCAACGTCCACTTCGTCGCACCGCCGATCGCCATCGAATTCTTAGGTCCAGTTTCTGTTTTGGATTAAACTACACCCCAAGTTCCTAAACCTCCATGCTCTTTCACACGCTCGTCCTCCTGATCTTGACGTTTTTTATTCTCTGTACCACTTTTGCATGAGTCCTTTTTTTTTTCTTTCATGAACCGACACTGAAAGCCGAACAGATAGCTTATCATGACCAAGCTCTTTTATCGTCCCTTTTTTTTTTTTTGCCTAACTGAACTAAATCACCTAAAATAGCATCTCCGATAAAAGCTAGATCGAAGCGAGATCACCAGAACTCTCGAGAGAACTAGAACAATGCCGGTTCCGACGAAGAAAATTTTACAAGCTCTTTTACACTAGACTTCGACTCCAACCGTCCAGTGAGCATACTAAGGGCACTGAAATACTTACCCGAAGTCCGTTGAAGCTTAAAGATCACCGCTCATATTGGTGGGAGCTCTCGGCTTGGGCCGAGTTCAACGAGGGCCACGCCGTCATCCCGATGAAGTTTAATGCCAAAAGAGACACAGCGACATGTGAGGTCGGTTATAGGATGAAAATATGACAAGGAACGGGTCTAGCGACACTAGGTTAATGCAATGGAACTCAAGAACACACAAATGACTCCGGCGGCATTTCGTCGAACATGTGGCGTGCATTTGAAATGTGAAAGTCTCGACTGAAAATGGTGACGTTGTAGACCAAAACTGAAGCTGAGAATGGTGCTTAGATGCTTTTATGAGCAGGTATGAACGAAGGCGCGTGTTCGTTTTGGCTTGGTTTGGTCAGAGACCAAACCAAGCCCAAACCGGCGGTGCACAAGACGGGAATGACGTAGAGGCTTGAGAACCGACCTTTTTTGGACCTCGTCGACGGTGAGGCAGCCTCAGCAATGGATGGTCGACTCCCCCAGAAGCCCGATGGAGCTCGTTCGATCACTGGTCCCGTTCGACTCTCCTTCTCGTTGCCTCTATCTGATCTTGGCAATGGATGCTCTGTTTTTTTTAGCACCAGAGCTCCAGGCACTGCTCTCTATCTCTCTCCCCTTTTTCTCTCCTATCGCTCTTCTCTTTTATCTGCGTCCAAGGACCTTCACGCCATATTTCCCTCTCGGCAAAAGTGGCCTGCTCCCTGTGATAATGTCGCGCCATCCGTTCTCCCTGCAACTTTGTCGCTGCCGTGCTCTCTGTACGTGAGGGAACATTCTGTTCACTCGGTGCAGACCCAGTTAGATCGGGTCTGGTCGGGTTCGACCCAGCCGACCCGGTTACCAATTTTCATGCAATTGAGCCCTAAATTGATCATTTTTCATTAAATTGATGCTAAAATCGGACTCCTCAGAATGTTTTCCATCTAGAATAGGTATTTTCGCGAGTAATTGAATAGGAATTTAATGAAAACCCCAAATTGTGCATAGGATCCGAAAATGATTTTCGCCAAATCGGAGGCTCAAACGATCAAATAAGTTCAAATTGAGGCCACCAATGGATTCGGCATGATGAAAAATATAGGGTAAAGGTGTTTTATTTTCATGGGTGTCTCCAGAGAGAATTTAATTTTAAGATTCGCGAAACCGGGGACTAAATCGCAAAGAAATTTGTGCAATTAAGTCCTTTTTGTCAAAATTGATCAAAATGAAGGCCTAATTGACCCAATAGCACTTCAAGGTTCTAGATCAAAATGTCATGGCTTATTGAGAGTGGAAATTGAAAATTAAAAGACTCAAAGAGAAATTTTTATGCTCGATTCGGGTTTATGTTTGTTAAGGAACATAGTGACCCAAGTCGAATTTTCAAGATTTAATAAAAATAACTTGAAGAGGGAATTAAAATATAATTATTGACTATTTTTTTTTGTATTTTTCTGACCAAGAATGGTATTTTTTAAATTTTTGGGTATTTTTATAATTAAATAAATTCAAAAAGACATTAAAAATTATGAAAAATATTTTTTGTTCAAAATTGGTTCCTAAGGTTAGGCCAAGACTTTCAAAGTTGATTTTGTAATTTTATGACTTTTTTTGCTATTTTTAATTAATTTTAAAAATAAAATCAAAATAAAAGATGATTAAAAATCAGGTGTCAACATCGCTCAGTTGTAGCTCAAACCCCATATTATGCCATTTGTCTACGGAGCTTGTTTGACGAACTTCGAGGACTCAGAGAAGAAGAGCGAATACGGTTGTGTACGCAAGGTTTCAGATCCAGGTACAATGGTAGAAGCCTTCGTGTTAGCAAAGGGCGACAAGGTCGTTCCTCGCGACATTCCCCAGGAAAAAGACATTCCCCAGGCGAAACCCAATTTGGTTCCTGCAGATGCATAGAAAGCCGATATTTCGGGGAGCAAGAAGGTTCAAGGTAATTTTGTTCCTGAAACTAATGATTTTGATGGTGATGGCTTTATAGTTGCGGATGAGTCAGTTGTCTCTCTATTGAGGGAAGATGGGGATATCCAGGATTCGAAGTGCACTGAGTCGTTGTTTACGAGTCAGGTCAATCTGGAAGAGAGCATCGGCAAAATCGATGACTTCCTTTCTTTCGAAAGAGGACATTTTCATGGAGACATAGTACGAGACCCATCTAGCCAATTGGGCAAAGTCGTTGACTTGGAGAGCGCTCACGAGAAGATCATCAAAGACATGAACTCCAAGAAGCTTATCAAAATTTGCTTGATTTCAGTGGGTGATCATATTGTCCATAGGCCTAGGCTTGGAAGAGTGGATAAAGTAATTGACTTTGTCACCGTACTGTTTGATGAGGGGACAAAGTGTGATTTCGCCGGAGTTGATCAGGAAAAACTCGTTCCTATTTCTCTAAACATTGTCGATGACTCGCAATATCTATATTATCCTGGAGAAAGAAGCACGAAAGATTTCTTGGGGCTCAAATTGATGTATTACTTGATTTGTTGGAAAGGCCGTCCTCGACTATCCAGATTTCGTGATCTTGGATACATGATTGAATTTGAAGGGATTGATATCATTGAAGACGAATAAGAATCGAGGACGAATCCTTTTTTTTTCTAACAGGTGATGATTTGAGGACAAATCCTTTGCATGGTGGAGGGAATGATGTGGACATCGAATCCTATCGAGGAGGTGGTGCTAGGGACCCGTTGTTCTAACCGCTAGGTCCGATCACTCGAGCGAGAGCAAAGAAATTCAAGCAAGCTGTCGGTATCATGGTTCAAGATCTTTGGAATAAAGACAATTTGGGTTCGAGTCTTGAAGATTCTAAAGTTCCTTGGCGGAACACGACCACATTTACCGAATTCGGGAGATTTCACTGATCGGGAAAGTTACCGATTCTCAAACTCACAGATCGGACGACTTCCCGAATCTCGCAGAAGACTTACCGAATCTGATCGGTATGTTGCAGACTTACCGAGATACCGAATCTCAGATTTACCGAGCCGAGCTGCCGATTCTTTTCGAATATGCGTTTTCCTATTTTAGGAAACTTAGTGATATGGATAGTCACAATATTTGATTTGTATTCCGTTTGCTTAGATTTGATTTGATTTCAATATTCGTTATCTTTAGGATATCTTTACGTAATCCTAATTCCTAAAGAAGTCCTATCTATATAAAGGACATCCATCTTTGTAACACAACATTGATTCAGAATTTTATACAGAGGGGTTATCTCTTCTTCAAGTTCTCTTGAGGACTAGATCTTATCAAGGCTTCCTTGTGGCAATCGATCGACTTATCGAGCAAGATCGCGAATTCTCTTGTTCGTGGCGTCTATAGCGTGGATTGGTTGACACAGGTTCGTCAACAGGTCACGCTCATACCAAGGTTACCAATCACAGGTTCGATTGGGAGTCAAGGTTAGCAATTCGCAACCCTTGGATCTTCGTAGAAAGATCAGTTTCCGCATCGATTCACATCAGACTTGTACATGCATTTCGGAAACCATGTTACTTCAAGAGCTGAAGGGGTACATTCGACTTTGAAAGCATATCTACAAGTTTCAACGAGGGATTTAGTTGAGATGAAAAAGAAAATATGCCTTGCAGTCGAGAATCAGTATCAAGAAATCAGAAGCAAATTATCAAGCAAAAAGGTAAGAGTTCCTCATCATTTTCATATTCCTCTTTTCAGGAACTTCATTACTCGTGTGTCGGTATTTGCTTTAGACAAGCTTTACAAACAAAATGAGATTTCTAAAAGTAGGGATGAGCTACCTGCTTGTACTAGGCATTTTGTGCAATCCATGGGACTTCCATGTGCGCATGAGAATAGATTACGGTTTTTCGATGGTTTACCTCTTGATGCAATAAATCCACAATGGAGGCTGGATATAAGGTCCTTTTTGGATAGCGATATTACTCAAAACAATGAAGGAGATTCATTTAAGCAACTACTTCATGAATTGGAAAGGAAGTATCAACAATGGCCGCTTTCCAAAAAGGAAGTTGTTCGAAAGCAAATTGAGCATTTTGTTCGAGCAAGTGATACTATTTTATATGAGCCCCTAATTACATCTCATAAAGGTCGTCCTTCTAGTTCAAAAACTAAAGGGGAAGCAACTTCTACAAGACGTGATTCTTCAGCATTTGAGATTGTTGAAAAAGGGAAGAGATGTGGTACATGTAGGTGTTATGGTCATAATAGTCACGCATGTAAATCAAAAGGCAAAGATCTCGGATCAAACACACATTTGAGGACCATTGAAATTCCTGGTGATGAAATATAGGCACAGTGGGGTTTCTTGAGGGGAGCCAAGCAGTTGAATGGAATTTCTTTTTTGTCAAGTTGCATATGTAATTTGTTACTATTGCAGTTTGTGGTATGTAATACCATTATCATTTTGATGTATTTAGAATTGACATTTTAGTGCAACATTTGGCTCCTCTTACCTTTTCTGGTGACTCATAGAAAGGTGTCAACTTATCACTGCAATTGAATGTTTTGTGAAGTTGGTACTCGATCGCGTTTGCTCAGCTTTGAGTTGTCATTTGCCTTGAATCTGAAAGCAATCATTGGGTGAACTTTGTTACAATACTTAGTTATTCTTTTTAGAAAGTGCGGCATGTTTATCTGCAGCATTGTGAAATCATTGTCAAATGAATAGGGAAATAACCTTGCACAAACAAGATATGCTCACAAGGCTGCCTTCGTCAATCGTTAGTTCACATGCCTCGGATTACCGATCCATTCCTAATTCTCAGGACAACCCCATAAGAACCAAGGATGATGGCTCTTTAGACTTGAAACTTTCGTGTAAACTTTTTGCTTTCATGGGCATGCATTTGGTTATTCTTATGAGAGCGTTCACTAATGTGCTTCCTAATGATTTCTTGTCAGTTTCGATGTGATCTTTACTTTAATGTTCTTCCTATTTTATTTGCTCAAGAGTTGAAATACAAACCCCGAGTCCCAACCATAGTAAACGGTTCCACAGCATGGATAACATAGATGTATAGTGTAGGTATGTACATTCAGATTGAAACGCCAAGTAGCCAGATCTTTAGCAGCCATCAATCAAATTCATGAACTCTGTCACAAGAAGTTGCTCGATATCTACATTGCTTTTGCTGGGGTACTTTACTGGTCAAGATTTACAGAGAGCGGCCCTCTCAAACCCACGATAAGTCTTGGGAGGCTTCCGTTTTCTGGATTAGCTTGAGCAAGGAGGTCATTCCCATTGGATCAAAATCACATGGAAGTCGGGAGTAACGAGGAAAGACATAATCTAAACTCTTGACCCCGTAAAATTCAAGCTGCAAAGTTAGGAATTGTGGAAAGATCTCGGGATCGAAACTCTGATTTGTAGTGTGACGATGATCCTATTCCTGTCTTTCATTGCCGAAGCGAAGGTCATGCAAGAGAAAAAATTGTTTTCACAATGCGAGGTGTGGGAAAGAGAAAGTTAGAAGAAAAGGAGAAAGGTGGGACCCGCAAGGGAAAAAAAGAAACAAAATAAAAGAATTAACAGAAAAAGAATCAAATAAAATTATATCAGATTGGTGGGCCACACACAAAGGGTATAATAGTCAAAACACATACAAAAAGGAGTGTCAAAGGGGAGTGGAAAAAGCGCGAGCCTAATATAATCACTTTGTTTTAAGATAATAACTTTCCTTTTGTATGTGGATTATGAAAAGACTTACTATAGTTTTTATTTGACCTACCATAGTGTAATTGCTAAAAAATTGTTAAGTCATACGTCTAATCATTGGATAATTAGCATTCTGTGCATATGAGAAATAAAAAAACTACAGACCTACTTGGATCACGCTATATAATCTAAACTTGGTTTTTTATTTAGAATACTCCACCTTTTTATCCTTAATTAATTCGAGTTTTTGTTCCCCTCTCTTTCTGCAAAGTTCTTAATTTATTGTATATATAAGATATATAATTGACAGGCGTAGCATGCCTTGTAAAAAATGCTTAGGGAAGAGTAAATATTTCCATACTCAATGAAGGGTATTGTTCATGAACTTCGAAAAGGACTGGCCATTGGGAAAGTGAATCGTCCACACCGGATGATTGATTCATCGCAACATTTTTTTGTTGGTCGTTCAAAACTTTGGAGTCATGTTCGACTTTCGATTTTTATTATATTTTTTCACCACACCGTCGACTTGTTAGTTGCGGCTCGCGGTATGGACTATGCATCCCCATGAGCTATCCACATAAATCATCCATTCTAATTCACGAAACTTCATTTTCGCCATACGAGAAAAAAAAAAGGGGGGACCAACAAGAGGCCCAAAAAAAATATAAAAAAATTATTTTACATTTGCTTTGATTTTTCTTATTAAATGTGCAATTTTACAAATATAAAACAATTGAAAAAAGTAAAAAAAAAATTACGAAATTAAAAAAAAAAAAAGATGTCATGCCTCGTGCGGCAACGCGCAAAGCTTGTGCGGCACTTTGATTGCCGCGCAGTCTCGGGCGGCAATTTCATTGCCGCGCGAGACTCAAATCGGTAATTTTTTTTTGTTTACCTAATTTGGTAAATATTTTATTTTTTTGAATTAATTTGAAAAAAAAAAAAAAAACCCGAGAGGGGTCACTTCTCCAACTTAAATTTTCGACCTTTTGATTTAGTTTCCAAATGCCTATCTGAAACCTACAAAGACTTACTCTTATCGTGAATTTGTCATCACATTTGTTTTTGCGGTAATGTTGTTGAGATAGCCACGAGAAAATCGAAATGGGCCGTCAAACAAAAGAAGATAACGCGTGATTTCGATGTTAAATATTTTGTGATTTGATCGATGCGAATTGCATATTTGATATCCCCAATCAGATTGAGTCTCTGCGGAAGGGAACTTTCGACGAGCCCCGAAGCTGTTTCTCTCTGCATGCTTCATTGATCCTAGCTCGAATCCATAACCCATTCTAAACAAATGTCCCTTTGCATTTCGAAAAAAACTAGCCGTACCTTGAATTAAGACTTTCGATTGTCCTCATTTCAAGCTGGTTCTCTCTTCTTTTTCCAACTTGTTAAGTTCTTTACCGTCTTACCTGAAAAAAAAGAGAGAGGAGATTCTTGGTCGGATACGTTCGTTCGGAAGAACTGTTGGTTCAATCACACCTTCGGCCGGGAGACGGGAATCTTAAACTGCTCCATCGGACAGCTTCCATGATTTTTAGAAACTTTGTACCATATTATGAGAAATGGTCCAATTTTGGGAATGTGCGCAAGGCATCACTACCCTACCCCCCACAACCTTTATTCTGACTAATGGAATTGATTGCGCCAATCAAAGGGTAAATCAATCTTTGCCAATGTTACGTTGATAGATTGGCAATCAGAGATATAGTTTCCTATTCTACGAAAGGAAATAACAAATGGTATATCTCTTTGGGTTGTAAACGTATGTCGTTTACTCTTCCACCCAATTCTCAGAATACTCTCCCAAAAGCTCTCTCTTGCAGGTTCTCACGAAGAACGTCAGATCCTTGGATCGCCTTTTCTCGTCTGCTCAATCGAGGTTCTTAATCCGTGATATTGAGGTATTTCCGTTTCTTGTGATTTACCTCATAGATCGGTGATACAAGTGAATTCCTGGGTATGCGTTTTAATATGATTTGTATGTATGTGTACGTATATGTGTCGCGACCCATCCGAAAGCGGACGCGGCTAATGGATTACCGATCGCGGGTCTTGGATCGGCCCGGGCCCTCCCAGGCCCATACCAAATCGCGGCGGGAGTATTTTTCAAAGGGATTCGACGATAACAGTCGATCGCTTTCGACCTTAGTGTGGTCGTGGTGGCATGTGCAACTTGTGCATGCATTTGGAGTCGCCACCGGTCTTTCTTGGAGGGTAGACCGGAAACCTTATTGACCGATTGGGAGAGATCGATCAATTCTGCGGAACCAGAGATTTTGAGTTCGGGGACTTGGTTACGTTGATGTCATTACCAACGCCCTTTCGGTACCTAACGCGAGTGATTTTCCCTAACTAGGATTTCATGCAGGCGCAATTTTGGGTGAGGTGAGTCTGACTTTGCACATTAACCAGTTTAACATGCTCACGTAATCATAAAAAAAAAATAGATGTCAATCACATAAACATCTATCCTACGTGGTGATCATGGAATTATGATTTAATGGGTCTCGAGCCAATGAGACCACATTTAATCATTTTAATATTTTAATAACGGAGAGCCGCTCTTCTCTTCTTCTTGGTTTCTTGAACTCTTCAAGAATCGGGCCCCAAAGAGCTCGCCGACTTAAAAGGCTCCTCCACGTAATCCTCGTAGCATTTACATCAACAATTGACTATGATAAAAATAAAGATTACATGAAAAATAAAAGGAGTACGCAGCCTCCATTTAATAATTACAACCCCAAATATATAAATAATCACCATACATTCATACATACATCAATCACATTGATTAGGGATTTTTCCATGATCACCACCCTTCCACGTAAGTAATAAATTCACAATTTAAAACTTAGGAAGGCACAATAAAAATTCTACGTTGAATCATATTCAGAATTTTTACGTAAAATAAGATAGCCATAAATTTTCGATTCAAAATTGATTTAGTCTCAATTTTTGCTACGTTGATTAATTTATCATATAAAATAATCAACCTCCATTAGCCATGTAAGACGAACAATTCGTTAATACATATTGGCCATAGTATTGCAAAAATTGCAAAAAATCAATTAAATGCACGAAAACACCTAAGGATCGGCTCTGATACCACTGTTGGGATCCACGTAACACGTAGCGGAAATAAATAACAACCCATACATGTATCTCCAGAGGCGTACTTCGTGCATTTCAATCGAAAAAAAATCACAAAGCCTCAAAGGGAGTAAATGGATTACCTCTCGTAGCGTGCTTGAACGGAGGTGTCGGTTCGATGTTCTTCGATCTCAGCCTCCACAAGTGTTAGGCATCTAGTTCGGACGCACCACCAATTGACGAACGGGGAGACGACTAATAACTCCACAACAATTGTGCTAGCAATATGCGGAATCAATATTCCGAACTTAGTATATTTTGCTCACTCAAGATTATGAGAATATAGAGAGTGTTTGTGTTCTTCTCTCTAAGCTCTCAAAAATTTGCATACTCTACAAAATGTCTCCCCCCCAACCTCAAAACTCTTGCCATCCTTTTATAGCCAAAAATTCCTTCCAATAAATTGTATTATAAAATAGCACTCACAAATAATAAATACTTTTTAAAAATAGCACTCACAAATAAATGACATTTAAAAATAGCACTAACAATAGCACTCACAATTTATAATACAAAAATGCTATTTAAAAATAGCACTAACAATAGCACTCACAATTTATAATACAAAAATGCTATTTAAAAATAGCACTAACAATTATAAATTCTATCTAATAATAGCACTCACAATTTATGATAAATAAATGCCATTTAAAAATAGCACTAACAATAGCACTCACAATTTATGATAAATAAATGTCATTTAAAAATAGCACTAACAATTGCACTCACAATTTATAATACAAAAATGCTATTTAAAAATAGCACTAACAATAGCACTCACAATACAAAAATGCTATTTAAAAAAGCACTAACAAAGGTGTTAAAAATAATAACCATTATTATTATTACAAGAGTTAAAGAGGTTACCAAACAGTATAAATACGCATAACATATAAATACGTATGACGCATAAATATGTAGAGCATACGTATACATCCAAACGACCAAATTAGCCTGAAT
This sequence comes from Rhodomyrtus psidioides, assembly GCA_021437785.1. NCBI lineage: Eukaryota > Viridiplantae > Streptophyta > Magnoliopsida > Myrtales > Myrtaceae > Rhodomyrtus > Rhodomyrtus psidioides. Next base: position 5,188,966 of record JAILYB010000015.1, on the reverse strand, counting down.
TGAGGCCGCCAATGGATTGGGCATGATGAAAATTATGGGTAGAGGTGTTGAATTTTAATGGGTATGCCCGTGTGAAATTCAAGATCCGTGAAACCGGGGACTAATCGAAAGAAAAATATGCAATTAAGCCCTTTTGGTTAAAATTGATCAAATTGGAGGGCAAATTGACCCAATTGCACTTCTAGCCTTTAGGATTCAATGTCATGGCTTATAAAAAGTGAGAATTGAAAATTAAAAGACTCGCAAAGGAATTTTTTTGCTCGGTTCGAGTTTATGTTTGTGAAGAAACATAGTGACCCGAGCCGAATTTTCAAGATTTAAGGTGACACACTTGAAGATGAAATTAAAACAAAATTATTGAATATTTTTGTGTATTTTTCTGACCACGAATGGTATTTTTCTGATTTTTTGGGTATTTTTATAATTAAATAAATTCGAAAAATATTATAAAATACCAAAAAATATTTTTTGTTCAAAATTGGTCCCCGAGGCTAGGCCAAGGCTTCCAAAGTTGATTTTGTGATTTTATGACCTTTTTTGATATTTTTAATTAATTTTAAAGAATAAAAATCACAATAATAAATGGTCAAAAATCAGGTGTCAACAATATGTCGATTCGATTGTCGTATGACTGAAATTTGCACGTCTCGTTCATGGATCGGCATGTTTAGAACAAGGGTATGTTGATCTATTTTGTTCCGCTGTTTGTATAGATCTTGTTATGGTTTTAGTATCATAATCCCTTCAGTGGTATCAGAGCGTTGTTGTTCTTGTGTCCTGATCAATTTACATTGTTAATCGCGATTAGCCTTGACTACTTTTTTAATGTACGTACTGTTCCCGAGTGTCTTTTTTTATTCCGTACGGTAAAACCATTTTCTGAATATACCAAACGAACGGGCTCGACGAGACGAGAAAAATGAGAGGTCGATCGCCACCAGACGATGCCGGAAGACACCGCACGCGTTGCACGCGCCGGTGAAGCCCGCTGCGAGTGGGCTTCACGCGCAGCGTGCGTTGCACGCGCCATGCAAGGCGCGCGTGCTGCTGACGTCAGCGGGTCGGGTTTCCGACCAGATCCGGGTTCCGACCGGACCCTCTTTATTATTATTATTATTATTATTATTATTATATTATTTTTTATTTAAAAAATGAATATTTTGGGAATTACATATTGGTCCCTGAACTTTTGGGAAATTGCGTTTTGGTCCTCGAACTTTTGGGAAATTGCGTTCAGGTCCCCGAACTTTTGGGAAATTACATTTTGGTCCCCGAACTTTTGGAAAATTACAGATTCATTTTTTTTTTTTGGGATTCTTAAATTATAACCCATAAAAAAAAAAAAAGGGGGGTTAAATGCACCCCATCGAATGTATAATATCTTGTAAATTCTCATTGTATTAACATTTGCACCATGGATTATGAGTGATCCTTATACTGTTTCCGTATACGTTACAGAAACAATAATGCGAATGTGGCGTACTCCCTGCATTGCAAAGACAAGAGCCTAGAAGGCCAAACTTAAGAGTTTGCGCCAAGAGTTGAAGGACATTGTGTGGGATGGGATGACTGATTTGATTAATCATGTCATAAAATTCAATGAGAAGTTACAAGATGTTATTTGGAAGGGTGGCTGCATGGAAGACCACGACATGATTGTCGCTTTTGCTGACAGTCTGCAAGAAAGTCACATGAGCTTTCTACATGCTCTCTGGGAGAGGAACCGTCGCCCTAGTTATAAAATTCTTCTTGAAACCTTCATAAGGGAGGGTTTGAAGATTCAGGCATCAAAGACGGTGACTCGTTCATTGAATGCCAAAGCGTGCAGGAGTGCACCGTGGTCCAAGTCAAATGGACTTGCTAAGCAGTTGACCCTGTGGGGTGTTTCCGAAAAGGACCTTCCAGAACGCTTTTATGACGCTCTCCCAGTCAACAAGAAAAGAATTCATTGAAGTATCGTACTTCTTTAAGCTGCCTATTATTGGGACTTTTCTTATCTTTCCGTGTTAAGGACTGTTTGTTATTTGCGATGTTATTTATCGGGTGAAATTTTTGAACTTCCTTTATGGACTTATTGATGAGTAATGAATAATGAATGGCAGCTATTATGTTTTATATTGTGATGATTAATTCCTTTCTCTAGTGAGAGTTTATTTAGTTTGTGTAACTATTAAATGAACTCATTTTATATGAGTAATTATGTTAACAGTAATTTCAAATTAGGCTCTTTGGACGATGATTGGGAACGTAGTGAACTCTCGAATCTTAAGACCTTTTGTGAGGTTATTGATTAATATAATTAATCAATATAAATCTTAGTGCATAAAAGCTAGACATTGAAAGTTTCGTGCAAATAGTGTCTAAAGAACTTTGTGTTCTTATAGAATGACTTCAACAACAAAAAATATCGTGGCTGAGCTGAATAAGGGAGAAAAGTTGAACGGCGAAAACTATGAGATTTGGAGCATGAAAATCCAATATGTTCTAGAGGAACAAGAAGCACTAGAAACCCTAAACCAGATTATGGATGAACCTGAAGAGGGCACCACTGCTCAGCATCGCAGAGATAGGGATGCATTTACCGCTTGGAAGAAGAAGAACTCTCTAGCTCGCATTACGTTGCTGAGCAGCATGGAAAATGATATTATGAGAGAGTTTAGGCGCTCTGATAATGCTAAGGATATGTGGGAAGCACTAAAGGCCGGGTTTGGTCAAACTTCTGTGACCAAACTAAGACAACTCACTATAAGGTTCGACTCATACAAGATGCCTCATGGCCAAAATATGAAACAACATCTGAGGCGGATGTCGAATATGATAAGCGAATTGTCTGATGCTGGACACATATTGACTAATGAGCAGTAGGTGCAAGCGGTTATACGCTCCTTACCAAATAGCTGGGAAAACATGAAAGTCCACTTAACTCATAATGACAATATTAAAACCTTTGAGGATGCAATGCGACATCTTGAACTGGAAGAGGACCGCTGTTACGCCCCGAACCCGGCAAGCACGCGAATATCCCACCAGGCCGTTATAACTCTATAGTCTCCCAGGATCCACGGCCAATAGCTCAATACTCCTATTTGGTACATGCAAGCGAAAGCAAGAAACCATCTCCAGATAAAATAAAACCAAGATGACTTAGGACATAAAAAGGTACACTCCTCAATATTGGTAAATACACTTCTAAGGTTACAGTCGTCCAATATCAAAGGTTCAATTCTAAATCCACAAATCAAAGTAAAATTTCTAAGACCACAAATGAGTTTATATCCATTCGCTCCAAATCACTTCCTCGAATGCCAATCCATGGCAACCTCGGGTTTCCATCGCCTGGGACCTGAAAAATGTTGTCCCACGACGGGGTGAGATATATAATCTCAATAAGTTAAAACTAATCCTAAACTAGGCTATCAGCACCTCCAGACACTTTTGAAAACGGGCATTTTGGGATTAAAAACTTTGGCATGACAAAAACATGGTTCCTTCAAAACATGGCTTTTTAGTATTTCTAAATCAGTTCGATTCAGTCACAAATCATGGCAAAAAGCTGAGCTTCGTACAGTGGCAGGGTTTTTAATCAAAGTAAGCCCTCGACGCCATCTCAAAGCATGATGCGGCTTTCATTTCTTTCTCAAAAGTATCATTCCGTGAAAATTTCCAGAAAACACATTCTTTTCTCTCATGCCCATCTCTGGGCCAAATTTCAATTCATGAGGCAATTTAAAACTCGTGAGGCAAACCTCCATACTTGAGGTAAATCATCAAAATATGAGGCATATTCAATTTCTCAAAATCATTCTCGACTTTTCCGAAAAATAAATCTTTCCATATCCGCCCATCCTGGGCCGCCCGCCATGGGGCTGCGAGATGATTCGGTCTCCATATGACCCGTCGGTACATATGAGACTCTCGCGTCCGGACCTAGAGATGATTCGGTCACCATACGACTCTCGACGCCCATTTTCAATCGAGATGAATCGTGTCAGTATGGGACTCTCTAGCCGCACGACCTCGTCAGGTCCAATGGGAGTAACTCCCTCCCAATACATTGGCCAAATTATTAATTCTCGGCGATCCCGCACGCCATTGGTGATCGCACACGCCAGTGCACTTATAATTTTTCCTGGCGATCCCACACGCCAGTGCACATACAATTTCCATCGGCGATCCCACACGCCATTTATTCATAAAAACCAGTTGTATAAATAGCCTCAATTTTTCATTTAAAACAGACTCATGCCTCGTTTTTCAATCGAAGATCAACTCACGCAAAAACCCACATTTCATCACCCAAACCAAGGCATTCATTTCCAACGTCCCTCAACTGGACAAAATATATTCCACGTTATAAAAATTTCAGTCAAGCACAAGCCTCCCACGGCCATTTCACAAAAGTCAAGATTGATGCAAGTCACGGCTTCAAAATCTCAATTCAAGACTCGGTTTAACAATCCATGCCACTTAGAGTACTCAATTCAAATTGGAATCACCACACGGCATACTCAAGGTCCAACATTCATCATGACCATATTAGAACTCCATAAATCAACCTTGATTTCATAAATTTCAAGCCAAAATTCACTCAAGCACAACTCAATTCAAACATGGCAGAATTCGGGTTTCAGAGTTCCTCGACCTCAGCCGATTCGTAAATCATTGATTTCCTTTAGCAAAGACGTCTCTTAGTAACCTAACTTCCTAATAAAGGGTTAGGATCAACTTACCAACAATATTAGCTAGAGAAGTCCACGAAATAAGCAACACATGCTCTTGTTCCAAATTTGTCCAGAATCTGTTCCTAGGAGTTCCACACAATTTCAACCATTAAACTCCCTTAATCCACTTCCAAATCCAACCACAAGCTACCCTAGCATCTCATATAAGGTCTTAAGAAGTCTCACTAAAGATTTGAGCCAAAGAAATTGACCAAAGGACCGCATAAAGCTCGCGGCCTCAATCTTGGTACCTGGCGGTCAGATTCTGTTCTTGGAGGAGGTCATAGAAAATCGGCCATTATAATCCTTCTAAATTCAACTTTAGCTCAACTACATCTTGCTAACACATCACACCATGCCTTAAGACAACTTACCGATGATTTCCAAGCCAAATGATGCCTCAAGGAACTCCAAAGTGCCGCGGTTCCAAACCTGACCGGCGGTGGACAGATTCTGTCCAATTGGGAATCACTCAAAGTTTAGCTACCAAACTACTTCTAAACTTCACCAAACTTAACCACAAGCTAATCAACCATTAGGTTTAAGTTCTAAGATGGCTTACCGGAGGAATCCAAGTAAGACGAAGCCTCAAAGATCCTCAAGGAGCCACGGCTCCAAGTTTGACCGGCGGGGATAGATTCTGTCCTCTTGAAGACCATGAGGATTCAACCATTAAAGCTCATCAAAATCTAACCAAACTTCATGAACACAATGAGGGATGTCTTAAAAAGGCTTGAGAGGTGGTCTTACCAAGAATCAAGCCATAACAAGCTCGGAAATCCAACTTGAAGCTCCTCGGGTTCGGATCAGACTGGTCAGCGACCTTCGCCCACTAAAACAGCCCTACGGGACAAATGGCTGGGTGGATTTGAGCTCATAATACCTTGTTGGAACGGCAAGAGAAAGAGATTTCTAATGATGGGTGGCTCGTCACCATTGAATGACGGACGAGGAAGTTATGGCCAAAACAATGGGGGCGGTCGGAACTGGGCGAGAGAGAAATCCGAGAGAGAGAGAGGGTTTGAGAGAAAATGCAAGAGGGAGAGGGGTCTTCGGCCAAATGAAGAAAGAAGAAGAAGAAGATGGCTTCTGTTGCAAGCCAATGGAGAGAGAAAGATTAGGTGAGGATTTGACAAGGTCCATTAATACACCTAAGCCTATAACCTATGGCCTAAGTAGGCTCACCATCCAAATTCATGACACTTGTCATTTACCACATAAAAATCTAGGGCTCAAATGACTATTTTGCCCTCACTTATTCGGCCAACATAGGGGTGGAGAGAATGACTAAATTGCCCTTCATGAAACTTAAGACAATGGTAGGCCTCGAGGGGCAAAATGGTCATTTTGCACGTGTCGTCCGAAATTTCATTTTTCCAATCTAAACTGCCCTCGATGAGGCGACGTCCATTTCAATTCGAATGTTGGGATTCCTCAATGTCCAATACCCCAATCTCGAGGTCCAATTTCATGTTGAATTATCGTCGACTGTAATTCCAATATCTCAAACTGACGGGCGACTCTTGCAGGCGCTACGCGTATCGACCTTGGGAAATTTTTTTTTAAGCCGTAGCGACTTTGATTGTCATATAATTACGAGAGTTTATCGCTAGCTCTTGCGGTCCTGATCATCGGAATCCGATTTAGGAAATTCTCGCAAATTACACATTGGTTAAGCGGAATCACCCGCGTCCCAGCGTATAACGCTAGCAAGGCATTCCATGATCGTTCCTAGATCGTTCTCTGCTGGACCAAAATATTCCCTCGACAATCCTTATGGTCAAAGTGCCATTCCTCATTCAAATTCCCCAGGTCCACGTACCCGACCTCGCGTTAGTCTTTTCCTTCCAGTCAATTAACTCGAGAGTGGCTTGCTCCGAGCGAGATACCACTGAAATACACCGATTGATATCCTTCCATTCCATAGCCTCGAGAGGGGTCGGAATTCGGAATGTCACAACCGCCTCCTTGCGGCCAAGCCACAAGCAAATATTTACTATGCTGCTTCTAGCTTACGTGGAGCTGATGGCTTCAAACGCAAGCATCCAGGTGGTTTTAAGAAGTGGAAGGGTAAGGGAGCGGAACCTTCAGGAAAGAAACCTAAAACCAGCCAACCGAAGAGAGGAAAGCGTCCTGTCAAAAGGAACATTTCAAAAGTGAAGTGTTTCAACTATGGCAACAAAGGGCACTTCGCTCGCGACTGCGCTGAGCCGAAGAAGGTAGAAACCTTGTGTACACTAATGAGTGTTTCTTATGTTTCTAGTTCAGTCTTCTTAACTGAATCTCATCCTTTGTGGACTGTAGACTCAGGAGCCACAGACCATGTGACGAAGGACCGAGGAGCCTTCATGGAATTTCGACGAGTTCCACATGTAGCAAAATGGATATATGTGGGAAACAACTCCAGAGTGGAGGTGAAGGGTATTGGCACTAGCCAATTGAGTATGCGCAATGGCCGCACCTTGATCCTGCATGACGTGCTGTATGCTCCAAAAATTCGTCGAAATTTAGTTTCGGTGTTGGTGTTGGTGTTGGTCAAACATGGTTTCAATTTGAATTTCCATAATAATGGTGTTGATTTGTTTTTGGGAACAAATCTATATGGTTCAGGTTATTTCCTGGACGGTTTTATTGTTTTGGATGTTAATGACAATCGTGTCAATAATAGTTATTCTCTATTTACATATTTCGATTCTAGTGATAAGGATGTGAATATGTAGCATGCCAGACTTGGTCATATTGGCCAACAAAGGATGAATAGATTAGCCAAAGAGGGCTTAATGGGCAGTATCGAAAAAGTCAATTTGCCTATCTGCGAGCATTGCCTAATGGGAAATACAACACGAAAACCATTCGGAAAAGGGACTAGAGCTGAATTTCCGTTGCAATTAATTCATTCTGACATCTGTGGTCCAATAAATGTAAGAGCAAGGCATGAGGCTGTTTACTTCATCACTTTTATAGATGATTATACCCGATTCGGATATGTCTACTTGATTTCCCACAAATCTAAAGCATTCTGTTGCTTTAAGAAGGTTAAAACTTTAGTGGAAAATCAATTAGACAAGAAAATAAAAGCATTGAGATCCGATCGAGGACGAGAATATCTATCTGATCAGTTCAGAGATTTGTGTGATGAAAAAAGAATAGATAGACTGTTTTCCATTCCATATACTCCTCAACAAAACGGTGTTGCAGAGAGAAGAAACAGAACCATTTTGGAAATGGTTAGGTCTATGATGGCACAAGCAAATTTGCCAATCACCTTTTGGGGTGATGCTTTGTTAACAGCTGTATATGTACTTAACCGAGTGCCTACAAAATCAGTTACTTCCACTTCATACGAATTATGGACGGGTAGAAAACCCGATTTGAGTTTCCTGAAACCTTGGGGCTATGCGGCCTACACTCATGAATTGTCCCACAAGTATGGGAAATTGGGTCCTAGAGGCAAGAAGAGCATCTTCATAAGATACTCTGAGAACTCAAAAGGATATGTGTTCATAGGTGAGCAGGAAAGTGGGAGTGTAACTGAATTCGAATCACGAGATGTCACTTTTTTATAGAATGAATTTCCTAAAAAATGGGAAATAGGAGAAGTAAATTCCCTATATGAGGAATTAGATAATGACAATGATGTGAATGGGAGTAATGTGAGAAGTGAGGAATGAGGAATTTGTTTCAAACCAGTCTCAATTGCAACCAATTGATGAGTCAATACCATCGTCATCTAATCCAAGTGGGAGCATAATGGAGAATAAAGTACCTAGGGTACAGTCTTCTCCACGGCGAACGAGTCGCAAAAGCATACCCCGTCGACGCTTTGAGTTTGAAGGGGAAGCTTTAATAGTTGCCCCACAAATTGAGAATGAGCCAAGGAATATAAATGAGGCTCTGTCTTCCCTTGACAAGGAAAAATGGTTACATGCAATGGAAGAAGAGTTGGAGTCAATGAGATCGAATCAAGTCTGGGAACTGATTGATCTTCCAAAAGGACATGAAGCAATTGGGAACAAATTGGTTCTCAAAATAAAGCGAAAGGCTGATGGCTCAATTGAAAAATATAAAGCTCGCCTTGTGGCAAAAGGGTTCAATCAATAGGAAGGAATTGATTATGAGGAAACCTTTTTTCCTGTGGTGAGATTTACCTCAATTCGTCTCATTCTAGCAATAGTGACAAGTATGGATCTTGAATTACATCAAATGGATGTAAAGACTGCTTTTCTCAATGGAAAATTAGAGGAAACATTATATATGCAACAACCTATTGGGTTTGTTGTAAAAGGCCAAGAACAAAAGGTATGTCGACTTCTAAGATCGATATATGGCCTTAAGCAGTCTTCTAGACAATGGTACATACGTTTTCATAATGCTATCGTAGCATATAATTTTACAATGATTGATGAAGATCACTGTGTGTACATTAAAAGATCCAAAGAGCTTTTTGTGATTATATCATTATATGTTGATGATATTCTTATTGCCGGAAACAATATGGAGTTAGTTCAAACAGTCAAAGATTGGTTATCGTCCAACTTTGAAATGAAAGATATGGGAGAAGCTGCGTACATTCTTGGAGTTAAGATTTCAAGAGATCGTTCAAAAAGGTTGTTGTCTTTCTCACAAGAGACATATATAAATAAAGTCCTTGAACGATTCCGTATGCAAGATTGCAATCCCATTGATACTCTTATTGCCAAGGGTGAAAGCTTGAGCCACAGATTATGTCCTAAGACTCTACAAGAATAGGAACGCATGGAAAAAGTTCCATATGCTAATGCTGTTGGGAGCTTAATGTACGCTATGATGTGTACAAGGCCTGAAATTTGCCATGCTATTGGAATGGTGAGTAGGTACCAATCCAATCCAAGTCAAGCTCATTGGACTGCCGTCAAGAGAATCCTGAGGTATCTAAAGGTTACTGCAAATTATTCACTGACTTTTCAAGGAAGAGATCTGCACCTTGAAGGCTATACAGATGCTGATTGGGGAGGAGATTTGGATGAGAGAAAATCTACCTCTGGGTATGTTTTCTTATTGTGCAATGGCGCAATATCTTGGAGTAGTAAGAAACAAACATGTATAGCTTTGTCGACAATGGAAGCTGAGTTTGTGGCTCTATCAGCAGCAGTACAAGAAGGAGTTTGGCTTAAGAAATTTTTGGATCGTCTCGGTGTTGTTAAGGATAGAGATGGTCCTTTGCTAGTTAATTGTGATAGCCAAGTAGCTATAGCTTACACCAAAGATCCTAAATTTCATTGCAAGACCAAACATATAGATACAAAGTACAATTTTGTGAAAGACATGGTTGCGTAAAAGATTGTGAACGTCCAGTATATATCTACGCATGATATGATAGCAGATCCCATGACCAAGCCGATTCCCAGAGATATATTTCTTGGTCATGTAAAGTCCTTGGGACTGCGTAGAAATTGATGAACTGGACACTTATATTTCTTTTTCCCGAAGTTCACAATAAATGGTATTTGTTATCATTGAATGATATCTAATGAGTTTACTTTTATGCATTTTTAATGCTTAGTGCATTACATTGATAAAGTATGTCGGATAGATGGAAGATTAACCCACTCACACGAGTAATCGCCTCTATTTGCTGGGTGTCAAGTAGAGATGAGACGATTATTCAAGCTCACTATCTAGGTGATATTTGAGAGCTCGAGCTTGAAATCTTTATGTCGCCTTAACAGGAGTGTTAAGATGAGGTCATAATAAGTTATGCCCGAAAGTGAAGTAAAAACACTTTTCACTTTATCTGTCTTTGATGCCAGATGTGAGTTCTGTTGGATTCTTTGAAGAGACTAGATATGAGAACTCAAGCTAGACATTGAGTATGTCTGAGCTATCATCTGTACGGTATTAAATCTAGAGACATAAGCTTCACAGGAAAGGAGTAAATACCGTAATACGTACTTCATATTACGTATGCAATAAGACGACCAAGATGAGTTGGCAAGAGTTTTTTTATCTCAACTCTATAGCCGTGTGGGACTCTTGAGGATATGAGTTCCTCAATCTAGTGCCCTCACAACTCTGACCTATTCTTAAGATTTCTATTCAGTGTTTGCTATCTTAGAGTGTTACCAATGATCATGCGATTGATTCGATCTAATGGGACATTTCTAGAAAAGCAAGCTGGACTGAGATTGAGATGTTTAAGGAATGAGAAAGATCAATTTTATTTTGGATGTCACATTCAATCTTTGTATTCACAGGTCGACCAATTATGATTATTCAAGTTTAATCATGATTGTGAACATTGTAAATGAGTACTCAAAGAGATCAAGTGAGATATGATGATAATGTGACATATTGATCTGGGGTACAGCATACAAAATCTACTCGAAAATAGTAAAGCCCAAAATGAGCTGCTGTATATTCCTAACAGATGTATGGCAACGAGCTCTCAGAGTATGCTGGTCGCACGGATTATTTGCCTATATGAAATTTGCAGCGAGAAGAAAGAGAGAGATGGATGTTTAGCCCTTTATCGGCGAGTGGGAGATAATGGAATTGATTGCGCCAATCAAAGGGCAAATCAATCTTTGCCAATGTTACGTTGATAGATTGGCAATCAGAGATATAGTTTCCTATTCTACGAAAGGAAATAACAAATGGTACATCTCTTTGGGTTGTAAACGTACGTCGCTTACTCTTCCACCCAATTCTCAGAATACTCTCCCAAAAGCTCTCTCTTGCAGGTTCTCACAAAGAACGTCAGATCCTTGGATCGCCTTTTCTCGTCTGCTCAATCGAGGTTCTTAATCCGTGATATTGAGGTATTTTCGTTTCTTGTGATTTACCTCGTAGATCGGTGATACAAGTGAATTCCTGGGTATGCGTTTTAATATGATTTGTACGTATGTGTACGTATATGTCGATTCGATTGTCGTATGACTGAAATTTGCACGTCTCGTTCATGGATCGGCATGTTTAGAATAAGGGTATGTTGATCTATTTTGTTCCTCTGTTTGTATAGATCTTGTTATGGTTTTAGTATCATAATCCCTTCACTGACAAATACACCGGCCTTCACGATACTCCTTTTGTCCATTACCCCCAAAAAAAATAAAAAAATCGACAATTAGAAACCACATTGACTATTTTGGTCCGAACACAAGTATCTCTCCCATGAAACGAAGGGCCACACAACCAATCGTACGACCAAACCTCGGTTGCACGAGAAAATATTGGGTACAGACTTTGGAAAGCTGATGTGGTCCAGAGGGCCATTTATTTTGCGACAGGTGTCCAAGGTGGGTCCACTTCTTCTCTCTGTTCAGCACTCCCCTCGTCTCTCCTCCAGCCGAAGCCAAAGCTCTGAGGAAGAAGAAGAAAGACTCGAGCTCCATGGCCATGCCGGCCGCCGGCCGTCTACTCCGTTTTCCGGCTGCGAAACTTTAGCCTAAGGCTCGTGGCTCCCATGGCTAAGGAGCTCGAGCCCACGGCTCGAGGCTTGAGGCTCGCGGCCTCCATAGCCACGGATCTCGAGCTCCACAAGCATGGCGGCCGCGAGCCATGGGTTTGAGCTTCGCGCCTAGGAGAGAGATGAGCAGAGAGAAGATGAGGACCACATCGGAAGAATCAGCGTCACCTACGTCTTCCCCTCCCCTGGCTGCAAAGCTAGCAGCCGCCATGGCTGTGGAGCTCGAGGTCCGTGGCCATGGCGGCCGCGAGTCGTGGGCTCGAGCTCTCGAGCTCCTTGGCCATGGCGGCCGTGAGCCTTAGGCTCAAGTTTCGTGGCCGGGCAACGGAGAAGACGGCCTGCGGCCGCCATGGCCATGGTCCCATGGCGCAGGAGTCCTTTTTCTTGCTCAGAGAGTCGACGGGAGGGGAGAGAGAGAGGGACGAGAGAGAAGAGAGGGGAGAGAAAAGAGGTGGACCCTACATTGGATATGTGTCGCAAAATAAATGATCCTCTGGACCACATCAGCTTTTCAAAGTCTGTACCCAATATTTTCTCCGGTTGCACCCAGCCATGTCGAGATAAGGTTGTGGGCCCCCTTCGTCCACGTGGCGAGGTGAAATGGGCTTTCTCCCTAGGAGATAAGGCATTTCATCCGGGGCCTCCTCCATTGCCTTTTGCCTCCAGAGTCACACCACTCGCGAGATCAACGGCCGCGGATTGCTCGAGACACCCCTCTAGATCGAATTTCCACCGTCCGATGCTCAAAGAAGGAGCCAATCAGGTGTGCCTCCGACGACGGTGAGCTCAATAACGGTTTATTTAAGGGAAAAGGATGCCGGGATTGGCTCCCTCGCCCGTGCAGGCTTAACGGCGTCGTTGCAAGAAAACAAATCGTGACAGAGAGAGAGAGAGAGATGGCCACGTCGATCGTCTCCTCCGCCGCGGTCGCCGCCGTCAACCGTGCCTCCCCAGCGCAGGCCAGCATGGTGGGCCCGTTCACCGGCCTCAAGTCGGCCTCCGCCTTCCCCGCCACACGCAAGTCCGCCGACATCACCTCCCTCGCCAGCAACGGCGGCAGAGTCCAGTGCATGCAGGTAGGCGGGAAATAGTGAGTCGGGCTTCACGTAAAGATGAAAGTAGTAAGATCGGTACACGAGAATGTCGTATTAAAATGACATTTCTTCGACGCGCATTTCGAAAACCCGATCGACATTCGACACATCGTTTAGTAAACAAGTCTGTTGTGGATCTTTAACACTCATGAACGATTTCCACGAGCTAGGGCAAGGGCCTCGCGCATTAAAAATTTGAGATTTGGCTATTTGGCAATTGTGAAGGTGTGGCCACCAATTGGAAAGAAGAAGTTCGAGACTCTCTCCTACCTCCCACCCCTTTCCAGAGAGCAGCTCCTCAAGGAAGTTGACTACCTCCTCCGCATGGGCTGGATTCCTTGCTTGGAGTTCGAGCTCGAGGTCATCTCCAAACCCCCAATCTTCTTCGTATTGTAACTCCAGTTTCACCATGTTCAAACCTCGGAAAACACACTGATCGTGTCCGATAATTCCTGGTTTTTTTTTTTTTTGCGCGGTTGCAGGAGGGATTCGTGTACCGCAAGAACCACAAGTCGCCCGGGTACTACGACGGCCGGTACTGGACCATGTGGAAGCTGCCTATGTTCGGGTGCACCGACCCGTTGCAGGTGCTGAAGGAGCTCGACGAGGCCATCAAGACGTACCCCGACTCTTTCATCAGGATCATCGGCTTCGACAACAAGCGTCAAGTGCAATGCATTAGCTTCATCGCCTACAAGCCCCCGTCCTTCTAAGTTCGCCGCCGCACCGGAACCATCAGAGCGTCCCCCCGTCTTTCGGATTTGGTTTCGTTAGGGCACCTTTTTGTGCAACCTTTTTAGTTTTTGGCCGAGTTTTTTTCTCTCATCATTTTGCACGACGTACTTCCTCCGTCGTTTCGTCGAGTTTCGCGATGGAACGGGATGGAAAGCGACGAGGACGAAGTATTACGCCGTCGCTGGCTCCAAAACGTTCGCCGCCGGTGATCTGTTAATAACAATATAAGAGAGCTTTTTGGATTCTTGGGAGTGCTAGTTTCTTTGTGATTTGGCATTTCTTGGTTGTTTGATGTCTACATCAATTGCGGGTAAATCGAAAGGAAGGTCGGATAGCAGAACAATGAAATGTTCTTACACTAGGTAGACTAGATGAAAAATTTGCACTCTGTCATAAGATTAATTGAAAAAGTCCTACATTTATTGTAATTGGGCGGAATTCAACTTTTTGTTATTTCTCAATTCAATCCTAGTCTTCTTGCATTTTGAGTCAATTCAGTCAATACGATCAATTTTGATTGGAAATCGTTGACGTGGCACAGCCTGACGTGGACAGTTTTTAATTATATTTTAACTTTTTGATTTTTTAAATATTTTTTAGTTTTTCCTTTTTCTTTTCTTTACTTTTTTTTCCTCTAAACTTAGGACTGGCTGGCGAGGCGGGCGCATGGCCTCTCGCTTAAATTTGGCGAAGGTCACGACGCCCTCAACAAATCTAGCCAACACCGGCCGTGATGCCGTCATCGACCCTAATTTGGATATATTTTTTTAAAATTATTTAAAAAAATTTACGACATGATTAAAACTTGTCCACGTTGGCCGTGCCAATTCAGCAATTTTCGATCAAAATTAGTTGAATGGACTGAATTGACATAAAAACGTCGGAAAAATATCAAAAAATTCTTAAACCTATTGTATTGGTAGCAATTCAGCCATAACTTTTTATCGGTGCCAATGCAATCCTAAACCTTTTGCATTTATGTCAATTGAGTCTATTCAGCCAATTTTGGCCGAAAATTGCTTACATGGATACCAGTTGTCCTACATAGCACGAGTAGCGCCTGAGGCGAGCGTGGTCCGAGTTAGCCCAGTTCGTGAGAGAACCGGAGAATGGACTAGACCGCTGGACCTGAAAGGTACAATGGAACCGTGTCTTAGCTGATGAAAAACTTTCAAGTGTCCTCCCAACTACCATATCATACAAATCCCATGTTAAAATCCAAACAAAATATGATCTCGAGGATGTTCCCCATGAACCCATCCCATGATACTCATCTGAAATGAACCATCGTTGGCTCTTCATGATGTATTTCTTAGAAATGAACTTCCACCCTCAATTAGTTAGAACTAATGTCCTATTGTAATGTCAGCCAAAATCGTGAAAGTATAGCAGCAACCATAAATAGAAGAATTAAACCACAAAGTTGTGCATTTCAAAAAATAAAAATAAAATTTATAATTTGTTTGTCCGAATCAGTGGTCTATCGGTCTAGTTCCCCCCTAGAATCGCGAATCGGACCTCCCAAAGGAACCGAGGATCGAACTAGTGACCTCCAGATTTGACGAAACCCGCAGTCCGGTCCATTTTGTTCACCCTAATTGGCGCTGACATGGATATTTTTTAAAAAAATAATAATTTTTTTGGTTTTTTCTGTACAATTTTTTTTATTGAGGCGTAGCAAGTGTCGCCGGCCGACCCCTGCCAGCCCTTAATAAAAAGAATAAAAATGTGTAGAAAAGAAAGATAAAAAGCAAAAAAATATCCACCCACCCGGGTGGCGCTGCTGGTTTGAGCACGCTTCTGCATACGGCAGGTTGCGTGTTCGAATCCCAGGGCGTCATTCAAAAGGGTGACTTAACCGGTGCACGATGTGTGGTGGCTAGCACGTGTCGCCCCGAGGATTATTCGGACTCCACCCCGATTGATCCCCCCGGTTTGAGACCCGGTTCGCCGGTTGATCCCGCCGGGTTGAGACCCAGTTCGCTGTGAGATCGGACACCTCGGTTAACAAAAAAAAAAACAAAAATATATCAAAAATATATAAAAAAAAATATTTTAAAAAAATCCACGTCAATGCCAGTTATGCCACGTGGGATGACTGGCATCCAAGTCAATAATTTTTTTTATATCAAAATTAGCATAAATAAAAACTATTTAGGATTAAATTGGCACCAATGAAAAGTTTAGGACTAAATTGACAAAAAAAATTATGATTGAATTAACACAATTGAAATTCATTTAGGTACTTTTTGGTAATTTCCCTCATAAATTAATAATAATAATAATAATAATAAGAGAACGATTGCTCGTCAATGTTGATCGCCAAGCAAGACGATACATATCGTAGTATATACTTAAATGACGGTCTTGAAACTTGTACGCATATGTATGCTCTACGAAATGCCTATGTATGTAGCTTACTCATAGTAGGAAACAACTAGATTGACATTCTGACAGTACTTTCAGTTATATGTGACCACACAATCTCCCAATCGTTTAGTCTTTTTATGCAAAACACAGGAGGATAGCATGTGATCGATGATTGAAATTATACCGTTTTTTACAGTAGTATCAAGGAAACATTTCCCCTCGTAGTATATAAAATGCTACTAGGGTCCATATATATATATTGTACGCATGCGAAATCAAGTACCAATACAACCGCAGTGAGAAGAGAGCAACGTATTTCTTTTTCACCCAAAACCCCAACATAAAATCCAAATGTAATCAAGAATCAATAATCCCATGTTTGGAACATTCGGATTTTGACTCATGTTTTAAGTAGATGTGTCAAATGGGTGGGTCGAGTCGGGTCGGGTCGGGTGGGTCGAATATGGTTCAACCCATATTGATCCATATTTAATGACCCATACCCTACCCATACCCGACCCGCGACTGACACATACCCGACCCGATCCATTTTGACTCATATTAACAAAACACAATAATATTTTAAGAAAATAATATTACTAAAACACTTCTATACAATAAAAAATCAAGTGAAATTTTTTAAGTGACCGGGACCGGCGGAGGCGATCGGGACTGGGACCTGGGCCCGCGACCGGGGCCGGTGATCGGTCCCGACCTCCGCCCTTGTCCCGATCCATGGCCCTAGCCTCGTTCTCCCGCCGCCGGCCCCGATCCCGATCCAGATCCACGGCCCCAGCCTGTTCTCTGGTCTCCAGCCCCAGCCCTGGACCCGGTCCTCTGCTCCAATCCCGGCCGCCAGCCCCAATCCCGAACGTCGGCCCCTGTCCCGGTCTTGATCTTGGGCCCTGGACTCTACACCGGTCCCTGCCCCGACCCCGGCACCAACCCTGGTCCCGACCACAGCCCCGGTCCTCGGTCCCGTTTCCTGTCCCGGCCCCGGCCCAGGTCCCGGTCCTCTCTCCCGGCCACAGTCCCGGCCCCGATCCCAATCCTCGCTCTCGGCCTCGGCCTCTGTCGCCGATCTCGGTCCCGATCGCCAGCCCCGAGCCCCGGCCCCAATCCCGGCACTAGCCCCGATCGCCGGTCGCCTGTTCCGACCCAGGTCCTAGTCCTGGTCTTTTGCCCCAGCCCCGACCTTGGTATCCGGGCCTCGGCCCCAGACCCGATCCCAGTCCTGGTCCTCGGCCCCGGCCCCAGTCCCGGTATTCGATCCCTAACTCCAGCCTCGGTCCCAGCCCTCGACTCCGGTCCCATTCACCGGTGCCGGCCCCAGCCCCGATCACCGACGCCGGCGCCGGCCCCGATCGCCGGCCTGGACCAGGCCCCGATCACCGAACTCAGTCCCGTTCCCCGTCCCCAGTCCCGACCTCGATCGCCGGCCCCGGCCTCGATCGCCGGCCTCGTTCTCGGTCCCCAGTCCCTATTTCGACCTCGGTCCCAGTCGCAGGCCCTGGTCTCGGTCTCGGCCCCGGTTATCCCAGGGGTTGCGTCCAACAATCGGGATCATTTGTAACTTGTGAAAGGAAACTGTGCTTATGGGTCAAATATGAGTCGAAAATGGGTTTAAGTGTGTGACCGATTATTGACCCATTCAATTTTATTTCAACCTTTTAGATCTATTTTTAGTGAGCTCTTTAAAAGCTAATGACTCATATATGATCCATTTTATACAAAATATCTTATTGCCAGCTCTAGTATTAAGGTCTATCTAGATCACAAGCTGAGCCAGTATTTCTAGAGTTTAGAATATATCCAGATGAGACAAGCTTTTTTATTATTATTATTATTGACTAGAAAGAGCTTAATGCGTCTAATCTGCACGGTCAATTTCCACAATGGGAAATTTATCGACAACAAACAACGGTGATCGATGAGAATCTTTACTGGGGATCGTGTACCGTTATATTCGCACATGTAATTTCTTGTGGATAAATGTTGTTGGGGAACAGAAAATCGTGTTACCTCTTATAACTACCTATATGCTTAGGAATTCATGTGACCAGCGTATGTAATCGTCAATGAGAGGTTATAAATACCAGGCTCTTAGTAAATCCCCCTTCAATCAATCATAGAACCAATCGTCCTCGCAAATCTATCATTTATCTTTACTTTTCTGCAATTTAGTAGGGGTGTCAATGGTTCAGTTCAGTTCGATTTTTTGAAAAACCGAACTGAACTGAACCATTAGGAAATACACTTGAACTGAACCGAAATTGTCCTGAACCGAACTGAACCAAACTGAAAAACTCAGTTCGGTTCGGTTTTTGGTTCGATTTCCAGTTTTTTTTTTTTATATCCAAGTGAATAACGTAGAGTTATTAATTGATCGCAGAGTCTCAACTCAGTTCGGTTCGGTTCGCAGAAGTTCTTAAAAAACTGAATAGGTTCTTCATAATTAGCTTTCTTTGGAGCATATTTCAATGGCTATACAGTGGAGGTGACTCATGTGGATTCGCTTATTTCCCCACTTTTGGACTCAAAGCATTTTAAAGGAGGTATGGATTCGCAAGTACTCGTCATTCGAGCAATCACTCTGTACCGAAACCTAAAAGGAGCACTCTCTTTCTAAAGTGAAGGAGGATAGAAACAGAAACATGAGTCTGTACTGTTGCTACTGAAATAAACAAATACATTGGTCGAACCATACATGCTTTGGTCGACATGAAAGTTCTTGTTTGAAACTAGGTAGCTGATAACTGAGGGCTAATATATGCCTGCGACACTAGCAAGTTCTTAACTGCAAGCTTTTCCTCGTTTATGGTGATCAAAACAGCTTCTATCTTGATGAGACCTGAATTAACAAGTGGACTTCTTCATAACTCCACGGGCAAGCAGGCGGGATGAGGAACATTTAAGGAGTGACATTCTTCTTCTCAGATGAGCCAATTCGATTCTTTAACAAAAGAACTACTACAAAATCAGTGCGAATAAAGCTGGGGAGAACAAAAACTCTTCTTCTATCTACCAATCTTTCCGGATATTGAACGTGTAGTTGATCTCCAAGTAGCACCTGTTGTCATTGTCGACAAACTGGAGAGGAAAGAAAGAGGTAAGTTAACAAGGGAAACAAAGACAAAACTATATCAGATTAGTTGAAAAAGACAAGGAGGCCCACAGTTTTTAAATTAGACACTGCTTATTGTGCAAAAGCGGAATAAGAGATAGCCAAATAAAATTCCATGAGCCTTAAGGCAACTGCTTATTGCACAAATGATGAAATGATCCCTCCTAATGGGATATAACTTAAACATTCAACAGCATATCTCCAGAGCATCCGAATCTGAAGACAACAATTGCGCAGCTAGTCGATCAACCTCAACCTTCCATAGAACCACCACACACGAAATCGAAAACGAAACAGACTAACAAGACCATTGAAGCACACAGACGAACTATGTATACATGTTTCTGCCGGTATCAGTGAGAATGCTAGTATTCACTGTGAGAGTAACCTAGAGTAAGAGCTCAAATGATGCCATTGCCCCCTTGTTTATCTGCTCTTGTCAAACCCTAGATAGATGTATAACTGTTTGATGGAAGACAGCATACCACTTTATAAAGCAAGTCGGACCAAGAATGTTGGAATATTTTGAGATACTTCAACATTATAAACAATTAGAAGTGAAAGCCATAACAGTGAATCTTCAATCTTTCAGATTGCTCCATTGTATTATTGAAGTTTGTGTTGGTCGGAACATGATCAATGCCAGCTTAAAAGGTTCGGTTTTATGCAAATCAATGAGCAAGATTGAAGTTATAATGCATATACTTACCAAATCTCTTATTATTTTAAATTCAGAATGAGGAGCATCAAGCTATGCTCTATCATTCATCACTGAGCCCTCTCCAAAACGTCATTGACTACTACGCAACTCATGGAATGATTTGGTCTTGAACTTAACAAGCAGATGAAACAACAAGGTAAAATCAACTAGAAGACCATGAAGTATTGAAGGAGAAATTGAGATTGAACACAGAGAAGGTTTTGCAAGTGGCTATTTAAGTTAACGAGTCCATTTAAGCTTTCGACAGAAATCTACTACCTCCCTTAGCAAACCCATCTCAATTCAGGAATGTAAACAAAAATCACACCTTTGGATACCTCCTCTTGTCTTCCAAGACGGGGAGAAAAAGGCATGTAAACAAATGTCCGCTTCAATTCAGGAATAAATTTCAGCAAAGTCACTGAAAATCAGATTGTCAGCAATAAATTGGTTGCTTCCAACTAGCGAGAAAATACAGCAGCCAGCCACAAAAGAAGATCTACTGCATCATAACCTTTACTTGGAAAAACTGAAAACTCGTCACAAGAGGAACGAACCAGTAATCTTACCCTCCTAATGGAAATATATGTATACCCTCACATATTTCACCAGACAGCAGAAGTGAGAACAAATGCAACCGAACAATTGAAAACAAGAGCAAATATCATGGAAGGACAGCAATTGCCGCCTCAGTAGCACATTGTGACAATTGACAATTACTTTTACAAGTTCAAAATACTTCTTACGAAGTACATACATCTAAGTCTAAATGTTTTTTCATTTAGATACTTTTGAGTCCATATCGTCGGTGTAGAGATTAAGAGACACAAAAAACAAAAAAGACAAGAAAGGAAAGATGAGATGTGAAAATGGTTAAATAAGTACCAACATCCAAGTCCGTCAATCGTCAAGAGAAATTAATATCGAGTTAAGCTCCATGATCGTAGTAGACAAATCTGCATTGAATTCACAATGAAAATGAGAATTATAGTATCTATTGAAATATTGAAGGGTATAAAAATTCTATGGTAATTTCTCACCTGACTCAAAATTTTCGAGTTCTAATAAATCCTCCTCGATTGAAACTGAAATTGGTGCAGATCGTAACCAATCTTGAGTACAAACAAGAGCTTCCACCATGCTTGGGGTCAAGGAGCTACGAAACACGTCAAGTACACGACCTCCGGTGCTGAATGCAGACTCTGATGCTACAGTTGAGACGGGCACAGCCAAAATATCCTGAGCAACGGAAGAGAGGATAGGATATCTCGAAGAATTAACTTTCCACCAAGTCAAGATATCAAAGTCAGGGCTATAACGTTCACGATCTTCTTCCAAATACTTATCTAATTCAGATTTTTCTACAACATATTGTTGTCCTGTTTCGCTAAGATACTCTTCAGTCAAAATATCTGCACCAACCACTGGAGATTTTGCCACACTCGTCGTTCTTGCACCCTTCGACCTCAAGTTACTTTGAGGGCATACACCGGTGCGATATTGCTCAAACAAGAACTTTAGAGATGTTATTACTCTATCTCTTAAAGTTTCCGCCCTCTTACTTTCATAAAAACGATTAATCAACCATTTCACATACTCCCACTTATGTCGAGGGTCAAGTATGCAAGCAATGAACAGAGATAAATTGATGTTGTTCACATTGCCAAAATACTTATTGAATTTGATCTTCATTTTCTTGGCCATTTCCCGCAAACTTTTGTCCTCCTTTTCATTCTCACAATATCTTTCAATCATCATAAGAATCCCATAGACATCTTTTACCAAACAATTACTAGTGACATAAGAAGTACCTGATACTTATAAAGTCATTTCATAGAACATCTTCAAGAAAGGAAGAATTCCACGGGCATATTCCCAATCGACACTAGTAGGCAATCCGATCCCTCCTTTCGTCTTGGAAAGCTCTTCAAAAAATTTGCGATCCTCAATTTCTAACAAGATAAAAGCCTTTTCAAACTTTAAAGCCGCTTCCAACATCAAATATGTTGAGTTCCAACGAGTCTCCACATCCAAACATACAAGACTCTTAGACTCAATATTTTCTAACTCAACGCACTTCTTAAACCGTTGCAACCTCGATGGAGAGGACCTCACATAACGCACAGCTGAGCGTATTCTAACAATTGAATCATCCATTTCTTTCAACCCCTCTCTCACAATCAAGCTCAATATATGTGCACAACATCTCATGTGAAGTAACTCACCATTCAATAGAAGAGAGTTCCAATGGATGAGTCTCTTCTTCAAGTATTGAACTCCCACATCATTAGAGCTTGCATTATCCACAGTGATAGAAAAAATATTTTTAATCCCCCAACCAATCAAACATTTCTCCACCGCTTTTCCTATAATCTCACCTGAATGCCCCGGAATTTGACAAAAGTTCAAAATTCTTTTTTGCAACTTCCATTCGGTGTCTACAAAATGTGCGGTGAGACACATATAACTCAAGTTTTGACACGAGGTCCATGTGTCAGTTGTAAGACATACTCTTGAAGATGTATCAGAAAAATATGCTTTTAATTTGTTTCTTTCCTCCAAGAATAAGTCATAACAAGCTTGCCTCAAGGTGTTTCTTGAGGGGATTAAAAAGTTCGGTTGGATTCCCCTCACGAATTTTCGAAATGCCTCATTTTCTACAAACTTCAGAGGCAATTCAGCAATAATGAACATGGCAGCTAGGTCTTTTCGACTTACAACTTGGTCGAATTTCCATGGACCAGATGAATTGCCTAACCCAACAAGCTGACCCGATGCATCTTTTTGTCTTTTCTCCATGTTCCCATAAGGATATTGCTTACATCTACTTAAATGAGTACGCATCGCAGTTGTCCCATGCTTAAAACCAATAAGAGTCTCACAATATAAACATTTTGCTTTACCTTGGCTATGGTCTATCTCTTTAAAGTGAACCCAGACATCGGATCTCGTTGATCTCCTTTTATCCGTGCCAGCATTTTGACCCATTGAATCCATCTATCAATAAAACAAGTAAAAAGTCATGTGGTAATCAAATTTGGAGTACTTAAGGAAATACATACACACGAGCAGTATTCACAGACAATACCACAATAAACTTCATCTTTGGCCTGAAAGGGGAAATTTACCATCGAACTTTCTTGTGGATAAAAGAGTACAAGTGGTGACTTCAAAAATGGTGCATATTCCATCAGGGCCTGCACCAAGGCAGGTATTTTATTTTTTTTATTTTTTTTTTAGTCGAAGAGTTAACAAGAATTGACCCATCAGTGGTTTTTCCTCCGATTTTTCCATATGTTCCTGGGCAGAGTATTTCCATTTTTCACCATCCAATCTCCTCAGTTCATTAGCAGAGTATTTCCACAAAGGATTTTCAAGAATGCCATGATTTGTTGCTCCAGTGTTCCGGAATGAAATTGGTTGTTTGACATACTGGATCTAAATTAGCAATCAAAATAGGGGGATAATAAAAGTAAATTAACCTTCAGTTCTCTACCATCAAACCAAAATACTTAGATTTCTTTGTTTGGTAAGGTAGCATAGTTGTTCGTGAACAAAATCGAACTTAACTAACTTCCACCAGGTAAATTAACCTTCAGTTCTCTACCTCACAGAAAAATCCGATAGTTAAAAGCAGGGGAGGGGACAAAAAAGAAGAAGAAAGAAAAAGGCGAAGAGTGCGCACGCTTAGCTTCATCTTAGAGAAAACGAGAGAAAAGCCTAACAATCGGTGGGGATGAAGAGAAACCCTAGAAATTGCCGAGAATAGAAAAGGGTGGACAACAGTACCTTCGGATTCTCACGAAAATCGGACGAAGCTGGAGAACAGGGTTTGACCTTCGACCTCTGAGATGAAGCGAAAGCGAAGTCGACCCACCCGCGCTCGTCGCCCTCCCAACTTCAGGATCTGCCGTCGGCGACGCCGGTGTACGAGCCTCCGCCGCTCAGGTCGAAGGCGAGTCTTCCGGGCCCGTGCGCTCTAACGACCGGCATCATCTGCGATGGCGAGCTTCGTGCGCGAGATCGTACCGAGAGGCGACAGTGAGGAGAGGAGACTGTTGAGTGAGTCGAAGTTGTCGAACGATGGAACGAAGCTATCCTAGGGTTCGAAGATTTTGACTTTGTGAAGCGGCTTCACAAAGTAGGACGGCTCATGTTCATGTTAGCTATTTTCACTAAAGCCCGGCCCAAGAGCAGTTCGGTTCAGTTAACTGAACTAAACCAAAAAAAACTGAACCAATTAAAAAATCGCGGTTCTTTTCACTGACCGAACCGAGAACCGAACTGAACTGAAAATGTATAAAATTTCAGTTCAGTTCGGTTCGGTTCGGTTCTTGGTTCAGTTTGTGGTTCAGTTCTGACACCCCTACAATTTAGGACATGTATGGAAACTCTACAGAGAAACTGTTTCTGTTTCAAAAGTATTCCGGGAACACTTTTGGAACATAAATGCGTATGGTTAAAAAATGTTCCAAAAGTGTTCCAAAATACTTTTGTGCCAGGGAACACTTTTGAAGAAACAAAAAAAACTTACTTCTGGGTTTTGAAACACTTTTGGAACCACCATCCATCACCGTCGACGCCCGCGAAAAAAAAATATTTTTTTTTACTTACTAACCACGTTTTTGTTCTCAAAAATCGTAGTCGGAAACAGAAACACAAAAAAATGTTTCTGTTCAAAAAATACTCCCATAAACAGAAACGTTACCATACGCAGTCTTATATGCCTAGTCGCGATTACCTTTGGTCCCCGGACCTTTTAAATTTCTCGTCACTTACTTTCTCGTCCATTGAACGAGTCGCATGACGACTCGCGAGTCACATCCTTACAACACGTTACAGTATAAATGTGCAAGGGAGAGGGACTCACCGATCAAATGGGCCGGTGATGGACCTCGAATGTACAAGGCCCAATAAACGGACAGTGACACTGTCCCGTTCTCATCCCCACCCAGGACAAATCCCAGAAACAGATGGCATGTAAGAATCGGATGCGACTTGCAGTGAATTTTTTTTTTTTTAAGAGACTTGTAGTTGACATAAAGGGGAGTCGTCTGAATCCCAAGATGGGGCAAAAGATGTTAGAAGCTCCGATTCGATTTCGCCGCGACGGTTGTCATCTCGCGGTCAGGCCATGAAATTTTTATCCACTTGCGTCCCCAAAGAGCTAAACTGATCGAGCAAGTCTGATGGTGATTCGTTCCCTAACACAGACAACATCATCAGCTCTCGGGGGGGTCCAGAGGGCTGAATTCCCACCTTGAAAATTCCCCAACCACAACACCAACAAGACCACCTGTGGATCGCAAAGAACGCCCTTCCATCCGTTTGCGAAGTCGGTTCCGATCAAAGATTGGCAACCCAAATGAACCCAACTTCGTGTCTCGAGAGCTCGTTCATCAAAAGATCCAAAGACGATGGTTAAAGGTAACATTTTAACATCCCTCTGTCCTCTTTGACAGCAAACCCTTAGGTACAGAAACAACAGCGGGATCACATGACTGCACAGGACGTCTCAGCCACAAAGTATGGCCAAAGCTTAGCCCCTTCAATTCAACTCGCCCACCACCACCACGGAACCACCCAACCCACCCACCCACCTTTCTTTTAGACCTTTCAAATAAGAAACCCATCAACATCACCGTCCCCGGGACGGGACCCGATCTTCCTCCATGAAAAATCCGAAACCAGAAAAACCAAACGGAGCATGGAATTTACTATTCAACGATAGTACCAAGAAGTTTCATTTGTCCACCTCAACGACCCAACAAGAAGGACCATGCTCAGCTGCCCTGGCCCGAGTCGCAAGAAATACTATTGAATTAATTCAACCATAGATGCCATCAAGATAAAGTAAGAACTATAAGAAAATTCAATTATTTACATATATGGATTGCCCAAATCTCATCATCCATGTGCTTTTGTACAGGACTTATTGATTGCTGCAGGATGATGCAAGCGAAATGCCAAATTCCCAAAGAAAGAGGACGTCACTCCTCCAGTTCTTCCTCCAAATTACAACTAGCAAACGGAGGACAAAGCAATAAACAGGACTAAACAGAGCAACACAGACTCCCTCCCTCCCACGTCCCTTCCCCCCTCCCTCAACCAACTCTCACAATAACGAAGTACAGACAGACACCCTACCAAAGAGAGAGACTTCTCTCCCCCTCTTATTCTGCAAAAATTTAACATCTCTCACGGACCCCATAAGTTACATGTACAAGTTCTTGAGATTGACACCCAAGAAAATTATAAAAAAAAAAAAAAAAACTCAGCACCAACATCCCACTGACTCATATATACAAGTAGTAGTAGTAGTAGTAGTAGTAGTAGAAGAAGAATACTACAGATTCACCTTGTCTTTAATTAGTTCCTCCTCTTCATTTCCTCCCAACATTACCACCTCTGCTCTTCCATCTCAAAAAATTTTTAGCAGTCTTTTCTTTTCCTTTATGTTCTGCAAATAGTTATGTTATATGTGGCCTCCGATTAAGCTAAGGCAGAGATGCTGCAATTGCGGCGATCTCTCCCCAGGCAATCGAAACCTTCGATCCTCACGGCGGCGGGCTTGTGCCCGATCTTCATCCTCGCAGATCCTCCTCCTCCTGCTTTACGCGCAGATAATGATGATGGCGACGGTGGTGCCGGAGATGATGGCATGAACTGCTCAGTCCCAAACTGGGCATCTTGGATCACGGGGTTAGACACCCTGCACGGAGGAGATCCGCAGAAAAACGGTGGCGATGAAGCCACCGGAGCAGCGAATCTCTCACCTCCATAACCTCCCTGCACAAGATAAGAGCAGGCAGTTAGAATCATAATTGAACACACTAAGGAAAAAAATTCAAGCAAACAGATAACTTCGTCTACTACTAAAACTCAACCCAGAGGATAAAAAAAAAATGATCTCTATTTAAACTGATAAAGCAGAGACTTGTAGCACTGCTTCCGATCCTGCCGTATGCAGGAAAAGAATATGACCTTGTGCTCACAGATAGAAAACTCTACAAAAGAACACAAACAACTAAAACCATTTGAGGGGAAACTCAGATCTGGTGGAGATAGAAAAGGACAGAAGGCAAAAACGAGGCTCTCGACATCAAATTGCGTTCGGAAATCACAAGACAAGATAGAGAAGAAAGGACAGTTTTTACTATTTACAGGTCAAAACCAAAAAATTTAAGACAGTACAGTGGCAAAAACTAGCTTCACCAACCCAACCACTCTTCAACCAGCAGAGAGAGAGAGGGAGGGAGAGAGAGACCTTAGTCAATATGATGTCAAGAAGCTCAGTCCCGGCCGCTGAATCCCCTGCCTCTGCGTGGAGACTGTTCACGGCAGAAGAGGAAGGAAAGAACACCACAAATCAGCCAAATTAAACACCCAAATCAACAAAAACCGCGAGGTTCAGAACAAAGAGATGAGATGCGAAAGATTACTTGACATGACGTCTCAGAGGCCGGACGGGATCGTCCATGGACTGATACAACAAGCCGAATCGGCGAGGTTTTGGGCACACCACCGGCTCCACCACCCTCCTCATCCCCTCGTAGCCTCCCACGGCGTTCTTCTGCTGATATCCGCACCGATTCATTCTCGGTCACGCCGGTCAAATTAACCAAACCGGAACGCCTGAAAAGGAATTAGATCAGAAAATAACACAAACGCCTAATCAGAAACTAGCAGAGAAAAGTTTCATTTCATCTCATCCCATAACCAAAATTAACCCCCCCAACAAAGGATAATCCACGAAACAAGAAGAGATAACATAATCCATGGAATCCGCGAGAAAAGGAGTAAAAAATCTATCAAAAACATAAAAACCCACTGGAACGCAGTGGGTTATTTCAGACAAGCCCAGAATTTAAAAAAAGATTTTTTAGGTCATCTTCTTCCTCCGGAACGCAGTTATTTCAGACAAGCCCAGAATTTAAAAAAAGATTTTTTTTTTTGGCGGAATGGAGAAAATCCAGAGGCGTACAGTATCGTCAATCCGAGTTCGCAGATCTGTGCATATGGAAAAGCAGAGAGAGAGAGACAGAGAGAGAGAGAGACCTGAGGGGGCGACGACCCGAAAGGCTCCTCCACAAGGAGGAGGAAATCGAGGAGGGAAATTAGAGAGGGAAGAGAAGGAGCGAGAAAGTGATGCAGAGAGAGATCTTCGACGATTAGGAGAGAGAAACAAGAGAGAGAGAGAAGGAAAACGAGGAAATTGGATGAGTATTCATAGCAGCCACAGAGAAAGAGAGAGAAGATGGAGAAGATGGGCCAGGGTTGCTAGATAAAGCGACCCGATCCGAAGTGCGCAACTGTGAGATCGGGCGCTTTCACCGTTGGATCCCAATTTATTCCTCTGACCTTTCGCGATCTTCAATCTCCACCGTCGATCCTTTTCTTTTTGGGAGGGTATTGAGCTTCTTTTCTACAGTGAAAAGAGTGAGAGAAAAAAAAAAGCTTTATTTCTGTCTGCCCCACGTGACGCACGCACGCGTAAGAATGTAAGATAATTGTTTATTACGAGGATACTACCAACGCCGGGGAATAGTGTTTTTTTTTCATTAAAAAAAAATTCCTTTTTTTTAGCAAATTGTCTGATTTTAGGATTTACGAAAATCCTCTTGCCCCAATTATGAAGGATATTTCGAAGTTAAAGCCGAATCTTTTGCCCTATCATATACTCTCCACAATTATAGTAAGATTTTGTTATGCTATTGCCCAAAAAAGATAGAAACCATATTACTTCAAATACGTGCATCGCTACAGTGCATCGATTTCGTGCGGCACTTGTCTAAACGACGCGACGCGCGACGCTCGATTGGAGGTTGGAATGTTAAAATATGCGATCGAGATCAGGACGTGTTAAATTCAAGTTGACTGGTGATCTAAGACGGGCTCAATCTGATCAAGTAAGGGGTCCCTTTCCTCCACTAGTAGGAAAAGCGGAATTGGGCCTTCAGCGTCAAAGGTTGTCTTGCATGAGTTGGAATATGTCTCGTGCTTATCAAGAATCATCGTTGAAATTTCAACCATTACACAACAACAACAACAACAAAAAATTAACGATAATGAAGTCGGGAGAGTTTGGGACGAAATTCTTTCGTGAAGGATTATTATACATCGCATTGGAGGGCGATGATTGGATTAGGCGTCATTACATTGTTTTAGTGGGGCTTGGTCCGCTTGGAGACGTGCACTTTCTACGGACATACGACCAATCCGGCTTTGTAGCTCTCGAAAGGACAAAATTAGGTTAACGGAGTATAGCTGGGTTTCGTTATCCCGGTTGTTTTGCCTTATCACGGTTCGGTCCACCCGAAGATTGGGGAAGCGAACCCATTCTTACGTTTCGATTTTACTGGAGTTAATGTCACGAAAAATCTCCAACTGATACGTTTGTGATAAATTTATCTTAAATTATTTTTTTTTACAGCCAATAACCCCAAACTGATATACTTATGACAAATTTACCATAAAATATTTTTTTTACCACAAAAAATCCTAAACTAGTACAAATGTGACAAATTTACCTCAAATTTATTTTTTTTACCACGAAAAATCTTAAACTGATACACATATAATAAATTTACCCTATGTTAGTTTCCGTTAAATTGAGTTAATACCATAAAAAAATTTAAATTGGTACATCTATAGCAAATATAGGATAACGTGTACACTCGACAATTGCCACGTGTCATTAAACTAGCGATTTGGCGGTAAAATTTAACGAAAACTAACGAATGGTAAATTTAACACAATTGTACCAGTTTGGGATAAATTTATCATAGTTACACCAATTTGGGATTTTTCATGATTTAAAAAAAATAATTTGAGGTAAATTTGTCATAAGTGTATCAGTTTGAAGATTTTTTTTTTTTTGTTGTATTAACCCATTCCACTATTAACATGATGAAAGCGAGTCCCTTGTAGCAATAAAAAGGGTTCGACGCTAACTTTTTCATAAGAATTATGAAAGATGTGCGGCTTGTGATTCCCCTCTCTCGAGCCATCTTTATCGCGCGCTTTCCGAAAGGTAATTACCGCATCGTCCGTCCGTCCGATCGTGGGAAATTCTCAGGCCGGACTTGCACCGGCGATTCAAAAAAAAGGGAAGACGGATCGTCGGCGCGCGGAGTACAGGCAAACGCTAGCTAAAATGCTAAGAGCAATCTTAGCTCGACCCATTCAAGGATTGAGATCTAAAGATAAGATGGGGGGCGGGGGGTATTTTCAGAGATTTCGGAGGATTTTGTCGTGGGCATTCTCGTCCGTTTGGGCTTTTTGTTTGGTCTGAAATTGGGCATTGATTCATCCACATGCGGTGTCGGGAAGTGGCAATCCCTCATAAATGCGCAGCCCCTACTGGAGCCTTCGCCTTATATGCTCCCCGCCGAGCAAGTGGGGAGACAGAGAGAGAGAGAGAGTGCGCACCTTTTCAAGGTCTCTTGGCAGGGCATCCACCACCCGTGGGTAGCTGAGCTCCATAGCTAGCTCTTCACCTTCTTTCATTGCCCCTGTTAAATAAGGCTGTCTTAACGGGGTTGGGCCCGAATAATCTTGGGCCGGACCGAAAATGGTCCGTACCAAATTTACCCATTTAACTCGTATTAAACCATTTTATGTAATATCTTCTTAGGGCCTGCTTGGTAATAGGGTTTTTTTTTTCCCGTGTATGAGTTTTAGAGAATCAGAACGTGTTTGGTAACTGCACAAAATTTTTGTTCCCAAAACAGAAATGCGTTTGGTAACCGCACAAAATTTTTGTTCCCGAAAATAATTTATCTTCCCATTTTTATCGTTTAAGTCAAATAATTACGTAGTTACTCTATGAAATTTTATCCGACATTTCGAATTAATTGAAGATTAATTCATATTGATTTTTGATAAAAAAAAAATTAAACCTATTTTGGTAAATATTTATGTTTTTTGGCATGGTTTGGAAAAAAGCCCTGTAATCTCCCTCCGAATCTTCGCCGGTTTAATTTTGGATGGAGTTTAAAAGCAAACAGGTGAGAAAAAAGTAGAAGTCACTTCAAACTATTCTCTTGTTTCTCAGGCTAGGCGGCTGATTGCGGCCCAGTAACGAAGCTGTGGGCCTTGGTCTCCAATGAAACTCGACCCATTCACCATTGCCATGATTCTAACAACACCTGCAAATTGTTTTGACGCTATCGAGGAGTGCAAATGACGTTTTCGGAATTTCTCTTGCGACGAGGTGCCTTTCATCGAAATTATCTCTTCGGCTTTTGGATGTAAAAAAAAAAAAAAAAAAAACAAAGAAAATACAGTGACGATTTCGGACAAGAGTGATCCAGAGAAAATCAGGAAATCAATAGGTGAAACTTCAATAAAATCATATTGGCGTAAACCGAACCGGAGTTTGACTCGGCGGAGGTCTGGGAAGTACAATTCCTTACAAACGAACCAATGCATACAGATTTCGGCGGGGTTTGACTCGGCGACGAAGCTTGAACACATTTCGACATAATATTGGAATTTGACTCGACGACAGTGAATCTGAAAGTCACAGCTAAGGAAGACTGCTGCATGTTGAAGTGGAGATGTAAAAGATTAAAACTAGTGTCTTGTCTTTTGAAAGGAAAGGGAAGGTGCAAGGAAGGCCAGAGCATTGCGTGGCCCTGTACATTTCTAGAAGCATGGCAAGAGAACTCGTGAATGCAAGCCGAGTCAATTTGTTGTTAGGACCGAAACTTGGGGAAAGAAAGAGGGTTTGAACTTTTGAAGAGAAGAGGGCGTGAAGGACTCTTTGCATCAATGCATTGGGCAGGAAACAACTCGCTTTCATTGAACGAGCCAACGGGGAAATTGGTAGCTAAGTACGGTACTTAATGGACAGTCTTAGGGTTTGGTAACCATTTTTTGAACAACCCCCCCACCCGGCAGAGTCTTTTCACATTTTATTATATGATAACCCGGGATTTTTTTTTTACTATTTTTTTAAATAGAGTTGTAGCTTCAAGACTTATGCTAGCTAATGATATAAGTTGCCAGAAAGTCCAATTCAAAAGCTTGAACTGATAGGTAGAGGGTGGAATGACACGTGGAATTTGACAAACAGGGCAGACGAAAGCACGAAATAAACTGGCTAGAACCCGATTCTGAGCGATATGAAATGCTTCAACACATGCATGGAGATCGAATGGCGATGCGCAATCATTCAGCGCGATCGGTTATTCATGTCATCTATTGGTTGGCAAAGCACAACGTCGATAATCTGGAGTAATTTCTAGCGCCTGTCACCTCCGACACCGTCGATACATGAAGTTGTGTTTTAGTAAGAGCTCAAGTGTTTAGATCCATCGATCCCGTCACAATCCAAAATAGGATTTTGATAATGTGCAAACTCAATCTTAAACCTTTCGATTATGCCTATCGAGTTGTAAACTTTATAACGATTTGTCAATCTAGTCATAAACATTTGGGCGATTTTCCCAAAAATCGTTGATATGGAAATTTAATTAGGGTCGACCATCCTACGTGACACGGCCGATGCTGGCATGGATAATTTTCGTAATTTTTAGAAACTTTTTTTGAATCTTTTATTTTTCTTATTTCTTTTTTTTCCCAACCTTGGGCAAGCAACATCGCCGGGGTGGGCAAGGGCAACACTCGCATATGGTCGGCGAGGATCAGTCGGAGACCTCGTCGAACAATGGTTGGGAAAAAAAAGAAAAGAAGAATAAAAGGAAAAAAGAAAAGAAAAAAAAGAATTTAGAAAGATTTATTTTTTATTTTTAAATTGTCCATGCTAGCGTCAACAACTTCAAGTAGGATGGCTAGCATTGACTAGACCGCCATGTTAGCAATTTCCAGCCAAATTTGACCAGAAGGACTAAGTTGGCAAATCGTCAAAACATTTAGAACTAAATTGACACAATTAAAATGGCTGAGTGAATTGACAAATTGTAAAAAAGATTTAGAATTAAATTGGCCAAATTAAAAAGTTTAGGATTGAATTGACACAAGCACAATAAATTTAGAACTTTTTTGATAATTTTCTCGAGCATTGTGTGTATGCTTACCTCTTTTTTCCTTTCGTTTTCTTGGAGGGTTTGCTCGGCAAAGCATATGTTAAGATTTACCGCTAATGACCCATCCAGATCATCCAGCTTCGGCACTAAATCTCACTGTCTACGTGACTAAAAACATAATTTACGTCTATGTAATATGACCACACCATGCAAGTGGAGAACATCTCTGATACGTACGTAAGAGGTTGCATGCTGGCGTCGCATGCTGTGTCAGCAACCAAAGTCATGCCCTAAATAACTTATAATCCAATTGAAAAATTTTGGGTGGGGCGGCCACAGTGCGCCCCACCGTCTATCTCTCTCCTCTCTGTCTCTCCTGTGTCAGAGAGGCAGAGAGGAGAGAGATAGATGGTGGGGCGCATTGGGGCCGCCCCACCCAATATCTCCTCATAATCCAATTGGCTTCGCACACAGGTTTTCTGGGGTTGGGTTGGAAATGGTTGGAGGTGGTTGGATAAGATCACAAACATAGAATTTGGAGGGGAAAAACATGAGAGGAGCCACAAAAAAAAAGAACAGTTTCATAGTATAATAAACCAACCTCGTGCTCTCGAGCGATCGCATTCTTTTAACAGTGCAGCCAACGTCGAGTATTCCATCCATTGCTGTGGAAAAACGAGTGAATTTTTCACGAACGGTGTAAAGATACAGACACTATGCATGCCTGGAAGCTAATCATCGGATAATCCGAATATAATTTGTTGACCAAATGATCCAAATAATCTTCATTAAGCACCAGCCATCAATAATTCGATTTTAATAAAGATTCTGATGTGGTTAAGATGTTCAAACCCGCATTGCACTATCATTGTCAAGAAGTTAGCTGGCGTGATCAGGAAAAAAACGAATCATAAAGAAAGACTTAAAGAAGATGGCTGGTGCTTCCTCTTTGGAGGGGAGAGAGCTAGAAGGAGCCACGGAGAGAGCTCGAACCAGCGCTGTTTCATCGTCATTATAAAGAATTATGTCATATCAAATGTGTCTCCACTTGCGTATGTTGTGCGTTTATTTATAGACGCACCATTTGGAATGCGAAATCTGATTCTTGTTTTCCTTCCCTTACTTCGCTCGGCGAGAAGAGAAAAAATATGGGGGCAGCAGAGAATCGTCTTCCTCCTGGGTTCAGGTTCCATCCGACGGACGAAGAACTCATCACGTATTATCTTACTCCCAAGGTGTCCGAGAAAAGCTTCGCTTCGAAAGTCATTGTCGATGTTGATCTCAACAAGTGCGAGCCTTGGGACCTCCCTGGTATACAGCTTAATGACTTCAGAGTTATGTATTCTTGTTCAAATTTGCGCGCATGTATGTGTAATTGTGTATCAGCCTTTTGGATAGCTTAATCAATGGTGAGTTTAGGGTTTGCTTCATGTGTCTTGATTGATAGTTGATCACTGCAGATTTTCTTTTTGGGTAAACTTCTCATCTGAGTCATCTCCCCACAACTTTAATGCAGCATGAGAGATTGCTGAAGAAAGAGATACCCATTTTGCAGAAGCTTAAGCAAATTCTCAGTCTTCATTGATTGCTCCTGCTATCATTGTTTTCGCAACTTTTGTATATGATGCATTCCCAGAAATTATCCCCACAAAAGGAGAAGTTCCCTTCTCAATCTTTTTCAAAAAATGCATGTCCTTCTTTCTCAGTCTTGACTGATGTGTGTAGGCAAAGCGTCCATGGGAGAGAAAGAATGGTACTTCTTCAGCTTGAGAGACAGGAAATACCCGACTGGGCTCCGGACTAACCGGGCGACAAGAGCGGGCTATTGGAAAACCACCGGAAGGGACAAGGAGATTTTCCGAGCCGGGCTTCTCGTCGGAATGAAGAAAACCCTAGTGTTCTACAGAGGTAGAGCCCCGAGGGGCGAGAAAAGCAATTGGGTCACGCACGAATATAGGTTGCAAAGCGAGCACCCATGTCGATCCACGGTAATGATGTTCTTCGAGACATCGCGTGCTCATTAATTAGTTATAGGTCACGCATCTCTTTCTTCAAATGCTGTCAGATGATGCATCGGATGCTTTGATGAGGAAAAGTAGCTAGTCTTTTGGTTTGATCGGTCAAACAGGTCGGTAGGAGTAGGATGTTGTGGAATTTGACGAAGTGACCGTGATTTCATCAATGGTATTCTATTCACGGTTCATTCTGCAGGACGGATGGGTGGTTTGTAGGGTTTTCCAGAAGAGCTCGGTGACGAAGGAGCCGCAGACGGCATCCTCACCGCCTTCTCCCGATTCTCCCTTCGCCGAAGATACGACGATTGCAAACTACTATGGAGATCAAATGGAGACAACCAACAGCAGTCCAAGCACCATTGTCGCCACTTCAGGTGCATTTAGCAATCTTCCATCAGGACTCGCTCGCAATAGCTACACTAACTTTAACAACAACTTGAATTGGCCATCGACAAGAGAACCGACAAGCTTGCCCCCGCCGCCATGGCCGTCCGGCTTTCTAAGCTCGAATTCGCCGTGGAATTCTCTCATCCTCAAAGAATTGCAGTCAAGGACTTTCCAAGCGAGAGAAGCCGCCGCCGCCGCCGTCACCATGCCTGACTACTCATTACTATCCAATGGGACTTCTCATCTCGGGCATGATCCAAGTCTCGCGAGTAATTCTTCAGGACCTTTCGAGCCTGGAACCGACCAAGGGCAGCCGGCGCCACCATTCAGTTGGACTACTCCATATGAAGGCAGTTAAATTTGTGAACGTTAACGCCTACAATGGTGTAACTCTTTACTCGTCTCCTGTATGATTATATGTGAACGAAGGGAGCTAAATCCATGCAGCACTTTGGTGGTGGAGGAGCTGTAACCCAGCGGTAGTCCCACCGCTACAACATTGTAACTTTTGGGAAAGTCAGAAATCAAAGCGATTTACCTGACGAGATCATGCGGAAATCTCAGCTGGTTGGAAGTAGCCGTTGCTCAACTTTTGAGTCGAACTGGGTAAAGGAGGCATAATGGGTTTAGAATTCATATTTCAAGTGAGTTATGAATGAGTTAATTAAGTTTTAAAAGTGTGTCATAAATAAATTACTTATAAATTTAATGAGTCGTAAATGAGTTTTAAATATGTCATAAATGAGTTAGCTAAGAAAACTAAAAAAAATAATTTTCTTTAAGCTGGATTTTAATATTGAAGTGTTTTACTTTTAACGATATAGGTCAGGTCGGGTCGGGAATGAGTCATTAGATTTGTATAACATGAAAATGAATCGAAACGAGTTAAATGGGTGAATATGGGTCGCAATATATTCAGTTCAATCCGTTTGACACCTCTAGAATTGGGCTAAAGAAATTATGCCGGAAAGTTAATCTCTTTACGAGGTCTGGCAAGTGTTAACTTCGCGGTTCTTCGAACCTTCTTCTCTCGCTATTGCTTGTCTTGTCACTCTTGAACCAGACAGGAACCCTTAAAACCATAGAGTAGCCCGAAAAGATCTGGCCCGGTTGAGAAAGCCCGTGATGTGAAGCGACGAAATTGGATCCGGCCCAAAGAGATCCGGCCCGGTCGCGAAAGCCCAATGGCGTGAGTGGCGAAATTGGGTCGCCGCCCAACAAGTTGCCGCCTTGATCTGTCTAACCAAAAAGAGAACCCGACTTTATAACGGCCACAAACAAACAAGAAGGCAATTTCACACGCTCGATCCACTGATCTCAAGCCCAAGAGAGGAAAGAAAAACAAAGAACAATCGAAGCTCTCTTTCGTTTCGGATGGCGGGGAGGCAATTCGTCGGGGACGGCACGGCGGCGAGCCTCGCCGGGATGTCGAAGAACCAGCTCTACGACATCATGTCTCAGATGAAGGCACTTCCTTCTCTTTACCCCCTCTTTTTTTCTCTGCTTCTTGGTTTCGTCTTCCCTTCTCTTTATCGTCGGCGAGGTTTTTTTTTTTTTGCCCTTCTTTTCACCGAAGCTGCGCTTGACGGAAAGATCAGGAAATTTTTCCTGTGATTTTCTGTTCTTTCTTTCCCGCTTCTAATTGGTATGGTTGTGACAGACATTGATCGAGCAGAACCACAAACAAGCGAGAGAGATACTGATCCAGAATCCCCTCTTGACTAAAACCCTATTCCAGGTAACTCGAGAATGTTTAGGTTATGTTTCGAACTTTTTGCTTCAGACTTGTTGGATTGGGCGATCCTTGGATGCGTCAGTTTTGTTTTGGGTCATTACTTCGATTTGTCTTGAAATAAACTTTGAGGGACTGTGGTTTGGTTATGATGGCCCGTGGCAATTTGGGCGCGATCTTGGATTTTGCTCATGGTCGGGGCAGTTCGAGACCCTCGCATTCCTTTTTAGCCTTGTGATTGCACGCTCACTTGTTCTCAAGCACGAGGAAGCAGGACGAGCAACTCGTGAGCAACTGGACTTATTTACAGCCCATGGACATGTTTCATTCTCTAGAGTCTGGATAATTATTTCCTCAACTCCTTCCAAATTTTAATTGATTCACCTGGAATATTCATGGTTTCGTGCGCAAACAATGATCTTGGAGGTCGAATCCTCTTTCGGAATTTAATAAGGAATTCCTTGTGCATTTTAGGATTATATTACTGATAAGCTGTCTGTTTCTTTGGTAAACGACAATGGATTTGCGTATAGTGTATCTCAAGTTTTATGTTGGTGCAATGAGATCTCTCCATTATTCTATGTACAGGCTCCTGTATACATGTTATTGCTCTATCACTTTTTTTGTGTGATCTTTTTAGTATGTTCTGTCATATCATGCTTACTATTGATTTCTTGGCTCATCTTTAACTGGAATTTAATCTCCCTTCAGGCACAAATTATGCTTGGAATGGTGCAGCCTCCTCAAGTGGTAATGTCATTTTAACATTTTCGTTCTACATCGATACATCTCTGGATGCTATAATAATTTCAATGGTCTACAGCTTCCAAAAATTCAAGTTCCATCATCACAACAGCCTCAGACTCAGCCTCAGCCTCAGCCACTAGTGCAGCCACCTCAGCAGCTACCACAGCCACCTCAGCAACCGAACCCTCAGACAGCTCATCAATATCCTGGTAAAATTGGTTTTCCAGATCAAGGGAGTGTGTCTCAGACTCAATTTCCTACGAGAAATCATAGTCAAAGCCAGCCTGGAATGCCAATTTCATCGGCCAGTGTTCCTTCAGCTAATCTTCAGCCTCTGCCTTCACATGCTCTGCAGCCACTTCAGCAGCCTAAGATGCATCAAAATGTCCAAGCTACTCCAGTAACCCTTCCTCAACCTTCTCAGGTGCCCGCAATGGCTCCACTCCCACTTCATTCTGCTCCACAGCCGCCTCCACTTCAACAGCCCCAAATGCCCACTGCCACAGCCCAGTTGCAACAAGCCTTACAGACAAGTGGAATTTCTCAAGTTCCATTTCAGCCTCCATTGCAACCGCCAGTGCATCCACAATCCAGGCCATCATCGATGTCTTCTTTTCATCAACAGTTTCCCTCTCAGATAGGCCCTAATGTGGGGTTTCATCCATCTGGTGGTTCTCAGCATGTATCACAGCCATCATATCATGTGAGCTTTTAGTTAGCGTTGGATTATTCTTGTGTTTTTCTCTGAATAGGGGTGGTAATGTCTTTCTTGATGAATTGATCAGTCAGCTTCAAGGCCTCCTCCTGGCGTTGGATCATTCAGCCAAGGACAGCCTTCACTCCTTAATCAGCCACCACCTCAAGCCATGTATCAAGTACTCTATTGTGGACTGTTTCTTCCCAAATGAGTTTTTTATGTCATGCGCATTTTTTTTAATTAATTATGAAGGGAAGATTGACATAGTTTGATAAATTGCAAGTTTGGCATGAAATTGTTCCTGTTACTGATGTTGAGGAGTGGATAGGAGTTCAGTTTGATTTGGGATGGAGATTTATGAATTATTGAAGGTAGGAAGTGAGATGTAAAAAGTCAGTCGTCCATAAAAGATCTCCATTTGTGCCTTTGCCTAATCAATTTGCATCATGGGCAGTGCTTGAATTTGTCAGCAAGTAATCCTGATTGAGTTAACTAAAGCCTTGTTAAAGCTATTGATGTTGGATTATTTGGTTTCATGAGAGACTTTCTTCCTGAACATTTCTGACTCAGCCAGTGTAACTAAAGATCCCTCTTAAGTGATGCTTTTATTTGATTATGTCTTGTCCTTGCTTCTGCAAATTACAAACAAAAAGTGGAGTAATTGATCTCAAATAAGAGTATTTCCAGATTTGTTGTCGTATCCAACATGTTTGAAATCTTTGGTCTGCTCTGAAGATCTTTACCGATGGGGGCAAGAAATATTAAAAGTAGCTTACATCAGGTGTTGGCATTACCAGACTCATGTTGAAACTTTCTATTGAAAAGAAACAAATTTGTATAGAGATTGGCCTCCTAAATTTGAAGAGTTTGCATATGCAAATACACCATTCAGGAGAGGGGTCGAAGAGAGTGGTCCTTGTGATTTCCTTACAATGTGTGTGGATTTGATGTTACCTTACGAGGACAGTGAACTTTCACAAACCAAAATTTGTAGGGGATGACGGATGGATGACTTAATAATGACTTCATACTTCAGAGACTCGGATCAATGCATGATGATGTTTGATATTGCAAGTTTGGCCATTTGTTTGGCAGACTTTGTCCTATATCTGTTTGCACATACAATCTTTCCTGACCAACTACTCAATTCCCTTTCGACCAGAAATTACTGGTGAATCTCTCTCGTGATTTTGCAATCTTAAGTGCTTAATGCTCAAATTTTATCTTTCAGGGAGGAGGTTCACATCCAGGGATAGAATTTAGCCATCAAGGTGGCGGTTCCATGCAAGTGGATAGGGGATCTTCTTGGATGACTGGCCCGTTAGATAACAACCTTTCACAGCTTCCTGGTCCTCCACCCGTTGTTCCTGGTCAGATAGGCCCAGGAAGTCAGCCGCCTCGTCCTGCTGCGGTAACTATTCGACCTTACTCTTCTATTTTTTTTCTTTTTCTTTTTCTTTTTATATCGGCTCTATTTTACCTTTGCTTGTTATAGCGGTCTATAATAAAGAATTTTGTTTGGGACATTGACATAGAATTTTCTCCCCTGGTGCAGCTATCCCCTGAGATGGAGCAGGCCCTACTTCAACAGGTCATGAGCCTCACTCCAGAGCAGATTAATCTCCTGCCTCCAGAACAAAGGAATCAAGTTCTTCAGCTGCAGCAGATGCTTCGCCAATGAGATTGTCTAACTCATTCTTTCAACAATTCCTAGTCGCCATCCTCAATGTCATCAATCTCCTTTTTGAGCATGTATTAAGCTATCTTTTGGCTACTGATGATGTCGAGTAATGCCGAAGGCTCTCGAGGTTGGACATATTGCTCAACATGGGAGGCATCCATTTGGCTATCGCAGGCTTTTGAGTAGTTATCTCATTTTGTAGGTTTTCATAGATAAGGTTCCGAAGCATTGGTCTTGGTGCTCTCCCGTTTTCTCTTTGAATGAGAGCATATTAAACCTCATTTTTTGGTGACAAATTTTTAATACTTTTGGTTGGTCATTGTCGTTTCTCCCCTTGGTTGTCAATATTGCGAGTCATGACTACTGAAGCGAAACCATTAACGAGAGCTTGTGAGGATCTATCTTGTGAAATGGTTGATTAATGCTTGCAGAAAGTTACTTCCTCGTACGAATTCAAATTCCGCCCAACATAAGTTGGCAAGTTAATGACATACTTTGTGTGCAAAACATGATGAATGTGAGTCGATGCAGGACTAGTTTAATCTTCAAT
Organism: Rhodomyrtus psidioides; assembly: GCA_021437785.1. Classification (NCBI taxonomy): domain Eukaryota; kingdom Viridiplantae; phylum Streptophyta; class Magnoliopsida; order Myrtales; family Myrtaceae; genus Rhodomyrtus; species Rhodomyrtus psidioides. Next base: position 5,147,977 of record JAILYB010000015.1, on the reverse strand, counting down.
TGATGCAGAGTTCCCCGTAAATTCAAGAGTTGTTTTCTCGGCAAGATCTCATGCTTAAAAAGGAACCCACGTTCTTCTTGAATTTAGACATCGAGAGTTCTCCATGATTTTCGTGATCTGGGCCTGTCGATGATCTTCCGTAAGTCGACATGCCGATAAAATGATGGGGGCAAAAGAAGTGGGCGGACCAGGAGATAAATATCTTCATGTCTCCTCTTCATTGAAAACTGGACAAGATCAGGTATTACTGTACAATCAAACTTCGTGAACTTGGACTCAACTTTGCACGAGGTCAGTCAACAATACTTCTATCACCAATGACAATTGCTTCTCCTACGAAAAATTACGTGCAAGTAGTGGCTTTTATACTGAACACTTTGGTCAATTGTTGGAAGATCTTCTGCTGAGGGAAGGTGACGAGTTGAATATTTCCTGACCGAGCTCCTTTATCTTGTTGAGTAAAAGCGTCTGTTCTGTCTCGCATTGGACCATGTATTCTTCCTGCAAATCTTGAAGACTCTCCATCTCAGTCGCCACTGTCGCAAGCCCTTCGAGGCTGCCGTCTTCGATCAAATATTGAAGTTTGACCATCAGTTCTTTCATCTGGCCAAGCACATTTAGCACTGTAAGTTGACACAAAATGCAGCACAGGCAACACCTTCCTGTTCTATTAGATAATGTAGGAAATGGCATTATGCAGTTAAGAAAGACGCTTTGAACACCATTACTTTACAGAATATGCCCACCTGGCCAGAAATCTGATACGATCTAGTTAGGGATGGTTCTGAATCAAGACTCGCTCTCTTCAGGAGATGTGGAACTGTTCTTGTGATCTGGATATGGATCTCTCCCCTCTTCACTCCCTGAAGGGGAATCCATTTGTCGAACATCTGGTTTGGAGGCAACCTTTGATATTCCACGACACAATTGCCAATGCTCGATGAGAGTAGCACTGCATTGTGGTCTTTCACATGCAACTCTAGGGGACTTCCATCGTCGGGAAATTCCAAGGTCTGGTTCCATTGAGGATGTAGAGTTTTGAACATAACCTGCAATGCCGGACATGGCACACTAGGTAAGAAAACTCTGTATAAGACTGGGCTTTCTTATATAGACGCGTGGAAACTGGTAAACAAGTATTTATGTCAAAAACTTAAAACAGAAATCCAAGAAACTAAGTACAAGCTGCCACGATCATGATTTATTTTCACTACACTTTCCTAGAGATGACGTGGAAGATGTGCAGCTGTTATTTTCTTCTCCTTATTCCTCGACTTTGATGAACTTTTCACATTTGCTGGACTAGAAATTCCTGGAACTAGTATGTTCTAAGCAAAGCACGGCACTAACCAAGATTTAGCTAAAGAGACCAGGATGCGTATGGTAACGTTTCTGTTCCTAGGCACATTTTTTGAACAAAAACACTTTTTTGTGTTTATGTTCCCGGCTACGATTTCTAAAAATAGAAATGCGTTTGGTAAGTAAAAAAAACACTTTTTTCCACCGCCGCCGTTGACTGCCGGCGGCTAGAGCGGCCGGCGACGGTGGCCGGCGGGTGGTGGCCATGTCGGCGGCGGTGGGTAGTGGTTCCAAAACCCAGAAGCAAGTTTTGTTTGTTTCTTCAAAAGTGTTCCCCGGCATGAAACATTTTTGAACCATACGCGTTTCTGTTCCAAAAGTGTTTCAGGAACACCTTTGAAACAGAAATACTTTCCCTGGAGCGTTTCTAGAGTGTTACCATGCGCAGCCCAAGAGTCTAAAGGTGCTTATTATGGACAATTGACATCATTAGCTGGCTACCAGATTATCAAATGACATGCATTAACACATAAAATATCAACTCGATGGATTTAGGATTTTGCATGACTTGATGAGAATATGAGAAGCAAAACTTTAGTTTGAATAGCAAGATTCCTAACCTTTGTTCTTCTCTTCAAATTTCCGTACTGTACCCTCACATATGGATCACTTGTCCCTCTAAGATCTGCAGCAATAAGATCCCTTGCTTCAATGAGAGTTAGCTCTATCCAACCATTGTTGGAACCTGTTATTGAACCCTGAAGATTTAAGCACATTGAGCAAACTCGTATTAGTGTAAAAACTAATGAGACATACACTGGTACAGGAAAATGGCATGGAGTGACATTAACTAGTGCAGTGGACTGAACTATGCAAGGTGTTTCATTTCGATTGTTTCGGAATGAGCATCCATCTGCACTCCCTCTGGGGAAGCAAAACATACCCTGGATCCTTCAGGGTCAGAAACTCGGATAGCTTCGAGTTGAAGCCTCAGCTCCCCAGAATTAACTTTCTCCAATGGGACCCACACGTCCCTGACAAACCCTTCAGCCAGTCCTTCCAGGTTTACTCGTGCACTGCCAAGATTATTGTCACCAAACATATCTTCGCTGTAACACTTTATCTTTAGGCATTCATCACCTCTTATCTCATCAAAATCAAACTTCTGATTCCAAACTGGATTACAGGTGTGAGCAGTTCTCGTCTTTTGTAGGACCTGAAAAAGAAAGGTTGAGGCATTATTAATTGGTGGATTCATCAACCGAAATTCCATGCACTGAAACATGGTGATGCAAGTAACATGAAAAGGAAAACTTACCTTTCCATACTGCAATTTGACATAGGGTTCACACTTTCCATTTCTGTCCTTTGAAATAAAGTCCTTCCCTTCAACGACGGTGATATTGAGTTTTCTTCCAGTTTTTGAGAGCAGATTTGATGATCCATTGAGTGAATTTTGAGAGTTGACTAGGACGTTGTTCAAGCTATGTGAACCATCAGAGAATTGCCACTCTTTCAAGATGAGCCTCACTGTCAACTGTAGTAATGTGTACTCCGTCATTTAGATGGTATCCTTTATCTCACCACAATTTAAAATTTTCGGCATTACAAACGTCACACGAAAATTTATTTACAAAGGTATGTAGTGTATCTATGGGTCACAGAAAGCCACATCGCATATTTAAATGCTAGGGACATGTTATGAGTAAAGAGGTTGATTAATTTCCTAGAGACATCGCTGGCGGGCGAAAGGGTAACAACAATATCTATAATCATATTCATGACTATGATGACTATAATGGAACAGGATTTAGAACTCATACCTCCCCCACGCTTGCCCTCTCAAATGGAACCACCAATTCGACTTCTTTTCCACAAAATTCAGCATGTTTGGCAATTATGCCAGACTCGGGCCCAATTGCCCAGAATATTGTTGAGTCATCGGCAACATACCTTACCTACACACGTCAAGAAGCAAATGTACTAGTTAGCAGGCAACATATAAAGAAGGCGGGATAGGTTCCTAATTGAACAGTGGCATTATTTTATTAAATAAAAGTTGATTCACATATAACTTCTATGCTTTATTCCAACATGTAAGAGTACCTTTATCTCACAACTTGCCAAATAGTCATACTTGACGCTGTTTGGTGTACTTTCATAAAGGTGGAAGCGCAAGATGCCTGCATCATCATGTAGAACCATATTAAAAGTCGAATCCCATGTAGGAGTTGAACCTGTCTTCACATCTGTCCTTCTGGTTAACTCCTCAAGTTCGACTTCGACAAATGTCTGGAGATCCTTGTCGTCAAGGTGCTCTTCCAATGTCCCATTTGTGGTAAAACTATGTTGTCTTCTGGATGGGCTTCCTCTCAAAGCACTCCGAGAAAGTTTACTGGCTGAAACAACCTTAACGTAAATGATACCACCAACTGCTTTTTTCCTCAACTCGACAGCGGGCAAAGAGAAACAACGACGCTTTGGTTCCACCATGGTCTTGACTAAGGAATCTGTAAGAATTTTTACCTAAAAGCAACCGATGTATAGTGAGGACTAAAAGAAATTATTATTAAGAGCATTATCAACAGTATACATCTAGAATATTTTGAAAAGATGCATCTGAGAGTTGAACGACCAATTAATACAAGCAGTCTGCGACCAATCAATATGTCAGCAAGTCTTGTGCAGTTCTTCATTCTGTATTGTACAGGATAAGACGTCCATAGTAAAACTTTTGATGCTACTATGCCATCCACTGAACATCATAAACCAAGGTCAACAAACAATGCTGTCATTTCCCACTATTTGGGGCTTGTACTGTTTAATACCGCGTACCCTGTAAGATCCTTCAAAATCTACTGCATTTTCATAGCTTGGTACCCCTTTTAACATGCTATACTCGCATAAAGACCAAGCAGAAAGTTCGTAAAATTTTGTTGGTGTGAAGAACGATTTGAAAATTGAATGACCATTAAACCTGCTTTGAATATTCTGCCATGAAAAAATTATGTAGATAGATCAATTGCTTTCCTATCTTGAGTGTATTAAAGTAACAATGGATGCTCGGCAGAATCATAGCCAAATATGCATCTGAAAGCAAACACTTACTAGACAAATCATCCCTACTAAGTGTGGAAGAAGAAAATTAAAATGAAAGACGTTGTGGAAGTTAGACTGAGTGAATAATGCCAAATAGAAATGGAAAAGACTCACCAACCAAGAAGATACGCCTGGCAGCTCTGTGGCAGGCAATGTTTGGCTTCCTCCACTGCCAAAGGCGACTCCAATTCTCACTTCGGGAACAGAAATGAACGAGTACAATAGAGCTTTCCCGTCCAGGACTGGCATCAAGAGTAGCTGCAAATGGAAAATAGATTGTTGCAAAATACCCAAAACTGCAATTCAGGAATGACAAGAACATCACCAAAAACTTGAAAGAAACTCTGTAAGAGACACACCGTATCTGACTAAATAGAAACTAAGGGCACTTAACGTACTTCTTTTTAAACACAAGTCAACTACATGATTGCATGCTTATGTAACCAGGATGGACCGATTGCTATTTTCAAACTTTCAGGCACTTAAATATCACCTCATTGGGACACCTCAAGCGTCAACTTTATAAGTACCCCACAGAAAATTTAACCAGCTATGCTCTATCATGCAAGCGAGCAAATTATATTGGATATAGCTCACCATCGTCATGAACAATGAAACTTCCTACTTTCTAAAATCGATGAATTGAAGCAGGCAGGCATTATAACTATAATGATCCACTTTTGCTTTAGTGGTGGATATAAAAAATAAAATAAAATAAATTAATAAAAAATTATTGGTGGTCGTGCTAAGGCGGTTTATAAGTTCTATAAATAGGGGTCATTGTCCTTCTTTGTATAAATGCTCTTCTATGTAAAAAAATGTAATCCCATGTGGAAGAAAGCCCCCAAATGGGAGACTACTTTGTAAGTTTTTGTTCATTAGTTTTATTTTAAATATCCTTTTTATCTTTCTAGTCTTCTTGCCATTATTTCTCTATATTTCATACCCAAACACACACACTTGCACACGCTTCCGCAAAAATCCCAACAATAACATTTGACTTGGACTCTAGGAAGTCAGCCTCAAGGTCCATTTAACACATTAACTATATATCAGAAAGGGTCTAACATCCTGAAATAATTGAGAAAAGACCAAAGTAAATGCACACACACAAAACAATTAATGCTATGATAACTATGATGTTTTTGGTTATAAGAATCTTAAAGTCCACACGATACACATCAAGGCAATACTATCGTACAAGGAAATTCTGCCCCCAAAAGCCATAAAGTACGGGCAATGTATGTAATGTACATGACCATCACTTGTAACTGGAAGCATCAGTTGGTTGAAATTTAGAAACCAAAGATGCCCACACAGGCCCGCAAAACGCAAAGTTTTAAAGAGTTTTTTTTTAATCAGGAAGAGGTTACTCCTTAGGTCTTCACTGTACCGAACATTCAATCACTTCACTGTCAAGACTTCCATTACCATATAGAATCTTAACACTAAAATTATGATTTTAGTAAACGTCCTATGCTACTTGTGAATGAATACCTGCTTGTGCATATTTATGCATGTACAAGCCTACATGCAGATGCTAAATTTTAATTCTTTATATTTAACTGCAGGGAAATGGCTGTATTACATACATCACCCTTGATATGTAGACTGTTAATGATGATCCGAGCATTTCCAATTGGCTTCGCAAGCTTAGCGTGCAACAAAATACTCATATCACTTGTATCCCAATCAAATCCCAATCGCATGATTTTCTACAAAGAAAAAAGAAAATATATCCATTAGATGTCAGGAACTGGAAAAAGTAATACCCCTGATATAGAGAAAGAAACAACACGAAAATAAAGTTGCTCAGCCACTTTATTCTGCCATTAACCATCCTCTAAAATGTTTTAATAGTTGCTGCAATTTATACTCAATATCCTCAAATTCAGCAGTTCCTTGGTCATTTTCCTCTTTGCCTGACCATCTTTTACTTTCATCTACCTCCTACGCAACCCCTTCCATGACAGAAGTAGATCATTAAACTTCATACTCCCACTATCGACTAAAAAGCATGCAAGTACACTTTGGATGCCAGACGCGTCACCAGTGGACTAGAGGAGAAAAAGATTGGTCGGATGCAAGTACTTGCATAAACCATTGACACAAACGGCAACTTGGATGCAAATGTGAATACTTTCGTGCAATGAGCAACTCTCAGTGTAGCCTCATACCAGCACTGCACAAGGTTTATTACCTCACGTATTTTCCAAATTGTTCTGTCACTCTACCTGCAGGCACACAAGAAGTACTCTCTCTCTCTATATATAGAGAGAGAGAGTACTTCTTGTGTGCCTGCAGATAGCGCGCGCACACACATATATATGTATATATACACACATATACATATGCTGGCACATGTACACATTAGTGCTCCCACACAAAAATACAATGCGCAATTACAAAATTATGCGGCAAAAACCTCATAACAAACCTGATCACCTGAAGTTGACCACCGAGTCCCCTGAAGACCCAAACTGGGCGGACTAGAACCTAAAGAAAACTCCAACAGTTCAATTTTTTCCTATGGCAAAGACAATGCAAAGATACGTAAGCTCATCTTTTACCAGTAACCCGAAAGGACAGATTACCAACGAATAGTCCAAAAGATGACTTACTATAAGCTTGGACTTCCTGTGTCTTAGACGTTTCTGCAAAACAAATATTAGACTGTCAAGCACATGTAATTATAGACAATATATGCATAGCTAGTTTCTTCCTAGCATTCAGGAATTCAGATGAGTAAAAGCGGGGGAAGATTTTACAGTATTTCTCTAGCAAGAAACATATTTGCACATACTACTATTTCTTTCAAGCAGAACATAGCGATATCCATTATCTCCTCCAAGGATAAGAAGTTTCAAAAAATAGAACGTGTCGAAGAAAATGTCATTTTCCCCAAAGCATGCAACACAAGTATTTCTAACTTAAATGCAGTATGACAGCCTACACCTATCATGGCCATTCATCTTTAACATAAAACAACCAATAATAAACATCGAAATTAACCCAACTCACCTCAACTAGTGACGCGAATCTTATGGAGAGCTTTGGGTTCACAAAATTGGGCCAGATTTCCATCAACAGCTTGTTCAGCCATTCACAGTGCTCCAGAGGAGTTGTTGGCTGCGAGGACATGCAATTAGAACCAAACAAAGAGGATGGACTTTTAATTCTCAATGTTCATGTTCCGAATGAAAAGAAGATAGCTACCGAGGTGTTCAGTATGACGCGCTTCCATTTCTTATTCAGGTCTTCCACGAGAATTTGGCGTTGATAACTTCCATACTGCAGGCACCATAAAATGAATTTTAGACTGACCATTGAAACTTGCTTGGAATCCTTGTTTGGAACAGGATTAGATATATTTGACGGAAGAAAGAAAAGAAAACTTTGAAGCATGGCCTAAAACTTTTATATGTGTATTATTCACTTGATAGATTCTGATTATCTATTGATTACAGTTTGCCTTTTTAGCTTGAGCTATCTCTGCTACTTAACTTTACATAATGCAATATATTAGGGACAGATTCCAAGAAACAGCAACCTCATTTGACAACCTGCGATTGAGACCTCTCAAGCCCTCGACTATATTTATTTCTGAGATCACTCGTCACCTACAAAATGTATCTCGACCACGCGAATTAAGGGTCATAAACTGGGATAAACTAATGGGAATGACCGTCCTCCAGATCATCGCAATTGGGCCAATCCTAACAACCGTAAGATATAAAGCAGTCAACCCAGACACGAAGGAACAGGTTGGTCAAGACAAACTATGTAATTGAATTCCAGATATCACGGGAGAACTGAAAAATATGATCATAACAGTTTTTTTCAGACAATGAAATGCCAAAAGTGAAATTAGTAACCTTACCAAAAAAAAAGAAGAAGTGAAATTGGTAATCATCCACGTGACGGTACAATCATACGAAGACAACAGAAGTCACAAAAGCAAGACTTGATCATACAAAAAGAAACATCATGGTGCAAATCAAATCAACATGAGAATGTATTTACCGAAAAAGAGAGAGATGAGAATATAACCGGAAATTTCATTTCATCCCAGACAAGAAAAGAATCGGTCAAGAAAGAGTCAAGACAATGAATCAAGCAGGAATCATTCACCTGAATCGTTGCCCAAACGGCGACAACAAGAGGGACCCAATTCGAGAAACGGAAAACCCATCTCTCTATCGCCCAACCAAGTGCTATCAAAGCAATCAAGAATGGAAGCAGAGGTTTCCCCACCGTCAAGTAGTTCAAGAATTCCATTGCCTCTTCCACGTTGAACCCTCTCTGCTTTCTCTTACCCATCGAAAGTCAAAACTCCCAGAACTTCCCCACTTCACTTTCTTGGGCAGGAAAAATGCAGAAAAATAAACTTGATACTCACAACACCATGGCGAAAATCGCCACAAGAAGGGGCAGAGAGAAAAAATCTAAGCTTGAGAGCTGACAGACGCCAGTAGCATCAAGTTTTGGAGGATTTCTAACTTGCCCAAGTACTGATCCTCAATCAAGAATCACGGGTCGTCGACAGTCGGAGAAAAGGATCGGTTAGGAATTCAGAGAGACTCCCTCCAGCTGCTCGTGCCGTTTTCGGAAAAAAGACAGAGAGACAGAGACAGAGAGGGGAAAAGTCAGACTCACAGCAAGTAAAGGCAATAAATAGTTCGTTGAGAACGATGTGAATGCAGATTTTGCTATTGAGGAAAAAACTAAGCTTGTGCCTCTCTTTCGTTCTCTCGAACGAGAATCGCAATATTCTTTTTCGGGCATAAACAAACATAGTCCAAGTCCAGAACGTACAATGAAGAAGAGATTGATGTCCTCGAATTACCGTTGATTAAGAGTTCGTGGGTCCCGCCAAAAAAGATGATTAAAATTCTTGTTGACTCCTCTCGTTGGTGACTACTGGGTGGAAGCCGATCGAGTTGGGGACCATTACCGGGAAGGTTCTTGGTTGACTTTGACCTATAATGTTTAAAATTAGGGTTAATAACGCGAAAAACTCCAAATTGACATATTTATGATAAATTTATCCCAATTTTTTTTTTCGCCACCAAAAACTTCAAACAGGTATACTTGTAACAAATTTATCCCAAACCATTATTTTGACCACCAAAAATCCCAAACTGGTACAACTGTGATAAATTTATCATAAATTATTTTTTTATCATAAAAAATTTCAAACTGATACACATATAGCAAATTTACCCTCTATTAGTTTTCATTAAATTGAGTTAATACCTCAAAAATTTTCAAATTGATGCATCTGTAGCAAACATAGGGCAACGTATAAACTCGGCAATTGTCATGTGTCATCCAACTCAGCAATTTGATAGTAAAATTTAACGAAAATTAACAGAAAGTAAATTTATCGCAATTGTACCAGTTTGGGGTAAATTTATCATAGGTGTACCAGTTTTGAATTTTTCATAGTAAAAAAATAGTATGGGGTAAATTCGTCATAAATATATTAGTTTGGAGTTTTTGGTGGTATTAACCCTTAACATTAAGAAACATTTCAAATAAAAACATGAATGCCCTCAATTTTTAAATAAAGATATGATGTAGACTTTGTTTTGAATAAGGATTGAAAGTTCTTTTATTGTTTCAAAAAAGTGCCTGACCAAAGGTATTTTCGACATTTATATTTTATGAACTTTTTTTTCCTACCGGCGAGGTTTGGACAGCCTTGATTGGGCAGTCGAGATCAACCCTCGCTAGATCAGGCAAGGGCTCGCCTCGTCTTGCCCAAGCGAGTGCAACCCTCGCCGTTGGCCAGCCATTGCCCAAGACTGGCCAACGTCGAAAAGAAAGGGAGAAAATATGAAAAAAAAATAAATCCAAAAAGGAAGAAAAAAAATTAAAAAAATGTAAATGATAAAAATACCCTTGGCCATGCCCTTTTTTGAAACAATAAGACCGCCCTGATCTTATTTAAAATGAGGTTCATTTTAGGCCTTTATTTGAGAAAATAAAAGGACTTCAAATTTTTATTCCAAATTTTCCCTTACGAGGAAAAAAAGGAAATTTTTATTTTTTTCAATTTCGTGTGCAAGGAAAGTAAAGATGTTGGTATTTTCCACACCCCGCTCCTTCAATTTTTGTTTCCAAATCTTAAGGTGTTCATTTAAAATTGCAACTAAAATAGACAAAATATCGCAATCAAATTAGGAATGACTGATTTTATTTTCCTAATATTGCATAATCGAAGATATTTTTCTTCATTTTCTTGAGAAAATAAAATATAAAATTATTTGATATTTGAATTCGATGTTGTGGTCATGATATAGCATTTCCCAATTTTTGCAAAGTGTTTTTTGAGAGAATTGGATTTTCTTCTTAAAATATGTGACAATAATATACGGAAGATCAAATCTAGGCTTGACCGACGACCGAGGGGGAGGGGCCGGAGGGCCACACCGGACCGGGATCGTGGATCGGGTCAAATCCGGCTCGCCGGTCCATCTTTGAACTTTCAAAGGTGGAGTCAAACTCAAACTGCGAAATTCCAAATTGCATCAATTTTGTTTTGGGGTGGTGGGCTAGGTGGGGCCCAGAAGCTTCTAGAATGAATTTTTATTTTTCTTCGTTGTTTCCACGTGGCACCGCTAATGAAGACCCTCGGGAGTCGGGTCTCTAAGGAGGTGGTCCAGACCGGTTTCTTCGGTTTTACATTCCGGTCCGCTTTGGCCGTACTCTGCTGCTGTCATGGAACCTCGGACGAAGATCCGACGGTCGGTCCAATCGGCAACAGCATTTACTTTTTTGCAAGCCTCCTAAGTTTTGCTATTTTTTTATTATTTAAATTTCTAGCTTAGGCCAGAAAATTAAATAAAAGGAAGGCGATTTCTGTTTTTAATACAATTTTTTTTGGTCGGCCTGTTTAACAGAATTGAATTGGAGCACTTGATCAAATTTGCAAGATGGTGTGCATTTGGACTTGGAGTGATTGTCACTTTTGCTTTTAGATAGAATTTAACTATTATTGAATACACAGCATCACTAGTATTTTATGTTTACCTGACGTGAATAAATCTTAATCTCCAAAACAAAAAGAAAAAAAAGTAATCATGGTAATTTGTAATTTTTAGGGCACACGTATTAGTTTAATTATGAATGGAAAGTGAAAATGTTGATTACATTCATTTCGAATTTTCTCGCATGTCTTCAAAACGAAAAAGGGGAAATTATGCAAGAACCCCTTGTAAATTATTTCTCTATAATTGAAAGGTGGTTTAATTTCATTTATTTCTATTTTTCTTAGTGTTTTAAGCGTATCTCTGGTTAGTTAGTCCTGTATCATTTTTTTTTTCTTCGTTTGTATAAATTTTTGTCGTATTATGCTAGAAATTACAAGAGTGAATAGCTGTACCATATTAAATGGTATGGTCCTTTCAGACGGCTAACTAATGTAAGGATATAAGGAAAATAATAGAATTGATGCTGAATCCATGGGCAGGCAAGATTTTGCTTATGATAATAACATTTTTCTGTTATGAATTTTAATTTGTATTAGACTATTGAAGGACGAGAGCGAATTGACTAAAAAAAAAAAAATTCTATAATTGTTACTATTTTGTGTTTGGAAAAACACGTATTAAGCAGGTGCAGACAAAAAATTCAAATTGAATTTATGACTTCAACAGAATGAAAGTGGTAGAGGGATTTTCATTTTTTTACGTAACAGTCAAAAAGTTCAGAGACCAACGTAGAATACCCCGAAAGTACGTGGAGGCTCTTGCTGCGCCTGGAAGTAACTGAATCAGCGATTACTCGATACGAACGAGAAAGAAAATCGGTACACCCGATGGAAATTGATTGATAGCCAACCATGCCAATGGCCCCAGTAGTAATGTCAAATGTGTTGTAAGTCCCCAGTCATGTGGAAACCTCTTTACCCTGTCGTGGATATGAAGCACCACCATCATTCCACAAGAGAGAGAGAGAGAGAGAGAGATGTAATGGCCATCAATGTGAACAAGACCTGACGAAGAATGAGAAATATCTGCACTCGAAATCACGTTAGACATTATCTTAAGAATTCCAACGGTTGAGACCTCTCGCCATGTTGACAACAGTCGATTGCTCTATCCAGAGAAAAGCGTTAACCAAGACAAGAACCCCATGGAATGTCACGCCAAGCAGCACGAATTTTCGTGGTCCGTGGACCACCTCATGCACTAGCGTCCATTCTGTGTCTCGGAAGCCCCACTGAATGACATGCAAAGGAGCGCACACATTGAGTGATCCATGGACCACATAGCACACTCAGGTTCAATTCTCAGTCTGATATTCTGGTGAACAGTGAAATTGCACTACTATCACCTACATCAGTGTGCAGATGGGAGCAACTTCAAGTAGCAAATACATCAAAACACTAGGTGGGTGGGAACTTTGGGATTCAAGATTTTCCAGGCGAACAGGCGTGAATCTTAGCATGCCTCCTGCTTTGATATGGGTTCGTGAATAACTAACTGAAGACAAATCCACAAGGCCGGCATTCTTGCAGCAAGGGAGGGAGACAGATCAAAGTTTTATTACCAGAAGGAAGCATGCAGACTAAACGAATCAAGAAGGTCGAGTCACGATGCAAGAACCAAAAGACTACGGAAAAGAATTGGTAGGGAAAGGATCAAAATTAATATGTTTCACTTACCACCCATCACAGCTCGTCCTTGATCGCATTCTGGTTGGCAACGCGACTAAGTGCAGTCAATCCTCAACATTAAGAAGGGGTGGAGTCATACATAGACAGGTACAATGGCTCCTAATTGGACGAGAAATGAGCGTGGATTTTGACTCATTATGAACATCTAACATTCAACCGAGGAGAAGTTAGCAAAGCTTACTGAGTTGAGCAGTGTGTCTGCACTTGCAAAAGACTTTACCTTGTACCCAAGGAAGAGTCAACGACATGAAGGACCCAAAGATTAAACAGCCAACTTAATTGTATCTCACTAGATAAAGCATTACAGTTCGCCAGAAAAATGTATTTTTCAAGATACTTTTATCAAACAAAAAGGCATAAGGGTAGTTAATCAGATTAAAATTCAGTGGACTTCTAAGTACAAACTAAGAAGCAGCACAGCCTTCTTTATTTTTGGCTAAGAATAAAAAAGAAAAAAAGGTTGTCAAATATGACGTACTAATACCATATGATAAAAGCTGGTTATATTCCCACTTGGCTGAAGATGGGATAAAAGGGCAATAACATTGGCAGAATCCCGAGCACTTTCAAGTATATACAGAAACCAGACAGATTCATGATTTATCTCGTGCAGACTTCCCCTCGTTTTTCAGATGTACGAGCACTCCTTAACAAAGAACTTACCTGCATTCTAAGACCTATACATATCCTCACCCCATCACTTTCTCTTCTTATCTTCCTTTTCTCTTTCAAGAACAACGGGAGCTGCCGGTATACTGAACCACCACTCTCTCAGCCTCCTCATCCATCTTTCACTACTTGCTTTCCGTAGAGGAGAATATCTTGTAAAACTCTCCAAGAAAACCATTAACAATATGTACTTACTGGGAAGAAGAACGAGCATCAGCGCCGACAGAAAGAGAGCTACTGAAAATTTCTCACTTGCCTAATAAGCACGAGTAACAAACAATTTTACTTGTGAATACAAATATTTCAAAAACTAAGGAATAGAGAGTTGGAAAACAGAATATGACACTTTCAAATCTTTATTCTGGTTACCTGAGGGTAAATGGACATCATTAAGCCACGCAATTTCAGGAGGACTATGTTTGTGTCCTGGATGAACCCTTCAGCTTGGGAAATTGCATTTTGAACAGCCAAAAGCTGCTCCATTGTGTTCATCGCAGGAGGGGCTATAACCTTGACTTCATGAAAAGCTTTCCCCCCACTAAAGTACTTATTAAGTACCATGAAAACTGCGAGAAACATGAGCCCAAATGCAAAGGCATAACCGAGCAATCCCCTGCGAAGCATATACAGGCGCATGATGCACTTGGATAAAGTCAATGCATCCGCAAGTCAAGAGAATATACCAAAATTAAAAAAGTGTGGAAGACTCCGTCGACGCAGATTGATCGTCCAGTAGAACACTTGATAAGCTTTTTAAAGGCCACATACACTATCTGTTTTGTGCAAAATAAATGACCATCTGATGTCAAAACACCATACAAAAATCCACAACACGTAGAGTGCAAGAAAGATTTTAGTCAATCTACAGTTGGCTCTTACAGCCATAGACCATTTTTGCCCAAAAACCATAATAAATTATCAGGTAGACTTTACCGATCACCTTTCCAAAATTGGATAACACTCACCCTACCTACTCAGACATTTCACAAAACATTCTACAAAACAGCGAAAAAAAATGAGAATAAATCGTTTAATCATAATTCCGGCCAACAAATTCATGTCATCATTCACACAACCAATAGCATATTCTGTCTAAGCAGGAAAAGAATATGAAGACAAAAGCTGGTATAACTCTAAACAGAAGGGTAGAGCCAACAAAAAGACCATCTTAACAGCACATTACCTGCAAATGATGTAAGTGATGGCCAAACAGAAGATGCAAGAGTGCAAAGGATTATCCCAATATGCCAGAGAAAGAAGCCACTTGCCAACTTCAATAAGAGGAAACAGTAACTCCTGTGGAATGAGTAAAATATGAACAAAGATCTTAACAGAACGATGTAAATATGATAAATTCAGCTAGTTGGGATGGGACGCCGCTACAACCATATTGTTCCCACCTTTATTTAGTAACATAAACACGTAGAGACAACAGTAATGTCAAACCTATATAAATAGATAGTAACTTTTCTCTTTTGCCAGTAGGAAAGTAATGATTGAACCACAATCATCATTAATACCTTCATGACTGCCATGTTGGTATCAATCCCATCAACTTTAACTTCATCAACAGTTGCTTGTGCCACAACCACCTTTTTATAGCTGTTTCTAGATTCTCTCACCACTCTTTCTAATGAACTGATTTCACCCACAGCTATCTCGCCAACAACAAGCCCTGCTTCATTTAGGCTATTAGAACCACTCCCAAAGAACCCAAGGTTAGAAATCATGGCGAGGGAGGAAATGGAATACATCCCACCACCCCCATGATCGTAACGATTAGTATGGTCTAGTTCCCTTATGGATGACCTGTTTGCAAGAGCTTCCAGTATTAAGTCTCCACCAGGAAGTTGGTCACAGAGATTAAACATAAGAAGATCCTCACAGTGAAGAGGGCCTGAGGAACTAAATTCTCTAATGGCCTGTATCCGTAGGATTCCCAGTACAGCCATTGAAAGTGCTTCATCTCGTTCCACTCCAGTGATCTGGAATTTCTTAATAAAGCGGTGCGCATATAAAATCTCCCGAACTATTGCCAACCAATAGTCACGACGAGCATGTCCTTTGAGTTCAGGAAACTCCATGACAACAGGTTCCAATCTGCATGAAGTGAAGACATTAAGAAAAAGATGCAGGGAATCAAATGACCTAATTTGATTTCAGAAAGATGAATCATAGAAGTGAATATCAAACTTTAAAGAAATGCATCATGCCTTACAATGATGTTGATTTGTACATGATTGCCTTGTCAAACAACCTAGTGCCCCATGGTCCAGTCAACTCGGGCCTGACAATCTGTTTCAGATCATCTGATAAATCATACTTTTTGGCATCGTCATAAGATACCATCCGGAGAGATTCAAAATAAAGGGCATGATCAGTCAGTGTTAAACGACCTGCACGGACGCAACACCAAAGAAAGAAATATAAGTGATAAGGAAAAGAGAAAAAGAAAAACTACAGTCACTGGTCAATGCTGCTATTCTTTTTAAGTGAGGGACAAAAAGCCTTGAAGCTAAAGATCTTTGACCAATGGGACTTTTCATTTGATGGAAGAATTCTATATATACTGAAAAACCAACATCTAAGAATGTTGATCCTTGATACATACCAGGCCATGTAGACATTCCTACATGTTCAAGTACTGGTTGTGTTGTTACGGTTCCATCCACTTCAAGAATCTTCTCTCCTCTAGAAGATCGAACACCTGAAAGGAGGGATGATTCTGACTGGGACTTCAATTTTTTTATAGCTCTACAAGGACAAATACAAGATTAAGAGAGTTTATGCAAAAAAAAAAAAAAAATAGATGACAGAGAATAAACATGAAGATATGCTAGGGCAGCATTGTTTTTGAATATCCAAATACATTTCATAATAGAGAGTAAAACTTTTTCTCAACTATGCAATAATTGCCTTCTCCAAATAACTTGTATGCAAAAAAAAATAATAATAATAATAATAACTTGTATGCAGCAAATAGAGATGTAGTACCTTTCCAGCCCCGTAAGGTACTTATCATAGACAGAAAAATGAAGCCGACCACCCGTAGAAGCGGTGAGCACTTCAAAAAGGTTTTCACTAATAACGACGTTTGCAATGATAGGGACAGCTGGAGCTATACGAGAGAAAGCTTGGACGCTGACGGTAACGTCTTCACCTTCCTGCATTAGGAACATTACAGTAAACATTTTGACTGGTCAAAGGTGCAGATTGCAGAATACCTAAGCAATATAATCATCCTATATAAGCAATTTCATCTAATTGTAGCAACCAAGCACTAAAGTCAACTAAGTAATCTTTGATTCATCTTCATTTCACTATGTTGTTGTTCACACTTACAAACAAGAACAGGCACAAGCTCACAAGTGAAGAGATATCAAAACCTCCCACCAAGAAATGCGTTCTTAACATTTATAGGAAGAATTGAGAAAGAAGGTACACTTAAAGTAAAACAGGTAGATGAAGGGAGACTGACATGAACTAAAGATTCACTGGCACCAGGTGTTTCCCAAGCTACCATCATGTCATACGTTAGGCGCCGGAATTTTTTATCAGCTAGATGGCTGGTTACTTGAAGTGAGAGTGCAAGTGTCCTGAAGCAACAATATTCCAAGAAGTTCCTCGCATAAACTGATGGATGCTTTACGGAATCAGAAGCCTCTTTGTTGAAGCTCTCCTGAAGCTCAATCGTTGGAGTACCAAGGACTCTGCATTTAAGCATTGCTTGTCGTAAAGAGAGATAACATGATGATGTGCCATACCAAATCCAATGATACGATATTGTATTAAATTACCAACTCTCGAAGGGCCTCAGATTTATCCTCACAATCGAAGTAAAGGATTGCAGAAAACAGTTAATATAGGTCCTGGGTGCTTACTTCGAGCAACGGCGAACAACAATATTTGCTATCGGAGATAGCTCCGGTATCCAGTTACTTCGAGCCGACGGAGACTTCCCCATTTCTTCAAATTCTTCACCAAATAAGGTCCGGTTCCCAATTAACCACTTAAACGAACCTTCTCTCACTAGACCCTCTAACATATTCCTGGTCTTGCTTGCCACGGCCATCTCGAGAATGTCCAGCTCTATGTAATCCGAAACGTAAGCAAACACCCTCGAATCTAAAACCCAGCCCCACCAATTATAGGACCAGCAACTTCCACTCGAACGCTCTAAAACCAGAACTCAAAAAACCAAACTCGAACTCCAATTGCTTCCCCTTTGTCCAACACGAACAAGAACAACAACAAAACAACTGACTTACTGATATCACCTCCAATCACGCCAAACCAACCAAAATCGCAGCTCAACAGCCAAATTCAATCACATGTAAAAGAAGTCCAAACACGGCAGCGCGATAAGTTCTTCGACTACAGCACCGCACGGGGAAAGATACCTGTCCACGCAATACCCAGGAATTTGATTTGAGCTTCAATCCCACGAGAATTCTTCCCACACACAAACGAGACTTTCGAGACCTAGCGTCCGATCAACGATTCAGTACTGCCCACCAGACGCGTTTGCCCAATCCGTGAAGCCACAAGCAAACAAGGAAGCCACAGGGGAAGACGGGTCTCCGCAGCTTTCACAAGGGGGAACTGATTTATCTCACTCAATTAAGATTTATCCAGAGAAGAAGCGGCGCGAAGATAGGGAAGGGAAGAGAATGAGAGAGAGAGAGAGAGAGAGAGAGAGAGGCGAAGCAGTAGTAAGAGAGCGATGGAGCTTAGCTTTCCAGTCATCAATAAGAAGCTTTCCTTCTTCTGGACAAAGGCATAGTGGGGAGGGAACGGAGCAGATCCGCAAGGACACGTGTCTTCAGTGCATCGGCCGTGAGCTGGAAGGTTTTGGTATGCGAAGGTGAGGCAGAGGTGATCAGCGGGCGGGCCGGGCCCGACTCAGATCGGACAGCCCAGAAATCATTTCTCAGATGGGCCTCCAGACAAGAAGTATTGTGGGCTGGTGGGCCCATAGGAGGTGAAGCTGGGCCTCAGCCTCTGGCCCATGATCAGCTCTATGCTAAGATCAGCATAATGGAAATTGGTCCAATTTATTGCCTAAACATAGCCAAACCGCACTAATACTACAATTCGACAAAGACTAACACAAAAAAGATTTCAAAAATATCTTCCTAAAAATGATCTCTTTTATCACTTTAAATAAGTAGTAAATCAAAAATATTTTCACTACCGACAACAATTTATATTAAGACATTTTCGTGAGAGATAAAAAAAAGATTATGGTCAATATATTGGCAAATGACGATCATATCTGGAAAAATATTTTTCAAATTATTCATTTTTCCGAACTCTAAGACAACCATAATAAGAATTGAAGCTTGGCATGAGGAACGCCATCAAACTCATTCCATATCTAGCTAGCATGATCCAAAATAGAAACATATCAAACTTGTTTGGCACAATCACACCGACAATCTCCGCCTAAGAATTTGTTGACATCGATGGCGGCCGGTCCTTAAGCTTAAAAGCTAGACTGGAGTTTTTAATCGAACCCGTCGCGCATATCTACAGATCAACTCGACTTGCAAATAATTTCCTCCTATGATGTTTCGATCCCCAAATTATTAACTCATCAAAAAAGTCATAAACCTATCACACTTTTATCAATTTGGTCCTAAATCTTTTAAGTTTGTAAATTTAGTCAATTCAGTCATAAACATTTTTTTTATATGTAAACCTTTTAGTATTTGCGTCAATTCAATCTATCCAGCTCACTTTGATCGGCCGACGTTGACGTGCATAATTTTTAATACTTTTCCAATTTTTTTTCTCCTCCTTCTTCCTCCAGCTAGCGGCGGCGACAAGCTGGAGCCTAGGGCTAGCGAGGTTCACCCCCACCGGCCACTGGTGAGGGTGAGGTGAACAAAGAATGTGACGCCCTAAAACATCACACGCTACACGTTCTATTTATGTTATTTATTATTATTCGCATGCAGATATATAAATTTTTTCGCATCATCATCCCTGACACAGGATCGCACGAGTTCACTAAATACATATGCATCATTCATTATGTACCACTGGTTTACCAAATGTACATAACATGGTTTTTACATTACATACATTAATGGACACACACCATACAAATACATAGACCTGGGAAAGGGGTAGGATCACCTATCTCCTTTACTTCACTCCTCCATCGCCAAAAGTCCGCTTGTGAAAATGTCGATCAATGACTTTGGATCAATGACTTCACCCATTGATAGACCATCATCGCCCAACTCTGGAGGACCATCAAAACCTCTAATCGATCCCGCTAACTGACCCTCGACGTTAAAATACCAGGCGATATAGAGATGAGGAACACATTCCACAAGTCCAACGTCAATCTACATGTAAGAGGTACACTTAGTATACACCATAGCTTGTTTGGAAACGAAAAAATCTTCATAAATATATTATATATGCATTGTGGCTCCAAACAGACCGATGGTTTTGAAAAATAATGGGGTGAGCCAAGGCCCAGTAAACGAAATCTCTTAGTTTAAGGTAGGTGATCCCCTTACCGCTTGACCTGAAATTCGCAATCAAAATCATTCAAAGTATAATATATAAAGGCATGAACATACGTATGATTTTCTTCAATAATGACGTAGCATAATATCGCACATACGATGCATGCCAATGTCTTATTATATCATGATGTACCAGTATCACCTAGTGCGTCATCATCATGCATCAATGTATACATATGAACATGCATAAGCATCTTTACTTTCATCCTGAAACTCCCGAGGCTTTCTGACATACGAGGCATCTCGACATACGGGGCATCGCAACTCCACGGCATCCTGCAACATCCACCCACATGGCATCCTCACACACAAGGCATCGCAACTCGATGGTATCTCGAAACACTCCTTGAAGCTTCTCGACACACGGGCATCGCAACTCTGCAGCATCATCGCCACCTCAAGTGGACGACGGAACATAAACTTTTACATAATTATAATGCAAAGATGTGCTCGTGAAATACATTGAATTCAACATTTTTGCACCCTGTTTCTCAAATCATCGTGCATAAGTATGTTCATGTGTTGCTTCTCAAACATATTGATTTTCATTCATCACTTCGGCAACCTAAGAGATGAGTACGTTAAAAGTACAACTCATTCCTTAATGAAACATGTCAAAAATTTATTCATGAAATCGGATTTTTTTAATGTTATATTATATTACTCGGGAACTCATTGTTCGGCAACACGAAAGCAGAAAATAAAAAACTCCCACAACAAACAGCAAATTTATGAAAACAGCAACCTTCGTTGTATTTTTATTTTTATTTTATCATTAAATTATAATATAATATAGTTATTTTAATAATACTATAGTCGGTCATCTTGTCAGCTCCCATAATTCGGCAACAAATGGTGCAGACTCGGTAACTTTGTGAGTTTTTTTCCAAAATAATATTAAAAAAATTAATATTTATAAAATTAATATAAAAAAAATAATATTTATGATTTTAGGTCTCCCTCGACAATTGAATTGCCGAGGGAGACCTAGGGGCCCACGAGCGGGCCCCTCTCCCTGGAAGATGGGGGGTTGCAGGCCCCCCATGTGGGGGCCGCAACCTTTCCCCACTCCCTCGGCAAGTGAATTGCCAAGGGAGGGGGAAACTCCGCTTTTTTTAAATAAAAATAAAAAAAATATTTATAATATTAGATTAAAGACCCAAAATTTAAAATTTTGGGTCTTGCATTTTTAATTTGTTTGCTTTGCTCGGCAGTTGGACTGTCGAGCAAAATATTTTAATTTTTTAATTTACGTAAATGTTTTTTTGACGCCGCCTCGTCGCTTCGCGGCCCCGTCGTAAAAAAAATATTTACGCGCTTCGACTCTAAAAAAAATGAGCGAATGAGCGAGGCAACGTCGTTTGTGATCTTATTTACGTAAAAAAAAAATATTTACCCACCTCGCTTTTCTCTAAGCGAGATATGATCGCTCCGCGGCCTTAGAGCGAACGCCAATGCCATCACCTCGCTCGTTCGCTTGCTTTTCTCGGAGTCGAGACGCATAAATATATTTTTTTACGTAAATATGATCACTTCGCAGCCCCACGAGCGAACGTCGTCGCCTCGCTCATTCGCTCGCTTTTCTCAAAGTCAAGGCGCGTAAATATTTTTTTTACCTAAACATGATCGCTTCGCCGCCCGCAAGCGAACGTTGTCGCCTCGCTCGTTCACGCACTTTTCTCGGAATCGAGGCGCAAAAATATTTTTTTACGTAAATATGATCGTTCCTTGGCCCCATGAGCGAACGTCGTCCCATCGCTCGTTTGTTAGCTTTTTTTGGAGTCGAGGTGCACAAATATTTTTTTTTTACATAAATATGATCGCTTTGGGGTCTCGTGAGCAAACGTCGTCGCGGCTTGCTTTTCTCGAAGTCAACACGAGTAATTTTTTTTTTTACGTAAATACGATCGCTCCGCGACCCCGCGAGCAAATACCGTCGCCTCGCTCGTTCGCTCGAGGCACATAAATATTTTTTTTACATAAATATGATCGGTCCGCGAGCAAACGCCGTCGCCTCGCTCGTTTTTCTTGGAGTCGAGGTGCATAAATATTTTTTTACGACGGGATCTCGAAGTGATGAGACGGCGTCGAAATAATATTTACGTAAATTAAAGAGCAAAAATACAAGTAATGTCATGATATTGTTTGCTCGAGGTAATTCAATTGCCGAGGGAGATCTAAAATCGTAAATATTATTTTTTTATATTAATTTTGTAAATATTAATTTTTTTAATATTATTTTGGAAAAAAAAACTCAGAAAGGTCACGTGAAAGTAGGGGGAATGTCATGGAAAATGGGAAAATGGGACTTTCTTTTTTGAATTCGAACGTCGCTGCTTCGAAGACATTATGGACTTTTTTTGCTACACGTTTAGTTTTGAAACCATTTCTTTTGTCCTTTTTTTTTTTTTCCGGATCATGACATTACTTGTATTTTTGCTCTTTAATTTACGTAAATATTATTTCGACGCCGTCTCATCGCTTCGAGATCCTGTCGTAAAAAAATATTTACGCACCTCGACTCCAAGAAAAACGAGCGAGGTGATGGCGTTTGCTCGCGGACCGATCATATTTATGTAAAAAAAATATTTATGTGCCTCGAGCGAACGAGTGAGGCGACGGTGTTTGCTCGCGGGGTCGCGGAGCTATCGTATTTACGTAAAAAAAAAAAAACTCGTCTTGACTTCGAGAAAAGCAAGCCGCAACGACGTTTGCTCACGAGACCCCAAAGCGATCATATTTATGTAAAAAAAAAATATTTGCGCGCCTCGACTCCAAGAAAAGCGAACAAACGAGCGAGACGACGACGTTCGCTCATGGGGCCAAGGAACGATCATATTTACGTAAAAAAATATTTTTGCGCCTCGATTTCGAGAAAAGTGAGTGAACGAGCGAGGCGACGACGTTCGCTCGCGGGCGACGAAGCGATCATGTTTAGGTAAAAAAAATATTTACGCGCCTTGACTTTGAGAAAAGCAAGCGAATGAGCGAGGCGACGACGTTCGCTCGTGGGGCTGTGAAGTGATTATATTTACGTAAAAAAAAATATTTATGCGTCTCGATTCCAAGAAAAGCAAACGAACGAGCGAGGTGACGGCGTTGGCGTTCGCTCTAGGGCCGCGGAGCGATCATACCTCGCTTAGAGAAAAGCGAGGCGGGTAAATATTTTTTTTTTACGTAAATATGATCACAAATGCCGTTGCCTCGCTCGTTCGCTCATTTTTTTTAGAGTCGAAGCGCGTAAATATTTTTTTTACGACGGGACCGCGAAGCGACGAGGCGGCGTCGAAAAAATATTTACGTAAATTAAAAAATTAAAATATTTTGCTCGACAGTCCAACTGCCGAGCAAAGCAAATAAATTAAAAATACAAGATCCAAAATTTTAAATAATTTATTTTTTAATCTAATATTATAAATATTTTTTTATTTTTATTTAAAAAAAGAAAAAAAAAAGGGTTTCTCCCTTCCTCGGCAATTGAATTGCTGAGGGAGTGGGGAAAGGTTGCGGCCCCCACATGGGGGGCCTGCAACCCCATCTTCCAGGGAGAGGGGCCCACGAGCAGGCCCCTAGGTCTCCCTCGGCAATTCAATTGCCGAGGAAGACCTAAAATCGTAAATATTATTTTTTTATATTAATTTTTAAATATTAATTTTTTTAATATTATTTTGGAAAAAACCTCTAACTTTGTGGAACTGTTGATCATTCGGTAATTTTTTTTATTATCTTATAATAATAATAATAATAATAATAATAATAATATAACATTAAACTGCCTTGGTCAACTTATTTGAACTGACGGACTCCCCTGACCACTCAGTCATGAAATTCGATAAAACAAATCAATCGGTAGCTCATCATCATTTTTTTTTTTTACGGTAACTTTGCAAGAAATGATTGGCAAGTCCCACTAGCCAACCCTTTTCCCTCTTTTCATCCCCCGTAATTCTGATTCTCATAAAATAATCCAACACACATCTTAACAAATAAAAACAAAACAATTAGCACACGTTAACTTCACTGACCATCTCTCTCTCTCACTCTCTCTCTCTCTCTCTCTTTAAACCAACGTGTAACTAAACTAGCAAACAACAAGCAATCAAGTCCAGAGCACTGAGTAGACCATTCTAACTTAACGCTTAGAGTTTTCACTTACCTTGAAGATAACTTGAGCCAAAAATTGAAGTTTTAGTTTCCTCCAAATCAAGCAAACAAAATCGAATATCAACGTATGTTTTATTTCGAAAACGACAAAAACTTTTTAATAAAAAAGGAATCGATAATATACTCGTCCGAAATCGAACGACGAAGGCAGAGATTTTTAATAACACAATCGTGAAACCTTCGTTATATTCACAAAATTGAAAGCGAAAGAGTGGAGAGAGCGGTAGAAGTTGTTAAGTGCAGTGAATGAGTGGGGACCTTATCGCCTTTTATATAGAGTGCTTCTTGCCCATTTGGCAAGTGAAGAACGAATGAAACTTAGCCATGGTTAAAGGAATTAATTAATTGCCTTCGGGTTAAAATAATGATTACAAGGGCATGTGTCCCAATAAGATTAATTCAAGTGGCACTTAGGTTTATTGGTAGGGTACTTGTGGTTTAATGTGATTAGCTACAAGAGAAGATATTTTAGTAAATGAAAAGAAGGAGTGGTTTTCCGTCGGCCAAGTTTTGGGATGAATCATTTCTTGCATTTATAGACTAAGGCCAAATTTGTTGAGATAATACATGACCTCATCTCTACTTAACTTCTTCGGCAAGTTAAGAGATGGAGTATTCACCGATTAGCAAAAGAATAATAAATACGTGAACAAGAAATTGGTGTCCATTTCAAATATTGGTACATTCAAAAGATATTTCAAGTCCATCAAAACGTTTTGCAAAATTTACCGAACATAAATAATTATATAATTTAGTAAATTTAAAATCTACTACTTATTTAATATGTAACTCGAAGCATATCAATCTCTATTAACAATCAATCGTATTTTGTCACCATTCTATAAAATTGATACGAAATGAATATCGAGCAATCAAAACATATTTCTCGAGAATTATAAACATTGAAATATATTTCGTGTTTGCTAAACTACACATATCAACCAATTTAAATTCTGACGTGCGACAAATATCACCTACAAATTTCAGCATAAGAACATTAGAAGTGCCAATATTTGTGTACGGTGCTCACTTTAGTGCTAATATTTTTTTTTATCACTTCAGTGCCAATTTTTGTCAAAAAATGATCATTTCAGTGCCAACAGTACACGTGTCATGATTTCCGACAAGCCACGTCAGATCACATTGGGACACGTGTCATGATTTTCGACAAGCCACGTCGGATTTGACACTGAAATGATCGTTTTTGACAAAAATTGACACTGAAGTGATCCAAAAAAAAAATTGACACTAAAGTGAGTGTCGTATACAAATATTGGCACTATTGCTGTCCTTCTGCCTACAAATTTCTATACAATGTAATGTAACATAAGAATTTTCAGGATCTCAAAAAGAAGAAAGGAAAAAAAAAGAAAAAAATTGATTTTTTAAATAATATTAAAAATTATCCACGTCAGTGTCGCCTGGCATCCACGTTAGAGTCGGATGGCCAAAGCTGGTCGGATGAATTGAATCGGCACAAATGCTAAAAGGTTTATGATTGAATTTGCATAGAAAAAAAGGTTTAAGACTGAATTGGCATGAATGCAAAATGTTTAGGACTAAATTTGCAAACTTAAAAGATTTAGGACTGAATTGGTAAAAGTGTAATAGGTTTATGACTTTTTTGATAATTTTTCCCGATTATATGTGCCATTGTACATTAATCTTGTGATTGTGATATCATAACAGAACAAAATTTCATTACGGAATCAGGAAGCTTGGAGAATCTGGCTGAAGTATCACTAGTACAGAATTCCTGGAGCGCTAGTCGTACTTGATACCCAGAGTTTAGTTGTTATGTCGAACTTTGGGTTTAGCAAATTCTAATAGTTCAAAGTTCTTAAGTCTCGAATTAGCCTTCTGTACAGTTTCATCCTATATCTTCACTAGAGAATTCTCCTATGTCGAGGATTCCGATGACCTTATGTGGAGTAAATTCCTAACTGATGAAACTCTACTGGTCTACATGGATAAGGTAAAATACAGATCGAAATCGGGGTGGTGACCGAAAACACGGGTTTGTTTGGAGTCGACAGCATACAAAACTGAAACATGTGCCTCAAAGATCAACTATACATTGAGATCCTGATCACTAAGCCAACTTCATCATGGATTACTATACCTATACTGGATTGGTATTTCTCTCCCAACTCATCCTTGGTAATGATCTTCTAAAATACCTAAGTTTGTCTTGCTGAGGTTCATTTAAGTGTCATTCGGTCCTTGAAAATATCTCGAAAGCTTTCAATGTGAAACCGTGGGCCGAGACGGAAGCTTTTCATGTTGCAAAATTTCCTAAAATATGGGCTTACATTAATTAATTGAATTTCTATTTTTCAAATAATCGGGTTAATGGATATTCCAATATATATATATATATATATATATATATATATGTGTGTGTGTGTGTGTGTGTGTGTGTGTGTGTGTGTGTGATCCTTTAGTGATCTTATTGAATTGGGTTTTGGCATCTATGAATAACGGGCCTAGTTGAGCAGCAACGTGTATGCAATTGTGTTTAACTGAAGCCCGTGATGGGAGGGGCCCAGTTAACACACTAATGATTAGGGTTTGCTAGGTCCCCTCTCTAGCCTATGAAAGGATAGGTTACACCTATCAGCCGCTTTATCCCATTGAGAGATGCTATATCGAGATAGGCCATAAAGAGGAAGATCGGCATTCCAATAGATCGTTGATCTATTTTTCTTCGAGAATAGCAATGGCACAAACATGTACGTTTTAATTCCGCTGCGCATCTCTTATGGTGTCTTACATTCATATATGGATCTGGCTGTTCTGAATAATTGATGTTTATATATTGAGAAATTCTTCACATGTGGTATCAGAGCATGGTCATATATGATTGTAGAATCCATAAAGTTAATGAAATCATTTTCTGTGCGTGTCTCTTAGATTCGAATGGCACATACAGATATTCATCACTTTCGATTCTAGTTGTTATTTTATGCCTCGTTTTTTAAAAGCAAGAAGAGCTTACGTGAGCACTACAAGACAAAAAGGGCATCCATATATAATCCTTATATTATATTATATTATGTGGGGGCCCATGGAGGTAAAAGAAAGAAAAAAAAAGAGGTGATTTCCTTTGCTAGTTGGTGCGCCTGGTGTGTGCAAAAGAGAAAAGGGTTTCTCTTTTCTGACAAGTCTAATGCGCCGAGCCGCACAAGAGACAGAAGCCGAGCAGCACCAAAAGGAAGAGGAGCAGCACAACGAAAATCTGGTGCCGTCGTTCAGTAGACTCACAGGAGGAGTTAATATCGTAGGAGCAGAGGACTATTTCGGACCCACGAAGGAGTCCCGTTCTTTGCACACGATCAGGAGCGACGAACACGCACACGACAAATTTTTCTTTGTGCCGCGTGAGTTTATTATTTATTATATCCAATTGAGTTGTTTTATCTGCAAACACTTGGGGTTTGGGTATAATTTAGGTGCGGGAAACACGAGCGTATTGAGCGATTGTAAATCCGATTCTCCGATATAGTGGATTGTTCTTGCTGGCTCTCCCCGTGGATGTAGGTACCGACATTCGGACCGAACCACGTTATATCTGGTGTCCTTTATCGTTCCTCGTTATTTTCTCTGAGCTTTCGCATTGACGTATTTGCAAGATCCTAATTAATTTTCGCGTTAGTATTACAACAATTGGTATCAGAGCTTGGGTCAGATTTCTGGATTGTGATTTGGGGCTTTTGCTTGTCTGGTTATTATCTGGAATTCTGTTGCTGCAATTATGACTGGGGTGAAAGCTGAAATTGAGAAGTTTAACGGGAGGAACAACTTTGGGTTGTGGAGCCTCAAGATGGAGGCATTATTGACAACTCTAGGTTTGGCAGAAGCATTGGAGGGCAAAGCTAAGTTGCCTGAATTAATGAAAGATGCTGATAAAGATGTGTTGATGAGGAAAGCTAGGAGTCAAATCCTGTTGAATTTATCGGATGAAGTGCTAATAGAGGTAGGCGAGGAGAAGGATACCGCAGCATTGTGGGCAAAGCTTCAGTCACTCTATGTAAAGAAGGGTTTGAACAATCGCTTGTACATGTTGAAGATGATGTTCCAGTTCAGATATATTGAAGGTACGTCTATCAGAACCCACCTAGATGAATTTAATAAACTCATGATTGATTGGAAGAATGTCGGTAAGATTCTTGAAGATGAAGAGCAGAGCATGATGTTGTTGGCTTCTTTACCAGAGTCATGGGAGCACTTTACTGACTCTTTACTACAGGGGCGTACTTCGATTACCTCAGAGGAGGTAAAGTCCGCTTTGTTTTCTAAAGAGTGGCAGAGAAAGTTGCGAGATGACAGTCTGGCGCAGGATGTAGCGCATGGACTAATGATTCGGGGTAGAGAGCAACATCGAGGGTCCAGTAGCAGCAGAGGTAAAAGCAGGTCTAAATCACGCCATAGAAAATCCAAGGGGCGCGTGAAATGCTTTGAATGTCATGAGGAAGGGCACATCAGGAGAGATTGTCCTAAGTTGAGAAATATAGGTGATAAGCAGAAGGCCACAGTCAGTGTGGCGAATATTGCTGAGAAGAGCACTAGTGATGCAGATGCTGTTTTATGTGTGACTACAGGTTCGTCAGGAGACGAATGGGTGCTAGATCGGGGTGTTCTTATCATATAACGCCTCATAGGAACTGGTTTACTACTTACCAGACTGCATATGGTGGTAGAGTTCTATTGGGGAATAACGCAGCTTGCAAGGTTGTGGGGATAGGGACAGTTCGAATTCAGATGCACGATGGTGTAGTTCGCACATTGACAGACGTGAGGCATGTACCGGAGCTCAAGAAGAACCTTATTTCTCTGGGGACACTCAATGATATCGGGTGTAAGTACACCGCTGAAGGTGGAGAGCTGAAGATCTCTCGAGGTGCCATGACAGTGATGAAAGGGAAGAAAGCGAATTCTCTATATCATCTACTGGGAGAGACCGTGACAGGAGCTGCTGCAGTTTCATCAGGTGAGTCAGATTCTGACTTGACTCGTTTATGGCATATGCGTTTAGGGCACATAAGTGAGACGGGTATGACAATGCTGAGTGATAGGGGGTTGTTAAAGGGTCAGAAGACAAGTAAGTTAGACTTATGTGAGCACTGCATCTTTGGGAAGCAGCGCATGATTAAGTTTACTACAGGTATTCATTCGACCAAGCAACCGGTTGAGTATATTCATTCAGATGTCTGGGGCCCATCTCCGGTTCCTTCGAAAGGAGGTGCCCGTTATATGCTGACTTTTATCGACGATTATTCCAGGAAGGTATGGGTATACTTTCTGAAGCACAAATCTGATGTGTTTGATCGGTTCAAGAAATTTAAGGCATTGATTGAGAAGCAGTCAGATAAACAGATCAAGTGCTTGAGAACCGATAACGGCATGGAGTTCTGTGGTAAAGATTTTACCGAGTTCTGCGAGAGAGAATGTATTGTTAGACACCGCACAGTACCTGGGACACCATGTCGCGACCCTCTCGAGGTTCGCCGTGGGCTCTCGAGGGCTAATGGGCCGTCCAGTCTGGTCGAACGCGGGCCTCTCCCAAGGTCCGTTACCCAAATCGCAACGGAGGTATGCGTAGTCGACCTTCAGTGTGGTCTAGTGACATGTGCTAAGTGTGCATGCCATGGAGTCGCCACCAATCATTTTTTGGAGGGTATGATTGGACCACCCTATTGAATAGTCGGGAGTTTCTATTCAATTCTACGATAACCAGAGAAATGGGTTCGGGGACTTAGTTACGTCAACTGTCAGAGTTGACGCCCTTTCGGTACCTAAGTTGATTGAATTTTCTGCAATTTTTCTCAATTTTTTTTTTGAATTTTTCCTTAATAATTCATTTTTTTGAATTTTTTTATTTGATTTTTTTTTATAAATTTTCTGAAAATAAATCCCAACTGACGGTCCCTAACTCGCCACGTGGCGTCTCGGTGACAATCGAATCATTTTAATTTTTGTAAAATTCGAAATTCATTTCTTTTAATGTTAAAAATATTTTTTTATTTTGAAAATCATCGGATCACGACACGTGGCTCATCTGCAGCCATCCAATCTAGCATTTTTTTGTTTTTGTTTTTGTTTTTATAGGACGCAACACAATGCAAAAAATAAAGAAGATATTAAGTCATTATACAACATAAATATAAGCAAATGAGATGGTATCCGGTGAATTTTACGACGTCAGAGTCCGTCGGTGCTCGTGCAACAATGTGTGGGGGTATAAACCACCAGCAAGAGGCTCGGCCTTCCGATTCTGGGGTAGCACAATATAATTTACAGAAAATAAATGAATAGAATGCCTTGGACACCAATAGGAGGCTCAGCCTTCCGATTCTGGGTCTAATAAGTAAAATGTAGAAAATGCTCACTTTTATTAAATGCAATACAACACAAATTAACTATATGATGCATGAAATGCTAGGACATAAAGTAAATACACATCAAATATTCAGCAACCTTAAAACTCCAGAACATATCCTATCCTCTTAGGAAGCCATCACCGAAAATTTCACCTTAAAAGGAGTCCAAATGAGTGAGATATGACCACAATACCTCAGTTCGCTCGATTTTCGTCGACTGTTTTTCAAAAAATCACCATAATTTAACCAGACCTCGAAAATTCATGAAACCAACGGGAAATTGTTAAGGACATATTAACTTAACCCGTGGTGGTCAGAGGGAGGCGGAAAGGTCGCCGGAAGGGCTGATCGTAGAGGACGACGGCGGCGGCATAAACTGGTTGGTACAGGGTCAACAGCGACCTTTGCTCATTCAAACGGCTCTCCCGGACGAATGGCTGGGCCAAATGCGCCTTATAATATGTCCCTGGAAAGATAAGATGATAAGCTTTCTATTGGAGATAGTTTCACCTCGATCTGATATTGGATGACGGAGTTATGACTGGAACAGTGAGATGGTTTGGGCAGCAGCAGTTTGGTGGAAGATGGAAAAGAGAGAGAAATCAAAGGGAGATGAGAGAGGAAGAAGAAGAAGAAGGAGGAGGAGGAGGAGGAGAGGAAGGAGAGCACGGATGATGGAGGGAGGTGACTAAATACTAAAAATAAAATAATAAAATAATAATAAAATAATATACTAAAAAGTAAAAATAATAATAAAATAATCAAAAGTGAAGACAAAATGATTAGTCCCCTTTTCCTTTTAAATGATGATGTTTTCACTCCTTTTCCTTTTAATCATTACTAATATTTTTGTCAAATTCAATTTTATGGTGATCAGAGAACACCCGAAATCGAACTTGAATTTTACTGTTTTATGAGGTCCTAAAGTAAAGAAAATTAAAAATAAAAAATACCGACTATCTGTATATATTTTGTGACCTCAAATATTATTTTTCTTGATTTTCTTCTTTTTTTTTTTCTTTTTTTTTTCGAAAATATTAAAAAAATGAAAATTACGAAAATTATTTTTTTGGTCAAAATGGTTCATTTAGCTTGGCCAAGGTCACCAAAAATGATTTTTCAATTTTTCAACTTTTTATAGATTTTCTATGAATTTTTTTTAAATAAAGGAAAAAAAGGTTGATCAAAATTTAGGTGTCAACAGCTGCCCCTCTTTGAGAGGAATCTCGTTAGAGGTTTCTCTCAAAGATAAGGTGACACCTGAGTCCTGATCGACTCGACTCGGGAAACTAAAGGAAAATGAGTCATGACATCCAATCTTCATGCTTGTCCATGTATGCTCTTTCTTGAAGGGGGAAACATTCATTTGACATGAGAGAGTGAGATAGTAGAGAGACATACCTGCCACTTACCTGTTCGATGTTTGTGCGATTTTCGCGGTGTTTGATGGATTCAAGAGAATTTCTAGGAACTCGTTACTAGAGTATCCTAGAGAGGTTAAGCTCTGACCCGTATGGTAGGTCAAACCATAATGGGATTCCTAACTGATAGGAATCTAAGGAAGGCGCGTCCCATTTGGGATTTGCTAAGGATTTTGATCCGTATGGTGGATCAGACCATTGAGTTGACCATTTAAGTGATTTTCACTATTGGATTGACCCTTCAGGCGGTTTCTACCTTTGATTGACCCTTCAGGCGGTTTCTACCATTATTTTGACCCTTCAGGCGGTATCTACCTTGTTTTGACCCTTCAGGCGGTATCTACCATTGATTTGACCCTTCAGACGGTTTCTACCATTGATTGACCATTCGGGCGGTTTTTACCTTTGTTGACCCTTCAGGCGGTTTCTACCTTTGTTTGACCCTTCAGACGGTTTCTACCTTTGTTGACCCTTCAGGCGGTTTCTACCTTTGTTTGACCCTTCAGGCGGTTTCTACCTTTGTTGACCCTTCAGGCGGTTTCTACCTTTGGTTTTTGCTTTGAAAAGGGGTCTCATGACGAGGGTTCTCCACGTCCGATGAGACTGCTTGAATTTTTAAAAGGGGTCTCATCACGAGGGTTCTCCACGTCCGATGAGACTGATTGAATTTTGAAAAGGGGTCTCATGACGAGGGTTATCCACGTTGTCGCGACCCGTCCGAAAGCGGACGCAGCTAATGGATTACCGATCGCGGGCCTTGCACCGCACCGGAGTGCGGATCGCGGGCTTTGGATCTGCGCGGGCCCTCCCAGGCCCATACCAAATCGCGGCGGGAGTTTTCTTTTAATGGGTTCGACGATAAGAGTCGATCGCTTTTGACCTTCAGTATGGTCGTGGTGGCATGTGCAACTTGTGCATGTATTTGGAGTCGCCACCGGTCTTTCTTGGAGGGTAGACCGGAAACCTTACTGACCGATTGGGAGAGATCGATCAGTTCTGCGGAACCTGAGATTTTGGGTTCGGGGACTTGGTTACGTCGGTGTCATTACCAACGCCCTTTCGGTACCTAACGCGAGTGATTTTCCTAGCTAAGAGTTCATGCAGGGGCAATTTTAGGTGAGGTAGGCTTGATTCAGGGTTTCATGCAGATTGGAAGACTATTCCTATCAATCGCAATCAATTTAAATGAAAGCGCAATCAAGTGCATAAATAAATCACATCAATACACATCAATTCAAATCAACGGCTTCCTAATATAGCCATAAGGGTTTTGGGGAGGCGTGATTTAGGACTAGGGGTAAAATGGGAAGATTTGGAGGCGATTTAGCCCGAAGGGCAAAATCGTAAATTTTTGGAATATTTGGATACCGAATTACCCAAAATATTACATGGCCAGTTGACTGTGGCCATTTCCCATTTTTGAGAATTTTTTTGGAATTTCTTGATTTTTCTTCAATTTTTTGGAGGACAATTCGCCCAAAGGGCGAAATCGTCATTTTAGAAGAGTCGGGGTTCAAAACACCCGGGATGAGCCTTGGCCAGTTGATTGTGGCAATTTCCTATTTTTTTGGGATTTTCCTGAATTTTTTTAGAATTTTTTTGGAAGACGGTTTGCCGGAAGGGCAAAACCGTCATTTCTGGAAAGATCGGGGGTCGAAAGACCCGGAACAGGTCATGACCAGTTGAATGCGGCCATTTCCTATTTTCTGAAATTTTTTAGAATTTTTCTGAATTTTTCGATTTTTTTTGAATTTCTTATGATTTTCTATTTTTTATTGATTTTTTTGAATTTTTTTTATTTAATTAATGTTATTTTATTTCGAAAATAGTGATGCGGATTGGGCTTCCAAGCCCAACCCTTCTAAAACCGCGGGCTAAGAAAGGACATGAAGCCCAAAAGAATATCAAGGAACAAAACCCAACTTTCCTTCTAAAGCCCACCATGCAACCCATTTCCTTTCCCTTCTTTTCTCTCAATTTTCAGACCATATCAACCCCAGCCGACCCAACATTTTAACGAGAAAGGCCCAAATTGCCAATAGATCCAAACCACAAGTCAAACCCACGCACACTTATCAGACTTCTTTATTCCTCATTTTTTTTCTTTTAATTATATTCTGATTTTGTTTATCTCTTTTCCTTTGCCCACATCATCCTCTTCCCTACGACAACCCTTTTTATAGGTGACGCCATGGGAGTTTCTTTGAGACCTTCGCGTCCACCACCTTCGGCCGTCGTCGACCCGTCGCTAATGAACGGAGAACCGAAAACAGCATTTGATTTTTGCTCCCCTTCGTACGACCTTAAGCCTAATTTTTAGCAACCTAACATGCATCATATATGAAATCTCATAGTTATCACTGACCAAATGCCAACGTCCAGCAAAACTTGACCATTTCAAACTCCATGTTGAGAGCTAATCTAATTATCATGCTACGTCGCATGAGATTGAGGAGGCTTACCTGGTCGAATGCGAGAACCGAGGACGTCGGGACATGTTGGTCGCGGCTGAGAAAGGTGTCGGGAAGCTCGGATCAGGACCGAGCAGGACCGGCAGGTGTCGGTCGTGCGCCGGGACGGCTGTTCCGCTGCTGAACAGGTGCTGTGGTGGTCCAATGAGTCGTGGCAGCCGGCGAGACTGTTTCGTGGACGGTCAACAGCTTCGGTCGGTCATAGAACAGGCTGGACAGCAGTGACAGAGAGGCTAAACAGGGCGTCGGGAAGCTTGGTGAAGGCTAGAAAGCCGCTGGGACTGAACGACGCTCAAATGAGGTGGTGGTGGTGACGGGCGCGAGAGCTGGTGATGACTTTTGGAAGCGTCGAACACGGTCGGAAGTGGAGAGAGGATCGTCGGGGTAACGGAATGTCACCGGATTCGGGTGCAGCGCGAACGGAGGCGTTTGGGGGCGGAGCAAAGTGGCGCAAGCGGCGTTGGCTCCCTGTTGCAACCTGCGGTGGCGCGAGGACTTCGGGTGGGCGTGGCTAGAGTTGGAAAGCGACGAGGTGAGATGGAGGCACGAAGCAAGTGGCATTCGGTGGTGGTTACGTGTGGTGAGGCGGAGTCTCGCACGTCCATGCTCAAGAAACCTGTATCTTATCGTTGGAGGCCGAGACCCTAAACCACCCCGTCGAACCATCGCCGTTGTTGTGGGTGTAAGGGACTGGAACAGCTCGCCATTTTGATTCCAAGATCGAGTCTGCTAGTGAAGTAGCCCTCAAGAGCAAGGCATCGGTCTTCCTTCTGGTCCCTTTTTCCCCATTGGCCGCAAAGCCATCTTTGATGAATGCAGCCCCAACGATCTTTCTTCCTCCGTTGCCTGGACGAAGAAAAAAAGTCTTCTTAAATTCTTCGCATGTGCCCTTGAAGAACCCGAGCTTCTTTTTTTTTTTTTTTGTGCCGTCCCATTGTCCTTTTCTCCTCAGCATCTTTTATTATTATCATATCCAAAAGAAATCCCCTCTAGCTATTCCTTTTGCCATCGAACCCTCCATCTCAGTGCTCTCTCCTCTTCTTTTATTTTTTTTTTCTTTCTTCACTTGCTTGCTTCCTCGTGGAACCCCTTCCACAGATTCCTCTCCCTCTTCTTTTCATTTCTTTTTCTCTTCCCCCCATCCCCCTCTTTTCTTTTCACTTCTTTATTCTCCCACTCAACTTTCTTTATTCTTCCACTCAACTTCACTATCCATCATCCGTGGCCAAAATGACACTTCTCCAACGTCCACCGCTAAAAAAAATAAAATAAAATAAAAAGATAAAAATAAAATAAAATAAAAATAAGAACCACACGTACATTCCCCTCCATTGTGTGAACAATTTAATCAAATTTCAACGTAGGGCAATCAAATCGGATGTCAAGACTTCAAAATTACAAAAATTGCAAATTAAAAGACATAATATGATTTTTTTGCTCGATTCGGGTTTATGTTTGTGAAGGAACATAGTGACCCAAGTCGTATTTTCAACATTTAAAGTGACACACTTGAAGAGGAATTTAAAACAAAATTATTGAATATTTTTGTGTATTTTTATGACCACGAATGGTACTTTTCTGATTTTTTGGGTATTTTCAATAATTAAAAAATTCGAAAAATTATTAAAAATTATGAAAAATATTTTTTGTTCAAAATTGACTCTTGAGGCTATGCCAAGGCCTCCAAAGCTGATTTTGCAATTTTATGAGTTTTTGGCTATTTTTAATTAATTTTGGAAATAAAAACTAAAATAAAAAATGACCAAAAATTAGGTGTCAACACACGTCCGATGAGACTGCTTGATTTTTGAAAAATGGGTCCTGGGACGAGGGTTCTCCACGTCTGATAGGACTCTTTCTTTTAAAAGGGTTTTTTTTTCTTTTTTTTAGAGATCCCGAAGTTCGTCGGGAATTCAGTTTTGACGCAGTGAAAGATTTTATTTTGACAAAGCTTTACTTGCGTCTGTTGAGGCGACATTCTGGGAGCTGGGTTCTCCAGGTATCCTGCAGAGGTTTGAGCCTGAAAGATTTTTCTTCACCAAGAAAACGTTAGTAATCTTTGGGAAGACCACGGCTGTTCATTTGACAAAAACCGTATGACTTAAGTTTTAATTGTGAAATGTGCATTTTGATGCTGGAGGTTATCCAAAGCATTCTTGCAACATGCAAATGTGATTACAAATCCCTTGCACGGAAAATCTGGATCAACAGTTTGAAAATTCCAAAAAGAGTTAGTTCAAAACATCAATTGGAATATTTCTCGACAATGAGGTCTTCTCACCTGTTTTGAGATAGTGGTTTTTATTGGGGATGCACTCAATTCCCTACTAACCTGTGCCTAGGTTTTAGGCTCATTCGCAGCGCATACATTTTGATCGGTCGGGAGGTCTTCCACGGGACCGTAATGTTGGGCTTGGATATTGGTTTTCAAGGGGGACCCGCTTTGGAGTCGAGGCCATTGTATGAAAGTCTTCACCATCTGCTCCGGGTTTACAAGTCGAGAACCCTGCAAAATGAGAAAGAAATAGTCTTAGTTGTACCTCTTCGAGCTAAGCTATATGTTAACCCAAGTGTCTTAGTCAGAGAAGACTGTTTCAGGGTTATGATGTCGGTAGGATTGGGGACCGAAAAAGGCTTGTTTTTTGCCCAGAATTTATGAGGGGATTGACATTGGTGATCATTGTAAATTCGTCACTGTCGCGACCCGTCCGAAAGCGGACGCGGCTAATGGATTACCGATCACGGGTCTTGGATCGGTGCGAGCCCTCCCAGGCCCATACCAAATCGCGGCGGGAGTATTTTTCAGAAGGATTCGACGATAAGAGTCGATCGCTTTCGACCTTAGTGTGGTCGTGGTGGCATGTGCAACTTGTGCATGCATTTGGAGTCGCCACCGGTCTTTCTTGGAGGGTAGACCGGAAACCTTACTGATCGATTGGGAGAGATCGATCAGTTCTACGGAACCAGAGATTTTGAGTTCGGGGACTTGGTTACGTTGATGTCATTACTAACGCCCTTTCGGTACCTAACGCGAGTGATTTTCCCTAACTAGGATTTCATGCAAGCGCAATTTTAGGCGAGATAGGCTTGATTCAGGGATTCATGCAGATTGGAAGACTATTCCTATCAATCACAATCAATTTAAATGAAAGCGCAATCAAATACGTAAATAAATCACATCAATGCATATCAATTCAAATCAATGGTTTCCCTAGTATAGCCATGAGGGTTTAGGGAAGATGTGATTTCGGACCAGGGGTGAAATGGGGAGATTTGGGGACGATTAGCCTGAAGGGCAAAATCGTCATTTTTGGAAGGTTTGGATACCGAATTACCCAAAACACTCCGTAGCCAGTTGATTGTGGCTATTTCCTATTTTTGGGATTTTTCTGGATTTTTCTGAATTTTTTTGAATTTTTTATGATTTTCTATTTTTTATTGATTTTTTGAATTTTTTATTATTTTTATTATTATTAAAAAAAGAAAAAAAAAAGCATGTTTTGACAATAGATAACACTCAACCAGATAAATAAGCTAAACACTAGACTGGAACAAATACATACGAATCAAGTCTATAATGGCAATATTTTAGGAAAATAACTCTGATATACGAATCGAGTACACAAAATATACCTGATTGGACGCCGGTCTTTAATCGCCAAGCCCCGATGTGCGCTATTCTCCATGTGTGTCACTGTGAACTTTAATTCTCGAACCACGGGCCTAAATCTTCAAATAGCTTGGCCCATGGGTCCATGATAAGGCCCAAACTCTTGGTCCAATTTACTAACGCACGGCCCAATCCAACTTGTGTCACGGCCCAACTTGGCAGGCCACAAAAATGGGCCTAACAGAACCTGCCCAGGCTCAAAATAGAGGAAAACAGGATTGGCCGAGGTTGTTCTTGGCTCCTTCGTTGGATACGGGTGATGGTCGGTGAGCGACGGAGCTGCGGCAAGAGGTGGTAGGCTGATGAAGGCACAAGGACATGGCGGTCGGAGGGAGTTGTGGGTGGCTCGTGGTGGCCGGCGGGAGGCGGAACAGCCTCAACCAGAAGCTGTAACAAACGCCGGGACAGGGAACCCGAACAGAGCAGGGTTGTCGGGGTTGATTCACGGTTGTCCTCGGGTCTAACGACGTCGGGTCTTCTTGGAGTGGTTGGTAGAGGTGCATGGAGGTCTGTAGGGGTCATATATGGGCGAAGGAAGGCGGCGAAGTGGCGGAGCTCAGCTCGGGCAGAACCGGGTGCAGAAACAGGGCATTGTTTGGTTCTGGCTGTTTGGTGTTCCCTGGCGGTCCTGTGGTGGCGTGCGACGGTGGAGAGACGTCAGAGGGCTTGTGGGGATGGTGTGGCGACGATTGGAAGGAGGTGGTAGTGGCTGAGGGGGAAACGGAGCTGCTGAACAGAAGCAGTTGCGGTCCCGGCGCTAAAAAGGGTAGGCACACCCGAATAGCTTCCGATTGCTTTTCTGGCGGTTCCGGACTTCAGTGGCGATGATGGCAACCTTAGATGGACAGAAGAGGACGTCGTCCAAGTCTCATCGTGAACTCCTGGACGTCGCTCGCTCAACAAACGTGAATAACAGCCAGCCAGAGAGAGCATAATCTGTGGGTCGGCCCATAGGATGCCATACTGATGAAAGTCATCGGCAGGATCGAACCAGAGGCCATATCTCTCTTCCCTGCCAATACCCGTGCTTCCGTTGCCATAGATATTAGTCTGGATCCTCCAATCTTTCCCAGTGTAATCAGGAGGCAACTTGATGGAAGCACTGAAGAAGCCATGCGGATAAAGATCCTGAGACGCAAACCCAGACTCTGCGCGTTCGTCTAGAGAGAGATGGACTGCTTTGCCGTCTCCGTGAAGAGCAAGATTGTTGTCACCGAAGAGCTGGATGTAACCTCTCTCCTCTTCCTCTGCCTAAAGATTTTTGCCATATACACAAATACCATTCCAAAAATGCGTGAGAGAGTGTTGAAGAAGGAGAGAGGGACTGCCAGAGACCGCCTCAGAGAGGTGCGAGGAAAACCTTTTTAATACTGATGCCGGACCGCTAGGAGCGATAGAGAGATAAAAAAAATAGAAAATAATAATAATAAGATAAAATAAAAACAATAAAAAGCAACAATAAAAAGGCAAAGCCAAAACTATTTGGTCCAGATCCCTCTCCTTTTGCTTTTCTTTTAGATGATTATGTTTTTCCCTTTTTTCTTTTTCTTTTATTTTTATTTTTTTTTATTTTTTTTTCTCTTTATTATTATTAATATTTTTGCCCAAATTCAATTTTATGATGATCAAGGAACACCTAAAATTGGACCTGAATTTTACTATTTATGATGTCAAAAATAGATAAAATAAAAATAAAAATATTGACTACTTTTATGTATTTTTGTGACCTCGAATGCTACTTTTTTCTAATTTTTTTTGGGTATTTTTAATAATTAAAAAAAATTATTAAAAATTATAAATAAATATATATATATATATATATATATATATCTTTTGGTTCAAAATTGGTTCCTAAGGCTAGGCCAAGGCTTCCAAAGTTGATTTTGTGATTTTATGACCCTTTTTTATATTTTTAATTAATGGTCAAAAATCAGGGTGTCAACAGCTGCCCCTCTTTGAGAGGAATCTCGTTAGAGGTTTCTCTCAAAGATAAGGTGGCACCTGATTCCTAACCGACTCAACTGAGAAAATGAGAGAGAGAAAAAAGAAGAAGAAAAAATGCTATGACATTGAATCCTTATGGCTCTTTGATGAAAGCTCGAATTAATCCCCGGTTTGCTCTAACAATTTGAATATGGGCCGGAGTGAGGGAAGCTTACATGAAGCTCACCTGTCGGATGCTGCCGGTTGCGACGACTTTCAAGAAGATACCTAGGACTCATTATTTAGGATATCCTAGGGAGATTTAGCTCTGACATGTATGGTAAGTCATACCATTATGGGATTCCTAACTTGTAGGAACCTAAGGAAGGCGCATCCCACACTTTGGGATTTGCCAAGGAATTTGATCCGTATGGTGGATCAGACCTTTGTGCTGACCCTCACGGTGGTATTTACCAATGAGTTGACCCTTCAGGCGGTTTCTACCGTGAGTTTTGACCCTTCAGGCGGTTTCTACCTTGAGTTGACCCTTCGGGCGGTTTCTACCGTGAGTTGACCCTTCAGGCGGTTTCTACCTTTGTTTGACCCTTCAGGCGGTTTCTACCTTTGGTTGACCCTTCAGGCGGTATCTACCTCCATGTTGATTTGAAAAGGGGTCTCATGACGAGGGTTCTCCACGTCCGATGAGATTGCCTAAATTTGAAAAGGGGTCTCATGACGAGGGTTCTCCACGTCTGCTGGGACAGTTTGCCGACTTCTTTTGAAAAAGGGTGTTATCCTCATCCTTTCTTTTGAAAGATCCCGAAATTCGTCGGGAATTCAGTTTTGAAGCAGTGAAAGATTTTATTTTGACAAAGCTTCGTTTGATTCTGTTGAGGCGACATTCTGGGAGCTGGGTTCTCCAGGTATCCTGCAGAAAGTTCAAACCTGAA
This sequence comes from Rhodomyrtus psidioides, assembly GCA_021437785.1. Taxonomy (NCBI): domain Eukaryota; kingdom Viridiplantae; phylum Streptophyta; class Magnoliopsida; order Myrtales; family Myrtaceae; genus Rhodomyrtus; species Rhodomyrtus psidioides. Next base: position 5,106,706 of record JAILYB010000015.1, on the reverse strand, counting down.
AGATTTTTCTTCATCAAGAAAATGTTAATAATCTTTGGGAAGACAATAATTGTCCAATTGACAAAATTTTATGACTTAAGTTTTAGTCATGAAATGTGCATTTTGATGCTGGAGGTTATCCAAAGCATTCTTGCAATATGCAAATGTGATAACAAATCCCTTGCACGGAAAATCTGGATCAACAGTTTGAAAATTCCAAAAAGAGTTTGCTCAAAACATCAATTGGAATATTTCTCGACAAGGAGGTCTTCTCACCTGTTTTGAGATAGTGATTTTTATAGGGGATGCACTCAATTCCCTACTAACCTGTGCCTAGGTTTTAGGCTCATTCGCAGCGCATACATTTGGATCGGTCGGGAGGTCTTCCACGGGACCGTAATGTTGGGCTTGGATATTGGTTTTTCAAAAGGGGGGGACCCGCTTTGGAGTCGAGGCCATTGTATGAAAGTCTTCACCATCTGCTCCGGGTTTACAAGTCAAGAACCCTGCAAAATGAGAAAGAAATAGTCTTGCTCGTACTTCTTCGAGCTAAGCTACATGTTAACCCAAGTGTCTTAGTCAGAGAAGACTGTTTCAGGGTTATGATATTGGTAGGATTGGGGACAGAAAAAGGCTTGTTTTTGGCCCAGAATTTATGAGGGGATTGACATTGGTGATCATTGCAAACTTGTCACATGCCTTTTCCATTTTGCATCTTCAATTTTTGAGGCATGCAACCGCTTTTGACAACTCTGTCTGCGTCTTCCACGCCTGACATCATTTGGAGGAGTAGTCTTTTTGGTCTGACTCCATTAGGGATTTCCTCTTTTCCCATCTAGGCTTTATTGTGGGTCAATCAAACAGCTTGCACGGGCATCAGCCTTGCTTTTACCATGCATTTTGCTTTTTCTTGATGCTGGGGATTTTTTTTTTTTTTTTTTTTTTCTCATTCTCATCTCTTTTTTTTTCTTTTGAAATCCCATTTTTCTCATCTTCAGGAGATCACTTGAGACATATGATCGAAAGTCTAAACATGCTTTTATCATAAACCCAGGAATTTCTTTGTAATCCCTTTGTCTTGAGCTCTTCCGTTTCTGAAGTGATGCTGCATCCATCTTGAAATGTGCAATGATCACCAACGGGTTCATGAAACGATTTTGCAGGCTCAAGTTGGCTGCGCAAAGGATATGGTGTGTGGGATAGAGAAATGAATGCTTCTCGTCATCCTATGGCATTTGGATTACCATATAAGCAACACACAAAGATTAATGTTAGTCCGAGCAAGAAAATTTCTAACCATTTTCTCCTGATGCTGCCGGACTCACCTCCATTTTGCCCCGATGTGGGGGTGGTTCTTGACAGAGTTAAGAATGAAAACCACCGTTCAAAGGGGTTGTCAATGGTCACCTGTAGTGTTCGGGAATATGAAACGAATGCCTCTGTCGTCCCAATCCATGTAATTGCTGCGAATAATCCCTACTTCCGTAGGTCCAGATTTTGCTATCTGATCCGCTCCACTTCTCTCTCAAGTGTGTATAGGACGTGTTTGGATTTAGGCTTTGCCTCTCGTCTTTTGAGAAAACGTCCTTTTGGAAGTTTTGAACAACTTTTGATTGGAAAAATCTCTTTCGTTTTCTCCAAAAATTTTACCCGTCAATGGGATTTTATGATGCCCAATGCATGTTCTTATTCATGTTCAGACAACCTCCTGTTTTAAAAACATGAAAGCCAATGAATTTTGAATTCTATGTCTTTTCTAGACATTAGATTCTGAAAGCTTTTCTTTTCTTCTTAGTTTTTATTCAACATTTTCAATGGATTGGGGAAAGGGATACTTACCTGTCCCCCGCGGCTGGAGATCCCTGAAAATGTGGAAGAAACATGTTATTGTTCGTTCATGAATTTTTCAAAAAATTAGAACGATACATCTTACCCTCGGTCGTGTGCCCCTGCGAGTGCACACAGGTTGTCAAAATCTGTCCTCCTTGATGGTGAGTCCCTATCAAGGATAAATAGCAAGTGTTAACTCATATTCCCAAATTGAAGACAAATTGGGACAATACAACTTTACTCTTGGTTCTCATCCCGTTCTGACGTCGCGTATTGATATGAACCACGTCTATCAAATCCGCTTATCCATGCTTGGAATATTTGCAATATCAATGGTTTAGCTGCCCCCGGTTGGGCAACGTCTGTTTTGTTATTTGAACAGATGGCTCCTTGGGTGATTTATCCACGTTTAACACCTGAGAAGGGAAAGAAATGAGACATTACTTTGGTATTCGGTTGAAGATCGTTTAGGAACGATACATCGTTTTACCAAATGGGAGGCTTCGTGACCAAACGTATTTCGTGCTGAATGGGGGTAGATCCCATTATGCTCCGCGGGTGATAGTCATCGTTCATGGAATTTGCTCCACGGATTAAGTGATTAATCCATGGCCCTTGGCTCGAAGACGTTCAAAGGGTAATGTTGACACTCAGAGCGGTTAGTTTTCAGCGTTAATTACAATGTTCCCGCGGGAACTTTACAACAAAATCCGTAACACATTCATTCGATGTATTCACCTCTCACTCTCCTGAGCCTTCTAATGATTTAGCACACGAGCTTCGAACCAGATGTCCGGTCGCCGGTACCGGTCACGACTGCGAAGATGCACTTGTTCCAAAATGCTTGACCCATAGGCTGAGTTGCTCATTCAGGAGATCGTCCGACTGCTCGAGTCGTCCAAGTTGAGCATCCTTAATTGCTGGTGACGGACTTCTCCCATTTTCGGCATGAACAACCTGGTTTCTCGGTTTATGCGTGATCCACACGCCGAGTTGCTCACTGAGGGACTCGCTTGAAATTTCAAGCCATTGACGCCCAAGTCGGGCATCCTCAACCGTTGGCGATGGGTTCCTCACACTACTTTCGACATGAACAACCTCACTTCTCGAGTTGGTATTTTCATCGTTGTCCAGTAGGTTTATACCCGATGCTGGATTCGCCGTAGGAATAACACTAACGATCGGTTGGTGCTCAAATTGGGGAGTCCATACCTGCTGAAATTGTTGTACATACTCTTGGGGAGTACTAGGGTAACTCAGGGGGGAATTCAGCCGATCGAACCAAGAATAGATGTTTTCAAGGAGATCGTCTGAACCATCGAGCGACTGACACTCAGGTTGAGTATTGTCGACTACTGGAGAAGGAATCTTTTCGCCATTTTCGTCATGGACCACCTGATTCTTCGAGCCGGAATCTCCGTAATCGTCTCGCAAGATTGTATGTGCATCTCCTGCCAGTGTTAGATCCGCTGTAGGACTAGTATTAACGGCCAGTCGGTGCTCAGACTGGGGAGTCCTGATTTGCTGAAATTGCGGTACATACTCCTGAGGAGTGCTAGGATAACCCATGGGAGTACCCTGATTGATGCCTGAACAATCGACAATGTAATTGTCAGTCCCATCGGTGTTAAGAGGTGATTGGATGCTTCCTGCTTCATGAGGATTGCGATCACAGCCATGCTCATCGTTTAAACTTGAACTGCCTCTATCTTGGTCTAGCGCCACTCGTCCATCTCTCAGTAGTCTTTTGTAGCACCAAAGGTGGTTCCTGACTTTATTTCTATCCAATTCTGGCATGTTCATGATCTTGAGTATGCGCGATGGGCGAGCCAAACTGATCCCTAACTGTTGAACTGCATCAACAAATTTGCTATGAAGCTCCGAGGTCCAATAAAACCTTGTTTTCTTGCCAGCCGAAGTAGGGTTGGCAACTCGGCGGCTACTCTTCGTGGAATCTGGTCGTGTTGAACCGCCTCTATCTTGGTCTAGCGACGCTCGTCCATCTCTCAGTAGTTTCTTGTAGCGCCAAAGGTGATTCTTGACCATATTTTTAGTCAGTCCCGGCACGTTCATGATTTCGAGTATGCGCAATGGGCAAGCAAAACTGATCCCCAACTGTTGAACTGCATCAACAAATTTGCTATGAAACTCCGGGGTCCAACGAAATCTTATTTTCTTGCTAGCCGAAGTGGTGTCAGCAACTTGGCGGTTACTCTTCTCGGAATCTGGTCGTGTTGGAGGTTGCTCTGGAGGGGATTTAGTGGTCTCAGATCGGCTGGTCATGATGGTGAGTTCATCATCGAGCGGACCCGACTTGTCATGACGCATGTTCCCTTCCACAACGGGCGTCGACTTTGACCTTATAGCACTAGTTTCCTCTTGTAGATCCTCGGCGGTACCCGCCTGTTCCGAAAGATGTTGCGAAGGGCATTGCAACAAATGAGCATTATAAACCCCCAGATCTGGCTCTTCAGTGAATACTCCGTCCATGGGAACAGGGTTACCGCACTCCAGGCAAATAGCGATGCTTAGAGCTTTTTTGTACTGAGTGTTTTTTATTCGAAGCTTTTCATTTTCCTCCCTTACAACCGCTAACTCGTGCCGATCGCGTTGCTGCTTCAGCCGGGTTCGTTTGTTTTCAAACCAGCACTTGACCTTCCGAGGCTCCCACCCTATCTCCTGGCCCATTTTGATTTTCTGTTCCATGTCCGGATAGGGGTATTCCCTGAAAAACAATTCGAGTTTATGGACTTGACCTGAAGTGTTGCGTTTGAGATATTCCCCTTTCTGACGCTGATAACCGTCGCGGGTACTGTTCTCGTTAACCAAGCCGCGGGTTTCATCATTAGAAGGATCGGTCTCCATGGCCCTCGTGTCAGGTTCGGTCTTGAGATCTTCAAACTCTTCCAGCAGCTCAAGCTCGGAGACCTCCAAGTCTGGCGCTTCCAGTAAATGACAGAATCCCTTGAACATTTTGACCGGGATATCACTGTTTGATTTTTCGTTAACTCAGCTTTCTTTGTTCCTCCTTGGATCTTCACTTTCTCTGCAAATTCTGAGAGGTTAAAGGAGCCGGATCACCGTTCTTCGATCAAAGGTGATGGCTACCCGACGAGCGCTCTTCTCAATGTTTCGAGATTCCCACTTCGTCCCTTTTGTGATGGCTACCTGACGAGCGCTCTTCTCAAGGCTTCGTAATTCCCACTTCGTCTTTTGTGATGGCTACTTGACGAGCGTTTTTCTCAAGGCTTCGTAATTCCCACTTTGTCCTTTTTTTGCTCTTTTCTACGTGAACGGAGCCTGAAGATCTCTTGCGTTGATTTCGCTTTGTCGAGCACTACGCTTGTCCCCCTGGCCCAGTCTCTAGAGTAACAAGCCTGCCCACCTTTCGGCGCCATTATGTTTCGTAAAACCCGAGATCACAGGACGGTGGTGGATTCGTGACTCATCGGGGATGCATTAACGAAACCCGCTTGGCTCTACTGTACATAAAATATTATTACCACTTCTCCCTGTACTCGAGCATTTATAAGGTGATAGATTGATGTCAAGAAGATTAACACTTTAGCCTTATCAGACTCAGCCTCTCAAACACTCTTCACATTCTCACTCTCTTCTCCGTCATTCCATCGCATATGGATTCCTCCTCTATGCCTGTTGCCTTTCCTGAAGCTTCGACCCAATGGGAGAGATTTTACCACCTCTTGGGTAGGGGTTATGGCTACATAAACAATCATCCTGAAGCTGAGGTTGAAGTTCGTACTCTGATTCCGGCCCTAGATACTGCGTGTATTGAAGGTACGAAACTGCAAAGGGAGTTTGTGATCTTCCCAACTCTCTTTAACAATTTCATGCAGGCTTACGAAGTTGCTAGCCGGGAGGTCACTTTGGCTGGTATCGTGCGAGCCCGTTATCAGGACCGAACTGAGTCCCTGATGTTGGCCATGCTGACGGCCGATAACCATAAAAGGGCTGTTGAATACGCCCACGCCCAGGTTTCGATGCTGGTCCGTGAGAGGGACAACTTGGTGGAGCGTCTGGCTCTTTTTGACACCGCCTTTGAGCAAGACCAGCACAACTTCGTGCTGAGGTTCCAGTGTGCCTGGTTGGAGGAAAGGCTTGAAGACCTGAGCATGGATATAGCTCGCGGGAGGGTGCTGGCTCATGACTTAGAGCTTGAGTTCGAGTACTATGACACCAAGGTGAACGAACTTAAGGAGAAATGTCGTCTCCTTTTCTTCAAGCTTGTAGACCTCGATTCCCGGAGTGTGGGTTGTAAGCAAGGCATGGATAGCATGGAGAGTCAGTTAAGCTTTTTTGTGATGCTTGTCAGAACTCATTTTGGGTTTACTGCTCCCCCTCAGTGATCCACTTGTAAACTTTCCTGCTGAATGAAATAAATGCGAGTTTGTTTATATATGCTCTTTCATTCTGCATTGTTGACTAGCCAAGGAAGGTTTTTGCTTTCGGATCTACGCGACTCCTTTTTCGCCTGTGTCAACAGATTGACTACGCATCATTCTCACAGCCCGACGCTTTATATTTGATTGACCTGAATGCCTCGTGAGAAATAGATTTGTATTTGCTCGAAACTTAAAGATTGCCCCTGATTTTGCGGTCATTGCGTTTGGGGCCGCTAGTAATCTTTCACTTTCGAGCTCGATCACATTCTGCTAGTAACTCATGCTATCAATTCTGCCTTCACGCGTCGGGGCTGATTTTACCTTGAACTTAATAACAAGGAATTACCGTATACACACGAGATGACGTTTGCGAAAAACATTATGCAGAATCAACTCTAGCTATTGAAGAAACAAACGCATGCACCGATGAGAACTTTACAATAGGAGATACATCCTTCTCGCGTACATCCCCTTTTTTCTTTGGGCATGTCCAATGACTAACCAGTCTGGCCTCAGCTTAGGTGTGCCATTACCAACTGCAGATCATGGTTGCCAACCTTTAATAGCTTCCAACTGATCGAACCAGGTATCAAGTCCTTCATCGAAGAAATCACCCGACCCCTCGAACGATTGATGTGTAGGTTGAGCTGCATCACCCGACGGGTTCTTCGAACTGGAACCTCCATCTTTGTCTGGGATTATAAGAGGAGATTTGATCGATTGACTACCACAAGCATCTCCCACTTGGGGATTAGGGAAATAAGAGTGCTCCAAGCTTTCTCCCATTAGATCATCTGAAGCCATATGCTCTGATTGGGCAAACCCTTGAGCACTGGGCGTGGTGGGCTGATCTGCGACAGGATGAACACTGACTAGCTGCTGCTCGGACGGAGGAGTGCTTACTCGTTGCACTTGTGATGCGTGTTCTTGAGGAATATTGAAATGACTCGCGAGGATATCCTGATCAAATCCCCAATAGTCGTCCAGATTCGACCGGGCCTCATTTGTCATAAGGGTGCTGGGTTCGCAGCCGAGTCCATTGCTCGGATTCAGTTCTGCATAACGCTGTCCTAACGCCCTTCTGTAGCAACCAAGGTGATTCGCGACTAATTGCTTGGTAAGTCCCGGTACGTTCATGACCCTAAGTATGCTTGTCGGACCTATGAAGTCGAGTCCTATCTGTCGAACTGCGTCCAAGAACTTGAGATGAAGCTCCGGGGGCCAAGTGAATTTCTTCTTCTCGTCGTCCAGAGTGGCGTAGATAGCCTGCCGACTAACCTCTAACTCCTCTTGAACCGTATCTGATCTTACCGGAAGCTGTTGTGGAGGAGATTCATGGGCTTCGATGAGGTGACTCCGATCATAACGACACGTATCTTCTTCCTCCGAAGACACTGGTATAATTTCTGTAGGATCGATCTGCTCATGCGCGCCATTAGCAGGATCTGATTGTACCGGAGATGGCTCAAGGGAGCAGGGGGATAAATGAGCACCTTCCATCTTCGTAGAAGGCTTACTGGGGAACAATTTACTGAGGGTGGTAGGGCCACCGCAGTCAGGGCAGGTAATAGTACTGAGAATTTTCTCATACCACATGTTTTCCATTTGAAGGTTTTGGTTCTGCTCTTTTAGGGCCGTGATCTCCTTACGCCTGTGTTGGACACCTAGTCTGAAACGTCTATTCTGAAACCAAAAATGGATTCTCATAGGATTCATTCCCAGCTTCTGGCCCAATTCAATCTTTTGTTCCTCGTTTGGGCAAGGACATTCATCGAAGAAAGCTTCAAGCTCCTGGATTTCTTTCCGAGCGTAGCGCTGGCGACTTTTTCTTTTCCGGGGTTGAGCGTCGTGGCCACTGCCGTCGTCACCACTACGATCTTGATGTTCGTCACCGGCGATGTTGAGTTCCATGGCTTCGATGTCGAATCTGATTCTAGAGAATTTGAGGTCTTTCAACGAACTCGTCACTCGGGGTTCTCTGTTCTCTTTTGTATACTCGCTCTTTCGATTTGTTGCCTCCTTTTCCTCGAAAGCTAGGTCTGTTCAGCGTTCTGTTTTTGAAACGACGGAACTGTTTACCTCCTGCTCAGCTTTCCGACACGAAGGGGTAACCAAATCCTTCCGCGGCTTCTTCGATAGTAGCGCTCGCCTTTCACTTTTCCTCGATAGTCATGCCTGTTCAGCACTGTCTTCTCTTTTTAAGTGGCAGAGCTGTTCACTCGCCGCCCAGCTTTATGCGTGATGGAACAACACAATCCTTTCGCGGCTTCTTCGATAGTTGCGCTCGCCTTTCACTTTTCCTCAATAGTCATGCCTGTTCAGCACTGTCTTCTCTTTTTAAGTGGCAGAGCTGTTCACTCGCCGCCCAGCTTCATGCGTGATGGAACAACACAATCCTTTCGCGGCTTCTTCGATAGTTGCGCTCGCCTCCCTCCCAGCTTTAATAATGGCGAGACCGAATTTGTCAGGCCTGAAATTGCGGATCAGGACATGTCTGATGATTCACGGGAGGAGCAGCCCTCGCTTTACATTAATTAACCCGGCTCCACAAGCATTATTGCTGCAACTTTTCTCCACTCTCGAGACGCTATAAAATGCGGAGTTGGTGTTTGGGAGATTAACGCTCTCATATAATTTGCTTCCATCCTCTAATCGCTCCACTACACACATCTCCGTCGAAAATGGCTTCTTCCCAAGTTCACACTTTCTCAGCCGAAGCTTTGACTCGATGGAAAGAGTTCTATAACCTCTTGGGTCGAGGCTACGCTCACATAGCCGATCATCCCGAAACCGAGGATGAGATCAGAGTCATGTTCGGGGACCTGGACATCACCTCCCTCGAGGGTACCGCGTTGGGGAGGGAATACAATATTTTTCCAACGCTCTTTACGAACTCCTTGGAGGTTTACCGCGCTGCTCATCGGGGAGTTACCGTGGCTCGTGTCTTGCGAGCCCGTTATGAGGATCAGTCCGACCGCCTAGCGTTGGCTGACTACCTGGCCGATAGTCACAAAAAGGCTGTTGAGTTCGCCAAAGAGCGGGTTTCGACATTGCTACGCGAGAGGAGGAATCTGGTGGAGGACTTAGCTCTATCTCTGGCTACCTATGAGCGCGATCGACGTAATGCCCTGCTAAGGAATCGGAGCGAGTGGCTGGAAGAAAGGCTCAACGGCATAAACGAGGATATAACTCGTGAGAATGGACTTGTTCGGGACTTGGAAGCAGTCGCCGAAGATCACGAGACTCAGGTTGTTGCAGTCAATGATGAACGCAAACGCCTCCACCTCAGGCTTGCGGACCATGATACGCGGAGTGGTGCGTATAAACAAAGCATCCATAACCTGGAGGGCCAGCTGGGCTCCTTTGTGTCGTTGATTAGGGCTCACTTCTGCTTTACTTTTCCACCCCAATGAATTGTATGATCTGGTTTGGGCAAGAATGAATGAAAGCCCCTGTGTTTGTTTTAGCTTTTATATGATCCATTTCTTCGAGCATCTGGACATCTTAGACTTGGATGAGCCGATCCATAATAAGTCGAGTAGATGTGTTCTGATTTTCTAACTCACTCATGGTCAGATGAAAGAATAGCCTCAGACTTATCCAAGAAAAGATTTCTTTATGCTACTTGTTTTTCACCTGCAAATGAAAAGACCGAGTCAAAAGGAATAATCTGAAAAAGAAAGCATAGACCCCTTTCAATCTTATGCTTGCTCGTAATTAATAATGACAAGAACTTTTACAAGGGTTTTAATCTTGTGCGAAAAGTTTTTATCAATATTCCTCGAAAGAAAGCATACTATTGAAAGGAATGTAATTCACGATAATTGCTTTTGACCAATATTCAGAAGAGCGAATTAGTCAAAAATGCAAGGCATAACGACGTGTTTTTAAATTTAATTGAAGATACGGCATCCAAATCAAGGCCGTTTTGTTAAGAACGAGAGCAATTTGGACATCTATCTCGTCATTAAATTCGAAATAACGTCAATACTCTTGATCAATTATCGTGGATTACTTAGTGACGTATGACATGCATGGACCAATTCAAGTGTATAATTCCTTCTAGCGAAATTGGGGTTGGATTACCCTGTACGACCAAAAAGGTCGTGTAAGATTTTCAACTTTAGTTTCCTCTAAAGGAATTATAAACTTGACTTGGGAGTATTCGGATGATTAGAGAAAATGCCACTATCACATTCCTATGACCCGTCAAAAGAAATACAACCGAGTTCCATCTGAATGTATACACCAATAGATCCCTAATACAATCACTCTAAGGGGTGAGATAGAGAAAGCCTCGATAAAAATAAACCCTATACAAGAGGACTAGTAATGGAAAATGAAACCAAGGAATGTGATCCTAACGTTTAAGGATGCCCCAAGTTCGATCTGTGACTTCCGGATCACTTGCCCCAACTCGTCATCTTCATTGGACGATATCTCAATAATGTCCATAGTAGGCTCCTTTGTTGCTCACTCGGTGTTCGCCATGGGATATCATCCTCCTCGTCTTCTATCAAGGACGTTTGGGAAAAACACATGCATCTATCCTTGAAATGGCATTTAATCTAATCACCAGAATGCAATGAATGAAATGCCTATATTTATATGAACTGTAATAGTTTTGAGGGATAGAGAGTCTTACCAACCCAACTCGTCGACTTATGTGCGATTTTAGGTGTACCAACCGCCCAAAGACATGCGCATGAGACAAGTGATGGTGAACTTCTAAAAATCAGAGGGTTTGGCACCTAAGGTTAAGGTTCCCACCTCGAGTTCTAGAAAGAGCCGATTCCATTGCACAACTATCGTTGCATTGGGACTCAATCCATAGTTCGAAGCGAGCGGAATTGAGAAGTGGATTACCCCGTGTTTTTCCTCACGGAGATTCCATTTTCAATTCCTTCTATTGTGTTCCTAAAGGCGGCGCCCGGGGTTTTAGGCGCGGTTGTGTGTGTCCATGTGTCGTGATCATCACAATGCAAGTCATGCACAACAATTTATCAATCAGCACTTCAAATCATCCACACAACATACATTCCTACGCCACACCTGCGTAAAATAAAGTTAATCACAGACTACACCCCTTATTACTCCAATCTGCAAAAACATATAACACCTATCGTGAGCGGACTTACCTCACCTTCAAGAGCGCCTGTAGGGTTAGAAAAATCACTCCATTTTTATTACGGCCTAAGTCCACTTGAGGTCTAGAACCATAGTTTCTAGAACAAGTCCCCAGCGGAGTCGCCAGCTGTCGCGACCCGTCCGAAAGCGGACGCGGCTAATGGATTACCGATCACGGGTCTTGGATCGGTGCGAGCCCTCCCAGGCCCATACCAAATCGCGGCGGGAGTATTTTTCAGAAGGATTCGACGATAAGAGTCGATCGCTTTCGACCTTAGTGTGGTCGTGGTGGCATGTGCAACTTGTGCATGCATTTGGAGTCGCCACCGGTCTTTCTTGGAGGGTAGACCGGAAACCTTACTGATCGATTGGGAGAGATCGATCAGTTCTACGGAACCAGAGATTTTGAGTTCGGGGACTTGGTTACGTTGATGTCATTACTAACGCCCTTTCGGTACCTAACGCGAGTGATTTTCCCTAACTAGGATTTCATGCAAGCGCAATTTTAGGCGAGATAGGCTTGATTCAGGGATTCATGCAGATTGGAAGACTATTCCTATCAATCACAATCAATTTAAATGAAAGCGCAATCAAATACGTAAATAAATCACATCAATGCATATCAATTCAAATCAATGGTTTCCCTAGTATAGCCATGAGGGTTTAGGGAAGATGTGATTTCGGACCAGGGGTGAAATGGGGAGATTTGGGGACGATTAGCCTGAAGGGCAAAATCGTCATTTTTGGAAGGTTTGGATACCGAATTACCCAAAACACTCCGTAGCCAGTTGATTGTGGCTATTTCCTATTTTTGGGATTTTTCTGGATTTTTCTGAATTTTTTTGAATTTTTTATGATTTTCTATTTTTTATTGATTTTTTGAATTTTTTATTATTTTTATTATTATTAAAAAAAGAAAAAAAAAAGCATGTTTTGACAATAGATAACACTCAACCAGATAAATAAGCTAAACACTAGACTGGAACAAATACATACGAATCAAGTCTATAATGGCAATATTTTAGGAAAATAACTCTGATATACGAATCGAGTACACAAAATATACCTGATTGGACGCCGGTCTTTAATCGCCAAGCCCCGATGTGCGCTATTCTCCATGTGTGTCACTGTGAACTTTAATTCTCGAACCACGGGCCTAAATCTTCAAATAGCTTGGCCCATGGGTCCATGATAAGGCCCAAACTCTTGGTCCAATTTACTAACGCACGGCCCAATCCAACTTGTGTCACGGCCCAACTTGGCAGGCCACAAAAATGGGCCTAACAGAACCTGCCCAGGCTCAAAATAGAGGAAAACAGGATTGGCCGAGGTTGTTCTTGGCTCCTTCGTTGGATACGGGTGATGGTCGGTGAGCGACGGAGCTGCGGCAAGAGGTGGTAGGCTGATGAAGGCACAAGGACATGGCGGTCGGAGGGAGTTGTGGGTGGCTCGTGGTGGCCGGCGGGAGGCGGAACAGCCTCAACCAGAAGCTGTAACAAACGCCGGGACAGGGAACCCGAACAGAGCAGGGTTGTCGGGGTTGATTCACGGTTGTCCTCGGGTCTAACGACGTCGGGTCTTCTTGGAGTGGTTGGTAGAGGTGCATGGAGGTCTGTAGGGGTCATATATGGGCGAAGGAAGGCGGCGAAGTGGCGGAGCTCAGCTCGGGCAGAACCGGGTGCAGAAACAGGGCATTGTTTGGTTCTGGCTGTTTGGTGTTCCCTGGCGGTCCTGTGGTGGCGTGCGACGGTGGAGAGACGTCAGAGGGCTTGTGGGGATGGTGTGGCGACGATTGGAAGGAGGTGGTAGTGGCTGAGGGGGAAACGGAGCTGCTGAACAGAAGCAGTTGCGGTCCCGGCGCTAAAAAGGGTAGGCACACCCGAATAGCTTCCGATTGCTTTTCTGGCGGTTCCGGACTTCAGTGGCGATGATGGCAACCTTAGATGGACAGAAGAGGACGTCGTCCAAGTCTCATCGTGAACTCCTGGACGTCGCTCGCTCAACAAACGTGAATAACAGCCAGCCAGAGAGAGCATAATCTGTGGGTCGGCCCATAGGATGCCATACTGATGAAAGTCATCGGCAGGATCGAACCAGAGGCCATATCTCTCTTCCCTGCCAATACCCGTGCTTCCGTTGCCATAGATATTAGTCTGGATCCTCCAATCTTTCCCAGTGTAATCAGGAGGCAACTTGATGGAAGCACTGAAGAAGCCATGCGGATAAAGATCCTGAGACGCAAACCCAGACTCTGCGCGTTCGTCTAGAGAGAGATGGACTGCTTTGCCGTCTCCGTGAAGAGCAAGATTGTTGTCACCGAAGAGCTGGATGTAACCTCTCTCCTCTTCCTCTGCCTAAAGATTTTTGCCATATACACAAATACCATTCCAAAAATGCGTGAGAGAGTGTTGAAGAAGGAGAGAGGGACTGCCAGAGACCGCCTCAGAGAGGTGCGAGGAAAACCTTTTTAATACTGATGCCGGACCGCTAGGAGCGATAGAGAGATAAAAAAAATAGAAAATAATAATAATAAGATAAAATAAAAACAATAAAAAGCAACAATAAAAAGGCAAAGCCAAAACTATTTGGTCCAGATCCCTCTCCTTTTGCTTTTCTTTTAGATGATTATGTTTTTCCCTTTTTTCTTTTTCTTTTATTTTTATTTTTTTTTATTTTTTTTTCTCTTTATTATTATTAATATTTTTGCCCAAATTCAATTTTATGATGATCAAGGAACACCTAAAATTGGACCTGAATTTTACTATTTATGATGTCAAAAATAGATAAAATAAAAATAAAAATATTGACTACTTTTATGTATTTTTGTGACCTCGAATGCTACTTTTTTCTAATTTTTTTTGGGTATTTTTAATAATTAAAAAAAATTATTAAAAATTATAAATAAATATATATATATATATATATATATATCTTTTGGTTCAAAATTGGTTCCTAAGGCTAGGCCAAGGCTTCCAAAGTTGATTTTGTGATTTTATGACCCTTTTTTATATTTTTAATTAATGGTCAAAAATCAGGTGTCAACAGTCACCTGTCTTTTCCATTCTGCATATTCAATTTTTGAGGTGTGTGACTGCTTTTGAGGTGTGCACAAGTCCTTTAGTGAGCGTCTCTTGTTGCATTAAGAAGGTTGACAACTCTGTCTGCGTCTTTCCTTCGCGCTTGACATCATTTGGAGAACAGTCTTTTTTATCTGACTCCTTTAGGAATTTTCTCTTTTCCCATCCAAGTTTCACTGGGGATCAAGCAAACAGCTTGCATGAGTATGGACCTTGCTTTTTCTTGATGCCGGGGATTTTTTTTCATTTTCATTTTTGAAATCCCACTTTTTCTCATCTTCATGGGATCATGTTAGACATATAGTCTAAACATGCTTTAAATATCAGTCCGGAAATTCTCTTCGTAATCCCTGAGTCTTGAACTCTTCCATTTTTGAAGTGGCGCGGTATCCGTCTTGGAATGATCACCAATGGGTTCATGAAATGAATTTGCAGGCTCTAGTTGGCTGTGCAAAGGATTCGGTGTGTGGGATAGAGAAATGAATGCTTCTCGTCATCCTATGGCACTTGGATTACCATATAAACAACACACAAAGATTAATGTTAGTCTGAGCAAGAAAATTTCTAACCATTTTCTCCTGATGCTGCTGGACTCGTCTCCATTTTGCCCCTATGTGAGGTGGTTCTTGACAGGGTTAAGAATGAAAACCGCCGTTCAAAGAGTTTATCAACGGTCACCTGTAGCGTTTGGGGGATATGAAACGAATGCCTCCGTCGTCTCAACCCATGTAATCGCTGCGAATGGTCCCTACTTTCGTAGGTCCAGATTTTGCTGTCTTATCCGCTTCACTTCTCTCTTAAGTGTGTATAGGACGTGTTTGGACTAGGCTTTGCCTCTCGTCTTTTGAGAAAACGTCCTTTTGAAAGTTTTGAACAACTTTTGATTGGAAAAAAAAAATCTCTTTCATTTCCTCCAAAAATTTTACCCGTCAAGGGGGTTTTATGATGCACAATGCATGTTCTTATTCATGTTCAGACAACCTATTGTTTTAAAACATGAATGCCAATGAAGTTAGAATTCTATGTCTTTTCTAGACATCAGATTCTGAAAGCTTTTCTTTTCTTCTCTATTTTTTATTCAACATCTTCAATGGGTTGAGGAAAGGGATATTTACCTGTCCTCCGCGGCTGGAGATCCCTGAAAATGCGGAAGAAACATGTTATTGTACGTTCACGAATTTTTCAAAAATTAGAACGATACAATTTACCCTTGGTCATGTATTCTAACGGGTAATACATGGGATGTGAAAACCCGCTTTGCCTTGATGGCGAACCCCTGTCAAAAACAAACAATAAGTGTCAGTTTGCCTTCCAAAATTCAAGACAAATTGGAACGATACCGCCTTGTTCTTGCTTAGTGTTTTCATTTGAACACAAGCGCGCGGCTTGCAAAAATTGGCCATCTATATTGTGGCCACGATTCCTCCGTTTGGTTGGCGATGAATCATTCTCGAGGATTTGCCCCAGAGGAGATCCATTTGTGTTTTTGGGCGCATTCCAGCGTCTCTCTTCATAGTTCCTCCACTTGATCTTATAATCAAAGACCCTTCCTTGGAGTGCTGACTCCCAAGGTTAATAATTTTATTCGTCTCCTCGTTGGCGAGTTCTTTTCTATTGTGGCTTTTGGCGCCAACGACTTCCTATTAAATGAGGAAAACTCATGTTAAGCATGGGATTTATGAAGATCAAATTGGAACGATACAAAGTTACCGCCTCTAGGTTTGTATCCTGGGGTTTATTTCTGATGCGGATAACTCTGTCATTGCATCTACGGATTTTGCCAGAGAAGAAACGTCCTTCTTTGCCCAGGGCAAAATTGATTCGCATGCCCCAGTCATGCCTTAACGCTTTCCGCTTTTGTTGGAGATTTCTAATCCAATATGAAGGAGTCCACGCACCTGCATGTGAAGAAATAGACGTGGGGTTTTTATCTTACTTCATTTGGAATTTCTGAAAAGAGGTACTCCCTCCGAAGTTTCGTCCCTTCGTGCTTTTCGAGCAATTTGCCCCGGTGAGGTCGGTTTTGCTGTTTGTCCTCTTTGGATTTGATGACCCTGGTCTGTTGCACTTTTAGGGGGGGATCATGAGAGTTTGCCCCTGGCTGGGCTTCTCGGAGAAAAGGGAGAGACTTGCTCCCACGAGTTTTGCCAATCTTGGTCATCTATGAATTCGTGCTTTTCATTGTTATGAAAATGGGTACTCCTTGTTTCGTCATTTGGAAGCACTGCCATCTGATTCCCCTGCTTTTGATCGTCGCCGGAATGGATGGCTCCGCATCGTTTTATTGCCCATTTAGGAGGGAAGCTCCTCTTCGGGAACCTGAGTTATTTAACAACTGCTATGTATGCTTGAAGTGTCACAAAGACGGTTATAAAATAGGGAAAGTTCATGTAATGATAAACTTCTTTGGCAGACGTCTTAAGAAAAATTGAAAGGGTAGGATGGGAGCTAGCCCTCATATCATTGGGCATCATCGCATCCCAAAACTTTGCAAACCATGAGACATGTGGGAAATCAGGTCTCAGTTTTTTTTTTCGTCATTGACCGATTTGTGGCTCCCACACGTCCCCGTTTTTGATTTTTGATTTTTGATGATTTTTTTTGGTTTTTTTTAGTATACTTATATTACAATACAACACGTAAGAAAAAGCCCGAGGCATCTAATGTGGATTTAGATGCGTCGAAGAGAGACAGATATCTCTTTACTCCATGGTAGGAGCGTCGCCGTCGAGTGATTTGACAAAATCTCCCAAAGACAAGCTGGTTAAATCAAGTTCCTCCGACGTCGTTTTTATCCCATCGTCCTTCGACCATTTGGAATCCTCGGAGAAGAACCGGTCGAACTTGTTGTCGAAGATCACCCCCACGGTTTGGTGATCAGGAAGTGGATTATTTTGCACGTTCGGCTCTGTTTTGTCGAATTCAAGGATGCAATTATCGATAAGGGCTTGTACCTTGTGCTTCAAAACAATGCAATTGTCTACGTTATGGCCCTTCTCTCCCATGTGATAGGCACATGACTGGCTTTCATCGTACCCGTTAAATTTCACCGGATTCGGCCTTGGAGGATCCTTAGCCACTAAGTGCTCCTCTAGTAACATAGGAAGTAATTTCGATAACGGCCTTGGCAGGGGGGTGAACTGCTTGGGAGGCAACTTCCTCCTTAGTTCATATGGTTTCTGTACCGACATCGACGAGTTTCCTTGCACCGTACTTGAATTGGAGAACTGCTTAGGGTTGGGTGGGTTTGGTACGAAGGCCACATCAACTTCAGCCTCCTTCTCCCTTCGGGCCGGATATTGGCGTCTTGTTGCGATTTCTGGTGCTTTCCTTTCCCTCATCGCCCATTCCAGCCTTTCTGCGATTTTTATGAGGTGTACAAATGTTTGACAACCAGATGTGTTCAGCCTATCGAAATATTCGTAAGGCAACGCTCTTAAGAAAAGGTCGACCAGCTCGTCCTCTGGAATGGACGGTTTGACTTGTGTTGCTAAGGCCCGCCATCTTTGAGCGTAGGCGCGGATTGCCTCATTCTTCCCTTTTGTGGTCCTCAGCAAATCTTCTCTGGAAGGGGCTGTAGCAGTATTGAACTTATATTGATGTAAAAAGTTCTCCGCCAGGTCTTCCCATCCATCATAGTCCTCCAAATCTAATTCGATGAACCAAGCCAGAGCAGCACCCGCCAGACTCTCTTGAAATGTGTTCATCAGCAAGGGAACGTAGTCAGAAAAAAGTGCCATTTTGCGTAGGTAATATTTTAAGTGGGCTCGGGGACAGCTCGTCCCGTTGTATTTTCTGACGAAATCAGGTTCTTTATAGTCTGACGGCGCTTCAATTTTTGCAAATGGTGATATCTTGTCAAATCGAGCCAACTCATACCCTTGGCTGCTTAGGCATTCCTCTATCTTCGCTAGCCTCTTTGCGCCTTCTTCGATTTTGCCCGGGGGTTTCTCCTTTTTGTCTTTTTCTAGGTCGATGACTACAGACGCGGCCTTCGGTAGTGCATCAGCTGCTAACACTCGATTAACATTCTCGGCCACATTCTCTTCCTGAGCTCGCGCCACATTCGAAGCATTGGGGGGTGCGGGCGGAGCATCCTGGCTGAGGTCATGATTTCTTTCTTGTGCAGCCACCATCATGGCTTTCATTTCTGCTAGCATGGTGGCCAATGACGCCATCTGACCTTCCAAACTATTCACGCGAGATCTCAACTCCTCTTGCTCCATTCTGGCTCGGAGACGAGTTATAATACGAGTTATTCTTGGTTCCGTGATTAAAGCTACCTGCCCCTGTGGTGGGTAGAAAGACGTGTTAGCATATGGAAAAAAGTTATACTGAGTTCAAAGGGTGAAAGGAATGATACTTACAAACCTTTTGAATGGGGTAAGACATGTCAAACACATCGATCATGCGCATGTAAACTTGTGAAGTTTTGACACCTAAATGGTGGGGTTCCTGAGGCTTAAAGGCTCCCACCTCGAGTTCTAGAAATGGTAGGTTCCATTGCACAACTATCGTTGCATTGGGACCCAATCCATAGTTCGAAGTGAGCGAAATTAAAAATGGATTACCCCGTGTTTTTCCTCACGGAGGTTCCATTTTCAATTCATTCTATTGTTTGCTTATAGGGGCGCCCGGGGTTTTAGGCGCGGTTGTGTGTGTTCAGGTGTCGTGATCATCACAATGTAAGTCATGCATAACAGTTTATCAATCAGCGCTTCAAATCACCCACACAACATACATTCCTACGCCAACCTGCATAAAACAATGTTAATCACGGACTACACCCCTTATTTCTCCAATCTGCAAAAACGTTTAACACCTCAAGGGTTAAAGTACATACTTCAATTTGAAGAGCGTCTACATAAAACATGTCAGAAAAACCAATCAACTTTTTAATCGGCTCAAGTCCACTAAATGGTTAAGAACCAGTCCCCAGCGGAGTCGCCAGTCTGTCGCGACCCTCTCGAGGTTCGCCGTGGGCTCTCGAGGGCTAATGTGCCGTCCAGTCTGGTCGAACGCGGGCCTCTCCCAAGGTCCGTTACCCAAATCGCAACGGAGGTATGCGTAGTCGACCTTCAGTGTGGTCTAGTGACATGTGCTAAGTGTGCATGCCATGGAGTCGCCACCAATCATTTTTTGGAGGGTATGATTGGATCACCCTATTGAATAGTCGGGAGTTTCTATTCAATTCTACGATAACCAGAGAAATGGGTTCGGAGACTTAGTTACGTCAACTGTCAGAGTTGACGCCCTTTCGGTACCTAAGTTGATTGAATTTTCTGCAATTTTTCTCAAATTTTTTTTTGAATTTTTCCTTAATAATTCATTTTTTTGAATTTTTTTATTTGATTTTTTTTTTTATAAATTTTCTGAAAATAAATCCCAACTGACGGTCCCTAACTCGCCACGTGGCGTCTCGGTGACAATCGAATCATTTTAATTTTTGTAAAATTCGAAATTCATTTCTTTTAATGTTAAAAATATTTTTTTATTTTGAAAATCATCGGATCACGATACGTGGCTCATCTGCAGCCATCCAATCTAGCATTTTTTTTGTTTTTGTTTTTATAGGACGCAACACAATGCAAAAAATAAAGAAGATATTAAGTCATTATACAACATAAACATAAGCAAATGAGATGGGATCCGGTGAATTTTACGACGTCAGAGTCCGTCGGTGCTCGTGCAACAATGTGTGGGGGTATAAACCACCAGCAGGAGGCTCGGCCTTCCGATTCTGGGGTAGCACAATATAATTTACAGAAAATAAATGAATAGAATGCCTTGGACACCAATAGGAGGCTCGGCCTTCCGATTCTGGGTCTAATAAGTAAAATGTAGAAAATGCTCACTTTTATTAAATGCAATACAACACAAATTAACTATATGATGCATGAAATGCTAGGACATAAAGTAAATACGCAGCAAATATTCAGACACCAACAGGAGGCTCGGCCTTCCGATTCTGGGTCTAATAAGTAAAATGTAGAAAATGCACACTTTTATTAAATGCAATACAATACAAATTAACTATATGATGCATGAAATGCTAGGACATAAAGTAAATACACAGCAAATATTCAGCAACCTTAAAACTCCAGAACATAGCCTATCCTCTTAGGAAGCCATCACCGAAAATTTCACCTTAAAAGGAGTCCAAATGAGTGAGATATGACCACAATACCTCAGTTCGCTCGATTTTCGTCGACTGTTTTTCAAAAATTCACCATAATTTAACCAGACCTCGAAAATTCATGAAACCAACGGGAAATTGTTAAGGACATCTTAACTTAACCCGTGGTGGTCAGAGGGAGGCGGAAAGGTCGCCGGAAGGGCTGATCGTAGAGGACGACGGCGGCGGCAGAAACTGGTTGGTACAGGGTCAACAGCGACCTTTGCTCATTCAAACGGCTCTCCCGGACGAATGGCTGGGCCAAATGCGCCTTATAATATGTCCCTGGAAAGATAAGATGATAAGCTTTCTATTGGAGGTAGTTTCACCTCGATCTGATATTGGACGACGGAGTTATGATTGGAACAGTGAGATGGTTCGGGCAGCAGCAGTTTGGTGGAAGATGGAAAAGAGAGAGAAATCAAAGGGAGATGAGAGAGGAAGAAGAAGAAGAAGGAGGAGGAGGAGGAGGAGAGGAAGGAGAGCACGGATGATGGAGGGAGGTGACTAAATACTAAAAATAAAATAATAAAATAATATACTAAAAAGTAAAAATAATAATAAAATAATCAAAAGTGAAGACAAAATGTTTAGTCCCCTTTTCCTTTTAAATGATGATGTTTTCACTCCTTTTCCTTTTAATCATTACTAATATTTTTGTCAAATTCAATTTTATGGTGATCAGAGAACACCCGAAATCGAACTTGAATTTTACTGTTTTATGAGGTCCTAAAGTAAAGAAAATAAAAAATAAAAAATACCGACTATCTGTATATATTTTGTGACCTTAAATATTATTTTTCTTGATTTTCTTCTTTTCTTTTCTTTTTTTATTTTTCGAAAATATTAAAAAAATGAAAATTACGAAAATTATTTTTTTGGTCAAAATGGTTCATTTAGCTTGGCCAAGGTCACCAAAAATGATTTTTCAATTTTTCAACTTTTTATAGATTTTCTATGAATTTTTTTTAAATAAAGGAAAAAAAGTTGATCAAAATTCAGGTGTCAACACACCACAACAGAATGGCGTGGCAGAACGGAAGAACAGAACTCTACTTGAGCGGGCTCGGAGCATGTTATCACATGCTAGAATTGGCAAGGAATTTTGGCTGAAGCAGTGAACATGGCATGTTACCTGATTAATAGATCTCCATCATCTGCTATTGAGTGGAAGACTCCAGAGGAAGTATGGTTGGGGAAAACTGTTGATTACTCCGGATTACGAGTATTCGGATGTCCTGCGTATGCTCATGCTAGTGATGGTAAGCTTGAGCCGAGGTCAAAGAAGTACATATTTCTAGGTTATGCACATGGGGTGAAAGGCTACCGGCTGTGGTGCACTGATCCCAGATCACCCGGTTTTCTAATCAACAGAGACGTGATCTTCGACGAGACTGCAATGCTTCGACAGAGGAGTCCTGAGACACTACCAGCAGAGCAGACAGATCTTGGTGTCAGTAGTGAGGTGGAGTTTCAGGTGGAGACTCCGGAGACCTCGGAGGTAACAGATGTTTAGACTGCAGATGAGGCCACAATTCCTGAAGTCGGTGATAGTGAACAATCAGTACAGCCGCAGCAGACTCTAGTTGAGGGTAGACAGCGAAGGCAAATAAAACCACCGGTACGTTATGGTTATACAGATATTGCTTATGCTTTGACTGTAGGTGACGAGGTGGAGACAGATGAGCCTTCGTCTTACTCTGAGGCGATGGCTAGTTCTAAGTCGTCGCAGTGGCTAGGGGATATGAGTGAAGAGATGGAATCACTCCATCGGAATCAGACATGGGAACTAGTTAAAGTACCCAAGAGCCAGAAGATTGTTGGAAGCAAATGGGTCTACAAACGGAAAGAGGGCATTCCTGGTGTCGAGGCAGCGAGGTATAAGGCGAGACTTGTGGCGAAGGGGTTTACACAGCGGGAGGGCATTGACTACAATGAAGTGTTTTCTCCTGTGGTAAGGCATACTTCTATTCGTATTTTACTTGCCTTAGTTGCTGCACAGGATCTCGAGTTGGAGCAGCTTGATGTAAAGACGGCGTTTCTTCATGGTGAGTTGGAGGAGCAGATTTACATGAGGCAGCCAGAGGGATTTGCTATTCCGGGTAAGGAAGACCATGTTTGTTTGTTAAAGAAATCTTTGTATGAGCTGAAACAGTCTCCTAGGCAATGGTATAAGCGCTTTGATGCTGTCATGGCTAGTCAGGACTATTCTAAGAGTCAGATGGATAGCTGTGTTTATTTTAGGAGACTGGATGATGGGTCTTTGATATATCTGCTGTTATATGTTGATGATATGCTGATAGCAGCTAAGAATATGTCTGATATTGATGTGCTGAAAAGGCAGTTGAGTGCTGAGTTTGCGATGAAAGATTTAGGTGCTGCAAAGAAAATTTTGGGTATGGAGATTTTGCGTGACAGGACTGCAGGATTTTTACGTCTATCTCAAAAGAAATATATTGAGAAGATTATAGCACGTTTTAATATGCAGTCAGCGAAGTCTGTAAGTACACCATTAACGAAGCACTTTAAACTTTCAGTTAAGTCATCGCCACAGACTGAGGAGGAGGAGGAGCATATGTCCCGTGTTCCGTATTCTAGTGCCGTAGGTAGTATTATGTATGCTATGGTATGCACTAGGCCTGATATTTCACAAGCTGTCAGTGTAGTTAGTCGTTTTATGTAGCGTCCTGGTAAAACTCATTGGGAAGCTGTGAAATGGATCCTCAGATATTTGAAGGGGACAACAGACGTTGGCATAGTGTACCGGAGGAACAGTAATGGCAGTGAAACCACATGTTATGTGGATTCTGATCATGCAGGTGACTTGGATGAGTGCAGATCTTTAGCAGGGTACTTGTTTAAGCTTGCAGGTAGTGCAGTTAGTTGGAAGGCGTCCTTACAGGACCACGTGGCCTTGTCGTCGACTGAGGCAGAGTACATGGCACTAACCTTTATAGCGAAAGAGGCGATATGGTTGCAGGGTTTGCTCTTGGATTTTGGGTTAGATCAGAAAAGTGTTGACATACACTGTGATAACCAAGGTGCGATATTTCTGGCATATAATCCGGTTTATCACGAGCGGACGAAACATATCAATATCAGGTACCACTTCATTCGAGATATCTTAACCAAGGGTAAGGTTGTTGTGAAGAAGATAGCGACAGCAGAGAATCCAGCGGACATGATGACTAAGCCTGTTCCTTTGGCAAAGCTCAAGCTTTGCTTGAGCACTATTGGTGTCTGTGGAGAGTGATCGCTCATTGGGGCGATGGGAGAGCAGCATGAATAATGAGTACTAGTGACTTGGCTTTAAACATCGAGTCAAGGTGGAGAATTGTTATTTTATGCCTCGTTTTTTAAAAGCAAGAAGAGCTTACGTGAGCACTACAAGACAAAAAGGGCATCCATATATAATCCTTATATTATATTATATTACGTGGGGGCCCATGGAGGTAAAAGAAAGAAAAAAAAAAGAGGTGATTTCCTTTCCTAGTTGGTGCGCCTGGTGTGTGCAAAAGAGAAAAGGGTTTCTCTTTTTTGACAAGTCTAATGCGCCGAGCCGCACAAGAGACAGAAGCCGAGCAGCACCAAAAGGAAGAGGAGCAGCACAACGAAAATCTGGTGCCGTTGTTCAGTAGACTCACAGGAGGAGTTAATATCGTAGGAGCAGAGGACTATTTCGGACGCACGAAGGAGTCCCGTTCTTTGCACACGATCAGGAGCGACGAACACGCACACGACAGATTTTTCTTTGTGTCGCGTGAGTTTATTATTTATTATATCCAATTGAGTTGTTTTATCTGTAAACACTTGGGGTTTGGGTACAATTTAGGTGCGGGAAACACGAGCGTATTGAGCGATTGTAAATCCGATTCTCCGATATAGTGGATTGTTCTTGCTGGCTCTCCCCGTGGATGTAGGTACCGACATTCGGACCGAACCACGTTATATCTGGTGTCCTTTATCGTTCCTCGTTATTTTCTCTGAGCTTTCGCATTGACGTATTTGCAAGATCCTAATTAATTTCCGCGTTAGTATTACAACACTAGTGTTCATGACTTTAAGAATTTTCGTGCATCTGAAATAGTCCTCTGTTCGTCACAATTTTATCTCCTGTGCGTGTGGGTCCTTTTCTCTGTGCGGCTCCTCTTTGTTTTGTGTGGCTCAGTCACAATTTTGTGCATATTTTTTTTTATTCTCTGTTTGACAAACAGCACATGTACGGCAGGTTTCAGAAAGGGGGGGAGCTTGACAAATTTTTTTTTTGGAAGCAAAAATCTTTGTTTTGCCTTGGTGGTTCTGCATGTCGTCCAACTAGTGTGCCTTCCTCTGACGTTGACACCTCTTGCTCCGCAAGGCCATAGCGGTGATGTTGTTTCAAATCTTGTTACGTTTTCCGATGGATGATTTAAGATTGTTTGGCCGATTGTTTTTGTGTTTTTGATATGGCCTGCCTGGATACTTTAGCTTTCGGCATGTACTCTGGGATTCGTGTTTTAGGCAAAGTGGTTTTAGTTATTATTAAAAAAAATTGGTATATATTAAAAAATTATTATTATTATTATGTGGCAAAAATTATTTTGGTAAGTGCAATATGATCCTGAGAAGCACATGTCGTAAAGTGCTTCATATTGTCTAATGAAATTGTGGGCATTATTTGAATGAAACTTTTGAAGTTCCTTATTAATAATGATTAGTATATACAATCACCTGCCCAAAGGGGGTTATTGTGTATATTAATTTGAAAATTGCATGAAGATAAATACCCAATTTAAAAGATGGGGATGTATGACTCGAAAGATTTATTTGCTCAAAGGGGATAAGTTTTTCTTTTGAAAGTTATGTGTAATTCCCCTCTATAGTGATATAAATGGAGATGTATAATTTAAAGAATTTTTCTGCCCAAAGGGGATAGGTCCTTGACAATTATGTGTAATTCTCCTTGTTGTTGTAAGCTTCATATTGTGGAAAATAATGGTACTTTATATACTATGCCCAAAGGGGAGTTTATAGTGTACTAATTATTTTGTTGAATTACTCATTGCCCATAACTGATCTTATTGCATTGTATGCCACAAACCGTTACTTTTGTTGTTAACAACAATAATGCCACTGTTGAAATGTTAACTGGATCGAACTTTAAGAGATGGAAACAAGACATAGAGTTTGCTCTGGGAATTGTGGATATGGACTTGGCTCTGTGTGAGGAAGAACCTTCCAAACCCAATGATCAAAGTACTACAGATCAAAAGGCCCATTATGTTAGATGGGAAAAATCCAATCGACTAAGCCTTATTGCTTTGAAGAGGTCCATTGCTGAGCATCTCATTAGTGGTTTGCTGAAAAAAGCAAATGCGAGAGAGTTCCTTGCAGTAGTGGGAGAAAGATATGCAGTCCCAGACAAAGCTGAGGCTGGGAACTTATTGAATGAGTTAACGAGTATGAAATATGATGCTGCTATGGGTGTTAGAGAATTTATATTGAGGATGGTCCATATTCAATCCAAGCTTAAGGCCCATAATATTGTCATTTCTAAAGATTATGTTGTGCATCATGCCTTAAATAGTCTGCCTGCTGAGTTTAGTTAGATTAAAACTGCTTATATTACTTAGAATGAGACTTGGAGTGTTAATGCTCTGATTACTAAATGTGTGACTGAGGAAGAAAAGTTAAAGAAGGAGAAGAATGAGTCTGCACATTTGATTACTAATGCCAAGTTGAGTTCCTTCAGAGGAAAATGGAAGTCTAAATGGTCGAATGCTTATGCCCCTAAGAAAGACTAGGGGTGAGCGGTTCCAGGTTCCTTACAGGTTCCACTTATAACCTGAAATTTACCCGTCAGAACATGTTCTTCATTTTTTGGAACCTAGTATCTGTTGGAGTTGGCGAATACTTCGGGGACCCTTGTTTCTCACACCGGGTATGCTCACGTGAGCTTAGGGAAACCAAAGTGTTATCCGACGACATGTGACCCATGCGCGCGGGATGCGGGGGTTCGGGGGCAGCGCCCCCGACACGGGTGTCCCGCTGCCCGGTTAGCGGGCGGGGCTTCCGCTGCTGTTAACACCTAAATTTTGATCAACTTATTTATTTATTTATTTATTTTTATTTTATTTTATTTTATTTTTTTGAAAATTCATAAAAAATCCATAAAAAGTTGAAAAATTGAAAAATCAATTTTGGTGACCTTAGCCAAGCTAAATGAACCATTTTGACCAAAAAAATAATTTTCGTAATTTTCATTTTTTTTAATATATTTTCGAAAAAAAGAAAAAAAGAAAAAGAAAATCAAGAAAATTAAGAAAAATAATATTGGAGGTCACAAAAGTATATAAAAATAGTCGGTATTTTTATTTTTATTTTATCCATTTTCTGACCTCATAAATAGTAAAATTCAGGTTTGATTTTAGGTGTTCTTTGATCATCATAAAATTGAATTTGGCAAAAATATTAGTAATGATTAAAAGGAAAAGGAGTGAAAACATCATCATTTAAAAGGAAAAGGGGACTAATCATTTTGTCTTCACTTTTGATTATTTTATTATTATTTTTACTTTTTAATATTTTATTATATTATTATTATATTACTATTTCATTATTTTATTTTATTTTTATTACTATTTATACTCCCCCCCTCATCATCCGTAGCTTCCCCTCCTCCTCCTCTTCCTCCTTCTTCTTCTTCTTCTTCTTCTTCTTCCTCTCCCACGCTCATTCCATATATTCTCTCTTCCATTTTTTTTTGTCATCACACTACCACCCTCCACATTTCTTGCGTTTCCGGCCGATTGGACCGTTGGATCGAGCTGAATTTTTGTGTACAAGGTCTTCTTGATCCCTTCTTCATGTCCACCGTTAGGATCTTTAAACAAATCTCTCAAAGTGGTCGCACAACAGCCAAATCAGAAGCTGTTCCAGGCGTGGGAATTGTATACCCGCCGACATTTCTTGAGTTTCCGGCCGATTGAACCGTTGGATCGAGCTGCTTTTTTGTGTGCAGGGTCTTCTTAACCCCTTCTTCATATCCACCGTTCGGATCTTTAAAAAGATCTCTCCAAGTGGTCGCACAGCAGCCAAATCAGAAGTTGTTCCTGGCGCGGGAACTGTTCATCCGCCGGTATTTCTTCAGTTTTCGATCAATTCGACCATCGGATCGAGGTAAAATTTTGTGTATAATCTCATCTCAATTCTTTCTTCATCTTCACCGTTCGGATTTGTGAAAATTGTTCAACGTCCTCCTCATCCGAGCTCGGACTATTGTTTATTTTGTATTTTTTTCGTATTTACTGTGTATTTACTTTATGTCATAGCATTTCTATATTTCGCACAAAAGACCCAGAATCGGAAGGCCGAGCCTCCTGTTGGTGTCTAAATATTTACTGTGTATTTACTTTATGTCATAGCATTTCTATATTTCGCATAAAAGACCCAGAATCGGAAGGCCGAGCCTCCTGTTGGTGTCTAAATATTTGCTGTGTATTTACTTTATGTCATAGCATTTCTATATTTCTCATAAAAGACCCAGAATCGGAAGGCTAAGCCTCCTATTGGTGTCCAAGGTGTTTTATTTATTTATTTTCTGTAAATTATATTGTGCTACCCCAGAATCGGAAGGCCGAGCCTCCTGCTGGTGGTTTATACCCCCACACATTGTTGCACGAGCACCGACGGACTCCGACGTCGTAAAATTCACCGGATCCCATCTCCTTTGCTTATGTTTATGTTGTATAATGACTTAATATCTTCTTTATTTTTTGCATTGTGTTGCGTCCTATAAAAATAAAAACAAAAACAAAAACAAAAAATGCTAGATTGGATGGCTGCAGATGAGCCACGTGTCGTGATCCAATGATTTTCAGAATAAAAAATATTTTTAACATTAAAAGAAATCAATTTCGAATTTTACAAAAATTAAAATGATTCGATTGTCACCGAGACGCCACGTGGCGAGTTAGGGATCGTCAGTTAATCAAATAAAAAAATTTCAAAAAAATGAATTATTAAGGAAAAATTCAAAAAAAAAATTAAGAAAAATTGCAGAAAATTCAATCAACTTAGGTACCGAAAGGGCGTCAACTCTGACAGTTGACGTAACTAAGTCCCCGAACCCATTTCTCTGGTTATCGTAGAATTGAATAGAAACTCCCGACTATTCAATAGGGTGGTCCAATCATACCCTCCAAAAAAATGATTGGTGGCGACTCCATGGCATGCACACTTAGCACATGTCACTAGATCACACTGAAGGTCGACTACGCATACCTCCGTTGCGATTTGGGTAACGGGCCTTGGGAGAGGCCTGCGTCCGACCAGACTGGACGGCCCATTAGCCCTCGAGAACCTCACGCCGAACCTCAAGAGGGTCGCGACAGCTGTCCGGTCAGCGGACGGCTGCCCCGCTCGCCGGTGAGCGGGCGGGGGTTCGGGGGCAGTGCCCCCGAAACCTCAACGGGTTTGGACTTTTATTTAAGTTAACCCGTATGTTATGGGCTTAATAGAGGTTTCGCTAGGTTTAGGTTTTTGGGCCCGTTTAGGGCATATATATTTTGCTCGTTTTATACTGATCATTGTAACGAGTTAAGAGGCTGTAAACCGAATATCATAGTGAAAAGCTCTTGCAGGACGTAGCCCTATTCTGGGGTGAACCTGGGTAATCTCGTGCGTCATTCAATTTTCTTGATTTCTGTGTGATCGTTCTGATTCGGTGTGCGATAAATCCCATAAGTATCTACCCATTATATCTTGGAACCTGGAACAGGTTTTAGGGTCGGTTCCAGGATACCTGAGAACCTATCAATTTCTTTTATTATTTTTTTCATTTTTAGTTAAGCAAAATGAGAGTAAATACTACAACAGTTATGGAGAAGTAAATGTGAGCGATTTTAGGTTCCACATTTAGAACTTGAAACTAACTCGTTGGAATAGGTTCTTCATTTTTTAGAACTTGGAACATAAAAATTTATTTGGCTCTAGATTATATACTCATCATTGAAAGCCATAGAACATTATAGGATCGTACGAAAATCTATACTAAAAAAACACAATCAGGGTCTAGGTTCTAGGTTCCAGGTAGTGGAACCTGGAACCTACCCTATATACCTTGGAACTTGGAATCAGATTGGTTCCTACAGGTTCCGGTTCCAGGTTCTTGGTTCTACCCTGGAACCATACTCACCCCTAAGAAAGACCAAGGCTTCAAGAAAATTGACAATAATGGAAGACATGAAGATAAGAATTTTAAGTGTTTTCACTGCAAGAAGCATGGTCAATAAGTTCAAAGCTTGGCTAGAAGCAAAGAAAGAAAGTAGCCAAGGTGAGTTGTTGATTTGTTTTGAATCAAATATGGTTGATGTTCCTTTGGATTCTTGGTGGCTTGATTCTGGTGCTACATGTGACTACTACCTTACAGGGTCTCACAAATCTAAGGAATCCAAGTCTGAGGGAGTCAAAGCTTAAAGTTGGAAATAATATCGGAGTTGATGTGGAGCAAATATGGACAGTTATTTTGAATTTAGACTCTGGCTTTCAGCTAGTTCTGAATAATGTCTTTTATATTTCTGATTTTAAGAGGAACTTGATATCTCTTTCTTTGCTTGACAAATCTGGATATTGTCTTTATTTTGCCAATAATAATGGATTTGATTTATGACTCTAGAACTATTGGGAATTGCATTCTATCTGATGGATTATATCCATTATATTTATCTCCCGATATACCATATTGTTCCTTCAATGTTGAGAATAATGTCGCTAAAAGATCTTTGATCAAGGAGAAATCTTCTTTCCTATGGCACAAACGATTAGGGCATATCTCCAAAGAAAGGGTAAAGCGGCTTATCAAAAGTGATATCCTTCCTCCTCTTGACTCAGATGATGCTGAGATTTGTATTGATTGCGTAAGGGGAAAGTTGACTAAAATCAAGAAGAAAGGCGCTACTCGCAGTCATAATCTGTTGGAGATAATTCATACAGATATTAACGGGCCATATTCAACCACCTTGTGTGGAAATAAGTACTTCATCACCTTCATTGATGATTTCTCCCGTTATTGTTATGTTTACTTGATTAAGGAGAAGGCTGATGCTCTTGACATGTTAAAAGTATTTCGCACTGAAGTTGAGAAATAATTAGGAAAGATCATCAAGATTGTCAGATTTGATCGTGGTGGTGAGTATTATGGGCGGTATACTGAAACTGGACAGCAAATGGGACCATTCGCTAAATATTTACAGGACTGTGGTATTGTCGCTCAGTATACAATGCCTGGGAGTCCTGAACAGAATGGCGTAACGGTACTTTTTCTCCAGTATCCACTAAAGACTCTTTTCGAATAATTATGGTATTGGTGGCTCATTTTGATTTAGAGCTTCATCAGATGTATGTCAAAATAGCTTTTCTAAATGGAGATCTGGATGAAGAAGTATATATGCAACAACCTGAGGGGTTTAAAGAAGCTGGAAAGGAGCATATGGCGTGCAAACTTCGAAGGTCTATCTATGGTCTCAAACAAGCATCACGTCAATGGTACTTGAAATTTGACAAAATTGTGAGATCGTTTGGCTTTGAAGAAAATAAATTTGATCAATGCATCTACATGAAAGTAAGTGTGAGTAAATACATTTTCTTAGTACTTTATGTAGATGACATTTTGATTGCTAGTAGAAATGTTGATCTGTTGAATGACACAAAAGTTTTTCTATCTTCAAAGTTTGATATGAAAGATCTTGGGGAAGCCTCTTTTGTTTTAGGCATTGAGATTCATCGTGATAGATCTAAGAAGGTTCTGGGATTATCTCAGAAAAGTTATATAGACCGCATTTTGAAAAGATTTAATATGCACACCTGCAAGGTTGGTGAAGTTCCTGTTGTGAAAGAAGATAAATTAAGTATTGAACAATGCCCCAAAAATGATGTTGAAAAAGAAGCAATGAAGAATGTTCCATATGCTAGTGTAGTTGGCAATCTCATGTATGCACAAGTATGTACCAGACCTGATATTGCTTTTGCAGTGAATACTCTTGGGAGATATCTATCGAATCCAGGTCATGAACATTGGGTTGTAGCTAAGAAAGTAATGAAATATCTGCAAAGAACAAAAGAATTTATGCTTGTGTATAGCAGGGTAGAAGATCTAAAGGCGATTGGATATTCAGACGAAGATTTTGTTGGTTGTTCAGATGATAGAAAATCAACTTCTAGATATATTTTTATGATGGCTGGAGGTGCTATTTCTTGGAAGAGCACAAAGCAAACCTTGATTACGAACTCTATAATGTATGCTGAGTTTGTAGCTTGTTATGGTACTTCAACTCAGGCTGTTTAGCTCAAAAATTTAATCTGAGAATTGCGAGTTGTGGACTCTATTGCTAGACCTATGGTGATCTACTGTGACAACACCACAGCTGTATTTTATTCTAAGAATGACAAAATCGGCAATGCATCTAAACACATGGAGATCAAATATTATACTGTTAAGGACTTGGTCAAAAAGGGAGATATTGTGATTGAGAATATTAGAACCGAGTCCATGTTGGCTGATCCTCTAACAAAAGGTTTACAACCCATTTTGTTTAAAGAACATGTTAATAATACGGGTGTTTTAGATTATTTTGATCTTTTTTGTTAGTGGGAGTTTTGCATAGCTTGTCTATCTGGATATTGTAATTATATGCAGACTGATAATGCTTTTTATGATCTTTATTAAAGCATTTGATGATCATTGTTACTGGTTTTATTGTTATTATAATTTTTTGCTATGTTGACTGAGAGATGGAAGTATAAAACAGTATCTTTAAACATATTTTAGTTTAAAGATGACTGGATGTCACTAATTTTGAGATCTCATGTTGAATTGTGACATAGTTGTGTAATTTCATGTTGTTTAGAAATTGTATCAAGGTAATTTCATGTTGTTTAGAAATTGTGATAATGCAGTTTCATGTCGTTGAGAAATTGCATTGAGGACCGATAAGGAATAGTGTATGTTTGATCACATGTTGGCACTATTTCTTACTACTAGGCCTATGATCCATGAAAATATAATACTCATTGTATGTGATTAGGGAAGGTCATGTGTTGCAATATTTCCTTACAACTTTGATCGCCATAGTCCTATGTTGAGGTTATAAAGGATTGATTTTGAGATGCCATTATTGGAATATTATTTATTTTAAAATTGTGGCCACATAAAACAAATTTTCAGTTATTAACCCGAGAGTGTCGTTTTTCAAAATAAAATTATTTTCGAAAATAAAAGTGAAGTTAATTAATGTAGCCCAAGTGGGAGAATGTTGGAAAATTTCCTATAATATGGCCTTACATTAATTAATTAATTTTCTATTTTCAAATAATCGGGTTAATGGATATTCCAATATATATATGTGTGTGTGTGTATATATATATTTGACCATTTAGAGATCTTACTGAATTGGGTTTTGGCATCTATGAATAACGGGCCTATTTGAGCAGCAAAGTGTGGGCAATTGTGTTTAACTGAAGCCCGTGATGGGAGGGGCCCGGTTAACACACTAATGATTAGGGTTTGCTAAGTCCCCTATCTAGCCTATTGTCGCGACCCGTCCGGAAGCGGACGCGGCTAATGGATTACCGATCGCGGGTCTTGGATCGGCGCGGGCCCTCCCAGGCCCATACCAAATCGCGGCGGGAGTATTTTTCAAAGAGATTCGGCGATAAGAGCCGATCGATTTCGACCTTAGTATGGTCGTGGTGGCATGTGCAACTTGTGCATGCATTTGGAGTCGCCACCGGTCTTTCTTGGAGGGTAGACCGGAAACCTCACTAATCGATTGGGAGAGATCGATCAGTTCTGCGGAACCAGAGATTTTAGGTTCGGGGACTTGATTACGCTGGTGTCATTACCAACGCCCTTTCGGTACCTAACGCGAGTGATTTTCCCAGCTAAGAATTCATGCCTGGGCAATTTTAGGTGAGGTAGGCTTGATTCGGGGTTCATGCAGATTGGAAGACTGTTCCTATCAATCACAATCAATTTAAAATGAAAGCGCAATCAAATACATAAATAAATCACATCAATGTACATTAATTCAGATCCAAGGCTTCCTAGTACAACCATAAAGGCTTAAGGAAAGTGTGACTGCGGACCAGGGGTAAAATGGGAAGATTTGGAGGCGATTAGCCCGAAGGGCAAAATCGTCAATTTTTGGAAGGTTTGGATACTGAATTACCCAAAATATTCCATGGCTAGTTGTTTGTGGCCATTTCCTATTTTTGAGGATTTTTTAGAATTTTTCTGAATTTTTCGAATTTTTTTTGAATTTTTTTTTATGATTAAATATTTTTTTTTTGTTATTATTTTTTTATTAATTATTACTTAATTAAGATGGTCGGATCCGGGTAGGATTTTTGGGGCCGAACCTGGATCAAGCCGTTAAGCCTAATCAGAAACAAGAAAGAGGGCTTGAACCGGGTCCAATCGCACAAGGAACCTAAGGCCACTTTCCTTTCTTTAAGCCCGCTAAACTAATTTGCCTGAGCCTAGCCTTCCTTCCACCAGCATTAACGCAGGCCCAACAGCCCACAAAACCCAACAATCCAAATACCCAACCCAACATGAAAATAGATCTCACCTTACTATTCATTGTCTTCAACGTGAGACGTCCGCTCATGAAAACAGGACCAAGCTCGAGTCTGCGACTCCCGTGACCTGCGTGTCCGTTCAGGAGGTCGCCGCCGAAGTCGCCGACCTTGTGTTCGACTCCTTCCATGCGACGCAGCTCCTCCTCCACTGTAATCCCAGCCTTGTTGTTCTCGAAGTATGTCACAAGGGCTTGTCTTTTCTGGTATGTTATCGTACTGTAAGCGTATGCTGGGATCAACTTGTTGTTGTCCAAGTCATCTTCCTCATCACCAGCATCGTCACTATCTGATCTTGTACTGCTTACAGGAAAAACTTGGGCAGGGGCAGACTGAGCCATAGGCGTCTCGCCGTCATTCATCTCAAAAGAATCATCAAGCGTTGCGCACACATGCCACTTTGCCGCAAGGCATGTCATGGGCTGTGCTTTATGTGTAATCCTGGTCGCACTGCGCAACAAGATGAAGAGCCCAGCAACCAGAGTCATGGAGCAAAGAGCCAATTCTCCTATGGCTTATAATCCGAAGGTGTCTCCTGATCCTAAGATGCTCAGATAGGACCGAGGCCACATCTGAGTCTGCATGAAACCTCATTGTGTGGTAGAGCCATGAGAAGAGCTCCATGATGCAAGCAACAGTGTCGCTCAGGTAAACATTCCCCAAGAAGGGTATTTGAGAGGCTCCGTCTCACTCTCGTCCCAAAGCTTGTCGAAGAAGAGAAACCTCCTCAGGTCGTACTTCCTCACGAACCACGACAGGCAGACGAAGGAGAGCGTCGCGAAGTTGCTGAGCGACGGCTGGACGACGCCGTCGAAGGGCCTCTTGAGGGGACTGGGCGGAGAGCCAAGGGCTGGACTTCGGTGGCTCGACTGCAAGTGGATGGGGGTCTCGGCTGGGCTGTCGAGGATTGGTGATGGCCGGGACGAAGTGGCTGAGGACGTTGGGTGAGAGAAGGAGGAGGAAGGTGGCGATGAAATCCGCTGAGTACGTGTTATTAGCATGGACGCCACTGACCTTAGCAGCAGCAACGAACACCAACCGCGGCTCTCGGCAGCGAAGAAGTCCTCGACATCCGACTGGCGCGTGAGGTCAAGCTCGGCGTGGGTGCGAAGGACCAGACTGGCAAACCCCCGATCCCGGAGCTTCCGCACGATGGCGGAGCCCACAAGGCCACGGTGGCCCTCGACGAAGACCTTGGCCGATCTTTCGGAGAGGAAGGAGTCTCCTGCTGCGTCCGCGTTGGGTCCTCCCACCGTAGCAGATGCAGGAGATGGAGCTCAGTAACAACACCCAGCGAGCCGGTTCGTATGGATTCGGGGTGTGCTTTTCTTCGGGTGCTCTTTTGGAGATTCGGACAATCACATGTCGTGCGGACTGAAAAAAGAAAAGGTTGCCACCCTCTAATAAAGAACCAGAAGCCAGCTCCCTGTGAATGATGTTTAGTCCTCTCTTTTTTTTGCAGAAGCTTTCGTGGTGGCTTTAAAGCTCGTTGGACATCCACACAAACATGCTCAGTCCCCTCGTGCCAATGAAGATTCGGATTCCCGGCCACTCTAGCTCTCTCTCTTTAAATAATAATCCCACTCTCATTTGTCTTCTTCAATGTCCTCTCTTTTGAAAACAATGGCGCCGCTCCCTTCCTTTTGGTGATATTGTATCACATTTGGCTTTAGGGATCCAACCCCGTCCTTCGGCGAACGAACTCTTCAACACTTTCATTTCCTTTCTAATTAGGTCAAGCATTAGCAACAACTAAAAAGGGACGCTAGAATGGTACGTCAAGACTCAAAAATGAAAAACTTTCAAACTAAAAGACTCAAACAATTTTTTATGCCCGATTCGGGTTTATGTTTGTGAAGGAACATAGTGACCCGAGCCGAATTTTCAAGATTTAAAGTGACGCACTTGAAGAGGAAATTAAAACAAAATTATTGAATATTTTTGTGTATTTTTCTGACCACGAATGGTATTTTTCTGATTTTTTGGGTATTTTTAATAATTAAATAAATTCAAAAAATTATTAAAAATTACAAAAAATATTTTTTGTTCAAAATTGGTTCCTGAGGCTAGGCTAAGGCTTCCAAAGTTGATTTTGTGATTTTACGACCTTTTTTGATATTTTTAATTTATTATTTAAAAAAAAAAAAAAAAAAAAACTCACAATGACAGATGGTAAAAAAAAATCAGGTGTCAACAGCTGCCCCTCTTTGAGAGGAATCTCGTTAGAGGTTTTTCTCAAAGATAAGATGGCACCTGATTCCTAACCGACTCAACTGGGAAAATGAAAGAAGAAATGCTATGACATCGGATCCTTAAGGCTCCTGATAAAAGCTCAAATTAATCCCTGGTTTACTCTAGCAATTTGGACATGGGCCGGAGTGAGAGAGGCTTACCTGAAGTTCACCTGTCGGATGCTGCCGGTTGCGACAACTTTCAAGAAGATGCCTAGGATTCGTCACAGAAAATCCTAGGGAGATTAAGTTCTGACCTGTATGGTAGGTCATACCATTACGGGATCCCTAACTGGTAGGAATCTAAGGAAGGCGCATCCTACGCTTTGGGATTTGCCAAGGATTTTGATCCGTATGGTGGATCGGACCTTTGCGTTGATCTTTACGGCGGTATTTAACAATGAGTTGACCCTTGTGGCGGTTTCTACCATATTTGACCCTTTAGGCGATATCTACCTTGGTTTGACCCTTCAGGCGGTTTCTACCATACATTGACCCTTCAGGCGGTTTCTACCATACATTGACCCTTCATGCGGTTTCTACCTTTGTTTTGACCCTTCAGGCGGTATCTACCTTTGATTTGACCCTTCAGGCGGTTTCTACCTTTGTTTTGACCCTTCAGGCGGTATCTACCTTTGTTTGTTTTGAAAAGGGGGTCTCATGACGAGGGTTCTCCACGTCCGATGAGACTGCCTAAATTTTGAAAAGGGGTCCTGAGACGAGGGTTCTCCACGTCATGCTAGGACTGCTTGGTTTTGAAAAGGGGTCTCATGACGAGGGCTCTCCACGTCCGGTGAGACTGTTTGATATTTTTGAAAAGGGGTCCTAGGACGAGGGTTCTCCACGTCAAGCTAGGACTGCTTAAATTTTTGAAAAGGGTTTTTTTTTTTTTAAGGGTTTCTCTTCCCCAAGAAAATATTGGTAATCTTTGAGAAGACAGCAATTGTCCAATTGACAAAATTTTATGACTTAAGCTTTAGTCATGAGATGTGCATTTTGATGCTGGAGGTTATCCAAAACATTCTTGCAACATGCAAATGTGATCACAAATCCCTTGCATGGAAAATCTGGATCAACAGTTTGAAAATTTCCAAAAAGAGTTTGCTCAAAACATCAATTGGAATATTTCTCGACAAGGAGGCCATCTCACCTGTTTTGAGGTGATGATTTTTAGGGGATGCACTCAATTCCCTACTGACCTGTGCCTAGGTTTTAGGCTCATTCGCAGCGCATACATTTTGATCGGTCGGGAGGTCTTCCACGGGACCGTAATGTTGGGCTTGGATATTGGTTTTCAAGGGGGGCCCGCTTTGGAGTCGAGGCCATCGAATGAAAATCTTCACCATCTGCTCCGGGTTTACAAGTCAAGAACCCTGCAAAATGAGAAAGGAAGAGTCTTGCTCGTACTTCTTCGAGCTAAGCTATATGTTAACCCAAGTGTCTTAGTCAGAGAAGACTGTTTCAGGGTTGTAACATTGGTAGGATTGGGGACCAAAAAAGGCTTGTTTTTTGCCTAGAAATCACGAAGGATTTGACATTGGTGATCATTGCCAATTTGTCACATGTCTTTTCCATTCTGCATCTTCCATTTTTGAGGTGTGCAACCGCTTTTGAGGTGTGCACAAGTCCTTTAGAGAACGTCTCTTGTGGTATTAAGAGATTGACAATTCTGTCCGTGTTTTTGCACCACAGCTGACATCATTTGGGGAGCAGTCTTCTTGATCTGACTCCTTTATGGGTTTTTCTCTCTTCCCAACTAGGCTTTATTGGGGATCAATCAAACAGTTTTCACGAGCATCGGCCTTGCTTTTACCAGGCACTTTGCTTTTTCTTGATGCTGGGGATTTTTTTCTTTGTTGAAATCCCGCCTTTTCTTTTCCTTTGGAACTACGATGTTCAGAAAATTGTGCTAGATATACAACTTGAATCATAGCACATTTAAACGCCGATATGAGATTTTTCTATAAATCCCATCTCTTGATTTCTTCCGTTCTTGGAGTGATGCAGTTTCCATCTTGAAACATCCCATGATCACCAACAGGGGTTTATGAAATGAATTTGCAGGCTCAACTTGGCTGTGCAAAGGATATGGTGTGTGGGATAGAGAAATGAATGCTTCTCGTCATCCTATGGCACTTGGATTACCATATAAACAACACACAAAGATTGATGTTAGTCCGAGCAAGAAAATTTCTAACCATTTTCTCCTGATACCGCTGGACTCACCTCCATTTTGCCCCGATGTGGGGTGGTTCTTGACAGGGTTAAGAATGAAAACCGCCGTTCAAGTGGGTTGTCAACGGTCACCTGTAGTGTTTATGATATGAAACGAACGCCTCCGTCGTCCCAATCCATGTAATCGCTGCGAATGGTCCCTACCTCCGTAGGTCCAGATTTTACTATTTGATTCGCTCCACTCATCTCTCAAGTGTATGTAGGATGTGTTTGGATTTGAGCTTGCCTCTCTTTTGAGAAAACATCCTTTTGAGAGTTTTGAACAACTTTTGATTGGAAAAATCTCTTTCGTTTTCCCAAAAATTTTACCCGTCAAGGGGATATTATGGCGCACAATGCATGTTCAGACAACCTCATGTTTCAAAACATGAATGCCAATGAAGTTAGAATTCCATGTCTTTTCTAGACATCAGATTTTGAAAGCTTTTTTTCTTTTTCTCTCTGTGTTTTTGGTTTAACATCTTCAATGGATTGGGGGAAAGGGATACCTACCTGTCCACCGTGGCTGGAGATCCCTGAAAATGTAAAAGAAGCATATCATTGTATGTTCACGAATTTTTTGAAAATTGAAACGATACATCCTACCCTCATGTACCCTAACAGGTAGTATGTGGGATGTAAAAACTCATTCGTCTCCAAGACGATTCCCCTGTCAAGGATAAAAAAATAAGTGTTAATTCATATTCCCAAATTCAAGACAAATTGGGACGATACAACTTTACTCTTGATTTTCATCCCATTCTGATGTTGCGTATTGATATGAACAACCTCTATCAAATCCGCCTATCCATGCTTGGAGTGTTTGTAACATCAATGGTTCATCTGCCCCCAGCTGGGCAGCGTCTGTTCTGCTATTTGAACGCATGACTCATTGAGTGATTTATCCATGTTTATCATCAAATAGGTGGCTTCGCGGCCAAACGTATTTCGTGTTGAAGGGGTAGATCCCATTATGCTCAGCGGGTGATAATTATGGTTCATGGAACTTGCTCCACGGATTAAGTGATTAATCCACGGCCTACGGCTTGAAGATGCTCAAAGGGTGATGTTGACACTCACGCGCAATTAGTTCTAGATATTAATGAAAGATGTTCCCGTGGGAACCTTACAGTGCGATCAACAACATATGCAATAGGAGTATTCAACCACTTTTCTCGAAGCATTTTTCATCGAGTAACCATGCCTTGCATTAGACGTTTGGTCACCTGCCTTGCGTCACCACTGCGATGGCCCTCCGGCTCCAAATTGATCGAGCCAAAGATTGAACTCATCGCCAAGGAAATTGCTCGGGTCTTCGAGCCATTGATGTTCAAGTTGGGTATCAACGATTGTTGGGGGCAGATTTCTTTCATTGCCTTCGTTGTGAGGGATTGGAGTCTTTGAGCTGGAACCTTCATCATTGCCCTGTTGGGGTTGAGACATACATTCCCGAAGAGTATTAATCCAAGTGTCCAGCTCCTCATCAAGGAAATCACCTGTTCTTTCTAGCCCTTGGTGCCCAGATTGGGTGTCGTCGACTGTAGGCGAGGGATTCCTCTCTTTGCTCTCGCCATGAGCAATTTGACCCCTCGAATTGGAACTTCCTCCAATGACCGGCAGGTTTATATGTGCACTCTCTACCAATGCCAGATCCGCTTCAGGGACAGCATTAATGACCGAATCGCGCTCAAACTGAGGAATCCCTATGTGCTGGAACTGCGGTATATACTCTTGAGGAGTATTGAGATAGCTCGGCGGAGCATTCTGATTTGGGTTAGAGGAGTCGCTGACACGACTGCTGGTCCCGTCATTGCTGAAACACGGTTGGGTGCTCTCGGCTCTCCAATCATCGTGGTTGTAACTCTGCCCGGCACTTGAGCTCCAACTGGCTTTATGATGGTTTAACGCTATCCTTCCATCCCTTAGCAATCTCCTATAGTACTTGAGGTGAGACTCGACGTTAATTCTAGAGAGCCCCGGCACATTCATAATCTCGAGTATGCGTAGTGGGCTAGCCGAATCAACTCCCAGTTCTCGAATTGCATCAACAAATTTGGTGTGAAGCTCATAGGTCCAGTAAAACCTTGTTCTCTTATCACCCAAAATATCGTCAATACTTCGGTAGCTATTCTCTACGGGATCTAGTCGTTTCAAAAGTTGTCCAGGGAGGGACTCACCGACTTTGGATTGGCTGGCTGCGACAGCGAGTTCGTCATTGAGAGAATTCCCCCTGTGATGATTCATATCCCATTTCTCAGAGGATGTTGGTGTTGATCCTATGGTGTTGACTTGCTCATGCAGATCTCCGGCGGTATCTGGCTGTGTCGGAAAATGCTGTGGAGAATACGGTAACAGCTGAGCGTTATTCGTCAACAGGGACGGTTCATCAAGGAACACCTCGCCGAGGACAACAGGATTACCACAATTAAGGCAGGTGGCCTTGGTCAGAGCTTCCTTATATCTCGCGCTTTCAGCTTGAAGCTTCTCATTCTCCTCCTTCAAGACCAGTAACTCATGGTCTGCGTATTGCTGTTTCACCCGGGTTCGTTTGTTGGCGAACCAAAACTTGACCTTCGAAAGCTCCAATCCTATTTTTCGGCTCAACTCCATTTTCTGTTGTCTGCTTGGAGTGGGGTATTCATTGAAGAAAGCTTCGAGCTCTCGGATTTGGCCTGGAGTGTGGCGTTGTAGTTGCTTCCTTTTCCGACTCCGGTCATCATTGTATGTTCCTTCTTCGTAGCTGAAACCTAGAATTTCATCGCTGGAGGAGTCAGTCTCCACGGCCTTCGGGCAGGATTCAGCTCCAGGATCTTCAAAGTCTCCCAGCAGTTCGTGCTCAGAAATGTCCAGGTCGGGCGTTTCTAGCAGATGGGAATAGCTTTTAAACATGATGGATCGGAGTATCTCGGGCTGATCTAGTTCACTCAGCTTTCTCTGCTCGCTCTTACGTGTTTGCTCACTCTAGAAATTTTCTCAAGTGATTGTGCGTGTCCTAGAACCATCCTTCAGGCTGCATATGAAGACCAGCAAGCAAGCGCTCCTCCCGAGACCTTGTAATTACTCATCGTCTGTATTCCCCTTTCTTTTTCCTCGTGATAGGATCACAAACTCTCTTGCATTGATTCGGTTTCATCGAGTATTGCGCTCGTCCCCTAGTTCAGTCTTCAAAGTGGTGGGTCTACAATCTTTCGGCGCCTTTTATGATTTGCTAGGCCCGAGAACGTGGGGAGCAGCGGTGGGCCCGCAATTAATGACTCCGTTTAATTCATTTAGCTCCATGGGAATTAACGCTATGATCTTCTTTCAACCCTTTTTCATCGTTCAAACGAAAGTGGCATTTTCCCTGTGCATGCTGTTACTCTTCATTTCAGCATCCCGGGCGCTTGGTGAGGAATGAGTTCGTGGCCACTCAAAATTTTAAATACCGTCTCTGGTTTCAGACTTAATCTAACAAGGGATCATCACAACTGAGCATGACGATGTTCGTCGATAGCGTTGGTTTTAATATAGAATTAACTATAGTCATTAAAGAAAAATGTTCCCGTAGGAACTTTACAACGGATAAAATGAGTGATCTACTCGTGAACATGTTCTTCTTTCTATGGGTGTTCGTGGTGACCGACCCATCGTGCCCCGAGTCAAGTGCTAGATCATGGCTGTCCAAGCATGCCAGCTTCCCACTGATTGAACAAGGCATCGAGCCCCTCATCAAAGAAATCGTCTGTCGTGGGTTGACCAGCGGTAGGCAGAGCACCAGCCGACTGCTGCTCGAATGGAGGAGTGCGCACTCGCTGTACTTGTGACACGCGCTCTTGAGAAGTGTTGAAATGGCCCGGGAGGACATTCTGATCAGCTTTCAGTTTGCCGGTGGTCGGGTTGCTAGCTTGATTGATGCTTAGATTTGGCCGGGTATCTCTTGATGCCTGAGCATTACAATGGCGGTCGCCCCTAGCTTTTGAGCTCGAGACGGATTCCTCCCGGTTTAGCTCCGCTCGACGTTGTCTTAATAGCTTTCTGTAGGCAGCAAGGTGATTCCTGACCAGCTCCTTACTAAGCCCCGGTACATTCATGGCCTTAAATATGCGCGTCGGAGTTGCTGAGTCGATCCCCATTTGGTGAACCACATCTAGAAATCTGGAATGCAGTTCAGGGGGCCAAGCGAACCTCCTCTTATCGTGGCCCAAAATTGCATCGATGGCTTGACGACTGATTAACTCATCTCCAGCAGGACCCGACCCTATCGAAAATTGTTGTGCATGAGGCTGATATGCTTTGAGCTGGTCGGCGGTAACATCCAGCTCCTTGAAACTGTAACTCCAATCAAAACGATGCAAATCCCATCCCCCAGGAGGCATTTGTATCATCTTCGTAGGATCATCCTGCTCATGCGTGACTCCGGCAAAATCTGGTTGAGCAGGAGATGCCCCGAGGGAGTAGGGTGGTAAATGAACGTCTTCAATCATCGCGTGAGGCTTATCGGGGAATATCTTACCGAGGGCGACGAGGTTATCGCAATGAGGGCAAACGGTGATATTGAGAGCTTTTTCATACCTCATGTTTTCTGTTCGCAGCTTTTGATTTTCTTCCTTTAAAATCTCGACCACCTGACGTTTGCGTTGAGCCCTCGATTTGGATCTCCTATTTTGAAACCAAAACTGGATCCTCGACTGATTAATCCCCAACTCCCGGCTCAATTCAATTCTCCACTTCTTTTTCATGTAATGGCTTTTACTGAAAAGGGTTTCCAGCATTTGGGTTTCCTCCTGAGAGTATTGGTGAGGACGTCTTCTTTTCCCGAGTTGAGCATTGTGGATGTCGTTGTCGTCGTCGCCGTGATCTTGATTTCCGTTGCCAGAAGTGTTGGGCTCCATGGTTTTGGCGTTATACTTGATCTTGGAATCTTCGAGATCCCTCTGTGGTTCAATTTCTGAGATTTTTGAGTCAGTCGCCTCTAGCAGCTGACAGTAACCTCTTAAATATGTTGGATTGAGAAATGTTTGATTGGTTCTTGCCCACTCAGAGTTCTCCACTCTCTCCTGTATGCTCACTCCCTATAAAGTTTTCTTCGAGTGACTTTGCATGTTCAGGAGACGTTCTTCAAGCATCATTAGGCAAACGTTCCCCCTCAAGACCTTGAATTTCTCGCTTAGCTTTTCAACGTGATGGGACTGCCAAACCCTGTTAGGGCTCTCTTCGATAGTTGCGCTTTCCTCCCACCTAACTCTAATAATGGTGATCCCGACAAATCTTTTACATCTTTTAATTGATGGGCCGGAAATCGCGGACCGAAACGAATCCAATGGTTCTCGTGAGGGGACCTCCTGCTTTACCCCCTAACTGGGCT
Organism: Rhodomyrtus psidioides; assembly: GCA_021437785.1. NCBI lineage: Eukaryota > Viridiplantae > Streptophyta > Magnoliopsida > Myrtales > Myrtaceae > Rhodomyrtus > Rhodomyrtus psidioides. Next base: position 5,062,712 of record JAILYB010000015.1, on the reverse strand, counting down.
CCACCAGCATTATTACTGAGACCCTTCATCATCCTCGAGTTGCTATAAAATGAGGAATTAATGTATGGAAGGTTAACGTTCTCGCATAATCAGCTTCTTCCTTCTAATCTCTCTGTTAAACTCGTCTTATTCTCAAGCCAACCCAACGCAAATGGCCTCCTCTCCCGTACGCACTTTTTCAACTGATGTCTTGGCCCAGTGGGAAAAGCTTTATAACCTACTGGGTCGCGGTTACGCGCACATAACCGATCATTCTGCAACCGAGGATGCAATCTGTGTCCTCCTCGAGGACCTTGATACCACTTCTCTCGAAGGTACTACACTGGGGAGGGAATATAGAACTTTCCCGACTCTCTTTGCACACTCCTTAGAGGCCTATCGTGTTGCTAATCGGGAGGTTCTGGTGGCTCGCGTCTTGCGGGCTCGTTATGAGGATCGATCTGATCATTTGGTGCTGACCAACTATCTGGTTGATAGTTACAAAAAGGCCGTCGAGTTTGCTAATGAGCGGGTTGCGACGTTGCTTCGCGAGAGGAGAAATCTGGTGGATCAATTGGCCATATCCCTGACCACCGGCGAGCATGACCGCCGCAACGTCCTGTTGAGGCTTCAGAGCGACTGGCAGGAAGAACGGCTCGACAAGATAACCGAGGACATAGCTCGCGGGAATGGACTGGTTCGGGACCTGGAAGTAGTCACCGAAGAACACGAGGCCAAGGTCGCCGAAGTTAAGGGAGAATGCAGAAGTCTTCTCCTCAGGCTTGCCGACCACAACATGCGGAGCTGGGAGTATGAGCAGAGCATTAATAACATGGAGGGTCAGTTGGGATCCTTTGTGTCGTTAATTAGGGCTCACTTTGGCTTTACTTTTCCACCCTGACTTGTATGACCTGCTTCTGAAAACCCTCCGCTGAGCAAAATAAATGAAAGTTCTCGTGTGTGTGTTTTAACTTCTGTATGGTTCATTTCTTCGAGCATCCAAACATCTTCAACTTGAGTGAGCCGAACCATAATAGCAATAAGCCGAGCAAATACGTCCTGATTTTATAACTCGCTCATGATCAAATGGAAGAATAGTTGCAGATTTGTCCAAGAAAAGATTTCTCTATACTACTTGTTTTTCACCTGCAAATAAAAAGACAGAATCAGAAGGAATAATTTGAAAAAGAAATCAAAAACCCCTTTCAATCCTATGCTTGCCCATGATTAATAAGGACAAGAACTTTTACAAGGGTTTTAATCCTGCGCGAAAAGTTTTTATCAATATTCCTCGAAAGAAAGCATACTATTGAAAGGAATGTAATTCACAATAATCGCTTTTGATCAATTTCGAGAGGAACGAATTACTCAAAAGTGCGAGGCATAATAACGTGTTTTAAATTTAATTGAAGATACGGCATCCAAATCAAGGCCGTTTTATTAAGAACGAGAGTAATTTGGACATCTATCTCGTCATTAAATTCAAAACAACGCCGATATTCTCGATCAATTATCGTGGATTACCAGCGACGTAAAACATGCATGGACCAATTCAAGTGTATAATTCCTTCTAGCGAAATTGGGGTTGGATTACCCTATACGACCAAAAAGGTCGTGCAAGATTTCCAATTTTAATTTCCTCTAAAGGAATTATAAACTTGACTTGGGAGTATTCGAATGATTAGAGAAAATGCCACTATCACATTCCCATGACCTGTCAAAAGAAATACAACCAAGTTCCATCTAAATGTATACACCAATAGATCCCTAATACAATCGCTCTAAGGGGTGAGATAGAGAAAGCCTCGATAAAAATAAACCCTATACAAGAGGACTAGTAATGGAAAATGAAACAAAGGAATGTGATCCTAACGTTTAAGGATGCCCCAAGTTCGATCTGTGACTTCCGGATCACTTGCCCCAACTCGTCATCTTCATTGGACGATATCTCAATAATGTCCATAGTAGGCTCCTTTGTTGCTCACTCGGTGCTTGTCATGGGATATCATCCTCTTCGTCTTCTATCAAGGACGTTTGGGAAAAAAAAAACACACATCTATCCTTGAAATGGCATTTAATCTAATCACCAGAATGCAATGAATGAAATGCCTATATTTATATGAACTGTAATAGATTCGAGGTATAGAGAGTCTTACCAACCAAACTCGTCGACTTATGTGCGGTTTTAGGTGTACCAACCGCCCAAAGACATGCGCATGAGACAAGTTATGGTGAACTTCTAAAAATCAGAGGGTTTGGCACCTAAGGTTAAGGTTCCCACTTCGAGTTCTAGAAAGAGCCGATTCCATTGCACAGCTATCGTTGCATTGGGACTCGATCCATAGTTCGAAATGAGCGGAATTGAAAAGTGGATTACCCCGTGTTTTTCCTCACGGAGATTCCATTTTCAATTCCTTCTATTGTGTTCCTAAAGGCGGCGCCCAGGGTTTTAGGAGCGGTTGTGTGTGTCCATGTGTCGTGATCATCACGATGCAAGTCATGCACAACAGTTTATCAATCAGCGCTTCAAATCATCCACACAACATACATTCCTACGCCAACCTGCATAAGACAATGTTAATCACGGACTACACCCCTTATTTCTCCAATCTGCAAAACATATAACACCTATCGTAAGCGGACTTACCTCACCTTCAAGAGCGCCTGCAGGGTTAGAAAAATCACTCAGCGTTTTAATTACGGCCTAAGTCCACTTGAAGTCTAGAACCATAGGCTCTAGAACAAGGTCCCCAGCGGAGTCGCCAGCTGTCGCGACCCGTCCGGAAGCGGACGCGGCTAATGGATTACCGATCGCGGGTCTTGGATCGGCGCGGGCCCTCCCAAGCCCATACCAAATCGCGGCGGGAGTATTTTTCAAAGAGATTCGGCGATAAGAGCCGATCGATTTCGACCTTAGTATGGTCGTGGTGGCATGTGCAACTTGTGCATGCATTTGGAGTCGCCACCGGTCTTTCTTGGAGGGTAGACCGGAAACCTCACTAATCGATTGGGAGAGATCGATCAGTTCTGCGGAACCAGAGATTTTAGGTTCGGGGACTTGATTACGCTGGTGTCATTACCAACGCCCTTTCGGTACCTAACGCGAGTGATTTTCCCAGCTAAGAATTCATGCCTGGGCAATTTTAGGTGAGGTAGGCTTGATTCGGGGTTCATGCAGATTGGAAGACTGTTCCTATCAATCACAATCAATTTAAAATGAAAGCGCAATCAAATACATAAATAAATCACATCAATGTACATTAATTCAGATCCAAGGCTTCCTAGTACAACCATAAAGGCTTAAGGAAAGTGTGACTGCGGACCAGGGGTAAAATGAGAAGATTTGGAGGCGATTAGCCCGAAGGGCAAAATCGTCAATTTTTGGAAGGTTTGGATACTGAATTACCCAAAATATTCCATGGCTAGTTGTTTGTGGCCATTTCCTATTTTTGAGGATTTTTTAGAATTTTTCTGAATTTTCCGAATTTTTTTTGAATTTTTTTTTATGATTAAATATTTTTTTTGTTATTATTTTTTTATTAATTATTACTTAATTAAGATGGTCGGATCCGGGTAGGATTTTTGGGGCCGAACCTGGATCAAGCCGTTAAGCCTAATCAGAAACAAGAAAGAGGGCTTGAACCGGGTCCAATCGCACAAGGAACCTAAGGCCACTTTCCTTTCTTTAAGCCCGCTAAACTAATTTGCCTGAGCCTAGCCTTCCTTCCACCAGCATTAACGCAGGCCCAACAGCCCACAAAACCCAACAATCCAAATACCCAACCCAACATGAAAATAGATCTCACCTTACTATTCATTGTCTTCAACGTGAGACGTCCGCTCATGAAAACAGGACCAAGCTCGAGTCTGCGACTCCCGTGACCTGCGTGTCCGTTCAGGAGGTCGCCGCCGAAGTCGCCGACCTTGTGTTCGACTCCTTCCATGCGACGCAGCTCCTCCTCCACTGTAATCCCAGCCTTGTTGTTCTCGAAGTATGTCACAAGGGCTTGTCTTTTCTGGTATGTTATCGTACTGTAAGCGTATGCTGGGATCAACTTGTTGTTGTCCAAGTCATCTTCCTCATCACCAGCATCGTCACTATCTGATCTTGTACTGCTTACAGGAAAAACTTGGGCAGGGGCAGACTGAGCCATAGGCGTCTCGCCGTCATTCATCTCAAAAGAATCATCAAGCGTTGCGCACACATGCCACTTTGCCGCAAGGCATGTCATGGGCTGTGCTTTATGTGTAATCCTGGTCGCACTGCGCAACAAGATGAAGAGCCCAGCAACCAGAGTCATGGAGCAAAGAGCCAATTCTCCTATGGCTTATAATCCGAAGGTGTCTCCTGATCCTAAGATGCTCAGATAGGACCGAGGCCACATCTGAGTCTGCATGAAACCTCATTGTGTGGTAGAGCCATGAGAAGAGCTCCATGATGCAAGCAACAGTGTCGCTCAGGTAAACATTCCCCAAGAAGGGTATTTGAGAGGCTCCGTCTCACTCTCGTCCCAAAGCTTGTCGAAGAAGAGAAACCTCCTCAGGTCGTACTTCCTCACGAACCGCGACAGGCAGACGAAGGAGAGCGTCGCGAAGTTGCTGAGCGACGGCTGGACGACGCCGTCGAAGGGCCTCTTGAGGGGACTGGGCGGAGAGCCAAGGGCTGGACTTCGGTGGCTCGACTGCAAGTGGATGGGGGTCTCGGCTGGGCTGTCGAGGATTGGTGATGGCCGGGACGAAGTGGCTGAGGACGTTGGGTGAGAGAAGGAGGAGGAAGGTGGCGATGAAATCCGCTGAGTACGTGTTATTAGCATGGACGCCACTGACCTTAGCAGCAGCAACGAACACCAACCGCGGCTCTCGGCAGCGAAGAAGTCCTCGACATCCGACTGGCGCGTGAGGTCAAGCTCGACGTGGGTGCGAAGGACCAGACTGGCAAACCCCCGATCTCGGAGCTTCCGCACGATGGCGGAGCCCACAAGGCCACGGTGGCCCTCGACGAAGACCTTGGCCGATCTTTCGGAGAGGAAGGAGTCTCTTGCTGCGTCCGCGTTGGGTCCTCCCACCGTAGCAGATGCAGGAGATGGAGCTCAGTAACAACACCCAGCGAGCCGGTTCGTATGGATTCGGGGTGTGCTTTTCTTCGGGTGCTCTTTTGGAGATTCGGACAATCACATGTCGTGCGGACTGAAAAAAGAAAAGGTTGCCACCCTCTAATAAAGAACCAGAAGCCAGCTCCCTGTGAATGATGTTCAGTCCTCTCTTTTTTTTGTAGAAGCTTTCGTGGTGGCTTTAAAGCTCGTTGGACATCCACACAAACATGCTCAGTCCCCTCGTGCCAATGAAGATTCGGATTCCCGGCCACTCTAGCTCTCTCTCTTTAAATAATAATCCCACTCTCATTTGTCTTCTTCAATGTCCTCTCTTTTGAAAACAATGGCGCCGCTCCCTTCCTTTTGGTGATATTGTATCACATTTGGCTTTAGGGATCCAACCCCGTCCTTCGGCGAACGAACTCTTCAACACTTTCATTTCCTTTCTAATTAGGTCAAGCATTAGCAACAACTAAAAAGGGACGCTAGAATGGTACGTCAAGACTCAAAAATGAAAAACTTTCAAACTAAAAGACTCAAACAATTTTTTATGCCCGATTCGGGTTTATGTTTGTGAAGGAACATAGTGACCCGAGCCGAATTTTCAAGATTTAAAGTGACGCACTTGAAGAGGAAATTAAAACAAAATTATTGAATATTTTTGTGTATTTTTCTGACCACGAATGGTATTTTTCTGATTTTTTGGGTATTTTTAATAATTAAATAAATTCAAAAAATTATTAAAAATTACAAAAAATATTTTTTGTTCAAAATTGGTTCCTGAGGCTAGGCTAAGGCTTCCAAAGTTGATTTTGTGATTTTACGACCTTTTTTGATATTTTTAATTTATTATTTTTTAAAAATAAAAAAATAAAATAAAAAAAATAAAAAAAATAAAATAAAATAAAAAAATAAAACTCACAATGACAGATGGTAAAAAAAAATCAGGTGTCAACACCTATGAAAGGGTAGGTTACACCTATCAGTCGCTTTATTCCATTGAGAGCTACTATATCGAAATATGCCATAGAGAGGAAGATCGGCATTCCAATAGATCGTTGATCTATTTTTCTTCAAGAATAGCAATGGCACAAACAGGTACATTTTAATTTCGCTGCGCATCTCTTATGGTGTTTTACATTCATATATGGATCTAGCTGTTCTGAATAATTGATGTTTATATATTGAGAAATTCTTCACATTTCAAGCGCATCCACTCGGTGATCCTTCATGTGACTAGGGCTGATGAATGGAACAAGTCCCTCTCGAGATAGCCTTCGATGATAACATGATTCTAACTAACTGTGCATAATCGGGCAATAGAAGTGAGGTGGCACTGCCGGTGGTGGCAATTGGCTAAGTATGTGCTTAGTCATGTCGTGGGATGCCCGCTTGAGTGGGAAGGTGGTGGCCATCGATGACCGTTTGCCAATAGGCATTGCTCCTCCGATTTGTGAGTAAGGACACACAAACTAGAAGTGAGCATGGTTTTAGGATAGAACTGAAAATTGGATAACCAAATCGATGGGAACCAGCCCCTAGGATATGCATGGTAGGTTCTAGGTTTTCAAAAACTGGAACTCGAAATTTGAAACTTGGAACTCAGAATAAGTCTTTGCGTTTTTCTTGTTCTATGTCTTCGCGCGATCTCGCAATATTCATTAGGGTTTGATGATGAGTATGTAGTTTGGAACTACTAGTTTGAGCTTTCATTTCCAGCGATATCAAACGTTTACTTTGTTAATACTTCATATTCTTCGCGTGTCTAAATATGAGTTGTGATCAGTTAATTATAGCAGCACATGATGGTCATTAGAGGTGATGATTCAATTGAATTGTTTAATTAAGAACACATGTGAAACTTGAGTAGATCCCAAAACCCGTGACAAGGTACGTTATAAGTTCTAGATTATGCGGGATAGATTCAAGGATGAAAAAATTGGAGAATCGATTCCCACGGGTAGGTTCGAGGTGAAACCTGGATCAGCCCTAGAACCGCTTAGTCCTAACACAAATTGTGTTAAGATACACGACATGTGTTGTTCCGAACTCCAAATTTGTTTTTGGGCCAAAAAGATTGTGCAAGTTAACGTGTTTAATGAATTCCGACACTGTTCGTGCAAACTTTTCTCTAACCGGTGGTTCAAGTAAACAGCAAGAGCTACCGAGCGAGTTCGCCTTTCTCCACGAATAGGTAAATCGTTGCCTTAATCTGGGTTCCCCTCTTGCGAATTAGTTTGTGGTGAGAGTCCACGATTCGAAGTCTTGAATTTGAAGCATAACATAAAGTTCTCCATTCGTTGTTAAACATTCTAAGTTACGGGGAAGGTTTCTCAAATCTTCCATGCTGCGTTCTCAAAGGCGATCTCCACATTTCTCGCTTTCGTTCTTCTAAAAAAGTCGAGCACAATGCCAAGAACCAACAACTGAGGTGAACGTGTTTGCAAAGAGCAAAAGGGCTTCAATGATAATACCCATTTCTTTCCAATTTGGATCCTTGAACTTTGCCCATCTCAGCTACTTCTATGTTTTTTTTTTTTTTTTCCTTTTCCTTGTATCCACTTCTCAACTGCATCAAATAATTCTGCCCTAAAATCCAAATTGGGACCCCCATGTCGGATTCCCCCACTTCCCCCACCTCCCTTGTTCATGCACATGATCCAAGGGACAAGCCAGTGGCGGGTCAAAAGAGAGGTCAAAGGGAGGGGAAGGGTTTTTAGTTGGGAGCGAAGCAAAAGTGGCTCCATTAAAGGTCCCCTAGGCCCTTTGCTTATCATTTAGCAAAGAAATTGGAAGAACCCACCTTGTCCATCTTTCTTTTTGAGCAAATGTGTTTGGCCCATTCAGGCTGTCCACTCAGAGCTCAAAACCCCCATGGGGTTCATTGCATCTGCCTTCTTCCCTTCAAACTTAATATGAAATCATACAAAGAACCCTAATTATTTTGGTCAAATGAATGAATTCTTTCCCCCCAATCATTCATTCCTTGAATTGGCAACATCCATGAGATTTTGGTGCGTGCTTATCTAATCTTAAACCCGAAAGAAATAAAAAAAATAATCAAGGAAAAAGCAAAAAGTTTGGTATTCAATAAACAACCACCTAACTTTTCAAACATTTCTTTGTATATCTTAATGATAACGAGAGGGGGAAAAAAAACTCTCTAAGCAATCGGTGTGACTCATAAGAATGCACGCACCGCCCTTTAATCTCTGAGTAATTTAGATCATTAAATCACCTAATATTTCCAACTCCAAAGTGATGCACAGCTCTTTCAGTCTCGACATTGCTTTATTTTAGATTTTTTTTCGTATGTCGACAAGCTACGACTGTTTTTGATGCCAATTGGACAAAGTTGCTTGTTGGTAGCGAATTCTTTTTCCTTAAGGAAAATTGCAGAATGTCTACATGTATGAGTGCCGGGGCCATTGGTAGCATTGCACATACGTAATCCATTTGCAAGTGCCAAATAGAATAGACAGTCATGTGATTTCCCCGACAAGACGATTTCTCTCCACAGTTTGTTCATCATAATTCATTTGGGGATTGGCCCTACTCGATATACGAGTCAATATTGGGGCTACAGAAGTTCTCTTAATGATAATGTGAAGCCCTTGTCTTAGTTCAATGATTGAATTTGCTTTGCCTGGCTTATCCGTTTCCATTAGCAAAATCTTACCTCTTCTGACATGAGTATGCCATGAAGTTAAGATTGTTAATCGATCCGATTGCCATGCCTCAAAGCATCGATGCGTCATTTTTTCAATCGCCTAGTTTGAATAGAAATCGCTTACGAGCATCTTTGTTACCGAGTCAACGCGTTAACACGGTCACTTGTGCCATTCTTCAGAGTCCCAAATATTTAATACAGTCGCATGTGATAATCAAACGTGAAGAAGAAAGCGACAGTGCCGGTGAACTTTCACTTGTGTTAATGGAGCAAGCAATGACATTGATGCCTACTTATCTGTGAGGGAAAGAGACAAAGGTCGTCATTATCAAGAAAGCCAAAATAATTTCATGAGCCATCTTGCGATCACTGTGTGATTATGGACAATGGACATCAAGGCGCAGCACATCACATTCCAGTCCAATCGAGTCAAGTTTGTGTCCAAAGCAGCAATCTTGACTGATCTTGGCCAAGCTTAATGAGTTATGCAGATCGCGGTCCCGACGATCGCAATCCTCTAATCACAACACGATTGGATGAGCAGACACGCGATGCCTTCTGCTTGTGTGACGTGTTATCGGGTCGCACTCATATGTCGCGTGACTTATCAACATTGCCAAGCACTTCTAATAATGGTATCAAAGCGTCATTTGGAGGCAATAGAGAGAACCCAAATTTGATGAGTTCACAAGACATTAGTTCTCATTGATCATGTGTGGGAACATTACAAGATTGAAGTTTTCATCTGTGCCAGTATTAAGGAGGATTTTGAAGACAATCATGACAAGAAGGGAAAAAAAAGAAAGAAAGAAAAAGAAAGAAAATATTAGGAAGTCCGACATTTTCATGTGTTGTATAGAAAATTGTTGGGAGTAACATCCAAGGTTGCCGTCAAGTGTGCCATGTTGTGTGGAAATTGGCTTGTCTCCCTTGTCCTTCTCTGACGAGCCTCTCCAACTCTTTTGCCTCGAATGCCTTTGCTCTCTGCAACACATGAAGGTCCAACTTGTTTGAGAAGACAAAAGAATTGGAACCTTCCCTCTTCAGTGATGTTAAACAATGTCATGAGGCAACTAAAATGACGATCTTCCAAATGCGCACGGTGGTAAGACTCTTTGATCGCACGGAAACCAACGATTTGAACGATGGTCGATATATTAAGAGTTCATCAATTGGTACAGTTTGTGCTTTCGTGAGGTTGGTCGGCTTAAGTTGGTACCTGCATGCTTTCGATAGCATCGGACTCGGTGTTGAAGTCATAGAATGTGCTTGCTGCAGTAAGTTTCATTGAAAGGAACTGATACAAATAAGATGAACATGTCAATGACTTAAAATTAGCAGCTTCAGGCTTTTAAAGGGAGGCGGGGCGCTGCCTATGTGCCTTTCTGTTTCTTACCTCAACCTGATTCTGTAATGACTGCACATAGTTGATAATCTCATCCAACATCACTGCCAATCCCATCGTCTGCGAATTTAAGAACAAAAGGAAAACGATATGCAATCTTCAGGACACGAGAAAGATATTCCTAGAAAGCGTTCTTCAACTTCAGTTTCTTGAAATGAAGTTGTTTACCTTGTAGCATCCTGGAACAATATCCTGCAGACATCTCAGCCGCTCGTTGATTTTGCTTCTCCTGACCTGGTTTAAGGAACAGAGTCAATTCGACTGAAGTAGGAATCGTGAGAATATACAAATGAAAAAGAAGAAATCGATAATCTGAATGCCGCCGTTCGTTGTTTTGCTTCTAAGGATTGAAGGTAGCTTACCCTCTCTGCTAAACTGTGGCTATCAGTAGCTTGTCCTCTCCTAGCTCTAACGTGAACCACTTCGTTCGGCCTCTCCCCTACCTTCTCAGTGTTACCTTTGATTCTCTTTGCCCTGCCTGAACTACTGCTGCTCTGCATACATGCAACAGAGAACGACTCTTTTCAATAACCAAAACACACCCAAAACTCCAAACATGCGAAAACGGTAACTTCGGAGGTAATCGACCCAAACGAAGGAAGGATTGATTCATCAATCCCTTCCCTTACGTGCTTTTTCTTCCTTCCAGTGTCCGAAGGAGCAGGGGCTGATGAAGTTGCAGAGCTGCTCTGCGAAACATCCAATGCCTTCCTCTTCCTGTGGGGCTCGCTGTCGCCGGTCACGGCAGCCTGGACGGCCAAGGCGGACCTGCAATACGGCTCCTGAGGGTGAGGAAGTCCAGGGACGCTGACTGCCGGGTTTCCAGGAAAGTCAGGGGCTTGGTGAGGGAACAAGCTCTCGCTGCAAAAGCCATCCATTGGGTTCTCATGGAAGGTCAAGCTCGAGTGGTCCAGCAAGACAGTTGGGTTCATGTCTCTGAAGTGGTGGCTCAGGAACTCCATGCTTGGATCGGTGTCCATGAAGGGGAAGAAGGCCTTGGGACACTGCAAGTATTCTGACGCGAAATCGGCCATTGATACTTATGGGAAGAGTATGACTACCTTTTGAAGTTTTTGATAGAGAGCCAAAAACGAGTGGGGGGATTTTGCGGGTGAGAGGCTTGTTTGTATTTATACCGTGATTTGGAAGCAAATCCTGGAAAGCCTTGTTATTATCTTTTTTTCTTTCCACTTCTGGTGATATAAGTGAATGGAAAAAGGCTGGGGCGCAACAATTCTGCTTTAGAAATCAACTTTAAATTAACTTTTTCTACTTCTGAAGAGAAGGAATTTTTTTTTTAAAAAAAGTGGCTCTCCTACTCGAGAAATGTCGTCATTCGTGCCTAGGAGGCCACATGGCTAATTCTATGTCCTTGGATCGTGTTCCCTTTATGGGCATTTACTTATTTGTTATATTATTCACTTATTTTCATTCAGGAGAAACACATAATATATCTAGAAATGGGGGTCCTCCTAGAAACTTTTTGGGTCCCATTTTCAAGTACATGAAGTATTCAAAGCTTAGGTGGAACTTCTTTTTCCTTGTTTTTCTTTCTTTCTTCCTGGACTTTGCATCATTGGTATATGAGAACTCACTGAAATTTTTTGAACAAGTTTCAAGAAGCTATAATTTTTTTTTGTAGGACTGGATTAGCCTGTAAAGAATAAATGGTATCTCGAAAAAAAAATCACAGAAGGGAAGGAAAACAAAAGTAGAAATGGAATCTGGGATGGCTCTCCTACCCAATTTAACAAGCATGTAAGGAGCAAGATGGCCCATGCCTGTGGATTGAACATCACAACCACACAATCTTGTCCAAGGATATTGCCACTGTCCATCACTGTTGAAAAACTTGCATTTGGACATGAAATGGAGCTGTCATCCCATTTGGTAGGAGCATCTAATGTGGGAGCAATTAGGTGGTTTTTATACGTGTGAATATGGTGTTTTTGTTGGTTGTCTTGTTTGTTTCCAATGGTTGTGTGTTGTACTCCAAGCTTTCCTAACAAATGGGATAGTCATCATAGCCCAGGAAAATTTTGGCCTTCAAAGATAATCAATCAAGCAATTTCGAGCGATCGTTTGAGAAGACCGCGAAAAACAAAATATGAACAATTAAAAAAAAAACATTAGTGGGGAAATTTTATAGTTTCGGGATTTACCTACCTAAGGCTGACTCCGGTGACGCCGTCTTATTTAAGCCCTAAGAGGGAAGTGGTTTATCACAAATAGTCTAGGATGGTGGGGTTTTTCGAAACCGAAAATGGATTTAAGTGGGTTTTTTTTTTTTTTTGGCTTCAAGTCATTCGACAATCTTCACATTTTGATTATTCACTAAAGTAGATACAATTTGTTTTGTAGCTTTTTTAATCATAATATATTCTGGGTGTTTGGTTTGAAACAATTGAAAGAAAATGAGATGAAAGCCAAAAATTGAAAGAACAAGCAACAACCCACACTTGATTTTTGTCATCTTTTGTCTTCTTTACGTGTTGTACCAACTTCTGATAATTCTGGTAAAAAGGGAAAGGGGAAGGGGGAGAAAAAAAACAATGTGAAATTTTTATTTGGCAGTCACTACATGTGAGGTGTGTGTTAGGCACGTGACAGGGCATTTAATTTGAGCAATTCAAGGGTGGCTGTCCTAAGATTAATGATCGTCCGAGGAAATAGGCGGCCTCCCTATGTAGTTATCCTCATTTCCGCTTTTCCAAATCTTCGCCCAATAAAGAATCGAAAGATGTGGTTTTGGGGTTTTAAGCACCATCAGAACAACAATCACTAATTAACTACACGGTTCCGGCCTAATCCTCCTCATTAGTGAAAACTGGTGCTTGTTAAGACACTCAGCTAAAAATTGTAAAGGGGGAAAAAAAATCGAGAAATGCCGAGGCAATAATGGTTTTAACGATTCACAGATCACCAAAGATTACTATCGGTAAATTACCTGTTGGAATATATAAATATTAAACTGCGCATTCTTCTAACAGTTTAAGCTTTTGGGTTGGATTTTCTAACACGATATCAGAACCAGTGTTATTCCTTTTCCGCGGATGTGGGTCCACTCCCCGTTAGTCAATTTTCACATGCCGCTCGTAATCCGACTTGCACGTGAGAGTGTGTGTTGAGGTTGTTATTATCCCATATCGCTTGTGAATGGGTTGTGTATGCTCTTTATATTCATGTGTCTCCCTCCACTTATCAGGTTAAGCTTTTAGAGCAGTTGGCAAGTGGCCTCACAAAATCTAACATGGTATCAGAGGAGGAGGTCCTGAGTTCAAATCTTTCCAGACCCTTATTTGCTTTACCTCTATCAGACTGAGCGTGATGTCAAATCTTTTATCCTTCGAATTTCGATTTTTCAAGGGTTAGTGATAGATTTATGATTCCAAGGCCCCCTTTGAATTCAAGATCGTACAATGGATTTGCCCATGCTTGTTGTTATGGCCAGCAAAGAGAGTCATCTATAGCCAAGACCATTGAAAAGGTTAATCATTGAGTCCATCATGGATTTTGCACTGAATTTGGAAGCTACATTGAACTCCAAGGATCCTATCGATTGGTTTAGAGTGATGGAGGATTGTCCATCGCCATCCGATTGATGGAATGATTCAATTGATATTAATCGTACTTCACTTTCCTTTCCCCCCCTCCCTTTTTTTTTTGGCTCTAGTATTTGCAATTTAGTTGGCTACCCACATTGAAATCCTCACCAAACCTCAATTGGGCATTCCCACTTATATCTCTAGGATAATTCTTGGAATATCTTTATCAATTCAAACTTTTTCGGTCGTTAAGTTAATAAGATAGAATAAGCTTCGTGCTAAAGAAATCGAAAAGCATTGGTCCAAGCTCTCTCGATTCACCGTCCGAGTTATTCTTTAGAAGCGACACATGGGATTCTAATTTGTAAAAAAAAAACAGTTGGTCTTAATGAGTTTTGATGATTCAAGTTAGCAACCATCGAAAATTCTAGCATTTTCATATATATATATATATGAATGGAGATTTCAATCCTCCTCACTTCTCAACACTAGTGTTTCTAGTGCATTGCAATCAAACAAGCGATGGTCCATTCCATTCTTTCAATCTTTCTCAAACAGCACGACTGCAGTGAAATTTTAAAAAAAGAAAACTATCGAAAGGCAAGTCCACTAGTGGTGAACTGTTCGTGGAGATTGCGAAAGGTGATGATTCGAAGCCGATGGAAATTGAAACCTCAGAACCACTCGAAGATAAACAGACGATGATGGCGATATCAGGTGAGTGCTGAATTGGAAGGAAGACAATTAGACCATGACACCTGGAGTCCAATTCCTACAACGGTGCAGTGCCAATGCCATGGGGAGAATGCTTCTGTTTTAAAAAAAAAAAATTAGATTTCTGTTCGTTGTTCGGGAAAATCACGGATTCGATTTCTTGGCCCCCGTAAATTTCAATAAGTATTCACGAGTGTATGAAGAACCGTTGTTAAAAAAGGATAGTGATATTTTCCCGGAGCCCAATCACTAGAGCAATTATGATCTGGAAGTCGATCCGGGACAAGTGTCGGGATCTATTATGACATAGCCATGAGGAGCGTGCCGGATATTTTTAATCTTTTTATAAGTAATCTTTTTTTTTAATTCCAAATAATTGTTAAAATGAAAAAAAAAATGGACAAAAATTCGATCCACAAATGGAAGGGTCCCATCAGTTTTGACGAGATATCAATTCTGGAAGAATCTTTTCGATGTTAAGCATTTGGAATTTTGATTTAGGACAGCTTGGACCTTGAAATGATCATCCTCCTCAGTTATCCGAAACATTCCTAGGTTGGCTGGGCCTGAAGATGGAATGTCTCCTGAGCCCAAAACAAATGTTGGGCTGGATTTCATGGGCCGGAGCAATAAATTGGGCCTCATGTAAGCCAAGTCCAGGTCATCGGCCTCGCCGGCCAGTGGCCGCCGCTGGCCTTAAAAAGGGGCATTGCATCGAGAAGCCGGTCCCCTTGCTTTCGGCCTCATCCTTCAGGGAATCGCAAGCAACTTCTTTTCGTTTTTGGTCCCCCCACAGTGCCTAGGCCCTAGAGTAGTCTACCACGAGGTCATAAGAAGGGGTGTAATAAAAAGAGAAGGCATTCCAAGAACCCCAATTCACGTACGAAATTCAATCCGGTCCGTCCGATGTGGCTGGACACGCGCGGGACTTATGTGGGACCCACCGTCTTCGATTGGCCCGGTTCGGTTTGGTATACGCAGATACCGCGCTCATACAATAGCTTCTTGTATAAGACATATAATCATGGCATCTAAACCCTTTCGTCAGAGGCCTTGCCGTGTCGGGAATGCCTTTGATGCTTTTAGATAAAAAATCAGCAAAATGACATCTCAAGTGTCAATATTTATGTACGGCGCTCACTTTGATGTCTATAATTTTTTTTTGGATCATTTAAATGCCATTTAAAAAAATAATTATTTAAGTGCCAACTCCGATAAAGTTGCCGGAATTTCCTGTCGTTGATATTGATGTGATCGTTTTTTCTCCGATGTGCCGCTAAAGTGATCGTTTTTGGATCATTTAAGTCTCATTTTTTTAAAAGCGATTATTTAAGTGTCAACTCCGTTAAGATCGCCGGAATTTCTCGCTGTTGGCACTAAAGTGATCGTTTTTATTCGATTTGACACTTTAGTGATCTAAAAATAAAAATATTAATTCCAAATTGAGGGTGTCTTTTATGCCGATAAAAATTCAACACCCATTTTGTTCTCCTTATGCATAGCATTCTCTCGTTTGCTTGATCGAGAAGAATTGTACAAGAAATCATGAAGAACTTAGGGTGAGCCTGAAGCTTTTGCACAATCCTTAAGAGTCCAAACAGAAGCACTCAAAACATGAGCATCCACAAAACAAAAACAGAAATTATGTTTGCCTTCTTCTTTTTCTTCCTCCTTCATCTCTTTTTTTTTTTTTTTTCCTTCCTGAAATATCGCATTTTCTCGTGCTTTCCTGGGATCATCATTGACAGTGTAACCCAACAAAGCAACCTTGGTCCCGAATTGGCTTTTGCAAAAGCAAACGTTGGAGTTACTTCATCTCTCATGCCAAAAGATGGAGCTTTTGCCCCCAGTAGAGCGGAAAGGGAAAATCCACAGCCCATCTCTATCAAAGACTGCAATTCCATTCACTCCTGCTATGCCTTCTGTCCACAACCTTGCCCATCATCGATTCGCCTCTGACTAGACGGTATGTTTAGCTGGAGATCGTCCACCAACTGTGCATGAATCGTACAAGCCTCTCTGTCTGTCTGTCTGTCTGTCTGTCTGAGATATCCAATGTCACCTTAACGACAAGGGACTACTGCATACTTAGAAGTTAGAAGGCTGTGTGTAGAAGTCTTGAGACTCCCAGGAATGTAACTTAAGACACATTTTCTTTCCGCACACGCATCGCCTAACCGACGGCGCGCGTGTAAAGTCACGGCTCGACTCAATTCAATTACACACATGATGGCAGTTTGTCTGAATATTCAACTGAGGCAACTGTCGACTTGGAATGGAAATGTAATCACCTTACCGCAGCAAGATTGATGCCATGAATAGTGAGAATCAAATTCGTGGAGATTACCTTATTCGGGGGTTTTGGACATTGGTTACTGATGTGTCCTCCTACGGTCCTACCTATGCTTTCATACCTCTGTTGTCCAAAGGAATGAGCAAATACTTCTTGGCCAGAGGACATTTCAGCCAATAGTCTCTGTCTCTCTAGTGAACTCCCCCACATTGCAAGCTGACAAAATCTTTTAAAAAACTGGACTAAACATGTCCAAGAAGAAGATAAAAATGTTTGTCTGTGGATACGATAGCCATCATGTATCAGCATCGAACCCTACCACCCATACCAAACACCAAACAGGTCACCCATCAAAATCAATTTGATACACTCTCACCCTTACACTGATCACTTTAGATTTCTCCTTTTCTTCAGCCCAGCGTCATGCTCTCCTCTTTTCTGGGGTCTAGAGTGAAAGGACCAGATACCCTTTTGAGAGATTTGTCCAAAGTGATTGATTGTTGATCACCAAGATCTTGTGCAAGGGCATCCATAGAGGCCATCGAGAACATTCCCCAAGGAGGGTAGACACCCGTTTCTCTTTATCTTGAATCGAGTACAGTAATGCTGGCAAGATGTAATGTGAGTGCGAAATGCAATGTGGGGGAGATAGATTCTTGATGGGGAAAAAAAGGACAAACGACATCACTATGCCAACTGCCAAGGATTGTGCTTTGGGAGCATCCTGAGGATTGTCCCATTCCTCCCAAGGCAAGGCGGTCCATTGCATTGCAAAAATTAGACCATGTGAGCCCCCCATTTGTGGCTCACATGATCTGGTGGTTGTGATCATCTCAATGAAATTACAAGTAGGTGGGTGTGAATTTTATCTGACATTCAGGAATGGTACAAACAGGGCGGGTGCAACTTCTATTAGGTTGCAAACATATTCCGCAAGCGAACTGCTCTCGAAAGCTTGCGAAAAAGGAAGAAGGTATGATCTTTCTTTAGATCAAGCGTATCTCTAGCTATACCGCGAAGATTATGGACAGATATGCTTCGAGAATTCAAGTGATTTCACAAGCTAAGTATGACTTCTTAGGAGAGATTCAAAAGGCAGTGGAGTGTACTTCTCCTTCGGTGGTCCACCATAAACAGGCCAAAAAGAATGGCTTGCATACAAAGAAAATGGAGACAAATTGAAGATCATAATCACTCAGTGTTTCAGCTTAAGGGGAAAATGAAAATGATATCTCAAGTACCTTAGTGAAGGTTTTGTTAATAATTATGCCGTGTGCTGAGAACTCAGTTGAATAATGCAGAAGGAAAGAAATTATTTCGTGGGGTCTCAAAAAATTTAAAGTGATATCCATCAGGCCTCCATGATGAGGGACATGGGTCCTCCCTCCACAGATACTTACATATCTCCACGTAACCTAATCCAACCAAATGCTTGTTTGTCAAGAAAAACTTATACTCATGTCAACAATGGGGCTGTTTCATTCTAGTCACATACCAGAATTAGTTTGAAATAAGTCGTAGATCAACTACATGTATATGAAATATGCTTGCGCGGATTGAATCAAGATGTGTAACAATATGAAGTTCATATCATGTTTGTGAATTGACCCAGTCAGTTCGGGAAAAAAAAATAGTTGTGGCCGATTTATATACGAACTCTGAAGCTGGTAATGGTTGGTGTATCTCATATCTTAATATTATTTGGCCATGACAAGGTTTATCTTGTAAAGAAAACCTATGACAAGTCT
This sequence comes from Rhodomyrtus psidioides, assembly GCA_021437785.1. Taxonomy (NCBI): domain Eukaryota; kingdom Viridiplantae; phylum Streptophyta; class Magnoliopsida; order Myrtales; family Myrtaceae; genus Rhodomyrtus; species Rhodomyrtus psidioides. The sequence goes on along the minus strand of JAILYB010000015.1, from coordinate 5,044,265 downwards.
GGAGTACCCACCTCCAATGCATTTCATCTCCAAGTGGTATTTATTTTGCTTCACCGAGATGCTGCTGTCACGCTCTTTTGGACGTGCTTGGCAACATCTCTGTAGTTTATAATTTCATGAGACAAAGTCAAGATAGAATGGTCTTAAGGGGGGAAAAAGAAAACCCTTTTACCCATAGATGCTCCTTCATTGAAAAGCAGAACAAAGTGGAAAACTTGTCAGTGAAGCAAAGATCTATTGTCAAGCCTCTTGAGTCTTGAGTCAGTTGGTCTGGTAAGCTATATGCTTCATGAAAAAGTCGAATCGAATTTGAAAAAAAAAAAACTAGGAAAATCTTTCAAGAATGAACCTGGAGAACAGATCTCTTTGAAAGAATCATGTAATTCAATGCAGCTGCTAGTGACTAAGATGAATGAATTTTGTGTTAGGTTTGGTACATCAAACTGTAAATGAAATTGTTACCATTGGAGACTTCGCGAACTCTGAATCACTTGGCTTTACGATGTACACGAACCGGAAGATTTAAGATCAAAAGTTACTCACCTCATATTATTCATCCTTCTTTTTCCCAGTAGAAAGTAGAGAAAATATATGCAAATTTTGGGTAATCAATGCTGCAAATCAACTATGAAGACTGGAAACATTTGGTCAGGATTCTCTGAACAGCACCAGCCACACTTACTCTTGGTCTCATTTGCATGGCAATGACTAGGCATATACGAGAACACCAGCTAAAGCAGATATGTTTCACTGTGTTGAGGCTTGAGAGGGATAAATATTGGACATCAATGTCATATGTAAAGCCGACTGTACATGTTCCTCGTTCGGTTTTTCTTCCTCTATTGATTAGCGAAAGAATAAAAAAAGCACGGGCGATTTATGTTGCACGAGTGTGAGAAGCTCGATTCGAACCCGCGGTTTCGATATGAAAAGACGCAAATTGAGAGGCAAGCAAACATCGTAATGCTGTCATAAATAAACATCATAAAGGCCAGAGGATGAAATCAATGAAAAGATTGATCCACCTAAAAAGGCATTGAAGTGGTGAACAAATAACAGGACTATTTTGTTCAAGAATCTAGAAAACAGAGACATGGAAGAATCGATCTTTCATCTCATTAAATTCCTTGAAAGCTAAAAAACACAAGCTTTAGGCAAAAGAACAAAAACTCAGGTCGGTTGTTGAAATGGCAAGCCCCACAAGTCAATTTACATGATGAGGAGTAATCTCATGCCTGCTGTGCCATTCCATCTTCCTTTATAAAAAAAGAAAGGAAAAAAAAAAAAAACAAAGACAACAGATGAAGGTCGACATGACATTTGACTTTTCTGTTTTCTTTTTGCCTTTGCTTTTGGGTTTCTTTATTTTTTTTTACAGTTGCTTCTAAGGCCAACCAAAATGGTTGCCATGAATTTCGCCATTGATTTTCCTGAAAATTGTGGCCTTTTGATCATGTGCCGTTCATATTAAGCGCGTCTCAAGGTTTCCTACTTCAGGGGGCGGCATTAATCATCTGTTGTTAGAGCTCTAACAAGCTTTGTTCTTACGTCGTTTGTACCAGCAGAGGCCTAATGACAATTCCAAGTCTCTCTCTCCATCGTTCAGAATATATATGGTGCCTCAAACTTAGAGGAAATATTTAGGAAATATGTATATATAGACCTCTTGCTCAGGCCACTTGCTTCTTCTCCTCCTCTGACGGCAAAGAGAAAATTCCCATCTCCTTCATTCAGAGAATCAAGAAATCTGAGACTCTGGTCTGGTTTAAGAATGTTCTCACATCCCCGTGGCATCTTCAAGCTTCTGAGAAGTTTCTCCTCGTCGAAGTCCTGTTTGCTCCAAACTTCCGCTTACACTCAACATTCTTGATCAATCTCAAATTTTCCTTAGCCAACATCTTCCGAGGATGTGCTCAGAAATAGACAGTCCTCCTCGTGTGTCATTTTCATATGATCCGGGGCCAAGAGATAGCACTACAGGGGAATCCATCAAGGCTGGATCAGGTTCCTTCTGCCTTCCGGACAGGAACTCCGACTTCGAGTTCAGCATCTGCCAAAGCTTTGACTATGAATCTTCTTCGGCAGACGAGCTTTTCGCGAATGGCATGATTCTTCCGGTCCAGATTCAACAGAGAAACAACACTGCTACTCCAAATGGGACTTCAAAACGTGAAGGTTCAGCACTTCCTTCTTCTTTACTTCCTCCAATCGCACGACCTCCGAGTGATGAGACCAAAAGGAAAGCAAGCATAAAGGAGATCGCAGTGCCAAGCTTGGACTCAGAGGACAAGCCTGTCCCCAAGTCTTTTTGGGGGTTCAGGAGGAGTTCAAGTCTCAACTCAGAAGGTGTCCAAAAAAAGAGCTTGATCTGTTCATTCCCACTTTTGTCAAGAAGCAATTCAACCGGTTCGGCTCCGAATCCCAAAAGAGCACCACAGAAGCAACCATCTATTCCATTGCCAAAATCGTCGTCTTCGTCGTCATGGGCATCCTCCTCTTCTTCAAGTAATGTGAATTCAAGGCCTCAAAAGCCTCCATTGAAGAAGAATCACAGCCATGGAACTCACTATGGGCACAGATTTAGAATTAGTCCAGTATTGAACGTTCCAACTCCTTCCATTTCGAAAGGGACCGCTAGTTTCCTAGGCTTGGGTTCGTTTCTGGGGAGTGGAAAGGAAAAGAAGATTAGGAGATGATTTTGGTAACTGCTTTTTACTAGTCTTCCTTATCTAACATTACCAATATCATACACGTTTATATGTACTCATGTTTGGCTTATATAAATCCCCAGTTGATTGTGATCAGAACAAACCAGAAACAAGAAAGAACAGGAATGACAAGAAGGATCATAGATGAGCTAAGGAAGAGATAGAGAGAGATGAAAAGAGAGACAGCATATAATCTTGGAATGTTGATATCTAAGGAATTGTCAACCCCTTGTTACAGGGCTGTCTGCTGCCCCGTTTGCTTTCTGATTTCTCTTCATTCCATGGCTCTTTTCCATTTTTTCCCCCTTCCTTTTTTGGGCGTTTGTGTTTATTTTAAAAGGTGCTTTTGGGCTTTGGTTTGTGATTGGAGGTACTTTTTGTTTGTTTAATCACTATGGATCTTTCTCTGTGAGAATGCCTTTTGGTATAGGTCAACTTCTCCCTCTGCCATAGGTTGGCTTGACAGTAGAACAAATCCAGAAGAATGGTTTTGCTTTTTGTGATTTCTTGTCTTGTCTGCGTTAGACTTAGCTGATAGATAACGTGAACTAACGATGGAAATTGGTCTGGCACTTTTTTGACTAATTCATCACTCCTGAAGAAAGATCAGCATGTTATGAGGAAAATCTTTGCTTATAAGTTTCGATAATCCACGGTTAGGCAAGAAAAAAGGAGAGCTACCTGTGGAAATCTTCACCAAGTCATAACAATCCAGCAGTTATCCCACAGAAATAAATATATACATCAGGATCGTTCTACAGTCCCGTGCCCAAAAAACAACACAGGATAGCATCATCCCATGAGGACAACTTTTTCTCAATGTGACAGTAATTTCACTAACGTGCAGCGATCCGATGTTCAATGCATGAACAGTAGATGGGCATGGAGGCCCAGTAAAATGGACAGGCCCATATAAACTTTGGATGATGCTGGTTCTCCTAGTGTTTCAAAGTTGTCAACTACTGAGTACTGAACACAATAATGATAAGCGCAGGAAGATGGTGCTTTTCTGAAGTTTGGAGCACATGGGGGGGGTACTTCCTAAGTATTACAAGCCTGGACCAAGGAAGTTCTTCTCAATCTCGAGAGGGTCCAGGCCGCTTGGTACGCTCCCAGTCCCCGCAACGCTACGTGCAAAAGAGTGCCTTGTGCACACGGCAGGTCGATGATCCGCTCTACTCTCGCGCTATGATGAACGACTCAAGACATGGGGGATTTTTCCAGGTCTTAGTCCTCACAAGGATGATTTGCAATTGCAATCACAGAACTTTGAAAGGACAGTTTGATAACGTACTATTTAATATTTATACAGGGCCTATAAATGTTGGCACGACTAGTTTGGAGATTTAACCAATGTACTTAGGGCATGCATGATAACTATTCTGATTCTCTGATTCTGTTTTTCAGAATCAGAAAAAGATGAGAATCCTATTTGGTAGTGTAAATGATTCTGATTCTATTCTTAGAATCAGTTTTAGAGAATTAGAATCGGTTTTAAACCTAAAACAAGAACACAAAAAAAAGGTTGGTTTTGGAAAAAAAAATCACTCTTGAGAATCATAAAACAGAACGGAGTTACTTTTCCCTCAACCTAAAACAGAACAATGAGGTCTTATTAAAAAAAAGAATAAAATAAAAATAAAAATAAAAAAATAGAAAAAAATTGGAAAATTTCTAAAAAAATCACAAAAAAATTAAAAAATCCCTAAAAATAGAAGAAACTTAGATTATGCTAGTTTGACCTCATTTTCATAAATTTGGGCATAAATTTTCTAGATTTCATGGATTTTGTTTTTTTTTTAAGAAAAATCATAAGCACATTTGAAATTAAACCCAAATAAGATTTTTCTAAGCCCTTAGGGCTTTGTTAGGATTTTATGATGTGATTCATTAATAACATGATTCCTTGATTATGCACTTGATTTCATTTATTGTGATTTGCGTAGTTTATGTACTTTAGACTTAATCTAGTTTTAGAAAATTCTGAAAAAAGATAAAATAACCGGAGTGAATACTTAGCAAGCTCTCGTTCTTGAGTATTGGATGAATTAAGACTAAGATTTAATTTCCTTCAACTAAAAATGCACATCGATGCAGGATAATGCAATGCATTTTCCTTGCAGAAACGGGGGTGTCGCTCGTACTGATTATTCGCTCGCTCAAAAAAGTTTGATGAAACCTCACAATAAATAGCGAAAATGACTTGTGATGATTCTTCATATTTATTTTACATTTCAATATGCAATATATTATATAAGAGGATCAATATGAGTTAATTTTCGATTAATTAGAAATGTATGATGAAATTTCACAAAGTAACTACGTAATTATTTGACTTAAATGACAAAAAATTGGAAAGAACAGTTGTTCCCGGGAATGTAAATTATTTGCATTGCCAAACACATTTCTGTTCCAGGAACAAAAATTTTACATAGTTAAAACGCGTTCTGATTCTTTAAAACTTATCTAGGGAACAGAATCAGATAAATCCATTTTAATTAGAATCACTTTTCCGAATCAGAATGATTGCCATGCAGACTCTTAAGCTTCCTCTAGAAAAATTTGGAAAACCACACAAACGTAAGAATACTTACTCCTCTGAGCGCACTGGTATCTGACTTGCAATTGCACTGATGATGAGATACAATAAAATGCCAATGTTCAACTTCTAGAGCTTAGAACTTCATACCTTCTCTGTCGAAAGCTGGCGCGCAGATGATCAGTTCCTCTGCTAGGGGAATATTACTGAGATGGACCCGAGGCGGACGGACCGGATCCGATAACAGCTCCTTCGACAACACCCCTACTATTAACGCATCACAGCAGCAGAACTTTTCCAAGTTTCGATCATCCTTATCAATTAAGAGTTTTGAGATTTACATGACCGCTCGATAAATCCTAACTAGGTAGCAGGGCACGCGACATGAAATTGGTAAAATAGACTCAAGCGGACTTGATTCATGTATCGGTACAATATGAAGTTCGACCAACGGCAACAGGCGTATAAGTGTTTGATGTATCAAGAAGTATAGTCCCATTCCTGAACTGAGGTCATTGGATTCCATGCAAGTTAACCTAGGCACTGCTGAAGCTTTTTCACGGCGATCATTAATCGACGACGCCAAAAGCGAAAAAAGCCTACAAGTTCCTCCATAAGTTATACATGCTAAATTACTAGAATGTTTCTCCTTCTGGGTCTCTATGCCGGTTGAATTTTGTTTAACTCCAAAAGACCGATAGAAGATGCTTGGATAGGAGAGAAAGCTAGAGAGAAAGAACATACAAATTAGCGAATGTGCCTCCATCCATCTCAAAGACAATGTTTCCCAACGAACTTTCTTTAGTCCGTCCTCTTGCTTTACTTATTTTAATCACTAACCCTGCAAGTCTAGAGTGGAAGAGTTCCAGGAGAAGTTGTCATTATGAAACTGAAGATACTAACACAACAAGAAGCTCTGGATAGATTTAGAACAGCAACATTGTTTGTGCAATGAGTACTGACGACCAGCGCCACAAAATTATTGTTTGGGACCATCCCCATGGCCGAGACTGTGGTATCATCCTTAGTAGAAAAAGGCTGGCCAACCTGCTAGCCGGAGAAGGGAAATTGCGGTGCGGTTTAAGTGGCCAGCTCGAGGATCTGTGCGCCGAACTGAAGCGGATGCAGGATTCTTGAGAGAAGCAGATGCGAGACAAGACGAAGGCGAAATGATTCAAGCCCACATGGCGAATAAGTTGCCTATGATGTGCACACATCATCTCCACTTTTGCCTTCAAAATTGCATCACAAAATAACAGCAGCCTCAGGAAGTCCCTCAAGAGGCACAAGAATTAGTTGAATTCCACCACCTTGGATCCGAAAATGGAGGCTATTAAGTCCAAAATCTCTAACTTTACCCTCCGTTTTATGCAATGCGGTGTGGATATCTGGAGCGTTGAGGCTTGGAACCGCTTTAAGTCCCTCCTTCCCCAATGAGGAACGGATGAAGGGAAATCTTGATCGCTAGTCTTGTAAAAGAAGTGGCACAAAAAAATGCAGATCCAGGAGTTGTCATCCACGAGGCCTGGAGTTTGGATAAGGAACAGAGTTGGCATCTGCTCCGGAAGAAAGCATTCCACCAATGGATGAACCAGGTGCTCCCACCAACTACGATGAAATCATCATCATCTGGCATAGGATCAACTTTCTTTTAACTTCATTAATCTAAACATGATTAAGAAAAATACTGGCATACAATTAATTATTTTACGGGGCTTGTGTGAATTACCTACACATAAAACATAACGTGAGCAGCATAATAAATCGCCACACCATCCTTTGCTACGTCTCAATGCTTTCTTGCTAATGACTACATTGATTCACCATCCACGTCCACAGTCCAACTCCTATGAAACTAGACAGCATATGACACAAACAGAGAAATAATAGTGTTTTTTTTTTTTTTTAAGTTTTCCTACATGTGATTCACAGTAAACTCTTTGAATAGCAATATCCTAGAACACAGCAATATCCTCTAGAAAAATGTCTTACTTGACCGAGTACGGATATTCTGATTCTGTTTCCTTCCTAGAATTACAGGTCGACATGAACATCGTGGAGTTGGGGAAGAAAATGCTCAGAAGATGTGCTGGTCTACCATTGGCTATTAGCCTATTACTGTGCTGGGATGTCTGCTTTTGAGAAAGCAGTCATTTCACGAGTGGGAATTGGTCAATGAAAACCTAAATTTATAACTAAGAAGAGGGAAAAGCTATGACGAAATTCTCTGAGTATCCAATGTTTTAGCTTTAAGCTACCAGGAACTTCAAGATCGACTGAAACAATGCTTCCTATATCTGAGCCATTTCCCGGAGGATTCTAACATTCTTACGAGGACATTGATCCAGATGTCGATGGCAGACAGTATAGTGTCAGAAGACGCAATCATGGAGAAGTGGAAGATATAGCAGAGACCTATCTGCATGAGCTCATAAATAGGTGCATGGCTCAAGTGGCAAAAGTTGGTTCTACCGGAAGGTTCAAAGTGAGCCGCCTCCATGACCTAATGCAAGATGAATACCTGTTAAATGTGAAGAGAGAGAATTCTTTTAAGGTCAATTATAAACAAAATGAGAGCAAGTCAGTGGAGTATACAACTTCATCCATGCCTCCCGCGTTGGCAGCAAATGGTAGAATCCAAAAGTTTGCAACAGCGTGAAACAGAAAAATTGTGAATTTGTTATCCCCTCTCTCACGAGAGCGGGAGCATGTTCCCACCTGCGGGTCCCCTTGTACTCCCAAGCAACTTGGACCCTGAAGGCATGGAAAGTCCTGTACCATTGAAGTTACCCAAAGACATAGGAAGGTTGATTTACTTTTGAGATTTTTTCCATAACATTAAATATCGTTTCACTAGAATCATCCCTAGGAAACTTGAAGTTTCTGCAGACCCTAGACTTGAGCAAAAGCATACTTGCAGCAGTACCAAATGCGATCTGGAAGATCTAAGGTCTGAGAAATTTGTATTTACCTGGGTGTTTTATAACTAACCTGCAGATATTAGTGACCTTTCCAGCAGAGATGAGTCCGGTAATGGACCTCCTCAAGTTGCCCAATCTTAGAAAGCTGGAACTAAGTGACCCTAGAGAATTCAATGAGTTGCTTAAAAGCTTCAAGACATCAGGACCGACATTAAGTCATCTTCGATTCTTGTCATTGAAGAATACTTCCCGGGGATTCATTGGATAGATCAACTTAACAGGAGTCCTATTGGGTTGTCCTCACATTCACAAAGTTGCATGTGGAGTGTAAGCTTAAAGAGCTTACCGACGCCAAACCAGTTCCCTCCAAGTATCACCAAATTAAGCTTCGAGGATTCTAAACTTGAGGAAGATCCAATGCCCATATTAGGGGAGAGGCCAAACTTGAAGATTCTTCAACTAACAAGGCATGCCTATTAAAGAAGCGAAATGGTTCGCAGTGGCAGTGGCTTTCCTCCACTCAAGTCTCCAGTCCTAAATTACACGGACAACCTAGAAGAGTGGAAGATGGGTAAAGGACCAATGCTTTGTCTCTCCCACCTAGAAATTCTCAATTGCGACCAGCTAATGTCTCTCCTGCAGGAACTAGAGTTGCCACTTGCCTTCAAAACTAGAAATGAAGTTCATGCCTTTCTTCGACCCAAAAAAAATAAAGAACAAGAAAACAAAAATACATGCCTGTCCAGTTCAAGAAGTTCGACAGAGGAGGTAAAAATTCAACATGTAAGCCAGGCTGTGCTGTGAAAAATGAGAATTTCTCCGGGTAAATATTTTAGCAGCTGCTCATGAAACTTTCTCGTAGAAAGCCCACCCCAGACAAGTACAGTTTGTCTCTCTACCTACTTTCATTGTATTTACCACTTGAATACGGATCTCATTTAGATCTCTCTCTCCCTTTCTCTCTCACTCGCAGATTGCTAAATGACCGCGCAAAAATGCAAACCACTAGCCAAAGCCTGTGAAAAATGAGATTTTCTCCGGGTAAAAATTATAGCAGCTGCTCATGAAACTATCTCGTAGAAAGCCCAACCCAGACAAGTACAGTTTGTCTTTCTACCTACTTTCATTGTATTTACCACTTGAATATGGATCTCATTTAGATCTCTCTCTCTCTCTCTCTCTCTCTCTCTCTCTCTCTCTGACTGGCAGATTGCTAAATGACAGCGCAAAAATGCAAACCACTAGCCAAAGCCTGTGAATTCAGAATATCGGTCAACTACTGTTAGCCTACAAGCACCGTGGATTCAGAATATCGGTCATAACATGGAACAGAACAGATTAACTCAGAGATGAAACCATCTGACAAACACATGGTGGGCTACATCATGATCATGGAAGAAATGGCAATAACATCCTCAATGAACAAATCTTACCATATGGGGGGCAGAGTTGATTGACCACGTTGATAACACAATCAACGAAAAAAAATTGTGTCTTTGGACTTTGGTCTACGGTCTTGAACTGAAACCAAAAAAAAGGAAAGGCAAAAAAACTCTTCTTTCTTGATCTTGCTTGTTGATTGTCTTCCTTCTCCCAAGAGTTGAAAAAAGAACTCTTTTAATATTTACATATCGTCTTGGAAAGTTTTGGGGAAAATGATAACGTCTCATATCATTTCCAATAATCTCTATTAGACAATGGATTTCATAGAAAAAATTGTGTAGAGACATTTGTATCTTCCGTTCTAGGTTATAAGCTTATTACTAGACTAGATAATACATTTATCCTTTATCTTTAGGGGAAAGAAAAATGATACTATCTCATATCATTTCTAATAATCTCTCTTAGGCCATGGATTTCATAGCACATGCATTATCTAATCTAGTACTAAGTTTCTAACTGTAGAATGGTAGTCTTTTTAATCTTTTTAATTTCTTATTATGATTGCAACCACGTTCTAAATTAACATTTGAAATTTGTTACAATAAGATCTTATATTACACCTGTCAATTCATTTTAAATAGGTAGTTTATACACTTTGATTTGATCAATTCATGTTGTTTAAGATACAGAAACACACACTTTGAACAATTATAGGTGTGGGTTTGGTTCAGCATTCCCAATGAGTTTTCAGCCTCTAAAGCCCATTAAGATAATGCTGAAGCATTTGGTTCAGTATTAAGCCAGCATTTGAACAAATGCTGGCCTTGGGAAAGCTGAAAGCCCAATGTTACTAGGGATCAGCATTGGGCTTTTAACATTTGGCCAAATGCTAATAGATTTTTTTTCTTTTCAAAACTAACCTCATCAATTTCCTATATTTTTCGATTTTGCCCCACTTTTTATTATTTATCTTTTTCTCCAGTTCGGCAAAAGGTAAATTTTTAAGTAAAAATTTTAAAAATTACATTGAAAGCTTATCTGCAATGTTGTTTTTACAAAATACTATTCAATCCAAAGCCTATTTTCAAATGAGATTTTACCAAACGTAATTAGCGTTTTTCTAAATCCCTTTAGGTTGAAGGTATTTGCATTTCCCCAAAGCTCATTTCAAATACTGAACCAAACCCACCCGTTATCACTTTCACATTGAGTACGAGATAGATTTTCCTTCCAAAAGACTAGCTTCATTTTTTTTTTTTTAATTTTCATACACAAGAATGATATCCCTCCTCTCGTTCCCCACCGGATAAAAAAATGAATGCTTGAATCTGTAAAAGATTTATTACATGTGACACGAGAAAACAACGCATTGGAAAACTGTAAATAGAGTTGGCACTTGTCGATCATATGTATAACCCGAAAAGCAAATTTTGGTGGAAAATGCAACAGTGCTCGCACTCGCAGTACCAAGAACTAAGCTCCAAAGGAAAAGCCCCCCTTCGTCAGATTTTCGCGATTCCCAACTGAAGCCATTCCTCTTCCACGGCACGGTTCCGTAGAGGCGAGCAGGCTCGACGCGCACCAATTCTCCACAAGCTGACGCCAATAGCGTCCTTCTTCCCAATGCCCAGATCCCGAACTCCCTCCTTCGAGATCACCAGTTCACGCCGAAACTCAATCTGGGCATCGATCTGAACCTCCAAAAGCTAATCAAGATCGATCATTTCGGTCCATTATAATGGCGGGCTCGTCGATCATGGAGACCCTTTTCCAGCGCACGCTGGAGGACCTCATCAAGGGCATGCGGCTCCAGTTGATCGGGGAATTGGCCTTCATCTCCAAGGCCATGGAAGAGATCCGCAGAGAGATCAAATCGACCGATCTTCATACCAAATCGATCGCGCTCCAGAAGCTCACGTACCTCAATTCTCTCCACGCCGCCGACATGTCGTGGGCCGCTTTTCACGCCGTCGAGTGCATGTCCTCTTCTCGGTTCGCCGAGAAGCGAATTGGGTACGTCGCTGCTTCTCAATCTTTCAACGAAAGCACCCCTGTTTTGCTTCTCATCACTAACCAGCTTCGCAAGGACTTGACTAGTGTTAATGAGTATGAGGCGAGTTTGGCACTCGAGTGCTTGGCCAAGATTGGTACGGTTGACCTTGCAAGGGATTTAACTCCTGAGATTTTCACTTTGTTGTCTAGCAGCAAGATTTTCGTTAGAAAGAAATCCATAGGGGTCACCATGAGGTTGTTTGAGAAATACCCAGATGCGGTTAGGGTTTGCTTTAAACGTTTGGTAGAGAATTTGGAGAGTTCTGATCCGCAGAGTTTGTCCGCCACAGTCGGGGTGTTCTGCGAGTTGGCGGCGAAGGATCCACTTTCATATTTGCCTTTGGCCCCCGAGTTTTACAGGATATTGGTGGACTCAAAGAACAATTGGGTGTTGATCAAGGTGTTGAAAATTTTTGCTAAATTGGCTCCCCTGGAGCCGAGGCTGGCAAAGAAGGTGGTGGAGCCTATATGTGAGCATATGAGGAGGACTGGTGCAAAATCGCTCATATTTGAGTGTGTCAGAACTGTGGTGGGGAGCTTGAGTGAGTATGAATCTGCAGTGAAGCTCGCGGTTGCGAAGATTCGGGAATTGTTATTGGAAGATGATCCAAATCTGAAGTATCTTGGGTTACATGCACTCTCCATCGTCCCACCTAAGCACTTGTGGGCTGTGTTGGAGAACAAGGAGGTAGTGATCAAGTCTTTGAGTGATGAGGATGCAAATATTAAGCTTGAGTCCTTGGGTCTTGTGATGGCTATGGTATCTGAGAGTAGTATTGTTGAGATTTCCAGGGTCTTGGTCAATTATGCTCTTAAATCTGACCCCGAGTTTTGCAATGAGATTCTTGGATCCTTATTATCTACTTGTTCAAGAAATATTTATGAAATAGTGATGGATTTTGACTGGTACGTATCGCTTCTCGGAGAAATGTCCAGGACTCCCCACTGCCAAAAGGGGGAGGAAATTGAGTCTCAGCTTATTGATGTTGGGATGAGGGTCAGAGATGCGAGGCCGGAACTTATTCGTGTCGCTCGCAGTTTGCTTATTGACCCTGCACTACTTGGAAATCCTTTCTTGCATGGGATCCTATCTGCTGCTGCGTGGGTGTCCGGGGAGTATGTTGAGTTCTCATTGAACCCTTTTGAGCTTGCTGAGGCACTTATACAGCCCCGTGCTAGTCTTCTGCCCAATTCAATTAGAGCAGTCTATCTGCAGTCACTTCTCAAAATTTTAGTTTTTTCTGTAAATTCTTATCTATCTCAAACTGAGACTCTTACTGATTTGGAGCCGGGAGTTCAAGCCTCTCAAAGGGAAAATCCTGAAGCCTCTGATTTAGCAAGTGTTGGAGCACCTGTTGAGAGTGAGCATGATGAAGCTTTCAATCCTGGGGTCTTAGATCGGTCATCTGCAGATATTTCCATGGAAGACATTGGCACCGTGGCTGATGGTGATGGTCAGACTTCTAAATTTGTTTCTTTCAGAAAGAATGGTTTTACACGTGAATCTATTATGAACCTGTTAAATCTAGTTGAAGTGGCCATGAGACCATTATCGGGAAGCCTTGAGGTAGAAATTCTTGAGAGGGCATGTAACATACTGGGTCTGATCGAAGTGCTTAAACGAGAAATGCCTGCTCAGTTGCAGAATGAAAAGGTTTTGGAGAAAGAAGAACTTGAAGTTCTAGAACTGATCGAATTGATGAATGATGCTTTCTCTGAAGAGCTTGGTCCTGTCTCAGCGAGTGCCCAAGATAGGGTTCCAATACCAGATGGTCTAGTTCTCAAGGATAATCTTGCTGACTTGGATGAGATCATTGGTGATGTTAAATTACCTTCATCAAATTCATTTTCTCTTGAGAGTCCTTATTATGGCGAGAGAATGGATCCTGCTTCTTCTAACGCGCAAAGCAAGGAAGATTCAGAAGCATCGAATGAATCCACGTCTCTGCTTGCAGAGCACCGTAAGAGGCATGGCTTATATTATCTCCCTTCAGAAGGAAATGGAACTACATCAAATGATTATCCGCCTGCGAATGACCTTAAATCAGGTGAAACTAATCAAGATGATACTGAAGACTTTGTTAGGCTTACAGCTCAATCGCTTGTGTCGAAGAAAAAGCCAAATTATGCAAAACCAAGGCCTGTCGTAGTTAAACTCGATGAAGGAGAGTCAGTCCCTGCTGTATCAAAGAAACGAGATTCACGGGATGATTTACTATCAGGGGCCGTGCGAGATATTCTATTAGGTGATGATGCCGCGAAGTTATCCAGTTCAATAAAAGGAAAAGAGAAGGTAAACATGGATCCTCTGGACTCGAAAGAGAATATGCATGACATGGAACATTCACGCCATCAAAAATCTGGTTCTAGAAGAAGCAAACAACGGCCCCATCGAAAAGAGAGAGGACAGACGAGTCCAGAGAAACTTGGCATGGAAAAAGAAGAACATGGTGGAAAAGTGAAGTCGAAGAGTAGTCATCGTCATGGCCGGCAGAAGAGCCGACAAAAAGCAGAAGGCTCCTCAGACGTTATTGTTCAAACACCAGTTATCCCAGATTTTCTTTTATAGCATTGAATTATATGAGTTTGTCTTCTTCAACTGTTGAATTTCTTTTTTTGCATCTCAAACCTGCATTGAGATTACAAGTTCTAGGTTTAGCTCTGCTGTAGTTTACACTTTTTTTTTTCTCATGATATAGCTTGTTCATCGTGAAACCTCAGACTGGTTTCTTTTGTTACACAATTTTATAGCTGTGAAGATGAGCAGTTTGAGATTTTCTTTTGTTACACTGGCCCTGTGAACTTTGTGTAAATTCCGTCTGCGGCATGCAGAATTTTCCATCACTGAATATTTTGCAATCTCTGAATATGAATCTTTCATTTGCTGAAGTGTAATTTATACAACTTGACTTTAGGTGATGGAAGAATTGCTTATCCTCCTGTCTTTTTCGGTTGTTCCTTAGCTTCAATGCACATTATGTACTGTGTACTCTGATCCTAGAGGCTAAGGTTGTCGAAAGTATTGAAGAGCACGACATGACTTTGTCTATGCGCTGTGACTTGGATTGCTCAGATAGACTAATGCTTACTCTTGACGGTCTTTAAGCACTGATTTGTTGGGGCATGACTCTTGTGACCTGAGGCAGATCCATGGGGCGGCATCCTTTCATTACGTGTTCCAAAAGCTAGAAAATCTCAACTCAAGCCAATATAACATGATGGGCGGTGGTGGTGTGCCCTCTCTGTAAGTAAAGGTACAGTTTGGGCTTCATTGAACAGAAGTATTCATCTGTCTCTTGTTTAGTCCCATCTTACGCGGCATATATATGGTTATGAATGCCGCGAGTTTGCTGAATATCAAGGATGCTCAAATTTCAAGAGCTTCTACTCCTATGGAAATGTTACATGGCCTATGTGGAGGGTTCCTCTAATGTGTGAATCGATGTCGAGTTAACATGCGGTGAAGACGGGCTATTATTAGGGGAAAAACTTCGGCTTTGTCAGCAGTTCCGTTTTCATTTTTCGGGGTTCCGATTACAGGAGATGCCGGTGCCATTCAACGAGCTGCCAGAACGATCAAGATCCAGGTGGTGGAGTCACCCTTGTTTTCTTTCTTATGCTTACCAACAACAGCAATCAATCTGTGCTCCTCTTTGTAATCGCAACTGGATCCCTTTTCTCTAGATGTCATTTTTCTTGATACACTTGTCAAGAAGCGCCCTGTTTTTAGAGGTAATTATTCTGCGATCTTAAACTAGAAGTTTTGAACAAGTAGGTTGGATTAAAATTAGTATTTTAACAATGTTGATAAAGGCTTGTAAAATATACGAAAACCATTGAGAATATTAATAATCATAACATGAAAAATACAATGTTCTGAGTTTATTTTCAAGTCGTGATAGGGGCAAATCATTGCAAATATTTATTATTATCCATAAAAATGATTTTTTTTTTGGAAATAACAAGTAGTCCTCTCTTTTTAAAAATATTCTTTTAAATGCTTTCATCCGGAAAATTATAAAAAAAAAAAAGTCATAAATCTATTGTAGTTATGTCAATTCATTCTTAATTTTTTTTTGGGACAATTGGTTCTTGAACTTTTAATAATTGTCAATTCAGTCCATTTGGCCAGTCGATACTAACGTGGTAAATATTTGATAATATGTTAATATTTTTCGACTTCTTAATTTTTTTAAGTATTTTAATAATTTTTTTGTCTTTTTTTTTAAGGGCTGGCGGGAGGCGGCCATTGAGGATTCGGGGGTCTTGCCCAAATCATGATAAGGATAAATTTTGAAATAACTAATGGACTTCTCTTTTTTAAAATATTCTTTTAAAGGCCTTTATTATTATAACAATTTGCTAAAATTAACCCCAATCATGGGTTGAATCGAACGAGTCTAGGCTTTGGGCACCTTTAAGGTGAGTTTGGTTCAGCATTATTAAGAGGCTTTCAACCTCAAAAATCTATTGGGAAAATGCTGAAGCATTTGATTCAGTTTCGAGCTAACATTTGGTCAAATGCTGGCTTTGGGAAAGCTAAAAGCCCAATGGTGATATGGACTAGCATTGAGTTTTCAGCATTTGGCAAAATGCTAAGAGATTTTTTTTTTTTCAAAATTAACTTCATCAATTTCCTATATTTGGATTTTGCCCTCCTTTTTACTGTTTATCTTCTTTAATGTTGAGGAGCCTCGATCTGGTCGGTGAGGGACTAACGAAGGGACGATGAGAGGCTGGCAAGGGAACAGTCGCTAGGCGAACGCCGCCTGGATCGCTTGAACCCAAACCACAGTGCTTGGTTCATGCGACCTCAAGCGCCGTCACCTGCGTTTGTGCGACCCCAAACGATGGCGCTTGGGGAAGCGTGACCCCAAACGACGATGTTTGGGGATGCGCGATCTTCGCGCAAACCTAGGCGACAGCGTGTGAGGTTGTGTGAAGTGTCGTTGCCTGGTTCATGTGAACCCAGGTGACGCCTAAGGTTGCCCGACCTTAGGTGGCCCTTGCTTGGGTAGCGTGACCCTCGGCAAAGGCAGTCTGTGGCTTGTTGACAGCCGCCGGCACTAGATCTGACTCGTCGATGGCATGAAACCTTCATCGGTCCGATAAGGGCAAGTTTTTTAATTAAAAATTAAAAAATTACAATGTCCTTTTGTAATGTTATTTTTACTAAACACCATTTAACCTAAAGTCCATTTTTGAATGAGATTTTACCAAACGTAATTAGCATTCTTCTAAATCGTTTTAGATATGAGGTATTTGTATTTTCGCAAAGCTCATTTCAAATGTTGAACCAAATTGTCATGGTACGTACCGCAAAGAATCAAGACACTTGCATAACATTCCACAATTTGGGGAATAAACCATGTTTTTTGTTTTTTTTTGTTTTTTGCTTTTTGGTCCTTTTGTCGGAAAAATAAACGCAAATTTAACGTCAAATAATAACCGTTGAAATCTCAGCACCTGGGTCCCGCTTCGGTCGGCGACCAAATCACGAAACGTAAATCAAAGGAAAACCAAATAAAATCGACAAAAGCAATTTCATATTACCGTTATTTTATGACGAGTCATTTTACCCTGCGACCACGCGAGAAATTGACCCTGAAACAACGCGAGAAATTAGATCTAGCCGTTAGAGCCCAGGTTCAAATCGGAATCCCAGACAAAGCACGCTCTCTCTCTCTCTCTCTCTCTCTCCAAAACCTGTCTCACTTGCTCTCTCTCGTTCTCTCTCTAGAACCCTCATCGACATTCCTCTGGAGTTTGCATAAAGAAGCCCTGGTTTTGATTTTTGTTTGGCTCGAAGTTGCTCGTCGAATTTTTCGAGAATCTTTGCGGCTTATGTGAGGTAATCGCAGTTCTTTTTCGTCGCTGACCATCTACTCGAATTGTATCCGAGTTGTTTTAGGTGTTTGATTCTGTTGCGGAAAATGAACAGACGTGTGTTCAAGAAATGAGGTGTTTGGGGGGGGGGGGGGGGGGGGGGGAGAGATTAGAGTTCTAGTTTCGATGATTAAGGGGTGATTTGTCTTTTAGTGATTCTGGTTGCGATTGGACTTGCTTTTTTCAAAGAGAGACTTGACTGTGCCTAAACTGAGCCGAGTCAGTCTGGAATAGTTGAGTAGCTAGCAGATCTTAGCAAACTTAGGCAGCCATGAGTTTCAGTAGATTGTTCATCGACGTAGAGAAGAAAGTTGCAGATCAAAAGGCGACGAAGCTTCTCAATTGGGCTCTGGTCTTGGAGTTGTTTCTCTTCCATAGGGAAGAGGCTATATGAAGGGAAATGCAACATGATTGTCTGATCTGGATCTAATTAAGAAAGAGAACAAGGAAGTTGTCGGAGTTATGAAGTTGGATCAGAAAGTTTCTTGGATCGCATTTATTTGATTAGCGGGTGGGAGGGAAGATATAAGAATGCATGCATATGACTTTTCTATGTCCAGCCCCTTGAGTAATTCCGCTTCAGTCAAAATATCTCTCGATCTTTTTCTGATTAGTATGTCCATTTAACTGTGTTATAGTCAAATTGAAATCGGATATACTGATGCTAGCTCATGGGATCGCTGAGTGCTAGAGCGATGGTTTTTCTCACCTTTTGTTTTCTACTTCAAAAGACAGTTTCTGTGGGGAGGTAGGATGTGCAAGCACTATCAAATCACCTATTAAGTCTAGTTTTTTGTGGGTTGGTCGTGATATGTTCCACTATGCTGAAAACTTGCTCTCCTATTACCTTTTTGGCTGTCAGTATCAGACTTAAGGGTCATCTTTAGCCTCTCTTGTGGAGGCTTCACCCTAGTCTGCTGCTTGATCATCTAAGGGGACACAAAGATAAAGATGACAGTTAGAGCTCCTGGAACACCAGCCTCAAAAGTTGAAAGAACGCCAGTGTCGACACCAGGAGGCCCTAGATCCAGGGAAGAGAAGATCGTGGTCACAGTTCGT
Source organism: Rhodomyrtus psidioides (assembly GCA_021437785.1). Taxonomy (NCBI): domain Eukaryota; kingdom Viridiplantae; phylum Streptophyta; class Magnoliopsida; order Myrtales; family Myrtaceae; genus Rhodomyrtus; species Rhodomyrtus psidioides. The sequence goes on along the minus strand of JAILYB010000015.1, from coordinate 5,025,717 downwards.
CTCAGGCCATTAAACAAAAGGGAACAGTTAGCAAAAGATCAAGTTGCATGGGAGTGTGCTGATGACCATACCATTGTATATAAGCCGCAACCCCAGGAACGAGTAGCTCAACCTGCTTCATTCACATTTGGTATGCTTTTGTCTTTTAATCTTGCGATCTCTTCTAAGCTGAAGTTCTGTGAATGATGTTGAGTGATAATGTATCCATTTCTCCAGATAGAGTTTTTGGTCCTTTAAGCTTGACCGAATCTGTCTATGAGGAAGGGGTGAAGAATGTGGCTCTATCAGCTTTGATGGGTATAAATGGTAATGTTCAACAATCATTCCCGAGTTCAGATATAAATTGTGTATATTGATTGAGAAATGACAAATGCGTTACTTGCAGCAACCATTTTTGCATACGGACAAACTAGTAGTGGTAAGACCTATACGATGCGAGGCATAACAGAGAAGGCTGTGAATGATATTTACCAGCATATAGTCAATGTAAGCTTCACTAACTTTCTATGTTTTTTGCTGCTGTATCTTGTTGGTCATGCTAAAAGCCTAGATATCTTCACATTCTGCTTCTGTGTAGAGGCTGCTACTTGTCCACTGTGTTATGTTATGCTCACTGACGTTCTTCTGGCTTGATTGCAGACACCGGAGAGAGATTTTACCATAAAGATCTCTGGCTTGGAAATATACAATGAAAATGTCAGGGATTTGCTAAATTCAGAATCAGGACGCAATCTTAAGCTCTTAGATGATCCAGAGGTCTTAAAACATATCTATTTCTAATATTCTGGCCCACAACGTGATATCTTTCTTTTACTCTGTTATTTCTCTTTTCTGTTTACCAGTTTCATTGCGCATCTTGCAGAAAGGAACTGTTGTGGAGAAGTTGGTTGAGGAGAAAGCAAAGAATGATCAGCACTTAAGGCATTTGATAAGCATTTGTGAAGGTAGATCAGTGAAGCTTTGACTCTCCTTAGTTTTCTGGTTATTTATTTATTTATTTGCTTATGCTTGGAACTATATGTCACCAAGATAATCAACCAATCCATCTCTTTTGTAGCTCAAAGACAAGTTGGTGAAACAGCCTTGAATGATAACAGCTCACGGTCACACCAGATCATACGGCTGGTCAGTAACCTGCTATAACTTTTCAAAGATGCAATCTCGTTATGGTATCCAAAATGTGAATTATTGTTTTGGCATGCAGACGGTAGAAAGCACTCTTCGTGAAAACTCAGATTGTGTTAGATCTTTCATTGCAAGCCTGGTAAGTCCTTGTAATTTTCTATTTGCTCCTTTACTGTAAAATAAGTAGTTGATGGTAACATATGCTGGATGAATGACTGCAGAACTTTGTTGATCTAGCTGGAAGTGAAAGAGCCTCACAGACACATGCTGATGGTGCTAGACTCAGGGAAGGCTGTCACATCAACCTTAGTTTGATGACTTTGACGACAGTGATTAGAAAGCTCAGGTCAGACTTCATACGAGTCAGCAAATTCCTTCTCCTTTTACCTTTATCTATTGATATGATGAAGTGCATCTCAACAGCAAAACAGGTTTCAATATATTACTGGTGGTTTAATATGCAGTTTCACATTAACTGTGAACATTAGGCTTCAATTATGTTGGTTTATTTTTGGCCAAGTCCAGTTCTTCTGTTAGCACTCACAAAATAGCATTCTTTTGACCTGTTAGGATTTCAGTGAATATTTTTTGCCTTGAAAAAATTGTCAGTTACCTTATTTCCTGAACATTACAATGCATTGTCATCTGCAGTGTTGGAAAAAGAAGCGGCCATGTACCCTACCGGGATTCAAAGCTGACACGAATACTGCAGCACTCTCTCGGTGGAAATGCACGAACTGCAATTATATGTACCTTGAGCCCAGCGCTTAGCCATGTTGAACAATCACGAAATACTCTCTTCTTTGCTACTAGAGCAAAGGAAGTGACAAACAATGCTCAAGTAAACATGGTAATGATAACTCAAATATCATTTTATTCTGATTGAAGTATAAGAGCTCTTGAATAATTCCAATATCATTTTATTCTGATTGAAATATGATAGTTCTTGCACTGATTTTAACTTTGATTGTCTTCCTTCTTTCATAGGTCGTTTCAGATAAGCAGTTGGTGAAGCATCTACAAAAGGAAGTTGCAAGATTGGAAGCTGAGCTCCGAACCCCTGATCCGGCAAAGGAAAAAGATCAGAAAATTCAAGAGGTGAATTGAGAAAAGATAAATCCCATGCGTAGTTCTATGAGAGAATTAACTCATAAGGCCTAATGTTCTTTTCTGAATCTCTGTAGATGGAACTGGAGATTCAGGAATTAAGACGCCAAAGAGATCTTGCACATTCACAGGTTGATGAGCTGCGCAAAAAATTCCAAGAGGATGGGCAGGTATCCTCTTACTATTATTTTCTGCTTTTCCATCTTGCCACCCCATTTTCATCATTAGCTCATGCACCATCTAAATTTATAGGGCCCAAATGTACTTCAATCGCCTCGTCCTTCCGTGAAGAAATGCCTTTCTTATGCTGGTACGTTGACACCGGAAGAAGGAAGGGAACTGAGCCGCAGTGACAGGCCACGGAACAAATTGCTGAGACTATCTATGAGGCAATCATCAACTGCTCCCTTCACACTCATGCATGAGATTCGCAAACTTGAGAATCTCCAGGACCAGCTCAGAGACGAAGCAAATCGAGCTCTCGAAGTACTACAAAAAGAAGTCGCTTGTCATAGGCTGGGAAATCAAGATGCAGCTGAGACAATTGCAAAGCTGCAAGCGGAAATAAGGGAAATGTGTGCTGTCAGATCAGCAGCGCCCAAGGAAGTTGAAGTGGGAAATGTCATCGCAACTCACAAAAGTGTCAGTGCTAATCTTAAGGATGAGATAACAAGACTTCATTCGCAAGGAAGCAACATTGCAGATCTTGAGGAGCAGCTTGAAAATGTCCAGAAGTCTATTGATAAACTGGTGATGTCTCTTCCAAGCAACCTTCACAATGGCAACAACGAAGCAGCACCTAAGACAAAGAGTCACACAAAAAGGAAAAAGCTGCTTCCTTTGGCTTCCAGCAACAGTGCTAACCGTTCAAATTTTATAAAATCTCCTTGCTCTCCTCTATCAGCTTCTAGACAAATTCTGGAGGCTGATTCTGAGAATAGAGCTCCTGAGAACAACTGCGAGACTGTTTCCAAGGATTCCTTGCATGAACATGAGAAAGAGAATACTGCAAAGAATGAAGACGGAGAAGTCACATCAAAGGAAGGAACTCCGGGTTATCGCCGTTCAAGTTCAGTTAATATGAGGAAAATGCAGCAAATGTTCCAAAATGCAGCTGAAGAGAATGTGAGAAGCATAAGAGCATATGTCACTGAACTGAAAGAACGTGTGGCCAAATTGCAATACCAAAAGCAGCTTCTTGTTTGCCAGGTTCATTTTGGACCATTTCTTGATTTACTTCTCATGACCATCTTTTAATTTAATGCATAGGGAATTCGCTCATTTGCATTTTCTGCCCCCGTAGGTGTTGGAACTAGAAGCAAATGAAGAAGCTGGACATGATTTAGAGGATGATAACACGAATGAGCTGGACCAGCCTCAGCTTCCCTGGAGTTTAACTTTCAAGGAGCAAAGGCAACAGATCATTGAGCTATGGGATGTGTGCTTCGTATCCATCATCCACAGGACGCAGTTTTATCTGTTATTCAAAGGGGATCCAGCTGATCAAATCTACATGGAAGTGGAGCTTAGGCGTCTGACATGGTTGCAGCAGCACTTAGCAGAACTTGGGAATGCAAGTCCTGCGCATGTGGGAGATGAGCCCATTGTGTCACTATCATCGAGGTCTCTCTCTTCCCCCCCCCCCCCCCCCCCCCCCCCTCTCTCTCTCGATCGAACGCAGAGAGACATAATTATTATGCATGAGTTGTATAAAATTCTAACATATTGGCTTGCTTATTTTCAGCATTAGAGCATTGAAACGGGAGAGGGAGTTTCTGGCCAAAAGGTTGACCTCACGCTTGACTGCAGAGGAGAGAGATGCCTTGTACATTAAATGGGACGTACCACTTGAGGGGAAGCAGAGGAAGCTGCAGTTTGTAAGCAAACTTTGGACAGAGCCTCACGATCCCCAACATATACAGGAAAGTGCTGAAATAGTGGCCAAACTCGTAGGGTTTTCTGGAAGTGGAAACATGTCAAAGGAGATGTTTGAGCTTAATTTCGCAGTTCCTGCGGATAAAAGGACGTGGATCATGGGGTGGAACCAAATCTCAAACCTTCTTAATTTATAATCTACAGTATCGATTCTGTAAGCAAACTTTGGACAGATCCTCATGATCCCCAACATATACAGGAAAGTGCTGAAATAGTGGCCAAACTCGTAGGGTTTTCTGGAAGTGGAAACATGTCAAAGGAGATGTTTGAGCTTAATTTCGCAGTTCCTGCTGATAAAAGGGCATGGATCATGGGGTGGAACCAAATCTCAAACCTTCTTAATTTATAATCTACAATATTGATTCTGTAGGTACACATTTCATATCTCCTCTTGTACATGGAAATAGAACTTGGAGCTACTCTCCGACGTTCCGATTTTCCCCAATATGGGAGTGCCTCTAGAATATTATGCAACATCAGCATTTGGCAATATTGTTTTTTGTAATTCTTATCAGCAGAATAAAGAAAATTAATTATTCTCCCACCCCCATCTTCACTGTTTCAGATTCGTTGTGCTTCACTGCGCTTATGTACTTGGAGTGGAGTTTTGTGTGATTGTAGAATTACTTGAAAGCAGTATGCCATATGGGTTTTAAATCGCAAGTATGTTGTGCAAGTGAAAAGCATTAATTAAGTGGCCGGGATGTGTAGGGATTCTGACATGGCCAGCCTCAATCAGTGTTGGTTAATGTGCAGGCAACTAAAGCTGTCATATTGAGAAACCAGATATATTGGAAGAGGGTTTACTAGCCTTCGACTTGATATGAGAATAGCATATGCTGTGGTTGACACTCGGTAACTCATGAACATGAAATTCCTTCTTAATAATCAGGAAACACCAATTCTACTGTACTTCTATCATACGTTCTTTATATTCTGCGTATCTATGCCTTGGTACTTGCTATAAACTCCTTAACAAGAAACTTCCTATAGATTAGGAAGTGCATTAATGAACAGCAGATGGGCAAGAAATACATGGAAGAAGCACTAAAAACTGGAGATGGGTACATTTGGTGATGACCAACTTATTCGTATCACAAGCAGTGCCTCCACACAAACTGATATATATTGAAAACCACATCAGGACTATGAGTACATTACCGCCTAATCTCAACTCAGATTTCCACTCCATAATAAGGTTCAGGTAATATAGTATGCTTTTAAAGAAAAGATGCTCCATGATTGATATGCCTCAGCATTTTGGAAATGGAGTTCCACAAGTACTAGCAACCTTCCTGGCGTTAGGAGAGTTCACAAACTTCTTCAGGCTGGGATTCTTGAGGTACTGGCAAAGGCAGGGTTTCTGCTCCTTGATTTTGGTGCAGCATAGTCTAGATGGTGGAGTCGATGACACAATCGAATTAGCACACGAGCTAAGTTCCGTCGGTTTGCATGTCACTGCCATAGTGATCTGCGCTTCAGCTAGAAGCAGCAATAGCAAAGAGCAGACAACAATGGATGGTGCCTTCATTTGGTGGTGCTTCAAGAGAGAGAGAGAGAGAGAGAGATGATTGGTTTAGGGTGTGAGGTGTTGGCTTGAAGTAGCCAGCCGCTCTATATATAGAGAAAATACCGGTAAAATGAAAATGTTTTACCCCGATTAGGATGGGAGGAAAGCTGAAAATTTTCACATGGGTTGATCTGCTTTGTTAGTTGAGAAAAGATGAAGAAAGAGGCATCCTTTGGTTGGCCATTGCTTTTGGTAGATTCAGTTCGAGCAAAAGGAGGATAAGTAATCGATTGCTCCACTCCCAAGTGGTAGTAGCGCAGGAAAGAATGGTTTGAAAAGTGATCTTTGGTGAATTTCAATTCTACTTTCTCATCTGTGCACGAACAGATATCCATGTTCTGATCATGGCTATATGTGGCAATGTAAGTTGTGTTCATGGAAGTTTTTTCAACTTCAATGGATAAGTGAGTAGGCTGGAGTGAGCCAGTATTGGTACTGTTCCATGCCAGTTCTTGGACAATTGCCTTCTTGAAATCCTATAAATTCATTCCTTCCTGGTAATGAAACTTAGCTTATTAGTTGGTTTTGCCGATTCCTATCTTGTTCCTACAAAAGATGATAATCTTGACAGCATAAAAACACTATGGAAAACACTAACTAGTTGTCAAGGGGAATACGTAAAGCGTTTTGGCTTTTTCCCACTTTCCGGAAAGCAGAAAATCCTTGTATTATCGTTTTGGGAAGCCGTTAAAAGCTTAATATGAACGAGAGGAGTGCCAAGATTTCGGAAAGATTTGTCGGCCGCATGATCTGATCTGAGCGTATTTGCGATGGCACACGTTGATCATTTTCGAATAAGCTGTCTACTTGGAGGCAAAAGGGGTTCCTTTAAGGTTACCTGTTGCTCCCTTCCCATTTCAGTCTTTGCAAATGTACTAGGAAAAGGCAAAGATCTCCTTGCAGCAGTGAAGCACAGCTTGCTGAATTGCAGATCATATTATCACTGAAGAAAGAGACCCCAAGTGAATTGAGGAGGTGCCATTTTTTCCATATGAATCCAACCATGAATGGCAGAGCAAACCCTTATCTCCTTTTTTCCCCCCAGTAACTCCTGGAAAGCAACTAAAAAAACAGAAAAAAAAATGCAAATAAATCCCGCTCAATGTGAAGCAGCTGACTTATCTTGGTAATGATAGCCAAGCATGGAAGCGTGGAGGCAGCTTTTTGAGACCATTTCTTGTGCTTTCGGTGATGCTGGTATGAGTAAATTTGGGCAATCATGCAAGTTCCTCATCACTGGTTCACCCATCCATACATGTGTGAGATCATTCTATATGATGACCAATTAGCTTTTTCATTTATAATGTATTTTACTGTGAAGGCCTGGCACAGAATTGCTTGCCTGTAATATGACCAGCTGAGGATAAAGTCCATTGTCTGCCTCTGGTCTGGCAGTTTCAACAATGGCCACCCTGATTCAGATAAAATGTTGTGATTGTGTAGCTTTTTGATGGAAGCTATACTTAAATTTCTTTACCAGCAGAAAGTACTTGAAACATTCTTTTAATCACCCAACCACGTTTGGCTTCGTTAGATCTAACATTTTGAGTACGGCACGAACTTTAATTTATATTGCTGTTGGGGGAAAAGTGTCAAAGAAGTCCTAAATCTATTGCGTTAGTGTCAATTCAGTCCTAAACTTTTTAATTAGATCAGTTTAGTCCTAAACATTTTGTATTTATGTCAATTGAGTCCATCTGGCCAATTTTACTTGAAAATGGTTGGCGTGGACGTAGATGTCGGTCACCTTACGTTTGATCGCATAAAATTGAAATCTAAACTATTCGGTATTAAGCATGCTTACATACGATCCATTAATTATAGTCACAAATGGTGAATTTCTTGAAAGATATAGACATTCTTAGAGAGAAGTTGGTGGTGGCTTCTATTGAATTTGTTGATGGGAGCTTAATCATTGTAAGGCCACCGTCTCGAGAAGACAATCATTAAGGGAGTGATTGAGTCCCTATTGAACGAGCAAGCATGCAATTCAAAAGGTGGACTGGATCATGATTAGGGGAGGCCCCACCCACAATGATATCAAGCACTCTAATTTTGACTATTGAAACCCATTTTTTTTTCTTGTCCTGAGGTAAGTTTTGAACAGCAATTGCTGGTGCAATTTATTATTCAAGCACCCTTTTATCCTCCCACATATTTTCCTAAATCAACTTATTGATTACATGCGAGTACAATGAGATAGAAAATAACGATATGCACACCATCACATGTTATTCACGCAATGTTGAAAAATGGGGGCTTGTAAGTGCATTCGAAAAATGCGAAAATCATCGATAGGTCCGAAATCAAACAAGAAATTTATAATCAAATGGGTGAATAGAGGAGACATAATTTCAAAAGTTTTTTTTTTAAACAGTGAAAGCAATGTCGGATGTGGATGTATCAAACAAATTTTGGACATTGATGGGTATTGGGTACTTTTCAACGACAACAGATAAAGAAAAGACATAAATATGGGAAGGAAAACTGTTTTTTTGCCCCCACTATCCCTGTAACAATCTTTTAGATTCCTTGGTGACTGGACTGAGAACAAGAAATCACGCCCTAGGAGCACATAAGAGCAAATCGCTCGTGGGATTTCAGGTTAAGGCAAATCACATTCACACTTGCGGAGGAAACTGCACTTTGCACTTCCTTCTTTTTCAAGATTTGATAGTCTCTCCTCTTCTCTTATGAATGGCTCTTTTTGCTACCTCATTCCCCGAATTTACATGTATTTTAGATTGAAAAATACCGTCCGACATCACAAGAAGCATGGCAAATGAAGCGCAAAATAGAGGACTAGACGTCCCTTATTGAAAACATAAGGTTCAGATTGATCTCCATCACAACTTATGGAGTACGTTCACCGACATTCCAGTTCTCATCACGCGAAACTCGAGCACGCTTCAGTAGCTTCTCGACATGCGGCTTATCCATCAAGTTAGCACCTCGAGTAGCTTTTTGCCCTGGCTCTTTGATCAAGCTTCTGTGTCAAAAAGGCTCAAAACCATGCTTGTTTCTTGCTTGAGCCTTGTGTTGAGTCTTCATGAACCTTTCTCACCAATTCCCTTTTGGTGCTTCCTTCTGAATTTCTCACACCACATCGGCACAAAAGAGACGGTGTTTTTCCAAAATTGAAGGCCTCATAACAAGAAAGAATAATTTTCATGGTAGCGAACATTAAAAGCTAAGTTCCAAGGCTAAACTCTGAAGGCATGCCTTGCTTCCTTTGTACCGAGTTTACCTCCCTACCAAGCTTAGAATTGTTGTGCTTCATATATAACATAGCTGAATTGTCAATATAGCGCCACATACCTAGAAAAAATCAAAACTCATCCCAAGTCCATTGAAGAAAGATGCCGACGTACGCATCCGATTCCGACACAGACACAGCGCCACCGGGCAAACTGTTTGGTCGTCAACGGCCGATGCATGAAGTACTTGGTGGAGGACAAGGTAGCGACCGACTGTATATATAAGTGCTTCTATTCTCCGTAGGACATATTGAGGATTCAAGCGATGGTGCATTTGCGTTGATAATTGAGTGTTTTGAGATCTTAGTAAACGAAAAGAGTCCTTGCCGGGCATGCACGCTCGTATATGCTCAGGAAAAGCTACTGAACGAAAGGAGTCTGTGCAAATAAGTTGTTCCCTCCTGCGTCTTGCTTATGTTCTCCTTCGTTAAGGTCTTGGATCCTCCTGTATTGTTCCGTCATTTTCGCCGGCCTTTGACTGTGCAGTGGCGGATATATTGCTGTGGAGGAACAGAAACGTCTCCGCGGCGCTTTTGGCCGGGACGACGTTGATATGGTTTCTGTTCGAGGTCGTGGAGTACAATTTCGTGACCCTGCTATGTCATATCTCCATCACAGCAATGCTGGTGATTTTCATATGGCAAAAAGCCGCAGAGATCTTCAATTGGTGCTTCTCTTAGTCTCTCTCGCAATACCATAATCATGTGGAAATCGTCCCACAAATCCCGCTTTAACTAATCATTCCCTTAAGTTGATTAATCTTTCTTCTCAGGGAAGCTCCCCAGATCCCCCGAGTCATGTTCACGTTCGATCACGTCGCTTCGACCTTTCGTACAAGATTCAACCAGCTCTTGTCGAAGCTGATCGACATTGCAAGCGGGAGAGATTTTGGACAATTCATATTGGTACGAACTCGACCAATTCTTTTGCTCTTTCTTAAATTCCTTCTCAACGTCAATCAGAAGTAGCATTGAAGCAAATTCATTATTTCCCTCAGGCGATCATTATTCTCTATGTGTTGTCGGTGATTGGAAGCTGCTTCAGCTTCTTGAACCTCCTCTATCTGGGTAAGACTATCATCATCTGCTGTTGAATCTGAGATCATGTGCTAACGGTTGGCTTGGTTGATGTCGGTAGGGCTTTTCTGCATGGAGACTGCGCCATTCCTGTACGACCGGTACGAGGAAGAAGTGGACAGGCTGGTGGGAAGGATGGTAAGGGAGATGAGGAGGGCTTACAGAAGGCTTGATGCGCAATTTCTCAACAAGATTCCCAGAGGGCCAGTCAAAGAAAAGAAAACCAGATAGATTCATGCTCATACGATCACAGAGACATAAGAATCCGATGATGCCAGAAGCTTCATACCCAACAGGAAGAATTATTTTCTTCTTGCTGTAAAGTAACTAAGCATGTAAATATACGTGTAAAGGATGCCTGCAAGATTCTTACAGCTGTGTAATATTCAAAAAAATACGAAACGTAGTGTGTAATAAACGAATCAACAGTTCACATGAGAACAGAGATGAAGAAAAAAGAAGCAACGTGGACCCGCGTCTTTTATAGCCTTCATTGGGTCAATCCGATTCTTTCATATGCTGTTCAATATAACTCAGACAAACTGAATCTCTAAATTCACTGATAAGTTTACGAAGAGCATTGCAAACAACCATCCGTAGAAGTGGTCCAGCGAACAGAACCTTCTTGAACAATGTGATCATTCCACGTACGAATTGTCCACAATTTAAAGAGGCTTTTCACAATCTCAATTAGAATGCCTATGGCTGTCAAACAGCCTGCCAACAGCCAGCAAAAATTACACCCGAAATCTACCAGAAGGGGAATCGAATTGAAGCTTGAATCCGGAAGCTGCAATCAACTTGTCAGAGAGTAATCAACTAGCAGCCAAACCATCTAAGTGGCTTCTCCAGCAACTTCAGAGAGATTGAGCCAGATTACTCACATAATTATCTCTAAACTGCAAAAGAATTAGAAGACCGGTTCTTTTCAATGAATTTCATTGACCAACGATTATTTAAAGCAGTTTAAAATAGCCAATGTGGAACAAAATATCACGCCGGTAAAGCACTTGAAGCCCTCATCTTTTCTGTCTTGGCACGTAGCCTTTCCATGAAGGCGGGGTTTGCTCTTAGTCTGTTCTTGACATACGAAGCTCGGGCCTCATCCACCAGCTTATTGGCTTTACCGGCCTCCTCAATGAGGGATAACAAAGTCCGAAGGCAATCCTTTCTATTTTCTTCTCTATGCTCAAACCTGCGATGGTGAGGAAAGAAGGCTTAGATCAGCAAAGGATTTTGCAGTAAGAGTTGCCCTAGTCCCGAAGAAGGTGCAACCCCAGACAAATTTACGAATTTAAATTAGTTAAACAATGACATGCAAGCCCGTGTGAACATGATTATGTCATAACTCCACAACAGACAGACATTTGTCTATCTAATAGTCCTTGACAAAAGAAGCAAGATGCAGAAAGATAGACCCATCACCCAAAATCATAGTAAGAGAAGAGTCATCTCCATGTAAGGAAAGCACCATTTCTTGATAGTTAATGGCCATTCAGGAACACATAAAAAGGCCATGGTGTGTTTATTAACAATACAATCAGGAAAAAAGAATTAAAAATATCTTTTCTCACTTAGCATTACCTTTCACTGGTAATCGTGAGCTCGTCTTTCCCTGGATTATACCGCTTTCCAACAAGTTCTCTCAGCCGCCGAAATTGATACTTTGAAAGCCCAAGCTCTTTAACAGTCACAGCCATTTTCACCTTCCTATTCTTTGGATGCCACGCATCACCACCGGGAGCAAACACTATACGGGTTTGCCAACGAAGTATTGGTCCCTCACCTGGTGGGTCATCTAAATCTTTTTTCTTATCAGGTACAGCAGTCTCATCAAACTGTGGGGCTTCCTTTTCCATCATCTTGCCATACTTCATCACCATCTCATCTTCAAATTCCTTAAATTGTTCAAGGGCTCCTTCAGGTTGAAGCTCGCCTCTCTCACACATATCTCCCAACTCATTGTACCTTTCTTCTACTTCTTTCTTCAACTCATCTGCAAAAGCATTTGATTGAGACAGAAATCCAAGACAGATGCGACTTAAAATATGTCAGAAATGCAATAGACGATCAAAAGGAGAATCACGTGACCAGCTTGCAATGAGCTATGAAGGCAAGAAAGAAATAAATGAGGCTCCAAAGATTATAAGTCCATGACCACATTCATGAACTTAGCGAAACACTTAGGAGTGCCACCCATGAAGCAGGGAGTCTTAGGAACAATTAAAGGGCCCATCTCCTTTTCAAACAAAAATAAGAGTATCCATGTAAAAATTCTGATGCAGTAATCCTCACGCCAAAAAGTACAACTTATCGTGCATATCAACATTCTACTTGTTCTTCACCTTGACTTGCACTCACTGAGCTCTCAACTCCAGCGCTCCATTCACTTAGAGGGATGCCTGTGTCTGCTTTCACTTTATTCACACAATACCAAGCATTTCAGAACCGAAGAACAGAAACATACCTGGAAGAAGCTTATCCCAAGAAAGCATGTCCTCTAAAACCTGCTCACACTCCCTGGTGTCATTCATGATACGATGGTTGATCGCCTCAGCAACAATCTCGTCCCACTTCGTGTCGGACATATTGTACTGCTCATCTTTCATCATTCTCTTCTTTACAATCTCTTTCGTATCGTACAAGTTGTCAACGTCCTCATCTGTCTTGTACAAATTGTCGAAATCAGATTCAACCTCGGTGTCCTTAACATCATCGATGGGCTGCATCTGGAGTTCTTCCGTCAACTCGTCATCCGTCTCCTCGTGCTTCCCTGCCAACTTCCTCCGCAGGATTGCTTCCAGGATGGACGGCAGGGTCTCTTCGTCTCCTCCGGAGTACTTGTCTATCATCATCTTTAGCTCTAAACATAAACAAAAGAAATGAAGTAAGGGACAACTAATGAACAACCACTCCAACAGAGCAACTTCAAAGATACTAAACCTTGCGGAATTCGTTCAAAAGGCGAGACCTGCAAGGCTGCGGGATCAGAGACATGGAACATTCCGAAATACCAAATACTTACAAATAGCTCAGAACATATAATTCAAAAGCTACATCTTCCCAGGACACTTTAGCTACTACCAAGACCAATTTCAGCAATGCGCAGAACACGATTGACGAAAGTAACCCGAAGACCCAATGGGAATCCAAATTGAATCTAAAGCAGGCCCGAAGATCTTACCTTTATTGCTGACGTCTTTGACATCGAGAGAGACCTCTTTCTTCCGAGGCGCCGCATCGACTGCCACCTCCTTCGCCTCCGGTGGGGCCAAACCCATCTCCGAAGCGTCGGTTTTGGGGGTCTCGCCGGACGAGTCGTTCCCGGACGAGTAGGACCTGCGTGGTAGAGGCCGAGCTCGCTCGAAGAACGATGAGGGCGAGGGATTCAGGGCGGGGTTGGAGGTCGGAGGGCGAAGAAGGCATCGTGCGTAGAGAGAAGCATTTCGCAGTACTCTGTTCATGGCTGTCTTTTCTCTCCCGCTGTCTAGGGTTTTACAGTGGCTCTTGGTTTTTTTATCAATGCCAATCTCATCTCAAGCTAACTTAAACAAATATCTGACCCCCAAAAAAAAAAAAATGACATAAATAAATAAATAAGGAAAAAGGGGAAATCGGAGACTCTATATATATATATATTGGATGTGATTTATACCATTTTTAAATAAGAAAATATAGATCTCATACAGGGACACTAAAACAAAATTAGGACAATGCCCAATTTTGAATATGGCAACTTCCTATCTGTGCATCTACATAGGGAAAAATGCAAAGGTAAGTCTTAGGAATGATCATGGTTCCGAGGTACAACCTAAAACCTGAAATCGAACCTATGAGCAATTTGTCCGTTCCCAGTTTCAAGGTACGCATGGCAGGTTTCGGGTTCTAAAAATTGGAGAACTTATTTTGACGAGTGAGTTCCAGGTTCTAACGAGTTTTTGCGTTTTTCTCAGTATATGTATTCGCGTGATCATGCGGTATTCGATGGCGTTCGATAGTGAGCGTGTAATTTTAAAATCATTAGCCCGGGCTTTCATTTTCGACGATATTTACGACCAAGGCTTTTACTTTGTTAACGTTAACGTTTCATATTTATTCGTTGGCCTAAATATGAGTTGCGGTCAGGTCAATGGATTGCAGAAGTAGATGTGCGGTCATTAAAAACGACGATTCACTGTAATCGTTTAATGAAGAATACTTACGGAACCTGAGTAAACCCTGGAACCTATGACGAGGTAAGTTTCACACCCAGGGATATACAAGGTAGGTTTTAGGTTCCAAGAAATAAAGAGCATGTTCCCCTAATAAGCCTTGAAACATCTCACGATAATATATATGCAAGTCCTCAAAAACTTTCACTCCGTGCATTTAAGTCCTAAAACTTGCAACTTCAATGCGCTCGGCTCCTTCGGTGGACTTCGTGGATTATGATGCGGACGAAAAATGCCGTGCCGAGCCGAGTGAATTCTTTGCAGTAATTTTTCTATGTTATCAGGTCACCAATAGGAAATTACCACCCTCGATTTTTCCTTCCGCTGCTATCCAGCCGTAAAACTTAAAGTGGACGGCCACGGCAAAGTTTCGAGTTCCTCAAACGCACGAAATGAGAGCTTCAGGACTCGCGTGCATAAGTTTTAGGCATCTCGTCGTAATTTGCGAATAGCTCTCTCGATTGAGATTTGGTTTTATGATTAAGCGAGCGAGGATCTGGATCGCCTAACTTTCCCTTAAAAGGTTAGGCACCTAACCTTCTAATCCGGGCCGTCCATTTTTGGACGGACGGCCCAGATCTCCTATTTTTAAGGAGTAATTTTTAGAATTTTTTTTTATATATTTTTATTAGTGATAATCTGAGCCATCCATTCATAACACAAACGGCCCAGATTGCAAGATTATGACCTAACCTTCTAAAGAAATGTTAGACAATCCATTTCCAGTGAGTGGGGCTCCATCGATCAGGATCTTTCGCCGTGAATTAAGACATTCGGTCGCGAATGGGAACGTCTGACCCCTACGTCACGCGTACCAATCTACTAACGTGAGAATCTACGGGCAATCAATGCTCAGATGTAAAAATTGTCCCGAGACACTCGTCCAAGTAATTGAATAAAGAGATATTGTAACTTTTGAAGCACTAATCTCGTGTTCTATGCTTCAAAAAATGAAGGGTCTTGCTAGGAAAAAATTATCCAAAAAGTCATAAACTTATTGTGCAAAGACCACTTCAGTCATAATTCTTTCGATTGTGCCAATTTAATCCCGAATCTTTTAATAATTTGCCAATTTAGTCAAATTCTTGATGATTTGTCAACTTCAACATAAACCTTTTAACGATTAGGACTAAATTGTCACAATTGAAAAGTTTAGGACTGAAAATTGACAGTAATGTAATAGATTTAACACTTTTTGGACAGTCATCCCTCTTTTATTGGTATGCCGGAGTCGGGTTACTAAATCAAAATCAAAAGACATTGTCTCCAAGACTCCCATGTTATTTGGAGATGGTTGCTGATGATGAGAAAGGAAAGAAACCAAGCAGCAGCACAAGAACTAATCACTTCTTCCCTGGGATTGGGAAAACAGAGAGGAGAGTAACGAGAGGAAGTACACTTCCATCTCGTCCCTCTTTTACTGGCATTTGCCACATTTATCAGGCAGTAATACCTACTTATCTAAAATCAATTTCGTCGGCACAGGGCACGGACCATGGTCCTCGTGCCTCGAGAAAGGAGAGACTTTTGCTTTCATTCCTCACGATCAATCACCAGGCAGTTTGGCTGTGCTGAATGTTAGCTTGGCCAAGACAGTTAAGGAACCTAAAACAACAGGACGAACTCCCCTGTCAGCGTCGCTGCAGTGCCATGCTGACACGGTCGAGTCGCCGAATTTTACCAGTGAAGCAGGCGATTAATGAGTATGACAGTCGGACTTGTGACCGATTTAGTGCCACATTCGACTTGTTTCCCCCTTTGCTAAATTTGCTCAACCTCATGTGTTCTTGGGGATGAGTTCACCAGAGAGAGTATGCGCTCCGAAATCTCTGCCGAAGCCTCAGGCTTTGCCGCTTTCAGAGCCCTCTCTGACATCACCGCCAACTGATTTTCGTCTCCTGAAAAGAGGCAAAACAAAATTTCTGTCATACCCCATCTGCTGATTTTAGGTCCGCAAAAAATTATCTCAGTCCGGTTGCATCTTGCCTAACAACTCTTCAATTGCCATTTTGAGGGTGGTCGAATCAAGTTCATCTTCGGTTATAATCCTTGTTCCCGCTAAGTCCGCCATTAAAGAAGCGTTTTTGAACTGATGTCCCTCGGCAACGTTGGGTGATGGGATCTACAAAGCCAATGAGGGATCACTGTTACTTCAGCTTAGAGATAAAAAAGCATCAATCTCTCTGTATGAGATGATTGCTCAACTGCTATCTAGCTGGTAGTCGTATCGTTCACGCAATATGTGACATCAAGCAAGATTGCATACTCTTCATTATTTCGTCACTATGTTGCATGAGATGAAAAGAACACAAATATCTGCATTTATTGCCAAAGCGTAAATTATATCTATCAGAGAACAAACTACCCGTAATGGATGAACAATTACTTAGCACAAGTTCTGAACCCAAATCACTTGGGACATGCCAGGTTAACATTGGATTACTAAGGATGAAAACCATGGAACTCTCTAGCGACAATGACATTCGAACAATTTCCAGATATAACGATTGCTCTCCAACATCTTGTTGAGTTCTTCTCTGGTAATTTAGATAAGAGATCATCCGGAAAGATGATTTATGTAAAGCAACTTTCTCCCGATATTTGCACCCGTTAAAGTTTTCCAATGAAAAAGGAGCCGCAAAGCCAATGAACAATAACTCTATTTTGTGTGGTCATTCTATTATAAACTATGACGGCAATATGTAGTGATTGTACAGTGATCAAGAATTCTTGTACTACCAGAATGGAAGGTTTTCCAGTTGCCAAAATTTCAGAACAAGTCATTGCGCCAGCTCTGGAGACAACCAGGTCGGAAGCTGCATATGCCATATCCATGGAGCGCAAGAACCTTAAGTTTCGCAAATAAGTCAGATCGGCAGATAAACGAAGTATCATCGAGAAAAAACCAGGCACCATGAGACAAAATGAACACACTATAGTGGACATACTTTATCCCTCAGACCAGATGATGAGGAGAACATTCACAGGACTCAGAGGTGCCTACGACAAAGATAACATCCATCCCATTGGGAAACTGAAGTTATTGATATCCTATAAAGCTACCTTAAGGGGAAAAAAATGACTTGCCTATGATGCTACAGCTGCTTATTATTGGCAGAACAGACTTGGGTTCACCCTTGTCCAAAGTCTTGAAACCTTCTCTTCTAAATGATATAGTATATGATGATAGGTGGTAATTTTGTTCATAACATATAAAGTAGATAATGTTTCCTTAAAACTCTTTATGCTAGCAAACCTTCAATGATGGCTCTTTCTTGACTGTCCTCTTCCATCCAAATTTTATATTTCTACCATTCCTATAGTTAGTCTAATATTGCCAGATTAATTCCTCTATTCCATGAAGGAACGACAGCATGTTGAATCAATTTGAGAATTCCTTCGGCAATGCAAATTTAAGCCGGACCATGCCATAACGAGAGAGATAGGTTACTAATCAACCATCAAACTTGAGGTACTCACGGCCGCAACAGCAAGCGGGGATGGTCTCTAACGAGGCTTTCCATCTCGTTGAAGGACTCCACTCCAGTTTGCCATATGAAGAACAGGTTGTCGTTCTCCATCAGCATCTGATAATACAAATTCAGCAAGGCGATGTTAATAGTATAAGCACCGAAAGAGCCGCCGAGCACCAAAACCACTTTCACCCCCGAATCACCCACGCTCTCCACTTTCGGGAAGAAATGTAGCCTTGCCTCCACCTTCGAAACATTCCTCTTCAAGGCCAGCCTCACCGGGTTCCCGCACACCACGCACTTATGCTTCGGTAAGGAATCCACGGTCGAATTGAACGCGACAAACACAACGTCAGCAAAATATGCGAGGATCCAATTGGCCAAACCGGGAAACGTGTTCTGCTCTTGAATCACAAGCTTAATCCCTCTCAAGACTGCGGCTAGACAAACAGGAAACGACACATATCCGCCGGTACCAACCACAATATCAGGATCGAATTCTTCCAATCTCCGATAACTCCGAATCAGCGACTTAACCAAATGGTAAGGAAGAAAGACGTTTCTGGGAGAGAATACCGGGCGGTACAACGGAGCGGCTGGAATGGAGGCGAAGTCATAGCCCGCAGCCGCGACCGCCGTGCTCTCCATGCTCTTGGGCATGCCGAAGAAGAGGACTCGGATCCCAGGTTTCATGATTCTGAGCTCCTCCGCAATCGCCAAGGCCGGAAGTACGTGGCCGCCGGTGCCGCCCGCCGCGAATGCAACTCGAAGATCGCCGGTCGAGGCGGACCCATCGGAGCTTTCAGCAGCCAGTCGACAGAGAAGTTTGGCCGACCTGCAACAACAACGAATCGGTCACATAATTCGTACTCTGAGAGAGAGAGAGAGAGAGAGAGAGAGAGAGAGAGAGAGATTGCCTGGGCGTTCTGCGAGGCGGACGGAGAGTGGGGTTGGTGGAGAGGGAGAAGTGAGAGACGGCGACGGAGGAGGCCATGCTTTAGGTTTAGGGATTGGAGCGAGAGCGAAGCCCGAGGAGGTGATGCTTCATTGGGGTTCCCCGGAGAAGAAGGCGGCGGAGGAGGAGTCAGATTCAGCGACTGAACTGGAACTCTCTGTCCGAGCTTCAGTGGTTATTAGCGGACTGAGAATGACAGTTGAATTGAAGTTGAAGAAGACAAGCCGGTGGGGCCAATCATCCGAAACAACTGCTTCCCAAAAAATTACCAGCCGTTGGATCGATTAAACAAAAACAAATCTCATTCGTTCAACTTTCTTTTTTGCTTACTTATTTTATTTAATATATACAACTCTTCAATAAAAAAAAATTAAAATAAAATATACAACTCCTGTCTCTGTACATGATCAAATCAATCAATCAAATCCCAAAAGCGTATGAAGTATTCTCTCAAGTCTCAACTCCCATAGTTTCGTCTCTTTCCCACACTGGCTTGCATCGATCCTTTTTTACAGTCATCCATATTCAAGTCGACTGTCGAATGATCAATGTAATTACCCGATATTGTATCAACATTTTTTGGTTATGCCCGGAAGTCCGATCGATAATTATTGAATTCATCAATCTCCATCAATTTTTTCCCAAGCAATCATGTGAATTAGGCTCCCGCCAATCTATTTACTTATTGGTTTCCTAAAGTTCTCATAAGCTTCTCGTTCTCTCTCATCTGTTCGTCTCTAAGATCTTTTCAGAGGGGTTTTTTTTTTTTTCAATTAGCTATCGATTCATCGATAGCCTCGTGAACATAAGCACCGCTTGGTGGACTGATTTGTCGAACGAACAGAGAAGAAGGCGCTTTTTTATGATTCCAACGGTGGATCAATCTTTCTTATCGCAAAGGCTTCGTCCGTCTCGTGAAGAATAAGTAATTTGAAAGATATAATGTTTATACTTAAATCGTTGCCGGTTATTAAAATATATTGCACTGACTACTTATCTTAAATGATAGAAAAGGATATTTTTTGGAAATATATTTTATATAAATTATTTAATTATTCGTGGACAAAACGGAAAATTCAACTAAGCAAGTCGAAAAAGAGATGGTTGAATCAAAATAATTCCCATTAAAGTTCTATTTCTGTCGGAGGGCAATATGAATGCTTTATCATGTTACACCAACACATTAAAAGTATTATACGATATATCGGGTGTGGAAATAGGCCAACATTTCTATTGGCAAATAGGAAGTTTTCAAATCCATGGCCAAGTTCTTATTACTTTTTGGGTTGTAATTGCTATCTTATTAGGTTCAGCGAGTATAACTGTTCGGAATCCACAAACCCCCGGGCCTCGTTGCTCTCGGGAAAACAAAAAGGCCCCGGAAGAGAGGGGGATAAGTAGTGGTTGGTGGGCCCGAGGGATGACGTGGCCCAGCTCGAGCTACTTGATCTCGATCTTTCTGGATGGGCTTGCGTTGTGTGCTTTGCCACACAAAGCCAACCAAAAAACAGAAGAAAAAAAAAACCAACCGAGGAAACATCATTTCATAAAATAATAATAATAATAATAATTCAATTTAATGAAAACTAACGAATGATATATTTATCACATGTGTATCAGTTTGAGATTTTTTTTATGGTCATAATAATTAGTTTATGATAAATAGTCACATACGTACAAATTTAGAGTTTTTGGTGGTTGAAAAAATAGTTTGAGGTAAATTTATCACATGTATACCAGTTTAAGGTTTTTTGTGGTCAAATAAATAATTTGAAATAAATTTGTCAGAAGTGTATCAGTTTGAGGTTTTACGTGATATTAACCCAATATTCAAATATCAAATCACATTTTTATATTCGAAATAGTTGGATGTGATTCCACGAAAATGTCGCAAAATTTTAAGTGCCGCAAAGATTAACCTATAAATTCAATTCGCTTTTTCATGCGGACTTAAATACTTAAATACTTATCGAAATTCCTGCTCGCGACCCATTATGATACTGAATATATACCCAAAATAATCAAACGTGCAAGTAATATCGGGTGCGTTTGTTTTGGGGAAAATATTTTCAGGAAAAGTATTTTCTGGACTTCGTCCGTTTGGTTCGCGAAAAATGATTTGATCAATAAAAAGTACTTTTCAATCAACAAAAATTTTATTCATTAAAATAGAAAAGTAAATTTCCCAAAATAAAAAAAGTGGGAAAATATATATAAAAAAAAGGCCCAAACTTCACTTGTTTTCTCAATTAAGGGCCCAAACTGCAAGTTGTGTCAAAGAAGGGCATATAGTACTTTGTTTGTGTCAAAGAAGGGCATATAGTACTTTGTTCGCACCAGAAATCGAAATCTCACTGATCCACGCCTGCGGATTCCGAGAACGCAAAGAGAGATCTGTCTTCTTCTTCTTCTCCTTCACCGAGGTCCGAGGGCAGTTTCTTGTCGGTGCTCGACATGTGAGTTTTGGCGGTTGACCATGCCAACTACATGGCGGCTGGCGAGAGCTCCTCAGTGCACCTCGACGGCGACAGTAGCGGCGGGATCCAACAAGTCAATCTCATAGCTGTCGCAGCCACTACCGGCTGCGACGCAATGGCAACACCAGAATAAGGGAACAACAATGCGCCGTCATCACAGGTCGTGGCTTCTCTCTTCGACCCGTCTTCGATGTACCCAACTCAACTCAACAACTTCATGGGCGGCGTGCAGTTCTTTCCGCACCAGAGACGATGATAGGAAAAAAAAGGCGCCCGCATCCAACCACTCTAATCTTCAACTGCCTTCGCGATGGACGCTGGCACCTCCGCCCACAGCCACGCCGACTTCTTCCTCTTTAAGACGAGGAACTTCACCAGCCCTGAGGAGTCCATCCTTCTCACCAACGACCGCAGCGACTTGGACAACCCACTTGGGCTGGGGTTGTCGAGGTCGACCAAGGCAGCGGCCTAGCGCTCCTCAACGAGCGCGACGGCAGAGGATTCGCAGTTTGGGAGTGAGGCCACTTGGCGGAAGAGGGAATCCAAGGATTGGTGAGACGAGGAGACGAGGGATTGGAGGTCGGATTCGATGGAGTGGGACTTGTCATTGAGGGTGCGTCGGAGGGAATGGAGGCGGTCGGAGAGGGCGACGAAGAGGCGAGAGCAAGTAGAGAGGGCGTTCATCTGGGACTCAAGTTCGCCGACGAACTTCTGGACCCTGTCCGTGTTGACCACCAGCTCGTCCGCCATGGTCTCTCTCTGTCTTTCTCCACAAGCTTTCTGCTCCTCTCTGCCTACAACTCTCTCTCTCTCTCTCTCTCTCTCTCTCTCTCTTTGTGCAGAAGCGGAAGGAGAAGATAAAAAGAAAAGAAAGGCAGAAAAAAGATCAAATTGTGAAAAAAGCTAAAAGACAAATATACCCTTTGATTGGACCCTTTTTTGAAACAAACAAAGCACTTTAAGCCATTCTTTGACACAACTTGCTGTTTGGGTCCTTAATTGAGAAAACAAGTGGAGTTAGAGCCATTTTTTTTGATATTTTTCCTAAAAAGGTGAAAATATTTTCCCAAATTTGAGTCTCACTTTCTTTGAAAATGGGGCTGGGGCCGATCTTGGGGCCGAGGTCGGCGACCTGGGCCGGGGCCGAGGTCGGCGACCTGGGCCGGGGCCGTGGTCTGCGACTAGGGTCGGGGATCGGGGCCGGGACTGGGACTAGGACTGGGGCCGAGGTTAGGGCCGGGGCTGAGGACCGTGACCGGAGTTGGGATCGGGAACCGAAGATTGGGATCGGGGCCGGGGACGGCGACCGGGGCCAAGGATCTAGACCGGGGCAGGGGCCGACGGCCGGGACAGGAGTCGGCGATCAAGGTAGGAGACTGGGGCCGGCGACTGGATTGGGACCAGCGACGGTGTCGAGGCAGGGGATCGAGACCGAGGCCGGGCCAGGGACAGGGGCCTGGGCCGAGTATTGGGATTGGGGCCAATGACCGAAGCCGGGGATCGGGACCGGGACCGGGGATCGAGGCCAGGGATTGGGACCGGGGATCGAGGACCGCGACCGGGGCTGGGGATCGGGATCGGGACCAGGACCAAGGTTGGGGCCGAGGCTGGCAACCGAGGATCAGGGTCGGGACCAGGACCGGGGCCGGGGTAGGTGATCGGGACAGGGGCCGGGGTTGGGGCCGAGGCCGGTGTAGGGATCGGAACCGGGGCCAGGGTCGGCGACTGGGGCCGAGGTCGGGGAACGAGGATCAGGGTCGAGATTGGGATCAGGACTGGGACCGGGGCTGGGGTCGGCGACCGGGACCGGTGTCGGGGCCTGCGACCGGGGCAGGCGCTGGGCGCTAGCGACCGGTGTCGAGGCCGGGGATTGAGACCGGGCCCGAGATCGGGGCAGGGGTCCGGGGACCGGTGATCGGGACCAGCGATTGAGATCGGCACAGGGGCCGGGGACCGGGATTGGGATCGGGGCCGGGGGCCAGCGACCGAGGCAGAGGCTGGGGACCGGGGATCGAGACCGGTGTAGGGGCCAAGGATCGGGCTAGGGCCAGGACCGGCAACTGGGGTTTTTCACGTTAGCTCTCTCGACCCTCTGCCTCTCCTTAATATCAAGGACAGCCCCATTGATGAGATTGAAATCGTTTTTCAAATAAGAACCAAACACCGAAAAATATTTTCAGTAACCTATTACCAAATAAAGGAAAACAAATCGTTTTCCAAGAAAGTGGTTTCTAGAAAATCACTTTCTAGAAAATAAATTCCTGAAAATTACTTTATTTGGAACAAACACACCCTAAGGGGAAAAAATGAACTTCTTTGTCACTTTTTTTTCGTTTTCAATTTTTTTTTTGTTCTAGAAGTAATTTTGGAGCCACTTGAAGAAGTGAAAAAAAATTACTTCTCCCTAGAAGTAGAAAAATTAACTTCTGATCAAAAGTTAATTTCCAGAGCAGGATCGTGGCCATGCACGCCCTTCGCTGCCGAAGTCGTCAAGGGACACGTGAGATCTGGTTGCCGAGGGCTGACTAGCCGACATTGAGATCTAGTGCGACGAGGGTTCAACTCGAGGAAATGCAGGGTGCGGCTAGGCTTGATCAACACACGAAGTTCGGTCACCGTGGGTGGTCGACCATTCCAGGTCGAGATCTGGTACGGCAAGGGCGCGCGAGATCTGGCCGCCGGGACAGGTCAATTACCCGAGCATTGACCAGTGGAGATCTGCTCCGACGTGGGTCGCCCGTCGATGTGGAAGCTTGCCCAGTTGCCTGAGAGCCGAGAGGGCTTGTAAGCTTCATTGGGCTCCTGGATGGGTCTACTACAACTAAACGGAATTGGGCTATGGGAATTTGCCAGAACGACTCCATTCCGTTCAGCATTTGACAAGCTTAGGCTGCGAAATCCCAGGCCCATTAATGTAGTTTGCGTATGATGAGGCAAAACACGACCGAACTGTCGCTACTTGGATCCAATTTAATTTAGTCATCTAGCAAGTCAGGAAAACAATAAACAACGACGTGAGTTCTGGTTTCTTACTTCCTGGTCAGGTTACGACGGACGACAACGTGCGATTTAACAAACGGAAAACATCGTTTTCAGCGAAGACTTTGAACGGATCCAAATGGGTGGGTGAAGCCGTTGAAATCCACGTCGTTGGCTGTTTGACAATCTTGCTCAGGGCGAGTCAATGAAGGTGACGGTGTTTCGAAGTCAGTGGAGAGTCTGAACGGATCGAAAAGCGCGTGGAAACGTTGAAATACAGATCATGGGCTGTCGACGATCTTGCTGATGATGTTGAGTCGATGGAGAAGAGGATGTTTCTTCTGAGGCCGGCTCGTTTGTGTTTATAAGTAGCGAAGGAAGCAAGAGGAGAGTCGCGGTTTGGAGCGAAGCGAGGCACGATGAATCGTTTCCTTCTCTTGTTGAAGATGGTGGTCGTGGCGACCCTGATTCTGGCCGCACACCCATCTCAGCTTCGTGCAGGTGATCATCGAAGAAGAACAAGAAGACGTTCCTTTCGATCCCCTGATCTGCTTTGTTCCTTCTCTTTTTCGATTACGAATCGCTAAGCGAGTTGAAAGACTCGATCCCACCGGGTCGGGGTCGAAAAATGTTTGCGTTTTTCTTGGCCCTGACTAATTTCTTTTTTCATCAGTTGAGTGTGATTCACGGGTCTAAATTTGATGTGATCCTATGATTGTTATCTGATGATCACAGGAGGTGAGATTGAGAGCAAGCTGGGAAGGAGAATCATGCCAAGCCCACCTCCACCTCCGAACCCAGGAAAATGGCAGCATCAAATCCCTCCTGGGACCCCTCCTCAGATCATCCCTAGTCATTCCTAGAGTCGATCGCACGTGTCGCGACATGTTTCTGGTCATTCGACGCCATAATGGAATAAACTGCCGTTATATGCCGCACCAGCTTTTCCCTTTTTAGCTCGATCATGTTGAATTGCCGGGAACCTTGAATTTTTCCCCGGACATAGTTTTCTTTTCAAATCCGATTCTCATTCTGGTCACAAAGAATCCCGAAGAATCGATACTCATCGGTCTGCGCAAGTTATAGCCGTGGTCCGATTCGCGCCGTGGTCCAAAACTCGAGATCATACATGGGCAATGGTTGTGACAAGTGCAGTTTACACGGTAGTGCATGATAGACATGGAACTTATTCGGAAGTCCTAGCTTAGTTCAAATTTCAACAGTCGTGTCCTACTTGACCACAAATTGAAAAATTCAGCGTGCTTCAGACGCTATGCACACGTAGTGTGGTGAATAATCATATCCATATTCCTGATCGGTCAAAAACGAAAGTGACCAGGATCAACTAGAATTGATGCCATTTCTGTAATTTGTTCGTCTGATCACTCCTACGAGACCCCAGGGGCACCCCCACAATTCCAAGCCAAAAGTGGAAAGAATAAACTTTAAGAAAGTATCCAATACTCCCTAACATAGCCATGAGTTTGCCCTCGTCGCTGACAAGGACCAGTCGAGGAGAGACGGAACCGGATCGGACAGAAACCTAACAGTTAAACCCAACGAAAATATGACTGCCCTTTTTCGGAGGTCCTAACTCCATCCAATATTATCCTAATTAAAGGTGTAAATGATGCCGGAGCATTCCCTAAAGAAGTCGAAGAGTCGTCGAACTCAATGAACACTCCTCATCGATAGCGAGAATATCCACGTTCAACGAAAGACATTAATGATTTCTTATATTTTCGAGAGTAGTTGAATAGTTTTTAGATTTCCAAAGTCCTTATTAATGGCGTTGCGTCTTCCCAAGAGTCAAAGTCTAGTTTCAAGAAATTTATTATGTTTCTCTAGTTTCTAAGAGTCTTTTGCATTTTCTAAGAGTTTTGTATTTCATCGAAGAGTCTCATTTACTCAAGCTTGGAGGGTTGTTCCATGCTCGCCTATATAAGGATGTTACGATGAATAAGAACGGCAGACTTGTTGATTGATAAATTGAATTGAGCCTTTGGCTTGTTAACAAGAAGGAGTTCTTGTTTATACTCTTATCCCTTAGGTGGATTCCTACGGGTGGCGAGTATCTACTTTTATACCTTGGGTGGATTCCCACGGGTGGCGAGTATTCTATCCCTTAGTTCCTCACTTGTGTTACCTCTTACTTCTCCACGCTTTCTCCTGGTGTCAAGTTGGTATCAGAGCTTTGGTTCAATGGCTGGTTGTCATCGACGTGGACCAAACGTTGAGTCTCCTATAGCTCGGCAAAGAGACCTATGAGACGTAGAGGTGGATGATTTAAGGGGACAAGTGCAGCAATTGCAGGAGCGTTTGCAACGCTTCGAACATTTGGGACGTGATGATCCGCGTCACGATTCAGATGGTATTCCCTCTGACGAAGAAGATGTCAACCCTTTCGTTAGTGCTCGAAGTGATGCTTCGAGTGAGGATAGGCTTCCTCGACGTCAGTTTCAACGAGATTCATACATGAAGGTTGATATTCCTGAATTCAAAGGGAAGCTTCAACCCGAAGAATTCATGGATTGGCTACACACAGTCGACAGGATTTTCGACTACCAAGACACACCGAATGATCGAAAGGTAAAGCTCGTTGCCATTAAGCTTAAGAAGCATGCATCTATTTGGTGGGAGCATTTGAAGAAGCAAAGATCTCGTGACGGAAGGAGTCGAATCGTCACATGAGAGAAGATGCGAAAAGAGTTGAAGAAGAAGTTTCTTCTAGTGAACTATCGGGAGAATACTTTCCTCTAATTCCACAATTTGAAGCAAAAGGAGTTGTCCATGGAGGAATATACCGCGGAATTCGATCACCTTATGGTGCTTTGCGTCGTGTCCGAGTCGGAGGAGCAAACTGTCGCTCAATATCTTGGCGGACTTCGACAAGAAATCGATAATGTTGTCCAACTTCAGCCTTATTGGATTTATAATGATGTTTGTCAACTTGCTCTTAAGGTTGAGCAGCAACTTAAAGATGCTCGTGTTAGTTCGCGATATCGGAACAAAGAAAACTTTTACAGAGGGGATAGTTCTTCTCTTCTTAAACCAAAAGCTATCACTGCAAAACCTGTGTCGAAGGTTGTTGGAGCATCAAGTTCCAATAGCCCCAACTCTGTCAAATGTTTCAAGTGTCAAGGGTTTGGACATATTTCCTCTGATTGTCCAAATCGTAAGATTGTCTCTTTAGTAGAAGAAGAACTTGAAGACGACAATCATGAAGACTCCCCTACTTTCGCTGAGGATCCAGAGGAGAGAGATGAAGTTATCTATGGAGACCAAGGAGAGACTCTAATCATTCGTCGAATCTTGAATGCTATTCCTCGATGGAGATGGTACATGGCTTCGTAATAATATTTTTCACACTCGATGTACCTCTCATGGAAAGGTGTGTGATGTTATCATCGATGGAGGAAGCTGCGAAAATGTCATGGCAACAACGATGGTGGACAAATTGCATCTCAAGACGGAGAAGCACCCACAACCTTACAAGCTTTCCTAGCTTTGCAAAGGAAGTGAGGTACGAGTCGATAAACGATGTCTCGTCGATTTTTTCCATTGGAAGAAAGTATTTCGATGAAGTTGGTGTGATGTCGTTCCCATGGATGCTCTCCATTTGCTTCTCAGGAGGCATTGACAATTCGATAGAAAAACAAAGCATGATGGGTTCAAAAATACTTATGTTTTCGAGAAAGATGGAGTCATGATCATCTTGGGTCCTTCCAAAATGGAGAGTATTCCTAAACCATCTATTGGGGAGGGAAATAACTTGCTCTCTAGATCTGAAGTCGATAAAGCTTTGGAGGATTTCATGGAGACATATACTCTTGTGGTGTTAGAGGAGAATGAAGAATATTACGATGTTCCTACTCAGGTAACACCTCTACTCCGAGAATTTTCAGATGTTGTTCCAAATGAAATTCCACTCGATCTTCCACCTATTAGAGATATCCAGCTTTGTATTGATTTTGTTTCGGGAGCCATTATTCCTAACAAGGCAGCTTATCGAATGAGTCCTAAGGAGTATGAAGAGCTACAACGACAAGTCGATGAGCTCTTGGCTAAAGGTATGGTGAGGGAAAGCATGAGTCCTTGTGCTGTCCCTGCCCTTCTTGTGCCAAAGAAGGATGGTTCATGGCGTATGTGCATCGATAGTAGAGCGGTAAACAAAATTACCATCAAGTACCGCTTCTCTATTCCTTGGCTCGATGATCTTTTCGATCAACTCCATGGCACTACTATTTTCTCCAAGATTGATCTTTGGAGTGGGTATCATCAAATCCGAATGAGAGCCGGAGACGAATGAAAAACTGCCTTCAAAATTCGAGATGGCCTATATGAATGGATGGTTATGCCTTTCGGTCTCTCCAACGCTCCTAGTACATTTATGCGCCTCATGAATCATGTTTTCAAACAATTTATTGGCAGCTTTGTTGTTGTTTATTTCGATGACATTCTTGTCTATAGTTTGACACAATAGCAATAGTTGGAGCATCTTCGACAATCTTTCAAGGTTCTGTGGGAGCAAAAATTGTATGCCAACCTAAAGAAGTGCCACTTCTTTACAGATAGCCTTATTTTCTTGGGCTATATTGTCTCTAAAGAAGGCATCAAAATGGATCCTAGCAAGGTGGAGGAGATCTTAAGTTGGCCGGTGCCAACATCGATACATGATATTCGGAGTTTCCATGGCTTGGCTTCATTTTACCGTCGATTCATCAAGCATTTCAGCACCATCATTGCTCCTATCACTGAATGCTTGAAGGGAGAAAATTTCAAGTGGACCAAAGAGGCACAACAGAGCTTCGAACTCCTTAAAAGAGAGGTACCCGAGGCTCCTATTCTTGCACTTCCAGATTTTAATAAAGTCTTTGAAGTTGATTGTGATGCCTCTAATGTTGGAATTGGTGCGGTTCTTAGCCAAGAAGGAAAACCACTTGTATTCTTTAGTGAAAAGCTGAATAATTTCCGTAAGAATTACTCTACTTACGATAAGGAATTCTATGCTATTGTTCAGGCTTTGGATCATTGGCAGCATTATTTGTTGTTCAAGGAGTTTGTTCTTTATTCGGACCATGAAGCCCTGAAGTATGTGAATACTCAACACTCGACATGCCAAGTGGGTTGAGTTTCTTCAAGCTTTCACTTTTCTCATCAAACATAAAGCTAAAGTTCTTAATCGCGTTGCAGATGCATTAAGCTGTCGACATTCATTGCTTTCCACTATGCAAGTGAACGTCTTTGGCTTCGATATGATCAAGTCATGTGGCTAATCTCTATTTCTAAGAGATTGTGAAACTTCATGGTATTCCAAAGACGATGACTTCTGATCGGGATTCCAAATTCGTGAGTCATTTTTGGCGCACACTTTAGAAAAAACTTGGCACAACTTTTCAATTCAGTTCTTCTCATCATCCTCAAACCGATGGGCAAACTGAAGTTGTTAATCTAAGTTTGGAAAATCTTTTGAGGAGCTTAATTGGAAGCAACTTGCGGCAATGAGATCTCACTTTGGCTCAAGCTGAATTTGCTTACAATCGTTCTTCAAGCCAAACAACCGGAAAGAGTCTTTTTGAAGTTGTGTATGAGAAAAATCCTATTAGTCCATTGGACTCAGCTCCACTTCCCATCACTCATCATCTCAGCAAAGATGCTGAGGAACATGCTGATTATTTGAAAGGGCTTCACAAGCAGGTTCAAGAAAGGATTATAAAGCACAATGCTAAATGTCAAGAAAGAGCCAATAAGCATCGACGGCCTGCGACTTTCAAAGAAGGAGATTTAGTGTGGCTTTGTCTTCGGAAGGAACGATTTCCTCGAGGACGTCATGGAAAATTGAAGCCTAGAGCTGATCGACCTTTCAAAGTGCTGCAAAGGATCGGTGACAATGCATACAAGATTGAACTCCCCGGTGAGTATGCTGTTTTAGCAACGTTCAATGTTGCCTATCTTTCGCCTTACCATGAAGAAGAAGACGAAGGAAATTCAGAGACGAGTTTTCACGTAGTAGAAGCGTCATTTGACGCCGGAAGAAAGCGTGGAGAAGTAGGAAGTAACACAAGTGAGGAACTAAGGGATAGAATGCTCGCCACCCGTGGAAATCCCCCCAAGGGATAAGAGTAGATACTCGCCACCCGTAGAAATCCACCTAAGGGATAAGAGTAGAAACAAGAACTCCTTCTTGTTAACAAGCCAAAGGCTCAATTCAATTTATCAATCAACAAGTCTGCTATTCTTATTCATCGTAGCATCCTTATATTGGCGAGCATGGAACAACCCTCCAAGTTGAGTAAATGAGACTCTTCGATGAAATACAAAACTCTTAGAAAATGCAAAAGACTCTTAGAAACTGGAGAAACATAATAAATTCCTAGAAACTAGACTTTGACTCTTGGGAAGACGCAACACCATTAATAAGGACTCTGGAAATCTAAAACTATTCAACTACTCTTGAAAATATAAGAAATCATTAATGCCCTTCGTCGAACGTGGATATCCTCGCTATTGATGAGGAGTGTTCAATGAGTTCGACGACTCTTCGAATTCTTCAGGGAATGCTCCAGCATCAGTAAAATATGTAGCAAATCAACTTAGGATCTTTATTATTATTATTATTATTATTATTATTATTATTTTGCAATTTTTTATACTTCACTAAGCGGAAAATTTTGATTTTTCTTTTTTGGCAAAGAGAAGAAGATATGGGATAGCGTACTCGTTCGATGCAAGTTATGGGATGACATATCTACGTGATCAGGTCTAGTCTAGATACCCCAGTAAGGTGCAAAAACCTAAGCATTGTCTTAAAAATCATGGACAACATGTACTCCAAAGTACACATGGATTTGGCAAAGATTTTCTCTTCTCAATTACATGTGAATATTACTCATCCCAATTTCTAAGTTATCCAGCTAATGTACTCGACATTTTCCATTTTTGGATATTACTTGATGTCATTTAGGTTATAATATTCCTTAAAAAACCGAGATTTCATGGCGTTACAAATGAGAACATCAAAGTTCAATCATGGAGGGACGAAGTGGGGTGTCGACACGTGGGGGACATAATCAGTAACTCATATTGGTCCCTCTCGCTTTGGCAGAGACAGGATGAGGGAAAAGTATATGCTTAAGAATGCTTTGGCTTTTGCGCCTTTTTTTTTTGTATTATTATGTTTCTCCATGCTTCTTGGCAAGTTGCAAAGCAAAGAGATAAGCTTCGTGCTTTGTGATATTTTGATTCTCCAATACCTTTTCAATATGTAGATTCCCAGTTCTCACTTGCATAGTATAATATAGCAACATGGAGTACAGTCCAAATATATTTTACCCAGAAAGATTATGACAATTAGCATAATGTTTTTTAATCTTTTTCTTATATTAATCGAATGAATGATGGTCTCATATTTGGGCCTTTAAATAAGATGGTTACTTTCTTTCACCTCCTAATTAATAATATGTGGCAATATCATCGGGTCTGCACTGAGATGATATATGTTGGGATGCGGTTAATATTCTCCTGCGATAGGAAAGCACGTGAGTCCCATTCCATGTTGAGCGGGTGGGGCTATGGAAGAGCCGCCCCGACGGGGGTCTCAAGAGGGCAGCGCCTCTTGGGCACCAGAGGATTTTTACGATTTAAACTCATAATTTTTCATTAGTAGTTTAGGTTTGGACTCATGAATAGCTATTGCCATATATACTCTATTTCACTTGTAATTAAGTGATGTAACGAGAGATATGAGGTGTCAATTATAGTAGAGTCATCTGCTGGATGTAGCTCTAGATTAAGGGTAAATCGAGATAAAATCTCGTGTCACTATTTTTCTCTTTTTTGCTCGTTTTACTTCGCTGTAATTGTGAGCCTATCCTAACAATATAAACTATTAGAATAGCCATTCCAAAAGGTTTTAGTTGTTAGATAGAAGGAAATCTAAATGAAAATGTGTTTGTTTCACAAAAAATTCAGAATTAAAAAAATAATAAGATAGAAGGAAAATTAAATGAAATGTGTTTGTTTCACAAAAAACTCAGAATTTGAAAAATAATTCTTAAAATTTATCATTCATATCATTTACAAAAAAAAAAATGAACGAAAAATATTTTCAACACCCACAAAAATAGTTAGGCATAAGTTGTCGCTAATGATGATATGTTTTTCGCGGACTAATTTTTCTAAGTAGTACAACCAATCATTTTTCTGGAATATGTTTTTTAAATCTTAAATCTTCCATGAAACATACACTCCCTAATCACATCACAGCCTAAGTTTAAGCCATTTCAATATACTTTAGCATGGGACTTAGTATGTTTCGCTAAAAATGCATGATATGATCGCTTGTACCACTTACGAAAATGAATGAATGAAAAGCATTACTCGATCCATGAAAAACATATAGAAAAAAATTATTGTCGGCAATAAAAAATATTTTTTATTGAATAATTGTTTTGAGCGATGCAAACAGTAATTTTCAGAAAAATAATTTCCAAATTATTTTATTTTTCAAGAAAACAAACAGAGGCTAAATCTTGACAAAGCTCTCCAAAATATGCCGGTGTATCCTAGCTCTATATATCTTTGGTCCAAAAAGATCATTCTATTAACGATGTAATGAGAGAAAACTTTAGATTAAGGAACGTATATTACTCCCGGCAAATACTCATAGCTACTCACTGGATCTTCATGCTTTAGATGGCTTATTGCAGACTAAAGCGAAGGCGAGCAACAGAAGGTTACTATTTTTCGCCATGATTTAGCTGGGTGTCACTAGATTCGGTCTCTAGAGCCATAATCGTACTCATTTGGTAAAGAACTACTCCTTTGTCCACTTCCAGAATATCCGGGCAGTGACACGATGCTCTATCGCATCTCTTGTTTTGCCATTGGTTGCTGTTCAACCACGTAGCATCCTTTGCAAAGATTCTAGCGCTCGTGGAGGGGCCATTAGGGTTTCAAAAAGATCTATCTTTAAGAGAGAGAGAGAGAGAGAGAGAGAGAGGGAGAGGTGTCTTCAAAGCTAGGGCATGTTAGGTCAGCTCTTGCCCGGCAATAAAAGAGCGGTTTGTCTAGATGCCTTTACATCATTTTGGTGAAATGTAATGTGTAATTCTTGATTTAGTGTGTATGGTTTCTTGAGAACTTTTCAAGATATTTGTTATTTACTATTGGAAATGATTCTTTGATAGATAGTACGAGATATAACGTCAACTGTAAATTCATATACTATCACCGCGTGTTTTGCATAAAATACTCATTAATTAAGAGATTGTGGGATAAAAAATAACTGAAAAGTATTGCCAGGTATCAGCTAGCAGCTCTCTTAACTATTTAAGGAAAATAAGAAGAAAGGTGCAGAGAAGACGAATCTGTCTGCTAAGTACACTAAAAAACCAGAATCTACACCCATCTTTAGCTAATCTGCATTCCCTCTTCTTACTATAAATAGAAGCTACTGCCTGTTGGAGCCTCTCATAGGTCATCATCTCCCTACCCAAGAAACCCTATCCTTTCCTGATAAAGCAACTTGACTTCCTTTTCACTTTTATCATCTGAAACCCTAGGAGGCAGCAGTGGCCTCTAGACAGCAGGAAGAGGGAGAAGATCATGTATCATCGAAACGGCTGCCAGTTTTTGTCTTTTCCGCTTTACTTGTTAAAGTTGTTTTGATTCTTGTTAGAGAGAGGTATGCTGGTGTTGTTGACAGAAGATAGAGAGCACAGATGAGGGTGTGCCATTGGAGAGTGTTTCTGCATCTCACTCCTTTGTGCTCTTTATGCTTCTGTCATCTCACCCTCTTCAGCCCCTCTATTTCTCAGCTCATTAATATTATTTCCTCCATATAGTTTTTGCTTTGTATATGTCCTTCTGATTTCGAAATGAGATGTTCGAAATGGGTTTTCTTTTTTTATTGTTCTTCTTGTTTTGTTTAGTGAAATCTAAATAATTTGAGTTTTGTCCCCCATTCAACCTCTAGGCCTTTCTTGCATGCTGAATCATTATTTTTCTTTGAACAATCTGATTATTCCTTACTCACTCGAGTTATGTATAGATTATACCTTCTTCTTCAGTTCCCTTTTTGCAGTCTGCTACTGGAGAAGGAAGGAAGAGAGCAACTTAGACAGTTTTCTGTTCTGATCTTAATTGCAAGGTATTGAACTTGGACTACACATTCAAGATTAATGTCTGTCTTATATAGATTGGGGCTCTCTCACCTTAACAACTAGCTTTTAGTAAGTGATTCACTCAATATAGAGTTATGGAAGCTTGTGTAAAATATTGAAGTGAAAAATAAGAGAGATCTGATGAAACATTTATTGAAATCTTAAAGTCGGCTTTTGTTCATAGCGAATGAATTGAAGATACCCACGAAAGTTTACGAGGGCTCATCATCTGGTGGAGAATTCCTGAAGTTCATAATTCATTTCAAGAACATCATCTGCGATAGGCGGTCATTGTTTGGTAAGTCTTTGGCTCTGATCTTTTATGGTTTTTCACATGTAATTGAAATCTATCTTCCATTGGGAGTTGCTTCCCTTAGAAAGAAATCGAACTACTAAATGGATGGGAAAGAATAATCAGATATCAGACCAACGGTATAAGTTATATACTCTAAATTGCTGTGTGCACACTAAGGCATCATGGTTCGCATTACAAGTAGCTAGAGGTGATTCCCTAACAAAACGATAAGTATCTAGATGTGGATACCAAAGTACCACTTGGTTGGTGGGAGAGATTGTTCTTTTGATTGTTCTGAGAACTGCCAATGCTAATTTGAAACCTCATTGGCATCAAACATTCATTCGGGAGTTACAATGACGGTGTTGTAATAGCGACTGTATACAATGGGTCAGGTTTGTTCGTTCTTCCCCTTTTGCCTTGTTGCGACTATGATTAAGGAAAAAGCATCTGCAAATGCTGGGCTAAATGTGTGCTCGATTTACATGTTTAGAAGCTTAATTAAGTTTTGGGAGCAATCTACATACTTTTCTAAACTACTCTTACACTTAATCCTTTTGGGATGGATAGAACATGATCAACTCAGGCTTACCAATCTTTTTCTTTGTTTTTTCAACTTTGTAGTGAACTGGCATCTGATGTGTATCCCAAACATTTGGGAGCCGGACTAATAGCTTTGGCGCGGAGCACTCAACGAAGAATAGGGAGGCCATGTACATAAGTATTCCTACGTCCGGTAATTGTCACCGGACTTGTCTATCGCTCACTGACGATAGAGAAGTTGAGTTTTCACAAACGACCTTGACGCATATACACTAGTTTGTTTAGTTCATTGGTGCACACTTGTAACTAAAGCCACATTGTCCGCAGAAAATACACCAGCGAGGTTTTGCAGTGAAAATTCATTACCCTAATCAGCATTAAGTTTCTAACTGATGATACATCAGAATGATTAGCATGCATGCAAATCATGGGCTACTGTTTAAACTGGAGTGTCACAAGAACGCTATGAAATGGAGAGTACTTGAGGAAGGTCAAGATTAACGGTAAAAGAAAGATGTCTTAGAATCCATGTTCACTCAGCTTAGGGTCACCATTACCATTTTGCACTGCGAAACGACTTGCCATCACCTCGGAATCCCCGAGCTGATGATTGATGTTACATTTCGAGATCTCTCATCTGTACGTTTTCAACATTGATTTATACTTTTCTTTTACGTGCCTTGACATATTTTTGGGAAAGATTTTGCCCTAAAAATTACATGAAAGTGAAAGAATATCATGACAAAACTGGCAAGTCATACTCATGTAAACAAAGATTTCCACCCCATGTACGCATTTTTTGTCTTGGGGGTCAGGCATGTAGGCATTTGACGTGTGCTAGGTTCTGTACAGAAATTGGCTGATAGACTCTAGGTCTGTAAGAAAGGAAATTGTCTATAGGCATAGGCTTTCCATTTTCGTCGAAGAGGTTCGTCAAGACATGAAGTCCTACGGGTTTAGAGAAGTGGACCATGCTTTACGAAAATCGAAGAGATTGCTTCTGAGGCTCTAGTCTGTTTTGACATTGCTGTCTTTCTTGTAAATTCCCACACCCGGGGCCTCCAAACATTGTCTTTTTGGTTTTTTATGCACTGTGGTGTGGAAATCCTAAGCTTATGGACCGTGCAAGACGCGAGCCAAAATCTCTCTGTAGCTCAAAACAAGAAAAATTTGAACACGAGGACTTAGGAAATCGAAAGAGACAATTGTTTAAAATCGTCGGTTGCGGTGGACAATAGGAGTTACGGACTCGAGATTTTGCTCGCAAGCTGGTTTTGCATGGCAAATCGGAACTAGCAAGTTTGGAACACTTACGGAACACAGCAGGTCATGCTACTTTGATGCAACTGAGATATCTTTGAATAGTTCTCCTAAGATATATCCATCAGACATTGTTCAAGCAAGTTGTCTATGGTGCAAAAAATACATAGCTTACACTCCACGTTTCTCTATCGCTTATTCGTTGAATACCGTTTCTTTAACTTTCTTCTTTGTTTTACCGTTGTGTAGAGATGAAAAGATCATTTGAAAGTATGACATCGCCACTGCATAAGTTGGACTAGTCGGCTCGTCGTTTGACCAGTAAAAAAATTGCACGCGCTGCAATCGCTCTCCAACGTTGTATATTTAAGTTATATACACTAGGTCACGCCAATGTAACTCTGAAGGTAAAGTTTTATGTCCAAGTCGCGTACTTAAAATGGTCAATTCGAACGTCGTGCAGACAGAGTTTCACTTTCTTCGGTATCCATGCTTTCGGGCTCATAACCCCTAACGATCAACACTGAAGTAAAAGTAGCAAAATTTCATGTATACCACGAAGACAATCGATCACTGGAGTCTGAGAAGCTCAGGATGGATAAATGGTCGAAGGAGTGGAAGAGGCACCATCAAGAATCAGAAATGCCTTAAACTCAGGAGATGCGTCTGGCCAAGCACGAAGAAGTACAAGGAAAGGATTTGAGAGCAAGTTGCCCGGAACAAATTCGGTCCGGAGATAACGATGCTGTGCTTCGATGCGAGCCTAAGGATGTAAAAAAAGAAGAAGAACGGAGTGACTATATATGCAAAGACACAGATTTTGCAGATTAAAGCAGTGATACTGGATGTTGAGCCTGGATTCTTCCCTCTGGGTAGAGGATAGTGGAGATGGAAATCCTCAAACTTCTCATCATCAAGAAGAGAGTCGCAAGTTACATATGAAGCAAGTTGTTCTGTCATGACATATAAGTATATGTTGAGGAACCTAAGGTTTCCGCAAGTTGTATGAAGCACCTCGCCTAGTTTCGAAATTGTCGATTATGAGATGAAATCACACACAAAGCAA
The DNA here is from genome assembly GCA_021437785.1 of Rhodomyrtus psidioides. Taxonomy (NCBI): domain Eukaryota; kingdom Viridiplantae; phylum Streptophyta; class Magnoliopsida; order Myrtales; family Myrtaceae; genus Rhodomyrtus; species Rhodomyrtus psidioides. The sequence continues at coordinate 4,988,225 of JAILYB010000015.1, read as the reverse complement.
ATATACTTCTATGGTTCTTCCCGTCTTCTTTACCGTGAACAGGTATATATACAAAGTAAAGAACGCCAAATAGTAAAAGATGGAAGCTACAAGCAAACCCCTCTCCGTCCATGCAATATCCACTACCAAAGTGCAGTCAATATGATGCCGATCGCCAATGTTTACTACTGCCAATTAGATTACAACATATGTGCATAAGACGACACGGGTTTAACCCCTTACAGAGAAACCATACACATGTAACAAGCTAATGATCATTCAATCACAACAGATTTATCCGTTACCATCAGCACTTACGTAATTGACAACTCCAGATCATCAGGCTTTATCTCCTCTTTCAGCGTGTGACAGTGCATTTCCCGCGTAAAACTGGTGGTTGTGTCCAAGAAATAAAGAACAAATGATATCATGACGCAGCAGGCAAACATCGGTATTGGCCCAAAGATCCAGAGGAAGAGAGGAAACGACACATAGAATGCCCGTAATCCCAAGGACCAAAAGAAGCTTCCCCGGTTCAAGTTCCGGGCGGCGTATTCAATGGAATCCTTTTTGCCTTTGGATGTGGGCAGGGTGGCCAAGAAACTGACATGAGCATAGTATCTGATGGACTGCACATTGCAGAGGAAAGCAACAAGGAAGCATACAAGTATAGCAAAGTACTTTATAGAAGTGATTGTAGCGGTCTGGTTGCCGTAAACCAATTGTGAAGCGGCAGTAGAGCTGGTTGAGCTGCTCACAAAAACACTGATCAGTGAACTGAGTGTGATTGCCGTCGTTGCCAAGAGGGTGGATGCCATAATATTGTTGCGTATTGTCTGGACCGCCAAAACACCATTCTTCAGGGGATCCTGAAACACCGAAATGGATGTAGCGCTTCAAAAGATCAGATACGAATCACATCATAATGGTGCAACTGCAAACCAACAGATATTTCTCAAGGTGCCATTTTTGAACTACGGTTTGGGGTTGACTGAAATATACTTTGTCAAATCCAAATTGGGTGATGCTCTCATATTGAACAGAGATATACATGCATGACCTATGACTAGGTCAATTCGAAAGAAACATAGCTGTGCCCCAAATAGCAGACGTCAGCATCAAATTTTACTATATCCAATCCTCAAATCTGGAAAAATAGGTTTATGCCTTGTTCTGCTCGTCCTATCTTGTAACTCACCAATGAAACTTTTGACAAAAGAAAGAGAGCTTACAACAAGACAGTGCAGGGATCACATGTTGAGCATTTCTCCATATATGAAAGAGCAGCATAAACAAGTTGATTTTTTCTTTCCCAATCCTAATAACATATGAATAGTGAGTTCAAATATTCTTTCTGAATCTGTTATGCACTCCTCCCAATGGTACAAAACACGCTAATTGTTCTATTTAGTGGCCAAAAACCGGTCGTCATTGGACCAACAAAATTTAACCTGTCTATGAAGCAGAACCAAAGGTTCAACTGCCTATAAAGCAGAACCGAAGGCAATCATGAACTAAACCATACGTTGTCACGTCTATTTCCCTCCAAGTTTCAACTTGTCGGGATATGCGTCCGAAGCGCATTTGCCTATAATGCAACTCTCGACAAGCAATCTGAGGCGGAGAAAAGGACTACAAGTGGAAGAAGCACACCAAGATTTGGAGCTACTCTTTCTGAGCTGATGAACAGCAATTGCTTTCTCAATACTCACACATGTAGTACTTAACTGGCTTCTCACATAGATTGAACTCGACATGAATTACAGCAAAGGCATACACCAAGTTCACCTTTCCCCATCACAGAGGGCTCGTAAACTCCAAACACCCATTAAGCGAAACAACAGTGGGATGACAACGGAATCATAAGCACGGAACAGGGATGAGCCAAAACGCATGAACAAATGACACGAAGCTCTGCTCTTTCAAGTGAAAATCGTTGGTCAGAGGGGAGGGAGGACGGGAGGGAGAGAGAGACTGACGGTCATGAGAGAGTGAACCCACTGGTGGCGAGACTCGGCGTTGAGGCCGATGACGGTGCGCCTAGGGTTCCGAACAATGGTGACCAGTAGCCACGCGTGGTACGCCCCAAGTATCAGCAGACCGAGCGGCACCAGAACGTAGTCCAATCTCTCTTCCTCCATTTTTCTCCTTTGCGCGCGCGCTCGCGGCTGATCGGCGAGACAGAAACAGTGAAATGGGGGTTCAGAGACAGAGAGTAAGGAAAAGGGAAAATGGAAAGGGGAAGGTTAACGAACACGGCAGTAACAGAGAAAGCGAGGTGATCGTCTGCTCTGCTTCAATGGAGCCAAGCCAAAAAGGTGGAGCAAAGTTGACCATTTTGAGTTTTCTTTATTTAGGCTTTCTACCTAGTCATGGCCACGGGCCGAGGACCAACCGGCGATTCCAGTTCCAATTTAGGGAGAACCGAAACCGAGCCTTCAAGTGACGGTTCCGATTCCGATTTTGAACCGACAGTTATGGGGTTGATTTCGGGCCCTATTTCGGTTCAAAATTGAAAATAGAACCTTCGGTCTCGATTTCGATTTCGGTTACGGTTTTTTAGTTTAAAAATTAAATTGTAATGAATTTGTAATCAAATTATCAAATAATGAATTATGAAATAAAAGAAAATAATAAATTATCAAATTATGAATTATCAAATGCAAATTGTTGAAACTGTGGAGATTGAATAATTGAAGAAAAAAAATAATAAATTGGATGTTGTGAATAATTGAGAGTTAAAGAGGATTTAAGAGAATTAAGATAAAGAGAGAATTTGTGTGGAAAAAAAATGAGATATGGAAATGGGTATTTATAGATTAGAAATTAGTAAAGAAAAAAACCAACGGTCACCAAAAAGAAAGAGCCTTTGGCATCGGCTATTTCTCTTATTTAAATTTTTTTTATCTTCATTTTTTCACGGTTCGAAACCGACCCGAAACCGTCAATTCCGTACCCAGTTCAAAGTTTAAAGAAATCGTAACCGAGCCCTTATGTCACGGGCCAATTTGGGTTGAAATCGCAGGCCCGGTCAACAGCCCGGTTCCGGGCTCAACCTCGCCCGTGACCATCACTATTTCTACCGTAATGTCAATGAATAGTTTTTTTTTTTTATCAGAGTAATGTCAATGATGACGATGCCGATCTGCCCAAAATTTTCTGGAACGGGTTCATCTCAACCCTTCGTTTTGTGGGTTCCGTCTCAACATCAAGAATCGGGGAAAATTTCAAAGGAGGGCATAAAATTCTCTCATTTTATTAAATAAGACACTAAAATGCTCTCATTATTTTAGAAAAAGATCTTATCAAGAGCATTCTCATTATCTTTTTATTTTTTATTTTTCTTATTTCTCTCTTCCTTCCCCCGGCTAGGGGTGAGCGTAGTTCCAAGGTAGAACTGGGAACCGAAGAACCGGATCGCTAGTTCTCGATCCGATTCCAAGTTCTAATGGACTAGGGTCAGGTTCCCAATTCCACTTTTCTAGGAATCGCAGGTTCCGATTTCGGTTCCCGGTTCCTAGTAGAACCAAACCGAAACCGGAACTGGAACCGAAACTTGAAAACTCTAAAAAAAAGGATAAAACTTAGCTAAAGTTACAAAACGTGAAAACACATGGCTGTACAAGACTACTAGGGTATAAAATTTACCCAATAAGCATATGCTTTCAAAGTTAAGGATGTGATCCACGAAAAAGTCCTGTGCTTTCTTTTTGCAAAGGAATCGAGCGATCGGGTTGAGAATGCTCATCATCCCTGTTCCTTTAATAATGTTCTTTATTGTTAAGTCAATTACATAGCACGCACATGATATTTTTTTTCCTGCCAAGTTTATTAGTTTATTTGGCATTACAAGCACATCTCCAGATGAATCTTAATCTTGCTCATCTTGTCAATAATTCTCCAATAAACAGAAAACCTCATATAGTGTCCGTGCTGGATTTTTACAATTTGTTTGTCAATTCAAAATTCCTACTTTTAGCTCTCTTTTGTGAAGCATGAGCTTCTCTAATTTAGTTCTCATGGCTAGGAAACAAATCCTTCCTCGCAGCTCTATTTAACTCTATATGAATGTCTTTTGTTTTAATGCAAATGGAGTTATATTGACAGGTTCTTGAGTACCTTGGGACCAGATCCAGAATCTGTGACAAGGTAGGTTTCAAGTTTCAAAGTATGCATGGTAGATTCTAGGTTCCGAAAAAAATGAGAATCATATACTAGCGGGTAGGTTCTAGGTTCCAGGGGGGAACCTACCCGGAACTTGGAACCACTCATCCCTACCCCTCGACCATCGCGAGACTTGGGCGAGGGCTGCCCTCACCAGCGTTAGGCTACCCTTGCCTGGGTGGACGTCGAGCGACATGAACTCTTGTAGATCTGACAAGGGTGGCTGTCGCCCAACCAAGGGGAGGGCAGCCCTCGCCTGAAACCGATGACCAGGGAAAGAGAGAGGAAAAAGGAAAGAAATCAAAAGGAACAATGACAAGAATGCCTTAAATCATGTCCTTCTTTGAAATAAAAAAAAAAGACTCGGATTCTTATTTGAAACAAGATTCACTTCATATCCTTATTTGAGAAAATGAGGGCAGCCTTTATTTTGGAATTTTCCCTAAAAGAATCACATCATCAACAATTGAAATTCAAGAAAAAAGGACCTAAAAAAAAAACAGAAATCCAGGAGAAACATTTTCGAAGACGAATCGTTGATTAATGGATCGAAATTTGAAACGCGGTGAGACTAGTTATGTCAATAGTTCATCGTGTTAAATAATGTTTCTGAATAATATACTAAAAAGTAAACCCAATGTTCGTTGATCACACATTATACGACAAAAAAAATCTTAGACAAGTTTTTTTTTTTCATATTTAATTATCGTATAGGTCGTCCAATCCAAACAACCTTATTACAAGTCTCTATTTAAAATACTTGTTGGAGGATGGACTTTACTTCAGATTAGGCTTTGGATGAATCCAGCTCACTGTTTCCTATTACCATCCATTATAATTATTATTATTACAAGTTTTTCAACGAATGCACACGTGTCATGCGGTTTTTCAATATATTGTCATGCCTTTTCTTCATCGACAACAATTTGTTCTTGTCTTAATTCAAATAGATTCACCCCCAATGGCATGATCGCTTCTCATTTCAAATAGGCAAACGCGATTGGTGTTTGGCAATTTTTTGGGAGAGTTTTGAGCAAAATGCAATTGCATTTCTAAAATCCTTCGGAGGGCCTTTAAGCTCAATGCAAATCTTACCCGATTTTCGGCTTTGAGCATATGTGAAATGCCGATTCGATTTTTTTTTTTTACCCTTCTAACTTTGCCATTGAGTCCTAAACACCTATAATATGAACATGGGAAGGGAAGTTGATTTTTAGCCACCACATTCATTGCATGGTGGGAGCTGGTTAAGAAAAGAAGAGAAAACCAAGTTGGAACTTCTTGAGGATATCTCACGTGTATTAAAGACAGAAGTCTTGATCAAAAGTTAGAAGAAAAAGCAAAATTAATTTTTTATATTTGTGACTTTTGCTTTGATAAGAAGAAGTATGGCAGATTGCTTTCACATGTGAAGTCAGGCAAATTTCAATGGCGGCGGAGCCCTCCGGCGGTGGCAGCTCTTCTATAAATAAGTTAGTCTTGAATGTTGTCTTTTTAAGCTAGTCTTGTACTTTTACCGCAGTTTAGTATAACAAGTTTATTTTGAGTCATTTATTGCATTTCTCTCGTATTATCACCACAAAGCTTCCGCATACCTAAAATTGGTATACCTAGCAAGGTTGCGTACTCTACACCCTCGCTATTTTCGCATGGCACGATCTCAAGCGACGGCCGCCTGGGGTGACCTTAGACAACGGTCACCCCGCTGTCCAACGAAGTATTTGAGGTTCAAATCTTTTTTTTTTTCCTTATAAAAGAACATTGTAAAAGTCCTTTATAAATGTTTTTTTTTTCAAATAACATTTACACCAAAAATTACTTCCTGATGCACTTTTATACTACATATTACCAAACATTATTTGCATTTCGAAAAAAAAAAAATCCTTTAACTTAGTGTCCTTTCCGATTTCCCAAGAACTTTTAACTTCAAAAGGGAAACAACTAACCCATTGCCATCTTTTTAAACGTTCAACTTCAAACTTCAAAGTTTGTTTCACTTCTCAAAATTTTCAAACAAATCAAAATTTTCAACTGACATCTTATTTCAACTAACCCAAAATCTTTTCCAAAGGCTATGTTCGCTCAAAATTCCATTCAAGTTTAATGAAAACTCTTAAGGATTATGTTAGATTGATTTACTTCGATACTCTTGAACTTGCTGGTTTTTTTTTTTGGTCGAAGAACTTGCTCGGTTGATGTTTGTTCATTTAGCTTAAATTTTGATGTTGAGTGTGATCGAATTTTAAGAATGACATGTTGAGCTAATGACTTGGCTTTGAATTGGCAAGTCGCCTCCATGCTAAGCTAATCGAATTGTGATGTGTTTGAATAATTACCAAAAGGATCTAACGTCCGAGTTCGAGCAACTTGCTTCATTGTTCCACTAATCTCCATGATCTTTTCTTGAGCAAGATCGCAAATGAAACAAAATTTCTTCCTAAGAGATGAACAATAGGAAATGTCCAGAGCGAAGCCTTGTTGAGGAGAATGTCCTCGAGTGCTCAATAGATACGGAATCAGAAAAAGAACAATCGGAGTCCAGTCGCTAGAGTTTATGCAAATTTTCGTTCTTTCTAAACTTCTCCGTGTTGTGTTCCGTTGTCTCGTATCGAGTGATAGGCGGGAAGCTAGAGCAACCAACACCCTGGCATAGGTAAAGAAAAGTTCTAGCGTCGCGCTGAGCCGAGCATTAATAATCTCCTCCTCCATTACGGGATGAAAAAGAAAGGTCCTCAGGCGGAAGTTACAAATTAATGTACACGACATAATGTCAATTATTCTAGAGAGGCTTTTGACAAATTATGAGCTCTTTATAACTATCAAGCAATCCAAGGGAGCAAAATTTCACAGGAAGCTGAGCCAATGACTTGGAACCGGTGCAGCTTTTGTCCAAGCGACAGTTTGAGCCGCTTTACCATGCAAAGCTTTGCTTTGTCAGCATATGCTTGAACTCCTCAAGTGCCTTTTCCTGTAGCTTTTCCCAGGGATGTTAAGCTCAATCTGCAAACCAAAAGGAGAGGCCCTAAGATCCCCCATGTTGGTGGATGATTAGTTACACTAGGACCAAGACAATACTCTCAAAGTCCCATGTCCAGCAGTAACTCACAGTTGCATGTCCGAATACTTCGGGTAGAAGCTAAAGAACCTATGACAAAACAACAGCTCAACCAAAAGCAGAGGCGATTACCTAATGAGTGGTTTCCGTTGTGTCAGAGGCGCCGGTGGATTCACAATCGATGGCGGTGCCATAAGTTCAGCAGGCTTGGGCAAAAAAGAGCAGACGACAAAGAGAAGACATAAGATACAGGCAATATCTGAGATAGAACAGGTGTTATCTTTTCCAGCTTATTTGCTATGCACAATACCCAAAAACATAGAAACTTATCGTCAAACAAAAGCAACAAAAGTCAGAAGCAACAAGAGAAGTGAGCTTTCAAGATCTGCCAGTAATGTCCCAAAAACTGACTGTAAAACTTTTATAAGGGAAATAAGCATGGCAGCAACTTAAGACAATTAAAGCTAGACACATTTAGGGTCCACTTAAAAGAAGAAGAATGTGTGCAACCACTGAAAATTCATACCAAATAACCTATCCACATGAAATGACAGCATGATAATTTCTATACCTGAGTATAACCAAGAAAGGGTAGCAGAGATTACCTCGAGCTCCTCTAAATCCCCACTTGTGTAGAAACTACCAGAGGTACTCATTCCATTGCTAGACATCACAGCTGTTGCTGCCACATTTGATGCCAAAGACACCATTGGTGGGCTTTTCCCACTTTTATCTGCATCTTCATATTTGTCTTTCTGTTGGACATCATCTTCAAGTTCATCAAGTTCTTGGGGAAAATCTCGGCTGGCAACGTATGATACAGATGTGATCTTTTCAATTGCTAGATTCTCTGCTTCCCTTGAACTTGATTCATCAGCAACAGAACCTGAAGGTTTCCCATAGGCAGAGCCACCTGTTATGTGATTTTGACCTACGTCATGCCCTATGTCCCCAGCTCCATTAGTCGCATCAGAAGCAGGGACACTTTCTTGAGCTTCTCCAGCAGATGAAGGCAAAGCAGCAACAACTCTCGCACTTTTTAAGTTTGACTCTACCTCCTCCTCTCGCTTTCTCTTCCTTCCATCGTCCATCTCATCAGTAGTACCCTGTCCTTCCGAAGACTTATCTACTTGACTACTACTAGCAGCTTTCAATTCCACGGCCCGCCTAGAATCCCAAGTAGCTTTTGATGGACGGGGAGGTCGAACACCACCAGGGAAGACGAAGTCAGGGATATTCTTACGCCGTACATGACATACATATATCTCCATCCCAGGCTTCCATAATGTGTACAAATTGACAGAATGCTTAAATTCCTCAACAGTTAACCTAATGTCAAACTGTTCACCTTCATTCACTGGAACCCCCTGTTTTCGTTGCAGACCCATAAAATAACAGTGATGAAAAGGTCTGGACTTGTCTGAAAAATCACCCGGGTGGGGGTGGCACTGAAGCATGTTATAAGTGTGCCTCTCAATCTACATTTGCATGTCAGCAGCTTAATCATTATAGAAATATAGGTCTCAATAATATGGAAAAGGAAAACATCAAGTAAAAAATTGTTTCACCTTCAATGTGAGCTGACGTAGGCGAGACTCAACCCAACCTTTCCACTTCCTTAGATCATCAGCATTTTCTGCTGAGATATCTATTTGCAGATAATTCCTGTATGCTTCAAAAAAAGCAAAAGGCTCAAATAGTGTATCCCACTCAGCCTTGCTAGACTCCATAGCCTGCACCAAGCAGAAATATAGTATTTATGGTCAAGGGAAATCTGGAGATCTATCATATCACTATCTGCAGGCATGAAAGCCAGAGAGACAACAGAAAAACGGGTCAAATAGGTCCTATTCCAATTAATAGATTAAGCTGTCCACCTATCATGCTAAGGGTTGAAACGAGACAGGTTATATCTGAGGCAACTAATGCAATAACCCTGGCGATTTAAGGGACATGTGATCATGGCTCGCTATGAATCAACTGGAGCATCTACATTCTATTAAATAATCAAACCAAACCATATTCGCCTTTTGCTCATTTTGGTTTTAATTTTCCTATTTCCGGAGGAGGGAATGTGCAGCACAGGAGTCAGATTTTTTCAGAGAGGCACCACTGCAGAAACTGTAAATCCACCTCCAAGATCAAGGCATATAGTAAATGCAGAAGAAAAGGATCAACCAACAGATACTGAGAAGACAGCATTCATATTCAATACAAAGCGCAGAGGAAAACTCAATCACCCATGCCAATTACTATTGATGCACCAATCAAGTTAAACTCCTTCCAGATTAAATAACGTCAAGCCATCATAACTGGAAGTTCCAAGTAAAACACAAAACTGTAAACGTATACAGAAGCCAAACCGTCATACCTCACATATATCACTCCCCCTTTGAAATTCTTCTGACATAATTCGCAGAGTACTGGCAGAGACATTATAGCTAGAATTCATGCAAGGGTATGCAGGAGTAATTATCGGCATCAAATGGAACCTGTCCTTTGGATTTCTTCTAGGATCCCAGATCTGCAGCCCAAGAGATCCTTCTTCAATATCACACAGCATGACAGGGTTTGGCCAGCGCCACTGTGTATAGACCCTGAAGAATCGGTAGACCAACATATTGGGTAAAGCATTAGGATATAGCTGGCATATGCGAGCAACAAGCAGAGCCCAATTTATACCGCCAAGAAAGCCCGCAACCTGTCATGACAAAAAAAAGGAGATAAGAAACTGCAAAGATTCAGATCAAATAAGTCGAGCAGAAAAAATTACTTACATTGGAATAGACTCCACGGCGCTTTGCCCAAAACCTCATGCATCTCAATGTCGTACGGAAATTCTAAAGTCCAGAAAGAGAGGTGCAATTAGAGAAAGATAATTTAGCATAGTAGTAAAAGCCAAAAGGTCTCTCCATGGGCCTAAAATTCAGATTCAATGGAAAGCAACCTGAATATTAGGAACCAGTCGCAGAATCTGGTCGGTTACTCTGCATCCATTAAGACTACGAACTGTCTGGTCATCAGCGTTCTGTAAAATTGAATCTTGCGAAATATCCAAGTCCTGCTCAATAATAATACATCATTCAAATGATTTAAGCAAACAGTCAGACTAATCTAGAAAGTAAATTATAACAGAGTCAAACATGATAGGAACATCATTAGGTGAAGTTCTCAGTATAGTCATCCCTCCTGTACAACCCCAAAAAGCACCAATCCCGTCACAGATACATTTATGCAGCAATTTTGACTTTACTACATCTGATTAAATAACTACAACAGTAGTTGTGACATACTAACTGTCATCAACATGCGTCTTTCTATTCATGTGAGTGCTCCTCCACCAAATTATATTTTCGTTTTTAATTTTTGGAATGTTTTCCCTATTTCATTCTCCATTGCGGTAAAACTAACAGTACTTATCAGATACTATGTTGCAAATGGAATAGGTCCAGAGCCATCACTGATAATAAAGAAAGCTACAGAGTTAAATCTTAAAAAGGAATAACAGTCCATCTGCGGGATAATGCTGATAGTGATGTATGTAAAATTGCAATCCAGTAATTAAAGCAAAGGTGACAAGTATCTGACCAAAAAACCACATTTTTTTTTTCTAATTTATGCAGTGATAGCAAGTTTCAGACAAGGTGCATTACCCAATGCATGATTATTAGCAAAATTCAAAAACGTCACTTACTTCAGGTATAACCCAAAGAGACAACTTCGCATATAGAAGATCTATCGAAACACCACTAAATTTGAATTTCATCACAGGAACGTGAGCATCAGGTACAGGATGCAGTTCTGAGACTTCGCTCATTTCAGACAGCATTCTCTGTAGCTCACCAAAGAAATCTTCCTGAATGCAGTTAGAAAAACAGTCCTCAGTTCATCAAACAACAAGAATTGAACAATGGAAGAATTGTAGCAAAGGAGGTCATGAAAGCTGATCGCACTTCTCTTGTTGCATGTCTAGGTCCCACGCATAGTGTATCTATATCTGCACCAGGGCCATGCACCTAAAAATATTAAAAAGTAGAAAGGAAAAGTTGAACTTTACTGTAAATTCAATAGGGACATCAGAACAGTGCAGAGAAAGAAAAGCTCATAAATAAGTAGGAAGTTATAGGAATGTGATTCAAACAATAGGTTTCTATAACCAAATAGAATCACCACTACCCAGGAAATACTCATCTTGTCATGGAAAGCATGACCCCGTTACAAACCTAAATCAACTAAGACATAACTTCAGGTACATGCTCACCTCAAGCTCTCTAGCAGCAGCTTGATTCCTACGTTCTAGACCTTGTTATAGTTTCAAGCCAAACAATTCAATGACAGAATCACCCCTACCCTCTCTTCCACATCTTAAACAGCATTTCCAGGATTAAAATAGGTAAAAGAAACCTATGAGAAAGAGCCCAACCGTAGAGGTCTATAACAAGAATGAGTGAAAGAAAAGCTTTATCCGTGGAAAAGAAGATCAGCATCTCCAAGCAGAACGTCTGACAGATGGGATAAGAGGCAAGAAACAAAACCAGCAAACAAGCTCCCAACAAAGGAAAATTTATTTGTGCATCATATTATTGCCAATTTTAACCCCTTAACCTCAACACAATCACACCACTATTCTGTTCCTCCCTCAAGAGCGTCATATGTTCATATCCTTCAATCCATTGTCAAATCCAATAAATAATAGTGCACTAAAATGAACCAAATATCTTCTAAAGCATTATAACAAGGACTCCTGACAACTTTAAAGTTCTTAATCCTGATAACTAACTCTCTTTCTATAGAAGAATAAGAAGTTTACGGTACCCCAAGCCGATAAGAACCAAACGTGAATATTTTTGCATTCGCTTCTTGAACCAGTTGCTCATTCAGCCCCTTTGCACGGCTTATTGATTTGACCCATATCTTCACAATCTGTCACAATACGACATAATAAACTGCATCAGAATTTGATTCCACAGATGTGACAGTACTCTCTTACATGACACATGCAATGAAGCAACAGCAAATGTATTGGCAAAAACATGTGTTTAACTTTGCAGAAAGAAGCACACGGAAGTTGAGAAACAGCTCAAGGCACAACATTTGCCTAAGCTGACAGACATTTAATGAAGGACCTAACCTGGTCCAGCCTGCCAAGCACTTCCTCTCTAGTCACAGCCTCCTCTTGACTCTCATACAATCCAGCATCTTGCAAAAACTAACATAGCAGAATTCGCAGATTAATAAACTGCCAAAGAACATTTAAGATTCATGCAACCAAAGTAGACAATTTGGCAAAAGGAAGAACCTTTTCTAGCTCGTGGGTCTTTATCACATCATCCTCTGTTGGTCCACTCAAAGAAATGGGTTCTGTGATGCCCAAGCGATGGCCACTACTACGATTGCTTAATAAGGGACTCCCCATTTAGAAATTGGCTACAAATTTTTTTTTCCTCAAATACTCACTTTTTTGTGTTCTTTTTTCTCTTTAATTTTTTTTTCCTTTCCTTCTTTGTTCAGAGTCTTTCACGGAGTGGCAGGGAACTGTTAGCACAATTTAGACTATATTACCAATTTCCCTACAAGAAAATTAAAAGGAACTTAACAAGCAAGAAAAAGATAATCGCAATGAACTAGTCGTCACTGTACAGAGCGTGGAGGAAGAATCCACTTAGAATCTGAGCCCGAAGCTACAAAAAAATTGCAACTTTAAAAAGAAACCCACAAGAATGGAAAACACCAACAGGGTAATATAAACCCGAGATTGCTTTCCTATCACTAAGCAACTGAATACAAATTGATCTTGCTTCTTCTTCTTCTTTTTCCCCCCCCAAAAGCAAACCCTAATGGTAGAGGAGCGGGTAATGATGACCCAGAACGAAAAAGAGCCTCCACCGATCAAAAGGGCTTCAAGATCTCGATCATATCCTGTCGTCTCTGCAGAATCATGAGCCGTGCGGGTTCAAATTTCCCCGGATTTCAGCGAAAACTACTAAAACCTGCGAGGTCGGCAGATAACGCAGACATCAATTGAGAGGTAATGACAATTGGGTGAGAGAGAGAGAGAGAAGAGAGAGAGAGAGAGAGAGATTACAATGTCGTGATGAAGATATGAAGGAGAAGAAGAAGAGGAGAGCTGCGAGGGTGGGCGTTTCTAGTGAACTTAACCGCTAAAAGTTTACAGGTGTCCGTGTCAATAGCTCCTCCACCTCCTCGATCTCTGTTTCAGCGCTGATGCAATATTATACAGATTTCGTTTTTTTTTCTGCCGGAAAATTACGGAAAATTACAGAAATTTCGTCAAATAAGGAAACAAAAAGACGTTGAAGCTTCTAAATTTGAAAAAAAAAGGAGATATTGCCACAAAATTATTGACACACACTTATTAGATAAATAATTACGGTTATCCGACCGTTTCTATCCTGATTTTTTTCATGCAATATGTAATAAATCATCTGAAAATTGATCAACCCTTGGGTACGTTTGTTTGAGTGAAAGTATTTTTTAGGAATTTTGACACATTTGGTTCATCGAAAATAACTTATTCAATGAAAAGCACTTTGTGATCAACGGAAAATTTATGCATAAAATAAAAAAAAAACTGAATTTCTAAATTTAAAGAGATGAAAAAAAAATTCGAAATTATCCATCTCGAATTTTTAATATTTTCTTTCTCCTACCTTTTAATATTATATATATATATATATATATATATTATTTTCTTGTTCCGCCACCCGTCCTCAGTGATGGCCGACGATTAGCCATACCAAATTGGGCCTCACCAGATCCCGGCAAGGTCGCTAGAGGCCGGCAAGTTCGATCTCGTGTGGTTGATCGCTGAGGCCCGACGATCGACAAAGAAAAAGAAAAGTAAATAAAATAAAAATATTTAAAATTTGAATTTTTTTTTGCTTGGATTAAATTATAGATTGAAATCATTTTTCAAATGAGAATCAAGCACCGAAAAACCTTTTTGTTAACATATCAAAACCAAGAAAAACAAACCTTTTTTTCTTGAAAATGATTTCAATTTATTACTAGAAGGCAAGACTCGAAGTTAGGAAAATAATTTTCCTTTTTCATGACCACAAGCAAACGCACGCTATGTTCCCTTTGTTTATCGCTTAAAAAAAATTGAGCCCACGAAAAACTCTGTTTAGATTTTGAAAAATGATTTTTTTTCGTTAAGAATTTTGAAAAATGATTTATTCTTTAAAAAGTAAAAAATATTTCTGACTATGAATAAATATTGACACTTGGACCAAAACTTTACGCTTGGGTAAGGAAACCTCAACGCTCAATTCTCGGCCCATGGCAGCAGAGTTGGGTACCAAGGGCAAGCGTAGTCCAATGAGACATGCCCATGACACTGATACCCATGCTTGAGACTCAATACTATTGCTCAAGATTCCAGCTCCAAGGCCCAGGTCCATTAAGACTAGGCATGGGACTCTCCTTTTGATCTTAATACTTTGAAAGTGTATCTAAGCAAAGATGTCAAGCTTGATGAAGAAGGCATGCACGAAGAGGATCTCTATGTCGATGCGAATGATCATGGTGATTATAGCCAAATGGATTTGGAGGACCATTCATCACTATTGCGGAAAATGCCAAGAGATGCGCAAATTCAAGCGCGTAATAGTAAGGATGAAAGAAAAATAAAACACGAGACACGATATACGTGAAAAACCCAAAACGAAAAAACCACAGGGAGAGAGAGGGGTTTCACTATCTTCAATAACGAGTACAAGCATACAATCAAAGATCGAAATATCTGACAAGAAGAAAGTGAAAACAAAGGGTTTCGGAGCAGAAACTAAAGTAAGCACCCCTATGTGATATGCAAGATATCCTTTTTATAGCCCACATCTAAGAAACCCTAAAACAAAGTGAATGGTCTAAAATAACCTTATCACTAATTTGAAAGTCAGAATATAACAATCACCTTCTTCTCCAATATCTTCTTTGGGCTCATCACCATCGACATTTTCAAACAGTGTTGATGAGCAGATAGTTTCAAGATCGAGAAAATTATCCCAAATTTATGAAGCTATTGATGAGCTTCATCTTATATGTCTTCTGTCTAAGAAAAAAAAATGGAGGAAAGCCATGAATGGTGAAATAGGAACCATGGAAAGGAATAAAAAATGGGAGCTTGCTATTTTTCAGAAGGACTAGAAACTAGTTAGTAAAAAATGTGTGTACAAAGCCAAGAAGAACAATAAAGATGAAGTGACTGTTGGTGGTTTGTTTGTAAAAGCAAACTAAGAGGTGCCTTGTCCCACATCGAAAAGAAGATGTGAGTTTGCACATGGACTAAATTTGGCATAAATCAATAATTACCATTATTTTCTAGTGAAACAGTACGACTGTTCACGAAGGATTTGTTGGGGAAAACAGTCAGTGTCAAAATAACAATTCTGTTTTATAGAAATGGAGGATACTTAAAATTCGAATGGCAATAATAAATGTGAGCAACTCAAACATACAAACACTGAGTTGGCAGAAGCACAAAATCTGAGCCTTCAGAAGCAGGTCAGAAGCACAAAATCAAGCAGGTGAGAAACACAAAATTTGAACCTTCAGATGCAGGTCAAAAGCACAAAATTTGAACCTTCAGAAGAACAAAATCCAAACGGAAATACAACAGTATATGAAGAAATTGAATTAATAAAAAATACCGAGGTCTGTGTCCGACATAGTTTCCTTAAAACAGATTCATCCACTCTAATGCGTGTTTTGAGGTTTCGTGAACGTCTGTCTCTCAAGATACAACGGTTAAGCAGCGATAGAGGCAAGCACAGTACTCCAAAGTTTTCGATGAACTTGAACTCAACGTGAACACTATAAAAAACAATACAGATGCAGACAATTGGAAAAAGAGGGAGAAGTGATCGTCGTGGTCTTGTTTTCTGATCCTCTGAAACAGAATGGGAAGCCACCTATTTATAAGCTAAGTGGGGCATTTCGGAAATAAAGAATAACAGCTAAATAACTCTGCCGTTTAGAGCCGTTATGAATTTAATTCTGTAACCACAGAATTATAATAGTCGTTATTTAGTTAATACCATTAACATGCCGGTAATTAACTTAAGAACTGTTACATTGTAACGGCTTGAGTTGGAAAAAATTAAAACAAAAGGCAAAAATGGGCTAGTCACGAGGCCAACTTTTCGGTCCTGCATTCGCGTACGCAGGTCATGCGCTTGCGCTCAAGTTTCAACTTGTCAGACCTCCTTCGGGGTCTGAGATTTGCACCCCCTGCGCGTGCGTATGAGGCATAGTACTTGTGTTATGATAGTTACCACTCAAAGGGAGTGTAGCCACATATAAAGCACTTCAAGGCCTTCCTTCTTTCCAATGTAGGATTAGTGCTTTGCCAATCCCCATTTCCAATTTAATGGTGTTCTTTGAGAAACAATTTCTCATTCACTCAGCCATCAAAATACCTCATATTTCCAACAATCCCCCACATGAATGAAAATTATTTTGGTTTTGACTCTGTGATAGTGTTCAATAAATGAAACCGGCATAGGATAGGTAGGTGTCACCCTTTGAACATTTCCTTGTGAAAGTATATTTAATTTATCAGCTGTCTAGTAGATATGATCTCCTTGAATTGTCCTGCTTTCTTAGTAAATGGCCCATACACTTCACACAGGAATCATCTAAACATTTGTTCAGTTCTCATGAGTATGTTCATTTTGGCCATGAACATCGTCATGATTCTGTGAGAGTTTCTAAAGAATTCAGCCCTCAATAATTCTCCTTTGAAGCGGCCCCACTTCTCTCACACATAGGTGATTACTTAATTTTGAGTAATTGATTTACTCCACTTAAGAATCATTAAAGCATAATTGCTATCATTTTCTTGATAAACCCCCACAATAATTGGGAATATCAAATCACTGATATTTTATAGGAATGGTTGAGGGATAAACCCCCACAGTGATATCATTCAGTTCATATAATTAGGTTGTCCCTTTGAACCTAGATCTTGGGATCTCCAGTCAACTAGGTTGAGTTTTCCTTTATATCAACTTTCCTGTATTGGACTTTAGTCTCATTCCTATTGTCGACTTTTCAGCTAACTCTCTGTTTAACCATTTGGTTAGCGAATCCGCAATATTATCCTTTGATTTTACGTAGTCAATAGAGATATTTCAGTTGAGAGTAGTTGTCTAATAGTATTATGTCTATGACGTATATGTCTAGACTTACCATTATACATGTTATTCTATGCTCTTCCAATTGCATATTGACAATCGCAATGTATACAGATTGGTGGTATAGGTTTTTTCCATTTTGGAATATCCTCTAAGAAATGGCGTAGCCATTTAGCCTCTTCACCACATTTATCCAAAGCTATAAACTTAGATTCCATTATGGATCTGGCTATAACAGTTTGTTTACAGGATTTTCAAGATATAGCTGCACCTGCCAGTGTGAATACATATCCACTATTAGATTTTGAGTCTTTTATATCAGATATTCAGTTTGCATCAATGTATCATTCTACGACATATGGATACCTGCTATAGTGTAGGCCATAATTCCAAGTATACCGTAGGTACCTGAGTACTCTCACTATTATTTTTCAATGGTCAGCACTCGGATTGCTCGTATATCTACTCAATCTACTAACCGTATAGGCAATATCTGGTCTAGTACAATTCATTAAGTACATTAGATTTCCAATAATTCTATAGTACTCTACTTGAGAAATACCCTATCCTCTATTCTTGGATAGATAAAGACTATTGTCTAATGGTGTTCTAGCAATACCAGAATCATTCTTGTTGAATTTTTCAAAAATCTTATCTACATAGTGTGACTGATTTAAAACTAAACCTTCTGACGTTCTTGTGATTTTAATTCATAAAATCACATCAGCAAGTCCTATATCTTTAATGTCAAATTTTGAATTCAACATATTCTTGATAGATTTGATCATTCTGTCATCACTACCAACAATGAGTATGTCATCCACGTACAGACATAGAATGACATATCCATTCTCTATCTCTTTAATGTAGACACATTTATCACATTCATTGATTTTAAATCCATTGGTAATCATTGTATTATCAAACTTTTCATGACATTACTTTGGCGCTTGTTTTAGACCATACAATGATTTCACCAATTTACAGACTTTCCTTTCTTGTCCTGGAACTATAAAACCTTCAAGTTGTTTCATAGAGATTTCTTCATCCAAATCACCATTTAGGAAAGCTGTTTTTACATCCATTTGATGCACTTCTAGATTTCGCAATGTTGCAATCACAAGTATCATCCTAATAGAGTTTATTCTTGTCATAGGAGAATAAGTATCAAAGTAATCTGAGCCTTCTCGTTGTCTGTATCCTTTGATTACAAGTTTGGCTTTATACTTATCAATGGAGCCATCTGCTTTTATTTTCCTTTTAAAGATCCATTTGGACCCTAAAGGTTTACAATCAGTAGGAAGATCCACTAGCTCCCAAGTATGATTCAGTAGAACAGAATCAACTTCACTTTTTATTGCCTCCATCCATAGAGGTCCCTCAGAAGAACTCACAGCTTATGTATAATTTAGTGGTTCTTTTTCTAACAAATAAGTTAGAAAATCATTTCCAAATGATTTTTCCACTCTTCCTCTTTTGCTACGTCTCAGTTCATGATCTGAATAATGAC
Source organism: Rhodomyrtus psidioides (assembly GCA_021437785.1). NCBI lineage: Eukaryota > Viridiplantae > Streptophyta > Magnoliopsida > Myrtales > Myrtaceae > Rhodomyrtus > Rhodomyrtus psidioides. The sequence goes on along the minus strand of JAILYB010000015.1, from coordinate 4,969,360 downwards.
TTTCATATAGTTTCATTCGTTCGTTTGGATGAACTTGATCCATCATTGGATTTGTAAGGAAATACATCTTCAAAGAATGAAGCATTCCTAGACTCTATGATCGTATTCTTGTGTAGATCTGGAATCTTAGATTCATGCACAAGAAATCGATATGCATTACTGTAATGTGCATAGCCTATAAAGATACATGACATATCTTAGTTTTCTTTGGTGTTGGAACCATCACTTTTGCTAGACACTCCCACACTCGTAAGCATTTGTAGGATGGTCTCCTACTTTTCCATAGCTCATAAGGGGTTTTATGCTATTTCTTCTGAGGCACCTTATTTAAAAGGTAATTGCTTGAAAAAATAGCTTCACCCCACATATTTTGAGGTAAACCTAAACTTAGTAATATCGCATTCATCATTTCTTTCAATGTGCGATTTTTACGTTCAACAACACCATTTGATTGAGGTGAATAGAGCGCAGTTACTTCACGTATAATTTCGTGTTGAGTATAGAATTCACCTATTGATACTTCATACTTACCATCTCTATCACTTCTCAATCTTTTGATTTTCTTATCAAGTTGATTTTCAACTTCATTCTTATAAAGAATAAATTTCTCTAAGTCTTCATCTTTTCTTTTAAGCAAATATACATAGCAGTATTTAGTGCTATCATCGATAAATGTAATAAAATATTTATTACCACCTCTTGTTTGTATGAATTTTAAATCACAAACATCACTATGAATCAATTCAAGAGGTACGGTACTTCTGTCAATTGATTGAAACGATGATTTCGTTAATTTCGTCTCAACACAAATTTCACATTTGTATTTTGAATTAATTTGGAATGAAGGTATATGTTCCAAGTTAATTAATCTACGCAATATATCAAAATTAACATGTCCGAGTCTACCATGTCATAAATTGGAGGACTCAAGCAAATAAAAGGAAGACTTATTATCTTTATTGATAATTGTCATGACATTGAGCTTAAAAAGCCCATCAGATACATATCTCTTCCCCACATACATTCCAGATTTAGACAGAATAACTTTATCTGAATCGAACACCATGCGAAATCCATGCTTGTTCAACAGAGATCCGAAGATCAGATTCTTTCGGATTTTTGGCACATATAGAATATTATTCAGAGTCAGCTCTTTCCCAGAAGTCATCTTCAGCAATACCTTCCATTGGCCTTCAACAACAGAAGAGGCAGAGTTTTCCATGAACACTTTCTCCCATTAATTGGTTCGAAAATTGTGAACCGGTCCTTATTAGAGCATACGTGCCTAGTAGCCCCAGTGTCAATCCACCATTCCTTCGGATTGGACCCAATTAAGTTCACTTCAGAAATCATTGCAGAGAGGTTTATGTCTGACATATCTTTTGTCATGTCATTCACCATATTTGTCTCAAAATTCTTCCTCTTTAGAAGTCTGCAATCCACAGATCTATGGCCTAACCTGCCACAGTTGAAGCATTTTCCTTGAAACTTGTTCTTGAAAACTCCTCATTTTGGTCCCATCTTTGGCTTGGCGATGTCGCGACCCTCTTGAGGTTGTCGGGCTCTCGAGGGCTAATGGGCCGTCCTGTCTGGTCGGACGCGGGCCTTTCCCAAGGCCCATTACCCAAATCGCAACGGAGGTATGCGTGATCGACTTTCAGTGTGGTCTAGTGACATGTGCTAAGTGTGCATGCCATGGAGTCGCCACCAATCATTTTTTTAGGGTATGATTGGACCACCCAATCGAATAGTTGGGAGTTTCTATTCAATTCTGCGAGAACCAGAGAAATGGTTTCGGGGACTTAGTTACACCAACTGTCAGAGTTGACGCCCTTTCGGTACCTAAGTTGACTGAATTTTCTAGCCTGAGATTCATGCGGATGAGTAAGGTATGAACCCTAAATCTAGAAATTCATGTAGATAGGAGTGATTATCCTAGCAATCACAATCAGTAATAAAATGCCCAACTCAAGGAATCTAGATATGCAAATAAATCCATGGCATTCCTAGTAAGGTCCTATTTATCAATCACAGCTCAAGAATAATTTAGCTGTCCTAGCCATTCTACACACGATCTAACCTAAGAAAAGTATTAGGAAGCATCGAAGGAGTTCGAGAGTACTCACATGGGGTTTGTCGTGCCCTGGTTTGGTCTTGGACGAGCTATCGAGCTCATGCCGACCCGATTATATTTGGGTATCCACTCGGCGTTTTACACCATGAAATCATGTGAAACAAAAACGAAAATATTCAGCAAGGGGCATTTATTGTAGATGGTGGTCGATCTAATTGGACGTCAAGACTAAAAAAGATGTAGAAATTTACAAATTAAAATACTCGAATGACATTTTTTTGCTAAATTCAACTCTATGCGTCGTGAAGAAACACATGCAATTGAACTTGAATTTTGACTATTTATGAGTTCAAAATGTAAAAGAAATTAAAATAAAAATATTGACTATTTTTCTATATTTTTACGACAGCGAACGCTATTTTTCTTCATTTTTCATGTATTTTTCTATTTTTGGAAAATATTAAAAAATATTAAAAAATATGAAAAATTATTTTTTTATCAAAAATGGTTCCTTTAGCTTGGTCAAGGCTACCAAAGATGATTTTTTAATTTTTTTTAACTTTTTATAGATTTTTTATGAATTTTTTAAAAATAAACTATGAAAGACTGATCAAAAATCAGGTGTCAACAGCTGCCCCTCTTTGAGAGGAATTTCGTCAGAGGTTTCTCTCAAAGACAAGGTGACACCTGTGTTCCGATCAACTCGACTGGGAAAAGAAAAGAAATCATGACATCCAATTTTCATGCCCATCAATGTGTGCTTTTCCTTAAAAAGAGATGTGCTCATTCAATTCCCTGATATGATGTAAGAAAGTTAAGGAGTAGATAGACTTCCCTGCCCCTTACCTGCCGAATGCTTGCGGCATTTGCTGTGTCTGATGGGTTCAAGTAGATTCCTAAGGACTTGTCATCGGAGTGTCCTGGGGATGTTAAGCTCTGACCTGTATGGTAGGTCAAACCATAATGGGATTCCTAACTGATAGGAACCTAAGGAAGACGCATCCCACATTTGGGAATTTGCCAAGGGTTTTGATCCGTGTGGTGGACTAAACTAGAAATGGCTTGCCTAATGTAAGGCTTATTAGGGAAAACGACTCTTCCCGCGTTCGGGATTCATCAAGGTTTTGATCCGTATGGTGGATCGGACCATTGGGTTGATCCTTCAGGCGGTCTCTACCAGTCCTTTGACCCTTCATGCGGTTTCTACCATTCATTGACCCTTCATGCGGTTTCTACCATTGAGTTGACCCTTCAGGCGGTTTCTACCATTGGTTGACCCTTCAGGCGGTTTCTACCATACATTGACCCTTCAGGCGGTTTCTACCATTGTTTTGACCCTTCAGGCGGTTTCTACCATTGGTTGACCCTTCAGGCGGTTTCTACCATACATTGACCCTTCAGGCGGTTTCTACCATTGTGTTGACCCTTCAGGCGGTTTCTACCGTTGATTGACCCTTCAGGCGGTTTCTACCATTGAGTTGACCCTTCAGGCGGTTTCTACCATTTATGAGATTCCAAATTGATATGAATCAAAGGATGACGTACCCGCTCTTCGGGGCTAGTCGGAGACTCGATCATTCTGTGGATCGGTCTTAGAAAAGATTTGCCTACTAAAAGGCTTCACCTAAGGATGACGCACCCAGTCTTTGGGGTGGCCAAAAGTCCTGCAAAAAGCTTAGACCTGAAAAAATTTTCCTCGCCAAGAAGATATTAGTAATCTTTGGGAAGACAATAATTATCTAACTGACAAAATTCTACGACTTAAGTTTTAGTCATGAAATGTGCATTTTGATTGTTGGAGGTTATCCAAAACATTCCTGCCATATACAGATGTGATCATAAATTCCTTGCACGGAAACTCTAGATCAAACAATTTGAAAATTTCAAAAAGAGTTTGCTCAAAACATCCATTGGAGTATTTCTCACCCAAGAAGGCTCCTCACTGCTCTGTGATAATGATCTTTAATAGGGAAAGTGCTCAATTTCCTACCGACCTGTGCCTGGGTTTCAAGATCATTCGCAACGCATACATTTCGACCGATCAGGAGGTCTTTCACGGGACCGTAGTGTTAGGCTTGGATATCGGTTTCCAAGGGGGACTCACTTTTGAGTCAAGGTCGTTGAACGAAATTTTTCACTATCTGCTCTGGGTTTACAAGTCAAGAACCCTGCAAAATGAGAAAGAAATAGTCTTGCTCGTACTTCTTTGAGCTAAGTTATACATTAACCCAAGTGTCTTAGTCAGATAAGACTACTTCAGGGTTGTAACATTGGAAGGATTGGGGACCGAAAAAGGCTTATTTTTTGCCCAGAAATTGTGAAGGGTTTGACATTGGTGATCATTGCAAATTTGCCACATGTCATTCGAAGAACATCTCCATTTCTTGAAGTGTACACTCCTCTTTTAGAGCGCACAAGGATGTTTAAAAGCGTCTCTTGTTACATTAAGAGACCGTCTGTTTGTGTGTTTGCAATTTGAGCACGACATCATTTGGAGAGTAGTCATCTTGATCTAACTCCTTTGCAGGGTCTTTTCATCGTCTCTCTAGACTTTACTGGGGATATTTTGAATAGACATCAGCCTTGCTTTTTACCAGGCACTTTGCTTTTTCTTGATGTCTAGGGATTTTTCTTTTCCCCCTTTTTTTAATCCCGTGTTTTTCTTTTCTTTTGGAGCTAGGATTTTCGGCAATCATGCTAGATATGCAACTTAAACTTTGGCACGCTTCCATTCCTAGAGTGATGTTGCCTTTGCTTTGGAATATGCAATGATCACCAATAGGTTGATGAAATGAATTTGCTGGCTCAACTTGGTTGTGCAAAGGATAACAGTGTGTAGGATAGAGAAATGAATTATTCTCGTCATCCTATGACACTTGGATTATCATATAAACAACACACAAAGATTTATGTTAGTCCGAGCAAGAAAATTTCTAACCGTTTACTTTCTGATACTGATGGACTAACCTTCATTTGCCCCAATGTGGGGTGGTTCTTGACAGGGTTGAGAATGAAAATCGCCGTTCAATGGGGTTCTCAATGGGCATCTGTAGTGTTTGGAATGAAGAAATAAATGCCTCTGTCATCTCGATCCATGTAATCGTTGCGAATGACCCTTATATCCATAGGTTAAGGTTTCGCTATCATTTCCAATCTCCTCATCTCTCAAGTGTGTATGGGACGTGTTTGGATTAGGCTCGCTTCTCTTATGAGAAAATACCCTTTTGAACAGTTCAAACGACTCTTGTTGGAAAAATTCATTTCATTTCATCAAGATTTATCCTTCAAAGGGATTTTATGATGCACCATACATGTGTAATTCATGTTCAGACAATCTCATGTTTTAAAACATGAATGTCAATAAAGTAAGAATTCTATGTCTTTTTAGATGTGAGAATCGAATTAATTCTGAAAGTTTTTAATCTCCAATGAATTGGGAAAAGGGATACTTACCTGCCCATCGAGGCTGGAGATCCTGGAGATATAAAAGGGATATGTCATTGTATATTCTAAAACTTTACAAAAATTGGAACGATACATCTTACCCTTGGTCATATGCTCCAACAAGTGTACAAGGGTTGTGAAAATCTGCACTTCACATAGTAACACAAGATTGTTGGGTGTTCTAAAGTTCTTTCGACTTCTTGGTTTTTGGAGAAAAATGAAACTTACATGTCTGCCCTGATGGCGAGCTCCTGCCAAGGATAAATATTAAGCATTATTTTGGGTTTCCAAATTCAAAACAAATTGGGACGATACTACTTTACTCTTGATTTGAATTCCATTCTGCATGCCAATGTGCGGATTGTAGAAGCCGGCCCTTAAGCTTGTGGCCATGATTTCTTCGTCTGGTTGGGCAACGAATCCACCTCGAGGATTTACGTCGGAGGAGATTCATTCATCTTTTTGGGCGTGTTTCATGCACTGTTTTGTTATTTGAATGCATGGCTTCTTGGGTGCCTCATCTCTGTTCATCACCTGAGAGGAAAATGAGAGAACATTATCCCCGCATCTGATTGAAAATCATTTAGGAACGATACGTTCTTTTTACCAAATGGGTAGCTCCGCGGCCAAATGTGTTTTACATTGAAAGGATGGATTCCATTACGCTCTGCGGATGATAAATATCGCTTCGGGGACTTGCCCCACGGATCAAACGATGAATTTGATGTCTTCGACTTCGACATGCTTTCCAGATGTAGGAATGGTTTGCCCCCATTTTCAGTGGAGATGGGTTTTGTCGAGTGGGCAAGATCAAAAACTCATCCTAGATTTGGCTTTAGTCGAAGGTTGAAATCCCGACCTTGGATAAGCGAATCATGATTCATCTCCTTCTGCTTCGGATTTGTCATTTGCATGCTTCACATTTTACAATACCAACTTCGCCGCTTGATGAAAATGAATCGATGATTTTCGAATTGCCCCAAGTTCTATAGTCATCTGCGTCGAATCTCTTTGAACTTCATCGGGTGATAGACAAACTGATAAAATGATTTTTCAATCCTGAGATCGAACTCCTGACGTTTCGTACCACTTCCAGTTCACTGACTACCAGGACACAGCACTATTGGCGTCCCTAACTGGTTCGTTTTTTGTTATAAAATTCTTGAAGCAGTTAGCGACCCCCATCGAGAATGAAACAAGCTCAATTTAGAGTTCATAACGACTAAAGGTCCCTTAGAACGATACAGAGCTAACCGTCTTTGAGCTCGCTCGGGCTTTTGCTCGCATTTTCCTATGTGAAGCCTTTAAATTTTTTTCTTCGTGGCGTTCAATTGATTCGCCTCGACTCTAATCTAACAAGGGATTGTCGTACTCAAGCATGATGATGCTCGCAGGTAGTACTGATCGCTGCCCCAGATTAACTCTAGGCATTAAGGAAGATTATCTTGCATGGAAGACTTTATGACATAAAGATTAATGATACATCCATTCACATGTGCCTAGTTCCCTTGAGGATTCTCGGTGATCAGCCAGCTACACCATGAATCAGACATATAATCGTCATTTTGGATCATAACTTCATAAGTCCATCAGTTTTAAACTGATCGATCCAGATATGGAGCTCCTCATCAAGGAAATCTTTTGATTCTTCGAGCAACTGATATTCGGGTTGACCATCATCGCTTGGCGTTGAAGGATTCCTGTTTCTGTTGTGAGCGATCTGATTCTTCGAGCTAGAACCTTCGTCGTTGCTCGAGATTATAAGAGGATGATTGATCGGTTCACTATCAAAAGCACCTTCCATTTGGGAATGGGAGAAACAAAAATCCTCAAAGCATCCGCCCGCTTGATCTTCCGAAATCATATGCCCAAGCCGGGTAGATCTTTGAACACTAGGCGCAATATGTTGATCGGGGATAGGAAGAGCACTAGCGAAAAGTTGCTGCTCAAACCAAGGAGTTCGTACCTGCTGCACTTGTGGCATATACTCTTGAGGGGTGCTGAGATGATTCGAGGGAATATTTTGATTAGCGCCCAAGTAGTCGATGGTGCTGCTACCAGCTTGGTCGGTGCCTAGATTCGGCAGGGTATTTCTTACTTCAGGGGCATTGTAGTTATAGCCATGCCTAGTGTTTAGGCACAAGTTGAGTTCTTTCAGGTTCAGTGCTGTGTGGCGCTGTCTTAGCGCCCTTCTGTAGCTCTTGAGGTGACTCGCGACTCCATCTTTAGTGAGTCCTGGTATGTTCATGATCTCAAGTATACGCGTTGGATATGCTGAGTTGATCCCTAGTTGCTGAACCGCACTAAGGAACTTGAGATGAAGCTCGGGGGACCAATTGACCCTCGTCTTCTTGCGACCCGGAACAGTGTTGACAACTTGGCTATTGCTCTCTGGCCTATTTCCAGTAGAATTTGATCGAGCCGGAAATTGTTGTGGAGGGAATTCATCAGCTTTGGATTGGTCGGTCGTGATAGTAAGCTCATCGTTAAGGAAACTCCAATCATGGTGACGCATATCACATCCTTTAGAAGGCATCGATATTGACTTCGTAGAATTGATTTGTTCATGCATATCTCCAACAAAATCCGATTATATCGAAGATGGTTCGAGGGAGTGGGGTGGTGAATGAGCATTTTCAATCCTCATATAAGGCTTATCAAGGAACATTTCGCCGAGAGTGATAGGGCCACCGCAATTAAGGCAAGCGATAGTGCTGGGAGCTTTCTTATACCTCATGTTCTCCGCTCGAAGCTTTTCGTTTTCCTCCTTTAGAATCGCAAGTTCTTGACGTCTGTGTTGAGCCCTCAATTTGGCTCGCTTATTTTGAAACCAAAACTTGACCCTCAAAGGTTTCATCCCTAGCTTCTGGCCCAATTCATTTCTTTGTTTCATGTTCGGGAGAGGGCATTCACTAAAGAAAGCTTCAAGCTCTTGGATTTCATTCTGAGTGTGGCACTAGCGACGTTTCCTTTTCCGGGATTGACCATCGCTGCTGCTGTTGTCGTCGCTGCTGAGATCCTGAACTTCGTTGCCGAAAGGGTTGGGTTCTGTGGTTCTGGTACCAGACGCCATCCTGGAATCTTCGAGATCTCTCAGTAGTTCATTTTTTGAGATTTTTGGATCAGTCGCCTCTAGCAACTGATGGTAACCCTCAAACATGTTGGATCGAAAAATGTTCGATCAATTTTTGCTCACTCAGGGTTCTCTACTCTCTCATGTATGCTCACTCTCTCTAAATTTTCTTTTGAGTGGTTCTGTATGCCCATGAAACGTTCTTTAAACATGGATGAAGATCATCAGGCAAGCGTTGCTCCCAAGATTTCGTATTTCCCGCTTTGTCGTCTTCTTTCTTCTTTTCAACGTGGAGGGACACCAAATCGATTTCATTTTCTCGATATCCATGTCTGTCTCCCACTTATTTTCAAAAAGGTGGAACTACGCTCGCCTCCTGCTCAGTTTTTTAATATGATGAGACCGCCAAATCCTTTCGCAACTTTTTTCGATAGTTGCGCTTAACTCCCGCTCAATTTTAATATGGTGACACCGACATATCTTTTTACAACTTTTTTAGGTTTATCAAGCCTGAAATCGTGGACTGGGACAGATCTGATGGTTCACCGAAAGAGCCACCACTGCTTTACCCAATTAACTTGGCTCCACGAGCATTATTGCTGTGCCTTTCTTCATTCTCGAGTTGCTATAAAATGAGGAGTTAATGCAGAGAAGATTAACACTCTTACATAATTGCCTTTTCTTATTTTAATCACTCTACCACACTCATCTTCTTCTCCCTCACTCCAACGAAAATGACCTCCTCTCCTATTCGCGCTTTCTCGGCCGAAATTTTGGCCCAGTGGGAAAAACTCTATAACCTCCTCGGTCGAGGCTATGCTCATATAGCCGATCACCCAGAAACTGAAGATGAAATCCACATTTTGCTCGTGGAAATAGACACCACCTCCATCGAGGGCACTAATTTAGAGAGGGAATATAGAATCTTCCCAACCCTCTTTATAAACTTTTTAGAGACTTACCGTGTCGCTCATCGAAAAGCTACCGTGGCTCACGTTTTGCGAGCTCGCTATGAGGATCGGTCCAACTGCTTGGTGTTGGCCAACCTTGTGGCCGATAGTCACAGAAAGGCTGTTGAGTTCGCCAACAAGCGAGTCTCGATGTTGCTTCGCGAGAGGGGAAATTTGGTGGAGCGCTTGGCCTTATCCCTGACCACCTATGAGCACGACCGTCGTAATGTCGTGTTGAAGTTTCAATGTGAGTGGCAGGAAGAAAGGCTTGACAGCATTACCGCGGATATAGCCCATGGGAGAGGACTAGTTCGGGACCTGGAAATAGCCGCCGAAGATCACGGGACCAAGGTTGCCGAGCTTAAAGGGGAATGTAAACGCCTTCTTCTTAAGCTTGCAGATCTCGAGTCTCGAGGTGGTGAGTATAAGCAAAGCATCAATAATATGGAGGGCCAACTTGGTTCCTTTGTGATGCTAATTAGGGCTCATTGCGGTTTTATGTTTCCACCCCGATGATTTGTATGATCTGCTTTTAACGTCCCTCGATTGAGCGAAATGAATGAAAGCTCTAATGTGTGTGTCTCAACTTCTGTATGGCTGACTTTCTCGAACACCTGACCACTCTCAACCTAGGCAAGCTGCGCTTTGACATTGATGATTCGAGCGTGTACATCTTGATTTTTTAATCTTGCTTATGATCGGATAAAGGAACCTCCCACCGCGATTATCCACAAAAAGACTTCTCTTCTCTACTTGTTTTTAACCTGTTTCAAATGAAAAGGCAGAATCAAAAGAAAGAATTTGAAAAATAAAGCATAAATCCTTTCAATTTTATGCTTACTTGTGATTAATAGGGATAAGAGCATTTACAAGGGTTTTGGCCTTGTGCAAAAGCTTTTATCAATATTCCTCAAAGGAAAGCATATCATTGAAAGGAATGTAATTCACGATAATCGCCTTTGATCAATTCCAAGAAAATCAATGGAATGTTCAAAAGTACACAATTACGATGTGTTTTAAATTCAATTGAAGATACGGTATCCAAATTAAAGCCGTTTGCTAAGAACGAGAGTAATTTGGATATCTATCTTTTCATTAAATTTGAAAAACACGAATACTCTTGATCAATTATTGTGAATTACCAATGATGCAAAACATGCATGAACCAATTCAAGTTTATAGTTCCTTCTGGCGAAATTGGGATTGTATTGCCCTATACGGCCAAAAGGTTGTATAAGACTTCCAATTTCAATTTCATCCAAAGGAATTATAAAATTGATTTTGGAGTATTCGAGTGATTAGAAGAAATGCCACTATCACATTCCAATGACAAGTCAATAGAAATACAACAAATTTCAATCTGAATGTATATAAACACAAATAGATCCCTAATACAATCAATCTAAGGGATCAGATAAAGAGGATCTCAGCAAAATAAATCCTATACAAGAAGGCTAGAAATGAAAATTAAAACAAAGGAATGTGATCTTAATACTTAGAGATGCCCCAGTTTCGATCTTTGAGACGTGACTTCAGGATCACCTATTCCAAATCGTCATCTTCATTAGATGATACCTTAATGATGTCCATAGCAGGCTCTTCTTGTCCACTTGGCGCTCGTAATGGGATGACACCATCTTCATCTTCCATCAAGAACATTGGGAGGAAAACACACCTATCTATCCTCAAAATGGCATTTAATCCAATCACCGGAATTATGCAATGAATATAATGATTAAGAGCTGTAACAAGTTCGAGGGATAGAAAAGTCTTACCAACCAAACTTAAGAGAAAATCAAGCTTCTCTGTATTTTTAGCAGTGTTAGGTATACTAACCTTCCATAGACAAACGCATGAGACAAGTGAGGGAAAACTCCTAAAAATCAAAAGATAGGGCTTGGTACCTAAAGCCAAGGTTCTCACCTCGAATTCTGGGAAGAGCCGATTCCATTGCACAACTATCGTTGCATTGGGACTCAATCCATAGTTCGAAGTGAGCGGAATTGAAAAGTGGATTACCCCATGTTTTTCCTCACGGAGATTCCATTTTCAATTCCTTCTATTGTGTTCCTAAAGAGGGCGCCCGGGGTTTTAGGCGCAATTGTGTGTATTCATTGTGTCGTGCTAAAGCAATAGACATGCATTTTATTTAACAATCACCGCTTCAATATAAACATCCACACAATCATACATCCAAAACTCCTGCCTGCATAAAACAAAGTTAACAAGCACTTCACCCCTTATTTCTCCCGTCTACAAAAACATCTAACACATTCGTTAGCATATACACCTCACTTTCGAGAGCATCTGCATAAAATTAGGTTAGAAGAATCAATCAACTTTTTAATCGGCTCAAGTCCACTAAATGGTTAAGAACCAGTCCCCAGTGGAGTCGCCAGTCTGTCGCGACCCTCTTGAGGTTGTCGGGCTCTCGAGGGCTAATGGGCCGTCCTGTCTGGTCGGACGGGGGCCTCTCCCAAGGCCCATTACCCAAATCGCAACGGAGGTATGCGTGATCGACTTTCAGTGTGGTCTAGTGACATGTGCTAAGTGTGCATGCCATGGAGTCGCCACCAATCATTTTTTTAGGGTATGATTGGACCACCCAATCGAATAGTTGGGAGTTTCTATTCAATTCTGCGAGAACCAGAGAAATGGTTTCGGGGACTTAGTTACACCAACTGTCAGAGTTGACGCCCTTTCGGCACCTAAGTTGACTGAATTTTCTAGCCTGAGATTCATGCGGATGAGTAAGGTATGAACCCTAAATCTAGAAATTCATGTAGATAGGAGTGATTATCCTAGCAATCACAATCAGTAATAAAATGCCCAACTCAAGGAATCTAGATATGCAAATAAATCACATGGCATTCCTAGTAAGGTCCTATTTATCAATCACAGCTCAAGAATAATTTAGCTGTCCTAGCCATTCTACACACGATCTAACCTAAGAAAAGTATTAGGAAGCATCGAAGGAGTTCGAGAGTACTCACATGGGGTTTGTCGTGCCCTGGTTTGGTCTTGGACGAGCTATCGAGCTCATGCCGACCCGATTATATTTGGGTATCCACTCGGCGTTTTACACCATGAAATCATGTGAAACAAAAACGAAAATATTCAGCAAGGGGCATTTATTGTAGATGGTGGTCGATCTAATTGGACGTCAAGACTAAAAAAGATGTAGAAATTTACAAATTAAAATACTCGAATGACATTTTTTTGCTAAATTCAACTCTATGCGTCGTGAAGAAACACATGCAATTGAACTTGAATTTTGACTATTTATGAGTTCAAAATGTAAAAGAAATTAAAATAAAAATATTGACTATTTTTCTATATTTTTACGACAGCGAACGCTATTTTTCTTCATTTTTCATGTATTTTTCTATTTTAGGAAAATATTAAAAAATATTAAAAAATATGAAAAATTATTTTTTATCAAAAATGGTTCCTTTAGCTTGGTCAAGGCTACCAAAGATGATTTTTTAATTTTTTTAACTTTTTATAGATTTTTTATGAATTTTTTAAAAATAAACTATGAAAGACTGATAAAAAATCAGGTGTCAACAGGCGACCTTCTTGTTCTTGTGGCCATGCTTATGCTCTACAACATTTGCCTTAAATGCAGCAGGATTGAATCCTTTGCGTTCAGAGCTTCTGTTGTCTTCTTCGATTCAAAGTCTAACAATCAGCTTCTCCAAGTTCATTTCCTTTCGTTTGTGCTTGAGGTAGTTCTTGAAATCCTTCCACGCAGGAGGTAGCTTCTCAATAATCGTAGCCACTTGGAAGGTTTCACTCAAGTTCATTCCTTCAGCCTGAATCTCATGTAAGATCACTTGAATTTCTTGCACTTGACTTATTACAGCCTTAGAATCCACCATCTTATAATCAAGGAATCGACCGACAACAAATTTCTTTGCTCCGGCATCCTCTGTTTTATATTTCCAGTCTAAGGATTCCCTAACTCCTTTGCTGTCTTTATTGCACAATAAACATTGTACAATGAGTCATGTAATCCATTCATGATATAATTCGTACATAGGAAGTCAGAATGTTTCCAAGTCTCAACAACGTTGAAGGCTTGCTTATCCGTTTCTCCATCGGATACCTTAGGAGGTTCCCCAGTCAAGAATCTCGCAAGATTCAGAGTTGTTAAATAGAACAACATCTTTTGCTGCCACCTTTTAAAGTTCGATCCGTTGAACTTTTCAGGTTTCTCACCATGGTGGAAAGAAGCCGCAGCAGAAGTAGAGGATGATCCAAGCAGAGGTTGTTGGACAGCAGAGGTAGAACTTTTGGTGATGTCATCAGCAGACACATCAACAACTTCTTTTCCAGTAGCCATTCGAATTGTAAGTGTCGAATAAAATCTGTTTTAAGATTGTTGGGGAAAACAGTCAGTGTCAAAATAACAATTCTATTTTATAAAAATGGAGAATACTTAAAATTCGAATGGCAATATAAATATGAGCAAACTGCCTCAAACATGCAAATATTGAGTTGGCAAAAGCACAAAATCTAAGCCTTCAGAAGCAGGTCAGAAGCACAAAATTTGAACCTTCAGAAGAACAAAATCTGAACAGAAATACAATAGTATATGAAGAAATTGAATTAATAAAAAAATACCAAGGCCTGTGTCCGACACAGTTTCCTTAAAACAGATTCGTCCCCTCTAGTGCGTGCTTTGAGGTTTCGTGAACGTCTGTCTTTCAGGATACAACGGTTAAGCAGCGATAGAGGCAAGCACAGCACTCCAAAGCTTTCGACGAACTTGAACTCAATGTGAACACTATCGAAAACAATGCAGATGCAGACAATTGAAAAAAGAGGGAGAAGAGATCGTCGTGGTCTTGTTTTCTGATCCTCTGAAACAGAATGGGAAGCCACCTATTTATAGGCTAAGTGGGGCATTTCGAAAATAAAGAATAACGGCTAAATAACTCTGCCGTTTAGAGCCGTTATGAATTTAATTATGTAACTACAGAATTATAATAGCCGTTGCTTAGTTAATACCATTAACATGCCGGTAATTAACTTAAGAATTGATACATTGTAACGGCTTGAGTTGGAAAAAATTAAAATAGAAGGCAAAAATGGACTTGTCACGAGGCCCACTTTCCTGTCCTGCATTCGCGTACGCAGGTCGTGTGCTCACGCCCAAGTTTCAACTTGTCGGGCCTCCGTTGGGGTTTGTGATTTGCACCTCCCACACGTGCACGCGAGGCATAGTACTTGTATCATGATAGTTACCACTCAAATGGAGTGTAGCCACATATAAATCATTTCAAGGCATTCCTTCTTTTCAATATGGGACTAGTGCTTTGCCAATCTCCATTTCCAACTCAAGGGTGTTCTTTGTGAAATAATTTCTCATTCACTCACTCATCAAAATACCTCATATTTTCAACAGGATTCTGACAACCTTTGAAAGGTTGCGTCTATTCAATTATCAGTTATTTTCTAAGGCATTCTCACAACCTTTCGAATGTTTGTGTCTCTTCGAAAATAACTACCGATTCATACATGAAAATGTATGATTGACTAAACTGTTTGGACACGAAGAGTTGCATGAGAATTAACTAATTTTCGGACGCGAAAATGTATGTTCATTTCTCATTATATATTCAAGTGTTTTGTTCATTTTCAGAATCATCTTCATTTCTTCTTTCAATTTTCGTTCTTTGAATACAAGAGAAATATATCATTTGTTTCCAATTGTTTCATAGAGAGATCCTAAAGAAATATCAGAATTTCTATCTGCTATTCTCTATGAGACTTTGTTGTATCCTTGAGGATATTTGTCGGAAACCATTAACAACGTTGTGAGGCAAATAAATCCTTAAAGAGAGTGTTACACGCCTTAAAGTCTGATTCCATTGTTCATCCCATTTGATGAAATTTTCCAACAATTTTAAGGATTTATTTTGCAACAATGGAGTCAGAAATCTTTGGGCGGAGTTTGTACATCTTTACGGCAACAACATCGTCCTATGTAGGGAGTTTGGCGGCGTAGAAACTTGTGTTCTACCATGGTGAGGAGGCCGATGGAGAAACATGTGTACATAGAATTTGACATGCGACAGTACTTGATAGTCTGGGATATGAAAGTGATCTTGCTACTCCGATCGTCGAAGATAACCAAAGTGTCTATCTTTGATCCAATTAACAAGGTGATACTTACTGCTTGTCGAATTTTGTTTTTTTAAAAAAGAAGCTATTTAATTTTTAGTGAAGTATCAATTGTACTATAGATTTCCCAATGCGACAATTGAGGCTTCATAGGCATTGGGAAGAAACATGATTGATGATTATCATTTATGCTTTAAATGGCGTTAGAATCTTGCACTGCCTAAAAAAAATGCAGGCTTGTGACAAAAGACATGAATAACCGGAGGAAATTATGAGAAATTCTTTGAGATGTGTCAAATAGTTCTCAATAAGATGCTGATCTTTGATGAGAATGGCACTATTTCGATCATTTTTTGTTCCAAGATTTCTTCATCGATTTCACTACTCATCACCCTTCGGACGCTGATGACGGTTGCACATCGTCGATGTTAGTCGTTCTATTGTCACAACAACTTTGCTTTATGATACTCGAGAAAGTAAAGTGTCTGGAGTTCCCTCATTGTTATGATTCTATTCGTGCATGATGTTGTTTCTCTGGTAATGTCTTTTTGTGTGGATTCATATGCTAGAAGGGCATTGAGACTTTCTAGAAGATTAGTTCATAGTAATAAACAGGAACCAGTGGGAATCCATTAGGAGGCATTCGAGACCCGTGGACGGAAAATTACTGAAGGAATGCAAGGCATGGTTTAGGAAGAAGAGGGTACAAATTTTGTGGATTGACACGATGGTTCATGGCTCAATTAGATTGAGAGGAGCTGACGTTTTGGCTTTCAAACTGCCCATTGATGGTCCCATTACGAAACAATTGTCGGGATAAATTATTACCAAGAGTGGGGGTTGAGTTATTATGTTTGATGTTTCAGCGGTCATTTCTGGAGGTTTTTAGCCGAGTTTTACAAGAGTGAACCTAGATGTTTATCAAGTGTCATGATTATGGCTATAGCCATGAAATTTCACTCTAAATGCATTGAGTAAAGCAAGTCCCATGTCCTCTGGAAGAGCTTATTGTATGACAGACATATTGAGCAATAACATTTATGTTGTTGGTGGGACACTCATGATTGTGGCAATGGAATGAACACGGGGATTGATTTGTTCCACCCTACTTTGCAATTGAGAACCTTGCAGTGAAAGGAATCGCAATTGAAATCCAATTGCTCACTTCGAATTCAATCTGCGCTGATGGCTGAAGGTTTTACCCTTGATCCAGTCACAGATTGTAGCATCTTCATCGTCTATAAAGCAGCGGCTGACGATCACTGAGGATTTCGTATTCATATCTGTGTACTTGACTAGTGCCAATTCGTTGAATGAATTTGGCAATAAGACAACAATTGTCTTTATTGACACCAAGAATAACGCGAATACACTTGCTATGAATCTCGACAGGGTATGCTATAAAGGGACTACTTTGCATGGTGGAAAGTCTCGAAAACAAAGAGAGATAAGCCTCGATAAAAGGTTAGTAGTTTCTAATTGATGAAATGTTTATCTTTAGAACTAATATTATTGGAATCATTGCGATTGAGAAGTATCTATCTTTCATATTGAATATGAAATATTTTGGTAATGTAGATACTATCTTATGAATTGAAGTTTAAAAAATAGTGGGGGTTACTCTTTGAGCCAACGTTGATTATATTGAAAAGATGTTAAATAAATTTAAACATCTTGGCTTTAGAGAAATGAGTACTCCATTTGATTCATGTATGAAATTAAATTATGATTATGGTAAAGCAATAGCACATTTTAAATATGTGAGTGCTATAGGGTCTTTAATGTGTGCGATGCATTGTACTAGATTTGATATTACATTTTTCGTGTATAAGTTGAGTAGATATAGTAGTAATCCATATATATAACATTATAATGTTGTCACAGAATTTGGTTAAGAGAACTAAAAGATTTGTAATTGTTCTATAATAATTATCCGGTTGTATTAGAAGGATACACCGATACTAGTTGGATTACAATAAATTAGGTGGATATGTTGTATCTTGGGCGAGCAAAACAAACATACATAACTTACTCAACAATAGAATCAGAATTCATTACTTTAGCGGCAATTGAAAAAGAGGCTGAGTGGGATTAGAAATTTATTGTTAGACATTAAATTATTGCCTAGTCCTATGCCTCATATTTTTGTTCATTGTGACAATCAGGCTACTTTGACAAGATATCATAGTGGCACTTATAATGAAATGTCTAGACTTATTAGCCTAAAGCATAAGTGTGTGAGATAATTAATTCAAGAGGGTACCGTAACAATTGTCTATCTAAGGTCAAACAAAAATATGAATGATCTCTTTACAAAGGCTTTATCAAGAGATGTGGTAAAGGTGACTTTAAAATAAATTGGGTTGAAACCCTTTACTTAAAATCGCCAGTAATGATAACCCGACCTTATACTAGCACATCACTAGTTATAAGGTTTAATGGGTAAAAATAAGTTATTGATAATGATTGTTTGATGTTGATACTAGCCCGGACATGAGAAATCAGTATCATCTGTCACGTTTAGAGGTTGAGTTATACTCTTAATGAAGTATAATATGTTTTAGTAGCGTGTTCATTAGTAACAGAAACACGTGAAAATGCTTCACTTATATTGGTTTAGAAGTGGTGCCGCTTCTTAGGAAAGTTATGGTTACTTTCTAGAGAGCCCATGAAATAGGTATAAGCACAAGGCCATAATAGTGCTGAGTAAATATGAACTTCTCGTTAAAACAAGAGGTTAGTATATGTGCAGTATGTCTGATTCTATTACATAGAGTAACAAGTTTAAACCAAGCTACTTGTAACTTTGATAGAGTTTTGAGATACTTGCACCAAATAAAAGTTTAACTCGAAAGAGACCTTTATGTATGTATATTAATCTCATGGAAATGTTGGCTGTATCTTTTGAGAAATTTTATTTTGTAATTTTATTTTCACAAACAAAGTGGGGGATTGCTGGTGGTTTGTTTGTAAAAACAAACTAAGAGGCGCCTTATCCCACATCGAAAAGAAGATGTTAGTGCGCACGTTGACTAAATTTGGCATAAATCAATAATTACCATTATTTTCTAGTGAAACAATGCGACTGTTCACTAAGGATTCTGATAACCTTTGAAAAGTTGCGTCTATTCAATTATCGGTTATTTTCTAAGGCACTCTCACAACCTTTTGAATGTTTGTGTCTTTTTGGAAATAACTACCGATTTATACATGAAAAATTTATGATTGAATAAACTGTTTGGACACGAAGAGTTGCATGAAAATTAACTACTTTTTGGACGTGAAAATGTGTGTTCATTTCTCATTAAATATTCAAGTGTTCTGCTCATTTTCAGAATCATCTTCATTTCTTCTTTCAATTTTCGTTCTTTGAACACAAGAGAAAATACAGCCTTTGTTTCCAATTGTTTCATAGAGAGATCTTGGAGAAATATCAGAATTGCTATATGCTATTCTCGTTGAGACTTTGTTGTATCCTGGAAGATATTTGCCGGAAACCATTAGCAACATTGTGGGGCAAATAAATCCTTAAAAAGAGTGTTACACGCCTCAAAGTCTGATTCCATTGTTCATCCCATTTGACGAAATTTTCCAATGGTGACAAGATACAATGTTAGACTTGTCGCGAAAGTATACAAGCAAAAGGCCAGTATCAACTATGAAGAAATATTTGCCCCTGTCTGTCGCGACCCATTTTTTCGGTAACGGGCGAATGGATTGCCGAATTGGGCTCCCACTTTGAAATGTGGATCGCAGGCCTCGATCGGCGCGGGCCCTCCCAGGCCCATACCAAATCGCGACGGGAGTATATTTTTTGCATGGATTTTTCGACAATAAAAGTCGATCGGATTCGACCTTGGTGTGGTCGTGGTGGCATGTGTTATGTGTGCATGCATTTGGAGTCGCTACCAGTCCTTCTTGGAAGGTGGACCGGAAACCTCACTAATCGATTGTGAGAGATCGGTCAGTTTTGCGGAACCGGATATTTTGGGTTCGGGAACTTGGTTACGCTGGTGTCATTATCAACGCCCTTTCGGTACCTAACGCGAGTGATTTTCCAACTAAGATTTCATGCAGGCGCAATTTTGGGTGAGGTAAGTCTGATTCAGGGGTTTCATGCAGATTGGAAAATTAGTCCTATCAAATCACAATCAATATAAGGAAAGCACAATCAAGTGCATAAAATGACCCACGTCAATGCACATAAATTCAAATCAATAACCTCCTAGTATAGCCGTAAGGGCTTAGGGAAGGTGTGATTTAGGACTAGGGGTAAAATAGGAAGATTTGTGGACGATTCGCCCGGAGGGCGAAATCATCATTTTTGGAAGGTTCGAGCGTTGAATTAAACAAAATAGGTCATGGCCAGTTGATCGTGGTCATTTCCTATTTTTGAGAAATTTCTGGAATTGTTCGGGATTTCTCGAGAAAATGATTTGCCTAAAGGGCAAAATCGTCATTTTGAAAAGATCGGGATTCGAAAGACCAAAAATAGGTCTTGGCCAGTTGGCTGTGGCCATTTCCTTTTTTTTTGGGAATTTTTTCTGAATTTCCTTCAATTTTTGGGAGACGATTCGCCTACAGGAAAAAATCGTCATTTTGGAAGGACTAGGGTTCGAAAGACCCAAAATAGGTCATGGCCAGTTGATTGTGGCCATTTCCTATTTTCTGAAATTTTTCTGGATTTCTTTCAATTTTTGGGAGACGATTTGCCTAAAGGGCAAAATCATCATTTTTGAAGGGATCGGGTTTTGAAAGACCCAAAATATGACATAGTCAGTTGATTGTGGCCATTTCCTATCTTCTGAAATTTTCTGGAATTTTCTGAATTTCTTCAATTTTGGGAGACGATTTGCCTAAAGGGAAAAATCATCATTTTTTGAAGGGACTGGGGTTCCAAAAGACCCAAAATAGATCATGGCCAGTTGATTGTGGCCATTTCCTATTTTCTGATTTTTTTTGGAAATTTTTTGAATTTATTCAATTTTTGGAAGACGATTTGCCTAAAGGGAAAAATCATCATTTTTGGAGGGATCGGGGTTCGAAAGAAATAGGTCATGGCCAGTTGATTGTGGCCATTTCCTATTTTTTGGAATTTTTTGGGAATTTTTCGAGTATTTTTCTATTTTTCCTGGATTTTCTCTTTTTTTTTTAAAAAAATAATTTTCCTAATTTTAATCTAATTTTCCAATTTTATATAATTTTTTAATTTTTTATTATTAAAAATATTTTCCGGACCAGGTGAAACTCGGCCCACACCTCTCGGGCGCCCGGCCCGACCCTATGGGTCGAAAACCGGCCTAAACGACGCCGTTTTTTATTTTTAAAGGTTTTTTCATTTCATTTTTTTGTCATTTTTTTAATTTTATCCAAAAAATCCCCCATCAGACGCTCCGCATTGTGCCACGTGGCCACTTTCGGTGCGTCCGATCTTGCACTAGATCGGACGACCCACAGAGCGTCACTTGGCGCAATCTCAGCCGTCGGGATCAAATTTTATTTATTATTCGAAAATCATTTCTGAAAATCTTTTTTATTTTTTGAGAAAATCCCAGATCACGACACGTGGCACACCCACGTCTGTCCGATCTAGGTTTTTTTGAATCTGTCCCACAAAGCCAACATGGCTGCCTACGTGGCACGCCATGTCAGCTTTGACTTGCTGACCGGTCCCCTCTCGCCGGAGAAGACGACCGGTGCCTCGCCGGAACAGTGAAAATTCCGGCGAGGTCGCCGAAAATCTCGCCGGAAAATCGAAACCGAGCCCCAAACTTCGTATTTTTCACTCGTTGTTGCACCGTTCAACTCCCCACGCTCGCCACATTAACATATCGGTATTTTGTGGCAAAAGACACACGGGAACCTGGCGAACCGAGCCTCCACAGATTCGGTTCCGACGAGGTGTTTTACGGAAAATTTTTTCACAACCAAAACTCGGTTTCGGCCGTTCACACAACACCCAATGAAGGTTTAGAGGCTTACCTGAGGCCGGGTAGGGCTCGGCGACCGCACGAAGTCACCGTCGAGCTCTCGATCCGAACCATGGCCGGCGAAGCTCCGGGCCCAGTTTTCATCGCGTTTTAATGCAAGATAAAAGGTAAGTCGAGCTTATAGTCGATTCTAGAGAGGTCTTAAGACCAGTTTCGCACAAAATGGCGTCGGGAATGGCACGACCGAGAACCACAAATCAAGACGTTCATGTAGACATTTTATCAAACAGGTGGCATGCGATAATGGAAGCAAAGTTCAGAGGGAATACCGACCTGTTTATGGGCTTTCGGCAGCGACGGTGGCTCCGGTAACGATGGGTGAGACGTCTTGAAGGTCAAGGACGGTCTTTCGTGCTTTGGTTTCAGCCCGAACCCGACCGCGATGCTCTCAGCCTCCTCTCCCTCTCTCCGCTTTTTGAACCGAAAATCTCTTTGTCTAATCCCCCTCAAAACTCCTCTCTGTGGAACCACTCCTTATAACCAGAAGCCTTATGGGATCCCTAAAAGGACGCTCACACATTCCATCCCCTCTGAAAAGGGCCGTAGCTCCTCAGTTTTTGTCGCCCCCGACGCTCCTGCCAAATCTCTATTTTTTTGCTCCCTGTACGTGAGGGAAGAACAGGTTTTGTCTCCTATGCTGCAAACCCGGTTCGATTGGGGGTCGGGTCGGGTCCAACCCGACCGATCCGGTCCTTAATTTTCACCTAATTGAGCCTCCAATTGACTTTTTTTTTCATGAAATTGATGCTAAAATCGGACGCCTTGGCATGTTTTTCATCTAGAATAAGTATTTTTGTGAGCAATTGTGTTGGAATTTAATGAAAACCCCAAATTATGCCTAGGATCCGAAAATTTCGCCAAATCAGAGGCTCAAATGATCAAATCAGTCCAAATTGAGGCCAACAATGAGTTCGGGACGATGAAAAATATAGGGTAGATGTGTTTAATTTTCATGGGTGTCCCTAAAAAGAATTTAATTTTAAGATTCGCAAAATCAGGGACTAAATCGCAAACAAATTTGTGCAATTAAGTCCTTTTTGTCAAAATTGATCAAATTGAAGGCCTAATTGACCCAATAGCACTTCAAGGTTCTAGGTGAAAATGTCATGGCTTATTGGGAGTGGAAATTGAAAATTAAAAGACTCAAAGGGAAATTTTTATGCTCGATTCGGGTGTATATTTGTGAAGGAACATAGTGACCCAAGTTGAATTTTTGAGATTTAATAATATCAACTTGAAGAGGGAATTAAAATAAGATTATTGAGATTTTTTTTGGGTATTTTTATAATTAAATAAATTCAAAAAATGATAAAAATTACGAAAAATATTTTTTGTTCAAAATTGGTTCCTAAGGCTAGGCCAAGGCTTTCAAAGTTGATTTTGTAATTTTATGACTTTTTTGTTATTTTTAATTAATTTTAGAAATAAAATCGAAATAAAAATGATTAAAAATCAGGTGTCAACACTCTCATTTGCATGTAAACAATTGGATTCATCATTTCCATTGCAGTCAAATCAGCATTTTTAAATGGCATCCTTGATGAAGAGATTTCTGTCAGACAACCCGTGGGATTTATTGCCAAAGGCCATGAAGACAAAGTATTGTGGTTGAAGAAAGCTCTATATGGGCTTAAGCAAGCATCGAGAGTATGAAATTCTAGAATTGATGTCGACTTCAAGACAAATAGATTTACTCAATGTCCATACGAACATTCATTTTACTTGTAACAAGAAAAAGGTAATGTTCTATTGGTCCATTTATATGTCGATGACCTTATTTTTACAGGAAACAATCCATCGATGATCAATGCTTTTAAGGAACCCATGGTGAAGGAATTTGAGATGACTAATAATGGTATCATGAATTTTCTTCTTGGGATAGAAGTAAAACAAAGTGCCTATGGGATCTTTATTTTCCAAAAAGGATATATTGAAAATACCATTGAAAAATTCAATATGAAGAAGTGAACATTGGTTAATACACCAATGGAGTGTGGGGCCAAACTTTGGAAGTTTGATGATGGTGGCGATGTTGATCCAACATATTACTAAAGCTTAATCGGAAGCTTGAGGTATTTGACATGTGCGAGATCGGATATTATGTACTTTGTTGGGATTGTTAGTCAGTATATGGAGAAACCAAAATTGTCTAATCTTAAAGTTGCAAAGAGGATACTTCGCTACATCAAAAGTACTGTCTCTCACGGCTTACACTATTCTTTATCTAAAACTTTCCATTTTAAAGGCTATTTGGACAATGATTATGGGGAGGCATCAATGTTCAAAAGAGTACTACAAGCTTGGTCTTTTTTTTTTTGTTTTTTTTTTGTGACATTGCTTTCACGTGGTCATCAAAGAAGCAACCAAGTGTTACTGTATCGACATATGAAGCTGAATATGTGGCTGCATCTTCATGTGTTTGTCATGCAATATGGTCAAGAAGATTGCTCAAAGATATTCATATGGTGCAGGTGAAAGCGACATAGATTTTCGTTGCTAATAGTCCTACTATTACTTTGGTGGAAAATCTAGTATTTCATGAATGACGCAAGCACATCGATGTTCGATATCGCTTCATTCGAGAACAAGTGAGAGAAAAGGAGATTGAAATCTCACATGTGCAATCGGGAGAGGAAGTAGCAGACATTTTTACTAAACCCTCAAGATCGATGCGTTTCGAAAGTCCAAGAGCATGCTTGGAATGATTGATGGAAGAAAATTTGGTTTAATGAGGAGTGTTAGCAATTAAACCAAATTCATGAATGTTATCAATAAGCATGCAGATGTCCATTCGATTGACTGTCAAGACGGATGCGCGAATCAAGACTTGTCTTTGTTGTAATGTAGTTTTCAAGAGTCATTATTATGTGAGTTTATCAAGAGTCCGTTCATATTCCGATGTGTATGTAATGCTATATATATATATTTATTTATATATAGTCTGTTCGTGTTTTTAGAGTAAATCAAGAGTCGTATAACAAATCTATATAAAAGCATATATTGTAGCTATTTTGGTGTGGGAAAATCAGCATGAATACGTAAGTTTGGAAAAATCCTCTTGATCTCCTCCTCCTTTGTGAGTGCTTTGTAAGTTGTGAGTGCTTGTTCTCCACCTTTGATTTTTCCCATCACTACTTCCCGCCACCATCGTTCTTTCCAGCAATCTCTTGCTTCAGGTCTTTGCATTTGCACCCCATGCTGAGTCCTTTATGTGCCACAGCAGTGATAGAAATCGTGCCCCAATTCCAGAAATATAATCCAAGCAAACAATCCACACTAGCAGAATATAACGATAAAAGAACATAATTAGAAGAACACACCAGAGAATTTGTTATCGAAGTTCACCCAAACCTGGGCTACGTCTCCGCGCAGAGGTATTCTGCGAATCCACTAGTTTTCGAGAAAAGTAATAATACAACTGACGATCTTCTCACAAGATCGAAGGAAAATGAAAACGAGAACACTCAAGAATGCCATCACGGCCTCTCTCTCTCTCTTTTCTCTCTATTCGCTACTTTGCGTATTTTGTCTGCTCTTCTATCTTCTCTCTCTTCTGATGGCTACAACCTATATATCCATAATATATAAGGTGTATCTTTTAACCTAGAAGAAAAGGAAAGGACAAAAGATAAAGAAGAAATCTTAATAATATCTTTTGATATATTTTGGCTTCACGCCAACAATCTGCCACTTGAAGACAAATATATCTGATGCACCAAGCAACTTTGCATCCACCCTCTTCAAAAGATAGTAACTCGAACTTGTGCCTCTGCGATACTCCTCATCAATTAACATGGAGTAATACCAATAGTAGTAGTACAGAAAGTATGCTTCTCTCTGTCTACTACCTTGGTAAACATGTTAGCTGGATTCTTTGAGCCATTAATCTTCTGTAACTTTAACTCGTTATCTTTCAATGCTGACCTGATGAAGTGATAACGCTTCTTGATATGTCTAGTCCTTGAGTGATAAGCTGCATTCTTTGCTAAGTGTACTGCACTTTGACTATCACTCCATAGTGTGCTCACTGGCTGCTTTCGATGTAGCTCCTCCAAATAATCTTGTAACCACATGATTTCCTTAGAGGCTTCCGTGATCGCCACGTACTCTGCTTCTGTTGTCGATAAATCCACTATTTTCTATAGTTGAGATACCCAACTCACTGCTGTACCTGCAATTATAAAGACATATCAAGTGGTACTTTTACCACTATTTCGATTACCCGAGTGATCTGCATCCACATAACCCTGCAATTCTAGAGATGTACCTCCATAACAAAGAGAGTAATTTGATGTACCTGCTAGATATTTCAATATCCATTTTACTGCATTCCAATGCTCTTTGCCCGGGTTCTGCAAATATCGACTCACAACTCCCACTGCTTGTGCAATGTCAGGTCTCGTGCTCACCATAGCATATATCAAACTTCCAACTGCTGACGCATACGGCACTGCCGCCATCTCTTCTTTCGAAGCTTGAGTACTGGGACACATATCCTTGGAAAGTTTGAAGTGACCTGCAAGAGGAGTCATAACCGATTTTGCCTTGTCCATGTTGAATTTTTTCAACACCTTGTTCACATAGTCTTCCTGCGACAACCATAATTTCTTATTTTTCCTATCCCTGATGATTTTCATGCCTAAAATCTTCTTGGCCTCTCCCAAGTCTTTCATAGCAAACTGCGTTGCTAACATCTTCTTTACTTCTGCGATTCTCTTCATATTAGAACTAGCCACTAACATGTCATCAACATATAAAGAGAGATATACAATATCACCATCGCTATACTTTCGAAAATAAACACAATGATCTGCCTCACAGTGTGCAAATCATTTTTCTTCCATAAAACCATCAAACTTTAAATACCATTGTCGCGGAGCTTGCTTTAAGCCATACAAGCTTTTCTTCAAGCGACATACCATGTGTTCTTTACCTTGGATTTCAAAACCTTTAGGTTGCGCCATGTATAACTCTTCATCTAAATCACCATGCAAAAAAGCTGTTTTTACATCTAACTGCTCGAGATGAAGATCCTCCACTGCAACTATACTCAGCAACACTCTGATTGATGTCATCTTCACTACTGGTGAAAATATCTCGGAGTAGTCGATCCCTTCTTTTTGAGAAAAGCCCTTTACTACAAGTCTCGCCTTGTATCTGATACTACCATCAGCTTCATTTTTTATCCTATACACCCACTTGTTTAATAAAGCTTTTTTACCTGTGGGCAACTTGGTCAACTCCCAAGTTTTATTCTGAATTAACGAGCTCATCTCGTCTTTCATAGCACGCTCCCACTGCATGTGAGATGTGTCTTTCTTTGCCTCATCATAAGTCTTCGGCTCTCCCGAATCTGTATATAAGACATGGCTCAGAACAGTATTAGCTGAAGGATAAAAAATTACCTTTGGCTTTCTCACACGGGTAGATCTCCTTAAAATAGGTACTTCAGGGTCGTTAGTCTGTTCTGGATCATCACATTCCTCTTGTACTGCCTGCTCATTAACAATGTGTTCATCTTGAACAACCTCCCCTTCAGATGCACTCTGATCTGCTGGAACCATCTTCACAGGAATTGTGTCCAGCTCAATATATTCTGGTTCTACTGCCATCTCATGCTCTGTCTGACGATCTTTGTACATCTTTTCTTCCTGGAACACCACATTCCGGCTGCGAATGACTTTGTTATTCTCATAATCCCAAAGCCTATATCTATATTCATCGCCGCCATATCTAATAAAGATGCACTTTTGGGACTTAGCATCAAGCTTTTTCCTGTTCTCTCTGTCAATCAAAGCATATGCAATACAACCAAAAACTTTTAGATATGAATAATTGACCTTTTTACCTGACCACTGCTCTTGCGGTACTCCTCCATCCAGCGCACTAGATGGACTCCTGTTAATCAAATATACAGCTGCATCAACTGTAGCAGCCCATAAGTATAACGGGAGACCCGCATGTAGTCTCACGCATCTTGCACGTTCCAAAATGGTCCTGCTCATTCTCTCAGCCACACCATTCTCTTGAGGAGTTCTAGGAACAGTCTTTAACCCATGTATGCCTTCTCGATTCAAATATTCTGCAAATTCATTGCTCGTGTATTCACCACCATTATCAGATTTTAGAGCTTTAATCTGATAACCTGTTTCTTTTTCTACCATGGTTTTCCACATTTTGAAAACACCGAATACTTCTGATTTTTCTCTAAGAGCATATACCCAAGTTTTTCTTGTTGCATCATCAATAAAAGTGACAAAATATCTCTTACCACCATAAGAAAGTTCTTGAGCCGGTCCCCATACATCAGTATGAACCAACTCTAACTTTTGCCTTTTATTTTGTCACCCATTCAATTGAAAACTAATTGCTTTTTATTTTCCATAAATGCAACTTTCACAGAAATCTAACTCAACTTTCTGCAAACCTGGAAGCAACTTTCTTGAATGTAACTGCTTGACACCTTTTTCACCAAGATGTCCCAAACGATAATGCCAAAGAGTAGATAAATTACCTGTAGCCACTGTAGTTGCAACCATATCACTGATATTGTCTCTTTGGAGAAGGTAAAGTGTACCTGTACGCTTTCCCTTTGCTACTACTCTTGCTCCCGAGGTTATCTTCCACTCTCCGCCTCCAAAAGTTGTTACCATGCCTTCTTGGTCAAGTTTGCTAGTTGAAATCAAATTTTTCTTCAACTTAGGAATATGTCTGGTTTCATGCAAAATTAGTCGTCCACCACCTGAGATGTTCAAAACCACAGTTCCTTTTCCTACAATTGGACACATGTGGCCGTTTCCCACAACCACTTGCCCAAAATCTCCACTGGCATAATCAATAAATATATTTCTTTGCGAGGTACAATGAAAAGAAGCACCAGAGTCAAGAAACCACTTATCTGTAACCAAGTCAAGCCCTGCAGATAAACACAAGTTCTCTAACAAATGCTCATCGCTTACCACATTAGCTCCTTGATTCTCATCTCGCAGCTTCTTTTTGTAGGCTTCACATTGAAATCTACGATGTCCTGTCTGGTGACAAAACCAGCACTAATCTTTTGTAACCTTTCTCTTTCCCCTGGATTGTGACCTACCACGCCCGCTGAATTTTCCTCTGCTTTTGCTTCTTCCACGGTTCTCCACTGCTAGTGCCGTTGAAGATGCAGATGTCGAAAATTTATCTCCACCTGAGACTTTTCGTCGCATCTCTTCATCCATGATACTGCTCACAGCATCATCCAGAGTCAAATCATCCTTCATGGTGCTCGAAATTCCTTGCACCGCGGTGTTGTAGCTTTCCGGAAGAGAACATAGAAATAATAAAGCTTGTAACTTCATATTCAGATTTATGCCTGCGGATTCTAATTGACCTGTAACCTGCGTGAAACTGTTAATATGCTATGCAACAGAACCTTTGTCAGATAATTTCATATTAACCAATTTCTTTAACAAAAATATCTGATTCGATGTAGATGGCTTCTCGTAAATATTCGTTAGAATATCCATAGCTTCTTTTGCAGTCTTAGCTTTCGCGATGTGGTATCTAGTCTTTTTCGTCAAACCTAGACGAATCGCACCTAACGCCTTTCGATCAAGAATTTTCCATCCTGATTCTGCCGTCGGATCAACTTCCGCGATTTCAGGTTTCCAACCCTCAAGTGGTGCATAGAGATCTTTCTGATAAATATAGTCCTCTATTTGGAGTTTCCACCATCCGAAATCCTGCCCATCGAACTTATCGATTCTAATTTTATCTTCTGCCATACCGTTTGCTTTCAATCGAACGTCACCGAAAAACCCTCGATGTTCTCGATTAGCCAACCTAGGCTCTGACACCAGTTGATAGGAATTGTGCCCCAATTCCAGAAATATAATCCAAGCAAACAATCCACACTAGCAGAATATAATGATAAAAGAACAGAATTAGAAGAACACACCAGAGAATTTGTTATCGAAGTTCACCCAAACCTGGGCTACGTCTCCGCGCAGAGGCACTCTGCGAATCCACTAGTCTTCGAGAAAAGTAAGAATACAACTGAAGATCTTTTCACAAGATCGAAGAAAAAAGAAAACGAGAACACTCAAGAATGCCGTCACGGCATCTCTCTCTCTTTTCTCTCTATTTACTACTTTGCGTATTCTGTCTGCTCTTGCTCTTTCTGTCTGCTCTTCTATCTTCTCTCTCTTCTGATGGCTACAACCTATATATCCCTAATATATAAGATGTATCTTTTAACCTAGCAGAAAAGGAAAGGACAAAAGATAAAAAAGAAATCTTAATAATATCTTTTGATATATTTTGGCTTCACGCCAACAAGCAGTTCCTCCGACTGGCGTTTTGATTAATGCTTTGTCGGTTGCCAGACATTAGCCCCAGTTGCGCCGAGTCCCGACCGTTACTCCTGTCCAGTATTCGACAACACCTGGCCGTCCATGCGGTTCTCGAGGTTCCTCTCACCAATCCTGTTCAGGCGTCCACAATTTCTGCAATCCCAAAGAACCCTCTAACTTACGGTCTCATCCTCCTCGCCAAAGCCATCGTAATCTTGTCCTTGTTATCGTCGTGGAAGTGTGGTCCTTATTGCTAGACATCCTACACCAAGCACAAGCCTTCGGAGTCCATTTGGAGAGTGATGCTCTCGTTTTCCTTCATCCCCCCTTGGGTGGCGTTCTTGTTTCTTTATTCTATCCAAGGTAAGGTTTCATTGCTAATCTTAGTGGTGATGGAATTAATGTTCTTTTACATGACTGGTGTGAGCACTTGACTCTCGTTTTGTGATGCCCATGTTTTTTATTCATGGGAGCCGCACGCATGACAGCTAGGCCCATAAAACGAGTGAGTCGAGTTAGATTTGGATCAGATGGAAAATAGTCATAAGCAGATGACCACTTTAACTCGTTTTGATCAATTTCTGCGCAACGCAAATCTAATGATCCGTGACCAACCAGACCCATTCCCGAATTGATTCATATTCCTAAAACACTTTCATAAATAACATAATCTAGGAAAACTCATGCCCACATTGAGATGAGAGTGCAGAGCAAGTGAGGGCTTAAGAGAAAATGAAAAAAGAGTCGTAGAGATATAAATAAATTGTAAACTCCTTTATTACTTATTTACGACCCCTTGACACACATATTATATTTAAACCCACTTATGATCTATTTATTGAATATGACTAACCCATATAACAATTTAACTCATCATATCTAAGTTGAAAAATAAATTTATGACCTATTTTGACAGGTCTAATAACAACCACCATGTCGAGAATGACGACGGTGCAATGTGGTCGGCGATTTTCCTTTTCAAAGGAATGGAAACCACTCAAAAAGGTAAACAAACTAACAAATCTTTCTAGAAGCGTCGAAGCATGAATTGGTGTCCTCCCTTAACTGTGTGACTATCTCAAATCATGTTAAAAGCGATGAGTATGATTTTAGTTTATTGGGCTGCTTTTAACTACAAAGTTTGTCTTAACTATTTGTAATACGTTAGACACTGTGATGACATTCATTATAGTTATTTGATAATTTTTGTTTGGGCTTTTGCATTACTTAGTTAAAGATTAATATTGTCAGGCGGACCTAATTTCTTAACGGAAACCACAATTGATAGTCCTATTAAATACACACTATGAAACTGAAAACTAATATTATTTTTTTTTGGCCAGAGAAAACTAATATTGACTAGGTTCTATTTGGGTGTTTTTTACTTATTTCTTTTTGTGAATTTTTACGACATTGTCACTTCTACTTGTTTTTTTTTTTTTGGGTTAAGTATCACTTCTACTTGTTTTTATCTCAAAAAACTGGAAAATCTACAAAATATTCAAAATATAAAATATTATTAAGTGTAAAATGGTATGTCGATTATTATTATCATAACTATTTCTCGTTGGTAAAATTACCAAAAAAGTCCTAAACCTATTGCAATTGTACCAATTCAGTCCTAAACTTTTTTTTTGCCGATTCAGTCCTAAACCTTTTGCAATTATGCCATTTCAGTCCATCCGACGAAATTTGGCCAGTCGGCGCTGACGTGGCTGTCGGCCGGCTGGCGATCGAATATTTTAATAACTTTTTTCAAATTTTTATATTTTTTATATTTTATAATTTTTCTTTTTCTTTTCTCTTTTTTCCCCCTTTCCCCTTCCCTTCCGTGCCCACCTCCAGCCCATTGCTCTAGCGATCGAAGAGGTCGACCGCCCTGCCACGGTGGGGGTCGACCTTGCTGTCGCTAGGAGAAGCGGCGACGGAGGTCGAGCTTCGCCACGGACGGGCGAGGCTCAACCTCGCAAGCCCAAATCTGAGCCGGAGAGGTCAAGCCTCTCGTGGCCATGGCTGGGCGCGACTGTCGCGACTCGGTTTTTTTTTTCGACGGGCTAATGGATTGTTGATCGGGCCCCCACTCTGAAATGTGGATCGCGGGCCTTCTCGTTGCGGGCCCTCCCAAGCCCATACCAAATCACAGCGGGAGTAATTTTTACGGATTTTTCGACGATAAGAGTCAATCACTTTCGACCTTAATGTGGTCGTGGTGGCATGTGCTATGTGTGCATGCATTTGGAGTCACCATCGGTCCTTCTTGGAAGGTGGACCGGAAACCTCACTAATCGATTGGGAGAGATCAATTAGTTCTGCTGAACCAGAGATTTTGGGTTCGGGGACTTGGTTACATTGGTGTCATTACCAACGCCCTTTCGGTACCTAACGTGAGTGATTTTCCTAACTAAGATTTCATACAGGCGCAATTTTGGGTGAGATAAGTTCGATTCAGAGTTTTATGCAGATTGGAAGACTAGTCCTATCAATCACAGTCAATATATAGAAAGCGCAATCAAGTGTAGAAATGAACCACGTCAATGCACATCAATTCAAATCAAGGGTCTCCTAGAGTAGCCTTATGGGTTTAGAGAAAATGTGATTTAGGGTCGGGGGTAAAATAGGAAGATTTGCGGACGATTCGCCCGAAGGGAGAAATCATCTTTTTTTGAAGGGTTTGGAAGTCTAATTACCCAAAATAGTCCATGGCCGGTTGATCGTCGCCATTTTCTATTTTTGGGAACTTTTTTTTGAAATTTTCTGAATTTTCACAATTTTTGAAAGACGATTCGCCCGATTCGCCCAAAAGACGAAATCGTCATTTTTCGGGATGATCATGGTCAAACACCCAAAATAGATCTTAGCCAGTTGATTGTGGCCATTTCCTATTTTTTGGGATTTTTTCGAAATTTTTGGGAAACGACTTGCCAAAAGGGCAAAATCATCATTTTCGAAAAGATTGAGATTCAAAATACCCAAAATAGGTCTTGACTAGTTGACTGCGGTCGTTTCCTATTTTTCAGGATCTTTTTTTTGAAATTTTCTGATTTTGTTCAATCTTTTGGGGGACGATTTGCCAAAAGGGCAAAATCGTCATTTTTGAAAGGATCGAGGTTTGAAAAACCCAAAATAGGTCATGGTCAGTTGATTGTGACCATTTCCTATTTTCTGAAATTTTTTGGATTTTTCTGAATTTCTTCAATCTTTTGAGAATTTTTTCATGATTTTCAATTTTTTTTTTTATGAATTTTCGATTTTTTTTATGCATAAAAGAAAATTATCCGAAAATAGTGATCTGGGCTGGGCTGGGCTTCTAAGCCCAACCCTCTTGGGAGGCCTTAAGGGTCCAAACTCATTATTTTCCTTTTTTAAAAGAAAGGCCCAATTTTATTCTAAAGCCCAATATCGAAATTCCTAGCCCACTTTCCACTCGGCAGCCCACTCTCCAACCCGAATACAAACCAGACCTGATTCACAAAACCAATCCATGCACTCTCTTCTGCTCAATCACGCTTCTTGCCCCCTCTTTTTTACTTTTGTTCTTTCTTTTAGTTATTTTATTTTATTCTTTTTATCTCTTTTCTCTAGGTCATCTTCTTTGCAGGACTCCTTTTTTACGACATCCTTGCGGGGCTCCATCGTGGCTTCCATCGGTATCGACTTTGCTGTGAGCCATCGATTCCTACCATCGAAAACCGACGAAACACTACCTGTAATAGCTTCCTACCCTCGAGGACTCTTCAACGCCGACGCCTGTTAATAGAGAACCTCAACGGCCGCCCTCCTCAACCTTCATCGACCGTGGCCACCGCTTTCGTTCGCCTTACGTCTCACCACCAAACACTAATGTCGACCACCATCGACTACCGCGAGCACCGAACGCCCGATGCCGACCTTGCAGCTGACCAAGCCTAACCGAAAGCCTTGAACGAACTCGCACGAGCCTCCACGGAACTCTCAGTTTCCGCCTCTCTGTCTCTGTCTCTCTCTTTCTCATATAAAGCCAACAGATCTTCGGATGGACTTCAACGACCTAGCGAACTCAAGGGACCGCACCCTCAATCTCATGCGACCAAACGAACATGGACACAGAATCAAGGGAAACTAAGCGAGCGCGACTCTGACATAGAATGGCTCAAGGTCATATAAAGACACAGAGCAAAAGTTATGAGAGAAGAATACACAGGTTCCATTCCAAGGCGAGGGAGTGCAAGTCGCAGATTTATCGAACTAACTCAATACTATGGGTAAGATGAAAACAGAGAAAGGAGCAACTAGCAAGGGCTTGGGCGAGTCTTACCTGGCCGAAGTGAAAATAAAGGAAACTCGCGATAAGCGGCGAAAATCTGGGGTGCGTGGCGCGGCTCTTGACGTCTTCTTCTCCTTCTCGGTGTCCCCTCGAGAGCTCTGCTCTTCTTACTGCTTTCTCATCTTGGCCCCCGATTTCCCCAAGGAACCCAGATCTTTTTATTTCTCTCTCAACCTAGAGCTTCCTCACGGTTTCTCATAGTTCACTGCCCTTCTCCTCGTTTCTTTTTTTTTTTCTTTGGAACCCAAGGACCGAATGTATATCACTTCAGAAATAATTTTCTCTCCATCCTTTTTTGCTCTTCTCTCTACCCTCTTCTCGTGCAACCTGATGGAGTTTGTTGGGGGCAAAGACCAAGACCATCACAAACTGGTGCAAGCTTTTTGAAATCGTCCCCAGGCTTGTTTGATTTGCAAGATGGCGTGGATGGAAGGCGGGAAAGGCCTGAATTTTCCCCTTCTGCATTTGCATAGAGGAGAAGCTCTTGAATATCGAATCGTCGCAAAATCTGCATCAAGAACGATGGATTTAAAAACTGGCGCGTCAATCCTTCTACTTTATGAATGTGTGATTCATGAATCTATACGTGATGATCTTGGGTTGCTACATACGGATTATAGTGACAGCTTACATGTGGTATCAGAGCCTACACGCTTTAAATCTCAAATCATGATTTTGATATATTTACGGAATTCTATATTCGAATTGTGCTTCGGGCGGCTTAAGTTTCCTTTGAAAAGCTACTGTGAAGTTGGTAAAATCAAGTGCACAATATCTCACCAATGGGCTGTCCATATTTTTTTCACGATTTTTTTTCCCTTCAAAACAAGTCTGAACAAATCAAGTTCCACTTTTGTTGTGAACGGAAATACGGCCTTGAGAACGACAAAAGGAGGAAAATTATTTAAAAAAAAAAACAATTTTCTATTGCGTGTTGGATTGTGGGTTTGATTTCGTTGACCAAATCCAATAAGTACATGGGACTTCTCGTATGTATGCGTGAAAGAATCGAATTTAAAGAAAAGTTCTCAATATCTCTAACACTATGAACTTTCGATTGGAAAAAGATTACCGCGGCCATACGTCAGTCATCCCCACACAAGCTAGACTTGGGCCCGCATGTGCACGGCACGTGCATGCTGACGTCACTCAAGCCCGGGTGACTCGACTCGACTTGATGATCCGATCCGACTTGTGAACCCGACTAGACCAGTTGACTATTGACTCGGGCCATCCGGTCGAAACGATCGTTGACCGTTCCAGCTGAATCACATGACCTAGTTCGCTGGTCAGCTAAAGGTGTAGCGATTGGATCGGATAAATTAGTCGGATCGATTTTCAGTACCGGCTGAGATTGAACATGTGTGATGCACGTGTCAGCGCGTGGGGACCATGCGAGAAAGAGAAAGACGCACATGTGATGTATTCAAGGTATTTTAGGTACCGACATGCTCGTATGCTTATGCTTTACCAGGTGGTATATTTATTTTACATGTTTGATGCTTTTATTGAAGCCAACGATAAAAATGGTTCATAGATGAGAAGCTCTTGAGTATCGGATCGTGCAAGTTCCGCATCAAGAACGATGTATCCGAAAATAGGTGCGTCAATTCTTCTATTTTATGAATGTACGATTCGTGAATCTATACATGATGATTTTGGGTTGCTGCATACGGATTATAGTCGCAGCTTACATTATGGACTCGAGATTATGCTCGCAAGCTGGTTTTGCATGGCAAATCTGAACTAGCAAGTTTGGAACACTTACCGAACACAGCAGGTCATGCTACTTTGATGCAACTGAGATATCTTTGAATAGTTCTCCTAAGGTATATCCATCGGACATTGTCCAAGCAAGTTGTCTATGGTGCAAAATATGTATAGCTTACACTCCACTTTTCGCTGTCGTTAACTCATTGAATACCGTTTCTTTAACTTTCTTCTTTGTTTTACCGTCGTGTAGAGATGAAAAGATCATTTGAAAGTATGACATCGCCATGGCATAAGTCGGACTAGTCGGCTCGTCATTTGACCAGTAAAAAAATTTCACGCTCTCCAATGTTGTATATTTAAGTTAAACACACTCGGTCGTGCCAATGTGACTCTGAAGGTAAAGTTTTGTGTCCAAGTCACGTACTTAAAATGGTCAATTCAAACGTCGTGCAGAAAGAGTTTCACTTTTCTTCGGTATCCATGCTTTCGGCCTCATAACCCCCGAACGATCAACACGCAAGCAAAAGTGGCAAGATTTCATATATTCCACGAAGACAATCGATCATCGGAGTCCGAGAAGCTCAGGATGGATAAATGGTCGAAGGAGTGGCAGAGGCACCATCAAGAATCAGAAATGCCTTAAACTCAGGAGATGCGTCTGGCCAAGCACGAAGAAGTACAAGGAAAGGATTTGAGAGCAAGTGTGCCCGGAACAAATTCAGTCCGAAGAAAACGATGCTGTGCTTCGATGCGAGCCTAAGGATGTAAAAGAAGAAGAAGAAGAACGGAGTCGCTATATATTCAAAGACACGAGATTTTGCAGATTAAACAGTGATACTGGAGGTTGAGCCTGGATTCTTCCCTCTGGGTAGAGGACACTGGAGATGGAAACCCTCAAACTTGTCATCATCAAGAAGAGAGTCGCAAGCATTCACAAGTTACATATGAAGCAAATTGTTCTGTCATGACATATAAGTATATGTTGAGGAACCTAAGGTTTCCACAAGTTGTATGAAGCACCTCGCCTAGTTTCGAAATTGTCGATTACGAGATGAAATCACACACAAAGCAAATATACTTCTATGGCTCTTCCCGTCTTCTTTACCGTGAACAGCTATATACAAAGTAAAGAACGCCAAATAGTAAAAGATGGAAGCTACATGCACACCCCTCTCCGTCCATGCAATATCCACTACTAAAGTGCAGTCAATATGATGCCGAATGTTTACTACTGCCAATTAGATTACAACATAAGTGCATCAGGCGACACGGGTTTAACCCCTTACAGAGAAACTATATGTTAGGAGTGCGCAGCGAAAGTCCGATACTTTTTCACTGGGAAGATCGCCAAGAGGGAGCCCAAGTCCGAACCCGTTAATATATCCAGTTGAACCCACATTTACTCAAAAGCTTAAGCCAATTGAGTTATGGGCCAACTTGGGTATATTAACTGCTTAGTACCACATCAATTCTCCTATATGGGAGATCTCTTAGTAACTCACACGTGCATCCTAACAATCTCCCCCTCTTAGTAACTCACACGTGTTTCCTAACAATCTCCCCCTTACGTGTGAGCTCCAGTGTTAGGTTTGCTCTCCTTTAATCCAAGTATCCTTCCGCACCAATTTCTTATCTCAACTTGAATCTTCATCAACGCCCATTGGGCCCGTTGCTACACTACAACGCCCACCGGCCCGGAAATCGCGTTGGCTCCATCTCAATCTTGAATCTCCATCAACGCCCATCGGGCCCGCCGCATTGCTACACCACAGCGTCCACCGGACCAGAAACTGCGTTGGCACCAGATTCTTTCTTGAGATATTTGTCGGGCCCGTCGCACTGCTACACCACAGCGTCCACCGGACCAGAAATCGCGTTGGCGGCAGTTTCTTTCTTGAGATATTTGCCGGAACAGATCGGAGGCCCACCAATCAACCATCGGCTCTGATACCATATGATGGGAGTGCGTAGCAGAAGTCCGATACCTTCTTTCGGGGAAATATCCAAGAGGGAGCTCATGTCCGAGCCCGTTAACATATTCAGTCAAACCCATCTTAACTCAAAAGCTTAAGCTTTTGAGTAAATGTGGGTTCAACTGGATATATTAACGGGTTCGGACTTGGGCTCCCTCTTGGCGATCTTCCCAGTGAAAAAGTATCGGACTTTCGCTGCGCACTCCTAACACTATACACATGTAACAAGCGAATGATCATTCCATGACAACGGGCGAAGCGGCAGTAGAGCTGGTTGAGCTGCTCACGAAAACACTGATCAATGAACTGAGTGTGATTGCCGTCGTTGCCAAGAGGGTGGATGCCATAATATTGTTGCGTATTGTCTGGACCACCAAAACACCATTCTTCAGGGGA
The DNA here is from genome assembly GCA_021437785.1 of Rhodomyrtus psidioides. Lineage (NCBI taxonomy): Eukaryota > Viridiplantae > Streptophyta > Magnoliopsida > Myrtales > Myrtaceae > Rhodomyrtus > Rhodomyrtus psidioides. The sequence goes on along the minus strand of JAILYB010000015.1, from coordinate 4,930,985 downwards.
TCCTGAAACACCGAAATGGATGTAGCACTTCAAAAGGTCATATATGAATCACATCATAATGGCGCAACTACAAACCAACTGATATTTCTCCAGGTGCCATTTTTGAACTACAGTTTAGAGTTGATTGAAATATACTTTGTCAAATCCAAAATTGGGTCATGCTCTCACATTGAACAGAGATATACATGCATGACCTATGACAAGATCAATTCGAAAGAAACATAGCTGTGCCCCAAATAACAGACATCAGCATCAAATTTTACTATATCCAATCCTCTAATCTGGAAAAATAGGTTTATGCCTTGTTCTGCTCGTCCTATCTTGTAACTTACCAATGATACTTTTGACAAAAGAAAGAGAGCTTACAACAAGACAGTGCCGGGATCACATGTTGAGCATTTCTCCATAGATGAAAGAGCAGCATAAACAAGCTGATTTTTTCTTTCCCAATCCTAATAACATATGAACACTGAGTTCAAATATTCTTTCTGAATCTGTTATGCAATCCTCCCAATGGTACAAAACATGCTAATTGTTCTATGTAGTGGCAAAAATCGGTCGCGATTGGACCAACAAAATTTAACCTGTCTATGAAGCAGAACCAAAGGTTCAACTGCCTATAAAGCAGAACCGAAGGAAATCATGAACTAAACCATACGTTGTCGCATCTATTTCCCTCCAAGTTTCAACTTGTCGGGATATGCGTCCGAAGCGCATTTGCCTATAATGCAACTCTCGACAAGCAATCTGAGGCAGAGAAAAGGACTACTAGTGGAAGAAGCACACCAAGATTTGAAGCTACTCTTTCTGAGCTGATGAACAACAATTGCTTTCTCGATCCTCACACATGTAGTACTAAACTAGCTTCTCACATAGATTGAACTCGACATGAATTACAGCAAAGGCATACACCAAGTTCACCTTTCCCCATCACAGAGGGCTCGTAAACTCCAAACACTCATTGAGCGAAACAACAGTGGGATGACAACGGAATCATAAGCACGGAACAGGGATGAGCCAAAACGCATGAACAAATTGATGGAAGAATTCAAGATGGCACGGGGAAAGTACCTCACCTTTATACATTAATTTTAAAATTTCCTCGGGTCTCTATAAAACAGAATGAAAAGTAGAACTACTATAAACTTCAAAAGGGTGATACAAACACCCAAGACATCTGTTTTAAGATTGTTAGACAAGATACATATATTCTATATTCTGTTTAAAGCTTGTTGTGCAGAAATAACAATGGCACTGGTAAAAGCAGACAAACAGTCTCAAAGAAACAATCCCATCTTACGACTGTAGAGCAAATTACAAGATGGCATTGGTATAAACATTATACACTTCAAATGAAGGACATAAACACCAAAATCTCTTAAACGAGATTGTTGACACAAACTTCAGTTCGAGGTTGACAGAGGCACAAACGCTGAACTGATAGAGACAGCATCGCTGAGTTGGCAGAGGCATAAGCACTGTGAACAGTATACGAACTGACACCGAAATCAAAATTATAACTGAACAATCTAAAAGAATGAAATTGACACAAATACCGAGACATGCCTACACAGTCTCCTTAAGACAGATTCGCCCCCTCCCGTATGTGTTTTGAGGTTTCATGGGCGTCTATCTCCCAGGATACAACGGTAAAACAGCTACAAAGGCAAGCACAACACTCCATACTTTCGGCGAACTTGAACCAAACGCGAACACCATCAAAACACATTGCATATGCAGATCTATGTCCTCTAACTTCTCTTCCTCAATCTAGAATGGGAGGTCACCTATATATAGGTCAAGTGGGGTATTTCCGAAATACAAGTAGTAATGGCTGATTGAATATGCCGTTATAGCATTAATCTCGTAGCAGCAAAATAATACTGGCTCTGCCGTTACAGTAATGATGGTTTTACTCGTTACAGTAATAATGACTCTGCCGTTACAATATTTAATTCCGTAACTGCCGCATTTAATGCCATTAACTTGCTATTACTCAAGAGTGTTCTTTTAAGAAATAATTTCTCATTCACTCACCCATCAAAATATCTCATTTTTCCAACAATCCCCCACATGAATGAAAATTGTTTTAGTTTTGATTCTATGATGGTGTTCATCAAACGAAACCTGCATAGGATAGGTAGGTGTCGCCCTTTGAATCTTCTCTTGTGAAAGTGCACTTAATTTACCAACTGGCCAATAGACTTGATGTCGTTGAACTGTCATTCTTTCTTAGTAAATGACTCATACACTTCAAACAGGAACCATCTGAATGTTTGTTCACTTCTCATTGTTATGTTCGTTTTGGCCCTAAACATCGTCCCGGTTCTACGAGAGTTTCTAGAGAATTCAGCCCTCAATAATTCTCCTTTGAAGCGACCCCTCTTCTCTCTCATATAGGTGATAACTTAATTCTGAGTAATTGGCTTACTCCACTTAAGGATCATTAAAGCAATAATTGCTATAATTTTCCTGATAAATCCCTCCAGCAATTTTGTTTACTCCACATACTTGGGGGATATCAAATCACTGTTTCTTTTATAGGAATGGTTTTGAGGGATCGACCTCTCACAGTGATATCTTAAGTTTGTATACTTAGGTTGTCCCTTTTGAACTTAGATCATGGGATCTCCAGTCAACTAGGTTGTGTTTTCCGTTATACAAACTTTCTTGTAATGGGCTGCAATCCCATTCCTCTTGTCGATTTTTTAATTAACTCTCTATTTAACCCTTTAGTTAGCGAATATGCAATATTATCCTTTGACTTTACGTAGTCAATAGAGATAATTTCAGTTGAGAGCAGTTGTCTAATGGTATTATGTCTAGGACATATATGTCTTGACTTACCATTATACATAAAGCTCTGTACTCTTCCAATCGTAGATTGACTATCACAATGTATACAGATTGGTGGCACATGTTTTTGCCATTTTGGAATATCCTCTAAGAAATGGCGTAGCCATTCAGCCTCTTCACCATATTTATCCAAAGTTATAACTTTGGATTCCATTGTGGATCTGGTTATAACATTTTGTTTACAGGATTTCCAACAATATGGCTGCATTTACTAGTGTGAATACATATCCACTAGTATATTTTTGAAACAGCCACTTTTGCAAGACACCCCTTATACTTGTAAGCATTTGTAGGATGATCTCCTAACTTTCCATAGCTCATAAAGGGTTTTATCCTCTTTCTTTCGAGGTACCTTATTAAAAAGGTAATTCTTTGATAAAGCAGTTTCACCCCACATATTTTAAGGATACTTCATCTATAATTTCATGTTGCGCATAGAATTCACCAATTGGTACTTCTCATTGCCTCGATCATTTCACAATCTTCACTCTTATAGAGAACAAATTTCTCTTAAGATTTCATCTTTGCTTTTAAGCAAATACACATAGCATTATTTAGTGCTTTCATCGATAAAGGTAATAAAATATTTATTACCACATCTTGTTTGTGTGAATTTCACAAACATCACAATGAATCAATTCAAGAGATTTAGTGTTTCTTTCACACATAGAGCCTTTGTTGATTCATTCCTTTCACGCACAGAGCCTCTGTAGACTCATTTCTTTCGTGCGCAGAGCTTCTATTGAACCTTTTTGTGTTCAAAGTCTCTGTTGAACTCTTTGTGTTCACAGCCTCTATTGAACTCTTTGCATTCACAGCCTCTATTAAACATTTTTTGCGTTCACAGCCTCTATTGAATGTTTTGCGTTCAAAGCCTCTATTGAGCGCTATTTTTGTTCAAGGCGTCGCATCTCGTTTCAAGAAATCTACTCCGCATAGGAAGGAAGAATTGCTTTCGAAACTTAGCCTCAGATGCCTCCCATGTATTGAAATGGTCGGCCTTATCGTTGTTCCCGGTGCATCACCACAGCAACGCATTTTCCAAATACAAGGGTACGGTCTTCACACGCACCTTGTCATCCTAAGCTCCTTGGGTTTCGAAGTATCGATTCTCTGCCCATAGGAAGTTATCCACATCCTTAGCATGTTGTGGAAATTCTCATTATATTTTGATTTTGACAAAACTATCAAAAGTATTTATATTGTGTTTTATGATGCAGAAAGAATGAGTAAGCAGCAGGTTGTTTGGATCTAATTCTGTCACGTAATCTCGTGGACGAAGGGTCAGAAGGAGTGCTTCTGGACGAAGGGTCAGACGGAGTGCTTCTAGACGAAGGTTCTGGACGAAGGGTCAGAAGGAGTGCTTCTGGACGAAAGGTCAGACGAAGTGCTTCTGGACCAAGGGTCAGATGGAGGTGCTTCTGAATCGAGGGTCAGATGGAGGTGCTTCTGGACCGAGGGTCAGAAGGACTGCTTCTGGACGAGATCAGATGGAAGTGCTTCTGACGAGGTCAGATGGAAGTGCTTCAGACGAGGTCAGATGGAAGTGCTTCTGACGATGGTCAGATGGAGTGCATCTGAAGACCTTCAGATGGAGTTGCTTCTGAGGGTCAGGTTCAACATGATCTCCTATTTGAACATTTCGTGCAACGATCTATATGCAGTGACAGATGGACCTTATCAAATCTCTGAATTACCATTCCACTATAACTGATCAAATTCAGGAAGTTCTTTGTGAAGACGAAACTTGAAAATAGTCAGTTTCTGCATTTCCAAAACATGAAGACCCACGAATGGCATGTTTTCGATCAAGGCAAGGTTCTTTATGGAAGTTTTTTATATTCGATTGACATGATGTCCCTTCTAATCAATCAAAGAATTTTCTACTATTGGACGTTACCTTCCAAGAATATCTTTTCGGGGACCACGGATTTACCACACTTATGGAAACTGGAGATTTAGTTGTATGGGCGACTGAATCAGAATGGTTCAATATCTTCTTCAACGGTTTTCATATCTTCTAAGATACAGTCTCGTTCAATCACGATTGATGACGTCCAATCAAGGATTGAAGAGCGATCCCTTGGCCGGGTATCCAACGGCTAGTTTGGAGGCAGGGAAGTATAAAAGAAGAACCATAGTGATCTGAGAAGAATAATGAACAACAATCCAAAAGTGCAAGCGTGATTCGAATTTTACCCAAATTATTCTGAGTGCTCAAAATCTCATTCATTGTGAGAATCTGTAAGAGAGAAAAATCGAGTGGTTGAGTGATTGTAATTCTCTCGATTCATTATAGTGAAATCCAGCCGATCGGCTGTTATCGTGGGAGAGTGGACGTAGGTTTGACAAACCGAACCACTATAAACTCAGTGTGCTCATTTCTCTTCCCTACTTCATTGCTGCGTTTAATTTTTGTACTATCACCCATTGTTCCTATTTACTGATCACATATTGAAATTATTTTTTTCGCAAGAAATTTCAATTTAGTTGTCGATTCACCTATTCACCCCCCTCTAGGTGATATTGCTAGATCCAACAATTGGTATTAGCGCAGGTTGCTCATATTTACGAAGTGTTTATTGACTTCTGAGCTAACGATTTACTATGTCTAGCAATCACTCTTCAGGAGCAAGCGATTCGCACTTTGTCAATAAGCCATCCTACTTTGATGGGAATGGCTATAATTTGTGGAGCAACAAGATGAAATGGTTCGTTAAGGCGTATGATGATTTGATGTGAGATGTTGTCACAAATGGTATTATACCTAATGCTGCTGCAAGTGCAACATCTGAAAATGAAGCAAATCCTACCACGACCATGACTGAGACTGAAAAAGCCAAAAGACGAGGTTTGAATTCCAAAGTTGTCAATGCATTATTTTATGCTCTATCAACTCTTCTTTATAACCGTGTTTCAGAGGAAGAATCTGCTAAAGCAATATGGGATAGGCTTCATATCACCTTTCAAGGAACAAATAGAGCGAAGGAAACAAAACTTAGCATTTTACTGAGTGAGTATGAAGCATTTCAGATGAAATCTGACGAATCTATTGCTGATATGATAGACAGGTTTCAAAGTCTAACAAGTTGACTTGCAAGACAAGGTGCACCCATTGCTGAGGCGATGCAAGTGAGAAAGATACTTAGAGGACTCACAGACGAGTGGAACTATATCAAACCTTCCATACAAGAATGTCAAACAATCAGACAACTTTCGGTGGATGAGCTAGTTGGGACACTACAATCCTATGAAATAGAACGAGTAAACAAAAAGGGAGATCAAAAAGGTAAGAAATTAATTGCATTGAAAACTGAAATTGCTCAATGTTTGTATGACACAGATGAAGATGATGAAGAACTTGCACTTATGGTGAATAAATTTAGAAAGATGGCTCGAAAAGCCAGAAACTTCAAAGGAAAGAAATCTTTGAAGAAAAGTGATAAAAAATTATCTCAAAATAAATCTCAAGAAAGTAAAGATGTGATATGCTTTCATTGCAAGAAAGCAGGACATATCAAGCCGAATTGTCCAACGTTAAAGAGAGACAAGCTCAAGTATAAGAAGTACAAGAAGGCTTTAAAGGCAGAAACATTGAGTGATTCTGATGAAAGTGAAGATAACTACGCAAACATTTGTTTGATGGCAAAGTCAGATTCAGAATTAGATTCAAGCTCATATTCAGAGACTAAGGTAAGTCCATCTAATATCCTTGATGAAGTTACGGAGTATATTGATGAGCTTTGCAAAAGTTACAAAGAAACTCTTGAAAAAGTTTCTGTTTTGAAAAAGGAAAACTCCTCTTTAAAACATCAAAATATTTCTCAAAAAGAAAAAAATTGAGTTTATACAACACGAATTTCATCAGTTGAAAGAAAGCCATGATCTCATTTCAAAAGAGAATGATTCTCTAAAAGAGAAAATTGATGTGACTTCAAAAAGGTTTTCACAAAGTTCAAGGACTTTGGACAATATTATCTCTAAACAAATATCTTTTAATGATAGATCAGATTTGGGTTTTAAACAGGGAAGTGTTCTCAAAAACTGTTTTTCTAAAACGAATTTCTACAAACCTACTATTACTGTTTATAGAAGGTATTTTTACAAGCAGTTTACCAAGTCTCACATACACCAGCCTTGTGTAAATTGTGGTAATCCTAGCCACACTAAGAACTATTGCAAGAAAGTCTGGAGACCTGTTAAAAGGTCAAATCTTACTAACACAGAAGGACCCAAGAAAACATGGGTACCAAAGAAACAGTGAGTTGCTCATTTCTTGTAGGTACCAAAGAGAAGGAAGAACAAGTGGTTTCTGGATAGTGGATACTCGAATCACATGACTGAAAATTCAGATGTATTTATATCTCTTTCAAAATGTGATGGTAGAAGTGTGTCATTTGGAGGAAAGAACAAAGGAAATGTCATTGGAAAAGGCAATGCCAAGATTGGAAATCTGACGGTTAAAGATATCTCTCTTGTCAAAGGACTGAACTACAACTTGATATCTGTAAGTCAACTTTGTGACTCTGGTTATGAAATATGCTTTCAAGACCTAAAGTGCACAGGTATGAGCAAGGACAAGAAGCAATCCTTCACGGGTCAAAGGCATGGGAATATTTATCTTTTAGATTTTGATTCTGACCCTGAAAATGCAAAATATCTTATTTCTGTTAAGGATGAATCTGGTCTTTTGCACAGAAAGTTAGGTCATATTAGTGTAAAGCATATGTCAAAGCTTTCCAAAAAAGGACTTGTTCAAGGGTAACCTCAAACGAAGTTTGAAAAAGGAGGACTATGTCATGCATGCACACTAGGCAAGCAGGTACGAAGTACTTTTAAGTCTTTAAATCAAGTTTCCTCTAAGCAATGTTTGCAGCTGCTTCATATGGATATCTTTGGACCAAACAGAACCTTAAGCCTTAGAGGTAAGAAATATTGTCTTGTTTTTGTTGATGATTTCTCTAGATTTACATGGGTGTTATTTCTTGTTCACAAAAGTGAGGTTTTTACATCTTTTTCAAAATTGACAAAAAGAATTCAAAATGAAAAAGGCTGTACCATTTCTAGCTTAAGAACGGATCATGGGGGAGAGTTTGAAAATCAAAGTTTTTCAGATTTTTGCAATGAATTTGGAATTCGGCATAACTTCTCTGCTTCGTATACTCCTCAACATAATGGGGTAGTAGAAAGGAAAAACAGATCTTTGCAAAAAATGGCAAGAACTCTTTTGATTGAGAGTAAGATTGCATCTCATTTTTGGGTTGAAGTTGTTTCCACAGCTTGTTATATTTTGAATCGAATTTCTCTCAGACCCCTCATTGAGAAAACCCCTTATGAAATTTTCAAAGAAAGAAAACCTGTTGTTGCATACTTTCATGTATTCGGTTGTAAATATTTTATTCTAAAGAATGCTAATGATCGAATTGGAAAGTTTGATGAGAAATCAGATGAAGGAATTTTTCTAGGATACTCAACAACGAGCAAAACCTACAGAGTCTACAACAAAAATACTCGTGTTGTTGAAGAGTCGGTGAACATCAAGTTTGATGAAAATTGTCAGAATGATGAACCCAAATCCAATCATATACTTTCTCAAGTCTCAAATTCACAAGAAAAATCAGAAGAAAAGCAAGACTCAGATGCAAACACTGGTTCGGAGAATCTTCAGAAGGAAACTCACTCAAATGAAGAAAGGCTAGAAGTTGAACAGAATGAACCCACAACTTCTTCAAATGATTGCTTCGACAAAAACTGGAAGCATAAGTCAAGTCATCCAAAGGAACTCATCATGGGAAACATAAGTGATGGCATCAAGACAAGATCCAAGTTTAAGCAAGCAATGAGTAACATAGCATTGGTGTCTGAATTGGAGCCAAAAGGAATTGAAGATGCACTAGCAGATGAGAACTGGATAAATGCAATTCAGGAAGAGCTACATCAGTTCAAAGTCAACAATATTTGGGAATTAATCAACAGACCCAAAAATCGTCCAGTAATTGGAACAAAGTGGGTATTCAGAAATAAACTGGATGACAAAGGAAAAGTTGTAAGAAACAAAGCAAGACTTGTAGCAAAAGGTTATTCTCAAGAAGAAGGAATATACTATGATGAGACCTACGCACCTGTTGCCAGGTTAGAAGCTATCAGGCTACTACTTGCTTATGCTTGTTACAATGACTTTAAACTATTTCAGATGGATGTGAAAAGTGCATTCCTTAATGGCTACATCAAAGAAGAAGTCTATGTTGAGCAACCCCCTAATTTCGAAGAACCTAGAGGAAAGGATTTGGTCTATGTTTTAAAAAATGCACTTTATGGACTGCAACAAGCACCTCGTGCTTGGTATGAAAGGTTGAGCAATTTTCTATCCAAACATAAATTCATAAAAGGTAATGTGGATACTACCCTCTTTATTAAAAAACAAGGTAAGGATATTCTTCTAGTTCAAATTTATGTTGATGATATAATCTTTGGTTCTTCTAATGAGCTACTTTGCAAGAAATTCTCTAAAGTGATGCATGATGAATTCGAAATGAGTATGATGGGAGAATTGTGTTTCTTTCTTGGACTTCAAATTCATCAATCTCAGAAAGGAATATTCATATTTCAAGAAAAGTATGCATTGGAAATAGTGAAAAAGTTTGATTTGGAAAACTGCAAGAAGACAGAAAGTCCCATGTCCCACTCCTCCAAACTTGACAAAGATGAAGATGGAAAAGAAGTTGACCCCAAGTTATATCGAAGCATGATTGGATCACTACTCTATCTCACAGCTTTAAGGCCAGACATCTTATACAGTGTCTGCTTGTGCGCAAGATTTCAGTCAAGTCCAAAAGAATCACACCTTTCGGCCATCAAAAGAATAATCAAATACATTGGGACTTATCCCAACTATGATTTGTGGTATTCTAAAATTTTTGATTTTATACTAAGAGGTTACTCAGATGCAGATCTTGCAAGTAGCAAAATTGATAGGAAAAGCACATTTGGAACTTGCCAGCTCATGGGAAACATGCTTATCTCATGGTATTCCAAGAAGCAAAGTACAGTGGCTCTCAGCACAGCTGAAGCAGAATATGTATCACTTGGAAGTTGATGTGCTCAGATTCTTTGGCTAAAACAGCAGCTCAGAGATTATGGTGTTGAAGATACAAGTGTGGAAATTCAGTGTGACAACACAAGCGCCATAAATCTTACAAAGAATCCCATACTTCACTCAAGAGAAAAGCACATTAAGATCAAACATCATTTCATACGTGATCATGTTCAGAATGGTGATGTTAACATTCAATATTTTGATACAAAAAATCAGCTTGCAGACATTTTCACAAAATCCTTGGATAAGGAATCTTTTAATTTTATTAGAAATAAATTAGCCATCATTAACCCTTTGTCTTAAGTGTATTTTAGAACAGGAGACTCAGAAGGAGCATCAGAAGAAACGTCAAAAGCAAATCATCACAATTTTTTTAAAAAATAAAAATTCACAAATCAAAAGTCAGTCATTTCCTAAAATTCTTTTTAAGGTAAGTCTCTCATATCTCTCTACGAATATTTGAATGCTGATAATTGATTTACTTACTAGAGAAGTTCTTTCCTATTTTTTTTAAATTTGATTTTGTTTCCAAAAATAACCGCCACTTTTATAAGACCACGAACCGTCACTCCTATCTCTCACCTTCACACCGATTTCACTCGAAACCCTAAACTTGTTCAAAATCTCTCTCGCTCTCAATTTTTCTCCTCGACACTACACATTCTCTTTCAAAGTTTCAAACTTTTTCATCTCCATGGCTCCGAAATCAGCCACCGCCTCAAGGAAGCCCACTCAGATGAAGAGAAAGCTCTCCTCTCCGGATGTGAGTCCCACCGAGCCGTCGGTAGCAGAAATCAACGAGCAACGTGAGGCCCTTCGACAAGCAAAAGGTTTGTCCGTATCTGACTTTGAGGAAAAAGAAGCAACGGCACATACTGTTAAGCCCATGTTTGATAGCATTAAGGCAGCCGGGAATTTTGATGATGAACTGCGAAAGTTATTAGATCTTCACAAGCTCGCCAGTGAGAGCGATTGGCTAGAATACTTTAATTTGCCTGGAGAGATTGTTGAATCGATTGCTGTTGAAGTACCTGAATCTGTTTCTAGAAAGGAAAAAGAGAAAGTAGCATAGCCTAGTTCGAAATCAACTCCAAGAAAATCCGCACCAATAAAGCCTAATTGCACTAAGGAAAAAGGTTGAAGATGATGATGATGTTCTGTTTAATGATTTTGTGAAAAATATTGAGTTTAATATAGATGCAAACTTTTCTGATCCTCTTTCCAAAGTCAAGCACATAAGGACAAGTTTGAGTCCTTGAAACAGAGAGGCATCATACCACACAGGGTATTTGAACTGAAATACTTTGACAGGAATGGTATCCCTCTTCGGAAGCATCTTTAAAAGGTCAATTTAGAGACCTTCATAACCCAAAGGACACTTTTCCTGATTTGGTAGCATATTTTTACTCCAATCTTCATTTTGCCAACTTCAACTCTATGTTTTTCACTGTGCGTAGAAAGCAATATGCCGTGCATGTTGATGAATTGACTTTCATTATGGGAACTAGAAAAAGGGATTTCAAACCCTTAGATGTTACTGCCGAAGAAGCTTTTTGCTTTCTAACTGGAAAAATAAATTTCTCCAGAGAATTAAAGTCTCACATTGCCTACAATGATTTCCCTCTGAAGCACACCATGATGCATAAGGTTGTCATTGAATGCCTCAAGCCAAAGGCAGCCTCAAAGACAGACATTTCAAAGTACGAGGCAAAATTATTGTGGGGTATCTTGCAGGGAAAGAAAATCTCTTTTGCCCACACGATCCTACTTCATATGTATAGGACAGTCCTCAAGCCCAAGGGACATCTACCTTATGCTGGTCTGATCTATAAAATAATAGATCATTTTAAGATCAAGATTCCTGTAGATCTTATCAAACAAGAAATTCCTTTGATGACTGCTGGTGAAATCATGATGGGAAAGATGGGATTCAAAATGACTCCTACTGGCTGGAAGAACAAGAACAATGAGACAGTTCTTATGGAGCTCGAGGATGAGTCAAAACAGAAATCCCCACAAAGGAGAAAGGTTATGGCCATCAAGGGTGAACAAGAAGACACCTCATCTGATGATCATTCCAGAGAAAGTAAAGAAGAATCTGACTTTGAAGCTACACAATCTAAAGGTGCATAAGATGGAGTAAGCAAAATTGAGAGTCAAAGTGCGCAAAGCAATGAAGAAGGAGGAGATGTCGATGAAACACAGTCAACAGATACTGCTATATACATATGTGAACTAACTGAGGAAGAATTCCTTACTATATGGACTGAAGAGGATACTGCAAGAAAAGAGAGTGAAAAAGAGTATGGTGATACTCTTTTCAATTTTGATTATGAGCAATGGTCTGCACAAATACAAGCACAGATGGCCTTAGAAGATCAGGTAGCAGAGACAGAAGATATTGAGGCTTATTTCATATCCTCTACCCGATTGATTGTTCACAAAGCCGCCTCAAGCTTGGAAACAGCAATTGCACAAGAGGATCAACTTTCGAGTGCTCAGTCAATACCAATGGACATTGATGAAGAGATAGAATCTGCACCCAGCACAAAGTCCAAAGGGAAAAGAGCTATAACTCAGGGGGAACTATTTCCTGCAACTTCTGATGTATTTATGACAGAAGTACTGGCTTCTTAGATTTTTCCCAAGGCTCAATCTGAGGGGGAGAACTTGCCAAGAGGAATACCTAGCTCTGTTGGTCAGGGACAATCCTCCACTACACCACAGTTAGAGGTTCAGAAGCAGCTGGACAATCTTCAACAGATCCTTGTTCAAAGTCTGGCTGCAATGGAAAATATGATCAATCAAAAACTGACAATTTTTTAGCAGAAGTTTGATGAAAAATTGTAGGGCATTGCACAGAAGGTGGCAAATCTAGAGAATGTTGATGGGCATTTACAGGGTATTGAAAATAAGGTGGATAATCTAGAGAAGTCTATTGACTTGTATGGTAGAATGTTCTGTGCTGAGATTGCAAACATGCATTCATACATGCTGGTCGGGACTGACAGAGCAGCTTCAGGACTACCTATAACTCAAGATGTTAGAAGCCATGCTCAAAGAATGGGAGAATGATATGTCAGAGCTTCTTCAGTAGAGGCTGACGCAGAGCCTGAAGATGTTCCATCTTCTTCAAAAATGCCCCCACATTCTGCTTCTTAATTTTTTCTCTAATTACAAGGATTTCATTTGTTCTGCAACATTTTTTTAACCTATTCTTTTTCAATTGAAATGCTCCTATTCTCTGCATTATATATTCTTTTTGCTGTTGACAAAAAGGGGGAGAGATTCTTCATATCTCCATTTACCACAGTGCAGGATATGAATTGCCGGATACTTTCTGATTATATTTGCTCACGTGAAGGATATTCTACTCTGATTGTTTTACCACAGTGCAGGATATGAATTGCTTTATGATTATATTTGCTCACGTGAAGGATATTCTACTCTGATTATATTTGTCTGCAGGAGCAGATCGAGTGATTACTTTTATTTGTTACTGATCACAGTTTCACTCTTTACAATTCTTGATATACACTGTTTCATTAAGTTTTGTAGTTTTGTCACCATCAAAAAGGGGGAGATTATTGTGGAAATTCTCCTTATATTTTGATTATGACAAAACTATCAAAAGAATTTGTATAATATTTTATGATGCAGAAAGAATGAGTAAGCAGCAGATTGTTTGGATCTAATTCTGTCACGTAATCTCGTGGACGAAGGGTCAGAAGGAGTGCTTCTGGACGAAGGGTCAGACGAAGTGCTTCTGGACGAAGGGTCAGATGGAGGTGCTTCTGGACCGAGGGTCAGATGGATGTGCTTTTGGATCGAGGGTCAGAATGAGTGCTTCTGGGCGAGGTTAGATGGAAGTGCTTCTAACGAAGTCAGAGGGAAGTGCTTCTGACGAGATCAGATGGAAGTGCTTCTGACGAAGTCAGATGGAAGTGCTTCTGACGAAGTCAGATGGAAGTGCTTCTGACGATGGTCAGATGGAGTGCATCTGAAGAACTTCATATAGAGTTGCTTCTGAGGTCAGGTTCAACATGATTTCCTATTTGAACATTTCGTGCAACGATCTATATGCAGTGGCAGATGGACCTTATCAAATCTTCGAATTACCATTCCACTATAACTGATCAAATTCAGGAAGTTCTTTGTGAAGACGAAACTTGAAAATAGTCAGTTTCTGCATTTCCAAAACATGAAGACCCACGAATGACATGTTTCCGATCAAGGCAAGGTTCTTTATGAAAGTTTGTGATATTCGATTGACATGATGTCCCTTCTAATCAATCAAGGGATTTTCTACAATTGGATGTTACCTTTCAAGAATATCTTTTCGGGGACCAATACGGATTTACCACACTTATGGAAACTGGAGATTTAGTTGTATGGGCGACTGAATCAGAAGGGTTCAATATCTTTTTCAACGGTTTTCATATCTTCTAAGATACAGTCTCGTTCAATCACGATTGATGACGTCCAATCAAGGATTGAAGAGCGATCCCTTGGCCGGGTATCCAACGGCTAGTTTGGAGGTATGTGAGTATAAAAGAAAAACCATGGTGATCTGAGAAGAATAATGAACAACAATCCAAAAGTGCAAGCGTGATTCGAATTTTACCCAAAATATTCTGAGTGCTCAAAATCTCATTCATTGTGAGAATCTGTAAGAGAGAAAAATCGAGTGATTGAGTGATTGTAATTCTCTTGATTCATCATAGTGAAATCCAGCCGATCGGCTATCATCGTGGGAGAGTGGACGTAGGCTTGACAAGCCGAACCACTATAAACTCCCCGTGCTCATTTCTCTTCCCTACTTCATTGCTGCGTTTAATTTTTGTACTATCACCCGTTGTTCCTATTTACTAATCGCGTATTGAAATTATTTTTTCCGCAAGAAATTTCAATTTAGTTATCGATTCACCTATTCATCCCCCTCTAGGTGATATTGCTAGATCCAACATAGCATTCCTCGAGCCCTTGAATTTCGAGGGACATTCACTCTAAGAGGTACGAGGATCGCCCCGTTCACACACCTAGATTCGTGCACGGCCATCCTGGCCTCTAGCTCGATCGACCAGCACGTAGCTCGATCCAAGGATTCACTCTAGTTTATTCCTTTAGCCTTAGCCTCATTCAAAATCACTTGAATTTCTTGCACTTGACTCATCACAATCTTAGAATCCACCATCATATAATCAAGGAATTGACCGACAACAAATTTCTTTTCTTCGGTGTCCTCTGTTTTATATTTCCGGTCTAAAGATTCTCATAATTCCTTTGACGTCCTTATTGCACAATAGACATTGTACAATGAGTCATGTAAGCTATTCATGACATAATTCCTACATAGGAAGTCAGATTGCTTCCAAGCCTCAATAGCGTTGAAGGGCTTGCTTATCCGTTTATCTATCGGATACCTTAGAAGGTTCCTCAGTTAAGAATCTCTCAAGATTCAAAGTTGTTAAATACATCTTTTTTCTAGCCATCTTTAAAGTTCGATTCTTTAAACTTTTCATATTTCTCACCATAGTGGACAGAAGCGATGGCAAAGGCAGAGGATGATCCAGGCAGATGCAGTTGGACAGCAGAGGCAGCAGCGCCTTTGATAATGTCGTCAGCAGTCACATCAACAACTCCATTTCCAATAGACATCTGAATGCCTTTGGTGATGTCGTTAGCAGACATATCAACACTTTGTTTCCAGTAGCCATCTGATTGTCTTTGGTGATGTCGTCAGCAGACTTATCGACAACTTTGTTTCCAGTAGCCATCTGAATTCTCAATATGTAATCTGTCTTAAGTTTGTTGGAAGAATTCAAGATGGCGTTAGTAGAACCACTATAAACTTCAAAAGGATGATACAAACACCCAAGACATCTGTCTCAAGATTGTTAGACAAGATACATATATTCTATATTCTGTCTAAAGCTTGTTGTGCAGAAATCACAATGGCACTGGTAAAAGCAGGCAACCAGTCTCAAAGAAACAATCATATCTTAAAACTGTAGAGCGAATTACAAGATGGTATTGGTATAAATATTATACACTTCAAATGAAGGACATAAACACCAAAATCTCTAAAACCAGATTGTTGACACAAACTTCAGTTCGAGGTTGACAGAGGCACAAACGCTGAACTGATAGAGGCATCATCGCTGAGTTGGCAGAGGCATAAACACTGTGAACAGTATACGAACTGACACCGAAATCGAAATTATAACTGAACAATCTAAAAGAATGAAATTGACACAAATACCGAGGCCTGTCTACACAGTCTCCTTAAGACAGATTCGCCTCCTCCCGTATGTGCTTTGAGGTTTCATGGGCGTCTATCTCCCAAGATATAACGGTAAAACAGCTACAGAGGCAAGCACATCACTCCATAACTTTCGGCGAACTTGAACCAAACGCGAACACCATCAAAACACAATGCATATGCAGATCTATGTCCTCTGACTCCTCTAACTTCTCTTCCTCAATCTAGAATGGGAGGTCACCTATATATAGGTCAAGTGAGGTATTTCGAAAATACAAATAGTAACAGCTGATTGAATATACCGTTATAGCATTAATCTCGTAACAGCAAAATAACAGTGGCTTTGCCGTTACAATAATAATGGCTCTGCCTGTTACAGTAATAATGGCTATGCCATTACAGTAATGATGGTTCTGCCCATTACAGTAATAATGGTTCTGCCCATTACAGTAATAATGGCTCTGCCGTTACAGTATTTAATTCTGTAACTGCCGCATTTAATGCCATTAACTTGCTGTAGTGCTCTTTTGAGAAATAATTTCTCATTCACTCACCCATCAAAATATCTCATTTTTCCAACACAAAAGACACAAAGCTATGCTCTTTCAAGTGAAATTCGTTGGTCAGGGAGGGAGGGAGGGAGAGAGAGAGACTGACGGTCATGAGAGAGTGAACCCACTGGTTGCGAGACTCGGCGTTGAGGCCGATGACGGTGCACCTAGGGTTCCAAACGATGGTGACCGGTAGCCACGCGTGGTACGCCCCAAGTATCAGCAGACCGAGCAGCACCAGCACGTAGTCCACTCTCTCTTCCTCCATTTTTCTCCTCCTCTGCGCGCGCGCGCGTCTGATCGGCGAGATAGCAACAGTGAAATGGGGATTCAGAGATAGAGAGAGTAAGGAAAAGGGAAAGCGAAAGGTTAACGAACACGACAGTAACAGAGAAAGCGAGGTGATCGTCTGCTCTGCTTCAATGGAGCCAAGCCAAAAAGGCGGAGCAAAGGTGGCCATTTTGAGTTTTCTTTATTTAGGCTTTCCACCGTAGCGTCAATGATAACGATGCTGAATTGCTGATTAGTAGCCTAATGTCATCCGATGGGGCAGATAATTTTTGGCCTGACCTGAATTTCCTTGAATGGGTTTATCTCAACCCTTCATTTTGCGTATTCTGTTTGAACATAAAGAATCTGAGAAAATTTTCAATTAGAGCATGAATTGCCCTTATTTTTTCAAATAAAAGTGAATATTATTTCGAATAACGGCGTCTTTACTGTTTTTAAAGAAGGACATGACCAGGGATATTCTCATTATTTACTTTTTTTTAATCTTTTTTTCTCTCTTCTCTCCCCCGCCCTTAGCCAGACTCAAGCGAGGGTCGCCCTCGCAGGCATTGGGCGAGAGCCGTCCTCACCTGCCCCACCCAGGCGAGGGCGACCCTGGCCCGATGCACGCAAGGGCAGCTCTTGTCTGCCCAAGCAAGGATTACCCACGCCTTCGCCTGGGCCGGCGAGACTAGGCGTCGGGGCGAGGGTTGCCCTCACCCGACCTCAGCCTAGGCAAGGGTCGTCCGACACTGGCAATGGTCAAGGCAAGGGAGAGGAAAAAGAAAAAAGAAAAGAAAAGAAAAAAAAATGAGAATTTAAAAAAAATGACGAAAATGCCCTTAGTCAGGCTTTTTACTTGAAACAAAGGAGGCACTTCTCGGTACTTATTTGAAAAAAAATGAGGACACTTTAAGTCCTTCAATGAAATTTTTCCTAAAGAATCACATCGTCGATTATTGAAATTCAATAAAAAAGGTCCTTAAAAAAAGAAATTCAGAAAAAAGATTTCCGAAGACGAATCATTGATTAGTGGATCGAAATTATTAAACGTTGTGAGATTCGTTGTATCAATAGCTTCATCGTATTAAATAACGCTTCTGAACAATATACTAAAGACTAATTTAATGTTCGCTGATCACACATTGTACGACAAAATGTCCTTCCATTAAAAAGATAAGTTTTTCAAATTTAATTATCTAATTGATCGTCCAAACAGTACTACTTGTTGGAGGATGGACTTCAGATTAGGCTTTGCATGAATCCAGCTCGCTGTTGTTGTTGTTTTTTTTTTTTTTTAGTGTGATTTCAACGAAAGCACACGTGTCATGTGGTTCTCCGATATCTTTTCATGCCTTTTCTTCATCGACAACTTTGAGCAAAATGCAATTGCATTTCCAAAATTCTCCAAAGGCCTTTAGCTCGATGCAAATCTTTGCCCAATTTTGGGCTTTGAGCATATGTGAAATGCTGATTCGACCTTTTTTTTGCCCCTCCTAACTTTGCCATTGCCGAGCTTTTGTGTTTTCGAAAATGCCCTCGCCATTTTCTGGCGCGATCTCGAGCGACGGCCGCCTAGGGCGGTCACCATTAGTCGTGCGACCTTAGACAATGGTCACCCCGACGTCCGATGAAGTATTTGAGGTTCAAATCTTTTTTTTTCCTTATAAAAGAACATTGTAAAAGTCCTTTATAAATGTGTTTTTTTTTTCAAATAACATTTACACCAAAATTACTTCCTAATGCACTTTTATACTACACATTACCAAACATTATTTGCATTTCGAAAAAAAAAAAATCCTTCAACTTAACGTCCTTTCCGATTTCCCAAGAACTTTTAACTTAAAAAAGGAAACAACTAACCGATTACCATCTTTAAACCTTCAACTTCAAACTTCAAAGTTTGTTTCACTCCTCAAATTTTTCAAACAAATCAAAATTTTCAACTGACATCTTATTTCAACTAACCCAGAATCTTTTCCAAAGGCTATGTACGCTCAAAATTTCATTCAAGTTTAGTGAAAACTCTTAGGCTGCGTTTGGTCGTCTGTATTAAACTCGGGATAGGATATGTTTTATCCTATCCCGTGTTTGGTAGGTATCCCGGATAGTATAAGGTCGGATATAGAGGGGATATAACCCGGATAAAAAAATCCGGGGGAGAGGGTAGGATAAGGTCGGATAGGATTTCTTTTATCCGTAGTATAAAAGCTAATTTTTAGAAACCCCTACGTTAGGTTTCCTTCGTCGATCTTTTACGAAAAAAGCACTAGAGACCACGCCGTCTTCCTCCACAACCTCCTCAACGGCGACGGGCTCCAGTCCATCGCTCAGTTCCGCATCGAGGCCCTCTTCGACGGCTAGCGCACCTCCAGCCAGAACGACGACCGCATCGCCTTCGCCATCGACCTCTCCCTCCTCCACCGTGCGATCCGCAACAGAAGAGTGCAAGGAATGTGTCAGATGATCCTATGTTCTTTTCCAAAACAGCTTGAACATTCCATTGGATTCTCCAAAATTACGTAACCTCGGCGAAATTCTTTTTAATGGTTGAGCGGATGAATTGTTTGTTGACTTGCTGGAGATCCTCTCAGTTAGGCCTTGGTTTTGCTTGATTTAGGATTTCATTTGACTGGAATGTCGATTTGTTATCTCCGGCGCCTGATCTAGAGAAGTCCAGGATGTATGGTGGAGTTAATTTTACCGTGCAACACTTTGTGCATGCTATCACCATATGCTTTCTTCAGAACAGGGAATGCTCTCAGCACTTCCAGACTGCACGGTACACCACCTGCAAATCATGCTTCAAGTTCGGATTTATGTCCCCTTATAAGAAGTTCTTTTCATGGCCCTAAAATGGAGATTGATGTCCTCAAGAGGACATTTGTCAGACTACAGTTCCACCTTAATAGGGTTGCATTATTGTAAAACCTCAAGTCGGGCAGGATTGCTAGACATATTCATTGAATATGCAGAGATTTGTTTGACAGCACACAACGATTTACAAGTATGACAGTCAATTAGGAAAAGAAGGGAAGTAAACAAAATAAAAAAGACCACAATCCAATATTTGACAGAACACAACGATACGAATTGCCAATCCGTTGATTGCATCGGGCCGAGACAGAAAATTCAAACCTCGGGCGCTCGACAAGAACACAACAACGTGCCCAGAAGAGCAGGTTGACACAATGCTCGACGGATCATCATATGTTCTTGTTCGTCTCTTGGGGAGTGCGACGAAATCGCAGAGCAGCGTGATGGGCATTCCTTTTTGCATCCGTCTTCAGCCAGGTTAATGAACGCGAGAATGAGAAGAGAACCCTCTTGCCTATTCATCAATGGCCGTTCTAGCGACATCTGTTTTGATTACTCAAGAAGAATTTTTGTGGACTGTCGGTGTAAGATGCTCATCAACCCACGGTAAAAAATACCCTTTTTGTTTCTATTTTCATTTTTTTTTTGCAAAGAGGTTTAAAAATCTAATAAAATGTGCGTATTTTCAAGTTTATTTGTATATGAAAATGTTATTTTTATAGCAATAAGATCTAAATATTTCATGATCATCATGTGGGGCATATATGTCCTTTATATTGATATACAGTTTCTATCAAACGCAGGATATGATAGGATATGAGAATATCCGACTTTAAATCCGTAGTTCACCAAGCAGTAGATAGGATATGAGCAAATCCCTGTATTTCTTATCCTATCCTATCATATCCTATCCTGACCAGAAATCCCGACGACCAAACGCAGCCTTAAGGATTATGTTAGGTTGATTTACTTTGATAGTCTTGAACTTGCTTGTTTTTTTTTTTTTTTTTTTTTTTTTTTTTTTTTTAATCGAAGAACTTGCTTGGTTGATGTTTGCTTGCTTAGCTTAAACTTTGATGTTGAGTGTGATCGAATTTTAAGAATGACATGTTGAGCTAATGACATGGCTTTGAATTGGCAAGTCTCCTACATGCTGAGCTAATCGAATTGTGTATGTGTTTGAATGATTACCAAAAGGATTTGCGTCCAAGTTCGAGCAACTTGCTTCGCCGTTCCACTAATCTCCTTGATCTTTTCTTGAGCAAGATCGCAAATGAAACATAATTTTTTTCAAAGAGATGAACAATAGGAAACGTCCAGAAGCGAAGCCTTGTTGAGGAGAATGTCCTCGGGTGTTCAATAGATACGGAATCAGAAAAAGAACAATCGGAGTCCAGTCGCTAGAGTTTATGCAAATTTTCTTTCTTTCTAAACTTCTCCATGTTCCGTTGTCTCGTATCGAGCGATCGGCAGGAAGCTAGAGCAACCAACACCCCGGCATAAGTAAAGAAAAGTTCTAGCGTCGCGCTGAGCCGAGCATTAATAATCCCCTCCTCCATTACGGGATGAAAAATAAAGGTCCTCAGGCGGAAGTTACAAATTAATGTACATGACATAATGTCAATTATTCTAGAAAGGCTTTTGACAAATTATGAGCTCTTTATAACTATCAAGCAATCCAAGGGAGCAAAATTTCACAGGAAGGCTGAGCCAATGACTTGGAACCGGTGCAGCTTTTGTCCAAGCGACAGTTTGAGCCGCTTTACCATGCAAGCTTCGCTTTGTCAGCTGATGCTTGAACTCCTCAAGTGCCTTTTCCTGTAGCTTTTCCCAGGGATGTTAAGCTCAATCTGCAAACCAAAAGGAGAGGCCCTAAGTTCCCCCATGTTGGTGGATGATTAGTTACACTAGGACCAAGACAATACTCTCAAAGTCCCATGTCCAGCAGTAACTCACAGTTGCATGTCCGAATACTATGGGTAGAAGCTAAAGAACCTATGACAAGACAACAGCTCAACCAAAAGCAGAGGCGATTACCTAATGAGTGGTTTCCGTTGTGTCGGAGGCGCATGAGGATTCACAATCGATGGCGGTGCCATAAGTTCAGCAGGCTTGGGCAGAAAAGAGCAGACAACAAAGATAAGAACATAAGATACAGGCAGTATCTGAGATAGAACAGCTGTATCTTTTACAGCTTATTTGCTATGCACAATACCCAAAAACATAGAAACTAATTGTCAAACAAAAGCAACAAAAGTCAGAAGCAACAAGAGAAGTGAGTTTTCAAGATCTGCCAGTAATGTTCCAAAAACTGACTGTAAAACTTTTATAAGGGAAATAAGCATGGCAGCAACTTAAGACAATTAAAACTACACACATTTAGGGTCCACTTAAAAGAAGAAGAATGTGTGCAACCACTGAAAATTCATACCAAATAACCTATCCACATGAAATGACAGCATGATAATTTCTATAACTGGAGTATAACCAAGAAAGGGTAGCAGAGATTACCTCGAGCTCCTCTAAATCCCCACTTGTGTAGAAACTACCAGAGGCACTCATTCCATTGCTAGACATTACAGCTGTTGCTGCCACATTTGATGTCAAAGAAACCATTGGTGGGCTTTTCCCACTTTTTTCTGTATCTTCATATTTGTCTTTCTGTTGGATATCATCTTCAAGTTCATCAAGTCCTTGGGAAAAATCTTGGCTGGCAACGTATGATACAGATGTGATCTTTTCAATTGCTAGATTCTCTGCTTCCCTTGAACTTGATTCATCAGCAACAGAACCTGAAGGTTTCCCATAGGCAGAGCCACCTGTTATGTGATTTTGAACTACGTCATGCCCTATATCCCCAGCTCCATTAGTCGTATCAGAAGCAAGGACACTTTCTTGAGCTTCTCCAGCAGATGAAGGCAAAGCAGCCACAACTCTCGCACTTTTTAAGTCTGACTCTACCTCCTCCTCTCGCTTTCTCTTCCTTCCATCGTCCATTTCATCAGGAGTACCCTGTCCTTCGGAAGACTTATCTACTTGACTACTACTAGCAGCTTTCAATTCCACGGCCCGCCTAGAATCCCAAGTAGCTTTTGATGGACGGGGAGGTCGAACACCACCAGGGAAGACGAAGTTAGGGATACTCTTACACCGTACATGACATACATATATCTCCATCCCGGGCATCCATAATGTGTACAAATTGACAGAATGCTTAAATTCCTCAACAGTTAACCTAATGTCAAACTGTTCACCTTCATTCACTGGAACTCCCTGTTTTCGTTGCAGACCCATAAAATAAAAGTGATGAAAAGGTCTGGACTTGTCTGAAAAATCACCCGGGTTGGGGTGGCACTGAAGCATGTTATAAGTGTGCCTCTCAATCTACATTTGCATGTCAGCAGCTTAATCATTATAGAAATATAGGTCTCAAGAATATGGAAAAGGAAAACATCAAGAAAAAAATTGTTTCACCTTCAATGTGAGCTGACGTAGGCGAGACTCAACCCAACCTTTCCACTTTCTTAGATCGTCAGCATTTTCTGCAGAGATACCTATTTGCAGATAATTCCTGTATGCTTCAAAAAAGGCAAAAGGCTCAAAGAGTGTATCCCACTCAGCCTTGCTAGACTCCATAGCCTGCACCAAGCAGAAATATAGTATTTATGGTCAAGGGAAATATGGAGAAGATCTATCATATCACTATCTGCAGGCATGAAAGCCAGAGAGACAACAGAAAAACGGGTCAAACAGGTCCTATTCCAATTAATAGATTAAGCTGTCCACCTATCATGCTAAGGGTTGAAACGAGACAGGTTATATCCGGGGCAACTAATGCAATAACCCGGCGATTTAAGGGACATGTGATCATGGCTCGCTATGAATCAACTGGAGCATCTACGTTCTGTTAAACAATCAAACCAAAACGTATTCGCCTTTTGCTCATTTTGGTTTTAATTTTTCCTATTTCCGGAAAGGGATGTGCAGCACAGGAGTCAGATTTTTTCAGAGAGGCGCCGCTGCAGAAACTGTAAATCCACCTCCAAGATCAAGGCATATAGTAAATGCAGAAGAAAAGGATCAACCAACAGATACTGGGAAGACAGCATTCATATTCACAACAAAGCGCAGAGGAAAACCCACTCACCCATGCCAATTACTATCGAAGCACCAATCAAGTTAAACTCCTTCCAGATTAAATAACGTTGAGCCATCATGATTCATAACTGGAAGTTCCAAGTAAAACACAAAACTGTAAACAAATACAGAAGCCAAACCGTCATACCTCACATATATCACCCCCCCTTTGAAACTCTTCTGACATAATTCGCAGAGTACTGGCCGAGACATTATAGCTAGAATTCATGCAAGGGTATGCAGGAGTAATTATCGGCATCAAATGGAACCTGTCCTTTGGATTTCTTCTAGGATCCCAGATCTGCAGCCCAAGAGATCCTTCTTCAATATCACACAGCATGACAGGGTTTGGCCAGCGCCACTGTGTATAGACCCTGAAGAATCGGTAGACCAACATATTGGGTAAAGCATTAGGATATAGCTGGCATATGCGAGCAACAAGCAGAGCCCAATTTATACCGCCAAGAAAGCCCGCCACCTATCATGACCAAAAAAAGGAGATAAGAAACTGCAAAGATTCAGATCAAATAAGTCGAGCAGAAAAAATTACTTACATTGGAATAGACTCCACGGCGCTTTGCCCAAAACTTCATGCATCTCAATGTCGTACGGAAATTCTAAAGTCCGAAAGAGAGGTGCAATTAGAGAAAGATAATTTAGCAAAGTAGTAAAAGCCAAAAGGTCTCTCCATGGGCCTAAAATTCAGATTCAATGGAAAGCAACCTGTATATTAGGAACCAGTCGCAGAATCTGGTCAGTTACTCTACATCCATTAAGACTACGAACTGTCTGGTCATCTGCGTTCTGTAAAATTGAATCTTGCGAAATATCCAAGTCCTGCTCAAGAATAATACATCATTCAAATGATTTAAGCAAATAGTCAGACTAATCTAGAAAGTAAATTATAACAGAGTCAAACATGATAGGAACATCATTAGGTGAAGTTCTCAATATAGTAATACCCCTCCTGTACAACCCCAAAAAGCACCAATCTCGTCACAGATACATTTATGCAGCGATTTTGACTTTACTACATCTGATTAAATAACTACAACAGTAGTTGTTACATACTAACTGTCATCAACATGCGTCTTTGTATTCATGTGAGTGCTCCTCCACCAAATTATACTTTCGTTTTTAACCTTGGGTTTATACCACGAAAAATCCCAAACTGGTACACCTGTGACAAATTTACCCCAAATTATTTTTTTGACCATGAAAAACCCCAAACTGGTACATTTATGACAAATTTACCCAAACTATTTTTTTTAACCATAAAAAACCCTAAACTGGTACATCTGTGACAAATTTACCCTAAACTGGCTCTGGGGTTTTTCGTGGCATTAACCCTTTAACTTTTGGAATGTTTTCCCTATTTCCATTGTGCATTGCGGTAAAACTAACAGTACTATACTATCTTTCAAATGGAATAGGTCCAGAGCCACCACTGATATTAAAGAAAGCTACAGAGTTTAATCTTAAAAAGGAATAACAGTCCATCTGCAGGATAATGCTGATAGTGATGTATGTAAAATTGCAGTCCAGTAATTAAAGTGAAGGTGACAAGTAACTGACCAAAAAACCAATTTTTTTTTACTAATTTATGCAGTGATAGCAAGTTTCAGACGAGGCGCGGTACCAAATGCATGATTATTAGCAAAATTAAAAAATGTCACTTACTTCAGGGATAACCCAAAGAAACAACTTCGCATAGAGAAGATCTATCGAAACACCACTAAATTTGAATCTTATCACAGGAACATGAGCATCAGGTACAGGATGCAGTTCTGAGACTTCGCTCATTTCAGACAGCATTCTATGTAGCTCACCAAAGAAATCTTCCTGAATGCAGTAAGAAAAACAGTCCTCAGTCCATCAAACAACAAGAATTGAACAATGGAAGAATTGGAGCAAAGGAGGTCATGAAAGCAGATCGCACTTCTCTTGTTGCATGTCTAGGTCCCACGCATAGTGTATCTATATCTGCACCAGGGCCATGCACCTAAAAATATTAAAAAGAAGAAAAGAAAAGTTGAACTTTACTGTAAATTCAATAGGGACATCAGAACAGCGCATAGAAAGAAAAGCTCATAAATATGTAGGAAGTTATGGGAATGTGATTCAAACAATAGGTTTCTATAACCAAATAGAATCACCACTACCCAGGAAATACTCATCTTGTCATGGAAAGACTGACCCCGTTACAAACTTAAATCAACTAAGACATAACTTCAGGTACATGCTCACCTCAAGCTCTCTAGCAGCAGCTGGATTCCTACGTTCTAGACCTTGTTATAGTTTCAAGCAAAACAATTCAATGACGGAATCATCCCTACCCCCTCTTCCACATCTTAAACAGCATTTCCAGGATTAAAATAGGTAAAAGAAACCTATGAGAAAGAGCCCAACTGTAGAGGTGTATAATAAGAATAAGTGATAGAAAAGCTATATCCGTGGAAAAGAAGATTAGCACCTCCAATCAGAACGTCTGACAGATGGGATAAGAGGCAAGAAGACAAAACCAGCAAACAAGCTCCTATCAAAGGAAAATTTATTTGTGCATCATATTATTGCCAATTTTAACCCCTTAACCTCAACATAATCACACCACTATTCTGTTCCTCCCTCAAGAGCGTCATATGTTTATATCCTTCAATCCATTGTCAAATCCAATTCATAAGAGTGCACTAAAATGAACCAAATATCTTCTAAAGCATTATAACAAGGAGTCCTGACAACTTTAAAGTTCTTAATCCTGATAACTAACTCTCTTTCCATAGAAGAAAAGAAGTTTACGGTACCCCAAGCCGATAAGAACCAAACGTGAATATTTTTGCATTCGCTTCTTGAACCAGTTGCTCATTCAGCCCCTTTGCACGGCTTATTGATTTGACCCATATCTTCACAATCTGTCACAACACGACATAATAAACTGCATCAGAATGTGATTCCACAGATCTGACAGTACTCTCTTACATGACACATACAATGAAGCAACAGCAAATGCATTGGCAAAAACAGTGTTTAACTTTGCAGAAAGAAACACGCGGAAGTTGAGAAACAGCTCAAGGCACAACATTTGCCTAAGCTGACAGACATTTAATGAAGGACCTAACCTGGTCCAGTCTGCCAAGCACTTCCTCTCTACTCACAGCCTCCTCTTGACTCTCATACAATCCAGCATCTTGCAAAAACTAACATAGCAGAATTCACAGGTTAATAAACTGTCAAAGAACATTTAAGATTCATGCAACCAAAGTAGACAATTTGGCAAAAGGAAGAACCTTTTCTAGCTCGTGGGTCTTTATCACATCATCCTCTGTTGGTCCACTCAAAGAAATGGGTTCTGTGATGCCCAAGCGCTGGCCACTACTACGATTGCTTAATAAGGGATTCCCCATTTAGAAATTGGCTATAATTTTTTTTCCTCGAATACTCACTTTTTTGTGTTCTTTTTTCTCTTTAATTTTTTTTTTCCTTTCCTTCTTTGTTCAGAGTCTTTCACGGAGTGGCAGGGAACTGTTAGCAAAATTTAGACTATATTACCAATTTCCCTACAAGAAAATCCAAAGGAACTTAACAAGCAAGAAAAAGATAATCGCAATGAACTAATCGTCACTGTACAGAGCAGGGAGGAAGAATCCACTTAGAATTTGAACCCGAAGCTACAAAAAAAATTCCAACTTAAAAAAAAAACCCACAAGAAGGGAAAACACCAACAGGGTAATATATAAACCCGAGATTGCTTTTCTATCACTAAGCAACTGAATACAAATTGATCTTGCTTCCTCTTCTTCTTCTTCTTCTTCTTCCCCCCAAAAAGCAAACCCTAATGGTAGAGGAGCGAGTAATGATGACCCAGAACGAAAAAGAGCCTCCACCGATCAAAAGGGCTTCAAGATCTCGATCATATCCTGTCGTCTGTGCAGAATCATGAGCCGTGCGGCTTCAAATTTCCCCGGATTTCAGCGAAAATTACTAAAACCTGCGAGGTCGGCAGATAACGCAGACATCAATTGAGAGGTAATGACAATTGAGAGAGAGGGAGAGAGAGAGGGAGAGAGATTACAATGTCGTGATGAAGATATGAAGGAGAAGAAGAAGAGGAGAGCTGCGAGGGTGGGCGTTTCTGGTGAACAGTGTTGGAGTTCAACACCTGATACAAGAAAAAGCAAAGCTCACTCTCTCCTCTTATTGGCGGTGAACTTGGGCAAAAGTTGGTTTGACTTGTCAAACCTTAGAGTGCAAGTGGATGAAGCTTTGGAATTTCGGCAGATTGAGGGGGGTTCCTTTGGCGGTGGATTGCAGCCATCATTTTTGACCTTCACATGCAAGCCATTGAAAAGTCAAGTGCTAAAATATATATATATATATATTGCCGCAAAATTATTCACACACACTTATTAGATAAATAATTACGGTTATCCGACCGTTTCTATCCTGAATTTTTTTCATGCAATATGTAATAAATCATCTGAAAATTGATCAACCCTTGGGTACGTTTATTTGAGTGAAAGTAATTTTTTGGAATTTCACACATTTGGTTCATCGAAAATGACTTAGATTTTGAAAAATGATTTATTCTTTACAAAGTCAAAAATATTTCTGACTATGAATAAATATTGATGCTTGGACCAAAAACTTTACGCTTGGGTAAGGAAACCTCAACGCTCAATTCTAGGCCCATGGCAGCAGAGTTGGGTACCAAGGGTAAGTATGGGTCCAATGAGGCATGCCCATGACACTGATACCCATGCTTGAGACTCGATACTGTTACTCAAGATTAGGGGCGTGCAAACTGGACCGGACCGGCTTGGGACCGGTCCAGCCCTGGCGGGTTGGTCCGATCCTTGAGATTGGCGGTCCGGTCCCTGATCCCAATAAACAGGACCGGTGACTGGACGGTCCGGTCCCCGGGTTCCATGGTTTGGGATTGGACCGGCCCGGCCCGGACCTGACCGGCAATGTATTTTTTTTTTAAGAAAAAAAGATCCACAAAAGCAGGATCATCCTTGGATGAACTCTGACTTATTTATTTACTTGTAAGTTTTGGTGTTAGTAAAAGCGTTAAAGTGGTGTTTTCAATTGGTGGCGAAAAGGACTTCTAATTACTTTTGTTATGATGAAATCCTCATGACCATGCATGATTTTTAAATTAACAATATTTTAGCCTCTTGACATTCTCAGGGTTGGACGAATTCGGATGTAATATGCGCAGCCTTACGTTTCAGTCGAATTGCACATGAGCGGGAGCTTTGTGCACTGAGCTAGCCTAGTAACTGTAACACGAGCGGGTTGAACGTAGTAGTAGGCTTTATAGCGGTTGGGCCGGGACCAAGACCGGACCGGACCGCCGGTCCTGGTCCTATCCGATCCCGGTCCGATCCATGGTCCCGAAATTATGGGGCCCAGACTATTGGTCCGGTCCCCGGGTTCATGCCGAGACCGGATAGGCCAGGACCATGCACACCCCTACTCAAGATTCCAGCTCCAAGGCCCAGGTCCATTAAGATTAGGAATGGGACTCTCCTTTTGATCCTAATACTTTAAAAATGTATGAAAGCAAAGATGTCAAACTTGATGAAGAAGGCATGCACGAAGAGAATCTCTGTGTCGATGCGAATAATCATGGTGATTATAGCCGAACGGAGTTGGAGGATCATTCGTTACCTTCTTCTCCAATATCTTCTTTGGGCTCATCACCATCGACTTTTTCAAACAGTGTTGATGAACGGATAGTTTCTAGATCGAGAAAATTATCCCAAATTTATGAAGCTATTGATGAGCTTCATCTTATATGTCTTTTGTCTAAGGAAAAAAAAAATGGTGGTAAGCCATGAACGGTGAAATCGAAACCATGGAGAAGAATAAAAAATGGGAGCTTGCTATTTTTCCAAAGGACAAGAAAGTAGTTGGTAAAAAATGTGTGTACAAAGCCAAGAAGAACAATAAAGATGAAGTGACAAGATACAATGTTAGACTTGTCGCAAAAGGATACAAGCAAAAGGCCGGTATCAACTATGAAGAAGTCTTTGCCCCCGTCATCCGCATGTAAACAATTAGATTGATCATTTCCATTGCAGTCAAATCAGCATTTTTAAATGGCATTCTTGATGAAGAGATTTCTGTCAGACAACCCATGGGATTTATTGCCAAAGGCCATGAAGACAAAGTATTGTGGTTGAAGAAAGCTCTATATGGGCTTAAGCAAGCATCGAGAGCATGGAATTCTAGAATTGATGTTGACTTCAAGACAAATAGATTTACTCAATGTCCATATGAACATGCACTTTACTTGTAACAAGAAAAAGGTAATGTTCTATTGGTCCATTTATATGTCGAAGACCTTGTTTTTACAGGAAACAATCCATCGATGATCAATGCTTTTAAGGAACCCATGGTGAAGGAATTTGAGATGACTAATAATGGTATCATGAATTTTCTTCTTGGGATAGAAGTAAAACAAAGTGCCTATGGAATCTTTATTTCCCAAAAAGGATATATTCAAAATACCATTGAAAAATTCAATATGAAGAAGTGAACATTGGTTAATATATGAATAGAGTGCGGGGCCAAACTTTGGAAGTTTGATGATGGTGGCGATGTTGATCCAACATATTACTAAAGCTTAATCAGGAGCTTGAGGTATTTGACATGTGGGAGATCAGACATTATTTATTGTGTTGGGATTGTTAGTCAATATATGGAGAAACCAAAATCGTCTTATCTTTAAGCTGCAAAGAGGATACTTCGCTACAACAAAAGTAATGTCTCTCATGGCTTACACTATTCTTTATCTAAAACTTTTCATTTTAAAAGTTATTCAGAAAACGATTATGGGGAGGCATCAATGATCAAAAGAGTACTACAAGCTTTGTCTTTTTTTTTTGTGACATTGCTTTCACGTGGTCATCAAAAAAGCAACCAAGTGTTACTGTATCGACGTATGAAGCTGAATATGTAGCTGCATCTTCACGTGTTTGTCATGCAATATGGTCAAGAAGACTGCTCAAAGATATTCATACGGTGCAGGTGAAAGAAACATAGATTTTTGTCGCTAATAGTCCTACTATTACTTTGGTAGAAAATCTAGTCTTTCATGAATGACGCAAGCACATCGATGTTCGATATCGCTTCATTCAAGAACAAGTGAGAGAAAAAGAGATTGAAATCTCACATGTGCAATCGGGAGAGCAAGTAGCTGACATTTTTACTAAACCCTCAAGATCGATGCATTTCGAAAGTTCAAGAGCATGCTTGGAATGATTGATGGAAGAGATTTTGGTTTAAGGAGGAGTGTTAGCAATTAAACCAAATTCATGAATGTTATCGATAAGCATGCAGATGTCCATTCGATCGACTTTCAAGATGGATGCGCGAATCAAGACTTGTCTTTGTTGTAGTGTAGTTTTCAAGAGTCATTATTATGTGAGTTTATCAAGAGGCTATTCGTATTCCAATGTGTATGTAATGCTATATATATATGTGCACCGCGTCTGTTCGTACTTTTAGAGTAAATCAAGAGTCGTATAACAAATCTATATAAAAGCATGTCTTGTAGCTATTTTGGTATGAGAAAATCAGCATGAATACGTAAGTTTGGAAAAATCCTCTTGATCTCCTCCTCCTTCGTGAGTGCTTTGTAATTTGTGAGTGCTTGTTCTCCACCTTTGATTTTTCCCATTTCTACTTCCTGCCACCACCGTTCTTTCCAGCAATCTCTTGCTTCCGGTCTTTGCATCCGCACCCATGCTGAGTCCTTTATGTGCCACAGCAGTTCCTCCGACTGGCGTTTTGATTAATGCTTTGTCGGTTGCCAGACATTAGCCCCAGTCGTGCCGAGTCCTGACCGTTACTCCTGTCCATTCTTCAACAACACCTGGCCGTCCATGCGCTTCTCGAGGTTCCTCTCGCCAATCCTGTTCAGACGTCCACAATTCCTGCAATCCCAAAGAACCCTCTAACTTACGGTCTCATCCTCCTCGCCAAAGCCATCGTAATCTTGTCCTTGTCATCGTCGTGGAAGTGTGGTCCTTATTGCTAGACATCCTACACCAAGCACAAGCCATCGGAGTCCTTTTGGAGAGTGATGCTCTCGTTTTCCTTCATCCCCCCTTGGGTGGCGTTCTTGTTTCTTTATTCTATCCAAGGTAAGCTTTCATTGCTAATCTTAGTGGTGATGGAATTAATGTTCTTTTACATGACTGGTGTGAGCACTTGACTCTCGTTTTGTGATGCCCATGTTTTTTATTCATGGGAGCCGCACGCATGACAGCTAGACCCATAAAACGAGTGAGTCGGGTTAGATTTGGATCAGATGGAACACAGTCATAAGCAGATGACCACTTTAACTCGTTTTGATCAATTTCTGCGCAACGCAAATCTAATGACCCATAACCAACCAGACCCATTCCCGAATTGATTCATATTCCTAAAACACTTTCATAAATAACATAATCTAGGAAAACTCATGCCCACATTGAGATGAGAGTGCGGAGCAAGTGAGGGCTTAAGAGAAAATGAAGAAAGAGTCGTAGAGATATATAAATAAGTTATAAACTCCTTTATTACTTATTTACCACCCCTTGACACACATATTATATTTAAACCGACTTATGATCTATTTGTTGAATATGACTAACCCATATAACAATTTAACTGATCATATCTAAGTTGAAAAATAAATTTATGACCCATTTTGACAGGTCTAATAACAACCATCATGTCCAGAATGACGACGGTGCAATGTGGTCGGCGATTTTCCTTTTCAAAGGAATGGAAACCACTCAAAAAGGTAAACAAACTAACAAATCTTTCTAGAAGCGTCGAAGCATGAATTGGTGTCCTCCCTTAACTATGACTATCTCAAATCATGTTAAAAGCGATGACTATGATTTCAGTTTATCGGGCTGCTTTTAACTACAAAGTTTGTCTTAACTATTTGTAATACGTCAGACATTGTGATGACATTCATTATAGTTATTTGATCATTTTTTATTGGGCTTTTGCATTACTTAGTTAAAGATTAATATTGTCAGGCGGTTCTTTCTAAACCTAATTTCTTAACGGAAACCGCAATTGATAGTCCTATTAAATACACACTATGAAACTGAAAACTAATATTGACTAGGTTCTATTTGGGTTTTTTTATTTATTTATTAACTTTTTGTGAATTTTTACGACATTGTCACTTCTACTTGTTTTTATCTCGAAAAACTCGAAAATCTACAAAATATTCAAAATATCAAATACTATTAAGTGTAAAATGGTATGTCGATTATTATTATCAAAATTATTTCTCGTTTATTGGCCTTGTTTCTACCGGACAAACAAGTCATAAGGTTCCAAGCGCAAATTTTGTGGTCAATAATGGACCGTTTTATTGGCATTATCCGTTACTATATAATTGTCTCAATTTGGTTGGTTGATGTGGACTATGTTTAGCTCGTCTTACACCTTGCATTAACCAAATTAAGCAGTATTGGATCTTCGCGACTAAAGATTAGATCTCCAATTATTTACTGATTAAAGAATAGATCTCCAATTATTTTCGTTTCCGATTTTGAACGGGGCGAATATATGAATTATAGGTTTTTCTAAAATGTGTTGCTAATTTAGTAAATATTATTATTATTAAATTACAAAAACAAATTGTATTGAATGTTAAAATGAATCGCATCCAAATCAGTTTCCTAGTTTAGAATTGCATATTTTGGAGTCATGTAGTAATTTAGAAAAATACCTTTACGTAGATTTAGGATTTAATTTGGATTGTTTCTTAGTTTAAATTAGGTAATTATGTAGTCCTTATTTTAGCTTTAAAAGGAAATCGCAAAAAAAAATATATAACATGCATATTTCATAAAGAATTAGTTTCATGGTTTCACGTCAAATTTCCATGTCATATCCATGTCATCATGATGTCCACATCATCATATCCACGTCACTTAATTCATGTCACTTAGTGATTACAGGCCTAGGTTCATAATTTGCATGTCATAGTAGAATAGTCCATATTTGATGGTCATTTAAACAATCCATATCACATATCATTCGTTTCAATTTCGACTTCATGGACATATTTTAGATTAAAATTTGCGTTTCATGCATGGCATATAGTATAATTTTTCTTTTAAAAAAATCTGAAAGTAATTAAACGATATTGTTATTAGAAATCATGTTTAGGGAATGCAAACATCGTTTAGTTAACATTTTGCAGAACACTTGATGTTTTGGACCTAATGGAGCTTTTGTCTTGCTTTTTGCCCTATTTTTAACGATTCATTTACTGCTTTGATTTATTGAGTATTACATTATTGACCGTGCACCCGCACGGTCACCCATTGTATGATAGTGATTAGGATTAATATTGTCCAACATTGCTTGCAAAATATTTTTGAAATAAATAGAAAAAGTATCAAAGGAGCGTTACATTAATCTAGCGTAACCTAGTACCCACGTTCATGATATCTCTGGTTCGCAGAAATAAAATGTTATCCCACACTTTACTCTGTTTCTGTTGGACTTGTAATAGATTAGTGACGACTTCAAATTTGAATTGATTTGCATTTCTAATTAATTATATCAAAACCCTAAAGTGGCAAATAAGATGGGCTAGAGAGAGTCCGCGC
Source organism: Rhodomyrtus psidioides (assembly GCA_021437785.1). NCBI lineage: Eukaryota > Viridiplantae > Streptophyta > Magnoliopsida > Myrtales > Myrtaceae > Rhodomyrtus > Rhodomyrtus psidioides. The sequence continues at coordinate 4,896,365 of JAILYB010000015.1, read as the reverse complement.
TAAGTCTTTGGCTTAGTAGTCAATTAGCTTTCCTTTTGGTGGTTCACCTCGAGGAAGGTTGCTACACCTAATTTAAGTTAGGTCATTGTTGCGGAAAACGTCAAGAGATGGGCAAATTCAAGCGCGTAATAGCAAGGATGAAAACAAAATAAAACATGATGCATGATATACGTGGAAAACCCAAAACGAGAAAAACCACGAGGAGAGAGATGTGTTTCACTATCTTCAATAACGAGTACAAGCGTACAATCAAAGATCTAAAGATCTGACAAGAAGAAAGTGAAAACAAAGGGTTTCGGGGCAGAAGCTAAAGTAAGCATCCCCATGAGATATCCAAGATATCTTTTTTATAACCCCCATCTAAGAAACCCTAAAACAAAGTGAATGGTCCAAAATAAGCTTATCACAAATTTGGAAGTCAGAATATAACAAATCTCCACCTTGACTTCAAATCTCTAGAAGAGCATTTTGCCAAACGCCACAAGACCTCTCTCCCTCACCTTCAAGAGTGACCACACAAGACCACCCGCCAAACGGTAGAATTAATGACGCACACCCCTAAGCCTACGTGAGCATACTCGATGTAGGAAATAAGGGATGAACCGCCATCAACACCGCCTAAGCAATTCAAATGGTGAGAACACCAACCAAATCCAAACAATGTTTGAACTTGGTCAAAGGAATTGGTTTAGTCAGCATATCTGCTGGATTATCCGCTATAGGTACTTTCTTCACTGTTAATGTACCTTTAGCAACCTCATCACGCACAAAGTGATAACGAATATCGATGTGTTTCGTTCTCTCGTGATACATCGCGTTCTTGGTTAACTGAATTGCACTTTGGTTATCGCAAAAGATAACGGAGGCTCCCTCCTGCTTCACCCCAAGTTCTGTAACCAAACGCTTCAACCAAAGAGCTTCCTTTGCTGCTTCCGTTGCTGCCATATACTCTGCTTCGGTGGTAGATAAAGCAACTATATCTTGTAAAGTTGCTCTCCAACTAACTGCGGAACCACCAAGCATAAAAACATAACCTGTCAAAGATCTCATTTTATCGAGATCACCTGCATAGTCAGAATCAACGAAGCCAACAACTAAATGCCTTGTATCACAACATCTATCAAAGACCAAACCAACATCTGGGGTACCCCGGATATATCGAAGAATCCACTTCACTGCTTGCTAGTGAGCTTTACCTGGATTTGCCATATACCTGCTCACAACACTAACTGCTTGGGAAATGTCTGGACGAGTGCATACCATAGCATACATAAGACTATCCACAGCACTAGAATATGGAATTCGAGACATCTCATCTTCCTCTTCTTTGGTTTTCGGTGACAAAGACGCAGAAAGTCTAAAGTGGGACGCCAAAGGAGTACTTACCGGTTTAGCATTCTTCATACCGAAACGTTCAAGTACTTTCTCAATATATCCCTTTTGTGAAAGGTATAACTTCCAAACCTGTCTATCTCTACAAATTTCCATACCTAGAATTTTCTTGGCAACTCCAAGATCCTTCATCTCAAATTCCCTGCTAAGTTGTTTCTTTAATAACTGTATCTTTGACATGTCCTTCGCTGCAATAAGTATGTCATCCACATACAATAGCAGATAAACAAAAGAACCATCACGCAATTTTTTATAGTACACACAACTGTCATGCGCACTTCGCGAGTATCCATGACTTAACATAAAGCTATCAAACCTCTTGTACCATTGTCGTGGAGATTGCTTGAGACCATACAAAGAGCGTTTCAACTTGCAAACATGATCTTCTTTACTCTCAACAATGAATCCCTCTGGTTGAGACATATAAATTATCTCATCAAACTCGCCATGCAGAAAAGCGATCTTGACATCAAGTTGCTCAAGTTCTATATCATAAAGGACTACCAAAGCGAGCAACACACGAATGGAACTATGTTTCACAACTGGAGAGAACACTTCATTGAAGTTGATCCCTTCCTTCTGACTAAAGCCCTTCACTACCAAACGTGCCTTGAATCTTTCATCTTCAACCCCTAAAATTCCCTCTTTTCTTTTGAAAATCCACTTGCATCCAACTGCTCTTTTTCCCTTAGGCAATTTCACAAGATCCCAAGTTTGGTTCTTATGAAGAGACTCCATCTCTTCATTCATCGCAACAAGCCATTTCTCAGATTTAGAACAAATAGTAGCTTCACGAAATGTAGAATGTTCTTCAATACCAAGCTCTTCATCAACTGTAAGAGCATATGCTACCAAGTCAGCAAAACCATACCTTTGAGGAGGCTTAATTTGTCTTTTAACTCTCCTTGCAGCTAAACTCTGAGGTTGTTCAACTTCTTCTACTTCTTCTTTAATCGAATCTGAGTCTTGTTGCTCACTGTCACTTTCTGGCTGAATAAGAATGTCTTCAGAGGTTCTTTATGGATACTTTACACTAAACTCCACCTTTTTCGTTGTATTATATTCTTGAATATCTATAGACTCAACAACTTTTCTTTGATCAAGCCTAGAATTTTCATCAAAAGTAACATCCCTACTGATTATAAATTTTGGTGACTGAGGATCAGAACACCACAATCTATATCCCTTAACTCCATCTGTATAACCAACAAAAATACCTTTCTTGGCTCTAGGTTCAAGCTTACCATCTTTTACATGATAATAAGCGGGACATCCAAATACTTTCAATACAGAATAATCAGAAGGTTTACCAGACCATACCTCGTTTAGAGTCTTACATTCAATAGCAGTAGAAGGAGAACGATTCACCAAATAACATGCCATGTTCACGGCTTCAACCTAGAAATCTTTATTAAGTCCAGCATTAGAAAGCATACATCTAGCTCTTTCTAAAAGTGTTCGGTTCATGCGCTCTGCCACCCCATTCTGCTGAGGCGTATACCTGACTGTTCGATGTCGAACAATCCCTGAATTTTCACAGTACTTATTAAAATCACCTCCGCAAAACTCAAGACCATTGTCTGTTCTGAGATGCTTTATCTTCTTACTAGTTTGATTTTCAATCAATATCTTCCACTTCTTGAACGTATCAAAGACGTCACTTTTACGCTTCAAGAAATAAACTCAAACTTTCCTAGAAAAGTCATCAATAAATGTCAGAAGATAAACTGCACCACCTTTAGATGTAATCTGTGCAGGTCCCCACAAATCGGAGTGAATATAATCAACTGTGCCCTTCGTCGAGTGCACCCCAGTACTGAAACTAACTCTGCGATGTTTCCCGTAAACACAATGCTCACAAAAATCAAGTGGAACTGTATGCTCCACACAGAGTAAACCACGCTTACTCAGGATAGTCATTCCTCTTTCGCTCATGTGACCCAACCGCATGTGCTACAACCTTGATTTATCAGAATCTAAAGAAGATGATATATTTAAAGAACCCACAACGGTACTTCCCTGCAGAACATAAAGACTATTCTTCTTGTTACCTCTCATCACAATCAAGGAGCCCTTTGAAATTTTCAAAACTCCACCTCCACCAGTATACATGCATCCAGTGGAGTCCAAACTTCTCAAAGAAATAAGGTTCTTCTTCAAATCTAGGATGTGCCTAACATCTGTCAAAGTTCTTACTACATTGTCATGACGTTTGATCCGCACCGTACCAATACCCACAATCCTACAAACTGCATTGTTACCCATCAAAACTGAACCACCAGTGACTTTCTCATATGTGTGGAACCAATCTCTATTTGGGCACATATGGTATGAACAAGCCGAATCCAAAATCCATTCATCGTCTATACGACAATTCGAAGACAAAACAGTAAGAACATTATCTGCATTAGCAGACTCATTATCCTTTACCAGACTAGCCGAATCAGAGCTGTTCATCGACCTTTTCCCCTTAGCTTTAAGCAAAGGACACTCGATTTTATAGTGTCCGAACTTGTGATAATAGTAACATTCAACATTTTTCTTGTCCTGGCTTGATCTAGATTTTGAACGCCCTTTAGAATTATTGCGTCTATCCCGATGATTCGACCTTCCCCTAACAACTAAACCATCTGCTTTATCTGCACTACTACTCATATTCAACTTTGTACGCATCTCCGCGGAATTCAAGATGGCAATATGTCAATATGTAATCTATCTTAAGCTTGTTGGAAAGAATTCAAGATGGCATTAGTAGAACCACTATAAACTTCAAAAGGATGATACAAACACCCAAGACCTATGTCTTAAGATTGTTGGAGGGTATTCATAATGGCACTAGCTAGAAGAACTTACAATCAGATGACAAGAGCACAAAACTAAATTGGCAGAAGCACAAACTCTGAGTCGGCAGAAGCACTACACTGAGTCGGCAGAAGCACAACACTGGATCGGCAGAAGCACAACACTGGATCGACAGAAGCACTAGCTTGATGAACAGTACATCCGATGATATTAAATCAGAACTAAACACACTGAAATTACAATGACAAGTCTAAAAATTGAAATTGACACAAATACCGAGGCCTGTCTACACAGTTTCCTTAAGACAGATTCGCCCCCTCTCGTATGTGCTTTGAGGTTTCGTGGGCGTCTATCTCCCAGGATACAACGGTAAAACAGCTACAGAGGCAAGCACAGCACTCCATAACTTTCGACGAACTTGAACCAAACGCGAACACCATCAAACACAATGCATATGCAGATCTATGTCCTCTGACTCCTCTAACTTCTTTCCCTTTACTAGAATGGGAGGTCACCTATATATAGGGTCAGTGGAAGCATTTCGGAGACAAGAAAGAACGGCTAAATAAATCTGCCGTTATAACTTTAATTATGTAACAGCCGAACCATAACAGGTAGAACCATAATAGCATAGCTGTTATGCTTCTGTTAACGGCAGAGTCATAAATAACAGAACCGTTATGCTTCTATTAACGGTAGAGCCATAAATGACAGAACCGTTATGCAATTAATTCTATAACGGCCGAAATTAATGCCATTAACTTGCTGTTACTTTCAAGGTGTTCTTTGAGAAATAATTTCTCATTCACTCACCCATCAAAATATCTCATATTTTCCAACAATCCCTACATGAATGAAAATTATTTTGGTTTTGACTCTGTGATAGTGTTCAACAAATGAAACCTGCATAGGATAGGTAGGTATCACCCTTTGGACCTTCCCTTGTGAAAGTATATTTAAATTACCAGCTGTCCAGTAGACATGATGTCCTTGAACTGTCCTGCTTTCTTAGTAAATGATCCATACACTTCACACAGGAATCATCTAAACGTTTGTTCAGTTCTCATGAGTATGTTCGTTTTGGCCATGAACATCGTTCTGGTTCTGCGAGAGTTTCTAAAGAATTCAGCCCTAAAAAATTCTCCTTTGAAGCGGCCCCACTTTTCTCTCACATAGGTGATTACTTAATCTTGAGTAACTGATTTACTCCACTTAAGAATCATTAAAGCATAATTGCTATCCTTTTCTTGATAAACCCCCACAATAATTGATTTTTCTCCACATATGTGAGGGATATCAAATCATTGTTTCTTTTATAGGAATAGTTTGAGGGATAGACTCCCACAGTGATATCATTCAGTTCATATAATTAGGTTGTCCCTTTGAACCTAGATCTTGGGATCTCCAATCAGCTAGGTTGGGTTTTCTGTTATACAAACTTTTCTGTAATGTGCTGCAATCCCATTCCTATTATTGATTTTCTCAACTAACTCTTTGTTTAACCCTTTGGTTGGTGGATCCGCACTATTATCCTTTGACTTTACGTAGTCAATAGAGATAATTCCAGTTGAGAGTAGTTGTCTAATGGTATTATGTCTACGACGTATATGTCTAGACTTACCATTATACATGTTACTTTGTACTCTTCCAAACGCAGATTGACAATTGCAATATATACAGAATGGTGGCATAGGCTTTTGCCATTTTGGAATATCCTCTAAGAAATGGCATAGCCATTCAGTCTCTTCATCACATTTATCCAAAACTATAACTTCGGATTCCATTGTAGATCTGGCTATAACAATTTGTTTATAGGATTTCCCAAAGTATGGCTGCATCTACTAATGTGAATTCATATTCACTAGTAGATTTTGGAACATCCACTTTTGTGAGACACCCCCACACTCGTAAACATTTGTAGGGTGGTTTCCTACCTTTCCACAGCTCATAAGGGGTTTTATCCTCTTTCTTTCGAGGTACCTTATTAAAAATGTAATTCTTTGATAAAGTAATTTTACCTCAGATATTTTGAGGTTACTTCATCTATAATTCCATGTTGTGCACAAAATTCATCAATAAGTGCTTCTCATTGCCTTAATCACTTCTCAGACTTCATTCTTATAGAGAACAAATTTCTCTTAAGACTTCGTCTTTGCTCTTAAGCAAATAGACATAGCATTATTTAGTGCTATCATCGATAAATGTAATAAAATATTTATTACCACATCTTATTTGTATGAATTTCAATTCACAAACATCACAATGAATCAATTCAGTGTTTCTCTCACACGGAGAGCCTCTATTGACTGATTCCTTTTGCGCAGAGAACCTCTGTAGACTCATTTCTTTCATGCGCAGAGCCTCTGTAGACTCATCTCTTTCGCACGCAGAGTCTCCGTCGAACTATTGTCGCGTTTAGAGTCTCCATCGAACTCTTTGCTCTTAGAGCCTCTGTTGAACTCTTTGCGCTTAGAGCCTCAGTTGAACTCTTTTGCGTTCAGAGCCTCTATTGAACTTTTTGTGCTCAAAGTCTCTATTGAGGGGAAAAGTACACTGCAAGTGCCTTAACTTTCGTACGGCGTGCACTTAAGTGCCTTAACTTTCAAAGTGTTCACTTGAGTGCTAACTTTTTTTCAATTAGTGCACTTATGTGCCTTCACTTTCAAAGTATTCACTTGAGTACCTAAACTTTTAAAAAGCGTTCACTTGAGTACCAACTTCTTTTAAAATCGTTCACTTTAGTGTCAACTCCGATAAGCCACGTCAGCATAAATAATAATAAAAAAATGCCACGTGTCGGATTTTGGATGAGCCACGTCAGATTTGGCACTGAAGTGAACGATTTTAAAAGAAGTTGGTACTCAAGTGAACGCTTTTTAAAAGTTTAGGCACTCAAGTGAACACTTTGAAAGTTAAGGCACTTAAGTGTACGCCGTACGAAAGTTAAGGCACTTGCAGTGTACTTTTCCCCTCTATTGAGCCTTTCCGTTTAGAGCCTCTATCTCTATTTAACTCTTTGCATTCACAGCCTCTATCGGACTTCTTGTGTTCAGAGTCTCTGTTGAACCTTTTGTATTCACAGCCTCTGTTGAAGGCGTCGATTACGTTTCAAGCAATTTCCTCCGCATAAGAGGGGAAGAATTGCTTTTTGAAACTCAGCATCATATGCCTTCCATATCTTGATATGGTTGGCCTTATCGTTGCTCTTGGTATATCACCACAACAACGCATTTTCCAAATACAAGGGTACGGTGTTCACACGCACCTTGTCATCCCTAGCTCATTGGGTTTCCAAGTATCGAATCTCCTCTCATAGGAAGTTGTCCACATACTTGGAATTCCTTGAGCCTTCGAATTTCTCGGGCCAAGGGACATTCACTCTATGCGGCACGGGGATCGCCCCGTTCACACGCCCAGAATCAAGCATGGCCATCTTGACCTCTAGCTCGATCGACCCATCACGTAGCTCGGTCTAAGGATTCACTCAAGTACATAAAATCAACCTGAATCTCATGCAAGATCACTTGAATTTCCTGCACTTGATTGATTACAGTTTTAGAATCCACCGTCATATAATCAAGGAATCGTCCGACAACAAATTTCTTTGTTCCAGTATCCTTTGTTTTATATTTTTGGTTAAGGATTCTTATAATTCCTTTGACGTCCTTATTGTACAATAGTCATTGTACAATGAGTCATGTAAGCCATTCATGACATAATTCATACATAGGAAGTCAGAATGCTTTCAAGCCTCAACTGCATTGATGGCTTGCTTAGGAGGTTCCTCAATCAAGAATCTCGCAAGATTCAAGATTGTTAAAAAAACTAAGCCTCAACAGCATTGAAGGCTTACTTATATGTTTCTCCATCGGATACCTTAAAAGGTCTCTCAGTCAAGAATCTCTCAAGATTCAAAGTTGTTAAATACAACAATATCTTTTTTCTAGCCACCTTTTAAAGTTCAATCCGTTGAACTTTTCATATTTCTCACCATAGTGGACAGAAGCGGCGGTAGAGGCAGAGGATGATCCAGGCAGATGCAGTTGGACAGCAGAGGCAGCGCCTTTGAAAATGTCGTCAGCAGTTACATCAACAACTCTATTTTCAATAGCCATCTGAATGCCTTTGGTGATGTCGTCAGTAGACACATCGACAACTTTGTTTCCAGTAGCCATCTGAATTCTCAATATGTAATCTGTCTTAAGCTTGTTGGAAAGAATTCAAGATGGCATTAGTAGAACCACTATAAACTTCAAAATGATGATACAAACACCCAAGACCTTTGTCTTAAGATTGTTGGAGGGTATTCATAATGGCACTGGCTAGAAGAACTTACAATTCAATGACAAGAGCACAAAACTAAATTGGCAAAAGCACAAACTCTGAGTCGGCAAAAGCACTACACTGAGTCGGCAGAAGCACTAGCTTGATGAACAGTACATCCGATGATATTAAATCAGAACTAAACACACTGAAATTACAATGACAAGTCTAAAAATTGAAATTGACACAAATACCGAGGCCTGTCTACACAGTTTCCTTAAGACAGATTCGCCCCCTCCCGTATGTGCTTTGAGGTTTCGTGGGCGTCTATCTCCCAAGATACAACGGTAAAACAGCTACAGAGGCAAGCACAGCACTCCATAACTTTCGGCGAACTTGAACCAAACGCGAACACCATCAAACACAATGCATATGCAGATCTATGTCCTCTGACTCCTCTAACTTCTCTCCCTTTACTAGAATGGGAGGTCACCTATATATAGGGTCAGTGGGGGCATTTCGGAGACAATAAATAACGGCTAAATAAATCTGCCATTATAACTTTAATTATGTAACATCAGAACCATAACGGGTAGAACCATAATAGCAAAGCCGTTATGCTTCTGTTAACGGCAGAGCCATAAATGACAGAACCGTTATGCAATTAAGTCTATAATGGCCGAAATTAATTCCATTAACTTGCTGTTACTTTCAAGGTGTTTTTCGAGAAATAATTTCTCATTCACTCACCCATCAAAATATCTCATATTTTTCAACAAATAGCTCATGTCACATGTCATTAGTTTAAATTAAAATTCACATAGGCATAACTTAGATTGAAATTGCATCTCATGCGTTGCATAAAGTTTAATTTTTTAAACAAGAAAAATCCAAAAAGAATTAGTTAGCATTGCGTAATCACATTTCGATTTCATGTTTAGGTCATGCATACGACACATTATTGAAATAAGTAAGTGCCACGGCCCACGGGCAAAGAATAAACTTTCATTGTTGCTTCACTTAAAGCATCGAGGTTCTTTATCTTTTTCTCGAGCAATTAATTTATGGGCTTTGATTATTAGGAGTTATATTCTTTCTTGCGCACCCGCATGATCACTCTCACATGCTAGTGGTTTAGAATTAAAATTAACCCAGACTGCTTGCAAAACATTCGTGAAATAAAGGGAAAATGTACCGAAAGAGCGTTAGATGTAACTAGCGTAATCAAATCTTTACATCCATGAAATCTCTTATTTGTAAAAGGAAAAATGTTCTCCCACATCTCATTCGGGCTTCTAATCGACCCGTAATAAATTAGTGGCGACTCATAAATTGAATCGCTTTGCATGCTTAGTTAATTAAATCAAAACCTCAAAGCTGCGATTGGTGTATGCTCGGAAGAGTTGATGCTAAGTGTTTGCTTAGTAATCAATTAACTTTCAGTTGGCGGTGCACCTCGTGGAAGGTTGGGACAAACATATCTCTAAAGTGAAAGGTCATGCGTCTTTGTATAAACACGTGTTTTTTTTTTTTTTTTTTGGATTTAGCCGGAAGTATTCTGAGTGATAATATATTGTTTTTCTTTAATAGAAAACTATAAAAAAGCATTCTCACAGCAGCAAATATACGATGAACAAAGAATCAACCACCTTCGTCGCCTCATAGGAATGCCGAGGGAAGAGGTAACAACAAAAACAACTCGACAACGACAAAACGACACTGTTACGACAAAAACGACGTTCTCATGTCCCCATATCATTCGTCACCCTCCCATCCCACACTTCTATCGCAAGGAAAGGGCACGATGAACTGATTAAACCGCCGTCTGCTATTTAAGCTCACCTTGGAACCCCCCCATGACTTTCACCAATTGTAAATTGTTGTCCGACTAACTCTCTTAGCGTGTCTCCAAGACCTCATCTCTCGACAATACTCGAGAATAATTGCCATGAGATATACCGCAATAATCTCGATCCTTCTGCATTGTTGCCTCGCTCTGAAGGCCAACTCGACGATCCTGCGTAAGTACGAGTCGATTTTCAATTTCGGCGACTCTCTGAGCGACACTGGGAACTTCATCTGATCCCCGGAGGGACTTCCGGCCGTGCCGGAGTTTCCCTACGGAAAGACCTTCTTTGGGCGTCCGACCGGTCGCTTTTCAGATGGACGACTTATAATTGATTTCATCGGTACGTAGTTTTCTCCTAGCTCTTCTTCGCTTTCGTCGATGCACGCTTTTGCTAGGGAAAAGAACGGGCATTTCAAGCATAGGGCCGCTTGTTTTTGCGGCGAATATTCGGATCTTTAGCAGTGTGAAGGAAGGATTATATGAAAAATGCAGCGGAAGCAGTTGGGTTACCCTATTTGAAGCCATATCTCGAGGTAGTCAAAAACAGCTCAATTGATGCTCGCGGTGGAGTAAACTTTGCAGTTGCTGGTGCCACAGCGCTTGATCCGACATTCTTTGCAGATCGAAACATTGGAACGTTCACGATGACGAATCATTCCTTAAGCGTTCAGCTCGACTGGTTCAAGAAACACAAATCTTCTCTTTGCACAACACAACAAGGTAAATCGCAATTAACCTTTGTGTACTCCCATTTTTGCGCCATCGATCCTAGTCACTCAAGATATAAGCATCCATTGGGGTGATTTGGCAGATATCGCGTATATGTAGCTCGTAAATCTTTCACAGGATAACCGCTCGGAGTTGACGCATTTGATTGAGACTATTCGGATTTCCAATTCGGAAACCAAAGGTGATTTCGTTTGAACGCCATCAACTGCATGCAAGTTGTTCCGGGTCAAGGCCCCTTCGTCAGGCCAAAACCCCGAACTTTATCATTTTGCAGGGCTTGCAGAGCATCTCATGGTTCTCTAGATAGGCGGGTTTCTACTTCCATGTGCTCTGATTATAGTACACGAATATCCTGTCATTGTGATTTTTTCATTCGATTATCTGAGTCGTCTCGTCATTTGATTTTTGTTTTCGTTCTCTTCTTTGGCAGATTGTGAAACCTATTTCAAGAAGTCTTTGTTTCTAGTGGGGGAGATTGGCGGAAACGACTACAATTTTGCTTTCGCCAATGGTGCAATCTTTGAGCAGCTCCGTCCCATTGTGCCAATTGTCGTCGGAGCCATCGCCAACGCCGCCAGCGTACGGCCCTTCCCTTTTCTTGCCAGTGACATGAGCACAGTACCATCTGTTCAGCAAGATCTCACTAATCCGAGTTACTATCCTACGCGGTTATACCTTTTATTAAAGCACTCCGGTAAATCTATTTCCATGGCATGTTTGATTGTTTTAGATGCTCATCGAAGAAGGGGCGGTGGAGTTGGTAGTGCCGGGGATTTTGCCCATGGGTTGCTTGACGTCGTACATAATGACCGCCCCGCTCTTCGACAAGGACGACGTTAATTCGACAACCGGTTGCCTCAATTGTTATAATGCATTTGCCAGGTACCACAACGATAATCTCCAGCGAGAGTTGCAGGCTCTGAGACGAAAACATGGCCACGCAAGGATTATCTATGCGGATTACTATGGAGATTCCATGCGTCTCTTTGAATCGCCAAAACACTACAGTAAGTTCCCTTTCATCTTAGCTTCATGATCAACGGTGAATAGGCGTACACAACCTCCAATTATGGATATAGGTAGAAGATTTATCCTACTTTCCCTAAGCATCAACCTTTTGGTCCTTTTTATTAGTAATTCAAAACCCTTTTCCACGTAGAGAAGCTCTCTAAGGAAAAAAAGAAAAAGAAAATACGAATCTTGCATATTGAACTGAATTTCCCTGTGCTTGCTCAAGATATACTGGCAAGGATACCGCATGGTTCCTGATGAACTTACTCACCAGAGATGAATGTCCTCTTGTTTTCAGATTTCAGTACACTTAGACAAGAAGCTTGTTGTGGAGCTGGTGGACCATTCAATTTCAACGTCTCGATGATGTGTAGTTCCGGCTCCAGCAAGTGTAAAGATCCATCGGCTTTCATACTTTGGGACGGCGTTCACTTGACCGAGGCGGCGTATCAGCACATGGCCAACGGCTTGCTCGACGGCCCCTTCACTTGTCCACGTCTCGTGGGGATACACCGCATCGAGCTTCGATTCTAATTGCAGAAGATGAATGCAATGCTCATGGCCATTTCCCGCGTTCTTGTTTCGGACTTCCATCTTGTAAACATCTTCTTGTTGGATTATCATTCATTTGATGAGTCATGTGCACAGATGGAATCAAAAAATCTTTCGGATTGACTATTAATATTTCTCAATTACTGATTCTATGATCAGATCCTCTAAAATCAGGATATGAATTTATATATCTTCCATTTACAATTTTTTGAAGGGCTGACATATGAAATGCCAACTAGTATGATCAGATCCCACACAAATTTGCTCTCCTTATTTTCTTTTTATTCCCCTCATTTATTCCCATTTTTTCTTCTCTCTTTCTAAACCTCTCCTCCTTAACTCCGATGGATGTAGACCTCCTCCCCCGTTGTCATGCTCCGGTCGTCGCCATCTACCTCAATCCGAGCGACGCCATCAATAGGGGTGTCAACGGGCCGGGTCTCGGCCCGGCCCAAAAATATACAGTACCCAGCTCGATCTGGCCCGAGCCCGAATTACATATGGCCCAACTCTTAGGTTTGGGCCGGGTCGGGTCGGGTCGTCTTCATATGTTGTTGTTTTTAAAAAAAAAAAAATGGAATCAAGATCCCCATAGTGTTACAAAAAATATCTTTAACAACAGATTTTGAGCTCATCATTCCAAAGAAAAGCATGTCCAAATTGCACGCCCGCTTATCGTAATTAACGCAATGAATGAGCTCCTTTTGAAATTGCTCGCCAAGAAAAACACCCCTCTTCGCTTGTCGCCTCAAATTGGATTAGAAATCGTAATTTTTTACGCACTTGCACAAAGTTCTAAAGTACATTTACAAGAAAATAAGACAGACAAAGAAAGAACTCACTTTCTTGAATCCTAACCACTAATCAACATCGATTCTAAATGAAATTCAAAATTTTCAAAATACACTAATGCTGCTGACACGCAAACATATATATTTCTGTTTGTCAACAAATAAACCATCGTCGCAAATACAGAAATCTCGAGACATGATAGTCCTGTATTTAACATTGTCACATCCTGTATAAGTAAATGGGACACCACAGAAGTCCATCAGGAGAACGAAATCTCAAAGTAAATAACAGTGACTTGTTAGCACCTAAATTTTAATTTTAGGAAAATGCATTGATTAAACAGAAAATGAGAATTAACCTTGATTCTAAAATTAAAAAAAAAAATCGCATGCATTGCATATTTTAAATTTTCTAAAAGTCATGCATTTGCATTTCGATCAAAGATGATTCGATTTTAATTAAGCAGCAATTGGGTCAGACTCAACTTAAAAAAAAAAAATCGATTAAGGCCAAGAAAGGGGTTTTAAATGGATTAGGGCTCTTGAATTTCATATTTTTATATAACGGTCGAGATTAGATCCTGGTTCAATTAGGAGCTCTAATCCAACGGTTGAAAATGAGCCTTACCTTTGCTGAGATTAGGAACCCTAATGTTCTTTACATATACCTTATTATAACGAGGGTTAAGGGAGAGGCCACTCCATTAAAGACACGGCAGAATTTTGAGAGCACAAAATAGAGAGAGATCGTGAGGTGGAAGGGGGGGCAGTCAATTGCAATACACGGCCATAACGTGAGCAATTTCGGAGAAAAGAGGGAGAGAGATCATGAAGGCACGATTGAGCCTTCCTAACCCTGTTTTCGTCCGCATATTATCGATGTCCGTCGGCCATCCTTGCAGAACTCGGACAAAGCTGAACAACCGACTGGCACTTCACTCATCAAATCAAGAAAACTTGGCATGAAGTCCTGATCCTGTGAAGCCATAGAGATTCAGCCTCTAAAGAAAGATGTAAAAAGACAAAAAGGGAGGCCGGTTCTTCATCAGCATCACTAAACGCCAAAGTGGAGGGAAACAGCCATTACTCCATAGGAAACACGAGAAGATTAAAGAGCGGAGAGCCAATATAATTTTTTTATTTTCTCTTTTTCCATTGGACATTATATTTTGGCTTTTTCTTTGGACGGTCTCATTGTTCTTCTTGTTGCCATTGTGAATTTTCCCCTTCGCAGGTCACAGTGTAAAATTCCTTTTGGTTTGATCAGCAAAGCCACTTTCCCTGTCAAGCAGCATTCAATGTGGGCAAAGCATAGGCAAGGCGATAAAAGAGAAGTTTTTTTTTTTTTCTTTTGAGATCATGTTTTATTTGCTATGCAACATCCAAAAAAAAAAATGTTTCTCTTTTGTTTTTCTCTGTGATGCCTGTGAAGTAGACTTTATATGTAAAAGAGGAAACTCCAATATGAAAAAAGCTTCTTTGATTGCTTGAGAATCTCCTTCTTTGGCTGTTTTTATGGATTTTGCTTTATGGTAAGTCTTCCGGTTTGGAAACAATCCTTTTAACAGCTGTAAAATGTGATTCCTTAGGATCTGATTAGAATCTAGCACACATGCATACACTAAAGATAATGTCAAGTCTAGAAGCAGTTAAATATAGTAATGAACCCATCATGCTTCTATAGAGCTTATGATCAATCTGTTTGCCTTGTTCATCCTTGTCTAGCTTGGATGAAGAGGACATGGGCAAATCAGTTTTCTTACAATTTTCCTGACCGAACTTTTTTACCAGTTCAAGAGCATATTTCTCTTGATGTATGAAAGTGCCTTGTTTGGTCTGATTGACTTGTAGTCCTAGGAAGAATGTAAGTTCTCCCATCATGCTCATCTCAAATTTATTCTGCATGATCTGAGAAAATTCATTGCATAGATTTTTGTTAGATGAACCAAATATAATATCGTCTACATAAATATGAATAAGTAAAATTTCGCTACCTTCCCTTTTGATAAATAAAGTTGTATTAACTTTACCTTTCTCAAAACCTTCGTTGGTAAGGAAATTACTTAACCTTTCAAACCATACGCGTGGAGCTTGCTTGAGTCCATAGAGTGTCTTTTGAAGTTTGAATACATGATCTGGATATTTTGGATCTTCAAAACTTAGAGGTTGATCAACATAGACTTCCGCCTTGATATATCCATTTAGGAATGCACTTTTGACATCCATTTGATATAGTTTGAAGTCGTGATAGCAAGCATAGGCGAGCAAAAGTCTGATGGAATTCAGTCTTGCTACTGGGGCATAAGTTTCATCATAGTCGATTCTATCTTCTTGAAAGTATCCTTTGGCAACAAGTCTTGCATTGTTCCTGGTTACTTTGCCTTTATCATCCAGTTTGTTTCTGAATACCCATTTGGTTCCAATGACAGGATGATTCTTTGATCTTGGCACCAATTCTCATACTTCATTGAGTTTGAATTGATGTAACTCTTGTTACATAGCTTCAATCCAACTTTCATCTTCAAAAGCTTCTTCAATTCTTTTGGGTTCAAACTCAAAAACCAGAGCAAATGCATTTATTGCACTTCTTAGTTTAGATCTGGTTTTGATTCATTCATCAATGTTTCCAATGACTTGATCGGTAGGATGACTGGATTTGTATTTTCATTTTTTCTTTGACTTTTCAAGCTCATTCTCAATTGATTCTTCAACATTTGGATCTTTAGAAATTGCAGCTGGTTGCTTATCTTCCATGTTCTGAGAAGATTCAGTTGCTTCTTCAGCCTCAGATGATGAGTTCTGCTTCTCAGATGATTGGTTCTGATCATCTGACGCTTCATTATCGATAATGATCTTCTGAGTAGTGTACTCATCCTCGAATTTCACGTTCATGGATTCTTCAACTGTCTGAGAATTCTTGTTGAAAACTCGATAGGCTTTGCTTGAAGTCGAATATCCCAAAAATACTCCTTCGTCTGATCTTTCATCAAACTTACTTGGCCAATCACTTGAGTTTTTAAGAACATAACATTTACAACAAAAAATATGGAAATATGAAATATTTGGTTTCTTTTCTTTGTAAAGCTCATAGGGGGTTTTCTCAAGTAATGGTCTAAGAAAAATTCGATTTATAATATAGCAAGCAATAGAAATAGCTTCTGCCCAAAAATAGGATGGTGCTTTGCTTTCAATCAAAAGAGTTCGTGCCATTTCTTGTAAAGATCTATTCTTCCTTTCAACAACGCCATTTTGTTGTGGAGTATGTGGAGATGAAAAATTGTGTTGAAAATCATTTTGATCACAAAATTCAGCAAAATAATGATTTTCAAATTTCCCTCCATGATCTGTTTTGATGCTTGAAATAGAGTAACCTTTTTCATTTTGAATTTTCTTTGAAAATGTTTCAAAGTGTGAGAAAACATCACTTTTATGTGTAGGAAAGAAAACCCAAATAAATATGGTATAATCATCCACAATAACTAAACAATATCTTTTACCTCAAATACTTTGAGTTCGAGTGGGTCCGAAGACATCTATATGTAACAGCTGCAGAGCACGGTCAATAGATACTTTGTTTATAGATTTGTAAGAACTTCTTACTTGTTTTCCTAGTGTACAAGCTTCACAATGCTTAGTCCTTTCAAACTTGGCTTCTGGGAGTCCTTTTACTAGCTTTTTTTTTTTTGGAGAGCTTTGATATTTGCTTGAGGCTTATGTGTCCCAGCTTTCTATGCCAAAGTTCTGGATCGTCTTTAACAGATAAAAGATATTTTTCTTCCTTAGATGTTGTATCCAGCAGGTACATATTACTATGTCTTCGTCTAGTGAGCGAAGATTCATTGTCTTCACTTGTACTTGGGCACTTATTTTCTGCAAAATAAACTTTGTATCCAATATCGCATAGTTGGCTAATGCTAATGAGATTGAAATTGAAACCCTTAACCACTGAAACATCATGGATAAGAAGATTTTCAATCTTCACGGTTCCTTTGTCAATAATTGTTCCCCTGTTAATTCCTCCAAAGGAAACGTTTCCACCATCGATCATCTCAATATTGGTGAATTTTGTTGCATCTCTAGTCATATGTCTGGAACACCCACTATCAAGGTGCTATTTATTTTTCCTTTTGATTGGTACTTGCAATAATCAATAAAATTCAAGTTTTCTTTGGTACCCAGATATGTTTGGGTCCTTGCTTGAACCCGAAATGCAAGTATGCTATCCCAACAACAACGGCGGTTCTACCAACCAAATATGGGACTGCCTTTCTGCATAACAGGCTCACTCTCGAAGCTCAACCTTAAAGATCCCAGATATTTCTGGCTCACTGGTTCCATCGAAGTGGCAAGTGAGGAGCATACTAAATCACATCGCACTAATCATATTAACAAGAGGAATCTACCCAGAAGAACCATGCGTAAGGAGAAAAGAAAGATTTAGAAACTCATAGTGGAATCTTTTATTTCACAACTGAAGGGAGAGTCCCCTTTCTTCTTACATTACACAGCCTTTTATAGGCAAACGCTTACACAAACAAACAAACAAAACACATTGGATTCTAGATCCAAATAGTTCTGTCACATGAACAACTTTTGACCTCCAACGGGCCAATTATTGGAACAAACAACACTTTCAACACTCGTGACCGACACTTAATAATACACTCATGACCGACACTTAATAATTACATCCTGCGGCATTTAATAATTACATCCTGCGTCGGTCTGGGTCGGGGTGATAATTTGCATCATCTGAGTCTGAACTGTCAGGTCCATCTTTTGCTTTCTTGAATTCTCTCAAAAGATGATCTTCTTCGTACTCATTGATCAATGCATCTGTCTCCAGATCATCAGGGATTCCACATATAGGACAATAATTATTGGGGGGAACATGAGTGCATTGAGTGGAACTTGACGGCACATCCGTGGAACTGGACGGAATATCCAAAGCGGGCATACTTGGCTGTGGAAATCTATAGTCAAATGGATCTTGGGATAACGGTCCTCCCCATAGATCAGCAGCGTCCATTGGAGTGTCTGGTTGGTTCCTTTGAAATTCTTCAAGTGCTTCAAGTGTCTGTGGGTGAGCTCGAGGTCTATCCCATGAGAGATTAGTAGCTGGATAAGGCCAGACTTCTGAGGGGATGGATTGATTTTCTTGGAACAAAATCCTTTGAAGTTCTCGTAACTCAAACTGTATTGCTGATATGGATCCGGGCAGAGTACGATGCACTTTGAACTTCTGTTTGTGGAGATCAGGTTTAAATGTTGTAGTTCCTACTGGAGCAACTTGTGTGCGAGGATCTCCAGTTGGACCAATGTAGTACCATGGTCTGTGGAATAGGCAGGTAGTATGCCTTTTTGGTTCAGGACGTCCAATGAATCTCTGTTGGACAAACATGTGTTTCCAAGCTTGCAACGGTTGAAACCACGTGAGTAATTCAATGAGAGGCTTCTGGTCAGAAAAGTTTCCCATTAAAGCATTAGAGAGAACCTTGATGATCTTGTCTGTTGGGAATTCGATTGCCACAGTGTTAAACAGATACCAGAAAAACCATTTGAGTTCGTCAGTGAACTCATAATCAGGAGTCCATTGTAGGAGACGTACGAAGGGATAAACCGGATCAAGTCCCCTAGGGTTCAACATCAGTCCTCCATGTTCTCTGAAAATACGATGCTGGTCGTCCCAAAGATGAAATGTCATATTTTGAAATAAGACATTATGTTCAATCTGCTGAGGCACTTCTGGCGGATACTTGTGGGAGTTCCATTGATGTTCTCCTCGTATGGGAGTGGCTCTGAACTGACCGGGATGAGTAGGATTTTTCCTAATGTACATGTTAATGGAGGAAGTGGGTTCTTTGGATCGAGAAAGAAAATCAGCAATGACATTTTTCTTTCCAGGAATATATTTAGTATCAAGGGAGTATTTTGAAAACCATTCTGCCCAACGCCAAAGCTGTGGATGAGGAATCTGCTTTTGTTTGAACTTGAGCATTTGAGGGAAAGATGACATGTCCATTTCAACAAGAAAATGATGACCAATGAGATGAAACTCGAATTTTTTTATGCCATTTTTTACGGCCAAGATTTCTTTGAAGGTGGAATGGTAATGCATTTCAGCTTGGGAAAAATGACCACTTTTGTAAGCACAGATGCGGCGCTTACCATTGAGTTCTTCAAGAAGAACAGCTGCCCAATACTTGCCGCTAGCATCGGTCTGTAAAATCCTCTTTCCTGTGGATGGGATTTGCAGAAGTGGGAGATGCTGCAGGATTTCTTTCAAATAGACAATTGATTTGGTCTGTCTAGGTCCCCATGGCGGTGCATTCTTCTTTAGCATCTTATGAAGGGGATGAAGAGCTTTTGATATCCTTGGGACAAAATCCCTTAAATAATTTACAACGCCTAAGAATGATTGCACCTGAGTTGTTGAGAGATCTGAATCAGGGAATGTCTGTAATTCTTCAGCAAGATGTGGACCAGGACAGTACGTTCCTTCTTTGAGGTGCATACCCATGAATTCAATTTCTTCTGGGCGATGATCATCTTCTTCTGGGAAAGCATAATGCCATGCTTTTGAATGATCTCAGCAAACTACTTGAGGAGCAGGCAGTGGGAATCTTCATCTGGACTGTAAAGGAGAATATCATCAATGTAGATTTGAGCATGAGCCAACAAAGGCTGGAAGATTCGACACATGGCCTTTTGAAAAAGAGACGGGGCAGTCTTGAGGCCAAATGGGACAACAATCCATTGAAAATGCTGATTTTGGATACAAAATCCTGTTTTGGGACGATAATTACGATGTATTCCAATCTGCCAGAATCCTGCTTTTAGGTCAAACTTGGAATAGATTTTGGCTTGGGCTAAGCTAGAGAAAAGAGAATTCTTGTGAGGAAGATGAAACTTGTCATCCTGAAGAAATATGTTTAATGGCTGGTAATTGATAACAAGTCTGAGTTTTTCTCGATTCTGTTTAGCTCTTTTATTAACATAAAAAGCTTCACAAGCCCATTGGGAATCTGAGGGTTCAATAAGATCTTGAGCAAGGAGTTCAACACACTCTTTCTGGGAAGAGCAAGATGATCAGGATTCATGCCAGAATGACTGGCCTTTGTTGGGTTGACATCTTCATTTTTCTTGAAAGGTAGACGAACAAAGAAGTCTGGATTTTTCCAGAGGGGATTAGAAAAAGTCTGGGAAAATTGGGAATGAGATTCTGCATAGCATGACAACAGAGTTTGGGTGATGGGGTCAAGTATTTATGGTTGTATGACAAAGAGTCTTTGGATGTCTACAAATTATTTGAACTGGTCTTCGAATTTGAGTCCATCAGGGACGATTTTGAGTTTGGGTAACTAGGAAAGAATATCCCACCCAATGATAAGATCTTTATCATGAGACTGACAACCAAGAATTTTGGTGGTGATGGAACACTGAGGGAAGATTTCAAGAGTTACTGGCTTACTGCGGAGTTTGGTAGCAAAAGTGTCTCCAGAGGCAAAGGTGAAGTATCTGGTATAAGAGGACCAGAAAATCTCAGGAAGTATCCATTAGAGAAGCAGCAGCTCCAGTGTCTATGAGAGCTATAACTTGGATTGATTTTATGGATTCAGATGTGAGTATATGAACAGGAATGTATGGGGAATGAAGAATTGGGGATTTGAGATGGAGCAAGTCTGAATGTTCAGTAGGGAAGAAAGCAAGAATATCTCCTGGAGAATCATCTGAGTCAAAGGAGTATGCTTGAATAACACAGAGGGTATCGAGAGATGGTTCGTCTTCAACAGAGAAGACTGATTCAATATCTCCATCACTAAGAGAAATTCTTGTGGTCTGGGAAATTTTCTGGATCATGTAATTTCCCTGGCGCTTCGCTTGTGGACATTTTTTTGCATAATGCCCCTTTTTGTTACAAATATAACATCTGTCGGATTTCTTCTTGTTGGTCCTGTGAGAGCGCCCTTTTTTCTTCAAAAATTTCCACTTCTTGCCATGTTTCTTGAGCTTCCTGAAAGAAAGCCTTTTGAAATGATATCTCTTCTTATGACCCGAATAGGACGGATCATTGCAATTACTAGAACACTTGATCTTTAGTTCTGGACGATAACAAGCTTTGTCCAAATGTTGGTTCTGCCGAAGACAAGACTGGAACATTTCTTTCTTTCGACATAAATCTTCAATGGCCACATGTACAACTTGTCTCCGCTTCCTTATTGGTATCAGAGCCACTATTGCCAATATCATGTTAAGATTATGAATCTCACCAAAGACCTGCAAAGGGGGAATTTCAACACCCATGGAAACCTTACCAAAAGTTTTACCAATTGTAAATGAATCCCCCATCTCCCTTTCACCTCCACCTGAACTTCGTAAATCCTCAACTTCTAAGATCGACTATCTTTATGAAGTTGCCTACTCTAAAGATAGCAAGATCTCTGAAACACATCTTCCACTCATTAATCCTTACTCAGCCTTTGCCAAGCCATCTTCTTTCTCACCTATCCGCTCCATCAAACACCTCATCAGACATACTCCTCGCTCTATTAAGGAATATGTTCAATCCTCTAAGTTTGATCAGCACCACATCTTAGCCACCCAGAAAGAGTGTGTTGAACTCCTTGCTCAAATCTAAGAATATCTCGAGTTGATCTCTTGATTTTTGAACCGTAACTACGAGAATGTCTAGTATCACCACAGTTTGAACAAGCATATAAATTTTGACCATTGAATTTCACAAACTGTTTTCTAAACGATTCTCGTAAAATGTCTTAGGAGATTTTCTCATGATTCTTTCCTTAATAGAAGGAAAATGATTTTTCACGTCACTTTTTTTTTTTTGAAAACCTAATCTCGATATATTATAATACGAGACTTGTATAGAAAGTATGTGCTGCAACATTTTGGAACCGGTAGAGAATTTTTTTATGAATATTTGAAATTTCTTTCCTTAAGGAAATATTTTCTTTTTCAAATACATCCTTTTTCTTTTTCAAAGAATTCTTCTCTATGTCAAAAAGATTTCTTTCCTTTCTCAAGGAATCAGTTTCTTTCTCAAGATTTTCAATTTTAGATTTCAAACGAATATTTTCGTTAGACACACAATCAGATTTCTCTTTCAATTAGAAAAATTCCTTTTCGAGAAAATTAATGTTATCTTTTTGAGAAATATCTTTCTGTTTAAAGATAGCTACTTCCTTTTTCAATTCAGAAAGTTTCTTAAGAGTCGCTTTATATTCTAAGCATAGCTCGTCTATATAATCTGATACCTCAACAGGAATATTTGAATGGGTTACCTGGAGATCATCATCTAAGTCTGCCATGAGAGTCTGCCATGAGACATATGTTCGTATATTCTTCATCACTTTCACATTCGGTATCGCTCCAAGTCTCTACTTTCAAGGTTTTTTTGGATTTTTCATCCTTGTCTTTCTTCTTTAATAAAGGACAATTTGGTTTAATATGACCTCTCTTCCTGCATTCATAACAGATGACTTCTTGGCTCTCGCTTTTGGTCTCAGATGATCGTTTCTGATCATATCGTCTGAGATCCTTTCTGTTTTTGAAGTTCCTGCCTTTCTTTGCTATTCTTCTAAATCTTTTGACCATGAGTGCTAACTCCTCATCATCTTCATCTTTTGAGTCTGAAACATCAGAATCAGCATTAGATTTTAAGGTAATGGACTTCTTACCTTTTGATATTCTCTCTTCATTAACTCTTTCTTCCTCATAGGATTGAAGAGTTCCAATAAGGTCGTCCATAGATAGTAGAGATATCCCCTGAGTCTCTCGAATAGAAGTTTTGACATTGTCCCATTCTTTTGTGAGAGCTCTCAGTAGCTTGTTGACTCTCATTGGTCTAGAAACAGGTTGCCCATGGTATGTAAGACCATTCACTATCTCAGTAAATCTGTCAAACATTTGTTTTATAGTTTTTCTGGGCTTCATCTTGAATGCTTCATATTGACCGAGAAGGAAATTGACTTTTGTCTCTTTGACTCTATCTATTCCTTCATAGGTGATGTAGAGCTTGTCCCAGATTTCTTTCGATAAGGAACAATCTGCAATACGTTTGTATTCAGTAGGAGATAAAACACTAAAAAATAAATAAATAGATTTTGCATCAAGAGCATCTCTCTTGGCAATCTTAGTAGTTGACAGAGTGGCAGTCGGCGTAGGATTGTTATCCCGGTCATGGAAGTTGCAGTTGGATTCACTCCTCTTTGTATAACATCCCATATCTGAGGATCTTGGCATCTGAGATATGCTTTGAATTCATTTTGCCAATCATTGTACTCTTTCCCTTCAAAATATGGTGGTCTGTTGTTACTTCCATTTTCGATCCATGTGGGAGAAAAATTGCTAGCCATAAAGATCGTTAGCTCAGAAGTAAAAACGCTTCACAAAATATGAGCACCAAACTCTGATACCAATTATTGTGGCTAGTGTTATCACCTAGAGGGGAGTGAATAGGTTATTATAGTGCAATTTGAAAGTTTTTAGCGGAATATTAATTGCACATGCATTTATATAACGTCTCAGACGATGGCAACACAGTATATCAATATAGACAACTCATATGCAGTTTTACTATCACAGATTATATGATATGATCATAGTAAGGATAGAGAAAACTGCACATAGAGTTTATAGTGGTTCGGCTTTGGTTAAGCCTACGTCTACTTCTTCGACTATCAGCCAATCGGCTAGATTCCACTAGTAAACTGCTCGAGAGGTTACAGCTTAGTGATCTCCTTGACATGCAGGATACCCCTCCTAGCATTCAACACTCTTGTGTACACATATTCACAATTATAATGGATGAATCAAGAAGTATATTTCAAATGAAGTACTTTCAATCTAAGAATTATAAAGACTTTTCCCTTTTAACGCCGACATTTTGTCCCTTCGACCTTAAGATGTCTTTTATACTCTTCCGCCTCCAATCTAACCGTTGCAAGGCTTCTAGAAGAGATCTCTCCAAAACTTCCCGTTTGGACAAGATAGATACCAAAAGAAGATCTCGTAGCCGTTAGGGATCGCCAAATGAAAGTCTTCCCCGTTCGGTTCAAATCGCCCATACAATTATGATCCTGAGTTTCCATAGATGATTTTGTTCATTTGGAAAGTCGTATATGTGTCTCCTTGATTTTGCATCCTTGATTGATCTCTATTCCCGAGAATCCTCAAGAATGATCGAGCTCGATTATATCCGTTGTAGTGTGTTAAATAAACACATTTCAAAGTCCTCTTCAAGTTCTGATTACTGCACGTGAATACTACACTCAGAGCTTTAGCGTCATTCCAACGTCTGAGCTATCCCTACTCAACGTCTGAGCTCGAACCAGCGTCCGAGTCCCTCAGAAATCCTATATGAGCAAAACCTTTTTGACAGATTCAATCATGTGCATCCCCGCACCAAAGGATAATCTGCAAAACAAGTATTCCACGGCATTATCTCGAAACTTAAGAGTATTTGGATTGTTTTGTCAACTTCAAAATCACTTAAGTTTTTCTCAACATGTTGTAGCTTTTGAAATTTCAACTGTGTTTTATAAATATATTGGTTGTATTGAGAAAACCTCTTCTGTCCATCCTGAATCATCGTGTTATTTATGTTGTACGGAGATTTGTTCGCTTCCGCATATGCATATCATTTCTCGCTTAAGTTAGTAGCGGCTGGATCCTGGGAAGTATTTGAATTTACCGGCCTTGGAGGGATGTTCGCACGCTCGCAAGGACACGAGACACGACAACAACTCAGTGATGTCCCTTGAGACGAAGGACTCCACACCTAGCGTTCAACACTCATGTGTACACTTCTAAGGATTACAACACATAGATCAAGGAGAAAATAAGAATTGAAGCTCTCTCGATCTTAGAATTTAGAACACTATTCCCTCTTACGCCAACCTTTTTTTCTCTTAGGCCTTGAGATGTCTTTTATACTCCTCCACATCTAACTATGTGTTGCAAGGCCTCTAGAGGATTGCTCTCCAAAACTACACATTTGGATGAGACCATATCCAAAAGAAGATCTCTTAGCTGTTGATGGTTGCCAGAGGAAAGTCTTCCCCGTTGGATCGAATCGCCCATACAATTAAGATCCTGAGTTTCCATAGATGGATTTCTCTAATAGGAAAGCTGCGCTCGACTCCTTTGATCCGCGTCCTTGATTGATATTCATCGTCGAGAATCTTCAAGAACGATCCAACTCGATTACTAGCCGTTGTGATAATGTAATATACCAATTAAATCATCTTTTGAATCTCTTTTGAAGTTCTGGTTACTGCGCGTAAAATTCTTCTATCAGAGCTTGAGCATCATTCCAACGATTGAACTCGCCGCTCAAAGTCTAACCTCCACACAGCATTTGAGTCCCTCAGAGTAAGATCTGAGCCACCTTTTGACAAATTTATCATGTGCATCCCCGCACCTTTGGACAATCTGTAAAACAAGTATTTTACGGCATTATCCCAAACCAAGAGTGCATGGATTGTTTTGGTCAACTTAAAAATTACTTAGGGGTTTTTATCAATAATCTCCCCATTTTTTACGATAACAAAACCATTCATAGGAATATCAATTGTTAAGTAAAAAGAGGTGAGTAACACATAATTTTGTTACTCAAGTGTAGTCTTGTTAAATGATAATTCATCACATTATATATTGTACCTTCCGACCAAAAAAAAAATATTGTACTTTAGCAAGAGAAAGTTCTGATATAGAGTTGAATTCAAAATTCGAATTCGTTGACATTACGATTAATCTCAAAACTTGTGATCCCTATATCAAGAAGATTTTAGTTATGAATGCACATATAGGTATAGAGTATTTATACTACGAAAACATGTGAACAAGGGATTTTTCATAATTAAAGCACATGGTTTTGTGAACTGTATTAGTTGAAAGGACTTGAGCAGTATAATATCTCAGAGTATAATACTTGTAATTTGAAAATTTCTATTCTATAATGCTTCGTCAAATTTCGTTTTGTACTGCTCTAATAATCAGTTCATGAGATTTAATCAATCTGTTCAACCTGCTCAACTTATAGACAATCTGTGCAGCTGAGAACAAAACCTGTTCACTTGTTCAGAGCATATCTCAGGACAAAAACCTATTTACCTATTCAGAGCATATCTCAAAACAAAAACTTGTTTACCTATTCAGAGCATATTTTATGTGATACTCAGATCATATATTATGTTGCATGAACATGTGGAATCTGAAGATTATGTTATAGTACTCGTATATTCCTATCACAGGATATTATCACAGTCGTTTTTTATCCTGTCTTATAGTACTCGTACATTCCTATCACAGGATATTGTCATAGTCGTTTTTTATCCTGTCTAACTTCTCCCCCTTTTTGTTATGAGCACAAAAGGACTATAGCGAAATACATAGAAATATGCAGCAAAGGCTCAAATATTTCAACCATGGCATTAATCAAATAGAGAAGTTCAAGTTCAACGCTTCAAGAAGATAAGCTTATCCATAAAGAGCTTCAATCTGATCATCACAATCAGCTCTTGGGATGAAGCTTAAATGAATCCGGAAATGAAATAAATGTGACGATATAAGTGTGCAAAACAAATCTTATTTAGGAAGATTTGGGTCTAGATAGGACGAGGATTAAGTAGGAGGGTTGTTGATTGTGGAGGATTCAAGAAAAATCTGAAATATAGCAGTCTTGGACAGTTAAGATAGCTTCAGAATGATGCCTTCTTTCACTTTGTTCAACTTCTTTTTTGCTTGTTCCAGTTCTAGGGACGTGAGATGGAATTTCTTGTTCATGTCATCTTTAAGGCTTTGTCCCATCATAGCTAGCTGCTCTTTGGTCTGAGGCATTTCGATGCATTGCTCTACCCTAAATTTTCTCATATTGTCCTTGCATTCTCCATACTTGAATAAAATGTCCCATAGTTTGTCATGGTCTGAGACTTCTTCCTTTTTCTCTGAATCCTAATAGCTACACCACTCCCCATGAGTTCTGGAACCTTCTTTTTGTTCAATCTCTTCCTTTATTTCCTTATTCATTTGAGCAGACAATTTTTCCCGGGCATGTATTCTGCATTTCTTTTCCTTTCAGTGAGGCTGTTTTCAATTCCTCTTCAGTTAGCTTGGATGCATATTAAATTACCTCCTCTTCTGAGACAAACCCGTTGTTCCATATCAAGGCATTCATGGAGTTTTCATTGTCTCCTCTTAGTTTAGCCCTTAGAACAGCTTTCTTAATGACTCTGGCAAGTCTTAGTTTTCTTTCAAGATAAAAGACAGCTTTTTCAGCAGAGAGACTTTATGCGAGCTGTCTTATTTGATTCGAACTAGTTTGGGCTGGTGTAGATAGTGTAAAGTCCTGAGGGAACTTCATCAGCACGAGTTTAGAGAATTCTTCCAACTTTAGATTGATGGCGTCTCTGAGATTGTCCATCCTCTTGCCAATGTGTTCCACCTTAAGAAAGATGAGACCTGCCTTTTTAGACATGTTTTCCCTTAAATTCATGAACTCATCCGTTAGCTTTGCTTTCAACTCATCTGTTTCCTAAAAGAGTGTCTCATACAGTTATTGAGTTTGAAGCTTCAACTCGTTCTAAAAGTACAAAATTGTTTTGACTCATCTCCTCTTCTTCTTCTTCTTCTCCTGTTCCGATTTCCATAGGCTTCCCCTCAGATTGTGCTTCTTTGATTCCAGTCACCCACGTTTCAACTTCAGTGCCATCTTCTCTGTTCTCATAGAGAAATGCGTGGTGTTCTTCTGCCCTTTCCTTGTGGCAGATCTCTTCTTCTTGCATCTTAGATCTCAATGCAACTTCTATTTCTTTCCAACTTTCACCGTTAATTCCTCAAGAGTAAGATGATCTTCATCTTTTAGATCTCTCAAGGTAAGTTTGAAGTTGTCAGTGGATGGTTTATTTGAGGTAGGTGAGTTTTTGGAAGCCATGAGAGGTTTTGAAGAATATTTTGAGATGAAGTGTCTTTTGAAGGGAGTGAATGGAGCTTGATTATTCACGATCTTTTTGAAAGGAGAATTTAAAGAGTCGTATGGTGTAAACATATTTGGAAGTTATTGATTGACAGAGAAGAGGTTTGTGATGGAGTTTCCATAAATAAAATATTTTGAAAAGATATGATCAATTAATTTTGGAAACTATAATCATCAATCAGTTCAATCAATGTAATCACAGCAATCACAATATTTTGCATAATATTTGAAGAGATTGAGATGGTGCGTACCTTATTTGTTGCTAAAACTAACTAATTACGCACCAAAAATTTGAACGATCAAACCTTATGGCGTGTCCACTCAGATGATGACATCTTGAGATGATGCTTTAAGTTCTAAAAGTTCTTTCAGTTATCAAACCTCTTCAAATGAAGCTTAACATCTTCTTGCTTTCTTCAGATGTTGCAGTTTGCTCAGAGGTAAGGTTTTCCTGTCTAAAAAACATCTCAAAGAGGCATAAGAGTAATACACAATTCTTGTCTGATATATTCAAAAGCATTTTTCTCAAGTGGCTTCGTGAATATGTCAGCTAATTGATACTTTGAATAAACAAATTTAATATTAACATCACAATTATACGCATGATCACGAATGAAATTATGCTCAATTTCTATATGCCTAGTTCGTGAGTGCAGAATTTGATTCTTTGTGAGTTTGATGGCACTGTTATTGTCACATTTGATTTTCACATTGGAAGCTTCAACACCAAAGTTTTTTAGTTGTTGCTTCATCCATAGGATTTGAGCACATCAACTTCCTAATGCCACATACTCAGTTTCTGTAGTTGATAGTATTTCTTTGAGAACCAAGACACCAACATTGATCCCAGAAGTTGACCAGGGCGCGAGGATGTCAGGCATTGGCATTAGGTTCTCGGGTCGAGCTTCGATGGACACGAAATTGGTGCTCATGCTTGTGCCTGAAAGCCGCAAGCCAAAATCCAAGCCCAAGACCCCCTCTGGTCGTGTTTCACTACCCTCGCACAAGTCACTAGCGCCAAGGTGGTATTTGTCAATTAAGGAAAATTCTCTTACCAAACGACGGAAAGTACTTTCCAATCAATTTTTTAGATCTGACCCAAACATTGAAAAATATTGTTAAAATGACTTCCTGAAAAATATTTTCAAGAAATGTCACATTTTTTGCAAACAAATAGATATCAAATATACTTAAGTTTCAAAGCAAAAGTGGTTGGCTCAACTGGTATGGTTCGAACTCTCCGCACACCATACATATCTCTTAGTAGTGCCTTTTCATAAGTTATCTGTAAATCCACTGTAAGTGTTTTTTAGGCCTATAGTATGCGATGGCATTGACTTCCTAAACTTCTAAATACCGAAAAAAAAAAAAACATAAGTTTCAAATTGATTTTTTTTTTCGAAAATTAATTAATCAGGAGAATATTAGAGAGATACATAAAATGGTTTCAAGCTCCCAAATAAATCCAGAAAATGCAAATGCTAAAAAGAAAATATCAAAGCGTATTTTGCACCTAGAAACACACACTCATCCTCCAAAAGTATATATGCCCAAAATGAGTTTTTTGTTAATTTCCTAAGCTTGTTGTGAGATAAAGATACTTCTATCTCATCATTTTGAAAGTTTTGGCACTTTTTGCGTCCTTAAGCCCCAAAAGAAAAAAAAAAGCCACACACAACAAAAAAAACAGAAATACGCTAGCTATGATCTTCGTGACATTTAGTCTTAATTATTTATTTTTTTTGCAACATCAAATATCCCAAATTATGCATATGATGATACATTTACCAAAAAAAAAAAACAAACTTACACCTATGTGACACATTTACCATCCGTTAAGGTTCCGTTAGATTATTTTTGGTCAAAATAATGTCGGTTTTTTTTTTCACTTAAACCTCGTGGGTGTTAGGTCAATACTATTTGCTTTCCAACGTCCATGTAGTTATATTTTTAACAGTTCTCATCGAAAAACCTTTGACGGAAAGTAAATGTGTCATACATATACAAATTTGAAATTTTGTGTCACAAAAAGAATAATGATAAATGTGTCATCATCAGCATAATTTGAGATATTTGGTGACTTTTGCCCTTTTTTGGTACCTTCAAATATGAAATTCTCTTCACAAGACGTTTATCTATTTATTAATATATCTGCAAAGTACTTATGATAAATATTAATGTTAAACAAATTTAATTTCAACGACATTAATCGAACATGTTGATGTCATGAAGAAAGTCTATGTGGACTTTCAAACCTCATCGCATAATGCTAGATAGAAACATGAAAAGAGAAACATTACAGAGCACGAAGAAAAACAAGAGATCAAATCAATGAATCGTCATCACATCAGTGGATACATTCGACAAGATACACTAGCAAAGGAAATAATGTACAGTTCGTCGCCGCTGCTATTCGATGTCAAAGGTGAAGAACGTACAAAATTACATAAGGAAATAAAAAGAAGATATGAGCAAGAACTCGTTAGAGATAGCAGTTATACAACGTCCACCTAAAGGCTGCTAACTTTCCTTCTGAAGAAAGATAAATGATATGTAGTCGGAGAGACGATAATTTCCCTTCGTTTTGCAAAAATTTCACCAGCCGACATACTTAGATAAATGCTCCCTTTATTTTACCAAATTCTTCACGTGCACCCATTCTGCATCACCATGTAGTGCAAAGCAATTTTTAGCTTCTCCGAGCAGCAGCTTCGGTGTCTCAAAG
Organism: Rhodomyrtus psidioides; assembly: GCA_021437785.1. Lineage (NCBI taxonomy): Eukaryota > Viridiplantae > Streptophyta > Magnoliopsida > Myrtales > Myrtaceae > Rhodomyrtus > Rhodomyrtus psidioides. Next base: position 4,865,259 of record JAILYB010000015.1, on the reverse strand, counting down.
AAGCCTGGCTTTTCGAGAAAGAGCCCAAGCAGAAATTTTACGTATCAAGTCATGCCGTTGATTCTCCTTCCCTTCTAAGCAGCTCCTGCAACAACATGATAAGAGAAAACCATAATCAACACACTTCCAGATCCATGTAAACGTCAAGAGGGAGCATCATCAAGAGAGAATTAAAATCTTGGTGAGAAGGGCGGCCTAATTGAGCGAAGCAAGCATACCATCAACCCTATTCACATTACTGATTTCTTTGATGCGCATAACTCAATAAGATTGCAGAGGGATGATTGAGCTAGCGCACTAGATCTTCTACGACCTTTGGATCTAACTTTCTTTGTGAAGTCCAGAGCGCACGTAATAGGTCCCACATCAATGCTGAATTGAAAAGCTTTCAAGTATAAGAAGTTTTCAGGATTAGGAACCAAGTGTTTCTTTCATATTCAAAAAAAGTAAATCTTTTCCGTCAAGAGGGACTTAAACGTCAAGTGAATCCAACTGATTATTTGGAAGGGGACTCTGGAGCTGAATTTGCATTAGTTCCAGAAAATCAACCAAATTATAGCATTAATAACTGAATATTTACCGATCTGGTAGAAACTACTGATTGCTGTTGCCTCTCCTTTTTCTCATGCGAGCACTCTCCACACCAACTGGAGAAATCCTTTTGATACTTCTTCATCTCCCTAAATATTGAACTGTGCCAAGAAAACAAAGGGGTTGAGCAACATAGAGCAGACTGAATTCATATACAGAAAAGAGTGAAGTGCTTGCACATTTTTTGTGAGCTCACAGGGACCAGTATCAGGAATATCTTTCCTAGACTGGCTCTCTACCAAATGTCCAACTTTCGCAACTGTCTGCCTAGCATTGTAATCAATCCCACAAGGAAAGCAAGTTGATGGAGCTAAACCAGTATAGTACCCATGAGTCCATGTAGATGGACAAATGGACGGTAGCTATCAGCAGACACTCAGCAGTCAGTGCATATCTAATGATCTATTCAAATACCCCAGGAATGCACAATCTAAAACAACATAACAGGGACCTCCAATGGATTGAGATGCAAGTGGAGAGAGAGACAGACAGACAGTAAAAACCAGCAAATGCCCAGCTGCAACTGAACATCCCGTCAACAAAGATAGTTAAACGTTTCTAACTCGTCAAAGTCTTCCATTACTATAATCTACCCTGCCCTTAAGCAGTCCTATATAAGGAAAGGAACAATGAAATTCTTAACACGCCAATGGTTCAACAAAACAAGGAAGTGGAAACTACCTTCTACACCACAGGAGCAGATTAATCCTGTGACCAGAAGTTGTGGCCCGAGCACCATGTCGGTGACGACCACGATGAAGCACTGCTCGCCCAGGTACATGGCTCAAGTCAAAAATCTCCTAATTCAAGAACCAAAGATATCCAAGAAAGAGTATCAGTACAAGGAGGAGGAGGCAAGAAAATATCCAAGTGATGAACAAGGTATACATGACTTGCCAAAGTGAATGACGGTATCGATTAAAAACAAGCATAAAAGCCCGAATATCAGTGGACAGGAATGCATGTGCATATGCAAGTAGGCATACGTGTCCATTGTATAAATATCAATGCATGCAACAAGTCATGAAACAATGTGATCAGACCGGAAGAATCCACTAGCTTTACCAGCAAGCAATGGTGATGGATATTTGTACTCTACCGTATGCATCATGTGCTCATGGCTAGTTCTTGTTAGGAGATATTCGAGTGAGGGCAAAATGGTCTTTTATGTCTATAGGGTTTGCTTATATATATATATCCTTGCAATCTCACTTTGATCAATAATAAACTATTATCTTTTCTCCTTAAACACAAACATGGTATCAGAGCCCTCATCGTAAACCTACGGTACCATCGTAAACCTACGTACCATCGTCATCTACAGCCATATCTCACTAACTACCCCTCAACTTGGAGTCGCATAAGACCGATGACCTTAACCCAACGTCGCACAAGGCCGGCGACCGTCGCCCGGCTCCGGTGCCCCAAATCCAAGGTTGCCCGACTTCGACGAGCCAAATCTGAGGTCGCACGGGCTAGGCGGACCTATTTCCGGCGCCGATTAAAGTCACCCAGACCAGGAGACCCAATTTCCGACGCCGATTGAAGTCGCCCAGGCCAGGCGACCCCTTTTCTAGCGCCAACCGAAGTCGTCCAAGTCTGGCGACTCTCCACCAGGCATCGGTTGAAGGTTCCCAGGTCAGGCGACCCCTTTTCCAGCGCTAACTGAAGTCGTCCAGGGCTGGCGGCTCTCCACCAGGCGTCGGTTGAAGGTTCCCAGGTCAGGCGACTTCAATTTTGACGTCTTGAAGGATCCCAGGTCAGACGATTGTTGCTATTGAAGTGATATAATAAAAGGAAAACCACGATTGCTGATGTATCATAAGTGCTTCCATACAGAGGAATGAGGTGAATTAGTCTTCTAAAATTTGACGTTGTTGCTGATATAGTTGAGGAAGGGGAGATTATTAGCGTGTATGTTGGTTTGGCTGATTTGATGTGATATTGGTTTGGCTGATTGATCGTTGTGGCATTGTTCTTGGGTTCAATCATACTGTGCTTGAGTTTAGTTGTGTTCTTGTTCACTAATGGCTGCTTCGGGATCCTCTATTGGTTTGCCACAATTGCAAATGACCTCTGTCAAGTTAGATTGAACTAATTATGCATCTTGGTCAACGGCTGTTGAAGTTTACCTCACTGCCACTAAACAACATAATTATCTTAAATCTACGGTTCCATCAGATGAGAGTAAGGTGCCTGATTGGCTTGCTGGAGATGCAACGATCCGTACTCTATTGTGGAATAGTATGGATCCCAAAATTAGTCCACATTTTATTCAGTGCAAAACGGCTAAGAAAGTCTGGGAAAAGTATGCTTTACTTTATTCTGGAGAGAATGATATGACAAGAGTATGCGATGTGTGGGAGGCTCTATTTGGTCTTGACCATGGAAATCAGTCTTTACCTAAGCATTATGCTCGTTTGATGACACTTTGCAGGCAATTGGATACTTACCTTCCAGCCTCGAATGATCCAACTGTCCTCGTCAAACGACAAGAGGATCTTCGAGTTATATTATATCTCAAGGCATTAGGACCCGAATTTTCCTCGCTTCGCCAACAGATTACATCTCAGAGTTCCCTTCCTACATTGGATGAAATTTTCTCTCGAGCTCTTCGTTCGACCGTTGCTGAAAAGGTCACTCCAGCTGTGGAGACAAGTCCTATGATTTCTCCTGGCACTAATGCACGTGGAGCTCGCGGTCGTGGTTTTCGGGGTCGTGGTCGTGGTTTTACTCCGAGTGGAGGTCGTGATGGAGGAGTCAATGCTCGTAGTGCCTCTATCTCTGGGGGTGGTCGTGGCTCCCGTTTTCCGTTTTTGTAATCATTGTCAAAGGGCTGGACATACTGAAGCTTATTGTTATACACTTCATCCCGAGCTCCGGCCTAATTTTGCTGCCTATGCAGAGGCGGAAGATTCTTTCTTACAGACTCCACTAGAACCTACTAGTATGCGGAATACAGATGATTTTGTTACATTGACACGTACTTAGTATGATGCCTTGGTTCGGTCCCAACAGGTGACAAGTTCTTCAACTCCTGCTACTCTGGCACACACCTCAAAAGGTAGTTCATCCTGTTTACTTTCTGCAGCTTCTGACTCTTGGGTCATAAGACTCTGGAGCCACTCATCATATGACTGGTAATTTTAAGTTATTGTCTTCACTTCGTTCCAAACCTCCTGAAATGTGAAATTTTGTTACAATAACTGATGGTTCACAATCTCAGGTTAATGATACTGGAATTGCTCATTTGAGTCCATCTCTTTCTTTGTCGTCTGTCCTCCATCTCAAATCCTCATATAATTTAATTTCCGTTAGTTCTTTGACTAAAGAACTAAATTGTTCCATAACTTTCTTCTCTTCTCATTGTGTCTTTCAGGATCTGAGGACTGGACAGATGATTGGTGGGGGGCATGAATCCAATGGTCTGTACTACTTTGATAAGAAGGTGCGAGCTACTGCAGCTGTGAAAGACACATCCTCTGATGTGTTTCGGATGCATTGTCGTGCCGGTCATCCACCTCCGACCACTCTTAGGCATTTATTTCCCGAGTCTCAGTCTGCATCTGTGAATTCTTTTCAATGAGAAGCTTGTCAGCTTGGTAAACACCATAGGGTTTCCTTTCCTTCTCGCATTCAGAGTCGTGAGTCGAGTCCATTTGAGCTGATTCACTCCGATGTTTGGGGTCCATGTCGTGTTCCTGATATTTCTGGTTTTAGGTACTTTGTGACATTCATGGATGATTTTTCCCGAATGACTTGGTTATTCTTAATAAAAGATCGCACTGAGATTTTTCACTGCTTTCGCCTATTCTATTATGAAATGCTGAATCAGTATCATACTTCTATTAAAATTTTGCGCTCCGATAATGCCAAAGAGTACTTTGCCGTTACTTCAGGTTTTCAACCTTTTCTTGATTCTCATGGCATTATTCATCAGACTTCTTGTTCATACACCCCTCAACTAAATGGTGTTGCAGAGCGTAAAAATCGCCATCTTCTTGATGTTGTCCGTTGCCTAATGTTTCACATGCATCTACCTAAAACCTTCTGGGGTCATGCTGTTCTTATGGCCTGTTTCTTAATTAATAGACTTCCAACTTCTGTTCTTCAGGGGAAGACACCGTTCTCTATCTCACATCCAGATCGTCCTCCCTTTCCATTACCTTTACGTGTCTTTGGTTGTGTTTGTTTTGTGCATAAACTTACTCCGGGTATTGATAAGTTAGAGCCTTGTGCAGAGAAATGTATCTTTGTCGGATACTCTCGAACTCAGTAGGGCTACAAATGTTACAGTCCTAACCATCGTCGTGTACTTGTATCAGCGGATGTAACATTCTTTGAGGATCAACCATATTACAATTCTCAGATGGAACATATAGTGACTCCTGAAAGTAACGGATGTGCCTTACCAACTCTTCCTCCACTCTCACTTCCTCCAGAACCATCCACAGGATTTAAGTTTGCTGAACGCACATATCATCGACGTAGTAAAGCACCCACTCCAGTGGTCCAGATTTCGCCAACACGTGATTCATCCGTTCCCTCACCAGTTGTTGCACCTTCCTCTGATCCTGATCTGCCCATCGCATTTCGGAAAGGTAAACGTTCTTGTGTTGGTCGTCTTGTCGATCATTATGCTCATTATTGTGGTCTTTCTAATTGTCTTCGCACTCGTCATCCTATCTCAAATTTCTTGTCATATGACCGTTTTCTTCTAGTTTCTTCCTATTTGTCTCGTCCTTGTCCTCTATTTTTATGCCTAGCAATGTTGCTGAAGCTCTTGCCCATCCTGGCTAGCGGCAAGCAATGGAAGATGAAATGAAGGCACTCATTGAGAACCATACTTGGGAACTCACTTCCTTGCCTGCAGAGAAACAAATTGTTGGTTGTCGTTGGGTATTCACCGTTAAAGTTCATCCTGATGGCACTCTTGACCGATTGAAAGCTCGCTTGGTTGCAAAGGGATATACTCAAACATATGGTGTAGATTATGATGACACTTTTTCACCCGTTGCCAAAATTTCATCTGTTCGTGTGTTTATTTCTCTTGCACCACGTTTTGGTTGGTTTCTTCACCAGCTAGATGTGAAAAATGTCTTCCTTCATGGTGACTTGTCTGAGGAAGTCTACATGGAGCAACCACCTGGATTTGTTGCTCATGGGGAGAATTTGGTATGCCGCTTACATAAAGCTTTGTATGGACTCAAGCAATCTCCCCGTGCTTGGTTTGGCAGATTTAGTGACGCTGTTATCAGGTTTGGATTAAAACGGTGTCAAGTAGATCATGCAGTTTTTAGCTCTGTCTCCTCAGCTGGTTGTATTCTTCTGGTGGTATATGTAGATGATATTATCATTACTAGCAGTGATTCAGATGATATACAACGGCTCAAGCAGTTTCTATACAGAGAATTTAATACTAAGGATCTGGGACGTTTACGATATTTTCTTGGTATTGAAGTTGCGTATTCACATGCAGGTATTAATTTAGCCCAATGAAAATATGTACTTGACATTCTTAATGAAGTTGGATTTCTTGGAGCAAAGCCAGTAGATACTCCTATGGAGCCCAATGTAAAACTTGATGCAGAACATGGAGAATTGTTACGTGATCCAGGGAAGTATAGAAGGTTGGTGAGAAAGTTGAACTATCTTACTGTCACAAGGCCTAACATATCATTTGCTATTAGTGTAGTCAGTCAGTTCATGAGTTCTCCCCGTACTACTCACTGGGATGCTGTACTTAGAATTATTAAGTACTCTTGAAGGGAGCACTAGGTAAAGGACTACTCTTCAAGAATTACGGACATTTGGACACTATAGGTTTCTCTGATGCAGACTAGGCTAGATATCCTACTGATAGGAGATCTACATCGGGTTATTGTGTGTTCCTTGGAGGTAATTTAGTCGCCTGGAAAAGTAAGAAGCAACATGTGATTTCTTGATCAAGTGCTGAGGCAGAATATAGAGCTATGGCACATGTGACATGTGAATTGATCTGGTTGAGGATGTTATTATCAGAAATTGGTTTGCAAACATCAGGTCCATCAGTGTTATATTGTGATAATCAATCAGCTATTCACATTGCAAATAATCCTGTCTTCCATGAGCGAACTAAACACATTAAGGTTAACTGTCACTTCGTACGAGAGAAAGTTCAGAAAGGGGAGATCTTTCTTCAACATACAAGGACAGAGGATCAATTGGCGGATACCTTCACTAAATCGCTAAGAGGGAGTCGAGTGAGTTTTCTATGTAACAAGTTGGGATTATTTGATATTTATATCCCAACTTGAGGGGGAGTGTTAGGAGACATTCAAGTGAGGGCAAAATGGTCTTTTAAGTTGGGATTATTTGATGTCTATAGGGTTTGCTTATATATATCCTTGTAATCTCACTTTGATCAGTAATAAACTATTATCTTTTCTCCTTAAACACAAACAGTTCTAAAATTTACAAACTTAACATGCATCTATGTGGAAATACAAAGTAAGCAAAATCAAATGAAATGCACGTAAAACTTAACTCTAAAACGATAAATCAATTCAACGTCTTATTACATTACAACCTACTGCTTATGCAATAACTAACACAAGCAAAGGCATCGGGCAATGGTCTAAGTGTGCCTAGGTGATGTGGCCCATGGCACCCAAGCTAAGATCATGACACATCGCACAAATCTAAACTTTGGTTATTCAATTATCAATTACTTGTCCGCCTTAAGTAATCCAAGTTTTGTGGTTAAAGCCATAGTGAAAAAAGTGCAATGCCAGGAACAGAAAAGAAGAAAAGTTTCACAGAGATCAAAAGACAAATTAAAGGCAGATAAATACTGATTGGCACGTGTATCGTACAATTAGGAGGACAATAAGATTCCACTGCCTCTGAAAAGAAAATTTTGGTTGCGCAGGATAGCTGAATTAAACCATTAATAAATTAAGAGGAAGTAGGGCCTCTATCCTAAGCAAAGGCTTCTTTAATCTAATAGTTAGATAACGAAATCCTGTTAGCTTACCACAAGTTGATTCAAATTAACAAGTGATATACCTCTGAATGGGTGCCTGTGTTCACATGCTTATCACACCGTGTACCCCGAAAAAATAGCTCTCCACCAGAAAATTGCTTTCCCAAGCACACATTTAGAGTTACTTCTGAGTCATCAACATGAAAACCTGCAAGTTTATAGGAAACCGAGAAAGTCAGTCATCCATGGGAAAAAGTTTTAAGACTCAAAATTGCATATATGATGTATGATGATTTCCTGCAATTCGCCAAGTCAATGAGTAGTACATTGCATATTTTCTTGGAACTTATCATATGAGCTACAAAGAATTGTTTCTGAAGTTCTCCAATCAGCACAGACAAGAAAAATATACCAAAATCAAAATACTGGAGTCACTTGAGTATGCATGTGTGCTTGTATCACGGTCCGTTTAATTTTGATGAAAATTTGACCGCGATGCATCCTCGGGATCGATCAGCCAATCGACCCGTGGATCATGAGGAAATGCGCCTAGGAATGGCCAAGCGGGCGGATGATCAACCAACCCTTGAATCGGGATATGATCCGGGACATCCAGCGGATCGACTCATGATCGAGGAGGCACGACCAGGTGATCGTGCGGAACGGCCGGGCGGCCGATCCATGAACGACCCTGCACGAGCGAACGGGCGACTCGCGGATCGTGCAGGGCGATCGGGTGAACGAGCGGGGGCTGATGCTGCACGACCAGGTGATCGACCCGCGGATCGTGTTGAACGGCCAAGCGGCCGAGCGATGAACGACCATGCACGATCGGGGGATCGATCCTCGGATCGTGGCGCTCGACCAAGCGAGCGACCAAGTGAACGAGCGGCATGGACGAGCGGGCGGACAGTGAACGATGCAGACTGGCCGGGCGATCGATCCTTGCACGATGCAGGATCGACCAGCGATCGACCAGCGCACAAGCAACGATCGGCCCGAACATGCCCAGCGATCGATCGGGCGGGCAAGCGACGGTCAAACGCCACGGGCTAACAACTTGGAGACTTCTAGCACGCCAGCTTTGACAAGTTGGTGGGAGCTAGCAAAGACTTGATGGACGGTGGCTGGCTTGAATGGGAAAAGCACCAGCACGCCGGCCTTGACTAGTAGGTGAGCCGCCGTGAATAGTGATCCTTGGGGGACCACCTTGTGGCCGGCCATTTGTGTATAAATAGGGGGGAGTAAACCCCTTGTAGAGATAGACCCGAAAATTGAATGAGAAAGAAAGCTTCTCCTCACTCTCTCTTTGCCTTGATCGATAGTTGTGCTTGAGCTGAGTGTGTGAGCTATTCGAGTGAGAAGGCTGACTCGAGTGTGAATCTTGAGTGCCGCACGGTGCCGAGAGAGCGTGAGATCAATCGGCCCGTGAAGTGTTTGGACCATGATATGCCAACCATATTACAGAGAATCAAATAAAGAAAGCAGAAATTGGAAAGCAATTTCAAGGTGATTGAAGTCATCCGTAAAAAGGAGATCGAAAGGCAGAAAAATAGAAATAAAAAAGAGCGAGAAAGAAATAGCCCAGAGTATTGAATGTCACAAGTTTCTGATGATTATTGCTTAAGAAATGGCTAGCCAGATGGCTAGCAAGGGAGATCTCAGCACCAAACCAGAAAAACCAACCACTGTTCTAAAAGTGATAGCAAGATGCCTATAAACTTAACAAGTTGGAAATGACAAACACAATTAACTTCAGTCTTCAAGCCACCAAAACCACAAAGGTCTCACCTGCATTCATTTCTGAATTATGGCTACTACTTTTTTTCTACAAGACCAGTTGCCCAAGGATGATGAGTGATACTCTTTTATGGAAGAGATTGTGCTATATGGCACGCATATTATGCATTAGTATAAATATATGAGGATAAGAAAGGACAAAAGAAACCATTTGACTGAAATTCTTAGAAAGACTTCCTGGGTTGTACAAAAGAATTTTGTATCTGTCTCCCTTAAATCTTCTCCTTTAAGCTAAAGGCAATACCAAAGACGAGCATGGACCTCCAAACACTGACATTTTCTGGCAAGCAGCACACAATTGCAATGCCAACAAAATGAAAGATCTACAACACGTATGCGCATCATATAACCCCCTAGTCATTAACTTAAGAAAGAAATTAGATAATACTTGGAAAGGCCAACATGCGTACATGTAATACTTTACAACTACTGCACCCCTTAACATTGTTGGGGCAAATATTCCTTTTAAGGGTGCAACTCCTAAAGGCTAAGCATTCAATTTAAAATGCCTGATCTCAGATACCTGACTTTTATTGAGAGCTGTCCTTCAGAATAATAGTCTCTCACATTCCCGGTCATATTAACATGTCTTAATAACACCAAACTCCACCATGGCCATAATGAAACACCGGAATAAGAAATCGACCAAATTGGAGAAACTTTTTCAAAACGTGGTTGTGAAGGCCTGAATTCCGCCAGTCGGATTATTAAGGGGAATGGATAAACCATGGACGATCGGAGTTGGTTTTGAACTAGTTTAAGATTGACCTCCGTAGAACCCGGTTCTGGAAGCCCCAACCGACCTACCCTTCCCTCCACCCCTTCACTTCCTTCCCCTCTATATAATCCCCCACCCTCTTCTCACTCCTCATTTTCCTTCTTTCTTCTTCGTGGATGACGCCCCATCCTCTCTTTCTCATTTCTCTCCTCTCTTCCTTCTTTCTCTCGGCTCTCTCCCTTCCACCGCCCCTCCTCTTACCAACGACGCCGACAAGCAGCCCAGCCATGGTGGCGACCACCCCCAGCTCAACCTCTCTCTGCCACCAAAGACCAGCCGCTCGCCCGTCCTCTCTTCCCTCTCTCTCAGTCGCGCGACATCAAGCACGGAGGAGGAGGATCCACGGTCGTTTGGCACCATTCAAGCTCTCGTTTCCTTCGATTGAGATCCTAAGATAAGTGTCCATCTATCTTCATCTCTTTTCTACCCAATCGTCGCTTGTCTTAGTACTTGATCATCAAATTTGGAAATGGATCTCTTGGGTAGGAAATAGGATTGCATGTCAAGGAAAACAAGTTTATTTGGATGATCCCTGATCTAGCATCTATAGATCTTGGGTAAGCTGAATTGAAGTTATGATTGTTGTGTCTGTCGCTGATTTGAGGTGAATTGAAGTTGGACAGCTTAGCTTATGGGGTTGGTTCGACCGTACAAGGGAGGAGGAAGACCCGCAGCTTCGGGTGTTTGGACTATGATTTGAGCTCCCTTCCCTCAAGCAAATGACCTAAGGCAAGTGGAGTCTCTACCCTTCCTACTAGGCTAGCTATACATCGCTTGATTGGGCGCGACGACACCGTTTGTGTTTAGGTGTGCCGAATGGATGTTCTACTTGTATGGTTAGGAAATTTGCCTTGTATGTTGTTTTGAATGTGCTTGAATTTGTGTCTAGGGAGGTCGGGTAAGCTAAATTGAAGGGTGTCCTGAAAATGTCGAAAATTGGGGGTGGTGTTGCATGGGGGTATTTGGCCTTGTGGCCGTGTGGTTCCTGTGTCATGTTTGGGTCATCCTTGTTGGAATTGACTGAGAGTGTGTGCCTCGCATTGTTGGTCGGGTAAGTTGTGGCGTCATTTGCATTCGATGCTAAGTATCGAACCATATGTGTGGTGGATTGTCTTGTCCGATGAATTCTGAATCAGTTGGTGTGTGTAAGTTTGATGGATGGTGGTCGGGTTATGTATGAATCTGATTAAAGAACCGAGGTTCCGTCGGCCTGTGTCCCGACAAGAACGAGATAATATCTGCCTGTGTTCAGATAATACCCCGTGAGAGCTTGAGTGGAAATCGGAAAATCCACGGCCTGTGTCCCATTGAAATGAAATGCCTGAGACCTGTGTCCCTCGAAAGCCACAGAGTTGGGGAGAAAATTAAGGCATGTGTCCCTCATGATTCCAATGGCTGTTGTCCCATGGACAAAAAGCTAAGGTGTTAATCCCTCGAAATCAAGGCCTGTGTCCCTCAGATTGAAAATGAGGCCTGTGTCCTCAGATTGAGAATGAGGCTTGTGTCCCATGTATCAGTTCTGAAGTGGAAACAGAAAACTAAATGGATCATATGCCTGCTCGTGCGTGAGGGTTATATTGCACAGTGTGTGACGTCATTGTTGAGTCTCATTCATGCCTATAGATGTTGATTGCTAGTGGTGCCAAGTGTTATGAGTTATTTTATTATTTATTATCATGTGTGGAAATGCCTACCGTATTACTATGTACCCTCTTTATTATTATAAATATGAGAGCATGCTAACCTAGAGGGTTAGACGATTCATTCATATCATTCTCCTCTTTTCTTCTTCTTCAAACATGGTATCAGAGCCAACCCTAGCTGCCCCAACCTAAACCCTGTCCAACGCCACCATCAGCACCAAAACAATCGCCACCATCAGCGCCACCACCATCACACCATCTAGCACTTGCTTCTCTCTCTCTCTCTCAAATCTGTTCTCTCGGCCTGCTTGGCCGGCCACGTCCCAGGATCTCGGCCAGGGATCTCGGCCAACATGGCCGGACACGGCCCAGGATCTCGGCTAGCTTGGCCGGGCACGTCCCAGGCACGGCCCGGTTACTCGGGCCAGATTTCTCGGCCACGACCCAGGAGTCCAGCATAAACTAGTGTAGCTACTGAATCAAGGATCATTTTCTTTTACTCATGAAGGCTGTTCGGATTTGATTTACATGTAAATCTAATCAGATTCATGAAACGGTGGAGCTTGTGATTTTCTGATTAATCTAGTGTTTAGATTAAGTATTCGTCATGAGTAATACAGACACTCAAATAGCTGCTGCTACGGAATCCGGTGAGACTGGATTAGCCATGAATAGATCTGGTGCAACTGGATTTGATGGGATGCGATCACAAGTTCCGACCTTTATATCTACTTCATCTAAGCTCGTCGAACGTGTTTTGACGAGACAGTCTACGTACACACTTTGGAAGAAGAATGTCTTCAAGACTTTACACGGCCAGCGGCTAACTCATCATCTTACCCAGCTTCCTCCGAGCGAGGATGACCCAACTTATGATGAATGGTACACTGTTGATTGTCGTATTTATAGTCAATTATTGAATGCTATGGATATTTCTGTTCAGACTGTTGTTAGCAATACTAATACTGTTAAGGAGTTATGGGATGCTTTGGCGGATTTATACTCCTCTCTGAACGATTTTTCGCGACTCTATGATGTCGTTTGTGGGTTATTAAAGCAGGCTCCTGCTAGTCGGTCTCTAAACAGATATTATAAGGAATTTAAATCCTTTGCTGATAAGTTTGATCAATTAGTTCCGTTTACATCCAATCGGGCTACTTTTCAAGAACAATGAAATCAGTTTCTGGTCACCTTCTATCTTAATGGACTGGGAGCTCAGTTTGATACTGCTCGGTCACAAATCCTTTCAGATGCTCGAGTACCTTCTCTTGGAGAAGTTCATCGCCGTGTTCTTCGTACCGAAAGTCGTGAAGAAGTTAGATCTGCCCCTTCAGAGATTGGTGAACAGGCTGCTGCTCTATATGTGAACAAAGGAGGTGGCCGTGGTGGCGGACGTCGTGACCGAGGGGGAGGTCGTAGTAGCATTGCCGGTCATGGTCGGGAGACTCATACTTGCAATTACTGTAGCATTGCTGGACATCTTCGCAGCTATTGCCGGAAGTTACAAGCTGTACAGGAAGCTTCTGGTTCACGGACCACACCTGCTCATGTTGCATCTGAGATTGAGCCTGTGGACCAGAAAGTTATCGCAATGAGTCTGGAGGAGTATACTCGCTACTTGGAGTTTCAGACCTCAAGAAGTGGAACTACATCTGCCTCTGTTGCGAAACTACATCAGTCATCTGATTATTCCTCTATCTCAACATGTACAGCTCTTCCTTCCGCTAATTAGATTATTGATTCTGGTGCAGGTGCTCACATGACGGGTAATAGAGGTATTGTTACTGCATATAAGTCCGCATCTCCATTACACCATGTTACTATTGCAAACGGGTCATCCGTGACGGTTCAGGGACACGGAGCTGCACGACCTTCCAACGAGATCTCCTTATCTTCTGTTTTATATACTCCTGGCATGCCATTTAATTTGTTATCTGTTGGTCGTATCACACGGGATTTCAATTGCTCCGTTACTTTCTATCCTAATTATTGCGTTTTGCAGGATCTCTCGACGCGGAAGACTATCAGTAAGGGAAGTGTCAATGGTGGGATCTACCAGCTGGATGGTACTTCCATTCCAGCTGCCCTAGTAAAAGAGACTGATGTTTTAGATATTCACTATCGTCTAGGACATCCCTCTCTGTCTATGTTACAGTCATTGTTTCCTCGTTTTCGTTCGGTGTCTACAATAAATTGTGAGTCATTTCAACTTGCAAAGCATAGTCGTGTTTCTTTACCACTAAGTGTATCTCAACGAGCAACTGCTCCATTTGCCTTGGTCCATTCTGATGTGTGGGGACCTAGTCCTATTGTGTCAGCCTTTGGTTATCGTTACTATGTTCTCTTTGTCGATGATTTCACAAGAATGTCGTTTGTTTACTTAACAAAAAAACGTTCTGAGTTATTTTCTACGTTTCGTGAGTTTTATTCTTCTGTCTACACTCAATTCCATCGTAATATCCAAGCTTTACAATCTGATCGTAGAGGGGAATATATGTCGGATCATCTCCATCAATTTCTTCGTTCTCATGGTATTCACCATCGTCTTTCATGTTCTCACCCACCTCAACAGAATGGCGTTGCTGAACGGAAGAATCGCCATCTTATGAGTACTGCTCGTGCTTTTCTTATACATATGCATGTTCCACAGAAGTTTTGGGGGGATGCTGTCCTTACAGCATGCTATCTCATTAATCGCATGACTCTTTCTTCTCTTGGGGGCAATACGCTTCATGGGCTCCTCTTTCCTGAACGCAGCCCCTTTCCTTTTTCCCCTAAAGTGTTTGGATGTACTTGTTTTGTCCATGATGATCGTCCAAGTGTATCAAAACTAGATCCTCGTGCACTCAAATGTGTTTTTCTTGGTTACTCACGAGTGTCAAAGGGTTATCGTTGCTATTCTCCTACCTTAGGAAGAATACTCACCTCTCGTCATGTTACCTTTATAGAGTCTCAACATTTCTTTTCTGCATGTAGCTCTAGTTCATCTTATCCAATCTCACAATTGTCCGAATCCGCATCTTCAGACTTGCCCTTGTTTATTCTCCACCAACGGTCTCTCATCTAGTTATCTCTCCAGCATCTTCACTAGACAATGCCCCCATTGACAATTCTCCCTTTGTGCCAGTCTTTCCCGTGGAGGATCCTCCTGCTGAGATAGTCTCTCCTGTTGCTGACCCATTTGAGACTGATACTACCGAGCAACCTATTGCTCTTCGTAAGAGCTACCGTGCCTGCAGGGATCGTCCTCTTTATACACATTCCTACAAAGGTTTCTCAATTAGTTTGTCGGCTTTTGTGGCCAATATCGACGCTATTGCTCTACTGCTTATGTTTCCGAGGCTCTTCAGCATGCAGATTGGCGTTTAGCCATGGAGGAGGAAATGAGCGCCCTCCAACGCAATCAGACTTGGTCCTTGGTTAATCTTCCTTCTAGTGCTCAAGTTATTGGCTGTCGCTGGGTGTTTGCCGTGAAGGTCAATCCTGATGGAACTGTCGCTCGTCTGAAAGCTCGGTTGGTTGGTAAGGGTTATGCTCAAACTCATGGTCTTGATTACTTTAAGACATTTTCTCCGATTACAAAAATGGCCTCTATTCGCCTTTTCTTATCCCTTGCAGCTGTGCATTGTTGGTCTCTCCATTAGTTAGATATCAAGAATGCTTTCCTTCACGGTGATCTTGCCGAGGATTTTTATATGGAGCAGCCCCCAAGATTTGCTACTCAGGGAAGGAAAGTCTGTAAGCTTCATCGCTCTTTGTATGGTTTGAAGCAGTCTCCTCGAGCATGGTTTGATAAATTCAGCTCAGCTGTTCAGAGTTTTGATTTGCTTCAGTCTCAAAAGAATCATGCAGTATTCTATCGATGTACTACTACTTGGTGTATCTTTCTAGTTTTATATATGGATGACATTGTCTTGATAGGGGATGACGAGCATGGTATTGCTGAACTGAAAAGATATTTGTATACTCGCTTTGAGACGAAGGACCTCGGTGATTTGAGATACTTTCTTGGGATCGAAGTGGCCCGGAAGAAAGAAAGTATCGCTTTGTCACAGCGTAAGTATGTTCTGAATATCTTAACTGAATTTAACATGCAGCAATCTCGACCCGCAGAGTCGCCTATGGAACTAGGATTGAAGCTTCTTCCTGATCAGGATAACTTGTTTGAACATCCTGAAAGATACCGGCGTGTTGTTGGTAAACTAAACTATCTCACTACGATGACTAGGCCTGATCTTGCATATTCGGTTAGTGTGGTTAGTCAATTTATGGCGGCACCTAGACAACCACAATGGGATGCTGTTTTGAGGATTCTAAGATATCTTCGACGTAGTCCTAGCAAGGGAATTGTTTTTGCTGCTCATGGTCATGCTCGCATGGAGTGTTATACTGATGTTGATTGGGCTAGTTGCCCTATTGATAAGCGGTCTACCTCTGGGTATACTTTGCATGTTGGTGGTAATTTAGTTTCCTGTAAGAGTAAGAAACAGGATATTGTGGCGAGGAGTAATGCTGAAGCAGAGTATCGAGCCATTGCTACAGCCACTGCAGAGATTATGTGGACTAGACATCTTCTGAATAAGATTGGATATGAATCGAGTGGTTCCACTTCGTTATAGTGTGATAGTAGTTCGGCAATTCACATTGCTTCAAATCCTGTCTTTCATGAGAGAACAAAGCATATCGAGATTGATTGTCATTTTGTTCGACAAGAGCTTACGCGTGGTAGTCTCACTCTCTCACACGTTCGCACTGGAGATCAGCTAACAGATGTGTTTACTAAACCTTTAGCTAGATAACGGGTTCGCTTTATATGTAACAAGCTGGGCATAATCGATATCTATGCCTTAGCTTGAGGGAGGGTGTAAACACATCTGCTAGCTAGTAATGAAGCGAATGCCTACCGTATTACTATGTACCCTCTTAATTATTATAAATATGAGCATGCTAACCTAGAGGGAGCTTGAGTTATTTTATTATTTATTATCATGTATGGGAATGCCTACCATATTACTATGTACCTCTTTATTATTATAAATATGAGAGCATGCTAACCTAAAGGGTTAGACGATTCATTCATATCATTCTCCTATTTTCTTCTTCTTCAAACACCAAGTCCTGTCTAGTTGAGTAATAGATAGTTCGTTTAGTCGATAGGTTAGATGCTTTACTTGCTGAGCATTCGCTCACTCCTTGTTGTTCACCCCTTTTTCAGCTAGCTAGGTTTGTCTGGCCGCAATTGAAAGTGACGATCTCGAAGTCCGCCAATGGAGATGGCAAATAGTACTTGGAGTAGTTTTTCCTTTGTAATCTTCCCAATGTATTCTGTGGTATATATATATATATATATATATATATATACAGGTAGTGAACCTTATTAAGGTTATGCCCCATTAGGCGTGCCTGCCATTTTCTCTTTATGCATGCACTTGTCACTGTATGGCCGCTTGTTTGTTTATAGTTGATTTAGCTTCCGCATGCGTCCTCTAATACTATATAATATAAGATTAAATCAGAGTGCATAACTAGTGTCGGACAACACCTTGGGACATCGGAGCTCTAATTCATGATTAAGGCAAGGCCTTTTACAGTGGTTAAGCCACTAAGCTCAACAATCAAATAGAAACCATAACAGTCTTCTGAGAAAACATGAGATGAACAATCTTGAGGCTTGCTTAGCTCACAAGCTACAACAATTTATCAGACTACTATAGTCTATATTTACTAAGAAGCTCAACATTCAAACTCGAATTTTTTTTTTTGGGGGGGGGGGGGGGGGGGGGGGGGGGGGGGGGGTAATACTATTACTATTACACCAACTACTAATAGGAAATGCAAAAACTTAAGCCAAATTTTGCCAGCAAAGTCATTATCTTTAACACACTTCTCATACTGCAATAGCACATGCCTCACCATAATGACCAGAATATCGCATTTCATGAAACTATACGTGGAAATAACAGTGCAACATGAGAAAGCACTTTCAATTTTGTGAAAAATCAACCAGATATTTGATCACTCAACAGACTGAAATCATCTATCCTCTACTAATACTTGAATGTTAAATAAATCATGACAAATCATAAAAGCACGTGAATGCACAAAATGATTTTCCAGAGTAGCAGTGTCAAATGAATTGCTTAAACAGTACTCACCTAAGTCAACATCCCTATTTTTACCATACTCAACAACAAAGCCGTGATGAGAATCAAGGGTCGATCCACCAACTTCAGGAAAGAATACTGCACAAAGTAATACTTCTCCCTCAATAGCCTGCGGTAGCAAAGGAACCGGGGAAAGTATACAAAAAAGACAGCTTATAAACTCCAGAATGCTCTAGCAAATATAACAGCACGGAACGACCTTTTGAAATAGGACGAACAAATCCCTCCATCAGTTTGTCCAACATTGTCTCTAGGCCAAAATCATCAAGCACGGCTCCATATTTATTCATGGTATTGGGCCTCATTATCCTAAATCTCACCTCATTTACCCAATCCTCGAAATTTTCCACCTACCCAGTCAAAGCACAAATCATAAGGCAAGAAGACAAGAAAATGCCATCATTAAACAGAATACATTGAATCAGAAGATACCTCAGCAAGCAACAATTCACAGAATCGCGGTTGAAACATCTCAAATGTGAAGACACCGGGAGACGGCTCAGACATAATATTTCTAAAACTCTCCTCTGTATTTTCATTGATTGCTTTGAGAAACGTCGGGACAAAGAATGCTGAAGGGTGCATGCTATATATGTCTCTATGTAAAGGCTGCAAAACAGAGGATGCTCTTGTTGGAAAAGGCCTCAACCAAAAAGCAGGAAATGGAGAAAAATCAGCACAAAAACTTGGGCCTTTTCATCAAACCCCAGGATCCCAAAGTGACTATACAATCAGATGAACCAAGCACTTCAGGTAGAATTAAGAGAATTAAAAGGGGCACTCAAAACTGAATCAATCACTGAAAGATGGAAAGGGACAAGGTGAGGAGATGGAAGGAAACAGAGGCACTATAATAAGACGAGTTTCCAAAGATCCACAATCTCATACGATCTCAAACTTTAGGCATCTACATAATTTCCAACATATCCATTAAATCAAGCACAACAAAATCAGCACTCCAACCCTTTTGTGATAACTCAGATCATTCTTTCCAAGAAAGAGTCATGAAAATTTGGCACTCAAGAACAGATCACTAACATCCCATAACCTCTATTTATATAGAGAAATTCCATCTAAATACAAAACATGGACCAAAAGCCACATCAGTTCATCAGTTCAATATCCCACAAAGAGAATATAACTTTTTTGGCTCGGTTTGAGGGTCTCTCTCCAATTTCACACACAACTGCACCTTAAAACGCAATTGGAGCATCTATATGGAAACGTTGCCAGGCGAATTCAAGTTTTATGAGGGCAAACACCCTCACCTCATTCACTCAGTTTCATTAGTTCTCCCAAATAACAGCATGTTCATTGCTTTATAGAAGCAATCCACAGTCTAAATTGTTTCAAGCGAAGTGAAAAACAGAATGTCTTCCATAAAATAAGTCGAATGACATCTATTGCAGATGAGTATCATAAACAAGGCAAGAGTCTGAACACTAGCAACACCTCCATAGAGTAGACACTTTACACAAATGGAGGCGAGACTGAAAAACCAATGTGATCAGGACAAGACATGAGAGTTAAAAAACTGAAGGCAACTGCAAAGGCAGTGGAGACCAAGTATCTAAATGGTAAGCTTTCATGTCATGGAGGTACACAGTTTTCATTACTGTCAAATGGAGTGTAGTGCATCCGAAAATGTTCTGCTTACTATGCCTCTAAAATTTCAATAGCTCCACAAGTCAAAAGTTTATCTCCATGATAAATATGGTATTGCAAAAGAAAATATTATCTCATTTTTTTTTCATTTCAGACAGTGATCCCAATCACTAAGTTCTATAATGCCATTCCCTCTACACACCAAAATCCTCAGGACTGCCACAAAAAAGTAAAGAAAAAAAAAACGGAACACCATAAGTATGTATATCAAGTTTTCCTAATAGGAGCTCCAATCAGCAACTTGAAGTTTGCCAAAAGAAGAAACTAGATTTTGCAGTATCTAAAAGAGGTGAAGCGTGACACTACTACCCATCAACTCAAAAAGCGAGAAACCGTTTCAAGATTGCTGGTGAGGTACCTGATAATTTGAGATTATCTTCTGCCTGTATTCTCTATGCCTTTGAGCCTGGTAAAGATATAGCAAAGCAACATAAAACCAGCTTCCTCAAGGAAACATCAATAAAATTGTGAGGTTATAAAATCTACTGCCTCAAGAAATTACAAGTGACACATAGAGCAGGAAACTACACCCTCAAACATTCACAAACACACAGAGATGCATGTTGTAATTGAAAAGGAGAGAACTATTGACAAATCCTAGGAACTGAGTATCCTTTTTTTATTAATTGGTGGCGCAGAGTATTTTACCTAGGCCCAACTGAATGAGATATCGTCATTTAATGAGATATGAACCCAACCAAGCATTAACACTCACAGTAATTGCTGCAACAACAGCTTAAAAAGAATAAATTGAAGCAAAGTTTCCGATGCTCTACTCTGGTTCAAATTCAGCACGGGCAATGAGGTCCAGACTAACAGTAAGTAAATATTTGAATATGGAGAGGATTGCTACAGAGAGAACGCAGAAGTCCACACCCCACTGGGGTGACCAACTGAATATGCTGAGTCTGAGAGAAATTATAAACTTCGAGTCTGAAAATTTCCTCTAAAGTCGAAGGGAAGTTAGTAAGGAAACGTTAAAAGGGAACCCCAATTCAATCAAAAGGGCGAAGAAGATGAAGTGATAAGGGAAAAACTTATATTCAAAGTTCACAAATCTGATAACTAATGAACCTCAAAGATTTTGGTTCTATGCTTCCGTAGAATTCAATGCATGAAGCCAAATTCGGTCAATTCAGAAGTGAAAAGCGATGAGAGAAAAGGCAAAAGAAAAATCACAAAGCAGCATTGCACTGCAATGCAAAGCACGAATCGTACATACTCTGTTTCGCTCCCCGTGAGGCAAGTATTTGAGCAGAATCTCCCTCATGAACTTCACCTTGTCGTCCCTCGAGACCCCCAGCATGCTCGGCGGCAGGTACCGCTCCAGCGAGCTGAAGATCGCGGGGCTGAAGTCCAGCTGCAGGTCGTCGTAGCTGTCCGGCTTGTGGTCCTTGTTAGGGTTCAGCCTGAGCCTCTGCTGGCTCGTCATCGTCACCGTGGCCACCGCCACCGGAGCCGCAACCGAAGGAGCCGGCGGCCTGCTCGGATCTCCGCCTGGGACCGCGCCGTTGCCCCCTCCTCCTCCGGTGGCCGGGAGGTCGCCGGAGCCTGCGTCGAGGGACATGGCCGACGCGTGTCCGGGAGACGCTCAGAGGGCGTGCGTTCAGGGCATCGAGAGGATGTGCGGCGATGATCTGCGAGATGTCGCGGAGGAACGGAGTTAGGGATTCGGTGGTGTCACCGCCATTGGAGGGTTTGTGCTGGTTGATGGTGATGACCGGGGAGGTGAAAAAATAGTGGCAGGTTAGGGTTTTCCTTGTTGTTGCGCTCGGAGTATCCCCGATTCAGTTACTCTGCTCTTTTTTTGAACGGGGAAAGACCAGGTCGACGCGCGCGTGAGATGAGTGCTTTTTCAGCCGTTCAGATGAAGCGCGTGTTCAGAAGTCTCGGAAATTGAGAGTGGTCCGACTTTTTCAGTTGGGGTCCCCGCTAGTTAACGTTAGGCGGTACATTAGGGCAAATTTGTCGAAAAGACGTGATCTTCCTTCGGGTTCAAAGTTGAGACAATTGTCATTGGATGGCACTGCCCTCCGTTTGTATGATTGCCCATATTATATACAAAGATACGTCAACAAAAAAATATTTTCACCAATTCACGAAAATAATTTATGAAAATATTTAGCAATAAATTACTGACGACAGTATAAATATTTTTTATTAACTAATTATTTAAAGTATTTTTAAAAAAAAAAATCAAATCATTCATTTTCTGAATATCATTGTTAGTTCTTTACTCATGGTTTACTTCGAAAATCAATCTTTTTAGAATTGTGAACTGTGCATTTCATTAGTCAATGTTGTCAAAATACTATTTTTTCCTCTATGATATCCACAGTTCACTAAGGTATTGTTTTCTTTTTTTTCGAATCTGTTCATTTTTTTGTTCGAATTTGTTCATTTGGATTGACAGTTTAGATATGAAGTGCAAAAGACCTGTTTTTTTCAAGTGATCGCCGGTGACCAACTCAAAAAAAAATTCTCATGGAAAATTTTATTATTTTTTAAACTCTGATCCAGTTATATCATTTGTAAATAGAGAATTTGAACTCGGTATTCAACATCAGAATATCCGCAATAAAGTAGAAGAGAAATAAATCAGAATTCTTAAACTTGTTGCGGAAGCACAATGAAATCTTAAATTTTTTAATATCATTGTCAAGCGTTATAATTCATTCAATGAAATGTTGTATGGTAGGTTGAACAAAAATAAAAAGATCAGATTCAAATTACCGACGTGCAGATAAACCTATTTAATGAACACGAGAAGGCGATGGGGCACGAAATCGGTATCGCATTAAATAAAGGGTGAAATGTTTCGGAAAAAAAAAGGGATGAAAAGAAACACATAAAAAAAGCCAAAAAAAGAAGAAGAAATATAACAATATCCTATGGAAGAACCTTTTGCCAAAATTTAAATCAACTGGTGTTCGGACAAGGAGAAAGAAAAAGAAGAGAATCGAGCCGTTGGAGATAGCGCGCGTACAGAACAAACCAGTTCGTCGCCGTTAACGCATCGCGCTCTCTGCTTTTAACCGTTGCCCGCGTTAATTAACGGTCAGAGAGCCGCGATTTCTAGGGTTCGAGAAGATCCCGAAGCTCTCAAATCGAGCGAGCGAGCGAGCGGAGAAGGATGAGCGAGGTCGCCAAATCCGGAGACGGAACTGGAGTCGCCGAGGTCGCGGGAAACCCTAAGCGCGAAGGGGACTTTGGGGATGCCGAGCTGGCGGCGAAGAAGCCGAGGACCGCCGAGGACGGGGAGGAGAGAGAGGAGGGTAGGGTTTTCGAGATCGAAGCGGACGCGGCCGAGGACAAGGGGTCGAGGCACGCCATGGAGGACGCGTGGGTTCTGCTTAAGGATGCTAGCTTGGGCTCTCCTGGGAAACTGAGGTTCTCGGTTTTCTCTTCCGCTCTCTTCTGTTCGTTTTTCATTCTCTTCATTGTTTGGGAAAATGGCTCGTGGCATGGGTGTTTCAGTCTGCGACAAAGATTGATAAGTACTCATAACTCTCAAGAGTTATGCTTATCGATGATGTCGTGAAATGAAGTCCAACTTTATAGGTATCACTTCAATTCGAGCAGTTTTTTTTTTTTTTCGTTTTTTTCTCCTGGGAAATATAGCGCTTCTCCAAGTATCACGCAATTAATGACAGACTGAGGAAGGTTTGTCCACGGCAGTCGTCCTTAAGCCACTCAGTGCTTGTTATCATTATTTTCCTGTCACAAGCAGGGCAATGCTCATCAAGATTACCGAGTTGTATACAGTGATTTGTTCACTCCATACTTGTTATGATAGGACGTTTCTGTGGTATTATTTATTTTATTATTAGCTTTGTCAAATTTTGCACGGGTGATGCACATTCCTCCTATCTCACAAGATTTCATTTTCCTTCCCATTCACATCGAACTGGTTTTGAAAAAAATCCGCACGAACAAAGACAAGTCTACAGCGGAAATCAATAGAAAAGCTCATTCTCCAGTGCATTAAAATTCTTTGCAATGAGAAGGAACTTTCAGGAAGATAATATGCTGCCTTCTTTGGACAGATGTGCACATTTCGCGATATATGATGGACATGGAGGTCGCCTAGCAGCAGAATATGCTCAGAAGAATTTACACGCAAATGTTCTTTCCGCAGGCTTACCACGTGAGTTGGTGTGTTTGCTTGGTCTAGTTTCATGAATACATTCTTTATGAGCCTTCTCTGGGTTTTCTTGATTTACTTATCCAAGTTCACTTGGCACATTAAAACCATCAAGTTTACCCTTCAATAGGAGTTTGTTCAGCAAATCTATGTTTCCCATGGTTTAGGGCTCAGGGTTCAGGACAGATATTGACAAGCAATTTGGTTGCGAAAATTATTTTTTTTCATCATCACATAAATACCTTTTGTTTAATCGTTGTAGTGTAAGAGATGATTATAGGTTGAAAGATTCCGTGTCAATGCATCGTCGGGTTTATAAGAGATCTTTGACTCACCTCAATTACGGTTAACATGCATGGGCAGTTCTTTGTGTGATCACTTTGCAAGTCCTAGTTTCTTTTCTGTTTGGTCAATGTTCATCTTCTAGTATGGAGACTCTTTTTCATCACTGAACAATTTTATGAAGGAAGACTGGAGCTATAGATTTTCCTGGTTGAACTGTTTTTACATATATCTCCGATACCGCCTATTGTTTCTGTTATGTCTTGCTTCAAGAAGTTTCAATACTATTGGCATCATGCCGCTCAAATCTTTTCTTTTTTGGCTGACTGCAATGATTTATCATGATGGTGCAGATGGATGTTAAAGCAGCCAAAAAGGCCATTCTTGATGGTAGGGATTCTCAGTGCATACTTAATTGAGACACCAACACTGGGACTTTTATTTTCCATCTTCACACTTTTTTTTTCTTATCTAGGTTTCCGAAAGACCGATGAATCTCTTCTCGAAGAAAGTGCTGCAGGTATCGATCGAACATGTGGTTTGTTTATAGTCCACTTAATTATTCGTCCTTCAATTTGTGCTGCATTATGTCAAATGGGAGCTCCTCTAACTGTTTGAATCAGTGGAGAGACTATAGATGAATTTTCATTGTGCTTGGGTGAGCCTATCGATGACTTAGAACTGTTAGATACTCACAGCATCTCATTGTTTCTATCTGTGACTTGTGGTGACTGCAGTAGGTTAAATACTACAAGGGAGCTTGGGTTACTGATACCACATTAATCAGAATCCACCAGTGTCAGCTCTGGGACCATTTCTTATCTTGTATTTGAAGTACCTAGTTCATTTTCACTTCCACTGTTAACTAATTTTTACTAACATACTGTGCAATTTTTTATTTATTTTTGGATGGTAGAGATACTAAGCAAGATTTGTTGTAGAGTTCTGTTAAGAATTTTCTTCCAGAAAATATCAGGTTCCCGTACTTCTTTTGCCTCATAGGTTTAGAGAAGTTTAGAAAGGATTTTTATTTCCACAGGGATTTATATGTCCGTCTCCTTTTCCAGGGGGGTGGCTGGACGGTGCAACAGCTGTATGTGTTTGGGTATTAGGACAAAGAGTGAGTTTCTTTCCTGGTTTCTTCATCCTATTCTTTTGGGTAAAAGTAATGTTTTGGCAGAAGTAACCAGAGGAATCGCTAGCTTGGAGATATTTTACTCTCGAGATCAAAATTATGCATGATATAAAATTGTGAATCTTTGATCAAATGTGCTGGTCTGGTAATATAAAGTTTTTCTTTTTTCAATAAGCCTAAAATAGTCTTATATTGTAACCTATCAGCAATTCTTCATGATCACTTAAAAGCCTTGGAAACTAAAAATTATGTGAATGTAGGCATCCAGAATAAGAAATATAATCGATAATTTAGTTGTTTAAGATTTTTAACATTTGCCGACTAAGATGACATATGTACTGCATATAGTTGATGATATTGGAGATAAGTCAGCAACTTAAACTTTCGGTTTACCATTTTTCGTCTTGTAATGCTTTAATTGTGTCAGAACAATGTTGGCTTGTGGACTAAGTCTTGGCGCATCTTATAGGTATTCATTGCTAACATTGGGGATGCAAAAGCTGTGTTAGCCTGCTCCTCTACTGAAGATGGTGATAGTTCTGTAAAGGCCATTGTTCTGACCAGGGAACACAAAGCCATTTACCCTCTGGAGCGTGCTCGCATCCAAAAGGTAAGGATGTACATGAAACTTTCTTTTTGGGTCAACAATTTCCTGCACTATTTTCCATTGACTTCCAGTTTACAAAATGGGGGTATCTTGTTTTTGATATGAGATCTGAAATAATGCATATGCCTTGTGTTGTGATAAATGGGTCATCGACACCAGTTTTTTGTGCCTTTTAATGAACTAATTTTCCCTGATGAGATTTTTTTTTGGTCATGCAGCTACATGTTATATAGGAATAACGCGAATTCTTATATGCTGCTTTTGTTTGTTGGAGAGCTGCCTTCTTTATTAGCTAGTGCCAAGAAGTTGATATTTACATGCCTTATGAACGTCTAGAAAACATATTCCCTAATTCCGTTCTCCTCTAGTCTTACTCCTACTTCTCCTTCTTATGGTTTGAAAATTGATGCTTCTTTCACATCAAAATATGTCAGAAAGTAAAAGAGGATTGCTATATTAAGGTCCTGAAGAAATCTCTAAGTTCCTTGAGTAGATTAGTGTACAGTGCACTATAGACTTTCTAGTTGTCTTTTCACATGATCAGGATTTTGTTTGCAACTAATTATTGCATCTGTTGTTATTTTCAGGCTGGGGGGGTTGTGAGTTCCAATGGCCGATTACAGGGTCGCATTGAAGTTTCTAGGGCCTTTGGAGATCGCCAGTTCAAAAAGGTTTGGCTTTTATATGAACATTGGTCCTGTTGTTCCATTGTAGTTACGGTGCATCTAAAATGAGAGTACTTGTGCATACCTTTGGGTTCTAATATAATAGTGTAGACATTGTTTATTGCACCACGGGATCAACTAATACAATATCTTGGCTATGTGGTTACCAATGGACATGTCTTTTGGTGCTTAATATATACTTCTGCTTCATCAAATGCATAATTTACTCCTGCTCCATATTCGATTTCATGTGCATGGTTGTTTTGAGCTATATAGCTCATGAAACTCGGGGCACGTCTGGATAAGCTTCTACTTTTTGCCTTTTGTTTAAAACTTGCGACAGACAATTTTTTACTTTTTCGTAGCCCATAACACCCAGCATTGATGGCATTCATACGCTTGAAGGGCAAATTCCACAGAAAATTTTTGGCAGAAAGTTGTTGAAGCATAAAGAGATATGCCCTTGGTGAAACCGAGGGATGGAAGAATGACATAGTTATGAAGACCGATTGACCTGTCATGTGCAAGGGAATTCATGGAGTTTTGCTCAGTGTGGAAGTCTTTCTATACAGTAGTATAGACATATGTGATTGTCGACATGCTTAGTCCCTTGTGGAGAATAATTTCTGCCACTGTAAATGGAAAAAAACTTTGACTATCTTGGATGGAATAACGATGGGCCATAACTATGGCCAGGGAGTAGAGGAAGTTTTCTTTTCCTTGTGCTGTGTTGAGTACCTTTTGAATTATTATTTATATAGGCAAAAGAGGTATGTCTACTTTGCTACTATGAGTTAGCATTCAACGGCACTAAAATATAGCCGCTAACTGCTGCAATTAATAATAACTATTGTTGTACAATGTGTCCTAACAGTGGGTATTAAATTCTTCACAAAGAAGAAGCAGGAGAGGAGTAGGAATATAATTGATGGGTCCTCCCCTTCTGAAAAAGAAAATAATAACAGAAAGATAATCTTGGTACAATGATTACTTTTGTTGTGTCTTTTCAGAGAGTTTTGCGACTTTGCAGGTAGGCGTTGTTGCTACTCCAGATATTCATTCTTTTGAGCTGACAGGGAGAGAGCAGTTCATCATTCTTGGTTGTGATGGCTTATGGGGGGTATGCTTCCACTTTCAATATGACTAATCTCCTGGTCTGAGAAAAAATTTTAGCACTAGCAGATTGTGAGGGAAAAAATTATTTCAGGTATTTGGAACAAGTGATGCAGTTGAATTCGTTCACAAGTTATTGAAGGTTGGTGCGGCATTTCATTTTATTTTTTGCTAATTCCGGTCAAACAAGATCTTCTTTTCCTCCCTGAAACTTGAATTGGGGCACTCAGTTCTGTAAGGAGCTGATATTATGTGTCGAAATATAAATGGTAATTGGAGAAAGTGTACTTCTATTATTTGCTCTGTTGACTTTGTGGTGTTCTTCATTATCATTTCTCTAGCATCATCGTCTTCATATATGTTGAAGTGATAGGCCCTGTTTTGATTGTGGAACTCACATATTGATTGCTTGAATGCTTGGGGAGATTCTAGGTTTTTATTTATGTAATGGCACATTATCTTCTGTGAACTTTTTGCCTTGTTTTCTAGTACTTCTGTTTGCTTGTGACAATCCACACAATATTGTTTGTTTTTTAATGGATGACATCTTTCACTTCAAACTTGCAAAAATACATGCACAATCTATCTGTAGTGGAAAAGTAAGTGCAAAAGCACATCCTCTTTTGCTTGGATGATATCTTCTATTTTTTCCTGTCGCAGTTATTCTAATCTCTACTACGTCAGACTACAGAGAAAGTTAGTATTCTGAAAAGGGAAATAAAAGGACTTCATCAGTTGCACCTTTAGTTAAAACATTTTGCCTTATCTTATTTACATATGACTGTACTCAATTGAATGGCCGGCATACTTGCTAACCATCTGTTATGGTACATGGCAGGAGGGATTACTAGTCACCGCTGTTGCCCGTCATCTGGTTAGGGAAGCTGTTCGGGAGAGGCGTTGCAAAGACAATTGCACTGCTCTTATTATAGTCTTCAGGCCCAAGTAACGTGAATTGTCTGTCAAAATGTGGAATGTTTTAAGTGAGTGAATTCGTGTATTATGGTTGTCATTTGTCAAACATCTTCATGGCGTTAGAGTTCTTATCTTTGCAAGTGTATCCAATCTCTAACGCCAGTTAGAAACTTAAGCCCTAGGTTTTAGTGTTGTTGGGTTTGTGAAACTTCTACCCTCTTTGTTGTGTGGGGCGGGTGTTTCAAGGAGAGGACATCCCATGTGTGGGTGTGTTTTGAATGGTAAGGGGTATCCTGGATCGGTCGAAGTGAAAAATCATTTGAGTATCATTGGAAATTCAGTCTTAGGACAATTGTTTCATGCATCTGACTAGTAACTTGTTTCTAGAGTGAGTGATCTCTTGAATTTGTTGATGCGGCGAAGCAGTGACGTTGACAGTTCAATGCGCATAACCTATAGAATGGAGACGAGTGGAAGATTGTTCAACCCAAAGTCCTCTTAGTAGTTACTTACTGTTCTTTGAATTTGTGTGGAATTAACAGTTGCTACTGACCTCCCTTACCAAAAAAAAAAAAAACAGTTACTACTGACCTCATAGTTTGGTTCGCCATAGATAATGATTAGATTAGGATTAGGCTATCATTTTTGTGAAATTGAAAAAATCTGCCAATTTTTCGTCATTTTAATGACATGGTAATTTGGCAGATGGTTTGTCCCCAATCAGAGGCATAAGAGGAAATATTCCGACTGACTGTACCTTCCAATTGGGGCTTTTTAAAAACTTCAAGAACCAAGTTGATTGGAGATGGTTAATGAGGTTACTCACACAGATTCACCCAATTGTATTGTCATGTGGATTACTTTGCCCTGACTTCTACTGTGATATATTAATGTAAAGTTGGGTGTAATTTCTTGCGGTTGTGCCATGTTGCATGAAACACGTGCGCAAGATTCATGACCTGGTATCGTATCATAGACTAATATCGCGGCATATGTACAGTGAATGCTGAATGTGTCAATTTCATTTTCTTTAACTGATTTCAATCCAAATGAGTGTTGCTTGAGGAAATGTCCATATTTTCTAAAATCTAAAAAAAAAAAAAAAGTGTTGCCACGAGATTTTATTTTTTATATATATTCCTAGTGTTCAACTAACTAAATAGATAACACAATTAGAATATGATAACATTAACATCTATGATTTTTTATGCGAATCTTCTGTGTCGTTTGGCTGTAGAGTGCGATTGATCTAATCGTGAGAATGTAGAGATGGAGTTTCGGTGACCAAACAAAGAGCTTTGAACCAAACCGATGGGCATTTAAGATGAACTCCAAACAAAAGTTGTAAATTCGGGTGGTAGCTACATATAACTCTGGTTCTCCGATGGATGGTGCTCAAGCTTGATGAGCCAGAAAGTGTCAAAGGGATTAGCGTTAAGGAAGGTGTCTTTTAACGAGTAATCTTCGAAACTGATGCTGCTAAAGCCTTTGATGCCCTCTGGGTAAAGGGAATGAAGTTTCTAGCTGGAAGTTATAGCCTATTATAGCTGTTATCGGACAAATGATGGTGGATAAAACTTGATTCAGTACCAGAGGTTGCGTCCTCTCAATTAAGAAGAATTTAGATGCAAAATTGAGCATTGAAGCAATTCCTGAAGGGCTTTGATGAAGATGTGGGCGTTTATCTTGGTCCAACTTGTAGTACATAACTCTCCATAAATGCAGTGAGTCCATTTTTCATAACCTCGAAGACCATTTGACATGTGATGCTGCCTCCCCGCTGCCATTGCCGCTTGTTCTCCTTGTATGTTATTAAGAATAGACTAATCATATGAACCACATGCCCCTCAGATTCCATCTTTTGATTATCATTCTTTGGAGGCCGTCAATCTTCTTCGAAATGGTTCAATTAACTTCGAGGTTACGGAAGTCGAAACAGTTGATCTTGCCACAATTATCAAGAGGAGGAGAATGTGTGGGGTCAGATCAGCTTAACTGAGGACTCTTGAGCAACCTGAGCAATGTGGCTAACATGTTCCATCTGAGCAGTGCCCCCCCAAACAGGATTCAATCAAATAATCAGCAAGATAATGAGTTTGTCCTGATCTACATAAGCCATCATTGCACAGAAGAGAGTTAACGTTCGAAATCCAGGCCGAGCAAGATATGCAGGACGTGGTTAACCAACAAATAAATACACGTTTGACATGATGCTTCACCGCGTACGTTTATAAACCCATGCGGTCGTTATTCCCTCTACACTACACTAGGGACTCCATTGAAAAGCCCGAGTGGTAAAAAGAAATGGGAGAGACAACGTCGTAGCGCACAACATGAAGCTTCTTCTACCGTTGCTCGCTCGTCAGTTCTGCTTTGCTGGATTTCACATTGTGTCTAGGGTTGCTCTCAACATTAGCATCAGCAAAGTCTTACCCTGTTTACAGGAACATCATCGCCTTGATTTTGTTGGATCCTTTCGCTTTCTTGGAAAAGTGAGCATTGTCCGATGACTGCCCAAATTTCTTTCTACATAACTGCGACGATGTACAGTTTTTACCCTTTTTTTGGGCCACAGGAAGGAAAGACCACCTCTTGCTTTCTCTCTGCTGGTTCAGTCCTTTCTTTCTTGTGCTGTTAGGGTAAGCCGTAATCAGGACAAACCTTTTTGAAAGCACATCTAACACATTACATGAATAAGACTCGTTCTTCAGCTGAATTATGGATCCATTCTTTTCCTTCTTCAGAATAACTGCAAACCAAGGATTTTATCTGTTGGGACTGTGTCATTCATCACCAACCTTCGCCTCAGTAATGCAAAATTCTGTTCCTGCTATAACATTTGTCATGGCTTCTGCTCTAAGGTTCCTCGGATCTCTGTCATATTAATTCCAAATCCTTGAATATTTTTTTTTTTAGGGAAGGATCGCTCTATAACTTGTGTTTTTCTGCGTTTTGTCAGACTTGAACAAATTCATATTTCTAGAAGGATGGCTTCGCGAAAATTGCAGGAACAATCGCTAGCGTTGGGGGTGCCACAACTATCACTCTCTCTAAAGGCCTTTCTCTTTTTGCACCAGAAACCGACACAAGGCAACATAGCCGAAGCAGAGGACATGGGTGTGAGGCAAAATGCAGAATTGGCCATGGGGTTGTGTATACTTGCTTGGACACTGCTTATCATGGGCTGGTTGGATGGTTCTTCAGGTTATGACCACCACCAATCTCTAGATTTCTGTTCTGTCATTGACATATTAAGGACATTTGAGAAGCGAATATAAAACGACCGTCCTAGACGGATGGGCAGAGCACCCTTAATCCTTGCTAAGCTAACTTTGTCCCTATAATTTGCAGGCTCCTGTCTTGAAGAAGTACCCGGCTAAACTCACTCTGACCTCGTTTACTCATTTAATCGGGTCGATCCAGTTCTTGCTCACAGCAGTGCTCGTGGAAACCAACACTTTTCGTTGGAAAATTCAGTCCAGAGAGGAGCTGCCCACAATTCTATACGCGGTAATTCACAAAAATATTTCTATTTGGGCATTTGGTTTTGTCGCTTTTGCTGAAATTGAAAGGAGATGCCGAGCTTTAAGCGTTCGATAATGTATTCGACAGGGCATTGTTGCTTCTGTGGCATCTCTCATGACCTAAGATGAATAGATTGAAGCTGAAATATTATGGTAGGTCTCTACTCGGTTTTATAAGGCAAAAGAGAGGAGAAAAGAAGGGCAACCCAACAGAAGGAAGAGACGCTAACAAAGCGTCTCCTGAAAGCTCATGCTGCCACAGAGGACGGAAGAAGTCATGTGGCCTCAGATCTAACCTTGAATTGCTTTCTAGTCGCATACACAGTCGATAAATTTGGTAAATTGACTTGAAGTCAGTGATCGAAAGCTTCTCAAAGGGAGAATTTCAGTCCCTCCAGTAGAGTTAAGTGTCTAGTTTACTGTAAATCTGACAAAACTATCCATTTTCAAGTTTCTGAAGTTGACGGTCGAAATTGGCTGTTGTCGCGTTAATGCATTTGCTGAAGTGCAAAATCAGATGTCCTCTTTTCCAACTCCATCTCTCGTCCCTCCCCCCCTTCCTCTTAGTTTATGGACACTCAAAAGGCCTCCCAACATATTAAAAACCAAACTATAGAAATGGAAGAAGAAAAATCAGTAAGAAATTACAATGGCTGAACTGTGACGTTCGAGCTGAGCTGTGTGTTCATACAGCATAAGCTGATTATTACCCGTAGCAAAACACACCATGCTTCATTCACTTGATAGTCTATAATTCGGCCCAGAAAATTTTACAAAAACTAATGACCAGGATGAGAGCATACTAAGAGAAAGATGTCGCATGGGATCACAAACATTCATGACGTTATACTCACTGGTCAAAGAGAGGAGTTAAAAAAGAATAGACCAGGACTATAGGAAGCACTCTGTAGGTGAATAGTTCGTATTCGATAATTGATCATGTTAATATAGCTAGAAATGGTTAATAACCATTCATCTTGCAGCAAAATCATCCAAAAAATTTCCTCCAGTACATAAGCACATGCACAAATGCTAAGCTGCTGAGTCAGTAGTCAATTCGTCTAAAATTATATTAAGTGACAAAATAATGTCAGTGTGAAGAGACTGTATTCTTAATTTTTGATAGATACTCAATGGAAATATAACCCAGAATTAACATCAAAACACTAGAAGACAGACATACCGCATTCAGAAATACCTAAAACAATTCATCTCAAAATCACAAAAACATCGGTTCAAAGGACACACAAGCACAGATCGATGACAATGAGTTTGGCTACATATTCCGCAACATTCTCTTGTTCTGCAATGCCTACCTCACTGTAACAATATCATCAATCTTTAAAATCATCCTCACACACTCTGTAGCAAGAGTGATTGCACTTGTACTAACAAGCAGGGGCTGCACCACGTTTTCCTCCAAGATATTAGTTATTTGCCCCTTCCTGACATTGATCCCAGCATTGATCTCTCCTTGGGCATGCCTGTTCCTCAGCTCAGTCACAATTGCTATCGGATTCAACCCCGCATTCTCAGCAAGTGTGTAAGGAATCACTTCGAGTGCCTCAGCAACTGACCTTATACAATACCCTTCCATACCGTGAAGTACCTTTGCCCAGGCTCCCAACTGCCTTGACAGCTCAATCTCCGGAGCACCACCTCCAGCAATCAAGAACCTCTTGCTCACCAAACATCTGACCACGCACAGTGCATCATGCAAGCTCCTCTCAGCCTCATCAAGCACCAGCTGGTTGGAACCACGCACAAGCACAGTCGTCGTCCTTCCCATATCCTTAATACCTGTAATCTTCACAATCTTCCCATCACCCAAAGAAACCTCCTCAACAAGATCAGCATAGCCCAGCTTTTCAGCTCGAAAATGTTCAATGTTGGCAATTGGTAAGCAATTCAAGGTCTTTGTAATGAACTCAATTTCGTCACGCTCCACATCCTTAACAACCAAAATCTTGGCTTTGGCCAAATAATGCAGCGACAAATCTGTCACAGCATCTCTCAAAATACTCTTCTGGATCAACAACACATTGCATCCAGTCGTCTTAATCTTCTTAATCATACCCAAAATGTAATTCCTCTCTTCTTTCAGTATCCTATCCATCTGAGTATAATCAGAGACCACGATACTCTGCTCAATATCAGTCTTTGGAGGCGAAATCTGGAACTGAATCACCGCAATCTTAGCATTTTCAACGCGAGTAGGCCCGCCGGCAGCATGACTCACCTTCTTGTCAAAAACCAAACCTTTAACCAGCTCAGTGTCATCCACAGTCCCACCCAACTTCTTCACAATCTTAATATCTCTCAGATCAACTATATCAGGTTTCAACGGATCTACAACAGACAAAACCGCATCAACCGCGAGGGGCGCCAAGAGAGTGGAATACTGACTAACGACCTTACTATTAAGCGAAGTGCTGGCGGACTTAACCAACGACTCGCGGTCACTCAACTCGACAGGAACAGCCATCGCGGTCAAGACGTCGACGGCCTTAATAGCAGCTTTGTGGAGAGAATCGGAAATTACCGTGGGGTGAATGCCGGCGGAGAGGAGGGAGAGGCACTGCTTAAGGAGAGCGCCCGCGATGACGACCACGGTGGTGGTGCCGTCGCCGGCCGCGGCGTCCTGGGACTTGGAGAGCTCGACGAGCATCTTCGCGGCGGGCTGGAGGACCTCCATCTTGTTGAGGATGGTGGCACCGTCGTTGGTGATGATGACCTCGCCGCTGGCGGTGGAGATCATCTTGTCCATGCCCTTGGGGCCGAGGCTGGTGCGGACGGCGTCGGCGACAGAGCGGGCAGCCACGATGTTGGCATGGCGGATGTCCTCCTTGCGCTTGTTGTCGACGTAAGACTCCGTCTTAGAGGAGGTCAAGGGAAGCGAGACTGCCGGAGCCGCCATTGTGGTGGAGAAAGACGGAGAGAGAGAACCGGAGGCGTCAGATCGCTGGTCTAGAGAGAGAGAGAGAGAGAGAGAGAGAGAGAAATGGTGGGCTCAAAAACCCTAGGAGAGAGTGTTCTGGAAGTGAAGAGTGGGGAGTTCGAGAGAAGGCGGGGGTCAAAATGGTATTTTCACGGCCCGTCCGGAGCCGGAGGTGTGCGGATTTTTTCGAATTTTACATTTCTGGGATTGGCTTAATTACATTTCGCTCCCTATGCTTTTGAGGTATATCTCAATCAACCCCGTAATTTTAATTCGCTTCAATCTACTCCTTACAATTTCGCTTTTAGCAACAGAAAAGGAATAACTGTGCCATCCAAATGGTAGCAAATAAAAGTATTCATAATCTTCTATGTCCCCCAGACGGAAAAAAAGGTTGGGGCACCTAGCTGTGTCAACTCTCCCTCGAACTTTATTTTGGGAGGCTCGCACTCGCTACTAAATGTTCCGTTCAAGAATATCATAGCCCGCTTGGGCTTGGAATCGATAAAAGTGGCTTATATTTCGCGTGAAGCAAATGGAGCAGCCGATTGGGTCGCGAAATCTCACCGAAAAGGTTCACTATCTTCTAATTGGTTGATTAGGCCCCTCAACCCCTTTGGGACATTTGTGTAGTGATTTTAAGACTGCTAGTTGTTGTAACTTTGTTTCGGTTTAACGAAAGTAGTACCTCTATTTCGACAAAAAAAAAAAGTTGAATTGCAATACATGGATTCTTGATTAGGGTGAGGGGTCCTTCGAGTCGGCAATTATGTGAGAAGCAAGCTGGTATTGGTAGGATCAGGCGCACAAACACAAGAAAATAAAGAGTAAAGGCAATGAAGAGAAATTGAGATATAAGGTTTTATCTTCACTTTTGAACTAAGGTTACATCGAGCATATAATTTCATTGTAATTAGTAATCCCACATCTCTGTTACAATACTCACTTACAAGAGAAAATGGTTATATATTGCAATAATTATCCACAGGTCCAAGCCTAAGTTATCAATAAAAAAACATGTTGAAATTATATATAAAAAAATCTCGAGCGTTCCGAGAGCGCCACCCCCTTAAGCTCTCGCCGGGGCGACCCTCTAGACCCTTGTCCGCTCGAGCGAGGCTCTCGTGTCTTACTGTCGATAGGAAATATGAACTATACCCCCGACACAAAATCGTTCCACCCGCATCTCAACATGAGGAGTGATCTTTTGCACGTGGATTGCCGCGCTTCAAACGCGTGACCTCGTGTAAAGACAGCAGCCACTTATGTCATAAAGCCTAAGGCCAAAGTGGCCCAGCCCTGTTGTACCTCATGGGCCAGCTTTAAGCAGCTTGCATCAATCGTTGGAGATCCATGTTCGCTTTATAGTGTAAGGCCCAAGATACAACCCGGATTATGTCGACGATGTCAATGTATAGCTATAGAGACGGATCGGGTTGGGTTTGGATAGAGTTGAAAATGATCCGATCAAAATTGACATGGTCAACATATTTTGATCAATTTCCATGTAATATAAATATTGCGACTCATACCAAACCCATACCCAATATATTTTGAAACCATTAGTCTGAGCTTACATCTTCAGTAATATCCATGGTTGAAATTTTTACTTTGTTAATAATATTTCATATTCTTCGTGCTTGAAATATGAGTATGATCAATGGATTGTACCAAGAGAAAATGTCGGCTATCAGATGTGATAATTTACTGGAATCATTCAGTTAAGAATGAAATTGTGACAGAGTAGGTTTCTGGTTTCGGGCTATCCATGATAGGTTTTATGTTCCAAGAAATGGAGAACCAATTTCGACAGGTAGGTTTCAAGAAGGAACCTGAACTTGAAGGCCGTGTCGACACTTAATTTCAGATCAGTTTTTTGTGCTTATTCTTACAAAATTCATAAAAAAAATTCATAAAAAGTTAAAAAAAAAAAAAACTACAAAATCAACTTTGGTGGCCTTGACTAAGCATAAGGAACCATTTTTGACCAAAAATTAATTTTTCATATTTTTCACATTTTTTGTATTTTTAGAAAATAGGAAAATGCTTGAAAATTCAAGAAAAATAGTATTCGAGGTCGCAAAAATATGAAAAAATAGTCAATATTTTTATTTTAAATCCTTTTTTTTCTGACCTCATAAAATATCCAAATTAAAATTCAATTTTATGTGTTCCTTTGTTACGCAAATGATTGAATTTGGTAAAAAAATATCGATTGAGTTTTTTAATTTGCAGTTTTTGCATTTTTTAGAATCTTGACATTCAATCTAATCGTCACTTATTTCAATTTAGCTCAATTATTTGCGCAAATCGTTTAATTGCATGAATTAGGTAAAATTGCATACTTAATTGCATTTTAGTCCTTGAAATTGGGTATAATTGAAATTACTTTCAATTCAGGGACTACAATTACAAATTGAAGTCACTGCCCAATGTTTTCCATCATTCTGAATCGAATGGCACAAGTGGCTTGGTCCAATTTCATCATTTGAGCCTTCAATTTCATAAATTCTCGAATTGCAATTAAGGATAAATTTGGGGGTTTTGTAGAAATTGACATGAACTTTTGGGCAAAATCATATTTTTAGATAAAATTGATGTCCTAAGTTCGATTATGAGGTTTAATTGTGAAAATTTTCCATAAATTTTGGTTAATTTTGGAAATTACAAATTGGAACCGATTCGGACCGGTCAGACTAGTCGAACCGGTCTGCTACAGTGCATCTTCTTCCCATGTTCGCGCCACTTTAACAGTTTGAACAGTTGGATTTTGATTGCGAAATTGGACCATCAATCGGCTTCAATTGGTAAAATTGATGGAGGCGTTTTGTTGACAATAAAGTTCTCCGTCGATTGAGACCGGTCCGACGATCTGGGTCCACCGGAGCAGCGCCGGCGATGGCCGTGAAAGCGCCGGCCATTTTTGGTGCAAAATGCAGGGTCGAATTCACACCAAATTCACGCCAAATGTGGTCATCGAAGGGCCTAAATGGATTGGCCATTTCATTCACGTCGATCACCGGTCATCGGTGACCATTTCGCACGTGTCTGCACGTGCGGAGGTCACCGACCCCCATTTTCCCCCACGCGGACTATTTTCAAAGGAGGATATATCAAAAGAAAGCAAAAAAGAGAGGAAGGGAGGTGGATTCAGTTAGAGCGTGAAGAACTGAATCGAGAGAGAGAGAGAGAGAGAGAGAGAGAGAGAGAGAGAGAGAGAGAGAGAGAGAGAGAGAGAGAGAAAGCGAGAGAGAGCTCGCCTTCCAACCACCATTGTCGAAGGCTCGAGCTCGGAATGTGAGGAGCGGGTTGGGCCACTTTCAGGCTAAACCGAAGCCATTGAGTGTTGCCAGGAGGTTGCTTGAGTTTTGGGGAAGCGATCGTCGCCGGCCGCGCCGTCTGAAATCGTAAAAACAGATAGGTCAACCCTCGAAGCTTTGCTTTTGACCTTCAATGGCGAAGTCTCATCCTCACTCTAATTCTTTCAATTGAGGTGTGTATATTGTATCTGCGACATCATTGAGCATGTTCATGTGTTTTGATTGCATTGAAATCGAGTCGAACCTTGTACTTGAACCCCGTCGCCATTGACGATTCAGCCGAAGTTCTCCTAGCTCAAGCTAGCCTAAACCAGGTCAATCGGACCTGTAGGTAAGTATTCTGAACCCCTGTTGGTGCTATCCTGTGGTCGAATTGCCATGATTTGGTGTAGATCGAGCAATCGAACTTCCATGGCCATACTCGGCACTTTGCATGATGTTCGTGATTTTGTGGATGAGATGCTTTGATTCTTAGATATGTTAAACTAGAGACAATTGCGAGTTGATTGGCGTCGATCTTGTGTAATTCCGTTGAGGTTTCACCGTTGGATCGTCGCCGGAGGTTTTCAGCCGTTCATGTAGTCATAGTCGAGAGGTTGAAGACGCCGCATAGGTGGCAGGTCAGCGAGTCAAAGGTCTAGGTGGCAACACGTGATTGGTCCACGTGGATGCTGAGTTGGTTCGACCGTTAGTTTGTTAGGTTGAGTCAGCTTAGATCGGACGGTTTAGGTTAATTGAGTTCTATTTTTATGGCCGTCCGATTAGAAATTAGGAATATCCGGAAATGATTTTATAATTAGAAAATTAAAACACACTGAAACGGTGCCGTTTAGGTAAAGAATCAAGCGACGTCGTTTAGGTTAGTGAAGGTGGACAGCCCAGATCGAGTCTTGGCTTTTAATCGTGGCCGTAGGTTTAGGTAATCAGATCTGACGGCTAGGGAATAGTTGGCTTTTGATATGGGCCGTTAGTTTTGGTCGACTGATCCAGTGGCTGTGGAATAGCCACGTGGTTCAGTAGGAGCCGTCAGATTAAATCTGAATAATAGAAAAATAATAAAAATCAGAACGGCGTCGTTTGGGGCGTGAGTCACGCGGGTTCGAGTCTGGGTCGGGTTCCGACCCGAGTGGGTCGGGTCGACCCGGTCTGAATCATATTTTTAATAAAAAAAAATTTGGAAAATGATTTTAAAAATAAAAATTAAAAAATTAAAAAAATTCTAGAAAATTCTAAAAAAATGTTAGAAAATCCTAGAAAATCCCAAAAACATCTAGGAAAATTGTGAAAAATTCCTAGACACTCCAGAAATTTCCA
This sequence comes from Rhodomyrtus psidioides, assembly GCA_021437785.1. Classification (NCBI taxonomy): domain Eukaryota; kingdom Viridiplantae; phylum Streptophyta; class Magnoliopsida; order Myrtales; family Myrtaceae; genus Rhodomyrtus; species Rhodomyrtus psidioides. Next base: position 4,825,697 of record JAILYB010000015.1, on the reverse strand, counting down.
AAAATTGAGGATTGACCATAAATAACTGGTCAATCCTATTTTTGGGATTTCTTATCCGCTCTTCTGGAAATTGACGATTATGCCCTTTATGGGTAATTCATCCCTGCTTTGTATTTGCGATAGGTCGAAAATGCCTAGATTAGGATAGGGCCAGTTAGGTGGTGAATCCTTTTGCTTGGGTTTTCGAATCTCATCCTTTTCTCTGAAATGGCGATTTTACCCCTTAAAGGGTAAATCGTTTTTCCTATCCTAATGAGATGTGAAAATTGCTCAAAATTAGGATTTGGGTCTGGTGGTTGACCAATCATTCTGTTTGAGATTTTCACTTCTCGTTATTTTCTAAAGTGACGATTTTTATCCCTCAAAGAGTAAATCGTTTCTAAAATTTCAGAAAAATTCTGAAAATTCTTGAAAAATAGGAAATGGATTGGTTGGGTCACCAATCCTATTTCTGTCACCTTTTGGCTCCACATCTCATCTGAAATGATAATTTTGCCCTTTTGGGGCAAATTATCCCCAAACTTCTCAAAATTACGATTTTGCCCCTCACGGGCAAATCATGTTAAAATCACTCCTGAACTTCGATTGACACTTCTCTAGGCTGATAGGGCCTTATTAGGGATGCCACGTTGCTTTCATGTGATTTATCCGCACGTTTTGGATCCTTGATTTGCGCAATCATTTTATTGGCTGTATTTGCTAGGATAGTCATTCCAATCTTTATGAACTCCTAAATTTAGGTTCGTACCCTCACTCATCTGTATGAAATCTTAGGATTAGATAAATCATTCAACTTAGGTGTCGAAATGGCGTCAACTCTGACAGTTGTCGTAACAAAGTCCCCGATCCAACTTATCTGATTTTTGCAGAATCGAATAGATTGCTCCCAACTATTCGATAGGGTTTCCGATCGTACCCTCCACGAAATGATCGGTAGCGACTCCTTGGCATGTATACGTATCACATGTCACCAGACCACACTGAAGGTCGACCACGTATATCCACCCGTTGTTATTTGGGTAATGGACCTTGGGAGAAGCCCGCGTCCGATCAGGCGATATCGAGCGGCCCATTAGCCTTCGAGAGCCGGGCAGCGCTCGAGAGGGTCACGATAGACTGGCGACTCCACTGGGGAATCATTTCAAACTAGAATATCTGGTTATGAATTTTAGAGGACTTGAGCCGATTAAAAAGTTAGTTGGTTTATCTAATCCTGTTTTCTACAGATGCTCTCGAAGGTGAGGTACGAACGCTAACCATTGTGTTAGATGTTTTTACAGATTGGGAAAATAAGGGGTATAGTGATTGCTGACCTCTTTCCTGTAGGTTGGAGTTGGGATTGTATATTTATTTTTAGCACAATTTGAAGCGATGTTTGATACAAACTGCTGTGCATGACTTGCATTGTGATGATCACGACACATCGCACACACTGGCGGTCAAACCCCGACTGCGACCACCTCTAGGATTACCTTAGATAGGGAAATGATACGAAAGGATCTCATGTTTGATGGCACTGGAGACTTTCATGTTCGTTCCCTCTCACAATCCAAATTGGCGATATCTAGCCCTCTTGGGTAGGTACTCTTGGGGAGGAATCTGCCTTATTTGGATCGTGGGAGCCTGAGCCATAGGTTCCTCACCTAATTTTCGATTTTTAGAGTTTACCCACTTGTCTCATGTGCATGTCTATGGAAGGTTGGTATACCTAAAACCACCAATTATTACAAGGGAATATTTGACATTTCTCGGGTTTTGGTTGGTAAGGCATTTACTTTCGATGTACTTCACTATTCCCTGTTTCATAGTATGTTCATGCATTGTATACATCTATGTGCATTGCATACATCATGAAATCATTCAAGTGACTAATTGAACTAACGATGATAAGGGGGTAGGATGTCGCTGTTTCCTAGAAGTTCGACAGAGTTGGTAACTTTCGAATACCTAAGGAAAGTCACTCGTCCTGGACCTAACACAAGGTTGCACTTTACCAGATTTGTGCATGGCCGAGAGCTAATCGGACGCAATTGGGATACGCCAAAGATTGCCAAACCCGCTACTATGTCGATAACCTCAGGTTCAAGCGACAGGCGGACGAAATGTTCAAGGATTACTTGGAGATGAAAAGACAATATCGCAACCGCCTAGCTAGAGATGCATATGCCCGTCGAAAAGTTGAACGTCAAGCTAAGGAGAACAGACCGATGATAACTCTTTGGGGAAAGAGAAGACGCCCTGCAACCAAGACGAAGCTGAAGCGCATCATGCTCAAAAAGGCGAAACCCGAAAAGACCCTTGAAGTCATTATAACATGGACCAGAGAATGGCCAGAGGAGCTAAGGCCCCTCGACCGACCCATTGAAGATAATTTTTCATATTCTGAGGGACACTCAACTAGGGGAGAGGTCCCAATTATCGAGCCATATCCTGAAAAGGGGATAGAGGAAGATGCCTTTGGGAAGGAGCCCCCGACTGACTGTCATTCTAAAGAAGATTAAGCTTTTAGGGAGGGGCGGCTTAGATCCCCACATTCCATGGGCCTTTTATGGTTTTCTTGTTTTCAAAGTCCCTCTCTACCTTTCTTTCATTAGGCGTCCTAGTTGTAATAAGAGATTTACTTTGCTCTACTCCCATCTGATGTTTTGACCAATGGAATGTGATATTGTTATTTCCTTTAGTCACTGGAGTGATTCTGATTAAATTGCATAATTCACTTGCTTGAAATTCAAATTAGACTTTAAGTCAGGTCTTCCATACCTGAAAATGGCTCTAATTTCCATTTCTCTAACTGAACTATGCAATTAAATCAACCCATGCATATTTCATGACATTTGCATAATTACATGTTCAAAGTAATTTTTGACGATGGACTTTTCAAAATCATTTGCATATTTTAGACTTGATGGGAAAGAATGATATTCAAGTCTTCAAAGTCTCCCGAACCGAGCTCCTAGCTTGGTGGGACAGCATGGGTGAAGCTAGCCATAAATACGCCAAATCATGGCTGGGGTATCTATTGGAGCTGCTGAAAATTGAGTGTCCACCTGCCTTTATCCAAGCCATGGCGCTCTATTGGGATCCTACCACCGCGACATTCTACATGGAAGGACTGGAAGTTACCTCTACTCTTGAAGAGTATAGCGCCGCCATTGGAGTTAAGTTTACTCACTTACTAGTCCAACCTCCTATAAGGTTTGAACCTTGAGTCAACTAGTTGAATTCCTTGATACCAACCTCAATGAAATCAAAGCAAATGCCAAAAGTACATATCTTTCCTTCTAGATAGATTTCCTAACCTCCCTACTGCCAAAGGAACTAAATCTGATATAGCCTTTGTCTTGGCTTTCTTTAGATTTGTACTGTTCCCGATCTCGTCGGTTACTTTCGACCCTATTATGGCTGTAGTGGTTAGACAAGTTTGTTATGGGTGTGATTATTCGAAAGTTATCCTTGGTGAAACTTTCCTTTCCCTAAACCACTTCAAGAAAAACAATAAAGGAATCTTTAGAGCCTCTAGTGGTCTTCTATATTCATGGTTCACATCTCATATCAGACAATTTCATATCCGCATGGGTTTCACCGAGATTAGCTCCGATGCCCATCCTCTTAGAACTTTCATCAGAACTCATATACGTATTCCTAAGTTCAAATTTAGAGAATGGAAGAAATTCATTGGAACTCTAAAATCAGAACAACTCCGATGGCGGCTAAGATTGCCAACACTGGGTAAAGTCAGGCTCGCGTGTAATGACAAAAATCCAGTCCCTTTGTTAGGATTCACAAGCGCTACTGCATATTATCCAAAAAGAGTCATTCGACAGTTTGGAGCATTGCAAGAGGTTCTTTCATCACCGCGACCAGGTATCTTCTCATTTGACAGGCCAAAGGAGACCCTTACAGGGAAAAAGAAGAAACAATTTGAAGCCAAGGTGGAATTTGTTATACGCTCTTTGAAGAACTCCTAGGCTGAAGACATAAGATGGCCAGAAGAGATGACTCGTGAGGAGAATATTCACAGGGCCACTACAGAATACATTCAACACTTTGAGGCGACCAGAAGCAGCTTTGCCGAGCCTTATGTACCTGAATATATCGTACCATACGTGCCTAGAGTAGAGCCTTATATACCCGAAGACATAAGATCGCCGTCATACTTAGGAGATCAAGAATTCCAGACTAAAGGAATTGATCTCTACTGGGACGATGAGGATACCTTAGACCTCAAACGCCCTAGACTTGAATAGACTATTCTGTCAAGTGTAAAATGTGTGAACATTATGATGCTTTTTCAGCATATTCATTTGTACCGAATGTTACTTTGGACGCATATGTGCATGAGCGTAAACATGTTTTATATATGCATAAAAATTATCGTCAAAGATTACGCTTCTTTCAATTTCATGAATTCTTTTGAAGAATAATTAAAAGAACTGCTCACGTGAGACTAAGGCTCACAAGGTAATCCTTTTTCTCATTCATTAATAGAAAACATGCGATTGAAAGGATCCAATACTTTTCCTACCAATCCTGAAGAAATACTTACTCGTTATTTTTAAATAAACAGGTGCACTCTAATCACGGAATTACCAAAGCATCATTTTCGTACTCGACTTAAGACGAGAATGGAACAACAAGAGTTGACTCCACGGGTAGGCTTGTTGGAAACTCAGATGACTACTATGGCAACTATGATGGCTGACATTAAGGCAATGTTGGAAGCCTCCCAAGCCAGACAGGCAGTGGCACCTAACCAGAACAACTCAGATCAATCATCAGTACCCAATATGGCTGATAAAAAGGCAACAGAAGATGCCCAACGTGCCGAGGAAGACATCCGTATGCCGAACGTCCAGTCACAGCCAAAAGCACCCCCTATTATCATTAACCTGGAGAAGGAGGAAAATGGAAACAGATCGTGAAAATCGAAGCTGAGACTAAGAGGATAGCCAAAATCGAAGAGTGTTTGAGCGGCCAGGGTTATGAGCTGGCCCATTTTGACAAGATATCCCCTTTCGCCAAGGTGGAGACCCCTCTTGATTACAAAGAGGCAGACTTCGTAAGGAAGTACAATGGGACAGGCTGTCCCTGCGCTTATCTCAAATATTACCTGCGTAAGATTGCGCAATATTCGGACTACATCCCATTGCTGATGAATACGTTCCAAGAGAGTTTGGCTGGCGCCGCTCTGGTTTGGTTCATTGAGTTAGACCTGGATGACTATTATGGGCATGAGGATCTTGCAGAAGATTTCCTAAGGTAATATAGGTTCAATACAGCTACGGCCCCGATGAGGGAAGATCTGTTATGAACTCTAAAAGCGAGGGGTGAAACGATCAGAACATACGCTCAGAGGTGGCGAGTTTTGGCGACCCAAGTAAAGCCGCCAATTCCAGAGGAGGAGTTGATTGACCTATTCTTAAAAGCGCTTCCTTACGAATACTTCAACAAGTTGAACACTTCAGGATGCCAAACCTTTACACACCTGATAAAGGTGGCCGAGAGACTCGAATGGGCCTTAAGAGAAAGAAGGTCGCATGAAACTTCTACGGGGAAGCAATACCCTCCGAAAAAGAAAGAGAGGCTGAACTCGACATAGCCTTCATACCAGATCCTCATAAATTCAAGGTATTCAATAACTCCAATCAGACCAAGGGAGGATCATCATGGTCAACGCCAAAAGGGCAAGAGCCTAAGAAGAGGCACCCCTAAAAGTAGTTTTCTCAGCTCCCGAGACCTTTATCCAAACTACTCCCGATCCTACTAGAACAACACTTGGTGGAAAAAGAATCCCCTAGAGCAAATCCTGTTAAACATCCAAGTTTTGATGAGAGCCAGACCTGTGTCTACCACATGGGTGAAAGAGGACACAACGTAGATAATTGCTATATCCTTAAACTGAAGGTGCAAGCTTTGATCGATAGTCATATTTTTAAGTTCGATGATATGGCTCCGAACGTGCAAGAGAATCCGCTTCTTGATCACCAAACAGTATGGGCAATATTAACTGATAAAGAGGAAAATCACCTTGAACTGAAGGTGGATATACCTAAGCTAACTAAAATTCTGGCGATCGCTTCATTATATCCGAAAGAGGGAGAAGTGTCCGCTGATAGGAAGAAGTTGTGTATCACCAAGATGATGAGCTTGGGGATAATGTCGAGCGTCAGTGATGAAAGATTCGAAGGAGTTAAGGCCTCTGTAAGCTTGGAATGGAACCAGTGTGTGGTTGAAACCGAACAAGGAAGCATGTGGAATGTCCCGCATGAAATTCTGGTAGGTGACCTTGAGTTGATTATCAAACCAGAAGAAAAACTTGATGAGGGTGAATTAGAAGCTAGCAGGTGAAGCATGGCAGATCGCAGATTTATGGCTAAAGCGCTAGAAAGGGGCGAAGTTATAGACAATCTGGGTGAAGATTCTGAGGGATACAACTTTAAAGTGAAATATTCGGCTCCTCCTAGTTTCTATCAGAGGATGGAGGATATCATACCCGATGGGTGGGGAGGTTTGGATGATCATGTTCAGCTAGAAATCCAGAAGGATGTGGTAAAGCCTTTTACGAAGGAACCTGAATCGTTGTTTGACCAGATGATAGACGCCAAACTTAACGCAGAGCAGTACATCAGGGTAGAGAGATCGAAAGCTTAGCAGCAAAACTTGGTTGAAACATTCAAGGGAATGAGAAAGTACCCGAAATTTACAATAACAGCAGACCCAAGTAATATTAACGAGCATCGTCAGCGGGAATACGAAATTATCACAAAAGACCTTAGCGACACTATGTCAATGATTGAAGCCGCTACGATGGTGGTGATCAAACTAGAAGAGTTTGATAGCTTGAGTCAGGAAGAAGATTGTCTGATTAAACCTGTTGTGATTCGATTGCCGAGAGATGAAGCAGACGATAGAACTGAACCAGAGGCATCTTGCCTGACGACAGTAACTATAAAAGTCCATCCGGTAGAAGACTACGACCCTAAGGTAGTCCATTGGGACTATGTGAGGAAAGAAGTAGATGCTGTAATGAGGTCTGGACAAATTTACTCCCCTAGGAAAGGCGAATCCGAAAAGAAAGAAGTTTTGAAGGAAGACGCAGAAAAACTCATGTCCATCGTTAAAACTAGTGAGTTTGAAGTGATAGAGCAATTAAGGAAGATGACGGCCCAAATATCTCTGTTAGATTTATTCATCAACTCAGAGAGGCATAAAGATGCACTGTTGAAGATACTAAATGAGGTGCATGTCCTTGAGAATATTAATGACGTGCAGCTAGGGGACTTTGTGGGAGCAATCCTTCTAAAGGACCAATTAAGTTTCTCAGATGAAGATTTCCCCATGGAACGAAGAGGGCACAACAAGGCTTTGTACATTACGGCACAGTGTAACGGAAAGAGGATAGCGCATATGCTAATCGACAACGGATCCGCCTTTAATATCTGCCCTTTAGCTACATTGAGGAGTTTGGGCATCAAAGAGGAGATGATTAAAACCTCCAAAATAGCCATTAGAGCTTTTAATGGAATGAAGAAGATAGTGGTAGGCGAGATCGAGCTGGATGTGCTCATCGGCCCAACTAAATTCTCCGTAAACTTCGAAGTGATGGATTTACCGAGCGCATTCGGGTTCCTGTTAGGAAGACCCTGGATTCACGTTGCTGAAGCCGTACCTTCAAGCCTGCATCAGAAAGTACGATTCGTAGTGGACGGGAAGATGGTTACCGTACATGGAGAGATTGATCTCCTAGCATATCAGAATAGCGCTATTCCTTACGTCGAGCCAGAGGTTAAGATGGAAGCAAGCTACCATCCCCTAGAGCTGGTGGCAGTGGTCCACACTCCCGTGGGGACAAGACTGAAGGCTCCTTTTATCTCTGAAACCAACGTTCTAGCAGCTAAAATGCTACTAGCGTACGGGTTCAACCCAGGAGAAGGTTTGGGCAAGTATGGTCAAGGAATCAACACTCATTTACAGTTAAAATCCAACGAGCACAAAATGGGCTTGGGGTATCAGAAAATCCGCATTGGTGAGTCTACCTCTAAAATAGCAAGCCGAGGCCGAGGTAAGAGCCAAGGACGCCATGAAAGCCAGAAAAATCGAAAAGATTCCTTCATTGGTTCTCCATCTTGGAAAGGTAAATCTAAGATGTTCAGTAGCCCTTTGAACGAGTATTTCAGCAAGGACTCTAGGTGGTTGTAGGAAGAAGGTATAATTCCAGCAGCAGAACTAGATCTGACAAACCCTTTTCTGGAAGACAACTTCGTGAATGTCATCATAGAGTGGCTGGGTGATGAAGCCACTACTTCTGAGTAAAGAAACTTCTTCCCTGCTTTTAATACTGCACTTAAACTTCATGCATTTTGTTGCACTTTTAGTTTTTGTTGTTTGAAATAAATGTAAGAAAACGTCTTTGGATCTCCGGCCGTTGGTCCAAACAGTATAACTTGTAAAGCGGCCCATTTTGCATTCAATAAAATCGCACAAATTTTGTTAAGGACATATGGAACCACAAATCAGCCCAATGATAACATTAGTCTTTCATACATAAGCTTGAGGCCTGGTTTGCCATATGATTCCTGATTTCCAAAAGATTTCTGAGGAACAAGGATGTCTGAGGATATGAGGACTAGTTCCATTTAGGACTGCATTTATTTTGAAATCTCTTTTGAAAAGATTTTTCACACTCATGCATAGTATCTCTATATGAAGTGCAGACTAACCATGCTTATGACATTGCAGGCATATCATCTCAAGCTTGCATACTAGGTTGTTATGCGATTCAAATCGCCACGTTGATTGTTCCTACAACATTGAGGAAGATGAGGGTGATGGTTATGCGTTTATCCGCAGAGAGTGGAGTGCCTTCGAAGAGTCGATGCCTTCCACTTCAGAAGAGCCAGTCGTTATTAACTTGGGTGACTCCGCAGGTATCAAGGAAATCAAGATCGGTGGGCACTTATCCCGAGATGAAAGGCTCAGGTTTACAAAATTACTGAAGGAATACCATGATGTTTTTGCATGGTCGTATGCTAACATGTCGGGTTTGGACCCCAGAATTGTGGAACACGTGTTACCCACGGATCCCAGTGTTAAACCTGTCAAACAAGGCAGCAGACGGATGAAAGCCGAGTTAGAATATAAAATTAAGGAAGAAGTGATGAAACTTCTTAAGGTAGGCTTTATTGAAGCTATCCCGTATTCGGATTGGATAGCAAACATAGTCCCCGTCATGAAAAAGGATGACAAAGTTCAGATATGCGTAGATTATCGAGATTTGAATAGAGTGAGCCCAAAAGATTATTTCCCGCTTCCCCACATTGACGTGCTGGTGGATAGTACTGTGGGGTATGAATTATTCTCAATCATGGATGGATTCTCCGGATATAACCAAATCCTCATGAGGCATGAAAACAAACCGAAAACTGCATTTACTACGCCTTGGGGAAACTTTTGCTATAACATTATGCCCTTCGAACTGAAGAACGCTGGGGCTACCTATCAAAAGGCTATGATCACACTATTTCATGACATGATCCATAAGGAAATTGAGGTATATGTCGATGATATGATCGCTAAGTCCAAGAAGGGGCAGGATCACATCCAAGTGCTAAAAAAGCTGTTTGAGCGACTACGCAAATACAAGTTGAGGTTGAACCCTAGCAAATGTGTATTTGGGGCAAAATCTGGGAAACTTCTTGCATTGATGGTCAATAATAGGGGCATTGAGATTGATCCTTCAAAGATTCAAGCTATTCATGACCTAGCAACTCCCTCAATAGTGAAGGAAGTAAGGAGTCTTTTAGGGAGATTAAACTATATCGCCAGGTTCATCAATCAGTTATCAGATGTGGCTAAACTGATTTTCAGACTACTCAAGAAGGGCGCAAAAGTGACATGGGATACAGAATGCAGCCAGGCATTCCAGAAGATCAAGACCTATATAGTCACTCAATCAGTACTTGTGCCACCCATCCCAGGTCACCCATTGACCTTGTATTTAACTATACAGTAAGAATCTTTGGGAGCCTCACATGCTCAAACAAACCCAGTGGATGGTAAGGAAAGAGTTACTATTACTTAAGCAAGAAATTCACCTCGTCTGAAGCAAATTACGTGCCTGTCGAAAGGGCTTGCGTAGCGACAGTATGGGTACTTCGCAGGTTGAGACAGTATACCCTGCACCACCATATTCAACTAGTGACAAAAAATGATCCTATCAAATACCTCCTGGAGAAACCCGCTTTGATTGGGAAATTAGCAAAATGGCAAGTGATGTTGTCTGAATTTGACATCAGATGTTCTCCGCAAAAATCTGTAAAAGGGAGAGCTATAGCTGATATGTTGGCAGAGAATTCGTAAAGTTGCACATCTTCTGGAAAGACAAAGGTGGAAGATCAAGTTTTGAATCTGGCAGAAGATAAATGGGTCATGTATTTCGACGGTGCTGTTACTCTGTCGGGAGCCGGCACAGGGGCAATACTGATATCCCCTGAAGGACAACATTACCCTATCGCATCAAAGATGACTTTCCCTTGCACCAATAATATTTTCAGAATACGAGGCGTGTATTATAGGCCTACGATTGGCTGTCTCCATGGAAGTACCTAGGCTACAAGTTTATGGAGATTCCATGCTTATTATTTTACAGACACAGGGGGAGTGGAAAATAAAGGACGCGAAACTTATCCCATATCATGAATATCTTGAAGAATTGACACTTAAGTTTGAAGAAGTGTCATTTGAGTACCTGCCAAGATCTCATAATCAATTTGCAGACGCATTGGCCATATTGACCTCGATGTTGCAAATAACTGATGGATTGGAAGTAGAGCCATTAAGAATTGGCATAATAAAAAAATAGCTTATTATATGCTGATCGAAGAAGAATTCGACGGAGAGCCGTGGTACCATGATATCAAGAACTATCTCTTGAAAATGGAGTTTCCTGAGAAGTGTCAGGCGGGAGACCGGAGATACATAGCCAGGATGGCTAGCAAATTCTTCCTCAGTGGACAAGTTTTGTACAAAAGGTCATTTGACTCCACTTTGTTAAAGTGCGTAGATGCTAAAGAAGCAAATGTTCTCATGAAGGAGATCCATGAAGGTATATGTGGACCACATATGAATGGCCATCTTCTCGCTAGGAAGATCATGCGACTTGGCTATTATTGGATGACCATCGAATCAGACTGTTGTCAACATGTCAAGTCATGCCACTAGTGCCAAGTATATGGCAATAAGATTAACGCGCCCCCGAACGAACTTCATCAGATGTCCGAAACTTGACTTTTTTCTATGTGGGGGATAGACATGATAGGGCCTATCAATCCAATGGCTTCAAATGGTCATCGTTTCATCCTGGTGGCAATTGATTACTTCACGAAGTGGATAGAAGCTAGCTCTTACCAGAATGTCACTGCAAGAAATGTGGCAAGGTTTATTAAGATAGACATAATTTCTCAATATGGTATCCCTCGAGCGATCATCACCGACAATGGGTCCAACCTGAACAACAAGATTGTTGACGATTTGCTGAATCACTTTGGTATTCGACATATTAATTCTTCCCCTTACCGCCCACAAATGAATGGAGCAGTAGAAGCGGCTAACAAAAATATCAAAAAGATCTTGGCTAAGACTGTCGAAAATTATAGGGATTGGCATGAAAGGCTACCCTTTGCCTTAATAGTATATCGGACTTCGATCAGGACTTCTACATGGACAACTCCTTATGCTCTGGTGTATGGGATGGAAACTGTCCTGCCCATAGAGGTTAAAGTTCCCTCTTTAAGAATCTTATCTGAGGCTAAACCCTCCGAGGCAGAGTGTTTCAAACACAGATGTGAACAGCTGAATCTGATAGACGAGAAACTTCTTAGAGTAATCTGTCATGGCCAGGGTTACCAGAAGAGGATGTCCAAGTCATTTAATCGGAAAGTTAGAGCTAGAAGTTTCGAGGTGGATGACCTGGTGGTAAAGAAGACCCTGCCAAATGCTGCTCATCCGGGAGGCAAATTTATCCCGAATTACGAATGCCCTTATATTGTCAGGAAAATTCTCATAGGATGAGCATTAATTCTTGTAAATTCTGAAGGAAAAGAATTGGGATATCTTGTAAATTCAGATGCTGTGAAGAAGTATTATCCTTGAAATGAAATCAGATATTGATCACGTGGCTTATCCCGAAATAATCCGAGTCATCGTGACGACCATTACATAAACATATCATGCATTCATGCATATATTGGCATGTGTTCTGTTTTGCAGGATTCCGAGAAATAGACTCAGAATCAGATTCATTCGAAGGGAACCAAAGGCAGAATGGTCCTTGACATCAAGAATTAAGTGATATGTATCTGTTCCATCAAGAGTTAAACCATCGTTCACTCACAGAAATGTCTATTCTGTTTATATATAGGAATGCCTGATGAAGACAGAAGACAGCAAAGGAGAAATACTGTAAAATTTCTCACCCCATATAAGATAAAAGGACTAGGGAAATGAGCATTCATATGGTGGAACTTAAGGATGAATCACCGTTTAGGAAGATGAATACCCAACACTTACTACACACCTGTTGGAACTAGAGGTTATCCAAGCATGGTCAGAGTATACATGATGCATCATTAAAATCCCATGTGGGGTGAAATACTTAGAGAAAAACAAAGTGATTTTTCCAAAGTAAGGGTGTTTAGGCTATCTAGTAGGAATGTTCCTCTAGATAAGAGGCGAACCTAATCCTACACATACTCGAGAGATGAGAGAGGTGTAAGAATAGAAAAGCCAGAACCAGGTGATACAAGGGCCATTCGCATCGATTACATGGATTGGGATGACGGAGGCATTCATTCTTCTCCATAAACACTGTAGGTAATCATCGACAAACCCTTTGAGAGGTGGTTTTCGTCTCTTAACCCTGTCAAGAGCCACCCCGCATTAGGGTTATACAGAAGCCGTTTAGTGGCATGAATAGGTAAATAGTTAGAAATCTTTTTGCTCGGACTAATATCAATCTTCGTGTGTTGATATGTATTAATCTGGGCGCCTTAGGATGACGAAGGAATGCTCCTTTCTCTATCCTACACACTTATACCCATTGTATAACCAATTTGAGCCTACACATTCGTTTCATGTATCCTCATTGGTGATCATTGTATAGCCCCAAGGTAAAAATGGTAAAAACACTTATGGATAGAAAAGTTCGAAAGTGAAAATTACATGAGAATCTCAAGCTGAGATATTCAAGATAGAATGAGGCTTAAGCCACGTACCTCGAGCAAAGATCCTAGTTCCTAGGAAAAGACAAGGAAAAGACGGGATCGAAAAAGAGAAAAAGCCGAATCTCTATGTATTAAGGAAAGAAACCAAAAGCCCGACAAGAACATGGCTAATCTTCACCAAAATGCTGGATGATCCTAAAGAAAAATCTTGGGGACACCAAGGGATTACTGGATATCTCGACCCCCCAACAAATTCTTAAATGAAGAAGAACCTTCAGGATTTGTGTGACAAGAAGCAACCATCAAAATGGAATTGTAGCCAACTCCCAAAATGGCAGGCAATGTCCTTCAAAGGTTAGACTCATTTTCAAGACGCGTAGTAGCAAGAAGACTAAAGGCGTCCTTCGAAGAATTATCAATCAGGGATCGAACAGAGAACTGATTGGCAATGATCACCAATGTCAAACCCTTCGCGATTCTAGGCCAAAAACGAGCCTTTTTCGTTCCCCAATCCTACCAACGTTACGACCCTTTGCAGTCTTTTCCGACTAAGATGCCTAGGTTGATATATACCTTAGCTCGAAGAGGTACGGGCAAGATTATTTCTCTCTTATTTTTGCAGGGTTCTTGACTTGTAAACCCGAAACATATGAAGAAAATTTTTTATTCAAGAAAGACCTGACTCAGAAAGTGAGTCTCCCTTGGAAACCATGTCCAAACCCAACATTACGGTCCTGTAAAGACCTTCCGATTGATCGAAATGTATGCGCTGTGAATGGCATCGAAAACCCAGGTACATGTTATTAGGAAATTCGAGTGCTTTCGTTATAAAAGACCAAAGTCAAAGAATTGGTAAGAAACCATTTTTGACGAAGACGTTCCAATAGAATGCTTAAAAGTAAGCTTGGGTTGGAAACTTCAAATTGTTTAATCCAGGATATTCCTCACAGGGATTCTTGATCATCTTTGCATGCTTTAAGATGTCTTGGATAACCTCTAGCGTCCTAAGTCATTTTTGCATAATTGCATAGGTCAAAGTAAAGCTTTGCTTGCATTATGATTAACATTGCCTCGAGATGACTAATATCTTTTTAAATGAGGAATGAACTCACAAGTCGAAACTTCTACGAGACTCATGGCAACCCCAGGTCAAAGAAGTACCCTTTTGCTCCGCAATGAAGAGCTTCAAAATTATCTTCTTTCTGCAAGATTTCAGGTAACCTCTAAATCACAGAAAAATCTTATCAAAGTTTTTGTAGGTTTAAGCTTTTTACAAGGTACCTGGAGTACCCAGATCCTAGAATGGCACCTCACATGTCAAAAGGATAATTTTCAGAATCTTCTTTCTGCAAGATTTCAGGTAACCCCTAAATCACAGAAAAATCTTATCAAAATTTTTGTAGGTTTAAGCTTTCTACCTAGATCCCAAAATGGCACCTCATAGATCAAAAGGACAATCTTCAGAACCAGCTTTCTGTAAAGTTCTAGGTAATCCCTAAACCCAGAATAGCTCATTTGATAAATCTAAGAGTTAGGTACATCTCATTTGTATAGACCCTCGTTGATTCCTCAAGGTGTAGGATCAGCTTAGTTTTTGACAATCCCAAAAGAACAAGTATGTCATCCATAGCTTCCTGACAGATAGAAGTCCTATTCACGGCCTGATCCCCCTGATGGATCAAAATTTTTGACAATCCCAAAAAAACGGGTACGTCATCCATAGGTTCCTGACAGATAGGAGTCCTATTCACGGCTTGATCCCCCTGACTGATCAAAATTTTTGACAATCCCAAAAGGACGGGTGCGTCATCCATAGGTTCCTAGCAGAAAGGAGTCCTGTTCATGGTTTGATCCACCATACGGATCAAAACCTTTGACAATCCCTAAAGAACGGGTGCGTCATCCTTAGGTTCCTGTCAAATAGTAATCCCACTCTGGTTTGGCCTACCATATGGGCTAGAGTTTAACCTCCCTAGGATATTCAAAGAGACGAGTCCATAGGTATTCATTTGAATCCGCTATACACCGCACATGCCACACGAGCATCAGGAAGGTAAGTAACATGTAAGCATCTCAATTTTATCTCTCTCTTGCACGTCAGCGAAAGAATGAGAAGCAGAACGTTTACTAGCGGGACGAGAAAGATTGGGTGTCAAGATTCATTTTTATGTTCCCCAGTAGAGTCGACCTGGACTTAGGCGTCACCTGTCTTTGAGAGAAACCTATCGCGAGATTCCCCTCAAAGAGGGGCAGCTGTTGACACCTAATTGTGGATCAGTCTTTTTGTGCTTATTCTTACAAAATTCATAACAAATTCATAAAAAGTTAAAAAAAAAACTACAAAATCAACTTTGGCGACCTTGGCCAAGCCTAAGGAACCATTTTTGACCAAAAATTAATTTTTCATATTTTTCACATTTTTTAGTATTTTTAGAAAATAGGAAAATGCTTGAAAATTCAAGAAATATAGTATTCGAGGTCAAAAAAAAATGAAAAAATAGTCAATATTTTTATTTTAAATCCTTTGTCTTTCTAACCTCATAAAAAATCCAAATCTAAATTCAATTTTATGTGTTCCTTTGTTACGCATATGATTGAATTTGGTAAAAAAATGACGATTGAGTTTTTTAATTTATAGTTTTGGCATTTTTTAGAATCTTGACTTTCAATCTAATCGTCCCTTATTGCAATTTAGCCCAATTATTTGCGCAAATTGCTTAATTGCATGAATTAGGCAAAATTACATACTTAATTGTATTTTAGTCCTTGAAATTGGGCATAATTGAAATTACTTTCAATTCAGGGACTACCATTACAAATTGAAGTCACTGCCCAATGTTTTCCATCATTCTGAACCGATTGGCATAAGTGGCTTGGTCAAATTTGATCATTTGAGCTTTCAATTTCATAAATTCTCGAATTACAATTAAGGACAAATTTGGGGTTTTTGTAGAAATTAACATGAACTTTTGGGCAAAAATCATATTTTTAGATAAAATTGATGTCCTAAGTTCGATTATGAGGTTTAATTGTGAAAATTTCCCACAAATTTTGGTTAATTTTGGAAATTACAAATTGGAACCGGTTCGGACCGGTCAGACCGCCCGGTCAGACCAGTCGAACCGGTCTGCTATAGTGCATCTTCTTCCCCCGTTCGTGCCACTTTAACAGTTTGAACAGTTGGATTTTGATTGCGAAATTGGACCATCAATCGGCTTCAATTGGTAAAATTGATGGAGGCGTTTTGTTGACAATGAAGTTCTCCGTCGATCGAGACCGGTCCGACGATCTGGGTCCACCGGAGCAGCGCCGACGATGGCCGTGAAAGCGTCGGCCATTTTTGGTGCAAAATGCAAGGTCGAATACACACCAAATTCATGCCAAATGTGGTCATCTGAGGGCCTAAATGGATTGGCCATTTCATTCCCGTCGATCACCGGTCATCGGTGACAATTTTGCACGTGTCTGCACGTGCGGAGGTCACCGACCCCCATTTTCCCCCGCGCGGACTATTTTCAAAGGAGGATATATCAAAAGAAAGCAAAAAGAGAGGAAGGGAGGTGGATTCAGTTAGAGCGTGAACAACTGAATCGAGAGAGAGAGAGAGAGAGAGAGAGAGAGAGAGAGAGCTCGCTTTCCAACTGCCATTGTCGAGGGCTCGAGCTCGGACTGTAAGGCACGGGTTAGGCCACTTACAGGCTAAACCGAAGCCATTGAGTGTTGCTATGAGGTTGCTTGAGCTCTGGGGAAGTGATCGTCGCCCGCCGCGCTGTCTGAAATCGCAAAAACAAGTAGGTTAACCCTCGAAGCTTTGCTTTTGACCTTCAATGGTGAAGTCTCATCCTCGCTCTAATTCTTTCAATTGAGGTGTGCATATTGTATCTGCGACATCACTGAGCATGTTCATGTGTTTTGATTGCATTGAAATCGAGTCGAACCTTGTACTTGAACCCCGTCGCCATTAATGATTCAGCTGAAGTTCCCCTAGCTCAAGCTAGCCTAAACCAGGTCAATCGGACTTGTATGTAAGTATTCTGAACCCCTGTTGGTTCTATCCTGTGATTGAATTGCCATGATTTGGTGTAGATCGTGCAATCGAACTTCCATGGCCGTACTCGGCACTTTGCATGATGTTCGTGATTTTGTGGATGAGATGCTTTGATTCTTAGATATGTTAAACTAGAGACAATTGCGAGTTGATTGGCGCCGATCTTGTGTAATTCCGTTGAGGTTTCACCGTTGGATGGTCGCCGGAGGTTTTCAGCCGTTCATGTAGTCGTAGTCAAGAGGTTGAAGACGACGCATACGTGGTAGGTCAGCGAGTCAAAGGTCTAGGTGGCAACACGTGATTGGTCCACGTGGATGCTGAGTTGGTTCGACCGTTAGTTTGTTAGGTTGAGTCAGCTTAGATCGGACAGTCTAGGTTAATTGAGTCCTATTTTTGGTGGCCGTCCGATTAGAAATTAGGAATATCCGGAAATGATTTTATAATTAGAAAATTAAAACACACTGAAACGGTGCCGTTTAGGTAAAGAATCGAGCGGCGTCATTTAGGTTAGTGAAGGTGGACGGCCCAGATCGAGTCTTGGCTTTTAATCGTGGCCGTAGGTTTAGGTAATCAGATCTGACGACTAGGGAATAGTTGGCTTTTGATATGAGCCGTTAGTTTTGGTCTACTGATCCAGTGGCTGTGGAATAGCCACGTGGTTCAGTAGGAGCCGTCGGATTAAATCAGAATAATAGAAAAATAATAAAAATCAGAACGTCGTCGTTTGGGGTGTGAGTCACACGGGTTCGGGTCTGGGTCGGGTTCCGGCCCGGTCCGAATCATATTTTTAATAAAAAAAAATTGGAAAATGATTTTGAAAATAATAAAAAAATCAGAAAAATTCTAGAAAATTCTAAAAAAAATGTTAGAAAATCCTAGAAAATCCCAAAAAAATCTAGGAAAAAATTGAAAAATTTCTAGACACTCCAGTAATCCCCAAAAATTGAGGATTGACCATAGACAACTGGTCAATCCTATTTTTGGGATTTCTTATCCGCTCTTCTAGAAATTGACGATTATGCCCTTTAGGGGTAATTCATCCCTGC
The DNA here is from genome assembly GCA_021437785.1 of Rhodomyrtus psidioides. Classification (NCBI taxonomy): domain Eukaryota; kingdom Viridiplantae; phylum Streptophyta; class Magnoliopsida; order Myrtales; family Myrtaceae; genus Rhodomyrtus; species Rhodomyrtus psidioides. The sequence continues at coordinate 4,807,383 of JAILYB010000015.1, read as the reverse complement.
TTTGTATTTGCGATAGGTCGAAAATGCCTAGATTAGGATAGGGCCAGTTAGGTGGCGAATCATTTTGCTTGTGTTTTCGAATCTCATCCTTTTCTCTGAAATGACGATTTTACCCCTCAAAGGGTAAATCGTCTTTCCTATCCTAATGAGGTGTGAAAATTGCTCAAAATTAGGATTTGGGTCTGGTGGTTGACCAATCATTCTGTTTGAGATTTTCACTTCTCGTTATTTTCTAAAGTGACGATTTTTATCCCTCGAAGGGTAAATCGCTTCTAAAATTTCAGAAAATTTTTGGAAATTCCCGAAAAATGGGAAATGGATTGGTTGGGCCGCCAATCCTATTTCTGTACATCTCTTCTGAAATGACAATTTTGCCGTTTTGGGGCAAATTGTCCCCAAACTTCTCAAAATCACGATTTTGCCCCTCACGGGCGAATCATGTCAAAATCACTCCTGAACCTCGATTGACACTTCTCTAGGCTGATAGGGCCTTATTAGGGATGCCACGTTGCTTTCATGTGATTTATCCGCACGTTTTGGATCTTTGATTTGCGCAATCATTTTATTGGCTCTGTTTGCTAGGATAGTCATTCCTATCTGCATGAACTCCTAGATTTAAGTTCGTACCCCCACTCATCTGTATGAAATCTTAGGATTGGATAAATCATTCAACGTAGGCGCCGAAAGGGCGTCAACTCTGACAGTTGGCGTAACAAAGTCCCTGATCCCACTTCTATGGTTTTCGCAGAATCGAATAGATCGCTCCCAACTATTCGATAGGGTTTCCGACCGTACCCTCCACGAAATGATCGGTGGCGACTCCTTGGCATGTACACGTATCACATGTCACCAGACCACACTGAAAGTCGACCACGTATATCTAGCTGTTGTGATTTGGGTAATGGACCTTGGGAGAGGCTTGCGTCCGATCAGGCGATATCAGGCGGTCCATTAGCCATCGAGTGCTGGGTAGCGCTCGAGAGGGTCGCGATAGGCCGTACTTGTCATTTTTTAAGGTGAAGTCGTATATATCTTACTTAAGGTAGTCAAGTTGGAGGTTTGGATTTGGGCCCTTTTAAACTAATCTAGAAAAACTCATACCCAAAACTGAGATGCAAGATCGAGATCGAGAGAGAGAGAGAGAGAGTCATATATGTGTGGTGGATCCAAATAAATTGTGACCCCATTAACACCCATTTTATTTTGGCTTCATAATTATAAACTTATTTATGATCCATTTTATTGAATATAGTTAGTCCTGTTAATAAATGGATTTATAATCCATTTTGACAGATCCATCTATAACTAAGTCAATCACCAAATTCAAGGGCCTAAATCCAAACCTCCAACTTGACTACGTTAAGTAAGATAAGACTTCACCTAAAAAATGATAGGTACGGCCTTCAAGTTTGGGGTCCTTCTTGAAACCTACCTGTCGGAATTGATTCTCCATTTTTTGGAACATAAAACCTATCATGGATAGCCCGAAACCAGAAACCTACTCTGGCAAATTTTCATTCTTAATTGAACGATTGCAGTAAATTATCACATCTAATAGCCGACATTTGCTCTTGCTACAATCCATCGATCATACTCCTATTTCGAGCACGAAGAATATGCAATATTAACAAAGTAAAAATTTCAACCATGGATACTGCCGAAGATGTAAGCTCAGACTGATGGTTTCAAATTACACACTCATCATCGGACGTCAATGAATACCATAGGATCACGCGAAGACATAGAACAAGAAAAATACAAATATTTGTTCTAAGTTCTAGGTTCCATCATGCATACCTGAAACTTGAAACCTACCATATTTCCACCGATTTGATTCTTCGATTCCTGAAACCATGCTCACCCCTAATTCGAAATTCTACTTAACAACGGAACTACAACCCCAAACGAGGCAAAGGCCATGCAAGATTTTTCCTTTTTTTTTTTTGGGGGGTGTTCATTGTTTTCCCACAACCTTAAAGAACCATCAAGCTCCGGAGGACAAAATTCTAGATGGCAGAAAAATTTCATTCCATGCCATCTGATAAAATTAGAAAATTAGAAGAAAAAACTATTATTATCCCAGATTGTTTGGAGTCATATATAACTTCTTCTTCTTCTTTTTCTGGTCAGAAAGTCATATGTAAATTATTGGCTGCATATCTTGGCATGACAGAGTACATTTCCATGTTCTGGCTAGTTGACTTATTTTATTTTAGTCTCTCTCTCTCTCTCTCTCTCTCTCGCGTGCGCGCGCCTTATTAACAAATTTTTGAACACGCTCGGCGCATTCAAGCCTTTTCAATGCGACAAGTCTCACGTGAAATTCGCATGATTTAAAGCGGTAAAATTCTTGGCGAGCGCTTCATCGAGTGCACCAAATGTTTTCTCCACGAAACTGCACGCACCCTCACTTGTATGAATATAAAATTAGGGCCAGCTGTAGAACAATGTGTGACATTTTCGTTTGTACGCTATTGTCACCAAGGAAGTGTGAAGATCATAGATTTATTTATATTTTCGGTATTTGACTTAATGGCGGCAAGCAAAAAGGCAAAAAAATAAAAGTCAGAGTAGATTTGGCAGGCATGGACGCTTTTATCATGCGAGAATATGAATTTTTCATTTATAATCGGAGCCTGCGAGTGCGAACACGCTCCATCTCAATCGTCGAAGGCTTTCACATGTCGATGTCATCAGTGAAGTAACTGCATAAGTACACTTTTAGTGCTAAAAGTTATGTACGAGGATCACTTAAGTGCCAATTTTTTTTTTTTAAAAAGATCAATTTCTTTTTAAAAAGATCATTTTTAGTGCCAACTCTGATGTGCCACGTCAGCTTAAAAAATAATAAAAATAACACGTGTCGGATTTTCAACGAGCCATGTCAGCTATAGCACTAAAAGTGATAGTTTTTAAAAAAAACTGACACTTAAGTGATCGTTTTAAAAAAAAATTGGTACTAAACTGATCCGTTTGAAACTTTTGGCATTAAAGTGATCTCCGTACATAACTTTTAGTACTAAAAGTATACTTTTGCCGTGAAGTAGCGCATGAGATAAGTGGGAAAAGCAAATCGCAAAGCCACCCCATGGGCCTCTGTAAAAGTATCCAATTGAACTGAGATATTAAGATTTGCTGCACGACACACAACGAACTAGAAAGTAAATGCGAAAAAGAGAAATCGAGATAGGAAGGTTTATCCTCATTCACCCTCAAACTAGGGTTATATTTAGCAGAAGATTCCATTATAACCTCTCTATTACAACTCTCAATTACAAGAGGATGAGATTACACATATGCATTAGCTATTTATGGGCTCAAACCCAAACTTCAAAAAAGCCATTTGGCGTCGAAGAGGTTGCCGGCCCGTTCACCGGGGAGCGAGATCCGGTGCTTTCATATTGATGGAGAGTATGAACCTACACCCTAGCACGAGATACCAGAGATTTCACCAGCAGCAAAGGTTTCAAGGAAAAAAGAACAGAAAAGAAAATGGGTTTGTCAAGAAAGAATCTCGTCGTAGTCAAGATTTCTTCCCTGGCTTCTTCGGCAGTCCTAACGCTGAGCAATAGAAGGTGTACAAACAACCGACCCTTGATCGCTACCCAACGTAAGACAGAGAACTCCAATTTATACGAATTTACATTTCAGAATGGCCACTGAGCATAAGACCGCCGAAAAAAATTAAGAAGAGAGAGAGGATTTGTGTGTAAACGATGAACTTTTAATTCCTCTCCTGCTCATGCAGAAGCCGGAGGGCTTTCCGCAAAGTTGGTCTGAACCTCCTAACATCGAGCTTCACGTTCTGGTTGTCCAGGTAGGTCTTCTTGAAATCGTCCCATTTGCCTTTGTGGAACGCGCGCGGATCTTTCAGAGCGACGTGGTCTACTGGGTATTGATCCGCCAGCGTGCTCTCCCTCACGCCAATCTTATACTCCAGGTACTTCAAGCTCATGTCCCTGGAAGGGTCGCCAAAGTATGTCCTGGAGAGCCACTCGGCCCCTCCTAATGGCACGATTTGGATCAGGACTGCATTGTCCGGTAAGAACAGGATGTTGGTCAGCCCCGCCCCGTGAACCCCCATCACCGCATCGCACGAGTTCATGAGCTCGGCGAACCGCGCCACGTTCATGTCCGCCTCCGCCACCACTGGCTCGAACCCCACGGCCTTGGCCGTCTTCGCGATCCTCGTGGTGTTGGTGAAGGATCGTGAACGTTTTCTCGCCACGATCAGAAGACGGGGCTTTCGAGTGTCCCTGGCTCGTAATTCGATTGCTTTGGTCCTTTGTAGTGAGTATGAGGTCCTCAGGAATTCCCTGAAGTCCCTCATTGTTGTGTGGGGAGGCATGGAAGGGTTGATTTTGAACTCGTCGTGGCGATTGAGCCCCACGATCACGCTCGGGAAGCAATGCACCTCTTCCTTTTGCTGGTCGATGTCAATGGCTGGGTGCTTGGAAAGGTTTTGCAGGATCGCTCTGAACTTCGAGGCCCACCAGGAGCGGTAATTGGTCACGAGGAGCTGCACGTCCCCGTTAAAAGGCCTAGCCGTCAGGTATAGCGGGAGTATGATGTCGCTGAAGTCATGGAAGTGGTTCCCCGAGAATCCACCGGCTGAGAAAAGGATGGCCGGCGCAGCATGGTTTTGGGTGCATTTAGGAATTTCGCGTTGGTCCACAGATGCGGGGACCACGAACCATTCTGTGACCGAGCTCATTGCAGTCCGGTCGGCTTTTCTCGCATACGGTCTTATCTTCCATGAGGTCTGTCCATCGTCCAGAGTGGCCATTTCAGGGGAAGAGGCATAGACAGTGTGGGATTTGGCATGGACCCTAACTTCACCCGCGATGTCACATACGTCCGTTCTTGGATTCAGAATGTTGCATAGCGGCCCTCTTTTGTGCGTCGTATTCCCTGCAACGGCGAGTTTCATGAGCCAAAGAACTCACAATGCGGCACGTAAAATTCAGTGACAAATTCAATTATAGGACAACTGAGTAGGTGAATTGACCTGCTATAGACAATGAAGTATCCTGGTGATCAGTGGAATTTAGCGGCACAGATTTCTCAATTTCCACAGCTGAGAGATTCAACGATGACAGGAATCAGAATCATAGCAGAATGAACATGTCTAGATCGAGATGTAAAATAATCCGGCTTTGAGTTCGACATACCTGGGGGTTCTGTGTTATTCAATAGTACCTCTGGACCGGGTTCCATGCTGGCATTTTTCGCAACTGCAAAATTGTAAAGAACAGTCTTAATTAACCCAACAGAGAATTGAAGATATTCGGCAGAAATATGTATATTGATTAGTTTGATGACCGAAATGAAGTACCGTGGTGATCTGTGGAATTGGCCAGTATCTCCGGTTTCGTTCTTGTCGCATTTTCTGCAATTCACAAGATTTAAGTCAAAGACGGCAGAGTTGTTAAGAGCATGAATCATCAGATTAGTCAGTCGGTTTAAGTACCTTTGGGGTCAGTGGAATTGAGTCGAAGCTCCGGTTTTGTTGTCACATTCTCTGCAAGTACAAGATCATAGATGATAACCGACGGTTCTGTCCGTGTACGGATTGAATTGAACAGAGGACTGATCATGAATGTCAACTAATTCGATAGCGCAAATACCCTGGTGACTCGTAGAAATGAGAAGCAGCTCCGGTTTCACGGCCGCCTTTTGCGCAACTGCAAGATCAACCAGAAAAGTAGTCAGAATAGAGAGATACCAAAATTCATCAGCCATTAAAGACTTCATTCATCCAGAGGTCTGGCTTTTGAGCACATGCGTGCTTACCTCTGATCATCTCTTGCTTCTGAGAACTCTCTGTCTCCTTGGTCGCGAACATCCTGTGACCAACGCCCATCGACAACCGCATGTTCACTGCCAAACCAAAACAGGACTTTGTACATTATGCAAAGTAAATACTTCAAGAAAACGCAACAAAGCAAGAATGCCGGATTACAGAAAAAGTAGAAAGCTTGTTCTCAAACTCCAAATCATACCAGGGAACATAGAGTGAGGCACTTACAAATCGGTAAAGGACCCAAGTAAGGCTTGAAGACGGTGAAGAAGCTCAAGAAAATGAGAAAGCAACCAAGTAGCGCTCCCCATCCGAGCTTCTTCTGCTCGTACCGGCTAAAACTCCTCGCCAATATCGCTTCGTATGTCATCCTTCCTACTCTGCTAAGCTAGTCCTTGCCAATGCACATTCGAGAGAGATTCCTTGACAATCTCGCACTCAGGTGCCCCCGAAGAAAGCCTGATCGGCGATGACACGGATGAAGTTCAAGAACCCTCTTCAAGAAGAGCCCAGTAGTAGTTCCTCTTTCTCCATTTTCAAATTCTGCGAGCAGGCCTTAAATGCCATTTTGCATGACAACAGGAGACACAAGGTGGGAAGTTGAAAAATGCATTTCTCTCGACGAATTATTGCTCCTCACGTTGTCCTTAGCTCGGGGCAATTGATATAATCATTGTTTTCCAAATCATCTACGAAAGAAAGAGAGAGAACAGAAGGTGGAAAGGGACTTTGGGTGGGGGAGTTGACTGCGGGGACAAGAACATCTCTTTCGCTGATTGGCTTGTGCAAAGTACTGAACTTTTCGCCTTGGCAATTGGCATGAATGTTTGAGAAGCTGATGAAAGAAGGGGCCGGCATGTGTGGCTGCTTCCCTGGGTTATAAAAGCTTAACCATGCTGAAACGAGTCTGCAGATAGATTTTTTGACAGTGAGTCAAAGGTTGGTGACGCAGGTAAACAATAACAGGTTCCTCAAAAGGACTGGATTGAAGGTAATCTGTCCAATACAAATAGAGGACGTCCATATATATAGATAGGACTCCAAATGGAATATAAATAACTAAAGATAACATTAATCGACTCAAATCTAATCTAATCTAATCTAAAAGGAATCAAATCAAATCTTGAAAATTATGGGAAAATCCAATATGCCAAAATAGGAAAACTGCCGAAACGTGTCTATCTCACGGAGAAGCAGTGACTTTGAATCAGACGGCCATTTCGTTTCAACCGATCAATTTTGAACGCGATCCGAGATCGTTTGACTAAAGATCCGAATAACCGGTAAAGTCGCGCCAACTTCTGACGGTCCGATTTATCAAGATAATCACACGCTAATTATTCTACATCAATTGGTTTGTCCTAAAAAAAAACATACACAAGTAGTAAAAATAGTTGGCCCTAACTGATCTTGACTCATGAGGGATGACTTGTGGTAACAAATGGATATGGCTAATCACATGGTGCACCACCAAATCCAGACAATAAGACATTAGATATGCATACATTTGGCCTCTCTCAGTTAACCACTGCAAATTTTAAGGTAGGATGAGGAATTTTCTTATGAAGCATCATCCCAAGATAGAAGGCATGTGGTCACTTTAATGAGCCTCTGAGTCGGACGGCTTAAAACTTTTGACGTGAATATTCATGACTTGAAATGCGTTATTATTACTATTATTATTATTATTATTATTTTGGTTTTCGCCTTTGTTGGTACCTTAAGGTTTGGATGAATAGTTCATCACACGTTGGCAATTATGCATCCTTTTCATGTGTGTACCAAAATTTTCCATCCATTCAAGTTCGGCCTATTTCGTTCACGATTACATGCGTTCGTGACTATTTCCTCTCGGACTTCTAGTACACAATGAGGAGAGAGGGGGTGAAATTATGGTTCCAAGTTCTTTCTAGGTTCCACGTGAAATCTGGAACCAACTCTTTGGAATCGGTTCTCCATTTTTCGAAACCTAAAAACAACCTTGTATATCCTGGAACCTAGCTTGTCACAAGTTCCCGGGTTGGTTGCAAGGTCTACTGAGGTTTCACATATATTCTCAATTAAACAATTGCATTGAATTAATACCATCATTTGTTGCTACATCCACTGACCATAGATCATATTTAGATACTAATAAGCGGACGCCACGGAATATCGCAAGATCACGCGGAGACATAAAAAAAGAAATGCACAAAGACGTATTCCATATTCCAGGTTCTAAGTATCACTTCATGAAACCTGGAACCTATATACCTCGAAATTGGTCTTGAAACCTGAAAAACCTAATTTGCATATCCTGAAACCTGGAACATACCATATTTTCCCCGATTCAGTTCTTTGATTATAGGTTCTACCCTAAAACTATACTCACCCCCACACTGAATTGCTAAATCAATTAAAGACTTAAAGAGCTTAGCTAAGGTTTTGCTAGTTGGGGCAGTGCAAATCCAGACAAGGGGGTAGAGAGGAGGGTGGGAGTAAGACGTGTCAACCATAAATCTTTTTTAAGGTTTAGTTGGGAATCATGATTTCATTTTAGTCATGGGAGTAGGAAAGCCCTAATGATCGTGATTTTTAAATATTCTTGGATTCTTCCTAAAAACCAGACCAGTGCGGGTGTTTGAGTGTGTGTTGTTCGAACTAATTATGCTTAGGTATGCCATGTCTGCAAGGAAAGGGGAAAGAAAAATCGATTTAAGAGTGAAAATTAGGGTTTGTTAGAGGGGCATTTTCACTCAATAATGCACGTTCATGCAAGTTTCTTCTGGTCCACAGGCTCTCTAGCTCAATATTCATTTCTCCATTTCACATATGATTTTGCACCCGACACCGAAATCATTTGACCTCAGTCACGACTTTAATAGGATCCGAGACGATGGAAAAGTCAATGGTAGGTGTTAGATTAGTTTACAACCCTTTTAATTTGTGATTATTCTTATTTATGGAGAAAGTATAGCTTTAAGTACAAAAATAATGAGCTTTGAATGGTTTCCTTCAATTTTTTTAATATTTAGTTGCTAGGGTGGCACGACCTAAATTGAAGAATTTTCATATACCTCTTGAGAACTCATTTTGCCAAAAAAAAAAAATGTTTTGGCCCTAAAAATACGATTCGCTGAGGTCTGACGACCGGCTTGAAGAAGAAGAGGGAAGGGGAAAGGGAAAAAAAAAAGAACGAAAAGGAAAAAGAAAATAAAAGAATTCCAAAATTCAAAATAATATTAAACTATTATGTCACCTGCCAACTGGCGTCCACGTCAATCGGCTAGCTAAAATTTATCGGATAGATTGAATTGACACAATTGCAAAAAATTTAGAACTAACTTGGCCAAAAAAGCTTAGGAACGAATTGACATAATTGCAATAGATTTATAACTTTTTCTGTAACTATAAAACAAGAGGTGGTCGTGGATTTTTCTTTTCCCCGCCATTTGTAAAATACGTCGTTGTCGCGAGAGGAAAAAAAAAATTCTTGTGATCGATTTAACCCGATTGACTTTCATCGTTCTTTCTTTTGTCTAATGGTCTGGCCGATTGGATCGCAGAAACTAATTTCAAAGACTATACAACATGAATGAACGACAGATGTGAGTTACGCCCGTAAATCAAGTCGTATGATAGCTGAAAAAAAAAAAACTCTATTATTTTTGTGGGCTAAGACGTGTAAAATCAAAACAATTCTTGGCGAATCCATCTGTTTTTTTTTTTAAAGCTATAATCCGCAATTATATATTGCAATTCTTAATTGGGATCGTGCATGACCCGACTAGGCCGATTTTGGTTAATCTAAGCATATATAATCAATCAATCCTCCTCATTCTCCGGCTTCTATTGAAATCATGTCACGCACGTACCATAGATAGGTCATGTTTATATGAATGCTGTTTAATAAGTATTATGTAATATGTAGCTAGCTATGTAGTGAATATCTTGGCTGAGAAGTCAACGTTGGTTGTTAGAACTTAGAAGTAAGTATGCTCATCGGACGGCCTACTTAGAGGCTTAGACATTGATGGATCCCTCGCAACAGTTCGGTCCGTCGCGAATTTCGGGTCAATGTCGTTAAAATCGCGATCCTCGTTAATCGAACGGTAAAAATAAAATTAAAAAATCATTTGATGTGGGATTAGGAGAGATTCCAAATCGAGGAATCGAATATGGTTCAAAAGCCTCTTAGGAAGAAACGGGTCGAATGATACGGAAGAGAGTGATTAAGAAAATGTTACGAGATTGGTTAGTGGAGTTATTTTATGTGAAAATTGGGATTAAATTAAGTGACGTGCGGCTGATTCTTTTTTAACAGACGTGTACGTGTTATTAAAAATAATCAAATGAAGCACCGGCAAGAAGACATTGACTCATCATCATCATCTTCTTCTTCTTCTTCTTTTGGCATTTTCGGTGTCATATTAATGTAAGTTTACTACCTTTTGGAAAAGTTATCTAAAACGTCATAAACTTATTGTACGGCGTTCTATTCGGTCCTTGTCCTTTCAATTATACCGATTTAATCTTACACCTTTCGATAATTTGCCAATTTAATCCTAATACTTTCAATTGTATCAATTGAGTCATAAACATCTTGACGATATGCCAATTTAATCCTAAACTTATTGATGTTTTGTCAACATAGTCCTTTCAAATTGACAAAACTTCAAAAAATTTAGGACTAAATTGGCAAATCGTCAAAAGATATATGATTAAATTGATATAAAAAAAAGTTTAGAACTAAATTGGCCGTTGTACAATAATTTTATAATTTTTTGGATAACTATTCTCAAGGAGTTTCGCTCCCGCTGCGTAACTTTCAACTGGAACCAAGGTTACTGCCGGTCACCTCGTGAAAAACTAGGACATGAAAATGCTATGTTTGTTTTCCAATTGATGTATAAAGCAACATCGAAATTTCATCGGTCGAGGTCACTTCAATCAAAATGATAAAATTACAAAGTTTATAATGTGTTTGTTTCGCGAAAAATGAAAATTTTTTGAAAAAATTTTCTTACTAATGATCACATGTATCAATTACAAAAACGAATTAAGGGGAAAAAAATATTTCTTCATCCACAGAGTTGTTTCGGCATGGATTGTTGTTGATAATAAAAACATATTTTTTATCGACTAATTTTTGAAACGATGCGTATTATTTTTAGGAAAGTATTTTTGAAATCACTCATTTTTCATGAAACAAATGAAGCTTTAGAAACAAGGCACATGTTTGGGTGGACCCCTTTTTTTTTATTTCTTTTAACGTACCAAAAAGCCCGCTTATTCACATAATGATGAAGTCCGACAATAGTGAAGATACACGAAAGAGAGAGAGAGAGAGAGCGATCTTATAGAGGTACTCAGATTTGATCAGTGATGGATTAAACCCGCCGCCCTATACTGCGAAATGATTTAATGCGTTAAGTGCTAATGGGATTGTAATGAAGGTCCACACCCCCTTGTCCTTAATTAGCTTGTGAACCTTGGGGATCGAAAGCAGCCAAACGAAGGATTATATATCAGTTTGTTCAACATTCGTCACATCGCTTGCGGGATTAAATAATTTCGGGGAATTTCTGTTAAATTATAGATTTCGAGATCATGCTCACGTCGAGGCACAGTTCTTGCCGACAGTCTCGCAAAATCAACGACCGACTCGCATGATTCACCCACAGCTGGAGCACTCCATCGTCGAAGCATTTTCGGGGAAACTGTCGCAAGTAATCGGAAATTTGTAATGTCGTCATTCGATTTAAAATATATGTGAAAATTGACGCATATTTAAGTAAAAATGACGTCGACATGCGACACCGACACGTGATACGAGAAAGACCCCCCAAAGAGTGCCCGTGCTTCCTAAATGCATATTATACATTCTGAGAGCTTGTTCTCCTACATGGAATTCAGGAATGCACGGCATATTATCGTCAAAATTATAGAAATATCGACGGTTTAATTAAGAAGGAAATTATCCTATTAGTTGTAAGGACGCCATTCAATCTCCAATTTTTCAATTTCGCCAATTTAACCCTGAACCTTTTTATTAAATCAATTTAGTCATCTTGACTAATTTTCACATTAATAAGTTAACGGGGTGGTATACCACGTAGGATGGCCGCTGCTATGTCGGCTACTCCCGGCAAAGTTTGATCGGAATGACTATGTTGGAGCTTTGCGCAAAGATCTACAAGTCAATTGATAAAATTAGAGAGTTTAAAGCTAAATTAACATCTTCGATTATCCTTTGAGAGAAGCGAACACTACAAAAAAACAGCCTTTTAGCCACGAAATTTGCAACGAAAAATCGTCCAAAATTCGTTGCAAATCGCTTTTGCAACGAAATTTGCAACGAAAAAAAATTCGTTGCGAATCCGGCGTCGCAAATTTTGCAACGAAAAATTCGATGCTTCGTCGCAAATTTGCAACGAAAATTGCAACGAATAATACTTTCGTTGCAAATTTGCAACGAACTAATTTTCGTTGCTTATTTCCAACGAAAATATATTTCGTTGCAAATTTGCAACGAAGTAAGTTTCGTTGCAAATTTGCAACGAATAATACTTTTGTTGCAAATAAGCAACGAAAATTACTTCGTTGCAAATTTGCAACGACACATCAAATTTTTTGTCGTTGCAAATTTCGTTGCAAAAACGAATTGCAACGAATTTTGGACGATTTTTTCGTTGCAAAACCAGCAACACCGAGTTAGCGATGACTCGGTTTTTCGTTGCAAAACCAATTAGCGACGAATTTTGCCAACATTTTCGTCGCAAATTTGCCAAGAACATTTTTTGGCTACGAATTTTTATTTATTTTTTGGTGACGAATCGTCCAATGATGAATTTAGTGACAAAATTTTATTAATTTTTAAATCTCCTCAGCGATGGATTTTGCGACGACCGGGCATTTTAATGATTTTAAAATTTGTGATCGTATGATAAAATATTTTCTTTTATTTTTTGATTTTAAATCTAATTAAATGCAAAATTAATTTTTAGAATTTGTATTGAACATTGATAAAGGAAGATCCAAATATTATAACAATATGCAAACAAATGTCAGAACAAAATACATTTAGCAGCATGAATAGCATTCCACTCCCCCTGCAATTGGCCAGGTCCAAAGTTCGAGTAGGGGCAGGCAAATCCTGAATGAAAAAAAGCACAGAGAATTAAAAATTAGATAAATGGCATGCTAGGAGTTTCAAGTAATCTTAGGAAACTGCTCAAATAAAGTTCTTTGCAGCCATTCATTCTTCAGAGCCTTTCTATTTCACAATACTTCGAGTGTCTGAACCCAGTGACATAAAATAATTTGTGTAGTAAAGATTGCTTTCTAGCCTGTGAGTGGTTCATCACAAATATCAATTGCCTTAATCAGGTTAATTGAACTCTACTATCAACAATGACATAGTACACAAAGCAGTGATTCATATCCTGGTTTGTCATACAACGGCTTCACATCCACTTAGAAGAAAACTAAACCAGCAAGTAAAGGAAATCAATTCATACTTTCAGGCCATTCCGCAGAAGAAAATCAAAACTTTCCCCGCAGAAGAAACAACGTTTATGCCTCATTCAAAATGAAAGAGGATGATCTAACTTGTACCACCGCCGAGATTCAAAATGGACAAGAAGAAAAGTACAAAATAAGCTGCTTCTAATAAGAGGTGTCTGTCAGTTCAATCACCATCAAAATGTTACAAGAAACCATGAAAAGTTATAATTCCTTAGCTTGGGGGACATAAGACCCTCTGTATAAAATGGGGAGGACAAGAAACTCATCAACCTTTCGAAACCCTACGAAAATGGGTCACTAAGAATATGCCTATTGAGAAAAAAAGGAACAGGGCCAACAGAAAAAACCCTTTACACTCCCAACAGATATTCTACCACCCACCCACCAGAATCGACAATGACAGGAATGGATCAATTCAAGGAAAAAAATGTGAAATGTCTAATCCAAACCCATCACCATCAGCATTCCAAAACCCTCCATCTACGCATGCACCAATATGAGAAATACATCCCCCTCAACCGTGAGACATACTATCAAACAGTATAAAGCTCGAACCACTTAGACAAGACAAAGACATAATATAACCAGCAGAAGCATGAATGCCACTGACGCACTTCAGAAACAACAGAAGAGTAAATTTCATTACTTAATCCCATGCGCTGGTGACACCAGGGCCATAACCTCCTCCTCCATAGCCTACGGACGATCCTCCATACCCTCCAGATGATCATCTATACCCAACACTATTGCTGCCGCCCCCACCATAGTAGTCAGATCCACCCCTATTGAAAGATCCTTCCCTCCGGAAGTCACGACCGCCGAACCGGCCTCCACCAGAACGACGATTCCTTCCTCCGCCATATGAGGACCTAGCAGCATACCTGGCGGGCCAAGCCGGAACTTCCTGATTTGCTTCTTGCATCAGCTCAGATAATGACCTCACCATTGATGAGTTATTCTCATTAAAGAAGGCAGTAGCTAAACCAAATTTCACTGCTCGTCCTGTTCTTCCAATGCTGTGAGAAACAAACAGGGCAGAAGACTGAGATTCCTTCAATCAATTCTTAACAAAATCAAAACTTTCCACGCAAAAGAAACAACGTTTATGCCTCTCTATCACCAAAATCCTCCATCCACTCTCTACTAGCTAAAAAACACATTTAATGAAATGCAGCCAGTTGTGGTTCCAGCTTATAACTCAAGACCCAAAAGACTCCCTCTCTATAGCTCATACCAAACAAACAAGACTACCAGATTCCTTCAATTAAACCAGCGCTTCAAGTCTAGCAACAACGAACGATAGATAAACTTACCTGCTGAAACTGAGGGAGAGTATAGACGCCGGCCATCGGCGCTGGCGGGGGAGCGGGGTAGACAGGACCGGCATAGACCGTCCCGGCGGCGGCAACAGGAGGCGACGGCGGAGGAGCTGCGGCGGCGTACTGCGTGGTGGGCTGCTGGAGGTGGAAGGGAAGAGGGAAGTAGGAAGATCCGGTCTGGTAGGTGAAGTGGGAAGAGGCGAAGGTCGAAGAGGACGAAGGTAACGTCGACATGGAAGGGATTGAGGAAAGCGATGATCGAAATACTACTTAGTCTTGTGGAGGAGGATTGGGAGATTTCTAGAGTTTCTTCGTTTCCAGTTCTCGACTGGAGACCGAGAGCGACGATGGAGGAGAAGGGAGATTTGGCGAAATCAACACTTGCGGAATGGCCTGAAAGTACACAAACCAGTGATTCATATCCTCGTGGAGAGGGGATTCGGCGAGGAGAGAGGAGGCCCTGGCGTGGAACTCGGACCGGCTCCGCTGGTGGCCATTGTCGAGGAGGTAGCGATCGACGATGAAGGCGATCTAGACAGGCGTGACCTTGCCTTTGCCGATGTTGTCCGGCTTCTTGCCGCCTCGCGTTGCATCCCCATCGATGCTGCAGAGGAAGTGTCGATTGAGAGAGAGAGATCTGAGAAAGGGGAGGGAAAAGGGAGCCGCGAGTCTAAATTTTAGGGCTAATTTTGCAACGAAAAAAATATTTCGTTGCAAAGTTTGCAACGAAGTTATAGTTCGTTGCAAACTTTGCAACGAAAATAATATTTCGTTGCAAAGTTTGCAACAAATCATAGTTCGTTGCAAATAGTTGCAACGAAGTTATAGTTCGTTGAAAAATTTGCAACGAATCATAAATTTCATTGCAAACTTTGCAACGAATTATAATTCGTTGCAAATTTTTGCGACGAAAATATAATTTCGTTGCAACTTTTTGCAACAAATTTTGATTTGTTGCAAAATTTGCAACGAAAATATAATTTCGTTGCAAAGTTTGCAACGAACTAGAACTTCGTTGCAAAATTTGCAACGAACTATAACTTCGTTGCAAAATTTGCAACGAAATATTTTTTTCGTTGCAAAGTTTGCAACGAAGTTATATTTTCGTTGCAAATCAGCGATGAAATGTTTTCGTGCCTAATTTCGTCGCAAATTTGCGACGAATTTGTTTTTCGTTGCAAATTTAGTTGCAAATTTGCAACGAAATTATTTCGTGGATAATTTTTCGTGGCAAAAACCGTGTTTTTTTGTAGTGGAAATTTAGGGTTTTCGCCTGCCGTGGAAACTTGAGGTCAATGTCATAGTTAGTAAGTCCTAGTCAAAGTAGTGGTTCACCATGAGGAGTCAGCAGCATCATTTCGAGTCAAGAGATCGACTAGAGCAATCCAACTAAAATTTATGAGACGCAACACTTTTCTCCTATGAATTTCGCAGTGGTTGGGCAATGCACTGATCAACTTTGCGAGCGCCAACCGTGGGTGACGATGACAAAGTGAGTTAATGACGCAATAATCGATCGTTGACTAACAAAAACACTCCTATTAAAGAAAAAAAAGAGTAGTTTCTGATATGAGAAGGTGGGAAACGATCTTTCGTTAAAGCGCATGTAAAGATCAAGGCACCTACCATGTCTCGTGAAATATCTGATATATTTTCATGATCGGTTAATGACTCCAATCTGCGGCTGTAATGCTCGATGGCTCAATGTAAATAGTTTCGAGTGTCGGCGCGGTCATCAAGTGAAGGGATATATTCGGAGGGAAGTTCATTTTGCAATGTCTTGATGCTTTTAAGCAAAGTTTTAAATTTAAAAAAAAAAAACACGAAAAGTTGATATCTTAGAGAATTTGTAAAGGGCCCCTCTCGGACTTAAGCCCGTTCATGCTCAAAGAATTATCTGTGATTATTGTAAGATGGATGGTCAAGAGTCACATCTAAGGCCCGATCTTGGGTCCAAGGTCAAGCCCGCCCAGTAGCCACCTCTGCAGCCCGAAGAGAAACGTGCAGCAAATGGCTCGTTCATTTCGCAGAAAATGAATTATCTAGAAAACAACATTATTTTTACAAGGACCAGACCGGCCGATTGTAATTTATTTTCTTTTTTTTTTTGCATTTGCGGGGTCTCATACGGTTGAGATTTGGCACACATGTTAATTTTGCAGCTTTTGTTGCCATGACTCCACCCAACAATGTTGAATGCTACGTGTTACTAGATTGTGTTCGAAAATTCTGTTATCTCATTTTTTTTAAAAAAATAATCTACTCTTTTAAAGTCATTTTTTTCGAAAATAATGACCTTGATAATATTTGCTTGACTCCATTGGGATGCTAAGAATCGGACCGGCACCACCAATTCGGTTCTCGGTTTTTGAGGAGAACCGGACCGGACCGGAAACCGCTTATCACTAAAAATCAGGATGCGGTCCAATTAATAGAACACGGATGCGGCAACGGCCCACCCAGATTAGATGATTCAGAGATTAGAGATCATTGTGAGAGAGGTACGTCCGTTTATGTTGGATCGGGTCAGTCCACATTATGGGCCGGACTAGTTGGACTTGCCCAAAAAGTAACTATGTTGGACCCTTTTTTTTTTTTGGGTGGTCAAAACTTAGTTGGACTTTGAGTAGGAACCTTTAGCTACAACTACATTATAGGCAACAACAAAAAAAAGATAAAAGGAATTTGTCAGTATGACAGTCGCTGGATGGCTGTGAGAATAACAGTGTATTGTGAGTTACAAATTCATAAAGGAGTGGACCATATAATAATTTTTAATTAATTATTATTTATTGTTTATGATTTTTAGCATAACAATCACCCAAAAACTGTTGCATAGTCAATTTCCAATCAAAATTCTAAAGAAAGTAAAGAATTGAGTCGATTATTTACCACCTACAATCATGGTGATAAAAGACAAAAATTTTCGTATACATGAAAATGGAATAAAAAACAAATCAGAAGAAATATCTAAAGGATCAATACGTGGATGTTCTGCTTGATTTGTTATCTTTATGCTGATTTGTAGAAGATTTCGCTCTCCAACGACTTTGATTTTTTGCTTTTTGATTTTTTTTTTACCTTCACTAATCCCCTTCAAACCAGTCAATGGGAAGGACCAGAGATCGAGTTTGGATTGTAAACCGGCAAAAACTATCTTGAGTCAATGGTTCCGTGAAAATATTAGTAACTTGTGAGGAAGCCAGAACATAGCGATTTACAAGAGAACCATGAGCAACCTTTTCATGAACAAAATGATAATCGATCTCAATGTGCTTTTTTCGAGAATGAAAAACTAAATTAGCTGTGAGATGTAATGTTGACATGTTGTCCGAGAAAAGTAATGAAGGTTGACGTCAGTAGATCCCAATGTCACGTGGTATGTATGAAATCCAAGCGAGTTCAGTAGTTATGGAAGCAAGAGCTCGGTATTTTCAGCTATGGAACAGGCCACAATATGCTGTTTCTTGGCACACCATGGAATACACTTTGAGCCGAGAAAGTACAATAACTAGTGGTTGAACATCTGGTGAGTTTGCACTTGTTGAAGTTGTTATTGTCTCAGTCTACATCGGTAGAGCCAAATAAATAGAGAGAATTGCGAGACAAAATGTGAAGCCCAATGTGTAAAGTACCATGAACATATCGCAAGATACATCTTACCATTTGATAGTGAGCAATGGTTGGGGATGCATATGTTGGCAAACTCTGTTGACCGCAAGCTAGAGATCAAGATGAGTGAGGCTAAGGTGCTGAAGAGCACCTACAATACTTCAAAAATGGGACGGATCAGCCTAGGGCTTATCACCATGTTTGAGTAGTAGTTGCTTGATAGCTCTTGGAGTAGCAATCGACTTACATTGCCTCGTTGATGCTCGACTCAAAAGATCCATGACATATTTTTATTGTGAGAGAAAGAGCCCATCAGCGGACCGATTCACTTCAACACCCAATAAATAATGAAGAACACCAAGGTCTTTCGTGGAAAATACTTTGACTAAGTTCTTGCACTGTTGCACAAGATGGTTCAATAATTTCGGAGAATCACTAGTAAGGATTATATCATCTATGTAGAGCAACAAAACGATAATATGACCACGACGACGATAAACGAATAGAGATGGATTAGCAATGCTGAAAAAAAAAATCTATATTCAAGAAGAAAATCTCTGAACTTGTCGAACCATGCCTTGCGAACTTGCTTGAGGCCAAATAGTGCATGTCGGAGTAAGCAGACGAAGTGAACCACGAAAGTCCGGTGGTAGTTCCATGTTGATAGGAAAATTTAGATCACCTTTTAGGAATGCGTTCTTGACATCTAATTGGAAAATTTCTCAATTCTGAACAATAGCAACAGAGAGGACAATCTGAATGATGGCTTGTTTAACTATCGAGAGTTGGTCATCGAGAGTTGGTCATCGCCCGCCATCATAAAAATAATAATAATAATAATAATCGTTATTTTGAAAAAGCGGGCACATGAGATTTTCCATTTGGCCCCACGTGCTCGCCTTCTTTGACTGACTGATGGCCGCGGAACCAAACAATCTGGAAAATAAACAAATGATTTCACGACAATTCCAACCTTGATGTCCAAGCAAAATCGAGAATTCTACGACTAAATGGATTAAAAATTGTAGGTACAAAAACATGTGGTCGTGATCTTTGTCCTAAAGAGTTGCGCTCGAGACGAATAAAGACGCCATGTCTCTGTCAAACAGGCCAAACAGGCGTGGCCAAGCATGCCTCCATTTTGGAAAATTCTGCACATTTTTTTTTTATTTCTTGTCTCGATTGACTCAGTAAAGACAAAAACATTGCTGAACAAAATGCATCCACGCCTCTTCCCACAGATCCTATATATTTGGACTGACCGATGACCGGGCAAAGTACTAAGGAAGTCACAAATTTAGTCCATCTAACTAATTTCAATCGAAAATCGCTGACATAAATACTGTTCGTCCAAGCATTCAGTCTCCTTGCATTTGCATACATGCTTCCAAAGTATGTCAATTGTCAAGCATTCAGCTTGGGAGCTAGAGTTTTCCCGTTCAAACCCTATCAATTGCGCAAACTACTCCGTGCAAGGGCTATCGATTCGGATCTATGGTTAAGATTTAAACGGTTTATAGGGGTTGCAAGGTGTTTGACAGGCTTTCATCAATAATCGAATTTTCAATGAGGATATAATCTATTTCATCTATTGAATTCAATTCAAGCAATGATGTTTTAGTGACTAAAATCTAATATAATGCAAAAATAGTCATGGGCGTGATTCCATTCAATCCAAGCAAGGAATGTTTTAGTGACTAAGGCTAATGGCCTAATGCAATGCCACACTAGTCATGGGGATGGATTAGGTTAGAATAATGATACGTCAGAAGCACCTGCGGACTAACGTGGCCATGCTCCATTTACGATTCTGCCCTTTCTTACATAGAAAGAGGGAACGTGGATCCTTTGTAAACTGGAACAATCAGTCAAACGTATGTCTTTCCTCGTGTTTAGAGTCTTGTCCAGTATCCACCATACTTGCCTCTCTCTATTCCTTTTTTCCCCATTTTTTCTCGTAAAACATTCAAATGAAATGCTAAGTTTAATGCATCATGTAGGTTCTTGACAAAAGCATAGAGGGAAGAGCAAATTATGATGGAAAATGTCAAATGAACTTGTCTTTGCCCTTCATCATTTGTAGCTTCATCATTAGTGTCTTCCCAACTCCCAAACTTCTTTCAAATATCAAGAACACATGCTTATCAACATGATATCGAAACTCCTCCCTAGTTTCCCCCCGATGACTCTTCCTATACCCACCCCAGCTCCCCCACCTCCACTTGTTCCCCTACGCCCCTCTATTCCACGTTCCTCAACCATCGAGAGGATCGTTGCAGCGTAAGTGACGACAACACGGCTAGCCCTAAGCGGAGCCGCCGTGAGCCCCAGGTGGCTAGAGGGTTTGGCATCGAGCTCAATGACGTTCTTGCTGATGAGAGGGAATAAGTGGATGTAAGCTTCGGTGGAGAGCCACTCATGAGGATGAGGGAGGGGTCCCAAAGCCAGGATCCGAAGAGGGGACTACCGGTGACCTAGTCGTAGACATCTTCTTGTTCGAGGACGTGTATCGGTGTCTAGTGACTTCAATCTCCCTTGCGGTCATCGATTGAATCATGTGTTCACGAGTTGCTTCAAAGGCTGATTCATACGTGTTTGTGTTGTCTGGCGGTCCTTTTGTTTTGGTTCTATGAATGCCATTGTTAATTTGCGTTCAAAGCATACATTACTCAGTGCTTTAACTTTTCATCAAATTTCTAAAAAATTTGGCTCAATCTCTCTTCCATCAATCCTCCTCCTAAAGTATATACTTGCTTCGAAAGCTTGTCTCAAGCAAAAATTGAACTATATTTGAGCTAGGGACAGATAAGAAGAAGAAAAGAAGGACCAACGAGGAAAGAAAATAAAAAAGATGGAACAATAAATTAGACCAAATAAAATAGGAGAATAATACTAAAAGGTGGGATGCACAAGGGACAATATAGTCAAAACATTATGATAGGGAGTGTCTAAGTCAAATGAGGAGTGGAAAAAGTGTGGCTCTATATAAACATATGTAAGAATATATAAATACAAGAACATAGAAATAGGAAAAAAAATATACAAGATGTTATTTTCCTATTCTATAGACTAGATATCGAATCTTAGTGATTTACAAAAACAATCAATCTAAGATCTGCACAAAATAAAATCACATCTTCAACATTTGGTCCCAATTTACAGTTCATGCCAACATTCTCCTCAAGTTGGTCCATAAATATATTTAATGCCCAATTTATTGAGTGAGTTGTAAAAGATCTTGCTTGATACGGCTTTCATTAGTATGTCAGCTAATTAGTCTTCAGATTTAGCAAACAGAAATCAAATTATCTTGTTATCCAGATTTTGTTTGATAAAATGTCGGTCTATCTCAATATGCTTGGTATAATCGTGCTGAATTGGACTGTGAGAAATATCAATGACTACCTTATTGTCACAAAACGAATTCATCTCAGCCTTGGGAGCAAGGCCAAGTTCCGACATCAACCTCTTGAGCCAAAGAAGTTCACAAAGTCCTTTGGCTATCCCCTTGATTCGGCTTCTGCACTCGACAATGCTACTACTTTTTGTTTCTTGCTTCTCCAAGTGACATAATTCCCTCTTACAAAAGTAAAATACCCTGATGTCGATTTCCTATCAAAAACACTTCATGCCCAATCTGCATTTGTAAAACCTTCAATTCCAAGATAACTATTCTTTGAAGCACGTAAGCTCAGACTTTATCCAAGCAATCGTCTAATCCATCAAGAAAAATATACACTCTATTTTCCTGTATAGCATAATTGTATTTCTCTATATCAATATGACATATCATCGGATTTGGACGGCAGAAATCAATCTCCCTACATAAGCCTTCAAGACCCTTTTAGTAGGTTTCAATGGGTCCTCTAGCTTGTCTCATGCTAGTCACATGTCTCTTCAAATCATAAACTTGAGAAGTATCAGTTCTATAAAAAAAAAAAGTAATAGCAATCGAATCCCGCACTGCCTTTGCCGTTGAGAAACAGGTAAAGTTACCTATCGATGATGGATCCATGGAATTAATCAACCATCCTTTCACCATTGAATATGGGAGCTGCTATGGAGTGAACCAACGATCATACGAAGGGAGATTGGAGAGAAATCCGTTCTACCTTCATCGTGTATAAATGGCTTAGCAAAAAAAAAAAAAAAAATCGAGAGTACCTTTGTTGTCAGAGAGTAGCTACTTTTCGACCCATATAGTTAGGTCGTAGCCCTATCATAGAGTCGTATACACGTTCATCAGTGATAATAATGGCGTCAATGAGAATGGATTTCCAGCCGGATTCTTAGTTTCTAGGTACAATCGGACCGGATTGAGAACCAATCATCTCTAATATTTGACTAGAAGGGGCATGCTGGGTAGTAGAAATGTAGCTGGACAAATGCCACGTCAGTCGGCTTCTGGTTTCAGTGCGCTTCTTCGGAGCTTGTATCGTTTTACTCACCGAAATTAGTATACTCACCGGTCAGAATACACGGACCATGTATAGGTAGAGAATACGACGAAGAGAGACTGATGGTGACATGTTTTTTGTCTTTCTTCGTTGTTTTGCTTGCCTTTCATGAATCACACCTCCTCGCCACTTCAACTCCTAATCTAATCGGAAGTCTTAAAAATTCCACTGGAATCTGCTGTCGAAGGAAGCCGCAAATCAATGGCTGACACAGTCAAGCAGTCCAGCCCATGCAAGAAAGAACTCCGTCATCTCCCGCAACAGGACAGAGACATCCTGCTGCATTCTTAAATACCCGCCGCAGCGTCACAAATTTCAGGCGCTCTTTCTCTCTCTATAGGCAACCATGGAGAGGGGAGGACAGGAGACGAGCCTGAGCTCGCCACTGATAGAGCCGTGTGGTGAGGATGGTGTTGTGAGATCATTAGCTTCGAACGAGAGAGAGGACGAAAAGGGTGTTGTCCGGTGGAGGAGCGAGGTTCTCGTAGAGATAAAGAAGCAGCTATGGCTTGCCGGTCCGCTCATATCAGTGAGCTTGTTGCTCTACAGCTTGCAGATGATCTCTCTCATGTTCGTGGGCCATCTTGGCGAGCTGCCTCTCTCCGGCGCTTCCATGGCCACCTCCTTCGCCACCGTCACGGGCTTCAGCTTACTGGTGAGCTCCAGAGATGGCCGTGTATCTGTGGTGCTCTGCTCTTACTTCAATTCAAATTCCATAACAAAGAGATTCTATATTGGGCTTTGGCATAGTTGATGTTCTCATAAATCCATGTTCCACGATCAATCTGTCTCTCTCTCTCTTTTTTTTTTTTTTAGCAGATTTGGTTAGTACTAGATTGACTGACTGACTTCTTTTGAGAATCTCTCACTTTATGATGGAAATTGCTCTGTCTCCCCCATTATCTAACCGGAAGAAAAAGAATTGGTGCCCATAATTTGGCTGGGCTACCCATATTTGGTTAGTGCTGCACTGGAGATGCTATTGATACTGGAGTTGAAACTTAGTTCCACCACAAATTTATCCAATTTAGAAATCATTGATCTAAACTTTAAGGAACATCGGTCAGTCTTCTTTTGCAAAGTTCTGATTTTTTCTTCTGTCAATCCTGTTTAACTAGATGGGGATGGCCAGCGCATTGGATACGTTCTGCGGCCAATCGTACGGGGCGAGGCAGTTCCATATGCTCGGAATTCACATGCAGAGGGCTATGTTCATCCTTCTACTTGTGAGCATACCTCTTGCTTGCATCTGGGCAAACACGAGAATCATACTGGAAGCAGTCGGCCAACAATCAGACATAGCGGCGGAAGCGGGAGTGTACGCCCGCTACATGATCCCGTCCCTCTTTGCTTACGGCCTTCTTCAGTGCCTCGTCAAGTTCTTGCAGACTCAGAACATTGTCCTCCCTATGGTGCTAAGCTCAGGAATTGTTACTTTACTGCATATTTTCTTCTGTTGGGTTCTGGTTATGAAAACCGGCCTCGGAAGCAGAGGAGCGGCCTTGGCGAATTCGATATCGTATTGGTTGAACGTGTTGCTGTTGGTGCTTTACGTGAAGTTCTCTTCTTCATGCTCCAAGACTTGGACCGGGTTCTCGAAGGAAGCCTTTCACGACATTCTCAGATTCCTTAGACTTGCCATTCCTTCCGCGGTTATGGTCTGGTAAAAACATCTCAGAACCCTTCATCTCTCTCGCGATCCTGATAAAACGGATGATATGCGCGATCTTCTTTATTGCTGCAGCTTGGAGATGTGGTCATTCGAGATGATGGTGCTCCTCTCTGGACTTCTCCCGGATGCGACATTGGAAACTTCGGTGCTTTCTATCAGGTTAATCTCGAGTCCGGCGTTAGTCTTTCATGAAGTAGTTCGGGATAAGGCGCATTCGACGAACACTTTAGTTTGTAGTGTGTATATGACCTCACAATGTTTACGTTCTCAGTCTCAACACCGCTGCGACAGTTTGGATGATCCCGTTCGGCCTCAGCGGGGCTGTGAGGTAAGCATGCCAATCTGCGTACATTGTCCGACATATTCATATGTATATCCGTCATCTTCTTAAGACCACATTGGGGGTGGCAATGGAGTTTTCACGAGTTCCCTGGTCGTCAATCTATCCAGCACTCGCGTTTCAAACGAACTAGGGGCTGGAAAGCCTATGGCTGCGCGTTTGGCAGTGTACGTGGTCCTCTCCATGGCCGTAACCGAAGGAATTCTGGTCGGAATAGTCCTGATCTCGATACGCAATGTGTGGGGCTATGCTTACAGCGACGAGACAGAGGTGGTCGACTATGTAGCCGTCATGATGCCGATTCTAGCAGCTTCAAACTTCTTGGATGGACTCCAATGCGTCCTTTCAGGTTGCTTTTGTTGTTTTACACGATTTGTGTGTTTTTTATCCGGTCTGGTTCTGTTCCTCCTAGATGCCATGAAAACGTTGCTCGTGCTCCGAACTGGTGATAGTTATCCTTGTTTCGCTCTTGCTCTTCTTCAGGAACTGCTAGAGGATGTGGTTGGCAAAAGATTGGGGCCTTTGTCAACCTGGGGTCATATTACTTGGTTGGCATTCCATCTGCAATACTGCTAGGTTTTGTTCTCCATGTTGGTGGCAAGGTAAAACTCTTCGGTCGCATACTTTTCATACTCTTCAATTTAACATTGAAATGGCAAGAACAATTTTAATCCGAAAAAATGATTCTGATTAAAATTGATTTTTTTTTCTTCTGATTCTGCTCTCTAAATGAGTTTTAAATAATCAAAACGTTTTTAATAACTACACAAAATTTATGTTTTAGATCGAGGGAAAGTGATGAGAGAACTAAAAAGAAAAAGTGAGCAATGCGAGACTTCATACTATTTTGAATTTTTGAAAAGTGATTATTTTTTTCAAAATCAACTTTGTTTTTTCATTCTTGTTTTTGCCAAAACTGTTCTTATTTAAGAGTCTGCATGGCAGTGTTTCCGTTTTTTGTTTCTTGAAAACGGTGATTACAACACCCCCCCTCCGAATATTTTCTCCTGCCGCAGGGTCTCTGGCTAGGAATTATCTGCGCACTGGTGGTGCAAGTGTTCTGTCTTTTCTGCATCTTTCTACGTACTAACTGGGACCAAGAGGTTAGACTCTTTTTACATAAACAAAGAAATCACTTACTCATTTTATTCGCCCTAAAGATTTTCTGCTTTTGCAGGCAAAGAAGGCAGCCGAGAGAGTGCATGACTCCACCATCCCCACAGATACAGTGCCATAAGGAAGAATCTATTTTTAGCTAGTTTTCCCGGAAAAGCTCAGAAATATGTGAAGATCGATAAAGCAAAGAGAAAAAAATGTTATGCTTAAAGGTGTACCTCAAAGAATCGTGGAAGAAAATGCAGGGTGGCAGTAACTAGTGCAGTTCAATGCCCCAAGTGATGGTCCAAAGTTAGGAAGAGTCGGGCTGTGTAAGCTGGGCCTAAGGCAGGTGTGAAGTGTGAACATAACGAATGGAGATGACGAGTTAAGAGAGTAGGATGATGCCATTATGGAGGAGCAGCCTTCTGACTGTAACAGTAAATTTATACCATCTGAATTGTTGAGGTTGTCCCACATCGGTTATGGCAGGGGCTCGTGATCGGTTTATAAGTGTGAGGAAAAGCCTCAATCTTTGAGCCAGCTTTTGGGTTGAGAGAGGCCCAAAACCACCCAACATTGGTCTTGTTGGGGAAAACGGGCAGCACTTCAGGATAAATATAGCAAATCTAGGATCAAACAATTATCCAGCAAAACAACCTCGCAGTATGCAAATATAACAGCGGAATGATAAAGAGATATAACACCAAGATTTCCCGAATCGGGAAAAACCACGGACGACCCAAAAAACTCCACTAATCACCAAGAACCCGAATCGGGAAAAATCACGGACGACCCAAAAAACTCCACTAATCACCAAGAATAGCAGAATACACAAAGTGTTTCTCTCTAGTCACACACTAGAGGCTCAACATCAATATTTCAGGAGCTTTCAACGAAGGAAACCGATCAGCTCGTAGAGCTTAGTCTCACGAACAACATATCGAAATTTGAGCGAATTCCGATAACGTTTGGCCTTCGAATTTAGACCACAAGCCGCAGCCCCTTTTCTTCTTTTTCTTTTCTTTCTCTCGGTGCTCCCCTGTTTCTTTTTGCTCTTGGCCATTCTCTTCTATCTAGGGTACACGAACGAAGGAAAAAAAAAAAAAGCCAGCCCACTTTTCCTCTTTGTTTCTTTGACTTTTCTTTCCTTTTGTCTTTTTTTTTTCTCTTTTTTTTAAACAAATAGAATAAAATAAAATCTGCTGGGCCCCACAAGAGGCAGACCCAGCCAACAAATCTCCCACTTCGCCTCATGTGGGGAGTTTCATCATGCTGGCTTTGCTCCTACAAGAGTCAAGTTTCACAATGGGCTAGGCTTTGGTCATCATGTCGGATCCGTTGTCGTCGGTACGGATTTTCTCAAGAAGAAAAGATTTCTCTTCTAACTTCTCTCGAACCCAATGATACTTCACATCGATATGCTTCGATCTTGAATGCAACACTGGATTCTTGCTAAGATAAATAGCACTCATGCTATCGCAAAATAGAACGAACTTTTATTGCTTCAAACCTAACTCTTGCAAGAATTTCTGCATTCACAAGAGTTCATTGCCTCCTTCAGCGATTGCTATATATTCCGCTTCAGTCGTAGACAAAGCAATGCATTTTTGCAATCTCGATTTCCATGAAACTGCTCCCCCTGCAAAGGTCATCATATAACCTGATGTAGACTTTCTGGAATCACTATCACCAGCATAATCAGAATCTGAATACTCACTTAACTCAGGCTTTCCACTTCCACAACACAAGCAGAATCTGGAAGTGCCTCTAAGATACCGAAAAATCCATTTCACAGCGTTCCAATGCTCTTTACTTGGATTTGAGAGAAACCTACTCACAACACCAACTGCATGAGCAATATCCGGTCTTGTACAAACCATGGTATACATCAAACTACCTACGGCTAATGCATAAGGAACTTTCATCATCTCTTCCTTCTCTTTCTCACTCGTAGGACATTCATTGCTACTCAATTTAAAGTGACCAGCAAGTGGAGTGCTTACCAGTTTACATGTGCTCATGTTGAATCTTTCAAGCACTTTTTCGATATACTTCTCTTGTGATAGCCATAGTTTTATATTCTTCCTATCACGAGTGATTCTCATGCCAAGAATTTGCTTATCCGGCTCTAGATCCTTCATCGCAAAAGCTTTACTCAACTCATTTTTCAAGCTTTTGATTTTATTAGCATCATGCCCAACTATCAACATGTCATCCACGTAAAGCAGGAGGATAATGAAATCATCATATGGAAATCTTTTCATAAAGACACAAGAATCAGAAGTGGTCTTACCATATCCATGAGCTTTAATGAATGAATCAAACTTCAAGTACCACTGTCTTGGCGCTTGTTTGAGACCGTATAGACTATTTCTTAGCATACATACAAGATGCTCCTTGCCTTTAACTTTAAAACCCTCCGGTTGCTCCATATATATCTCTTCTTCTAAATCTCCATAAAGAAAAGCTATTTTTACATCAACCTGTTCAATTTCAAATCCAAACTGGCAGCCAACCCAAGAACAACTCTAATAGATGGCATTTTCACAACCGATGAAAAAATCTCTTCAAAATCAATTCCCTTCTTCTGACGAAGGCCTTTCACAACAAGTCTGGCCTTGTATCGTGGCTTCAAACTGCTTCCTTCCGTCTTTAACTTATACACCCACTTATTTGTGAGTGTCCTCTTGCCCTTAGGCAACTTCACCAACTCAAATGTGTGGTTCTCATGCAAAGATTTGAGTTCATCTTGCATAGTTTCGTGCCACTTATTCTTTTGATCACATGACATAGCCTTTTCATAAGTTTCAAGTTCTCCTGCATTAGTGAGTAACACATACTCATGCGGCTGATATCTTTGTGAGGGTCAATGATCTCTTTCTGATCTTCTAACTTGAGGTTGGACTGCTTCTTTTTGCTCAATTGGCTCAACTGTTTGCTCTTGCTCATCTAATTGTTCTGACTCAACTACTTCACCTATCTCAGTTGAAGAATCAACATTCTGTGAGGATTAACTTCTTCATGATTTTCATGCACTTCTCCCCCGTGATTTTCACCCAATACGGTAGGAGGATTTGGGCTGAAACTAACAGTGTGCTGAGCTGCATTCTTTGGCTTCTCTAACTTATTTATGTCTTCAATGGTTTGATGCTCAAAGAACACCACATCTCGGTTTCTGATGATTTTCTTTGTAGCTGGATCCCACAATCTGTAGCCAAACTATTCATGTCCATAACCCAAGAAGATACATTGTTTAGACCTGTTATCAAGCTTGGACCTCTCATCTCTTGGGACATGCACAAATGCCGGGCAACCAAACACCTTCAAATAACTATAGGAGACATTTTTTCCCACTCCATACTCTTTGTGGAACATCCCCTTTAAGAGGAACTGATGGAGAAAGATTTATCATGTCAATTGTCGTTCTCATTGCTTCGCCCCAGAATGGCTTTGGCAATTTCGCATGAGATAGCATATACCGAATCCGATCATTAGTCGTCCGGTTCATTCTCTCTGCTACTCCATTATGCTGTGGTGTTTTCGGAACAGTCTTCTCAAGCTTGATACCATAGTCTCTGCAGTACTGCTCAAACGGTCCTCTAAATTCACCACCGTTATCAGCCCGAACACATTTCAGCTTTTTTCCTGTCTCCCTTTCAACACTGATATGAAATTATTTGAAGGTCGCAAGTATCTGATCTTTAGATTTCAAAGCAAAGCCCACACTTTTCAAGAGCAATCATCAATAAATGTCACAAAATATAATGCACTACCAAGTGTTCTAGCATCCATGCAACAGACATCCGTGTGAACTAAATCAAGTACATCAGGTTTCGTGTGAGGAGATGAACTATGAAATGTGAATCGATGTTGCTTACCCGTGAGGCAATGAGTACATTTTGTCAAATATTTCTCCTTCAATGGTAGAATATTCTTCCTAGCAAGAGTTTCAAGTCCCTTCTCGCTAAGATGACCAAGTCTCATATGCCATAGATCAACTGAGGAATCCTCCACTGCATTTACCTCTTGTTGCATCAAATTTACTTGCATGATATAGAGACTACATGTCTTCTTGCTTTTTGCCACCACGATAGAGCCTTTAGTCAATTTCCATTTTCCATCGTAGAAGGAGTTGCAATAACCATCGTCATCTAAGGCACCTGTGGAGATTAAGTGAATCGAATATGGTTCAAAAGCCTCTTAAGAAGAAACGGGTCGAATGATACGGAAGAGAGTGATTACGAAAATGTTACGAGATTGGTTAGTGGAGTTATTTTATGTGAAAATTGGGATTAAATTAAGTGACGTGCGGCTGATTCTTTTTTAACAGACATGTACGTGTTAAAAATAATCAAATGAAGCATCGGCAAGAAGACATTGACTCGTCTTCTTCTTCTTCTTCTTTTGGCATTTTCGGTGTCATATTAATGTAAGTTTACAACCTTTTGGAAAAGTTATCTAAAACGTCATAAACTTATTGTACGGCGTTCTATTCGGTCCTTGACATTTCAATTATACCGATTTAATTTTACCCCTTTCGATAATTTGCCAATTTAATCCTAATACTTTCAATTGTATCAATGGAGTTCTAAACATTTTTACGATATGCCAATTTAGTTCTAAACCTGTTGATGTTTTGTCAACATAGTCCTTTCAAATTGACAAAATTTCAAAAAATTTAGGACTAAATTGGCAAATCGTCAAAAGATATATGATTAAATTGATATAAAAAAAGTTTAGAACTAAATTGGCCGTTGTACAATAATTTTATAATTTTTTGGTTAACTATTCCCAAGGAGTTTCACTCTCGCTGCGTAACTTTCAACTGGAACCAGGGTTACTGCCAATCACCTCGTGAAAAGCTAGGACGTGAAAATGCTATGTTTGTTTTCCAATTGATGTATAAAGCAACATCGAAATTTTATCGGTCGAGGTCACTTCAATCAAAATGATAAAATTACAAAGTTTATAATGTTTTTGTTTCACGAAAAATGAAAATTTTTTGAAAACGTTTTCTTACTAATGATCACATGTATCAATTACAAAAACGAATTAAGGGAAAAAATATATTTCTTCATCCACAAAGTTGTTGCGACATGGATTTTTGTTGATAATAAAAATATATTTTTTATCGACTAATTTTTGAAACGGTGCGTATTATTTTTAGGAAAGTATTTTTGAAATCACTCGTTTTTCATGAAACAAATGAAGCATCAGAGACAAGGCACATGCTTGGGTGGACCCCCCCTTTTTTTTCTTTCCTTTTAACATACCAAAAAGCCCGCTTACTCACATAATGATGAAGTCCAATAATAGTGAAGATACACGAAAGAGAGAGCGCGATCCTATAGAGGTTCTCAAATTTGATCAGTGATGGATTAAACCCACCGCCCTATACTGCGAAATGATTTAATGCGTTAAGTGCTAATGGGATTGTAATGAACGTCCACACCCCCTTGTCCTTAATTAGCTTATGAACCTTGGGGATCGAAAGCAGCCAAACGAAGGATTATAAATCAGTTTGTTCTACATTCGTCACATCGCTTGCGGGATTAAATAATTTCGGGGAATTTCTGTTAAATTATAGATTTCGAGATCATGCTCACGTCGAGGCACAGTTCTTGCCGACAGTCTCGCAAAATCAACGACCGACTCGCATGATTCACCCACAGCTGGAGCACTCCATCGTCGAAGCATTTTCGGGGAAACTGTCGCAAGTAATCGGAAATTTGTAATGTCGTCATTCGATTTAAAATATATGTGAAAATTGACGCATATTTAAGTAAAAATGACGTCGACATGCGACACCGACACGTGATACGAGAAAGACCCCCCAAAGAGTGTCCGTGCTTCCTAAATGCATATTATACATTCTGAGAGCTTGTTCTCCTACATGGAATTCAGGAATGCACGGCATATTATCGTCAAAATTATAGAAATATCGACGGTTTAATTAAGAAGGAAAACGCCATTCAATCTCCAATTTTTCAATTTCGCCAATTTAACCCTGAACCTTTTTATTAAATCAATTTAGTCATCTTGACTAATTTTCACGTTAATAAGTTAACGGGGTGGTATACCACGTAGGATGGCCGCTGCTATGTCGGCTACTTCCGGCAAAGTTTGATCGGAATGACTATGTTGGAGCTTTGCGCAAAGATCTACAAGTCAATTGATAAAATTAGAGAGTTTAAAGCTGAATTAACATCTTCGATTATCCTTTGAGAGAAGCGAAATTTAGGGTTTTTGCCTGCCGTGGAAACTTGAGGTCAATGTCATAGTTAGTAAGTCCTAGTCAAAGTAGTGGTTCACCATGAGGAGTCAGCAGCTTCATTTCGAGTCAAGAGATCGACTAGAGCAATCCAACTAAAATTTATGAGACGCAACACTTTTCTCCTATGAATTTCGCAGTGGTTGGGCAATACACTGATCAACTTTGCGAGCGCCAACTGTGGGTGACGATGACAAAGTGAGTTAATGACGCAATAATCGATCGTTGACTAACAAAAATACTCCTATTAAAGAAAAAAGAGTAGTTTCTGATATGAAAAGGTGGGAAACGATCTTTCGTTAAAGCGCATGCAAAGATCAAGGCACTTACCATGTCTCGTGAAATATCTGATATATTTTCATGATCGGTTAATGACTCCAATCTGCGGCTGTAATGCCCGATGGCTCAATGTAAATAATTTCGAGTGTCGGCGCGGTCATCAAGTGAATGGGATATATTCGGAGGGAAGTTCATTTTGCAATGTCTTGAT
Source organism: Rhodomyrtus psidioides (assembly GCA_021437785.1). Lineage (NCBI taxonomy): Eukaryota > Viridiplantae > Streptophyta > Magnoliopsida > Myrtales > Myrtaceae > Rhodomyrtus > Rhodomyrtus psidioides. Next base: position 4,774,818 of record JAILYB010000015.1, on the reverse strand, counting down.
GCTTTTAAGCAAAGTTTTAAATTTAAAAAAAAAAAACACGAAAAGTTGATATCTTAGAGAATTTGTAAAGGGCCCCTTTCGGACTTAAGCCCGTTCATGCTCAAAGAATTATCTGTGATTATTGTAAGATGGATGCTCAAGAGTCACATCTAAGGCCCGATCTTGGGTCCAAGGTCAAGCCCGCCCAGTAGCCACCTCTGCAGCCCGAAGAGAAAAGTGCAGCAAATGGCTCGTTTATTTCACAGAAAATGAATTATCTAGAAAACAACATTATTTTTACAAGGACCGGACCGGTCGATTGTAATTTATTTTCATTTTTTTTTTGCATTTGCGGGGTCTCATACGGTTGAGATTTGGCACACATGTTTATTTTGCAGCTTTTGTTGCCATGACTCCACCCAACAATGTTGAATGCTACGTGTTACTAGATTGTGTTCGAAAATTCTGTCATCTCACTTTTTTTTGGAAAAATAATCTACTCTTTTAAAGTCATTTTTTTTAATAATGGCCTTGATAATATTTGCTTGACTCCATTGGGACACTGAGAACCGGACCGGCACCACCAATTCGGTTCTCGATTTTTTAGGGGAACCGAACCGGACAGGAAACCGCTTATCACTAAAAATCAGGATGCGGTCCAATTAATAGAACACGGATGCGGCAACGGCCCACCCAGATTAGATGATTCAGAGATTAGAGATCATTGAGAGAGGTATGTCCGTTTATGTTGGATCGGGTCAGTCCACGTTATGGGCCGGACTAGTTGGACTTGCCCAAAAAGTAACTATGTTGGACCCATTTTTTTTTTTTTTGGTGGTCAAAACTTAGTTGGACTTTGAGTAGGAACGTTTAGCTACAACTACATTATAGGCAACAAAAAAAAAAAAGATAAAAGGAATTTGTCAGTATGACAGTCGCTAGGTGGCTGTGAGAATAACAGTGTATTGCGAGTTACAAATTCTTAAAGGAGTGGACCATATAATAATTTTTAATTAATTTTTATTTATTGTTTATGGCTTTTAGCATAACAATCACCCAAAAATTGTTGCATAGTCAATTTCCAATCAAAATTCTAAAGAAAGTAAAGAATTGAGTCGATGAAGCTTACTCTTCATTGATACATAGCCATGTAAAAATAGAGATACCACCACCTACAATCATGATCATAAAAGACAAAATCAGAAGAAATATCTAAAGGATCAATACGTGGATGTTCTGCTTGATATGTTATCTTTATGCTGATTTGTAAATGATTTCGCTCTCCAACGACTTTGATTTTTTGCTTTTCGATTTTTTTTTACCTTCACTAATCCCCTTCAAACCAGTCAATGAGAAGGACCAGAGATCGAGTTTGGATCGTAAACCGGCAAAACTTTCTCAAGTCAATGGTTTCGTGAAAATATTAGCAACTTGTGAGGAAGCCAGAACATAGCGATTTACAATAGAGCCATGAGCAACCTTTTCATGAACAAAATGATAATCGATCTCAATGTGCTTTTTTCGAGAATGAAAAACTGGATTAGCTGTGAGATGTAATGTTGACATGTTGTCCGAGAAAAGTAATGAAGGTTGACCTCAGTAGATCCCAATGTCACGTGGTATGTATGAAATCCAAGCGAGTTCAGTAGTTATGGAAGCAAGAGCTCGGTATTTTCAGCTATGGAACAGGCCACAATATGCTGTTTCTTGGCACACCATGGAATACACTTTGAGCCGAGAAAGTACAATAACTAGTGGTTGAACATTTGGTGAGTTTGCACTTGTTGAAGTTGTTATTGTCTCAGTCTACATCAGTAGAGCCAAATAAATAGAGAGAATTGCGAGACAAAATGCGAAGCCCAATGTGTAAAGTACCATGAACATATCGCAAGATACATCTTACCATTTGATAGTGAGCAATGGTTGGGGATGCATATGTTGGCAAACTATGTTGACCGCAAGCTAGAGATCAAGATGAGTGAGGCTAAGGTACTGAAGAGCACCCACAATACTTCAAAAATGGGACGGATCAGCCTAGGGCTTATCACCATGTTTGATTAGTAGTTGCTTGATAGCTCTTGGAGTAGCAATCGACTTACATTGCCTCGTTGATGCTCGACTCAAAAGATCCATGACATATTTTTATTGTGAGAGAAAGAGCCCATCAGCGGACCGATTCACTTCAACACCCAATAAATAATGAAGAACACCAAGGTCTTTCAGGAAAATACTTTGACTAAGTTCTTGCACTATTGCACAAGATGGTTCAATAATTTCGGAGAATCACTTGTAAGGATTATATCATCTATGTAGAGCGATAAAACGATAATATGACCACGATGACGATAAACGAATAGAGATGGATTAGCAATGCTGAAAAAAAAATCTATATTCAAGAAGAAAATCACTGAACTTGTCGAACCATGCCCTGCGAACTTGTTTGAGGCCAAATAGTGCGTGTCTGAGTAAGCAGACGAAGTGAATCATGAAAGCCCGGTGGTTGTTCCATGTGGATAGGAAAATTTAGATCACCTTTTAGGAATGCGTTCTTGACATCTAATTGGAAAATTTCCCAATTCTGAACAATAGCAACAGATAGGACAATCTGAATGATGGCTTGTTTAACTACCGGATTAAAAGTTTTTACGAAGTCAATGCCCTCCTCTTGATGAAAGTCTTATGCAACGAGGCAGGCTTTCAATCGGTCAAGTGAACCATGTGCATGTAACTTTTCCTTGTATACCCATTTACAACCAACTACGTTCATCAAGTGATGACAAGGGATAAATTCAACAAGTTTATATTTCACAAACCGTTTTCTTCAATATTTATCTTATATTTTCAATCAAATTTGCGCAAAATCACCATCCACGTGCTTTTGATTTATAGCAATTTTTTTTTTAAATTGCAAACCCGGTGGGATTCGATCCTGGACAGAGATAATTTCTATTAAGTAGAATTATCCCACAAGTTATTGTTTTTTTTCATCGTCGAAAAAAAAGGGAATATTCACATCATGCATTAAAATTACAATTTTTCATGTTCGCATCGGTCATCCATAATTTCTAGAAAATGTATCATTGACATTTCCTTTATATAAACACAATCGGATTGACACGATCAAAAGTGAGATTTTTCTTTACCATCGAGAGTTGGGCATCGCTCGCCATCATAAAAATAAAAATAATAAAAATAATAATAATCGCGATCTTGGAAAAGCGGGCACATGAGATTTTCCAATTGACCCCACCTACTCGCCTTCTTTGACTGACGGATGGCCGCGGAACCAAACAATCCGGAAAATAAACAAATGATTTCACGACAAGTCCAACCGTGATGTCCGAGCAAAATCGAGAAATGTACGACAAAATGCACGACAAAATGCATTAAAAATTGTAGGTACAAAAACATGTGGTCGTGATCTTTGTCCTATAGCGTTGCGATCGAGACTAATAAAGACGCCTTGTCTCTGTCAAACAGGCGTGGCCAAGCATGCCTCCATAGTCAGCTAATTAGTCTTCAGATTTAGCAAACAAAAATCAAATTATCTTGTTATCCAGATTTTGTTTGATAAAATATCTATCAATCTCAATATGCTTGGTATAATCATGCTGAACCAGATTGTGAGAAATATCAATGACTACCTTATTGTCACAAAACAAATTCATCTCAGCCTTGGGAGCAAGGCCAAGTTTCGACATCAACCTCTTGAGCCAAAGAAGTTCACAAAGTCCTTTGGCTATCCCCTTGATTCGGCTTCTGCACTCGACAATGCTACTACTTTTTGTTTCTTGCTTCTCCAAATGACAAAATTCCCTCTTACAAAAGTAAAATACCATGATGTCGATTTCCTATAAAAAAAAAACACTTCATGCCCAATCTGCATCTATAAAACCTTCAATTCCAAGATATCTATTCTTTGAAGCACATAAGCTCAGACTTTATCCAAGTAATCATCTAATCCATCAAGAAAAATATACACTCTATCTTCCTATATAACATAATTGTATTTCTCTATATCAACATGACATATCATCGGATTTGGATGGTTGAAATCAGTCTCCCTACATAAGCCTTCAGGACCCTTTTAGTAGGTTTCAATGGGTCCTCTAGCTTGTCTCATGCTAGTCACACATCTCTTCAAATCATAAACTTGAGAAGTGTCAGTTCTATAAAAAAAAAAAGTAATAGCAATCGAATCCCGCACTGCCTTTGCCGTTGAGAAACAGGTAAAGTTACCTATCGATGATGGATCCATGGAATTAATCAACCATCCTTTCACCATTGAATATGGTGATGTGATTTATCGCACACCAAATCAGAACGATCACACAGAAATCAAGAAAAAATTGAACGACTCATAGTTTACCCAGGTTCACCCCAGAATAGGGCTACATCCTGCAAAGAGATTTTACTATGATATTCGATTTACAGTCACTCAACTCGTAATAATGATAAGCATAAACGAGCAAAATATATATGCCATAAATGGGCCCAAAACCTAAACCTAGCGAAACTTCTATTAAGCCCACAACATACGGGTTAACTTAAATAAAAATCCAAACCCGTTGAGGTTTCGGGGGCAGCGAGACACCTGTTTCGGGGGCGCTGCCCCCGAACCCCCGCATCCTACGCACATGAGTCACCTATCGTCGGACAACACTTTGGTTTCCCTAAGTTCACGTGGGCATACCTGGCGTGAGAAACAATGGTCCCCGAAGTATTCGTCAACTCCAACATTCTTTCACTTGGTGGAGTTTCACGCAAATGAGAGCCTTTCCGATATCATTCTTCTTCAATCCAATCGCAGTAGAGCACCATTCAAATTTCACACTTGTGACGGCTTTAGTAAGGAAGTCTGAACTATTTTTCACGGTGTCGACCTTTACAAGTCGAACCTCTTTCTTCTCCACTTTTTCTCGGATGAAATGATATTGTATATCAATGTGCTTTGTGCGTGAATAAAATGCTGGATTCTTAGCTAAATAAATAGCCCATTGATTATCACATCTCACCTCTACGGCACCTTGCTCAAAACCAAGCTCCAAGCACAACCGCCGTAGCCATACGACCTCTTTTCCAACATGAGTAAGAGCCATGTACTCAGCCTCCGTAGAAGAGAGCGCTACCACGCTTTGCCTTCTACTCATCCAACTCAATGCAGCCCCAAATAATGTGAAAACATACCCGCTAGTGGACCGTCTGCTATTAATATCTTCACCCCAATCAGCATCTACATGGCCTACGATAACAAGCATGTTTCCATTCTTTGTACCTTCAAAACATAAAAAAAAAAAAAAAAAAATCGAAGTTCCACGAAGATACCTGAAAACTCTTTTGATCACATTCCGGTGTTCTCTACTTGGGTTAGACATGTATCGGCTCAAGACTCCCACTGCTTGGGCTATATCCGGACGCGTGCACACCATAGCATACATCAAGCTACCCATTGCACTAGCGTATGGAACTCGGGCGATCTCTTTAGCTTCTTCATCCGTTTTAGAGCATTGTTCCGCAGATGGCTTGGTCCCTAAAGGTATAGGGGTACCAACAGGCTTGCAGTCTATCATATTGAATTTCTTCAATATTTCTTTGATGTGTTTCCCCTGCCCTAACCACAGCTTCCGTTTCTCACGGTCCCTCCCAATCTGCATGCCCAAAATAAAATTTGCAGGCCCCAAGTCTTTCATTTCGAACTTCTTGGCCAACAAACTCTTCACAGATTTCACCATCTTCACGCTATTCCCGATCAACAGTATATTATCCACATATAGCGTGAGAATGACAAACTGATCGCCCGTCCTCTTCACATAAACACAATGGATAGAATTTGAACGCACAAAATCAAGCTGGAGCATGTACGTGTCAAACTTCTGGTACCACATCCTCGGTGACTGCTTCAGCCTATATGAGGACTTTTTCAATTTGCACACCAGATTCTCATTTCCATTTACTTCAAAAGCCTTCTGGTTGCCTCATATATATCTCCTCCTCCAAGTCCCTATGAAGGAAAGCCGTCTTTACATCCATCTGTTTCACCTCAAGATCGTATGCAGCTTCTACGGACAGAACAAACCGTATCGAGGTGAATTTCACCACGGGAGAGAAGATCTCGTCATAGTCAACTCCCTCAATCTGAGAATACCCCTTGGCTACAGGCCTAGCCTTGTACTTCTCTACAGTCCCATTCGGTTTCAGCTTTCGCTTGAACACCTATTTGCACCCAATTGCCTTTTTATCCTTAGGCAACTTACACAAGCTCCATGTCTCATTATGATCAAGGGATTGCATCTCATCTATCATTACGAGCTCCTACCGTTGACACCTAATTTTCGATCAGCCTTTTTTGGTTATTTCTTTGAAAAATCACAAAAAATTCATAAAAAGTCAAAAAATTGTAAAACCAACTTTGGTGGCCTTGGCCAAGCCTAAGGGACCATTTTTGACCAAAAATAAATTTTCATATTTTTCGCATTTTTTTAATATTTTTAGAAAATAGGAAAATACTAGAAAATTCAAGAAAAATAACATTTGAGGTCACAAAAATATGAAAAAATAGTCAGTATTTTTATTTTAAATCCCTTATCTTTTTGACCTCACAAAAAAACCAAAATTAGGTTTAATTTTACATGTTCCTTTGTAACATGTATGATTGAATTTGATAAAAAAATGCCAATTGAGTCTTTTAATTTGCAATTTTGGTATTTTCTAGGATCTTGACATTCAATCTAATTATATCTTATTCCAATTTAGCCCAATTGTTCGGACAGATTGCTCAATTGCAAACTTAATTGCATTTTAGTCCTTGAAATTGGGCATATTTGAAATTACTTTCAATTCAAGGACTATCATTGCAAATTAAAGCTACTGCCTAATGGGTTTCATCATTTTGAATCGATTGGCATAGGTGGTTTTGTCACGCCCCGCGTCCTCACGAGCGGGCGAACATCTCTTCTATGATCTTTCATCGCAATTTACCTCAGGATCGAATCGTCTAACGATACACTCGCGGAATAAAAATGCACATGCTGAAGCGATGAATAAACTCCATACAAAAAACTTCGACAAGATGACTTAGGACATAAAAATGTGCACTCCTCAATTTCGGCAAATACACTTCAAGGTTACAGTCGTCCAATACCAATGGTTCAATTCTAAATCCACAAATCAAAGTAAAATTTCTAAGACCACGAGTGAGTTTATATCCATTCTCTCCAAAACTCTTCTTCGAATGCCAGTCCATGGCAACCTCGGGTTCCCATCGCCTAGGACCTGAAAAATGTTGTCCCACGACGGGGTGTGATAAAAATCTCAGTAAGCTAATCCTAACCCTAGGCTAGGCACTTAGTATATCCATACACTCCCAAACACATGCAATGACCAATAAATCAAGAATAAGGCATTTGGAATAAAAAAAATTTGATTAGGCAAGCTCTTAAAACATTTCCAGTTCTAAGCTAAACTTCGTATTTTGGCACTCAATTACTCAAATCGAATATACAACGCATTCATACTTGATACCATCAAAATTTCCATGGCTAGGCCCGCGTCATATAGGCGCCTCAGGCATCTCTCATTATTTAACCCGCATCATATAGGCGCATCAGGTATTCTCATCACTTAACCCACGTCATATAGGCGCATCAGGTATTTTTGCTTAGCCAATCCCGCGTCATATAGGCGCATCAGACATTTATCATCAATCAATACCGCGTCGTATAGGCGCCTCAGGATTTCACATCAAATAAGCTCATGCTTAAAAACAAGTATGACTAAGTACAATCAATTGAGCAATTTAACCATTCAAGGTATTAATTACTATTTTCATCACGTGGTCATTAACATATTAATATAGCCAATTGCCAAATCAAATAGTCCACGTGCCAAATAATCCACGTAAATAATCCACGTGCCAAATAACCCACGTGCCAAACAATCCACGTAAATAATCCACGTGCCAAATAATCTACGTTTAATCTCATCAAGACCGAATATACACTTAGAGATCGTTAGGTGATTTTCATCCATTAGCACAACAAATTCCACCATGGCCGAACACTCATAGGCACAAACATGTGTCCGTCAACTTAATCAAGCTCAAACCATTCCTAGCTTACATCATAAGCACACGTAAGCGTTCGGTCCATACATGAGCATAACCACTAGCCTAATTCCAACATGGTTATAACCTTTCAAGCGCCACAAATGAACAATCACAACTCACCCTAGGATCACAATTTCAGTCCCTAGGTGTTCTACCTCAACCGGCCCATAAAATCCATCTAACCTAACTTTCTCTTGGTCCTTCCATACTCAAGGTACTAACTAAAGGTTAGGACAAGCTTACCTAGTCAAGAAGTCAAGGAAGGCCGGCGGTAATGGCGACGTGAGGCGCGGGTAAGACGGGTCCGGCGAGGAGCAAGCTCGGTTCCTCGAGATCAACCAAGAACTCTACAAGAACAACCCTCAGTTCCCCATGGTTCGGTTCGGATCAAGGGTGGTCGCGCGGCTCCGGGCTTGATCGGCGGCTCTCTCACGGACCAAGAGGGAGTGGAGGTGGTGTGGGCGACGGCTTGAGGCGGCGGAATGGTGGCCGGCACCGGCGGTCCACCGAGAGGGAGAAACCGAGAGAGCGAGAGTGAGCCAGAGGGAGAGAGAGATGAGGGGAGGCCGAATGAGGGGAAATGGGAGTGAGGGAGCTTCATCCACTTCAAACATTCCAAGAGAGAGAGAGAGAGTGATTGATTGGGGAGTGGTTGGAGGGGAAAGTACAAATAGTAGAATGGAGTGACAAGGGTGGTTCATGGGGTAGTCAATCCATCAAGTCAACTTGTCAATCCTTTCATCCAATAATTCAAGAGTCCAAAAGACTAAATTACCCCTCATAATTCGGCCAAGAGTGGGGATGGCAAAAGTCCAAATTGCCCTTACTTGTTTCTAAAGGAAATGGTATCAATCTAAGGGTATAAAGGTAATTTCTCAATCGTCGATCCGAATTTCGCTTTTCTAATCAATATGAAGCGAATCATAACCTTAAGGTCTCTTAATGAGGCGATGTCCAATTTATTACCATTGGAATTCTCGAATACTCGACGCCCAATTCCGAAGTCCAATTCGTGGCTAATGAAATCATACTTCGAAAAATGGTCGGATTTCAGAATGTCACAGGTTTGGCCCAATTTGATCATTTAAACCCTCAATTGCACAATTTCCCAATTTGCAATTACTTGAAAATTTGGGGTTTTCATAGAAATTGATATGAACTTTTGGGCAAAATCACATTTTTAGATAAAATCCATGCCCTAGATTCGATTCTGAAATTTAATTGCAAAAATTCCCAACAGATTTGAACTAATTTCGAAAATTGTAATTCGGAACCGGTTCGAACCGTCTGACCGCCGGTCGGACCGGTCGAACCGGTCTGCTACAGTGTCATCTTCTTCCTCGCGCAAATGAACAGTTATGAGCTGATTTTTTTATCAAGAAATTGAAGGGCAATTCGTGACTAATTAAAAGGGGAAAGGTAGGCGTCTTGTTCCTCACTTCGATACCTTTCGATCAAGACCGGAACCGCGGCCAATGGTCGCCGGAGGATGGAACAATCGGCAGGTCAAGCGGCGGACCTGCGAAAGTCAACATTTAGCAAATATAGGTCGAATGTGTGCCCAAATTCGTGAGGAATGAGGCTCGCCGGGAAACCAAATGGACCTTGGCAAATCACCCATCCTCCCCGACGCCGATTGAACCTAAAAACATGTGCTGCCACGTGCCATTGGAGTCGGTTGAAACTCCCCGATTCGGCGCCAAAATCTTGAAAGTTATATAAGCCTCGGAGAGCCTTTCAGTTAGGGAGAGAGCAAGTTCAGTTGGAAAAAAAGGGAACAGAATCGAGAGAAAGAGAGAGATAGAGCTCGTCCTCCAACCGCCATTATCGAGGACAGAGTTCGAATCCATAGAGCATCGATCAGGCCTTTTCAGGTTAGACCCGAGCTCACAAAGATCGTCAGGAGGCGGGCCGTGCTGAGAGGAAGCTGTTGCCGTCAGCCGTGTAGCCAGAAACCGTTGGAACAGGTGAGTCGCGACCTAGAATCCTTCACTGCACTTCAATGGCGACTCTTGCATTTCGTGTTCATTCTTGCAATTACTTTGTGCGTTTTACTCCTTGAACATCACTGACCATCGCTGTATCTTAATTTTGCATCAACCTCTCTTGAACAACTCGAATTGAGTCTTCGAATTTAGCCTCCATAGTCGACCACTGTTCATCCTCGCCTAGCCCAATCTAGGCTGTGCGAGCTCAATCGGAGCTCGAGGTAAGTCTCATGAACATCAATTGATGCTATCCTGTGATGAAATTGTAATAATTTTGTGTTAATCGAGAGATCGAACTCCCATGGCCGTACTCGGCATTATGCTTGATACTCGTGATTTTGCGAATGAGGTGCTGCGATTCCTAGATATGTTAAACTAGAGACGATCGCGAGTCGATTGCCGTTGGTCTCTCATAATTTCATCGAGAATCCACCGTCGGATCGTCGCCGGAGTTCCTCAGCTGTCCATTTCGCCGGGGTCGAGAGATTGAAGACGAAGCTGACGTGGCGCGGTCAACCGGTCAAACCCTTAGGTGGCAGTAGGCCATTGGTCCACGTGGATGTCGAGTCAGCTCGACCGTTAGTTTGTTAAGACGAGTCAGCGTTAGATCGGACGGTCTAGGTTAATCGAGTCTAGTAAATAATAGCCGTTCGATTAGTAAATAGGATTAACTGAAAATGGTTTTAATCAAAAAATCAATCAGAACAACAAACGGTGTCGTTTTGATAAAGGACCAGGTGACGTCGTTTTGGGTTTGTGAGAATAGACGGTCCTGATAAAATCCCATGTTCTAATCGTGGCCGTAGGTCTTAATAGGTCAATCGGACGGTTCCGGTCTAGTCTCTAATCAATCTGAGCCGTAAGATTTAGTAATCAGAGCCAACGATCGTGGATTAGCCACGTGGTCCATCAGGGACCGTCGGATCAGATTAGGATAATCCGAAAATAAAAAATGCGATGTGGCGTCGTTTTGGAGCCGTGGTCCGCGCGGGTCCGGGTCTGGGCCGGGTTCCGGTCCGAGTGGGTAGGGTCGACCCGGTCCGAAACATTTTTAATAATAAAAAATCAAAAAAAGATTAAAAAAATCAAAAAATTTCTAGAAAATCCTAAAAAATGCTAGAAAATCTCAGAAAATCCCAAAAAAATGTAGGAAAATTGTGGGAAATTCCTAGACATTCCAGAAATCCCCAAAAATTGAGAGTTGACCACAGACAACTGGTCGATCCTAATTTTTGGGATTTCTTATCCATTCTTCTGATAATTGACGATAATGCCCTTTAGGGGGAATTCGTTCTTGCCTTGTATTTTGTGATAGGTCGAAAATGCCTAGATTAGGATAGGGCTAGTTAGGTGGCGAGTCTTTTTGCTAGGGTTTTCGAATCTCATCATTTTCCTTGAAATGACGATTTTATCCCTCAAAGGATAAATCGCCTTTTCTATTCCAATCGAGTTTTGAAAATTGCTTAAAATTAGGATTTGGGTCAGGTGGTCGACCAATCCTAATGTTTAAGATTTTCAACCCTCGTCTTTGTTCAAAATGACGATTTTACCCCTCTAAGGGTAAAATCACTTTTAAATTCCAGAAAAATCCTAGAAATTCCCAAAAAATGGGAAATGGATTGGATTGATGGCCAATCCTATTTCCTCCGTCTTTTAACTTCCCAATTAATCTAAAATGATAAATTTACCCTTTCGAGGCGAATTGTCCCTGAATTGTTCAAAATTACGATTCTGCCCCTCATGGGCGAATCATGTCAAAATCACTCCTAAGCCTTGACTGAGACTTCTCTAGGCAAATAGGGCCTCATTAGGAATGCCATGCTGATTTCATGTGCTTTATCTGCATGTTGTGGATCCTTGATTTGTGCATTTATTTTCATTGATTGTGAGTGATAGGGTAGTCATTCCCATCTGCATGAACTCCTAGATTTAGGATCTATACCCCACTCGCCTGTATGAAATCCTAGGATCAGATAAACTATTCAGCTTAGGTACCGAAAGGGCGTCAACTCTAGCAGTTGGCGTAACTAAGTCCCCGAACCCATTTCTCTGGTTTCCGCAGAATCGAATAGACAGCTCCCAACTATTCGATGGGGTTTCCGATCGTACCCTCCAAGAAACGATTGGTGGCGACTCCTTGGCATGTACACATATCACATGTCACTAGACCACACCGAAGGTCGACCACATATATCCAGCCGTTGCGATTTGGGTAACTGACCTTGGGAGAGGCCCACGCCCGATCGCTATCGAGCCAGCGATCGGGCGGCCCATGAGCCCCCTCGCTCCTCGAGGAGGGTCGTGACACCCACTGATTCGTATCATCCATGGATCTCGCCTCTTTTACAGAACTAGGATCATCTCCGGTAATGCTCAAAGCATGAAACGTACTCAATGCACTAAGTGAGTATCGAAGTGGTATCTTTCTTTCCCGCATCGATCTCCTAAGAGTCGGCATGATATTTGTATCCGAGTCTTCATCTGAATCTGCATCCTCAACTTCATTAACCAAGTCCCCTAGCTCCGATTCTGAATCAGACTTTACTGGCGTACCTTGTGGAACCATCTCCACAGTTTCAACTTTAGGACTCTCTTCAAGCACTACCACTTTCTCGGGCTCATCACCTTTCTGTGTGCCAATCTGAGATTGTGATTCATGAAAGACAACATCCCTACTGTATGCAATGGTCTTTTATTCTGGATTCCACAGCTTATAGCCCTTGACCCCTTCCTTGTATCCGACAAATATGTTCTTTTCAGACTTATTGTCAAGTTTGCCCCGTTTCTTCTTGGGTATATGAATATATGTGTCACACCCAAACACCCGAACATGTGACAGATTCGGCTTCTTCTCAAATGCTGCCTCATATGGTGTACGATCCTTCACTGATGAGGTCGGTGACCGATTCTTCAAATAACTGGCCGTGGCTACAGCTTCTGCCCAAAATTCATGCCCCAACCTGCCCAACTCAGCATGCATCTTGCTCTTTCTATGAGTGACCGGTTTAATCTTTCAGCCACACCATTCTGTTGAGGCGTATATGGGGTCTTCTTCTGCCTTGCAATACCATTGTCCACACAGAACTGCTCGAACTTGTCCGAACATAATTTACCTCCATTATCTGTACGAAGTATCTTGATTTTCCTGCCCAATTGGTTTTCAACCAAAACCTTAAATTCTTGAAATTTTTCGAATACTACTGATTTACTTTTAATAAAATAAATCCAACTATATCTCGAAAAATCATCTATGAACGATACATAGTACCTGGATATTCCAATAGATGGAGTCGGAGTAGACCCGAAGACATCGTTGTGAATCAGCTCAAGAACCTCTGTTGCTCTCATGTCGGTGTGTTGGAAGCTAACTCGATTCTGTTTTCCATGGAGACAGTGTTCACAGAACCCAAAACCCATAGAGCAATATGGTACTCCTTTTACCATTTGACTCGAAGTTAAGGTAGACAGTCCCTTTTCATCGATATGCCCTAGCCTCTGATGCCACAACATGGACGTATCATATCCATTTTCCTTGGTCTTTTCAAAGACGAAACCACCACCAACAGTCACCGTTTCCCCGAGCAGCTTATACAATGTCCCATAACGGACTCATCGTGCAATCACAATAGAACCTCGAGTCATCTTACACGAATTCTTATCACAGCTGAAAGTAACCCCTGAATCAACCATCGTACCGACTGATAATAGGTTTTTGCTCATCAAGGGTATATGCATCACGTCTGGAAGAGTTTTCATCGTGCCATTACTCATCCTCAGTTTCACCTTGCCACGCCCGACAATCTGAACTGCAGTATCATCTCCAAGCATGACATCTCCACCATTATATTTCTCATATTCACAAAACCAATGTCTATGAGGCGTCATGTGGTATGAAGCACCGGTGTCGATTAACCAAATATCCTTGTCTGACTGCGCCATACATGCAGCAGCCAAATACATATCTCCTGCATCGACCTCCTTCTTTCTCGAGGATGATTCGGCTTCTTTCTTAAAAATTGGCTTGTTTTTACAGTCCCTCTTCACATGGCCCCACTCTTCACATCTCCAGCACTGTACCCTCCTCTCCCTACTCTTCGATCGCCCACGAGATTTGGATCTGGACCCTCTCCGATTTAGAGTCTTCTCTGCTGGCCTACCCCTAGCAGTTAATGCCTATTTACCGAAATTTCCTGGCCCCTTTCTTCGTGTCTCCTCTAATAACAAGCCCGAGCACACTCTCATACGATAATTCCTTATCCCCGCCACCGATCACCATAATCAGGTTATCCCATGAATCCGGCAGTGAACAGAGTAGTGTTATCGCCTTGTCATCATCTTGAAACTTAACACCGATTGATACGAGTTGACGAATCAACGTGTTAAAGTTATATAACCCTCGTGCATCCGAAGATTATACAGCATTTTTCTCAAAAATAGCTTATTAACCAACGACTTACTTTGATAAAGCGACTCCAATTTCTGCCATAAATCCTTGGCTGTAGGTTTGCTCATCACTTTCGTCAGAATCGAGTCTGCGAGACAAAGCCGGATCAAGCCATTTGCTTTTCGATCGATCCGATCCCAGTCCTCAATCTCCTTTGGATCTGCCTTTTTGGAAGTTGAATCATCATCCTTCCCGTTTTCCTTGCCCGATTCCTTTATCACGATACCAGGCTTCGCTGCAATAGGCCTTTCCGTCATGATTGCCGACCAAAGATCTCGATCACAAAGTAGATCCTCCATCTTCATCTTCCACAGATCGAACCGCGTCCCATCGATTTTTTCGATCTCAATCCATGACCCTCCTGACATCTCAGATAAACCCTAATTCCTCGAACACAAGGCTCTGATACCAATTGATGGGATTTATCGCACACCGAATCAGAACGATCACACAGAAATCAAGAAAAAATTGAACGACACACAATTTACCCAGGTTCATCCCAGAATAGGGTTACGTCCTGCAAAGAGATTTCACTATGATATTCAGTTTACAGTTACTCAACTCGTAACAATGATAAGCATAAACGAGAAAAATATATATGCCCTAAATGGCCCAAAATCTAAACCTAGCGAAACCTCTATTAAGCCTACAACATACGGGTTAACTTAAATAAAAGCCCAAACCCGTTGAGGTTTCGGGGGCGCTGCCCCCGAACCCCCGCTCGCTCATCGGCGAGCGGAAGCCCCGCCCACAAACCGAGCAGCGAGACACCCGTTCGGGGGCACTGCCCCCGCATCCTGCGCGTATGATCACTTGGGTTTCCCTAAGCTTACGTGAGCGTACCCGGTGTGAGAAACAATGGTCCCTGAAGTATTCGTCAACTCAAACATATGGGAGCTGCTATTGAGTGAACCAACGATCATACGAAGGGAAATTGGAGAGAAATCCGTTCTACCTTCATTGTGTATAAATGGCTTATCAAAAAAAAAAAATCAAGAGTACCTTTGTCAGAGAGTAGCTACTTTTCGACCCATATAGTTAGGTCGTAGCCCTATCATAGAGTCGTATACACGTTCATCGGTGATAATAATGACGTCAATGAGAATGGATTTTCGGCCGGATTCTCAGTTTCTAGGTACAACTGGACCGGACTGGACTGGGAACCAATCATCCCTAATATTTGACTAGAAAGGGCATGCTGGGTAGTAGAAATGTGAGTTTTTTTTTAAAATAATACTAAAAAAATAAAAATTTATAAAATTAATTGAAAAAAATAAATATTCACCATTTTAGGTCTCCCTCGGCAACTGAATTGCCGAGGGAGACCTAGGAGGCCCCCCATGGGCCCCTCTCCCGAGGGAAAGGGGTGTTGCAGGCCCCCTCACATGGGAGCCGCAACACTCCCCCTCCCTCGGCAATTGAATTGCCGAGGGAGGGTTTTTTTATATAAAAAATAAAAAACATTTACAATATTAGATTAAAAAATAATTTATTTAAAATTTTGGGTCTTGCACTTTAAACTGCCCAGCAAAGTATTTTAATATAGTTTACGTAAATATTTTTTCGACGCCGCCTCGTCACTTCGCGGTCCCGTCGTAAAAAAAATATTTACGCACCTCAACTCCAAGAAAAACGAGAGAGACGACGACGTTTTCTCGCGGGGCCGCGGAGCGATTATATTTATGTAAAAAAAAATATTTACGCGCCTCACTTTTCTCGGAGCGAGGTATGATCGCTCCGCGGCCCCGGGAGCAAACGCCAACGCCAACGCCGTCGCCTCGCTCGTTCGCTCTCTTTTCTCAGAGTCAAGGCATGTAAATATTTTTTTCAAACAAGATCGCTTCGCGGCCCCGTGAGTGAACACCGTCGCCTCACTCGTTCGCTAGCTTTTCTTGGAGTCGAGGTGCGTAATTTTTTTTACGTAAATATGATCGCTCCTCAGCCCCGCGAGCGAATGTCGTCACCTCGCTCGTTTGCTAGCTTTTTTCGAAGTCGAGGCATGCAACTATTTGTTTTTTTTACGTAAATATCGTTGCCTCGCTGGTTCACTTGCTCCGAAAAAAGCTAGCAAACGAGCGAGGCGATGGCATTCACTCGCGGGGCCGAGGAGCGATCATATTTACGTAAAAAAAAATATTTACGCCCCTCGACTCCAAGAAAAGCGAGTGAACGAGTGAGACGGTGGCGTTGGCGTTTGCTCGCGGGGCCGCGGAGCGATCATACCATGCTTCGAGAAAAGTGAAGAGCGTAAATATTTTTTTTTTACGTAAATAAGATCGCTCCGCAGCCTCGTGGGCAAATGCTGTCGCCTCGCTCGTTTTTCTTGGAGTCGATGGGCGTAAATATTTTTTTTTTACGATGGGACAGCAAAACGATGAGGCGGCGTCGAAAAAATATTTACGTAAACTTAAAAAATTAAAATACTTTGCTCGGCAGTTTAAAAATACAAGACCCATGTTGACACCTGATTTTTGACCATTTATTATTGTGATTTTTACTCTTTAAAATTAATTAAAAATATCAAAAAAGGTCATAAAATCACAAAATCAACTTTGGAAGACTTGGCTTAGCCTTAGGAACCAATTTTGAGCAAAAAATATTTTTTGGTATTTTTTAATATTTTTCGAATTTATTTAATTATTAAAAATACCCAAAAAATCAGAAAAATACCATTCGTGGTCAAACAAATACACAAAAATGTTCAATAATTTTGTTTTAATTTCCTCTTCAAGTCTGTAACTTTAAATCTAAAAAATTCGGCTCGGGTCACTATGTTCCTTCACAAACATAAACCCGAATCGGGCATAAAAAATCCTTTTCGAGTCTTTTAATTTTCAATTCCCACTTTTTATAAACTATGACATTGGATACTAAAGTCTCGAAGTGCAATTGGGTCAATTTGCCCTCCAATTTGATCAATTTTGAACAAAAGGGCCTAATTGCACAAATTTCTTTCAATTTAGTCCCCGGTTTCACAATTTTTGAAATTAAATTTCATACGGGCATACCCATTGAAATTAAACACCTCTACCCTATATTTTTCATCATTCTGAATCCATTGGTGGCCTTAATTTCGACTAATTCGATCGTTTGGGCCTTCGATTAAGCAAAAATCAATTTCGGATCTTGAGGGAAAATTGGGGTTTTCGCTAAATTCCAATCAATTGGTTCATGAAAATACCCCTATTTGATAGAAAACATGTCAAGGAGTCCGATTTTGCCATCAATTTCATGAAAATGGGTCGATTTGGGACCCAATTGGGCCAAATTAGTCGAACCGGGCCGGTCGGGTCGAACCCGACCCGGCCCGGTCCGACCGGGTCTGCAACATAGTTGCAGACCCACCACCGGCCAGCGAAGGGAAAGCAGGGGATGGGGGTGTCGGTTTTTCTAAAAAAAAGAGAGAAAGAGGAGAACGTGCGAAGGTGGGGGGCAAAAAGAGTGGTCCGTATTCACGTTTCGGGGGATTTGTGAAAGAAAAAGAGAGACCGGTCGGCCATGAAAGGAGGCACCGCGGTGGAAAAAAGGGAGCTCGGCCGAGGAAAAGAGGAGGGAATTTTTTAGCGAAATCGGGAGAGAGCGGAGGACCATGGACCTTCAGACACCCATAGGTCATCGTCGAAACTTCCATGGCCGTCGGCGTCCCTCAGACAGGTCGGTACCCTCTCCCGATCTTCAATTCTCGCGTGTAGGCAACATGTTCGATGAAATGTGTGAGTGGAGGTTTGATTTTTTTTTACTCGGCCGCGCCCTCT
The DNA here is from genome assembly GCA_021437785.1 of Rhodomyrtus psidioides. Taxonomy (NCBI): domain Eukaryota; kingdom Viridiplantae; phylum Streptophyta; class Magnoliopsida; order Myrtales; family Myrtaceae; genus Rhodomyrtus; species Rhodomyrtus psidioides. The sequence goes on along the minus strand of JAILYB010000015.1, from coordinate 4,756,548 downwards.
CAAGCCTCATTTCGCTCGGTTCTAGTGTTTAATATTCCATAGAATCGACTCTAAGCCCCGGCTTGATGTCTGTTTTGCATGAAAATCTATCGAGAGCAACGACCGGAGCTCCGTTAGGCTCGGGCCGAGTTGAGGGCTTGCACCGGCGAAACCAGCTGCCGCCGAGCCCTACGAGACCTCAGGTAAGTCTCCAAACCTTATTTCGATGCTGCTTGAATGGATAAAATAAGCTGTAAACGTAAAAAAAATTCTCTGCATATCTTCGCCGGCGCCGGTTCGGTCGTTGCCCGTTTGGTCGGTTCCCGACGTCATTTTCGCCATGTTTTCGTCGGGTATGGATGTGGGGTTCGAGGGGGTTCGATAGGTGTCAAAATCGCGACTCGAAACGTGGGTTTTTACGTCGGTTTTGGGCCCTCCGGCGACTTCGCCGGAAAAAGCACTATTCATCGTCTTCTCCGGCGAAGTCGCCGGCGGTCAACGGTCAACGGTCGGAGCTGACGTGGCATGCCACGTGGGCAGCCACGTCAGCGTGGGGGGGCCACGTCCGATTAAACAACATCCAGATCGGACGGCCGTGGCTCCGCCACGTGTCACGATTTGGGCTTTTTAAAAATAAAAAATAAAAAAAATGATTTTCGGATTAATAAATGATTTTTGAATATTAATAAAAAATGGTGATCTGACGATCCAGACTATGCCGCGTGGATCTCTAGGGATCGTCCGATCTTGTCTATGATCGGACGCACCAGAAGCAGCCACGTGGCATAATCTGGGGCGTCCGTTTTAAAAGATTTTAGAATAATTCAGAAAATAATAAAAAATTCAAAAATTCAATAAAAAAATGGAAAATCATAAAAAACTCAAAAAATTTCGGAAAATTCAGAAAAATTCTAAAAAAATTCCAGAAAATAGGAAATGGCCACATTCAACTGGCCATGACCTGTTCCGGGTCTTTTGACCCCCCCGATCTTCCGAAATGACGGTTTTGCCCTTCCGGCAAACCGTCTTCCAAAACAATTCTAAAAAAATCCAGGAAAATCCCAAAAAAATAGGAAATGGCCACAAACAACTGGCCAAGACTCATTCTGGGTGTTTTGAACCCCGACCCTTCTTAAAATGACGATTTCGCCCTTTGGGCGAATCGTCTTCCAAAAATTGGAGAAAAATCAAGAAATTCCAAAAAAATTCTCAAAAATTGGAAATGGCCACAAACAACTGGCCATGGAATATTTTGGGTAATTCGGTATCCAAATCTTCCAAAAATTGACGATTTTACCCTTCGGGCTAATCGTTCCCAAATCTTCCCATTTTGCCCCTGGTCCTAAATCACGCCTTCCTTAAGCCCTTATGGCTATACTAGGAGGCCTTTGACTTGAATTGATGTGCATTGATGTGATTTATTTATGCACTTGATTGAGCTTTTCATTAAAATTGAGTGTGATTGATAGGAATAGTCTCCAATCTGCATGAAACCCTGAATCAAACCTACCTCGCCTAAAACTGCGCCTGCATGAACTCTTAGCCAGGAAAATCACTCGCGTTAGGTACCGAAAGGGCGTTGGTAATGAAACCGACGTAACCAAGTCCCCGAACCCAAAATCTCTGGTTCCGCAGAACTGATCGATCTCTCCCAATCGGTCAGTAAGGTTTCCGGTCTACCCTCCAAGAAAGACCGGTGGCGACTCCAAATGCATGCACAATTTGCACATGCCACAACGACCACACTGAAGGTCGAAAGCGATCGACTCTTATCGTCGAAAAATACTCCCGCCGCGATTTGGTATGGGCCTGGGAGGGCCCGCGCCGATCCAAGGCCCGCGATCGGTAATCCATTAGCCGCGTCCGCCTTTTGGACGGGTCGCGACAGCTGGCGACTCCACTGGGGAACTTTGTTCTAGAACCTATGGTTCTAGACCTCAAGTGGACTTAGGCCGTAATTAAAACGCTGAGTGATTTTTCTAACCCTGCAGGCGCTCTTGAAGGTGAGGTAAGTCCGCTTATGATAGGTGTTATATGTTTTTGCAGATTGGAGAAATAAGGGGGGTAGTCTGTGATTAACATTGTCTTATGCAGGTTGGCGTAGGAATGTATGCTATTTGGATGATTTGAAGCGCTGATTGATAAACTGTTGTGCATGACTTACATTGTGATGATCACGACACATGGACACGCACAACCGCGCCTAAAACCCCGGGCGCCGCCTATAGGAAAACAATAGAAGGGATTGAAAATGGAATCTCCGTGAGGAAAAACACGGGGTAATCCACTTTTCAATTCCGCTCATTTTGAACTATGGATCGAGCCCCAATGCAACGATAGTTGTGCAATGGAATCTACTCTTTCTAGAACTCGAGATGGGAGCCTTGGCCTTAGGTACCAAGCCCAATCTTTTTGATTTTTAGAGTCAAACCTCACTGGTCTCATGCGCATGTATGCGAATGATTGGTACAGCCCGAAACCAAAAGGTCATTCAGCGCCGCTTATGAATCAAAATCCAAAGACTGGTGTGAAGAATCAGTCGCGAGTTTAAACGAACCAGGATGGCATGGAATAGCGCTGGACCACCCTGAAGAGTCAACAGATGAGGGCAAACGCCTTTTGACCGGGGCAGCCGGGTCAAGTGTAAAAACGTATCGTTCCTAATTGATTTTCAATCAGATACCGGCAAAATATTTCCTATCTTTTCCTCTCAGGTGAAAAACAGGTAGAGAAGGAAAATCCATTTGTGGATAGACACGAGGGACATGTTTTACATGGCATACATTTGTCGAAAATGTCCTCATCCGATCACTTGCAAGATGATCATGGAATGATGGTGAAACTGTAATCGTTCCAATAAGCCCTTCGAATATTATACCTGACGGGGACCTTTATGTCTTTTGTCTACAAGATAAGATGGTTAAAGACAAACAAAGGAAAATTTGTCTTCCCTATAAGACGGAAAGAAACGTGCCTTCAGCAGATGTCACCCATTGGGATTGCAATGACAAATTGAATCAAATTATGAAGGAGGAGCAACCTAATTAGGATTGGCTCTCCCTAAATCGAAAAAGTTGTGTTCATTCCAAATCGGATTGACTGGTTCACGAGTTGATATGGTTTCTCATTCTTGCAGGCGATGACGAGAATGAACGGGCCCATTGAAAAATTTCCAGCATCTTGGACGCCAGAAGTGACCAGAGCGGGGATAGTAAATCCGTAATCGTTTCAATTAAAGCTCCTTACGCGGTGATTGACTCTTTCACTCCTTTCGTCGCGCAGATTGTTGAAGTACTCAATCACGAGTAAACCCAAGCTTGCGGATGTCAAATAGCCTGAATGCGTCAATGCGACATGATCAAACTGCCTACAAATAAATTAACCAGCCCAGGCGAATCACTCATTGGCCGGGGGCAAACTCTCATAAGCCCCATGAAGGCACGTCAGACAAGGGTTATCAAATCCAGAGATGACAAACAGCAAGACCAGCCTCACTAGGGCAAAATGCTCGAAAAAAAAAAACACCGTTCCTTCAAAGACGAGAGAAGACATTCCCAAAGAGGATGAGGATTGCAACAAAATGCAAAATGAAGTTAGCTGGGGCAAGCGTCACCTAACTACGACAAATCACACCCAACTGGGGCAAGTGAATCATTTGTGCGCTGGACAAAGAATGACGTTTCTCCTTTGGCAAAGTCAATGGACGCAATAATAGAGTCGTCCGCATCAAAATCAAACCCCAAGATACGAATATGGGTGAACGGTAACCTTGTATCGTTCCAATTTGGTCTTCGAAGACCACATGCCTAACGTGAGTTTTTACAGGGAGTCGTTGGCACCGAAAACCTCAAAAGAAAAGAACTCGCCAACGAGGAGGCGAATAAAACTATTGACCTTAGGAGTCAGCACTCCAAGAAATGGTCTTTGATTATAAGACCTAGTGGAGGGTAAAAAGTATCGCTCCTACGTCCCATGCTTCGACATGCATCTTGATAAAATTTTCTTTTTTCCTTGAATAAAAGGAACCTTGAAGAATGGCGCTGGAATGCGCCCAAAAACACAAATGGATCTCCTCTGGGGCAAATCCTTGAGAATGATTCATCGCCAACCAAACGAAGGGATCAAGACCACAAGATATAGGGCCAGATCCTGCAAGCCGCGAGTTTGTGTTCAAATGGAAACACAAAGCAAGAACAAGGCTGTATCGTTCCAATTTGCCTTGAATTTTGGAACGCAAACTGACAACTAATTCCCGTCATTGACAGGGGCTCGCCATCAAGGCGAAACAGGTTTTCACATCCCATGTATTACCCATTGGAACACATGACCAAGGGTAAGATGTATCGTTCTAATTTTTTGAAAAATTCATGAACGTACAATAACATGTTTCTTCCGCATTTTCAGGGATCTCCAGCCGCGGCGGGTAGGTAAGTATCCCTTTTCCCCAAGTCGTTGAAGATAAAAAAAAAAGTGTTAGGACTCTTTCAATCATTATGTCTGAAATGAGGCATCGAATTTTTAAACTCATAGACATCCACAGTTGAAGTTGGGAGGTTGTCTGAACATGAATGAAACATGCATGTGCATCATAAAGCCCCATTGGGAGAAAATTTTATGGAGAAAAAGAAAAGATATTTTTCCAATCAAAAGTTGTTCAAAATTTTCAAAAGGACGTTTTCTCAAAAGACGAGAGGCAAAGCCTAATCCAAACACTTCCTATATACACTTGAGAGAGAAGTGGAGCGGATCAGATAGCAAAATCTGGACCTACGGAAGTAGGGATTATTCGCAACAATTACATGGATTGGGATGACGGAGGCATTCGTTTCATATCCCCAAATACTACAGATGACCATTGATAACCCCTTTGAACGGCGGTTTTCATTCTTAACCCTGTCAAGAACGACCCCACATCGGGGCAAAATGGAGGTGAGTCCAGCAGCGTCAGGAGAAAATGGTTAGAAATTTTCTTGCTCGGACTAACATCAATCTTTGTGTGTTGTTTATATGGTAATCCAAATGCCATAGGATGACGAGAAGCATTCATTTCTCTATCCCACACATCATATCCTTTGCACAGCCAAGTTGAGCCTGCAAATTCGTTTCATGAACCCGCTGGTGATCATTGCGCATGTCAAGATGGATGCAGCATCATTTCAGAAACGGAAGAGCTCAAGACTCAGGGATTACGAAGAGAATTCCCGGACTGATATTTAAAGCATGTTTAGACTATATGTCTAACATGATCCCATGAAGATGAGAAAAAGTGGGATTTCAAAAATGAATGAGAAAAATCCACGGCATTAAGAAAAAGCAAAGTGCCTGGTAAAAGCAAGGCCGATGCTCGTGTAAGTTGTTTGATTGATCCATAATGAAGCCGGATGGGAAAAGAAGAAATCCCTGAAGGAGTCAAATCCAAAAGGGCTGCTCCCCAAATAGTGCCAAGCGCAGAACAAAGACATGGAGAGAGTCGCTCTCTGAACGCGACAAGAGACGCTCTCTAAAGAGTTTGTGCACACCTCAAAAGCGGTTGCACGCCTAAAAAATTGAAGATGCAGAATGGAAAAGACAGGTGACAAGTTTGCAATGATCACCAATGTCAATCCCCTCATAAATTCTGGGCCAAAAACAAGCCTTTTCCGGTCCCCAATCCTACCAATGTTACAACCCTGAAACAGTCTTCTCTGACTAAGACACTTGGGTCAACATATAGCTTAGCTCGAAGAAGTACGAGCAAGACTATTTCTTTCTCATTTTGCAGGGTTCTTGACTTGTAAACCCGGAGCAGATGGTGAAGACTTTCATTCAATGGCCTCGACTCCAAAGCGGGTCCCCCTTGAAAACCAATATCCGAGCCCAACATTACGGTCCCGTGGAAGACCTCCCGACCGATCAAAATGTATGCGCTGCGAATGAGCCTAAAACCTAGGCACAGGTTAGTAGGGAATTGAGTGCATCCCCTATAACAACCACTATCTCAAAACAGGTGAGGAGACCTCCTTGTCGAGAAATATTCCAATTGATATTTTGAACAAACTCTCTTTGGAATTTTCAAACTGTTGATCCGGATTTTCCGTGCAAGGAATTTGTGATCACATTTGCATGTTGCAAGAATGCTTTGGATAACCTCCAGCATCAAAATGCACATTTCATGACTAAAACTTAAGTCATAAAATTCTATCAATTGGACAATTATTGTCTTCCCAAAGATTATTAACATTTTCTTGGTGAAGAAAAATCTTTCAGGTTTGAACTTTCTGCAGGATACCTGGAGAACTCAGCTCCCAGAATGTCGCCTCAACAGACTCAGGTGAAGCTTTGTCAAAATAAAATCTTTCACTGCTTCAAAGCTGAATTCCCGACAAACTTCGGGATCTTTGAAAAAAAAAACCCTTTTAAAAGAAAAAGTCCTAGCATGACGTGGAAAACCCTCGTCCCAGGACCCCTTTCCAAAAAATCAAACAGTCTCATCGGACGTGGAGAACCCTCGTCATGAGACCCATTTTCAAAATTTAGGCAGTCTCATCGGACGTGGAGAACCCTCGTCATGGGACCCTTTTTCAAAAATCAAGCGGTCCTCGCATGACGTGGAGAACCCTCGTCCCAGGATCCATTTTCAAAAAAAAAATCAAGCAATCCCAGTAGACGTGGAGAACCTTCGTCCTAGGATCCCTTTTCAAAAATATCAAACAGGCCCCATCGGACGTGGAGAACTCTCGTCTCGGGACCCCTTTTAAACAAAATCAAGCAGTCTCATCGGACGTGGAGAACCCTCGTCTCGGGATCCCTTTTAAACAAAATCAAGCAGTCTCATCGGACGTGGAGAACCCTCGTCATGAGACCCCTTTTCAAAATTCAAGCAGTCTCATCGGACGTGGAGAACCCTCGTCTCGGGACCCCTTTTAAACAAAATCAAGCAGTCTCATCGGACGTGGAGAACCCTCGTCATGAGACCCCTTTTCAAAACAAACAAAGGTAGAAACCGCCTAAAGGGTCAAAACAAAGGTAGAAACCGCCTAAAGGGTCAAACAAAGGTAGAAACCGCCTAAAGGGTCTAAACAAAGGTAGAAACCGCCTAAATGGTCAAAAATATGGTAGAAACCGCCATAAGGGTCAACTCATTGATAAATACCGCCATAAGCATCGACACAAAGGTCCGATCCACCATACGGATCAAAATCATTGGCAAATCCCAGGGCGTGGGATGCGCCCTCCTCAGGTTCCTATAGCTAGGAACCCCATAATGGTATGACCTACCATACGGGTCAGAGCTTAATTTCCCTAGGATATTCTCAACGAGTCCTAGGTATCTTCTTGAAAGTTATCGCAACCGGCAGCATCCGACATGTGAGCTTCAGGTAAGCCTCTCTCACTCCGGCCCATGTCCAAATTGTTAGAGTAAACCAGGGATTAATTTGAGCTCTTATCAAGAGCCTTAAGGATCCGATGTCATAGCATTTCTTCTCTCATTTTCCCAGTCGAGTCGGCCAGGAATCAGGTGCCATCTTATCTTTGAGAGAAACCTCTGACGAGATTCCTCTCAAAGAGGGGCAGCTGTTGACACCTGATTTTTGACCATTTATTATTGTGATTTTTACTCTTTAAAATTAATTAAAAATATCAAAAAAGGTCATAAAATCACAAAATCAACTTTGGAAGCCTTGGCTTAGCCTTAGGAACCAATTTTGAGCAAAAAATATTTTTTGGTATTTTTTAATATTTTTCGAATTTATTTAATTATTAAAAATACCCAAAAAATAAGAAAAATACCATTCGTGGTCAAACAAATACACAAAAATGTTCAATAATTTTGTTTTAATTTCCTCTTCAAGTCTGTAACTTTAAATCTCAAAAATTCGGCTCGGGTCACTATGTTCCTTCACAAACATAAACCCGAATCGGGCATAAAAAATCCTTTTCGAGTCTTTTAATTTTCAATTCCCACTTTTTATAAACTATGACATTGGATACTAAAGTCTCGAAGTGCAATTGGGTCAATTTGCCCTCCAATTTGATCAATTTTGAACAAAAGGGCCTAATTGCACAAATTTCTTTCAACTTAGTCCCCGGTTTCACAATTTTTGAAATTAAATTTCATACGGGCATACCCATTGAAATTAAACACCTCTACCCTATATTTTTCATCATTCTGAATCCATTGGTGGCCTTAATTTCGACTAATTCGATCGTTTGGGCCTTCGATTAAGCAAAAATCAATTTCGGATCTTGAGGGAAAATTGGGGTTTTCGCTAAATTCCAATCAATTGGTTCATGAAAATACCCCTATTTGATAGAAAACATGTCAAGGAGTCCGATTTTGCCATCAATTTCATGAAAATGGGTCGATTTGGGACCCAATTGGGTCAAATTAGTCGAACCGGGCCGGTCGGGTCGAACCCGACCCGGCCCGGTCCGACCGGGTCTGCAACATAGTTGCAGACCCACCACCGGCCAGCGAAGGGAAAGCAGGGGATGGGGGTGTCGGTTTTTCTAAAAAAAAGAGAGAAAGAGGAGAACGTGCGAAGGTGGGGGACAAAAAGGGTGGTCCGTATTCACGTTTCGGGGGATTTGTGAAAGAAAAAGAGAGACCGGTCGGCCATGAAAGGAGGCACCGCGGTGGAAAAAAGGGAGCTCGGCCGAGGAAAGTGTTGACACCTAAATTTTGATAAACTTTTATTTTTATTTTTATTTTTTTTTATTTTTTTTATTTTGAAAATTCATAGAAAATCCATAAAAAGTTGAAAAAATTGAAAAATCAATTTTGGTGACCTTAGCCAAGCTAAATGAACCATTTTGACCAAAAAAATAATTTTCATAATTTTCATTTTGTTTTATATATATTTCGAAAAATACAAAAAAAAGAAAAAAAGAAAAAGAAAATCAAGAAAATCAAGAAAAATAATATTTGAGGTCACAAAGATATATAAAAATAGTCGGTATTTTTATTTTTATTTTATCTATTTTCTAACCTGATAAATAGTAAAATTCAGGTTTGATTTTAGGTGTTTTCTGATCACCATAAAATTGAATCTGGCAAAAATATTAGTAATGATTAAAAGGAAAATGAGTGAAAACATCATCATTTAAAAGGAAAAGGGGACTAATCATTTTGTCTTCGCTTTTGATTATTTTATTATTATTTTTACTTTTTAGTATTTTATTATATTATTATTATATTATTATATTATATTATTTTATTCTTCTCCGCCCCCCCCCCCCCTGATCATGCGCAGCAGCTTCTTCTTCTTCTTCAGGGGGCTATTTTTTTTCGTTAGTAAAAAGCACCCCCAGCGACCACCGAACCACCACCACCTCTTCCTCCATCCGTCTCACCTCGTCACTGCCACCATCGTCATCAGGAGTCGCCGGAAAACCATCAGAGAACAGAGAAAAAAGAAAATAAGGAGAAGATCGAGAGGAAAGAGATGACTCCTTCACGTGTCACCGCCTCGATCGTGTTCGACAAGTCGCCCCAACCAGCTCGACGGCCGTTGAACCAACACATCTTGCCTATGACCAGGTAAACATTTCCGGAACCGTACCTTCATAAAGGATGCAAATCTTGCCATGGACCATTAACGATAGTTTCTCTTTACATGAACCATTGCCTTGTGGTATTGCGTCATCCTTTCTCTGTTCGCGCCCCTGTTCACGTGGTCATTAATGGTGTTGGTAAGAAAAGTGTGGATACCAAACCTGAAGAGAAAATGAACTCATGATGATCTTGCTTTCTCCTTTATGTGTTCGCATTACTCCTATTTTTACCAGTATAAAAAAAAGGATCCATGCCAACAGAATGTATTTAGTAATCTGATGAGGCTAGTTGAGGGTCAGATCCGCAGACCGACGAAAGAGACGTCACTGGTGTTGTTTTTGCCGAGACTATCACTATCGGGGATGGCCGTCGACGATGAGTGGCCACGGTGGTGTTAGGCGGTCCGATGAGTCGATGGATATTTTTATATGAGCGAGTTTGGTGACGATAGGAGCCAACGGTTGGTGTCTTCATTGATGAGGGAGGCTCGCGTGAGACCCAATGGAGAAGACCTGCAAAGAGGATCCTGTGAAAAGCGCCGTGGAGAAGATGACTTAGTGGGTCGTGGGAAAGAAGGCCTAAAAAAAAAAGCAACAAAACAAAGAATAAAGAATAAAAAAACAAATAAAGAATGAAAAGCGTGGAAGGTCAGATTAAGGGGGCATGTTTGCTTGATCTTTGCTTTTGGGCCTATCAGGTTCAATTGGGCTTTCGAATTGGGCTTAACCAAGAATTGGGCCTAACCAAGAATTGGGCCTTAGGTTCAATTGGGAGTTTGTTAAGAGATGGCCTCTTTCTTTCAAATCTTCTATTTGGGCCTCAATACTTTTCTTAGCCCACGACTTTAGAAGGGTTGGGCTCAGAAGCCCAATCCGAAAATTATTTTCAAACAAAATAATAAAAAATTTAAAAATGCAATAAAACAATAGAAAATCATAAAAAAACTCAAAAAAATTCGGAAAAATTCAGAAAAATTCTAAAAAATTCCATAAAATAGGAAATGGCCACATTTAACTGGCCACGACCTGTTTTGGGTCATTTGACCCCCGATCTTTCCAGAAATGACGGTTTTGCCCTTCCGGCAAACCGCCTTCCAAAAACAATTCTAAAAAAATCCAAGAAAATCCCCAAAAATAGGAAATGGCCACAATCAACTGGCCAGGGCTCATCCCGGGTGTTTTGAACCCCGAACCTTCTTAAAATGACGATTTCGCCCTTTGGGCGAATCGTCTTCCAAAAATTAGAGAAAAATCAAGAAATTCCAAAAAATTCTCAAAAATGGGAAATGGCCACAAACAACTGGCCATGGAATATTTTGGGTAATTCGGTATCCAAATCTTCCAAAAATTGACGATTTTGCGCTTTGGGCTAATCGTTCCCAAATCTTCCCATTTTGCCCCTAGTCCTAAATCATGCCTTCCCTAAGCCCTTATGGCTATATTAGGAGGCCTTTGACTTGAATTGATGTGCATTGATGTGATTTATTTATGCACTTGATTGAGCTTTTCATTAAAATTGATTGTGATTGATAGGAATAGTCTTCCAATCTGCATGAAACCCTGAATCAAACCTACCTCGCCTAAAACTGTGCATGCATGAACTCTTAGTTAGGAAAATCACTCGCGTTAGGTACCGAAAGGGCGTTGGTAATGACACCAGCGTAACCAAGTCCCCGAACCCAAAATCTCTGGTTCCGCAGAACTGATCGATCTCTCCCAATCGGTCAGTAAGGTTTCCGGTCTACCCTCCAAGAAAGATCGGTGGCGACTCCAAATGCATGCACAAGTTGCACATGCCATCACGACCACACTAAGGTCGAAATCGATCGGCTCTTATCGCCGAATCTTTCGAAAAACACTCCCGCCGCGATTTGGTATGGGCTTGGGAGGGCTCGCGCCGATCTAAAGCCCGCGATCCGCACCCTTGTGCGGGGGAAGGCCCGCGATCGGTAATCCATTAGCCGCGTCCGCTTCCGGACGGGTCACGACAGAAAGGAGAAGGGAATTTTTTAGCGAAACCAGGAGAGAGCGGAGGACCATGGACCTTCAGACACCCACAGGTCATCGTCGAAACTTCCATGGCCGTCGGCGTCCCTCAGACAGGTCGGTACCCTCTCCCGATCTTCAATTCTCGCGTGTAGGCAACATGTTCGATGAAATGTGTGAGTGGAGGTTTGATTTTTTTTGACTCGGCCGCGCCCTCTCAAGCCTCATTTCGCTCGGTTCTAGTGTTTAATATTCCATAGAATCGACTCTAAGCCCCGGCTTGATGTCTGTTTTGCATGAAAATCTATCGAGAGCAACGACCGGAGCTCCGTTAGGCTCGGGCCGAGTTGAGGGCTTGCACCGGCGAAACCAGCTGCCGCCGAGCCCTACGAGACCTCAGGTAAGTCTCCAAACCTTATTTCGATGCTGCTTGAATGGATAAAATAAGCTGTAAACGTAAAAAAAAATTCTCTGCATATCTTCGCCGGCGCCGGTTCGGTCGTTGCCCGTTTGGTCGGTTCCCGACGTCATTTTCGCCATGTTTTCGTCGGGTATGGATGTGGGGTTCGAGGGGGTTCGATAGGTGTCAAAATCGCGACTCGAAACGTGGGTTTTTACGTCGGTTTTGGGGCCTCCGGCGACTTCGCCGGAAAAAGCACTATTCATCGTCTTCTCCGGCGAAGTCGCCGGCGGTCAACGGTCAACGGTCAACGGTCGGAGCTGACGTGGCATGCCACGTGGGCAGCCACGTCAGCGTGGGGGGGCCACGTCCGATTAAACAACATCCAGATCGGACGGCCGTGGCTCCGCCACGTGTCACGATCTGGGCTTTTTAAAAAAAAATAAAAAAAATGATTTTCGGATTAATAAATGATTTTTGAATATTAATAAAAAATGGTGATCTGACGATCCAGACTATGCCGCGTGGATCTCTAGGGATCGTCCGATCTTGTCTATGATCGGACGCACCAGAAGCAGCCACGTGGCATAATCTGGGGCGTCCGTTTTAAAAGATTTTAGAATAATGCAAAAAATAATAAAAAATTCAAAAATTCAATAAAAAAATGGAAAATCATAAAAAAACTCAAAAAATTTCGGAAAATTCAGAAAAATTCTAAAAAAATTCCAGAAAATAGGAAATGGCCACATTCAACTGGCCATGACCTGTTCCGGGTCTTTTGACCCCCCGATCTTCCGAAATGACGGTTTTGCCCTTCCGGCAAACCGTCTTCCAAAAAAATTCTAAAAAAATCCAGGAAAATCCCAAAAAAATAGGAAATGGCCACAAACAACTGGCCAAGACTCATTCTGGGTGTTTTGAACCCCGACCCTTCTTAAAATGACGATTTCGCCCTTTGGGCGAATCGTCTTCCAAAAATTGGAGAAAAATCAAGAAATTCCAAAAAAATTCTCAAAAATTGGAAATGGCCACAAACAACTGGCCATGGAATATTTTGGGTAATTCGGTATCCAAATCTTCCAAAAATTGACGATTTTACCCTTCGGGCTAATCGTTCCCAAATCTTCCCATTTTGCCCCTGGTCCTAAATCACGCCTTCCTTAAGCCCTTATGGCTATACTAGGAGGCCTTTGACTTGAATTGATGTGCATTGATGTGATTTATTTATGCACTTGATTGAGCTTTTCATTAAAATTGAGTGTGATTGATAGGAATAGTCTTCCAATCTGCATGAAACCCTGAATCAAACCTACCTCGCCTAAAACTGCGCCGGCATGAACTCTTAGCCAGGAAAATCACTCGCGTTAGGTACCGAAAGGGCGTTGGTAATGAAACCGACGTAACCAAGTCCCCGAACCCAAAATCTCTGGTTCCGCAGAACTGATCGATCTCTCCCAATCGGTCAGTAAGGTTTCCGGTCTACCCTCCAAGAAAGACCGGTGGCGACTCCAAATGCATGCACAATTTGCACATGCCACCACGACCACACTGAAGGTCGAAAGCGATCGACTCTTATCGTCGAAAAATACTCCTGCCGCGATTTGGTATGGGCCTGGGAGGGCCCGCGCCGATCCAAGGCCCGCGATTGGTAATCCATTAGCCGCGTCCGCCTTTCGGACGGGTCGCGACAACCCAAAATTTTAAATAATTTATTTTTTAATATAATATTATAAATGTTTTTTTTATTTTTATATTTAAAAAAAATCTCCCTCGGGAGAAGGGCCCACGGGGGCCTCCAAGTCTCCCTCGGCAATTCAATTGCCGAGGGAGACCTAAATGGGTGAATATTTATTTGTTTCAATTAATTTTCTAAATTTTATTTTTTTAGTATTATTTTCGAAAAAAAAAATCTAGAAATGTAGCTGGACAAATGCCACGTCAGTCGGCTTCTGGGTTCGGTGCGCTTCTTCGGAGTTTGTATCGTTTTACTCATCGAAATTAGTACACTTACCGGTAGAGGTGGTAATATGGGCCACAAACCCATATTTGATCCATATTTGTATAAAATGGGTCAAATATGGGTCATTAACTTTTAAAAGGTTCACTAAAAAAGGGTCACACTTAAATCAATTTTCGACCCATATTGGACCACTTTCGACCCATAAGGACAATATCATTCCACAAGTTACAAATGGTCCTGGGACCAGAGTCGGGGCCCGGTCCTGGGGTCGGGGCAGGGATCGGGTCCCGCGGCCGGGGCCGCTGTCGGGATCGGGTCCCGGGGCAGGGACCCGAGGCCTAGTCCAAGGGCCGGGTCTCGGGGGTCGTGACCTAGGCCAGGGCCTGGTCCCGAGGCCGGGTCCTAGGGCCGGGGCAGGGGCCAGGTCCACGGGTTGGGACCCGGGGCCGAGGTCGGGACAAGGGACCGGAGCCGGGGCCGTGACCGGGGGCAAGGCCGGGAGCCGGGGCAGGGGCTGGGGCGGGTCTTGGGGGGGCCGAGACCCGGGGACGGGGAGTGTCGAGGGGCCGGGTCCCAGGTCTGGCGCCGAGTCCCCGGGCCGGGGCAGGGGCGGGGCGCGTCGAGGGGCCGGGATAGGGTCCCGGGGGCAGGGGCCGGGGCCGGGTCCTAGGGCCGTGACCGAGGCCGGGGCCGAGTCCTAGGGCCGGGGCCTGGATCAGGTCCCGGGGCAAGGATCGGGTCCCGAGGCTGGGACCCAAGGCCGGTTCATGAGGCCGGGGCCGGGGCCAGGGCCTGATGCTCGGGACGGGGCAGGGGCAAGGGCAGGGGCCGGGGCGCGTCCCAGGGCCGGGATCGGGTCCCGGGAGTAGGGGCCGGGGGCTGGGACCCGGGGCCGTGACCGGGGGCCGGGGCTGGGTGCCGGGGCCGGGAGCCGGTGCCGTAGTGTGGCCCGGGTCCCCGGGCCGGGGTGGGTCTCGGGGCCGAGGGCCAAGGGCCGAGGTCCGGGGCTAGGGTCCGTTGCCGGAGTCGGGCCCGGGTCCAGGGGCTGGGGCAGGTTTCGGGGCAGGGTGCCGGGGCCGAGGCCTGGGCATGGGCAGGGGCTTGCGATCGGGACCTGGGGCAGGGATCGGGTCTCGGGGTCGGAATCGGGTCATGGGGCCTGGGCTGGGACAGGGGCTGGGGCCGGGTCCAGGGGCCGCGACCGGAGCCGGGGGTCCCGGCCTGGTCCCGAGGCCAGGTCCCGAGGCTGGGGCCGGGGCCGAGGCTGTGACCGAGGCAAGGGCCTGGTCCTGGGGCCGGGGTCGGGGGTCGGGACCAGGGGCCGGGGTAGGGGCCGTGTCGGGGGCTCGGGTCCGGGTCCCGAGGCCTGGGCCAGGGTCGGGGGTCAGGACCAGTGCCGGGGCCGGTGAACCGGGGTCGAGAACGGGGTCGGTGTTGGGGATCACGGACGGGGCCAGGGCAAGGGCTAGGGACGGAGCCGGTGCAGGGACCGGGGTCGGGAAATATTTTAGTAATATTATTTTCTTGAAATATCGTTGTGTTTTGATAATATGGGTCAAAACGGATTAGGTCGGGTATGGGTCGGTCAATGATCGGGTCGAGTTTGGGTCATTAAATATGGGTTAGATGGGTCAATATGGGTCGAATCATATTCGATTCGACCCAAATCCGACCCAACCCACCCATTTGCCACCTTTACTCACCGGTCAGAATACACGGACCATTTATAGGTAGAGAATACGACGAAGAGAGACTGATGGTCACATGTTTTTCTCTTTCTTCTTTGTTTTGCTCGCCTTTCGTGAATCACACTTCCTCGCCACTTCAATGTGAGAGAGGGAGGAGAGAGGAGAGAGAGTGACTGAGGGGAGAGCGGACACATGTCCCCTCTTGTTGGGTCGGGTGCATTCCTTATCTAATCAGAAGTCTTAAAAATTCCACTGGAATCTGCGGTCGAAGGATGCCGCAAATTAATGGCTGATTCACTCAAGCAGTCCAGCCCATGCGAGAAAGAACTTCGTCATCTCCCGCAACAGGACAGAGACATCTTGCTGCATTCTTAAATACCCGCCGCAGCCTCACAAATTTCTGGCGCTCTTTCTCTCTCTATAAGCAACCATGGAGAGGGGAGGACAGGAGACGAGCCTGAGCTCGCCACTGATACAGCCGTGTGGTGAGGATGGTGTTGTGAGATCATTGGCTTCGAACGAGAGGGAGGAAGAAGAGGGTGTTGTCCGGTGGAGGAGCGAGGTTCTCGTAGAGATAAAGAAGCAGCTATGGCTTGCCGGTCCGCTCATATCAGTGAACTTGTTGCTCTACAGCTGGCTGATGATCTCTCTCATGTTCGTGGGCCATCTTGGCGAGCTGCCTCTCTCCGGCGCTTCCATGGCCAGCTCCTTCGCCACCGTCACCGGTTTCAGCTTACTGGTGAGCTCCAGAGATGGCCCTGTACCTGTGGTGCTCTGCTCTTACTTCAATTCAAATTCCATTACAAAGAGATTCTATATTGGGCTTTGGCATAGTTGATGTTCTCATAAATCCATGTTCCACGATGAATCTGTCGATTTTTTTTTTCTTTTAGCAGATTTGGTTAGTACTAGATTGACTGACTGACTTCGTTTGAGAATCTCTCACTTTATGATGGAAATTGCTGTGTCTCCCCCTATTATCAAACCGGAAGAAAAAGAATTGGTACCCATAATTTGGCTAGGCTACCCATATTTGGTTAGTGCTGCACTGGAGATGCTATTGATACTGGAGTTGAAACTTAGTTCCACCACAAATTTATCTAATTTAGACATCATTGATCTAAACTTTAAGGAACATCGGTCAGTCTTCTTTTGCGAAGTTCTGATTTTTTCTTCTGTCAATCCTGTTTAACTAGATGGGGCTGGCCAGCGCATTGGAAACGTTCTGCGGCCAATCGTACGGGGCGAGGCAGTTCCATATGCTTGGAATTCACATGCAGAGGGCTATGTTCATCCTTCTACTTGTGAGCATACCTCTTGCTTGCATCTGGGCATACACGAGAGTCATACTGGAAGCAATCGGCCAACAATCAGACATAGCGGTGGAAGCGGGAGTGTACGCCCGCTACATGATCCCGTCCCTCTTTGCTTACGGTCTTCTTCAGTGCATCGTCAAGTTCTTGCAGACTCAGAACGTTGTCCTCCCTATGGTGCTAAGCTCAGGAATTGTTACTTTACTGCATATTTTCTTCTGTTGGGTTCTGGTCATGAAAACCGGCCTCGGAATCAGAGGAGCGGCCTTGGCGAGTTCGATATCGTATTGGTTGAACGTGTTGCTGTTGGCGCTTTACGTGAAGTTCTCTCCTTCATGCTCCAAGACTTGGACCGGGTTCTCGAAGGAAGCCTTTCACGACATTCTCAGATTCCTTAGACTTGCCATTCCTACCGCGGTTATGGTCTGGTAAAAACATCTCAGAACCCTTCATCTCTCTCGCCATCCTGATAAAACGGATGATATGCGCGATCTTCTTTATTGCTGCAGCTTGGAGATGTGGTCATTCGAGTTGATGGTGCTCCTCTCTGGACTTCTCCCGGACGCGACATTGGAAACTTCGGTGCTTTCTATCAGGTTAATCTCGAGTCCGGCGTTAGTCTTTCAAGAAGTAGTTCGGGATAAGGCGCATTCGACGAACACTTTAGTTTGTAGTATGTATATGACCTCACAATGTTTACGTTCTCAGTCTCAACACCTACGTGACAGTTTGGATGATCCCGTTCGGCCTCAGCGGGGCTGTGAGGTAAGCATGCCAATCTGCGTACATTGTCCGACATATTCATATGTGTATCCGTCATCTTCTTAAGACCACATTGGGGGTGGCAATGGAGTTTTCACGAGTTCCCTGGTCGTCAATCTATCCAGCACTCGCGTTTCAAACGAACTAGGGGCTGGAAAGCCTATGGCTGCGCGTTTGGCAGTGTACGTGGTCCTCTCCATGGCCGTAACCGAAGGAATTCTGGCCGGAATAGTCCTGATCTCGATACGCAATGTGTGGGGCTATGCTTACAGCGACGAGACAGAGGTGGTCGACTACGTAGCCGTCATGATGCCGATTCTAGCAGCTTCATACTTCTTGGATGGACTCCAATGCGTCCTTTCAGGTTGCTTTTGTTGTTTTACACGATTTGTGTGTTTTTGATCCGGTCCGGTTCTGTTCCTCCTAGATGCCATGAAAACGTTGCTCGTGCTCCGAACTGGTGATAGTTATCCTTGTTTCGCTCTTGCTCTTCTTCAGGAACCGCTAGAGGATGTGGTTGGCAAAAGATTGGGGCCTTTGTCAACCTGGGGGCATATTACTTGGTTGGCGTTCCATGTGCAATACTGCTAGGTTTTGTTCTCCATGTTGGTGGCAAGGTAAAACTCTTCGGTCGCATACTTTTCGTACTCTTCAATTTAACATTGAAATGACGAACAATTCTAATTCGAAAAAATGATTCTGATTAAAATTGATTTTTTTTTCTTCTGATTCCGCTCTCTGGATGATTTTTAAATAATCAAAACGTTTTTAATAACTACACAAAATTTATTTTTTAGATCGAGGGAAAGTGATGAGAGAACTAAAAGGAAAAAAAGTGAGCAATGCGAGACTTCATACCATTTTGTATTTTTGAAAAGTGATTCTCTTTTTCAAAATCAATTTTATTTTTTCATTCTTGTTTTTGCCTAAAACTGTTCTCGAGAACATAATCAAAATCATAATCATTTAAGTTACCAAACATGTTTCTTATCATTTTTTGTTTCTGTTTTGTCACGGAGAACAAAATCAAAGAATCGTAATTGTTGTCATAGGAGCTCTAACTTTCTCGAAAACGGTGATTACAAACCCCCGAATATTTTCTCCTGCCGCAGGGTCTCTGGCTAGGAATTGTCTGCGCGCTAGCGGTGCAACTGTTCTGTCTTTTCTGCATCTTTCTGCGTACTAACTGGGACCAAGAGGTTAGACCCTTTTTACATAAACAAAGAAATCACTTACTCATTTTATTCGCACTAAAGATTTTCTGCTTTTGCAGGCAAAGAAGGCATCCGAGAGAGTGCATGACTCCACCATCCCCACAGACACAGTGCCATAAGGAAGAATCTATTTTTAGCTAGTTTTCCCGGAAAAGCTCGGAAATATGTGAAGATCGATAAAGCAAAGAGAAAAAAACGTCATGCTTCAAGGTGTACCTCAAAGAATCGTGGAAGAAAATGCAGGGTGGCAGTAACTAGTGCGGTTCAATGCCCCAAGTGATGGTCCAAAGTTAGGAAGAGTCGGGCTGTGTAAGCTGGACCTAAGGCAGGTGTGAAGGGTTAACATAACGAATGGAGATGACAAGTTAAGAGAGTAGGATGATGCCATTATGGAGGAGCTGCCTCCCGACTGTAACAGTAAATTTCTATCATCTGAATAACATCAATTTTGATTCTGATTCGACTGTTGGTGCAGCTTACTCATTGAAATCTCAAATGGAGTAATGAGCGGCATGAATCTCTTTCTAGAGCTATTTCAATTCTTAACATCACGCAAGCTAAGCAAGCGCCAATGTACTCGCTAAGTTTGAGACGTCGACGGCATTGTCCATGCTTATTTAGGAAAATTCTTAGACCAAAAGAAACGACCCCTCAATATCAGAGTTGCGTATATAAAAGCCAAGCTCATTCAGTTCTATGCACAGGACGGAGAGCCAGAAACCAAAACAGAGCCATAAAATATATTTAACTGGAAGATAACAAGATCACTTAAACTGTTTACCGAACAATACATCATGAAATTTCCACATCAATGACCTATAATTGCATAATCAAGCCCATTCAATTGAAAAATCCAGAGTATCCATGTGATAGCTACTCTACAGTACACATACAATAAATGGGATGGATCGGCCTACAGCATTCTCCAGTCTTAATTCTCCATCAAAAGTAACCAAAAGAACACTGATCATAGAATTAAAATCGGGCACAATAATTAGAGGTGCAAGTAAACCACTCAAAAGCATCAGCTTGGAATAAAAGAAGAAAAATGCCTCCAAAAATGTTGGCCTTCTATGACCTAGCGTACAAGTTCTCTGTCAAGTAGAAAGGAGGATGTTACCTTTCACTTTTCCCTCCGTTTCATATAATTATTCCCTCCCCAACTTCAAGCCTAGATAAATGATTGACTTCTGAATTCAACCAAAGTAGCGCTCTCTCCAGTCTCATGATATATGCTAAAGGCGAGCACATTTCCTCACCGAACAATGACACTTTCCGGTGCTCAAATTACCTCATGGGAGTAACCGCAAACCTCATTAATGCTTGTGCAGAACTCAGCATGCATAAACTTAAGAGAGTCGTGCAAAGCCATGAAGTTTCATTCTGGATGCTGGAATTCAATAGATCTAGCTTCCTTTTCAAATGGGTCCGGTCAGCGCTGCCCCAAAAAAAAAAAAAAAGAGGACACAGAATCCTACATCAATAAGCAAAAAATTCCAATACAGTATCGCTAAATTTAATGATATTGTAGTTTCTGCATTTAAATACCATAGACAAGAGTACATAATTCCATGTCTGAATAAAGACAAATATGTTAGTTGATGCCAGACTAAATTATATGCAGCTAAAGATATAATAGCTCGAATATTAGGGCCTTCTTACAAAACTAGTGAGTAAATCAAATTTCATCTATGAAACTTGGTTTTTAAACACGTAGTTTCTCAACTTCTTTAGTAGCATGATATTCAATTAACAGGTTGTATCTGATGTACGTAACCGACTTAGTCCTTTATCTTTAGGTGACAAGAATAAATGCTTTCAAATCAATACACAAATCACTTTGGAGAAGTAGGCGTGGCTCAGCTGCAGGGGTTCCACAATCAAGTCAGCACATCGTCATATGCTTGAAGAAGAACCGACACCAACTACTCAATTTGCTAAAGCTACTTATTATCAACAAGCCAATTCAGTAGTCTAAGGAAAGCATTTTCATGAATTTGCTTCCTTGATACCGATGGGACTCGTACCTTATCTTCACCAGACTAACTGGAATGAAACTATGCTCACAGGAATACTAATGTCAGTTTTTCTTCATCGATTGCTTTCTCAGTAACTTCTAGACTCCAACCGAATGACATTCTTTCTTGTCTATTCTGGTCTCACAAAGAAAAAACAAACTTCCTTCTTTTTCTTCCCATCCCCGTCCATGCCATATTTACTTTAGAAAAAGATTTCGTGACACCGGTCACATCACTTCCTATGTCGAACGGTAAAAATAAAATTAAAAAATCATATGATGTGGGATTAGAAGAGATTCCTAATCGAGGAATCGAATATGGTTCAAAAGCCTCTTTGGAAGAAACGGGTCGAATGATACGGAAGAGGGTGATTACGAAAATGTTACGAGATTGGTTAGTGGAGTTATTTTATGTGAAAATTGGGATTAAATTAAGTGACGTGCGGCTGATTCTTTTTTAACAGACGTGTACGTGTTCTTAAAAATAATCAAATGAAGCACCGGCAAGAAGACATTGACTCATCATCTTCTTCTTCTTTTGGCATTTTTGGTGTCATATTAATGTAAGTTTACGACCTTTTGGAAAATTTATCTAAAACGTCATAAACTTATTGTACGGCGTTCTATTCGGTCCTTGACCTTTCAATTATACCGATTTAATCTTACACCTTTCGATAATTTGCCAATTTAATCCTAATACTTTCAACTGTATCAATTGAGTTCTAAACATTTTGACGATATGCCAATTTAGTCCTAAACATGTTGATATTTTGTCATCATAGTCCTTTCAAATTGACAAAACTTCAAAAAATTTAGGACTAAATTGGCAAATCGTCAAAAGATTTATTATTAAATTGATATAAATAAAAAGTTTAAAACTAAATTGGCCGTTGTACAATAATTTTATAATTTTTTGGATAACTATTCCCAAGGAGTTTCGCTCCTGCTGCGTAACTTTCAACTAGAACCAGGGTTACTGCCAGTCACCTCGTGAAAAACTAGGACGTGAAAATGCTATGTTTGTTTTCCAATTGATGTATAAAGCAACATCGAAATTTTGTCGGTTGAGGTCACTTCAATCAAAATGATAAAATTCCAAAGTTTATAATGTATTTTTTTTGCGAAAAATGAAATTTTTTTGAAAAAGTTTTCTTACTAATGATCACATGTATCAATTACAAAAACGAATTAAGGGAAAAAAATATATATTTCTTCATCCACAAAGATGTTTCAACATGGATTGTTGTTGATAATAAAAACATATTTTTTATCGACTAATTTTTGAAATGGTGCGTATTATTTTTAGGAAAGTATTTCTGAAATCACTCGTTTTTCATGAAACAAATGAAGCTTTAGAAACAAGGCACATGTTTGGGTGGATTCCTCTTTTATTTCTTTTAATGTACCAAAAAGCCCGCTTATTCACATAATGATGAAGTCCGACAGTACTGAAGATACACAAAAGAGAGAGAGAGAGAGCGCGATCGTATAGAGGTACTCAAATTTGATCAGTGACGGATTAAAACCACCGCCCTATACTGCGAAATGATTTAATGGGTTAAGTGCTCATGGGATTGTAACGAACGTGCCCTCCCTTGTCCTTAATTAGCTTATGAACCTTTGGGGATCGAAAGCAGCCAAACGAAGGATTATATCAGTTTGTTCTACATTCGTCACATCGCTTGCGGGATTAAATAATTTCGGGGAATTTCTGTTAAATTATAGATTTCAAGATCATGCTCACGTCGAGGCACAGTTCCTGCCGACAGTCTCGCAAAATCAACGACCGACTCCCATGAATCACCCACAGCTGGAGCACTCCATCGTCGAACCATTTTCGGGGAAATTGTCGCAAGTAATCGGAAATTTTTAATGTCATTACTCGATTTAAAATATATGTGAAAATTGACGCATATTTAAGTAAAAATGACGTCGACATGCGACACCGACACGCGATACAAGAAAGACCCCCCAAAGAGTATCCGTGCTTCCTAAATGCATATTAAACATTCTGAGTGCTTGTTCTCTTGCATGGAATTCAGGAATGCACGGCATATTATCGTCAAAATTATAGAAATATTGACGGTTTAATTAAGAAGGAAATTATCCTATTAGTTGTACGGACGCCATTCAGTCTCTTCAAGTTTTCAATTTTGCCAATTTAACCCCGAACCTTTTTATTACATCAATTTAGTCATCTCGACTAATTTTCACGCTAATAAGTTAACGAGGTGGTATACCACGTAGGATGGCCGCTGCTATGTCGGCGACTCCCGGCAAAGTTTGATCGAAATGACTATGTTGGAGCTTCGCGCAAAGATCTATAAATCAATTGACAAAATTAGAAAGTTTAAAGCTGAATTAACATTTTCGATTATCCTTTGGGAGAAGCGAAATGTAGGGTTTTCGCTTGCTGAGAATACTTGAGGTCAATGTCATAGTTAGTAAGTCCTAGTCAAAGTAGTGGTTCACCAAGAGGAATCAGCAGCTTCATTTCGAGTCAAGAGATCGACTGGAGCAATCCAACTAAAATTGATGAGATGCAATACCTTTCGCCTACGAATTTCGCAATGGTTGGGCAATGCACTAATCAACTTTGCGAGCGCCAACCGTGGGTGACGATGACAAAGTGAGTTAATGACGCAATAATCGATCGTTGACTAACAAAAAAACTCCTATTAAAGAAAAAAGAGTAGTTTCTGATATGAGAAGGTGGCAAACGATCTTTCGTTAAAGCGCATGCAAAGATCAAGGCACCTACCATGTCTCGTGAAATATCTGATCTATTTTCATGATCGGTTAATGACTCCACCTCTGCAGCCCGAAGAGAAAAGTGCAGCAAATGGCTCGTTCATTTCGCAGAAAATGAATTATCTAGAAAACAACATTATTTTTACAAGGACCGGACCGGCCGATTGTAATTTATTTTCTTTCTTTTTTTTTGCATTTGTGGGGTCTCATACGGTTGAGATTTGGTACACATGTTTATTTTGCAGCTTTTGTTGCCATGACTCCACCCAACAATGTTGAATGCTACGTGTTACTAGATTGTGTTCGAAAATTCTGTTATCCCATTTTTTTTTGGAAAAATAATCTACTCTTTTAAAGTCATTTTTTTTTGAAAATAATGGCCTTGATAATATTTGCTTGACTCCATTGGGACGCTAAGAATCGGACCGGCACCATCAATTCGGTTCTCGATTTTTTAGGGGAACCGGATCGGACCGGAAACCGCTTATCACTAAAAATCAGGATGTGGTCCAATTAATAGAACACGGATGCGGCAACGGCCCACCCATATTAGATGATTCAGAGATTAGAGATCATTGAGAGAGAGGTATGCCCGTTTATGTTGGATCGGGTCAGTCCACGTTAGGGGGCGGACTAGTTGGACTTGCCCAAAAAGTAACTATGTTGGACCCATTTTTTTTTTTTTTTGGTGGTCAAAACTTAGTTGGAGATACCACCACCTACCATCATGGTGATAAAAGACAAAAATTTTCGTATACATGAAAATGGAATAAAAAACAAATCAGAAGAAATATCTAAAGGATCAATACGTGGATGTTCTGCTTGATATGTTATCTTTATGCTGATTTGTAGAAGATTTCGCTCTCCAACGACTTTGATTTTTTGCTTTTTGATTTTTTTTACCTTCACTAATCCCCTTCAAACCAGTCAATGAGAAGGACCAGAGATCGAGTTTGGATCGTAAACCGGCAAAACTTTCTCAAGTCAATGGTTTCGTGAAAATATTAGCAACTTGTGATGAAGCCAGAACATAGCGATTTATAATAGAACCATGAGCAACCTTTTCATGAACAAAATGATAATCGATCTCAATGTGCTTTTTTCGAGAATGAAAAACTGGATTAGCTGTGAGATGTAATGTTGACATGTTGTCCGAGAAAAGTAATGAAGGTTGACGTCAGTAGATCCCAATGTCACGTGGTATGTATGAAATCCAAGTGAGTTCAGTAGTTATGGAAGCAAGAGCTCGGTATTTTCAGCTGTGGAACAGGCCACAACATGTTGTTTCTTGGCACACCATGGAATACACTTTGAGTCGAGAAAGTACAATAACTAGTGGTTGAACATCTGGTGAGTTTGCACTTGTTGAAGTTGTTATTGTCCTAATCTACATCGGTAGAGCCAAATAAATAAAGAGAATTGCGAGACAAAATGCGAAGCCCAATGTGTAAAGTACCATGAACATATCGCAAGATACATCTTACCATTTGATAGTGAGCAATGGTTGGGGATGCATATGTTGGCAAACTATGTTGACCGCAAGCTAGAGATCAAGATGAGTGAGGCTAAGGTACTGAAGAGCACCCACAATACTTCAAAAATGGGACGGATCAGCATAGGGCTTATCACCACGTTTGAGTAGTAGTTGCTTGATAGCTCTTGGAGTAGCAATCGACTTACATTGCTTCGTTGATACTCGACTCAAAAGATCCATGACATAATTTTATTGTGAGAGAAAGAGCCCATCAGCTGACCGATTCACTTCAACACCCAATAAATAATGAAGACCACCAAGGTCTTTCGTGGAAAATACTTTGACTAAGTTCTTGCACTGTTGCACAAGATGGTTCAATAATTTCGGAGAATCACTTGTAAGGATTATATCATCTATGTAGAGCAACAAAATGATAATATGACCACGACGACGATAAACGAATAGAGATGGATTAGCAATGCTGAAAAAAAAATCTATATTCAAGAAGAAAATCACTGAACTTGTCGAACCATGCCCTGCGAACTTGTTTGAGGCCAAATAGTGCATGTCTGAATAAGCAGACGAAGTGAATCATGAAAGCCTGGTGGTTGTTCCATGTGGATAGGAAAATTTAGATCACCTTTTAGGAATGCATTCTTGACATCTAATTGGAAAATTTCCCAATTCTGAACAATAGCAATAGATAGGACAATATGAATGATGGCTTGTTTAACTACCGGATTAAAAGTTTCTAGGAAGTCAATGCCCTCCTCTTGATGAAAGTCTTATGCAACGAGGCAGGCTTTCAATCGGTCAAGTGAACCATGTGCATGTAACTTTGCCTTGTACACTCATTTTCAATTGACCCCACCTACTCGCCTTCTTTGACTGACGGATGGCCGCGGCACCAAACAATCCGGAAAATAAACAAATGATTTCACGACAAGTCCACCTTGATGTACAATTGTACGACAAAATGCATTAAAAATTGTAGGTACAAAAACATGTGGTCTGTGGGAGGTCGTGATCTTTTGTCCTAAAGCGTTGCGCTCGTGACTAATAAAGACGCCATGTCTCTGTCAAACAGGCGTGGCCAAGCATGCCTTCATAAATATTGGGCGGAGGCGGCCCAGTCCGCCCCACCGTCTCTCTCTCCTCTAACACAAAAGACAAGAGAGATGACCGGGTAAAGTACCAAGGAAGTCATAAATTTAGTCCATTCAATCAATTTCAATTGAAAATCGCTGACATAAATAATGTTCGTCCAATGTGACATGGTTGGTACTAATGTGAACGAGATTTATAATTTTTGTTTTCTTCTTTTGTTTTTTTGTTTTTCCTTTTCTTTCCCAATTTTGGGCGGTGAGGTCACTAGCCACCCATCGCTAGCCATAGGCGAGGGCGTTGGTTCCCTCGCCCCAGATCCAGGCGAAGCCTGATACCCTCGTGGCCAGTTATGGCCGCGACACCCTTGCCTGGTCTAGGAAAGGACCACGATGCTCTCCCCGCGCCAGAGTTGTAAAAAAATGAAAAGAAAGAAAAGAAAAGAGTATAGTATAAAAATTTGTCCATGTTAGCAACGGTTATGCCACGTAGGACTCCTGATATCCATGTAAGGGATTTTCAACGAGAATTGGCTGGATGAATTACATTGACAAATTGTCATATGATTTTGGACTCAATCAATATAATTGAAAAGTTTAAGACTGAATTGGCACGGATTTAATAAATTTAATACTTTTTTTGGTACTTTCCCTGATGATAACCTAACATGTGATTTACGAAATCGGATCAAGTGAGCTTCGGTATCAACCCGAATGACAATTTTAAGTTCCCCCAAATAAATAGGTTGAGCATTCAGTCTCCCTGCATTTGCATACATGCTTCCATAGTATGTCAATTGTCAAGCATTCAGCTTGGGAGCTAGACTTTTCCCATTCAAACCCTATCAATTGCGTGAACTACTCCATGCGAGGGCTATCGACTCGGATCTATGGTTAAGATTTAAAAGGTTTATAGGGGGTTGCAAGGTGTTTGACAGGCTTTCATCAAGAATCGAATTTTCAATGAGGATATAATCTATTTCATCTATTGAATTCAATTCAAGCAATGGTGTTTTAGTGACTAAAATCTAATACAATGCAAAAATAGTCATGGGCGTGATTCCATTCAATCCAAGCAATGAATGTTTTAGTGACTAAGGCTAATGCAATGCCACACTAGTCATGGGGGTGGATTAGGTTAGAATAATGATACGTCAGAGGCACCTGCGGACTGACGTGGTGCTTCTGACGTGGCCATGCTCCATTTACGATTCTGCCCTTTCTTACCTAGAAAGAGAGAACGTGGATCCTTTGTAAACTGGAACAATCAGTCAAACGTATGTCTTTCCTCGTGTTTAGTCTCTTATCCAGTATCCACCATACTTGCCTCTCTCTATTCCTTTTTTCCCCATTTTTTCTCGTAAAACATTCAAATGAAATGCTAAGTTTAATGCATCATGTAGGTTCTTGACAAAAGCATAGAGGGAAGAGCAAATTATGATGCAAAATGCCAAATGAACTTGTCTTTGCCCTTCATCATCTGTAGCTTCATTATTAGCGTCTTCCCAACTCCCAAACCTCTTTCAAATATCAAGAACACATGCTTATCGACATGACATCGGAACTCCTCCCTAGTTTCCCTCAATGACTCTTCCGATACCCACCCCAGCTCCCTCACCTCCACTTGTTCCCCTACGCCGCTCGATTCCACGTTCCTCAACCATCGAGAGGATCGTTGCAGCATAAGTGACGACAACACGGCTAGCCCTAAGCGGAGCTGCCGTGAGCCCCATGTGGCTAGAGGGTTAGGCATCGAGCTCAATGATGTTCTTGCTGATGAGAGGGAATAAGTGGATGTAGGCTTCGGTGGAGAGCCACTCATGAGGATGAGGGAGGGGTCCCAAAGCCAGGATCCGAAGAGGGGACTACCGGTGACCTAGTCGTAGACATCTTCTTGTTCGAGGACGTACACGACTTCAATCTCCCTTGTGGTCATTGATTGAATCATGTGTTCACGAGTTGCTTCAGCGGCTGATTCATACGTGTTTGTGTTGTCTGGCGGTCCTTTTGTTTTGGTTCTATGAATGTCATTGCTAATTTGCGTTCAAAGCATACATTACTCAGTGCTTTAACTTTTCATCAAATTTCTAAAATTTTTGGCTCAATCTCTCTTCCATCAATCCTCCTCCTAAAGTATATACTTGCTTTGAAAGCTTGTCTCAAGCAAAAATTGAACTATATTTGAGGGACATATAAGAAGAAGAAAAGGAGGACCTACGAGGAAAGAAAATAAAAAAGATGGAACAATATATTTGACCAAATAAAATAGGAGAATAATACTAAAAGGTGGGATGCACAAGGGACAATATAGTCAAAATATTATGATAGGGAGTGTCTAAGTCAAATGAGGAGTGGAAAAAGTATGGCTCTATATATACATATGTAAGAATATATAAATACAAGAACATAGAAATAGGAAAAAAAAATATACCAGATGTCATTTTCCTATTCTATAGACTAGATATCGAATCTTAGTGATTTACAAAAACAATCAATCTAAGATCTGCACAAAATAAAATCACATCTTCAACATTTGGTCCCAATTTACAGCTCATGCCAACATTCTCCTCAAGTTGGTCCATAAATATATTTAATGCCCAATTTATTGATTGAGTTGTAGAAGATCTTGCTTGATACGGCTTTCATCAGTATGTCAGCTAATTAGTCTTCAGATTTAGCAAACAGAAATCAAATTATCTTGTTATCCAGATTTTGTTTGATGAAATGTCGATCTATCTCAATATGCTTGGTATAATCGTGCTAAACTGGATTGTGAGAAATATCAATGACTACCTTATTGTCACAAAACAAATTCATCTCAGCCTTGGGAGCAAGGCCAAGTTCCGACATCAACCTCTTGAGCCAAAGAAGTTCACAAAGTCCTTTGGCTATCCCCTTGATTCGGCTTCTGCACTCGACAATGCTACTACTTTTTGTTTCTTGCTTCTCCAAGTGACAAAATTCCCTCTTACAAAAGTAAAATACCATGATGTCGATTTCCTATCAAAAACACTTCATGCCCAATCTGCATTTGTAAAACCTTCAATTCCAAGATATCTTTTCTTTGAAGCACATAAGCTTAGGCTTTATCCAAGCAATCTTCTAATCCATCAAGAAAAATATACACTCTATCTTCCTGTATAGCATAATTTTATTTCTCTATATCAACATGACATATCATCGGATTTGGACGGCTGAAATCAGTCTCCCTACATAAGCCTTCAGGACCCTTTTAGTAGGTTTCAATGGGTCCTCTAGCTTGTCTCATAATAGTCACACGTCTCTTCAAATCCTAAACTTGAGAAGTATCAATTCTATAAAAAAAAAGTAATAGCAATCGAATCCCGCGGTGCCTTTGCTGTTGAGAAACAGGTAAAGTTACCTATCGATGATGGAACCATGGAATTAATCAACCATCCTTTCACCATTGAATATGGGAGCTGCTATTGAGTGAACCAACGATCATACGAAGGGAATTGGAGAGAAATCCGTTCTACCTTCATCGTGTATAAATGGCTTAGCAAAAAATAAAAAAATAAAAAAAAATCAAGAGTAACTTTGTCAGAGAGTAGCTACTTTTCGACCCATATAGTTAGGTCGTAACCCTGTCATAGAGTCGTATACACGTTCATCGGTGATAATAATGACGTCAATGAGAATGGATTTCCGGCCGGATTCTCAGTTTCTAGGTACAACCGGACGGGACTGCGAACCAATCATCCCAAATATTTGACTAGAAGGGGCATGCTGGGTAGTAGAAATGTAGCTGGACAAACGCCACG
This sequence comes from Rhodomyrtus psidioides, assembly GCA_021437785.1. NCBI lineage: Eukaryota > Viridiplantae > Streptophyta > Magnoliopsida > Myrtales > Myrtaceae > Rhodomyrtus > Rhodomyrtus psidioides. The sequence goes on along the minus strand of JAILYB010000015.1, from coordinate 4,726,585 downwards.
TCAGTCGGCTTCTGGTTTCGGTGCGCTTCTTCGGAGCTTGTATCGTTTTACTCACCGAAATTAGTACACTCACCGGTCAGAATACACGGAACAAGTATAGGTAGAGAAAACGACGAAGAGAGACTGATGGTCACGTGTTTTTCTTCTTTGTTTTGCTTGCCTTTCATGAATCACACTTCCTCGCCATTTCACCTACTAATCTAAACGGAAGTCTTAAAAATTCCACTGGAATCTGCGGTCGAAGGAAGCCGCAAATCAATGGCTGATTCACTCAAGCAGTCCAGCCCATGCAAGAAAGAACTTCGTCTTCTCCCGCAACAGGACAGAGACATCTTGCTGCATTCTTAAATACCCGCCGCAGCCTCACAAATTTCTGGCGCTCTTTCTCTCTCTATAAGCAACCATGGAGAGGGGAGGACAGGAGACGAGCCTGAGCTCGCCACTGATAGAGCCGCGTGGTGAGAATGGTGTTGTGAGATCATTAGCTTCGAACGAGAGGGAGGAAGAAGAGGGTGTTGTCCGGTGGAGGAGCGAGGTTCTCGTAGAGATAAAGAAGCAGCTATGGCTTGCCGGTCCGCTCATATCAGTGAACTTGTTGCTCTACAGCTGGCTGATGATCTCTCTCATGTTCGTGGGCCATCTTGGCGAGCTGCCTCTCTCCGGCGCTTCCATAGCCAGCTCCTTCGCCACCGTCACCGGTTTCAGCTTACTGGTGAGCTCCAGAGATGGCCCTGTACCTGTGGTGCTCTGCTCTTACTTCAATTCAAATTCCATTACAAAGAGATTCTATATTGGGCTTTGGCATAGTTGATGTTCTCATAAATCCATGTTCCACGATGAATCTGTCGCTTTTTTTTTTTCTTTTAGCAGATTTGGTTAGTACTAGATTGACCGACTGACTTCGTTTGAGAATCTCTCACTTTATGATGGAAATTGCTGTGTCTCCCCTATTATCTAACCGGAAGAAAAAGAATTGGTACCCATAATTTGGCTAGGCTACCCATATTTGGTTAGTGCTGCACTGGAGATGCTATTGATACTGGAGTTGAAACTTAGTTCCACCACAAATTTATCCAATTTAGACATCATTGATCTAAACTTTAAGGAACATCGGTCAGTCTTCTTTTGCGAAGTTCTGATTTTTTCTTCTGTCAATCCTGTTTAACTAGATGGGGCTGGCCAGCGCATTGGAAACGTTCTGCGGCCAATCGTACGGGGCGAGGCAGTTCCATATGCTTGGAATTCACATGCAGAGGGCTATGTTCATCCTTCTACTTGTGAGCATACCTCTTGCTTGCATCTGGGCATACACGAGAGTCATACTGGAAGCAATCGGCCAACAATCAGACATAGCAGTGGAAGCGGGAGTGTACGCCCGCTACATGATCCCGTCCCTCTTTGCTTACGGTCTTCTTCAGTGCATCGTCAAGTTCTTGCAGACTCAGAACGTTGTCCTCCCTATGGTGCTAAGCTCAGGAATTGTTACTTTACTGCATATTTTCTTCTGTTGGGTTCTGGTCATGAAAACCGGCCTCGGAATCAGAGGAGCGGCCTTGGCGAGTTCGATATCGTATTGGTTGAACGTGTTGCTGTTGGCGCTTTACGTGAAGTTCTCTCCTTCATGCTCCAAGACTTGGACCGGGTTCTCGAAGGAAGCCTTTCACGACATTCTCAGATTCCTTAGACTTGCCATTCCTACCGCGGTTATGGTCTGGTAAAAACATCTCAGAACCCTTCATCTCTCTCGCCATCCTGATAAAACGGATGATATGCGCGATCTTCTTTATTGCTGCAGCTTGGAGATGTGGTCATTCGAGTTGATGGTGCTCCTCTCTGGACTTCTCCCGGACGCGACATTGGAAACTTCGGTGCTTTCTATCAGGTTAATCTCGAGTCCGGCGTTAGTCTTTCATGAAGTAGTTCGGGATAAGGCGCATTCGACGAACACTTTAGTTTGTAGTATGTATATGACCTCACAATGTTTACGTTCTCAGTCTCAACACCTACGTGACAGTTTGGATGATCCCGTTCGGCCTCAGCGGGGCTGTGAGGTAAGCATGCCAATCTGCGTACATTGTCCGACATATTCATATGTGTATCCGTCATCTTCTTAAGACCACATTGGGGGTGGCAATGGAGTTTTCACGAGTTCCCTGGTCGTCAATCTATCCAGCACTCGCGTTTCAAACGAACTAGGGGCTGGAAAGCCTATGGCTGCACGTTTGGCAGTGTACGTGGTCCTCTCCATGGCCGTAACCGAAGGAATTCTAGCCGGAATAGTCCTGATCTCGATACGCAATGTGTGGGGCTATGCTTACAGCGACGAGACAGAGGTGGTCGACTACGTAGCCGTCATGATGCCGATTCTAGCAGCTTCATACTTCTTGGATGGACTCCAATGCGTCCTTTCAGGTTGCTTTTGTTGTTTTACACGATTTGTGTGTTTTTGATCCGGTCCGGTTCTGTTCCTCCTAGATGCCATGAAAACGTTGCTCGTGCTCCGAACTGGTGATAGTTATCCTTGTTTCGCTCTTGCTCTTCTTCAGGAACCGCTAGAGGATGTGGTTGGCAAAAGATTGGGGCCTTTGTCAACCTGGGGGCATATTACTTGGTTGGCGTTCCATGTGCAATACTGCTAGGTTTTGTTCTCCATGTTGGTGGCAAGGTAAAACTCTTCGGTCGCATACTTTTCGTACTCTTCAATTTAACATTGAAATGACGAACAATTCTAATTCGAAAAAATGATTCTGATTAAAATTGATTTTTTTTTTCTTCTGATTCCGCTCTCTGGATGATTTTTAAATAATCAAAACGTTTTTAATAACTACACAAAATTTATTTTTTAGATCGAGGGAAAGTGATGAGAGAACTAAAAGGAAAAAAAAGTGAGCAATGCGAGACTTCATACTATTTTGTATTTTTGAAAAGTGATTCTCTTTTTCAAAATCAACTTTATTTTTTCATTCTTGTTTTTGCCTAAAACTGTTCTCGAGAACATAATCAAAATCATAATCATTTAAGTTACCAAACATGTTTCTCCTCATTTTTTGTTTAAGTTACAAACCCCCGAATATTTTCTCCTGCCGCAGGGTCTCTGGCTAGGAATTGTCTGCGCGCTAGCGGTGCAACTGTTCTGTCTTTTCTGCATCTTTCTACGTACTAACTGGGACCAAGAGGTTAGACCCTTTTTACATAAACAAAGAAATCACTTACTCATTTTATTCGCACTAAAGATTTTCTGCTTTTGCAGGCAAAGAAGGCAGCTGAGAGAGTGCATGACTCCACCATCCCCACAGACACAGTGCCATAAGGAAGAATCTATTTTTAGCTAGTTTTCCCGGAAAAGCTCGGAAATATGTGAAGATCGATAAAGCAAAGAGAAAAAAACGTCATGCTTCAAGGTGTACCTCAAAGAATCGTGGAAGAAAATGCAGGGTGGCAGTAACTAGTGCAGTTCAATGCCCCAAGTGATGGTCCAAAGTTAGGAAGAGTCGGGCTGTGTAAGCTGGACCTAAGGCAGGTGTGAAGGGTTAACATAACGAATGGAGATGACAAGTTAAGAGAGTAGGATGATGCCATTATGGAGGAGCTGCCTCCTGACTGTAACAGTAAATTTCTACCATCTGAATAACATCAATTTTGATTCTGATTCAACTGTTGGTGCAGCTTACTCATTGAAATCTCAAATGGAGTAATGAGCGGCATGAATCTCTTTCTAGAGCTATTTCAATTCTTAACATCACGCAAGCTAAGCAAGCGCCGATGTACTCGCTAAGTTTGAGACGTGGACGGCATTGCCCATGCTTATTTAGGAAAATTCTTAGACCAAAAGAAACGACCCCTCAATATCAGAGTTGCGTATATAAAAGCCAAGCTCATTCAGTTCTATGCACAGGATGGAGAGCCAGAAACCAAAACAGAGCCATAAAATATATTTAACTGGAAGATAACAAGATCACTTAAACTGTTTACCGAACAATACATCATGAAATTTCCACATCAATGACCTATAATTGCATAATCAAGCCCATTTAATTGAAAAATCCAGAGAGTATCCATGTGATAGCTACTCTACAGTACACATACAATAAATGGGATGGATCGGCCTACAGCATTCTCCAGTCTTAATTCTCCATCAAAAGTAACCAAAAGAACACTGATCATAGAATTAAAATCGGGCACAATAATTAGAGGTGCAAGTAAACCACTCAAAAGCATCAGCTTGGAATAAAAGAAGAAAAATGCCTCCAAAAATGTTGGCCTTCTATGACCTAGCGTACAAGTTCTCTGTCAAGTAGAAAGGAGGATGTTACCTTTCACTTTTCCCTCCGTTTCATATAATTATTCCCTCCCCAACTTCAAGCCTAGATAAGTGATTGACTTCTGAATTCAACCAAAGTAGCGCTCTCTCCAGTCTCATGATATATGCTAAAGGCGAGCACATTTCCTCACTGAACAATGACACTTTCCGGTACTCAAATTACCTCATGGGAGTAACTGCAAACCTCAATAATGCTTGTGCAGAACTCAGCATGCATAAACTTAAGAGAGTCGTGCAAAGAAATGAAGTTTCATTCTGGATGCTGGAATTCAAGATCTAGCTTCCTTTTCAAATGGGTCCGGTCAGCGCTGCCCAAAAAAAAAGAGGACACAGAATCCTACATCAATAAGCAAAAAATTCCAATACAGTATCGCTAAATTTAATGATATTGGAGTTTCTGCATTTAAATACCATAGACAAGAGTACATAATTCCATGTCTGAATAAAGACAAATATGTTAGTTGATGCCAGACTAAATTATACGCAGCTAAAGATATAATAGCTCGAATATTAGGGCCTTCTTACAAAACTAGTGAGTAAATCAAATTTCATCTATGAAACTTGGTTTTTAAACACGTAGTTTCTCAACTTCTTTAGTAGCATGATATTCAATTAACAGGATGTATCTGAGGTACGTAACCGACTTAGTCCTTTATCTTTAGGGGAAAAGAATAAATGCTTTCAAATCATACACAAATCACTTTGGAGAAGTAGGCATGGCTCAGCTGCAGGGGTTCCACAATCAAGTCAGCACATCGTCATATGCTTGAAGAAGAACCGACACCAACTACTCAATTTGCTAAAGCTACTTATTATCAACAAGCCAATTCAGTAGTCTAAGGAAAGCATTTTCATGAATTTGCTTCCTTGATACCGATGGGACTCGTACCTTATCTTCACCAGACTAACTGGAATGAAACTATGCTCACAGGAATACTAATGTCAGTTTTTCTTCATCGATTGCTTTCTCAGTAACTTCTAGACTCCAACCGAATGACATTCTTTCTTGTCTATTCTGGTCTCACAAAGAAAAAACAAACTTCCTTCTTTTTCTTCCCATCCCCGTCCATGCCATATTTACTTTAGAAAAAGATTTTGTGACATCGGTCACATCACTTCCTATGTCTAATTATATCCGTCAAGAACTATGAGGAACCGAAAAGCTAGTAAGAGAATATGGACATGGACATCATCCATAACGGAAAAACATACTGTTAGTTTCAGAAGGGAACACAGAAGACTACTGTTTGATGAAAAATAATCCGATGTTGCACAAACCACTTGTAGATTGGAGTGCAGACACTTTGTCTAGCCAAGTTCTTGTTGGAATTATATGAAAAAAGTAAAAGGATTGAACAACAATTACCAAACAAAGAAAGAAGTCCGATTGATTGTCAGGGAAACATCCCAATATCAGCCAATATTGATAGCGAAATGAGCAAGTAGAAGATGAATCTTCAATTACTCGGATTCTCTTCCATGATATTCATGTACATCTCCATTCAAATAGAAGGAGCTCATTGATTTAGCAAAAGTTCAAAGGTAAAACTCTTTCCTTTTTGAGGAGCACAAATTTCTCTTCTCCCGTCTCCTATTATCACCATAAAAACGAAGATGCTCAATACTGATATGTGAGCCTCAAGACTTTAGGGAAATATACTCATTTTTCCATTTATTTATCTGGTAGAATCAGCATAATCATGAATACTTAAGATTTGAACAATTCACACAACCTTCCCTAGCAAGCACAATAAAGTGAATACTCTCCAAGAAGCAGGAGCTACTGAATACACTATTGTGGTGGCCGAAACGGTGGATTCCCCAGCTTGATTACTAGATGAATAATAAAAAACAAATGATTCCTTGGTGCAAGGATCTTGGAATCTGATTCATCAGGACCAGCAGGTAGAGAACTTTACTAAGCATTGCCATTGCACTTGACATTGCAGTTTGGTGACATTGCGGTTCTTATTCAGAACGTTGGCACTAAAATCATCATAAAATTACCCTTGAGAATCAATTGCAAGAAGACACTATATGGAAAGCAAGAAAATTTATGATGCTAAATTTTGGAGGAAAGTGCTAATCTCTCTCTCCCCCCCCCCCTCTCTCGCCCATTCATCACATAGGTAATACATCTATTTAAATAAATGTAGAAACATAAATTGTGTCTAAGGCCTCGTGAGTGAATAAATTCCAATTTGGCCCAAAAGGAAATCTAGGATATGAATATCTTGATATGCCTGGAAAAAAAACCAAAGGAAAAAAAAAAATGAACCAGTCATATAGCCACAAAGGCTATGGAAGTGACTTATGTTCATTGAAACATATTCATCTACAAAAGAACCAAGTGATCCAGCCTGAAAGGTAAACCGCCTTCACAGCTCAGTGTCATGTTAACATTCATGATCAAATAGCCTCAACAATCTATGCGCGAAAGGCATGAAGTCAGATTAATTAGCCCCAGATATGAAAAGGTGTTTGTCCACATTTGCAACATTTTGGCCCAAACAAATTATAAGGTTTCATCACTATAACAAGGTGACCAAGTAAAAATGCACAGTTTTACCTGTTGATTGTTGGTCTATTTGGAGGTCTGGCACCAAATACGGAAAAATCCAGTGACATAGGAACCGGCTCATTTCTGCTTGCATGTTCTCCAGGACCTGGTCTAACTTCACTGACATGATCATCAAATTTATCATTCTGATACGCATTCCCTTCAAACCCTTCACGTTCTGGCATCACTCTTCTGGACTTTCTCGGAGGTGATAACACGGTGGGACCCTCGGGCGGATTAAAGTCCGAAGTCGTAGAATTATGTGATTCCCGCTTCGGAGCTGGTCGAGGTAGCTTATCAGGAACTGTTGGCAGAGGAGCTGATGAAAAGTACCTATGCAGAAGGAAACCATGGACAGAATTAAGGAATGAAGGTAGCTGTTCGTAGATAATCTGGAGCAGCACGTGCCAATGGGACATGAGGTGAATAGGGAGTAAAAAGAAAGAAAACAAAGGACAGAGAGTGGGTGGAGGAGGCTTAGCTCACGTACCTGTGTTCTAGAGCCTGCTGTACTGAGATTCTATTCTTTGGATCATATGTAAACATTTTGGCTAACAAGTCCAGAGCATCATCACTTGCCATAGGAAAGAGTGAACGAAGAGTAGGCGCTGGGACATACTGGTATTCCACATAATCTGGAAGGTACACCATGTCAGGCCACTGAGAAGCTGTTGGAGTCCCAAAAGCTGCAAAGATCTTTCCAAGTTGATCAATGTCACTTGACCCCTGTAAAAAAAGGGAGACCAGATGCAAAAGGTTATCAAAGATAACAAGCCTGAGCCAAAAAAGATAAGAAGGCATGCAATTGAACAATGTCACTCAACATGCATCCTATATAAACAAACAAATAGCAAGTTAATCAATCCCAGCTTTAAGTTCTTCCAGCATAGATAGATGAAAATAGTAATTCCACGCAACCAGGCAGAATTTCCATTCTCATCTGACAAACTGCACTTGGGCGCACCAATATTCAAGTTGGACCGACTTTCAAACATCGGGCAAATAGCTTAAAAGTTAAATCTCCATAACCATGGATTATATCCAACCTCCACCAGTGTCTCATGAATAAAATCCAACTCAAAGTCCATCATAGGCCTTCTCGAGGTCCACTTAAATCTCCATAACCATGGATTATTATAAGGGTACTCACAATTTGGTTTAAATCAGTATGAAAAGAGTGAGTCGATGCAGATATATTGGCCTAAAGGAATTCCAAACTGAGATCAAACCAAACTAGTGAAAATGAACCTCCAAAATTCAAGATTGCATTCATTTGATTCGCTAATACATATGTTGGATTTCTATTGTTTTTACAGATAAGTTAGTAGTTTTTCTATGGCCACGTAAGAAAATGTTCATCTTAACATGCAAAATATATGTCTGTGGTATGAAATAAAACCTTTTGCAAACTATTTCTATGGTATGTTAAGACGTAGTGAAAAAGTTTCTCTTGATAGGGTCTAGGAAAAGTTAAGGCAGAACACAACCGCATTAGGTCAATGTTTGTTAAATCAACAATTATATCAATTAACTCCCAAATCACCAATCATATCAATTAAGTCGATAGTTTGGCTCAGATTACTTCGATTTCTAGGAATTCGTAGTGTTCTGTTCTTTTTATAGATCCTTCGATCGAACATCCGGGTAGAGGAAGGGACCAAGAAACAATAGACGCTGACTTGCTATTTTTCTTTGCTCCCCATTGTGACAGAGGAAGTGGCACTGCGCAGCTAAGCCGAAAAGAATTTGAGTCACGGACTAAGTCATGAGTGATTCATACGCAAAGATGGAAGTAGCCTCGCATGTCTACCTGTAGAAAGGGCCGACGAAGAAGAAGCTCTGCGAATATGCAAGCAGCAGCCCAAACATCCACAGCTGGACCATATTGCTTGGTGCCAAACAACAGTTCAGGTGCTCTATACCACCGAGCAAAAACCTAATTTATATAATATAGTAGTATCAGCGTGGCTAGCAGCGAGTAAATAAATGAACTGGAGCAACATTACTATCTGCTAAGCATGAATAAGACAATAAGCTGCCCATTGCCAGAAATGGTCAACAAGTTGATCAATGATGAACCACGCCACGAAAAATGAACAACAGAGCAAAGTGCAAACAGGAAGCTCATGTTAAAATCAAGAAAAATCAATGAAAGCACGACCTCAATGCTCATATGATAAATATAGGCTATATGACACCTAAATGCTCATGTTACAGAAAGATGTAGATAGAACTTTCAAAAATCTTTAGACAATAAAATATCTCGGCTGAACACAACATATAGGAAACCACTTCGTGTACTCAGAGAGGATTGAACTTTCCCATTCTCTAGCTAGCATGAGCATATAGGACTGCCAAAATCCCAACTAAAAAACATAACTCAGACAAGGTTCAAATATAAGCGACATTATGATGTGCACCTAAAATTACACGGACAGGCAAAATTGATAATAACAAAGATATACTGCGTAATTTGGAAATCCTAATCATTGACATCCCTCATATCCTTTGACCGTCCCAATTGCGAATCACCAATTTAAACCTCGAGTTTGGACAATTTCAATTACCTCATTGCAGTCAGATAACTAGTGCAAATTATGAATCCGAGCATCCTTGATTCACTTCTACCAACTAATCTGCTAAGCACACTATGTATCGGCAACAAGCGGGAGTTCTCCACGAAACAAACACCGCATGAAAGAACATATCTACCTGTACTTCCTCCTTATCAAACTATCATTTTGTCCACACACATTTTCACGCTCAAATTAGCGTATAAAAACAGCACCAGAATATCTCTGTTACTTCTATTAAACTACATCTGCAAGTAGAATGTGATTCCACCAACCGCCCATGTAAAGTGAGTCCTCAGGTACCATGTTTTCTTTCAATACAACATAAGGATCACCAAAGAACCAAACCTGATGTGTAAATCTCCGGTCTGGACTACCAAATATTCGGGCTAAACCAAAATCTGCAAGTTTAAGCTGCCCGTTAGATCCTATCAGCAAATTATTAGGCTTCATATCCCTGCAATTGCCAGTAATATACATCTTGAGTAGATTCGTAGGGAAATAGGACCTAATAAAGTAGCTTTTATTCTAAAAAGAACAAATCAAGTACCTATGCAACACCCATTTTTTATGGCAAACAACAAGCCCCTTAAGCGTCATCTGAAGGTATGATTTTATGTCAGCTGGTGAAAGAAATATATTACGATCACGGATGACAGCTTCAAGATCAGTCTCCATGAACTCAAACACAAGATGCAGGTTCCCTTTGTGAGGAAAGGCATCAATTAACTCGATTATGTTTGGATCTTTAAGCTCTTTAAGCAACTTTATTTCTCTAAGGGCAGTAAAGTTCACCCCTTCCTTTTGCTTCCCAATCCGAATTTTCTTGATTGCAACAACTTGTTCAGTCTGCACAAACCAGATATATCCAAGTTCAGCAAAGACATAAGCCTATGCTATTGCATAGACAATGTCATCCAAAATGCCTATTAATAGCATATAGCGTAGTATGTACTGAAATTCTAATGACTTCCATAGAGGGAACAAGAAACCAATCCAACCTCAATCAATATCCAAAAAAAGGTGAAAAAAGTCATAAGTTTTACAAGGCTCTATTTATTCTGCATAACTCCTCATTTGTTGCCTAATGAAAGTCAAGCACAGTATACCCGATAGATGGAGGCAGAGGAGTGTTGATGTCAGTATTTCAATGACATGACACTCCTTGGCTCATAGTCTCCACCAAAAGAGGATCATATCAAACTGGATCAGGACAGACCCCGTAATTATGCAAAAAGAACGGCCAGCACTGATAAGTCTTACTGGAAATTGGTGTGGTCATGAAATGTAATGTCAGACAATGAAAGATGCTCCTCAGTCCTGCATCCTAGAGACAGAGGCCGTTGGACACAAATGACATGTAGTGTCAGAACTTCCCAATATCTCTATTGAATTGGTTTTCCATGGATTATTAAAGCCTAAATAGCTGTGACAAAATCATGTCAACCTGGGAATTGCGCTTTACTGCCAATCGAAAGTGTCACGAAACAAGAGCCGTTAAAGAAGCTGATCAACTAGCTGCAACGTTGTCAAGATGACAACAAGCCCTCTGTATTAACCAGCCTCTATTTCCACATCTTGAACACCCGAACAAATTACTGTTTCATTGGCAACATCCACTATCAGTGCACAAAGAAGATCAGAGTCCCCAGTATTCTGAACTCGGCAAAAGATTGGAGAAAGGATTGAGTTGGTCTGCCCTCTCTTCACAGAGCTAACGAACGAATAGCCCATCAAGGAGCTGCTCTTGGCGAATCCCAGCAGAACCCGAAGAAAAAAAAGAAAAAAAAGAAAGGAATTCCTTACTCTGTGGAGTAAGTTAATATCTAGGGTAGATAATGAGTACAGTAGCAAGGGTTTACTTCTATCGACGTTTGGGGAAAGAAACGTTAGAACACCACGGCTTACATCATGACACTGGAAGGTCCCTTGTCCTTTGAAAAAGGGGAAAAAAGAACCCCAGCTCTAACGCAGTGACCCCCCTCATCCATCCCGACGTTCTTGCTCTTTCTCAGCGTCCAAACAGCCTGAACTGCGACGTCCTCAATCCCCAATTCCACGACGAACGACCTCCCGAGCGAACAAGAGACAGAGCTAACAGATTACAGCTAACCCGACCGCTCCGCAATCGCAAAACCCTAAGCACCAAAATGGCAAAAGTCCACATACCTTGGTGTCAATGGCTTTGTAGACGACGCCATAAGTACCCTCACCGAGCACTTCGCGCTTCAGATACCTATCGGCGACTTTCTTCGACAGATCCAATCCAGTCATCTTCTTCTTCTTCTTCTTCTAAAACGGCTCAATCCCAATCTCTCTCCCTCTCCCTCTCTCTAACTTCTTGTTATTTGTTTACGTTGGAAGTGAACGGACTTTTATGCGATCGGTTCTAATTTCTCAAAGAAAACCGGGCACAACGGATTAAATCAAAAAAAAGAAAAAAAAGAGCAAAAGGTTTTTAAGGACATGGAGGGAATCTCTATCTACGGCGTGAAGACGCCATTGCAAGAGAATTCAGGTCTCCAGCAGAGAGAGAGAGAGCGCATCTCATGTTCGAGAGCGTGCGCGTGGTTGGGGTGTGGGGCGTGAGCTGCGAGAGTGAAGAAAATTCCTCTTGGTTTCTCTTATTTAACTTTGACACAACGCAACGTCTCTGAATCAGTGTCGATGTCGCAAATTATGGGGTTCCGCAGGGGTATGTTCGTCTTTTCATTGAGCGTCGGTTCCGGGCCTGGGCCTGGGCCTGGGCCATGTGATTTGCAATTCTCAGGCCCAGGTTGCGATTCTCGGCTTATCTTCTTTTTTGTTTGCTTTGCCTTTCGTGTATTATTTTCTCAGCCAGATAATGGGCTTGAGAATGGTTGCCAGCTTTCGTGAATATAATTGAATCCAAGAGAAATCCAAAGGATCTTAGAACGTGAAGTGACTTCTTAGGCTTCCTTTGTTTTGGCGAATAACAACTTCCAAGAGAAAAAAAAAAAAACGATGCGGCCCTACAAACACTTGGAGGATGGTGTTGGCAGGCTCCGAGCCCGACCCAAGGGCCGTCGGACCAAGCTCTAAAACCGCTCCCGTGGGTCGAGCATAGAGGCCCCGCCCGACAAGGGCCCTACGAACAGTTGGAGGGTGGCATTGGCGGCCTTGGGCGATGAATCGCGGGCATTGAGCCAGGGGGGCCAGACCCGGCCGGCACGCACCCGTCAACCGTCTGCATGCCACGTAGGACGGTAACGAACGGTCTTGAGCCACTTGTCAAACAAGCGCGTGGATCGGAGTAGGAAGCTCGAATTATGGGCCTCTAAAATTAAGGAAAATGTTTACCACCAATAGAAAAAAAAAAAACATCTTCATAACAAGGAGAAATGACTTTCGCTTTTCAGAGGACAAAAGAAGAAGAAATCATCTCTCCTCTTTCTATCGCCCAACCTAGCACGAGACCTTACATGTTCTCCTCCTTATCCAGTGTACTTCCTCAGAAGCCCGCTCCTTCAACCTCTGCCTGCTTGTTCCTCATTTCTCTTCATCTCCAACCCCCCCCCCCCCCCCCCCCCCCCCCCCCCCCCCCCCCCCCCCCAGAGTTTCTACTTCTCCCCGCCTTCACCTTCTCATTTGTAATGTCGAGCGCAATCAAATATGTGCTTGGGTTCTTGATCGGGCCCACGGTTCCACAATTTTTGGAACCGGTGGTTCCGAGCCTGTTTTGAACCGCAAATATATATATATATATATTCCTCCTCTCTTTTTTTCCGCTCAAATTTTATTACAATGTATAATTTGATTATAATTTATAAATGGTAATTTATTGTTTTTATTTTATTATTTTAAAATTAAATTAAAAAAAAAAAGGAACCAGAACCGGCCTAAAAACCGGCCCGAAACCACCCGGAACCGGCGGTTCCACCTTTTTGAGAAACCGGAACCGGCAGTTCCTGAACCACGGACACGTCTAGTACCAGGCTCTCATGCCTTAGTTATAGGCGCCAAAGCCTAGATCCAAGTATTCGGTGTTTGTCCTCGAGTTTCTAATGGCTAGTCCGAGAAATCTCGACCCCTGCAATTAAAACGCCGACGGCTAGGTTCAAATCCCCCGAGGCTGAGGCCAAGTCCCAGATGCTTGAGCCGGGGTCCTTGACACTCGGAGAAACAATTTGATGATACAGCATGTGTACCTCTTGCATCCCACTGAGTAATAAATGTCCCTTTTGAAAAATAAAAGCAAGTATTTCTTACTAAAGGACACAAAACATTTTCTAGTTTATTTTCGGATTTCAATCAAATATAAAAATATATATATATGAAATGACTTCTAGAAGAACGTTTTTCAGAAATGTCACATTTTGAGTGAAGCGAAGAAAGCCTTGCAGAAGGATTGCCTACTGCACCTGAAATTATTCAATTTACAGGACTAACAATGAAAATCAAACAGACATATGCATATTATATGATCAAAAGTACTTCTTCTTTTTTTTGGCATGAAAGGATATTCCATCCATGCATTGGTATCTAAGGACCCCGGGTCTCCTAAATTTACCCTGGAAACTCAGTCTCATCTTCGCTTTGACTATTCTTACATTCTCTGCTGTCCATTCGCCTTTCACTTGTCAGTTGTCAATAACCACAACTTCCAAGAAACTTCTACTTGACCCCAGATTAATCGAACTTGGCAGATACTAAACGATGAAGTCTAATTGTGTGTATTAAACGAGAGATGCGTATTGCGGATTGTTTCCTTCTCTTTTGATAAAATCTATTCCGATTTTCTCCTTCCTGGTCCTGGCCTTGGCTTTCACTGTTCCTCGTCAACGGCCGCGACTTTCTTCCGCTCCAAGATTCAAACTTCGCAGCATTTGACTAAACATGGCGGCCATTTTCGAGAACCCACCTCATATTTTGTTTATATACGAGAGATCCCGACTCGATCGCCCTGCTCAGAGCAAGAGAACGCGACCATGGCTAAGTTGAAGCTCATTGTCTCCGCGACGAGCTTGTTCTGCACGAGGGTCGAGTGGGCTCTGAAACTGAAGGGCCTCGAGTACGAGCTCATTGTCGAAGACTTCAGGAAGGGGAAGAGCGAGCTGCTTCTGCAGTCCAATCCAGTGCACAAGAAGGTCCCGGTGCTTTTGAACGATGGGGTCGCGATTGCGGAGTCGCAAGTGATTCTGGAGTACATTGATGAGAAGTGGAAGGGAGGCGATCTCCATTCGTTGTTGCCTCAAGACCCTTATGAGAGAGCTCAAGCTCGTTTCTGGGCTCGGTTTGCTGATGAAAAGGTTACCCTTTTAGACTTTTTCCCCCAAGCTTTTGTTCTCTCTGTTCTGTGTCTGTTGTTTTGTTCACGTTATGATGAGCAAGAGTGATGACGAAGCAATTGTTTTTTACTCGGCTCTTTTAGGGAAAATTCAAAGTATGTTTTGCAATCTGATGCACTTTCGTTGTACACAGTTCTCTGTTGAATGACATTCACTTTTTTGCCCCCGAAGTAGATTATTGAAGTTGAATTGGGAATTGCCATGCCAAAAATTCGAATCGAGTCCGTGCTTGTTGCTGAATTGGCCCGACTTTCTGTTAGATACATCACTTGAATGTTCACTACAAAAGCACAAAACCGTGCGAAAAAAAATTCCTGGGGTTGTTAATTGCATTTCTATTGTCTGAGCAAAGGTCAAAAGTTCCATGCGAGTTTTTCCTCTTTCTGATTCTGTGCGTACTTGTCTTGCGATTTATTAATGCACGCTGGATGCATCACAGAAAGAGGGAGAGAGAGAGAATGAGAGTTCCTCTTAAGACAAGAATATCCAGGAGAACCATATTAATGTAGAGGTTGGGAGTGGTGCCTTCATACCCCAGATTCCATGTTTGGATACACTACATGTATCGAGCTAAATGCCAGCTCCTGCACAGCAAACAAATGGCAGGATCAATACCATATGATATAGTCAGGGATAAAGTCTTCGTAATTGGGATTTTCTCGTTTGGACAATGGAAAATGCAATCTTATTGAGTTTTCCTCCATGAAAAGGTTTTTAAGACGAAACCATATTAGCAACTGAGAAAGTCCATTTTAAAAAAGGAACCCTTAGGTTCAATAGATGGAGAAAATCAACCAAAGAGTGGGCTTTGCCAAGGGGATTCCCACCCATGATCAAAAGAGATAATCTTTTTAAATCTCTCACACAGTTGTAGATTTTCTGGCACTGAGATCTATAGTTCATATCTTTGAGAGATACAGGACTTTACGTCATGCACGTTTGTGGCTACAACAGAATTAATTTCTCATCAAGTCAAATAATTCTTCTGATGATAAGCTTGCTTTTTTTCTTCTTCTTTTTTCACCTCCGTGACATGAGAACAGTGTGTCTTCGGCGTTTGGGGAGCCTGTCGTGCCGAAGATGGGCCAGAAAAGGAGAAAGCATTGGAGACTGCATTAGAGTCTTTCGCGTATCTCGAGAAGCAGATCGAGGGGAAGAAGTTCTTCGGGGGAGAGAAGATAGGCTATTTGGATCTTGTAGCCGGTTGGATCCCGCATTTCCTCGGCGTCTTGGAAGAAGCTGGAGGCATGAAGATACTTGATGCGGAGAGGTTCCCATTCCTTCATGAATGGGCACACAACTTCAATGAAATCCCGCTGATTAAGGAATGTCTTCCACCTAGAGATATGCTGCTTAACTATATAACTGCTAGCTTGAGCTACTTGCGTTCCTTATCAGCGAACAAGCCATAAAATGCACCCTTCCTTTGAATTACTGGAGTCGGACAAAAAAGTTGGGAAGGCGAGACGTTTTTCCCTCAGAGTGTTGCCGTGTACTCTTCCCCTGTTTTCCTCTCTTGTACTTGTAGCCTTCTGATATGGCGCAACAATACGTTTACTCTGTTTATGACCTTAATCAGCTTTCTGTTTGGAGATTATAAGTGGATTCCAGATTATCCCTGGGATAACCCTTTCTTGTGTAAGTTTCTAGAGGTTGAATGAGTTAGTTCAAAGGCGTATAGACCTCTAATCTAACTTTGGATCATTAGTTCATTAGGGAAGGAGGTTTACCTTGGTCGGGCAATCTTTAAGCAAGAATTTACCGTCTGTCGATGTGTTGAAAAAGATTATGTAGCTTCAAAGGTTCAAACCCAGATGCTTGTTAAACTTGCAGCATGTAAAGCACTTGAATCGAGGGTTTTGATCATGTTAATGTGTGCAAAAGTGAAATACTTAGATATAAGGATCAGAATATTATCTTAGTGAACTAGTTTTTTTTTTTTTTTGGTCGAAATTAGTTAGCTAACTAGTTTGCAGCTCTAATTATAAGTCACTTGAGGTACTTGTCATCTTTTGTTTTGATTCTGCTTGTCAAGCCGACTGGTCCTCCTTTCGTTTTAATCCCTCCAGATTAAAATAGACATGAAGTGTACTGTATTCTTGGAGTTGGTCTTCTCTTGAGATTATCCAACCTTTATCTCACCAATTATGACCAATCATACACTTCCTACGAATTCTGCTTGTACAATTTAATCACTAGCAGTCCGTTTGAGCAAGAAGAACATGATGCATCCTTTCACAGACTCGAAAATGGAGGACTATTCATGCTTTCGAGTCAGCGAGTCAGAAAGAACATCTAGGGTGCGTATGGTAGCGTTTCTGTTCCAGGGAGTATTTTTTAAACAGAAACATTTTTTTGTGTTTCTGTTCAAAATTACAATTTTTGGGAAAAAAACGTGTTTGGTAATTTAAAAAAAAAACACTTTTTTCAGTCGCCGACCGGCGATCGGCGGCGGACGGCGACCGGAGGTGGGCGACGGCGGTCGGCGATGGCAGCCGGCAACCGCGGACGGTGACCGGCGACGGCGGCCGGCGACGGCGATCGGCGACAACGGACGGCGGCCAGCGACGGGGGACGGCGGTCGGCGACCGCTGCCCGGCGACCGGCGATGGCGGCCGGCGACCGCGGACGGCGACGGTGGCCGGCGATCGCGACCGGCGACGGCGACGGTTACGGCGACGGCGACGGTTACGGCGACCGGCGTCCGCGGACGGCGACCGGCGACGGCGGCAGGCGACGGCGACCGCTGACGGCGACCGGCGACGGCGGACAGCGGCAGGTGGCCGGCGGACGGCGACCCGCGACGGCGGCCGGTGGCCTGCGGCGGCGAACGAACGGTGGTCGGCGGCGGCGAACGGACGGTGGCCGCCGGCCGGCGGCGACGGCGGACGGTGGCCGCCGGCCGGCGGCAGGCTGCCGGCGGATGGCTTTTAGCGAGGCGACGAGTGGTAATCGCGTCGGCGACGATGGATGGTGGTTTCAAAAGTGTTCCAAAAAGTGTTCCAAAATCCCAGAAGCAAGTTTTTTTTGTTCCTTCAAAAGTGTTCCCTGGCACAAAAGTGTTCCGCGGAACACTTTTGGAACATTTTTGAACCATACGCGTTTCTGCTCCAAAAGTGTTCCCGGAACACTTTTGGAACAGAAACAGTTTCCCCAGCCACCATCCATACGCAGCCCTAGTATCTCGTTTCCGAATTGCTACTTCAGGAATCCCCTCACTAATGGCTCTCCGATGTGAACTCTTTGGCTCCTGCGGGATTTACTTCTGTGCTGTCTCCAGGCAGCTCCACCACGTTCTCTATGCAAAAGCAGCCATCCGTCTCCACTGCTATTTATGCTTCTTCAGGAGATGCCAAAAACACCAGCATGTTGAAGCCGCCCCACTTTATTATCTTCAATTATTGTTCCCTTCGACAGAACCAGGAAAAGGCAAGTTGGTTTTGTGAAGCATCGATTCTCAGTTTAGACGAAAGAACTAAAAAAAAAAAAATTGTCACTTGTCCCAAAAACAAAAAAAGAACAATACTGAAGCCGACGCATGAGGTATGTTTATATGCATAAGTCTCTGGCTTTTGTTGATGACAGATCTTTTTTTTTTTTTTTAGCCTCGCTCTAGTTTTCAACACACAGTGGCAAGAATAGCTGTGGATGGTATATATACGACTCACATAGTATCGACAAGAGAAGCTGCCATTTCTTTAGCTGTTTACTGTATACACCTGACCTTCGCCGTTTTACACTCTGGTAGGGGGACGACCAATGACAATCCATCAAGAGCCAGTACCAATTCCTCGAATCTGATTATGATGAATGCATACTCCAAAAATATTATCATTACTAAGTAAATATTCTCATGCAGCAGAAGATTTCGAATACTAATTAAGTCGAAATCAACAAGTGGGTGATATAAATACATATTTCTTTTTCGAAATTTTCTTTAGAAAAGTTAAATATTACGAACTACGATGACTATTCTCATCTTAATCGACTCCATCAATCAACTTCGATATCTCTGAAATCGACAAGCTTCCTCTAACTATAAGGACTTGTTTCCTCATCATGTACAACACTAACAATGAAATTGGCTGTTGGACCACGAAAAAGCGAGGCATAATGCTTGGTGTTGGTGAAGTTGCTGAAAAGTAAAGCCTTAAGTTCCATTTGGAAGAAACTATGAACGAGTGTTTCTGAATTTGGATTATCATCACTGACATATATCTGCTGCTCTTACTGAATATTCAGTATCTCTCTTGTGAAAAGTTGATATATATCAAGCAGTTTGTGCCGAAGAATGAAGCTCGATTTTATGCGCCTTACTAGACCAGCTTTCCCTTGGTAGTGCTCCGTTCAAGAAGAACAAATGCGACGCTGCTTTCTCTCTCGAACTCAAAGGTAGACGACTGTTCGTATTTCCGGGCAAGCGAGTCAAAGAGCTCATCTAACATCTCTTCCCCCAATTGCATTTGCTCCTTCAAGAGTCCCTCCAGAGCCGCTCTGCAGGACGAAGCCCTCATTTTCCCCGTTGGACGATAGGCTTCTGCTGATTCTTCAACTAACTCCACCATTTTCTTGATGCTGAAACGCCCATTCCTTTCTACTGCTTCTTTCATTTCTCGGGGGGATGCAAAATAAATCGGCAGGTTAAACTCGTCCATTTTCTCTTCACTTATAGTTCCCTACGCCAGAAAATTGAAGAAAGATACTGTCAAGGCTCATTTGTTTTGCCGAAGTACAACCCCTCATTCATAGTATTCTAATGGAGATGTTTTCCTTATTAGACATAAACATACACGGAAAAGCTTGGAAATTTTGAAAATTACGTTACAAAGTAGTGAAGAGAGTTGCAAGCCGGAGCCAACTAACATAATTTGTTTTACCTTTTTGACCATGTCCACGAGGCACGATTCCAACAAATGCATAGACCTGTTGACAGAAACTTGAGAGTGAGGAGTTCCGTCCGGACGGATGACCATGGTAAGCGCCAATAATCCTCCAAGAACAACTTCCTGTGCTCTAGCACAGAAGAAAACATCCATGTCCTTAGCGAACTGAACTGCATATGCTTCGATGACTTCTTTGTTTGCATTGGGGTAAAATATGCTGCCTTTGTTCCAGGCTGGAGAGCTCTTGTCCTCAACTGCTTTTGGAACTCCTGAAAGCCAATTAAGAGCGAAGGAAGAGCAAACAAAGTGGAGGCAGCATTTGGGGAACAAGCGGCCGTAGAATGAACCTGGCACGCCTGCTGCATGATATCGCCGGTCTGGTGGGAATGATCTGAAGAGGGTGTTGAAATCATTCCCCACATGATCGTTGAAGAATACTTGGAATTCCAGGATCTGAGAGTTGAGTCCTAGGGATTGGCACTTCTGCTCCACTGCTTGAAGAACGTTGCTCACAGCATAGAATGTGTTAGGCCCGGCCGAGCAACCGAGATCAGCGAGGCGAAAAGCTCCAGAGGAAGAGACTGCTTCAATGTCAAGATGCTCCGCTACTGCCTCCTGGATGAGTTTGCTGGCCCTGTCTATGAATGTTCTCTGCAGCAAGATGTAGCATTGAAGTCGGTCAATGTCATTTCTGGAGCTTTTGGCTTAAGCCCAATTCGAAACGGGAGAAGATACAGCAGTGATATCGCGTTCGGAAGAGAGAGAGAGAGCAGGAACTTTCGCCATAGACATTTGAAGACATCCTGGCACAAGGTTTTCTCAGAATTCTTGGGTTGGTTTCTCAGACACGGAAAAGAACGGAAACCACATATCAAACACGTTGTGCCTAACCTACCTGGTAAGAGGAGTTCCTGGAATAGCTGTGAGGCCCATCTCCACCAGCCATTGGATGTCCTTTCGAGGGGCCATCGATCGTTGAGGTCATCTCTCTGTCTCTCGCTCCGTCTCTGTGAGCGCGAACTCGTGTGACAAAAGAATGGCCGGTCTATGAAATCAGTGGAAGCTCGTTAACATCGAGGCAAAAGTTTCATAAAAAAAGTTGCGTCCGCCGTCCAGCACATGGCCTGCAAATATTTTGGTCGTAGCTTCCCGGGTCAACTCGACAAGAAACGCTAGATTCCTTCCTCTATTTCCTAGATGTCATTGGATTCTGTCTTTTTAAAGTGAAAAACTAAATAGGAGGAGGTCAAAAGACCCAGATGCTTCAATCGTTCCTTTTCATTGGGCAAATATGCAGGCCTTCCCCAGAACCAGTTGCTCCACGTTCGCCTGCAGAAAAATGTAATCTTTTAGTGTATTGAGCACTCGTACCTAAGCTTCAATAAAAGCTCAAGTTGACCAATTACTTTTGTTTAAGTCGGGCCTGGAGTTAATGAATCGCGCCATGATTCGGGCGATGTAATGTGCTTACTCCATAGACACAGGCAGTGCCTTATACAATGTTTGGAAAGGCTTTTCGCGATAACTACCGCTCACGGGGCATTGGTTTTTCGTTGGTCGGAGTATCGTAAACATAAGTAAACGATCAAAAGTAATGATACTGAGAAATTTGTGATCAATGTAAAACTTCAGAGCATATTCTGTCATTATATCAATTTGCATGCGCTCCTGCGAAAATCTCTAACCAAAAGTGAATAATGAAGGCTAATGATGCCCACGTCATCGACACGCGTGTTCGACTCGCTGGATCCGCTTAAGAAAAAACAGTAAGTTGAAACCCAGATAGGCCAGATCCGGGGGAGGTAAGGTGCAGGGAGGGCGAGGATGGTGCACTTGCGCCCAAGCAGAGATAAGCTTCGGTTGCGCTGGAGGAGAGAAGAACGAGCGGACAGAGGAAGAGACTGCCGGAGGAGACGAGGTCGCCGCGTCGCTGGCTTCTCGATACAAAGAGGAGAGAGGTGAGAGCGTGGGTACAAGAACAGAGGAGAGAGGAAAGAGAGCTTGGGGAAGTGTGGTATTTTTTAAAAAAGTAAGATGATGAGAGGACCTGGGAAAGAAGTGTTTGGATACCCTGTCAAGGTGAGGGTGCTAAGGTCCCATCTGGCCGGACGGCCCAAATTTGATATGAATAATAAATAAAAAAATAATAAATTTTTATTATTATTATTTTTAAAATTGTAGCCGTAATTTTATTTAATCTGGGCCGTCCGTTGATTGAACGGACGGCCGGATGGGACTTGGCACCTTTCACCTTGACAGGGGATCAGAGGACCTGGGGAAGACGCAAGATGATGATGATGATGAAGAGAGAGAGAGAGAGAGAGTGGATCTGAGGAAGAAACCCAAGATGATAGAAGAGAGAGGAGAGAGAGCATTCATAAATCTAGTAACATTCATTCAAATCAAGTCAAATGATTTAATTTGTTTATTTTATTTTATTTTTCCAAATCGGCTGAAGTCAGTTTACGGAAGTATCAATGCTAAAAAATTTCTTTTTTATTAAAAGATCTCATTTCATAAATTCTCTATTTTTATGAAAAATTATAGAAATAATAATTAATTAATTATATATATATATATATATATATATACAACGTGTCATATCGTGTCGAAAATTTTCATTTTCAAAAAAATGATGCATAAGCGTATCATTGTCGCGATCCTCTCGCGAGGAGGGGGCTAATGGGCCGCTCGATATCGTCTGATCGGACGCGAGCCTCTCCCAAGGTTCATTAGCCAAATCGTAACGGCTGGAAATACGTGGTCGACCTTCTATGCGGTCTGGTGACATGTGATATGTGTACATGCCAATGAGTCGCCACCAATCGTTTCTTGGAGAGTACGATCGGAAACCCTATCGAATAGTTTGGAGCATTCTATTCAATTCTGCGAAAATCAGAGAAATGAGATCGGGGATTTTGTTACGCCAACTGTCAGAGTTGACGCCATTTCGGTACCTAAGTTTGATGATTTATCTAATCCTACGATTCATGCAGATGAGTGGGGGACAGATCCTAAATCTGGGAGTTCATGCAGATAGGAATGACTACCCTATCACTCACCATCAGTAAAAATAAATGCGCAAATCAAGGATCCAAAACGTACGGATAAATCACATGAAAATAACATGGCATACCTAATAAGGCCATATTAGCTTAGAGATGTATCAATCAAGGCTGATGAGTGATTTTGACATGATCCGCCCATGAGGGGCAAAATCGTAATTTTGAGAAATTTTTGGGATAATTTTCCCTAGAAGGGAAAAATTATCATTTGAGATGAAATGTAAAGTCAAAAGATGACAGAAATAGGATTGGCCAACCAACCCATCCATTTCCTATTTTTTTTGGGAATTTTCAGAATTTTTCTGGAGTTTAGAAGTGATTTTACCATTTGAGGGGTAAAATCGTCATTTTGGGAAAAAACGAGAAGTGAAAATCTCAAACATTAGGATTGGTAGACCACCTGACCCAAACCCTAATTTTAAGCAATTTTCAAGACTCGATTGGAATAGGAAAGACGATTTACCCTTTTGAGGGGTAAAATCGTCATTTTAAAGAACAGACAAAACTCGGGAACCCAAGTAGAAGGATCGGTGACCTAACTGACCTTAATCCTTATCTTAGCGTCCTCGACTCATCTTGAATACAAGGCTGAGGCGATTTACCCTTAAAGGGTAAAGTCGTCAATTTTTAGAAGAACAGATAAGAAATCCCAAAAATTGAGGATTGACCACAGTGGTCAATCCTCAATTTTTGGGATTTTCTAGAGTGCCTAAGAATTTTTCATAATTTTTTTATATTTTTTTTGGGATTTTCTAGAATTTTCTAGCATTTTTTAGAATTTTCTAGAACTTTTCCGATTTTTTTTATTTTTTAAAATCATTTTCAATTTTTTTTATTTATAAAATGTGATTCAGACCGGGTCGACCCGACCCACTCGGGTTGGAACTCGACCCAGACCCGGACCCACTCGACCCAGCTCCAAAACGACGCCGTTCCGTTTTTTTATTATTTTTCTATTATTCGGATTTAATCTGACGGTTCCTATTGAACCACGTGGCTATTCCACGGCCGCTGGATCAGTCGACCAAAACTAACGGCTCAGATCAAAAGCCGACTATTCCCTAGCCGTCAAATCTAATTACCTAAACCTACGGCCACGATCGAACGACTCGGCTAATCCTCGACCGTTCGATCAGATTTATTATTTTTTTTTAAAATTCGATTTTTATTATCAGTTATAAAACTGATCGAACGGTCACCAAGCCCACACGTGGCATAACCTAGACCGTTCGATCATCTAATAGATTCAAACCAAAATCTAACGGCTCGGCTGACGTGGCTGCCATGTGGCATGCCATGTCAGCGCCACGTCAACACTTTTGACCGATTGACCACCACGTCATCATCTTCTTCCTCGAGCATTCTTCTTCTGCGACGGACGGCCGAGAGACTCCGGCAATGATCTGACAGTGAAATCTCGACGAAATCGCATGAAACTAACACCAATCAACTTGCAATAATATCTAGTTTAACATACCTAAGCATCAGAGTATCTCATCCACTAAATCACGAGCATCATGCAAAACGCCGAGTACGGCCATGAGAGTTCGATCGAGCAACGGAGAGCCAACCGAGCCAATTCTTTCACACAATAGTATCTACATGAGTTCAGAACACTTACCTGCAGGTCCGATTGACCTGGTTTAGGCTAGCTTGAGCCAGGGAAGCCTCAACAGGGTCGGCCATGGCGACGGGATTCAAAGGCAAGGTTCGACTCAATTTCAATGCAATCAAAGTATACAGAAGTGCTTAGTGACGTCTTAGAGATGTTTCGCACACATCAATCGCAAGAATCTTCGACCAAAAAAAAATCGCAAGAATCAAAATCGAAATGAAGATCCGCCATTAAAGGTCAGAAATGGAGCTCGAAGGTTGACTTACCGTTTTTCGAGATCCCAAGTGATGCGAGCTAGTGTGATCGACTCTGCAAAGCTCCAGCAAACTTCTCGAAGTGGAATGGTGGTTTGATTCAGCCTGAATCG
This sequence comes from Rhodomyrtus psidioides, assembly GCA_021437785.1. NCBI lineage: Eukaryota > Viridiplantae > Streptophyta > Magnoliopsida > Myrtales > Myrtaceae > Rhodomyrtus > Rhodomyrtus psidioides. Next base: position 4,701,892 of record JAILYB010000015.1, on the reverse strand, counting down.
TTGCCACCGGCCACTCACAATTCGAGCTCAAGCTTTCAATGGCCTGGGCCCGAGGGCTCTCTTTCTCTCGCGATTTCTCTCTCTTTCGATTCTGTTGATCCTCCCTAACAGAATGAACCTCTCCTCTTTTCTTTCGAAAGCCTCTAAAGGCTATATACCGATTTCCAATTTTTGGCGCCGAACGGTGGGAGCTAACGAACTCCAAATGGCACGTGGCCGTGCGTGCCATTTGGCCCAAACGGCGACGGTGACGATGGGTAACTCCGTCCAACTCAAATGGTCTTCCGGCGTGTGCAAATGGACGGGTAATTTAGTCGTTCTGTGTATGTTGACTTTCACGGCCGGTGTAACATTGACTAATCGATTTCATCTTCCTCCGGCGGCCATTGGTCATGATTCTGGTGTCAATCAATGGGGAATGGCCTGAAGAACTAAATGCCCACTAGTGCGTCTTCAATTGCAGTCGATTGGTCGATCAATTTCCCCATCAAAATTCAACCCTATACTGTTCACCTGCACGGGAGTCTGAGGAAGAAGATGGTACTGTAGCGAACCGGTTCGACCGGGCGGTCTGATCGGTTCGAACCGATTTCGACATGAAATTTTCAAAATTAACCCAAATCAGTGGGAAATTTTTGCAATTAAACCTCAGAATCGAACTTAGGGCATGAATTTTATCAAAAAAATGTGATTTTGCCCAAAAGTTCATGTTAATTTCCACAAAGCCCCAAATTTTCATTTAATTGCAATTCGGTAAATCGTGAAATTGAAGGCTCAAATGATCGAATTGGACAAAACCACCTATACCAATCGGTTTAGAATGATGAAAAGCATTGGGCAATGACTTCAATTTGCAAATGTAGTCCCTGAATTGAAAGTAATTTCAATTATGCCTAAATTCAAGGACTAAAATGCAATTAAGTATGCAATTTTGCCTAATTCATGCAATTGAACAATTTGTGCAAACAATTGGACTAAATTGCAATGAGGGATACTTAGATTGAATGTCAAGATCCTAAAAAATGTCAAAGTTGCAAATTAAAAGACTCAATTGACATTTTTTTTTTGCCAAATTCAATCATATGCGTAATAAAGGAACACATAAAATTGAATTTGAATTTGGACTTTTCATGAGTTCAAAAGGACAATGGATTTAAAATAAAAATATTGACTATTTTTACATATTTTTGCGACCTCGAATGCTATTTTTCTTAAATTTTTGAGTATTTTTCTATTTTCTAAAAATACTAAAAAATGAGCAAAATATGAAAAATTATTTTTTTTGGGTCAAAAATGATTCTTTAGGCTTGGCCAAGGCACCAAAGTTGATTTTGTAATTTTTTTTTGACTTTTTATGCATTTTTTATGAATTTTTTAAGAATAAGCTAAAAAAGGCTGATTCGAAATTAAGTGTCAATAATCGTGTCATGTCGTGTCACGTGTCGGTGTTACTTAGACGGCTTGTACTCAAAAGAAAAGTTCTGTGGCCCTATGCCTTCTGGAATACTTCCAGTAAATGAAGCAACAATTATGAGAGCTGAACGTGCACTCAATTGGACTGTTCCTTACATGTTCTCTACTCTAGACGTTGATGGTGAAAAGACTGGAAGCATTTGCAGATAAGATTCCGTGTGAGATATGTTCTTTTCTTCTTGGATAATGAGGAAAAAAAAAAAAAACTTCAGATAAGTGGAACTCTGGACTCATGAAATACCAGGCTAACCGCATGGTTGATGAACATATGAGCCAAAGCCCGGACGGGTGACCCGAACATGGAATTGTTTGCACTTGGCTGTGTTATTTTTGTCCTCAAAGCTGTTCCGGGATTTCAGTACTTCTAACTATAGTGTGGATACAATCAAGGAGTCATAATACGAGAACAAGAAAATCATTGAAGTTTCTTTAGATATCAATGACTCGTTCATAACCACGGATTGATACTGGGTAAAGTTCCTTTGAAAAAAACTATGAACGAGTGTTCTGAGATTGGATTATCATCAATAACATGTATCTGCTGCTCTCATTGAATATTTATTGAATATCTCCGTCGGAACAAGTTGATAGATATTAAAGCAGCTTGTGGGGAAGAATGAAGCTCGATTCTATGGGTCTTCCTACACCAGCTTTCCCTCAGTTGGTAGTGCTCCGTTCAAGAAGAACAAACGTTATGCTCCTTTCCCTCGCGAACTCGTAGATAGACGACCCTTCGTATTTCCGGGCGTACGAGTCAAAGAACTCATCCAATATCGCTTCCCCGAATCGCATTTGCTCCTTCAAGAGTCCCTCCAGAAGCGCTCTCTCTGAAGAAGCCATCATTGTCCCCGTTGGCGGATCGATTTTTGCTGGGTCATCAACTAGCTCCACCATTTTCTTGATGCTGAAATGGCCATTCCTTTCTACTGCTTCTTTCATTTCTCGGGGGGACGCAAAATACATCGGCACGTTAAACTCGTCCATTCTCTCTTCACTTATAGCTCCCTACACCAAAAAATTGAAGAAGCATACTGTGAAGGCTCATTTGTTTTGCCCGACCCCTCATTCCTAGTATTGTAATGGAGACCTTTTTCTTATTTGACGGAATTATACACACGAAATCTAGGAATATCAACATATATTTCCGACAGCAATGGAGAGAATTGCGAGCAGGACTCAGAATAACATCAGTTGTTTTACCTTCTTCACCATGTCCACGAGGCAACATTCCAGCAAATCTATACTTCTGTTGACAAAAGCTTGAGAATGAGGAATTCCGTCCCGGCGGGTGGGGATGATAAGTGCCATCAATCCTCCGAGAACAACTTCTGCTGCTCTAGCACAGAAAAACACCTCCATGTCCTTAGCGAACTGAGCTGCATATGCTTCGATGACTTCTTTGTTCGCATTGGAGTAAAATATCCTGCCTTTGTTCCAGGCTGGAGAGCTCTTGTCCTCAACTTCTTTTGGTACTTCTGAAAGCCAATGAAGAGTGAAGGAAGAGCAAACAAAGTGGAGACAGCTTTTGGGGAATAAGCGGCCGTAGAATGAACCCGGCACGCCAGCTGCGTGATATCGCCGGTCTGGTGGGAATGATCTGAAGAGGGTGTTAAAGTCATTCCCCACATGATCGTTGAAAAATACTTGGAATTCCAGGATCTGAGGGTTGAGTCCTAGGGATTGGCACTTCTGCTCCACTGCTTGAAGAACATTGCTCACAGCATAGAATGTGTTAGGCCCGGCCGAGCAACCGAGATCGGCGAGGAGAAAAGCTCCGGAGGAAGAGAATGCTTCGATGTCGAGATGCTCAGCTACTGCCTCCTGGATGAGTTTGCGGGCGCTGTCTATGAACATTCTCTGCAGCAAGACAACGCAATGAAGTCAGTCAATGTCATTTCTGGAGTGTTTGGCTTAAGCCCAATTCGAAGTGGTACAAGTTACTGCAGTGATGCTGTGCCAAGTCATGCGTTTAGGAAGCATGAGAGAGAGAGAGAGCAGGAACTTTTCTCATAGACATTCGAAAACATCCTGGAACGAGGTATTCTCGAAATTCTTGGGTTGGTTTCTCAAACCAGATCAGACATGTAAAAGAAGTGAAACCACGTATCAACAAGGTGTGCCTAACCTACCTGACCAGTGGAGTTTCTGAAGTAGCTGTGAGGCCCATCTCCACCACTCATTGGATTTCCTTTCGAGGGTCCATCCATCGTTGAGGGCATCTCTCTCTGTCTCTTCCTCTCTCGCCGTCTCTGTGAGCGCGAACTCGTGTGACAAAGAATGCCTGGTCTATAACGTGATGAAATCAGCAGAAGGTCAATGGTACATCTGCTAAATCTTTTAACATCGGCTCTTAAATGTAGAAAAGTGTCATGTGGCGATTCTGTGAACAGGAGTAATCTCGAAATTCAGGAAATTAATGGCTAAAATCTTCGGTAAATTATACGAATGTAAACCGAATTGAAGTTTGACTCAACGGAAAAGTTTAGAAAGTACAATTCTTACAAACAGACCAATGCATAAAAATTTCGCCGGAGCTTGACTCAACAACAAAGCCTGGATTCGCTTAGACTCTACACCGGAGTTTGACTCGACGGCAAAGCGTCTGGAATAAAGATAAATGCCAGAGTTTGACTCGGCGACGATAATCTGAAAGTCATAGCCAAAAAATTTAAAGTTCAATGTAGACAGTAAACATAAAGATAAATTTATTTGATTTGTTCGGGAGGTTTCTTGAATGGATGCTTGGTGGAACTTATAATAGTGGAACAAATTAAAAGTCAACGGACCACGTTATACATATTAGCTTAAAAATTCATGGATCATTTACGTCGTTATCCTTTTTATTGGCCAATTGTATGCAGCACGTCCCTTGCAAATTTTTGTTTATAGCTTCCAACGTGGATTTCGATCGGACAGGCAAGATTCCTGCATCTTCTTTACTTTTTGAGGAAATTAACTAAAAAAATGGAGGTCAAAAGGCCATATGTATGCTTTACCTTCTTAGTTCTTATAGTGCAATATGGCAGGCCTCCCACAAAACCTGTTAGTCGTACCTAAGCTTCAATACAACAGATCTGGGAGCAACATCTTCAGCACGCCCCTTACCTGCGGACGGACTCTTGGCTTCAAGCAAGACTAGAAGACCCAATCTCCCTTCCATCCTTCGACCTGACCGCCTGCCTTCTTCGGTGCATCTGGAAGTCAAGAAACAGTTTCGTATTCAGAGGTCAGAAGCCTCAAGCAGAAGACTATGCTGGAAAGCTACGGAAAAATGGAGTCATAAAAGATCGAAGCTTCATGCCAGACCGACCGCCCTCACCTCTTAAATGGGACCCACCGACTGGGAACCAAACGTGGCTGCGTCGGTTGGAGGCGAGATCACTGGCGGAGCGATCGCGGGCGTCCTTCCGAGAGACTCGTGCGGGCTTCTACTCGACGGATTCGTTGGAAAGATCAAATCTTGCAAACCTCTGGTGGTAGCTGAAGCATACGCACTAGTGATGGTGGAGGCCGGTCAGGGGTTCCTCAAAGCCAAAAAAGGGAGAAGATATTGGGTGGACCAGGGCCAACACGTCACCTCCAATGTTACAGTCACATCGAAGGCCAAAATAGTTATCTGTATGTTGCTTAGGGTGCGCATGAAATCTTGCCAACTTCTCAATTTCCTTGCTAGAAGTCGATTTGGCAGGGAAATTCGTTTGATAAAAATACTGTCGAAGTAGAAATTCGTTTGGTAAAAAAATTGACTTCTGGCAAGATTTTCTACTTCTAGCAAGATTTCTAACTTCTGGCAAGATTTTTGAGTGATTTTGAGAAGTAAAAAATTTTCACTTCTCCCCTTGAGAAGTCATTCTCTCGGGACCAGTCGGTCGTCGGCTGCCGCCGCCGCCGCCGCCACCGGTTGCCCGCAGCCGATCGCTGCCGCCGCCGCCGCCGGTCTCCGATCGCCGTCGCCGGTAGCCGGCCGCCGCCGCAGTCGGTCGCCGGCCGCCACCGCCGCCGGCGGTCACCGATCGCCGCCGCAGTCGGTCGCCGGCCGCCACCGCCGCCGGCGGTCACCGATCGCCGCCGCTGGTCGCCGGCCGCGGCTTGCCAACGGTCGAAACATTTTTTTCATAATGTTTCGAACATCGTTTTTTTTAATTGTTATCAAACGCATTTTTCTATCAGAAATCAACTTCTGAAGCAGAAGTTGAAAATTCAACTTCCACTTCAAAGCAAAAGCTGAAAAAATGACTTCTTTGCCAGAAGTCATTCTTGACTCCGGCAAGATTTCATGCGCATCCTTAAAGACCAAGCTCAGGATGAACACAAAGAACCTTTTGAGCATCACAACCGTCTGATCGGTCTATGCCTTTTGAATAGTTGGAAGTTGACTAATCACATTATCGGGCCTGATTAACAGCACTAGGCATCAGAGAGGGCAAAAAAAAGTTCATTATCATAGAGCAGAGGGCAAATGATGGTTGACTTCCGTGACTTCCGAGCTTCTTGATCGAACTATAATGAAAATGCTTCGTGTCATCGCCTTTCTTAACTGTAGCCAAAGCGGAATCGCACGGCGTTTGAAAGTGCGCACTGGTCACAGCTAGAGGTGGCAAAATGGGTCCAGAACCCACATTTGGCCCATATTTGATGGTGGTGGGTCAAAAATGGGTTAGTTTAAGTACTTAAATGGGTCATAAATGGGTTGCTTAAAAACTTTATGGGTCATAAAAGGGTTTCAAATGGGCCATAAATGGGTTAGCTAAGAAAACTATCTTAAGGCAATCATAAATAAGTTTTGTGAATATTTTTTTAAAAATCTAATTTTTTAATATTTTAATAATTTGTTTTTTATATAATTTTTTTTCTTTTCTATTTTCTTTTTTCTCCTGCCTTGGTCGTCGCTCTACTTTGGCCGCCAATGGTCACCACTGCCCACCTCCGGTCACCATCACCAACCACCACCCTCCGCCGCCGCCGGCCGTCGACCGCCGCCACAGTGCGTGTACGAGTCAATTAGTATTGAAGTCTTTTAACTTAACTCGGCAAGATAAACCAGAATCGAGTACGAGTCAGCGTCGAAACCTGCCGGAGCACCTCCCTTCCCGAGCTCCGATTACGCCCCCTACGCCTTCAGAAGCGGCAGCCCGTGCGGGGAGAGCTACAGCTTCGGCGACGGAGGTGGCGAACAGCAGTTTGAGGGGACGACGATGGCAGGAAGCAGGCAACGGTCAACAGTGGCGAGCAGATGTCGCAGGTGGCCGATTATAATAAAAAATTATTTTATAAAGAAAAAATTTAAATTTTTTCAGAAAAATTCAATTGCATGTTTTAGCAATATAATTTTTCTTAATAAATTATAAGAAATAAATATTTCATAATTTAGCTAAATATATAAGTATTTAAGTAATACGGGTCGGGTCGGGTATGGGTCGGGTATGGGTTGGGTCGGGTATGGGTCACTAAATTTGCATTGAATGAATATGGGTCAAAACGGGTTAAATGGGTCAATATGGGTCGGACCATATTCGACCCGACCCATACCCGACCCGACCCACCCATTTGACGCCTCTAGTCACAGCGAGGCTGTGACGTCCTGGAATTTCGACGTCCGTAAGAAAATTATAAATTTTAGGACGGAAAATAAATTTGGAGTTGGAGGATTTAAAAGACGATGATTGGTCGTTCCGAAACGTCCGTCAGAAAAGTCAAGTTTGAATCGTCAAACTTTGACCCGTAAAATCGAGACTCATTGCGCGTAAATTTAACTTTTAGCGAACCCAAAATGAAGAAATTCCAATTTTATCCTCGATCGGTCGAGCCAAATGATCGTCCGATGCGTATTTGTGAAATTACCCTTTTGCCCTTATTTAAACTTAAATAAGACAAAATCTTTAATTGGATTTGATTTTATTTTTTTGTGGACCCCACGCTTTACTCTCTCTTCATCCGAAAATTTGAAGAAGATCCTTGGCAAATTTGTGGACCCCATTTTGGAAAGTCTCCGTTCTTTTTTTGACCTTTCCACTCTTGTTAGTTAGACCTGTCAAAATGGGTCCAGAACCCATTTAATAACCCAATAACATCTCAACGGATTATAAATGAGTCAATGTAAATTTTGTAGGCCAGCATAATGGATTTAAAAAATAAAAAGACCAAAACAAGTGGGTTGTAAATGAGCCCATCATGAACCCATTTAACCCATCTACCATCATCTTCTTCTTCGGTTCTTCTCTCACTTCAGGTCTCAATCCATTCCACACGGATCTCATTCGCCGCCGCCCCACCGCCTTCGCCACAACCTTCTACGACGGCACACTCTCTCTAACTTTTTCCTTCTTAGAACTGTCCGATCTGTGAATTTCTTTCTTCTCCCAAATAGAACTCGTTTGTGAAAATGGAAGTTCTGTTCAACGGCTTCTTCGTCTTCTTCCTCTTCTTCTTCTTCTTCTTCTTCTTCTTATTCTTTACTTTGTTGGGTATTTCGTTTCTTGATCATGAGTTCCTCTTCGACTTGATTATATATTGGGCTGCCAATCTTTTCTTTTTCCTTTCCCTTTTCGTTTTTTCTGAATCGATTACTGGTGGAGGGAGTATTTTGTTGTTTTGTGTCTGCTAATTTAGCTAAAATTGTTTCTTTGTGACGGCCTCATGGTTGTCCAGTTCTCCCTGTCCAGTTCTCCTTTTTTTTTCTAGATCATTTTCGCAGTTTAGTGATGGAACTGATGGATTTCTCGTAGCCCAGTTTCTCACAATGCCAACTCTGTTTCAAAGAATGAACCTTGGAGAATTTTGTTTCCTGTTCGATCTTTTGTCTGACGGGAGAGTTGTGGCTGCCAGTGGTGAGGCCAACGAGGGTGGAGATGGGAGGAGCCAAGGTGGTCTCCGTAGCTTCCCTTCTCAAGGAGAAACCATATTAAAAAAAAAGAAATCAATTTTTTTAAAAGAAATGAAAATAAAAGAAATGTCAGATTAAAAATTAAAAAAATTTAAAAGAAAGAAAAATAAAACATTCAGATTTTTTTTTGAAGTTATGGTAAAAAATATTAATTGTCCATATTAATTTTGTAATGCAAACTTTTCAAAAGTTTATAATAAATAAGGACAGAAGGACAGCAGAAGTGCCAATATTTGTGTACGGCGCCCACTTTAGTGCCATTTTTTTCGTCGGCTCACTTAAGTGCCAATATTTGTCTTCGGCGATCACTTTAGTGCCAATTTCGGCCAAAAACGATTAGTTAAGTGCCAATTTCGGCCAAACAATACACGTGTCATTTGTTTTTTATTAATTTTTTAATATTATGTGTCAATTTTTTTAAAAAATCAAATACACGTGGATGCCACGTGGATTTTCAACCATTACAATAGTTATTTTTTTTTAAAAAAATTGAACTTAAATTATAAAATACCCTAAAAATGAAAGAAAAAAAAACTCGGCCTCCCCCTTCTGCCATCGTCTTCTTCTTCTTCTGTTGGCTTCTTCTTCTTCTTCTTCCTTGGTCTTCCCTGTAGCCCCATCAGCACCACCTGCACCACCGAGCCTCGCCTCACCGTCGTTACCGCCACGCCTCATCGACTCGACACCAAGCCGCTACCCTGTGACGCCGAGATCCACGAGCCCCAACTGCGCGAGACGCACTCGCTGCTCAAGTCCCTACGCCACTACCAGCAGCCGTCGGTCTTCCTCGATGCCTACCGAGCTCGCCGTCCCGAGCTCGAGTTGCGAGACGCCCGAAATTCCTCCGACCCACAACCCACCAAGACCCACAGATCCAAGAACCCAAATCTGCGAATTTGAAGACCCGACGTTGTCCCAATCGTCCCGACGGCGGTTACCGACTCCTCCGGCCATTCGCCTCTATCCCCTGCCTAAGCTTTCTCGGCTGAGCTCCTTCAGCCGCTCGGCGACTTGCCGACCAAGACCCATAGATCCGAGAACCCAGATCTACGAATTCGAAGACCCGACATTGTCCCAATCGCCTCGACGGCGGTTACCGACTCCTTCGGCCATTCGCCTCTGTCATCTGCCTAAGCTTTCTCGGCTGAGCTCCTTCAGCCGCTCGACGACTTGCTCCCGAAGCCGCCATCAGCTCCGACTCCTCAAGTCGGCCGCCGCTCCATGAAACCCGAAGCCACCCGACGCCCACGCTACCCACTCCGACTTTTGCTCAGTCCGTCGCCATCGGAAAACCAACAATCCGAGGCCTCTACACCCCTTTTGCTCAGTCCGTCGCCCCGGCGACCCCCCCTCGGCCATCCTCCACCCCTCACCGGCCATTGCCGGCCATGGCGGGGGGCGGCGGCGGCAAGGGTCACGCCCTTTGCCACTGCAAACCTTTTTTTAATTTAAAATTTTGGTTTTTTTTTTTAGTTTTTTAGTTCATTTAATATTAAGTTTTTTAATATTAAGTATTTTCACTGATTTTTAATTTATTTTTTTCTGACGTGGAAGCTCCGGCGAGCCTCCGGCAAGCCACGTAGGCGCTACATATGCTTTCCGGCAAGCCACGTCGGACTTGGCACTGAAATGATCATTTTTTTTTAAATTGGCACTTAAGTGATCCGAAAACACAATGGCACTAAAGTGAGCACCGTACACAAATATTGGCACTTCTGCTGTCCTTCTGCCATAAATAAGTCTTCTTAGATTGGATTAAATACATATGTGTTTTAGTAATATGGGTAGGGTCGGGTATGAGTCAGGTTGGGTATGGGTCAACAAATTAGTACTTTACATAAATGGGTCATAAATGGATTGATGGGTCAATTTGGGCCGGACTATTTATGACCCGACCTAAACCCGACCCAACCCCACCCGTTTGATAGGTCTAATTCTATTCTTGCTTTTTCCTTATGTCAGCAAGGCTGACCTCATCATAATTGGTAGCCAAGCTCTTATAGACCCACGTAACATACTCTCTCTCTTTACTGTAGATGGAAGACACACTTGTTGTCATCTAAGTAGCACTGATACTGATACCGACACCGACAAGTGGACACGACATGACACGATAGGCCGACACGTCATTTCTTAAAAATAGAAAAATTCGACACGTCGGGGACACGTTATATATTAATTTATATATATACATATATATGATAAATGATCATTTTTATGATTCTTTCAATTAAATTAATTTGATATAAAAAGAGAGCTTATAGATAATCATTGTTTTGCCTTAAAATCCTAACAATGTTGATTAAAAATTGCAACAAATGAGAAATTTGTAGTAAAAATCATTTGATCAGCTTACATTTGGTCGTGGCATGTAACTGAAAATTAATCTAAACATTTTTACTTCCCCTTGTGAATGGATTTATCAAGATATGGGATTCCTTATATTTGGTTGTGTGAGGACTTAAACTCGTGTAACGAGCCAAACCACTTGAAACATATTTATTGGTTCAAGTTGAATTGAGCAGAAGCCCATGTGTGCTTGCCAATGAAGGAGTGAGAGATGAGTAACAAACATTGGAATTGCAACAAATTATCAAGGGACCTTTTGTCATGCCCCGCACTCCCAGCGAGCACATCACATCAAACCAAGGCCAATAAATAAATCCCAAGAACATCCCACGGCCTAAAATGAAGTGAGATGCACATGCGGAAGGGAACAACAACCCTGACATAAAAAGAACAGATGGAAATTTGGACAAACAGCAAAGCACACACTTATATACACCTTGCAACCATCCAATACAACAGTGGAAAGGAAAGAACAAAAGATGAAGCCGCACACCTGGGTAGGAAATAGGAACGGAAGCTTAAGCTAAAGGTTACCGCTTAACCCTTTCCCAAATTCTAACATCAAAATCGTTCCTAATCCTAGTGTTCCTAAACCCCTTCATCACACTATTCGAAAGAACCACTCGATCCGTTGCTTCCGTCGTCCTCTTCGTCGTCTGGGTTGTAGTCAGAAAATATCTCGGATGGCACCTCTTCAGACGGTTCCTCTGATTCCTCCTCAGTTTCTTCATTGTCACACACATCAGAATCCTCAAGCTCATCGACAGAGAGCACGATGTAGTTCCTATGTTCTTCCGTAGGAGAAGACTTTGACTTTTTCGAAATGTTCCTCGCATCTCCTGTTGATGTTAGATCCTCCACTTCTATCTCCGGTCGGGACGGATGACACCAGTTAGGAGCTACCTCTGAAGGAACATCCTCGGGCAGTAGAGGCCCCATCAAGTTGCTATTACCCAGTCGACGGAACCATGCCTCAAAACAGTGGGGCTGTAACTCCATTTTACCTTCGTCTACCCAGACGGTTGTGCGTTTCCTTACATACACAATACCTTTCCTAGCAGGGAACTCATCAAAAAGGGCGATCGTATGCTTTGGATCGCCCAGTCGGATTGGCAGCATGGTTAAGGCTTAGAGTCTGAAAAATATGTCCCACTACGGGGTGAGATTTACATCCCAGTAAGTGAAACCCAACCTAAACTAAACCACTAGTCCCACTAGACCACACAATAATGCAACAAGATGCAGGGAATTCAGCAAGCAATGGCATATGGAAAATGATCATCATTTCTTTCAAGTACTTGATATAAAGAAATAACCATCAAGCACACAACATCACTAGTGACCCAAACTTCACACATTAGCACAGAATAGATTCTCATTTATACTAGTGATATCACACAAATCCCATTTCCAAGGTATATAAACCTCAATATAATTCAAGGCACTCTAGCCATGACAACCGGGGCACCATGCCAACATATTTGCATCGAGGCATCATAGCCATGCAATAACTGGGGCACCAAGCCATTATATTTCTCGGGGCACCAAGCCAATTCGATCTCTGGGGCACCAAGCCAACGATCGATAAATGCTTTATAGCATAGACTTTATAGTCAGTGCAATTCATCAAGACTCGTTAGCCATTCAATATCACACATGGGCTCACTAGCCAAACCACAACCACAATTGCCAATGCATCACAATCAATTCAATTGCACACTACTAAACACCATGCTTTTACCATACAAACCTGCTACTCAATACAACCATCCAGTAGCGTCCTAGGGTTCAAGTAAGGGTTTAGGAACAACTTACCTCAAGCAATTAGCAAAAATCCACTTCGATCGATTTTCCTTAACCCCACAAGTGTTCGGCAACCCAAGGTTCTCGTACCATCCTAGGAAATTCATCAATTTTGGATCAAAATCCAATCAATTCTCACTTCCTTGATACCAATCCCTCAATAATTAATCAAATGGCAACTCAAGAGGCCTTATCAAATGATCGAATACACCACAATAGTTTCACGAACCCTTTATATACTCGGTTCATTCAGCCACTTACAGGACAGAATATAACTTGAGGTGTCATGCACAATATGGCCCTTAAATCACTTCCAAATCTCAATCCACTTCATACACTTCCAATTAACACCTCATACAACATCTCATAAGGTCTCATGAGTTATTTTGAAATCAAAATACCACCTAAAGCATCCCCAACAGAACCGGTCAGAACAGGGCATAAACACAGCACAACCGGTTTCAATCCAACCGTACATATCAACCCACAAATCATCTCTAGGCTCCAAATTCTCATGAGTTACACTCACTAACATCTCAATATAAGTGTTGGGGAGGCTCACCAGAAATTTTGGAAAGAAACAACAACCCAAAACCCTCCAACAACTCAGTTTCTTCTCGGTACGCAATGATAAGTTTTCTGGTCAGTTTTGATCATCCAAAATTAGTCATGAAAACCTATTTTAACACCACCAAAATTGTGACCAAAGCTCATCCAACATGAGTACTAGATGTTATGAAGATCTCACAAAAAGTTTGAGGTCATTTGGAATTTCTAAGAGCTAGAACCAACACATTTCCTCAGCTAGCTCAGAATCTGTCCATTTTTCTTCCAAAAATTTCCATAAATTAACCAGACCTCCAATGGACACGAAACCAATTGAAAATTATCAAGGACATCTTGAACTAACCTGTGGTGGTCGGCGGCGGCGAGACGACGACAGGAGGGGCCGGTCGTACGGACCGAACAGAGGCACAGAAACTAGTCTTCTGGGCAGTTTTTGGTTGAGGTGAAATTGAAGATGAAAATGAAGAAAATGGAGGAGGGGAAAGGGGTGGTCGACCAATATGAAGCTAGGGAGGATATCTATCAAATAATTGGTGCAAGTTTGATAAGATAGTCATTAATGGTGATTAGGACAAGGCTTAACCCTAGTGTGACACTTGGCAAGGTCTCAATTATTGGTCTTCCTACTTTGACTTCCTTTGACCCATTTTCCCTCCATATTTTCGACAGCTACTAGGGAGTGCTAATTGATCATTTTGACCTTCAAATATCCTTAAGGCAAAGACAAATGGGCGAGGGGTAAATCAGTCATTTGGCATTTTTTGTCAGAAAATTCATTTTTCTCATTTTGAGTGACCATTGGCGAGAAGACGTCAAATCCTTTTCCAATTTTGAAATTCTTCATTTTCAATTGCCAATTTTGAGCTTCCATTTCGTGATCAATCGTCCGTCGATCGTAACTTCAGTTTGTCTCGAACTAACGGGGCGGCTTTTGCAGACGTTATACGTATCGACTCTGTGACTCTCGTCACACTTAGGACGACTCAGGATAAGACGACCTTGGTTGTCATGTAATTGTGAGGGTTCATTACTAGTTCCGACGGTCTCGATCGTCATTGTCCGATGTAGGAAAACGTCGCAAATTATACATTGGTTTTACGGCATCACCTGCGTCCCAATCGTATAACGCTAGCAATGAATTCCTTAATCGTTATTCGATCGGCCTTTATTGGCTCTAAATGTTCCCTAGACAATCCTTATGGTCAAAGCGTCATTTTCTTTTCAAGTTTTTTAGGTCCACGTACCTTGTCATGCGTTAGCCTTTCCCTTCTGGTTAGTCTACTCAGGATTGATCAGATCCGAGCGAAATAAAACTGAAATACATCGATAGATTCTTCTCATTCCATAGTCTCAAAATGACAGAAAATTCAGAATGTTACACCTTTGGTTTGCACTCATGAGCAACGCCTATGCAGATTCACATGATTTCTTTGCTATATCCTCCGTCTCATTAGGAAGGGCAAATGATAGGGAGAATAAGAAAAAAACAATAGGAGATTCATGAGTCCCACATTGATCTTGAGAAAAAAAAAGACAACTATGAAATCTCTTTAAGAAGTTAGAAATGACACCTAGAGGGCTTACAAGTTGAAAGAAAAGGTCTCACATTTACTATCTAGTGAGGATAGCAAGTATGACGGATTTTTAAAATGTCAAGGATGACACATGGATGCTTACTTCTCTTGGCTATTTGGTTAAGTTGAAGTGTAGTATAAATATTATTTTTTATTGGAAAGGCCCTTCCTAATAGCTTGCTATTAAGGGTTTCCTAGTGTTGGCTTGGCAAGCTTATTTTTTTTTTAAAATAAATAAAAGCTCGACACGTATGTCGGGGGCGTGTCCACTGCGTTGACCACGTGTCGGATTTCGAACACGCGGTCAACGCGTGTCAGGGACGTGTCCGAGAGTGTCGGATGCGTGTCCGTGTCCGACACCTACACACACCCCCTTTATACGTGTCGGTGCTTCATAGGCTGTCATTCTTCCTTATTTAAGTTCTGCAACTTCATCTTCTTCTTTTATCTTCTTTGTAACTCGCCTGACCACTCCTCCCTCCTATTCAACCCATCCGACACCACCATCCATCATCTACCTCGCCGCAAGCCACTCACTGTCGTGCCAGCTTCCGGCTGACGCCGTCACACCTCCCTCGGAGCTTCCAGTTTTGCTGTCGCGCCACCCCTAAACCCGCAGGAGTTTACAAGTAGGGAGCCAACGTGGCTCGCACAGCCGTGCTCCGTCCCCAGCCTCGACGCTTTTGCTTTGTGTCGTCGCCTCTGCTCATCGCTTCGTCACAGCCTGAGACGAGCCTTCCTCTGGAACCCGAAGGCCTCGACGACGCGCCGGACCACCCTCAATCGTTGCCTCCTTCTGACCTTCATGGTTTCGTGCCAGTCGACGTTCCAGACGCTGGTCTGTTATGGTTCCGTGTCCCCCGGCATCCACCCGGTCACCCAAAGCTCCTGCTTTGCCGTAGACGCTACTATTTGGTCCCTGGTTCACTGACCCGACGCCTCTGCTGGTTGTCCCGACGCCAACTCGCCATTGACCTGCCATTCAGAGTTGCTGTCCAACCTCCAGCTCATTGTTCCAAGGCACTCGATACCTGCTTGGACCACCCCCAGCTCGCCCAACTCCCTGGTTGTTGGTTCAAGGTCTGCTCGCCACTATTTGGCTATTGAGAGACTAGCATGGACAGAGGTCAGCACGACACTCCGATGCCTCTGTCCGTGCTTCCCGATGCCCCCAAAAACCACCACTAGCCCTGTTCGAAGTTACTCGATCATCCTAGACCCTAAACCGACCATCCATAGCCATTGTTTAGTTATGGGTTAGCCGAGCCGATGCCGAACTCCCCTGGAACTCGAGAGTTCCCCCACCACCTTGCGCTTCCTCGGACCCGCGAGCCATCACCATCCGTTCCCAAACCTTAGCCACCCTCGCATAGGTGCGGGCAACCCGGAGCTTCCGACGCCGTGCCGGTGAAGCCCTGAAGGACCCAAGGCCAGCTCGTGTTCCTTTGAGCTGTGGGAGCCACGTCGGGCCTTGTGCCAGTCTGTGCCGGGCCATGTGCCAGCTAAGATCGGGCAGTGACCCAACCATGTCCGGCCCGTGTGCCAGTCTGTCTAGGCCATGGCCGGGCCCTTGTGCCCGAGAAGTTGTACCCGTGTGATCGGGCCGCGCCCGTGCCGTGTCTTGGTTTGTGACCTAGTTCGTGCCTGAACCAAATTCCCAAGGATCGTTGCTGTACTCGCCTTATACCGTTAACTGAACCCCTAACGTCTGAATAGTGCGTTAATTGCATTTGAGGATTAGATTTATTGTTGATAATTACTAATTAGATTATTTAGCTAGGGCTGGACAATTTATTTAACTGTGATTAAATATATTATCTGAAGTCAGGTTTTGGAAGACGTTCACGCGTATCGACTCAGTGATTCTCATCACACTTAGGATGGCTCAAGTCACGACGACTTTGGTTGTCATGTAATTGCGAAGGTTTATTACTAGTTCCGGAGGTCGTGATCGTATGAGTTCGATTTAGGAAATGTTTGCAAATCATACGTTGGTTAAACGGAGTCACCCGTGCTCCAATCGTATAACGGTAGCAATGAATTCATTAATCGTTCGGCTCTAAATATTCTCTCGATAATCCTTATGGTCAAAGTGCCATTCCTTATTCGAGTTCCTAGGTCCACGTACTTGTCATGCGTTAGCCTTTCCCTTTCTAGTCAGTTAACTCGAATTGATCAGATCTAAGCGAGATAAAACTGAAATACATCGATAGATTTCTTCTCATTCATACATCTTGAAATGGTCGAAAATTCAGAATGTCACAACACTTCTAGAGGATTGTCATAGAAAGGATGAAATTACTTAAAAAATGGATAACCCTGCTATTATATCTTTTCTCTAGCGATTTATTATGTTGATATCAATTTTAGAGAGCTTATATTGCCCACTATTTCGCTTATGCTTCCAACAATTTCTATAGCCAAATTTTTATAGATTGTGAATAAGACTTTTAGAGACTTGTCATGGAATGGGTGAAGTTGCTTATAAAATGGAGGAACCATGCTATTATAACATTTCTCTAACCATTTGTTATGCTGACATCAATTTCAGAGAGCTTATATTGCCGACTATTTTTTTCACGCCCCGAATCCAACGAGCGCGCGAGCATCCCATCAGGCCATTCAATAGCTTGATTGTCTCCCAGGATCCTTCATTAACCTTAACTCACTAACTTCATACCATAAAAATGCATAAGCGAAAACGAGACAACGACTCCTTCACTTTCCATACAAAAGATGACTTTAGGACTGTTGACACCTAATTTTTTTTACCATTTATTATTGTGATTTTTATTCTTTAAAATTAATTAAAAATATCAAAAAAGGTCATAAAATCACAAAATCAACTTTGGAAGCCTTGGTTTAGCCTTAGGAACCAATTTTGAACAAAAAATATTTTTCGGTATTTTTAATATTTTTCGAGTTTATTTAATTATAAAAATACCCAAAAAATCAGAAAAATACCATTCGTGGTCAGAAAAATACCCAAAAATATTCAATAATTTTGTTTTAATTTCCTCTTCAAGTGTGTCACTTTAAATCTCAAAAATTCGGCTCGGGTCACTATGTTCCTTCACAAACATAAACCCGAACCGAGCCTATAAAAAAAAAAATCATTTTCGAGTCTTTTAGTTTTCAATTCTCACTTTTTATAAGCTATGACATTGGATTCTAAAGCCTTAAAGTGCAATTAGGTCAATTTGCCCTCCAATTTAATCAATTTTTACCAAAAGGGCTTAATTGCACATTTTTCTTTCAATTAGTCCCCGGTTTCACGGATGTATACGTATGCTCTACGTATTTATACGTCATACGTATTTATACGTTATGCATATTTGTACTGTTTGGTAACCTCTTTAACTTTTGTAATAATAATAATGGTTATTATTTTTAACACCTTTGTTAGTGCCTTTTTTTAGCATTTTTGTATTGTGAGTGCTATTGCTAGTGCTATTTTTAAATAGCATTTTTGTATTATAAATTGTGAGTGCTATTGTTAGTGCTATTTTTAAATGACATTTATTTATCATAAATTGTGAGTGCTATTGTTAGTGCTATTTTTAAATGGCATTTATTTATCATAAATTGTGAGTGCTATTATTAGATAGAATTTATAATTGTTAGTGCTATTTTTAAATAGCATTTTTGTATTATAAATTGTGAGTGCTATTGTTAGTGCTATTTTTAAATAGCATTTTTGTATTATAAATTGTGAGTGCTATTGTTAGTGCTATTTTTAAATGTCATTTATTTGTGAGTGCTATTTTTAGATAGAATTTATAATTGTTAGTGCTATTTTTAAATACAATTTATTTGAAGGTATTTTTGGCTATAAAAGGATGGCAAGAGTTTTGAGGTTGAGGGGGGAGACATTTTGTAGAGTGTGCAAATTTTTGAGAGCTTAGAGAGAAGAACACAAACACTCTCTATATTCTCATAATCTTGAGTGAGCAAAATATACTAAGTTCGGAATATTGATTCCGCATATTGCTAGCACAATTGTTGTGGAGTTATTAGTCGTCTCCCCGTTCGTCAATTGGTGGTGCGTCCGAACTAGATGCCTAACACTTGTGGAGGCTGAGATCGAAGAACATCGAACCGACACCTCCGTTCAAGCACGCTACGAGAGGTAATCTATTTACTCCCTTTGAGACTTTGTGATTTTTTTTTCGATTGAAATGCACGAAGTACGCCTCTGGAGATACATGTATGGGTTGTTATTTATTTCCGCTACGTGTTACGTGGATCCCAACAGTGGTATCAGAGCCAATCCTTAGGTGTTTTCGTGCATTTAATTGATTTTTTGCAATTTTTGCAATACTATGGCCAATATGTATTAACGAATTGTTCGTCTTACATGGCTAATGGAGGTTGATTATTTTATATGATAAATTAATCAACGTAGCAAAAATTGAGACTAAATCAATTTTGAATCGAAAATTTATGGCTATCTTATTTTACATAAAAATTCTGAATATGATTCAACGTAGAATTTTTATTGTGCCTTCCTAAGTTTTAAATTGTGAATTTATTACTTACGTGGAAGGGTGGTGATCATGGAAAAATCCCTAATCAATGTGATTGATGTATATATGAATGTATGATGATTATTTATATATTTGGGGTTGTAATTATTAAATGGAGGCTGCGTACTCCTTTTATTTTTCATGTAATCTTTATTTTTAGCATAGTCAATTGTTGATGTAAATGCTACGAGGATTACGTGGGGGAGCCTTTTAAGTCGGCGAGCTCTTTGGGGCCCAATTCTTGAAGAGTTCAAGAAACCAAGAAGAAGCGAAGAGCGGCTCTCCGTTATTAAAATATTAAAATGATTAAATGTGGTCTCATTGGCTCGAGACCCATTAAATCATAATTCCATGATCACCACGTAGGATAGATGTTTATGTGATTGACATCTATTTATTTAGTATGATTACGTGAGCATGTTAAACTGGTTAATGTGCAAAGTCAGACTTACCTCACCCAAAATTGCGCCTGCATGAAATCCTAGTTAGGAAAATCACTCGCGTTAGGTACCGAAAGGGCGTTGGTAACGACACCAGCGTAACCAAGTCCCCGAACCCAAAAACTCTGGTTCTGTAGAACTGATCGATCTCTCCCAATCGATCAGTAAGGTTTCCGGTCTACCCTCCAAGAAAGACCGGTGGCGACTCCAAATGCATGCACAAGTTGCACATGCCACCACGACCACACTAAGGTCGAAAGCGATCGACTCTTATCGTCGAATCCTTCTAAAAAATACTCCCGCCGCGATTTGGTATGGGCCTGGGAGGGCCCGCGCCGATCCAAGACCCGCGATCGGTAATCCATTAGCCGCGTCCGCTTTCGGACGGGTCGCGACTCTCTAAGCTCTCAAAAATTTGCACACTCTACAAAATGTCTCTCTATATTCTCATCATCTTGAGTGAGCAAAATATACTAAGTTCGGAATATTGATTCCGCATATTGCTAGCACAATTGTTGTGGAGTTATTAGTCGTCTCCCCGTTCGTCAATTGGTGGTGCGTCCGAACTAAATGCCTAACACTTGTGGAGGCTGAGATCGAAGAACATCGAACCGACACCTCCGTTCAAGCACGCTACGAAAGGTAATCTATTTACTCCCTTTGAGGCTTTGTGATTTTTTTCGATTGAAATGCACGAAGTACGCCTCTGGAGATACATGTATGGGTTGTTATTTATTTCCGCTACGTGTTACGTGGATCCCAACAGTGGTATCAGAGCCAATCCTTAGGTGTTTTCGTGCATTTAATTGATTTTTGCAATTTTTGCAATACTATGGCCAATACGTATTAACGAATTGTTCGTCTTACATGGCTAATGGAGGTTGATTGTTTTTATATGATAAATTAATCAACGTAGCAAAAATTGAGACTAAATCAATTTTGAATCAAAAAATTATGGCTATCTTATTTTACGTAAAAATTCTGAATATGATTCAACGTAGAATTT
Organism: Rhodomyrtus psidioides; assembly: GCA_021437785.1. NCBI lineage: Eukaryota > Viridiplantae > Streptophyta > Magnoliopsida > Myrtales > Myrtaceae > Rhodomyrtus > Rhodomyrtus psidioides. The sequence goes on along the minus strand of JAILYB010000015.1, from coordinate 4,681,271 downwards.
TTATTGTGCCTTCCTAAGTTTTAAATTGTGAATTTATTACTTACGTGGAAGGGTGGTGATCATGGAAAAATCCCTAATCAATGTGATTGATGTATATATGAATGTATGATGATTATTTATATATTTGGGGTTGTAATTATTAAATGGAGGCTGCGTACTCCTTTTATTTTTCATGTAATCTTTATTTTTAGCATAGTCAATTGTTGATGTAAATGCTACGAGGATTACGTGGGGGAGCCTTTTAAGTCGGCGAGCTCTTTGGGGCCCAATTCTTGAAGAGTTCAAGAAACCAAGAAGAAGCGAAGAGCGGCTCTCCGTTATTAAAATATTAAAATGATTAAATGTGGTCTCATTGGCTCGAGACCCATTAAATCATAATTCCATGATCACCACGTAGGATAGATGTTTATGTGATTGACATCTATTTATTTATTATGATTACGTGAGCATGTTAAACTGGTTAATGTGCAAAGTCAGACTTACCTCACCCAAAATTGCGCCTGCATGAAATCCTAGTTAGGAAAATCACTCGCGTTAGGTACCGAAAGGGCGTTGGTAATGACACCAGCGTAACCAAGTCCCCGAACCCAAAATCTCTGGTTCCGCAGAACTGATCGATCTCTCCCAATCGGTCAGTAAGGTTTCCGGTCTACCCTCCAAGAAAGACCGGTGGCGACTCCAAATGCATGCACAATTTGCACATGCCACCACGACCACACTGAAGGTCGAAAGCGATCGACTCTTATCGTCGAAGAATACTCCCGCCGCGATTTGGTATGGGCCTGGGAGGGCTCGCGCCGATCCAATACCCGTGATCGGTAATCCATTAGCCGCGTCCGCTTCCGCTCGGACTAACATCAATCTTTGTGTGTTGTTTATATGGTAATCCAAGTACCATAGGATGACGAGAAGCATTCATTTCTCTATCCCACACACCATATCCTTTGCACAGCCAAGTTGAGCCTGCAAATTCATTTCATAAACCCCTGTTGGTGATCATGGGATGTTTCAAGATGGAAACTGCATCACTCTAAGAACGGAAGAAATCAAGAGATGGGATTTATAGAAAAATCTCATATCGGCGTTTAAATGTGCTATGATTCAAGTTGTATATCTAGCACAATTTTCTGAACATCGTAGTTCCAAAGGAAAAGAAAAGGCGGGATTTCAACAAAGAAAAAAATCCCCAGCATCAAGAAAAAGCAAAGTGCCTGGTAAAAGCAAGGCCGATGCTCGTGAAAACTGTTTGATTGATCCCCAATAAAGCCTAGTTGGGAAGAGAGAAAAACCCATAAAGGAGTCAGATCAAGAAGACTGCTCCCCAAATGATGTCAGCCGTGGTGCAAAAACACGGACAGAATTGTCAATCTCTTAATACCACAAGAGACGTTCTCTAAAGGACTTGTACACACCTCAAAAGCGGTTGCACACCTCAAAAATGGAAGATGCAGAATGGAAAAGACATGTGACAAATTGGCAATGATCACCAATGTCAAATCCTTCGTGATTTCTGGGCCAAAAACAAGCCTTTTTCGGTCCCCAATCCTACCAATGTTACAACCCTGAAACAGTCTTCTCTGACTAAGACACTTGGGTTAACATATAGCTTAGCTCGAAGAAGTACGAGCAAGACTCTTTCTTTCTCATTTTGCAGGGTTCTTGACTTGTAAACCCGGAGCAGATGGTGAAGATTTTCATTCGATGGCCTCGACTCCAAAGCGGGTCCCCCTTGAAAACCAATATCCAAGCCCAACATTACGGTCCCGTGGAAGACCTCCCGACCGATCAAAATGTATGCGCTGCGAATGAGCCTAAAACCTAGGCACAGGTCAGTAGGGAATTGAGTGCATCCCCTAAAAATCATCACCTCAAAACAGGTGATATGGCCTCCTTGTCGAGAAATATTCCAATTGATGTTTTGAGCAAACTCTTTTTGGAAATTTTCAAACTGTTGATCCAGATTTTCCATACAAGGGATTTGTGATCACATTTGCATGTTGCAAGAATGTTTTGGATAACCTCCAGCATCAAAATGCACATCTCATGACTAAAGCTTAAGTCATAAAATTTTGTCAATTGGACAATTGCTGTCTTCTCAAAGATTACCAATATTTTCTTGGGGAAGAGAAACCCTTAAAAAAAATCCTTTTCAAAATTCAAACAGTCTCATCGGACGTGGAGAACCCTCGTCATGAGACCCCCTTTTCAAAATTCAGGAAATCTCATCGGACGTGGAGAACCCTCGTCATGAGACCCCTTTTCAAAGTCAAACCAAGGTAGAAACCGCCTGAAGGATCAATCAAAGGTAGATACCGCCTGAAGGATCAATCAAAGGTAGATACCGCCTGAAGGTCAATCAATGGTAGATACCGCCTGAAGGGTCAAATCAAAGGTAGATACCGCCTGAAGGGTCAAATCAAGGTAGATACCGCCTGAAGGGTCAAACCAAGGTAGAAACCGCCTGAAGGGTCAAACTGAAGGTAGATACCGCCTGAAGGGTCAATTCAAGGTAGAAACCGCCTAAAGGGTCAACTCAAGGTAGAAACCGCCTGAAGGGTCAAACGAAAGGTAGATACCGCCTGAAGGGTCAAACCAAGGTAGAAACCGCCTGAAGGGTCAAACTGAAGGTAGATACCGCCTGAAGGGTCAATTCAAGGTAGAAACCGCCTAAAGGGTCAACTCAAGGTAGAAACCGCCTGAAGGGTCAAACGAAAGGTAGAAACCGCCTGAAGGGTCAACTCAAGGTAGAGACCGCCTCAAGGGTCAAACTAAGGTAGAAACCGCCTAAAGGGTCAACTCAAGGTAGAAACCGCCTGAAGGGTCAAACGAAAGGTAGAAACCGCCTGAAGGGTCAACTCAAGGTAGAGACCGCCTGAAGGGTCAAACAAATGGTAGATACCGCCTGAAGGGTCAAACCAAGGTAGATACCGCCTGAAGGGTCAACTCATGGTAGAAACCGCCATAAGGGTCAACACGAGGTAAATACCGCCTTAAGGACCAACACAAAGGTCCGATCCACCATACGAATCAAAATCCTTGGCAAAACCCAAAGCGTGGGATGCGCCTTCCTTAGGTTCTTACAAGTTAGGAATCCCATCATGGTATGACCTACCATACAGGTCAGAGCTTAATCTCCCTAGGATATTTTGAATGACGAGTCCTAGGCATCTTCTTGAAAGTCGTCGCAACCGGCAGCATCCGACAGGTGAGCTTCAGGTAAGCCTCTCTCACTCCGGCCCATGTTCAAATTGTTAGAGCAAACCGGGGATTGATTTGAGCTTTTATCAATAGGCTTAAGGATCCGATGTCATAACATTTCTTCTCTCATTTTCCCAGTTGAGTCGGTTAGGAATCAGGTGCCACCTTATCTTTGAGAGAAACCTCTAACGAGATTCCTCTCAAAGAGGGGCAGCTGTTGACACCTAATTTTTTTTACCATTTATTATTGTGATTTTTATTCTTTAAAATTAATTAAAAATATCAAAAAAGGTCATAAAATCACAAAATCAACTTTGGAAGCCTTGGTTTAGCCTTAGGAACCAATTTTGAACAAAAAATATTTTTCGGTATTTTTAATATTTTTCGAGTTTATTTAATTATAAAAATACCCAAAAAATCAGAAAAATACCATTCGTGGTCAGAAAAATACCCAAAAATATTCAATAATTTTGTTTTAATTTCCTCTTCAAGTGTGTCACTTTAAATCTCAAAAATTCGGCTCGGGTCACTATGTTCCTTCACAAACATAAACCCGAACCGAGCCTATAAAAAAAAAAAATCATTTTCGAGTCTTTTAGTTTTCAATTCTCACTTTTTATAAGCTATGACATTGGATTCTAAAGCCTTAAAGTGCAATTAGGTCAATTTGCCCTCCAATTTAATCAATTTTTACCAAAAGGGCTTAATTGCACATTTTTCTTTCAATTAGTCCCCGGTTTCACGGATGTATACGTATGCTCTACGTATTTATACGTCACACGTATTTATACGTTATGCATATTTGTACTGTTTGGTAACCTCTTTAACTCTTGTAATAATAATAATGGTTATTATTTTTAACACCTTTGTTAGTGCCTTTTTTTAGCATTTTTGTATTGTGAGTGCTATTGCTAGTGCTATTTTTAAATAGCATTTTTGTATTATAAATTGTGAGTGCTATTGTTAGTGCTATTTTTAAATGACATTTATTTATCATAAATTGTGAGTGCTATTGTTAGTGCTATTTTTAAATGGCATTTATTTATCATAAATTGTGAGTGCTATTATTAGATAGAATTTATAATTGTTAGTGCTATTTTTAAATAGCATTTTTGTATTATAAATTGTGAGTGCTATTGTTAGTGCTATTTTTAAATAGCATTTTTGTATTATAAATTGTGAGTGCTATTGTTAGTGCTATTTTTAAATGTCATTTATTTGTGAGTGCTATTTTTAGATAGAATTTATAATTGTTAGTGCTATTTTTAAATACAATTTATTTGAAGGTATTTTTGGCTATAAAAGGATGGCAAGAGTTTTGAGGTTGAGGGGGGAGACATTTTGTAGAGTGTGCAAATTTTTGAGAGCTTAGAGAGAAGAACACAAACACTCTCTATATTCTCATAATCTTGAGTGAGCAAAATATACTAAGTTCGGAATATTGATTCCGCATATTGCTAGCACAATTGTTGTGGAGTTATTAGTCGTCTCCCCGTTCGTCAATTGGTGGTGCGTCCGAACTAGATGCCTAACACTTGTGGAGGCTGAGATCGAAGAACATCGAACCGACACCTCCGTTCAAGCACGCTACGAGAGGTAATCTATTTACTCCCTTTGAGACTTTGTGATTTTTTTTTCGATTGAAATGCACGAAGTACGCCTCTGGAGATACATGTATGGGTTGTTATTTATTTCCGCTACGTGTTACGTGGATCCCAACAGTGGTATCAGAGCCAATCCTTAGGTGTTTTCGTGCATTTAATTGATTTTTTGCAATTTTTGCAATACTATGGCCAATATGTATTAACGAATTGTTCGTCTTACATGGCTAATGGAGGTTGATTATTTTATATGATAAATTAATCAACGTAGCAAAAATTGAGACTAAATCAATTTTGAATCGAAAATTTATGGCTATCTTATTTTACATAAAAATTCTGAATATGATTCAACGTAGAATTTTTATTGTGCCTTCCTAAGTTTTAAATTGTGAATTTATTACTTACGTGGAAGGGTGGTGATCATGGAAAAATCCCTAATCAATGTGATTGATGTATATATGAATGTATGATGATTATTTATATATTTGGGGTTGTAATTATTAAATGGAGGCTGCGTACTCCTTTTATTTTTCATGTAATCTTTATTTTTAGCATAGTCAATTGTTGATGTAAATGCTACGAGGATTACGTGGGGGAGCCTTTTAAGTCGGCGAGCTCTTTGGGGCCCAATTCTTGAAGAGTTCAAGAAACCAAGAAGAAGCGAAGAGCGGCTCTCCGTTATTAAAATATTAAAATGATTAAATGTGGTCTCATTGGCTCGAGACCCATTAAATCATAATTCCATGATCACCACGTAGGATAGATGTTTATGTGATTGACATCTATTTATTTATTATGATTACGTGAGCATGTTAAACTGGTTAATGTGCAAAGTCAGACTTACCTCACCCAAAATTGCGCCTGCATGAAATCCTAGTTAGGAAAATCACTCGCGTTAGGTACCGAAAGGGCGTTGGTAACGACACCAGCGTAACCAAGTCCCCGAACCCAAAAACTCTGGTTCTGTAGAACTGATCGATCTCTCCCAATCGATCAGTAAGGTTTTCGGTCTACCCTCCAAGAAAGACCGGTGGCGACTCCAAATGCATGCACAAGTTGCACATGCCACCACGACCACACTAAGGTCGAAAGCGATTGACTCTTATCGTCGAATCCTTCTAAAAAATACTCCCGCCGCGATTTGGTATGGGCCTGGGAGGGCCCGCGCCGATCCAAGACCCGCGATCGGTAATCCATTAGCCGCGTCCGCTTTCGGACGGGTCGCGACAAGGACGTTCAACACAAGGAAACTTACTTCCAATATAAAGCATGGATTCAATTTATAACTCTAACTCCAAAACAACTAGAAATCTTCAGTAACATAAAAAAGAAATCAAACATCCCTACTAGTCGAACCCTTCTTCGATCTCTTAGTCTTCATCTTTCCTCCAAGGGTCTCCATCAGGACTTCGAGTCTGAAAATGTTGGTCTCATGACGGGGTGAGATAATAATCTCAATAAGTCGACCCTAACCCTAAGCTAGACTATTGGTACCTCTAGGCTCCTTTGAAAACATATCCTTTTTAAGCATGCTAATCAAGCAATTGATGAAAACATGGCATTCCAGACATGCAACGACTCATGTCAAACACAGACTTACTTTCAAATTCTAAATTCACAAGCCACATAGACACGTCAAGAAATCCACGCACTTCAGGCATAATAGCACAATGCTTAGTTCACAAATCATTTCTCATGAATCAAGGGCACCAAGCCAATTCACGTCTCAGGAGTACCAAGCCAATTCACACGCATGATTCTCGTCATATAAGGCTCATAAATTTAATCTCTCATTCAGCCATCTAAAGTATTCAGGCTTCCTCATTAGCCACATGGCAACCGATTACACAATCATACACCAAGCACACAATTCATTTGAACTCATCATCACAAACCATATTTCACGCATGGCACCTCATTATCAAGAAGTCATAGCTTCAATTCAATGCTTTCTAAGCATGTTAAGAGTCATTCAATCAAGGAAAATTATCAGTAATCTCAATTCACCAAAACTGTCCAATTCGAGCCTCCACGACCAGTTGCAGTCACAACAGAATTGATATTTTTCTACTATCTTTTTGAGAAATCCAACTTCATATTCTTATCCCTCAAGGTTTTACGGGCACGTGGTCGAAAATGGAGCTCAATTTGAATATCGTACGACTTAGAACGACTCATTTCAAAATTAGTTTTGCTGTACTCTTGGGTTTCACCCCAAAGTGGTTTCTTAAACACTTTCAATTCCACCAAAAATCCACCCATTAGTAACCCAACATCCTAACAAAGGGTTAGAAATCTTCTTACCTCAAAATCAAGCAAGCGAAATTCCTCAATTAGTCGCTTGAAGCCCTCGAACAAAACTGATCAACACATGGTAGAGTTGGTCCTAGGGATTTCATGCAACCGGCCATTAAACTTCATTCAATTCTCAATTCTATCAAGCAAACGCCTTATTAACACATCAATTAACATCCCAAGAGGCCTTACCGAGAGTTTTACAACAAGGCGACACCCCCACAAACCACTAAAGGGTTCGATTTTCATAGCCGATGCAGGGAACAGAATCAACCCTGGTTCAATCACAACAAACAGCTCACAAATCAACCTATAAGCTTCAATTATTTGCAAAATCTCTTCACCAACATATCATACAACAACGCTAGGTGCCTTGCCGAAAGTTCCAAGGCATGGCGATGACCCAAAGCCCCTCAAGCAGTCTCGGTTTCACACGCCCAACAACAGAACAGAAACTGACCTTGAAATATCATGCAAAACCAACTTCATAATCCATTTTAACTCTAATAAATCCTCAAAACTAACTTGCTCAGCTCTTATACTAAGAGTCTAGAAGGCTCATCGAAAATTTGGAGCCAATTGAAGTCTTGAAGCCTCCAAAAATGAACCCTCTCCAAAACCGGGCAGAATATGCCTCGTTCAGACCTTTGTCCATTCAAATCTACCTACGGGAAAAACTACTGGGCCAAATCGAGCTTATAATATGTCCCTGGAAAGGTAAGACGATAATATTTCTAATGGCGAATGAATCACCTCAATCGACCTTCGGACGACGAAGATATGGTCGGAACAATGAAGCAGTCGTGATAGGGCAGCGAGCTGGCGAAAGGGGTCTTCTCGGCCAAAGAAGAAAAATGAAAGAGAGGGTGGAGGAGAGAGAGAGTGTTGTCGACCAAATGAGAAAGAGAGAGAAAAGTCTTCTTTAATAATTCACTTTGGTCAAAAGAGAGGAATGGTAGTTAAGTGTGTAATTAATGCTAATCACCCAAAGGGGTGACACTTGTCATGGCCTTATAATATCCTAGCTTCCCTTTGACTTCCATTGACCACATCACCTTCACATATCGCTGCCCGGGAGCCCATGGCGATGAGTGAATGAAGTGTCATTTATATGACTTCTGGAATTATGTACTTATTTTGATGCTAGTAAGTAGAGCTTGATCCCATGAGGTTGAGTATTTTGTTTGACTGTGACGCTTGCTAGTGCCAATAACGTTGAGATTTTTGGTTTATGAATGCCATGTGCCATTGCTTTGATGAGCTTCTGTCTATTGCTTGTTGCACAGTCTGGTCTAGGTTTATGGTTCACTTGCTGAGATTTATATCTCACCTCGTTGGGGATTAACATTTTTCAGGTTTCAAGGGTTGGAATAAGGTGATTGCCATGGAGCGATTTCGGAAGATGTAGTTTGAAGGACTTGAATAATGAACTCTATTCGGTTGTAACCCTTGTAGTCTTAAAAAATCGATAATTTTGTATTGTCTGCTTTGACCCTGCAGCCAGTTTGGTTAATAATGAGAGGAGTATCATCTTTCGTCCTAAGTCATCTTATTGCTCGTTTGTTTGGAGTTGTTTCTAGCTTCCGCATGTAAATGGATTTGATTGAGTTGTGGGCCGAAGGGTCTTGGGAGATTATCGTAGAAGAAGCGGCCTAGTGGGATGTACGTGCGTTCTCCGGGTTCGGGGCATGACACGTATCCTTCCAACATTTTTTTATAGCCAATTTTTTTTACATTATGCATAAGGCTTCTTGAGAATTGTCGTGGAAAGGGTGAAGTTTTAAAAAATGGAGGAACCATGCTATTATTGCTTTTCTCAAGCCATCGGTTTTGTTGACATCAATTTCAAAAAGCTTATATTGCCGACTGTTTAGTTTATTCTTCCAATAGTTTTTTATGGTCAATTTTTTTTAGATTACACACAACACTTCTAGAGGATTGTCATAGAAAGGATTAAATTGCTTAAAAAATTGGATAACCCTGCTATTATAGCTTTTCTCTAGCGATTTATTATGTTGACATCAATTTTAGAGAGCTTATATTGCCCACTGTTTCGCTTATCCTTCCAACATTTTTATAGCAATTTTTTTTAGATTATGGATAAGACTTCTAGAGAATTGTCATGCAATGGGTGAAGTTGCATAAAAAATGGAGGAACCATGCTATTATAACTTTTCTCTATCCATTTGTTACGCGGACATCAATTTCAGAGAGCTTATATTGCCGAATATTTTGCTTATTCTTCCAACATTTTTTTGTAGCCAAACTTTTTTAGATTACACATTAGACTTCTAGAGGTTTGTCATGGAAAGGGTGAAGTTGCTTAAAAAATGGAGAAACCATGATATTATAACTTTTCTCTAACCATTTATCATGTTGACGTCAATTTCAAAGAGGTTATATTGCCAACTGTTTAGTTTATCCTTCCAACATTTTTTATAGCCAAATTCTTTAAAATTACACATAACACTTCTAGAGAATTGTCATGGAAAGGGTGAAGTCGCTTAAAAAATGGCGGAACCATGCTATTATAGCTTTTCTCTTGCCCTTTGTTCTGTTGACATCAATTTTAGAGGGGTTTTATTGCCGATAGTTTAGCTCATACTTCCGCCACTCTTTTTATAGCCAAATTTGTTAAGATTATGCATAACACTTCTAGAGGATTATCAGGCAAAGTGTGAAGTTGCTTCAAAATGGAGGAACCCCGCAATTATAGCATTTCTTTAGCCCTTCGTAACGTTGACTTCATTTTTAGAGAACTTATATTGTCAACTATTTTGCTTATCCTTGCAATATTTTTTTATTGTCAAATTTGTTTATATTATGTAGAAGACTACTAGAGGGTTGTCATAGAATGGGTGAAATTGCTTAAAAAATAGGATAACCACGCTACTAAAGCTTTTCTCAAGCGATATATTATGTTGACATCAATTTTAGAGAGCTTATATTGCCGACTGTTTAGCTTATCCTTCCAACATTTTTTTGTAGCCAAATTCCTTTAGATTATGCATAAGACTTCTAGAGAATTATCATGTAAAGGGTGAAGTTGCATAAAAAATGGAGGAACCATGCAATTATAACATTTATCTATCCATTTGTTACGCTGACATCAATTTCAGGGAGCTTATATTGCCGACTATTTTGCTTATCCTTCTAACATTTTTTTGTAGCCTAACTTGTTTAGATTACACATTACACTTCTAGAGGTTTGTCATGGAAAGGGTGAAGTTGCTTAAAAATGGAGTAACCCTGCTATTATAGCGTTTCTCTAGCCCTTTGTAATGTTGACTTAAATTTTAGAGAACTTATATTGTCAACTGTTTAGCTTATCTTTGCAACATTTTTTTTATTTCCAAATTTGTTTATATTATGCAGAAGACTACTAGAGGATTGTCATAGAATGGGTGAAATTGCTTAAAAAATAGGATAACCATGTTATTATAGCTTTTCTCAAGCGATATATTATGTTGACATCAATTTTAGAGAGCTTAGATTGCCGACTGTTTAGCTTATCCTTCCAACATTTTTTTGTAGCCAAATTTCTTTAGATTATGCATAAGACTTCTAGAGAATTATCATGGAATGTGTGAAGTTGCATAACAAATTGAGGAGCCATGCTATTATAACATTTCTCTTTGCATTTGTTACGCTGACATCAATTTCAGGGAGCTTATATTGCCGACTATTTTGCTTATCATTCTAACATTTTTTTGTAGCCAAACTTTTTTAGATTACACATTACACTTCTAGAGGTTTGTCATGGAAAGGGTGAAGTTGCTTAAAAATGGAGGAACCCTGCTATTATAGTGTTTCTCTAGCCCTTTGTAATGTTGACTTCAATTTTGGAGAACTTATATTGTCAACTATTTAGCTTATCCTTGCAACATTTTTTTATTTCCAAATTTGTTTATATTATGCAGAGGACTACTAGAGGATTGTCATAGAATGGGTGAAATTGCTTAAAAAATAGGATAGCCATGTTATTATTGCTTTTCTCAAGCGATATATTATGTTGACATCAATTTTGGAGACCTTATATTGCCGACTGTTTAGTTTATCCTTCCAACATTTTTTTGTAGCCAAATTTTTTTAGATTATGCATAAGACTTCTAGAGAATTATTATGGAAAGGGTCAAGTTGCTTAAAAAATGGTGAAACCATGCCATTATAAGTTGGGAAAAAACCACCATAAACCCCAAACTATGCCCACAATGACACATTTACCCCAAACTTTTTTTTGTGACACAAAAAATCCCAAACTATGCTCTAGTGACAGATCTACCCCACGTCCAAACTCTGTTTGCATTCACCGTTACAGCTCTGACGTGGAAAAAAGGAAAATTAAAAAACACAAAAAAATGTGCTATTCATCGTCTTCTCCACTTTTTGCAAGTACTGTTCATGAACGTCCCAAAACTCCTTCACGACTTTGACCACACATTTCGCCACTTCTGTGACACAACCTCCGCAACCCCTCGAGTGCTGCGGTGACACATACGCAACAATCTCCTTCTTCACTGTGGAGACCCTCCTAGCTTCAAGACACTGCAAGTCCCCGTTCCCACGAACAATAGGGCCGATGTGCAGTCGCAAACCCTCTCCACCTGCTCAGACCCTCTCCACCTGCTCCTTCCAACTTTTGCACCTCAAATCCAAGCCCGACAACCCAACTTGCTCCTCGTGCACAGTCTCGGCGCCAACGCGATGTGGCAGTTCAACGGGCTCATCTCGTGCTTCATCACGAGATTCAACGTGTACGTGCCTGATCTCTTGTTCTTCGGCAAATCCTACACGACCCGGACCGAGCGGACTGTTTAGGTTATTCTTCCAATATTTTGTTGACATCAATTTCAGAGAGCTTATATTGCCGACTGTTTAGGTTATTCTTCCAATATTTTTTTATGGCCAAATTCTTTTAGCTTGTACATAACACTTCTAGTGGATTGTCATAGAAAGGATGAAATTGCGTAAAACATTGGATAACCTTGCTATTATAGCTTTTCTCTAGCGATTTATTATGTTGATATCAATTTTAGAGAGCTTATATTGCCCACTGTTTCGCTTATTGGATAACCCTGCTATTATAGCTTTTCTCTAGCGATTTATTATGTTGACATCAATTTTAGAGAGCTTATATTGCCCACTGTTTCACTTATCCTTCCAATATTTTTCTAGCCAAATTTTTTTAGATTATGGATAAGACTTCTAGAGAATTGTCATGGAATGGGTGAAGTTGCATAAAAAATGGGGGAACCATGCTATTATAACTTTTCTCTATCCATTTGTTATGCTGACATCAATTTCAAAGAGCATACATTGCCGAATATTTTGCTTATCCTTCCAACATTTTTTTGTAGCCAAACTTTTTTAGATTACACATTAGACTTCTAGAGGTTTGTCATGGAAAGGGTGAAGTTGGTTAAAAAATGGAGAAACCATGCTATTATAGCTTTTCTCTAACCATTTATCATGTTGACGTCAATTTCAGAGAGGTTATATTGCCGAATATTTAGTTTATCCTTCCAACATTTTTTATAGCCAAATTCTTTAAAATTACACATAACACTTCTAGAGGATTGTCATGGAAAGGGTGAAGTTGCTTAAAAAATGGCGGAACCATGCTATTATAGCTTTTCTCTAGCCCTTTGTTCTGTTGACATTAATTTTAGAGAGGTTTTATTGCCGATAGTTTAGCTTATACTTCCGCCACTCTTTTTATAGCGAAATTTGTTAAGATTATGCATAACACTTCCAGAGGATTATAAGGAAAAGTGTGAACTTGCTTAAAAATGGAGGAACCCTGCAATTATAGCGTTTCTCTAGCCCTTCGTAATGTTGACTTCATTTTTAGAGAACTTACATTGTCAACTGTTTTGCTTATCCTTGCAACATTTTTTTATTGCCAAATTTGTTTATATTGTGTAGAAGACTACTAGAGGATTGTCATAAAATGGGTGAAATTGCTTAAAAAATTTCTCAAGCGATATATTTTGTTGACATCAATTTTAGAGAGCTTATATTACCGACTGTTTAGCTTATCCTTTCAACATTTTTTTGTAGCCAAATTTTTTTAGATTATGCATAAGACTTCTAGAGAATTATCATGGAAAGGGTAAAGTTGCTTAAAAAATGGAGGAACCATGTTATTATAACATTTCTCTATCCATTTGTTACGCTGACATCAATTTTAGGGAGCTTATATTGCCGACTATTTTGCTTATCCTTCTAACATTTTTTTGTAGCCAAACTTTTTTAGATTACACATTACACTTCTAGAGGTTTGTCATGGAAAGGGTGAAGTTGCTTAAAAATGGAGGAACCCTGCTATTATAGCGTTTCTCTAGCCCTTTGTAATGTTGACTTAAATTTTAGAGAACTTGTATTGTCAATTGTTTAGCTTATCCTTGCAACATTTTTTTATTTCCAAATTTGTTTATATTATGCAGAAGACTACTAGATGATTGTCATAGAATGGGTGAAATTGCTTAAAAAATAGGATAACCATGTTATTATAGCTTTTCTCAAGCGTGATATATTATGTTGACATCAATTTTAGAGAGATTATATTGCCGACTGTTTAGCTTATCCTTCCAACCTTTTTTTGTAGCCAAATTTCTTTAGATTATGCATAAGACTTACAGAGAATTATCATGGAATGGGTGAAGTTGCATAAAAAATGGTGGAACCATGCTATTATAGTATTTCTCTATCCATTTGTTACGCTGAGATCAATTTCAGGGAGCTTATATTGCCGACTATTTTGCTTATCCTTCTAACATTTTTTTTGTAGCCAAAATTTTTTAGATTACACATTAAACTTCTGGAGGTTTGTCATGGAAAGGGTGAAGTTGCTTAAAAATGGAGGAACCTTGCTATTATAGCGTTTCTCTAGTCCTTTGTAATGTTGACTTCAATTTTAGAGAACTTATATTGTCAATTGTTTAGCTTATCTTTGCAACATTTTTTTATTTCCAAATTTGTTTATATTATGCAGAAGACTACTAGAGGATTGTCATAGAATGGGTGAAATTGCTTAAAAAACAGGATAACCATGCTATTATAGCTTTTCTCAAGCGATATATTATGTTGACATCAATTTTACAGAGCTTATATTACCGATTGTTTAGCTTATCCTTCCAACTTTTTTTTTGTAGCCAAATTTCTTTAGATTATGCATAAGACTTCTAGAGAATTATCATGGAAAGGGTGAAGTTGCTTAAAAAATGGTGAAACCATGCCATTATAACTTTTCTCTAGCCTTTTGTTATATTTGCATCAATTTTAGAGAACTTATATTGTCAACTATTCTGCTTATCCTTCCAACTTTTTTTTTTTATAGCCAATTTGTTTAGATTATGCACAAGACTTCTAGAGGATTGTCATAGAAAGGGTGAACTTGCTTAAAAAATAGGATAACCAAGCTATTATAGTTTTTCTTTAGCGATTTATTATATTGACACCAATTTCAGAGAGCTTATATTGCCGACTGTTTAGCTTATCCTTCTAACTTTTTTTATAGCCAAAATTTTTTACATTATGCATAAGACTTCTAGGGAATTGTCCTGGAATGGGTGAAGTCACTTAAAAAATGGAGGAACCAAGCTATTATAGCTTTTCTCATGCCATTTGTTTTGTTGACATCAATTTCAGAGAGCTTATATTGCCGACAACGAAGAATTCCAACATTCGAATTGATTTTGACGTCGTCTCGTCGATGGTGATTAAAAATTGGAAAAGTGAAATTTCGGACGGAAAGTGCAAAATTACCATTTTTTCCCTCGAGTTTTACCCGTGTTTTAAGGATTATTGAAGGGCGTTTTGATCATTTGGACTCCCCCAAGGCTGCCGAAAATCAAGAGGTAGTATGGTCAATGGAAGCCAAGATATTATGATAGTAAAGACAAGTGTCATCCTTGGGTGGTTAGCATTAATTTCCCCTCCCAACTACCAATCTTCATCTTTGACCCAAAGACTTGGTGGAAGACTCCTTTTCCCTCTTGCTTCAGCCGAACCTCCCACCATCTCTCCCTTTCTTCTTCTTTCTTCCTCACCCGAACCTGCTCTACTCGACCAACTTTGCTTGCCCGCTTCGCTGCCCACGACCACCCTCTCCGGCGACCACCTCGCGTCACGCCGACCACCACCTTTACCCTCAACCTCTCCTCTAAACGTTCCCGGTAGTTGCACGTCCATTGGTGGACTCGTTTACCCCGTCCAGCCCCAAATTCGAAAGTGGACAGATTCTGACCAAGCTGAGGTAAGGCCTTCATTCTTCCACCTAGAGGCTTCGTTTAGCTTCGAACTTGCGGTGAGATCTTCTAGACATGTTATACTTGAGTTGGCTGAGCTAGGGTTGCAAGTTTATTTGAGATTTGAGGGGTTTCCATTAGATATGTGCAGTTCCGATTCTGAACCGGCGGTTTCAGGATCGGTTCAGAATCGATTTTTCTTTTAAAAAACGAAGCGGGGGAGACTCAGAGAGGGAAGAGCCGTTTGGCTCTTCCCGAGGCTAGATGGGCCCTCCCTGGCCTCGAGAAGAGCCAAACGGCTCTCTCCCTCTTCCCCAAGCGCTGGGGTCCTAGGAAACTGGGGAAGAGCCAACGGCTCTTCCCTTCCCCAGGCAACGTGGGGCCCTCTTGGGGAAGGGAAGAGCCAAACGAATCTTCCTCTCCCCTCGGGCCCCCCTTTTTCGGTTCCGATTCGAAACCGCGGGCCCGGTCAACAGGCCGATTCTGGGCCCACGGTTCCGAATGGCCATGTCTAGTTTCCATGGCAGAATTGTGGTATTTTGTATGAGGTAGATTCTGACCGCCTGAGCGCCAAAGGGAACCGAGTCGATTGGAAGACCTAAGAGAGTTATTTTTCTTCGAAACTCTCGGTGAGCCTCCTAGACTTATGGATTAAGATTTTGGCAAGTGGTTTTGTGGTAAATTGAAACTTAGGAATGAATTGTGGACTATTTAGCGTGAATAGGGTCAGAACCGAATCTGCCCTATTTTGGTACTATGCAAATCGAGCACTTTAAGGGCTGAGGAAGGTGTCGCCTTGCAATAAAATCACCGTTAAGACGTCTTAGAATGTTAATCGAAGTGTTATTGAAGTATTGGTGCAATGAAATTGAGAAATGAATGAGTTTCGATGTGGTTTTTCTTAGGCGCGACGCGGGTGCCCTGTTCGGCCGTGAGAATTGAAATTTGCTATTAGATCGAAGGGTAAGTGACCCTTAAACCTTTACTCGAACGCTAGGACACTACTGTAAGGGTTTTGAATGATGAATTGATTGATTGATGAATTTCATGATTGAAATGACATAGTGTGATCTTGGTTATGATGAGGACTAGCATGGTCATAAGGCAATTAAATCTTGATCGGCAATTGTGATGAATATGGCTATTGAGCCCTGATGTGTCGAATATGGCTATTGAGCCCTTGAGGTATACATCGCGGCTAGGGAGCCCTTGGCGATGAGAAAATGTGATGCTATTGAGATAATTTCTAAAATTATGAGTTCATTGTGTGCTAGTGCGATAAGCTTGGTCTCATGGTGTATGGTGTGCTTGATTATGATTCTTATTCATGCCATTTACATTGAGATGTTTCGATGTTTGATTGCCATGTGCTATTTGTCTTGGTGAATTTCTGCATATTACTTCATTGCATAGTCTGGGGGACTAGCGGTCTAGTTTAGGTTTAGGATCCACTTGCTGAGATGTAAATCTCACCCCGTAGTGGAACATGTTTTCCAGACCCTAAGCCATGAAGCATGTTGCCGATACGTCTAGGCGATCCGAAGAAGATGGCCGCCTATTTTGACGAGTTTCCAGATGGTAAGGGTATTGTGTACGTAAGGAAGCGCACTACTGTTTGGGTCGACGAGAGAAGAGAGGATTGACAGCCGCATTGCTTCGAGGCGTGGTTTCGTCGCGTCGGAGATAGTACTTTTGGTCCGTTGCAGCCTACCGACGTCCCTTTAGGAGTAGTACCAAGTTGGTGTCATCCCACTCGTCCTGAGATCGAGGTAGAGGTTGAAGCTTCAGTAGTAGGATCAAGAAACATCCCTGAGAAGACCCCTACGATTGAAGAAGACCAGGAAGTGATCGAGATATCATCTTCAGAGGACGTGTCACACCCCGACCTTGTCGAGCCCACGTACATCTCACCAAGCCGATGATCTTCAATTATTTCCCAGGATCCATCGGCCAAACGGTACAACTACTTGACAACAGAGACAAGATCGCGGAAGTCATAACACTTGCTCCATACCAAAATACAATGAGATGACTCAGGACAAAGGGTGCACACTTCTAAAAAATAAAATTCTCTTCCAAAAACATCGCAGTCAAGTACTCAAAATTCAAGTCCTAAATCCTCCAAATTCAGATGTAATCCCCAAGGTCACAGAACAATACAGGAACCATTCATGACATTACTTGATCGAAAGCTCATCCTCGTCTCGTCAGTATTTCCGCCTTCAAGGGCCTGAAAAAAAAATTTAAGCCCCCACTGGGGTGAGATATAAATCTCAGCGAGCTATCCTAACCCTAAATTAGGCCATTCGTCCCACCGAAACAACAAGCATAGACATATGCCTTCAATAAACAAGAGCAAAGCATGGCATTTACTCATGGCATCCAGTCAATATTTCACAAGAATATCAATTAAGAGCAATTGTGATACACATGACCAAGCTTCCGTGCTAACTTGTAATGAATCACATCATTACTTGAACTAAAAGATATTTCAATTACGACCCCGCGATCACCTCGCCTCAGGGTGTTTCACATTCTTCCTCCCCGCGATCACATCGCCTCAAGGTATTTCATATCTCTCAACCCCGTGATTACATCGCTTCAGGGTGCTTCATATTTCTCAATCCCGCGATTAGATCGCCTCAGTGTGTCTTATCATGCAATCCACATGTCATCATAGGTGCATCAGAGTGTTTTTTCAATTCTCATCCCCGCGCCATCTCAGGCGCATCAGGATATTTCTTAATACGCCACCCCGCGTCTTATGAGGCGCATCAGGGTGCCACCGGCCTTAAGCCCTCATTTCATCAAGATACTTGCCGCCGTCCGTGTGTTCTCATGGCTCACAAGACCAATTCCTCAAGTCGTTCAAACAAGACTCCTCGTAGCAAATATTTAGTCGCATTCCCACGGCGAGAAATTTTCAGGCATTAGAATACAAATCAATTACTTGCAAAAAAGGAATGGACATTATTTGTCATAAAGCATAATTCAAGAATCGTATATCATATCACCACATCGGCAAGCAGAACACACTAACAAGCACGTTATCAATTCAATCACGAGGACATGATTCTATGGCAAACTAGCCTTCACGGCTCCTTCCTCCTCACGACCATTCGGCGTTCCATCAGCCAAGCAATTGATGTAACTAGCAATATCTCCTAGAGGGGGGTGAATAGGAGATTCTGAACACAATTATAAATTTCTTGCGGAATGGATAGAGTTCAGTGTACGATTAGGAACAAAAGCAGTATAACAGTGTGCAGGAAATCTAAACACAAGAGTAAGAGTTTAGAGAAGAGGATATTGCACACGATGTTTATAGTGGTTCGGCTTGGATCAAGCCTACGTCCACTCTCCCACGATGACAGCCGATTGGCTGGATTTCACTATGAAGAATCAAGAAGATTACAATCACTCAAGTGTTTTGTTTCCTTCTCACACAGATTTTCACAGTGAAGGATTTTGAGTACACAGAATACTCTCTCAGATGAAACTCAAATTATTCTTGCACTTTGGATTGTTGTTCGCTCTCTTTTTCCTCTAGTCGAACATTATTCTTCTTTTATACTCCCCTGCCTCCGAACTAGCCGTTGGATTCCGGCCAAGGGATCGCTCTTCAATCCTTGATTGGACGTCATCAATGGTGATTGAACGAGACTGTATCTTCAGAAGATATGTAGACCGTTGGGTAAGATATTGAACCCTTCTGATTCAGTCGCCCATACAACTGAATCTCCAGCTTCCATAAGTGTGATAAGTTTGAGTTGATTTCCGAGGATATTTTCCTTAGAAGATGATATCCTATTATAGAAAGTCCCTTGATTGACAATAGGGGATATCAGGATAATTGAATATCACTTGCCTTGATCGGAAACCTGCCATACGTGGGTCTTCGTGTTTTGTAAAATGCAGGAACTGATCTTTCTTCAGATTCGTCTAGGAGAAATTTGATCAGTTGGCATGGAATGGTAATACGGAGATTTGATGTGATCCATCCGTCACTGTTTGGATCGTCAAGAGCACTTCCATCTGACCCTTCGTCACAAGCACTTCCATCTGACCCTTCGTCAGCGCAACAGAATTGGAATCACTCAACCTGCTGCTTACACATTCTTCCTGCATCACATTTCATTAAACAATATCTTTTGAAGGTTTTGTCAGAATCAAAATATAGGAGTATTTCCACAACAATCTCCCCCTTTTTGATGGTGACAAAAACTTCTCCAGTTGTAAATTTAAAGGAAAAATTAACCAGTGATAATTTAATAAAAGTGAGTAGCCATCATATTTGCTCCTGCAGGTAATCATCATTAGAGTTTGAAATATAATGAAAGTGTGCTCATAGGAGAGCATGATCAGAGTAAGATTATCCTGCAATAATCCTGCACGAATTGTCCTGCAAAACGGTAGGTTAGGTCTTCTCCTCCTTTCCTCTAAATTGAGATATGATATGATTAAAGAAATATGGTTAGAGATAATCTATTGAGACTGCATAAAAATAATTTCAACTTCTCCCCATTTTTTGTCAACATCGAAAAAGTTCTTGAAATGATAACGCGTTCAAGAAGAGGAAAAGAGAAAAAAAATGGCTGAGTTTTTAAGAAGAGGGATGATCTTCAGGCTCAACATCAGTCTCCCCTCGGGAAGGTCCTGCAAAACTGCTTCTCAGCATCTGAGCATGGTCTCTAATAGCTTGAGGAGAGGGCATGTGTGAAGCTGTTCTGTCCGTTCTGACCAGTGTGTATGTAGGCAGGTTGGCTATCTCATCACGAAACGTTTTCCCATAGAGATCAATGGATTTTTCTAGTCTAGTCACCTGACTAGTCAGACCCTGCAGCTTCCTATCTGTCTTCTGTTCAAAAGCCTGCAGTTGCTGAATAAATCTTGTTTCCATTGCAGCCATTGTCTGAATGACAGTATTTTGAAGATTCTCAAAATGCGTGTGAAGGTCCATATGTGGGTTTGGAAGTGTAGGTTCTGAAGTCTCTCCCTTAGTTTGAGCCTTAGTGAAGGCTTGAGAAGCTAGGACTTCAGTGAGAAAGACATCTGATATGACAGGCTCAGGCTCTTTCTCCCCCTGAAGTATAGCTCTTTTTCCTTTTTCCTTTGATGGTGGCACGGAGACTATTTCTTCATCAATGTCCATTGGAATGGACTGTGCACTGGACAATTGATCTTCTCGTGCTATTGCTGAGGCCGGACTTGTAGCACCTTTCTGAATAGTGCGTCTGGTGGAGGAGACAGAGTAGGCGTCAAAGTCATCTTGTTCTTGCTCTTGTGCTTGTGACGCCAATGTTACTAGAACTTGAGCTAGCAATTCCTCATGATCACAGTTGACGATTTGGATGTCATACTCTGTGTCATCTACAAATCGTGCAGCTTGCTCCTCATTCCACATTGTAAGGAATTCTGCCTCAGTCGGATCACAGGGATACACAACTTGTTCTTGTTGTTGTAGTCCTGTGTCATCTACTTCTTCCTCGACTCCTTCAGCATTCTGATTTTCGGACTGACCAGCTGCATCTGATCCTCCTCGAGATGGGGTAGCTTCAGAATCATATTCCCATGTTTCTTCCTCACTTGCGTCTGAGTCCTTACTAGCAGGACTTTCTGTTTGTTGACCCTTAACTGCCATGACTTTTCTCTTCTTGGGAGATTTCTGCCTTGACTCTTCCTCAAAGTCCACAATGACTGGTTCATTATTCTTTGTTCTCCATCCAGTAGGAGTCATCTTGTATCCCATCTTTATTACCATAGTCTCTCCAGCAGTCATTAGAGGAATTTCTTGCTTGACAAAGGCACTTAGGCCATCAATCTTGAGATGATTGATTATTTTGAAGATCAATGCCGCATAAGGAAGTTGCCCCTTTGGCTTGAGAGCTGATATGTACATATGCAATAGTACAGTGTGAGCAAAAGAAATCCTCTGTCCTGCCAAGATTCCCCATAGCAACTTTGCCTCATATTTTGATATATCTGTCTTTGATGCTGCCTTGGGTCTGAGACATTCTATGATCACCTTGTGCATCATGATATGTTTCAAGGGAAAGTCCGTGTATGCAAGATGTGACTTTGATTCCCTTGAGAAACTCGATTTGCCAGTCAAGAAGCAGAAAGCTTCACTTGCAGTGATATCTAAGGGTTTGAACTCTCCCTTTCTGGTTCCCATGATTGAAGCCAATTCATCAACAGTCAGAAAATACTGATTTCTTTTGATTGTGAAAGCCAGTGAGTTGAAGTTGACAAACTGAAGATTTGAATAGAAGTAAGCTACCAAATCAGGAAAAGTGTAGCCTCTTCTAGTTATAAACTGATCTATCTTCATCTTTTCTAGATGCTTCCTCAGATAGATGCCATTGCTGTCAAAGTACTTTAACTCAAATACCCTTTGAGGTATAATACCTCTCTGTTTCATTGCTTCAAACCTTTCTTTGTGAGCCTGATTCTGGAACAGTGGATCAGGAAAGCTTTTATCCAAATTAAAGCCTATATTTTTCACAAAGTCATTGAACAGAATGTCATCATCGTCTTCCACCTTCGCCTTCATACCGCCAGGTCTAATTGGGAATCGTCTTTGTTTCGAACTTGTTTCTGCTACTTTCTCCTTTCCTTTCCTAGAGACAGATGTAGGTTTTTCTACAGTAAGTAGTTCAACGATTTTTCCAGGCAGACTAAGAAACTCCAAAAGTTCGCTCTCACTATCAAAGTGATGAGTTTTCAGCAGTTTTCTAAGTTCCTTTCCAAAATCTCATGCGGCCTTGATTCTATCATACATTGGCTTAATAGAATGAGCCATAGATTCCTTTATTTTAAAAGCAGACAGAGATAGACCTTTTGTCAGGCGGAGTGCTTCTCGTTGTTCGTTGATTTGGGTATCTGTGAGTTCCGCGCCGCTTGCAGTTGAGGCGGAGAACTTCCTCTTCGTCTGAGGCGTCTTCTTCGAGTCAGAGACTGATTTTGGAGCCATTGATACGTAGAAAGTTTGAAACTTTGAGTGAAAGAGTGTTGCTTTGAGGAGGAAATCGAGAGCGAGAGGTTTTCAACACGGTTTTAGGGTTTTGATTTGAGAGAATTTTGAAAGTAAGAGAACAGAGGTGACGGTTCAGCGTTTTTATAAAAGAGGCGGTTATTTTTGGAAGCATAAAAGAGAATTTTGATTTAAAAAGGAATTCTTAAAAAAATATTCACGGTCAATCAGATATTAAGCGATATCTATTCATATGAGTGTCGCGACCCGTCCGGAAGCGGACGCGGCTAATGGATTACCGATCACGGGTCTTGGATCGGCGCGAGCCCTCCCAGGCCCATACCAAATCGCGGCGGGAGTATTCTTCGACGATAAGAGTCGATCCCTTTCGACCTTCAGTATGGTCGTGGTGGCATGTGCAAATTGTGCATGCATTTGGATTCGCCACCGGTCTTTCTTGGAGGGTAGACCGGAAACCTTACTGACCGATTGGGAGATATCGATCAGTTCTGCGGAACCAGAGATTTTGGGTTCGGGGACTTGGTTACGCTGGTGTCATTACCAACGCCCTTTCGGTACCTAACGCGAGTGATTTTCCTGACTAAGAGTTCATGCAGGCGCAAGTTTGGGTGAGGTAAGTCTGACTTTGCACATTAACCAGTTTAACATGCTCACATAATCATAATAAATAAATATATGTCAATCACATAAACATCTATCCTACGTGGTGATCATGGAATTATGACTTAATGGGTCTCGAGCCAATGAGACCACATTTAATCATTTTAATATTTTAATAACGGAGAGCCGCTCTTCGCTTCTTCTTGGTTTCTTGAACTTTTCAAGAATTGGGCCCCAAAGAGCTCGCCGACTTAAAAGGCTCCTCCACGTAATCCTCGTAGCATTTACATCAACAATTGACTATGCTAAAAATAAAGATTACATGAAAAATAAAAGGAGTACGCAGCCTCCATTTAATAATTACAACCCCAAATATATAAATAATCATCATACATTCATATATACATCAATCACATTGATTAGGGATTTTTCCATGATCACCACCCTTTCATGTAAGTAATAAATTCACAATTTAAAACTTAGGAAGGCACAATAAAAATTCTACGTTGAATCATATTCAGAATTTTTACGTAAAATAAGATAGCCATAGATTTTCGATTCAAAATTGATTTAGTCTCAATTTTTGCTACGTTGATTAATTTATCATATAAAATAATCAATCTCCATTAGCCATGTAAGACGAACAATTCGTTAATACATATTGGCCATAGTATTGCAAAAATTGCAAAAAATCAATTAAATGCACGAAAACACCTAAGGATTGGCTCTGATACCACTGTTGGGATCCACGTAACACGTAGCAGAAATAAATAACAACCCATACATGTATCTCCAGAGGCGTACTTCGTGCATTTCAATCGAAAAAAATCACAAAGTCTCAAAGGGAGTAAATAGATTACCTCTCGTAGTGTGCTTGAACGGAGGTGTCGGTTCAATGTTCTTCGATCTCAGCCTCCACAAGTGTTAGGCATCTAGTTCGGACGCACCACCAATTGACGAACGGGGAGACGACTAATAACTCCACAACAATTGTGCTAGCAATATGCGGAATCAATATTCCGAACTTAGTATATTTTGCTCACTCAAGATTGTGAGAATATAGAGAGTGTTTGTGTTCTTCTCTCTAAGCTCTCAAAAATTTGCACACTCTACAAAATGTCTCTCCCCCAACCTCAAAACTCTTGCCATCCTTTTATAGCCAAAAATTCCTTCCAATAAATTGTATTATAAAATAGCACTCACAAATAATAAATACTTTCTAAAAATAGCACTCACAAATAAATGACATTTAAAAATAGCACTAACAATAGCACTCACAATTTATAATACAAAAATGCTATTTAAAAATAGCACTAACAATAGCACTCACAATTTATAATACAAAAATGCTATTTAAAAATAGCACTAACAATTATAAATTCTATCTAATAATAGCACTCACAATTTATGATAAATAAATGCCATTTAAAAATAGCACTAACAATAGCACTCACAATTTATGATAAATAAATGTCATTTAAAAATAGCACTAACAATTGCACTCACAATTTATAATACAAAAATGCTATTTAAAAATAGCACTAACAATAGCACTCACAATACAAAAATGCTATTTAAAAAAGAACTAACAAAGGTGTTAAAAATAATAACCATTATTATTATTACAAGAGTTAAAGAGGTTACCAAACAGTATAAATACGCATAACGTATAAATACGTATGACGTATAAATACGTAGAGCATACATATACATCCAAACGACCAAATTAGCCTGAATTGAGGCCGCCAATGGATTGGGCATGATGAAAATTATGGGTAGAGGTGTTGAATTTTAATAGGTATGCCCGTGTGAAATTCAAGATCCGTGAAACCGGGGACTAATCGAAAGAAAAATATGCAATTAAGCCCTTTTGGTTAAAATTGATCAAATTGGAGGGCAAATTGACCCAATTGCACTTCTAGCCTTTAGGATTCAATGTCATGGCTTATAAAAAGTGAGAATTGAAAATTAAAAGACTCGCAAAGGAATTTTTTTGCTCGGTTCGAGTTTATGTTTGTGAAGAAACATAGTGACCCGAGCCGAATTTTCAAGATTTAAGGTGAAACACTTGAAGATGAAATTAAAACAAAATTATTGAATATTTTTGTGTATTTTTCTGACCACGAATGGTATTTTTCTGATTTTTTGGGTATTTTTATAATTAAATAAATTCGAAAAATATTATAAAATACCAAAAAATATTTTTTGTTCAAAATTGGTCCCCGAGACTAGGCCAAGGCTTCCAAAGTTGATTTTGTGATTTTATGACCTTTTTTGATATTTTTAATTAATTTTAAAGAATAAAAATCACAATAATAAATGGTCAAAAATCAGGTGTCAACAATGAGGAACTTACCTAAAAGATAGCTTTTAGAGATAACTGACCTTTTGATTTAAGAAAAAGTGTGAATTTTTTCTTACGCGCCTTTTTGGCGTCCCTTCTGATGCTCCTTCTGATGCTTCTTCTGACTCTTCTTCTGACTTTCCTTCTGACTCTCCTTTTGACTCTCCTTCTGACGCTCCTTCTGACTCTCCTTCTGAATTTCCTTCTGACTCTCCTTCTGACGTACCCTGTTCTAAGATATACTTAAGAAGGAAGGTTAATAATAGATAATTCATTTCTGATAAAATTGAAACTCTGTTTATCAAGTGGTTTAGTAAAAATATCTGCAAGTTGATTTTTCGTGTCAATGTATGAAATGTTAACATCATGGTTTTGAACATGATCACGTATGAAGTGATGCTTGATCTCAATATGCTTTGTTCTTGAGTGAAGTACATGATTCTTTGTGAGATTTATGGCACTTGTGTTGTCACATAGGATTTCCACAGTTGATTCTTCAACACCATAGTCCTTGAGCTGCTGTTTTAGCCAAAGTATTTGAGTGCAGCAGCTTCCAAGAGATACGTATTCTGCTTCAGCTGTACTGAGTGCCACTATATTTTGCTTCTTTGAGTACCATGAGACAAGCATGTTTCCCATGAGTTGACAGGTTCCAGATGTACTTTTTCTATCAATTTTGCAACCTGCAAGATCTGCATCTGAATAACCTTTTAGTGTAAAATCAGAAGATTTAGAATACCACAAACCATAGTTGGATTAAGTCCCTATGTATTTGATTATTCTCTTGACTGCTGATAGATGTGATTCTCTTGGACTTGACTGAAATCTTGCACATAAGCAGACACTATATAGTATGTCGGGTCTTGAAGCTGTGAGATAGAGTAATGATCCGATCATGTTTCGATATAGTTTGGGATTGACTTCTTTTCCATCTTCATTCTTATCTAATTTGGAAGAGTGAGACATAGGAGTTTCTATCTTCTTGCCATTCTCCATACCAAACTTCTTCACTATTTCCAATGCATACTTCTCTTGAAATATGAAGGTTCCTTTCTGAGATTGATGAATTTGAAGACCAAGAAAGAACCATAATTCTCCCATCATACTCATCTCAAATTCATCCTGCATTGTTTTAGAGAATTTCTTGTAGAGAAGTTCATTAGAGGAGCCGAATATAATATCATCAACATATATTTGAACTAAAAGGATATCTTTACCTTTTCTTTGAATAAAAAGAGTGGTGTCTACATTACCTTTAGTGAAGCTGTGTTGAGATAAAAAGTTACTTAACCTTTCATACCAGGCGCGAGGTGCTTGTTTCAATCCATAGAGAGCCTTTTTTAAGACATATACCAGATCCTTTTCTCTAGGTTCTTCGAAGCTAGGAGGTTGTTCTACATATACCTCTTCTTTGATGTAGCCGTTTAGGAAGGCACTTTTCACGTCCATCTGAAAAAGTTTGAAGTCATTGTAACACGCATAAGCAAGAAGTAGCCTAATGGCTTCTAACCTGGCAACCGGTGCATAGGTTTCATCATAGTCTATTCCTTCTTCCTGAGAATATCCTTTTGCTACAAGTCTTGCTTTGTTTCTCACAACTTTTCCTTTGTCATCAAGTTTGTTTCTGAATACCCATTTTGTTCCAATTACTGGACGATTTTTGGGACGACTGACTAGTTCCCAAACATTGTTGACTTTGAACTGATGTAGCTCTTCCTGCATTGCATTTATCCAGTTTTCATCTGCTAATGCATCTTCAATCCTTTTTGGCTCCAATTCAGATACCAAGGCGATGTTGCTCATTGCTTGCTTGAACTTGGATCTTGTTCTTACACCATCATTTATGCTGCCTATGATAAGTTCCTTTGGATGACTTGACTTATGCTTCCAGTTTTTGTCAAGTCCATCATTTGAGGATATTGTGGATTCATTCTGATCATCTTCTGGTCTTTCTTCTGAGGAAGTTTCCTTCTGAGCATTCTCCGAACTCGTATTCACATCTGATTCTGCTTGTGAGTTCGTGACTTGATGAAGTGTATTCATTTGAATGGATTCAGGTTCATCATCCTGGTTGCTTTCATCGAACTTGATGTTCACTGATTCCTCAATAATACGAGTGTTCTTGTTGTAAACTCTGTAGGCTTTGCTTGTTGTTGAATATCCCAAGAAAATTCCTTCATCTGATCTTTCATCAAACTTTCCAACTCGATCATTAGCATTCTTTAGAATAAAGCATTTGCAACCGAATACATGAAAGTATGCAATATCAGGCTTTCTTTCTTTGAAAAATTCATAGGGAGTTTTCTCAGAAAAAGGTCTGAGGGAAATTCGATTTAAGATATAACAAGCTGTTGAAACGGCCTCAGCCCAAAAGTTAGAGGCAATTTTACTTTCAATAAGAAGAGTTCTGGCCATTTCTTGCAACGATCTGTTTTTCCTTTCTACTACCCCATTTTGTTGTGGAGTATAAGGTGCAGAGAAGTTATGCTGAATTCCGAAATTAGTGCAAAAATCTGAGAAGTTTTGATTTTCAAATTCTCCCCCATGATCCGTTCTCAAACTGGAAATAGTGTAACCCTTTTCATTTTGAATTCTTTTAGCAAGTTTTGAAAAGGATATGAAAGCTTCGTTTTTGTGAGCAAGAAATGAAACCCATGTAAATCTAGAGAAGTCATCAACTATGACAAGGCAATATTTCTTACCTCAAATGCTTAGAGTTCTATTTGGTCCGAAGATGTCCATATGAAGTAGCTGCAGACAACGCTTAGTGGAAACTTGATTTAAAGACTTAAAAGAACTTCTTACCTGCTTACCTAGTGTGCATGCATGACATAGTCCACTTTTCTCAAATTTTGTTTGAGGTAATCCTCGAACAAGTCCCTTCTTGGAAAGCTTTGAAATATGTTTCACACTAATATGACCTAACTTTCTGTGCCAAAGATCAGATTCATCCTTAACAGAAATAAGACATTTAGCATGTTCACAGTCAGCATTAATATCTAAAAGATAAATATTCCCATGCCTTCGTCCCGTGAAGGATTGCTTCTTAACCTTGCTCATACCTGTGCATTTTAGATCTTGGAACCGAATATCATATCCAGAGTCACAGAGTTGACTTACAGAAATTAAGTTGTAGTTCAATCCTTTGACTAGAGAGACATCTTTAACGGTCAGATTTCCAATCTTTACATTTCCTTTCCCAATCACTTTACCCTTGTTCCTTCCTCCAAACGACACACTTCTTCCATCACAATCTGAGAGGGATATAAACACATATGGATTTCCAGTCATGTGACTTGAACAACCACTATCCAGAAACCACTTGTTCTTCCTTCTCTTTGGTACCTGCAATAGATAACCAACTTACTGTTTCTTTGGTACCCATGTTTTCTTGGGTCCTTCTGTGTTAGTATATTTTGACCTTTTAATAGGTCTCCAGATTTTCTTGCAGTAATCCTTAGTATGGCTAGGATCACCACAGTTCACACAAGGTTGTCGAATGTAGGATCTAGTAAAATGCTTATAAAAATGATGTTTGTAATTGGAAAACGTTGGTTTTCGAAATTCAGTTTTAAAGACATTTCTTTGGCTACTTTCCTTTTTAAAACCTAACCCAGATCGATCATTGAAGGGTATTTGTTTTGATATAATGCTATTCAGAGTTTCTGAGCTTTGTGAAAACCTTTTTGATATAGTAGAAATTTTTTCTTTCAAGGAAGCATTTTCTTTCGAAACTGAATCATGATTTTCTTTCATCTGGTGAAACTCTTGTTGTAGAAAACTAATTTTTTCTTCTTGGGACATATTCTGTTGTTTTAAAGAAGTATTTTCCTTTTTCAAATAAGAAACCTTCTCAAGAGCTTCTTTGTAGTTTCTACACAATTCATCAATATATTCAACAACTTCATCAGGGAGTTCAGATGAACATACCTCAGTTTCTGAATCTGAACTTGAGTCTGATTCGGCCATGAGACAAATATTTGCATAATCATTCTCGCTTTCATCAGAATCACTCAAAGTTTCTGCCTTTAGAGCCTTCTTGTACTTCTCATACTTGAGTTTGTCCTTCTTTAAAATTGGGCAGTTCGGTTTGATATGTCCTGCTTTCTTACAGTGGAAGCAAATCACGTCTTTGCTATCTTGTGAGTCGTTGCTTGATATTTTTACCTCACTCTTCTTCCAAGGTTTCTTTCCTTTGATGTTTCTGCCTTTCCGAGCCATCTTCCTAAATTTCTTGACCATGAGGGCTAATTCTTCATCATCCTCATCTTCATCACCTGTGTCAGAAAAACATTGATTAATTTGACTTTTTAAGGCAATAGATTTTTTACCTTTCTGATCTCCCTTTTTGTTTGATCGTTCTGTTTCATAAGATTGAAAAGTGTCGACTAGCTCATCCACCGAGAGTGGTCTAATTGTTTGGCATTCTTGAATTGATGGCTTGATGTAATTCCAATCATCTGTGAGTCCACGTAGTATCTTCCTGACTTGCATTGGTTCAGCAATAGGTGCACCTTGTCTTGCAAGTCCACTTGCCAAGGTGTGAAACCTGTCTATCATATCTGCAATAGATTCATCAGGCTTCATTTCAAATGCTTCATAGTCACTCAGTAAAATTCTGAGCTTTGTTTCTTTCACACGATTTGTTCCTTAAAAGGTAACATGAAGTCTATCCCATATTGCCTTAGATGATTCTTCCTCTGAGACACGATTATAAAGAGGAGTAGATAAGGCACAAAAGAGAGCATTGACAGCCTTAGAATCAAGGCCTTTTCTTTTAGCCTTTTCAGCATCATTCATTGTTGTGATAATGTTTACTCCGTCAGCAAAGGTTGGATTTGTGACAATATAACTAGCAATATCTCCTAGAGGGGGGTGAATAGGAGATTCTGAACACAATTATAAATTTCTTGCGGAATGGATAGAGTTCAGTGTACGATCAGGAACAAAAGCAGTATAACAGTGTGCATGAAATCTAAACACAAGAGTAAGAGTTTAGAGAAGAGGATATTGCACACGATGTTTATAGTGGTTCGGCTTGGATCAAGCCTACGTCCACTCTCCCACGATGACAGCCGATTGGCTGGATTTCACTATGAAGAATCAAGAAGATTACAATCACTCAAGTGTTTTGTTTCCTTCTCACACAGATTTTCACAGTGAAGGATTTTGAGTACACAGAATACTCTCTCAGATGAAACTCAAATTATTCTTGCACTTTGGATTGTTGTTCGCTCCCTTTTTCCTCTAGTCGAACATTATTCTTCTTTTATACTCCCCTGCCTCTGAACTAGCCGTTGGATTCCGGCCAAGGGATCGCTCTTCAATCCTTGATTGGACGTCATCAATCGTGATTGAACGAGACTGTATCTTCAGAAGATATGTAGACCGTTGGGTAAGATATTGAACCCTTCTGATTCAGTCGCCCATAAAACTGAATCTCCAACTTCCATAAGTGTGATAAGTTTGAGTTGATTCCCGAGGATATTTTCCTTAGAAGATGATATCCTATTATAGAAAGTCCCTTGATTGACAAGAGTTGATATCAGGATAATTGAATATCACTTTCCTTGATCGGAAACCTGCCATACGTGGGTCTTCGTGTTTTGTAAAATGCAGGAACTGATCTTTCTTCAGATTCGTCTAGGAGAAATTTGATCAGTTGGCATGGAATGGTAATACGGAGATTTGATGTGATCCATCCGTCACTGTTTGGATCGTCAAGAGCACTTCCATCTGACCCTTCGTCAGAAGCACTTCCATCTGACCCTTCGCCAAAAGCACTTCCATCTGACCCTTCGTCAGAAGCACTTCCATCTGACCCTTCGTCAGCGCGACAGAATTGGAATCACTCAACCTGCTGCTTACACATTCTTCCTGCATCACATTTCATTAAACAATATCTTTTGAAGGTTTTGTCAGAATCAAAATATAGGAGTATTTCCACAACAGCAATGCGAATCAATTTAATTTATGAATTTCCCAAGGAAAACCATCCAGTCGCGTCCAAACGTCCTACTAAAGAGTTAGGGGTCACTCACCTCTTCATTCAAATAGCAAACTCCAATCACCATGCTTCTCCAAGATTAGCAAATTTCAAGGTCGAACAGGGCATCCACGGCGCGCCTAGGAAAATCACATCGAAACTTAGTCATTTCTCATTTCCATTGTGTCAATACTTCAATAGCACACACACCCCTTATTCTCATGCTCTCACAGCACCGATTCAATGGCCCTCAGCATGACAATAGCCGTTTTATCAAGGCAAGCCATAAAAAATATCATTCTGCCCAAAACTGCCCCATTACTTGGCTCCACGACCAGATTACTTCATAAATAAAATGACATTGATCCTTCGACCTTTTATGAAATCAAATTTCAAAATATTAAACTTCAATGTCTTATGGACGCGTGGGCGAAAACGGAGCTCAATTCAGATATCAGATGACATAGAACGACACATTTCAAATTTGGTGCGCAACCAGGGCAGATTGGTCGGCCTCACGTTTTTCACCTTAAATAATCTTTGAAACTCTTCTATACTCCAATCCAATTCACATACTTCCCATTAACACCACAATTAGTACCCTAGTATTCCTTAACGATCAATTAGAAGCATGGCGGCACCAAGAACAGCACCAAACAGAACCGGTTTACACAGGAATGGAACAAGGCAGAACCGGTTCAGTTTAATCCCACACTAAACAGCCCACTAATCATCCATAAGCTTCAATTTATCACAATTTCTACTTTCCGACACTTTAATCAACATGTCACAGAGCCTCACCAAAAATTTTGGAGCGAATCAACGTCCGAAAGATCACGAACAACTCTGGTTTCCACCAGCCTGTTGCAGGTCAGATTCTGCTCTAGAGATTCATCACAAAAATAGCCATGGTTACACTTCCAAACCCCATCAAAATCACTACTTCAACTCAGCCAACAATAGTACTACGGATTAAGAAGTCCTCACCGAAAATTTGGAGGCAATTGAGCTCTGGAAGTAGGCGAAAATGAATTTTTCCCAAAACCGGATCAGATTCTGCCCCGTGCAGACCCTTGCTCACTCAAATTGATCCATGGGACAGAATACTTGGCTAAATCAAGCTTATAATATATCCCTGGAAAGCCAAGACGACAAGATTTCTAATTGCAGTGGAATTACCTCAATCGGCCATCGGACGATAAAGTTACGGCCGGAACAGTGGAGGCATCGGGCTGGCAGCGAGTAGCGTGAGGAAGAAAAAGGAAGAAGGAAAGGAGAGAGTGGTAAGAGAGAGAAGTGGTCGTGCACCACCTTGGAAAGAGGAAAAAAAAGACTATAATTGACCCATGTGGTCAATTAGCAAGGTTAAAAGGTAAATAGTTAAATCCCAATTTTTGTGCCAAGGAGAGCTCTTGTGGTGATACTTCTCCATGGTTAATAATTTGGATCATCCAATGGCCATATCCCTTCTAGCTTTCGGCAGCCTAGGGGGTTGATTAATGACCAAAATGCCCTCCTTCATTTATTAAGGCAAGGTTAACTCACTAGGGGCAAAGTGGTCTTTTCTCACCTTCCGTCCGAAATTCCATTTTTCCAATATAAATTGCCCTTGATGAGGCGACGTCCAATTCATTTCAAACGTTTGAATTCCTCAATGTCCAATACCCAATCTTGAGGTTCGATTTCATGTCGAGCTCTCGTCCACTGTAATTCCAGTTTATCTCAAACTGACGGGTGACTCTTGCGGGCGCTACGCGTATCGACCTTAGGGTTTCTTAAGCCGTGGCGACTTTGGTTGTCATGTGATTGCGAGGGTTTATCACTCGTTCCTACGGTCCTGGTCATCGGAATCCGATTTAGGAAATTCTCGCAAATTACACATTGGTTAAGCGGAATCACCCACGTCCCAACGTATAACGCTAGCATGGTATCCATCGATCGTTCCTAGACCGATCTTTGCTAGCCCAAAATATTCCCCTCGACAATCCTTATGGTCAAAGCCCCATTTCTTATTCGAATTTCCTAGGTCCACGTACTCGACTCCGCGTTAGTCTTTCCCTTTCGGTTAGTTAACTCGAGAGTAGCCAATTCCGAGCGAGTTACCATTGAAATACACCGATCGATACCTTCCAAATCCATGGCCTCGAGAGGGGTTGAAATTCAGAATGTCACAACACTTCCCCCCTTAACGAAATTTCATCCTCGAAATTCGCCATTTTCTAGTCATCCAATTTCATGGGGTACAGACGCCTCATTGCATTCTCATTTTCCACAACGGTTTCTCCCATTACTTGACGCTCCCGTTTGTCATTTCTGACCAAAGTCTTCTTACTCCAATACTTATTTCCCTCAGTCCTCAACCTGCACTTGATTTCTCTATTCTCTTGCGACATCCGTAATATCCGTCAATAATACACTTTCGGGCATTTGAATCTTCCGTTCAGTTTGCCTATTGGTCCGAGGATAACACGTACATCTCACTGCACTCTGCTTTTGACACTCCCGGTCGGAAAGCTTTTCCAAACATCATCTTAAATTCATGTTCTTTTCCTGTTACGACCATTACCAAATCATCACGAGAATGTACTCTTTGGTACCTTTATCATTTGGCGTAATAATCCAATTCAAGCGTCCTTTAGTACCGTCAACGACGCATAAATTTTATTAACTTACCCCCGATTGTCCAATTCGAACCATAGCCTTCTTGACTTTTCAGGCCATCTCATGATTGAGTTCTTAATAGCTCTCCCTTCAATCCCTTTGGAGCAGTCAACCTTTCCTGCTCTTGCAGTTCACACAGTTGCGAGGACATCCATATACCAACTCCAATCATGCTCTAAGCATTTCAACCCATATAGCCTTGTCATTACGACATACATGCAATGCCCACTTCCGGTTGCCTTGTTATGCCTCAAGTTTCATTCCGCGTCGCGTCAATATGACCCTCACAAGCTTTTCAACTCTCAGCCGAAAACGCCATAAACAGCGTAGTTATCCGTATAACTCAAGTCCCCGAAAACTCTTTCCACGTTCATTCATCCATTCGAGTTACATCTCGTTCTTAGTCCATTTCACCAATGGAACAGTTCTGGTGGGGAAATTTCCCACGATTCGTCCGTAATACTTCACCAATCTCCAAGAATTCCAACTTCTCGCAACTCACATCGACCCTAGTCGACTCATCACTTATTCCAATCTTTAAAGGGTTTCACATGAATTTCATTTCCCAAAAAAAAAAAAATCACGACTGAGGAATCCTACCTCATCGTGTTGACACCTGATTTTTTTTACCATTTATTATTGTGATTTTTATTCTTTAAAATTAATTAAAAATATCAAAAAAGGTCATAAAATCACAAAATCAACTTTGGAAGCCTTGGTTTAACCTTAGGAACCAATTTTGAACAAAAAATATTTTTCGGTATTTTCAATATTTTTCGAGTTTATTTAATTATAAAAATACCCAAAAAAATCAGAAAAATACCATTCGTGGTCAGAAAAATACCCAAAAATATTCAATAATTTTGTTTTAATTTCCTCTTCAAGTGTGTCACTTTAAATCTCAAAAATTCGGCTCGGGTCACTATGTTCCTTCACAAACATAAACCCGAACCGAGCCTAAAAAAAATCATTTTCGAGTCTTTTATTCTTCAATTCTCACTTTTTATAAGCTATGACATTGGATTCTAAAGTCTTAAAGTGCAATTAGGTCAATTTGCCCTCCAATTTAATCAATTTTTACCAAAAGGGCTTAATTGCACATTTTTCTTTCAATTAGTCCCCGGTTTCACGGATGTATACGTATGCTCTACGTATTTATACGTCATACATATTTATACGTTATGCATATTTGTACTGTTTGGTAACCTCTTTAACTCTTGTAATAATAATAATGGTTATTATTTTTAACACCTTTGTTAGTGCCCTTTTTTTTAGCATTTTTGTATTGTGAGTGCTATTGTTAGTGCTATTTTTAAATAGCATTTTTGTATTATAAATTGTGAGTGCTATTGTTAGTGCTATTTTTAAATGTCATTTATTTATCATAAATTGTGAGTGCTATTATTAGATAGAATTTATAATTGTTAGTGCTATTTTTAAATACAATTTATTGGAAGGTATTTTTGGCTATAAAAGGATGGCAAGAGTTTTGAGGTTGAGGGGGGAGACATTTTGTAGAGTGTGCAAATTTTTGAGAGCTTAGAGAGAAGAACACAAACACTCTCTATATTCTCATCATCTTGAGTGAGCAAAATATACTAAGTTCGGAATATTGATTCCGCATATTGCTAGCACAATTGTTGTGGAGTTATTAGTCGTCTCCCCGTTCGTCAATTGGTGGTGCGTCCGAACTAGATGCCTAACACTTGTGGAGGCTGAGATCGAAGAACATCGAACCGACACCTCCGTTCAAGCACGCTACGAGAGGTAATCTATTTACTCCCTTTGAGGTTTTGTGATTTTTTTTCGATTGAAATGCACGAAGTACGCCTCTGGAGATACATGTATGGGTTGTTATTTATTTCCGCTACGTGTTACGTGGATCCCAACAGTGGTATCAGAGCCAATCCTTAGGCGTTTTCGTGCATTTAATTGATTTTTGCAATTTTTGCAATACTATGGCCAATATGTATTAACGAATTGTTCGTCTTACATGGCTAATGGAGGTTGATTGTTTTTATATGATAAATTAATCAACGTAGCAAAAATTGAGACTAAATCAATTTTGAATCGAAAATTTATGGCTATCTTATTTTACGTAAAAATTCTGAATATGATTCAACGTAGAATTTTTATTGTGTCTTCCTAAGTTTTAAATTGTGAATTTATTACTTACGTGGAAGGGTGGTGATCATGGAAAAATCCCTAATCAATGTGATTGATGTATATATGAATGTATGATGATTATTTATATATTTGGAGTTGTAATTATTAAATGGAGGCTGCGTACTCCTTTTATTTTTCATGTAATCTTTATTTTTAGCATAGTCAATTGTTGATGTAAATGCTACGAGGATTACGTGGGGGAGCCTTTTAAGTCGGCGAGCTCTTGGGGCCCAATTCTTGAAGAGTTCAAGAAACCAAGAAGAAGCGAAGAGCGGCTCTCCGTTATTAAAATATTAAAATGATTAAATGTGGTCTCATTGGCTCGAGACCCATTAAATCATAATTCCATGATCACCACGTAGGATAGATGTTTATGTGATTGACATCTATTTATTTATTATGATTACGTGAGCATGTTAAACTGGTTAATGTGCAAAGTCAGACTTACCTCACCCAAAATTGCGCCTGCATGAAATCCTAGTTAGGAAAATCACTCGCGTTAGGTACCGAAAGGGCGTTAGTAACGACACCAGCGTAACCAAGTCCCCGAACCCAAAAACTCTGGTTCCGTAGAACTGATCGATCTCTCCCAATCGATCAGTAAGGTTTCCGGTCTGCCCTCCAAGAAAGACCGGTGGCGACTCCAAATGCATGCACAAGTTGCACATGCCACCACGACCACACTAAGGTCGAAAGCGATCGACTCTTATCGTCGAATCCTTCTGAAAAATACTCCCGCCGCGATTTGGTATGGGCCTGGGAGGGCCCGCGCCGATCCAAGATCCGCGATCGGTAATCCATTAGCCGCGTCCGCTTTCGGACGGGTCGCGACAGCTGGCGACTCCGCTGGGGACACTGTGTTCTAGAACCTATGGTTCTAGACCCCAAGTGGACTTAGGCCGTAATTAAAACGCTGAGTGATTTTTCTAACCATGCAGGCGCTCGTGAAGGTGAGGTAAGTCCGCTTACGATAGGTGTTATATGTTTTTGCAGATTGGAGAAATAAGGGGTGTAGTCCGTGATTAACATTGTCTTATGCAGGTTGGGCGTAGGAATGTATGTTGTGTGGATGATTTGAAGTGCTGATTGATAAACTGCTATGCATGAATTGCATTGTGATGATCACAACACGTGGACACACACAACCGCGCCTAAAACCCCGGGCGTCGCCTATAGGAACACAATAGAAGGAATTGATAATGGAATCTCCGTGAGGAAAAACGCGGGGTAATCCACTTTTCAATTCCGCTCGCTTCGAACTATGGATCGAGTCCCAATGCAACGATAGCTGTGCAATGGAATCGGCTCTTTCTAGAACTCGAAGTGGGAACCTTAACCTTAGGTGCCAAACCCTCTGATTTTTAGAAGTTCACCATAACTTGTCTCATGCGCATGTCTTTGGGCGGTTGGTACACCTAAAACCGCACATAAGTCGACGAGTTTGGTTGGTAAGACTCTCTATACCTCGAATCTATTACAGTTCATATAAATATAGGCATTTCATTCATTGCATTCTGGTGATTAGATTAAATGCCATTTCAAGGATAGATGTGTGTGTTTTTCCCAAACGTCCTTGATAGAAGACGAAGAGGATGATATCCCATGACAAGCACCGAGTGAGCAACAAAGGAGCCTACTATGGACATTATTGAGATATCGTCCAATGAAGATGACGAGTTGGGGCAAGTGATCCGGAAGTCACAAATCGAACTTGGGGCATCCTTAAACGTTAGGATCACATTCCTTTGTTTCATTTTCCATTGCTAGTCCTCTTGTATAGGGTTTACTTTTATCGAGGCTTTCTCTATCTCACCCCTTAGAGTGATTGTATTAGGGATCTATTGGTGTATACATTTAGATGGAACTTGGTTGTATTTCTTTTGACAGGTCATGGGAATGTGATAGTGGCATTTTCTCTAATCATCTGAATACTCCCAAGTCAAGTTTATAATTCCTTTAGAGAAAATTAAAATTGGAAATCTTGCACGACCTTTTTGGTCATATAGGGTAATCCAACCCCAATTTCGCTAGAAGGAATTATACACTTGAATTGGTCCATGCATGTTTTACGTCGCTGGTAATCCACGATAATTGATCGAGAATATCGGCGTTGTTTTGAATTTAATGACGAGATAGATGTCCAAATTACTCTCGTTCTTAACAAAACGGCCTTGATTTGGATGCCGTATCTTCAACACGTTATTATGCCTCGCACTTTTGAGTAATTCGTTCCTCTCGAAATTGATCAAAAGCGATTATTGTGAATTACATTCCTTTCAATAGTATGCTTTCTTTCGAGGAATATTGATAAAAACTTTTCGCGCAAGATTAAAACCCTTGTAAAAGTTCTTGTCCTTATTAATCATGGGCAAGCATAGGATTGAAAGGGGTTTTTGATTTCTTTTTCAAATTATTCCTTCTGATTCTGTCTTTTTATTTGCAGGTAAAAAAATAGGTAATAGAGAGAAATCTTTTCCTGGACAAGTCTAAGGCTATTATCTCATCTGATCATGAGCGAGTTATAAAATCAGGACATATTTGCTCGGCTTACTGATATTATGGTTCGGCTCACCCAAGTTGAAGATGTTCGGATGCTCGAAGAAATGAACCATACAGAAGTTAAAACACACACACAAGAGTTCTCATTTATTTTGCTCAGTGGAGGGTTTTCAAAAGCAGGTCATACAATTCGGGGTAGAAAAGTAAAGCCGAAGTGAGCCCTAATTAACGACACGAAGGAGCCCAACTGACCCTCCATGTTATTAATGCTCTGCTCATACTCCCAACTCCGCATGTCATGGTCGGCAAGCCTGAGGAGAAGACTTTTGCATTCTCCCTTAACTTCGGCGACCTTGGCCTCATGTTCTTCGGCGATTGTTTCCAGGTCTCGAACCAGTCCATTCCCGCGAGCTATGTCCGCGGTTATTTTGTCGAGCCGTTCTTCCTGCCAGTCGCTCTGAAGCCTCAACAGGACATTGCGGCGGTCATGCTCGCCGGTGGTCAGGGATAGGGCCAATTGCTCCACCGGATTTCTCCTCTCGCGAAGCAACGTCGCGACCCGCTCATTAGCAAACTCGACGGCCTTTTTGTAACTATCGGCCAGATAGTTGGTCAGCACCAAATGATCAGATCGATCCTCATAACGAGCTCGCAAGACGCGAGCCACGAGAACCTCCCGATTAGCAGCACGGTAGGCCTCTAAGGAGTGTGCAAAGAGAGTCGGGAAAATTCTATATTCCCTCCCCAGTGTAGTACCTTCGAGAGAAGTGGTATCAAGGTCCTCGAGCAGGACACGGATTTCATCCTCGGTCGCAGAATGATCGGTTATGTGTGCGTAACCGCGACCCAGTAGGTTATAAAGCTTTTCCCACTGGGCCAAGACATTAGTTGAAAAAGTGCGTACGGGAGAGGAGGCCATTTGCGTTGGGTTGGCTTGAGAATAAGACGAGTTTGACAGAGAGATTAGAAGGAAGAAGCTGATTATGCGAGAACGTTAACCTTCCATACATTAATTCCTCATTTTATAGCAAATCGGGGATGATGAAGGGTCTCAGTAATAATGCCGGTGGAGCCCAGTTAGGGGGTAAAGCAGGAGGTCCCCTCACGAGAACCATTGGATTCGTTTCGGTCCGCGATTTCCGGCTCATCAATTAAAAGATGTAAAAGATTTGTCGGGATCACCATTATTAGAGTTAAGTGGGAGGTAAGCGCAACTATCGAAGAGAGCCCTAACAGGATTTGGCAGTTCCATCACGATTGAAAAGCTAAGCGAGAAATTCAAAGTCTTGAGGGGGAACGTTTGCCTAATGATGCTTGAAGAGCGTCTCCTGAACATACGAAGTCACTCGAAGAAAACTTTATAGGGAGTGAGCATACATGAGAGAGTGGAGAACTCTGAGTGGGCAAGAACCAATCAAACATTTCTCAATCCAACATATTTAAGAGGTTATTGTCAGCTGCTAGAGGCGACTGACTCAAAAATCTCAGAAATTGAACTACAGAGGGATCTCGAAGATTCCAAGATCAAGTCTAACGCCAAAACCATGGAGCCCAACACTTCTGGCAACGGAAATCAAGATCACGGCGACGACGACAACGACATCCACGATGTTCAACTCGGGAAAAGAAGACGTCCTCACCAATACTCTCAGGAGGAAACCCAAATGCTGGAAACCCTTTTCAGTAAAAGCCATTACATGAAAAAGAAGTGGAGAATTGAATTGAGCCGGGAGTTGGGGATTAATCAGTCGAGGATCCAGTTTTGGTTTCAAAATAGGAGATCCAAATCGAAGGCTCAACGCAAACGTCAGGTGGTCGAGATTTTAAAGGAAGAAAACCAAAAGCTGCGAACAGAAAACATGAGGTATGAAAAAGCTCTCAATATTACCGTTTGCCCTCATTGCGATAACCTCGTCGCCCTCGGTAAGATATTCCCCGATAAGCCTCACGCGATGATTGAAGACGTTCATTTACCACCCTACTCCCTCGGGGCATCTCCTGCTCAACCAGATTTTGCCGGAGTCACGCATGAGCAGGATGATCCTACGAAGATGATACAAATGCCTCCTGGGGGATGGGATTTGCATCGCTTTGATTGGAGTTACAGTTTCAAGGAGCTGGATGTTACCGCCGACCAGCTCAAAGCATATCAGCCTCATGCACAACAATTTTCGATAGGGTCGGGTCCTGCTGGAGATGAGTTAATCAGTCGTCAAGCCATCGATGCAATTTTGGGCCACAATAAGAGGAGGTTCGCTTGGCCCCCTGAATTGCATTCCAGATTCCTAGACGTGGTTCACCAAATGGGGATCGACTCAGCAACTCCGACGCGCATATTTAAGGCCATGAATGTACCGGGGCTTAGTAAGGAGCTGGTCAGGAATCACCTTGCTGCCTACAGAAAGCTATTAAAACAACGTCGAGCGGAGCTAAACCGGGATGAATCCGTCTCGAGCTCAAAAGCTAGGGGCGA
Organism: Rhodomyrtus psidioides; assembly: GCA_021437785.1. NCBI lineage: Eukaryota > Viridiplantae > Streptophyta > Magnoliopsida > Myrtales > Myrtaceae > Rhodomyrtus > Rhodomyrtus psidioides. Next base: position 4,640,205 of record JAILYB010000015.1, on the reverse strand, counting down.
CCGCCATTGTAATGCTCACGCATCAAGAGATACCCGGCCAAATCTAAGCATCAATCAAGCTAGCAACCCGACCACCGGCAAACTGAAAGCTGATCAGAATGTCCGCCCGGGCCATTTCAACATTTCTCAAGAGCACGTGTCACAAGTACAGCGAGTGCGAACTCCTCCATTCGAGCAGCAGTCGGCTGGTGCTCTGCCTGCCGCTGGTCAACCCACGACAGACGATTTCTTCGATGAGGGGCTCGATGCCTTGTTCAATCAGTGGGAAGCTGGCATGCTTGGACAGCCATGATCTAGCACCTGACTCGGGGCACGATGGGTCGGTCACTACGAACACCCATAGAAAGAAGAACATGTTCACGAGTAGATCACTCATTTTATCGTTGTAAAGTTCCTACGGGAACATTTTTCTTTAATGACTATAGTTAAACCAACGCTATCGACGAACATCGTCATGCTCAGTTGTGATGATCCCTTGTTAGATTAAGTCTGAAACCAGAGACGGTCTTTAAAATTTTGAGTGGCCACGAACTCATTCCTCACCAAGCGCCCGGGATGCTGAAATGAAGAGTAACAGCATGCACAGGGAAAATGCCACTTTCGTTTGAACGATGAAAAGGGGTTGAGAGAAGATCATAGCGTTAATTCCCATGGAGCTAAATGAATTAAACGGAGTCATTAATTGCGGGTCCACCGCTGCTCCCCACGTTCTCGGGCCTAGCAAATCATAAAAGGCGCCGAAAGATTGTAGACCCACCACTTTGAAGACTGAACTAGGGGACGAGCGCAATACTCGATGAAACCGAATCAATGCAAGAGAGTTTGTGATCCTATCACGAGGAAAAAGAAAGGGGAATACAGACGATGAGTAATTGCAGGATCTCGGGAGGAGCGCTTGCTTGCTGGTCTTCATATGCAGCCTGAAGGATGGTTCCAGGACACGCACAATCACTTGAGAAAATTTCTAGAGTGAGCAAACACGTAAGAGCGAATTGAGAAAGCTGAGTGAACTAGATCAGCCCGAGATACCCCGATCCATCATGTTTAAAAGTTATTCCCATCTGCTAGAAACGCCCGACCTGGACATTTCTGAGCACGAACTGCTGGGAGACTTTGAAGATCCTGGAGCTGAATCCTGCCCGAAGGCCATAGAGACCGACTCCTCCAGCGATGAAATTCTAGGTTTCAGCTACGAAGAAGGAGTATACAATGATGACCGGAGTCGGAAAAGGAAGCAACTACAACGCCACACTCCAGGCCAAATCCGAGAGCTCGAAGCTTTCTTCAATGAATGCCCCACTCCAAGCAGACAACAGAAAATGGAGTTGAGCCGAAAAATAGGATTGGAGCTTTCGAAGGTCAAGTTTTGGTTCGCCAACAAACGAACCCGGGTGAAACAGCAATACGCAGACCATGAGTTACTGGTCCTGAAGGAGGAGAATGAGAAGCTTCAAGCTGAAAGCGCGAGATATAAGGAAGCTCTGACCAAGGCCACCTGCCTTAATTGTGGTAATCCTGTTGTCCTCGGCGAGGTGTTCCTCGATGAACCGTCCCTGTTGACGAATAACGCTCAGCTGTTACCGTATTCTCCACAGCATTTTCCGACACAACCAGATATCGCCGGAGATCTGCATGAGCAAGTCAACACCATAGGATCAACACCAACATCCTCTGAGAAATGGGATATGAATCATCACAGGGGGAGTTCTCTCAATGACGAACTCGCTGTCACAGCCAGCCAATCCAAAGTCGGTGAGTCCCTCCCTGGACAACTTTTGAAACGACTAGATCCCGTAGAGAATAGCTACCGAAGTATTGACGATATTTTGGGTGATAAGAGAACAAGGTTTTACTGGACCTATGAACTTCACACCAAATTTGTTGATGCAATTCGAGAGCTGGGAGTTGATTCGGCTAGCCCACTACGCATACTCGAGATTATGAATGTGCCGGGGCTCTCTAGAATTAACGTCGAGTCTCACCTCAAGTACTATAGGAGATTGCTAAGGGATGGAAGGATAGCGTTAAACCATCATAAAGCCAGTTGGAGCTCAAGTGCCGGGCAGAGTTACAACCACGATGATTGGAGAGCCGAGAGCACCCAACAGTGTTTCAGCAATGACGGGACCAGCAGTCGTGTCAGCGACTCCTCTAACCCAAATCAGAATGCTCCGCCGAGCTATCTCAATACTCCTCAAGAGTATATACCGCAGTTCCAGCACATAGGGATTCCTCAGTTTGAGCGCGATTCGGTCATTAATGCTGTCCCTGAAGCGGATCTGGCATTGGTAGAGAGTGCACATATAAACCTGCCGGTCATTGGAGGAAGTTCCAATTCGAGGGGTCAAGTTGCTCACGGCGAGAGCAAAGAGAGGAATCCCTCGCCTGCAGTCGACGACAGCCAATCTGGGCACCAAAGGCTAGAAAGAACAGGCGATTTCCTTGAGGAGGAGCTGGACACTTGGATCAATACTCTTCAGGAATGTATGTCTCGACCCCAACAGGGCAATGATGAAGGTTCCAGCTCAAAGACTCCAGTTCCTCACAATGAAGGCGATGAAGGAAATCTGCCCCCAACAATTGTTGATACCCAACTTGAACATCAATGGCTCGAAGACCCGAGCAATTTCCTTGGCGATGAGTTCAATCTTTGGCTCGATCAATTTGGAGCCGGAGGGCCATCGCAGTGGTGACGCAAGGCAGGTGACCAAACGTCTGATGCAAGGCATGGTTACTCGATGAAAAATGCTTAGACGAAAGGGGTGGAACACTCCTATTGAATATGTTGTTGATCGCACTGTAAGGTTCCCACGGGAACATCTTTCATTAATGTCTAGAACTAATTGCGCGTGAGTGTCAACATCACCCTTTGAGCATCTTCAAGCCGAGGGCCGTGGATTAATCGTTTAATCCGTGGAGCAAGTTCCCTGAACAATGACTATCACCCGCGGAGTATAATGGGATCTACCCCTTCAATACGAAATACGTTTGGCCGCGAAGCCACCTATTTGGTAAAACGATGTATCGTTCCTAAACGATCTTCAATCGAATACCGAAGTAATGTCTCATTTCTTTCCCTTCTCAGGTGATAAACGTGGATAAATCACTCAAGGAGCCATTTGTTCGAATAACAGAACAGACGTTGCCTAACTGGGGGCAGATGAACCATTGATGTTGCAAACACTCCAAGAATGGATAGGCGGATTTGATAGATGTTGTTCATATCAATATGCAATATCAGAACGGGATGAGAACCAAGAGTAAAGTTGTATCGTTCCAATTTGTCTTGAATTTGAGAATATGAATTGATACTCGTTATTTATCCTTGACAGGGGAATCGCCTTACAGACGAACAGGTTTTCACATCCCATGTATTACCCGTTAGAATACATGACCAAGGGTAAATTGTATCGTTCTAATTTTTTGAAAAATTCGTGAACGTACAATAACATGTTTCTTCCGCATTTTCAGGATCTCCAGCCGCGGGGGACAGGTAAGTATCCCTTTCCCCAATCCATTGAAGATGTTAAATAAAAAACAGAGAGAAAAAGAAAAGCTTTCAGAATCTAATGTCTAGAAAAGACATAGAATTCAAACTTCATTGGCATTCATGTCTTAAAACAGGAGGTTATCTGAACATGAATAAGAACATGCATGGTGCATCATAAAATCCCCTTGACGGGTAAAATTTTTGGAGAAAATGAAAGAGATTTTTTCCAATCAAAAGTTCAAAACTTTTAAAAGGACGTTTTCTCAAAAGAAAAGAGGCAAAGCCTAGTCCAAACACGTCCTACACACACTGGAGAGAAGTGGAGCGGATCAGATAGCAAAATCTGGACCTACGGAAGTAGGGATTATTCGCAACGATTACATGGGTTGGGATGACGGAGGCATTCGTTTCATATCCCTCAAACACTACAGGTGACCGTTGATAAACCCTTTGAACGACGGTTTTCATTCTTAACCCTGTCAAGAACCACCCCACATCGGGGCAAAATGGAGGTGAGTCCAGCGGTATCAGGAGAAAATGGTTAGAAATTTTCTTGCTCGGACTAACATCAATCTTTGTGTGTTGTTTATATGGTAATCCAAGTGCCATAGGATGACGAGAAGCATTCATTTCTCTATCCCACACACCATATCCTTTGCACAGCCAAGTTGAGCCTGCAAATTCATTTCATAAACCCCTGTTGGTGATCATGGGATGTTTCAAGATGGAAACTGCATCACTCCAAGAACGGAAGAAATCAAGAGATGGGATTTATAGAAAAATCTCATATCGGCGTTTAAATGTGCTATGATTCAAGTTGTATATCTAGCACAATTTTCTGAACATCGTAGTTCCAAAGGAAAATAAAAGGCGGGATTTCAACAAAGAAAAAAATCCCCAGCATCAAGAAAAAGCAAAGTGCCTGGTAAAAGCAAGGCCGATGCTCGTGAAAACTGTTTGATTGATCCCCAATAAAGCCTAGTTGGGAAGAGAGAAAAACCCATAAAGGAGTCAGATCAAGAAGACTGCTCCCCAAATGATGTCAGCCGTGGTGCAAAAACACGGACAGAATTGTCAATCTCTTAATACCACAAGAGACGTTCTCTAAAGGACTTGTGCACACCTCAAAAGCGGTTGCACACCTCAAAAATGGAAGATGCAGAATGGAAAAGACATGTGACAAATTGGCAATGATCACCAATGTCAAATCCTTCGTGATTTCTGGGCCAAAAACAAGCCTTTTTCGGTCCCCAATCCTACCAATGTTACAACCCTGAAACAGTCTTCTCTGACTAAGACACTTGGGTTAACATATAGCTTAGCTCGAAGAAGTACGAGCAAGACTCTTTCTTTCTCATTTTGCAGGGTTCTTGACTTGTAAACCCGGAGCAGATGGTGAAGATTTTCATTCGATGGCCTCGACTCCAAAGCGGGTCCCCCTTGAAAACCAATATCCAAGCCCAACATTACGGTCCCGTGGAAGACCTCCCGACCGATCAAAATGTATGCGCTGCGAATGAGCCTAAAACCTAGGCACAGGTCAGTAGGGAATTGAGTGCATCCCCTAAAAATCATCACCTCAAAACAGGTGAGATGGCCTCCTTGTCGAGAAATATTCCAATTGATGTTTTGAGCAAACTCTTTTTGGAAATTTTCAAACTGTTGATCCAGATTTTCCATACAAGGGATTTGTGATCACATTTGCATGTTGCAAAAATGTTTTGGATAACCTCCAGCATCAAAATGCACATCTCATGACTAAAGCTTAAGTCATAAAATTTTGTCAATTGGACAATTGCTGTCTTCTCAAAGATTACCAATATTTTCTTGGGGAAGAGAAACCCTTAAAAAAAATCCTTTTCAAAATCAGACAGTCTCATTGGACGTGGAGAACCCTCGTCATGAGACCCCTTTTCAAAATTCAGGTAGTCTCATCGGACGTGGAGAACCCTCGTCATGAGACCCCTTTTCATTTAGGCAGTCTCATCGGACGTGGAGAACCCTCGTCATGAGACCCCTTTTCAAAAATCAAGCAGTCTCATCGGACGTGGAGAACCCTCGTCATGAGACCCCTTTTCAAAATTCAGGTAGTCTCATTGGACGTGGAGAACCCTCGTCATGAGACCCATTTTCATTTAGGCAGTCTCATCGGACGTGGAGAACCCTCGTCATGAGACCTCTTTTCAAAGTCAAAACTGATGGTAGACACCGCCTGAAGGGTCAAACAAAGGTAGATACCGCCTGAAGGGTCAAATGAAGGTAGATACCGCCTGAAGGGTCAAATCAAGGTAGATACCGCCTGAAGGGTCAAAATAAGGTAGATACCGCCTGAAGGGTCAAATCAAGGTAGATACCGCCTGAAGGGTCAAATGAAGGTAGATACCGCCTGAAGGGTCAAATCAAGGTAGATACCGCCTGAAGGGTCAAAATAAGGTAGATACCGCCTGAAGGGTCAAATCAAGGTAGATACCGCCTGAAGGGTCAAATGAAGGTAGATACCGCCTGAAGGGTCAAATCAAGGTAGATACCGCCTGAAGGGTCAAAATATGGTAGATACCGCCTGAAGGGTCAAATCAAAGGTAGATACCGCTTGAAGGGTCAACACAAGGTAGATACCACCTGAAGGGTCAACACATGGTAGATACCGCCTGAAGGGCCAACACAAGGTAGAAACCGCCTGAAGGGTCAAACCAAGGTAGAAACCGCCTGAAGGGTCAACTCAAGGTAGAAACCGCCTGAAGGGTCAAACCAAGGTAGAAACCGCCTGAAGGATCACATTAATGGTAGAAACCGCCTGAAGGGTCACATATGGTAGAAACCGCCATAAGGGTCAACTCATTGATAAATATCGCAGTAAGGATCAACACAAAGGTCTGATCCACCATACGGATCAAAATCCTTGGCAAATTCCAAAGCGTGGGATGCGCCTTCCTTAGGTTCCTACCAATTAGGAATCTCATCATGGTATGACCTACCATACAGGTTAGAGCTTAATTTCCCTAGGATATTCTGAATGACGAGTCCTAGGCATCTTCTTGAAAGTCGTCGCAACCGGCAGCATCCGACAGGTGAGCTTCAGGTAAGCCTCTCTCACTCCGGCCCATGTTCAAATTGTTAGAGCAAACCGGGGATTGATTTGAGCTTTTATCAATAGGCTTAAGGATCCGATGTCATAACATTTCTTCTCTTATTTTCCCAGTTGAGTCGGTTAGGAATCAGGTGCCACCTTATCTTTGAGAGAAACCTCTAACGAGATTCCTCTCAAAGAGGGGCAGCTGTTGACACCTGATTTTTTTTACCATTTATTATTGTGATTTTTATTCTTTAAAATTAATTAAAAATATCAAAAAAGGTCATAAAATCACAAAATCAACTTTGGAAGCCTTGGTTTAACCTTAGGAACCAATTTTGAACAAAAAATATTTTTCGGTATTTTCAATATTTTTCGAGTTTATTTAATTATAAAAATACCCAAAAAAATCAGAAAAATACCATTCGTGGTCAGAAAAATACCCAAAAATATTCAATAATTTTGTTTTAATTTCCTCTTCAAGTGTGTCACTTTAAATCTCAAAAATTCGGCTCGGGTCACTATGTTCCTTCACAAACATAAACCCGAACCGAGCCTAAAAAAAATCATTTTCGAGTCTTTTAGTCTTCAATTCTCACTTTTTATAAGCTATGACATTGGATTCTAAAGTCTTAAAGTGCAATTAGGTCAATTTGCCCTCCAATTTAATCAATTTTTACCAAAAGGGCTTAATTGCACATTTTTCTTTCAATTAGTCCCCGGTTTCACGGATGTATACGTATGCTCTACGTATTTATACGTCATACATATTTATACGTTATGCATATTTGTACTGTTTGGTAACCTCTTTAACTCTTGTAATAATAATAATGGTTATTATTTTTAACACCTTTGTTAGTGCCCTTTTTTTTAGCATTTTTGTATTGTGAGTGCTATTGTTAGTGCTATTTTTAAATAGCATTTTTGTATTATAAATTGTGAGTGCTATTGTTAGTGCTATTTTTAAATGTCATTTATTTATCATAAATTGTGAGTGCTATTATTAGATAGAATTTATAATTGTTAGTGCTATTTTTAAATACAATTTATTGGAAGGTATTTTTGGCTATAAAAGGATGGCAAGAGTTTTGAGGTTGAGGGGGGAGACATTTTGTAGAGTGTGCAAATTTTTGAGAGCTTAGAGAGAAGAACACAAACACTCTCTATATTCTCATCATCTTGAGTGAGCAAAATATACTAAGTTCGGAATATTGATTCCGCATATTGCTAGCACAATTGTTGTGGAGTTATTAGTCGTCTCCCCGTTCGTCAATTGGTGGTGCGTCCGAACTAGATGCCTAACACTTGTGGAGGCTGAGATCGAAGAACATCGAACCGACACCTCCGTTCAAGCACGCTACGAGAGGTAATCTATTTACTCCCTTTGAGGCTTTGTGATTTTTTTTCGATTGAAATGCACGAAGTACGCCTCTGGAGATACATGTATGGGTTGTTATTTATTTCCGCTACGTGTTACGTGGATCCCAACAGTGGTATCAGAGCCAATCCTTAGGCGTTTTCGTGCATTTAATTGATTTTTGCAATTTTTGCAATACTATGGCCAATATGTATTAACGAATTGTTCGTCTTACATGGCTAATGGAGGTTGATTGTTTTTATATGATAAATTAATCAACGTAGCAAAAATTGAGACTAAATCAATTTTGAATCGAAAATTTATGGCTATCTTATTTTACGTAAAAATTCTGAATATGATTCAACGTAGAATTTTTATTGTGTCTTCCTAAGTTTTAAATTGTGAATTTATTACTTACGTGGAAGGGTGGTGATCATGGAAAAATCCCTAATCAATGTGATTGATGTATATATGAATGTATGATGATTATTTATATATTTGGAGTTGTAATTATTAAATGGAGGCTGCGTACTCCTTTTATTTTTCATGTAATCTTTATTTTTAGCATAGTCAATTGTTGATGTAAATGCTACGAGGATTACGTGGGGGAGCCTTTTAAGTCGGCGAGCTCTTTGGGGCCCAATTCTTGAAGAGTTCAAGAAACCAAGAAGAAGCGAAGAGCGGCTCTCCGTTATTAAAATATTAAAATGATTAAATGTGGTCTCATTGGCTCGAGACCCATTAAATCATAATTCCATGATCACCACGTAGGATAGATGTTTATGTGATTGACATCTATTTATTTATTATGATTACGTGAGCATGTTAAACTGGTTAATGTGCAAAGTCAGACTTACCTCACCCAAAATTGCGCCTGCATGAAATCCTAGTTAGGAAAATCACTCGCGTTAGGTACCGAAAGGGCGTTAGTAACGACACCAGCGTAACCAAGTCCCCGAACCCAAAAACTCTGGTTCCGTAGAACTGATCGATCTCTCCCAATCGATCAGTAAGGTTTCCGGTCTACCCTCCAAGAAAGACCGGTGGCGACTCCAAATGCATGCACAAGTTGCACATGCCACCACGACCACACTAAGGTCGAAAGCGATCGACTCTTATCGTCGAATCCTTCTGAAAAATACTCCCGCCGCGATTTGGTATGGGCCTGGGAGGGCCCGCGCCGATCCAAGATCCGCGATCGGTAATCCATTAGCCGCGTCCGCTTTCGGACGGGTCGCGACACATCGGACCCACAACTCGTGCTCTTCACGATTAGTATACTACGAGCATCTCCCTTAAGTTCATAGGATATTCTCTATAGGGTCATTCATATTTCTCATGACTCCTTGAATGAGTCAACCATCGTCTCTCAAGACGGTAATAACTAATCCCATTATTCCTCGGGTATTCAATCCGACTATTATCCATTTCATCACTATCAGGTGTCGATTCATTCCTGTCGTCCATGGTACCCTTCGCGTGAAAGCTCAAACTTTGGTCTTCTATTCTCAAGGGTCTCTACTTGGACCGAACAACCTTTTGTCACTCTTTCCTCAAGAAGCATTGGTGCCCTGGCCTCTGGGTTCCACAACCGACTAATGCGACCATGTCTCAACTTCACCCATTCGATTGAACGTCAACATTATCCTGGAATTCAACGTTGTATACATAATAATCTCTCGAACTTCACTTCCAGGAATCATTCAAGTTCCGCGTCTTCTTTCTTAGTCTAGAAGCTCATTCTTAATACTGGGACAATTAAGATTTCCTCTTCCTTCCACACTAGAGTCTCTTACTCTATGAAGGGAATTATACACTTTGGTGGCATTCTTTTATTTCGAATCCACCTTGTTCTTCACATTCCTTAGGGTGTCGATCTTGAAGTCTGTGCCAACGGCAGTAACTCCACTCTAGGATTCAAATTCACCATGTCCAACACTCTTCTTTAGTGACTCAGTTACCTCAAGTGACAAAATTCCAAGGGGTCGAGGTTCCTCCTTGGTCTCACAAATTCCCATGTCGAACACTCAATTCGACGATCTCGAGTCACTTTGTAATTACACTCTAAGCGCTCTTTTCACTTATTCCACAGTCACCAGGATTATGACAGTCGGGACTATCAAGTCCATTCACTTTTCTTTTCATCAACGACCATCTCATGGTCCAATCGCCCTTTTAAAAAATGACACCTTACTCCTTAGGGGTGATAACTCGTAACGTCACTTCTCGTGGTTCCGTTTCAATCTCATTCATTCTCATTTTAATCCACAATGTCAAATAGCTGGCACAAATCTTTCCTTCATTTACCACAACGAAAGAAACAAATTGTCAATTCCTCATGGCGAGCCTTGCGCCAAGGTGATAGCCGTTTCTCGCAGGTGTGTTTCATGTTCCATAATGAGCATTTCTTTGCTCGTAACCCATGAGGTTGAGTTCTCTTATTCATAAATCTTCTGATCCTTCTCTTCTCTTACTGAGTTCATTACCATTCCCCAAACTCAAGAATTTACAACAAGCCATAAGGCTTCCAAGTTCCAATCCACTCAGGGGTTTACTTATCTTATTCAAGGGGTTCTTGACCACTCTTAATGCACTTAGGCGACCATGGGAATTCTGTCTCACATTGGTCGATCATCCTCTGATCCTTGCGAAACTGTCAGGATCAAAATAACTTTTGCTCTCAAGCAAACTCAGGAAAGTACTTTCCGCCTAACAACTCAATAGGGGTAGTCCAGACAATTATCATGCCCTCCAGGAAACTCTTCCTCTGGTGGCCTTTCACCAATTATCAACAGCCTCTTAAGGCTAAAGACTACCAGGATAGCTTTCTTCCTTCAATGCACCCAAAACCCTTAAGGTTTTCTCACAAAATCCTCAGTTCAACAGAAGGCAGTTTCAAACTCATTTCCTCCGTCGAACCTTACTCGATCTTGACCTTGTGGTCCACCTCACAAACTAAACGAACTCTTATGGTTCTTATTTATGTTCCCCATTTGGAAATGAGTAACCTCAGAGTCACCTTCTCGTAATTCCTATCACTTAACTCCAGAGTACTAGCATAAGTCGTCTCAGCGACTCAATTAACAATGGCAGCTCTTTCCTGAGTCTGCCTTCCCACCTACTTTTCCCCTTTCCATCTAAAGTTCTCACGACCCATTTAGCTCTTGGGTCCCACATAATCAACAAAATCGAGCCATACGCTCTTCTCGCACTCATTTTTCAATTGTTCTCTTTGCTCAATTCTCATGATCCCTTTTTTAGTTCTCGGATCTTCCATACTATATAAACTTGAGTCCAAAGCTCTTCCACGACCGTACTTTGGTCATTCAACTTCATCAGGTTCTCATGTTACTTGAACCACTATGGTTCCCTCCAGGAATCAAAGACTTAGGTCATCTAAGTCTAGCAATCTCAGGCTGCTCCTCTCATTCTCTTTCACCATCAACCATCAATGGTTCCCAAGCAATTCTCAACTAATTGCTCATTATACAAGGATTCCAATTCATCCTTAAGCAGCAGCCACAGGACCAGTCAGCCTTCACGACGCAACTTCACAATTATCAGCCATCACTAGGCTAAAACTCAACTAGGTCAACACCAAGCAAATACTTAAGGCGCTACTTCTATAAGCCAACCGCTCATACTTTAAACATAAGGCATCTGCCATCCGTCACAAACACGACAGGCTTTCTCATTCTTAATAGGATTCAATTCAACAGGGTATAAACTCCCACACACCGTCTAATCTTTCGGTTGGACCTTGGCCAAGCCAATCACATGATGCCAACATAAAACACGCTTAACAGGCCAATCACAACATCATTTTTCTTTTTCAATCGACATCCACTGTCAAGCACAAAGTTTTTAACCATGCCACTCATAGGCATCAATTCACATGTCATGTCACTTTTAAACATTCACTTCGAGAATCAATCCCGTGCCATACATCTAACTTAATCACGACCAGACTCAACCTGATACCTAGACTTTCTCTTTCAATTTATGGCCTAGGTCATTCCTGCCCCATCGATCTTAGAAGCCTGCTAGGAGCTGCTCCTTGTCCGTACCTCTCTGTACCAGCGATCACTCCTGTGACATTCTAATTTCCTGTCATTCCGAAACCTTGATTGTAAGATATCTATCGAAGCATTTTAGTTATATCTCGCTCTGACCTGATCAATCATGAGTCAACTAACCGAAGGAGAAAGGTTAACGCGTGACGAGGTACGTGGACCTGGGAAACTCGATAAGAAAACGGCGTTTTGACTATAAGGGTCGTCGAGGGAACATTTAGAACCGAGACCGATCTGAGAACGATTAAGGAATCCGTTGCTAGTGTTATACGATTGGAGCGCGGGTGATGCCGCTTAAGCAACGTATAATTTGCGAATTTTTTCTTAAATCGATTTATGACGATCGTAGCCGTTGGGGTTAGCAATTGACCCTTGCGACTACATGATAACCAAGATCGTCGTAGTTGAGTGTTCCTATGTGTGATGAGAATCACCGAGTCGATACGCGTAACGTCCGCAAAAGCCGCCCGTTAATTCGAGATAAATTGAAATTACGGACGACGAGAAATCGATCACGAAATGGGATCTCGGTAATGGAAAAAGGAAATGATGAATTGTAACAATTAATTTGGATTGGACGACGCCTAATCAAGAAGGAAAATTGGCAAAAAAATAGATTTTCGGACGAAGGGTGTGAAAAGACGATTTTGCCCCTAGAGCGTCGACCTTGCTTTATCAATTGGATGAGGGTATTTTGGTCAATTGACCTTCCCTTGAGGCTGCCAAATGGAGGAGGGCAGAAATGGAAGAGAAAATGTAGATTTATTTACATAAGCCAAGTGTCATTAGAGGATGGTAGTTCATTAATTTTCCACTACACCTAACCATCTTCTAGAAGCCTTTTGGGGATTAGATCATCTTTCTCTCCCTTTCTCTTCAGCTGAAGTTCACGATCACAGCCCCTTCTTCCTCAGCTTCTTCTTCGTTTTCTTCTTTCCCTTGAGCAGAACCGTTCATCGCTCGACCAGTCCGGACCGCTAGCTTCACTGCCGACCAGCACTCCGACCAGCGACTTCCAGCCTGCGAGCCGATCATCACCGTGTAGATCATCCTCTTGCCGAACTTTTCCAAGTGGAAGTGTAGCGATTGGTCCACCGTGGAGCTCCGGCCATCGTTTCTTTCGCGAGTCGACGGAAATCGTCGCAACTAGAGGTAAGCGGCTGTTTGTACTTCGTTGGACCTCAAGTCGTTGAGTTTTTCACTCAAACTTTGTGGACGTCTAGGGCACACATAGTCTGAGTTGTGGTAAAAAAAATTGGGCTGAAATTGATGGAGTTTTGATGCCGAATCATTGCTGTGTATGGAGGTCAGAAACTGACCGGTTGCAGGCTCGAAGGAAACGGCGTGAATCGTAGACTTGCGGGTGTCGCCTTGCTTCCAAATTTTTGGTAGGGCTCTCTAATTCATAGAATTATGTGTTAGCAAGAGGAATTTGTGATAAAATTGAGCTTATGGTTGATTAATGGACTGATTGAAATGGATTGAGTGAAACCGGTTATGCTCGGTTGGGATTTTGGGGTAAACGGTTCTATTTAGGGCTGTGATTGGTGTCGCCATGCTAAAAATACTTAGTTAAGACATGCTAGAGTGTTAATTGAAGGGTTAATGAAGCGTACGATGTGTGGAATTGAGGTTTGGATGGTTAAATTGGTTGAATCAGCGATTTTCTTCTAAGCGGAGTTGCTGCCCTGTTTTGGACAGCTTGGTGTCGTGCCGGATTCAGGCTTATCAAGAGGCTTGTGGTGTTATTTTTCTAGTAGAAACTGAGGTGAGTGACCCCTAACATTTTATTAGGATATTCGGACGCGATTGGATGATTTTCTTGAGGAATCAATGTTTTGGCTGAATTGATAGGCTCGAGTATTGGAATGTCGATTGGTTGCGATTACGTATGAGCCTTGAGTACTTGTTGCCATGTAATTGTTGTTCTTGCAATGAGCATGATGATATGCTTGTTGAGTGCCTTGCTTGTCTTTATGATAGGGCGAGATGGGTTCTTAAACTTCTTTTGTATGAAAACATGTCATCATTCGGCAAACCTTGAATTGTGTTTGATTGATAAATTTTCTTTCTCATGATGAAGTGAGGCTAATGATGGTCGTTATGAGATATTTGTGACTGAGATTATTGAGGAAATGGATTTGACAAACCATGAAAAATGCCTGAGGTGCCTATATGACGCGGGGTCGAGAAATGAGGAATACCTTGACGCGCCTACGATGACGCGGGGTGGCAGATTATGAAATACCCTGAGGCGATCTAATCGCAGGGTCGAGAAAAGTGAAACACCCTGAGGCGATGAGATCGCGGGGTCGTGATTAAAATATCTTTTTATTTCAAATGATAATATGATTCATTATAAGCTAGTACGGAAGCTTGATCATGCGAGCGGTAGACGCTTTTGATTGACATGCTTGTGAAATTTTGGATTGAATATCATTAAAGTTGCCATGCCTTGTTTTCGTTCAGTGATTACATATGTTTGTGCTTGGTTGGTCTGGTGGGACGGATGCAATAGTTTAGGGTTAGGACAGCTCACTGAGACGTAAGTCTCACCCCCCTTCATGGGCCCCATTTTCTTTTAGATCCTAGGACTTGAATATGCTTCCTGTACGCCGTGGTGACCCTAAGGAGATGACGAGGTCTTTTGATGAGTTTCCGGACGAACGAGGTACCGTTTACGTGAGAAAAAGTACAGTAGTGTGGGTAGACGAACCAAGGGAGCCTAGCAAGCCACATAGGTTTGAGGCATGGTTCCGTCGAGCGAATGGCATTTTGTCCGAGCAACTAAAGCTCGAAGAGGTACCCAGAGGAGTCGTGCCTTCTTGGTGCCATCCTTCTCGAGGATCGATAGAGGTAGAGACTTCCGCGGTAGGTTCGAGGAATGTACCGGAAGGAGAACCTGCAGGCCAGGCGAGCATTGAGGTAATAGAGATCTCTGACTCCGAGGACGAGATAGAGGAGGATTCCATCGAAGTTCGTTCCGAAACCTTTTCCGACTACGACCTGGAGGAGGATGTGGACGTACTTGAGGAGAGTAGCACCACTTAGTAACCCTTGTTGCCGTAGGGCTTTAGAGTACCTTTTTGGAAGTGGGTTTCTTTTGACGGGCTTTATGACTTTCTTTTGTTGCCCTCTTTCTATTTTACCCTAGGCGACGATGTTAGTAACCCCTAACCCTTTCTTTTGTATAAACTGGCTTTTGGTTATATATGTATATGTTTTATCTTGCGCCTCATTCTATTTATTTGTTTTGAGAGTTTATGGAGTTTTCTTTTATTTTCCGCATGCGCGTCTCATTTTATTTAGGCCCTAGAGAGTATCCTGGGTGACGTTACGGCTCCGGCGGATGTTGCGTGCTCGTGAAGAAAGCGGGGGGTGACAACTCCCCGCCCCATCAGACCTGGTCGTTGCAAGTTGTCCAAAGTCATATATCTACGGAGGAAGCCTCGTTCTACACGTCCCATAACATGTTTCATTACGGTTTGTAGGTATCCCACCAACTCATCCCATACCAAGCGATGGTTTATTAAGTCTGTCAATGATAAGCTCATACAGGCATCCTCATCAACTTTCGTTTCAATTTCCACAAACACATACACCACACATTTGTTCTCGCTACTCATCACGCCATGGTCATTTCCCAATCGATTCTCATCCATAAAATATTTTTGATTCTCACCAGTGATCATCATCTCTTCAGAATCAATTTCCTTTGTTCAATCATACACCTCAAGTTTAGTCCATACTCAAGTCAAATCCACATGCATCCGTTCACAATTGGATTTTAATCAAAATATTCCTTATCCATTTCCTTGTATACCCCTCATCTCATACCTTCCAAGATTGTCCTTCGCAATCGATCTCCGAAAGTCATCAAGATACCTTACAATTCAAGCTTGAATCCATTAATACCAATCGTCTCTTTATAACTCATATTCCCCAAATTAAGCCATCGACAAGCCACATTCACCACCATATCTTCCAATCGAGTCTTCATTCATAGGCTATTCTCTAGCAGCTTCAATCCAAGCTTATGACTCTTCAATCTCTTCTCACTTCCTTGTGAGCCTTAATCATAAAATCACCCATGATCATCAATCAAAATCAACTCTAGAACCATCAGAGTACATACAAGTTCAAGCCTATATTTCCCAAGCTTCCACAGTCTATGCTTAATCCTAAGGGTCTCTTTATCCAATTGTCCTCAAATCATCGCTCCTTATCACTCCATTCCTCAATCATAATGGATCGAGCTAACCTTGCTCTGATACCACTTAAGCGGGGATGTTACACCCCGACCCTGTCGAGCCCACGTACATCTCACCAAGCCGATGATCTTCAATTATTTCCTAGGATCCATCGGCTAAACGGTACAACTACTTGACAACAGAGACAAGATCGCGGAAGACATAACACTTGCTCCATACCAAACTACAATGAGATGACTCAGGACAAATGGTGCACACTTCTAAAAAATAAAATTCTCTTCTAAAAACATCGCAGTCAAGTACTCAAAATTCAAGTCCTAAATCCTCCATATTCAGATGCAATCCCCAAGGTCATAGAACAATACAGGAACAATTCATGACATTACTTCATCGAGAGCTCATCCTCATCTAGTCAGTATTTCCGCCTTCAAGGACCTAAACAAAAATTTAAACCCATACTGGGGTGAGATATAAATCTCAGCGAACTATCCTAACCCTAAATTAGGCCATTCGTCCCACCGAAACAACAAGCATAGACATATGCCTTTAATAAACAAGAGCAAAGCATGGCATTTACTCATGGAATCCAGTCAATATTTCACAAGAATATCAATTAAGAGCAACTGTGATACACATGACCAAGCTTCCTTACTAACTTATAATGAATCACAACATTACTTGAAATAAAAAATATTTCAATTACGACCCCGCGATCACCTCGCCTCAGGGTGTTTCACATTCTTCCTCCACGCGATTACATTGCCTCAGGGTATTTCATATCTCTCAACCCCGCGATTACATCGCCTCAGGGTGCTTCATATTTCTCAACCCCGCGATTAGATCGCCTCAGGGTGTGTCTTATCATGCAATCCCCGCGTCATCATAGGCGCATTAGGGTGTTTTTTCAATTCTCATCCCCGCGTCATCTCAGGCGCATCAGGGTATTTCTTAATACGCCACCCCACGTCTTATGAGGCGCATCAGGGTGCCACCGGCCTTAAGCCCTCATTTCATCAAGATATTTGCCGCCATCTGTGTGTTCTCATGGCTCACAAGCCCAATTCCTCAAGTCGTTCAAACAAGACTCCTCATAGAAAATATTCAGTCGCATTCCCACGGTGAGGAATTTTCAGGCATTAGAATTCAAATCAATTACTTGCCAAAAAGGAATGGACATGCTTTGTCATAAAACATAATTCAAGAATCGTATATCATATCACCACATTGGCAAGCAGAACACACTAACAAGCACGTTATCAATTCAATCACGAGGACACGATTCTATGGCAAACTAGCCTTTACGGCTCCTTCCTCCTCACGACCATTCGGCGTTCCATCATCCAAGCAATGAGAATCAATTTAATTTATGAATTTCCCAAGGAAAACCATCCAGTCGCGTCCAAACGTCCTACTAAAGGGTTAGGGGTCACTCACCTCTTCACTCAAATAGAAAACTCCAATCACCATGCTTCTCCAAGATCAGCAAATTTCAAGGTCGAACAGGGCATCCACAGCGCGCCTAGGAAAACCACATCGAAACTTAGTCATTTCTCATTTCCATTGTGTCAATACTTCAATAGCACACATACCCCTTATTCTCATTTTCTCACAGCGCCGATTCAATGGCCCTAAGCATGACAATAGCCGTTCTATCAAGGCAAGTCATCAAAAATATCATTCCGCCCAAAGCTGCCCCATTACTTGGCCCCACGACCAGATTACTTCATAAATAAACTGACATTGATCCTTCGACCTTTTATGAAATCAACTTTCAGAATCTTAAACTTCAATGTCTTATGGACGCGTGGGCGAAAACGAAGCTCAATTCGGATATTGGATGACATAGAACGACTCATTTCAAATTTGGTGCGCAACCAGGGCAGATTGGTCGGCCTCACGTTTTTCATCTTAAATAATCTTTGAAACTCTTCTATACTCCAATACAATTCACATACTTCCCATTAACACCACAATTAGTACCCTAGTATCCCTTAACGATCAATTAGAAGCATGGCGATACCAATAATAGCACCAAACAGAACATGTTTACACAGGAATGGAACAAGGCAGAACCAGTTCAGTTTAATCCCACACTAAACAGCCCACTAATCATCCATAAGCTCCAATTTATCACAATTTCTACTTGCCGACACATTAATCAACATGTCACAGAGCCTCACCAAAAATTTTGGGGCGAATCGACGTCCGAAAGTTCACGAACAACTCCGGTTTCCACCAACCTGTTGCCGGTCAGATTCTGCTCCAGAGATTCATCACAAAAATGGCCATGGTTACACTTCCAAACCCCATCAAAATCACCACTTCAACTCAACCAACACTAGTACTATGGGTTAAGAAGTCCTTACCAAAAATTTGGAGGCAATTGAGCTCTGGAAGTGGGCGAAAATGAAATTTTCCCAAAATGGGATCAGATTCTACCCCGTCCAGACCCTTGCTCACTCAAATTGACCCATGGGACAGAATACTTGGTAAAATCAAGCATATAATATATCCCTGGAAAGGCAAGACAACAAGCTTTCTAATGGAAGTGCAATTACCTCAATCGGCCATTGGACGATAAAGTTACGGCCGGAACAGTGAAGTCGTCGGGCTGGCACCGAGCTGGGCGAGCGTGAGGAAGAAAAAGGAAGAAGGAAAGGAGAGAGTGGTAAGAGAGAGAAGTGGTCGTGCACCACCTTGGAAAGAGGAAAAAGAAGACTATAATTGACCCACGCGGTCAATTAGCAGGGTCAAAAGGTAAATAGTTATACCCCAATTATTGTGCCAAGGAGAGTTCTTGTGGTGCACTTCTTCAAGGTTAATAATTTGGATAATCCAATGGCTATAATCCCTTCTAGCTTTCGGCAGCCTAGGGGGTTGATTAATGACCAAAATGCCCTCCTTCATTTATTAAGGCAAGGTTAACTCACTAGGGGCAAAATGGTCTTTTCTCACCTTCCGTCCGAAATTCCATTTTTCCAATATAAATTGCCCTTGATGAGGCGACGTCCAATTCATTTCAAAGTTGGAATTCCTCAATGTCCAATACCCAATCTTGAGGTCCGATTTCATGTCGAGCTCTCGTCGACTATAATTTCAGTTTATCTCAAACTGACGGGTGACTCTTGCGGGCGCTACGCGTATCGACCTTAGGGTTTTTCAAGCCGTGGCGACTTTGGTTGTCATGTGATTGCGAGGGTTTATCACTCGTTCTTGCGGTCCTGGTCATCGGAATCCGATTTAGGAAATTTTTGCAAATTACACATTGGTTAAGCGGAATCACCCGCGTCCTAACGTATAACGCTAGCAAGGCATCCCTCGATCGTTCCTAGACCGATCTCTGCTGGCCCAAAATATTCCCATCGACGATCGTTATGGTCAAAGCCCCATTTCTTATTTGAATTTCCTAGGTCCACGTACCCGACTCCGCGTTAGTCTTTCCCTTTCGGTCAGTTAACTCGAGAGTAGCCAATTCCGAGCGAGTTACCACTGAAATACACCGATCGATACCTTCCCAATCCATGGCCTCGAGAGGGGTCGGAATTCGGAATGTCACAGGACGACATGGAGGATGATACTGTGGAAGTGCGCTCAGAGACTTTCTCCGACTATGTTCCAGACGAAGACGAAGCCGAAGACGACAACGAGACAAGCTGTTCCATCGAGTAGCCTGGTTGCCATGGATAGTTTGGGGTTGTAGCCTTTTGATGTTAGGTTTTGTTAGGGCGATAGTGTTGTCTTTTGATGGTAGCCCTTAGTTTCTCCGACCCAGCTTTGTGCGTATTTGGTTTATGTCCTTCCCAACCTCTGGGTGTAGACTGGATGTTTATGTTATGTATATATGTCTTTATGTTAACTCGAGTCTCCCTTGTATTTACTGTCTGGGTTGTTATTTTCCTTCTGCATGCGTGTTTCATTTCATTCCTTGTGCCGTGGGATGGTTCTTGGGATTATTTTTACGGCATGACGAATGTGACGAGCTCGCAATGGAACACGAGGCGTGACAGTATTTGTACTTGTTATTATTATTTTTTGTGTGTCAACAATCCTTAAAGCCTATAAGCGATGGATAGACTCTAGCAACCATGACATATTTGCTACTTGAACATAAACATAATTTCATTTCTTTCTAAAAGAAATTAATCATTAATTTCACAAACTAAAGAAGTCTTTTTTCATGAGGTCCAACTAAAAATTACTATTTCTTTTCCTTTGAATCAAACATAGACCAATCTCCTTGGAATAGTTTATACACCCATAATTCTGAGCATCACGTTACTCCTTTCACTAGACATGTCATATTTGGGGCACCATGTCGCAACCAAAAATTCAGTTTGAATTTCGGGTTAATGGATTACTAGATTAATTAAATGAATTAACTAACCTAGTCCGAGCTCTCCCAAGCTCTACCAATTCGCAACTTATGTTTCAATCGAATGATTTTTTATTTAGGAGTCGCCACTAATCTTTTTTGGTAGGTAGATTAGATACCTAAATAACGTACAAGAGAATACTTTATTTTCGCTAACCAAAGATTTTAGTTCGGGGACTTGATTATATTAATTTTTCAATTAACACTATTTCGGTGCCATTCTTGTGAAAATTTTCTTGATTGGCAAATTCAATTGATTTCTGTAAATGAATTAAGGTGTAATCTATTTTTTAGGATTTTCTTGATTTAATGCATGTTATGCAAATGCAACTAGATGCCATGCAATGTGATATGAAAATATATGATGAGAAAAATAACCATGCATGTTGACTTTAGAAAAATCATGATTTTAATGCAAGCATGTTAGGATGCACGTGTGAGTGAATTGTGTTAAAGAGTTAAAAAGAAATCCCACATCGGAGAATCGAAGTGATGTAGAGCAGTTAATATATCCATGTTGGCCCATAACTCATTCGTTTAAGCTTTTGAGTGAAGGTGAGTTTGACTGGATATGTTAACGGACGAGAACATGGGCTCCCTCTTGAAAATCTCCCCATGTTAAGGTATCGGACTTCTGCTGCACACCCCCATCAAATGGTATCAAAGCCGATGGTTGAGGTCCCCCATGCGGTTACTGAGCAGACCCAAAGGTAGACTTCATGGTTATGAAGTTGGGCTATTCAACTTGAGATAAGTTGATGCAGAAGGATACCTAAATTAAGAGGGAGTGGACCGGACCTAACACTGAGCTCACACATGATAGGGAGATTGTTAGGATGCACGTGTGATTGAATTGTGTTAAAGAGTTAAAAAGAAATCTCACATCGGAGAATCAAAGTGGTGTAGAGTAGTTAATATATCCATGTTAGCCTATAACTCATTAGATTAAACTTTTGAGTGAAGATGGGTTTGACTGGATATGTTAACGGGCTCGAACATGAGTTTCCACTTGGCAATCTCCCCAGATTAAGGTATCGGACATCTGCTGCGCACTCCCATCAAAGCAAAAATGCGAATTCTAAACCAAATGACATGTGACATGAATTAATGCACGAAACTAAATATGATATGATGAGATATAATATGACATGAGAGAATGAATCCCATCATACATACATGAACCTGATTTCTAATCTATATGACGTGAAAATATGCATAAATAATGAGTAGAGATGTTGTCTATCCTAAATATGCTAAAAACACAAATCTAGCCAAAATGACATGCAAAATGACTATGCAAATGAATTGTCAATATTCTTCATGAACTTTCGGCTTTCGATGAATTGGTTCGGCAATTAACACAAATTGATTAATTAAAACCAATTTATATTAAAAGTCATCTTTGAGATGTGATTTCCGAAATTTCAACGAAGACTATGACAAGATGATTTTTTTAATGATTTTTATGAAAAATGAATCAAATAAAGATATAATAAACCTTGAGCATATTGCCCCTTAAATTCTGAATTTTTCGATGAATTCGCTTCGTACTTGGGAATCGGGTCAGAAGGTAATTTATTCACGTCGTACTCCAGGGGTAGGGGCAGATAGTGAATTATGAAATTTGTCAGTCCGGTCCCAAAATTATGGGATGGGTTAGACAAATTCATTGTGCGGATGACGTCGTACTTCGGGGGTGGAGTCAGATAGTCATCCATACTGCACAAATTCTGAGGGACAAGGCACATGGGAGCATGTATTATACTCAAGGTAGATTATAAAAACATTTGAATTAAATGAATTGTCAGCCAACTAGGATAGGTGTCGAATTTTAAAGGAGATAAGCCCCTATCTGCAAAGGATCACATTTCTTCAGAATTAGGAAAGAATATTCTATTAGATAAACACCAACGAGAGATTGAAGATATGTCATATTTTCCAAATTAAGGGACAAGATAACTTCCATTTAAAACGAGTGATTATCCCATAAGATATACTACCATATTGCCAAATATTCTATTGGACATGAAAATCAATCAACAGGATTTTGCGGATTCCGAAGATATACCCAATATTCGAGAATATGCAAAATATTCGGAGGGTTTGCTCAAGATTTAAAACTTCAAGTCAAGCAACTATAAGCAATCCAAAAATTACCCATATTGACGCAATTTTCACTTAACATTCAAAAGATATGCTTAAAACTTAGAAAGCTCAGATCGAGTAAACGATGCCAAAGGTATACGAGCAACTTGAATTAGGCAAGCAAAATATTTAAGACAAGTTTGGATAATAATCTTACCTAATTGCAGGCACTCTTCTCAAATTTGAACCGAAGCTTGGCAACGTGAGATGAAGAAGTTCATAGCTCAAGACCAATGACCAACCAGGGGACTTTCAAAATCAGGTGATGGTGACGACGTTGCCTATTGATGCTGCCACTAACCCAGAATTTGGTGGAGGCGCTACTGTGGTGTCAAACAAGGATCAAAAGAGTACATTAAAAAAAAGAATTAATAGCCATAAAATCGCAGGAAACCATCTGAGTTATTGGCCGCACTGCAGGGCTTAGCCAACCGTTGTTGCGCAAGACTGCGTTGGTCGCAACGCCACTGCTTTGATTCAAGATTAAAACTTGCAAGAAACTCTTGGTCAGGGTCCAATAAAACCTGCGATAACGTGAGAAAACAAAACCGCGGTGCCAACGCCATCAAATGGTGTCATGTTTGGGGAGCAACCTTGGCCAGTAGCACGATGCAATAGACATGGCCAAATGGAACTGTGGACCTGAAACCGGCCCGTTGACCGGGTCCGCGGTTCCGAACCGGAACCAGAACCGGCCTTCAAGGGCCGATTCCGGTTCCAAAATTTTCGGAACCGGCGGTTCCGGGCCAGTTCCGAACCACCTAATTAAAAAAAAAAAGTATCCGGCTCTTCCTAGGCGGGGAAGAGCCGCGCCTAATTTCTAAAAATAATAATAATAATAATAATATGAGGCTCTTCCCCAGGTCGCCTAGGGAAGAGCCACCTGGGGAAGAGCACGTTGGCTCTTCCCCCATACACGAAGGCAGTCCTCTTCTTATTTTTTTTTATCCGGTTCGGTTTTGGAACCAGGAACCGGCTCGGGACCGCCGGTTCCGAACTAGAACCGAAACCGTTCCCTTAAGGGCCGGTTCCGGTTCCACCTTTTGGAGGAATCGGAACCGGCGGTTTCACAAAACCGGCCATGTCTACGATACAAGTTTATCATGGGGACTTGTGCCCCATCATCATGCGGGGACTTCTCGATGATGCTCACTAGACCGCAGATAGAACATCCGGTCAAAGAAAAGAATCGCTGGACGTAGAGCAAACCATGAGAGGCTTTTTTCCCTCTTCCAACTTTGTTTTTGTCTTTTTCTTTGACCAGTGGACTCTCTCCCTCTATCCTCTCACGATTCTCTCTCTTTCTTCTCTGCTCTCCTTAGAATTGTGGCCGTATATTGGAATTGATTGGCCCCTCTTTCTCGTCCGACCTAGAGGCATTTATATAGTGAAAACTTAGGTCAAATTCTGATAATGCAGCCTTAAGCTTTGGCCTTATTTCGACTAATAAACTTTAATAAAAGGCCTTTTTCGGAATTAAAATTTAGCAGACTGAAAAGCTCAAATTAGGCCCCAAGGCCTTGAGAATTTCGACACTCGCTCCCTTATGATGGCCGAATTATGCAATGTGGGCTCCGGCCCTCCGCATGTCAATTTAAGCCCAAATCCTGTCCTCGGTGCAAAATAATGCAAATGCAATGCATGCTTAAATAAAATATGCTATGCATCAAAATTAATTTTTTGGTGAGAATCAAGGCTAATTCTCATTTTTGTGGAAAATTAATAATTTAAGGAAAATCAAAATTTAGGTGTCAACACACCCCAATTCGGTTGACTGGGATGAGAGTTTCTCATTTCGAATCTGTAAAATCAGAACTTAGAATTAGGATTGGAGTATTATTTTAGTTAACTGTTTTGCGGTTCTAGTTATAAGTCACTTCAGGCATTTGTCATCTTTTGTTTTGATTCTGCTTGTCAAGTGGCCTGGCCCTCCTTTAGTTTTAATCACTCAAGATTAATACGAATGTAAATTGTATTATATTCATGGAGTTCTTCTCTTGATGATCATTGAAGAAGACTTGGAATTCTCGGAATTGAGAATGGAGCCTCTCGGAATGGTAATTCCGCTGAACCGCTTCAAGATTGTTTTGCATAGAATGGGAAGTGTTGAGGCCGACAGAGCAACCGAAATCAGTGACGTGGTAAGTCATTTCAAGAGAACATATATCGGTGTTGAGATTTCTTGCTACTGCCTGCCCGATGAATTCCCCAGCCCTTTCTATGGTTGTTCTCTGCAAAAGGACTTCCATGTTAATTCAGTTCTTCAAGTTTGGCTTGTGCTCATCGATGATATGTAATGTAAATAGATTAGTGCTGCGAAAGGCTACCGGAAAAAAAAATGAGTTTTTGGATTAGCTGTGAAGTTCTCCTCCTCCATCCATTGCATGTGCTTTGGTCGGTTCACTGAACATTGCTTTGCAGCTTCTGCTTTGTTTTTCTATGTTGACTTACTTCCACGCCCTGATTGGATGAGGCATGTCCTCTCATGAAATAAGCCATTGAAAGCTCAACCTCTGTCATGCCCCGACTCTCGAGTACGCGACATCTCTACCAATTCACCCTTAGGTCACACAGGATAACGTCTTAAGCGCGTTATCGACCTATGAACCTACTATGCATGCGAAAACGATTCACTCCCAAACAACATATCAAGAAGAGATAGAAAATCAAGAGACATTCACATTAACAACTCCTCAAAAGATCATCACATATCTACACCCAGCAAATGTTTATTAACTATATGCTACAACATATAACCTCATTTTTTGGGGCGGCTCCCTAAGACCTCAAAAGATATCTGATCGGGTAAGGTTTAACTTCACATCTACTTCAAAAGACTCCTCCACAACCATGCCTTGGCATCAACGGGGCTTCATCACTTAGGACCTGAAAATATTAGCCCACGATGGGGTGAAAAATAAATCTCAGTGAATCAACGCCTAAGCCCGGCTAGGGCGTTGATTCGCCAAGAACATCCTACCAATCATACATGGCATATCATCAAAGAATGGGTATCTCAGCCACATGCAACTTACTCGCCCGAAAGCCACACATAATGCAATGATTGATTCGGCCCAACAATCACATCTGACGACCATTCAAGCAAAGCATTACAACCATAAGCATGCACATGACACTACACAAGTCCATTTATTAACAATGATCCACGCGATTGGCGTGACCGACTCTCACAATTAGTGCAATCCCACACTCTTCTAGCAGGACCAGGCTACGTCCATTTTCCGTCTCGGCGACTGCTACTACAAGCGGTGTATCCAGTGCTTGTAAGGAGCGTCGGTCCATCACAAGTTGCGACTAGCATCCGACGATCCCTTAAAACCGTACTTCCTGGCATGGGGCATGAATTATCGTGCTTTTTGCAAATTGTATGGTTCCATACAATTGGTACGGTATGTACGATGAGTACAATACGAACTTGCCAAGAAAACTCATCATCCATCATATGACCATACAACACAACCGACAATCAATCGGTTTTATTCTCTTTGATTTAGGCCGGATGCTTACACAGATGTGCTCAAAGACTTGGCCCAAGTCCATTTTCATGCTAAAATACGTCTTTTGATTCTACACTCGATCATATGTATATGCAGACTATCATTAAACTTTGCAATCACCAAAAGAGTGATTAACCCCCAAACAAATGACCAGTCAATCAATGAACATTCCAGACATCCAAATCAAACTTATCAATCAAGTAAAGGCCATCAATTTCATTGGAAAAAACCAATTTGATTAAGCGACATAAAGGCTTGATTCGTGCAAAAGCCCTTTATTCGTCGATTCGAATTAAATCGTCGATTGCTCACTCATATCTAACCTATCGCTCGCTCGCGAGCAAATCATAATGAACATTCGATCAACCAATCAATCAATTCTATCTAGCAACAATTAGCCACAGACAGTCTAATTATCCAATCTAACTTAATCGATCACGGCCATTTATCCTAAATCCAATTTCTATCTAAACCAACCACGATCGCATTACTTAAACCTCTTAATCAACTAATCTTAAGCGCAATTAGAGCCCTAAATAAGGATTATGAGTTGACTCACTAATTAATCAAGCTCAGGTAGTCACGACACGGGCGACGACGATGAATGGCAACGGCACGAATCACAAACTCAACGACTCCTTGACGACACGTGGCCAAACTCGGGTTCCTCAAGGACTCTTGGCTCCGCAATGCTCCCTTGACCTAAAGTTGACAACCCACAGCTCGGGAGACCACACGGCGACGGCGGAGGCTTGTTGCGGTCGAAAAAGCTCCGGCCAGAACAGGGCAGAGGCGGGGGTGTCGGGAAAACAGGGGACAACGGCTTCGAGGGGCTGATTTGGGGGTTTCTTGGGCCGATGGGGTAAGGCAAGGGTGCCACGAGGTCTCAGGGGTTTCACGAGGTCGGGGGGTAGCCGATAACGGCGACTGGAGGCGGCTAAAGGCACCGGTGAAGTCGCGAACAGAACCGGGCAGGGGTCTCGGGAAAAACAAGGGAGGATTTGGCCGGGACTAAATCGGACTCTACAAGCAACGATCGCCTCTAGTGGCTTCGACGGGAGACGAGGTGGCTGAGGTTGGTCAGTGGAGTCGCCTGAGGGCGGCGGATGGTGGCTGGAAGCGATGGAGGACGGCGAAACCTCTTCAAGGCCCAAAGCAGGGCAGTCTGGCCGAACAGGGGTCTTTGGTCTGTCTGGGCTCCCGCGGTGGTTTTGGGGGGTGACGGGCGGCGAGAGGGGGTTGAGAGGGTTGTGGTGAGGGCGGAGGACGACGATGCGACAGCTGGTGGCGATCGGGAGCAGCGGCATGGGCTGGCTCGGCTCGGGCAGTCCCCAGAAGCGAAACAGGGCAGGGGATGTCGGGGTCTGATTCGCGGCCGTCTGACGACCTACAGAGGCAATGGCGTGACGGCGGGGGAGGCTGGAGGTCGGAGGGAGGACGGTGAGGTGGCTGGCAAGGGCCGAAGATGGCGCCGAGGGCTGGTGAGGCGTGAACAACCCACAGATGCCGAAACAGAGCAGGCTGGCGTCGGGAGCTTTTCACGGCTGTCCGGCGACGCGGGCGGTTGGAGTGAAGGCAGCGGAATGGCAACGAGATGGTCGTGGTGTGTATCGGGGGATGGCGTCGCGCGAGAAGGCTGGAGGGCGGAGGGGAGGAGTCGTTCTTAGAGGTGAGGAGAGAGAGAGAGAGAAGAGGGGGAGAGAGAATAGAGCACGTGGGAGAGAAGGGCGTTTGGATCCACTGAGTTAAAAGTCAGGGGAGAGGAGAGAGAGAGTGATGTAAGAGAAGGAAAGATGACAAGACTTGATTGGTGAGAGTTGATGGGTGAGGCCCACAAGAGGGTTTTGAAAATTTGTCTTCTAATGAAGCATTGAGGGTAATTTGACTTGTTAGGACTGAACGAAATTTGGTACACTTGATAGATGATATTGTGGTCTTTTCACAAGGTAGACTCGGTCAAGATAAGGCTTGGGCGTGAGGATTTAAATCCTAAAACACATCAACTTAGAATTTCGAAGCCTAAACTAACTTGACGATCGTCTTAGGAAATCGTTCAATTATCGTCACTTAAGTACTTACGATTTAAAATATTTTACGGAAAGAAATTCAATATTAATCATTTATATTGAATTCAGGCACTTAACAGAAGTTGAATTTTTAGGGCGTCACAACCTCTCTCTTTCCGAGGTGCTTTTACCATAGATTGTTGCTTCAACCTCTACATGTTTCAGCAGGCAAACCACGCATTACATATAATTATGGGCTTCTCTGAATCGTGCAAAACCATAACAGCCTTCCCTATTAGAAGAGGACACTTTGTGGAGTGGTTCTGTTTTCTTGCATCTTGATGTGGGTTGCTTTGAAGTTATTGCTGGGAAGTTAGAATGAATCTTGTGAGATTTGGTGGGACCACTTGCCAAGTGCTCTAAAAGCTTAAGCTGATAGAAGAAGGCGTGGTTTAATATGTATATATTCCAACACTCCCCCTCACGCTTAGTCTGGTCTTTTGCCTAGTACTAAGCGTGGACAAATTCATTGGGGAGGCAAATACGGGCCTGGAAAGATTTGAACTCAGGACCTCCTGCTCTGATACCATGTGAGATTTGGTGGGACCACTTGCCAACTGCTCTAAAAGCTTAAGCTGATAGAAGAAGGCGTGGTTTAATATGTATATATTCCAACAAATCTGTTCGATAACTTATGAATATTGCCTTTATGACAGGGCTTGCTAGCGAACGTTTAAAGCTTCCAACTTCCAAGGTTCCTTTTCTTTCCTTTATTTCCCTAATCCTAGACTTGGAGGACTGTTTAGCTTAGTCAGGTTGCAGAGCACGCAAGTTTAAACAATTGCTTACTTATGAGTGCTTGTAGATTCAACTATTCCCTGGACGGGATCAGTTTGTTTTTGTTGGAACGAGTTTACGGATTACTCCTTTCTAAAAACTCAGTTGGATTGCGCCTTACAATGTTCTCTGGACGTTGATGGTGAAAAGACTGGTTACATTTGCAGATATATTTATTGAATATCTCGGTTGGAACAAGTTGAGAGATATTAAAGCAGCTTGTGCGGAAGGATGAAGCTCGATTCTTTGGGTCTTACTACACCAGCTTGCCCTTAGTTGGTAGTGCTCCGTTCAAGAAGAACAAACGTTATGCAGCTTTCTCTCACGAACTCGTAGATGGACGACCCTTCGTATTTCCGGGCGAATGAGTCAAAGAGCTCATCTAACATCTCTTCCCCGAATTGCATTTGCTCCTTCAAGATTCCCTCCAGAGGCGCTCTCCAGGAAGAAGCCATCATTTTCCCTGTTGGAGGAGGATAGGCTTCTGCTGATTCAACTAGCTCCACCATTTTCTTGATGCTGAAATGTCCATTCCTTTCTACTACTTCTTTCATTTCTCGGGGGGATGCATAATACATCGGCAAGTTAAACTCGTCCATTCTCTCTTCACTTAGAGTTCCCTACACCAGAAAATTGAAGAAGGATACTGTGAAGGCTCATCTGTTTTGCCGAAGTACAACCCCTCATTTCTAGTATACTAATGGAGACCTTTTTCTTATTTGACCGAAATATACACAGGAAATCTCGGAATATTAACAAATATTTTCAACAGCAATGAAGAGAATTGCAAGCAGGACTCGACTAACACCATTTGTTTTACCTTGTTGACCATGTCCACAAGGCAAGATTCCGATAAATCTAAACACCTGGTGACAAAAGTTTGAGAATGAGCAATTCCAGACCTTAACTCATACTTCTAAGGCCCCTTTCGCCGGACGAAGCAGTTTCCTGGACAACAATTTTTCAATGATGCATTAAACTGTATTGATCGGTCCATTTTCAACCTTAAGTCCGAACGTGAAAATCATTCATCATTGTATCTCGTATCAGTTCGTAAAATTTGGGGATTGTTCGGTCAACGTGCGAATTAAGACAAATTTTATCGTAAAGGCCGACGAAACTGAAAAATTGCCTGATTCGGTCTTTTGGTCATGTCTGTTTTGTTCATTGGGTCTAGAG
The DNA here is from genome assembly GCA_021437785.1 of Rhodomyrtus psidioides. NCBI lineage: Eukaryota > Viridiplantae > Streptophyta > Magnoliopsida > Myrtales > Myrtaceae > Rhodomyrtus > Rhodomyrtus psidioides. The sequence continues at coordinate 4,609,947 of JAILYB010000015.1, read as the reverse complement.
GGTTGTCGTGGACCAACTCACTATTCTCGTTTGTTATACTAATTTTCGTGTGATGATTCCTTGAAGGTAATTTACCACGGATCCTCCACACATCACAAGGTCAGTCGCAAGGAAAATGGATGACAAAGCAGAAATCAATGCTGCAATCCACGAGGCCCTCAAAGAACACATGGATGCTCTCAATAACAGGGTCAACGGCATGGTCTCCCAGATGGAAGACAAGGTACTGACAAGCCTCATGGCCAAGAAGCAGTTGCCTGGCCTGATTCCTCAACCTATGGCACCTCATACGCCTCCTCCAGCTGACAATCCAGATAAGAATCTGGAGCATTTTCCTTTCCTAGCTATGTCACTAGAGAACATGATCGTCCCAGGCACTAGTTCAAATGCCCTACCATTGAGTTTAGTTCCCCAAGCCAGCCTTGTGGCACCGGAGTAGAGTAATGAAGCGGCCAAGCTATTGGCCCACATGGAGCAGAAGATGGAGCAAAAACTGGAAGAAATATCCCTCACGTGGACTTTTATGCTTTCTCGAAAGTTCATGTGCCTGATAAGTTTAAGTTGCCCGACTTTGAGAATATGATGGCCCATCCAATCCTATGCAGCACATTTGGATGTATCAGGCGAGAATGAGCAAGTATGCGGACAACGGCCCTTTATTGGTTCAGACTTTTCAGGCCAGTCTGAAAGATGCAGTGATGCGATGGTACACTGACTATGAGATATACAGCATAGAGGATTGGAAAGAAGCGGCAAATGCTTTTATCAAGTATTTCAGTTTTAACATAGAAGTTCTCATCTCCAGAGAAAACCTAGAACAAGCTAAAATGAAGAAAAGTGATATGGTCAAGCAATATGCCACCAGGTGGAGGAACATTGCGTCCCAACTGAAGCCTATTCCCCCCTAAGAGGCAGCTTATGAAACTGTTTGTCTCTACCTTACCACAAATAATACGGACACGAGTCCTCGGCACTTCTGCGATATCGTTCGGTCACTTCATAGCAATGGCCAAAGAAGTAAGGGTAGCATCAAGAAGGGATGGTACAGAGATGCTAGCCTGCCTGCTAAACGATTCGTGGTAAAGAAAGACAAAGAGCTCGCCCCTCTGGTGAACATGGTGAGTTCCTCATCTGCTATGCAAGTCCCTATCAAGCAGCAGAGGAACTTTAGTGAGCAGAGGCAGAAGAGAAATTCGCGTCCATCCCAACAATATACACCGTTGCCTGGAACACTTTCTCAGGTCCTGGCTGTCCTACGCAAGAAGGATCTGTTGTCAACTGAACCTCTAAGGCCGAATTATACAACATATGCAGGCTATGATCCATCCAAGAAATGCGATTACCATCACGGTGAAGTCGACCATGATATAGACGATTGCTTTGTGCTTAAGAATCGTATCCAGGACATGTTTCATTCTAAGGAATGTCCAGAATAATCCTCTGCCATATCATTGTGGTAAAATTAATTCTATATTTGACTGCAACGCCCGATCGGTAGATGTGTTCAAAGTCCAAGTGGCGGATGTTCTTGACACTCTGGTAAGGGCAGGCTATTACCAGACTGGAGAGCTTGCATCACTGAATCAATTAAAGAAAATGATTTCAGCCCTGATGGAGGAAGGATTGATAGTCACAGTCAACCAAGCAGAAACAATCGTCACTATCTCTCAAATCGTTATTGATTGGGATCAGGAGTTTGCTGCCTTGACCATGACTCAGTCTGAGCATTTTTCAGAGGTTGATGTAACAGAAGCCGATGCAACAAGCCTGGTCAAAGTTGATCCGGAATGAGCTGATATGCCTTCCCTCGAAGATGTATATGATGATGAACTTGGGATTGTCATACACGAAGCTCTCGTGATTACTTCACCTCAGCCATTTCCTTACAAAAATGATAGAGCCGTTCCTTGGTCTTACGATCTGGCCCTGGTAACAAGGTTCGGACGTGCTTACAACGATGATCAACCGGCCAAGCCAGTCATGGAAAAGGATGCAAAGGAGTTCTTGGCAGTGATCAAGACAAGCGAGTACAGATCGTCGATCATTTGCGGAACTTACCGGCTCAAGTTTCTTTGCTCGAGCTCTTGCAGTCATATGAAAAGCATCAGGATTCCCTGACGAAGGTGTTGGGACTGATACACGTCCCAGAGAACATCGATCAAGACAAGTTGGAGAATTTTGTCGGAACCATCCTCTTGAAAGATCAAGTGGTATTTGCTGATGATGAGATTCCTGCTAAGGGACGGGGCCACAACAAAGCCTTTCACAAAATAGTAAAGCACAAGCAAACCCTTGTAGCTCAAGTACTCATCGACAATGGGTCAGCATTGAACATCTGCCCTCTGGCCACACTAAATCGACTTGGGATTGATCTGGCTAGGATGCAAGCAGCCAAGACCTCGGTTAGAGCTTTTGATGGTATGAAGAAAGACGTCATGGGGTAAATTAACCTCGATATCCATCGAACCCTCTGTGCTAGATGTTTTGTTTTAGGTGTTAGACATTCCATCAGCCTTCAACCTCTTGCTAGGACGCCCGTGGATTCATAACTAGGGAGTTGTGCCATCGAGTCTTCATAAAAAGATCAAGTTCGTTGTCGAATAGAAGCTAGTGATCATCCATGGCGAAGAGGATCATCGGATTTTCAATGATAATGCTATTCCTTACATTGAGCCCGCTCACAATGAGGAGGATTCGTACCATGCTTTTGAGTTGGTGCAAACTATTCATGCATTGCCAGAAAGTCCTCTACCAATTCCCGAGGTATCAAACACTTCTATCATGGTGGCTAAGGTAATGATCGGCAATGGATTCGAACCTGGCACAAGTCTAGGTGGACATGGCCAGAGGATCCGCACCCCAATCGAGCTTAATGGCCAATCCCATACAGCTGGTTTGGGACACTAAGGGCGTGGCCGACCTGGACGTAGAAGACAGTACAGAATAAGCCGTTTAAGGTCAGAATTTAGTCCTCTACCGGCCCCACTTTACACCACTTTTCGATCGGCTGGTGTGGTCGGTGGTTATGATGAACTGGCATAGATCGAAGACGATCTAGGGATTGTGCTCCCGGATTCACTGAATAGCCAAAATCTTGTGGCTGAGCCGATGGCGCTGGATGAAGATGGAGTTGATGATGGAGTCCTTGACCTTGCTGGTTGATTCGAAGACCTTATCATTGCAACTATAGTTGAAGACCCCATACAGATCGATGAAGCACCAGAGGAGGAGCTTTGCATGGCAACTGAATCCCCGAAGCCATCCGTCAAAGCCATCGTTGATGATCCATTAGAGGGTTCAGAGTAACATTTTCGAGTTTTTATAATCGCTTGCATGGGATACTTTCCTGCTTTATTTAGGTGTTTCGGTTGCATTAGGATTTCATTTCAATTAAATATTGCATTTCCATTCAATAAGATGTAATTCATTGATTTTATACGTCAGAACACGGGATAGACTTGATACGTGTCGACACGAGTATTGAAATGGCATTGAAACCTGATGCGTCAGAACGCGGGTTGTCAATTATTTTTAGCCTGAGGCGTATTGACGCGGGCCTAGCCATTGAAATGGGAAATTGAGATTAATTCCTAGAATGCGAACTAGATATTGCACTAGTACAAGAAGCTTGGTCTTATTGTTATGATTGCCTTTGAATTGTAATTGTTTTATGCCAATCATGATGATTTGTTATGATGCTTTGAGTGCCATACGCTATTTTCTTGATGAGTTATTGCATACTGCTTTTAAGAGTGTCTGGAAGTACTAATGGCCTAGTCTAGGTTTAGGGTTAGCTTGCTGAGATGCAATCTCACTTCATCGTGGGATTTATTTTTCAGACCCCAAGCCCTGAATATGTTGCTTATACGTTTTGGTACCCCAATAGATATGGACACATCCGTCGAGGAATTTCCTGTAGACGAAGATAGGGTGTATATAAGAAGGGAACTACTGTTTGGGTTGACAAAGGGGAACCATATTAGAAGCCGCATCGCTATGAGTCTTGGTACCTTCGTACCGGGGACACGACCAATGGACCTTTGAAGCCTTCTGAGGTACCCAGGGTTGCGATCCCGCCATGGTGTCATCCAGCTCCAGTGGAGGTCGAGAGAGATAACTGTGACACCTCGGAAATTCACCCCTTGTAAGTGCCTAAATTCAATGAAAAGAAATTAAATTGAATTTCAGTTTGTATAAATATTTTGGACTGCAAGGATTGAAGAGACGTAATTGGACGAATTCTGCAGCTTCAATCGTTTTAAATTAGGTTTCGAAATTCCTAGTCGTCACGAATTAGAAATTCAATTCTCGCGCTCGCACCTAATCCTGACCGAGCCCGGCCTGTGAAAATATCCCCCGTCAGTATGCCAAAATTCATTTTCAGTCCTCAATTATCAAATTACCCTTTTATCCCCCCCAATAATGCACATAGGACAAGATATTTGAATATCTTAGTGGGTCCCACTTCCCTTCCCAATGCCACATCCAATCTCACCCACCAATCACCTCACATTAAACTCTCTCTCCCTTCTCTCCTCCTTCTTCACGTCTGCTTCCTCCCCCTCCACTGTGCTTCGTGAGAACCCCCCACGACCGAACCTCATTCCTCCTCCTCCATCGATTTCTTGCGGCCACCATCTCCCCAACTTCGGCCACTACCTTCAGCAACCCGTCGCCACCACCACCGACCGTCGAACGCCGTCACCAGTTGCCGGAAGCCGCCAGACCGCCGCGAAACCAGCCTCGGGCGTCCTTGCCCTGTTTCTAGTCCAACGGCTGTTCGAGCCACTTCCAACCTCCGCGACCGCTCCCGACCGCCAGCCTCAACCTCGTCGTCCACCTACTGACCTCCCAAGCTGTCGTGAGCCACTGTCAACCGTCGTGGAGCCTTGGAGCAGCCGCAAACAGAGCCGGGGTCCTCAGTGCCCTGTTTTCGCGCGGTCGCTGTTCGAGCTTCTGCTCCGTCGCCCTTAGCACTCTCCGCCGCTCGTCGATCGTTCCTGACGACCACCCGTGACCTCTAGTCATCCCTCAAAGTCATCGGAAGCCTCTCGCCGCCGGTTGAACCTCGAGAACCGCCTGAACCGACCTCCCCTGTTTCGACCCGAGACTCCCCTGTTTTTGGCGCCGGTTCTGCTCGCGGCTGTTAAGCCGTCTCCGGTCGCCGTCGACCGTCCCTAGCTGATCCCGTCGACCCTCCTCGATCGCTAGGTGAGCCTTCGAGCTTTGGCCGGTCTTATCTTGGCCTTCAAGGCAGAGAGTCCCCTTGAAACAGCCTCGTTTACCCTATTACGACTGTTGATCGGTTCTGTTTTAGGTTGTTTACCGATCGCCGGAGTTCCGCTGTCGCCGCCGCCTCGCCGGACCTCCCCAATGTGTCCTAGTTGCTGTGGAGTTGTGTAGTCACCTGTTTTATCGAAGAACCCGAGAGTTCGTTAGGAAACCGAGAGTCATCACCGTCGTCGTCGCGACCCGCCATCGTCATTTTCGAGACCGCCGAGATAGCTTGATAGTGAGTTGACCCTAAAATTTGGTTAGGGCGCTAATGGCACTTAGGATTAGATGAATAGTCGATTAGGGTATTTATATAGCGCGATCATGGTCGGTTTAAATAGAAATCGGGTTTAGGATAAATGGCCACGATCGATTAAGTTGTTCGGTTTAGCCTATGTCGTCTGTGGCTAATTGATTGATAGATTGAATCGATTGATTGTGGATTGCCGCTATGTGATCGCGAGTGAGCGATAGGTTAGAGACGAGCGATCGATTGACATTTATAAATTAAATAGGCTAATAAAGGATTATTGCACGAATTCGAGCCTTTGTGTGGCCTAACTGGACGAGATTATTCGTGTTGGAATTTATGGCCTTTATTGGAGTGATCGCCTCGTTGATATGTTTGATTGAATGCCTGGACTGTTTATTGAGTGAATTGGCATTCGTTTGGGAGTTAATCGTTCCATTCGTGATTACAATGTCTAATTGATAGTCTGAATATGCATATGACCATGTACGAAATCAAAGAAATATATTTTTAGCATGAAAATGGCCGTGGGCTGAGTCTTTGAGTATGTTGTGTGAGCATCCGGCCTAAATCAAAGAGAATAAAATTGATCGATATGGCGGGTGCACTGTATGGTCATTTGATGGAACGATGGTGAGTTTTTCTGGCAAGCTTGTACTGTACTAATCGTACACACCGTACTAATCGTATGGAATTACACGACTTGCCAGAAGCCCGATAATTCATGCCCCGTGTGGTACGTACGGTTTTAAGGGATTATCGGATGCAGATCGCAGCTTGTGATGGACCGACGCCCCGTTTAGGGATGCATACTTGTCGTACCGTGCAAGATGCACTGGATACACTGCTTATAGTAGCCGTTGCCGTGAGGAAAAAGGAACGTAGCCTGGTCCTGCCAGAGGAGTGCGGGTACGTATTAATTGTGACAGTCAATCATGCTATTCGCGTCGATCCTCTCATTACGCCGTGGGCGTGATCATCGTTAATAAATGGACTTGTGTGGTGTCTTGTGCATACTTGTGGATGCGATGCATTGTCTGAGTGATTGACTGACATGACTTTTGGGTCAAGTCGAGCATTGCATTATGTATGGCTGAAGGCTGGTAAGTATGCATGTGGGTGTTTATGATGTTGTGACTGTGGATGGTTATATTATGTGTCTATGTGAGCTTGTTTCTAGGATTCCTGGGTGAATCAGTTTCCTAACCGAGCTTAGGCTCGATTCATTGAGATTTATATCTCACCTCGTTGTGGGAACCACTTTCAGGTCCCAAGTGAAGAAGACTCGTGGATACTGAAGCATAGACGTGGGAGTACCCTTTTTGAAGTAGATGAGAAATTAACCGTACCGGACCGTATAACCTTTTGAGGTTTTAGTGAGCCACCCCGAAGTGTGGGGTTGTCTGTTAATAGCTCAGTAGGGTTAAGACTCATCTGCTGTCTTGTTATGATGTGATTAGCTTTTAATGAATTGCTTCGGTATGTATCTCTTGCTAATTTATCCCTGTCTGTTATATGTTGTCTAGGAGTAATTCGTTTCCGCATGCGTATATAGTTAATAGGTCGATAACGCGCTTGGGACGTTATCCTTCGTGACCTCGTGGCGATTTGGCAAGGGATATCGCGGGCTCGAGAGTCGGGGCGTGACATCCCCGCCGATGGTGGTATCTGAGCGAGGTCAGCCTGATCCATCTGGTCATTGGCCTGGAGTAATAAGGAGCGCTGGGAAATGAGATAGTTAGTAGAATTTTATCTTTGTGCTTGTGATTGTTAATTGTGTGGTAAGTTGTTGGGGTTGCCTTCTGACCGCGTTTTGCTTTGGGGTAAGCAGGACTCCGTATCATTTCTGCAAAATGAGCGGACGCGGTAGGAGAGCGCCCCGGGCACCTCGAAGGAGGCCTGTGAGGCCAGTTGAAGAGCTTGTTGATGTTGGTGGAGCATCTCCTGTTGCTCCCCCTGTTGCACCTCCTGTCGCAGCCCCTGCTGCTGAGCCTGCAAGGCGTGAGCCAACTATGGCTGAAGTTATGCAAGCCTTAGGAGCCATTGGAGATTTGATGGGGCAGCAAGTTAGGAATCAGACTGCAGCTGCTGTTGCTGCCGCTGAAGCCCCACCTTTGGCTCCACCTGTAGTTCTGCCAGTGAATCCACCACCTGCACTTGGGTGTGAGGAATGTGGGGCTCAAAAGCTGGTGGAGCAGTTTCTCAAGTTGAAGCCGCCGCAGTTCACTGGAAGTGGAGACCTGGAAGCTGTCACCCAATGGATCGAAGGGTTAGAGAAAACGTTCAACTTGCTGAGGTGTTCGAATGAGGATAAGGTTGTCCTGGACGTCTACCAGCTCCAAGGAAATGCTAGTACTTGGTGGAGAGCTATCAAGGGTAGGGTTTTCCCATAGGGTACGGTTCCGGTGTGGAATACCTTCGTGGAAGCTTTTAATAATAAGTTTTTCTCGAAGACAGCTAGAGAACAGAAGATGGCTGAGTTCGGCCGCCTCCGCCAGAATCAGATGACGGTCGACCAATATGAGGCCAAGTTTTCGTAACTGTCTAAGTATGCTCCAAAATTGATTGAGGACCCTGAGGACAGGACTAGAAAGTTCAAGGACGGGTTGAAGCCCGAGATTAAGAGTATATCGGCGCCGTTGAACCTTCAGGACTATGATGATCTTTATGAGAGGGCGATGATAGTGGAGCAGGACTTGGTTGAAAGGACCGCCGCATCTAGGTTGCGGTTCACGCCCTCAAACATATTTGAAAAGAAGCAGGGAAAAAAGCCGATGTTTGGAGGCAAGCATCACATCTCACCTTATCGCAGAGGAGCGATCAGTAAGCCTTTCTTTCGCCAGAGCGAGGTGTGCCGCCTGTGCCACCAAAGGCATAGTTCTGGCCCGTGCCTTTTTAAAAGCGGGGCCTGTTTTGGTTGTGGCCAGTTGGGCCATCAGGTGAAGGACTGCCCGCAGAGGCAGCAGGGTAGGCAGGCGACACCACAAGGAGGACCACCAAGAGGAACTACGCCGCAAAACTTTCAAAGTCATCCGCCGTGCAAGGAAGGGTATTTGCTGTCACCTGGGAAGCGGCGAAGGATTCGCCGACCGTTACAGGTACGGTCCTCTTGCACAACCAGGTAGCTTATGCTTTGTTTGATCCGGGTGCCACGCATTCGTTCGTTGCGGACCAGTTTGTTAAGTTGTCTAATTTGAGCTTAGTGCCTTTGGATGTTATGTTTAAAGTGTCTACGTCGTTAAAGGATAGTGTAGTAGCTGCAGTTAGCTGTCCTGATTGTAGACTTGTTGTGGATGGTCATGAAAGTAGGATAGATCTGATTGTACTAGAGATGTACGATTTTGATCTGATTGTGGGAATGGATTGGCTGACAAAGCAGAAGGCCACGATGGATTGCTTTAATAAGGTGATTCGGTTTAGTCCATTGAATGGTACTAGCTTTGAGTTCGTGGGTAATCGAGGAGGAACCTCGATTGTGACGATATCGTCGTTAGAGGCGACCCGACTGTTGGAAAGTGGTTGCCAAGGTTATTTGGCTTCTGTGGTTGATACATCTGTTATAGAACTCAAGTTGGAGGATATTGCTGTTGTTTGTGAGTTCCCAGATGTTTTCCCTCAGGATTTACCTAGTTTTCCATCAGAAAGGGAAATCGAGTTTGTGATAGAGTTAGCTCCTGGGACGGAGCCGATCTCTAAGGCTCCATATAGGATGGCATTGTCTGAACTGAAGGAACTCAAGGTGTAGATGCAGGAGTTGTTGGATAAAGGGTTCATTCACCCTAGTGCATCGCCTTGGGGAGCGCATGTTTTATTTGTTAAGAAGAAGAATGGGTCCTTGAGATTGTGTATAGACTACAGGCAGTTGAATCAAGTGATAATTAAGAATAAGTACCCACTGTCGAGGATTGACGATTTGTTCGATCAGTTGCAGGGAGCATCGGTATTTTCTAAGATCGATCTACGGACGTGATATCATCAATTGAGAATCAAAAAGGAAGATATACCGAAATCAGCATTCAGGACTCGTTATGGACACTATGAGTTTATTGTGATGCCGTTTGGTTTGACGAATGCTCCTGCTGCTTTTATGGATCTGATGAACAGAGTGTTCAGAGAGTTCTTGGATCGCTTCGTGATTGTTTTCATTGATGACATCTTGGTGTACTCGAAGAGTTCTGAGGATCATGAGCAACATCTAAGGATTGTTTTGGAAACTCTGAGAATACATCAGTTGTACGCCAAGTTTAGCAAGTGCGAGTTTTGGTTAGCTCGCATGGCGTTTCTAGGCCATGTGGTTTCTGGTGAAGGTATTTCTATGGATCCATCTAAGATTGAGGCAGTTATGAATTGGCCAAGACCGACGACGGTTACAGAGATCAGAAGCTTCTTAGGGTTGGCTGGCTATTATAGGCGTTTCGTGGAGAGGTTTTAAGTTATGGCATCGCCTTTGACTAAGCTGTTGAAGAAGGATATGGGGTTTGAATGGACAGACAGGTGCGAGCGTAGTTTCCAAGAGCTTAAGTATAGGCTAACTACGGCTCCTGTACTAACAATTCCGTCTGGTCCTGGAGGATTCGAGATTTATAGCGATGCTTCGCTTAGAGGATTGGGTTGTATCTTGATGCAGCATGGCAGAGTAGTAGCATATGCATCTCGTCAGTTGAGACCACATGAGTTGAACTACCCGACGCACGATCTGGAGTTGGCTGCGGTCGTGTTTGCTTTAAAGATCTGGAGACACTGTCTGATTGGGGAAAGTTTTCAGGTGTATACCGATCACCAGAGTCTGAAGTATCTGTTTTCTAAGAAGGAGTTGAACATGAGGCAACGTCGATGGATGGAGTTGCTTAAGTATTATGACTGCTAGATCCTGTATCATCCGGGTAAGGCGAATAAAGTTGCTGATGCCCTGAGTAGAAAATCAGTGATTGCTCAATTACAGGTGCATGAATGGCGTTTGCTTGAGAAAGTGAGAGACTCAGACTTTAAGTTGGAATTAGGTCGCCTGTCGTGTCTCATGGCTACCTTGAGGATTGAGCTAGAAGTGCAGATTAAGATTAAGAGCCTGTAGTCGACGGACCCAACCATTCAAAAGATCCTTCAAGAGGACTCAGCTAAGAGAAGGGTCGACTTTCAAGTAGCGAAGGATGGAATACTGAAGTTCAGAGGACGTCTGGTTGTGCCTGTCGATGAAAGTCTAAGGGATGAGATTTTATCAGAAGCACATCGTAGCAATTATAGTATCAATCCGGGAAGTACGAAAATGTATCAGAACATAAGGCAACACTACTAGTGGAATGGCATGAAAGCGGATATAGCCAAGCATGTAGCTAAGTGTTTGACCTGTCAGCAAGTCAAGGCGCAGCATTGTAAACCTGGAGGACTGCTGCAGCCTTTGGAGATTCCAGAGTGGAAATAGGAGCATATCACGATGGATTTTGTGATGGGATTGCCAATGAGTCAAAGAGGACATGATTCAATCTGGGTTGTGGTAGACAGATTGACGAAGTCAGCGCACTTCATTCCAGTGAGAAAGGACTTTGCCTTGGATAGGTATGCAGATCTGTATGTGAGGCACATTGTAAGATTGCATGGAGTGCCAGTGACGATTACTTCTAATCGAGACCCTAAGTTCACTGCCACCTTTTGGAAGAGTCTGCAAACTGCTTTAGGGACAAAACTACAGTTCAGTACAGCCTATCACCCGCAGACAGATGGCCAGTTTGAAAGGACAATTCAGACGCTGGAAGACATGTTGAGGGCATGTGTTTTGGATTTTAAAGGTAGTTGGGAGGAACAGTTGCATTTGGTAGAGTTTGCCTACAATAACAATTACCAGCAGAGCATTAAGATGGCGCCTTTCGAGGCATTGTATGGCAGAGCTTGTAGAACGCCAGTCTGCTGGGAGGAAGTTGGTGAAAGGAAGATAACTGGACCTGAGTTGGTGGAACAGTCAATGGAAGCAGTTAAAGTAATCAGAGACAGACTGAAGACAGCTCAGAGTCGCTAGAAGAGTTACACCGATAGGAGGCGCAGACCTTTGGAGTTTCAGGTGGGCGACCATGTCTTTCTGAAGGTGTCGCCTATGAGAGGGACATCCCGCTTTGGCAAGAAAGGGAAGCTGAGCCCAAGGTACGTTGGACCGTTCGAGATTCTGGAGCGGATTGGGAACCTGGCTTATCGTCTTGCGTTGCCGCCGAGACTTGCTCAAGTGCATAACGTCTTCCACGTGTCGATGTTGAGGAAATATGAGCTGGACCCCGCTCATGTGCTAAGTTATGAAGAGATTGAACTGGATGAGCGAGCCTCGTACGTGGAGAGACCAGTCAGGATCATTGACAGGAAAGAGCAAGTGCTTCGAAGTAAGACGATTCCATTGGTCAAGGTGGTTTGGCAACACCATGGTACCGAAGGAGCTACTTGGGAGAAAGAAGAAGTGATGAAGAGTAGTTACCCTTATCTCTTTTTTTTTTTGTAGTTGGGGTTGTGCTGTAATTTCGAGGACGAAATTTCCTAAGGTGGGGAGAGTTGTGACGCCCCGGAAATTCACCCCTTGTAAGTGCCTGAATTCAATGAAAAGAAATTAAATTGAATTTCAGTTTGTATAAATATTTTGGACTACAAGGACTGAAGAGACGTAATTGGACGAATTCTGTAGCTTTGAACATTTTAAATTAGGTTTCGAAATTCCTAGTCGTCGCGAATTAGAAATTCGATTCTCGCGCTCGCACCTAATCCTGACCGAGCCCGACCTGTGAAAATATCCTCCGCCAGTATGCCAAAATTCATTTTCAGTCCTCAATTATCAAATTACCCTTTTACCTCCCCAATAATGCACATAGGACAAGATATTTGAATATCTTAGTGGGTCCCACTTCCCTTCCCAATGCCACATCCAATCTCACCCACCAATCACCTCACATTAAACTCTATCTCCCTTCTCTCCTCCTTCCCCACGTCTGCTTCCTCCCCCTCCACTGTGCTTCGTGAGAACCCCCCACGATCGAACCTCCTTCCTCCTCCTCCTTGGATTTCTCGCGGACACCATCTCCCCAACTTCGATCATTACCTTCAGCAACCCGTTGTTGACACCTGATTTTTGACCATCTATTATTATGATTTTTATTCTTTAAAATTAATTAAAAATATCAAAAAAGGCCATAAAATCACAAAATCAACTTTGGAAGCCTTGGCTCGGCCTTAGGAACCAATTTTGAACAAAAAATATTTTTTTGGAATTTTTTAATATTTTTCGAATTTATTTAATTATTAAAAATACCCAAAAAATCAGAAAAATACCATTCGTGGTCAGAAAAATACACAAAAATATTCTATAATTTTGTTTTAATTTCCTCTTCAAGTGTGTCACTTTAAATCTTGAAAATTTGGCTTGGGTCAATATGTTCCTTCACAGACATAAACCCGAACCAAGCAAAAAAAAAATCGAGTTAACCGGGTCGGGTTGAACGACCCAGTCAACCATTTGGCCATTTCTGCTAACAGACAGACTTTCTTCTCGGCAGGAGCGGGTTGAATAGAAAAGGGAAGATGGCCGACCGAAGGGCCAAAAAAGAGAATGGACGAAGAATGGTCGGCCAAACGCAGAAGGAAAAGATAAAAAAAGAAAAAGGAAAAGGGGATCAAACGCTCTTGAAGAGGCGTTCCTGAAGAAGTAGCAGTGGGGGGTGGGCGATCTCTTCCCTGGTCATCCACATCATCACTCGTTCACCACAGCCCCATTGTTTTACTGGTGATACATGGCCTGTGCGACATGCCCAGCCGATGCCGTCTTCGTCTAGTCATACCCCCCCCCACCATTGCCCCAGCTACGGCATCACCTCCAGCCATCATCCCGACCGCCGCGCGTCGCCAGTAAATCAAGAGCAGACCCAGCATCCCTCATGCTATGTTTTCACATTCATTGGGCGTTTCATGGTCTGCAGTCCTTGCGACCACCTTCGACCCTTCCGAACACCGCCAGACGGTTCCTCTGATCTTCATCAATGCTTCGACTCCAGCCCGGGCGCCGCGCGCCGCCGAGAAGGCCCAAAAAGACCCGTCGGCCTCCGTACCCTGTTTTGGGGAACAGAAAGGCCACTCGAGCTTCGCCAGTCCTCGTCATCGCTCTTGACGGCCAGTAGCCCTCGCCTCATCGCCTTCTAGCCTCACTAGCACCCTCAAACCGCCGCTTAGCCCACGGACCATCACGGGAGCCGATTGCTCTGTTTTAAGGTTTGAAACTGTCCCGGAGCTTCTCCGCCCAGCTCCGTCGTCTTTGCCACGGACCACCGCCTCCACTGGTCGTCCTCAAGTTACCCATCATCCATCACCGACGTTGACAGCCGTCCGACGTCATTGGAGGCTGCGAAGAATGCCGACCAGGCTCCCCTGTTCCAGCAGCTTGGATCCCTGTTTTGTGCCGGTTACTGTCTAGTGGCGGTTCTGTCGCCTCCGGCAGCCTCGAGCCATCGTCGATACCTCTTCACACCTCCTTCCCTGACGGCGGCTCTATGCCGTCACCAGCCTGCCACCCGACGCCCTTGGGGCTGCTAACGGCCATGCCTCGCTTTCCACCATCGGCGCGCCCTGTTCCATGGGTCGTGGCCTATTCTAGGCCGGGTTCGTGGGCCGGCGACTTGGACCGTGGCCCGGGAGGTGGGCCGGCGACCTTGGCCGTGGCCCGGGAGGTGGGCCGAGTATCTGGGCCCGTGTACCAGGTCCGCGGGCCAATTTGGCCGAAGGCTTTGTCCGTGGGTCGGAGAGATTGGGCCATCGTACTAGAATTTTGGGCTCATGATCCACCGTATTCAAGGGTCACGTCGAAGGATTTTCCGAAGATCATCGTCAATCTCGACTTGAGTATTTGACTGTGTCGCACATGGAGATGGTCACACGCTGGGGATTCGGCGCCTGAAGGTCGATATCTAATCAGGTATATTTTGCGTACCCTATTCGTATATTAAAGTCATTTTTTTTCTAAAATATGGCCATTATAGACTTGATTTGCATGAATTTACTTCAATCAAGTTGTTAGTTTGTTTATCTAGTTAAGTGTCGTAGGTTGTCGAAGAAAGTATTTTCGGAAAATAAATCAAAAAAGAATTAAAAAATGAAAAATCATAGAAAATTCAAAAAAAATTCAGGAAAATCTCAAAAATGGGAAATGGCCACAAATAACTGGCTATTGAATATTTTGGGTAATTCGGTATCCAAGTCTTCCAAAAATTGACGATTTTGCCCTTCGGGCCAATCGCCTCCAAGTCTTCCCATTCTACCCCTGACTGAAATCACACCTTTCCTAAGCCCTTATGGCTATGCTAGGAAGCCATTGATTTGAATTGATGTGCATCGATGAGATTTATTTATGCACTTGATTGCGCTTTCATTTAAATTGATTGTGATTGGTAGGAATAGTTTTCCAATCTGCATGAAACCCTGAATTAAACCTACCTCACCCGAACTTGCGCCTGCATGAACTCTTAGCTAAGAACATCACTCGCGTTAGGTACCGAAAGGGCGTTGGTAATGACACCAGCGTAACCAAGTCCCCGAACCCAAAATCTCTGGTTCTGCAGAACTGATCGATCTCTCCCAATCGATCAGTAAGGTTTCCGGTCTACCCTCCAAGAAAGACCGGTGGCGACTCCAAATGCATGCACAAGTTGCACATGCCACCATGACCACACTGAAGGTCGAAAGCGATCGACTCTTATCGTCGAACCCATTAAAGGAAAACTCCCGCCGCGATTTGGTATGGGCCTGGGAGGGCCCGCGCCGATCCAAAGCCCGCGATCGGTAATCCATTAGCCGCGTCCGCTTCCGGACGGGTCGCGACAGCTGGAGACTCCACTGGGGACTGTTCTAGAACCTATGGTTCTAGACCTCAAGTGGACTTAGGCCGTAATTAAAACGCTGAGTGATTTTTCTAACCCTGTAGGCGCTCTTGAAGGTGAGGTAAGTCCGCTTATGATAGGTGTTATATGTTTTTGCAGATTGGAGTGATAAGGGGGTAGTCTGTGATTAACATTGTCTTATGCAGGTTGGCGTAGGAATGAATGATTATGTGTATGTTTTATATTGAAGCGGTGATTGTTAAATAAGATGCATGTTTATCGCTTTAGCACGACACCGAAAATATACACAACCGCGCCTAAAGCCCCGGGCGCCGCCTTTAGGAACACAATAGAAGGAATTGAAAATGGAATCTCCGTGAGGAAAGACACGGGGTAATCCACTTTTCTATTTCGCTCGCTTCGAACTATGGATCGAGTCCCAATGCAACGATAGCTGTGCAATGGAATCGGCTCTTTCTAGAACTCGAGATGAGAACCTTAACCTTAGGTGCCAAACCCTCTGATTTTTAGAAGTTTACCATCACTTGTTTCATGCGCATGTCTTTGGGCGGTTGGTACACCTAAAACCGCACATAAGTCGACGAGTTGGGTTGGTAAGACTCTCTATCCCCCCAAATCTATCACTGTTCATATAAATATAGGCATTTCATTCATTGCATTCTGGTGATTAGATTAAATGCCATTTCGAGGATAGATATGTGCGTTTGTCCCTAACGTCCTTGATAGAAGACGAGGAGGGTGATATCCCACGACGAACACCGAGTGTGCGATAAAGGAGCATACTATGGACATTATTGAGGTATCATCCAATGAAGATGACGAGTTGGGGCAAGTGATCCTGAAGGCACAGATCAAAACTGGGGCATCCTTAAACGTTAGGATCACATTCCTTTATTTCATTTTCCATTACTAGTCCTCTTGTATAGGGTTTATTTTTACTGAGGTTTTCTCTATCTCACCCCTTAGAGCGATTGTATTAGGGATCTATTGGTGTATACATTCAGATGGAACTTGGTTGTATTTCTTTTAACGGGTCATTGGAATGTGATAGTGGCATTTTTTCTAATCATCCGAATACTCCCAAGTCAAGTTTATAATTCCTTTAGAGGAAATTAAAATTGGAAGTCTTGCACGACCTTTTGGTCGTGTGAGGTAATACAACCCCAATTTCGCTAGAAGGAACTACACACTTGAATTGGTTCATGCATGTTGTACACCACTGGTAATTCACGATAATTGATCAAGAATATCAGCGTAGTTTCAAATTTAATGACGAGATAGATGTCCAAACTACTTTCGTTCTTAGCGAACGACCTTAATTTGGATGCCATATCTTCAATTGAATTTAAAACACGTTATTATGTCTTGCACTTTTGAGTAATTCATTCCTCTCGAAATTAATCAAAAGCGATTATCGTGAATTACATTCATTTCAATAGTATGCTTTCTTTTGAGGAATATTGATAAAAACTTTTCGCACAAGATTAAAACCCTTGTAAAAGTTCTTGTCCTTATTAATCACGAGCAAGCATAAGATTGAAAGGGGTCTATGCTTTCTTTTTCAGATTATTCCTTCTGACTCGGTCTTTTCATTTGCAGGTGAAAAACAAGTAGTATAGAGAAATCTTTTCTTGGACAAATCTGCAACTATTCTTCCATCTGATCATGAGCGAGTTATAAAATCAGGACGTATTTGCTCGGCTTATTGATATTATGGTTCGGCTCACCCAAGTTGAAGATGTTTGGATGATCGAAGAAATGAACCATACAGAAGTTAAAACACACACACGAGAACTTTCATTTATTTTGCTCGGCGGAGGGTTTTCAGAAGCAGGTCATACAATTCGGGGTGGAAAAGTAAAGCCAAAGTGAGCCCTAATTAACGACACAAAGGATCCCAACTGACCCTACATGTTATTAATGCTCTGCTTATACTCCCAACTCCTCATGTCATGGTCGGCAAGCCTGAGGAGAAGACTTCTGTATTCTCCCTTAACTTCGGCGACCTTGGCCTCGTGTTCTTCGGTGACTATTTCCAGGTCCCGACCCAGTCCATTCCCGCAAGCTATGTCCGCGGTTATCTTGTCGAGCCGTTCTTCCTGCCAGTCGCTCTGAAGCCTCAACAGGACATTGCGGCGGTCATGCTCGCCGGTGGTCAGGGATATGGCCAATTGATCCACCAGATTTCTCCTCTCGCGAAGCAACGTCGCGACCCGCTCATTAGCAAACTCGACGGCCTTTTTGTAACTATCAACCAGATAGTTGGTCAGCACCAAATGATCAGATCGATCCTCATAACGAGCTCGCAAGACGCGAGCCACGAGAACTTCCCGATTAGCAACACGATAGGCCTCTAAGGAGTGTGCAAAGAGAGTCGGGAAAGTTCTATATTCCCTCCCCAGTGTAGTACCTTCGAGAGAAGTGGTATCAAGGTCCTCGAGCAGGACACAGATTGCATCCTCGGTTGCAGAATGATCGGTTATGTGCGCATAACCGCGACCCAGTAGGTTATAAAGCTTTTCCCACTGGGCCAAGACATCAGTTGAAAAAGTACGTACGGGAGAGGAGGCCATTTGCGTTGGGTTGGCTTGAGAATAAGACGAGTCTAATAGAGAGATTAGAAGGAAGAAGCTGATTATGCGAGAACGCTAACCTGCCATACGTTAATTCCTCATTTTATAGCAACTCGAAGATGATGAAGGGTCTCAGTAATAATGCTGGTGGAGCCCAGTTAGGGGGTAAAGCAGAAGGTCCCCTCACGAGAACCATTAGATTCGTTTCGGTCCGCGATTACCGTCTCATCAATTAAAAGATATAAAATATTTGTCGGGATCACCATTATTAGAGTTAGGTGGGAGGTAAGCGCAACTATCGAAGAGAGCCCTAACAGGATTTGGCAGTCCCATCACGTTGAAAAGCTAAGCGAGAAATTCAAGGTCTTGAGGGGGAACGTTTGCCTAATGATGCTTGAACAGCGTCTCCTGAACATACAAAGTCACTCGAAGAAAACTTTATAGGGAGTGAGCATACAGGAGAGAGTGGAGAACTCTGAGTGGGCAAGAACCATTCAAACATTTCTCAATCCAACATATTTAAGAGGTTACTGTCAGCTGCTAGAGGCGACTGACTCAAAAATCTCAGAAATTGAACCACAGAGGGATCTCGAAGATTCCAAGATCAAGTCTAACGCCAAAACCATGGAGCCCAACACTTCCGGCAACGGAAATCAAAATCACGGCGACGATCCAGTTTTGGTTTCAAAATAGGAGATCTAAATCGAAGGCTCAACGCAAACGTCAGGTGGTCGAGATTTTAAAGGAAGAAAATCAAAAGCTGCGAACAAAAAACATGAGGTATGAAGAAGCTCTCAATATTACCGTTTGCCCTCATTGCGGTAAACCCATCGCCCTCGGTAAGATATTCCCCGATAAGCCTCACGCGATGATTGAAGACGTTCATTTACCACCCTACTCCCTCGGGGCACCTCCTGCTCAACCAGATTTTGCCGGAGTCACGCATGAGCAGGATGATCCTACGAAGACGATACAAATGCCTCCTGGAGGATGGGATATGCATCGCTTTGATTGGAGTTACAGTTTCAAGGAGCTGGATGTTACCGCCGACTAGCTCAAAGCACATCAGCCTTCTGCACAACAATTTTCGATAGGGTCGGGTCCTGCTGGAGATGAGTTAATCAGTCGTCAAGCCATCGATGCAATCTTGGGCCACGATAAGAGGAGGTTCGCTTGGCCCCCTGAACTGCATTTCAGATTCCTAGACGTGGTTCACCAAATGGGGATCGATTCAGCAAATCCGACGCGCATATTTAAGGCCATGAATGTACCGGGGTTTAGTAAGGAACTGGTCAGGAATCACCTTGGTGCCTACAGAAGGCTATTAAAACAGCGTCGAGCGGAGCTAAACCGGGAGGAATCCGTCTCAAGCTCAAAAACTAGGGGCGACCGCCATTGTAATGCTCAGGTATCAAGAGATACCCGGCCGAATCTAAGCATCAATAAAGCTAGCAACCCGACCACCGGCGAACTGAAAGATGATCAGAATGTCCTTCTGGGCCATTTCAACACTTTTCAAGAGCACGTGTCACAAGTACAGCGAGTGCGCACTCCTCCATTCGAGCAGTAGTCGGCTGGTGCTCTGCCTGCCGCTGGTCAACCTACAACAGACGATTTCTTTGATGAGGGGCTCGATGCCTTGTTCAATCAGTGGGAAGCTGGCATGCTTGGACAGCCATGATCTAGCACTTGACTCGGGGCACGATGGGTCGGTCACTACGAACACCCATAGAAAGAAGAACATGTTCACGAGTGGATCACTCATTTTATCCATTGTAATGTTCCTATGGGAACATTTTTCTTTAATGACTATAGTTAGTTATGTATGAAAACCAACGCTATCGACGAACATCGTCATGCTCAGTTGCGATGATCCCTTGTTAGATTAAGTCTGAAACCGGGGACGGTCTTTAAATTTTGAGTGGCCACGAACTCATTCCTCACCAAGCGCCCAGGATGTTGAAATGAAGAGTAACAGCATGCATAGGGAAAATGCCACTTTCGTTTGAACGATGAAAAGGGGTTGAGAGAAGGTCATAGCGTTAATTCCCATGAAGCTAAATGAATTAAACGGAGTCATTAATTGCGGGTCCGCCGTTGCTCCCCACGTTCTCGGGCCTAGCAAATCATAAAAGGCACCGAAAGATTGTAGACCCACCACTTTGAAGACTGAACTAAGGGACGAGCGCAATACTCGATGAAACCGAATCAATGCAAGAGAGTTTGTGATCCTGTCACGAGGAAAAAGAAATGGGAAGACAGACGAGGAGTAATTGCAGGGTCTCGGGAGGAGCGCTTGCTTGCTGGTCTTCATATGCAGCCTGAAGGATGGTTCTAGGACACGCACAATCACTCGAGAAAATTTCTAGAGTGAGCAAACACATAAGATCGAATAGAGAAAGCTGAGTGAACTAGATCAGCCCGAGATACTCCGATCCATCATGTTTAAAAGCTAGTCCCATCTGCTAGAAACGCCCGACCTGGACATCTCTGAACACGAACTGCTGGAAGACTTTGAAGATCCTAGAGCTGAATCCTGCCCGAAGGCCAGGGAGACTGACTCCTCTAGTGATGAAATTCTAGGCTTCAGCTACGAAGAAGGAGTATACAATTATTGTTGACACCTGATTTTTGACCATCCGTTATTATAGTTTTAATTTCTAAAATTAATTAAAAATATCAAAAAAGGTCAAAAAATTACAAAATCAACTTTGGAAGCCTTAGCCTAGCCTTAGGAACCCATTTTGAACAAAAAATATTTTTTGTATTTTTTTAATATTTTTTAGAATTTATTTAATTATTAAAATACCCAAAAAATAAGAAAAAATACCATCCGTGGTCAGAAAATTACAAACAAATATTAAAAAATTTTATTTTAATTTATTATTTAATATTTTCACTTTTTATAAGGGAAATTTAGCTCGATTCATTGGGTTCCTTCACAAACCTAATCCCGAACCGGGCCTAAAAAATCCTTTTCGAGTCTTTTAATTTTTAATTCTCGGTTTTTATAAGCTATGACATTGGACTCCCAAAGTATTGAAATGCAATTGGGTCAATTGGCCCTCCAATTTGATCAATTTTAGCCAAAAGGGCTTAATTGCATAAAAATCTTTCAATTTAGTCCCGGTTTTACAATTTTTGAAATTAAATTTCACACGGGCACACCCATTAAAATTAAACACCTCTACCCAATAGTTTTCATCATGCTGAATCCATTGGTGGACTCAATTTTGACTAATTCGATCGTTTAGATCTTCGATTTGGCGAAATTCATTTTCGGATCCTAGGGACAATTTGGGGTTTTTACTAAATTTCAATCAATTGATTCACGAAAATACCCATATTTGATAGAAAACATGCCAAGGAATCCGAATCTGCCATCAATTTCATGAAAAGAGGTCATTTTGGGGGTCAATTTGACTATTTGGTCGAACCGGGTCGGTCGGGTCCGACCCGACCCGACCCGGTCCGATCCGGGTCTGCAACAATGGACAGAATCTGCAGAACGTGGGCAGAATGTGCAGAAAACAGGGGAAGATGGGGCGAACGTGAGGCGTGCGATTTTTCAAAGGAAAAAGGGCAACGCGCATGGGGGACATTGGCAGACGTCGGGGGCCGTGTGTTGCAGAGGCGTGGGCATAAAAATGGCCGGTCGGCCACCGCGAGGGGGAGGAAGATTCTCGGTTAAAGGGAGCTTGGCCGAGAGAGAGAAAAGAGGATTTTTTTTTTGCGAAAAACCGAGGGAGAACGGGCATCCTCAACCTTCAAGATACCACACTAAGCTTCGCCGGAACGTGGACCGCCGTCGACAGGCCGGAGACAGGTCGGTATCTCACCGGATCTCCATATTTTTGTATGCACACCATGTGTTCGATGAAATGCCAATGCTTGTTTCGATTCGGTTTTGCCCCCGGCCGTGCATTGTCTGAGTAACATGTGTTCGGTTATGGCCCTAAGTTAATCCTAGAACCGACTCTAAGCCCGACTTGCTATTTGTTTTACATTGAAACACGCCGAGAACTCACCGTCGGGGCTCCTCGAGGCACGTCCGAGCCAAGAACTCGGTCTGGCGCGTACGGTGGACAGCAAGTTCAAATGAGCTCAGGTATGTCCCTATGGCTTCTTCGGTTGATGTCTGAATGATTAGAACGGAGTTTGAGTAGAGTAATTTTCTTCGCGAAATAGCTCGCCGGCGCCGGTTCGGTCGAAGCTTCGTCCGGCCGTTTTCCGACGATAGACCTTTCATGTTAGTGTTGTACGATGATGCTGGTAGTGTAGGGAGCCTAATGCTGAAAAATGGGCGAGAAAACACTGAATTTTGACACCATTTCGCGTTTTTCCGGCGACCTCGCCGGAATTTTTACTGTTCCGGCGAGGCGCCTGTCATCTTCTCCGGCGAGCTGGTCCGGTCAACGGTCAACTCGCTGACGTGGCCTGCCACGTAGGCGCCACGTCAGCCAGGGTGGGGGCCGCGGCGAATAATCAAAACCAACGGTCCCGATCGTGACACGTGTCACGATCTCGGCTTTTTTGGAAATTAAATAAATGATTTTCGAATAATCGATCCGGCGGACGAGGATGTGCCACGTGGCTCACTGAGGGACGTCCGATCTTGCACAGGATCGGACGCACCAGAGGAGGCCACGCGGCACGTTCCGAACCGTCCGATTTGTGAGTTTTTCTAAAAAAAAAGGAAAATAAATTGATTTTTGATCCGACGGTCGTGATCGAGCGACGTGGCTCTCTGTGAGTGGCCCGATCTAGTGGAGGATCGGGCGCACGAGACGAAGCCACGTGGCGCGATGAGAGCCGTCGGATCCTGGGAATTTTCGGATAATTAAATAAAATAGATAAAAAATCAAAAAATTGTTAAAAAAATAGAAAAACGTTTTAAAAAATAAAACGGTGTCGTTTTAGACCGGTTTCAACCCCTAGGGTCGGGCCGGGCGCCCGAGAGGCGCGGGCCGGGTTTGACCCGGCCCGGAAAATGTTTTTAAATATTAAAAAAATTCAAAAATAATAATAAAATAATCAAAAAATCAATAAAAAATGAAAAATCATGAAAAATTCAAAAAAATTCAGAAAATTCAGAAAAACTCTAAAAAATTCCAGAAAGTAGGAAATGGCGACATTCAACTGGCCATGACTTGTTTCGGGTCGTTCGACCCCCATTCTTTCCAGAAATGACGGTTTTGCCCTTTCGGCAAATCGTCTTCCAAAAAAAATTCTAAAAAAATCCAGGAAAATCCCAAAAATAGGAAATGGCCACAAACAACTAGCCAAGACTCATTCTTGGTGTTTTGAACCTCGACCCTTCTTAAAATGAAGATTTCTCCCTTTGAGCGAATCGTCTTCCAAAAATTGAAGAGAAATCAAGAAATTTCAAAAAATTCTCAAAAATGGGAAATGGTCACAAACAACTGGCCATGGAATATTTTGGGTAATTCGGTATCCAAACCTTCCAAAAATGACAATTTTGCCCTTCGGGCTAATTATCCCCGAATCTTCTCATTTTACCCCTAGCCCTAAATCACATCTTCCCTAAGCCCTTATGGCTATACTAGGAGGCCAATGATTGAAATTGATGTGCATTGACATGATTTATTTATGCACTTGACTTGCGCTTTCATTATATTGACTGTGATTTGGTAGGACCAGTCTTCCAATCTGCATGAAACCCTGACTCATACCTATATCACCCAAAATTGCGCCTGCATGAACTCTTAGTCAGGAAAATCACTCGCGTTAGGTACCGAAAGGGCGTTGGTAATGACACCGACGTAACCAAGTCCCCGAACCCAAATTCTCTGGTTCCGCAGAACTGATCGATCTCTCCCAATCGGTCAGTAAGGTTTCCGGTCTACCCTCCAAGAAAGACCGGTGGCGACTCCAAATACATGCACAAGTTGCACATGCCACCACGACCACACTAAGGTCGAAAGCGATCGACTCTTATTGTCGAATCCTTAAGGAAATACCCCCGTCGCGATTTGGTATGGGCCTGGGAGGGCCCGCGCCGATCCAAGACCCGCGTCCGTTTTTCGGACGGGTCGCGACAGCTGGCGACTCCACTGGGGACTGTTGCTCTAGAACATATGATTCTAGACCTCATGTGGACTTAGGCCGTAATTAAAACCCTGAGTGATTTTTCTAACCATGCAGGCGCTCTTGAAGGTGAGGTAAGTCCGCTTATGGTAGGTGTTATATGCTTTTGCAGATTGGAGAAATAAGGGGTGTAGTTCGTGATTAACATTGTCTTATGCTGGTTGGGCGTAGGAATGTATGTTGTGTGAATGATTTGAAGTGCTGATTGATAAACTGTTGTGCATGACTTGCATTGTGATGATCACGACACGTGGACACACACAACCGCGCCTAAAACCCCGGGCGCCGCCTTTAGGAACACAATAGAAGGAATTGAAAATGGAATCTCCGTGAGGAAAAACACGGGGTAATCCACTTTTCAATTCCGCTCTCTTCGAACTATGGATCGAGTCCCAATGCAAGGATAGCTGTGCAATGGAATCGGCTCTTTCTAGAACTCGAGGTGGGAACCTTAACCTTAGGTGCCAAACCCTCTGATTTTTAGAAGTTTACCATCACTTGTTTCATGCGCATGTCTTTGGGCGGTTGGTACACCTAAAACCGCACATAAGTCGACGAGTTGGGTTGGTAAGACTCTCTATCCCCCCAAATCTATCACTGTTCATATAAATATAGGCATTTCATTCATTGCATTCTGGTGATTAGATTAAATGCCATTTCGAGGATAGATATGTGCGTTTGTCCCTAACGTCCTTGATAGAAGACGAGGAGGGTGATATCCCACGACGAACACCGAGTGTGCGATAAGGAGCATACTATGGACATTATTGAGGTATCATCCAATGAAGATGACGAGTTGGGGCAAGTGATCCTTAAGGCACAGATCCAAACTGGGGCATCCTTAAACGTTAGGATCACATTCCTTTATGTCATTTTCCATTACTAGTCCTCTTGTATAGGGTTTATTTTTACTAAGGTTTTCTCTATCTCACCCCTTAGAGCGAATGTGATAGTGGCATTTTTTCTAATCATCCGAATACTCCCAAGTCAAGTTTATAATTCCTTTAGAGGAAATTAAAATTGGAAGTCTTGCACGACCTTTTGGTCGTGTGAGGTAATCCAACCCCAATTTCGCTAGAAGGAACTACACACTTGAATTGGTTCATGCATGTTGTACACCACTGGTAATTCACGATAATTGATCAAGAATATCAGCGTAGTTTCAAATTTAATGACGAGATAGATGTCCAAACTACTTTCGTTCTTAGCGAACGACCTTAATTTGGATGCCATATCTTCAATTGAATTTAAAACACGTTATTATGTCTTGCACTTTTGAGTAATTCATTCCTCTCGAAATTAATCAAAAGCGATTATCGTGAATTACATTCCTTTCAATAGTATGCTTTCTTTCGAAGAATATCGATAAAAACTTTTCGCACAAGATTAAAACCCTTGTAAAAGTTCTTGTCCTTATTAATCACGAGCAAGCATAAGATTGAAAGGGGTCTATGCTTTCTTTTTCAGATTATTCCTTCTGACTCGGTCTTTTCATTTGCAGGTGAAAAACAAGCAGTATAGAGAAATCTTTTCTTGGACAAATCTGCAACTATTCTTCCATCTGATCATGAGCGAGTTATAAAATCAGGACGTATTTGCTCGGCTTATTGATATTATGGTTCGGCTCACCCAAGTTGAAGATATTGGATGCTCGAAGAAATGAACCATACAGAAGTTAAAACACACACACGAGAACTTTCATTTATTTTGCTCAGCGGAGGGTTTTCAGAAGCAGGTCATACAATTCGGGGGGGAAAAGTAAAGCCAAAGTGGGCCCTAATTAACGACACAAAGGATCCCAACTGACCCTCCATGTTATTAATGCTCTGCCCACACTCCCAACTCCGCATGTCATGGTCGGCAAGCCTGAGGAGAAGACTTCTGCATTCTCCCTTAACTTCGGCGACCTTGGCCTCGTGTTCTTCGGTGACTATTTCCAGGTCCCGAACCAGTCCATTCCCGCGAGCTATGTCCGCGGTTATCTTGTCGAGCCGTTCTTCCTGCCAGTCGCTCTGAAGCCTCAACAGGACATTGCGGCGGTCATGCTCGCCGGTGGTCAGGGATATGGCCAATTGATCCACCAGATTTCTCCTCTCGCGAAGCAACGTCGCGACCCGCTCATTAGCAAACTCGACGGCCTTTTTGTAACTATCAACCAGATAGTTGGTCAGCACCAAATGATCAGATCGATCCTCATAACGAGCTCGCAAGACGCGAGCCACGAGAACCTCCCGATTAGCAACACGATAGGCCTCTAAGGAGTGTGCAAAGAGAGTCGGGAAAGTTCTATATTCCCTCCCCAGTGTAGTACCTTCGAGAGAAGTGGTATCAAGGTCCTCGAGCAGGACACAGATTGCATCCTCGGTTGCAGAATGATCGGTTATGTGCACGTAACCGCGACCCAGTAGGTTATAAAGCTTTTCCCACTGGGCCAAGACATCAGTTGAAAAAGTGCGTACGGGAGAGGAGGCCATTTGCGTTGGGTTGGCTTGAGAATAAGACGAGTTTAACATAGAGGTTAGAAGGAAGAAGCTGATTATGCGAGAACGTTAACCTTCCATACATTAATTCCTCATTTTATAGCAACTCGAGGATGATGAAGGGTCTCAGTAATAATGCTGGTGGAGCCCAGTTATGGGGTAAAGCAGGAGGTCCCCTCACGAGAATCATTGGATTCGTTTCGGTCCGCGATTTCCGGCTCATCAATTAAAAGATGTAAAAGATTTGTCGGGATCACCATTATTAGAGTTAGGTGGGAGGTAAGCGCAACTATCGAAGAGAGCCCTAACAGGATTTGGCAGTCCCATCACGTTGAAAAGCTAAGCGAGAAATTCAAGGTCTTGAGGGGGAACGTTTGCCTAATGATGCTTGAAGAGCGTCTCCTGAACATGCAAAGTCACTCGAAGAAAACTTTATTGGGAGTGAGCATACATGAGAGAGTGGAGAACTCTGAGTGGGCAAGAACCAATCAAACATTTCTCAATCCAACATATTTAAAAGCTTATTGTCAGCTGTTAGAGGCGACTGACTCAAAAATCTCAGAAATTGAACCACAGAGGGATCTCGAAGATTCCAAGATCAAGTCTAACGCCAAAACCATGGAGCCCAACACTTCCGGCAACGGAAATCAAAATCACGGCGACGACGACAACGACATCCACGATGCTCAACTCGGGAAAAGAAGATGTCCTCACCAATACTCTCAGGAGGAAACCCAAATGTTGGAAACCCTCTTCAGTAAAAGCCATTACATGTAAAAGAAGTGGAGAATTGAATTGAGCCGGGAGTTGGGGATTAATCAGTCGAAGATCCAGTTTTTGTTTCAAAATAGGAGATCCAAATCGAAGGCCCAACGCAAACGTCAGGTGGTCGAGATTTTAAAGGAAGAAAACCAAAAGCTGCGAACAAAAAACATGAGGTATGAAGAAGCTCTCAATATTACCGTTTGCCCTCATTGCGATAACCCCATCGCCCTCGGTAAGATATTCCCCGATAAGCCTCACGCGATGATTGAAGACGTTCATTTACCACCCTACTCCCTCGAGGCATCTCCTGCTCAACCAGATTTTGCCGGAGTCACGCATGAGCAGGATGATCCTACGAAGATGATACAAATGCCTCCTGGGGGATGGGATTTGCATCACTTTGACTGGAGTTACAGTTTTAAGGAGCTGGATGTTACCGTCGACCAGCTCAAAGCATATCAGCCTCATGCACAACAATTTTCGATAGGGTCGGGTCCTGCTGGAGATGAGTTAATCAGTCGTCAAGCCATCGATGCAATTTTGGGCCACGATAAGAGGAGGTTCGCTTGTCCCCCTGAACTGCATTCCAGATTCCTAGACGTGGTTCACCAAATGGGGATCGATTCAGCAACTCCGACGCGCATATTTAAGGCCATGAATGTACCGGGGCTTAGTAAGGAACTGGTCAGGAATCACCTTGCTGCCTACAGAAAGCTATTAAAACAGCGTCGAGCGGAGCTAAACCGGGAGGAATCCGTCTCGAGCTCAAAAACTAGGGGCGACCGCCATTGTAATGCTCATGTATCAAGAGATACCCGGCCAAATCTAAGCATCAATCAAGCTAGCAACCCGACTACCGGCGAACTGAAAGATGATCAGAATGTCCTTCTGGGCCATTTCAACACTTTTCAAGAGCACTTGTCACAAGTACAGCAAGTGCGCACTCCTCCATTCGAGCAGCAGTCGGCTGGTGCTCTGCCTGCCGCTGGTCAACCCACAACAGACGATTTCTTCGATGAGGGGCTCGATGCCTTGTTCAATCAGTGGGAAGCTGGCATGCTTGGACAGCCATGATCTAGCACCTGACTCGGGGCACGATGGGTTGGTCGCTACGATTACCCATGGAAAGAAGAGCATGTTCACGAGTGGATCACTCTTTTTATCCATTGTAAAGTTCCTATGGGAACATTTTTCTTTAATGGCTATAGTTAATTATGTATGAAAACCAATGCTATCGACGAACATCGTCATGCTCAGTTGCGATGATCCCTTGTTAGATTAAGTCTGAAACCAGGGACGGTCTTTAAATTTTGAGTGGCCACGAATTCATTCCTCACCGAACGCCCAAGATGTTGAAATAAAGAGTAACAGCATGCACAGGGGAAATGCCACTTTCGTTTAAACGATGAAAAGGGGTTGAGAGAAGGTCATGGCGTTAACTCCCATGGAGCTAAATGAATTAAACGGAGTCATTAATTGCGGATCCGCCGCTGTTCCCCACGTTCTCGGGCCTAGCAAATCATAAAAGGCGCCGAAAGATTGTAGACCCACCACTTTGAAGACTGAACTAGGGGACGAGCGCAATACTCGATGAAACCGAATCAATGAAAGAGAGTTTGTGATCCTATCACGAGGAAAATGAAAGGGGAAGACAGACGAGGAGTAATTGTAGGGTCTCGGGAGGAGCGCTTCCTTGCTGGCCTTCATATGCAGCCTGAAGGATGGTTCTAGGACACACACAATCACTTGAGAAAATTTCTAGAGTGAGCAAACACGTAAGAGCGAATAGAGAAAGCTGAGTGAACTAGATCAGCCCGAGATACCCTGATCCATCATGTTTAAAAGCTATTCCCATCTGCTAGAAACGCCCGACCTGGACATTTCTGAGCACGAACTGCTGGGAGACTTTGAAGATCCTGGAGCTGAATCCTGCCCGAAGGCCATGGAGACTGACTCCTCCAGCGATGAAATTCTAGGTTTCAGCTACGAAGAAGGAGTATACAATGATGACCGGAGTCGGAAAAGGAAGCAACTACAACGCCACACTCTAGGCCAAATCCGAGAGCTCGAAGCTTTCTTCAATGAATGCCCCACTCCAAGCAGACAACAGAAAATGGAGTTGAGCCGAAAGATAGGATTAGAGCTTTCGAAGGTCAAGTTTTGGTTCGCCAACAAACGAACCCGGGTGAAACAGCAATACGCAGACCATGAGTTACTGGTCCTGAAGGAGGAGAATGAGAAGCTTCAAGCTGAAAGCGCGAGATATAAGGAAGCTCTGACCAAGGCCACCTGCCTTAATTGTGGTAATCCTGTTGTCCTCGGCGAGGTGTTCCTCGATGAACCATCCCTGTTGACGAATAACGCTCAGCTGTTACCGTATTCTCCACAGCATTTTCCGACACAGCCAGATACCGCCGGAGATCTGCATGAGCAAGTCAACACCATAGTGTCGCGACCCTCTCGAGGTTGCATGTGGGCTCTCGAGGGCTAATGGGCCGTCCAGTCTGGTCGGACGCGGGCCTCTCCCAAGGCCCGTTACCCAAATCGCAACGGAGGTATGCGTAGTCGACCTTCAGTGTGGTCTGGTGACATGTGCTAAGTGTGCATGCCATGGAGTCGCCACCAATCATTTTTTGGAGGGTATGATTGGACCACCCTATTGAATAGTCGGGAGTTTCTATTCAATTCTGCGATAACCAGAGAAATGGGTTCGGGGACTTAGTTACGTCAACTGTCAGAGTTGACGCCCTTTCGGTACCTAAGTTGACTGAATTTTCTTACCTAAGATTTCATGCAGATGAGTGGAGTACGAATCCTAAATCTAGGAATTCATGCAAATAGGAATGACTATCCTAGCAATCACAATCAATAATAAAATGCGCAAATCAATGAATCCAAATATGTAAAATAATCACATCAAATCAACATGACACTCCTAATAAGGCTCTATTAGCCTAAATAAGTATCAATCAAGCTTAGGAATGATTTAGACATGATTTTACCCATCAGGGGTAAAGTCGTAATTTTGAGACAAAATGGACGATTTGCCTAAAAAGGGAAAAATCGTCATTTCGGAATGAATCCGGAGTAAAACAATGTCAAAAATAGGTTTGGTCACTCAATTGACCAATTTCCTATTTTTTTTGCAATTTTCATGATTTTCTGGAATTTTAGAAACCGATTTACCATTCGAAGGGGTAAAATCGTCATTTTCTAAAAATGAGAATGAAATGTGGAAATCTTAGACATAAGGTTTAGCCACCTATCTGGCCCATCACCAAATTCTAAGCAATTTCCACAATTCATCGGAATATCAAAGACGATTTACCCTTTGAGGGGTAAAATCGCCATTTTGGATTAAATGGGAGAAAATCCAAAAAATGGAAACAAATCAATTTTTCTATCATTTTCAGCCTTGGAAAAATTTTAGAATTTTTCAGGAATTTTCTGCAATTTTTCTCAATTTTTTTTTGAATTTTTCCTTAATAATTCATTTTTTGGAATTTTTTTATTTGATTTTTTTTTTATAAATTTCTGAAAATAAATCCCAACTGACGGTCCCTAACTCGCCACGTGACGTCTCGGTGACAATCGAATCATTTTAATTTTTGTAAAATTCAAAATTCATTTCTTTTAATGTTAAAAATATTTTTTATTCTGAAAATCACCGGATCACGACACGTGGCTCATCTGCAGCCGTCCGATCTAGCATTTTTTTTGTTTTTTTTATAGGACGCAACACAATGCAAATTATAATAAAAATAAAGAAGATATTAAGTCATTATACAACATAAACATAAGCAAATGAGATGGGATCCGGTGAATTTTTACGACGTCGGAGTCCGTCGGTGCTCGTGCAACAATGTGTGGGGGTATAAACCACCAGCAGGAGGCTCGGCCTTCCGATTCTGGGGTAGCACAATATAATTTGCAGAAAATAAATGAATAAAATACCTTGGACACCAATAGGAGGCTTGGCCTTCCGATTCTGGGTCTGATAGGCGAAATAACATAAAGTATATATACAGCAAATATTTAGACACCAACAGGAGGCTCGGCCTTCCGATTCTGGGTCTAATAAGTAAAATGTAGAAAATGCACACTTTTATTAGATGCAATACAATGCAAATTAACTATATGATGCATGAAATGCTATGACATAAAGTAAATACACAACGAATACAACATAATACAAAATAGACAATGAACACTTTTATTGGATGCAATGCAATGCAAATTAACTCTATGGTGCATGAAATGCTATGACATAAAGTAAATACACAGCAAATACAACATAATACAAAATAGACAATGATCCGAGCTCGGATGAAGATGATGTTGAACTTAAAGCAAATATGCCCGCCGCTAGAATTGTTTGCGACGAAGTACGTCGACCACATGCATGTCTGGGCTTGCTGAGACGAAGTAGGATTCGACCTTTACTCGTACCCTTGTATGGATGCTCTCTTCAGTGATGATCTAAAAGAACGAGAGAAAGAGTCGGCATGGTGTTTAGAACCCAAAATCAAACATGAAAAAGGGAAGCTAACTTAGCTTTTGCGATCGGATGATGAAGTGCCGAGCGTGCAGGAGTAGTTTCTGATTGAACTGTTGCACAACCACTAAGAATGCTCTTTCCCTAGATCCGAACGGTGAAGGTGAAGAAGGGATTGAGATGACCTTGTACAAAAAATTTCAGCTCGATCCAATGGTGCAATTGATCGGAAACTCAAGATCAGCCAGCGGATACATAGTACTCGCGGCCTGGAACAGCTTCTGATCGAGCTATCATACAACCATCAGGAGAGATTCTATCAAAGATCCGAACGGTGAGTATGAAGAAGGGATCAAGGTGACCACGGACACAAAATTTCGGCTCGATCCAACGGTTCACTTGGCCGGAAACTCAGAATTAAGATGGCCGGCGGATACATAATACCCGTGACCCAGAACAGCTTCTAGATGAGCTGTTATACCACTACCAAGACAGCTCCGTTCCAAGATCCGAACGGTGGAGTTGAAGGAGGGATTGAGATGATCTTGGACACAAAAATTCAGCTTGATCCAATGGTCCAATTCGTCGAAAACGTAGAATGAGTAACGGGAAGCAAAATGAAAACCTCTTGAGAGGAGCAGAAAAATCTTTTCTTTGCCGTGTGTCCTGCCCTCCAATTCTTTGGCCGTCTCCCTCCTCCTTATGTCCCTTCCTTCAGCAATCCCCGCTGGCCATGATAGAAAGTGATGGATCATTATGACAAAGCAATGAATGATTGTGCAATGGTGATGATGAAGAGGAATCTCATGATGAATGTTCCCTCCCCATTTCTTTAGGACCACTTCTCTTTAGCCGGCCATGAGGTTGGTTAAGAAACTCCACAAGCTCATTTCATCTGCACCCCCACGAGCTCTCTCTTTTATATATATATATATATAAGCCAAATTTAACACTATGTGTAACAAAGAAGCACATGTAATTGAACTTGAATTTTCACTTTTTTATGGGGTTAAAATGACAAGAGATCAAAATAAAAATTATAGCCTATTCTTATACATTTTTGTGACATCAAATTATATTATTTTATTTTTTTTTTATTTTTTGATGCATTTTTTTTTTTATTTTCGAAAATATGAAAAAAAATATTTTTGGTCAAAATGGTTCCTTAGGGTTGGCCAAGGTTACCAAAATTAATTTTTCAAATTTTCAACTTTTTATTTATTTTCTATGATTTTTTTAAAAAAAAAATAAAAAATAAAAAATAAAGCAAAAAAGTTTGATCAAAATTTAGGTGTCAACAGCTGCCCCTCTTTGAAAGGAATCTCGTTAGAGGTTTCTCTCAAAGACAAGGTGACACCTGAGTCCTGATCGACTCGACTAGTGAAACTAAAGGAAAATGAGTTATGACATCCAATCTTCATGCTTGTCCATGTATGCTCTTTCTTGAAGGGGGAAACGTTCATGTGACATGAGAGAGTGAGATAATAGAGAGACATACCTGCCACTTACCTGTTCGATGTTTGTGCGATTTTCGCGGTGTTTGATGGATTCAAGAGAATTTCTAGGAACTCGTTACTAGAGTATCCTAGAGAGGTTAAGCTCTGACCCGTATGGTAGGTCAAACCACAATGGGATTCCTAACTGATAGGAATCTAAGGAAGACGCGTCCCATTTGGGATTTGCCAAGGATTTTGATCCGTATGGTGGATCGGACCATTGAGTTGACCATTTAAGTGACTTTTACTATTGCGTTGACCCTTCAGGCGGTTTCTACCGTTGTGTTGACCCTTCAGGCAGTTTCTACCATTGTTTGACCCTTCAGGCGGTTTCTACCATTAATTTGACCCTTAGGCGGTTTCTACCTTGAGTTGACCCTTCGGGCGGTATATACCATTGATTTGACCCTTCAGGCGGTTTCTACCTTTGTTTTGACCCTTTAGGCGGTTTCTACCTTTGATTTGACCCTTCAGGCGGTATCTACCTTGATTTGACCCTTCAGGCGGTATCTACCTTTGATTTGACCCTTCAGGCGGTATCTACCTTGATTTGACCCTTCAGGCGGTATCTACCTTTGTTTTGGTTTGAAAAGGGGTCTCATGACGAGGGTTCTCCACGTCCGATGAGACTGTTTGATATTTTGGAAAAAGGGATCCTAGGACGAGGGTTCTCCACGTCAAGCTAGGACTGTTTGATATTTTTGAAAAGGGGTCCTAGGACGAGGGTTCTCCACGTCAAGCTAGGACTGCTTGATTTTTTAAAAGGGGTCTCATGACGAGGGTTCTCCACGTCCGATGAGACTGTTTGATATTTTTGAAAAAGGGATCCTAGGACGAGGGTTCTCCACGTCAAGCTAGGACTGTTTGATATTTTTGAAAATGGGTCCTAGGACGAGGGTTCTCCACGTCAAGCTAGGACTGCTAGATTTTTGAAAAGGGGTCTCATGACGAGGGTTCTCCACGTCCGATGAGACTGCCTAAATTTTTGAAAAAGGGATCACATCCTCACCCCTTCTTTTGAAAGATCCCGAAATTTGTCGGGAATTCAGTTTTGAAGCAGTGAAAGATTTTATTTTGACAAAGCCTCGCTTTAGTCTGTTGAGGCGACATTCTGGGAGCTGGGTTCTCCAGGTATCCTGCAGAAAATTCAAACCTGTATGCTCCACTCCATGGAGCAAATATTTTTCTGGGATTCGGGGTTTCCAAGAATCCTGCAGAAGTTTGAGCTTGAAAGATTTTTCTTCACCAAGAAAACGTTAGTAATCTTTGGGAAGGCCACGGCTGTCCATTTGACAAAAACCGTATGACTTAAGTTTTAATTGTGAAATGTGCATTTTGATGCTGGAGGTTATCCAAAACATTCTTGCAACATGCAAATGTGATCACAAATCCCTTGTACGGAAAATCTGGATCAATAGTTTGAAAATTCCAAAAAGAGTTTGTTCAAAACATCAATTGGAATATTTCTCGACAATGAGGTCTTCTCACTTGTTTTGAGATAGTGGTTTTTATAGGGGATGCACTCAATTCCCCACCAACCTCTGCCTAGGTTTTAGGCTCATTCGCAGCGCATACATTTTGATCGGTCGGGAGGTCTTCCACGGGACCGTAATGTCGGGCTTGGTTATTGATCTTCAAGGGGGACTCACTTTTGAGTCAAGGTCATTGAATGAAAGTCTTCACCATTTGCTCCGGGTTTACAAGTCGAGAACCCTGCAAAACGAGAAAGAAATAGTCTTGCTCGTACTTCTTCGAGCTAAGCTATATGTTAACCCAAGTGTCTTAGTCAGAGAAGACTGTTTCAGGGTTATGATGTTGGTTGGGTTGGGGACCGAAAAAGGCTTGTTTTTGGCCCAGAATTTATGAGGGGTTTGACATTGGCGATCATTGCTGATTTGCCTCCTGTCATTTCCTTTATGCATCTTTAGTCTTTGAGGTGCACAACAGATTTTGAGGTGTGCGCCAGCTCTTTAGAGAGCGTCTCTTGTGGTATTAAGAGGTTGACAACTCTTTTTGTGTTTTTGCTTCACGGCTGACATCATTTGGGGGAGCAGTCTTCTTGATCTGACTCCATTAGGGGTTTTTCCCTCTTCTTTTCCCTACCAGGTTTCTTTAGGGATCGATCAAATTGTTCACTCGAGCATCGGCCTCGCTTTTACCAGGCACTTTGCTTTTTCTTGATGCTGGGGATTTCTTTAATCCCTTGTCGCAAGTGGGATGCTTGGCAATTGTGCTAGATATATGACTTGGCTCTTAGCACGCTTGAGTATCAACTTAGTAGTTTCTTCGTAAACCCTAAGTCTTGAACTTCTCCGCTCCTGAAGTGATTTGCCTTTGTTTTGGAACTTGCAATGATCACCAATGGGTTTATGAAATGAATTTGCAGGCTCAACTTGGCTGTGCAAATGATAGTGTGTGGGATAGAGAAATGAACGCTTCTCGTCATCCTATGGCACTTGGATTACCATATAAACAACACAAAGATTGATGTTAGTCCGAGCAAGAAAATTTCTACCCATTTTCTCCTGATGCTGCCGGACTTACTCTCTTCTTACCCCGATGTGGGATGGTTCTTGACAGGGCTGAGAATGAAAACCGCCGTTCGAAGGGGT
Organism: Rhodomyrtus psidioides; assembly: GCA_021437785.1. Taxonomy (NCBI): domain Eukaryota; kingdom Viridiplantae; phylum Streptophyta; class Magnoliopsida; order Myrtales; family Myrtaceae; genus Rhodomyrtus; species Rhodomyrtus psidioides. Next base: position 4,574,040 of record JAILYB010000015.1, on the reverse strand, counting down.
TGTCAATGGTCACCTGTAGTATTTGGGGATATGAAACGAATGCCTCCGTCATCCCAATCTATGTAATTGTTGCGAATAATCCCTACTTCCGTAGGTCCAGATTTCACTATCTGATCCGCTCCACTTCTCTCTCAAGTGTGTATAGGACGTGTTTGGACTAGGCTTTGCCTCTCGTCTTTTGAGAAAACGTCCTTTTGAAAGCTTTGAATAACTTTTGATTGGAAAAGATCTCTTTCATTTTCTCCAAAAAAATTTACCCGTCAAGGGGGGTTTTGCGATGCACAATGCATGTTCTTATTCATGTTTAGACAACCTCCTGTTTTAAAACATGAATGCCAATGAAGTTTGAGTTCTATGTCATTTCTAGACATTAGACTCTGAAAGCTTTTCTTTTTCTCTATGTTTTTTTTTATTTAACATCTTCAATGGATCAGGGAAAGGGATACTTACCTGTCCCCCGCGGCTGGAGATCCCTGAAAATGCGGAAGAAACATGTTATTGTACGTTCACAGATTTTTCAAAAAAATTAGAACGATACAATTTATCCTTGGTCATGTATTCCAACGGGTAATACATGGGATGTGAAAACCCGTTTTGCCTTGATGGCGAGCCCCTGTCAACAACAAACAACAAGTGTCAGTTTGCGTTCCAAAATTCAAGACAAATTGGAACGATACCGCCTCGTCCTTGCTTGGCGTTTTCATTTGAAAATAAACGCGCGGCTTGCAGAAATTGGCCATCTATATTGTGGCCACGATCCCTCCGTTTGGTTGGCGATGAATCATTCTCAAGGATTTGCCCCAGAGGAGATCCATTTGTGTTTTTGGACGCATTCCAGCGCCACTCTTCAGAGTTCCTTTTATTCAAGGAAAAAGAAATTTTTATCAGAACGCATGTCAAAGCATGAAGTGTGGAAGCGATACTTTTTACCCTCCACTAGGTCTTATAATCAAAGATCATTTCCTGGACTCCTGACTTCCAAGGTCAATAATTTTATTCGCCTCCTCGTTGGCGAGTTCTTTTCTTTTGAGGCTTTCGGTGCCAACGACTTCCTGTTAAATGAGTAAAAACTCATGTTAGGGATGTGGTCTTTGAAGACCAAATTGGAACGATACAAGGTTACCGTTCACCCATATTCGTATCTTGGGGTTTGATTCTGATGTGGACGACTCTGCGATCGCGTCCATTGACTTTGCCGGAGAAGATACATCTTTCTTTGTCCAGCGCAAAATTGATTCACCTGCCCCAGTTAGGCATGATTTATCACAGCTAGGTGACGCTTGCCTTGGCAACATGCCTTAGCACTTTCCGTGTTTGTTGGCAATTTTCGATCCAATTTGGAGAAGTCCATGCACCTGCACATGAAGAGATAGGCATAGGTCTTTGTCAGACTTCATTTGGATTTTTTTTTTTTTTAGGAAAGAGATACTCCCTTCGAGGTTTTGTCCTTCCAACATTTGAAGGAACGATGTTTTTTAAATATTTTGCCCCAGTTAGGCTTGTCTTGATGTTTGTCATCTCTGGGTTTGATAACCCTGGTCTGATGTGCCTTCATGGGGCTTATGAGAGTTTGCCCTCGGCCAATGAGTGATTCGCCTGGGCTGGTTGATTTATTTGTAGGCAGTTTGATCATGTCGCCTTGACGCCTTCGGGCTATTTGACATCCGCAAGCTTGGGTTTACTCGTGATTGAGTACTTCAACAACCTGCGCGATGAAAGGAGTGAAAGAGTCAATCACTGCGTAAGGAGCTTTAATTGAAACGATTACGGATTTACTATCCCCGCTCTGGTCACTTCTGGCGTCCAAGATGCTGGAAATTTTTCAATGGGCCCGTTCATTCTCGTCGTCGCCTGCAAGAATGAGAAACCATATCAACTCGTGAACCAGTCAATCCGATTTGGAACGGATACAAATTTTTCGATTTAGGGAGAGCCAATCCTAATTAGGTTGCTCCTCCTTCATAATTTGATTCAATTTGTCATTGCAATCCCAATGGGTGACATCTACTGAAGGCACGTTTCTTTCCGTCTTATAGGGAAGACAAATTTTCCTTCGTTTGTCTTTGACCATCTTATCATGTAGACAAAAGACATAAAGGTCCCCGTCAGGTATAATATTCGAAGGGCTTATTGGAACGATTACAGTTTCACCATCGTTCCATGATCATCTTGGATGGGGACATTTTTGACAAACGTGTGCCATGTAAAACATGTCCCTCGTGTCTATCCACAAATGGATTTTCCTTCTCTACCTGTTTTTCACCTGAGAGGAAAAGATAGGAAATATTATGCCGGTATCTGATTGAAAATCAATTAGGAACGACACGTCTTTACACTTGACCCGGCTGCCCCGGTCAAAAAGCATTTGCCCTCATTAGTTGACTCTCCAGGGTGGTCCAGCGCTTTTCCATGCCATCTTGGTTCATTTAAAGTCGCGACTGATTCTTCACACAAGTCTTTGGATTTTGATCCATAAGCGGCGCTGAATGACCTTTTGGTTTCGAGGTGTACCAATCATTCACATACATGCGCATGAGACCAGTGAGGTTTGACTTCTAAGAATCAAGATAGGGTTTGGAACCTAAGGCCAAGGCTCCCATCTCGAGTTCTAGAAAGAGCAGATTCCATTGCACAACTGTCGTTGCATTGGGGCTCGATCCATAGTTCAAAATGAGCGGAATTGAAAAGTGGATTACCCCGTGTTTTTCCTCACGGAGATTCCATTTTCAATCCCTTCTATTATTTTCCTATAGGCGGCGCCTGGGGTTTTAGGCGCGGTTGTGTGTGTCCATGTGTCGTGATCATCACAATGCAAGTCATGCACAACAGTTTATCAATCAGCGCTTCAAATCATCCACAAAACATACATTCCTACGCCAACCTGCATAAGACAATGTTAATCACGGACTACACCCCTTATTTCTCCAATCTGCAAAAACATATAACACCTATCATGAGCGGACTTACCTCACCTTCAAGAGCGCCTGCAAAGTTAGAAAAATCACTCAGCGTTTTAATTACGGCCTAAATCCACTTAGGGTCTAGAATCATTGGTTCTAGAACAGGTCCCCAGCGGAGTCGCCAGTCTGTCGCGACCCTCTCGAGGTTGCATGTGGGCTCTCGAGGGCTAATGGGCCGTCCAGTCTGGTCGGACGCGGGCCTCTCCCAAGGCCCGTTACCCAAATCGCAACGGAGGTATGCGTAGTCGACCTTCAGTGTGGTCTGGTGACATGTGCTAAGTGTGCATGCCATGGAGTCGCCACCAATCATTTTTTGGAGGGTATGATTGGACCACCCTATTGAATAGTCGGGAGTTTCTATTCAATTCTGCGATAACCAGAGAAATGGGTTCGGGGACTTAGTTACGTCAACTGTCAGAGTTGACGCCCTTTCGGTACCTAAGTTGACTGAATTTTCTTACCTAAGATTTCATGCAGATGAGTGGAGTACGAATCCTAAATCTAGGAATTCATGCAAATAGGAATGACTATCCTAGCAATCACAATCAATAATAAAATGCGCAAATCAATGAATCCAAATATGTAAAATAATCACATCAAATCAACATGACACTCCTAATAAGGCTCTATTAGCCTAAATAAGTATCAATCAAGCTTAGGAATGATTTAGACATGATTTTACCCATCAGGGGTAAAGTCGTAATTTTGAGACAAAATGGACGATTTGCCTAAAAAGGGAAAAATCGTCATTTCGGAATGAATCCGGAGTAAAACAATGTCAAAAATAGGTTTGGTCACTCAATTGACCAATTTCCTATTTTTTTTGCAATTTTCATGATTTTCTGGAATTTTAGAAACCGATTTACCATTCGAAGGGGTAAAATCGTCATTTTCTAAAAATGAGAATGAAATGTGGAAATCTTAGACATAAGGTTTAGCCACCTATCTGGCCCATCACCAAATTCTAAGCAATTTCCACAATTCATCGGAATATCAAAGACGATTTACCCTTTGAGGGGTAAAATCGCCATTTTGGATTAAATGGGAGAAAATCCAAAAAATGGAAACAAATCAATTTTTCTGTCATTTTCAGCCTTGGAAAAGTTTTAGAATTTTTCAGGAATTTTCTGCAATTTTTCTCAATTTTTTTTTGAATTTTTCCTTAATAATTCATTTTTTTGGAATTTTTTTATTTGATTTTTTTTAATAAATTTCTGAAAATAAATCCCAACTGACGGTCCCTAACTCGCCACGTGACGTCTCGGTGACAATCGAATCATTTTAATTTTTGTAAAATTCGAAATTCATTTCTTTTAATGTTAAAAATATTTTTTATTCTGAAAATCACCGGATCACGACACGTGGCTCATCTGCAGCCGTCCGATCTAGCATTTTTTTTGTTTTTTTTATAGGACGCAACACAATGCAAATTATAATAAAAATAAAGAAGATATTAAGTCATTATACAACATAAACATAAGCAAATGAGATGGGATCCGGTGAATTTTTACGACGTCGGAGTCCGTCGGTGCTCGTGCAACAATGTGTGGGGGTATAAACCACCAGCAGGAGGCTCGGCCTTCCGATTCTGGGGTAGCACAATATAATTTGCAGAAAATAAATGAATAAAATACCTTGGACACCAATAGGAGGCTTGGCCTTCCGATTCTGGGTCTGATAGGCGAAATAACATAAAGTAAATATACAGCAAATATTTAGACACCAACAGGAGGCTCGGCCTTCCGATTCTGGGTCTAATAAGTAAAATGTAGAAAATGCACACTTTTATTAGATGCAATACAATGCAAATTAACTATATGATGCATGAAATGCTATGACATAAAGTAAATACACAACGAATACAACATAATACAAAATAGACAATGAACACTTTTATTGGATGCAATGCAATGCAAATTAACTCTATGGTGCATGAAATGCTATGACATAAAGTAAATACACAGCAAATACAACATAATACAAAATAGACAATGATCCGAGCTCGGATGAAGATGATGTTGAACTTAAAGCAAATATGCCCGCCGCTAGAATTGTTTGCGACGAAGTACGTCGACCACATGCATGTCTGGGCTTGCTGAGACGAAGTAGGATTCGACCTTTACTCGTACCCTTGTATGGATGCTCTCTTCAGTGATGATCTAAAAGAACGAGAGAAAGAGTCGGCATGGTGTTTAGAACCCAAAATCAAACATGGAAAAGGGAAGCTAACTTAGCTTTTACGATCGGATGATGAAGTGCCGAGCGTGCAGGAGTAGTTTCTGATTGAACTGTTGCACAACCACTAAGAATGCTCTTTCCCTAGATCCGAACGGTGAAGGTGAAGAAGGGATTGAGATGACCTTGTACAAAAAATTTCAGCTCGATCCAATGGTGCAATTGATCGGAAACTCAAGATCAGCCAGCGGATACATAGTACTCGCGGCCTGGAACAGCTTCTGATCGAGCTATCATACAACCATCAGGAGAGATTCTATCAAAGATCCGAACGGTGAGTATGAAGAAGGGATCAAGGTGACCACGGACACAAAATTTCGGCTCGATCCAACGGTTCACTTGGCCGGAAACTCAGAATTAAGATGGCCGGCGGATACATAATACCCGTGACCCAGAACAGCTTCTAGATGAGCTGTTATACCACTACCAAGACAGCTCCGTTCCAAGATCCGAACGGTGGAGTTGAAGGAGGGATTGAGATGATCTTGGACACAAAAATTCAGCTTGATCCAATGGTCCAATTCGTCGAAAACGTAGAATGAGTAACGGGAAGCAAAATGAAAACCTCTTGAGAGGAGCAGAAAAATCTTTTCTTTGCCGTGTGTCCTGCCCTCCAATTCTTTGGCCGTCTCCCTCCTCCTTATGTCCCTTCCTTCAGCAATCCCCGTTGGCCATGATAGAAAGTGATGGATCATTATGACAAAGCAATGAATGATTGTGCAATGGTGATGATGAAGAGGAATCTCATGATGAATGTTCCCTCCCCATTTCTTTAGGACCACTTCTCTTTAGCCGGCCATGAGGTTGGTTAAGAAACTCCACAAGCTCATTTCATCTGCACCCCCACGAGCTCTCTCTTTTATTTATATATATATATATATATATATATATATATATATATATATATATATATATATATATATAAAAGCCAAATTTAACACTATGTGTAACAAAGAAGCACATGTAATTGAACTTGAATTTTCACTTTTTTATGGGGTTAAAATGACAAGAGATCAAAATAAAAATTATAGCCTATTCTTATACATTTTTGTGACATCAAATTATATTATTTTATTTTTTTTTATTTTTTGATGCATTTTTTTTTATTTTCGAAAATATGAAAAAAAATATTTTTGGTCAAAATGGTTCCTTAGGGTTGGCCAAGGTTACCAAAATTGATTTTTCAAATTTTCAACTTTTTATTTATTTTCTATGATTTTTTTTAAAAAAAATAAAAAATAAAAAATAAAGCAAAAAAGTTTGATCAAAATTTAGGTGTCAACAGCTGCCCCTCTTTGAAAGGAATCTCGTTAGAGGTTTCTCTCAAAGACAAGGTGACACCTGAGTCCTGATCGACTCGACTAGTGAAACTAAAGGAAAATGAGTTATGACATCCAATCTTCATGCTTGTCCATGTATGCTCTTTCTTGAAGGGGGAAACGTTCATGTGACATGAGAGAGTGAGATAATAGAGAGACATACCTGCCACTTACCTGTTCGATGTTTGTGCGATTTTCGCGGTGTTTGATGGATTCAAGAGAATTTCTAGGAACTCGTTACTATAGTATCCTAGAGAGGTTAAGCTCTGACCCGTATGGTAGGTCAAACCATAATGGGATTCCTAACTGATAGGAATCTAAGGAAGACGCGTTCCATTTGGGATTTGCCAAGGATTTTGATCCGTATGGTGGATCGGACCATTGAGTTGACCATTTAAGTGACTTTTACTATTGGGTTGACCCTTCAGGCGGTTTCTACCGTTGTGTTGACCCTTCAGGCAGTTTCTACCATTGTTTGACCCTTCAGGCGGTTTCTACCATTAATTTGACCCTTAGGCGGTTTCTACCTTGAGTTGACCCTTCAGGCGGTATCTACCATTGATTTGACCCTTCAGGCGGTTTCTACCTTTGTTTTGACCCTTTAGGCGGTTTCTACCTTTGATTTGACCCTTCAGGCGGTATCTACCTTGATTTGACCCTTCAGGCGGTATCTACCTTTGATTTGACCCTTCAGGCGGTATCTACCTTGATTTGACCCTTCAGGCGGTATCTACCTTTGTTTTGGTTTGAAAAGGGGTCTCATGACGAGGGTTCTCCACGTCCGATGAGACTGTTTGATATTTTTGAAAAAGGGATCCTAGGACGAGGGTTCTCCACGTCAAGCTAGGACTGTTTGATATTTTTGAAAAGGGGTCCTAGGACGAGGGTTCTCCACGTCAAGCTAGGACTGCTTGATTTTTTAAAAGGGGTCTCATGACGAGGGTTCTCCACGTCCGATGAGACTGTTTGATATTTTTGAAAAAGGGATCCTAGGACGAGGGTTCTCCACGTCAAGCTAGGACTGTTTGATATTTTTGAAAATGGGTCCTAGGACGAGGGTTCTCCACGTCAAGCTAGGACTGCTTGATTTTTGAAAAGGGGTCTCATGACGAGGGTTCTCCACGTCCGATGAGACTGCCTAAATTTTTGAAAAAGGGATCACATCCTCACCCCTTCTTTTGAAAGATCCCGAAATTTGTCGGGAATTCAGTTTTGAAGCAGTGAAAGATTTTATTTTGACAAAGCCTCGCTTTAGTCTGTTGAGGCGACATTCTGGGAGCTGGGTTCTCCAGGTATCCTGCAGAAAATTCAAACCTGTATGCTCCACTCCATGGAGCAAATATTTTTCTGGGATTCGGGGTTTCCAAGAATCCTGCAGAAGTTTGAGCTTGAAAGATTTTTCTTCACCAAGAAAACGTTAGTAATCTTTGGGAAGGCCACGGCTGTCCATTTGACAAAAACCGTATGACTTAAGTTTTAATTGTGAAATGTGCATTTTGATGCTGGAGGTTATCCAAAACATTCTTGCAACATGCAAATGTGATCACAAATCCCTTGTACGGAAAATCTGGATCAATAGTTTGAAAATTCCAAAAAGAGTTTGTTCAAAACATCAATTGGAATATTTCTCGACAATGAGGTCTTCTCACTTGTTTTGAGATAGTGGTTTTTATAGGGGATGCACTCAATTCCCCACCAACCTCTGCCTAGGTTTTAGGCTCATTCGCAGCGCATACATTTTGATCGGTCGGGAGGTCTTCCACGGGACCGTAATGTCGGGCTTGGTTATTGATCTTCAAGGGGGACTCACTTTTGAGTCAAGGTCATTGAATGAAAGTCTTCACCTCTGAGAAATGGGATATGAATCATCACAGGGGGAGTTCTCTCAATGACGAACTCGCTGTCGCAGCCAGCCAATCCAAAGTCGGTGAGTCCCTCCCTGGACAACTTTTGAAACGACTAGATCCCGTAGAGAATAGCTACCGAAGTATTGACGATATTTTGGGTGATAAGAGAACAAGGTTTTACTGGACCTATGAACTTCACACCAAATTTGTTGATGCAATTCGAGAGCTGGGAGTTGATTCGGCTAGCCCACTACGCATACTCGAGATTATGAATGTGCCGGGGCTCTCTAGAATTAACGTTGAGTCTCACCTCAAGTACTATAGGAGATTGCTAAGGGATGGAAGGATAGCGTTAAACCATCATAAAGCCAGTTGGAGCTCAAGTGCTGGGCAGAGTTACAACCATGATGATTGGAGAGCCAAGAGCACCCAACCGTGTTTCAGCAATGACGGGACTAGCAGTCGTGTCAGCGACTCCTCTAACCCAAATCAGAATGCTCCGCCGAGCTATCTCAATACTCCTCAAGAGTATATGCCACAGTTCCAGCACATAGAGATTCCTCAGTTTGAGCGCGAATCAGTCATTAATGCTGTCCCTGAAGCGGATCTGGCATTGGTAGAGAGTGCACATATGAACCTGCCGGTCATTGGAGGAAGTTCCAATTCGAGGGGTCAAATTGCTCACGGCGAGAGCAAAGAGAGGAATCCCTTGCCTGCAGTCGACGACACCCAATCTGGGCACCAAGGGCTAGAAAGAACAGGTGATTTCCTTGATGAGGAGCTGGACACTTGGATCAATACTCTTCGGGAATGTATGTCTCAACCCCAACAGGTCAATGATGAAGGTTCCAGCTCAAAGACTCCAATCCCTCACAACGAAGGCAATGAAAGAAATCTGCCCCCAACAATCGTTGATACCCAACTTGAACATCAATGGCTCGAAGACCCGAGCAATTTCCTTGGCGATGAGTTCAATCTTTGGCTCGATCAATTTGGAGCCGGAGGACCATCGCAGTGGTGACGCGAGGCCGGTGATCAGACGTCTGATGCAAGGCATGGCTACTCGATGAAAAATGCTTCGAGAAAAGGGGTTGAATACTCCTATTGCATATGTTGTTGATCGCACTGTAAGGTTCCCACGGGAACATCTTTCATTAATATCTAGAACTAATTGCGCGTGAGTGTCAACATCACCCTTTGAGCATCTTCAAGCCGAAGGCCGTGGATTAATCACTTAATCCGTGGAGCAAGTTCCATGAACCATAATTATCACCCGCGGAGCATAATGGGATCTACCCCTTCAACACGAAATACGTTTGGCCGCGAAGCCACCTATTTGGTAAAACGATGTATCGTTCCTAAACGATCTTCAATCGAATACCGAAGTAATGTCTTCTTTCTTTTCCTTCTCAAATGATAAACATGGATAAATCACTCAATGAGTCATGCGTTCAAATAGCAGAACAGACGCTGCCCAGCTGGGGGCAGATGAACCATTGATGTTACAAACACTCCAAGCATGGATAGGCGGATTTGATAGAGGTTGTTCATATCAATACGCAACATCAGAATGGGATGAAAATCAAGAGTAAAGTTGTATCGTCCCAATTTGTCTTGAATTTGGGAATATGAATTAACACTTATTGTTTATCCTTGACAGGGGAATCGCCTTGGAGACGAATAAGTTTTTACATCCCACATACTACCTGTTAGGGTACATGAGGGTAGGATGTATCGTTTCGATTTTCGAAAAATTCGTGAACATACAATGATATGCTTCTTTTACATTTTCAGGGATCTCCAGCCACGGTGGACAGGTAGGTATCCCTTTCCCCCAATCCATTGAAGATGTTAAACCAAAAAAACAGAGAGAAAAAGAAAAAGCTTTCAGAATCTGATGTCTAGAAAAGACATGGAATTCTAACTTCATTGGCATTCATGTTTTGAAACATGAGGTTGTCTGAACACGCATTATGCACCATAAAATCCCTTTGATGGGTAAAATTTTTGGGAAAACGAAAGGGATTTTTCCAATCAAAAGTTGTTCAAAACTCTCAAAAGGATGTTTCCTCAAAAGAGAGGCAAGCTCAAATCCAAACACATCCTACATACACTTGAGAGATGAGTGGAGTGAATCAAATAGTAAAATCTGGACCTACGGAGGTAGGGACCATTCGCAGCGATTACATGGATTGGGACGACGGAGGCGTTCATTTCATATCATAAACACTACAGGTGACCGTTGACAACCCATTTGAACGGCGGTTTTCATTCTTAACCCTGTCAAGAACCACCCCACACCGGGGCAAAAAGGAAGTAAGTCCAGCAGCATCAGGAGAAAATGGTTAGAAATTTTCTTGCTCGGACTAACATTAATCTTTGTGTGTTGTTTATATGGTAATCCAAGTGCCATAGGATGACGAGAAGCATTCATTTCTCTATCCCACATACGTTTATCCTTTGCACAGCCAAGTCGAGCCTGCAAATTCGTTTCATGAACCCGTTGGTGATCATTGCACACTTCAAGATGGATGCATCATCACTTTAGAAACGGAAGAGCTTAAGACTAAGGGATTACAAAGAAATTCCTGGATTTATGGTAAAAGTATGTTTAGAATTTCGATCATATGTCTAAAGTGATCTCCTGAGGATGAGAAAAATGGGATTTCAAAAGAAAAATAAAAAAAAGAGAAGATGAAAATGAGAAAAAATCCCGGCATCAAGAAAAAGCAAAATGCCTGGTAAAAGCAAGGCTGATGCCCGTGCAAGCTGTTTGATTGACCCACAATAAAGTCTAGATGGGAAAAGAGGAAATCCCCGAAGGAGCCAAATTCCAAAAAGGCTGCTCGCCAAATGGTGTCAAGCGCGGAATAAAGGCGCGAAAGAGAGAGGACAGGTAGCAAATCTGCAATGATCACCAATGTCAAACTCTCCAAGAATTTTGGGCCAAAAACAAGCCTTTTTCTGTCCCCAATCCTACCAATGTTATAACCCCGAAGGAGTCTTCTCTGACTAAGACACTTGGGTTGACATATAGCTTAGCTCGAAGAAGTACGAGCAAGACTATTTCTCTCTCATTTTGCAGGGTTCTTGACTTGTAAACCCGGAGCAGATGGTGAGAACATTCATTCAATGGCCTCGACTCCAAAGCGGGTCTCCCTTGAAAACCATTATCCAAACCCAACATCACGGTCCCGTGGAAGACCTCCCGATCGATCGAAATGTATGCGCTGCGAATGATCCTAAAACCTAGGCACAGGTTAGTAGGAAGTTGAGCGCATTCCTACAATAGACCATTATCACAGAGCGGTGAGGAGCCCTCTTGGATGAGAAATTCTCCAAAAGATGTTTTGAACAAACTCTTTTTGGAAATTTCAAATTGTTTGATCCAGATTTTCCGTGCAAGGGATTTGTGATCACACTTGCATGTTGCAAAAATGTTTTGGATAACCTCCAGCATCAAAACGCACATTTCATGATTAAGACTTAAATCATACGATTTTGTCAGATGGACAACCGTCGTCTTCCCTAAGATTGCTAATGTTTTCTTGGTGAAGAAAAATTTTTCAGGCTCGAACTTCTGCAGGATACCTAGAGAACCCAGCTCCCAGAATGTCGCCTCAACAGACTCAAGTGAAGCTTTGTCAAAACAAAATCTTTCACTGCTTCAAAAACTGAATTCCCGACAAACTTCGGGATCTCTAAAAAAGGAGGGGAAGAAAAATCCTTTTAAAAGAAAAAGTCCTATCAGACGTGGAGAACCCTCGTCCCAGGATGCATTTTCAAAATATCAAACAGTCTCATCGGACGTGGAGAACCTTCGTCATGAGACCCCTTTTCAAAAAAATTTAGGCAGTCTCATCGGATGTGGAGAACCCTCGTCATGAGACCCCTTTTCATAATGTAAGCAGTCTCATCGGACGTGGAGAACCCTCGTCATGAGACCCCTTTTCAAAGAAAAACAAAGGTAGAAACCGCCTAAAGGGTCAACCAATGGTAGATACCGCCTGAAGGGTCAAACCAATGGTAGAAACCGCCTGAAGGGTCAATCAAAGGTAGACACCGCCATAAGGGTCAACTCAAGGTAGAAACCGCCTGAAGGGTCAAACCAAAGGTAGAAACCGCCTGAAGGGTCAATTCATGGTAGATACCGCCTAAAGGGTCAACTCAAGGTAGAAACCGCCTGAAGGGTCACATGATGGTAGAAACCGCCTGAAGGGTCACATGATGGTAGAAACCGCCTGAAGGGTCAACCAAAGATAGAAACCGCCTAAAGGGTCACATGAAGGTAGAAACCGCCTGAAGGGTCACATGATGGTAGATACCGCCTGAAGGGTCAACCAAAGGTAGAAACCGCCTGAAGGGTCAAATCAAAGGTAGAAACCGCATGAAGGGTCACATGATGGTAGATACCGCCTGAAGGGTCAACCAAAGGTAGAAACCGCCTGAAGGGTCAAATCAAGGAAGAAACCGCCTGAAGGGTCAAATGATGGTAGATACCGCCTGAAGGGTCAACCAAAGGTAGATACCGCTTGAAGGATCAAATCAAGGTAGAAACCAAGCATTCCCATCGGACGTGGAAAACCTCCGTTTTGGGAACCTTTTAAAAAAATCAGGGAGTCTTAGCATGACGTGGAGAACCCTCGTCCTAGGACCCATTTTTAAAATTAAGCATTCCCATCGGACGTGGAAAACCTCCGTTTTGGGAACCTTTAAAAAAAAATCAAAAAGTCCTAGCATGACGCGGAGAACCCTCGTCCTAGGGCCCCTTTTCAAAAAAAAATCAAACAATCCCGTCAGACGTGGAAAACCTCCGTCTTGGGAATCTTTTTCAAAAATAGGCAATCCCATTGGACGTGGAAAACCTCCAATTTGGGAACCCATTTCAAAAATCAGGAAATCCCATCGGACGTGGAAAACCTCCGTTTTGGGAACCTTTTCAAAAAATCAGGCAGTCTTAGCATGACGTGGAGAACCCTCGTCCTAGGACCCATTTTTAAAATTAAGCATTCCCATCGGACGTGGAAAACCTCCGTTTTGGGAACCTTTAAAAAAAAATCAAAAAGTCCTAGCATGACGCGGAGAACCCTCGTCCTAGGGCCCTTTTTAAAAAAAATCAAACAATCCCGTCGGATGTGGAAAACCTCCGTCTTGGGAATCTTTTTCAAAAATAGGCAATCCCATCGGACGTGGAAAACCTCCAATTTGGGAACCCATTTCAAAAATCAGGAAATCCCATCGGACGTGGAAAACCTCTGTTTTGGGAACCTTTTCAAAAAATCAGGCAGTCTTAGCATGACGTGGAGAACCCTCGTCCTAGGACCCATTTTTAAAATTAAGCATTCCCATCCGACGTGGAAAACCTCCGTTTTGGGAACCTTTAAAAAAAATCAAAAAGTCCTAGCATGACGCGGAGAACCCTCGTCCTAAGGCCCCTTTTCAAAAAATCAAACAATCCCGTCGGACGTGGAAAACCTCCGTCTTGAGAATCTTTTTCAAAAACAGGTAATCCCATTGGACGTGGAAAACCTCCAATTTGGAAACCCATTTGAAGAACCAGGTAATCCCATCGGACGTGGAAAACCTCCGCTTTGGGAACCCTTTTTAGAAACAAACATTCCCATCGGACGTGGAAAACCTCCGGCTTGGGACCCCTTTTTCAAAAATTAAACCATTCCCATCGGACGTGGAAAACCTCCGACTTGGGACCCCTTTTCAAAAAAATCAAACAATCCCGTCGGACGTGGAAAACCTCCGTCTTGGGAATCTTTTTCAAAAATAGGCAATCCCATTGGACGTGGAAAACCTCCAATTTTGGAACCCATTTCAAAAAACAAACAATCCCACCGGACGTAGAAAACCTCCGACTTGGGAACTATTTGAAGAACCGAGCAATCCCATCGGACGTAGAAAACCTCAGTGTTGGGAACTCCTTTTGAGAAACAAACCATCCCAGCGGACGTGGAAAACCTCCAATTTGGGAACCCATTTCAAAAATCAGGAAATCCCATCGGACGTGGAAAACCTCCGCTTTGGGAACCTTTTCAAAAAATCAGGCAGTCTTAGCATGACGTGGAGAACCCTCGTCCTAGGACCCATTTTTAAAATTAAGCATTCCCATCGGACGTGGAAAACCTCCGTTTTGGGAACCTTTAAAAAAAATCAAAAAGTCCTAGCATGACGCGGAGAACCCTCGTCCTAGGGCCCCTTTTCAAAAAATCAAACAATCCCGTCGGACGTGGAAAACCTCCGTCTTGGGAATCTTTTTCAAAAACAGGTAATCCCATTGGACGTGGAAAACCTCCAATTTGGAAACCCATTTGAAGAACCAGGTAATCCCATCGGACGTGGAAAACCTCCGCTTTGGGAACCCTTTTTAGAAACAAACATTCCCATCGGACGTGGAAAACCTCCGGCTTGGGACCCCTTTTTCAAAAATTAAACCATTCCCATCGGACGTGGAAAACCTCCGACTTGGGACCCCTTTTCAAAAAAATCAAACAATCCCGTCGGACGTGGAAAACCTCCGTCTTGGGAATCTTTTTCAAAAATAGGCAATCCCATTGGACGTGGAAAACCTCCAATTTGGGAACCCATTTCAAAAAACAAACAATCCCACCGGACGTAGAAAACCTCCGACTTGGGAACTATTTGAAGAACCGAGCAATCCCATCGGACGTAGAAAACCTCCGTGTTGGGAACTCCTTTTGAGAAACAAACCATCCCAGCGGACGTGGAAAACCTCCGACTTGGGACCCCTTTTCAAGGAAATTAAACAATCCCGTCGGACGTGGAAAACCTCCGTCTTGGGAATCTTTTTCAAAAATAGGCAATCCCATTGGACATGGAAAACCTCCAATTTGGGAACCCATTTCAAAAAACAAACAATCCCACCGGACGTAGAAAACCTCCGACTTGGGAACTATTTGAAGAACCGAGCAATCCCATCGGACGTAGAAAACCTCCGTGTTGGGAACTCCTTTTGAGAAACAAACCATCCCAGCGGACGTGGAAAACCTCCGACTTGGGACCCCCTTTTCAAGGAAATCAAACCATCTCAGCGGACGTGGAAAACCTCCGACTTGGGACCCCTTTTCAAGGAAATCAAACAATCCCGTCGGACGTAGAAAACCTCCGCCTTGGGAATCCTTTTCAAAAATAGGCAATCCCATTGGACGTGGAAAACCTCCAATTTGGGAACCCATTTCAAAAATCAGGAAATCCCACCGGACGTAGAAAACCTCCGACTTGGGAACCATTTGAAGAACCGAGCAATCCCATCGGACGTAGAAAATCTCCGTGTTGGGAACTCCTTTTGAGAAACAAACCATCCCAGCGAACGTGGAAAACCTCCGACTTGGGACCCCATTTCAAAAATCAGGAAATCCCACCGGACGTAGAAAACCTCCGTGTTGGGAACCATTTTAAAAAAAAAACAAACAATCCCATCGGACGTGGAAAACCTCCGACTCGGGACCCCTTTTCAGAAGATTAAACGTTCCCATCGGACGTAGAAAACCTCCGACTTGGGAACCATTTGAAGAACCGAGCAACCACATCGGACGTAGAAAACCTCAGTGTTGGGGACTCCTTTTGAGAAACAAACCATCCTAGCGGACGTGGAAAACCTCCGACTTGGGAACCCTTTTCAGAAGACCAAACAATCCCACCGGATGTAGAAAACCTCCGACTTGGGAACTTTTTGAAGAACCAAACAATCCCATTGGACGTGGAAAACCTCCAATTTGGAAACCAATTTGAAGAACCAGGTAATCCCGTCAGACGTAGAAAACCTCCGACTTGGGACCCCTTTTCAGAAGACCAAACAATCCCACCGGACGTAGAAAACCTCCGACTTGGGAACTTTTTGAAGAACCAAACAATCCCATTGGACGTGGAAAACCTCCGTATTGGGAACCCTCTTCAAAACTTGAAAAATCGCCTCTGGCCCCGCTAGTCAGCGTCATGGGATCTTCTAAAGCAAATAGGTACCTAGAAGTTGACCCAAGACTGAAGCCCAAAAGGCTCGCTTGCCGCTTCGAAAGCACGATGACCAGATAAATCTCTCTGTAAGTGTTCACAGGTTGGTAGCCGCGGATCTGTCATCTTCCGGACCGGATCGCCAATTTTCAGCTTCAGAAGATTTCTTTCCCCAAAGTCCCACTACACAGGGATTCACGACAGAGGTGTCTCAAAGCACAGTTCAAGATCGGAGCCCATAACGCTCGCGACTTGCCGCCTAGAGATACGGTGACCGCCTTTTCCACGAAGCACGCGCCGGATAGCCACGCCTCGAAGCTCTCACCCTTCGGAATGGATTGCAGCCGGTAGCCGCGGGAAAGACATTTATTCCACCCAAAATCCCACCATACAGGGATTCACGACAGAGGTGTCTCAAAGCACAGTTCAAGATCGGAGCCCATAACACTCGCGACTTGCCGCCTAGAGATACGGTGACTGCCTTTTCCATGAAGCACGCGCCGGATAGCCACGCCTCGAATCTCTCACCCTTCGGAATGGATTGCAGCCGGTAGCCGCGGGAAAGACATTTATTCCACCCAAAATCCCACCATACAGGGATTCACGACAGAGGTGTCTCAAAGCACAGTTCAAGATCAGAGCCCATAACGCTCGCGACTTGCCGCCTAGAGATACGGTGACTGCCTTTTCCACGAAGCACGCGCCGGATAGCCACGCCTCGAAGCTCTCACCCTTCGGAATGGATTGCAACCGGTAGCCGTGGAAAAGAATTTCAAGACCCCAAAGTAGCAAATCAGGAGCCACGGAGGGAGTAATAAAAACCCAGCATGGCGAACTAGACGCCACGAAGGGTAAAAAAAAAAAAAAAAAAAAACCTCCTCAGATTCCGCGTGCGCAGCATTCAACAGGTAGGTAAACTTCAGGTAAGCCTCTCTCGCTCAGGCCCACGTTCGAATTGCCAGAGTAAACCGGTGATTAATTTGAGCATTCATCAAAAGACTTAAGAGTCCGATGTCATAGCATTTCTTTTCCCCAGTTGAGTCGGTTAATATTCAGGTGTCATTTTATCTTTGAAAGCAACCTCTGACGAGCTCACTCTCAAAGAGGGGCAGCTGTTGACACCTGATTTTTGACCATCCGTTATTATAGTTTTAATTTCTAAAATTAATTAAAAATATCAAAAAAGGTCAAAAAATTACAAAATCAACTTTGGAAGCCTTAGCCTAGCCTTAGGAACCAATTTTGAACAAAAAATATTTTTTGTATTTTTTTAATATTTTTTGGAATTTATTTAATTATTAAAATACCCAAAAAATAAGAAAAAATACCATCCGTAGTCAGAAAATTACAAAACAAATATTAAAAAATTTTATTTTAATTTATTATTTAATATTTTCACTTTTTATAAGGGAAATTTAGCTCGATTCATGGGGTTCCTTCACAAACCTAATCCCGAACCGGGCCTAAAAAATCCTTTTCGAGTCTTTTAATTTTTAATTCTCGGTTTTTATAAGCTATGACATTGGACTCCCAAAGTATTGAAATGCAATTGGGTCAATTGGCCCTCCAATTTGATCAATTTTAGCCAAAAGGGCTTAATTGCATAAAAATCTTTCAATTTAGTCCCCGGTTTTACAATTTTTGAAATTAAATTTCACACGGGCACACCCATTAAAATTAAACACCTCTACCCAATAGTTTTCATCATGCTGAATCCATTGGTGGGCTCAATTTTGACTAATTCGATCGTTTAGATCTTCGATTTGGCGAAATTCATTTTCGGATCCTAGGGACAATTTGGGGTTTTCACTAAATTTCAATCAATTGATTCACGAAAATACCCATATTTGATAGAAAACATGCCAAGGAATCCGAATCTGCCATCAATTTCATGAAAAGAGGTCATTTTGGGGGTCAATTTGACTATTTGGTCGAACCGGGTCGGTCGGGTCCGACCCGACCCGACCCGGTCCGCCCGGGTCTGCAACAATGGACAGAATCTGCAGAACGTGGGCAGAATGTGCAGAAAACAGGGGAAGATGGGGCGAACGTGAGGCATGCGATTTTTCAAAGGAAAAAGGGCAACGCGCATGGGGGACATTGGCAGACGTCGGGGGCCGTGTGTTGCAGAGGCGTGGGCATAAAAATGGCCGGTCGGCCACCGCGAGGGGGAGGAAGATTCTCGGTTAAAGGGAGCTTGGCCGAGAGAGAGAAAAGAGGATTTTTTTTTGCGAAAAACCGAGGGAGAACGGGCATCCTCAACCTTCAAGATACCACACTAAGCTTCGCCGGAACGTGGACCGCCGTCGACAGGCCGGAGACAGGTCGGTATCTCACCGGATCTCCATATTTTTGTATGCACACCATGTGTTCGATGAAATGCCAATGCTTGTTTCGATTCGGTTTTGTCCCCGGCCGTGCATTGTCTGAGTAACATGTGTTCGGTTATGGCCCTAAGTTAATCCTAGAACCGACTCTAAGCCCGACTTGCTATTTGTTTTTCATTGAAACACGCCGAGAACTCACCGTCGGGGCTCCTCGAGGCACGTCCGAGCCAAGAGCTCGGTCCGGCGCGTACGGTGGACAGCAAGTTCAAATGAGCTCAGGTATGTCCCTATGGCTTCTTCGGTTGATGTCTGAATGATTAGAACGGAGTTTGAGTAGAGTAATTTTCTTCGCGAAATAGCTCGCCGGGGCCGGTTCGGTCGAAGCTTCGTCCGGCCGTTTTCCGACGATAGACCTTTCATGTTAGTGTTGTACGATGATGCTAGTAGTGTAGGGAGCCTAATGCTGAAAAATGGGCGAGAAAACACTGAATTTTGACACCATTTCGCGTTTTTCCTGCGACCTCGCCGGAATTTTTACTGTTCCGGCGAGGCGCCGGTCATCTTCTCCGGCGAGCTGGTCCGGTCAACGGTCAACTCGCTGACGAGGCCTGCCACGTAGGCGCCACGTCAGCCAGGGTGGGGGCCGCGGCGAATAATCAAAACCAACGGTCCCGATCGTGACACGTGTCACGATCTCGGCTTTTTTGGAAATTAAATAAATGATTTTCGAATAATCGATCCGGCGGACGAGGATGTGCCACGTGGCTCACTGAGGGACATCCGATCTTGTACAGG
The DNA here is from genome assembly GCA_021437785.1 of Rhodomyrtus psidioides. Classification (NCBI taxonomy): domain Eukaryota; kingdom Viridiplantae; phylum Streptophyta; class Magnoliopsida; order Myrtales; family Myrtaceae; genus Rhodomyrtus; species Rhodomyrtus psidioides. Next base: position 4,554,577 of record JAILYB010000015.1, on the reverse strand, counting down.
ATCGGACGCACCAGAGGAGGCCACGCGGCACGTTCCGAACCGTCCGATTTGTGAGTTTTTCTAAAAAAAAGGAAAATAAATTGATTTTTGATCCGACGGTCGTGATCGAGCGACGTGGCTCTCTGTGAGTGGCCCGATCTAGTGGAGGATCGGGCGCACGAGACGAAGCCACGTGGCGTGATGAGAGCCGTCGGATCCTGGGAATTTTCGGATAATTAAATAAAATAGATAAAAAATCAAAAAAATTGTTAAAAAAATAGAAAAACGTTTTAAAAAATAAAACGGTGTCGTTTTAGACCGGTTTCAACCCCTAGGGTCGGGCCGGGCGCCCGAGAGGCGCGGGCCGGGTTTGACCCGGCCCGGAAAATGTTTTTAAATATTAAAAAAATTCAAAAATAATAATAAAATAATCAAAAAATCAATAAAAAATGAAAAATCATGAAAAATTCAAAAAAATTCGGAAAATTCAAAAAAACTCTAAAAAATTCCAGAAAGTAGGAAATGGCCACATTCAACTGGCCATGACTTGTTTCGGGTCGTTCGTCCCCCATTCTTTCCAGAAATGACGGTTTTGCCCTTTCGGCAAATCGTCTTCCAAAAAAAATTCTAAAAAAATCCAGGAAAATACCAAAAATAGCAAATGGCCACAAACAACTGGCCAAGACTCATTCTGGGTGTTTTGAACCCCGACCCTTCTTAAAATGACGATTTCTCCCTTTGGGCGAATCGTCTTCCAAAAATTGAAGAGAAATCAAGAAATTCCAAAAAATTCTCAAAAATGGGAAATGGTCACAAACAACTGGCCATGGAATATTTTGGGTAATTCGGTATCCAAACCTTCCAAAAATGACAATTTTGCCCTTCGGGCTAATTGTCCCCGAATCTTCCCATTTTACCCCTAACCCTAAATCACATCTTCCCTAAGCCCTTATGGCTATACTAGGAGGCCAATGATTGAAATTGATGTGTATTGACATGATTTATTTATGCACTTGACTTGCGCTTTCATTATATTGACTGTGATTTGGTAGGACCAGTCTTCCAATCTGCATGAAACCCTGACTCATACCTATATCACCCAAAATTGCGCCTGCATGAACTCTTAGTCAGGAAAATCACTCGCGTTAGGTACCGAAAGGGCGTTGGTAATGACACCGACGTAACCAAGTCCCCGAACCCAAAATCTCTGGTTCCGCAGAACTGATCGATCTCTCCCAATCGGTCAGTAAGGTTTCCGGTCTACCCTCCAAGAAAGACCGGTGGCGACTCCAAATACATGCACAAGTTGCACATGCCACCACGACCACACTAAGGTCGAAAGCGATCGACTCTTATTGTCGAATCCTTAAGGAAATACCCCCGTCGCGATTTGGTATGGGCCTGGGAGGGCCCGCGCCGATCCAAGACCCGCGATCGGTAATCCATTAGCCGCGTCCGTTTTTCGGACGGGTCGCGACAATGATGACCGGAGTCGGAAAAGGAAGCAACTGCAACGCCACACTCCAGGCCAAATCCGAGAACTCGAAGCTTTCTTCAATGAATGCTCCACCCCAAGCACACAACAGAAAATTGAGTTGAGCCGAAAGTTAGGATTGGAGCTTTCGAAGGTCAAGTTTTGGTTCGCCAACAAACGAACCCGGGTGAAACAGCAACACGCAGATCATGAGTTATTGGCCCTGAAGGAGGAGAATGAGAAGTTTCGAGCTGAAAGCGCGAGATATAAGGAAGTTCTGACCAAGGCCGCCTGCCTTAATTGTGGTAATCCTGTTGTCCTCGGCGAGGTGTTCCTCGATGAACCATCCCTGTTGACGAATAACGCTAAGCTGTTACCGTATTCTCCACAGCATTTTCCGACACAGCCAGATACCATCGAAGATCTGCATGAGCAAGTCAACACCATAGAGTCAACACCAACATCCTCTGAGAAATGGGATATGAATCATCACAGGTGGAGTTCTCTCAATGACGAACCCGCTGCCGCAGCCAGCCAATCCAAACTCGGTGAGTCCCTCCCTAGACAACTTTTGAAACGACCAGATCCCGTAGAGAATAGCTACCGAAGTATTGACGATATTTTGGGTGATAAGAGAACAAGGTTTTACTGGACCTATGAACTTCACACCAAATTTGTTGATGCAATTCGAGAGCTGGGAGTTGATTCGGCTAGCCCACTACGTGTACTCGAAATTATGAACGTGCCGAGGCTCTCTAGAATTAACGTTGAGTCTCACCTTAAGTACTATAGGAGATTGTTAAAGGATGGAAGGATAGCGTTAAACCATCATAAAGCCGGTTGGAGCTCAAGTGCCGGGCAGAGTTACAACCACGATGATTGGAGAGCCGAGAGCACCCAACCGTGTTTCAGCATTGACGGTGTCAGCGACTCCTCTAACCCAAATCAGAATGCTCCGCCGAGCTATCTCAATACTCCTCAAGAGTATATACCACAGTTCCAGCACATAGGGATTCCTCAGTTTGAGCGCGAATCGGTCATTAATGCTGTCCCTGAAGCGGATCTGGCATTGGTAGAGAGTGCACATATAAACCTGCCGGTCATTGGAGGAAGTTCCAATTCGAGGGGTCAAGTTGCTCACGGCGAGAGCAAAGAGAGGAATCCCTCGCCTGCAGTCGACGACAGCCAATCTGGGCACCAAGGGCTAGAAAGAACAAGCGATTTCCTTGATGAGGAGCTGGACACTTGGATCAATACTCTTCAGGAATGTATGTCTCAACCCCAACAGGGCAATGATGAAGGTTCCAGCTCAAAGACTCCAATCCCTCACAACGAAGGCAATGAAAGAAACCTGCCCCCGCCAATCGTTGATACCCAACTTGAACATCAATGGCTCGAAGACTCGAGCAATTTCCTTGGCGATGAGTTCAATCTTTGGCTTGATCAATTTGGAGCCGGAGGACCATCGCAGTGGTGACGCAAGGCCGGTGATCAAGCGTCTGATGCAAGGCATGGTTACTCGATGAAAAATGCTTAGAAGAAAGGGGTTGAATACTCCTATTGAATATGTTGTTGATCGCATTGTAAGGTTCCCACGGGAACATCTTTCATTAATGTCTAGAACTAATTGCGCGTGAGTGTTAACATCACCCTTTGAGCATCTTCAAGCCGAGGGCCGTGGATTAATCGCTTAATCCGTGGAGCAAGTTCCCCGAACAATGACTATCACCCGCGGAGTGTAATGGGATCTACCCCTTCAATACGAAATACGTTTGGCTGCGAAGCCACCTATTTGGTAAAACGATGTATCGTTCCTAAACGATCTTCAATCAAACACCGAAGTAATGTCTCCTTTCTTTTCCTTCTCAGATGATAAACATGGATAAAGCACTCAAGGAGCCATGCGTTCAAATAACAGAACAGACGTTGCCTAACTGGGGGCAGATGAACCATTGATGCTGCAAACACTCCAAGAATGGATAGGCGGATTTGATAGATGTTGTTCATATCAATACGCAACATCAGAATGGGATGAAAATCAAGAGTAAAGTTGTATCGTCCCAATTTGTCTTGAATTTGGGAATATGAATTGACACTTATTGTTTATCCTTGACAGGGGAGTCGCCTTGTAGACGAACAGGTTTTTACATCCCATGTACTACTCGTTAGAGTACATGACCAAGGGTAGGATGTATCGTTTCGATTTTTGAGAAATTCGTGAACCTACAATGATATGCTTCTTTTACATTTGCAGGGATCCGCAGCTGCGACGAACAGGTAAGTATCCCTTTTCCCAGTTAGCTGGAGATAAAAAAATGTCAGAATCCTTTCATCCGTCATAAAGATTTCCCAATGCATCGATATTCACGATTTAAATCGGGAGGTTACCTGAAGCATGAATAAGAACATGCATGGTGCATCGTAAAATCCCCTTGATGGGTAAAATCTTTGGAGAAAACAAAAAGACTTTTTCCAATAAAAGTTGTTCAAACCGTTTAAAAGAGTGTTTTCTCATACGAGAGGCGAAGCCTAATCCAAACATGTCCAACACACACTTGAGAGATGAATGGAGTGGGCAGATAACAAAATCTGGGTCTACGGAGGTAGGGACCATTTGCAGCGATTACTTGGATTGGGATGACTGAGGCATTCGTTTCATATCCCCAAATACTACAGGTGACCATTGACAACCCCTTCGAACGGCGGTTTTCATTCTCAACCCTGTCAAGAACCACCCCACATCGGGGCAAAAGGAGAGTAAGTCCAGCAGCATCGGGAGAGAATGGTAAGAAATTTTCTTGCTCGGACTAACATCAATCTTTGTGTGTTGTTTATATGGTAATCCAAGTGCCATAGGATGACGAGAAGCATTCATTTCTCTATCCCACACACCATATCCTTTGCACAGCCAAGTTGAGCCTACGAATTCATTTCATAAACCCCTGTTGGTGATCATGGCATGTTTCAAGATAGAAACTGCATCACTCCAAGAACGGAAGAATCCAGGAGATGGGATTTATAGAAAAATTTCATATCGGCGTTTAAATGTACTATGATTCATATATCTAGCACATTTTTCTGAACATCGTAGTTCCAAAGGAAAAGAAAAGGCGGGATTTCAACAAAGAAAAAATCCCCAGCATCAAGAAAAAGCAAAGTGCCTGGTAAAAGCAAGGCCGATGCTCGTGAAAACTGTTTGATTGATCCCCAATAAAGCCTAGTTGGGAAAAGAGGAAATCCCTGAAGGAACCAAATAAAAAAAAGCTGCTCCCCAAATGTTGCCAAGCACAGAACAAAGACATGGAGAGAGTCGGTCTCTGAATGCAACAAGAGACGCTCTCTAAAGAGCTGGTGCACACCTCAAAATCGGTTGTACACCTCAAAAACTAAAGATGCAGAAAGGAAAAGACAGGTGGTAAATCAGCAATGATCACCAATGTCAAACTCGTCATGAATTCTGGGCCAAAAACAAGCCTTTCTCGGTCCCCAATCCTACCAACATCATAACCCTGAAACAATCTTCTCTGACTAAGACACTTGGGTTAACATATAGCTTAGCTCGAAGAAGTACGAGCAAGACTATTTCTTTCTTATTTTGCAGGGTTCTTGACTTGTAAACCCGGAGCAGATGGCGAAAGCTTTCATTCAATGGCCTCGACTCCAAAGCGGGTCCCCCTTGAAAACCAATATCCAAGCCCAACATTACGGTCCCGTGGAAGACCTCCCGACCGATCAAAATGTATGCGCTGCGAATGAGCCTAAAACCTAGGCACAGGTTAGTAGGGAATTGAGTGCGTCCCCTATAAAAAAAACCACTATCGCAAAACAGGTGAGAAGACCTCCTTATCGAGAAATATTCCAATTGATGTTTTGAACAAACTCTTTTTGGAATTTTCAAACTGTTGATCCAGATTTTCCATGCAAGGGATTTGTGATCACATTTGCATGCTGCAAGAATGCTTTGGATAACCTTCAGCATCAAAATGCACATCTCATGACTAAAACTTAAGTCAAAAAATTTTGTCAATTGGACAATTGCTGTCTTCTCAAAGATTACCAATATTTTCTTGGGGAAGAGAAACCCTTTAAAAAAAAGTCCTAGCATGACGTGGAGAACCCTCATCCTAGGATTCCTTTTCAAAAATATCAAACAGGCCCTATCGGACGTGGAGAACCCTCGTCTCGGGACCCCTTTTAAACAAAATCAAACAGGCCCTATCGGACGTGGAGAACCCTCATCTCGGGACCCCTTTTAAACAAAATCAAGCAGTCTCATCGGACGTGGAGAACCCTCGTCTCGGGACCCCTTTTAAACAAAATCAAGCAGTCTCATCGGACGTGGAGAACCCTCGTCATGAGACCCCTTTTCAAAACAAACAAAGGTAGAAACCGCCTGAAGGGTCAAACAATGGTAGAAACCGCCTGAAGGGTCAACTTAAGGTAGAAACCGCCTGAAGGGTCAACTCAAGGTAGAAACCGCCTGAAGGGTCAAACCATGGTAGAAACCGCCTGAAGGGTCAACACAAGGTAGAAACCGCCTAAAGGGTCAAACAAAGGTAGAAACCGCCTAAAGGGTCAAAACAAAGGTAGAAACCGCCTAAAGGGTCAAACCAATGGTAGAAACCGCCTAAAGGGTCAAACAAAGGTAGAAACTGCCTGAAGGGTCAAACAATGGTAGAAACCGCCTGAAGGGTCAACTTAAGGTAGAAACCGCCTAAAGGGTCAACACAAGGTAGAAACCGCCTAAAGGGTCAAACAAAGGTAGAAACCGCCTAAAGGGTCAAACCAAAGGTAGAAACCGCCTAAATGGTCAAACAAAGGTAGAAACCGCCTAAAGGGTCAAACTCAAGGTAGATACCGCCTGAAGGGTCAAATTGAGGGTAGAAACCGCCTGAAGGGTCAACTCAAAGGTAGATACCGCCATAAGGATCAACCCAATGGTCCGATCCACCATACGGATCGAAACTTTGACTAATTCCAGATGTTGAAGAAGTTGTTTTCCTAGGTAAGCCTTATTGTAGGCGAACCGCTTATGGTCTAATCCACCATACGGATCAAAATCCTTGGCGAATCCCAAAGCATGGGATGCGCCTTCCTTAGGTTCCTACCAGTTAGGAATCCCATAATGGTATGACCTACCATACATGTCAGAGCTTAATCTCCCTAGGATATTCTGAATGACGAGTCCTAGGCATCTTCTTGAAAGTCGTCGCAACCGGCAGCATCCGACAGGTGAGCTTCAGGTAAGTCTCTCTCATCCCGGCCCATGTTCAAGTTGTTGGAGTAAACCGGGGATTAATTTGAGCTTTTATTGAGAGCCTTAAGGATTCGATGTCATAGCATTTCTTCTCTCATTTTCCCAGTTGAGTCGGTTAGGAATCAGGTGCCATCTTATCTTTGAGAGAAACCTCTAACGAGATTCCTCTCAAAGAGGGGCAGCTGTTGACACCTGATTTTTGACCATCTATTATTATGATTTTTATTCTTTAAAATTAATTAAAAATATCAAAAAAGGCCATAAAATCACAATATCAACTTTGGAAGCCTTGGCTTGGCCTTAGGAACCAATTTTGAACAAAAAATATTTTTTGGTATTTTTTAATATTTTTCGAATTTATTTAATTATTAAAAATACCCAAAAAATCAGAAAAATACCATTCGTGGTCAGAAAAATACACACAAATATTCTATAATTTTGTTTTAATTTCCTCTTCAAGTGTGTCACTTTAAATCTTGAAAATTTGGCTTGGGTCAATATGTTCCTTCACAGACATAAACCCGAACCGAGCAAAAAAAAAAAATCGAGTTAACCGGGTCGGGTTGAACGACCCAGTCAACCATTTGGCCATTTCTGCTAACAGACAGACTTTCTTCTCGACGGGAGCGGGTTGAATAGAAAAGGGAAGATGGCCGACCGAAGGGCCAAAAAAGAGAATGGACGAAGAATGGTCGGCCAAACGCAGAAGGAAAAGATAAAAAAAGAAAAAGGAAAAGGGGATCAAACGCTCTTGAAGAGGCGTTCCTGAAGAAGTAGCAGTGGGGGGTGGGCGATCTCTTCCCTGGTCATCCACATCATCACTCGTTCACCACAACCCCATTTTTTTACTGGTGATACATGGCCTGTGCGACATGCCCAGCCGATGCCGTCTTCGTCTAGTCATACGCGCCCCCCCCACCATTGCCCCAGCTACGCCATCATCCCGACCGCCGCGCGTCGCCAGTAAATCAAGAGCAGACCCAGCATCCCTCATGCTCTGTTTTCACGTTCATTGGGCGTTTCATGGTCTGCAGTCCTTGCGACCACCTTCGACCCTTCCGAACACCGCCAGACGGTTCCTCTGATCTTCATCAATGCTTCGACTCCAGCCCGGGCGCTGCGCGCCGCCGAGAAGGCCCAAAAAGACCCGTCGGCCTCCGTACCCTGTTTTGGGGAACAGAAAGGCCACTCGAGCTTCGCCAGTCCTCGTCATCGCTCTTGACGGCCAGTAGCCCTCGCCTCATCGCCTTCTAGCCTCACTAGCACCCTCAAACCGCCGCTTAGCCCACGGACCATCACGGGAGCCGATTGCTCTGTTTTAAGGTTTGAAACTGTCCCGGAGCTTCTCCGCCCAGCTCCGTCGTCTTTGCCACGGACCACCGCCTCCACTGGTCGTCCTCAAGTTACCCATCATCCATCACCGACGTTGACAGCCGTCCGACGTCATTGGAGGCTGCGAAGAATGCCGACCAGGCTCCCCTGTTCCAGCAGCTTGGATCCCTGTTTTGTGCCGGTTACTGTCTAGTGGCGGTTCTGTCGCCTCCGGCAGCCTCGAGCCATCGTCGATACCTCTCCACACCTCCTTCCCTGACGGCGGCTCTATGCCGTCACCAGCCTGCCACCCGACGCCCTTGGTGCTGCTAACGGCCATGCCTCGCTTTCCACCATCGGCGCGCCCTGTTCCATGGGTCGTGGCCTATTCTAGGCCGGGTTCGTGGGCCGGCGACTTGGGCCGTGGCCCGGGAGGTGGGCCGGCGACCTGGGCCGTGGCCCAGGAGGTGGGCCGAGTATCTGGGCCCGTGTGCCAGGTCCGCGGGCCAATTTGGCCGAAGGCTTTGTCCGTGGGTCGGAGAGATTGGGCCGTCGTACTAGAATTTTGGGCTCATGATCCACCGTATTCAAGGGTCACGTCGAAGGATTTTCCGAAGATCATCGTCAATCTCGACTTGAGTATTTGACTGTGTCGCACATGGAGATGGTCACACGCTGGGGATTCGGCGCCGGAAGGTCGATATCTAATCAGGTATATTTTGCGTACCCTATTCGTATATTAAAGTCATTTTTTTTCTAAAATATGGCCATTATAGACTTGATTTGCATGTATTTACTTCAATCAAGTTGTTAGTTTGTTTATCTAGTTAAGTGTCGTAGGTTGTCGAAGAAAGTATTTTCGGAAAATAAATCAAAAAAGAATTAAAAAATGAAAAATCATAAAAAAATTCAAAAAAAATTCAGGAAAATCTCAAAAATGGGAAATGGCCACAAATAACTGGCTATGGAATATTTTGGGTAATTCGGTATCCAAGTCTTCCAAAAATTGACGATTTTGCCCTTCGGGCCAATCGCCTCCAAGTCTTCCCATTCTACCCCTGACTGAAATCACACCTTCCCTAAGCCCTTGTGGCTATGCTAGGAAGCCATTGATTTGAATTGATCTGCATCGATGAGATTTATTTATGCACTTGATTGCGCTTTCATTTAAATTGATTGTGATTGGTAGGAATAGTTTTCCAATCTGCATGAAACCTTGAATTAAACCTACCTCACCCGAACTTGCACCTGCATGAACTCTTAGCTAAGAACATCACTCGCGTTAGGTACCGAAAGGGCGTTGGTAATGACACCAGCGTAACCAAGTCCCCGAACCCAAAATCTCTGGTTCTGCAGAACTGATCGATCTCTCCCAATCGATCAGTAAGGTTTCCGGTCTACCCTCCAAGAAAGACCGGTGGCGACTCCAAATGCATGCACAAGTTGCACATGCCACCACGACCACACTGAAGGTCGAAAGCGATCGACTCTTATCGTCGAACCCATTAAAGGAAAACTCCCGCCGCGATTTGGTATGGGCCTGGGAGGGCCCGCGCCGATCCAAAGCCCGCGATCGGTAATCCATTAGCCGCGTCCGCTTCCGGACGGGTCGCGACACCCGTTGCCACCACCATCGACCGTCGGACGCCGTCACCAGCCGCCGGAAGCCGCCAGACCGCCGCGAAACCAGCCTTGGGCGTCCTTGCCCTGTTTCTAGTCCAACGGCTGTCCGAGCCACTTCCAGCCTCCCCGACCGCCAGCCTCAACCTCGCCGCCCACCTACTGACCTCCCAAGCCACCGTGAACCACTGTCAACAGCCTTGGAGCCGCTGCGAACAGAGCCGGGGCCCTCAGTGCCCTATTTTCACGCTGTCGCCGTTCGAGCTTCTGCTCCGTCGCCCTCTGCCCTCTCCGCCGCTCGCCGATCGTTCCTGACAACCGCCCGTGACCTCTAGTCATCCCTCAAAGCCGTCGGAAGCCTCTCGCCGCCGGTTGAACCTCGAGAACCGCCTGAACCGGCCTCCCCTGTTTCGGCCTGAGACTCCCCTATTTTTGGCGCCGGTTCTGCTCGTGGCTGTTAAGCCGTCTCCGGCCGCCGTCGACGGTCCTTAGCCGGTCCCGTTGACCCTCCTCGACCCCTAGGTGAGCGTTCGAGCTTTGGCCGGTCTTGTCTTGGCCTTCAAGGCCAAGAGTCCCCTTGAAACAGCCCCGTTTATCCTGTTTCGACTGCTGACCGGTTCTGTTTTAGGTTGTTCGCCGGTCGCCGGAGCTCCGCCGTTGCCACTGCTGCCTCGCCGGACCTCGCCAACGTGTCCTAGTTGCTGTGGAGTTGTGTAGTCACGTGTTTTATCGAAGAACCCGAAAGTTCGTTAGGAAATCGAGAGTCGTCACTGTCGTCGCCGTGACCCGCCGTCGTCGTTTTCGAGACCGTCGAGATAGCTTGATAGTGAGTTGACCCTAAACCTTGGTTAGAGCGCTAATTGCGCTTAGGATTAGACGAATAGTCGAATAGAGTATTTATATAGCACGATCGTGGTCGGTTTAAATAGAAATCGGGTTTAGGATAAATGGCCACGATCGATTAAGTTGTTCGGTTTAGCCTAGGTCGTCTGTGGCTAATTGATTGATAGATTGAATGTGGATTGCCGCTATGTGATCGCGAGCGATCGATAGGTTAGAGACGCGCGATCGATCGACGTTTATAAATTAAATCGGCTAATAAAGGATTATTGCGCGAATTCGAGCCTTTGTGTGGTCTAACTGGACGAGATTATTCGTGTTGGAATTTATGGCCTTTATTGGAGTGATCGCCTCGTTGATATGTTTGATTGAATGCCTGGACTGTTTATTGAGTGAATTGGCATTCGTTTGGGAGTTAATCGTTCCATTCGTGATTGCAGTGTTTAATTGATAGTCTGCATATGCATATGACCATGTACGAGTATGAAAATGGCCGTGGGCCGAGACTTTGAGCACGTTGTGTGAGCATCCGGCCTAAATCAAAGAGAATAAAATTGATCGATATGGCGGGTGCACTGTATGGTCATATGATGGAACGATGGTGAGTTTTCCTGGCAAGCTCGTACTGTACTAATTGTACACATCGTACTAATCGTATGGAATTACACAATTTTCCAGAAGCACGATAATTCATGCCCTGTATGGTACGTACGGTTTTAAGGGATTATCGGATGCCGGACGCAGCTTGTGATGGACCGATGCCCCGTTTAGGGATGCCTACTTGTCGTGCCGTGTAAGATGCACTGCTTGTAGTAACCGTTGCCGTAAGGGAAAAGGAACGTAGCCTGGTCCTGCCAGGGGAGTGCGGGTATGCATTAATTGTGAGAGTCAATCATGCTATTCGCATCGATCCTCTTATTACGCCGTGGGCGTGATCATCGTTAATAAATGGACTTGTGTGGTGTCTATGCATACTTGTGGATGCGATGCATTGTCTGAGTGATTGACTGACATGACTTTTGGGTCAAGTCAAGCATTGCATTATGTATGGCTGAAGGCTGGTAAGTATGCATGTGGGTGTTTATGATGTTGTGACTGTGGATGGTTATATTACGTGTCTATGTGAGCTTGTTGCTAGGATGCCTGGGTGAATCAGTTTTCTAACCGAGCTTAGGCTCGATTCACTGAGATTTATATCTCACCTCGTTGTGGGAACCACTTTCAGGTCCCAAGTGAAGAAGACTCGTGGATACCGAAGCATAGACGTGGGAGTACCCTTTGTGAAGTAGATGAGAAATTAACCGTACCGGACCGTATAACCTTTTGAGGTCTTAGTGAGCCACCCCGAAGTGTGGGGTTGTCTGTTAATAGCTCAGCAGGGTTAAGACTCATCTGCTGTGTTGTTGTGATGTGATTAGCTTTTAATGAATTGCTTCAGTATGTATCTCCTGCTAATTTATCCCCGTCTATTATATGTTGTCTGGGAGTAATTCGTTTCCGTATGCGTATATAGTTAATAGGTCGATAACGCGCTTGGGCCGTTATCCTTCGTGACCTCGTGGCGATTTGGCAAGGGATGTCGCGGGCTCGAGAGTCGGGGCATGACAATAACTCTGTAGTTGGGTCTAGGAATGTCCCTGAGAAGACCTCGATCGTTGAGGAAGACATTGAGGTCATAGAGCTATCTGCATTCGAGGACGACGAAGAGGAGGATCCCATGGAGTTTGGTTTTGAGAGCTTCATCGAGTATGACCCCGCCGAAGATGAAGACAAAGCTGAAGAATGTGATGACAACTAGTGGCCTTAGGAGTGACTAGACTTTTTGGATGACCTCTTGGAGTAGAGGCGTGTTGGTGGGACTCATGGAGTTGTCTTTTGTTGTGGCCCTTAGTTTCCCTCGACCTTTATTTTGTATTTTGTCCCTAATCCTGGTCGTTTGTAAATAACTTGTGGTGCCTCATTATATGTGGAGTCGTTGTTGTCCCAAGTTGTCTTATTTTAGTTGTGTACGAAGTTGTTTACGTTCCTGCTTGTGCATGTATATTCATACGCGCGTTGTGGCCGTTCGGATCCTGGGTTATCTTCGAACCTGAAAACAGCATAAGTGGGATGTGGCGTACTCACAAAGTATCGCGGGGCGTGATAGAGATAGTCTATCTTGGAGGCAGAGGACTTTTGAAGTTCGGGAGGAGAAGCAAGAGACATGGGTGATTCACTGAGAACATGAGCAATGTTGCAATGCGACCGATCTATCAACGCACCAAATTAATGGTGCCCTACATGTATTGCAGATTTGGGCGTGGGACCGCTTCAGTCGTGTCTCCACATTCATCCGAAACCAGTTTACCGACCCATTTCATGAGGGATCCGATTTTGCCTACCGTGACAATCGACAATCCTAAATTCCAGCTAATTCTCCAAGTTCTTATGGATTTCTCTCCTCTTTTCCCATCCCCATCTACAGTAGGATGTGCACCATCTGAGCATGAGATATTTTCTCACTTTGATGATGCATCCATATCACAACCACACTTCCCATCAGAGGATATGCTTTTGTCATCTACACATCCTACTCATCCGAAACCTCGTCCTTGTTCTCGGGACAATACTAAACCCGCCGAACAATGGAGATGACCAAATTGTGGAATAGGAGGCCACGTAAGAGGACGACATCATCAATGAATGTAATTGGGGTTGTCGATTGTTATCTATTATTACAATTTTGATTTGCTGAATTTTTTTAGCTCATGGATTATTATCCATGTTCATTTAATCTGGATATGTCACCTTCATATATTTTACCAATTTTATTTTATGAATATTTTTATTAATTATTTACATTCTAAATAAATAAATTACATAAATACTAAATTATTTATTAATTATATATCTTAATAAAATTTTCAATTAATTATTGATAATTATGTTATAAAATAATCTTTAAAAGGAAAAAAATTATATTTACAAAGTTATATAAATATAAATGTTATAAATATAAAGTAATTTAAAAAACATAAAAAAATGAATTACAAAAAGGGCCGATGCAGTAGTATGGCTGCCGTATGGGCCCCGTTTTTTGTAAATAAAAAATTAGCCCTAATTTTGTAAAAAATTTTGACCCATTTTTAAAAAAAAACCAGAATAGAGAGGTAGGTCATTTTTTTTTCTTGTTTTTGTTCCAAAAATGTTCTCTGACCACTAATATGATCCTAGGAACAAAAAAATTAACTTATTACTAAAATGATTTCTATTTTTTTTCTTTTGTCAGGAACAAAAGAACATGAATAAAAGAAACAAAAGCAATACCAAACATGCCCTTAATCTCCATTTCTTCCTCTCAAGCTCTCCATCATCTTCTTCCTCCCCTCTCTACCTTTGGATATTTATTTTTCCGAGTTTCTTTTAGCGCTAACACAAAAGAGAGCTCCTCCTTAATCCATCCCCATTTTCCTCTCCTTAACGGACGCCCTCTCTGTTTCTTCTGATCAGAGCCGAGGCAAACCAGCGAGCTCTCTCTCCACGATTTTAAATTTTTCGTGAACCTCTACATCTTGCTAGTGAGGGAACCATTCTAGAATTCTCTCTCAAGAAATCGTGGTCATACACTCGCAAAAGGTATTCGATGAAAACGCCTCTGATCGTGCCCGCCTAAGCTCGCTATAACATGTGTGTTCAATATGATTCAGATAATTATAGAATGAGTAATATAGGTCTATCATCTTTGGTGCAGGAAAACTCCCCATAAAATATGGGATTGATCTGAATAGATCTGGATAAAAACTCGAGTAATTTGTTGAAAATATGTCTCGTGTTTGAGCCCGAAGCGAAATTCTGAATATTTCTGATCGAATATTTGTGGACAACATCCGTGAATTTTTTTTTACGTGGATATGAAATGTACATGCAAGATTTGTAGGGTCGGTCATGAAGATATATTCCACGGAAGATTTCATGCATTGTTAATCAAGAAAAAGGATAATGCACGTTGGATTTTTTGTCAAAAAGAAGACTATGTGCCATTGATTTGCTTTCCAAATTGCAAGCTGGAATCTTGGTCAAGAAAAGGGGAGTCCACGAGCAAATCTGCCAAGAGAAGGAAAGAAATAAAGCAACACAAAAGTAAAAAAGGAAAGTCCGTGTCGGACGTTTATTTCTTGGGAGGATCAAATCTTTATCCTCCGATTAGTGCCATTGAAGAAGGCCATATGCATGTGCTCATCAGTCAAACGAAAATAATGAAGATATAAAAAGAAATGGCGTGGGTCTCCGAGCGGTGAGCATGCTCAAAAGCTAAGTTGGAAGCGCCGTTCACCGAGCGCTTGTGCAGAGGACTCTTCGGGAAGCTTGAAGCGTCGTCTTGTTGTCGAGTGCTTGAGAGAGTTCACTTCCATTGGTTTTGTTCGTGGAATTACAACAAGAATTCAAGTGTCGAAACTGGTTAAATCTTGAGCTTAGATTTGTGTTTTAATTCCTTTGTGAGATTGAGACATTATTTTGCTAGCAATTAGGGGCTAAACATTGTGTACGTTCTTGGATGTAATTGGGGCTTGGGAAACACTGAGAGTATTTGAGTGACTTGAGTGTGGTTTGTAATCTCAGTGTATCGCTCGTTCTATAGTGGAATTCGTTGTTGCTCTCCTCGTGGACGTATGTCTCTACAACCGAACCACGTACATCTGGTGTTCAAATTACTTTACTCGTTCTGTCTATTTATTTGATTGATCGCTTGGTTCCGCACAACATAATTTATCCAGTCATTGAGAACAACATAATTTATCCAGACATTGAGAATAAGAAGGAAAAAGTAGATAATGGACTTGTCTGTTATTCCAATGCCCACAGTAGTAGTTGTGCTTCCTAGTTGTTCCTCGCGCCTCTTAAATTTGGTTGCTCCCCCTATCTCTCTCCATTGCTGTTGGGGTACATGTTGTCGGCTAGATTGACCACGACAAGAGCATGTTTATAAGGTTTTGTTCAGCACAGATTAGGTTTTCCGTTATTTATTTTGTCCATTTGTAGTGATTGTCGTAAAATACTGCACTTGGATTTGCGTAAATTCTACGTTCCATCTCGATCCCATTCGCGCCTTTTGTGTCCGAGTGCGGAACCAGAGAGCAATTTCGATCACTCTCCAATGATATATGTGGTTTGAATAGGAGTTTACTTCAACAATAGTAAACTGATATTGATGCAAATAGGTTTTCTATTGTATACTCTCGTATGGATATCCTGCAAAAAAAAAAAAATCTCTCCTTTTTGGTATAGTTGTCCAAAAAATAATATTACCTCGATGGACGAAATTTAGGCTACTTATAGTGTTATTACCTCCATGAAGGAGCGTATACTTAATTTACTACGAAAATTTTTAGGTAATTACACAAATCTAACTAGCACCACCACTAGGTTTCAATAAATTTAACTGATGTTGACAAGCTTCATCTTTCCTTTCCCAGGGATCCTTGTAATTTTTCATAATTTCTTTTCCGGACGACTGTGTAGTTGGTGGACTTCAATGTAGCCCAACTTTCTAATTCTATTTTGTTCTTTCTTAATGATCTCGACAAAAGAAATAGTAAATTATGTTACCAAATTACAGTCCATTTGTCTGTTACTTAGCAAATGCTTAAACTTGTTAAATGAAAAAAAAAAGAGACTATCGCTGTGATTTTAACTCCACTCATGTCCTTTCTGAGCTGGGTAAGTAGAGGGAAGGATGAGAAGAAGTTATAAACGTAAGCGGTGCACATGAAACGACCCCTATAAGAGAAAGCCGCGCAACCAGAGTTCCCCAACCTATACAAGGCAAGTGTCCATTAACGGATAAATTGGGATGGGCTGTGTGTCCATTATTTCCACCCCCGTCAGGGGGAATGGGTAGCGGGTTCATAATAGTCACCCCGACCCCAGGCACAGCCCGCTGCTCCTACCGTCTGCCAAGCTAGCGGAGCCCTGACTTGACTGGTGTATGAAGGAGAGAAAGTCTTAGCGCTGACTTACGGAAGGCTTACCCAGATAAAGATTTATTATCTACGCTATCGGTCATTGAGTAATACTTACGCTTAGAGGGTGGTCCCCGATTCTCGCGTAAAAGCGATTAGAATTTGAACACGCCGCCCTTTTCGAGAATGTTAGGAACATTTTTAGGGGACTAGCCCCGCATTCAATGTGCATCAATGTTGGGTAGAGAAGGGAAAAATGTGGTTTAGTCTTATATGCAAAACTGGTGTTTCGTCGAGAGTGTTTGAATGACTCGAGCGTGGTTTGTAATCTCAGTGTATCGCTCGTTCTATAGTGGAATTCGTTGCTTCTCTCCCCGTGGACGTAGGTCTCTACGACCGAACCACGTACATCTGGTGTTCAATTTACTTTACTCGTTCTGTCTATTTATTTGATCGATCGCTTGGTTCCGCACAACATAATTTATCCAGGCATTGAGAATAAGAAATAAAAAGCAGATAACGGACTTGTCTGTTATTCCAATGCCTACAGTAGTAGTTGTGCTTCCTAGTTGTTCCTCGCGCCTCTTAAATTTGGTCTCTCCCCCTATCTCTCTCCATTGCTGTTGGGGTACATGTTGTCGGCTAGATTGACCATGACAAGAGCATGTTTATAAGGTTTTGTTCAGCACTGATTAGGTTTTCCTTTATTTATTTTGACCTTTTGTGGTGATTCTCGTAAAATCTCCCCGCACTTGGATTTGCGTAAATTCTTCGCTCCATCCCGATTCCATTCGCGCCTTTTGTGTCCGAGCGCGGAACCAGAGAGCAATTTCGATCACTCTCCAATGATATATGTGGTTTGAATAGGAGTTTACTTCAACAATAATAAGCTGATATTGATGCAAATAGGTTTTCTATTGTATACTCCATCCTGCAAAAAAAAAAAAAATCTCTCCTTTTTTGGTATAGTTGTCCAAAAAATAATATTACCTCGACGGACGAAATTTAGGCTACTTATAGTGTTATTACCTCCATGAAGGAGCGTATACTTAATTTACTATGAAAATTTTCAGGTAATTACACTAATCTAACTGGCACCACCATTAGGTTTCAATAAATTTAACTGTTGTTGACAAGCTTTATCTTTCCTTTCTCAGGGATCCTTGTAATTTTTCATAATTTCTTTTCCGGACGACTGTGTAGTTGGTGGACTTCAATGTAGCCCAACTTTCTAAATCTATTTTGTTCTTTCTTGATGATCTCGGCAAAAGAAATAGTAAATTATGTTAACAAATTACAATCCATTTTTCTATTACTTAGCAAATGCTTAAACTTGTTAAACAAAACAAAAGAGATTATCGCTGTGATTTTAACTCCACTCATGTCCTTTCAGAGCTGGGTAAGTGGAGGGAAGGATGAGAAGAAGTTATGAACGTAAGCGGTGCACATGAAACGACCCCTATAAGAGAAAGCCACGCAACCAGAGTTCCCCAACCTATACAAGGCAAGTGGCTATTAATGGATAAATTGGGATGGGCTGGGTGTCCATTATTTCTACCCCCGTCAGGGGGAATGGGCGGAGGGTTCATAATAGGCACCCCCACCCCTGGCACAGCCCGCTGCTCCTACCGCCCGCCAAGCTAGCGGAACGTGGGCGAAGGAGAGAAAGTCTTAGCGCTGACTTACGGAAGGCTTCCCCAGATAAAGATTTATTATCTATGCTATCGGTCATTGAGTAATACTTACGCTTAGAGGGTGGTCCCCGTTTCTCGCGTAAAAGCGATCAGAATTCGAACACGCCGCCCTTTCCAAGAATGTTATGAACATTTTTAGGGGACTAACCCCGCATTCAATGTGCATCATTGTTGGGTAGAGAAGGGCAAAATGTGGTTTCGTCATATATGCAAAACTGGTGTTTTGTCGTAACATAGTTGCGTTAAAGAAACTTATGAATGCAAAGGTGACAAATTTATAATGGACAAGAAAATTAGTAAGGAAAATTACTCGTACATAGGTTGCAAAAAATTTACGACGTGTAATGAAAATATATGAGCAATTTTATATTTTACTAACAATTGCATAAGAAAAATTTACTATCAACTTAGGCAGATTACTATTTTTTTTTTAATATTAAGAACCATAGAACTCAGAGAACATAATGTTATATATGAGAATTTATTTCCTCTAAGTAAAGGTTACAAAAAGATATTTTATAGATAAGTTATGAGGATATTTACGTGCTCCATTCATTAGGCGTGGAAAATAATTGGAGTATTGCAAATCATCAAATCCATAGAATTTATGGCGATAAAAGGGATACTACGAGTTTTATCACGCAAAAAAATTTTAGGAGTACATTTTTAGTAATGATATTTTCCTCATGCATCCAAGAATAATAGATAGGTCAAAGACACGATTCTTAGACCCTTTATTGTCTACACCAAATTATTGTGACCCCATTTCATTCAAACTTCAAATCGGTAAAGGACTAACGAAGAGCGACGTGATATGATCTTTGAGCTTGGTCTTAGAATTGGTGTAATGATCTCCGTGTCGAATATCTAAATTCGATCCTATCAACGATGCAAGAAAGTAATGGAAATTCGAACAACACAAGAATTTACGTGGTTCAGCAGGGGAGATGTTCCGCCTACCTACGTCCACGAGGAGATGAGATCTGTTTCACTAATAACGTAAAAAAGTGTACAGCCACTCTTTCTCACATCCGATCTCTTTAGAGATCCGTTTCGCCCTAAATATATATAGCGAAACCCTACATGGCACAAATTACAAAATTGCCCACATAGCCTAAAATATTTCTTGGATAACAGAATACAAGACATCAACCTCAACAATCTCCACCTTGGCTTGGATTCTGTAAAGCCACATGTGAAAAAATATGACATATAGATGTCTTCATCCCCGTACCTCCATAAGAGGTACACTCCCGCACTCATTGAGTGCGTCCTTCACCTTCAACAGCGAGTTATATTAATTGAGCCCAAACAGGACCCAAACTTCTCAATAGTGACTGGTTTGGTAAAACAATCTGCAGGATTACTATTTGTGTGAATCTTCCTCAAGCGAATGCTGCCATTTGACACAAGCTCCCTGATTTTGTGAAACCTCACATCTATATGCTTTGTTCTTGCATGAAACACTTGATTCTTGGCGAGATGTATGGCACTCTGACTGTCACAATGTAACACCGCACCTCCTTGCTCTAAACCCAACTCACGAACCAACCCAGTCAACCAGAGCCCTTCCTTAGCAGCTTCTATAACTGCCATGTACTCTGCCTCTGTAGTAGACAATGCAGTTGTAGACTGGAGCATCGCCTTCCATGAGATAGGTCCACCAGCTAATGTAAAGACATATCCTGTAGTAGACCTCCTCCTGTCTAGGTCACCAGCAAAGTCTGAATCAACATATCCCACTAGCTCCTTCGAACCTTCGTCGTGATTGAACATAATACCCAAGTCTGCAGTCTCGCTCAGATATCTAAAGATCCACTTGACTGCATTCCAATGCTCCTTCCCTGGATTACTCATGTATCTGCTAACAACGCTGACTGCATGAGATAAATCTGGCCTGCTACACACCATAGCATACATGAGACTTCCAACTGCGCTAGCATAGGGAACTCGAGACATCTCCTCAATCTCCTCATGTTTTGTGGGGCATTGCTGCTCAGATAACCTGAAGTGGCTAGCTAATGGTGTCCTCACTGGTTTAGCCTTATTCATGTTGAAACGCTCAAGCACCTTTTCAACATACCTCTTTTGAGATACCCATAGTTTACCTGCACTTCTATCTCTAAGAATTTCCATACCAAGGATCCTCTTGGCAGCACCAAGATCCTTCATCTCAAACTCATTATTCAACAAGGACTTTAAAGAGACAATATCATGCATATCCTTAGCAACAATGAGCATGTCATCAACATAAAGCATCAAAAGAATAATCGAATTATTATCTGTCACTTTAAAGTAAACACAACAATCATACTCACTTCTCGAATAGCCAATTTGCACCATAAAAGAGTCAAAACGCTTGTACCACTGTCTCGGAGATTGCTTAAGGCCATAAAGTGACTTCTTAAGTAGACAAACGTGATCTTCCTTTCCTGGCACTTTGAACCCGTTAGGTTGCTCCATGAAAATCTGTTCCTCCAAGTCTCCATGAAGAAACGCCGTCTTCACATCGAGTTGCTCCAACTCAAAATCAAACATGGCTACCAAGGCAAGTAGAACCCGAATGGATGTGTGCTTTACTACTGGAGAGAATATTTCATTATAATCCACTCCTTCCTTCTGTGCATACCCTTTAGCTACAAGTCTAGCCTTGTACCTTACCTGCTCATTCTCAGACACTGCCTCTTTCTTGCGAAAGATCCATTTACACCCAATGATCTTTCGCCCTTTAGGTTTTTCCACAATCTTCCAAGTCCTGTTTTTCTGTAAGGGTTCCATTTCTTCTATCATAGCTGACATCCATTTATCACTATCAGCATCAGATATCGCATCATGATAGGAAGATGGATCGCCTGTACCTACCGTGAAGGCATAAGCAACCATATCCTCAAACCCGTATCTCACAGGTGCTTTGTGAGTACGCTTTCCTCTACCTTCTGCGATGGTGTAGGTATCATCTACTGTCTCCTGTGATTCTAGTGAGTTACTAGATGATTCCCTTCCTCCTGATATTTCTGGTTCACCTGACTCCACCTGTACAGTAGATCTTTCTTCACTTCTGCCGTCTGCATGTGAACCGTTATTTACCTTCACCATATCAAATTCATTAAAGACAACGTCCCTGCTAACCACGGTCTTCCGTGAATTAGGATCCCATAGCTTGAATCCTTTCACACCTTTCTCATAGCCAAGAAAGATGCACTGCTTAGACTTTGAGTCTAACTTGGAACGATGTCCACTTTGTACATGAACATAGGCTGGACAACCAAATACTCTCAAACCAGAATAGTTAATCGGATTACCTGTCCATACCTCCTCAGGAACTCTGAATTCAATGGCTGTAGATGGAGACCTGTTAATGAGATAGCATGCCAAATTAACTGCTTCTGCCCAGAAACTTTTACTCAGCCCTGCATTCAGCCTCATACTCCGAGCCCTTTCCAAAAGTGTCCTGTTCATCCTCTCAGCTACACCGTTTTGCTGTGGTGTATCTGATGTTGTGAAGTGACGTGTGATCCCTTCAGCTCTACATAGTTCTAGGAATGGTGTGTACATGTATTCCCCTCCATTGTCCGTTCTCAAGCACTTTAGCTTCTTTCCTGTCTGCCTTTCTACTTCAGCCTTCCACTCTTTGAATTTGGAGAAGACTTCGTTTTTCTGCTTCATGAAGTAGACCCAGACTTTCGTTGAGTAATCATCAATGAAGGTCACAAAATATTCGGCTCCGCCTTTTGATTTGATCGGTGCAGGACCCCATACATTGCTGTGTACATAATCAAGTACATCCTTGCTCGTATGCTTTGCGGTTCTGAAACTAACCCTGCTCTGTTTCCCGAAAACGCAGTATTTGCAGAAGTTTAATTTGCAGCTTTTGATACCTTTTAACAGCTTCCTTTTATGAAGCTCTATCATACCCCTTTCACCTATATGCCCTAACCGCATATGCCACAGATGAGTGTCATCTGTATCGGACTCTGCAGCTGTAGTTACAGATGCTCCACCTGTTACTGTAGTCCCTATGAGCCTGTATAAACTTCCAGTCAACTCTCCTTTCATGACAACCATAGCTCCCTTGATGACTTTGAGAACTCCACCTGCTGCTACGTACTTGCAGCCATTCACATCAAGCGCACCCAAAGATATCAAATTTTTCTTTAGATCTGGAACGTGCCTTACATCCGCCAAAGTTCTGACTATACCATCAAACATTCTTATTTTAATAGTCTCTATTCCAATGGTTTTGCAAACCGCATCATTCCCCATTAGAACAGATCCGCCACTGTATGATCGGTATGAATCAAACCAATCCCTATTCGGGCACATGTGATAAGAGCATCCAGAGTCTAAAATCCATGAATCAACGAACTGATTCTTACCTGATGATATAGAGAGAAGATCTCCATCATCACCGTCTGAGCTATCAGCCACACTTGCTTGATTAGAAGTTTTCTCGTGCTTCTTCAAGTTTTCCTTTCTCTTATAACAGTTTCTTTTCAGATGGCCTTCCTTTTTGCAATAATAACAAGTGAATTTCGTTTTACCCCCTCTTGATTTCGATCGATCCTTATTCCCGGATCCCCGCTGGATTGTTCTTCCCCGTTCCTGCTCCTTGACTTTTCCGATGAGACCCTCACCCTGTGCCGTAGCACTGTTAACCCTCTTTCTCGTATCATTAGATAATAGGGCAGCAGTGACCTCATCTGTCTCAAGCGTCTCTTTTCCATACAAGAGTGTCGTCACCAGATGATCATAAGATGCTGGTAGCGACGATAGCAGTAATAGGGCTTTGTCTTCATCTTCCATTGAAACCTCCAGACTTGCAAGTTTACTCAGAATCTGATTGAACGTGTTGATGTGTTCTAACAGATCTGAGCCTTCCTCCATCTGTAGAGAGTATAACTGTTTTTTCAAAAAAAGTTTGTTCGTTAGGGACTTGGTCATATAGATGCTCTCAAGTTTCGTCCACACCTGCGGAGCCAACTTGAGATCCACCACATACTGCAGAACCTCATCAGATAGGTTCAATCGAATGGCGCTTACTGCCCTTTCCTCCATCTCCGCCCAATCTTCATCACTCGTTTCTGGTTTCTTCCCTTTCCCCAGCAGCACTTTCGACAGGCCCTGCTGAATCAGAAGATCCATCATTCTTCGTCGCCAGAGAGTGAAGTTATTCTTTCCATTAAACCTCTCGATGTCGTACTTGACACTCGAACCCTTTCCTGCCATCTTGATAGTTTGCCGAACTTGGCTCTGATACCAATTGTCGAATATCTAAATTCGATCCTATCAACGATGCAAGAAAGTAATGGAAATTCGAACAACACAAGAATTTACGTGGTTCAGCAGGGGAGATGTTCCGCCTACCTACGTCCACGAGGAGATGAGATCTGTTTCACTAATAACGTAAAAAAGTGTACAGCCACTCTTTCTCACATCCGATCTCTTTAGAGATCCGTTTCGCCCTAAATATATATAGCGAAACCCTACATGGCACAAATTACAAAATTGCCCACATAGCCTAAAATATTTCTTGGATAACAGAATACAAGACATCAACCTCAACACTCCGTTGGTGTATAACACATCAATCACCCGCGAGAGGTTGAGAATTAGCGTGAGAACCGGCGTCGGGGCCGCGGTCGGGCGAAGAAACTCTTCATTGATGTCCTTCCAGGCATCATCTACTCGTTTCAGGAGTTCCTCCTCAACTTCCGACTCCGAGGCACCATTTTCTTTCATGAGCAACTCCACCGAAGATGCCACGTGCCCCCTCTTTTGCTCATGCTGTATGTCGACGACATTGGTGTGATTAGTAGGTTGACATCGTTTCCGGTCGAGCAGTGGTCGAACAGATTTAGTCAGATCATCGGAGGACAATTATGTTCGTATTATACCTGGTGAGAAGCAATGTCATCCTTGAGCCTACATATGATTTGGGAAGCCTTCAAGATCTTGCAGTTGCCGAGCATCCATTCAAAAGCATCTCTTGTGACCACATCGCCCATTCCTACAAGTCCTGTGATCGATATCACTTCGTATCCTGTCGTTAACAATGCAAGGGGCATGTATTCCTCCAGCGTCGGTGTGTAGCCAGTATGGAACCATTTGGCTTCGTGGAAGTAACCTCTCGCTTGCTTTTTCATCTGAGGAATTCAAACAATAAACAAGAATGTTGGGTTCTTGAAAGAGAAAAACTTCGTTGGATGAATGTAAAATGCGCGGATGATGCTTACAGCTTCTTTTGCGTAGGCTATTTGATACGATCTTCCTCTCGTGGCCAGTTCATTCCCGATTCCATCGTACAAATCGAGAAGCTCCTTATAATAAGCTTGCATGTATTGCGGTAGGCCATCCATGGCAGCAATATCCCACCTGAATTTGAGCCCTCGAAAATGACACACTTGCTCTACACAAATTCGAAAGTTTGAGAGAGATAACGTGGATCACGTACCTCTCAATTGCTTCTGTGAAGGGTACAAGTTCTTCCACTGTACCGTAGACGTCGTATATATCGTCAAGAATGGAAATCATGGCGGTCACTTTGGTTAGTATATCTCTACCCACAGCAAACTCCGGCTGGAAATATGCTCCCACTATCCAGAAGAACAACTCCGCAATCCTGTCTCTACTGAATGGGAACTTCCTCGCGACATCTATGTCCTTCCACCACCTATGATCAAACGAATACGAGCATCATCTAAAGTACGTTAGCCCGATGAACTTGCCAAGGACATTCAAAAGCGCTATTTAGAAGGGTAAATTGAAACCAGACGAGGAAACCTTTGAAAAACGCAACAGAATACTACTATCAAGTGAAGTTAGATGACCTTGTAATCTTGCCGAGTTCCTTCTGGTGTTGCTCTTGCAGTAAGTTGAAATCTAGTTTAGCCAAGGTGAGCAAGACCTCGTCATGTGAAGGCTCTTCTTGGTAGAGTGAAATATAATGCCTCGCCACGAGTCTGGGTAAACCCCTGCGAAGCGGCTGCTTTAGGGCTTGACTCGCTTGTTTCGCAAGACTAGTGCTCGCGTTCTTTTCATTGATCGACTCAAGGCGACTTATAGCGAAAGGGAGTGCTTCTTCCAGAACAGCGTCGCTATGGCACCTTAAATGGCAGGCTTCGTATAAGCTCAGCAATCCACGCACATCCGTGACGAGCGATTCCTTGAAGTTGCCTTCATTGTCCTTGAATTTGTTAAATACCTCTGTGCGACCAATCAACATGGGAAAAAAGGCATAAATTGAAATTAGGAAGGTGATAAACCTAGCTAATGTTCTATGTTTCCTTTTACTCTTTTACCTTGAAATTCGAATGAGCAATAGTTAATTTTGTGGCATCAATTTTCTAAAGAAGGAATTCTTAATGGGTTTCTTATCGGATGGTTCATTAATTTTAAAACTTACCCGATGAAATATTGTGACCTTGTTGTCGCAGCAATCGAAACATAAGAGCAACCATGTGAAGGTCATCTACCTTGAAATCTCCATGATCAAGTTGAGAGTAACTTTTGTGGATTTGTTCCAATTGTTCATCTATTTCTCGTTCAAAATGGTAGTCAATTCCCAAGCGTTGAATTTGATCAATCAAGTGAAGCATTTGTGAAGGCTTATCTGCGGCATCAGTCAGCATCTTCCTCACCTCTCCTTTCAATTCCTCAACTTGTCCCTCCACTCTTCCAAGGAATTTAAACTTCTGCAAAATATAAAATCGGCTATTGCGAATAAATGCAAGCATGTGATATGCATGTATTACAAAACAAACAAACAAACTCAAAGGAAAGCGAAGTTACTGTGAAAGATAATATAATGTTTACTTTGTTACAAAACCACAAAACAAGTTACGATACAAGGCAGATTGTGCATATTAAAAAACCAATACATATTCTCAGAAAAGTGGATTAATGATAAAGACTGGAGTCATTTTATTTTAAACTTCATATAGATGAAATCTAACACTATTCTCTACAATCGTTGACCAAATCAATTCGTATAGGTGGAGTGGCACAATTGACCAAATTAAAACAAAAGCTGAATACCCGAGAAAGCAAAGATAGATTCAAAAGTCGAATTCCCCAAAGATCATTTGTAAATACTTCGCTTGAACAAACAGTGGAATTACAGCGGAAATGATCAAGCCAACGACATATTTCGGCTACTAAGACATAGTCCTAAGCCAACATGAAGAGTACACGAGGAAGAAAACCTTTTTCTTACTAGCAGTTCATTCTTTAAACTTGAAGAGAATACATTATTTTCCACAAACATGAAGAGGCAAAGAGTTGAGAGCTTGCAGGCAGAAGAAGAGCTCAAAGCTGTCCAAAGCAGCCCTAGCTAGTTTCATCATATTTGCCCTGCGTTCAAATATAGTGTGATTGGTATGATCCATCATATACTTCACAACATGTAAGTATACATTTTTTCATTAAAGGGCGATTGCAAAGTTCTTCCGGTTATACATTTTTGTAGACAAATGTTTCTTGAACATGTATAATGGGCGACTTACATAGTGATGAAGGATATGAAGTTTTCTGATACGTAACCAATTTATCAAGCACAATTGCGATTGATGCTGACCAATGATATAAGAATCAGAGTGCATTCGTTTCACAAAAAACTTCGTGATAAAAGAAAATAATTTTCATGAAAAGCATTAAGGGAGGTGGTTAGTTTTTATTTGTTACGTGATTTAGAGAAATCGATCATCCGTCTTACCCAAAAGGGTAATTATTTCACACAATCTATGTTTGTAGTTTTCATTCCATGGAAAACGTTTTTCTATAGATTGATTAGTTTTCCGTCATCAAATGCTGAATAGTCAAAAAATAATTTTCGGGAAAATAATTTTCCTTCAAAGAAACGGACCCTCGATTCTTCGATGCTATCAATCATCGGGAACACAAAGACTTTTGCTAAGTCTCCAAAATGAAATTGCAAGAAAACAAAGGAAGAAGACTTTAGAAAAGAATTACTAACCGTTGAGTTGGAGGGAGAAGCATATTTGAGGAAGTAATCGCCCCATATGCTCTCATGATATTCTGCTGATCGGCGTTCGGCCATGCCGCTGCTTCTTCCTTTACTCGGAGAAGAAGATGGAATTGCCGAAACCTGAACCGACATGTTCCCCACTGTTTCCGTGCTTTGTATGTGGATGTCGGACCACTACGCAAACTGAAGGCTAAGGAGAGGCTTCTGCTGCGTTGCAAAGCATCAGACACTTGATGGGTATTTATAGACAACGTGTTCAAAGCCACCTTAATACTTGGATTTATTTTTTTTACTTATCACTTTTTAATAAATGATAATACTGGTGATATTATTCCGTGCGAAAACGAGTTATTCTACCTATAATATAAGCACTCCTACCTGTCCTTCCTTTGTTAGAAAAATAATTGTGAAGAATGGAATCAGATTTTGAGGCGTGAATACATTATTTTTAAGGAATTATTTGCTCCACAATTTAGCTAATGATTACTCACAAAAATTCTCCGAGTTATAACTCAAAATGAGAATACCATGTAGCAATTTTGGTATTTCTCCAAGAAATCTCAACACGACACAATTGGAGGATAAATTCTATATCTTTTAAACCAAAAGAAAATTGAAGAAGTAAAAAATATTAAGTGAGATTCGACATATAATAATAATTTTGAAACCCTTTTGTGAAAAGACATACTGTTTCAAAAGTACACAATTTTTTCATGTTTTAAAAACTAGAAATTCAGTATTCTTATTTAAGAAGACCATTGATTAGTGCTAAATGCGCCAATAATTCGTGCATTCACACACGGATACAATATGGGCTAGTTCACTTTCCCCATGGACTTCAATTTTAAGCAAGAAGGTTTCCACTTATATACTGGACCACGCAAGTATTTTTCAGAAGTAGGACAATCCCCCACTTTGTTTGTTCAAAAAAACTATCACTAGCCTTCATACAACAACCAATACTAGTATCACCAGCCGTCAAAATCCAGTTTGCTAGTCTAGTTTGGGAATCCAAGGGATATGTTTGTTAAATGTCAGTTGTTGTGTTACCAAGAACAGTCCCTATGGTACCGAACTGGTTATAAGTTATTTCATTAGTTTTTCCAAACCCTAGGTTAGACTATATAACTAATGTTTTGTGTTGATCGTGGGCGGTAGTGATGTTACCAAAAGAATGTCAATTTGTAGGTGGTAGGAGGATGAAGCCACCCTAAGCAAGACATAGGAGCTGCCGGAGTCCTTCATCTTAGAAGTAAAATAAGATTTGAAAGAGATATTTTCATTTCGAATTTCAAACGAAGTGAGTTTAAACCTTTTTTACCCCCTTCTATTTGTTTATGCCGCCTGGTTGATCTTATGATGGCCGCTTGTTGGCATCTTGTTTGACGCGTTTGAAGGTAGGGCGTCTTGGCAACCGGTCACCATTGAACCCACCTAGGCACTGCGCTGCCTAGTTTGGTTCATGATTTTTTGTGTCCGGTTTTTTGTACCCAGTTATTCGAAAAGTATATACTAACTTACCTTACCAAAAAAAAAATGGTATCCATGTACCGTATAGTCACAACCATCTAACTAATTACGAAAAAACTATCATAAAATTAGTGCCCTCAATAAAACAAAACATAGAAAAATAATATAAATGGTCATTGAACTTTAGTTTTATGTTTAATATTGTTTCTAACTTTTTTATCTATATAATATGGACCCTGGCCAAAGTTCATGAACGATATTACACAATGGATCAAAGTTCAAAGATTTTGAAATTCAATTTAAGGAACTCACCTAGACCCTATTGTCTCGATGGACTGCTACTATGGATTTATTACTTTCTAAGTGGTAGAACCGAGCGTCTTTTCTCTTCCGCATCCACTCTGGCATGTTACATCACGGATCTTGCTGCTCTAGGTGTTAAAACAATTATTCTATTAACTGAAACGCTTTTCTTTACAAATTCGTATCTCCATCTCGTACAGTTCAAGTCCTCCATCTTAATCCATTCTATGTACTTATAAAATTCGTATATTGAGTTCTAATTGTATTATAAAGTTTCAGAGGGAAGATGCTTATTCGCGCATTATCTAGTTCGTACTCCACCATTAAACCATTTATGTTTTTGTACCTGGAAAAATTTAAGATGGGCTATTGTGCTTGTGAAACGAATGTTATAGCCCCCTAATTACTTTTTTTATGGAGTCAAAAATCTCTCTCCATCCTTTATGTTGAAATATGTCTCGAGTTTGAGCTTGATGCGAAAAATTTGAAATTACGGATAAGACTTAATCGCAAGATTAAAGTGGAAGTTGAAATCTTCTACGGACGTTCGAAATCAATTAAACCCGTAAAAAGAATATATCATGTTCTACAAGAGATAAGGAATAAAAGGATGAAAGTCCAATCTTGGACTTTACCTTTGACCGAATCCTAAAGGAATTCAATGGTGGAGTTTCCTCTTTATTGCCCTCCAATATATATTCTCTCTCCACGATTTAAAATTTTTCGCCAGCCTCTACATCTTGCTGGTGAGCGAACCATTCTAGAATTCTCCCTCAATAAATCGTGGTCATACTCTCGCAAATGGTATTAGATGAAAACGCCTCTGATCGTGCCCGCCTAAGCTCGCTATAATAAGTGTGTTCAATATGATTCAGATAATTATAGAATGAGTAATATAGGTCTATCATCTTTGGTGCAGGAAAACTCCCCATAAAATATGGGATTGATCTGAATAGATCTGGATGAAAACTCAAGTAATATGTTGAAAATGTGTCTCGAGCTTGAGCCTGAAGCGAAATTCTGAATATTTCTAATCGAATATTTGTGGACGACATCAAAAAAAAAAAAAAACAACGTGCAAGATTTGTAGGGTCGATCATGAAGATATATTCAACGGAAGATTTCATGCATTGTTAATCAAGAAAAAGGATAATGCACGTTGGTGCTCAGAAAGAAGAATAGGTGCTATTGATTTGCTTTCCCAATTGCAAGCTGGAGTCTTGGTCAAGAAAAGGGGAGTCCACGTGCAAATCTGCCAAGAGAAGGAAAGAAATAAAGTAAAAAAAAAAGTCAAAAGGGAAAGTCCATCTTGGACATTTATTTCTTGGGATGATCAAATCTTTATCCTCTGATTAACTCCATTGAAGAAGGCTATATGCATGTGCTCATCAATCAGACGAAAAAAACGAAGATATAAAAAGAAAAGGCGTGGGTCTCCGAGCGGTGAGCGTGCTGAAAGGCTAAGTTGGAAGCGTCGTTCATCGAGCGCTTGTGCAGAGGACTCTTCGTGAAGCTTGAAGTGCCGTCTTGTTGTCGAGTGCTTGAGAGGGTTCACTTTCATTGGTTTTGTTCGTGGAATTACATCAAGAATTCAAGTGTCGAAGCCGGTTAAATCTTGAGATTAGATTTGTGTTTTAATTCCTTTGCAAGATTGAGACATTATTTAACTAGGAATTAGGGGCTAAACACTGTGTACGTTCTTGGATGTAATTGGGGCTTGGGAAACACCGAGAGTGTTTGAGTGACTCGAGCGTGGTTTGTAATCTCAGTGTATCGCTCGTTCTATAGTGGAATTCGTTGCTTCTCTCCCCGTGGACGTAGGCCTCTACGACCGAACCACGTACATCTGGTGTTCAATTTACTTTACTCGTTCTGTCTATTTATTTGATCGATCGCTTGGTTCCGCACAACATAATTTATCCAGGCATTGAGAATAAGAAATAAAAAGCAGATAACGGACTTGTCTGTTATTCCAATGCCTACAGTAGTAGTTGTGCTTCCTAGTTGTTCCTCGCGCCTCTTAAATTTGGTCTCTCCCCCTATCTCTATCCATTGCTGTTGGGGTACTTGTTGTCGGCTAGATTGACCATGACAAGAGCATGTTTATAAGGTTTTGTTCAGCACTGATTAGGTTTTCCTTTATTTATTTTGACCTTTTGTGGTGATTCTCGCAAAATCTCCCCGCACTTGGATTTGCGTAAATTCTTCGCTCCATCCCGATTCCATTCGCGCCTTTTGTGTCCAAGCGCGGAACCAGAGAGCAATTTCGATCACTCTCCAATGATATATGTGGTTTGAATAGGAGTTTACTTCAACAATAGTAAGCTGATATTGATGCAAATAGGTTTTCTATTGTATACTCCATCCTACAAAAAAAAAAAAAAAAATCTCTCCTTTTTTGGTATAGTTGTCCAAAAAATAATATTACCTCGATGGACGAAATTTAGGCTACTTATAGTGTTATTACCTCCATGAAGGAGCGTATACTTAATTTACTATGAAAATTTTCAGGTAATTACACTAATCTAACTGGCACCACCATTAGGTTTCAATAAATTTAACTGTTGTTGACAAGCTTTATCTTTCCTTTCTCAGGGATCCTTGATATTTTTCATAATTTCTTTTCCGGACGACTGTGTAGTTGGTGGACTTCAATGTAGCCCAACTTTCTAAATCTATTTTGTTCTTTCTTAATGATCTCGGCAAAAGAAATAGTAAATTATGTTAACAAATTACAATCCATTTTTCTATTACTTAGCAAATGCTTAAACTTGTTAAACAAAACAAAAGAGATTATCGCTGTGATTTTAACTCCACTCATGTCCTTTCAGAGCTGGGTAAGTGGAGGGAAGGATGAGAAGAAGTTATGAACGTAAGCGGTGCACATGAAACGACCCTTATAAGAGAAAGCCACGCAACCAGAGTTCCCCAACGTATACAAGGCAAGTGGCTATTAATGGATAAATTGGGATGGGCTGTGTGTCCATTATTTCTACCCCCGTCAGGGGGAATGGGCGGAGGGTTCATAATAGGCACCCCCACCCCTGGCATAGCCCGCTGCTCCTACCGCCCGCTAAGCTAGCAGAACGTGGGCGAAGGAGAGAAAGTCTTAGCGCTGACTTACGGAAGGCTTCCCCAGATAAAGATTTATTTTCTATGCTATCGGTCATTGAGTAATACTTACGCTTAGAGGGTGGTCCCCGTTTCTCGCGTAAAAGCGATCAGAATTCGAACACGCCGCCCTTTTCGAGAATGTTATGAACATTTTTAGGGGACTACCCCGCATTCAATGTACATCATTGTTGGGTAGAGAAGGGCAAAATGTGGTTTCGTCATATATGCAAAACTGGTGTTTTGTCGTAACATAGTTGCTTTCAAGAAACTTATGAATGCAAAGGTGACAAATTTATAATGGACAAGAAAATTAGTAAGGAAAATTACTCGTACATAGGTTGCAAGAAATTTACGACGTGTAATGAAAATATATGAGCAATTTTATATTTTACTAACAATTGCATAAGAAAAATTTACTATCAACTTAGGCAGATTACTATTTTTTTTTTTAATATTGAGAACCATAGAACTCAGAGAACATAATGTTATATATGAGAATTTATTTCCTCTAAGTAAAGGTTACAAAAAGATATTTTATAGATAAGTTATGAGGATATTTACGTGCTCCATTCATTAGGCGTGGCAAAAAATTGGAGTATTGCAAATCATCAAATCCATAGAATTTATGGCGATAAAAGGGATACTACGAGTTTTATCACGCAAAAAAATTTTAGGAGTACATTTTTAGTAATGATATTTTCCTCATGCATCCAAGAATAATAGATAGGTCAAAGACACGATTCTTAGACCCTTTATTGTCCACACCAAATTATTGTGACCCCATTTCATTCAAACTTCAAATCGGTAAAGGACTAACGAAGAGCGACGTGATATGATCTTTGAGCTTGGTCTTAGAATTGGTGTAATGATCTCCGTTGGTGTATAACACATCAATCACCCGCGAGAGGTTGAGAATTAGCGTGAGAACCGGTGTCGGGGCCGCGGTCGGGCGAAGAAACTCTTCATTGATGTCCTTCCAGGCATCATCTACTCGTTTCAGGAGTTCCTCCTCAACTTCCGACTCCGAGGCACCATTTTCTTTCATGAGCAACTCCACCGAAGATGCCACGTGCCCCCTCTTTTGCTCATGCTGTATGTCGACGACATTGGTGTGATTAGTAGGTTGACATCGTTTCCGGTCGAGCAGTGGTCGAACAGATTTAGTCAGATCATCGGAGGACAATTATGTTCGTATTATACCTGGTGAGAAGCAATGTCATCCTTGAGCCTACATATGATTTGGGAAGCCTTCAAGATCTTGCAGTTGCCGAGCATCCATTCAAAAGCATCTCTTGTGACCACATCGCCCATTCCTACAAGTCCTGTGATCGATATCACTTCGTAGCCTGTCGTTAACAATGCAAGGGGCATGTATTCCTCCAGCGTCGGTGTGTAGCCAGTATGGAACCATTTGGCTTCGTGGAAGTAACCTCTCGCTTGCTTTTTCATCTGAGGAATTCAAACAATAAACAAGAATGTTGGGTTCTTGAAAGAGAAAAACTTCGTTGGATGAATGTAAAATGCGCGGATGATGCTTACAGCTTCTTTTGCGTAGGCTATTTGATACGATCTTCCTCTCGTGGCCAGTTCATTCCCGATTCCATCGTACAAATCGAGAAGCTCCTTATAATAAGCTTGCATGTATTGCGGTAGGCCATCCATGGCAGCAATATCCCACCTGAATTTGAGCCCTCGAAAATGACACACTTGCTCTACACAAATTCGAAAGTTTGAGAGAGATAACGTGGATCACGTACCTCTCAATTGCTTCTGTGAAGGGTACAAGTTCTTCCACTGTACCGTAGACGTCGTATATATCGTCAAGAATGGAAATCGGTCACTTTGGTTAGTATATCTCTACCCACAGCAAACTCCGGCTGGAAATATGCTCCCACTATCCAGAAGAACAACTCCGCAATCCTGTCTCTACTGAATGGGAACTTCCTCGCGACATCTATGTCCTTCCACCACCTATGATCAAACGAATACGAGCATCATCTAAAGTACGTTAGCCCGATGAACTTGCAAAGGACATTCAAAAGCGCTATTTAGAAGGGTAAATTGAAACCAGACGAGGAAACCTTTGAAAAACGCAACAGAATACTACTATCAAGTGAAGTTAGATGACCTTGTAATCTTGCCGAGTTCCTTCTGGTGTTGCTCTTGCAGTAAGTTGAAATCTAGTTTAGCCAAGGTGAGCAAGACCTCGTCATGTGAAGGCTCTTCTTGGTAGAGTGAAATATAATGCCTCGCCACGAGTCTGGGTAAACCCCTGCGAAGCGGCTGCTTTAGGGCTTGACTCGCTTGTTTCGCAAGACTAGTGCTCGCGTTCTTTTCATTGATCGACTCAAGGCGACTTATAGCGAAAGGGAGTGCTTCTTCCAGAACAGCGTCGCTATGGCACCTTAAATGGCAGGCTTCGTATAAGCTCAGCAATCCACGCACATCCGTGACGAGCGATTCCTTGAAGTTGCCTTCATTGTCCTTGAATTTGTTAAATACCTCTGTGCGACCAATCAACATGGGAAAAAAGGCATAAATTGAAATTAGGAAGGTGATAAACCTAGCTAATGTTCTATGTTTCCTTTTACTCTTTTACCTTGAAATTCGAATGAGCAATAGTTAATTTTGTGGCATCAATTTTCTAAAGAAGGAATTCTTAATGGGTTTCTTATCGGATGGTTCATTAATTTTAAAACTTACCCGATGAAATATTGTGACCTTGTTGTCGCAGCAATCGAAACATAAGAGCAACCATGTGAAGGTCATCTACCTTGAAATCTCCATGATCAAGTTGAGAGTAACTTTTGTGGATTTGTTCCAATTGTTCATCTATTTCTCGTTCAAAATGGTAGTCAATTCCCAAGCGTTGAATTTGATCAATCAAGTGAAGCATTTGTGAAGGCTTATCTGCGGCATCAGTCAGCATCTTCCTCACCTCTCCTTTCAATTCCTCAACTTGTCCCTCCACTCTTCCAAGGAATTTAAACTTCTGCAAAATATAAAATCGGCTATTGCGAATAAATGCAAGCATGTGATATGCATGTATTACAAAACAAACAAACAAACTCAAAGGAAAGCGAAGTTACTGTGAAAGATAATATAATGTTTACTTTGTTACAAAACCACAAAACAAGTTACGATACAAGGCAGATTGTGCATATTAAAAAACCAATACATATTCTCAGAAAAGTGGATTAATGATAAAGACTGGAGTCATTTTATTTTAAACTTCATATAGATGAAATCTAACACTATTCTCTACAATCGTTGACCAAATCAATTCGTATAGGTGGAGTGGCACAATTGACCAAATTAAAACAAAAGCTGAATACCCGAGAAAGCAAAGATAGATTCAAAAGTCGAATTCCCCAAAGATCATTTGTAAATACTTCGCTTGAACAAACAGTGGAATTACAGCGGAAATGATCAAGCCAACGACATATTTCGGCTACTAAGACATAGTCCTAAGCCAACATGAAGAGTACACGAGGAAGAAAACCTTTTTCTTACTAGCAGTTCATTCTTTAAACTTGAAGAGAATACATTATTTTCCACAAACATGAAGAGGCAAAGAGTTGAGAGCTTGCAGGCAGAAGAAGAGCTCAAAGCTGTCCAAAGCAGCCCTAGCTAGTTTCATCATATTTGCCCTGCGTTCAAATATAGTGTGTCACGCCCCGATCCCCGGGAACGTAATATCCCTACCAAAACGCCTGTGGTCATAATGACAACGTCCCAGGCACGCTATCGACCCACGTTGACATATCGCACATGCGGAAACGATTAAACTCCCATACATACAAAACATCAGGGATAGTCAAATATAAATACCCGCAACAGTAGGATATCAACATACATGATCACCAATATAGAATACAGCAGATGATCACTAACCCTACGGAGCTACAGTCGACTCACTAGGATCCACCATAGAACAAAAAGGGATCTGGCAGGGTTAGGTCCTCATCTACTCCAAAAAGAACCAAAAATCTCCAAAACAGTCCATGTGACGAGTAGCTCAAAGTTAGAAGCCAAGGGACGCTCGCCAAGGGGCTCAGCATCACTTCGGACCTGAAAAGTGTTCCCACTACGGGGTGAGATAAAATCCCAGTGAAGTCAACGCCTAAGCCTCGGGTAGGGCGATGACTCGTCCAGACATCCTACCAGGCAATGCATTCAAATATTTTTCAACCAAATGCAACTTACACAAATAAAGCCACACGTAATGTAGGATGCGTACGTATACATGTGCTAACTCAAATTGATCAAACAGCCAATCAATTCCTTGCTATGCACACAGCCATCAATCAGATACTAGACATCACACCAAGTCCGTTTTTAGGTCGATGATCCGCGACATTTAGCAAACCCCATGCTTTTTGGCATGCCGGGCATAATAATAAGATTCATACTACCCC
Organism: Rhodomyrtus psidioides; assembly: GCA_021437785.1. Classification (NCBI taxonomy): domain Eukaryota; kingdom Viridiplantae; phylum Streptophyta; class Magnoliopsida; order Myrtales; family Myrtaceae; genus Rhodomyrtus; species Rhodomyrtus psidioides. The sequence continues at coordinate 4,518,175 of JAILYB010000015.1, read as the reverse complement.
AATGCTTTTAGCATTGCCGGGCTTGACGGTTAGACTTCCAGAGGGTTCAGGTCCATCACAAGCTGCGACCTGCTTCCGACAATCCAAGCCTACGCCGCACTCGTCGGTGCCGTACAAGAGAAAGTCGGGCTTCCAACAAGCCATCACGTGTATCCCCATGCTCTTGGCATGCCGGGCGCGATATGAACTTGTCAGGCGTCGCATCATCTCTCATCGTGTGACCACTCATATCATCCAACAATCAATCAAGCTTATCTTTAATTATAATGGATGATCATGCATATATGCTTTAGGAACTGGCCCTTGGCCATTTGGCGCTAAATAATGCCAATGAGTCACACGGAAACATGTGAATGCACAACACAATTCACCATCCAAATCAGACAATCGCGAAGCCACAATTTCCATATCGATTATGTAACTCCCATCAATCAATTGATCATTATTAATAAGTCATCAATTGAAGTCAAGAATAAATCGAGCATTTATAATTCAAACGATTATAAATTAACCAACTTCATCAATTAGGGCCATTTAACCTAAATTCAATTTCTAACCTAAACCGACCCTAATCGAACTACATAACCACCTAATAATTCTAGGCAACTAATCCAAACGCAGTTAACGACCTAATCAAGAATTAGAGGTCAACTCACAGTCAATTCCTTGAAATAAAACCTTCAATCCGAACTTCGAACGCAACCGTAGCGCGAACCGTAATTATCGTCCAACGGGCCTAAACTCCAAAAGATTCGATCCACGGGCCCAAGACAAGGCCCAAATTTCGTGGTCCAATACCTCAGCTTTCAGCCCAACTCAGAATGGGCTTCGGCCCAACTCAGCAGCCCCTAAAATAATAAGCCCACAGTTAGCCCAGCCCAATAACAGAATCAGGACAGCATCAACGCAAGGCAAGAACAGTGGCTAAAAGGCATTGTTTCATGCGGCTTTGGGTGGTGGTCGGGCCTGGGGTCGAAGGTGGAGGTTCACGGAGGTCGGGGGTGGACGCCGGTGACCCGTGGTGGCCGGAGAAGTCGCCGGCAACACCAAAACAGCAACAACACAGCAGCTGCAGCAGAGAAACCAGCAAAGGAAAAACTCGGGTTTTGAGGTCGTTCGAACTTCTAACGGTAACGACACCTCTTGCAGCTGATAGGGAACGTCCCTAGGGGTGTCGGGGTGTGTGTAGTGGTCAAACGTTAGCAAAGAAACGAACTAAAGCAGCTAACTAACTTCAAAACAGAAACTGAACCAAAACCGGCAGATTCGAAGCTATGACCGGTTTCTGCTCACCTGAGTTTTTCCGGCGGCGGGTGGCGGCCTACGACGGTGGAAGAGAGTCCAAGGGAGTGTGAGGGAGCTGTGTGAAGTGGTGGTGGCGGTCGGAACTCCCTCGGCAAAGAGCAGAAACCGCTGCAGCCCCCTGCTCGAACAGAGCAGTAATACTGCTCAAGCAGTTCCCAGCCGGTTTTTCCGGCGACCTGGGCGGCGGCGACGGTGCTGGGGGGCTTCGACGGACTGAGGACGAGGTGGTAGTCGGTCGGTGAAGGGCTGGTGGCGACTCGTTCGTCCAAGCACAGTGACAAAGAGGAAGAGAGCCGATCGGTGCAGAGAAAAAAAAACCAAAGGAAGAAAAACGTGTGTGTAGGGGAAAGTGTCGTGCCAAACAGATGGAGGAGAGAGAGAGTTGCAGCTGTCCCCCAATGACTCTTCTAGAGGATGAGGTGGCCCATTTTCAATAATGCTCTTGTCTCTTTGTCCATAAAAATATCCAAGGGCTCTTTGGTAATTTCCATTCTTGGTCGGGGCAATTCCGTAATTTCGCAAGCGAGGGAAAATCGGACATTTGGTTATCCAATCGGGATAATGAATCCTTCGAGGTCGGCTTGGCTACGGCGAGGCTTCGACTCGAAAATTCAAATCCTAAGGCGAATCGACAAACCGATCAAAATCCAACTCGATTCGGACGACGATTACGGAAATGAGCCCATTTCAAATTTCTAAATTCTCGAAATATGACTTATGCAACCAAAATTAAAATTCTTATTCATACTGTCGTCTGGATTACACTGTTTACAGGAGTCGGGATTTCGTCCTCGAAATTACACTACTGCTGAAAATCTTCAAAAAGATAAGGATACTTCTGCCTCATAATCTCCTCGTTTTCCCACGTAGCTCCTTCTGTACCATGATGTTGCCAAACCACCTTTACTAGAGGAATAGTCTTATTCCTCAGAATATGCTCCTTTCGATCCACGATCCTAATTGGGCGCTCCACATATGTTGCTCGCTCGTCCAATTCGATTTCCTCATAGCTCAAAATATGTGCGGGATCAGGCTCATATTTTCTTAACATAGAAACATGGAACACATTATGTACTTGAGACAGGTTTGGCGGTAAAGCAAGGCGATATGCTAAATTTCCAATCTTCTCCAAAATCTCAAACGGTCCCACATATCTTGGACTTAATTTTCCCTTCTTACCAAATCGAGACGTACCTCTCATTGGCGATACTTTCAAAAACACATGATCGCCAACTTGAAATTCCAAAGGTCTTCTCCTTTTGTCCGCATAACTCTTTTGGCGACTTTGAGCTGCTTTTAGTCGATCCCTAATAATTTTAACTGTTTCCATTGACTGCTGAACTAACTCCGGACCAGTGACTTTCCTCTCACCAACTTCGTCCCAACACAATGGCGTCCTACAGGGTCTCCCATACAGGGCCTCAAATGGTGCCATCTGAATACTCTGCTGGTAACTGTTATTATAAGCAAACTCGACCAGATGTAACTGCTCCTCCCGGTTACCTTTAAAATCCATGACGCAAGCTCGTAACATATCCTCAAGAATCTGTATTGTCCTTTCAGATTGACCATCCTTCTGAGGGTGATAAGCCGTACTAAATTGTAACTTCGTTCCCAGAGCAGTTTGCAAGCTTTTCCAGAATGTCGCAGTGAATTTAGGATCACGATCTGAAGTGATCGTCACTGGAACTCCATGCAGCCTCACGACGTGCCTCACATAAAGATCTGCATATCTATCTAAGGCAAAATCCTTTCTTACCGGAATAAAGTGAGCTGACTTCGTCAGTCTATCCACTATAATCCAAATTGAGTCGTGTCCTCTTTGACTTCTCGGTAACCCCATTACGAAATCCATCGTGATATGTTCCCATTTCCATTCAGGAATTTCTAAAGGCTGTAATAGTCCTCCAGGCTTACAATACTGTGCCTTAACCTGCTGACAGGTTAAACATTTGGCCACATATCTAGCTATACCACCTTTCATGCCACTCCACCAATAATGCTGCTTCAAATTCTGATACATCTTCGTACTTCCAGGGTGGATGCTATAATTACTGCGATGTGCTTCTGACAAAATATCTTCCCTTAATTTCTCATCATCAGGCACAACTAAACGTCCACGAAACTTTAGAATTCCATCGTCAGTTACCTGAAAGTCCGCACTCCTTTTGGCTGAGTTGTCTTGAAGAATCTTTTGGATGGTGGGGTCGGTCGACTGTAAAGTCTTAATTCTCGTTTGCACTTCAGGTTCAATCCTCAAGGTAGCAATCAGGCTCGCCAAGTGGCTGACTTCAAACTTAAAATCAGAGTCTCTCATCTCTTCTAGTAGCAGCCACTGACTGGCACGTAATTGAGCAATCACTGATTTTCTACTCAGGGCATCTGCAACTCTGTTTGCCTTACCTGGGTGATAGAGAATCTCACAATCATAATCTTTAAGAAGTTCCATCCATCGGCGTTGCCTCATATTCAGTTCCTTTTGTGAAAATAAATACTTCAGACTTTGGTGATCCGTATACACTTGAAATTTCTCCCCAATCAAGTAATGTCTCCAAATCTTCAAGGCGAAAACAACTGCGGCCAATTCTAAATCATGCGTCGGGTAATTTACTTCATGAGGTCTCAACTGACGAGAGGCATAAGCGACTACCCTTCCATGATGCATCAATACACAGCCCAATCCCCTGAGTGAAGCGTCACTATATATTTCAAAACCTCCAGGACCCGATGGAATCGTTAAAACAGGAGCCGTAGTTAGCTTATGCTTAAGCTCTTGAAAACTACGTTCACATTTCTCCGTCCATTCGAATCTTACATCTTTCTTTAATAGCCGAGTCAAAGGCGAGGCTATGGCAGAAAACCTTTCCACAAATCTTCTATAATAGCCTGCCAATCCTAGGAAGCTCCTGATCTCAGTCACTGTCGTCGGTCTTGGCCAATTTATAACTGCTTCAATCTTGGCAGGATCAACGGCAATGCCATCCCCAGAAACCACATGACCGAGAAATGCCACACGAGCTAACCAAAATTCACACTTACTAAATTTGGCATACAACTGATGTACTCTAAGGGTTTCTAACACCATCCTTAAGTGTTGGTCATGCTCCTCAAAACTTCTTGAGTATACCAGGATGTCATCTATGAATACAATCACAAACTGATCCAAAAACTCCTTAAACACCCTATTCATCAGATCCATAAAAGCAGCAGGAGCATTCGTCAATCCAAACGGCATTACGGTAAATTCATAATGTCCATATCGCGTTCTAAATGCCGTCTTCGGAATATCCTCCTTCCTTATTCTTAATTGATGGTAACCCGTTCTTAGATCAATTTTAGAAAATACCGCAGCTCCCTGCAACTGATCGAATAAATCGTCGATCCTTGGTAGAGGGTACTTATTCTTGATCGTTACCTGATTTAATTGTCTATAGTCAATGCACAAGCGTAACGACCCATCTTTCTTCTTTACGAACAATACAGGCGCTCCCCAAGGCGACGCACTAGGACGGATAAATCCTTTATCCAATAACTCCTGCATCTGAACCTTAAGCTCCTTAAGTTCAGATAATGACATCCTATATGGTGCCTTAGAAATTGGTTCTGTTCCAGGAATCAATTCAATCACAAATTCAATTTCTCTTTCCGGTGGTAAACCAGGCAATTCCTTGGGAAAGACATCAGGGAATTCACATACGACGAAAATGTCCTCCAACTTAGGCTCTTCAATAGAAGTATCAACCACAGACGCCAGATAACCATAACAACCATCTTCTAATAGTCTAGTCGCCTCAAGCGACGAAATCATTATCGTCGAGGTCCCTCCTCGACTTCCCACAAACTCAAAACTGACGTCATCTACTGGGTTAAACCGAATCACCTTACTGTGACAATCCATTACGGCCCTTTGTTTCTTCAACCAATCCATTCCAACTATTAAATCAAAATCATACATCTCTATGACAATCAAGTCAATCTTATCTTCACGGCCACTTACTACGAGCTTACAGTCAGGACAACCTACGGCAACTATCACATTATTTTGTAAGGGCGTAGAAATCCTATATTCCGTATCCAACCGTTTCGGTTCCAATTCCACTAACTTAACGAATTGCTCAGCCACAAAAGAATGTGTTGCACCAGGATCAAACAAAGCATAGGCGGCTTGATCATGTAAAAGAACCATACCTGTGACGGTCGGCGCATCCTTCGCCGCATCCCGAGTAACTGCATACACCCTTCCTTGAGCTGGAGGTCGGCCGTGAGTACTCTGTGGCGCGTTCCCTCCAGATTGCCTTTCCTGTGGCCTATTCTGTCCTTGAGGGCAGTCCCTCGCTAGGTGACCAAACTGACCGCACCTGAAGCAAGCTCCAGTCCTCCTTGGACACATACCAGGTCCGTGCCTCTGGTGACACATGTGACATTCTTCACCCTGACGATAAATCGGCTTGCTAATGGCGCCTGACCGGCTTGGGGGAATATAAGCTCTACCACTAGGAATCGGCCTCTTGCCTTGTCTAACATCTCTTCGGGTATGAGCAAACCGTGAACTAGCGGCGGCAGCCCTTTCATATAGATTTCTTTCAATCAATTGAGCTCTCTCATACAGTTCATCATAGTCCTTCAGGTTGAACGGTATCAGAATGTCCTTGATTTCGGGTTTTAATCCATCCCGAAACCTCTTCGCCCTATCTTGAGGATTCTCAACCATTCTAGGGGCATATCGGGACAATTCAGCGAAACGAGCCTCATACTGATCCACATTCATCTGATTCTGCCGCAGGCTCATAAATTCATTCAGTTTCCGCTCTCGAGCCACATCTGAGAAATACTTATTATTAAAAGCTTCCACGAACTTACCCCACTTCCAGGCTGTACCTTCCGGAAAGACTCGATGTTTAGTTGCATCCCACCAAGAACCAGCGTTACCCTGCAACTGGTAGATAGCCAAAGTAACTTTGTCTTCTTCTGAACACTTTAGCAAATTAAAGGCTTTCTCCATTTCCTTGACCCACTGAGTGGCAGCTTCAGGATCCCCATCACCTGTGAACTTAGGCGGCACCAACTTCATAAATGATTCTGCCAACTTATGCATCGGCCTATCTTCAATGTTCCCAGTTGAAGGACCAGCTTGCGATGTCTCTGCAGCATTCCGATTTCTTGTTCGTTGGCCAATCAGTTCTCCCAGTGCAGCAAGGATTTCATCTGTCATCCTTGGGTCTCTTTCGGGAGGCCTCTGAGGTGGTGATTCACTTTCCATGGTTTCTTCAATCCTGGGTTCCTGCCCTTCAGACTCAACTCGAGGCGGCCTTCCAGCTCCCGATGCTTCACCGATCTCGTTAATCCTCAGTCGTCTCGCAGGCCTAGTTCGAGGTGCTCTTCTACCGCGTTCACTCATTATGCAGGTATAATATGGAGTCCTGCTCACCCCAGAGCAAAACACGATAAGAGGACAACTCAAACAATTATAATAACAACCAACAATCACAAGCAAAGATCGTTCAATCCTACTAACTATCCCATTTTCCCATCGCTCCTTATCACTCCAAACCTATGACCGGGTAATCAGGCCAACCTTGCTCTGATACCACTTCGAGCGGGGATGTCACGCCCCGATCCCCGGGAACGTAATATCCCTACCAAAACGCCTGTGGTCATAATGACAACGTCCCAGGCACGCTATCGACCCACGTTGACATATCGCACATGCGGAAACGATTAAACTCCCATACATACAAAACATCAGGGATAGTCAAATATAAATACCCGCAACAGTAGGATATCAACATACATGATCACCAATATAGAATACAGCAGATGATCACTAACCCTACGGAGCTACAGTCGACTCACTAGGATCCACCATAGAACAAAAAGGGATCTGGCAGGGTTAGGTCCTCATCTACTCCAAAAAGAACCAAAAATCTCCAAAACAGTCCATGTGACGAGTAGCTCAAAGTTAGAAGCCAAGGGACGCTCGCCAAGGGGCTCAGCATCACTTCGGACCTGAAAAGTGTTCCCACTACGGGGTGAGATAAAATCCCAGTGAAGTCAACGCCTAAGCCTCGGGTAGGGCGATGACTCGTCCAGACATCCTACCAGGCAATGCATTCAAATATTTTTCAACCAAATGCAACTTACACAAATAAAGCCACACGTAATGTAGGATGCGTACGTATACATGTGCTAACTCAAATTGATCAAACAGCCAATCAATTCCTTGCTATGCACACAGCCATCAATCAGATACTAGACATCACACCAAGTCCGTTTTTAGGTCGATGATCCGCGACATTTAGCAAACCCCATGCTTTTTGGCATGCCGGGCATAATAATAAGATTCATACTACCCCAATGCTTTTAGCATTGCCGGGCTTGACGGTTAGACTTCCAGAGGGTTCAGGTCCATCACAAGCTGCGACCTGCTTCCGACAATCCAAGCCTACGCCGCACTCGTCGGTGCCGTACAAGAGAAAGTCGGGCTTCCAACAAGCCATCACGTGTATCCCCATGCTCTTGGCATGCCGGGCGCGATATGAACTTGTCAGGCGTCGCATCATCTCTCATCGTGTGACCACTCATATCATCCAACAATCAATCAAGCTTATCTTTAATTATAATGGATGATCATGCATATATGCTTTAGGAACTGGCCCTTGGCCATTTGGCGCTAAATAATGCCAATGAGTCACACGGAAACATGTGAATGCACAACACAATTCACCATCCAAATCAGACAATCGCGAAGCCACAATTTCCATATCGATTATGTAACTCCCATCAATCAATTGATCATTATTAATAAGTCATCAATTGAAGTCAAGAATAAATCGAGCATTTATAATTCAAACGATTATAAATTAACCAACTTCATCAATTAGGGCCATTTAACCTAAATTCAATTTCTAACCTAAACCGACCCTAATCGAACTACATAACCACCTAATAATTCTAGGCAACTAATCCAAACGCAGTTAACGACCTAATCAAGAATTAGAGGTCAACTCACAGTCAATTCCTTGAAATAAAACCTTCAATCCGAACTTCGAACGCAACCGTAGCGCGAACCGTAATTATCGTCCAACGGGCCTAAACTCCAAAAGATTCGATCCACGGGCCCAAGACAAGGCCCAAATTTCGTGGTCCAATACCTCAGCTTTCAGCCCAACTCAGAATGGGCTTCGGCCCAACTCAGCAGCCCCTAAAATAATAAGCCCACAGTTAGCCCAGCCCAATAACAGAATCAGGACAGCATCAACGCAAGGCAAGAACAGTGGCTAAAAGGCATTGTTTCATGCGGCTTTGGGTGGTGGTCGGGCCTGGGGTCGAAGGTGGAGGTTCACGGAGGTCGGGGGTGGACGCCGGTGACCCGTGGTGGCCGGAGAAGTCGCCGGCAACACCAAAACAGCAACAACACAGCAGCTGCAGCAGAGAAACCAGCAAAGGAAAAACTCGGGTTTTGAGGTCGTTCGAACTTCTAACGGTAACGACACCTCTTGCAGCTGATAGGGAACGTCCCTAGGGGTGTCGGGGTGTGTGTAGTGGTCAAACGTTAGCAAAGAAACGAACTAAAGCAGCTAACTAACTTCAAAACAGAAACTGAACCAAAACCGGCAGATTCGAAGCTATGACCGGTTTCTGCTCACCTGAGTTTTTCCGGCGGCGGGTGGCGGCCTACGACGGTGGAAGAGAGTCCAAGGGAGTGTGAGGGAGCTGTGTGAAGTGGTGGTGGCGGTCGGAACTCCCTCGGCAAAGAGCAGAAACCGCTGCAGCCCCCTGCTCGAACAGAGCAGTAATACTGCTCAAGCAGTTCCCAACCGGTTTTTCCGGCGACCTGGGCGGCGGCGACGGTGCTGGGGGGCTTCGACGGACTGAGGACGAGGTGGTAGTCGGTCGGTGAAGGGCTGGTGGCGACTCGTTCGTCCAAGCACAGTGACAAAGAGGAAGAGAGCCGATCGGTGCAGAGAAAAAAAAACCAAAGGAAGAAAAACGTGTGTGTAGGGGAAAGTGTCGTGCCAAACAGATGGAGGAGAGAGAGAGTTGCAGCTGTCCCCCAATGACTCTTCTAGAGGATGAGGTGGCCCATTTTCAATAATGCTCTTGTCTCTTTGTCCATAAAAATATCCAAGGGCTCTTTGGTAATTTCCATTCTTGGTCGGGGCAATTCCGTAATTTCGCAAGCGAGGGAAAATCGGACATTTGGTTATCCAATCGGGATAATGAATCCTTCGAGGTCGGCTTGGCTACGGCGAGGCTTCGACTCGAAAATTCAAATCCTAAGGCGAATCGACAAACCGATCAAAATCCAACTCGATTCGGACGACGATTACGGAAATGAGCCCATTTCAAATTTCTAAATTCTCGAAATATGACTTATGCAACCAAAATTAAAATTCTTATTCATACTGTCGTCTGGATTACACTGTTTACAGGAGTCGGGATTTCGGGCGTTACATAGTGTGATTGGTATGATCCATCATATACTTCACAACATGTAAGTATACATTTTTTCATTAAAGGGCGATTGCAAAGTTCTTCCGGTTATACATTTTTGTAGACAAATGTTTCTTGAACATGTATAATGGGCGACTTACATAGTGATGAAGGATATGAAGTTTTCTGATACGTAACCAATTTATCAAGCACAATTGCGATTGATGCTGACCAATGATATAAGAATCAGAGTGCATTCGTTTCACAAAAAACTTCGTGATAAAAGAAAATAATTTTCATGAAAAGCATTAAGGGAGGTGGTTAGTTTTTATTTGTTACGTGATTTAGAGAAATCGATCATCCGTCTTACCCAAAAGGGTAATTATTTCACACAATCTATGTTTGTAGTTTTCATTCCATGGAAAACGTTTTTCTATAGATTGATTAGTTTTCCGTCATCAAATGCTGAATAGTCAAAAAATAATTTTCGGGAAAATAATTTTCCTTCAAAGAAACGGACCCTCGATTCTTCGATGCTATCAATCATCGGGAACACAAAGACTTTTGCTAAGTCTCCAAAATGCAATTGCAAGAAAACAAAGGAAGAAGACTTTAGAAAAGAATTACTAACCGTTGAGTTGGAGGGAGAAGCATATTTGAGGAAGTAATCGCCCCATATGCTCTCATGATATTCTGCTGATCGGCGTTCGGCCATGCCGCTGCTTCTTCCTTTACTCGGAGAAGAAGATGGAATTGCCGAAACCTGAGCCGACATGTTCCCCACTGTTTCCGTGCTTTGTATGTGGATGTCGGACCACTACGCAAACTGAAGGCTAAGGAGAGGCTTCTGCTGCGTTGCAAAGCATCAGACACTTGATGGGTATTTATAGACAACGTGTTCAAAGCCACCTTAATACTTGGATTTATTTTTTTTACTTATCACTTTTTAATAAATGATAATACTGGTGATATTATTCCGTGCGAAAACGAGTTATTCTACCTATAATATAAGCACTCCTACCTGTCCTTCCTTTGTTAGAAAAATAATTGTGAAGAATGGAATCAGATTTTGAGGCGTGAATACATTATTTTTAAGGAATTATTTGCTCCACAATTTAGCTAATGATTACTCACAAAAATTCTCCGAGTTATAACTCAAAATGAGAATACCATGTAGCAATTTTGGTATTTCTCCAAGAAATCTCAACACGACACAATTGGAGGATAAATTCTATATCTTTTAAACCAAAAGAAAATTGAAGAAGTAAAAAATATTAAGTGAGATTCGACATATAATAATAATTTTGAAACCCTTTTGTGAAAAGACATACTGTTTCAAAAGTACACAATTTTTTCATGTTTTAAAAACTAGAAATTCAGTATTCTTATTTAAGAAGACCATTGATTAGTGCTAAATGCGCCAATAATTCGTGCATTCACACACGGATACAGTATGGGCTAGTTCACTTTCCCCATGGACTTCAATTTTAAGCAAGAAGGTTTCCACTTATATACTGGACCACGCAAGTATTTTTCAGAAGTAGGACAATCCCCCACTTTGTTTGTTCAAAAAAACTATCACTAGCCTTCATACAACAACCAATACTAGTATCACCAGCCGTCAAAATCCAGATTGCTAGTCTAGTTTGGAAATCCAAGGGATATGTTTGTTAAATGTCAGTTGTTGTGTTACCAAGAACAGTCCCTATGGTACCGAACTGGTTATAAGTTATTTCATTAGTTTTTCCAAACCCTAGGTTAGACTATATAACTAATGTTTTGTGTTGATCGTGGGCGGTAGTGATGTTACCAAAAGAATGTCAATTTGTAGGTGGTAGGAGGATGAAGCCACCCTAAGCAAGACATAGGAGCTGCCGGAGTCCTTCATCTTAGAAGTAAAATAAGATTTGAAAGAGATATTTTCATTTCGAATTTCAAACGAAGTGAGTTTAAACCTTTTTTACCCCCTTCTATTTGTTTATGCCGCCTGGTTGATCTTATGATGGCCGCTTGTTGGCATCTTGTTTGACGCGTTTGAAGGTAGGGCGTCTTGGCAACCGGTCACCATTGAACCCACCTAGGCACTGCGCTGCCTAGTTTGGTTCATGATTTTTTGTGTCCGGTTTTTTGTACCCAGTTATTTGAAAAGTATATACTAACTTACCTTACCAAAAAAAAAAATGGTATCCATGTACCGTATAGTCACAACCATCTAACTAATTAAGAAAAAACTATCATAAAATTAGTGCCCTCAATAAAAAAAACATAGAAAAATAATATAAATGGTCATTGAACTTTAGTTTTATGTTTAATATTGTTTCTAACTTTTTTATCTATATAATATGGACCCTGGCCAAAGTTCATGAACGATATTACACAATGGATCAAAGTTCAAAGATTTTGAAATTCAATTTAAGGAACTCACCTAGACCCTATTGTCTCGATGGACTGCTACTATGGATTTATTACTTTCTAAGTGGTAGAACCGAGCGTCTTTTCTCTTCCGCATCCACTCTGGCATGTTACATCACGGATCTTGCTGGTCTAGGTGTTAAAACAATTATTCTATTAACTGAAACGCTTTTCTTTACAAATTCGTATCTCCATCTCGTACAGTTCAAGTCCTCCATCTTAATCCATTCTATGTACTTATAAAATTCGTATATTGAGTTCTAATTGTATTATAAAGTTTCAGAGGGAAGATGCTTATTCGCGCATTATCTAGTTCGTACTCCACCATTAAACCATTTATGTTTTTGTACCTGGAAAAATTTAAGATGGGCTATTGTGCTTGTGAAACGAATGTTATAGCCCCCTAATTACTTTTTTTATGGAGTCAAAAATCTCTCTCCATCCTTTATGTTGAAATATGTCTCGAGTTTGAGCTTGATGCGAAAAATTTGAAATTACGGATAAGACTTAATCGCAAGATTAAAGTGGAAGTTGAAATCTTCTACGGACGTTCGAAATCAATTAAACCCGTAAAAAGAATATATCATGTTCTACAAGAGATAAGGAATAAAAGGATGAAAGTCCAATCATGGACTTTACCTTTGACCGAATCCTAAAGGAATTCAATGGTGGAGTTTCCTCTTTATTGCCCTCCAATATATATATATATTCTCTCTCCACGATTTAAAATTTTTCGCCAGCCTCTACATCTTGCTGGTGAGCGAACCATTCTAGAATTCTCCCTCAATAAATCGTGGTCATACTCTCGCAAATGGTATTAGATGAAAACGCCTCTGATCGTGCCCGCCTAAGCTCGCTATAATAAGTGTGTTCAATATGATTCAGATAATTATAGAATGAGTAATATAGGTCTATCATCTTTGGTGCAGGAAAACTCCCCATAAAATATGGGATTGATCTGAATAGATCTGGATGAAAACTCAAGTAATATGTTGAAAATGTGTCTCGAGCTTGAGCCTGAAGCCAAATTCTGAATATTTCTAATCGAATATTTGTGGACGACATCAAAAAAAAAAAAACAACGTGCAAGATTTGTAGGGTCGATCATGAAGATATATTCAAGGGAAGATTTCATGCATTGTTAATCAAGAAAAAAGATAATGCACGTTGGTGGTCAGAAAGAAGAATAGGTGCTATTGATTTGCTTTCCCAATTGCAAGCTGGAGTCTTGGTCAAGAAAAGGGGAGTCCACGTGCAAATCTGCCAAGAGAAGGAAAGAAATAAAGTAAAAAAAAAAGTCAAAAGGGAAAGTCCATCTTGGACATTTATTTCTTGGGATGATCAAATCTTTATCCTCTGATTAACTCCATTGAAGAAGGCTATATGCATGTGCTCATCAGTCAGACGAAAAAAACGAAGATATAAAAAGAAAAGGCGTGGGTCTCCGAGCGGTGAGCGTGCTGAAAGGCTAAGTTGGAAGCGTCGTTCATCGAGCGCTTGTGCAGAGGACTCTTCGTGAAGCTTGAAGTGCCGTCTTGTTGTCAAGTGCTTGAGAGGGTTCACTTTCATTGGTTTTGTTCGTGGAATTACATCAAGAATTCAAGTGTCGAAGCCGGTTAAATCTTGAGATTAGATTTGTGTTTTAATTCCTTTGCAAGATTGAGACATTATTTAACTAGGAATTAGGGGCTAAACACTGTGTACGTTCTTGGATGTAATTGGGGCTTGGGAAACACCGAGAGTGTTTGAGTGACTCGAGCGTGGTTTGTAATCTCAGTGTATCGCTCGTTCTATAGTGGAATTCGTTGCTTCTCTCCCCGTGGACGTAGGCCTCTACGACCGAACCACGTACATCTGGTGTTCAATTTACTTTACTCGTTCTGTCTATTTATTTGATCGATCGCTTGGTTCCGCACAACATAATTTATCCAGGCATTGAGAATAAGAAATAAAAAGCAGATAACGGACTTGTCTGTTATTCCAATGCCTACAGTAGTAGTTGTGCTTCCTAGTTGTTCCTCGCGCCTCTTAAATTTGGTCTCTCCCCCTATCTCTCTCCATTGCTGTTGGGGTACATGTTGTCGGCTAGATTGACCATGACAAGAGCATGTTTATAAGGTTTTGTTCAGCACTGATTAGGTTTTCCTTTATTTATTTTGACCTTTTGTGGTGATTCTCGCAAAATCTCCCCGCACTTGGATTTGCGTAAATTCTTCGCTCCATCCCGATTCCATTCGCGCCTTTTGTGTCCAAGCGCGGAACCAGAGAGCAATTTCGATCACTCTCCAATGATATATGTGGTTTGAATAGGAGTTTACTTCAACAATAGTAAGCTGATATTGATGCTAATAGGTTTTCTATTGTATACTCCATCCTGCAAAAAAAAAAAAAAATCTCTCCATGTTTGGTGTAGTTGTCCAAAAAATAATATTACCTCGATGGACGAAATTTAGGCTACTTATAGTGTTATTACCTCCATGAAGGAGCGTATACTTAATTTACTATGAAAATTTTCAGGTAATTACACTAATCTAACTGGCACCACCATTAGGTTTCAATAAATTTAACTGTTGTTGACAAGCTTTATCTTTCCTTTCTCAGGGATCCTTGATATTTTTCATAATTTCTTTTCCGGACGACTGTGTAGTTGGTGGACTTCAATGTAGCCCAACTTTCTAAATCTATTTTGTTCTTTCTTAATGATCTCGGCAAAAGAAATAGTAAATTATGTTAACAAATTACAATCCATTTTTCTATTACTTAGCAAATGCTTAAACTTGTTAAACAAAACAAAAGAGATTATCGCTGTGATTTTAACTCCACTCATGTCCTTTCAGAGCTGGGTAAGTGGAGGGAAGGATGAGAAGAAGTTATGAACGTAAGCGGTGCACATGAAACGACCCCTATAAGAGAAAGCCACGCAACCAGAGTTCCCCAACGTATACAAGGCAAGTGGCTATTAATGGATAAATTGGGATGGGCTGTGTGTCCATTATTTCTACCCCCGTCAGGGGGAATGGGCGGAGGGTTCATAATAGGCACTCCCACCCCTGGCACAGCCCGCTGCTCCTACCGCCCGCTAAGCTAGCGGAACGTGGGCGAAGGAGAGAAAGTCTTAGCGCTGACTTACGGAAGGCTTCCCCATATAAAGATTTATTATCTATGCTATCGGTCATTGAGTAATACTTACGCTTAGAGGGTGGTCCCCGTTTCTCGCGTAAAAGCGATCAGAATTCGAACACGCCGCCCTTTTCGAGAATGTTATGAACATTTTTAGGGGACTACCCCGCATTCAATGTGCATCATTGTTGGGTAGGCAAGGGCAAAATGTGGTTTCGTCATATATGCAAAACTGGTGTTTTGTCGTAACATAGTTGCGTTCAAGAAACTTATGAATGCAAAGGTGACAAATTTATAATGGACAAGAAAATTAGTAAGGAAAATTACTCGTACATAGGTTGCAAAAAATTTACGACGTGTAATGAAAATATATGAGCAATTTTATATTTTACTAACAATTGCATAAGAAAAATTTACTATCAACTTAGGGAGATTACTATTTTTTTTTTTGAATATTAAGAACCATAGAACTCAGAGAACATAATGTTATATATGAGAATTTATTTCCTCTAAGTAAAGGTTACAAAAAGATATTTTATAGATAAGTTATGAGGATATTTACGTGCTCCATTCATTAGGCGTGGCAAATAATTGGAGTATTGCAAATCATCAAATCCATAGAATTTATGGCGATAAAAGGGATACTACGAGTTTTATCACGCAAAAAAATTTTAGGAATACATTTTTAGTAATGATATTTTCCTCATGCATCCAAGAATAATAGATAGGTCAAAGACACGATTCTTAGACCCTTTATTGTCCACACCGAATTATCGTGACCCCATTTCATTCAAACTTCAAATCGGTAAAGGACTAACGAAGAGCGACGTGATATGATCTTTGAGCTTGGTCTTAGAATTGGTGTAATGATCTCCGTTGGTGTATAACACATCAATCACCCGCGAGAGGTTGAGAATTAGCGTAAGAACCGGCGTCGGGGCCGCGGTCGGGCGAAGAAACTCTTCATTGATGTCCTTCCAGGCATCATCTACTCGTTTCAGGAGTTCCTCCTCAACTTCCGACTCCGAGGCACCATTTTCTTTCATGAGCAACTCCACCGAAGATGCCACGTGCCCCCTCTTTTGCTCATGCTGTATGTCGACGACATTGGTGTGATTAGTAGGTTGACATCGTTTCCGGTCGAGCAGTGGTCGAACAGATTTAGTCAGATCATCGGAGGACAATTATGTTCGTATTATACCTGGTGAGAAGCAATGTCATCCTTGAGCCTACATATGATTTGGGAAGCCTTCAAGATCTTGCAGTTGCCGAGCATCCATTCAAAAGCATCTCTTGTGACCACATCGCCCATTCCTACAAGTCCTGTGATCGATATCACTTCGTATCCTGTCGTTAACAATGCAAGGGGCATGTATTCCTCCAGCGTCGGTGTGTAGCCAGTATGGAACCATTTGGCTTCGTGGAAGTAACCTCTCGCTTGCTTTTTCATCTGAGGAATTCAAACAATAAACAAGAATGTTGGGTTCTTGAAAGAGAAAAACTTCGTTGGATGAATGTAAAATGCGCGGATGATGCTTACAGCTTCTTTTGCGTAGGCTATTTGATACGATCTTCCTCTCGTGGCCAGTTCATTCCCGATTCCATCGTACAAATCGAGAAGCTCCTTATAATAAGCTTGCATGTATTGCGGTAGGCCATCCATGGCAGCAATATCCCACCTGAATTTGAGCCCTCGAAAATGACACACTTGCTCTACACAAATTCGAAAGTTTGAGAGAGATAACGTGGATCACGTACCTCTCAATTGCTTCTGTGAAGGGTACAAGTTCTTCCACTGTACCGTAGACGTCGTATATATCGTCAAGAATGGAAATCATGGCGGTCACTTTGGTTAGTATATCTCTACCCACAGCAAACTCCGGCTGGAAATATGCTCCCACTATCCAGAAGAACAACTCCGCAATCCTGTCTCTACTGAATGGGAACTTCCTCGCGACATCTATGTCCTTCCACCACCTATGATCAAAGGAATACGAGCATCATCTAAAGTACGTTAGCCCGATGAACTTGCAAAGGACATTCAAAAGCGCTATTTAGAAGGGTAAATTGAAACCAGACGAGGAAACCTTTGAAAAACGCAACAGAATACTACTATCAAGTGAAGTTAGATGACCTTGTAATCTTGCCGAGTTCCTTCTGGTGTTGCTCTTGCAGTAAGTTGAAATCTAGTTTAGCCAAGGTGAGCAAGACCTCGTCATGTGAAGGCTCTTCTTGGTAGAGTGAAATATAATGCCTCGCCACGAGTCTGGGTAAACCCCTGCGAAGCGGCTGCTTTAGGGCTTGACTCGCTTGTTTCGCAAGACTAGTGCTCGCGTTCTTTTCATTGATCGACTCAAGGCGACTTATAGCGAAAGGGAGTGCTTCTTCCAGAACAGCGTCGCTATGGCACCTTAAATGGCAGGCTTCGTATAAGCTCAGCAATCCACGCACATCCGTGACGAGCGATTCCTTGAAGTTGCCTTCATTGTCCTTGAATTTGTTAAATACCTCTGTGCGACCAATCAACATGGGAAAAAAGGCATAAATTGAAATTAGGAAGGTGATAAACCTAGCTAATGTTCTATGTTTCCTTTTACTCTTTTACCTTGAAATTCGAATGAGCAATAGTTAATTTTGTGGCATCAATTTTCTAAAGAAGGAATTCTTAATGGGTTTCTTATCGGATGGTTCATTAATTTTAAAACTTACCCGATGAAATATTGTGACCTTGTTGTCGCAGCAATCGAAACATAAGAGCAACCATGTGAAGGTCATCTACCTTGAAATCTCCATGATCAAGTTGAGAGTAACTTTTGTGGATTTGTTCCAATTGTTCATCTATTTCTCGTTCAAAATGGTAGTCAATTCCCAAGCGTTGAATTTGATCAATCAAGTGAAGCATTTGTGAAGGCTTATCTGCGGCATCAGTCAGCATCTTCCTCACCTCTCCTTTCAATTCCTCAACTTGTCCCTCCACTCTTCCAAGGAATTTAAACTTCTGCAAAATATAAAATCGGCTATTGCGAATAAATGCAAGCATGTGATATGCATGTATTACAAAACAAACAAACAAACTCAAAGGAAAGCGAAGTTACTGTGAAAGATAATATAATGTTTACTTTGTTACAAAACCACAAAACAAGTTACGATACAAGGCAGATTGTGCATATTAAAAAACCAATACATATTCTCAGAAAAGTGGATTAATGATAAAGACTGGAGTCATTTTATTTTAAACTTCATATAGATGAAATCTAACACTATTCTCTACAATCGTTGACCAAATCAATTCGTATAGGTGGAGTGGCACAATTGACCAAATTAAAACAAAATCTGAATACCCGAGAAAGCAAAGATAGATTCAAAAGTCGAATTCCCCAAAGATCATTTGTAAATACTTCGCTTGAACAAACAGTGGAATTACAGCGGAAATGATCAAGCCAACGACATATTTCGGCTACTAAGACATAGTCCTAAGCCAACATGAAGAGTACACGAGGAAGAAAACCTTTTTCTTAATAGCAGTTCATTCTTTAAACTTGAAGAGAATACATTATTTTCCACAAACATGAAGAGGCAAAGAGTTGAGAGCTTGCAGGCAGAAGAAGAGCTCAAAGCTGTCCAAAGCAGCCCTAGCTAGTTTCACCATATTTGCCCTGCGTTCAAATATAGTGTGATTGGTATGATCCATCATATACTTCACAACATGTAAGTATACATTTTTTCATTAAAGGGCGATTGCAAAGTTCTTCCGGTTATACATTTTTGTAGACAAATGTTTCTTGAACATGTAAAATGGGCGACTTACATAGTGATGAAGGATATGAAGTTTTCTTATACGTAACCAATTTATCAAGCACAATTGCGATTGATGCTGACCAATGATATAAGAATCAGAGTGCATTCGTTTCACAAAAAACTTCGTGATAAAAGAAAATAATTTTCATGAAAAGCATTAAGGGAGGTGGTTAGTTTTTATTTGTTACGTGATTTAGAGAAATCGATCATCCGTCTTACCCAAAAGGGTAATTATTTCACACAATCTATGTTTGTAGTTTTCATTCCATGGAAAACGTTTTTCTATAGATTGATTAGTTTTCCGTCATCAAATGCTGAATAGTCAAAAAATAATTTTCGGGAAAATAATTTTCCTTCAAAGAAACGGACCCTCGATTCTTCGATGCTATCAATCATCGGGAACACAAAGACTTTTGCTAAGTCTCCAAAATGCAATTGCAAGAAAACAAAGGAAGAAGACTTTAGAAAAGAATTACTAACCGTTGAGTTGGAGGGAGAAGCATATTTGAGGAAGTAATCGCCCCATATGCTCTCATGATATTCTGCTGACCGGCGTTCGGCCATGCCGCTGCTTCTTCCTTTACTCGGAGAAGAAGATGGAATTGCCGACACCTGAACCGACATGTTCCCCACTGTTTCCGTGCTTTGTATGTGGATGTCGGACCACTACGCAAACTGAAGGCTAAGGAGAGGCTTCTGCTGCGTTGCAAAGCATCAGACACTTGATGGGTATTTATAGACAACGTGTTCAAAGCCACCTTAATACTTGGATTTATTTTTTTTACTTATCACTTTTTAATAAATGATAATACTGGTGATATTATTCCGTGCGAAAACGAGTTATTCTACCTATAATATAAGCACTCCTACCTGTCCTTCCTTTGTTAGAAAAATAATTGGGAAGAATGGAATCAGATTTTGAGGCGTGAATACATTATTTTTAAGGAATTATTTGCTCCACAATTTAGCTAATGATTACTCACAAAAATTCTCCGAGTTATAACTCAAAATGAGAATACCATGTAGCAATTTTGGTATTTCTCCAAGAAATCTCAACACGACACAATTGGAGGATAAATTCTATATCTTTTAAACCAAAAGAAAATTGAAGAAGTAAAAAATATTAAGTGAGATTCGACATATAATAATAATTTTGAAACCTTTTTGTGAAAAGACATACTGTTTCAAAAGTACACAATTTTTTCATGTTTTTAAAACTAGAAATTCAGTATTCTTATTTAAGAAGACCATTGATTAGTGCTAAATGCGCCAATAATTCGTGCATTCACACACGGATACAGTATGGGCTAGTTCACTTTCCCCATGGACTTCAATTTTAAGCAAGAAGGTTTCCACTTATATACTGGACCACGCAAGTATTTTTCAGAAGTAGGACAATCCCCCACTTTGTTTGTTCAAAAAAACTATCACTAGCCTTCATACAACAACCAATACTAGTATCACCAGCCGTCAAAATCCAGATTGCTAGTCTAGTTTGGAAATCCAAGGGATATGTTTGTTAAATGTCAGTTGTTGTGTTACCAAGAACAGTCCCTATGGTACCGAACTGGTTATAAGTTATTTCATTAGTTTTTCCAAACCCTAGGTTAGACTATATAACTAATGTTTTGTATTGATCGTGGGCGGTAGTGATGTTACCAAAAGAATGTCAATTTGTAGGTGGT
Source organism: Rhodomyrtus psidioides (assembly GCA_021437785.1). NCBI lineage: Eukaryota > Viridiplantae > Streptophyta > Magnoliopsida > Myrtales > Myrtaceae > Rhodomyrtus > Rhodomyrtus psidioides. The sequence continues at coordinate 4,497,422 of JAILYB010000015.1, read as the reverse complement.
AGGAGGATGAAGCCACCCTAAGCAAGACATAGGAGCTGCCGGAGTCCTTCATCTTAGAAGTAAAATAAGATTTGAAAGAGATATTTTCATTTCGAATTTCAAACGAAGTGAGTTTAAATGGTATCCATGTACCGTATAGTCACAACCTTCTAACTAATTAAGAAAAAACTATCATAAAATTAGTGCGCTAAAAAAAAAATCATAGAAAAATAATATAAATGGTCATTGAACTTTAGTTTATGTTCAATATTGTTTCTAACTTTTTTATCTATATAATATGGACCCTGGCCAATGTTCATGAACGATATTACACAATGGATCAAAGTTCAATGATTTTGAAATTCAATTTAAGGAACTCACCTGGACCCTATTGTCTCGATGGACTGCTACTATGGATTTATTACTTTCCAAGTGGTAGAACCGAGCGTCTTTTCTCTTCCGCATCCACTCTGGCATGTTACATCACGGATCTTGCTGCTCTAGGTGTTAAAACAATTATTCTATTAACTGAAACGCTTTTCTTTACAAATTCGTATCTCCTTCTCGTACAGTTCAAGTCCTCCATCTTAATCCATTCTTTGTACTTATAAAATTCGTATATTGAGTTCTAATTGTATTATAATGTTTCGAGGGAAGATTCTTATTCGCGCATTATCTAGCTCGTACTCCACCATTAAACCATTTATGTTTTTGTACCTGGAAAAATTTAAGATGGGCTATTGTGCTTGTGAAACGAATGTTATAGCCCCCTAATTACTTTTTTTATGGAGTCAAAAATCTCTCTCCATCCTTTATGTTGAAATATGTCTCGAGTTTGAGCTTGATGCGAAAAATTTGAAATTACGGATAAGACTTAATCGCAAGATTAAAGTGGAAGTTGAAATCTTCTACGGACGTTCGAAATCAATTAAACCCGTAAAAAGAATATATCATGTTCTACAAGAGATAAGGAATAAAAGGATGAAAGTCCAATCTTGGACTTTACCTTTGACCGAATCCTAAAGGAATTCAATGGTGGAGTTTCCTCTTTATGACCCTCCAATATATATATATATATATTCTCTCTCCACGATTTAAAATTTTTCGCCAGCCTCTACATCTTGCTGGTGAGCGAACCATTCTAGAATTCTCCCTCAATAAATCGTGGTCATACTCTCGCAAATGGTATTAGATGAAAACGCCTCTGATCGTGCCCGCCTAAGCTCGCTATAATAAGTGTGTTCAATATGATTCAGATAATTATAGAATGAGTAATATAGGTCTATCATCTTTGGTGCAGGAAAACTCCCCATAAAATATGGGATTGATCTGAATAGATCTGGATGAAAACTCAAGTAATATGTTGAAAATGTGTCTCGAGCTTGAGCCTGAAGCCAAATTCTGAATATTTCTAATCGAATATTTGTGGACGACATCAAAAAAAAAAAAACAACGTGCAAGATTTGTAGGGTCGATCATGAAGATATATTCAACGGAAGATTTCATGCATTGTTAATCAAGAAAAAGGATAATGCATGTTGGTGCTCAGAAAGAAGAATAGGTGCTATTGATTTGCTTTCCCAATTGCAAGCTGGAGTCTTGGTCAAGAAAAGGGGAGTCCACGTGCAAATCTGCCAAGAGAAGGAAAGAAATAAAGTAAAAAAAAAGTCAAAAGGGAAAGTCCATCTTGGACATTTATTTCTTGGGATGATCAAATCTTTATCCTCTGATTAACTCCATTGAAGAAGGCTATATGCATGTGCTCATCAGTCAGACGAAAAAAACGAAGATATAAAAAGAAAAGGCGTGGGTCTCCGAGCGGTGAGCGTGCTGAAAGGCTAAGTTGGAAGCGTCGTTCATCGAGCGCTTGTGCAGAGGACTCTTCGTGAAGCTTGAAGTGCCGTCTTGTTGTCGAGTGCTTGAGAGGGTTCACTTTCATTGGTTTTGTTCGTGGAATTACATCAAGAATTCAAGTGTCGAAGCCGGTTAAATCTTGAGATTAGATTTGTGTTTTAATTCCTTTGCAAGATTGAGACATTATTTAACTAGGAATTAGGGGCTAAACACTGTGTACGTTCTTGGATGTAATTGGGGCTTGGGAAACACCGAGAGTGTTTGAGTGACTCGAGCGTGGTTTGTAATCTCAGTGTATCGCTCGTTCTATAGTGGAATTCGTTGCTTCTCTCCCCGTGGACGTAGGCCTCTACGACCGAACCACGTACATCTGGTGTTCAATTTACTTTACTCGTTCTGTCTATTTATTTGATCGATCGCTTGGTTCCGCACAACATAATTTATCCAGGCATTGAGAATAAGAAATAAAAAGCAGATAACGGACTTGTCTGTTATTCCAATGCCTACAGTAGTAGTTGTGCTTCCTAGTTGTTCCTCGCGCCTCTTAAATTTGGTCTCTCCCCCTATCTCTCTCCATTGCTGTTGGGGTACATGTTGTCGGCTAGATTGACCATGACAAGAGCATGTTTATAAGGCTTTGTTCAGCACTGATTAGGTTTTCCTTTATTTATTTTGACCTTTTGTGGTGATTCTCGCAAAATCTCCCCGCACTTGGATTTGCGTAAATTCTTCGCTCCATCCCGATTCCATTCGCGCCTTTTGTGTCCAAGCGCGGAACCAGAGAGCAATTTCGATCACTCTCCAATGATATATGTGGTTTGAATAGGAGTTTACTTCAACAATAGTAAGCTGATATTGATGCTAATAGGTTTTCTATTGTATACTCCATCCTGCAAAAAAAAAAAAAAATCTCTCCATGTTTGGTGTAGTTGTCCAAAAAATAATATTACCTCGATGGACGAAATTTAGGCTACTTATAGTGTTATTACCTCCATGAAGGAGCGTATACTTAATTTACTATGAAAATTTTCAGGTAATTACACTAATCTAACTGGCACCACCATTAGGTTTCAATAAATTTAACTGTTGTTGACAAGCTTTATCTTTCCTTTCTCAGGGATCCTTGATATTTTTCATAATTTCTTTTCCGGACGACTGTGTAGTTGGTGGACTTCAATGTAGCCCAACTTTCTAAATCTATTTTGTTCTTTCTTAATGATCTCGGCAAAAGAAATAGTAAATTATGTTAACAAATTACAATCCATTTTTCTATTACTTAGCAAATGCTTAAACTTGTTAAACAAAACAAAAGAGATTATCGCTGTGATTTTAACTCCACTCATGTCCTTTCAGAGCTGGGTAAGTGGAGGGAAGGATGAGAAGAAGTTATGAACGTAAGCGGTGCACATGAAACGACCCCTATAAGAGAAAGCCACGCAACCAGAGTTCCCCAACGTATACAAGGCAAGTGGCTATTAATGGATAAATTGGGATGGGCTGTGTGTCCATTATTTCTACCCCCGTCAGGGGGAATGGGCGGAGGGTTCATAATAGGCACCCCCACCCCTGGCACAGCCCGCTGCTCCTACCGCCCGCTAAGCTAGCGGAACGTGGGCGAAGGAGAGAAAGTCTTAGCGCTGACTTACGGAAGGCTTCCCCATATAAAGATTTATTATCTATGCTATCGGTCATTGAGTAATACTTACGCTTAGAGGGTGGTCCCCGTTTCTCGCGTAAAAGCGATCAGAATTCGAACACGCCGCCCTTTTCGAGAATGTTATGAACATTTTTAGGGGACTACCCCGCATTCAATGTGCATCATTGTTGGGTAGGCAAGGGCAAAATGTGGTTTCGTCATATATGCAAAACTGGTGTTTTGTCGTAACATAGTTGCGTTCAAGAAACTTATGAATGCAAAGGTGACAAATTTATAATGGACAAGAAAATTAGTAAGGAAAATTACTCGTACATAGGTTGCAAAAAATTTACGACGTGTAATGAAAATATATGAGCAATTTTATATTTTACTAACAATTGCATAAGAAAAATTTACTATCAACTTAGGGAGATTACTATTTTTTTTTTTTGAATATTAAGAACCATAGAACTCAGAGAACATAATGTTATATATGAGAATTTATTTCCTCTAAGTAAAGGTTACAAAAAGTTATTTTATAGATAAGTTATGAGGATATTTACGTGCTCCATTCATTAGGCGTGGCAAATAATTGGAGTATTGCAAATCATCAAATCCATAGAATTTATGGCGATAAAAGGGATACTACGAGTTTTATCACGCAAAAAAATTTTAGGAATACATTTTTAGTAATGATATTTTCCTCATGCATCCAAGAATAATAGATAGGTCAAAGACACGATTCTTAGACCCTTTATTGTCCACACCGAATTATCGTGACCCCATTTCATTCAAACTTCAAATCGGTAAAGGACTAACGAAGAGCGACGTGATATGATCTTTGAGCTTGGTCTTAGAATTGGTGTAATGATCTCCGTTGGTGTATAACACATCAATCACCCGCGAGAGGTTGAGAATTAGCGTGAGAACCGGCGTCGGGGCCGCGGTCGGGCGAAGAAACTCTTCATTGATGTCCTTCCAGGCATCATCTACTCGTTTCAGGAGTTCCTCCTCAACTTCCGACTCCGAGGCACCATTTTCTTTCATGAGCAACTCCACCGAAGATGCCACGTGCCCCCTCTTTTGCTCATGCTGTATGTCGACGACATTGGTGTGATTAGTAGGTTGACATCGTTTCCGGTCGAGCAGTGGTCGAACAGATTTAGTCAGATCATCGGAGGACAATTATGTTCGTATTATACCTGGTGAGAAGCAATGTCATCCTTGAGCCTACATATGATTTGGGAAGCCTTCAAGATCTTGCAGTTGCCGAGCATCCATTCAAAAGCATCTCTTGTGACCACATCGCCCATTCCTACAAGTCCTGTGATCGATATCACTTCGTATCCTGTCGTTAACAATGCAAGGGGCATGTATTCCTCCAGCGTCGGTGTGTAGCCAGTATGGAACCATTTGGCTTCGTGGAAGTAACCTCTCGCTTGCTTTTTCATCTGAGGAATTCAAACAATAAACAAGAATGTTGGGTTCTTGAAAGAGAAAAACTTCGTTGGATGAATGTAAAATGCGCGGATGATGCTTACAGCTTCTTTTGCGTAGGCTATTTGATACGATCTTCCTCTCGTGGCCAGTTCATTCCCGATTCCATCGTACAAATCGAGAAGCTCCTTATAATAAGCTTGCATGTATTGCGGTAGGCCATCCATGGCAGCAATATCCCACCTGAATTTGAGCCCTCGAAAATGACACACTTGCTCTACACAAATTCGAAAGTTTGAGAGAGATAACGTGGATCACGTACCTCTCAATTGCTTCTGTGAAGGGTACAAGTTCTTCCACTGTACCGTAGACGTCGTATATATCGTCAAGAATGGAAATCATGGCGGTCACTTTGGTTAGTATATCTCTACCCACAGCAAACTCCGGCTGGAAATATGCTCCCACTATCCAGAAGAACAACTCCGCAATCCTGTCTCTACTGAATGGGAACTTCCTCGCGACATCTATGTCCTTCCACCACCTATGATCAAAGGAATACGAGCATCATCTAAAGTACGTTAGCCCGTTGAACTTGCCAAGGACATTCAAAAGCGCTATTTAGAAGGGTAAATTGAAACCAGACGAGGAAACCTTTGAAAAACGCAACAGAATACTACTATCAAGTGAAGTTAGATGACCTTGTAATCTTGCCGAGTTCCTTCTGGTGTTGCTCTTGCAGTAAGTTGAAATCTAGTTTAGCCAAGGTGAGCAAGACCTCGTCATGTGAAGGCTCTTCTTGGTAGAGTGAAATATAATGCCTCGCCACGAGTCTGGGTAAACCCCTGCGAAGCGGCTGCTTTAGGGCTTGACTCGCTTGTTTCGCAAGACTAGTGCTCGCGTTCTTTTCATTGATCGACTCAAGGCGACTTATAGCGAAAGGGAGTGCTTCTTCCAGAACAGCGTCGCTATGGCACCTTAAATGGCAGGCTTCGTATAAGCTCAGCAATCCACGCACATCCGTGACGAGCGATTCCTTGAAGTTGCCTTCATTGTCCTTGAATTTGTTAAATACCTCTGTGCGACCAATCAACATGGGAAAAAAGGCATAAATTGAAATTAGGAAGGTGATAAACCTAGCTAATGTTCTATGTTTCCTTTTACTCTTTTACCTTGAAATTCGAATGAGCAATAGTTAATTTTGTGGCATCAATTTTCTAAAGAAGGAATTCTTAATGGGTTTCTTATCGGATGGTTCATTAATTTTAAAACTTACCCGATGAAATATTGTGACCTTGTTGTCGCAGCAATCGAAACATAAGAGCAACCATGTGAAGGTCATCTACCTTGAAATCTCCATGATCAAGTTGAGAGTAACTTTTGTGGATTTGTTCCAATTGTTCATCTATTTCTCGTTCAAAATGGTAGTCAATTCCCAAGCGTTGAATTTGATCAATCAAGTGAAGCATTTGTGAAGGCTTATCTGCGGCATCAGTCAGCATCTTCCTCACCTCTCCTTTCAATTCCTCAACTTGTCCCTCCACTCTTCCAAGGAATTTAAACTTCTGCAAAATATAAAATCGGCTATTGCGAATAAATGCAAGCATGTGATATGCATGTATTACAAAACAAACAAACAAACTCAAAGGAAAGCGAAGTTACTGTGAAAGATAATATAATGTTTACTTTGTTACAAAACCACAAAACAAGTTACGATACAAGGCAGATTGTGCATATTAAAAAACCAATACATATTCTCAGAAAAGTGGATTAATGATAAAGACTGGAGTCATTTTATTTTAAACTTCATATAGATGAAATCTAACACTATTCTCTACAATCGTTGACCAAATCAATTCGTATAGGTGGAGTGGCACAATTGACCAAATTAAAACAAAAGCTGAATACCCGAGAAAGCAAAGATAGATTCAAAAGTCGAATTCCCCAAAGATCATTTGTAAATACTTCGCTTGAACAAACAGTGGAATTACAGCGGAAATGATCAAGCCAACGACATATTTCGGCTACTAAGACATAGTCCTAAGCCAACATGAAGAGTACACGAGGAAGAAAACCTTTTTCTTACTAGCAGTTCATTCTTTAAACTTGAAGAGAATACATTATTTTCCACAAACATGAAGAGGCAAAGAGTTGAGAGCTTGCAGGCAGAAGAAGAGCTCAAAGCTGTCCAAAGCAGCCCTAGCTAGTTTCACCATATTTGCCCCGCGTTCAAATATAGTGTGATTGGTATGATCCATCATATACTTCACAACATGTAAGTATACATTTTTTCATTAAAGGGCGATTGCAAAGTTCTTCCAGTTATACATTTTTGTAGACAAATGTTTCTTGAACATGTAAAATGGGCGACTTACATAGTGATGAAGGATATGAAGTTTTCTTATACGTAACCAATTTATCAAGCACAATTGCGATTGATGCTGACCAATGATATAAGAATCAGAGTGCATTCGTTTCACAAAAAACTTCGTGATAAAAGAAAATAATTTTCATGAAAAGCATTAAGGGAGGTGGTTAGTTTTTATTTGTTACGTGATTTAGAGAAATCGATCATCCGTCTTACCCAAAAGGGTAATTATTTCACACAATCTATGTTTGTAGTTTTCATTCCATGGAAAACGTTTTTCTATAGATTGATTAGTTTTCCGTCATCAAATGCTGAATAGTCAAAAAATAATTTTCGGGAAAATAATTTTCCTTCAAAGAAACGGACCCTCGATTCTTCGATGCTATCAATCATCGGGAACACAAAGACTTTTGCTAAGTCTCCAAAATGCAATTGCAAGAAAACAAAGGAAGAAGACTTTAGAAAAGAATTACTAACCGTTGAGTTGGAGGGAGAAGCATATTTGAGGAAGTAATCGCCCCATATGCTCTCATGATATTCTGCTGACCGGCGTTCGGCCATGCCGCTGCTTCTTCCTTTACTCGGAGAAGAAGATGGAATTGCCGACACCTGAACCGACATGTTCCCCACTGTTTCCGTGCTTTGTATGTGGATGTCGGACCACTACGCAAACTGAAGGCTAAGGAGAGGCTTCTGCTGCGTTGCAAAGCATCAGACACTTGATGGGTATTTATAGACAACGTGTTCAAAGCCACCTTAATACTTGGATTTATTTTTTTTACTTATCACTTTTTAATAAATGATAATACTGGTGATATTATTCCGTGCGAAAACGAGTTATTCTACCTATAATATAAGCACTCCTACCTGTCCTTCCTTTGTTAGAAAAATAATTGGGAAGAATGGAATCAGATTTTGAGGCGTGAATACATTATTTTTAAGGAATTATTTGCTCCACAATTTAGCTAATGATTACTCACAAAAATTCTCCGAGTTATAACTCAAAATGAGAATACCATGTAGCAATTTTGGTATTTCTCCAAGAAATCTCAACACGACACAATTGGAGGATAAATTCTATATCTTTTAAACCAAAAGAAAATTGAAGAAGTAAAAAATATTAAGTGAGATTCGACATATAATAATAATTTTGAAACCTTTTTGTGAAAAGACATACTGTTTCAAAAGTACACAATTTTTTCATGTTTTTAAAACTAGAAATTCAGTATTCTTATTTAAGAAGACCATTGATTAGTGCTAAATGCGCCAATAATTCGTGCATTCACACACGGATACAGTATGGGCTAGTTCACTTTCCCCATGGACTTCAATTTTAAGCAAGAAGGTTTCCACTTATATACTGGACCACGCAAGTATTTTTCAGAAGTAGGACAATCCCCCACTTTGTTTGTTCAAAAAAACTATCACTAGCCTTCATACAACAACCAATACTAGTATCACCAGCCGTCAAAATCCAGATTGCTAGTCTAGTTTGGAAATCCAAGGGATATGTTTGTTAAATGTCAGTTGTTGTGTTACCAAGAACAGTCCCTATGGTACCGAACTGGTTATAAGTTATTTCATTAGTTTTTCCAAACCCTAGGTTAGACTATATAACTAATGTTTTGTATTGATCGTGGGCGGTAGTGATGTTACCAAAAGAATGTCAATTTGTAGGTGGTAGGAGGATGAAGCCACCCTAAGCAAGACATAGGAGCTGCCGGAGTCCTTCATCTTAGAAGTAAAATAAGATTTGAAAGAGATATTTTCATTTCGAATTTCAAACGAAGTGAGTTTAAATGGTATCCATGTACCGTATAGTCACAACCTTCTAACTAATTAAGAAAAAACTATCATAAAATTAGTGCGCTAAAAAAAAAATCATAGAAAAATAATATAAATGGTCATTGAACTTTAGTTTATGTTCAATATTGTTTCTAACTTTTTTATCTATATAATATGGACCCTGGCCAATGTTCATGAACGATATTACACAATGGATCAAAGTTCAATGATTTTGAAATTCAATTTAAGGAACTCACCTGGACCCTATTGTCTCGATGGACTGCTACTATGGATTTATTACTTTCCAAGTGGTAGAACCGAGCGTCTTTTCTCTTCCGCATCCACTCTGGCATGTTACATCACGGATCTTGCTGCTCTAGGTGTTAAAACAATTATTCTATTAACTGAAACGCTTTTCTTTACAAATTCGTATCTCCTTCTCGTACAGTTCAAGTCCTCCTTTGTACTTATAAAATTCGTATATTGAGTTCTAATTGTATTATAATGTTTCGAGGGAAGATTCTTATTCGCGCATTATCTAGCTCGTACTCCACCATTAAACCATTTATGTTTTTGTACCTGGAAAAATTTAAGATGGGCTATTGTGCTTGTGAAACGAATGTTATAGCCCCCTAATTACTTTTTTTATGGAGTCAAAAATCTCTCTCCATCCTTTATGTTGAAATATGTCTCGAGTTTGAGCTTGATGCGAAAAATTTGAAATTACGGATAAGACTTAATCGCAAGATTAAAGTGGAAGTTGAAATCTTCTACGGACGTTCGAAATCAATTAAACCCGTAAAAAGAATATATCATGTTCTACAAGAGATAAGGAATAAAAGGATGAAAGTCCAATCTTGGACTTTACCTTTGACCGAATCCTAAAGGAATTCAATGGTGGAGTTTCCTCTTTATGACCCTCCAATATATATATATATATATATTCTCTCTCCACGATTTAAAATTTTTCGCCAGCCTCTACATCTTGCTGGTGAGCGAACCATTCTAGAATTCTCCCTCAATAAATCGTGGTCATACTCTCGCAAATGGTATTAGATGAAAACGCCTCTGATCGTGCCCGCCTAAGCTCGCTATAATAAGTGTGTTCAATATGATTCAGATAATTATAGAATGAGTAATATAGGTCTATCATCTTTGGTGCAGGAAAACTCCCCATAAAATATGGGATTGATCTGAATAGATCTGGATGAAAACTCAAGTAATATGTTGAAAATGTGTCTCGAGCTTGAGCCTGAAGCCAAATTCTGAATATTTCTAATCGAATATTTGTGGACGACATCAAAAAAAAAAAACAACGTGCAAGATTTGTAGGGTCGATCATGAAGATATATTCAACGGAAGATTTCATGCATTGTTAATCAAGAAAAAGGATAATGCACGTTGGTGCTCAGAAAGAAGAATAGGTGCTATTGATTTGCTTTCCCAATTGCAAGCTGGAGTCTTGGTCAAGAAAAGGGGAGTCCACGTGCAAATCTGCCAAGAGAAGGAAAGAAATAAAGTAAAAAAAAAGTCAAAAGGGAAAGTCCATCTTGGACATTTATTTCTTGGGATGATCAAATCTTTATCCTCTGATTAACTCCATTGAAGAAGGCTATATGCATGTGCTCATCAGTCAGACGAAAAAAACGAAGATATAAAAAGAAAAGGCGTGGGTCTCCGAGCGGTGAGCGTGCTGAAAGGCTAAGTTGGAAGCGTCGTTCATCGAGCGCTTGTGCAGAGGACTCTTCGTGAAGCTTGAAGTGCCGTCTTGTTGTCGAGTGCTTGAGAGGGTTCACTTTCATTGGTTTTGTTCGTGGAATTACATCAAGAATTCAAGTGTCGAAGCCGGTTAAATCTTGAGATTAGATTTGTGTTTTAATTCCTTTGCAAGATTGAGACATTATTTAACTAGGAATTAGGGGCTAAACACTGTGTACGTTCTTGGATGTAATTGGGGCTTGGGAAACACCGAGAGTGTTTGAGTGACTCGAGCGTGGTTTGTAATCTCAGTGTATCGCTCGTTCTATAGTGGAATTCGTTGCTTCTCTCCCCGTGGACGTAGGCCTCTACGACCGAACCACGTACATCTGGTGTTCAATTTACTTTACTCGTTCTGTCTATTTATTTGATCGATCGCTTGGTTCCGCACAACATAATTTATCCAGGCATTGAGAATAAGAAATAAAAAGCAGATAACGGACTTGTCTGTTATTCCAATGCCTACAGTAGTAGTTGTGCTTCCTAGTTGTTCCTCGCGCCTCTTAAATTTGGTCTCTCCCCCTATCTCTCTCCATTGCTGTTGGGGTACATGTTGTCGGCTAGATTGACCATGACAAGAGCATGTTTATAAGGCTTTGTTCAGCACTGATTAGGTTTTCCTTTATTTATTTTGACCTTTTGTGGTGATTCTCGCAAAATCTCCCCGCACTTGGATTTGCGTAAATTCTTCGCTCCATCCCGATTCCATTCGCGCCTTTTGTGTCCAAGCGCGGAACCAGAGAGCAATTTCGATCACTCTCCAATGATATATGTGGTTTGAATAGGAGTTTACTTCAACAATAGTAAGCTGATATTGATGCTAATAGGTTTTCTATTGTATACTCCATCCTGCAAAAAAAAAAAAAAATCTCTCCATGTTTGGTGTAGTTGTCCAAAAAATAATATTACCTCGATGGACGAAATTTAGGCTACTTATAGTGTTATTACCTCCATGAAGGAGCGTATACTTAATTTACTATGAAAATTTTCAGGTAATTACACTAATCTAACTGGCACCACCATTAGGTTTCAATAAATTTAACTGTTGTTGACAAGCTTTATCTTTCCTTTCTCAGGGATCCTTGATATTTTTCATAATTTCTTTTCCGGACGACTGTGTAGTTGGTGGACTTCAATGTAGCCCAACTTTCTAAATCTATTTTGTTCTTTCTTAATGATCTCGGCAAAAGAAATAGTAAATTATGTTAACAAATTACAATCCATTTTTCTATTACTTAGCAAATGCTTAAACTTGTTAAACAAAACAAAAGAGATTATCGCTGTGATTTTAACTCCACTCATGTCCTTTCAGAGCTGGGTAAGTGGAGGGAAGGATGAGAAGAAGTTATGAACGTAAGCGGTGCACATGAAACGACCCCTATAAGAGAAAGCCACGCAACCAGAGTTCCCCAACGTATACAAGGCAAGTGGCTATTAATGGATAAATTGGGATGGGCTGTGTGTCCATTATTTCTACCCCCGTCAGGGGGAATGGGCGGAGGGTTCATAATAGGCACCCCCACCCCTGGCACAGCCCGCTGCTCCTACCGCCCGCTAAGCTAGCGGAACGTGGGCGAAGGAGAGAAAGTCTTAGCGCTGACTTACGGAAGGCTTCCCCATATAAAGATTTATTATCTATGCTATCGGTCATTGAGTAATACTTACGCTTAGAGGGTGGTCCCCGTTTCTCGCGTAAAAGCGATCAGAATTCGAACACGCCGCCCTTTTCGAGAATGTTATGAACATTTTTAGGGGACTACCCCGCATTCAATGTGCATCATTGTTGGGTAGGCAAGGGCAAAATGTGGTTTCGTCATATATGCAAAACTGGTGTTTTGTCGTAACATAGTTGCGTTCAAGAAACTTATGAATGCAAAGGTGACAAATTTATAATGGACAAGAAAATTAGTAAGGAAAATTACTCGTACATAGGTTGCAAAAAATTTACGACGTGTAATGAAAATATATGAGCAATTTTATATTTTACTAACAATTGCATAAGAAAAATTTACTATCAACTTAGGGAGATTACTATTTTTTTTTTTTGAATATTAAGAACCATAGAACTCAGAGAACATAATGTTATATATGAGAATTTATTTCCTCTAAGTAAAGGTTACAAAAAGTTATTTTATAGATAAGTTATGAGGATATTTACGTGCTCCATTCATTAGGCGTGGCAAATAATTGGAGTATTGCAAATCATCAAATCCATAGAATTTATGGCGATAAAAGGGATACTACGAGTTTTATCACGCAAAAAAATTTTAGGAATACATTTTTAGTAATGATATTTTCCTCATGCATCCAAGAATAATAGATAGGTCAAAGACACGATTCTTAGACCCTTTATTGTCCACACCGAATTATCATGACCCCATTTCATTCAAACTTCAAATCGGTAAAGGACTAACGAAGAGCGACGTGATATGATCTTTGAGCTTGGTCTTAGAATTGGTGTAATGATCTCCGTTGGTGTATAACACATCAATCACCCGCGAGAGGTTGAGAATTAGCGTGAGAACCGGCGTCGGGGCCGCGGTCGGGCGAAGAAACTCTTCATTGATGTCCTTCCAGGCATCATCTACTCGTTTCAGGAGTTCCTCCTCAACTTCCGACTCCGAGGCACCATTTTCTTTCATGAGCAACTCCACCGAAGATGCCACGTGCCCCCTCTTTTGCTCATGCTGTATGTCGACGACATTGGTGTGATTAGTAGGTTGACATCGTTTCCGGTCGAGCAGTGGTCGAACAGATTTAGTCAGATCATCGGAGGACAATTATGTTCGTATTATACCTGGTGAGAAGCAATGTCATCCTTGAGCCTACATATGATTTGGGAAGCCTTCAAGATCTTGCAGTTGCCGAGCATCCATTCAAAAGCATCTCTTGTGACCACATCGCCCATTCCTACAAGTCCTGTGATCGATATCACTTCGTATCCTGTCGTTAACAATGCAAGGGGCATGTATTCCTCCAGCGTCGGTGTGTAGCCAGTATGGAACCATTTGGCTTCGTGGAAGTAACCTCTCGCTTGCTTTTTCATCTGAGGAATTCAAACAATAAACAAGAATGTTGGGTTCTTGAAAGAGAAAAACTTCGTTGGATGAATGTAAAATGCGCGGATGATGCTTACAGCTTCTTTTGCGTAGGCTATTTGATACGATCTTCCTCTCGTGGCCAGTTCATTCCCGATTCCATCGTACAAATCGAGAAGCTCCTTATAATAAGCTTGCATGTATTGCGGTAGGCCATCCATGGCAGCAATATCCCACCTGAATTTGAGCCCTCGAAAATGACACACTTGCTCTACACAAATTCGAAAGTTTGAGAGAGATAACGTGGATCACGTACCTCTCAATTGCTTCTGTGAAGGGTACAAGTTCTTCCACTGTACCGTAGACGTCGTATATATCGTCAAGAATGGAAATCATGGCGGTCACTTTGGTTAGTATATCTCTACCCACAGCAAACTCCGGCTGGAAATATGCTCCCACTATCCAGAAGAACAACTCCGCAATCCTGTCTCTACTGAATGGGAACTTCCTCGCGACATCTATGTCCTTCCACCACCTATGATCAAAGGAATACGAGCATCATCTAAAGTACGTTAGCCCGTTGAACTTGCCAAGGACATTCAAAAGCGCTATTTAGAAGGGTAAATTGAAACCAGACGAGGAAACCTTTGAAAAACGCAACAGAATACTACTATCAAGTGAAGTTAGATGACCTTGTAATCTTGCCGAGTTCCTTCTGGTGTTGCTCTTGCAGTAAGTTGAAATCTAGTTTAGCCAAGGTGAGCAAGACCTCGTCATGTGAAGGCTCTTCTTGGTAGAGTGAAATATAATGCCTCGCCACGAGTCTGGGTAAACCCCTGCGAAGCGGCTGCTTTAGGGCTTGACTCGCTTGTTTCGCAAGACTAGTGCTCGCGTTCTTTTCATTGATCGACTCAAGGCGACTTATAGCGAAAGGGAGTGCTTCTTCCAGAACAGCGTCGCTATGGCACCTTAAATGGCAGGCTTCGTATAAGCTCAGCAATCCACGCACATCCGTGACGAGCGATTCCTTGAAGTTGCCTTCATTGTCCTTGAATTTGTTAAATACCTCTGTGCGACCAATCAACATGGGAAAAAAGGCATAAATTGAAATTAGGAAGGTGATAAACCTAGCTAATGTTCTATGTTTCCTTTTACTCTTTTACCTTGAAATTCGAATGAGCAATAGTTAATTTTGTGGCATCAATTTTCTAAAGAAGGAATTCTTAATGGGTTTCTTATCGGATGGTTCATTAATTTTAAAACTTACCCGATGAAATATTGTGACCTTGTTGTCGCAGCAATCGAAACATAAGAGCAACCATGTGAAGGTCATCTACCTTGAAATCTCCATGATCAAGTTGAGAGTAACTTTTGTGGATTTGTTCCAATTGTTCATCTATTTCTCGTTCAAAATGGTAGTCAATTCCCAAGCGTTGAATTTGATCAATCAAGTGAAGCATTTGTGAAGGCTTATCTGCGGCATCAGTCAGCATCTTCCTCACCTCTCCTTTCAATTCCTCAACTTGTCCCTCCACTCTTCCAAGGAATTTAAACTTCTGCAAAATATAAAATCGGCTATTGCGAATAAATGCAAGCATGTGATATGCATGTATTACAAAACAAACAAACAAACTCAAAGGAAAGCGAAGTTACTGTGAAAGATAATATAATGTTTACTTTGTTACAAAACCACAAAACAAGTTACGATACAAGGCAGATTGTGCATATTAAAAAACCAATACATATTCTCAGAAAAGTGGATTAATGATAAAGACTGGAGTCATTTTATTTTAAACTTCATATAGATGAAATCTAACACTATTCTCTACAATCGTTGACCAAATCAATTCGTATAGGTGGAGTGGCACAATTGACCAAATTAAAACAAAATCTGAATACCCGAGAAAGCAAAGATAGATTCAAAAGTCGAATTCCCCAAAGATCATTTGTAAATACTTCGCTTGAACAAACAGTGGAATTACAGCGGAAATGATCAAGCCAACGACATATTTCGGCTACTAAGACATAGTCCTAAGCCAACATGAAGAGTACACGAGGAAGAAAACCTTTTTCTTAATAGCAGTTCATTCTTTAAACTTGAAGAGAATACATTATTTTCCACAAACATGAAGAGGCAAAGAGTTGAGAGCTTGCAGGCAGAAGAAGAGCTCAAAGCTGTCCAAAGCAGCCCTAGCTAGTTTCACCATATTTGCCCTGCGTTCAAATATAGTGTGATTGGTATGATCCATCATATACTTCACAACATGTAAGTATACATTTTTTCATTAAAGGGCGATTGCAAAGTTCTTCCGGTTATACATTTTTGTAGACAAATGTTTCTTGAACATGTAAAATGGGCGACTTACATAGTGATGAAGGATATGAAGTTTTCTTATACGTAACCAATTTATCAAGCACAATTGCGATTGATGCTGACCAATGATATAAGAATCAGAGTGCATTCGTTTCACAAAAAACTTCGTGATAAAAGAAAATAATTTTCATGAAAAGCATTAAGGGAGGTGGTTAGTTTTTATTTGTTACGTGATTTAGAGAAATCGATCATCCGTCTTACCCAAAAGGGTAATTATTTCACACAATCTATGTTTGTAGTTTTCATTCCATGGAAAACGTTTTTCTATAGATTGATTAGTTTTCCGTCATCAAATGCTGAATAGTCAAAAAATAATTTTCGGGAAAATAATTTTCCTTCAAAGAAACGGACCCTCGATTCTTCGATGCTATCAATCATCGGGAACACAAAGACTTTTGCTAAGTCTCCAAAATGCAATTGCAAGAAAACAAAGGAAGAAGACTTTAGAAAAGAATTACTAACCGTTGAGTTGGAGGGAGAAGCATATTTGAGGAAGTAATCGCCCCATATGCTCTCATGATATTCTGCTGACCGGCGTTCGGCCATGCCGCTGCTTCTTCCTTTACTCGGAGAAGAAGATGGAATTGCCGACACCTGAACCGACATGTTCCCCACTGTTTCCGTGCTTTGTATGTGGATGTCGGACCACTACGCAAACTGAAGGCTAAGGAGAGGCTTCTGCTGCGTTGCAAAGCATCAGACACTTGATGGGTATTTATAGACAACGTGTTCAAAGCCACCTTAATACTTGGATTTATTTTTTTTACTTATCACTTTTTAATAAATGATAATACTGGTGATATTATTCCGTGCGAAAACGAGTTATTCTACCTATAATATAAGCACTCCTACCTGTCCTTCCTTTGTTAGAAAAATAATTGGGAAGAATGGAATCAGATTTTGAGGCGTGAATACATTATTTTTAAGGAATTATTTGCTCCACAATTTAGCTAATGATTACTCACAAAAATTCTCCGAGTTATAACTCAAAATGAGAATACCATGTAGCAATTTTGGTATTTCTCCAAGAAATCTCAACACGACACAATTGGAGGATAAATTCTATATCTTTTAAACCAAAAGAAAATTGAAGAAGTAAAAAATATTAAGTGAGATTCGACATATAATAATAATTTTGAAACCTTTTTGTGAAAAGACATACTGTTTCAAAAGTACACAATTTTTTCATGTTTTAAAAACTAGAAATTCAGTATTCTTATTTAAGAAGACCATTGATTAGTGCTAAATGCGCCAATAATTCGTGCATTCACACACGGATACAGTATGGGCTAGTTCACTTTCTCCATGGACTTCAATTTTAAGCAAGAAGGTTTCCACTTATATACTGGACCACGCAAGTATTTTTCAGAAGTAGGACAATCCCCCACTTTGTTTGTTCAAAAAAACTATCACTAGCCTTCATACAACAACCAATACTAGTATCACCAGCCGTCAAAATCCAGATTGCTAGTCTAGTTTGGGAATCCAAGGGATATGTTTGTTAAATGTCAGTTGTTGTGTTACCAAGAACAGTCCCTATGGTACCGAACTGGTTATAAGTTATTTCATTAGTTTTTCCAAACCCTAGGTTAGACTATATAACTAATGTTTTGTATTGATCGTGGGCGGTAGTGATGTTACCAAAAGAATGTCAATTTGTAGGTGGTAGGAGGATGAAGCCACCCTAAGCAAGACATAGGAGCTGCCGGAGTCCTTCATCTTAGAAGTAAAATAAGATTTGAAAGAGATATTTTCATTTCGAATTTCAAACGAAGTGAGTTTAAATGGTATCCATGTACCGTATAGTCACAACCTTCTAACTAATTAAGAAAAAACTATCATAAAATTAGTGCGCTAAAAAAAATCATAGAAAAATAATATAAATGGTCATTGAACTTTAGTTTATGTTCAATATTGTTTCTAACTTTTTTATCTATATAATATGGACCCGGCCAATGTTCATGAACGATATTACACAATGGATCAAAGTTCAAAGATTTTGAAATTCAATTTAAGGAACTCACCTGGACCCTATTGTCTCGATGGACTGCTACTATGGATTTATTACTTTCTAAGTGGTAGAACCGAGCGTCTTTTCTCTTCCGCATCCACTCTGGCATGTTACATCACGGATCTTGCTGCTCTAGGTGTTAAAACAATTATTCTATTAACTGAAACGCTTTTCTTTACAAATTCGTATCTCCTTCTCGTACAGTTCAAGTCCTCCATCTTAATCCATTCTTTGTACTTATAAAATTCGTATATTGAGTTCTAATTGTATTATAATGTTTCGAGGGAAGATGCTTATTCGCGCATTATCTAGCTCGTACTCCACCATTAAACCATTTATGTTTTTGTACCTGGAAAAATTTAAGATGGGCTATTGTGCTTGTGAAACGAATGTTATAGCCCCCTAATTACTTTTTTTATGGAGTCAAAAATCTCTCTCCATCCTTTATGTTGAAATATGTCTCGAGTTTGAGCTTGATGCGAAAAATTTGAAATTACGGATAAGACTTAATCGCAAGATTAAAGTGGAAGTTGAAATCTTCTACGGACGTTCGAAATCAATTAAACCCGTAAAAAGAATATATCATGTTCTACAAGAGATAAGGAATAAAAGGATGAAAGTCCAATCTTGGACTTTACCTTTGACCGAATCCTAAAGGAATTCAATGGTGGAGTTTCCTCTTTATGACCCTCCAATATATATATTCTCTCTCCACGATTTAAAATTTTTCGCCAGCCTCTACATCTTGCTGGTGAGCGAACCATTCTAGAATTCTCCCTCAATAAATCGTGGTCATACTCTCGCAAATGGTATTAGATGAAAACGCCTCTGATCGTGCCCGCCTAAGCTCGCTATAATAAGTGTGTTCAATATGATTCAGATAATTATAGAATGAGTAATATAGGTCTATCATCTTTGGTGCAGGAAAACTCCCCATAAAATATGGGATTGATCTGAATAGATCTGGATGAAAACTCAAGTAATATGTTGAAAATGTGTCTCGAGCTTGAGCCTGAAGCCAAATTCTGAATATTTCTAATCGAATATTTGTGGACGACATCAAAAAAAAAAAAAACAACGTGCAAGATTTGTAGGGTCGATCATGAAGATATATTCAACGGAAGATTTCATGCATTGTTAATCAAGAAAAAGGATAATGCACGTTGGTGCTCAGAAAGAAGAATAGGTGCTATTGATTTGCTTTCCCAATTGCAAGCTGGAGTCTTGGTCAAGAAAAGGGGAGTCCACGTGCAAATCTGCCAAGAGAAGGAAAGAAATAAAGTAAAAAAAAAATCAAAAGGGAAAGTCCATCTTGGACATTTATTTCTTGGGATGATCAAATCTTTATCCTCTGATTAACTCCATTGAAGAAGGCTATATGCATGTGCTCATCAGTCAGACGAAAAAAACGAAGATATAAAAAGAAAAGGCGTGGGTCTCCGAGCGGTGAGCGTGCTGAAAGGCTAAGTTGGAAGCGTCGTTCATCGAGCGCTTGTGCAGAGGACTCTTCGTGAAGCTTGAAGTGCCGTCTTGTTGTCGAGTGCTTGAGAGGGTTCACTTTCATTGGTTTTGTTCGTGGAATTACATCAAGAATTCAAGTGTCGAAGCCGGTTAAATCTTGAGATTAGATTTGTGTTTTAATTCCTTTGCAAGATTGAGACATTATTTAACTAGGAATTAGGGGCTAAACACTGTGTACGTTCTTGGATGTAATTGGGGCTTGGGAAACACCGAGAGTGTTTGAGTGACTCGAGCGTGGTTTGTAATCTCAGTGTATCGCTCGTTCTATAGTGGAATTCGTTGCTTCTCTCCCCGTGGACGTAGGCCTCTACGACCGAACCACGTACATCTGGTGTTCAATTTACTTTACTCGTTCTGTCTATTTATTTGATCGATCGCTTGGTTCCGCACAACATAATTTATCCAGGCTTTAAGAATAAGAAATAAAAAGCAGATAACAGACTTGTCTGCTATTCCAATGCCTACAGTAGTAGTTGTGCTTCCTAGTTGTTCCTCGCGCCTCTTAAATTTGGTCTCTCCCCCTATCTCTCTCCATTGCTGTTGGGGTACATGTTGTCGGCTAGATTGACCATGACAAGAGCATGTTTATAAGGTTTTGTTCAGCACTGATTAGGTTTTCCTTTATTTATTTTGACCTTTTGTGGTGATTCTCGCAAAATCTCCCCGCACTTGGATTTGCGTAAATTCTTCGCTCCATCCCGATTCCATTCGCGCCTTTTGTGTCCAAGCGCGGAACCAGAGAGCAATTTCGATCACTCTCCAATGATATATGTGATTTGAATAGGAGTTTACTTCAACAATAGTAAGCTGATATTGATGCAAATAGGTTTTCTATTGTATACTCCATCCTGCAAAAAAAAAAAAAAAATTCTCTCCTTTTTTGGTATAGTTGTCCAAAAAATAATATTACCTCGATGGAAGAAATTTAGGCTACTTATAGTGTTATTACCTCCATGAAGGAGCGTATACTTAATTTACTATGAAAATTTTCAGGTAATTACACTAATCTAACTGGCACCACCATTAGGTTTCAATAAATTTAACTGTTGTTGACAAGCTTTATCTTTCCTTTCTCAGGGATCCTTGATATTTTTCATAATTTCTTTTCCGGACGACTGTGTAGTTGGTGGACTTCAATGTAGCCCAACTTTCTAAATCTATTTTGTTCTTTCTTAATGATCTCGGCAAAAGAAATAGTAAATTATGTTAACAAATTACAATCCATTTTTCTATTACTTAGCAAATGCTTAAACTTGTTAAACAAAACAAAAGAGATTATCGCTGTGATTTTAACTCCACTCATGTCCTTTCAGAGCTGGGTAAGTGGAGGGAAGGATGAGAAGAAGTTATGAACGTAAGCGGTGCACATGAAACGACCCCTATAAGAGAAAGCCACGCAACCAGAGTTCCCCAACGTATACAAGGCAAGTGGCTATTAATGGATAAATTGGGATGGGCTGTGTGTCCATTATTTCTACCCCCGTCAGGGGGAATGGGCGGAGGGTTCATAATAGGCACCCCCACCCCTGGCACAGCCCGCTGCTCCTACCGCCCGCTAAGCTAGCGGAACGTGGGCGAAGGAGAGAAAGTCTTAGCGCTGACTTACGGAAGGCTTCCCCATATAAAGATTTATTATCTATGCTATCGGTCATTGAGTAATACTTACGCTTAGAGGGTGGTCCCCGTTTCTCGCGTAAAAGCGATCAGAATTCGAACACGCCGCCCTTTTCGAGAATGTTATGAACATTTTTAGGGGACTACCCCGCATTCAATGTGCATCATTGTTGGGTAGGCAAGGGCAAAATGTGGTTTCGTCATATATGCAAAACTGGTGTTTTGTCGTAACATAGTTGCGTTCAAGAAACTTATGAATGCAAAGGTGACAAATTTATAATGGACAAGAAAATTAGTAAGGAAAATTACTCGTACATAGGTTGCAAAAAATTTACGACGTGTAATGAAAATATATGAGCAATTTTATATTTTACTAACAATTGCATAAGAAAAATTTACTATCAACTTAGGCAGATTACTATTTTTTTTTTTTTGAATATTAAGAACCATAGAACTCAGAGAACATAATGTTATATATGAGAATTTATTTCCTCTAAGTAAAGGTTACAAAAAGATATTTTATAGATAAGTTATGAGGATATTTACGTGCTCCATTCATTAGGCGTGGCAAATAATTGGAGTATTGCAAATCATCAAATCCATAGAATTTATGGCGATAAAAGGGATACTACGAGTTTTATCACGCAAAAAAATTTTAGGAATACATTTTTAGTAATGATATTTTCCTCATGCATCCAAGAATAATAGATAGGTCAAAGACACGATTCTTAGACCCTTTATTGTCCACACCGAATTATCGTGACCCCATTTCATTCAAACTTCAAATCGGTAAAGGACTAACGAAGAGCGACGTGATATGATCTTTGAGCTTGGTCTTAGAATTGGTGTAATGATCTCCGTTGGTGTATAACACATCAATCACCCGCGAGAGGTTGAGAATTAGCGTGAGAACCGGCGTCGGGGCCGCGGTCGGGCGAAGAAACTCTTCATTGATGTCCTTCCAGGCATCATCTACTCGTTTCAGGAGTTCCTCCTCAACTTCCGACTCCGAGGCACCATTTTCTTTCATGAGCAACTCCACCGAAGATGCCACGTGCCCCCTCTTTTGCTCATGCTGTATGTCGACGACATTGGTGTGATTAGTAGGTTGACATCGTTTCCGGTCGAGCAGTGGTCGAACAGATTTAGTCAGATCATCGGAGGACAATTATGTTCGTATTATACCTGGTGAGAAGCAATGTCATCCTTGAGCCTACATATGATTTGGGAAGCCTTCAAGATCTTGCAGTTGCCGAGCATCCATTCAAAAGCATCTCTTGTGACCACATCGCCCATTCCTACAAGTCCTGTGATCGATATCACTTCGTATCCTGTCGTTAACAATGCAAGGGGCATGTATTCCTCCAGCGTCGGTGTGTAGCCAGTATGGAACCATTTGGCTTCGTGGAAGTAACCTCTCGCTTGCTTTTTCATCTGAGGAATTCAAACAATAAACAAGAATGTTGGGTTCTTGAAAGAGAAAAACTTCGTTGGATGAATGTAAAATGCGCGGATGATGCTTACAGCTTCTTTTGCGTAGGCTATTTGATACGATCTTCCTCTCGTGGCCAGTTCATTCCCGATTCCATCGTACAAATCGAGAAGCTCCTTATAATAAGCTTGCATGTATTGCGGTAGGCCATCCATGGCAGCAATATCCCACCTGAATTTGAGCCCTCGAAAATGACACACTTGCTCTACACAAATTCGAAAGTTTGAGAGAGATAACGTGGATCACGTACCTCTCAATTGCTTCTGTGAAGGGTACAAGTTCTTCCACTGTACCGTAGACGTCGTATATATCGTCAAGAATGGAAATCATGGCGGTCACTTTGGTTAGTATATCTCTACCCACAGCAAACTCCGGCTGGAAATATGCTCCCACTATCCAGAAGAACAACTCCGCAATCCTGTCTCTACTGAATGGGAACTTCCTCGCGACATCTATGTCCTTCCACCACCTATGATCAAAGGAATACAAGCATCATCTAAAGTACGTTAGCCCGTTGAACTTGCCAAGGACATTCAAAAGCGCTATTTAGAAGGGTAAATTGAAACCAGACGAGGAAACCTTTGAAAAACGCAACAGAATACTACTATCAAGTGAAGTTAGATGACCTTGTAATCTTGCCGAGTTCCTTCTGGTGTTGCTCTTGCAGTAAGTTGAAATCTAGTTTAGCCAAGGTGAGCAAGACCTCGTCATGTGAAGGCTCTTCTTGGTAGAGTGAAATATAATGCCTCGCCACGAGTCTGGGTAAACCCCTGCGAAGCGGCTGCTTTAGGGCTTGACTCGCTTGTTTCGCAAGACTAGTGCTCGCGTTCTTTTCATTGATCGACTCAAGGCGACTTATAGCGAAAGGGAGTGCTTCTTCCAGAACAGCGTCGCTATGGCACCTTAAATGGCAGGCTTCGTATAAGCTCAGCAATCCACGCACATCCGTGACGAGCGATTCCTTGAAGTTGCCTTCATTGTCCTTGAATTTGTTAAATACCTCTGTGCGACCAATCAACATGGGAAAAAAGGCATAAATTGAAATTAGGAAGGTGATAAACCTAGCTAATGTTCTATGTTTCCTTTTACTCTTTTACCTTGAAATTCGAATGAGCAATAGTTAATTTTGTGGCATCAATTTTCTAAAGAAGGAATTCTTAATGGGTTTCTTATCGGATGGTTCATTAATTTTAAAACTTACCCGATGAAATATTGTGACCTTGTTGTCGCAGCAATCGAAACATAAGAGCAACCATGTGAAGGTCATCTACCTTGAAATCTCCATGATCAAGTTGAGAGTAACTTTTGTGGATTTGTTCCAATTGTTCATCTATTTCTCGTTCAAAATGGTAGTCAATTCCCAAGCGTTGAATTTGATCAATCAAGTGAAGCATTTGTGAAGGCTTATCTGCGGCATCAGTCAGCATCTTCCTCACCTCTCCTTTCAATTCCTCAACTTGTCCCTCCACTCTTCCAAGGAATTTAAACTTCTGCAAAATATAAAATCGGCTATTGCGAATAAATGCAAGCATGTGATATGCATGTATTACAAAACAAACAAACAAACTCAAAGGAAAGCGAAGTTACTGTGAAAGATAATATAATGTTTACTTTGTTACAAAACCACAAAACAAGTTACGATACAAGGCAGTTGTGCATATTAAAAAACCAATACATATTCTCAGAAAAGTGGATTAATGATAAAGACTGGAGTCATTTTATTTTAAACTTCATATAGATGAAATCTAACACTATTCTCTACAATCGTTGACCAAATCAATTCGTATAGGTGGAGTGGCACAATTGACCAAATTAAAACAAAAGCTGAATACCCGAGAAAGCAAAGATAGATTCAAAAGTCGAATTCCCCAAAGATCATTTGTAAATACTTCGCTTGAACAAACAGTGGTATTAAAGCGGAAATGATCAAGCCAACGACATATTTCGGCTACTAAGACATAGTCCTAAGCCAACATGAAGAGTACACGAGGAAGAAAACCTTTTTCTTACTAGCAGTTCATTCTTTAAACTTGAAGAGAATACATTATTTTCCACAAACATGAAGAGGCAAAGAGTTGAGAGCTTGCAGGCAGAAGAAGAGCTCAAAGCTGTCCAAAGCAGCCCTAGCTAGTTTCACCATATTTGCCCTGCGTTCAAATATAGTGTGATTGGTATGATCCATCATATACTTCACAACATGTAAGTATACATTTTTTCATTAAAGGGCGATTGCAAAGTTCTTCCGGTTATACATTTTTGTAGACAAATGTTTCTTGAACATGTAAAATGGGCGACTTACATAGTGATGAAGGATATGAAGTTTTCTGATACGTAACCAATTTATCAAGCACAATTGCGATTGATGCTGACCAATGATATAAGAATCAGAGTGCATTCGTTTCACAAAAAACTTCGTGATAAAAGAAAATAATTTTCATGAAAAGCATTAAGGGAGGTGGTTAGTTTTTATTTGTTACGTGATTTAGAGAAATCGATCATCCGTCTTACCCAAAAGGGTAATTATTTCACACAATCTATGTTTGTAGTTTTCATTCCATGGAAAACGTTTTTCTATAGATTGATTAGTTTTCCGTCATCAAATGCTGAATAGTCAAAAAATAATTTTCGGGAAAATAATTTTCCTTCAAAGAAACGGACCCTCGATTCTTCGATGCTATCAATCATCGGGAACACAAAGACTTTTTCTAAGTCTCCAAAATGCAATTGCAAGAAAACAAAGGAAGAAGACTTTAGAAAAGAATTACTAACCGTTGAGTTGGAGGGAGAAGCATATTTGAGGAAGTAATCGCCCCATATGCTCTCATGATATTCTGCTGACCGGCGTTCGGCCATGCCGCTGCTTCTTCCTTTACTCGGAGAAGAAGATGGAATTGCCGACACCTGAACCGACATGTTCCCCACTGTTTCCGTGCTTTGTATGTGGATGTCGGACCACTACGCAAACTGAAGGCTAAGGAGAGGCTTCTGCTGCGTTGCAAAGCATCAGACACTTGATGGGTATTTATAGACAACGTGTTCAAAGCCACCTTAATACTTGGATTTATTTTTTTTACTTATCACTTTTTAATAAATGATAATACTGGTGATATTATTCCGTGCGAAAACGAGTTATTCTACCTATAATATAAGCACTCCTACCTGTCCTTCCTTTGTTAGAAAAATAATTGGGAAGAATGGAATCAGATTTTGAGGCGTGAATACATTATTTTTAAGGAATTATTTGCTCCACAATTTAGCTAATGATTACTCACAAAAATTCTCCGAGTTATAACTCAAAATGAGAATACCATGTAGCAATTTTGGTATTTCTCCAAGAAATCTCAACACGACACAATTGGTGGATAAATTCTATATCTTTCAAACCAAAAGAAAATTGAAGAAGTAAAAAATATTAAGTGAGATTCGACATATAATAATAATTTTGAAACCTTTTTGTGAAAAGACATACTGTTTCAAAAGTACACAATTTTTTCATGTTTTAAAAACTAGAAATTCAGTATTCTTATTTAAGAAGACCATTGATTAGTGCTAAATGCGCCAATAATTCGTGCATTCACACACGGATACAGTATGGGCTAGTTCACTTTCTCCATGGACTTCAATTTTAAGCAAGAAGGTTTCCACTTATATACTGGACCACGCAAGTATTTTTCAGAAGTAGGACAATCCCCCACTTTGTTTGTTCAAAAAAACTATCACTAGCCTTCATACAACAACCAATACTAGTATCACCAGCCGTCAAAATCCAGATTGCTAGTCTAGTTTGGGAATCCAAGGGATATGTTTGTTAAATGTCAGTTGTTGTGTTACCAAGAACAGTCCCTATGGTACCGAACTGGTTATAAGTTATTTCATTAGTTTTTCCAAACCCTAGGTTAGACTATATAACTAATGTTTTGTATTGATCGTGGGCGGTAGTGATGTTACCAAAAGAATGTCAATTTGTAGGTGGTAGGAGGATGAAGCCACCCTAAGCAAGACATAGGAGCTGCCGGAGTCCTTCATCTTAGAAGTAAAATAAGATTTGAAAGAGATATTTTCATTTCGAATTTCAAACGAAGTGAGTTTAAATGGTATCCATGTACCGTATAGTCACAACCTTCTAACTAATTAAGAAAAAACTATCATAAAATTAGTGCGCTAAAAAAAATCATAGAAAAATAATATAAATGGTCATTGAACTTTAGTTTATGTTCAATATTGTTTCTAACTTTTTTATCTATATAATATGGACCCGGCCAATGTTCATGAACGATATTACACAATGGATCAAAGTTCAAAGATTTTGAAATTCAATTTAAGGAACTCACCTGGACCCTATTGTCTCGATGGACTGCTACTATGGATTTATTACTTTCTAAGTGGTAGAACCGAGCGTCTTTTCTCTTCCGCATCCACTCTGGCATGTTACATCACGGATCTTGCTGCTCTAGGTGTTAAAACAATTATTCTATTAACTGAAACGCTTTTCTTTACAAATTCGCATCTCCTTCTCGTACAGTTCAAGTCCTCCATCTTAATCCATTCTTTGTACTTATAAAATTCGTATATTGAGTTCTAATTGTATTATAATGTTTCGAGGGAAGATGCTTATTCCCGCATTATCTAGCTCGTACTCCACCATTAAACCATTTATGTTTTTGTACCTGGAAAAATTTAAGATGGGCTATTGTGCTTGTGAAACGAATGTTATAGCCCCCTAATTACTTTTTTTATGGAGTCAAAAATCTCTCTCCATCCTTTATGTTGAAATATGTCTCGAGTTTGAGCTTGATGCGAAAAATTTGAAATTACGGATAAGACTTAATCGCAAGATTAAAGTGGAAGTTGAAATCTTCTACGGACGTTCGAAATCAATTAAACCCGTAAAAAGAATATATCATGTTCTACAAGAGATAAGGAATAAAAGGATGAAAGTCCAATCTTGGACTTTACCTTTGACCGAATCCTAAAGGAATTCAATGGTGGAGTTTCCTCTTTATGACCCTCCAATATATATATATATATATATATATATATATATATATATATATATATATTCTCTCTCCACGATTTAAAATTTTTCGCCAGCCTCTACATCTTGCTGGTGAGCGAACCATTCTAGAATTCTCCCTCAATAAATCGTGGTCATACTCTCGCAAATGGTATTAGATGAAAACGCCTCTGATCGTGCCCGCCTAAGCTCGCTATAATAAGTGTGTTCAATATGATTCAGATAATTATAGAATGAGTAATATAGGTCTATCATCTTTGGTGCAGGAAAACTCCCCATAAAATATGGGATTGATCTGAATAGATCTGGATGAAAACTCAAGTAATATGTTGAAAATGTGTCTCGAGCTTGAGCCTGAAGCCAAATTCTGAATATTTCTAATCGAATATTTGTGGACGACATCAAAAAAAAAAAAACAACGTGCAAGATTTGTAGGGTCGATCATGAAGATATATTCAACGGAAGATTTCATGCATTGTTAATCAAGAAAAAGGATAATGCACGTTGGTGCTCAGAAAGAAGAATAGGTGCTATTGATTTGCTTTCCCAATTGCAAGCTGGAGTCTTGGTCAAGAAAAGGGGAGTCCACGTGCAAATCTGCCAAGAGAAGGAAAGAAATAAAGTAAAAAAAAAGTCAAAAGGGAAAGTCCATCTTGGACATTTATTTCTTGGGATGATCAAATCTTTATCCTCTGATTAACTCCATTGAAGAAGGCTATATGCATGTGCTCATCAGTCAGACGAAAAAAACGAAGATATAAAAAGAAAAGGCGTGGGTCTCCGAGCGGTGAGCGTGCTGAAAGGCTAAGTTGGAAGCGTCGTTCATCGAGCGCTTGTGCAGAGGACTCTTCGTGAAGCTTGAAGTGCCGTCTTGTTGTCGAGTGCTTGAGAGGGTTCACTTTCATTGGTTTTGTTCGTGGAATTACATCAAGAATTCAAGTGTCGAAGCCGGTTAAATCTTGAGATTAGATTTGTGTTTTAATTCCTTTGCAAGATTGAGACATTATTTAACTAGGAATTATGGGCTAAACACTGTGTACGTTCTTGGATGTAATTGGGGCTTGGGAAACACCGAGAGTGTTTGAGTGACTCGAGCGTGGTTTGTAATCTCAGTGTATCGCTCGTTCTATAGTGGAATTCGTTGCTTCTCTCCCCGTGGACGTAGGCCTCTACGACCGAACCACGTACATCTGGTGTTCAATTTACTTTACTCGTTCTGTCTATTTATTTGATCGATCGCTTGGTTCCGCACAACATAATTTATCCAGGCATTGAGAATAAGAAATAAAAAGCAGATAACGGACTTGTCTGTTATTCCAATGCCTACAGTAGTAGTTGTGCTTCCTAGTTGTTCCTCGCGCCTCTTAAATTTGGTCTCTCCCCCTATCTCTCTCCATTGCTGTTGGGGTACATGTTGTCGGCTAGATTGACCATGACAAGAGCATGTTTATAAGGTTTTGTTCAGCACTGATTAGGTTTTCCTTTATTTATTTTGACCTTTTGTGGTGATTCTCGCAAAATCTCCCCGCACTTGGATTTGCGTAAATTCTTCGCTCCATCCCGATTCCATTCGCGCCTTTTGTGTCCAAGCGCGGAACCAGAGAGCAATTTCGATCACTCTCCAATGATATATGTGATTTGAATAGGAGTTTACTTCAACAATAGTAAGCTGATATTGATGCAAATAGGTTTTCTATTGTATACTCCATCCTGCAAAAAAAAAAAAAAAATCTCTCCTTTTTTGGTATAGTTGTCCAAAAAATAATATTACCTCGATGGACGAAATTTAGGCTACTTATAGTGTTATTACCTCCATGAAGGAGCGTATACTTAATTTACTATGAAAATTTTCTGGTAATTACACTAATCTAACTGGCACCACCATTAGGTTTCAATAAATTTAACTGTTGTTGACAAGCTTTATCTTTCCTTTCTCAGGGATCCTTGATATTTTTCATAATTTCTTTTCCGGACGACTGTGTAGTTGGTGGACTTCAATGTAGCCCAACTTTCTAAATCTATTTTGTTCTTTCTTAATGATCTCGGCAAAAGAAATAGTAAATTATGTTAACAAATTACAATCCATTTTTCTATTACTTAGCAAATGCTTAAACTTGTTAAACAAAACAAAAGAGATTATCGCTGTGATTTTAACTCCACTCATGTCCTTTCAGAGCTGGGTAAGTGGAGGGAAGGATGAGAAGAAGTTATGAACGTAAGCGGTGCACATGAAACGACCCCTATAAGAGAAAGCCACGCAACCAGAGTTCCCCAACGTATACAAGGCAAGTGTCTATTAATGGATAAATTGGGATGGGCTGTGTGTCCATTATTTCTACCCCCGTCAGGGGGAATGGGCGGAGGGTTCATAATAGGCACCCCCACCCCTGGCACAGCCCGCTGCTCCTACCGCCCGCTAAGCTAGCGGAACGTGGGCGAAGGAGAGAAAGTCTTAGCGCTGACTTACGGAAGGCTTCCCCATATAAAGATTTATTATCTATGCTATCGGTCATTGAGTAATACTTACGCTTAGAGGGTGGTCCCCGTTTCTCGCGTAAAAGCGATCAGAATTCGAACACGCCGCCCTTTTCGAGAATGTTATGAACATTTTTAGGGGACTACCCCGCATTCAATGTGCATCATTGTTGGGTAGGCAAGGGCAAAATGTGGTTTCGTCATATATGCAAAACTGGTGTTTTGTCGTAACATAGTTGCGTTCAAGAAACTTATGAATGCAAAGGTGACAAATTTATAATGGACAAGAAAATTAGTAAGGAAAATTACTCGTACATAGGTTGCAAAAAATTTACGACGTGTAATGAAAATATATGAGCAATTTTATATTTTACTAACAATTGCATAAGAAAAATTTACTATCAACTTAGGCAGATTACTATTTTTTTTTTTTGAATATTAAGAACCATAGAACTCAGAGAACATAATGTTATATATGAGAATTTATTTCCTCTAAGTAAAGGTTACAAAAAGATATTTTATAGATAAGTTATGAGGATATTTACGTGCTCCATTCATTAGGCGTGGCAAATAATTGGAGTATTGCAAATCATCAAATCCATAGAATTTATGGCGATAAAAGGGATACTACGAGTTTTATCACGCAAAACAATTTTAGGAATACATTTTTAGTAATGATATTTTCCTCATGCATCCAAGAATAATAGATAGGTCAAAGACACGATTCTTAGACCCTTTATTGTCCACACCGAATTATCGTGACCCCATTTCATTCAAACTTCAAATCGGTAAAGGACTAACGAAGAGCGACGTGATATGATCTTTGAGCTTGGTCTTAGAATTGGTGTAATGATCTCCGTTGGTGTATAACACATCAATCACCCGCGAGAGGTTGAGAATTAGCGTGAGAACCGGCGTCGGGGCCGCGGTCGGGCGAAGAAACTCTTCATTGATGTCCTTCCAGGCATCATCTACTCGTTTCAGGAGTTCCTCCTCAACTTCCGACTCCGAGGCACCATTTTCTTTCATGAGCAACTCCACCGAAGATGCCACGTGCCCCCTCTTTTGCTCATGCTGTATGTCGACGACATTGGTGTGATTAGTAGGTTGACATCGTTTCCGGTCGAGCAGTGGTCGAACAGATTTAGTCAGATCATCGGAGGACAATTATGTTCGTATTATACCTGGTGAGAAGCAATGTCATCCTTGAGCCTACATATGATTTGGGAAGCCTTCAAGATCTTGCAGTTGCCGAGCATCCATTCAAAAGCATCTCTTGTGACCACATCGCCCATTCCTACAAGTCCTGTGATCGATATCACTTCGTATCCTGTCGTTAACAATGCAAGGGGCATGTATTCCTCCAGCGTCGGTGTGTAGCCAGTATGGAACCATTTGGCTTCGTGGAAGTAACCTCTCGCTTGCTTTTTCATCTGAGGAATTCAAACAATAAACAAGAATGTTGGGTTCTTGAAAGAGAAAAACTTCGTTGGATGAATGTAAAATGCGCGGATGATGCTTACAGCTTCTTTTGCGTAGGCTATTTGATAAGATCTTCCTCTCGTGGCCAGTTCATTCCCGATTCCATCGTACAAATCGAGAAGCTCCTTATAATAAGCTTGCATGTATTGCGGTAGGCCATCCATGGCAGCAATATCCCACCTGAATTTGAGCCCTCGAAAATGACACACTTGCTCTACACAAATTCGAAAGTTTGAGAGAGATAACGTGGATCACGTACCTCTCAATTGCTTCTGTGAAGGGTACAAGTTCTTCCACTGTACCGTAGACGTCGTATATATCGTCAAGAATGGAAATCATGGCGGTCACTTTGGTTAGTATATCTCTACCCACAGCAAACTCCGGCTGGAAATATGCTCCCACTATCCAGAAGAACAACTCCGCAATCCTGTCTCTACTGAATGGGAACTTCCTCGCGACATCTATGTCCTTCCACCACCTATGATCAAAGGAATACGAGCATCATCTAAAGTACGTTAGCCCGTTGAACTTGCCAAGGACATTCAAAAGCGCTATTTAGAAGGGTAAATTGAAACCAGACGAGGAAACCTTTGAAAAACGCAACAGAATACTACTATCAAGTGAAGTTAGATGACCTTGTAATCTTGCCGAGTTCCTTCTGGTGTTGCTCTTGCAGTAAGTTGAAATCTAGTTTAGCCAAGGTGAGCAAGACCTCGTCATGTGAAGGCTCTTCTTGGTAGAGTGAAATATAATGCCTCGCCACGAGTCTGGGTAAACCCCTGCGAAGCGGCTGCTTTAGGGCTTGACTCGCTTGTTTCGCAAGACTAGTGCTCGCGTTCTTTTCATTGATCGACTCAAGGCGACTTATAGCGAAAGGGAGTGCTTCTTCCAGAACAGCGTCGCTATGGCACCTTAAATGGCAGGCTTCGTATAAGCTCAGCAATCCACGCACATCCGTGACGAGCGATTCCTTGAAGTTGCCTTCATTGTCCTTGAATTTGTTAAATACCTCTGTGCGACCAATCAACATGGGAAAAAAGGCATAAATTGAAATTAGGAAGGTGATAAACCTAGCTAATGTTCTATGTTTCCTTTTACTCTTTTACCTTGAAATTCGAATGAGCAATAGTTAATTTTGTGGCATCAATTTTCTAAAGAAGGAATTCTTAATGGGTTTCTTATCGGATGGTTCATTAATTTTAAAACTTACCCGATGAAATATTGTGACCTTGTTGTCGCAGCAATCGAAACATAAGAGCAACCATGTGAATGTCATCTACCTTGAAATCTCCATGATCAAGTTGAGAGTAACTTTTGTGGATTTGTTCCAATTGTTCATCTATTTCTCGTTCAAAATGGTAGTCAATTCCCAAGCGTTGAATTTGATCAATCAAGTGAAGCATTTGTGAAGGCTTATCTGCGGCATCAGTCAGCATCTTCCTCACCTCTCCTTTCAATTCCTCAACTTGTCCCTCCACTCTTCCAAGGAATTTAAACTTCTGCAAAATATAAAATCGGCTATTGCGAATAAATGCAAGCATGTGATATGCATGTATTACATAACAAACAAACAAACTCAAAGGAAAACGAAGTTACTGTGAAAGATAATATAATGTTTACTTTGTTACAAAACCACAAAACAAGTTACGATACAAGGCAGATTGTGCATATTAAAAAACCAATACATATTCTCAGAAAAGTGGATTAATGATAAAGACTGGAGTCATTTTATTTTAAACTTCATATAGATGAAATCTAACACTATTCTCTACAATCGTTGACCAAATCAATTCGTATAGGTGGAGTGGCACAATTGACCAAATTAAAACAAAAGCTGAATACCCGAGAAAGCAAAGATAGATTCAAAAGTCGAATTCCCCAAAGATCATTTGTAAATACTTCGCTTGAACAAACAGTGGAATTACAGCGGAAATGATCAAGCCAACGACATATTTCGGCTACTAAGACATAGTCCTAAGCCAACATGAAGAGTACACGAGGAAGAAATCCTTTTTCTTACTAGCAGTTCATTCTTTAAACTTGAAGAGAATACATTATTTTCCACAAACATGAAGAGGCAAAGAGTTGAGAGCTTGCAGGCAGAAGAAGAGCTCAAAGCTGTCCAAAGCAGCCCTAGCTAGTTTCACCATATTTGCCCCGCGTTCAAATATAGTGTGATTGGTATGATCCATCATATACTTCACAACATGTAAGTATACATTTTTTCATTAAAGGGCGATTGCAAAGTTCTTCCGGTTATACATTTTTGTAGACAAATGTTTCTTGAACATGTAAAATGGGCGACTTACATAGTGATGAAGGATATGAAGTTTTCTGATACGTAACCAATTTATCAAGCACAATTGCGATTGATGCTGACCAATGATATAAGAATCAGAGTGCATTCGTTTCACAAAAAACTTCGTGATAAAAGAAAATAATTTTCATGAAAAGCATTAAGGGAGGTGGTTAGTTTTTATTTGTTACGTGATTTAGAGAAATCGATCATCCGTCTTACCCAAAAGGGTAATTATTTCACACAATCTATGTTTGTAGTTTTCATTCCATGGAAAACGTTTTTCTATAGATTGATTAGTTTTCCGTCATCAAATGCTGAATAGTCAAAAAATAATTTTCGGGAAAATAATTTTCCTTCAAAGAAACGGACCCTCGATTCTTCGATGCTATCAATCATCGGGAACACAAAGACTTTTACTAAGTCTCCAAAATGCAATTGCAAGAAAACAAAGGAAGAAGACTTTAGAAAAGAATTACTAACCGTTGAGTTGGAGGGAGAAGCATATTTGAGGAAGTAATCGCCCCATATGCTCTCATGATATTCTGCTGACCGGCGTTCGGCCATGCCGCTGCTTCTTCCTTTACTCGGAGAAGAAGATGGAATTGCCGACACCTGAACCGACATGTTCCCCACTGTTTCCGTGCTTTGTATGTGGATGTCGGACCACTACGCAAACTGAAGGCTAAGGAGAGGCTTCTGCTGCGTTGCAAAGCATCAGACACTTGATGGGTATTTATAGACAACGTGTTCAAAGCCACCTTAATACTTGGATTTATTTTTTTTACTTATCACTTTTTAATAAATGATAATACTGGTGATATTATTCCGTGCGAAAACGAGTTATTCTACCTATAATATAAGCACTCCTACCTGTCCTTCCTTTGTTAGAAAAATAATTGGGAAGAATGGAATCAGATTTTGAGGCGTGAATACATTATTTTTAAGGAATTATTTGCTCCACAATTTAGCTAATGATTACTCACAAAAATTCTCCGAGTTATAACTCAAAATGAGAATACCATGTAGCAATTTTGGTATTTCTCCAAGAAATCTCAACACGACACAATTGGTGGATAAATTCTATATCTTTTAAACCAAAAGAAAATTGAAGAAGTAAAAAATATTAAGTGAGATTCGACATATAATAATAATTTTGAAACCTTTTTGTGAAAAGACATACTGTTTCAAAAGTACACAATTTTTTCATGTTTTAAAAACTAGAAATTCAGTATTCTTATTTAAGAAGACCATTGATTAGTGCTAAATGCGCCAATAATTCGTGCATTCACACACGGATACAGTATGGGCTAGTTCACTTTCTCCATGGACTTCAATTTTAAGCAAGAAGGTTTCCACTTATATACTGGACCACGCAAGTATTTTTCAGAAGTAGGACAATCCCCCACTTTGTTTGTTCAAAAAAACTATCACTAGCCTTCATACAACAACCAATACTAGTATCACCAGCCGTCAAAATCCAGATTGCTAGTCTAGTTTGGGAATCCAAGGGATATGTTTGTTAAATGTCAGTTGTTGTGTTACCAAGAACAGTCCCTATGGTACCGAACTGGTTATAAGTTATTTCATTAGTTTTTCCAAACCCTAGGTTAGACTATATAACTAATGTTTTGTATTGATCGTGGGCGGTAGTGATGTTACCAAAAGAATGTCAATTTGTAGGTGGTAGGAGGATGAAGCCACCCTAAGCAAGACATAGGAGCTGCCGGAGTCCTTCATCTTAGAAGTAAAATAAGATTTGAAAGAGATATTTTCATTTCGAATTTCAAACGAAGTGAGTTTAAATGGTATCCATGTACCGTATAGTCACAACCTTCTAACTAATTAAGAAAAAACTATCATAAAATTAGTGCGCTAAAAAAAATCATAGAAAAATAATATAAATGGTCATTGAACTTTAGTTTATGTTCAATATTGTTTCTAACTTTTTTATCTATATAATATGGACCCTGGCCAATGTTCATGAACGATATTACACAATGGATCAAAGTTCAAAGATTTTGAAATTCAATTTAAGGAACTCACCTGGACCCTATTGTCTCGATGGACTGCTACTATGGATTTATTACTTTCTAAGTGGTAGAACCGAGCGTCTTTTCTCTTCCGCATCCACTCTGGCATGTTACATCACGGATCTTGCTGCTCTAGGTGTTAAAACAATTATTCTATTAACTGAAACGCTTTTCTTTACAAATTCGTATCTCCTTCTCGTACAGTTCAAGTCCTCCATCTTAATCCATTCTTTGTACTTATAAAATTCGTATATTGAGTTCTAATTGTATTATAATGTTTCGAGGGAAGATGCTTATTCACGCATTATCTAGCTCGTACTCCACCATTAAACCATTTATGTTTTTGTACCTGGAAAAATTTAAGATGGGCTATTGTGCTTGTGAAACGAATGTTATAGCCCCCTAATTACTTTTTTTATGGAGTCAAAAATCTCTCTCCATCCTTTATGTTGAAATATGTCTCGAGTTTGAGCTTGATGCGAAAAATTTGAAATTACGGATAAGACTTAATCGCAAGATTAAAGTGGAAGTTGAAATCTTCTACGGACGTTCGAAATCAATTAAACCCGTAAAAAGAATATATCATGTTCTACAAGAGATAAGGAATAAAAGGATGAAAGTCCAATCTTGGACTTTACCTTTGACCGAATCCTAAAGGAATTCAATGGTGGAGTTTCCTCTTTATGACCCTCCAATATATATATATATATATATATATATATATATATATATATATATATATATATATATTCTCTCTCCACGATTTAAAATTTTTCGCCAGCCTCTACATCTTGCTGGTGAGCGAACCATTCTAGAATTCTCCCTCAATAAATCGTGGTCATACTCTCGCAAATGGTATTAGATGAAAACGCCTCTGATCGTGCCCGCCTAAGCTCGCTATAATAAGTGTGTTCAATATGATTCAGATAATTATAGAATGAGTAATATAGGTCTATCATCTTTGGTGCAGGAAAACTCCCCATAAAATATGGGATTGATCTGAATAGATCTGGATGAAAACTCAAGTAATATGTTGAAAATGTGTCTCGAGCTTGAGCCTGAAGCCAAATTCTGAATATTTCTAATCGAATATTTGTGGACGACATCAAAAAAAAAAAAAAAACAACGTGCAAGATTTGTAGGGTCGATCATGAAGATATATTCAACGGAAGATTTCATGCATTGTTAATCAAGAAAAAGGATAATGCACGTTGGTGTTCAGAAAGAAGAATAGGTGCTATTGATTTGCTTTCCCAATTGCAAGCTGGAGTCTTGGTCAAGAAAAGGGGAGTCCACGTGCAAATCTGCCAAGAGAAGGAAAGAAATAAAGTAAAAAAAAAAGTCAAAAGGGAAAGTCCATCTTGGACATTTATTTCTTGGGATGATCAAATCTTTATCCTCTGATTAACTCCATTGAAGAAGGCTATATGCATGTGCTCATCAGTCAGACGAAAAAAACGAAGATATAAAAAGAAAAGGCGTGGGTCTCCGAGCGGTGAGCGTGCTGAAAGGCTAAGTTGGAAGCGTCGTTCATCGAGCGCTTGTGCAGAGGACTCTTCGTGAAGCTTGAAGTGCCGTCTTGTTGTCGAGTGCTTGAGAGGGTTCACTTTCATTGGTTTTGTTCGTGGAATTACATCAAGAATTCAAGTGTCGAAGCCGGTTAAATCTTGAGATTAGATTTGTGTTTTAATTCCTTTGCAAGATTGAGATATTATTTAACTAGGAATTAGGGGCTAAACACTGTGTACGTTCTTGGATGTAATTGGGGCTTGGGAAACACCGAGAGTGTTTGAGTGACTCGAGCGTGGTTTGTAATCTCAGTGTATCGCTCGTTCTATAGTGGAATTCGTTGCTTCTCTCCCCGTGGACGTAGGCCTCTACGACCGAACCACGTACATCTGGTGTTCAATTTACTTTACTCGTTCTGTCTATTTATTTGATCGATCGCTTGGTTCCGCACAACATAATTTATCCAGGCATTGAGAATAAGAAATAAAAAGCAGATAACGGACTTGTCTGTTATTCCAATGCCTACAGTAGTAGTTGTGCTTCCTAGTTGTTCCTCGCGCCTCTTAAATTTGGTCTCTCCCCCTATCTCTCTCCATTGCTGTTGGGGTACATGTTGTCGGCTAGATTGACCATGACAAGAGCATGTTTATAAGGTTTTGTTCAGCACTGATTAGGTTTTCCTTTATTTATTTTGACCTTTTGTGGTGATTCTCGCAAAATCTCCCCGCACTTGGATTTGCGTAAATTCTTCGCTCCATCCCGATTCCATTCGCGCCTTTTGTGTCCAAGCGCGGAACCAGAGAGCAATTTCGATCACTCTCCAATGATATATGTGATTTGAATAGGAGTTTACTTCAACAATAGTAAGCTGATATTGATGCAAATAGGTTTTCTATTGTATACTCCATCCTGCAAAAAAAAAAAAAAATCTCTCCTTTTTTGGTATAGTTGTCCAAAAAATAATATTACCTCGATGGACGAAATTTAGGCTACTTATAGTGTTATTACCTCCATGAAGGAGCGTATACTTAATTTACTATGAAAATTTTCAGGTAATTACACTAATCTAACTGGCACCACCATTAGGTTTCAATAAATTTAACTGTTGTTGACAAGCTTTATCTTTCCTTTCTCAGGGATCCTTGATATTTTTCATAATTTCTTTTCCGGACGACTGTGTAGTTGGTGGACTTCAATGTAGCCCAACTTTCTAAATCTATTTTGTTCTTTCTTAATGATCTCGGCAAAAGAAATAGTAAATTATGTTAACAAATTACAATCCATTTTTCTATTACTTAGCAAATGCTTAAACTTGTTAAACAAAACAAAAGAGATTATCGCTGTGATTTTAACTCCACTCATGTCCTTTCAGAGCTGGGTAAGTGGAGGGAAGGATGAGAAGAAGTTATGAACGTAAGCGGTGCACATGAAACGACCCCTATAAGAGAAAGCCACGCAACCAGAGTTCCCCAACGTATACAAGGCAAGTGGCTATTAATGGATAAATTGGGATGGGCTGTGTGTCCATTATTTCTACCCCCGTCAGGGGGAATGGGCGGAGGGTTCATAATAGGCACCCCCACCCCTGGCACAGCCCGCTGCTCCTACCGCCCGCTAAGCTAGCGGAACGTGGGCGAAGGAGAGAAAGTCTTAGCGCTGACTTACGGAAGGCTTCCCCATATAAAGATTTATTATCTATGCTATCGGTCATTGAGTAATACTTACGCTTAGAGGGTGGTCCCCGTTTCTCGCGTAAAAGCGATTAGAATTCGAACACGCCGCCCTTTTCGAGAATGTTATGAACATTTTTAGGGGACTACCCCGCATTCAATGTGCATCATTGTTGGGTAGGCAAGGGCAAAATGTGGTTTCGTCATATATGCAAAACTGGTGTTTTGTCGTAACATAGTTGCGTTCAAGAAACTTATGAATGCAAAGGTGACAAATTTATAATGGACAAGAAAATTAGTAAGGAAAATTACTCGTACATAGGTTGCAAAAAATTTACGACGTGTAATGAAAATATATGAGCAATTTTATATTTTACTAACAATTGCATAAGAAAAATTTACTATCAACTTAGGCAGATTACTATTTTTTTTTTGAATATTAAGAACCATAGAACTCAGAGAACATAATGTTATATATGAGAATTTATTTCCTCTAAGTAAAGGTTACAAAAAGATATTTTATAGATAAGTTATGAGGATATTTACGTGCTCCATTCATTAGGCGTGGCAAATAATTGGAGTATTGCAAATCATCAAATCCATAGAATTTATGGCGATAAAAGGGATACTACGAGTTTTATCACGCAAAAAAATTTTAGGAGTACATTTTTAGTAATGATATTTTCCTCATGCATCCAAGAATAATAGATAGGTCAAAGACACGATTCTTAGACCCTTTATTGTCCACACCGAATTATCGTGACCCCATTTCATTCAAACTTCAAATCGGTAAAGGACTAACGAAGAGCGACGTGATATGATCTTTGAGCTTGGTCTTAGAATTGGTGTAATGATCTCCGTTGGTGTATAACACATCAATCACCCGCGAGAGGTTGAGAATTAGCGTGAGAACCGGCGTCGGGGCCGCGGTCGGGCGAAGAAACTCTTCATTGATGTCCTTCCAGGCATCATCTACTCGTTTCAGGAGTTCCTCCTCAACTTCCGACTCCGAGGCACCATTTTCTTTCATGAGCAACTCCACCGAAGATGCCACGTGCCCCCTCTTTTGCTCATGCTGTATGTCGACGACATTGGTGTGATTAGTAGGTTGACATCGTTTCCGGTCGAGCAGTGGTCGAACAGATTTAGTCAGATCATCGGAGGACAATTATGTTCGTATTATACCTGGTGAGAAGCAATGTCATCCTTGAGCCTACATATGATTTGGGAAGCCTTCAAGATCTTGCAGTTGCCGAGCATCCATTCAAAAGCATCTCTTGTGACCACATCGCCCATTCCTACAAGTCCTGTGATCGATATCACTTCGTATCCTGTCGTTAACAATGCAAGGGGCATGTATTCCTCCAGCGTCGGTGTGTAGCCAGTATGGAACCATTTGGCTTCGTGGAAGTAACCTCTCGCTTGCTTTTTCATCTGAGGAATTCAAACAATAAACAAGAATGTTGGGTTCTTGAAAGAGAAAAACTTCGTTGGATGAATGTAAAATGCGCGGATGATGCTTACAGCTTCTTTTGCGTAGGCTATTTGATAAGATCTTCCTCTCGTGGCCAGTTCATTCCCGATTCCATCGTACAAATCGAGAAGCTCCTTATAATAAGCTTGCATGTATTGCGGTAGGCCATCCATGGCAGCAATATCCCACCTGAATTTGAGCCCTCGAAAATGACACACTTGCTCTACACAAATTCGAAAGTTTGAGAGAGATAACGTGGATCACGTACCTCTCAATTGCTTCTGTGAAGGGTACAAGTTCTTCCACTGTACCGTAGACGTTGTATATATCGTCAAGAATGGAAATCATGGCGGTCACTTTGGTTAGTATATCTCTACCCACAGCAAACTCCGGCTGGAAATATGCTCCCACTATCCAGAAGAACAACTCCGCAATCCTGTCTCTACTGAATGGGAACTTCCTCGCGACATCTATGTCCTTCCACCACCTATGATCAAAGGAATACGAGCATCATCTAAAGTACGTTAGCCCGTTGAACTTGCCAAGGACATTCAAAAGCGCTATTTAGAAGGGTAAATTGAAACCAGACGAGGAAACCTTTGAAAAACGCAACAGAATACTACTATCAAGTGAAGTTAGATGACCTTGTAATCTTGCCGAGTTCCTTCTGGTGTTGCTCTTGCAGTAAGTTGAAATCTAGTTTAGCCAAGGTGAGCAAGACCTCGTCATGTGAAGGCTCTTCTTGGTAGAGTGAAATATAATGCCTCGCCACGAGTCTGGGTAAACCCCTGCGAAGCGGCTGCTTTAGGGCTTGACTCGCTTGTTTCGCAAGACTAGTGCTCGCGTTCTTTTCATTGATCGACTCAAGGCGACTTATAGCGAAAGGGAGTGCTTCTTCCAGAACAGCGTCGCTATGGCACCTTAAATGGCAGGCTTCGTATAAGCTCAGCAATCCACGCACATCCGTGACGAGCGATTCCTTGAAGTTGCCTTCATTGTCCTTGAATTTGTTAAATACCTCTGTGCGACCAATCAACATGGGAAAAAAGGCATAAATTGAAATTAGGAAGGTGATAAACCTAGCTAATGTTCTATGTTTCCTTTTACTCTTTTACCTTGAAATTCGAATGAGCAATAGTTAATTTTGTGGCATCAATTTTCTAAAGAAGGAATTCTTAATGGGTTTCTTATCGGATGGTTCATTAATTTTAAAACTTACCCGATGAAATATTGTGACCTTGTTGTCGCAGCAATCGAAACATAAGAGCAACCATGTGAAGGTCATCTACCTTGAAATCTCCATGATCAAGTTGAGAGTAACTTTTGTGGATTTGTTCCAATTGTTCATCTATTTCTCGTTCAAAATGGTAGTCAATTCCCAAGCGTTGAATTTGATCAATCAAGTGAAGCATTTGTGAAGGCTTATCTGCGGCATCAGTCAGCATCTTCCTCACCTCTCCTTTCAATTCCTCAACTTGTCCCTCCACTCTTCCAAGGAATTTAAACTTCTGCAAAATATAAAATCGGCTATTGCGAATAAATGCAAGCATGTGATATGCATGTATTACAAAACAAACAAACAAACTCAAAGGAAAGCGAAGTTACTGTGAAAGATAATATAATGTTTACTTTGTTACAAAACCAC
Organism: Rhodomyrtus psidioides; assembly: GCA_021437785.1. Classification (NCBI taxonomy): domain Eukaryota; kingdom Viridiplantae; phylum Streptophyta; class Magnoliopsida; order Myrtales; family Myrtaceae; genus Rhodomyrtus; species Rhodomyrtus psidioides. Next base: position 4,454,960 of record JAILYB010000015.1, on the reverse strand, counting down.
AAAAAAAGTTACGATACAAGGCAGATTGTGCATATTAAAAAACCAATACATATTCTCAGAAAAGTGGATTAATGATAAAGACTGGAGTCATTTTATTTTAAACTTCATATAGATGAAATCTAACACTATTCTCTACAATCGTTGACCAAATCAATTCGTATAGGTGGAGTGGCACAATTGACCAAATTAAAACAAAAGCTGAATACCCGAGAAAGCAAAGATAGATTCAAAAGTCGAATTCCCCAAAGATCATTTGTAAATACTTCGCTTGAACAAACAGTGGAATTACAGCGGAAATGATCAAGCCAACGACATATTTCGGCTACTAAGACATAGTCCTAAGCCAACATGAAGAGTACACGAGGAAGAAAACCTTTTTCTTACTAGCAGTTCATTCTTTAAACTTGAAGAGAATACATTATTTTCCACAAACATGAAGAGGCAAAGAGTTGAGAGCTTGCAGGCAGAAGAAGAGCTCAAAGCTGTCCAAAGCAGCCCTAGCTAGTTTCACCATATTTGCCCTGCGTTCAAATATAGTGTGATTGGTATGATCCATCATATACTTCACAACATGTAAGTATACATTTTTTCATTAAAGGGCGATTGCAAAGTTCTTCCGGTTATACATTTTTGTAGACAAATGTTTCTTGAACATGTATAATGGGCGACTTACATAGTGATGAAGGATATGAAGTTTTCTGATACGTAACCAATTTATCAAGCACAATTGCGATTGATGCTGACCAATGATATAAGAATCAGAGTGCATTCGTTTCACAAAAAACTTCGTGATAAAAGAAAATAATTTTCATGAAAAGCATTAAGGGAGGTGGTTAGTTTTTATTTGTTACGTGATTTAGAGAAATCGATCATCCGTCTTACCCAAAAGGGTAATTATTTCACACAATCTATGTTTGTAGTTTTCATTCCATGGAAAACGTTTTTCTATAGATTGATTAGTTTTCCGTCATCAAATGCTGAATAGTCAAAAAATAATTTTCGGGAAAATAATTTTCCTTCAAAGAAACGGACCCTCGATTCTTCGATGCTATCAATCATCGGGAACACAAAGACTTTTGCTAAGTCTCCAAAATGCAATTGCAATAAAACAAAGGAAGAAGACTTTAGAAAAGAATTACTAACCGTTGAGTTGGAGGGAGAAGCATATTTGAGGAAGTAATCGCCCCATATGCTCTCATGATATTCTGCTGACCGGCGTTCGGCCATGCCGCTGCTTCTTCCTTTACTCGGAGAAGAAGATGGAATTGCCGAAACCTGAACCGACATGTTCCCCACTGTTTCCGTGCTTTGTATGTGGATGTCGGACCACTACGCAAACTGAAGGCTAAGGAGAGGCTTCTGCTGCGTTGCAAAGCATCAGACACTTGATGGGTATTTATAGACAACGTGTTCAAAGCCACCTTAATACTTGGATTTATTTTTTTTACTTATCACTTTTTAATAAATGATAATACTGGTGATATTATTCCGTGCGAAAACGAGTTATTCTACCTATAATATAAGCACTCCTACCTGTCCTTCCTTTGTTAGAAAAATAATTGGGAAGAATGGAATCAGATTTTGAGGCGTGAATACATTATTTTTAAGGAATTATTTGCTCCACAATTTAGCTAATGATTACTCACAAAAATTCTCCGAGTTATAACTCAAAATGAGAATACCATGTAGCAATTTTGGTATTTCTCCAAGAAATCTCAACACGACACAATTGGAGGATAAATTCTATATCTTTTAAACCAAAAGAAAATTGAAGAAGTAAAAAATATTAAGTGAGATTCGACATATAATAATAATTTTGAAACCTTTTTGTGAAAAGACATACTGTTTCAAAAGTACACAATTTTTTCATGTTTTAAAAACTAGAAATTCAGTATTCTTATTTAAGAAGACCATTGATTAGTGCTAAATGCGCCAATAATTCGTGCATTCACACACGGATACAGTATGGGCTAGTTCACTTTCCCCATGGACTTCAATTTTAAGCAAGAAGGTTTCCACTTATATACTGGACCACGCAAGTATTTTTCAGAAGTAGGACAATCCCCCACTTTGTTTGTTCAAAAAAACTATCACTAGCCTTCATACAACAACCAATACTAGTATCACCAGCCGTCAAAATCCAGATTGCTAGTCTAGTTTGGGAATCCAAGGGATATGTTTGTTAAATGTCAGTTGTTGTGTTACCAAGAACAGTCCCTATGGTACCGAACTGGTTATAAGTTATTTCATTAGTTTTTCCAAACCCTAGGTTAGACTATATAACTAATGTTTTGTATTGATCGTGGGCGGTAGTGATGTTACCAAAAGAATGTCAATTTGTAGGTGGTAGGAGGATGAAGCCACCCTAAGCAAGACATAGGAGCTGCCGGAGTCCTTCATCTTAGAAGTAAAATAAGATTTGAAAGAGATATTTTCATTTCGAATTTCAAACGAAGTGAGTTTAAATGGTATCCATGTACCGTATAGTCACAACCTTCTAACTAATTAAGAAAAAACTATCATAAAATTAGTGCGCTAAAAAAAAATCATAGAAAAATAATATAAATGGTCATTGAACTTTAGTTTATGTTCAATATTGTTTCTAACTTTTTTATCTATTTAATATGGACCCTGGCCAATGTTCATGAACGATATTACACAATGGATCAAAGTTCAAAGATTTTGAAATTCAATTTAAGGAACTCACCTGGACCCTATTGTCTCGATGGACTGCTACTATGGATTTATTACTTTCTAAGTGGTAGAATCGAGCGTCTTTTCTCTTCCGCATCCACTCTGGCATGTTACATCACGGATCTTGCTGCTCTAGGTGTTAAAACAATTATTCTATTAACTGAAACGCTTTTCTTTACAAATTCGTATCTCCTTCTCGTACAGTTCAAGTCCTCCATCTTAATCCATTCTTTGTACTTATAAAATTCGTATATTGAGTTCTAATTGTATTATAATGTTTCGGAGGGAAGATGCTTATTCGCGCATTATCTAGCTCGTACTCCACCATTAAACCATTTATGTTTTTGTACCTGGAAAAATTTAAGATGGGCTATTGTGCTTGTGAAACGAATGTTATAGCCCCCTAATTACTTTTTTTATGGAGTCAAAAATCTCTCTCCATCCTTTATGTTGAAATATGTCTCGAGTTTGAGCTTGATGCGAAAAATTTGAAATTACGGATAAGACTTAATCGCAAGATTAAAGTGGAAGTTGAAATCTTCTACGGACGTTCGAAATCAATTAAACCCGTAAAAAGAATATATCATGTTCTACAAGAGATAAGGAATAAAAGGATGAAAGTCCAATCTTGGACTTTACCTTTGACTGAATCCTAATGGAATTCAATGGTGGAGTTTTCTCTTTATTGCCCTCCAATATATATATATATATTCTCTCTCCACGATTTAAAATTTTTCGCCAGCCTCTACATCTTGCTAGTGAGCGAACCATTCTAGAATTCTCCCTCAAGAAATCGTGGTCATACTCTCGCAAATGGTATTAGATGAAAACGCCTCTGATCGTGCCCGCCTAAGCTCGCTATAATAAGTGTGTTCAATATGATTCATATAATTATAGAATGAGTAATATAGGTCTATCATCTTTGGTGCAGGAAAACTCCCCATAAAATATGGGATTGATCTGAATAGATCTGGATAAAAACTCAAGTATTATGTTGAAAATGTGTCTCGAGCTTGAGCCTGAAGCGAAATTCTGAATATTTCTAATCGAATATTTGTGGACGACATCCATGGATTTTTTTTTTTACGTGGATAAGACATCTACGTGCAAGATACCCACCTATGGGTAGCTCAGTTGGTTAGGGCGCACTTGGGATTGTGTGGTTAGGCGCACTGGTCCCAGCTTCGATTCTCCAGCTGAGCACTTGTGATTTAAATGGGGAGCCATGGAGGTGGGTTGCTATGCTAGTTTCCCTCGAGGAATAGTCGTGGTGCGCGCAAGCTGGCTCGGACACCTTGATTATCAAAAAAAAAATAAACAACGTGCAAGATTTGTTGGGTCGATCATGAAGATATATTCAACGGAAGATTTCATGCATTGTTAATCAAGAAAAAGGATAATGCACGTTGGATTTTTGCTCAGAAAGAAGAATAGGTGCTATTGATTTGCTTTCCCAATTGCAAGCTGGAGTCTTGGTCAAGAAAAGGGGAGTCCACGTGCAAATCTACCAAGAGAAGGAAAGAAATAAAGTAAAAAAAAAAGTCAAAAGGGAAAGTCCATATTGGACATTTATTTCTTGGGATGATCAAATCTGTATCCTCTAATTAACTCCATTGAAGAAGGCTATATGCATGTGCTCATCAGTCAGACGAAAAAAACGAAGATATAAAAAGAAAAGGCGTGGGTCTCCGAGCGGTGAGCGTGCTGAAAGGCTAAGTTGGAAGCGTCGTTCACCGAGCGCTTGTGCAGAGGACTCTTCGTGAAGCTTGAAGTGCCGTCTTGTTGTCGAGTGCTTGAGAGGGTTCACTTTCATTGGTTTTGTTCGTGGAATTACATCAAGAATTCAAGTGTCGAAGCCGGTTAAATCTTGAGATTAGATTTGTGTTTTAATTCCTTTGCAAGATTGAGACATTATTTAACTAGGAATTATGGTCTAAACACTGTGTACGTTCTTGGATGTAATTGGGGCTTGGGAAACACCGAGAGTGTTTGAGTGACTCGAGCGTGGTTTGTAATCTCAGTGTATCGCTCGTTCTATAGTGGAATTCGTTGCTTCTCTCCCCGTGGACGTAGGCCTCTACGACCGAACCACGTACATCTGGTGTTCAATTTACTTTACTCGTTCTGTCTATTTTTTTGATCGATCGCTTGGTTCCACACAACATAATTTATCCAGGCATTGAGAATAAGAAATAAAAAGCAGATAACGGACTTGTCTGTTATTCCAATGCCTACAGTCGTAGTTGTGCTTCCTAGTTGTTCCTCGCGCCTCTTAAATTTGGTCTCTCCCCCTATCTCTCTCCATTGCTGTTGGAGTACATGTTGTCGGCTAGATTGACCATGACAAGAGCATGTTTATAAGGTTTTGTTCAGCACTGATTAGGTTTTCCTTTATTTATTTTGACCTTTTGTAGTGATTCTCGTAAAATCTCCCAGCACTTGGATTTGCGTAAATTCTTCGCTCCATCCCGATTCCATTCGCGCCTTTTGTGTCCAAGCGCGGAACCAGAGAGCAATTTCGATCACTCTCCAATGATATATGTGGTTTGAATAGGAGTTTACTTCAACAATAGTAAGCTGATATTGATGCAAATAGGTTTTCTATTGTATACTCCATCCTGCAAAAAAAAAAAAAATCTCTCCTTTTTTGGTATAGTTGTCCAAAAAATAATATTACCTCGATGGACGAAATTTAGGCTACTTATAGTGTTATTACCTCCATGAAGGAGCGTATACTTAATTTACTATGAAAATTTTCTGGTAATTACACTAATCTAACTGGCACCACCATTAGATTTCAATAAATTTAACTGTTGTTGACAAGCTTTATCTTTCCTTTCTCAGGGATCCTTGTAATTTTTCATAATTTCTTTTCCGGACGACTGTGTAGTTGGTGGACTTCAATGTAGCCCAACTTTCTAAATCTATTTTGTTCTTTCTTATTGATCTCGGCAAAAGAAATAGTAAATTATGTTAACAAATTACAATCCATTTTTCTATTACTTAGCAAATTCTTAAACTTGTTAAACAAAACAAAAGAGATTATCGCTGTGATTTTAACTCCACTCATGTCCTTTCAGAGCTGGGTAAGTGGAGGGAAGGATGAGAAGAAGTTATGAACGTAAGCGGTGCACATGAAACGACCCCTATAAGAGAAAGCCACGCAACCAGAGTTCCCCAACCTATACAAGGCAAGTGGCTATTAATGGATAAATTGGGATGGGCTGTGTGTCCATTATTTCTACCCCCGTCAGGGGGAATGGGCGGAGGGTTCATAATAGGCACCCCCACCCCTAGCACAACCCGCTGCTCCTACCGCCCGCTAAGCTAGCTGAACGTGGGCGAAGGAGAGAAAGTCTTAGCGCTGACTTACGGAAGGCTTCCCCAGATAAAGATTTATTATCTATGCTATCGGTCATTGAGTAATACTTACGCTTAGAGGGTGGTCCTCGTTTCTCGCGTAAAAGCGATCAGAATTCGAACACGCCTCCCTTTCCAAAAATGTTATGAACATTTTTAGGGGACTAACCCCGCATTCAATGTGCATCATTGTTGGGTAGAGAAGGGCAAAATGTGGTTTCGTCATATATGCAAAACTGGTGTTTTGTCGTAACATAGTTGCGTTAAAGAAACTTATGAATGCAAAGGTGACAAATTTATAATGGACAAGAAAATTAGTAAGGAAGCTTACTCGTACATAGGTTGCAAAAAATTTACGACGTGTAATGAAAATATATGAGCAATTTTATATTTTACTAACAATTGCATAAGAAAAATTTACTATCAACTTAGGCAGATTACTATTTTTTTTTTGAATATTAAGAACCATAGAACTCAGAGAACATAATGTTATATATGAGAATTTATTTCCTCTAAGTAAAGGTTACAAAAAGATATTTTATAGATAAGTTATGAGGATATTTACGTGCTCCATTCATTAGGCGTGGCAAATAATTGGAGTATTGCAAATCATCAAATCCATAGAATTTATGGCGATAAAAGGGATACTACGAGTTTTATCACGCAAAAAAATTTTAGGAGTACAATTTTAGTAATGATATTTTACTCATGCATCCAAGAATAATAGATAGGTCAAAGACACGATTCTTAGACCCTTTATTGTCCACACCGAATTATCGTGACCCCATTTCATTCAAACTTCAAATCGGTAAAGGACTAACGAAGAGCGACGTGATATGATCTTTGAGCTTGGTCTTAGAATTGGTGTAATGATCTCCGTTGGTGTATAACACATCAATCACCCGCGAGAGGTTGAGAATTAGCGTGAGAACCGGCGTCGGGGCCGCGGTCGGGCGAAGAAACTCTTCATTGATGTCCTTCCAGGCATCATCTACTCATTTCAGGAGTTCCTCCTCAACTTCCGACTCCGAGGCACCATTTTCTTTCATGAGCAACTCCACCGAAGATGCCACGTGCCCCCTCTTTTGCTCATGCTGTATGTCGACGACATTGGTGTGATTAGTAGGTTGACATCGTTTCCGGTCGAGCAGTGGTCGAACAGATTTAGTCAGATCATCGGAGGACAATTATGTTCGTATTATACCTGGTGAGAAGCAATGTCATCCTTGAGCCTACATATGATTTGGGAAGCCTTCAAGATCTTGCAGTTGCCGAGCATCCATTCAAAAGCATCTCTTGTGACCACATCGCCCATTCCTACAAGTCCTGTGATCGATATCACTTCGTATCCTGTCGTTAACAATGCAAGGGGCATGTATTCCTCCAGCGTCGGTGTGTAGCCAGTATGGAACCATTTGGCTTCGTGGAAGTAACCTCTCGCTTGCTTTTTCATCTGAGGAATTCAAACAATAAACAAGAATGTTGGGTTCTTGAAAGAGAAAAACTTCGTTGGATGAATGTAAAATGCGCGGATGATGCTTACAGCTTCTTTTGCGTAGGCTATTTGATAAGATCTTCCTCTCGTGGCCAGTTCATTCCCGATTCCATCGTACAAATCGAGAAGCTCCTTATAATAAGCTTGCATGTATTGCGGTAGGCCATCCATGGCAGCAATATCCCACCTGAATTTGAGCCCTCGAAAATGACACACTTGCTCTACACAAATTCGAAAGTTTGAGAGAGATAACGTGGATCACGTACCTCTCAATTGCTTCTGTGAAGGGTACAAGTTCTTCCACTGTACCGCAGACGTCGTATATATCGTCAAGAATGGAAATCATGGCGGTCACTTTGGTTAGTATATCTCTACCCACAGCAAACTCCGGCTGGAAATATGCTCCCACTATCCAGAAGAACAACTCCGCAATCCTGTCTCTACTGAATGGGAACTTCCTCGCGACATCTATGTCCTTCCACCACCTATGATCAAAGGAATACGAGCATCATCTAAAGTACGTTAGCCCGTTGAACTTGCCAAGGACATTCAAAAGCGCTATTTAGAAGGGTAAATTGAAACCAGACGAGGAAACCTTTGAAAAACGCAACAGAATACTACTATCAAGTGAAGTTAGATGACCTTGTAATCTTGCCGAGTTCCTTCTGGTGTTGCTCTTGCAGTAAGTTGAAATCTAGTTTAGCCAAGGTGAGCAAGACCTCGTCATGTGAAGGCTCTTCTTGGTAGAGTGAAATATAATGCCTCGCCACGAGTCTGGGTAAACCCCTGCGAAGCGGCTGCTTTAGGGCTTGACTCGCTTGTTTCGCAAGACTAGTGCTCGCGTTCTTTTCATTGATCGACTCAAGGCGACTTATAGTGAAAGGGAGTGCTTCTTCCAGAACAGCGTCGCTATGGCACCTTAAATGGCAGGCTTCGTATAAGCTCAGCAATCCACGCACATCCGTGACGAGCGATTCCTTGAAGTTGCCTTCATTGTCCTTGAATTTGTTAAATACCTCTGTGCGACCAATCAACATGGGAAAAAAGGCATAAATTGAAATTAGGAAGGTGATAAACCTAGCTAATGTTCTATGTTTCCTTTTACTCTTTTACCTTGAAATTCGAATGAGCAATAGTTAATTTTGTGGCATCAATTTTCTAAAGAAGGAATTCTTAATGGGTTTCTTATCGGATGGTTCATTAATTTTAAAACTTACCCGATGAAATATTGTGACCTTGTTGTCGCAGCAATCGAAACATAAGAGCAACCATGTGAAGGTCATCTACCTTGAAATCTCCATGATCAAGTTGAGAGTAACTTTTGTGGATTTGTTCCAATTGTTCATCTATTTCTCGTTCAAAATGGTAGTCAATTCCCAAGCGTTGAATTTGATCAATCAAGTGAAGCATTTGTGAAGGCTTATCTGCGGCATCAGTCAGCATCTTCCTCACCTCTCCTTTCAATTCCTCAACTTGTCCCTCCACTCTTCCAAGGAATTTAAACTTCTGCAAAATATAAAATCGGCTATTGCGAATAAATGCAAGCATGTGATATGCATGTATTACAAAACAAACAAACAAACAAACTCAAAGGAAAGCGAAGTTACTGTGAAAGATAATATAATGTTTACTTTGTTACAAAACCACAAAAAAAGTTACGATACAAGGCAGATTGTGCATATTAAAAAACCAATACATATTCTCAGAAAAGTGGATTAATGATAAAGACTGGAGTCATTTTATTTTAAACTTCATATAGATGAAATATAACACTATTCTCTACAATCGTTGACCAAATCAATTCGTATAGGTGGAGTGGCACAATTGACCAAATTAAAACAAAAGCTGAATACCCGAGAAAGCAAAGATAGATTCAAAAGTCGAATTCCCCAAAGATCATTTGTAAATACTTTGCTTGAACAAACAGTGGAATTACGGCGGAAATGATCAAGCCAACGACATATTTCGGCTACTAAGACATAGTCCTAAGCCAACATGAAGAGTACACGAGGAAGAAAACCTTTTTCTTACTAGCAGTTCATTCTTTAAACTTGAAGAGAATACATTATTTTCCACAAACATGAAGAGGCAAAGAGTTGAGAGCTTGCAGGCAGAAGAAGAGCTCAAAGCTGTCCAAAGCAGCCCTAGCTAGTTTCACCATATTTGCCCTGCGTTCACATATAGTGTGATTGGTATGATCCATCATATACTTCACAACATGTAAGTATACATTTTTTTCATTAAAGGGCGATTGCAATGTTCTTCCGGTTATACATTTTTGTAGACAAATGTTTCTTGAACATGTATAATGGGCGACTTACATAGTGATGAAGGATATGAATTTTTCTGATACGTAACCAATTTATCAAGCACAATTGCGATTGATGCTGACCAATGATATAAGAATCAGAGTGCATTCATTTCACAAAAAACTTCGTGATAAAAGAAAATAATTTTCATGAAAAGCATTAAGGAAGGTGGTTAGTTTTTATTTGTTACATGATTTAGAGAAATCGATCATCCGTCTTACCCAAAAGGGTAATTATTTCACACAATCTATGTTTGTAGTTTTCATTCCATGGAAAACGTTTTTCTATAGATTGATTAGTTTTCCGTCATCAAATGCTGAATAGTCAAAAAATAATTTTCAGGAAAATAATTTTCCTTCAAAGAAACGGACCCTCGATTCTTCGATGCTATCAATCATCGGGAACACAAAGACTTTTGCTAAGTCTCCAAAATGCAATTGCAAGAAAACAAAGGAAGAAGACTTTAGAAAAGAATTACTAACCGTTGAGTTGGAGGGAGAAGCATATTTGAGGAAGTAATCGCCCCATATGCTCTCATGATATTCTGCTGACCGGCGTTCGGCCATGCCGCTGCTTCTTCCTTTACTCGGAGAAGAAGATGGAATTGTCGAAACCTGAACCGACATGTTCCCCACTGTTTCCGTGCTTTGTATGTGGATGTCTGACCACTACGCAAACTGAAGGCTAAGGAGAGGCTTCTGCTGCGTTGCAAAGAATCAGACACTTGATGGGTATTTATAGACAACGTGTTCAAAGCCACCTTAATACTTGGATTTATTTTTTTTACTTATCACTTTTTAATAAATGATAATACTGGTGATATTATTCCGTGCGAAAACGAGTTATTCTACCTATAATATAAGCACTCCTACCTGTCCTTCCTTTGTTAGAAAAATAATTGGGAAGAATGGAATCAGATTTTGAGGCGTGAATACATTATTTTTAAGGAATTATTTGCTCCACAATTTAGCTAATGATTACTCACAAAAATTCTCCGAGTTATAACTCAAAATGAGAATACCATGTAGCAATTTTGGTATTTTTCCCAGAAATCTCAACACGAAACAATTGGAGGATAAATTCTGTATCTTTTAAACCAAAAGAAAATTGAAGAAGTAAAAAATATTAAATGATATTCGACATGTAATAATAATTTTGAAACCCTTTTGTGAAAAGACATACTGTTTCAAAAGTACACAATTTTTTCATGTTTTAAAAACTAGAAATTCAGTATTCTTATTTAAGAAGACCATTGATTAGTGCTAAATGCGCCAATAATTCGTGCATTCACACACGGATACAGTATGGGCTAGTTCACTTTCCCCATGGACTTCAATTTTAAGCAAGAAGGTTTCCACTTATATACTGGACCACGCTAGTATTTTTCAGATGTAGAACAATCCACCTCTTTGTTTGTTCAAAAAAACTATCACCAGCCTTCATACAACAACCAATACTAGTATCACGAGCCGTCAAAATCCAGTTTGCTAGTCTAGTTTGGGAATCCAAGGGATATGTTTGTTAAATGTCAGTTGTTGTGTCACCAAGAACAGTCCCTATGGTACCGAACTGGTTATACGTTTTTTCATTAGTTTTTCCAAACCCTAGGTTAGACTATATAACTAATGTTTTGTATTGATCGTGGGCGGTAGTGATGTTACCAAAAGAATGTCAATTTGTAGGTGGTAGGAGGATGAAGCCACCCTAAGCAAGACATAGGAGCTGCCGGAGTCCTTCATCTTAGAAGTAAAATAAGATTTGAAAGAGATAGTTTCAATTCGAATTTCAAACGAAGTGAGTTTAAATGGTATCCATGTACCGTATAGTCGCAACCATCTAACTAATTAATAAAAAAACTATCATAAAATTAGTGAGCTCAATAAAAAAAAAACATAGAAAAATAATATAAATGGTCAGTGACCTTTAGTTTTATGTGCAATATTGTTTCTAACTTTTTTTATCTATATAATATGGACCCTGGCCAAAGTTCATGAACGACATTACACAATGGATCAAAGTTCAAAGATTTTGAAATTCAATTTGAGGAACTCACCTAGACCATATTGTCTCGATGGACTGCTACTATGGATTTATTACTTTCTAAGTGGTAGAACCCAGCGTCTTTTCTCTTCCGCATCCACTCCGGCATGTTACATCACGGAGTGTTTTCGCTAATATATAGCTCGAGGATTATTTGATAATTTTATTATCAAGGTGATAGTTTGATTGTTTTCTCCTTTCACTTGTTCATAAACTCTTTTTGTAACAAATTAATATAATTGAAATATTCATAAAAATAATAATTTATAATGTATATATAAAAATATATATTTAATACTACGTGTCCCCCACGTGTCGGTGTCGGTATCGGGGTCCGTGTCGGTGCAACCTAGGCTAACTCGACATCCACGTGGACCAATCGCAACGTGACACATGGAACTTTGACCCGCTGAGTACACCACGTCAGCTTCATCTTCAACCTCCCGACTCTGATGGAGCGAACGGCCGAGCTTCTCCGGCGATGATCCGACGATGGGATCTTAACAGAATCGAACAAGACCGACGGCAATCGACTCGCAGAGATCTCTAGTTTAACATATCTAAGAATCAGAACATCCTATTCACAGAATCGTGAGTATCATGCCGAATGCCGAGTACGGCCATGGGAATTCAATCGTTCGATTTACACCAAATCATTGCAATTACATCACAGGATAGCATCAATCAATGTTCAGGAGACTTACCTCGAGCTCCGATTGAGCTCGCTCGGCCCAGATTTGGCTGGGCAAGAATGAACAGAGTTCGGCAATGGAGGTTGAATTGGAACACTCGATTCGATGTGTTAAGACAAAATCAATGCAAAACAGGTATGCGAAGATGGTTAGTGATGTTGAGGGAACAAAATGCACATGCTAAATGCAAGAATAAACGTGAAATAAGCAAATCGCCATTGATGCACAGTGAGAGGTTTGAAGCTGCACCTCACCTTCTTTCGCGGTTTCGGTTCGCGTGAACGATGGCAATGGCTTCCTCTCAGCCTGGACAGCCTCCTGAGGGTCCCTTCAAGCTTTGGTCTAGCCTGGAAAGGCCTGACTGATGCTCTGCAAATTCGAGCTTCGCCCTCGACAATGGTGATGGAGGGTGAGCTCTCTCTCTTCCATTCTCTCTCTCTTTCGATTCTGTTTACCCCTTTCCAACTGAATCCACCGTCCTCCTACTCCGCGAAGGCTCTTTGGCTCATATAGCTCTTTGGATTTTTTTTTTTGGCACCGAATGGGGGAGCCAACTGACTCGAATTGCACGTGCATCCACGTGCTTTTAGGTCCAAACGTCGTCGGGGAGGATGGGCATCCCGTCCAACTTCGTTTGGTCCTCCGGAAAGCTCCATCTCATGCGAATTTGGCACGAATTTGGGCTGAGTTTTGTTTTTGTTGACTTTTACAGGTTCCGCGTCTTGACCGGCTGATTACTCTCCCTTCCGACGACGTCGGATGGTGCCGTTGGTGTCAATCGGCGGGGGAAGATGAGAGGAACAAAATGCCCACCATTCCCCTTCTAATTAGTCGCGAATTGACCTTCAATTTCTTGATCAAAATCGAGCTAAGGATTGTTCATTCGCGCGGGGGCCTGAGGAAGAAGACAACACTGTAGCGGACCGGTTCGACCGGTCCGACCGGCGGTCTGAACCGGTTCCGACTTACAATTTTCCAAATTAAACCCAAATTAATGAGAAATTTTTGCAATTAGACCTTAGAATCAAATTTAGGGCATGGATTTTATTTAAAAATGAGGTTTTACCCAAAAGTTCACATCAATTTCTATATAAAAAAAAAACCCCAAATTTTCACTTAATTGGAAATTGGGAAATTGTGCAATTGGAAATTCAAATGATCAAATTGGGCCAAATTACCTATGCTAATCGATTCAAAATGATGAAACCCATTGGGCAGTATGTTTAATTTACAATGATAGTCCTTAAATTGAAAGTAATTTCAGATATGCCCAATTTCAAGGACTAAAATGCAATTAAGTATGCAATTTTGCCAAATTCATACAATTGAGCAATTTGTGCAAACAATTGGGCTAAATTACAATAAGGAACAATTAGATTGGATGTCAGGATCCTAGAAAATGCCAAAGTTGCAAATTAAAAGACTCAATTGACATTTTTTTAATAAATTCAATCATGTGCGTTATAAAGAAACACACAAAATTAAATTTGATTTTGGACTTTTTGTGAGGTCAAAAAGACAAGGAATTTAAAATAAAAATATTGACTATTTTTCCATATTTTTGTGAACTCGAATTCTATTTTTCTTGATTTTTCTAGTATTTTCCTAATTTCTGAAAATATTAAAAAAATACGAAAAATATGAAACATTATTTTTTTGTCAAAAATGGTTCCTTAGGCTTGGTCGAGGTCACCAAAGTTAATTTTGTAATTTTTTGACTTTTTATGTATTTTTTATGAAGTTTCTAAGAAATAACTAAAAAAATTGATCCAAAATTAGGTGTCAACAGCTCCCCCTTTTTGAGAGGAATCTCGCGAGAGGTTTCTCTCAAGGACAGGTGACAACTTAGTTTAGATCGACTCTACTGGGGAATAGAAAAATAAATCTTGACATCTAATCTTCCTTGTCCCGCTCGTAAATGCTTTGCCCTACCTTTGCCGATGTGAGAGGGAGAGAGTTGGGATAGAGATGCTCACCTGTTACTTACCTGCCTGATGCTCGTGCGGCATGCGCGGTATACAGCGGGTTCAAGTGGATACCTAAGGGCTCGTCTCTTGAGCGTCCTAGGGCAGTTAAACTCTAGCATGTATGGTAGGCCATACCAGAGTGGGATTCCTATGTTTGACAGGAACCTGTGAATGACGCACCCGTTCTTTAGGGATTGTCAGGGGTTTTGATCCGTATGGTGGATCAAACCATGAATAGGACTCCTATCTATCAGGAACCTATGGATGACGCACCCGTTCTGTAGGGATTGTCAAAAGTTTTTATCTGTATTGTGGATCAAACCATGAATAGGACTCCTATCTATCAAGAACCTATGGATGACGCACCCGTTCTGTAGGGATTGTCGAACATTTTGATCCGTTAGTGGGATCAGGCCGTGAATAGGACTCCTTTCTACTATAAACCTATGGATGACGCACCCGTTCTGTAGAGATTATCGAACATTTTGATCCATTAGGGGGATCAGGCCGTAAATAGGACTCCTTTCTACTAGGAACCTATGGATGACGCACCCGTTCTGTAGGGATTGTCGAACATTAAGCTGATCCTATATTCTAAGGAATTAACTAGGGTTTATACAAATTAGGTGTACCTAACTCTTAGGTTTACCAAATGAGCTATTCTGGGTTTAAGGATTCCCTAGAACCTTACAGACAGCTGTTTCTGAAAATGGTTCTTTTGATGTGCAAGGTGTTATTCTGGGGATTTGGGGACTCCAAGTATCCTGCAGAAAACTCAGACCTACAAAACTTTGATAAGATTCTTCTGGGATCTAGGGGTTACCTGAAATCTCACAGAAAGACGATCTTGAATATTGTCCTTTCGACATTGGATGTGACATTCTGGGATCTGGGGACTCCAGTCGTCCTGCAGAAAACTCAAACATGTAAAACTGAAATCTCATAGAGGGATGATTTCGAAGATTGTCCTTTCGACATAGGAGGTGACATTCTGGGATCTGGGGACTCTAGTCGTCCTGCAGAATGCTCAAACCTGTAAAACTGAAATCTCACAGAGGGATGATTTCGAAGATTGTCCTTTCGACATAGGAGGTGACATTCTAGGATCTAGGGACTCCAGTCGTCCTGCAGAAAGTTCAAACCTGCAAAACTGAAATCTCACGAAGAGATGATTCCGAAAATTGTCCTTTCGACATTGGATGTGATATTCTGGGATCTGGGGACTCCAGTCGTCCTGCAGAAAGTTCCAACCTGTAAAACTGAAATCTCACGAAGAGATGATTCCAAAGATTGTCCTTTTGACATAATGATAAACATAATGCAGATAAAGGTTCATTTTAACCTATGCAATTATGTAAAATGACTTGAAATGCTGGAGATTGTTCAAAATATCTTCAAGCATGCGAGGATGATCAAGAACCCTTGTGAGGAAAATCCTTGGATCAAACAATTTGAAGTTTCCAACCAAAGGTTGTTTTCGAGAATTCTATTGGAATATCTCTGTCTGAAAGGGCTTCTTACCAGTTTTTCTGACTTGGTCTTTTCATAACAAGAGCACTCGAATTTTCTAATACCATGTACCTGGGTTTTCGGGACCGTTCGCAGCGCATACATTCCAATCAATCGGGAGGTCTTTACGGGACCGTAACGTTGGGTTCGGACATGGTTTTCGAAGGGGGACTCACTTTCTGAGTTAGGTCTTTTTGAACACAAAATTTTCTTCATCTGCTCCCGGTTTACAAGTCAAGAACCCTGCAAAATGAGAAAGAAATAATCTTGCTCGAACTTCTTCATCCTAAGCTTAGACATTAAACCCTACATTAACCCAAATGCCTTAATCAGAAAAGACTTCTCAGGGTTGTAGTACAAGTAGGTCTGGGGACCAAAAAGAAAGGCTTGTTTTTGGCTCAGAACACGTGAAGGGTCTATCATTGGTGATCACTGCAGGTTTGCTATTGATCTTTGTCCCTTCTGATTCAAAGAGCGTCTTCAGTCTTTGAAGTACATTGGTAGTCTTTGGAGAATCTTCTTCTTGTGTTAGTGCGGCGTCAACACCTGAATGTGACATAATCTGGGAGTACCTTTTACAACCAAATCTCACTGGTGACCTATACACAGATATCATGCCATCTTTTGGCATTTACAAGATTAAACACATGATATACAAGTGTACAAGTATTCGGATGGGCATTGGCCTTGCTTTTACCAGGCGCTTTGCTTTTTCTGGATGCCCATAATTGAATTTTTCTTTCACTTCATTTTTTGTTGAGATCCCTTCTTTTCCTTTTGGGAACCAGGATTTCTTAAATGAGTGTGCTAGATATACATCTTGGATCTCAGCACCAGGAATTTTTCACGAATCCTATCTTTCGAATTCTTCTGCTCTGGAAGTGATGTCGCTTCCATCTTGGAATATGCACTGATCACAGCAGGTTTATGAAACGAATTTACAGGCTCAACTGGGCTGTGCAAAGGGTAAAAAGTGTATAGGATAGAGAAACGAATGCTTTTCGTCATTTTAAAGCATTTGAACTACCATAGAAGTTAAAATGACATGCAACACACGAAGATTGATGCAAGTCTGAGCAAGAGAATCCCTAACCATTTACCTCCTGATACTGCTGGACTTACCTCCAGTTGGCCCCAATGTGGGGTGGCTCTTGTCATGGGTAAGGAATGAAACCACCGTTCAAATGGTTATCAATGGTCACCTGTAGCATTTAGGGTGGAGAAATGAATACCTCCGTCTTCCCGATCCATGTAATCGATGTGAAGAGCCCTTATATCCTCAGATATAGGCTTTCCTATTCTCGCCCTTCTCTCATCTCTCGAGTGTATGTAGGACGTGTTTGGATCAGGTTTGCCTTTCATCTAGAGAAATATTCCCGCTAGATAGTCTAAGCAAGCCGTGTCTTTGGAAAAATCACTTTATTTTTCTCCAGGCGTTTTACTTCGTAAGAGATTCTAATGACGCATCATGCATACTTTGAGCATGCTTGAACAATCTCTGGTCTTGACAGGTGTGCAATAAATGCAAGGAATTCATTTTCAGAAATAACGTTTATTCCTGAGTCTAGTTACGTGAGTGTCCATTCCCTCGTTCTTCTCATCTTACAGTGAGAGAGACTTTAATGTGTTCTTTTTGTTGTCTTTTGTCTTCACCAGACATTCCTGCATGTAGGATAGGAGAGACATTCTCGTGAGTGAAAGATGGTTTTACCTTTGATGGAACAGATACATATCACCTGGTACTTGGTGTTGAGGTCCCTTCTGTCTAGGGTTCTGTTTGAATGAATCTGATTTTGAGTCTGCTTCTTGAAATCCTGCAAAACTGAACACATGCTAGTGTATGCATGGATGCATGATATGCTTTATGTAATGGCCACTATAACGATTCGGATCATTTCGGGACAAGCCACATGACCAATATCTGATTTTATTTCAAGGGTAATACTTCTTCACAGCGTCTGAATTTACAGGGTGCCCCAATTCCTCTCTTTCAGAATTTACAAGAATCAACGCTCCTCCAGTGAGAATCTTCTTGACAACATAGGGGCCTTCATAATTCGGGGTAAACTTGCCTCCCGGGTGGACAGTACTTGGCAGAGTCTTCTTTACCACTAGATCATTCTCCTCAAAATTTCTGGCTCTAACCTTTCGATTAAACGACTTGGCCACCCTCTTTTGGTAACCTTGACCATGACAGATTGCTCTAAGACGCTTCTCATCTATCAAATTTAACTGTTCATATCTGTGCACGGAGTATTCTGACTCGGAGAATTTGCAATCTAATAAGATTCTTAAAGAGGGAACCTTAACTTCTATGGGTATGACCGCTTTCATCCCATATACCAGACTATAGGGAGTTTCCCCTGTAGAAGTCCTGATCGAAGTTCGATATGCCATTAAGGAAAATGGTAGCCTTTCATGTCAATCCCTATAGTTTTCTGCAGTCTTAACCAAGATTCTCTTGATATTCTTGTTGGCTGCTTCCACTGTCTCATTCATCTGTGGGCGGTAAGGGGACGAATTAAGATGTCGAATACCAAAGTGGTCCAGCAGATCATCGACAATCTTGTTGTTCAGGTTAGACACATTATCTGTAATGATCGCTTTAGGGGTACCATATCGAGAGATTATGTCCCTCTTAATAAACCTTGCCACATTTCTCGCAGTGACATTCTTGTCGCGACCCATCCGGAAGCGGACGCGGCTAATGGATTGCCGATCGCGGGTCTTGGATCGGCGCGGGCCCTCCCAGGCCCATACCAAATCGCGGCGGGAATATTTTTCAAAGGATTCGACGATAAGAGTCGATCGCTTTCGACCTTCAGTGTGGTCGTGGTGGCATGTGCAAATTGTGCATGCATTTGGAGTCGCCACCGGTCTTTCTTGGAGGGTAGACCGGAAACCTTATTGACCGATTGGGAGAGATCGATCAATTCTGCGGAACCAGAGATTTTGGGTTCGGGGACTTGGTTACGCTGGTGTCATTACCAACGCCCTTTCGGTACCTAACGCGAGTGATTTCCCTAACTAAGAATTCATGCAGACGCAATTTTAGGTAAGGTAGGTTTGATTCAGGGTTTCATGCAGATTGGACGACTATTCCTATCAATCACAATCAATTTTTGGAAGACGATTTGCCCAAAGGGCGAAATCGTCATTTTAAGAAAGGTCGGGGTTCAAAAACACCCGGAATGAGTCTTGGCCAGTTGTCTGTGGCCATTTCCTATTTTTTGGGATTTTCCTGGATTTTTTAGAATTGTTTTGAATTTTTTATGATTTTCTATTTTTTTTATTGATTTTCGAATTTTTATTATTATTATTTTTTTATTATTTTATATTTTTATTTATTAAAAAAAAAAAATGTCTTTGACAATAGATAACACTCAACCAGATAAATAAGCCAACCACTAGACTGAAATAAGCACATGCAAATCAAGTCTATAATGGCAATACTTTAGAAAAATAACTATGGTATACGGGTCGGGTAGATAAAATATACCGGATTAGACACCGACCTTCAATCGCCCAGCCCCAGCCTGCGACCATCTCCATGCACATCACCAGATTGGATGTCGGTCTTCAATTATCAAGCCTCGATAAACTATCATTTCCGTAGAATCACCGTCGATCGCCACGTTGGAAGCATATGCATTCACTCAAAGTAAGTGGTCAACAAAGTTCAGCCAATTAAAAGATAAAACGAGTGTCTCGAGTTAAACTCTGATTATTGTGCTAATTTATCAATTGAGACATGCA
Source organism: Rhodomyrtus psidioides (assembly GCA_021437785.1). NCBI lineage: Eukaryota > Viridiplantae > Streptophyta > Magnoliopsida > Myrtales > Myrtaceae > Rhodomyrtus > Rhodomyrtus psidioides. Next base: position 4,435,138 of record JAILYB010000015.1, on the reverse strand, counting down.
TCGCTAACTAAATAATTCGTTGAAAATATTCACATGGCAAATATATCAATAATTAAGCATATAAAGCATAATTAGGCAAAATAGACAAATAGAAGCATTTCCTATCCATTTCTTAATTAATTATTTTTATTTTTATATTTTTTTTTAAATGATAAATAAAATAATCGGGTCCGGGTCTGGGTTCTTGGACTTGGCCTGGATCAAGCCGTTGGCCTGATCAGGCCCGGAAGAGAGAACCCGAACTGGGCTCGGTCGACACGCTAGAGTTAGGCCCACCTTTCCTCTGCCTCAACCGAATTGGGCCTAGATCCTTTCTGGCCTAGCTTTTATTTCACCCCTCTTGGACCAGTTCCGCAACAGACCCAACAATGGAAAGGTTAAGCCCAGCCTTTCTTTTCTTTTTCTTTTTTTTTGTTAAAAAGACTCCAGCCCATCCGAACGGCCAACAAAACTAAAATCCACGCTACTGTTCATCATCTCCTTCCTCGCGCCACTCTGTTTGTGTGCATACCTGAAGAGGGCCATCCACCGGTAGTCGTACCAAGCCTCCACCAACCTTCGCCTATGGCCGTGGCAGAACCTCCGCCAGCCTTCGCCCGCGTCACCAACAGCCAAGACATGTTCACCACCACCCGTCAGAGCGCCGACCGGTTCTGTCCCCATTCGTGTCCGCAGGTGCTCGCCACCTAACGACCTTGACAACCGCGCGCTATTCCCCGTCGCCAAGGACAGCCACCGCGACTTGCTAGCCTAGGCTCGCTCGCTCTCCATCAGAATGATTCGCAGAACCTCCGCCAGCCTTCGCCCGCGTCGCACGCCGCTAGGTCCCACTCCCGCAGACCTACTCGTTACAAACTTCGGGTTCGCTCGTCACTGGTCCGAACTCGCGCGCGTCACACCGCTCACGTACGCGTTACCGCTAGAACAGGTTCGGGTCGCCACTACACCGGGTTCGAGCTCGTGCGCCACGTCCTCATGCTTGCACCGTCGCCAGACCGCGCTTAAACCGGACCTCCTTAAGCAATCTATTGGTTCTGTTCGTCGAGTGCCGAGGCCACGACGTTGAGACTCGCCCGCCACGCCGCTGGGACTCGCTGGTCGTAATGCTGCCGAGTCTTCAGGATCAACTCAACACGCCAACTGTGGGGACTTCCTCGTCAAACCAATACCAGACCTGCTCGCCACCAGCGTCGTCTCCAGATCACACTCGACACGCCGCCTCTGAGTTGGTCGTCGCGCCTCCTCCAGATGCCATGAAGATACGCATCGTCTCGCGCCATCGCGGACCATCGAACCCACATCATCCAGACTTTTCCATGCCGAACACAGAACGCCAGCCCTCAGACGGCCTTCAGCTTCCTTCCTTGTGCATTGTACCGAGACACGACGCTTTTTCCTTGAGCCGAATGATTCGTAGTGCAAATTGCCGGGCAGACGCTGGCGTCGGTCAACCGCCACCTTCCGTCGTCGTCGCCAAGAGCTACGAGGCCATCGAGCCTCGACAACGGCGACCGACGCACGTCCGGTTGACAAGCCGGGCAGAAGCACGCGCGTCTTGGTTCGGAACTATATCGAAGAGATGGCGGGCAGGAACAACGAGAAGAAGCTCTATCCTCTCTCTAACGCTCCCTCTCTCTTTTGTTCTCTATTGTCTGAATGCTCTTTGTTCTCATGCACAGCTCTCAGCACACGTCAAGCTTTTAGAGATCTATATGTGTTGGGGAAGAGAGACTCGAGGGTCGGAGCTTCGCGGGTTGGAGGTCGACGAACGGTGGCCGTCGCTTCGGAACCGCTCTCCTGGTTCTCTCTCAATGACCGTATAATTCCATGATGGAAAGCTCCTTCCATCCTCATTGTTCCTCTTCTTTTATTACCTCCACTTCCCTTTACGATGGTGGAGAGCATTATGAGGCATATGCAGATTCCCTTCCCTTTTGTCTCTTGCCCATTTTTTTAATTTCTCATGGTCGACCCCTTTCCCATGGATGGTCTTGCTGACCCTTTCTTTAATTCCTCATTGTCTGCTCGTTGAAGAAAGCAGAAGTAGTAGTGTAGTGTCCAGCTCCTTTTCCACTCCGGATTCCTCAATTTTCGCCCTTCGGATGCCGCTAATTGAAGATTTTTAATAATACTAGTGACAGTTGAAACAATGTCAAGGCAATCAAATTAGATGTCTAGATTTTAGAATTCATTGTCATAGCTTATTAAAAGTGGGAATTGAAAATTAAAAGACTCGAAAATGATTTTTTTAGGTTCGGTTCGGGTTTTTGTGAAGGGACATAGTGACCCGAGTCGAATTTTTGAGATCTAAAGTGACACACTTGAAGAGGAAATTAAAACAAAATTATTGAATATTTTTGTGTATTTTTCTGACCACTAATGGTATTTTTCTGATTTTTTGGGTATTTTTATAATTAAATAAATTCGAAAAATATTATATATAAAAAAAAAAAACCAAAAAATATTTTTTTGTTCAAAATTGGTCCCCGAGGCTAGGCCAAGGCTTCCAAAGTTGATTTTGTGATTTTATGACCTTTTTTTGGTATTTTAATTAATTTTGAAGAATAAAAATCACAATAATAGTTGATCAAAAATCAGGTGTCAACAGCTGCCCCTCTTTGAGAGGAATCTCGTTAGAGGTTTCTCTCAAAGACAAGGTGGTACCTGATTCCTGACCGACTCAACTAGGAAAATAAGAGAAGAAATGCTATGACATCGGATCCTTAAGGCTCTTGATAAAAGCTCAAATTAATCTCCGGTTTGCTCTAACAATTTGAATATGGGCCGGAGTGAGAGAGGCTTACCTGAAGCTCACCTGTCGGATGTTGCCGGTTGCGATAACTTTCAAGAAGATACCTAGGACTTGTCACAGAAAATCCTAGGAAGATTAAGCTCTGACCTTTATGTTGATCTTTGAGGCGGTATCTACCTCGTGTTGACCCTTATGGCGGTTTCTACCATGAGTTGACCCTTCAGGCGGTTTCTACCTTGGTTTGACCCTTCAGGCGGTTTCTACCTTGTGTTGACCCTTCAGGCGGTATCTACCATTGTTTTGACCCTTCAGGCGGTTTCTACCTTGTGTTGACCCTTCAGGCGGTATCTACCATGTGTTGAAAAGGGGGTCTCATGACGAGGGTTCTCCACGTCCGATGAGACTGTTTGATATTTTGAAAATGGGTCCTGGGACGAGGGTTCTCCACGTCTGATAGGACTTTTTCTTTTAAAAGGATTTTTCTTCCCCCTTTTTTGAGACCCCGAAGTTTGTCGGGAATTCAGTTTTTTTGAAGCAGTGAAAGATTTTGTTTTGACAAAACTTCACTTGAGTCTGTTGAGGCGACATTCTGGGAGTTGGGTTCTCCAAGTATCCTGCATAAGTTTGAGCCTGAAAGATTTTTCTTCACCAAGAAAACGTTAGTAATCTTTGGGAAGACCACGGCTGTCCATTTTGACAAAACCGTATGATTTAAGTTTTAATCATGAAATGTGCATTTTGATGCTGGGGGTTATCCAAAGCATTCTTGCAACATGCAAATGTGATCACAAATCCCTTGCACGGAAAATCTGGATCAACAGTTTGAAAATTCCAAAAAGAGTTTGTTCAAAACATCAATTGGAATATTTCTCGACAATGAGGTCTTCTCACCTGTTTTGCGATCGTGTTTTTTTATAGGGGATACACTCGATTCCCTACTAACCCGTGCCTAGGTTTTAGGCTCATTCGCAGCGCATACATTTTGATCGGTCGGGAGGTCTTCCACGGGACCGTAATGTTGGGCTTGGATATTGGTCTTCAAGGGGGACTCACTTTTGAGTCAAGGTCATTGAATGAAAGTTTTCACCATCTGCTCCGGGTTTACAAGTCAAGAACCCTGCAAAATGAGAAAGAAATAGTCTTGCTCGTACTTCTTCGAGCTGAGCTGTATGTTAACCCAAGTGTCTTAGTCAGAGAAGACTGTTTCAGGGTTATGATGTTGGTAGGATTGGGGACCGAAAAAGGCTTGTTTTTGGCCCAGAATTCATGACGAGTTTGACATTGGTGATCATTGCTGATTTATCTCCTGTCTTTTCCTTTCTGAATCTTTAGTTTTTGAGGTGTACAACCGATTTTGAGGTGTGCACCAGCTCTTTAGAGAGCGTCCCTTGTTGCATTCAGAGACCGACTCTCTCCATGTCTTTGTTCTGTGCTTGGCAGCATTTGGGGAGCAGCTTTTTTATTGGACTCCTTTAAGAATTTTTTTTTTTTTTTTTTTTTTTTTTTTTTTCATCCAAGTTTCACTGGGGATCAAGCAAACAGCTTTCATGAGCATCGGCCTTGCTTTTACCAGGCACTTTGCTTTTTCTCGATGCCGTGGATTTTTCTCATTCATTTTTGAAATCCCACTTTTTCTCATCTTCATAGGATCGCGTTAGACCTATGATCAAAGGTCTAACAAGGTTAAACATTAACTTAGGAATTCTTTTGCAAACCCTAAGTCTTGAACTTCTTCGTTTCTGAAGTGATGCTGCATCCGTCTTGGAATGTGCAATGATCACCAACGGGTTTATGAAATGATTCTGCAGGCTCAACTTGGCTATGCAAAGGATTCGGTGTGTGGGATAGAGAAATGAATGCTTCTCATCATCCTATGGCACTTGGATTACCATATAAACAACACACAAAGATTAATGTTAGTCCGAGCAAGAAAATTTCTAACCATTTTCTCCTGATGCTGCTGGACTCACCTCCATTTTGCCCCGATGTGGGGTGGTTCTTGACAGGGTTAAGAATGAAAACCGCCGTTCAAAGGGGTTATCAACGGTCACCTGTAGTGTTTGGGGGATATGAAACGAATGCCTCCGTCGTCCCAACCCATGTAATCGCTGCGAATGGTCCCTACTTCCGTAGGTCCAGATTCTGCTGTCTTATCCGCTCCATTTCTCTCTTAAGTGTGTATAGGACGTGTTTGGACTAGGCTTTGCCTCTCGTCTTTTGAGAAAACGTCCTTTTGAAAGTTTTGAACAACTTTTGATTGGAAAAATCTCTTTCGTTTTCTCTAAAAATTTTACCCGTCAATGGGATTTTATGATGCCCAATGCATGTTCAGATAACCTCATGTTTCAAAACATGAATGCCAATGAAGTTAGAATCCTATGTCTTTTCTAGACATCAGATTCTAAAAGCTTTTCTTTTATTCTCTATTTTTTATTCAACATTTTCAATGGATTGGGGAAAGGGATACTTACCTGTCCCCCGCGGCTGGAGATCCCTGAAAATGCGGAAGAAACATGTTATTGTTCGTTCATGAATTTTTCAAAAAATTAGAACGATACATCTTACCCTCGGTCGTGTACCCCTGCGAGTGCACACAGGTTGTCAAAATTTGTCCTCCTTGATGGTGAGTCCCTATCAAGGATAAATAGCAAGTGTTAACTCATATTCCCAAATTGAAGACAAATTGGGACAATACAACTTTACTCTTGGTTCTCATCCCGTTCTGACGTCGCGTATTGATATGAACCACGTCTATCAAATCCGCTTATCCATGCTTGGAATATTTGCAATATCAATGGTTCAGCTGCCCCCGGTTGGGCAACGTCTGTTTTGTTATTTGAACAGATGGCTCCTTGGGTGATTTATCCACGTTTAACACCTGAGAAGGGAAAGAAATGAGACATTACTTTGGTATTCGGTTGAAGATCGTTTAGGAACGATACATCGTTTTACCAAATGGGAGGCTTCGTGACCAAACGTATTTCGTGCTGAATGGGGGTAGATCCCATTATGCTCCGCGGGTGATAGTCATCGTTCATGGAATTTGCTCCACGGATTAAGTGATTAATCCATGGCCCTTGGCTCGAAGACGTTCAAAGGGTAATGTTGACACTCAGAGCGGTTAGTTTTCAGCGTTAATTACAATGTTCCCGCGGGAACTTTACAACGAAATCCGTAACACATTCATTCGATGTATTCACCTCTCACTCTCCTGAGCCTTCTAATGATTTAGCACACGAGCTTCGAACCAGATGTCCGGTCGCCGGTACCGGTCACGACTGCGAAGATGCACTTGTTCCAAAATGCTTGACCCATAGGCTGAGTTGCTCATTCAGGAGATCGTCCGACCGCTCGAGCCGTCCAAGTTGAGCATCCTTAATTGCTGGTGACGGACTTCTCCCATTTTCGGCATGAACAACCTGGTTTCTCGGTTTATGCGTGATCCACATGCCGAGTTGCTCACTGAGGGACTCGCTTGAAATTTCAAGCCATTGACGCCCAAGTCGGGCATCCTCAACCGTTGGCGATGGGTTCCTCACACTACTTTCGACATGAACAACCTCACTTCTCGAGTTGGTATTTTCATCGTTGTCCAGTAGGTTTGTACCCGATGCTGGATTCGCCGTAGGAATAACACTAACGATCGGTTGGTGTTCAAATTGGGGAGTCCATACCTGCTGAAATTGTTGTACATACTCTTGGGGGAGTACCAGGGTAACTCAGGGGGGAATTCAGCCGATCGAACCAAGAATAGATGTTTTCAAGGAGATCGTCTGAACCATCGAGCGACTGACACTCAGGTTGAGTATTGTCGACTACTGGAGAAGGAATCTTTTTGCCATTTTCGTCATGGACCACCTGATTCTTCGAGCCGGAATCTCCGTAATCGTCTCGCAAGATTGTATGTGCCTCTCCTGCCAGTGTTAGATCCGCTGTAGGACTAGTATTAACGGCCAGTCGGTGCTCAGACTGGGGAGTCCCGATTTGCTGAAATTGCGGTACATACTCCTGAGGAGTACTGGGATAACCCATGGGAGTACTCTGATTGATGCCTGAACAATCGACCGTGTAATTGTCAGTCCCATCGGTGTTAAGAGGTGATTGGATGCTTCCTGCTTCATGAGGATTGCGATCACAGCCATGCTCATCGTTTAAACTTGAACTGCCTCTCTCTTGGTCTAGCGCCACTCGTCCATCTCTCAGTAGTCTTTTGTAGCACCAAAGGTGGTTCCTGACTTTATTTCTATCCAATTCCGGCATGTTCATGATCTTGAGTATGCGCGATGGGCGAGCCAAACTGATCCCTAACTGTTGAACTGCATCAACAAATTTGCTATGAAGCTCCGAGGTCCAATAAAACCTTGTTTTCTTGCTAGCCGAAGTAGGGTTGGCAACTCGGCGGCTACTCTTCGTGGAATCTGGTCGTGTTGAACCGCCTCTATCTTGGTCTAGCGACGCTCGTCCATCTCTCAGTAGTTTTCTTGTAGCGCCAAAGGTGATTCTTGACCATATTTTTAGTCAGTCCCGGCACGTTCATGATTTCGAGTATGCGCAATGGGCAAGCAAAACTGATCCCCAACTGTTGAACTGCATCAACAAATTTGCTATGAAACTCCGGGGTCCAACGAAATCTTATTTTCTTGCTAGCCGAAGTGGTGTCAGCAACTTGGCGGTTACTCTTCTCGGAATCTGGTCGTGTTGGAGGTTGCTCTGGAGGGGATTTAGTGGTCTCAGATTGGCTGGTCATGATGGTGAGTTCATCATCGAGCGGACACGACTTGTCATGACGCATGTTCCCTTCCACAATGGGCGTCGACTTTGACCTTATAGCACTAGTTTCCTCTTGTAGATCATCGGCGGTACCCGCTTGTTCCGAAAGATGTTGCGAAGGGCATTGCAACAAATGAGCATTATAAACCCCCAGATCTGGCTCTTCAGTGAATACTCCGTCCGTGGGAACAGGGTTACCGCACTCCAGGCAAATAGCGATGCTTAGAGCTTTTTTGTACTGAGTGTTTTTTATTCGAAGCTTTTCATTTTCCTCCCTTACAACCGCTAACTCGTGCCGATCGCGTTGCTGCTTCAGCCGGGTTCGTTTGTTTTCAAACCAGCACTTGACCTTCCGAGGCTCCCACCCTATCTCCTGGCCCATTTTGATTTTCTGTTCCATGTCCGGATAGGGGTATTCCCTGAAAAACAATTCGAGTTTATGGACTTGACCTGAAGTGTTGCGTTTGAGATATTCCCCTTTCTGACGCTGATAACCGTCGCGGGTACTGTTCTCGTTAACCAAGCCGCGGGTTTCATCATTAGAAGGATCGGTCTCCATGGCCCTCGTGTCAGGTTCGGTCCTGAGATCTTCAAACTCTTCCAGCAGCTCAAGCTCGGAGACCTCCAAGTCTGGCGCTTCCAGTAAATGACAGAATCCCTTGAACATTTTGACCGGGATATCACTGTTTGATTTTCCGTTAACTCAGCTTTCTTTGTTCCTCCTTGGATCTTCACTTTCTCTGCAAATTCTGAGAGGTTAAAGGAGCCGGATCACCGTTCTTCGATCAAAGGTGATGGCTACCCGACTAGCGCTCTTCTCAATGTTTCGAGATTCCCACTTCGTCCTTTTGTGATGGCTACTTGACGAGCGTTTTTCTCAAGGCTTCGTAATTCCCACTTTGTCCTTTTTTGCCCTTTTCTACGTGAACGGAGCCTGAAGATCTCTTGCGTTGATTTCGCTTTGTCGAGCACTACGCTTGTCCCCCTGGCCCAGTCTCTAGAGTAACAAGCCTGCCCACCTTTCGGCGCCATTATGTTTCGTAAAACCCGAGATCACAGGACGGTGGTGGATTCGTGACTCATCGGGGATGCATTAACGAAACCCGCTTGGCTCTACTGCACATAAAATATTATTACCACTTCTCCCTGTACTCGAGCATTTATAAGGTGATAGATTGATGTCAAGAAGATTAACACTTTAGCCTTATCAGACTCAGCCTCTCAAACACTCTTCACATTCTCACTCTCTTCTCCGTCATTCCATCGCATATGGATTCCTCCTCTATGCCTGTTGCCTTACCTGAAGCTTCGACCCAATGGGAGAGATTTTACCACCTCTTGGGTAGGGGTTATGGCTACATAAACAATCATCCTGAAGCTGAGGTTGAAGTTCGTACTCTGATTCCGGCCCTGGATACTGCGTGTATTGAAGGTACGAAACTGCAGAGGGAGTTTGTGATCTTCCCAACTCTCTTTAACAATTTCATGCAGGCTTACGAAGTTGCTAGCCGGGAGGTCACTTTGGCTGGTATCGTGCGAGCCCGTTATCAGGACCGAACTGAGTCCCTGATGTTGGCCATGCTGACGGCCGATAACCATAAAAGGGCTGTTGAATACGCCCACGCCCAGGTTTCGATGCTGGTCCGTGAGAGGGACAACTTGGTGGAGCGTCTGGCTCTTTTTGACACCGCCTTTGAGCAAGACCAGCACAACTTCGTGCTGAGGTTCCAGTGTGCCTGGTTGGAGGAAAGGCTTGAAGACCTGAGCATGGATATAGCTCGCGGGAGGGTGCTGGCTCATGACTTAGAGCTTGAGTTCGAGTACTATGACACCAAGGTGAACGAACTTAAGGAGAAATGTCGTCTCCTTTTCTTCAAGCTTGTAGACCTCGATTCCCGGAGTGTGGGTTGTAAGCAAGGCATGGATAGCATGGAGAGTCAGTTAAGCTTTTTTGTGATGCTTGTCAGAACTCATTTTGGGTTTACTGCTCCCCCTCAGTGATCCACTTGTAAACTTTCCTGCTGAATGAAATAAATGCGAGTTTGTTTATATATGCTCTTTCATTCTGCATTGTTGACTAGCCAAGAAAGGTTTTTGCTTTCGGATCTACGCGACTCCTTTTTCGCCTGTGTCAACAGATTGACTACGCATCATTCTCACAGCCCGACGCTTTATATTTGATTGACCTGAATGCCTCGTGAGAAATAGATTTGTAGTTGCTCGAAACTTAAAGATTGCCCCTGATTTTGCGGTCATTGCGTTTGGGGCTGCTAGTAATCTTTCACTTTCGAGCTCGATCACATTCTGCTAGTAACTCATGCTATCAATTCTGCCTTCACGCGTCGGGGCTGATTTTACCTTGAACTTAATAACAAGGAATTACCGTATACACACGAGATGACGTTTGCGAAAAACATTATGCAGAATCAACTCTAGCTATTGAAGAAACAAACGCATGCACCGATGAGAACTTTACAATAGGAGATACATCCTTCTCGCGTACATCCCCTTCTTTCTTGGGGCATGTCCAATGACTAACCAGTCTGGCCTCAGCTTAGGTGTGCCATTACCAAGTGCAGATCATGGTTGCCAACCTTTAATAGCTTCCAACTGATCGAACCAAGTATCAAGTCCTTCATCGAAGAAATCACCCGACCCCTCGAACGATTGATGTGTAGGTTGAGCTGCATCGCCCGACGGGTTCTTCGAACTGGAACCTCCATCTTTGTCTGGGATTATAAGAGGAGATTTGATCGATTGACTACTGCAAACATCTCCCACTTGGGGATTAGGGAAATAAGAGTGCTCCAAGCTTTCTCCCATTAGATCATCTGAAGCCATATGCTCTGATTGGGCAAACCCTTGAGCACTGGGCGTGGTGGGCTGATCTGCGACAGGATGAACACTGACTAGCTGCTGCTCGGACGGAGGAGTGCTTACTCGTTGCACTTGTGATGCGTGTTCTTGAGGAATATTGAAATGACTCGCGAGGATATCCTGATCAAATCCCCAATAGTCGTCCAGATTCGACCGGGCCTCATTTGTCATAAGGGTGCTGGGTTCGCAGCCGAGTCTATTGCTCGGATTCAGTTCTGCATAACGCTGTCCTAACGCCCTTCTGTAGCAACCAAGGTGATTCGCGACTAATTGCTTGGTAAGTCCCGGTACGTTCATGACCCTAAGTATGCTTGTCGGACCTATGAAGTCGAGTCCTATCTGTCGAACTGCGTCCAAGAACTTGAGATGAAGCTCCGGGGGCCAAGTGAATTTCTTCTTCTCGTCGTCCAGAGTGGCGTAGATAGCCTGCCGACTAACCTCTGACTCCTCTTGAACCGTATCTGATCTTACCGGAAGCTGTTGTGGAGGAGATTCATGGGCTTCGATGAGGTGACTCCGATCATAACGACACGTATCTTCTTCCTCCGAAGACACTGGTATAATTTCTGTAGGATCGATCTGTTCATGCGCGCCATTAGCAGGATCTGATTGTACCGGAGATGGCTCAAGGGAGCAGGGGGATAAATGAGCACCTTCCATCTTCGTAGAAGGCTTACTGGGGAACAATTTACTGAGGGTGGTAGGGCCACCGCAGTCAGGGCAGGTAATAGTACTGAGAATTTTCTCATACCACATGTTTTCCATTTGAAGGTTTTGGTTCTGCTCTTTTAGGGCCGTGATCTCCTTACGCCTGTGTTGGACACCTAGTCTGAAACGTCTATTCTGAAACCAAAAATGGATTCTCATAGGATTCATTCCCAGCTTCTGGCCCAATTCAATCTTTTGTTCCTCGTTTGGGCAAGGGCATTCATCGAAGAAAGCTTCAAGCTCCTGGATTTCTTTCCGAGCGTAGCGCTGGCGACTTTTTCTTTTCCGGGGTTGAGCGTCGTGGCCACTGCCGTCGTCACCACTGCGATCTTGATGTTCGTCACCGGCGATGTTGAGTTCCATGGCTTCGATGTCGAATCTGATTCTAGAGAATTTGAGGTCTTTCAACAAACTCGTCACTCGGGGTTCTCTGTTCTCTTTTGTATACTCGCTCTTTCGATTTGTTGCCTCCTTTTCCTCGAAAGCTAGGTCTGTTCAGCGTTCTGTTTTTGAAACGACGGAACTGTTTACCTCCTGCTCAGCTTTCCGACACGAAGGGGTAACCAAATCCTTCCGCGGCTTCTTCGATAGTAGCGCTCGCCTTTCACTTTTCCTCGATAGTCATGCCTGTTCAGCACTGTCTTCTCTTTTTAAGTGGCAGAGCTGTTCACTCGCCGCCCAGCTTTATGCGTGATGGAACAACACAATCCTTTCGCGGCTTCTTCGATAGTTGCGCTCGCCTTTCACTTTTCCTCAATAGTCATGCCTGTTCAGCACTGTCTTCTCTTTTAAGTGGCAGAGCTGTTCACTCGCCGCCCAGCTTTATGCGTGATGGAACAACACAATCCTTTCGCGGCTTCTTCGATAGTTGCGCTCCGCCTTTCACTTTTCCTCAATAGTCATGCCTGTTCAGCACTGTCTTCTCTTTTTAAGTGGCAGAGCTGTTCACTCGCCGCCCAGCTTCATGCGTGATGGAACAACACAATCCTTTCGCGGCTTCTTCGATAGTTGCGCTCGCCTCCCTCCCTGCTTTAATAATGGCGAGACCGAATTTGTCAGGCCTGAAATTGCGGATCAGGACATGTCTGATGATTCACGGGAGGAGCAGCCCTCGCTTTACATTAACTAACCCGGCTCCACAAGCATTATTGCTGCAACTTTTCTCCACTCTCGAGACGCTATAAAATGCGGAGTTGGTGTTTGGGAGATTAACGCTCTCATATAATTTGCTTCCATCCTCTAATCGCTCCACTACACACATCTCCGTCGAAAATGGCTTCTTCCCAAGTTCACACTTTCTCAGCCGGAGCTTTGACTCGATGGAAAGAGTTCTATAACCTCTTGGGTCGAGGCTACGCTCACATAGCCGATCATCCCGAAACCGAGGATGAGATCAGAGTCATGTTCGGGGACCTGGACATCACCTCCCTCGAGGGTACCGCGTTGGGGATGGAATACAATATTTTTCCAACGCTCTTTACGAACTCCTTGGAGGTCTACCGCGCTGCTCATCGGGGAGTTACCGTGGCTCGTGTCTTGCGAGCCCGTTATGAGGATCAGTCCGACCGCCTAGCGTTGGCTGACTACCTGGCCGATAGTCACAAAAAGGCTGTTGAGTTCGCCAAAGAGCGGGTTTCGACATTGCTACGCGAGAGGAGGAATCTGGTGGAGGACTTAGCTCTATCTCTGGCTACCTATGAGCGCGATCGACGTAATGCCCTGCTAAGGAATCGGAGCGAGTGGCTGGAAGAAAGGCTCAACGGCATAAACGAGGATATAACTCGTGAGAATGGACTTGTTCGGGACTTGGAAGCAGTCGCCGAAGATCACGAGACTCAGGTTGTTGCAGTCAATGATGAACGCAAACGCCTCCGCCTCAGGCTTGCGGACCATGATACGCGGAGTGGTGCGTATAAACAAAGCATCCATAACCTGGAGGGCCAGCTGGGCTCCTTTGTGTCGTTGATTAGGGCTCACTTCTGCTTTACTTTTCCACCCCAATGAATTGTATGATCTGGTTTGGGCAAGAATGAATGAAAGCCCCTGTGTTTGTTTTAGCTTTTATATGATCCATTTCTTCGAGCATCCGGACATCTTAGACTTGGATGAGCCGATCCATAATAAGTCGAGTAGATGTGTTCTGATTTTCTAACTCACTCATGGTTAGATGAAAGAATAGCCTCAGACTTATCCAAGAAAAGATTTCTTTATGCTACTTGTTTTTCACCTGCAAATGAAAAGACCGAGTCAAAAGGAATAATCTGAAAAAGAAAGCATAGACCCCTTTCAATCTTATGCTTGCTTGTAATTAATAATGACAAGAACTTTTACAAGGGTTTTAATCTTGTGCGAAAAGTTTTTATCAATATTCCTCGAAAGAAAGCATACTATTGAAAGGAATGTAATTCACGATAATTGCTTTTGACCAATATTCAGAAGAGCGAATTAGTCAAAAATGCAAGGCATAACGACGTGTTTTTAAATTTAATTGAAGATACGGCATCCAAATCAAGGCCGTTTTGTTAAGAACGAGAGCAATTTGGACATCTATCTCGTCATTAAATTCGAAATAACGTCAATACTCTTGACCAATTATCGTGGATTACTTAGTGACGTATGACATGCATGGACCAATTCAAGTGTATAATTCCTTCTAGCGAAATTGGGGTTGGATTACCCTGTACGACCAAAAAGGTCGTGTAAGATTTTCAACTTTAGTTTCCTCTAAAGGAATTATAAACTTGACTTGGGAGTATTCGGATGATTAGAGAAAATGCCACTATCACATTCCCATGACCCGTCAAAAGAAATACAACCGAGTTCCATCTGAATGTATACACCAATAGATCCCTAATACAGTCACTCTAAGGGGTGAGATAGAGAAAGCCTCGATAAAAATAAACCCTATACAAGAGGACTAGTAATGGAAAATGAAACCAAGGAATGTGATCCTAACGTTTAAGGATGCCCCAAGTTCGATCTGTGACTTCCGGATCACTTGCCCCAACTCGTCATCTTCATTGGACGATATCTCAATAATGTCCATAGTAGGCTCCTTTGTTGCTCACTCGGTGTTCGCCATGGGATATCATCCTCCTCGTCCTCTATCAAGGACGTTTGGGAAAAACACATGCATCTATCCTTGAAATGGCATTTAATCTAATCACCAGAATGCAATGAATGAAATGCCTATATTTATATGAACTGTAATAGTTTTGAGGGATAGAGAGTCTTACCAACCCAACTCGTCGACTTATGTGCGATTTTAGGTGTACCAACCGCCCAAAGACATGCGCATGAGACAAGTGATGGTGAACTTCTAAAAATCAAAGGGTTTGGCACCTAAGGTTAAGGTTCCCACCTCGAGTTCTAGAAAGAGCCGATTCCATTGCACAACTATCGTTGCATTGGGACTCAATCCATAGTTCGAAGCGAGCGGAATTGAGAAGTGGATTACCCCGTGTTTTTCCTCACGGAGATTCCATTTTCAATTCCTTCTATTGTGTTCCTAAAGGCGGCGCCTGGGGTTTTAGGCGCGGTTGTGTGTGTCCATGTGTCGTGATCATCACAATGCAAGTCATGCACAACAATTTATCAATCAGCACTTCAAATCATCCACACAACATACATTCCTACGCCACACCTGCGTAAAATAAAGTTAATCACAGACTACACCCCTTATTACTCCAATCTGCAAAAACATATAACACCTATCGTGAGCGGACTTACCTCACCTTCAAGAGCGCCTGTAGGGTTAGAAAAATCACTCAATTTTTATTACGGCCTAAGTCCACTTGAGGTCTAGAACCATAGTTTCTAGAACAAGTCCCCAGCGGAGTCGCCAGCTGTCGCGACCCATCCGGAAGCGGACGCGGCTAATGGATTGCCGATCGCGGGTCTTGGATCGGCGCGGGCCCTCCCAGGCCCATACCAAATCGCGGCGGGAATATTTTTCAAAGGATTCGACGATAAGAGTCGATCGCTTTCGACCTTCAGTGTGGTCGTGGTGGCATGTGCAAATTGTGCATGCATTTGGAGTCGCCACCGGTCTTTCTTGGAGGGTAGACCGGAAACCTTATTGACCGATTGGGAGAGATCGATCAATTCTGCGGAACCAGAGATTTTGGGTTCGGGGACTTGGTTACGCTGGTGTCATTACCAACGCCCTTTCGGTACCTAACGCGAGTGATTTCCCTAACTAAGAATTCATGCAGACGCAATTTTAGGTAAGGTAGGTTTGATTCAGGGTTTCATGCAGATTGGACGACTATTCCTATCAATCACAATCAATTTTTGGAAGACGATTTGCCCAAAGGGCGAAATCGTCATTTTAAGAAAGGTCGGGGTTCAAAAACACCCGGAATGAGTCTTGGCCAGTTGTCTGTGGCCATTTCCTATTTTTTGGGATTTTCCTGGATTTTTTAGAATTGTTTTGAATTTTTTATGATTTTCTATTTTTTTTTATTGATTTTCGAATTTTTATTATTATTATTTTTTTATTATTTTATATTTTTATTTATTAAAAAAAAAAAATGTCTTTGACAATAGATAACACTCAACCAGATAAATAAGCCAACCACTAGACTGAAATAAGCACATGCAAATCAAGTCTATAATGGCAATACTTTAGAAAAATAACTATGGTATACGGGTCGGGTAGATAAAATATACCGGATTAGACACCGACCTTCAATCGCCCAGCCCCAGCCTGCGACCATCTCCATGCACATCACCAGATTGGATGTCGGTCTTCAATTATCAAGCCTCGATAAACTATCATTTCCGTAGAATCACCGTCGATCGCCACGTTGGAAGCATATGCATTCACTCAAAGTAAGTGGTCAACAAAGTTCAGCCAATTAAAAGATAAAACGAGTGTCTCGAGTTAAACTCTGATTATTGTGCTAATTTATCAATTGAGACATGCATCGCTAACTAAATAATTCGTTGAAAATATTCACATGGCAAATATATCAATAATTAAGCATATAAAGCATAATTAGGCAAAATAGACAAATAGAAGCATTTCCTATCCATTTCTTAATTAATTATTTTTATTTTTATATTTTTTTTTAAATGATAAATAAAATAAATCGGGTCCGGGTCTGGGTTCTTGGACTTGGGCCTGGATCAAGCCGTTGGCCTGATCAGGCCCGGAAGAGAGAACCCGAACTGGGCTCGGTCGACACGCTAGAGTTAGGCCCACCTTTCCTCTGCCTCAACCGAATTGGGCCTAGATCCTTTCTGGCCTAGCTTTTATTTCACCCCTCTTGGACCAGTTCCGCAACAGACCCAACAATGGAAAGGTTAAGCCCAGCCTTTCTTTTCTTTTTCTTTTTTTTTGTTAAAAAGACTCCAGCCCATCCGAACGGCCAACAAAACTAAAATCCACGCTACTGTTCATCATCTCCTTCCTCGCGCCACTCTGTTTTGTGCATACCTGAAGAGGCCATCCACCGGTAGTCGTACCAAGCCTCCACCAACCTTCGCCTATGGCCGTGGCAGAACCTCCGCCAGCCTTCGCCCGCGTCACCAACAGCCAAGACATGTTCACCACCACCGTCAGAGCGCCGACCGGTTCTGTCCCCATTCGTGTCCGCAGGTGCTCGCCACCTAACGACCTTGACAACCGCGCGCTATTCCCCGTCGCCAAGGACAGCCACCGCGACTTGCTAGCCTAGGCTCGCTCGCTCTCCATCAGAATGATTCGCAGAACCTCCGCCAGCCTTCGCCCGCGTCGCACGCCGCTAGGTCCCACTCCCGCAGACCTACTCGTTACAAACTTCGGGTTCGCTCGTCACTGGTCCGAACTCGCGCGCGTCACACCGCTCACGTACGCGTTACCGCTAGAACAGGTTCGGGTCGCCACTACACCGGGTTCGAGCTCGTGCGCCACGTCCTCATGCTTGCACCGTCGCCAGACCGCGCTTAAACCGGACCTCCTTAAGCATCTATTGGTTCTGTTCGTCGAGTGCCGAGGCCACGACGTTGAGACTCGCCCGCCACGCCGCTGGGACTCGCTGGTCGTAATGCTGCCGAGTCTTCAGGATCAACTCAACACGCCAACTGTGGGACTTCCTCGTCAAACCAATACCAGACCTGCTCGCCACCAGCGTCGTCTCCAGATCACACTCGACACGCCGCCTCTGAGTTGGTCGTCGCGCCTCCTCCAGATGCCATGAAGATACGCATCGTCTCGCGCCATCGCGGACCATCGAACCCACATCATCCAGACTTTTCCATGCCGAACACAGAACGCCAGCCCTCAGACGGCCTTCAGCTTCCTTCCTTGTGCATTGTACCGAGACACGACGCTTTTCCTTGAGCCGAATGATTCGTAGTGCAAATTGCCGGGCAGACGCTGGCGTCGGTCAACCGCCACCTTCCGTCGTCGTCGCCAAGAGCTACGAGGCCATCGAGCCTCGACAACGGCGACCGACGCACGTCCGGTTGACAACCGGGCAGAAGCACGCGCGTCTTGGTTCGGAACTATATCGAAGAGATGGCGGGCAGGAACAACGAGAAGAAGCTCTATCCTCTCTCTAACGCTCCCTCTCTCTTTTGTTCTCTATTGTCTGAATGCTCTTTGTTCTCATGCACAGCTCTCAGCACACGTCAAGCTTTTAGAGATCTATATGTGTTGGGGAAGAGAGACTCGAGGGTCGGAGCTTCGCGGGTTGGAGGTCGACGAACGGTGGCCGTCGCTTCGGAACCGCTCTCCTGGTTCTCTCTCAATGACCGTATATTCCATGATGGAAAGCTCCTTCCATCCTCATTGTTCCTCTTCTTTTATTACCTCCACTTCCCTTTACGATGGTGGAGAGCATTATGAGGCATATGCAGATTCCCTTCCCTTTTGTCTCTTGCCCATTTTTTTAATTCTCATGGTCGACCCCTTTCCCATGGATGGTCTTGCTGACCCTTTCTTTAATTCCTCATTGTCTGCTCGTTGAAGAAAGCAGAAGTAGTAGTGTAGTGTCCAGCTCCTTTTCCACTCCGGATTCCTCAATTTTCGCCCTTCGGATGCCGCTAATTGAAGATTTTTAATAATACTAGTGACAGTTGAAACAATGTCAAGGCAATCAAATTAGATGTCTAGATTTTAGAATTCATTGTCATAGCTTATTAAAAGTGGGAATTGAAAATTAAAAGACTCGAAAATGATTTTTTTAGGTTCGGTTCGGGTTTTTGTGAAGGGACATAGTGACCCGAGTCGAATTTTTGAGATCTAAAGTGACACACTTGAAGAGGAAATTAAAACAAAATTATTGAATATTTTTGTGTATTTTTCTGACCACTAATGGTATTTTTCTGATTTTTTGGGTATTTTTATAATTAAATAAATTCGAAAAATATTATATATAAAAAAAAAAAACCAAAAAATATTTTTTTGTTCAAAATTGGTCCCCGAGGCTAGGCCAAGGCTTCCAAAGTTGATTTTGTGATTTTATGACCTTTTTTTGGTATTTTAATTAATTTTGAAGAATAAAAATCACAATAATAGTTGATCAAAAATCAGGTGTCAACAATTCTTGTAAGAACTAGCCTCTATCCACTTTGTGAAGTAATCGATCGCCACCAGGATGAAGCGATGACCATTTGAAGCCGTTGGATTAATAGGTCCTATCATGTCTATCCCCCACATAGAAAAAGGCCAAGCTTTAGACATTTGATGTAGTTCATTCGGGGGCGCATTAATCTTATCACCGTACATTTGACACCGGTGGCACGATCGAACATGCTGGCAGCAGTCTGATTCGATGGTCATCCAATAATATCCGAGCCGCATGATTTTCTTGGCAATGAGGTGGCCATTCATATGGGGCTCACATATACCCTCATGGATCTCCTTCATGAGGACATTTTCTTCTTTAACATCTACGCATCTTAACAAAGTGGAGTCAAATGACCTTTTGTACAGGACTTGCCCACTGAGGAAGAACTTGCTGGCCATCCTGGTTATGTATCTCCGGTCTCCTGCCTGGCATCCTTCAAGAAATTCCCCTTTTAAGAGATAATTCTTGATGTCATAGTACCATGGCTCTCCGTCAAATTCTTCTTCGATTAGCATACAATAGACTGGCTTTTCAACTATGCCGATCCTTAGTGGTTCTATTTTCAACTCATCAGCTACTTGTAACATTGAGGCCAATGTGGCTAGTGCATCTGCAAACTGGTTATGGGATCTTGGTAAGTATTCAAATGACACATCTTCGAACTCAAGTGTCAGTTTTTCAAGGTATTCGTGATAAGGGATGAGCTTTGTGTCCTTCGTTTTCCACTCTCCCTGTGTCTGTAAAATAATGAGCATGGAATCTCCATAAACTTGCAGTCTAGGTACTCCCATGGAAATGGCTAACCATAAGCCTAGAATACACACCTCGTATTCTGAGATATTGTTGGTGCAAGGGAAAGTCATCTTTGCCACAACAGGATAATATTGATCATCTAGAGATATCAATACTGCCCCAGTGCCAGCTCTTGATAGGTTAACAGCGCCATCGAAATACATGACCTACTTATCCTCTGCTAGGTTCAGAACTTGATCTTCTGTCTTTTTCTTTCCAGAAGATTTGCAACTTTGTGAGTTTTCTACCAACATATCAGCTATGGCTCTCCCTTTTACTGATTTTTGTGGAGAACACCTGATGTCAAATTCAGATAACATTACCTACCATTTTGCTAACTTCTCAATCAGAGCGGGCTTTTTCAAGAGGTATTTGACAGGGTCATTTTCTGTTACCAGTTGAATATGGTGATGTAGGGTATACTGTCTTAATCTACGAAGTACCCATACAGTTGAGGTGAATTTCTTGCTCAGGTAATAGATAGCTCTTTCTTTACCATCCATCGGGCTTGTTTGGGCCAGTAAGGCTCCCAAAGATTATTGATGTATAGTCAAATATAAGGTCAAAGGATGACCTGGGATATGTGGCACAAGTACTGGCGGAGTGACCAAGTAGTTCTTAATCTTCTGGAATGCCTGATTGCATTCTGCATCCCATGTCACTTTTGCACATTTCTTGAGTAGCTTGAAAATCGGTTTAGCCACATCCGATAACTGATTGATGAATCTGGCAATATAGTTTAGTCTCCCCAAAAGGCTTCTTACTTCTTTTACTGTGAAAGGAGTTGCTAGATCATAGATAGCTTGAATTTTTGAAGGATCAATCTCAATGCCCCTGTTACTGACCATGAATCCGAGAAGTTTTCCAGATTTTGCCCCAAACACACATTTGTTAGGGTTCAACTTCAACTTGTATCTGCGCAGTCGCTCAAATAGCTTTCTTAATACCTGAATATGATCATGTCCCTTCTTGGACTTAGCGATCATGTCATCGACATATACTTCGATTTCTTTATGGATCATGTCGTGGAATAATGTGATCATAGCCTTCTGGTAGGTGGCCCCAGCGTTCTTTAATCCAAATGGCATGACCTTGTAACAAAAGTTTCCCCAAGGCGTGGTAAAAGCAGTCTTTGGCTTGTCCTCTTGTTTCATGAGGATTTGATTATATCTAGAGAATCCATCCATGAATGAGAATAATTCATACCCCGCGGTACTATCCACCAACACGTCAATGTGAGGTAGTGGAAAATCATCTTTTGGGCTTGCTCTATTCAGGTCTCGATAATCCACGCAGATCTGAATTTTGCCCTCCTTTTTCATGACGGGGACTATAGTTGCAATCCAATCCAAGTATGGGATAGCTTCAATAAAGCCTACCCTGAGAAGTTTCATCACTTCTTCCTTGATTCTATCTTCTAATTCGGCTTTCATCCGTCTACTGCCTTGTCTGACAGGTTTAACACTGGGATTGGTGGGTAATGCATGCTCCACAATCTTAGGATCCAAACCCGGCATGTCAACATATGACCATGCGAAGACGTCATGATACTCCCTCAATAATTGGGTAAACCTAAGCCTTTCATATCGGGATAAATGTCCACCGATCTTGACTTCCTTGATATCTGTGGAGTCCCCCAAATTAATAACAACTGGTTCCTCTAAAGTGGGAGGTACTGACTCTTCGAAGGCATTCCATTCTCTACGGATAGATGCGTAACCTTTATCCTCATCCTCTTCTTCAATATTGTAGGAACAGTCATCATGATTATCCGAATCACACAATAACCTGGCATGTATGTTTAAGATGATATGCCTGAAATGTCATGAGCATGGTTAGTCTATACTTCATGTGGAAATGCCATGCATGAGTGTGAAAAATCTTTTCGAAAGAGATTTAAAAATAAAGTGGAAGTGTAAATGGGGCTAGTCCTCATATCATAGGACATCCTTGTCCTTGGGAAATCTTTTGGAAATCATGAGTCATATGGAAAATCAGGCCTCAAGCTTCTGCGTGGAAGGCTGATATCATCATTGGGCTGATTTATGGTTCCATATGTCCTTAACAAAACTTGTGTGATTTTATTGAATGCAAAATGGGCCGCATTACAAGCTATGCTGTTTGGATCAACGGCCGGAGATCCAAATGCGTTTTCCTACATCTATTTATAACAAAAACTAAAAATATAACAAAATGCAGAAAATTCTAAGTGCAGTATTTGAAAGCGGGAGAAAGGTTTCTTTACTCAGAAATAGTGGCTTCATCGCTCAGCCACTCTATGATGACATTCACAAAATTGTCCTCCAGGAAAGGGTTTGCCGGATCTAGCTCTGTTGTTGGAGTTATATCTTCCTCTGACAACCACCTAGAGTTCTTGCTGAAATATGCGTTTAAAGGGATTTTGAACATATGTGACCTGGCTTTCCAGGTTGGAGAACTAATGAATGAATCTTTCGGGTTGTTTTGGCTTCCATGGCGTCCCAGGCTCTTGCCTCGACCTCGGCCTATTGCCTTGGGGGCAGACTCGCCCAAGTGATTTTTCTGATATCACAGGCCCATCCTATGCTGGTTAGCTTTCAACTGCATGGGGTTATTCATTCCTTGACTATACTTGCCCAGACTTTCCCCAGGGTTGTCTCTATATGCCAATAGTATCTTAGCTGGTAAAAGATTGGCTTCAGAAATATAATGAGTTCTCAATCTTGCCCCCACGGGAGTGTCTACTATTGCCACCAACTCTAAGGAATAATAGCTTGCTTCCACCTTAATTTCGGGCTCGATGTAGGGAATAGCGCTATTCTGATATGTTTGGAGGTCAGCTTCTCCATGCACAGTAATCACATTCCCATCTACTACGAAGCGCACTTTCTGATGCAAGCTTGAGGGTACGGCTCCTGCTACATGGATCCAAGGTCTCCCCAACAGGAATCCAAATGCACTAGGTAGATCCTTTACTTGAAAATTTATAGAGAATTTGGTTGGGCCGATGAGCACTTCTAGCTCAACTTCGCCTACCACTGTCTTCTTCATTCCATCAAAAGCTCTAACTGCTGTTTTGGAGGTTTTAATCATCTCCTCGTTGATCCCCAACCTCCTTAACGTAGCCAGAGGGCAAATGTTGAAGGCAAATGCGTTGTCGATTAATACGTGCGCTACTCTCTTCCCATTGTATTGCGCAGAAATGTATAAGGCCTTGTTGTGTCCTCTTCCTTCCATAGGGAAGTCTTCATCTGAGAAGCTCAACTGATCTTTCAAAAGGATTGCCCCTACAAAGTCCCTTAATTATACATCATTAATTATTTCAGGGACATGCACCTCATTGAGTATCTTCATCAGTGCATTCGTGTGCTTCTCTGAATTGATGAATAAATCCATTAAAGATATTTGAGCTGGCATCTTCCTCAGCTGCTCTATTACTTCAAACTCGCTGGTTTTAATGATGGACATGAGCTTTTCTGCGTCTTCTTTCGAGACTTCCTTACTGCGTCTACTTCGGACTCGCCTTCCCTAGGGGCATAGAATCGTCCAAACCTCATTACTGCATCCACTTCCCTTGTTCCGTAGTCCCAGTGGACTGCCTTAGGATCGTACTCTTCTATTGGAGGGACTTGTATGGTTATTGTCTTTGGATAAGATGTTTTTGGTTCAGCTGTGTCGTCTTCTTCTTCTTCCGGCAATCGAATCACAACAGGCTTGACTAGGCAATCTTCTACCTCATTCAAGACATCAAGATCTTCCAATTTGATCACCACAGTCGCAGCGGCTTCAATCATTGACATAGAGTTGTCAAAGTCCTTTGAGAGGATTTCGTTTCCCAATTGACAATGCCGGTCGCCGTCACCTAGTACTGTTGAAGTCGCAGGTCTCAGGTATTCTCTCCTTACCTTGAATAGTTCAGTTGAACCTTGCCATTGATCCTTCAATTTCTCATACTATTTCGTGTTAAGTCCGGAATCTACCATCTGTTTAAGTGATGGTTCAGGTTCCTTCGTAAAAGGTTTTTCCACCTCCTTCAGGATTTGAACGGGATCGTCCATACCTCCACATTCGTCTGGTATGATATCATCCATTCTCTGATAGAAGCTAGGAGGAGCAGAATATTTTACCTTAAAATTGTATCCCCCAGAATCCTGACCCAGGTTGTCTATAATTTCTCTCATTTCTAGCGCGTTAGCCATAAATCTACGATCTGCTAGACTTTGCCTCTTGGCTTCCAGTTCGTCCTCGTCGAGTTCTTCTTCTGGCTCGATGATCGGCCCAAAACTGCCTACCAGACCCTCGTGCGGGATGCTCCACATACTTCCCTGCTCGGTTTTAATCATAAAGTGGCTTCCTTCCAAGGTTAGAGAAGCTTCGACTCCCTCGACTCTTTCATCGATAATATTTGACATTATCCCCAAGCTCATCATCTTAGCGATACATAATTTCTTCATGTTAGCAGAGATCTCCCCTTCTTTCGAGTATAGTGAAGCGATTGCCAAAATGTCGGTCAGCTTAAACACGTCCACCTTCAGCTTAAGGTGGTTTTCCTCCTCTTCAGCGAATATTGCCCCTACTGCTTAGTGATCAGGGAGTGGATTTTCTTGCACATTCGGAGCCATGTTATCAAATTTCAGAATCTGACTCTCAATCAAAGCGTGTACCTTCAGCTTAAGGATATAACAATTATCAACATTATGTCCACTTTCGCCCATGTGATAGACACAAGTCTGGCTCTCGTCAAAACCTGGATATTTGACAGGATTTGCCCTGGGTGGTTCCTTCGCCACCAAGTGTTGCTCTAGCAGCATCGGGAGCATCTTGGATAAAGGCCTCGGGAGTTAAGAGAACTGCCTTTGGGGTTGCCTCTTTCTAGGCTCCTACCCCTTTGGCGCCGACCATGACGATCCTCCTTTGGTTTGATTAGAATTGCCAAACACTTTGGGCTTATGGGGGTCCAGTATAAATGCTATGTCGAGTCCAGCCTCTTTCTCCTTCTTCAGGGGGTATTGTTTTCTGGTAGAAGCTTCATGAGGCCTTCTTTCTCTTAAGGCCCATTCTAGTCTTTCAGCCACATTTATCAAATGTGCAAAGGTTTGACATCCCGAGGTGTTTAACTTGTCAAAGTATTCATAGGGGAGTGCTTTCAAGAACAAGTCAATTAGCTCATCTTCTGGGATTGACGGCTTTACTTGGGTTGTCAAAGCTCGCCATCTCTGGGCATATGTTCTGATCAACTCGCCCCTTACTTTCGAGGTTCGCAGCAAATCTTCTCTCATCGGTGATGTAGCTGTGTTGAACTTATACTACCTGAGGAAATCCTCAGCAAGATCTTCCCATCCATCATAGTCATCTAGGTCCAATTCAATGAACCAAGCCAGAGCGGCGCCAGCCAGACTTTCTTGGAATGTATTCATTAGCAATGGAACATAGTCTGAATATTGCGCCATCTTGCGTAGGTAATATTTGAGGTGAGCGCGGGGACAGCTTGTCCCATTATACTTCCTCACGAAGTCTGGTTCCTTATAATCAGGAGGGGTCTCCACTTTGGCGAAGGGAGATATCTTGTCGAAGCGAGCCAACTCATAGCCTTGGCTGCTCAAACATTCTTCGATCTTGGCTGTTCTCTTAGCCTCTGCTTCAGTTTTTGTGGTCTGCCTCCCTTTTTCTTCCTTCTCGAGGTTGATGACAACAGGGGTGCCTTTTGCTGTGACTAGATGTTCAGCACATGAATATCTTCCTCTATACGTTGAGTATCTCCTGTCGTTTCTTTATCAGCCATATCAGGTGTGAATGGCAGATTTGAATTGTTCTGGTTGGGAGTTACTATCTGTCTGACTTGGGAGGCTTCCAGCATTGCCTTAATATCAGCCATCATAGTCGCCATAGCAGTCATTTAAGTTTCCAGCATGTCTACTCGTATGGTCAACTCATGTTGTTCCATTCTCCTATTAAGCCGAGTGCGAAAACAATGCGTTGGTAATTCCGTGATGAGAGTGTACCAGCTTTCAGAAGAATTTCCAATGAGTATTTCTTTGGTATTGACAAAAGGAAGTACTCGATTCTTCTAATTGCATATTTTCTATTGGTGAATAAGAAAAAGGACTACCTTGTAAGCCTTAGTCTCATGTGAGTAGTTCTTTTGATCATTCTCCAAATAGAATTCATGAAATTAAAAGAAGTGTAATTTTTTACGATAGTTTTTATGCATTTATAAAACATGTCCACATTCATGCTCATGTGTCCAAAATAATATCCAGTACAAGTGAGAATGCATGAAAAGGCATCACAATGTTTGCTTATTTTACACTTGACAGAATAGCCTATTCAAGTCTAGGACGCTTGAGGTCTAAGGTGTCCTTATCATCCCAATAAGGATTCCCCTCTTCGGTCTGGGACTCTTCATCTTCTGAATATGACGGCGGTCCCATGTCTTCGGGTACGTACGGTTCTATCCCAGGCACGTATGGTACAATATATTCGGGTACATAGGGCTCGACAAGGCTGCGTTTGGTCGCTTCAAAGTGCTGAATGTATTCTGTGGTAGCCCTGTGAATGTTCTACTTGCGAGTCATGTTTTCTAGCCAAATTATATCTTCGGCCTGAGAGTTCTTCAAAGAGCGTATAATAAATGCCACATTGGCTTCGAACTGTTTCCTATTTTCTCCCACGAGGGTCTCGTTTGGTATGTCAAAGGAAAAGACACCAGGTCGCGGTGGAGAAGGGATCTCCTGTAATGCCTCAAATTGTCAGATAACCCTCTTCGGATAATATGCAGTAGCGCCTATGAATCCTAGCAAAGGGACTGGGTCTTCGTCATTGCATACAAGCCTGACTTTGCCTAGTGTTGGCAGCCTTAGCCACCATCGGAGCTGTTCCAGTTTCAGATTTCCAAGGAAGTTCTTCCATTCTATGAAGTTGAACTTAGGAATACATGTATGGGTTCTGACAAAGGTTTTAAGAGGATGGGCATCAGAGCTAATCTCAGTGAAGCCCATACGGATATAGAACTGTCTGATATGAGATGTGAACCACAGGTACAGAAGATTACTAGAGGCTCTAAAGATTCCCTTCTTATTTTTCTTGAAACGATTTAGGGAAAGGAAGGTCTCAGCAAGAATAATGTTTGAGTAATCCCACCCACAACAGACTTGTCTGACTACTACAGCCATAATAGGGTCGAAGGTGACAGACGAGATCGGGAATAACACAAAGCTAAAGAAGGCCAAGACATAGGCTCTACTAGAATTGCTTTTGGCGTCTATTTTGACTTCTTTGGGGCTCGTGTCAAGGAATTCGGCTAGTTGACTCAAGGGATCAAATCCTATGGGAGGTTGAACTAGTGAGTGAGTAAATTCAACTCCGATGGCGGCGCTGTACTCTTCAAGAGTAGGGGTGACTTCCAGTCCTTCCATGCAGAAAGTAGCAGTGGTAGGATCCCAATATAGTGCCATGGCTTGAATAAAGGCCGATGGGCACTCAATCTTCAGCTGGTCCAATAGATATCCCAGTCGTGATTTGGCGTATTTCTGGCTGGCTTTGCCCATGCTATCCCACCATGACAGGAGCTCGGTCCGAGGAACTTTACACACTTGAATATCATTCTTTCCCATCAAGTCTAAAATATGCAAATGATTTTGAAAAGTCAATCGTAAAAAATTACTTTAAACATGTGACTATGCAAATGCCATGAAGTATGCATGGGCCAACTTAATTACATAGTTCAGTTGAAGAAATGGAAATTAGAACCATTTTCAAGTATTGAAAACCTGACTCAAAGTCTAATTTGAATTTCAGGAAAGTGAATTATGCAATTTAGTCAGGTTCACTCCAGTGACTAAGGGAATTAACAACGTCACATTCCATTGGTCAAAACATCAAATGGGAGAGGAGAAGAATGAATCCCTTATTACAACCAGGACGCCTAACGAAAGAAAGGTAAGAAGAGACTCTTCAAACAAGAAAGCCATAAAAGGCCGATGGAATGTGAGGATCTAAACCACCCTTCCCCCAAAGGCCTACTCTTCTTTACAACGATAATCAATTGGGAATCCTTCCCCCAGTCGAGTGTGAAGGGTCATCTTCAATGCATTGGTCGAGGGGTCCTAGTTCCTCTGGCCATTCTCTAGTCCATGGTATAATGACTTCTGGAGTCTTCTCGCGCCTCGTCTTTTTGAGTGTGATGTGTTTCGGCTTTGCCTTGATCGCAGGGTGTCTTCTTTTTCCCCAAAAGGTGATCCTTGGTATGTCTTCATTAGCGCGTCGTTCGGCCTGTCGACGTGCGTATGCCTCTCTAGCTAGGTGGTTACGACGCTACCTCTTCATCTCCAAATAATCCTTGAACATTTCGTCTACTTGTCGCTTGAATCTGAGGTTGTCGACGTAGTAGCGGGTTTGACAGTCTGCAGCATATCCCAACTTACGTCCGGTTAGTTCTCGGCCATGCACAAATATGGTAAAGTGCAACCTCGTGTTCGGTCCAGGGCGAATGACTTTCCTTAGGTACTCGAAAGTTACCAACTCTGTTGAACTCTTAGGAAATAGCGACATCCTACCCCATTATCGTTGTTATTTCAATTAGTCACTTGAGTGATTTCATGATGTATGCAATGCATGTGGACGCATATAATGCATGAATCATACTATGAAACATGGAATAGTGAAGTACATCGAAAGTAAATGCCTTACCAACCACACTT
Organism: Rhodomyrtus psidioides; assembly: GCA_021437785.1. Classification (NCBI taxonomy): domain Eukaryota; kingdom Viridiplantae; phylum Streptophyta; class Magnoliopsida; order Myrtales; family Myrtaceae; genus Rhodomyrtus; species Rhodomyrtus psidioides. Next base: position 4,407,005 of record JAILYB010000015.1, on the reverse strand, counting down.
GGGGAATATGAAATGTTCCCCTGTAATAATGGGCGGTTTTAGATATACCAATCATCCATAGACATGCGCATAAGACAAGTGGGTATACTCTAGAAAATTAGAAATCGGGTGAGGAACCTATGGCTCAGGTTCCCACGATCCAAGTGAGGCAGATTCATCCCCAAGGGTACCCACCCAAGAGGGCTAGATATCGCCAATTTGGATGGTGAGTGGGAACGAACACGAAAGTCTCAAGTGCCATCAAACACGAGATCCTTTCGCATCCTTTCCCTATCTAAGGTAACCTAGAGGTGGTTTGCAGTCGGGGTTTGACCGCCAGTGTGTGCGATGTGTCGTGATCATCACAATGCAAGGTCATGCACAACAGTTCGTATCAAACCCGCTTCAATATGTGCGTAAGATAAACATACATTCCCAACTCCAACCTGTAGGAAAGATGTTAACAATCACTCCACCCCTTATTTCTTCAATCTGCAAAAACATCTAACACAATGGTTAGCGTACGTACCTCACCTTCAAGAGCATCTATAGAAAACAATGTCAGATAAACCAACCAACTTTTTTTTAATCGGCTCAAGTCCTCTGGAATTCTGCGAAACCAGAGATTCTGGTTTAGAATAGTCCCCAGCGGAGTCGCCAATCTGTCGCGACCCTCTCCTCTCGGAGGGAGGAGGGACTGTCGGAGCGAGGGCTAATGGGCCGCCCGATCGTCGCCTAATCGAACGCGGGCCTCTCCCAAGGTCCATTACCCAAATCGCAACGACTGGATGTACGTGGTCAACCTTCGGTGTGGTCTAGTGACATGTGATATGTGTACATGCCATGGAGTCGCCACCAATCGTTTTGTGGAGGGTACGATCGAAAACCCTATCGAATAGTTAGGAGCGATCTATTCAATTCTGCGGAAACTAGAGAAACGGGATCGAGGACTTTGTTACGCCAACTGTCAGAGTTGACGCCCTTTCGGCACCTAAGTTGGATGATTTATCTGATCTAAGATTTCATGCAGATGAGTGGGGGTACGAACCTAAATCTAGGAGTTCATATAGATGGGAATGACTATCCTATCACTCATAATAAGTAAAAATAAATGCGCAAATCAAGGATCCCTAACATGCGGATAAATCACATGAAATCAGCATGGGATCTCTAATGAGGCCCTATTAGCCTAGAGAAGTATCAATCAGGGCTTAGGAATGATTTTAACATGATTCGCCCATGAGGGGCAGAATCGTAATTTTGAGAAATTTGGGGACAATTTGCCTTAGAAGGAAAAAATTGTCATTTCAGATGGAATATACAGTCAAAAGATGGTGGAAATAGGATTGGTGATCAAACCAATCCATTTCCTATTTTTCGGGAATTTCCAGAATTTTTTTGGAATTTAAAAGTGATTTTACCTTTGGAGGGGTAAAATCGTCATTTTTGACGAAGACGAGAATTGAAAATCTCAAATATTAAGGTTGGTCGTCTACATGACCCAAACCCTAATTTTAAGCAATTTTCAGGACCCGATTGGAACAAGAAAGATGATTTTCCCATTGAAAGGCAAAATCGTCATTTTGAGAAAATGGACGAGACTCGAAAATCCAAGCCCAAGAATTGGTCGCCTAACCGACCCTAATTCTTGCCTTGGCATTATCTACTTTATCTCGCTTACACAACTGAGGCGACTTACCCCTAAAGGGTAATATCGTCAATTCTCGAAAGAACGGATAATAAACCCCAAAAATAGGATTGACCAGTTGTCTATGGTCAATCCTTGATTTTTGGGGATTTTTGGAGTGTCTAAGATTTTCCCAATACTTTCCTATATTTTTTGGGATTTTCTCGAATTTTCTAGCATTTTTTAGAATTTTCTAGGAATTTTCGAATTTTTTATTTTTTAAATCATTTTTTGAATTTTTTTATTAAAAAATATTTTCAGACCGGGTCAACCCGACCCACTCGGGTCGGAACTCGGCCCAGACCCGGACCCGCGAGACCCACGGCCAAAAACGACGCCGTTCTCTTCTTTTTTTTTTTCAGATTAACGAGCTTGATCCGACGGCCCTGATTGAGCCGCGTGGCTAATCCACAACCGCCGGATGATCTGACTTGAATCTACGGCCTAGATTAAACGACGACTCGACCGGGGCCGTTTGATTGGCTTACTAAAACCTACGGTCAAGATTAAAACGTGGGACTTGATCTGGACCGTCCGCCCTCACTATCCTAAACGACGTCGCCTACTCACTAAGCCAAACGATGCCGTTTCAGCCTGTTTTAAATTTCTGATTTTAAAACATTGTCGGATATTCCTAATTACTAATCGGACGGCTACCGTTTATTGGACTCGATCATTTATCTAAAAATGAGGTTTTGCCCAAAAGTTCACATCAATTTCTATAAAATAATAAAAAAACCCAAATTTTCACTTAATTGGAAATTGGGAAATTGTGCAATTGAAGGTTCAAATGATCAAATTGGGCCAAATGACCTATGTCAATCGATTCAAAATGATGAAACCCATTGGGCAGTATGTTTAATTTACAATGATAGTACTTGAATTGAAAGTAATTTCAAATATGCCTAATTTCAAGGACTAAAATGCAATTAAGTATGCAATTTTGCCAAATTCATGCAATTGAGCAGTTTGTGCAAACAATTGGGATAAATTGCAATAAGGGACAATTAGATTGGATGTCAGGATCCTAGAAAATGCCAAAGTTGCAAATTAAAAGACTCAATTGACATTTTTTTAAACAAATTCAATCATGTACGTTACAAAGAAACACACAAAATTAAATTTGATTTTGGACTTTTTGTGAGGTCAAAAAGACAAGGAATTTAAAAGAAAAATATTGACTATTTTTTCATATTTTTGTGACCTCGAATGCTATTTTTCTTGATTTTTCTAGTATTTTCCTAATTTCAAAAAATATTAAAAAATACGAAAAATTATGAAAAATTATTTTTTGTCAAAAATGTTTCCTTAGGCTTGGCCAAGGTCACCAAAGTTGATTTTGCAATTTTTTGACTTTTATGAATTTTTTATGAATTTTCTAAGAAATAACTAAAAAAAGTTGATTCAAAATTAGGTGTCAACAAAGTCCTCCATCTTAATCCAGTCTATGTACTTATAAAATTCGTATATCGAGTTCTAATTGTATTATAAAGTTTCAGAGGGAAGATGCTTATTTGCGCATTATCTAGTTCATACTCCACCATTAAACCATTTATGTTTTTGTACCTGAAAAAATTTAAGATGGGCTATTGTTCTTGTGAAATGAATGTTATAGCTCCCTAATTACTTTTTTAATGGAGTCAAAAATCTCTCTCCATCCTTTATGTTGAAATATGTCTCGAGTTTGAGCTTGATGCGGAAAATTTGAAATTACGGATAAGACTTAATCGCAAGATTAACGTGGAAGTTGAAATCTTTTACGGACGTTCGAAATCAATTAAACTCGTAAAAAGAATATATCATGTCCTACACGAGATAAGGAATAAAACGATGAAAGTCCAATCTTGGACTTTACCTTTGACCGAATCCTAAAGGAATTCAATGGTGGAGTTTCCTCTTTATTGCCGTCCTAGAATATATGTATATATATACATATAGCGCTATTCTTTTGAGTGCTTGAGCAGAGATTTTTCCAATTATATCCTGTATCCTTTTCGTGTGTAACGTCGGATTGGAGTACGTGTGTTTTAGCCAATTAAATCTTGTTATTAGATTTGTTTAATTCCTTTGCGAGATTGAGAGATTATTTCATTAGGAATTGGAGGCTAAACATTGTACGCATTCTTGGATGTAATTGGGACTTAGGAAACACCAAGAGTGTTTATGTAACTCGAGTGATCTGTAATCTCCGTGTATCGCTTGTTCTATAGTGGAATTCATTGCTGCTATCCCTGTGGATGTAGGTCTCTACGAACGAACAACATACATCTGGTGTTCGATTTACTTTACTCGTTCTGTCTATTTATTTGATCGATTGCTTGTTCCGCACAACAATTGGTATCAGAGCTAGGCTTGCTTGAGTTGAAAGGAATCGATGGTGATAGAGGAAGCTAAAGTGAAAATCGACATATTTGGTGGGAAGGATTTTTGTTTCTGGAAGATGCATATTGAAGATTATTTGTATCAGAAGAAACTGCATGCACCTTCTTCTGGGGAAAAGCCAGATACAATGAAGCAAGTTGACTGTGAATTGCTGGATAGACAAGCGATGGGTGTTATTCGGCTGGCGTTGGCTCGCAACGTCGCGTTTAATATCGTCAAAGAGAAGACCACTACATGTTTGATGAAAGCCCTGTCGAACATTTACGAGAAGCCTTCTACGATCAACAAGGTCTATTTGATACGATATCTGTTTAATTTGAAGATGAGTGAAGGTGCATCAGTTACTAATCATATCAATGAATTCAATGTAGTATTTAGTTGATATTGGCTTTGAAGATGAGTTATGTGCTTTGATTCTATTATCCGCATTGCTTGATAGTTGTAATACTATTGTTACTGCTGTTAGCAATTCATCTAGATCAACAAATTTAACTTTTGATGAGATTTGAGATTTAATTCTGAGTGAGGATATCCGTAGAAGAGAATTTGGCGAATCTGTATCTGCTGCATTAGTAGGTGAAAATAGAGGAAAAGCTAGTACTCGTGTTAGCAGAAGTAGTATGAACATGCATAGACGCAGTCAGTTTAGGACTGGTGGTACTGTCTGTTGGAACTGTGGCAAGAGATGGCATCTTAGAAGAAATTGCTTTAAGCTAAAAAATGAAACGGGAAAGGGAATTAGAGTTGAATTTGTGGATGATGTTGCAGTTATAGCTGAAAATTCTGATAATGTCGATAGTGTCTTGTCTGTCCCTGAGGATTCATCACTTGACAGATGGATTATGGATTCTAGTTGTTCTTTTCATGCTACACTAAACAGGAACTTGTTTGCCACTTATCAGTGCATAGATAGTAGTGAAGTGCAGTTGGGAAATAATGTCGAATGCGATGTTGTGGGTGTTGGTGATATTATAATCAAAATGCATGATGGTATTGTGAAGACATAGACTGGAGTAAGACATGTTTCAGAATTGAAAAAGAACTTACTTTCTTTGTGTGCCCTAGATACAGCTGGATGCATGTATTCTTCACGAGGTGGAGCTTTGAAGATTGTTCGAGGTGCCCTGGTAATAATGAAAGGAATCAAGCATGGTGGTCTGTATGAACTTCAAGATGAGACATTGATAAGTTTCGCTCCTGAGACGTCGATATCTGTTCGAGAGTCTAATGGCTGAGGAAGGCTTGGGTCATTGTGCCGATGTACAAGTTTGATGTTGTTGTCAGGAACAAGCGTTCGAGAGCTTTAATCGAAATCGAGACTGGTAAGTTGATCAAGCATGTGCGAACTGACAGTAGCATGGAGTCATGCACGAAGCTGGTAAATGAATTATGCATGAAAAAAGGCATAGTGAAACACCGCACTAGTGCCAGTAAACCACAACAACTTGCAAAATTGATGAGCACAACATTACTAGAGACGGCCCGTAAAAGATCTCTAGTGTTGGTAGGCTAGGAGAATTCCAACGGATGCCCTTAGTATGACGAGCTACCTGATGAATAGATCCCTATTGACTGAGATTGGATATCGGACTCCTGAAGAAGTGTGGTCAGGTAAGGTTGTTGATGATTCTTTTTTTAGAATGTTTAGTTACCCGTGTTATTATCGAGTAAGTGATGGTAAGCTCGATGTGGGGGCAAGGTGCATATTCCATGGTTATGCACGAGGTGAGTGTGGCTATCAATTGTGGTGTCCGAATATAAACTCACTAGTTCGCAACAGAGAAGTTACCTTTGACGAGTCTTCAGTACTTCAGGTTATGAGTGATTATAGCAGTGTTAATGCGGATCTGGACGGTATTCAGCTTGAGGTGGGGTTACAACTAGAAACTCCTGAGGTAATGGATACTAGCGAAGTAATCGACACATATGGTGCTTGTAGCGAGGTAGAGCCTGCAGAGCTAATAGTTGCTATAACTGCTGATATTGATAAGGAACGTTTTCGTTTTCCCGATAGATATGGATGCAATGATGGTTTTGTTTTATCTGTGGTTAAAAAGCTTGTGTCAGATAGTCTTTGTGAAGTAGTTAAAGGTGCATGTGTAGTTGGTGCTCTGATGAGGTCATCGGTTATGGCGAAGCTCAAGCACGACTTGGACTTGGATGATGTCTGTGGCGGTTAAGTCCATTGGGGCCGTTGGGAGAGTAGCAGATGATGTCCGGATTATCATTGAAGCAATTGCGACTTAGCTGAAACATCGAGTCAAGGTGGATATTGTTGAAATATGTCTCGAGTTTGAGCTTGATGCGAAAAATTTGAAATGGCGGATAAGACTTACTCGCAAGATTAAAGTGCGTCGCGACCCTTTCGAGCGGAAAATCGAGTGTGGGGGTTAATGGGCCGTCCCATCTGGTCGGACGCGGGCTTCTCCCAAGGCCCGTTACCCAAGTCGCAACGGAGGTATACGTGGTCGACCTTCAGTGTGGTCTCGTGACATGTGTTACGTGTACATGCTAAGGAGTCGCCACCAATCGTTTTATGGATGGTACAATCGAAAACCCTATCAAATAGTTGGGAACTTTTATTTGATTCTATGAGAACAAGAGAAGTGGGGTCGGGGACTTAGTTACACAAACTATCAGAGTTGACACCCTTTCGGTACCTAAGTTGACTGATTTATCTAACCCTAAGATTTCATGCAGATGAGTGAGATATGAATCCTAAATCTAGGAGTTCATGCAGATGGGAATGACTACCCTATCACTCACAATCAATAAAAGAAGGTGCGCAAATCAAGGATCCAAGACATGCGGATAAATCACATGAATACAGAAGGCATCCCTAGTAAGGCTCTATTCGCCTAGAGAAGTGTCAATCACGGTTCGGGAGTGATTTAGACATGATTTGCCCATGAGGGATAAAATCGTAATTTTGAAGAGATTTGGGACAATTTGACCAAAAGGGGTAAAATTGTCATTTGAGAAGAGTTCTGAAGTCAAAATAGGTTGAAAATAGGATTAATCATCAAATTAATCCATTTCTTATTTTTCGGCAATTTTCAGAGTTTTCTAGAATTTTGGAAATGATTTACCTTTTGAGGGGTAAAATAGTCATTTCAGAAAATGACGAGAAGGAAATCCCAAACAGAAGGATTGGCCATCCATCAGACCCAAATCCTAATTTTGAGCAATTTTCACGACTCATTGGAATAGGAAGGATGATTTACCCTTTGAGGGGTAGAATCGTCATTTCAGAAAAATGATGAGATTCGAAAACCCAAGCAGAAGGATTGGCCACCTAACTGACCCTAATCCTAATCTAGGCATTTTTGACCTATCTCATATACAAAGCAGAGTCGATTTACTCCTAAATGGCAAAATGGTCAATTTCAGGAATAATGGATTAAAAGAAATCCCAAAAATAGGATTGTCCAGTTGTCATGGTCATTCCTCAATTTTTGGGAATTTCTAGAGTGTTTAGAAATTTTCTATAATTTTTCCTTTTTTTTAGATTTTCTAACATTTTTAGAATTTTTAAATTTTAAATTTTTATTTATTTTTTATTAAAAGAAATTATCCTGACCAAGTCGATCCGATCCACGCAGATCGGATACCTGGACCGCGCAACCCGACACCCTAAAACGACATCGTATCTTGGTCTTTCTTTTTTATTCTAATCCTGCAATCGTTGTTGGACCACGTGGCTACTCTACGGCCACAGGATCTGGCGATGAGAACCTACGGCCCAGATCAAAAGTCGGCCAAACCCCAACCATCAGATCTGATTACCTGAACCTACGATCAAGATTGAATCACTCGGATAACCCTCAGCCGTCCGATCTACCAATTTATTTTTTATTTCGAAAAAAGTTGATTTTAATAATCGAAAAATTCAATATTGATCCAACGGTCACCGAGCCAACACGTGGCCAAACCTAAGCCATTGGATCATCTAATAGACTGTCTCCCGACCATAACAACCTAGTCGACGTGGCTGCCACGTGGCATGCCACGTCAGCACCACGTCAGCAAGTTGACCGACTGACTGCCACATCATCGTCTTCTTCCTCAAGCACTTTCCTCCTACAATGGACGGCCGAGAGCTTCCGACGGCAATCTAACGGTGAAAGCTCAACGTAATCGAACGAGACCAGCACGAATCGACTCGTCTCAACATCGCACATAACATATCTCAATATCAGACATGATTATTCACAAAAAGCTAGGCTAATCAAGCTTGAATCAGTTTGGCAATGGCTACTCTAATCAGGCAACAGAGAGCATATTGGGCTAATTCCTTTACAAGATCGCATCTAGATGAGTCCAAAATACTTACCTACAGGTCAAATTGACCTGGTAAGGTCTAGGATAACCTAGACAAGCTTCGACTGAATCGGCGATGGCGACGGGGTTCGAATGCGAGGTTTGACTCGATTTCAATGCAATCAAAATGCAGAGCAATGCTTAGTGATGTCTCAGATATAATACGCACACATCAATTACAAGAATCGAAGCCGGGGTGAAGCTTCGCCATTAAGGAACAGAAATCAAGCTCGTAGTTCGACTTACCGTTTTTCGAGATCGTAGGCGATGCGAGCTGGTGCAATCGATTCTACAGAGCTCATGCAAGCTTCTCGAAGTGGAATCGTGGCTCGGTTCAGCCTGAATTGTCGCCACCGACCGCTCACAGTTCGAGCTTAAGGTCTCGACGATAAGGGCCGAGGAGCGAGCTCTCTCTCTCTCTCTCTCTCTCTCTCTCTCTCTCTCTCTCTCTCTCTCTCTCTCTCTCTCTCTCTCTCTCTCTCTCTCCCTCCCTCTCTCTCTACCAATAGAATGGGAGTCTCCTTTCTTCTAGAAAGCCATTGAAGGCTATATATCCATTTTGAAAACTTTGGCGCCGATCAGGGGGAGGGGGGTGTAAACCGACTTGAAATCACGTGCCTCCATGTGCCATTTGGTCATCGGACGGCGACGGAATTGGTTGGGTATCCGTCCAACTCCGTTTGGTACTCCGGCTTGCCCAATTTAAGACGAATTTCACATAGATTTTGCCTGAGTTTGGTGGGGTTGACTTTTATAGCTCCGAACCTTGACCAACCAATTCCGTCGTCCTCCGGTGACCATTGGCTGTGATTCTTGTCTTGATCGATGGGGAATGGTTTGGGGAATAAAACACCCCTTTAATCTCCTCCGATCATAGCCAATTAAGTCTCCAATTTTGCAATCAAACTTCGGCCTACAGATTTGAATTTTACGCGTGCAGAGGTTGAAGACGACACTGTTTGGTCCGATTAGACCGGTCTGACCGATTAGAACCGGTTCAACTTGATTTTTCTCAAAATTAATCATAATTCGTTGGGAATTTTTACAATTAAGCCTCAAAATCGAACTTAAGAGATGAATATTATCTAAAAATGTGATTTTGCCCAAAAGTTCATGACAATTTATATGAAAACCTCAAATTTATTTTTAATTGTAATTCGAAAAATTATGAAATTGAGAGCTTAAACAGTCAAATTGGACCAAATCACCCATGCCAATCGATTCATAATGTTCAAAAACATAGGGTGATGGTCCAATTTTAGTATGATAGTCCCTGGATAAAAAGTAATTTCAAAAATTGTAAGTTCTAGGGACTAAATTGCAATAAAAGTATGTAATTTTACCCAAATCGTGCAATTGAAAATTTAAGCAAATAATTGGGCTAAATTGCAACGTAGGATAATTATATTGAATGTTGAGACTCCTAAAATGCCAAAAGTGCAAATTAAAAAGACTCAAAACCCATTTTTTGACAAATTCAACCCTATGTATTATAAAGAAACACATAAGATTAAATTTGAGTTTTGACATTTTACGAGGTCAATAAGACAAGGGAATAAAAATACAAATATAGGAGATTTTCCATATTTTTGTGACCTCAAATGCTATTTTTTCCGATTTTTCATGTATTTTTCTATTTTTCGAAAATACTAAAAAAATGCGAAAAATATACAAAATTATTTTTGGTCAAAAATGATTTCTTGGGCTTGGCCAAGGCTACCAAAGTTGATTTTACTAATTTTCAGCTTCTTATGAATTTTCTAAAAATAAATCAGAAAAGACTGATCCAAAATTAGGTGTCAACATCTACCCCTCTTTGAGAGGAATCTCATGAGAGGTTTCTCTCAAAGACAGGTGACACTTGAGTCCAAGTCGACTCAATTGGGGAATAGAAAAATGAATCCTAACATTCAATCTTTCTTGTCCTACCGGTGTACGCTCTGCTCATTCTGTTTTAGATAATATGAGAGAGAAAAAGTAGAGATACTTACCTGTTACTTACCTGTCTAATGCTTGTGTGGCATTCGCGGTGCGCGGCGGGTTCAAGTGAATATCTAAGGACTCGTATCCTGAGTATCCTAGGGCAATTAAGCTCTAGCATGTATGGTAGGCTAGACCAGAATGGGACTCCTATCTGACAGAAATCTGAGAATGACGTAACCGTTCTTTAGGGTTTATCAAAGGTTTGATCCGTATGGTGGATCAGACCATGAATAGGCTTCCTATCGGTCAGGAACCTAAGAATGACACACCCGTTCTTTAGGGTTTGTCGAAAGTTTGATCCATATGGTGGATCAGACCATGATAGGCTTCCTATCGATCAGGAACCTAAGGATGACGCACCTATTCTTTAGGGTTTGTCGAAGGTTCACCTTCTATAAGGCTTACCAAGAAAATGACTTATTCTACCCGTGAGAACTCGTCAGGAATTCGATCCGTCGGTGGATCAATTCGGGAGAAAGGTTCGCCTGACAAAAAGGCTTACCTAATGGAATGGTTCGTCTTACCTTTGAAGACTAGCCATGGACTCAAGAAAGGATCACCAAATAATAAGGATTACCTATTCGAAGGTCTAAATGGGAATGTCATATCCCAAGATGACTCGTTCCACTTATTGGAACTTGTCAAAAAATTTCCAGGAGTTTAAACCAGCACTTGGTTTACCTATGGAATGGCTTATCCTACACCTTGAGGAATTAATGGGGTCTATAAAGGGGGTATACCTAACTCTTAGGTTCACCAAAAGGACTATTCCGGGATTTAAGGGTTACCTAGAATCTCACAAGAAGCTAAATCTGGAAATTATCTCTTTGACATGTGAAGCGCCATTCTAGGATCTGGGGACTCCAGGTATCCTGCAGAAAGTTCAAACCTGCAAAAACTTTAGTTAAATGACATTTTTCCAGGATATGGGTTTATCAGGGATCTCATAGAAAATAAGCTTGGAAGCTCTTTATCGCTGAGCAAGGCATCCTTTTGGGACCTGGGGCTACCACGAGTCGTGTAGGGGTTTAAACCTAGAAGTTCTTTCCTCACTAAGAAAACGTCAGTAATCTTGAGGTGATGATAGGTACGAGACTGGCAAAGCTGTATAGCTAGAAATGTAGTCATGCAAAATGGATTATGATGTTGGAGGTTATCCAAGACATCTTGTAGCATGCAAAGATGATCAGAAATTCCTTGTAGGGAAAATTTGAATCAAACAATTCGAAATTCCCAAAAGAGTTTATTTAAAACATTCTATTGGAGTATCTTCATCAAAGAGGGCTTCTCATCGATTTTTCGACGTTGGCCTCTTATAAAGAAAGCAGTCTAATTCCCTACTAACCTGTACCTAGGTTTCAGGGTCATTTGCAGCGCATACATTTCGATCGACCGGGAGGTCTTTCGCGAGACCGTAATATTGGGCCTGGACACGGTTTTCAAAGGGGGACTCACTTTCTGAGTCAGGTCTTTTGAATGAGAATTTTCATCACCTGCTCCGGGTTTACAAGTCAAGAACTCTGCAAAATGAGAAAGAAATAGTCTTGCACGTATTTCTTCGAGCTAAGGTATACATTAACCCAATTGTCTTAGTCGCAAAAGACTGTCAAAGGTTGTAACATTGGTAAGATTGTGGATCGAAAAAGGCTTGTTTTTGGCCCGGAATCACTAAGGGTTTGACGTCGATGATCATTGCTGATTCGTCACCTGTCATATCCCTAATTAGTGATTCTTCGAAGAACATACTCAGTCTTCTAAGAATTCTATGCATTTTCGAAATATATCTTCAATTCTAGGAGAACAAATCCAATTTTCAAAGATTATTGTATTGTCTTTTTATCTTGACCAGTTGGCTATGGTCTAACTGGGGAGTAGCCCTTGGCTAAACAACTCCTGGGGATTCCCTGTCGATTCAGACTCTGTTGGGGATCAAGATGCCCGGTAATCTCTTGATGTCTGCGCAATCAACCCTCGTGATTTTCAAACATTCAGACGAGCTTCAGTCTAGTCCTTATCAAGCGTTTTTCCCCTTTTCCTGAGGACTTGGCTTTTTCTTTTTCTATTTTCTGTTTTCTTTCTTTTAAAATCCCGCCTTTTCCTTTCTCTTTTGGAATCAGGATCTTTGATGACCATGTAAAATTCTTAACTTGAATCTTATCATGTCTAAACATTTTGATTAGGAACTTCTTTTGCGGGTCCTATTCCAGGAACTATTGATCCATGAGTGCTCTGTTGCTTCCTTCTCAGGGTGTGCAATGATCACCAACGGGGTTCGTGAAATGAACTTGCAGGCTCAATTCGGCTATACAAAGGATAACCTTGTGTGGGATAGAGAAATGAATACTTCTCGTCATCCTATGGCACTTGGATTACCATATATCAACACACAAAGATTGATGTTAATCCAAGCAAAAAGATTTCTAACCATTTACCTTCTAATGCTGCTGGACTTGCTTTGGCGCGACCCCTACGTGGGGTGGTTCTTGACAGGGTTAGAGAATGAAAATCACCACTCAAAAGGGGTTCTCAAAGATTACCTGTAGTGTTTGGGGGTAGAGAACATGTGACATTATGAATTTCCTACCATTTCGAGACTATTGAATGTAAAGAATATCTATCGAAGTATTTCAGTTATATCCCGCTCAAATCTTATTAATCTCGAGTTAACTGACTAAAAGGGAAAGGCTAACGCATGACAAGGTACGTGGACCTAGGAAACTCGAATAAGAAACGGCGCTTTGACCAAATGAATTGCCAAGGGGATATTTAGAGCCATTAAAGGCCGATCTAAGGACGATTATGGAATCCATTGCTAGCATTATACGATTGGAGCGCTGACTTGCAAACCTTACCTAAATCGAATTTTGACGATCAAGACCGTCGAAGCTAGTGATAAGCCCTCGCAACTACATGACAATCAAAGTCGCCGTAATTTAAAGAGTCCTAAGGGTGATGAGAGTCACAGAGTCGATATGCGAAACGTCTGCAATAGCCGCCCGTTAGCTTGAGATAAACTGAAATTACGTTTGTCGTAGAATCGAATATGAAGTAGGATCTCGAAATTGAAAAATGGACAATGAAGAATTTCAACATTTGATAGGAATTGGACGTCGCCTCGTCGAGTGTAATTTATATTGGAAAAGTGAAATTTCGGACAGTAAGTGTGAAATTACCATTTTGCCCCTCGAGGATTAACCTTGCCTTAAGATTGGAGCGATGGCGTTTTAGTCATTTGGAAATTCCCCCTAGCTGCCAAACATTGGAGGGCAAAGTTATCTTTTGGAGACAAGGTTTTATAAACAAATGGACAAGTATCTTAACAAGGGCAATTGGCATTTACTAGAGTACTATTTCACCAACAATTCAAAAAGCTTTGACCCAAGAGGGATTAAGGTTAATTTTTTTCCTCTCTCTCATCCCAATTGTAGACGGCAACTCTCTCTCTCCCTCTCTCCTTCTTCATTTTCTTCTTGGCCGAAAGGTACCCAGCTCGACCAGTTCTGCCACCACCATTCGCTCGCCACGATCGCCACCTCCAGCCACCTCCGAGCCGATTGCCGACCACTAACACCTCCATCAGCCTCTCCCCTACACGTCCCTGGTCGTCGTTCAGCCATCCGTCGTTGGAAGCTTCCCGTTCAACCCCGAGAACGCCCAGAGGTCGCCAGCAGACCCGGTTTGAGAGAGGGACACCTTGCGCCGAGTTCAAGAGCTTATTTGACCCAAAATTTTTGGTGAGACCTCCTTCACACCTAGTTTAAGAACTTAGAAAGTTAATATTGAGGATTGGTTGGAATTAGAATGGATTTTGAAGGCTGTTTTGTGTGATTTTCCAAGAACAGTTTTTGACCTCCTGTTGGCCGTGTAGAACCAAGGCGTTTTGAAGAACTTTGGAGCATCGCCGTGTCTTCAAACTTGCAGTAAGATACATAGGGTTGTTAATTTTTATGTTAGCGATATGTTTACATGATGGAATTGATTTTAAGGGAGGATTAATGGATGTTTGGTGCATTCTTCCTAAGACATGTCCCTGCCCTACACTGACCGAGCAAACCGAGCCAATTGGAGACTCGTGACCGTGTCGCCTTATCTCAAAATTCTCGATAAGGCACCTAGGAATGTTATTTGAGGTATTGTCGACGTAGTTGCATGATGGAATTGAGTTTGGAAGAGAATTGAGGGGTTTTTTGTATGATTTTTCCTAGGACACTACACTGTCCTGTACCGACCAGCATTGAATCGAGACTGGTGGCTGTCCTTGGCGTAAAATTGCTAGCATAATTGAAGGGTAAGCAATCCCTAAACCTATATTAGGACGTTAGGGTACTAATGGATGGGTTTGTGAATCGGGTTGATGAGTTGGTGGATTTATTATGCTTGAATTGCTAATGGCCGAATGAGATTGGTGGGGACCGAGCCATGTGTATTTTCTTCGGATTGAAATTATGGTTTTCGTAGCTGAAGTGATGATATGTGTGTTCGGTTGGCTTGTGTCATTGCATAGCCGTGTGGCATTTAATCCCTTGATTGACTAATGCTTGAAATTGTGCTTGAATGGACAAGGGAATGACTTGCTTGCCGATTGCGCTGATGTGCAATTTGTACCATGCTTTGTGAGTAGTCGGCCATGGATGTTCCTCTTGCAAAAAGGTTAATTGTTCACATGATTGAATTATACTCGATCATGATGTTGTTAAGAGAGGAGTTCGGCTGGAAAGCCTTGTGTGATGAGGAACATATTATATGATGACAAGTTGATTGAATTGAGATATGAGCCTAAGGGCCTATCGTACCCTGATGCATCAGAACGCGGGGTCGAATTATATCATGATGCGTCAGAACGCGGGATAAACCTAATACGTGTCGACACGAGCCTTGATATGGCATTTGAAACATGATGCGTCAGAACACGGGTTTGTGAATTGTGAAGCCTGATGCGTCGGAACGCGGGCTTAGTCATTGAATAGAGACTTGTAGTGAAATTGGTACCATTTTTCAGGCATATGAATTTGATTTTGTGCTAGTACGTAAAGCTTGGTCATATTACTATGTATGCCTTCGTGTTACGACTATTTTATGCCAATCATGACGATGTACTGTGATGCTTGAGTGCCGTGTGCCATTATCTGGATGAGTCATTGCATATGTTTTTTTTTAATGTTGTCTGGAGGTACTAACTACCTGGTCTAGGTTTAGGACTAGCTTGATGAGATGTAAACCTCACCCCGTCGTGGAACTTGTTTTTCAGACCCTAAACCTTGAAGATGTTACATGTATGCCTAGGCGATCCTAAGGACATGACCGCCACTTTTGAAGAATTTCCCGATAACCAGGGTTAGGAATGGTACTACGGTATGGGTCGATGAGGAAGGAGAGCATTGGAAGCCTCACCGCTATGAGGCGTGGTTTCGTCGAGTCGGGGATGATACTACGGGTCCTTTGAAGCCTACAGAAGTTCCTAGAGGAGTCGCACCTGATTGGTGTCACCCTATTCATGATGAGGTCGATGTTGAGGTCTCGGTAGTTGGTTCGAGGAATGTTCTAGAGAAGACGCCGACTGTTGAGGAGGACATTGAGGTGATTGAATTATCTACTTCTGAGGGTGATGAGGAGGATGACTCCATGGAGGGACGTTTCGAGAGCTTTTCTGATTATGATCCCGGCGAAGATGAAGATGAAGACGAAGACGAAGACGAGGCTAGTAGTTCTATTTAGTAACCTTAGTCATCGTGGGTTCTTTTGGGACGTCGTCTTTTGCTTAGAGATTTTTTTTTTTACCTTGTCGCAGTCTTTTGGTGATGGTCCTTAGTTCCCCCGACCCCTATCATGTAGTAGGTAATTTATCCTTTCACCTTGATCGTTGTAAGTAAACTTGATGTTTTATGTTATGTCTAGTTGTAGTTATCTCAAATTATCTTATTTTGTTTATGTACGGGTTGTTCTTGTACCCGCTTGCGCATTTCTTTTCATTTGTAAGTCTATAGCCACTCGAATCATGGGCTCTTCAAAGGTAAAGTAGCGTTGGCGGATGTGGCGCGCTCGTAAAAGGAACGCGGGGTGTAACATCTCCATTTGTTTAGTATTCGAGCAAGGTCAGCTCAATCCAAGTTGGTTGAGGATTGGAGTGATAAGGAGTGATGAATTTGGGATGATTGGGTAGCGAGACCTTAGGAAGCCCGCTAAAGTTAGGCACAAAATGCATTTCATTTGAATTGGCGCGTGTGATCGGCATCTTGATTTGGCATCGCTGTGAGTGACTATAAGACCAAGAAGCTTCGTACTTAGCACTGAGCATTGAGGTATGAGTGGTTGCCTTGATTGTGATGATTGCTTTGCTGAGTAGCATAGAATCGCTAGACTTGAGTAGATGGCTTAGGTCTCTAATTCCTTGATAGAATTATAGTGGATTCATGTGTTATAAAATTCAGCAAGAATGAGTAACAGAGGTAGATGATCGAGGAGAGCTTCGAGCTCGAGGCCACCAGAGGTGGAAGACCCTAGAATGGATGGAGTCCCAAGAGCATTAGAACTAATTGGAAACTTAGGGCCTGCATGGTAACCATTCTCATTCTGTGATTCTGGTTCTGAAACCAAAAAGAATGAGAATGGCGTTTGGTAACGCAAATAAAAGTGATTCTCATTCTGGACCAGAATCACTTTTAAAGCTAAAAAAGAGAAGCATAAAAAAGTAGCTTCTTCAAACTCATCCCACTTTTAACAAAGTCATTCTCTTCACACAAGAGAAAAACACAACAGACTCCTCACTCCTCATTCTCGCTTCATCGCAACTCCCTCGCTCCTTCATCCGCCGCGCCTCAGCTCCACTCCTGCATCCGCCGCGCCTCAGCTCGACCTCCGTCGTCCCCCTCTTCGAGCAAGTTTCCGGTGAGTTTCGCACGACCCTTCGTCTCCTTGCCCCTTCGTCTCCTTTCCAAGCCCGATTAGGTGGATCTCGCCCAAATCGGCGAGGGCGAGGCTCGGCCGAGTCCGAATAGAGCCGCCATAGCCCCCGCCGAGCATAGCCCCCGCCGAGCGTCGCCCTCTCTTTGCCCCTTCGTCTCCCTGTTCCGGCTCTTGCCATCTTCAAAGAGATAAGCAAGTCCATGCCCAGTCGGTCGTTCGTGGTATCAGCAGGAGTAGCCTTCTGGGTTCGAAGCTCTTGGGCATGTACGTTCTCTACGGTGACTTCTTGGACGCCAAGGAGTGTTTTTATCAGCTTGAGGAGACGCCGGGTTCTGCGCCGTGGAATTGGATGATCCGAGGGTTGGCCGAGTTGGGCTGGTTCGATTTGGCATTGTCGTTCTACTTCAAGATGTTGGGTTGCGGGATTTACCCTGATAGGTATACGCATCGATGCATGATCAAAGCTTGCGAGTATCTGAGTAGGGTTGGTTCCTATAAACTGGTTCATGGCATGATTGACTTGATGGGCGGTGAGGTTGATAGGTTTGTTGCTAGTTCGATGATCAAGTTCTATGCGGAAAATGGCTACATAGCTGATGTGCGGAATATGTTTGACCAAATGCCTCACAAAGACTGTGTTCTATGGAATGTGATGCTCAATTGTTATTTGAAGGATAGGGATTCGCAGAATGCTGTGGGAGTATTTTTGGAGATGAGAAGAAGTGACATAAAGCCGAATTCGATAACATTTGCTGGCATTTTGTCGATCTGTGCCTTGGAAGGTATGATTGGCTTGGGTGCTCAACTCCACAGTCTTGCTTTTAGATGTGGGTTGCAGTCGAATTCTCTTGTAGCCAATACGTTGTTGGCAATGTACTCAAATGTCGGTGCTTAAGTGAGGCACGCAAGCTGTTTGATTTGATGCTGTGGAATGATGTAGTAACGTGGAATGCCCTCATCTCTGGATACGTTCAGAATGGACTAATGGGTGAGGCTCTGTTGTTGTTCATTGAAATGTTAAATTATGGTGTCAAACCAGACTCTGTTACTTTCTCAAGCCTTCTTCCTTCAATACTGAATCGAAAAATCTGAAACGTGCAAAGGAAGTCCACGACGCCAAAAGCCGAATAACCTAAATAAAGAATTTGCGTCCACCTTTCATTAAATCCATCAAATTGTTCATCCGTGTGCGCATTTGAAATAGTTGAGCAATGACTTGGCTTACCTAATGTTGATTTCATTTGTTTTAGTGAGCACGCTGCAAATTAAATCTAAGGGAAAAAAATAAATTATTCTTTTCAATTGAACTTTAATCGTCGTGTATTCAAATTTGTGTTTCATTTATGATATGCTCAAAAATAATATATATTTAATTATTTTAGTATGGATTGAAAATTAATCTTCAATTTATGATAATTACATATATTTTTTTGTTAAGGAAATGATAATTACATATTTATTTGACTTAAATGTAAAAAATTAGGAAGAGAAACAATTTTTAGAAACAAAAACCTTATGCAGTTATCAAACGCATTTCTCATCCAAGAACAGAAATGTTAGGCAGTGATAACTCTATAAAAATAGAGTTATTTTATATATTTTGAGCAACAGATAATGTGACATATAGGAGAAAATATTTGGATTTCATTCTATTTATTTAAATTTTCCTTATTTGTGCAGAATAATGATATATGGAGAAGATAAGGAAAATAGAAGAGAATCAAGATGTCACCAGAAGAATTTTTAGAAGATTACCTTGTTTTTAGAATATCTCAATGTTATCCTTAGAGATTCAATTCTTTTAGAATATCTTGATGTAATCTTTAGGATTTTATTTGTTTTTATGAATCTATAATGTTATTCTAGAGGGGGGATTAGTCTGAGAGGGACGTCTGGGTTTTTATCACTTTTTACTTTTTCTTCCATCGTCGTTCTTGGAGCTTTTGAAGTATTTTGAAGAGAAGACAAAGTGGTGACAGATTTCTTGTTCTTTGATTCAAGATATTTGATTTAATTTATATCTTTGCTTCTTCTTCTTCTTCTTCTTCTTCTTCTTCTATAATGTTCTAATTTTCTTTCATTAGGGCTACGATGTAGCCTGATCATGATGATATGAATTTCATGATGTTCATGTTTTGCAAGTGATTTCGTTCATGTGAGTTATATATTATTATGCTTTATGCTTTTAAGTGACTGACCACCACTTGAATGATCCGATGTGCATGTTTGAGACTGAAAAGTGATAATATGCAATTGCTCTTTATAATATATAACCATGAATTACAACGTGGATAGAAATATACCATGTTATTTGTGTAGCTTTCGGTGATAAGATGATCCAAAAGACTCATTGTAAATCGGGAATATTCACAGATTTTAACGTACTTATGTTTATTTAAATTCACATAGAGATATAGTGGATTGATAAACTGAGTAGGTTTATTATGCCTAGAGATAGGATAGTAAATAGCAGAGGAAATTCCGCTATCATATGTTTGATGTCGTTCTTGTGTGCGTAAAGATCTGAAATTCATGTCTAGTGGTTATGGTGAAATCGAATGCTCTAACATATTTATTTGATTGATTTTATCGCATCTAATTCTGAACTTTAATCTTTAAGATTGTCAATTTTATTTTATTCTCAATTCTATTTTTATTTGTTAGATAAATTTTAGAATTAGTCCATTTTTAGTATTTAATTAGTTTATTAATCATCAGTCTCTGTGGGACGATATCTTTTCTCATCATTATATTACTTGTTCGACACGTACACTTGCGTTGAGAATTTTGCGAACAAGTTTTTGTCGCCGTTGCCGGGGATTGATTGTTTAATACTAGTTAATATTGATACAGGATAATTCTAAGTTTAATCTAGCTTTTATTTTATTTTTGCAGACGCACACCAGTGTATGACACGTAGCCAACAAGGGAAACTTGTTGAGTTTGATCCAGAAATCAAACGTACATTCAAAAGGCGACTAAGAGAACAGAGAAATCACACTAAAAAGATGGGAGACGTTGAAAATCAACGTAAACTCTTGAAAGATTATGCTGCGCCAATAGTTCAGGGCACTACATCAAGCATCAGGAGACCAGCAATCCAAGCGAACAACTTGAGATCAAGCCATCACTCATTCAAATGCTTCAACAATCCGTGCAATTTAGTGGGCTATCAAGCGATGATCCAAATGCTCACATCGATGCTTTTCTTGAAATCTGTAACACAATTAAATATAATGGAGTTACAGATGATGCTATTAGATTGAGATTATTTCCATTTTCTCTCAAAGACGAGGCTAAGAGTTGGCTCTCTTCTCTTCCTGCAGGATCAATCACTACATGGAATGACATGGCCCAAAAATTTCTTGGTAAGTTCTTTCCACCTGCAAAATCTGCAAAAATGCGTAACGATATTACTAATTTTATGCATATGGATAATGAATCATTGTATGAATCATGGGAAAGATTCAAGGAGTTTCTTAGGAGATGTCCACATCATGGACTCCCTCGTATGGATGCAGGTACAAACTTTTTATAATGGGTCTAGTGCAAATATTCGTTCTATGATTGATGCAGCTGCAGATGGAACTTTGAATAATAAAACACCAGAAGAAGCCTACAACCTATTAGAGGAAATGGCATCCAATAGTTATCAGTGGCCTACTGAGAGGCTACCTGTGCGAAAATCTAGCGGACTTCATGAAGTAGATACCGTCACTGCAATTGCTGCACAACTTGAAGTACTCAACAAAAAGATAGACAACATGAGTGTTTCAGTCATGCCAATTCAGAATATGACATGCGATTTTTGTGGTGGAGGGCATGTTACCGTAAAGTGTCCGATAAGTAACACTTTTACACAATCTAGTGAAAATGCTAACTTTGTTGGGAATTTTAACAGATTGCAGAATAATTCTTATTCCAACACATACAATCCGGGGTGGCGCAATCATCCAAAATTTTCATGGAGTAATCAGAATGTGACAAAACCACCACCAGGATTTAAACAATCAGAAGAGACAAAGTCTAATCTAGAAGATATAGTCATCAAACTTGCTAGCACCACTCAGGACTTCATCAAAAGCACAGATGTGAGATTTCAGAATCAAGAGGCTTCAATCAGAAATCTGGAGATGCAAGTGGGTCAATTAGCAAACATGATATCAGGAAGACAACATGGTTCTTTGCCTAGCAATACAGAGAAAAATCCAATTGAAGATGCAAAAGCTATAACCTTGAGAAGTGGCAAACAAGTGGGACAAGAAGATGTTGAGACTTCTAGAGACAAAGAAGAGGAAGTCAATCAGCAATCAAAGGAGGCAAACAAGAGTAGACTTTTTCCAAATAATCCAAAGCCATATGTGCCACCAATTCCATTCCCTCAGCGACTTCAGCAGCACAAAATAGATAAGCAATTCTCTAAATTTCTTGATGTATTTAAAAAATTGCACATTAACATTCCTTTTGCAGATGCTTTAGCGCAAATGCCTAGCTATGTAAAATTTTTGAAGGAGATTTTGGCAAACAAAAGAAAATTAGAGGATTATGAAACTGTGAAGTTGAACGAAGAATGCTCAGCCATCTTGCAAAATAAATTACCTCCGAAGTTAAAAGATCCAGGGAGTTTTACAATTCCTTGCACTATTGGGGATTCTTACTTTGAAAAGGCATTGTGTGATTTAGGTGCAAGCATTAATTTGATGCCTCTTGCGGTTTTCAGGAAATTAGGATTGGGTGAAGTAAAAGCAACCACAGTGTCTCTTCAATTGGCGGATCGATCGATTAAATATCCGAGAGGTATTGAAGAAGATGTATTAGTAAAGGTTTACAAGTTTATTTTTCCTACAGATTTCATAGTTCTTAACATGGAGGAAGATTTTGAGGTACCACTTATCTTAGCTCGACCTTTTCTAGCAACAGGAAGAGCTCTTATTGATGTACAACAGGGGAAGTTGATTCTTAGAGTTCAAGATGATGTTGTCACCTTTAATGTTTTTAACGCCATGAAATATCCCTCTGATGATAATTCTTGTTTTAGAGTTGAGACAATTGACAAGTTGGTGAATAAAGTTTTTCAGGAAAATATTTTTAAAGATCCACTTGAAGCATGTTTGGTTCAACCAAGGGACAAAGAAATTGAGAATAAGGAGATAAAGGAGTATGCAAATTTTATGGAAGCAAATCCATCATATTCAAGGCAAAAGGCAACAAAATTTGAGGAGTTGGGACAACACTCAACAAAGCCTAAATCATCAATTGAAGAGCCTCCAATTCTTGAACTCAAGCCATTACCTTCTCATTTAAAATATGCTTATTTAGATGGAGCTTCTTCTTTGCCAGTAATTATATCTTCTTCTTTGACAGATTTGATGGAGGAGAAACTGATCAGAGTGCTAAGAGAGCATAAGGATGCAATTGGATGGAAAATAACTGACATCAAGGGAATTAGCCCTTCACTTTGCATGCACAAAATTTTGATGGAGGAACAATACAAACCCACTATCCAACCTCAGAGGCGTTTGAACCCGAAAATGCAAGAAGTAGTGAAGACTGAGGTAATTAAATTACTTGATGCAAGGATCATCTATCCTATATCTGATAGTTCTTGGGTAAGCCCAGTGCAAGTGGTGCCAAAGAAAGGAGGTATAACTGTTCAGAAAAATGATAACAATGAATTGATCCCAACTAGGACAGTTACTGGGTGGCGTGTGTGTATGGATTATAGAAAATTGAATGATGCCACTAGAAAAGATCACTTCCCCTTACCATTTATCGATCTGATGTTGGAAAGACTTGCAGGGCATGAGTTTTATTGTTTTCTTGATGGATATTCAGGGTATAATCAGATTCCTATTGTACCAGAAGATCAAGAGAAAACTACTTTCACTTGTCCTTATGGTACTTTTGCTTTTAGAAGAATGCCCTTTGGTCTTTGCAATGCACCAGCTACTTTTCAAAGATGCATGATGGCCATTTTTTCTGATATGGTTGAAAAATATATTGAGATTTTCATGGATGATTTTTCTATTTTTGGCACATCATTTTATTCTTGTTTAAGTAATTTGGCTTTGGTCTTACAAAGATGTGAGGAAACTAACCTTGTTTTGAATTGGGAGAAATGTCATTTTATGGTTCAGGAAGGAATAGTGCTCAGGCATAAAATCTCTAAAAACGGAATTGAAGTTGATCGCGCCAAAGTGGAGGTCATTGCAAAATTTCCTCCACCAACATCTGTGAAACTTGTCAGAGGATTTTTGGGCCATGCAGGATTCTATAGGCGGTTTATAAAAGATTTTTCAAGAATTGCTAAACCCCTTTCTAATCTTTTGATAAAAGATATTCCATTTAATTTTTCTGATGAATGTTTGCAGGCTTTTAAAACTTTAAAGGAAAAGTTAGTGTCAGCACCAATCATGACAACACCAAAATGGAATTTACCTTTTGAGCTGATGTGTGATGCCAGCGATTCTGCAGTGGGAGCTGTCTTGGGACAAAGGAAGAATAGGAAGAATGGAGTTTTTCAAACCATTTACTATGCCAGTCGAACCTTATCAGGTGCACAATTGAATTATTCAACAACAGAAAAGGAACTATTGGCGGTAATTTTTACTTTTGCTAAATTTCGTTCTTATTTAATTGGCTCAAAAGTTATAGTTTATTTTGACCACTCTGCTCTTAAGCATTTGCTGGAAAAGAAAGAATCAAAACCCCGGTTGATTAGGTGGATTCTATTGCTGCAAGAATTTGATTTGGAAATTAAAGATTAGAAAGGGACTGAAAATCTAGTTGCAGATCACTTATCTAGAAGCCCGAATTCAGAGGAAGAGGTAAGCCCAATTCTAGAAGAGTTCCCTGATGAGAAAATTTTTTCTATCAAATCTACAAACATTCCATGGTACGCTGACTTTGTGAATTATTTGGTAAGTAATGTTCTTCCTCCTGAATTGTCATATCAACAGAAGAAAAAATTCATTTCTGATATTAAAAATTATTTTTGGGAAGAGCCTTTCTTGTTTAAAATTTGTGCTGACCAAATCATAAGGAGATGTGTTCCAGACGAAGAGAGGGCAAACATTTTACATCATTGTCATGGCGGAGAGACAAGTGGTCATTTTGGTGCCACCAAAACTGCAGCTAAGATTTTACAGTCTGGATTTTATTGGCCTACACTTTTTAAAGATGCTTACTCTTATATTGCTTCATGTGATCGGTGTCAGAGAACAGGAAATATTTCTAGGAAAAATGAGATGCCTTTAAACAACATTACTGTTTATGAATTATTTGACGTTTGGGGTATTGATTTTATGGAACCTTTTACACCTTCTTATGGGAATTTATACATTTTAGTTGCTGTGGAGTATATATCTAAGTGGGTAGAAGCTGTAGCATTGCCAACAAATGATGCTAAGGTTGTGGTTAAATTCTTGAAGAAAAATATTTTTACTCGATTTGGCACACCTAGAGCAATCATAAGTGATAGGTGTCGCGACCTAAAAATCGTGAATTTTCTAGGCTAATGGATTATCAGGTTAATTATTTAACTAACCTAACTCGAACTCTCCTAAGTCCATACCAAATCGCAACTTAAGGTTCAATTGGTTAACATGCAATGTATTTTCAATTTGGAGTCGCCACTAATCATTTATGGTAAGTCGATTAGAAACCTAAATAAAATAGCGGGAGAACTATTTTATTTCTACGAACCAGAGATTAAGAGTCCGGGGACTTGATTACGCTAGATTACTCTAACGCCCTTTCGGTACCATTTTATTTCATGAAAAATCATTTGAGAAGGCAACATTAATTGATTTTTAACCTAAGTCACTAACAAAGGCTATCATGCAGGTGCACAATCAATTAATAGAACATCCAGAAATCAACATAATCAAAGGAGCATGCGCCACGCGAGTTAGTTCTTTTTTTAATTTTTGATTTTTATATGAATGCATGAAATTATTCTATGATGTAATGACATGAATTACATGTAAGACTAAACTAGATGACATGTAAATTAAATGAATGCACAAATGAGACCATGATTTAATTAAATTAACTACGTGACATATAAATTAATTAAAATGCAATTCTAATATACAATTTAAGCTAAAATGCAATCTAAAATGACATGGCGAAGATGAATGACGTGGCATGGATGACACGGTAAAGATGACGTGGCATGGATGACATGGCATGGATGACGTGGCAAGGATGACATGGCATGGATGACGTAGCATGGATGACATAGCAAGGATGACATGACAAGGATGACATGGCATGGATGACGTGGCATGGATGACATGGCATGGATGACGTGGCATGGATGACATGGCAAGGATGAATTTTTATTATTATTTTCGGATGAATTTATTTCCTAAAATAGAACTATGCCAAAACAATTCTTATCTTGCATATTTTAGAGTCTAAATTGACCTAAACTCTAATATATTAAAGA
Source organism: Rhodomyrtus psidioides (assembly GCA_021437785.1). NCBI lineage: Eukaryota > Viridiplantae > Streptophyta > Magnoliopsida > Myrtales > Myrtaceae > Rhodomyrtus > Rhodomyrtus psidioides. The sequence goes on along the minus strand of JAILYB010000015.1, from coordinate 4,381,299 downwards.
CAAATTATTTTATACATGAAGCTCTATTTAAACATGCAATTTCTATCCTAAAATGCTATCTTATCTACGTGATGTTATTTTTAAAAGATATGCAATTTTCAAATATAGTATGTGAATGAATGTATTTTTTTTAGAATTTTCAGGATTACATCATGCGACGGATATATTCTAAAAAAATACAACAATCAATCAAATTAGATCAAATGAGGAAAGTGAATATGCCAATCAATGTCAATCAGGAAAGTGGATATATCAATCAAGTTTTAAAATACTTCGCGAGATATTTGAGTCAATCTTTAATTCGTGATCTCACGATTAACGATTGAACCCAAAACCTTGCCTAATTGGGTATTCCGTTGATAATCTTAAAGACGGACATTCCCGATTGTATGGCAAGTTGCGAATTAGGAAAGGAAATTTTCCTAATCAACCTGTAATTTGAAAAGATATCCATCTTGGTGCAATTTATTCAAAATAGGCAAATAAATCACGAATATAAGATTCAAAATAGGAAATTTACCTTGTGTTTCCTGATTTGAATTTGACCAAAGATTGCACTCCAAGCTAGGACAAAGGACGTCGCACCTTGTGTTGCAGAATTGCTCTTTCCTGATTCGAATTTGACCAACGATTAAAATCCAAGCTAGGACAAAGGATGTCACACCTTGATTGTGAAATTTCTTCCCTTGTTTGGACTTGCACGAAAAATTGCACTCCGACCTCGCGAATTGAAACGATCGGCCAGTGCGATGAGGGTCCTTTGAAAAAAAAAAGGCTACAGTGGAACAGCAGAGGCACCGACTGTGGTCTTAGGAATTCCCGGACAATATAGTACCCTATAGCCCTAGATTGCGGGAAAAAAAAACTGGTCTTTAATAGCAACAAGAAATAATCAGCCTTAAACAATAATGGGACCAGCACTAAAGGCCAAGGGAAAATAGAATCGAATAAAAAACTGGAAATCAGTAGGATCACGGCTGAATTTGGCTACTGATCGGCGACAAAGTTGACCCCAAGGGAAAGGAATTCTGCAAAGGGAAGAACACGCCAATTGTGGGGGCTGGAGAGAATCGAATAGCACCGTAAGGACAAACGAAGACCGTCGAGATTCGTGATCGTCGTTGAGAAGAGTAGCGTTGATTGGAGCCGCGACCGCCGAAGGAGAACCAAAACCAGAACCCCCCAAACTTTCTTCTCACTTTTCTTTTCAATTCTTTTGTCTCTCTCCCGTGCATATAAATTTTTTTCTCAATGAATGTCAAATCCCCCCAATGTATATGAGTGAAAAAAAATTCGCCGACCTCCCCTTTTTTGTGAATGAAAGATGTTCTCTTTTTATAGCAAAAACCTCTCAAGTTCCTTCGGAAAGTCCGAATCCATGGAGTCAATCACCGAAATTTGGCTCTGAATTATCATCAGAAATTGGCCACCAATCAATGCATGAATGCCTCCTTTGTGTAAATCTCCATGAACGTCCCCTCTTTCGATGATCAGATTCATTCCACCGTGTGCATATTTATTTTATTCTTGGCTTCTCGAATTGATTCCCTGATTTCATGCCCAAACTGCTTCCTCAATCAAGTTTTTTCTTTCTTCAATTGACCCATTCTTCTTGCAATTCATGGCCGAATGTATCACTGAGTGCGCATTTTTCCATTCATAGCTTTATGGGCATGAGGAATTACAAATGGGATTGGGGAGTTGTCCACAAAATTGATTATCTCTTTCCTTTTTATTTTCTTTTGTTCCTCAATCAGTTGAACATGCACGTGTATATTGGGAGTCCACTCATGTGACCAAAATCTTAGTACAAAACTTCTTATTTCAAATTTCGATCATTCCAAAGATAATGGGTCTGAGCAAATTTTCATCACCGCAAGCATATATTCAATTAAGATTAATGCCAATTCTTGCAATGTGAAAAATAATGTATGAATGCTAAAAGTAAACATCAACGATGAATTAATTATATATATTTTTGTAGGAATTAGAAATAATCCCTGATTTTTCATGTAAAAAAATGATTAAAATCAAAATCAAAATTTAGGTGTCAACAATAGGTGAACACATTTTTGCAATAAACAGTTTGAAGCACTTTTAAGTAAGTACGGAGTTACCCATAAGGTTGCAACACCTTATCATCCTCAGACTAGTGGTCAGGTAGAGGTGTCAAATAGAGAAATCAAGAGAATTTTAGAAAAAAACAGTGAATGCTTCTAGGAAAGATTGGTCAATGAAACTTGATGATGCTCTTTGGGACTATAGGACAGCTTTCAAAACCCCAATTGGGATGTCTCCTTTTAGGCTAGTATTTGGAAAAGCTTGTCATTTACCAGTGGAATTGGAGCATAGAGCATATTGGGCTTTGAAATTTTTAAATTTTGACATGCAGTCTGCAGGCGAAGGAAGATTGTTGCAATTGAATGAATTAGAGGAATTTCGTAATGAGGCTTATGAAAATGCTCAGATGTACAAGGAGCGTACAAAAAGATGGCATGACAAGCAAATATTTAGAAGAGAGTTCAAAATTGGGCAAAAAGTTTTACTTTATAACTCTCGTCTTAAACTTTTTCCAAGAAAGTTACGATCCCGATGGTCTGGTCCTTTCACAATCACACAGGTATTTCCATATGGAACAGTTGAAGTTGCAGATGATACCAAGGGCACATTTAAGGTGAACTGTCAACGTTTGAAGCCCTACTTTAAAAGTGGATACAACAAGCAAAAGACCACCATTGAACTTCATCCTCCAGAATAGCGATATCGAAGAGTTTGGCTGAAAACTATAAAGCAAGCGCTTCTTGGGAGGCAACCCAAGCATTTTCATTATGTTTCTTTGTTAATGTTTTAATTTTTTTTTTTGCAAAAAAAAAATACAAAAAGTAACAAAAAATAATAATAATTTCTCTCTATTTTATGCAGGTTAATTTTCTTTCTCAAAAGATCAACAATTTGGAGTTCTCTTTATCAAGGCCATCAGTGGGACACATCTTAAAACAATGGGAGTTTTCTTGTACATATTTTTATCTTGTCTTTCACATTGAGGACAATGTTTATTCAAGTTTGGGGGAGACAAAATCAACTCTTGCTTTCTTTCATGGTTGCATTCCTTATTGTGAATTTTTGCAATTCGTAGGAAAATTTAAATTTTGTTCCGACTATGTAAGTTAATTTTGATTCTGATTATGTTGATCCACTTACTGAGCACTAAAAGTCCTTTATTTTTTTTGGGTTATGTGTGCATCCAAAGAAGATTCGTGTGAAGTGTGTGATTTTCTTATATCTCACCCAAATCTTAGAATTTATTTGATTTCTTCTTGAGGCGAAATCCTAAGCTACATCTGACTAAGAAAATGATTTAGGAAATTTTTTTTGGACCGATTGAGCCTTTCAAGCCAACCATATTTATTTATCTCTAGTCATCTTGTTGAGCCGTAACTCTTATCCAAGTTTTTTTTCATTGACACCTACATGATCTTAGCCCAGCTTTTACAAAATTATATCATTATCCCACGCCCATGAACATGTTGATTTTTAGGGAAAAAAATTATTTGAGCATAATTGCAAGTTGGGAGGAAGGTTGGGGCATGAAAAAAAAATGATTGCTATTGTTGTTGGGGTGTATTGTAAAATAAAAATTGCAATCTATGGTTCCCTATCCAACTTTCAATTGAGTGAGCCTTTTGGATACTCAATGGGTTGGGAATGTTCATGTTATATCTGGAGGGACTTAGGGAGGAACTCCACCATAAAGCAATTGAAAAAAAAAAAGAAGAGAAGAAAAAAAAAGAATGAATTGATGATGAAAAGTGGTGGCAGAATGATTATATTCAAGGAGTGAAATTGAGGATAGTAGCATGAGCTCTAATTATATCCTAGAAATCAATGTGTTAATGGGCGATTTGAGCTTAAATTTACCTTTATATTACCGTTAGCCCAGCCTCACATTACAACCTGAGAAAGTCCTATTGATTTTTGGTAGGATGATTAGCTTACATTAGTGGAGAGAGGAATGAAAAGCAAACTTATGAGATTTGGTCATATTAATGAGAGTTTTTGAGAAGTTGCTTACTAATGTGAATTTATTTGGATTGCATATAATTTGAAAAGATGGGGATTCACACACACAATTGGATCACATAATTAGAATTAGTCTTAACTTATTTTCAATGTTTGGATGAAATTTTTATTTTTCTTTGAATTGTAAATACGAACAATTATGGAAGAATGCTATGGATAATTTGATATGTGTTATATGTTGCTTTTGCTCGAGGACTAGCAAAATGTCAAGTTTGGGGGTTTTATAACTCTATAAAAATAGAGTTATTTTATATATTTTGAGCAACAGATAATGTGACATATGGGAGAAAATATTTGGATTTCATTCTATTTATTCAAATTTTCCTTATTTGTGCAGAATAATGATATATGGAGAAGATAAGGAAAATAGAAGAGAATCAAGATGTCACCAGCAGAATTTTTAGAAGATTACCTTGTTTTTAGAATATCTCAATGTTATCCTTAGAGATTCAATTCTTTTTAGAATATCTTGATGTAATCTTTAGGATTTTATTTGTTTTTATGAATCTATAATGTTATTCTAGAGGGGGGATTAGTCTGAGAGGGACGTCTGGGTTTTTATCACTTTTTACTTTTTCTTCCATCGTCGTTCTTGGAGCTTTTGAAGTATTTTGAAGAGAAGACAAAGTGGTGACAGATTTCTTGTTCTTTGATTCAAGATGTTTGATTTAATTTATATTTTTGCTTCTTCTTCTTCTTCTTCTATAATGTTCTAATTTTCTTTCGTTAGGGCTACGATGTAGCCTGATCATGATGATATGAATTTCATGATGTTCATGTTTTGCAAGTGATTTCGTTCATGTGAGTTATATATTATTATGCTTTATGCTTTTAAGTGACTGACCACCACTTGAATGATCCCATGTGCATGTTTGAGACTGAAAAGTGATAATATGCAATTGCTCTTTATAATATATAACCATGAATTACAACGTGGATAGAAATATACCATGTTATTTGTGTAGCTTTCGGGGATAAGATGATCCAAAAGACTCATTGTAAATCGGGAATATTCACAGATTTTAATGCACTTATGTTTATTTAAATTCACATAGAGATATAGTGGATTGATAAACTGAGTAGGTTTATTATGCCTAGAGATAGATAGTAAATATTAGAGGAAATTCCGTTATCACATGTTTGATGTCGTTCTTCTGTGCGTAAAGATCTGAAATTCATGTCTAGTGATTATGGTGAAATCGGATGCTCTAACATACTTATTTGATTGATTTTATCGCATCTAATTCTGAACTTTAATCTTTAAGATTGTCAATTTTATTTTATTCTCAATTCTATTTTTATTTGTTAGATAAATTTTAGAATTAGTCCATTTTTAGTATTTAATTAGTTTATTAATCATCAGTCTCTGTGGGACGATATCTTTTCTTATCATTATTTTACTTATTCGACACGTACACTTGCGTTGAGAATTTTGTGAACAGGCAGTTATCAAACGCATTCTCATTCTCTAAAACTCATTCAGGAACAGAATTAGAAAAGTCATTTTAATCAGAATCAGAAATCATAACCAGAATGGTTACCATGCACAGCCTTGATGGACAGGTAAGTCCAGGATAGAGACGCTGCTGTTGCTCAAGCGGTAGAGGGTGCTGTTGCCGCTGCTAATTTGGCCAATGAAAATAAAGGGAATAATGGCCAAGGTAATGAGGCTGGTAATGCCCAAGGAGATGGAAATGCAAATCGACAAATGGACCAACTAGTAGAGCAATTCATAAAGCTAAAACCAATTCAGTTTGACGGCACTGGAGACCTAGAGTTGGTGCCTAGATATATCGAGAAGTTGGAGAAAGCTTTTGGAGTATTGAGATGTACTAACGAATACCAACTGGAGGGTACCGCTCATGATTGGTGGAACGCCACTAAAGATAGGGTATTTCTAGAAGGTACTACTTTTACTTGGGCTGCCTTCACTGCTGCTTTCATTGATAAGTATTTCTTGGAAACTGCGTGGAGAGGAAGTTGGTAGAATTCTAACAATTGCGTCAGAATCAGCTGACGGTAGATCAGTATGAGGCGAAATTCGCTAGATTATCGAGAAACGCGCCGAGATCGGTTGAGGACCCACATGAGAAGGCGCGAAGATTTCGAGATGGGAGGCCAGACCTTCGAAGTCAGATGGTGGCCATGAACTTGAGAACATACAAGGAGATCTATGAACAGAGCCAGATAATCGAGAGAGACATGAAAGAAAGAGCCATCGCATCTGGATCGCGATTTATTTCGTCCAGAGATAACCGCCAGCTTGGCAAGAGGTCGATGTTAAGCAATAGATGCTTTGTCCCGCCGGCTAGAAAGAATATCGCGAAGCCGCCGCACCAGTCGAATTGGAACTGCCACCTATGTGGCAGGAGGCATGAAAATGGGCTTTGCCCTACTAGGACGGACGCGTGTTTCAAGTGTGGTCAGTTGAGCCACCAGATAACGAATTGTCCGAGTCAAGCCCCAGGACCCCGACCTCAAGGACAACGACCGCAAGCAAAACGACTTGAACTGATAGCCAGCTAAAGGAAGGGTATACGTTGTGGCACATAGAGAGGCAGAGGAAGCGCCTAGCATGGTCACAGGTACGGTTCATTTGTGCAATCATGCTGTCTAAGCTTTATTTGATCTTGGAGCTTCGCATTCTTTTGTGTTTGCCCAGTTTGTTGACTTGGTTGGTATGGAATTGAAACCGCTGAATGTAATGTTGCATGTTACCACTCCGTTAAAGGATAAAGTGCTAGTTTCACTAGGCTGTGTGGATTGTAAGATAGTTATTGGTGGTAGTGAGGAATGGATAGATTTGGCTGTGCTGCCCATGCATGATTTTGATGTGATTGTTGGGATGGATTGGTAGGGTAAGCAAAGGGTCGTAGTCGAGTGCGATAGTAAGATAATCCGCTTTTATCTAGAGGGTCGCCCTTGTTTTGAATTCGTGGGGAGTCGAGGAGGAACCTCGATTCCTTTAATCTCGTCACTTGAGGAGGCAAAGCTGTTAAATGAAGGATGTTAAGCTTATCTAGCTGCAGTGATTGACACGATGGTCGAGGAACCGAAGTTGGAAAATATAGTTGTGGTACGTGAATTTCTTGATGTATTTCCCAAGGGATTGCCAAGATTACCACCTGAAAGGGAAATTGAATTTATGATTGAGCTAGCCCTTGGAACGAAGCCGATCTCAAAGGAACCTTATAGAATGTCCTTGTCGAAATTGAAGGAACTAAAGGTTCAAATGCAAGCGTTGTTAGATAAGGGATTCATTCGACCGTGCACATCACCGTAGGGAACACCAGTATTGTTTACAAGGAAAAAGGATGGATCCTTGCGTTTGTGTATCGATTATAGGCAACTGAATCAAGTAACTATCAAGAATAAGTATCTGTTGCCAAGGATTGATGATTTGTTCGATCAGTTGCAAGGAGCCTCAGTGTTTTCTAAGATAGACCTGAGGACTGGTTATCACCAGTTAAGGATTAAGAAAGAGGATATACCGAAGACGGCTTTTAGAACGAGGTATGGGCATTATGAGTTCACAGTTATGCATTTTGGGTTGAAAAATGCCTCAGCTGCATTTATGGAGTTAATGCATCAGTGTTTAAGGAATATTTAGACCGGTTCGTCATTGTCTTTATTGATGACATTTTCATTTACTCAAGGAGTAACGAGGAGCATGAACGACACTTAAGGATCATCTTGCAGACTTTGAGGGAACACTCGCTTTACACTAAGTTTAGCAAATGCGAGTTCTGGTTGAATAAAGTGGCGTTTCTTGGCCATATGGTATCTGGAGAAGGAATCTCCGTAGACCCCTCGAAGATAAAAGCAGTGATGAATTGGCCTAGACCTACGACAATTACTGAAGTTTAGAGTTTTCTGGGACTGGCAGGTTATTACAGACGCTTCTTGGAAAAGTTTTCGTCTATAGCCACCCCATTGACGAAGTTTACTAAGAAAGATATGAAGTTTGAGTGGGCGGATAAATGTAAAAGGAGCTTTCAAGAGCTTAAGCACCGCTTAACGACCGCACTAGTGTTAACGATCCCTTCTGGACCTAGAGGTTATAAGATATATAGCAATGCTTCGCTAAAGATATTAGGTTGTGTGCTAATGCAGCATGGAAGAGTTGTCACTTATGCTTCACGACAGTTGAGACCCCATGAGATGAATTATCTGACGCACGATTTGACGTTGGCCACAATTGTCTTTGCCTTAAAGTTTTGGAGGCATTATTTATGTTGCGAAAGGTTTCAAATTTATACAGATCACCGGAGCCTAAAGTATTTATTTTATTAGAAAGAATTGAATATGAGATAGCGTCGATGGATGGAATTACTTAAGGATTACAACTGCGACATTATGTACCATCTTGGGAAAGCGAACAGGGTCGCAGATGCACTCAGTCGGAAATCCAGCATCACGCGTCTGTTGGTTAAGGGATAGTCCTTGCTTGAAGGACTAAGAGACTCCGAGTTTAAGTTGGAAGTTTTCCAACTGTCGAGTTTGATGGCAACTCTAAGAATTGAACCTGAAATCCAAGAAAGGATAAAGGCTTTGCAGTCTACGGACCCACAAATTCAAAAGATCCTTGAGATGGATGCAGCAAAAAGGAAACCTGAATTTCAAGTGTTGGAGGATGGCATTTTGAAATTTCGTGGACGCTTGTGCGTGCCTAATGATAAAGAGCTTAAGGAAAAGATTTTTTCGGAAGCTCATAGGAGCAATTATAGCATCCACTCAGGTAGCACGAAAATGTATCAGAATCTACGTCAGCGTTATTGGTGGAAAGGAATGAAAGTGGATGTGGCTAAATATGTGGTAAAGTGTCTGATGTGTCAGCAAGTAAAAGCGAAGCATTGCAAGCCCGGAGGGTTGTTATAGCTTTTGGAAATTTCTGAATGGAAATGGGAGCACGTAACCATGGATTTTGTGATGCAATTACCAAGGAGTCGGAGAGGTTATGACTCGATTTGGATAGTCGTGGATAGATTGACCAAGTCTGCTCATTTTATACCTATGCGAAAGGATTTCGCGATGGACAAGTACGCCGAGTTGTATATGCGTCACATAGTGCGACTTCATGGAGTGCCTGTAATGATTACGTCGGACAGAGATCCTAAGTTTACGGTAAATGTCTGGAAAAGTCTTCAGGATTCCATGGGAACTAGATTGCAGTTTAGTACAGCGTATCATCCACAAACAGATGGACAATCGAAAAGAATGATTCAGACGCTCGAGGATATGTTGCGAGCGTGTGTTATAGACTATAGGAAGATTAGCTGCATCTCGTGGAGTTCGCCTATAATAACAGCTACCAGCAGAGTATTAAAATGGCCCCGTTTGAAGCCCTGTATGGCAGAGCCTGCAGAACTCATGTATGCTAGGGCGAGGTTGGAGAAAGGAGTATAACAGGCCCAGAGTTGGTAGGACAGTCAGTTAAGGCGGTGAAGGTCATCAGAAATAGGTTGAGGACAACGCAGAGTCGTCAGAAACGTTATGCTGACAAACGACGTAAGCCTTTGGAATTTCAAGTTGGTGAACACGTTTTCCTTAAGGTATCGCCGATGCGAGGATTATCTCGTTTTAGAAAGAAAGGAAAATTGAGTCCGAGGTACGTAGGCCCTTTGAAATTCTGGAGCGGATTGGAACATTGGCGTACAGGCTTGCCTTGCCGCCGAGTTTATCACAAGTGCATAATGTCTTCCATGTGTCGATGCTAAGAAAGTACGAGCAAGATCCGACTTATGTTTTGGATTATGAAACTATTGAGGTGGACGACAGGGTGTCGTACGTGGAAAAGCCAGTGAGGATCGAAGATCGGAAAGAGCAAGTCTTGAGGAATAAGACAATTCCGCTGGTCAAGGTGATTTGGGAGCACCATGGGACCGAAGGCGCTACGTGGGAAAGCGAAGAAGCGATGAGACGTCAGTACCCCCACTGTTTGAGTAATCGGGTTTGTTGTAAATTTTGAGGACTAAATTTTTGTAAGGGGGAAAGAATTGTGACAATCTGAATTTTCTACCATTTCAAGACTATTGAATGTAAAGAATATCTATCAAAGTATTTCAGTTATATCCCGCTTAGATTTGATCAATCTCGAGTTAACTGACCAAAAGGGAAAGGCTAATGCATGACAAGATACGTAGACCTAGGAAACTCGAATGAGAAACAGCGCTTTGACCATAAGGATTGCCGAGGGGATATTTAGAGCCATTAAAGGCCGATCTAAGGACGATTATAAAATTCATTGCTAGCGTTATACAATTGGAGAGCGGATGATTCCGCTTAACCAACGTATGACTTGCAAACCTTTCCTAAATCGAATTCTGACGATCGAGACCGTCGGAGCTAGTGATAAGCCCTCGCAATTACATGACAACCAAAGTCGCCGTGACTTGAAGAGCCCTAAGGGTGATGAGAGTCACCGAGTTGATACACGTAACGTCTGCAACAGTCGCCCGTTAGTTTGAGATCAACTGAAATTACGTTTGACGGAGAATCGACCATGAAGTAGGGTCTCGAAATTGGAAAATGGACAATGAAGAATTCCAACATTTGATAGGAATTGAACGTCGCCTCGTCGAGGGTAATTTATATTGAAAAAGTGAAATTTCGGACGGCAAGTGTGAAATTACTATTTTTCCCCTCGAGAATTAACCTTGCCTTAAGATTGGAGCGATGGCGTTTTAGTCATTTGGAAATTCTCCCTTAGCTATCGAAAATTGGAGGGCAAAGTTCTCTTTTGGAGCCAAGATTTTATAAACAAATGGACAAGTTTCTTAACAAGGGCAATTGGCATTTACTAGAGTACTATTTCACCAACAATTCAACAAGCTTTAACTCAAGAGGGATTAAGGTTAATTTTTTTTCCTCTCTCTCATCCCAATTGTGGACGGCGACACTCTCTCTCCCTCTCTCCTTCGTTTTCTTCTTGGCCGAACAGCATCCAGCCCGACCAGTTCTGCCACGACCGTTCGCTCGCCATGACCGCCACCTCCGGCCACCTCCGAGCCGATCGCCGACCACCAACACCTCCGTCAACCTCTCCCCTGCACGTCCGTGGTCGTCGTTCAGCCATCCATCGCCGGAAGCTTCCCGTTCAGCCCCGAGAATGCCCAGAGGTCGACGGCAAACCCGGTTTGAGAGAGGGACAACTTGCGACGAGTTCAAGAGCTTATTTGACCCCAAATTTTCGGTGAGACCTCCTTCACAAGGTAGGGGCAGCACCTATTGAAAACCTTGATCCAGAACCATAATGGGGTTATCCTAATCACCTAGTTTAAGAACTTAGTAAGTTAATATTGAGGATTGGTTGGATTAGAATGGATTTTGAAGGCTGTTTTGTGTGATTTTCTAAGAACAGTTTCTGACCTCATGCTGGCCGTGTAGAACCAAGGCGTTTTGAAGAACTTTGGAGCTTCGTCGTGTGTTCAAACTTACCGTAAGATGCTTAGGGTCTTTAATTGATATGTTGGCGAGATGTGTACACAATGGAATTGATTTTAAGGGAGGATTAATGGCTGTTTGGTGCTTTCTTCCTATGACATCTCCCTGCCCTGCACCGACCGAGCAAACCGAGCCAATTAGAGACTCGTGACCGTGTCGCCTTGTCTCAAAATTTTCGGTAAGGCACCTAGGAATGTTATTTGAGGTATTGCCGAGGTAGTTGCATGTGGAATTGAGTTTGGAAGAGAATTGAGGGCTTTTTTGTGTGATTTTTCCTAGGACACTACACTACCCTGTACCGACCAGCATTGAACCGAGATTGGTGGCTATCCTTGGCGTAAAATTGCTAGCTTAATTGAAGGGTAAGCGATCCCTAAACCTATATTAGGACGTTAGGGTACTAATGGACGGGTTTGTGTATCGGGTTGATGAGTTGGTGGATTTATTGTGATTGAATTGCTAATGACCGAATGAGATTGGTGGGGATCGAGCCATGTGTGCTTTCTTCGGATTGAAATTGTGGTTTTCGTAGCTGAAGTGATGATATGTGTGTTCGGTTGGCTTGTGTCATTACATAGCCGTGTGGCATTTAATCCAATGATTGACTAATGCTTGAAATTATGCTTGAATGGACAAGGGAATGACTTGCTTGCCGATTGTGCTAATGTGCAATTTGTACTATGCTTTGTGAGTAGTCGGCCATGGATGTTCCTCTTGCTAAAAGGTTAATTGTCACTTGATTGAATTATACTCGATCATGAGGTTGCTAAGAGAGGAGTTCGGCCTGAGAGCCTTGTGTGATGAGGAACATATTATATGATGGAAAGTTGATTGAATTGAGATATAAGCCTAAGGGCCTATCGTATCCTAATGCGTCAGAGCGCAGGGTCAAATTATATCCTGATGCGTCAGACGCGGGATAAACATGATAAGTGTCAACACGAGCCTTGGTATGGCATTTGAAACCTAATGCGTCAGAACGCGGGTTTGTGAATTGTGAAGCCTGATGCGTCGGAACACGGGCTTAGTCATTGAATGGAGACTTGTAGTGAAATTGGTACCATTTTTCAGGCATATGAATTTGATTTTGTGCTAGTACGTAAAGCTTGGTCATATTGCTATGTATGCCTTTGTGTTACGACTATTTTATGCCAATTATGACGATGTGTTGTGATGCTTAAGTGAGGTGTGCCATTATCGAGATGAGTCCTTGCATATTTTTTTTTTAAATGTTGTCTAGAGGTACTAACTGTCTGGTCTAGGTTTAGGACTAGCTTGCTAAGATGTAAATCTCACCCCGTCTTGGGACTTGTTTTTCAGACCCTAAACCTTGAAGATGTTACATGTACACTTAGGCAATACTAAGGACATGACCGCCACTTTTGAAGAATTTCCAGATAACCAGGGTATAGTATATGTTAAGAAGGGTACTATGGTATGGGTAGATGAGGGAGGGGAGCATTGAAAGCCTCACCGCTATAAGGTGTGGTTGATGTATCTAGCAATATCTCCTAGAGGGGGGGTGAATAGGAGATTCTGAACAAAATTGAAATTTCTTGCAGAATGAATAAAATTCAGTGTACGATTAGGAACAAGAACCGTATAACAGTGTGCAGAAAATCTAAACACAAGGGTAAGAGTTTAGAGAAGAGAATATTGCACACGATATTTATAGTGGTTCGGCTTAGATCAAGCCTACGTCCACTCTCCCACGATGACAGCCGATCGGCTGGATTTCACTATGAAGAATCAAGAGGATTACAACCACTCAAGTATTTTGTTTCTCTCTCACACAGATTTTCACAGTGAAGGATTTTGGGTACCCAGAATACTCTTTGAATGAAACTCAAATTATGCTTGCACTTTGGATTGTTGTTCTGCTTCTCCCCTTAGTCCATCATGATTCTTCTTTTATACTCACATGCCTCCGAACTAGCCGTTGGATTCCAGCCATGGGATCGCTCTTCAATCCTTGATTGGACGTCATCAATCGTGATTGAACGAGACTGTATCTTCAGAAGATATGTAGACCGTTGGGTAAGACATTGAACCCTTCTGATTCAGTCGCCCATACAACTGAATCTCCAGCTTCCATAAGTGTGATAAGTTTGAGTTGATTCCCAAGAATATATTCCTTAGAAGATGATATCACATTATAGAAAGTCCCTTAATTGATTAGAGGGGATATCAGGATAATCGAATATCACTTGCCTTGATCGGAAACCTGCCATACGTGGGTCTTCGTGTTTTGTAAAATGCATAAACTGATCTTTCTTCAGATTCGTCTAGAAGAGATTTGATTCTTACTAGATCAGTTGGCACGGAATGGTAATACGGAGATTTGATGTGATCCATCCGTCACTGTTTAGATCGTCAGGAGCACTTCCATCTGACCCTCGGTCAGAAGCACTTCCATCTGATCCTTCGTCAGAAGCACTTCCATCTGACCCTTCGTCAGGAGTACTTCCATCTGACCCTTCGTCAGGAGTACTTCCATCTGACCCTTCGTCAGCGCGACAGAATTGGAATCACTCAACCTGCTGCTTACACATTCTTCCTGCATCACATTTCATTAAATAATTTCTTTTAAAGGTTTTGTCAGAATCAAAATATAGGAGAATTTCCACAACAGTGGTTTCGTCGATTCGGGGATAATACTACGGGTCCTACAGAAGTTTCTAGAGGAGTCGTACCTGATTGGTGTCACCTTATTCATGATGAGGTCGACGTCGAGGTAGTTGGTTCGAGGAACATTCCGGAGAAGACCCCGACTGTTGAGGAGGACATTGAGGTGATTGAATTATTTGCTTCTGAGGGCGATGAGGAGGATGACTCCATGGAGGTACATTTCAACAGCTTTTCTAACTATGATCCCGACGAAGATGAAGATGAAGACGAAGACGAGGCTAGTAGTTCTGTTTAGTAGCCTTAGTCGTCGTGGGTTCTTTTGGGACATCGTCTTTTGGTTAGATATTTTTTTTTTACCTTGACGCAGTCTTTTGGTGATGGTCCTTAGTTCCCAAGACTCTTGTCATGTAGTAGGTACTTTGTCCTTTCACCTTGATCGTTGTAAGTAAACTTGATGTTTTATGTTATGTCTGGTTGTAGTTATCCCAAATTATCTTGTTTTTTTATGTATGAGTTGTTCTTGTGCCCATTTACGCATTTGTTTTCATTCGTAAGAATAGAAAATGAAATAAGGAGAATGTGGGTGAGTTTTTAAGAAGAGGGATGATCTTCAGGCTTATTATCAGCCTCCACTCGGGAAGGTCCTTCATAGCTACTTCCCATCATATGAGCATGGCCTCTTACAGCTTGAGAAGATTGCAGGTTTGAAGCTGTTCTGTCCATTCTGACCAGTGTGTATGTAGGCATGTTGGCGATCTCAGCACAAAACATTCTCCCATAGAGATCAATGGACTTTTTCAGCTTAGTCACCTGACTAGTCAAACCCTGCAGCTTCCTATCTGTCTTCTGTTCAAAAGCCTACATTTTCTGATCAAATCTTGTTTCCATTGCAGCCATCGTCTGAAGAAGAGTATTTTGAAGATTTTCAAAATGCGTTTGAAGTTCCATTTGTGGTTCTGAAGGTGCGGGTTCTTGAGTCTCCCCCTCAGTTTGTGCCTTGGTGAAAGCTTGAGAAGCTAGGACTTCAGTGAGAAAAACATCTGATGTAACAGGCACAAGCTCTTTCTCCCCCTGATTTATAGCCCTTTTCCCTTTGCTTTTGAGCTTGGCACGGAGACTATTTCCTCATCAATGTCCATTGGAATGGACTGTGCACTGGACAATTGATCTTCTCGGGCAATTGCTGAAGCTAGACTTGTAGCATCTTTGTGAATTGTTCCCCTGGTGGAAGAGACAGAGTAAGCTCCAATGTCATCTTGTTCTTCCTCCTGTTCTTTTGACGCCAACTTTGCTAGAACTTGTGCTAGCAATTGCTCATGATCACAGTTGATAATTGTGATGTCATACTCTGTGTCATCTTCAATTCGTGCAGCTTGCTCCTCATCCCACATTGTGAGGAATTCTTCCTCAGCCAGATCATAGGGATACACAACTTTTTCATGTGGTTGTATTCCTGTTTCATCTCCTTCTTTCTCATCTCCTTCAGCACTATGATTTTCGGACTCACCATCTTCATCTGATCCACCTCGAGATTGAGTAGCTTCAGAATCATATTCCCCTGTTTCTTCCTCATTTGCTTCTGAGTCCTTATCAGTAGGACTGTCTGTTTGTTGCCCCTTAACAGCCATGACTTTTCTCTTCTTTGGAGATTTCTGCTTTGACTCTTCCTCGAAGTCCACAATGACTGGTTCATTGTTCTTTGTTCTCCATCCAGCAGGAGCCATCTTGTACCCCATCTTTGTTACCATAGTCTCTCCAACAGTCATCAGAGGAATGTCCTGCTTGATAAAGGCACCTAGGCCATCAATCTTGAAATAATTGATTATTCTGAAGATCAAGGCGGCATAAGGAAGTTGGCCCTTTGGCTTGAGAGCTGATCTGTACATGTGCAATAGTACTGTATGAGCAAAGGAAATCCTCTGTCCTGTCAAGATTCCCCATAACAGCTTTGCCTCGTACTTTGATATATCTGTCTTTGATGCTGCCTTGGGTCTAAGACATTCGATGACAACCTTGTGCATCATGATATGTTTCAAGGGAAAGTCCGTGTAGGCAATATGTGACTTTGATTCCCTTGAGAAACTCGATTTGCCAGTCAGGAAGTAGAAAGCTTTACCTGCAGTGACATCTAAGGGTTTGAAATCTTCCTTTCTGGTTCCCATGATTGCAGCCAATTCATCAACAGTCAGAAAATACTGCTTTCTTTTGACCGTGAAAGCCAGAGAGTTGAAGTTGACAAACTGAAGATTTGAATAGAAGTAAGCTACCAAATCAGGAAAAGTGAAGCCTCTCTTAGTTATAAACTGATCTATCTTCACCTTTTCTAGATGCTTCCTCAGATAGATGCCATTGCTGTCAAAGTACTTTAACTCAAATACCCTTTGAGGTATAATACCTCTCTGTTTCATTGCTTCAAACCTTTCTTTGTGAGCCTGATTCTAGAACAAGGGATCAGGAAAGCTTTTATCCAAAATAAAGCCTATATTTTTCACAAAGTCATTGAACAGAATGTCATCATCATCTTCCACCTTTGCCTTCGTGCCGCCAGGTCTAATTGGGGATGGTTTTCGTTTCGAGCTTGTCTCTGCCACTTTCTCCTTCCTTTTCTAGAGACAGATGCAGGTTTTTCTACAGCAATTGGTTCAACGATTTTCCCAGGCAAGCTAAGAAACTCCAATAGTTCGCCCTCACTATCGAAATAGTGAGTGTTCAGCAGTTTTCTAAGTTCGTTACCAAAATCTCCTGCAGCCTTAATCCTATCATACATTGTCTTAATAGAATGAGCCATAGATTCTTTTCCTTCAAAGGCAGACAGAGACAGACCTTTTGCCAGGCGGAGTGCTTCTCGATGTTCGTTGATTTGGGTTTCTGTGAGTTCCGCGCCACTTGCAGTTGAGGCGGAGAACTTCCTCTTCGACTGAGGCGTCTTCTTCGAGTCAGAGGCTGATTTTGGAGTCATTGATGCATAGAAAGTTTAAAATTTTGAGTGAAAGAGTGTTGTTTTGAGGAGGAAATCGAGAGCGAGAGATTTCAAACACGGTTTTAGGGTTTTGATTTGAGAGAATTTTGAAAGTGAGAGAACAGAGGTGACGGTTCAGCGTTTTTATAAAAGAGGCGGTTATTTTTGGAAACAAAATAGAGAATTTTGATTTTCTAAAGGGAAATAAAAAAATTCCTTTAATAAAACAAATATTCACCGTCAATCAGATATTCGGAGATATCTATTCATATGAGGAACTTACCTAAAAGATAGCTTTTAGAGATAACTGACCTTTTTTAAAAGAAAGTGTGAATTTCTTCTTACGCGCCTTTTTGACGTTCCTTCTGATGCTCCTTCTGACTCTCCTTCTGACGTTCCTTCTGATGCTCCATGTTCTAAGGTATACTTAAGAAGGAAGGTTAATGATGGATAATTTATTTCTGATAAAATTAAAACTCTGTTTATCAAGTGGTTTAGTAAAAATATCTGCAAGTTGATTTTTCGTATCAATGTATTGAATGTTAACATCACCGTTCTGAACGTGATCACATATGAAGTGATGCTTGATCTCAATATGCTTTGTTCTTGAGTGAAGTACAGGATTCTTTGTGAGATTTATGGCACTTGTGTTGTCACATAGGATTTCCACAGTTGATTCTTCAACACCATAGTCTTTGAGTTGCTGTTTTAGCCAAAGTATTTGAGTGCAGCAACTTCCAAGAGATACGTATTCTGCTTCAGCTGTACTGAGTGCCACTGTATTTTGCTTCTTTGAATACCATGAGACAAGCATGTTTCCCATGAGCTGACAAGTTCCAGATGTACTTTTTCTATCAACTTTGCAACCTGCAAGATCTGCATCTGAATATCCCTTTAGTATAAAATCAGAAGATTTAGAATACCACAAACCATAGTTGGGATAAGTCCCTATGTATTTGATTATTCTCTTGACTGCTAATAAGTGTGATTCTCTTGGGCTTGACTGAAATCTTGCACATAAGCAGACACTATATAGGATGTCTGGTCTTGAAGCTGTGAGATATGTTAGAGATATGCCCTAAAGCAATTGTGTAATAGTCACATATTGGGTATATCCGTTGCACTTCTGATTTCTTATCAGTGGCTAAGACGTATTTATTCATTTGTCCAAATATAAATGAATAAAATCCATAAGATCAGTTATAGCCGAACCTATTCTTAAGACGTTGAGAATATGTGTGACAGGTTTACGGTTAGACTGAATCTTTAAAACAGTTCCCGATCAATGGATTATTGAATGGATACCAATGATCCTGTTGAGGTCGGTATGTTCTTAACTTCATAATTAAGTATCAGATACTTAAGGAAATGACGAGTCACAAGTCATTGGGTATTGCGATATCCGAGTTAGAACATAGGTGCTTGTATCGGACAAGTTCACTGAATGTGACACATATTGAATGATTAGCGACATGGAAGCTTTTTGCGTGGTCAATGTCTAATCGTTCATGCTTTGGTCTTGTGTAAATAATCCTTAGACCTGAGGTACAGTGTTGACTTGTGTGATAAATGGCTATGGTTCACAAGTGCGCATATTGGCGGGTCGTTGATTCGTCTTTGTACTTGATGGTCGTAGTTCAGGCATATACGAAGTCACATGTGTACGCAATATGGAATCTGTCTCCTTATTAATAAAGGTATGATGTCCTATGTGATCTAATTGTAACAATGCATTGAAATCCTCGGCCGGGGTTATGATTGAAAATGAAATGTTCATGTCTCATATAAATGCATGTCAAGTTAGATTTGTACATATGATCGAATTGGTGGCTTGACAAATATTCCATGGCCTTTGTTCGATCGGGACATAGTTAGACAGAAGGATTGAATTACACTGTAGCCAAAGCTGACAGGTTCATAATGTTCTTAAAAAGAATTCACACTGTCTGGGTAGCCATGACATATTGCTAGATGTCACTCATGGCTTGTAGGACCTAGAGGATGATCGGGACAATCAATTCTCTTGGAAGTACTAATGTGTTAGTGCATGTCTTACTGCCAGCTCGGTGATGAACCTAGGAATGTCACACACCATAACCAATACATGACAACGCATTGTGGAAAGACGACATTGCAAATTTGTTTGCAATTATACCAATTAGTTGGGTTGAAATTAAATTAAATGAGATTTAATTTTATTTCTCTTTTCGGTCACTTGCACGTGTATATACGATGTACACGTATGCTCTACGTATTTGTATGTTATATGTATTTTACTGTTTGGTAACCTCTTTAACTCCGGAAATAATAATAATGGTTATTATTATTTTTAACACCTTTGTTAGTGCTATTTTTTAAATAGCATTTTTGTATTGTAAAATGTGAGTGCTAATTATAAATTGTGAGTGCTATTGTTAGATAGCATTTATAATTGTTAGTGCTAATTTTAAATGGCATTTATTTATGATAAATTGTGAGTGCTATTGTTAGATAGCATTTATATTTGTTAGTGCTAATTTTAAATGGCATTTATTTATGATAAATTGTGAGTGCTATTTTTAGATAGCATTTATAATTATTAGTGCTATTTTTAAATAGCATTTTTGTATTATAAGATGTGAGTGCTATTTATAAATTGTGAGTGCTATTGTTAGTGCTATTTTTATATGGTATTTATTTATCATAAATTGTGAGTGCTATTTTTAGAAAGCATTTATTATTTGTTAGTGCTATTTTACAATACAATTTATTGGAAGGTGTTTTTGGCTATAAAAGGATGGCAAGAGTTTTGAGGTTGGAGTTAGCACATTTGTAGAGTGAGCAGATTTTTGAGAGCTTTGAGAGAAGAACACAAACACTCTCTATATTCTCATAATTTTGAGTGACCAAAATATACCAAGTTCGGAATATTGATTCCGTAAATTGGTTTGGAATATTGATTCCGCAAATTGCTAGCACAATTGTTGTGGAATTATTAGTCATCTCCCCGTTCGTCAATTGATGGTGTGTCTGAACTAGAGGCCCGACACTTGTGGGGCTGAGATCGAAGAACATCGAACCGACACATCCGTTTCAAGCACGCTACAAGAGGTAGTCTATTTACTCCCTTTGGTGCTTTGTGATTTTTTCGATTGAAATGCACGAAGTACGCCTCTGGAGATACATGTATGGGTTGTTATTTATTTCCGCTGCGTTTACTAATTTTATTTTTACCCGTACGTGTTACGTGGATCCCAACAGTGGTATCAGAGCCAATCCTTAGGCGTTTTCGTGCATTTAATTGATTTTTTTTCGTAGTAATTTTTGCAATACGATGGCCAATTTGTATTAACGAATTGTTCGTCTTACATGGCTAATGGAGGTTGATTATTTTATATGATAAATTAATCAACGTAGCAAAAATTGAGACTAAATCAATTTTGAATCGAAAATTTATGGCTATCTTATTTTACGTAAAAATTCTGAATATGATTCAACGTAGAATTTTTATTGTGCCTTCCTAAGTTTTAAATTGTGAATTTATTACTTGCATGGAATTGTGGTGATCATGGAAAAATCCCTAATCAATGTGATTGATGTATATATGAATGTATGGTGATTATTTATATTTTTGGGGTTGTAATTATTAAATGGAGGCTGCGTACTCCTTTTATTTTTCATGTAATCTTTATTTTTAAAATAGTCAATTGTTGATGTAAATGCTACGAGGATTACGTGGAGGAGCCTTTTAAGCCGGCGAGCTCTTTGGGCCCGGTTCTTGAAGAGTTCAAGGAACCAAGAAGAAGTGAAGAGCGGCTATCCGTTATTAAAATATTAAAATGATTAAATGTGGTCTCATTGGCTCGAGACCCATTAAATCATAATTCCATGATCACCACGTAGGATAGATGTTTATGTGATTGACATCTATTTATTTATTATGTTTACGTGAGCATGTTAAACCGGTTAATGTGCAAAGTGAGACCGATAAATGACTCAAAATCTCCTTTAAAATATATTAAGTCGTGACGGGTTTCGGACTCGTGGCCTTCCATCGTCGTGGTTTGATCCTATATTATAGTGGTTGATTGATCGGTTATGGATACATAGGGGTCAATTGTCATTTATAATTGTGGACCAATCCATTAAGCATATGATGTTGTGGGGTTGAGACCAAACGATTTCCAATAACTGTTAGGTGAGGGGATCGTTTGTGTTTTCAATACTTACATGAGACGATGGGTAAGACTTAACTACGATTAAGAAGTCAATAACTGTCAGGTGAGACTTTCATGATCTAGAGGCCAAAGTTATGATTGGGACTCGCATATGATGCGTTGAATAAGTTGATTCACTCACTAAGTTTATAGAACACCAATAACTGTTAGGTGAGGTGGACTATGAGCTCGTGGGACTCCAATCCCCACTAGTAATCTTTACCCAACAAAGATTACCGTTTCCCATTTTAAGGAGTATGGGATCCGTGTATAAATTTAGTGGGAGGATCTATTTCATTTAAAGGCCAAAATGAAATAGTTATTTTGAAAGACAACGGCTAACAATTTATTTTCTGCACAGATATAAATTACTCTGAAAAATGGTGAATACAAATCTGCTCGCTTCAATACTCGACAAGAATTGTTTGACTGGTCCCAATTTCACTGACTGGGTAAGGAATTTGAGAATTGTTCTCAATTCTGAAAAACTCGGGTATGTGCTTGATGAAAATATGCCAGTCTCTTTTCCTGAGGGTGGAACCCAAGAGGAACGTATCACTTATGATAAGTGGCATGACGATGACTTAAAAGTTAGGTCATATATGCTTGCTTCAATGAACAATGACTTTCAGAAAAAATATGAAGCAATGGTAGATGCTAGGTCGATCATATTGCATCTAAAGGAATTCTTTGATGAGAATGGTCGAACCTCAAGATATGAGATATCTAAAGCATTGTACCACATGAGGATGGCTGAGAAATCATCGGTTAATGATCATGTCTTGAAAATGATCTGGCACATAGAAGAATTGGCTAGGCTAAATCTTGTCATGGACAATGACTTAGCTGTGGATTTGATTCTCCAATCTTTACCCGATTCCTTCTCTAGTTTTGTTCAAAACTTCCACATGCATAAAATGGAAAAAACTCTTGCTGAGTTACATAGCATGCTGGTAATTTATGAGAAGGAAATGCACAATACAAGGCCAAATGTTGTGGCTTTGGCTAAGGCTTCTTCTTCAAATAGTAAGACTATTTTGAAGAAAACGAAATGGAAGAAGCCTATGAAAGCTGTTGTGCAATCAAAACCCAAGATTGAAAAAGGGAAATGTCATTATTGTGGTGTCGTGGGGCACTGGAGGAGGAACTGTAAGAAGTACCTCGCAAGCTTGAAGGTCAAGCCAAAGAACCAACCTTGTGAAGGTATGGTGTCTATGATTATTGAAACTAATCTTATGGTTAGTGTTGAATCCAGCTTATGGATTCTAGATTCTGCTGCAACGTCACATATTTGTATGTCTTTGCAGAATCTGGAAATAAGCAGGATGCTGGGGCAAAATGAGATTGTCCTGACATTTGCAAATGGGTCAAAAGTTGCTGCATTAGCTATAGGGACTTTTCGTTTATGTTTGCCTTCAGGACATGTTTTGGTTTTAAAGAACTGTTTGCATTATAAGAATGCTATACAAAACATCATTTCTATACCTCGTATGGGCAAAGAAAATTATGAATTTTCTTTTGCTGATGATGTATGTTCTATTTATTATAATAGAATGTGTGTTGGTTCTGGATTATTAATGAATAATCTCTATACCATTACAATGTCCGGTAATACGATTACCAAAAAGCAAAATAATCATGATGTAAATGCCATAACCAATAAACGCCCTAGAGATACTCCAAATCCAAAGTATGTTTGGCATCTCCAATTAGGTCATATTGGAGAAGATAGGATTAACAAGTTGAGTAATGATGGATATATCGATCCAATTGGTTTTGAACCATACTCGACTTGTAATGCTTGTCTTCTAGGAAAAATGACCAAAGCGCCCTTTGTAGGACATAGTGCGCGAGCTGCTGACATACTAGGATTGATACATACAGATGTATGTAGACCAATTAATGAAACTGCTAGGGGTGGTTATTCTTACTTCATTACCTTTACCGATGATTGTTCACGGTATGGCTATTTGTACTTAATGAAGTATAAATCTGAATCCTTTGAAAAGTTCAAGGAATTTAGGTATGAAGTTGAGAAACAAACAGGAAAAAGTATTAAGGCTCTTCGATCTGATCGAGGAGGTGAATACCTTAGTACTGAATTCTTGGATTATCTTAAAGATAATGGCATTTTATCACAATGGACACCTCCTGCAACTCCAGAGCATAATGGTGTATCTGAAAGAAGAAATCGTACTTTATTAGATATGGTACGATCTATGATCAGCTACACCGATTTGCCTATGTCCCTTTGGGGATATGCCCTTGAGACAGCTGCATATTTACTGAATAGAGTGCCATCCAAATCTGTTCCAACTACGCCTTATGAGATATGGCATAGTAGGAAACCAAGTCTTAATCATATCAAGATTTGGGGTTGTCCAGCTTTTGTCAAGAAGTTGAGAACAGAAAAATTGGAGGCAAGGTCTGAACATGGTCGCTTCATTGGATATCCAAAAGAAACTCTTGGATATTATTTCTATTTTCACTCTGACCAAAAAGTTTCGGTCAGCAGGCACGCCTCTTTTCTAGAGAATCAGTTCGTTCAGGAAGGTGGTGCTGGGCGGAAAATAGTCTTACAAGAAGATAATAATGAAGTATCAAATAACCAAGTTCAGACACCGATCTCTGATTCAGTGGGAGCTTCTGATACACAACCTCTTAGGAAAAGTGCGAGAACGTCTCGTATACCTATTCGCTATGGACACTCGGTTGAAAATATTGAGTCACTATTCATTATGAATGATAGTAATCAATTGAGTGATCCGAGCACCTATGAGGAGGCGATGTTGGACATCGATTCTGGTAAATGGCTAGAAGCCATGCAAACCGAAATGGATTCAATATATTCCAACGATGTTTGGACTCTAGTTGATCTGCCTGATGGTATTGTACCAATTGGCTGTAAATGGATCTTCAAGAGGAAGATAAACGCTGATGGTCAGGTTGGAACTTACAAAGCACGGCTGGTGGCGAAAGGGTATCGTCAAAAAGAAGGGATCGATTATGACGAAACTTTCTCACCTGTAGCCATGCTGAAATCTATTCGGATTATGTTGGCTATAGCTGCACACCTTGATTATGAGATATTCCAAATGGATGTCAAAACGGCTTTTCTAAATGGTTTCCTCGAGGAGGATATCTATATGGAACAACCACGGGGTTTTGAATCTAGTGGTGAAAGTCGAAAGGTGTGTAAGCTTATGAGATCCATTTATGGACTCAAACAAGCATCCAGAAGTTGGAACATCCGTTTTGATGAAGTAATCAAATCGTTTGGCTTCATTAAAAATCCGAATGAATCATGTGTATATAAGAAGGTCAGTGGAAGCGCAATTGCGTTTCTAGTTTTGTACGTCGATGATATACTCTTGATCGGGAATGATGTACCGATGATATCATCGATCAAACTATTCTTGTCACAGAAATTCTCCATGAAAGATTTGGGAGAGGCAACCTATATTTTAGGTATCAAGATCTATAGAGATAGATCGAGACGATTGATTGGCCTCTCACAATCTACGTACATAGATACAGTGTTAACACGGTTTAACATGCAATGTTCCAAAAGAGGATTATTGCCTTTTAGGCATGGAATCCGTCTTTCTAAGGAGATGTGTCCCAACACTCCTGAAGAAAGACAGCGGATGGCAAAGATACCTTACGCATCCGCTGTTGGGAGCATAATGTATGCTATGCTATGTACGCGACTTGATATCGCGCATGCTGTAAGTGTTACTAGCAGATATCAGTCTGATCCAGGGGAAGAGCACTGGATAGCAGTCAAGAATATCCTGAAGTACTTGCGAAGGACTAAGGATTTATTCTTGATATATGGAGAAGGAGAGTTTAAAGTTGAAGCGTATACTGATTCTGATTTTCAATCAGATCCGAATGACTTTAAGTCTACATCTGGGTTTGTTTTTACACTCAATGGTGGTGCAGTTAGTTGGAAGAGTTCCAAACAAAGCACAACTGCTGATTCCACTACTGAGGCAGAGTATGTAGCTGCTTCTGAAGCGGCGAAGGAAGCTGTTTGGATGAAGAAGTTCATTTCTGAACTTGGAGTAGTTCCTTCCATTGAGCAGCCGATTACATTGTTTTGTGACAACAATGGGGCTATAGCTCAAGCTAAGGAACCACGGTCTCATCAGAAATCCAAGCACATTGAGAGACGCTTCCATCTCATCAGAGAAATAGTTGGGAGAGGTGATATCGCCTTGCAGAAAATTGCCTCAGCGGAAAACGTGGCAGACCCCTTTACTAAAGCAATACCTCAGTCTTTATTTGAAAGACACCTTGATAAAATGGGTTTGAGGTACCAAACTAGTTGGCTTTAGTGCAAGTGGGAGATTGTTAGAGATATGCCCTAAAGCAATTGTGTAATAGTCACATATTGGGTATATCCGTTGCACTTCTGATTTCTTATCAGTGGCTAAGACGTATTTATTCATTTGTCCAAATATAAATGAATAAAATCCATAAGATCAGTTGTAGCCGAACCTATTCTTAAGACGTTGAGAATATGTGTGACAGGTTTACGGTTAGACTGAATCTTTAAAACAGTTCCCGATCAATGGATTATTGAATCGATACCAATGATCCTGTTGAGGTCGGTATGTTCTTAACTTCATAATTAAGTATCAGATACTTAAGGAAATGACGAGTCACAAGTCATTGGGTATTGCGATATCCGAGTTAGAACATAGGTGCTTGTATCGGACGAGTTCACTGAATGTGACACATATGTTGACACCTGATTTTTGATCAGTCTTTCATAGTTTATTTTTTAAAAATTCATAAAAAATCTATAAAAAGTTAAAAAAAATTAAAAAATCATCTTTGGTAGCCTTGACCAAGCTAAAGGAACCATTTTTGATAAAAAAAATAATTTGTCATATTTTTTAATATTTTCCAAAAATAGAAAAATACATGAAAAATGAAGAAAAATAGCGTTCGATGTTGTAAAAATATAGAAAAATAGTCAATATTTTTATTTTAATTTCCTTTTCATTTTGAACTCATAAATAGTCAAAATTCAAGTTCAATTGCATGTATTTCTTCACGACGCATAGAGTTGAATTTGGCAAAAAAATGTCATTCGAGTATTTTAATTTGTAAATTTCTACATATTTTTTAGTCTTGACGTCCAATTAGATCGACCACCATCTACAATAAATTCCCCTTGCTGAATATTTTCGTTTTTGTTTCACATGATTTCATGATGTAAAACGCCGAGTGGATCCCTAAATATAATCGGGTCGGCATGAGCTCGATAGCTCGTCCAAGACCAAATCAGGGCACGGCGAACCCCATGTGAGTACTCTCGAACTCCTTCGATGCTTCCTAATGCTTTTCTTAGGTTAGATCGTGTGTAGAATGGCTAGGACAGCTAAATCATTCTTGAGCTGTGATTGATAAATATGGCCTTACTAGGAATGTCATGTGATTTATTTGCATATCTAGATTCCTTGAGTTGCGCATTTTATTACTGATTGTGATTGCTAGGATAATCACTCCTATCTGCATGAATTTTTAGATTTAGGGTTCATACCTTACTCATCCGCATGAATCTCAGGTTAGAAAATTCAGTCAACTTAGGTACCGAAAGGGCGTCAACTCTGACAGTTGGTGTAACTAAGTCCCCGAAACCATTTCTCTGGTTCTCGCAGAATTGAATAGAAACTTCCAACTATTCGATTGGGTGGTCCAATCACACTCTGAAAAAAATGATTGGTGGCGACTCCATGGCATGCACACTTAGCACATGTCACTAGACCACACTGAAAGTCGATCACGCATACCTCCGTTGCGATTTGGGTAATGGGCCTTGGGAGAGGCCCGCGTCCGACCAGACAGGACGGCCCATTAGCCCTCGAGAGCCCGACAACCTCAAGAGGGTCGCGACAGACTGGCGACTCCGCTGGGGATTGGTTCTTAACCATTTAGTGGACTTGAGCCGATTAAAAAGTTGATTGATTCTTCTAACCTAATTTTATGCAGATGCTCTCGAAAGTGAGGTGTATATGCTAACGAATGTGTTAGATGTTTTTGTAGATGGGAGAAATAAGGGGTGAAGTGCTTGTTAACTTTGTTTTATGCAGGCATGAGTTTTGGATGTATGATTGTGTGGATGTTTATATTGAAGCGGTGATTGTTAAATAAAATGCATGTCTATTGCTTTAGCACGACACAATGAATACACACAATTGCGCCTAAAACCCCAGGCGCCCTCTTTAGGAACACAATAGAAGGAATTGAAAATGGAATCTCCGTGAGGAAAAACATGGGGTAATCCACTTTTCAATTCCGCTCACTTCGAACTATGGATTGAGTCCCAATGCAACGATAGTTGTGCAATGGAATCGGCTCTTCCCAGAATTCGAGGTGAGAACCTTGGCTTTAGGTACCAAGCCCTATCTTTTGATTTTTAGGAGTTTTCCCTCACTTGTCTCATGCGTTTGTCTATGGAAGGTAAGTATACCTAACACTGCAAAAAATACAGAGAAGCTTGATTTTCTCTTAAGTTTGGTTGGTAAGACTTTTCTATCCCTCGAACTTGTTACAGCTCTTAATCATTATATTCATTGCATAATTTCGGTGATTGGATTAAATGCCATTGTGAGGATAGATATGTGTGTTTTCCTCCCAATGTTCTTGATGGAAGATGAAGATGGTGTCATCCCATTACGAGCGCCAAGTGGACAAGAAGAGCCTAAGTATTAAGATCACATTCCTTTGTTTTATTTTTCATTTCTAGCCTTCTTGTATAGGATTTATTTTGTTGAGATCCTCTCTATCTGATCCCTTAGATTGACTGTATTAGGCATCTATTTGTGTTTATATACATTCAGATTGAAATTTGTTGTATTTCTATTGACTTGTCATTGGAATGTGATAGTGGCATTTCTTCTAATCACTCGAATACTCCAAAATCAATTTTATAATTCCTTTGGATGAAATTGAAATTGGAAGTCTTATACAACCTTTTGGCCGTATAGGGCAATACAATCCCAATTTCGCCAGAAGGAACTATAAACTTGAATTGGTTCATGCATGTTTTGCATCATTGGTAATCCACAATAATTGATCAAGAGTATTCGTGTTTTTCAAATTTAATGAAAAGATAGATATCCAAATTACTCTCGTTCTTAGCAAACAGCTTTAATTTGGATACCGTATCTTCAATTGAATTTAAAACACATCGTAATTGTGTACTTTTGAACATTCCATTGATTTTCTTGGAATTGATCAAAGGCGATTATCGTGAATTACATTTCTTTCAATGATATGCTTTCCTTTGAGGAATATTGATAAAAGCTTTTGCACAAGGCCAAAACCCTTGTAAAAGCTCTTATCCCTATTAATCACAAGTAAGCATAAAATTGAAAGGATTTATGCTTTATTTTTCAAATTCTTTCTTTTGATTCTGCCTTTTCATTTGAAACAGGTTAAAAACAAGTAGAGAAGAGAAGTCTTTTTGTGGATAATCGCGGTGGGAGGTTCCTTTATCCGATCATAAGCAAGATTAAAAAATCAAGATGTACACGCTCGAATCATCAATGTCAAAGCGCAGCTTGCCTAGGTTGAGAGTGGTCAGGTGTTCGAGAAAGTCAGCCATACAGAAGTTGAGACACTCACATTAGAGCTTTCATTCATTTCGCTCAATCGAGGGACCTTAAAAGCAGATCATACAAATCATCGGGGTGGAAACATAAAACCGCAATGAGCCCTAATTAGCATCACAAAGGAACCTAGTTGGCCCTCCATATTATTGATGCTTTGCTTATACTCACCACCTCGAGACTCGAGATCTGCAAGCTTAAGAAGAAGGCGTTTACATTCCCATTTAAGATCGGCAACCTTGGTCCCGTGATCTTCGGCGGCTATTTCCAGGTCCCGAACTAGTCCTCTCCCATGGGCTATATCCGCGGTAATGCTGTCAAGCCTTTCTTCCTGCCACTCACATTGAAACTTCAACACGACATTACGACGGTCGTGCTCATAGGTGGTCAGGGATAAGGCCAAGCGCTCCACCAAATTTCCCCTCTCGCGAAGCAACATCGAGACTCGCTTGTTGGCGAACTCAACAGCCTTTCTGTGACTATCGGCCACAAGGTTGGCCAACACCAAGCAGTTGGACCGATCCTCATAGCGAGCTCGCAAAACGTGAGCCACGGTAGCTTTTCGATGAGCGACACGGTAAGTCTCTAAAAAGTTTATAAAGAGGGTTGGGAAGATTCTATATTCCCTCTCTAAATTAGTGCCCTTGATGGAGGTGGTGTCTATTTCCACGAGCAAAATACGGATTTCATCTTCAGTTTCTGGGTGATCGGCTATATGAGCATAGCCTCGACCGAGGAGGTTATAGAGTTTTTCCCACTGGGCCAAAATTTCGGCCGAGAAAGCGCGAATAGGAGAGGAGGTCATTTTCGTTGGAGTGAGGGAGAAGAAGATGAGTGTGGTAGAGTGATTAAAATACGAAAAGACAATTATGTAAGAGTGTTAATCTTCTCTGCATTAACTCCTCCTTTTATAGCAACTCGAGAATGAAGAAAGGCATAGCAATAATGCTCGTGGAGCCAAGTTAATTGGGTAAAGCAATGGTGGCTCTTTCGGTGAACCATCAGATCTATCCCAGTCCGCGATTTCAGGCTTGATAAACCTAAAAAAGTTGTAAAAAGATATGTCGGTGTCACCATATTAAAATTGAACGGGAGTTAAGCGCAACTATCGAAAAAAGTTGCGAAAGGATTTGGCGGTCCCATCATATTAAAAAACTGAGCGGGAGGCGAGCGTAGTTCCACCTTTTTGAAAATAAGTGGGAGACAGACATGGATATCGAGAAAAGGAAATCGATTTGGTGTCCCTCCACGTTGAAAAGAAGAAAGAAGACGACAAAGCGGGAAATACGAAATCTTGGGAGCAACGCTTGCCTGATGATCTTCATCCATGTTTAAAGAACGTTTCATGGGCATACAGAACCACTCAAAAGAAAATTTAGAGAGAGTGAGCATACATGAGAGAGTAGAGAACCCTGAGCGAGCAAAAATTGATCGAACATTTTTCGATCCAACATGTTTGAGGGTTACCATCAGTTGCTAGAGGCGACTGATCCAAAAATCTCAGAAAATGAACTACTGAGAGATCTCGAAGATTCTAGGATGGCGTCTGGTACCAGAACCACAGAACCCAACCCTTTCGGCAACGAAGTTCAAGATCTCAGCAGCGACGACAACAGCAGCAGCGATGGTCAATCCCGGAAAAGGAAACGTCGCCAGTGCCACACTCAGAATGAAATCCAAGAGCTTGAAGCTTTCTTTAGTGAATGCCCTCTCCCGAACATGAAACAAAGAAATGAATTGGGCCAGAAGCTAGGGATGAAACCTTTGAGGGTCAAGTTTTGGTTTCAAAATAAGCGAGCCAAATTGAGGGCTCAACACAGACGTCAAGAACTTGCGATTCTAAAGGAGGAAAACGAAAAGCTTCGAGCGGAGAACATGAGGTATAAGAAAGCTCCCAGCACTATCGCTTGCCTTAATTGCGGTGGCCCTATCACTCTCGGCGAAATGTTCCTTGATAAGCCTTATATGAGGATTGAAAATGCTCATTCACCACCCCACTCCCTCGAACCATCTTCGATACAATCGGATTTTGTTGGAGATATGCATGAACAAATCAATTCTACGAAGTCAATACCGATGCCTTCTAAAGGATGTGATATGCGTCACCATGATTGGAGTTTCCTTAACGATGAGCTTACTATCACGACCGACCAATCCAAAGCTGATGAATTCCCTCCACAACAATTTCCGGCTCGATCAAATCCTACTGGAAATAGGCCAGAGAGCAATAGCCAAGTTGTCAACACTGTTCCGGGTCGCAAGAAGACGAGGGTCAATTGGTCCCCCGAGCTTCATCTCAAGTTCCTTAGTGCGGTTCAGCAACTAGGGATCAACTCAGCATATCCAACGCGCATACTTGAGATCATGAACATACCAGGACTCACTAAAGATGGAGTCGCGAGTCACCTCAAGAGCTACAGAAGGGCGCTAAGACAGCGCCACACAGCACTGAACCTGAAAGAACTCAACTTGTGCCTAAACACTAGGCATGGCTATAACTACAATGCCCCTGAAGTAAGAAATACCCTGTCGAATCTAGGCACCGACCAAGCTGGTAGCAGCACCATTGACTACTTGGGCGCTAATCAGAATATTCCCCTGAATCATCTCAGCACCCCTCAAGAGTATATGCCACAAGTGCAGCAGGTACGAACTCCTTGGTTTGAGCAGCAACTTTTCGCTAGTGCTCTTCCTATCCCCGATCAACATATTGCGCCTAGTGTTCAAAGATCTGCCCGGCTTGGGCATATGATTTCGGAAGATCAAGCGGGCGGATGCTCTGAGGATTTTTGTTTCTTCCATTCCCAAATGGAAGGTGCTTTTGATAGTGAACCGATCAATTATCCTCTTATAATCTCGAGCAACGACGAAGGTTCTAGCTCGAAGAATCAGATCGCTCACAACAGAAACAGGAATCCTTCAACGCCAAGCGATGATGGTCAACCCGAATATCAGTTGCTCGAAGAATCAAAAGATTTCCTTGATGAGGAGCTCCATATCTGGATCGATCAGTTTAAAACTGATGGACTTATGAAGTTATGATCCAAAATGACGATTATATGTCTGATTCATGGTGTAACTGGCTGATCACCGAGAATCCTCAAGGGAACTAGGCACATGTGACTGGATGTATCATTAATCTTTCTGTCATAAAGTCTTCCATGCAAGATAATCTTCCTTAATGCCTAGAGTTAATCTGGGGCAGCGATCAGTACTACCTGCGAGCATCATCATGCTTGAGTGCGACAATCCCTTGTTAGATTAGAGTCGAGGCGAATCAATTGAACGCCACGAAGAAAAACATTTAAAGGCTTCACATAGGAAAATGCGAGCAAAAGCCCGAGCGAGCTCAAAGACGGTTAGCTCTGTATCGTTCTAAGGGACCTTTAGTCGTTATGAACTCTAAATTGAGCTTGTTTCATTCTCGATGGGGGTCGCTAACTGCTTCAAGAATTTTATAACAAAAAACGAACCAGTTAGGGACGCCAATAGTGCTGTGTCCTGGTAGTCAGTGAAATGGAAGTGGTACGAAACGTCAGGAGTTCGATCTCGGGATTGAAAAATCATTTTATCAGTTAGTCTATCACCCGATGAAGTTCAAAGAGATTCGACGCAGATGACTATAGAACTTGGGGCAATTCGAAAATCATCGATTCATTTTCATCAAGCGGCGAAGTTGGTATTGTAAAATGTGAAGCATGCAAATGACAAATCCGAAGCAGAAGGAGATGAATCATGATTCGCTTATCCAAGGTCGGGATTTCAACCTTCGACTAAAGCCAAATCTAGGATGAGTTTTTGATGTTGCCCACTCGACAAAACCCATCTCCACTGAAAATGGGGGCAAACCATTCCTACATCCGGAAAGCATGTCGAAGCCGAAGACATCAAATTCATCGTTTAATCCGTGGGGCAAGTCCTTGAAGCGATAGTTATCATCCGCAGAGCGTAATGGAATCCATCCTTTCAATGTAAAACGCATTTGGCCGCGGAGCCACCCATTTGGTAAAAAGAACGTATCGTTCCTAAATGATTTTCAATCAGATGCGGGGATAATGTTCTCTCATTTTCCTCTCAGGTGATGAACAGAGACGAGGCGCCCAAGAAGCCATGCATTCAAATAACATAACAGTGCATGAAACACGCCCAAAAAGATGAATGAATCTCCTCCGACGTAAATCCTCGAGGTGGATTCGTTGCCCAACCAGACGAAGAAATCATGGCCACAAGCTTGAGGGCCGGCTTCTACAATCTGCACATTGGCATGCAGAATGGAATTCAAATCAAGAGTAAAGTAGTATCGTCCCAATTTGTTTTGAATTTGGAAACCCAAAATAATGCTTAATATTTATCCTTGGCAGGAGCTCGCCATCAGGGCAGACATATTTTCACAACCCTTGTACACTCGTTGGAGCATATGACCAAGGGTAAGATGTATCGTTCCAATTTTTGTAAATTTTTAGAATATACGATGACATATCCCTTTTATATTTCCAGGATCTCCAGCCTCGATGGGCAGGTAAGTATCCCTTTTCCCAATTCATTGGAGATTAAAAACTTTCAGAATTAATTCGATTCTCACATCTAAAAAGACATAGAATTCTTACTTCATTGACATTCATGTTTTAAAACATGAGATTGTCTGAACATGAATTACACATGTATGGTGCATCACAAAATCCCTTTGAAGGATAAATCTTGATGAAATGAAATGAATTTTTCCAACAAGAGTCGTTTGAACTGTTCAAAAGGGTATTTTCTCATAAGAGAAGCGAGCCTAATCCAAACACGTCCCATACACACTTGAGAGATGAGGAGATTGGAAATCATAGCGAAACCTTAACCTATGGATATAAGGGTCATTCGCAACGATTACATGGATCGAGATGACAGAGGCATTTATTTCTTCATTCCAAACACTACAGATGCCCATTGAGAACCCCATTGAACGGCGATTTTCATTCTCAACCCTGTCAAGAACCACCCCACATTGGGGCAAATGAAGGTTAGTCCAACAGTATCAGAAAGTAAACGGTTTGAAATTTTCTTGCTCGGACTAACATAAATCTTTGTGTGTTGTTTATATGATAATCCAAGTGTCATAGGATGACGAGAATAATTCATTTCTCTATCCTACACACTGTTATCCTTTGCACGACCAAGTTGAGCCAGCAAATTCATTTCATCAACCTATTGGTGATCATTGCATATTCCAAAGCAAAGGCAACATCACTTTAGGAATGGAAGCGTGCCAAAGTTTAAGTTGCATATCTAGCATGATTGCCGAAAATCCAAGCTCCAAAAGAAAAGAAAAACACGGGATTAAAAAGAGGGGGAAAAGAAAAATCCCTAGACATCAAGAAAAAGCAAAGTGCCTGGTAAAAAGCAAGGCTGATGTCTATTCAAAATATCCCCAGTAAAGTCTAGATATACGATGAAAAGACCCTGCAAAGGAGTCAGATCAAGATGACTACTCTCCAAATGATGTCGTGCTCAAATTGCAAACACACAAACAGACGGTCTCTTAATGTAACAAGAGACGCTTTTAAACATCCTTGTGCGCTCTAAAAGAGGAGTGTACACTTCAAGAAATGGAGATGTTCTTCGAAGGACATGTGGCAAATTTGCAATGATCACCAATGCCAAACCCTTCACAATTTTTGGGCAAAAAATAAGCCTTTTTCGGTCCCCAATCCTTCCAATGTTACAACCCCGAAGCAGTCTTATCTGACTAAGACACTTGGGTTAATGTATAACTTAGCTCAAAGAAGTACGAGTAAGACTATTTCTTTCTCATTTTACAGGGTTCTTGACTTGTAAACCCGGAGCAGATAGTGAAAAATTTCGTTTAACGGCCTTGACTCAAAAGTGAGTCCCCCTTGGAAATCGATATCCAAGCCTAACACTACGGTCCCGTGAAAGACCTCCTGATCGGTCGAAATGTATGCGTTGCGAATGATCCTGAAACCCAGGCACAGGTCGGTAGGAAATTGAGCACTTTCCCTATTAAAGATCATTATCACAGAGCAGTGAGGAGCCTTCTTGGATGAGAAATACTCCAATGGATGTTTTGAGCAAACTCTTTTTGAAATTTTCAAATTGTTTGATCTAGAGTTTCCGTGCAAGGAATTTATGATCACATCTGTATATGGTAGGAATGTTTTGGATAACCTCCAGCAATCAAAATGCACATTTCATGACTAAAACTTAAGTTGTAGAATTTTGTCAGTTAGACAATTATTGTCTTCCCAAAGATTACTAATATCTTCTTGGCGAGGAAAATTTTTTCAGGTCTAAGCTTTCTGCAGGACTTTTGGCCGCCCCAAAGACTGGGTGCGTCATCCTTAGGTGAAGCCTTTTAGTAGGCAAATCTTTTCTAAGACTGATCCACAGAATGATCGAGTCTCCAACTAGCCCCAAAGAGCGGGTATGTCATCCTTTGATTCATATCAATTTGGAATCTCATAAATGGTAGAAACCGCCTGAAGGGTCAACTCAATGGTAGAAACCGCCTAAAGGGTCAATGTATGGTAGAAACCGCCTGAAGGGTCAACCAATGGTAGAAACCGCCTGAAGGGTCAAAACAATGGTAGAAACCGCCTGAAGGGTCAATGTATGGTAGAAACCGCCTTAAGGGTCAACCAATGGTAGAAATCGCATGAAGGGTCAATGAATGGTAGAAACCGCCTGAAGGGTCAAAGGACTGGTAGAGACCGCCTGAAGGATCAACCCAATGGTCCGATCCACCATACGGATCAAAACCTTGATGAATCCCGAACGCGGGAGGATTTGTTTTCCCTAATAAGCCTTACATTAGGCAAGCCATTTCTAGTTTAGTCCACCACACGGATCAAAACCCTTGGCAAATTCCCAAATGTAGGATGCGTCTTCCTTAGGTTCCTATCAGTTAGGAATCCCATTATGGTTTGACCTACCATACAGGTCAGAGCTTAACATCCCCAGGACACTCCGATGACAAGTCCTTAGGAATCTACTTGAACCCATCAGACACAGAAAATGCCGCAAGCATTCGACAGGTAAGGGGCAGGGAAGTCTATCTACTCCTTAACTTTCTTACATCATATCAGGGAATTGAACGAGCACATCTCTTTTTAAGGAAAAGCACACATTGATGGACATGAAAATTGGATGTCATGATTTCTTTTCTTTTCCCAGTCGATTCGATCGGAACACAGGTGTCACCTTGTCTTTGAGAGAAATCTCTGACGAAATTCCTCTCAAAGAGGGGCAGCTGTTGACACCTGATTTTTGATCAGTCTTTCATAGTTTATTTTTTAAAAATTCATAAAAAATCTATAAAAAGTTAAAAAAAATTAAAAAATCATCTTTGGTAGCCTTGACCAAGCTAAAGGAACCATTTTTGATAAAAAAAAATAATTTGTCATATTTTTTAATATTTTCCAAAAATAGAAAAATACATGAAAAATGAAGAAAAATAGCGTTCGATGTTGTAAAAATATAGAAAAATAGTCAATATTTTTATTTTAATTTCCTTTTCATTTTGAACTCATAAATAGTCAAAATTCAAGTTCAATTGCATGTATTTCTTCACGACGCATAGAGTTGAATTTGGCAAAAAAATGTCATTCGAGTATTTTAATTTGTAAATTTCTACATATTTTTTAGTCTTGACGTCCAATTAGATCGACCACCATCTACAATAAATTCCCCTTGCTGAATATTTTCGTTTTTGTTTCACATGATTTCATGATGTAAAACGCCGAGTGGATCCCTAAATATAATCGGGTCGGCATGAGCTCGATAGCTCGTCCAAGACCAAATCAGGGCACGGCGAACCCCATGTGAGTACTCTCGAACTCCTTCGATGCTTCCTAATGCTTTTCTTAGGTTAGATCGTGTGTAGAATGGCTAGGACAGCTAAATCATTCTTGAGCTGTGATTGATAAATATGGCCTTACTAGGAATGTCATGTGATTTATTTGCATATCTAGATTCCTTGAGTTGCGCATTTTATTACTGATTGTGATTGCTAGGATAATCACTCCTATCTGCATGAATTTTTAGATTTAGGGTTCATACCTTACTCATCCGCATGAATCTCAGGTTAGAAAATTCAGTCAACTTAGGTACCGAAAGGGCGTCAACTCTGACAGTTGGTGTAACTAAGTCCCCGAAACCATTTCTCTGGTTCTCGCAGAATTGAATAGAAACTTCCAACTATTCGATTGGGTGGTCCAATCACACTCTGAAAAAAATGATTGGTGGCGACTCCATGGCATGCACACTTAGCACATGTCACTAGACCACACTGAAAGTCGATCACGCATACCTCCGTTGCGATTTGGGTAATGGGCCTTGGGAGAGGCCCGCGTCCGACCAGACAGGACGGCCCATTAGCCCTCGAGAGCCCGACAACCTCAAGAGGGTCGCGACAACATATTGAATGATTAGCGACATGGAAGCTTTTTGCGTGGTCAATATCTAATCGTTCATGCTTTGGTCTTGTGTAAATAATCCTTAGACCTGAGGTACAGTGTTGACTTGTGTGATAAATGGCTATGGTTCACAAGTGCGCATATTGGCGGGTCGTTGATTCGTCTTTGTACTTGATGGTCGTAGTTCAGGCACATACGAAGTCACATGTGTACGCAATATGGAATCTGTCTCCTTATTAATAAAGGTATGATGTCCTATGTGATCTAATTGTAACAATGCATTGAAATCCTCGGCCGGGGTTATGATTGAGAATGAAATGTTCATGTCTCATATAAATGCATGTCAAGTTAGATTTGTACATATGATCGAATTGGTGGCTTGACAAATATTCCATGGCCTTTGTTCGATCGGGACATAGTTAGACAGAAGGATTGAATTACACTGTAGCCAAAGCTGACAAGTTCATAATGTTCTTAAAAAGAATTCACACTGTCTGGGTAGCCATGACATATTGCTAGATGTCACTCATGGCTTGTAGGACCTAGAGGATGATCGGGACAATCAATTCTCTTGGAAGTACTAATGTGTTAGTGCATGTCTTACTGCCAGCTCGGTGATGAACCTAGGAATGTCACACACCATAACCAATACATGACAACGCATTGTGGAAAGACGACATTGCAAATTTGTTTGCAATTATACCAATTAGTTGGGTTGAAATTAAATTAAATGAGATTTAATTTTATTTCTCTTTTCGGTCACTTGCACGTGTATATACGATGTACACGTATGCTCTACGTATTTGTATGTTATATGTATTTTACTGTTTGGTAACCTCTTTAACTCCGGTAATAATAATAATGGTTATTATTATTTTTAACACCTTTGTTAGTGCTATTTTTTAAATAGCATTTTTGTATTGTAAAATGTGAGTGCTAATTATAAATTGTGAGTGCTATTGTTAGATAGCATTTATAATTGTTAGTGCTAATTTTAAATGGCATTTATTCATGATAAATTGTGAGTGCTATTGTTAGATAGCATTTATATTTGTTAGTGCTAATTTTAAATGGCATTTATTTATGATAAATTGTGAGTGCTATTTTTAGATAGCATTTATAATTATTAGTGCTATTTTTAAATAGCATTTTTGTATTATAAGATGTGAGTGCTATTTATAAATTGTGAGTGCTATTGTTAGTGCTATTTTTATATGGTATTTATTTATCATAAATTGTGAGTGCTATTTTTAGAAAGCATTTATTATTTGTTAGTGCTATTTTACAATACAATTTATTGGAATGTGTTTTTGGCTATAAAAGGATGGCAAGAGTTTTGAGGTTGGAGTTAGCACATTTGTAGAGTGAGCAGATTTTTGAGAGCTTTGAGAGAAGAACACAAACACTCTCTATATTCTCATAATTTTGAGTGACCAAAATATACCAAGTTCGGAATATTGATTCCGTAAATTGGTTTGGAATATTGATTCCGCAAATTGCTAGCACAATTGTTGTGGAATTATTAGTCGTCTCCCCGTTCGTCAATTGATGGTGTGTCTGAACTAGAGGCCCGACACTTGTGGGGCTGAGATCGAAGAACATCGAACCGACACATCCGTTTCAAGCACGCTACAAGAGGTAGTCTATTTACTCCCTTTGGTGCTTTGTGATTTTTTCGATTGAAATGCACGAAGTACGCCTCTGGAGATACATGTATGGGTTGTTATTTATTTCCGCTGCGTTTACTAATTTTATTTTTACCCGTACGTGTTACGTGGATCCCAACAAGATAGAGTAATGATTCAATCATACTTCGATATAGTTTGGGATCAACTTCCTTTCCATCTTCATTTTTATCTAATTTGGAGGAGTGAGACATAGGAGTTTCTGTCTTCTTGCCATTCTCCAGACCAAACTTCTTCACTATTTCCAATGCATACTTCTCTTGAAATATGAAGGTTCCTTTCTGAGATTGATGAATTTGAAGACCAAGAAAGAACCGTAATTCTCCCATCATACTCATTTCAAATTCATCCTGCATTGCTTTAGAAAATTTCTTGCAGAGAAGTTCATTAGAGGAGCCGAATATAATATCATCAACATAAATTTGAACTAAAAGGATATCTTTACCTTTTCTTTGAATAAAAAGAGTGGTGTCTACATTACCTTTAGTGAAGCTGTGTTGAGATAAAAAGTTACTTAACCTTTCATATTGTCGCGACCCGTCCGGAAGCGGACGCGGCTAATGGATTACCGATCGCGGGCCTTCCCCCGCACAAGGGTGCGGATCGCGGGCTTTGGATCGGCGCGAGCCCTCCCAGGCCCATACCAAATCGCGGCGGGAGTATTTTTCAAAGGGATTCGACGATAACAGTCGATCGCTTTCGACCTTAGTGTGGTCGTGGTGGCATGTGCAACTTGTGCATGCATTTGGAGTCGCCACCGGTCTTTCTTGGAGGGTAGACCGGAAACCTTATTGACCGATTGGGAGAGATCGATCAATTCTGCGGAACCAGAGATTTTGGGTTCGGGGACTTGGTTACGTTGATGTCATTACCAACGCCCTTTCGGTACCTAACGCGAGTGATTTTCCCTAACTAGGATTTCATCCAGGCGCAATTTTGGGTGAGGTAAGTCTGACTTTGCACATTAACCAGTTTAACATGCTCACGTAATCATAATAAATAAATAGATGCCAATCACATAAACATCTATCCTACGTGGTGTTCATGGAATTATGATTTAATGGGTCTCGAGCCAATGAGACCACATTTAATCATTTTAATATTTTAATAACGGAGAGCCGCTCTTCGCTTCTTCTTGGTTTCTTGAACTCTTCAAGAATTGGGCCCCAAAGAGCTCACCGACTTAAAAGGCTCCTCCACGTAATCCTCGTAGCATTTACATCAACAATTGACTATGCTAAAAATAAAGATTACATGAAAAATAAAAGGAGTACGCAGTCTCCATTTAATAATTACAACCCCAAATATATAAATAATCATCATACATTCATATATACATCAATCACATTGATTAGGGATTTTTCCATGATCACCACCCTTTCACGTAAGTAATAAATTCACAATTTAAAACTTAGGAAGGCACAATAAAAATTCTACGTTGAATCATATTAAGAATTTTTACGTAAAATAAGATAGCCATAAATTTTCGATTCAAAATTGATTTAGTCTCAATTTTTGCTACGTTGATTAATTTATCATATAAAATAATCAATCTCCATTAGCCATGTAAGACGAACAATTCGTTAATACATATTGGCCATAGTATTGCAAAAATTGCAAAAAATCAATTAAATGCACGAAAACACATAAGGATTGGCTCTGATACCACTGTTGGGATCCACGTAACACGTAGCGGAAATAAATAACAACCCATACATGTATCTCCAGAGGCGTACTTCGTGCATTTCAATCGAAAAAAAATCACAAAGTCTCAAAGGGAGTAAATAGATTACCTCTCGTAGCGTGCTTGAACGGAGGTGTCGGTTCGATGTTCTTCGACCTCAGCCTCCACAAGTGTTAGGCATCTAATTCGGACGCACCACCAATTGACGAATGGGGAGACGACTAATAACTCCACAACAATTGTGCTAGCAATATGCGGAATCAATATTCCGAACTTAGTATATTTTGCTCACTCAAGATGATGAGAATATAGAGAGTGTTTGTGTTCTTCTCTCTAAGCTCTCAAAAATTTGCACACTCTACAAAATGTCTCTCCCCTCAACCTCAAAACTCTTGCCATCCTTTTATAGCCAAAAATACCTTCCAATAAATTGTATTTAAAAATAGCACTAACAATTATAAATTCTATCTAAAAATAGCACTCACAAATAAATGACATTTAAAAATAGCACTAACAATAGCACTCACAATTTATAATACAAAAATGCTATTTAAAAATAGCACTAACAATAGCACTCACAATTTATAATACAAAAATGCTATTTAAAAATAGCACTAACAATTATAAATTCTATCTAATAATAGCACTCACAATTTATGATAAATAAATGCCATTTAAAAATAGCACTAACAATAGCACTCACAATTTATGATAAATAAATGTCATTTAAAAATAGCACTAACAATAGCACTCACAATTTATAATACAAAAATGCTATTTAAAAATAGCACTAGCAATAGCACTCACAATACAAAAATGCTAAAAAAAAGGCACTAACAAAGGTGTTAAAAATAATAACCATTATTATTATTACAAGAGTTAAAGAGGTTACCAAACAGTACAAATATGCATAACGTATAAATACGTATGACGTATAAATACGTAGAGCATACGTATACATCCGTGAAACCGAGGACTAATTGAAAGAAAAATGTGCAATTAAGCCCTTTTGGTAAAAATTGATTAAATTGGAGGGAAAATTGACCTAATTGCACTTTAAGACTTTAGAATCCAATGTCATAGCTTATAAAAAGTGAGAATTGAAAACTAAAAGACTCGAAAATGATTTTTTTTAGGCTCGGTTCGGGTTAATGTTTGTGAAGGAACATAGTGACCCGAGCCGAATTTTTGAGATTTAAAGTGACACACTTGAAGAGGAAATTAAAACAAAATTATCGAATATTTTTGGGTATTTTTCTGACCACGAATGGTATTTTTCTGATTTTTTGGGTATTTTTATAATTAAATAAACTCGAAAAATATTAAAAATACCGAAAAATATTTTTTGTTCAAAATTGGTTCCTAAGGTTAAACCAAGGCTTCCAAAGTTGATTTTGTGATTTTATGACCTTTTTTGATATTTTTAATTAATTTTAAAGAATAAAAATCACAATAATAAATGGTAAAAAAATCAGGTGTCAACAGCTGCCCCTCTTTGAGAGGAATCTCGTTAGAGGTTTCTCTCAAAGATAAGGTGGCACCTGATTCCTAACCGACTCAACTGGGAAAATAAGAGAAGAAATGTTATGACATCGGATCCTTAAGCCTATTGATAAAAGCTCAAATCAATCCCCGGTTTGCTCTAACAATTTGAACATGGGCCGGAGTGAGAGAGGCTTACCTGAAGCTCACCTGTCGGATGCTGCCGGTTGCGACGACTTTCAAGAAGATGCATAGGACTCGTCATTCAGAATATCCTAGGGAGATTAAGCTCTGACCTGTATGGTAGGTCATACCATGATGGGATTCCTAACTTGTAGGAACCTAAGGAAGGCGCATCCCACGCTTTGGGATTTGCCAAGGATTTTGATCCGTATGGTGGATCAGACCTTTGTGTTGATCCTTACTGCGATATTTATCAATGAGTTGACCCTTATGGCGGTTTCTACCAATGAATTGACCCTTATGGCGGTTTCTACCATATGTGACCCTTCAGGCGGTTTCTACCATTAATGTGATCCCTCAGGCGGTTTCTACCTTGGTTTGACCCTTCAGGCGGTTTCTACCTTTGATTTGACCCTTCAGGCGGTTTCTACCTTGTGTTGACCCTTCAGGCGGTATCTACCATATTTTGACCCTTCAGGCGGTATCTACCTTGATTTGACCCTTCAGGAGGTATCTACCTTCATTTGACCCTTCAGGCGGTATCTACCTTTGAGTTGACCCTTCAGGCGGTATCTACCTTATTTTGACCCTTCAGGCGGTATCTACCTTCATTTGACCCTTCAGGCGGTATCTACCTTTGTTTTGACCCTTCAGGCGGTTTCTACCTTGTGTTGACCCTTCAGGCGGTATCTACCATGTGTTGACCCTTCAGGCGGTATCTACCTTGTGTTGACCCTTCAGGCGGTATCTACCTTGTGTTGACCCTTCAGGCGGTATCTACCATGATTTGACCCTTCAGGCGGTGTCTACCTTGGGTTGATCCTTCAGGCGGTATCTACCTTGTGTTGACCCTTCAGGCGGTATCTACCATAGTTTTGACCCTTCAGGCGGTGTCTACCATCAGTTTTGACTTTGAAAAGGGGTCTCATGACGAGGGTTCTCCACGTCCGATGAGACTGCCTAAATTATGAAAATGGGTCTCATGACGAGGGTTCTCCACGTCCGATGAGACTGCCTAAATTATGAAAAGGGGTCTCATGACGAGGGTTCTCCACGTCCGATGAGACTGTCTGATTTTTGAAAAGGGGTCTCATGACGAGGGTTCTCCACGTCCGATGAGACTGTTTAAATTATGAAAATGGGTCTCATGACGAGGGTTCTCCACGTCCGGTGAGACTGTCTGATTTTTGAAAAGGGGTCTCATGACGAGGGTTCTCCACGTCCGATGAGACTGTTTAAATTATGAAAATGGGTCTCATGACGAGGGTTCTCCACGTCCGGTGAGACTGTCTGATTTTTGAAAAGGGGTCTCATGACGAGGGTTCTCCACGTCCGATGAGACTGCCTAAATTATGAAAATGGGTCTCATGACGAGGGTTCTCCACGTCCGATGAGACTGTTTGATATTTTGAAAATGGGTCCTGGGACGAGGGTTCTCCATGTCTGATAGGACTTTTCTTTTAAAAGGGTTTTTCTTCCCCTCTTTTTTAGAGACCCCGAAGTTTGTCGGGAATTCAGTTTTTGAAGCAGTGAAAGATTTTATTTTGACAAAGCTTCACTTGAGTCTGTTGAGGCGACATTCTGGGAGTTGGGTTCTCCAGGTATCCTGCAGAAATTTGAGCCTGAAATATTTCTCTTCACCAAGAAAACGTTAGTAATCTTTGGGAAGACCACGGCTGTCCATTTGACAAAATCGTATGATTTAAGTT
Source organism: Rhodomyrtus psidioides (assembly GCA_021437785.1). Lineage (NCBI taxonomy): Eukaryota > Viridiplantae > Streptophyta > Magnoliopsida > Myrtales > Myrtaceae > Rhodomyrtus > Rhodomyrtus psidioides. The sequence continues at coordinate 4,337,208 of JAILYB010000015.1, read as the reverse complement.
TTAATCATGAAATGTGCATTTTGATGCTGGAGGTCATCCAAAGCATTCTTGCAACATGCAAATGTGATCACAAGTCCCTTGTACGGAAAATCTGGATCAACAGTTTGAAAATTCCAAAAAGAGTTTGTTCAAAACGTCAATTGGAATATTTCTCGACAAGGAGGTCTTCTCACCTGTTTTGAGATGTGGTTTTTATAGGGGATGCACTCAATTCCCTACTAACCTGTGCCTAGGTTTTAGGCTCATTCGCAGCGCATACATTTTGATCGGTCGGGAGGTCTTCCACGGGACCGTAATGTTAGGCTTGGATATTGGCTTTCAAGGGGGACTCGCTTTGGAGTCGAGGCCATTGAATGAAAGTCTTCACCATCTGCTCCGGGTTTACAAGTCAAGAACCCTGCAAAATGAGAAAGAAATAGTCTTGCTCGTACTTCTTCGAGCTAAGCTATATGTTAACCCAAGTGTCTTAGTCAGAGAAGACTGTTTCGGGGTTGTAACATTGGTAGGATTGGGGACCGAAAAAGGCTTGTTTTTGGCCCAGAAATTACGAAGGGTTTGACATTGGTGATCATTGCAAATTTACCACCTGCTTTTTCCTCTCTGCACCTTCAGTTGTTGAGGTGCGCAACCGATTTTGAGGTGTGCACCAGCTCTTTAGAGAGTGTCTCTGGCTGCATTAAGAGATTGACAACTCTGTCTGCGTCTCTGCTCCACGCTTGACACCATTTGGTGAGTAGTCTTTTTGATCTGACTCCATTAGGGATTTCCTCTTTTCCCATCCGGCTTCATTGCGGATCAATCAAACAATTTACACGAGCATCGGCCTTGCTTTTACCAGGCACTTTGCTTTTTCTCGATGCTAGGGATTTATTATTACTATTATTTTTTTGAAATCCCGGTTCATCTCATCCTCGATGGGATCATGTCATACATATGTCTGAAAGTCTAAACATGCTTTAAATATCAGCCCGGGAATCTTCTTCGTAATCCCTGAGTCTTGAACTCTTCCATTTTTGAAGGGGTGCTGCATCCGTTTTGGAATGATCACCAATGGGTTCATGAAATGAATTTGCAGGCTCAAGTTGGCTGTGCAAAGGATTCAGTGTGTGTGATAGAGAAATGAATGCTTCTCGTCATCCTATGGCACTTGGATTACCATATAAACAACACACAAAGATTAATGTTAGTCCGAGCAAGAAAATTTCTGACCATTTTCTCCTGATGCCGCTGGACTCACCTCCATTTTGCCCCGATGTGGGGTGGTTCTTGACAGGGTTAAGAATGAAAACCGTCGTTCGAAGGGGTTATCAACGGTCACCTGTAGTGTTTGGGGATAAAAAACGAATGCCTCCGTCGTCCCAATCCATGTAATCGCTGCGAATGGTCCCTACTTCCGTAGGTCCAGATTTTGCTATCTGATCTGCTCCACTCATCTCTCCAGTGTGTGTGGGACGTGTTTGGACTAGGCTTTGCCTCTTGTCTTTTGAGAAAACGTCCTTTTGAAAGTTTTGAACAATTTTTTTATTGGAAAAATCTCTTTCATTTTCTCCAAAAATTTTACCCGTCAAAGGGGATTTTATGATGCCTCATGCATGTTCTTATTCATGTTCAGACAACCTCCTGTTTCAAAACATGAATGCCAATGAAATTTGAGTTCTATGTCTTTTCTAGACATTAGACTCTGAGAGCTTTTCTTTTCTTCTCTATTTTTTACTCAACATCTTCAAGGGATTTGGGAGAGGGATACTTACATGTCCCTCGCGGCTGGAGATCCCTGAAAATGTAGAAGAAACATGTTATTGTTCGTTCATGAATTTTTCAAAAAAATTAGAACGATACATCTTACCCTTGGTCATGTATTCCAACGGGTAATACATGGGATATGAAAACCTGTTTCGCCTTGATGGTGATCCCCTGTCAAAGACGGGAATTAGGCGTCAGTTTGCGTTCTAAAATTCCAGGCAAATTGGAACGATACAACCTTGTTCTTGTTTTGTGTTTCCATTTGAACACAAACGTGCGGCTTGCAGAAGTTGGCCATCCATCTTGTGGCCTTGATCCCTCTGTTTGGTTGGCGATGAATCATTTTCCAGGATTTGCCCCAGAGGAGATCCATTTGTGTTTTTGGACGCATTCCAGCGCCACTCTTCAGAGTTCCTTTTATTCAAGGAAAAAGGAAATTGTTATCGGAATGCATGTCAAAGCATGAAGTGTGGAAGCGATACTTTTTACCCTCCACTCGATCTTATAATCAAAGACCATTTTCTGGAATCCTGACTTCCAAGGCCAATGATTCTATTTGCCTCCCTATCAGCGAGCTCTTTTCTTTTGAGGCTTTCGGCGCCAACGACTTCCTGTTAAATGAGAAAAACTTATGTTAAGCCCGTGATCTTCGAAGATCAAATTGGAACGATACAAAGTTACCGTTCGCCCAAATTCGTATCTTGGGGTTTGATTCTGATGCGGACGACTCTGCTATTTGACTTTGCCGGAGAAGACACATCTTTCTTTGTCCAGCGCAAAATTAATTCACTTGCCCCAGTTAGGCGTGATTTATCACAGCTAGGTGACGCTTGTCTTGCTGTTTGTCATCTCTGGATTCGATGACCCTGGTCTGATGCGCTTTCATGGGGGATCATGAGAGTTTGCCCCCGGTTTGGCTCCTCAAAGCAAATGGGGGGAACCTGCTCCCATTGATTTTTGCAGATTCTGATCATCCATCTCGATTGTCAGAGTCCTTGATCAATTTAATCTGTCTCAAGACAGCTTGATATTCTTGGGATTCGTCATGTGGCGGTTTGGTGATTCTCTTGATCACAGTCGCCGTTTGAGGTATTTGACGTTCCCTATTTGTTATTTGAAAGCATTACATCCTGCGTCTTCTGCTCTTGATCATCATCTGAGAGGAAAAGGAAATGAAGCATTATTCCCATATCAAGGAAATAATCATTTTGGAACGATACGTCCTTTTACACTTGATTTGCATTCCGTTTTGACGTTGCATATTGATATGAACAACATCTATCGAATTCCTCCATCCGTGCTTGAAGGTATTTGCAATGCCTATGGTTCATTTGCCCCAGCTGGGTGACGTCTGTTTTGTCATTTGAATGTATGAGCTTTTGGGTGCATTGTCTCTTTTATCACCTGAGATAAAAAAAAAATGGAGAAGAACTTATCCTCAGATCTGATTAAAAATCAATTAGGAACGATACGTCCTTTCACCAAACGGGTGGCTCTGCGGCCAAATGCATTTTGCACTGAAGGGACGAATTTCACTATGCTCCACGGGTTTGGGGAATTTGCCCCTACCTTCGATATAAATGAGCCTTATCGAGATGTATACAATACAAATTGATCCCTAATACAATCAATCTAAGGGACGAGATAGAGAGGACCTCAGCAAAATTAGTCTTATTCAAGAGAACTAAAAATGCCAAATCAATCAAAGGAATGTGGTCCGAACACTCGGAGATGCCCCAGTTTCAGTCTTCGAGATGTGACTCCAGGATCGCCGATTTTTTTTTTTTTAGGTGGTTTTAGATATATCAGCCATCTAAAGACATGCACATGAGACAAGTGAGGATAAAATTTCTAAAAATCAAAGGATTTGGCACCTAAGGTCAAGGTTCCCACCTCGAGTTCTAGAAAGAGCAGATTCCATTGCACAACTATCGTTGCATTGGGGCTCGATCCATAACTCCAAATGAGCGGAATTGAAAAGTGGATTACCCCGTGTTTTTCCTCACGGAGATTCCATTTTCAATCCCTTCTATTGTTTTCCTATAGAAGGGCGCCCGGGGTTTTAGGCGCGGTTGTGTGTGTTTTCGGTGTCGTGCTAAAGCGATAAACATGCATCTTATTTAACAATCACCGCTTCAATATAAAACATACACACAATCATTCATTCCTACGCCAACCTGCATAAGACAATGTTAATCACAGACTATCCCCCTTATCGCTCCAATCTGCAAAAACATATAACACCTATCATAAGCGGACTTACCTCACCTTCAAGAGCGCCTGCAAGGTTAGAAAAATCACTCAGCGTTTTAATTACGGCCTAAGTCCACTTGAGGTTTAGAACCATAGGTTCTAGAACAAAGGTCCCCAGCGGAGTCGCCAGCTGTCGCGACCCGTCCGGAAGCGGACGCGGCTAATGGATTACCGATCGCGGGCCTTCCCCCGCACAAGGGTGCGGATCGCGGGCTTTGGATCGGCGCGAGCCCTCCCAGGCCCATACCAAATCGCGGCGGGAGTATTTTTCAAAGGGATTCGACGATAACAGTCGATCGCTTTCGACCTTAGTGTGGTCGTGGTGGCATGTGCAACTTGTACATGCATTTGGAGTCGCCACCGGTCTTTCTTGGAGGGTAGACCGGAAACCTTATTGACCGATTGGGAGAGATCGATCAATTCTGCGGAACTAGAGATTTTGGGTTCGGGGACTTGGTTACGTTGATGTCATTACCAACGCCCTTTCGGTACCTAACGCGAGTGATTTTCCCTAACTAGGATTTCATGCAGGCGCAATTTTGGGTGAGGTAAGTCTGACTTTGCACATTAACCAGTTTAACATGCTCACGTAATCATAATAAATAAATAGATGCCAATCACATAAACATCTATCCTACGTGGTGTTCATGGAATTATGATTTAATGGGTCTCGAGCCAATGAGACCACATTTAATCATTTTAATATTTTAATAACGGAGAGCCGCTCTTCGCTTCTTCTTGGTTTCTTGAACTCTTCAAGAATTGGGCCCCAAAGAGCTCACCGACTTAAAAGGCTCCTCCACGTAATCCTCGTAGCATTTACATCAACAATTGACTATGCTAAAAATAAAGATTACATGAAAAATAAAAGGAGTACGCAGTCTCCATTTAATAATTACAACCCCAAATATATAAATAATCATCATACATTCATATATACATCAATCACATTGATTAGGGATTTTTCCATGATCACCACCCTTTCACGTAAGTAATAAATTCACAATTTAAAACTTAGGAAGGCACAATAAAAATTCTACGTTGAATCATATTAAGAATTTTTACGTAAAATAAGATAGCCATAAATTTTCGATTCAAAATTGATTTAGTCTCAATTTTTGCTACGTTGATTAATTTATCATATAAAATAATCAATCTCCATTAGCCATGTAAGACGAACAATTCGTTAATACATATTGGCCATAGTATTGCAAAAATTGCAAAAAATCAATTAAATGCACGAAAACACATAAGGATTGGCTCTGATACCACTGTTGGGATCCACGTAACACGTAGCGGAAATAAATAACAACCCATACATGTATCTCCAGAGGCGTACTTCGTGCATTTCAATCGAAAAAAAATCACAAAGTCTCAAAGGGAGTAAATAGATTACCTCTCGTAGCGTGCTTGAACGGAGGTGTCGGTTCGATGTTCTTCGACCTCAGCCTCCACAAGTGTTAGGCATCTAATTCGGACGCACCACCAATTGACGAATGGGGAGACGACTAATAACTCCACAACAATTGTGCTAGCAATATGCGGAATCAATATTCCGAACTTAGTATATTTTGCTCACTCAAGATGATGAGAATATAGAGAGTGTTTGTGTTCTTCTCTCTAAGCTCTCAAAAATTTGCACACTCTACAAAATGTCTCTCCCCTCAACCTCAAAACTCTTGCCATCCTTTTATAGCCAAAAATACCTTCCAATAAATTGTATTTAAAAATAGCACTAACAATTATAAATTCTATCTAAAAATAGCACTCACAAATAAATGACATTTAAAAATAGCACTAACAATAGCACTCACAATTTATAATACAAAAATGCTATTTAAAAATAGCACTAACAATAGCACTCACAATTTATAATACAAAAATACTATTTAAAAATAGCACTAACAATTATAAATTCTATCTAATAATAGCACTCACAATTTATGATAAATAAATGCCATTTAAAAATAGCACTAACAATAGCACTCACAATTTATGATAAATAAATGTCATTTAAAAATAGCACTAACAATAGCACTCACAATTTATAATACAAAAATGATATTTAAAAATAGCACTAGCAATAGCACTCACAATACAAAAATGCTAAAAAAAAGGCACTAACAAAGGTGTTAAAAATAATAACCATTATTATTATTACAAGAGTTAAAGAGGTTACCAAACAGTACAAATATGCATAACGTATAAATACGTATGACGTATAAATACGTAGAGCATACGTATACATCCGTGAAACCGAGGACTAATTGAAAGAAAAATGTGCAATTAAGCCCTTTTGGTAAAAATTGATTAAATTGGAGGGAAAATTGACCTAATTGCACTTTAAGACTTTAGAATCCAATGTCATAGCTTATAAAAAGTGAGAATTGAAAACTAAAAGACTCGAAAATGATTTTTTTTAGGCTCGGTTCGGGTTAATGTTTGTGAAGGAACATAGTGACCCGAGCCGAATTTTTGAGATTTAAAGTGACACACTTGAAGAGGAAATTAAAACAAAATTATCGAATATTTTTGGGTATTTTTCTGACCACGAATGGTATTTTTCTGATTTTTTGGGTATTTTTATAATTAAATAAACTCGAAAAATATTAAAAATACCGAAAAATATTTTTTGTTCAAAATTGGTTCCTAAGGTTAAACCAAGGCTTCCAAAGTTGATTTTGTGATTTTATGACCTTTTTTGATATTTTTAATTAATTTTAAAGAATAAAAATCACAATAATAAATGGTAAAAAAATCAGGTGTCAACACATATCAGGTGCGGGGTGCTTGTTTCAATCCATAGAGTGCCTTTTTTAAGACATATACCAGATCCTTTTCTTTAGGTTCTTCGAAACCAGGAGGTTGTTCAACATATACCTCTTCTTTGATGTAGCCGTTTAGGAAGGCACTTTTCACGTCCATCTGAAAAAGTTTGAAGTCATTGTAACAAGCATAAGCAAGAAATAGCCTAATGGCTTCTAACCTGGCAACCGGTGCATAGGTTTCATCGTAATCTATTCCTTCTTCTTGAGAGTAGCCTTTTGCTACAAGTCTTGCTTTGTTTCTTACAACTTTTCCTTTGTCATCAAGTTTGTTTCTGAATACCCATTTTGTTCCAATTACTGGACGATTTTTGGGACGATTGACCAGTTCCCAAACATTGTTGACCTTGAACTGATGTAGCTCTTCCTGCATTGCATTTATCCAGTTTTCATTTGCTAATGCATCTTCGATCCTTTTTGGCTCCAATTCAGATACCAAGGCGATGTTGCTCATTGCTTGCTTGAACTTGGATCTTGTCTTTACGCCATCACTTATGCTGCCTATGATAAGTTCCTTTGGATGACTTGACTTATGCTTCCAGTTTTTGTCTAGGCCATCATTTGAGGATATTGTGGATTCATTCTGTTCATCTTTTGGTCTTTCTTCAACTGAGGAAGTTTCCTTTTGAACATTCTCCGAACCCGTATTCACATCTGAGTCTGCTCGTGAGTTCGTGACTTGATGAAGTGTATGCATTTGAATGGATTCAGATTCATCATCCTGGTAGCTTTCATCGAAATTGATGTTCATTGATTCCTCAACAGCACGAGTGTTCTTGTTGTAGACTCTGTAGGCTTTGCTTGTTCTTGAATATCCCAAGAAAATTCCTTCATCTGATCTCTCATCAAACTTTCCAACTCGATCATTAGCATTCTTTAGAATAAAGCATTTGCAACCAAATACATGAAAGTATGCAACATCAGGCTTTCTTTCTTTGAAAAATTCATAGGGAGTTTTCTCAGAAAAAGGTCTGAGGGAAATTCGATTTAAGATATAACATGCTGTTGAAACGGCCTCAGCCCAAAAGTTAGGCAATTTTACTCTCAATAAGAAGAGTTCTTGCCATTTCTTGCAAAGATCTGTTTTTCCTTTCTACTACCCCATTTTGTTGAGGAGTATAAGGTGCAGAGAAGTTATGCTGAATTCCGAACTTAGTGCAAAAATCTGAGAAACTTTGATTTTCAAACTCTCCCCCATGATCCGTTCTCAAACTGGAAATAGTGTAACCTTTTTCATTTTGAATTCTTTTAGCAAATTTTGATAAGGATATGAAAGTTTCACTTTTGTGAGCAAGAAATGAAACCCATGTAAATCTAGAGAAGTCATCAACTATGACAAGGCAATATATCTTACCTCCAATGCTTAGAGTTCTATTTGGTCCGAAGATGTCCATATGAAGTAGCTGCAGACAATGCTTAGTGGAAACTTGATTTAAGGACTTAAAAGAACTTCTTACCCGCTTACCCAGTGTGCATGCATGACATAGTCCACTTTTCTCAAATTTTGTTTGAGGTAGTCCTCGAACAAGTCCCTTCTTGGAAAGCTTTGAAATATGTTTTACACTAATATGACCTAACTTTCTGTGCCAAAGATCAGATTCATCCTTAACAGAAATAAGACATTTAGCATGTTCACAGTCAGCATTAATATCTAAAAGATAAATGTTCCCATGCCTTCGTCCCGTGAAGGATTGCTTCTTATCCTTGATCATACCTGTGCATTTTAGATCTTGGAACCAAATATCATATCCAGAGTCACAGAGTTGACTTATAGAAATCAAGTTGTAGTTCAATCCTTTGACAAGAGAGACATCTTTAACGGTCAGATTCCCAATCTTTACATTTCCTTTCCCGATGACCTTTCCCTTGTTCTTTCCTCCAAACGACACGCTTCTTCCATCACAATCTGAGAAGGATATAAATACATCTGGATTTCCAGTCATGTGACTTGAACAACCACTATCCAGAAACCACTTGTTCTTCCTTCTCTTTGGTACCTACAATAAATAACCAACTTACTGTTTCTTTGGTACCCATGTTTTCTTGGGTCCTTCTGTGTTAGTATATTTTGACCTTTTAATAGGTCTCCAAATTTTCTTGCAGTAATCCTTAGTATGGCTAGGATCACCACAATTCACACAGGGTTGTCGAATGTAGGATCTAGTAAAATGCTTATGAAAATGATGCATATAATCGGAAAACGTTGGTTTTCGAAATTCAGTTTTAAAGATATTTCTTTGGCTACTTTCCTTTTTAAAACCTAACCCAGATCGGTCATTGAAGGGTATTTGTTTTGAAATAATGCTATTCAGAGTTACTGAGCTTTGTGAAAACCTTTTTGATATATCAGAAACTTTTTCTTTTAAGGAAGCATTTTCTTTTGAAACTAAATCATGATTTTCTTTCATCTGGTGAAACTCTTGTTGTAGAAAATCAATTTTTTCTTTTTGGGACAAATTCTGTTGTTTTAAAGAAGCATTTTCCTTTTTCAAACAAGAAACTTTCTCAAGAGCTTCTTTGTAGTTTCTACACAATTCATCAATATATTCAATAACTTCATCAGGGAGTTCAGATGAACATACCTCAGTTTCTGAATCTGAACTTGAATCTGATTCGGCCATGAGACAGATGTTTGCATAATCATTTTCGCTTTCATCAGAATCACTTAAAGTTTCTGCCTTTAGAGCCTTCTTGTACTTCTCATACTTGAGTTTGTCCTTCTTCAAAATTGGGCAGTTCGGTTTGATATGTCATGCCTTCTTACAGTGGAAGCAGATCACGTCTTTGCTATCTTGTGAGTCGTTGCTTGATATTTTTACATCACTCTTCTTCCAAGGTTTCTTTCCTTTGATGTTTCTGCCTTTCCGAGCCATCTTCCTAAATTTCTTGACCATGAGGGCTAATTCTTCATCATCCTCATCTTCATCATCTGTATCAGAAAAACATTGATTAATTTCAGTTTTTAAGGCAATAGATTTTTTACCTTTCTGTTCTCCCTTTTTGTTTGCTCGTTTTGTTTCATAGGATTGCAAAGTCCCGACTAGCTCATCCACCGAGAGTGGTCTGATTGTTTGGCATTCTTGAATTGATGGCTTGATGTAATTCCAATCATCTGTAAGTCCACGCAGTATCTTCCTGACTTGCATTGGTTCAGCGATAGGTACGCCTTGTCTTGCAAGTCCACTTGCCAGAGTCTGAAACCTGTCTATCATATCTGCAATAGATTCATCAGGCTTCATTTCAAATGCTTCATAGTCACTCAGTAAAATACTGAGTTTTGTTTCTTTCACACGATTTGTTCCTTGAAAGGTAACATGAAGTCTATCTCATATTGCCTTAGATGATTCTTCCTCTGAGACACGATTATAAAGAGGAGTAGATAAGGCACAAAAGAGAGCATTGACAGCTTTAGAATCAAGGCCTCTTCTTTTAGCCTTTTCAGCATCAATCATTGTTGTGATAGTATTTACTCCGTCAGCAGAGGTTGGATTTGTAGCATTTGTAGGAACTATTCTATTTGTAACAACATCCCACATCAGATCATCATAGGCTTTGAAGAACCACTTCATCTTGTTGCTCCACATATTGTAATCCTTTCCATCAAAGTATGGTGGCTTGTTGGCAAAGTGCGAATCGCTTGTTCCTGAAGAGTGATTGCTAGACATAGTAGATCGTTAACTCTGAAGTCAATAAACACTTCGTAAAATGAGCAACATGCTCTGATATCAATTGACGTATCTAGCAATATCTCCTAGAGGGGGGGTGAATAGGAGATTCTGAACAAAATTGAAATTTCTTGCAGAATGAATAAAGTTCAATGTACGATTAAGAACAAGAACCGTATAACAGTGTGCAGAAAATCTAAACGCAAGGGTAAGAGTTTAGAGAAGAGAATATTGCACACGATATTTATAGTGGTTCGGCTTAGATCAAGCCTACGTCCACTCTCCCACGATGACAGCCGATCGGCTGGATTTCACTATGAAGAATCAAGAGGATTACAACCACTCAAATATTTTGTTTCTCTCTCACACAGATTTTCACAGTGAAGGATTTTAGATACCCAGAATACTCTTTGGATGAAACTCGAATTATGCTTGCACTTTGGATTGTTGTTCTGCTTCTCCCCTTAGTCCATCATGATTCTTCTTTTATACTCCCCTGCCTCCGAACTAGCCGTTGGATTCCAGCCAAGGGATCGCTCTTCAATCCTTGATTGGACGTCATCAATCGTGATTGAACGAGACTGTATCTTTAGAAGATATGTAGACCGTTGGGTAAGACATTGAACCCTTCTGATTCAGTCGCCCATACAACTGAATCTCCAGCTTCCAAAAGTGTGATAAGTTTGAGTTGATTCCCAAGGATATATTCCTTAGAAGATGATATCTCATTATAGAAAGTCCCTTAATTGATTAGAGGGGATATCAGGATAATCGAATATCACTTGCCTTGATCGGAAACCTGCCACACGTGGGTCTTCGTGTTTTGTAAAATGCATAAACTGATCTTTCTTCAGATTCATCTAGAAGAGATTTGATTCTTACTAGATCAGTTGGCACGGAATGGTAATACGGAGATTTGATGTGATCCATCCGTCACTGTTTAGATCGTCAGGAGCACTTCCATCTGACCCTCGGTCAGAAGCACTTCCATCTGATCCTTCGTCAGAAGCACTTCCATCTGACCCTTCGTCAGGAGTACTTCCATCTGACCCTTCGTCAGCGCGACAGAATTGGAATCACTCAACCTATTGCTCACACATTCTTCCTGCATCACATTTTATTAAACAATTTCTTTTAAAGGTTTTGTCAGAATCAAAATATAGGAGAATTTCCACAACAGTGGTTTCGTCGATTCGGGGATAATACTACGGGTCCTACAGAAGTTTCTAGAGGAGTCGTACCTGATTGGTGTCACCTTATTCATGATGAGGTCGAGGTCGAGGCAGTTGGTTCGAGGAACGTTCCGGAGAAGACCCCGACTGTTGAGGAGGACATTGAGGTGATTGAATTATTTACTTCTGAGGGCGATAAAGAGGATGACTCCATGGAGGTACGTTTCAAGAGCTTTTCTGACTATGATCCCGACGAAGATGAAGATGAAGACAAAGACGAGGCTAGTAGTTCTGTTTAGTAGCCTTAGTCGTCGTGGGTTCTTTTGGGACATCGTCTTTTGGTTAGATATTTTTTTTTTTACCTTGACGCGGTCTTTTGGTGATGGTCCTTAGTTCCCAAGACTCTTGTCATGTAGTAGGTACTTTGTCCTTTCACCTTGATCGTTGTAAGTAAAATTGATGTTTTATGTTATGTCTGGTTGTAGTTATCCCAAATTATCTTGTTTTTTTTATGTATGAGTTGTTCTTGTGCCCATTTACGCATTTGTTTTCATTCGTAAGTCTATAGCCGTTCGGATCCTGGGCTCTTCAAAGATAAAGCGACGTTGGCGGATGTCGCACGCTCGTAAAAGGGACGCGGGGCATGACAGAACAAATGTCTCCGTCATCCCGATCCATGTAATCGACGTGAATGACCCTTACATCCATAGGTTCATGCTTTTATATCCTTACACTTCTCTCATCTCTCAAATGTGTATTGGACGTGTTTGGATTAAGCTTGCCTCCTATCTGAAGAAACATCCTTTCTAGATAGTTTAAACAACTCTTGTTTGGAAAAATCATTTTGTTTTTCTCCAAAAGTTTCACCCGACCGGGGATTTAATGATGCATCATGTATGCTTTATTCATGTTGGAATAACTTCTGATTCTAACATGTACGCAATAAGGGCTATCAGTGAGGAATTTATCTTTTAAACGTGGTTCCTTCCTGGGTTTACCCGCATCGGTGTTCATCTTTGACTCCTTTCCTTTTAAAAGATAACAAGAGATTTTATAACAACTTTCCATTGTTGCCTTTTTTTGTCTCCGTTTGTCGTCCCTACACAAAGAGAGTAAAAACTCCGATGAGTGAAGAGTATTTTAACAAATGATGGAACAGATACATATCATCTGATTCCATGTGCTGGGGACCACTCTGCTCTCAGTTCCATTTTGTCACGCCCCGAGCCCGGTGGGCACGCGAACATCCCACAATGGCCAAATCAATAAGACGATACACAGGATCCTTCGGCATGCACTTCAAATTCTCTAAATGGTATATGCATGCGGAAGCGGGAAAAACAACCCATACATAAAAATACAAGATGACTTAGGACAGAAAAAGAGGTACACTTCTCATATTGCCAAATAAACTTCAGAGGTTACAATAGTCAAGTACCAATGGTTCAATTCTAAATCCACAAAACAAAATACAATCCCTAAGGCCACCAAAAGTGTCACAGCCAGATAAGGGTTAACATCATTTTCCTCCAATGACATCTTCATATGCCAATCCATGGCATACTCAAGTTTCCATCGTCTGGGTCCTGAAAAGGTTAATCCCACGACGGGGTGAGATATAAATCTCAGTAAGTTAAACCTAACCCTAAACTAAGCTGCCAGTACCTCCAGACACTTTTGAAAAATGGATATTTTGGGATTTAAAACATTGGCATGGCAAAAGCATAGAGTCGTCAAGAAAACGTGGCATTTCAGTGTTTCGAATCGACTCCACTCAATCATAAATCATGATAAGATCTAAGCTTCATACAATGACAAGGTTTTCAATCAAAATGAACACTTGATGCCATTTTCAAACCATGAGGCATTTTCAATTCTCAATTCCCAATGGCAAGGCATGCGTAATAATGCTTCAGGCTGCTATAACATACTGGGCAAGACCAGCGTCATAACGCCTCAGGTCGTGTTTCTCAATCGCCCGCGTAATAACGCATCAGGCTAGGATATTACCTGCGTAATAACATATCAGGTTAGTCGTCCTTACTTGGCCAAGTGCAATATCCCGCGTAGTAACGCATCAGGTTAATCCAAACCCCACGTCAATACGCCTCAGGATACAACTTGCCTTTCATAGACCCGCGTTAATACGCCTCAGGTCAAATCCCGCGATTATCATATCTGGGTATTTTGCGCGCGCGCGCGCACACACACACACACACACACACACACACACACACACACACACACATATATATCTCAATCAATTCATTGACCGAACGTAGATTCAAGATCAATCACAATCACCAAAAATATGGCACGGTTCAACCCCAAGTAACACCGACATAATTCAAGCAATTCATCGCCAATCAAGGCACATGGCTCAATCAAGCTCCGGCTTTTCAATTTAAGCAATTCAATTGCACAACCAGAGGGTCACTCACGATAGACTAAAACCACATGGTCACCGAATGCACACTCAAGCGTTAAAGCCTTCAATTGAACCGAACTAATTAGCATATGCCTAACTCATCACACAGCCATCCAACAAGACTCAATCACAGCCATAGGTGAACACAATTTAGGCACTTTAACATGCTTTTTATTCAAGAACAAACCGTATAACAACAAATCCAAGACCAGTCAGTTTCGGTTCCTTGAGTCCCTAGCCAAATCAGTCCATGAAACCTCATAAATCATGCTCAAACCTAGTCCCTTAGTAACCTAACATCCTAATAAATGTTTAGAAATAACTTACCGACAATCTAAGCTAGAGATGTCCATGAAATAAGCGACGCTACTCCCCTTTCCAAAACTATCCAGAATCGATTCCCAAGAGTTCCACAAAGTTTCAGCCATCTAACTCCCTTAATCCACTTCCAAATTTAACCACAAGCCACCCTAGCATGTCAAGCAAGGTCCTAAGAGGCTTACCAAGGATTTGTACCACGAAACTTGGCCAAAGGAGCCGCACGAAGCTCGCGGGTTTGACCGGAGCTCCGACAGGCAAATTCTATCCACGTTAGGATTAATCCAAAATTTAGCTACTAAACCACTTCTAAACTACACCAAAATCAACCACAAGCTAATTAACACTTAGGTCTAAGATGGCTCACCAACAATTTCCAAGCAAGACAAAGCCTCAAAGTCCCTCAAGAATCCACGGTTCCATGTATGGTTCGGCGGGGACAGATTCTGTTCTCTTGAAGATTGCAAGAGTTCATCCGTCAAAATCCTTCAAATATCCATCTAAAACTCAAATACATGTTGCTAAATGTCTTAACTAGGTTCAAGGAGAGCCTTACCGAAGATTGGAGCGAAATGAGCTCGAAAATCCCACTTAGGAGCCCGCGGGTTCAAGTCCAACTGATCCGACCTTTGCTCCTTCAAAAGGCTCTACGGGACAAAAGGTTGGGCCAAATGGGGCTCATAATATATCGTTATAATGGCAAGAGGATAAAATTTCTAATGGTGGGTGTCATCTCTATCTGATGATGAATGACAAAGTTATAGCCGAAACAGTGAACGGCGTCGGAACTGGGAGGCGAGAGAGAAAGAGAGAGTTTAAGGGAAAAATGAAAATGAGAGTTAGAGAGAGAGGGAGGGAGGCTAAAACTTGGAGGAGAGAGAGATAGGGCTTTTCTTAATTCCAAAGATAAACAAGAAAGGACTTGAGGTAGGTGAGAATTTGACAAGCATTAATTGACAACTTAGGTCCCTAACCCCTTGCTAATAGGTTGTCTTATCCCCACCACAAAAATCTTGAAGCCAAATGACCATTTTATCCTCACTTTTTCAGTCACCAAGGGGGAGAGGCAAAAGACTAAATTGCCCTTGGTTTGTCCTAAAAGAAAGAAGGTCCATCTAAGGGCAAATGGGTAATTTCTCACTCATAGTCTCAAAATTTCACTTTTCCAATCTTAATTACCCTCGATGAGGCGACGTCCAATTCCTTTCAAATGTTGGAATTCATCAATGTCTGATACCCAATTCCGAGGTCAAGTTCATATCGACTGTAATTTCAGTTTATCTTAAACTGACGGGCGACTCTTGCAGGCGCTACGCGTATCGACCTTAGGATTTCTCAAGTCGTGTCGACTGTGGTTGTCATGTGATTGCGAGGGTCTATCGCTAGTTCCTGCGATCCTGATCATCGACATTCGATTTAGGGAATTTTCGTAAATTATACATTGGTTGAGCGGAATCACCCGCGACCCAATCGTATAACGCTAGCAAAGCATCCTACGATCGTTCCTAGATCGATCTCTGCTGGCCCAAAATATTCCCAAGACAATCCTTATGGTCAAAGTGTCATTTCTCATTCAAGTTCCCAGGTCCACGTGTTCGACCCTGCATCAGCCTTTCCCCTTCGATCAGTTAACTCGAGAGTGACCAGCTCCGTGCGAGATACAACTGAAATACCTCGATGAACTTCTTTTCATTCACTAGCCTCGAAAAGGGTCGGAAGTCGGAATGTCACACATTTGAACGAGTTTGACTCTAGGTTCATCTCTTGAAATCTTGCAAGATACAACATATGCTATGTATTTATGGATGCATGATATGCAATGCAACGACTGCTATAGCGACTCGGATCATTTTGGAGAGAGCTGAATCATCATCATCTGATTTCATTTCAAGGATAATACTTTTTCACTGCATATGAATTTACAGGATATCCCAATTCTTCTCAATTTACAAGAATCAATGCCCCACCCATAAGGACTTTCTTGACAACGTAAGGGCCCTCATAATTTGAAGTGAACTTGCCTCCTAGATGAGCTGTACTGGGCAATGTCTTCCTTACGACCAGATCATCTGCCTTAAAAACTCTGGGTTTAACCTTTCGATTGAGTGACTTAGCTACCATCTTCTGGAAACTCTTACCATGACATATCGCTTTAAGATGATTTTCGTCTATCAGATTCAGTTGCTCATACATATGTTTAATCCATTCTTCTTCAAAAAGTTTTACCTCTAATAATATTCTTAAGGACGAGATTTCTATTTCCACTGGTGAGACAGCTTCCATGCCATATACTAGGGAATAAGGCGTTGCCCCAGTTGAAGTCCGGATAGAGGTGCGATATGCCATTAAAGTGAAAGGTAGCCTTTCATGCCAATCCCTTTAATTTTCGACTGTTTTAGCTAAATTTTTCTTGATATTTTTATTCGCCGCTTCAACTGCCCCGTTCATCTATGGACGGTAAGGGGATGAGTTAAGATGTCGAATACCTAAGTGATCCAGCAGATCGTCGACAATTTTGTTATTTAGATTGGACCCATTATCCGTGATAATTGCCTGAAGAGTACCATATCGGGAAATTATGTCCTTCTTGATAAATTTGGCTACGCTCCTCATAGTGACATTTGCGTAGGAATTGGCTTCTACCCATTTAGTAAAATAATAGATCGCTACCAAGATGAAGCGATGATCATTTGAAACAGCTGGGCTAATTGGTCCGATCATGTATATCCCCGACATGGAAAAAGGCAAAGCTTCCGACATTTGATGAAGTTCATGAGGGGGTGCGTTAATCCTATCACCAGATACCTGATATTGATGACAATACCTCACATGTTGGCTACAATCTGATTCGATGGTCATCCAGTAGTAACCAAGTCTCATGATCTTCTTTGCGAGGAGATGGTCGTTCATGTGTGGCCCACATATACATTCGTGGATCTCCTTCATGAGCGTGTTCGCTTCTTTTGCATCTACACATCTTAATAGGATTGAGTCAAATAACCTTTTGTACAAAGTCTGACCATTGAGGAAGAATTTGGCAGCTACTTTGGTTATGTATTTTCTAACTCCCACTTGACATCCTTCAGGGAATTCCCCTTTTAGGAGATTGTGACATTTCGAATTCCGACCCTTCTCGAAGCTAGTGAATGAAAAGAAATTCATCAAGGTGTTTCAGTTGTATCTCGCTCGGAGTAGGCCACTCTCGAGTCGACTAACCAAAAGGGAAACACTAACGCAGAGTCAAGTAGGTGGACCGAGGGAACTGAATGAGAAATGTCACTTTGACCATAAAGATTGTCGAGGGGATATTTCCAACCAGCAGAAATTGATCTAGGAACGATCATATAATGCTTTGCTAGTGTTATACGATTGGGACGCGGGTGATTCCGCCTAACCAATGTATAATTTGTGAAAATTTCCTAAATCGAATTTCGATGATTAGGACTGCAGGAACTAGCGATAAACCCTCGATGATTACATGACAACCAAAGTCGCCACGACTTGAGTAATCCTAAGGTCGATACGCGTAGCGCCTGCAAGAGTCGTCCATTAGTTTGAGATAAATTGGAATTACCATCGACGAGATTTGACATGAATTGGACCTCGGAAGTAGGTATTAGATATTGACGAATTCCAACATTTGAAAGAAATTGCACGTCGCCTCATCGAGGGTAATTAAGATCATGACTCCCTCATAAGATTGGAAAAGTAAAATTTTGGACGGTAAGTGGGAGATTACCTTTTTGCCCCTAAGACGATACTCCTTTCTTAAGAATAAGTCAAGGGCAAAATAGTCATTTGGCTTTTCCCCCACATGGCCGAAAATTGAAGGGCAATATGGTCATTTAGACTCCAAGATATTATGGAAAAAAGACAAGGGACAAGACTAGCCATTTATACAAGTCTAATCTCACCCTATAAAGCCTAGTCTAATGGTCATTAAGGCCCTAAGCTATCACATCACTCTCTCTCTCTCTCTCTCTCTCTCTCTCTCTCTCTCTCTCTCTCTCTCTCTCTCTCTCTCCTTGGCTTGCAAGAGAAGCCATCTTCTTCTTCTTCCTCCTTCATTTTGGCCAAAGACCCCTCTCTCCCTTGCATTTTCACCATTTTCTCTCTCGGATACCCTCTCCTCTCTCTCGCTCAGCTCGCTGCTAGTCCTAGAACCGTCCATTGTTTCGACCATAACTTCTTCTTCCATAATCGGATGGAGACAAGCCAAAAAAGCTTGTCCTTTTGCCATTCTAATGACATATTGTGAGTCCCATTTGGCCCAGTCGTTTGTCCTGTAGAGCCATTCGAAGGAGCAAAGGTCAGGCCAGTCAGTTTTAAACCCGCGAGCTCTTAAGTGGGATTTCTGAGCTCATTTCACTCCAACCTTCGGTAAGACACTCCATGACCTAGTTAAGACATTTAGAAACATGTATTTGAAGTTTGGTTGGATTATTGAAGGATTATTATGGTTAAATCTTGGTGATTTTCGAAGGACATAATTTGTCCCCGCCAGCCCGGTTTGGAACCGTGACTCTCTTAGGTTCGTCGAGGCATTGTCTTGCTTGGAAATCGTCGTTGAGCCATCCTAGAACTTATACCTAAGTTTTATTTAGCTTGTGGTTGAGTTTGGTGTAGTTTAGAAGTGGTTTCATAGCTAAACCTTGGCTTTTACCTTACATGGATAGAATCTTTTCGCCGGAGCTCCAGCTTGAACCAGTGAGCTTTGTACAACTTTCTTGGCCAATTTTCGTGACACAAATACTTGCTAGGCCCCTTAGGACCTTGCTTGATATATAGGGTAGCTCATGGTTGAATTTGGAAGTAGATTAAGAGAGTTTTGATGGCTGAATGTTGGTGAAACTCTTAGGAACCGGTTCTGGCTAGTTGTGGAACAAGGGCTTGTGTCGCCTATTTCGTGGACTTCTCTAGCTAATATTGTCAGTAAGTTATGCCTAAACCTTTATTAGGATGTTAGGTTACTAATGGACGGAGTTTTGAGTTGGATTGAATGGTTTTATGGCCTGATTTTGTGAGAAGCGCAAGAGAGTCCAAATCTGTCCAGTTTTGAGAGTTAGTATTCATTGGCACGTTCTTGATTGAAAATCAAACGTTTGAAGAGTCTTGCTTAACCGTGAGTGGGTACTTTATTGGCCAATTGATTGCCTTGAGTTGAAAATGCTCAGAAAATATTTTATTGAAAGAAATGTAAAGCTTTGAGTTGATGAAATGGCCGTGACTATTGTCAAGTTTGAGTTTTATGAAATGGCCGAGTTATGCATGTACTTGATCGAAAATTTTGTAACGTGGAATGTGTTTTGTCTAGTGACGGACGTCTAAAATGAATGCCTCGAATAGGGGATGAAATACTTGAATTTCTTGATATTATTTCTGATTGAAAATTGAGGCGTGAATCTGTTTTCGAAAGAAAAATTGAGGCTATTTTATAAATGAAATTTTTATGAATAAATGGTGTATAGGAACGCCGAAGAATTTTCTGAAATGGCGTGTGGGATCGCCAAGAATTTTATGGAATGAGGTGTGGGATCGCCGATGGCGTGTGGGATCGCTGAGAAATTATGAGAATTGGCCAATGCATTGAGCCGGGGAGGAAGTTACTCCCATTTGACCTGACGAGGTCGTGCGGCTAGAGAATCCCATACTAATTGATTCATCTCAAATAAAAATGGGCGTCGAGTGTCTTATGGTAACTGAATCATCTCTAGGTCCGGAAATCTCATATGGACCGACAAGTCATACGATTGACCGAATCATCTCGCAGCTCAGGATGGGCGAAATGAAAAGACCTATTTTCTGGAAGAATCAAAGAAAGGATTTTGGGAAATTGAAAATGCCTCATGAATTGAAAATTTTGCCTCACGAGTTTTAAGTTTGCCTCATGATTTGAAAATGGCCCAAGAATGGCGTGATAGAAAAGGTTATGTTTTCTAGAAATTCATGAAATGGAATTGAAAATATCCTCATGTTTTGAAATGGCGTCAAGTACTTGCTTTTGATTGAAAACCCTGCCATAGTACGAAGCTCAGTTTTACTCATGAATTTTTGTAACGGAATCGAGTCGTTTTTGGAATGTCGACATGCCATGTTTTGGACGATACCTTATTTTTGCCATGTCAAAGCTTTTTTTATCCTAAAATACCTGTTTTAAAAGATGTTTGGAGGTACTGACAGCCTAGTTTAGGGTTAGGTTTAGCTTACTGAGATTTTATATCTCACTCCATCATGGGATTAACATTTTCAGGTCACAGACGATGGAAACCCGAGTTTGTCAAGGATTGATTTTCGAGGAAGTAATCAGTCGAATGGATATGATCTTTTGTGACCTTAGGGATTGTATTTTGTTTTATGGATTTAGAATTGACCTATTGATACTTGGCTTTTGTAACCCCTGAATCAGGATTGGCGTTTGTAAGAAGAGTACTCCCCTTTTTGTCCTAAGTCATCTTGTTTGTATATGTACGGAGTTTGTAATTTCTCACTTTCGCATGCATATATCATTTAGAAGTTTTGTGTTGTTGGCCGATGGATCCTGGGTAAATGACAGAGGAACAGCTTGGTGGGATGTTCGCGTGCTCGCCGGGTTCGGGACGTGACATCCCCGCTTGTTTGGTATCAAAGGAAGGTCAGCTCGATCCAAATTGATTGAGACTTGAAGTGATAAGGAGCGATGACTTGAGGACGATTAGATAGTGAGACCCTAGGGATTAAATATTGATTGCTGAATCTCGAGGATTATAGACTCAAACCTGCGTTGTATTTTAATAGTTATAGTATCGATTTCGATTTATGATTTTGGGTGGTAATATGATTGAGGTTCACAAGATAGCAAGCAGAAATTAAGGAGTTATAAGTATGGATTTGAGATTGTAAATATGTTTGAGGTTAATAGAGAATTACGTATGAATAAAGGGTCAATTGGATTATATGATGGTGATTGCGGCTTATCCACGATCGAACTTGATATATATGGTTGAATATAGGCAATTGATCTGTGAGATGGTCATTTGTGGAATTAGAAATCTTCTATTGATAAGAATTGATCTGAAAATGAATGTGGTGTGACGAGCAATGAGCACGATCATGCAATGCATGTGTTTATTGCATTAAAGTGAAAGTTGAGGAATGTGCTTGCATAGGCATATCATTATCGGACTTGATAAACCGTCTCTTGGTATGGGACAAGCTGACGGGATACCTACAAACCGTAATGAAGTATGTTATGGGACGTGTAAACGGGACTCTCTTCGGAGATATATGACTTGGGACAACCTGCAACGACCAGGTCTGATGAGGGCGGGGAGTGTACGCCAGGAGAGAGAGGTTCGGACAAGGAGCGGCTCCTAGCAGGCTTCTAAGATAGCAAGGAGGCAGGAATGGCCCAAACCATACATTGAAAGGGACGAGTCTAGGTATCGGGCTAACTCTGATTTTTGTTAAAAGACATATTGTATTAAAATTGATCCTCAAAGATAATTTTCGAAATTAGCATGGCATTTGTAATGGTGCACGTGATTGGCATGATTAAGGCTTCGTACTTGGCAGTGGATGTCATTTGAAAAAGAAAACTGACGCGTGTGTTTGGCTTGTTTGGCGAGTTTTGGCATTGAGTGTCATTTGGTTGATACCTTTTGAAATTGAGATAGCATGTTGTGTTTACACTAGAGTGGCAGAAGCCTCTGGACTTTAGGCATGAGCGATTGACCCATTAAAATGGTGCTTTGAGTGGTTGCCTGTTGTTGGCCTAGATGCATTTTGCCTAGTTAAGGCTTGCCTAGTAAATGATTGCCATTTAGGAAATTGCCTAGCTCAGACTGGCATGATAAGTAATTGCTAAGGGAGAATTACTTGGAACCCATGGATGAATGGTTGATTGCTTGTGACAGATGATAAGATGAGCAGCCTGAGACTGCTATACTCGAGTAGATGATTTAAGTCTTTGATTCCTGAAGGGAATTGTTATGGTTTTAAGCGATTATGAGACCTTGGTAAAGATGAACAACTGGAGTATGAGCACTAGAAGAGCGTTTGGCTCGAACTTGTAAAATTGCACGAGACCCAAGAGTTGAATGGGTCGTGAGAACTTTGAAAGGAAATGGGAAAAATGGATGGGTAGGCAGACTCAAGAATGAGCTGCCCTTGTTACCCAAGTCGCTGAGACTGTAGTCGTTATTGCTAGCGAAGCAAAGGGTAGAGTTCATGGGAAAAATAATAGAAAGGGGGAATGAGAATCGTTCGATGGAAAACTTATGGAACGATGTGTAAGGTTAGGATCGACTAAGTTTGATGGAGAAATTCATCTCGAAACTGCATTTTTCTGGATTGAGAATGTGGACGAAGACCTTGGAAGTTTTTGGTACACTGGTAAAGGAAAGTGGCCCCGATAGTTGTTAGGCTTAAGGCGTTGTTAATGATTGGTGAAAGATCACCAAAGGAAGAGTTCTTCCTTGAAGGTGTAATGCCTATTTAGATTGCCCTTGTCGAATTGATTGATGAGAAATACCTTTTTGAGGTTACTCGAGAGCAAAGGTTGCTTGAATTCTAATATCCTTGCTAGAATCTAGGATGATCGACCAATGTGAGACAGAGTTCTCAAGGTCGCCTAAAGATACTAAAAGTGGTCAAGGACCCTTTGGACAAGACGAGTAAGTCTCTGAGTAGATTGGAATTTGGACTGCTACTCTTGAATTTGAGGAACTGTAATGGACCTTAATGAAGGAAGTGGATGGTCGGAAGAGATATAAGTGAGAAAGTTAACTCTTATGGATCATAGAAAGTGCCTACAAGGAATGGCTGATTACTTGGGCGTAAGGTCCATGGTGGAAAAAAAATTGAATTGACAGTCCGTCTCTTCTATCATGGGAAGTGTTAAGGGAAAACCGGCATCCTATTCTGCCTGGGTTTAATCACTCTATGAGATTGGTTGGGATTGAGCTGGAACCATTGGAAACGGAGATATAAGTTGTCATCCCCTATAGGAGAGGGCGTTGTTCTTAATGGTTCTATGAGATGGTCATTGGTGGAAAAGGAAGTGAATAGACTTGATAGTCTTAACTATTTGTGATCCTAATGGATAGACAAGAAAGCAAAAAGGGTGCTTGGATTATAACCACAAAGTGGCTTGACTTAATCGATTTGAATATCTAAGGTGTGGATTCATGGGGATCGAGGAGGAACCTCAACCCCTTGGAACCTTGTCACTTGAGGTGACTGAGTTATTGAAAGAGGAACACCAAGTATGGTGGTATTAGAATCCTGGAGCAAAGGAACTGCTGTTGGCGAGACTCTAAAACTGACGTCCTATGGGACAAGGAAGACAAGGTGGATTCGAAGTAAGAGAATGCCACTGAAGTGTATAGTTTCCTTCATATGGAAAAATGCCCTAGTGTTGAAGGAAAAGGAAATTCTACTTGTCTTGGTGTTGAGATTGAGCATCTTGATGGAAAAGAAAGATGTAGAGCTCAAATGATCTCCAGAGAACAATTCTGAGAAACTTGTCTTGTGGACAATGAAAGATTCTGAGATAATGTCGACGTTCAGCCGAGCGAATGGAATTGGGATAAAGTTACATTGGCTGGTTATGGAACCCAACAGTTAAGATACTGATGCTTCCTGAGGAAAGAGTGACAAAAATGAACAAAATGATGCATGGTGCAAGTAGAGACCCACAAAAGTAGAGAGCCAAAGCATAAGCCCTCAAGTGGATGGTGCGAAGGACAGTTGGAACGATTCGACACCTGATTGTAAAGAGGCTTATAATAGTCAGATTGAGTATTCAAGGAATAATTGGATTGACTTTTACCATCTTTAGAGATGATGATCGGACTCGTTTAAGGAGTCATGAGAAACATTAACAGCCTTTGAGAGTATCCTATGGACCCTAAGGAAAAGCTCATTGTATGCTAAGTGTAAAGAGCACGAATCTTGAGCTTAATAGGGTGGAATCTATTGGTCGTGGAGTTTCTGGGAAATGGAATCCCTGTGAGTACTTCGAAGGTAGAAACAATGACAAATCGACTGAGACCAATGTGGATTACTGAGGTCTAAAGTTTTCTGAGGATAATAGATTGTTATAGACAGTTCGTGGAAAGGTTTTCGCGAGAGCTATTCCACTAGTGAAATGGACTAAGGACGAGATGTAGCGTGAAGGGACGAATGAACACGAAAAGGAGTTTTCAAGGACTTAAGTCAAGTTGGTGACCACGCCGACAATGACGTTTCCGTTTGGAATTGAAGAGATCATGAGAATCATAACAACTTGTCGTAGAAGAAAATTTGTGGCGTAACAAGGCAATTCGAAGTAAGCATTGCATAGATAATGCGACAGTAAGACCCCATGAGTTGGAGTGCCCAATGCATGATTGGAATTGGCATACAACCGTCCCTACGATGAAGTTGGGAAACACAACTTGCGTGGAGAAATGTTTCAAGTCTACACAGACCATAAGGGCTTGAAGTATTTGTTTGCCCAAAAGAATTGAATGAGAAGCAACGTGAATGAATGAAGTTGCTTAAGGACTAATGACAAGATAACCGATATCACTTTGAAAAGGCAAATAAGGTAACGGATGAGTATAATTGGAAATTGAGCATCGTGCGATTGGTGGTGAAGGAACAGACCTACCTCAAGAAATAAGAGATTCAACTTCTTAATTGAAAGTTTTCCAATTGGCTAATTTGGTGGCCACCTTGACCGTCAAACCCGAAGGTTAGAAAAGGATTAAGGCGTTACGTTGAGCGGACCCTGATACCCAGGGGATTAATGAATGAACATAACAGGGAGAAAATCCAGACTTTCAAGTACCTAAGGACAGGAACCTTGGAGTTTCATGGACGGGTGTACGTATCCGATAAAGGAGGAAAGTTTAAGAATACTCAAAATAAACAAGTGGACAAACAACGCGGATATCGATAGTTCAAAGAGGAAAAATCACAGATATTACAAGGTGTCACAAGGGAGAGAACCATTTTAGTCCGAAACGAAATAGAACTGAACTCTGAATGATCGTACTAAGGAAGTACGAACCGGACCAACTTTGATCTGAAGAGTGAAGTTATAAAGGTGGATAATAAAATATCATTGAGAGAAAGACGAGTGCGGATAATGGACAAAAGAAAACGAGTTCTGAAGGATGAGAACTATCGCCAGTAAGGACGTTATGGAAATGTCAGGTAACAGAGGAAACTGTTTTGGAAAGTGAGGAAGCGATGAGACGTCAGTGACCCCATAAGGTTGGATAATTGGAAAGTTGTAAATTTCGAGGACGAAATTTCTTTAAGGGGGAAGAGTTGTGACATTTTGAATTCCGACCCTTCTCGAGGCTAGTGAATAAAAAGAAATTCATTGAGGTGTTTCAGTTGTATCTCGCTCGAAGCAGGCTACTCTCGAGTTAACTGACCAAAAGGGAAAGACTAACGCAGAGTCAAGAACGTGGACCTAGGGAAATCGAATGAGAAATGGCATTTTGATCATAAGTATTGTCAAGGGGATATTTTGGACCAGTAGAAATCGATCTAGGAACGATCATGGAATGCTTTGCTAGCGTTATACGATTGGGACGCGGGTGATTCTGCCTAACCAATGTATAATTTGCGAAAATTTCCTAAATCGAATTCCGATGATCAGGACCGTAGGAACTAGCGATAAACCCTCGATGATTACATGACAACCAAAGTCACCATGACTTGAGCAATCCTAAGGTCGATACATAGAGCGCCTGCAAGAGTCGCCCGTTAGTTTGAGATAAACTAGAATTACCGTCGACGGGATTTGACATGAATTGGACCTCGAAAGTGGGTATCGAATATTGAAGAATTCCAACATTTGAAGGAATTTCAAGTCGCCTCATCGAGGGTAATTAAGATCATGACTCGCCTCATAAGATTGGAAACGTGAAATTTTGGACGGTAAGTGGGAGATTACCATTTTGCCCCTAGGACGATACTCCTTTCTTAAGAATAAGTCAAAGGCAAAATAGTCATTTGGTTTTTCCCTCACATGACCGAAAATTGAAAGGCAATATGGTCATTTGGACTCTAAGATATTATGGGAAAAAGACAAGGGACGAGACTAGCCATTTATACAAGTCGAATCTCACCCTATAAAGCCTAGTCTAATGGTCATTAAGGCCCTAAGTTATCACATCTCTCTCTCTCTCTCCTTGGCTTACAAGAGAAGCCATCTTCTTCTTCTTCCTCCTTCATTTTGGCGGAAGACCCCTCTCTCCCTTGCATTTTCACCATTTTCTCTCTTGGATACCCTCTCCGCTCTCTCGCTCAGCTCGCCGCCAGTCCCAGAACCGTCCATTGTTTCGGCCATAACTTCTTCTTCCGTTATCGGATGGAGACCTTGCCATTAGAAAGCTTATCCTCTTGCCGTTCTAACGACATATTGTGAGCCCCATTTGGCGCATCCATTTGTCCCGTAGAGCAATTTGAAGGAGTAAAGGTCGAACCAGTCAATTTTGAACCTGCGAGCTCTTAAGTGGGATTTCCAAGCTTCATCTGAAGAAGCTCTATGACTATAAAGAACTCAGAACTTAAAGCATCATCTGAAGATAACATCTTCTGAGTGGAGAACGACTAAAGATTTGATCATTCAAATTTTGGACGCGTAAGTAGTTATATTTCTGGCAACAAATAAAGTACGCACCATCACAATCTTCCTAAATATTCTGAAAATATTATGATTGTGTTGATTGTGCTGGTTGCCATGATTGATTTTAATTAATTGATCCTAATTGATTGAGCATATTTTTCCAAAATTACTTCAATCATATTTGCATATATCTCTCCTTTCAAACAAATTCTAGTAACTCTATTATTTAAGTCATCTAGTCAAAAGAGAATGTGCATCATGTTCCTTTAATTCTCAAAGAGCAATACTCTTCTTTCTGAAACATACTCTATCAATTTCTATGGCTCTCATCAAATCTATTGTCCCAAAGAAATCCTTTGACGATCTCAAGATCACCTTGAGTGATTTAAAAGATGAAAAACACCTTGCATCTGATGAGTCCATACTGAACGGAGGAAAGGAAAGAGAGGTTGAATCAAACACCAGATTGGGCGAGGAAGAAATCTATCACAGGGAAATGTTAGATGAATATCATGCCTTCACGCAAGAAAACAACAAGGATGACATTCAACTGGATGAAATAAAAGAAGATACTCCTCAAGTAGAATCTATGGAAGTTGGATCTCAAAAAGAATAAGAAGAAGAGATGATGTTGTGGCTAGCGTTATCACCTAGAGGGGGTGGATAGGTAATTATAGTGCAATTTATAAAATTTCTTCGCGGAATATCAATTGCACAGACTTTTTATAACGTCTCAGATGATGGCAACACAGTATGTCACTATCGATAATTCATATGGAGTTCTACTATCACAGAATATATGATATGATCAGAGTAGGGATAGAGAAAACTGCACGAACGATTTATAGTGGTTCGGCTTTGGTTAAGCCTACGTCCACTTCTTCGGCTATCAGCCAATCGGCTGGATTCTACTAGTAAACTGATCGAGAGGTTACAGCTTAGTGATCTTCTTGACACGTAGGATACCCCACCTAGCGCTCAACACTCTTGTGTACACCTCCTCACAATTACAATGGATGAATCAAGAAGTGTGTATAAAATAAAGTACTCTCGATCTAAGAATTATAAAGACTTTTCCCTCTTAACGCCGATCTTTTTATCCCTTCGAGCTTGAGATGTCTTTTATACTCCTCCGCCTTCAATCTACCCGTTACAAGGCTTCCAGAAGAAGTCTCTCCAAAACTTCCCATTTGGACAAGACATACTAAAAGAAGATCTTGTAGCCGTTGGGAATCGCCAAAGGAAAGTCTTCCCCGTTCGGATCAAATCGCCCATACAATTATGATTCTGGGTTTCCATAGATGATTTAACTCATTTGGAAAGTCATATGTTTGTCTCCTTGATTGCGCATCCTTGATTGATCTCTATCCCCGAGAATCTTCAAAAATGATCCAGCTTGATTGTATCCGTTGTAGTATTTCAAATAAGCGCATTTGAAAATTCTCTTCAAGTTTTGATTGCTGCACGTGAATACTCCACTCAAAGCTTGAGCATCAGTCCAACGTCTGAGCTATCCCCGCTCAACGTTCAACGTCTGAGTTATCCCCACTCAACGGCTGAGCTCTAAACAGCATCTGGGTCCCTCAAAAATCCCATCTGAGCAAAACCTTTTTGACAGATTCAATCATGTGCATTCTCGCACCAAAGGATAATCTGCAAAACAAGTATTCCACTACATTATCTCGAAAACTTAAGATTACTTGGATTGTTTTTTCAACTTCAAAATCACCTTGGGGTTTTTCTCAACAGATGAGCCTTAACATAGACTCCGAACTACTAAAGGATATTTTGTACTTTCAAAATGAGTTGAAGCATCAAACTCATGAATTGTACAAGATTCTGTTTTAGGAAAACAGGAAGTTACGGGAGAAGTTAGCAAAAGAATTCTCAAAGTTACTAAATAACTTGTCTGAGAAGGCTGGCTTAGTTGTTCTCAAAATAGATCACATTGAGAAGAGGATGAAAAGATTCAAGGAAGTCATCAATAATGAATTGGAAGAATTCTCCAAAATAGTTGTGAAGAAATTCCCTCAAGACTTTACTTTATCCAAATCAGCCCATGAAGACTCCAATCAAGTAATGCATGAGTCGGCACAACTCTCTACTCTGGTAAAATCTCTCACTGCTAAAAAAGCTACCTTCTACTTTGAAAGAAAAATTATAAATGCTAGAGCTGTCAAAGAAGCTATATAAAAGCCAAAGAACAAGGAGGCAACAAACGATCTGTGAAAGAATTGTTAGTGCATAATGGCTTTGTTTCGGAGGAGGATGTAGTTGAATTCGCATCAAAGTCAACTGAATAAGAGTTGAAGAATGTCTCATCCAAACAAAAAGATGCTCAGCTCAGTGTTGCTCCACTGCTGAGTGATTTCCAGATTCCAGATCTTATAAGATTCTGTAAGGAAAATAAGCAAAAAATGGCAAGAGCAGAATATGCAAGATGGCTTATTCAAGAAAATAAACTTGACCCTAGTTACATTCTACTGGGAATGTATGCTATGGAAAGAATATCTATGCAGATGAATGATGAGATAGATGCAGAAATCCAGCAGAAAGATTGTGCCAGCGATCAAGAATTGATCTGTGACTGCTAGGAAAAGGACAACAAGGAAGAAATCTCAAACACAGACAAATTATGGGATATCCTATTCAAACAGGGAGAATGCAAAAATAACTTTAGAAAATTTCGATCAGACTTCACTATCATTCTATCTCAGTTCAAAGAAGAAAAGTCTGAAGAGCCAGAGTCTATGTGATGACACAGGGAAGAAATGTCATCTCACTTGTCTGGAGATTGAAGAGACTACAAAGAAATTGCATCAGGTGGAAGGTGAAATCAAACTAAAGATTGCTAAAATGACCAAATCTGCTACACTCCAGCTCTATGCTGAATCTTCTTACAATCTCCGAAGTTACCAATCATATCTCTCATATAAAACTTGTCTCGGTAATTCGTATCTCTATTCCCCCGAGTCAAGCCCAATTATCTTCAGCATCGTCCACTTCTCAACCAGCCCAAAAAGAATAAAAAAAAAATTTAAAATTTTTTTCATCTTTTGTGGTGTTTGATTCTAGTTGTTATTTTACTAGTTTAACCTCTTGGTGCTGTAATTGACTATTTTGGATGGATATTTTGAATCTTGTCACTATAATTCATACTTGCATACTATTTTGGGTGTTTGCATATTGCATACATATTGTGTGTTACTCTCATCTCAGTGTCATATCTTTCAGGGAAAGTAATTACTCTTACCAAGTGATACATGTCACCCTTAATGCTTTACTAGATGAATCTTATATTCAGGGGAAGTGACACTCTATCTTTGTACTTTATTCTTTATGTTTGATCTCCTAGGTCATTCATTTGCTCTTTTGTACTGATGACAGAAAGGGGAGAAGTTATGAATGTTAAACAGGTTACACAGTATGCAAAACAGGTTGGAAAAGGTTACAAATAGAACAAGATAGATGTTGTGCATATACACCGTGCAAAAAGGATATACTTATCTCTGTGAATGTTCTGTTGTGTATGTAGTTGTGAATGTCATATTCTGTGAATGATAAGTTGTATCAGGTACAATAGCTATAAAAGTATGTGAGTACGTACAAACAGGATATGCAACCAGGTTTTACAATTGAAAATCTAAGAACACAAGTTCCCATGTTCAACAGGAACAAGATCTGAAAAGAAATATTATTTCTTCCCTAAACCGAACAGGTGAACAATTTCTTTACCTTGAGCATTTTATTAATCTGTATGTTTGGTAATATACTTACCAAAACAGGTTAACTTGAGCATGTTAAAATCGTTATAATCTGAACATGTGTTAAAATTACAAGTTCTGAGCTATTGTGTAGCAATTCTTTATCACAAGCAATATGCTCACTCTTATCATGCCGCTCAAGATTGCCATGCATGTGATTAAGTTCTATAGAAAATCAAGTAGAATCACATGTCCATGCTTTGAAACTATACTTGTGCTTAAATTCAAAATTTTAAAAATGTAATCACAAGTTCTGATATTGTTCGTAATATTGAAGTATCATTTTTTTTTAACTTCAGAACTTACTCTTGATAGAAGAACAAAGGACAAAATTGATAAAATTGTTCTTAGCAAGATTTTACTAAAGAGTAACTAAACTCTAGTTGCTCATCCTTTTTTTTGTCAGAATATTGTTACCTTTGTGGATAGTTTTGTCATCATCAAAAAGGAAGAGATTGTTGAGAAAAACTCCTAAGTAATTTTGAAGTTGACAAAACAATCCAAGTACTCTTATTTTTTGAGATAATGTCGTGGAATACTTGTTTTGCAGATTATCCTTTGATGCGGGGATGCACGGGACTGAATCTGTCAAAAAGATTTTGTTCAGATGGGATTTCTGAATGACTCAGAGGCTAGTTCGAGCTCAGACGTTGAGCAGGGATATCTCAGACGTTGGAATGATGCTCAAGCTCTGAGTGGAGTATGTTGTGGAAATTCTCCTATATTTTGATTCTGACAAAACCTTCAAATAGAAATTGTTTAATGAAATGTGATGCAGGAAGAATGTGTAAGCAGCAGGTTGAGTGATTCCAATTCTGTCGCGCTGACCAAGGGTCAGATGGAAGTGCTTCTGACGAAGGGTCGGATGGAAGCGCTCAGATGGAAGCGCTTCTGACGAAGGGTCAGATGGAAGTGCTTCTGACGCAGGGTCAGATAGAAGTGCTTCTGACGAAGGGTCAGATGGAAGTGCTTCTGTCCAAGGGTCAGATGGAAGTGCTCCTGACGATCTAAACAGTGACGGATGGATCACATCAAATCTCCGTATTACCATTCCGTGCCAACTGATCTAACCCACGTATGGCAGGTTTCCGATCAAGGCAAGTGATATTCGATTATCCTGATATCCCCTCTAATCAATTAAGGGACTTTCTATAATGGGATATCATCTTCTAAGGAATATATCCTTAGGAATCAACTCAAACTTATCACACTTTTGGAAGCTGGAGATTCAGTTGTATGGGCGATTGAATCAGAAGGGTTCAATATCTTACCCAACGGTTTACATATCTTCTGAAGATACAGTCTCGTTCAATCACGATTGATGACGTCCAATCAAGGATTGAAGAGCGATCCCTTGGCTGGAATCCAACGGCTAGTTCGAAGGCAGGGGAGTATAAAAGAAGAATCATGATGGACTAAGGGTAGACAGCGAACAACAATCCAAAGTGCAAGCATAATTTGAGTTTCATCCAAAGAGTATTCTGCATACCTAAAATCCTTCACTGTGAAAATCTGTGTGAGAGAGAAACAAAATACTTGAGCGGTTGTAATCCTCTTGATTCTTCATAGTGAAATCCAGCCGATCGGCTGTCATCGTTGGAGAGTGGACGTAGGCTTAATCTAAGCCGAACCACTATAAATATCGTGTGCAATATTCTCTAAACTCTTACCCTTGCGTTTAGATTTTCTGCACACTATTATACGGTTCTTGTTTCTAATCGTACACTGAACTTTATTCATTCCGCAAGAAATTTCAATTTTGTTCAGAATCTACTATTCACCCCCCTCTAGGAGATATTGCTAGATACATCAATTGGTATCAGAGCAGGTTGCTCATTTTACGAAGTGTTTATTGACTTCAGAGTTAACGATCTACTATGTCTAGCAATCACTCTTCAGGAACAAGCGATTCACACTTTGCCAACAAGCCACCATACTTTGATGGAAAGGATTACAATATGTGGAGCAACAAGATGAAGTGGTTCTTCAAAACCTATGATGATCTGATGTGGGATGTCGTTACAAATGGAATAGTTCCGACAAATGCTACAAATCCAACCTCTGCTGACGGAGTAAATACTATCACAACAATGACTGATGCTGAAAAGGCTAAGAGAAAAGGCCTTGATTCTAAAGCTGTCAATGCCCTATTTTGTGCCTTATCTACTCCTCTTTATAATCGTGTCTCAGAGGAAGAATCATCTAAGGCAATATGGGATAGACTTCATGTTACTTTTCAAGGAACAAATCGTGTGAAAGGAACAAAGCTCAGTATTTTACTAAGTAACTATGAAGCATTTGAAATGAAGCCTGATGAATCTATTGCAGATATGATAGACAGGTTTCAGACTCTGGCAAGTGGACTTGCAAGACAAGGCGCACCTATCGCTGAACCAATGCAAGTCAGGAAGATACTACGTGGACTCACAGATGATTGGAATTACATCAAGCCATCAATTCAAGAATGCCAAACAATCAGACCACTCTCGGTGGATGAGCTAGTCGGAACCTTGCAATCCTATGAAACAGAACGAGCAAACAAAAAGGGAGAACAGAAAGGTAAAAAATCTATTGCCTTAAAAACTGAAATTAATCAATGTTTTTCTGATACAGATGATGAAGATGAGGATGATGAAGAATTAGCCCTCATGGTCAAGAAATTTAGGAAGATGGCTCGGAAAGGCAGAAACATCAAAGGAAAGAAACCTTGGAAGAAGAGTGATGTAAAAATATCAAGCAACGACTCACAAGATAGCAAAGACGTGATCTGCTTCCATTGTAAGAAGGCAGGACATATCAAACCGAACTGCCCAATTTTGAAGAAGGACAAACTCAAGTATGAGAAGTACAAGAAGGCTCTAAAGGCAGAAACTTTAAGTAATTCTGATGAAAGCGAAAATGATTATGCAAACATCTGTCTCATGGCCGAATCAGATTCAAGTTCAGATTCAGAAACTGAGGTATGTTCATCTGAACTCCCTGATGAATTTATTGAATATATTGATGAATTGTGTAGAAACTACAAAGAAGCTCTTGAGAAAGTTTCTTGTTTGAAAAAGGAAAATGCTTCTTTAAAACAACAAAATTTGTCCCAAAAAGAAAAAATTGATTTTCTACAACAAGAGTTTCACCAGATGAAAGAAAATCATGATTTAGTTTCAAAAGAAAATGCTTCCTTGAAAGAAAAAGGTTCTGATATATCAAAAAGGTTTTCACAAAGCTCAGTAACTCTGAATAGCATTATTTCAAAACAAATACCCTTCAATGACTGTCGCGACCCTCTTGAGGTTGTCGGGCTCTCGAGGGCTAATGGGCCGTCCTGTCTGGTCGGACGCGGGCCTCTCCCAAGGCCCATTACCCAAATCGCAACAGAGGTATGCGTGATCGACTTTCAGTGTGGTCTAGTGACATGTGCTAAGTGTGCATGCCATGGAGTCGCCACCAATCATTTTTTTAGGGTATGATTGGACCACCCAATCGAATAGTTGGGAGTTTCTATTCAATTCTGCGAGAACCAGAGAAATGGTTTCGGGGACTTAGTTACACCAACTGTCAGAGTTGACGCCCTTTCGGTACCTAAGTTGACTGAATTTTCTAGCCTGAGATTCATGCGGATGAGTAAGGTATGAACCCTAAATCTAGAAATTCATGTAGATAGGAGTGATTATCCTAGCAATCACAATCAGTAATAAAATGCCCAACTCAAGGAATCTAGATATGCAAATAAATCACATGGCATTCCTAGTAAGGTCCTATTTATCAATCACAGCTCAAGAATGATTTAGTTGTCCTAGCCATTCTACACACGATCTAACCTAAGAAAAGCATTAGGAAGCATCGAAGGAGTTCGAGAGTACTCACATGGGGTTCGCCGTGC
The DNA here is from genome assembly GCA_021437785.1 of Rhodomyrtus psidioides. Taxonomy (NCBI): domain Eukaryota; kingdom Viridiplantae; phylum Streptophyta; class Magnoliopsida; order Myrtales; family Myrtaceae; genus Rhodomyrtus; species Rhodomyrtus psidioides. Next base: position 4,302,559 of record JAILYB010000015.1, on the reverse strand, counting down.
CCTGGTTTGGTCTTGGGCGAGCTATCGAGCTCATGCCGACCCGATTATATTTGGGGATCCACTCAGCGTTTTACACCATGAAATCATGTGAAACAAAAACGAAAATATTCAGCAAGGGGAATTTATTGTAGATGGTGGTCGATCTAATTGGACGTCAAGACTAAAAAAGATGTAGAAATTTACAAATTAAAATACTCGAATGATATTTTTTTGCTAAATTCAACTCTATGCGTCGTGAAGAAACACATGCAATTGAACTTGAATTTTGACTATTTATGAGTTCAAAATGTAAAAGAAATTAAAATAAAAATATTGACTATTTTTCTATATTTTTACGACAGCGAACACTATTTTTCTTCATTTTTCATGTATTTTTCTATTTTTGGAAAATATTAAAAAATATTAAAAAAATATGAAAATTTATTTTTTTTATCAAAAATGGTTCCTTTAGCTTGGTCAAGGCTACCAAAGATGATTTTTTAATTTTTTTTAACTTTTTATAGATTTTTTATGAATTTTTTAAAAATAAACTATGAAAGACTGATCAAAAATCAGGTGTCAACAATGACCGATCTGGGTTAGGTTTTAAAAGGGAAAGTAGCAAAAGAAATATCTTTAAAACTGAATTTCGAAAACCAACGTTTTCCGATTACAAGCATCATTTTCATAAGCATTTTACTAGATCCTACATTCGACAACCTTGTGTGAATTGTGGTGATCCTAGCCATACTAAGGATTACTGCAAGAAAATTTGGAGACCTATTAAAAGGTCAAAATATACTAACAAAGAAGGACCCAAGAAAATATGGGTACCAAAGAAACAGTAAGTTGGTTATTTATTGCAGGTACCAAAGAGAAAGAAGAACAAGTGGTTTCTGGATAGTGGTTGTTCAAGTCACATGACTGGAAATCCAGATGTATTTATATCTTTCTCAGATTGTGATGGAAGAAGCGTGTCGTTTGGAGGAAAGAACAAGGGAAAGGTCATCGGGAAAGGAAATGTAAAGATTGGGAATCTGACCGTTAAAGATGTCTCTCTAGTCAAAGGATTGAACTATAACTTGCTTTCTGTAAGTCAACTCTGTGACTCTGGATATGATATTTGGTTCCAAGATCTAAAATGCACAGGTATGAGCAAGGATAAGAAGCAATCCTTCACGGGACGAAGGCATGGGAACATTTATCTTTTAGATATTAATGCTGACCATGAACTTGTTAAATGTCTTATTTCTGTTAAGGATGAATCTGAACTTTGGCACAGAAAGTTAGGTCATATTAGTGTAAAACATATTTCAAAGCTTTCCAAGAAGGGACTTGTTCGAGGACTACCTCAAACTAAATTTGAGAAAAGTGGACTATGTCATGCATGCACACTGGGTAAGCAGGTAAGAAGTTCCTTTAAGTCCTTAAATCAAGTTTCCACTAAGCATTGTCTGCAGCTACTTCATATGGACATCTTCGAACCAAATAGAACTCTAAGCATTGGAGGTAAGAGATATTGCCTTGTCATAGTTGATGACTTCTCTAGATTTACATGGGTTTCATTTCTTGCTCACAAAAGTGAAGCTTTCATATCCTTCTCAAAATTTGCTAAAAGAATTCAAAATGAAAAGGGTTACACTATTTCCAGTTTGAGAACGGATCATGGGGGAGAGTTTGAAAATCAAAGTTTCTCAGATTTTTGCACTAAGTTCGGAATTCAGCATAACTTCTCTGCACCTTATACTCCTCAACAAAATGGGGTAGTAGAAAGGAAAAACAGATCTTTGCAAGAAATGGCCAGAACTCTTCTCATTGAGAGTAAAATTGCCTCTAACTTTTGGGCTGAAGCCGTTTCAACAGCTTGTTATATCTTAAATCGAATTTCCCTCAGACCTTTTTTCTGAGAAAACTCCCTATGAATTTTTCAAAGAAAGAAAGCCTGATGTTGCATACTTTCATGTATTCGGTTGCAAATGCTTTATTTTAAAGAATGCTAATGATCGAGTTGGAAAGATTCATGAGAGATCAGATGAAGGAATTTTCTTGGGATATTCAACAACTAGCAAAGCCTACAGAGTCTACAACAAATACACTCGTGCTGTTGAGGAATCAGTGAACATCAAGTTCGATGAAAACTACCAGGTTGATGAAACTGAATCCATTCAAACGCATACACTTCATCAAGTCATGAACTCACAAGCAGACTCAGATGTGAATACGGGTTCGGAGAATGTTCAGAAGGAAACTTCCTCAGTTGAAGAAAGACTAGAAATGAACAGAATGAATCCACAATATCCTCAAATGATGGCCTTGACAAAAACTGGAAGCATAAGTCAAGTCATCCAAAGGAACTTATCATAGGTAGCATAAGTGATGGCGTAAAGACAAGATCCAAATTCAAGCAAGCAATGAGCAACATCGCCTTGGTATCTGAATTGGAGCCAAAAAAGATTGAAGATGCATTAGCAGATGAAAACTGGATAAATGCAATGCAGGAAGAACTACATCAGTTCAAGGTCAACAATGTTTGGGAACTGGTCAATCGTCCCAAAAATCGTCCAGTAATTGGAACAAAATGGGTATTCAGAAACAAACTTGATGAGAAAGGACAAGTTGTAAGAAACAAAGCAAGACTTGTAGCAAAAGGATACTCTCAAGAAGAAGGGATAGATTATGATGAAACCTACGCACCAGTTGCCAGGTTAGAAGCCATTAGGCTACTTCTTGCTTATGCTTGTTACAATGACTTCAAACTTTTTCAGATGGACGTAAAAAGTGCCTTCCTAAACGGCTACATCAAAGAAGAGGTATATGTGACATTCTGAAATCCGACCCCCATTTCGAAGAAAGATTTGCCACGAATTGGACTTCGGAATTGGGCATCGGGTATTCGAGGATTCCAACATGAATAAATTGGACGTCACCTCGTCAAGGACCATTAACGTTAGTTTCCGCCCATTATCGATTAGAAAAGTGAAATTCGGACTGACGATTGGAAATTTCCTTTTACTCTTAGATGAATGCCCTTTCCTTTAGAAATAAGTAAGGGCAATTTGGACAATTGCTACACCCCCATTCTTGGCCGAAAACCTAAGGGTAGTATGGTCATTTGACCACTAGATTTTTAAGAGTGGATTTGACCAATTGACTTGACATTTTCCCCTTAACCTACTCCTACCAACTTGTCACTCAAGCCTACTATTCATGTCATTCAACCTACCAACCACCCCACTAAGCCTTTCCCTCTCATATTTGGATATCTTCTTTCTCTCCCCCTCACTCCATCATTCTCTCATTTTTTTCCCTCTTCCCCATCAAGCTCTCTCCCCCTTCCTCTCGGCTCCCTCACGGCCACGCCTTCACCGACACCACCGCCATCACCTCTCCTCCTTGGTCCATGAGAGAGCCGCCGACCAAGCCGGGAGCCGCACGATCGCCCTTGATCCGAACCAAACTGTGGGGAACCGAGGGTTGTTCTTGGTTGTTCTTGAGGTAGGTGACTTCTAGAGTTTAGATAAACATGTTAGGGAGTTAGGGACTTGAGTTAAGAGTAGTATTGATGTTGTTCTTGGCCGTTTTATGGTTAAACTCCTAGGAGCCGAACCTGTTCATCGTCGGACCAGATTTGTCACGCCGCTCCAACCGCCACTTCAACCAATTTACTTGACTCAATCGCCTTGGTAAGCTTGTCCTAACCTTTAGTTAGTACCTTGTGTATGGAAGGACCAAGTGAGGTTAGGTTAAATGGATTTTATGGGCCGGTCAATGTAGAACAACTAGGGACCGAAAGTGTGATCCTAGGACAAGTTGTGATAGTCCTTTTGTAACACTTGAAAACTTGGAACCATGTTGGCAACTAGACTAGAGGATATGTGCATGTGTGGGCCGAATGCTTGTGTGTGCCTATGATGTAAGCGAAGAATGTTTTGAACTTGATTAAGTTGATGGATACTTATTTGTACCTAAGTATATTCGGTCTTGATGAGATTTAATGTGGATTATTTGATACGGTATGTGGATTATTTGACACGTGGAATATTTACGTGGATTAATTGGCACGTAGATTATTCGTTATGTGGATTATTTGACACGTGGAATATTTACGTGGATTAATTGGCACGTAGATTATTCGGTATGTGGATTATTAATTGGCACGTAGATTATTCGGTATGTGGATTATTTGATACGTGGAATATTTACGTGGATTAATTGGTACGTAGATTAATTGTTATGTGGATTATTTGACACGTGAAATATTTACGTGGATTATATGGCAAATGACTATATTAATATGATAATGACCACGTGACGAAAATAATGATTGATGCCTTGAATGGTTAAATTGCTCAATTGATTTTACTCAATCGTACTTATTTTTAAGCATGAGCTTATTGGATGAGAAATCCTGAGGCGCCTATATGACGCGGGATTGAGTGATGAGAAATGCCTGAGGCGCCTTTACGACGCGGGCTAAGTGATGAGAAATGCCTGAGGCGCCTTTAGGCTAAGTAATGAGAAATACCTGATGCGCCTATATGACGCAGGTTAATCATTGAGGAATGCCTGATACGCCTATATGACGCGGGCCTAGTCATGGAAATTATGGTGATATCAAGTGTGAGCACGCTGTTTACGATATAAGTCATTTAGTGCCAAAGTACGAAGTCCAATCTGGATTTGAAATTGCTGCTAATGCTTTGCTTGCTTTAGTCGTTTTATGCCAATTGTTGCATTCTGGATTTATTAGTCATTGCATGTGTAGGTTAGTGTCTGGAAGTACTAAGTGCCTAGCCTAGGGTTAGGATTAGCTTATTGAGATTTATCTCACCCCGTCGTGGGACCCATTTTTCAGACCCCAAGCCTTGACCCCGATGGTCATCTGGAGAATCCCGATGCTGAATTTGAAGCTGGAGAGTCTGGACTAAAGTCGATGGATGTTGTCAAACCAGAGGCGTAGGAGAGTCGTACCACTTCTTTTCGAATGTTTCCTAGAAATAAACAGTTTGAAGTTTAGGACAGACCTAGTCATGTTTTGTGAGTTCAAGCTGAATATTGTAAACTGGCATGTTATAATTGTGTAGATTACATCCTAAGTCACCTTGTCGTAGTTTTATGTATGGAGTCTATTTATCGCTTCTGCATGTGCATTTCATTTCGCGAGTATATTGATAGAAGATTCGATCCTTGGGACTTCTCGCGAAGGACGAGCAGGAAAGGATGTTCGCGCGCCATGAAGGACGCGGGGCGTGACAGTATATGTTGAACAACCTCCTGGTTTCGAAGAACCTAAAGAAACGGATCTGGTATATGTCTTAAAAAAGGCACTCTATGGATTGAAACAAGCACCCCGCGCCTGGTATGAAATGTTAAGTAACTTTTTATCTCAACACAGCTTTACTAAAGGTAATGTAGACACCACTCTTTTTATTCAAAGAAAAGGTAAAGATATCCTTTTAGTTCAAATTTATGTTGATGATATTATATTCGGCTCCTCTAATGAACTTCTCTGCAAGAAATTTTCTAAAGCAATGCAGGATGAATTTGAGATGAGTATGATGGGAGAATTACGGTTCTTTCTTGGTCTTCAAATTCATCAATCTCAGAAAGGAACATTCATATTTCAAGAGAAGTATGCACTGGAAATAGTAAAGAAGTTTGGTCTGGAGAATGGCAAGAAGACAGAAACTCTTATGTCTCACTCCTCTAAATTAGATAAAAATGAAGATGGAAAGGAAGTTGATCCCAAACTATATCGGAGTATGATTGAATCATTACTCTATCTCACAGCTTCAAGACCAGACATTCTATATAGTGTCTGCCTATGTGCAAGATTTCAGTCAAGCCCAAGAGAATCACACCTATCAGCAGTCAAGAGAATAATCAAATACATAGGGACTTATCCCAACTATGGTTTGTGGTATTCTAAATCTTCTGATTTTATACTAAAGGGATATTCAGATGCAGATCTTGCAGGTTGCAAAGTTGATAGAAAAAGTACATCTGGAACTTGTCAGCTCATGGGAAACATGCTTGTCTCATGGTATTCAAAGAAGCAAAATACAGTGGCACTCAGTACAGCTGAAGCAGAATACGTATCTCTTGGAAGTTGCTGCACTCAAATACTTTGGCTAAAACAGCAGCTCAAAGACTATGGTGTTGAAGAATCAACTGTGGAAATTCTATGTGACAACACAAGTGCATAAATCTCACAAAGAATCCTGTACTTCACTCAAGAACAAAGCATATTGAGATCAAGCATCACTTCATACGTGATCATGTTTAGAACCGTGATGTTAACATTCAATACATTGATACGAAAAATCAACTTGCAGATATTTTTACTAAACCTCTTGATAAACAGAGTTTTAATTTTATTAGAAATGAATTATCCATCATTAACCTTCCTTCTTAAGTATACCTTAGAACAGGGAGCATCAGAAGGAACGTCAGAAGAAGAGTCAGAAGGAACTTCAGAAGGAGAGTCAGAAGGAGCGTCAAAAGGAGCGTCAGAAGGAGCATCAGAAGGAACGACAGAAGGAGCGTCAGAAGGAGCGTCAGAAGGAGCGTCAGAAGGAGCATCAGAAGGAACGTCTGTTGACACCTGATTTTTTTTACCATTTATTATTGTGATTTTTATTCTTTAAAATTAATTAAAAATATCAAAAAAGGTCATAAAATCACAAAATCAACTTTGGAAGCCTTGGTTTAACCTTAGGAACCAATTTTGAACAAAAAATATTTTTCGGTATTTTTAATATTTTTCGAGTTTATTTAATTATAAAAATACCCAAAAAATCAGAAAAATACCATTCGTGGTCAGAAAAATACCCAAAAATATTCGATAATTTTTTTTTAATTTCCTCTTCAAGTGTGTCACTTTAAATCTCAAAAATTCGGCTCGGGTCACTATGTTCCTTCACAAACATAAACCCGAACCGAACCTAAAAAAAATCATTTTCGAGTCTTTTAGTTTTCAATTCTCACTTTTTATAAGCTATGACATTGGATTCTAAAGTCTTAAAGTGCAATTAGGTCAATTTGCCCTCCAATTTAATCAATTTTTACCAAAAGGGCTTAATTGCACATTTTTCTTTCAATTAGTCCCCGGTTTCACGGATGTATACGTATGCTCTACGTATTTATACATCATACGTATTTATACGTTATGCATATTTGTATTGTTTGGTAACCTCTTTAACTCTTGTAATAATAATAATGGTTATTATTTTTAACACCTTTGTTAGTGCCTTTTTTAGCATTTTTGTATTGTGAGTGCTATTTTTAAATAGCATTTTTGTATTATAAATTGTGAGTGCTATTGTTAGTGCTATTTTTAAATGACATTTATTTATCATAAATTGTGAGTGCTATTGTTAGTGCTATTTTTAAATGGCATTTATTTATCATAAATTGTGAGTGCTATTATTAGATAGAATTTATAATTGTTAGTGCTATTTTTAAATAGAATTTTTGTATTATAAATTGTGAGTGCTATTGTTAGTGCTATTTTTAAATAGCATTTTTGTATTATAAATTGTGAGTGCTATTGTTAGTGCTATTTTTAAATGTCATTTATTTGTGAGTGCTATTATTAGATAGAATTTATAATTGTTAGTGCTATTTTTAAATAGAATTTTTGTATTATAAATTATGAGTGCTATTGTTAGTGCTATTTTTAAATAGCATTTTTGTATTATAAATTGTGAGTGCTATTGTTAGTGCTATTTTTAAATGTCATTTATTTGTGAGTGCTATTTTTAGATAGAATATATAATTGTTAGTGCTATTTTTAAATACAATTTATTGGAAGGTATTTTTGGCTATAAAAGGATGGCAAGAGTTTTGAGGTTAAAGGGGAGAGACATTTTGTAGAGTGTGCAAATTTTTGAGAGCTTAGAGAGAAGAACACAAACACTCTCTATATTCTCATAATCTTGAGCGAGCAAAATATACTAAGTTCGGAATATTGATTCCGCATATTGCTAGCACAATTGTTGTGGAGTTATTAGTCGTCTCCCCGTTCGTCAATTGGTGGTGCGTCCGAACTAGATGCCTAACACTTGTGGAGGCTGAGATCGAAGAACATCGAACCGACACCTCCGTTTAAGCACGCTACGAGAGGTAATCTATTTACTCCCTTTGAGACTTTGTGATTTTTTTCGATTGAAATGCACGAAGTACGCCTCTGGAGATACATGTGTGGGTTGTTATTTATTTCCGCTACGTGTTACGTGGATCCCAACAGTGGTATCAGAGCCAATCCTTAGGTGTTTTCGTGCATTTAATTGATTTTTTGCAATTTTTGCAATACTATGGCCAATATGTATTAACGAATTGTTCGTCTTACATGGCTAATGGAGATTGATTATTTTATATGATAAATTAATCAACGTAGCAAAAATTGAGACTAAATCAATTTTGAATCGAAAATTTATGGCTATCTTATTTTACGTAAAAATTCTGAATATGATTCAACGTAGAATTTTTATTGTGCCTTCCTAAGTTTTAAATTGTGAATTTATTACTTACGTGAAAGGGTGGTGATCATGGAAAAATCCCTAATCAATGTGATTGATGTATATATGAATGTATGATGATTATTTATATATTTGGGGTTGTAATTATTAAATGGAGGCTGCGTACTCCTTTTATTTTTCATGTAATCTTTATTTTTAGCATAGTCAATTGTTGATGTAAATGCTACGAGGATTACGTGGAGGAGCCTTTTAAGTCGGCGAGCTCTTTGGGGCCCAATTCTTGAAGAGTTCAAGAAACCAAGAAGAAGCAAAGAGCGGCTCTCCGTTATTAAAATATTAAAATGATTATATGTGGTCTCATTGGCTCGAGACCCATTAAATCATAATTCCATGATCACCACGTAGGATAGATATTTATGTGATTGACATCTATTTATTTATTATGATTACGTGAGCATGTTAAACTGGTTAATGTGCAAAGTCAGACTTACCTCACCCAAAATTGTGCCTGCATGAAATCCTAGTTAGGAAAATCACTCGCATTAGGTACCGAAAGGGCGTTGGTAACGACACCAGCGTAACCAAGTCCCCGAACCCAAAATCTCTGGTTCCGTAGAACTGATCGATCTCTCCCAATCGATCGGTAAGGTTTCCGGTCTACCCTCCAAGAAAGACCGGTGGCGACTCCAAATGCATGCACAATTTGCACATGCCACCACGACCACACTGAAGGTCGAAAGCGATCGACTCTTATCGTCGAAGAATACTCCCGCCGCGATTTGGTATGGGCCTGGGAGGGCTCGCGCCGATCCAAGACCCGTGATCGGTAATCCATTAGCCGCGTCCGCTTCCGGACGGGTCGCGACAGCTGGCGACTCCACTGGGGACTTGTTCTAGAAACTATGGTTCTAGACCTCAAGTGGACTTAGGCCGTAATAAAAATTGAGTGATTTTTCTAACCCTACAGGCGCTCTTGAAGGTGAGGTAAGTCCGCTCACGATAGGTGTTATATGTTTTTGCAGATTGGAGTAATAAGGGGTGTAGTCTGTGATTAACTTTATTTTACGCAGGTGTGGCGTAGGAATGTATGTTGTGTGGATGATTTGAAGTGCTGATTGATAAATTGTTGTGCATGACTTGCATTGTGATGATCACGACACATGGACACACACAGCCGCGCCTAAAACCCCAGGCGCCGCCTTTAGGAACACAATAGAAGGAATTGAAAATGGAATCTCCGTGAGGAAAAACACGGGGTAATCCACTTCTCAATTCCGCTCGCTTCGAACTATGGATTGAGTCCCAATGCAACGATAGTTGTGCAATGGAATCGGCTCTTTCTAGAACCCGAGGTGGGAACCTTAACCTTAGGTGCCAAACCCTCTGATTTTTAGAAGTTCACCATCACTTGTCTCATGCGCATGTCTTTGGGCGGTTGGTACACCTAAAATCGCACATAAGTCGACGAGTTGGGTTGGTAAGACTCTCTATCCCTCAAAACTATTACAGTTCATATAAATATAGGCATTTCATTCATTGCATTCTGGTGATTAGATTAAATGCCATTTCAAGGATAGATGCATGTGTTTTTCCCAAACGTCCTTGATAGAAGACGAGGAGGATGATATCCCATGGCGAACACCGAGTGAGCAACAAAGGAGCCTACTATGGACATTATTGAGATATCGTCCAATGAAGATGACGAGTTGGGGCAAGTGATCCGGAAGTCACAGATCGAACTTGGGGCATCCTTAAACGTTAGGATCACATTCCTTGGTTTCATTTTCCATTACTAGTCCTCTTGTATAGGGTTTATTTTTATCGAGGCTTTCTCTATCTCACCCCTTAGAGTGATTGTATTAGGGATCTATTGGTGTATACATTCAGATGGAACTCGGTTGTATTTCTTTTGACGTGTCATGGGAATGTGATAGTGGCATTTTCTCTAATCATCCGAATACTCCCAAGTCAAGTTTATAATTCCTTTAGAGGAAACTAAAGTTGAAAATCTTACACGACCTTTTTGGTCGTACAGGGTAATCCAACCCCAATTTCGCTAGAAGGAATTATACACTTGAATTGGTCCATGCATGTCATACGTCACTAAGTAATCCACGATAATTGATCAAGAGTATTGACGTTATTTCGAATTTAATGACGAGATAGATGTCCAAATTGCTCTCGTTCTTAACAAAACGGCCTTGATTTGGATGCCGTATCTTCAATTAAATTTAAAAACACGTCGTTATGCCTTGCATTTTTGACTAATTCGCTCTTCTGAATGTTGGTCAAAAGCAATTATCGTGAATTACATTCCTTTCAATAGTATGCTTTCTTTCGAGGAATATTGATAAAAACTTTTCGCACAAGATTAAAACCCTTGTAAAAGTTCTTGTCATTATTAATTACGAGCAAGCATAAGATTGAAAGGGGTCTATGCTTTCTTTTTCAGATTATTCCTTTTGACTCGGTCTTTTCATTTGCAGGTGAAAAACAAGTAGCATAAAGAAATCTTTTCTTGGATAAGTCTGAGGCTATTCTTTCATCTGACCATGAGTGAGTTAGAAAATCAGAACACATCTACTCGACTTATTATGGATCGGCTCATCCAAGTCTAAGATGTCCGGATGCTCGAAGAAATGGATCATATAAAAGCTAAAACAAACACAGGGGCTTTCATTCATTCTTGCCCAAACCAGATCATACAATTCATTGGGGTGGAAAAGTAAAGCAGAAGTGAGCCCTAATCAACGACACAAAGGAGCCCAGCTGGCCCTCCAGGTTATGGATGCTTTGTTTATACGCACCACTCCGCGTATCATGGTCCGCAAGCCTGAGGTGGAGGCGTTTGCGTTCATCATTGACTGCAACAACCTGAGTCTCGTGATCTTCGGCGACTGCTTCCAAGTCCCGAACAAGTCCATTCTCACGAGTTATATCCTCGTTTATGCCGTTGAGCCTTTCTTCCAGCCACTCGCTCCGATTCCTTAGCAGGGCATTACGTCGATCGCGCTCATAGGTAGCCAGAGATAGAGCTAAGTCCTCCACCAGATTCCTCCTCTCGCGTAGCAATGTCGAAACCCGCTCTTTGGCGAACTCAACAGCCTTTTTGTGACTATCGGCCAGGTAGTCAGCCAACGCTAGGCGGTCGGACTGATCCTCATAACGGGCTCGCAAGACACGAGCCACGGTAACTCCCCGATGAGCAGCGCGGTAGACCTCCAAGGAGTTCGTAAAGAGCGTTGGAAAAATATTGTATTCCCTCCCCAACGCGGGTACCCTCGAGGGAGGTGATGTCCAGGTCCCCGAACATGACTCTGATCTCATCCTCGGTTTCGGGATGATCGGCTATGTGAGCGTAGCCTCGACCCAAGAGGTTATAGAACTCTTTCCATCGAGTCAAAGCTTCGGCTGAGAAAGTGTGAACTTGGGAAGAAGCCATTTTCGACGGAGATGTGTGTAGTGGAGCGATTAGAGGATGGAAGCAAATTATATGAGAGCGTTAATCTCCCAAACACCAACTCCGCATTTTATAGCGTCTCGAGAGTGGAGAAAAGTTGCAGCAATAATGCTTGTGGAGCCGGGTTAATTAATGTAAAGCGAGGGCTGCTCCTCCCGTGAATCATCAGACATGTCCTGATCCGCAATTTCAGGCCTGACAAATTCGGTCTCGCCATTATTAAAGCTGGGAGGGAGGCGAGCGCAACTATCGAAGAAGCCGCGAAAGGATTGTGTTGTTCCATCACGCATGAAGCTGGGCGGCGAGTGAACAGCTCTGCCACTTAAAAAGAGAAGACAGTGTTGAACAGGCATGACTATTGAGGAAAAGTGAAAGGCGAGCGCAACTATCGAAGAAGCCGCGAAAGGATTGTGTTGTTCCATCACGCATGAAGCTGGGCGGCGAGTGAACAACTCTGCCACTTAAAAAGAGAAGACAGTGCTGAACATGCATGACTATTGAGGAAAAGTGAAAGGCGAGCGCAACTATCGAAGAAGCCGCGAAAGGAATGTGTTGTTCCATCACGCATAAAGCTGGGCGGCGAGTGAACAGCTCTGCCACTTAAAAAGAGAAGACAGTGCTGAACAGGCATGACTATCGAGGAAAAGTGAAAGGCGAGCGCTACTATCGAAGAAGCCGCGGAAGGATTTGGTTACCCCTTCGTGTCGGAAAGCTGAGCAGGAGGTAAACAGTTCCGTCGTTTCAAAAACAGAACGCTGAACAGACCTAGCTTTCGAGGAAAAGGAGGCAACAAATCGAAAGAGCGAGTATACAAAAGAGAACAGAGAACCCCGAGTGACGAGTTCGTTGAAAGACCTCAAATTCTCTAGAATCAGATTCGACATCGAAGCCATGGAACTCAACATCGCCGGTGACGAACATCAAGATCGCAGTGGTGACGACGGCAGTGGCCACGACGCTCAACCCCGGAAAAGAAAAAGTCGCCAGCGCTACGCTCGGAAAGAAATCCAGGAGCTTGAAGCTTTCTTCGATGAATGCCCTTGCCCAAACGAGGAACAAAAGATTGAATTGGGCCAGAAGCTGGGAATGAATCCTATGAGAATCCATTTTTGGTTTCAGAATAGACGTTTCAGACTAGGTGTCCAACACAGGCGTAAGGAGATCACGGCCCTAAAAGAGCAGAACCAAAACCTTCAAATGGAAAACATGTGGTATGAGAAAATTCTCAGTACTATTACCTGCCCTGACTGCGGTGGCCCTACCACCCTCAGTAAATTGTTCCCCAATAAGCCTTCTACGAAGATGGAAGGTGCTCATTTATCCCCCTGCTCCCTTGAGCCATCTCCGGTACAATCAGATCCTGCTAATGGCGCGCATGAACAGATCGATCCTACAGAAATTATACCAGTGTCTTCGGAGGAAGAAGATACGTGTCGTTATGATCGGAGTCACCTCATCGAAGCCCATGAATCTCCTCCACAACAGCTTCCGGTAAGATCAGATACGGTTCAAGAGGAGTTAGAGGTTAGTCGGCAGGCTATCTACGCCACTCTGGACGACGAGAAGAAGAAATTCACTTGGCCCCCGGAGCTTCATCTCAAGTTCTTGGACGCAGTTCGACAGATAGGACTCGACTTCATAGGTCCGACAAGCATACTTAGGGTCATGAACGTACCGGGACTTACCAAGCAATTAGTCGCGAATCACCTTGGTTGCTACAGAAGGGCGTTAGGACAGCGTTATGCAGAACTGAATCCGAGCAATAGACTCGGCTGCGAACCCAGCACCCTTATGACAAATGAGGCCCGGTCGAATCTGGACGACTATTGGGGATTTGATCAGGATATCCTCGCGAGTCATTTCAATATTCCTCAAGAACACGCATCACAAGTGCAACGAGTAAGCACTCCTCCGTCCGAGCAGCAGCTAGTCAGTGTTCATCCTGTCGCAGATCAGCCCACCACGCCCAGTGCTCAAGGGTTTGCCCAATCAGAGCATATGGCTTCAGATGATCTAATGGGAGAAAGCTTGGAGCACTCTTATTTCTCTAATCCCCAAGTGGGAGATGCTTGTGGTAGTCAATCGATCAAATCTCCTCTTATAATCCCAGACAAAGATGGAGGTTCCAGTTCGAAGAACCCGTCGGGCGATGCAGCTCAACCTACACATCAATCGTTCGAGGGGTCGGGTGATTTCTTCGATGAAGGACTTGATACCTGGTTCGATCAGTTGGAAGCTATTAAAGGTTGGCAACCATGATCTGCACTTGGTAATGGCACACCTAAGCTGAGGCCAGACTGGTTAGTCATTGGACATGCCCCAAGAAAGAAGGGGATGTACGCGAGAATGATGTATCTCCTATTGTAAAGTTCTCATCGGTGCATGCGTTTGTTTCTTCAATAGCTAGAGTTGATTCTGCATAATGTTTTTCGCAAACGTCATCTCGTGTGTATACGGTAATTCCTTGTTATTAAGTTCAAGGTAAAATCAGCCCCGACGCGTGAAGGCAGAATTGATAGCATGGGTTACTAGCAGAATGTGATCGAGCTCGAAAGTGAAAGATTACTAGCGGCCCCAAACGCAATGACCGCAAAATCAGGGGCAATCTTTAAGTTTCGAGCAACTACAAATCTATTTCTCACGAGGCATTCAGGTCAATCAAATATAAAGCGTCGGGCTGTGAGAATGATGCGTAGTCAATCTGTTGACACAGGCGAAAAAGGAGTCGCGTAGATCCGAAAGCAAAAACCTTTCTTGGCTAGTCAACAATGCAGAATGAAAGAGCATATATAAACAAACTCGCATTTATTTCATTCAGCAGGAAAGTTTACAAGTGGATCACTGAGGGGGAGCAGTAAACCCAAAATGAGTTCTGACAAGCATCACAAAAAAGCTTAACTGACTCTCCATGCTATCCATGCCTTGCTTACAACCCACACTCCGGGAATCGAGGTCTACAAGCTTGAAGAAAAGGAGACGACATTTCTCCTTAAGTTCGTTCACCTTGGTGTCATAGTACTCGAACTCAAGCTCTAAGTCATGAGCCAGCACCCTCCCGCGAGCTATATCCATGCTCAGGTCTTCAAGCCTTTCCTCCAACCAGGCACACTGGAACCTCAGCACGAAGTTGTGCTGGTCTTGCTCAAAGGCGGTGTCAAAAAGAGCCAGACGCTCCACCAAGTTGTCCCTCTCACGGACCAGCATCGAAACCTGGGCGTGGGCGTATTCAACAGCCCTTTTATGGTTATCGGCCGTCAGCATGGCCAACATCAGGGACTCAGTTCGGTCCTGATAACGGGCTCGCACGATACCAGCCAAAGTGACCTCCCGGCTAGCAACTTCGTAAGCCTGCATGAAATTGTTAAAGAGAGTTGGGAAGATCACAAACTCCCTTTGCAGTTTCGTACCTTCAATACACGCAGTATCCAGGGCCGGAATCAGAGTACGAACTTCAACCTCAGCTTCAGGATGATTGTTTATGTAGCCATAACCCCTACCCAAGAGGTGGTAAAATCTCTCCCATTGGGTCGAAGCTTCAGGTAAGGCAACAGGCATAGAGGAGGAATCCATATGTGATGGAATGACGGAGAAGAGAGTGAGAATGTGAAGAGTGTTTGAGAGGCTGAGTCTGATAAGGCTAAAGTGTTAATCTTCTTGACATCAATCTATCACCTTATAAATGCTCGAGTACAGGGAGAAGTGGTAATAATATTTTATGTGCAGTAGAGCCAAGCGGGTTTCGTTAATGCATCCCCGATGAGTCACGAATCCACCACCGTCCTGTGATCTCGGGTTTTACGAAACATAATGGCGCCGAAAGGTGGGCAGGCTTGTTACTCTAGAGACTGGGCCAGGGGGACAAGCGTAGTGCTCGACAAAGCGAAATCAACGCAAGAGATCTTCAGGCTCCGTTCACGTAGAAAAGAGCAAAAAAGGACAAAGTGGGAATTACGAAGCCTTGAGAAAAACGCTCGTCAAGTAGCCATCACAAAAGGACGAAGTGGGAATCTCGAAACATTGGGAAGAGCGCTCGTCGGGTAGCCATCACCTTTGATCGAAGAACGGTGATCCGGCTCCTTTAACCTCTCAGAATTTGCAGAGAAAGTGAAGATCCAAGGAGGAACAAAGAAAGCTGAGTTAAAGGAAAATCAAACAGTGATATCCCGGTCAAAATGTTCAAGGGATTCTGTCATTTACTGGAAGCGCCAGACTTGGAGGTCTCCGAGCTTGAGCTGCTGGAAGAGTTTGAAGATCTCAGGACCGAACCTGACACGAGGGCCATGGAGACCGATCCTTCTAATGATGAAACCCGCGGCTTGGTTAACGAGAACAGTACCCGCGACGGTTATCAGCGTCAGAAAGGGGAATATCTCAAACGCAACACTTCAGGTCAAGTCCATAAACTCGAATTGTTTTTCAGGGAATACCCCTATCCGGACATGGAACAGAAAATCAAAATGGGCCAGGAGATAGGGTGGGAGCCTCGGAAGGTCAAGTGCTGGTTTGAAAACAAACGAACCCGGCTGAAGCAGCAACGCGATCGGCACGAGTTAGCGGTTGTAAGGGAGGAAAATGAAAAGCTTCGAATAAAAAACACTCAGTACAAAAAAGCTCTAAGCATCGCTATTTGCCTGGAGTGTGGTAACCCTGTTCCCACGGACGGAGTATTCACTGAAGAGCCAGATCTGGGGGTTTATAATGCTCATTTGTTGCAATGCCCTTCGCAACATCTTTCGGAACAGGCGGGTACCGCCGAGGATCTACAAGAGGAAACTAGTGCTATAAGGTCAAAGTCGACGCCCATTGTGGAAGGGAACATGCGTCATGACAAGTCGGGTCCGCTCGATGATGAACTCACCATCATGACCAGCCGATCTGAGACCACTAAATCCCCTCCAGAGCAACCTCCAACACGACCAGATTCCGAGAAGAGTAACCGCCAAGTTGCTGACACCACTTCGGCTAGCAAGAAAATAAGATTTCGTTGGACCCCGGAGTTTCATAGCAAATTTGTTGATGCAGTTCAACAGTTGGGGATCAGTTTTGCTTGCCCATTGCGCATACTCGAAATCATGAACGTGCCGGGACTGACTAAAAATATGGTCAAGAATCACCTTTGGCGCTACAAGAAACTACTGAGAGATGGACGAGCGTCGCTAGACCAAGATAGAGGCGGTTCAACACGACCAGATTCCACGAAGAGTAGCCGCCGAGTTGCCAACCCTACTTCGGCTAGCAAGAAAACAAGGTTTTATTGGACCTCGGAGCTTCATAGCAAATTTGTTGATGCAGTTCAACAGTTAGGGATCAGTTTGGCTCGCCCATCGCGCATACTCAAGATCATGAACATGCCGGAATTGGATAGAAATAAAGTCAGGAACCACCTTTGGTGCTACAAAAGACTACTGAGAGATGGACGAGTGGCGCTAGACCAAGAGAGAGGCAGTTCAAGTTTAAACGATGAGCATGGCTGTGATCGCAATCCTCATGAAGCAGGAAGCATCCAATCACCTCTTAACACCGATGGGACTGACAATTACACGGTCGATTGTTCAGGCATCAATCAGAGAACTCCCATGGGTTATCCCAGTACTCCTCAGGAGTATGTACCGCAATTTCAGCAAATCGGGACTCCCCAGTCTGAGCACCGACTGGCCGTTAATACTAGTCCTACAGCGGATCTAACACTGGCAGGAGATGCACATACAATCTTGCGAGACGATTACGGAGATTCCGGCTCGAAGAATCAGGTGGTCCATGACGAAAATGGCAAAAAGATTCCTTCTCCAGTAGTCGACAATACTCAACCTGAGTGTCAGTCGCTCGATGGTTCAGACGATCTCCTTGAAAACATCTATTCTTGGTTCGATCGGCTGAATTCCCCCCTGAGTTACCCTGGTACTCCCCAAGAGTATGTACAACAATTTCAGCAGGTATGGACTCCCCAATTTGAGCACCAACCGATCGTTAGTGTTATTCCTACGGCGAATCCAGCATCGGGTACAAACCTACTGGACAACGATGAAAATACCAACTCGAGAAGTGAGGTTGTTCATGTCGAAAGTAGTGTGAGGAACCCATCGCCAACGGTTGAGGATGCCCGACTTGGGCGTCAATGGCTTGAAATTTCAAGCGAGTCCCTCAGTGAGCAACTCGGCGTGTGGATCACGCATAAACCGAGAAACCAGGTTGTTCATGCCGAAAATGGGAGAAGTCCGTCACCAGCAATTAAGGATGCTCAACTTGGACGACTCGAGCGGTCGGACGATCTCCTGAATGAGCAACTCAGCCTATGGGTCAAGCATTTTGGAACAAGTGCATCTTCGCAGTCGTGACCGGTACCGGCGACCGGACATCTGGTTCGAAGCTCGTGTGCTAAATCATTAGAAGGCTCAAGAGAGTGAGAGGTGAATACATCGAATGAATGTGTTACGGATTTCGTTGTAAAGTTCCCGCGGGAACATTGTAATTAACGCTGAAAACTAACCGCTCTGAGTGTCAACATTACCCTTTGAACGTCTTCGAGCCAAGGGCCATGGATTAATCACTTAATCCGTGGAGCAAATTCCATGAACGATGACTATCACCCGCGGAGCATAATGGGATCTACCCCCATTCAGCACGAAATACGTTTGGTCACGAAGCCTCCCATTTGGTAAAACGATGTATCGTTCCTAAACGATCTTCAACCGAATACCAAAGTAATGTCTCATTTCTTTCCCTTCTCAGGTGTTAAACGTGGATAAATCACCCAAGGAGCCATCTGTTCAAATAACAAAACAGACGTTGCCCAACCGGGGGCAGCTGAACCATTGATATTGCAAATATTCCAAGCATGGATAAGCGGATTTGATAGACGTGGTTCATATCAATACGCGACGTCAGAACGGGATGAGAACCAAGAGTAAAGTTGTATTGTCCCAATTTGTCTTCAATTTGGGAATATGAGTTAACACTTGCTATTTATCCTTGATAGGGACTCACCATCAAGGAGGACAAATTTTGACAACCTGTGTGCACTCGCAGGGGCACACGACCGAGGGTAAGATGTATCGTTCTAATTTTTTGAAAAATTCATGAACGAACAATAACATGTTTCTTCCGCATTTTCAGGGATCTCCAGCCGCGGGGGACAGGTAAGTATCCCTTTCCCCAATCCATTGAAAATGTTGAATAAAAAATAGAGAAGAAAAGAAAAGCTTTTAGAATCTGATGTCTAGAAAAGACATAGGATTCTAACTTCATTGGCATTCATGTTTTGAAACATGAGGTTATCTGAACATGCATTGGGCATCATAAAATCCCATTGACTGGTAAAATTTTTGGAGAAAACGAAAGAGATTTTTCCAATCAAAAGTTGTTCAAAACTTTCAAAAGGACGTTTTCTCAAAAGACGAGAGGCAAAGCCTAGTCCAAACATGTCCTATACACACTTAAGAGAGAAATGGAGCGGATAAGACAGCAGAATCTGGACCTACGGAAGTAGGGACCATTCGCAGCGATTACATGGGTTGGGACGACAGAGGCATTCGTTTCATATCCCCCAAACACTACAGGTGACCGTTGATAACCCCTTTGAACGGCGGTTTTCATTCTTAACCCTGTCAAGAACCACCCCACATCGGGGCAAAATGGAGGTGAGTCCAGCAGCATCAGGAGAAAATGGTTAGAAATTTTCTTGCTCGGACTAACATTAATCTTTGTGTGTTGTTTATATGGTAATCCAAGTGCCATAGGATGATGAGAAGCATTCATTTCTCTATCCCACACACCGAATCCTTTGCATAGCCAAGTTGAGCCTGCAGAATCATTTCATAAACCCGTTGGTGATCATTGCACATTCCAAGACGGATGCAGCATCACTTCAGAAACGAAGAAGTTCAAGACTTAGGGTTTGCAAAAGAATTCCTAAGTTAATGTTTAACCTTGTTAGACCTTTGATCATAGGTCTAACGCGATCCTATGAAGATGAGAAAAAGTGGGATTTCAAAAATGAATGAGAAAAATCCACGGCATCGAGAAAAAGCAAAGTGCCTGGTAAAAGCAAGGCCGATGCTCATGAAAGCTGTTTGCTTGATCCCCAGTGAAACTTGGATGAAAAAAAAAATTCTTAAAGGAGTCAAATAAAAAAAGCTGCTCCCCAAATGCTGCCAAGCACAGAACAAAGACATGGAGAGAGTCGGTCTCTGAATGCAACAAGGGACGCTCTCTAAAGAGCTGGTGCACACCTCAAAATCGGTTGTACACCTCAAAAACTAAAGATGCAGAAAGGAAAAGACAGGAGGTAAATCAGCAATGATCACCAATGTCAAACTCGTCATGAATTCTGGGCCAAAAACAAGCCTTTTTCGGTCCCCAATCCTACCAACATCATAACCCTGAAACAGTCTTCTCTGACTAAGACACTTGGGTTAACATACAGCTCAGCTCGAAGAAGTACGAGCAAGACTATTTCTTTCTCATTTTGCAGGGTTCTTGACTTGTAAACCCGGAGCAGATGGTGAAAACTTTCATTCAATGACCTTGACTCAAAAGTGAGTCCCCCTTGAAGACCAATATCCAAGCCCAACATTACGGTCCCGTGGAAGACCTCCCGACCGATCAAAATGTATGCGCTGCGAATGAGCCTAAAACCTAGGCACGGGTTAGTAGGGAATCGAGTGTATCCCCTATAAAAAAACACGATCGCAAAACAGGTGAGAAGACCTCATTGTCGAGAAATATTCCAATTGATGTTTTGAACAAACTCTTTTTGGAATTTTCAAACTGTTGATCCAGATTTTCCGTGCAAGGAATTTGTGATCACATTTGCATGTTGCAAGAATGCTTTGGATAACCCCCAGCATCAAAATGCACATTTCATGATTAAAACTTAAATCATACGGTTTTGTCAAAATGGACAGCCGTGGTCTTCCCAAAGATTACTAACGTTTTCTTGGTGAAGAAAAATCTTTCAGGCTCAAACTTATGCAGGATACTTGGAGAACCCAACTCCCAGAATGTCGCCTCAACAGACTCAAGTGAAGTTTTGTCAAAATAAAATCTTTCACTGCTTCAAAAAACTGAATTCCCGACAAACTTCGGGGTCTCAAAAAAAGGGGAAGAAAAATCCTTTTAAAAGAAAAAGTCCTATCAGACGTGGAGAACCCTCGTCCCAGGACCCATTTTCAAAATATCAAACAGTCTCATCGGACGTGGAGAACCCTCGTCATGAGACCCCTTTTCAAACATGGTAGATACCGCCTGAAGGGTCAACACAAGGTAGAAACCGCCTGAAGGGTCAACTCATGGTAGATACCGCCTGAAGGGTCAAATCAAAGGTAGAAACCGCCTGAAGGGTCAACTCATGGTAGATACCGCCTGAAGGGTCAAATCAAAGGTAGATACCGCCTGAATGGTCAAAATCAAAGGTAGATACCGCTTGAAGGGTCAACACAAGGTAGATACCGCCTGAAGGGTCAACACATGGTAGATACCGCCTGAAGGGTCAACACAAGGTAGAAACCGCCTGAAGGGTCAAATCAAAGGTAGAAACCGCCTGAAGGGTCAACTCAAGGTAGAAACCGCCTGAATGGTCAAACCAAGGTAGAAACCGCCTGAGGGATCACATTAATGGTAGAAACCGCCTGAAGGGTCACATATGGTAGAAACCGCATAAGGGTCCACTCATTGATAAATATCGCAGTAAGGATCAACACAAAGGTCTGATCCACCATACGGATCAAAATTCTTGGCAAATCCCAAAGCGTGGGATGCGCCTTCCTTAGGTTCCTACAAGTTAGGAATCCCATCATGGTATGACCTACCATACAGGTCAGAGCTTAATCTCCCTGGGATATTCTGAATGACGAGTCCTAGGCATCTTCTTGAAAGTCGTCGCAACCGGCAGCATCCGACAGGTGAGCTTCAGGTAAGCCTCTCTCACTCCGGCCCATGTTCAAATTGTTAGAGCAAACCGGAGATTGATTTGAGCTTTTATCAATAGGCTTAAGGATCCGATGTCATAACATTTCTTCTCTTATTTTCCCAGTTGAGTCGGTTAGGAATCAGGTGCCACCTTATCTTTGAGAGAAACCTCTAACGAGATTCCTTTCAAAGAGGGGCAGCTGTTGACACCTGATTTTTTTTACCATTTATTATTGTGATTTTTATTCTTTAAAATTAATTAAAAATATCAAAAAAGGTCATAAAATCACAAAATCAACTTTGGAAGCCTTGGTTTAACCTTAGGAACCAATTTTGAACAAAAAATATTTTTCGGTATTTTTAATATTTTTCGAGTTTATTTAATTATAAAAATACCCAAAAAATCAGAAAAATACCATTCGTGGTCAGAAAAATACCCAAAAATATTCGATAATTTTTTTTTAATTTCCTCTTCAAGTGTGTCACTTTAAATCTCAAAAATTCGGCTCGGGTCACTATGTTCCTTCACAAACATAAACCCGAACCGAACCTAAAAAAAATCATTTTCGAGTCTTTTAGTTTTCAATTCTCACTTTTTATAAGCTATGACATTGGATTCTAAAGTCTTAAAGTGCAATTAGGTCAATTTGCCCTCCAATTTAATCAATTTTTACCAAAAGGGCTTAATTGCACATTTTTCTTTCAATTAGTCCCCGGTTTCACGGATGTATACGTATGCTCTACGTATTTATACATCATACGTATTTATACGTTATGCATATTTGTATTGTTTGGTAACCTCTTTAACTCTTGTAATAATAATAATGGTTATTATTTTTAACACCTTTGTTAGTGCCTTTTTTAGCATTTTTGTATTGTGAGTGCTATTTTTAAATAGCATTTTTGTATTATAAATTGTGAGTGCTATTGTTAGTGCTATTTTTAAATGACATTTATTTATCATAAATTGTGAGTGCTATTGTTAGTGCTATTTTTAAATGGCATTTATTTATCATAAATTGTGAGTGCTATTATTAGATAGAATTTATAATTGTTAGTGCTATTTTTAAATAGAATTTTTGTATTATAAATTGTGAGTGCTATTGTTAGTGCTATTTTTAAATAGCATTTTTGTATTATAAATTGTGAGTGCTATTGTTAGTGCTATTTTTAAATGTCATTTATTTGTGAGTGCTATTATTAGATAGAATTTATAATTGTTAGTGCTATTTTTAAATAGAATTTTTGTATTATAAATTATGAGTGCTATTGTTAGTGCTATTTTTAAATAGCATTTTTGTATTATAAATTGTGAGTGCTATTGTTAGTGCTATTTTTAAATGTCATTTATTTGTGAGTGCTATTTTTAGATAGAATATATAATTGTTAGTGCTATTTTTAAATACAATTTATTGGAAGGTATTTTTGGCTATAAAAGGATGGCAAGAGTTTTGAGGTTAAAGGGGAGAGACATTTTGTAGAGTGTGCAAATTTTTGAGAGCTTAGAGAGAAGAACACAAACACTCTCTATATTCTCATAATCTTGAGCGAGCAAAATATACTAAGTTCGGAATATTGATTCCGCATATTGCTAGCACAATTGTTGTGGAGTTATTAGTCGTCTCCCCGTTCGTCAATTGGTGGTGCGTCCGAACTAGATGCCTAACACTTGTGGAGGCTGAGATCGAAGAACATCGAACCGACACCTCCGTTCAAGCACGCTACGAGAGGTAATCTATTTACTCCCTTTGAGACTTTGTGATTTTTTTCGATTGAAATGCACGAAGTACGCCTCTGGAGATACATGTGTGGGTTGTTATTTATTTCCGCTACGTGTTACGTGGATCCCAACAGTGGTATCAGAGCCAATCCTTAGGTGTTTTCGTGCATTTAATTGATTTTTTGCAATTTTTGCAATACTATGGCCAATATGTATTAACGAATTGTTCGTCTTACATGGCTAATGGAGATTGATTATTTTATATGATAAATTAATCAACGTAGCAAAAATTGAGACTAAATCAATTTTGAATCGAAAATTTATGGCTATCTTATTTTACGTAAAAATTCTGAATATGATTCAACGTAGAATTTTTATTGTGCCTTCCTAAGTTTTAAATTGTGAATTTATTACTTACGTGAAAGGGTGGTGATCATGGAAAAATCCCTAATCAATGTGATTGATGTATATATGAATGTATGATGATTATTTATATATTTGGGGTTGTAATTATTAAATGGAGGCTGCGTACTCCTTTTATTTTTCATGTAATCTTTATTTTTAGCATAGTCAATTGTTGATGTAAATGCTACGAGGATTACGTGGAGGAGCCTTTTAAGTCGGCGAGCTCTTTGGGGCCCAATTCTTGAAGAGTTCAAGAAACCAAGAAGAAGCAAAGAGCGGCTCTCCGTTATTAAAATATTAAAATGATTATATGTGGTCTCATTGGCTCGAGACCCATTAAATCATAATTCCATGATCACCACGTAGGATAGATATTTATGTGATTGACATCTATTTATTTATTATGATTACGTGAGCATGTTAAACTGGTTAATGTGCAAAGTCAGACTTACCTCACCCAAAATTGTGCCTGCATGAAATCCTAGTTAGGAAAATCACTCGCATTAGGTACCGAAAGGGCGTTGGTAACGACACCAGCGTAACCAAGTCCCCGAACCCAAAATCTCTGGTTCCGTAGAACTGATCGATCTCTCCCAATCGATCGGTAAGGTTTCCGGTCTACCCTCCAAGAAAGACCGGTGGCGACTCCAAATGCATGCACAATTTGCACATGCCACCACGACCACACTGAAGGTCGAAAGCGATCGACTCTTATCGTCGAAGAATACTCCCGCCGCGATTTGGTATGGGCCTGGGAGGGCTCGCGCCGATCCAAGACCCGTGATCGGTAATCCATTAGCCGCGTCCGCTTCCGGACGGGTCGCGACAACGTCAAAAAGGCGCGTAAGAATAAATTCACACTTTCTTTTAAAAAGGTCAGTTATCACTAAAAATTTTATTTTTTGGGTAAGTTCCTCTTATAAATAGACATCTCCGAATATCTGATTAACGGTGAATATTTGTTCTATTAAAAGATTTTTTTTCTTTCTTTAGAAAATCAAAATTCTCTCTTTTGTTTCCAAAAATAACCGCCTTTTTATAAAAACGCTGAACCGTCGCCTCTGTTCTCTCACTTTCAAAAATCTCTCAAATCAAAACCCTAAAATCGTGTTCGAAATTTCTCGCTCTCGATTTTCTCCTCAAAACAACACTCTTTCACTCAAAGTTTTAAACTTTCTACGCATCAATGGCTCCAAAATCAGCCTCTGACTCAAAGAAGACGCCTCAGTCGAAGAGAAAGTTCTCCGCCTCAACTGCAAGTGGCGTGGAACTCACAGAAACCCAAATCAACGAACAGCAAGAAGCTCTTCGCCTGGCAAAAGGTCTGTCTCTGTCTGCCTTTGAAGAAAAAGAATCTATGGCTCATTCTATTAAGCCAATGTATGATAGGATTAAGGCTGCAGGAGATTTTGGCAACAAACTTAGAAAACTGCTGAACACTCACTATTTCGATAGTGAGGGTGAACTATTGGAGTTTCTTAGCCTTCCTGGGAAAATCGTTGAACCAATTGCTGTAGAAAAACCTGCATCAGTCTCTAGAAAAGGAAAGGAGAAAGTGGCAGAGACAAGCTCGAAACGAAAACCATCCCCAATTAGACCGGGCGGCACGAAGGCAAAGGTGGAAGATGATAATGACATTCTGTTCAATGACTTTGTGAAAAATATAGGCTTTATTTTGGATAAAAGCTTTCCTGATCCCTTGTTCCAGAATCAGGCTCACAAAGAAAGGTATGAAGCAATGAAACAGAGAGGTATTATACCTCAAAGGGTATTTGAGTTAAAGTACTTTGACAGCAATGGCATCTATCTGAGGAAGCATCTAGAAAAGGTGAAGATATATCAGTTTATAACTAAGAGAGGCTTCACTTTTCCTGATTTGGTAGCTTACTTCTATTCAAATCTTCAGTTTGTCAACTTCAACTCTCTGGCTTTCACAATCAAAAGAAAGCAGTATTTTCTGACTGTTGATGAATTGGCTGCAATTATGGGAACCATAAAGGGAGATTTCAAACCCTTAGATGTCACTGCAGGTGAAGCTTTCTGCTTCCTGACTGGCAAATCGAGTTTCTCAAGGGAATTAAAGTCACATATTGCCTACACAGACTTTCCCTTGAAACATATCATGATGCACAAGGTGATCATCGAATGTCTCAGACCTAAGGCAGCATCAAAGACAGATATATCAAAGTACGAGGCAAAGCTGTTATGGGGAATCTTGACAGGACAGAGGATTTCCTTTGCTCATACAGTACTATTGCACATGTACAGATCAGCTTTCAAGCCAAAGAGCCAACTTCCTTATGCCGCCTTGATCTTCAAAATAATCAACTATTTTAAGATTGATGGCCTAGGTGCTTTTATCAAACAGGAAATTCCTCTGATGACTGCTGGAGAGACTATGGTAACAAAAATGGGGTACAAGATGACTCCTGCTGGATGGCGAACAAAGAACAATGAACCAGTCATTGTGGACTTCGAGGAAGAGTCAAGGTAGAAATCTCTAAAGAAGAGAAAAGTCATGGCTGTTAAGGGGCAACAAACAGACAGTCATGCTGATAAGGACTCAGACGCAAGTGAGGAAGAAATAGGGGAATATGATTCTGAAGCTACTCAATCTCGAGGTGGATCAGATGAAGATGGTGAGTCTGAAAATCATAGTGCTGAAGGAGATGAGGAAGAATGAGATGAAACAGGAATACAGCCACAAGAAAAAGTTGTGTATCCTGTGATCTGACTGAGGAAGAATTCCTCACAATGTGGGATGAGGAGCAAGCTGCACGAATTGAAGATGACACAGAGTATGACATCACAATTGTCAACTGTGATCATGAGCAATTGCTAGCACAAGTTCTAGCAACGTTGGCGTCAAAAGAACAGGAGGAAGAACAAGATGACCTTGGAGCTTACTCTGTCTCTTCCACCAGGGGAACAATTCACAAAGATGCTGCAAGTCTAGCTTCAGCAATTGCCCGAGAAGATCAATTGTCCAGTGCACAGTCCATTCCAATGGATATTGATGAGGAAATAGTCTCCGTGCCAAGCTCAAAGAAAAAAGGGAAAAGAGCTATAAGTCAGGGGGAGAAAGAGCATGTGCCTGTTACATCATATGTTTTTCTCACTGAAGTTCTAGCTTCTCAAGCTTTCACCAAGGCACAAACTGAGGGGGAGACTCAAGAACCTGCACCTTCAGAACAACAAATGAAACTTCAAGCGCATTTTGAAAATCTTCAAAATACTCTTCTTCAGACAATGGCTGCAATGGAAACAAGATTTGATCAGAAAATGAAGGCTTTTGAACAGAAGACAGATAGGAAGCTACAGGGTTTGACTTGCCAGGTGACTAAGCTGGAAAAATCAATTGATCTCTATGAGAGAATGTTTTGTGCTGAGATCGCCAATATGCCTACATACACACTGGTCAAAACGGACAGAACAGCTTCAAACCTGCCCTCTTCTCAAGCTGTAAGAGACCATGCTCAGATGATGGGAAGAAGCTATGAAGGACCTTCCCGAGTGGAGGCTGATAATGAGCCTGAAGATCATCCCTCTTCTTAACAACTCTTATTTCATTTTCTATTCTTATAGGACGCGTTATTTTTTTAAGGACCTTTTTATACAAATTTCTTTCTGATGTTGACAAAAAGGGGGAGAAGTTGAATTTACTTTTATGCAGTCTCATTAGATTACCTCTAATTATATTTAGAAGAAAGGGGGAGAAGACAGTCTCATTAGATTACCTCTAATTATATTTAGAAGAAATGGGGAGAAGACCTAACTTACTTTTTGCAGGATAATCTTACTCTGATCATGCTCTCCTATGAGGACGCTTTCATTACAGGATCTCTAATGTTGATTACCTGCAGGAGCAAATGTGATTGTTACTCACTTTTATTTTTATCACTGGTTAAATTTTCCTTTAATCACTCATTTGTAATTTGCAACTGGAGAAGTTTTGTCACCATCAAAAAGGGGGAGATTATTGTGGAAATTCTCCTATATTTTGATTCTGACAAAACCTTCAAATAGAAATTGTTTAATGAAATGTGATGCAGGAAGAATGTGTAAGCAGCAGGTTGAGTGATTCAAATTCTGTCGCGCTGACCAAGGGTCAGATGGAAGTGCTTCTGACGCAGGGTCAGATGGAAGTACTTCTGACGAAGCGTCAGATGGAAGTGCTTCTGTCCAAGGGTCAGATGGAAGTGCTCCTGACGATCTAAACAGTGACGGATGGATCACATCAAATCTCCGTATTACCATTCCGTGCCAACTGATCTAACCCACGTATGGCAGGTTTCCGATCAAGGCAAGTGATATTCGATTATCCTGATATCCCCTCTAATCAATTAGGGGACTTTCTATAATGGGATATCATCTTCTAAGAAATATATCCTTGGGAATCAACTCAAACTTATCACACTTTTGGAAGCCAGAGATTCAGTTGTATGGGTGATTGAATCAGAAGGGTTCAATGTCTTACCCAACGGTTTACATATCTTCTGAAGATACAGTCTCGTTCAATCACGATTGATGACGTCCAATCAAGGATTGAAGAGCGATCCCTTGGCTGGAATCCAACGGCTAGTTCGGAGGCAGGGGAGTATAAAAGAAGAATCATGATGGACTAAGGGTAGACAGCGAACAACAATCCAAAGTGCAAGCATAATTTGAGTTTCATCCAAAGAGTATTCTGCATACCCAAAATCCTTCACTGTGAAAATCTGTGTGAGAGAGAAACAAAATACTTGAGTGGTTGTAATCCTCTTGATTCTTCATAGTGAAATCCAGCCGATCGGCCGTCATCGTTGGAGAGTGGACATAGGCTTAATCTAAGCCGAACCACTATAAATATCGTGTGCAATATTCTCTAAACTCTTACCCTTGCGTTTAGATTTTCTGCATACTGTTATACGGTTCTTGTTTCTAATCGTACACTGAACTTTATTCATTCCGCAAGAAATTTCAATTTTGTTCAGAATATCCTATTCACCCCCATCTAGGAGATATTGCTAGATACATCAGAGTATTCACGCGCAGTAATCAAAACTTGAAGAGAACTTTGAAATGCACTTACTCGTTACACTACAACGGATACAATCGAGCTGGATCATTCTTGAGGATTCTCGGGGATAGAGATCAATCAAGGATACAAACATATGATTTTCCAAATGAATGAAATCATCTATGGAAACCCAGGATCGTAATTGTATGGGCGATTTGATCCGAACGGGAAAGACTTTCCTTTGGCGATCCTCTACGGCTACGAGATCTTCGTTTGGTATTTGTCTTGTTCAAACATAAAGTTTTAGAGAGACCTCTTCTGGAAGTCTTGCAACGGTTAGATTGGAGGCGGAGGAGTATAAAAGACATCTCAAGGTCGAAGGGAAAATATATCGGCGTTAAGAGGGAAAAGTCTTTATAATTCTTAGATCGAGAGTACTTCATTTCATATACACTTCTTTATTCATCCATTGTAATTGTGAGGAGATGTACACAAGAGTGTTGAACACTAGGTAGGGTATCCTGCATGTCAAGGAGATCACTAAGCTGTAACCTCTAGAGCAGTTTACTAGTGGAATCCAGCCGATTGGCTGATAGCCAAAAAAGTTGACGTAGGCTTAACCAAAGCCGAACCACTATAAATCGTTCGTGCAGTTTTCTCTATCCCTACTCTGATCATATCATATATTCTATGATAGTAGAACTCCATATGAATTATCTATACTGATATATTGTGTTGCCATCATCTGAGACGTTATATAAATCTGTACAATTTGTATTCCGCGAAAAATATTTAAATTACACTATAATCACATATTCACCCCCTCTAGATGATAACGCTAGCCACAACATGAGGATGTCACGCCCCGAACCCGGCGGGCACGCGAACATCCCACCTAGACATTCTATTTGTCGTTATTACCCAGGATCCTTCGGCCCACAACTTATAATCCATATACATGATAAGAGCAAGAGGAAGCGAGAAAACACCCTATACCGAAAATGCAAGATGACTTAGAATAGAAAGAATACATATCCCATTTCAGATTCACAAAGTCAGGTACAATTCTAACTCCAAAAATAATAAACAATCCCTAAGGTTACAAAAAGGGTTAATATCTATTTTCTTCCAATGTCGTCTTCAAATGTCAATCCATGGCACACTTGGTTTACTACCGCCTGGGACCTGAAAAATGTTAATCCCACGACAGGGTGAGATATAAATCTCAGTAAACTAACCCTAGACCTAAACTAGGCCATTAGTACCTCTAGACATCTTTTAAAAAGGAGCAAGCAATAGCTTATCAAGGAAAATAACACATGGCCCTCAATGCATCATGAAAAGGCATTACGATTGGCATTAAACAATCACAATCCAATGACAAACATACTATCAAAACCAAGCTTACTATCATAATATTTTGTTCATATACAAGGGAGTGGTCTCAATTTCATCACAACTTTCAATTCCAATGGCTATGCCCGCGTTAATACGCCTCAGGCTCATCACAGTTTTAATTCCAGTGGCTATGCCCGCGTCAATACGCCTCAGGCTAAATCAATTTCATCATGGTTCTCTTTTCAATGGCTCGGCCCGCGTCAATACGCATCAGGCTAAATCAATGTCATCATGGTTCTCTTTTCAATGGTTCGGCCCGCGTCAATATGCATCAGGCTAAAAACGATTGGCAACCCGCATTCTGACGCATCAGGTTCTAAAACCATTTCAATACTTGTGTCGACATGTAACAAGGCTATCCCGCGTTCTGACGCATCAGGATACCAATCGACCTAGCATTCTGTCGCGTCAAGGTTCGATTTTCCATTAGTTCATAGTTCCATCAATCAAAGATAGCCATTGTACCCACCCGCGCATGGCGTAGTTGGTTGAGACCGTGCCCTTCTTCCTCTCATGAAAGGTTAAGGGTTCGAATCTCCTGGCCGCATTCCGCTGACTTAAGTGGGGGGCCCCGGCTGGTGGGTTGCTGGGCCAGTCCCCCTCGAGGAATATTCGAGCCCGCGAAGCGGGCTCGGACACCTCGGTCATCAAAAAAAAAAAAGATAGCCATTATTTATCATGCTTCTCATCACACAAAGGCTCACAAGCCATATCTCAACTTTATCACGACTTCATGATCAAGTATAGCTCAATTAAGCGTATAACTAATCTTTTATCATGAGAAGCAACCATGGCCGAACACTCACAATGCATGGCACAAATTGCACATCAAGGCAATCAATCATACAAGGCATTTTCTTGCCAATTTTAGGCATGTATTTCACACAATTGCCACTCAAGGGACTAGACACCGCACGTCCATTCAAGTATACATGCCAACCGAACATTCACATGGAAATCACAGCCATAAACATCACAATTTCATGCCAAGGCAAGCAACAAGGTTCGGTTAATGCAATTTTCGATCGGCACTCATCAATTCAAACATATTTGGTTTATAATTCAATCAATAGAATCTCAAACTCATCTCTTAGTATCCTAACGTCCTAATAAGGGTTTAAGGGTCGCTTACCACACCAACCAAGCTAGCAAAATCCATCAATTGGTTGCACGAAGCCTTCGAGTTAAACCGGAGAAAACAAGGTAGATTGGTCCCTAGGAAAAATCACACAAAATCAGCCATTATAATCTATCCAACCTTCATTTCATCGCACATAGACCTTGCTAATACATCATACTATACCCTAAGATGTCTTACCGAAGATTTCCAAGCAATGCGACACCCCAAAATGCTTCAAAGTGCCTCAATTCCCAACAGGCAGCAGGGGCAGATTCTGCCCTTATGAGTTCATGAAGAAACAACCATTTAAAACCCATCAATTTCACCTCATACCTCCGCCAATAGCTCATTAACATGTCAAGCTAAGATTTAGGGTCATCCTACCATTCAATCCAAGTACAATTGGTTCGCGAACAACCCTCAAATTCACAACTTCCTCTTGGAACAGCACTGCTCAGTTTTTGTCCAACAAAACCACACACAATTAGCCCTTAAGTCCTACTATAATCCAACCTTGACCTCATAAAGACAAATATATATATCTTATCTAAGCTTCAGAGGTGGTCTTACCGAGAATCAAGCCATAACAAGCTCGGAAACCCAATTTGAAGCTCGCGGGTTCAAGTCTGGCGAGTCCAACCTTCGCTCCTTCAAACAGCTCTATGGAACAAACGGCTGGGCCAAATTGAGCTCACGATATGTCGTTAGAGCGGCAAGAGAATTGTTTTCTAATGGTGGGTGGCCCATTCCCATCCGATAACGGACGAAGAAGTTATTACCAAAACAACAGACGGTTCTGGATTTGGCGACGAACTGAGCGAGAGAGAGAAAAGGGAATCCGAGAGAGTTGGAGAGAGAGAAAGGGTTTGCTTGACCAAATGAAGAAGAAGAAGATGATGATGAAGGCTTTCTTACTCCCCCTTGGTCAAAGCACAAGAATGGTAGTTGGATAAGACATGAATTAATGCTAAGTGGATGTCTCTCTCATTATAATGACACTTGTCTCATGCCAATTAATATCTTGTGGCTCAATGACTCTTATACCCCTAAAATTTTGGCTAACTAAGGGGGGATTGCCAAATGACTAAAATGTCATTGTTCAATTCTTAAGGCAAGGTTATCCTCTCAAGGGCAAAATGATATTTTCACACTTACAGTCCGAAATTTCACTTTTTCAATATAAATTACCCTCAATGAGGCGATGTCCAATTCCTTCCAATTGTGTTAACTCTTCATTGTCCGATATCCAATTTCGAGACCCCATTTCATGTCAATAGCCTCGAAGAATGTCGAAATTCAGAATGCCACATAAATGAATTACAACGGGTCTAGCTGGGCAATTTTCTTCTTCGTTCAGGTTGTCAAGTTTATTCAGCTTAATTACCACGGGTGATGAAGTTTCGACCATCCCCACAGTATCGTTGAAATCTTCTAAGCTATCTTCATACTCAAGCTAGTGATATCTTCGAGCAACACGTGATTCAGTCGACGGACTAATTGGGGAGGTGACTTCAGTTGAGGTTAAAGGATCTAGCCGCCCTCTCATTTCTTTGAGTGATCTAGTCAAGCTTTGTAGTTAAGATCTTAGTCTCTCCATTCTACGATTCCAGTTCTGAACTTGAACAGGTTGCTCTATGTTTGGCGCACTATTTGTCATTCGAGAGCGGTTATATGCTGCTAGCTGTAGCTATACGTCTTCTAGCTCTTGTGAAAGTCATTCATTCGTTCTTCGGTGAAGCGAAATTGTTCCCACATCAATTGGTCGAATGACGGTTCAGGGTCCTCTGAAAGAGGTTCGGCTATATCATTCGTGACTTTTGGCTGGATAGGATCATCCATACCACCCCATCCATCGGGCACAACATCCTTCATTTTCTAAAAGAAACTGGGAGGAGCGGAATATTTCACCTTAAAGTTGTATCCCCCAGAGTCTTCGCCCAGGTTATCTACAACTTCGCCTTTCTCGAGGGCTTCAATTATAAATCTGTGATCTGTCAGACGTCTCTTGGTGGTTTCTAGCTCATCTTGATCAAATTCCTCCTCTAGTTTTGTGATTAATTCCACATCACCTACCAAACTCTCATGAGGAATACCCCATGTATTTCCATGTACGGTCCGAATTGTAAACTCGTCCCAACTCAAGTTTACTAAGGCAATAGTCCCATCAAACAACTCATCAGCAGCGTTTGCGATTAACCCCGGGCTCATCAACTTGGCAATGCACAACGCTTTTCTCTCAATCGACACTTCCCTTTTTCTTGGATATGACGAAGTGACAACCAGAATATCAGTTAATTTGGTGACGTTCACTTTCAGATCCAGACAGTTTTCTTCTTCGTCAACGAAAATCATTCCCACTACTTGGTGATCAGGGAGCGGATTTTCTTGTACATTCGGAGCCACATCATCAAACTTCGAGATTTGATTGTCGATGAGAGCTTACACCTTCAGCTTTAAGATGTAGCAATTGTCTACGTTGTGTCCTCTTTCGCCCATATGATAGGTACAAGTTTGGCTTTCATCAAATCTTAGATATCTTGCCGGATTTGCTAAATACTCTTCTAGCAACATTGGAAACAACTTAGATAGCGGCCTTGGAAGTTGCGAAAACTGCTTCGGAGGTGGTTTCTTCTTCGGTTCTTGCGGTTTCAGAGTTGACCAGGATGATCCTCCCTTAATCTGGTTGGAGTTAGCAAATTGTTTGGGTCTTGACGAATTTAGCACAAAAGCTATGTCAACTCCAGCTTCTCTTTCTTTCCTTGCAGAATATTGCTATCTTATCGGAGCTTCTAGCGCTTTTCTCTCTCTTAAGACCCACTCCAACCTCTTTGCTACTTTTATCAAGTGAGCAAAGGTTTGGCATCCACAGGTGTTCAGTCTATCAAAATACTCATACGGAAGCGCCTTTAGGAACAAATCGACTAACTCGTCTTCAGGGATGGGCGGCTTGAACTGGGTCGCCAAAGCCCGCCACCTCTGGGCATAGGTATGGATACCTTCGTTCTTTCCCTTCATGGTTCGCAATAAATCCTCCCTCATTGGAGCAGTCGCAGTATTGAACTTATATTGTCGGAGGAAATCTTCAGCAAGATCTTCTCATCCATCATAATCGTCAAGATCTAGTGCAATGAACCAAGCTAAAGCGGCGCCGACCAAGCTTTCTTGAAACATGTTTATGAGCAATGGAATGTAATCCAAATGGTGTCCCATCTTGCGCAGGCAGTACTTGAGGTGAGCGCGGGGACAGCATGTCCCATTATACATCCTTATAAAGTCCGGCTCCTTGTAGTCTGGGGAAGTCTCTACTTTCGCAAAGGGAGATATTTTGTCGAAACGGGCCAACTCGTAATCCTGACTTCTCAGACATTATTCGATCTTAGTTAATCTCTTAGCCTTAGCTTCGATTTTTATCGCAAGCTTCCCTTTTTCCTCTTTCTCGAGGTTGATGACAACATGGGATTTCTTCGACCGAGGGTGAGTATTCGATACCTGATCGTCTTCTGGGACATGTCGGGCATCTTCAATTGGCCCTTTATCAGCCGTATCAGATACCGAGGGTTGACCGGAGTCACTCAGATTAGGAGCCACAGTTTGTCTGGCTTGAGAAGCTTCTAGTATTGCCTTAATTTCAGCCATCAAAGTAGACATAGTAGTCATCTGAGCTTCTAGTATGCCAACTCGCAGGGTTAACTCTTGTTGTTCCATTCTACTTTTGAGTCTAGTATGGAAACGATGTTTAGGCAATTCGTGATTGGGGACATCTGTTTAAAAAGCAACAAGGATGTTAGCATCTTTTTAGGAAAGACAAAGAAAGTACAGAATCCTTTTAATTGCATGCTTTCTGTTGATTAATGAGGAAAAGGGCCACCATACGAGCCTTAGCCTCACATGAGTAGTTCTTTTAATCATTCTTCAAGAGAATACGTGAAATTAAAAGAAACGTAACCCATGGCGATAGTTTTTTTGTATGCATAGACAAAACATGAATTTATATGCACATATGCAAAAATTAACATTCATTACAAATGAGTGTTCAAATGTCAAAACACCATAATGCTTATATCTCCTATACTTGATAGAATCATCCTATCCAAGTCTAGGGCATTTGGGGCCTAAGGTGCCCTCATCGTCCTAGTGGAGATCAAGTTCCTCAGTCTGAGATTCCTCATCTCCATCGTATGACGGCGATCCCATGTCTTTAAGTATATATGGCTCCACTCCGGGTACATATGGCACGATGTATTTTGGCACATAAGGCTCCATGAAGCTACGTCTGGCCGCCTCGAAGTATCGGATGTATTCTATGGAAGCTCAATGAGTATTCATCTCTACAGTCATGTCATCTGGCCACTTTATCTCTTTAATCTAGGACTTCTTCAAAGAGCGTATGGTGAATTCCAATTTTCCTTCAAATTGTTTTTTCTTTTCTCCTGTGAGAATTTCTTTAGGCACATCGAATGAAAAGACACCTGGCCGTGGTGTTGAAGGGATCTCCTGTAGCGCCCCAAACTGTCGGATAACCCTTTTCGGATAATATGCAGTAGCACCTGTGAATCCTAATAACGGGACTGGATCTCCGTCGTTGCACATAAGTCTGACTCTGCCCAGTGTTGGCAACCTAAGTCGCCATCGGAGTTGTTTTGGTTTTATGGTCCTAAGGAATTCTTTCCATTCCTTAAAATTAAACTTTGGGATCCGTGTGGGCTAACGGTTCTAAGGGGATGAATATCAGAGTTAATTTCAGTGAAACACATGCGGATATGGAATTGCTTAATATGGGAAGTAAACCACAAGTATAGGAAACCACTAGAGGCTCTAAAGATTCCCTTATTTCCTTTTCGAAAATGATTCGAGGAAAGGAAGGTTTCGGCTAGGATAAGATTCAAGTAATCCCACCCATAACAGACTTGTTTGACTATTACGGCTATGATAGGATCAAAAGTAACAGATGAAATGGGGAACAGCACAAAGCTAAAAAACGCCAAGACAAAAGCTCTACTTGATTTGATTCCTCAGGGAGGTTAGGAAACCTATTTAAAAGAAAGGATAGGGAGACTCGTCCAGAATTGCTTTTGGCATCTACTTTTATTTGAGCGAGGCTTGTATCAAGAAATTCAGCCAGTTGACTAAGGAGTTCGAATTCTATGGGAGGTTGAACTAAGAGATGAGTGAATTCAACTCCAATGGCGGCGTTATACTCTTCTAGTGTAGGAGCAATCTCCAAACCTTCCATACAGAACGTCGCGGTGGTAGGATCCCAGTAAAGTGCTATGGCTTGGCTGAAAGCAGGTGGACATTCAATCCTCAACAGATCTAATAGATGGCCTAGTCGCGATCTGGCGTACTTCTGGCTGGCGTCACCCATGCTGTCCCACCAAGCTAGGAGCTCAACTCGAGGAACTTTGAATACTTGGATCTCATTCTTTCCCATCAAGTCTAAAATATGCAAATGATTTTGAAAAATCAATCGACGTAGGTTGCTCTAAAATATAAGTATGCAAATGTCATGAAATATGCATGAACCGATTCAATTGCATATTCTAGTTAGTGAAATGGAAATTAAAATCTCTTTTGGGTCTGAGAGACTTAACTTGAGGTCTAATTTAAATTTCAAGTAAGCGAAGTATGCAATTAGTCGGGATCATCCCAGTGACTAAAGGAAATAACAATGTCACATTCCATTGGTCAAAATATCAAATTGCGCGATGAAAGGGAAATGCAATGAAGTAGGTTCCTACTACAGAAGGATCTATCAAAAGAGACAGAGTGACAAAGGGAAATCTCAGGACTAGATATCAGTCGATCTTATTCTAAGACAGGAAAGCCACAAAAGGCCAATGGAATGTGAGATCTAGACTACCCCGTCCTCAGTATTCCCAAAGTCTAATTCTCTTCGGAGTAGCAGTCAACTGGAGGCTCCTCTTCGATGGCATCCTCACCTTGTTCCTCTTCAAGGTATGGCTCGGTGATCAGGATTTGCTTCCTAGTTGAGCATCCCTCAGAGTCTCCTTCTTTGAAGGGTCCTTCGTGCAAATCTTTTTCAAGAAGGTAGTCTTCAGTATGTTGCTCGAGATGATTAGCTCTCCTGGCCATTCTCTCGTCCAGGGTATGATCACTTCGGAGGACCTCTCAATCTCTTTGGATTTTGTCTTCTTGAGTATGATGCGTCTCGGCTTTGACTTGATAGCAGGGCGCTTCTCTTTTTCCCAAAGAGCTAACATCAGCCTATTTTCTTTGGCTTGAAGCTTAGCTTTCTGGCCAGCGTATGCTTCTCTAGCCAGGCGATTGCGGTATTGCCTTTTCATTTCCATATAATCCTTGAACATTTCATCGGATTGCCGCTTGAATCTGAGGTTATCGACGTAATGGCGAGTCTAACAATCTTCAGCATGCCTCAGTTTGTGCCTAGTCAATTCTCGGCCGTGTACAAATCTTGTAAAGTGTAGCCTTGTGTTCGGCCTAGGGCTAGTTACTTTCCTCAGATATTTGAAGGTCACCAACTCAGACGAACATTTAGGAAATAGTGACTTCCTGTCTCTATCATTGTTATTTTGATCAGTCACTTAGATGATTCCAGAATGTATGTCATGCATGTAGATGCAAATGATATGCAACATATGAATATACCATGAAAATGGCATAAGAAAATATATTGAGAAGCAAATGCCTTACCAACCCAAAACCCAGAGAATGTCAGACGTTCCCTTATAACGATGAGTGGTTTTAGGTATACCAACCGTCCAAGGACATGCGCATGAGACAAGTGGAAGGTATACTCCAAAAATCGAAAATCAGGTGAGGAACCTATGGCTCAGGCTCCCACGATCCAAATATAACAAATTCCTCCTCAAGAGTACCCATTCAAGAGGGTTAGAGATCGCCAATTTGGATTGTGAGAGGGAACGAATACAAAAGTCTCAAGTGCCATCAAACACAAGATCATTTCGCACTCTTTCCTTATCTAAGGTAACCTAGAGGGTGGTTGCAGTCGGGGTTTGACCGCCAGTGCGTGAGATGTGTCGCAATCATCACAATGCAAGATCATGCACAGCAGTTTGCATCAAAACACCGCTTCAATATATGTATAAAAATAAACATACAATCTCAACTCCAACCTGCAGGAAAAAGGTCAACAATCATTTCACCCCTTATTTCTCCCATTTGCAAAAACATCTAACACGAGGGTTAGCATATGTACCTCATCTTCAAGAGCGTATGCAGAAAACAGGGTTAAATAAACCAATCAACCTTTTAATCGGCTCAAGTCATATAAAATTCATAACTAAAAATTCTGGTTTGGAATAAGTCCCCAGCAGAGTCGCTAGTCTGTCGCGACCCTCTCGAGCAGAAAATCGAGTGTGAGGGTTAATGAGCCGTCCCATCTGGTCGGACGCGGGCCTCTCCCAAGGCCCGTTACTTAATTTGCAACGGAGGTATACGTAGTCGACCTTTAGTGTGGTCTAGTGACATGTATTACGTGTATATGCCAAGGAGTCGCCACCAATCGTTTCGTTGAGGGTATAATCAGAAACCCTATCGAATAGTTGGGAGCTTCTATTCGATTTTGCAAGAAATAGAGAAGCGGGGTCGGGGACCTAGTTACGCCAACTATCAGAGTTGACGCCCTTTCGGTACCTAAGTTGACTGATTTATCTAACCTAAGATTTCATGCAGATGAGTGAGATATGAATCCTAAATCTGGAAGTTCATGCAGATGGGAATGACTACCCTAGCACTCACAATCAATAAAAGCATGGCATTCCTAGTAAGGCCATATTGGCCTAAGAAGTGTCAATCACGGCTCAGGAGTGATTTAGACATGATTTGCCCATGAGGGGCAAAATCGTAATTTTGAAGAGAATTGGGACAATTTGCCCAAAAGGGGCAAAATTGTCATTTCAGAAGAGTTCTGAAGTCAAAAGACGTCAAAAACAAAATTGATCATCAAATTAATTCATTTCCTATTTTTCGACAATTTTCAAAGTTTTCTGGAATTTTGGAAATGATTTACCTTTTGAGGGGTAAAATCGACATTTTAGGAGATGACGAGAAGTAAAAATCCCAAACAGAAGGATTGGTCATCCATCAAACCTAAATCCTAATTTTGAGCAATTTTCACGACTCATTGGAATAGGAAGGACGATTTACCCTTTGAGGGGTGGAATCGTCATTTCAGGAAAAATGGATGAGATTCGAAAACCCAAGCAGAAGGATTGGCCACCTAACTGACCCTAATCCTAATCTAGAAATTTTACGCACCTTGTTTCGGATCCATCATTCTTGATGCGAAATTACGACGATCCGATGCTCAAGAGCTTTCTTTTATGAACCCCTTTATGCACCGGCTTCAATGAGACAACCCCTCACGCATTGCTTCTGACAATTCTTTTTGTAAGGTTATGTGAACCTTAGAATTTAGAGAAGTGACTTAAGCTCCATTTGTAGAGATTGAAACTTATCTCCTTATTATAAATAAAGTTTATCTCGGCCCACACTATCCAGCATCATATTAAATCAAATAGAAAATTGTATATAGAAAACTGTATATATCTTTTCTTTATTATATCAATTAATATTTACAATAATAATTAATATTTACAATAAGAATTAAACTAAATAGAAAATTGTATATGTCTTTTTTTTATTAGATCAATTAATATTTGCAATAACAATTAATAAAGCCCACATAGAATATTAAAATATATTCTAACAATGGTGACATCCTGGATTAAGTTCACTGAGGTGTTGTAAGAGTCAAGTTTTGTCTTTTGGCATACAAGTGTGCAACTTCCCAGGAGGTCATCTATTCTGGAGTACTCCCACCAGAGCATGCTTAACTTTGTCGTTCCTAAACTAAACATTACCATTATGTCAAAGCCGCCTCCATGAGCTAATTACATTTTTCACATGTATATTTCAATTGGTGCATTGTTTGGATCATTCTTGCTTCATTCGCCATCCTAGAAGCCTACTCTAAGCCACTTCTTATCTAGGCCCTCTAGTCCCGGTGACCACTGTCCACCCTCATCGGATCGGGTCGTTACAAACACGAAAAAGAACTATCATCACATATTGACATGGTGCGCCTAACCTACCTGGCCAGAGGAGTTTCTGAAGTAGCTGGGAGACCCTTCTCCTCCACCACCATTCATTGGATATCCTTTAGAGAGTCCATCCATCGCCGTGCTCATCTATCTCCTTCGCTCTCTGAGCACCCACTTGAGTGACGCAATGGCTGGTCTAGAGAGCTTATAAGGTGATGAAATCAGTGAAGGGTCAACGGTACAGCTGCTAATCTGTTAAAAATTAGGCAAAATAAAAATTAGGCAAAATTATACTGACTTTTCGGACTTACGAGCCGTTGTTCCAATGTTAGACAATGTATAATCTACAGGGCAGGGCAGTTAATATGTTTGGTTTCCGTGGCATCAGTCGTGCCAAACCTTAAACCGCATAGCCATCGGATAAGATTACGCGCACGTCCCCAATCCGCCAATTTGGTCCGCAGCTCGCCAAGCTCAAGCCTTTGATTAACAAGGTGTGTCCAGCATGTTGCTTCCAAATTTTCGTTAATAGCTTCCACGGTCAACTCAACAAGCGAAATGGGAAGATTCCCCGATTTCCTGAACGTCATTTGATTATATGTTCAGGAAACAAAAAACTATGAGAAGGAGATCAAAGACCATATGCTGCATTTTTCAGGGCAAATGCAGGCCCTCCCCAAAACCTGTCGCTCACTCAGACCCAAGCTTCAATAGAAGCTCAAGTTTATGAACTATGAAATTTGAGGAAAACATCAAAACTGTCTTAAACCTATTGCAATGATATCAATTCAGTCCTAAAACTTTCAATTAGACCAATTTAATCCTAAACATTTTTTGCATTGGTACAACGCCAGCGGGTGCCCCGTGGGACGTCAACGCTGGTCAATGGACATTAGCACGGGTCAAACATCATCTAGGACAAAAAAAGTTATGAATCTATTGCATTGATACTAATTCAGTCCTAAACCTTTTAATTGGATCGATTTATTCCTATGCCTACTTTGCATTGGTATAAATTTAGTCCATCCATCCAATTTTGACCTATAATATTATAGACGAATTCCGGCAATATAACGTGGTTAATATATAGCCACGCAACGTCCTAGGCGTTGTTTGAAAAAGCCTTTCGTGATCACTCACTCGTGCGGAATATGGTAAGCATACCGGATATCGTGATAAATGTAAACCTCTTGCCCTATGAAACTCAAGCAGCAGAAGTCATCTTTCTGCCATTTTCGCATTCCTTTGTGAATCTTCAACCAAAACTACAAAATAAAGACTAAGATCTCCAAAAACTTTCAACCATGAACCTTTCCCAAAGTAGTAGATTTTAAGCAAAACTTCCGTAGATATGACCAGTACTCTAATCTCTGTGCATAACTCTGGCAATAAAGACCTCTCCATTTCTCAACAGCCCAACAAGATGCACTTGCCGGCAATGCAACATTGATCTTCACTCTCACCATAGCCACTCGGATTGTTTACACAGGGTCCCTCAGTTGCCTGACGAAAAAAGCATGAGAGAAATTCGTAATCTCGATATACGAAACATATTTCCCAGCAAAGTGTCAACTAGTGTTTTCAATATTTCCCAGCAAAGGTGAAGGTTCTGATCTTGGCATTAAAAGGTTCACGCATCCACATTGAATTCTTAGCGACCTCCAACTAAAAAAGCAACTTTGATGACAGAATGAACGCTTATACCATCATTTACTCTTTCTAGTTTAACAGCATAATAAATCAATGCAAAAGCAACAGGAGAGATGACTAAGCAAAATGGTCCATCAAGAAAGAGAAGGCAATGGCAGGGACAGTTCTTACCTATTCTCAAAAACGTTCAAGCTCTAGCTATCACAGGTAAATTGGTGACCTTCCCAACTGCCACTGTCTTGCCTGCAGAAAAGAGGTTTACGCAGTGAGTCTACACCCTTTTCTTCTTCATAGGACAATGTGTCATTACAGCTTCTAGAATCAGGAAAGATAATAATAAACATCCATTCTTCACCTTCAGTACGAAGAGTGAACCTCCCAAGCTGTGCGAAATCGGAGAACTTCTCAACACATATCAAGTTGTTCACCTGGTGAAACATTTCCACGTGAAGGTCACGTCAATAAAAGAGCTGGCAAGACTACATCCATTAGACAAAAACTTAAATGAAACCAACAAAACATTACTGTGCTTGTGGTTATTACCAACCATAAGTGCTAGTAGGAGGTGGACTGCCAGCAATTCAAAAGGCATCATTTGACATCAAACAATTCCAATGGACGAATCCACTTTCGCAAACTACTTAGGTCTGTGGAAACTTACCTGAATGCGACAAAAGACCACAGCCCCGTTCTTCACATATAGAACTTTCTTTTTTAATGGCTTTTTCGCCTTTGGATCGATTTGATGTAGCAGCTCAACAATCTCGCATTCCTCAACAACCGCATGTATGTGTAGAACGGCCTTAAAACCAGCTGTAAAGATCGCCTGAGGTATTTGTGTACTGGAGCTATCATTCGCGTGGTTAACTCATCAAAAAACTAAAGATGTTCAAAGTACAGCCAATACGAATATGGAAGAAGACTAATAATTTGTTCCACGCACATTGTCTAGCAGCTCAAGAATTTGCAGCTGGGCAACAAACTCAGTGACAGCAGCGATTGGTTTCTCTGGGCAATGAAAAATACAATCGCATGTCATTAGAGGTACCAGATCCTGAAAACAACTCCTATAAAAGCACCCTACTTAGAAGAACTACAATAGTATAAATTCTCCTTTGAAAAATATAGAGGCACAATGAAAAAAAAAATACATACCAACACTGGACAAGACAAATCCAGACAATATGTCCTTTTCTTCAATCCCAGACAGTGTAACCCGGACATTTTCACCAGGTCCAGCGCAACTAACTTTATCATCATCTTGGTGCACAGCAAGCACTTTCACATAGGCCTGCAAAGCAATGATAGAATCCTCAAATGAACCTGCAATAAACGAAAACTGGGAAACTACCGCTGAACTCATGCAGATCATTTACCTTATTTGGCATGAGAACTAAAGAATCACCTTCACGTATGCTGCCTGATTCCACTTTTCCCATAACAAGAGTTCCCATTTCCTTGAATTTGTCAATGATAGGCATCCTACAAGTTGGAGGTTCATCATCAAATGCCTGAACCACTCAACGAGTACAAGAAGAAGAAGAAGAAGAAGTAGTAGTAGTAGTTTAGAACACAACAAAATTCAGTCCCAATAACACCCGTAAAATTGGTAGCACCACATTTCACGATGCTACAGACGAGACTAAATGCTTTGTCCAAGCAAGATAAGCAATTGAAAGTCTTCACCACAAATGAAACAGTGATATCCATTATAATGTAAGGCAAAGCTCATCCTTTGATTCATTAAAAGAGAATAACTTATTGTGCAGAAGCAAGCATAAATTTTTTTTTTCAT
The DNA here is from genome assembly GCA_021437785.1 of Rhodomyrtus psidioides. Classification (NCBI taxonomy): domain Eukaryota; kingdom Viridiplantae; phylum Streptophyta; class Magnoliopsida; order Myrtales; family Myrtaceae; genus Rhodomyrtus; species Rhodomyrtus psidioides. The sequence goes on along the minus strand of JAILYB010000015.1, from coordinate 4,258,603 downwards.
GCATATGTGCATGACGGCGTGTGCATATGCATACTTGATTGTGTCAAGTCAGTGAATTTGCAAGCCTCAGCATGTGGCTCTGTGTTTCTTATGCAGTGCACATACGCTTGTGCTAGAGAGAGAGGTAGAGTTTTTCAATCAAAAGCTTTAAGAATCCACCTGCATATTAGAACTTGCATCACTATTCTCAGCATCATATTTCATTTCTTCCCCTGTAGTTACTCTAATTACAACCATAAGGCTGCTAAAAAAGGATGATGAGAAAAGGCATGTGGTTTAACATGTTAACATGTTATAAGAAGGTACCCTTATCATCAATGAGGTCCAAGCACATAAAATTTTAATCAAAAATCAGATGAAAAATTATGGCAATGCCAAGAAAAGCATTATCATGTGCTCTTCATATGACAGAATAATAAAAAGAGTTAATAAGCCACAAGTGTTAACTAGTCGAGCTACTAGTGAGTTACTCAAGCCCGACCATTTGACTGCCACTTGGTTCGATGCATTTTGGCTTGATTGTGTTTTTCCAAACATACTTAATCTCGTAAACTTAAAAGATAGTTCTTTTTTCTAATGCTAAAAATTGTCATGGAAGCTGCTACATCAGGATAATTAATTGTTTTTATGACGACCGCACAAATTGAAACTTGAGGACCGGATTGCACAGATAATGCAAGTTAAAGGAATAAATGTGGGATTACACTTTAAATTTATGTGCTTCTAAAACACGTCACATTATAGTAGCATAACCGCTTTTTTTTCATATTGGGCACTACTTTAGCAGAGATGGCGTTTGCAAGGGATGACAGAGGAGCATGGTAACTAGTAATGACTACTCCTCGCCACTCGAAGCAGAGGCTGAGGCAGCTTACTGGGCTGGTTGTCTAGCATGAGATTGAGGACATAACAACGTAATCTTTTGAAGGCAACTGCCAAGTGTTATAAAGTCAGTTGTGGGCCTAAAAAGCCACATGGCATCAACACGTATACTGGACCTGCGATAATCTATTTACTCGCATGAGGGATGGAAGTTTCTCTGGAGCCCCAAGAGTGCGAATAAAGTTGCACATCCATCCTCTAGTGGGCTTCCGTGAATTACTTAGGTTTCAATAGCTTTAATCTAAATTTTGCCCAGATGTAATAAATAATTTGTTAGAATATGACAATCTGTAGATTACAAAAACCAAAAATGAACTTGATTTTGACATCTGGCCCTACTGATGTTTGAGGCCATCATTTGGATAATCAAGCCTACCCAAGGCAAGGTTGAGCATGTATTTCATTTAATCGCACTTGTTGAAAGCTCAAAAATCAAAGTCAATTAAGAATGTGTCAAGCATAAAAGTCTTGAAAGTTGGAGACCCGACGTTGAGTGGTAAATTACATGGACTCAACTCAACTTGATTGTGCCCCTATGAGCGACTGAGCTACTATAATCAAGAAGCTGAGAAAGTAATCAAGGAGATCATTTGATGTTAGGCAATACCTGACAGGACCCTTAGGATCACGTGGAGGAATCTCAACAGCATCAAGAGCTTCAAAGAGGCAAGGTCCATTCCACCACGAACATAAGGTTTTGTCAATTCTTGTTTTTATGTTTGAACCAACCAGACCAGATATCGGCAGAAATAGAACATCTGCAATGACCAAAAAAAAAAAGTAAGACAAGTTGGCGACAGATACAGCACAAACCTAGGAATACTACAGCCCAAATTCTCCCACAAACTTTTCAGAGCAGTATAAAGAAACGGTACCTTTCTTCACGTTATAGCCTGAAGACTTTAGAAAAGGTGTCATCTTCGATTCGATTTCATCATACCTGAAATATAGACACCAGCAAGAGCAAACGATAACGATATTAGAAAGATATATGTGTGCCCATGCAGCAGGTGTTTTTTTTTTTTTTTTTGGGGGGGGAGGGGGAGGGAGGGAGGGAGGGAGAGAGAGAGAGACCTTTCTTTAGACCAATTTACAGTGGGATCATCCATTTTATTTACAACAACAACCAGCTTAGATACACCCAAGGTTTTAGCTAGCTGGACGTGTTCACGGGTTTGTCCACCTTTCTCGTATCCGGTCTCGAATTCCCCCTTTCTAGCAGATATTACCTGGGAGAGTGTGTTTGGAACAAGCAGCTATAGTGTGAGAACTTCAAAGAAACAAGAAAAAGAAACACATTGTACCATTCCTTACCAGTACGCCTATATCTGCTTGGGATGCCCCACTTATCATATTAGGGACATAACTTCTGTGACCCTGGAGAATCCTCCCAACAACACACACAGAGAGAGAGAGAGAGAGAGAGAGAGAGAGAGAGAAGCGTGTCATTAATACTCAAGAAAATTGATTAGAAACTATCACCTTAACAAGAAAAACAGAAAAATCAAATAGCACAGAATTCACACAAAGGTAATAATGGCATAAGAGAGACAATTTGATGCTACAAGATTAGAACTACACAGCAGTTCAGGATAGACCTCCACCTCCTGCGGTGCTCTGAGGATGCATAATTAACCAAGCCCGAGTAGTTTAAGGAACCAAAGGGTAAAAATAAATAGCTCACCGGGGCATCTAAAATGGTGAAACGAGTTGTTTCAGTCTCAAAATGTGCTCTCCCAACCTCGACTGTTTTACCCTGCATCAAGGTGAAATGATTTTAATCTGTTTAATTACAATCCAATCTTCTGAAATCTGGGGCACCACACATACATGCTTCAGGGAAAAGGAATCAAACAGAATTACAAAAAGGAATTACAAGAGCTGCCTAGTACCTTAACCCTCTCTTCTTCATTGGTGTCCATAATGTAAGCCATGTACCTATCAAAAAGAAGATCAAAACAATAATGAATAAGGCAATCTACAGATATCTCTCTGCCTGATGGTACATATTAAAACCTGCATATGATGACAGTGTAACCAACAAATCACCGGGGCAAAGAACCAAAGGAAATGCCTCACCAGCTTTCTCTATTCTTGTCCTTTGCTTCTTTCTCGTACTTTTGGATTGTACGATCATCAACCTGTCCACTAAGAAGGAGAATCTGGCCACCTGTCGTTGATTTTCCAGCATCTGTAACCCAGGATCAATATCTAATGAGATCAAGAGGGATAAACATATGGGTTGCAAGTTGCAAGCACTGAATACCACAAAGCATCTAAGAGAAATCATGTGAAAATCTTAAACCCTTTCAACTGTTTGTATAATATGAGTCTTTCTGAGCCAACTATAATACGCAAAAATCAAAGCATTGTGATTCTCTTCCAAAGGACAAAAGAGATGATACATCGTGAGAACCAAAATATACTCAATCAATTGCTCGCAGAAAAATAGCAACCTTAACTCTTCATGCATCAGAGATTAAGCTAAAGACTCGCAAATCGCAAGCAATAAGGGAATCAGTGATGGCATTTTCAAGTGCTGCGATCCGACAGTTGACAGAGGTACAAAACTGACTTGACAATCTATACTGATGAACCAACTGGAAAAGCAGTGCAACTTACCAACATGACCAATAAAAACAACATTCAAATGACGCTTCCTATCTTCTCCCGTTTCGTCTTGTGCATCAACATGTTCAACAACAGATGCTTCACCATCATTCCCTACAAATCCAAAATTTCAAATATAATTTAAGAGAAGTTAAGCAAGTACCAACCATTAATGACTTGAAGTTCAAAAAGGAAACAAAAAACCACCTCTTGGGTCAGCCTGGATCTGTTGGGAGGTTTTTATGATCTCATCTTGGGCACCTGCAAAAACCCACAGGTAAATTCCTTTAGCAAAGCTCACTAGTTGCCAAATTTTAGTTATGTCGAAATTCTTAATGAACAGCTCGTAAGCAAATGTATCAGAGATGTTCAACCAGCAAATTAAGGGAAGCTCTCTAAGAAACAAGAACAACACATTGTTTTGCTCAGATTCTTATATTCATGAGCAAAGAAAGTAAAGGATCAGAGAACAACTGGCGGAGGGTATTGTTACTAACGCGAGACTGTATGACAGATTCACTCAAGGGAGAACCTTTCAGACTGTGCTACAAAATAGATTAATATGCTCAACTCTTCCAGTTTCATCAAGGCAGGTGAGCTAGGAATTGATCAAGCTATATGTACGACCATAGTAATTGACAGAGCAAGTTTTTTGCAACCGAGTATCTGACTCAAGAGATGTGACCTATGGAAGTGATGAGCCCTAAATAGTCTCAAGACAAGCATCATTCCATCCACTGCCTGGGTAGAACTGAGCACTTCTCCAAGCAGTACAGTTGCCTGGGCTCATGCGAATGTAAAAAGTAGCAACTTAAACGCACAAGATTGAGATGCAACAGGAATCTCATGAAAGCAACTAGTAGGTGGTCTTGAAAGTATCAAATCGTCCACAGTTCACGCGATTCCAAGGTTCCTTCTATACCAATACCATCAACCCTCCATGAGAGAACCTAAATTTTAATGTTGTCACAGCATTACAAGAAGAAGAAGGAAGAAAACAAGTGAAGCTTCTTCAAATACACCTGAGCTATGTAAATGGACTGCACTTGGAAAAACTCAGTGCAAAGTGTCTGTCTGTCAATCTTCAAAGTTGCTCCCCATCACTTCACTTCCTAACTTAACTTATCCATTTATCACTTATTAATAAAGAAAAAAGGATTGATCGCAAGCTCTCAGATTCCAACAGGAGCAGCCAGAGAAAAGGGAATTTAGCAAAGAAAAAGAAGAAAGCTAAATCCTGCACGGCTCTCTTGCCAAAGCTCATATCTACATATACAATAACCATTGAATTTATTGCCATCATATTAAGACCAAATTAATCAATCACCAACCTTCCTCCATTTCATCAACCATCTCCATTTCTTCATGTTTTGATCATCGGGATGAACAACCCCATTATTCTCTTCTGCCAAGATTGAAAACATCCAAAGAGAAAAACCAAAAAAGTTCAACCAAGACAGCTAGAGCACAAAGCTATCTGAAATTCATATTCTGGAAGAAAAAAGAAGGGGAAAAACACAATTAAGAATCCATGATTACAAGCCTTCCTATTGCTACCTGCTGGGTGAAGTTGCAACCCACGAATGTCTTCCTCGATATCTAGCATTTAGCAAAACATGTCAAACAAGTCATTTCCAGTCACAGACATAAAAACCTCGAACAACTTCTCAACAACGAACTTAGACACATTTCCACCACCGACAATTTTCTTTGTTAAATTTAATCTTGCACGTTTCTCCGTATATGTTCATCGTATCTCCTTTCTTCACGAGTTTCATTAACAAGCGACTCAGTCGAAGTGATGTCGAATTACTTGAGAAAAAAATCAACAGTTCGCTCAAAAGAAAAAAAACCAAAAGAACAATGAAATTCGAAAATCCCATCGGTTCATTTTCTCGCAAGAAAGGGTAGGACTTGAATATTTCTAGTCCAGCAGGAACGACCGAGAATTGAGCTCCGATTACCATATTGAAAACAAGAAGTAAAGTTTGGTCCTTCAACCGAAAATTCCAACTCCAAGAATCAACGACTTAATCAGGAAAAATCCAGATATTAGAGTTTTTTCAGCAACCGGACTTTTTACTGGACGTGCTTTCCAATCAGAACAAGCGTGACAATCAACCATGCATCTTCAACAGAAATAAGGAGGTGGGAGGTAAGAATATTGGCGGGAAACATCAAGAAACAGGACTTACCCATGATCGAATGCGAGAGGGCGATCGGGGTCGAGGGATTCTTCTGGAGAATCTAGTGAAGCAGGAGGGAGAAGATGAAGATGTGACGCTCTCTGTTGCGTTGCGGTGAAGGACTGTGAAGAGAAGTAGCGCAATGGGACGACGCGGTGCCGTTGTTTTTACCATAGCTAGTTAGCTTTGGTTCTCTTCTCTCTTTGGGCCAAAAAAGAGAAAAAAAAAAAAGAGAGAGGGAGAAAATTAGAAACTTGATTTACTTAACTCTATTGCTAATAAAGCAAATAAATCAATTAATTAATTAAACCATAATTTTTTTTTCAGACAAAAGCATAATTTATATAAAACAATCCCTTCGTGTTTCGCATCTCAATATATTTATCAAGTATTTCCTCAATCTCTCACTTTTTGATTTTACAAAAGTTAGCAATTCATAATTGTCTCGAACCTTTACACGTACAATTTGAAACTTTATCGATTGATTTTTTTCACTATTCCTAAGCATGCTCTTTTTCGTTATAAGAAAAACATGTGCATGCGTATACTGTCATTGCCCCCATCTTTAGCGAATAAGCTCGTTATACCCCGGAGTTTAATTGATCAGGTAGCTTGACGATGTGCAATTTTTGACGTAATTGATTGGCCTATTGCATGTGAGAAGGGATGAAAAAAAGTTCAAAGGTGTGCTGGAAAAATGTGGTTCTTTGAAGGACGATAATTTTCATTCAATCAATGATAACAAATTGTGGAGTACTTAAGACTTAAATGGAAATGCGAGCATGCAAAGGATTGATTCTAGTGATATTTCAAATTACAATATGTCGACGAACATTTATTTATGGTCTCTAGAATGTGCCTAGACTGCCCCCAAAAGAAACATACAAACATAAAAAGAGTGAAAAAAAAAGAGAGAAAAATTACTATATATATATAGCAGAATGGATAATAATCGAACGCCGGGAATTAAATGGATTTTTTTAAGGACTTTGTACCATTGTTGTGAAATCTGATTATTATTCTGAAAATGGTGTGCTCGACACTATGGCAGCGTTTGGTGGACGGGATAAAACTCCAAATAAAATAATTTTTATCCAATTCGGTATTTGAAGTGACGCGAAATCTAGATATGACCGCTTCGGATTAAAAAAATCACACCTAAAAGGTGGGATAGATCCCGGATAGGATATGTGAATTTTGAAAAACTTACTAGAAAAATGTATCACGTCTCTTTCATTCACATTGCTCTTCCTCTCTTTTGTCCGGCACCACCATCACCAGACTCTAATGGTCACCGCTCCTCCCATCAGCGACGACCTACTTCCCAAGGTTTTCATCTTTCTGCGGCTTCGTGATTTTAATTTTATTCGAGCGAAACATTTAATCCAATTTACAACGTACGAATATCTCTAAATGGGCAATAACGTAATAAGATTTAGGAAGCATTGACACTCTTCGGTAGCCTTCGTATCGTGTACAATACTCCAACACTTTTTGATATGCGATCGATACGTCGTTAGTGCTTCACGCGTGCCGGCGACATGCGAATCAATCACTCAGGGTAAGTCGTTCGATTTGACTTTAAATGGTTACTTGTCGAACTACTCTTACCCAACTTTCTAGAAAACATGAAAAGGAAATTGACCGGTCCGTTTCTCTTGGCCATGGGAATTTTGCCAAGCTCCCGATGATTCGAGGAAGCGCTCCGACCACGACTCCGTGTCTGATTTTGATTTTTGAAAACGTTGTGAGTTGCGTGCGATGATGGACGCTTTGGTTCCCTGCCCGAGTCAAAAACCCCCACGCGTGTCGACGAGACATCGGACCATGTTCGCAATTCCCAACACGCACACGACTCGAATATGGATGCGTCCGCCATTTTATATCGGGACGATGGAGGGTTTGCCGGTTTCGCGCCGTGGCTTGGTTGGGCCGAGCCCGTAAGAAGTTAGGAGCCCAACCGGGCCCGGTTGGCCACGTCGACCCGGTGCGTGTTTCCCTCACCGTCCTCCGAGAACCGTGCCCGAGCCGAAAAGAAAGCGCGCCGAAGCGCCAGCTGGAATGGACAAGAAAGGATGCAATCCGCTAACGTGCGCGTTCGATGTGCGTCATGCGCGCGACAGAGAGAGAGAGAGAGAGAGACTGCCTGGAGTGGAGGGGCCCACATTACATTAACGTCGCTTTTGGTCCTGCCTCTCTCACTTTCCCGCCATTTCCAACTGCCACCTGTACGTAGTCGCGCCCACAGCGTCCTTCTTAATTTATTCGTTTATTTATTATCCGTCCGACATCACGTGACGTGACGCATTGACCAAAAAAAAAAAAAAGACATCACGTGACGTGAGTTTTCTATTTCTTTTTTTTTTTAAAATATCAAAAAAGGCCTCAAATATCCCTCTTTTTTCAAATAAGGGCATATACTTGACTTTGTTTTAATCAAGGCCTACACTACCAATTTTGTTTGAAAAAAATACCTCATCAAGGGCACTTTTGTCCTTTTACACTTTTTGATTTTCTTTCCCTTTTTTCCTTTACTTTTCTTCGACTCGGACGTTTGCCAGATCGTTTCTTCCATGCTTCGTGATCTGGGTGTTGCAATAAACAAGGAAGCTACTCGATCTGTCGCTTCTTGTTGTAAAATTAGTAATACGCTTTGGACTTGTTTTCCAGTAACTCCTCCATCGCGTCGAGCACGAGCCGTGGCGGGTCAACCGCCTCTGCGGTTGTTTCTGCGGGTAGTGATGAACGGCTGGAAGCTTTGATCATCTATAGTCATGCTCGAGAACGTTTGGAGTCCGTGCCGGAGTCCTTGAAGCTGGGGACGCAAGTAAGGATGACAGAGAAGAGAGCTTCAGCTCGTCCAACTCCGGACGTATACACCCCTCTTCTGTTCTTTAGTTTCTTTTTCTACCCCCCAATTCTGGCTTGCAACAGGCTTAATGGTCGTCAGAGAGGTGTTGACAGCTGAGGTCACGTTGCCTGTTGATATTGGCGACGGACGTGGTGGTCGGGCGCGGGTGCGGCGGTAGCGCAACTACAGGGGTTAGTCGATGCTTGGGGACGAGGCTTGCACGTCGCACAGCGGCTGGATCTTGTTGGATATATTATTAATATAGTCCAAATAATATATTCACATACAAGCCCAATAGGTGAAAGCATGGTTATTTGGGTCCATATGGGCTGGAGCCTAGTAACTTGCATATAACTCTAGGGTTTCCTACGCAGGAGGTAACACTGTTGAGCGTTCCAAATTTTGACGTCTCTTGGTGTAATACTTCAAGCAGACAAAATCATTTCTACTCTCTCAAACCCTAACCTCCAACAATCTTGAAGTATTATGTTCGTGTGTCGGATTTGAGCGAGCAAGGTGTCTACTTGAAGATATCGTCAAGACGAACTCGCTGGTATAAGTTACTTTCGATTTCGACGGTTAGTTTGGCCGGGATCTAAGTTTGAAATTCGGATGGCCGAAATCTTTGAATCAAGAACCCAGAAAACATAGCCAATTTCAGAGGCTGAGACCATTTGGGTTTCGTTCTACTCGCCGATACGAACGTTTTGAGTGGTCACTCGCGTCAAACGGAGGTCGGACGAAGGAGATACGGCCACCGGAAGTTTCGGGGTACTGCAGCAAGCGCGGTTACTGTAGCACCGTATTTCTGGGGTATTTGTTGAGTATTTTCGTGTATTTATGGCGTATTTTGGTGAATTTTCAGCGACTAGGGCAGCCCATCTTAGGGTTTTTGGGAGCTCCGAACTCATTTTTGGGGTCTGGTTTGACAAATTCCATCTCTACAGAGTAGTTTGACTAAGGTTAGAAGCGTTATTCGACTTTGTGAGCTTCGAGGACTTCAAGGTGCACTCTTTCTAACTCTTTGCCCTCATTGGAATGGCAAAACATAGTTCCTATGATATTATAAAGCTGGAATCATTTGATGTGACTGAATTTCATGGTTGGAAATTGCACGTTCAATTTGGCATGAAAGAACGTGAAATATTCTATACTGTATTAAGTGATTTTGCATCTACCACTGAAGATGTGGATGAATATCAATGGAACAAATATGAAGATTTTTGTAGAGATTACTTGCTGACTTCTCTAAATCCTCGTCTAGCTATGACTTATAGTGAGTATATGTCACGCCTCGCGTCCTTACGAGCGCGCGAACATCCCTTTCTGCTCTGTCTTCGCGACTATTCCCCAGGATCAATACCCCTCTGATATACACTCGCGGAATGAAATGCACATGCGGAAGCGATAAATAAAACTCCATACATAACACTTAGACAAGATGACTTGGGACATAAAAATGGGCACTCCTCAATTTCTTTCAAATACACTTCAAGGTTACAGTCGTCCAATACCAATGGTTCAAATCTAAATTCACAAATCGAAGTAAAATTTCTAAGACCACAAGTGAGTTTATATCCATTCTCTCCATATCACTTCTTCTAATGCCAGTCCATGGCAACCACGGTTTCCATCGCTTAGGACCTGAAAAAAATGTTGTCCCACGACGGGGTGAGATAAATCTCAATAAGCTAATCCTAATCCTAAGCTAGGCACTTAGTACTTCCAGACACTCCCAAACGTATGCAATGACCAAACCACAAACACAAGGCAAACGGCATGTGGCGATTCGATTAATGCTTATATTGTCATACAATTCACAATTCTAGGCTAGGCTTCGTACTTTGGGCACTTCAAAAATCACATATTCGTATAGCGCATTTCATATCATAAATCTCAGTCCAATATATCAAGGCCCGCGTTATAACGCATTGGGCTATCTGTTGACACCTGATTTTTGATCATCTATTATTGTGATTTTTATTCTTTAAAATTAATTAAAAATATCAAAAAAAGTCATAAAATTACAAAATCAACTTTGGAAGCCTTGGCCTAGCCTCAGGGACCAATTTTGAACAAAAAAATATTTTTTGGTATTTTATAATATTTTTCGAATTTATTTAATTATAAAAATACCCAAAACATCATAAAAATACCATTCGTGGTCAGAAAAATACAAAAAAATATTAAATAATTTTATTTTAATTTCCTCTTCAAGTTTGTCACTTTAAATCTCAAAATTTAGGCTCGGGTCACTATGTCCCTTCACAAACATAAACCCGAACCGAGCTTGAAAAATCCTTTTCGAGTCTTTCAATTTTCAATTTCCACTTTTCATAAGCTATGACATTGGGTTCTAAAGTCTTGAAGTGCAATTAGGTCAGTTGGCCCTCCAATTTGATCAATTTTAACCAAAAGGGCTTAATTGCATAAAATCTTTCAATTTAGTCCCCGATTTCTCAATTTTTGAAATTAAATTTCATACGGGCATACCCATTGAAATTAAACATCCCTACCCTATATTTTTCATCATGCTGAATCCACTGGTGGCCTTAATTTGGACTGATTCGATCGTTTGGGCCTGCAATTTGGCGATGATCATTTTCGGTTCCTAGGGACAATTTGGGGTTTTCATCAAATTTCAATCAATTGATTCATGAAAACACCCCTATTTGATAGAAAACGTGTCAAGGGATCCGATTTTGATGTCAATTTCATGAAAAAAGGTCGATTTGGGGCTAAATTGGGCGAGGAGAGTCGAACCGGGCCGGTCGGGTCAGACCCGACCCGACCCGGTCCGAACCGGGTCTGCAACTCAGTTGCAGACCCGCGCGACACACTTGCAAAAACAAAGGAAAAAGAAAGAGAGAAAGGAGGGAGGGGCCGGCCGGTCGAGGGGATTTTGGGGGACAACGAGTAGTGGACGTTGGGTGGAGATTCCACGACCGAAGGCGGTCGGCCATGGGAGTTAAAAAAAAGAAAAAAAGAGAGAGGAGCGGCGGGGGTACAAGGAACTCGGCCATGGGAGACCGAGGCGGGGGGTCCGAGCGAGAAGTGAGCAAAGAGGGAATCCTCGAGCTTCAGCGACACCCACAGAGCCTCACCGGAGCTCCAGCTGCCACATTCAGTCTCGGGACAGGTCGGTGCTCTCTCTAAACTCCAATCCCACCGCCGCGTACCATGTGTTTGACAAAATGCCCGAACGAGTTTTATAGTTTTCGAGCCTCGGCCGTGCCTCCCCAGGCCGTATCCTGTGCGAATTTAGCCTCAAGACTTCTGTGGAACCGACTCTAAATCTTTGTATGTGCTTATTTTGCATTAAAACCGCGAGGGAGACACGGCCCGGAGCTTCGACGGCCGCGGCTCGGACCGGGAGTTCAACGAGGTACTTCAAGCGGCTGTCAACCTTCAAGGAGCTCAGGTAAGCCCCTAGACCTCATTTAGATGCTCTTTGAATGATTGAAATTGGGTTTGGACGATAAAAAAATTTCTGCAACTTACCTCGCCGGCGCCGGTTCGGAGGGGTTCGGTCCGCCGGTTTGCGGACGTGCATGACGCCGTGTTTTGTTTGTATGTTAATGTGGGAAGTGAGGGGAATCGAACGGCGCAAGAATCATTGAAAAATATCGAGATTTGGCTCGGTTTTGGGGTCTCCGGCGAGGCGCTCGCCGGCGCCGGTCGTCTTCTCCGGCGGCTCTGGTCAGACGTTGACCAGTCAACGCTGACGTGGCTTGCCACGTCAGCAGCCACGTCAGCGTAGGGGGTCCACGGCCGATTAAAATAAAGACCAGATCCGACGGTGGAGAGTGTGCCACGTGTCGCGATCTCGGCTTTTTTCGATTTTATTAAATGATTTTCGGATATTAATTAAAAAATGATCCGACGGTCAAGAATCTGCCAAGTGGCTCTCTCTGGATCGTCCGATCTAGTCCATGATCGGACGCACCAGGAGCAGCCACGTGGCACAATCTGGGACGTCCGTTGGCTAAATTAAGAAAATGATAAAAAAAAAAAAAAAAAAAAACCAAAAACGGCGTCGTTTTGGCTGTGGGCGTGCAAGTCTGGGTCGCGGATCCGGGCGTGGGTCGGGTCATCCGACCCGGTCCGGATATTTTTTATTATTATTTTTAATAATAAAAAATAATAAAAAAAAAATCAAAAATCAATAAAAATGGAAAATTATAAAAAATTCAAAAAAATTCGGAAAATTCAGAAAAATTATAAAAAATTCCAAAAAATAGGAAATGGCCACATTCAACTGGCCACGACCTGTTTTGGGTCTTTTGACCCCCGATCTTTCTAAAAATGACGGTTTTGCCCTTCCGGCAAACTGTCTTCCAAAAAATTCTAAAAAAATCCAGGAAAATCCCCAAAAATAGGAAATGGTCACAAACAACTGGCCAAGTCTCATCCCGGGTGTTTTAAACCCCGACCCTTCTTAAAATGACGATTTCGCCCTTTGGGCGAATCGTCTTCCAAAAATTGAAGAAAAATCAAGAAATTTCAAAAAATTCTCAAAAATGGGAAATGGCCACAATCAATTGGCCATGGAATATTTTGGGTAATTCGGTATCCAAGTCTTCCAAAAATTGACGATTTTGCCCTTCGGGCTAATCGCCTCCAAATCTTCCCATTTTACCCCGACCCGAAATCACCCCTTTCCTAAGCCCTTAGGGCTATACTAGGAAGCCGTTGATTTGAATTGATGTGCGTTAATGAAATTTATTTATGCACTTGATGGCGTTTCCATTTAATTTGATTGTGATTGATAGGAATAGTCTTCCAATCTGCATGAAACCCTGAATCAAGCCTATCTCACCTAAAATTGCGTCCGCATGAATTCTTAGCTAGGAAATCACTCGCGTTAGGTACCGAAAGGGCGTTGGTAATGACACCAGCGTAACCAAGTCCCCGAACCCAAAATCTCTGGTTCCGCAGAATTGATCGATCTCTCCCAATCGGTCAATAAGGTTTCTGGTCTACCCTCCAAGAAAGACCGGTGGCGACTCCAAATGCATGCACAATTTGCACATGCCACCACGACTATACTGAAGGTCGAAAGCGATCGACTCTTATCGTCGAATCCTTGGAAAAATACTCCCGCCGCGATTTGGTATGGGCCTGGGAGGGCTCGCGCCGATCCAAGACCCGCGATCGGTAATCCATTAGCCGCGTCCGCCTTTCGGACGGGTCGCGACAGCTGGCGACTCCGCTGGGGACCTTTGTTCTAGAACCTATGGTTCTAGACCTCAAGTGGATTTAGGCCGTAATTAAAACGTTGAGTGATTTTTCTAACCTTGCAGGCGCTCTTGAAGGTGAGGTAAGTCCGCTCATGATAGGGGTTATATGTTTTTGCAGATTTGAGAAATAAGGGGTGTAGTCCGTGATTAACATTGTCTTATGCAGGTTGGGCGTAGGAATGTATGTTGTGTGGATGATTTGAAGTGCTGATTGATAAACTGCTATGCATGAATTGCATTGTGATGATCACAACACGTGGACACACACAACCGCGCCTAAAACCCCGGGCGTCGCATATAGGAACACAATAGAAGGATTTGAAAATGGAATCTCCGTGAGGAAAAACGCGGGGTAATCCACTTTTCAATTCCGCCCGCTTCAAACTATGGATCGAGTCCCAATGCAACGATAGCTGTGCAATGGAATCGGCTCTTTCTAGAACTCGAAGTGGGAACCTTAACCTTAGGTGCCAAACCCTCTGATTTTTAGAAGTTCACCATAACTTGTCTCATGCGCATGTCTTTGGGCGGTTGGTACACCTAAAACCGCACATAAGTCGACGAGTTTGGTTGGTAAGACTCTCTATACCTCGAATCTATTATAGTTCATATAAATATAGGCATTTCATTCATTGCATTCTGGTGATTAGATTAAATGCCATTTCAAGGATAGATGTGTGTGTTTTTCCCAAACGTCCTTGATAGAAGACGAAGAGGATGATATCCCATGACAAGCACCGAGTGAGCAACAAAGGAGCCTACTATGGACATTATTGAGATATCGTCCAATGAAGATGACGAGTTGGGGCAAGTGATCCGGAAGTCACAGATCGAACTTGGGGCATCCTTAAACGTTAGGATCACATTCCTTTGTTTCATTTTCCATTACTAGTCCTCTTGTATAGGGTTTATTTTTATCGAGGCTTTCTCTATCTCACCCCTTAGAGTGATTGTATTAGGGGTCTATTGGTGTATACATTTAGATGGAACTTGGTTGTATTTCTTTTGACAGGTCATGGGAATGTGATAGTGGCATTTTCTCTAATCATCCGAATACTCCCAAGTCAAGTTTATAATTCCTTTAGAGGAAATTAAAATTGGAAATCTTGCACGACCTTTTTGGTCGTATAGGGTAATCCAACCCCAATTTCGCTAGAAGGAATTATACACTTGAATTGGTCCATGCATGTTTTACGTCGCTGGTAATCCACGATAATTGATCGAGAATATCGGCGTTGTTTTGAATTTAATGACGAGATAGATGTCCAAATTACTCTCGTTCTTAACAAAACGGCCTTGATTTGGATGCCGTATCTTCAATTAAATTTAAAACACGTTATTATGCCTCGCACTTTTGAGTAATTCGTTCCTCTCGAAATTGATCAAAAGCGATTATTGTGAATTACATTCCTTTCAATAGTATGCTTTCTTTCGAGGAATATTGATAAAAACTTTTCGCGCAAGATTAAAACCCTTGTAAAAGTTCTTGTCCTTATTAATCATGGGCAAGCATAGGATTGAAAGGGGTTTTTGATTTCTTTTTCAAATTATTCCTTCTGATTCTGTCTTTTTATTTGCAGGTAAAAAAATAGGTAATAGAGAGAAATCTTTTCCTGGACAAGTCTAAGGCTATTATCTCATCTGATCATGAGCGAGTTATAAAATCAGGACATATTTGCTCGGCTTATTGATATTATGGTTCGGCTCACCCAAGTTGAAGATGTTCGGATGCTCGAAGAAATGAACCATACAGAAGTTAAAACACACACACAAGAGTTCTCATTTATTTTGCTCAGTGGAGGGTTTTCAAAAGCAGGTCATACAATTCGGGGTAGAAAAGTAAAACCGAAGTGAGCCCTAATTAACGACACGAAGGAGCCCAACTGACCCTCCATGTTATTAATACTCTGCTCATACTCCCAACTCCGCATGTCATGGTCGGCAAGCCTGAGGAGAAGACTTTTGCATTCTCCCTTAACTTCGGCGACCTTGGCCTCATGTTCTTCGGCGATTGTTTCCAGGTCTCGAACCAGTCCATTCCCGCGAGCTATGTCCGCGGTTATTTTGTCGAGCCGTTCTTCCTGCCAGTCGCTCTGAAGCCTCAACAGGACATTGCGGCGGTCATGCTCGCCGGTGGTCAGGGATAGGGCCAATTGCTCCACCAGATTTCTCCTCTCGCGAAGCAACGTCGCGACCCGCTCATTAGCAAACTCGATGGCCTTTTTGTAACTATCGGCCAGATAGTTGGTCAGCACCAAATGATCAGATCGATCCTCATAACGAGCTCGCAAGACGCGAGCCACGAGAACCTCCCGATTAGCAGCACAGTAGGCCTCTAAGGAGTGTGCAAAGAGAGTCGGGAAAATTCTATATTCCCTCCCCAGTGTAGTACCTTCGAGAGAAGTGGTATCAAGGTCCTCGAGCAGGACACGGATTTCATCCTCGGTCGCAGAATGATCGGTTATGTGTGCGTAACCGCGACCCAGTAGGTTATAAAGTTTTTCCCACTGGGCCAAGACATCAGTTGAAAAAGTGCGTACGGGAGAGGAGGCCATTTGCGTTGGGTTGGCTTGAGAATAAGACGAGGCTAACAGAGAGATTAGAAGGAAGAAGCTGATTATGCGAGAACGTTAACCTTCCATACATTAATTCCTCATTTTATAGCAACTCGAGGATGATGAAGGGTCTTAGTAATAATGCTGGTAGAGCCCAGTTAGGGGGTAAAGCAGGAGGTCCCCTCACGTGAACCATTGAATTCGTCTCGGTCCGCGATTTCCGGCTTATCAATTAAAAGATGTAAAAGATTTGTCGGGATCACCATTATTAGAGTTAGGTGGGAGGTAAGCGCAACTATCGAAAAAAGCCCTAACAGGATTCAGCACTCACATCACGTTGAAAAGCTAAGCGAGAAATTCAAGGTCTTGACGGGGAGCGTTTGCCTAATGATTTTCTTTCATGCTTCAAGAGCGTCTCCTAAACATACAAAGTCACTCGAAGAAAAAATTATAGGGAGTGAGCATACAGGAGAGAGTAGAGAACTCTAAGTGGGCAAGAACCAATCAAACATTTCTCAATCCAACATATTTAAGAGGTTACCGTCAGCTGCTAGAGGCGACTGACTCAAAAATCTCAGAAATTGAACTACTGAGTGATCTCGAAGATTCCAAGACCAAGTCTAACACCAAAACCATGGAGCCCAACACTTCTGGCAACGAAAATCAAAATCACGGCGACGACGACAACGACATCCACGATGCTCAACTCGGGAAAAGAAGACGTCCTCACCAATACTCTCAGGAGGAAACCCAAATGCTGGAAACCCTCTTCAGTAAAAGCCCTCACATAAAAAAGAAGTGGAGAATTGAATTGAGCCGAGAGTTGGGGATTAATCAGTCGAGGATCCAGTTTTGGTTTCAAAATAGGAGATCCAAATCGAAGGCTCAACGCAAACGTCAGGTGGTCGAGATTTTAAAGGAAGAAAACCAAAAGCTGCGAACAGAAAACATGAGGTATGAAGAAGCTCTCAATATTACCGTTTGCCCTCATTGCGATAACCCCATCGCCCTCGGTAAGATATTCCCCGATAAGCCTCACGCAATGATTGAAGACGTTCATTTACCACCCTACTCCCTCGGGGCATCTCCTGCTCAACCAGATTTTGCCGGAGTCACGCATGAGCAGGATGATCCTACGAAGACGATACAAATGCCTCCTGGGGGATGGGATTTGCATCGCTTTGATTGGAGCTACAGTTTCAAGGAGCTGGATGTTACCGCCGACCAGCTCAAAGCATATCAGCCTCATGCACAACAATTTTCGATAGGGTCGGGTCCTGCTAGAGATGAGTTAATCAGTCGTCAAGCCATCGATGCAATTTTGGGCCACGATAGGAAGAGGTTCGCTTGGCCCCCTGAACTGCATTTCAGATTCCTAGACGTGGTTCACCAAATGGGGATCGATTCAGCAACTCCGACACGCATATTTAAGGCCATGAGTGTACCAGGGCTTAGTAAGGAACTGGTCAGAAATCACCTTGCTGCCTACAGAAAGCTATTAAAACAGCGTCGAGCAGAGCTAAGCCGAGAGGAATCCGTCTCGAGCTCAAAAGCTAGGGGGGACCGCCATTGTAATGCTCAGGCATCAGGAGGTACCCGGCCAAATTTAAGCATCAATCAAGCTAGCAACCCGACCACCGGCAAACTGAAAGCTGATCAGAATGTCCTTCCGGGCCATTTCAACACTTTTCAAGAGCACGTGTCACAAGTACAGCGAGTGCGCACTCCTCCATTCGAGCAGCAGTCGGCTGGTGCTCTGCCTGCCGCTGGTCAACCCACGACAGACAATTTCTTTGATGATGGGCTCGATGCCTTGTTCAATCAATGGGAAGCTGGCATGCTTGGACAGCCATGATCTAGCACCTGACTCGGGGCACGATGGGTTGGTCGCTACGATCACCCATGGAAAGAAGAGCATGTTCACGAGTGGATCACTCTTTTTATCCATTGTAAAGTTCCTATGGGAACATTTTTCTTTAATGGCTATAGTTAATTATGTATGAAAACCAACGCTATAGACGAACATCGTCATGCTCAGTTGCGATGATCCCTTGTTAGATTAAATCTGAAACCAGGGACGGTCTTTAAATTTTGAGTGGCCACGAATTCATTCCTCACCGAACGCCCAAGATGTTCAAATGGAGAGTAACAGCATGCACAGGGGAAATGCCACTTTCGTTTAAACGATGAAAAGGGGTTGAGAGAAGGTCATGGTGTTAACTCCCATGGAGCTAAATGAATTAAACGGAGTCATTAATTGCGGATCCGCCGCTGTTCCCCACGTTCTCGGGCCTAGCAAATCATAAAAGGCGCCGAAAGATTGTAGACCCACCACTTTGAAGACTGAACTAGGGGGCGAGTGCAATACTCGATGAAACCAAATCAATGCAAGAGAGTTTGTGATCCTATCACGAGGAAAAAGAAAGGGGAATACAGACGATGAGTAATTGCGGGGTCTCGGGAGGAGCGCTTGCTTGCTGGTCTTCATATGCAGCCTGAAGGATGGTTCCAGGACACGCACAATCACTTGAGAAAATTTCTAGAGTGAGCAAACACGTAAGAGCGAATTGAAAAAGCTGAGTGAACTAGATCAGCCCGAGATACTCCGATCCATCATGTTTAAAAGCTATTCCCATCTGCTAGAAACGCCCGACCTGGACATTTCTGAGCACGAACTGCTGGGAGACTTCGAAGATCCCGGAGCTGAATACTGCCCGAAAGCCATGGAGACTGACTCCTCTAGCGATGAAATTCTAGGTTTCAGCTACGAAGAAGGAGTATACAATGATGACCGGAGTTGGAAAAGGAAGCAACTACAACGCCACACTCCAGGCCAAATCCGAGAGCTCGAAGCTTTCTTCAATGAATGCCCCACTCCAAGCAGACAACAGAAAATGGAGTTGAGCCGAAAGATAGGATTGGAGCTTTCGAAGGTCAAGTTTTGGTTCGCCAACAAACGAACCCGGGTGAAACAGCAATACGCAGACCATGAGTTACTGGTCCTGAAGGAGGAGAATGAGAAGCTTCAAGCTGAAAGCGCGAGATATAAGGAAGCTCTGACCAAGGCCACCTGCCTTAATTGTGGTAATCCTGTTGTCCTCGGCGAGGTGTTCCTCGATGAACCATCCCTGTTGACGAATAACGCTCAGTTGTTACCGTATTCTCCACAGCATTTTCCGACACAGCCAGATACCGCCGGAGATCTGCATGAGCAAGTCAACACCATAGGATCAACACCAACATCCTCTGAGAGATGGGATATGAATCATCACAGGGGGAGTTCTCTCAATGACGAACTCGCTGTCGCAGCCAGCCAATACAAAGACGGTGAGTCCCTCCCTGGACAACTTTTGAAACGACTAGATCCCGTAGAGAATAGCTACCGAAGTATTGACGATATTTTGGGTGATAAGAGAACAAGGTTTTACTGGACCTATGAACTTCACATCAAATTTGTTGATGCAATTCGAGAGCTGGGAGTTGATTCGGCTAGCCCTCTACGCATACTCGAGATTATGAATGTGCCGGGGCTCTCTAGAATTAACGTTGAGTCTCACCTCAAGTACTATAGGAGATTGCTAAGGGATGGAAGGATAGCGTTAAACCATCATAAAGCCGGTTGGAGCTCAAGTGCTGGGCAGAGTTACAACCATGATGATTGGAGAGCCAAGAGCACCCAACCGTGTTTCAGCAATGACGGGACCGGCAGTCGTGTCAGCGACTCCTCTGACCCAAATCAGAATGCTCCGCCGAGCTATCACAATACTCCTCAAGAGTATATGCCACAGTTCCAGCACATAGAGATTCCTCAGTTTGAGCGTGAATCAGTCATTAATGCTGTCCCTGAAGCGGATCTGGCATTGGTAGAGAGTGCACATATGAACCTGCCGGTCATTGGAGGAAGCTCCAATTCGAGGGGTCAAATTGCTCACGGCAAGAGCAAAGAGAGGAATCCCTCGCCTGCAGTCGACGACACCCAATCTGGGCACCAAGGGCTAGGAAGAACAGGTGATTTCCTTGATGAGGAGCTGGACACTTGGATCAATACTCTTCAGGAATGTATGTCTCAACCCCAACAAGGCAATGATGAAGGTTCCAGCTCAAAGACTCCAATCCCTCACAACGAAGGCAATGAAAGAAATCTGCCCCCAACAATCGTTGATACCCAACTTGAACGTCAATGGCTCGAAGACCCGAGCAATTTCCTTGGCGATGAGTTCGATCTTTGGCTCGATCAATTTGGAGCCGGAGGACCATCGCAGTGGTGACGCAAGGCCGGTGATCAGACGTCTGATGCAAGGCATGGCTACTCGATGAAAAATGCTTAGAGGAAATGGGTTGAATACTCCTATTGAATATGTTGTTGATCGCACTGTAAGGTTCCCACGGGAACATCTTTCCTTAATATCTAGAACTAATTGCGCGTGAGTGTCAACATCACCCTTTGAGCATCTTCAAGCCGAGGGCCGTGGATTAATCACTTAATCCGTGGAGCAAGTTTCATGAACAATGACTATTACCCGCGGAGCATAATGGGATCTACCCCTTCAATACGAAATACGTTTGGCCGCGAAGCCACCTATTTGGTAAAACGATGTATCGTTCCTAAACGATCTTCAATCGAATACCGAAGTAATGTCTCCTTTCTTTTCCTTCTCAGATGATAAACATGGATAAAGCACTCAAGGAGCCATGCGTTCAAATAACAGAACAGACGTTGCCTAACTTGGGGGGCAGATGAACCATTGATGTTGCAAACACTCCAAGAATGGATAGGCGGATTTGATAGATGTTGTTCATATCAATATGCAACATCAGAATGGGATGAAAATCAAGAGTAAAGTTGTATCGTCCCAACTTGTCTTGAATTTGGGAATATGAATTGACACTTATTGTTTATCCTTGACAGGGGAGTCGCCTTGCAGACGAACAAGTTTTTACATCCCATGTACTACTCGTTAGAGTACATGACCAAGGGTAGGATGTATCGTTTCGATTTTTGAAAAATTCGTGAACCTACAATGATATGCTTCTTTTACATTTGCAGGGATCCGCAGCTGCGACGGACAGGTAAGTATCCCTTTTCCCAGTCAGCTGGAGATAAAAAATGTCAGAATCCTTTCAGCCGGCATAAAGATTTTCCAATGCATCGATATTCATGATTTAAATCGGGAGGTTGCCCAAAGCATGAATAAAACATGCACGATACATCACAAAATCCCCTCGATGGATAAATTTTGGGAAAGAAAGAAATGAATTTTTCCAAATATGATTATTTGTCAAATCATTCAAAAGGAAGTTTACTCAAAAGAGAGGCGAGCCCAGTCCAAACACATCCTACATACACTTGAGAGATGAGGGAAGTGAATCGGATAGCAAAATATGTACCTACGGAGGTAGGGACCATTCGCAGCGATTACATGGATTGGGACGACGGAGGCGTTCGTTTCATATTCCCAAATATTACAGGCGACCATTGATAACCCCTTTGAACGGAGGTTTTCATTATCAGCCCTGTCGAGAACCACCCCACATCGGGGCAGAATAGAAGTAAGTCCAACAGCATCAGGAGAAATGGTTAGAAATTTTGTTGCTCGGACTAACATTAATCTTCGTGTGTTGTTTATATGGTAATCCAAGTGCCATAGGATGACGAGAAGCATTCATTTCTCTATCCCACATACGTTTATCCTTTGCACAGCCAAGTCGAGCCTGCAAATTCGTTTCATGAACCCGTTGGTGATCATTGCACATTTCAAGATGGATGCAACATCACTTTAGAAACGGAAGAGCACAAGACTAAGTGATTACAAAGAAATTCCTGGATTTATGGTAAAAGCATGTTTAGACTTTCGATCATATGTCTAAAGTGATCTCCTGAAGATGAGAAAAATGGGATTTCAAAAGAAAAATAAAAAAAAAAGATGAAAATGAGAAAAAAAAATCCCGGCATCAAGAAAAAGCAAAGTGCCTGGTAAAAGCAAGGCTGATGCCCGTGCAAGCTGTTTGATTGACCCACAATAAAGTCTAGATGGGAAAAGAGGAAATCCCCGAAGGAGCCAAATTCCAAAAAGGCTGATCGCCAAATGGTGTCAAGCGCGGAATAAAGGCGTAAAAGAGAAAAGACAAGTAACAAATCTGCAATGATCACCAATGTCAAACTCTCCAAGAATTTTGGGCCAAAAACAAGCCTTTTTCGGTCCCCAATCCTACCAACATCATAACCCTGAAACAGTCTTCTCTGACTAAGACACTTGGGTTAACATATAGCTTAGCTCGAAGAAGTACGAGCAAGACTATTTCTTTCTCATTTTGCAGGGTTCTTGACTTGTAAACCCGGAGCATATGGCGAAAGCTTTCGTTCAATGGCCTCGACTCCAAAGCGGGTCCCCCTTGAAAACCAATATCCAAGCCCAACATTACGGTCACGTGGAAGACCTCCCGACCGATCAAAATGTATGCGCTGCGAATGAGCCTAAAACCTAGGCACAGGTTAGTAGGGAATGGAGTGCGTCCCCTATAAAAAAAACCACTATCGCAAAACAGGTGAGAAGACCTCATTGTCGAGAAATATTCCAATTGATGTTTTGAACAAACTCTGTTTGGAATTTTCAAACTGTTGATCCAGATTTTCCATGTAAGGGATTTGTGATCACATTTGCATGCTGCAAGAATGCTTTGGATAACCTCCAGCATCAAACTTAAGTCATAAAATTTTGTCAATTGGACAATTGCTGTCTTCTCAAAGATTACCAATATTTTCTTGGGGAAGAGAAACCCTTTTTTTTTAAAAAAAAAATTCCTAGCATGACGTGGAGAACCCTCGTCCTAGGACCCCTTTTAAACAAAATTTAAGCAGTCTCATCGGACGTGGAGAACCCTCGTCATGAGACCCCTTTTCAAAAATCAAAAAGTCCTATCAGACGTGGAGAACCCTCGTCCCAGGACCCATTTTCAAAATATCAAACAGTCTCATCGGACGTGGAGAACCCTCGTCATGAGACCCCCTTTTCAAAACTTAGGCAGTCTCATCGGACGTGGAGAACCCTCGTCATGAGACCCCTTTTCAAATATCAAACAGTCTCATCGGACGTGGAGAACCCTCGTCATGAGACCCCTTTTCAAAGTCAAACCGAGGTAGATACCGCCTGAAGGATCAACTCACGGTAGATACCGCCTGAAGGGTCAATCAAAGGTAGAAACCGCCTGAAGGGTCAAAACAAAGGTAGAAACCGCCTGAAGGGTCAATTCATTGGTAGAAACCGCCATAAGGGTCAACTCATTGATAAATATCGCAGTAAGGATCAACACAAAGGTCTGATCCACCATACGGATCAAAATCCTTGGCAAATCCCAAAGCGTGGGATGCGTCTTCCTTAGGTTCCTACCAGTTAGGAATCTCATAATGGTATGACCTACCATACAGGTCAGAGCTTAATCTCCCTAGGATATTCTGAATGACAAGTCATAGGTATCTGCTTGAAAATCGTCGCAACCGGCAGCATCTGACAGGTGAGCTTCAGGTAAGCCTCTCTCACTCCAGCCCATGTTCGAATTGTAAGCGTAAACCGGTGATTAATTTGAGCATTCATCAAAAACACTTAAGGGTCCGATGTCATAGCATTTCTTTTCCCCAGTTGAGTCGGTTAAGATTCAGGTGCCACCTTGTCTTTGAGAGAAACCTCTAACGAGATTCCTCTCAAAGAGGGGCAGCTGTTGACACCTGATTTTTGACCATCTATTATTGTGATTTTTATTCTTTAAAATTAATTAAAAATATAAAAAAAAAAGTCATAAAATTACAAAATCAACTTTGGAAGCCTTGGCCTAGCCTCAGGGACCAATTTTGAACAAAAAACTATTTTTTGGTATTTTATAATATTTTTCGAATTTATTTAATTATAAAAATACCCAAAAAATCATAAAAATACCATTCGTGGTCAGAAAAATATAAAAAAAATATTAAATAATTTTATTTTAATTTCCTCTTCAAGTTTGTCACTTTAAATCTCAAAATTTAGGCTCGGGTCACTATGTCCCTTCACAAACATAAACCCGAACCGAGCTTGAAAAATCCTTTTCGAGTCTTTCAATTTTCAATTTCCACTTTTCATAAGCTATGACATTGGGTTCTAAAGTCTTGAAGTGCAATTAGGTCAGTTGGCCCTCCAATTTGATCAATTTTAACCAAAAGGGCTTAATTGCATAAAATCTTTCAATTTAGTCCCCGGTTTCTCAATTTTTGAAATTAAATTTCATACGGGCATACCCATTGAAATTAAACATCCATACCCTATATTTTTCATCATGCTGAATCCACTAGTGGCCTTAATTTGGACTGATTCGATCGTTTGGGCCTTCAATTTGGCGATGATCATTTTCGGTTCCTAGGGACAATTTGGGGTTTTCATCAAATTTCAATCAATTGATTCATGAAAACACCCCTATTTGATAGAAAACGTGTCAAGGGATCCGATTTTGATGTCAATTTCATGAAAAGAGGTCGATTTGGGGCTAAATTGGGCGAGGAGAGTCGAACCGGGCCGGTCGGGTCAGACCCGACCCGACCCGGTCCGAACCGGGTCTGCAACTCAGTTGCAGACCCGCGCGATACACTTGCAAAAACAAAGGAAAAAGAAAGAGAGAAAGGAGGGAGGGGCCGGCCGGTCGAGGGGATTTTGGGGGACAACGAGTAGTGGACGTTGGGTAGAGATTCCACGACCGAAGGCGGTCGGCCATGGGAGTTAAAAAAAAAAAGAAAAAAAGAGAGTGGAGCGGCGGGGGTACAAGGAACTCGGCCATGGGAGACCGAGGCGGGGGGTCCGAGCGAGAAGTGAGCAAAGAGGGAATCCTCGAGCTTCAGCGACACCCACAGAGCCTCACCGGAGCTCCAGCCGCCACATTCAGGCTCGGGACAGGTCGGTGCTCTCTCTAAACTCCAATCCCACCGCCGCGTACCATGTGTTTGACAAAATGCCCGAACGAGTTTTATAGTTTTCGAGCCTCGGCCGTGCCTCCCCAGGCCGTATCCTGTGCGAATTTAGCCTCAAGACTTCTGTGGAACCGACTCTAAATCTTTGTATGTGCTTATTTTGCATTAAAACCGCGAGGGAGACACGGCCCGGAGCTTCGACGGCCGCGGCTCGGACCGGGAGTTCAACGAGGTACTTCAAGCGGCTGTCAACCTTCAAGGAGCTCAGGTAAGCCCCTAGACCTCATTTAGATGCTCTTTGAATGATTGAAATTGGGTTTGGACGATAAAAAAATTTCTGCAACTTACCTCGCCGGCGCCGGTTCGGAGGGGTTCGGTCCGCCGGTTTGCGGACGTGCATGATGCCGTGTTTTGTTTGTATGTTAATGTGGGAAGTGAGGGGAATCGAACGGCGCAAGAATCATTGAAAAATATCGAGATTTGGCTCGGTTTTGGGGTCTCCGGCGAGGCGCCGGCGAGAATCGCCGGCGCCGGTCGTCTTCTCCGGCGGCTTTGGTCAGACGTTGACCAGTCAACGCTGACGTGGCTTGCCACGTCAGCAGCCACGTCAGCGTAGGGGGTCCACGGCCGATTAAAATAAAGACCAAATCCGACGGTGGAGAGTGTGTCACGTGTCGCGATCTCAGCTTTTTTCGGTTTTATTAAATGATTTTCGGATATTAATTAAAAAATGATCCGACGGTCAAGAATCTGCCAAGTGGCTCTCTCTGGATCGTCCGATCTAGTCCATGATCGGACGCACCAGGAGCAGCCACGTGGTACAATCTGGGACGTCCGTTGGCTAAATTAAGAAAATGATAAAAAAAAAAAAAGAAAACCAAAAACGGCGTCGTTTTGGCTGTGGGCGTGCAAGTCTGGGTCGCGGATCCGGGCGTGGGTCGGGTCATCCGACCCGGTCCGGATATTTTTTTATTATTATTTTTAATAATAAAAAAATAATAAAAAAAATTCAAAAATCAATAAAAAATGGAAAATCATAAAAAAATTCAAAAAAATTCGGAAAATTCAGAAAAATTATAAAAAAATTCCAAAAAATAGGAAA
The DNA here is from genome assembly GCA_021437785.1 of Rhodomyrtus psidioides. Lineage (NCBI taxonomy): Eukaryota > Viridiplantae > Streptophyta > Magnoliopsida > Myrtales > Myrtaceae > Rhodomyrtus > Rhodomyrtus psidioides. Next base: position 4,232,245 of record JAILYB010000015.1, on the reverse strand, counting down.
TGGCCACATTCAACTGGCCACGACCTGTTTTGGGTCTTTTGACCCCCGATCTTTCTAAAAAAGACGGTTTTGCCCTTCCGGCAAACTGTCTTCCAAAAAATTCTAAAAAAATCCAGGAAAATCCCCAAAAATAGGAAATGGCCACAAACAACTGGCCAAGTCTCATCCCGGGTGTTTTAAACCCCGACCCTTCTTAAAATGACGATTTCGCCCTTTGGGCGAATCGTCTTCCAAAAATTGAAGAAAAATCAAGAAATTCCAAAAAATTCTCAAAAATGGGAAATGGCCACAATCAACTGGCCATGGAATATTTTGGGTAATTCGGTATCCAAGTCTTCCAAAAATTGACGATTTTGCCCTTCGGGCTAATCGCCTCCAAATCTTCCCATTTTACCCCGACCCGAAATCACCCCTTTCCTAAGCCCTTATGGCTATACTAGGAAGCCGTTGATTTGAATTGATGTGCGTTAATGAAATTTATTTATGCACTTGATGGCGTTTCCATTTAAATTGATTGTGATTGATAGGAATAGTCTTCCAATCTGCATGAAACCCTGAATCAAGCCTATCTCACCTAAAATTGCGCCCGCATGAATTCTTAGCTAGGAAATCACTCGCGTTAGGTACCGAAAGGGCGTTGGTAATGACACCAGCGTAACCAAGTCCCCGAACCCAAAATCTCTGGTTCCGCAGAATTGATCGATCTCTCCCAATCGGTCAATAAGGTTTCCGGTCTACCCTCCAAGAAAGACCGGTGGCGACTCCAAATGCATGCACAATTTGTACATGCCACCACGACTATACTGAAGGTCGAAAGCGATCGACTCTTATCGTAGAATCCTTGGAAAAATACTCCCGCCGCGATTTGGTATGGGCCTGGGAGGGCTCGCGCCGATCCAAGACCCGCGATCGGTAATCCATTAGCCGCGTCCGCCTTTCGGACGGGTCGCGACACTATCACATCGACCTCTCGCTCTCACGGCTCCCAGGTCGTGCTATCACACTGACCTCCCGCTCTCACGGCTCCCAGGTCGACCTCCCGCTCTCACGGCTCCCAGGTCGTGCTATCACACTGACCTCCCGCTCTCACGGCTCCCAGGTTGACCTCCCGCTCTCACGGCTCCCAGGTCGTGCTTTAACCATCATTGGTTAATGTGTGATCTCGTAAGGAATTACTCAAACCTTGCGTGTTAACACCATAAGTTAATATGTGCACAAAGGCTCATAATTCAAATAATTCTAGCTAACCATAATCAATTGTGCAATTCGTCAATCTAGGCACCATTCAACCATAGTAAGCTCAATTGCATGTCATGAACTATATTGCATTAATCACCCAGACATGGCTTTCTTTGATGCTTCATGATCGAATACAAGTCGATTCAAACGAACCAATTTCTTTTGCCATGGATCACTTCACCTCATTCAGTCAATCAAGGCCATTACAAGACAATGCAATCAATTGATCCATTAACACCTTCAAAAGCACCAATTCATCAAGCAAGGCCGAAATCACAATCATGGTGTCATTTAAATCAATTAACCCTCTATCATAGCTCACGACCAGAATAGAGTTTAGGGCCATTCATTCAATTTCATGTCACATATCATTATTTCATAACAAAGCCGAATGCACCTGGGGATCAATCAATGGTTCTCTAATCGAATCAAGCTCAAATCAAGCGCTATCACATCACTATGGTGCACAAGGCATTCGGTCCATACACGAACCAATTCATCAGCCTATTTCAATCATGATCTCAACATTTCACTTGCCATAAGATCTCCATCACAATCTGTCCTAACATCACAGGTTCGGATTCCATCGGGTTCTACCAAGAACAGCCCCTAAAATCACTATCTAACTCCTCTCACTCGGTCCTTCCATGACACAAGGTCCTAACAAAAGGTTAGAACTAACTTACCAAGCTCAAAAGTCCAAGAAAACCGGTTGGAAGTGGCTGAGGAGCTTGCGGCGCAACTTGGGTCACCGGCGGCAGATTTGGTTCCCAGGAGGTCCAACCGAAAATCACCAACGAAACTCAGCCAATAGCACTTCTAATACAAGCGTACAACCTCTAAAGATGACGACCAAAGTCCCAAAGGTCACTCACCTTAAGATGGTACAAGATTTCCTCAAGAACAGTCTTTGTTCTTCATGGTTCTAAGTTGAGCAGAAACGGTCCGGTTTTGATCGACCAAGAACAACAAGAAATCGGTCCATTAAATCTATTAAAACCCAAAATAAATCTTAGGGACATGTTACTCAATATCTTAGCAAGGTTTAGGGAGTGTCTTACCCCAAGGATTTGCCTCAACAAACTCCCAAGGTCGGATTCTTGCAACTCGGGTCTGACTGATTCTGGGCAGCGACCTTTGCTCCTTAAAACCGTTCCACAGGATGATTGGCTTGATGGATTTGGGCCAACAAGATGTCATTAGAACGGCAAGACGATAATCTTTTCAACGGTATATGGCTCGTCTAAATATAACAAGGGACGAAGGAGATACGAGGCAAACAATGAGCGACTTCGGAACTAGTTCGGCGGGCAGCGAGCGAGAAAGAGAGAGAACGAGGGAATGAGAGTGAGAAAGAAGAAGGCTTCGTCCGAAATGGAGGGAGAGAGAGAGAGAGAGATGAGTCTTTATCCAAATTCAAAAGAGCAGACATGAGTGGTTGAAGGCTTATGACAATGAATAGTATCCTAGAATGACAAGTTGGTGGGGGTGGTTTAAGGGAAAATTGTCAAATCACTTAGTCCAATCCAAACTCAATAATTCAAGGGCCAATTGACCTCATTGCCCTTCAATTTTCGGCTGAAGCTAGGGGTGGCAAATGTCCATTTTGCCCTTGCTATTTCCAAAGAGAAGTGTACCAATTAAGAGGCAAAAGGGTCATTTCCAATCGTCGGTCCGAATTTCACTTTTCTGATCGACATAGGACGAGCCACAAACTTAATGGTTCTTGGTGAGGCGACTTCCAATCTATTACTGTTGGAATTCTCGAATATTTGACGTCCAATTCCGAAGTCCAATTCATGGCTAAAATCCGTCAGTGGCGACTCCAGAGTATCTCAAACTAACGGGCGCCTCTCAGGAGTTACGCGTATCGACCCATGACTAATGTCACGTTTAAGAGTTATTCGAGTCATGGCGACCTTGGTTGTCATGTAATTGTGAGGGTCAATCGCTAGTTCCAAAGGACGCGATCGTTAGTAATCGGTCTAGGTTAATTTGCAAATTATACGACGGTCAAACGGAATCACCCGTGATCCAATTGTATAACACTAGCAAATCATTCCGTGACCAATCCTAGACCGGCCTCTAATGGCTCAAAATATTCCCTCGGCAATCTTTATGGTCAAGGTACAGATCCATGATCGAGTACTTTGGTCCACGTACTTAAATCCTACTTAACCTTTCCCCTTCGGTCAGTCTTCTCAAGAGTGGCCAACTCTGAGCGAGGTTTAACTGAAACGCACTGACAAGATGTCTCATGAAATCATACTTCGAAAAGGGTCGGATTTCAGAATGTCACAGTATAAGACGGCGAAATAGATATGGGATCACTTGAACGCTCAGTTCCAAAAATAAGAGGGGCTTTCTAAAACTCTCCTAGCGAAGAAGTTCTTTGACTTTAAATTCAATATGAATTCGAGTATCACCTCACAGTTAGTTGAACTTGAGAATATGAGGAACAAGTTGAAAGAGGATAACTCTGATTTGTCCGATAATCTCTTTGTCGATCTTGTGTTGAGTAAGCTACCTGCTGAATGGAGTTCTTTCAAGATTGAAATGCACAAATAGAAAGAACAGATGGGACTTGATGAACTAAAGAGGTATATTCATATTGAGGATCAAAACTTTGCTAGGAAGAGTTTGGAACAAGTAGGACAACAAAAGTCAGTTGCCAACTTAATTTCACATTCCTATAAACCTAATAAAAAGTTTAAGTCACCAAAAGGTGAATCCATTTCACAGTTAGAGGCCAAAAAGACTATCTTCAAAAAAAAAAAGAAGGGCAAGTGCCATAACTGTAGAAGGTGGGGTCACTGGGCAGCAGAATGTAAGCTACCAAAGAAGCCAAAGAAAGACACACCACTAAATGAGGCTAATATGCTAGTTTATGAGTCTGAGCCTCAAGCATTCATTGGAATGATGAAGAATGAAAGGCCAGTAGCTCTTCTGAGTGGTGGTTGGATAGTGGCGCTACTTGTCATGCTACAAATGACAAGAACTTACTCACTGAGGTCACAGAAGTGAAAGACACCGTAGAAAATTACAATAGTTGTGAAGTAGAGGTGACTCATGCTGGAACTGCAAATTTGGTGCTTTCTTCAAGTAAATTACTAACTCTGAAACATGTCAGAGTAATACTTTTACTTAAAAAGAATTTGATTTCTATGAGTTTATTTGATAAAGCTGGTATGTTCTTTTCAACTATGAATGGTAGAGTAACTTTATCAGTTAACTCATGTTATTTCGGTTGTGCATTCATGATTAATGGCATGTATAGGTTGAGTTTAGATGCTGATAGCATAAACCATGTGAGTTCTACTTTGATTGATCCAAAGTTATTACGCAATAGACTTGGACATGTGAGCTACAGGAAAATGCAATATCTAGCTAAAACTCACAACATTCCATTGGACACTTCTATTCGATTTGACAAATGTGAAGTGTGTGCACAAGCTAAAATCACTAGAAAATATTTTAAGTTGGTTTCTAGAAGCACACAACTTCTTGAGCTAATACATTCTAATCTTTGTGACTTTAGAAATTTCGTCACAAGAGGTGGTTGGAAGTATTTGACAACATTTATAGACGATTTTTCAAGATATTGTCATGTCTATTTGTTGAAATCAAAAGATGAGACTTTTGAAAAGTTTAAGATTTTCAAGTCTAGAGTAGAAAATCAACTCAAGTTGAAAATTAAGAGGTTTAGAAGTGATAGAAAATGAGAATATACAATGACAGGGTTCAAGGAATTTTGTGCTTCAGAGGGGATAACACTTGAAATCACTGCTCCTTACTCACCCCAATCAAATGGTGTTGCCGAGCGTAAGAATAGAACGCTAACTGAAATGCTAAATTCCATGTTACTTACAGCTGGCATGCCTTCCTCTTGCTGGAGAGAAACAGTTCTAACTGCTAATTACATCTTAAACAGGTTGCCACACTCTAAGTTGTCTATGACACCTTGTGAGATATGGCATAAGCATCCTTATAGATATGATACTCTTAAGACTTGGGGCTATATTGCTTATGTAAGAATACAATATCCTAAGAGACCTAAGGTGGAACCTAGAACGATTACTTGTGTATATCTAGGTAGTGCAGAAGCTAGTGTTGCAGGCAGGTTTTTGGATCTATCTACTAACGCAGTGATAGAATCTAGAGATGCAGAATTCTTTTAGAATAAGTTTCTCAGAGATCATAGCTTGAGTGTTTCTGGATCTACAGATATGATTACAGAGTCTCTTGTAGAATCTGAAACAGGCCCTTCTGACACTAATCTCACACAGTTGGTTGTTGAACCGGATCCAGTTAAAGTATCTACACAAGAGAGAATTCCCAAAAGTTTTGGTGAGGACTTTGTCACTTACCATCTAGAGGATGATCTATTCTCCTATCAAGAAGCAATGAGATTTAGGGAATCCTTACTGTGGGCAGAAGCCATAGATGATGAAATGAGCTCTTTGCTGCAGAACCACACTTGGCAGCTAGTCAATTTGCCAAAAGGGGCTAAGGCTATAGGCTGTAAGTGGGTATTGAAGAAAAAAAACTAAGTAGTGATGGATCAATAGCCAAATATAAAGCACGTTTAGTAGCTAAAAGCTATAAACAGTAGAGTGAAATAGACTATTTTGATGTTTATTCACCTGTGTGTCATCTATCGACTATAAGAATTCTTCTTACTTTGGCATCTATTGAACACTTTGTGGTTCATCAAATGGATGTAAAGACATCTTTCCTCAATGGAGAGTTAAATGAAGAAATTTACATGGAATAACCGGAAGGGTATGTCATGAAAGGTCTTGAGGACAAAGTTTGTAGATTGAACAAATCTTTGTATAGCCTTAAACAAGCATCTACAATGTGGCATCTTAAGTTTGACAAAGTGGTAAAGAGTTATGGCTTCCAGTTTAGTTATTCAGATAAATGCATTTACCATCGTTCTATGTCAAATAAGATAGTCATCATTGTTGACACCTGATTTTTGACCATTTATTATTGTGATTTTTATTCTCTAAAATTAATTAAAAATATCAAAAAAGGTCATAAAATCACAAAATCAACTTTGGAAGCCTTGGCCTGGCCTTAGGAACCAATTTTGAACAAAAAATATTTTTTGGTATTTTTTAAATATTTTTCGAATTTATTTAATAATTAAAAATACCCAAAAAATCATAAAAATACCATTCGTGGTCAGAAAAATACACAAAAATATTCAATAATTTTGTTTTAATTTCCTCTTCAAGTGTGTCACTTATAATATTGAAAATTCGGCTCGGGTCACTATGTTCCTTCACAAACATAAACCCGAACCGAGCCAAAAAAATCCTTTTTGAGTCTTTTAATTTTCAATTCTCCCTTTTTGGAAGCTATGACATTGGATTCTAAAATCTTGAAGTGCAATTAGGTCAATTTGCCCTCTAATTTGATCAATTTTAACCAAAATGGCTTAATTGCATAAATTTCTTTCAATTTAGTCCCCGGTTTCACGATTTTTGAAATTAAATTTCGTACGGGCATACCCATTGAAATCAAACACCTCTACCCTATAGTTTTCATCATGCTGAATGCATGGGTGGCCTCAATTTTGACTAATTCAGTCGTTTGGGCCCTCAATTTAACAAAAATCAATTTCGGATCCTAGGGACAATTTGGGGTTTTCACTAAATTTCAATCAATTGATTTACGAAAATACTCATATTTGATAGAAAACGTGTCAAGGAGTCCGATTTTGATGTCAATTTCATGAAAAGAGGTCGATACGGGGCTAAATTGGGCGTGGAGAGTCGAACCGGGCCGGTCGGGTCAGACCCGACCCGACCAGATCCGAACCGGGTCTGCAACTCAGTTGCAGACCCGCGCGGGACAAACGTACAAAATAAAAAATGCAGCTGGGGGTGACCTTCCTGGGTTTTGCTTTTCTGAAGACTCTCTTTCGGCGAGAGCGGGGCAGGTGGTCGTCCACTGAAGAATGAAGGGCCAAAGGTGGTCGGCCAACAAAAAAAAGAGTGAGGGAGGATATAGAAAAAAGAAAGAGAGGACAGAAGGGTGGAACATGCAGAGAGTTAAGAAGAGGGGAGACGCTCATATTTGGAAGGGGGGACAACTGTCGCGACCCGTCCGAAAGCGGACGCGGCTAATGGATTACCGATCGCAGGCCTTGGATCGGCGCGAGCCCTCCCAGGCCCATACCAAATCGCGGAGGGAGTATTTTTCAGGAGGATTCGACGATAAGAGTCGATCGCTTTCGACCTTAGTGTGGTCGTGGTGGCATGTGCAACTTGTGCATGCATTTGGAGTCGCCACCGGTCTTTCTTGGAGGGTAGACCGGAAACCTTACTGATCGATTGGGAGAGATCGATCAGTTCTACGGAACCAGAGATTTTGGGTTCGGGGACTTGGTTACGCTGGTGTCGTTACCAACGCCCTTTCGGTACCTAACGCGAGTGATTTTCCTAACTAAGATTTCATGCAGGCGCAATTTTGGGTGAGGTAAGTCTGACTTTGCACATTAACCAATTTAACATGCTCACGTAATCATAATAAATAAATAGATGTCAATCACATAAACATCTATCCTACGTGGTGATCATGGAATTATGATTTAATGGATCTCGAGCCAATGAGACCACATTTAATCATTTTAATATTTTAATAACGGAGAGCCGCTCTTCGCTTCTTCTTGGTTTCTTGAACTCTTCAAGAATTGGGCCCCAAAGAGCTCGCCGACTTAAAAGGCTCCTCCACGTAATCCTCGTAGCATTTACATCAACAATTGACTATGCTAAAAATAAAGATTACATGAAAAATAAAAGGAGTACGCAGCCTCCATTTAATAATTACAACCTCAAATATATAAATAATCATCATACATTCATATATACATCAATCACATTGATTAGGGATTTTTCCATGATCACCACCCTTTCACGTAAGTAATAAATTCACAATTTAAAACTTAGGAAGGCACAATAAAAATTCTACGTTGAATCATATTCAGAATTTTTACGTAAAATAAGATAGCCATAAATTTTCAATTCAAAATTGATTTAGTCTCAATTTTTGCTACGTTGATTAATTTATCATATAAAATAATCAATCTCCATTAGCCATGTAAGACGAACAATTCGTTAATACATATTGGCCATAGTATTGCAAAAATTGCAAAAAATCAATTAAATGCACGAAAACACCTAAAGATTGGCTCTGATACCACTGTTGGGATCCACGTAACACGTAGCGGAAATAAATAACAACCCATACATGTATCTCCAGAGGCGTACTTCGTGCATTTCAATCGAAAAAAATCACAAAGTCTCAAAGGGAGTAAATAGATTACCTCTCGTAGCGTGCTTGAACGGAGGTGTCGGTTCGATATTCTTCGATCTCAGCCTCCACAAGTGTTAGGCATCTAGTTCGGACGCACCACCAATTGACGAACGGGGAGACGACTAATAACTCCACAACAATTGTGCTAGCAATATGCGGAATCAATATTCCGAACTTAGTATATTTTGCTCTCTCAAGATTATGAGAATATAGAGAGTGTTTGTGTTCTTCTCTCTAAGCTCTCAAAAATTTGCACACTCTACAAAATGTCTCCCCCTTCAACCTCAAAACTCTTGCCATCCTTTTATAGCCAAAAATACCTTCCAATAAATTGTATTTAAAAATAGCACTAACAATTATAAATTCTATCTAAAAATAGCACTCACAAATAAATGACATTTAAAAATAGCACTAACAATAGCACTCACAATTTATAATACAAAAATGCTATTTAAAAATAGCACTAACAATTATAAATTCTATCTAATAATAGCACTCACAATTTATGATAAATAAATGACATTTAAAAATAGCACTAACAATAGCACTCACAATTTATAATACAAAAATGCTATTTAAAAATAGCACTAGCAATAGCACTCACAATACAAAAATGCTAAAAAAAGGCACTAACAAAGGTGTTAAAAATAATAACCATTATTATTATTACAAAAGTTAAAGAGATTACCAAACAGTACAAATATGCATAACGTATAAATATGTATGACGTATAAATACGTAGAGCATACGTATATATCCGTGAAACCTGGGACTAATTGAAAGAAAAATGTGCAATTAAGCCCTTTTGGTAAAAATTGATTAAATTGGAGGGCAAATTGACCTAATTGCACTTTAAGACTTTAGAATCCAATGTCATAGCTTATAGAAAGTGAGAATTGAAAACTAAAAGACTCGAAAAGGATTTTTTTTTTTTTTTTAGGCTCGGTTCGGGTTTATGTTTGTGAAGAAACATAGTGACCCGAGCTGAATTTTTGAGATTTAAAGTGACAAACTTGAAGAGGAAATTAAAACAAAATTATCGAATATTTTTGGGTATTTTTCTGACCACGAATGGTATTTTTCTGATTTTTTGGGTATTTTTATAATTAAATAAACTCGAAAAATATTAAAAATACCGAAATATATTTTTTGTTCAAAATTGGTTCCTAAGGCTAAACCAAGGCTTTCAAAGTTGATTTTGTGATTTTATGACCTTTTTTGATATTTTTAATTAATTTTAAAGAATAAAAATCACAATAATAAATGGTAAAAAATCAGGTGTCAACAGCTGCCCCTCTTTGAGAGGAATCTCGTTAGAGGTTTCTCTCAAAGATAAGGTGGCACCTGATTCCTAACCGACTCAACTGGGAAAATGAGAGAAGAAATATTATGACATCGGATCCTTAAGCCCATTGATAAAAGCTCAAATCAATCCCCGGTTTGCTCTAACAATTTGAACATGGGCCGTAGTGAGAGAGGCTTACCTGAAGCTCACCTGTCGGATGATGCCGGTTGCGACAACTTTCAAGAAGATGCCTAGGACTCGTCACAGAAAATCCTTGGGAGATTAAGCTCTGACCTGTATGGTAGGTCATACCATTATGGGATTCCTAATTGGTAGTAACCTAAGGAAGGCGCATCCCCACGCTTTGGGATTTGCTAGAGATTTTAATCCGTATGGTGGATCAGACCTTCGTGTTGATCCTTAAGGCGGTATCTACCTCGTGTTGACCCTTAAGGCGGTATCTACCAATAAGTTGACCCTTGAGGCGGTTTCTACCTTGGTTTGACCCTTCAGGCGGTTTCTACCTTTGATTTGACCCTTCAGGCGGTTTCTACCTTGTGTTGACCCTTCAGGCGGTATCTACCATGTGTTGACCCTTCAGGCGGTATCTACCTTGTGTTGACCCTTCAGGCGGTTTCTACCATGAGTTGATCCTTCAGGCGGTATCTACCTTGTGTTGACCCTTCAGGCGGTTTCTATCATTGAGTTGACCCTTCAGGCGGTATCTACCATGATTTGACCCTTCAGGCGGTTTCTACCTTTGATTGACCCTTTAGGCGGTTTCTACCTTCAGTTGACCCTTCAGGCGGTATCTACCTTGATTTGACCCTTCAGGCGGTTTCTTCCTTCAGTTGACCCTTCAGGCGGTATCTACCTTGATTTGACCCTTCAGGCGGTTTCTACCTTGGTTTGACCCTTCAGGCGGTTTCTACCTTCAGTTGACCCTTCAAGCGGTATCTACCTTGATTTGACCCTTCAGGCGGTTTCTACCTTGGTTTGACCCTTCAAGCGGCTTCTACCTTTGGTTTGACCCTTCAGGCGGTTTCTACCATTGATTGACCCTTCAGGCGGTATCTACCTTTGATTGACCCTTCAGGCGGTATCTACCTTCATTTGACCCTTCAGGCGGTTTCTACCATATTTGACCCTTCAGGCGGTATCTACCTCTGATTTGACCCTTCAGGCGGTATCTACCTTTGATTGACCCTTCAGGCGGTATCTACCTTTGATTTGACCCTTCAGGCGGTATCTACCATGAGTTGACCCTTCAGGCGGTATCTGCCTTTGATTGACCCTTCAGGCGGTTTCTACCATGAGTTGACCCTTCAGGCGGTTTCTACCTTTGATTTGACCCTTCAGGCGGTATCTACCTTGAGTTGACCCTTCAGGCGGTATCTACCATTCGTTTGACCCTTCAGGCGGTATCTACCTTGAGTTGATCCTTCAGGCGGTATCTACTATCAGTTTGCTTTGAAAAGGGGTCTCATGACGAGAGTTCTCCACGTCCGATGAGACTGCCTAAATTATGAAAAGGGGTCTCATGACGAGGGTTCTCCACGTCCGATGAGACTGCCTAATTTTTTTTTAAAAGGGGTCTCATGACGAGGGTTCTCCATGTCCGATGAGACTGCCTAAATTTTGAAAAGGGGGCTCATGACGAGGGTTCTCCACGTCCGATGAGACTGCCTAAATTTTGAAAAGGGGTCTCATGACGAGGGTTCTCCACGTCCGATGATACTGTTTGAAAATGCGTCCTAGGACGAGGGTTCTCCACGTCTGCTGGGACTGTTTGATATTTTGAAAAAGGGTCCCGGGACGAGGGTTCTCCACGTCTGCTGGGATTGCTTGATTTTTTTGAAAATGGATCTTGGGACGAGGGTTCTCCACGTCTGATAGGACTTTTTCTTTTAAAAGGGTTTTTCTTCCCCCCCCCTTTTTTTTAGAGATCCCGAAGTTTGTCGGGAATTCAGTTTTTGAAGCAGTGAAAGATTTCAATTTGACAAAGCTTCACTTGAGTCTGTTGAGGCGACATTCTGGGAGCTGGGTTCTCCAGGTATCCTGCAGAAGTTTGAGCCTGAAAGATTTTTCTTCACCAAGAAAACGTTAGTAATCTTTGGGAAGACCACGGCTGTCCATTTGACAAAAACCGTATGACTTAAGTCTTAATCATGAAATGTGCATTTTGATGCCAGAGGTTATCCAAAGCATTCTTGCAACATGCAAATGTGATCACAAATCCCTTGCACGGAAAATCTGGATCAACAGTTTGAAAATTCAAAAAAGAGTTTGTTCAAAACATCAATTGGAATATTTCTCGACAAGGAGGTCTTCTCACCTGTTTTGCTATAGTGGTTTTTTTATAGGGGACGCACTCAATTCCCTACTGACCTGTGCCTAGGTTTTAGGCTCATTCGCAGCGCATACATTTTGATCGGTCGGGAGGTCTTCCACGGGACCGTAATGTTGAGCTTGGATATTGGTTTTCAAGGGGGACCCGCTTTGGAGTCGAGGCCATTGAACGAAAGTTTTCGCCATCTGCTCCGGGTTTACAAGTCAAGAACCCTGCAAAATGAGAAAGAAATAGTCTTGCTCGTACTTCTTCGAGCTAAGCTATATGTTAACCCAAGTGTCTTAGTCAGAGAAGACTGTTTCAGGGTTATGATGTTGGTAGGATTGGGGACCAAAAAAAGCTTATTTTTGGCCCAGAATTCATGACGGGTTTGACATTGGTGATCATTGCTGATTTATCACATGTCCTTTCCTTTCTGCATCTTTAGTTTTTGAGGTGTACAACCGATTTTGAGGTGTGCACCAGCTCTTTAGAGAGCGTCTCTTGTTGCATTCAGAGACCGACTCTCTCCATGTCTTTGTTCTGTGCTTGGCAGCATTTGGGGAGCAACCTTTTTTTGATTTGGTTCCTTCAGGGATTTCCTCTTTTCCCATTCAGGCTTCATTGTGGATCAATCAAAGAACTTACATGAGCATCGGCCTTGCTTTTACCAGGCACTTTGCTTTTTCTTGATGCTGGGGATTTTCTTCGTCCTCATTTTCCTTTTGAAATCCCGCTTTTCTCATCTTCGGTAGATTATGTTAGACATATGATCGAACGTCTAAACATGCCTTAAATATCAGCCCGGGAATCCTCTTCGTAATCCCTGAGTCTTGAACTCCTCCCTTTTTTGAGGTGGTGCTGCATCCGTCTTGGAATGATCACCAATGGGTTTATGAAACGAATTTGCAGGCTCATCTTGGTTGTACAAAGGATATGATGTGTGGGATAGAGAAATGAATGCTTCTCGTCATCCTATGGCATTTGGATTACCATATAAACAACACACAAAGATTAATGTTAGTCCGAGCAAGAAAATTTCTAACCATTTTCTCCCGATGCCGCTGGACTTGCTCCCTTTTTGCCCCGATGTGGGGTGGTTCTTGACAGGGTTAAGAATGAAAACCGTCGTTCAAAGGGTTTATCAACGGTCACCTGTAGTGTTTGGGGGATATGAAACGAATGCCTCCGTCGTCCCAACCCATGTAATCGCCGCAAATGGTCCCTACCTCCGTAGACCCAGATTTTGTTATATGCCCACTCCATTCATCTCTCAAGTGTGTGTTGGACATGTTTGGATTAGGCTTCGCCTCTCGTCTGAGAAAACACCCTTTTAAACGGTTTGAACAACTTTTATTGGAAAACTTCTTTTTGTTTTCTCCGAAAAATTTCCTCCCAATGGGGCTTTATGATGCACATGTATGTTTCATTCATGTTCAGACAACCTCCTGTTTCAAAACATGAATGCCAATGAAATTTGAATTCTATGCCTTTTCTAGACATTAGATTCTGAAAGCTTTTCTTTTCTTCTCTATTTTTTTATTCAACATCTTCAATGGATTGGGGAGAGGGATACTTACCTGTCCCCCGCGGTTGGAGATCCCTGAAAATGCGGAAGAAACATGTTATTGTACGTTCATGAATTTTTCAAAAAATTAGAACGATACATCTTACCCTTGGTCGTATACTCCAGCGGGTAATTCATGGGGTGTGAAAACTTGTTTCACCTTGATGGCGATCCCCTGTCAAAGACGGGAATTAGTCGTTAGTTTGCGTTCCAAAATTCAAGGGAAATTGGAACGATACAGCCTTGTTCTTGCTTTGTGTTTCCATTTGAACACAAACTCGCGGCTTGCAGGATTTGGCCCTCTATCTTGTAGTCTTGATCCCTCCGTTTGGTTGGCGATGAATCATTCTCAAGGATTTGCCCCAGAGTAGATCCATTTGTGTTTTTGGGCGCACTCCAGCGCCATTCTTCAAGGTTCCTTTTATTCAAGGAAAAAAAAAAGATTTTATCAAAATGCATGTCAAAGCATGTAACGTAGGAGCGATACTTTTTACCATCCACTAGGTCTTATAATCAAAGACCATCTCCTGGAATCCTGACTTCTAAGGCCAATGATTCTATTCAACTCCCTGTTAGCGCGCTCTTTTCATTTGAGGCTTTCAGTGCCAACGACTTCCTGCAAAATGAGTAAAAACTCATGTTAGGCATGTGGTCTTCGAAGACCAAATTGGAACGATACAAGGTTACCGTTCACCCAAATTCGCATCTTGGGGTTTGATTCTGATGCGGACGACTCTGTTATTGCGTCCATTGACTTTGCCAGAGTAGAAACGTCCGGCGTACAAATGATTCACTTGCCCCAGTTAGGCATGGTTTTGCTGTTTGTCATCTCTGGATTCGATGACCCTGGTCTGATGCGCTTTCATGGGGGATCATGAGAGTTTGCCCCCGGTTTGGCTCCTCAAAGCAAATGGGGGGAACCTACTCCCATTGATTTTTGTAGATTCAGATCATCCATCTCGATTGTCAGAGTCCTTGATCAATTTAATCTGTCTCAAGACAGCTTGATATTCTTGGGATTCGTCATGTGGCGGTTTGGTGATTCTCTCGATCACAGTCGCCATTTGAGGTATTTGATGTTCCATGTTTGTTATTTGAAAGCATTACATCTTGCGTCCTCTGCTCTTGATTATCACCTGAGAGGAAAAAGAAAGGAAGCATTATTCCCATATCAAGAAAATAATCATTTTGGAACGATACGTCCTTTTACACTTGATTTGCATTCCGTTTTGATGTTGCATATTGATATGCACAACATCTATCAAATTCCTCCATCCGTGCTTGAAGGTATTTGCAACGCCTACGGTTCATTTGCCCCAGCTAGGTGACGTCTGTTTTGTCATTTGAATGCATGAGCTTTTGGGTGCATTGTCTCTTTTATCACCTGAGATAAAGAAAAATGGAGAAAAACTTATCCCCAGATCTGATTAAAAATCAACTAGGAACGATACGTCCTTTCACCAAACGAGTGGCTCTGCTGCCAAATGTATTTTGCACTGAAGGGACGAATTCCACTATGCTCCACGGGTCTGGGGAATTTGCCCCCATTTTCGATAGAAATGAGCCTTATCAAGATGTATACAATACAAATAGATCCCTAATACAATCAATCTAACGGATGAGATAGAGAGGATCTCAGCAAAATTAATCTTATACAATAGAACTAAGAATGTCAAATCAATCAAAGGAATGTGGTCCGAACACTTGGAGATGCCCCAGTTCCAGTCTTCGAGATGTGACTCCAGGATCACCGATTTTTTTAGGTGGTTTTAGATATACCAACCATCTAAAGACATGCACATGAGACAAGTGAGGATAAAACTTCTAAAAATCAAAGGATTTGGCACCTAAGGTCAATGTTCCCACCTCGAGTTCTAGAAAGAGCAGATTCCATTGCACAACTATCGTTGCATTGGGGCTCGATCCATAGTTCGAAATGAGCGGAATTGAAAAGTGGATTACCCCGTGTCTTTCCTCACGGAGATTCCATTTTCAATCCCTTCTATTGTTTTCCTATAGGCGGCGCCCAGGTTTTTAGGCGCGGTTGTGTGTGTCCATGTGTTGTGATCACCACAATGCGAGTCAGGCACAACAGTTTATCAATCGGCGTTTCAAATCATCCATACAACATACATTCCTACGCCAACCTGCATAAAACAATGTTAATCACGGACTACACCCCTTATCTCTCCAATCTGCGAAAACATATAACACCTACCATGAGCGGACTTACCTCACCTTCAAGAGCGCCTGCAGGGTTAGAAAAATCATTCAGCGTTTTAATTACGGCCTAAGTCCGCTTGAGGTCTAGAACCATAGATTCTAGAACAAATTCCCTAGCGGAGTCGCCAGCTGTCGCGACCCGTCCGAAAGCGGACGCGGCTAATGGATTACCGATCGCAGGCCTTGGATCGGCGCGAGCCCTCCCAGGCCCATACCAAATCGCGGAGGGAGTATTTTTCAGGAGGATTCGACGATAAGAGTCGATCGCTTTCGACCTTAGTGTGGTCGTGGTGGCATGTGCAACTTGTGCATGCATTTGGAGTCGCCACCGGTCTTTCTTGGAGGGTAGACTGGAAACCTTACTGATCGATTGGGAGAGATCGATCAGTTCTACGGAACCAGAGGTTTTGGGTTCGGGGACTTGGTTACGCTGGTGTCGTTACCAACGCCCTTTCGGTACCTAACGCGAGTGATTTTCCTAACTAAGATTTCATGCAGGCGCAATTTTGGGTGAGGTAAGTCTGACTTTGCACATTAACCAATTTAACATGCTCACGTAATCATAATAAATAAATAGATGTCAATCACATAAACATCTATCCTACGTGGTGATCATGGAATTATGATTTAATGGGTCTCGAGCCAATGAGACCACATTTAATCATTTTAATATTTTAATAACGGAGAGCCGCTCTTCGCTTCTTCTTGGTTTCTTGAACTCTTCAAGAATTGGGCCCCAAAGAGCTCGCCGACTTAAAAGGCTCCTCCACGTAATCCTCGTAGCATTTACATCAACAATTGACTATGCCAAAAATAAAGATTACATGAAAAATAAAAGGAGTACACAGCCTCCATTTAATAATTACAACCCCAAATATATAAATAATCATCATACATTCATATATACATCAATCACATTGATTAGGGATTTTTCCATGATCACCACCCTTTCACGTAAGTAATAAATTCACAATTTAAAACTTAGGAAGGCACAATAAAAATTCTACGTTAAATCATATTCAGAATTTTTACGTAAAATAAGATAGCCATAAATTTTCAATTCAAAATTGATTTAGTCTCAATTTTTGCTACGTTGATTAATTTATCATATAAAATAATCAATCTCCATTAGCCATGTAAGACGAACAATTCGTTAATACATATTGGCCATAGTATTGCAAAAATTGCAAAAAATCAATTAAATGCACGAAAACACCTAAGGATTGGCTCTGATACCACTGTTGGGATCCACGTAACACGTAGCGGAAATAAATAACAACCCATACATGTATCTCCAGAGGCGTACTTCGTGCATTTCAATCGAAAAAAATCACAAAGTCTCAAAGGGAGTAAATAGATTACCTCTCGTAGCGTGCTTGAACGGAGGTGTCGGTTCGATATTCTTCGATCTCAGCCTCCACAAGTGTTAGGCATCTAGTTCGGACGCACCACCAATTGACGAACGGGGAGACGACTAATAACTCCACAACAATTGTGCTAGCAATATGCGGAATCAATATTCCGAACTTAGTATATTTTGCTCTCTCAAGATTATGAGAATATAGAGAGTGTTTGTGTTCTTCTCTCTAAGCTCTCAAAAATTTGCACACTCTACAAAATGTCTCCCCCTTCAACCTCAAAACTCTTGCCATCCTTTTATAGCCAAAAATACCTTCCAATAAATTGTATTTAAAAATAGCACTAACAATTATAAATTCTATCTAAAAATAGCACTCACAAATAAATGACATTTAAAAATAGCACTAACAATAGCACTCACAATTTATAATACAAAAATGCTATTTAAAAATAGCACTAACAATTATAAATTCTATCTAATAATAGCACTCACAATTTATGATAAATAAATGCCATTTAAAAATAGCACTAACAATAGCACTCACAATTTATGATAAATAAATGTCATTTAAAAATAGCACTAACAATAGCACTCACAATTTATAATACAAAAATGCTATTTAAAAATAGCACTAGCAATAGCACTCACAATACAAAAATGCTAAAAAAAGGCACTAACAAAGGTGTTAAAAATAATAACCATTATTATTATTACAAGAGTTAAAGAGATTACCAAACAGTACAAATATGCATAACGTATAAATATGTATGACGTATAAATACGTATAACATACGTATATATCCGTGAAACCTGGGACTAATTGAAAGAAAAATGTGCAATTAAGCCCTTTTGTTAAAAATTGATTAAATTGGAGGGCAAATTGACCTAATTGCACTTTAAGACTTTAGAATCCAATGTCATAGCTTATAGAAAGTGAGAATTGAAAACTAAAAGACTCGAAAAGGATTTTTTTTTTTTTTTAGGCTCGGTTTGGGTTTATGTTTGTGAAGGAACATAGTGACCCGAGCCGAATTTTTGAGATTTAAAGTGACACACTTGAAGAGGAAATTAAAACAAAATTATCGAATATTTTTGGGTATTTTTCTGACCACGAATGGTATTTTTCTGATTTTTTGGGTATTTTTATAATTAAATAAACTCGAAAAATATTAAAAATACCGAAAAATATTTTTTGTTCAAAATTGGTTCCTAAGGCTAAACCAAGGCTTTCAAAGTTGATTTTGTGATTTTATGACTTTTTTGATATTTTTAATTAATTTTAAAGAATAAAAATCACAATAATAAATGGTAAAAAATCAGGTGTCAACAACAACCTGTGAGTAGAGGCTGATGGTCCAAGTTCCCAAACTTTTTACCCACAGCTCTCCGCGATCAGTTTTCGAGCGCCACGGGAGAGCCAAGACGACGCGCATGCTAGCTCGGACCAGTGGCAATGCGAGCATGAACGAGACTCAGTCACTCCGAACAGTGGTGGTGGGGCTGGGTTCGTGATCCGGTGGTCTCAGCGTTCGTGGAGCGTGAGAGACTGGGCGACGGGCGAGTCCCATCAGATATGGAGCCGACTCGAGCTTGAGCCGAGGCGACGCAAACGTGGGCAGCCGCGGCACACGAGCAGATTTAATGAGCGAGTCCAGGCGAGCCGTCATGGTTGTTCCCGTTGGTGTCCAAAGTTGACGAGTGGCGGTCGCAGGAGTCAGTAGGCCACCACCACAGCGGCGTGGCGGGCGAGTCTCAACGTCGTGGTCTCGGTGCTTGACGAACGTAACCGGACGATGCTCAGGAGGTCCGGTTTGAGTGAACCGCATGGGACGTGAACAAAGACGGGCGCGGCTAGCACAGTCGGTCGAGGACGTGGAGGTCACGTCTGAGTACGAGCCCGGCGGGACAGAGGCGATCCCGATATGTTTTCCTTTTCGAAAGCGAGTATGCCCTGGTATTGAGGTGACTCGAGCCGGTAGACGAACCTTGGTGTCGTGATCTCGGCGCTCGGTGGTGAGCACTGGTCGGCCTTCCGAGGTCCGACGTTTGATACTCGATGGCAGCATGATGAACGAGTCCCGATGGAGCGGCGACACGTGAGTGAATCCCATACCGTAGAGGTGAGGCAAGCTGGACGAGGTGCGGCTCGCGAACAGATCCCGGCGTCGAAACGAGCAGGCTCGACATTTCTGACGAGCGAGTCCAGACGAGTAGGTCCTAGCGCCAGTCGTTGGCGCCGAGAGTGACGGTTGGCGGTCGATGGAACCGGTCGGCGACGACCACAGATGCGGTGTGGCGGGTAACCCTGGCTTTGCGGTCCCGGCATTCAGTGGTATGCACCGGTCGGTTTTTGGAGGTCCGTCGGACGAAGTTTGACGGCGGCTGTGATGAGCGAATCCCGGCGGCGAGGTGAGCGAAGGTCGTGGCGGCGTCAGGTTTTGGTTGCGATGCCTGGTTGCGGAAAAGAGTGACGCGAGGAAGGAGATGATGAATAGTATCACAAACAGGTTTCCCACGTGGCTACTTGGGCTGACCGAATGGGCTGGAGTGAAAGGGAATTCGGGCTTGGGCTGGTTCAAGGGTGGCAGAAGACCATTTGGGAGCTGGGCCAGAAGGAAGTTTGGACCCAGTTAGGTCTGTTTTGAGCCAACCAGGCCCGGACCGGGTTCTCTCTCTCGGGCCGGATTGGGTCCAGCTACCTGTCCAGGCCCGGGTCCGAGAAACCGACCCGGACCCACCCGGTTACTTTTATTTATTATTAATAAATAATTAATAATAAGAAAATTTAGAAAACACCAAAAATAATAAATAGATAGGAAGTGCTTCTATTTGTTTATTTTGTTTAATTAAGCTTTTATATGTTTGATTATCGACTGTTTGTCGTGATTGATTCACATGACTTAGTTTTAGCTTTGCATGTGGATGCTTGAATATTGTGCATGTCTTATTAGGTAAGTCAGCACGATCATTAGAGTTTAAATTTGAGACACTCGTTTTATCCTTTAATTGGCTGAACTTTGTTAACTATTTACTTTGAGTGAGTGCATGTTCCAAAGGCTTGATGCACCATTTTGATATTTCAATGTGGTGACTGACGATGACGCCCATGGTGACGGAAGCAGGCTGGGGGCTAGGCGATTGAAGGCCGGTGTCCAATCCGGTATATTTTACTTACCCGATCCGTATATCATAGTTATTTTTTATATATATTGCTATTATAGACTTGATTTGCTAGTATTTGTTTCAGTCTAGTGGTTAGCTTATTTATCTGGTTGAGTGTTATCTATTGTCAAAGACATGCTTTTTATTAAAAAAATTCAAAAATAATAATAAAATAATCAAAAAAAATCAATAAAAAATAAAAAAAAAATCATGAAAAATTCAAAAGAAATTCGGAAAATTCAGAAAAATTCTAAAAAATTCCAGAAAATGGGAAATGGCCACATTCAACTGGCCATGACTTGTTCCGGGTCTTTCGACCCCCGATCTTTTTCGAAATGACGGTTTTGCCCTTTCGGCAAACCGTCTTCCAAAAAAATTCTAAAAAATCCAGGAAAATCCCAAAAAATAGGAAATGGCCACAAACAACTGGCCAAGGCTCATCCCGGGTGTTTTGAACCCCGAACCCTCTTAAAATGACGATTTCGCCCTTTGGGCGAATCGTCTTCCAAAAATTGAAGAAAAAACCAAGAAATTCCAAAAAAATTCTCAAAAATGGGAAATGGCCACGAACAACTGGCCATGGAATATTTTGGGTAATTCGGTATCCAAACCTTCCAAAAATTGACGATTTTGCCCTTCGGACTAATCGTTCCCAAATCTTCTCATTTTGCCCCTGGTCTTAAATCACACCTTCCCTAAGCCCTTATGGCTATACTAGGAGGCCATTTGATGTGAATTGATATGCATTGACATGATTTATTTATGTATTTGATTGTGCTTTCATTTAAATTGATTGTGATTGATAGGAATAGTATTCCAATCTGCATGTAACCCTGAATCAAGCCTACCTCACCTAAAATTGCGCCTGCATGAACTCTTAGCTAGGAAAATCACTCGCGTTAGGTATCGAAAGGGCGTTGGTAATGACACCAGCGTAACCAAGTCCCCGAACCTAAAATCTCTGGTTCCGCAGAACTGATCGATCTCTCCCAATCGGTTAGTAAGGTTTCCGGTCTACCCTCCAAGAAAGATCGGTGGCGACTCCAAATGCATGCACAAGTTGCACATGCCACCACGACCACACTAAGGTCGAAAGCGATCGACTTTTATCGTCGAATCCCTCGAAAGACACTCCCGCCGCGATTTGGTATGGGCCTGGGAGGGCCCGCGCCGATCCAAAGCCCGTGATCGGTAATCCATTAGCCGCGTCTGTTTTTCGGACGGGTCGCGACAGCTGGCGACTCCACTGGGGACATTGTTCTAGAACACTTGGTTCTGGACCTCAAGTGGACTTAGGCCGTAATTAAAACGTTGAGTGATTTTTCTAACCCTGCAGGCGCTCTTGAAGGTGAGGTAAGTCCGCTTATGATAGGTGTTAAATGTTTTTACAGATTGGAGTGATAAGGGGTGTAGTCCGTGATTAACATTGTCTTATGCAGGTCGGCGTAGGAATGTATGTTATGTGGATGATTTGAAGCGCTGATTGATAAACTGTTGTGCATGACTTACATTGTGATGATCACGACACATGGACACACACAACCGCGCCTAAAACCCCGGGCGCCGCCTTTAGGAACACAATAGAAGGAATTGAAAATGGAATCTCCGTGAGGAAAAACGCGGGGTAATCCACTTTTCAATTCCGCTCGCTTCGAACTATGGATCGAGTCCCAATGCAACGATAGCTGTGCAATGGAATCGGCTCTTTCTAGAACTCGAAGTGGGAACCTTAACCTTAGGTGCCAAACCCTCTGATTTTTAGAAGTTCACCATCACTTGTCTCATGCGCATGTCTTTGGGCGGTTGGTACACCTAAAACCGCACATAAGTCGACGAGTTTGGTTGGTAAGACTCTCTATCCCTCAAATCTGTTACAGTTCATGTAAATATAGGCATTTCATTCATTGCATTCTGGTGATTAGATTAAATGCCATTTCAAGGATAGATGTGTGTGTTTTTCCCAAACGTCCTTGATAGAAGACGAAGAGGATGATATCCCATGACAAGCACCGAGTGAGCAACAAAGGAGCCTACTATGGACATTATTGAGATATCGTCCAATGAAGATGACGAGTTGGGGCAAGTGATTCGGAAGTCACAGATCGAACTTGGGGCATCCTTAAACGTTAGGATCACATTCCTTTGTTTCATTTTCCATTACTAGTCCTCTTGTATAGGGTTTATTTTTATCGAGGCTTTCTCTATCTCACCCCTTAGAGTGATTGTATTAGGGATCTATTGGTGTATACATTCAGATGGAACTTGGTTGTATTTCTTTTGACGGATCATGGGAATGTGATAGTGGCATTTTCTATAATCATCCGAATACTCCCAAGTCAAGTTTATAATTCCTTTAGAGGAAATTAAAATTGGAAATCTTGCACGACCTTTTTGGTCGTATAGGGTAATCCAACCCCAATTTCGCTAGAAGGAATTATACACTTGAATTGGTCCATGCATGTCGTATGTCATTGGTAATCCACGATAATTGATCAAGAGTATCGGCATTGTTTCGAATTTAATGACGAGATAGATGTCCAAATTGCCCTCGTTCTTACAAAACGGCCTTGATTTGGATGCCGTATCTTCAATTAAATTTAAAACACGTCGTTATGCTTTGTACTTTTGACTAGTTCGTTCTTCTCAAAATTGATCAAAAGCGATTATCGTGAATTACATTCCTTTCAATAATATGCTTTCCTTCGAAGAATACTGATAAAAAACTTTTGCGCAAGATTAAAACCCTTGTAAAAGTTTTTATCCTTATTAATCACGAGCAAGCATAAGATTGAAAGGGGTTTATGCTTTCTTTTTCAAATTATTTCTTCTGATTCAGTCGTTTCATTTGCAGGTGAAAAATAGGTAATAGAGAGAAATCTTCTCCTGGATGAATCTGAGGCTATTCTTTCATCTGATCATGAGCAAGTTAGAAAATCAGGCATATTTGCTCAACTTATTGATATTATGGTTCAGCTCACCCAAGTTGAAGATGTTCGGATGCTCGAAGAAATGGACCATATAACAGCTAAAATACATACACAGGAGCTTTCATTCACTTTCGCTTAATCGAAAGACTTTCAAAGCAGATTAATACAGATTAACGAGGCGGAAAAGTAAAACCGAACTGAGCCCTAATCAGCAGCACGAAGGAGCTCAATTGGCCCTCCATATGGTTGATTCCCTGCCTACACTCACCGCTCCGTATATCATGATCCGCGAGCTGGAGAAGAAGGCGCTTGCACTCATTCTTAAGGTCAGCAACCTTGGCCCTGTGATCTTCAGCAGCAAGTTCCAAGTCCCGGACCAATTCCCTCCCACGGGATACATCCGCCGTAACAGTATCGAGTCGCTCTTCCAGCCAATCGCTCTGAAACTTCAACATGATGTTACGACGATCGTGCTCATAGGTGATCAGGCACAAGGCCAAACGCTCCACCAAATTTCCACGTTCACGAAGCATCGTCGAGACCCGCTCGTTTGCAGTTTCCATAACCTTGTTGTGGCTGTCAGCCACGAAGTTAGTCAACGTCAGGCAGTCACAGCGGTCTTCGTAGCGGGCTCGCAAGACACGAGCCACGAGAACTTCCCGGTGAGCAACGCGGTAAGCCTCTAGAAAGTTTGCAAAGAGGGCTGGGAATGTTTTATACTCCTTCTCCAACTCAGTACCCTCAATGGAAGTAGTGTCTGTGGCCGCAAATAGAACGCGGATCTCAGCCTCGATCTCCGGATGATCGGCTATATAAGCATAGCCCCGACCCAAGAGATTATAGAGTTTTTCCCATCGGGCCGGGACTGCGATTGAAAAGACGCAAGCATGGGAAGAGTCAGAGGAAGAAGCAGAAGATGAAGCCATTTCTTGTTGGAAGGATAGAGAGGAAGACGAGTGCGATGGAATGAATGAAAGTGAAAGCTGGGCAAATGAGAGCACTAACCTTCTCCTCGTTTCATAGTAGCTCAAAAATGGAGAAAAGTTACAGCAATAATGCTTGTGGAGCCGGGGTAGTTAATGTAAAGCAGGGGCTGCTCCTCCCGTGAATCATCAGACATGTCTCGATCCGCGATTTCAGGCCTGACGAGTTTGAAAAATTGTAAAAGAGTTGTCTATTTCACCATTATTGAGATGGAGCGGGAGTCGAGCGCAAATATCGAAGGAGCCGCGATAGGGTTGATAGTTTTGTCATGATGAAAAGCTGAGCGGGTGATGGACGTAATTTAGTCTTTTGAAAGATAGTGGGGGACAGGTTCGGCTATCGAGGAAAGAAAAGCGATCCGTGATCTCTCCACCATGAAAAGGAAGGAAGACGACAAGACGAGAAACTCAAAATCTCTAGAAGAGCGCTCGCCTGGTGATCGTCTTCCATGCTCGAAGAGCGACTCCTGAGTACGCAAAGTCACTCAAAAGAAAGTTTAGAGAGAGTAAACGTACGAAGAGGATTACAAGACCTTGAGTGAATAAAAAAAGAGACGAACAAACCTCTTCTTGATCCAGTATGTTTAACAGTCATAGTCATTTGTTGGAGATGACTGACCCAAATGTCCTAGGTAATGTGCAGTTGGGAGACCTCGAAGTCTTTGGGATCGAGCCAGATGTCGAAACCATGCTACCCAACCCTGCTGGCAACGAGGTTCAGGATCAGGGCAGCGACGATGACAGTGGTGGCGACGACGACAGTAGCAGCAACAACGACGGCAGCGGCGATGTCCCATCTTGTGGAAGAAGACGTCGCCGGCCCTATACTGAGAAGGAAATCCAGATACTCGAAGCCGCCTTCAATAAGTGCCGTTACCCGAATACGAGGCGAAGAAGAAAATTAGCCCGGAAATTAAAGATGGAACCCTTAAGGGTCAAGCACTGGTTTCAAAACAGACGGGCCAGATCAGTGGTTCGGGGAAAGTGTCAAGAGCTCGAAACTCTAAAAGAAGAATACGCCAAGCTTCGAGCGGAAAACATGTGGTATAAGGAAGTCCTCATCAACACCGCTTGCCTTAACTGCGGTGGTTCCATCGACACTCGCGAAATGTTCCGTGATAAGTTTTCTATGAGAATCGCAGGTGGTCGTCCACCACCCCACTCCCTCAAACCATCTTTTGAAAGAGGGGAGGCGCGTCACTACAATTTCCCTGACAATGGGCTTACTATCACCACAGACCAGTTCTAAGTCAACCGGCTTCCCCTGCAACAACCTCTGGCACAACCAGACCCTGCCGAGAGTGAGTCAAGGAATGATCGCCGAGTCACGGATGCTATCCTGAGTCGCCAAAAGAAGTTCATATGGTCTCCAGAGCTCCACAGAAAATTCCTTGATGCGGTTCACCAAATAGGGAATGACTCATTATGTCCAACACGCGTACATGAGGTCATGAATGAACCGGGGCTCGCTAGAAGGTTAGTCGCAAACCACCTTAATGGTTACCGAAGGACGCTAAGACGGCGTCATGCCGCACGGCGCCTAGAAGAGCCCGACTCGAACTTGAACATTAGGTACGGCCACGAACACAACAGCCATGCCTCAAGAAGAACCCTGCCGAGTCTCGATACCAACCAAGCCGGTAGCTCTACCACCAACTGTTGGAGAATTGGTCAAGATAGCCCTATCAGTCATCTTAATGTTCCTCAAGAATACGTGCCACCGGTGCAACAAATATACACTTCTCCGCTCGAGCAGCAGCCGTCCACCGGCGCTCTTCCTGCTGCTGATCCACCCACGATGTCTAATGTTCAGGAGTTCGCCCAACTAGGGCATATGATCTCAGATGATCCAATGGGGGAACACTTCGAACAACTTTGCTTCCTTGATCTCTGAGTGAGACACGCTTTTGATAGGAAAGAGGTCGACCCTCCTCTTTTCTTCTCAAACAAAGATGGTGGTCACAGTTCGAAGAATCCACCAGGAGGAGGCTAGCAAACCTTCACGGCCATGATCTGGAGTCGATGACCGCGCACCTGAACCCAGACATGATGGGTTGGTGATCGAACATACCCAGAGAAAGGGGGGCTTGTACACTAGTAGAACTTATTTCTTATCTGCGCATTGTAAAGTTTCAATCGGAGCAGTTCCTTTCTTCTTTAAGGCCTAGGGTTGATTTCACACAATGATGCTTGCTAACATCATCATGTTTAGCTACAACAATCTGTTGTCATAATGGGTTCGAGGTAAATCGACCAAACGCACGAAGGCAAACGTGACAGCATAGGTTACAAACATAACGTGAGCGGGCTCGAAAGCGGAAAGATCGTCAGTTGCCTCAAACACTATGATTGCGAAACCAAGGGCAATATTGAATCTTGCGAAGGATAAGGGGAAATGTACATACACTCTCATTTATTGCACTTAACAGGAGACTTTACAAACAGACTACTGAGGAGGAACCGTAAATCCAAAGCGAGTTCTAATGAGCGTCACAAATGAGCTCAATTGATTCTCCATGCTATCCATGCCTTGCTTACAACCCCACTCTGGGAATCGAGGTCTACAAGCTTGAAGAAAAGGAGACGACATTTCTCCTTAAGTTCGTTCACCTTGGTCTCATAGTACTCGAACTCAAGCTCTAAGTCCTGAGCCAGCACCCTCCTGCGAGCTATATCCATGCTCAGGTCTTCAAGCCTTTCCTCCAACCAGGCACACTGGAACCTCAGCACGAAGTTGTGTTGATCTTGCTCAAAGGCGGTGTCAAAAAGAGCCAGACGCTCCACCAAGTTGTCCCTCTCACGGACCAACATCGAAACCTGGGCGTGGGCGTATTCAACAGCCCTTTTATGGTTATCGGCCGTCAGCATGGCCAACATCAGAGACTCAGTTCGGTCCTGATAGCGGGCTCGCATGATACCAGCCAAAGTGACCTCCCGGCTAGCAACTTCGTAAGCCTGCAGGAAATTGTTGAAGAGAGTTGGGAAGATCACAAACTCCCTTTGCAGTTTCGTACCTTCAATACACACAGTATCCAGGGCCGGAATCAGAGTACGAACTTCAACCTCAGCTTCAGGATGACTGTTTATGTAGCCATAACCTCTACCCAAGAGGTGATAAAACCTCTCCCATTGGGTTGAAGCTTCGGCTGAGGCAGCAGGTACAGGAGAGGAAGCCATCTGCGATTCAACGACAGAGAAGAGAAGGAATGATGGAGGAGTGTTTGAGAGGTTAGATCGAAATGTTAATCTTCTCGATGTCAACCTCTCGCCCTTTAACGCTCGAACGAGAAAGGGAAAGCTGCAATAATTTTTCTATACGCAGCCGGGCTAATCAAGTCTCATTAATACATCCCTGGTGAGTCACAGATCCACCTCTGTCCCGTGATTTCGGGCTTAGAAAAGGTAACAACACCTAAAGGCCGGCGGACCTATTACTTTAGAGACCGAGCTAGGGGGACAGGCGTAATGCTCGATAAAGCAAAAGTCGACACGGGAAATCTGCACGCTCCACTCAGGCAAGAGAGAGTAAGAACGGACGGGGGGGAATCACGAAGTCTCGAAAGGAACGCCCGTCAGACACTCGTTACTCGATTTCGAAGGGACGCTTCTTGGAACACGCCTAATCTCTGATAATTACAGAGAGGGCGAACATCTGAGCAAGGGTGGAGAAGATCGAGCGAACGAAGACCAAGAAAAGACATTTCGACCCAAAATGTTCAAGGGATACCGTCATTTGTTGGAAACGCCTAACCTAAATGTTTCCGAACTTGAACGGCTAGAGGAGAAAATGGTTAGAAATTTTCTTGCTCGAACTAACATTAATCTTTGTGTGTTGTTTATATGGTAATCCAAGTGCCATAGGATGACGAGAAGCATTCATTCTCTATCACACACACTGAATCCTTTGCACAGCCAACTTGAGCCTGCAAATTCATTTCATGAACCCATTGGTGATCATTCCAAGACGGATGCCACACCACTTCAAAAATGGAAGAGTTCAAGACTCAGGGATTACGAAGAGAATTCCCGGACTGATATTTAAAGCATGTTTAGACTATATGTCTAACATGATCCCATGAAGATGAGAAAAAAGCGGGATTCCAAAAAATGAATGAGAAAAATCCACCGCATCAAGAAAAAGCAAAGTGCCTGGTAAAAGCGAGGTCGATGCTCGTGCAAGCTGTTTGCTTGATTCCCAGTGAAACTTGGACGGGAAAAGAGAAAATTCCTAAAGGAGTCAGATAAAAAGACTGCTCTCCAAATGATGTCAAGCGCGGAGGAAAGGCGCAGACAGAGTTGTCAACCTTCTTAATGCAACAAGAGACGCTCTCTAAAGGACTTGTGCACACCTCAAAAGCGGCTGCACACCTCAAAAACTGAAGATGCAGAATAGAAAAGACAGGTGACAAATTTGCAATGATCACCAATGTCAATCCCCTCATAAATTCTGGACCAAAAATAAGCCTTTTTCGATCCCCAATCTTACCAACATCATAACCCTGAAACAGTCTTCTCTGACTAAGACACTTGGGTTAACATATAGCTTAGCTCGAAGAGGTACGAGCAAGACTATTTCTTTCTCATTTTGCAGGGTTCTCGACTTGTAAACCCGAAGCAGATGTTGAAGACTTTCATACAATGGCCTCGACTCCAAAGCGGGTCCCTCTTGAAAACCAATATTCAAGCCCAACATTACGGTCCCGTGGAAGACCTCCCGACCGATCAAAATGTATGCGCTGCGAATGAACCTAAAACCTAGGCACAGGTTAGTAGGGAATTGAGTGCATCCCCTATAAAAAACCACTATCGCAAAACAGGTGAGAAGACCTCCTTGTCGAGAAATATTCCAATTGATGTTTTGAACAAACTCTTTTTGGAATTTTCAAACTGTTGATCCAGATTTTCCGTACAAGGGATTTGTGATCACATTTGCATGTTGCAAGAATGCTTTGGATAACCTCCAGCATCAAAATGCACATTTCATGATTAAAACTTAAATCATACGGTTTTGTCAAAATGGACAGCCGTAGTCTTCCCAAAGATTACTAACGTTTTCTTGGTAAAGAAAAATCTTTCAGGCTCAAACTTCTGCAGGATACCTGGAGAACCCAGCTCCCAGAATGTCGCTTCAACAGACTCAAGTGAAGTTTTGTCAAAATAAAATCTTTCACTACTTCAAAAAAACTGAATTCCCGACAAACTTCGTGGTCTCCAAAAAAAAGGGGGAAGAAAAACCCTTTTAAAAGAAAAAGTCCTATCAGACGTGGAGAACCCTCGTCCCAGGACCCATTTTCAAAATATCAAACAGTCTCATCGGACGTGGAGAACCCTCGTCATGAGACCCCTTTTTCAAAACTTAGGCAGTCTCATCGGACGTGGAGAACCCTCGTCATGAGACCCCTTTTCAAAATTTAGGCAGTCTCATCGGACGTGGAGAACCCTCGTCATGAGACCCCTTTTCAAAACTTAGGCAGTCTCATCGGACGTGGAGAACCCTCGTCATGAGACCCCTTTTCAAAAATTTAGGCAGTCTCATCGGACGTGGAGAACCCTCGTCATGAGACCCCTTTTCAAAATTCAAACAGTCTCATCGGACGTGGATAACCCTCGTCATGAGACCCCCTTTTCAAAATTCAGGAAATCTCATCGGACGTGGAGAACCCTCGTCATGAGACCCCTTTTCAAAGTTAATCAAAGGTAGATACCGCCTGAAGGGTCAATCAAAGGTAGATACCGCCTGAAGGGTCAAATCAAAGGTAGATACCGCCTGAAGGGTCAATCAAAGGTAGATACCGCCTGAAAGGTCAACACAAGGTAGAAACCGCCTGAAGGGTCAAAACAATGGTAGAAACCGCCTGAAGGGTCAAAACAAAGGTAGAAACCGCCTGAAGGGTCAAAACTAATGGTAGAAACCGCCTGAAGGGTCAAAACAAAGGTAGAAACCGCCTGAAGGGTCAAATCAAAGGTAGAAACCGCCTGAAGGGTCAAAACAATGGTAGAAACCGCCTGAAGGGTCAAATCATTGGTAGAAACCGCCATAAGGGTCAAACTAAACTCAATGGTAGATACCGCCTAAAGGGTCAAATATGGTAGAAACCGCCATAAGGGTCAACTCATTGGTAAATACCACCGTAAGGATCAACACAAAGGTCCGATCCACCATACGGATCAAAATCATTGGCAAAATCCCAAAGTGTGGGATGCGCCTTCCTTAGGTTCCTACCAGTTAGGAATCCCATGATGGTATGACCTACCATACAGGTCAGAGCTTAATCTCCCTAGGATATTCTGAACGAGTCCTAAGTATCTTCTTGAAAGTCGTCACAATCGACAGCATCTGACAGGTGAGCTTCAGGTAAACCTCTCTCACTCCGGCCCATGTTCAAATTGTTAGAGCAAACCGATGATTAATTTGAGCTTTTATCGAGAGCCTTAAGGATTCGATGTCATAACATTTCTTCTCTCATTTTCCCAGTTAAATCTGTTAGGAATCAGGTGCCATGTTATCTTTGAGAGAAACCTCTAACGAGATTCCTTTCAAAGAGGGGCAGTTGTTGACACCTGATTTTTGACCATTTATTATTATGATTTTTATTCTCTAAAATTAATTAAAAATATCAAAAAAGGTCATAAAATCACAAAATCAACTTTGGAAGCCTTGTCCTGGCCTTAGGAACCAATTTTGAACAAAAAATATTTTTTGGTATTTTTTAAATATTTTTCGAATTTATTTAATAATTAAAAATACCCAAAAAATCATAAAAATACCATTCGTAGTCAGAAAAATACACAAAAATATTCAATAATTTTTTTTTAATTTCCTCTTCAAGTGTGTCACTTATAATATTGAAAATTCGGCTCGGGTCACTATGTTCCTTCACAAACATAAACCCGAACCGAGCCAAAAAAATCCTTTTTGAGTCTTTTAATTTTCAATTCTCCCTTTTTGGAAGCTATGACATTGGATTCTAAAATCTTGAAGTGCAATTAGGTCAATTTGCCCTCTAATTTGATCAATTTTAATCAAAAGGGCTTAATTGCATAAATTTCTTTCAATTTAGTCCTCGGTTTCACGATTTTTGAAATTAAATTTCGTACGGGCATACCCATTGAAATCAAACACCTCTACCCTATAGTTTTCATCATGCTGAATGCATGGGTGGCCTCAATTTTGACTAATTCAGTCGTTTGGGCCCTCAATTTAACAAAAATCAATTTCGGATCCTAGGGACAATTTGGGGTTTTCACTAAATTTCAATCAATTGATTTACGAAAATACTCATATTTGATAGAAAACGTGTCAAGGAGTCCGATTTTGATGTCAATTTCATGAAAAGAGGTCGATACGGGGCTAAATTGGGCGTGGAGAGTCGAACCGGGCCGGTCGGGTCAGACCCGACCCGACCCGGTCCGAACCGGGTCTGCAACTCAGTTGCAGACCCGCGCGGGACAAACGTACAAAATAAAAAATGCAGCTGGGGGTGACCTTCCTGGGTTTTGCTTTTCTGAAGACTCTCTTTCGGCGAGAGCGGGGCAGGTGGTCGTCCACTGAAGAATGAAGGGCCAAAGGTGGTCGGCCAACAAAAAAAAGAGTGAGGGAGGATATAGAAAAAAGAAAGAGAGGACAGAAGGGTGGTACATGCAAAGAGTTAAGAAGAGGGGAGACGCTCATATTTGGAAGGGGGGACAACCTGTGAGTAGAGGCTGATGGTCCAAGTTCCCAAACTTTTTACCCACAGCTCTCCGCGATCAGTTTTCGAGCGCCACGGGAGAGACAAGACGACGCGCGTGCTAGCTCGGACCAGTGGCAATGCGAGCATGAACGAGACTCAGTCACTCCGAACAGTGGTGGTGGGGCTGGGTTCGTGATCCGGTGGTCTCAGCGTTCGTGGAGCGTGAGAGACTGGGCGACGGGCGAGTCCCATCAGATATGGAGCCGACTCGAGCTTGAGCCGAGGCGACGCAAACGTGGGCAGCCGCGGCACACGAGCAGATTTAATGAGCGAGTCCAGGCGAGCCGTCATGGTTGTTCCCGTTGGTGTCCAAAGTTGACGAGTGGTGGTCGCAGGAGTCAGTAGGCCACGACCACAGCGGCGTGGCGGGCGAGTCTCAACGTCGTGGTCTCGGTGCTTGACGAACGTAACCGGACGATGCTCAGGAGGTCCGGTTTGAGTGAACCGCATGGGACGTGAACAAAGACGGGCGCGGCTAGGCGCGGCTAGCACAGTCGGTCGAGGACGTGGAGGTCACGTCTGAGTACGAGCCCGGCGGGACAGAGGCGATCCCGATATGTTTTCCTTTTCGAAAGCGAGTATGCCCTGGTATTGAGGTGACTCGAGCCGGTAGACGAACCTTGGTGTCGTGATCTCGGCGCTCGGTGGTGAGCACTGGTCGGCCTTCCGAGGTCCGACGTTTGATACTCGATGGCAGCATGATGAACGAGTCCCGATGGAGCGGCGACACGTGAGTGAATCCCATACCGTAGAGGTGAGGCAAGCTGGACGAGGTGCGGCTCGCGAACAGATCCCGGCGTCGAAACGAGCAGGCTCGACATTTCTGACGAGCGAGTCCAGACGAGTAGGTCCTAGCGCCAGTCGTTGGCGCCGAGAGTGACGGTTGGCGGTCGATGGAACCGGTCGGCGACGACCACAGATGCGGTGTGGCGGGTAACCCTGGCTTTGCGGTCCCGGCATTCAGTGGTATGCACCGGTCGGTTTTTGGAGGTCCGTCGGACGAAGTTTGACGGCGGCTGTGATGAGCGAATCCCGGCGGCGAGGTGAGCGAAGGTCGTGGCGGCGTCAGGTTTTGGTTGCGATGCCTGGTTGCGGAAAAGAGTGACGCGAGGAAGGAGATGATGAATAGTATCACAAACAGGTTTCCCACGTGGCTACTTGGGCTGACCGAATGGGCTGGAGTGAAAGGGAATTCGGGCTTGGGCTGGTTCAAGGGTGGCAGAAGACCATTTGGGAGCTGGGCCAGAAGGAAGTTTGGACCCAGTTAGGTCTGTTTTGAGCCAACCAGGCCCGGACCGGGTTCTCTCTCTCGGGCCGGATTGGGTCCAGCTACCTGTCCAGGCCCGGGTCCGAGAAACCGACCCGGACCCACCCGGTTACTTTTATTTATTATTAATAAATAATTAATAATAAGAAAATTTAGAAAACACCAAAAATAATAAATAGATAGGAAGTGCTTCTATTTGTTTATTTTGTTTAATTAAGCTTTTATATGTTTGATTATCGACTGTTTGCCGTGATTGATTCACATGACTTAGTTTTAGCTTTGCATGTGGATGCTTGAATATTGTGCATGTCTTATTAGGTAAGTCAGCACGATCATTAGAGTTTAAATTTGAGACACTCGTTTTATCCTTTAATTGGCTGAACTTTGTTAACTATTTACTTTGAGTGAGTGCATGTTCCAAAGGCTTGATGCACCATTTTGATATTTCAATGTGGTGACTGACGATGACGCCCATGGTGACGGAAGCAGGCTGGGGGCTAGGCGATTGAAGGCCGGTGTCCAATCCGGTATATTTTACTTACCCGATCCGTATATCATAGTTATTTTTTATATATATTGCTATTATAGACTTGATTTGCTAGTATTTGTTTCAGTCTAGTGGTTAGCTTATTTATCTGGTTGAGTGTTATCTATTGTCAAAGACATGCTTTTTATTAAAAAAATTCAAAAATAATAATAAAATAATCAAAAAAAATCAATAAAAAATAAAAAAAAAATCATGAAAAATTCAAAAGAAATTCGGAAAATTCAGAAAAATTCTAAAAAATTCCAGAAAATGGGAAATGGCCACATTCAACTGGCCATGACTTGTTCCGGGTCTTTCGACCCCCGATCTTTTTCGAAATGACGGTTTTGCCCTTTCGGCAAACCGTCTTCCAAAAAAATTCTAAAAAATCCAGGAAAATCCCAAAAAATAGGAAATGGCCACAAACAACTGGCCAAGGCTCATCCCGGGTGTTTTGAACCCCGAACCCTCTTAAAATGACGATTTCGCCCTTTGGGCGAATCGTCTTCCAAAAATTGAAGAAAAAACCAAGAAATTCCAAAAAAATTCTCAAAAATGGGAAATGGCCACGAACAACTGGCCATGGAATATTTTGGGTAATTCGGTATCCAAACCTTCCAAAAATTGACGATTTTGCCCTTCGGACTAATCGTTCCCAAATCTTCTCATTTTGCCCCTGGTCTTAAATCACACCTTCCCTAAGCCCTTATGGCTATACTAGGAGGCCATTTGATGTGAATTGATATGCATTGACATGATTTATTTATGTATTTGATTGTGCTTTCATTTAAATTGATTGTGATTGATAGGAATAGTATTTCAATCTGCATGTAACCCTGAATCAAGCCTACCTCACCTAAAATTGCGCCTGCATGAACTCTTAGCTAGGAAAATCACTCGCGTTAGGTACCGAAAGGGCGTTGGTAATGACACCAGCGTAACCAAGTCCCCGAACCTAAAATCTCTGGTTCCGTAGAACTGATCGATCTCTCCCAATCGGTTAGTAAGGTTTCCGGTCTACCCTCCAAGAAAGATCGGTGGCGACTCCAAATGCATGCACAAGTTGCACATGCCACCACGACCACACTAAGGTCGAAAGCGATCGACTTTTATCGTCGAATCCCTCGAAAGACACTCCCGCCGCGATTTGGTATGGGCCTGGAAGGGCCCGCGCCGATCCAAAGCCCGCGATCGGTAATCCATTAGCCGCGTCCGTTTTTCGGATGGGTCGCGACAATCATTTGCTTGTATGTTGATGACACGTTAATTCTTGGCACTGATCATTCTGTAATGAGTGACGTGAAAGCTACTTTAGCTAAAGAATTTGACATGAAAGATCTTGGTATTGCTAATACCATTCTTGGTATGAAAGTAAGCTTTGAAAGGCAAGTCATCTCCCTTAGCTAGACTCATTATATTGAACAGCTACTTTCTACCTGGGGATACAGTGAGTGTAAACCGATCGAGACACCATGTGATTAT
The DNA here is from genome assembly GCA_021437785.1 of Rhodomyrtus psidioides. Lineage (NCBI taxonomy): Eukaryota > Viridiplantae > Streptophyta > Magnoliopsida > Myrtales > Myrtaceae > Rhodomyrtus > Rhodomyrtus psidioides. The sequence continues at coordinate 4,196,836 of JAILYB010000015.1, read as the reverse complement.
AATAAAAGACCGAGTCCCAATGAAGGGACCAGCGTAGATCAGCTAAAGTACTCAAAACTGATTGGTAGTATCATGTATGCTATGAGTTGCACTAGACCTGACATAGCTTTTATAGTTAGCCTGGTAGTATCAACAGGCTTCTAGATAATATGTTCACATATAAGCCCAATAGGTGAAAGCATGGTTATTTGGGTCCATATGGGCTGGAGCCCAGTAACTTGCATATAACTCTAGGGTTTCCTACGCTGGAGGTAACACTATTGAGCGTTCCAAATTTTGACGTCTCTTGGTGTAATACTTCAAGCAGACAAAACACTTTCTACTCTCTCAAACCCTAACCTCCAACAGATCTCGGGCTGTGGTGTCGCGGCGGACTGTGGTAGTGTGACGGCGAGTGAAATGGAAGCGACTTGGACAACCCGCTCGGGCTGGGGTTGTCGAGGTCGGCACCCTTGTGCTCCTCATCGAGCATGACGGCGGAGGATTCGCAGTTTGGGAGCGAGGCCACTTGGCGGAAGAGGGAATCCAGTGCTTGGTGGGAAGAAGAGACGAGGGATTGGAGGCCGGATTTGATGGAGTGGGACTTGTCAGCAGTCGGAGAGGGTGGCAAAGAGGCGAGTGCAGGCAGAGAGGGCGTTCATCTGGGACTCGAGGTCGCCGACGAACTTCTGGACCCTGTTCGTGTTGACCACCAGCTCGTCTGCCATGGTCTCTCTTCGTTCTTGTTCACGAGCTTTCTGTTCCTCTACCTGCAAAACTCTCTCTCTCTCTCTCTTGTTTCTCTCTCTACGCAGAAGGAAGGAGAAGATAACAAGAAAAGAAAGGTGAAAAAAGATTAAATTGTAAAAAAAGTTAAAAGACAGATATGCCCTTTGACCGGACCCTTTATTGAAACAAACAAAGCACTCCGGGCCCTTGATTGAAACAAAGTCAAGTATAAGCCCTTATTTGATAAAAGAGTGACACTTGTGGCCCTTTTTTTATATTTTCCCCTTTTTTTTGTCAATACACGTGACGTGAGATAGAAAATCGAGTTATCGTTAAAATCCCCGTGACTTTTTTTTTTTGGGCACTAGTCTTCGTTGGTTACCCTTTTTTTTTTCGAAATTGGTTGATGAATTGACTCAGCTCTTTTTCAATCGGCTACCAATTTGAAACTCGATTTGATCTTCGGTAAGATTCTTAAGTTACAAATGCATGAGGAGCAATTAATATCCTCAGGTCGCGTCTCCAATTTTTTTCAAATTTGTCCTTGATCGGATAGGAAAAATAAACTTGGTTCACGCGCAAAGATTGGCTCGAGGACATATTGCCGATTACCTAGACCAAAAAAACAAGTAGTTACCTAACCATTGAGTTGAAATACAAATGAATCCTGCTGTCTTTTTGCCCAAAGTTGTAAAGGGATCTACATATTTTGATTTGTATGTTTCAAAAAGGCTGCAATTTGCACGTCAATAAAAGCTAAAATGCATGACCCTACAAAATTTTACTGCACATATTATATGCGGTGAAGTTTACCGATCAATGCATTGTTAAAAACAAAATGAGACCTGATTCAGACTGTCCTAATTAACAGTTTTGTAGTTTGCTTTTTCTTTCAATTTACAAAATTTTCTCCCCTTGAGATTTCCAATATTGCAAGGCAACTAAGTTTTTCTTTCCCTAATTGAAGCATAGTTATTGGAAAGTAAATATAATCGATCCGATCGTGAATGCTCAACAACTATCGATGTGGATCGTATGACAAATATATACAACGTGTTAACTCATTACCAACGCTAAGACATCTATGTCTAGGGTACATCAATTTAATGTCGTGTTTAGTGCAAAACAACGAGATTGAGTCGGTGCACTACATCCTGAGATCATGTCATAGTAAAATCTAATGAAATCGTTGCATTTGTGCATTTATGAATGTGATGGACCTTAGAACTTTTTAATGTATTTAGGTAAAAAGGCCGCAAAATGAAACGGATTCTCTCCCTCTGCGTCTCCCCTTGGGGTTTCCAATCTCCGGAAACCGTCGTCTAACCCTCCGAAGCTATATCCTCGAGGAGAGATCTCTCTCCCTCCTTTAGCTCTCCCTCTCTCTATCTCTTTATCTTCGAGCTTTCTTTGTTGATTTTGTGGAGGATGCCATCGGCATGCTTAAAGGAAGTGGAGAGTTTAGCCTGTTGGATAAACAATGTTAAATAAATACAATACTGTTTTATAGATATGGATGATACTTAAAATTCGAATGGCAATAATAAACGTAAGCAAACTGCCTCAAATATGAAAATACTAAGTTGGCAGAAGCACAGAATCTGAGCCTTCAGAAGCAGGTCTGAACCCGTCAGAAGCAGTTCCTTCTGAGGCTTCTTCTGAGTCTCCTTCTGACATTTGTTCTGAGTCTCCTTCTGAGGCTCCTTCTGACCTTCCTTCTGAGGCTCCTTCTGAAACTCCTTCTGAGTCTCCTTCTGACCTTCCTTCTGATGCTCCTTCTGAGCCTCCTTCTAAGCTTCCTTCTAAGCTTCCTTCTGAACCTCATTCTGAGCAACAAGATCCGAATGGAAATATAACAATATAAATAAATTGAATTAAAAAGAATACCGAGGACTGTGTCCAACACAGTTTCCTTAAAACAGATTCGTCCCCTCCAGTACGTGATTTGAGGTTTCGTGAACGTCTATCTCTCAGGATACAACGGTTAAGCAGCGACAGAGGCAAGCACAGCACTCCAAAGCTTTCGGCGAACTTGAACAACACAAGAACACTATCGAAAATAATGCAAATGCAGATAATTCAAAAGAGGGAGAAGTGATCTTGTGTTCGTTGTTCTTGTGTCTCTGTCCTTTTTTCGAAACAGAACGGGAAGCCATCTATTTATAGGCTAAGCGGGGTATTGCGGAAATAAAGAACAACGGCTAAATAATTATGCCGTTTAGAGCCGTTATATATTTAATTCTGTAACCACAGAATTATAACAGCCGTTACTTAGTTAATACCATTAACACACCGGTAAATAACTTAAGAACGGTTAATGGCTTGAGTTGGAAAAAATTAAAACATAAGGCAAAAATGGGCTTGTCGCGAGGCTCACTTTTCGATCCGGCATTCGCATACGCACGTCGTGCGCTCGCGCCCAAGTTCAACTTGTCGGGCCTCCATCGGGGTCCGGGATTTGCACCCTCCCTGCGCGTGCGCGTGAGGCATAGTGCTTTGTTATGATAGTTACTACTCAAAGAGAGTGTATCCATATATAAATAACTTCAAGGCCTTCTTCCTTTCCTATGTGGGACTAGTGCTTTGTCACTTCCCACCTCCAACTCAAAGTTGTTCTTTGAGAAATAATTCCTCATTCACTCACCCACCAAAATACCTCATATTTTCCAACATAGTCTTGTGAGCTTTGAAGATCGAAGCACAAGCACTTCAGAAGAACTTGCTCTCTCAATATCTGCTTGCTCACTCTAGCTCCAATTAGTCGAGTGCTCCACCAATCTCCGATGTTCCCCTGTCGCTGCCTTCCTGCAATCGGCTTAGCCAAAATTGATTTTTGTGATCAATTGGTATATCTTCTACAGCTTTTCTCTTCCGATTTAGAACTAGATCTAGATTTAAGTGTTTTTTTATTCAATTTAGATACAGATCTAAGATTTACAAAGTGTTTTTGTGCTCTTTTCAACTTCTTGTTGTTTTTTATGTGCACACCGGCTTTTGGCATAACCACAGCTACTATATAGAGAAAGCTCGGCTTGTGCTCATCACCAATGATGATGCAAAATTATGTGATTGACCGCTGATTGTGCTTTGATACTACGACAGATCCTTCTATATGGAAGATACAAGTCTCTACAAGTTGTACCAAAAGGATTCATTTTTTTAGATTTACTTACTTTGTCGGATTTGCATTTTTGTCTTCAAGTTATATACCTCTTATTTCATGTAAAATGAAAAATTTCCTTCTGAAAAAAGAAAATACATTTAGGTATGTCTATATCTTCGTGGTGTCCGTGTTGCTGTGCTGCCTAATTATTTTACTTGACCATTATACTTTATGTTTATATAGTGATTTTTTTTTCATGATGGTTTCTTTAGTTGTGTTCTTAATTTTATCGCATATTACTTCGTTTATTTCGTGAAAAAAGTAGATTAGAAATTAGTATTCTTAAATATCTGCTTATGTCACTTGAATTAACTAGTCCATGAAAAATGTTCACTATTGACAATAATTTATCTGAACATTTTCATGGACAAACAAAATCGTATATTTCATTTAGTCATTTTCATAGGTGATCATTTTTTGGAACTTTTTTTTTTGTTGAAGTCATTTTTTTCCATGTGAAACAAGCGCACCCTTTAGAATTCCACAATTAAAAACGAAGTGGGAATAATGAAAAACTCCCTTACTGCTACTGAAATCAACCCATGTGCTTCATGCGAGCAACTCTTTCTCGGTTTGGCTACTAAGAGTTCTGTCTTTATTGAATTTCTTAGTGCAGATTTGACCACTACTATTATGAGCGACGATCGACCTACCTAAGTTTTTACTAGTTATCGTCGGTTTTACGTGATCTCCTTATTGAATTTCGTAATAACAGCTAAGAGGTATTTATGCACCACCTTATTATTTTGCATTTTGTTTTACTTAGTCAATTTCATGTCAATACTTTCCTTAGCTTTTATTAATATTTTTTTCTCTTGCATTTTGCCTTTGTAGGAGAGAAATCCTCGATGCGCCTCTAACAGAGAGGTCTGTATCTAGGATCAGGGATGTAGAGAGTGGGACTGGGTATGTTGTTTTGGGATCAGGATGGAGAGAAATCTTTGGTCCCCAAACCTGTCTTTGGCCATTGATCCTAAGGAAGATCTATGTCTGATTGATTGATGTCGGCATGGGCTTGGTTCCGATGACCGGACACTCGAGTCCGATTAAGTCAACCGGGTAGATTGCCGATGGAGGGTGTATCGGAAGGCCGATTTAATTATAATGGGGCAACAAGCGACGATGCCCAAAATGAGTAAGTTATTCTTAAAAAAACAAAGTGAACATTTCTTTATCTTTTACGAGGTATCTCTGTTTGTGTAAATAATTTTCTACGTATTCACTGTTGTATGGGTGACATGTGTGCTTATTATATTTGTCTAACCAAATTAATTCACTTGTCGCACATCTCTAATTGTGTAAAAAAAAAAAATTGTAGCGACAATGGATGCAATAATACTAGTAATGTATTCCTCTTTGTGAGAATGTGTTTTCCCAAGCGATGTCAAATTGTCAACCCATGATGACACATATATGAGGCAAAAGCTACCAAAAATCCCAAATTATGTATACTATAACATTATCCTTTTTTTTTCGTGACATCAAAAATATCAAACTTACATTTGTACGACACATTTATCCCTCGCTCAAGTTTCCGCTAATAGCACCGTAAAAAAAAAAGCCGCGTGTATGAGCATTATAAAAGCAAACAATATTGGCATAGCGTTCACGTGGGCTAAATGAACTGAAAAATCATTTGACAAAAACTTGATGGATGGTGTATATACCACAAGTTTGAGATTTTTTATATCACAAGAAAAAAAAAATCAAGGCAAATATGTCACAATGAATATAGTTTATTTGGGTGTTGTACATACTCTCACGTAGGGGTGTCAAATGGGTGGGTTGTGTCAGGTTTGAGTCAGGTCATAAATGGTCCGACCCAAATTGACCCATTAACCCGTTTATGATCCATTTATGCACAATACAAATTTCTTGACCCATACCCGACCCGACCCAACCCATACCCAACCCAACTTATTTAAGAAAATACTTCTATATTTAATTTACTCTATGAAAATTTATTTATTATGATTGTTTAATAAAATTATATTGCTGAAATATTTTCATGAAATGCAAATCGACATTTTTATTGAATATGAGACACCTCATATCCGGCCCCGGCCGCGGTCCCCGCCATCGATCCCGGTACCTGCCACCGGTCCCGGCCCTGGCACCAGTGCCCGCCCCCAGTCGCCGGCCTTGGTCCATGTCCAGGCGTCGGCCCCGGGCTCGGATCCGAGCTCAGTCACCGGTCCCGGTCTCGGCCCTGATCCCGGACACGGCCCCGGCCCCGGACCCTGCCTCGGTTCCAGGCCTCGATCCCCTGCCCCGGCCCCGTTCGCGAACCAGGACCCGGCCCCGGTCTCCAGCCCCGCCCCTACCCCAACCTCGACCCCAACCCCGACCCCTACATTGACCCCAACCCCGGCCCCGGACTCGGCCCCAGTTTCGACCCCGACCCGGCCCCTGCCCCGACCCCAGACCCGACCTCGGGCTAAGCCTCGGCCTCGGTCCCCGGCCCCGTTCGCGGACTCGACCTGGGTCCCCGGCCCCGGCCCCATTCGCGTAGGGGTGTGCATGGTCCGGGCCGGTCCGGTCCCGGCATGAACCCGGGGACCGGACCAATAGTCCAGTCCCCATACTTTTGGGACCAGGGACCGAACCGGGATCGAACAGGACCAGAACCGCTAGTCCGGTCCCGTCCCGGTCCCGGTCCCAGCCCAACCGCTATAAAGCCTACTACTACATTCAATTGTGTTGAGATATTGCTTGATAGGGAGAGTTCGGTCCCAGTTGAGCACATTGCTGGAAACCTGCTTGAGTCACCGAAACTAGCCTTGCATTACGTGTCTTACTTGCAATCCTTTTTTAGGTGGCCGATGTTTAAAGAAGATTAAGAACCCAAGATTTCTTTAAGTGATGACAGCCCTTTGTAGTTTATGCACACAGATACGTGTTTAAATCTTCTTCTTTCATGTTTAGAGGGTGGCGGACTGAGATTGTTGTGAAATTTGTGGTAGGGACTGGCTTTGCTAACTCTATCGGCTGTCCTCACTTCTCTTGGCACATCTGAATGCCAAAACACCATAAGGATAGCATACTGTTCATCCTCTATACTCCATGCTGTCTTGTTTTTTGCTGCTCTCCTCTTGTACAACATTCGGCTCTTGTAGCAAGAGGAGAGCAGCAATGTATCCTATTAAAAGCTTTACAGTACAAGAGCCGAATGTTGTAACAGACCATCCTTAGTAACAGACTACATTCAATTGAAAAAAATTCAAATCAAGACGTGAGATAAAAGAAACATAGTTTGATGGTGTTGTCGGACTATTCAAACAAATATACTGAGACCTTTTTGCCCATCACGCCCAAATTTTAGGTTAATGCTTAATGGTAGGTAATTTTTCTTTAAATTATTATTCTATTTTGTTTTAATTTTTTTTTTGTAATTATATATATTTATATAAAAAATTATATATTATTGACAGTCCGGGCCGGGCCGGTCCGATCCCAACACAAGAACTTGAGGACCGGATCGCCCAGTCACTAGTCCCATTTATTGGGACCGGGGACCGGACCGTCCATCTCAAGGACCGGACCAACACGGTCGGTCCGGGCCAGGCCGGTCCTGTCCAGTTTGTACACCCCTACATTCGCGGACCCGGCCCGGGTCCCCGGCCTCGATCCCCGACCCCGAACCCGGCCCCGCCCCCAATCTCGACCCAGGCCCCAGTCCCCGGCCTCTATCGTCGGGGCTAGGGGCCTTGCAGGAGCCGTGACCCCGGGCTCGGCCTTGGCCCCGATCTCGAGCCCGGACCAGGCCTCGGTCCCCTGCCCCGGCCCCGGTCACTGACCTGGCCCTGGTCGCCTGCTATTAAGGGAAGAAGATGAGATTGAATTAAATGGGTCATAAATGGGTTTAGAAAAAACCCATTAAGGCCCATCTATTTTTGCCTTCTTGTTGTAAAACCCATTTATGGCTAACAAAAAAATAAATGTGACACATTTAATGAAAAATGGGTTTTAGACCCATTTTGACAGGTCTACTCCCATGCACAGGAAAATGAGGTTTTTCTCCAAACTTATAAATTGACTACTAGACCATTTCACAATCGACGTGGGGATAATACCTACAATCTTTTCCTTACACAATGGGCCATAGGTTGGAGCAGTAACAATGATAGTATTGAGTCTCTCTCATTCCAAAAGTTAACTTAAAAGATGAGACTTTTTCCCACACATATAAACTGATCACCAGCACTTTCCACAACCGATGTAGGATAACTCTAATAATGCGCCCTTGGATGCTAGAAGGCTTTTACAATTTGAATCCTTATTTTATCAATAGTTTTGAGTTTTGGCCCACGAATAACTACCATTATATATACTCTTTTTCACTTGTAATCGAGGGATGTAATAGAGAGGCACAATATATTAATTGTAGTGAAATCATATATTGAATATAGTTTAGTTTAATGGTAAATCAGGATAAGCCATGCAACTCAGTACCTCCATCTTCAGACCAAGACCAAAATAATGAAAATATGCAAAAAAAATATGAGTATCCGAAAAATCAGGCTTTTCCAACGCATTTCGTTCCTGCGGACCGAATTGTCCACCAATAAGAAGAACCCCAAGTCCAACCTCTCCGCTCTGAAGAGTTCATTCACGGACGAGTGATACGACTCGACGTATTTACTACATACGTCCACTTAAACTTCACTGTAGATTTTTGGACAGAGGCACGTGAACGCGTGATTACTGGCTTTCTGCATAACAGCGAGAATCTCTGGGAAGCCGGTTCCCCCAAAAGACCTTTTCCCCAGCTAGAGCCGCTGCTTTGGCCGGCCCACCACTAGTTTTCTGTAATTTTCTTTCACCAGAACCCACTTTAAATGGCCTCCCATCGCTCTCTACTTTTTCTGCCAAAGCTCCTCTCTCGCTAGCTTCCTTATCATCTCTTGAACGGTCCACTTTGGCCATTTTTAGCTTTCAGGGATAGGAGCTCCTAGCTGCCGCTAGATGGGTTTCCCATGACTTGTAGTTGGTGTTTTCTCTTTGAGCCCTCGATTGTTTTTACCCCTTGTTTTGTCTGTTTCCCTGTTACTATTTCTTGTTGAGTCCTCTTTCCTTCTGTTTTAAGTGTTCTAAGTTCTTCACGCTCTCTGCACTTCATTTCTTCCACTTCCTGTTCTCTCTCTCTCGATCGATATGCTTTGGAGATCTGTGAGGGTTTCATCTGGCAATATTGAAGTGGTTCTTGATTTCCCTGGTTTTGAGAGGTTTCTAGGTTTTGCATGTGAAAAGAGAGGGGATTAATAGAGAGGAGACTGGAGCTCCTTTAAGTCCAATAGATGTTCTTGGCCGGGTGGGTTGAGCTGCTGGTCTATGGATCCCACACTCCTATCCCATTAAGTCAAGTCATTCTGGAGTTAATGTCCCAAAAAAAAGGACAGGGAAATGAAGAAGACAGGAAGAAGAAATTTTTGGGATGGGCTTGTGGCTTGCATATGCCGGGAGCTTAACTTGCCCCTTTTGGTCTGAACCTGTTTTGGATTGAAGGGAGCTCCACACTTTTTTTTTTGTTTCTCCTGCGTGATCTCTGTGACTTCTTGGCTTGATCTTTTTTTAAAAAAAATTTGCGGTTGATTTTCGTGATGTTTATGAGATCTGGTCTTTTCTTTGAAGAGGAGATCTAGTTGCCTTATTCTGTTCTGTACTTGTAGTTAAAAAAAAAATCTTTTTACTTGCCTTTTCTGGATCTGGCTGAGTCAAAAGCATAGATGGGAGCTTTCAAGATTGCTTCATGTGAGGTGTGTCCTGAATGGTGACCGTGCAGGCTGCTCCTTCCTTCCTTCCTAGATACTCTGGCATGATGTGTATGTAAATGTTCTTGTGTCCTGACCAATGGGGTTTCTTTCAAACTTTTCTCTAGATCCTATTTCAGGATCATCAGATCTGCTGAATCTCTCCCCTCTCTCTCTCTCTCTCTCTTTCTGGGTTAGGTTAACCTTACACTGTATTTTCGAACGAAGAACTGAGAAGACTTGCTCTATTTTGTCAAGAAAGATGAAACAAAAAATTTGGCGTTTGAACTACGCTGTTCTCTTTGCAAGAAAATGGAATCGTCCCTATCGATTGGCTGTCGTTTTCTCCAGCCCTAGTTGCGGCGGTTCTTTCCTCTTGTGGACCTGCTTCCAGTATACAATTATTTATTTTCTTACATTTTGCTTACGGCGATGCATGTTCAGTCTTGACCAAGAGAAGAACATGTTGTGGCTTTGTAAGAGATGTTGCATGCTCTAACCATTCTTCCTTTTACCATTCCTCCTCTGTTTTGGTCCATTCCAGGGTTCGACTTGCGGTTTTTTTTTTTTTTTTTTTTATATATATATCCTTCGATCAAGGAACGGATGGATGATCGCGAAGAATGAAAGATGCAGGAACTCGAGCTGTGGGATTTTGATGCATTTATTGAGAGAAATGTCTTTTTCCAAGTTTGTGCCGATTATTTTGCTTATCTGAAATCTTTCGTGTGTGTTCTTTTTCTTTTTTTTTTTGGCAATGTTGGCATGTACTATGAAGACATTGAAATTAGGGTTTCTGACAATTTTATGTTTGTGTTTCCGGCACCATCTCGCTGCCCAGAACCTCTTTTTTTTTTTTTTTTGCATCTTCTAGTTCTAGTTTACGATAGATCGACAAATCAATTAGGAAAATTGAATTAGGCTTTGATACAACCGAGACCTTGTACTGTCAGAAAAATATTTCGATTTTGTTGATGAGTGAAGTTCGAGAAATGGGGTGTTTATATATATTTGAAGGGATTATTTTGCCATGTGAAGGTGCTAAAATGGGTTGAAATGGTCGTATGTGTGTACAGTTGCTCCCTGTCTTCGAAGATATTACTTATCACATTTGATCTATTATAGATTAAATAGTTTGAACATACAATAATCGGAAAGACAACAAAGTGTATATTTCCAATGGGTAAAACGCAACTACTATTAGTCTCGTCAATAATTTGTCTAATCACGTTTAGTAAAAAAAATGAAAAATTTCGATACCTAACTCTGTGAATTATATCAGAGAATTAGTTGAAATGCGTGTAGTGTATGAAAATTTTGTTACACAATACGCTAAAAACAATATAACAAGGAGAAGTATGACAAAAATTGAAAGACGTAGATTCCTTGTAAGCATGTAGCTTCGAGAGTTTCATTCTAAATTCAGAATTCAAAAAATTGAAACTATCATTAACAGAGAAGATCAGTTGTTAGAACCGGTTTTCAGTTTTTAGAAACTTACCATGTTTTTGCAATGCGGTTTGCCAGTAGCCGATTTCTTTTCTTTTTTGCTTCATTTCTTTTTTAAGTCGAGACAGAACAACTGTTACAATAAAATAAAATAAGCAATGAAATGACTCCAAAACAAATAGCTTTATAAAGCAAAAGGGAAGTTAAGTTCATTCACAAAGGATAAATCATCTTCTTCCAACTTTATAAAACATGTTTTGATTCCCGTTTGGATGGGTTCAGCATCAAGAACTTGGAACATATTCGTGCATTATTGGTTCGGAGAAAATAAGTAAGCAATTCGGGAAAAAAAATATCAAAATTTATCAATCTCAATAATTTTTAACTAAAATTGACCGGATGGGCTAACAACTTGACACAAATGTAAAAGATATAGTATTTAACCGTTAAAAAGTATTTAGAATTGAATTGACATGATTACAGTAAATTTATAACTTTTTTGATAATTTTCCTTAAAAGTCATCGTAACTCGTGCTGGTTTTTATCAATACTTCGGCTTAAGACATAGAAAACAATATTCAGAATATTCCATAATATTGTCCGTCATTGATTGTCGTCTTATCCTTAACTCATGTCTCAAATCCGACATCAATCTTAATTTGTTGGCTAGTTCCTCATGCACAGTTGGAGACATGGAGTTGTGCACTCAGAAAAATGACCATAAGCTATTCTCTCGAAATCAAACCACCTAAAATACATTTCAATTTAAGCACTTTCGACTAGAAAGAGTTCGCATCTCTGTGCACATAGTAAGATAAGTTGTCTTCGTAAAGATAGCTAGTGTGAAAAAAAAAAATGCGATACTTCTCTCACAAAGTCTACATTTCTCACAAAACCCTTTCTTAAATCAAAAGAATTTTTGGTTCGCCATTACTACCCAAAGTCAAAAAGTTTCATGTAATTTAAGGGCAAAGAATTTTCAAAACAATATGTGTTTTCATATTTAAAATTTGTCTTGCCACCCCACCTCGGATTCTTGGTTCGCCATTACTGCCTGATGAAATGTTTTTTCTACATTTTTCCCTTTTTTTTATTTAGAAAGTGAACTTTCACTCGGAATGCACTTTATTGCAAAAAAGAGAAACGTGAAAAAGGAAAAGAGTGAAAAAAAAATTGGTAATACAGTGGAAGGATAAGTGTATTGAAATTACTAAAACTTGTCACAAAAGTTTATTTAAATCCTAACACTTTCAAATAGTACAATTAAGTCCTAAAACTTGTCACGAAAATACAATCGAATCCTAATACTTTCAAAAGTCCTAAAACTTGTCACGAACATGCAATCGAGTTCCAAAATTTTAAAAAATTATAATAAACAGAATGACTTGTTTTCATCAATTTGATAAGTTTTAGGAATTAATTGCACTTGTTGAAAGTTTTATGACTCGATTGCGCTTTTTAATAAGTTGTAGGAATTAATTGTATATTTGGACAATTTTAATTCTCAAATGCACTTTCGGGCGTATAGATCGTAGCCAGGGAAAGTGTTTCTGTTCTAAAAGTGTTCCCGGAACACTTTTGGAACAGAAAACGCGTATGGTTCAAACATTTTCCAAAAGTGTTCCGCGGAACACTTTTGTGTCAAGAAACACTTTTCAAAAAAAAAAAATTGCTTCTGGGTTTTGGAACTGGAATCACCATCCATCGCCGCCGACACGGCCACCACCCGTTAATCGCCGCCCACCACCGCCGTCGCCGAGTATTTTTTTTTTTACTTACCAAACGCGTTTTTGTTCTAAAAAATCGTAGCCAGAAACAGAAACACAAAAAAATATTTTTGTTCAAAAAATGCTCCTAGGAACATAAACGCTACCATACGCAGCCTTCATAACAAGTTTTAAAAATTTCAGTGCACTTATCCCCACACCAGATCAATGTGTGGGTGCCCTATATAGGCTCTGGGAAGCTTGCCTTATTTCTTAAGCCCGACAGGTAGGCTTAGGCAAAAACTCGAGGGCCGCCTCGACCGGCTTACATACTTATTGAAATTTTATTAGAATCATGTATTCGAAATAGTTTTACTTTGACGTTGAACATTTATCAACACCAACGAGTTTAAATAACCGTAAATTTCTATTGTAGCAAATAACATAAAAGCCCTAAAATCATTTTCCATTTGTTTTCATATTTATTTAGTTTTTGGTTGAAACATTAAAATATCAAATTAAAGGTGGCCCGGTTGGAGGGCCTGACCCTATGAGAAAATTAAAAGAAAGTGAAAAATCGAGTTGATTTAAATCGAAAAGTTGGTTTTGGTAATTTATGCAAAAATTCTAAGAAAAGCCTTGAATTGCCATCATTTTCTTAAATAAAGGCTTGAAATAACCCTTGTTTCAAACGAAGACCCAAAGTACTCAAATTATTTCAAATAAGGGTTTAGGAGAGGGTTTTTTGTCTTTTAATTTTATTTATTTATTTTGCTTTTTCTATTTTTGTTTTTTTGTTTTGCCTTTTATTTTTATTTTTATTTGTTCTCCCTTCCTTCCCTTTTGTTCCCTTCCCTTCCCCTCCCTAGGCCATTGTCAGCCTTGCCTGAGCCGGCATTGGGTGAGGGCAGCGCTTGCCAACATCAGCCTGGGAAAGAGTAGCCCGACGCCTGGCCTTGCCTCTATGGAAATCCCGCCTCGTCAAGCCTTTCTGATGAACTCGATGTCAAACAAGAGCACAGACTCTGACTGAATGATACGCGATCTTGCGCCACGAGGAATTTAGCTAAGCACGTAGCTTACTTTTGATGATGATGGGGTTTGTCATGGATCAATGGAGGCTGCCTCCTTTGCAATCGGCTCCTCTCATGCTATATCCGAGCTCCGGAGGTAGAAGGCTTAGGGAGGGAAGGGGAGAAAAAAGACAAAGAAAAAAAGAAAGGAAAATAAAAGGCAAAAAAGAAAAAAAAGGATGAAAATACCTTTCGACTAGGTTCTTCTTGGAAATAATTTGAGCACTTCAAACATTTTTTGGGGAATTTTTCCTTAATCAATTGGTTCGGTTTTCAATTGGGTTTTTCTTTTTTGTTTGGTTTATAACTTCAACCAGTGAAACCTAACCCAAATAACAAGTTTACAGAAAAAATTCCTTTAGACTAATAACACTTGTAATTTAGCCTAACCAAATAAGCATTTCCTATCTAAGATTTCTTCGCACTATTGAATGAGAGATTTCTACTTCTCAAGTTGGCCACTATTGATTGAAACTTAGTCTTGGGCATTGTTGATTGATATTTAGTCTCAAAGGATCCATGCGAAATAGTTTAATTTATTTTAATTTAATTATGATCGAGTTCCCTTTTTTTTATATAATAAGTGTGTAGAATTAGTTTTTTGTTTGGGTTGATTTCCATTACATGTTAAAGTTAGATATTTAACCATGCATTAAACTTCTTATTTGTAAGGCGGTTGACAGCAGTGGTTTCAAACCGAATCAAATTGATAAAAAAAATCAAAGCTATTTGGTTTACTAGTTTTATTTGAGTCGTAATTTTTTCGATTTCGTTGGGGTTGAGATTTTGTTCAATCAATAAATTCGATTTGATGAGAATACGCAACACCCCCTCACGCCGCACTCAATGTTTTCCCTTGGGGAAAGGCTTGGGACTTGGGTGCGATCATCCGGCACTTGAGTCCAACTTTGTGAACCCATGCAATAGATTGTCAATTGCGAGTATTGTTAGGCTATTGTGAATTCCAACGAAATATTACTCCATGAATCATAAATTGGGTACTTCAGTTTCCAAAACGTGAAGTATTCATCTTTACTTGATCATTGCTTCACATATTTTTGTCCTGACAACCCGCCATTTTGTTCAACATTGCCAACCCACGAAAAAAAAAAAAAACACTCACTTGCAATTGTTCCTGGGAACCGAACTATCCACCAATAACCACGATCTCTCCTGCTAAAACTTCCATTAGATTACTGTAGATTTTTGGGCAGAGAGAAGCACGTGAAAGCGTGATTATTGCGTGACAGAAAGAATCTTTGGAAAGTCGGTTCCGAGAGACTTTTTTCCCCAGCTAAGCCATTGTCTTGGCCGGCCCACCATACATTTGTTGTTATTAATTTCTACAAAAACCGCTATAAATGGTCTCCCACCACTCGCTCCTTTTTCCACCATTGCTGCTCTGTCTAGCTTCCTTTCCATCTCTCTTATCCGGTTGATTTGGGTCGTTTTTAGCTTTCAGAGAGAGAGAGAGAGAGAGAGAGAGAGGGATGTGAGGCTCTCCTTGCTGCTAGATAGGGTTCCTATGACTTGTAGTTGGGGTTTTCTCTTGAGCCCTCTTTTGCTTTGTCCCTTCTTTTGTTTGTTCCACTGTTACTGATGTTTGTTGAGTCCTCTTTTCTTCCTCTTTTAAAGAGTTCCTCAGGTTCTTCACGCTGGTCTGCATCTTGGGTCTTGCTGGTTATCTTTCCTCTCTCTCTCTCTCTCTCGCTAGGGTTTGAAGATCTCTGAGGGTTTCATGTGGTGATATTGGAGTGATTCTTGATTTCCCTGGTTTTGACTGGTTTCTAGGGTTTGCGTGTGAAGAGAGAGGGGGTTAGCGTATAGGGAGTCTGGAGCTCCTTTAAGTCCAATAGAGGTTCTTGGCTGGGTGAGTTGAGCTGCTGGTCTATGGATCCCACACTCCTATCCCATTAAATCTGTTCATTCTCGAATGAAGAAGAAACAAAGGAGGAAGAAAAAGTTGGGAAAGGCTTGTGGCTTGCATATGCCAGGAGCTTCACTTGCCCCTTTGTCTGAATCTTTTTTGGATTGAAGGGAGCTCTACACTTTTTTGTTGGTTATCTTCCCTCGCTCTCTCTGCTTGCATGAGATGGTCTTGATGGTCTTTTATTTTCTGGGTTTTCATTGTTTTTGCAGTAGATTTTCCTGACGCTCATCAGATGTGGTTCTTCAAACAGAGGAGATCTAGTTGGGAAATCTTTTTTAGCTGCCCTCTTCTGTACTATAGTTTTGGGATTTTTTTTTTGTTGCCTTTTCTGGATCTAGCCCAGTCAGTATCACTTATGGGAGCTTTCAAGATTGCTTCATGTTAGGCGTGTCCTGAAGATGACTGGGCATGCCGCTTCTTCCTAGATACTCTTGCATGATGTCTGTGTAACTATTAACTGACTGCTCGTGTCCTGACCAATGGGGGTTTTTTTCTGGATAAACGTTTCTCCGGATCACGTTTCAGGGTCCTTAGATCTGCTGAATCTCTCTCTCGGTTAGGTTAATCTTACACTGTAGTTTCGAACCTGATAGACTTTTGCGCCTTGCAAGGACGCTGTTCTCTTCGAAACAAAATGGGGTTCATGCTTTACTAATACGACGTCCAGATCTTGATGTAGTTTCCTTTTTGTACCAACTTCGAGGTTGGAATTTACTTGTTTTTCTACATGTTATTGTTCTTGCTGGGAAGTTGCTCAGTTTCACTTTGGTGTTTTCGGACCGAGCGCTTTTTGTTGCGGTCTCGCTTTTCTTGACTTAAATTCGGAGAACAATATGCGGCTTTTGTTTAAACGGGATGTGAGGCGTTAACAATTGGTACATTGTGGGAACTTTATTCTTGCAGATGTCTCGATGACAATGATGCATGCTCAAGTTTAAACAAGTGTCGTGGCTTGTAGATACTCATTTTTATTTTCTTCTTTCTTTGCTAGTCCATGGTCCGAGCAGGAGTGGATGATCTTGAAGAAGATGCAGGAACTCGTGATGTTGTATTTACTGAGAGATTTGTCTGTTGTTAAGCCGTTTGGGAGACCAGAGGCATTATTGAATTCAAGATTTGTGAACGTCCATCTAAGTGGACGATGATGAATAAGCCCTGGCAAGGCCTCACGTATGGTCTAAAGTCTCGATGTTGTCTGTAATAGAAGTTGGAGAAATTAGGGTTCATGGTATGTGTTAAAGGGACAATTTGCTATGTAAAGGTTCGAATAATCGTATGTTTTTACAGTGTCTCCGAAGTAGTTGTGGAGCTTCTACTTTCTTCAGATGTTTATAAACATTCATTCCATCCATAGTTGGATAAGTCGCTTGGATCATAGATACCCAGGATATAAAAATATCGATTCCCACATCATGTGTTTTGCATTGCATTGTGCTAGCTAGCTTTCAAAAATTAATATATTGCAAGGGTAAAATTTATCGACTACTTCACTTATTTTGATCCATTGATCGTTCGTAATTTGTCCGATCTTCGTTCAGCCTCGCAAAATCAAAAACTTTAATCTGTAATTGTACAAATTAATCTGTCAATTCGCTCATATATTTTAATATGATTATTCAATATAATTATTCTGGTCAATTGGCGTTGTCCATTATTATTTTACGTGGCTCGGTAAGGTCTTACATGCATTGTTACGTTGGCGATTGGTCGATTTAGGACTATAATAGTAAGATTAAAAAAATCAATTTAAAATTGAATCAACATCGTTGTAATATGTTCGCGATTCAATTGGTAATTTTCCCGATAACATCAAAAGAGATACATGACAAATTGAAAGAGATGTAGGTTTCCTATAAGTGCGTATTTTCAAGAAGGCCAGTTATCTTAGTCGACAATTTGAAATTTTCAAATGTTATTAATTTCTGATACGAGTTGTTCGTGTAAACAACTAGTCGAATGTTAGAAATAAATTGGCACTATGAAAGAAGTTGCGACTCGTGATCGGTTCTTATCAATAATCCGGTTCAAGACCGGTTCTTAAATCCGGTTCAAGACGCAAAAAATGAAATTCAACCATTCCATAATATTTGCCCGTTGTTGATTGTAGTCTTGTTGTTCTTCAACTCATGTTGCAAGTCCAACGTCAATCTCAAATTATTGGCTATTTTCTCATGCACAGTTTGAATTACATGTACTCGAAAATGGCCATAAGCTATTTTCTCAAAATTAAACCACGTAAAATATATTTTAATTGAAGCACTTCGGGTTAATAGAGTTTAATATAGGTATGCATGTACTTAGGGTACATTTGTTCCACGAAAAAATGAATGATTTCAAAATATATATTTTTTAAAAAAATGATCATTTGTTTCGCTTATAATAAAAAAAATATTTGTTATTCACGAAAATATTTCGACATAAATTGTTGTCGATAATAAATAAAATTTTCATACAATAATTATTTCAAGCTTTTGAAGCGACGATGTTTAGGAAAATGTTTTTGACATTGTTCATTTTTCAATTTGAGCCATAGCTGAAGAGTCCATCCAGTGTCCGCATGACAATGGCGGACCTCGACGGTTGTCCCCACCCCTTAAGTAAAAAAGTTTTGCATAATTTATTGAGAATTTTTTTCAAAAGAATTAAATTTATGTTTGTTATCTCGATGAAATGTCCTTTTTTTTTTTCCAATTTGCGAAAATGAAGTTACTTATGAGGCAGGAACTCTTACTCGAGCGATCACTTAATTGCAAAAAAAAAAAAAAAATGAGAAGCCAGGAAAAAGTAAACGATGGTTAGGATGGGTATTATTATGTCTGATTAACGGGCGGCCCAAAAAAATGGGCGGCCTAGGCAAAATTCAATGAGAGGCCCGACTTGTCCATCAAGCTTTATTATTAACCTTACTTTGACATTTAAACTTTACAATTACTAATAATATCAAATACGCACAAATTTATAATATAGCATTGAAAAACACAGTAAAACTCATAGATTATACAGTAAATAACAGAAATCCCCACAAAAAAATACTCTCATAAAATGACAATCATTAGAAGGGATCTTTCAATTCCTCTGGTATAGAATTTAAAATAAAAAGTTGGCCCTCTTGGAGGGGCTGCCCATGTAGGCATTCATAACCCAAAAAAAAAAAAAAATCTAGGGGCATTCATAAAAAAGAGAGAGAAAATACCGAAAAATCGAGCCGAACTAAATCGATATGTTGGGTTTAATGATTTGGTTTGATTTTGTTTTCAAATAATACTTGCGAAAGCGTTCTGTACTACCTTTCTTACGCGTTCTTCCCTTGAGTTAAATAATTTTAATGTTTCGATATTTATTCTAACAGTTACAATTGATTCTTAATTTGTAATAAGTGCGCATGAATAGTTGTTTCCACTTGTTCATTTCCATTCCATGCTGATGTTAGATAGTCTGGATATGTATTAAACATCGAACTTGTAATATGGCTTTTGTTGGTAACGGTTTGAAATCGAACCAAACCAAAAAATGAAAACTGAAATTATCGATTTGGTTTGAACTGTAAGTTTGTTTATCTCATTTGGATTGAGGTTTTTCAGAATTGATGAGCTCGATTTGGTTATAAGATATTTCCGAATCGAACCACGAAAATCCTAAGCTCATGGTTTTCCTCGAGGGGGTGCTCGAAAACTTGCCTGGGCGGGTTTGAGGAGGACATTTGTTGAGATTGTCCCACATCGGTTGTGGAATGGGCTGGTGGTCGGTTTATAAGTGTGAGGAAAAGCCTCATCCTTTCCTTTGAGCTAGTTTTTAGGTTGAGAGAGGCCCAAGACAACTCAATACTGATATCAGAGCACAGTTTACCAACAAGTCTGGACCCAATAGGCACATGAGAGAGATACGGGTTGTCACTCATCCGACCCATGGCTCGATGTGTGAGGGGGAGATTGTTGAGATTGTTGAGGTTGTTCCACATCGGTTGTGGAAAGGGCTAGTGATCGGTTATAAATGTGAGGGAAAGTCTCATCCTTTGAGCTAGCTTTTGGGTTGAGAGAGGCCCAAGACCACCCAATACTGTTCATTTATCATATATTCTGAAAAAGGGTTTTAATTTCATTTTGATTTGATGTCAATTAAGTAATCTAATT
Organism: Rhodomyrtus psidioides; assembly: GCA_021437785.1. Lineage (NCBI taxonomy): Eukaryota > Viridiplantae > Streptophyta > Magnoliopsida > Myrtales > Myrtaceae > Rhodomyrtus > Rhodomyrtus psidioides. Next base: position 4,176,927 of record JAILYB010000015.1, on the reverse strand, counting down.
TAGTAAAACATGAGTAATGACTTTCGCCACAAAACCCTAATTCCCTTGGGGGAGGAGGGGTATATAAGGTCGCTTCCATCCGTCCATCTGTCTCTGGTTGTGCCCTCTGCCTCCAACTCTATCGTCGTTCGCCGCAGAAGAAAACCCCGAAGAAGCTCCCCCTCGGAACCCTAAGCAATGGCGGAGGGACTGATTCTCAAGGGCACCATGAGGGCCCACACCGAGATGGTGACCGCCATCGCCATCCCCATCGATAACTCCGACATGGTCGTCACCTCCTCCCGCGACAAGTCCATCATCCTCTGGCACCTCACCAAGGAGGAGAAGGTCTACGGCGTCCCGCGCCGCAGGCTCACCGGACACTCCCACTTCGTACAGGACGTCGTCCTCTCCTCCGACGGCCAGTTCGCTCTCTCCGGATCCTGGGACGGGGAGCTCCGCCTCTGGGACCTCGCAACCGGTGTATCCGCTCGCAGGTTGGTTTCTAGATTTTTGCGTATTGATATGTTTATGGATGATGCTTTGTTTCTCTGGATCGGTTTCCTGTATTGATACGTAGAGTGTAGTGTAGTCTGATTTGGGAAATTTCTGGAATGCTTTTAATTAGAATGTTTCCCTGCAAATATGTCTGAGCTAATTATTTTCTGGATACGTAGATTTATCGTTGGGGATAGTCCTTTCACATGTAATGCCGTTTTCCTCAATCATGATGTTTATTGGGGAATAAGAAGCCGAAATTTTGTGTAGTGGAATGAGATTAAGGTCTTTTGCGTAGTGATGTTGCTGGCTGAAATTGAAAAAGGGCAAACCCGTTAGTTGTGACGAAGTCCTGTCACTAGCGGTGACACTACGTCATGTTAGAATAAGATTCTTATGACGAGTCTTTTAGTAAGTATACTATAGCGAAAATTGTGACTGAATTTGGCCAATCGAGTTCTTCGTTAGATTTTGGCGATGTAGGACGCTACCCAAATGTGAAATTGTTAATTTTGTGCTGGTGGGTCTTTTATAGGTTTGTGGGCCACACCAAGGATGTGCTTTCCGTGGCATTCTCTATTGACAATCGTCAGATTGTCTCGGCATCTCGCGATCGCACCATCAAGCTGTGGAATACGTTAGGAGAGTGCAAGTACACAATTCAGGAGGGTGATGCTCATACTGATTGGGTTAGCTGTGTGAGGTTTAGTCCCAACACGCTGCAACCCACCATTGTATCTGCTTCATGGGATCGTACCGTCAAGGTCTGGAACTTGACCAATTGCAAGCTTAGGAATACCTTGATGGGGCACAATGGCTATGTGAATACGGTAGCCGTATCTCCTGATGGGTCACTCTGTGCTAGTGGTGGCAAGGATGGAGTGATTTTGTTGTGGGACTTGGCAGAGGGCAAGAGGCTGTATAATCTGGAGGCTGGTGCTATAATTCACTCTCTTTGCTTCAGCCCCAATAGATACTGGCTCTGTGCTGCTACTGAGAATAGTATTAAAATCTGGGACCTTGAAAGCAAGAGTATTGTCGAAGATTTGAGGGTTGATTTGAAGAATGAAGCTGACAAAACTGATGGAACCACGATCGCTGCATCAAATAAGAAGGTAAAGTGCCCGACTAACATTTTGGTTTACAGTTCTCCTCTGTCTCAATGTCTGTCTAGTGTGAGTATATCAATTTTTGCATCAACGGATGTCTGATGTGGTCACACTTTTTAATCCTTCTTCCATGCTTGTTGGCTAGGCCTTAAACTTTTATCTTCTGTAGTTTGAACTTGTTCCTGTCCATTTTCGTTGCGAATTTGAGGATATGTAGCATCTATCATCTATCTTATGGCCATGTGGACTAGGAATTTTGCTCATAGTGCATTTGCATATAATAAATTTAAAAAATGATAATGTTCTCAGTAATGCTGTATTACATGGCACTGGTTTGTGCATTTTTCATAGTCATATGGTGCAATGGCGTCCGTCTTCTGGGCATTGGGCTTATTTCTTGAAAGGATGTGTGATTTATTTTGGCTCAACTCTGTGAAATGATGGATTGATCGAGGATCTAATCAGTATCACGGCAATTCTTCACCTGCTCATCATTCTTTGCACTCTTAGACCAAAAAAAAAGAAAAAAATCATTCTTTGCACTCTGAATTCTGTTCTTCGTGGCCAAATAAATGACAATTGTCTGAACAATCATAGTGGCTGAGATTTATTAACTCCCATAAATTTTCGACATGGTAGTTATGTATGAATGATGAGCATGATTTTGATTATTTGGATCGTTTCATTTGGGAATTGCAGGTTATATACTGCACGAGCTTGAACTGGAGTGCAGATGGAAGCACCTTGTTTAGTGGCTACAATGATGGGGTGATCAGGGTTTGGGGCACTGGGCGCTACTAGTTCGAGGAACTGTCAGTCAGCCTTTTCTTTGTCTTTTCTTGAGTAGTCTTGAAGACTTAGGATTCTGTCTTAAAATGTTGCAAGCAATTTTTGTTTCACATGACGCATGGTTGTTTTGGTTTTGTGGCCAAGTAATCTTTGGTTTTTACCATTATTTGTCATGTACACTGGTCATCAATCTAGTGATTTGTAGCTGATTCTGTTCCTTCCACGATGTCATAGCTGTTGGTTGCGATGCATAGTTTCATTGGTGCGAATTCTTTGGGTCTTCCCTTTGAGTAGATGTGAGAGTGCTATTTTTGATAATTTGATGGAGTTGCTGAACTCTTGAGGCACTTTGTGAACCAAGGTATGCTCAAACGTGACTGTGTGCGGTGAATGGGTCAAGCTGCTTTCGGATGGTCTGGCTGGCATACTATGGGCTGTGCCTGGGTAGGCTTGCCTGCTGCACTATGGGTCATGGAGTGGGCACTATGTTTTTGCTGTCATTGGATTAGCAGGCACAACCCAATATAACAGCCACAGGACGACCCGCATGACAAGCTGTATGGGCTTGCATGGCAGGCCAGCTTGTGAGTTCGCTTCATAGTTATTTTGGAATTTACAGCTCTTTTGGATGCACATTATCTTTGTTCTTGCACACAACTCGTACAGAGTTAGCCTCATCCAAACATCTCGTATGCTATTTCATTGGTCTTTACAATGGCGAATGGGGTCAGTGCTCCTAATCATGAATCTTTCCTATGGAGGGCAAGAGCATGGAAGGCACATTATGTGCTTGGACTGTGGGTCGGGCCTCGGCACGACACAGGTTGGATTGGCGAGCACTGGCTGGCGTGATGCTGCATTCTTTTGGCCCGAATGCAAAAGACATGGGACAAGTGCTTCAGGCGGGATTTCCCACCAGTTACCTCGTCGCATTATTACGTGGACACTTCTTGTAACATTGCACTGCAATCCTAACGTATCGGTTCCCCTTTGCTTCTGCAGTTCAGTGCTTAATATCTTTTTTATGCACGATGTTGATTGGCTTGGTTGGGTTACGTAAATTTGGAATCACTATAGTTTCAAGAAAGGGGACTCATCCTAGATAACAATTCTGCCATCGATGCTCTTCCCGATCTGATCTGGTGCGATGCTGGAATTGAAATAACCCCTAATTGGTATCATCATCGATGCAGCAACGACCAAATTCAATGCCCATCATAAATGCAAATTGTAAGTAATGGTAAGTGCTCGTTGCCGTGTGTCAGCTCTCAGCAGTGTGCGGAGTGCCCAAATTTAATCAGCAACTTCTGCACCAACTCTGTTATGGGCCTCAACTTGCCTTGCCTCGATGGCCTCGAGTTCTGCAATATCAAAAATTTATAATAAAAAAAAGTCTTAAATTTTTCATAATTTCACCGATTTAATCTTAAATCTTTTTAAATTTTTCTATTTCTTAACCTTTTCGTCTCTTACCAAATCAATTTTATTGGCCGGAAATCGCTTACGTGGATGCCGGCAGTCCAACATGGCACAGTGGCGTCCATGTGGATAATGTTTAATAATTATTTGAATGTTTTTTTTTTCAAATTCTTTTATCCTTTTTTTTTTCCCTTTCCTTTTCTTCTCTGCCATCATCTTCGGAATAGAGTGTCGATCTGTTAAATTTGTGGGTTTCACAGCATTCAATCACGTTATTCTGCATGGGTGCAGTCGTCCATAAATTCCAGTCGATACGTATGTCCAAATCGAGCAGGGAATGTACAGTTTCACAATCACCTTCAAGATTTTAGCAGCATCCACTTTACTTTGGGTACGGATGACGCTAGAGAGACAAAATTGCTCTATCTGATTTGAACTTCTCTCTTTTCCCTTTGTTTATTACCGGCAAAAGTACACTTTTAATGTAAAAAGTTATGTACGGAGATCACTTTAATGCCAAAAGTTTCAAGCGGATCACTTTAGTGTCAACTTAAAAAAAAAAAACGATCACCTTTGATTCCAAGTTTGATTTGCTTCATCGGAAATTTGATGTGACATTTTTTATTAATATTTTCGACCGATGTGGCTTGCTGGCCGTCCACCGTGGCTCGTCGGCTGTCCACCATGCCATTTTTTAATTTAAATTCTTTTATTTAAAACAATTTGAGAAATAAGTTGAAAATTTAAAAAAAAAATAAAAATTCAACAAAAAAAAGAGGTTGCAGGGGGCGAGAGTCGCAGCCACCCTCGCCGCTGCTGCTCACCATCACCGGTTATGGCCAGCGAGGGTGGGGGGACAGCAACCGGGGGTCGCTCAGCCCCGGCCAGGGGCCGGCGACCCCTGTTGAGCTCTGGTTGTCATTAATTTGCATTAACAATTTCTGGGTTCTCTTCTCTGCACATTTTTTTTTTTTCAAAATAGGGTTTAACAGATTGTAGGTCCTCTTCTCTGCACAATTTCTGGGTTCGCGTCGACCTCTTGTTGTCATGAATTTAATGGTCGCATCGGAGTTCAAGATCTCGGCAACCCCGTTGAATTCGGCCAGATCTAGGCTGGGGGAAGGTCGCCCCACGACCAGCGGCCGACCTTGCTGAATCCCACCTCCACCTACAGAAATTTGTTCGTGATACACAATCGAGTCTTTGGTTTATTGAATTGGCTTTGGCTTTGGCTACATTGCGATTGGAATTCTGATGATTTTGCTGGGAAGCAACTCTATTTTTTTTTTTTTGGCTCTGTGTTGCGCTCTCTCTCCCTCTCTCACGAGAATGAAAACTTACACCTCCTTCTTCTTCACAGTTTCTCTCACAAGCACAAACTCCAGCTCACAAGCTCCATTAGCCAACTAGCTAGCCGAACACCCGCGGATCTTTGAGGGAGATGGCTTTGCAGTATCACCCCTGAATTCCCCGGCATCGGCCGTGACCACCGCCCGATTTGGCTGAGGTCCGCGACCCTCGTCCAGATCTGGGCGAGGGTCTACAGGCCCTTGCCTGAGACCGATGGGGGTTGTCGATCCTTGGCCAGAGCTCGGCGACCCCTGATTGCCATTCCCCCACCCTCGTTGGCCATTGCCGGCGATGGTGGGGCTGGGGAGGCAGCGACAGTGGCGGCAGCGAGGGTTTTAACCTTTTTTTAAAAAGTTTTTTTCCAATTTTTTCAAATTATTCCGTTACTTTTTTATTTTATTAAATTGGATTTTATTTTATTTATTTATTTTTTTTCTGAATTTGAAACCCATGTGGAACAAACGTGGAGGTCTTTTTTTTTTTTTAAATGCAATTAAAATTTAAAAATCAATTAAAAATACCACTTGACAATTTTGGCCAGAAATGTTGCCGGAGGCACTAAAAATGATCATTTTATCTCCGAATTGGCACTAAAGTGGTCCGTTTGAAATTTTTGGAACTACAGTGATCTCCGTAGTAACTTTTGACACTAAAAAAAAAGAAAGAAAGATAAAAGACAACAAAGTCCTTACTAATTAATTTTGGCTTCACACGCCTGTCCATCGGCGCCACCAACTTTGGTCTCGCAACTTTTTAGCTACCTGTTAACATTGATGAAGAACCCTAACATCTGCTAGCCGTGTCTTAGAAAACACAGATGAAGAACCCTATTCTCTCTCTCTCTCTCTCTCACTACAATATCTATCATAACTATCACCAAAATGCCGTCACGACTTGGTACTCTTACAACATAGCCGCTCAAAACAATACTTGCATGAACACTACCCACACCATTTGGACGCTGCAAGAGACCTGAACCACCCCCCCACGAAACTCTCCTCAAATTCCCTCCCTTTCCCTCCACTCTTCTTTCGCACATCTCCCTCCTAACCCCCACACCAAGAACATGGCCTTGACCTCTGCGTTCTCCCCTCTCATCCATCCTCAGCTCCGCCCCATTGTCTCCAAAATGACCTTCTTCGACGCGCTTCTCTTCCTCGTACGCAACTTCCCCTCCCCGGTCGACGTGTAACTCGGCTCGCGATTTTTTACCAGCCTTTTTGGGTTTTTCCATGTAGGTGATCCACGTGTTGGACAAGCTAAGGTTATGGCACAGGATGCCGGTGTGCATGGGGCTTGCCTACTTGGGGATGAGAAGGCACTTGCACCAGAGATACAATCTGATACACGTCGGTGGCGGCGGCGGCGGCAAGAAGTATGACACTCGAGCGTTTGACTACCGGACAGCGGACGGGAGCTGCAACCACCCAAGCGACGATGCCGTGGGGAGTCGAGGAACATTTTTTGGACGCAGCATGCCTCCCTCCACTTCCACGTACGGGGTCAGTTATCGAATTTAGAGAGGTTGAGTTCACGTTCATTAGTTCTTCCTTTCTTAGAATCAAAACTCAAAAGCTTACGTTACTTGATAAGAGAACAGGCGGCCGACAAAGCCGTCCTTAAATACTCATTTGCGACGGCGTCCTTGGTCGTCACCTGGGCATTTTTTCTTAATTGGAACTAGCTGACGGTCCGGCGATTATCCTTGTCGACACCAGCGACTGCCATTGGAGCCGTCCCTAAAAGCTGCATTATAGGGGCAGTTTTCCTTGTCCCTCATCTCGATTGAGAGTCATATCCATTTTCCGGTGGGAAGAGCATAAAACCTGCAAAGCATTCGTAGGTTAATACCGCAAAATCCAAAACTAGTATGCTCGTCCCAAGTTTATCTAAAAATAATTTTTTAACTACAAAAAAAAACCCCAAATTCGTATACCATGACAAATTTACCTTCCGTCAGTTTTTGTTAAATTAGATCGAAATAACGAAATCTCAAACTGATACACTTGTGACAAATGCAGAGTAAAAAGCCAAAAAATCCCAAATTGGTATGCCCGACAATTGTCACGTGTTATATAATTTAGTAATTTTATGGTAAAATTTAATGAAAACAAGCGAAGGGTGAACTTGTCACAAGTGTACCAATTTGAGATTTTCTATGGTCAAAAAATTAGTTTTGGCTAAATTTATTACTAGTGTATTGATTTGGATTTTTTCATAGTATTAACCCTTCATAGAAAGACACCAACCATTGCAGGGAGAATTATTAAAATTTCAAATTGAAAAAGGCAATTTTTTTTTTCCAAAAAGCAAAGAAAAATTTTCTTTTATATTGGAGAAAATGAAAATGCAACTTTAGAAAGTTACCCAACCACGAGGCATTTACGAATTCCAGCAGCCTCTCCTTTAGGTTTCTATCAATGATCCATAAATTGAGGAGGGGTAGGCAGCCATGGCTCTGTCTCACTGCCCATGTTCAGTGAACAGATTTGTTCAGTTCCTGTCTGAAATGGCCTACAAATTTCATGACCTTGATCTTATCTCCGTTTGGATTGTCCAGTCTTATCTGTCCATCTTGAAGATTGTTGTCTTCTGATGAAATACCAAGTACAAGCATAACCCGCAATACCGCAAATTCTAAGTTGAATGGTCTCTTTTTCCACAGTTGACGGATCCACATCCATCTGTGGTTGCATCCAAGCTTTTGGCAAGGGAAGAGTTTATTGACAGTGGGAAGCAGTTCAACATGATAGCATGCTCATGGGTACAGTTCATGATTCATGACTGGGTTGACCATATGGAGGAAACTGAACAGGTACTGAATACAAAAGAAAAACCCCCGAAGCCTCTGTATTATTACACTGGGCTCAACTTCATATTTTGTTGGAAAACAATCTCAAAAAACAATTTTGACGAACTCAAAATGGAGAAGTGATTGAATGGATCCACTATTTGGGTGATGGCATTGAAGACTGAATGATCAATAACTTCTTCAGCAGGTAGAAATTAAAGCACCTGATGAAGTTGCAGAGGAGTGTCCATTGAAATCATTCAGATTTTACAAGACCAAGAAAGTGTCAACTGGGTCATCTCATTTGAAGAATGGCACTCTGAATATAAGGACCCCGTGTTGGTAAGTTCCTGTGAACCATATCGAAATTACTCAGGAGTATGAAACGTTAGGCAGCCATTCAAAACATTCCCGTCACTAAGAGTTGAATGCAGAAAAAGACGGTGAAGAAAGATTTGAAAAAAGATTAATCTGCAATATTTTAGACATTGTTTCGGCCTCGCTGAGCCACAAGACTCGGAATTCCCTACTTTTTGTCTCCATCACCCAAACAAACTGAGAACTATGAACTTGCTTTATGCTGTCAGCAGGCAGATGTCAAGACTTGTTCTCAGTTTGTTTTTAGATGCTGTAGAGTTCCTCAATAAAATAGAATGTGACCTGGATAGAATAGTATTCTGAGGAAAGTGCGGAAATTACATACAGACGTTCCAAAATTTGATTGATATATGCTAAAACTTGCTTACATGCAGAGTCTCATCGAAAATTGATGTCACTATGAAGTCTAGGACTTCTGGAAAAGTGACTAATCTGTACTTGAGGTGTGATTTCATCTCAAGTGAAAAAAAAAGGCTGCTATCTGAGAAATGATTAGCTGATCTTAGTCAAAATTTCACCAATTAACTGGTTACTAGCCAAGAGTTCCCTTGAGGAATTGACATGAAGAGAATTCCTCACATTAAGTTGTACATTGTAAATTGCTTAGGGATGGAAGCGTGATATATGGAAATGACGATAAAGGCGAGAGAAGAGTGAGGACCTTCAAAGATGGGAAGCTAAAGATTTCCGGAGATGGCCTCCTTGAACACGACGAGAAAGGGATTCCTATTTCCGGCGACGTCAGGAATAGCTGGGCTGGCTTTTCACTCCTCCAGGCCTTATTCGTCAAAGAACACAACACTGTCTGCGATACGCTTAAAGTAAGGTTTCCCTTCTCTTCCACCAATCCAATGAAAAGATCTTCCTTACTTAACAATGCTGATCCTGAGTTTGCAATTGCAAAGATCTGGTGAAATGTCCGTGAACTCCTGATAGTTGTTTCCAAGTTCTTCAAGTCTACAAGGGCCGAGATTGTTCTTGAGCTTCGACAGAAAGTTAGCTCTGAATACACACTACACATCTTTTACCTGAGGAACTATTGTAGAACAGACAAGCGGCAAGCCCATCATCTTTCATCATCTTCAGAACCATAGCTCATATAATTACGCCCGATTCATGCGTGCTATCCTTAGGGTTGAGCGGTATAAACAGAAGTTTCATTGAAAGATTGCCAGCACTAATATACCAAAGGAACTACAAGGACGGCTAATAGTATGTACTTGTACGTGTGTCAGGAACATTATCCAGATCTTGATGACGAGAAGCTCTATCGCCACGCTAGATTAGTGACTTCAGCTGTAATTGCCAAAATCCACACCATTGACTGGACAGTGGAGCTTCTGAAGACCGACACCCTTCTTGCTGGAATGAGGATAAACTGGTAAAACAGAGAGAGAAATGTATCTGATAATGAATGACTGGGGATCTACTAGCAGTGGTTCGGAAATCTTATGCGTAATTCTGTAATGATGCTGTGCTTAGGCCTTACTACTTACCACTGTCATGCCTGGTTCAGGTACGGATTTCTGGGGAAAAAATTTAAGGATATGTTCGGACATATATGCGGGCCGATACTGAGCGGATTAGTAGGTCTTAAAAGGCCGAGAGATCACGGAGTTCCTTACTCGCTCTCTGAGGAGTTTGTGAGTGTCTACAGGATGCATTCACTCCTTCCGGATGAGCTCATCCTCAGGGACATCAACTCAACTATCCTGGAAAACAAATGTCTTCCAATTGCAGAAGAGTAATCATCTAACCGTACCATTTGCATCTAACTTCACTCTCTTCATGTATGCTGCTGACCGCTAAACCGAAGGTTGTAGTACTGAAAAAAAGCATAAAATGTCAATCTCGTGAAATAACGGATCTATCGTCTTCCTCGGAAATGGCAATCAACTTTACTTTTAGAGGGACTACAGTCACTAATTGTTCTAGGCAAAAATTACTAGGATACCTATGCAGGAAGTGGTGGGACGACAAGGGCAAAGAAGACTCTCAAGGATTGGAATGGAGCAGATGATGGTGTCACTGGGCCATCAAGCATGTGGGGCTCTCTCACTGTGGAACTACCCATCTTGGATGAGAAACCTTGTTCCTCAAGACGTCGATGGCGAAGACAGACTGGACCTCATCGACATGGCAGCATTAGAAAGTAACATAACTTCAACTCATTTCTTTTGCACCGCTATATCCTCAACGTGACTGTACTAGAGAACTAATGCTCACACCTTGGAACAGTTTACAGAGACAGGGAGAGAGGTCTCGCGCGGTACAACGAGTTTAGAAGAAACCTGCTGATGATCCCAATCAGCCGCTGGGAAGATTTGACTGATGATAAGCAAGTTATTGAAGCCTTGCAAGAAGTCTATGGAGACGATGTGGAGAAGCTTGACCTGTTGGTGGGCTTGCATGCAGAGGAAAAGATCAAGGGCTTTGCCATAAGTGAAACTGCTTTCTTCATCTTTCTAACGGTCGCATCCAGGTACTTCGCATAATGTTCCTATGCCACTTCAATTGGTATACTCTGCAAGTGTTGACCCTCAATCGGATAACGTCTTGGCCGTGTCTTTTAACTTCTTGAATCTTGTTCATGACAAATTTTTTTCCTTCTAGGAGGCTAGAAGCCGACCGGTTCTTTACGGCCAACTTCAACGCCCAAACATACACAGAGAAAGGCCTGGAATGGGTAAATAAGACAGAGACGTTGAAGGACGTCATCGATCGTCACTTCCCCGACATGACGAGTAAGTATATGAGATGTTCTAGTGCATTCGCGGTATGGGATTCGCTGCCGACACCAACCTCATACGTACCCCTCTATTTGCGCCATGCGGCTTAAAATGTTTTCCTTCCCTTTCGATGAGCTGCAATTTTCATATACGAGCCTGTATATATGGTTATTGCCACAGCATAAAGTGAAGCTGCAGGGTCTTGATCAACTGGGAGCTTCGACTCTTCTTGAGCTAAGCAACTGCGGTTGATCCTATGATGAGTATGAATAATTCAATATTTGTAGGTATCTGCAATCAAGAACTCTATTTAAAAAAAAAAAAAAACTCTATTTCAAAGTGCTTTTGACGCGAGGAATTGCTGGAAAACAGAACTTTGGCATTGTAATAGCCTGTAGGAGAGGTAAGGATTCATTTGTAATACGACAGCCAAAGAGCCACAAGAACTCAGCAGGCGCTTCACAGAAGCCCAGCAATAAAATCACCTTAACTTGAAACCTCCAAGCAATGAACAGTAGCATACAGTAAAGCTTGCGAAATTTCCCACAATGAAAATCTAGAGGAGAAACGAAGGAGAAGAGAAAATACAGTAGAGATTCATCTTGCTAACACTTACACACACAAGCCTCAATGATGAAAAAACCTCTCTTAAAAGATAAGAGGCAGTGACTCCTGCAGCTCAGACTCTAACGATTGACGCGGCCAAAAAATCAGCCTTCAAAAGAAAGAACAATTAACTTAGATGAAACCCACCAGGCAAACCAGCATGATATGAGAATAAAAATTCTGCTCCGCCGCTACTGTCACGATTCTTGAGACCCACAGTTGCAGCAGAACTCGAAGCTGCACTATTGGGACTCAAAAGCATGCAGCTTCCTTTCTTAAAAAAATGCAGAAAGCTATACTTCCCAGTTCTTACATAGCAAATCTCCTCAAGTAGATGCGATCTCTGAAATTTCACATAATCTCCTCAAGATTACTGTTGGTTTATCCCCCATACACGAATGCATGCATCCTCACCAGAACTAACCACACTGAAGTCGTCGGTGAAAGATAATCCATAAACTCCACCCAAGTGAGCTCCTTTTATGGTTAGACGGTTAGAGGCTGGTTTGTCAACTTCATAGATGATGACGCACGTGTCAAGTGATCCAGTTGCCACCATGCTGCCATCAGGTGACCAAGCCAAACAGTTGATGCGGGCTGTGTGGTACAACATATTCTTCAGTCTCACCTGCGATAAGCTTGTTCATTATATGAGAGAACCACATATATTGGTTAGGAAAGGAAAAGGAAAGGTAAGTCTTTTCCTTCTTGGATATGTTGTGATTGGTCTCATCGAACCAAGCATCTAAAAGTTTCTCATACAATCGAAAGGAAAAGAAACAAAACCACATCCCACGGTTACTTTGAAGCAGTTTCTGCCCATGTTTTTTTTTTTGTTTATACATTAAAAAAAAAGGTTTTTCTACAATCTACATTCAATCCAAGAATTTGAATACAGAAAAATGTTACAAGATACTGTATGTCAATATATGCATATTTCAAAGGGTTTTAAGTGTTTCATGTCAAATTAAAATTAAATTGATAGCTGCACAACTTAAAAAAAAAAGTCACTTCAAACAGATTTATCCAGCCTTCTGTAACGTGCAGTCACCTTAACTGAATTCTCAAAATGCAAGAAAAATGCCATCACAGCAATTTATTACCTCTCTTGAGGCACGATCCCAAACAACAGCCTCTCTGTTCAGATCACCAGAAGCAAACATGGATACATCGGGTGAATAGCGTATGACACTAATAGCACCTCTGTGTTTCTCCAGGACAGCTTCCTCTGTCAATGTATCACCTGAAATGGAATAGATGTGCAATTTTCCGTCCTGTGCGCCAATAATTGCTTCAGTTCCATCTGGTGCAATGGTTGATGCTGTTACAGCAAACCCAAGATCGATGGTTGACACAACTTTTGCACCGCGGAGCAAGACAACTCCTGTATCGGTTGAAACCAATGCAAAGTCAGGACACTGAAGGGCGAGACTCAAGTCCTTGGGTTGACTGCCAATGTCAATGAATTCTGCATCTTCACTTTGACTAGCATGGCCAGAAACTCTCCATACCTGGTCACAGGAAACAATATAAAGGAGAATCAAAGAGAGTCACAGGCAGCAGCAATGCTTCCCCATGCTCAGTCATTGTGGGCATATCCAATTTAACAAACCAACACCACCACTACCATCAAGCTGATTCCACTAAGCACATACTTACAAGCTCACAGAGACTAATTTTCCTGAGAAAGCAGGGTTAACACAATGGGAGTAGGAAAAATTAATAGAACTCGTCTCAACAAGATGCTCACAATGCAAAAAGGAAAATGCTCATCACCTTGAAAACTAGCTGCTCTACCAAAGGAACCAGGTCCATAGAAGCAAATTTTATAATGATTAGAAACCAGATAAAGAGCGAAAAGGCTTCATCTCATTACTAGTCATCAAATTCTGGGCTTCAGAATTTCTAGATCAGGCACACCACACCAGGAAAATTCTGCGAAATTACAGGTGATGGGCACAACCACTGCATGTCCATCCACCAGAATTTGGCACCTCACTTCTACATATTTTATTTGCCTAAACATTATGCAGCCAATATTCTTATGGTCTTTTACATATGTAAATCATTCTGATACAATTCTTATGCTTAATTTTCTCCAGCCTTTCAAGACTTTGATCAATTAAACGCATCTCAAGTACATAACCCTATTAATAAACAACTTGTAGCAGGCGACTGCCTCACCTTGTTGTCATAGCCAGAGGTCACAATCTCCTCATCTACTGCAGCCAAACATTTGATTTGTGTAGTCTCTTTCCTCTGTACTCTCCCACTAAATCCAATTCCTTGAACCCATTTTATTATAAGACCATCATAGCTACTGGAGAGGATCACTTTCGGATCACCCTTGAGCACACATAAGGAAGAGACATTCTTCATGTGTCCAGAAAAAGAGACTGGATCTTTATCAAGATCACTTGCTTCGTATATGCTGATTGTGCCACCAAGAGAGACAGTGACTATGTGGTTGTTATGCCAAAGACAACCAACTAACATATCTTCAACCCCGCCCGAACCAGAAGAAGCCAATGTTTTCCTTAGCTCACCACTGCCATCCTCAGAAATGTCCCATATCTTCGCTGACTTGTCGGCAGACACAGTTATAACCTAAATCATCCAACCATCGTTAAGATACAAGAGAACTTTACTACTTACATGCGTATGAGTGCTTGTGATCATATAAACAATGGTTTTTTCTGCAAAAAAAATAAAAAATTTGATCTTTACACAATTAAAACACACATATTTTATTGAGAAAAGAAAGAAAACTAGCTTCACAAACAGCCTCTCAGACATTCCGAAGCAACAACAATTCATCCTCCCAACATCTATGATCCAGGATCATCACACTTTACATGGCTTTTCTATTACATAAGGCATACTGGCAACCAGAATTCCGTTGTACATATGCAATCCTCATTCTTGCATTCTACTGAAATCAAACGCCTTCGTCCTGAGTCCAAGTTCCAACAGATCTACCAACAAGGAATGCAAATAAAAACTTTGCTTGGAGATCTAACAATACCTGCTTACTATCAGGGTTCCAACTGACAGCATAAATGCTACCTTTGTGGCCATCATCAGATGACAGCTCCCCTATCTTCTCACCAGTCTTACCATCATAGATAATTCCTTTTTTATCAGAGCTCACGCTAATGAACCTATTGCCATCTGGGGAAAATCTCACGCAGTTGACAAAGTTGGAATGATCCCTGCAGATATGAAAACAGTCATGCATCACTAAGTATAAATTCAACTCTAGAATTGCCCCCCCCCCCCCCCCCCCCCCCCCCCCCACAAAAAAAAAGAAATAGAATGCCCATGTAACTATTCAGAGTCAAATCCAACTGCAATCCAGCAAAAGGCATAAGCAACAATAAATTTATTCATGATCTTGTGGGATGAAGTTTCAGTCAATATTTACATATATTGAGCTGGTAAATCCATTTGAACAAAAAGAAAAATCCACGGATTGAAGTTCAGCCAGTAAAAAAAAATAAAAATTCAACCAATACAAAGGACTAGAGTTTACATGAATGACCACAATGAGGTTCCACTATAGAATTTCTAAGAACAATTTGAATCTAATCAAGCAAGACATCACCCAGATGTACTAATAACAACGAACCTGCAAGACAGCTTGAATTTAAAAGGAGGTCCTTCATAAAAGTTCAGCAAAAAATCCTCTCCACAAGTCACAATGCGAAAGGGGCGAGTTGGTTTAAATGCACAGCTCAAAACTCGACGTGAATGGCCATCGAATTCTCCCACATTGGTGCCTGAGTCCCACCTAGACCAAAGAAATAAAATTTCCACCATTACAAGATTACACATAGTAAAAGGATTCCCCAAATATCAATGTATATTGACAGGCGTAGCCATTTAATCAGATATCGACATAGTCTGCCTTCTAGAGTACACATAACTTGGTCTACCAAGTTTTCCGCTCTTTAAGTCAAGAGCTAAAACAAACCACATCTAATGGTTCTGCATCTCACCTTCATTTGGAATTACAATTTGTCCACTCAACCCGGAACAGTAGCGAGGTGACTAGGAAGAAAAAGAACTGGTGCCTTAGACTCATTCTGACGGCCTCACCGAATCAACTGAGCTTAAGAAGTACTGAAGGGCAAAAGGTTGCATTCGAGCAAATAAGTTTTCCAAATACGATAGGCTCAATCTATATATAACCTAAAATTTCCCTTCCACATGTTTCTAAGGTCCAAGAGCCCCACAATCTCCAACATTTTCCTACGAAAAACGCCGAGCTACATAATATCTACGAAATCTATAACAATTAAGAACCATACACCAAAATCCCACAGAAGAAGCAACAATTAAAAAAAAGGGGGAAGAAAACAGTGAAAAATGAAACTAACATAAACGCGCGGACGAACGATTTGCCCTTCCCATCGCCAGAAGCCACGATCCTCAGACCGTCGGGGGACCACTGGAGATCGTCGATCCGGCCGGACAGGACCTTGAACTCATTCTTGAGGACGTGCTCGTTGTAGGCCCCCCAGATGCGGACGGTGCCGGAGACGTCCGCGGAGGCGACCCACTCGCCGTTGGGGGAGAAGCGGGCGACGGTGGCGGGGTAGGCGTGCTCGGCGTAGACGGAGATGTCGAGGGGGTTGTCGAGATTGAGGATGACGACGGATCGGCCGTTGGCGTAGAGGACGGAGTTGGACCCGGGCTTGGGGTTGCCGGCGATGAGGATCCCGCGGCCACGCTCCGTCGAGGGCATGCAAGCGTAGGTCTCCGCGAGCTGCGTCATCTTCTAGAGAGAGAGAGAGAGAGAGAGAGAGAGAGAGAGAGATTAGGGCATGCACAGTTGGAAAGATCAGAGATGTGAGAGAGAGAGAGGCAAGGTGAAAATGAAAGTGGAGATCTGGTTCGAGATGGGAGAGGGAATTTCGAAAGGCGCGGCGTTTTATATTTTCAGGATTAAAAGGATGAAAAGAAAGGGAAGGGAAGAGAGTGCGAGGCAACTAACTGCCTCTGTCTGCGTGACGTGGATCTCGGGGTTTTCTTTTTGACACTTTCCAGTGGGGCTGTCAATTGGATCTCGGGTCGGATCTTGTAGCTCACCCCGAAAACTCCCAATTTTGAGAAAAAATAGAACAACATATAGTGTTCGGGTATTACCCGAGCACAAACACGGAAACAAGCAAACACAAGATTAAAACAAACAAACACGAAATTAAGCTCATTCCAACGCGAAAACAACTTGAAAATCGAAAACACAGTGAAACAAAAACCTAAAGGCTAACGCAGCGCAGTTTCTTGCTCTCCATCGACGAACGCAGCACACCCGTCCTCTCGCTCGCACGGCGCAGTCGCTCACTTGCCTCGTAGATTCAAATCTCGTCTCTCCCTCTTGTAGATCTTCAGCTCGACCCGATTTGGTTCGATTTCCCCTTTCTCCTCCTTTGCGTGACTTCCGCGTGGTGGCCATCATCTATGGAGGGCCCTTCTTGGCTTGTGATCATCCTAGGTCGGGGGCTGCAGTTCGGGATCTGATTCTAGCGGGTTTCCAATCTGAATTCCATCATGAATCCCTTCTTGTCCGGAAAGCGTCTGAGGTCAGCTAGAATTTCTTCCCTGATTTGTGGTTCTTGTGTCGTTGCGAGATCAAATGTTGTTTTGGCTACTCTTTGTCTCGTATGTTGTTTGTTGGCGACTTGATTGGGAGAGGGAGTGGCGAGATTGCTGTTTTAGCGAAACTGATGCCAGTTCGGTTTGGTGCATTGGATTGCTCGTTCTCGCAACGTAGTAGTGGACCTGTTGTAAGCTTGCACAATTGTCCAGAATCTGGAATTGGGAGCTCGCGTTGTTTGCTTGGGATGCTATCTAATGCCGTAGTAGTGGGTTTGTGCCTTTGTGGGTATTGACCAGCTTTGTGTTATTTTTTTTTCTTCAGCTACAAAGAATCTGAACAGAGGCATCTCTGAATCATTTCTTGTTTGATATTCCATATCAGTCTGGGATTTCTTTTCTACTTTTTGCTGTTGGTTGGGGGAACACATATCGCTCTTATAACTGCTGGAATTTATTCCATCCTGTTCATCAACCCCTTACTACTCCCTTTCTCTTCTATATGCAGTGTTTACTACTGATTGATCAATTTGAATCTAGTTGAAAATGACTTTACTAGAGTAGTTGATGGCTCTGCACATCTGCATGGTTTTTATGCCTGAAGAAAACTTTTCCTGCCATAAGGATGGATAATCAAAGTAGTTGCTTAATTCAATGCGAGTTTTTCATTTGCTTCACATTTTTAATTCAAGATAGATCACATGCAGGTTCTAATGAAGGTTTTATCCAATGTTAAGGCTTCTGTCTTGGTCGGTGGGTGTGTGTTGGCTGTTGATCTGTTGACAGCCGCTCATGAAGCATCAGAAAGGACTGCGATCTCTCTGCAGTCAAACCTGATAGCTGCTACTGCATTTATGGAACCACTGAAGGAATGGATGTTTGTGGACAAAGATGGTGTACAAGTTGGACCTCTGGAGAAGGATGCTATTAGAAGGTTTTGGTCAAAGAAAATAATTGATTGGACAACTAGATGTTGGGCTTCTGGTATGCTTGACTGGAAAAGATTGCGTGATATTCGTGAACTACGATGGGCATTAGCTATTCGGGTTCCAGTTCTCACGCCAGCTCAGGTAGTATACCATTTAGCAAGAATCTTTGATTTCAGTGGCATGGATTTCTTTCCTCCTGATATGTCTGAGGTGTTGCTGTCACAATTGCAATAGATCTAATGAATAGTGAGTTCGATCAAAGTTCATACTTAAGCTAATAAATTTCTTTTACATGGGTGGCACTTTCATTGATATGCGAGTACAACAGGAAAGACTGTGAAATCAATCTGGGAATGAACATTGACTGACTATGACAATGGTCATACTATTACCTATTTGATTTTTGTATTGCCTTGATTTGTACTTTATTGTCATATATGATTTGGAAGTGTCTCAATGAGTAAAGTAGTGACTAAGATAGTTGTTAACCTCTTGGGACAATCGAATATATGACAACAAATAAAGAGAGATGTCAACAGCTTTCCTTTTTCATGAAATTCAGTTCACTCTACAAGCTTAGAGGAGACCTTAGTCGTCTATTCTTGTACTTGTTATCAAATTTTCAAGTGTTCCAACTTCTCTAAGTAAATAATACAAGACAATTTCCTTGTCAGTTTCTTGGTTATCCTATAAAACAAATTCCTTAATAACAAAGGAATTTTCTTCAACAATCTCCCAAGTGGGTTTTGATAAATACATCTAAACTTGGAGTTTAGTTGCTACTAAGGTATGGGCCTTTCTGAATGTTTGGAAAGGTTTCTCTTTTTTGTTTTTTGTATCGTCTCAAATAAGCAATGCACCAAATGTTACCGTTTATCCCCAAAATTTTGTGGTAGATGTCCTTTTTGCTTCTCAATTATCGTCCCGACGGAGTTGCATATTGCCATTTTTTTAGTCTCATGTTATTTTGGAAATGGATGAGAATGGAAATGGAGAAATTTGATATGATTTTAGTTATTCGTAAATGGTTCCTTCGTGTGGTTTTTGTTTTGCTCCTTCATGCTAATTACATAGTGTTCTGATGGATTGGTTATTTGTACAGGTAGGAGAGGCAGCATTGTCCATATTGCACAGCATGGTGTCCGCCCATTCTGATATAGATGATGCTGGAGAATTAGTCACGCCAACTCCCAGAGTGAAACGGATCCTGTCAAGTCCGCGCTGCCTCCCGCACATTGCACAGGTGCAATAAGATGCATTAAAGATTGCCTAATGATTTCATTTTTTTTTATTATATAGAGATGAACCTGATGAGTATACAAGTGTTTACCTAGGTTTGTTTGGGTGGTGGATAGCTTTTTGTAAAGATTCAGTCAACTTAAAAGCAATTCTATCTGGCTTTCATTTTGAAATACCATCCGCATATACAATTCTCTCTGATTCAAAGGGAAACAAAAAGAACTCATCCTATCACATCCCATCGATGAATTATAAATCCAATGTTACTTGCAAGCAACGTAGTAGTGGATCAGTTGTAAGCTTGCGTAATTGTCCAGAATCTGGAATTGGGAGCTCGCGTTGTTTGCTTGGGATGCTATCTAATGCCGTAGTAGTGGGTTTGTGCCTTTGTGGGGGTATTGACCAGCTTTGTGTTATTTTTTTTCCTTCAGCTACGAAGAAGCTGAACAGGGGTATCTCTGAGTTCGCAGTGATGGCAGCGGACACTGAGCCGCTCGAGATCCTCCTCCATCTTCTGTTACTTGCTGAGGATAAGGTGCTTACTCACACAGCATTCGTATTTCTTCTTTTCACTTCGTGAGCTCCCAACTTTTTTGTGAGTAGAATGATGACGGTTGACTCCAATAGAACTGCTAAAGTTTTGGTTCTTACCGAAATTTTTTTGTAAGAGAAGCTCGATAAGATGCTTTGGATTAGGTTTAGCTCTTTTTATCTGTCCGGGCATCAATCCCTCGTTAAAAAGTTCGCTGATTTTTGGTAGGTGGGATAGTGTGATTGATTAATAAGAAGCTACCGGTTTCGATTTATAGTTAGAATCCTGACTCAAAACATGTGCCTAATATATAGACGATGAATTGATTTGTGTGTTATTTTCTTATTAAATAACATGTCTAGATATGGCATCTACTGCTATATTTTCAGCTTCTTATTTTTTTCACAGCGAGTAGACGCTAATTCTTTTTTTTTTTGTTCAGGAAGTAGACTCTAATTCAAACATTAAATAAAATGGCAGAATGTGCCCCATGTGTTTGTGCCTTCGAAACAAGCACTTGGCCAAGCATGCGGGGTCACAAGACCTGTCATTGCCTGTTTCGTGACCACAAATGAAGGAAGCCAGTTAAAGTCTCAGATACAGCAACTCAAGGTACGTTACTGCCTGGTTAAAGAAGAAACATGTCATCACAATGCTTAAGGTGGTTTTCTAACTGACCTGATTGTTTGCTTAATGCCAGGACGCAATCGAGAAGCTCTTGATTTGAATCTTTGTGAAGTGCGAATCAGCATGATGGGCCTCTTGACTCGGTTGCGCTTTGGGAGGCTTTGACTGAAATTGTTTGTCACGCCCTGATCCCAATGGACGCGCCAACATCCCACAACGCCGTTAATTTTAGTAAGATAACCCAGGATCCAACGGCCTAACTTTCGAAATGCGATATGAAAAGCACATGCGGAAGCGAAAACAAAACCCCAAACATAAAATAAACACAAGGTGATGTAGGATCAAAACAAATATGCATTGTCTTACAAATAAAAGGGGCTATTAAAACAAAAGGAAGTGGGGTTCGAAGGAAGGCCCTATAAGACCAAAAAGATGAACTTCAAAAAGAAAACTATAGACCAGACGGACTCGTCTTCATCTTCCTCCTTTCTTCTTCTTCGTCATCTACGAGACCTTCTTCAAGGCTTTGGGTCTGAAAATGTAGGTCCCACGACGGGGTGAGATAATAATCTCAGCAAGTGAAACCTAGTCCAAAGTAAACCACTAGTCCCACTAGACTACACAAAAATGCAACAACATGCAGGGAAACCATCAAGCAATGACATATGGAGAATAAACATCATTTTCTCAAGTACTTGATAGAAATAAACATTCATCACGCACATTTCGACATTTGTGAGCCAAGCTTCACATACTAGCCTCAAACAAACATGTCACTTTTATAAATCATAAGTGTGACCAAATTCAACCATCGCTAGGGCCCACGGTCGTAATATATCGCCAGGGCTCAAAGTCGCGATATCGTTTTAATTCATCAAATCATCGCTAAGATCCACGGCCGTGATGAAACTTCAATTCACTCAAGCATCGCCAGGGCTCACGGTCGCGATATAATTTTTCACAGGTCGTTCCATCATCGCTAGGGCCCATGGCCGCGATGTATTTCAAAAATCATTATTTTATTGCTAGCGCCCACGGCCAATTCAATCACACAAAGGCATACAAGCCAAATCATATAGCAAAGGCATACTAGCCACACAAAACACATGTCATCAATCACAATACTTTTATCGCTCAACGACACTATACTTTTCAATCATTCCAGTAGTGTCCTAGGGTTCGAGTAAGGGTTTAGGAACCACTTACCTCAAGCAATTAGCACAAATCCACTTCAATTGATCTTCCTTAACCCTTCAAGTATTCGGTCCACCAAGGTCCTCGTACTGTCCTAGGAAATTCATTAATTTTGGATCACAATTAAATTAATTCTCAATTCCCTCATACCAATCTCTCATTAACCAACCAAATGGCAACTTAGGATGCCTTATCAATTAATCGAATACATTACAATACCTCCACAAACCCTTTAAGTATTCGGTTCATTCAGCCATATACAGGGCAGAATATAACTTGGAGTTTCACGCATCTATAGCTCTTAAATCACTTCTAAATCCCCATCCACTTCATATACTTCCAATTAACACCTCACACTACACCTCACAAGGTCTCATGAGTTAATTTGACACCAATTTATCATAAAAAATAACTCCAACAGCACCGGTCAAGACAGGGCAAGAACAGAACATAATCGGTTTCCATTCAACCGTACATATTAGTCCATACTTCCACTTTGGGTCCCCATTATCACGAATTTAAATCACTACTATCTCAATTTATGAGCTTTGGAAGCTCACCGAGAATTTCGTTGCCAAACAAGTCCTCAAGACCCTACAACAGCCCGGTTTTCTCTTGACGCGCAACAATCGGTTTTCTGTTCAGATTTGATTACCCATAGTCAGCTATGAAAACCTTCTAAAACTCCGACCAAATTATTATTTCTTCTCATAGAACTTGAGTACTAGATGTCATGTAGCTCCCACAAAAATTTCGGAGTCAATTGAACTCTCTAAGGGGTAACAAGAACCCTCTCTCAGTTAGCTCAGATTCTGTCCGGTTTTCTTCCAAAAATCACCATAAATTAACCAGACCTCCAAAAATCATGAAACCAGCGGGAAAATGTCAAGGACATCTTGAACTAACCTATGGTGGTCAGCAACGGTGAGAAGACGACGAGAAGGGCCGATCGTACGGACCGAACAGAGGCACAGAAACTGGTCGGACGATGCAGTTTGGTTATGGAGGAAAGGAGAGGAAAAGTGAAGATGATGAAGGAGAGGGGAGAAGTGGTCGTCCAAACTGAAGGTAAGGGGTTGCCATCCAAATTATTGGAGCCATTTTTGACAAGATGGCAATTAATGAGGATTAAGACATGGCTACTTCTCCACTTGACACTTGACATGGGCTCCATTATTGGTCTTCTCTCTTTGACTACCATTGACCATCTTGACAATTTTCCCTCCACATTTTCGGCAGCTACTAGGGATGACTAAATGACCATTTTGACCTTCAAAGATCCTTAAGGCAAAGACAAATGAGCGTGGGGGTAAAACGGTCATATGGCAATTTTCGTCCTAAAATTCGTTTTTCTCATTTTGAATGGCCAATGGCAAGGCGACGTTAAATCCTTTTTCAATTTTGAAATTCTTCATTTCCAATTGCCAATTTTGAGCTTCCATTTCGTGATCAATCGTCCGTCGATTGTAACTTCAGTTTACCTCGAACTAACTGGCGGTTTTTGCAGACGTTACTATTGACACCTGATTTTTGACCATCTGTTATTATAATTTTTATCCTTTAAAATTAATTAAAAATATCAAAAAAGGTCATAAAATCACAAAATCAACTTTGGAAGCCTTGGCTTAGCCTTAGGAACCAATTTTGAACAATTTTTTTTTTGTTTTTTTTTAATATTTTTTGAATTTATTTAATTATTAAAAATACCCAAAAAATCAGAAAAATACCATTCGTGGTCAGAAAAATACAAAAAAATATTTAATATTTTTTTTTAAATTTCCTCTTCAAGTGTGTCACTTTAAATCTTGAAAATTCGGCTTGGGTCACTATGTTCCTTCACAAACATAAACCCGAATCGGGCATAAAAAATCCTTTTCGAGTCTTTTAATTTTCAATTCTCACTTTTTATAAGTTATGACATTGGATTCTAAAATATTGAAGTGCAATTGGGTCAATTTTCCCTCCAATTTGATCAATTTTAGCCAAAAGGGCTTAATTGCACAATTTTCTTTCAATTTAGTCCCCGGTTTCACAATTCTTGAAATTAAATTTCACACGGGCATACCCATTAAAATTAAACATCTCTACCCGACAGTTTTCATCTTGAGGAATCCATTGGTGGCTTCAATTTGGGCTAATTCGATCATTTGCACCTTCGATTAAGCGAAATTAATTTTCGGAACCTAGGAACAATTTGGGGTTTTCACTAAATTTCAACCAATTGATTCACGAAAATACCCCTATTTGATAGAAAACATGTCAAGGAGTCCGATTTTGCCTTCAATTTCATGAAAATGGGTCGATTTGGTGCCCAATTTGGCAAAATTGGTCGAACCGGGCCGGTCGGGTCAGACCCGACCCGACCCGGTCCGACCGGGTCTGCAACTAAGTTGCAGACCCACTGGCCAGCGAAGCGCACAGAGAACAGGGGAAGGTGGGGGAGGCCCGCCGCGGCATTTTTTTACAAAAAAGAAGACGTCGTGAGTGGAAGACGATCGATGGTGGACGTTGGGTGGACGTTCCACGACCTAAAGGCGGTCGGCCACGCACGAAAGATGAGGAATCTCGGTTAATGGGAGCTTGGACGAACCGAGAGGAAGAGGGGGAATACACAGGCGAGAGAGTAGGGGATAGAGAGTGAAATAGAGAGATGAAGGAGCGGGGAACGGGGTCGAACCGCCGCCACATCGACGAGCCACCGTCATAGCCCCGGCGAACCAGGTCAGTCCCCCTCCCCTGCTTTTACTCTGTTTTTTCTGCCTTTGAACAGGACTCGCCCGTCCGGCTCGATTTCGATCGAGTCGGACCAAAGCCGGAGGTACCCGATCTTCCCAAAGACTCGTGTGGGATTAATCAATATCCACTTTGGCTCGGCATCCTTCGTCTAGCTTCGACGAAGTCATTTTGACGACTGTCTGAGTATGCCCGCCATCTGTTTGACGAATTCCCTAAGGACCTCGCCGGAACCCGGAGCTTGGGATCGTTGGCCGAGGATAGCAGGACCCCATGGACCTCAGGTAAAGTCCCTAAACTCTCTTTGAATGTGGTCCGGAGGTTTAGAATCAAGTTTGACGTAAAAAAAATGTGTTAGCAAATGGATCGCCGGCGCCGGGACTGTGGATGTCCGGCCCGGCCTGTCTCCGGCATTATTTTCGTCGCGTCTGGACTGTATTTTGGTGCTGAAGTGTTGAGGAAGCGAATAGTAAAGGATGGACCAAAAATCGTGAAGGATCGGGTGCTGTTCGTGTTTTCCGGTGAGGATTCCGGCGACTTCGCCGGAATAATTACTGTTCCGGCGAAGTGCCGGTGGTCTTCTCCGGTAGCCTTGTCTCAGTTGACCGGTCAATGCTGACGTGGCATGCCACGTCGGCAGCCACGTCAGCTCTGTGGGCCCGGTCCTTAGTTTGTCAAATAAAAAATGGATGGCCCCGATCGCGACACGTGTCGCGATCTGGGAATTTTGAAAAAATAAAAAATGATTTTCAAAATTAATAAAGGATTTTCGAGAATAATAAAAATATTTTGGTCCGACGGTCGATGTCGCGCCAAGTGGCATACTGAGGAGCGTCCGATCTGACCGAAGATCGGACGCGCCAGAGGAGGCCACGTGGCACAAGGAAGACCGTCCGATCCGGGGATTTTCGAATAATTAAGAAAATGATAAAAAAATTCAATAAACCAAAAACGGCGCCGTTTTATCGTGGAGGAGGCGGGCCGGATCTGGGTCGCGGATCTGGGCGTGGGCCGGGTCATCAGACCCGGTCCGGATAATTTTTTTTTATATTATTATATTTTAATAATAATAAAAAATTCAAAAAATTCAATAAAAAAATGGAAATTCATAAAAAACTCAAAAAAATTCGGAAAATTCAGAAAAATTCTAAAAAATTCCAGAAAATAGGAAATGGCCACATTCAACTGGCCATGACCTGTTCCGGGTCTTTCGACCCCCGATCTTTTCCAAAATGACGGTTTTGCCCTTCCGGCAAACCGTCTTCCAAAAAAATTCTAAAAATTCTAGAAAAATCTCAAAAAATAGGATATGGCCACAGACAACTGATCAAGACTCATTCCGGGTGTTTTGAACCCCGACCCTTCTTAAAATGACGATTTCGCCCTTTGGGCGAATCGTCTTCCAAAAATTGATTGTGATTGATAGGAATAGTCGTCCAATCTGCATGAAACCCTGAATCAAACCTACCCCACCCAAACTTGCGCCTGCATGAACTCTTAGTCAGAAAAAATCACTCGCGTTAGGTACCGAAAGGGCGTTGGTAATGACACCAGCGTAACCAAGTCCCCGAACCCAAAATCTCTGGTTCCGCAGAACTAATCGATCTCTCCCAATCGGTCAGTAAGGTTTCCGATCTACCCTCCAAGAAAGACCGGTGGCGACTCCAAATGCATGCACAATTTGCACATGCCACCACGACCACACTGAAGGTCGAAAGCGATCGACTCTTATCGTCGAAGAATACTCCCGCCGCGATTTGGTATGGGCCTGGGAGGGCCCACGCCGATCCAAGGCCCGCGATCGGTAATCCATTAGCCGCGTCCGCTTCCGGACGGGTCGCGACAGTTACGCGTATCGACCCTGTGTGACTTTCGTCACACTTAGGACGACTCAAGATAAGATGACTTTGGTTGTCATGTAATCGCGAGGGTTCATTACTAGTTCCGACGGTCTCGATCGTCATAGTTCGATTTAGAAAAACTTCGCAAATTATACATTGATTAAGCGGCATCACCCGCGCTCCAATCGTATAATGCTAGTAATGAATTCCTTAATCGTTATTCGATCGGCCTTTATTGGCTCTAAATGTTCCATCGACAATCCTTATGGTCAAAGCGTCATTTCCTTTTCAAGTTTCATAGGTCCACGTACCTTGTCTTGCGTTAGCCTTTCCCTTCTGGTTAGTCTACTCAAGATTGATCAGATCCGAGTGAAATAAAACTAAAATACATCGATAGATTCTTCTCATTCCATAGTCTCAAAATGATAGGAAATTTAAAATGTTACATTGTTGCTGTTAGAGAGAGATTGTGTGCTTCTCGGGGCTTTTCTTCTTCCTTCTTGTTCTACTTAATATGACGATTCTTGGCTTGGCTTAAGCTCTATGTTTAACGATTGAAGTTTGATGAAGTGACGAATTCTCTGAAGTAAGTTTGTTGGAAGAGCGCTGTAAATGATTTTTCGGTTAGGGCAACGTCTGTTACAAAATAAACAAATAGTCTAAGTGAAATATACTAGAAGAGCGCTATAAATGATTTTGTGGCAAAGCACATCTTCCCCAAATCTTCTTGGATTCTTGTAGTAAAGATCAATATTTGAACCTAAAAATAAATAAATAATAATAAGGCTGAAAACAATATGAAACATGAACCCGACCCGAAGAACTGAACAAGAGACCCGACCCGATATGTTCGGGTCATGTCTAGATTGGTTCGGGTATTGGTCGGGTAATCACTCATATAATGTGTTTCGGGTCCGATCGGGTATCAATGATACTCGACCCGTTGACACTCCTAACACACACACACACACACACACACACACACACACACACACACACACACACACACGCTACACCTCCACAGTACTAATAGCTTTCTTCCACTCCGTCCTAAGACAAATCGTACGACAATTTATTTCCCACTCCCTTAAATCTTATTTTACTACTTTCCCCAAATAAGTTTCGGTCGACCTTTTTCTTTCTTCGTGGTATGCTCTCGATAATAAACTTCTGTTCGTATCGAGGCATTTAGGGGCCTTTGGAGAATATGCCCAAACCATCTCAATCTATGTTCTCTCATCTTTTCTGCCATCGGTTCTACCCTAGCTTTTCGTCGAATATCTTCATTTCTTATCTTATCCATTCTTGTATGACCACACATCCACCTTAACATTCTCATTTTCGCTACTCCCATTTTATGCTCATGTTTCCTCTGTACTAGCCAACATTCAGCTCCGTATAGCTTGACAGGTCTAACTGCTGTTCTATAAAATTTTCCTTTTAGCCTAAAAGGAATTTTACGAACACACAAAAATCCTGATGCACTACATCATTTCATCCAACCTCCTCTGATTCTATGGCTTACATCCTCATCAATCTCTCCCTCCTTTTGCAATATTGATACCAAATATATAAAAGTATTCTTCTTGGGTACTGTCGCGACCCTCTCGAGGTTGCATGTGGGCTCTCGAGGGCTAATGGGCCGTCCAGTCTGGTCGAACGCGGGCCTCTCCCAAGGCCCGTTACCCAAATCGCAACGGAGGTATGCGTAGTCGACCTTCAGTGTGGTCTGGTGACATGTGTTAAGTGTGCATGCCATGGAGTCGCCACCAATCATTTTTTGGAGGGTATGATTGGACCACCCTATTGAATAGTCGGGAGTTTCTATTCAATTCTGCGATAACCAGAGAAATGGGTTCGGGGACTTAGTTACGTCAACTGTCAGAGTTGACGCCCTTTCGGTACCTAAGTTGACTGAATTTTCTGACCTAAGATTTCATGCAGATGAATGGAGTACGAATCCTAAATCTAGGAATTCATGCAAATAGGAATGACTATCTTAGCAATCACAATCAATAATAAAATGCGCAAATCAATGAATCCAAATATGTAAAATAATCACATCAAATTAACATGACACTCCTAATAAGGCTCTATTAGCCTAAATAAGTATCAATCAAGCTTAGGAATGATTTAGACATGATTTTACCCATCAGGGGTAAAGTCGTAATTTTGAGACAAAGGGGACGATTTGCCTAAAAAGGGAAAAATCGTCATTTCGGAATGAATCCGGAGTAAAACAATGTCAAAAATAGGTTTGGTCACTCAATTGACTCATTTCCTATTTTTTGCAATTTTCATGATTTTTTGGAATTTTAGAAACCGATTTACCATTCGAATGGTAAAATCGTCATTTTCTAAAAATGGGAATGAAATGTGGAAATCTTAGACATAAGGTTTAGCCACCTATCTGGCCCATCACCAAATTCTAAGCAATTTCCACAATTCATCGGAATATCAAAGACGATTTACCCTTTGAGGGGTAAAATCGTCATTTTGGATTAAAGGGGAGAAAATCCCAAAAATGAAAACAAATCAATTTTTTGTCATTTTCAGCCTTGGAAAAGTTTTAGAATTTTTTTAGGAATTTTCTGCAATTTTTCTCAATTTTTTTTTTGAATTTTTCCTTAATAATTCATTTTTTTGGATTTTTTTATTCTGAAAAACCCCAATCGGACGGTCTAGAATGCGCCACGTGGCGTCTCGATGACAATCGAATCATTTTAATTTTTGTAAAATTCGAAATTCATTTCTTTTAATACTAAAAATATTTTTTTATTCTGAAAATCACCGGATCACGACACGTGGCTCATCTGCAGCATCATTTTTTTTTGTATTTTTATAGGACGCAACGCAATGCAAATTATAATAAAAATAAAGAAGATATTAAGTCATCATACAACATAAACATAAGCAAATGAGATGGGATCCAGTGAATTTTACGACGTCGGAGTCCATCGGTGGTCGTGCAACAATGTGTGGGGGTATAAACCACCAGCAGGAGGCTCGACCTTCCGATTCTGGGGTAGCACAATATAATTTGCAGAAAATAAATGAATAAAATGCCTTGGACACCAATAGGAGGCTTGGCCTTCCGATTCTGGGTCTGATAGGCGAAATAACATAAAGTAAATATACAGCAAATATTTAGACACCAACAGGAGGCTCGGCCTTCCGATTCTGGGTCTGATAGGCGAAATAACATAAAGTAAATATACAGCAAATATTCAGACACCAACAGGAGGCTCGGCCTTCCGATTCTGGGTCTAATAAGTAAAATGTAGAAAATGCACACTTTTATTAAATGCAATATAATACAAATTAACTATATGATGCATGAAATGCTAGGACATAAGATAAATACATAGTAAACACGAAAAAATACAAAATAAACAATAATCCGAACTCGGATGAGGAGGACGTTGAACTATTTTCATAAACCCGAACGGTGAAGATGAAGAAAGAATTGAGATGAGATTATACACAAAATTTTACCTCGATCCGATGGTCGAATTGATCGAAAACTGAAGAAATACCGGCGGATGAACAGTTCCCGCGCCAGGAACAACTTCTGATTTGGCTGCTGTGCGACCACTTGGAGAGATCTTTTTAAAGATCCGAACGGTGGATATGAAGAAGGGGTTAAGAAGACCCTGCACACAAAAAATCAGCTCGATCCAACGGTTCAATCGGCCGGAAACTCAAGAAATGTCGGCGGATATACAGTTCCCACGCCTGGAACAGCTTCTGATTTGGTTGCTGTACGACCACTTTGAGAGATTTGTTTAAAGATCCGAACGGTGGATATGAAGAAGGGATCAAGAAGACCTTGTACACAAAAAATCAGCTCGATCCAACGGTCCAATCGGCCGGAAACGCAAGAAATGTGGAGGGTGGTAGTGTGATGACAAAAAAAAATGGAAGAGAGAATATGGGAAAAAAAATGAGCGTGGGAGAGGAAGAAGAAGAAGAAGAAGAAGAAGAAGAAGAAGAAGAAGAAGGAGGAGGAGGAGGAGGAGAGGAAGGCACGGATGATGGGGGGAGGTGCCTAAAATACTAAAAATAAAATAATAAAATAATAAAATAATAATAAAATAAAATACTAAAAAGTAAAAATAATAATAAAATAATCAAAAGCGAAGACAAAATGATTAGTCCCCTTTTCTTTTAAATGATGATGTTTTCACTCCTTTTCCTTTTAATCATTACTAATATTTTTGCCAAATTCAATTTTATGATGATCAAAGAACACCTAAAATCAAACCTGAATTTTACTATTTATGAGGTCAGAAAATGGATAAAATAAAAATAAAAATACATAATATTTTTATATATTTTTGTGACCTCAAATATTATTTTTCTTGATTTTCTTTTTCTTTTTTTTTTCTTTTTTTTCCGAAAATATATTTAAAAAAATGAAAATTATGAAAATTATTTTTTTTGTCAAAATGGTTCATTTAGCTTGGCTAAGGTCACCAAAATTGATTTTTCAATTTTTCAACTTTTTATGGATTTTCTATGAATTTTCAAAAAAAATAAAAATAAAAATAAAAAAGTTGATCAAAATTTAGGTGTCAACAGCTGCCCCTCTTTGAGAGGAATCTCGTTAGAGGTTTCTCTCAAAGATAAGGTGACACCCGAGTCCTGATCGACTCGACTCGGGAAACTAAAGGAAAAGGAGTCATGACATCCAATCTTCATGCTTGTCCATGTATGCTCTTTCTTGAAGGGGAAAATGTTCATGTGACATGAGAGAGTGAGATAATAGAGAGACATACCTGCCACTTACCTGTTCGATGTTTGTGCGATTTTCGCGGTGTTTGATGGATTCAAGAGAATTTATAGGAACTCGTTACTAGAGTATCCTAGAGAGGTTAAGCTCTGACCCGTATGGTAGGTCAAACCATAATGGGATTCCTAACTGATAGGAATCTAAGGAAGACGCGTCCCATTTGGGATTTGCCAAGGATTTTGATCCGTATGGTGGATCGGACCATTGAGTTGACCATTTAAGTGATTTTCACTATTGGATTGACCATTTAGGCGGTTTCTACCATTAATTTGACCCTTCAGGCGGTTTCTACCTTGAGTTGACCCTTCAGGCGGTTTCTACCTTTGATTGACCCTTCAGGCGGTTTCTACCTTGAGTTGACACTTCAGGCGGTTTCTACCTTTAGTTTGACCCTTCAGGCGGTTTCTACCTTTGTTTGACCCTTCAGGCGGTATCTACCTTTGATTTGACCCTTCAGGCGGTTTCTACCTTTGTTTGACCCTTCATGCGGTTTCTACCTTTAGTTTGACCCTTCAGGCGGTTTCTACCTTTGATTGACCCTTCAGGCGGTTTCTACCGTGTGTTGACCCTTCAGGCGGTATCTACCTTTGGTTGACCCTTCAGGCGGTTTCTACCTTGTGTTGGTTTGAAAAGGGGTCTCATGACGAGGGTTCTCCACGTCCGATGAGACTGTTTGAATTTTGAAAAGGGGTCTCATGACGAGGGTTCTCCACGTCCGATGAGACTGCCTAAATTTTGAAAAGGGGTCTCATGACGAGGGTTCTCCACGTCTGATGAGACTGCTTGATTTTTGAAAATGGGTCCTGGGACGAGGGTTCTCCACGTCTGATAGGACTTTTTCTTTTAAAAGGTTTTTTTTTTCTTTTTTTTTTCAGAGATCCCGAAGTTTGTCGGGAATTCAGTTTTTTGAAGCAGTGAAAGATTTTATCTTGACAAAGCTTCACTTGAGTCTGTTGAGGTGACATTCTGAGAGCTGGGTTCTCCAGGTATCCTGCAGAAAGTTCAAACCTGAAAGATTTTTCTTCACAAAGAAAATGTTAATAATCTTTGGGAAGACAATAATTGTCCAATTGACAAAATTTTATGACTTAAGTTTTAATCGTGAAATGTGCATTTTGATGCTGGAGGTTATCCAAAGCATTCTTGCAACATGCAAATGTGATCACAAATTCCTTGCATGGAAAATCTGGATCAACAGTTTGAAAATTCCAAAACGAGTCTGTTCGAAACATCAATTGGAATATTTCTCGACAATGAGGTCTTCTCACCTGTTTTGGGATAATAGTTTTTATAGGGGATGCACTCGATTCCCTACTAACCTGTGCCTAGGTTTTAGGCTCATTCGCAGCGCATACATTTTGATTGGTCGGGAGGTCTTCCACGGGACCGTAATGTTGGGCTTGGTTATTGATTTTCAAGGGGGACCCGCCTTGGAGTCGAGGCCATTGAATGAAAGTCTTCACCATCTGCTCCGGGTTTACAAGTCAAGAACCCTGCAAAATGAGAAAGAAATAGTCTTGCTCGTACTTCTTCGAGCTAAGCTATATGTTAACCCAAGTGTCTTAGTCAGAGAAGACTGTTTCAGGGTTGTAACATTGGTAGGATTGGGGATCGAAAAAGGCTTGTTTTTGGCCCAGAATTCGTGACGGGTTTGACATTGGTGATCATTGCTGATTTGCCTCTTGTCATTTCCTTTCTGCATCTTTAGTCTTTGAGGTGCGCAACCGATTTTGAGGTGTGCACCAGCTCTTTAGAGAGCGTCTCTTGTGGTATTAAGAGGTTGACAACTCTTTCTGTGTTTTTGCTCCACGGCTGACATCATTTGGGGAGCAGTCTTCTTGATCTGACTCCATTAGGGGTTTTTCCCTCTTCTTTTCCCTACCAGGTTTCTTTAGGGATCGATCAAATTGTTCACCCGAGCATCGGCCTCGCTTTTACCAGGCACTTTGCTTTTTCTTGATGCTGGGGATTTCTTTAATCTCTTGTCGCAAGTGGGATGCTTGGCAATTGTGCTAGATATATGACTTTGGCTCTTAGCACGCTTGAGTATCAACTTAGTAGTTTCTTCGTAAACCCTAAGTCTTGAACTTCTCCGTTCCTGAAGTGATTTGTCTTTGCTTTGGAACTTGCAATGATCACCAATGGGTTTATGAAATGAATTTGCAGGCTCAACTTGGCTGTGCAAAGGATTCGGTGTGTGGGATAGAGAAATGAATGCTTCTCATCATCCTATGGCACTTGGATTACCATATAAACAACACACAAAGATTAATGTTAGTCCGAGCAAGAAAATTTCTAACCATTTTCTCCTGATGCTGCTGGACTCACCTCTATTTTGCCCCGATATGGGGTGGTTCTTGACAGGGTTAAGAATGAAAACCGCCGTTCAAAGGGGTTATCAACGGTCACCTGTAGTGTTTGGGGGATATGAAACGAATGCCTCCGTCATCCCAACCCATGTAATCGCTGCGACTGGTCCCTACCTCCGTAGACCCAGATTTTGTCATCTGTCCGCTCCACTCATCTCTCAAGTGTGTGTTGGACGTGTTTGGATTTAGGCTTTGCCTCTCGTCTTTCGAGGAAACGTCCTTTTGAAAGTTTTGAACAACTTTTAATTGGAAAAAGCTTTTTCATTTTCTCCAAAAATTCTACCCGTTAAGGGGATTTTAGGATGCACCATGCATGTTCTTATTCATGTTCAGACAACCTCCTGTTTCAAAACATGAATGCCAATGAAGTTAGAATTTTATGTCTTTTCTAGACATCAGATTCTGAAAGCTTTTCTTTTCTTCTCTGTTTTTTATTCAACATCTTCAATGGATTGGGGAAAGTGATACTTACCTGTCCCCCGCGGCTGGAGATCCCTGAAAATGCAGAAGAAACATGTTATTGTACGTTCACGAATTTTTCAAAAAATTAGAACGATACATCTTACCCTTGGTCGTGTACTCCAACAGGTAATTCATGGGGTGTGAAAACCTGTTTCACCTTGATGGCGATCCCCTGTCAAAGATGGGAATTAGTTGTTAGTTGGCGTTCCAAAATTCAAGGGAAATTGGAACGATACAGCCTTGTTCTTGCTTTGTGTTTCCATTTGAACACAAACTCGCGGCTTGCAGGATTTGGCCCTCTATCTTGTGGTCTTGATCCCTTCGTTTGGTTGGCGATGAATGATTCTCAAGGATTTGCCCCAGAGGAGATCCATTTGTGTTTTTGGGCGCACTCCAGCGCCATTCTTCAAGGTTCCTTTTATTCAAGGAAAAAAGAAGATTTTATCAAAATGCATGTCAAAGCATGTGACGTAGGAGCGATACTTTTTACCATCCACTAGGTCTTATAATCAAAGACCATCTCTTGAAATCCTGACTTCTAAGGCCAATGATTCTATTCACCTCCCTGTTAGTGCGCTCTTTTCATTTGAGGCTTTCAGAGCCAACTACTTCCTGTAAAATGAGTAAAAACTCATGTTAGGCATGTGGTCCTCGAAGACCAAATTGGAACGATACAAGGTTACCATTCACCCAAATTCGTATCTTGGGGTTTGATTCTGATGCGGACGACTCTGTTATTGCATCCATTGACTTTGCCAGAGGAGAAACGACCGGCGTACAAATGATTCACTTGCCCCAGTTAGGCATGGTTTTGCTGTTTGTCATCTTTAGATTCGATGACCTTGGTCTGATTCGCTTTCATGGGGGATCATGAGAGTTTGCCCCCCGGTTTGGCTCCTCAAAGCAAATGGGGGGGGGGTCCTGCTCCCATTGATTTTTGCAGATTCTGATTATCCAACTCGATTGTCAGAGTCCTTGATCAATTTTATCTGTCTCCAGACAGCTTGATATTCTTGGGATTCGTCATGTGGCGGTTTGGTGATTCTCTCGATCACAGTCGCCATTTGAGGTATTTGATGTTCCATGTTTGTTATTTGAAAGCATTACATCCTGCGTCCTCTGCTCTTGATCATCATCTGAGAGGAAAAAGAAAGGAAGCATTATTCCTATATCAAGAAAATAATCATTTTGGAAAGATACGTCCTTTTACACTTGATTTGCACTCCGTTTTGATGTTGCATATTGATATGAACAACATCTATCAAATTCCTCCATCCGTGCTTGAAGGTATTTGCAACGCCTACGGTTCATTTGCCCCAGCTGGGCGACGTCTGTTTTGTCATTTGAATGCATGAGCTTTTGGGTGCATTGTCTCTTTTATCACCTGAGATAAAAAAAAAATGGAGAAAAACTTATCCCTAGATCTGATTAAAAATCAATTAGGAACGATACGTCCTTTCACCAAACGAGTGGCTCTGCGGCCAAATGTATTTTGCACTGAAGGGACGAATTCCACTATGCTCCACGGGTTTGGGGAATTTGCCCCCATTTTCGATAGAAATGAGCCTTATCAAGATGTATACAATACAAATAGATCCCTAATACAATCAATCTAAGGGACGATATAGAGAGGATCTCAGCAAAATTAATCTTATACAAGAGAACTAAAAATGTCAAATCAATCAAAGGAATGTGGTCCGAACACTTGGAGATGCCCTAGTTCCAGTCTTCGAGATGTGACTCCAGGATCACCGATTTTTTTTTTTAGGTGGTTTTAGATATACCAACCATCTAAAGACATGCACACGAGACAAGTGAGGATAAAACTTCTAAAAATCAAAGGATTTGGTACCTAAGGTCAAGGTTCCCACCTCGAGTTCTAGAAAGAGCCGAATCCATTGCACAGCTATCGTTGCATTGGGACTCGATCCATAGTTCGAAGTGAGCGGAATTGAAAAGTGGATTACCCCGTGTTTTTCCTCACGGAGATTCCATTTTCAATCCCTTCTATTGTTTTCCTATAGGCGGCGCCCGGGGTTTTAGGCGCGGTTGTGTGTATTTTCGGTGTCGTGCTAAAGCGATAAACATGCTGTTGACACCTAAATTTTGATCAACTTTTTTTATTTATTTTTATTTTTATTTTTATTTTTATTTTGAAAATTCATAGAAAATCCATAAAAAGTTGAAAAAATTGAAAAATCAATTTTGGTGACCTTAGCCAAGCTAAATGAACCATTTTGACCAAAAAAATAATTTTCATAATTTTCATTTTTTTAATATATTTTCGAAAAATACAAAAAAAAGAAAAAGAAAGAAAAAGAAAATCAAGAAAAATAATATTTGAGGTCACAAAGATATATAAAAATAGTCGGTATTTTTATTTTTATTTTATCTATTTTCTAACCTCATAAATAGTAAAATTCAGGTTTGATTTTAGGTGTTCTCTGATCACCATAAAATTGAATTTGACAAAAATATTAATAATGATTAAAAGGAAAAGGAGGGAAACATCATCATTTAAAAGGAAAAGGGGACTAATGATTTTGTCTTCTCTTTTTGTTATTTTATTTTATTTTTACTTTTTTTATTTTTTTATTTTATTATTTTATTATTATTATATATATTTTTTTCTCTTTCTCTCTCTCTCTCTCCCCACTCCCTCTCTCCTTCCCGCTGCCTATTTATCTCCCCCCTCCTCCTCTTCCTCTTCCTCTTCCTCTTCCTCTTCTTCTTCTTCTTCTTCTTCTTCTTCTTCTTCCTCTCTCCTCTCCCTTTCCCGAACCATCTCACTGTTTCGGTCATAACTCCGTCGTCCAATATCAGATCGAGGCGAAACCACCTCCAATAGAAAGCTTATCGTCTTATCTTTCCAGGGATATATTATAAGGCTCATTTGGCCCAGCCATTCGTCCGATGGAGCCGTTTGAATGAGCAAAGGTCGCTGCTGACCCTGTAACGACTAGTTTCTGCCGCCGCCGTCGTCCTCCACGATCAGCCCTTCCGGCGACCTTTGCGCCTCCCTCTGACCATCACAGTCGACGAAAATCGAGCGAATTGAGGTATTGTGGTCATATCTCACTCATTTGGACTCCTTTTAAGGTGAAATTTTCGGTGATGGCTTCCTAAGATGATAGGCTATGTTCTGGAATTTTAAGGTTGCTGAATATTTGCTGTGTATTTACTTTATGTCATAGCATTTCTATATTTCGCATAAAAGACCCAGAATTGGAAGGCCGAGCCTCCTGTTGGTGTCTAAATATTTGCTGCGTATTTACTTTATGTCATAGTATTTCTATATTTCGCATAAAAGACCCAGAATCGGAAGGCCGAGCCTCCTGTTGGTGTCTAAATATTTGCTGCGTATTTACTTTATGTCATAGCATTTCTATATTTCGCATAAAAGACCCAGAATCGGAAGGCTAAGCCTCCTATTGGTGTCCAAGGTGTTTTATTTATTTATTTTCTGTAAATTATATTGTGCTACCCCAGAATCGGAAGGCCGAGCCTCCTGCTGGTGGTTTATATCCCCACACATTGTTGCACGAGTACCGACGGACTCCGACGTCGTAAAATTCACCGGATCCCATCTCCTTTGCTTATGTTTATGTTGTATAATGACTTAATATCTTCTTTATTTTTTGCATTGTGTTGCGTCCTATAAAAACAAAAACAAAAAAAATGCTAGATTGGATGATTGCAGATGAGCCACGTGCCGTGATCCGATGATTTTCAGAATAAAAAAAATATTTTTCACATTAAAAGAAATAAATTTCGAATTTTACAACAATTAAAATGATTCGATTGTCACCGAGACGCCACGTGGCGAGTTATGGACCGTTCAGTTGGGACTTATTTTCAGGAAATTTATAATAAAAAAAAATCAAATAAAAAAAAAATTCAAAAAAAGTGAATACTAAGGAAAAATTCAAAAAAAATTTGAGAAAAATTGCAGAAAATTCAATCAACTTAGGTACCGAAAGGGCGTCAACTCTAACAGTTGACGTAACTAAGTTCCCGAACCCGTTTCTCTGGTTATCGTAGAATTGAATAGAAACTCCCGACTATTCAATAGGGTGGTCCAATCATACCCTCCAAAAAAATGATTGGTGGCGACTCCATGGCATGCACACTTAGCACATGTCACTAGACCACACTGAAGGTCGACTACGCATACCTCCGTTGCGATTTGGGTAACGGGCCTTGGGAGAGGCCTGCGTCCGACCAGACTGGACGGCCCATTAGCCCTCGAGAGCCCACGACGAACCTCGAGAGGGTCGCGACAGACTGGCGACTCCATTGGGGACTGGTTCTTAACCATTTAGTGGACTTGAGCCGATTAAAAAGTTGATTGTTTTATGCAGACGCTCTTCAAATTGAAGTATGTACTTTAATCCTTGAGTTGTTAAACGTTTTTGCAGATTGGAGAAATAAGGGGTGTAGTCCGTGATTTACATTATTTTATGCAGGTTGGCGTAGGAATGTATGTTGTGTGGGTGATTTGAAGCGCTGATTGATAAACTGTTATGCATGACTTGCATTGTGATGATCACGACACCTGAACACACACAACCGCGCCTAAAACCCCGGGCGCCCCTATAAGCAAACAATAGAAGGAATTGAAAATGGAACCTCCGTGAGGAAAAACACGGGGTAATCCATTTTTAATTTCGCTCACTTCGAACTATGGATTGGGTCCCAATGCAACGATAGTTGTGCAATGGAACCTACCATTTCTAGAACTCGAGGTGGGAGCCTTTAAGCCTCAGGAACCCCACCATTTAGGTGTCAAAACTTCACAAGTTTACATGCGCATGATCGATGTGTTTGACATGTCTTACCCCCTTCAAAAGGTTTGTAAGTATCATTCCTTTCACCCCTTGAACTCAGTATAACTTTTTTCCATATGCTAACACGTCTTTCTACCTACCACAGGGCAGGTAGCTTTAATCAAGGAACCAAGAATAACTCGTATTATAACTCGTCTCCGAGCCAGAATGGAGCAAGAGGAGTTGGGATCTCGCGTGAATAGTTTGGAAGGTCAGATGGCGTCAATGGCCACCATGCTAGCAGAAATGAAAGCCATGATGGTGGCTGCACAAGAAAGAAATCATGACCTCAGCCAGGATGCTCCGCCCGCACCCCCCAATGCTTCGAATGTGGCGCGAACTCGGGAAGAGAATGTTGCCGAGAATGTTAATCGAGTGTTAGCAGCTGATGCACTACCGAAGGCCGTGTCTGCAGTCATCGACCTAGAAAAAGACAACAAGGAGAAACCCCCGGGCAAAATCGAAGAAGGCGCAAAGAGGCTAGCGAAGATAGAGGAATGCCTAAGCAGCCAAGGGTATGAGCTGGCTCGATTTGACAAGATATCACCATTTGCAAAAATTGAAGCGCCGTTAGACTATAAAGAACCCGATTTCGTCAGAAAATACAACGGGACGAGCTGCCCCCGAGCCCACTTAAAATATTACCTACGCAAAATGGCACTTTTTTCTGACTACGTTCCCTTGCTGATGAACACGTTTCAAGAGAGTCTGGCGGGTGCTGCTCTGGCTTGGTTCATCGAATTAGATTTGGAGGACTATGATGGATGGGAAGACCTAGCGGAGGACTTTTTACATCAATATAAGTTCAATACTGCTACAGCCCCTTCCAGAGAAGAATTGCTGAGGACCACTAAAGGGAGGAATGAGGCAATCCGTGCCTACGCTCAAAGATGGCGGGCCTTAGCAACACAAGTCAAACCGTCCATTCCAGAGGACGAGCTGGTCGACCTTTTCTTGAGAGCGTTGCCTTACGAGTATTTCGATAGGCTGAACACATCTGGTTGTCAAACATTTGTACACCTCATAAAAATCGCAGAAAGGCTGGAATGGGCGATGAGGGAAAGGAAAGCACCAGAAATCGCAACAAGACGCCAATATCCGGCCCGAAGGGAGAAGGAGGCTGAAGTTGATGTGGCCTTCGTACCAAACCCACCCAACCCTAAGCAGTTCTCCAATTCAAGTACGGTGTAAGGAAACTCGTCGATGTCGGTACAGAAACCATATGAACTAAGGAGGAAGTTGCCTCCCAAGCAGTTCACCCCCCTGCCAAGGCCGTTATCGAAATTACTTCCTATGTTACTAGAGGAGCACTTAGTGGCTAAGGAGCCTCCAAGGCCGAATCCGGTGAAATTTAACGGGTACGATGAAAGCCAGTCATGTGTCTATCACATGGGAGAGAAGGGCCATAACGTAGACAATTGCATTGTTTTGAAGCACAAGGTGCAAGCCCTTATCGATAATTGCATCCTTGAATTCGACAAAACAGAGCCGAACGTGCAAAATAATCCACTTCCTGATCACCAAACCGTGGGGGTGATCTTCGACAACAAGTTCGACCGGTTCTTCTCTGAGGATTCCAAATGGTCGAAGGACGAGGGGATAGAAACGACATCGGAGGAACTTGATTTGACCAGCTTGTCTTTGGGAGATTTTGTCAAATCACTCGACGGCGACGCTCGTACCATGGAGTAAAGAGATATCTGTCTCTCTTCGACGCATCTAAATCCACATTAGGTGCCTCGGGCTTTTTCTTACGTGTTGTATTGTAATATAAGTATACTAAAAAAACCAAAAAAAACCAAAAAAAAAAAAACCAAAAAAATCATCAAAAATCAAAAATCAAAAAAAGGGGACGTGTGGGAGCCACAAATCGGTCAATGACGAAAAAAAAAAAACTGAGACCTGATTTCCCACATGTCTCCTGGTTTGCAAAGTTTTGGGATGCGAGGATGCCCAATGATATGAGGGCTAGCTCCCATCCTACCCTTTCAATTTTTCTTAAGACGTCTCCCAAAGAAGTTTATCATTACATGAACTTTCTCTATTTTATAACCGTCTTTGTGACACTTCAAGCATGCCATTCCAAGCATACATAGCAGTTGTTAAATAACTCAGGTTCCCGAGTTGGAGCTTCCCTCCTAAATGGGGAATAAAACGATGCGGAGCCATCCATTCCAGCAACGATCAAAAGCAGGGGAATCAGATGGCAGTGCTTCCAAATGACGAAACAAGGAGTACCCCTTTTCATAACATGAGTCTGACTCAATGTTTTCAAGAGCATTCTAATGGCTCAATTTGTGAACAAAATCTTTGAGAAAACCTGAAAAAGTTTCTCATCACCTGAAAATCTCTGTGAAAAGAATGCTTGAAAAGAAAATCTTAAGTTTTATCAATACCTTCTTTGAATAGAATGAAAAGCACGAATTCATAGATGACCAGGATTGGCAAAACTCGTGGGAGCAAGTCTCTCCCTTTTCTCCGAGAAGCCCAGCCAGGGGAAAACTCTCATGATCCCCCCTAAAAGTGCAACAGACCAGGGTCATCAAATCCAGAGAGGACAAACAACGAAACCGGCCTCACCGGGGCAAATTGTTCGAAAAGCACGAAAAGACGAAACTTCGGAGGGAGTACCTCTTTTCAGAAATTCCAAATGAAGTCAGATAAAAACCCACGTCTATTTCTTCACACGCAGGTGCGTGGACTCCTTCAGATGGGATTAGAAATCTCCAACAAAAGCGGAAAGCGTTAAGACATGACTGGGCATGCGAATCAATTTTGCCCTGCGCAAAGAAAGACGTTTCTTCTCTGGCAAAATCCGTAGACGCAATGACAGAGTTATCTGCATCAGAAATAAACCCCAGGATACAAACCTAGAGGCGGTAACTTTGTATCGTTCCAATTTGATCTCCATAAATCCCATGCTTAACAGGAAGTCGTTGGCGCCAAAAGCCACAAAAGAAAAGAACTCGCCAATGAGGAGGCGAATAAAATTATTAACCTTGGGAGTCAGCACTCCAAGGAAGGGTCTTTGATCAAGTGGAGGAACTATGAAGAGTGACGCTGGAATGCGCCCAAAAACACAAATGGATTTCCTCTGGGGCAAATCCTCGAGAATGATTCATCGCCAACCAAACGGAGGAATCGTGGCCACAATATAGATGGCCAATTTCTGTAAGCCGCGCGTTTGTGTTCAAATGAAAACACCAAACAAGAACAAGGCGGTATCGTTCCAATTTGTCTTGAATTTTGGAACGCAAACTGACACTTATTGTTTGTTTTTGACAGGGGAGTCGCCTTGGAGACGAACAAGTTTTTACATCCCACGTACTACTTGTTAGGGTACATGACCGAGGGTAGGATGTATCGTTTCGATTTTCAAAAAAATTCGTGAATATACAATGATATGCTTCTCTTACATTTTCAGGGGTCTGCAGCCGCGACAGGTAGGTAAGTATCCCTTTCCCAGTTAGCTGGAGATAAAGAATGTTAAAATCCTTTCAGTCGTCATGAAAATTATCCAATGCATCGATGTTCATGATTTAAATCGGGAGGTTGCCCAAAACATGAATAAAACATGCACGATACATCACAAGATCCCCTCAATGGATAAATTTTGGGAAAGAATGGAGTGAATTTTTCCAAATATCATTATTTGTCAAATCATTCAAAAGGAAATTTACTCAAAAGAGAGGCGAGCCTAATCCAAACATGTCCAACACACACTTGAGAGATGAGTGGAGTGGGCAGATAGCAAAATCTGGGTCTACGATGGTAGGGATCATTTGCAGCGATTACATGGGTTGGGACGACAGAGGCATTCGTTTCATATCCCCAAACACTACAGGTGACCATTGATAAACCCCTTTGAACGGCGTTTTTCATTCTTAACCCTATCAAGAACCACCCCACATCGGGGCAAAATGGAGGTGGGTCCAGTAGCATCAGGAGAAAATGGTTAGAATTTTTTTTTGCTCAGACTAACATTAATCTTTGTGTGTTGTTTATATGGTAATCCAAGTGCCATAGGATGATGAGAAGCATTCATTTCTCTATCCCACACACCATATTCTTTGCATAGCCAAGTTGAGCCTGCGAATTCATTTCATAAACCCATCGGTGATCATTGCAAGTTCCAAAACAAAGGCAAATCACTTCAGGAACGGAGAAGTTCAAGACTTAGGGTTTACGAAGAAACTACTAAGTTGATACTCAAGCGTGCTAAGAGCCAAGTCATATATCTAGCACAATTGCCAAGCATCCCACTTGCGACAAGGGATTAAAGAAATCCCCAGCATCAAGAAAAAGCAAAGTGCCTGGTAAAAGCGAGGCCGATGCTCGGGTGAACAATTTGATCGATCCCTAAAGAAACCTGGTAGGGAAAAGAAGAGGGAAAAACCCCTAATGGAGTCAGATCAAGAAGACTGCTCCCCAAATGATGTCAGCCGTGGAGCAAAAACACAGAAAGAGTTGTCAACCTCTTAATACCACAAGAGACGCTCTCTAAAGAGTTTGTACACACCTAAAAAACGGTTGCACGTCTCAAAAATTGAAGATACAGAATGGAAAAGACAGGTGACAAGTTTGCAATGATCACCAAGGTCAATTCCCTCATAAATTCTGGGCCAAAAATAAGCTTTTTTTTCGGTCCCCAATCCTACCAACATCATAACCCTGAAACAGCCTTCTCTGACTAAGACACTTGGGTTAACATATAGCTTAACTCGAAGAGGTACGAGCAAGACTATTTCTTTCTCATTTTGCAGGGTTCTTGACTTGTAAACCCGAAGCAGATGGTGAAAACTTTCGTTCAATGGCTTTGACTCAAAAATGAGTCCCCCTTGAAAACCAATACCAAGCCCAACATTACGGTCCCGTGGAAGACCTCCCGACCGATCAAAATGTATGCGCTGCGAATGAGCCTAAAACCTAGGCACGGGTTAATAGGGAATTGAGTGCATCCCCTATAAAAATCATTACCTCAAAACAGGTGAGATAGCTTCCTTGTCGAGAAATATTCCAATTGATGTTTTGAACAATCTCTTTTTGGAATTTTTCAAAC
The DNA here is from genome assembly GCA_021437785.1 of Rhodomyrtus psidioides. NCBI lineage: Eukaryota > Viridiplantae > Streptophyta > Magnoliopsida > Myrtales > Myrtaceae > Rhodomyrtus > Rhodomyrtus psidioides. Next base: position 4,133,078 of record JAILYB010000015.1, on the reverse strand, counting down.
TGTTGATCCAGATTTTCCATGCAAGGAATTTGTGATCACATCTGCATGTTGCAAGAATGCTTTGGACAGCCTCCGGCATCAAAATGCACATTTCATGATTAAAACTTAAATCATACGGTTTTGTCAGATGGACAACCGTCGTCTTCCCAAAGATTGCTAACGTTTTCTTGGTGAAGAAAAATTTTTCAGGCTCGAACTTCGGCAGGATCCATTAGAGACGCCAATCTCCCAGAAGAAGGCCTCGCTCTGAAGAGAAGAACGTACAAATCTATTTTTCTGCAGGATACCTGGAGAACCCAGCTCCCAGAAAAGTCACTTCCCGCATCATCAGCGTACCAGTGAAATTTTTGCCAAAATAAAATCTTTCACTGCTTCAAAACTGAATTCCCGACAAATTTCGGGATCTCTAAAAAAGGGGGGAAGAAAAACCCTTTTAAAAGAAACAGTCTCATCGGACGTGGAGAACCCTCGTCATGAGACCCCTTTTCAAAAATCAGGCAGTCTCATCGGACGTGGAGAACCCTCGTCATGAGACCACTTCTCAAAAAAAAAAAAAAATCAAACAGTCCCAGCAGACGTGGAGAACCCTCGTCCTAGGACCTCTTTTCAAAAATCAAGCAGTCCTAACTTGACGTGGAGAACCCTCGTCCTAGGACCCCTTTTCAAAAATATCAAACAGTCACATCGGACGTGGAGAACCCTCGTCATGAGACCCCTTTTCAAAATTCAATCAGTCTCATCGGACGTGGAGAACCCTCGTCATGAGACCTCTTTTCAAAAATCAGGCAGTCTCATCGGACGTGGCTCGTCATGAGACCCCTTTTCAAAGCAAAACTATGGTAGATACCGCCTGAAGGGTCAACTCATGGTAGAAACCGCCTGAAGGGTCAACACAAGGTAGATACCGCCTGAAGGGTCAAAATGAGGGTAGATACCGCCTGAAGGGTCAACACAAGGTAGAAACCGCCTGAAGGGTCAAAATAATGGTAGAAACCGCCTGAAGGGTCAATCAAAGGTAGAAACCGCCTGAAGGGTCAATCCAATAGTGAAAATCACTTAAATGGTCAACTCAATAGTCCAATCCACCATACGGATCAAAATCATTGGCAAATCTCAAATGAGACGCGTCTTCCTTAGATTCCTATCAGTTAGGAATCCCATTATGGTTTGACCTACCATACGGGTCAGAGCTTAACCTCTCTAGGATACTCTAGTAACGAGTTCCTAGAAATTCTCTTGAATCCATCAAACACCGCGAAAATCGTACAAACATCGAACAGGTAAGTGGCAGGTATGTCTCTCTATTATCTCACTCTCTCATGTCAAATGAATGTTTCCCCCTTCAAGAAAGAGCATACATGGACAAGCATGAAAATTGGATGTCATGACTCCTTTTCCTTTAGTTTCCCGAGTCGAGTCGATCAGGACTCAGGTGTCACCTTATCTTTGAGAGAAACCTCTAACGAGATTCCTCTCAAAGAGGGGCAGCTGTTGACACCTAAATTTTGATCAACTTTTTTTATTTATTTTTATTTTTATTTTTATTTTTATTTTGAAAATTCATAGAAAATCCATAAAAAGTTGAAAAAATTGAAAAATCAATTTTGGTGACCTTAGCCAAGCTAAATGAACCATTTTGACCAAAAAAATAATTTTCATAATTTTCATTTTTTTAATATATTTTCGAAAAATACAAAAAAAAGAAAAAGAAAGAAAAAGAAAATCAAGAAAAATAATATTTGAGGTCACAAAGATATATAAAAATAGTCGGTATTTTTATTTTTATTTTATCTATTTTCTAACCTCATAAATAGTAAAATTCAGGTTTGATTTTAGGTGTTCTCTGATCACCATAAAATTGAATTTGACAAAAATATTAGTAATGATTAAAAGGAAAAGGAGGGAAACATCATCATTTAAAAGGAAAAGGGGACTAATGATTTTGTCTTCTCTTTTTGTTATTTTATTTTATTTTTACTTTTTTTATTTTATTATTTTTTTATTTTATTATTATTATATATATATTTTTTTCTCTTTCTCTCTCTCTCTCTCCCCACTCCCTCTCTCCTTCCCGCTGCCTATTTATCTCCCCCCTCCTCCTCTTCCTCTTCCTCTTCCTCTTCCTCTTCCTCTTCTTCTTCTTCTTCTTCTTCTTCTTCCTCTCTCCTCTCCCTTTCCCGAACCATCTCACTGTTCCGGTCATAACTCCGTCTTCCAATATCAGATCGAGGCGAAACCACCTCCAATAGAAAGCTTATCGTCTTATCTTTCCAGGGATATATTATAAGGCTCATTTGGCCCAGCCATTCGTCCGATGGAGCCGTTTGAATGAGCAAAGGTCGCTGCTGACCCTGTAACGACTAGTTTCTGCCGCCGCCGTCGTCCTCCACGATCAGCCCTTCCGGCGACCTTTGCGCCTCCCTCTGACCATCACAGTCGACGAAAATCGAGCGAATTGAGGTATTGTGGTCATATCTCACTCATTTGGACTCCTTTTAAGGTGAAATTTTCGGTGATGGCTTCCTAAGATGATAGGCTATGTTCTGGAATTTTAAGGTTGCTGAATATTTGCTGTGTATTTACTTTATGTCATAGCATTTCTATATTTCGCATAAAAGACCCAGAATTGGAAGGCCGAGCCTCCTGTTGGTGTCTAAATATTTGCTGCGTATTTACTTTATGTCATAGCATTTCTATATTTCGCATAAAAGACCCAGAATCGGAAGGCCAAGCCTCCTGTTGGTGTCTAAATATTTGCTGCGTATTTACTTTATGTCATAGCATTTCTATATTTCGCATAAAAGACCCAGAATCGGAAGGCTAAGCCTCCTATTGGTGTCCAAGGTGTTTTATTTATTTATTTTCTGTAAATTATATTGTGCTACCCCAGAATCGGAAGGCCGAGCCTCCTGCTGGTGGTTTATATCCCCACACATTGTTGCACGAGCACCGACGGACTCCGACGTCGTAAAATTCACCGGATCCCATCTCCTTTGCTTATGTTTATGTTGTATAATGACTTAATATCTTCTTTATTTTTTGCATTGTGTTGCGTCCTATAAAAACAAAAACAAAAAAAATGCTAGATTGGATGATTGCAGATGAGCCACGTGCCGTGATCCGATGATTTTCAGAATAAAAAAAATATTTTTAACATTAAAAGAAATAAATTTCGAATTTTACAACAATTAAAATGATTCGATTGTCACCGAGACGCCACGTGGCGAGTTAGGGACCGTTCAATTGGGACTTATTTTCAGGAAATTTATAATAAAAAAAAATCAAATAAAAAAAAATTCAAAAAAAGTGAATACTAAGGAAAAATTCAAAAAAAATTTGAGAAAAATTGCAGAAAATTCAATCAACTTAGGTACCGAAAGGGCGTCAACTCTAACAGTTGACGTAACTAAGTTCCCGAACCCGTTTCTCTGGTTATCGTAGAATTGAATAGAAACTCCCGACTATTCAATAGGGTGGTCCAATCATACCCTCCAAAAAAATGATTGGTGGCGACTCCATGGCATGCACACTTAGCACATGTCACTAGACCACACTGAAGGTCGACTACGCATACCTCCGTTGCGATTTGGGTAACGGGCCTTGGGAGAGGCCTGCGTCCGACCAGACTGGACGGCCCATTAGCCCTCGAGAGCCCACGGCGAACCTCGAGAGGGTCGCGACACATGCATCTTATTTAACAATCACCGCTTCAATATAAAACATACACACAATCATTCATTCCTACGCCCAACCTGCATAAAACAGAGTTAACAAGTACTCCACCCCTTATTTCTCCAATCTGCAAAAACATTTAACACCTCAAGGGTTAAAGTACGTACCTCACCTTGAAGAGCATCTGCATAAAACATGTTAGAAAAATCAATCAACTTTTTAATCGGCTCAAGTTCTCTAAACTCCCCAGCGGAGTCGCCAGTCTGTCGCGACCCTCTCGAGGTTGCATGTGGGCTCTCGAGGGCTAATGGGCCGTCCAGTCTGGTCGAACGCGGGCCTCTCCCAAGGCCCGTTACCCAAATCGCAACGGAGGTATGCGTAGTCGACCTTCAGTGTGGTCTGGTGACATGTGTTAAGTGTGCATGCCATGGAGTCGCCACCAATCATTTTTTGGAGGGTATGATTGGACCACCCTATTGAATAGTCGGGAGTTTCTATTCAATTCTACGATAACCAGAGAAATGGGTTCGGGGACTTAGTTACGTCAACTGTCAGAGTTGACGCCCTTTCGGTACCTAAGTTGACTGAATTTTCTGACCTAAGATTTCATGCAGATGAATGGAGTACGAATCCTAAATCTAGGAATTCATGCAAATAGGAATGACTATCTTAGCAATCACAATCAATAATAAAATGCGCAAATCAATGAATCCAAATATGTAAAATAATCACATCAAATCAACATGACACTCCTAATAAGGCTCTATTAGCCTAAATAAGTATCAATCAAGCTTAGGAATGATTTAGACATGATTTTACCCATCAGGGGTAAAGTCGTAATTTTGAGACAAAGGGGACGATTTGCCTAAAAAGGGAAAAATCGTCATTTCGGAATGAATCCGGAGTAAAACAATGTCAAAAATAGGTTTGGTCACTCAATTGACCCATTTCCTATTTTTTGCAATTTTCATGATTTTCTGGAATTTTAGAAACCGATTTACCATTCGAATGGTAAAATCGTCATTTTCTAAAAATGGGAATGAAATGTGGAAATCTTAGACATAAGGTTTAGCCACCTATCTGGCCCATCACCAAATTCTAAGCAATTTCCACAATTCATCGGAATATCAAAGACGATTTACCCTTTGAGGGGTAAAATCGTCATTTTGGATTAAAGGGGAGAAAATCCCAAAAATGAAAACAAATCAATTTTTTGTCATTTTCAGCCTTGGAAAAGTTTTAGAATTTTTTTAGGAATTTTCTGCAATTTTTCTCAATTTTTTTTTTGAATTTTTCCTTAATAATTCATTTTTTTGGATTTTTTTATTCTGAAAAACCCCAATCGGACGGTCTAGAATGCGCCACGTGGCGTCTCGATGACAATCGAATCATTTTAATTTTTGTAAAATTCGAAATTCATTTCTTTTAATACTAAAAATATTTTTTTATTCTGAAAATCACCGGATCACGACACGTGGCTCATCTGCAGCATCATTTTTTTTTGTATTTTTATAGGACGCAACGCAATGCAAATTATAATAAAAATAAAGAAGATATTAAGTCATCATACAACATAAACATAAGCAAATGAGATGGGATCCGGTGAATTTTACGACGTCGGAGTCCATCGGTGCTCGTGCAACAATGTGTGGGGGTATAAACCACCAGCAGGAGGCTCGGCCTTCCGATTCTGGGGTAGCACAATATAATTTGCAGAAAATAAATGAATAAAATGCCTTGGACACCAATAGGAGGCTTGGCCTTCCGATTCTGGGTCTGATAGGCGAAATAACATAAAGTAAATATACAGCAAATATTTAGACACCAACAGGAGGCTCGGCCTTCCGATTCTGGGTCTGATAGGCGAAATAACATAAAGTAAATATACATCAAATATTCAGACACCAACAGGAGGCTCGGCCTTCCGATTCTGGGTCTAATAAGTAAAATGTAGAAAATGCACACTTTTATTAAATGCAATACAATACAAATTAACTATATGATGCATGAAATGCTAGGACATAAGATAAATACATAGTAAACACGAAAAAATACAAAATAAACAATAATCCGAACTCGGATGAGGAGGACGTTGAACTATTTTCATAAACCCGAACGGTGAAGATGAAGAAAGAATTGAGATGAGATTATACACAAAATTTTACCTCGATCCGATGGTCGAATTGATCGAAAACTGAAGAAATACCGGCGGATGAACAGTTCCCGCGCCAGGAACAACTTCTGATTTGGCTGCTGTGCGACCACTTGGAGAGATCTTTTTAAAGATCCGAACGGTGGATATGAAGAAGGGGTTAAGAAGACCCTGCACACAAAAAATCAGCTCGATCCAACGGTTCAATCGGCCGGAAACTCAAGAAATGTCGGCGGATATACAGTTCCCACGCCTGGAACAGCTTCTGATTTGGTTGCTGTACGACCACTTTGAGAGATTTTTTTAAAGATCCGAACGGTGGATATGAAGAAGGGATCAAGAAGACCTTGTACACAAAAAATTAGCTCGATCCAACGGTCCAATCGGCCGGAAACGTAAGAAATGTGGAGGGTGGTAGTGTGATGACAAAAAAAAATGGAAGAGAGAATATGGGAAAAAAAATGAGCGTGGGAGAGGAAGAAGAAGAAGAAGAAGAAGAAGAAGAAGAAGAAGAAGGAGGAGGAGGAGGAGAGGAAGGCACGGATGATGGGGGGATGTGCCTAAAATACTAAAAATAAAATAATAAAATAATAAAATAATAATAAAATAAAATACTAAAAAGTAAAAATAATAATAAAATAATCAAAAGCGAAGACAAAATGATTAGTCCCCTTTTCTTTTAAATGATGATGTTTTCACTCCTTTTCCTTTTAATCATTACTAATATTTTTGCCAAATTCAATTTTATGATGATCAAAGAACACCTAAAATCAAACCTGAATTTTACTATTTATGAGGTCAGAAAATGGATAAAATAAAAATAAAAATACATAATATTTTTATATATTTTTGTGACCTCAAATATTATTTTTCTTGATTTTCTTGATTTTCTTTTTCTTTTTTTTTTCTTTTTTTTCCGAAAATATATTAAAAAAAATGAAAATTATGAAAATTATTTTTTTTGTCAAAATGGTTCATTTAGCTTGGCTAAGGTCACCAAAATTGATTTTTCAATTTTTCAACTTTTTATGGATTTTCTATGAATTTTCAAAAAAAATAAAAATAAAAATAAAAAAGTTGATCAAAATTTAGGTGTCAACAGGTACCTTCTGTCCGAGGATTTTTACGACTTCTTGATCCTCTCTTCCTGCCGTGTCGAACTCACACTTCAAGTATTCCATCTTACTTCGACTTAACGTAAATCATTTAGACTCCAACGTACTTCTCCATAATTCTAATTTAGCATTAACCCCAGCCTTGTCTCATCAATAAGCACAATATCGTCTGTAAATAGCATACACCACGGTATCTCATCTTGAATATCTTTTGTTAACTCATCCATAATTAGAGCAAAAAGATAATGACTCAAAGCAGAACCTTGATGTAAGCCTACTGTGATTGGAAATAACTTGATGTGCCATTACAAGCCTTCACACATGTAGTAACACCGTCATACATATCCTTGATTGCCTCTACATATTTTGAAAGTACTTTTTTCTTCTCAAGAACCCTACATATAACCTTTCTTGGGACCTTATCATACGCCTTCTCGGGGGGAAAATTACCAAAAAAGTCCTAAACCTTTCGCAGTTGTGCCAATTCAGTCTAAACCTTTTTTATTGCCGATTCATTCCTAAACCTTTTGTAATTGTGCCATTTAAGTCCATTCGGTGAATTTTGGCCGGCCGGCACTGACGTGGACGCCGATCGGCCGACGATCCAATATTTTAACATTATTTTTAAATTTTTATAATTTTTAATAGAATTTTTAGGACTTTTTTCTTTTTTCTTTTTTCTTTTTCCACCTCCTTCTTCCTCCTCCTTCCAGACCGCCGCTCCTGCTGCTTCATCCTTCGCTCCATCCTCCTTCCGTCGGCGCCCGGTGATGGCCATGACTCGGCCTGGCGAGCTCGAGGCGGTTGGTCCCGGCGATCTCGGGCTCGCCCGAGACCGACGAGTGACGAACTTGCCAGATCCAGGTGAGCTTGAGCTCGGCCACGGCCGGCGAGCTCGAGGCTTGCCAAATTAGCGAGCTCCGAGCTTCGCCGAATCCAGCGAGGTAGGAGCTCGTCGGCTTCGTTTGAGCCGAGGCTAGCCGATCTGGTGAGCTCGAGCGCCACGCCATGGCCGAGATCGACTAGATTTGGTGAGCCCGAGCTCGAGCTCAGATAATAAAACCATCTCAAATGGAAGTTGTGATCTCTCTTGGTCCGAATATGCATCCATTATCATGGGTTTCCTCGTGCAGAAAATCAAGCCTCGGCTCGGACGAAGGTGCAGAAAATCGAGCCTCGATTTTCCTAGTGCAGAAAATCAGAACAATGGGCCTGGGAAACTTTCAATGTTTCGATTTTTGGCAATGGAGAACGAATGTGAAGCGAGCCTTGATTTTCTGATTTCTGGCGATGGAGAACGAAGGTGAAGCTCCTGGGTTTCCTCGTGTAGAAAATCGCAGCCTTCCTCGTCCTCATGCTCCGCCGTCGTCGCTGTGGCTACGCGCTGCTCTTTCATGGCTTCGGCGGAGCTCGCTAATTTGGAAAGCCTCGAGCTCGCCGGCCATGGCCGAGCTCAAGCTCACTTGGATCTGGCGAGTTCGTCACTCGCCGGCCTCGGGCAAGCCCGAGATCGTTGGGACCAGCCGCCTCGAGCTCGCAGGGTCGAGTCATGGCCATCACCGAGCGGTTGACGGAAGGAGGACGGAGCAGAGGATGAAGCAGCAGGAGCGGCGGTCTGAAGGGAGGAGGAAGAAGGAGGTGGAAGGAGAAAAAAGTAAAAGGTCCTAAAAATTATATTAAAATTTTAAAAAATAATATTAAAATATTGGATCACCGGCCGGCCGGCGTCCACGTCAGCGCCGGCCGGCCAAAATTCACTGGATAGACTTAAATGGCACAATTACAAAAGGTTTAGGAATGAATTGGCAATAAAAAAAGGTTTAGGACTGAATTGGCATAACTGCGAAAGGTTTATGACTTTTTTGGTAATTTTCCCCCTTCTCGAGATCACTAAACACCATATGGAGGTTCTTCTTTCTTTCTCGATATCCTCTCTATCAATTATCGTATCAAGAAAATAGCCTCAATGGTAGATCTTTTTGGCATAAATCCAAATTGATTGACAGAAACCTTCGTCTCTATTGTCAAACGATGATTAATAACTCTTTCTCACAACTTCATTGTATGGCTCATAAGCTTAATGCCTCTATAGTTGGAACAATTTTGGATATTCCCCTTGTTCTTACAGATAGGCACAAGTATACTCTCCCTCCATTCATCAGACATCGTATTTCTTTGTATAATGCGAGATAAATAAACAATTTGTTAATTTTAAAGAGTCTAGTAGGTTTCATCTTATCCTTTAAATCAAGGGTTAATATTACGAAAAATTCCCAAGCTATTATATTTATAATAAATTTACCCAAAACTATTTTTTGATCACCAACAATCCTAAATCGGTACACTCATGACAAACTTATTCCAAACCATTTTTTCTTTGTACCGTAGCAAACCCCAAACTGATACGCGCGTGATAAATTTATTTTAAACTATTTTTTTACCACGAAAAATTCCAAACTGATACACCTTTGACAAATTTACCCCAAACTAAATTTTTTGACGACTGAAAATCTTAAACTGGTATACTGTGACAAATTTACTCTTTCGTTAACTTATGTTAAATCAAGTTAATATCGCGAAAAATCTCAAATTGATACACACTGTGATAAATAAAGGGTAAAAATCTCAAATTGGTACGCCTGTCAACTGCCATGTGTCATCTAATTCAACAATTTGATTGTAAAATTTATAGAAAAACCAAATGAGGGTAAATTTATCACAAGTGTACTTGACGATAAAAAGATAGTTTCGGATAAATTTGTCATAGGCGTACTGGTTTGAAATTTTTTCATGATCGAAAAAAATATCAATTTAGAGTTTTTTTATGGTATTAATCCTTAAATCAATACAGACTCTAAACTCAAATTCATTTCCTATTATATATCCATCGCAATATTTCTTTCCTTTATATTGAAAAAGCATCTCGATCTAGAAGATGACTGACCTTTATATAACAAGAAGACACATGCCCTAATGAAAAGCTTCGTGAAGGGCTTCCTTGCTCTGCAAATGGAGAGTAAGATAAGGGGGGAACATGTTAAGAGTTGGAATGATTTTTGGATTTTCATGAGCAAGCTAGGGAATCGAGGTGCTTGGACGGACCAAATCGAAGGAGAACCTTGATAAGATGAGCACTATTATATGACGGGAAGGACAGGAACAGTTTGGGATTTGGTAAAATAGTCCAAACACAGAGAGCTCACCCTCCGGGGGGAGTTCACACTACAGATGGAGCGGACAAATAGTCCACGTATTGGAAAACCAACTCACCTCTAAATCGATTTGGTTCAAAACCCAAATTGGTGCTTTGGAGCCAGTTTCGGGCCTTGGAATTCGCAGAGAAACATTGGACAAGGATTTGTCATGTTTGGCCAAGAAGATGAAGTGTTAGATCAGGCGAGATTTATTAATATTTCTTATATTATAGATTGTTTTTTTTAGCGTTTGGATTTTTAACTAGGATAAGACTGGATATGATATAGGATATGAAATTTAGAACATTTTGCTATGTCATGTCCAATATATGGTGAATCCCATTAACAAATTCGGATATTTTTGGATCCTATTATGTTCATTGTTTTAGTGTGAAATGTCATAATAATGGATATGAACTTTAAGATGCTGGAACGGGTGTTTGTCACCCTATTTCCATGGCACTTTCTGACAAGAATCTCTTATGGTTCACTGCGGAAAAATCCATAAATGCACAAACGAAGATAATATTCATCAACCAATCCATAATTATTATACAATGTAAATAGCAAAGGAGCTCATTGCGACATTTTTGAGCCACAGGTCCAACTATGACAAGAAATACAAACGGATTACACCAACATTTACGAGGCAGATCAGTCAGGAGTGCCGAATCTAGTAAGAGAGAGAAAACATAATACTTCACCTTTGTAATTCTAAAAAGGGCCTAATACCCAAAAAACCTTTAACTTTAGCATTTGTGTCAATTATATCCAAAACTTTTTTTTGTCTCATAAAAAACCCCTAACATTTGTTTTTGTCCCAATTCTACATAAAATTTTTACTTTTGTCTCAATTTTACCGACTTAGTACCAAAAAAACCCTCAACTTTTACTTTTATCCTAATTCTACCAAAAACTTGTACTTTTGTCCCAATTTTATCAGCCTAGTACAAGAAAAAAACCCTCAACTTTTATTTTTGTCCCAATTTTACCAACCTTCAACTTTTACTTTTGTCCAATTTTACGGGTGTTGACACCTGATTTTTTTATCAGTCTTTCATAGTTTATTTTTTAAAAATTCATAAAAAATATATAAAAAGTTAAAAAATTAAAAAAATCATCTTTGGTAGCCTTGACCAAGCTAAAGGAACCATTTTTGACAAAAAATAATTTTTCAATTTTTTAATATTTTCCAAAAATAGAAAAATACATGAAAAATGAAGAAAAATAGCATTCGATGTCGTAAAAATATAGAAAAATAGTCAATATTTTTATTTTAATTTTATTTTCATTTTGAACTCATAAATAGTGAAAATTCAAGTTCAATTGCATGTGTTTCTTCACAACGCATAGAGTTGAATTTGGCAAAAAAAATATCATTCGAGTCTTTTAATTTGTAAATTTCTACATCTTTTTTAGTCTTGATGTCCAATTAGATCGACCACCATCTACAATAAATGCCCCTTGCTGAATATTTTCGTTTTTGTGTCACATGATTTCATGGTGTAAAATGCCGAGTGGATCCCCAAATATAATCGGGTTGGCATGAGCTCGATAGCTCGTCCAAGACCAAACCAGGGCACGGCGAACCCCATGTGAGTACTCTCGAACTCCTGCGATGCTTCCTCATGCTTTTCTTAGGTTAGATCGAGTGTAGAACGGCCAGGACAGCTAAATCATTCTTGAGCTGTGATTGATAAATAGGGCATTACTAGGAATGCCATGTGATTTATTTGCATATCTAGATTCCTTGAGTTGCGCATTTTGTTACTGATTGTGATTGCTAGGATAATCACTCCTATCTGCATGAATTTCTAGATTTATGGTTCATACCTTACTCATCCGCATGAATCTCATGCTAGAAAATTTAGTCAACTTAGGTACCGAAAGGGCGTCAACTCTGACGGTTGGCGTAACTAAGTCCCCGAAACCATTTCTCTGGTTCTCGCAGAATTGAATAGAAACTCCCAACTATTCGATTGGGTGGTCCAATCATACCCTAAAAAAATGATTGGTGGCGACTCCATGGCATGCACACTTAGCACATGTCACTAGACCACACTGAAAGTCGATCACGCATACCTCCGTTGCGATTTGGGTAATGGGCCTTGGGAGAGGCCCGCGTCCGACCAGACAAGACGGCCCATTAGCCCTCGAGAGCCCGACAACCTCAAGAGGGTCGCGACAGACTGGCGACTCCGCTGGGGACTGGTTCTTAACCATTTAGTGGACTTGAGCCGATTAAAAAGTTGATTGATTCTTCTAACCTAATTTTATGCAGATGCTCTCGAAAGTGAGGTGTATATGCTAACGAATGTGTTAGATGTTTTTGTAGACGGGAGAAATAAGGGGTGAAGTGCTTGTTAACTTTGTTTTATGCAGGCAAGAGTTTTGGATGTATGATTGTGTGGATATTTATATTGAAGCGGTGATTGTTAAATAAAATGCATGTTTATTGCTTTAGCACGACACAATGAATACACACAATTGCGCCTAAAACCCCAGGCGCCCTCTTTAGGAACACAATAGAAGGAATTGAAAATGGAATCTCCGTGAGGAAAAACATGGGGTAATCCACTTTTCAATTCCGCTCACTTCGAACTATGGATTAAGTCCCAATGCAACGATAGTTGTGCAATGGAATCGACTCTTCCCAGAATTCGAGGTAAGAACCTTGGCTTTAAGTACCAAGCCCTATCTTTTGATTTTTAGGAGTTTTCCCTCACTTGTCTCATGCGTTTGTCTATGGAAGGTTAGTATACCTAACACTGTACAGAGAAGCTTGATTTTCTCTTAAGTTTGGTTGGTAAGACTTTTCTATCCCTCGAACTTGTTATAGCTCATAATCATTATATTCATTGCATAATTCCGGTGATTGAATTAAATGCCATTTTGAGGATAGATAGGTGTGTTTTCCTCCCAATGTTCTTGATGGAAGACGAAGATGGTGTCATCCCATTACGAGCGCCAAGTGGACAAGAAGAGCCTGTTATGGACATCATTGAGGTATCATCTAATGAAGATGACGATTTGGAATAGGTGATTCTGAAGTCACGTCTCAAAGATCGAAACTGGGGCATCTCTAAGTAGTTAAAAACAGGTAGAGAAGAGAAGTCTTTTTGTGGATAAACGCGGTGGGAGGTTCCTTTATTCGATCATAAGCAAGATTAAAAAATCAAGATGTACACGCTCGAATCATCAATGTCAAAGAGCAGCTTGCCTAGGTTGAGAGTGGTCAGGTGTTCGAGAAAGTCAGCCATACAGAAGTTGAGACACACATATTAGAGCTTTCATTCATTTCGCTCAATCGAGGGACCTTAAAAGCAGATCATACAGATCATCGAGGTGGAAAAGTAAAACTGAAATGAGCCCTAATTAGCATCACAAAGGAACCCAGTTGGCCCTCCATATTATTGATGCTTTGCCTATACTCACCTCCTCGAGACTCGAGATCTACAAGCTTAAGAAGAAGGCGTTTACATTCCCCTTTAAGCTCGGCAACCTTGGTCCCGTGATCTTCGGCGGCTATTTCCAAGTCCCGAACTAGTCCTCTCCCATGGGCTATATCCGCGGTAATGCTGTCAAGCCTTTCTTCCTGCCACTCACATTGAAACTTCAACACGACATTACGACGGTCGTGCTCATATGTGGTCAGGGATAAGGCCAAGCGCTCCACCAAATTTCCCCTCTCGCGAAGCAACATCGAGACCCGCTCGTTGGCGAACTCAACAGCCTTTCTGTGACTATCGGCCACAAGGTTGGCCAACACCAAGCAGTTGGACCGATCCTCATAGCGAGCTCGCAAAACGTGAGCCACGGTAACTTCTCGATGAGCGACACGGTAAGTCTCTAAAAAGTTTATAAAGAGGGTTGGGAAGATTCTATATTCCCTCTCTAAATTAGTGCCCTCGATAGAGGTGGTGTCTATTTCCACGAGCAAAATGCGAATTTCATCTTCAATTTCTAGGTGATCGGCTATATGAGCATAGCCTCGACCTAGGAGGTTATAGAGTTTTTCGCACTGGGTCAAAATTTCAGCCGAGAAAGGGCGAATAGGAGAGGAGGTCATTTTCGTTGGAGTGAGGGAGAAGAAGATGGGTGTGGTAGAGTGATTAAAATACGAAAAGGCAATTATGTAAGAGCGTTAATCTTCTCTGCATTAACTCCTCCTTTTATAGCAACTCGAGGATGAAGAAAGGTCACAGCAATAATGCTCATGGAGCCAAGTTAATTGGGTAAAGCAATGGTGGCTCTTTCGGTGAACCATCAGATCCGTCCCAGCCCGCGATTTCAGGTTTGATAAATCTAAAAAAGTTGTAAAAAGATATGTCAGTGCCACCATATTAAAATTGAGCGAGAGTTAAGCGCAACTATCGAAAAAAGTTGCAAAAGGATTTGGCGGTCCCATCATATTAAAAAACTGAGCGGGAGGCGAGCGTAGTTCCACCTTTTTGAAAATAAATGGGAGACAGACATGGATATCGAGAAAAGGAAATCGATTTGGTGTCCCTCCACGTTGAAATGAAGAAAGAAGACGACAAAGCGAGAAATACGAAATCTTGGGAGAAACGCTTGCCTGATGATCTTCATCCATGTTTAAAGAACGTTTCTTGGGCATACAGAACCACTCAAAAGAAAATTTAGAGAGAGTGAGCATACATGAGAGAGTAGAGAACCCTGAGTGAGCAAAAATTGATCGAACATTTTTCGATCCAACATGTTTGAGGGTTACCGTCAGTTGCTAGAGGCGACTGATCCAAAAATCTCAGAAAATGAACTATTGAGAGATCTCGAAGATTCCAGGATCGCGTCTGGTACCAGAACCACAGAACCCAACCCTTTCGGCAACGAAGTTCAGGATCTCAGCAGCGACGACAACAGTAGCAGCGATGGTCAATCCCGAAAAAGGAAACGTCGCCAGTGCCACACTCAGAATGAAATCCAAGAGCTTGAAGCTTTCTTTAGTGAATGCCCTCTCCCGAACATGAAACAAAGAAATGAATTGGGCCAGAAGCTAGGGATGAAACCTTTGAGGGTCAAGTTTTGGTTTCAAAATAAGCGAGCCAAATTGAGGGCTCAACACAGACGTCAAGAACTTGCGATTCTAAAGGAGGAAAACGAAAAGCTTCGAGCGGAGAACATGAGGTATAAGAAAGCTCCCAGCACTATCGCTTGCCTTAATTGTGGTGGCCCTGTCACTCTCGGCGAAATGTTCCTTGATAAGCCTTATATGAGGATTGAAAATGCTCATTCACCACCCCACTCCCTCGAACCATCTTTGATACAATCGGATTTTGTTGGAGATATGCATGAACAAATCAATTCTACGAAGTCAATACCGATGCCTTCTAAAGGATGGGATATGCGTCACCATGATTGGAGTTTCCTTAACGATGAGCTTACTATCACGACCGACCAATCCAAAGCTGATGAATTCCCTCCACAACAATTTCCGGCTCGATCAAATCCTATTGGAAATAGGCCAGAGAGCAATAGCCAAGTTGTCAACACTGTTCCGGGTCGCAAGAAGACGAGGGTCAATTGGTCTCCCGAGCTTCATCTCAAGTTCCTTAGTGCGGTTCAGCAACTAGGGATCAACTCAGCATATCCAACGCGCATACTTGAGATCATGAACATACCAGGACTCACTAAAGATGGAGTCGCGAGTCACCTCAAGAGCTACAGAAGGGCGCTAAGACAGCGCCACACAGCACTGAACCTGAAAGAACTCAACTTGTGCCTAAACACTAGGCATGGCCACAACTACAATGCCCCTGAAGTAAGAAATACCCTGCCGAATCTAGGCACCGACCAAGCTGGTAGCAGCACCATCGACTACTTGGGCGCTAATCAGAATATTCCCCCGAATCATCTCAGCACCACTCAAGAGTATATGCCACAAGTGCAGCAGGTACGAACTCCTTGATTTGAGCAGCAACTTTTCGCTAGTGCTCTTCCTATCGCCGAGCAACATATTGCGCCTAGTGTTCAAAGATCTGCCTGGCTTGGGCGTATGATTTCGGAAGATCAAGCGGGGGGATGCTTTGAGGATTTTTGTTTCTCCCATCCCCAAATGGAAGGTGCTTTTGATAGTGAACCGATCAATCATCCTCTTATAATCTCGAGCAATGACGAAGGTTCTAGCTCGAAGAATCAGATCGCTCACAACAGAAACAGGAATCCTTCGCCACCAAGCAATGATGGTCAACCCGAATATCAGTTGCTCGAAGAATCAAAAGATTTCCTTGATGAGGAGCTCCATATCTGGATCGATCAGTTTAAAACTGATGGACTTATGAAGTTATGATCCAAAATGGCGATTATATATCTGATTCATGGTGTAACTGGCTGATCACCGAGAATCTTCAAGGGACCTAGGCACATGTGACTGGATGTATCATTAATCTTTCTGTCATAAAGTCTTCCATGCGAGATAATCTTCCTTAATGCCTAGAGTTAATCTGGGGCAGCGATCAGTACTACCTGCGAGCATCATCATGCTCGAGTGCGACAATCCCTTGTTAGATTAGAGTCGAGACGAATCAATTGAACGCCACGAAGAAAAACATTTAAAGGCTTCACATAGGAAAATGTGAGTAAAAGCCCGAGCGAGCTCAAAGACGGTTAGCTCTGTATCGTTCCAAGGGACCTTTAGTCGTTATGAACTCTAAATTGAGCTTGTTTCATTCTCAATGGGGGTCGCTAACTGCTTCGAGAATTTTATAACAAAAAACGAACCAGTTAGGGACGCCAATAGTGCTGTGTCTTGGTAGTCAGTGAAATGGCAGTGGTACGAAACGTCAGGAGTTCGATCTCGGGATTGAAAAATCGTTTTATCAGTTGGTCTATCACTCGATGAAGTTCAAAGAGATTCGACGCAGATGACTATAGAACTTGGGGCAATTCGAAAATCATCGATTCATTTTCATCAAGCGGCGAAGTTGGTATTGTAAAATGTGAAGCGCGCAAATGACAAATCCGAAGCAGAAGGAGATGAATCATGATTCGCTTATCCAAGGTCGGGATTTCAACCTTCGACTAAAGCCAAATCTAGGATGAGTTTTTGATCTTGCCCACTCAACAAAACCCATCTCTACTGAAAATGGGGGCAAACCATTCCTACATCCAGAAAGCATGTCGAAGCCGAAGACATCAGATTCATCGTTTAGTCTGTGGGGCAAGTCCCCCAAGCGATAGTTATCATCCGCAGAGCGTAATGGAATCCATCCTTTCAACGTAAAACGCATTTGGCCGCGGAGCCACCCATTTGGTAAAAAGAACGTATCGTTCCTAAATGATTTTCAATCAGATGCGGGGATAATGTTCTCTCATTTTCCTCTCAGGTGATGAATAGAGACGAGGCACCCAAGAAGCCATGCATTCAAATAACAAAACAGCGCATGAAACACGCCCAAAAAGATGAATGAATCTCCTCCGACGTAAATCCTTGAGGTGGATTCGTTGCCCAACCAGACGAAGAAATCATGGCCACAAGCTTGAGGGCCGGCTTCTGCAATCCCCACATTGGCATGCAGAATGGAATTCAAATCAAGAGTAAAGTAGTATCGTCCCAATTTATTTTGAATTTGGAAACCCAAAATAATGCTTAATATTTATCCTTGACAGGAGCTCGCCATCAGGGCAGACATATTTTCACAACCCTTGTACACTCGTTGGAGCATATGACGAAGGGTAAGATGTATCGTTCCAATTTTTGCAAAGTTTTAGAATATACAATGACATATCCCTTTTATATCTCCAGGATCTCCAGCCTCGATGGGCAGGTAAGTATCCCTTTTCCCAATTCATTGGAGATTAAAAACTTTCAGAATTAATTCGATTCTCACATCTAAAAAGACATAGAATTCTTACTTCATTGACATTCATGTTTTAAAACAAGAGATTGTCTGAACATGAATTACACATATATGGTGCATCACAAAATCCCTTTGAAGGATAAATCTTGATGAAATGAAATGAATTTTTCCAACAAGAGTCGTTTGAACTGTTCAAAAGGGTATTTTCTCATAAGAGAAGCGAGCCTAATCCAAACACGTCCCATACACACTTGAGAGATGAGGAGATTGGAAATGATTGAGAAACCTTAACCTATGGACATAAGGGTCATTCGCAACGATTACATGGATCGAGATGACAGAGGCATTTATTTCTTCATTCCAAACACTACAGATGCCCATTGAGAACCCCATTGAACGGCGATTTTCATTCTCAACCCTGTCAAGAACCACCCCACATTGGGGCAAATGAAGGTTAGTCCAACAGTATCAGAAACTAAATGGTTAGAAATTTTCTTGCTCGGACTAACATAAATTTTTGTGTGTTGTTTATATGATAATCCAAGTGTTATAGGATGACGAGAATAATTCATTTCTCTATCCTACACACTGTTATCCTTTGCACGACCATGTTGAGCCATCAAATTCATTTCATCAACCTATTGGTGATCATTGCATATTCCAAAGCAAAGGCAACATCATTCTAGGAACGGAAGCATGCCAAAGTTTAAGTTGCATATCTAGCATGATTGCTGAAAATCCTAGCTCCAAAAGAAAAGAAAAACACGGGATTAAAAAAAGGGGAAAAGAAAAATCCCTAGACATCAAGAAAAAGCAAAGTGCCTGGTAAAAAGCAAGGCCGATGTCCATTCAAAATATCCCCAGTAAAGTCTAGAGAGATGATGAAAAGACCCTCCAAAGGAGTCAGATGAAGATGACTACTCCCCAAATGATGTCGTGCTCAAATAGCAAACACACAAACAGATGGTCTCTTAATGCAACAAGAGACGCTTTTAAACATCCTTGTGCGCTCTAAAAGAGGAGTGTACACTTCAAGAAATGGAGATGTTCTTCGAAGGACATGTGGCAAATTTGCAATGATCACCAATGTCAAACCCTTCACAATTTCTAAGCAAAAAACAAGCCTTTTTCGGTCCCCAATCCTTCCAATGTTACAATCCTGAAGCAGTCTTCTCTGACTAAGACACTTGGGTTAATGTATAACTTAGCTCAAAGAAGTACGAGCAAGACTATTTCTTTCTCATTTTGCAGGGTTCTTGACTTGTAAACCCGGAGCAGATAGTGAAAAATTTCGTTCAACGGCCTTGACTCAAAAGTGAGTCCCCATTGGAAACCGATATCCAAGCCTAACACTACGGTCCCGTGAAAGACCTCCTGATTGATCGAAATGTATGCGTTGCGAATGATCCTGAAACCCAGGCACAGGTCGGTAGGAAATTGAGAACTTTCCCTATTAAAGATCATTATCACAGAGCAGTGAGGAGCCTTCTTGGATGAGAAATACTCCAATGGATGTTTTGAGCAAACTCTTTTTGAAATTTTCAAATTATTTGATCTAGAGTTTCCATGCAAGGAATTTATGATAACATCTGTATGTGGCAGGAATGTTTTGGATAACCTCCAACAATCAAAATGCACATTTCATAACTAAAACTTAAGTCGTAGAATTTTTTCAGTTAGACAATTATTGTCTTCCCAAAGATTACTAACATCTTCTTGGCGAGGAAAATTTTTTCAGGTCTAAGCTTTCTGCAGGACTTTTGGCCACCCTAAAGACTAGGTGCGTCATCCTTAAGTGAGGCCTTTTAGTAGGCAAATCTTTTCTAAGACCGATCCACAGAATGATCGAGTCTCCGACTAGCCCCGAAGAGCGGGTACGTCATCCTTTGATTCATATCAATTTGGAATTTCATAAATGGTAGAAACTGCCTGAAGGGTCAACTCAATGGTAGAAACCGCATGAAGGGTCAATCAATGGTAGAAAACGCCTGAAGGGTCAGCACAATGGTAGAAACCGCCTGAAGGGTCAATGTATGGTAGAAACCGCCTGAAGGGTCAATCAATGGTAGAAACCGCCTGAAGGGTCAATGTATGGTAGAAACCGCCTGAAGGGTCAACCAATGGTAGAAACCGTCTGAAGGGTCAATGTATGGTAGAAACCGCCTGAAGGGTCAACCAATGGTAGAAACCGCATGAAGGGTCAACTCAATGGTAGAAACCGCATGAAGGGTCAATGAATGGTAGAAACCGCCTGAAGGGTCAAAGGACTGGTAGAGACCGCCTGAAGGATCAACCCAATGGTCCGATCCACCATACGGATCAAAACCTTGATGAATCCCGAACGCGGGAGGAGTCGTTTTCCCTAATAAGTCTTACATTAGGCAAGCCATTTCTAGTTTAGTCCACCACACGGATCAAAACCCTTGGCAAATTCCCAAATGTGGGATGCGTCTTCCTTAGGTTCCTATCAGTTAGGAATCCCATTATGGTTTGACCTACCATACAGGTCAGAGCTTAACATCCCTATGACACTCCGATGACGAGTCCTTAGGAATCTACTTGAACCCATCAGACACAGCAAATACCGCAAGCATTCGGCAGGTAAGGGGCATGGAAGTCTATCTACTCCTTAACTTTCTTACATCATATCAGGGAATTGAATGAGCACATCTCTTTTTAAGGAAAAGCACACATTGATGGGCATGAAAATTGGATGTCATGATTTCTTTTCTTTTCTTTTCTTTTCCCAGTCGAGTCGATCGGAACACAGGTGTCACCTTGTCTTTGAGAGAAACCTCTGACGAAATTCCTCTCAAAGAGGGGCAGCTGTTGACACCTGATTTTTTATCAGTCTTTCATAGTTTATTTTTTAAAAATTCATAAAAAATATATAAAAAGTTAAAAAATTAAAAAAATCATCTTTGGTAGCCTTGACCAAGCTAAAGGAACCATTTTTGACAAAAAATAATTTTTTAATTTTTTAATATTTTCCAAAAATAGAAAAATACATGAAAAATGAAGAAAAATAGCATTCGATGTCGTAAAAATATAGAAAAATAGTCAATATTTTTATTTTAATTTTATTTTCATTTTGAACTCATAAATAGTGAAAATTCAAGTTCAATTGCATGTGTTTCTTCACAACGCATAGAGTTGAATTTGGCAAAAAAAATATCATTCGAGTCTTTTAATTTGTAAATTTCTACATCTTTTTTAGTCTTGATGTCCAATTAGATCGACCACCATCTACAATAAATGCCCCTTGCTGAATATTTTCGTTTTTGTTTCACATGATTTCATGGTGTAAAATGCCGAGTGGATCCCCAAATATAATCGGGTCGGCATGAGCTCGATAGCTCGTCCAAGACCAAACTAGGGCACGGCGAACCCCATGTGAGTACTCTCGAACTCCTGCGATGCTTCCTAATGCTTTTCTTAGGTTAGATCGAGTGTAGAACGGCCAGGACAGCTAAATCATTCTTGAGCTGTGATTGATAAATAGGGCATTACTAGGAATGCCATGTGATTTATTTGCATATCTAGATTCCTTGAGTTGCGCATTTTGTTACTGATTGTGATTGCTAGGATAATCACTCCTATCTGCATGAATTTCTAGATTTATGGTTCATACCTTACTCATCCGCATGAATCTCAGGCTAGAAAATTTAGTCAACTTAGGTACCGAAAGGGCGTCAACTCTGACGGTTGGCGTAACTAAGTCCCCGAAACCATTTCTCTGGTTCTCGCATAATTGAATAGAAACTCCCAACTATTCGATTGGGTGGTCCAATCATACCCTAAAAAAATGATTGGTGGCTGTCGCGACCCGTCCGAAAGCGGACGCGGCTAATGGATTACCGATCGCGGGTCTTGGATCGGCGCGGGCCCTCCTAGGCCCATACCAAATCGCGGCGGGAGTATTTTTCAGAAGGATTCGACGATAAGAGTCGATCGCTTTCGACCTTAGTGTGGTCGTGGTGGCATGTGCAACTTGTGCATGCATTTGGAGTCGCCACCGGTCTTTCTTGGAGGGTAGACCGGAAACCTTACTGATCGATTGGGAGAGATCGATCAGTTCTACGGAACCAGAGTTTTTGGGTTCGGGGACTTGGTTACGCTGGTGTCGTTACCAACGCCCTTTCGGTACCTAACGCTAGTGATTTTCCTAACTAAGATTTCATGCAGGCGCAATTTTGGGTGATGTAAGTCTGACTTTGCACATTAACCAGTTTAACATGCTCACGTAATCATAATAAATAAATAGATGTCAATCACATAAACATCTATCCTACGTGGTGATCATGGAATTATGATTTAATGGGTCTCGAGCCAATGAGACCACATTTAATCATTTTAATATTTTAATAACGGAGAGCCGCTCTTCGCTTCTTCTTGGTTTCTTGAACTCTTCAAGAATTGGGCCCCAAAGAGCTCGCCGACTTAAAAGGCTCCCCCACGTAATCCTCGTAGCATTTACATCAACAATTGACTATGCTAAAAATAAAGATTACATGAAAAATAAAAGGAGTACGCAGCCTCCATTTAATAACTACAACCCCAAATATATAAATAATCATCATACATTCATATATACATCAATCACATTGATTAGGGATTTTTCCATGATCACCAACCTTCCACGTAAGTAATAAATTCACAATTTAAAACTTAGGAAGGCACAATAAAAATTCTACGTTGAATCATATTCAGAATTTTTATGTAAAATAAGATAGCCATAAATTTTCGATTCAAAATTGATTTAGTCTCAATTTTTGCTACGTTGATTAATTTATCATATAAAATAATCAACCTCCATTAGCCATGTAAGACGAACAATTCGTTAATACATATTGGCCATAGTATTACAGAAATTGCAAAAAATCAATTAAATGCACGAAAACACCTAAGGATCGGCTTTGATACCACTGTTGGGATCCACGTAACACGTAGCGGAAATAAATAACA
This sequence comes from Rhodomyrtus psidioides, assembly GCA_021437785.1. Lineage (NCBI taxonomy): Eukaryota > Viridiplantae > Streptophyta > Magnoliopsida > Myrtales > Myrtaceae > Rhodomyrtus > Rhodomyrtus psidioides. The sequence goes on along the minus strand of JAILYB010000015.1, from coordinate 4,110,163 downwards.
ACCCATACATGTATCTCCAGAAGCGTACTTCGTGCATTTCAATCGAAAAAAATCACAAAGCCTCAAAGAGAGTAAATAGATTACCTCTCGTAGCGTGCTTGAACGGAGGTGTCGGTTCGATGTTCTTCGATCTCAGCCTCCACAAGTGTTAGGCATCTAGTTCGGACGCACCACCAATTGACGAACGGGGAGACGACTAATAACTCCACAACAATTGTGCTAGCAATATGCGGAATCAATATTCCGAACTTAGCATATTTTGCTCACTCAAGATGATGAGAATATAGAGAGTGTTTGTGTTCTTCCCTCTAAGCTCTCAAAAATTTGCACACTCTACAAAATGTCTCTCCCCTCAACCTCAAAACTCTTGCCATCCTTTTATAGCCAAAAATACCTTCCAATAAATTGTATTTAAAAATAGTACTAACAATTATAAATTCTATCTAAAAATAGCACTCACAAATAAATGACATTTAAAAATAGCACTAACAATAGCACTCACAATTTATAATACAAAAATGCTATTTAAAAATAGCACTAACAATAGCACTCACAATTTATAATACAAAAATGCTATTTAAAAATAGCACTAACAATTATAAATTCTATCTAATAATAGCACTCACAATTTATGATAAATAAATGCCATTTAAAAATAGCACTAACAATAGCACTCACAATTTATGATAAATAAATGTCATTTAAAAATAGCACTAACAATAGCACTCACAATTTATAATACAAAAATGCTATTTAAAAATAGCACTAGCAATAGCATTCACAATACAAAAATGCTAAAAAAAAAGGCACTAACAAAGGTGTTAAAAATAATAACCATTATTATTATTACAAGAGTTAAAGAGGTTACCAAACAGTACAAATATGCATAACGTATAAATACGTATGACGTATAAATACGTAGAGCATACGTATACATCCGTGAAACCGGGGACTAATTGAAAGAAAAATGTGCAATTAAGCCATTTTGGTAAAAATTGATTAAATTGGAGGGCAAATTGACCTAATTGCACTTTAAGACTTTAGAATCCAATGTCATAGCTTATAAAAAGTGAGAATTGAAAACTAAAAGACTCGAAAAGGATTTTTTTTTTTTTTTAGGCTCGGTTCGGGTTTATGTTTGTGAAGGAATATAGTGACCCGAGCCGAATTTTTGAGATTTAAAGTGACACACTTGAAGAGGAAATTAAAGCAAAATTATCGAATATTTTTGGGTATTTTTCTGACCACCAATGGTATTTTTCTGATTTTTTGGGTATTTTTATAATTAAATAAACTCGAAAAATATTAAAAATACCGAAAAATATTTTTTGTTCAAAATTGGTTCCTAAGGCTAAACCAAGGCTTCCAAAGTTGATTTTGTGATTTTATGACCTTTTTTGATATTTTTAATTAATTTTAAAGAATAAAAATCACAATAATAAATGGTAAAAAATCAGGTGTCAACAGCTGCCCCTCTTTGAGAGGAATCTCGTTAGAGGTTTCTCTCAAAGATAAGGTGGCACCTGATTCCTAACCGACTCAACTGGGAAAATGAGAGAAGAAATGTTATGACATCGGATCCTTAAGGCTATTGATAAAAGCTCAAATCAATCCCCGGTTTGCTCTAACAATTTGAACATGGGCCGGAGTGAGAAAGGCTTACCTGAAGCTCACCTGTCGGATGCTGCCGGTTGCAACGACTTTCAAGAAGATACCTAGGACTCGTTTCAGAAAATCCTAGGGAGATTAAGTTCTGACCTGTATGGTAGGTCATACCATTATGGAATTCCTAACTGGTAGGAACCTAAGGAAGGCGCATCCCACACTTTAGGATTTGCCAAGGATTTTGATCCGTATGGTGGATCGGACCTTTGTGTTGATTCTTACGGCGGTACTTACCAATGAGTTGACCCTTATGGCGGTTTCTACCATGAGTTGACCCTTCAGGCGGTTTCTACCTTGGTTTGACCCTTCAGGCGGTATCTACCGTTGAGTTTAGTTTGACCCTTATGGCGGTTTCTACCAATGAGTTGACCCTTATGGCGGTATCTACCAATGAGTTGACCCTTATAGTGGTATCTACCATTAATTTGACCCTTCAGGCGGTTTCTACCTTGAGTTGACCCTTCAGGCGGTTTCTACCATAAGCTGACCCTTCAGGCGGTTTCTACATTGAGTTGACCCTTCAGGCGGTTTCTACCATTGATTGACCCTTTAGGCGGTTTCTACCATGAGTTGACCCTTCAGGCGGTATCTACCTTTGATTGACCCTTTAGGCGGTTTCTACCATGAGTTGACCCTTCAGGCGGTATCTACCTTTGATTGACCCTTCAGGCGGTTTCTACCATAAGTTGACCCTTCAGGCGGTTTCTACCTTTAATTTGACCCTTCAGGCGGTTTCTACCTTGAGTTGACCCTTCAGGCGGTTTCTACCATGAGTTGACCCTTCAGGCGGTATCTACCTTATTTTGACCCTTCAGGCGGTATCTACCTTCATTTGACCCTTCAGGTGGTATCTACCTTTGTTTGACCCTTCAGGCGGTGTCTACCATCAGTTTTGACTTTGAAAAGAGGTCTCATGACGAGGGTTCTCCACGTCCGATGAGACTGCCTAAATGAAAAGGGGTCTCATGACGAGGGTTCTCCACGTCCGATGAGATTTCCTGAATTTTGAAAAGGGGGTCTCATGACGAGGGTTTTCCACGTCCGATGAGACTGTTTGAATTTTGAAAAGGGGTCTCATGACGAGGGTTCTCCACGTCCGATGAGACTGCCTAAATTTTTGAAAAGGGGTCTCATGACGAGGGTTCTCCACGTCCGATGAGACTGCCTAAGTTTTGAAAAGGGGTCTCATGACGAGGGTTCTCCAAGCCCGATGAGACTGCCTAAATTTTGAAAAGGGGTCTCATGACGAGGGTTCTCCACGTCCGATGAGACTGCCTAAGTTTTGAAAAAGGGGTCTCTTGACGAGGGTTCTCCACGTCCGATGAGACTGTTTGATATTTTGAAAAGGGGTCTCATGACGAGGGTTCTCCACGCCCGATGAGACTGCCTAAATTTTGAAAAGGGGTCTCATGACGAGGGTTCTCCACGTCCGATGAGACTGCCTAAATTTTGAAAAGGGGTCTCATGACGAGGATTCTCCACGTCCGATGAGACTGCCTAAGTTTTGAAAAAGGGGTCTCATGACGAGGGTTCTCCACGTCCGATGAGACTGTTTGATATTTTGAAAATGGGTCCTAGGACGAGGGTTCTCCACGTCATGCTCGGACTTGGGTCTGTTGAGGCGACATTCTGGGAGCTGGGTTCTCCAGGTATCCTGCAAAAAGTTCAAACCTGAAAGATTTTTCTTCACCAAGAAAATGTTAATAATCTTTGGGAAGACAATAATTGTCCAATTGACAAAATTTTATGACTTAAGTTTTAGTCATGAAATGTGCATTTTGATGCTGGAGGTTATCCAAAACATTCTTGCAACATGCAAATGTGATCCCAAATCCCTTGTACGAAAAATCTGGATCCAACAATTTGAAGATTCCAAAAAGAGTTTGCTCAAAACATCAATTGGAATATTTCTCGACAATGAGGTCTTCTCACCTGTTTTGAGAAATTGTTTTTATAGGGGATACACTCAATTCCCTACTAACCTGTGCCTAGGTTTTAGGCTCACTTGCAGCGCATACATTTTGATCGGTCGGGAGGTCTTCCACGGGACCGTAATGTCGGGCTTGGTTATTGATCTTCAAGGGGGACCCGCCTTGGAGTCGAGGCCATTGCATAAAAATTTTCATCATCTGCTTCGGGTTTACAAGTCAAGAACCCTGCAAAATGTGAAAGAAATAGTCTTGCTCGTACTTCTTCGAGCTAAGCTATATGTTAACCCAAGTGTCTTAGTCAAAGAAGACTGTTTCAGGGTTATGATGTTGGTAGGATTGGGGACCGAAAAAGGCTTGTTTTTGGCCCAGAATTCATGAGGGGATTGACATTGGTGATCATTGCAAATTTGTCACCTGTCTTTTCCATTATGCATCTTCAATTTTTGAGGCGTGCAACCGCTTTTGAGGTGTGCACAAATTTTTTAGAGAGCGTCTCTGGCTGCATTAAGAGATTGACAACTCTGTCTGTGTCTTCGCTCCGCGGCTGACATCATTTAGGGGGCAGTCATTCTGACCTGACTCCTTTAGTGGTTTTTTTTTCTCTTCCCAACTAGGCTTTATTGGGGATCAATCAAACAGTTTTCACGAGCATCAGCCTTGCTTTTACCAGGCACTTTGCTTTTTCTTGATGCCGTGGATTTTTCTCATTCATTTTTGAAATCACACTTTTTCTCATCTTTATGGGATCATGTTAGACATATAGTCTAAACATGCTTTAAATATCAGTCCGGGAATTCTCTTCGTAATCCCTGAGTCTTGAATTCCTCCGTTTATGAGGTGATGATGCCTTTATCTTGGAATGTGCAATGATCACCAACGGGTTCATGAAATGGATTTGCAGGCTCAACTTGGCTGTGCAAAGGATATGGTGTGTGGGATAGAGAAATGAATGCTTCTCGTCATCCTATGGCACTTGGATTACCATATAAACAACACACAAAGATCGATGTTAGTCCGAGCAAGAAAATTTCTAACCATTTTCTCCTGATGCTGCTGGACTCACCTCCATTTTGCCCCGATGTAGGGTGGTTCTTGACAGGGTTAAGAATGAAAATCGCCGTTCAAAGGGGTTATCAACGGTCACCTGTAGTGTTTGGGGGATATGAAACGAATGCCTCCGTCGTCCCAACCCATGTAATGGCTGCGAATGGTCCCTACTTCCGTAGGTCCAGATTTTGCTGTCTGATTCGCTCCGCTTCTCTCTTAAGTGTGTATAGGACGTGTTTGGACTAGGCTTTGCCTCTCGTCTTTTGAGAAAACGTCCTTTTGAGAGTTTTGAACAACTTTTGATTGGAAAAATCTCTTTCGTTTTCCCAAAAATTTTACCCATCAAGGGGATTTTATGGTGCACCATGCACGTTCTTATTCATGTTCAGACAACCTCCTGTTTCAAAACATGAATGCCAATGAAATTTGAATTCTATGCCTTCTCTAGACATTAGATTCTGAAAGCTTTTCTTTTCTTTTTTTTATTCAACATCTTCAATGGATTGGGGAGAGGGATACTTACCTGTCCCCCGCGGTTGGAGATCCCTGAAAATGCGGAAGAAACATGTTATTGTCCGTTCAGAAATTTTCAAAAAATTAGAACGATACATCTTACCCTTGGTCATGTGTTCCAATGGGTAATACATGGGATGTGAAAACCCGTTTCGCCTTGATGGCGAGCCCCTATCAAAGACGGGAATTAGGTGTCAGCTTGCGTTCCAAAATTCCAGGCAAATTGGAACGATACAGCCTTATTCTTGCTTTGTGTTTCCATTTGAGCACAAACGCGCGGCTTGCAGAAATTGGCCATCTATATTGTGGCCATGATTCCTCCGTTTGGTTGGCGGTAAATCCTTCTCAAAGATTTGCCATGGAGGAGATCCATTTGTGTTTTTGGACGCGTTCCAGCGCCGCTCTTCAGAGTTCCTTTTATTCAAGGGAAAAAGAAAATTTTATCAAAATGCATGTCAAAGCATGTGACGTAGGAGCGATACTTTTTACCATCCACTAGGTCTTATAAACAAAGAGCATCTCCTGGAATCCTGACTTCTAAGGCCAATGATTCTATTCGCCTCCATGTTAGCGCGCTCTTTTCATTTGAGACTTTCAGCGCCAACGACTTCCTGCAAAATGAGTAAAAACTCATGTTAGGCATGTGGTCTTCGAAGACCAAATTGGAACGATACAAGGTTACCGTTCACCCAAATTCATATCTTGGGGTTTGATTCTGATACGGACGACTCTGTTATTGCGTCCATTGACTTTGCCAGAGGAGAAACGTCCGGCGTACAAATGATTCACTTGCCCCAGTTAGGCATGGTTTTGTTGTTTGTCATCTCTGGATTCGATGACCATGGTCTGATGCGCTTTCATGGGGGATCATGAGAGTTTGCCCCCGGTTTGGCTCCTCAAAGCAAATGGGGGGAACCTGCTCCCATTGATTTTTTGCAGATTCTGATCATCCATCTCGATTGTCAGAGTCCTTGATCAATTTTATCTGTCTCAAGACAGCTTGATATTCTTGGGATTCGTCATGTGGCGGTTTGGTGATTCTCTCGATCACAGTCGCCATTTGAGGTATTTGATGTTCCCTGTTTGTTATTTGAAAGCATTACATCCTGCGTCCTCTGCTCTTGATCATCATCTGAGAGGAAAAGAAAGGAAGCATTATTCCCATATCAAGAAAACAATCATTTTGGAACGATACGTCCTTTTACACTTGATTTGCATTCCGTTTTGCTGTTGCATATTGATATGCACAACATCTATCAAATTCCTCCATCCGTGCTTGAAGGTATTTGCAACGCCTACGGTTCATTTGCCCCAGCTGGGCGACGTCTGTTTTGTCATTTGAATGCATGAGCTTTTGGGTGCATTGTCTCTTTTATCACCTGAGATAAAAAAAAAATGGAGAAGAACTTATCCTCAGATCTGATTAAAAATCAATTAGGAACGACACGTCTTTACACTTGACCCGGCTGCCCCGGTCAAAAGGCATTTGCCCTCATCAGTTGACTCTCCAGGGTGGTCCAGCGCTTTTCCATGCCATCCTGGTTCGTTTAAACTCGCGACTGATTCTTCACACAAGTCTTTGGATTTTGATTCATAAGTGGTGCTGAATGACCTTTTGGTTTCGAGGTGTACCAATCATTCACATACATGCGCATGAGACCAGTGAGGTTTGACATTTAAGAATCAAAATAGGGTTTGGAACATAAGGCCAAGGCTCCCACTTCGAGTTCTAGAAAGGGTAGATTCCATTGCACAACTATCGTTGCATTGGGACCCAATCCATAGTTCGAAATGAGCAGAATTAAAAATGGATTACCCCGTGTTTTTCCTCACGGAGATTCCATTTTCAATTCCTTCTATTGTTTTCCTAAAGAGGGCGCCCGAGGTTTTAGGCGCGGCTGTGTGTGTTCATTGTGTCGTGCTAAAGCAATAAACATACATTTCATTTAGCAAACACCGCTTCAATATAAACATCCACACAATCATACATCCTAAACTCCTACCTGCATAAGACAGAGTTAACGAACACTTCACCCCTTATTTCTCCAATCTGCAAAAACATTTAACACCTCAAGGGTTAAAGTACGTACCTCAACTTGAAGAGCATCTGCATAAAACATGTCAGAAAAACCAATCAACTTTTTAATCGGCTCAAGTTCTCTAAGTCCCCAGCGGAGTCGCCAGCTGTCGCGACCCGTCCGAAAGCGGACGCGGCTAATGGATTACCGATCGCGGGTCTTGGATCGGCGCGGGCCCTCCTAGGCCCATACCAAATCGCGGCGGGAGTATTTTTCAGAAGGATTCGACGATAAGAGTCGATCGCTTTCGACCTTAGTGTGGTCGTGGTGGCATGTGCAACTTGTGCATGCATTTGGAGTCGCCACCGGTCTTTCTTGGAGGGTAGACCGGAAACCTTACTGATCGATTGGGAGAGATCGATCAGTTCTACGGAACCAGAGTTTTTGGGTTCGGGGACTTGGTTACGCTGGTGTCGTTACCAACGCCCTTTCGGTACCTAACGCTAGTGATTTTCCTAACTAAGATTTCATGCAGGCGCAATTTTGGGTGATGTAAGTCTGACTTTGCACATTAACCAGTTTAACATGCTCACGTAATCATAATAAATAAATAGATGTCAATCACATAAACATCTATCCTACGTGGTGATCATGGAATTATGATTTAATGGGTCTCGAGCCAATGAGACCACATTTAATCATTTTAATATTTTAATAACGGAGAGCCGCTCTTCGCTTCTTCTTGGTTTCTTGAACTCTTCAAGAATTGGGCCCCAAAGAGCTCGCCGACTTAAAAGGCTCCCCCACGTAATCCTCGTAGCATTTACATCAACAATTGACTATGCTAAAAATAAAGATTACATGAAAAATAAAAGGAGTACGCAGCCTCCATTTAATAACTACAACCCCAAATATATAAATAATCATCATACATTCATATATACATCAATCACATTGATTAGGGATTTTTCCATGATCACCAACCTTCCACGTAAGTAATAAATTCACAATTTAAAACTTAGGAAGGCACAATAAAAATTCTACGTTGAATCATATTCAGAATTTTTATGTAAAATAAGATAGCCATAAATTTTCGATTCAAAATTGATTTAGTCTCAATTTTTGCTACGTTGATTAATTTATCATATAAAATAATCAACCTCCATTAGCCATGTAAGACGAACAATTCGTTAATACATATTGGCCATAGTATTACAGAAATTGCAAAAAATCAATTAAATGCACGAAAACACCTAAGGATCGGCTTTGATACCACTGTTGGGATCCACGTAACACGTAGCGGAAATAAATAACAACCCATACATGTATCTCCAGAAGCGTACTTCGTGCATTTCAATCGAAAAAAATCACAAAGCCTCAAAGAGAGTAAATAGATTACCTCTCGTAGCGTGCTTGAACGGAGGTGTCGGTTCGATGTTCTTCGATCTCAGCCTCCACAAGTGTTAGGCATCTAGTTCGGACGCACCACCAATTGACGAACGGGGAGACGACTAATAACTCCACAACAATTGTGCTAGCAATATGCGGAATCAATATTCCGAACTTAGCATATTTTGCTCACTCAAGATGATGAGAATATAGAGAGTGTTTGTGTTCTTCCCTCTAAGCTCTCAAAAATTTGCACACTCTACAAAATGTCTCTCCCCTCAACCTCAAAACTCTTGCCATCCTTTTATAGCCAAAAATACCTTCCAATAAATTGTATTTAAAAATAGTACTAACAATTATAAATTCTATCTAAAAATAGCACTCACAAATAAATGACATTTAAAAATAGCACTAACAATAGCACTCACAATTTATAATACAAAAATGCTATTTAAAAATAGCACTAACAATTATAAATTCTATCTAATAATAGCACTCACAATTTATGATAAATAAATGCCATTTAAAAATAGCACTAACAATAGCACTCACAATTTATGATAAATAAATGTCATTTAAAAATAGCACTAACAATAGCACTAACAATTTATAATACAAAAATGCTATTTAAAAATAGCACTAGCAATAGCATTCACAATACAAAAATGCTAAAAAAAAGGCACTAACAAAGGTGTTAAAAATAATAACCATTATTATTATTACAAGAGTTAAAGAGGTTACCAAACAGTACAAATATGCATAACGTATAAATACGTATGACGTATAAATACGTAGAGCATACGTATACATCCGTGAAACCGGGGACTAATTGAAAGAAAAATGTGCAATTAAGCCATTTTGGTAAAAATTGATTAAATTGGAGGGCAAATTGACCTAATTGCACTTTAAGACTTTAGAATCCAATGTCATAGCTTATAAAAAGTGAGAATTGAAAACTAAAAGACTCGAAAAGGATTTTTTTTTTTTTTTAGGCTCGGTTCGGGTTTATGTTTGTGAAGGAATATAGTGACCCGAGCCGAATTTTTGAGATTTAAAGTGACACACTTGAAGAGGAAATTAAAGCAAAATTATCGAATATTTTTGGGTATTTTTCTGACCACCAATGGTATTTTTCTGATTTTTTGGGTATTTTTATAATTAAATAAACTCGAAAAATATTAAAAATACCGAAAAATATTTTTTGTTCAAAATTGGTTCCTAAGGCTAAACCAAGGCTTCCAAAGTTGATTTTGTGATTTTATGACCTTTTTTGATATTTTTAATTAATTTTAAAGAATAAAAATCACAATAATAAATGGTAAAAAATCAGGTGTCAACAGTGGCGACTCCATGGCATGCACACTTAGCACATGTCACTAGACCACACTGAAAGTCGATCACGCATACCTCCGTTGCGATTTGGGTAATGGGCCTTGGAAGAGGCCCGCGTCCGACCAGACAAGACGGCCCATTAGCCCTCGAGAGCCCGACAACCTCAAGAGGGTCGCGACAACGGGCCTAGTACTAAAAAAACCCTCAACATTTACTTTTGTCCCAATTTTTCTATCGTTAGCCTTCTGCCTATAATCACCGTTAGTTAATCTTACGTGACATTGTCACGTCATTAATGAATTACACCTCGACAAAACTAACATTAAAAAATTTCAAAATTCTCTTTTTTTTTTTGCTACCCCTATATATTATTGAGAGATATATAGTCACTAAAGACGGTGCATTTCGTATTCTTTTCGACACTTAACAGCCCAAAGAACGACTAGACATGGAGATATTCTGACGAATTTTTTAAAATCTCATTGTCTCTGAAACCTACTGTTTCTAAATTTCGAAAATTTATTGGTAAATTCGGCAAGAAAATTCGACTGTAGGATTAACTATCGGTGATTATGAATAAAAGGCTGACGGTGGTAGAATTGGGATAAAAATAAAAATTGAGGTTTTTTTTTTATACTAGGCCGGTAAAATTGGGATAAAAGTAAAAGTTAAGGGTTTTTTTTTATACTAAGCCGGTAAAATTGGGACAAAAGTAAAAGTTGGAGGTTTTTTATGAGACAAAAAAAGTTTTGGATATAATTGTCACAAATGCTAAAGTTGAAGGTTTTTTTGGTATTGAGCCTTCTAAAAAGTATTGTGCTTCGATTTTCTCGCCTACTTTATTTTTAATTATTTTTCCTTTTTTTTAATATTCGCTTCCATCATTCCTTAAAAATTGATTTTATCATATAATTAATTATACCAATGCACGTAGACATGTTATAAATTTGAATACTAGATACATACATATTTATATATATATATATATACACACACATACATATTATGTGTTATCGAATAGAAAGAAATTCAAGGTGCGTTTTTTCAAGAAAACCTTCGTGTTAAAAGAAAATACATTTTTCGGGAAATCATTTCTAAGGAAACCTATTAGGTTTTTTTTTTTTTTTTTTTTTTTTTTTTTTTTTTTTATATTTGGTGATATGTGAATGAAAATATTTTTGATGTTTGGATCTCATTTGAAAAATGATTTCAATCTCATCACTTTATCTCAAGCAAAAAAATTCTAATTAATGCATAATAAATATTATTATTTGTATTTGTATTTGTATTTGATTTGATTTTTTATTTTTATTTTTCTTTCTTCCTCCATCGTGACCTGCCGACCAGCCATCGCTGAGGCCCTGCGACTGGCGAAGCGAGAAGAAAAAATAAAAAAATAAAGAAAAAAGAAAATAAATTGGATAATAAATAAAAAAACCCTAATATAAAATATGAAATATTTAAAATAAAATTTAAATTCAAGAGCAGATTTAGGAAGTATTTTTACTCTCTAGATTTAGGTATTTACTTTTCTAATTTTTTGCATGAATTTTTCATTGATTGGAAAATATTTTTCGTTGATTGAGTCATTTTCGGCGAACTAAGCAGGGGAAAGTTCAAAAAACTAATTCCCGAAAAACACTTCCACTCAAACAAATACACCCTCAAATAGAATTGATTCAAGATCCTTGGACATGATTCGTATTAAATGGAGATGAGAGCTTCTTAATCAAAGCTCTATAGTAGCACCGACCACGTTCAGAGCATCATTAGCAGAAGTTATCAAATTGGATTATGATAGTGATAATGTCAGTATTATTCTTAGAAATAATCATTGGATTACTATATTGTCATTCTCATGTATGTAAAAAAATGGGAATTTCATTTATTGACGACTAAATTATAGGTATTATCACCTTCACAAAAAAACCCTACTTTTCATTTACATGTAAGGGCTAATTTTCTAAATAATAATAAAAAAAAACTCTTAACTTTAGGTCCAATCCTAGTTCTATCCCGAATTCTGTTTTACCTATACATAATCCAAACTTTCACTCTAGTTCCAAATCTACCTTCGCTTTCAAAAATTTGCCATTGATTTTTTCAAGATAATCAATATTCGAAATCGGAGGCGGCTGTTGTTCCATGCGAGAGTGAGGGTTTTGATTAAAACAGACGTTTTGATAACAAACTTCTAACTAGCCCTGATGTTGATAATTTTGAAGAAATTAGTGGAAATTTTTAGATGTGTAGTAGATTTGGGATTCGAGTGAGACTTAAGGTTTGACGCATAATTATTATTGAACTTTAAGTTGACAGGTTTGCTAAAATCGAAACAAGCGGGGCCGGAGTCGGCGCCATCTCGGTCCACCGTTGACTTAGAATTGGATGGTAAATGACCAAATCTGCAATAGGATCACATCTTCCATTAAATGCAAGAAGCTTATTGGTGAAGCATTTGAAGCATATCTGAAGGAAAATCGAAGGAGATTACCCTAATGGATGCCTGGAGACTTATATATACGTGCCTTGTATAGTTTGATTTGATACACAACTCACAACTGTTTTGTCTACTTTTCCGGCTATTGGCTCAATTCACGCCAATTTTCGGGGCGAATTCAAAATTGTGTTTCGCGCCAATGCTTTCTCTCGCGAGTCCGGAGCTATATAGCTCCCGAATGGATTGAATCAACTTGGTGCAGGCTGGGAATTCGCAAAGCTTTCCTGCTTGAAATAGGAAAGAAGAAACGGAATTCCCGGCTGGACCAAGCAAATCCAATCCTTTCCGGGAAACTTTCTCATCTGTGTGAGAACTCGGAGTTCCAACTACCTTGTGGCGATCCGGAACAACTGGTCGAACCCAATCACCAAATGAGATTCGATCATTAGATCTCAGCGGTGCTAATCATGGAACTGGCTGTTGACGAGCTAGAGCAGTGATTTCCTGAGGTACCTCGTAAATTGCAACTTATGATGAAAAAAGGGATTAACTTTGAAAATCAACTGATTTATCAATCTGTACAAGTAAGGGCTCCAACAAATTGTCAATAGGAAAATATTATAGATGACAGCCAAATCGCGTCGATGTATCGTATCATGCACGTATTCTTACGTAAAATTCTCTTCCTTAACATCAGAAACTTCTTCTCCTTCGTGCAGAGCGCTGCAAAACAGAACGTTGCACAGAAGAAGAGAGAGTTTCCACTTCATGCAAGAACACTGAATCAAAGGGTTATAAACGGGGACAAAGTTATATCTTTTTAGGTCTACCCGCACGAAAAGGGATGGTGAACTGTGACAAATGTCGAGCATCATTCTTCGGCGACAACCACCGGACACGAACTGCATCGGTGATCCCTTTCTTGGATGGAGTTTGAAGTGATCAAGCATGGAGAGCCTCGACTTTTCGAGACAACCCATCGATAGCCTCGTCATTCACTTCAGCCTCCTTATGCTGTCGATGAAAAGGAACGAGTATATGAGTAGAAGATAGAAAATGAGAGAAACCATTTCCGTAGTTAAGTTGGTGGATTACAGTCATGGCATATCCGATCCAACGGGAAATGCGGTAAGATTTGATCTTTGAATTACCGACGGGAACTGTTGAGCCTTCAAAGTGACGAAGAAATCGATTAAGGTTGTGCAATGATTATCTTGACGGATCAATAAACAAAGATGTCGCTTCTTAAATGTCAGTTCAAAAAAGGTTACTGAAAAACAGGAGAGAAGAAGAGAAATTCCATCACACCTGGCTTCTCGCCATTGTTGTTAGGTTCGCCAACTCTCTCGCTAAACGGAAATATGTCGCAGTAAATAACGCACGCAAATGGATTTAAAGCACATGGCAAAGATGTCCATTCTGATTCTTACATCTAGAAACATCATAGCTTAATCAAAATTCAAACATACATCGGCAATGAAGAGATTGATGACACTTTACGCGTCGCCCAGAGAACGTGTTTTAGACATTTTTAAAGATAGCTAGACAGAAGAACAGCAAACTTTTCAATGTCCTGTGAACAAACTCATCAGGTCATGTGATGCACTCAATCAGGAATGATCAAGCGTTTTCTTCTGTGAAACTTCACTCAGAAGCCATTCTACCTCCCTTCTTTATCTTTCTAATGAAAGCATTGATGATGATCAAAGTCGTAATTTGACTTAGCTGGGTGCAAGCAGAGAAAAATGGTAGAATACCCAGAAAGTGCAAACAAGTTGGCAAGTAACTGGTACAACACAATACCTGTAAGCTCTACTCTAAACACAGATTTTGGTTCTGAATAGTAGTATATCTAGTGGTATTAGGACTAGGACATAGTTAGCAGGTGTCATATATGAGGGAATTAGGGTTTTGGGAGTCTCTTGTGCTCTATAAACAGAGCCATCTTATGTTATGTACTCTTTTGTCATATCATTGTGTAAAGGTGCGGTCTTTAGCTGCATTAGCACCCCCTTAGGTTAAGCATGTGCTCCGAAGCACGAATCGGCACATCTAAGAATGCGGTTTTTGTTGCTGTTCAGATGGTGTGGTCTGGTTATCGTTTTTTGCTGCAGCAAACCATAAGTTGTGTGAAACTGTGAATAGTGTGTTTCCTTTGACCTTAATGAATTGGCATTTCTCAAATTTGCATTTGTTGCCCCCCACGTTCAATATTTGCAGCTTGACTCTTCAAGATAATGCAATATTCAATCTTGCAAGCTTGCTAGATTCATTGAGTGGCCAGATTATGGGTAGGTTGCGTTAGATGCATTCATGGCCAAGTTATGGTTAAGTTATGCTTTTAGCCCTTCAGTGGATCTTGCAGGCTTTGCAGTTGGTGCATTTCTCTCGATCAGTTTATGCTTTCAGACTTGGCCATTTCTCTTTGGTCAATTGAGATTACACTCATGTCAAAGCACAGCATCAATGGACCCAAACATTTCAAAATAAACCACAAACAAATCGATCACACCATAGACATTCACGTCACTAGCAACTCCAAAACCAAGGTTACATTCATCAGCTTCAAAGCCAAGCTTACCCACATCACCTTCCCCCCTTCATTGGTTACATTTGCAACTTGCACAAAAAACTTCGAACAACTTCCTGCACCCAGTAAACATTAAGCTACCTACAAGAACAGGGCAATTAAGATTGAAGCCACGTATCGATCTTTGACAGCGTCGATACAATCAAGGCTACTATGAGTATGAGTGCTCGTGTGACTCCCATAGATCTTCTCCTTCGCTTGAACTCTTGCAATTTTCCATTTCCATTTCCATCCGTAAGCTTTAGTTCACGTAGTTAATCTCTGCTACCTTGAGCTTTTCGTAGGATGGCCTTTCTTTCCTCACGTCTCTCTAGATTTTCTCCACGAATTTCAGCTTCTTCTTCAACACTTCATCAATTGGAGGTCAACCCAATTAAAGAAGCCACAACCATCAAATTGCATAATCAGCATGAACTCGTCAATCCCAATTGACAGCCAACATTGATCTTCCAACATTGAGCAATCCAAATTGACACTCTCAGTGCAGCAACTGAACATTGATCTTTCCAAGTAACAAACCGAAATTAAATTGAAGCCAATCAACTCGATTGCTTTCAACATTTGATCAAAGTTCGGAGCCCATTTATATCATTTTCCCTAAAAATATACGGTCTCGGTCGTGGCCCGTTTCAGCTCGTGATATTTTAAGCCCATTTCTTTTACGCCTTTCGGGTTTTGCACTCGGCCCAAGTTTAGAAAGAGAGGAAGAGGTCAGCGTAGCAGAAACAGAACAAACGCGAGATTAAGGTCACAATAGTATCGGTCGCATACGAGATTTGGTCATAACAGAATTTGGTCGAATGCGAAAATTATGACGTAACAGATCCGGATCCGGATCGCCTGACCTTCCCTCAGAAGGTTAGGCACCTAACCTTGCAATCCGGATTGCCCATTTTTGGATGGAAGTCCTAGATTTCCTGTTTTAAGGGGGCAATTTTTAAAATTATATATATATTTTTGTTAGTAATAATCTGGGCCATCCATTCATAACACGAACGGCCCGGATTACAAGGTTAGGGCCTAACCTTCTAAGGAAAGGTTAGACGATACATTTTCGACAGATCCTATGACTGTCTCTGCCGCCTATTTAAAACTCGTGCCATCACGAGGACTTCTCCATCCCGGAAAGGGATCGTCTAACCTTTCCTTAGAAGGCTAGGCACCTAATCTTGCAATCCGGGCCGTCCGTGTTATGAATGGATGATCCAGATTATTACCAACAAAAATCTATATAAAAAATTCAAAAAATTATCCCCTAAAAATAGGATATCTAGGCCATCCGTTCAAAAATGGACGGCCCGGACTGCAAGGTTAGGTGTCTAACCTTCTGAGGAAAGGTTAGGCAATCTCCCCATCTCCCTCCCCCACGCCTTCAGCCATCTTCGCCGTTGTTTGTTTCTCGCCATTCCGAAGCCACGCGTTTCCGATGTCGATTCTCTACTTCTCTACTACCTTTACCGCAGCAGCTCAGATATCGAATCCTCCGATGCCACAATCTAGTTTGTTTCTCTTGACTTTGTTGTTGCCAAGAATATGTCGGCCTCTCTTCTTGCTGCTGCGTTCAATGTGGTCACCGGAGAGGAAGTGACTAGAAAACGACGGTCTCAGTGTCAATCTCTAAACTCGTTTGCACTGGTTTTTTCATGGCTTTCCTTTTTATCTGTTCGTTTCGGTCATGGCTGTGGCTGTGGGTGTGCGTGCGAGTATTGAAAGATTTTGAGATGGTGGCCGACGGAGGCAGTTATACCAGAAAATGGACTTAGCGTTCGCTTAGTGTGGTTTTCGTAGAAAATGGGCTTTGGTACGACTATAATAAAAATTTCGGCTTAAGCTCGTAGAAATCAAACATTTCAGAAAAATATTTTAACTTATTTTCCAAAATAATGATAATATTTCTCTATGTTTGGTTAAAATCTGAAAATTAATAAGAAAATGTTTTCCAGATACTTTGGCAAATGTAGGATTAGTGGCATGGATCGTGAACTGGTGATGGCTGCGCGGACCTCCGACTGGTTCGGCCAGCGCTGCGTAATCGTGTTGGTGGGGGCATCTTTTTCATCGGGCTCCTACTCCGGGCTTCGCCCGCAACGACAGCGTCGGTGCGTTTTCAATGATCGCTCCCATCTACCTCGTTGATGTCTTCCCCTACCTTCTCCCGTGACAAACTAACCTCTTTCCTTGAGTTACTCAGATGCTACAAACGACTGAGTACCTCTGGGAAGGAGGTGAGTTTGCCACGGAAAAAAGGCAGAGAAAATCTCGGATGGGGGGTGATCATGAGGATGTCGACGTTGGCTCGGTGAAAAAGATGGCCCCCACCAACATGATTGCATAGCCGCGGCCGATCCAGTCAGAGATCCGCCCCGCCATCAACGACTCCAGATCCACATCCAGACCTCAACCTACACACGTGAGATATCTTCAACTTTTTTTTATGTGTATTACCGCTTCGCTCATCACTCCTACATCTGTCAAGCTAAAAGAAAAAAAAAATGTTGTTTCGCGTAAATCGCGACCATATACAATAAATTGAAAAATAAAAAATAAAAATGTATGCCTATGCCCTATTTCCTTCCTTTTAATTTCAATTTTTTTTCTTAATATATATGATTAATTGCGATGGACTTTATATCTAAATTTAGCTTCCTTGGCCCAAAGAAAAAAGGAAAATAAATTGATGATGTTATCCGAAATTAAGTTATAATAAAGGACCTTTGGCGACAGAGAGAGATAAGAATTATTATAACCGAGCAAAATAGAAATCATGGAGCCAATTAAGGCATACTCGTGGGCTTTTTTCCAAAGTAGGCGAAAAAAAGAAAATATTTACCAAATCAAATTTAAAAAATATATATTTATCAAAACAGGGGCCGCTCGACAGTCTTAATGTCGAGCGGCACCCGACTCGGCAGATTTACTGCCGAGCGGGATGAACAGTTCCCACTCGGCAGTTAGACTGCCGAGCTGGTGGGACTGATCACGGAAGGTTGCTTTTTGGCCTTGCATTGCATGTGAGGAGTTCTGCCAAGTGCTTTTCTGTTAGCCTCTCTCTCTGCGTACTTTGTGACACGCATGAACATGGCTTTAAGTGAAACCCAAGTGCTTTTCGATATATCCATAAGTAGTCATGGTCTGCTTGTACTCTTTGTGCCTCTGTATGAGCTGCGTTTGTCCGGCTATATCTCGCTCGAATCTCGTCGGGTCGACATTCCATTTCGAGTTTGTGGGTGGTTGTCCGATGACGGCTTCGATCGTCGGCGCCGATCGCGTTGGTGGCGGTTGTTAAAAAAAAATCTATCAAGGCGGCCCTTTTCGTTGGTCCTAAACAAGCTCCCGTGGAGGACGCCGTGAAGAAGACGACGCTAAGAAGTTTCTGTGGGTTGTGGGTTAGAAAACGAGCAATAAAAGGGAGAAGAACAAAAATTAAAAAAGGTGAAGAGCAAAAAGACGTGCATTTTAGTAGTTGACAGAGGGAGGAAGGTTTGGTCTTTGGGCGAGAGAAAGACCAGAAGACTAAAAGTTAAAAAAAAAGAAAACGTGAAGAGCAAAAGGACGAACGTGTGGGAGAGCATGGAGGTTTAGGAACTTTGGGTGCAGTTTAATCCAAAACAGAAAGTGGACCTTAAAAGTCTGATGGTGATCGGTGGTGCGACGAAGTGGACGTTGATGGGTGGTCATGGTGGCGTCAGGTTAGGCGGTCCGATGAGTCGGGGGACATTTTTTTTATATGAGTGAGTTCGGTGGCGATTGTCGGTGTTAGTGGTGGTTGGTGACGGTTGGGACGGCAGCCGAAGAGGGCGGTCCTGTGAGGTCCAGGACCTGTGAAGAAGACCCTGTGTAAAGCATGGTGGAGAAGACGACCTCCTGTACGTCATGGGAAAGAAAACCCAAAAAAATGTCCAATTTCACTTAAGCCCCATGTTCATGGATCCGGATTGTTGGAGTTGGCGAATACTTCGGGGACCCTTGTTTCTCACACAGGGTATGCCCACGTGAGCTTAGGGAAACCAAAGTGTTATCCGACGACATGTGACCCATGCGCGTGGGATGCGGGGGTTCGGGGGCAGCGCCCCCGACACGGGTGTCCCGCTGCCCGGTCAGCGGGCGGGGCTTCCGCTGCCCGGTCAGCGGACGACTGCCCCGCTCGCCGGTGAGCGGGCGGGGGTTCGGGGGCAGCGCCCCCGAAACCTCAACGGGTTTGGACTTTTATTTAAGTTAACCCGTATGTTATGGGCTTAATAGAGGTTTCGCTAGGTTTAGGTTTTTGGGCCCATTTAGGGCATATATATTTTGCTCGTTTTATGCTGATCATTGTAATGAGTTGAGAGGCTGTAAACAGAATATCATAGTGAAAATCTCTTGCAGGACGTAGCCCTATTCTGGGGTGAACCTGGGTAATCTCGTGCGTCATTCAATTTTCTTGATTTCTGTGTGATCGTTCTGATTCGGTGTGCGATAAATCCCATCAATTGGTATCAGAGCCTTGTGTTCGAGGAATTAGGGTTTATCTGAGATGTCAGGAGGGTCACGGATTGAGATCGAAAAATTCGATGGGACGCGGTTCGATCTGTGGAAGATGAAGATGGAGGATCTACTTTGTGATCGAGATCTTTGGTCGGCAATCGTAACGGAAAGGCCTGATGCTGCGATGCCTGGTATCGCGATAAAGGAACCGGGGAAGAATGACGATTCATCCTCCAAAAAGGCGGATCCAAAGGAGATTGAAGACTGGGATCGGATTGATCGGAAAGCAAAGGGTTTGATCCGGCTTTGTCTCGCAGACTCAATTCTGACAAACGTGATGAGCGAACCTACAGCCAGGGATTTATGGCAGAAACTGGAGTCGCTATATCAAAGTAAGTCGTTGGTTAATAAGCTGTTTTTGAGGAAAAAGCTGTATAATCTTCGAATGCATGAGGGCGACTCATTTTCTACACATCTGTATAACTTTAACACGTTGATTAGTCAACTCGTATCAATTGGTGTTAAGTTCCAAGATGATGACAAGGCGATAACACTACTCTATTCACTGTCGGATTCGTGGGATAACTTGATTGTGGTGATCGGTGGTGGGGATAAAGAATTATCTTATGAGAGCGTGTGTTCGGCCTTGTTATCAGAGGAGACACGAAGAAAGGGGTCAGGAAATTCTGGTAGAGAGGCACTGACTGCTAGGGGTAGGCCAGCAGAGAAGACTCTAAATCGGAGAGGGTCCAGATCCAAATCTCGTGGGCGATCAAAGAGTAGAGAGAGGAGGGTACAATGCTGGAGATGTGAAGAGTGGGGCCATGTAAAGCGAGACTGTAAAAACAAGCCAGTTTTTAAGAAAGAAGCTGAATCATCCTCAGGGAAGAAGGAGGTCGATGCAGGAGATATGTATTTGGCTGCTGCATGTATGGCACAGTCAGATCAGGATATTTGGTTGATCGACACCGGTGCTTCATACCACATGACACCTCATAGACACTGGTTCTGTGAATATGAGCAATATAATGGTGGAGATGTCATGCTCGGAGATGATACTGCAGTTCAAATTGTCGGGCGTGGCAGGGTGAAGCTGAGGATGAGTAATGGCACGATGAAGACTCTTCCAGACGTGATGCACATACCCTTGATGAGCAGAAACCTATTATCAGTCGGTACGATGGCTGATTCAGGAGTTACTTTCAGCTGTGATAAAAATTCGTGCAAGATGACTCGGGGTTCTATTGTGATTGCACGAGGAGTCCGTTATGGGACATTGTATAAGCTGCTCGGGGAAACGGTGACTGTTGGTAGTGGTTTCGTCTCTGAAAAGATCAAGGAAGATGGATATGATACGTCCATGTTGTGGCATCAGAGGCTAGGGCATATCGGTGAAAAGGGACTGTCTACCTTAGCTTCGAGTCAAATGGTAGAAGGAGTACCAGATTGCTCTATAGGCTTCGGGTTCTGTGAACACTGTCTCCATGGAAAACAGAACCGAGTTAGTTTCCAACACACCGGTACGAGAGCAACAGAGGTTCTCGAGCTGATTCATAGCGATGTCTTCGGGCCTACTCCGACTCCATCTATTGGAGGATCCAGGTACTATGTATCGTTCATAGATGATTTTTCGAGATATAGTTGGATTTATTTTATCAAAAGTAAATCAGATGTATTCGAAAAATTTCGAGAATTTAAGGTTTTGGTTGAAAACCAATTGGGCAGGAAAATCAAAATACTTCGAACAGATAACGGAGGTGAATTCTGTTCGGACAAGTTCGAGCAATTCTGTGTGGATAATGGTATTGCAAGGCAGAAGACGACCCCATATACGCCTCAACAGAACGGTGTGGCTGAGAGATTAAATCGGTCACTCATAGAAAGGGCAAGATGCATGCTGAGTTGGGCAGGTTTGGGGCATGAATTTTGGGCAGAAGCTGTAGCCACGGCCAGTTATTTAAAGAACCGGTCACCGACCTCATCAGTAAAGGACCGTACACCATATGAGGCAGTGTTTGGGAAGAAGCCGAATTTGTCACATGTTCGGGTGTTCGGGTGTGACGCTTATGTTCATGTACCCAAGGAGAAAAGGGGTAAGCTTGACAATAAGTCTGAGAAGAACATATTCGTCGGGTATAAGGAAGGGGTCAAGGGCTATAAGCTGTGGAATCCAGAATCAAAGACCATTGTATACAGCAGGGATGTTGTCTTTCGCGAATCACAATCCCAGATTGACACACAGAAAGTTGATGAGCCCAAAAAGGTGGTAGTGCTTGAAGAAAGTCCTAAAGCTGAAACGGTGGAGATGATTTCACAAGGTACGCTAGTAGAGTCTGATTCAGAATCGGAGCAAGGGGACTTGGTTAATGAAGTCGAGGATGCAGATTCGGATGAAAACTCGGATACAGATAGCATGCCGGCTCTTAGGAGATCGACGCGGGAAAGAAAGGTACCACTTCGATACTCACTTAGTGCATTGAGTACGTTTCATGCTTTGAGCATTACCGGAGATGATCCTAATTCTGTAAAAGAGGCGAGATCCATGAATGATGCGAATCAGTGGGAGCTCGCAATGATAGATGAGATGCAGTCGCTTGATCATAATGAGACATGGAGTTTGTGTAAGTTGCCTAAGGATAGAAAGGCAATTGGGTGTAAATGGGTATTCAAGCGAAAGCTGAAATCGGATGGGACTGTAGAGAAGTACAAAGCTAGGCTTGTAGCCAAGGGATATTCTCAGATCGAGGGAGTTGACTATGACGAGATCTTCTCTCCCGTGGCGAAATTGACCTCGATACGGTTTGTTCTGTCCGTAGCAGCTGCATACGATCTTGAGGTGGAACAGATGGATGTAAAGACGGCTTTCCTTCATGGGGACTTGGAGGAGGAAATATATATGAGGCAACCAGAAGGCTTTCAAGTAAAGGGAAAGGAGAATCTGGTGTGCAAATTAAAAAAGTCCTTATATGGGCTGAAGCAGTCACCGAGGATGTGGTACCAGAAGTTTGACATGTACATGCTCCAGCTTGATTTTGTGCGTTCAAATTCTGACCATTGTGTTTATGTGAAGAGGACGGGCGATCAGTTTGTCATTCTCACACTATATGTGGATGATATGCTGTTGATCGGGAATAGCATGAAGATGGTGAGATCTGTGAAGAGTTTGTTGGCCAAGAAGTTTGAAATGAAAGACTTGGGGCCTGCAAATTTTATTTTGGGCATGCAGATTAGAAGGGACCGTGAGAAACGGAAGTTGTGGCTAGGGCAGGAGAAATACATCAAAGAAATATTGAAGAAATTCAATATGATAGACTGCAAGCCTGTTGGTACCCCTATACCTTTAGGGACCAAGCTATCTGCGGAACAATGTCCTAAAACGGGTGAAGAAGCTGAAGAGATGGCCCGAGTTCCATACGCGAGTGCAGTGGGTAGCTTGATGTATGCTATGGTGTGCACACGTCCGGATATAGCCCAAGCAGTGGGAGTCTTGAGCCGATACATGTCTAACCCAGGTAGAGAACACTGGAATGCGATCAAAAGAGTTTTCAGGTATCTTCGTGGAACTTCGAATTTTTCTTTATGTTTTGAAGGTACAGGGAATGGAAACATGCTTGATATCGTAGGCCATGTAGATGCTGATTGGGGTGGAGATATTGATAGTAGACGGTCCACTAGCGGGTATGTTTTCACATTGTTTGGGGCTGCATTGAGTTGGATGAGTAGAAGGCAAAGCGTGGTAGCACTCTCTTCTACGGAGGCTGAGTACATGGCTCTTACTCATGCTGGAAAAGAGGCCGTATGGTTACGGCGGTTGTGCTTGGAGCTTGGTTTTGAGCAAGGTGCCGTAGAGGTGAGATGTGATAATCAAGGAGCTATTTATTTAGCTAAGAATCCAGCATTTCACTCACGTACAAAGCACATTGATATACAATATCATTTCATCCGAGAAAAAGTGGAGAAGAAAGAGGTTCGGCTTGTAAAGGTCGACACGGTGAAAAATAGTTCAGACTTCCTTACTAAAGCCGTCACAGGTGCGAAGTTTGAATGGTGCTCTACTGCGATTGGGTTGAAGAAGAATGATATGGCAAATGCTCTCATTTGCGAGAAGTATCCACCAAGTGGGAGAATGTTGGAGTTGGCGAATACTTCGGGGACCCTTGTTTCTCACACAGGGTATGCCCACGTGAGCTTAGGGAAACCAAAGTGTTATCCGACGACATGTGACCCATGCGCGTGGGATGCGGGGGTTCGGGGGCAGCGCCCCCGACACGGGTGTCCCGCTGCCCGGTCAGCGGGCGGGGCTTCCGCTGCCCGGTCAGCGGACGACTGCCCCGCTCGCCGGTGAGCGGGCGGGGGTTCGGGGGCAGCGCCCCCGAAACCTCAACGGGTTTGGACTTTTATTTAAGTTAACCCGTATGTTATGGGCTTAATAGAGGTTTCGCTAGGTTTAGGTTTTTGGGCCCATTTAGGGCATATATATTTTGCTCGTTTTATGCTGATCATTGTAACGAGTTGAGAGGCTGTAAACAGAATATCATAGTGAAAATCTCTTGCAGGACGTAGCCCTATTCTGGGGTGAACCTGGGTAATCTCGTGCGTCATTCAATTTTCTTGATTTCTGTGTGATCGTTCTGATTCGGTGTGCGATAAATCCCATCACGGATCACCTGCCCTGGTGCTATCAGGGCAGGGTGTGCCCTGATCCATCCCATCCGTCCGTTGATGGAACGGACGGATGGGATCTCCCAAAATTGCAGCTAGGGCAAATTTTTTTTTTTGGTCACTTTTTCGCCCGGATCAATCCCATCCGTCCGTTGATGGAACGGACGGATGTGATTGATCAGGGCAGCCCCTACCCTTCTAGCACGAGGGCAGACGATCCGCGCGCCATGTTCATGCGTGTCACAAAGTACAGAGAGAGAGAGAGAGAGAGTTAGAGAGAGAGAGTCAGATATTAACAGAAAAGCACTTGGCAGAACTCCTCATACAAGGTCAAAAAGCAAGCTTCCGTGGAACAGGCGTAAGATCAGTCCCACCCAACTGCCGAGCGGAAACTGTTCATCCGGCTCAGCAGTAATACTGCTGAGCCGGGGGCCGCTCAGCATTAAGACTATCGAGCGGTCCCTGATTTCGTAAATATATATATTTTTAAATCTCATTTGGTAAATATTTTCTTTTTTTCGCCTGCTTTGGAAAAAAGCCCCATACTTGCTCTTAAGCATGTTTTTGCATACCTGCTTTTCCACTTGAATTTAGGGCGGGGCGACAGGTTGTCTTGAATTTACCGATGATCTCACCCATTTGTAAGGACGAATGGAGGATTGTTCTGGTCCCGACAAAATAAGGCAGGTTCCAACAAAAAAGGAGGGTTGTTCAATGGCCATACTACAAAATAATGGTGATTATCTCCCCAACCACGTCTTGAGGATTTACCCGGTGACATTAGTCTTGTACCCTACCACCTCGAGGATTTAGTCCATTGTACGTGGAAAACCTCGGTTATAAATAATAATAATAATGATGATTAAGAATGGAAAGCTTGCCGTGGTAGAATTGTAATAAAAGTAAAAGTTAGTGATTTTTTATGAGATAAAAAAAGTTTTGGATATAATTGGGACAAATATTAAAATTGACGTTTTTTGGGGTATTAGACCGGTAGAATTGGGACAAAAATAAAAGTTGTGAATTTTTTATGAGATAAAAAAAATTTTGGATATAATTATCACAAATGATAAAGTCGAAGATTTTTTTTTGGAATAGCAAATCTTCCGTAATATGTTTGGATAGATAGAACGGGTGAGCATCTTGTACAAATGAAACACACACAATAAAGATCACTATTCCTAAAGTTGACAGAATGCCCCCCAGAAAAAAGAAAAAGAAAAAAAACCACAACAACAAACGTTAATTTAAAAGTGTCTAATAGGTCTCATCTTATTCTTTAAATCTATACAGACTCTAAACTCAAAATCATTTCCTATTTTAAATGCATCGCATTTTGTGTCTTCCTTTTTGGAAACATCTCCAAGAGATGACTGACCTTTACATAACAACAAAGACGCTTGTGCTGACGAAGAGCTTCGTTGCTCTACAAATGGAGAGTAAGGGCGCGCATGGCAACACTTTTGCAAAAGAAATCATTTCTGAAGTAGAAGTTGATTTTTCAACTTCTCAATCAGAAGCAGAAGTTGATTTTTCAACTTCTCCATCAAAAGTTAATTTTTGATCAAAGAAAGATGTTTAATAAAATTTCTTCTTCTGAAATTTTTAATTTTTAAACACTATTAACAAAATCTTCGGCGGTGGTGGTCGGTGGAGGACGGCGACCGGCGGCGGGCGGGCGGGCGGGCGATCGGCGACGGGCTGGCGGCGGCGGCAGCGAGGTGGGCTGTAGATGGCCAGCGGCGGGTGGACAGCCAGCGGTCGGGGGGTGCCGGCAGGCGGGCGTTGGTCGACGAGGACTGGTGTAGTTGAAGAAGTGATTTCTTTTTTAGAAGCTACAATTTTTAGCTTCTCAAAGTTGGCTAAAAATCCAACCAGAAGTATAAATCACTTCCAGAAGTACTTCTAGAAGTGATTTCTTAATATTTTTACCAAATGGCTTTCAGCTTTAGAAGCACTTCTGAAGCGTCTTTACCAAACGGATTTCAGCTTCAGAAGCAGAAATTCTGCTTCCGAAGTGTTAGCATGCGCACCCTAAGATATTGGGTAGAACGTGCTCGAGTTGGAATGATTTTTGGATTTTGATGAACAAGCTAGGGGAATCGAGGTACTTGGGATGGATCAAAAAGAAGGAAAGATGAGTACAGTTACATGGTTGGAAGGACGGGAAACAACACGGGATTTGGTAAAATCATCTAGCATAGATAGGTCGCGTTGTAGAGGGAGTTCACATTATAGATGGAGCGGACAATACTCCACGCATCCGGAACCAAGACTCGACTCTAAATCAATTTGACTCAAATTCAAATTGGTGCTTTGGAGTCAATTTTTTTGGGCCTCGGAATTGCAGAAAAACATTCTAGAAAAATCAACAAGGATATCGAGAAGAGGAAGCATTAGATCATGCAAGATTTATCAACATTTCCTATAGTATAGGCCGTGTTTGAATTTTCAGCCAAGATAAGATTGGATAGGATATAATATGAAATTTAAGAATTTTACTATAATATGTTCATGTTTGATCGCAGCAATAAAATTGGATATTTTCATATATTGTTATGTCCTTTGTTTGGTATGAACAACATATCAACGTAAATGAACTTAAAAATGCACAAACCGATATGGTAAGAATCTCTCACGGTTCATTGCTAAGAAATCACAAACGCACATACGGAAATAACCTCTGTCGAATAGTTTATGATTATTGTACGATGTAAATCTTAAATATTAAATGGGCTCATTGGAGGATTTTAGAGCCACATGCCCAACTATGACAAGAAATGTAGATGGATTATAGTAACATCACGAGATAGATCAGTCAAAGAATGCCGAATCTAGTAGGAGAGACAACATAATAGTTCACTTGTGTAGCTCGGAAAAGTATAGTGCTTCGACCCTTGTAATTAATATAAATATTAAACATACATATATATACTATATGTTATGGAATAGAAAGAAATTCAAATATAATATTATTAAAAGGAGTTAAAAAAAGAAAATTATTTCTATTTTTTTAACTTCTATTTTTATTTAGAATTCAAATTTTATTTATCTTTAATTTCTATTAGTATAATAAATTTGTTAGTCGAGAAAAAATAGCTTTTGTATCATATCCCCTTTTATCTCATCTCCCTCATGATATATTTTTATCTGATTTACACCCCTCTTATATTTGGTCTTATCATATCTTGAATAGGAACCAGTCACATGATAGCAATAAATTTTATCTTATCCTCGCCACCAAACATAGTCATAAAGAATATTCCCTAGAGGTATTTATAAATGGAGAAAATGAAGTGTCATGTGTTGTAATGGAGATTTAAAAGCTTCCGATTCATAGGTGGAGAATTTCTATGTAGCTAGGCTCAATTTGTTTCTAAAAAAAATGTGACATTTTTGAAATTTATTTTTTTAGAAGTTATTTTTCAAGGAAAATGGAAATATTTTTCAGCGTTTGGCTAAATTTGAAAATGAACTGGAAAATATATATGCAATTTGGTAAGGAAATTCTGATTGATATTTCTAAATATATATGTGATATATTTTATAGCTCTAGTGACTTGTGCATAGGTAGCTGGGTAACCGAGTATGAGCACTAGGGTCTTGGATCCGACCTCAATTGACCTCGACCTAGGCCTGGCCTCGATGGACATGGTCGCCAGGGACCAGGCACGGGCTCTGAGGTAGCGATATCTAGTCATATTCTAAAAGAAAAAATAATATCAAATTTATTAAAGCGTGGAAATTATTTTCCTAAATTTAAGCATATGTTTTCCATTCACTTGGAAATCATTTTCGATTGACTTATTTTCCTAAGCATTCCAAATGCCGAAAAATTGAAAATACAATATTCTAAAAAGTATTTTTCACAAAATAGGCGAAGCCTTAATTGGTTCAAGACCCTTAGACATGCTTCGTATAAAATGGAGATGAGAGCCTCTTAATCGAAGCTCTATCGTAGCCACTCTTCTCTCCGGTCGGCCACGTTCAGAGCATCATTAGTGTGCCATGGGCAGATACAAGATTACGAATTCCATTACATCTTTAATCCCCAAATTTAATTGACAACGTCGATATCATAACCCAACTCAAAACAGTTAAATCGGATTATGATAGTTGATAATGTCAATTTTTGTTCTTAAAAATAATCATTGAATTACTATAATATCATTCTTTCATGTATGTAAACAATGGGAATTTAATTTATTGACAGCTAAATTGTAGATATTGACACCTTCAATAAAAACCCACTTCTTTATTTACATATAAGCGCGAATTTCCTTTTTAACTCTTTCTTGTCTATAAATAATTCCCAACTTTCACTCTAGTCGCAAAGCTGCCATTGTGTCCAATAATTGCAATTGGTTTTTTTTTTTCAAGATTATCAACATTAGGAGGCTTTTGTTGAAGGTTTTGATAAAGACACATGTTTCAATAACGAACCTCTAACTTAGCCATGATGTTGATAATTTTGACGAAACTAGTAGCGATTTCTGGACGCATGGTCTAATTTGGGACTCGAGTATAAATTGGGGGTTTTCTAGATAATTTTTTTAGGCGGAATCGGGATTGAATTTAATTTGACAATTCTTTTTAGCGAATTAGGCGGTACATATAATATAACAGGGAAAAGTGTAAAAAAAGTTTTAAACCTATTGCATTGGTGCCAATTCAGTCCTAAACCTTTTTTTGGTGCAAATTCAATCTTAAACCTTTTGCCTTTGTGCCAATTTAGTCCTAAACCTTTTATTGATGCCAATTCAGTCATAAACCTTTTACATTTATGTCAATTTAGTCCTAAATATTTTGCATTTACGCCAATTGAGTCAATTCGGCAGATTTTCACCACAAATCATTGGCGCGCACATCAATTGTCCTACGTGGCACGGTTTGCGCTAACATGGATTTTTTTAATATTTTTTTGATATTTTAAATCATTTTTAAAAAACAAAAAATGCTTAAAAATTATTTAAAATTATAGAATAATATTAAAAAAATATCCAAGTCAGAGTTTGTCATGCCACGTGGGACAATTGATGTCCATGTCAGCCATTTTCGGCCAAAATTAGTCGAATTAACTCAATTAGCATAAATACAAAAAAATTAGGACTGAATTGGCACCAATGCAAAAGGTTTAAGATCGAATTAGCACTAATAAAAAGGTTTAGGACTTAATTGGCACCAATGTAAAAGATTTAGGACTAAATTGACACAAAAAAAAGTTTTAGGGCTAAACTGGCACTAGTGTAATAGGTTTAATACAAAAAAAAAGGTTTGCTAAAATCGAACCAAGCCCCGCGGCCTTGGTCCACCACCGTTGACTTAGAATTGAACGGTTAAATGACCAAATCTGCAATAGGATCATATTTTCCATTAAATCTGGGAAGCTTATTGGTGAAGCATTTAAAGCATTTAAAGCATATTTGAGGAGAAATCGAAGAAGATTACCTGCAGAATGCCTGGAGACTTATAAATACTTGCTTTGGATAGTTTGGTTTGATATACAATTCCAAACTGTTCTGTCTGCCATTTCAGCAACCCGCGAATTCAAAATTGGGTTTCATGCCGATTCTTTCTCTCGCGAGTCCCGAATTATATGAACGCCCTTCGATGGATTGAATTAGCTTGGTACATGTCGGGAATTCGAAAAGCTTTCCTCCTTGAATCGGGAAAGAAGAAATGGAATTCCCTGACTGGACCAACCAAATCCAATCCTTTCGGGGAAACTTGCTGATCTGCATGAGAACTCGGAGTTCCTATTAACTCGTGGCGATCTGGATCAACTTGTCCGACCCAATCACCGATGTGATCCGATCATTAAATCTCAGCGGCGCTAATCATGGATCTAGCTGTCGACGGGCTAGCGCAGTAATTTCCTTTGTTATCGCGAATCAATCTCTCGAGATAGCCCATAAATTGCAACATATGATGAAAAAAGGGATTAACTTTGTAAATCAACTGTTTTATCCATCTGTACAAGTAAGGGCTCCAACAAATTGTCAATAGGAAACTAATACACATCACTGCCAAAGCACGTCGACGTACTCTTACACAAAATTGTCTATCTTAATAGCAAAAACTTCTCCGTCATGCAGGGCGCTGCAAATCAAAATGGCACAATTTTATAGTTCAACAGCAAAACCGGCGATTCACGGAATTAAAGAGAGTATCCACTTCATGCTAGAATGCTGAATGAAAAGGCTAAACGGGACAAATTTATATTTTTAGGTCTACCTGCACGAAAAGGGATTGTGAACTGTGACAAATGTTGAGTTATTCTTTGGCGATAACCACCAGACACGAACTGCATCGGCGATCCCTTTCTTGAATGGAGTTGAAGTCATCAAGCATGGAGAGCCTCGACCTTTCGAGACAACCCATCAATAGCCTCGTCATTCACTTCAGCCTCCTCATGCTGTCAATGAAAAGGATCGAGTCAATACGAGTATAAGATAGAAACTGAGAGAAAGAGAAACCATTTCTGTAAGTTAGTTGGTGGATTACATCCATGGCATATCTAAAAAGTACATGCAAAAAAAAAAAAAATCCAACGAGAAATGGGGCAAGATTTGAGTCCTTGAATTAATAAAGCGAACTGATGAGCCATGAAAGTGTCAAAGAAATCGATTAAGGTAGGATAATAATTATCTCGACATATTAAGAAACATAGATGTCGCTTCTTAAATGTCAGTTCAAAAAAGGTTCTGAAAAACAGGAGAGAAAAAGAAAAATTCCATCGCACTACTCTCGCGCTCTTTCTCTTTGCGTTTCTACTAAAGACAGGATTGCAAACCCTCATCATTGTCCAACCAAAAAATATTAACACTTGTCAAAGCGTGTAGAATGAATAAAGTTGAAGTAACACACCTCGGTTTCTCTTGCTTGAACGCCAATGCACTTGGAAGCACTGATGCTGGCACTCTTCAATAAGCAACGTGTACTATTCGGTTGGTTGGGATCATGTTGCCCATCGGAATTTGGATTACCCAAATTATTAGACTGCTGCGCTGCCTTTGAAGGACTAGTGGCAACAGAGGCACCTGGATTCTCGCCATCATTGTTAGGTTCGCAAACTCTCTCCCTAAAGGAAACCATGTCACAATAAATAACGCGCACAAATGGATTTAAAGCACAACGCGAAGATATACATTCTGACTCTTACATCTAGAAACATCATAGCTTATGCAAAATCATACCTCGGCAATGAAGCATTTTGCCTTAGGATTGGCATGCCCTTTTCACCTTTACCATAGTGCTCCTCCAGATGGGCAAACTGCCGCTTGAATCGATCAACACCACTGAGAAAAGGCACAGAGATTGATGACACTTCACCCAATACCAGGAGATCGCGTTTTAATCATTTTTAACGATACCAGAAGTATAGCAAACTTTTCAATGTCCTGTGAACAAACTCATCGGTTCATCTGGTACATACAATCAGGAATTATCGAATGTTTTCTTCTATGAGACTTCACTCAGATTTACAGGTTTAAAAGCCATTCTACCTCCCTTCTTTTTCTTTCTAATAAAAGCATTGATCATAATCAAAGTCGTAATGAGAAATATGAAGAGTATCCAGAAAGTGCAAAAAAGTTGGCAAGTAATTGGCACACCACAATACCTGTAAGCTCTTCTCTAAACAGAGATTAGGGTTCGGTTAGGGTTTTAGGACTTAGCTAGCAGGTGTCGTAAATAAGATAATTAGGGTTATGTTAGTCTCATGCTCTATAAACAGAGTCAGCTCATGTACTCTTTCTATCAAGTCATTGAGTAAAGGTGTAGTCTTTATTTTTTCTTCTCTCTCTATCTTGAAGATCTAAAATATTTGGGAGTTCAAATAGTTGAGATATCTGGCAGACCTTGGGTACATGAAGCTTATTTGATCTCCTCCACGAAGATACTCCTGGAGCATCTGAGGATGATACTCTAATATCTGTACAAATCAAAATAACAGATAGTTAGCAATAGTAACAAAAGCCATACGATGCGAGGAAACAACTATTTTTTAATATTAGTACCTCGCGGTAAATTAATTCTCTGACATCATCTTTTGTGAGTTTTCTTCTCTCAAACTCAAACTCAAGTTTTGAGATGGGTTGAGCGGATGGTTCACGATCCAAATTGGCCAAACCTTGAAAATAAGGATCAGCTAGTCCCTGTAGACATAGGTATTACTCATACCATGAGCATATATACTCAACAAACAAAGACTTGTAACTTTCCAGGGGAATTATATGGATATGTAACTTCATATTTCCACAACCTCTTCGGCAGTCGGACGATCTTTAGGGTCAAATGCAAGGAGGCGCTCCAGCAGGCGAAGAGCCAGTGGATCTGCATTAGGGAACTTTTGTTTGAAAGGAACAGGTTGTTTCTTCCGCATGTTACTAAGGTACCTTCTAGCCTTTTCATTCCGAATCTGCCAATTGTGGAAAAAGGTTATTTCAGGGGAAGCAAATACCACTAGAACAAAATGGTAAACTCAGTAAACAAATAGCAGGACTGTGATGTATGCTGAATTGTGGTACGCATACTGCATACTTTCTCATGTATGGGTACTCGTGCATATTTGGATACAAAGAACATGTTATAATAACAAAATTACAAAGTTGACAGATGATCATATAAATAGCAACTAACCCTCGCAATGGCTTCAGGAGGAGGAGTGCCAAGCAAATCAGTCATCAAATCCAGTTGATGCACCACATTTTTCCCCGGAAATAGCGGTTTTCCTGTGAGCATTTCTGCAAATATGCATCCTATGCTCCAAATATCAATCGCAGGGGTATACTGAAAATTAGAAGGTAAAGTGGATTCTATCAGCATATGTAAGCCGAAACTACTAGCATGGCATCTTTTCAGAAAACGTCACTCAACTCAGCTGTCTTCCATAAAAATTCCCAGGCACACTTCACATGAGTTTAAAAGCTCACTGATACGAATGAGAACAACATGAAATAACTGTGCTGCAGGCAGGCGCAATGTCCGTTACAGCCTCTTTATTACTCCAATAATCTATACATACATGGACCGGGCTAGAGAAATGCCCCCTCAATGTCAATGTCAGAATTAAAACTCTTCAAACATCACTGCACACAGCGAGATACATAAAAGATAGAGGAATTATGACAATAAGCATAGGACAATAAAGAAGACACAAAAAACAAAACTTGAATATCTTTAGAGGAAACAAATGTGTGGGCTGAGTAAAACACAAAATGTATGGACATGTTTTCTGTCTACTGCAAGACAGGACTTGAAAATTTGCTTCTCAGAAAAGCGTCACTTTTGCAACAAATGATAGTTTGCATAACCTAATTGGGGATAGTGTACCAAAAAAAGGTTCAGCGGAGGCAACTGCACTGGGCTCATACAAAGAGAGAACAGCTCCAGTGAAAAAAATTTACCCGCTTTTGCAGGGTTAGAGAGAACAGAGAAATCTTTGAAAGTGAAACAGCCTCGCACAAAGTAACTGACTACGCATGCTTTCACCTATGTACATCCCCCACCAAATGAGAGAGGATCAATATTCTTATTCTCTGCATTATGGCTCAAAATACAGTGGGGGTAAGTCAGAACTATCATGCAGTAAATGTCCAGAAAAAATACATTGAACAAACAGGAGGATGGACATGAAAGCCAGAAAATTATCCATGATGAGAGCATTCAATGGTAATTGGGGAAGAGGACCATGTTGCTTCTGCCAATCTTTGAAAGTGAAACAGCCTCGCACAAAGTAACTGACTACGCATGCTTTCACCTATGTACATCCCCCACCAAATGAGAGAGGATCAATATTCTTATTCTCTGCATTATGGCTCAAAATACAGTGGGGGTAAGTCAGAACTATCATGCAGTAAATGTCCAGAAAAAATACATTGAACAAACAGGAGGATGGACATGAAAGCCAGAAAATTATCCATGATGAGAGCATTCAATGGTAATTGGGGAAGAGGACCATGTTGCTTCTGCCACCAACAAAAACTTGAGATAATTATTGTATAATCCAGCTTACTTTGGAGAAGAAAGAACCACAGAGTTCCGGAGCTCGATACCACCGAGTTGCAACATAATCCTGTGAGAAAACATAAGTTTAGCTGGTATATACCATCGTGGATGACATAGCCAAAGAATCAGAGTTCATGGAGGGAGATCTGCAGGAAGATACTTAACTGTCCAGAATATAGCTGATGGGGCGTCGTTGAAGGATACACGGGCAAGCCCAAAATCGCAGATCTTTAATTTACAATCAGCATTAGCAAGAATATTTTTTGGCTTTAAATCTCTATGGAAAACATTAGCTGCAAAGGATCAATTGACAACAATAAGTTCCCGTTGAGGGCATTAAAGCGAAAAGAACTTATGAAAATTTACCAACCGGCATGAATATATTTTAGACCACGAAGAAGCTGGTACAAGAAAAACTGATAGTGCTCAGGGGTAAGATCATCATTCGCCTTAATGACTTGGTGAAGATCTGATTCCATCAGCTCGAATATGACATATATGTCCCTGAATTCCCGCCGTGAGGGAGGAAGCATGATATGCTTGATTTCCACAACATCTGGATGACGAAGCAGCCGAAGGAGCTTTATTTCTCTGAGAATGCGAGTGGCATCAGAAACGTGCTCAAAAACATCATTGATTTTCTTAATTGCAACTCTTTCTCCAGTGTGGCTATCAGTAGCAGAACCAACCACACCATAGCTTCCTTTCCCAATAACTTCTTGAATTTGATATTGACTAGCTTCACCGTACTCCGTAAAAAAATCTGCTTCAGGGGTTCCCTGCATAAATTACCAGTCATCATCCAATCTACAATGCATAGAGGAATGCAGGGGAATAATAAACAGATCATTCTATCAGATTCAGTTTCGCCAGCAGCCCCACCATGAGAATTTGTCAAATTCCCCCACATTAACTCACAATCAAAGACGTACTGGAACAAAAAAGATGCTGGATTGCTGATGTGACAATGGCACCGTGTTGTCGGGCCAATGAACAATGAAAAAAGAAAGAACCTGTAAAAAGTCACTCCATCTAGCCCAGACATGGGTGGTGTGTTCTCTTCATACCAATTGATAAAACTAATCCACCAAATTACAGTGACAGACATTGAACCAGTAAAAGTCCAAACTATTCCCAATCCTTCCCTCTAGTTTCTCTGCAATGTATGGGGCACCAAGTTCAAAGAAAGCATCAACTGCCAATCTTTCTTCTCCCGCCCAATCCGCCATTCAATCACCAAAAGAAAATCAAAGACTAAACAAAGATCACTCGAAACGAGCAGAACGCAAGGAAAATGGCGGATGGAAGGATAGAGCAGATCAGATTTAACAAAGGGTCGCAAAGAGAATGGTCAATTCGGAACCTTTTTCTGAGAATCGGCAGCCATATTGAAGTGGGTCCGTTTAGGAACTTTGATCAGACACAGTCCGGAGATTCCAAAATCCCCAACAATCGCCAGATTCCCCTTTTGTTCCCGGCCTTCGCTATCGTCGCCCCCACCGTTCGGGGATCGAGCGTGAGATTCGTTCAAGGACACGTGACGCTTCCCATAACGGGAGCTGCGGTAACCGTCGCCGCTATTTTGGTCGGGATGTTTGTGGTGATTGTTTGGGACAGTCGTGGACGAGCGACGATGGAACCAGCGACGAACCCCGTCCACGAAATTGTTGCTCCCCATTTAGAGTGAACACGAATTGTGGATCACCAGCACTTGACCTGCTGCTCCGATCCCGAGCGAGCTGTCGCGACATTATTGAAGGTATGTGGTCAGAGTCAGAGAGAGAGAGAGAGAGAGAGAGAGAGAG
Source organism: Rhodomyrtus psidioides (assembly GCA_021437785.1). Taxonomy (NCBI): domain Eukaryota; kingdom Viridiplantae; phylum Streptophyta; class Magnoliopsida; order Myrtales; family Myrtaceae; genus Rhodomyrtus; species Rhodomyrtus psidioides. The sequence continues at coordinate 4,074,299 of JAILYB010000015.1, read as the reverse complement.
TGACGTGGAGGGAAGAGTGTGCTGTCCTTTTATGATGTTCCAAAATCGCCCCCGGTGCTCTGACTCGCACCACTGACGAAAAAAAGAGAGCTTTCCCTACTCAAGGACGAAGGTGGACATGACCATATGATTAGCAGATCATCCTCGTTTAGAAGATAATCAAGACAGTGATCGGACTTTTGCTTGAACAAGACTCAATACCGAGTTTAAAGCAACCTTATCCGTGGTTGTTCATGGAGAAAACTACACCGATGATGAAGGCTGAGACCCTCAAATCTGTGATAAACATTTATGACTCAATGATTACCGTCAAAATCACCACCGCCAACCCAAGAACTCCATTAGAGTAATAAGTCAAGTGTCTGAAGGACAGAAACTAGATATTCAAACTGCGAGATAATATCCATCACATGAATTTGTGCCCACTAGTATGTCCTACTTGAACTTGCGACCAACAGCCTAAGATTAAAATGCCGCGTGGATGTTGGATTTCCTATGAACATGAACTCCTTCACCTTCCGTCTTGTTCCGTTGCGCCAGTCGACCTGGTCTTCCTGAGACTATCGGGTCGACCGCGACCGCCAATTGCCACTGGCTTTCCTGCGTTCCCCATCAGATCTTCTTGCCTCGGCTTCATAGGCCGATCGCGATGCCAAATGGGCTTCCCTCGGGTCTGCTGATGTTGAAGCCGCTTCTTCTTCTTGCCGTCGTCTTGGTGATCGCAAGACGGATGCAAGACCAGTTCTTGCGTCTGCTCGGTGTTGGTCTTCTCCACCTGGCCGAGGAATGTGGTTTGGGAGAGAGTGAGTATAGGTGCACCGAGGAGAGGCAAGAAACTGTCCTTGGTCAGATTAATTTTCCCGAGATGGTGAGAGAGGGAAGGCCTCGTGACTGAATGTGAGTTCATGGTTTCACGACCTGATGTGTGAAGAGACGGCTTTTGCTCTGTTGAACCCCCCCTTTCCTCCTCCAATGCTTCTATTAGCTTGGTATATCATCGGCAAGCAACCCATTTTGGTCATCTGATGAACAAAACAATCAATATTGCCTTGCATTAAGCCAGACCCACATCAGAACAGAAATTTCACTAGAAATCTGCACGTTGCTAACCCAAACTAAGCTCGAATGTCTCGATTCTATACGGAAAAGAAATAATGCGATTTCATTAAAGTAGCGGGGAGGTGAGTCGAAGACCGAGAATCGATCACCTCGATCCTGTGATTCGATGAAGGGCCCTTTTTGGTCGGAGCTTGCAAGCTCGACAATGGCGTCTGTTGGCCTTTCTGTGGGCTTGTCTTTAGAAATTTCCGCAGCTAGAGGTATCGGCCATGATTATGGGGATCACGCTGATAACTCTATAAAAATAGAGTTATTTTATATATTTTGAGCAACAGATAATGTGACATATGCGAGAAAATATTGAATTTCATTCTATTTATTCAAAATTTTCTTATTTGTGCAGAATAATGATATATCGAGAAGATAAGGAAAATAGAAGAGAATCAAGACGTCACCAGCAAGATTTTTAGAAGATTACATTGTTTTAAGAATATCTCAATGTTATCCTTAGAGATTCAATTCTTTTTAGAATATCTTGATGTTATCTTTAGGATTTTATTTGTTTTTATGAATCTATAATGTTATTCTAGAGGAGGATTAGTCTTAGAGGGACGTCTGGGTTTTTATCACACTTTACTTTTTCTTCCATCGTCGTTCTTGGAGCTTTTGAAGTATTTTTTGAAGAGAAGACAAAGTGGTGACAGAATTCTTGTTCTTTGATTCAAGATGTTTGATTTAATTTATATTTTTGCTTCTTCTTCTTCTATAATGTTCTAATTTTCTTTCATCAGGGCTACGATGTAGCCTGATCATGATGATATGAATTTCATGATGTTCATGTTTTGCAAGTGATTTCGTTCATGTGAGTTATATATTATTATGTTTTATGCTTTTAAGTGACTGGCCACCACTTGAATGATCCGATGTGCATGTTTGAGACTGAGAAGTGATAATATGCAATTGCTCTTTATAATATATAACCATGAATTACAACGTGGATATAAATATACCATGTTATTTGTGTAGCTTTCGGTGATAAGATGATCCAAAAGACTCATTGTAAATCGGGAATATTAACAGATTTTAATGCACTTATGTTTATTTAAATTCACATAAAGAACTGAGTAGGTTTATTATGCCTAGAGATAGGATAGTAAATAGCAGAGGAAATTCCGCTATCACATGTTTGATGTCGTTCTTGTGTGCGTAAAGATCTGAAATTCATGTCTAGTGGTTATGGTGAAATCGGATGATCTAACATATTTATTCGATTGATTTTATCGCATCTAATTCTAAACTTTTATCTTTAAGATTGTCAATTTTATTTTATTCTCAATTCTATTTTTATTTGTTAGATAAATTTTAGAATTAGCCCATTTTTAGTATTTAATTAGTTTATTAATCATCGGTCTCTGTGGGACGATATCTTTTCTCATCATTATATTACTTGTTCGACAAGTACACTTGCGTTGAGAATTTTGCGAACACACGCATTCACAAATTTGTGAGTGTCCAAATATACATTCGGCATTCGTCTTCGCAAAGGAGGAGGAGATGAGAAGAAATCGATTTGCAGGCCACTCATAAGAGGCCAAAACTTCTTAAAAATTTGAAAGAGGCATTAAAGCAGATTCGACAGCCCATGTGGTTTTGCATGAACTAAGCAATCACCAAAGAAAGATGATTCCTTTTTTACTTTTTTTGGATCGAAGGGTAAGGTTGAGTCTATTTGTTTTTTTTTTTTTCGAGAATCATGATTTTCTCAGTTGGATCGAAAGGTCAACTATTATTAATTGTGATCTATTTCTCCTTAATTTAGTTAGGGAAAATTTCAAATAATAGCATGAATTATTCTCAAATTCTTGACGGACAAAAGAAGAAGAACGAGAACATGTTTGCCCTCACCAATTGAATTGAATTTCCCAAAGGACTTGTGGATAAGATGGGCCCGTCAATTTACCTCCCCGTCCCCGTCCTTCCTCACAAACATTCAATCATCAAAAATATCATGAAGGCCGAAGATTTCGTGTAGCCTCGCTCGACAGCAGACGAGGGAAGAAGAGCAAGAATGGCCACTCTCTTTAGCCCCCCTCCGTTTCTCTCCCGCCCCATCACCAGGACTCTGAACTTCTCCTCCTCTTCACCATCCCCACAGAATCCTCCTCCTCCGCCGCCGCCGCCGAACCCGCCGCCGCAGCCGCGGTCGCCTCCCCCGCCTCAGCAGCTGAGCGCCGCCTCGCCGGAGCTGCCCCAGCCGACCTCGGTCAAGCCTCAGAAGAAGCAGAGGACGACGGCCGAGTCCACCGACTGGATCGCGAGCTCCCTGACCCGGCGGTTCGGTCTCGGCGCGGGCCTCGCTTGGGCGGCGTTCTTGGCCGTGGGCGTCGTCTCCGAGCAGATCAAGACCCGCCTCGAAGTTTCGGAGCAGGAAGCCAGTACGAGGTTTGTGGCGGTGATCGTTCTTGAATTTTACTCGTTAACGCTTCGAAGCTATAAATGCATTTGGGTTCGCAGCTTGTTTCTTCCTTGGGAATGAGAAATAGCTAGTGCAAAATCGGTAAACTTGGCCAACTTTATCAGTAAATCTGCCATTACTTGAAGTTGAAACCATCCGTTCTTAGGCCACACTGCGAGTTAACTTCACAACCGGCGAAAGACGAAAGTGTGGCCAGGTGGGTATGATCTTGTTCTTGATTCTTGGACATTGACACTGTCGCTGGGCCTAAAGTTTTTGCAGCACCATACAAACTCCTAACTATTCTGTCTCCGGGCAACGAGAAAAGACAAGAGTGTGTGATTTTTGAGGCTACTGACATTTCGATAGAGTTTTGATTTAGGAATCGTCGATTCAAAATAGTGGACCGCTGGCTGCAAAATTGATTAGACAGTATTTCAACAGCCCAGTTCTCTGCTTGACTTTGTCTGAAACAGCTGATGCAGCTGTCATTGTACAGGAACGTAGAGAAGGAAGAAGAAGTGATTTTGCCTAATGGGATAAGGTACGCCTCGTGCTCTGTAATTTTGAAGCCTGAGGGCCATGAGTTGATTGCTTCTTCATACCTGCAAACAAATTAGGTACTATGAACTTCGAGTTGGTGGCGGTGCATCGCCGAGGCCGGGGGACTTGGTCGTGATTGATCTCAGAGGGGAAATAGAAGGAAGTGGCAGAGTCTTTGTCGACACATTCGAGGGCGATAAGAAGCCGCTGGCATTAGTCATGGGGTCGAGGCCATACAGTAAAGGAGTGTGCGAAGGGATAGAGTATGTCTTGACATCGATGAAGGCGGGAGGTAAGAGGAGAGTAATAGTTCCTCCAAGTTTAGGATATGGAGAGAAGGGCGCCGATTTGGGGACGGGGGTCCAGATTCCGCCGTCTTCGACCTTAGAATACATTGTTGAGGTCGATAAGGTATCGATTGCACCTGCTTGAGATATCACATCTCTGACCTGACATCATACACATCAGGAGTAATGTCCTTGGCATATATTCATTTTTGGTCTCGTTCTTTTTGGAATGCATTGCCAAGGAATAGCAGCTCTTAAGTTCAGAAGCTTTTGGGTCCTTTACTTGTTTCCTGATGTTTCAAGATAATGATCATCTCCCTACTACTGGTGGTAAATCCATTGTGCTATATATTCTCCAATACTAGTTTCTCTCTCTCTCTCTCTTTAGTTTTGATAAAGGTCGAATTCTTTTCCCCGATTATTTGAGGCGGCGCGATGGCGTTTTCGCCCGTTTACCCAAAGCTTAAGCTTTCGATGGGTTAAATTATTAGCAATATCAGATCCTGGAGTCGCCTTCTGCGTAGCCATCTACAGAACAACGTTTCATTCATTTCTCATCTGAATCAGTACATCAAAAATGAAGGGAAGGTGAAAAACAGAGGTACAGTAAGTCACAACAAAGGAAGCTGAATGGACCCACATTCAGGGAAAAAAAATTTCAAGATATGGTCAGTAGATAATTATAAATTTGGTACCGACTCGTCAAAAAAAAAAGCCTAATGGTTAGGATTAACTTGAGCAGCAGGATGATTTTTTAGTAGCAGTGACCTCATCAATCTGAATGATCTGCTTAGGACCCCGGAGGCTACTGGTAACTTCATTGCTCTTGGCTTCTAAGCTCTTCTGGCTTGTGATCTCATGGATTTTGGTGATCATCTCCAAGAATGCTTCTTCAACGTTCAGATTCTCCAGAGCAGAAGTCTCCATGAAGCACAGATCCTCTGCCTCCGCGAAGCTCTTCCCTTCTGCCAGGTCCACTTCTCTAGAGCCGCTCAGATCGGACTTGTTCCCGACGAGGACCACCACCATGTCGGGATTCCCAAAGTCTCTGAGCTCGCGCAGCCATTTCTTCACGCTCTCGAACGTCGCTCGCCGCGTGATGTCGTAAACCAGCAGCGCTCCCAGTGCTCCGCGATAGTATGAACTGGTGATGGCTCGAAATCTGCATTGAGAAGTTTTCATTCGCCGGGTCAGTATTTCCATTCATCTGCTGCTATGAAGGAAGGATTAAGCCATGAGTGCAAATTGACGGATCTAGGCAAATAAGTTTTTTCCTTGGCCCCGCCAATCGATCAAGTGTAAGTACTAGGAAGTAGGGTGATGGGTAGGTTCCGGTGTTATAATCGGTTATTCTATTTTGGAACCTAGAATCTACCACGTTTTTTTGAAACTAGTTCTAAAACCCACCTTATTTTTTCGGTCCGGTTTTAGAGTCTACCACGACCCTTTTTTTTTTCCTTTTTTATATTTCATTTTTTGCAGCATAATAACTTGAGTAACAAAACGACTCAAAGTAAAAGATGATCAACATAAATCCATGTCCGCCAAGCTAGCCACGTACAATTATAATGCGATAAAGAATGGAGAAGAAATAAATAATGTGAAGCAGAGTTAGACTCAACTTAGAGAAGACCAATTCCAAAACCGATCCGGTTCCCGGGTTGGTCTTTCCCTTGTAATTGGGAACTAGACCTGTTCACCTCAGAATCGATAATTGGATCGATTTTTCGGGCTATCTGATTCGGTTGCCGACTCTACCCAATCCGATTGCACACCCCTGTTAGGAGTAGGGGTGAGCAAACCGGACCGCCCGAACCGGGACCGGTTCCCGGTTCTAGAGGGAGCGGTCCGATTCTCGGTTCTAGGGTCCTCTAGGATCGGACCGCCCGGACCGGACCAATCGATTTTTTTTATTCATTATTATTTATTTTAAAGCTCAAATTCATGAGGTCCATGGGTTCTGACTTAGTAGTGCTAAGGTGGCTGGAAATATATGGGGATTTGGAGATCAGATTCTTTTGGAACTGAGTTTCAAGGAGAAAAGACGATATATAAAAATCGGATGAAGAAAAGTGTCCTGGGCAGTTTCATTGGCTCTAAATATGGATTACTAAGGTTGGATTTGGAAAAGATGAGAAGAGAGCCATAGATAATACTCATGTTTACAGTATTAACCAACATGAATAGAACGGGCATACCGGTCCATGTAATTGGCCTGTTTTGCAGTTATTTGAACTTCAATCTTTATCCCTAGTGTGGTTTTTCAGATTCCAGTAGTTAGCTTCAACAAAGAGAACTTGACATGCACACAAATCTTTCCCTTCTCCAAATTCAACTTAGCTCCCGTCACCAGCCAATGCCCCCTATCTTTAGGCCCCTTGCAATGTTGTGAAATGTGTATAATTCCTTGGAATCGCCCGAGAACCGGACCAACAGTCCGGTCCGCGGTTCCAAAAAATTGAGAACCGAAACCATCGGTCTGGTTCTCGGTTCTTGAAAGGAACCGGACCGGACTGGGAACCGATCATCCTTAGTTAAGAGTAGGGTCCATCGGGGTTGCTCTACTGGGTCACCCTACAAAGGCCAACCCCACCCTAGACCCTGAATTGGGGGGTCGGTGTGGGACATTATTCTATTCTCTGCCAGACCAGTTTTCGCTTCTATCCAAAGGAAGCATGAGAGGATTGTAGTACTGCACCAATCATGTCTCATTGCGACCATGCCTAAAGAAAAACTCCCTTTCACTCTGTTTCTGTTTCTTCCTGATCTCATCCTTCAAACCCACCTCTCTGCCTGTTTCATTTTGCTTTTTGGGCAATAGGAACTCAAAGTGGTGGGAGAGAAGAGTTCTTCCCATGTATGCAAAAACAGACAAAGGAGCGCATTAACTGTTCTAATTAGACGCTTATTGAACCACCTCGTTGATTTGAACCTTGAATCATAAAGCGATGCATTTGGTGGCATCTTCTCAGGAACTGCTTTTTCTAAACGCAAATTCCAATCATAGTTTGCGCGATCTCAAAGGTTGTAAGGTCATAAGTGGGCATGCTTCCTGGTCGCACCGGGTCCCACCCTAGTGGATCATCTTTACATTTTTCCTTACTTTGCATAAGAACCCTAGTGGTATGATTAGTTCGAGAAAGTTCACGGATTGACATCAATCACGGGTGAGCAGTAGAGAGAGTGCCTCCTCCTCTGGTTTCGTTTCTGTTTATCAGATGGAGTTCTGAAATCTGCAGAACCGCGATCTTTCGGAAACAACTGATCGCCCTAATACTTATCGAGATGAAATCAAGAGCCTCAAGAATGGCAGCTTAAAAAAACCACGCAAAAGGCGACGAAATCAGCCATAAAAATATGCACAGGACATTTCTACATGACTTCTAGCCGCAGAAGGGAAGAGAAATCAATTGGGTATCTTATGCCTCTTGCTTCTCTTCAAGGAAAAACTTGGCATCCAGAATTGAGAATTCCCAGTCAACGACCTCAAGAAACTCTATGATCAGAACGAATCAAGACCAACTCGAAACCAGGAAGAGAAACAAGACTAAAAAACAGAGACCCGGAAAACAGAGGTGCTTTTTACCTTTCCTGCCCTGCAGTGTCCCATATCTGGGCTTTGATGAGCTTGTCCCCCACCTTGACGTTCCTGTACGCGAACTCCACTCCTATGGTGGGTTTCGAATCCAACTGGAACTCGTCCCTCGCGAATCTCGACAGGAGGTTCGATTTCCCGACGGCGGAATCTCCAGTCAAGACGGCCTTGAACAAGTAATCGCACTCTTCGTCGAACGAATCAACCATCCCTTTTAAATTGAGTGTCTCCACAAGGAGAAGAAGAAGACGACGCTGACGAAGGAAGGATTTTCGTTATGGGAAGTAGTTTAAAAACCTGCACGGAACAAGAACAAAGAAGGAACTTGAGGCCGCCCGGGATGGTTGGTGCGGCAACTTTCATGTACTTCCAAAACAGAGCAAGGAAGGGGAGTTGATTTATATGGGCATTGGTCCGGAGAGGCATTGAGTATGAACGACATGTGAGACAATCGATATCGACAGCATGGCTGCTCCACGGCCAAATTGATGTAATCAAACAAGGAAAGCCCACCAGGCCACCACTAAAATTCGTTTTCTTAGTTCCCAAATTTTTTAGTTTCCTTGACATTGCGGTGACAATGGGATTTTCGACAGTCCAATGGCGTCAGCCCACGTGGCGCTCCACGGGTCAAACGGATTGTTCATGCCGAAGTGCCCTCGCTTTCTTGGACTTAGGCCGATCCAATGGTTTTGCTTATAAAATAGTGCAAGATATGATGATGGTTACTAATTTTTCCGAGCGGAAATTCAACAGCCTGGATGTGACTATTTGTCGCGGAATACGATCTAGGAGAGATCGGTTTGCAAGTAACCGATGTCGACGACGAAGAAAATCGAAAATGAAATATGAAAGCACACTTCATTTATGTTAAACCTTTCAGTCATGACCGATTCAAATGTGATAATTACGGATTTAATAAACAATAGGAACTTTTCAAGAAAAGAAAACCTTTTGATCAAAAAATATTTCAAGTTCGAAGCAAATTTGAAATCATGGTCTTTTATGACTTTGACTAAAATTCTTTGATTGTGCATCCATGTATTGGTATGTGCATCTTGCATAAAAAATCCCCATGGTGGTCAATTCGATCCGATGATTTTGCAAAATGAAAAGGAATTGTTGAATATGCCAAATGGGAGCATTTAGCGTGGCGAAACACAAGCCTTGTCAAACATGTCCCTTATATACACTTTGAGAGTCAAGTGAGCGAAAAAGAAAAATCACATCACAGGGCGAATATTCATTTGCAATGAGTACGTAGATTGAAATGACGCCGGTCGTTTCTTTTTCTATCCTAAACACTAAAGTTAAAGATATCCTTTGCTTATGGTTGAAATCATTTTGAGCAAAAAGATTAAGAAAGATTTACTTGCCTTGCATTAACTTTTTTGTGGTAACTTCACGTGAATCTTCATAGAAACTCGAAGTGTTCTAAAGTGAAAAAGATGATTCATTTCTGTGCCCAAACATTTATATCCTTTGAATAGCCAATTTGAGTCATATTATTTATTTCTAAAGCCCAAGTGGTGATTATCTCCCTACATCTTGGCAAGGCATATGATCTACCAAGAAATTAACTAGAAATTTGGTGAACATTTTGTGAATTGTCTCGAGAGTCCATAAAGGACCAAAAGAGTCCAAATCAAAGAAAAAAAAATGAATGAAAATCAACGGGCATGAAAAAGCATTATGCTTCGTAAAAGTAAGGCCAATGCCTAAGAAAAAGCCAAGTGCAATCCAAAGCAAAATGCTTGATCGAAAAAGAAAAATCAATTCAAATGCAAACGCAATCAAAGAAGAGCAAAGCTCTTATGTTGCAAATCAAATGTGGACAAATGGACTCTCCCGACAGATAAAATTTCAAGAAACAAGTATCCAAGAATTGAAAGAGTTGATAATGATGCCGAGATAATCACTATCTATTCAAGCCTCTCTTTGAAAAAATTGAGACTTCTAAGCCTTTCCCCAAACTGGCATTGCAGCCATTTAGGCAAAATTACACTTTTAGTGCCAAAAGTTGTGTACGAAAATCACTTTGGTGCCAAAAGTTTCAATCGGATCACTTTAGTGCCAAAAGTTATAAAAACGGATCACTTTGGTGCCTCCAGCCAAAAATTTCGGCCAAAATTACCACGTGGCATTTTTAATTATTTTTTAAATTTTAATTGGTATTTTTTAAAGAAAAAGAAGTCCACGTGGACTTCAAAATTCATAAAAAAATAAAAATAAAAAATTAACAGAAATTTTTTAAAAATAGAAACTTTATTTAAAATTGGGAAAATACCAAAAAAGGGCCCAAACTTTATTTACTTTCTCAAATAAGGGCCCACACTCAAACTTGTTTCAAAGAAGGGCCCCAACTACATTATTTGTTCCAAAGAAGGGCCTAGTTTTTGTCTTCTTCTCTCTTTTCAATTTTGCCTTTCTTTTTTTCTTTCTTTTACTTTTTTTCCTTTTTCTTTTCCTCTCCCCTCCGTCTTCCACGTCCGCCTCAACCGCCCTTCCTCCCGCAACGCCCTCTCCCTCGACTCCTTTGTCAAGCTCCCAATCGCCCTCTCCTCCCTTGACCGTAATCACGACGCCCTCGTCGTCGTCGTCCTCTCCGGCGCCGGCGACAACTTCTGCTCTGGCATCGACCTCACGGCCCTCGGCTCCATCTCCTTCCGCTCCCTCTCCGACGCCGACCGCGGCCGGGCCGGGGAGCGGCTCCGCCGGGAGATCAAGTCCATGCAGGATGGGATCACGGCCATCGAGCTGTGCCGTAAGCCTGTGATTGCCGCCATCCACGGGGTGTGCGTCGGGGGTGGCGTCGACGTTGACATCGTCACCGCGTGCGACGCGAGGTATTGCACGAGGGACGCGTTCTTCTCTGTGAAGGAGGTCGACTTGGCGATAACCGCCGACCTCGGGACGTTGCAGAGGCTTCCGAGCATCGTCGGGTATGGAAACGCGATGGAGTTGGCCTTGCCGGGTCGGAGGGTTTCGGGTTCGGAGGCGAAGGAGATGGGACTGGTTTCTCGGGTTTTCGGGTTGAAGCGTGAATTGGATGATAGAGTGAGACTCGTCGCCGAGGGTTGAAGGAAACCGTGGTGCTCCTCTAACTCGCCTTCGAATCGCAGGATCCTCGACAATAGTGAGCCCACGCATTCGTCGGAGGCGGCGACGCTGCGACACTCCTCGCCGTCGCGAGGGCGCGGTAGGGAGGGGACTCCGGAGGCAAGGGCGGTGCTTGGTCGGCGGAGTTGGACCAGATGCAGATGAAGTACTGGAGGGTGAGGTTGCAGACGAGGTCACCATTGAGCCAACGCTAGATGGTGGCGCGGTCGTAGGTGACGCCGATGCAGAGGCTGACCGTCGGGAGGACCTCAGCGCAGACATGAATGCGGTGTTGAACAGTGGGACAACGACGAACGGCTTCAAGCCCTGCGAGCAAGTCCCTTGAGCCTCGATTTTTGCTGGATGTTTGTTGAAATAGGGATCAAAACGGTAACAAGTGCAAACATGGAGGTTGGCGGTGAGCATGGGTGGTCTCGGCGAAGCTCTAGAGAAGGGAGGCATCGCGGAGAAGACAATGCAGTAAAAAGAAAAAGGAAAAAAAGTAAAAAAGAGAAAAAAAGAAAGACAAAATTAAAAAGAGAGAAGAAGACAAAAACTAGGCCCTTTTTGGAACAAATAATGTAGTTGGAGCCCTTCTTTGAAACAAGCTTGAGTTTGGGCCCTTATTTGAAAAAGTAAATAAAGTTTGGGCTCTTTTTTGGTATTTTCCCTTTAAAATTTACTAAAATAAACTTAGAAAATTAAAAAAAAATCGGCAAGGGTTTCTGGAACCCTTGCCGTCGCCGCCCGCGATTGCTAGCAATGGCCGGCGAGGGTGCAGGCATGGCCGCGGGGGGGGGGGGGGAGGCGACCCCCGGCCAACCTTAGGCGAGGGCCTGCAGACCCTCGCCCAGATCTAGGCGAGGGACGCGGCCCTCAACCAGATCAGGCGAGGGTCGCCGGCCCTCGCCTAGGTTTAGTGGAAGGCCGCCACCAGCATCGCCGGCCCTTGGCCGGGGGTCGGCGCCCCCCGCCGGCCATGCTCGCACCCTCGCCGGCCATTGCTGGCGATGGGGGGCGGCGGCAGCGAGGGTTTCAGAAACCCTCGCCGCCGTTATCTTTTTTTTTTTTTTTTTTTTTTTTTTTTAAATTTAAAATTTTATTTATTAAATTATGTTAAATAAAAAATTCAAGTTTTAAAAAAATAATGCCACGTGGACCGCCGGTGAGCCACGTCAGCCAAAAATATTAATAAAAAAGTGCCACATCAGATTTTCAGTGGAGCAAATCGGAGTTGGCACCAAACTGATCGTTTTTTTATAACTTTTTGGCACTAAAGTGATCCGATTGAAACTTTTGGCACCAAAGTGATCTTCGTACACAACTTTTGGCACTAAAAGTGTACTTTTACCCAGCCATTTACGAAGTCTCTTTTGATTCTCCCAAAATAGCCTAGTGCAAGAACATGGAGGCCCCACATTTCTCTCTTGATGCTGAGAGCTTTCCTCTACCTTTTGCGTAGCTACCCCCAAAACTGCTGTCTGAAACCCTAATTTCTCCTACAATGGTAGATCCAAACAAACAACAAATCCTCAGAACCATCTAGCCCGAGCCACATTACCCATAGCCTCTCTTTGGTAGTAGTAATATACCATACATCAAGCAAGGCTTAAGTACACTTGGAGTGCCATAAGTTATGTACGGCGATTAGTTCAGTACCAAAACTTTCAAATCGATCAGTTTAGTGCTAAGTTTTTGTAACTTCATCACTTTAGTCCTAAGTGCATACGTGGCCGCCGAAAAATCTACGTGGCGCCTACGTGGATGGTTTGCACAAAAAATGAGGCCGACGTGGCTCGTCGGAAGCTGACTTAGCATTATAAAGAGCAAAACGACGTCGTTTGGAAACAAATTTCACCAACATAAACCCTAATTCCCAAATTGATTAGGGTTTGTCTTTGGCAGTCTTTTTTGCTTCCGTGCCATTATCTTCAACGCCATGCCGGCTCGGAGCTTCTCCGCCAACCACCGCCTCCTCTTCAAATACTTAACCCAACCGGAGGGAATCCTGTTCATCTCCGACTCCAATTTAATTTCAACCCTCGTCAAACTCGAAAAGCTCGAAATTGGACCATCAGAGACAGAGGGTTGTTGTCTGCGAGGCCTGTTCGGCGGTGATCGAGGCTTCAGGGGAAGACAAGAAGACGACCAAAGACGGCGCGCACTCGGTGGAGGATCTTCGACGCCATGGTGGTCTGCTGACTCTGCTCCAGCACAAGGAACTCGATGACGGGGGGAAGTGAGTGGAACAAAGGTGGGTCGTATCGCGTGTCGTCGATGATGATGAGAGAGACCTCAGAAGCGGTGACGACAAGGGATGTGTGGGCCTGCGTTCAGACCCGTTCGTGTGATGGCTTTAGCCCAATCGATTGTTTGATATAGGCACGGTAGTTAGATCACTAATTTCACTTCCAATGCCCATAACAACTCGAACTAACCCCAAATTTCTCTCTCTACCCAAGCAATTTGCAGCAATTCACATAGATTCAAACTAGAAGAAGAGCAAACGAAAGGAAGAAAATGGTTACCGATTGGTAGGCTGATTCGAAGGGGTGATATCCGAGAGAGGACTGAGGAGGCAAGAGGGATGCGTTGTCGAGATGGAGCGAGGATGAGTGCAAGCGGGAGAAGGCTGAATCTAATGGGTGATAGCGGTGTTGGTGCAGATGTAGGAGCGGGAGGTGATGTTGGTGGAGGTGTTGGAAGAGGGGCAGGCGGCGGCGCCGGAGGTGGAGCTGGTCGAGGTGGAGGAGGAGAAGGGGGGCGGCGGTAGACATGGCTGGTTCCCGTGAACCGTCGGTTCCGATTCAGGAACTGGCGGTTCTGGTTAGTGAAAAAGGTGGAACCGAAACCAGCCCTTGAAGGGGCGATCTTGGTTCATGTTTGGAACCGTCGGTTCTGGGCTAGTTCCTGGACCGATTCCAGTTCAAAACAAAAAATCAGGATCAAGACTAAGAAAGTGTTGCTGTAGGGGCGCTCGAGGTCGCGCTCGAGGGCGAGGTCATGGAAGTCAAAAATCGAAGTCGGGGTTGAGGTCATCGTTGCGAGGAGGTGAAGATGGTGAGGTTATGGTGGCCGACGTCGAGGGTGACATCGTTAGAGGAAGAGAGGAGGGGGCGGAGAAAATAAAGAAGAAAGGAAGAAGCAGCAGGGAGAGTAGAGAGAGAATGGGATGAGGGGCCTTTAGAGTTGAGTGGCCTGTCACTCACATAGGAGAGAGAGAATGGGGTAGCGTAGTGAGGCTGAGGCCCTTACTCATTAACGCACGGCAGAGGGAGAGAGGAGAAAGTCAGACAAGTCACGTCGATCTTAGGAAAGAAACTTGGGGCTCTTTCCCATATATTCTTTTTATTTTTATGTTTTTTTTGCAATGGCCCGAAAGCCCACGGGAGAAAGTGCAGTCCCTAATAATCTATTTTTTTTACGGTTTGGAACTAGAACCGGCCCTTGAAGGTCGATTCCTATTTGGAACCATGGGCCCGGTCAACGGTCCGGTTCCGGGCCAGCAAATGGCCATGTCTAGGTGGTGGAGCTAGTGTTGGAGATGGAGAAGGTGCAGGTGCTAGAGTGGATGTTGGAGCGGGAGGTGGTGTGGGTGGGGGTGCCGGTGTCGGTGCCGATGCCGGAGGTGGTGCTGGAGCAGGATCGAGAGGCGGTGTAGGCGCAGGCGTTGGAGGTGGCCACGTAGGATTCTGTCATGATTCACTCATATACATAAACGACGTCATTTTAAATTGTTGCCCTTCTGTAAGCCACATAGGATTCCATCATGGCAGTCGCTTCTAAAAACATTTCGCCACGTAAGATAATAAAAATTAATTATAATGTCCACGTAATTCATTTTGCCGGACTTTGGCTGGAATGACACTGAAGTGCACGTTTTTCTTCGATTTTGGCACTGAAGTGATCGAAGTTACAAAAACTTAGTACTAAACTGATCGATTTGAAAGTTTTGGCATCAAACTGATAGCCGTACACAACTTATGGCACTCCAGGTGTACTTAAGCCAAATACCCCAAGGCTTCCTTTACCCCTAAATTCCTCATGCTCACAAAACCTAGCCGCCATCCTCTCTGCTCAGCTTGGATCTGGAAGTTCAAGGAAAGATGGACAAACTCGACGACCAAGATATGCGTATGGCCTCTTTATGCAGACGCCTAGGTCACCTTTGGCCAAAAACAAAAATTGCGATTATGGATGACATTGTTACAAGAGAAAGCTTGGAGGAAGGAGGACAAACACTGTTTGGTCGATTATTTTGCAGTCCGATGATTAATTTCTAAGACTTTCAGACTATAATGAGAAAGGGATATAAAAATGAAAAGGTAGAGTGTACTCACATGGAACTCGAGCTTTTCTCCTTTCTGTTCGAGAATGTTGCAGAGAGAAATAGAGTCCTTGAAAGTGGCCCCTAGTCTTTCTCACGTCATTTGCTGATATTAAAACTCTGGGAACGTACTACGTCATGCACCGATCCTTGAGCACGCGTCATTCCTATCTTATTGCCTCATGTCATAAGAGATAACGTCCTAGGTACGTTATCGACCCATTGTTTTTATCTTTGATTATACACATGCGGAAACATGTAACTTCCAAACATCAGATCAAACAACATGGATAGTTAAACAGCCAGTCATATCAATCAAATCATGACAGCCCACAAGATCAATCTTTTTATTTAACTATCTTGTTTAGACGATAGTCACAAGTCATTCTTCGGCTCCAGGTCTACAACTCCCAAACTATCATGTTCGGTCTAACACGACCTTCGGGACTACTCCAATAAGTCCACGTCTTAGTATCCACGAGGCTTTGTCACTTGGGACCTGAAAATGTTATCCCACGACGGGGTGAGAAATAAATATCAGTGAAGTCAACGCCTAAGTTCTGTTAGGACGTTGATTCGCCAAGGACATCCTAACAAAATCAACATGGCATATCAACCAGCACGGATATCCAACCACATGCAACTTACCCGCCAGGAAGCCACACATAATGCGATGCCGACACAACATGATAGTCAAATAACCCATCTAGGCAAAGCATCACCTAGACACGACATGACAGTCAAATAGCCCAATCAAGGTAAGCATCACATCAATTGACATACATGACGTCACACGTAATCCAATTATTATGAGATATGGCATGTCAGCCTGGCACACTAGTCATTGGTGCCTAGTACACTGGTCAATTTATACTCTTCTGACGGCACCAGGTATCGTCTCTTACTTATGGAGACTACATCCAGTAGTTCATGCGATATCGGGCTGTCACGGCACAGAACTACTAGGAATCCCTTCCGGGCTTCGGTCCGTCACAAGCTGCGATCGGCATCCATCAAACTGGTGTCACAGAATGATGTGCTTCCGACAAGTTGTATTCTTCCGATTGTCATGGTACAATCTTGTCAGGATCTTGGCAGGAATTTCATCGTCCAATCATATGACCATACATCTTATCCGATGTTGACACCTGATTTTTTTTACCATTTATTATTGTGATTTTTATTCTTTAAAATTAATTAAAAATATCAAAAAAGGTCATAAAATCACAAAATCAACTTTGGAAGCCTTGGTATAACCTTAGGAACCAATTTTGAACAAAAAATAGTTTTCGGTATTTTTAATATTTTTCGAGTTTATTTAATTATAAAAATACCCAAAAAATCAGAAAAATACCATTCGTGGTCAGAAAAATACCCAAAAATATTCGATAATTTTGTTTTAATTTCCTCTTCAAGTGTGTCACTTTAAATCTCAAAAATTCGGCTCGGGTCAATATGTTCCTTCACAAACATAAACCCGAACCGAGCCTAAAAAAAATCATTTTCAAGTCTTTTAGTTTTCAATTCTCACTTTTTATAAGCTATGACATTGGATTCTAAAGTCTTAAAGTGCAATTAGGTCAATTTGCCCTCCAATTTAATCAATTTTTACCAAAAGGGCTTAATTGCACATTTTTCTTTCAATTAGTCCCCGGTTTCACGGATGTATACGTATGCTCTACGTATTTATACGTCATACGTATTTATACGTTATGCATATTTGTATTGTTTGGTAACCTCTTTAACTCTTGTAATAATAATAATGGTTATTATTTTTAACACCTTTGTTAGTGCCTTTTTTTTAGCATTTTTGTATTGTGAGTGCTATTGCTAGTGCTATTTTTAAATAGCATTTTTTGTATTATAAATTGTGAGTGCTATTGTTAGTGCTATTTTTAAATGACATTTATTTATCATAAATTGTGAGTGCTATTGTTAGTGCTATTTTTAAATGGCATTTATTTATCATAAATTGTGAGTGCTATTATTAGATAGAATTTATAATTGTTAGTGCTATTTTTAAATAGCATTTTTGTATTATAAATTGTGAGTGCTATTGTTAGTGCTATTTTTAAATAGCATTTTTGTATTATAAATTGTGAGTGCTATTGTTAGTGCTATTTTTAAATGTCATTTATTTGTGAGTGCTATTTTTAGATAGAATTTATAATTGTTAGTGCTATTTTTAAATACAATTTATTGGAAGGTATTTTTGGCTATAAAAGGATGGCAAGAGTTTTGAGGTTGAAGAGAGAGACATTTTGTAGAGTGTGCAAATTTTTGAGAGCTTAGAGAGAAGAACACAAACACTCTCTATATTCTCATAATCTTGAGTGAGCAAAATATACTAAGTTCGGAATATTGATTCCGCATATTGCTAGCACAATTGTTGTGGAGTTATTAGTCGTCTCCCCGTTCGTCAATTGGTGGTGCGTCCGAACTAGATGCCTAACACTTGTGGAGGCTGAGATCGAAGAACATCGAACCGACACCTCCGTTCAAGCACGCTACGAGAGGTAATCTATTTACTCCCTTTGAGACTTTGTGATTTTTTTCGATTGAAATGCACGAAGTACGTCTCTGGAGATACATGTATGGGTTGTTATTTATTTCCGCTACGTGTTACGTGGATCCCAACAGTGGTATCAGAGCCAATCCTTAGGTGTTTTCGTGCATTTAATTGATTTTTTGCAATAATATGGCCAATATGTATTAACGAATTGTTCGTCTTACATGGCTAATGGAGATTGATTATTTTATATGATAAATTAATCAACGTAGCAAAAATTGAGACTAAATCAATTTTGAATCGAAAATTTATGGCTATCTTATTTTACGTAAAAATTCTGAATATGATTCAACGTAGAATTTTTATTGTGCCTTCCTAAGTTTTAAATTGTGAATTTATTACTTACGTGAAATGGTGGTGATCATGGAAAAATCCCTAATCAATGTGATTGATGTATATATGAATGTATGATGATTATTTATATATTTGGGGTTGTAATTATTAAATGGAGGCTGCGTACTCCTTTTATTTTTCATGTAATCTTTATTTTTAGCATAGTCAATTGTTGATGTAAATGCTACGAGGATTACGTGGAGGAGCCTTTTAAGTCGGCGAGCTCTTTGGGGCCCAATTCTTGAAGAGTTCAAGAAACCAAGAAGAAGCGAAAAGCGGCTCTCCGTTATTAAAATATTAAAATGATTAAATGTGGTCTCATTGGCTCGAGACCCATTAAATCATAATTCCATGATCACCACGTAGGATAGATGTTTATGTGATTGACATCTATTTATTTATTATGATTACGTGAGCATGTTAAACTGGTTAATGTGCAAAGTCAGACTTACCTCACCCAAAATTGCGCCTGCATGAAATCCTAGTTAGGAAAATCACTCGCGTTAGGTACCGAAAGGGCGTTGGTAACGACACCAGTGTAACCAAGTCCCCGAACCCAAAATCTCTGGTTCCGTAGAACTGATCGATCTCTCCCAATCGATCAGTAAGGTTTCCGGTCTACCCTCCAAGAAAGACCGGTGGCGACTCCAAATGCATGCACAAGTTGCACATGCCACCACGACCACACTAAGGTCGAAAGCGATCGACTCTTATCGTCGAATCCTCCTGAAAAATACTCCCGCCGCGATTTGGTATGGGCCTGGGAGGGCTCGCGCCGATCCAAGACCCGCGATCGGTAATCCATTAGCCGCGTCCGCTTTCGGACGGGTCGCGACAGCTGGCGACTCCGCTGGGGACACTGTGTTCTAGAACCTATGGTTCTAGACCCCAAGTGGACTTAGGCCGTAATTAAAACGCTGAGTGATTTTTCTAACCATGCAGGCGCTCGTGAAGGTGAGGTAAGTCCGCTTACGATAGGTGTTATATGTTTTTGCAGATTGGAGAAATAAGGGGTGTAGTCCGTGATTAACATTGTCTTATGCAGGTTGGGCGTAGGAATGTATGTTGTGTGGATGATTTGAAGTGCTGATTGATAAACTGCTATGCATGAATTGCATTGTGATGATCACAACACGTGGACACACACAACCGCGCCTAAAACCCCGGGCGTCGCCTATAGGAACACAATAGAAGGAATTGAAAATGGAATCTCCGTGAGGAAAAACGCGGGGTAATCCACTTTTCAATTCCGCTCGCTTCGAACTATGGATCGAGTCCCAATGCAACGATAGCTGTGCAATGGAATCGGCTCTTTCTAGAACTCGAAGTGGGAACCTTAACCTTAGGTGCCAAACCCTCTGATTTTTAGAAGTTCACCATAACTTGTCTCATGCGCATGTCTTTGGGCGGTTGGTACACCTAAAACCGCACATAAGTCGACGAGTTTGGTTGGTAAGACTCTCTATACCTCGAATCTATTACAGTTCATATAAATATAGGCATTTCATTCATTGCATTCTGGTGATTAGATTAAATGCCATTTCAAGGATAGATGTGTGTGTTTTTCCCAAACGTCCTTGATAGAAGACGAAGAGGATGATATCCCATGACAAGCACCGAGTGAGCAACAAAGGAGCCTACTATGGACATTATTGAGATATCGTCCATTGAAGATGACGAGTTGGGGCAAGTGATCCGGAAGTCACAGATCGAACTTGGGGCATCCTTAAACGTTAGGATCACATTCCTTTGTTTCATTTTCCATTGCTAGTCCTCTTGTATAGGGTTTACTTTTATCGAGGCTTTCTCTATCTCACCCCTTAGAGTGATTGTATTAGGGATCTATTGGTGTATACATTTAGATGGAACTTGGTTGTATTTCTTTTGACAGGACATGGGAATGTGATAGTGGCATTTTCTCTAATCATCCGAATACTCCCAAGTCAAGTTTATAATTCCTTTAGAGAAAATTAAAATTGGAAATCTTGCACGACCTTTTTGGTCATATAGGGTAATCCAACCCCAATTTCGCTAGAAGGAATTATACACTTGAATTGGTCCATGCATGTTTTACGTCGCTGGTAATCCACGATAATTGATCGAGAATATCGGCGTTGTTTTGAATTTAATGACGAGATAGATGTCCAAATTACTCTCGTTCTTAACAAAACGGCCTTGATTTGGATGCCGTATCTTCAATTAAATTTAAAACACGTTACTATGCCTCGCACTTTTGAGTAATTCGTTCCTCTCGAAATTGATCAAAAGCGATTATTGTGAATTACATTCCTTTCAATAGTATGCTTTCTTTCGAGGAATATTGATAAAAACTTTTCGCGCAAGATTAAAACCCTTGTAAAAGTTCTTGTCCTTATTAATCATGGGCAAGCATAGGATTGAAAGGGGTTTTTGATTTCTTTTTCAAATTATTCCTTCTAATTCTGTCTTTTTATTTGCAGGTAAAAAAAAAAAATAGGTAATAGAGAGAAATCTTTTCCTAGACAAGTCTAAGGCTATTATCTCATCTGATCATGAGCGAGTTATAAAATCAGGACATATTTGCTCGGCTTACTGATATTATGGTTCGGCTCACCCAAGTTGAAGATGTTCGGATGCTCGAAGAAATGAACCATACAGAAGTTAAAACACACACACAAGAGTTCTCATTTATTTTGCTCAGTGGAGGGTTTTCAAAAGCAGGTCATACAATTCGGGGTAGAAAAGTAAAGCCGAAGTGAGCCCTAATTAACGACACGAAGGAGCCCAACTGACCCTCCATGTTATTAATGCTCTGCTCATACTCCCAACTCCGCATGTCATGGTCGGCAAGCCTGAGGAGAAGACTTTTGCATTCTCCCTTAACTTCGGCGACCTTGGCCTCATGTTCTTCGGCGATTGTTTCCAGGTCTCGAACCAGTCCATTCCCGCGAGCTATGTCCGCGGTTATTTTGTCGAGCCGTTCTTCCTGCCAGTCGCTCTGAAGCCTCAACAGGACATTGCGGCGGTCATGCTCGCCGGTGGTCAGGGATAGGGCCAATTGCTCCACCAGATTTCTCCTCTCGCGAAGCAACGTCGCGACCCGCTCATTAGCAAACTCGACGGCCTTTTTGTAACTATCGGCCAGATAGTTGGTCAGCACCAAATGATCAGATCGATCCTCATAACGAGCTCGCAAGACGCGAGCCACGAGAACCTCCCGATTAGCAGCACGGTAGGCCTCTAAGGAGTGTGCAAAGAGAGTCGGGAAAATTCTATATTCCCTCCCCAGTGTAGTACCTTCGAGAGAAGTGGTATCAAGGTCCTCGAGCAGGACACGGATTTCATCCTCGGTCGCAGAATGATCGGTTATGTGTGCGTAACCGCGACCCAGTAGGTTATAAAGCTTTTCCCACTGGGCCAAGACATCAGTTGAAAACGTGCGTACGGGAGAGGAGGCCATTTGCGTTGGGTTGGCTTGAGAATAAGACGAGTTTGACAGAGAGATTAGAAGAAAGAAGCTGATTATGCGAGAACGTTAACCTTCCATACATTAATTCCTCATTTTATAGCAACTCGGGGATGATGAAGGGTCTCAGTAATAATGCCGGTGGAGCCCAGTTAGGGGGTAAAGCAGGAGGTTCCCTCATGAGAACCATTGGATTCGTTTCGGTCCGCGATTTCCGGCTCATCAATTAAAAGATGTAAAAGATTTGTCGGGATCACCATTATTAGAGTTAGGTGGGAGGTAAGCGCAACTATCGAAGAGAGCCCTAACAGGATTTGGCAGTCCCATCACGATTGAAAAGCTAAGCGAGAAATTCAAAGTCTTGAGGGGGAACGTTTGCCTAATGATGCTTGAAGAGCGTCTCCTGAACATACGAAGTCACTCGAAGAAAACTTTATAGGGAGTGAGCATACATGAGAGAGTGGAGAACTCTGAGTGGGCAAGAACCAATCAAACATTTCTCAATCCAACATATTTAAGAGGTTATTGTCAGCTGCTAGAGGCGACTGACTCAAAAATCTCAGAAATTGAACTACAGAGGGATCTCGAAGATTCCAAGATCAAGTCTAACGCCAAAACCATGGAGCCCAACACTTCTGGCAACGGAAATCAAGATCACGGCGACGACGACAACGACATCCACGATGTTCAACTCGGGAAAAGAAGACGTCCTCACCAATACTCTCAGGAGGAAACCCAAATGCTGGAAACCCTTTTCAGTAAAAGCCATTACATGAAAAAGAAGTGGAGAATTGAATTGAGCCGGGAGTTGGGGATTAATCAGTCGAGGATCCAGTTTTGGTTTCAAAATAGGAGATCCAAATCGAAGGCTCAACGCAAACGTCAGGTGGTCGAGATTTTAAAGGAAGAAAACCAAAAGCTGCGAACAGAAAACATGAGGTATGAAAAAGCTCTCAATATTACCGTTTGCCCTCATTGCGATAACCTCGTCGCCCTCGGTAAGATATTCCCCGATAAGCCTCACGCGATGATTGAAGACGTTCATTTACCACCCTACTCCCTCGGGGCATCTCCTGCTCAACCAGATTTTGCCGGAGTCACGCATGAGCAGGATGATCCTACGAAGATGATACAAATGCCTCATGGGGGATGGGATTTGCATCGCTTTGATTGGAGTTACAGTTTCAAGGAGCTGGATGTTACCGCCGACCAGCTCAAAGCATATCAGCCTCATGCACAACAATTTTCGATAGGGTCGGGTCCTGCTGGAGATGAGTTAATCAGTCGTCAAGCCATCGATGCAATTTTGGGCCACGATAAGAGGAGGTTCGCTTGGCCCCCTGAATTGCATTCCAGATTCCTAGACGTGGTTCACCAAATGGGGATCGACTCAGCAACTCCGACGCGCATATTTAAGGCCATGAATGTACCGGGGCTTAGTAAGGAGCTGGTCAGGAATCACCTTGCGGCCTACAGAAAGCTATTAAAACAACGTCGAGCGGAGCTAAACCGGGAGGAATCCGTCTCGAGCTCAAAAGCTAGGGGCGACCGCCATTGTAATGCTCAGGCATCAAGAGATACCCGGCCAAATCTAAGCATCAATCAAGCTAGCAACCCGACCACCGGCAAACTGAAAGCTGATCAGAATGTCCTCCCGAGCCATTTCAACATTTCTCAAGAGCGCGTGTCACAAGTACAGCGAGTGCGAACTCCTCCATTCGAGCAGCAGTCGGCTGGTGCTCTGCCTGCCGCTGGTCAACCCACGACAGACGATTTCTTCGATGAGGGGCTCGATGCCTTGTTCAATCAGTGGGAAGCTGGCATGCTTGGACAGCCATGATCTAGCACCTGACTCGGGGCACGATGGGTCGGTCACTACGAACACCCATAGAAAGAAGAACATGTTCACGAGTAGATCACTCATTTTATCGTTGTAAAGTTCCTACGGGAACATTTTTCTTTAATGACTATAGTTAAACCAACGCTATCGACGAACATCGTCATGCTCAGTTGTGATGATCCCTTGTTAGATTAAGTTTGAAACCAGAGACGGTCTTTAAAATTTTGAGTGGCCACGAACTCATTCCTCACCAAGCGCCCGGGATGCTGAAATGAAGAGTAACAGCATGCACAGGGAAAATGCCACTTTCGTTTGAACGATGAAAAGGGGTTGAGAGAAGATCATAGCGTTAATTCCCATGGAGCTAAATGAATTAAACGGAGTCATCAATTGCGGGTCCACCGCTGCTCCCCACGTTCTCGGGCCTAGCAAATCATAAAAGGCGCCGAAAGATTGTAGACCCACCACTTTGAAGACTGAACTAGGGGACGAGCGCAATACTCGATGAAACCGAATCAATGCAAGAGAGTTTGTGATCCTATCACGAGGAAAAAGAAAGGGGAATACAGACGATGAGTAATTGCAGGATCTCGGGAGGAGCGCTTGCTTGCTGGTCTTCATATGCAGCCTGAAGGATGGTTCCAGGACACGCACAATCACTTGAGAAAATTTCTAGAGTGAGCAAACACGTAAGAGCGAATTGAGAAAGCTGAGTGAACTAGATCAGCCCGAGATACCCCGATCCATCATGTTTAAAAGTTATTCCCATCTGCTAGAAACGCCCGACCTGGACATTTCTGAGCACGAACTGCTGGGAGACTTTGAAGATCCTGGAGCTGAATCCTGCCCGAAGGCCATAGAGACTGACTCCTCCAGCGATGAAATTCTAGGTTTCAGCTACGAAGAAGGAGTATACAATGATGACCGGAGTCGGAAAAGGAAGCAACTACAACGCCACACTCCAGGCCAAATCCGAGAGCTCGAAGCTTTCTTCAATGAATGCCCCACTCCAAGCAGACAACAGAAAATGGAGTTGAGCCGAAAAATAGGATTGGAGCTTTCGAAGGTCAAGTTTTGGTTCGCCAACAAACGAACCCGGGTGAAACAGCAATACGCAGACCATGAGTTACTGGTCCTGAAGGAGGAGAATGAGAAGCTTCAAGCTGAAAGCGCGAGATATAAGGAAGCTCTGACCAAGGCCACCTGCCTTAATTGTGGTAATCCTGTTGTCCTCGGCGAGGTGTTCCTCGATGAACCGTCCCTGTTGACGAATAACGCTCAGCTGTTACCGTATTCTCCACAGCATTTTCCGACACAACCAGATATCGCCGGAGATCTGCATGAGCAAGTCAACACCATAGGATCAACACCAACATCCTCTGAGAAATGGGATATGAATCATCACAGGGGGAGTTCTCTCAACGACGAACTCGCTGTCACAGCCAGCCAATCCAAAGTCGGTGAGTCCCTCCCTGGACAACTTTTGAAACGACTAGATCCCGTAGAGAATAGCTACCGAAGTATTGACGATATTTTGGGTGATAAGAGAACAAGGTTTTACTGGACCTATGAACTTCACACCAAATTTGTTGATGCAATTCGAGAGCTGGGAGTTGATTCGGCTAGCCCACTACGCATACTCGAGATTATGAATGTGCCGGGGCTCTCTAGAATTAACGTCGAGTCTCACCTCAAGTACTATAGGAGATTGCTAAGGGATGGAAGGATAGCGTTAAACCATCATAAAGCCAGTTGGAGCTCAAGTGCCGGGCAGAGTTACAACCACGATGATTGGAGAGCCGAGAGCACCCAACCGTGTTTCAGCAATGACGGGACCAGCAGTCGTGTCAGCGACTCCTCTAACCCAAATCAGAATGCTCCGCCGAGCTATCTCAATACTCCTCAAGAGTATATACCGCAGTTCCAGCACATAGGGATTCCTCAGTTTGAGCGCGATTCGGTCATTAATGCTGTCCCTGAAGCGGATCTGGCATTGGTAGAGAGTGCACATATAAACCTGCCGGTCATTGGAGGAAGTTCCAATTCGAGGGGTCAAGTTGCTCACGGCGAGAGCAAAGAGAGGAATCCCTCGCCTGCAGTCGACGACAGCCAATCTGGGCACCAAAGGCTAGAAAGAACAGGCGATTTCCTTGAGGAGGAGCTGGACACTTGGATCAATACTCTTCAGGAATGTATGTCTCGACCCCAACAGGGCAATGATGAAGGTTCCAGCTCAAAGACTCCAGTTCCTCACAATGAAGGCGATGAAGGAAATCTGCCCCCAACAATTGTTGATACCCAACTTGAACATCAATGGCTCGAAGACCCGAGCAATTTCCTTGGCGATGAGTTCAATCTTTGGCTCGATCAATTTGGAGCCGGAGGGCCATCGCAGTGGTGACGCAAGGCAGGTGACCAAACGTCTGATGCAAGGCATGGTTACTCGATGAAAAATGCTTAGACGAAAGGGGTGGAACACTCCTATTGAATATGTTGTTGATCGCACTGTAAGGTTCCCACGGGAACATCTTTCATTAATGTCTAGAACTAATTGCGCGTGAGTGTCAACATCACCCTTTGAGCATCTTCAAGCCGAGGGCCGTGGATTAATCGCTTAATCCGTGGAGCAAGTTCCCCGAACAATGACTATCACCCGCGGAGTATAATGGGATCTACCCCTTCAATACGAAATACGTTTGGCCGCGAAGCCACCTATTTGGTAAAACGATGTATCGTTCCTAAACGATCTTCAATCGAATACCGAAGTAATGTCTCATTTCTTTCCCTTCTCAGGTGATAAACGTGGATAAATCACTCAAGGAGCCATTTGTTCGAATAACAGAACAGACGTTGCCTAACTGGGGGCAGATGAACCATTGATGTTGCAAACACTCCAAGAATGGATAGGCGGATTTGATAGATGTTGTTCATATCAATACGCAATATCAGAACGGGATGAGAACCAAGAGTAAAGTTGTATCGTTCCAATTTGTCTTGAATTTGAGAATATGAATTGATACTCGTTATTTATCCTTGACAGGGGAATCGCCTTACAGACGAACAGGTTTTCACATCCCATGTATTACCCGTTAGAATACATGACCAAGGGTAAATTGTATCGTTCTAATTTTTTGAAAAATTCGTGAACGTACAATAATATGTTTCTTCCGCATTTTCAGGATCTCCAGCCGCGGGGGACATGTAAGTATCCCTTTCCCCAATCCATTGAAGATGTTAAATAAAAAACAGAGAGAAAAAGAAAAGCTTTCAGAATCTAATGTCTAGAAAAGACATAGAATTCAAACTTCATTGGCATTCATGTCTTAAAACAGGAGGTTATCTGAACATGAATAAGAACATGCATGGTGCATCATAAAATCCCCTTGACGGGTAAAATTTTTGGAGAAAATGAAAGAGATTTTTTCCAATCAAAAGTTCAAAACTTTTAAAAGGACGTTTTCTCAAAAGAAAAGAGGCAAAGCCTAGTCCAAACACGTCCTACACACACTGGAGAGAAGTGGAGCGGATCAGATAGCAAAATCTGGACCTACGGAAGTAGGGATTATTCGCAACGATTACATGGGTTGGGATGACGGAGGCATTCGTTTCATATCCCTCAAACACTACAGGTGACCGTTGATAAACCCTTTGAACGACGGTTTTCATTCTTAACCCTGTCAAGAACCACCCCACATCGGGGCAAAATGGAGGTGAGTCCAGCGGTATCAGGAGAAAATGGTTAGAAATTTTCTTGCTCGGACTAACATCAATCTTTGTGTGTTGTTTATATGGTAATCCAAGTGCCATAGGATGACGAGAAGCATTCATTTCTCTATCCCACACACCATATCCTTTGCACATCCAAGTTGAGCCTGCAAATTCATTTCATAAACCCCTGTTGGTGATCATGGGATGTTTCAAGATGGAAACTGCATCACTCCAAGAACGGAAGAAATCAAGAGATGGGATTTATAGAAAAATCTCATATCGGCGTTTAAATGTGCTATGATTCAAGTTGTATATCTAGCACAATTTTCTGAACATCGTAGTTCCAAAGGAAAAGAAAAGGCGGGATTTCAACAAAGAAAAAAATCCCCAGCATCAAGAAAAAGCAAAGTGCCTGGTAAAAGCAAGGCCGATGCTCGTGAAAACTGTTTGATTGATCCCCAATAAAGCCTAGTTGGGAAGAGAGAAAAACCCATAAAGGAGTCAGATCAAGAAGACTGCTCCCCAAATGATGTCAGCCGTGGTGCAAAAACACGGACAGAATTGTCAATCTCTTAATACCACAAGAGACGTTCTCTAAAGGACTTGTGCACACCTCAAAAGCTGTTGCACACCTCAAAAATGGAAGATGCAGAATGGAAAAGACATGTGACAAATTGGCAAGATCACCAATGTCAAATCCTTCGTGATTTCTGGGCCAAAAACAAGCCTTTTTCGGTCCCCAATCCTACCAATGTTACAACCCTGAAACAGTCTTCTCTGACTAAGACACTTGGGTTAACATATAGCTTAGCTCGAAGAAGTACGAGCAAGACTCTTTCTTTCTCATTTTGCAGGGTTCTTGACTTGTAAACCCGGAGCAGATGGTGAAGATTTTCATTCGATGGCCTCGACTCCAAAGCGGGTCCCCCTTGAAAACCAATATCCAAGCCCAACATTACGGTCCCGTGGAAGACCTCCCGACCGATCAAAATGTATGCGCTGCGAATGAGCCTAAAACCTAGGCACAGGTCAGTAGGGAATTGAGTGCATCCCCTAAAAATCATCACCTCAAAACAGGTGAGATGGCCTCCTTGTCGAGAAATATTCCAATTGATGTTTTGAGCAAACTCTTTTTGGAAATTTTCAAACTGTTGATTCAGATTTTCCATACAAGGGATTTGTGATCACATTTGCATGTTGCAAGAATGTTTTGGATAACCTCCAGCATCAAAATGCACATCTCATGACTAAAGCTTAAGTCATAAAATTTTGTCAATTGGACAATTGCTGTCTTCTCAAAGATTACCAATATTTTCTTGGGGAAGAGAAACCCTTAAAAAAAAAATCCTTTTGAAAATCAGACAGTCTCATTGGACGTGGAGAACCCTCGTCATGAGACCCCTTTTCAAAATTTAGGTAGTCTCATCGGACGTAGAGAACCCTCGTCATGAGACCCCTTTTCAAAAATCAAGCAGTCTCATCGGACGTGGAGAACCCTCGTCATGAGACCCCTCGTCATGAGACCCCTTTTCAAAATTTAGGTAGTCTCATCGGACGTGGAGAACCCTCGTCATGAGACCCCTTTTCAAAAATCAAGCAGTCTCATCGGACGTGGAGAACCCACGTCATGAGACCCCTTTTCAAAAATCAAGCAGTCTCATCGGACGTGGAGAACCCTCGTCATGAGACCCCTTTTCAAAATTCAGGTAGTCTCATCGGACGTGGAGAACCCTCGTCATGAGACCCCTTTTCAAATATCAAACAGTCTCATCGGACGTAGAGAACCCTCGTCATGAGACCCCTTTTCAAAAATCAAGCAGTCTCATCGGACGTGGAGAACCCTCGTCATGAGACCCCTTTTCAAAATTCAGGTAGTCTCATCGGACGTGGAGAACCCTCGTCATGAGACCCCCTTTTCAAAATTCAGGAAATCTCATCGGACGTGGAGAACCCTCGTCATGAGACCCTTTTCATTTAGGCAGTCTCATCGGACGTGGAGAACCCTCGTCATGAGACCCCTTTTCAAAGTCAAAACTGATGGTAGACACCGCCTGAAGGGTCAAACAAAGGTAGATACCGCCTGAAGGGTCAAATGAAGGTAGATACCGCCTGAAGGGTCAAATCAAGGTAGATACCGCCTGAAGGGTCAAAATAAGGTAGATACCGCCTGAAGGGTCAAATCAAGGTAGAAACCGCCTGAAGGGTCAAATCAAGGTAGATACCGCCTGAAGGGTCAACTGAAGGTAGAAACCGCCTGAAGGGTCAAATCAAAGGTAGAAACCGCCTGAAGGGTCAAACCAAGGTAGAAACCGCCTGAAGGGTCAAACCAAGGTAGAAACCGCCTGAGGGATCACATTAATGGTAGAAACCGCCTGAAGGGTCACATATGGTAGAAACTGCCATAAGGGTCAATTCATTGGTAGAAACCGCCATAAGGGTCAACTCATTGATAAATATCGCAGTAAGGATCAACACAAAGGTCTGATCCACCATACGGATCAAAATCCTTGGCAAATCCCAAAGCGTGGGATGCGCCTTCCTTAGGTTCCTACAAGTTAGGAATCCCATCATGGTATGACCTACCATACAGGTCAGAGCTTAATCTCCCTAGGATATTCTGAATGACGAGTCCTAGGCATCTTCTTGAAAGTCGTCGCAACCGGCAGCATCCGACAGGTGAGCTTCAGGTAAGCCTCTCTCACTCCGGCCCATGTTCAAATTGTTAGAGCAAACCGGGGATTGATTTGAGCTTTTATCAATAGGCTTAAGGATCCGATGTCATAACATTTCTTCTCTTATTTTCCCAGTTGAGTCGGTTAGGAATCAGGTGCCACCTTATCTTTGAGAGAAACCTCTAACGAGATTCCTCTCAAAGAGGGGCAGCTGTTGACACCTGATTTTTTTTACCATTTATTATTGTGATTTTTATTCTTTAAAATTAATTAAAAATATCAAAAAAGGTCATAAAATCACAAAATCAACTTTGGAAGCCTTGGTATAACCTTAGGAACCAATTTTGAACAAAAAATAGTTTTCGGTATTTTTAATATTTTTCGAGTTTATTTAATTATAAAAATACCCAAAAAATCAGAAAAATACCATTCGTGGTCAGAAAAATACCCAAAAATATTCGATAATTTTGTTTTAATTTCCTCTTCAAGTGTGTCACTTTAAATCTCAAAAATTCGGCTCGGGTCAATATGTTCCTTCACAAACATAAACCCGAACCGAGCCTAAAAAAAATCATTTTCAAGTCTTTTAGTTTTCAATTCTCACTTTTTATAAGCTATGACATTGGATTCTAAAGTCTTAAAGTGCAATTAGGTCAATTTGCCCTCCAATTTAATCAATTTTTACCAAAAGGGCTTAATTGCACATTTTTCTTTCAATTAGTCCCCGGTTTCACGGATGTATACGTATGCTCTACGTATTTATACGTCATACGTATTTATACGTTATGCATATTTGTATTGTTTGGTAACCTCTTTAACTCTTGTAATAATAATAATGGTTATTATTTTTAACACCTTTGTTAGTGCCTTTTTTTTAGCATTTTTGTATTGTGAGTGCTATTGCTAGTGCTATTTTTAAATAGCATTTTTTGTATTATAAATTGTGAGTGCTATTGTTAGTGCTATTTTTAAATGACATTTATTTATCATAAATTGTGAGTGCTATTGTTAGTGCTATTTTTAAATGGCATTTATTTATCATAAATTGTGAGTGCTATTATTAGATAGAATTTATAATTGTTAGTGCTATTTTTAAATAGCATTTTTGTATTATAAATTGTGAGTGCTATTGTTAGTGCTATTTTTAAATAGCATTTTTGTATTATAAATTGTGAGTGCTATTGTTAGTGCTATTTTTAAATGTCATTTATTTGTGAGTGCTATTTTTAGATAGAATTTATAATTGTTAGTGCTATTTTTAAATACAATTTATTGGAAGGTATTTTTGGCTATAAAAGGATGGCAAGAGTTTTGAGGTTGAAGAGAGAGACATTTTGTAGAGTGTGCAAATTTTTGAGAGCTTAGAGAGAAGAACACAAACACTCTCTATATTCTCATAATCTTGAGTGAGCAAAATATACTAAGTTCGGAATATTGATTCCGCATATTGCTAGCACAATTGTTGTGGAGTTATTAGTCGTCTCCCCGTTCGTCAATTGGTGGTGCGTCCGAACTAGATGCCTAACACTTGTGGAGGCTGAGATCGAAGAACATCGAACCGACACCTCCGTTCAAGCACGCTACGAGAGGTAATCTATTTACTCCCTTTGAGACTTTGTGATTTTTTTCGATTGAAATGCACGAAGTACGTCTCTGGAGATACATGTATGGGTTGTTATTTATTTCCGCTACGTGTTACGTGGATCCCAACAGTGGTATCAGAGCCAATCCTTAGGTGTTTTCGTGCATTTAATTGATTTTTTGCAATAATATGGCCAATATGTATTAACGAATTGTTCGTCTTACATGGCTAATGGAGATTGATTATTTTATATGATAAATTAATCAACGTAGCAAAAATTGAGACTAAATCAATTTTGAATCGAAAATTTATGGCTATCTTATTTTACGTAAAAATTCTGAATATGATTCAACGTAGAATTTTTATTGTGCCTTCCTAAGTTTTAAATTGTGAATTTATTACTTACGTGAAATGGTGGTGATCATGGAAAAATCCCTAATCAATGTGATTGATGTATATATGAATGTATGATGATTATTTATATATTTGGGGTTGTAATTATTAAATGGAGGCTGCGTACTCCTTTTATTTTTCATGTAATCTTTATTTTTAGCATAGTCAATTGTTGATGTAAATGCTACGAGGAT
Organism: Rhodomyrtus psidioides; assembly: GCA_021437785.1. Lineage (NCBI taxonomy): Eukaryota > Viridiplantae > Streptophyta > Magnoliopsida > Myrtales > Myrtaceae > Rhodomyrtus > Rhodomyrtus psidioides. The sequence goes on along the minus strand of JAILYB010000015.1, from coordinate 4,042,198 downwards.
TACGTGGAGGAGCCTTTTAAGTCGGCGAGCTCTTTGGGGCCCAATTCTTGAAGAGTTCAAGAAACCAAGAAGAAGCGAAAAGCGGCTCTCCGTTATTAAAATATTAAAATGATTAAATGTGGTCTCATTGGCTCGAGACCCATTAAATCATAATTCCATGATCACCACGTAGGATAGATGTTTATGTGATTGACATCTATTTATTTATTATGATTACGTGAGCATGTTAAACTGGTTAATGTGCAAAGTCAGACTTACCTCACCCAAAATTGCGCCTGCATGAAATCCTAGTTAGGAAAATCACTCGCGTTAGGTACCGAAAGGGCGTTGGTAACGACACCAGTGTAACCAAGTCCCCGAACCCAAAATCTCTGGTTCCGTAGAACTGATCGATCTCTCCCAATCGATCAGTAAGGTTTCCGGTCTACCCTCCAAGAAAGACCGGTGGCGACTCCAAATGCATGCACAAGTTGCACATGCCACCACGACCACACTAAGGTCGAAAGCGATCGACTCTTATCGTCGAATCCTCCTGAAAAATACTCCCGCCGCGATTTGGTATGGGCCTGGGAGGGCTCGCGCCAATCCAAGACCCGCGATCGGTAATCCATTAGCCGCGTCCGCTTTCGGACGGGTCGCGACATCCGACAATCAATCATTTTTTATCATCTTTGATTTAGGCCAAATGCTCATACAGACGTACTCAAAGACTTGGCCCAAGGCCGTTTTCATGCTAAATAATGCACTTTGTCACATGTCATATGAATGCGCAATTTCACAATTGGACTTATGCTTGACACGGACGATGAATCACACAAAACTTCAGTCAAATCACATGACAGTCAATCAACAACACTCAATCAAGCAGCAATACATGATCGATTAACCAATTCAATTAATCAAACGATAATGATTAATTTCCATTTTCATTAAAATATCGATCGAGCGCTCGGCTCTGATCTATCGCTCCCTCGCGATCAAACAACGGCAATCAATTGCCTAATCAATCAGCCAAGTCATATAGCAATCAATTAGTCACAGATGACCTAAACTAGTCCGGCTAACTTAATCAATCGCAGTCATTTATCTTAAAACCCAGTTTCTATCTAAACCGATTGCGATTAATCTAATTAACCACCATAATGACTAAATAATTAATCCTAGGCGCAATTAGCATCCTAACCAAGGATTGTGGGTTAACTTACAATCTAACGAGCTCGAACGGTCTCTACGGCGACGGCACGGGCGGCAACGATCCTCGGCGACGACGACGGTGATACGCGAGACTCGCGGCCAACTCGGTTCCTGGGGCTCCAACTCGACCCAAAGTGATCCAATAAGGCCACAACACTTCGTGACAACGGCACAGGTTCAGAGGTGGTGGCCGGCAACGTTTGGTGGCGGGAACAGTGGCTGAGAGATCCCGAGTCCGGCGGGAAAAGGGGATTTGAAGCCAAAATAGGGCATGGCAGTGGCGGTTTAGGGGATTTGAGCGACTTCAAGTGGCCTAAAGGTCGATGGGAGGGTTGGCTAGCGTCGGGGGGCCGTCGAGGTGATCAGAGAAAGCGGCGACGGCAGTTGGTGGCGGCGCGATGCGGCGAGACAGACGGACGACGAGGAACATGAGACTAGGTCAAAACAGGCGATGATGGTTCGCGGGGTTGTTTCACGGCTCTACAGACCTCAATAGCTTCTACTAGCCACGAGGGATGACGAGAGGCTGAGTGAGGTCGCTGGAGACAGTCCGAGAGCGGTGGAGGACGACGGAGAGGGCTGAAAGCGGTGGAGTGGTGTCTCGTAGTGAAACAGGGGAAGTCGGGCTTTGGGGGTTCTCTGGGTTATTTTCGGGTTCTACCGGCCACGATTGGAATCCGGTGGCCTTAGGGGACGGTGAAGGGTCAACGTAGGCTGGTTGAGGTGGTCAGTGAGCGGCGATGAGGCGACGGAGGCGGCGAAGGAGGCTCGAAACAGATCCGGCTCTAAAACAGGGCACTCGGGTCTGAACAGGGGTCTCGGCCTTCTACGGTGGTGACGGGCGGCGAGAGGAGGTCAAGGGGGTTATGAGGGGACTGGAGGGTGGTGGCATGGCGGCGAAAGGCGTCGATGGTGGCTCGTATGGCCAAAGGAGGAGGAGATGGGGTCTTGGTTTCAAGGGCTGAAAACAATGGGTGGTTTCGGGAGCTCTCCCACGGGTGTCCGGCGGCGAACGGCGACGCCAGAGGGGTCGGGGGTGATGGTGAGGGATGGTTGGGCATGTTGTGGTGTGGTGGTCGGACGGTGGTGGTAGCCGCTCAAAATGACGCGAGGAGGGGGAGGAAGCTTCGGTGTGGGTGGCCTCTAAAGAGAAGAGAAAAGAGAGAGCAGAGAAGGTATCCACGGCAGAACATGAAAGAGAGAGGGAGAGAGAGAGAAGAGTGAGACAAGGATGGTTGGGGAGTTGACTAGTAGGTGAGATTTTTACTTGTGGGGGCCTACCTGTCAAATCGAATTTGAATAATCTTGTCCTATGTGCATTATTGGAGGGCAAATTGGTAATCTAATAATTCAGGACTGAACGAAATTTTGGCTCGACTGACGGAGGGGTAATTTGGTCTTTTTACAGGCTAGGCTCAATCAGGATTAGGCTCGAGCGTGAGAATTTGAATCTTAATTTGCGGCGACTAAGAATTACGGAGCCTAATTTAATTGACTGACAATTTCGAAGATCGTCCAAAATTCGTCCCTTAATTCCTTACAATCCAAAATCGTACAGATTGAAATTCAATTTCCTTTTTTTTTTATTGAATTCAGTCAATATTACAAACGATGAATATCCGGGGCGTCACACACTATCCTGCCAAATAGGATTGATTCTTATGCTTTTTGGATACACTTTATGGGGCTGCCGCTGGAGGGAAGAAAGGATGAGGTCATTAAGAGTATAGCAGAAAGAATATGAACTGTTAAAGCCATTAAAAAAGAATCAAAAGGGTTTGCAGGTTTGACTATTTTTAAAGCAAAAGTAAACCTCAATTTAGCGACTCCGTTAGAATCTGAAATTATCTACAGCTTTAAAGGAAAGGAACTCTGGTTGGACTTCCGCTATGAAAGACTCCATACTTACTACTACTCGTGTGGGAAGATGGGTCACTATGCCCAAAACTGCGAAGAAATCCCTTATGTAGAGGAGATATTAGCCGTGAACGAGATTCTATTCTACGGATCATGGTTGCGAACAAAAATGAACATTCAAAGCCCGTTTTGGAAGTTTTTCTATGAGGCAGAATCAGAAAGAGTGTTCATGGAGGAGGAATATGTCCCTAAGGGTCCACAGAATGTGGGAAGCTCTTGTTGTGGAAATTCTTCTATATTTTGATTCCGACAAAACTATCGAGAGAAATTGTATAACGTTCTGTGATGCAGAAAGAATGTGTAAGCAGCATGTTGAGTGGATCTAATTTTGTCGCGTGGACGAAGGGTCAGATGGAAGTGCTTCTGACGATCTAAACAGTGACGGATGGATCGCATCAAATCTTCGTATTACCATTCCATGTCAACTGATCAAGTAAGAAGCAAATCTATTCTAAGATGAAACCCAAGAAAGATCAGTTTTTGCATTTGCAAAACATGAAGACCCACGTATGGCGGGTTTCCGATCAAGGCAAGATTCCTAAGGAAAGCTTGTGATATTCGATTACCCTGATATCACTTCCAATCAATCAAGGGACCTTCTACAATGGGATATCATCTTCTAAGGAATATTCTTTCGTGAACCAACTCAGACTTATCACACTTATGGAAGCTGGAGATTTAGTTATATGGGCGACTGAATCAGAAAGGGTTCAATATCTCACTCAACGGTCTACATATCTTCTGAAGATACAGTCTCGTTCAATCACGATTGATGACGTCCAATCAAGGATTGAAGAGCGATCCCTTGGCCGGGAATCCAACGGCTAGTTTGGAGGCATGTGAGTATAAAAGAAGAACCATGATGGACTAAAGAAAGATGTGAACAACAATTCAAAGTGCAAGCATAATCTGAGTTCTATTCGAAAATATTCTGTGTACCAAAAATCCTATTCATTGTGAAAATCTGTGAGAGAGAAAAACCAAGTGATTGAGTGTTTGTAATTCTCGTGATTCTTCATAGTGAAATCCAGCCGATCGGCTGTCATCGTGGGAGAGTGGACGTAGGCTTAATCTAAGCCGAACCACTATAATCATCGTGTGCAATATTCTCTACTCTAAACTCTTACTTTTGTGTTTAGACTTTTTGCACACTGTTATGCTGTTCCTGATTCTAATCGTACACTGAATTATTTTTTTATTCCACAAGAAATTTCAATTATATTCAGAATCACCTATTCACCCCCTCTAGGTGATATTGCTAGATCCATCAATTGGTATCAGAGCAGGTTGCTCATATTTACGAAGTGTTTATTGACTTCAGAGCTAACGATCTACTATATCTAGCAATCACTCTTCAGGAACAAGCGATTCACACTTTGCCAACAAGCCACCATACTTTGATGGGAAGGACTACAATATGTGGAGCAACAAGATGAAGTGGTTCTTCAAAGCCTATGATGATCTGATGTGGGATGTTGTTACGAATGGAGTAGTTCCTGCAACTGCTACAAATCCAACCTCTGCTGACGGAGCAAATCCTGTCACAACAATGACCGATGCTGAAAAGGCTAAAAGAAGAGGCATTGATTCTAAAGCTGTCAATGCTCTCTTTTGTGCCTTATCTACCCCTCTCTATAATCTTGTTGTCGCGACCCGTCCGAAATCGGACGCGGCTAATGGATTACCGATCGCGGGCTTTGGATCGGCGCGAGCCCTCCCAGGCCCATACCAAATCGCGGCGGGAGTATCTTTCAAAAGATTCGACGATAAGAGTCGATCGCTTTCGACCTTCAGTGCGGTCGTGGTGGCATGTGCAACTTTTGCATGCATTTGGAGTCGCCACCGGTCTTTCTTGGAGGGTAGACCGGAAACCTTACTGACCGATTGGGAGAGATCGATCAATTCTGCGGAACTAGAGATTTTGGGTTCGGGGACTTGGTTACGTCGGTGTCATTACCAACGCCCTTTCGGTACCTAACGCGAGTGATTTTCTTAACTAAGAGTTCATGCAGGCGCGATTTTGGGTGAGATAGGTATGAGTCAGGGTTTCATGCAGATTGGAAGACTGGTCCTATCAAATCACAGTCAATATAATGAAAGCGCAAGTCAAGTGCATAAATAAATCATGTCAATGCATATCAATTCACATCAAATGGCCTCCTAGTATAGCCATAAAGGCTTAGGGAAGACGTGATTCAAGACCGGGGATAAAATGGGAAGATTCGAGGACGATTAGCCCGAAGGGTAAAATCGTCATTTTTTGGAAGGTTTGGATACCTAATTACCCAAAATATTCCATGGCCAGTTGATTGTGACCATTTCCCATTTTTGAGAATTTTTTGGAATTTCTTGACTTTTCTTTAATTTTTGGAAGACGATTCGCCCAAAGGGCGAAATCGTCATTTTAAGAGGGGTCGGGGTTTAAAACACCCGGGATGAGACTTGGCCAGTTGTTTGTGGCCATTTCCTATTTTTGGGATTTTCCTGGAATTTTTGGAATTTTTTTGGGAGACGGTTTGCCGGAAAGGCAAAACCGTCATTTTTGAAACGATCGGGGGGTCAAATGACCCGAAACAGGTTGTGGCCAGTTGAATGTGGCCATTTCCTATTTTCTGGAATTTTTTAGAATTTTTCTGAATTTTCCGAATTTTTTGAATATTTTATGATTTTCTATTTTTTTTATTGATTTTTTGAATTTTTTATTATTTTCTGAATTTTTTAATATTTAAAAATATTTTCCGGGCCGGGTCGGACCCGGCCCACGCCTCTCGGGCGCCCGGCCCGACCCTAGGGGTCAACACCGGCCTAAAACGGCACCGTTTTATATTTTTAATCATTTTTTGTATTTTTTTATCAATTTTTTGATTTTTTATCTATTTTATTTAATTATCCGAAAATTCCCCGGATCTAACGGTTCCTATCGTGCCACGTGGCCTGTTCTCGTGCGTCCGATCTCTCGCTCGATCGGAAGACCCACAGAGAGCCACGTGGCTCAATCATAGCCGTCAGATCATTAATTAATTCATTTTCTTTTTTAGAAAAACCACAAATCGGACGATCAGAAGTGTACCACGTGTCCAATCATGGTGCGTCCGATCTTGGACAAGATCGGACGATCCACAGAAAGCCACTTGGCACAATCTTGGCCATCGGATTAAATTTATTTAATTATCCGAAAATCGTTTATTTTATTTTCCAAAATTCTAGGATCGCGACACGTGTCGCAATCGGGACCGTCCGTTTTATTTTATTTCTTGAAAAATCCACGCGACCCCACCCGGCTGACGTGGCGCCTACGTGGCGTGCCACGTCGGCCGTTGACCGTTGACCGGCCGGAGGGTCGCCGGAGAAGACGATGAACAGTGAAAATTCCGGCGACCTCGCCGGAATTTTCGCCGGAAAATCGAGAACCGGTCCCAAACTTGGTGTTTTTCGTTCCTTTTTTCGGTATTAGACTCTCTATACTACCAGCATCACCATATATCACTAACATGAAAGATCTAACGTCGGAAAACACCTAAACGACCGACCACCGAACCGGCTCCGGCGAGCCGATTTGCAGAATTTTTTTGTCGCTCAAACTCGGTTTCTTTCGTTCACATAGCATCCAAGGGAGGTTTGAGGACTTACCTGGGGTCCCTTGATGGTCGACTGCCGCCGGAAATCCCTCGTCAAGCTCCCGTCCGAACCATGGCCGGCGAAACTCCGGCCCTCGGTTTTTGTCGAGTTTTAATGCAAAATAAACAGCAAGTCGGGTTTAGGGATAGTTCTAGTAGAGAATCAAGGCAATATTCGTGCTAAATGAAGCTCGGGAAGACACGGCCGAGACAAAACCGAGCCGAGACATCCATCGGCATTTCTTCGAACACATGGCGTGCGCATGAGAAACGGTGATCGGAGGAGAATACCGACCTGCTTGGAGCTCGCCGACGGCCACTGAGTACCCGGTGATGATCCGTGAAGATGCTTGAAGCTCCGCCGAAGCTCTTCTCGTCCGGTCTTTTTCAAAAAATAATCCTCCTCTCTCTCTCTTCGAACTCGGTATAAAACCGAGATTCCCTCGCCCGTTTCGCGTGGCCGACCGGCGTGTCGGCGCCCATTCCTCTGCCAACCGCGAATATTCCTCTGGCAACATGCTCCCCACGTTCGGCCGCCCGCTTTTCCCTTAAAAATTGCACGCCCCATGCCCCTGTTTTTTTTTGTTCTTCTGCGTTCTGCACATTCTGCACATTCTGTGCATGGTCTGCAGACCCGGGTCGGGTCGGGTCGGACCCGACCGACCCGGTTCGACCAAATAGTCAAATTGACCCCACAAATGACCTCTTTTCATGAAATTAATGGCAAAATCGGATTCCTTGACATGTTTTCCATCAAATATGGGTATTTTCGTGAATCAATTTATTGAAATTATGTGAAAACCCCAAATTGTCCCTAGGATCCGAAATTCAATTTCGCCAAATCGAAGGCCTAAACGATCGAATTAGCCAAAATTGAGCCCACAAATGGGTTCAGCATGGTGAAAAATATTGGGTAGAGGTGTTTAATTTTAATGGGTGTGCCCGTGTGAAATTTAATTTCAAAAATTGTAAAACCGGGGACTAAATTGAAAGATTTTTATGCAACTAAGCCCTTTTGGCTAAAATTGATCAAATTGGAGGGCAAATTGACCCAATTGCATTTCAAAACTTTAGAATTCAATGTCATAGCTCATGAAAAGTGAGAATTGAAAATTAAAAGACTCGAAAAGGATTTTTCAGGCTCGGTACGGGTTTATGTTTGTGAAGGAACACCACGACCCAAGCCTAATTTCCCTGATAAGAAGTTATAATATTAAAGAGGAAATTAAAATAAAATTTATGAATATTTTTTGTAATTTTCTGACCACGAATGGTATTTTTCTGATTTTTTGGTTATTTTAATAATTAAATAAATAACAAAAAATATTAAAAAATACAAAAAATATTTTTTGTTAAAAATTGGTTCCCAAGGCTAGGCTAAGGCTTCCAAAGTTGATTTTGCAATTTTTTTGACCTTTTTTGCTATTTTTAATTAATTTTAGAAATAAAAACTGAAATAAAAGATAGTCAAAAATCAGGTGTCAACACTTGTCTCAGAGGAAGAATCATCTAAGGCAATATGGGATAGACTTCATATTACATTTCAAGGAACAAATCGAGTAAAAGAAACGAAGCTCAGTATTTTACTGAGTGACTATGAAGCATTCTAAATGAAATCTGATGAATCTATTGCAGATATGATAGACAGGTTTCAGACTTTGGCAAGTGGACTTGCAAGACAAGGCGCACCTATTACTGAACCAATGCAAGTCAGGAAAATACTACGTGGACTCACAGATGATTGGAATTACATCAAACCATCAATTCAAGAATGTCAAACAATCAGACCACTCTCGGTGGATGAGCTAGTCGGGACTTTGCAATCTTATGAAACAGAACGAGCAAACAAGAAGGGATAACAAAAAGGTAAAAAAATCTATTGCCTTGAAAACTGAAATTGCTCAATGTCTTTCTGATACAGATGATGAAGATGAGGATGATGAAGAATTAGCCTTCATGGTCAAGAAATTTAGAAAGATGGCTCGGAAAGCCAGAAATATCAAAGGGAAGAAACCTTGGAAGAAGAATGATATGAAAATATTAAGCAACGACTCACAAGATAGCAAAGACGTGATCTGCTTTCACTGTAAGAAGGCAGGACATATCAAACCGAACTGTCCAATTTTGAAGAAGGACAAACTCAAGTATGAGAAGTACAAGAAGGCCCCAAATGCAGATACTCTAAGTGATTCTGATGAAAGTGAAAATGATTACGCAAACATCTGTCTCATGGCCGAATCAGATTCAAATTCAGACTCAGAAACTGAGGTATGTTCATCTGAACTCCCTGATGAAGTTACTGAGTATATTGATGAATTGTGTAGAAACTACAAAGAAGCTCTTGAAAAAGTTTCTGGTTTGAAAAAGGAAAATTCATCCTTAAAACAGCAGAATTTATCTCAAAAAGAAAAAATCGATTTTCTACAACAAGAGTTTCACCAATTGAAAGAAAATCATGATTTGATTTCAAAAGGAAATGCTTCTCTGAAAGAAAATGTTTTTGATATCTCAAAAAGGTTTTCACAAAGCTCAGAAACTCTTAATAACATCATTTCAAAACAAATACCCTTCAATGAACGATTTGGGTTAGGTTTTAAAAAAGAGAGTAATCTCAAAAATTCCTTTAAAACTGAATTTCGAAAACCAACATTTTTTATTACAGGCATCATTTTCATAAGCATTTTACTAGATCTTATATTCGACAATCCTGTGTGAACTGTGGTGATCCTAGTCATACTAAGGATTATTGCAAGAAAATTTGGAGACCCGTTAAAAGGTCAAAACCTACTAACACAGAAGGACCCAAGAAAGCATGTGTACCAAAGAAACAGTAAGTTGTTTATTTCTTGCAGATACCAAAGAGAAGGAAGAACAAGTGGTTTTTGGATAGTGGCTGTTCAAGTCACATGATTGAAAATCCAGATGTATTTGTGTCCTTCTCAGATTGTAATGGTAGAAGCGTGTCCTTTGGAGGAAAGAACAGGGGAAAGGTCATTGGGAAGGGAAATGTAAAGATTGGAAATCTGACGGTTAAAGATGTCTCTCTAGTCAGAGGATTGAACTATAACTTAATTTCTGTAAGTCAACTCTGTGACTCTAGCTATGATATTTGCTTCCAAGATTTAAATGTACAGGTATGAGCAAGGACAAGAAGCAATCCTTCACGGGACGAAGGCATGGGAATATTTACCTTTTAGATATTGATGCTAACTGTGAATGTGCAAAATGTCTTATTTCTATTAAGGATGAATATGATCTTTGGCACAGAAAGTTAGGTCATATTAGTGTAAAACATATCTCAAAGCTTTCCAAGAAGGGACTTGTTCGAGGGTTACCTCAAACGAAATTTGAGAAAGGTGGACTATGTCATGCATGCACACTAGGCAAGCGTGTAAGAAGTTCTTTTAAGTCCTTAAATCAAGTGTCCACTAAGCATTGTCTACAGCTACTTCATATGGATATCTTTGGACCGAACAGAACCTCAAGCCTTGGAGGTAAGAAATACTTTCTTGTCATAGTTGATGACTTCTCTAGATTTACATGGGTTTTATTTCTAGCTCACAAAAGTGAGGCTTTTATGTCCTTTTTAAAACTTGCCAAAATGATTCAAAATGAAAAGGGCTACACCATTTCTAGTTTGAGAACGGATCATGGGGGAGAATTTGAAAATCAAAGTTTCTCAGATTTTTGCACTGATTTCGGAATTCAGCATAACTTCTCTGCACCTTATATTCCTCAACAAAATGGGGTAGTAGAAAGGAAAAACATATCCTTGCAAGAAATAGCCAGAACTCTTCTTATTGAGAGTAAAATTGCTTCTAATTTTTGGGCTGAGGCCGTTTCAACAACTTGTTATATCTTAAATCGAATTTCTCTCAGACCTTTTTTCGAGAAAACCCCCTATGAAATTTTCAAAGAAAGAAAGCCTGATGTTGCATATTTTCATGTATTCGGTTGTAAATATTTTATTCTAAAGAATGCTAATGATCGAATTGGAAAGTTTGATGAGAGATCAGATGAATGAATTTTCTTGGGATATTCAACAACGAGCAAAGCCTATAGAGTCTACAACAAGAACACTCGCGTTGTTGAAGAGTCAATGAACATCAAGTTCGATGAAAGCCATCAAAATGATGAACCTCAAATCAATCAAGTACATATACCTCCTCAAGTCTCAGACTCACACGAAGAATCAGGAGAAAAACAAGACTCAATTGTGGATGATGGTTCGGAGAATGTTCAGAAGGAAATTCTCTCAGTTGAAGAAAGACCAGAAGATGAACAGAATGAACCCACATCATCCTCAAATGATTGCTTCGACAAAAGTTGGAAGCACAAGTCAAGTCATCCAAAGGAACTTATCATAGGAAGTATAAGTGATGGCATAAAGACAAGATCAAAATTCAAGCAAGCAATGAGCAACATAGCATTGATATCTGAATTAGAACAAAAAAGGATTGAAAATGCATTAGCAGATGAGAACTGGAAAAATGCAATGCAGGAAGAGTTACATCAATTTAAAGTCAACAGTGTTTGGGAATTGGTCAACAGACCCAAAAATCATCCAGTGATTGGAACTAAGTGGGTATTCAGAAACAAACTGGATGACAAAGGAAATGTTGTAAGAAACAAAGCAAGACTTGTAGCAAAAGGCTATTCTCAGGAAGAAGGAATAGACTACGATGAGACTTACGCACCGGTTGCCAGGTTAGAAGCCATTAGGTTACTTCTTGCTTATACTTGTTACAATGATTTCAAACTTTTTCAGATGGACGTGAAAGGTGCTTTTCTAAATGGCTACATCAAAGAAGAGGTATATGTTGAACAACCCCCCGGCTTCGAAGAACCTAGAGAAAAGAATTTGGTATTTGTCTTAAAAAAGGCACTCTATGGACTGAAACAAGCACCTCGTGCTTGGTATGAAAGGTTGAGTAACTTTCTATCTCAACACAACTTTACAAAAGGTAATGTAGACACTACTCTTTTTATTCAAAGAAAATGTAAGGATATTCTTCTAGTTCAAATCTATGTTGATGATATTATATTTGGTTCTTCTAATGAGCTTCTCTGCAAGAAATTTTCTAAAGTAATGCAGGATGAATTTGAGATGAGTATGATGGGAGAATTACGATTCTTTCTTGGTCTTCAAATTCATCAATCTCAGAAAGGAACTTTCATATATCAAGAAAAGTATGCACTAGAAATAGTGAAGAAGTTTGGTTTGGAGAACGGCAAAAAGACAGAAACTCCTATGTCTCACTCCTCCAAATTAGATAAAGATGAAGATGGAAAGGAAGTTGATCCCAAACTATATCGAAGTATGATTGGATCACTACTCTATCTCACAGCTTCAAGACCAGACATCCTATGTAGCGTCTGTTTATGCGCAAGATTTCAATCAAGCCCAAGAGAATCACACCTATCAACCGTCAAAAGAATAATCAAATACATTGGGACGTATCCCAACTATGGTTTGTGGTACTCTAAATCTTCTGATTTTATACTAAAGGGATATTCAGATGCAGATCTTGTAGGTTGCAAAATTGATAGGAAAAGTACATCTGGAACTTGTCAGCTCATGGGAAACATGCTTGTCTCATGGTATTCCAAGAAGCAAAATACAGTGGCACTTAGTACAGCTGAAGCAGAATACGTATCTATTGGAAGTTGCTGTGCTCAAATACTTTGGCTAAAACAGCAGCTCAAAGATTATGGTGTTGAAGAATCAATTGTGGAAATCCTTTGTGACAATACAAGTGCCATAAATCTTACAAAAAATCCCATACTTCACTCAAGAACAGAGCACATTGAGATCAAGCATCACTTCATACGTGATCATGTTCAGAATGGTGATGTTAACATTCAATACATTGATACGAAAAATCAACTTGCAGATATTTTCACTAAACCATTGGATAAGCAGACTTTTAATTTTATTAGAAATGAATTATCCATCATTAACCCTCCTTCCTTCTTAAGTATATTTTAGAACATGGAGAGTCAGAAGGAGAATCAGAAGGAGCGTCAGAAGGAGCGTCAGAAGGAACGCCAGAAGGAGCGTCAGAAGGAGCGTCAGAAGGAACGCTAAAAGGCGCGTAAGAAGAAATTCACATCTTTTTGGAAAAGTTCATAAATCAAGGTCAGTTAACTCTTAAAATTCTCTTTAAGGTAAGTTTCTCATATGAATATATATCTCCGAATATCTGATTGACGGTGATTAATTGATTTGTTAAAGAAATTCTTTTATTTCTTTTTAGAAGATCAGAATTTTCTTTTATTGATTTTGTTTCCAAAAATAACTGCCTCTTTTATAAAACACCGAACCGTCACCCCTGTTCTCTCATTTTCAAATCTCTCTCAAATCGAAACCCTAAAACCGTATTCAAGATCTCTCGCTCTCGATTTCTTCCTCAAAACAACACTCTTTCATCCAAAGTTTCAAACTTTCTACGTATCAATGGCTCCAAAATCAGCCTCTGACTCGAAGAAGACTCCTCAGTTGAAGAGAAAGTTTTCCGCCTCAACTGCAAGCAGCGCCCAACCTACGGAAACCCAAATCAACGAACAGCGTGAGGCATTACGATTGGCAAAAGGTTTGTCTCTATCTGCTTTTGAAGGAAAAGAAGCAATGACACATTCTATTAAGCCAATGTCCGATAGTATTAAGGCAGCAGGGGATTCTAGCAATGAATTTAGAAGATTGCTGAATGCTCATCAGTTCGAAAGTGAAGGTGAACTGTTCGAGTTTATTAGTTTACCTGGAAAAATAGTTGATCCAATTGCTGTAGAAAAACCTGAATCGGCATCTAGAAAAGGAAAAGCGAAAATGGCAGAGCCTAGTTTGAAGTCAAGAAAACCATCCCCTATAACACCTGACGGAACTAAGGCAAAGGTTGAAGATGATGATGACATTCTGTTCAATGATTTTGTGAAGAATATCGGGTTTAATGTGGATAAAAGCTTTCCTGATCTCATGTTCCAGAATCAGGCTCACAAAGACAAGTTTGAATTCATGAAACAGAGATGTGTTATACCTCACAGGGTATTTGAGTTAAAGTACTTTGATAGTAACGGCATTTATCTGAGGAAGCATCTACAAAAGGTGAAGATAGATCAATTCATAACGCATAGGGGCTATACCTTTCCTAATCTAGTAGCCTACTTCTACTCAAATCTTCAGTTTGTCAACTTCAACTCCTTGGCTTTCACGATGAAAAGAAAGCAGTATATTTTGACTGTTGATGAATTGGCATCTATCATGGGAACCAGAAAGAGAGATTTCATACGTCTAGATGTCATTGCAGAAGAAGCCTTTTGTTTCCTAACTAGCAAATCAAGCATCTCAAGGGAATCGAAGTCACATATTGCCTACAATGACTTTCCCTTAAAACACATCATGATGCACAAGGTGATCATTGAATGTCTTAGACCCAAGGCAGCCTCTAAAACAAACATCTCGAAGTATGAGGCAAAAATGTTGTGGGGCATCTTGACAGGAAAGAGGATTTCTTTTGCTCACACAGTCTTATTACACATGTACAGGTCTGTTCTCAAGCCAAAGGGACAACTACCTTATGCTGCTTTGATCTACAAAATAATGGATCATTTCAAGATCGGAGGTCTGGGCTCTCTTGTCAAACAAGATATCCCTCTGATGACTGCTGGTGAAACTATGGTGACAAAGATGGGATACAAGATGACTCCTACTGGATGGAGGACGAAGAACAATGAACCAGTCATTGTGGATTTCGAGGATGAGTCCAAGCAGAAATCTCCAAAGAGGAGAAAAGTTATGGCTGTCAAGGGACAACAAAAAGACAGCTCAACTGATAAAGACTCAGATGCAAGTGAAGAAGGAACATGGAAGTATGACTCTGAAGCTACACAATCTCGAGGTGGATCAGATGAAGAAGGTGAGTCTGGGGATCACAGTGCTGAAAGGAATGAGGAGATGAAACAGAAACACAACCAAAAGAAAAGGTTGTATATCCTTGTGATCTGACTGAGGAAGAATTCCTCACAATGTGGAATGAGGAGCATGCTGCCAAAATTGAAGATGAAATAGAGTATAACAATACCCTTGTCAATTTTGATCATGAGCAGTTGCTAGCACAAGTCCTAGCTAAGTTGGCCTCAAAAGAGCAGGAGAAAGAGCCAGATGACATTGAGGCTTATTCTGTATCCTCCACCAGACAAACAATTCACAAAGCTGCTACAAGCTTGGCTTCGGCTATTACACGAGAAGATCAACTCTCGAGTGCTCAGTCCATACCAATGGACATTGATGAAAATGTATAATCTGTACCCAGCTTACGAGCTAAAGGGAAGAAGGTTCAAACTCAGGGGGAGCCCTTGCCTGCAACATCTGATGTCTTTCTCACTGAAGTGTTTGCCTATCAAGCTTTTCTTAAAGCACAAACTGAGGGGGAGAATTTAGCTACAAAAGGGATTGACACCTCATATCAAGATCCTGCTCTTACAGAACTACAGGTGGACCTTCAAGGACACTTTGAAAATCTTCAACATATCCTTCTTCAGACTCTAGCTGCTATGGAAACAAGGTTAGATCAGAAACTGCAGACTTATGAACAAAAGATCGATAGGAAGTTGCAGGGTATGACTAGTCAGGTGAACAAGTTGGAGAAGTCAATTGATCTATATGGCAGAATGTTTTGTGCTGAGGTTGCAAACATGCCTACCTACACACTGGTCAGAACTGACAAAACAGATTCAGAACTGCCTTCATCTCATGCTGTTAGAAGCCGTGCTAAGCAAATGGGAAGAAGCTCTGAAGGACCTTCTCCAGTGGAGGTTGATAACGAGCCTGAAGATCATCCATCTTCTTCAACATTGACACGATTCAATTTTTTTAACTTTATACAATCTTTCTGATGTTGAAAAAAAGGGGGAGAAGAGTTGATATCCATTTTGTGCAGGGATTGATATCATCTTGAGCAGAGATATCTATACGCTATTTATACTCTGATTACATACCTCTGATTATACTTCAATTCAGAAAGGGGGAGAAGAGTTTATTCTTATGCAGGATAACCATACTCTGATAGATACCTACACTCTGTTTATACTCTGATTATGCATCTATACTCTGATCATGTTTTCCTATAGGAGTATTTTCAGTACATGATCTCTAATGATGATTACATGCATGAGCAAATCGGATGATTACTCGTTTTTGTCACTGTTTAAAATCTTTAAATTTACATATATGTATCTATAATAAGAGTAGTTTTGTCACCATCAAAAAGGGGGAGATTGTTGTGGAAATTCTCCTATATTTTGATTCTGACAAAACTATCGAGAGAAATTATATAACGTTCTGTGATGCAAAAAGAATGTGTAAGCAGCAGGTTGAGTGGATCTAATTTTGTCGAGTGGACGAAGGGTCAGATGGAAGTACTTCTGACGAAGGGTCAGATGGAAGTGCTTCTGACGATCTAAACAGTGACGGATGGATCGCATCAAATGTCACGCCCCGACTCTCGAGCTCGCAACATCCCTAGCCAAATCGCCACTAGGTCACGAAGGATAGCGTCCCAGGCGGACTATCGACCTACTAACATATGGCGCATGCGGAACGTGCAACTTCCAAACGAATAAGATCAGCATGGGATAGAGAAGCAGAAACAACCAGCCAGATAAAACGGAAGTACTAAACAGATGAGAATAGATGATCCATGACCTTACAGAGCTAACAGCTAATATATACAACCCCATGCTTCGGGGTGGCCCTCTAAGACTCTCAAAAAGATACAGGAGTCGGGGTAAGGTCAACTCACATCTACTCCAAAATGGTATCCCCACAAAAGATCCACCAACAGACCAAAAAGATCACAGTACAGACTAGTGATCACGGCGGCCCTAACGGAGGAGCCGGGTTGTTGGGATCGTCATAAGAACTATTACTGGATGTTGACACCTAAATTTTGATCAACTTTTTTTATTTATTTATTTATTTATTTTTTTGAAAATTCATAGAAAATCCATAAAAAGTTGAAAAATTGAAAAATCAATTTTGGTGACCTTAGCCAAGCTAAATGAACCATTTTGACCAAAAAAAAAATAATTTTCATAATTTTCATTTTTTTAATATATTTTCGAAAAATACAAAAAAAAAAGAAAATCAAGAAAAAGAAAATCAAGAAAATAAAGAAAAATAATATTTGAGGTCACAAAAATATATAAAAATATTCAGTATTTTTATTTTATCCATTTTCTGACCTCATAAATAGTAAAATTCAGGTTTGATTTTAGGTGTTCTTTGATCATCATAAAATTGAATTTGGCAAAAATATTAGTAATGATTAAAAGGAAAAGGAGTGAAAACATCATCATTTAAAAGGAAAAGGGGACTCATCATTTTGTCTTCGCTTTTGATTATTTTATTATTATTTTTACTTTTTAGTATTTTATTATATTATTATTTTATTACAATTTTATTATTTTATTTTATTTTACTCTCCCCCCCTCCTCATCATCCGTCGCACTCCTTCTTCTTCTATTTATTCTTCTCCTCTTCCTCCTCCTTCTTCTTCTTCTTCTTATTCCTCTCCCACGCTCATTCCATATATTCTCTCTTCCATTTTTTTGTCATCACACTACCACCCTCCACATTTCTTGCGTTTCTGGCCGATTGGACCGTTGGATCGAGCTAAATTTTTGTGTACAAGGTCTTCTTGATCCCTTCTTCATATCCACCGTTCGGATCTTTAAACAAATCTCTCAAAGTGGTCGTACAACAGCCAAATCAGAAGCTGTTCCAGGCGTGGGAATTGTATACCCGCCGACATTTCTTGAGTTTCCGGCCGATTGAACCGTTGGATCGAGCTAATTTGTTGTGTGCAGGGTCTTCTTAACCCCTTCTTCATATCCACCGTTCGGATCTTTAAAAAGATCTCTCCAAGTGGTCGAACAGCAGCCAAATCAGAAGTTGTTCCTGGCGCGGGAACTGTTCATCCGCCGGTATTTCTTCAGTTTTCGATCAATTCGACCATCGGATCGAGGTAAAATTTTGTGTATAATCTCATCTCAATTCTTTTTTCATCTTCACCGTTCGGATTTGTGAAAATAGTTCAACGTCCTCCTCATCTGAGCTCGGATTATTGTTTATTTTGTATTTTTTCGTATTTACTGTGTATTTACTTTATGTCATAGCATTTCTATATTTCGCATAAAAGACCCAGAATCGGAAGGCCGAGCCTCCTGTTGGTGTCTAAATATTTGCTGTGTATTTACTTTATGTCATAGCATTTCTATATTTCGCATAAAAGACCCAGAATCGGAAGGCTAAGCCTCCTATTGGTGTCCAAGGTGTTTTATTTATTTATTTTCTGTAAATCATATTGTGCTACCCCAGAATCGGAAGGCCGAGCCTCCTGCTGGTGGTTTATACCCCCACACATTGTTGCACGAGCACCGACGGACTCCGACGTCGTAAAATTCACCGGATCCCATCTCCTTTGCTTATGTTTATGTTGTATAGTGACTTAATATCTTCTTTATTTTTTTATTTTTTTTTTGCATTATGTTGCGTCCTATAAAAACAAAAACAAAAACAAAAAATGCTAGATTGGATGGCTGCAGATGAGCCACGTGTCGTGATCCGGTGATTTTCAGAATAAAAAAATATTTTTAGTATTAAAAGAAATGAATTTCGAATTTTACAAAAATTAAAATGATTCGATTGTCATCGAGACGCCACGTGGCGCATTCTAGACCGTCCGATTGGGGTTTTTCAGAATAAAAAAAATCCAAAAAAATGAATTATTAAGGAAAAATTCAAAAAAAAAATTGAGAAAAATTGCAGAAAATTCCTAAAAAAATTCTAAAACTTTTCCAAGGCTGAAAATGACAAAAAATTGATTTGTTTTCATTTTTGGGATTTTCTCCCCTTTGTCGCGACCCGTCCGAAAGCGGACGCGGCTAATGGATTACCGATCACGGGTCTTGGATCGGCGCGAGCCCTCCCAGGCCCATACCAAATCGCGGCGGGAGTATTTTTCAGGAGGATTCGACGATAATAGTCGATCACTTTCGACCTTAGTGTGGTCGTGGTGGCATGTGCAACTTGTACATGCATTTGGAGTCGCCACCGGTCTTTCTTGGAGGGTAGACCGGAAACCTTACTGATCGATTGGGAGAGATCGATCAGTTCTACGGAACCAGAGATTTTGGGTTCGGGGACTTGGTTACGCTGGTGTCGTTACCAACGCCCTTTCGGTACCTAACGTGAGTGATTTTCCTAACTAGGATTTCATGCATGCGCAATTTTGGGTGAGGTAAGTCTGACTTTGCACATTAACCAGTTTAACATGCTCACGTAATCATAATAAATAAATAGACGTCAATCACATAAACATCTATCCTACGTGGTGATCATGGAATTATGATTTAATGGGTCTCGAGCCAATGAGACCACATTTAATCGTTTTAATATTTTAATAACGGAGAGCCGCTCTTCGCTTCTTCTTGGTTTCTTGAACTCTTCAAGAATTGGGCCCCAAAGAGCTCGCCGACTTAAAAGGCTCCTCCACGTAATCCTCGTAGCATTTACATCAACAATTGACTATGCTAAAAATAAAGATTACATGAAAAATAAAAGGAGTACGCAGTCTCCATTTAATAATTACAACCCCAAATATATAAATAATCATCATACATTCATATATACATCAATCACATTGATTAGGGATTTTTCCATGATCACCACCCTTTCACGTAAGTAATAAATTCACAATTTAAAACTTAGGAAGGCACAATAAAAATTTTACGTTGAATCATATTCAGAATTTTTACGTAAAATAAGATAGCCATAAATTTTCGATTCAAAATTGATTTAGTCTCAATTTTTGCTACGTTGATTAATTTATCATATAAAATAATCAATCTCCATTAGCCATGTAAGACGAACAATTTGTTAATACATATTGGCCATAGTATTGCAAAAATTGCAAAAAATCAATTAAATGCACGAAAACACCTAAGGATTGGCTCTGATACCACTGTTGGGATCCACGTAACACGTAGCGGAAATAAATAACAACCCATACATGTATCTCCAGAGGCGTACTTCGTGCATTTCAATCGAAAAAAATCACAAAGTCTCAAAGGGAGTAAATAGATTACCTCTCGTAGCGTGCTTGAACGGAGGTGTCGGTTCGATGTTCTTCGATCTCAGCCTCCACAAGTGTTAGGCATCTAATTCGGACGCACCACCAATTGACGAACGGGGAGACGACTAATAACTCCACAACAATTGTGCTAGCAATATGCGGAATCAATATTCCGAACTTAGTATATTTTGCTCACTCAAGATGATGAGAATATAGAGAGTGTTTGTGTTCTTCTCTCTAAGCTCTCAAAAATTTGCACACTCTACAAAATGTCTCTCCCCCCCAACCTCAAAACTCTTGCCATCCTTTTATAGCCAAAAATACCTTCCAATAAATTGTATTTAAAAATAGCACTAGCAATTATAAATTCTATCTAAAAATAGCACTCACAAATAAATGACATTTAAAAATAGCACTAACAATAGCACTCACAATTTATAATACAAAAATGCTATTTAAATATAGCACTAACAATAGCACTCACAATTTATAATACAAAAATGCTATTTAAAAATAGCACTAACAATTATAAATTCTATCTAATAATAGCACTCACAAATAAATGACATTTAAAAATAGCACTAACAATAGCACTCACAATTTATAATACAAAAATGCTATTTAAAAATAGCACTAACAATAGCACTCACAATTTATAATACAAAAATGATATTTAAAAATAGCACTAACAATTATAAATTCTATCTAATAATAGCACTCACAATTTATGATAAATAAATGTCATTTAAAAATAGCACTAACAATAGCACTCACAATTTATGATAAATAAATGTCATTTAAAAATAGCACTAACAATAGCACTCACAATTTATAATACAAAAATGCTATTTAAAAATAACACTAACAATAGCACTCACAATACAAAAATGCTAAAAAAAAGGCACTAACAAAGGTGTTAAAAATAATAACCATTATTATTATTACAAGAGTTAAAGAGGTTACCAAACAGTACAAATATGCATAACGTATAAATATGTATGACGTATAAATACGTAGAGCATACGTATACATCCGTGAAACCGGGGACTAATTGAAAGAAAAATGTGCAATTAAGCCCTTTTGGTAAAAAATGATTAAATTGGAGGGCAAATTGACCTAATTGCACTTTAAGACTTTAGAATCCAATGTCATAGCTTATAAAAAGTGAGAATTGAAAACTAAAAGACTCGAAAATGATTTTTTTTTTAGGCTCGGTTCGGGTTTATGTTTGTGAAGGAACATAGTGACCCGAGCCGAATTTTTGAGATTTAAAGTGACACACTTGAAGAGGAAATTAAAAAAAAATTATCGAATATTTTTGGGTATTTTTCTGACCACGAATGGTATTTTTTTGATTTTTTGGGTATTTTTATAATTAAATAAACTCGAAAAATATTTAAAATACCGAAAAATATTTTTTTGTTCAAAATTGGTTCCTAAGGTTAAACCAAAGCTTCCAAAGTTGATTTTGTGATTTTATGACCTTTTTTTATATTTTTAATTAATTTTAAAGAATAAAAATCACAATAATAAATGGTAAAAACTCAGGTGTCAACAGCTGCCCCTCTTTGAGAGGAATCTCGTTAGAGGTTTCTCTCAAAGATAAGGTGGCACCTGATTCCTAACCGACTCAACTGGGAAAATGAGAGAAGAAATGTTATGACATCGGATCCTTAAGCCTATTGATAAAAGCTCAAATCAATCCCCGGTTTGCTCTAACAATTTGAACATGGGCCGGAGTGAGAGAGGCTTACCTAAAGCTCACCTGTCGGATGCTGCCGGTTGCGACGACTTTCAAGAAGATGCCTAGGACTCGTCACAGAAAATCCTAGGGAGATTAAGCTCTGACCTGTATGGTAGGTCATACCATTATGGGCTTCCTAATTGGTAGGAACCTAAGGAAGGCGCATCCCCACGCTTTGGGATTTGCTAGAGATTTTAATCCGTATGGTGGATCAGACCTTCGTGTTGATCCTTAAGGCGGTATCTACTTCGTGTTGACCCTTGAGGCGGTATCTACCAATAAGTTGACCCTTGAGGCGGTTTCTACCTTGGTTTGACCCTTCAGGCGGTTTCTACCTTGGTTTGACCCTTCAGGCGGTTTCTACCATGAGTTGACCCTTCAGGCGGTTTCTACCTTTGATTTGACCCTTCAGGCGGTTTCTACCTTGTGTTGACCCTTCAGGCGGTATCTACCATGTGTTGACCCTTCATGAGGTTTCTACCATGAGTTGATCCTTCAGGCGGTATCTACCTTGTGTTGACCCTTTAGGCGGTTTCTACCAAATTTGATTTGACCCTTCAGGCGGTATCTACCTTGTGTTGACCCTTCAGGCGGTATCTACCATGTGTTGACCCTTCAGGCGGTATCTACCTTGTGTTGACCCTTCAGGCGGTATCTACCTTTAGTTGACCCTTCAGGCGGTTTCTACCTTGAGTTTTGCTTTGAAAAGGGGTCTCATGACGAGGGTTCTCCACGTCCGATGAGACTGTTTGATATTTTTTTGAAAAGGGGTCCTAGGACGAGGGTTCTCCACGTCATGCTAGGACTTGGGTCTGTTGAGGCGACATTCTGGGAGCTGGGTTCTCCAAGTATCCTGCAGAAAGTTCAAACCTGAAAGATTTTTCTTCACTAAGAAAATGTTAATAATCTTTGGGAAGACAATAATTGTCCAATTGACAAAATTGTATGACTTAAGTTTTAGTCATGAAATGTGCATTTTGATGCTAGAGGTTATCCAAAGCATTCTTACAACATGCAAATGTGATCACAAATTCCTTGCATGGAAAATTTGGATCAACAGTCTGAAAATTCCAAAAAGAGTTTGTTCAAAACATCAATTGGAATATTTCTCGACAAGGAGGTCTTCTCACCTGTTTTGAGATAATGGTTTTTATAGGGGATGCACTCAATTCCCTACTAACCTGTGCCTAGGTTTTAGGCTCATTCGCAGCGCATACATTTTGATCGGTCGGGAGGTCTTCCACGGGACCGTAATGTTGGGCTTGGTTATTGATCCTCAAGGGGGACCCGCCTTGGAGTCGAGGCCATTGAATAAAAATTTTCATCATCTGCTTCGGGTTTACAAGTCAAGAACCCTGCAAAATGAGAAAGAAATAGTCTTGCTCGTACTTCTTCGGGCTAAGCTATATGTTAACCCAAGTGTCTTAGTCAAAGAAGACTGTTTCAGGGTTATAACGTTGGTAGGATTGGGGACCGAAAAAAGCTTGTTTTTGGCCCAGAAATTACGAAGGGTTTGACATTGATGATCATTGCAAATTTACCACCTGCCCTTTCCTCTTTGTATCTTCAATTTTTTGAGGCGTGCAACAGCTTTTGAGGTGTGCACGAATTCTTTAGAGAGCGTCTCTGGCTGCATTAAGAGATTGACAACTCTGTCTGCGTCTTTCCTCCACGCTTGACATCATTTGGAGGAGTGACTTTTTGATTTGACTCCTTTATGGGTTTTTCTCTCTTCCCAACTAGGCTTCATTGGGGATCAAGCAAACAGCTTGCACGAGCATCGGCCTTGCTTTTACTAGCCACTTTGCTTTTTCTTGATGCTGGGGATTTTTTAATCATCATTTTTTGAAATCCCGTTTTTCTCATATTCGATGGGATCATGTTAGACATATGTCTGAAAGTCTAAACATGCTTTAAATATCAGCCCGAGAATCCTCTTCGTAATCCCCGATGCCTTCATCTTGGAACGTGCAATGATCATCAATGGGCTCATGAAATGAATTTGTAGGCTCAACTTGGCTATGCAAAGGATATGGTGTGTGGGATAGAGAAATGAATGTTTCTCATCATCCTATGGCACTTGGATTACCATATAAACAACACACAAAGATTAATGTTAGTCCGCGCAAGAAAATTTCTAACCATTTTCTCCTGATGCTGCTGGACTCGCCTCCATTTTGCCCCAATGTGGGGTGGTTCTCGACAGGGCTGATAATGAGAACCTCCATTCAAAGGGGTTATCAATGGTCACCTGTAGTATTTGGGAATATGAAACGAACGCCCCCGTCGTCCCAACCCATGTAATTGTTGCGAATGGTCCCTACCTCCGTAGGTACAGATTTTGCTGTCTGATTCGCTCCACTTCTCTCTTAAGTGTGTATAGGACGTGTTTTGACTAGGCTAGCCTCTCTTTTGAGTAAACTTCCTTTTGAATGATTTGACAAATAATCAAATTTGAAAAAAATTCATTTCTTTCTTTCCCAAAATTTATCCATCGAGGGGATTTTGTGATGAATCGTGCATGTCTTATTCATGCTTTGGGCAACCTCCCGATTTAAAAACATGAAAGCCAATGAATTTTGAATTCTATGTCTTTTATAGACATTAGATTCTGAAAGCTTTTCTTTCCTTCTCAGTTTTTATTCAACATCTTTAATGGATCGGGGAAAGGGATACTTACCTGTCCCCCGCGGCTGGAGATCCCTGAAAATATGGAAGAAACATGTTATTGTACGTTCACGCATTTTTCAAAAAATTAGAACGATACACCTTACCCTTGGTCGTGTGCCCCTACGAGTGCACACAGGTTGTGAAAATCTGTGCTCCTTGATGGTGAGTCCCTATCAAGGATAAATAACAAGTGTTAACTCATATTCCCAAATTGAAGACAAATTGGGACGATACAACTTTACTCTTGGTTCTCATCCCGTTCTGACGTCGTGTATTGATATGAACCACGTCTATCAAATCCGCTTATCCATGCTTGGAATATTTGCAATATCAATGGTTCAGCTGCCCCTGGTTGGGCAACGTCTGTTTTGTTATTTGAACAGATGGCTCCTTGAGTGATTTATCCACGTTTATCACCTGAGAAGGGAAAGAAATGAGACATTACTTTGGTATTCGGTTGAAGATCGTTTAGGAACGATACATCATTTTACCAAATGGGAGGCTTCGTGACCAAACGTATTTCGTGCTGAATGGGGGTAGATCCCATTATGCTCCGCGGGTGATAGTCATTGTTCATGGAATTTGCTCCACGGATTAAGTGATTAATCCATGGCCCTTGGCTCGAAGACGTTCAAAGGGTAATGTTGACACTCAGAGCGGTTAGTTTTCAGCGTTAATTAAAATGTTCCCGCGGGAACTTTACAACGAGATCCGTAACACATTCATTCGACGTATTCACCTCTCACTCTCCTGAGCCTTCTAATGATTTAGCACACGAGCTTCGAACCAGATGTCCGGTCGCCGGTACCGGTCACGACTGCGAAGATGCACTAGTTCCAAAATGCTTGACCCATAGGCTGAGTTGCTCATTCAAGAGATCGTCCGACCGCTCGAGTCGTCCAAGTTGAGCATCCTTAATTGCTGGTGACGGACTTCTCCCATTTTCGGCATGAACAACCTGGTTCCTCGGTTTATGCGTGATCCACACGCCGAGTTGCTCACTGAGGGACTCGCTTGAAATTTCAAGCCATTGACGCCCAAGTCGGGCATCCTCAACCGTTGGCGATGGGTTCCTCACACTACTTTCGACATGAACAACCTCACTTCTCGAGTTGGTACTTTCATCGTTGTCCAGTAGGTTTGTACCCAATGCTGGATTCGTCGTAGGAATAACACTAACGATCGGTTGGTGCTCAAATTGGGGAGTCCATACCTGCTGAAATTGTTGTATATACTCTTGAGGAGTACCAGGGTAACTCAGGGGGGAATTCAGCCGATCGAACCAAGAATAGATGTTTTCAAGGAGATCGTCTGAACCATCGAGCGACTGACATTCAGGTTGAGTATTGTCGACCACTGGAGAAGGAATCTTTTCGCCATTTTCGTCATGGACCACCTGATTCTTCGAGCCGGAATCTCCGTAATCGTCTCGCAAGATTGTACGTGCATCTCCTGCCAATGTTAGATCCGCTGTAGGACTAGCATTAACGGCCAGTCGGTGCTCAGACTGGGGAGTCCCGATTTGCTGAAATTGCGGTACATACTCCTGAGGAGTACTAGGATAACCCAGGGGAGTACTCTGATTGATGCCTGAACAATCGACCGTGTAATTGTCAGTCCCATCGGTGTTAAGAGGTGATTGGATGCTTCCTGCTGCATGAGGATTGCGATCACAGCCATGCTCATCGTTTAAACTTGAACTGCCTCTATCTTGGTCTAGTGCCACTCGTCCATCTCTCAGTAGTCTTTTGTAGCACCAAAGGTGGTTCCTGACTTTATTTCTATCCAGTTCCGGCATGTTCATGATCTTGAGTATGCGCGATGGGCGAGCCAAACTGATCCCTAACTGTTGAACTGCATCAACAAATTTGCTATGAAGCTCCGAGGTCCAATAAAACCTTGTTTTCTTGCTAGCCGAAGTAGGGTTGGCAACTCGGCGGCTACTCTTCGCGGAATCTAGTCGTGTTGAACCGCCTCTATCTTGATCTAGCGACGCTCGTCCATCTCTCAGTAGTTTCTTGTAGCGCCAAAGGTGATTCTTGACCATATTTTTAGTCAGTCCCGGCACGTTCATGATTTCGAGTATGCGCAATGGGCAAGCAAAACTGATCCCTAACTGTTGAACTGCATCAACAAATTTGCTATGAAACTCCGGGGTCCAACGAAATCTTATTTTCTTGCTAGCCGAAGTGGTGTCAGCAACTTGGCGGTTACTCTTCTCGGAATCTGGTCGTGTTGGAGGTTGCTCTGGAGGGGATTTAGTGGTCTCAGATCGGCTGGTCATGATGGTGAGTTCATCATTGAGCGGACCCGACTTGTCATGACGCATGTTCCCTTCCACAATGGGCGTCGACTTTGACCTTATAGCACTAGTTTCCTCTTGTAGATCTTCGGCGGTACCCGCCTGTTCCGAAAGATGTTGCGAAGGGCATTGCAACAAATGAGCATTATAAACCCCCAGATCTGGCTCTTCAGTGAATACTCCGTCCGTGGGAACAGGGTTACCGCACTCAAGGCAAATAGCGATGCTTAGAGCTTTTTTGTACTGAATGTTTTTTATTCGAAGCTTTTCATTTTCCTCCCTTACAATCGCTAACTCGTGCCGATCGCGTTGCTGCTTCAGCCGGGTTCGTTTGTTTTCAAACCAGCACTTGACCTTCCGAGGCTCCCACCCTATCTCCTGGCCCATTTTGATTCTCTGTTCCATGTCCGGATAGGGGTATTCCCTGAAAAACAATTCGAGTTTATGGACTTGACCTGAAGTGTTGCGTTGGAGACATTCCTCTTTCTGACGCTGATCACCGTCGCGGGTATTGTTCTCGTTAACCAAGCCGCGGGTTTCATCATTAGAAGGATTGGTCTCCATGGCCCCCGTGTCAGGTTCGGTCCTGAGATCTTCAAATTCTTCCAGCAGCTCAAGCTCGGAGACCTCCAAGTCTGGCGCTTCTAGTAAATGACAGAACCCCTTGAACATTTTGATCGAAATATTACTGCTTGATTTTCCGTTAACTCAGCTTTCTTTGTTCCTCCTTGGATCCTCACCTTTCTCTGCAAATTTTGAAAGGTTAAAGGGGTCGGATCACCGCTCTTTGATCAAAGGTGATGGCTACCCGACGAGCGTTCTTTTCAATGCTTCGAGATTCCCACTTCGTCCTTTTGTGATGGCTACCTGACGAGCGCTCTTCTCAAGGCTTCGTAATTCCCACTTCGTCTTTTGTGATGGCTACCTGACGAGCGTTCTTCTCAAGGCTTCGTAATTCCCACTTTGTCCTTTTGCTCTTTTCTACGTGAACGGAGCCTGAAGATCTCTTGCGTTGATTTCGCTTTGTCGAGCACTACGCTTGTCCCCCTGGCCCAGACTCTAGAGTAACAAGCCTGCCCACCTTTCGGCGCCATTATGTTTCGTAAAACCCGAGATCACAGGACGGTGGTGGATTCGTGACTCATCGGGGGTGCATTAACGAAACCCGTTTGGCTCTACTGCACATAAACTACTATTACCACTTCTCCCTGCTTACTCGAGCGTTTATAAGGTGATAGATTGACGTCAAGAAGATTAACACTTTAGCCTTATCAAACTCAGCCTCTCAAACACTCTTCACATTCCCACTCTCCTCTCCGTCATTCCATCGCATATGGATTCCTCCTCTGTGCCTGCTGCCTTAGCTGAAGCTTCGACCCAATGGGAGAGATTTTACCATCTCTTGGGTAGAGGTTATGGCTACATAAACAATCATCCTGAAGCTGAGGTTGAAGTTCGTACTCTGATTCCGGCCCTGGATACTGCGTGTATTGAAGGTACAAAACTGCAAAGGGAGTTTGTGATCTTCCCAACTCTCTTCAACAATTTCATGCAGGCTTACGAAGTCGCTAGCCGGGAGGTCACTTTGGCTGGTATCGTGCGAGCCCGCTATCAGGACCGAACTGAGTCCCTGATGTTGGCCACGCTGACGGCCGATAACCATAAAAGGGCTGTTGAATACGCCCACGCTCAGGTTTCGATGCTGGTCCGTGAGAGGGACAACTTGGTGGAGCGTCTGGCTCTTTTTGACACCGCCTTTGAGCAAGACCAGCACAACTTCGTGCTGAGGTTCCAGTGTGCCTGGTTGGAGGAAAGGATTGAAGACCTGAGCATGGATATAGCTCGCGGGAGGGTGCTGGCTCATGACTTAGAGCTTGAGTTTGAGTACTATGACACCAAGGTGAACGAACTTAAGGAGAAATGTCGTCTCCTTTTCTTCAAGCTTGTAGACCTCGATTCCCGGAGTGTGGGTTGTAAGCAAGGCATGGATAGCATGGAGAGTCAGTTAAGCTTTTTTGTGATGCTTGTCAGAACTCATTTTGGGTTTACTGCTCCCCCTCAGTGATCCACTTGTAAACTTTCCTGCTGAATGAAATAAATGCGAGTTTGTTTATATACGCTCTTTCATTCTGCATTGTTGACTAGCCAAGAAAGGTTTTTGCTTTCGGATCTACGCGACTCCTTTTTCGTCTGTGTCAACAGATTGACTACGCATCATTCTCACAGCCCGACGCTTTATATTTGATTGACTTGAATGTCTCGTGAGAAATATATTTGTAGTTGCTCGAAACTTAAAGATTGCCCCTGATTTTGCGGCCATTGCGTTTGGGGCCGCTAGTAATCTTTCACTTTCGAGCTCGATCCCATTCTGCTAGTAACTCATGCTATCAATTCTGCCTTCACGCGTCGGGGCTGATTTTACCTTGAACTTAATAACAAGGAATTACCGTATACACACGAGATGACGTTTGCGAAAAACATTATGCAAAATCAACTCTAGCTATTGAAGAAACAAACGCATGCACCGATGAGAACTTTACAATAGGAGATACATCCTTCTCGCGTACATCCCCTTCTTTCTTTGGGCATGTCCAATGACTAACCAGTCTGGCCTCAGCTTAGGTGTGCCATTACCAACTGCAGATCATGGTTGCCAACCTTTAATAGCTTCCAACTGATCGAACCAGGTATCAAGTCCTTCATCGAAGAAATCACCCGACCCCTCGAACGATTGATGTGTAGGTTGAGCTGCATCGCCCGACTGGTTCTTCGAACTGGAACCTCCATCTTTGTCTGGGATTATAAGAGGAGATTTGATCGATTGACTACCACAAGCATCTCCCACTTGGGGATTAGGGAAATAAAAATGCTCCAAGCATTCTCCCATTAGATCATCTGAAGCCACATGCTCTGATTGGGCAAACCCTTGAGCACTGGGCGTGGTGGGCTGATCTGCAACAGGATGAACACTGACTAACTGCTGCTCGGACGGAGGAGTGCTTACTCGTTGCACTTGTGATGCGTGCTCTTGAGGAATATTGAAATGACTCGCGAGGATATCCTGATCAAATCCCCAATAGTCGTCCAGATTCGACCGGGCCTCATTTGTCATAAGGGTGCTGGGTTCGCAGCCGAGTCTATTGCTCGGATTCAGTTCTGCATAACGCTGTCCTAACGCCCTTCTGTAGCAACCAAGGTGATTCGCGACTAATTGCTTGGTAAGTCCCGGTACGTTCATGACCCTAAGTATGCTTGTCGGACCTATGAAGTCGAGTCCTATCTGTCGAACTGCGTCCAAGAACTTGAGATGAAGCTCCGGGGGCCAAGTGAATTTCTTCTTCTCGTCGTCCAGAGTGGCGTAGATAGCCTGCCGACTAACCTCTAACTCCTCTTGAACCGTATCTGATCTTACCGGAAGCTGTTGTGGAGGAGATTCATGGGCTTCGATGAGGTGACTCCGATCATAACGACACGTATCTTCTTCCTCCGAAGACACTGGTATAATTTCTGTAGGATCGATCTGCTCATGCGCGCCATTAGCAGGATCTGATTGTACCGGAGATGGCTCAAGGGAGCAGGGGGATAAATGAGCACCTTCCATCTTCGTAGAAGGCTTACTGGGGAACAATTTACTGAGGGTGGTAGGGCCACCGCAGTCAGGGCAGGTAATAGTACTGAGAATTTTCTCATACCACATGTTTTCCATTTGAAGGTTTTGGTTCTGCTCTTTTAGGGCCGTGATCTCCTTACGCCTGTGTTGGACACCTAGTCTGAAACGTCTATTCTGAAACCAAAAATGGATTCTCATAGGATTCATTCCCAGCTTCTGGCCCAATTCAATCTTTTGTTCCTCGTTTGGGCAAGGGCATTCATCGAAGAAAGCTTCAAGCTCCTGGATTTCTTTCCGAGCGTAGCGTTGGCGACTTTTTCTTTTCCGGGGTTGAGCGTCGTGGCCACTGCCGTCGTCACCACTGCGATCTTGATGTTCGTCACCGGCGATGTTGAGTTCCATGGCTTCGATGTCGAATCTGATTCTAGAGAATTTGAGGTCTTTCAACGAACTCGTCACTCGGGGTTCTCTGTTCTCTTTTGTATACTCGCTCTTTCGATTTGTTGCCTCCTTTTCCTCGAAAGCTAGGTCTGTTCAGCGTTCTGTTTTTGAAACGACGGAACTGTTTACCTCCTGCTCAGCTTTCCGACACGAAGGGGTAACCAAATCCTTCCGCGGCTTCTTCGATAGTAGCGCTCGCCTTTCACTTTTCCTCGATAGTCATGCCTGTTCAGCACTGTCTTCTCTTTTTAAGTGGCAGAGCTGTTCACTCGCCGCCCAGCTTTATGCGTGATGGAACAACACAATCCTTTCGCGGCTTCTTCGATAGTTGCGCTCGCCTTTCACTTTTCCTCAATAGTCATGCCTGTTCAGCACTGTCTTCTCTTTTTAAGTGGCAGAGCTGTTCACTCGCCGCCCAGCTTCATGCGTGATGGAACAACACAATCCTTTCGCGGCTTCTTCGATAGTTGCGCTCGCCTTTCACTTTTCCTCAATAGTCATGCCTGTTCAGCACTGTCTTCTCTTTTTAAGTGGCAGAGCTGTTCACTCGCCGCCTAGCTTCATGCGTGATGGAACAACACAATCCTTTCGCGGCTTCTTCGATAGTTGCGCTCGCCTCCCTCCCAGCTTTAATAATGGCGAGACCGAATTTGTCAGGCCTGAAATTGCGGATCAGGACATGTCTGATGATTCACGGGAGGAGCAGCCCTCGCTTTACATTAATTAACCCGGCTCCACAAGCATTATTGCTGCAACTTTTCTCCACTCTCGAGACGCTATAAAATGCGGAGTTGGTGTTTGGGAGATTAACGCTCTCATATAATTTGCTTCCATCCTCTAATCGCTCCACTACACACATCTCCGTCGAAAATGGCTTCTTCCCAAGTTCACACTTTCTCAGCCGAAGCTTTGACTCGATGGAAAGAGTTCTATAACCTCTTGGGTCGAGGCTACGCTCACATATCTGATCATCCCGAAACCGAGGATGAAATTCGAGTCATGTTCGGGGACCTGGACATCATCTCCCTCGAGGGTACTGCGCTGGGGAGGGAATACAGAATTTTTCCAACGCTCTTTACAAACTCTTTGGAGGCCTACCGCGCTGCTCACCGGGGACTTACCGTGGCTCGTGTCCTGCGAGCCCGTTATGAGGATCAGTCCGACCGCCTAGCGCTGGCTGACTACCTGGTTGACAGCCACAAAAAGGCTGTTGAGTTCGCCAAAGAGCGGGTTTCGACATTGCTACGCGAGAGGAGGAATCTGGTGGAGGACTTAGCCCTATCTCTGGCTACCTATGAGCGCGATCGACGCAACGCCCTGCTAAGGAACCGAAGCGAGTGGCTGGAAGAAAGGCTCAACGGCATAAATGAGGATATAACTCGTGAGAATGGACTTGTTCGGGACTTGG
The DNA here is from genome assembly GCA_021437785.1 of Rhodomyrtus psidioides. Taxonomy (NCBI): domain Eukaryota; kingdom Viridiplantae; phylum Streptophyta; class Magnoliopsida; order Myrtales; family Myrtaceae; genus Rhodomyrtus; species Rhodomyrtus psidioides. Next base: position 4,010,165 of record JAILYB010000015.1, on the reverse strand, counting down.
AAGCAGTCGCCGAAGATCACGAGACTCAGGTTGTTGCAGTCAATGATGAACGCAAACGCCTTCACCTCAGGCTTGCGGACCATGATACGCGGAGTGGTGCGTATAAACAAAGCATCCATAACCTGGAGGGCCAACTGGGCTCCTTTGTGTCGTTGATTAGGGCTCACTTCTGCTTTACTTTTCCACCCCAATGAATTGTATGATCTGGTTTGGGCAAGAATGAATGAAAGCCCCCGTGTTTGTTTTAGCTTTTATATGATCCATTTCTTCGAGCATCCGGACATCTTAGACTTGGATGAGCTGGTCCATAATAAGTCGAGTAGATGTGTTCTGATTTTCTAACTCGCTCATGATCAGATGAAATAATAGCCTCAGACTTATCCGGGAAAAGATTTCTCTCTATTACCTATTTTTTTACCTGCAAATGAAACGACCGAATCAGAAGGAATAATTTGAAAAAGAAAGCATAAACCCCTTTCAATCCTATGCTTGCTCGTGATTAATAAAGACAAAATCTTTTACAAGGATAATCTTGTGCGAAAAGTTTTTATCAATATTCCTCGAAGGAAAGCATACTATTGAAAGGAATGTAATTCACGATAATCTCTTTTGACCAACGACGCGTTTTAAATTTAATTGAAGATACGGCATCCAAATCAAAGCCGTTTTGTTAAGAACGAGGGCAATTTGGACATCTATCTCGTCATTAAATTCGAAACAATGCCGGTACTCTTGATCAATTATCGTGGATTACCAGCGGCGTAACACATGCATGAACCGATTCAAGTGTATAATTCCTTCTAGCGAAATTGGGGTTGGATTACCCTATACGACCAAAAGGTCGTGCAAGACTTCCAATTAATTTCCTCTAAAGGAATTATAAACTTGACTTGGGAGTATTCGGATGATTAGAGAAAATGCCACTATCACATTCCCATGACCCGTCAAAAGAAATACAACCAAGCTCCATCTGAATGTATACACCAATAGATCCCTAATACAATCACTCTAAGGGGTGAGATAGAGAAAACTTCGATAAAAATAAACCCTATACAAGAGGATTAGTAATGGAAAATAAAACAAAGGAATGTGATCCTAACGTTCAAGGATGCCCCAAGCTCGATCTATGACTTCCGGATCACTTGCCCCCACTCGTCATCTTCATTGGACGATATCTCAATAATGTCCATAGTAGGCTCCTTTGTTGCTCACTCAGTGTTTGCCATGGGATATCATCCTCCTCGTCTTCTATCAAGGACGTTTTGGAAAAACACACATATCTATCCTTGAAATGGCATTTAATCTAATCACCAGAATGCAATGAATGAAATGCCTATATTTATATGAACTGTAATAGATTTGAGGGATAGAGAGTCTTACCAACCAAACTCGTCGACTTATGTGCGGTTTTAGGTGTACCAACCGCCCAAAGACATGCGCATGAGACAAGTGATGGTAAACTTCTAAAAATCAGAGGGTTTGGCACCTAAGGTTAAGGTTCCCACCTCGAGTTCTAGAAAGAGCCGATTCCATTGCACAACTATCGTTGCATTGGGACTCGATCCTTAGTTCGAAGCGAGCGGAATTGAAAAGTGGATTACCCCGTGTTTTTCCTCACGGAGATTCCATTTTCAATCCATTCTATTGTGTTCCTAAAGGCGGCGCCTGGGGTTTTAGGCGCGGTTGTGTGTGTCCACGTGTTGTGATCATCACAATGCAATTCATGCACAACAGTTTATCAATCAGCACTTCAAATCATCCACACAACATACATTCCTACGCCCAACCTGCATAAGACAATGTTAATCACGGACTATACACCTTATTTCTCCAATCTGCAAAAACATATAACACCTACCATAAGCGGACTTACCTTGCCTTCAAGAGCGCCTGCATGGTTAGAAAAATCACTCAGCGTTTTAATTACGGCCTAAGTCCTCTTGAGGTCTAGAATGATAGGTTCTAGAACAAATTCCCCAGCGGAGTCGCCAGCTTTCGCGACCCGTCCGAAAGCGGACGCGGCTAATGGATTACCGATCACGGGTCTTGGATCGGCGCGAGCCCTCCCAGGCCCATACCAAATCGCGGCGGGAGTATTTTTCAGGAGGATTCGACGATAAGAGTCGATCGCTTTCGACCTTAGTGTGGTCGTGGTGGCATGTGCAACTTGTACATGCATTTGGAGTCGCCACCGGTCTTTCTTGGAGGGTAGACCGGAAACCTTACTGATCGATTGGGAGAGATCGATCAGTTCTACGGAACCAGAGATTTTGGGTTCGGGGACTTGGTTACGCTGGTGTCGTTACCAACGCCCTTTCGGTACCTAACGTGAGTGATTTTCCTAACTAGGATTTCATGCATGCGCAATTTTGGGTGAGGTAAGTCTGACTTTGCACATTAACCAGTTTAACATGCTCACGTAATCATAATAAATAAATAGACGTCAATCACATAAACATCTATCCTACGTGGTGATCATGGAATTATGATTTAATGGGTCTCGAGCCAATGAGACCACATTTAATCGTTTTAATATTTTAATAACGGAGAGCCGCTCTTCGCTTCTTCTTGGTTTCTTGAACTCTTCAAGAATTGGGCCCCAAAGAGCTCGCCGACTTAAAAGGCTCCTCCACGTAATCCTCGTAGCATTTACATCAACAATTGACTATGCTAAAAATAAAGATTACATGAAAAATAAAAGGAGTACGCAGTCTCCATTTAATAATTACAACCCCAAATATATAAATAATCATCATACATTCATATATACATCAATCACATTGATTAGGGATTTTTCCATGATCACCACCCTTTCACGTAAGTAATAAATTCACAATTTAAAACTTAGGAAGGCACAATAAAAATTTTACGTTGAATCATATTCAGAATTTTTACGTAAAATAAGATAGCCATAAATTTTCGATTCAAAATTGATTTAGTCTCAATTTTTGCTACGTTGATTAATTTATCATATAAAATAATCAATCTCCATTAGCCATGTAAGACGAACAATTTGTTAATACATATTGGCCATAGTATTGCAAAAATTACAAAAAATCAATTAAATGCACGAAAACACCTAAGGATTGGCTCTGATACCACTGTTGGGATCCACGTAACACGTAGCGGAAATAAATAACAACCCATACATGTATCTCCAGAGGCGTACTTCGTGCATTTCAATCGAAAAAAATCACAAAGTCTCAAAGGGAGTAAATAGATTACCTCTCGTAGCGTGCTTGAACGGAGGTGTCGGTTCGATGTTCTTCGATCTCAGCCTCCACAAGTGTTAGGCATCTAATTCGGACGCACCACCAATTGACGAACGGGGAGACGACTAATAACTCCACAACAATTGTGCTAGCAATATGCGGAATCAATATTCCGAACTTAGTATATTTTGCTCACTCAAGATGATGAGAATATAGAGAGTGTTTGTGTTCTTCTCTCTAAGCTCTCAAAAATTTGCACACTCTACAAAATGTCTCTCCCCCCCAACCTCAAAACTCTTGCCATCCTTTTATAGCCAAAAATACCTTCCAATAAATTGTATTTAAAAATAGCACTAACAATTATAAATTCTATCTAAAAATAGCACTCACAAATAAATGACATTTAAAAATAGCACTAACAATAGCACTCACAATTTATAATACAAAAATGCTATTTAAATATAGCACTAACAATAGCACTCACAATTTATAATACAAAAATGCTATTTAAAAATAGCACTAACAATTATAAATTCTATCTAATAATAGCACTCACAAATAAATGACATTTAAAAATAGCACTAACAATAGCACTCACAATTTATAATACAAAAATGCTATTTAAAAATAGCACTAACAATAGCACTCACAATTTATAATACAAAAATGCTATTTAAAAATAGCACTAACAATTATAAATTCTATCTAATAATAGCACTCACAATTTATGATAAATAAATGTCATTTAAAAATAGCACTAACAATAGCACTCACAATTTATGATAAATAAATGTCATTTAAAAATAGCACTAACAATAGCACTCACAATTTATAATACAAAAATGCTATTTAAAAATAACACTAACAATAGCACTCACAATACAAAAATGCTAAAAAAAAGGCACTAACAAAGGTGTTAAAAATAATAACCATTATTATTATTACAAGAGTTAAAGAGGTTACCAAACAGTACAAATATGCATAACGTATAAATATGTATGACGTATAAATACGTAGAGCATACGTATACATCCGTGAAACCGGGGACTAATTGAAAGAAAAATGTGCAATTAAGCCCTTTTGGTAAAAAATGATTAAATTGGAGGGCAAATTGACCTAATTGCACTTTAAGACTTTAGAATCCAATGTCATAGCTTATAAAAAGTGAGAATTGAAAACTAAAAGACTCGAAAATGATTTTTTTTTTAGGCTCGGTTCGGGTTTATGTTTGTGAAGGAACATAGTGACCCGAGCCGAATTTTTGAGATTTAAAGTGACACACTTGAAGAGGAAATTAAAAAAAAATTATCGAATATTTTTGGGTATTTTTCTGACCACGGATGGTATTGTTTTGATTTTTTGGGTATTTTTATAATTAAATAAACTCGAAAAATATTTAAAATACCGAAAAATATTTTTTTGTTCAAAATTGGTTCCTAAGGTTAAACCAAAGCTTCCAAAGTTGATTTTGTGATTTTATGACCTTTTTTTATATTTTTAATTAATTTTAAAGAATAAAAATCACAATAATAAATGGTAAAAACTCAGGTGTCAACACCCTTTAATCCAAAATGACGATTTCACCCCTCAAAGGGTAAATCGTCTTTGATATTCCGATGAATTGTGGAAATTGCTTAGAATTTGGCGATGGGTCAGATAGGTGACTAAACCTTATGTCTAAGATTTCCACATTTCATTCCCATTTTTAGAAAATGACGATTTTACCCTTCGAATGGTAAATCGGTTTCTAAAATTCCAGAAAATCATGAAAATTGCAAAAAATAGGAAATGGGTCAATTGAGTGACCAAACCTATTTTTGACATTGTTTTACTCCGAATTCATTCCGAAATGATGATTTTGCCCTTTTTGGGCAAATCGTCCCTTTTGTCTCAAAATTACGACTTTACCCCTTATGGGTAAAATCATGTCTAAATCATTCCTAAGCTTGATTGATACTTATTTAGGCTAATAGAGCCTTATTAGAAGTGTCATGTTGATTTGATGTGTTTATTTTGCATATTTGGATTCATTGATTTGCGCATTTTATTATTGATTGTGATTGCTAGGATAGTCATTCCTATTTGCATGAATTCCTAAATTTAGGATTCGTACTCCACTCACCACTCGTCTGCATGAACTCTTAGCTAGGAAAATCACTCGCGTTAGGTACCGAAAGGGCGTTGGTAATGACACCAGCGTAACCAAGTCCCCGAACCCAAAATCTCTGGTTCCGCAGAACTGATCGATCTCTCCCAATCGGTCAGTAAGGTTTCCGGTCTACCCTCCAAGAAAGACCGGTGGCGACTCCAAATGCATGCACATGTTGCACATGCCACCACGACCACACTGAAGGTCGAAAGCGATCGACTCTTATCGTCGAAGAATACTCCCGCCGCGATTTGGTATGGGCCTGGGAGGGCTCGCGCCGATCCAAGACCCGTGATCGGTAATCCATTAGCCGCGTCCGCTTCCGGACGGGTCGCGACAGCTGGCGACTCCGCTGGGGATCTTTAGAGAACTTGAGCCGATTAAAAAGTTGATTGATTTTTCTAACATGTTTTATGCAGATGCTCTTCAAGGTGAGGTACGTACTTTAACCCTTGAGGTGTTAAATGTTTTTGCAGATTGGAGAAATAAGGGGTGGAGTACTTGTTAACTCTGTTTTATGCAGGTAGGAGTTTTGGATATATGATTGTGTGGATGTTTATATTGAAGCGGTGTTTTTTAAATGAAATGCAGTTTATTGCTTTAGCACGACACAATGAACACACACAGCCGCGCCTAAAACCCCTGGCGCCCTCTTTAGGAAAATAATAGAAGGAATTGAAAATGGAATCTCCATGAGGAAAAACATGGGGTAATCCACTTTTCAATTCCGCTCACTTCGAACTATGGATCAAGTCCCAATGCAACGATAGCTGTGCAATGGAATCGACTCTTTCTAGAACTCGAGGTGGGGACCTTGGCCTTAGGTGCCAAATCCTTTGATTTTTAGAAGTTTTATCCTCACTTGTCTCTTGTGCATGTCTTTAGATGGTTGATATATCTAAAACCACCTAAAAAAAAATCGGTGATCCTGGAGTCACATCTCGAAGACTGGAACTGGGGCATCTCCAAGTGTTCGGACCACATTCCTTTGATTGGTTTGGCATTTTTAGTTCTCTTGTATAAGACTAATTTTGCTTAGGTCCTCTCTATCTCGTCCCTTAGATTGATTGTATTAGGGATCTATTTGTATTGTATACATCTCGATAAGGCTCATTTCTATCGAAAATAGGGGCAAATTCCCCAAACCCGTGGAGCATGGTGGAATTCGTCTCTTCAGTGTAAAATACATTTGGCCGCAGAGCCACTCGTTTGGTAAAAGAACGTATCGTTCCTAATTGATTTTTAATCAGATCTGGGGATAAATTTTTCTCCATTTTTTTTTATCTCAGGTGATAAAAGGGACAATGCACCCAAAAGCTCATGCATTCAAATGACAAACCAGACGTCGTCCAGCTGGGGCAAATGGACCGTAGGCGTTGCAAATACCTTCAAGCACTGATAGAGGAATTTGATAGATGTTGTTCATATCAATACGCAACATCATAACGGAATGCAAATCAAGAGTAAAGTCGTATCGTCCCAATTTATCTTGGATTTGGGAATATGAGTTAACACTTGTTATTTATCCTTGATAGGGACTCGCCATCAAGGAGGACAGATTTTCACAACCTATGTGCACTCGCAGGGGCACACGACCAAGGGTAAGATGTATCGTTCTAATTTTTTGAAAAATTCGTGAACGTACAATAACATGTTTCTTCCGCATTTTCAGGGATCTCCAGCCGCGGGGAACAGGTAAGTATCCCTTTCCCCAATCCATTGAAGATGTTGAATAAAAAACTGAGAAGAAAAGAAAAGCTTTCAGAATCTAATGTCTGGAAAAGACATAGAATTCTAACTTCATTGGCATTCATGTTTTGAAATAGGAAGTTGTCTGAACATGAATAAGAACATGCATGGTGCATCATAAAATCCCCTTGACGGGTAAATTTTTTGGAGAAAACGAAAAAGATTTTTTCAATCAAAAGTTGTTCAAAACTTTCAAAAGGACGTTTTCTCAAAAGACGAGAGGCAAAGCCTAGTCCAAACACGTCCTATACACACTTAAGAGAGAAGTGGAGCGGATAAGACAGCAAAATCTGGACCTACGGAAGTAGGGACCATTCGCAGCGATTACATGGGTTGGGACGACGGAGGCATTCGTTTCATATCCCCAAACACTACAGGTGACCGTTGATAACCCCTTTGACCGGCGGTTTTCATTCTTAACCCTGTCAAGAACCACCCCACATCGGGGCAAAATGGAGGTAAGTCCAGCAGCATCAGGAGAAAATGGTTATAAATTTTCTTGCTCGGACTAACATTAATCTTTGTGTGTTGTTTATATGGTAATCCAAGTGCCATAGGATGATGAGAAGCATTCATTTCTCTATCCCACACACCGAATCCTTTGCATAGCCAAGTTGAGCCTGCAGAATCATTTCATAAACCCGTTGGTGATAATTGCACATTCCAAGACGGATGCAGCATCACTTCAGAAACGAAGGAGTTCAAGACTTAGGGTTTGCAAAAAAAATTCCTAAGTTAATGTTTAACCTTGTTAGACCTTTGATCATAGGTCTAACGCGATCCCATGAAGATGAGAAAAAGTGGGATTTTAAAAATGAATGAGAAAAATCCACGGCATCGAGAAAAAGCAAAGTGCCTGGTAAAAGCAAGGCCGATGCTCGTGTAAGTTGTTTGATTGATCCGCAATGAAGCCGGATGGGAAAAGAGGAAATCCCTAGAGGAGTCAGATCAAAAAGACTACTCCCCAAATGGTGTCAAGCGTGGAGCAGAGACGCAGACAGAGTCATCAGTCTCTTAATGCGACGAAACTCTCTCTGAAGAGCTGGTGCACACCTCAAAATCGGTTGCGCATCCCAAAAACTGAAGGTGCAGAGAGGAAAAGGGCAGGTGGTAAATTTGCAATGATCACCAATGTCAAACCCTTCGTAATTTCTGGGCCAAAAACAAGCCTTTTTTCGGTCCCCAATCCTACCAATGTTACAACCCTGAAACAGTCTTCTCTGACTAAGACACTTGGGTTAACATATTGCTTAGCTCGAAGAAGTACGAGCAAGACTATTTCTTTCTCATTTTGCAAGGTTCTTGACTTGTAAACCCGGAGCAGATGGTGAAGACTTTCATACAATGGCCTCGACTCCGAAGCGGGTCCCCCTTGAAAACCAATATCCAAGCCCAACATTACGGTCCCGTGGAAGACCTCCCGACCGATCAAAATGTATGCGCTGCGAATGAGCCTAAAACCTAGGCACAGGTTAGTAGGGAATTGAGTGCATCCCCTATAAAAAACCACTATCGCAAAACAGGTGAGATGGCCTCCTTGTCGAGAAATATTCCAATTGATGTTTTGAACAAACTCTTTTTGGAATTTTCAAACTGTTGATCCAGATTTTCCGTGCAAGAGATTTGTGATCACATTTGCATGTTGCAAGAATGCTTTGGATAACCTCCAGCATCAAAATGCACATTTCATGATTAAAACTTAAATCATACGGTTTTGTCAAATGGACAGCCGTGGTCTTCCCAAAGATTACTAACGTTTTCTTGGTGAAGAAGAATCTTTCAGGCTCAAACTTCTGCAGGATACCTGGAGAACCCAGCTTCCAGAATGTCGCCTCAACAGACTCAAGTGAAGTTTTGTCAAGATAAAATCTTTCACTGCTTCAAAAACTGAATTCCCGACAAACTTCGGGATCTCTGAAAAAAAAGAAAAAAAAAACCCTTTTAAAAGAAAAAGTCCTATCAGACGTGGAGAACCCTCGTCCCAGGACCCATTTTCAAAATATCAAACAGTTCCAGCAGACGTGGAGAACCCTCGTCCCAGGACCCATTTTCAAAAATCAAGCAGTCTCATCAGACGTGGAGAACCCTCGTCATGAGACCCCTTTTCAAAATTTAGGCAGTCTCATCGGACGTGGAGAACCCTCGTCATGAGACCCCTTTTCAAAATTCGAACAGTCTCATCGGACGTGGAGAACCATCGTCATGAGACCCCTTTTTAAAAATTAGGCAGTCTCATCGGACGTGGAGAACCCTCGTCATGAGACCCCTTTTCAAAGCAAACTGAAGGTAGAAACCGCCTGAAGGGTCAAAACAAAGGTAGAAACCGCCTGAAGGGTCAAAACAAAGGTAGAAACCGCTTGAAGGGTCAAAACAAAGGTAGAAACCGCCTAAAGGGTCAAACCAAGGTAGATACCGCCTGAAGGGTCAAACCAAGGTAGAAACCGCCTGAAGGGTCAAATCAAAGGTAGAAACCGCCTGAAGGGTCAAATCAAAGGTAGAAACCGCCTAAAGGGTCAAATCATGGTAGAAACCGCCTGAAGGGTCAACTCATGGTAGAAACCGCCTGAAGGGTCAACTCATGGTAGAAACCGCCTGAAGGGTCAATCAAAGGTAGAAACCGCCTGAAGGGTAAATCCAATAGTGAAAATCACTTAAATGGTCAACTCAATGGTCCGATCCACCATACGGATCAAAATCCTTGGCAAATCCCAAATGGGACGCGTCTTCCTTAGATTCCTATCAGTTAGGAATCCCATTATGGTTTGACCTACCATACGGGTCAGAGCTTAACCTCTCTAGGATACTCTAGTAACGAGTTCTTAGAAATTCTCTTGAATCCATCAAACACCGCGAAAATCGCACAAACATCGAACAGGTAAGTGGCAGGTATGTCTCTCTATTATCTCACTCTCTCATGTCAAATGAATGTTTCCCCCTTCAAGAAAGAGCATACATCGACAAGCATGAAAAACTGGATGTCATGACTCCTTTTCCTTTAGTTTCCCGAGTCGAGTCGATCAGGACTCAGGTGTCACCTTATCTTTGAGAGAAACCTCTAACGAGATTCCTCTCAAAGAGGGGCAGCTGTTGACACCTAAATTTTGATCAACTTTTTTTATTTATTTATTTATTTATTTATTTTTGAAAATTCATAGAAAATCCATAAAAAGTTGAAAAATTGAAAAATCAATTTTGGTGACCTTAGCCAAGCTAAATGAACCATTTTGACCAAAAAAAAATAATTTTCATAATTTTCATTTTTTTAATATATTTTCGAAAAATACAAAAAAAAAGAAAATCAAGAAAAAGAAAATCAAGAAAATAAAGAAAAATAATATTTGAGGTCACAAAAATATATAAAAATATTCAGTATTTTTATTTTATCCATTTTCTGACCTCATAAATAGTAAAATTCAGGTTTGATTTTAGGTGTTCTTTGATCATCATAAAATTGAATTTGGCAAAAATATTAGTAATGATTAAAAGGAAAAGGAGTGAAAACATCATCATTTAAAAGGAAAAGGGGACTCATCATTTTGTCTTCGCTTTTGATTATTTTATTATTATTTTTACTTTTTAGTATTTTATTATTTTATTACAATTTTATTATTTTATTTTATTTTACTCTCCCCCCCTCCTCATCATCCGTCGCACTCCTTCTTCTTCTATTTATTCTTCTCCTCTTCCTCCTCCTTCTTCTTCTTCTTCTTATTCCTCTCCCACGCTCATTCCATATATTCTCTCTTCCATTTTTTTGTCATCACACTACCACCCTCCACATTTCTTGCGTTTCCGGCCGATTGGACCGTTGGATCGAGCTAAATTTTTGTGTACAAGGTCTTCTTGATCCCTTCTTCATATCCACCGTTCGGATCTTTAAACAAATCTCTCAAAGTGGTCGTACAACAGCCAAATCAGAAGCTGTTCCAGGCGTGGGAATTGTATACCCGCCGACATTTCTTGAGTTTCCGGCCGATTGAACCGTTGGATCGAGCTAATTTTTTGTGTGCAGGGTCTTCTTAACCCCTTCTTCATATCCACCGTTCGGATCTTTAAAAAGATCTCTCCAAGTGGTCGAACAGCAGCCAAATCAGAAGTTGTTCCTGGCGCGGGAACTGTTCATCCGCCGGTATTTCTTCAGTTTTCGATCAATTCGACCATCGGATCGAGGTAAAATTTTGTGTATAATCTCATCTCAATTCTTTTTTCATCTTCACCGTTCGGATTTGTGAAAATAGTTCAACGTCCTCCTCATCTGAGCTCGGATTATTGTTTATTTTGTATTTTTTCGTATTTACTGTGTATTTACTTTATGTCATAGCATTTCTATATTTCGCATAAAAGACCCAGAATCGGAAGGCCGAGCCTCTTGTTGGTGTCTAAATATTTGCTGTGTATTTACTTTATGTCATAGCATTTCTATATTTCGCATAAAAGACCCAGAATCGGAAGGCTAAGCCTCCTATTGGTGTCCAAGGTGTTTTATTTATTTATTTTCTGTAAATCATATTGTGCTACCCCAGAATCGGAAGGCCGAGCCTCCTGCTGGTGGTTTATACCCCCACACATTGTTGCACGAGCACCGACGGACTCCGACGTCGTAAAATTCACCGGATCCCATCTCCTTTGCTTATGTTTATGTTGTATAGTGACTTAATATCTTCTTTATTTTTTTATTTTTTTTTTTTTGCATTATGTTGCGTCCTATAAAAACAAAAACAAAAACAAAAAATGCTAGATTGGATGGCTGCAGATGAGCCACGTGTCGTGATCCGGTGATTTTCAGAATAAAAAAATATTTTTAGTATTAAAAGAAATGAATTTCGAATTTTACAAAAATTAAAATGATTTGATTGTCATCGAGACGACACGTGGCCCATTCTAGACCGTCCGATTGGGGTTTTTCAGAATAAAAAAAATCCAAAAAAATGAATTATTAAGGAAAAATTCAAAAAAAAAAATTGAGAAAAATTGCAGAAAATTCCTAAAAAAATTCTAAAACTTTTCCAAGGCTGAAAATGACAAAAAATTGATTTGTTTTCATTTTTGGGATTTTCTCCCCTTTAATCCAAAATGACGATTTCACCCCTCAAAGGGTAAATCGTCTTTGATATTCCGATGAATTGTGGAAATTGCTTAGAATTTGGCGATGGGTCAGATAGGTGACTAAACCTTATGTCTAAGATTTCCACATTTCATTCCCATTTTTAGAAAATGACGATTTTACCCTTCGAATGGTAAATCGGTTTCTAAAATTCCAGAAAATCATGAAAATTGCAAAAAATAGGAAATGGGTCAATTGAGTGACCAAACCTATTTTTGACATTTTTTTACTCCGAATTCATTCCGAAATGATGATTTTGCCCTTTTTGGGCAAATCGTCCCTTTTGTCTCAAAATTACGACTTTACCCCTTATGGGTAAAATCATGTCTAAATCATTCCTAAGCTTGATTGATACTTATTTAGGCTAATAGAGCCTTATTAGAAGTGTCATGTTGATTTGATGTGTTTATTTTGCATATTTGGATTCATTGATTTGCGCATTTTATTATTGATTGTGATTGCTAGGATAGTCATTCCTATTTGCATGAATTCCTAAATTTAGGATTCGTACTCCACTCACCACTCGTCTGCATGAACTCTTAGCTAGGAAAATCACTCGCGTTAGGTACCGAAAGGGCGTTGGTAATGACACCAGCGTAACCAAGTCCCCGAACCCAAAATCTCTGGTTCCGCAGAACTGATCGATCTCTCCCAATCGGTCAGTAAGGTTTCCGGTCTACCCTCCAAGAAAGACCGGTGGCGACTCCAAATGCATGCACATGTTGCACATGCCACCACGACCACACTGAAGGTCGAAAGCGATCGACTCTTATCGTCGAAGAATACTCCCGCCGCGATTTGGTATGGGCCTGGGAGGGCTCGCGCCGATCCAAGACCCGTGATCGGTAATCCATTAGCCGCGTCCGCTTCCGGACGGGTCGCGACACTGGACTGCACAGAAGAGGCTACAGACTCCTCGGGCTCGACCTCAGGCTGCGTGCCGGGTTCGGGATCCACCACCTCCCCGTCAGGCGTGTCAATGTCCATCGGGTCCCAGGCGGGGGCATTAGCGACCCCCCGAATAGGCGGTCCCTCAAACCTACGAACCGGGCCGTAGAGATCAATCCCGTCACGAAGATACCAGGCCTTGAAGAGATGAGCCACCAGATGTGGCATCCCCTCATCGACCCATATCGTCGTGACGTGACGCTCCCAGACCTGATCCGTACCTAGAACCGGATGAGACGTGACATCGTGAGACGAGTGGGTAGGGGTACCGAATCGCACGGGCCTTTCCATTACTTCGGACCTGAAAGGTTAACCCACGACAGGGTGAGAAATAAATCTCAGTGAATCAAGCCTAAGCTCAGTTAGGACATTGATTCGCCCAGAATATACTAAGCACCGCAACCAATATACAGTTCAGTCGCATAACTCAACAAGATATAGTCAGAACATATTAAACAACCCATCAAGGCATCGCAAATCAAGTGTACATCAGGCACCACATAATTCACTTATATCAGATGACCCACGCCACTGGCGTGATCCAACTCCACAACGCGATCCAGCACTTTAGTGCGATCTAGCGTTCTTCCGGTAGAACCGGACTACGTCTCTTTTCCCTCTCAACGACGGCTACTACAGGCGGTGTATCCAGTGCACCCAGCACGGCACCGGCAAGCAGGCATCCCTAAACGGGGCGTCGGTCCATCACAAGCAGCGACCGGCATCCGATAATTCCTTAAGACCGTACGTCTGGTACGGGGCATGAATTATCGTGCTTCCGACAAGTCGTTTACAATAGGTACGGTAAGTGCACAAACAGTACCAAACGAACTTGCCAGGTAATCGTCATCTATCCCTCATGTGACCAAACAATTCACATTTGGCAATCGATTCATTAATTATCTTTGATTAATGCCAAATACTCATACAGACATGCTATCAGACTCGGCCCACGGCCAATCAAGACATTCAGTCAGGCATGTCAACGAGGTAATCAAACCTATGAGGTTAATGACTAAACCACGAGAAATCAATTCAATCAGGCAATACCAAGCTCAATTCGTGCCATGACAATTATTAACCAGATTGATTTAACACTCCAGTCGTTCGCCCGTAATCGAACCACAATCTACGAATTATCACCCAATCAATCAATCACAAATTTTATCACAATTAGCCACAGATAATAAAATCACCTCAATTTACCTAAACGATCGGCCATTTAACCTAACCCAATTTCTAGCTAAACCGGCCCCGATCGAGTACCCAAATTTCACAATCGACTAATCCTAGGCGCAATTAGCGCCCTAACTAAGGGTTAGGGTCAACTCACTGAGAGAGTGAGCTCGGGCGGTCCCGACGGTCGACGGCGACGGCGGCGGCGACGGCGACGGCGGCGGCGGCGGCGGCGGCTCTCGAGAACCAAAAAGGGTAACCGCGCGGCGAACTGGACCAAACCTTCGGGAACACCTCGGGAAGGTCCCACGAGGTCGCCGGGACAGGTGGCCGGCGACGGAGCTCCGACGAGCGGCGGCGAAACAGAACCTGTCCAGTGCACAAAACAGGGGAAACATTGCGGTTTAGGGTGGTTCTCGATCCCACGAGCCACGGCGAGGTCGGCCAAGGGTACTAGACTTACCTTGGGGTCGGAGGGGCTCAGCTAGGACTGGCGGAGGGCGGCGGAAGGCGGTCGACGGCGGCGGTCCAACCACGAACAGAACCAGGCGGAAATAGGGTATCCCGCGGCCGAGAACAGGGGAGGACTTCGGGGCTTCCCACGAGCTCCACCGGCGACGACGAGCTACCACGAGCTGGGGAAGGTAAGAGGGGAGTCAGGGGAGTCTATTGTCGGCGGTGGTGGTGAGCGGCGGGGCCGTCGAAAATGGCCGGGGTCGAAGAAAAACCGAACCGGGCTCAAAACAGAGCACCGGCGGTTCCAAGACTTACCGCGGCGCCTCCGGCGGACGACGGGCGGCGGGGCTGGTTCGGACCGGTCGAGGGGAGCCTGAAGGTCGGTCGTGAGGCGGTGGCCGGGCCTGGTGGTGTCGCGAGCGGCCGGGGAAGGAGCTGGACTCCTCGGGTCAGAAAACCCGAAAACAGGGTCTGATTTTGCAGAGCTTTCCCGCGGTGAACGGCGGCCGGGGCTGCGCGACGACGAAGGCAGGAGGTGGTTAGGCGAGGTGGCGGTCGGCTTGGGGGTGGTTGTCGCGCCAAGGACGAAGAACAAGGGAAGGAGCTGTTCGGCCGTGGGGAATGGTCGCCAAAACCGCAGGGAAAAGAAGGGGAAAAGAGGAAGGAGCAGCGGGAGGAGAGAGAGAGAAGCGACGTGAGGCTGATGGCTGCATGGGGAAGAGGATTTGGTGGGGTCCCTTTGAAGACTTTAGGCTTCTTATCCTTTAGGGTTAATTAGCTTTGACTTATGCAAATTAGGGTAGGGGCAAAAATGGTAATTGGCCATGCCGGGACTGAATGAAAATTTGGCGCACTGGACGGAAGGAGAAATTTTGAAATTTCACTGGCTAAGCTTGGTCGGGATTAGGTTCGGCGCAAAAGTCGAAAATCTAAGTTAAAAAGGATACGAAATCGATTCTTAATCTAAAACGATCGAAACTTCAAAATTCGTCCGATTTATCGTCACTTCGGTCCTGACGGTCCAAAATAATTGTCGACTATAATTCCATATAGTATTCTTATACTGAATTCCAAATCTTACAGAAATTGAGATTTCCAGGACGTCACAACTCTCCCCCACTTAGGAAATTTCGTCCTCGAAATTACAGCACAGTCCCAACTATTCAAAAAGATAATGGTAACTACTCTTCATAACTTCCTCGCTTTCCCAGGTAGCCCCTTCGGTACCATGATGTTGCCAAATCACCTTGACCAAAGGGATCGTCTTGGTCCGGAGTACTTGTTCTTTCCTGTCCACAATCCTAACTGGTCGTTCCACGTATGAGGCTCGCTCATCCAGGTCAATCTCTTCGTAACTCAGCACATGAGCGGGGTCCGGTTCGTACTTCCTCAGCATCGACACGTGGAAGACGTTATGCACTTGGGCAAGTCTCGGCGGCAACGCAAGACGATAAGCTAAATTTCTAATCCGCTCCAGGATTTCGAACGGTCCTACGTACCTTGGGCTCAATTTTCCTTTCTTACCAAAACGGGATATCCCTCTCATAGGTGACACCTTCAGAAAAACATGGTCGCCTATCTGAAACTCCAAAGGTCTGCGCCTCTTATCTGCATAATTTTTCTGGCGACTCTGCGCTGTCTTCAGTCGGTCTCTAATCACCTTAATCGCTTCCATTGACTGTTCCACTAGTTCAGGGCTGGTGATCTTTCGTTCACCAACTTCTTCCCAACAGACTGGCGTTCTACATGCTCTGCCATACAATGCCTCGAAAGGTGCCATCTTTATACTCTGTTGGTAACTGTTATTGTAGGCAAATTCAACCAAATGCAACTGCTCTTCCCAACTGCCCTTAAAATCCAAAACACATGCTCTTAACATGTCCTCTAAGGTCTGAATTGTCCTTTCAGACTGTCCATCAGTCTGCGGGTGATAGGCTGTACTAAACTGCAGCTTTGTCCCTAAGGCAGTTTGCAGACTCTTCCAAAACGTGGCAGTGAACTTAGGGTCTCGATCAGAAGTGATCGTCATTGGCACTCCATGTAACCTCACAATGTATCTCACATAAAGTTCTGCATATCTGTCTAAAGCGAAATCCTTTCTCACTGCAATGAAGTGTGCTGACTTCGTCAATCGGTCCACCACTACCCATATTGAATCGTGTCCTCTCTGACTCCTTGGTAATCCCATGACAAAATCCATTGTAATATGCTCCCATTTCCACTCCGGAATCTCCAAAGGCTGCAGCAATCCTCCAGGCTTACAATGCTGCGCCTTGACCTGCTGACAGGTCAAACACTTAGCCACATACTTGGCTATGTCCGCTTTCATGCCATTCCACCAATAATGCTGCTTCAGGTTCTGATACATCTTTGTACTCCCCGGATGAATACTATAATTACTACGATGTGCTTCCGACAAGATCTCCTCCCTTAGACTCTCATTGGCAGGCACAACCAAACGTCCTCTGAACTTCAGTATTCCATCCTCAGCTACTTGGAAATCGACCCTACGCTTAGCTGAATCCTCTTGAACTTTCTTTTGAATGACAGGATCTGAACACTGTAAGGTCTTAATCTTAACCTGGACTTCCGGCTCGATTCTCAAAGTTGCCACAAGACTTGACAAATGACTTATCTCAAACTTGAAATCTGAATCTCTTACTTGCTCTAGCAAACGCCACTCACGAACACGTAATTGAGCGATCACTGATTTTCTACTCAGGGCATCTGCAACCTTATTCGCCTTGCCCAGATGATACAGAATCTCGCAGTCATAATCTTTAAGTAATTCCATCCATCGGCGCTGTCTCATGTTCAACTCCTTCTGAGAGAACAGATACTTCAGACTCTGGTGGTCAGTATACACTTGAAAGCTTTCACCAATCAGATAGTGTCTCCAGATCTTCAAAGCAAACACGACCGCAGCCAACTCCAGGTCGTGTGTGGGATAATTCAACTCATGAGGTCTCAATTGACGAGATGCATACGCTACTACTCTACCATGTTGCATCAGGACACAACCCAATCCTCTAAGCGAAGCATCGCTATAAATTTCATAACCACCAGGACCAGACGGAATTGTCAGAACAGGAGCCGTAGTTAGCCTATACTTAAGCTCTTGAAAACTACGCTCGCACTTGTCTGTCCATTCGAATTTCATGTCTTTATTCAGCAGCTTAGTCAAAGGCGAGGCGATAGCTGAGAATCTCTCCACAAATCGTCTGTAATAGCCTGCCAAACCCAAGAAACTTCTAATTTCTGTAGCAGTCGTAGGTCTTGGCCAATTCATAACTGCCTCAATCTTAGCTGGATCCACAGCAATACCTTCCCCAGAAATCACATGGCCTAGAAATGCCACGCGAGCTAGCCAAAACTCGCACTTGCTGAACTTAGCATACAACTGATGCACTCTCAAAGTTTCCAGAACTACCCCCAAGTGTTGTTCATGATCTTCAGCATTCTTTGAGTACACTAGGATGTCGTCTATAAACACAATCATGAAACGATCTAAGAACTCGCTAAACACCCTGTTCATTAAATCCATAAAAGCGGCACGAGCATTCGTCAAACCAAACGGCATCACAGTAAACTCATAATGTCCATAGCGTGTTCTAAATGCCGATTTCGGTATATCCTCTTTCCGGATTCTCAACTGATGGTATCCCGTCCGTAGATCGATCTTAGAAAATATCGACGCTCCTTGCAACTGGTCAAACAAGTCATCAATCCTAGGTAGTGGGTACTTATTATTGATCGTCACCTGATTCAACTGCCTATAGTCGATACACAATCTCAGAGATCCATCCTTTTTCTTGACAAACAGAACAGGTGCTCCCCAAGGCGATGCACTAGGGCGAATGAATCCTTTATCCAACAACTCCTGCATCTGTACCTTGAGTTCCTTCAATTCCAACAAAGCCATCCTATATGGCGCCTTAGAGATTGGCTCCGTCCCAGGAGCTAACTCTATAACAAACTCAATTTCCCTTTCTGGTGGCAAACCAGGTAAATCCTGAGGGAAAACATAGGAATTCACACACGATAGCAATATTCTCCAACTTCAATTCCTCACTAGTCGTATCAACCACAGAAGCCAAATAACCTTGGCAACCACTTTCTAACAGTCGGGTCGCCTCAAGCGACGATATCATAATAGTCGAGGTTCCTCCTCGATTTCCACTAAATTCAAAGCTAGTACCTACCATCGGATTAAACCGAATCACCTTATTAAAGCAATCCATCATGGCTCTTTGCTTCGTCAGCCAATCCATCCCCACAATTAAATCAAAGTCATACATTTCCAGAACAACCAGGTCTATCCTACTCTCATGACCATCCACAACCAGTCTACAATCAGGACAGCTTACTGTAGCTACTACACTATCCTTTAAAGGCGTAGAAACTTTAAACATAACATCCAAAGGTACCAAGTTCAATTCAGATAGCTTAACAAACTGATCGGCAACAAATGAATGCGTAGCACCCGGATCAAACAAAGCATAAGCTACTTGGTTATGCAAGAGGACCGTACCTGTAACGGTCGGCGAATCCTTTGCCGCTTCCCGGGTGACAGCAAACACCCTTCCTTGCGCTGGTGGGCGGTTCTGCAAATTCGGTGGCGCGGCTCCTCTCGGTGGTCCTCCCTTTTGTGGCAGCGCCTGTCTGCCTTTCCTCTGCGGGCAGTCCTTCACTTGATGACCCAGCTGGCCACAACCAAAACAAGCACCACTTCCAAATGGGCAAGGACCAGGTCCATGCCTATGGCGGCACAGATTGCACCATTCGTGATGACGAAACATTGGCTTGCTGATCGCCCCTCGGCGATTAGGTGGAATGCGACTCCTGTTGCTAAACATGGGTTTCTTCCCTTGCCTCCTGTCAAAGCTACTCGAAGGCGTAAACCGCGATCCAGATGCGGTAGACTTCTCTGCCAGATGTCGTTCCACCATCTGCGCCCTCTCATAGATTTCATTATAATCCTTCAGATAGAGAGGTACCAACCAGCTCTGAATCTCAAGTTTCAATCCGTCCATAAACCTTCTCGCCTTATCCTCAGGGTCAGTCACCATCCTCGGTGCATACTTAGAAAGTTCGACGAACTTAGCTTCATACTGGTCTACGGTCAGCTGGTTCTGGAGAAGGCGTTGGAACTCATCCATCTTCTGTTTCCTCGCAGTATGTGAAAAGTACTTGTCATTAAAAGCTTGCACGAAGGCACCCCATGTCTAGGTCGTACCCTCTGGAAAAACACTGTCCTTTGAGGCTCTCCACCAGAAGCTTGCATTCCCCTACTGTCGCGACCCGTCCGAAGGCGGACGCGGCTAATGGATTACCGATCGCGGGCCTTGGATCGGCGCGGGCCCTCCCAGGCCCATACCAAATCGCGGCGGGAGTATTTTTCAGAAGGATTCGACGATAAGAGTCGATCGCTTTCGACCTTAGTATGGTCGTGGTGGCATGTGCAACTTGTGCATGCATTTGGAGTCGCCACCGGTCTTTCTTGGAGGGTAGACCGGAAACCTTATTGGCCGATTGGGAGAGATCGATCAATTCTGCGGAACCAGAGATTTTGGGTTCGGGGACTTGGTTACGCTGGTGTCACTACCAACGCCCTTTCGGTACCTAACGCGAGTGATTTTCCTAGCTAAGAATTCATGCAGACGCAATTTTGGGTGAGGTAGGCTTGATTCAGGGTTTCATGCAGATTGGAAGACTATTCCTATCAATCACAATCAATGAAAGCGCGATCCAGTGCATAAATAAATCACATCGATGCACATCAATTCAAATCAATGGCTTCCTAGTATAGCCATAAGGGCTTAGGGAAGGTGTGATTTCAGACCGGGGTAAAATGGGAAGATTTGGAGGCGATTTAGCCCGAAGGGCAAAATCGTCAATTTTTAGAAGATGATTCGCCCAAAGGGCGATATCGTCATTTTAAGAAGGGTCGGGGTTCAAAACGCCCGGAATGAGTCTTGGCCAGTTGATTGTGGCCATTTCCTATTTTTTGGGATTTTCCTGAATTGTTTAGAATTTTTTTGGAAGATGGTTTGCCTGAAGGGAAAAACCGTCATTTCGGAAAAGATCGGGGGCCGAAAGACCTGGAACAGGTCATGGCCAGTTGAATGTGGCCATTTCCTATTTTCTGTAATTTTTTAGAATTTTTCTGAATTTTCCGAATTTTTTTTGAATTTTTTATGATTTTCTATTTTTTATTGATTTTTTTGATTTATTATTATTTTTTATTATTTTCTGAATTTTTTAATATTTAAAAATATTTTCCGGGCCGGGTCAGACCCGGCCCGCGCCTCACGGGCGCCCGGCCCGACCCTTCGGTCGAAACCGGCCTAAACGAAACGACGCCGTTTTGTATTTTTAAACATTTTTCTATTTTTTTAACAATTTTTTGATTTTTTAATCATTTTCTTTAATTATCCGAAAAATCTCCGGATCGGACGGTCCTCCTTGTGCCGCGTGGCCTCCTCTGGCACGTCCGATCTTCGGTCAGATCGGACGATCCTCAGTATGCCACTTGGCGCGACACTGACCGTCGGATCAAAACATTTTTATTATTCTCGAAAATCCTTTATTAATCCTAAAAATCATTTTTATTTTTCCGAAAATCCCAGATCGCGACACGTGGCGAAGCCACGGCCGTCCGATCTGGGTTTTTGACTTATTCGGCCCGGCCCCGCCAACGCTGACGTGGCTGCCGACGTGGCACGCCACGTCAGCAGTTGACTCGTTGACTCGCCCCCGGTCCGTCGGAGAAGAATCGCCGGCGCCTCGCCGGAGCTTCGGTTCCGACGTAAAAACGTCGGTTCCGAAGCGCAATTTCTAGCCTAACCGACTCCCCATCGATCCCCCATCAACATACAAACGAAACATGGTCTGAATCACGTCCGAAACCACCTCAAAATGCGGCGACCGTACCGGCTCCGGCAAAGATTTGCAGAAATTTTTTTTTGCTCCAAGATCGATTCTGCTAGATCATACGACATTCAAATGGAGTTTAGAAACTTACCTGAGTTCCCATTGGTGTCGGCGATCGCACGAATGCCCACGTCGAGCTCACGGTATGGGTGGTGGCCGGCGAAGCTCGGGCTCGCATCCTCGTCCATTTTCGATGCAAAATAATAGATCACGATACACTTAGAGTCGGTTATGTAGACATTTCAAGATCAAACTTACACGAAACAGGCTCGCGAATGGCGTGACCGAAAGCAAAAGAATAAGAGGTTCATTCGGGCATTTAGTCGAACAGTCGGCGTGCGTTGGAAAAATGGAGATCGGGAAGAAGAACCGACCTGTTTGTAGCTCGCCGACGGTAACTGAGTCCCCAATGATGATCGGTGGACGTCGTCGCAGGTCTCGGGATCCTCCCTTGCCCACGGTTTCGCTCGAACTTCTCTTCTCTCTCTCTCGGCCTCCCCTCTCGGCCTCCCTCTCTCTAGACCGAGATTGCCCGTTTTTCCGAGGCCGACCCGGGGCCTTTTGATGCGCACCACTACTATATGATGTTCCACTCATGTCCCCCACATTCGGCGTCGCCATTTTTTACTCGAAAAAGCCGGTCCCCCCAAGCCCCTGTTTCGCTCTGCTTTCGGCAATGTGGGTCTGCAACTTTGGTCGGACCGGGTCGGGTCGGGTCTGACCCGACCGGCCCGGTTCGACCAATTCTCTCCAATTGGCCACCAAATGGACCTATTTTCATGAAATTGATGACAAAATCGAATTCCTTGACATGTTTTCTATCGAATAGGGGTATTTTCGTGAATCAATTGATTGAAATTTAGTGAAAACCCCAAATTGTCCCTAGGATCCGAAAATGATTTTCGCTTAATCGAAGGTCCAAATGATCGAATTAGCCCAAATTGGGGCCGCCGATGGATTCAGCATGATGAAAACTATAGGGTAGGGGTGTTTAATTTGAATGGGTATGCCCGTATGAAATTTAATTTCAAAAATTGTGAAATCGGGGACTAAATTGAAAGATTTTTATGCAATTAAGCCCTTTTGGTTAAAATTGATCAAATTGGAGGGCAAATTGACCTAATTGCACTTCAAGACTTTAGAATCTAATGTCATAGCTCAAAAAAGTGAAAATTGAAAATTAAAAGACTCGCAAATGATTTTTTTAGGCTCGGTTCGGGTTTATGTTTGTGAAGGAACATAGTGACCCGAGCCGAATTTTCAAGATTTAAAGTGACACACTTGAAGAGGAAATTAAAACAAAATTATTGAATATTTTTTGTGTATTTTTCGGACCACGAATGGTATTTTTCTGATTTTTTTTTGGTATTTTTAATATTTAAATAAATACAAAAAATTATTAAAAATTACGAAAAATATTTTTTGTTCAAAATTGGCTCCTGAGGCTAGGCCAAGGCTTCCAAAGTTGATTTTACAATTTTATGATTTTTTTTACTATTTTTAATTAATTTTTAAAATGAAAATCACAACAATAGATGGTCAAAAATTAGGTGTCAACAGCTGCCCCTCTTTGAGAGTGAGCTCGTCAGAGGTTGCTTTCAAAGACAAAATGACACCTGATTCCTAACCGACTCAACTAGGAAAATGGAAGAAGAAATGCTATGACATTGAATCCTTAAGACTCTTTGCTGAAAGCTCAAATCGACCCTCGGTTCACTCTAACAATTTGAACATGGGCCGGAGTGAAAGAGGTTTACCTGAAGTTCACCTGTCGGGTGCTGCCGGCTGCGACGACTTTCAAGAAGATACCTAGGACTCGCCACTCATGATATCCTAGGGAGATTAAGCCATGACCTGTATGGTAGGTCATACCATTATGGAATTCCTAACTGGTAGGAACCTAAGGGAGGCGCATCCCACGCCCTGGGATTTGCCAAGGATTTTGATCCGTATGGTGGATCAGACCTTTGTGTTGATCATTACGGCGGTATTTACCGATGAGTTGACCCTTATGGCGGTATCTACCATATTTGACCCTTATGGCGGTATCTACTGTCAAGTTTAGTTTGACCCTTCAGGCGGTTTCTACCTTGGTTTGACCCTTCGTGCGGTTTCTACCTTTGGTTTGACCCTTCAGGCGGTTTCTACCTTGACTTGACCCTTCAGGCGGTTTCTACCTTGATTTGACCCTTCTGGCGGTTTCTACCATTGGTTGACCCTTCAGGTGGTTTCTACCTTGAGTTGACCCTTCAGGCGGTTTCTACCATTGTGTTGACCCTTCAGGCGGTTTCTACCATGAGTTGACCCTTCAGGCGGTATCTACCTTGAGTTGACCCTTCAGGCGGTTTCTACCTTGGTTTGACCCTTCAGGCGGTATCTACCTTTGGTTTTTCTTTGAAAATGGGTCTCATGACGAGGGTTCTCCACGTCCGATGAGACTGCCTAAATTTTTGAAAAGGGGTCTCATGACGAGGGTTCTCCACGTCCGATGAGATTGCCTAAATTTTTGAAAAGGGGTCTCATGACGAGGGTTCTCCACGTCCGATGAGACTGCCTAAATTTTTTTGAACAGGGGTTTCATGACGAGGGTTCTCCACGTCCGATGAGACTGTTTAATATTTTGAAAATGCGTCCTGGGACGAGGGTTCTCCACGTCTGCTGGGACTGTTTGATATTTTGAAAATGTGTCCTGGGACGAGGGTTCTCCAGGTATCCTGCAGAAGTTTGGGCCTGAAAGATTTTTCTTCACCAAGAAAACGTTAGTAATCTTTGGGAAGACCACGGCTGTCCATTTGACAAAAACCGTATGACTTAAGTTTTAATCGCGAGATGTGCATTTTGATGCTAGAGGTTATCCAAAGCATTCTTGCAACATGCAAATGTGATCACAAATCCCTTGCACGGAAAATCTGGATCAAACAATTTGAAATTTCCAAAAAGAGTTTGTTCAAAACATCTATTGGAATATTTCTCGACGAGGAGGTCTTTTCACCTGTTTTGAGATAGTGGTCTTTATAGGGGATGCACTCAATTCCCTACTAACCTGTGCCTAGGTTTTAGGCTCATTCGCAGCGCATACATTTTGATCGGTCGGGAGGTCTTCCACGGGACCGTAATGTTGGGCTTGGATATTGGTTTTCAAGGGGGACCCGCTTTGGAGTCAAGGCCATTGAATGAAAGTCTTCATCATCTGCTCCGGGTTTACAAGTCGAGAACCCTGCAAAATGAGAAAGAAATAGTCTTGCTCGTACTTCTTCGAGCTAAGCTATATGTTAACCCAAGTGTCTTAGTCAGAGAAGACTGTTTGAGGGTTGTAACATTGGTAGGATTGGGGACCGAAAAAGGCTTGTTTTTGGCCCAGAATTTATGAGGGGATTGACATTGGTGATCATTGCAAATTTGTCACATGTCTTTTCCTTTCTGCATCTTCAGTTTTTGAGGTGTGCAACCGCTTTTGAGGTGTGCACAAGTCCTTTAGAGAGCGTCTCTTGTTGCATTAAGAAGGTTGACAACTCTGTCTGCGTCTTTCCTCCGCGCTTGACATCATTTGGAGAACAGTCTTTTTTATCTGACTCCTTTAGGAATTTTCTCTTTACCCATCCAAGTTTCACTGGGGATCAAGCAAACAGCTTGCATGATCATCGGCCTTGCTTTTATTAGGCAATTTTCTTTTTCTTGATGCCGGGGATTTTTTCTCATTTTCATTTTTGAAATCCCACTTTTTCTCATCTTCATGGGATCATGTTAGACATATAGTCTAAACATGCTTTAAATATCAGTCCGGGAATTCTCTTCGTAATCCCTGAGTCTTGAACTCTTCCATTTTTGAAGTGGTGTGGCATCCGTCTTGGAATGATCACCAATGGGTTCATGAAATGAATTTGCAGGCTCAAGTTGGCTGTGCAAAGGATTCAGTGTGTGTGATAGAGAAATGAATGCTTCTCGTCATCCTATGGCACTTGGATTACCATATAAACAACACACAAAGATTAATGTTAGTCCGAGCAAGAAAATTTCTAACCATTTTCTCCTGATGCCGCTGGACTCACCTCCATTTTGCCCCGATGTGGGGTGGTTCTTGACAGGGTTAAGAATAAAAACCGCCGTTCAAATGGGTTATCAACGGTCACCTGTAGTGTTTGGGGGATATGAAACGAATGCCTCCGTCGTCCCAACCCATGTAATCACTGCAAATGGTCCCTACCCCCGTAGACCCAGATTTTTTTATCTGCTCACTCCACTCATCTCTCAAGTGTGTGTTGGACCTGTTTGGATTTGGCTTCGCCTCTCGTCTTTTGAGAAAACGTCCTTTTGAATGTTTTGAACAATGTCTTGTTGGGGAAATTTCTTTTATTTTTCTCCAAAAATTTTAC
This sequence comes from Rhodomyrtus psidioides, assembly GCA_021437785.1. Lineage (NCBI taxonomy): Eukaryota > Viridiplantae > Streptophyta > Magnoliopsida > Myrtales > Myrtaceae > Rhodomyrtus > Rhodomyrtus psidioides. Next base: position 3,984,065 of record JAILYB010000015.1, on the reverse strand, counting down.
CCGTCAAGGGGATTTTATGATGCATCATGCACGTTCTTATTCATGTTTAGACAACCTCCTGTTTCAAAACGTGAATGCCAATGAAATTTGAATTCTATGTCTTTTCTAGACATTAGATTCTGAAAGCTTTTCTTTTCTTCTCTATTTTTTATTCAACATCTTCAATGGGTTGAGGAAATGGATATTTACCTGTCCTCCGCGACTGGAGATCCCTGAAAATGCGGAAGAAACATGTTATTGTACGTTCACGAATTTTTCAAAAAATTAGAACGATACATCTTACCCTTGGTCGTGTACTCCAACGGGTAATTCATGGGGTGTGAAAACCTGTTTCACCTTGATGGCAATCCCCTGTCAAAGACGGGAATTAGTTGTTAGTTTGCGTTCCAAAATTCAAGGGAAATTGGAACGATACAGCCTTGTTCTTGCTTTGTGTTTCCATTTGAACACAAACTCGCGGCTTGCAGGATTCGGCCCTCTATTTTGTGGTCTTGATCCCTCCGTTTGGTTGGCGATGAATCATTCTCAAGGATTTGCCCCAGAGAAGATCCATTTGTGTTTTTGGGCGCACTCCAGCGCCATTCTTCAAGGTTCCTTTTATTCAAGGAAAAAAAAGAAGATTTTATCAAAATGCATGTCAAAGCATGTGACGTAGGAGCGATACTTTTTACCATCCACTAGGTCTTATAATCAAAGACCATCTCCTGGAATCCTGACTTCTAAGGCCAATGATTCTATTCGCCTCCCTGTTAGCGCGCTCTTTTCATTTGAGGCTTTCGGCGCCAACGACTTCCTGTTAAATGAGAAAAACTCATGTTAAGCCCGTGATCTTCGAAGATCAAATTGGAACGATACAAAGTTACCGTTCGCCCAAATTCGTATCTTGGGGTTTGATTCTGATGCGGACGACTATGCTATTTGACTTTGCCGGAGAAGACACATCTTTCTTTGTCCAGCGCAAAATTAATTCACTTGCCCCAGTTAGGCGTGATTTATCACAGCTAGGTGACGCTTGTCTTGCTGTTTGTCATCTCTGGGTTTGATAACCCTGGTCTGATGTGCTTTCATGGGGTTTATGAGAGTTTGCCCCCAGCTTGGCTCCTCGAAGCAAATGGGGGAACCCGCTCCCATTTATTTTTGCCGGTTCTGGTCATTTATCTCAATTGTCAGAGTCTTTGATCAATTTTATCTGTCTCAAGACAGCTTGATATTCTTGGGATTCGTCATGTGGCGGTTTGGTGATTCTCTCGATCACAGTCGCCATTTGAGGTATTTGATGTTCCCTGTTTGTTATTTGAAAGCATTACATCCTGCGTCCTTTGCTCTTGATCATCATCTGAGAGGAAAAAGAAAGGAAGCATTATTCCCATATCAAGAAAATAATCATTTTGGAACGATACGTCCTTTTACACTTGATTTGCATTCCGTTTTGATGTTGCATATTGATATGAACAACATCTATCAAATTCCTCCATTCGTGCTTGAAGGTATTTGCAACGCCTACGGTTCATTTGCCCCAGCTGGGCGACGTCTGTTTTGTCATTTGAATGTATGAGTTTTTGGGTGCATTGTCTCTTTTATCACCTGAGATAAAAAAAAATGGAGAAAAAATTATCCCCAGATCTGATTAAAAATCAATTAGGAACGATACGTCCTTTCACCAAACGAGTGGCTCTGCGGCCAAATGTATTTTGCACTGAAGGGACGAATTCCACTATGCTCCACGGGTTTGGGGAATTTGCCCTCATTTTCGATAGAAATGAGCCTTATCAAGATGTATACAATACAAATAGATCCCTAATACAATCAATCTAAGGGACGAGATATAGAGGATCTCAGCAAAATTAATCTTATACAAGAGAACTAAGAATGTCAAATCAATCAAAGGAATGTGGTCCGAACACTTGGAGATGCCCCAGTTCCAGTCTTCGAGATGTGACTCCAGGATCACCGATTTTTTTTTTTTTTTAGGTATACCAACCATCTAAAGACATGCACATGAGACAAGTGAGGATAAAACTTCTAAAAATCAAAGGATTTGGCACCTAAGGTCAAGGTTCTCACCTCGAGTTCTAGAAAGAGCAGATTCCATTGCACAACTATCGTTGCATTGGGGCTCGATCCATAGTTCGAAATGAGCGGAATTGAAAAGCGGATTACCCCGTGTCTTTCCTCACGGAGATTCCATTTTCAATCCCTTCTATTGTTTTCCTATAGGCGGCGCCCGGGGTTTTAGGCGTGGTTGTGTGTATTTTCGGTGTCGTGCTAAAGCGATAAACATGCATCTTATTTAACAATCACCGCTTCAATATAAAATATGCACACAATCATTCATTCCTACGCCAACCTGCATAAGACAATGTTAATCACAGACTACCCCCCCTTATCACTCCAATCTGTAAAAACATATAACACCTATCATAAGCGGACTTACCTCACCTTCAAGAGCGCCTGCATGGTTAGAAAAATCACTCAGCGTTTTAATTACGGCCTAAGTCCACTTGAGGTCTAGAACTATAGGTTCTAGAACAAAGTCCCCAGTGGAGTCGCCAGCTGTCGCGACCCGTCCGAAGGCGGACGCGGCTAATGGATTACCGATCGCGGGCCTTGGATCGGCGCGGGCCCTCCCAGGCCCATACCAAATCGCAGCGGGAGTATTTTTCAGAAGGATTCGACGATAAGAGTCGATCGCTTTCGACCTTAGTGTGGTCGTGGTGGCATGTGCAACTTGTGCATGCATTTGGAGTCGCCACCGGTCTTTCTTGGAGGGTAGACCGGAAACCTTATTGGCCGATTGGGAGAGATCGATCAATTCTGCGGAACCAGAGATTTTGGGTTCGGGGACTTGGTTACGCTGGTGTCACTACCAACGCCCTTTCGGTACCTAACGCGAGTGATTTTCCTAGCTAAGAATTCATGCAGACGCAATTTTGGGTGAGGTAGGCTTGATTCAGGGTTTCATGCAGATTGGAAGACTATTCCTATCAATCACAATCAATGAAAGCGCGATCCAGTGCATAAATAAATCACATCGATGCACATCAATTCAAATCAATGGCTTCCTAGTATAGCCATAAGGGCTTAGGGAAGGTGTGATTTCAGACCGGGGTAAAATGGGAAGATTTGGAGGCGATTTAGCCCGAAGGGCAAAATCGTCAATTTTTAGAAGATGATTCGCCCAAAGGGCGATATCTTCATTTTAAGAAAGGTCGGGGTTCAAAACGCCCGGAATGAGTCTTGGCCAGTAGATTGTGGCCATTTCCTATTTTTTTGGATTTTCCTGAATTTTTTAGAATTTTTTTGGAAGATGGTTTGCCTGAAGGGCAAAACCGTCATTTCGGAAAAGATCGGGGGCCGAAAGACCCGGAACAGGTCATGGCCAGTTGAATGTGGCTATTTCCTATTTTCTGTAATTTTTTAGAATTTTTCTGAATTTTCCGAATTTTTTTGAATTTTTTATGATTTTCTATTTTTTATTGATTTTTTTGATTTATTATTATTTTTTATTATTTTCTGAATTTTTTAATATTTAAAAATATTTTCCGGGCCGGGTCAGACCCGGCCCGCGCCTCACGGGCGCCCGGCCCGACCCTTCGGTCGAAACCGGCCTAAACGAAACGACGCCGTTTTGTATTTTTAAACATTTTTCTATTTTTTTAACAATTTTTTGATTTTTTAATCATTTTCTTTAATTATCCGAAAAATCCCCGGATCGGACGGTCCTCCTTGTGCCGCGTGGCCTCCTCTGGCACGTCCGATCTTCGGTCAGATCGGACGATCCTCAGTATGCCACTTGGCGCGACACTGACCATCGGATCAAAACATTTTTATTATTCTCGAAAATCCTTTATTAATACTAAAAATCATTTTTATTTTTCCGAAAATCCCAGATCGCGACACGTGGCGAAGCCACGGCCGTCCGATCTGGGTTTTTGACTTATTCGGCCCGGCCCCGCCAACGCTGACGTGGCTGCCGACGTGGCACGCCACGTCAGCAGTTGACTCGTTGACTCGCCCCCGGTCCGTCGGAGAAGAATCGCCGGCGCCTCGCCGGAGCTTCGGTTCCGACGTAAAAACGTCGGTTCCGAAGCGCAATTTCTAGCCTAACCGACTCCCCATCGATCCCCCATCAACATACAAACGAAACATGGTCTGAATCACGTCCGAAACCACCTCAAAATGCGGCGACCGTACCGGCTCCGGCAAAGATTTGCAGAAATTTTTTTTTGCTCCAAGATCGATTCTGCTAGATCATACGACATTCAAATGGAGTTTAGAAACTTACCTGAGTTCCCATTGGTGTCGGCGATCGCACGAATGCCCACGTCGAGCTCACGGTATGGGTGGTGGCCGGCGAAGCTCGGGCTCGCATCCTCGTCCATTTTCGATGCAAAATAATAGATCACGATACACTTAGAGTCGGTTATGTAGACATTTCAAGACCAAACTTACAAGAAACAGGCTCGCGAATGGCGTGACCGAGAGCAAAAGAATAAGAGGTTCATTCGGGCATTTAGTCGAACAGTCGGCGTGCGTTGGAAAAATGGAGATCAGGAAGAAGAACCGACCTGTTTGTAGCTCGCCGACGGCAACTGAGTCCCCAATGATGATCGGTGGACGTCGTCGCAGGTCTCGGGATCCTCCCTTGCCCACGGTTTCGCTCGAACTTCTCTTCTCTCTCTCTCGGCCTCCCCTCTCGGCCTCCCTCTCTCTAGACCGAGATTGCCCGTTTTTCCGTGGCCGACCCGGGGCCTTTTGATGCGCACCACTACTATATGATGTTCCACTCATGTCCCCCACATTCGGCGTCGCCATTTTTTACTCGAAAAAGCCGGTCCCCCCATGCCCCTGTTTCGCTCTGCTTTCGGCAACGTGGGTCTGCAACAAAGTTGCAGACCCGGTCGGACCGGGTCGGGTCGGGTCTGACCCGACCGGCCCGGTTCGACCAATTATCTCCAATTGGCCACCAAATCGACCTATTTTCATGAAATTGATGACAAAATCGAATTCCTTGACATGTTTTCTATCGAATAGGGGTATTTTCGTGAATCAATTGATTGAAATTTAGTGAAAACTCCAAATTGTCCCTAGGATCCGAAAATGATTTTCGCTTAATCGAAGGTCCAAATGATCGAATTAGCCCAAATTGGGGCCGCCGATGGATTCAGCATGATGAAAACTATAGGGTAGGGGTGTTTAATTTGAATGGGTATGCCCGTATGAAATTTAATTTCAAAAATTGTGAAACCGGGGACTAAATTGAAAGATTTTTATGCAATTAAGCCCTTTTGGTTAAAATTGATCAAATTGGAGGGCAAATTGACCTAATTGCACTTCAAGACTTTAGAATCTAATGTCATAGCTCAAAAAAGTGAAAATTGAAAATTAAAAGACTCGCAAATGATTTTTTTAGGCTCGGTTCGGGTTTATGTTTGTGAAGGAACATAGTGACCCGAGCCGAATTTTCAAGATTTAAAGTGACACACTTGAAGAGGAAATTAAAACAAAATTATTGAATATTTTTTGTGTATTTTTCGGACCACGAATGGTATTTTTCTGATTTTTTTTGGTATTTTTAATATTTAAATAAATACAAAAAATTATTAAAAATTACGAAAAATATTTTTTGTTCAAAATTGGCTCCTGAGGCTAGGCCAAGGCTTCCAAAGTTGATTTTACAATTTTATGATTTTTTTGCTATTTTTAATTAATTTTTAAAATGAAAATCACAACAATAGATGGTCAAAAATTAGGTGTCAACACCTGCAATTGATAGACAGCTAAAATGATCCTTTCCTCCTCGGTACATCTTAGAAGGACAAACGCCTTTTCCAACTCCTCAATCCACAAAGTTGCAGCTTCGGGATCTCCACTTCCAGTAAACTTAGGCGGCTGCATCTTAAGGAACTGCTCTATCAACCACTGGGCCTGACGCCCTTCATTCGCTTCCCTAGCCGGAGGGTTCACCGGTTGAGTTTCAGCAGCAGCAACGGCAGCAGCATTCATATCCCTCACCTGCTGCCCCATGAGATCCCCAATAGTTCCAAGCGCTAGCATAACCTGAGCCATTGTCGGCTCCTGCCCAGATAGTCCAGCAGCTGCGGGCGCTCCACTACCACCCACGATCTCCTCAATCGGTCTGACAGGTCTCGTTCGCGGTGCTCGGGGCGCTCTCTTACCGCGTCCGCTCATTATGCAGAAATGATACGGAGTCCTGCTTACCCCATAGCAAACGCGGTCAGAAGGCAACCCCAAAACTTAAAGCACAAAAGCAATCACAAGCACCAAGTTCATAAATTTACTAACTATCCCATTTTCCCAACGCTCCTTATCACTCCAAGCCAATGACCAGATGGATTAGGCTGACTTTGCTCTGATACCACCTTGAGCGGGGATGTCACGCCCCGACTCTCGAGCTCGCAACATCCCTTGCTAAATCGCCACTAGGTCACGAAGGATAGCGTCCCAGGCGGACTATCGACCTACTAACATATGGCGCATGCGGAACGTGCAACTTCCAAACGAATAAGATCAGCATGGGATAGAGAAGCAGAAACAACCAGCCAGATAAAACGGAAGTACTAAACAGATGAGAATAGATTATCCATGACCTTACAGAGCTAACAGCTAATATATACAACCCATGCTTCGGGGTGGCCCTCTAAGACTCCCAAAAAGATACAGGAGTCGGGGTAAGGTCAACTCACATCTACTCCAAAATGGTATCCCCACAAAAGATCCACCAACAGACCAAAAAGATCACAGTACAGACTAGTGATCACGGCGGCCCTAACGGAGGAGCCGGGTTGTTGGGATCGTCATAAGAACTATTACTGGACTGCACAGAAGAGGCTACAGACTCCTCGGGCTCGACCTCAGGCTGCGTACCGGGTTCGGGATCCACCACCTCCCCGTCAGGCGTGTCAATGTCCATCGGGTCCCAGGCGGGGGAATTAGCGACCCCCCGAATAGGCGGTCCCTCAAACCCACGAACCGGGCCGTAGAGATCAATCTCATCACGAAGATACCAGGCCTTGAAGAGATGAGCCACCAGATGTGGCATCCCCTCATCGACCCATATCGTCGTGACGTGACGCTCCCAGACCTGATCCTTACCTAGAACCGGATGAGACGTGACATCGTGAGACGAGTGGGTAGAGGTACCGAATCGCACGGGCCTTTCCATTACTTCGGACCTGAAAGGTTAACCCACGACGGGGTGAGAAATAAATCTCAGTGAATCAAGCCTAAGCTCAGTTAGGACATTGATTCGCCCAGAATATACTAAGCACCGCAACCAATATACAGTTCAGTCGCATAACTCAACAAGATATAGTCAGAACATATTAAACAACCCATCAAGGCATCGCAAATCAAGTGTACATCAGGCACCACATAATTCACTTATATCAGATGACCCACGCCACTGGCGTGATCCAACTCCACAACGCGATCCAGCACTTTAGTGCGATCTAGCGTTCTTCCGGTAGAACCGGACTACGTCTCTTTTCCCTCTCAACGACGGCTACTACAGGCGGTGTATCCAATGCACCCAGCACGGCACCGGCAAGCAGGCATCCCTAAACGGGCGTCGGTCCATCACAAGCAGCGACCGGCATCCGATAATTCCTTAAGACCGTACGTCTGGCACGGGGCATGAATTATCGTGCTTCCGACAAGTCGTTTACAATAGGTACGGTAAGTGCACAAACAGTACCAAACGAACTTGCCAGGTAATCGTCATCTATCCCTCATGTGACCACACAATTCACATTTGGCAATCGATTCATTAATTATCTTTGATTAATGCCAAATACTCATACAGACATGCTATCAGACTCGGCCCACGGCCAATCAAGACATTCAGTCAGGCATGTCAACGAGATAATCAAACCATGAGGTTAATGACTAAACCACGAGAAATCAATTCAATCAGGCAATACCAAGCTCAATTCGTGCCATGACAATTATTAACCAGATTGATTTAACACTCCAGTCGCTCGCCCGTAATCGAACCACAATCTACGAATTATCACCCAATCAATCAATCACAAATTTTATCACAATTAGCCACAGATAATAAAATCACCTCAATTTACCTAAACGATCGGTCATTTAACCTAACCCAATTTCTAGCTAAACCGGCCCCGATAGAGTACCCAAATTTCACAATCAACTAATCCTAGGCGCAATTAGCGCCCCAACTAAGGGTTAGGGTCAACTCACTGAGAGAGTGAGCTCGGGCGATCTCGACGGTCGACGGCGACGGTGACGGCGACAGCGGCGGCGGCGGCTCTCGAGAACCAAAAAAGGGTAACCGCGCGACGAACTGGACCAAACCTTCGGGAACACCTCGGGAAGGTCCCACGAGGTCGCCGGGACAGGTGGCCGGCGACGGAGCTCCGGCGAGCGGCGGCGAAACAGAACCTGTCCAGTGCACAAAACAGGGGAAACAGGGCGGTTTAGGGTGGTTCTCGATCCCACGAGCCACGGCGAGGTCGGCCAAGGGTACTAGACTTACCTAGGGGTCGGAGGGGCTCAGCTAGGACCGGCGGAGGGCGACGGAAGGCGGCCGACGGCGGCGGTCCAGCCACGAACAGAACCAGGCGGAAACAGGGTATCCCGCGGCCGAGAACAGGGGAGGTCTTCGGGGCTTCCCACGAGCTCCACCGGCGACGACGAGCTACCACGAGCTGGGGAAGGTAAGAGGGGAGTCTATTGGCGGTGGTGGTGAGCGACGGGGCCGTCGAAAACGGCCGGGGTCGAAGAAAAACCGAACCGGGCTCAAAACAGAGCACCGGCGGTTCCAAGACTTACCGCGGCGGCTCCGGCGGACGACGGGCGGCGGGGCTGGTTCGGACCGGTCGAGGGGAGCCTGAAGGTCGGTCGTGAGGCGGTGGCCGGGCCTGGTGGTGTCGCGAGCAGCCGGGGAAGGAGCTGGACTCCTCGAGTCAGAAAACCCGAAAAAAGGGTCTGATGTTGCAGAGCTTTCCCGCGGCTGCCCGGCGGCGAACGGCGGCCGGGGCTGGGCGACGACGACGGCAGGAGGTGGTTAGGCGAAGTGGCGGTCGGCTTGGGGGTGGTTGTCGCGCCAAGGACGAAGAACAAGGGAAGGAGCTGTTCGGCCGTGGGGAATGGTCGCCAAAACCGCAGGGAAAAGAAAGGGAAAAGAGGAAGGAGCAGCGGGAGGAGAGAGAGAGAAGCGACGTGAGGCTGATGGCTGCATGGGGAAGAGGATTTGGTGGGCTCCCTTTGAAGACTTTAGGCTTCTTATCCTTTAGGGTTAATTAGCTTTGTCTTATGCAAATTAGGGTAGGGGAAAAAATGGTAATTGGCCATGCCGGGACTGAATGAAAATTTGGCGCACTGGACGGACGAAGAAATTTTGAAATTTCACTGGCTAAGCTTGGTCGGGATTAGGTTCGGCGCAAAAGTCGAAAATCTAAGTTAAAAAGGATAAGAAATCGATTCTTAATCTAAAACGATCGAAACTTCGAAATTCGTCCGATTTATCGTCACTTCGGTCCTGACGGTCCAAAATAATTGTCGACTATAATTCCATATAGTATTCTTATACTGAATTCCAAATCTTACAGAAATTGGGATTTCCAGGACGTCACATCAAATCTCCGTATTACCATTCCAAGTTAACTGATCAAGTAAGAAGCAAATCTATTCTAAGACGAAAACCAAGAAAGATCAGTTTCTGCATTTGCAAAACATGAAGACCCACGTATGGCAGGTTTCCGATCAAGGCAAGATTCCTAAGGAAAGCTTGTGATATTCGATTACCCTGATATCCCTTCCAATCAATCAAGGGACCTTCTACAATGGGATATCATCTTCTAAGGAATATTCTTTCGGGAACCAACTCAGACTTATCACACTTATGGAAGCTGGAGATTTAGTTGTATGGGCGACTGAAGCAGAAGGGTTCAATATCTCACTCAATGGTCTACATATCTTCTGAAGATACAGTCTCGTTCAATCACAATTGATGACGTCCAATCAAGGATTGAAGAGCGATCCCTTGGCCGGGAATCCAACGGCTAGTTTGGAGGCAGGGGAGTATAAAAGAAGAGCCATGATGGACTAAAGAAAGATGTGAACAACAATCCAAAGTGCAAGCATAATCTGAGTTCTATCCGAAAATATTCTGTGTACCAAAAATCCTATTCAATGTGAAAATATGTGAGAGAGAAAAACTAAGTGATTGAGTGTTTGTAATTCTCGTGATTCTTCATAGTGAAATCCAGCCGATCGGCTATCATCGTGGGAGAGTGGACGTAGGCTTAATCTAAGCCGAACCGCTATAATCATCGTGTGCAATATTCTCTACTCTAAACTCTTACTTTTGTGTTTAGACTTTTTGTACACTGTTATGCTGTTCCTGATTCTAATTGTACACTGAATTATTTTTTATTCCGCAAGAAATTTCAATTATATTTAGAATCTCCTATTCACCCCCCCTCTAGGTGATATTGCAAGATCCATCAGCTCTCATCCCAAGAAAGGAGATGAAAGAGAAGATGGAAGGAGTGTCCCTCTGAAGGAGGACAGAAACAAAAGAAAAATGGGTGAGCTTGAACCACCTACCTTGAATAAAGAGACCCCTCGCAAGAGTGAGGGTTCAACCGAGAAGTATCCCTTGATGCTAGAACTCCCTTCATTCCAGCCTGGCCATGAGTACCTGAAACAGAGCCAGACAAAATCAATCCTTAGAGAAACAAAGAAAGGAAGAAAGTTTACAACCAAGGATGACAGAAAAGGAACACCTGTTCTACTGGATGAAGAAAATCTAATGGATACACCTGTAACCTATGCTGAGGAACAATCAATATGGGCTGTGGTGGCTTGCCAAAATAAGCCAATGGGTGACAAATGAGTATTTTAGCTTGGAGCTGTTAAGGGTTGGGCACACCATTGACAGTTCAAGCTCTCAAAGCCATAATAGCTCAAGAAAGGCCCAGCCTTATCTTCTTATGTGAAACAAAAAATCAAGAAAAAGTAGTTCAGAGAGTGAGGAAGAGACTCTCGATGTAGAAACATTTTGTAGTGAACCCGAGAGGTATTGGGGGTGGACTGGCCCTATTATGGAGAGAAGATGCATATGTATTAATACTAGAAGCTACTGAGAACTTTATAGATGTTCAGTACTCCGACCCTATAGAGAGAATATCCTTTAGGATAACTTTTGTGTATGCACCGACAACTTATGGTGAGAGATTGAACACTTGGGCTGAGATTAGAGGATTGAAACACTTGAATAGCCTTCCCTGATTATGGATGGGAGATTTTAATAAAACACTCTATCATTGGAGAAGTGTGGCAATAGGAAAACGAACAACTATCATATGTAAACTTTTAAAGAACTTCTGGATAGCTGTGGTATGATGGACTTGGAGAGTAAGAGTTGTACTTTACTTGGTCGAATAACAGAGAAGATAGATACATAGTAAAGAAAAGGCTAGATAGGGTAGTCTGTGATTTAGATTAGAGACTGACCTTCCCTTTAGCTGAAGCTTTTGCATTGCCTGCAATTGGCTCAGACCATAGCCTTATCATCATTTCCCTTGCTTGAGAGAAGATTAAAAGGAAGAAAGCTTTCAGATTTGAGGCATATTGGATGGAGGATGGAAGATGTGGGGATATCATTAAAAAGACTTGGGAAGAAGCAGGAAATACATGAGCTGATTTGTTTAAAAGGATAGAGAATGTCTCAAGAACCTTAGAGAAGTAGAGTAAGAAAGGTTTCCCAAACAATCAGAAAAAGATTCAAGATTTGAAATGGGAACTTGAAGCTCTTACAAATGCTAATACTCCGAGGGGTGATAATGAGAGAAGGATTTATCTACTGAATCATATTGAAGGCTTCTGAAGAAAGGAAGAAATGTATTGGAGCCTTAGATCGAGAGTTAATTGGCTGAAATGGGGAGATAAAAATACAAAGTTCTTTCATGCTACCACCGTTCAGAGGAGACAACGGAACATGATTTCTGTGTTAAAGAAAGTTGGGCAAGATACCTGGATTAAAAACCCATTACAATTGAAGGAGATGACCTCAGCCTTCTTCGAAGGACTTTACTGTTTAGGAGGGCCTTGAAATTTCCACCCTGTTTTGCAGCAATGCCCTGTTCTAGCGTTAGACGAAATGAATGTCGAACTATCTGCAGAAGTTTCTTTAGATGAAATTCAAAAGGCAGCTTTTGAAATGGAATCTTTGAAAGCCCCAGGCCCTGATGGTCTAATGGCTTCTTTTATCACCAGAATTGGGAGAGTATCAAAATGGGAATTTTCAAGGAGATAAAGAACTTCTTTGAAACGGGGATATTGAACTCAGAGCTGAACAGAACCCACATCACTCTGATTCCTAAGGTCAGAAACCCCGAAAGGCTTGACCAGTTCAGGCCTATTAGCCTTTGTAATTTTGTGTATAAAAGTATCTCTAAAGTCCTGGCAAATAGAATCAAAAAGTGGCTCCCAGACCTGATAGCAGAGGTGCAAAGTGCATTTGTGGGTGGAATATTGATACAAGATAATGTTGTGGTAGTCCAGGTGGTCCTGCATCAATTGAGAATTGTCACGCCCCGAGCGCTTCGAGCGCGCCAACATCCTTCGAATGCCATTTTCGTTCTCAGACTCCCTAGGATCCAATGGCTTACGGCAAGAGCGTGCGATGACATCTGCATGCGGAAGCGAGAAACAATTCCATACAACGTACAAACTCCGATGACTCGGGACAAAAGAGAAAGACAAGTTCCCATAACTTTCAGCATTCCTTACAACAGGGTCTTTATTTTCTAAATTACAAGTAGTCATTTCTAAAAGGCAGGTTTCTCTTTAGAAATCAAAAGCAGATACAGTCAAGTAAGGCTAAATATTTCTCTACTCCTAAAAGACTTCTCCAAAAGCCAGCCATTGACGTCATCTGAGCTTCGTCACTCAGGACCTGAAAATGTTATCTCTTGACGAGGTGAGATATAAATCTCAGCAAGTCGAACCTAAACCTAACCTAGGCAAATAGTACCTCCGAACGATCCTATACATGCAATTCTACTCACAAATGCAAACCTAGCAGAAGAACCCAATTAATATGTCAATGAAGACAATAAAACATGGCATGATATTCAGGCACTTCAATTCCGTCCGATTCAAGTCACAATCTTATAACCAGGTCTAAGCTTCGTACTAAGGCAATTCACAGTTCATATATCCACATAAGAGTTGTTTCTCAATTAATATCTCATTGGTCAATATCAAGGCCCGCGTAGCGACGCATCAGGCTATATAACGATTCTCAAGACCCGCGTAACAACGCATCAGGTCGCACTTCTCAATGCCCTCGTAACACGCATAAGGCAAATATAATTGAATAGACTCGCGTAATAATGCCTCAGGCCACAATCCGGCGTTTAACGCATCAGAATAAGTTTAAACCTCGCGTAACACGCATCAAGGTCACATGTGTGCACAAACTTATATCTTAATCAATCAAAGACCAATCTAAAAGAATTACTCAATTCATCATTCAAAGTTCACATTCCGGCCTCTAAGCCTCAAGTCTCAATCATTGGACCACATGCCACAACTCAGCCATTTAATCACATTAAAACTTCATGATCGAGTATAATAAACTCAAGCAAGGCAACCTAGTCATTGAATCCACATTCCATGTCATGGCCGAACACAATGAGGCATAAAAAACAATCTAATCATCGACTTCACAATTAACCAATCACGGTCGAACTTACATTAATGTCCAATCAACAATTCAATACAACATACCATGATAACTAGCCATGGCCGAACTTACATAACACAAGATTAGTCAATCTAGCCATTCAACTCATAATGACTACTTAAGGACGATCGCACAATGGCATGCTTATTGACTTGTTATCTTGATAATTTGTTGGTCCTCATTATGACTACCAGCTCAATCCATCGCAAGACAAGTATAAGCATTCGTTACATGACCATTCAAGGATAACTCAAGTTATCAAATCCCCAAGATTATTTTAAGTTCATCCTCAAGCATAGGAATCACTAAATCACAAGATTTAAAATCGTATAACCCAAGCTCATAACTCATCATCTCCTAATCTCTCACGGTCGAACTTACCAACATCAAGCTAACCCCCAATTTATCATTTTTAGCTCAAGTATCGCACAACACAATCAGCCCCAAATTCCCAAATTCGGATTTAGCACGTTTACTCCTAAAACCACCTTCAAAACTCATCAAATTCCTCTCTTAACTCATCCATTAGTAACCTAAAGTCCTAGGCTAAGTTTAAGAGCAATTTACTATGAGTTTCAAACAAGCAAAGTCCACGAAATCCTCCTTTAAAGTCACAGCCAGAACATATTTTGGAGTGGCTCAAACGGTCAGCAATACTTCTAGCAAGTTACCCGATTATTAGTCACTAAAAATCACCAAATCCACTCAAAACTTCAACCACATGCTCTCTAACATACTAAGCTAGGTTAAAGAGGTCACTTACTCTTCAAATAAGTGAGGAACTCCTCAACTCAGCCCCTAGAACCTCAAGTCAGACCGGTCACAATTGGCTCCAAGGACGGCGACGAGACGGTGGTGCTTCGGCGAGGACGTCGGCCGATGGAAGAAGAAGAAGATGGCATCGGTGAGAGAAAGGAAATGAAGGAGAGAGAGAAAGTGATCCAAAGGCTTATTCAAATATCCAATAAAGAGAGAGTAAGTTGATGGGAGTAGGTGGGGGTGGTTCATGGGGAATTAATGGTGAAAGACAAGTGATGGACTTGATTTGACCATGAATAGTGTAGTTGTTGGTGGTATTTCCAGAAAAGGGCCCACGTGTCAATCCTTGTCTCTTGCACATAATTGAAAGGCAATCTTGTAATATTCACTCAAGCCAAAAGACCAACATATCCTCACAAGTTCGACCACTATAGGGAAAAATTAATAAGACTAAAATGCCTTTAACTAAGCTAAAGGAATGAGCACAACTCAGGGGTAAAATAGTAGTTTGTAATCCCAGTCTAAAACTTCACTTTTTTAATCACTTCAGAACGAACCGTAGAATAAACATGCTCCTGATGAGGCGACATCCAAAAGATAAATGTTGGAATTCTCATAAGTCCGACGATCAAATTCGAAGTCTAATCCATAACCAATATCGATCAATTGCGACTTTAGTGCATCTCAAACTAATGGGCGGTTCTTAGGAGTTATGCGTATCGACCCGTGATTAACGTCACGTTTAAGAGTTATTCAAACCATGGCGACTTTGGTTGTCATGTAATTGCGAGGGTCAATCACTAGTTTTGAATAACACGATCGTCAGGAATCGGTTTGGGTTAATTTGTAAATTATACGATGGTCAAACGGAATCACCCGTAATTCAATTGTATAACACTAGCAAATCGTTCTAAGACCAATCTTAGACTGGCCAATAATGGCTCAAAATGTTCCCTCGACAATCCTTATGGTCAATGTGCTAATCTATGGTCGAGTTCTTTGGCCCACGTACTTAAATCCTAGTTAGCCTTTCCCCATCGGTTAGTCTTCTCAAGAGTGGCCAACTCTAAGGGAGATTTAGTTGAAGCGCACCGACGAGATATCTCATTCATTCATATTTCGAAAAGGGTCCGATTTCAGAATGTCATAAGAATTAGAAAAAGGAAAAAGAAGTTTCAGGCGATCTTAACACTGGATATGAAGAAAGCCTATGACAGAGTGGAATGAGATTTTCTCGAAGCTTGCCTATTGAGGATGGGTTTGTGCTCTTTTTGGGTGGATAGAGTAATGATTTGTGTTAATTCAACAACTATGAATGTCAAATTCAATGGTGAACCTCTGTCTTACTTCAAAACATCAAGAGGCCTACGGCAAGGGGACCCCATTTCACCATATTTGTTCATCCTTATGTCCAATACACTATTGATGCAAATGAGGAAGCCTGTGAGTGAAGGGACAATCAATGGTATCAAGTTAAACATGTTTTGCCCAACTTTATCTCATTTATTGTATGCTAATGATTATATTTTTTCTAGATGGTAAGTTGATTGAAGGTCAGAATCTGGCTCTTATCCTTCATCAGTACTGCTATGCTTCCGGTCAAGAAATTAACTTCAACAAGTCTGATCTCTATATGGGGCCAAATTGCCCTAATCAGCTACATGAGAATCTGGCTTCGACACTGAGAGTTCCAGTTCTAGGGAAGACTGAGAAATATTGGGGTATTTCTTTTGACTGGGGGACTACAAAAAAAGAAATGTTATCTTGGATTACAGTGAAAGTCAATATGAAGCTTGAGGGTTGGAAAGAGAATATCATTTCAAAGGCGGGAAAAGGGATCCTTGTGAAATCAGTGGTTCAGGCAATCCCTCAATACACGATATCGATTGCGAGAATTCCAAAGTCTATCTGCAAGTTTGTTGAGAGGAAAATAGCTTCGTTTTGGTGGCGTAATAGTGAAACTAACTCTGGAATCCATTGGAAAAGTTGAGATGTATTAAAATAGAGAAAGGATAATGGAGGGTTGGGCTTCAAAGACCTTACAGACTTCAATAAAGCTATGTTGGGCAAACAAGCCTGGAGACTTGCCCAAGATCAGAACTCTCTATGGAGTAGGGTATTAAAAGGAATATACCACCCAAACAGCACTTTCTTACAGGCGCAAAGAGGATCAAGGCCATCTTGGGGTTGTCAAAGTATACTGTATGGCAGAGAAACTCTTTCAGGGGTGGTGAGGTGGACGATTGGAAACAGAAAGGACATCAGCATTAGAGAGGATCATTGGCTGAGAAGAGGAGTCATTGGAGGACCTGCGAACATGGAAGAACCATCTAAAGTAGCAGATCTAATCTCCACTCAGGAAGCAAAGTGGAATGAGTCAGTCCTTAGACAGATCTTTGATGAAGAGTTAGTCGAAGAAATCTTGGCACTCTAATTAACCGGTCCCTTGGAATGGATAAGTTAGTCTAAACAGGAAGACAATCAGGTCTCTACACTATTAAGAACGGATACAACATGCTCAGAGACAGTAAACCACGACCAAGTACTAATTTAGCGTCACATTCCTTCCAACCCTCTCGCAATCTTTGAAACATGATCTGGAAAGCCTGTATACCCCCAAAGATCCGCTTCTTCCTGTGGA
The DNA here is from genome assembly GCA_021437785.1 of Rhodomyrtus psidioides. Taxonomy (NCBI): domain Eukaryota; kingdom Viridiplantae; phylum Streptophyta; class Magnoliopsida; order Myrtales; family Myrtaceae; genus Rhodomyrtus; species Rhodomyrtus psidioides. The sequence continues at coordinate 3,966,924 of JAILYB010000015.1, read as the reverse complement.
GCCTTTGCTAGGATACCCTGCCTACAAAGGTCAACCTTTGCAAACGAGACATCATCACCCAACCCTTATACTCCTTGTGCAACCAGCAAATAGAAACTTCAGAACACCTCTTTTTTCACTGCCCTTGGTCAGACCAGATCTGGAGAGACCCAGGGTTTTGGGACAGAGCCAAATTTCTCAAGGTTTGCGGATAGATATATGATTACAAAAGTTTATAGAAAATCAATCTCCCGTCCTTACCTTTGAATTACTAGCATTTGGAAAATGAGGAATAGATAAATTTTCAGAGGCTACAGACCCGAATCTTCCACCATAATCGGCGAAGCAACGGGCATAGTAGAGAGCTACATCAAATGGAACAAGAAAGATTTCACCTTTAGAAGAGAAGGAGCTATTAAGCCGTCGGTGGCCTGGACACCCCCAAATCACCTAGATCTGAAACTGAACGTTGACGCCTCTGTTGTTGTCGAAACAGGGGAATGGGCCATCGCGGTAGTTCTTCGTGACTCGGAATGAACTTTAATCGACGGTTTCGCCTTAAAGATCTGATCTTTTCTGTCGATTGAAGCCGAAGCACAAGCTCTCGTATACGGCTTGAAGCTTCTGGAGAAGTGGAGAGAGAAGACAGATAAGATATGGGTGGAGTCTGATTGTCGTACTTTGGTAGAGGCAGTGAACAGAGCTAGAGACTTATGTTGGGAAGCCGAAGCCCATATTGCTGAAGTACAATCCCTTTTAACCCAGATGCCAAATATCTCTCTAGCCCATTTTGACAGAAGAGCAAACGTTGTGGTCGACTGGGTGGCAAAAGGCATTCGTGAGAATAGAGTCTCTACTTCGTGGGTCTCTTCACCTACTCCTCACTTATGGAATTTAATTTGTGTTGATGCCCCTAAGCTGGGCTTATCTTGTAAGACTTAATTTCCCTTTTATGCTATCAGTTTATTTCCGACAAAAAGAAAAGTTTCTTTTGATTGGTTTGGTTCAAGCTGATATAAACTTCACAAAAGAAGTTATCACTTGAACACGCGGGTAGCAATAATTTCCTATCTTATCTTCGAGATTTTTGGCTTGTAAACCTGATGAAGATAAGACTTACTAAATATTTATTCCTTGATATCAAAGCAAACACCCTTTGTGTAAGCCCATGACTAAGTCAATATCATAGTCCTTTGAAGAGACCTCTCAAGTTAATCGGTGTGTCTTCATTGCGAATATGACCAAGAGTCTTAGCAATGGATTGTGCAAGGTATTTTGAGTGATTATGTTGAATGCTCACCCTCATTCATGGGATAAAAAGAAAAAACCTTTATGAGAAGACCTTCCTGGTTAAGATACTCCAATTTGACTTTTTTTTGTTGACAAAATCACTTTATTGAGGACTTTTCTCCAAAGGAATTTGATAATTGAATACATCTCCCAAAGCTAGCTGACAGTTTTTTAATGAAATTCAAAGTCTTCATGACTTCTTATGATTGATTTTCTATTTGACTTGCCCACGCAATCTCTAGTTTTTGACATGATCAATAATGATTTGTTAATTCAATTTCGCATGGTGTGCTAACACAATTAGTACACTTGATATGATGTTCTTCGCAAATTTAGATCTTATCCAAATTTATTCTGCTCGATATGATTTTCAAGAATCAATCAAGTTCATAAATTGCTTGTAGGAAGAATTCCTCGTAATTTCATCTGACGGGAAGAACTCCCAAGAATTATCTTATCGGCTTCAGAGGAAGAACTATTCAAAGTTTTCCGATTGAAAGACTCTGAAGGATCATTAATAGCTTGCAGAAAAAACTCCTCACAACTTCATCTGATGGGAATCCCAACAATTATCTTACCACGTGACATTCCGAATTCTGACCCTCTTCGAGGCTATTGACATGAAATGGGATCTCGAAATTGGAGATTAGACAATAAAGAATCTCAACATTGAAAGGAATTTGGCGTCGCCTCATCAAGTGTAATTCATTTAAGAAAATTGAAATTTTGGACGGAAAGTGTGAAATGACCATTATGCCCCTCGAATGATAACTTGGCCTTAAGAATGGAATAGGGGCATTTTAGTCAATTGTCAAGTGCCCCATGTGCCGAAAATATGAGGGTAATTAAGTCATTTGAGCCAAAGATATTAGTGGGGAATATAACAAGTGTCATCACAAGATTGAAGCCATTCACTAAGCATTGATTAGAGCCATATTCCAACTACAATTCAATCATTGACCAAGTGAGATTGTGGAAGACTTTTCTCTCTCTATCTCTCTCCTCTCTCATTTTCAGCAGCTCTCTCCTCCCCCTCACTCTCTCCTTTCTTTCTTCTTCTTCGACCAAGGAAAACCTCGCCTGACCAGTCACTGCCATGTTTCGACACTCCCACTGTTTCGATCATCACTTCTTCGTCCAACATCAGATTGAGGCAAGCCACCCGCCATTAGAAAGCTTATCGTCTTGTGGTTCTAAGGACATATTATGAGCTCAATTTGGCCCAGCCGTTTTCCCATAGAGCAATTTGAAGGGGCGGAGGCCAGGCTGATCAGATTTGAACCCAATTTGGGAGGAAGCCCTCTTGCGCCGATATTAAGAGCCCTTATGGCTCCCAATCTTCGGTAAGGTCTTCGTAACACCTAGCTTAAGGATATAGTAAGTTGATATTGAATATTGGTTGGAGATTAGATAGGTTTTAATGGTTGAAATGTATGATCTTGCAAAGACAGATTCTGACCACCCTGCTGTCGGTCGGAACCGAGACACTTTGAGGGACTTTGAGGTGTCGCCTTGCTTCGAAACCCTCGGTAAGACATCGAGGACGTAGATTGATGTATTGGCAAGGTGGTTGTGTGATGGAATGAAATTTAGAGGTGTTATAATGGCTGTTTGGTGTTAATCTTTTAGGAATCGTATACTGCCTTGCACCGAACAGATTGAACCGAGCCATTTGGAGGCTTGCTGAGGTGCCGCCGTGCATCAAAATCTTCGGTAAGATGTCCTAGAGTGTAGTATGATGTGTTAGCAAGGTGATGGCGTGAAAGAATGGAATTTAGAAGAGTTTTAAAGGTTGAATTGTGTGATTTTCCTTAGGACGTGCGCTGCCTTGTTTTGGCCGAGCTTTAACCGAGCATGGTGGTGGACATTGATTGAAAATTCTAGCTCGATTGACTTGGTAAGCAACCTCTAAACCTTTATTAGGACGTTAGGGTACTAATAGACAAGTTTGTTATTCAATTGATTGAATTGTGAGTCGCATGTGCCTAAATGAATCAATCCCGGTTGGGAATAACTTGAACCGAGTGACGCTTGCTTGTCTTGATGTGAACTAGTGATAACTCATGGATGAAATTGTCTTGTGGACAATCAGTTGGCTCGTGCTCTTGCATGGCCGTGTGACAATGGCGATTGTGTGAAAAGATGTGCTTGAATTGTTTAATGCCGAACTAGATTGGTCTTGACCAAATCATGTATGCTTGCTTGAGATAATTTGTGACTTTCATGGCTGAATGGGTGATGTGAGAATTCGGTTGGCATATGTCATCGAATGGCCATGTGGCATGTGGTTGCTTGATGACCATATGTGTGTACTTCATACTTGAAATTGGCAAGAGAATGTCTTGTTTGATTGATTGTCATGATATGCAAGAGTGCCATGTATGCGTCGCGACCTAAAATTCGTAGATTTTTAGGTTAACGGATTATCAGGTTAGTTAAATTAACTAACCTAATTCGGACTCTCCGAAGTCCTATCGAATCGCAACTTAAGTTCATTTAATGAAAAGTGTATTAAATTGGAGCTGCCACTAATCTTTTGGGATAGGTAGATTAGAAAACCTAAATAAAGTATTCGGGAGAAAAAACTTTATTTCATGCGAACCAGAGATTAAATGGATTCGGGGACTTGGTTACATTATTTTTTTAATTAATGTCCTTTCGGTACCAATTTTATGAAAAATTCTTGATTTGGTGATTTGACTTGATTTTTTAGGGTTTTCTCTTATGCGATGCAACTATCTAAATGACATGGAAAAATATGCGTAAATGACATGCAAATAATGATATGCAATATGATGACGGGAAGACGCATGACATGATAACATAATATGAAGTATGCATGAATGACGTGCTAAACGCATGATATGACAAGAATGAACTAAACTATATGCTATGCAATGAGAATGACATTTTTTGTATTTTCCATGTATTTTCGGATATATGAAAAACTAAGATATAAAGCTATCCTAAAGTGAAATAACATCTAATTTAATTCGAGAAATTAATTTCTCAAAGTCATAAATTTATTAGATGTTATTTTCATGCAAAAAGTGAAGAGAAATGTGATCTAACTTAAGAAAACATGACATCTTTTTGAGGATTTTTTCAGGTACTTATTTGGACCATAAAACAAGACAATTTAAACAAAAATAAATAATATTACCCATAAAATACCTTTAAATCCCGAAATTCCAATTTTATTCACAACATTCCCCGAGATTAGGGCTAGCAAGTGAATATATTATAGAATTACCGTCATCCCTATATACATAGAGCAAATCTTGAAATTCTATTTGGGAATTAGCAATCCGTTCCTCGAGATCGAGGATTTGATATCTAATTCACACATACGGGCACGATTGTACTTCGAGATCGAAGTCATATATTGCCTTTAATGTACGTTTTCCGAGGGACAAGGCACAATTGAGGAGCATGTGTTATGGGCAAGATTGTTTACTAATGTGCAAACTATATCATGATAAAAAATAAATAAACAATCAAGATAAAGATATGGTGCAATAAAATAACTACAGATAATGTGCCAAATTTAATAATAGGATAATATTATGTTATCTCTAACCCAATGTTACCCTATCAATAAGGATTTACATCCTTTCGGGATAGGCAATAATAATTTGCAGAAAATCGTTAAAGATAACAATAAACTCAAATTGGGAAAGGCAATAATCAGGATATTTTGGATATTTCGGATAAGCTTGTTACCTAATTTGCGGATAATCTTTTCAAATTCGATCCGAATTGAGATCGAACTCAATCTTGGACCGCAGACGATGGGGATGTACGAATTTGATGCTCGTCAATGGTACTTCGTTGCGGATTCGATATCTTGGACAAGGCTACAAGGAACCAGAGATTTGTTGGGGCTCGCTGGGAACAACAATGAGCAACAGCTAGAGAAATCTTGCCACAAAAATTTTGACCACGGGATGGCTTATTAATACAACCTGCAATTCAATGAAACTTACAACAATTTAAAAGCTGGAATGGAAATAACAATTGGGTCAATAGAAAATTTATGAGACAATAGCCTATAGTGGAGGATGTGAACTCAATTGAGACTTCATGTTTGATTCATCCAGCTGTCGTCTTCTACCCATGCTACATGTGTCTCCTTCAAGGTCAAATTAGTGGAGGAAACTTGACTGGATTAGCATTCTTCCAATTCGGTGGAGATCTGGGATTCATCATGTGACCATCTCAGCCAAAAGACAAATCCAGAGTCTTTTTGTCGGGTGCATGTTCGGAGAGGACATGACGGTGTTCAACGAGGGTCTGCTTGACGGTGGCTGTTCGGAGAGGTCACGATGCGATTCGCAAAGGAGAAACTTCACAGACTTGAGATTGCAGCAATATTGATTACGAGAGGGAGGAATCTGCTTTAGAGAAGGACAGCCATGAACTCGTGCATCTGAAAACGTCAAAGAAAACCTGCAAGAGAATTGCTATCGCTACTGATTGGATTAAAACCATATCTCGGCTGTAACTTCTATGAAAGAACACAACATCAATGAAGTTGTTAGAGCGTAGGGAAAAGATTATGGTGTCTCCGTAAAGCCTGAAAAGATGTAACAAGTCGGGGCTTATGGGTCGTTTAGAGATCGTTGACGCCGAACTGAGCAGTTATGGATGCAGATGGACAATCACCAGGGACGGCGGTATGGATTGGACCAATCTGGGGCTTGTATGGTCAGCAGTCGTGGAGGCCGCCGAAGCTTGCTGGGTTGGCCCAGGATTGCGAATTTGGGAGTTACCTGTGTTGCGAGCGTGCTTGAGTATTCTAGGCATCACATCTTTTTAAGCACAACAACCATGAACCCCTCTCTTTTCTGAACACCTCTCTCCGTCTCTTACGTGAATTACCCTTCACAATAGAGCCGTGTTTTCAATAAAGTTGTGACATTCTGGTTTTTCCTGTCATTTCGAGACTTATCACTGAGAATGTATCTAATGATGTAATTCAGTCCAATCTCGCTCGGATCTGATCAATCTCGAGTTAACCGACCATAAAGGGAAAGGCTAACGCAAGACTAGGTACGTGGACCTAGGGAACTCAAACCGGGAATGGCACTTTAACCATAAGGATTGACGATGGAATATTTAGAACTATTAAGGCCGATCTAAGAACGATTAAGGAATGAATTGCTATCGTTATACGATTGGAGCACGGGTGATACCGTTTAGCCAATGTATAATTTGGAAAAATTTCCTAAATCGAACGATGACGATCGAGACCGTCGAAGCTAGTTATAGGCCCTCGCAATTACATGACAACCAAAGTCGCCATGAACTGGCGAGTCTTAAGTGTGATGAGAATCACAGAGTCGATACGCGTAACATCTGCAAAAGCCGCCCTTCAGTTCGGGATAGCCTGAAATTTCATTCGACAGAGAATTGACCCAGAGACGAGTCTCGAAATTGGAAAATAAAAAATTGAGAATTCCAACATTTTATTTGTTTGGACGTCGCCTCATCGAAGGAAATTTTGAATCGGAAAAATGACGTTTCGGACGACGAGGGTGAAGTTACCATTTTGCCCTCAAGTCTTGGTTTTTCTTAATAAATGGACAAGGGCTTTTTGGACAATTGCCCCACCTCAAGGCTGCCGAAAATAAGAGTGTTTTGTGGCCATTGGATGAGAGTGATTAGTGACTACAAGACAAGTGTCAAAGGATGGTTAAGTGGCATTAATTGATTAACCTTTTTACCTACCATTCTTTTTGGTTGACCATCAAATTTAGTGTGGACTTCCATCTTCTTCTTCCTCAGCCGAACACTCCAAGCTGTCACCTTCTTCTTCTTCTTTTCTTCTTTCCTTTCCTTCGGCCGAGAATCACACCGCCCGACCGTTTCTGCCCGGTTCCTTCGCCGCCGTCGACGGCCATCTCCGATGAGCAACTGACCTCGCGCCGACCACCAGCACCTAGCCCAGCCTCTTGCCGACCCTCTCCAAGTGGAAGCTCGGCATTTGGCCACATGAGGACCCTCGGCCGGCCATTCTCCCGAGAGTCGACGGATTTCGTCGCAGCTGGAGGTAGGTTGTCGTTTGACCTCCATAGGACCTCGATTTGCTCCTAGTTTTCGGCCAAATTTTGTGGACATGTAGGACACTTATATTCTGAGCTGAGGCGAAAAATTTGGCTAAGTTTGGTAGAGTTTTGATGTTGAAATGGTGCTGTGTTTGAAGGGCAGAAAACTGACCGGCGGTGGACTTGAAGAAAATGGTTCGGATTTTAGACTTCCGCGTGTCGCCTTCCACGAAATTTTCGGTGAGGCTCCCTATCACATAGGACTTGATGTTAGCAAGTGAATTGAGTGAAGAATTGAGGTTTATTGATGGATTGTGAACTGTTTAGCCGGGTTTGAAACAGAACCGAAAATGCCCTGTTTCGGTTCTGTGCAAACCGTGGTCTTAGGGGTTGTTAAGGGCGTCGCCAAGCTCTAAATTTATCGTTGGGGGCATACAAGAATATTTATTAAGATGATATTAAGGTTATGCTCCGTGGTTCGACGATTGGATGAGAAAAATTGATGGAATTGGTTGGATTTCATTAGGTGTCGTGGCTGCCCTGTTTTGGACCATCAAGGCCGAACCCTTGTTGTGCTAGAAAGGACGATTTTGTTGAATTGAGTTTAAGGTAAGGAGTCTCTAAGCCTTGGTGAGGAGAATAGGCATCGACCGGATGAATTGGCTTCGAATTGATTGAAATTTTTATGAGTTATTGTGCGGTTGTTCGATATTCGTCTTGGTGTGTCGTTGGTTGCTTGAATGCTTGCTAGATGCTCTTGCCTTGTATCGATGCCACTTTGAAGTAATGAATTTGATTGCCTCGCATGCCATAGACATGTAGCCATTGCATGGGCTTATATTCGATCATGAAGTCTTGCATTGAAATGGAATTTGGCATGCTTGAGAACTCCTGGTGTCCTGATGCGTTGAGACGCGGGATGAGATTTTATATGTGTCGACACAAAGTCGGAATGGCATAGAGAACCTGATGCAGCTGTTGACACCTGATTTTTTATTAGTATTTTTCAGTCTTATTTTGAAAAATCACAAAACATTCATAAAAAGTCAAAAAATTACAAAATCAACTTTGGTGGCCTTGGCCAAGCCTAAGGAACCATTTTTGACCAAAAAATAATTTTCTATAATTTTCTCATTTTTTAATATTTTTAGAAAATAGGAAAATACTAGAAAAATCAATAAAAATAGCATTTGAGATCAAAAAAATATGGAAGTATGTCCTATATTTTTATTTTAAATCCCTTGTCATTTTGATCTCATCAAGAGTCGAAATTCAAGTTTAATTTTGTGTGTTTCTTTGTAAACGCACATGGTTGAATTTGTCAAAAAATATGTTTTGAGTCTTTTTATTTGTAATCTTTTGCATTTTTAGAGTCGTGACATTCAACTTGATTGCCCTGCATTTTATTTTGATCCAATTGCGCTTCAATTTGCTCAATTTTCATATTAGGGACCCAATTGCATGAAAATCTATTCATTTTAGTCTATAGGGTGTCAGTTCTGAAATTAAACTTTTCTGAGAGACGCCCATAGAACCCCAATGCTTCCTTCCTATAGGTTTTGACCTCCTAAATCTTACGGTGGGCTCAATTGGTGCCAATTCCTTCATTAATAACATCAATTTGGCAAAAATTAATTTCGGATCCTACTCAATATTTGGGGTTTTCACACGACTATATGTGTTTTAGTCACAAAAATCACATTTTCAGATGAATTCTGTGCCATGGAGTCTAATTTTAGTGTCAATTTTGCGATATTTGCACATTAGGACACCTAATTTATAAAACAAATGCCAAATCGGGTCAACTGGGTCGGGTTGACCCAACCCAGTCAACCCATTGACCAAAGTTGGAGAAAAATGAACATGAGGCCCCCTGTTCATTCTTCCTTCACGCACGCAGAGTATGCCCGAGGGAAGGAGAGGCCAAATTAACCTCAAATCGGCACGCCCCAAACGACGACCTTCCAAAGATCACTCGTCCGCACGAGTCCGACGATCTTCAGCTGGCCAGAATCGACAACGCGCGTGTGAGTTCAGCTTGGAAATCCCAAAACAAAACCGGCGAGGAGGAATCAAAGGAGCGGAGTTGAAGTTTGTTGAAAGGAGGGAGTTGGTTAAAGAGAGTTCGATAAAGAACACAGAAAAGAGAGAGAGAGAGAGAGAGAGAGAGAGAGAGAGAGAGAGAGAGAGAGAGAGAGAGAGAGAGAGAGAGAGAGAGAGAGAGATGGCGATCGAAGCTTGCTCTCATCGATTCTGTGCAAGCTTCGTCTGATCACCACCGACGAAACCGAAGCCAACGACAACCACATCCGACTTCCCTGAGCTCCGGAGAAGCTATCGAGCCCTTCCTATCAACCTTTCATCTCGAAAAACGGTGAGACTCCTTCCCGAGCTTCCTCTCGGCCTTTAATGGCGACTTAAGCTATGGTCATTCATTTGCTGCGATTTTTGTTGCAATCGGTTTGTCTCTCTTCACTCAGCATTTTTGCCTTTGATCGCATGTTATTTCATTGCCTAAATCGTCGAGTCTATCCCCCACCATGGCCGATCGGTCGCGACCCCCATGGCTCTTTCCAGGCCAAACCAAGCCCTCGCGATGGCCAGGTAAGTTTTCTCGGCCCTTTGTGATACTTCCTGATTGATTTGTTTAGCCAAATAACGTTAGACACGGCTAGGGCGAGTAGTCGTCGGAGCTTAGCTTCGGTCGGGGATGGCATGTGTATGAGTTGTATTTCTGCTATTGTAAGACTGATATATGTTGTAGAGCTCGACGAAACGAGTCTAATGGCGTTGGTTTCGCGAGATTTGGATATCGGAAGGCCGAGATATGGCATTCCGACGAGGCGCCGGCGAGATAGTGCTAGCGCCGGTCGTCTTCTCCGGTGAGTCGTTGACCGGTCAACGGCGGTTGACCAGGTCAACACCCACGTGGCGCCCACGTGGTAGCTACGTCAGCCGTTCGGTTATAACCGAATAAAAACAAATTTGATCCGACGGTGGAGAGTTAGCCACATGTCGCGATCTCGCATTTTTCAAAATAAAAAATGATTTTCAGAAATTAAAAATACCTTAGATCGGACGATCACGGTTCAATCGGACACTTCAATCTGGGCCGTTGGTTCCTGGCCTTGAATCAAACAGTCAACAGTCTGCCACGTGGCGCGATCAGAGTCGTTGGTTCAAGTTAGGCGGGAATTCGAAAATTCGAGCGGGAGAAGGCTAAAACGGTGCCGTTTCGGTGCGAGTTGGTTCCGAGCGGGTCGGGCCGCCCGCCCGCGGGTCGTGGGTCGGGTCACCCGACCTGGTCCGAATAATTCCCCTTTTTGTAATAAAAATTTCAGAAAATGATTTTAAAAATAAAAAAAATCAGAAAAATCCTAGAAAATTCTAAAAAATGCTAGAAAATCCTAGAAAATCCCAAAAAAACGTAGGAAAATCGTAGGAAATTCCAAGACGCTCCAGAAATCCCCAAAAATTGAAGATTGACCACAGACAACTGGTCAATCCTATTTTTGGGATTTCTCATCCGTTCTTCTTAAAATTGACGATTATACCCTTTAGGGGTAATTCGTCCATGCTTCGTATTTTGAGATAGGTCGAAAATGCCTAGATTAGGATAGGGCCAGTTAGGTGGAGAATCCTTTTGCTTGGGTTTTCGAATCTCATAATTTTTCATGAAATGACGATTTTACCCCTCAAAGGATAAATCGTCTTTCCTATTCCAATCAAGTCTCGAAAATTGCTTAAAATTAGGTTTGGGTCAGGTGGTCGACCAATCCTAATGTTTGAGATTTTCATCTCCCGTCTTCGTCCAAAATGACGATTATACCCTTCCAAAGGTAAAATCACTTTTAAATTCCAGAAAAATTCTGAAAATTCCCGAAAAATAGGAAATTGATTGGTTTGATCGCCAATCTTATTTCCACAGTCTTTTGACTACTCACTTCATTTGAAATGACAATTTTGCCCCTTCGAGGCAAATTGTCCCCAAATTTCTCAAAATTACGATTTTGCCCCTCATGGGTGAATCATGTCAAAATTACTCTTAAGCCTTGATTGATACTTCTCTAGGCTAATAGGGCCTTACTAGAGATGCCATGCTGCTTTTCATGTGATTTATCTGCATGCTTTGAATCCTTGATTTGCGCATTTATTTTTACTGACTGTGAGTGATAGGGTAGTCATTCCTATCTGCACGAACTCCTAGATTTAGGTTCGTACCCACACTCATTTGTATGAAATCCTAGGATTAGATAAATCATTCAACTTAAGTGCCGAAAGGGCGTCAACTCTGATAGTTGGCGTAACAAAGTCCCCGATCCCATTTCTCTGGTTTTCGCAGAATCGAATAGATCGCTCCCAACTATTCGATAGGATTTCCGATCGTACCCTCCACGAAATGATTGGTGGCGACTCCTTAGCATGTACACATATCACATGTCACCAGACCGCACCGAAGGTCGACCACGTATATCGAGCCGTTGCGATTTGGGTAATGGACCTTGGGAGAGGCTCGCGTCCGATCAGGCAACATTGGGCGGCCCATTATCCCCCTCCTCCGCGAGAAGGTCACGACAGATGCGTTTAACGCGGGTTTGTCAACTTGACGATTTGAGGCGTAATCATGCGGATCGAGCCTGAGGCGTAATGACGCGGGCGTGAACCATGAGAAAATCCTAATGAGTGGATTGTATAGCTTAATCTGGTGATCCAGGCTGGACTTGACTGATATGCTATGATGACTTCAATGTGTGATCGTCAATCACTGGTTTTTCATGTATGGCACGTTATGACTGATGAGTGCTTTGTATTGTTGAGTGTGTGTTCTCGTTCTTTTTTTACATTCATCTGGGTGTACTGTTAGACTGACCTAGGGTTAGGACTTTTTACTGAGATGTAAATCTCACCCCATCGTGGGACCTTATTTTTTTAGGCCCTAAGCCCTGAGGATGCTACTGACACGTCTAGGCGATCCTAAGGAGATGACTGCATATTTTGATAAGTTCCCTGACGGTCGGGGTACCATTTTTGTGAGGAAGTGTACAGTTGTATGGGTCGATGAGGGAGGTAAAGACTGGAAACCACATAGGTTCGAGGCCTGGTTCATTAGGGTAGGTGAGGTCACTACCGGTCCGTTAAAGTCCACGGAGGTGCCTCGAAGAGTCATTCCGAGCTGGTGCCATCCCATCCGGGATTCTGTAGAAGTAGAGGTATCCGTTGCAGGTTCGAGAAATATGTCAGAGAATACCCCATCTAAAGGGGACACGGTTGAGGTGATTGTGATAGATGCCTCAGAGGATGAGCTGGAGGACAACTCGATGGATGACGCTGTAGATATACGCTCCGAGACCTTTTCGGACTACAAGCCTACCGAGGATGCAGAACCGACTGATAGGTCTAGTGGTTCGACCTAGGGGTTTCCAGACTTTGCTTTATCGTCTTTTGGGGTTACCCTCATTGGTCTGTAACTTTTTGGGGACTTAGGTATAATGGTATTTTGGATAAGTCTCCGACCATCCCAAACCGTCAGCAATTTTAGTAGACCTGCTCTTGTGTAAGAACTCTGATGATGTTTATAGTAATTTTAAGATCTCGTTATCCATGTCCCCATCTTTTGTGTAAGAAAGAGTTTTCCTTTTCATTTCCGTTTGGTCATGTACTTTATGCATCTAAGTGAAATGTGAGTCCTGGGACCCGAGAGCTTGACACAGGGAGTTGCGCTTGCGACGCTCGAGGGAGCGGGGCGTGACAAAAGTGGCCTCTTCTCTATGTGTTGTATGTGAAATTTTTTATTGGCCTCCTAAACCCTAAGCTATAGCAAGGTATTTATAGACTAATATGACTCGTTAATGACGTAGGATTAAATATCTGATCAAAAACTTCAACCACAAGAGGGATTATCATGGGCTATTCGAATTTTATGCTCTTGCGAGCTTGATCGCATATTCTCGGGCTCAAGTTGGGCTTTAAGAATAACATGCATTAAATTAAAAGTCCTTTTAAAGTAAGTGGACTCAGATGAATTAATTTGAGATTGAAATCGGTCCAAATAGCTCACAAAAATTCAGCACACCCCATTCCGTCATGATCAAAAGTTTTAGTGCAATAATGGGCTAATCTCAAATTTTTATATCCAATTAAGGCCTTTCTAAATAATGAAAATTTAATTAAAATCCTTAATTAAATACTTAAACTCAAACAAGCTTGAAAATGAATCTCATTGGCCTATTAAAATTTGGCTCCCCTCTCGTGGAAAATTTCAAATTGATTCGGCTTAGCTGGCTAAATTATGCTCAATTGACTCACCTCTAACCCCTAAATTTAATAACATGATTGAAAAATAAATATGCAATGCATGAAAAATTATTTTTTTGCAAGAATTGTGATAACCCTCATTTTATTAAAATGCATGACTTTCTAAAAATCAAAATTTAGGTGTCAATAGTATGGTATGACTCAATCATGAAGTCGTTTAGGAAATGAATTGACTATTGAGCCTTGAGATGTGATTTGGCTATTAAGCCTTGAGATGTGATGAGCCTAAAGCGTATTGACGCGGGCTTGGCCATTGGAATTGGAAGCATGATGAGCCTGATACGTGTTGACGCGGGCATAGCTATAGAAATTGAAATTGTGAAGAGCCTGATGCGTATTGACGCGGGCTTGGCCATTGAAATTGGAAGTATGATGAGCTTGATGCGTATTAACGCGGCTTGGCTATTGGAATTGAAATCTTGAGGGGCCTTAGGCTTATTGACGCGGGCATGGTCATTGGAATTGAAACTATGATGAGCCTGAGGCGTATTGACGTGGGCCTAGTCGTTGAAATGGGAAGTTATGATGAAATTGAGCTTACTCCCTTGTATATGAATGAATTATTATGTTAGTACGAAGCTTGGTCTCGGTAGTATGATTGTCATTGGAGAGTGATTGTTTAATGCCTTTTTTATGCATTGAGGGCCATGTGATATTTTTTCTTGATGAGCTATTGCATGCTCCTTTCTAAAAGATGTCTCGAGGTACTAATGGCCTAATTTAGGTTTAGGGTTAGCTTAATGAGATTTATATCTCGCCCCGTCGCGGGATTAACATTTTTCAGATCTCAGGCGGTAGTAAATCAAGTGTGTCATGGACTGACATTGGAAGAAAATAGATATTAACCCCTTTTGTAACCTTAAGGACTGCTTATTGTTTTGGAGTTGGAATTGTACCTGACTTTGGGAGCTTGATAATGAGAAGTGTACTTTTTCTGTCTTAAGTCATCTTGTATTTATTTTGTATGGAGTTATTTTTTTGCTTCTGCATGCGTGAATCATTTAGAAGATTTGAAGTCAATAGCCGAGGGATCCTAGGTAATACCAATGAGGAACGAACTGGTGGGATGTTCGCGAGCTTGTCGAGTTCGGGACGTGACATCCCTGTTTGTTTGGTATCTGAGCAAGGTCGGCTCGATTCAATTTGATTGAGACTTGGAGTGATAAGGAGTGATAACTTGAGGACGATTATATAGTGAGGCCCTTAGGATTAGGTATTGATTACTGAATCCTGAGGATTATAGGCTTGAACTTGTGTTGCATTCTAATGGTTCTATTATCGATTTTAATTGACGATCTTGGGCGATGATATTATTGAGGTTCACAAGAAAGCAAGCAAAAATTGAGGAGTCATAAGTATGGATTTTGAGGTTGTAAATGTGCTCGAGATTGATAGAGGATTGCTTATGAACAGAAGGTCAGTCGGATTATATGATTATGATAGCGGCTTGTCAATGACCCAACTTGAGGTATATGATTAAACATAGGCAATTGATCTATGAGATGTGATAGTCATTGGTGGAATTAGAAATCTTCTGTTGATAAAAATTGATCTGAAGACGAATGTGGTGTGACGAGTAGTGAGGACAATCATGGGGTGCATGTGTTTGTAGCATTAAAATGAAAGTCGAGGAATGTGCATGCATGAGCTTATCACTATCGGACTTAATAAAATGTCGCTTGGTATGGGACAAGCTGATGGGATAACTATAAACCGTAATGAAGCATGGTATGGGACGTGTGGAACGAGGCTCTCTCCGTAGATGTATGACTTGGGACAACCTGCAATGACCAGGTCTGATGAGGGCGGGGAGTGATCGCCGGGACAGAGAGTTCCAGACAAGGAGCGGCTCTTGGCAGGCTTATAAGATAGCAAGGAGGCAAAAATGACCCAAATCATACATTGAAAAGGAGAGTCTAGGTATCGAGTTAAGTCTGATTTTGG
This sequence comes from Rhodomyrtus psidioides, assembly GCA_021437785.1. Lineage (NCBI taxonomy): Eukaryota > Viridiplantae > Streptophyta > Magnoliopsida > Myrtales > Myrtaceae > Rhodomyrtus > Rhodomyrtus psidioides. Next base: position 3,951,349 of record JAILYB010000015.1, on the reverse strand, counting down.
TTAAGAGATGTATTGCATTGAATTGATCATCAATGTGAATTTTCAAAAGTTGTATGGCATTTGTAATGGCGCCTGTAATTGGCATGATTAGAAAGCTATCACATGTTTGTTTTGACCAAGGTCTAACTTAGAGATTAGACGGCGCGTGGAGTCTATATCCTGTTGAACTGCTGCCTTTTGAAATTGAGATAGCCCGCTGTACTTATACTAGAGTGGCAGATGCCTCTAGCCTTAAGGTATAAGCGATTGACTCATTGAATTGATGCCTTGAGTACTTGTCTAATAGTTGATGAGTTAAGACTTGCCTAATAGTTGGCTGTTAATTGAGAAAGTGCCTAGTTGAGGCTGGCTTGATAAGTGGTTACTGATTCAGGACGATTTGGAATCCCTGGATAATTGGCAATTAGTTGAGAGTTGCCTAAGAACTACTGGATGGTTGTTTGCTAGTGATAGATGATGAGATAAGCAGCCTGAGACTGTTAGACTCGAGTAGATGGCTTAAGTTTTTAATTTTTGGAGGGAATTGTGGTAGATCAAGTGCCATGAGAACCTAATAAGGTTGAACGTCTAGAGTATGATCACTAGAGGAGCTTTTGGCTCAAGTACGCAAGATAAGAGGAGATTTAAGAACTAAAAGGAATCATGAGAATCGAGTAAACAAGAACAACTAAAGAATAAGCGCTGGAAGAGTATTTGGCTCGAGCTTATGAATTGTACGAGACCCAAGAGTTGAAAGGGCCATGAGAACCTTGAATGGAAATGGGAAAATGGATGGGTAGGCAAGCTCAAGAAGGAGCTGCCATTGTTGCCCTAGTAGCCAATATTGCTATTGTTGATCGTGTCGCTAATGAAGTAAATGGTAAAGATCGTGTGAAAGGCGATAGAGAATGGAAATAAGAATCGTTCGATGGAAAGCTTGTGGAACTATGTATAAGATTGAGATTGACTAAGTTCAATGGAGAGAATGAATTTGAAACTGTCGCTCTCCAGATTAAGGATTTCGAAAAGGAAACCTTATCGGTTTTGAGCCCACTAAGGAAGGGAAGTAACTCTGGTAGTTATTAACCTTAAGAGGCCGTTAATGATTGGTGAAAGGTCGCCAAAGGAAGAGTTTCCTTGAAGACATAGTACCTAATTATATTGCCTTGTCGAATTAATTGACGACAGGTACCTTTCTAAAGCTGCTTGAGAACAAAGGTCGATCAATGTGAGACAGAATTCTCAATGTCGTCTAAGTGTACTAAGGATGGTTGAGGACCCTTTGAATGAGACGTGAAGTCCCTGAGTGGATTAAAATTTGAAAGCCTTATGGCTAATTGTTATTCCTGATTCTAAAAACTGTAATGGATCCTAAGGAAAGAAATGGATGATCGAAAGAGGAATAAGTAAGAGAATCTCCGTTCTTGGGTTATGAGTAAAGATATTCCACTTTTGGAATGAAGAATGTGCTTGCAAGGAATGGTCATTATCTTGGCATAAGGCTTATGGTGATTAACCTTTTTGCTGTCGTGAAACATATTACGAAAAGAGTTATGTCAGCTGTCTAGCTTTGTTGAGATTGAGGCTGAATCGGAACCCCAAGAAGTGGCATTGCGAGTTATCACCCCTAAAGAAGAGGACGCCGTTTTTAAAGGACGATTGGACCATGAAATGGTCGTTAATGGAAAGAAAGGTGAATGGACTTTTGATGGTCCTAGCTACTTGCAATTTTAAAGAATGGATGAGTAAGCGAAAATGGTGCTTAGATTGTAATCGCAAGGTGACTTGAGGTAGTCGAATTGAATATCCAAGGTGTGGATTTATGGAGACCGAGGAGGAACCTCGACCCCTTGGAACCTCGTCACTGAGGTGATCGAGTTATTGGGAAAAGAATGTCGAGTATGGTGGCATCTGAATCCTGGAGTAAAGGTACCGATGTGGTGTAGATTCCGAGATTGACGTCCTATAGAACGAGAAGGACAAGGTGGATTCCAAACGAGAGGATGCCGGTGAAGTGTATAGTTGCTTCCATATGGTTAGAGACCTTAGTGTGGAAGGAATGGGAAATTATAATTGTCTTGATGTCAAGGTTGAGCGTCTAGACTAAGGAGGAAGACACAAGGCTTGGATGATTTCTGGAAGTTAAATCCGAGAAACTGTCCTGTAAACAACGTTGAATTCCAAGATAATATCGACGTTCAATCGAATGGATGAAATTGGGATAAGGTCGCATTAGCTGGTTATAGAACCAAGAGGTTAAGGCACTAATACTTCCTAAGGAAAAAGTGACAAAAATGAACAAAATGCTGCTTGATCGAAGTGAGGACCCATGAGAGAAAAGAGCCAAGGTATGAGCTCTCAAGTGGATGGTACGAAGGACAGCTGGAATGATTCGACACCTGGTAGCAAGAAGCTGATAATAGTTAGATTGAGTATCCAAGGAAAAATTGGATTGATTGTTACCGTCTTTAGAGAAGATGATCAGACTCGTTTAAGGAGTCGTGAGGAGTATGAACGGCCTTTGGATAGTATCCTATGGACCCTAAGAGGACGCTCCATGTATGTTAAATGTGAAGAGCGCGGGCTGTGGGCTTGATGAGGTGAAAATTCCTTAGTTGTGAAGTTTCTGGGAAATGAAATCCTTGTAGAGCCCTTGAGGATTGGAATAAGTGATGAATTGACTAAGGTCTATGTAAGTTGCTAAAATTTGAAGTTTCCCTAGAATTGATGAATTGATATAGACGAATCGTGGGAAGATTCCCCACAAGGGCTATTCCATTGATGAATTGACTAAGGGCGAGATTGAGCGCGAACGGATGAGTGAACGTGAAAAGAGTTTTCAAGGACTTAAGTCAAGTTGGTGACCACGCCGACAAAGGCGTTTTTGTTTGGAATCGAAAGGATCAAGAATCATAATGATGTGATGCGGAAAAGAAATTTGAGGCGTAACAAGGCAATCTGAAGGGGACATTACATATACGTCGTGACGATAAGATCATATGAGTTGGAACACCTAGTACACGATTGGAGTTGGCTTGCAAATGTCCTTGCGACAAAGTTTGAGAAACATTGCTTGCGCAAAGGAAGGTTTAAGTCTATATATATACCACAAGAACATAAAGTATTAGTTTCTCGAGAGAAATTGAATGAGAGGCAATTCGGATGGGTGGAATTACTTAAGGATATGGAAGCATTGTTTGTGCCAAGAGAGACCTCACAATTATGTAAACTATAAGAGTTGAGAGTATTGACTGCCCCAAAGGGGACTAAAGGAAAGGTCGCGTTGATTGGAGATATTACCCAAAGGTCATGACTGTGATACCCTATATCACTAAGGAAGGATGAATTAGGTAGCGGATGCATATAATTGGAAATTGGGCATCGTGCAATTGGTGGAGAAGGGACAGACCTTACCTCGAGAAATAAGAGATTCAACTTCTAAATTGGAAGTCTGTCGATTGACTAGTTTGATGGCTACCTGAGGCATCAAGCCTGAAGGTCAGAAAGGAATTGAGATGTTGCGAGGAACGGACCCTGATATCTAAGGGATTATGGAATAAATAGAGGAGGGAGAAGATCCAGGCTTTCGAGTACTTGGGAAAGAAACCTCGAAGTTGAGGATAGAAACCTTGAAGTCCCATGGACGAGTGTATGAGTCTAATATTGAAGAGGAACTTAAGGAAATGAACTCATCGGAATTCAAAGGGAGAACTATGGTATTCATTGTAATGGGACAAAGATGTACCAAGACTTGCCTCAATACTATCAATGGAATGGACTGAAAATTGGGTTAGTCTAACACGTGGTCAAGTATTAGACATGCCGACAAGAAAGAGGCATGGCGTTGAAGGTTTATGGATTACTACGATCGTTGGAGATTTTCGAATGGAATCAAGAGCGAATTACTACGGAAGTAATCATGAACTTATTGAAGGAGTCGAGAAGGTTATGACTCGATTTAGATAATAGAGGACAAGTTGATAAAGCCCATGAATCCCTGATGATACGAGAGGATATTTGGAGGGAGTGATACACCAAATGGTATGGACACTAAAGAGTATATTCTTGCGATGGTTTAGTAATGATGGTGATAGGTAAAGAGCTTGAGTTTAATGCGATACTTTGGAAAAGCCTTCAGTCAAGAATTAGAAAAGCTGGATTGTAGTATGACATGCACATTTTTCTTAGACCAATAGACAATTGAAAAGGTGATCTGAATGCTCAAGGGTATACTACCAGCAGATATTATGAATGTCGAAAGAGAATAGAAAAAGGTTAGCGCAGATTGAGGACAAAAGGAAACGAGTTCTGAAGGATAAGAACTATTACTAGTAAGGACGTTATGGGAATGTCAACTAACGAAGGGAGCTACTTTGGAAAGTGAGGTGGCGATGAGGCATTAGTACCCCAGAGGACTGGATGATTTGAAGATTGTAAATTTCGATGAGGAAATTTCTTTAAGGGGGAAGAGTTGTGATATTCCGAATTTCGACCCTCTTCGAGACTATTAACATGAAATAGGGTCTCGAAATTGGAGATTGGATAATGAAGAATCTCAACATTGAAAGGAATTGGACGTCGCTTCATCGAGGATAATTCATATTAGAAAAGTGAAATTTTGGACGAAAAGTGTGAAATGACCATTATGCCCCTCGAAGGATAACTTTACCTTAAGAATGGAATAAGGGCATTTTAATCAATTGTCAAGTCTCCCATGTGTCGAAAATTTGAGGTTAATTAAGTCATTTGAGCCAAAGATATTAGTGAGGAATATGACAAGTGTCATCACAAGATTGAAACCATCCACTAAGCATTGATTAGAGCCCTATTCCAACTACCATGCAACCATTGACCAAGCAGATTGTGGAATACTTCTCTCTCTCTCTCTCTCTCTCTCTCTCTCTCTCTTCTCTCTCTCTCTCTCTCTCTCTCTCTCTCTCTCTCTCTCATTTTCAGCAGCTCTCTCCTCCCCCTCACTCTCTCCTTTCTTTCTTCTTCTTCGGCCAAGGAAAACCTCGCCCGACCAGTCGCTTCCCTGTTCCAACACCCCCACTGTTCTAGCCATAACTTCTTCTTACGACATCGGATTGAGGCAAGCCATCCACCATTAAAAAGCTTATCGTCTTGTGATTCTAAGAACATATTATGAGCTCAATTTGGCCCAGCCGTTTTTCCCCGTAGAGAAGTTTGAAGGGGCGAAGGTCAAGCTGGTCAGATTTGAACCCGATTTGGGAGGGAGCCCTCTTGCGCCAGTTTCAAGAGCCATTATGGCTCCCAATCTTCGGTAAGGTCTTCTCAACACCTAGCTTAAGGATCTAGTAAGCTTATATTGAAGATTGGTTGGAGATTAGATAGGTTTTAATGGTTGAAATATATGATCTTGCAAAGACAGATTCTAACCACCCTGCTGCCGGTCGGGAACCGAGACACTTTGAGGGACTTTGAGGTGTCGCATTGCTTCGAAACACTCGGTAAGACATTTAGGGACGTAAATTGATGTATTGGCAAGGTGGTTGTGTGATGGAATGAAGTTTAGAGGTGTTATAATGGTTATTTGGTGTGAATCTTCTGGGAACCGTATACTGTCTTGCACCAGACAGATTGAACCGAGCCATTTGGAGGCTTGCCGAGGTGCCTCCCTGCTTCAAAATCTTCAATAAGATGTCCTAGAGTGTAGTATGATGTGTTAGCAAGGTGATGGCGTGAAAGAATGGAATTTAGAAAAGTTTTAAAGGTTGAATTGTGTGATTTTCCTTAGGACGCGCGCTGCCCTGTTTTGGCCAAGCTTTAACCGAGCATTGTGGTGGACATTGATTGAAAATTCTAGCTCGATTGACGTGGTAAGTGACCTCTAAACCTTTATTAGGATGTTAGGGTACTAATAGACGAGTTTATGATTCAATTGATTGAATTGTGAGTCGCATGTACCTAAATGAATCGATGCCGGTTGGGAATAGCTTGAACCGAGTAACGCTTTCTTGTCTTGATGTGAACTAGTGATAATTCATGGATGAAATTATCTTGTGGGCAATAGATTGGCTCGTGCTCTTGCATGGCCGTGTGGCAATTGGCCTTTGATTGGCGATTGTGAGAAAAGATGTGCTTGAATTGTTCAATGCCGAACTAAATTGGTCTTGACCGAATCATGTATGCTTGCTTGAAGTAAATTTGGAACTTTCATGGCTGAATGGGTGATGTGAGAATTCAGTTGGCATATGTCATCGAATGGTCGTATGTCATGCGGTTGCTTGAAGACCAGATGTATGTACTTCATTCTTGAAATTGGCAACAAAATGTCTTGCTTGATTAATTGTCTTGATATGCAAGAGTGCCATGTATGGTATGACTCAATCATGAAGTCGTTTAAGAAATGAATTGGCTATTAAGCCCTCGAGAGATGAATTGGCTATTGAGCCTTGAGATATGATGAGCCTGATGCGTATTGACGCCGAGCTTGGCCATTGGAATTGGAAGCATGATGGGCCTGATGCGTGTTGACGTGGGCATAGCCATGGAAATTGAAATTGTGATGAGCCTGATGCGTATTGACGCAGGGTTGGCCATTGGAATTGGAAGTATGATGTGTCTGATGCGTATTGACGCGGGCTTAGCTATTAGAATTGAAATCTTGAGGGACCTGAGGTGTGTTGACGCGGGCATGGTCATTGGAATTGAAACTATGATGAGCCTGAGGCGTATTGAAGCGGACCTAATCGTTGAAATGGGAAGTTATGATGAAATTGAGCCTACTCCCTTGTATATGAACGAATTATTATGGTAGTACGAAGCTTGGTCTTGGTAGTATGATTGTCATTGGATCGTGATTTTTTAATGCCTTTTTTTATGCATTGAGGGCCATGTGATATTTTTCCTTGGTGAGCTATTGCATGCTCCTTTCTAAAAGATGCCTTGAGGTACTAATGGCCTAGTTTAGGTTTAGGGTTAGCTTATTGAGATTTATATCCCACCCCGTCGGGGATTAACATTTTTTCATGTCCTAGATGGTAGTAAATCGAGTGTGTCATGGACTGACATTGAAAGACGACATTGGAAGAAAATAGATATTAACCACTTTTGTAGCCTTAAGGACTGCTTATTGTTTTAGAGTTGGAATTGTACCTGACTTTGGGAGCTTGATAATGAGAAGTGTACTTTTTCTTTCCTAAGTCATCTTGTATTTATTTTGTATGGAGTTGTTTTCTCGCTTCTGCATGCGTGAATCATTTAGAAGATTTGAAGTCAATGGCCGAGGGATCCTAGGTAATACCAATGAGGAACGGCCTGGTGGGATGTTCACAAGAAGAACTCCTCAAAGGATCATCTTTATGCCAGCTTCGCAAGAAGAACTCCTCAAATCTTTCCTACTGGAAGAAATCCAAAGGATCATCTTTATGCCTCATTATGGATTTCGATTTCTCTTTTACAAAACGGTGATTCTAGTAGTCTTTCCGCAAATGTACGCATGTTCGCAACCCCTAGCTTCAAATGATTTATTGAAAATCAACCTCTCCAGCAGATTTGACCAATGGTTGTGTTTCAATTAGGACGATCTAAGGCTCTTGGACCTGATGGGCTAAGTGGTTTGTTTTACCAGCATCATTGGGAAACTATACAACAGGACATTCTAGACATGGTCAATGGTTTTCTCCACACTAGTATACTTCCTCGCTCTATCAATCACACACATATTACTCTTGTACCAAATGTGCATCTTCCTGAGAGCGTAGAACAGTATCGTTTGATCAGTTTATGCAACTTTGCTTATGAGCCCCTGAAATAAAAGAAACAAAAAGAAAAAAGGAATCTCACACATGCATTTTCTAACTCAAACTCACCTTAGAACCATGTGTACATGCTACTTGTACGCACAAAATGGAGGGTTGATATTATTAAATTAATAATGATCAACCCCTACTTGTATGTGAAAAATGAAGGCCAATATTACTAATCACTAGTTAGAATTATTGATCCCTTGTAATTTACCCGCGGATTGAAGTAAATTGTGAGCCTATTCATTCATCTAGAAACCATACGTGAGCTCTAATTAAACATGCATTTAGATTAAATAAGCTTGAATAAGTAATAAATACTTAAGTGAACCAAGTCGGGTCACTCATCCATATCATTATTCAATTGACTACCCTAATGATTTACTCATTGGATGATTCATATGTCATTGGAAAGCTCATGAAATGTACTTCAATTTTCATGAAGATCACAAGACCTAATCCGGGCTTCGACCAAAAAAAAATATGGGCTCAAAAATCCCGTAACTAACAAAATTGATCTAATTGCTCAATATCGGATCCAATTTCAAACCCAATTTTATAAAATATGAAACGATCATAAAAACGCACCAAATTCAGGGGACAACTAGATCTATCTGTTTTGTTGAACTTTTATGTTTTAAATTTTTGCAAAATAGTCGATCAATAATCCCAAAATGACCAATTTTTCCTAGAGGTTAAAATTTGTTAGTTGTGTATGCCAATGCTTGACATTATCTGAAATTTACAAAATTGAACCCCTAAATTTCATACCAATTCGCACAAACATTTTATGTTTACAATTTGGCATCTTCTGAACAACTTTCATGTTTTAAATTTTTCAAAAAAAAATTTCTGAGCTATCTTAAAATTGAAAAATGATTGCGGCCAATGCGATCTCTAGAAAAACATATCAAATATCAAATTTGACAGTGGTTTTGGAGAGTGAATTGTACCAAACAAACGAGGTCGGATTTTTATGAAATTGGAACCAATTAGAATATATAGATATTATCTTCAACTTTGATGAAGAAATTTTTTTCAAATTTCCAACTCAAAAAATAAGAAAAGTGAAGAATCAACGGAGGTCAGTGTTGACATCTGATTTTTATTTTTATTTTATAAAAATAAATTAAAATAAAGAAAAATTCTTAAAATTAAAAAATTAACTTTATAACTATTCTTCATAACTAAGGAACCAATTTTGACCAAAAAAATTATATATTTTTCATATTTTTCGGTATTTTGAAAATTTCTTTTCATTTAAAAATAGCCGAAAATAAAAAAAAAAATACCAATTGAGGTTAGGAAAAATTGAAAAAATAGTCATTTGCCTTCTTTTAATTTCAATTTCACTTGGGCCATTTTATTTTGAAAAATACTCTAATAGGATTATAGTTTTTCCAAAGTCATATGAATTCATGACTAATTGAGCTAAAAAATCAATTTGGCAACCTTTTTGTATTTTCTTATTTTGAGTCAGTTATGACATTTGATTTAGGAGAAAATATTAAGTACAAATGTGGTGAATCTAATGTGGTCCAGACCACCCTTCATTGTGCGACATGTGGCAAAAAAGAGATCCACCAGTCAAAAAAGAAAAAGAAAAATCTGTCTCTCTTTTGTCTCTCTTCAATATCTCCATCTCTCTTGCCTTGCTTCGTCGCCGGAAATCCAGACGACGAAGGGCTCCATAATCACCGAGCTCGCGCCACCATGGTCGGGAAATCAAGACGATGTCGACCTTCGCGACCGAGATGCCAATTTGACGGTCTCCCCCACTACGGTTGGAAGCTCGAGCCCATGGTTCATGGCCGCCATCCATCAGAGGACGTCGGCCATGGCCTCGGAGCTCGATCTCATGGATCGCGGCTTCCATGGACACGGACCTCGAGTTTTTGAGCTCAATAGCCATGGCGGCAGCGAGCTTGAGCTTCGCAGCGACGGACAGATAAGGCATCGGCCACGGTCGCGGAGCTCGAGCCCAGGGCTCCTAGCCAACATGGCTACAGAGTTCAAGCTCGAGCTCTACTGCCATGATGGCCACAAGCCTTAGGCTCGAGGTACATGGAGGGGATGGAGAAGATTTCAGTTAACGACGTCACGAAATCTGTTGTAATACTAACGCGGAAATAATCAGGATCTTGTAAATACGTCAATGCGAAAGCTCAGAGAAAATAACGAGGAACGATAAAGGACACCAGATATAACATGGTTTGGTCCGAATATCGGTACCTACATCCACGGGGAGAGCCAGCAAGAACAATCCACTATATCGGAGAATCGGAATTACAATCACTCAATACTCTCGTGTTTCCCGCACCTAGATTATACCCAAACCCAAGTGTTTACCATAAAATAACTCTATTGGATAAACAAAATAATAAAACAACTCATGCACAAATCACCGTGTCGAAGAACTCCGTGCGCGACTATCCTTTTGTTCGCGACGTCCTTTTGTCTGTGGAGTATCCCGTACGGCCTCAACTTTCTTTTTGTGCGGCGCGCGGCTCAATCTTCTTTCCGTGCGTGTTCTCTGCTTTTATATCAAGAAAAGAAAAAAAAAACCACCTTTTTGTTTCTTTTCTTTTTTTCAACCTTCTAGGCCCACTTGCTTTATTTCTATTTCCAAAGCAAATCTGAGCAAGAAACTTTGACTGGGACCCACTAATTATTTCATTCCTTTAGCTAGAGAGCAGAAACCACTAAACGCCTTCTTTGGGATACCGAATAAGGCTACAGTATATATTCTTCAACGTCGAAAAGATCTGTTTTGCATCAGCTAATTCGAATCAATTTCATAAGCTGATTTAAACTCGAGACAATTCAAAAATTTCCGCCTTGGCTCGATGTTTGACGCCAATTCATAGTCTTCATTATCCATGCTGCTCTCTCATCGCCCCAAAAGGCGATCACTCTCTACAGACGCCAATAGTGCTCAAGCAGAGCTTGAGCTTCGCTAAAGGAACATGCTTAGTCATCATGTCCGCCGAGTTCTCTGCTGTCGCTATCTTCTTCACAACAACCTTACCATTTGCTAATATATCTCGGATGAAGTGGTACCTGATATTGATATGTTTCATCCTCTTATGATAAACTGGATTATACGCCAGAAATATCACACCTTGGTTATCACAGTGTATATCAACACTTTTCTGATCTAACCCAAAGTCCAAAAGCAAACCCTGAAACCATATCGCCTCTTTCGCTACAAAGGTCAGTACCATGTACTCCGCCTCAGTCGACGACAAGGCCATGTGGTCTTGTAAGGACGCCTTCCAACTAACTGCACCACCTGCAAGCGTAAATACGTACCCTGCTAACGATCTGCATTCATCCAAGTCACATGCATGATCAGAATCCACATAACCTGTGGTTTCATTGCCATTACTGTTCCTCCGGTACACTATGCCAACGTCTGTTGTTCCCTTCAAATATCTGAGGATCCATTTCACAGCTTCCCAATGAGTTTTACTAGGACGCTTCATAAAACGACTAACTACACTGACAGCTTGTGAAATATCAGGCCTAGTGCATATCATAGCATACATAATACTACCCACTGCACTAGAATATGGAACACGGGACATATGCTCCTCCTCCTCCTCCTCAGTCTGCGGTGATGACTTAACTGAAAGTTTAAAGTGCTTCGCTAATGGTGTACTTACAGACTTCGCTGACTGCATATTAAAACGTGCCACAATCTTCTCAATATATTTCTTTTGAGGCAGACGTAAAAAACCTGCAGTCCTGTCACGTAAAATCTCCATACCCAATATTTTCTTTGCAGCACCTAAATCTTTCATCTCAAACTCGGCATTCAACTGCCTTTTCAGCACATCAATATCAGACATATTCCTAGCTGCTATCAGCATATCATCAACAAATAACAGCAGAGATATCAAAGACCCATAATCCAATCTCCTAAAATAAACACAGCTATCCATCTGACTCTTAGAATAGTTCTGACTAGCCATGAAAGCATTAAAGCGCTTATACCATTGCCTAGGAAACTGTTTCAGCCCATACAATGATTTCTTTAACAAGCAAACATGGTCTTCCTTACCCAGAATAGTAAATCCCTCTGGCTGCCTCATGTAAATCTGCTCCTCCAACTCACAGTGAAGAAACGTTGTTTTCACATCAAGCTGCTCCAACTCGAGATCATGTGCAGCAACCAAGGCAAGTAAAATACGAATAGAAGTATGCCTTACTACAGGAGAAAACACTTCATTGTAGTCAATGCCCTCCCGCTGTGTAAACCCCTTCGCCACAAGTCTCGCCTTATACCTCACTGCCTCGACACCAAGAATGCCCTCTTTCCGTTTGTAGACCCATTTACTTCCGACAATCTTCTGACTCTTGGGTACTTTAACTAGCTCCCATGTCTGATTCCAATGGAGTGATTCCATCTCTTCACTCATAGCCCCTAGCCACTGCGATGACTCAGAACTAGCCATCGCCTCAGAGTAAGACGAAGGCTCATCTGTCTCCACCTCGTCACTTACAGTCAAAGCATAAGCAATATCTGTATAACCATAACGTACCGGTGGTTTTATTTTCCTTCGCTGTCTGCCCTCAACTAAAGTCTGCTGCGGCTGTACTGGTTGTTCACTATCATATACTCAGGAAATGCGGCCTCATCTGCAGTCTCAACCTCTGTTACCTCCGAGGTCTCTGGAGTCTCCACCTGAAACTCCACCTCACTACTGACACCATGATCTGTCTGCTCTGCTGGTAGTGTCTCAGGACTCCTCTGTCGAAGCATTGCAGTCTCGTCGAAGATCACGTCTCTGCTGATTAGAAAATCGGGTGATCTAGGATCAGTGCACCACAGCCGGTAGCCTTTCACCCCATGTGCATAACCTAGAAATATGCACTTCTTCGACCTCGGCTCAAGCTTACTATCACTAGCATGAGCATACGCAGGACATCCGAATACTCATAATCCAGAATAATCAACAGTTTTCCCCGACCATACTTCCTTTGGAGTCTCCACTCAATAGCAGATGATGGAGATCTATTAATCAGGTAACACGCCATGTTCACTGCTTCGGCCCAAAATTCCTTGCCAATTCCAGCATGTGATAATATGCTCCGAGCCCGCTCAAGTAAAGTTTTGTTCTTCCGTTCTGCCACGCCATTCTGCTGTGGTGTCCTAGGTACTGTGCGGTGTCTAACAATACCTTCTCTCTCGCAGAACTTGGTAAAATCTTTACCACAGAACTCCATGCCGTTATCGGTTCTCAGGCACTTGATATGTTTATCTGACTGCTTCTCAATCAATGCCTTAAATTTCTTGAACCGATCAAACACATCAGATTTGTGCTTCAAAAAGTATACCCATACTTTCTTGGAATAATCGTCGATAAATGTCAGCATATAACGGGCACCTCCTTTCGAAGGAACCGGAGACGGGCACCAGACATCTGAATGAATATACTCAACCAGTTGCTTGGTCGAATGAATACCTGTAGTAAACTTAATCATGCGCTGCTTCCCAAAGATACAGTGCTCACATAAGTCTAACTTACTTGTCTTCTGACCTTTAACAACTCTCTATCACTCAGTATTGTCATACATGCCTCACTCATGTGCCCTAAACGTATATGCCATAAACGAGTCAAGTCAGAATCTGACTCACCTGATGAAACTGCAGCAGCTCCTGTCACGGTCTCTCCCGGTAGATGATAGAGAGAATTCGCTTTCTCCCCTTTCATCACTATCATGGCACCTCGAGAGAACTTCAGCACTCCACCTTCAGCGGTGTACTTACACCCGATATCATCGAGTGTCTCCAGAGAAATAAGGTTCTTCTTGAGCTCCGGTACATGCCTCACATCTGTCAATGTGCGAACTACGCCATCATGCATCTGAATGCGAACTGTCCCTATCCCCACAACCTTGCAAGCTGTGTTATTCCCCAACAGAACTCTACCACCATCTGCAGTCTGGTAAGCAGTAAACCAGTTCCTATAAGGCGTCATATGATAAGAACACCCCGAATCTAGCGCTCATTCGTCTCCTGACGAACCTGTAGTCACACACAAAACAGCCTCTGCATCACTAGTGCTATCCTCAGCAATATTCGCCACACTACTTGTGGCCTTCTGCTTATCACCTCTATTTCTCAACTTAGGACAGTCTCTCCTAATGTGCCCCTCCTCGTGACATTCAAAGCACTTCACGCGTCCCTTGAATTTTCTATTGCGTGATTTAGATCTGTTTTTACCTCTGCTGCCGCTGGACCCCCGTTGTTGCTCTCTACCCCGAGTCACTAGTCCCCGCACTACATCCTGCGCCAGACTGTCATCTCGCAACTTTCTCTGCCACTCCTTAGAAAATAGGGTGGACTTTAGCTCCTCTGAGGCAATCGTAGTACGCCCCTGCAATAGAGAGTCAGTAAAGTGCTCTCATGACTCTAGTAAAGAAGCTAACAACATCATGCCCTGCTCTTCATCATCAAGTGTCTTACCAACGTTCTTTAAATCCATCATGAGTTTATTAAATTCATCTAGGTGGGTTATGATAGATGTACCTTCGGTATATCTGAACTGGAACATCCTCTTTAACATATACAAGCGATTGTTCAAACCCTTCTTTACATAGAGCAACTGAAGCTTTGCCCACAATGCTGCGGTATCCTTCTCCTCGCCTACCTCTATTAGCACTTCATCCGATAAATTCAACAGGATTTGACTCCTAGCTTTCCTCATCAACACATCCTTATCAGCATCTTTCATTGATTCGGGCAACTTAGCTTTGCCCTCCAATGCTTCTGCCAAACCCAAAGTTGTCAATAATGCCTCCATCTTGAGACTCCATAACCCAAAGTTGTTCCTCCTGTTAAACTTCTCAATTTCAGCTTTCACCCCAGACATAATTGCAGCAACAGAATTCCAGATAATAACCAGACAAGCAAAGGCCCCAAATCACAATCCAGAAATTTGATCCTGAGCTTGATACCAATTGTTGTAATACTAACGCGGAAATAACCAGGATCTTGCAAATACGTTAATACGAAAACTCAGAGAAAATAACGAGGAACGATAAAGGACACCAGATATAACGTGGTTCGGTCCGAATATCGGTACCTACATCCACGGGGAGAGCCAACAAGAACAATCCACTATATCGGAGAATCGAAATTACAATCACTCAATACTCTCGTGTTTCCCGCACCTAGATTATACCCAAACCCAAGTGTTTACCATAAAATAACTCTATTGGATAAACAAAATAATAAAACAACTCATGCACAAATCACCGTGTCGAAGAACTCCGTGCGCGACTATCCTTTTGTTCGCGTCGTCCTTTTATCTATGGAGTATCCCGTACGGCCTCAACTTTCTTTTTGTGCGGCGCGCGGCTCAATCTTCTTTCCGTGCGTATTCTCTGCTTTTATATCAAGAAAAGAAAAGAAAAACCACCTTTTTGTTTCTTTTCTTTTTTTCAACCTTCTAGGCCCACTTGCTTTATTTCTATTTCCAAAGCAAATCTGAGCAAGAAACTTTGACTGGGACCCACTAATTATTTCATTCCTTTAGCTAGAGAGCAGAAACCACTAAACGCCTTCTTTGGGGATACCGAATAAGGCTACAGTATATATTCTTCAACGTCGAAAAGATCTGTTTTGCATCAGCTAATTCGAATCAATTTCATAAGCTGATTTAAACTCGAGACAATTCAACAGAATCCATTAGAAGCAAGCCACTTGTGAAAGGCTTAGAGTGTGCTCTTTCCCGCAGCCTGTAATAGGCTAATAGCGGTGGCTCGACTCTAGGTCGGAGAAGGGGAAAGACATCAGACGGGGGAGGGAGAGGGTGGGAGGTAGGAGACGACAGAAGAGAGAGAAGAGGGCACGAGAGAGAAAATTTTCTTTTCTTTTGATCGGTGGGCCCCGTGTGCTATAAATGGTGGTCTGGCCCACATCAAATTTACATCTGTGCCCAATATTTTCTCTTTGATTTAGGGATCTTTTAATCTATGTAACACCGACACTCCTTCTACGTGAGAGTGTCGTGTGGACACCGTGTCCGACACCGACACCCGTCCGACACTGACACCCGTCCGACACCTCCCAACATCCATGTCAGTCCCTTTGACCGCGTATCGGCATTTCGACACTTGGTCAACGCGGCCGACACCCCGCCGACACCCGTATCCGGCGTGTCGGACACGTGAAACTCCTTAGAAAAGAGGAAAAACTTAATATCGGCAGCTTGGATTTTGAAACCCGAACTGTGATCCCGTCGACGCTTTTCCCTTCCTTCTCTCTTAGTTGTGGGACTGACTCGCATTCTAAAAATTTAGCCTTAACTATTCGGCAATGCTAACTTTCAAATCTTTTATGAAAAATAAAACCTTCTAATCTCGTTTGGTATCATTTGATGGTACCATGCTTTTAACTTACCGTTGAGTTCTTCAGAATATGATATCTTTTTTTTTTTATAATTCTTGAGTTTGTAAGTAAAAGCTTTTTTATATTTAAAAAATATATTTAATATAACGTGTCCCCAACGTGTCTGATTTTTTTATTTTTGATAAATGACGTGTCGTGTCAGTGTCGATGTCCAACCTAGCTTTTAATGGCACTTTGGTCAAACCTATTTCATATTTTGGACATATTCGAACTGAGCCATAATCTTAAATCAGCCACCCATTTTGGTCAAAAAAATCGGCCACCCATTCTATTGGAGGAGAATGGAGAATTGATTGCGAACGATAGTGTCTACAAGGACCAACCACTAATGATGATGACGATGTAGTTTGTTTCCATGATTCTCTGGGCTCATTGCAGACGTTAGAGGATTAGTGAAAATCATCTTCGTTCTCTCCTCTTTTCATAGAATTTCTGAAGAGGCCCTTTGGAATATTTTTTTTTTTTTTTTTTTTTTTGGCCATGGTCGGAGAGGGAGTCGGTGGAGAAGTTTATAGGTGAGAGAATTTTGTGGCAGAATTCCCAAAGAGGGAATCAGCGAGCGAGAGAGAGAGAGAGATTTCTTAGGGAGAGAGCTGGTGGAGATCCTCCACTTCAATCAGCAAGAGAGAAAATCCGTGAGAAAAGAAAGGATGAGTGGAGAGAACTCGTGAGAATTCTTGTATGAGCCCCTCGGAGAGAATCAGTGGGTTCGTGGCTGAGTTTGGGGCTAGGGTTTTTCCAAAGTTGTTCTTAGGTTGTGAATCCCAGTGATTGATCCAATGACTCATGTGAACACTTGATGAATAATAAAATATGGATTGGCTCATTCAAGGTGATCTGTTATCTTAGATGGTCACGAGCGTTTGTCTAATGAATGGCTGAGATTAGATCATTTTATCAATGCAATGACATTTTGGTCATTGTTGGCTCTAGGCGGCAATTTGGAACTGAAAAAATTGGCTTGAATTTATTTCCAGAATCAAAATTTGTGAAGAAAACG
The DNA here is from genome assembly GCA_021437785.1 of Rhodomyrtus psidioides. Classification (NCBI taxonomy): domain Eukaryota; kingdom Viridiplantae; phylum Streptophyta; class Magnoliopsida; order Myrtales; family Myrtaceae; genus Rhodomyrtus; species Rhodomyrtus psidioides. The sequence continues at coordinate 3,934,182 of JAILYB010000015.1, read as the reverse complement.
CATAAAAATTGACGAATTTTGATTTTGGGTCATCGAAATTCGAAGTTCTCAATTTGGGAAAAAGTCATTTTCTGTAAAATTGACGATGCCAAAATGAAATTGGTATAGAAAAAGATTGATATGACTCATTTTCGGGAAGATGATCAAGGGTTGAATTTTCGAAATCTAAGTGCAAATGACACAGGATGACGTGCTCGTGTGAGAAAAAATTATTAAAAGATGCTAAATAACTCCTTTTGGTTTGGAAACGGGTCTTGTTGCAATAAAAAAATCCTAATCACGATTATTCATCTTCTAATAGCTTGTTGGCTAAAAATCAGGTAAAATCAGGTGACAACATGATATAACACGCCGATGTAAAGGCAAAATAGTGGAAAGGTTGAGGTTTCATTACACATGATAAATGAGTGGATAGAATCGAATTTGAGTTAGGCCGTAAATAGTCTAACCCAAATAGACCCATTTAACCCATTCATTACAATGCCAATCGAATGACCTGTATTTGATCCGGTTGGCCCCATATTGTTAAGACACTTTCATGTTTAATCCATTTTGGAAAAACTTACACCGAAATTGAAGTTAGAGCGGATAGTGAGCAAGTGCAAGATCGAATGAAGGCGAGAGAAAATGAAGAAAAAAAGTTGTATATGTGGATTATGTCCAAGTAAGTTGTAAATCCACTCATGACCCATTCGCGATCTATTTATGATACATTTATTGTATATAACTAACTCGTAGAACAATTCATCACATTGTGTATATATATATATTTTAATAGGCTTATGACACATTTTGATAGATCTCGTTTTAGGAAGCCAAAAAGCTGCAGGGTATGATAACTTGATAAGGACCGGGAGTTGAGGTGCCCCTTGTGAATTTTTCCTTGAATAAAGGATTAGATTGCTCCCGGAACTGTTGAATTTCAATATGGTGATGAAGGTTATGGCCTAGGTGTTGGGATCCAATGTGGAGCTTCAGATTTTTAAGTGGTGCAAAGAGAGATTTCGGATTAAACCAGGTCAATCAAATGCTTCGCATCGTCCACCCACCACTCAAAACCGTACATTGGCGACTCGGTGACGGTAAAATGATTTTAACCCATTCAAAGCAACTTACCCCGAAGGTGCAGTCGGCGACTCCAGTCCGCACTTTCCCCGTCCCGGTTCGACAAGGTCATGATCTATGTAGCACCGATACTTCTATTTGAAAAAATTTTGCGTATCGGATACTCCGCCGTATCCGATACGCTCGGACACTCGGTCAATGCGTGTCCGAACGTGTCCGAATGGTCAATGACCCTGACACGCGTGTTCGACGCGTGTCGGAGCGTGTCCGAACGTGTCGAAGCATATCCCCACGAAATCAAAATTGTGTTTGGGCTCGTTGAGTTCAAATTCAGGTTCCAAGTTATAAATTGAAGTATTTCGGGCCCAAGTCCAGAAAACCCTCTCAATCTCTCGGGCCTAATTTACGACGTATTTCGCTCGTTAATACAATTTATGGAGTATTTGAACTTTTTTTTAGTTTTTCACTAACATTTTTTGTCAAATATGAAATAGCTATGACATTTAGACCTATATGTGATGTTTGGAGTTCATAAAAATAATAATTTAAATGTACATATAAAAATATACATTTAATATATAACGTATCACAGTGTATCGAAAATCTTTATTTTTTGAGAAACCACGTATCGACGTATCGTATCGTGTCGGTGCTACATAGGTCATGATGCGCGAAAGCATGGTTGCCCATCCCATCTTCCAGCAATTCCTCTAGATCGGCATGCACAGTTCGATTCCCAAGACGCAAAGATGGAGAGTAAAGGGCGCCGGTTGTCGATACATGAGGCCTACTGCGATCCACGGGCACGGCATTTGGCCGAATCCCAATCAGCTTATTAAGGGACTTGATCAGGTTCAAGCCCGAGCGGCAGCTCATTTTTACAATCTATACTAATAATTGCAATGTCTGAATCGATGGAACCTCCCTTACCGTCTAGCCAAGCAACTTCCAGTGGTGCCCACGTTGAAGGAATCACGAAAAATTTCTATGGTTTTCTACCGACTCAATTTCCAAATTAATGGAAGATGAAAGCGATTAAACCCAGTGGACCATGACTATGGAGCCGTCAATTGGGCCATAACTTGACTAAGCCCACGAGGAACCCTTGGAACTAATCATGGTCAAAAAGCAATCTGGTTCAGCTTCCGCTCATTCGTCATGCTTTGAATCGAAAACACAGAGTCGAACAGATGGATTGAAATGGGATGAAGTACATGCAATTGTTCCGATGGCACAGTATTATCTAAGGGGAAAATTAAAAACATAGTGGAGGGAGTAATTCATATGCATACGAGTTCACGAGTCACGAGCTAAGAATACGGTAATAGTAGGCCGATTCAAGTCAGATTCTACGGTAAAATCATCGATTTCAGGCCACAGATCCACCATTACCAGGGACCGAATCCGCCATCATCCTCTTGAACTCCTCGAAGTTGACCTTCCCGTCGCCGTCCTTGTCCACCGCCTGGATCATCCTCGCGCAGTCCTGACGGGAGCACCGGGCGTTCAGCCGGTTGAGCACCAGGTGGAGCTCCTCCGCGGAGATGAGGCCGTCCTTGTCCCGGTCGTACAGGTCGAAGGCGTCGCGGATCTCCGCCTCCGTGGTGGTGGAGGAGGAGGACCGGCAGAAGGCGGCGAACTCGGCGCGGCTGATGAAGCCGTCCTTGTCGGCGTCGATGTCCTCCATGGCGCGGCGGATGTCGGCGGGGGAGGAGGCGGATCCGGTGGAGGAGAGGACGCCGGAGAGCTCGGCGGGGGAGATCTTGCCGTCGGCGTCGGCGTCGAACTGGTTGAAGACCTTCTGGAGCTCGCGCTCGCTGGCGTCCTTGAGGCTGAGGCTGGGAGGCTTGGATTCCATGACGACTGACGGCAGAGCTTCGATTCGGAAACTGATGGAGAGTAGAGAGAGAGAAAAGATGGAGACTGGCGTTTGACGCGTTTCGATTTCCAAGACGAGAGAGAAATCGCTGCCATTTAAAGTACGGCAAGACCGTATATTCAGCGAAGGGATCGTCAAAACCTTCTTCTTTTGAAAGGACACGTGTCGACTCGTCACGTGGCACACGTCGTGTCATCCTTCACGCGTCCAGTTTTGGATTAATATCGATTTGCACCACGTCAAGAATCATCCACGTTTCGAACAAAAAACCACAAAAAAAAAAAATCATCCACGTGTAATACTTCCAGATACGATAGAAACATTAAGGCTGCGTTTGATCGCCCAGATTTTTAGTCAGGATAGGATATAAAATCCAATGATTTTGTCATATCCTATCATGTGTTTTGTGAATCGCAGTAATAGAGTCGGACATGTTCATATCATATCATATTTACTGTTTGGTATATACGATATGTCAATGTAAAATGAATTTGAAAAAACACAAGCGAAAAAATATAAGAATATTTTATAATTCACTGCTGAATCTAGTAAAAAAAAAGAAAATATAAACATTTAACTTTTTGCCGAAAAGTTTTGCTTTTTTCGCGACATTCGTTAAACCTCAATATGAAACACAAGGTTATGGAGGAGAAAAATGTTTGACTCTCTTTCTGTTTTCTTAAACTTTTGATGTCAACTAAAAAGCTAAGAAGGAGAGTAAATTTCAACTATCTCGCTATTTTCGTAAAATTTTATAATAAAATATAAAGTTACAAAGCAATCATGGAACTTCCACATGAACTAGAGTTAGAGAGACGGAGATGCTATTTTTTTAGAAATTTCATTACTTCTCTTCGAGAATTAGAGAAATCATTTTATTTACTTAAAATCTAGTTTAGTCTACTTCATTTTTATTATTTTTTAATTATAAAACTTTTATTATTATTATTTTGACTCCATTTCATCATTTCTTAATAAAAATTTTCATTAAATAACAAACTGTACTATTATACTTAAAATATTTAATGATATAGATACTAAGTGTGTGTGTGTGTGGGCGCGCGCGCGCGCACATATACAAACTATATATTATAATAGAAATGAGAGAGTGAGGGAGAGGTGGAGGAGTCGGCCGAACACAAATGGAGGGAGAGAGAGAGAGCTTCATCCATTTCAAGAAGCAAGAGAGAAATGGAGGGAAATTGCTAGTGTGGTGGTTGATGGGGCAAGGACAAGGAATAGTGCACTAGAATGACAAGTTGGTGAAGAGTGGTTCAAGGGGAATTGGTCAAGTCAAGTGGTCATTCCATTCTTCCAATAATTCAAGGGGAAAAATGACCAAATGGTCCCTCAAAATTTGGCCAAAGAGGAGGGAGTGGCAATTGTCCAAATTGCCCTTGCTTGTTTCTAAAGGAAATGGCATTTATCTAAGGGTATAAAGGTAATTTCCTAATCGTCGATACGAATTTCACTTTTCTAAATGCTAATGGACTAATTCTAATCTTAACGGTCCTCGACGAGGCGACGTCCAATTTATTCCCGTTGAAATCCTTGAATATCCGGCCTTTAATCTCGAAGTCCAATTTATGGCTAAATTCAGTCGTTTGTCATTCCAGCGTATCTCAGACTAACGGGCGGCTCTTAGGAGCTACGCGTATCGACCCGCGACTAATGTCGCGTTTAAGAGTTACTCGTGCCACGGCGACTTTGGTTGTCATGTAATTGCGGGGTTTAATTGCTAGTCCCGAAGGTTGCGATCGTTAGGAATTGGTTTAGGTTAATTCGCAAATCATACTATGGTCGTCCGGAATCACCCGCGGACCAATTGCATGACACTAGCAAATTATTCTGAAACCATTCTTAGATCGACCTTTAGCGGTCCAAAATGTTTCATCGGCAATCCTTATGGTCAAAGTACCAACTCGTGGTTGAGTTCTTTAGTCCACGTACTTAAATCCTAGTTAGCATTTCCCTTTTGGTTAGTCGACTCAAGAGAGATCAATTCTGAGTGAGATTTTACTGAAATACATCGATAGGCATTCATTCATTCATAAGCTTCGAGATAAGGCCGGAATTCAGAATGTCACACTTACGCACAGAGTTTCGTACTTCGATATGCGAAATTATTTGCTTGTACGTCTCAGACAATTGTTATTATTTTTCTCGTCTTTTCTAATATATTTCCTACATTGTTATTTTTCATATTATCTAATATTTTTTCAACAATATCCCATTTATTATTTGGTGAACTATGAATTTAAAGTCGAATATTATTATATCTCATCCTATCATTTGGTAGAAATTGGATATTATAGTGCCTAATATAATGATGCAACCAGACAGTTCGAAACTCGTTTGATTGTGTTTTCATTATTGACCTCCTAAGTTAGCTTATCTAAAATAAAATAAAATAAAAAAACATTTGAATCCTAAAAAATATTAAATTGATGCAATCAACTCTTTCCGTTTTACTTCTATCTAATTTGGTTGAAGAAACATGTGACTTTTTTTTTGTTATTTCCACTCTCCTACTTGGTAAAACACAATATCGTTTTAGTCCAAATCTGATTTCTAGTTTAATTTAAATATATTAAAAAAGTAAGCTAATTTTTCCCATAAAGAGAAAATTGGGCATCGCTGCAGCCCCCCTCCATTGCCAATGGCTCGCCCGCGTTTGGCGAGGGTCATTGGACTTGGATCCCTTGCCATAGCTCCTTTATGGCAGGGTTATGGCAGGAGATCTAAGCCGTCCATTTAAAAAATGGACAGCCCATATCATTTTTTTTATAAAAAAAATAAAAACCCTTTTAATCCCCCCATATCAAAAGATCTCCACCGTCCAATTCAAAATGAACGGTCTAGATTAACTACGTCACCCCTACCATAAAGGTAGGTGATCCAGATCCAGGGTCGTCCACCCCTTTCATCTATAGTGGGGCAACGACGCTGGCTTGTTTTTTTCTATATAATGTAAATTAGCTTATTTTTCAACTTAAGTTGAATAAAATTTGGTTAAAATTCATATTTGGACCAAATGACATAGTTTGAATGTTATGTTTTACGTTTTAGCCACGTCAATGTCAGATAAAAGTGAGAAAGTAATAAAAAAAATCACGTCATCATTTTTTGTTAACCAAGTTTAAGGAAATTAATAAAAGGTCTTGATTACACCTTTTAAAAGATCATTCAAATACACCTTTATGTGGTAAACGTGCAACGTCGTCCCTCCGTTAATATAAGTTAATGGAATTTGCGGATGGGACTTTCAATCCGTTAAGATTGAACAATGGACAAAAAAAAAGTTGCACACTACATTATCCGCGTAAGATATTCATCTAAAACTAGAATATAGTTCACGTCATCAAATAACGACAGATACAACTAAAATTAAGAAAAAAACATTCTCCTCTTGCACCCGATGGTTAAAAACTAGAATACGAAAAAGAAATGGGAGCGATATTGAAATACTCGCGGCTGACAGCCGTCGAACACAAGACATGGCCTGAGCAGGCGAATGCATTGGCATGATCGGCGCCCGAGCAGCGCACTACATGAGCATCCTGGAACGACCAGCCGGCCCCAGGGAGAATTTCCGGGGGACCTTCCCGCATGAAAATGGTGATGAGACTCAACTCGTAGTCCACACTCCGCAGCTCCAGTAATGCAATAAGTGCAACCATGTATGCTACAGCGTCAAAACCCCGCCTCAGGATCGCTATATGGAAGTAGTATCAGTCGTATTTCTACGATGTCGAACCACACCAAAGAGCATTGTACAAGAGAGATGTTGATAAATGCAATGATAACAAACTAAATCTACTGAAAATTATGTGCAAGTGCATATCGAAGTGCATCTGTTTACATAAATGCCACGAGCATACACTGCAAAGCAGCCGATCAACATCAGACTAGACAAGTGCTTATATACCTAAGATCGCCGACCCTGCCTCTTTTCCAGCACTATGATGGCTAAGAATTCAACGTACATAAATTGAGCAACTCGAATTCTTTTGATCCCATCTGGGTTGCCGAGCAAAAATGATTTGCAATGTGTCACCTGCATTGCCACAAACGGAAAAAAAATCCCTTTGCTGCCTCTGTCTACATTGACTGGCTTCTTGTTCTGCTTTCCCTACATTGGTGGAATTTCATGTTCCTGGAGAAAATGGTCAAATTTGGATGAGATGATCCACAATCAAGCATGACTTCACTGGTAACAGAAGCGCATTTACTGGTTCCTGGTTGCATCTCAAGGATCAAGCTCTGCAGAATCATAGCTATCTGATGTCAGCTCCATTGCATGTGCAGCTTGATAGAGCACCAACCCCAGCGATGCTTAAGTTAGTCAACGTTTTGTAATTATACTCGGGGGTGTGACTACCATAAATTTGTCAGAATAATGACAAAATGACGAATCATATCACACACAAGTGCTACAGAAAAACTGGATAATTGCTCGAGCAAGGTCAGGGGATAAATGACAGCAGCAGTCTGAACCCCAGGAAGTTGATGAAGCAGCTGGATTTGAGTCGTTGCAAGACTTCGCTCGCAAGAGAGGCAGCACAGAGAGTTGAAGTCAGGTTCCTTTGCTAAATCTTCATGCCAAAAGCAAAGGCCATCAGCCCATGATGTCATCAGTTCTTTTCCATTGTATATTATGCACAGTGACCTAGCAGCAACAATTCTGGTCATACAACAGACATCTTTTTTTAGCATCTCTCAGGCCTCAGATGCATCACGGACTTCAGTGACGCTTCCACAGGTAAATACTGGGAATAGATGAGATCCAGTACCGTGCTTATGCTAAACCGGCAAACCTTTTTAAATACTTTCTTGATAACATCATGAGTATTTAAACCTTTCTACCCTGATCAACTCAGGCAGACTCCTTTCAGATTGCGACGTTGAATCCTCAGAGTGAGAATGCACTTTTACACTGCTATGTAATTTATCAAGAGTCCTCCATGTAACAGCATCAGGAGCTAGACCATTCTTCTTCATTTCACCGAGGATTTGATAAGCTTCTCTTTTCAAACCTAATTTACAGGCTTTATCAATCAGAATGTTGTAGCAAAAAATATTGGGAGAAACCCCAGAGTCTACCAGTTCATAAAGAAAATGACAAGCCCCGTCCAGATCACCTGATAGACAAATTCCTTTGAGTAGGGCTGCATACACGTAGTTGTCATGCATTTTGGACGGCCAGATAACATCGTCCCATATCCTCTTAGCTTTGTCTACTTGATTACAATTACATAGACCATCAATTATAATGGAATAGGTCGTGCAATTTGCAGCAACACCATTATTTTTCATGCTAATAAGTATATCTTCTGCTTCCTTTACTTTACTAAGTTTGAACAATCCACGAAGAACTGCATTGTATGTCACCACAGAAGGTTTAGTGTTTTCCGCAAGAAGAGCGTGACGTAATAAGTCTAAAGCTTCCTGGGATTTTCCAACATCCAGCAAACCAGAAATAACTGCAGTGAATGTCACAGCATCTGGAGCACAGAATTTACCCGTAATCATATCATGTACAATTTTTAGAGCATCTCCCACTCTCCCAGTCTTGCAAAAACCGTGAATGACCGTGTTGAGGCTTATAACGTCGGGCTGGCAATTACTTTGAAGCATTGAAACGAGCACGTTTAAGAGCTCAGTTGGGTTATTCATGAGACAAAGAGCTCTCAGATAAATGTTATAGACTCTTGTCCTTTGCACACCTTCCTTATTCAGCATAACCTGCAGGACTTCCCTTGCCTTGGGAAGGTCAGATTCCTGGCAAAGAGCTTCGACTAGAACCTTGTAAGTATACTCAGAGGGTAAGTAACCATACTCAATCCCTTCCTTTAACAGCTGGTAAGCTCTCATGCAAGCACCCTGCTTGCTAAGACCGTGAACGATAGAATTGTATGATGTTAAACTCGGCGGCAACCCTCGCTTCCTCATTATGTAGATGATCCTTGAAGCTCCATGATGCCTTCCAGCTTTACAAAGAGAATCTATCATCTGCCCGTACGCATGCTCCTCCGTGACAGCTTTCAGGCCTTGAGGCATGCTCTCCGCAATCTGAAACACTTCATTGAAAAACCCTTCTCTGCACAAACAATCAATAAGATCCGCAAAAGCAGCATTGCTCACAAACAAGTCCTCTTCGCATTTCATTACCTCCCAGAGCCTGAGAATCAATTCCCTTGCCCTCTCACCATCTCGCCGTCGAAGAAAACCACCGACCAACGCACTATATGTCAGAGAATTGGGCGTTATACCTACTTCAACCATTTCATCAAACAGCTTCTGTGCAGCTCTCACGTCGCCCACCTTACAATACCCATTAATCAAAGTGGTGTAGGAAACGCAGCTCGGACTATGCCCCCAGCTCTTCATATCCAGAAACACCCTATGCCCATAACCGGGTCTCGATATACAGCACCATTGATCAATCAAGCGGTTAAAATTAGTCAAGGAACACACGTACCCGGGCTTGACATCAGCCAAACACCTTATGACCCGCAACGTGCCATGTGGGTCGCGAGAATCGAGCAATCTAGCAACGATCGTGTTGCAGGTACGCTCGTCCGGGACGACATAACCAGACGAAACGCAGGAGACGAACCGACGGCGGGCCTCCTCGAACCGTTTCGCGTCGCAGAGAGCGTGAATCACGCTGCTGAGGTTGAGCGAGTCGGGTCGGTAGCCGCGGAGACGGAGGCGGTCGAGGAGGCGAAGGGCATCGTCGACGTTCCGGTGGTGGGTGCAGAGATCGTGAATCTTCTTGGTCCAGAACGGCCGGTTCGATACGCACACCCGGTCGGGCTCATGCTCGAGGGACGTCGGTTCGTGAGGGGGTGGTGGTGGTGGTGGATGAGTGGATTGGAGGCGACGGTGTCGCGAGGGTGGTGCTAAGAAGAGCGAAGGACGAGTGAACCTGGAGAGACACAGTTGATTCCTGGGTGATGCGAACATCGTAGTTTCAGTCGCATAATTTGCTTGAAGCTGAGACTGAAGAACAGGATGGTAGTCGTTCCTGAAAAATTCGCGCAATGCCGCGGGAAATATTTTGACATAAATACATTTTTCAAATGATAAATCATGTTTCGAGTCTTTCGACCAAAAAAATGATAAATCATGTTAATCTAATTATTTTTATTTCCTTGACATAATTTTTTTCGATCGGCCTTATATTCTCTTGATTTTTTGGTCAAATCATTATATATTCTTTATTTTTAGGGAAAATTTCAAAAAAAGGCCCGAAATAGCCTCGATTTCTCAAATAAGGGCCTAGAGTGAACATCATTTCAAATAAGGGCCTGAAGTGCTCAAATTATTTCAAAAAAGGGCTCATCCGAAGGGCACTTTTGTCTTTTAATATTTTTTGCTTTTTCTTTTCTATTTTTCTACTTTTCCTCCTCCCGTCCTATTCATCGTCATCCCCAGCACATCTTCGTCTTCTTCATGGCACCGAAAGACCATCGCCGGCTCGTTGCCCACTGCCATCGCTACCGACTCCAAGAACTACGACCTGTTCAAGTGCCCGCCGCCCGCGATGACCGGCCTGACCGAGATGGGTTTCCTGAGCCAAGCCCGGCCAGACAAAGTCTACGCCGTTGACTCCAACTCCTTCGTCGGAGACTCACCGCTTGTGTATTGCGAGAGGAACAGGAGCCTCGACTTGCTGTCGGGACAGATCCAGGACATCATCGCCGAGGCTGATTTTCATTGGAATGGGCCGTACGGTAGGAGCTGCAGGAACAACGGGCCATACTAGTTAAGTTTTGAACTAGGAATAGTAGGGTTTTACACCATAGAGAGCCCTTTTAGAAATTCTCAATGGCCTGAGCTTGAACACAGACCGAAGAGGGGTTTAGAAATAGTTGTGCCTCGGTTTTCATGTTCCTACAGGCCGACGTGGGATACCTTTCATGTCACTTGCAAATTCGATTTATTCCTCACTGGTCTTTTGCTCCTTGCTTCTCATTAGCCGCTGAGGCTCACGTTCTCGGTTCTTCATTCTACTATTACTCACTTGACCAGATCTGCAAATTATCGCATAGGGTTGCGTTGGCACTTCCAAGATCGAAAAACAGTCAAAGCTAAGCAAAAGATGAAAGTCAAGTGTGGCACGGCCTTTAGAACATCCAATGTCCATGATGCTTGAAAGCATATCATATGCATATGATGAAAAAGATTTTCGGCAGAGTCTGCTACAGGTTGAACACCATGGAATCACCGGTGCCATAACCAGAAAATCTCCACCTGCTTCTGATTTCACATGTGTGACTGAGATTTACTAGGCTAAGGTAGACAAAGACGGCGACCAGACATGGCACGGTAGGAGCATAGAGGAGGCGGAAAGCATGTGACGTTGCTCCTGTCCAGTCTACACAACGACCCGTTGTTCATGTAGCTCCTACAGTACGATCGTTGTTCTTGCTGCTCCTATAATACGGCCCACTCCAGTGAAAATCAGCCTCGGCGATGATGTCCTGGATCTGTCCCGGCAGCAAGTCGAGGCTCCCGTTCCTCTCGCAATACACAAGCGGCGAGTCTCTGACGAAGGAGTTGGAATCAACGACGTAGACTTTGTCTGGCCGGGCTTGGCTAAGGCAACCCACCTTGGTCAGGCCGGTCCTCGCGGGCGGTGGGCACTTGAACAGGTCGTAGTTCTTGGAGTCAGTAGTGATGGCAGTGGGCAATGAGCCGGCGCGGGTCTTTCGGTGCCATGAAGAAGACGAAGGCGTGCTGGGGATGATGATGAACAGGAGGGGAGGGGAGGGGAGGGGAAGGGAGGAGGAAAAAATGAAAAATAGAAAAGAAAAGGCAAAAAATATTAAAAGACAAAAGTGCCCTTCGGATAGGCCCATTTTTAAAATAATTTGAGTACTTCATGCCCTTATTTGAAACGATGTTCACACTAGGCCCTTATTCGAGAAATTGAGGCCACTTCGGGCCCTTTTTTGAAAATTTTCCTTATTTTTATTATATTTTCTTTATTTTTTTGATCAAATATATTTTCTTGATTTTTTTTTTGTTCGAAAAAATATATTTTCTTGATTGAAATATGCCATTTTTGATGTTTTAACTTTTAAGCTATTAAAGCAACAAAGCCAACGTGTATACACTCTAATCCCCATTGTCAACGAATTAAAAATGGACACGTCAAAACAGACCCAATATCTAGGTGGAGAGAAAAGTGCCAAAAAAGTCATAAAATTATATCATTTGTGTCAATTCATCCTAAACCTTTTATTGATGTCAATTCAATCTTAAACATTTTGTGTATGTGACAATTGAGTCCATCCGATCAATTTTGGCTTGAAATAACTGGCGTAGATGCTGGTTATCCTACATGGCACGGTTGACGCTGACATGAACATTTATATATATAGCAATATATAATCGAGCATGGGTCGGGCTGAGCAGGCTTTTACAAAAAACATTGGCCCACCCGAGAATCTTGGGCCTGATACTTTTGGCCCAAGGACCTGGCCCGAACCAAAGCTATTTAATTTCGCCGGACCGGCCTGAATTGAGAGTGAAAAGAGTGTTTTGAGCAACTTCTAAATTACACTTAAATTCCCAGCCATAATTATCAGATATCCAACATCTCGCAGTTAAATAATAAAGGGATATGAATGGGACTTTATGAAAGAACCAAATCAGATTTGATCTGGCATATACAAGTCCTTTGAGAATCTATACACGTAGCCATCTTCATAAGAAAACTCCGTAAACTCCCATCTTCATGATAAGAAAAATGAATCGTGCATTCTCAGTCTCTTAATTTTTTTTGGTCAAATAATTATATATTCTTTATTTTTTTTTTGTCAAATATATTTTCTTGATTTTTTTTTGGGTCCAGTAATATATTTTCTTGATTGAAATGTGCCTTTTTTGATGTTTTAACTTTTAAGCTATTAAAGCAACAAAGCCAGCGTGTATACACTCTACTCCCCATCGTCAACGGATTAAAAATGGACATGTCAAAACAGACCCAATATCTAGGTGGAGAGAAAAGTGCCAAAAAAGTCATAAAATTATAACATTTGTGTCAATTCAGTCATAAACATCTTATTGATGTCAATTCAATCTTAAACTTTTTGCGTATCTGCCAATTGAGTTCATCCGATCAATTTTGGCTTAAAATAACTGGCGTAGATGCTGGCTATCCTACATGGCACGGTTGACGCTGACATGAACATTTTTTTAAAAAAATTTACATATTATTTTACGTTTTTAATGATTTTTTTCTTCTTTTCTGTACAATTTTTTTTATACCAATCCTTCTCAGCCCCAGCCGAGGGCCACAGTGCCGGCGATGGTCGCCGACCTCGCTTGGGGCTGACAGGGGTCAACTGGCGACCCTCACCTAGGGCCAGCAGGGGTTGACTGGAGACACTCGCTTGGGGCCAACAGGGGTCGGCCAGCGACCCGCACTGGTCATCAATAGAAAAAAAAAATGTACACAAAAGAAGAAAGAAATGAAGAAAATAATATCCACTTCAGTGCTATTCGTGTCACATAGGACAACCGACGTTCATGTCGATGATTTCCGGTCAAAATTAGCCGGATAAACTTAGTCGAGCAAACGCAAAAGATTTAAGACATAAGTGGCATCAATGCAATAATTTTATGACTTTTTTGACACTTTTTTCTTATAGATGGACCTATCCTTTGAATACGATATCAAAAGCTCTCTTATTATTTTATTTTTTGGTCGCTCTAAATTTATTTCCGATGCAACGATTAGATTCAAGAAGACGGAACGAGATACACTCGTAGATTTACTGATAATCAGTTGTGACGGCCTGACCGGTGAGGACTGGACTGAGGCCTACAACTGGATGGACAGGCGCCGCGATCTAAAGGAGTGGAAGGAAACGCCAGGGTGGGGTTCGCAAAGGGAAGGGGCGAGATCTCCATCCGATCAGGAGCCACATAAAAAGGATTTCTATTCTCCGCAAGCCCAAAAGGGTCCGTTGCAATCTGATCGTCTCTGTTCCAGCGCTCACAGCATGTAGCAGCATAGCAATCAGTTCAAAATTCTCTCTGGAAGCCCAGTTGATCCAGGCACCATGGGCGACCCCAATCTCGTTCGGTCGGGCTTTACGGACGCTGCTGCTTCTGTCGAAGAGCACGTCGCGAGCCCAACGTCGTTTTTGTGGGGGCGGCTTGCTTCCCTCCTAGACAAATGAGCAAACAGGAGGAGGGCTCGACAGCGAATAAAAAAAAGAAACAAAGCACGCACCCACACGGTGCAAAAGAAAATATTCCCTTTTCGCATATCCGCTCGGGACATTCATGTGGACACATCTGCTTTCAGAGAGAGAGAGAGAGAGAGAGTGTGTGTGTGTCTATCATCCTGTCCATGCAATGGCCGACCCAACATCTGATAGTGGGGGGACATGAAGGAAAACGTCAGACTCTCTCTCTAGAATTGGAGCAGCATCAATGGCGATAAAGACGACACTGACGTGGGGCGTGGTCGTGGTCATGTGCTCTTTTCCTCCGAATTGTGCCGATTTGCTTGGCGTGATGCATCCCTATTCCCTACGTACTTTCGTTTTCCCCTCTCCCCTCACCTCCCTTTCTTTTCTACTCCCCTTTTTTATTCTTTCCTCTCTCTTTTTTTGAGAAAATGTATTATTTTTTCCTCCTCGTATCATAATTTTCAGATTCAACCAAAAAAAAAAAACCATAATTTTCAGAAAGGGCAGAAAAAAAAAATATTTTCGTTCCTCGCAATTTCGACTCGCGCGAATTTACATGTGTTTTTTTTTTTGTAAACGATATACACGGGCGATACTATGCACAATTGCACATCGATTAATTCGAGAAAGTAGAAACTGTAGTTATATTCCTTAAATATTAAATCGTGCCTTTATTTAATAATTTGAATTTTTTTTTTTAGAAAAGTTGGAGCCATCCCACCAAATAACCTTATTTCGATGTTCTTGAAAGTAAAGTAGGGGAAGATGCTTGTCTTCCTTGTTTCAAGACAAGTAAATGCTCACAACGTGGCAGAGTGATGGTAGGCATTTGCACTTGCAAGGCAAGAAAATGTTAGTTGGGTTGACCTTTTAGTGGGTTAACTTTGACAATGCCTCGAAGACGTGCCCAAGCGAGATATAACGCCGACCGTGAGCGAGAGTCAAATCATTTGTCTCCAGAAAAAAAAAAAATTAAGGCGGTTTGACTTTTTTGATCAGGTCAATCTCACGCCTCTTCCGGCAATTCACCACCCCCCCCCCCCCCCCCCCCAACCACGTGGTTTAAGGATTCGCCTTTGTCGCGGGCGGGTCTCGTGTGGCGGTGACTGACCACAGCTCTCGCCACTGAGCGAACCATCTAGACGAGGGCCAACCGAAATAGGAAACATCTCATCAAACTGACTTAATAATTTATAGGGTCCAAAAATATTACGTTACCGAGGTGACGCAAAAAACAAAAAAAAAATATCAATAAGAATTTTGAATTTCACGATTGATCAACTCATTTCGTGGTGGAGTGGAGATCAGACACACGATATAGTCTCAATCTCTCTCTCTCTCTCTCGCCGTGAAGCGCAAACGATCCCATATTCAGGCTACCAACCTAGATGTCGGCCCGCGAGATCGGCGGGACAATCAATAAGCTCGAGATTTACCTACTTAAGCACGTGGGACAAAGCATGAAAGATGCTTTGAGGGGGGGGGGGGGGGGGGGTGTTGTGGTGATCTTCGGAAGACCGAGGCGCGAGTGCAGCAGTAGCGCAAAGAGAAGCTTCAGATTCTTCCGCCATGGCAATGGAGAAGCATCTTGACCTTTCCGTCGCCTCGCGCAATCAATCGAATCAACTGGATTCCAAGAGGCCAACGCAGCCATGAACGGCATCGATGGCGACATTTCCATTTTCCTTCTCTGTTTTTTTCTGTCTGCGTTTTGTGTTTTGTGTTTGTGTGTTGAAGAGCTGGCGGTCCCAAGTTCTCTAATCCATCCGCGCGGATCACATCGACTTGCGTCGTGTGCTGCCCCTTCCATGTCATTGTCCGAATCCTTCCGCAAGTTCGTTAGGATCTATTAGCTTTCCGGGAGACATAATGATCGGAACTCGGATTTTTTAATCGCGAATTTGGTCACCTCCATTCTTCTTTTTCTTTTTCTTTTTGAGTAATTGGGCAGCGCTATTTCCACACTCTATACGACTAAATCCACCCAAATTTCACCAAAAAGACAAAACTGCCATCTATCACTCAATTGCAATTTAAAATTGGTGGGTCGCAAATTTATTTGCTTTCCTTTTTTTTTGAGTTTTCTATATCTCGGCCGCATTCTATTCACCATAATTAAGAATTTCATGTGTTTAGTTTTTGTCTATTGTAGAATTTATGTATGGAAGAGACTTGATATTTATTTTAGACTAATGAAATTAATAAAAAAATTCACCAAGAAAGTGAGCTTTTTTTTTTCCTGGGTACAGAACAAGTATCGCAGTGAATTAAAGACTCTCCAATAATCTCACAAGCGATGGAGGGGGTGTTCTAACTTCTCACATCCAAAGTCAAGTCATTGATGATCCGTCAGACTGCACCCTACCGAAAGCGTATGCTTTTGCAATGCTGCGGAACTCTGATCTTCGTCAATCTCCATCGGGTCAGGACTTGGGGATAACTTGATAAGCCCCATGTCACCGTAACGACTTAAAAATTTGATGGTTTCATCGAGGTCATCATCCGATGATACACGTAAGCCATTGATAGCAGCGCACGTTACGTGCATGTCTCGTCTGTCTTGTCCTGAAACAAGACGGGAACAAGTATTAGGCGGTGTGGGTCGGCCCCGACCCAGTCCGGGAACCGGAGTAGACGGACTCGAACCGGCCGGTTCCGGGAGATTCCTGCTGGAATCGGTCCGGTTTTTTGTTCAAGGAGCAAAACAAGCTCGGAGTACATTATTTTTCCAATGTGCACTGGAGTAGCTCTCAATAAATTCAAGAACTCTTGAGAAAGAAAACATAACATTTAAAAGAAAACATGAAGCTGCCTGTTGCCGGTTCCGAGGTGGATAGGTTCGTTAACCTGTCCGGTCAGATGTTCACAAGGCATGACAATTACCCTCTTCGATCTTCACAAGAAGAAGAAGAGAAGATCAAGGTTCGGTGAAGTTTCTTGAAATATCACGCATCATTTTGACTCAGGGGTTTTATGCTATTTATATACACGAGGTCTCTCTCCACTTATCAGTTTAAGCTTTTAGATTATACCATTTATGAATTATATATTTTCTAACAAAGTTAATTATAATATTTGTAAGACTATTCGAACCGACTTTATTTTTGCAAGTGACGATAATTAAGAGAGAAATCCAATAGCATAGCGTAGTAACTCTTGAATTGGGGAGATCCTAAGCGACTCCAATCTCACCTGAGAGTCAGTTTGCCCTTTCGCCCATGCAGAAAAGATTCGAGATCCTAGAGAAAAAGAAAGAGTCCGAGTGAAATCGAATCGAGTCGAGAAAGCAACACCATGCGGAACATTATAAAAGAGCGAGGACAACCTAAAGAAGGAGGAGGAGAAGCTTAGGATGGTGACTAATGTCTCCAAGATATTCGAAATACGTCCACATCAAATCATGCCCCTCCATCTTCCAATTGGAGGGACCCCTCTCTCTATCTTGCACTATCAATAGACATTCTAAAAAGTATGTCTTTACCATTCTAAAAAGTATGCCTTACCCTAGCTGTCTAATGTAGCACCTTAGTGTAGACATTGGGTGACCCATATCTTCTCCAATCCCCACACATAACATGTCCTTATAAGCTAATGCCTTTTTGTTGAATGTACGACCCCTCATTCTCAATAGTTAATTGTGTTGACCCAAAAACCCTCATCTGCTTATAGGTCAATTAGTATTCAATGAGTTTGGATTAGTGGATAATCTATAGGGAATTTTTATTCGAATTCCTGGGTATTTTTAAGGAGTTTTTATGGACCTAGTGCTATTTTTAGGGACATGATATGTTGAAATTAGGTCCCGTCGGGTCAAGTATGTATGAAATTAGGACAAATGGGAACAGGGCCGACCCGTGGCCACGTGACACCCACGTGCCACCGTCATGGACACGTGGAATGCGCACGTGACACGTGTCACATTCTGGTGAAGCTGCAAGCTGCTAACTCGTCATAAGCTGACTCTACCGCAAGCTGTTACAAGCTTATTATAAATAGTTTTGAATCAGTTTATTTGTCAGAACGTCCTCACTCTGCTTGCGGAATCATCTGGACCGCCGGCTGCCTTAGCTAGCCGTACGCCACTGTCCACGAATTTGGGCTACCGTCGAGCCGTGCATCGCTAATCGCTCGGCCGTCCACTGCCTTGGTTGTTATGACCGACCGTAAATAGACCTAGTCCGTCCTTTCGTCTTGTCTGCTCATCCATCTGATCATTCATCCGTTTGATTTCTCGATTAGTCGAGGCAAGCAGATCTCGATCCTTATTACTATGCTATATATTCGAGTGTTGGATTCTGGCGATTGATGAATTGTGATAAGAGGATTTGGACATGATTTTGAGATCTATTGTCTATGAGAATCGTGTTTTCTTTGGTAGGATTCTGATATCTCCTGTTGTTGTGAGATATGTTTGACTGTGTTGGACAATTATCAATTCTGTGTTGTTATAGTTGGTTTAGTCGTTTGGAATAGAAATCTACTGCTGGGTGTAATCCACTCACTCCGTCGTTGAAACCCTTTTTCAGTTCACTAGGATGTCTATAGACCCAATGCCTATATGGCAATGTCATTATGGTTATCCTATAAGGATTAGCCATACATCTGAATAATTTACTGATTCTCACCTCGAGATACCGTATTATCCAATCTACAAGTTGGTTCATTCCAAGATTTACATAGATGAAGGATCCCCTAATGGAATTGTGAAGAATGAGTTCAAGGCGGTTACTATCATGGAATAGGAAGATGGATAGGTCCTATAGCTGTTGACAAGCTCAATCCGTTCGCCTCTCGTTTCTACGTGATGAAGAATCCAGTTGAAGAATTAGATGAGAGTATAGGCGATAGTTCAGACTCTAACTCTTAGGAATCGGTCGGTAGTTGTAGTATTTTGAAGTAGATCACATCTGCTATTGTACTCTTCCCATGTGAATCTTGTAAATAATATGAGTAGTTTTATAAATATGTAATAAGGCATGAATGGTGAGCTTGAATAAACGAGTTATGAATAAAAGGTTGTTGTTTGAAATGTGTATTGTCTGGTTAGTAAAACAATGAAAGGCTATATTCTTTTTTTATTAGGCATGTGTCACTGGCTCACAGTTTCCTTGGCCGTGAAATAACCCGTGGGGTGCCCAGCGTGTCGTGCAAGGCCAGGCCAGCCCTTTTCTTTAGTTGTTCAATGGAACACTCAAGCGAATATCTTTACCATATCGAGCCATACCACGCCCAGCTTAACTCGGACGCCCTTTGTATCGAGCGATGACACATTCTCTTAAACATTACGACTGGTTTCGACCTACCATGGCCTCATCAGGAGAGCGGCATTACCTCCCGACCAATTTGTACACGGGAGGCCACGCTTTCAGAGCTCCTAAGGAATGTATTCTGTTTAATCTTAGAATTCTTAGTACAAAACCGATCTGACACTACCCCCTGGCTCAGTCGCTTCTTTACCTTATGCATCGCTCATTAGTTATGTTTTGGCATCAGCAAGTATCGCTTCAAGGACTTTAAGTGTATAATGACCACACGACGCCCGTCGTTCGATTCCCCATATTGTTCAAGGGTCACGTAACTCCCGGCCCATGTCATTCTCCTCCACTCATTTTCGCAACGCCTTCGTTACTGGTTCTGTAGGTTCCTTGGGCCTTTTCCTCTGTCAGAGGCGTCGCGCTCGCCCAATAGAACTTTTTCTCCTCGACATCAGTTAGCTTTGTTTTTCTTTTTGTTTTTTTTTTGTTTGGAAGGCCTTTCGGTGCGTCACCTACACGTTTTCAGGTGTGGCCGTTGGCCAACTGCCTTTTTTGTTCAGCAACACCATTTCTCACCTTGAGCTTTTTCTTCCTTTCTCTTTTATTTTAGCTAGCCGACTGAGGGTTTTTCTTGTTTTAAAACATGGTAGGGGACTCATCTTGAGATTCGCTGAGTTCAGTCCAAGAACATTTTCCCATTTCAGTGTGGAGTCAGTTTTCACCTATGCCCCCATTGGATCCTAGAAGTAAGTCGAGAGCCGCGCCTTGTCCAAGCCTTTTCTTTTTGTTTTTTTTTTGTTGGCTCCGGCAATTCACGCTCTACACTCGTAGGACCTGGTAGACCACAAGTTTCTACCAATTCAACACACTTACTAGAGGGATTCCTGCTCTGATACCATTTGTCACGGGCTCACAGTTTCATTGGCCGTGAAATAGCCCGTTGGGCGCCCAGCTTGTCGTGTAAGGCCAGGCCAGCCCTTTTCTTTAGTTGTCCCATGGAATACTCAAGCGAATATTTTTACCTATCGAGTCGTACCATGCCCAGCATAACTCGGACGTCCATTGTATCGAGCGATAACACATTATCTTTAACACTATGACTGGTTTCGGCCTGCCATGGCCTCATCAGGAGAGCGACATTACCTCATGACCAATTTGTACACGGGAGGCCACACTTTCAGAGCTCCTAAGGAATGTATTCTGTTTAATCTTAGAACTCCTAGTACAAAATCGATCTAACACTACCCCCTGGCTCAATCGCTTCTTTACCTTCTGCATCGCTCATTAGTTATGTTTTGGCATCAACAAGTATCGCTTCAAGGACTTTAAGTGTATAATGACCCCATGACACCCGTCGTTCGATCCCCCATATTGTTCAAGGGCCACGTAACTCCCGGCCCATGTCATTCTTCCCCACTCATTTTCACAGTGCCTTCGCTACTGGTTCTGTAGCTTCCTTGGGCCTTTTCCTCCATCAGAGGAGACGCGCTCGCCAACAGAACTTTTTCTCCTCAACATCGGTTAGCTTTGTTTTTCTTTTTGTTCTTTTTTTTGTTTGGAAGGCCTTTCGGTGCGTCACCTACACGTTTTCAGGTGTGGCCGTTGGCCAACTGCCTTTTTTGTTTAGCAACACCATTTCTCACCCTGAGCTTTTTCTTCCTTTTTGTCTTTTTTTCTTGTTTGGAAGACCGTTCGAGCGATTCACCCTCGGCTTTTTATTCCTTTCTCTTTTGTTTTAGCTAGCCGACTGAGGGTTTTTCTTGTTTTAAAACATGGTAGAGGACTCATCTTGAGATTCGCCGAGTTCAGTCCAAGACCATTTTCCCATTTCAATGTGGAGTCAGTTTTCACATATGCCCCCATTGGATCCTAGAAGCAAGTCGAGAGCCGCGCATTGTCCGAGCCTTTTTTTTTATTTTTTTTTGTTGGCTCCGGCAATTCACGCTCTGCACTCGTAGGACCAGGTAGACCACAAGTTTCTACCAATTCAACACACTTACTAGAGGGATTCCTGCTCTGATACCATTTGTCACGGGCACACAGTTTCTTTGGCCGTGAAATAGCCCGTTGGGCGCCCGGCTTGTCGTGTAAGGCCAGGCCAGCCCTTTTCTTTAGTTGTCCCATGGAATACTTAAGTGAATATTTTTACCTATCAAGTCGTACCATGCCCAGCATAACTCGGACGTCCATTGTATCGAGAGATAACACATTATCTTTAACACTACGACTGGTTTCGGCCTGCCATGGCCTCATCAGGAGAGCGTCATCAGGACCGAGTAGACCACAAGTTTCTACCAATTCAACACACTTACTAGAGGGATTCCTGCTCTGATACCATTTGTCACGGGCTCACAGTTTCCTTGGCCGTGAAATAGCCCGTTGGGCGCCCGGCTTGTCGTGTAAGGCCAGGCCCGCCCTTTTCTTTAGTTGTCCCATGGAATACTTAAGCGAATATTTTTATCTATCGAGTCGTACCATGCCCAGCATAACTCAGACGTCCTTTGTATCGAGCGATAACACATTATCTTTAACACTATGACTGGTTTCGGCCTGCCATGGCCTCATCAGGAGAGCGGCATCAGCTTCCGACCAGTTTGTACACGGGAGTCCAACCCCGCCTTCAAAGCTCCTAAGGAATGTATTCTGTTTAATCCTAGAACTCCTAGCACAAAACAGATCTGACACTAACCCCTGACACAGTCGCTTCTTTACCTTTTGCATCGCTCATGAGTTATGTTTTGACATCAACAAATATCACTTTAAGGATTTTAAGTGTAGAAGGACCCCACGACACCTGTCACTCGATCCCCCGTATTGTTCAAGGGTCACGAAACTCCCAGCCCGTGTCACATGCCTGCCAATTGATTATTTCTGTATTCCATGCACTTGTGCTCGTATGACCTACCTTAATTTCTTAGTGTACCAATTTATTAGGCATGCCTGCCAATTGGCGAGTGAACTTCATCAATCCCAATCGTGAACTGTGGTTGGTGGTGCGTCATGTATGCCTTGATTCTGATGGTAATTCTATCCTATATTTGCAATTACCCATCGACACCCATCATATACACTCCTACTTCCATCGACATCACTAAAAATGATATTTGCCAATCCGCACACGCATCGTGGTCTAAATGTGATTGGCCAGCGTGGCGCTCGAGAGATTACTTTCGCTGGGTTTTCACTCTATCGACATCTTCTCACTTTCCAAATAACAGAATAACCGTAATCCCGTCGTACTTTCTCTCGAGTGTCTCGAGATTGTCCGACACACTCGATGTTGAAAATTCCGGTAGAGGCGATCGATCCGGTCCATGTTTCCCATAACCAAGAACATCTTCTGAAAGATGAAAACTGAAGCCTAAAGGGTCAATAAAGATTGTAAGACACAGACAAAAAGGAACCTCAGATATCCTTATCCTTCTTTGGCCTTGTTGGCAAACCCAATTAGCCTAAGTGCCACTTCAAATTTACATTCAAATTCACCTTTGCATGGGGTAGTTGGTGAGGGTGGAGCCCGAGATACTTTATTTTCACTTGATTTTCACTCTATTGACTCCAAGCAAGAGAGTAAAGTAATTCTTCCCGCATATACTTTTATCCCAAGTGCATTAAGATAAAAGAGTTGGTGATTATGAAAATCTTCTTGAGTTGTCCAATAGATTAAAAGATCCAGAAAGAGTGAGAGAGAGAATCATTCATGCTTATCCTCCTCCGGCCACGATGGCTAACGAAATTAAGCAAAGTGAATGAGAAAAGAGAGGGAAAGTCTCATTACTCCTGCAGTAATTATCAAAGTGTAAAAACATCAGGAGCATCATCATCATCATCATCACCGCATTGCCCACTTTTCTTACTCAATTTTCCCTCACCTTTTTTTTAAATCTTTTCTACTTCCCTTTTTTGACTGCTTAAATTCATCCAAAATAGAAAATCAAGGAAAAATTACAGTGACCTAAGAGATCGACCCACCCTTTTTCTTTCAACCTACCTTTGACTACCAAGATGATGATTACACAACTTCCCTTCCTTTTTGTTTAACACATTTCCAACATTAACCATTCTAATCTTCCCCATATTGCCCTCCCTTCTGCCTACTAATTCCTGAATTTTGCCATGTCCTCCATGAACCCCAACATTGGCCACAACATTGAAACTGCCCCATGGATGGTCACCATCCCTCCATGCCCCATCTGCTCCACTTCATAAGCCCATGAATATGTAGTAGACGAGGGTTATGGGCAAAGCAATTAGCATCCCGAATATGACCCTGAAGTTTTAGGAGACATTCGCAACAAAAAAAAAAAAACAAATCAAAATTAGGACTTAGGGTAGATTATTAAAGGAGAGAATTTAGTACTCACGCAGTGCTGAGAATGTCTGGGTGCACGTTGTACTCCTTGGCAAAGACGAAGGGGACAATCCCTTGTGGAAGAGCTGCCTGTAATAATTTTTCCAAAGCATTGAAAAACAACGTTAACTATTGCCCAAGATTTCTTTTATTTTTAGTAGGTTTTTGCTTTTTCAATCCTAATTTCGGGAAAAAAAAAAACTGCTAGTGGACTAGGAATAATTGTGACAGACGTGACCCTTTTTTTTTTTTGGCTGGCAAGACAGGCATGACTCGTTGCTTTTTATAATTCCCGGAAAAACCCTTTATATTTTGGGATGGAAAAGCAAGGGAAGATACCCTTTTGTTTGGTTTTGCTTGTCAATTTCCTATGTCCAGCATGAACTTTGCTATTGGCAGAAAACCATTTATCTAATCCCTCTCCAACAAGAAAACCTCAAATGCAAAACTGCACATGATGGGGTCGAGCCCTGCTACTTGAATGAGAAAACACCAAATATGGCAGACAAGGAAAGGCGATAAAACTATTAAAAAAGCTTATCTTGCAAACTCAAGCTTCAATTTTCAGGGTGGCAGTGTGGTTTTTGGAGCTTTCCCATCTAGCTAGCTCAATAAGCAAGCGAAAATAATGACAAAGAACGGCAAAAAAGCAGCAGTTTTGGAGCTTATATCCAGTGAAGTAGGATTGGTAGTGTCAGAAGGAAGCAGAAGAGAGAGAGAGAGAGAGGGAGAGAGAGTACTTGGACAATGGCAACGTGCAAGAGGACTCCTTTGAGGCCAACAGCGATGGAGGCAGCAGCCATGACAGCTGGGCCTGTGAGGAATCTCACGGCCATGGCAAAAGCTGCTACAGAATTCCCACATGCTATGATCCTCGGTTGCAATGCCATGAACAGCCCTGCAAATTTAAATCAAATCCACCAAAAGAAAGATCAGAAACTTGATGACACTTCACTCACACCTTTCATCATCATCACCTCCACCATCTTGTGCATATGTATTAAGGAAAAAAAAAAAACAGAAGACGATCACACCACCTTTCTATCCATCACACACCCACTTTTAGTATTTGTGCAGACACCGAGCAACATCAAGGTGTGTATAAGCCTAGTCCCAATAGTCAATCTCGATTTAAATCTTGTTTGTTCTTGATCGATCGAGAAAAAAAAAAAAACCATCCTTATTAGCCCATTCGAGCCTCGTCCCTAATTGAGCAATCGGGGCGTTTTCTCATTCGGACGTATGTATTACTTAAATAGATAATGGACTTAGTTAACCGGATTCGTCAAATTGGAGAAAAAGTCTACCTCATCAACTCGAACTCAAGAATCCTATTGGATTCACTTAATTTGAGAAGGATTGTCCACCTAAGCAAGATCTAAACTTGGCTACAGTAACGGACAATGTGTTTTGTGTTGAGTGTGTTTTTTTTTTTCCTGCTTTCTTCAACTAATTTCTAATAATTAAAGCAATGCTAACAAAGTGAAATAAAAAAGAAAAGAAGAGAAAAGAAAGCTGTCAAGAGAGAATTTATGTGGCAAGTACAAAGTACTGACCAAGACTGAACATGGCCATGCCGAGTCCCGCATCTGACAGTATTGAGATGGACTTTGCTATAATTGCAGGCATCACCACATTCCACCTGAAAGTAAATGAAACCCCATTTAATGCACGTCTTACAATTTACAACCCCCTCAAGGAAAAAATAAAAATAAAGAACAGAACAGCAAAAAATGAAAATGACCTGAACGAGACCAGGGACCATGTGAGGCCAATCAAGCTTGAGTATGTGTTAGGGTTCCTGATGAGCTTCCTCCACACCATGATCAAGATGAGCCTGGTCATCACACTGCTCGGAGGCATTGCCTTGGGCTTCCCATCATCCACCTTCGCAGCCTCGTGGGTCGGGTTCTCTCTGTTGCCGAAGCTGAACTCGTTCCTCTCCAAGTAGTCTTCTTGATTCTCTCTGTGATTCTCCACTGCATAGTCCAGGAAGACACGGGCAGTGTTTGTCGAGATGCACCGGAGAAAGGAAAAAATGGTTTTTCTAAACTTGGGCAATGAAGCTTTCATCTTACCTTTACCAGGAGAAACAGCCAGCCTCACGTCCTTTGCTTCATTAGCTCCAAATTGATCATGGTTGTTATTTCCAAACACATCAGAAACTGGGGAAGCACTCGAGCTCCAGACAAACATGTGCAAATCCTTCCCACCATCTTCACCCTTTTGAGCCTGGCCATTAGGCTTTTTCGCATTATTAGCGCCGCCGCCCCCGCTTTTCGGAGAGAACATTCCCGGGTTTGGGACCGGGTAGTGAGCACCGCCACCCTGGCCATGATATTGGAACCTCGGCTTGTTCCCACCGTCTTCCTCGTAATTTGATGGCCTCGGCGTGGGGCCGCGCGACGCCGAGAGCCCATACACGTCTGCCGAGCCAAAGTTGGAACTCCGTTGGCCGGCCATCATGGAATAGAAGTCGGTGTGGTTGAAGCTGGACCCTCTTGGGGTGGGGTTCCTGGAGGACTGGAGCGAGTAAATCTCCGCATTGGTCAGGTTCGACGGCCTGGGGGTGGTCGAGGACAGGCCTTGTGACCTCCTTGAGAAGATGTCTGACCTCGAAGCATTGGACCTCCTCACCGTCACATGGAGCTTCCCGTCTTCCTTGACCTCGGCCTCCGTCTCCAAGGGCTGTCTTCCGTCCAACGACATGACGTCGGAATCGACATGGATCGAAACTATCGACCCCGCCGTGTCCGGGAACTGCTCAGAGATGAGCATCCTTGCACCTCGGAACTCGAACATGAAGAGCATCAGGGTGTACCAGATGATGCACTGAAGCACCACAATCTGGACCATGAGGCTCCCGGAGAAGTCCCCGTACATGCCCTTGAGCAAAGGAATGCCCATGACCAGCGTGTTGGGCAGAGTCGACAGGGAGAAGAGCGTGATAGTCCACTCCAACGAGCCCCTCTTGCTCACCTTGGCCCACACGAAGAGGACCACCAAGACGATGACTTTCTGCAGCGTGTCGGCTGCTATGAACTTGAAGTTCATGGTGTAAGGGTCGTTGGTGGAGATGAAGTGGAAGGAGAGGAGAGGGACCGCGAACAGGGCCACGAACCGGTTGATCCCGGAGCACTGGTCAGGGGTGAAGATCTTCCACCACTTGACCGAGCCGTAGGCCAGGATCATAGCCACGTAGAGCGGGACCATGGCGGTCATCACGTGGTAGAAGTCAATGGGCGTGATCATCTCTGCTGCTCAGTTTAGCACCCGGAGATTGACCGAGAGATCAATGGGGGGAGGGTCTGCAAAATGGGGTTTGGAAGAGAGGAGCTGAAGAGGGAGGAGAAGGAGGAGGAGATGGTGGTGGTGGTGGTGGTGGTGGTGGTGGTGGTAGTGATGATGAGGAGTGGCTTGAAAAGTGGGAGAGAGCATGTGTTTTGGTTCTTGAGCTTTGGGAGTAATAAGGCAGAGAACAGTGCAGTGTCTTCTCTCTTTTTAACTCCTTTTCTCTAACCCTAATCTGTTTTTGGTTGCGTTATATTATAAAGCTTTGAGAGCTGCAAAGCAAGCTTGCACTTGCAGTCCCCAAAGCCTGCTTCAGAGTTTGCTTATTTATTTACTCATTCATCTGTTTCTGTTTTTGTTTTTGTTTTCCTACTTGTTTTGAGCTTTGTTTGGATTCGAGGTTAAAAAAAAAAAAAAAGGAGAGGGGGGTATTTCTCAAAAAACAATGCTAGGAATATTAGATTGATTTACGAATTTAGTTTGCATAAAGCAAACTGATAAATTCTATGTCTATATGGAGTATAAGTCATCATTCTAAATATGCACAAACTTTGATATATCAGTCTTAAACCCTTTTTTTTTTTGCCAATTCATTCATATATATATATATATATATATATTCACATTTCTGCTTATTCAGTCCATTTGGTTGGCCAACACTAACGTAAACCTTTTTTTTTGTTAATAATATTTATAATTTTTTCTTTTTTCATTTTTTTCCCTAACCATTGGGTCGGCGAGGTCGTCGACCGAACCACGTCATCCACAAGCGAGGGACAAGATGTCATTAGCGCAAAAAAAAAAATAATAATAAAATAAATCAAATAGACTATTATTTTGAAAAAGTCTAGTTAGCGTTGGCCAGTCAAATAGACTGAGTCGAAACAAATGTTAAGGGTTTAGAATTGAATTAAAGAAAAAGAAAAAATTTAGAACTGAATTGGCACAATTACAACAGGTTTAGCACTTCTTTTTTTTGTAATTTTCTTATTTGAAGTGGGTTGGCTCATGATCTAGTAAGGTGTGAACACTCCGCATATCATGCATTGGTTCGAACCCATCTGTGGTCGGTCGCGGTCCCCTTTGATAGGCCATCTGTAAATCCGATCGTGGCACGGGGTAATCTCCCTTCCTCCTAAGCTTTTCTTAACAAAATGAAATAACTATCACTAATCTTTGTATTATTATTATTATTTTAAATGTCCATTTTATTTTTTGGGGGCAAAATGACACAAATAGTCCCTGAACTTTGGCAGAATGTGCAATTTGGTCCCTGAACTTTTAATTTGTTCAATTTAGTCCATGAACTTTGACAGAATGTGCAATTTGATCCCTAAACTTTTGACTTGTTCAATTCAGTCCCTGAACTTTTAGTAAATGTTCAATCCAGTCCTTGAATTATAGGAAAATGTTCAATATAGTCCTTTTGTTAATTTAAGATCAGGGATAATGTTGAACATTTTCATATAGTCTAAGGACTAAATTGAACATTTACTAAAAGTTCAGGGACTAAATTGAACAAGTCAAAAGTTTAGGGATTAAATTGCACATTCTGTCAAAGTTCAGGGACTAAATTGAACAAATTAAAAGTTCAGGGACCAGATTGCATATTCTGCCAAAATTCAGGGACTATTTGTGTAATTATCCCTTTTTTGGGCTGTCAATGGACCAATTGGCAGCAAAAAGTTAAGGGAAAAGAGATTTGATTGAGAAGAGAATACTGTGGATGGATTCGCTCACCATGCATAAAGTACAAAAGGGACCATTTCCTCTTCCGCTTTACAGTTTTTCTAAACCGTGAATGGCTCAGTTCATTACTTTCTTCTGGCCAGCTAGCCGAGACTGTCACTCTCCCTTGAGTGGAAATTTGCTCGTTTTCTAAAGTTCCAATACCTTAATTATCCCATGTGGAAGGATTAGTTGAAGCGACGAAAATAGCCAGGCAACGCATTTAAGCAGCTCTGATAGATTTTGTCGTGACAGTCGGTCCAATGGTCATATAAATTCGACATATATGTATGGCCAAACATGAAGTTTTTGCCTTTTTCTATAGGAAAATATCCATCTCTCTTCCATTTCTTGCTCACGAGTAAGACTCGTGAAGTGCTGTAATTTTTTTTTATATTTAAGGGTTGGGTCCGTTCCACGGAAAACTCCAGATTCGAAAAACATTTCGAAACGATGATTGGTTCTATCTCTTAGAAAAATTCGTTTACAGAAAGTATCTGCATTATCGACAGCAATTTATACCCATGAATATAGTCAGGCATAAGGACACCTCAAGTGCCAATATTTGTGTGCGGTGCTTACATGACAATTGTTTTTTCGGGTCATTTAAGTGCCAAATGAAAGAAAAAAATGTTAGAGATATGCCCTAAAGCAATTGTGTAATAGTCACATATTGGGTATATCCGTTGCACTTCTGATTTCTTATCAGTGGCAAAGACGTATTTATTCATTTGTCCAAATATAAATGAATAAAATCCATAAGATCAGTTGTAGCCGAACCTATTCTTAAGACGTTGAGAATATGTGTGACAGGTTTACGGTTAGACTGAATCTTTAAAACAGTTCCCGATCAATGGATTATTGAATGGATACCAATGATCCTGTTGAGATCGGTATGTTCTTAACTTCATAATTAAGTATCAGATACTTAAAGAAATGACGAGTCACAAGTCATTGGGTATTGCGATATCCGAGTTAGAACATAGGTGCTTGTATCGGACAAGTTCACTGAACGTGACACATATTGAATGATTAGCGACATGGAAGCTTTTTGCGTGGTCAATGTCTAATCGTTCATGCTTTGGTCTTGTGTAAATAATCCTTAGACCTGAGGTACAGTGTTGACTTGTGTGATAAATGGCTATGGTTCACAAGTGCGCATATTGGCGGGTCGTTGATTCGTCTCTGTACTTGATGGTCGTAGTTCAGGCACATACGAAGTCACATGTGTACGCAATATGGAATCTGTCTCCTTATTAATAAAGGTATGATGTCCTATGTGATCTGATTGTAACAATGCATTGAAATCCTCGGCCGGGGTTATGATTGAGAATGAAATGTTCATGTCTCATATAAATGCATATCAAGTTAGATTTGTACATATGATCGAATCGGTGGCTTGACAAATATTCCATGGCCTTTGTTCGATCGGGACATAGTTAGACAGAAGGATAGAATTACACTGTAGCCAAAGCTGACAGGTTCATAATGTTCTTAAAAAGAATTCACACTGTCTGGGTAGCCATGACATATTGCTAGATGTCACTCATGGCTTGTAGGACCTAGAGGATGATCGGGACAATCAATTCTCTTGGAAGTACTAATGTGTTAGTACATGTCTTACTGCCAGCTCGGTGATGAACCTAGGAATGTCACACACCTTAACCAATACATGACAACGCATTGTGGAAAGACGACATTGCAAATTTGTTTGCAATTATACCAATTAGTTGTGTTGAAATTAAATTAAATGAGATTTAATTTTATTTCTCTTTTTGGTCACTTGCACGTGTATATACGATGTACGCGTATGCTCTATATATTTGTACGTTATACGTATTTGTACGTTATACGTATTTTACTGTTAGGTAACCTCTTTAACTCATGTAATAATAATAATGGTTATTATTATTTTTAACACCTTTGTTAGTGCTATTTTTTAAATAGCATTTTTGTATTGTAAAATGTGAGTGCTAATTATAAATTGTGAGTGCTATTGTTAGATAGCATTTATAATTGTTAGTGCTAATTTTAAATGGCATTCATTTATGATAAATTGTGAGTGCTATTGTTAGATAGCATTTATATTTGTTAGTGCTAATTTTAAATGGCATTTATTTATGATAAATTGTGAGTGCTATTTTTAGATAGCATTTATAATTATTAATGCTATTTTTAAATAGCATTTTTGTATTATAAGATGTGAGTGCTATTTATAAATTGTGAGTGCTATTGTTAGTGCTATTTTTATATGGCATTTATTTATCATAAATTGTGAGTGCTATTTTTAGAAAGCATTTATTATTTGTTAGTGCTATTTTATAATACAATTTATTGGAAGGTGTTTTTGGCTATAAAAGGATGGCAAGAGTTTTGAGGTTGGGGTTAGCACATTTGTAGAGTGAGCAAATTTTTGAGAGCTTTGAGAGAAGAACACAAACACTCTCCATATTCTCATAATTTTGAGTGACCAAAATATACCAAGTTCGGAATATTGATTCCGTAAATTGGTTTGGAATATTGATTCCGCAAATTGCTAGCACAATTGTTGTGGAATTATTAGTCGTCTCCCCGTTCGTCAATTGGTGGTGTGTCTGAACTAGAGGCCCGACACTTGTGGGGCTGAGATCGAAGAACATCGAACCGACACCTCCGTTTCAAGCACGCTACAAGAGGTAGTCTATTTACTCCCTTTGGTGCTTTGTGATTTTTCGATTGAAATGCACGAAGTACGCCTCTGGAGATACATGTATGGGTTGTTATTTATTTCCGCTGCGTTTACTAATTTTTATTTGCCCGTACGTGTTACGTGAATCCCAACAGTGGTATCAGAGCCAATCCTTAGGCGTTTTCGTGCATTTAATTGATTTTTGTTCGTAGTAATTTTTGCAATACCATGGCCAATTTGTATTAACGAATTGTTCGTCTTACATGGCTAATGGAGGTTGATTATTTTATATGATAAATTAATCAACGTAGCAAAAATTGAGACTAAATCAATTTTGAATCGAAAATTTATGGCTATCTTATTTTACGTAAAAATTCTGAATATGATTCAACGTAGAATTTTTATTGTGCATTCCTAAGTTTTAAATTGTGAATTTATTACTTACATGGAAGGGTGGTGATCATGGAAAAATCCCTAATCAATGTGATTGATGTATATATGAATGTATGGTGATTATTTATATTTTTGGGGTTGTAATTATTAAATGGAGGCTGCGTACTCCTTTTATTTTTCATGTAATCTTTATTTTTAGCATAGTCAATTGTTGATGTAAATGCTATGAGGATTACGTGGAGGAGCCTTTTAAGCCGGCGAGCTCTTTGGGCCCGGTTCTTGAAGAGTTCAAGGAACCAAGAAGAAGTGAAGAGCGGCTCTCCGTTATTAAAATATTAAAATGATTAAATGTGGTCTCATTGGCTCGAGACCCATTAAATCATAATTCCATGATCACCACGTAGGATAGATGTTTATGTGATTGACATCTATTTATTTATTATGTTTACGTGAGCATGTTAAACCGGTTAATGTGCAAAGTGAGACCTATAAACGACTCAAAATCTCCTTTAATATATATTAAGTCGTGACGGGTTTCGGACTCGTGGCCTTCCATCGTCGTGGTTTGATCCTATATTATAGTGGTTGATTGACCGGTTATGGATACATAGGGGTCAATTGTCATTTATAATTGTGGACCAATCCATTAAGCATATGATGTTGTGGGGTTGAGACCAAACGATTTCCAATAACTGTTAGGTGAGGGGATCGTTTGTGTTTTCAATACTTACATGAGACGATGGGTAAGACTTAACTACGATTATGAAGTCAATAACTGTCAGGTGAGACTTTCATGATCTAGAGGCCAAAGTTATGATTGGGACTCGCATATGATGCGTTGAATAAGTTGATTCACTCACTAAGTTTATAGAACACCAATAACTGTTAGGTGAGGTGGACTATGAGCTCGTGGGACTCCAATCCCCACTAGTAATCTTTACCCAACAAAGATTACCGTTTCCCATTTTAAGGAGTATGGGATCCGTGTATAAATTTAGTGGGAGGATCTATTTCATTTAAAGGCCAAAATGAAATAGTTATTTTGAAAGACAACGGCTAACAATTTATTTTCTGCACAGATATAAATTACTCTGAAAATGGTGAATACAAACCCGCTCGCTTCAATACTCGACAAGAATTGTTTGACTGGTCCCAATTTCACCGACTGGGTAAGGAATTTGAGAATTGTTCTCAATTCTGAAAAAATCGGGTATGTGCTAGATGAAAATATGCCAGTCTCTTTTCCTGAGGGTGGGACCCAAGAGGAACGTATCACTTATGATAAGTGGCATGACGATGACTTAAAAGTTAGGTCATATATGCTTGCTTCAATGAACAATGATTTTCAGAAAAAAAAAATATGAAGCAATGGTAAATGCTAGGTCGATCATATTGCATCTAAAGGAATTCTTTGATGAGAATGGTCGAACCTCAAGATATGAGATATCTAAAGCATTGTACCGCATGAGAATGGCTGAGAAATCATCGGTTAATGATCATGTCTTGAAAATGATCTGGCACATAGAAGAATTGGCTAGGCTAAATCTTGTCATGGACAATGACTTAGCTGTGGATTTGATCCTCCAATCCTTACCTGATTCCTAGGGGTGAGCGGTTCCAGGTTCCGGGTAGGTTCCACCAAGAACCTGGAACCTACCCGCTGGTACAGGTTCCTCATTTTTTGGAACCTGAAACCTACCCTACATACCGCGGAACCTGGAACCTACCCTGTCACAGGTTCCAGGGTCCGGTTCCAGGGTACCCGGGAACCTATCAATTTTATTAAGAACATGTAAGAAAAGTAGTTTCAACATCCCCATAATCATTTTTAGTCAAAGAGTGATTAACAGTTTAATATATAAAAAAAAAAAGCCCAATGCATTGCCAAAGTGCAAACCATCATCTTTCAAAGCTAAGGGCCTGCATGAAAACACTTCATGCCCAAGAATGGCTTCTGGCAGGAAAATGGTTTTTTCAACTTTTGCTTTGAAGTAGAAGTTAAATTTTCAGCTTCAGCTTCAGAAATTGATTTTTGATAGAGAAATGCGTTTGATAATGATTCAAAAAAACAATGTTCGAAACATTATTAAAAAAATATTCGATGGCGGTCGGCCGCCGCCGGTCGCCGGCGGCCGGCGGCGGCGGCGGCGGGCTCCGCGAGAATGACTTCTGGAATGGAGAAGCTAGTTTTTTTTACTTCTCAAAATCAACCAAAAATCTTACCAGAAATAAAAAATTTTGCCAGAAGTAGAAAATCCTACCAGAAGCTAATTTTTTTACCAAACGGCTTTCTACTTCTGGCAGGGTTTTATCAAACGCATTTCCCTGCCAGAATGGCTTCTGGCAGGGAAATGGAAAAATTGAAGTGTTTTCATGCAGGCACTAAGTATCCTTGGGCAATATAGAAAACACATAACTTTGTGTCATTTTTACAATCACATGATTCCACATCAACAAGAAAACAGGGAAACCAATTGGGAAAATACACTGAAAATCCAATAACAGAAATAACTGGAAATCCAACACAAGAAGTCAGACAAAATGCATCTGCAGATCCCACTCACATAACTGGCAATCAATCTAAACAAAACCGATAGAAAAGAAGGCAGACATTGTTCTAACCCATAAACACAAATTCCTCCATTCTCACAGTAAGTCAATCATCCTAAACACAAATCATGATGAGATGAAACGAGCTACAAATTGCCAAATGAAAACCACATTGAAAAAGCTTGACACGAGCCTCCAGTTTTCTGATCGCAGAAGCAGAACATAGGCAACTCCAGTTTTCTGATTGCAGAACACAGGTAACTCTAGCTTTCTGTGGAGTACGTAACGTTCATTGCTCTATAATCATCAGCTATAAACTAAATGCATCCCAAGTTGTTTCCTCTTATTTAAACAGAAGCTCAACATTCAGTAAACATCAGCTGACATATACAGGCAAGAGAGGTAACAAAAGGCCCGAATCTCTCTAATAATTCATCGGTTCGCTGCTAGCTTTTGCTAAATCCGAAGCCCTCCAAATTTTCATGGATATTAGATTGTGTTGTGGGTCTATTGGAACCAAATTAGACCTCAAGGTGCTTCTTTCAGATATTGTCATCTTCGGCTTAAGTACAGAGTGATGGGGTCACAGTCTAACCATCTCATCAGCAAGATTTGTTCAAAATTTCCATTCATGAACCAAATCAGACCTCAAGCCCGCGCATCTCGAGTAACAAATTGCACAACCTCTCAACGAATATTAGCAAATTTTCAACAGAAAAAGCAAAGAGGTGTCAGATAGCGAGCAAAATCGAGGAATTGAACTAGCTGTACAAGTACCTGAGCTTGATGAACTCAAATCTGGACAACCTGGGTGCCGTCGAGCAAAGAAGAAGTTGGGAACAACTTTGGACGCCGTCGAGCAAAAGAAAGTTGGGGACGCCGTTGGAGATGTGGGTATCGAGGACAAGGCGATGGAGGGCGAGAGAAGGGTCGTCGTCGAAGGGCTAGGGAGGCAGTGGAGCCAAAGGACGGTGGGGGATAGCCACTCGAGGGCGTGGGAGATCGTCCCTCTCACTGGTGCCTACTGCCTTCCCAACGCCATCGGCTGCTGCTATTGCGTGAGGTTTCAAAGTGAGAACTGAGAAGGATAGAACTAAGAAAATAGAAACAAGAAGTTAGGGTTTAAAAATGCCGGATCCGGTTCCGGTTCCGGTTCCGGTTCGGTTCCATAGAGAACCGGGAACCGGAACCGGAACCGGAGGTTCCTTAGAATGGGGAACCGAGAACCGGACCCTATTTCATTAGAACCTGGAACCGAACCGGAACCACAGGTTCGGTTCTCCGGTTCCCGTTCTACCCTGGAACCATGCTCACCCCTACTGATTCCTTCTCTAGTTTTGTTCAAAACTTCCACATGCATAATATGGAGAAAACCCTTGCTGAGTTACATAGCATGTTGGTGATTTATGAGAAGGAAATGCACAATACAAGGCCAAATGTTGTGGCTTTGGCTAAGGCTTCTTCTTCAAATAGTAAGACTGTTTTGAAGAAAAAGAAATGGAAGAAGCCTATGAAAGCTGTTGTGCAATCAAAACCCAAGATTGAAAAAGGGAAAAGTCATTATTGTGGTGTCATGGGGCACTGGAGGAGGAACTGTAAGAAGTACCTCGCAAGCTTGAAGGTCAAGCCAAAGAACCAACCTTGTGAAGGTATGGTGTCTATGATTATTGAAACTAATCTTATGGTTAGTGCTGAATCCAGCTTATGGATTCTAGATTCTGCTGCAACGTCACATATTTGTATGTCTTTGCAGAATCTGGAAATAAGCAGGATGCTGGGGCAAAATGAGATTGTCCTGACATTTGCAAATGGGGCAAAAGTTGCTGCATTAGCTATAGGGACTTTTCGTTTATGTTTGCCTTCAGGACATGTTTTGGTTTTAAAGAACTGTTTGCATTATAAGAATGCTATACAAAACATCATTTCTATACCTCGTATGGGCAAAGAAAATTATGAATTTTCTTTTGCTGATGATGTATGTTCTATTTATTATAATAGAATGTGTGTTGGTTCTGGATTATTAATGAATAATCTCTATACCATTACAATGTCCGGTAATACGATTACCAAAAAGCAAAATAATCATGATGTAAATGCCATAACCAATAAACGCCCTAGAGATACTCCAAATCCAAAGTATGTTTGGCATCTCCGATTAGGTCATATTGGAGAAGATAGGATTAACAAGTTGAGTAATGATGGATATATCGATCCAATTGGTTTTGAACCATACTCGACTTGTAATGCTTGTCTTCTAGGAAAAATGACCAAAGCGCCATTTGTAGGACATAGTGCGCGAGCTGCTGACATACTAGGATTGATACATACAGATGTATGTGGACCAATTAATGAAACTGCTAGGGGTGGTTATTCTTACTTCATTATCTTTACCGATGATTGTTCACGGTATGGCTATTTGTACTTAATGAAGTATAAATCTGAATCCTTTGAAAAGTTCAAGGAATTTAGGTATGAAGTTGAGAAACAAACAGGAAAAAGTATTAAGGCTCTTCGATCTGATCGAGGAGGTGAATACCTTAGTACTGAATTCTTGAATTATCTTAAAGATAATGGCATTTTATCACAATGGACACCTCCTGCAACTCCAGAGCATAATGGTGTATCTGAAAGAAGAAATCGTACTTTATTAGATATGGTGCGATCTATGATCAGCTACACCGATTTGCCTATGTCCCTTTGGGGATATGCCCTTGAGACAGCTGCATATTTACTGAATAGAGTGCCATCCAAATCTGTTCCAACTACGCCTTATGAGATATGGCATAATAGGAAACCAAGTCTTAATCATATCAAGATTTGGGGTTGTCCAGCTTTTGTCAAGAAGCTGAGAACAGAAAAATTGGAGGCAAGGTCTGAACATGGTCGCTTCATTGGATATCCAAAAGAAACTCTTGGATATTATTTCTATTTTCACTCTGACCAAAAAGTTTCGGTCAGCAGGCACGCTTCTTTTCTGGAGAATCAGTTCGTTCAGGAAGGTGGTGCTGGGCGGAAAATAGTCTTACAAGAAGACAATAATGAAGTATCTAATAACCAAGTTCAGACACCGATCTCTGATTCAGTGGGAGCTTCTGATACACAACCTCTTAGGAAAAGTGCGAGAACGTCTCGTATACCTATTCGCTATGGACACTCGGTTGAAACTATTGAGTCACTATTCATTATGAATGATAGTAATCAATTGAATGATCCAAGCACCTATGAGGAGGCGATGTTGGACATCGATTCTGGTAAATGGCTAGAAGCCATGCAAACCGAAATGGATTCAATGTATTCCAACGATGTTTGGACTCTAGTTGATCTGCCTGATGGTATTGTACCAATTGGCTGTAAATGGATCTTCAAGAGGAAGATAAACGCTGATGGTCAGGTTGGAACTTACAAAGCACGACTGGTGGCGAAAGGGTATCGTCAAAAAGAAGGGATCGATTATGACGAAACTTTCTCACCTGTAGCCATGCTGAAATCTATTCGGATTATGTTGGCTATAGCTGCGCACCTTGATTATGAGATATTCCAAATGGATGTCAAAACGGCTTTTCTAAATGGTTTCCTCGAGGAGGATATCTATATGGAACAACCACGGGGTTTTGAATCTTGTGGTGAAAGTCGAAAGGTGTGTAAGCTTATGAGATCCATTTATGGACTCAAACAAGCATCCAGAAGTTGGAACATCCGTTTTGATGAAGTAATCAAATCGTTTGGCTTCATTAAAAATCCGGATGAATCATGTGTATATAAAAAGGTCAGTGGAAGCGCAATTGCGTTTCTAGTTTTGTACGTCGATGATATACTCTTGATCGGGAATGATGTACCAATGATATCATCGATCAAACTATTCTTGTCACAGAAATTCTCCATGAAAGATTTGAGAGAGGCAACCTATATTTTAGGTATCAAGATCTATAGAGATAGATCAAGACGATTGATTGGCCTCTCACAATCTATGTACATAGATACAGTGTTAACACGGTTTAACATGCAATGTTCCAAAAGAGGATTATTGCCTTTTAGGCATGGAATCCGTCTTTCTAAGGAGATGTGTCCCAACACTCCTGAAGAAAGACAGCGGATGGCAAAGATACCTTACGCATCCGCTGTTGGAAGCATAATGTATGCTATGCTATGTACGCGACTTGATATCGCGCATGCTGTAAGTGTTACTAGCAGATATCAGTCTGATCCAGGGGAAGAGCACTGGATAGCAGTCAAGAATATCCTGAAGTACTTGCGAAGGACTAAGGATTTATTCTTGATATATGGAGAAGGAGAGTTTAAAGTTGAAGCGTATACTGATTCTGATTTTCAATCAGATCCGAATGACTTTAAGTATACATCTGGGTTTGTTTTTACACTCAATGGTGGTGCAGTTAGTTGGAAGAGTTCCAAACAAAGCACAACTGCTGATTCCACTACTGAGGCAGAGTATGTAGCTGCTTCTGAAGCGGCGAAGGAAGCTGTTTGGATGAAGAAGTTCATTTCTGAACTTGGAGTAGTTCCTTCCATTGAGCAGCCGATTACATTGTTTTGTGACAACAATGGGGCTATAGCTCAAGCTAAGGAACCACGGTCTCATCAGAAATCCAAGCACATTGAGAGACGCTTCCATCTCATCAGAGAAATAGTTGGGAGAGGTGATATCGCCTTGCAGAAAATTGCCTCAGCGGAAAACGTGGCAGATCTCTTTACTAAAGCAATACCTCAATCTTTATTTGAAAGACACCTTGATAAAATGGGTTTGAGGTACCAAACTAGTTGGCTTTAGTGCAAGTGGGAGATTGTTAGAGATATGCCCTAAAGCAATTGTGTAATAGTCACATATTGGGTATATCCGTTGCACTTCTGATTTCTTATCAGTGGCAAAGACGTATTTATTCATTTGTCCAAATATAAATGAATAAAATCCATAAGATCAGTTGTAGCCGAACCTATTCTTAAGACGTTGAGAATATGTGTGACAGGTTTACGGTTAGACTGAATCTTTAAAACAGTTCCCGATCAATGGATTATTGAATGGATACCAATGATCCTGTTGAGATCGGTATGTTCTTAACTTCATAATTAAGTATCAGATACTTAAAGAAATGACGAGTCACAAGTCATTGGGTATTGCGATATCCGAGTTAGAACATAGGTGCTTGTATCGGACAAGTTCACTGAACGTGACACATATTGAATGATTAGCGACATGGAAGCTTTTTGCGTGGTCAATGTCTAATCGTTCATGCTTTGGTCTTGTGTAAATAATCCTTAGACCTGAGGTACAGTGTTGACTTGTGTGATAAATGGCTATGGTTCACAAGTGCGCATATTGGCGGGTCGTTGATTCGTCTCTGTACTTGATGGTCGTAGTTCAGGCACATACGAAGTCACATGTGTA
Source organism: Rhodomyrtus psidioides (assembly GCA_021437785.1). NCBI lineage: Eukaryota > Viridiplantae > Streptophyta > Magnoliopsida > Myrtales > Myrtaceae > Rhodomyrtus > Rhodomyrtus psidioides. The sequence continues at coordinate 3,894,388 of JAILYB010000015.1, read as the reverse complement.
CGCAATATGGAATCTGTCTCCTTATTAATAAAGGTATGATGTCCTATGTGATCTGATTGTAACAATGCATTGAAATCCTCGGCCGGGGTTATGATTGAGAATGAAATGTTCATGTCTCATATAAATGCATATCAAGTTAGATTTGTACATATGATCGAATCGGTGGCTTGACAAATATTCCATGGCCTTTGTTCGATCGGGACATAGTTAGACAGAAGGATAGAATTACACTGTAGCCAAAGCTGACAGGTTCATAATGTTCTTAAAAAGAATTCACACTGTCTGGGTAGCCATGACATATTGCTAGATGTCACTCATGGCTTGTAGGACCTAGAGGATGATCGGGACAATCAATTCTCTTGGAAGTACTAATGTGTTAGTACATGTCTTACTGCCAGCTCGGTGATGAACCTAGGAATGTCACACACCTTAACCAATACATGACAACGCATTGTGGAAAGACGACATTGCAAATTTGTTTGCAATTATACCAATTAGTTGTGTTGAAATTAAATTAAATGAGATTTAATTTTATTTCTCTTTTTGGTCACTTGCACGTGTATATACGATGTACGCGTATGCTCTATATATTTGTACGTTATACGTATTTGTACGTTATACGTATTTTACTGTTAGGTAACCTCTTTAACTCATGTAATAATAATAATGGTTATTATTATTTTTAACACCTTTGTTAGTGCTATTTTTTAAATAGCATTTTTGTATTGTAAAATGTGAGTGCTAATTATAAATTGTGAGTGCTATTGTTAGATAGCATTTATAATTGTTAGTGCTAATTTTAAATGGCATTCATTTATGATAAATTGTGAGTGCTATTGTTAGATAGCATTTATATTTGTTAGTGCTAATTTTAAATGGCATTTATTTATGATAAATTGTGAGTGCTATTTTTAGATAGCATTTATAATTATTAATGCTATTTTTAAATAGCATTTTTGTATTATAAGATGTGAGTGCTATTTATAAATTGTGAGTGCTATTGTTAGTGCTATTTTTATATGGCATTTATTTATCATAAATTGTGAGTGCTATTTTTAGAAAGCATTTATTATTTGTTAGTGCTATTTTATAATACAATTTATTGGAAGGTGTTTTTGGCTATAAAAGGATGGCAAGAGTTTTGAGGTTGGGGTTAGCACATTTGTAGAGTGAGCAAATTTTTGAGAGCTTTGAGAGAAGAACACAAACACTCTCCATATTCTCATAATTTTGAGTGACCAAAATATACCAAGTTCGGAATATTGATTCCGTAAATTGGTTTGGAATATTGATTCCGCAAATTGCTAGCACAATTGTTGTGGAATTATTAGTCGTCTCCCCGTTCGTCAATTGGTGGTGTGTCTGAACTAGAGGCCCGACACTTGTGGGGCTGAGATCGAAGAACATCGAACCGACACCTCCGTTTCAAGCACGCTACAAGAAGTAGTCTATTTACTCCCTTTGGTGCTTTGTGATTTTTCGATTGAAATGCACGAAGTACGCCTCTGGAGATACATGTATGGGTTGTTATTTATTTCCGCTGCGTTTACTAATTTTTATTTACCCGTACGTGTTACGTGAATCCCAACAAAAAAAACTATCACCTTAGTGCTAACGACAAGAAATTCCGACGGTCTCAATAGAGTTGGCACTTAAATAATTATTTTTTTGAAAAAAAAAATTGGCACTTAAGTGATCCAAAAATCAATCACTTTAGTGTCAATGGCAAGGAATTGGCACTTAAGTTATCCAAAAAAAATATTGGCACTAAAGTGAGCGCCGCGCATAAATATTAACACTTGAGGTGTCCCTTTGTCGAAAATATTATATATTCATTCATTTTTTAAGTGGTAAAAGTGATAATTTTTCAAAAAAATATTTTTAAAATTTTAAGTTTTCCGTAAAATAAACCCATCTTAAGTGCTCCTCCCCTGTTCACAGTGGATTTGGAATGCAGGGACACATTTTGGAATTGGAGCTAGGAAAGTGCAATAAAAGCAACCTTTTCGACCACAAAATAATGATAATAAAAGCCCGGAAAGCCAGAAGAGGAGGGTGAGTAAATTTATACCCCCTAACAGAAGTAAAAGAAGTAAGAGTATGGAGGTGAAAACTACGCGTTCTCTAGGGAATATCATACATGGCTACTAAAAAGATTGACCATAGGAATTAAGATTCACGCTCGGGATTTCGGGCAAATATTTGAAATGGACCGTAGGCAAGTTTCGTTAAACTCACGAATCTTCATTTGCATTCGGGTACTTGATATGTCTTTGATTGTCCAATCTGAACATGTCACTCTAATGAGAAAAAGAACCTAAACAATTAAAAAAGCTGGTAAGGATGACATAAGGGAACCATGAATTGGAAACATCAACCAAGTATGCCCCATTCCACCACGCAATTCTCACACCTAGAGTCATCGATTTCAATGGTCTAAACGGACGCGGATGTATACATCAGGTGCATGCAATGATGTCTCTCCTCCACGTAAATTTTTTACCTCATGTGATCTTATGTCTCTATCAAGGTAGGCGAATAATGCAAGGTGGAGTTCGACCAAACGCTAAGGAGGAGCTGAGATATTCTTGGTGGCATTAATAGTGGACTAATTGCCTTAATTAGGGAACATTTCCTAGGGCTAGGTGGCCTATTGTCCCTCATTTGCTTCAATCCTAGGTGAATGATGTCAATGGCTGATCTCTAAGCCTTCAAGAATAACACCCCCACCTTCTTTTTCACGGCTTTCAACTCCACGAAACCCTATTCAAATTCTTTAAACAAAATTTGAATTTCTTGAACCCCACCCATCTACAACAATGGCAATACAAGAATAGGCCATTTGTCTCCAAGTGGATTATTTTATAATTAAACCCTCAATTCTGATCATTGGTAATTCTTAACTTCTTTTTCTTTGTAGTGCTTAATAAAGTTTCATTATGCTATATTTAAATCCCATATAATATATAGTGCAATTTGCACCAAATCTTGAGTTCAGATATGAAGTGGTGGTGTTACGGAGCACTAGCTATGTAGCCCTCCTTTTCTCGTGAATAATTGAGCCTGCCTTAGCTTGTTTAGGGGCCTAATTAAGGGGTCTTAATCAACATCAGACAGAAGCAAATATTCTCAATCGATAATGTTTACTTGTCCCACGAGGAAAAAAAAAAAGAGATTTGAAATAGTCCTCTATTGCTTTTGGGCTAAAGTCCTACTTTCACTCCGCAGTATATGCTGACTCCTTTTTTTCTCTCTCGCGCCTGCCATGGTGGGCAAAAGATAAACACCTTTGCCTAACCCTAAACACATGAGCATCGTGCTGTGTTTGTTTGTCAATGAAATCGGACTAAACTATGATTCGACTTAATTAAGCTTGGTCTCGTCATGATTAGCGACCGTAATCAATATCTTAGGATTGTCTCTTCTGCCAAAGGATCAAGCAAAGCGAGACCGAGAAAAATTTAAAGGTGTTGGTATGATGCTATTTTGTGCTGATCATGTCTAATTCATCATTAAAGTTCTTTATGAGATTTACTATTCGTGCACGCGAACAGGTTTGTAGATTTAAGATGCGTTGTCACATATAATCTATATTGGATAATAACAATGGGAAATGCGCGATATTTTTCTTCCCCATTCCATACTCGAAAATACCACATATATCTCATCGGAATTTATAGAAATCACGTGAGAGCCATTGAATTTTTCGGATAAGTTATAAAATATTTCCCTTCCCCCGAATGACCAAACTCACCAACAAAATTTATCGAAACGAAAGTTCCTTCCATCTTCCCTAGCGCGGCCTCAAGAACAGAGTAGGGCACGCACGCTTTCTGAAATATCGAAAAGCAAAAGAGCTGACATGGCAAGAAATGATTGGCTCAGACCTTGGAAGCAAGGGGAACGATATGCGATGCAAACATAAATATATTCCTAGAAGTCACAAAAAATAAAAAATAAAATCACGAGAAAGCGTGCATTAAAGTTAATGATGATGATAATTTACATAGGGTGGCGAGGAATGAAGGTGAAAGGAGACAAAGATTGGCGTGTCAGGTTCACAAACCCTCTGGGAATTCGAAACCCTAGACACCATACCATGCCCCTCCTCCCTTCTTGTTTGCTGCACAGATTGCAAGAGGGGCTTTTTGTGTTCTTCCGAAAAAGTATAAAAGGGGCCATGAACTCGATTTTAAGTTTGATTTTTTCTAGGGTTCTTGGTGATTTTTTTACCTTATCTCTTTTGCCAAGCCAAGCCAAAACCAAACCAAACCCCAATCTTTTTTTTTTTTTTGCATGGCCTGGGATTTCTATAAAGGTTTTCTCTTTGGCATGTTGCTTGAGGCTCTTGTATTGATGAAAAGGGGGTGTGGCACGTTGTCCCAATTCATCTTGAATTTTCAAATGAAATCTGAGTGTTTGGAATATACGCATTCACTCGATAGTACAAATAGAGATATTCCCATCAAATTAGAGCAAGTCTTTTGGCCGGTTGAAGTGACTATAATGACCATATAGTGAAACCCGAACGTGACATATTATCGTGAGTTTCGTAGTAAAATTGCGCACTAAAATAGGAAGATATTTATTAAATAGAATAAGGATTTGATTGTTTTATTGAAAAGAATTGAACTTTTGACCACATGAACTATGTGGGTGCATGTAGGGGTGAGCATGGGTCAAAAGTAGAATGGGGGAAAAGTGTCAAAAAAGTCCTAAACCTATTGCACTAGTACTAATTTAGTCATAAACCTTTTTTTGGTGTCAATTCAGTTATAAACATTTTGCATTGATGTCAATTAAATCCTAAACCTTTTATTGATGCTAATTCAGTCCTAAACCTTTTGCATTGGTACCAATTTAGTCATAAATCTTTTATATTTATGCTAATTGAGTAATCCGACTAATTGATCGAAAATGGATGACGTGGACATCGATTGTCTTACATGGCACAACAAACGCTGACTTGGATATTTTTTTAATACTATTATATAATTTTAAATTACTTTTAAGCATTTTTTGGTTTTTTAAAAATATTTTTAAAAAATATTAAAAAAATCCACGGAAGCCATGTCACGTAAGACAATTGATGTTTGCGCCAATGATTTTCGGCCAAAATTGGCCGAATTGACTAAATTGGCATAAATACAAAATATTTAAGACTAAATTGGCACTAATGCAAAAGATTTAAGAATGAATTGGCATCAATAAAAGGCTTAGGACTAAATTGGCACCAATGTAAAATGTTTAGGACTGAATTGGCACCAAAAAAAGATTTAAAACTGAATTGACACTAATACAATAGATTTAGGACTTTTTGACACTTTTCCCGTGGAATGGGGAATATGACCGAACTGGCCATAGGAACAGGTCCGATTCCGGTTCCCCCACTTATTGGTTCCAAAAAAAGTGGAACTATACCTATGCAATTTAGTTCTCCATTTCTGCATAAGAACCAAACCGAGAATCGAAGAACCAACCCAACAAAGGAGAACCGAAGAATCGAACTTGAGTTAACCCTAAATTCTGTTTTTACACTTGTTAAAAATAATAAACATCGCCTCTCTTTTTAGATATGAATTTCTTAAAAAATATATTGTCATCGGTAAATTGTTTTTACGAGTTGAAGCGGAATGAACATATGTGCTGAGGTTTTTTAATATGTGTTAAGACAATTAATATTGATAATAATATAAAATTATTATTAAGTGATTTATTGTGTTTGCTGTTTATTTTTTGTTTCAGGTGGTTAAAATTTAGGGCAATTTTTATGGATAATTGAGGACTAAAGTTCTATTATTTAGGTTTTATCTTACGTGTTGTGAATTTTATATATATTGTTTATTTTATTTTTTGTGTCCATATTTTATGGATTGTTGCTATTAACAAAATGGGATTTTTGTTGTTGTGTTCACTTCATTTTGCTTAACTAAAATTGAAAAAAAAAACCAAAAAAAAGAAATTTATCTGTTTTAGGTAAACCCTAGACCAATTGACATTGCAGGTTCCAGGTTGCAGGTAAAACTTGGATTGACCTTGAAAACGCCCACCCCCAGGTGCATGATCGCGAGCCCTTGCCCAGTGGCTAGCGAGGGGTCACAGGCGCTCGCCCAAGGGCTGAGACCTCTTGCTGGCCCAAACCGAAAAAAAAAATGAAAAGAAAAAAAGACAGAAAAAAACTATTAAGAAAATAAAAATATGGTTAAAATTTTTTAAAATAAAATATTATTCAATTTTTACCACGTTAGCATCGGCCGGTCAAATTGACTAAATTGGCATAATTGCAATAGATTTATAACTTTTTTTGATAATGCTCCCCAACATGGATGTTTACTTTACTTCTTCCACATTAAAAGTAAGTTCCAGACATAAAGTTTTTTCTTTTTTCTTATTTGGGTAGAACTAGATGTAAAAGTTAATATCACACAAAAAGTACATAAAAGTAATTTCGCGTGCTAAGCGCATGGGCAAAAGCTTATATAAATAAGAAGCCTAATGTTAGTACGAGAATCCATGTAACCAACCCTACTAATTCCTTAGAGAGAGAAGAAAAAAAAAAGGGCCTTTTGTTGTCAAAGCACGAGGACGATGTGGGAGTGAGAATTCCTAATATTTTTGTCCTCCACACGTGCTATTGTTTTTTATTCCATTTGAGCCATGCACACGTGCTGCCCTTGAAAGGTAGAGTCTCTTAACGGTAATGCTAAGAAGGCAAGGCTTGCGTAGAGTTCTCCCCTTTCCCCCTTTGTCCAAAAGCTACGGCGATTTTCATTTGCTCTTTAAAACAAACAGTCGGCGGCGACTTTAGAGGATGGTTTCGGACGGCAATTCCGAGGATTACGGTCGCTATGAGAGCGATGAATTGATAGACCAAGAGATGGAGAGTGAATTTGCGACAGGAGAGAGGGGGAGAGACGAGTCATTGAGTCATTGATCCGCACCCGAGATTCAATGTCTGATGTGTGATCACAAAGACTTAGATGGAATGCCGCAAAAACGCAAACAATTCTAACGGGGAATCGCTTGAAACAACATCGATCTCGCTCATGTCGGGGGCTGGGAATTGCGAAATGGTCCAACACCAGGTAAACGGAAAGGGGTGTTAACCTGGCCTTAAATGTTCAAAGCTTGTCCCCTGGATAACACAGAAGAGCAGAACCTACTGGCATATTCTTTCTTGTACGGCGAATGATGGAAAGACGGACGACCGGTATATGGCCGGAGAGGCAAAGGGTGTTTAAATTATCATTTCGCCTAGTTTCTGATAAGCGATTCTCGCTCCTGCTATCATCCAGATACAGGTAACAAATTCGATTACATACAAGGCTGCCCTGTTTTGGCCATTCTATGAGTTCCGGCAAAAAAATCCATCATAGAGATCCAATTACAAGAGGACGCCAAGTCCTCAAACGCTTGAACCTTACCTCGAAACGGCATGTCCCTCGGAAATCTCTCTATAGAGACTTGGCACCGGGAAGGTCGATCCACTGCAACTGGATTTCCACCTCCCCGCATTCGACATTTTTAAGTCTGAGACACATGTCCTGGACGATCCTCCCTTCGCTCCATAGAATGCAGCTCTCTTCGGAGAGGCAGTTCTTCCTACACGGCTGTACTCTGGATATTATCGTGCCGCTTGGGAGACCTTCCAAGTCCATCCTCAGGGCATCTATGAAGGTGTTAATGCCAAACTCCGCATCCCCCATTTTGTCGTCCTTGGAGAACGTGTCGTGATCGTAAACTGTCTGAAAAATCAAGCAAAAAATTGAGAGATGGATTAGGCCATAACTAATTCTGTCTCCAATATGTCCTGCAGACCACTTCTATGCAGCTTAACGGATAAGACTCCTGTTGTTCGACTTTCGTCAACTTTCAAATCGAGGAAAAGAGTAAGGATCTTTAACAACTGCAATAGGGGTCGGGGAGGTTACAAATTTTAGGTGACATTACATCATTACAAGGTATCGTTCTTACGGGGCATTTGTTGCAGAACTGTCTAGTGGTTATCCATCATTACAACATTTATAAGAATAACACAGAAAATGCCAAATTTCTCAAACATAGAAAAAGAAAGACGACTGTCTAGTGGCTATCCATCATTACAACTTTTATAAGAATAACACAGTAAATGCCAAATTTCTCAGACATAGAAAAAGAAAGACGCAAGGATGTATCAACAGTTAAGCTCTCCGATGAGGCTCTTTTAGTGGCATCAACATGTTTAATTTGTTGGAACAAATTGGTTCGAAGTTCCACTTTTTAAGAGCGCCGAGCAAACCAAACTGATCACCTAGTGAAGACTACTACGGATTCTTTCGTCATATGTGTGTGCTCTTGTCAACATTATATAACAAAATGGAGAAGCACGCGTAAAAGATGCAGATGGCCAGGCTTCTGCGTTCGTACCCCTAGAGTATTCAAATAAGAAAAACTAGCAGATGAGTTTGTCCATATCGCAACTGTCCTTATGTAGTGTGAAAAACCAGACCACATCGAGTCTCATGTGAATAACAGCAAACATATCCGAAAGGGCAAAGGCAAATTGACTACTCTTATCTGTTTCCAGCCACATTTCATTTGTAATTAAAAGATTGAACAGCCGTGAGTTCATACCTTTTAACCAATAGATCAACAAAAGGCAACATATATCAAAACCTTTGGCATGAGTCTGTCAACTTCAGACCACATGTTCATTGGAAATGCCGAGAAAACCGGTCTCGTGTAATGGAATTTGGAGCCACTAGCCACGAGTCTTACCAGTTTGATAGGAATATCAGGATCTGAAACAGAGAGTGTAAGATCTTCATTCCACTCCGGATTAACATCCTTCTTGATTACGCGAGTTTTCAGTTTCTGCATGGAAACAATTTTTCCTCAGTCCAACAAGTAAAGGGCATCGATAAAAAGAGAAGGAATGCATTCACACCATATGAAGCAAACTACTCAAATCGCGAGCCTTCTGCTTCACATCCGGACCATACATTCCCATACGTATCATACTGAACCAAATTACTTTCTGAGATGTTGATTTACGACAAGCTAACGAGGATGCTACCTCGTTCAGACGAACATAATCGGCATAGCAATGGAACGCAATTCAAAATGTGAAAATTAAGAAAACGAAAGGGGGGAAAAAGAACGACGACAGCACCTGTTTACCCATCTTGATGACGATGTAGGGGTCGCTGGTGCGGACATCTCGGACGGCGAGATTAATACCCCGCCGGACGCGGATTCTGAGAAGACCCAGCAAGCTCTCAATGAGAGATGTTCCTGAGGAAGGTCTTGTTGTTGGGGAAGGCGACATTCTTGGTCTCTCTCTTCCCCTTTCCTTTACGTGCCTCCCCAAAGAATCTCCCTACAAAAGGGCGCACAGAAAGATTGAATCTTTTCTACGTGGGAGTGAAACTGGAATCATCAAGATGCATATGACAAAACGGGAAACTTGAGAACAGATCGAACGCTTTTTTTTTTTTTTTTTCTACCTTGATGTTCTTGAGGTGGATCGAGCACGCTTAACGATGGAGGAAATGGCTGTCCATTTCATGGTAGAATTTTACCAGAGAGAGAGAGAGAGCGGAGGAGGAGGAGGAGGACCGAAATTCCTGGAAGCGAAGAAGAGGAACGACCGGATGGCATTCTCGTGTGTTTTTGAGTGGACATAGAGTTTGATTGGAATTCATGAAGGGCAGCGAAGCAGGCGACTGCTATATTTGGTTTTTGTTAAACATTTTGCTAAACGTTTACTATTCACTTTCGGCAAATACTTGGGGTGAGTATGGTTTCGCGATCACTTGAAACCGTTGAAACGGACCGATGAGAAATCTATTCAATTTCATGTTCCAAAATATGTATGGTAGGCTGTAGATAATGGGGTTGTATCCATAGTTGTCAAGGCGTCGCCTAGGCGACCTTGGGCGACCAAGGCGTCCTGTCGCCTTGCTAGGTCTTCTCAAGGCGGGCGCCTTGGTCGCCTAGGCGTCGCCTTGTGGACGCCTTGGGCGCCTTGGACGCCTAGGTGACGCCTTGGGCGCCTTGCTGGTTTTTCTCAAGACGGACGCCTTGGTCGCCTAGGCGTCGCCTTGTGGGCGCCTTGAGAAGTACAAATATTAAAAATTATTTATTTTTAATAATATTTCATGCATATATTTACTATATTAAAAGTTATTTATTTTTAATAATCTTTCGTGTATATATTTGCTCTGTTGAATCATGAATGTAAGTTTTGAAGTACAAATATAAAATATACAATTATACATATATATTTAAAAATTTAGCTACATTGTCGCCTTATCGCCTTGCGGACAACTAGGCGGGCGCCTAATCGCCTAGGCGTTTTAGAGGCCTCTGCTCACCTTGTCGTCTTAACAACTATGGTTGTATCATAATCCGAATCAGAACGATCACACAAATAATAAAAAAAATAGGTAACGCACGATTTATTCAGGTTCACCCCCAAAATAGGGTTACATCATGCAAAGAGATTTCACTATGATTTAGGTTTACAGCTGCACAACTCGTTACAATGATCTCTCATACGAGCATAATATATATAACCTAAAACGGGTCCAAAACCTAACCCTATCCAAATTCCTTTGATCCCACAACAAACAGATCAACTTAAACACAAGCCTAAACCCATTGTTGTTTCGAGGGAGTTGCCCCCAAACCCCCGCCCGCTCATTGGCGAGCGGGGCAGTCGTCCGCTCACCGGGGAGCAAAACCCTCGGCTGCTGACTTGTCAACAGGACTCCCGTTTCGGGAGCGCTGCCCCTGAACCTCCGCATTCCGTGCGCAAGAGTCACATATCATCATATTATACTTTAATTTTCACTGTGACATCCCTCCCCTTAGTCCCACATTGCTTAGGGGGGAGGTCTTGAATAGGCTTATAAGCCTTGGGCCTCCATTGAACTTGCAAGACGCGTTTTGCCGAGCGTTGTGTGGCGGCGCCCGGAAAAGCAAAATCGTGAGGACTGTGTGTCTAAAACGGACAATATCTTGCAAGTAGTGGCGCAACGATGCGCGGTGGGCCCAGGCCGTTACAGTTGGTATCAGAGCCGACCCCCGACCGCATGTGTGGACTCCCGTAGCTGGGTAGCGGTAGTGGCGGAGTCCGCGAGCCCAGGCCGTTACAGTTGGTATCAGAGCCGACCCCCGACCGCATGTGTGGACTCCCGTAGCTGGGTAGCGGTAGTGGCGGAGTCCGCGAGCCCGTGAGCCCCAATGCGGTACGGGGACAACGGGGACGTTGTGTCCGAAGGGGGGGAGATTGTGACATCCCTCCCCTTAGTCCCACATTGCCTAGGGGGAGGTCTTGGATAGGCTTATAAGCCTTGGGCCTCCATTGAACTTACAAGACGCGTTTTGCCGGGCGTTGTGTGGCGACGCCCGGAAAAGCAAAACCGTAAGAACTGTGTGTCCAAAACAGACAATATCTTGCAAGTAGTGTCCAAAACAGACAATATCTTGCAAGTAGTTGCGCAGCGGTGCGCGGTGGGCCCATGCCGTTACAGTTGGTATCAGAGCCGACCACCGACCACATGTGTAGACTCCCGTAGCTGGGTAGCAATAGCGGTAGTGGCGGAGTCCGCGAGCCCGTGAGCCCCAGTGCAGTACGGGGATAGCGGGGACGTTGTGTCCGAAGGGGGGAGATTGTGACATCCCTCCCCTTAGTCCCACATTACCTAGGGGAGAGGTCTTTGATAGGCTTATAAGCCTTGGGCCTCCATTGAACTTGCAAGACGTGTTTTGCCGGGCGTTGTGTGGCGGCGCCCGGAAAAGCAAAATCGTGAGGACTATGTGTCCAAAACGGACAATATCTTGCAAATAGTGGCGCAGCGGTGCGCGATGAACTCAGGCCGTTACATTCATAAACTCACGTTGGCGTACCCAGTGTGTCGGTGTGAAAAACAAGGGTTCTCGAAGTATTTACCAACCCCAACAGCAGATTTCAAAAATTAAGAAACATGTTCCGACGAATAGATTTTAGTTTCTATGTAGCTGGAACCTAAAACCTGAAACCTATAACTTGTAATCAGTTTTTGTTTTTTTCTTGGTATATGCCTTTGCACGATCCTATGATATTCCATAATATCCAATGATGAATATATAATCTAGTATTATTAATCTCAGCTTCTATTTTTTTGCGATATTTATGACTAAAACTTTTACTTTGCTAATGTTTCGTATTTGTTCACGTGTCTAAATATAAGTAGTGGTCAGTAGATTGTAACAATAACTAGTAGTCATAAAAGATAGATTATTCATTGCAATCATTCAATTGAGAATACGAGTGAAACTTAGGTAGACTTTGGAACCGATCATAAGAACTGTGATAGAGGAGAGTCCAAGTTTCACAATATGCAAGGTAGGTTTCGGGTTCCAGAAAATGAAGAACATGTTCCAACGGCAAATTTCGCCCGAAGTCTATATGGAACTTAGAACCACTCATCCTTACCAACTACTAACAATAGTGCCTGAATTGATACAAAAACTTAAAAGTTAGTGCATCTTTTGGACAAGTTTCAAAGTTGGGGGCTAAAATGGATAGAAATGTGCAAAGTCAGGGACTTCTGTGAAAATAGCGCGAATATAAATGGTCTCTTTTCCCGCGCTTTCGTCACGATCCTCTCTGACGATGAAATCCACATCGTCGCAACGGATCTCGACGGAAGGCGATCAATGGAGGAGCCGTGGGAAGCGCTTGACGCCGACGACTCAGACCTTTCCACTTTTCGGCGCCCTCCCAAGCGCCGTGAAACCCTAATTGACCCCCCAATTCCCTCATCGGTTCTTCGACCCTGCTCTCGTCGCTCCTCCCAACCACCGTCGCAGAATCCCAGCCCGCAAACCCTAGTTTCCCAAGCCCCTCGATCCCCGAACTCGGTCTCCCTCCCTCCTCTCGAGTCTTCGCCTAGAAGAGAAGAGGCGAAGGGTGAGCGGCGAATACCGGGACCGGCCGGAGCAGTTCAAGCAGCGATGCAGCAGAGAGCTCGGAGGTTGTCGGAGGGTTTACTGATAGCTGGAGGCGAGGAGGAGGAGGATGTGACTACGATTCCTACACAGGAGTATATAAGGAGGGCTCTGGAGAATGTGGATGAGGACAGTGGCGATTTCACGTTCGATCCCTGGGCTTGTGCAGTGGAATTCGTGCGGCAACAAGGTATTGAGGTTATGATAACGAGTGAACGGGGGTTTGTGACTGGCCAATCTGAGATTGTGACTTGACGATTTTGTGTGCTTTGATTTATGCTTTCCAGTTGTTGGATGGCGAGTTTGTAATGCTTTTGTTGGTTGATTCTATTGTTAGGTTTGGTGGATGGTGATGGTCTGGCCATTGGGACGCCTTTGTGCTCCATTAAGAGAGGAACTGTCCCTGATAAAGTGTCTCAGGTCTTCAGATTCTTTATCCAACTTCAATTGCTGAGATGAATGCTAGGATTTTCGACTAGATAAATGCAAAAGTTTTGCAAGTAATAAATGGAGGAAAAAGGAGCAGCTATTCAACAAATTTACTTGATTTGGCTACTGGGTTATATTTACAAATGGTTTGAAAGAATTTGACTTTGTCAAAAATCAGGGCATACTAGGATACCGGAAACACACCCACCCAGTCCTAGTCCCAAATGCAAAGCGAATCTCAAAACTTGCAAATGGAAAGTATATTACTTTGTAGAATCTGCGAGATATTTTGGAAGTACTCAGGAGACTGGTCTTTTTTTTTTTTTTGGTAAGGCTCGGGGGACTGGTCTTTTGATTTCTGGTGAAAAGTGAAAATAAGAAATTTCAAACAGACTGCCACCTTTGCTTTCATATATTGTCAATACCAGATTGACAGAGCTGCGTCAAGTATCATTTGGCTACTTTGGAATCATCCTTTGTCTGATTGTTGTTTGGATGTGATTAGGTCGTTGCAATTGTCAAATCTTGCACTCCAAATGGCCTTGGTGATATGATTGTGACACTTAAGGTATACCCAGTTCATACTACTTAAATTGATGGGCTTTTCAGTATACTCAGGATGGCTCTAGGCGGAATATAGAACTTATGAATTTGGCGTTCTATATGTCAGGATCCAACAGGTACAGTTGGTGCTAGTATTCATCGCAAAGTTCTGAGAGAGAAGGGTTTTGCGCAGGAGATATCTGTTGGTGCAGTTCTAATTCTTCAGAAGGTTCTATCAATCACATTAGCAAAAAATTTAAACTGGTGTTACTATTATCTTATTTGATTTTCTCGATTGCATGGCAATCACTTATTACATGCTAGTTACTTGGAGCTTTTTTTTTTGGGTAAACAGTTACTTGGAGCTTTTTGCTTCTCGAGTAGCTTTAATTTTTGTGTTTCTGATTCTTCTGCTGAGGAGCTCATTGAGGTGCTTTGCTTCAGGTTGCAGTATTTTCACCTTCACGCGGCAGGCACTACCTCAACATAACTTTGAACAACATAATTAAGGTATGCTAACTCAGCATGTGGTAGATTGTGGACCACGAGGGGAGAGTTCTTGCTGGATCTTGGTTATCTTGTTACCGACAACAAACTTTCAGTCTGAATTAACAAGTTCCAAAGACCTTGCGAAAATTGACTCTGCAATTTTTCAAAAACTTGCACAAAAAAAAAATAAATAAATAAATCCCACAGGTCATCGCTAAAGACGGTGGACCTCCATCAAAAGAGAATTGTTTTCCCCCAGCTAGGGAACATTCTTCCAGTTTGGGTAGGTCTTCAGTCTCATATGCTCAATTGGTAAAAATTCCTCTTAAGTTCTTGAACCGTTTTTAATACATCCATTGTTTTACTGATTAAGACTTGGATTGGCAGAGATACAGGAAAAATTGAGCACGCAAGAGAAAGCATCGTCCCGGTTAAGGGGGAGAATAGAGGGAATCTTGAGTAGTTTAAAGCAAGCTACTAATACGCAGTATGAACAGTCTGGCGGGGTACAAGGGACTGACTCTTGCAGCGACCGAACTAGAAGAAACCATGACGTTTCTGTGGTAAACGAACCGTCCCCAGCAGCATATGATGAGACAAGCCAATTTAGGGCAGATAGGAGTGGTGTGACTCCGGGTTGTTCTACATCAGAAAACACCAAGTGCAACGACAGCAGGTTGGGCATTGCGGAAGTTTCTGATGATAAAGATGGCGTTAGTGTAGATGGAATGAGGAAGCAGCAGCAGCAGCCTAGTTCAAGAGCTTCGCTCCCGCAGTGGACTGATGAACAACTAGAGGAGCTCATGGACTGCGAGTGACGACAAACATACTCAAAGATCCTTTGGATGACCAATGCTTTGCTTACAACATGGCACTGAACAAGATGAATTGCTTCTTCGGTGAGTCGAAGATTTTTGTTTGCTCATTTCGTCTTCCTCCCTGACCCTGGTATCCCTTTTCAACGTTATAGCGTCACTTCGTTTTCCCTATAATCCAGATGAATCCGGAATGTGAAGAACATAATCCTACAGTTTCTTGAGATTCTTATTTTCGCATCAGGCCCACATAGGATAGGTATTCAGCAACTGGGAATCTCGCGCGATTGTGCTGATTCATTTCGCATCCTGAATGAAATCTGTCTCCTTGGAGCAAATAAATTCGTGACTGGGGATATGAGATTAGATTACTTAGGGTGGCGTCAAAAGGACATCCACTTAAAACAAGTGGAAATTTATTCTAAATACTCGACAATGCATCAATCGGAAGAAAAGAACAGAACATAACAGAAAAAGGAAGAAAACAAGGCTGCTTGTGAAGATCTTAAAGAGGTGCGTGTCGAACGTGGAGGCATCCAGTCTGGGTAGACTTCGAGCAGATTCTCTCTTTAATCCCGGGGAGTGTAGACTGCATGACCAGACCTTGATGGTCAAAATACAATGATCAAATCACAAATGAAAGAAGTTTCTTATGCAGTGCCGCGGATACACCAGCACCGAAATACGATAGAAGGGTAGTTGGTTAAGAAGCAGTGAAGACAGAAGACACAAAGTTAATTAGTAAAAACGAGAAAAAGCTGTTACAATAACAATTATGAGTAGAGTATGAATTAATGGGTTGAGCAGACAAAGATCATGCCACATAGCTCGAATTACCAACTCAAGTGAAATATGTCAACCAAAACAACATTGGATCATACATACAAATTGGCTCGACGAGAACAAGACCTGCTGAACCAGAATTCAATAACGTATACCCTCTTTTGACCTCTTGACTCTACCATCGGGGCGAAAAAATGGTTCTCATCTTTCCTACGTAGCACGCTGAATAGGATGTCGGCATTCAGATTTAACTGATGAACTGCGTGCGGGTGGCTGTATCAGCAAATTGGACTCCTCGATGCAGAATGGAGCTGGTGCAGGATGCAAGATGAGAACCTCGCACTCAAAAATCACAGAAGCTTGACCAGACCGGTTTATGCCTACAGAAACAACTTCCTCAATCGCTCAGCAGAAAGTGATGCTCTTTTGTTTGTTGGTTCGAGAACCAGTGCATAGCTGAAGTCTGCAGAACGCAAAGAGGAAGAAATCTTTAGTCATCAAGACCTGAGATAAACAGAGAAGCGCTGCAATGTCAAAAACTAGCTAGCAATATGCCCCATAGTCCAAGAAGCACCGACACTCTCTGAGAGCCTATGTGTCGTGTCGTGTCACTCTCCGACATGCAACAAACACTAGGTCAGCGCTCCAAATGTGCTAGCGAAACGCAAGTCTTTCTTCCAGACATGTGCATGGTGTCAATTTTAAGCATTTTCAATAAATTCATGTCAAAATGTAAATTTATCAAATATGTATACTTAAGTCATACATCCAGCTACCCCAAAATTAATATACCTAATCATCCAAAAAAAAACTAATCGTAAATCCCCGAAAGAATAAAAAGAAGGAAATCGTCGATTATATATTTATATACATATATAAAATATACATTTAAACGTATCACGTGTCAAGATTATTTATTTTTTTAGAAATGACGTGTCGGCGTATGGTGTCATGTCGCGTGCTAGTGCTACTTAGCCCGTAATGTGCTCTTGTTAGTTGAATGGTATTGAGCATTGGACTATAGCGAATCAATATACAGTTTTTTCTATGATCCTAACAAAGGACTGTCCAAACAACTTGACATGAAACACAAGAAAAGTGTCAAAGTCGTCATAAACCTAACGAAATTGATGCCAATTTAATCTTAGAACTTTTGACATTGAGCCAATTCAGTACTTCCGGTTAATTTTGGTCGGATGTTCTTGTCGTGGAAACCAGCTAACCTACTTGACACGGCCAGTGCTGACGTTAACATTTTTAATAATATTAACAATTTTCAAAAAAAATGTTTCTTTTTCTTTCTGCCTTATTTTCTTGCTTTCTGTTTTCTTGCTTTCTTTTTTCCTCCTCTTTCCAAGTGGCCAGCATGGCCATGGCCGGCAAGGGCAATCTCACTGAGCATTGCCTGGGCAAGGGCGGCCTCGCGAGCATTCACTGCGCGCCAGGGCAGTGTCACCAAGGCCAGGGCAAGGCCAACCCTCGCCTCGGCGAGGCCAGCCCTCACCGGCCACCGAGAAAAAGAGAAAAAAATAAAATAAAGGAAAAAAATGAACAAAAAAATAAAAGCTCAAAAACTATAAAATATTATTTTAAAAATGTACATGTCAGCGCTGGCCGTGCCCCGTAGACCGGCCGACGTCCACATCAACAATATCCAACTAAAATTAGCTGGAAAGACTGAATTGGCTCAAGGTCAAAAGGTTTAGGACTAAATTGGCACTATTAAAAGGTTTAAGACTAAATTAGCACAAGTGCAATAGGTTTAGGAATTTTCTAACACTTTTCCCCGTGAACCACGATTGTGTCAAAAAGTGGCTTATTCTTTTCTTTTCTTTTTCTGCAAAATTAAGAAACCACTTAGTCCAAGTAACAAAATTACCCTTTCAATCACGTTATATTCCTCTAAGATCTACAATCCAACATTACCATGAAATAAATGTTATCTTACACTAAAATTTTGCCATATAATTGACCAAGATTATTTAGAGAAACGCGACAGTCCAAATAGCAGCCCGTGTTTCCTAGTTTTTTACTCGATCTGTAGCTCATGGCTAGCAAACATTACTTAGCATATAGATCAAATCAGCAGTATTACAAATTGAACATCATGAGATCCAGTTGCTTACCTTCAATCGCTTCCTTGTAGTAGCCAAGCATCTCTCTTGCTGTGCCTCGACGCAAGTAGGCCTTTACGTTCTGGAGATTTTATGAAAAACCCAAAACTCAGGGACACTTTATAAGACTTTTTAAGATACAACCAGAAAAAAGTACTTGTCTATCTTAGTAAATCTACACATGCATTCACGCACATGGGAAGGGAAAGAAATATAGAAGTGTCTCGGGAACAAAAGATAATTTGTCCACATCCAAATTTATACAGGAAATAAAGACTCCGGGACTCCCGTTTGCTAGAAAACTTACTGCCCACAAAAATGATGTGTTTTGCAAAATAACAAAAATAATTTCTACTTTCCATTATATAGGTCACTACAGACTTATATGGAAGTTGGTCCACATTATAAATGCTCATCCTTTATCCTGCTGTCGCTGTTTGGAAAGATCTAGACTCCCAGCACGATAATAAAGGGATCATGCTCCAGAAGACGACCCATTTGAAGGACAAACTTGCATCAAAACCACCTAGCAGGATCTGACATTCTGATATTTAGAACATCCTTGGAAGACAAATAATAGAAGTGACTTGATTTTGTTTCCTTTTTGATGGAATTTCCTATGCCAGGAAAAAGGAGGGGACAAAGTTCTCTATAACATGCCATTTGAAGAAACCAACTAACCCCTTAGATAAAACACCTGGATCAATAGCACATCAGTGTTTCAACTGATTCATTTTGTCTTGCATACTCCACAACCACATCTTAGGAAGACTGCATCTCATCACTACAGAAACATGAAAAGCAGGGCCTAAGCCGCTATCACTGAGCTTTGCACCGACTGTTCTCAAGAAGAAAGGTTACCTTTTTATCAAGACTGATGGCTTTTGTACAATCTGCCTCAGCTTGAAGATAACTGAAAATCAGAGAAGTCAAAGTATAACTAAGTATTCAAAGACATGAATATACATTGAAGCTTTAACATCAACCATGATGGTACCTTCCGAGTTCTAGATATGCTGCTGCCCTGTTGCTATAATATGTAGCATTATTGCCACTTAGCTTGATAGCTTCCGTATAAAAACTAATTGCCTTCTGCCACTGTTTTTCTTTAAAAGCTTGGTTTCCCTAGAAAAGACACAAAAGATGGTCAGATTCGAAATGAGAAACACAAGGCACAACACATCAGAGTAGTCTTTTTAGTCATCTTTCTCTATCACAATCAAATTAACGCAAAGTTAACATTAAGTAAACATATAAACCAATACGTTTTATATGCAAATTACATCACCCAAAATTTTCAGTACTCAATTGTTCCAGCAACCCCAAGAAGAGATAAAAAAAATTAAAAACTGACCAAGAAAATTCGCTTCACTGTTACAGAAGTACATAACCAGATGTCATATATAACCCTTTGGGTTGACATATTCACTGTTTCCTTTCCTTTTTCCTTGCCTATATCCTTAGCAAGAAGAAACATTGGTTCGAGTATCTTTCACTCATGATTTGAGGCAACGTCACCGTCGCATATCTACAATCCAATCAAAGCTCGTAATGAAGGGAAAAAAGAAAACTAGAACGGACCTTCTCTTTTGCAATTTCAGCTGAGTTTTCCTGCGTAACAGCATTTTTTGTTGGTCTTGACTTGCTGGCTATGTCAGCCTGTTCTTGCAAGGTTGCGTACATGGCATTAACTGAGTCCAATAAAAACCGATCCCCCCCATTCCTTGCTATGAGAGACACAGAGACTGGACACTTTTCATGAAATCCCACGGGTAATGAGACCTGATAAGAGAAAAGCAATGGCAAGAAGGTTTAAGCATACTAAATTTGTTTACGACTGTTCAAAGCAATCTTTCCAATAGAAGCCAACTAAATATAGAAATAACTTGCCACATAACATTCTTTAGGGTCAGACATTGTGCGTGAATAGTGTACTCCTTAGCTAAGCCTTGAGAGAGAGAGAGAGAGAGAGAGAGAGAGAGAGAGAGAACCTGACAGCAGCCAGATACGCTGGCAATACTCAACAAACTAAAAGCACGGCTCTGGTAGTCTTCTGATTGCAGCTCTTTCCCCCCGAGTTTTGGAGGAGGGCCAGCAACGGTAGGAATAACCAGAATTCCATCATCCTTTACAATAATGAAGAAATATACAAAATAAAGAGTTAAGGCCAACAAATTCTTTTAGCACATTTATGCTCCGTGAAGTACAATAGCCTACTAAGTTTTATAATAGCCCAACATGAGATGAATGGAAATTAGGAATCGCAAGGTATAATACATGGATGCCCATTTCTTTTAATGATAACAGTGCATGTCCACTAGAACCCCAATATTGGACACATGCATTTGGATATGCCAATTACTTGAGAATTGGTCCGATGATCTTACACATCCATGGTGAAAAAAAGGATTCTTCCAGAGAAAAGATAAAGTGCTTGGGAATTTTGGACAGCTTTCAGCATTTATATATATAACTATTGAGGGTAGAATAGTCATTTGGTGTTAAGAGGCTCTTCTTATATATACCTGGAATCCTTTGCTAATGAAATAACACATTGTCTTTCTCTGAAATCAAACATGGTATCAGCGCAACGTTAAAACCTAAAAAAAACCCAACATCATCCACCATCAACTGTTGCCGTAGATTACGCAACGTCAAAATCCTCAAATCTGACGTCGTCCAATCTCATCTAAGTCAGCACCACCCAAAATCCAACGTCGTTCTGACTGGGCGACACCAAATCAGCATCGCCTTGACCAGGCGACCCAAGAGCTGGCGTCGTCTGACGTCGCCTAGGCTGGTGAGCTCAGTACCGACGTCGCTCAACATCGTCCAGGCCTCGTAGAGCCTAGAACTGATGTCATCCAGCTAGACATGGCCATTTGGGGCCGTGGACCCGGAACCGGCCCGGTTGACCGGGCCCGCGGGCCCAAACTGGAAACGGAACCGGAACCGGCCTTCAAGGGCCGGTTCCAGTTCCACATTTTTCCGAACCGGCCCGGAACCGCCGGTTCCGGGCCGGTTCCGAACCGCTATTTTTAATAAAAAATAAAATAAAAAAAATAGAGAAAATGATAATTGCTTGAAGTGGGATTCGAACCCTTGGTCTTTTGGTTGAAGTAAGCGCCCTAAACCACTCAACTACCTTCAATTTGATTGTTCATATTGCAAATAAATTATAAAAAAAAGGTATGGACAAATTGAACCGGCGGAACCGGCGGTTCCTTGAACCGGGCCCGGAACCGCTGGTTCCGAACCGGAACCGGAACCGCCTCTTCAAGGGCCGGTTCTGGTTCCAGCTTTTTTAGGAACCGGAACCGGCCATGTCTACATCCAGCCTCATCCAGCCCTTGCCTATTCTACCCATGTCTCACCCGACGTCGCCCATGCCTGTAAGCGCAGAAATTGAAGTCATCCAGCCCTTGCGTCTCACCTGCGTTGCCCATGCCTGTAAGTGTAGAAATTGAAGTTGTCCAGCCCTCATCAGTGTGTAGCCAGTGGATTTCTTTCACGATAGGTCCCCTGAGGTTTGTTAATTTTGTCTAATGGTTCTGAGATTTTGGGTTTTGCGAGTGGTGGTGGAATTTGAAACCCTGTGGTGGGCTAAAGTTCAGGAATTTTCTGTTGATTCTTGATCTATGGCTGTCTGAGTTTGTGTGGCAGTGAGTTCTTGGAGTCTGTGATAAAACCCGTGGAAGTTTGAAAGTGACGAGGCATGTGGTGTGGTAACTGCTAGTTATAAGCAGTTAATTGGTCTGCTTTATGGATGATTTTAATACTGGATTCAAGTATGATTGTTGTGATATTGTTCTTGGGTTCTCTCGTGTCCTTGATTCATTATGGCTGCTTATGGATCCTCAAGTACTTTACCACACTTGCAATTGACCTTTGTAAAGTTGGATGGAACGAATTATCCATCTTAGTCCACTGTTGTTGAAGTTTATCTTACTGCTACTAAACAAACTGAGTATCTTAAACCTACGGCCCCTTCAAATGAGAGTAAGGTACCTAATTGGCTTGCTAGAGATGCAATGATCCGTACTTTATTATGGAATAATATGGATCCTAAAATTAGTCCTCACTTCATTCAATGCAAATCTGCTAAGGAAGTCTAGGAAAAATGTGCCTTACTTTATTCTGGAGAGAATGACATGACACGAGTGGAAGGCCTTATTTGATCTTAACCATGGGAATCAATCCTTATCTGAGCATTACGCTTGTTTCACGACACTATGTAGGCAATTGGATACTTACCTTCCAGCTTCGAACGATCTGACTATTCTTATCAAACGATAAAAGGATCTTCGAGTTATATTATATCTTAAGGCATTAGGGCCTGAATATTCCTCACTCCGCCAACAGATTACTTCTCAAAGTTCACTTCCTACAATGGATGAGATTTTCTCTCGAGCTCTACGTTCGACCGCTGCTGAAAAGATCTCAACCCCACGTATGAAGACAATTGCTATGATTTGTCATGGCACTAATGCACTGGGAGCTCGTGGTCGTAGTTACAAGGGTCGTGGCAATGGCTTTATTCAGAGTGGAGGTTGCGATGGTGGTATTGGTGCTTGTAGTGCCTCTAGCTTTGCTTGTGGTTGTGTCTCCCGCTATTGTAATTATTGTCAAAGGGTTGGACATACAGAGTCTTATTGTTATATAATTCATCCAGAACTCTTGATCTAATTTACTGCTTATGCAGATGTGGAACAAACTCCACCCAACTTTGATAAAGTGTGGAACACGAGTGGTTCAGTTACACTGACAGGCGCCGAGTATGACACATGGATTCGCTCCCAACAGGTGACAGGTCCTTCAGCTCCTACTGCAACTCTGGTGCAAACATCAAAAGATAGTTCGTCTTGTTTACTCTCAGCAGCATCCGACTCCTGGGTCACAGACTAGAGCTACTCATCATATGACCGGTAATTTTAAGTTGTTGTCTTCACTTTGTTCTAAATCTCCTGAGTGGTCAAATTTTGTTACATTAGCCGATGGCTCACAATCTCAGGTTACTGGTACTGGAGTTGCTCATTTGAGTCCATATCTTTCTTTGTCATCTGTTCTTCATCTCAAATATTCATATAATCTATTTATGTTGGTTCATTGACTAAGAGCTAAATTGTTCAGTTACCTTTTTCTCTTCTCATTATGTCTTTCAGGATCTGAGGTATGGACAAGATGATTGGTGGGGGACATGAATCCAATGGTCTGTATTACCTGGACAAGAAGGTGCTAGCTGTTGCAGTTATGAAACGCACATCCCCTGATGTGTTTAGGATGCATTGTCGTGCTGGTCATCCACCACCGAACACTCCTCGGCGTTTATTTCCTGAGTTTGTTAATTCTTTTCAATGTGAGGCTTGTCAGTTGGGTAAGCATCATAGGGTTTCTTTTCCTTCTCGTAGTCAGAACCGTGTGTCAAGTCCGTTTGAGTTGGTTCACTCCGATGTTTGGGGCCCGTGTCATGTTTTTTGATATTTCTAGTTTCAAATATTTTGTTACATTCGTGGATGATTTTTTTTCGAATGACTTGGTTATTCTTAATAAAAGATCGTACTGAGATTTTTCACTGCTTTCACCTGTTCTATTTTGAAGTACAGAATCAGTACCATACTTTTGTTAAAACTTTGCACACAGATAATGCCAAAGAGTATCTTGCTGTCACTTCAAGTTTTCAATCTTTTCTTGATTCTCATGGTATTATCCATCAGACTTATTGTTCATACACTCCTCAGCAAAATGGCTTCACTGAAAGTAAAAATAGCCATCTTCTTGATGTTGCCCGTTGCCTCATGTTTCACATGCATCTACCAAAAACCTTTTGGGGCTATGCTATTCTTACAGCCTGTTTTTTAATTAATCGGCTTCCAACAATTGTTTTTGAGGGGGAGACACCATCCTCTATATTACATCCTAATCGTTCTCCCTTTGCGTTGCATTTACATGTCTTTGGTTGTCTGTTTTGTACATAATTTTACTCCAGGTCTTGATAAGTTGGATCCTCATTGGAGAAATGTATCTTTGTAGGATGCTCTCAAACTCAGAAGGGCTACAAATGTTATAGTCCTAATCATCGTCGTGTGCTTGTATCGGCGGATGTCACATTCTTTGAGGATCAGCCATATTATACTGCTCAAAAGGAACCTACAGTGACTCTTGAAAGTAGCGGATGTGTCTTACCGACACTTCCCCCATTCTCACTTCCTTCAAAACCATCTATAGGATTTCAATTTGTTCACCGCACATATAATTGGTGTGGTTCAGCCCCTACTACAGTGGTACAGACTTCACCAACAAATGATTCATCTATTCCCTCATCAATTGCTGCACCATCCTCTGATCTCGATGTACCCATAGCCACTCGAAAAGGTACATGATTTTGTGTTGGTCGTCCTATGGATCATTATGCTCCTTATACTGGTCTTTCTGATTGTCTTCGTACTCGTCATCCCATTTCAAATTTCTTGTCATATGACCATTTATCTCATAATTTTTCCATATTTGTCTCGTCCTTGTCCTCTATTTCTGTGCCTAGTAGTGTTGCTAAAGCTCTTGCTCATCCTGGATGGCGGCAAGCAATAGAAGATGAAATGAAGCCGCTTATTGAGAACTGTACTTGGGAACTCACTTCATTACCTGTAGAGAAACAAACGGTTGGTTGGTGTTGGGTATTCACTGTTAAGGTTCATCCTGACGGCACTCTTGATCGGTTGAAGGCTCGATTGGTTGCCAATGGATATACTCAGACATATAGTGTTGATTATAACTACACTTTTTCACCCGTTGCCAAAATTTCATCTGTTCGTGTCTTTATCTCTCTTGCAGTACGCTTTGGTTGGCTTCTTCATCAGCTAGATGTGAAAAATGCCTTCCTTCATGGTGACTTGTCCGAGGAAGTATACATGGAGCAGCCACCTGGGTTTGTTGCTCAAGGGGAGAATTTAGTATGCCACTTACATAAAGCTTTGTATGGACTGAAGCAATCTCCTCATGCTTGGTTTGGCAGATTTAGTGACATTGTCATCAAATTTGGATTAAAACGATGTCAAGTAGATCATTCAGTTTTTAGCTCTGTCTCCTCAACTAGTTGTATCCTTTTGATGGTTTATGTGGATGATATTATCATTACTAGCAATGATTCAGATGGTATACAACGGCTTAAGCAATTTTTGCACACAAAATTTAGTACCAAGGATCTCGGACGTCTACGGTATTTTTTGGGTATTGAAGTTGCATATTCATATGCAGGTAGCAATTTATCTCAACGAAAATATGTATTTGACATTCTAGAAGAGGTTAGATTTCTTGAAGCAAAACCAGTAGATACTCCTATGGAACCTAGTGTGAAGCATGATGCAGAACATAGAGAACTGTTACATGATCCAGGGAAGTATAGAAGATTAGTGGGAAAGTTGAACTATCTTACTGTCACAAGGCCTGACATATCATTTGCTGTCAGTGTGGTTAGTCAGTTCATGAGTTCTCCTCGTACTACTCACTGGGATGTTATACTTAGAATTATCAAGTACTTGAAGGAAGCGCCAGGTAAAGGACTACTTTTCAAGAATAACGAACATATGAACACTATTGATTTCTCGGATGCAGACTAGGCTAGATGTCCTACGGATAGGAAATCTACATCGGGTTACTGTGTGTTCCTTGAAGGTAATTTAGTCGCTTGGAAAAGTAAGAAGCAGCATGTGGTTTCCCAATCAAGTGCTGAAGCTGAATATAGAGCTATGGCACATGTGACATGTGGATTGCTTTGGTTGAGGATGTTATTATCAGAAATTGATTTGCCAACATCAGATCCATCGGTACTATATTGTGATAATCAATCAGCTATTCACATTGCAAATAATCCTGTCTTCCATGAGCGAACTAAACACATTAAGGTTGACTATCATTTCGTACGAGAGAAAGTTCAGAAAAAAGAGATTATTCTTCAACATGCAAGGATGGAGGATCAGCTTGCAGATTTCTTTTATGAATCTCTAAGGGGGAGTAGAGTGAGTTTTTTATGTAACAAGTCCGGGTTATTTGATATTTACATCCCAACTCGAGGGGGAGTTAAGGATGAGGGTTGAATAGTCATTTGGTGTTAAGAGGCGCTTATATATACCTGTAATCCTTTGCTAATAAAATAACAGAGTCTTTCTCTGAAACCAAACAATAGCAAAAGCAACTTTTTTCTAGAATAGAAATAAGTAACTGAATGTAGTTTTACATATGGAAGCATTCAAACATGAAGGCAATTTCTGAACAATTCAGTAGTTAATTCGTGACAGGCTAAACTTCTCTTATAAATCCTCTTTTGCTAAACACCCGCAACAGTCATGCTGGATGGAGGGTAAAAGTAGGGAAAGGATTATATGAGATTTGTTAAAATTCCTTTTATGTACATTTTAAAAACCTTATCATTTTCAACCAAAAATCATCATGCAAAATGGCCAAAAAATTACATAACAGATAACGAAAGAACTAAACTTATTTATGCTTGTATCTGAATGGCAGGCTAATGAGCATGAAGTAAATGGAAGCAACATGCAGCATGAAGACAGTCACTCTATTAAATATGACACTTCAGAGTTCAAACCAGCAGGCTGAGTCATCTACCAGAAAATAAAAGCACGATAGTTATGCGACTTCCATGCATTCGACTCATCATGTTTCAAGCATGTAAGCACCTCACCTTCAACAGCAAGTTGATAGCTGATCGCAACTCATTCCTAATTAATCTGCAATTTTCAATGTCCACTTCTGTTGTCTGTGGCATGTTATGCAACTGCTTTGAGATGACAGCATCTAAAATAGGATTTGCCGAATGGATCCATTCTTCATGATTAGTAATGAACTCATGCCTGTAGTTTACAAAGGGCCTACTAAGTATAGGTATATAAACTAATAACATATCATAAATTTGCAAAGTAAGGACAACTTGATCTCGCATTGTCTACCTACACGATTCCCACAGATGCCACAAAGCAATTCAACTCAAACACAATAGGAATCCACACCCCTTTGAATAAAACTTACCTTTGAACAAACATTGCAACGTCTGCAAGATCTCGAATGGAGAATCTTTTCAATTCACCATTAGTTTTTTTGGCAGGAAATGCTTTCAAGCTTGGAACCTTAGAATTGAAATATGACTCCAGATTTTCATGCTTCAAAATTTGCCCTAATAAGTATGAACTTCATTAAATTTGCAGCAAAAAAATTCAAAGAATTAAGAGGAACATAAACCATTCTTCCAATGAACTCACTTCCATACAGCTTCTCTGTTGCTTTAACAACCACCTGAACAACCCGGTCTACAGAAGTCTTTAACAACTGAAAACAATCATCAGCTATTATCATCTGTCTTGGATTACGTTGAACTGCAAATGGAACTTGCAGCAGCACATGGCCAACTCGGCGCAGAATAGAAGGATCCTTCGCAATCCATCCTGCAATGGAGATTTCAAAGTAGCACCAACAATGAGCCAATGAATGTTAAAAAAAAAAAAAAAAGCAAGATAGAGAGTTCATGATCTCATCAGGTTTACAAACAGAGAATTTTTACGTGAACAATGCTCCAGGAAAAGCACACCACTTTAATATCCTTCAATCCCGGTGTATTGAAAGGTAAATGTTACAGTACAGCTTTCTCGCTGTCATCCATGTCTTCACAATAGAATATAATCAATATACGTTGTCTCGCCAACAGACACTCGGCCTATCTCTTAGGTAGGGCCACTCATTGAAAAGAATGAGACATTCACACTTCTTGGTTCCCAGGTGCAGAGTCATGTATGAGTTCTCCATCAAAAAAGTCATACATGCAGGCACCATGGACATCAAATGTCGGCATACATGGAAGTTGCAATTATCAACACAAGGACACACATACCCACTGTGTCTAAACTTGTTGAAACTGGTAGGACTCCAATGTTTGAAATAGTGCCATGTGATGATCTGAAGCCTATGACGCCACAATATCCTGCTGGCACTCTCACACCACCTATAGTATCAATACCTGCAGTGACCAACAAGCATTTGATGAAACTTATCAAACAAGCAGGATTATGTGTATTTTTCCAATCATCAAAACATTATTTACTGCATAAGCACGCATGCCTACTATGTTAAACAATTCAAACTTGTAACTCATGAATGGTTTTTGCAAATCACTCCTGCATTCGTTACCGAAACCAATTGCCAGATTAAAAGTGAAATGAACAAATGACATCAGGCATAAAAAAAGCTAATGCCCTGCAGAAGACAAACAAGTGGAAAGGCGGATGCAAGCCATCAACAAGAATCACTATATCTTTACCTATAGAGAAGTCAACAAGATTAGCAGCGACAGCCACAGCAGCTCCACTGGAGGATCCACCGGGTACCCGTGCAGTCACTGCAGGATTTGTGGGCGTTCCATAATGCTTATTTTCTCCACTTATACTGGGAAACAGTAGGCATGAGGCAACGTAATTAAGGCGGCAAAAAGATGTTCAGGAATAAAAAAGAAACAAAAATGAATCTTTTGCTCGATGACTAGCAGAGAAAACTATATGTATGGGTCCCTTTGACCATAAGGAGATCATATTCCACAGTACATATTGAAATGGTAACAGCTGAACGATTGAAAGGGTTCATACCTAAATGCCATTTCATCAACAACGGTTTTCCCAACACAAGTAGCGCCTCCTTCAACCAGCGTGGATACGACTGTTGATGTTCGGGCAGCTACTTCATGCGTCTTCTCCCAGTCGGGATGGCCGAACCCCGTTACATATCCCTCAATATCAAAACTGCGGGAACAAAATGTCAATGAAAAAACAGTAGAGTCAATTTCACAATGTTGCATACAAATACTTGCAGAGAGCAAAATGATGAAATGCCAGTAGGTACTACTTTGATGTTTCAAATCCATATGGGGAAGAGTGGGGAAAAGAAGTTACTAGACAGAGCAATCGACCGATCCTCTTTCCCCCTCTCAAGCGCCCATCAGTACTAGGCAAACAAGTTCAGCAGTAACTCTTCTCGGAAACTCATAATGAAGACAAAAAATTAGGAAAAAGACGCGACTGACTATTGAAACCATCCAGATAAAGCTCGCAATTCTGACTCCGAAAACATGAAACGCCCGTAATATCATTATGCGATTCGTTCCGCAGCCGTAAAAAGACTTGGCTCCCACGTTCGCTCCAACAGAAACGCTCAGGGAACAAAATAGAACAATCATCGGCAATCAACGAAGCAGAATCCCCTCCATAAAAGCTCGGACACGACGACAAAAGAAGATGAGAGTAAAGAGAGAGAGAGAGAGAGAGAGAGAGAGAGAAGGGGAGATGTTCATACACGTCGGAGACGGCGAAGGAGAGGCCGGTGAGAGGGTGAGGGGCTTTGGGAGGAGCGGGCTGCGGAGGAGGGAGGAGGTGGAGCTTGCGGACGAAGGCACCAAAGTCTTCTCGGACGACGCGCTTCAGCTTCCTCGTCATCAGCACAATCCCGGCGATGCCGAGCCCCAGAAGAACCCACAGATTGGCCGACTGAGAAGCCATGTCCGAGGAAGAGAGAGAGAGAGAGAAGGGATAAGTTGTTGAGTAGAAGAAGAAAGGAAGGAGTGCGTGAGAGAGAGAGAGAGAGAGAGAGCGAGTAAAACAATGTTTTTAAGGAATGAACCGGCAACGAAACCTAGGCGGTGACAAGGGGACTTGGATTGGACCCGTGGCCTCTCAATCAATTTGGGCACGGCCGGGCGTCCGGCGTCTCCATCTAGGGCTTCGACCGAAAAGAGAGTTCCCATTTAGGGCTCGCTCCAACTTTGAGAGTTGCTTTCTAAGAAGCATACACACTTTTCGAGAGCCTTCGCATCATCTCAGTGTCGTATTTGATATTCTTTCGCCTACAATGTCGTATTTGATATTCTTTCGCCTGCAATAGACATATGATCAGTGCTTCAGACATGCCATCAACACCCCATTCTGACACGCACGGGTCAATTTTAAGCATTTTCAATAAATTATAGATCAAATCAAAAATTTATCAAAAAATCTATATACTTAAGTTATATATCCAACCAATCCAAAATTAATATACCATAAAAATAATAATAGTAATAATAATAATCATGAATCTTAACAAAAGAAGAAGAAAACCCATATAGTGATTTGAAAAGCTGACAGTCTAATAGTATAATCTAAGTAGCACCGACACCGACATCGACACGGAAACACGACACGACACGATACGCCGACACGCCATTTCTCAAAAATAGAAAAATTCGACACGTTGGGGACACGTTATATATTAAATATATAATATCATATATACACATAATAAATTATTATTTTTAGGATTATTTCAATCAAATTAATTTGATTCAAATTCATAAATAAATAGAAAGTTAAAAAAAAATCCTTAGAATTGATCTCACATCAGTGATGACTGAGATAGACAAAAATAAAATAACTTGAGAAGATTTAAGAGTCCCACGTTGGTGATGAGTGAGTGAAGTCACTTTACAATGTGAAAAAATGAATAAGATCTAGATACTTACAATGCGAAAAAATGAGTCTCATATTGGATGTCTAGTGAGAATAACAAGTACATTGACTCTTTAAATTGTCAAGAATGAGATATGAATAATTACTTCTAATGTCTATAAAAAATATATTTTTTTAGTGAAAAAGCTTTTTAAAATGCTCGGCACGGGGTGTCGCGCAAGTGAACGACGTGTTGACCAGGTGTCGGAAATCGACACGCGTAGATCGCGTGTCGGACACTGACACGTGCCGGTGCTACTTAGAGTATAACGGTGCAATCTCAACCACAAATGTTATGAATGGCAAAAATATTTTGCAATCATGGCAGGACCCCACCCGTGATCTTGTGCCTACTGTCATGCTACGAAACCCTTAATAAAAATAAATGTTTAATATGCAACGTGTTTCGACGCGTCGAAATTTTTTATTTTTACATAATGACGTGTCATGTCGGGTGCCGATATGGTGCTACTTAGGTTGCTTCCTCGATTCTTGGCAAATCTCCGGCCCATACAAAATAATTCTTAAAAAGTCGACTCGAATGTTACGGTTTTAAAACACGATTATCGAATATACATTATAGGAAATGGTCATAGAATAAATTATCGTGATTCTCGTTACTTTTACCTTTGCAAGATTTATGACGAAGCTTCTTTTTGCACGATCAAATTAAAAGTCTATTCAAGAGTTGTTGATATTCAAAGATTTTGCATTAGGGGGAAAGTGAGATATGGAATGATAAAGAAAATGGTTAATTTTCAATTTTCCCGTAAATCGATTAGTTTTTTTCACATTAAAATATCGGAAAGTCGGAAAATTCACTTTCGAAAAAAAAAAAAAAAAAACAGTTCCCGACCTTAAACTTTGGCGTGTGCTCCTTTGAGCAAGATGGTCTTTTGGAAAAGCACATCCATGGCGAGGGGATTCGCGGAGTCCTTCGAAGACCTCCGGCACTTTGAATGCACGAACACGTTGTTCCACGAGAAGAGCGGGAAGAGCCTCCTCTCAGGACACAGTCGCACGTGCATATTCACTTGGTCCCCCTTTCATCTGTCCAACCCCATCGGGTACAATTGCAGAAACCGCAAGTTGTCTGGTGCCTCGTGCGCAATGGGAAGAGCTCGGCCAATCTGATTGGGTAAACCGTAAAGTCACGTGTTTCGATAGTTTCAGAGCCATTAGAGGTCCACGTGAGAACAGCGAAGAGCACTTTTCATCGGGTTACGTAGGGTGAGCAACCGAATCGAATCGTGATCCGAAAAGTTATTTTTATTTTTATTTTTATTTATTTTGGTCAAAAAATAATTTTCATAAGATTGAGATTGAATAACAAAATCCACAGAGTAGAACAATGGACTCGTATTTTTTTTTAGCACTTAGATTTCCTTGATTCAAATCCAGGCGTTGGAAAAAAAAGAAAAAGAAAAGAAAGCATGCACTTCGAAAAATACTCAGGGAAAATTCCAAAATAATTACCTTGAATGCTCTCATTTTCTTAAATAAATGCTTGAAATAAACCTCGTTTTCTCAAATAAAGATTTAAAGTGCCCTATTTATTCAAAGAAGGGCCTGACTAAGAGCATTTTCGTCATTTACTTTTTTGAGTTCTTTTCAGGTTTTTCTTTTCTTTTCTTTTTCATTTCTTTTTCCCCCTTTTTTGGGCTGGCGAAGGTTCATCGACCATTGGCGACCCTCTACCAAGCCCTCGCTGACTACAGGCGTGGCCGGCCCTTGCAAATCTAGGTGAGGGCCTGTTGAAACAAAGGAAAAAAATGAAATGAGAAAAAAAAAAGGAACTAAGAATATAAATGACTAAAATACCGTTGATCAGGCTCTTCTTTCAAAGTCCATTTCGAGCCCTTGTTTGATAGCATTTTCATACCTTTATTTGAAAATTTTTGAAATAGTTGCATGGATAGGAGTTTATATGAATCGGTTTCATCATAACTATTCGAGAAAATTTCAAATAAGGGCATGAAGTATTCTTATTTTCTCAAATAAGGGCATGAAGTAGCATGATAGTTTTAAATAAGGGCCTTAAGTTGCCATAGAGTTTCAAAAAAGGGCCTCGCCTAAAAGGGTATTTTTGTCATTTCTCCTTCTTCTTTTTTTGACCATTGTTCTTTGTTTTTTTTCCTTTTTCTATTTTTTTAAATTAAAATGAAAAAAATTGAAAAAAGAAAGGAAAAACCACAGGTGGGAGGCTGCCACCCCACCAGTCGGCAAAGGTCGATGGGGTCATCGGAGCCTCGGCGAGGCCTTGCCGCCCTAACTTGAACAAGGAGAGGGGTCGATCCTAAACCAGGGCGACATCGCCACCTGTCCTATTTGTCACCCTGGTCGGGGCGAGGGTCGATGAACCCTGCCTGAACCTAGGCGAGGGCTGGCGTCCCTCTCCCAGTTCTAGCCAGGGCAGAATCCTCGCTGAGGCACAAGAGACGCCACCAGCCTTCGCCGACTCTTCCACAGACAGTGGGAAGCGGTCACAGGTGGGAGAGGCAATAGCCCCGGCCACTTGTGTATATATTTTTTTAATTCTTAAAAAAAGTTAAAAGACCAAGAAAAAAGAAATAAAAGTCAAAAAATGAAACGACAAAAATGCCCTTAGATCAAGCTCTTGTTTTTGAGATTTGATTGTCACTTATCTGAACTGAAAATATGAAGGCACGGTCAACACAAGACTCATTTGCAATCTGGTTTTTTCCATTAAAGAAAGAACAAAAACTCTTTTTTATGCCCCCTCAATGGCTAAGCTCGCGTTCGCGCGCAGTCCTCTCCCTTCTCTGAAATCTACGCTGTTAGGGCTCTCGACAGCAAGAGAACTCGACAATTCCTCCGAGATTGCGAATCTAGCAACTACCCTAGGCCGAAAGGAAGGATCTTTCCTTGCTTTACTTCTTCAGACCCTTTCACCAGCTTTTGTCGCTGCGATTCGATCCTGGCATGTGATGCTCTCAGAAGGTAATCGCGGGTTTCGAAGGGCGTCAAAAGCGTCCTCTCCCCCGGAGTTCTTCGAATTCGATTCATGGCTATGCTGCGAAGACTCGCCTTATCGCGCTTTCCTCTATGTCGCAAACCCTACGTTTATCTTCCCATTCGCTTCCCGCGGGACTTGCCTCGGCGAGTACACACTGATGCGGAAGCGAACGCCAACGCCAACGCGATCGTCGTTGCGTTGTCGAATTCGCTTCGCCAGGGCTGGAGTTGGGATGCTCTGAATCGAAAATTCGAGCATCTTCCGTTGGACGATGCCCTCGTTGAGCGAGTACTGCTGGAACTGAAGGAGCCGGCCGATGCGAGATGCGCCTTGGGGTTTTTCCACTGGTCGGCGAAGGAGAGGAAATTCGAGCACGGGATTCGGTCCTATTGCGTGGCGATCAACATTTTGGTTCGGGGCCGGCTGATCAGGGACGCGAAAGCGTTGATCGAAACGGTCCTCAAAAGAAGTGCCGGGGAGTCATCGAAGCTCTCTGTGGTGGATACGCTGCTCGATAGCTATAAGATTGCTGTTGGGACACCTTTGGTGTTTGATTTGCTTGTGCAGGCTTACGCTAAGCAGAGGATGTTCGAGATTGGGTTTGATGTTTGCTGCTATTTAGAGGAACATGGGTTCTCTTTAAGCCTTGCGACTTTTAATACGTTGATTAATGTGATCCAGAAATCTGATCAGAATCCTCTTGTTTGGAGGATCTATGAGCATATGATAAAGAGGAGAACTTATCCAAGCGAAGCAACGACCAGAATTATGATCGACTCATTGTGTAAGGAAGGGAAACTGCAGATGTTTGTGAACATGTTAGACAGGATTCATGGGAAGAGATGTGCTCCTTCAGTTATTGTTAGTGCCAGCTTACTTCATAGAATTCTTGAGGAAGGTAGAATTGATGATGCAATGGTGTTGCTGAAGAGGATGTTGCAAAAGAACATGGTTTTCGATACTATTGCCTATTCAATGATTATTTACTCCAAGGTAATGATTGGGGATATAGATTCTGCATGGAAAGTTCATGAAGAAATGCTCAATAGAGGTTTCAATGAAAACACGTTTGTGTATACTAAATTTATAGGAGCATACTGCAGGGCTGGAAGAGTTGAAGATGCAAAGAACCTGATGCAAGAAATGGGAGATAAAGGTCTGAAACCATATGCTGAGACTTATGAACTTCTCATTGAAGGGTTGGCTAAGTCCGGGAGAGTGGATGAGAGCTTAAGCTACTGTAAGAAAATGCTGGATATGGGACTTCCTCCTACCTGTTTGGCTTTTAATGAGATGGTGGCAAAGCTGTGTGAAATGGGAAGTGTGAAGCAGGGTAACGAGATGCTTACGCTTCTGTTGGATATTGGGTTCTCACCAGACGAAGCCACGTACTCCCTATTAATTTCTGCCTATGCGAGAGATGGCCATGGTGATGAAGTTCTGAAGCTCTATTATGAGATGAAGCACAGAGGACTGCCCTGTGGATCAGTGGTTTTTACCTCTTTGATTAGTAGCCTCTGCCGATGTGGAAAGTTAAGTGAAGCTGAGAAGTATCTAGGATATGTGGATGCTTCTTCACTACCCGAGAACGCAAACCTTTATAAGACACTGATTACAAGCTATCTCGAGAGAGGTGACAGAAGAAAGTGTCTTCAGATCTATAATGAAATGGAATCGAAAGGGTTGAAGCTGTCTCTTTCGGGCATTGGCAATGAACTCGCTCAATTTCTCCCAGTGCCGAAGGAATCTGTTAATATTGCTATCTGTCAAGAAAAACAATATTTTTGAATTCCTCTGCAATGTGCAAATAGAAACACCACCAGGCCGTGTTTTTTTTTTTAAGGAACCGTACTGAAGCCTGGGAGACTCCAATTCAGTACCCCCTCTACTCCATTACTATCCAATGAGAAGCTCTCAGGCATCTATGTACTTAAAGCTACAAATTAAATTCTTGATAATCTTCTACACTGAATTAGCTGGGGCTAAGAGTGGAGTGCCTATGGTCACACTCCCTTGGATGGTAAGCTGAACTGGACTTGGTATTCATTTATGCTTGTATTGTGGTTAGGCTATAACCAATTTTTCCTGCAACGGATTGCTTTACTCTAATTAAGTCTGACTAACTGCGTATTATGTAAACATTTCTTCATGATTGCTTATCCGTAGTCTCATGGTGGGTATTGGTATGCACAGTGAAATTGGAAAATTTACTCTGGAGCACACAAGAAGCTCAGTCTTGGAATGTCTTCCTATCAATGGCGCCCTTTGAACATGCCCTTACTTGTAATAGCTGAACATGTTGTTGCTTTTTCAGGTTAAAGAAATCTTGTATGTTAATAGCGACGAATTATTACTAAATACAGTTTGATCATCTTCTGCTGGAAAAAAATTTTCCCTCTGTTTTCTCATGTGGGTGTTGAGTTGACGTAGTTCACATTTTTGTGTTGGTCAGGGAAGATTGCTTGGCCCAGAAGATACTGGTCATGGGCGTCGGGATGCAGGAGTCCTACTCCTTCTAATCGGAAAAGACCTATCTGCTTTGATGGCATAAGCTCAACTTAGTACAGAAGAGCAATTGTTCCTGGAAAGACTTGGGAGACAGTGAAGCTACCACCTCTCCCGATAGACTTTGGTTGTTACAAACCAGATGGCTGCTCTGTTATGCGCACATTAGAGAAGCAAGGTGGTCCTCGAAGTTTCCGCGGTCAGAGTTGTCTGCTTAGTACTGTTCACTGTTCAGACGTTGCACATCTAGGGAAATCGGTCCGTAACTGTACTGCACTTCTTAACCAACTGTGAGGGAAAACGCTTTACAGAACGGGCGTGCATCCATGGAGAAAATTTAATGGATTAGGAGCGAAAGAGTTGGGAGAAAGCAGCAGTCCATCTGTTTGGGGGCTATGATGAAGTTAACAGGCTCGAGCTCATTGGTCGACAATTTTTTTGAGCTGAACAGTATTCGCAGAGTTTCCATCTCAGTGAACATCTAACATCCAGATCGCGAGGTTTTGATATGTTGGACATTTGCCCATAACAAAATCTTAAGGCAACCAGTCCTTATTACATAGGGCACGGGAAGGGGAAGCCATACAAATGGAAGTTCACGTTCACTGTTTTGTGCATGGTTTTTTGACGAAATTGGGTGGATTCTTTAGGTGCTACATGATAACACTCCAGAATTGAAATTTCTCTGCTAGAAATCAATCTGACATGGAAATTGTTTTGGTAAAATCACTTTCGAAGTAGAAATGCGTTTGGTAAAAAAATCGACTTATGATAGGATTTTTTATTTCTAGTTGGATTTTTGACCAACTTTGAGAAGTTAAAAATTTTACTTATGGGCTTGAGGATCACTTTTTCGACCACATGAACCTCGGCCGACCACCGGCCACTCGTGTCCGGCCGGCCACCACCGCCACCATTCACCAGTTGTCAGTCGCCGCCGACGATCGCCGTAAAAAAATTTGTTAATAATGTTTCAAAAATAAAAAATTTCAACCATTACTGAACAAATTTGAAGTCAATATGAATCATAAGTAGACAATTTAACTTTTGCTTTTGAGGAGAAGTAGAGAAATCAATTTCTGATCAGAAATCGATGAGAAGTGTTATCATGCGCTACTATAGGATGTGCATGAAATCACTTCAACTTCTTAATTTCTCTGCCAGAAGTCTATCTGGTAAAGAGATTCGTTTTGTAAAAATATTGTCGAAGTAGGAATTTATTTGGTAAAAAAATTAACTTCTGGTTGTGTTTTTCAATTCTGAAGTGAAAAATCTTGCCTAATAGGATTTTGAGCCTCACCCGAGAAGTTAAAAAATTTCACTTCTCTCGGTCCAGAATGGCTTCTGTCGTGAACTCCTCTTCTCTGTCGATCGCTTGTCTTTCTTTTCTGTGAACGCCC
This sequence comes from Rhodomyrtus psidioides, assembly GCA_021437785.1. Taxonomy (NCBI): domain Eukaryota; kingdom Viridiplantae; phylum Streptophyta; class Magnoliopsida; order Myrtales; family Myrtaceae; genus Rhodomyrtus; species Rhodomyrtus psidioides. The sequence continues at coordinate 3,856,825 of JAILYB010000015.1, read as the reverse complement.
AAGAGTTCTCTCCCCTTCAGTGAACGCCCCGATGTTTCTCTCCATCGACGCTCGACAACGCTCTCGGTCACTCTCAACCATGCATTCATCTCTGCCTCCGCTGATGCCACCTGATTCGCACGTCTATCGACCTCTTCTCCATCTATCGTCCTCCAGATATCCATAAGCAGCTGAGCCTGTCGGAGCCGCCTCTGCTTCCGCCGTCGCTTTCTGGAGGCACATCGGCAGTTGCGATTCGTCTTTTGTGTCGAAGGAACTCATATTTGCAAGGTTAGGGCTTTCTCTCTCTATTCGGCTTCGCTTGCTTCTCACCTCGGCGGTTGCGCGTTCGTCCTTTCTCACTGCTTTTTTCGCTTCTAAGCGTTGCCTCCTCTCATTTCTGGTGTATCAATCACAGCTCGAAGATGCCGGAACTTTGAGATCTTTCAAATATTTGGGAGAGAAATCTTGATGGGTTTCATCTTCCTGTATTCGAGGACGTACAAAGTTTGAAGCTTTGAATTCGTCTTCGTCAAATCCTGCTCTTGCGATCTCTCTGCTACTAATGTGTGCTTAGCTGTCTTGTGTGCTTCCATTTTCGTGTCGCTTGTGAAATTCCAGTTTGCTCTCTGAATTTTGTTTCTGCGCTCTCTCTCCCTCTTGCATATGGTATAGCTTGTTTAGCTCATCCTAAATCTGCAGGATCAGTGCGCTTTTTCTTACTGGTTGGGATGTTGTTTGCGAAGTGTGGTTATCTTGTGTTTTTTCCCTTCGGGTGCTGTGGCCTATGTAGCACGGACACGTCTACCCGGTGAAATTTTGCATGTCGGACACGGCGACATGGATGCACGACAGGGACACGGCCGGCCGCGTGTCCGGATGGCCAAAAAAACAAGACAGGCGTGTCCGGTGGCCGGACACATCCCGACACGTCCGGGTACAAGTACCGACACGTTCGGCTGGTAATTTTTTTTTTAAATATGCTGTGATCTTATAAAATGAAATAGTTATGACATTTAGACATAGTGATGTCTGAAGTTTATAAAAATGATCACTCATATATATATATGTGTGTGTGTGTTGTGTCCCGGCATGTCGGAATTCTCTATTTTTTTAGAACTGCTGTATCTGCGTGTTGTGTCGTATCGTGTCCCGTGTCCTATGTCATATCGGTGCTACATAGGCTGTGGCGTCTCATTGTTGATTTAGAATGTGAAATTTGATGCTCTTGTTTTGAAATGGGAGGAAGCAAATCCAATCTTTGCTGTTGAGTTCAATCTAAGATGTTTTGTAAATACCTATACATGCTCACTTGAATGTTGAAATCCTTTACCGACTCCTGATATCTGATGATTCGATGATGAGGTTCTGTCTTTGTTTAACTAAATCAAGATTCATTTTTATAACGGAAGGTGATGTCCATTTGGTGTTTCAGATTTGTTGTCATTTGTTTGAAAAACAAATCAAAATAATGTCTTTTTTGTATCCCACATAGGATAGAAAGGAGAGAGAAAGTCTATTTATTAATTAGAAAGCTGCTATAATCTTTCAAAAAAAGAAATGGGCAAGTGGGATAGACCCCATCATACCCGCATGCGGGTGCGCGATAATTAGACGCACTTAACACTTTGCGCGCTGCGGACGATTTCTGAATTTTTTATTTTTATTTTTATTATTTCGAAATAAAATATTTTATAATTATATTATATTTTATTTTTTAAATTGTGACTGTTCGGACACGAACAGTTGTGTCCGAATAGCGATTGTCACTTACAAACAGTTGTGTCCGAATGACTGTTATCACCACGAACGGTCATGTCAGAATTGCAATTTTTTGACATGAATTGGTGTGATGCTTCGGACATGAATTGGTGCGATGTTCTGAACACGAACTGGTATAATGTTTTGAACATGAATAGATGCGTTCGTACATGACAGTTTAGACACCAAAATGTGTGTTTATTAGTCTATATAATAGACAATTCTGTTCAGTTTTCAGAATCAACTTTCATTCTACGTTTTCCTTCAAAAGAAAGACAGCCATCTTTTCGTTGTTTCGCAGAGAGTTTTAGGAGAATTACTGGAATTGCTATCCAGTATTCTCACAGTGACTTTGTTGTATCCTGAAGGGAATTTGCCAGAAACCTATAGTAATTTCGTGGGGCAAATTGATCCTAAAAAAAAGTGATTACACGCCTCAAAATCCGATTACATTGTTACTCATTTTTTCCATATTTTTCCAACAAGATTCAGAAGACATTTTCTTTTGGTCCTTTGATCTGTCAACCTTCGATTTCTTGTTTCTTGCTGAAGGTTCTCTTCCCTGCCTCCGTTGATCTAGAGAGAAAAATGAACAAAACCATATCGATTGTTGAATAGGGCATGAAAATAAGTAGGCATTATTTGGGTGATGGCTGAAGCTTTTTGTGGTTTAATGCATGTATGTAGGGATTTTCACCCATTATCAAATGAATTTCTATTTCAGAAGTGAAATTTATTTCATTTATTAAATGCATTTCTCCACCAGAAATCAATTTCTAAAGCAGAAATTGAAAAATCAACTTATGCTTAAAAGCAAAAGCAAAAAAATCAACTTCTCGCCAGAAGCCAATCCTAGTTGGAGAAGTGATTTGCTGCGCCCCCTTAGGTGCTGCATGACAACACTTCTGCTTTTTGATTTTCCTGCCAGATGTCAATCTGGAAGGGAAATCCGTTTGATAAAAATCTTGCTAAAGTAGAAATCCGTTTGATAAAAAAATTGACTTATGGTATGATTTTTAACTTTTGGTAGGATTTTCAACTTCTGGCAAGAATTTTGGCCAACTTTGAGAAGTAAAAAAATTTTACTTCTCGCCTCCAGAAGTGATTCTCGCCTACTCCGACTGCCGCCGCCGGTTGCAGGCCGCCACCACCGTTGGTTGCCGCATCTCGCCGCCAAAGATTTTGTTTATAATATTTTAAAAATAGAAATTTTCAATCGTTACCAAACGAATTTTTCTGATCAAAAGTCAATCTGGAGCAGAAGTAGAAAAATCAAATTCTTCTTTTAAGGAGAAGTAAAGAAATCAATTTCTTGGCAAAAATCACTTCTAGCTTACTCGACTGCCAAATCTTGCTCCGTTGAATCGCTGGGAGTCTATATTGGATTATGCTTCTTCGAACATCAAGTTTGATGCTGAGTGTCGTAAAATTTGTCCATGGAAAATTCTGACCATAAAATTCCAAACTTTTCTCCACGGAGCACGAAAAAAGATTTGGCATAACTATGTGGCACGAGAAAAAGTTGATTTTTAAGATGAATTTATCTCACAAAAATGAATTATCTTTAAAACATTTTTTTAGATGTTCTATTTTTGAGAAAATTCCAAATAAAGGCTCAAAATCCTCTTATTTTCTCAAATAATGATTGTAAGTGAACTTTGTTTCAAATATGAGCTTGAAACAGCATAGTATTTTTCAAATTAGGGCTTGAAGTGACTATAAAGTTTCAAAAAAAGGCATGGATTAAAGGGCATTTTCGTCGTTTTTCATTTTTGTGTTTTTTTCCTTTTTCTTTTAAAAAAAATTAAAGCATAAAAAAACAGCCACACGTGCCGTCGGGCCATTGCTAATGGGGGGTTGACGGGCGGCAAAAGCCGGCGAGGTCGCCAACGCCCTTACCAAAATTGGGTGAGGGTTGGGCCCTCACGCAAGACCAAGCGGGAGTCACCTGCCCTTGGAAACTCAACTCCCCTTGGCGGGGAGACAGCCAGGGGGGGGGGGGGGGGGGAAGCAGCCCTCCCGCCTCTATATGTTGTCTTTTTTTTTTTTTAGGAAAAAGAAAAAAATCTAATAAAAATACGAAAATGCCCCTGAAATTAGGCTCTTTTTTTAGATTTTATGATCACTTCAGACCCTTAGTTGAAACAACTTCGCTTCAAATTCTTAATCAGCAGTGTTCACTTAAGGTTTTTATTTAAGAAAATAAGAGGACTTTGAGGCCCTCTTTCAAAATTTTCCTTTGTTTTTTGCGTAGTAAATAGAGACCAACACATATGTCAAGAAATATTGGGAAAATTTCAATTAAGGGCCTCAAGTATCATGATTTTCTCAAATAAGAATTCGAAGCGAACTTTGTTTCAAATAAGGGCATGAAATACTTTTTTTGATTCAAAAAGGGGAATGGTATTTTTGTCTTTTACTCTCTCTTTTTACAATTTTGTCTTTTTTCTTCTTTTCTTTTCTTTTCATTTTTAATTCTCCTTTTTTCCCCTCCCCTCCCCTTGCCACGGTCCATTGCTCGATGCCCTCCCTCTGCTTATCCTGTGCACCCCCTACAACACCTCCTCTCGCAATGATGTCTCCGGCGTCGTTGTCGAGCGCCGCGATCCTCTTCATCAAAATTTCTCACTACCGGCAGCAATGACAAGAAACCAACCCCCTTCCTAAACACAAACCCGAAAGTACTGAGATCGAGTCCGGCCCCGACAACGGCTGCGATCGAATTGGTTTTAGCTCGCGAGCTCCGCAATGTAGGGACAGAAGCGCCAATTGTCCACGATGCTCACCAAATCGAGCCGTCGCTCCTCTGTTCCTCCTTGACAGTCCACTCCTCCATCAACAGCCTTTCCTCCGTCCACTTCCTCCCCATGAACCTCGTCCATTACTTCCCGAAGTGCCACTTCCACTGATGCGACTGGTAGTGGGTTGTGAGGGAGGGGGAAGGGGGCCGCCGGCCCTCGCTCGGGACTGGACAGAGGTCGCCGGCCCTTGCCTTGAGCAGGCGGGGGTTGCCTGGTCAGGGCGGGGGCGCTCGACCCTCTCTCGATTTCTGTGAGGGCCTACTGGCCCTCGCCGAGGCGCCGGCGATGGGGCGGCAGCCTCAGGTGGGAGGGGCAGCCCCTCCCGCCTGGGTGGTTTTTTTTTTTTTTTTTTTTTTTTTTTTTTTTTTTTTTTAAATTAAAAAAATAGAGAAAAATAAATAAAAAATTAAAATATGAAAATGACGAAAATACCCTTCAGGTTAGACTTTTTTTGAAACACCACAATCACTTCAAGCCCTTATCACTACGGGCTCTTATTTGAAATATAATTAACTTGAGACCCTTATTTAAGAAAATAAGAGGATTTAAGATTTTTTTTTGAATTTTTCCCAAAAAAATTTAACACGATCCTGAAAATTCTTAATCAGCAAAAATCCAGGTGTCTGGGCGTGCATTTTCTTAATTCCGGTGACGTGTCACAACAAGGAGCACAAACCTGGTCAAAAAGATCTTCTCACGTGCGACACACGTGCTTCTTATCGTTCGCCCGTTGCATCGGTCGAGCATTCTTCAACTCCGGGAGTGCGGGAGACTTGACTCTCTGTGTTCGATTCGGCTTCACGAGCTTCCATTCATCGCGGGCGGCGTTGACAGAGATTTTTAGCGATGGCTTTTCTTCTTCCTCTGCGTGGAAGCTCGAAAGTCGGAGTCTTGTCCAGAGACGGACCGCTTTCGCCGGCGGATGCCTCAGCTCTTCCGTCGTTGCGCCGCAATTTGAGAGCATCAGGTGGGTGAGTTTATTCTAGTGTTCCGCTTATTCTCGAGTTTGGTGGGTTACCCTCTGTGGAGCTAAGAAGGATCCAGTTTCATTTGTACGGTTCTCGTCAGCCGTTCGTTTGCCGTTGTGAATTTTGTTGCGTGACGTTCGGCTTCACCAGCTCTTTTGTTGATGTTACTACTATGCTTCTTAGCAATTAGAGGTTCTGAAGAATTGATTTCTATGGTGGATTATGTCGTAGTTGCTATTGAATGCTGACGGTCGGAGATACTGTTCCGTGGACCACACGTTCGTGCTTGGATAGTGTATAACGTGTATTTCTCAGGCGGAACTCCGGTTATTCGAACACTGAGATGAAATGGAATTGTTCTTTGGCTTGACGAATCCTTCTAAGACTGATAATGGAAGCACTCTTGTCAGCGTGGTTATCCTGACTAGAAGTACTGCCTTGGTGCCCTTGTGAACACTAGCCTCCTGCAGAGTGCAGTTGAGAGGATTTTCAGTTGGGGAATATTCTTTGCTCTAGTTTTACTGGTTTTCGGTCATTTGCTGGTTTGTTCTCGTCGCTTGTCTTCCCGTGTCGTAGATAAGTGAGGAACCTTCTGAGTACATTTAAGCTCTGGGTCTGCCTCCATCACTCACTCTTTCGGCCAGTCAAGAGACTGAGCAGATATCTGTAAGCATTTGGCCAAGCTTGTGCGTTCAAGTAGGCTTCCGCCATTAAGTCCAGTTCACACCTTTGTCCTCTCTCATCTTCACTTTACTTATTGAGAAAACAAAAGAGCAAAAGAGACTGAGGGTCTGATTATGCTTTTTCTTTAACAGGATGGTCTTCTGTAAGAAGTTTTTATGTGGAGAGACATTCTTTTTCCTCCAGAAGTGGATTGGACAGGATGATGCCTAAGAGGACAATTTTTACGATTACCAGAAGTGGTGGCTCCCCAAACTCTAGCAATACCAGTGAGGGTTCCTCTGATCAGGGCAAGGTATGAATCATGATAAAAGCCTATTTGTTCTCAGACTTTCCCACTTTCACCCGCTGGCAGCCAGATTAATTTCCTTGCTGCACTTCAATTTTACTGTCAGATGGTAATGACAGTTGTGTTTCTTTTTTTTCCTTTCCCCCAGGTAGTTGGGTAGGAATGGAACCACTGTGTGGCTTAGTGATGGGTTGTATGTAACTCAATCTCACATTACTTAGAAATGCAAGTGATACTGAGCACTCATTACAAGCTTCATAAGTTAATGTAACACATGCTTTACTTATTCACGACTATCTTTTGGGAATTATTAGGATAAGGCTTGGTGGCTACTCCAGGAGGGGCAGGCCTACCAACGAAGGGCTGGCTTATGGGGTTGTTGCTTTCATCAGTATATCTTTTAATGTCTGTGTGTTTCATTAATTCATGTGCAGGCTCCTTTTGGATACACCAGGAAAGATGTTCTATTGATTGGAGTTGGAGTCACCGTTCTCGGCGTTGGCTTAAAAAGTGGATTGGAGGTAGTTTGTGGCTCTCAATTTTCTTTTAACCTTGAAATTTTGGCTACTCGTTTTTTTGTCCATTGCTGCATATGCACATAGACATTTAGACAAACAGTTTCCCCAACGAAATTTTGGATTTGATTGAAGGTTTTTCTAAGGAAGACAGCTTACCTTTTTGATTAAAGTATTCTTGTTTGAGTCATTGCATGGTCCAGTGTGAGATGAATCTAAATGGTGTTACTGACCATTCTGCAATAGTACGTATAGCATTTGGTTTTTCCCCTCGGTTGCTATTGCTTGTTATTTGGTCAGAGATGGGAAGTCGCCATCTAATGGTTGGTGTATGGTGTCTTATGCAGTTTGCTGGAGTTGATCCTCTACAAGCAGGGAACGTTGTCCAGCTAGTGCTGGTATTGGGATTAACTGTCGGGTGGATATCCACTTATATATTTAGGGTTTCAAACAAGGAAATGACATATGCTCAGCAACTACGTGACTATGAAAACAAGGTCATGGAGGTAAGGGATCTAATGCTATGTTGACTATGACCATTTACCTCTTGTAGAAGCAAATAATGTGGACCAAGGGAACTGTTATGCCATTGATTCTGAATTTGCAAGTACAAAGATGCTATCTAGTGGCATGGGGTTGTTGTATCATATGTGAGAGCTTCCTTGCACTGTATTGATGTTCGCTTAACAATTAATTGGAGGTGGCGCTTTCCTTTTCTGTGGAATTCAAAAGGTCGACCTTTCCTTCCTCATAAACTTCGTCTGTTCAGCCGAGAATTGCGCATTACAAGAGAAACAGTAGACGTACACTCTCGCCTTAAGGTGAAAGAGAACTTGTTCTGCTGTTTGTAGAGTATAGAATTCTTGCTTGTGGTGAGATCTTTCTGAGTTGTTCTCTTGTGGCTTCATGGAAATGGTGCCGCTGTGCTGAAAGACGAGATCAGTTTGGGTGAATTGGAGAATTGCTTTGTGATTTTCTTGTGTTGACTGATGTTTTTCTCCTTTTCTTACAGTTTTAAGAGCATAAAATTGACGGTGATATTGTACACAAAATTAGCGGGGTCTCTTTTCTAGTACTCAATTGTTGATTATACATTTCTACTCCAAACCAGTTTATCTCGTGTTGGTGCATAGGGGTAACTGCTAATGGCCGTTCTGGAGTAGTGGATATTTCGCCTGCATATCGAAGCTTCTTCTGTTTACTTCCTTTTCATTATGTGGTAATAGTCTCTCGGGTCTGTCTACTTCCTTCCTTACGCTCAACCGGGCTTGTTTTGTTTCCGCAGAAGCGCATGGAGAGCTTGACGGAAGCTGAGCTCGAAGCTTTGCTGGAACAAGTGGAGGAAGAGAAGAGACGCTTAGCGAGTGGTGAGCAAGTCAACTGAAGCGCGCGCGCCATCTGTATATAGAGTATGGCATCAAGTCTTGCCCCTACCTATGTAATGTGTAGTGAAAGGTACCCAAAGATTGTTGCTTACGCACCGATGATTTCCCTAGTGCTTTCTTCGCGAAGAAGCCTACTTTTGGAGGGGTCGATAAATCCAACTTAGTACCAACTTCAAATTGCCAGTAACCCAGAAGATTGAAACAGAACCAGAGGAACCCCCAACACTCAAAACGAGGGAAGCAAGATGAGGTCCTTTTCTCTTCTGTAGGATGCCAAATGCCAAACGAAAAGAAGAGCCGCAGTTGCAGATCCTGCAAGCTTGCAGCTTCTGTTGAATACGACTATGTTTGTCCGGCAGTGTTTGAGCCTGCTGATGAAGCGAAAATGGCCCCAATGCAATGTCTCTGTCTCAGTCTCATTGCGTGCACAACGACGACAACATCAAGTTTGAGAGGCGCAAGCAAAAGATCCTTTTTCCCAATTTTTGTGTGTGTTTGGACCTGGAAATGACGATAGCAATCCAAGAATGGAGCAGTGTGGCAAGTGCCCATCATCGTCCGTTCATTCCCCCACTTATTCAATCAATCCGTCATCGTTGATCTGAGGTTCTTCCCTGCTGATAAAATCCATGGAGAGAGCAGGCAGGATCACGGAAGTTTCTTCCCCCTAATGCCTCCGAAATAGTCAATAATGAGAGTTTTTAATAAGTAGACCCGTTATGCAAAAGAAGAAGAAGGGAGAGATGTCAATCGTGATGCCGACATGTTGCGCGAGCGGAGTACTGTTTTGAAAACACAGAGCGATGGATTTGCAAAAGTGACATCTCGAAATCTCTTTTGACCGAGTGCATATTTTCCGAACTTACACCAAGCATTCAATCAATTAAATCTCTTTATTTCAATAGCGACGGAGGCGACGGTCACAAAAATAACAACCATCTGTCATCTTAAAGTTTAAACATGCAACTCTTACTCATTTATTGATGATTTCTCTCGAATGATGTGGGCAATTTTAACCCTAAATGTTTTAGAGAACTAAAAGATCATTTTTTTTTTAATCTGGAAAATTTCAAAAAAAAAAAAAAACAGGAATTTTCGCTTTACATATATATGTGCATATCAAGAAGGATATTTGTTTGGAAACATTATGAAAGACATAACTGAGTAGTTGATGTAACACCATGGAGGATCATTGGGCCGGGGAGATGAACAACCCCATTAGAAAACGGCTTGGAGGAATGTGAAAGGGATGATGACGATAATACTCGATAATTCAAGATTAATGATGATTAATCTCTGATTAACGCAACGACGTCGGACCAAATCGTTGCCGTCGCGTCACGTAGAGGGGGAACGACAGGTGTCTCCAGAAACGGTGACTTTGCAGAAACTCCACAATCGGCAGAGATTTAAACCCCCGGAGTTAAAAAAATAATAATAAGATTAAATAAAAAGAAAAGAAAAGAGAAAAAACAAAGAAAGCCACCGGAGAGTAACCAATCATTAGCCCACAATTAACCATCGTCATCTCTCTCCTCCCTCCGTCTCTCTGCTCCGCCATGGCCGTTTCCCTCTCCTCTGTCCCACCCAAGCCTCCCTTCTGAGTTCTCTCTCTCTCTCTCTCTCTCTCTCTCTCTCTCTCTCACACAACTCGGCTGAGTCCATTTGATGCTTGACTCGCTCGGTGTCTCCTCCTAACTCCCCTCTCTACTCTCTCTCTCTCTCTATCTGCGCTTTCTTCGTCGCTGAGCATCGGAAGAAGCTGATCTCCCTCTGCCGTCAATCTCCTGTGTATTCTTATCCCGTCAATCCTCCGCTTCTCTCAGAATCTCCTCCCCGCGGCTTCTTCCTCTCGTCCGCTTCGGGTTCCCTTCCCCTCTCGCTCGGTGTCCTCCTACTTCGCCGCGCCTCAGCTTGCGCGAGCCGCCCCCCCCCCCCCCCCGCGCGCGCGCTGAAGGTGTGGCGCCGGACCAGGACCGGATGTGCCCTCTCCTTCCTTCGAGGCCGTGATTGAGGCCGCGAGTCTCCCCTTTTTATGAATGGCGATCGTCACCGGGGATCGCTACCTCGAGAAGCTCGTGAAGTTCGTGGAAGCGCAGGCTGGCCCGCTGATCGACGGAACCCTAGTGCTCAAGCTGAACCCCGTGGGGCTCCACTACGTGCAGTCGAGGCTGGAGTCCCTGCACGAGCTCGAGCGCCTCCTCGCGGGGGCTCCTGTTGACTACCTCCGGGCTTATGTGTCCGACCTTGGGGATCACCGCGCTCTCGAGCAGCTGCGCAGGATCCTGCGCCTGCTCACTTCGTTGAAGGTCGTCTCCGTTCTTCCGCCGCAGTCCCGGGATCCGACGCCGCTCTCGCTGCTCCCCTTCGGGCGGCTGAGGTTCCTCGAGCTGAGAGGTTGTGATTTGTCGACATCAGCCGCGAGAGGGTTGCTAGAGTTGCGGCATACTCTGGAGAAGCTTATTTGCCACAATTCAACCGTGAGTTCTGTGCTATCTTCTGCTTCTCTCGACCTTTTGGCTCAGATCAAGTGCCGCGTTTTTCATTTTCCGGTCTCTGTCTATAGCTGATTCTGCTTCTTCTCATCAGTTAATTTTGCGCTTTTTTGGATGGGGAAATTGGCTGAATTTTGGTAGAAGTGAATGAGAAACTAAAGTTAATGCCATATAGATTCATTCCGCGCTTTTCTCCCGTTTGTTCATATATGCCATTCTCCTTATATCAATCAATCACGATTACATTGTTTTATTCGAACTTCTGCCAGGTTTTGCATGTTTACAAGGCCTATGTAAAATGTTGAAGTTCGAGATTCTTATGAGAGAAAAAAATAATAGAGCATGTGGGTTAAGTAGGGTTAATTATAGATTAATAAAAAGGTCGCTTCCATTTGGGTGTTCTTTTTCCCTTTTTCTTTTTGCTTTCAATGCTTTTGATGGGTCATACTAAATGAAAATCAGTAGAGATGGTGTCTTCATGCAAATTCGAATGAAGGGAGGTACCAGGTGAAATGTTGTCTTTATGCCAATTTGAATGAGTAGAGGTGTCCGTGAAAATAGTGTGAGCCAAAAGAGTAGAATTTACTATGATTTCCGAGAATGCATATGGACTGGCTAATGCTGTTAATACCTTGGGTCCTTCAGAAGGCAAAGGAAGCAAATGCTGATGTTGGTCGGTTAGTTGGAGAAATGGTTGTTTTCTTGGTTCATTGCTGTTAAACTGTGGTTTCGAAAAGTTTAAGCGAGGGATTTTAGGTGTTTTCATTTCATGTTGGACTCTCTGCCTAAGAGAGAATATGAATGCTCCACCTCCTTCGAGCTGAATATGCCTTTTCATCTGTGGCTTTTGATTAGCGAGCTTCTCTCTCTCTCTCTCTCTCTCTCTCTCTCTCTCTATTCGACACTTTATGACTGCTTTTTATGTGAAATAGTAACCCAAGAACAAAATTGTGTGCATGACCATTCAGCAATGCCAACTTCGCAAAAATTCTTGTTAATAATCTATTGTTCTTTTGAAAATAGGATGCTCTACGGCATGTTTTTGCAAGTAGAATTGCTGAGATAAAGGACTCTCCACAGTGGAATCGCTTATCGTTTGTTTCATGTGCTTGCAATGGCTTGGTAGTGATGGATGAGTCCTTGCAACTTCTTCCTGCAGTCGAAACCCTTGATCTTAGTAGAAACAAGTTCTCAAAGCTGGGTAATCTCCGGAAATGCATGAAACTGAAGCACCTGGATCTTGGATTCAACAATCTGAGAACAATTTCATCATTTACTGAGGTCGGAAAGGTTAGAATCAAATGGAAACACTGGTTTATGATTATCGTTTGTATATCTTTTAGCTTTCAGATACACATATTGATTTGGAAGTTCTTCTTTATTTCCGCGTGGTTTCTTTCTTCTCCTAATAGCTTGAAGATGCTCTTATAGTTTTCTTGTGCTTTCCAATTTGCTATTCTGTATTTAGAGGTTATATAATGGCGAAATTAGTTATCTTGGGATAAGTTGTTAGCTCTTCTTAAGCTATTCAGTTAGGCCTAAGAAGCAGGATGTGTTCTTCATGGGCACATCAAAGGTATCTTCGATCTCTTTGGTCTCTATCTAGGTCTTTTGATGCTTCTAACATAAAAATTCAGGACCTGGAATGTTCATTCATTTACTTTTTGGAGTTTCTTTGGGGGTTTGGGGAACCATGATTATGTGAGTTGCAGAATGTTCTAAGTTGGACAGCCAAAAGATTGCTGTAGCAAAGTTGATGAAAAGCCAATGCCAACTTTATCTGCACATTCTTGAATAGCTGAGTGAGATCAACGATATGTGGAGGTTTGGTCGTTAACGATATGTGGATTTTAGGGCTGGTGCCTCTTAAGATTTGGGGAACCTTTAGTCGTGACAAAAGAACTGCCCTAATGTCCTTAGCTTCTTTTTAACAGTAAACAGTGGTCTTGGCAGAGATATGTGATGTGCAAGTTCTTGTGCAGATAACATGTATCTTTTCAGATTTGTCCCTTTTCCCTCAATGGCTTGGGGCATTGCAAAGCCTTAGATTAATGTTCGACAACCGATGTGGTCACTAGTACAAACGATCTCAGATTCTCCATAGCCAGTAGCTGCGTGTGTTTTTTTTTTTTGCCACCTAAGCCATAGAAGTAATGTTGGGAGGGGAAATGAATATGTAAACTGCACAGCAGAATTTGCTTGGTATGTAAAGGTAAGTGGTAGAAGCCTCTTCTCTCAAAGCCGGCAGTCTAATGGTAGCTGATGCCAGGTTGAAAAATAAATGCATTGATGGGAACCACATTCATCATGTCAGCTAGAGATATTGCATACACAGTTCGTACATCCAAATTTCATTGTTTATATGTAAATTTCTTGTCCGCCTCTCCCACTACATAAATGATCCGGTGCTTGGGAGATGGTTTCCTGTGTCGCCAACGAATAATACTTCTCCACTGTGTCTTTACCTCTGTTTTGTGTCTTATTTACTAAATTGTGTTCTCTGTAATTTTGATTTTTTTTTTTATAATTTAGGAATTAGCTTTGGACTAATACATGGATGTCATTGAATTATGCAGGTCGCGTCCCATCTTGTAAAACTTGTTTTGAGGAACAATGCTATAACTACATTACATGGGATTGAGAATTTGAAGTCTCTCGAAGGGCTTGATGTTTCCTACAATGTTATTTCCAATTTTTCAGAGCTAGAGGTACTTGCTGGCCTACCTTCATTGCTAAGTTTGTGGCTGGAAGGAAATCCAATATGTTCTGCCCGGTGGTATCGAGCACAAGTGTTCAGCCTTTTCGCCTATCCAGATAAAGTAAGTCAATCATATAATTGGTGTAATTATACCAAAGTCTATATCACAGTCCATGTAAACTTACCCATTCTTCTAGTTGAAGCTAGATGACAAAGGAATTAGCAAAAGAGAGTATTGGAAGAGGCAGATTCTTGTTGCCGCTAGGCAGAAGAAGCCTGCAAGCTTTGGATTTTATTCGCCCGCAAAGGATGGTGCGGAGGGAGAGGGTAGCATCAACAGGAAAAAGGTATGTAATCTATGAAGTTAACTCTAATAATTCTTCACACTTATAAAGGAAAAAGATCGCAAATGACCCTTTATTGTGCTTGCGAATTCCCTTGGATCTAAATCCAGGGACGAGGACCAGTGTTAGTTTTTCTGGTGTGCATGGTATGGGCAAGTCCCAGGATAATGGGGATTCATAGGATGATTGAAGAGCCCTAGAAAACCCCTGTTGTTAGCAAAAGGATAAGGGGAAGAAGCTAGTACCCCTCAATTTGAGTTTTTGGCACAAGTTAGCATTTTTGTTGGATTTGATTGTACCGAGCCGTTCTGCGGACTTTCTCCAGGATAATGTCATGACTTTTTGTTGGCAGTTGGATTTATTATATAGTACCTAAAGGAAAGTAAATGGAAATCAATTTTTATGTGTTTTGCCTAACCTTGGAGTACATTAACTAGTTCTATTAGAGCGCAAAATCATTTTCTTGGTTTTGGTTTGGAATGCTTGCATTTTTCTTACAGGTTTAAAATGTAAAATGAGATATGCTGCTTCTATTTCTGCAGAAAAAGCAATCTCGTCTTGCATCTATCGAGAGTGAGGAAGAAAGTACCTGCATATGCTCTGACTATGATACTATCTCTTGTGATAATGAGGTATCCAGCAAAGAGGAAAATGTCAGAGGTGATGATGAGGCTGAGATTGTTGATTTGATGAATCGAGCGGAGCTTATGAAGAAAGAGCGTTCTGTTCTTTGGCTACGTGAGTTCAAGGAGTGGATAGACCAGTCTTCTGAGACTTTGATGGAGAATGGGAAGCTTGATTCTAGAAACAAAAAGTGGTATTTTGGTGAAAACTCTAGATACATTTCAGATTCTTTTCAAGATTCAGGTGATGGTACCAGCACAAATATTTTGGAATTGGATAGTTCATTGGCTCCTTCACATGGGCATCGATTCCTCGATCAGGTAAATGGAATGGTAAACGTTGGCGGTGTATCTCTTCTGGACACAGGCAGGGCGAATCTCACTCATGAGCATAACTACCATGGGTGCAAGCATACCAAAGGCTCACATTACAATAAACTTGCTGCTAACGGACAGCAAATGGCTGCAAATTCGGTCATATCTGTGCCTCCTGGTGATGATGCGATAGAGAAACTTTCTTCCTCCTCTTACCATGGATCTCCACCTCATTATCAAGAGAACATTCTGCAGCGCCATGACAGCTTGGTAGAAGATATACTGCAACTTACTGCTGACTCCTATTCCGCAGCATCTTCGGATAATACTAGTTGCAGTGAAGATGACCTTACTGAATTTGGGACATCTGTGTCAGATGTGTATAAGGCATTAAATGGAGGGCCCCGAAATTTGAAAGTGGATGGACATTTCTTGATCAATAGCTTTGAGGAGAAGTGTGATGTCCCAAGAAATTCATCTCTAGGGAGAGGTGAAATTCGCGAAATTTTTATTGATGTACCAGCTAAACAACCATCTAGGATTCTGGATGTTGATGTGCAATATTATTCTGGTTCTCGTCATCATGATGGTGAAGTTCTTGAGTCAGTCAATGAAGGGGTTAAATTGTCTGAGAAGCACAAAAGCAAAAGGAAGCCTATGAAAAGAGTTGCAGCTTTGTCAGAGGAGAGCAGGGGAGTTGACAAGTCAGGAGCACCATCAGCCTCAGGTGGTCCTACAGATACTAGTAATCTGGCAGATGGACAAACAAAACAAATCTTTAAAGGGAGTGGTTTGCAGGAAGTTTATGAGAAGCAGGCATGGGACGCTGTTAGCACCCAAACAAATGACACAGCCACTGCTAGGGAAAAAAGCTCAACAGGAGGGACTGATGAATTTATCGAGAAGTACTTTGACATGAATGTTACGACATGCAGAACCCATGAAACTTGTCAGCAATATCTTCGTTGTGATTGCGTGCTGGAGCAAGAATCCATTTATAGAGAGAGGTGAGTAACCTTATTAATTGTCCATAGATCCATATTTCAACTTACTTTTCTCGACTTTTTTAGTAAAGCTATCTGCATTGATTGTGCTTTTCTTTGTTGCTTTTCTTAGCTGTTTTGGCAGTTCATTCGTTCTATAGCTGCTCATGTCCTATTGGTTTGGTTTCTTCTGAAAAGTTGTTCTCTAAACCCATTTGGCAGTACGTGGTTGTATATTCAAGCAGTGTTTTTTTTATAAGATCTAATAATTTTTGCTTTCAAGCAAGGATCTGGTGAATAATTGGGTACTATGATCAAATTGATTGTGATTAAATTTGCATGGACTTTATGGCTATTAATATTCCCATCTCATTTGAATCTATTCTAAATATTCTCAGCTCTTTTTAATCTTACTCTGATGTCTGTTATATTTACCATGCATTGCGTATGTCCGTATCTTGATTTTATGTAGTAGGGAGTGATATAAAGAAACTTATGTTATAGTTTCTGTGGTTTCATGCTCCCCTTTTTAACCCTCTCTTTTCCCTCTAATACAGAGAAGTGGCTCTGTTGCGAAGCAGTGAACATCGCCTCTATGTGCTTCTGATTGCTTTTAGATTCGATGGGTCAGGTGGGGTATTTCAAGTAACTGTAATAATGTGGTTATATCTCTCATGATAAACCTCGATTAATCAATTCGTCATCTAGATCTTCCGGGTAATGCTGAAGTTCAGCTTGATGGAACTTGCAGGAACTATTTTGAGTGTGCTGGGTTGCCACATGGTTGAAGAAATTAGAGAAGTTGCAATTGGAATGGGCTTCCACATTGTGAGGTTAGCGAGTTTTGTTGCTTAAAGAATTGCTTTCATCGAACCAATTATTTCTCTAAGTCTCTGATTCACACAGGGTGTGCATTGATAGTGGAGCAAGGTATCTGTTCATCACAAGGAGCATTGATAAATCAAGACTACTACTTGAGACATTGGAAGTTATCAATGTGCTTGATACAAAGTGTTCTTTGAAGAGGTACCTAACTGTACCAATGTGCATGTTAATTTGAGACTCGTGCCTTTTTTGGTCTAAGTGCATGGTTGTACTTGACTTTAGGTTCATGCATACTGTCCACATTCGTATATCCATAGTTTATATGGCCTTGCAGCTTTGTAGCCTTTACGTGTTCTCATATACACTATGTGGTGATGGATTGTGGTTTCTTGTAAAATTGAATGACAGTTTGGAGCCAGTGCAGTTTGAGTTATTTAGCAAGCAAATAGGTGGAGGCGCAAAAGTGAACTTATTCCAATACTCAATGATTCTTTTCTGTCACGACAAAATCAAAGGTTTGTTCTTAGTATTGCGGGTTGATTTGCAAATTCCTTTATCAATGTTGTGACCTTCTATGCATTTACGGTCTCTCTTGTTAGGAAAAATAGAATTAGAATTCTAGAATAGGAAATAGTGACTTGCAAAAAGACAAACATTTATTTATTTATTTTTTTGGTCAAAGACAAACATTTGTTAATTAGTCGAATTAAGTCATGATTTAGAACTAAGGTATGAACATATCATCGAACAAAGGGAAATTCGTTTCTTTATCGCAATCAAATTGGATTTGGATTTGGATTCCTCTTAGTGTCTTCTTAGCCCAAAGACATCTTCTTTTCGTTCATGAAGGTCTGGGTTATTCAACGCTTGAAACTACTAGTAGAAAGTTGGACAAGCGAGTGCCTTGGGATTCGCGGATTATGTTTGCTAATTCAATCTCTGGTTTCGCATGCTTCTGAGAGTGAATCTTTTATTCCTTGCACCAAGAAGTTGAAAATAAAAATGGGGGTTGTCTTGGTAATATGATGCAACTGTGATGTAAGCTAGCAGCTTCTGCGTGGATGCAGCAACTCTTAGATGGCTTTGTTAGTTTCCGCTGTTCTTACGGTTAGTTATCTTGAACCCTGACAGACAAATCATGGGCTTCAAGATCATTATTTGTTACCCAAAGCCAGTTGCTTATATGCATCGAGGATATCAAGCAGTTCGGCAGTCTTTCCAGAGATTCATCCTCGCCCCCCTATTTCTCATTAGTGTCAACTTGCAGTATTGCTGATGTGTCCGAGATGGTATTTCTTCTTTCTTGGAAGAACTCTTTAGCATTCACAAGTATTTGTCAAGCGATTTAGCATGTGCTTGTTTTGTTCCCTATTCAAAGTCAGGTTGAAACATCGTTTTCAGGTCATCGAAAGTGGGGTCAGCTACTGTGTGACCTTAGCTCTTGAGCGTGCTGCACAGGAGTTTCGGCCGTCAACAAAAGCTCACAATAAGATTGCAGCAACTCCTCATAGGAACTTGTCTTCTGGCATTATGTCATGGAAGCTCAAGTGGTCCTCTGAAACGGGTCTGTTTCAGTTTGTGGCGCTGTTGAAGGCACTTCATGCTGGGACAGGCTCTCCTTTATTCATAAGAAGTGAATCGTGATTCTTGTTTTGCTTTCATATTCATTTCATTCTTTCAGTTAGGTTGGCTCTTCCTAGTTATTTTGATGTGCTTTTGCTTGATTTTATGTGGTGAGCCATAGTTTGTTTCCTATTATATCATTCTTTGGTTGTATTCTTTTACGAGCAAGCTATCTCATGTACAAATTTTGTACAGTTACAGGAAATGATAGTGAAAATGTCGGTCTTTCTTTGCATCACATATTCCGTGTTTTCACAAGTTGGGAGTCTGTCGGAGTTTAGGCTTTTCGTTGCATTTGTTATGGCCATTTTGGCCTTCGTAACCAAATGTCCTCTTTCCTTCGCCGTGCAAGTCTGACAACTCGTACACATAAGGAAAGAGCTTGGTTTGTTAACCATTCTGCCTCGTGTTATTGAGTAGAGACCCGCAGCGGCCAATTCGTCCTCGTTTACATAGAAAAAGAAAAGGCAAGCAAGGATAAAAAGCCGAGTGATGCAGCTCTTCGTGGACAGATTCAGTTTGGAACTACCACTACCAGAGCTTTGATATGATCAAAGCGGAACACAGAGTGACAGCTCCAGATCCTGCAAGACGAGAGCTCTTCCCCGGGATCAGACTTGCTGCAGTCGTCAAAGTAGCGTTGCTTAAGGCGGAGACTGTTTCATACAGCAAAACTACAAACGTTAGGGAATAAAATCACGGGTTCTGAACCATGCGTTGTGTTCTTGGACAATACTGTTTGATTTTAGACGACAAAATCTAGAAAGCGGCCAAATCTTTTCGTGCTCGGGTAGCTCTGGTGGCTCTATGAGTCACAAAGATGATATTCAATGCAGAGCTTCGTGAAGAGGTGACATGCAATGCAACTGCAGGTGAAAGCTCTTGGCCAACAGCAGAAAGTTCCGTGAAAGAAAGGGATGCTTTATATCCTATAACATTAGGGAAAGGGAAAAGCTAGGAACTTACTACTCTCGGCAGGAGTTGCTTGCGAATCAGCAGGGGTCGCCGGCGAACTAGTCGAAGAAGTCCCTGTTGCTGCAAATCAGAGGAGAGGAAAAAGTTCCAGTTACTTTGTGGTTTAGATCAAGAAAAGAAAGGAGCGACAAACGTCATTTGCAGCAAAAGCTACAGCCACCAAAAATTCATGCCACACCACACAGCCCGCCCGTCTCCAAATTTTTATGACGAACAATTAAAGAATGACCAACTTTAGAAACGAAAAGGCAATTCCTATGAAAGAACCTGTGATAAAAAGACATCCTCCTCCGGGAGAACTCTCGATGTTGTTTTTTTTTGTTTTTAATTAATTAATTACAATGAGCGGACAAGGTATCGAGAATCCAAGGTTATCATTAACTACAAAAAGGTTGATCGTTAATCACCCTTATTGCAAACCGAAAGGTCGGCGTCGATGCCGCAAGTGTGGGCGAGAGCCAGAGCCCCAGCTTGGGTGATGCCCAAGCTCGTCAGCTCGTCAGGGTCGTCGAAGGCTCGACACAGGCACTGTGATTCGCTGGTCACCACCTCCTTCAATGGACCGCAGCAAGAATCCGGCGGCGGCGATGACCCTGTGAGATGTCCTTGGCACGGGATCAGCTTCTGCACGCACAGTGCGCTGTTCACTCCATCTACGAAATCTTCGAGGTCTTCCGAAGAAATTCTAGTGGCCCATGAAGAGAACAAGAGGAGCAATGGGAAGAGAAGCTTGGAAGCCATGATCAATTACGGTTTAAAGAAGAGGAAAGAGACGAACCCGACGGAGAAAATATGTAGACAACGAATGGTTTTTCTAGGGCTTTTATCATGGACAGGAAAATGGTTATTTTGGTTAGATGCCTCATGCCTCTTCCTATGAATAGAATTTTTTTGTTCCCCTCCCGCTGGCGTCGTTCCAAATATTCTCTGTCCGGAGACGGTTTCCATCAGCTTCTCAGGTTTTTTTTTCTCACTACGTGACTAATAACTCCATTTTGCGTGCGCATGGCCACCTTTTGCCTTTGGAAGTTTCCAGCATTTGTTTATTTATTTTTGGATTTTTTTTTCAAGCAGAACATATTGTGTGACCTTAGTTGTAATAACGAAAAATTACCGAAAAAGTCTTAAACATATTTTAATTGTGTCAATTCTGTTTTAAACTTTTATTTTTTGTTTCAATCTAGTCCTAAATCTTTTGCATTTATGTCATATCAATCCATTTGGCTGGTCGGCGTTAACGTGATTTTTTTTTAATATTTTTATTTTATTTTCTCTCACATTTTTCCCCTTTCCCCCTTATGGCTGGCGTGACTACGAGCTCACCCAAATTTGGGCGAGCCTAGCTCACTAAGGCGGCGGCGAAGGCGGGCATGGCCACCTTCCCACTGCTAGCGATGCCCTGGCGAGGCCGCCTCGCCCACAATCGCGCTGGCCTCCCGTAGTGGTCGGCAAGTGCCGGCCACAGCTTGCCGGCTTGAGGGGAGAAGGGGAAAAAATGAGAAAGAAAAGGGGAAAAGAAAAAAAAATATTAACATATTATTAGAATTTTGCCACATCGGCGTGGGCCGGTCAAATAGACTGAATTGACATAAAAAAATGTTCGAGATTGAATTAACACAATTACAATTAAGACTGTTGATAATTATCCCATTGTAACGATATCAGCATGTAAATGGAAAAGGATGTAAATATCAACTTTCGAGTTTTCTTTTTTGGCTCCTTAATTTTCTTTGTCGACTAGGTAATTGACCCTTATTGATGGATGCTTTGACGGTGATGTTAAGCCATGACTTGATCTCACCAAAATCCCCAGCCTCTAGACAAAACTACCGTCGCACATCCACTGAAACTTCTCTACCATTTTTTGAATCTTGAGGGCTGGGAGTTAATGCCTGGAAGAATCAAATAAATTGGATTCCTCTCCAATTATGAATACCAGAGATGTACAGCAACCCGTTCGGCGATAAGTTACGCGGAGTTTATTTTTTTTTCGCAATCTAAGCGAATAGAATGGATTATTCTGTTACAGAGGGATACAGAATAATAAGCTGCAACAAGGAGAAGCTGAATGGCTCCCGATTGACCACTCAGTTCGCGAGCACATCGAACTCGGAACAATGGTGATTGCTTCAGCTTTCTCCAAATTATAGTAAGAAAATTTTCCATCAGAAGTTCTACTTGGCCACCGACTGCGGGCAGGGAACCGATGAATTGAGGATGGAAAAGTTAATTTCCTTTGACGTGCAGGGGCTACGGCCTGGCGATTTCTTGTCCACAGCATAAGGGGATGAGCTTATCACCCTGAACAAAGCACAAAGGAAGCGTTTACATTAGCGACAATATGAATATGAAGAAGTCGCTTCAGTTTAACAATGTGCAGGTTTTAGGTGTTAGTTTCCTAAAGCACATTCTGAGCTGACCTGTCCTTGGTGTTGCAAAAGCAATCCAAGGAATTACAGATTCTGTCGATGTTATTTTCCATGCAAACAGAGCATTAAGACAAATTTTCATATGTGGAAACAATTAAACTAGGTCTATTTGCCTCTAGTACCTTATCAAAGGACTACATCAGTGATATCCGATGTTTATGTTTAAGGCAATACAGAGGTTAGTTGAAGCTAGAAGAGGGATTTCAGGCAAATGATAGGCGTTAACCGTCAATTGGTACATCCTATTCATACATCTCCAACTACGATGGTAAATCGAAGAAAAAACCAAGTAATTCAACCATTTGTATGATCTCATCAAACAGAGAAATAAGTATGACTAAAGGTAAAGAATTCAGGAATGTTTACTCACCGTTCCTTGCGCTTCTCTAGAAATCGAGCCAAAGACGCCTTACGAGCCTGAGGCAAAGCAACTGCAAAACAATGTTCCATCACATACAAAAATAGATTACATAAGAAATGAAGAAGCACATAGACCACTGCTTTTACCAGTTGAACATAAAGTTTCTGCACCAGGTCCGATGGGCGTAATAACTTTATAGGTCTCTGATTTGTTAACAGGACAATGACATGCAAAAGATCCGGCTTGTTTCATCGTCACTGTGTCATTGTCACATGTAGATCTCCCTCCTGACGTTGATCCGGATTCGGAGGTCACAGATACGAGGTTCGGCAATCCCAAAAATGATGAAATATTTTGAGGACGATTTCCCCTTGAAGAGTCATCAGCGGTTATTCTTGATATCGCTCCATGACCCTGACCCTGAGTTGCGGCAAGCGTCTTACCTTGAGTCACAGGAGGGCCATTACCGGCCAATAACATAATAGCCTGAGCCTGAATAGACAATCCAATGAACAAAAAGTGAAGATCAATTAGTGACATGTTTGAAAGCTAACAAGTGATAAAAGCAACGGTGGAAAGGAACAAGTACCTTCTCCGGAGATACATCATCATAAACATTCACAGACCCAGCATAAAAGATTGTCATCTGAGCAGGCATCTCGGGGGGTTTTGAAGCACTCCTGAGAAAGGAAACGAGAGACTCAGCCTATTTTCTCGGACAAAGCTCGGCCTTACAACAGGAATTCAATGTCTAGATCAAGTTTTTGGTAACATATTGATGCGGAGCATATTAGTAATGTGTTTCTGGATCGATTGGATAGGCAGAAGTCCCAACGGAAGTCGAGAAGATGCGTCTAGAATTTAGGATTTAATTTTAGCATTTTTCTGATTTAATTTTATTTTAGTGGCAATTTTGTAATTTTGTTGGTTTTGGTGTCATTAGGGTTAACACCCTATATAAGGTGTTTTGTGAAGTTTGAGCGGACAGAATATACTTTTGATATTGAAAATTTGAGATTTCCCTCTCAAGCAAGATTTGCTTGTTTGTTCTATCGCTGAACGCTGCGTCAGGTGGTATCAGAGCCTATGGCGACTGGCGGTGGTCTTCGTGACGATGTTCAGGAGACTGGAGCCCCAATCCTTGGGGACGACGCGCTGCAACGTTTGGAGCAGTGCTTAATGGAACGCCTGGATCAACGATTCGATCAACGATTTCAACGCATCGAAGCACGACTTGATGCATTGGCAGATCGATTTGAAGATTTCGGCGTTGATGTGAACCGGAATCGGCGAAACGACAGAAGGCCGGGTGTAGATCTTGCTCGCGGTGACCCTGTCAGGCCTGTTCCTGTCCGCAGACAGAATAACCCTCTGTTCTCAGAGAGTTCGGAAGAAGAAGAGCACGAGTTTTCTGATGGAGGGCGTGCTGATTATGGAGACATGGATCGTTATGGAGGAATTCGAAGGGGTCGTTATGACGATCGCGATAGAAGAGATGGCAGACGACGTTACGACGATCGTGAAGGTAACGACTTTAAATTAAAAGTCGATATCTCTTATTTTAATGGGAGTTTGGGAATAGAAGAATTTCTGGATTGGATTGCTGATGTCGATAGATTCTTCGATTATATGGGAACCCCTAGCGAGAAAAAGGTGCGACTAGTAGCCTGTAGATTGAAAGGGGGTGCGTCCGCATGGTGGGAGAGGTTGCAGAATAGAAGGGAGCGAGAAGGAAAAGAGAGGGTGCGAACATGGAATAGAATGAGGAGACTATTGAAGCAGGAGTTCCTTCCGCCTGATTATGAGCAGATCATGTTCCAGCAGTATCAGCGTTGCCAGCAGGGCAATCGAACTGTACATGAGTATACGACAGAATTCATGAGATTGGCTGAGCGAAATAACCTGTCAGAAACAGAGGGACAGCAGGTGGCCAGATATCTCGATGGGTTGAAACCCTTTATTCGGGATAAAATTGGAGTACAATTTTTGCGGAATCTGACTGAAGCTAAGAATATGGCTAGAAAGGCAGAATTGATGCAGCAAGAACGGAGTAAAAGAGGCTTTGAAAGTTATAGAGGTAGTAGCTCAGGAAGTTCCATGGAGAAAGGCGGCTTTAACAATCGCTTTAGCGCAGAGCGAAATCAAGGGGATAAGGCGATAGAAAAGCGCCCTCTGAACGAGGCAAGGGACAAGGGGTCTCAATCACAGAAAAATGTGAACCCGAATCCTTATGCTAGACCAGCGGCGATTAAGTGTTACAGGTGTAATCAGCCTGGGCACCGCTCTAATGAATGCCCTCAAAGAAAAACAGTAAACGTGGCAGCAAGAGAAGAGGAGGAAGAAGACAGGTATTGCTGCGAACCAGATGGTGAGGAAGACGATTTTGAAGATGAGGAAGAGGAGGAGATAAGTTGTGTTGTGCGCAGGATGATGCTAGCCCCAAAACAGGAGGATGATACACAACGCCATCAGCTATTCCGAACCAGATGCACTATTCTGGGGAAGATATTTGCTGTAGTCATCGACAGTGGGAGCATGGAAAATATCATTGGGAAGGATGCAGTGAAGAAGCTGGGGATACCTGTGGAGAAACATCCTAACCCCTATACGTTAGGATGGATTAAGTCTGGAGCAGAAAGTATACAGGTAACTGAACGATGCAAAATTCCATTCTCCATTGGTAAATATCAAGATGAGTTGTATTGTGATGTAGTAGATATGGATGTATGTCACATGTTGTTCGGGAGGCCGTGGCAATTTGATGTTGATGCTCAGCATTCTGGAAAGAGCAACCAATATAATCTGGTGAAAGATGGGGTGAAGTATACGTTGCTGCCCTTGAAGAACAAAGGAAAACAGACTGCAGGTAATAATTTCCTTACTCTTACAAGGAAATTTGAATATGAAATTAAGGAGACCAGGGAAGTTCATGTGCTAGTGGTGAAACAAGCGATTGGGACAGAGGCTGAATTACAAGTGGAGGAGCAGCCTGAAGCAGTTAGACCTTTATTACAAGAATTCAGTGAGCTAATGCCTGAAGA
The DNA here is from genome assembly GCA_021437785.1 of Rhodomyrtus psidioides. Classification (NCBI taxonomy): domain Eukaryota; kingdom Viridiplantae; phylum Streptophyta; class Magnoliopsida; order Myrtales; family Myrtaceae; genus Rhodomyrtus; species Rhodomyrtus psidioides. The sequence goes on along the minus strand of JAILYB010000015.1, from coordinate 3,831,734 downwards.
GATTCCAGAAGGGTTACCTCCTATGCGTGATATTCAGCATCATATAGACTTAATTCCTGGTGCTAGTTTGCCTAATTTACCGCACTACAGGATGAGTCCTAAAGAGAGTGAGATTCTAAAAGAGAAGGTGGAAGAGTTGCTGCGAAAGGGGCATATTCAGGATAGCATGAGCCCATGTGCTGTTCCTGCCTTACTAACTCCTAAGAAAGATGGGAGCTGGAGGATGTGTGTAGACAGCAGAGCCGTTAATAAGATAACTGTGGGCTATAAGTTTCCAATTCCTAGGTTGGATGACATGCTGGATAGACTGCACGGAGCTAAGTGGTTTACGAAGCTGGATTTGAAGAATGGCTACCATCAGATTCGTATTCGGCCTGGAGATGAGTGGAAGACAGCTTTCAAGACAAAGGAGGGACTGTACGAGTGGTTGGTGATGCCATTTGGGCTGTCTAATGCTCCGAGCACTTTCATGAGGCTTATGAATCAGGTTTTGAAATCTTTTATTGGCAAATTCGTCGTAGTTTATTTTGATGATATCCTGATTTATAGTAAGACCGAGGAGGATCATTTGATGCACTTGAGGGAAGTGTTGACCGCTTTGCATACTAGTAAGCTATATGTGAATCTTAAGAAATGTAGCTTTCTTACCCATAAGCTGCTATTCTTGGGGTTTATTATCACTGCTGAGGGAATAGAGGTGGATGAGACGAAGGTGAAAGCCATCAGAGAGTGGCCTACTCCAAAAACAGTTTCTGAAGTAAGGAGTTTTCATGGGTTGGCTACCTTTTATAGGCGATTTATTAGGAATTTTAGCACTATCGCAGCCCCGATTACAGAGTGTATGAAGAAAGGTAGATTTCTGTGGGGAGAGGAAGCCGATAATAGTTTTGCTATTCTGAAAGAGAAGTTGTGTACTGCACCTGTTCTAGCTCTACCTAACTTTGATAAGCTGTTTGAGGTAGATTGCGATGCTAGTGGAGTGGGTATAGGAGCTGTTTTGTCTCAAGAGCGCAGGCCAATTTGCTTTTTCAGTGAGAAGCTCAGCGATGCGCGACAGAAATGGAGCACTTATGACAAAGAATTCTATTCTGTCGTAAGAGCTTTGAAGACATGGGAGCACTATCTGATTGGGAAAGAATTTGTGCTTTATTCTGACCATGAAGCTTTGAAGTACTTAAATAGTCAGAAAAGGATCAGTAAAGATATGCATGCACGTTGGTGTCAGTTTTTACAAAAATTCCCTTTCAGGTTGCAGCACAAATCCGGTGTGCATAATGTTGTAGCAGATGCGTTGAGTAGGAGAGCTGGCTTGCTGATTACATTGCGCCAGGATATTCTGGGGTTCGAGCAGCTGAAAGAGTGTTATGCAGGCGATGAAGATTTTGGGCAAATTTGGGATACGTGTGCTGCTGATCAACCTGTGCAGGAGTTCTATATTCTAGATGGTTATCTAATGCATGGCAATCAACTTTGTCTTCCTCGGACATCATTACGAGAGAAGGTAATTCGTGATTTGCATGATGGTGGATTGGCTGCACATCTGGGTCGAGACAAAACTATTGCTGCAGTTAGGGAGCGATTTTACTGGCCCCAATTGCGTAAAGATATCAGCAGGTATGTGCAGAAATGTTATGTTTGCCAAACTGCTAAGGGACAATCTAAGAATACAGGTTTGTATATGCCCTTACCTGTCCCTGACGATATATGGGAGGATCTGTCAATGGATTTTGTGTTAGGTTTACCAAGAACTCAAAGAGGCGTGGATTCTATTTTTGTTGTAGTTGACAGATTTTCCAAGATGGCACACTTCATTCCTTGTAGGAAGACCTCTGATGCTGTAAGTGTGGCTAGGTTATTTTTCAAAGAAGTAGTTCGTCTGCATGGAGTGCCTAAGTCTATTACTTCAGATAGAGATAGCAAATTTCTGGGGCACTTTTGGCGAACCTTATGGAAATTGTTTGACTCATCACTGAATTTCAGTAGCACAGCTCACCCTCAGACTGATGGACAGACGGAAGTGGTCAATAGAACTTTGGGCAACTTAATTCGAAGTCTTTGTGGGGATAAACCGAAGCAGTGGGATGTTGCTTTATCGCAGGCGGAGTTTGCTTATAATAATGCGGTTCATAGTTCTATTGGCAGGTCGCCTTTTTCTGTTGTCTATACAAAGGCGCCTCAACATACTATGGATTTGATTCACTTGCCCAAGCAAGCAGACAAGAGTGTTGCAGCGGATCATATGGCTAAGCAGATTGTCGAGATACATCAGGAAGTGAAGCAGAAGTTGGAAGCGGCTAATCAGAAGTACAAGGCTGCGGCAGATAAACACAGGCGCAAGCAGGTGTTTGCAGTCGGCGATCAAGTCATGGTCTTCCTTCGTAAAGAGCGGTTACCGGTTGGAACTTACAGCAAATTGCAGCAGAAGAAATACGGGCCTTACACCGTCAGTATGAAGATCAACGATAATGCCTATGTTATCGACCTTCCACAAAGCATGGGCATATCCAATACCTTCAATGTTGCTGATTTATCTCTATTTCATGAGTCCACAGAGCCGTTGTATCCAGATTCTGATTATAACTCGAGGACGAGTTTTTCCCAAGTGGAGGAGAATGATGCGGAGCATATTAGTAATGTGTTTCTGGATCGATTGGATAGGCAGAAGTCCCAACGGAAGTCGAGAAGATGCGTCTAGAATTTAGGATTTAATTTTAGCATTTTTCTGATTTAATTTTATTTTAGTGGCAATTTTGTAATTTTGTTGGTTTTGGTGTCATTAGGGTTAACACCCTATATAAGGTGTTTTGTGAAGTTTGAGCGGACAGAATATACTTTTGATATTGAAAATTTGAGATTTCCCTCTCAAGCAAGATTTGCTTGTTTGTTCTATCGCTGAACGCTGCGTCACATATGAATATAAGATTTCCCCGAGTTAATAAAAGAATTACCTATAGTCAGTGCAACCGACAATCGAACTCGTGGATGGAAGCAAAGAAACAGGAGGTAGAACCAGAACTCCGCCTAGAGGTTGTGAGTTCACCGCAGAGCAAACCATATTCTCGCTAACCGAGGAAAAATTGGACTGAAGAAATGGAGTTCTAAAAGGAAGCGAGGCAGTCTTATTTGGTCTATTAGATCCCGAGTATAACTTTACTTCATGGGGATAATGGACCGAAATCCCACTAAGGTGCTGTGGGTGGATTGTCAGAGCACAATTTTCCTGTTCTTTCTTGTCGATGCTTATGCTCGTCTGCGATGAAAGAAGCAAATCAGCAAAAATGACCGAAAGAAAGTGAAAAAAAAAATTATATGTATACAGTCTCAAGGTATTGTTAAGATCACGTTCAGCACTTGAGTACCTTACCGCTACTGCATGTCTGCGCGATTCCAATACTAACTAGTACGATTAGTAATTGTGTATTGCAAGCAGAAAGATGGGTGATTTTCAAAGCAAGCCAGTGATTCATGGCTTGAAAATAACTCCTGTGAAATTTGAGAATTTAAAGAGAGAGAGAGACAGACAGAGACGGATAAATGTACCTGGGGCTCTCTGGAATGCAGCTTCCGCTTAGAGTTTGAAACATCTGGGATTTGTGTGGTCATAGATCCAGAAGATGCTTGTGAATCATGGATAACTTTCTTTGGCCTCTCCTCTTCGAAGGCCTTGAAAGATAGGAGCTGAGAAGAGCCAGAAACCATGTTCGAGAAAGCCCACTGCATCTGCGAACCTTTAGATGATCACTGAAAATCAGCAAAGACGGAAAAACACTGGCCCCTCATTCACAACAAAACTGTCCATATAACTGGTCAAACATACCCACTTCAACTTTTTCTTGTTGTTTGCAAGATTCCTTAATACCTCCAGGTTAAGAATCCAAGTAAGGAATAGCAGAATTATGTAGACTCAAAAAACAAAAGAAACCAGAAATGCCCAAAGACATTTGAAAGGAAATATGCTCTTGCTCATGAAGGAAAGGTTTCAAGATGGGCACTGTCCATGTGATTAAATTTTACAAATGATAAAGCCAGATGAGCATCCAGAATATAATCCTAAAAAAAGAGATGACCCAGAAGAAAAGCAATATAAATATGCGCCATAAAAGGCAGTCATGAACATGGAGCTGATTGCCGAATCCGCGAATAAACAATTCCAATTTTCTTGCACTGAGAGCGAAAGCAAAATGAATATTGAGAATGACCTTTTGCGTGGATGGAACTTCCACTCGGAAAAAAACCATTTCTTGAAATAATCATGCTTGAAGCTTGTGAGTTATTTAATTCGTGTTGATAAGCAGGTTCACTGCATGAAGCCTTGGTCTCTGCAAGTTTTCTTATTAATTAGGACTGGAAGGATTTATCTAATGAATAGGGATAGGTGGTGACTAGCCAGGCACAACTTCTCAGAGGTCTCATTTTAAATGCTTATGATAGAAAAAGCAATTCTTAATTGCATTGGACAACTGGAATTGCAGAAGACATATCATTAAATATGATTGCTTCTTCAGTCACACACAGTATTTTTATTACAGATGCTGGACACCTGTTCAGGTACAAATAATAACTTGCAACTCCCTACTATAAAAAACACCACACGAGACATGAATGGAACACATCACCAACTCATGCACATGTTAGGAGCACAATATTTTAACCCCACCTCCACAAAGCCAAATATAGCAGCAAAGAAGTTTCACATGGAAACTATTTTTATTGCTTGGGCCACATTACCCAGATAAAGGGCTAAACATGAAGAAGGGCTTCTGTAAGCTGTGAATGCCAGGTGTCAAGACAGAGATGGGAGGACGACTAAAATAAATAGTTTCCACAACCAACTCTCAAAATGGAGAACAAACTGACATTCATCTACTTGACTTGATCGACTGACCCACGGATGAACCTAAATAGCGCACGTTTTACCCTTCATCCAATATTTTCTCACAGAAGAGCATGATAGCTGTGGCCAATGATGTCGTATTCCTCATCCTCAACAAATGAGCAGACAGCAGAGCACCACAAAAAGTCCAAACTTTACTTAATCTTCAAATCCAATGCTTTTGATGTTGGCATCAAGTGCAGCAAATACAAATTATAGTTTTTGTTTTATGCATGTTCCAAGGTGTACCTATGCTGTGAATGAGTGATTGCACCTGCCCTGTGCGATGAACAACACTTGCACACTGCGCCTCAACAAACAACCTATACGTAACGTTTTAGGCAATTTTTCTTCGAGAAATGCCTCTACGACCACATTTAATGTCATATTCCTCGTCCTCAACAAATGAGCAGAGCACCTCAGAAAGTCCAAACTTTACTTTATCTTCAAATCCAATGCTTTTGATGTTGACATCAAGTGCGGCAAATAATTTTTTTTTTATACATGTTCCAAGGTGTACCTACCCTGCGAATGAGTGATTGTACCTACCCTGTGCGATGAACAACACTTGCACACCGCGCCCGAACAAACAACCTATACATATCTTGAAAGACGCTTATGTTTGGCGTTGCTCCATCTATTATTTGTTCCAATGTATGTCGTGTTATATTTCAATTACTTGTGCTCATAATCAGAAAGCATTGTGTGTATCTCAGGCATCGCAAGAAATGCTGCTAGGTGCTGGATAAAAGTCCAAAAGTATTTAAAGATTCTTTTACGTAAATTCCATGTTTAAAAGAAATGATGGAGAACTTTTTAGGTTGTCCATGTCTACTCATGAAGAATAATAATAATCAATGGAGAAATGCAAATAAGAGGAAGTAAGGATAAGAATTTTAGGTTAAGGTGAGACAAGATAGCACTACAGAAGAAGACGGGCGTGGGGAAGATGATGAACAGGAGGGAGGGGAGGGGGAAAATGAAAAGGTAAAAAGAAAAACATTAAAAAAATAACAAAAAAAAAAAGTAAAAGATAAAGATGCCCTTCAATTAGGCCCTCTTTTGAAACAATTTGGGTACTTCAAGCCCTTATTTGAAACAAACTTCACTTCATGCCTTTATTTGAGAAAACGGAGGCACTTCGAACCCTTTTTTGAAATTTTCCCCTATTATTATGCAATATAGTGACACGTACTCGTACTCGACCCAATCCATTATCTCAAAGGACGTTCATAGTAATTGAATTTAGAAAAACATATATCCAAATTGAGGTGAGAGTGTGGAGCGAGTGAGCATGAGATCAAGTAAGGGCAAGAGAGAATGAATAGAGAATCATAAAGATGGGTTTGGTCTAAATAAGTTGTAAACACACTTCTGACTTATTTACGATCTATTTAACATTCATATTATGTTTAAACTCATTTATGACACAATTATTGAAAATATAACTAATCGATATAACAAGTCCTATTTTAACAGGTCTAAGCAAGCGCAGCTCATATCTATCATTAGATTATGTGGGTCCAACACCAAACCCACCCCATCGAACATAACACAAAAATTAGGCTCACATGCATCGGATGCAATTAAAGGGCGCACATGGCAATTTTTCTACTTCTGATTCTAAATAGAATTTGATGTTTCTACGTTTGAAGAGAACTAATTTTTTTTTTTGTATATATATAAACATAACGAGCTCACTTTCTATACAAATTTTGAAATGGTCCACCTCGATCGTTTTTAGCTAAGTCAACGCTCATACGAGAACGAACGACGACAAATGCAGATGATACTCCATCGGAATTCGTCGTATCAAGAAGGAGATAATCATGACGTTTACGTTCAACTAATTTGCATTGTGCGTGTACCGCAACGCCATCTCCATCGACAAAACAAATAGAAAATTCCAGGACGTCGCCTCTCCCTATGTACATTCACAATTCACATGTAACGTGTTTCGTCACATAGAAATTTCCTTAAACTATTCTGGCACATCATCGCTCTGTATACTTTAAGTTCATATTCTAACTAACTTGCATAAGCAGCATTGCTAAGATTAAACCAATCATAGAGGAAGTCAAATGTTGCCTCGACCACTTGAGAAGCAAGAGTCCTAAATCCGTTTCTATTAATAAATCACTCTCCCAAGTCACAAAGCCCATGTGAATGTCCTTTTCCCTTGGACACTTTATGTGGCAATTGCACATGCAATATCAAAAGCAATTTATATGAAAATAAAATGAATAATTGCAGTTCTTTTCTACGAAAAATTAAAAGACAAAGCACAGGAAAAAAGAAAAATAAATAATAAACTTATCTAAAAAAAGATATGGAAATTGAATTCTTTTTTTTTAGCCAAAGAAAAGTACAATCTTGTGGGCCAAATAAGACGAATCCGGATCGTCTGCCCTTCTCTTAGAAGGGCAGGTACCTGCCTTTGCGATCTGGATCATTCGTTTTTAAACGGACGGCTCAGATCTCCTATTTTTATACTTGTTCTTTTTGATGCAGACAACATTAGGGTTCATTTCTCCACGTTCATTCCTCTGTTCGGGGTCCAGGGTTGACAGCGGGACAAGATTCAAGGCGCCTTCTGTGTTATGATGAATTTAGATCTTCCAATTATGGAGTTTGAATGAAGAACCGAAAATTGAAGGGAAAAAAAAAAAGGGACCAAAGAAGAGCAAGATTGTGTAAAACATGAAAAATGCATGGATCTTTGTCGAATGTGAAATGCGATGACTACGCAAATCGACTACATGTATAATCCTTGGCAAAAACGGCTCGCCGCGACTCTAATAAGACCGGATCCTTTGAAAAAGGACTATGAGCATGGCAAACTATTCTTGACGTTGTTTGTGTTTGATTATTGCTATGAAAATAGGAGCAAAACATTATAATTAAAGAATTTTAATTTATTAGTTGAAATGAGATTACGTGTATTTAACTTTTGTCTCTCCTCTAATTGACGCACCAGATCTTTTTTTTTTTTTGGTCGGGAAAAAAAAACACAAAACAAAACATAACAAAAGTGTGGGATAATTGATTTTATTGCTTTTGGGACCCTTTGATCTATTGCACTGAAATTTTGGGCTTTCGAAGCAGAGATAGGGCCAGGCTCGGCAGGCTTGTGAGCAACATCCATCGAACTTCTTGATCCATTTGATCCGTCATCCTTACCCTCCAACCACAAATGAAGCTTCTTTCAACTGCCCATGAACATCTTTTTGTTTTGTTATAGCTAGATAAGAGCAATTTTAGCTTCCACGGCCGGTTGTGGGAATAAGCTGTAAAATATATGTATGAGTTGTCTTGTAATTAGCTAGGTTAAAGGTTATGCCTTTTAAGATGGCAAAAGCACAGCAGAAGTGCCAATATTTGTGTACGGAAATCACTTTAGTGCCAATATTTTTTTTTTATCATTTAAGCGCCAAATCGGAGTAAAAACGATCACTTAAGTGTCAAGTCGCCACAATTGACACTTAAGTGATCTTTTTTTAAAAGAAAAATTGGCACTTAAATGATCCAAAAAATGATCACTTTGATGCCAACTCCGGTGAAAAAAGGATCACTTTAGTGTTAATTCCTTAAGTGATCGTTTTTTTCGCGATTTCGTACTTAAGTGATCCAAAAAAAAATATTGGCATCTTCGTACACAAATATTGACACATCTGATGTATGTTTGCCCTTTTAAGACTATTTCATTTCTCTGTATATATATGTCATTGTAAAAGATATGAAGTAAATATACAGAAAATCAGAAGAATACATTCTTTCTCGAAATCTCTCGGTGTTAATATGGTATTAGAGCCTAGGGTTTGCTCCTTGTGAGTACTGTACGTTAATCCCCGATTAACGCACTGTCGTCTCGCGCAGCTCATTTTCTTTCTCGCGCCATCGTCTCGCGCAAGCCGATTTCGTCCCGCCCGATCTTCTTCATCTTTCTTACAATCGACCTTGAATCAATGACGGATGAAAACCCTCCGGACCATTGATTTCCTATCAGAATCAAGGGGGAATTCGATCACAAAAGCGTTTTTGAAGAATCTGACCACTAGATTGACTCAGATTCTGACTTAGAACAGTTTCCTCCTCCTCCTCCTCTAGCATCAACACCGCAGAATGATTCGGCTTCATCTCAAATTGCAATTAAACTGGATGGATGCAAATATGGATTATGGTTTCAGGTTGTCGAGATGTATATCACAGGCAAAGACAAGCTGGGATATATCAATGGAGACCTCCCTTAGTCTCTGCCAACAGATCTTGGCTTTTGGAGGTGGAAAATCGAGAACTCGACCGTGCAAAGATGGCTTATCAACTCCATGGATCCGACATTGATTGGCAATTTCATTCGCTTCCCAACAGTGAAATTTGTCTGGGATTCGGTTACAACGACCTTATTTGATGGAACAGATGCCTATCAGGTTTATGATAACTCTATTTTATATAGAGTTTATTTACTATTTTAGACTTAATATTTATTTTATTTTAATTGAATTTGATATCTACTTATTGATTTTAATTGATTTTGTAGGTAACACAAGCTTCAGATATGCAAATTTGGAATCAAGGAGAATCAAACCTATCTTGGGGAAATATGCAAAATCCAAAGCTAAATTAGGAACATGATTCATATTTCTTTTTCTCAAAGTCAAAAAGATATCGATCTGAAGGCAAAGAAAAGGAGGAACGTGATTTTTAGAGAGAGAGAGAAGAAGTTTTGGGAAGAGACGTTCTTAGAGACGACGTTCAGTTTTTTTCGCTATTCTTCCTTTTAATGCCGGATGCCAAGTGAAGAAGAAGAGGGCGAATTCAAAGTCAACCCTTGATTATTCTTGGTGCACTTGTTCTAATTATTCATCATGTTTAGTTTAGTTATTATTTTTAGTTTAATTTTCATTATGTTCTAGACTACTTCATGTTAGAGCTACGATGTAACTTAATTATGATGTATTAATTTTTCATACTCATTTATGTAATTTAGAATTCATATGTGCGAGTTATACATCATGTTCTTAATACTTTTAAGTGCTTGATCACCACGTGAATGATATTTGTTGTATGTATGAGACCGAAAGGAGATTACGTGCAAGTGTTTTATGATATATAGCCATGAATTAATCATAGATAGAGATATCTTATGCTTTTTGTGTGGTTTAGGTAGTAGGTAAATCGAGGGTGGTTTATTGAATCCGGGAACGTTCATAGATCTTAATGCGTTTAGATTTACTTAAATTCACATGGATCAAGTGTGGGTTGCTAAATCTAATTAGGGTTGCTATACCGGACCAAGGATAGTGATTTACATTATGAAGTTCTACCATCACACTATGAATTCAATTTAATTGCATGATGAAATTGGTTAAGTGAAATCGGATGCTCTAACATTTTTCATTCTTGATAGAAATCCGTTGTTTGTTGCTTCTTTATATTCAAAATTTCTAATTTCTATTTTGGTTTGCTGCATTGGCTAATTTATTTTTCTTTAGAATTTTCGAGTGCTTTATTGGATCTTTAATTAGTTAGATAAATTGAGAACTGTTCACATTTTGAAAGTAATTTAATTGATTTGTCTACAATCTCCGTGGGAACGATACTTTTATTCATCACTTTATTACTTGTACGATACGTACACTTGCGTTGCTAATTAAGAAAACAATTTATGACTTGAAGAGGCGTGTGGCTCGAATGAGACAAGCATGAGGATCGATTGAGGCGTATTACAACAATCTTCAAGGTCTGTGGAGAGAGATCGACTTTCGCCTGCCGAATCTAATGCAGTGTCATGAAGATATTGAAAGATATAATATGGCTATACATGAAGATCGGGTATACATCTTTCTTGATGGGTTGGATGACCGTCTTAATAAGATCTAAGCAGATGTCTGGCAAATGCATCTGTTTCCTACTGTTGTACAGGCCTATGCGCATGTCCGACGGAAAGACATGAGACAAGCTGTAATGCTGACTAACAGTGATATTGTCCATGATTCGACAGCAATGATTTCCAGGGGGAATAAGATGAATGTCAAAGCGAACCAAGAACTTTTGTTGCAAATGGCTAAGCCTGGACTTGCGCAGGAAGAAGGAAGACCTAGTTCAGCGCCATGGTGTTGACACCTAAATTTTGACTTTTCTTTTAATCATTTATTGCATAAAAATCAGGGACTAAACTTAGTCCATAGCAAAAAAAAAAAAAAAAGGAGAAAGAAAAGCTTTTCTGTGGGCGCTCTTCAAGTCCTTCTTCGAGGAATTCCACACCGCATTTCAATTGTGGGTGATCTAAAAGAGTTTTGACTGGTGGTCAGATGGTCTTCAAATTCATATTCGGCCTCGACGAGCTTTGCACCAAAAGCCATCGCAGAAAGCCAACTCAAGATGCTAAGAAAGCAAACCATTCCACGTGCATGATCAAAACTATAAAAGCAAAGTTGGGTGCAAATGATGAGATGCCTCACCATCATTCGGACCACTCCCTCTCTCTCTCTCTCATTAAAAAAAACAAAAGCCCATCCTCATGATTCCATTCTCTCCCTCTCTCGCGCACAAGCCATCACCCACCACTCATTCTCTCTCCCTTTGCCAGACCATCATCCGGACACACTCTCACGATTCTCTTCTCTCCCTCTCTCTCTCTCCATCCAGACACAATCATTTCCCAAACCATTGGATTCTCTCTCGGACGCCACTCTCTCTTTGACCAATCATGATTCCATTCTTTCTCTCGCTAAAAAGCCACCAACTCTCTCTCACCACGGGGGGGACAGACTTTTCCTTTGGCAAGAAAACCACCCACAATCCTCGGGGACCAGATCTCTCTCTCGCTGAAGAAGACACCGGAGGCCCCCACATTCGGGGACGATCTCTCTCTCACGATTCCATCTCGTCCTCTCTCTCGAGACTCGACAGACCGCGACACCTCCTCCTCTGGATGCGGCTGCGCCACCCACTCGAACCCGAGACCCGAAACCTCCCAACTCCGCTGTCCCCTTCACCAGCCAGCAGCCGCGACCTCGACGCAGATCTCCTCCTCCTCTGGTTGCTGTCCGAACTAAACCCATCCGACGCCCCCGCCTGGTTCCATCGCCATCCAAAGCTTCCTCCAGCAGCCGGGTGACCGTCGGACACCATCCGACCCAAATCTGACCTTTGTCCAGCCCCGTAGTTGGCTGACTCGAGCCATCTGCTCCGCCCCACACCTCTGCCCGGCGGTGTCGTGGCCCGTTACCCGCGTTGTTCAGCCGCCAAGCTTCCAGATCTGACGCATCAATGCAGCTCCGACACCAGCCCCAGCCACCCGAACTCGTAAACCGTCGTTCGCGAGACCCCCCGACCAAAAACCACCTCTGTTCTCTTTGGATCTCTTGTTCCATGGTTGTTCCAGTCCCCGTGAACCATCAACCACCTCCCTCGACGTCGACTCAGACCACTGTCGCAGCCGAGCCCGACTGAAGCCTCCCTTGCTCCTGACGCCCACGTCGAATCGCTTGTGCCCTGTTGCTTCGAGCTATGTCCTGTTCCTGACCTCGGCCTTGGCCGAGAATCTGGGCCGAGCGCATGGGCCGTGTCCGAGAATTTGTACCGAGTGGCCAGGCCCGTGGGCCGAGTCCGTAGGACAAGTGGGCTAAGACTTCGGGCCGAGAGGCCAAGCCGTGGGTCAAGTTGCCGAACCCGAGTTCAAAGTTTGTGTCCGAAGATATTCGAAGATCGCCATTGTTCCAAAGCCATTTTCGCCACGGATTAGAGTTTTGTTACTGGCCGGCTATCTAATCGCCATCATCAGTGGCCTTGGCGTTTTTTTTTTATCCTTTCCTTGTTTTCCATAGGATATCGAATCCATCCTGGGGACGTTTAACTCGAAGAGGGAAAGGAAGCTCGGCTTAGGTACATTTTTTTTAAATCCCTATTTTGGTTGATAATTTGTTTGCCATGCTTGGTTGATTTTAGTTTAGCTGAATTTAGTGATTTTTGCATGTTTCGCGAATTTACAAAATCAAAAACCCTTTTTCGCTAAAACAAAAAATCAAGCTGTGGTCGGTTCCGCCCGAGGGCGATCCCGATTTCCAAGCATGGAAGGCGCGTTAATATTTTTGAGAGTAATTGGCGGCAAATCCTAGATCGATTTTCGAATTTAATGGGAAATAGAAATAATTTTAAAAAAAAATAAAAAAAAAGATTTTCGAAAAAAAAGATAAAAAAAATTCGAAAAAAAATGGCGAGTTCGGTCTTTGGTTGGCAAATTTCGAATTTCTAGAAAGAAAAAATGAATGATCATTTTATCCTGCATATTGCCATGTCATCTCGCATGTCATCCCATATTTTTTCAGGTCATTTTATTTGTAATGTAATTTTCAGTTAATTAGGGTTAGATAGATTAGGAAAAGCCCAATGTTATGGGCTTAATAGAGTCAGGTCATAGAATCAAGAAGAGGTGGTGGGCTATCAGAACCGTTCCAAGGTGTGGGCCTTGCAAGTGGGAAGATGTCCAGGATCAGGCGGCGGCCCAAGCCCGACAAGACCAAGATGACGAGACTGTAGGAGGAAATTCCATTTAGTTTTTTTTTTAGGATTTTAGGAATCATTGAAGTGTAATATTGAATTTTGCTTTTTGAGTCAGTCGATTCTTTATTTGTAATTTTCAATTATTTGAGGTTTTGTATCTTTTAATAATTTGTCGCATGTCATATAGTTTTAGGTCATGCATTGCATCAGTAATTCATTTACTTTTCTTTTATTCGAAAACAAAAACGAAACAAAAACAAAAACATAAACATAAAAAAAAAATAAAGCAAAAGCCTTGAGTTGATTTCCGAATCATCAATCTTTTCAAGAAAAATCCAAAACAAAAGGAATCTAGGTACCGAAAGGGCGTTAGTCAAAGTCGATTAGCGTAACCAAATCCCCGGATCCAAAATCTCTGGTTCGCAGCGGTGAATTAGTGCTCCCGCTAGTTCACCTAGGTTTCTAATCGACCTACCTCGAATGATTAGTGGCGACTCCTCAATTGTTCTAATTTTCCCACGTCGCGATTCGGTAGGGCTTGGGAGGGTCCGTATTATGTTAGTTCTCGATAACTCGCCTGATAATCCAATTCACCTAAAAATCGATTTTTTTTTTTAGGTCGCGACACATGGCAGAAAAATTCTCCTGGGGAAGGTTGCTCGAATTGTGGTAATGCTAAACATACTAGGAAGACGTGCTTTAAATTTCATGGATACCCAGACTGGTGGAAGGAGTTGAAGGCTCGAAAGTAAGCGAAAGGGAAAGAAGACTATGATATGTAAGTGGGTCTTTTCTGTGAAATACAAAGCAGATGGATCAATTGAAAGGTACAAGGCGAGACTAGTAGCGAAGGGGTATACATAAACTTATGGGGTTGACTATCAGGAGACGTTTCCTCTTGTTGCTAAACTTAATACTGTTTGAATCTTGTTGTCTCTTGCAACTAATCTAGACTGGCCACTACACCAGTATGATGTCAAGAATGCATTCCTTCACGGTGATCTTGAAAAAAATATTTATATGGATATTCCACTTTGTTACAATTCACCCTTACAACCTGAGACGATGTGTAAGTTAGAGAGATCATTATATGGTCTAAAACAGTCTCCACGAACATGGTATGACCAGTTCACTTTGGTGATGAGGAGATATGAGTATTCTCAAAGTGACTCGAATCATACATTGCTCCTGAAACGACATCACGTGAGGTAATTGTGTTGATCATCTATGTGATGGTATGATTATCACTGGAGATGATTTGACAGAAATATCTCAACTCCAAAAGAAGCTTTCTAAGGAGTTTGAAATGAAAAATTATGGGGGGCTGAAATGCTTCCTAGGTATTGAGGTAGCGAGATCGGCAAGTGGAATACTTCTGTCACAAAGAAAGTATGTACTATACTTATTAGCAGAATGTTGGATTACAAACCTGTAGATACACCAATTATTTAAAACCATAGGCTTGGAGAATATTCAGATCAGGTGCCAACAAACAAAGAAAGGTATCAAAGGTTAGTTTGCAAACTAATTTATCTGTCGCATACCCTTCTTGACATTGCATATGTGGTGAGTATTGTTAGCCAATTCATACATGACCCGAGTGAAGATCATATGAATGCAATGTTGCATATACTTCGCTACTTGAAGACCTCTCCAAGGCAAGGTTTGAGATTCTTTAAAAAAAAAAAAAGCCATCTTGAGATCAAAGGGTTTACTAATGCAGATTGGGCTGGGAGTGTTTTTGACAAGAGATCAACATCAGGATACTTTACCTTCGTGGAAGGAAAGTTAGTTACTTGGAGGAGCAAGAAACAAAAAGTGGTGACATTATCTAGTACAGAGACCAAATTTAGAGGGATGACCAAAGAGTTATGTGAGCTCCTTTGACTTAAGAAGTTAATGTCGGAGAGTGGGTTC
This sequence comes from Rhodomyrtus psidioides, assembly GCA_021437785.1. Taxonomy (NCBI): domain Eukaryota; kingdom Viridiplantae; phylum Streptophyta; class Magnoliopsida; order Myrtales; family Myrtaceae; genus Rhodomyrtus; species Rhodomyrtus psidioides. Next base: position 3,816,439 of record JAILYB010000015.1, on the reverse strand, counting down.
GCTCCTAGAGCTGAGATAAAAGTTATTTTGTGATAATAAAGCAGTAATTGACATCTCTCACAATCCAGTTTAGCATGACCGTACCAACATGTTGAAGTGGACCGTCATTTTATCAAACAAAACTTGGACTTCAAAGTGATTCGATTTTCGTTTGTACGATCTGAAGACCAGTTGGCAGATATTTTGACAAAAGCTGTATCAAGCAGGCTCTTCCATAGCTCACTTGGGCATTCACAACATCTATGCACCAACCTCGGGCAAATGCAGATGCGTTTGGCAAACGATTTTTGCAGCCCCTTTTTTTGGGACGCTACCATTTTCAAGTACCCTCCAAGCACCTTTAGCTCATCAAGGCAGTCTCCTATCTTCCTCATGCCCGGAGCTCACTCTTGCCTCTCTTCCTCACGCGTCGCGCCTAGAGATCGCGCCCGCATCTCTTCCCCCACGCCCCCGGCGCTCGCATCTCCTTGTCTACCGGGTTACATTCGCTTCGAGTGAACAGTATACATGATGGATCTTGTTGGCTATCAATGGCTTTTTCGCTCAGTCAGTCTCTCTGATTTGTCTCCTCTGTTAGGAATATGCTTCAGGACTGAAACATGTCCACGTACAGCTTATGTTTTTGTTATTTCAGTTTGTTAAATGGTTGTCCTAGTCTTTAGGAAGCAGTTAAGTTTTTTTTTTTGTGCTGTTGATCGTGGTTTATTTGTAGGGCCATGTTGTTAGTGGTTGGTTATTTTTCTTTCCTTTAAATTGTAATGTTTGCTAAAGTTATGTAGTGAAGTTTTCTTCCCTTCCATACGCTTTTCTCAAGTCTATTGTCTCTCCTCTCTTGACCAAAAAACCAACAATTGGTATCAGAACAATCTTCTTAAGGGACCTGTGTAAATCTGACAAGCCATGGACGCCGAAGCTGGTCTCTCTTCAAGTGCTCCACCAGTGTTCGATGGAGATAACTACCAGATATGGGCAGTACGCATGGAGACATACCTGGATGCTTTGGATCTTTGGGAAGAAGTGGAAGAAGATTATGAAATCCCTGCACTTCCTGCCAATCCAACCATGGCTCAGATCAAAGCTCATAAGGAGAAGAAGACAAAGAAGTCAAAGGCCAAAGCTTGCTTGTTTGCTGCAGTTTCAGCTACCATTTTTTCTCGAATTATGTCTCTCAAGACAGCAAAGGAGATATGGGATTTTCTCAAGTCTGAGTATGAAGGAGATGAGAGAATTCGTGGGATGCAGGTGTTGAATCTAATCCGTGATTTTGAGATACAGAAAATGAAGGAAACTGAGACCATAAAGGAGTATGCTGACAGACTTCTCGGGATAGCCAATCGAGTTCGGTTGCTGGGTTCTTCATTGACAGACTCAAGAATTGTCGAAAAAATTCTTGTGACACTGCCTGAAAGGTTTGAGGCTACAATAACCACCTTCGAAAACACGAAGGTCTTGTCCGCGATCACACTAGCAGAACCCTGCAAGCACAAGAGCAAAGGCGTGTAATGAGGCAAGAGGGAGTTGTTGAAGGAGCCTTATTAGCCAAGCATCAAGGTGATGGCGAATTTAGATGGCAGAAAAGCAAGAAGACTCAAGCAACAGGCGAAGGTTCAACATTGGGCAGCAAAAGCAAGGCCGGAGATAAGAAAGCTGGAGTGAAAGGGAACTATCCTCCCTGTCAACATTGCGGGAAAAAAGGTCATCCACCTTTCAAATGTTGGAGAAGACCTGATGCAAAATGCAGAAAATGCAATCAAACAGGACATGAAGCTATCATATGCAAAAACAAAAATCCACAGCAAGGAGAAGAGGCTAAACTTGTTGATCAAGAGGAGGAGGATCAACTTTTTGTAGCCACATGTTTTGCAGGCAGTGAAGCAGGTGAGAGCTGGCTGATTGACAGTGGCTGCACCAATCATATGACCAATGATAAGGAGCTTTTCAGTGATTTGAGGCCTACCACTATCACCAAAGTGAGAATTGGGAATGGCGACTATATTTCAGTTAAAGGCAAGGGAACAGTTGCAATAACTTGTTGTTCAGGTACAAAGTTCATTCCTGATGTTCTTTTTGTTCCTGAAATTCAACAAAACTTGTTGAGTGTTGATCAGTTAATTGGAAAAGGGTTTAAAGTTGTCTTTGAAGACAATTTTTGCCTAATTAGAGATGCAGCCAACCAAGAAATCTTTAAAGTAAGAATGAAAGGCAAAAGCTTTGCTTTAAATCCATTGGAGGAGAAGCAGGCAGCCTTCTCAATTAAGGAGAATGTCACTAAGATTTGGCACAAGAGACTCAGGCATTACCACCACCACGGGATGCTGCAAATGAAATCCAAGACAATGGCAGAAGGTCTTCCGGAATTTGAAAATCAGATTTCAAGCCGCAAGGCATGTCAATTCGGCAAGCTCAATAGAAAACCATTCTCAAAGTCAACTGGCAGAGCTTCAAGGAAGCTGCAACTGATCCACACGGATGTCTCAGGCCCTCAAAGAACACCTTCTCTAAAGGGTAGTCTCTATTATATTGCCTTTATTGATGATTTCACCAGAATGTGTTGGATTTTTTTCTTGAAGTTCAAATCAGAAGTGGCTCAAGTTTTTTGGAAGTTCAAGGCAAGAGTAGAGAATGAGAGTGGCTGCAAAATTCAGATTGTTAGATCTGACAATGGGAAGGAGTACACTTCGGTACAATTCAACAAGTTTTGTGAAGATGCAGGCATTGAGCATCAGCTTACAGCCCCTTACACTCCTCAACAAAATGGAGTTAGTGAGAGGAGAAATAGGTACATCATGGAAATGTCAAGATGCATGCTGCACGAGAAGAATTTTCCAAAGAAGTTTTGGGCAGAGGCAGCAAGTACGGCTGTGTTTCTTCAAAACAGACTTCCCACAAAGGCAATGAAAGATCAGACACCATATGAGGCATGGTATGGTTACAAACCAACTCTGAAATATCTTAAAGTTTTTGGTTGCTTGTGCTTCACTCATATTCCACAGAGTAAGCGTGACAAACTAGATAGAAGAGCTTTACTGGGTATTTTTATAGGCTATAGTACAGTCAGCAAGGCCTATAAAATTTTCCAACCACAAACTGGAAATATTATAGTTAGCAGGGATGTTCACTTCGTGGAGTATGAAGAGTGGAACTGGGATGATGCAAAGAAGAGAAGTCAGATCGTGGTAGAGCCAAAATTCAAGCTCTTTGGTTCAAGCACTGAAGAAGATGAAGAAAGACAAAATGAAATTGTAGATAATGTTCCCGTGAGAGGAACTAGGGCTGCGTTTGGTAACGTTTCTGTTCCTGGAAACATATTTGGAACAGAAACATTTTTTTGTGTTTTTGTTCCCGGCTACGATTTTTGGGAACAGAAACGCGTTTGGTAAGTTAAAAAAAAATACTTTTCTCGCCAAAAGGAAGGATCGGCGGCGGCGGGTGGCAGCAACCGGCGGCGACCGGCTGTGGCGGGCGGCGACGACCAGCGGGCGGCGTCGGCGGCGAGCGGCCGGCGGCGGCTGCGGCCACCGGCGGCGACAGGCGGCTGCGACCGGCGGCTCCCGACGGCGACTAGAGAGCGTTGGACCAAAAGTGTTCCAGAAACAAAAAAACATGTTTTTTTTGTTTCTTTTTTTAGGACCAAAAGGAACACTTTTGGAACAGTTTTTTGCCAAACGCGTTTCTGTTCCAAAAGTGTTCCTAGAACACTTTTGAAACAGAAACACAATCCATGGAGTGTTACCAAACGCAACCTAGGTTGCTCTCTGACATTTATCAAAGATGCAACATTGCTGTGTGTGAACCTGCAGATTATGAAGAAGCTAGAAATGATCAAAGGTGGATAGCTGCAATGAAGGAGGAGCTGTCCATGATAGAGAAGAACAATACATGGATTCCAATGAAAAGGCCTCAAGATAGAAAAGTAATTGGAGTCAAGTGGGTGTTCAGAACCAAGCTCAATGATGATGGCTCTATCAACAAACACAAGGCAAGACTTGTGGTAAAGGGCTATGCTCAAGTGTTTGGCGTGGACTACTCGGATACCTTTGCACCAGTTGCTCGTTTGGACACCATAAGAATTCTGCTTGCTGTAGCTGCTCAAATGAATTGGAGAGTATATCAACTTGATGTAAAATCAGCATTTCTAAATGGTGTTTTGCAGGAAGAAATTTATGTTGAACAGCCTAAAGGATTTGAGAAGAAAGGAGAGGAGGACAAGGTGTTTCTTCTCAAGAAAGCTCTTTACGGTTTGAAGCAAGCTCCAAGAGCTTGGTACAGCAAAATTGATGACCATTTGCTGAGCTTAGGCTTTAAAAAAAGCATGTCTGAGGCCACTCTTTATGTCAAACGTCTAGGCAATGATGTCCTTATAGTTTCTCTTTATGTTGATGATCTTTTGTTGATAGGAAATGATGCAAAGCTGGTTGAGGAGTTTAAACATGAAATGATGAAGGTCTTTGAGATGACAGATCTCGGCTTGATGTCATTCTTTCTCGGAATGGAAATTAAGCAAGCTGAGCATGAGGTTTTCATCTGCCAGAAGAAGTATGCGAAGGAGATCTTAAAGAAGTTTAAGCTTGAAGAATGCAAGGAAGTAAGCACTCCTATGAATCAAAAGGAGAAGCTATGCAAAGAAGATGGTGCGGATAAAGTTGATGAGGGATATTTCAGGAGTTTGATAGGTTGCTTAATGTATCTCACAGCAACAAGGCCTGACATTTTGAATGCTGTAAGTATTTTGTCCAAATTTATGCATTGCGCAAGTGAATTGCATCTCAAGGCTGCCAAGAGAGTGATTCGATATGTTAAAGGGACAAGTGATTTTGGTGTCATATTCACGAAAAGCAAGGAGTTCAAGCTGGTTGGTTTTTCTGACAGTGATTGGGGAGGTTTCATTAATGATATGAGAAGCACTTCAGGCTACTGTTTTGTTCTTGGATCTGGTGTTTTCTCTTGGAGCTCGAAGAAACAAGAAACTATGGCTCAATCCACTGCTGAAGCAGAATTTGTTGCTGCAACAGCTTCTGTTAATCAAGCTTTGTGGCTGAGGAAAATTCTAATGGATCTCAATCTTGAGCAGAAAGAAAGCACTAAGATATTTATTGACAACCAAGCTACTATTGCTATATCCCACAATCTTGTGTTTCATGGGAAAACTAAGCATTTCAACATCAAGCTATTCTTTCTGAGAGAAGTGCAAAAAGAAGAATCTGTGACTTTGGTTTATTGCAAGTCTGAAGATCAGCTGGCAGATCTATTTACAAAGCCCCTTCCAATCAGCAAGTTCGAGTTTCTGAGGCAGAAAATTGGTGTTTGCAGCTCCTAAAGCAAGGAGGAGTGTTAGGAATATGCTTCAGGACTGAAACATGTCCACGTACAGCTTATATTTTTGTTATTTCAGTTTGTTAAATGGTTGTCCTAGTCTTTAGGAAGCAGTTACGTTTTTTTTAGTGCTGTTGATCGTGGTTTATTTGTAGGGCCATGTTGTTAGTGGTTGGTTATTTTTCTTTCCTTTAAATTGTAATGTTTCCTGAAGTTATGTAGTGAAGTTTTCTTCCCTTCCATACGCTTTTCTCAAGTATGTTGTCTCTCCTCTCTTGACCAAAAAACCAACATCCTCCATCACCCTCTATTTCGAGTTTTTCTGAAGTTTTGCTCCAGCAGTGAATGGTGGTGTAATCTAAGTTTCAGATGAAAAAAAAAAGGTAGTGTTTCAGTGCTGCGATGCCTCCACTCCATGAGGTGCTAAAACTAGGTTGTGGCCTTCTGTTTATCCGACTTAAGTAAGACCCTATTACTTAAATTTACATTTTATTTAAGTGGCATTTGTTTATGTGACACCAAATGAAATACTTTACCAAATGTATACACGTGGTATATATGTTGATTAAATTTCTATTACACTTGTGTAGGTAAACATTATTTGGGGCCATATAAAAAAGTTAGATATCATTTGCAAGAGTTTCAAGAAGGTCCTATACCTACGGGTAATCGAGAAGCTCTGACCATGCCCATTCCTCGTTAGGATCAGAAATTGAGTGAGCATTTGGCGTGTTAAAAGAGAAGTGGACGATTATAAATAATATGACGAGTTATTCGTATGAAAGGGACCTAATTCCCTAAAAAAAACCCCAACTTTTGATTCAATCTCAAATCTCCCCCATTTTTTTTTTTGTCTTAGAAAAAACTCTCAACTTTATGTCCAATTCCAAATCTACCCCGAACTTTTTTTGTCTAAAAAAAAAACCTCAACTTTCAATCTAGTCCCAAATATGCCCCAAACTTTTTTTGTCTAAGAAAATACTCCAAACTTTTGGTTCAATCCCAAATCTATCCTGAACATTTTTTTCTAAGAGAAAATTCATCAATTTTCACTCTAATCTCAAATATATCGCCATTAACCCTATGTTCAGTAATCATCGTTAGTCATCCTTAACTTTAATAACTGAGAACGGTTTCGTTTTGAAGAATTTCAATAATTTTTATCAAGGTGAATTTGTTATTCATGTGGAAATGCCGCGTTGGCTCATACATATTGCTTCATTTCTCTACCAATGTGGATTTTTTATCGGCGTGGAAATGCCACGTCAAGTTGGAACTGGACCAGGGGTTAAATTTGAGAATAAATTGAAATTTTGTGAATTTGTTTAGATAAATTTGGGCGGATTTGGGGTTGGACCTAAAGTTTGAAGTTTTTTTTTTCTGAGACAAAAAAGAGTTTAGGGTAGATTTGGGACTTGACCTAAACTTTGAATTTTTTTGAGACAAAAAAAAGTTCAATGCAAATTTGTGACTGGATCGAAAGTTGAGAGATTTTTTTAGACAAAAAAAAAAGTTCGGAATAGGTTTGGAACTGGACATAAAGTAGAGGGTTTTTTTTAGAGAATTAGGTGGTATGAAAAGCGAGTGAAAATTGTGCAACGTTGATGGCTTTGTACAATTATATACGAAGAAATGTCGCATCTGATAAGAATTTTGAAAGAACGAATTTGGATCCCGGTTATAGATATTCAGATGACCCTGATGATATAAATAAGGAGGTGAGTGCTTCAAATGATAATTTATCTCTTAACATTGTCAAGGAGCTTTGCAATTTTTAAGTGCGCTGACATAATAAAAAGGCTAGTGGCCGCGATGCCGCATCGTCCGGAACATCTGATAAAGTCAGTCGAGAGCTAGAAAAATGAATTCTTAAGCTGTCACAATTTGCTTTGGACCTTTACCTTAGATGTTTTGGTGTCTCCAAGCTTTTATTTAACTTGAAAATGTGGAAATTGTGAAGGTGCTTGAGCAGTTATCTGAAGATCAGACAAAAAAAAAAAGTACGCAAAATTGCTGAATATAAGTGTTAAAATTAAACACATAATCACAACGAAATAAAACATAAAAGTAAGAAGGAGAAATCGAGACACAAAATTTTAATCTGATTCATCCTTAATTCGAATGTGCCTTCTCGTCAATGCGAGGTATGAACTACACCCAACAATAAATACATCTGAATTGCCAAATTTAGTTAGACCGGTCACATTTACAAGTGAGACCTATCATTTTAACGATCCGAATTGGCGTTGCGTCGCACTCACTGAATAGTGACTAAGACATGCATAAAGAGAAGCATGTTTCAAGAAATTTTCATGAGGATAGGGAAGGGAACAGAGCCAACAGCCAAAGACAATCATACGAGGACCAAAACATGTCTGCTGACTTTACAGCAATAATCCTCAGATTCTAAAAAGAGCACAAGTTTTGTCCTGAAAAGGAGCTCTCTTTATACATCACTTTCATGATAAGCTCACCTGCTTTTGTAAAACCCTGACCAGCTGTACCATCCAAAGCAATCAATTCAAGCCAGCCTGACTCAAGAATGTCGTGAAGGGATCTTACCAAATGATCAATCAGATTCCAACAAAGTCTTGGCATGTTTCTGAAGCTCATTACAAAGAAATGAGAGAAAAGAAAAAGCATGAAACCGAGCTCTTATGTAACCATTACAAAGACGATTTTACACAAGCCGAAACAGACTTTAGCCGCTAACAGAGACATGCCTGCAGTAACTCTACAATCATGGCTTGCCAAAGGTTTTCCTTCATGGGTTCAATCAATAGGTTTTCCTTCATGGGTTCAATCAAAACCCTGTACTCACCTTCAAGTTTGGTAAGCGTGAGTCGGCTCAGTACCAGCCGAGCCCATCATCCTGGAAAGAGAATAGATTGTTTGGTGGACCAACCCAACTGAGGAAACATCAATACCACTTGCTAAAGTGACTCTGCTAGTGAAAGAAAAAGGTTTGGCAAGCATTTGCATCATCAGAATCAAATTCGGAAGTCGTAATCACATGATCCATGATATATCCCACAAGTGAAGCACCGAAAAAAAAAAACAATAGACCAGACCTGAGGTGAATTAGGGGAGAGGAATGTTGTTCTCAAGAAAATGCAGGTGTAAAGATCGGCTTTTTCTTACAGCCTAAGGAGAATATGTTGACATGCTAATCAGGGGGTATTAAGTACCATACATCCCATCCTGGTTTCTGGCAGTGGCGAGACCTGAGCAATTCACTGAGAAGTCACGAACTCCACATCGTCGACCTGATCAGGCTGCGGTCCATGATCAGGCAAGCTACGCCTAGACAACTCTTCAATTCGCCTCCTCACGTCCGGCATGGAAGGGCGCTGGTCAGGATACTGAGCCGCACAATCCATGGCCAGCTGCAGGAGCTCAACCATCTCCCCCTCCACATTCTGGTACCTTAGGAGCTCGAGATCGAAAACCTCCGAGCTCCATTCCTCGCGGACGACCGATTGAACCCATCTCGGAAGGTCGATGCCTTCTTCGTTTAGGACAGAATTGGCCGGGGCTTTGCCAGTTAAAAGCTCCAAGAGCAACACGCCGAAGCTATAGACATCAGCCTTCTGGGATACTCTGCGAGGGTCCGTGACTTCTGGTGCACGATAGCCAGCGACACGGGTGGGAGCTACCGAGAGGCCAACAATGTGAGCCAGGCCGAAATCGGAGAGGCGAGCATTGTAGGATTTGGTGAGGAGAACGTTAGAAGATTTAATGTTTCCGTGAGATACATAAGGTCCTTGAGAATGAAGGTATTCGATGCCATGGGCAACCCCTAGGGCTATGCTGGCGCGTAATTCCCAATTCAATGGAGTTCTTCCTGCCCCTCTGTTTCCTGCAGCATTTAATTTCGAAAATTAAGTAAACAATAACAATGAAAAGGATTGAGCAATGGAAGCAAAAAATTGTTGTTCTTCCTCGTACTACAAGACTTCACCAATCTCCCACTAAGACTGGGGGGAAAATGACTTGTGGAGAATAAATAGACTAAAAGTATATCTGGGGAATGGAATGTACAGGGTCATCAATGAGTATGATCACACGACATTGCTTCGAATTAATTACAGGAAATAAAAGCTGCTTAAATTTGAAAAAATAAGGGCAACAGGTTAATTTGTGCATCCAGAAGGAACTCATTCAATATGTGGAACAACCAAAGCAAACGGTTGGGCAAACCGACAAAAACACGGCGCAAGTTCTACCTCAGCATGCTCATGATCCAAATAAAAACACCTGAAAACTACCCTGCAATGTTTCTTTTTTCGTGTTAAACAGGGAATGAACCTTATAAATATCATAAGACTCATCATGATAATACGTATATAAACTACTCTAAACTAAAGGGGACATTCAGAAACAGAATTGCTTACCGTGTAATAGAGCAGACAGGCTTCCCATGGGCATGTAATCGTAGACCAGAAGCTTCTCGTCATTGCTGTAATAGTAAGCCCGGAGAGGCACCAAATTCTCATGATCCATCGCTCCCACGGCTTCAATCTTGTCCTTAAACTCCCCTGCAGAAATGTTCACATCCTTGAGCCTCTTCACCGCAACCATGTTTCCCATCTCCAGGACCGCCTTGTAGGCCGTCCCGAACGTCCCTTTCCCCAAGACTTCTGCCGATGCCCTCAGCAAGTCCTCCAAATCAAATGCCTTCACCGTTTTCCCAAAGAAAACAAGTTTCTTTGCCCCGCCGCCATTTGCTTCTTTCCTTCCGGTCCCTACAGTCAATGCAGCCGCAGCAGCAGCAGCCACCGAATATTCGGCATTGAATTCACCAATATCAGCATCCCCGGATGCCTTTTCTCCCTGAAGCACCATCTCTTGTTGCTTAAGCACCGACATGTCAATCGACCTCGTCCTCTTGCTACCTCTCTTGCGGCACAAGAATATCACCAATATGACGATGAATATGAAAGCGAATACGCAGCCAATGGCAATGCCGGCAACAGCAGAGCCAGAAAGCTTCTTCCTTTTGCCTTCTTCACCACTTTCCCCCTCGCTAGGTCCCATACTAGGCAATGTGACGTCCTTCGGGCATGAAACGAGTGGCTTTCCACATAATGAATTACCCAGAAACGAAGCCGAACTAAACTTGTGTAAACCATCAGGAATTGACCCATTAAGCAAATTATTTGAAACATTGAACTGATCGAGCTTTGGCAGGCTCAGCTCGGCAGGAATCGACCCAGAGAGCAAGTTATTCTCGAGGAACAGAGTCCGGAGCCTAGTCAAGTTGCTGAAACTCTGAGAAATTTCCCCAGAGAGATTGTTGGAGGCAAGATTGAGCCTCACGAGCGCGCGTAGACCCAACAGAGACTCGGGGATCGGGCCTGAGAACCGATTACCTTGCAAGTAGAGGTTGCGCAAGCCGGTGCAAGAAGCGAGATCTGGAGGGATTTGGCCAGCAAGCGCGTTGAGCCGGAGCGAGAGTGTCCTGAGCTGCGTCAGATTGCCGAGAATGCCGGCCGGGATTCGACCAGAGAGCGAAGCTCCGGGAAAGCGAAGAGACGTAACTCGACCGGACTCGCATTGGACGCCCGCCCAAGAACAGGGGCTTTGCTGGTTCGCGTCCCAGAGGAGCGTACGGCCACCGAGCGAAGATCTCAGGGCAAGAAGCGCATCTCTGTCCGAAGCAAGGTCTTGCTGTGTAACGGGGAACAAGAACGAGGCCACGATGGTGAGCGCAACCAGGAGGGTCTTTCGCACTTGCATGTTTCAAGAAAATGAAAAAGAAGAAGAAGAAGAAGAAATTCTTTCAAGAAATGGAACGAGACCAAGTACTCGAGGCTATTCAGTAAGCGAAAAGAGGGCGGTCGTGAGGATTAATGAGCTGCATTTTCTGCACTCTCTCTCTCTCTCTCTCTCTGTGCCCCTCCATGTGCGAGCTCTGTGGATGAGAGTGAGAGTGGGATTGGGAGTGAGAGTGAGAAAGCCCGGGCAGGTTTGGAGAAGACAGATAACCACATTCATTAAAAGGGACGTTGAAAAGAAACCCTAGCTATAGACATCATACTTCTGATCCACTTATATAGTCGAACTTCAACTACATGAGCTTCTTTTCCATCTTATCCCTCTCCAACTTCCATGTTCATATGCCTTAAATGCTTTAGGTGTTGCCTATCATGGACTCGGCCCAACAATTAGGTGGTGTTCAACGTGAACAAACTCATACGAAATCTGGCTAGGGATCGAATCACCGTACTTGCGCGGTCGTTTCGAAGCTATCCTTAGGCATAGAAATAGGTATACATACATATATTGCATAAGTCGGAGCTTGCCATGCGTGTTATTGAAGCTTGTTCACTTCGAAACTTGAAACCTACCGTAAAATCCATCATTGTAAAAGAAAAAAAAATGTCTATATTATGAAACTAAGAATGAGATTAACCAATCATAACGGGAAATTAGGGAAAACTCTATTTAATGTCGTGAAGTCCTTGCTTGGCTGTCCATTTCATCCTTTTAAGTTTGGAGAGATAGAAATTAGAAAGGGAGTGGGGAAAAGAAGGGTCTCACCTAAGTAATCAATTCTGTGAGAAAAAGCAATTTATAAATTTTGCTGATGGGTGATCCGTAAATATTCAATTAAAAAAAATCGATGCCTCATTTTTTTTGGGCCGTATATCTCTAATTAATATCATAAAATTGAAGATATTTCTTATTGAGTGTTCTGAAGCACTCACTAGTGTACGTTTATATTATGAATAATTCGAAAAGAAAAAAAAAAGGTTACTCAAATGACGAGTTGATCCTCAATTGAATGGCGGATATCGATGTTCCGAAGTGAGGCGTCAAATATAACATTTATTTTGGTTCATGGGAGAAAATTTCTGATCTTGTTTCAAAATTATTATGTGGTTCTCCTAAAAGTATGGAATGAATCTGGCATATGCATACTGAATTTAATTTGGACCGTCAGATCTGCAGGAATCTGTCATTTTCTGATGATCCAGATTGGGTGCCGTAGTTGTAAGGTACAAGAGAAGTCAGCTACCGCTCTCGCTTTAGAAATGGGAAACCGAAGAGGAGGATTTGAATGGACAGGATTGAAGCAAATATAGAGTCCACCCACGAGACACAGATGAGGGTATTTCAGTCTCTTTAGCATAAATGTTGTGGAAGCAGTAAAAAAGAATGTGGAAATAGCATTGACCCCCACCAAGAAAATCTTACTCAATTTGCCATGGACCATCGTATCATTCCCTTTTTGGCGCACTTGATCAGCAAGAACAATATCTTAAAGTCATCTATTATTCCCAAATTTTCATTTCATTAGCATGCTATCATTTTATAAAACCAGATTATTTACTTTCTTAATTTACATAAAGGGCTAGTTCACTTGCTTTCTTATTTGCCCGTTTAATTTAAATTCATTAAAGAGCAAATCTCGTAGCAAATGGCCAGCGGTGGACCCCACAGAAAAAGGGGAAAAGTGTCACAAAAGTCATAAATTTTATTGTATTTTGTATCAATTTAATCTTAAATATTTAATTGTGCTAATTTAGTCTTAAACCTTTTAGCCTAGATCCAATTCAATCATTCTGATTAATTTTGGCCTGCTATTGTTGGAATGGATGCCGAACGGCCTACCTGGCACGGTCGGCTCTAACGTAAATATTTTTAAATAAAAATGTTTTGATAATTTTCATGTTTTGTTTTATTTGTCTGCCTTTTTGTTCCTCTTTCCTCTGGTGGTCGGCGAAGGCGAGGCCGCCCTCGCCAAATCTGGTAAGGACGAGGAGGCCAGCGTCGTCGCCTGTCGGCCTCACCAACGTTCACCCTCTCTGGCAATCGAAAGAAAAAGGGAAAAAAAAAAGGAGAGAGAAATAAAAAATAGAAAATTATTTGAATATTATTAAAAAAAAATCTACTTCACCGCTGGCCATATCACGTAGGCCGTTCATCGTCTGAGTTAACAGTATCAGGCCAAATAAATCAAAAGGACTGAATTGACACTAGGTCAAATTGACACAATTAAAAAATATATATAAGACTAAATTAGCACCAATACAATAAGTTTAGATATTTTCCGGGCACTTTTCCCCTATTCACAAGTCCAGTCCGTTTCAAGCATTTAAGACAAAAGTGCTTCCAGAAAGCAAAATCAAAAGCTTGGGGGCCGTCACGTTGATGGGTGATCAACATAATTGAACCTACATATTGTTGTAAATGTTTGGTTGGGACAGTTGAGCTTGAGCGAAACTTTCCCTTCCTCATTTCTCCAACCTCCGCTAGTGTCTCAAGTCACCTCTCGTCTGAATCACATCTCGTTTCAAGAAAAGAAATAAGAATCTTCTTCGAGCGGACGCGATGCGTCGCACGCATGAAAGAAACCCAAACCTGCGAGCGGGAGCTGAGGATTTATGTTTCTTTCGAAACGCTTGGGTTTGATGGAGAGTGATGATGACACAACTTGGTTGGGTGTGGATTTAGCATCAGCTGTAATTGCTCCAATGGACTGGTTCGGCTGTCCCAACCGTGACAAAGCCCCCACGAAACTGCAACCTTATGTTCTCCTCCTAAATGCAACAGCTTGGATTGTCTCCCCCAAAAGGTTCAGCTGAGCTGTCAAAGGGCTCGGTTCCGATGCGGAAGACCTCGCGAATTGCGGTGTTTTCTATCCAGGGTAACCTTGAAGCGTCCGCATCCGATCTGTGATTGGAGCTTTACCCCGATGCACGCCGGTAGGGCACCGAGCAACCACCGGTTCACAGTACCGGAACACAGCACACGGCGATTTGCTTCTTCACTAAGTATGCAGTACACATCCTGAAATGCAGATTCAGATTCTGCGTTTAGATGCCACCGCAACGATTGACCAATTTTTCATTCTCAAGTGTTCATTTGATGTGGACGTTGATTCTCCCTGGTCTCTCTCCCTCGTGACCCATCTTTCGTTTTGAAGGATATTGCCGATTTTGCAGGAGAGAGAAAACACCATGAGCAAGACAATTCGACTAGAAAGAGATGACGGTCATAACTTGTGTCGATAGTGGCTTCTCATATATATAAAAACCAACCGTGCAGCGGGAGAAGTGCAAAGTACAGATTCACCAGAGACGGATCTCTGTTCAACTAGGTAAACCAAGCAAGGCTCTAAGAACTACAAGAATTGGAAGTCACAGATGCTAAATCCCAAGAGATTAAGAAGCCCGGCGTTGAATTGGAAGTCATAGACGCCTCAACGTGTCGGAATTTTCTATTTTTTCAGAAATCACGTGTCGAAGTATCGTGTTTCTGGAGAATTACTCTGAAGCTCTTTGTGTTTACTCTTTAAGAAAATAATTCTCACAAAATCCTACATGCAGTTTATGTGGAAGTAGGCCTTAACCAGACATTACTCCCAATAATAGTTTGACACCGATTGATTAAAAAACCCGTAAGAACGGCCATTTGGATCGCCCAACGCGCTATCCTTTCCTCCCTTTCAGTCCCTAGATTTCATTCATTACATCCCGGCACAAACTTAGGTGCATCTATCGATCATCTGTGCATTCTTTTCCTCGCTAATCACCGTGTACAAGATCCGTCGATCATCTGTACGTAACCGCGGATTTATCTAAATCCATTCATGATATGATTCACCAAAAGTAACAGAGAAATAGAGCTGTCAAGACTCAAGAGCCATCATTTGGTAATGAAGTGGTCTTCTTCGTGGGTCTAGTTATTTCAGCCGACAAAACCGTCGAAACCAGAACTGGGACGCTTGTTCTCATGCTACAAACCTTGGACGGTTACCTAAACAAGAAGACGCGCCTCCTTGAGAAAGCTTCCTTTTCCCAGGAGACTTTGCAGAATGCGTGAATCACATTTCATAAAAGTCGCCATTGAACTTTGCCTTTCGAACGGGAACTCATTGTTAATAATAAAGTCAAATACTCTGCTTCTTCCATATTCATAAAACCCATCTTCCGCAAATTGACTTAAACATACACACCTCAAGTTCTAGACGAAGTTGCTGAATGTCAACCAATCATCACAAGTGCTCATAAAAATCAAACCTTGAGATATCAAAATGCTGATTGCTAACCACAAAATACATCCGTCAAATCTAACATTTACATAGAAAGTCAGCGGAGATCATTGTCATTTTTCTCTCAGCTTCAAACACCCCCTAAATCAAGAGTCATTTTTCTCTATCGAGAGACAACTAATCTCAAACCGTTTGACAAATTTGGAGAGATCACCGGCATGTACATGCAGAAGTTGTTGCACTCTTGGTTCATTTCTTGGCTTTTCCTCGTGTTCAATTATGTATATGCACCATACTTGGTTCAAAGTCAACCAGCAAGCAACGTGGATGGATTCACAGAATCTCCAAGAAAGACAAACCACAGAACGTGCAAATGGAATAAAGAATCAAGAGACTTGATGATAATGAATTAAAGAATGGGGGGGGGCAAAGTTTTGTACACGTACAGAGATTCTCTCCCTAAAGAGATCCACAATTCATGGGATCTTCCACCAATTTCATTGGTTTCACTGCTCTGGAACCTACTACTAGAAGTTGAGGATGGTAAAAAGAATGAAGGAATAATTGAAAGGAAAAAAAAAAGGGGGGGGACACCATCCATCCTACTTCACAGTTCACAACACTCATTACGTGATGATCATAGACCTTGCCTTCATGGCTCTCGAGCACAACCTCCTCAGCTACAAATTTTTCTGTTTCTAATCTTCGAAGCACTCTGAAGGCCCACCACACATTCTATGCACGTTGCCTTTCAACTGCATGCCCATTTTGTTGTTGCCTCAATCTTTGGAGTAATAATTCTAGAGCTTCCTTCATCCACTGCTGTTGACACAATTCTTTCGCTTCGTCGGCTGTCACCTGCAATGTGCCAGAAAAATCCATAATTAAGGCTCGTTCCACCTCCCTCAAATAGTCGACAATGCCAATTAATTCGCATTGAAAACCAAAAAAATCAAACTGGGTGCACCACCGTGCAAATACATACCCATCGTCTTTGCCTGATATGCTTCTCCGGCCAAGAATCGAGCTGCTCCTCAACGAGTAAAGGGAACATATGCCCATCGTGAAAGCTGCCATTGCTTTTGCTCTTGTATTGCCATTTACCCAATTTACACTGCAAATTTCAAACCGAGAATCAGCACTCAGAAAGCAAAATCGCACAGAATTACATCGCTATCTGTGTAATATGACGTACCTCAAGAGTTCCCGTTACTCCGGCTTCTTCCGCTGTTTCGCGCAAAGCGGCCTGCTCTATAGTCTCATCTATTTCCCATCCTCCCTGTAGTCACATTGCAACGCGAAAACATTTAATTCCCTCACAGAGATATTCAATCACACAACTACAACGAAATGGGTAAAGCCGCTCACTTTAACAGTGGCAAAGTTCGAGAATTTATATGGTACCTTGGGAAACATCATTCTCTTGCCCTTCGGGGAACTAACAACAAGAAACTCTAATTCTTCTCCCCCACCGCCAGATGATTGATCGTTCTTCTTGTATCTGAAGGGTATGCATCTGCAGGAGTCAAAAGCAGAAGAAACGTGTCAAAAACTTGAGTTTCGTCCCAAAAGTATCAGCAACAAGTTACGGAGTCACACAAAAGAGATTAAAAAAAAGAGAGGGGGGTGGTGGGACGGAGGGGGGAGGGGGGGAAAAACACCATTACAAAACAAATTAGGCAGACACCCAGTTTTCCATTTTTTCCGTCGGCTCATGAAATCGCCATAAAAAATGAAAAATTTACACGCCACAACAAGCCCCAGGAACTGCAGAGAGAGGTTTGTGAACAGAGGGATGTGGAAATAGAACGCACCCGACGACTTGCCGGCAACCTTTGTCGTAGCGCTGCAAATGCCTGCCCGTGCGGGAGACCAGAGAAACCACGTCCTCAATCTGGACGGGGAAGATTTTGCAGGGGATTTTCTTGGCCGAGAAAGAGAGGACGAAGTTCACGAGGTTCCTAGAAAGGAAAAGACCCATAGCGACCGGAACAGCGTGGGAAATTTCCCCAGATTCTTCTTCTTTGCCCGAGGGCGATCGACCAACCTTCGGCTGAATTTCGCCCGCGGATCCTGCTTCGAGGGAAGGAGAGACACGGACGGCCTTTTTGCTAATCTTGGGACAACCAGAAAGAAACCACAGCGAAGCTTTGTTAACAAATATCCCGAGAACGGGTGCGGATAACAATGGAAGTTGGAGGTGTGTGTCTTCTCGAGTCTCCTTTTATAGAATTTCCGATTTCCATCGGCGAGGTGGGGGTGGGGGCCGAAACAACGAGAGAGAGAGAGAGTACGAGGGAAATGAGCCCACGCGCGTATCGTGGCGATTGAATGCGACGGTTAAACATCTTTAACACGAAAAAGTTGAACCCCGTTAACTTTCCCTCCCAAGCGGTTTGCTCTTTTGGAATTTGTTGCTCTAAATATCAAAGCTGTGCTTCTTAAATATACTTTGTTTTTTCAAATAAACAACTGAAATAGGTATTATTTTAAATAAAGACCTGAATTGCCCTAGTTATTTTAAAGAATGACATGATCAATACATTTTTTTTTTGTTTTTTCCTTTCTTTTCGCAGTGGCCAATCTCAGGCGATGGCGGACCATCGGCCAAGGTCGCCCCGCCGCGGCCAACGAGGGCCTAGGCAAGGCGACCCTCACTGGCTGCCGATGAGCCTTTGCTAGATCATAATGTCATCTTCTTTTTCTTCTTCACGACCATGATCAACTATGATTTTGACATCCCTTCGTGGCCGGTGAGGGTCACCTCGACTATGGCTGTCAAGGCGCCCTAGCCGGCCGCAACAAATAAAGAAATAGAAATGAATAAATGAATAAATAATAAATGACGAAATGCCCTTAGTTAGACTCTCATTTGAGAAAATGATGACACCTTAGACCCTTACTTGGAATTGTTTCCGTCTAATTACCAAAAAAATTGCAAATGACCATTTTAGGTCTCATAAGCAGAGAGGTTGATCAAAAACCAAAAACCCATAAGCAAGTAGATGTGACATTGGTTAATTAAACTTGTTCTTTGCATGGTTATCGATTACTTGACGAGTTGTTTGAAAAGGAATATCGATGGATGTGTGTGTATGTGTATGTATCCGAAAAATAATTAGTGCCAAAAATCATGCATTGCTCGTGCTCAACAACGTGCGCGTTGCCCTTAGGTTTGATACCAAATCAAAGGGAATTTCCAAATTTGAACATTTTTCGCCAAGGGAAGGTTGACTTTTGACATGGTTGAATTTGCTCTTCAGGCAACTTCGTACCCCTGCTATATCTTGAAAATTTGTCCACAAAAGCCAATCGCAAGAGAATTGAAAGTACTTGTCCAAGCGAAGGAGCTCCCGACGCTATTAATTTCCGAACATGCCCTTATAAACCATCTATCGGAGCGTGTGAACTCTTTGAATACATGAGTAGCTTTTATTGAGTTGGACGATTTAGATTGGATTATTATTAGATTTTTGCTTACTCGGGTTAAGAAGACGGATTTTACTCTTAGCTTCTCCTACGAAGGAGTAATTGTCGCGAATAGCGATAAATTGAGACTTGCGCAAGAAATCATTTCATGTTGAGTCGATTGTTCAATGCAAAGGTAAGCTCGGTAGCCATAAAAAGATGGTGCCGGAAATTAACGTCGTCAATCGAGCTAAATAAACACCAATAGTACCCTTGTCGATCGCATCGAAAGAGGCTCGGGAGGACGGGGCCGAAGACCGACCCAAGTCAACTTATCATCACTTCCCCAAACCCCAAAAAAAAAAAAAATTATCATGAATTCGATCAAAAAAGAAAAACTTACCGTCACGATTTGACTCCAAAAAAGAAAAAAAGAAAAAAAGGTTATCATCCCGAAAAGAAAAAGGAAAAAAAGGGGGAGAAGAGGAGAGGCGCGTGAAGGGGGAGAGTGGGGAAAAGGCGGGGGACGTGGACGCGTAGGGGAGGTCGCTGTCGAAGACAGGAGTGGAACAGAAGAGAGGGAAGCGACAAAGAACGAACGAATGGAATGGGGAGGGGGGGGAGCCTGGGAGGAGATCACTCGGTGTCTCCGCGGTGATCAACGCGCTTTCAGCGTTTTACCTCTGAACGACGACGATGATGACGAAACGACGACCCTCTGGGTCTGACCCGTCTCTCTCTCTCTCTCTCTCTCTCTCTCTCTCTCTCTTCACTGCCCTTTTCTATCACGCGACAAAGGGATGGGGGGGAATCTGTGATGATTCAGCTCCCGCGCTTCCTTTTCTTTCTAGATGCGCGTGCAACCTCCTGTCTAGAGGTGAGCAAATACGGACTGTCCAAATCGGGACCGCTCGAATTAAGATCGCTCGGATCGAGATCGGTTTTTTTTTTTTTTTTGGTGGGTGTCACCCTACCCATCTTGACGTCGTGAGCGCGGTCGCTTTCTCCGCACTTCTTTGTTCATTCGATTCGATGTTTGATGTTTGAGTCGATACCTCATTAGCTACGTGGGCTCACTTACAAGTCGAGCCCGCCGCACGGGGGCGCGGGGCTTTTCGTCGTCTGACAAGATTGGACGGGAGCGGGGAAAAGCACATTCTGCCTCGGCGTTACCCGTACAAGCGACGCTCTTTCCTAAACAAGCATAACATCGGCTCCATATCTCAAATGGTGTGACTTTCCTATTGGCCATATCAGAAACTTGACCAGAGTGTTACGACCAAACGTGCTACATTCACGAAAGCACGGTGGAGATGGAGACACTGAGAGCCGAATCCCTCGTCGCACACGAGACGAGATCATAACCATTGGTGCATCGAGTCAAATGATAAAATCATTAGTTGTGTGCGTACGATGGTTAAGTGTGGTTGGAGCCGTTGGCGGGTCACCCTCATTCATTCATTGCTCTTTAGGCCTTTTCTCGCCTTTTCTTCTGCTATGTTCTCCTCCACGATAGTAGGACGAAAGCATGTGTTCAGTTACTGCTGAACAACTGGCCTCACATGGCCCCAATCTCTATCGCATCCAAAAAAAGACATGGTTAATAACCGGAGCGGCCCCATTCCCACGAGTGAATTGTACAGAAAAAGGGGGCAGTAGGCCGAGGAATCCGATACAAATGACGGAAGGGATGACGGAGTCTGTGTCGATTGAGCTTCAATTTTTTTTTTTTTAATGTTCGTGTCAATTCAATCCGTCCGATCAATCTTAGTCATAAATTAATAACGTGGACGCTTGTCGTCCTACGTGATACGATCGACGCTAAGGTGGACTATTGTTAAAAAAATTTTGACTTTTTTTTTTCAATTTATCTATTTTTATGCTTATACTTTCCTTTTCATTTTCTCCCTCTAAAGTGGCCGGCCACACCATGTAGGACAACCGGCTTTTGTGTCAGCAATTTATAGTCAAAATTGATCGGATGGACCGAATTGACACAAATGCAAAATGTTTTTTTTTTGTAAGTGTTGACACCTGATTTTTAATCATCTTTTGTGTCGATTTTATTTCTAAAATTAATTAAAAATAACAAAAAAGTCATAAAATTGTAAAATCAATTTTGGAAGCCTTGGCCTAGCCTTAGGAACCAATTTTGAACAAACAATATTTTTCGTAATTTTTAATATCTTTTTCGAATTTATTTAATTATAAAAATACCCAAAAAATCAAAAATACCATTCGTGGTAAAAAAAATACACAAAAATAGTCAATAATTTTATTTTAATTCCCTCTTCGAGTTTATCTTATTTAATGTTGAAAATTCGACTTGGGTCACTATGTTCCTTCACAAATATACACCCGAATCGAGCCTAAAAACTTCTCTTTGAGTCTTTTAATTTCCAATTTCCACTCCCAATAATCCATGACATTTTGATCTATAGCCTTGAATTGCTATTGGGTCAATTAGGTCTTCAATTTGATCAATTTTGACAAAAAAAACTTAATTGCACAAATTTCTTTGCGATTTAGTCTCCGGTTTCACAAATTTCAAAATTAAATCCTCTCTAGCGACACCCATGAAAATTAAACATCTCTACCCTATAGTTTTCATCATCCCGAACTCATTGGTGGCCTCAATTTGGATTGATTTAGTCATTTGAGCCTCCGATTTGGCGAAAATCATTTTCGGATCCTAGGCACAATTTGGGGTTTTTATTATATTGTAGCTCAATTGCTCACAAAAATACTCATTTTAGATGGGAAACATATCAAGGAGTCCGATTTTGACGTCAATTTCATGAAAAACGATCAATTGGAGGCTCAATTAGGCGAAAATTAGTGACCGGGCCGGTCGGGTCGGACTCGACCCGACCGAACCGGGTTTGCAACCAAGAGACAGAACCTGTTTTCTCCCTCACGTACATGGGACAAAAAAGGAACAGAGAACAGAGGGAGCGTCACGGAGGACCAGAGGGCAGACCACAGTCCTTTTGTTTGGCAGTGGGGAGGAATGCGTGATCGTCCTCTCGGATCCTGGACGGCTCTGGCATATAAGGGTCGGAGAGAGAGAGAAGACAGGAGAGGCTCTCGGTGGTTAACAAAAAAAAAATAGAGAGGGAGAGGATGCCGAGAGTTGTGGAGGAGATTTCCGGCGGTGAAGAAGCTTGGCTGAACGTCGCGAAGTCCTAGGCCAACGAGCTCATCATCCTCGAAGCCCAGTCGTCTTCGTCGACGTCGCCAAAAAAGGGTCGGTAACCCCTCAGTCTCGATCACCCCTGTTTTCCCCTGCTTTCAAAACTCACTGTGAGTTTGGCTCCGTTTGGCTTTCGGCCAAACGGAGAACGGAGAACGGAGCCGAACCGATCGTTGCCCGACGTCTATTCATGTCCTCATAAGCATGTTTGAAGATTACATTGTCTCGGTTTAAACTAAAATGCCGGTATTTCTAGCTTGAACATCGTTTTACGGACGCATACCACGTGCTCGATGAAATGCTCGCCGGACCATTCCGCTCGTTTAACTCTCGGCATCGTCTCTCCCGACCTTTATTAGCTCTGCTTAGGCCTCATATACATACTAGAGCCGATTCTAAGCCTTTGTATGTCTTTATTTTGCATCGATTGGCGTCGAAAATGGCCGGCCGAGCTCCTCGGTCCTAACCCGAGCCGAGACCTTGCGCCGATGCGGATGCTGGTCACCAAGCTCTAACGGAGCCCAGGTAAGCCTCCCCACCCCCTTTGGATGTCTCTTGAAGGCGTGGAATCGAATCTGGAAAAGAAAAATCTTCGCAAAAAGGGTCGCCGGAAAATCGGTACTGTGGGTGCTCGGTCTCTTCGCTGTCAGGTGTTATTCGGCTGGAAAATGCGCATATGATGATGTTGGGTTGATGGAGAGTCGAATGGGTTCGAAATCGCGTCGTTTGGGCGGCGTTTTCTTATTGGGCTTAGCCCTCCGGCGAGTATTCCGGCAGAGTCGCCGGAATACTCCACCTCCAGTCGTCTTCTCAGACGACTGGGTTGACTGGTCAACTTTTGTTGACCAGTCAACGCAGACGTGGCATGCCACGTAGGCTGCCACGTCGGCAAGGTGGGACCAGGTCTAAAAATAAGAACCTAGATCGGACGGCTTCGGATTTGCCACGTGTCATGATCTGGGGTTTTTGGAAATTAAAAAATATTTTCAGAATAAATAATTTAAAAAAAAACCAATCGATCCAACGATTGATATTACGCCAAGTGGCACTCTAAACACCGTTGGATCGGTCCTTTTATTTTCGAATTAATAAAACCTAGATTGGACGCACTAGGAGAAGCCACGTGGCGGGTCCCGGAACTTCCGATCCATGATTTTCGGATAATACAAAAAAAAATGATAAAAAATTAGAAAAACCTTTGAAAAACCAAAACGGCGTCGTTTTAGGCCGGGTTTCCGACCCGTATGGTCGGGCCGGGCGCCCGAGAGGCGCGGGCCGGGTTTGACCCGGTCCGAAAAATATTTTTAATTTAAAAAAATTATAAAATTCGGGAAAATCAATAAAAAAAAGTGTATAAAATGGAAAATCATAAAAAAAAAATCCAAAAAAATTGAAAAAAATTTGGAAAAATTCTAAAAAATTTTCAAAAATAGGAAATGGCCACAATCAACTGGCTATGCCCTATTTTGGGTCTTTCGAAACCCGATCCCTTAAAAAAATGACAATTTTTCGAAAAATATTTTTAATTAAAAAAAAATATAAAATTCGGGAAAAATCAATAAAAAAAGTGTATAAAATGGAAAATCATAAAAAAAAATCCAAAAAAAATTCTAAAAAATTCTAAAAAATTCTAATTTTTTTAAAAAAATAGGAAATGGCCACAATCAACTAGTCATGCCCTATTTTGGGTCTTTCGAAATCCGATCCCTTAAAAAAATGACGATTTTGCCCTTTAGGCAAATCGTCTTCCAAAAAAAATTTAATTTAAGAAATTTTGAAAATTCAAAAAAAAATCAGAAAATAGGAAATGGCCACAATCAACTAGCCATAACCTATTTTGGGTATTTCAAACCCCAATCTTTTCAAAAATGACGATTTTGCCCTTTAGGCATATCGTTTTTCGAGAAATTCCGAAAAATTCAAGAAATTTCTCAAAAATAGGAAGTGGTCATGATCAATTGGTCACGACCTATTTTGTTTAATTCGACACCCGAACCTTCCAAAAAATGACGATTTCGCCCTTCGGGCGAATCGTCCCCAAATCTTCCCAATCTACCCTTGGTCCTAAATCACACTTTCCCTAAGCCCTTAAGGCTATAATAGGAGGTCCTTGATTTGAATTAATGTGCATTGACGTGGTTCATTTATGCACTTAATTGCGCTTTCCTTATATTGATTGTGATTTGATAGGATTAGTCTTCCAATCTGCATGAAACCTCTAAACCAGACTTCCCTCACCCAAAATTGCGCCTGCATGAAATTTTAGTTAGGAAAATCACTCGCGTTAGGTACCGAAAGGGCGTTGGTAATGACACCAACGTAACGAAGTCCCCGATCCTAAAATCTCTTATTTCCGCAGAACTGATCGATCTCTCCCAATCGATTAGTGAGGTTTCCGGTCCACCTTCCAAGAAGGACCAGTGGCGACTCCAAATGCATGCAAACATAGTACATGCCACCACGACCACACCAAGGTCGAAAGCGATCGACTCTTATCGTCGAAAATCCTCAAATTTACTCCCGTCACGATTTGGTATGGGCCTGGGAGGGCCCGCGTCGAAAAGGCCCACAATCCACATTTCAGAGTGGGGACTGATCGACAATTCATTAGCCCGAAAATGAAAACGGGTCGCGAAAGTAAGGTCAAATGCAAAATGTTCAAGTCTTGATTGGCCAAAAAAAAATTATAACTGAATTTATACAATTGCAATAGGTGTAGGACCTTTTTGATAATTTTCTCGGTATTTTGATCTGCGAAGCTTCGTATTGAGTTTGCATGTCTCGTCCTCCAAACTAAGTACTGTAACTTGTGGACGCGCGGGCTAGGGTTTCAATATAATCAAATTTTATAAGAATGGAAATCGATAGGACTTATTTTGTGCTAGTTATCATAGCCATGTATGACGTCCCAACAAAATCCTCCTGCGAGGATGGACCGTGATACGACCAATTGGCCATGCTGCAATGTATCCCACAAATCATCCCATGATCGGGCACAGGGATCGACCAGGGACAACGTCCAAGTATTAACTAAGACGGCCGAGAGGGTGAGTCAACGCATGAATCACTACACAACCTAACGCATGATAGTCAACACGATGCAGGATACGATGCACAGTGGTCGGCCAGAATGCTGCTACGTGTCATGCCGTGCATGATGCAGCAGCCGACCAGAAACAGTCCGACTTGGCCAGCATGGTCCCAAGCGGCCGAGCGAACAAACGTGACCCCTCACATTCAGGGTGGCCTTCTAGAACATCCGATAGAGCATCCACACAATCATTCAGCCATGGGAAGACCAAGAGTCTCACAAGGGACGAGAAACAAAAGACGAAGCATGGGAAACCCAAATAAGCAAAGATAAAGGGGAATAGGAAAAACAGAAAAAGACGAAACTTGGGGGACAAGGGCCATCGGAAATTTTGCCCCTTTGTAGTATAAAGGATAATGACACAAACAGTCCTTCAACTTTGACCCAATATACAATATAGTTCCAAGACTTTAACACAACGTGTAATGTAGTCCATGAATTTTTAATATAATCAATATGGTCCCTGAATTTTAACCTCAAGTTCAAAGATTATGTTGAACATGTTCTAAAAGTTTAGGGACCACATTGATCAAATTAAAAGTTTAAGGACCGCATCGCACATTGGGTTGAAATTCAAGGACCATATTGGTCAAGTTAAAAATTTAGGGAATATATTGCATATTTGGTCAAAGTTCATGGATCATTTGAGTCATTTTGCCTAGTATAAACAGGGGGTTTCTCCTCATTGTAAATCCCGTAACTCATTCTCACGGTTCTCTCTCTTCCTTTCTACGATTCAAGCGTGTATGAGTGAGTGAACGCTCCTTAGGCTAAGGCTTGATTCGAGCAGAACACCCATCCACATAGCCCAAGTGCCGCACAATCGTGGTTCAAACGGCCGGTCCGTGAAACGTGCTTGTTGTGACGACCTCGTCTATTTTTTTACAATATGTTTTCCGATTTGCTCTTATATATATCAAGCCTCAATTTTTTTTTTCAATTAGGGTTTGCACAACGAGAAGAAAAAGCCAACAACCAACCTCCTAATCTTAGTCTCCGCGCTTATAGCTCGAAAAGATTTGGATTGTGAGGCTCCAAATGTATTAAGTGGGAATGCGCTTGTGTAACAAAGAAAAAGAGATTCCCCACTAACTGAGGATCGGATAATGACGAATACTCATAGCGATATTTAGAATATATATTTTGATTCTTCATATCTCTTACGATTATATATACATATAGGTACTCGGGCTCGCGCCAGACGGGCCGGCCCGAATTTTTTTTTGCATTTTCGGGCCTTTTAGGGCTGGGTCTGGTACTCGGGCCCGGCCCGGCGTCAAATTTTTTTTAATACCCATTTTTTCTTTTAAATTTAATTTATTTTTATATTTTTTCATTTGATGGTTTGTTAATTGATTTTGATTAAAAAAATTAAAAAACGAAAGAAAAAAACAATTCGGCCGGAATCTGACCCGACCCGACCCATTGACACCCCTACATATAGGTATTATGTTTATGTTAGAATCTTGAACATTCATCTAATAAAGCTTGTTTGCTCATGTACTCTTAGTCTTCATTATGACACTTAGCCAAAGACACGAAAGTTCTGCCTATTGAAGGAAAAGTGTCAAAAAAGTTGTAAACTTGTTGCATGAGTGTCAATTCAGTACTAAACATTTCAAACACGCCAATTTAATCTCAAACATTTTAAATTTTTGTCAATTTTGATTGAAAATCACCGACGTGAAGGCCATCATCCTACATGGCACTACCAGCGCCGAGGACGAGCCAGGATTGTCGGCCCTTGACCTTCGCAGTAAATAAAAGAAAAAAAAATGGGGGATGGGGTTGTGGCCCTCGTCGGCTCCAAGCCAGACGAAGGCACCACGGCAGGGGAAGGCCAGCGACTCTTGCCAACCCTCAATCAAAAAATAAAAAATATTTTTAAAAAATGATTATTCACGTGAGTGTTGGTCGTGTCAGACGATAGGCATCTGCATCAGCGATTTCAGTCAAAATTAGCCGAATAAATTCTATTGGCATAAATACAAAAAATTTATATTTAAATTGATAAAATTAAAAGATTTTGAGCTGAACCGACACTAATGCAATCTGTTTATTTATTTTGACATTTTCCCTTATCTATCAGAGTTAGATGATCTCGAGATGCACGTCGCAATCTCCTCTTTTTATTCTGTTTTCCATGAGGACTCTTAATATCGCTATCAAAAACCCAATTTGTGCTTCCGCTCTCTACATTCTCTTTTTCTTTCCTTTCCCGAAAGATCGGCAAGACACTCTGGACCTCATATTTTAGTCAATGTGATTCGTGCACAGCGTGCCGAACTCTGTATAGGCTTGGGACCTCTATCATTTCTTTCGTTCATCATGTAGTGTTTCAATCGAAAATGCAAAGAAGATGAAGAAGAAGCAGCAGCGTGGCAGCAAAGTTTATCCCCTCTAAACCTCTTGAATTAGCAATCTAGGGTTGGCGTGCACGATTCTTGATAGCAACATGTCTAAGTCATCAGTGACCACATGAGTTGCCAGAACATGTAACCACTACTTATGGGGGTCAAAAACGACGGGCCTAGGGCATCTGATCTAGTTTCGAGCAAAAGACCAAATCGGTACATAATCAAGCGGTCCACGTCGAAGCGAGCTAATTTCGTGCTGTCATTGCTTTTTAAACAGCATCAGCCGTGCCAACGGGCATACAACCCTGCTAGTAAAGGGATCGGGGAGGTGGGCTAGAGAATATCATGTCCGGGTTCGACATGTACATAAAAGAGAGGAGTGAGACGAGAGGAAAAAAAAAATCACATACACAACATCAGCCGTGAAAGTGAAACTTTATGCGATCATAGCTAACTGTTATAAAAGTCTAATAAGCACTCCGATCGAAAGCATGATGAGACGGTGGAAGAATTTCTAATATCACATAGCAGAATTCAAAAAAGTAGTCTAGTTTAATTTTTAGTTTGGGAAAAAAAAAGGGACAATTATTTGCCAGATATGCTAATTTTGTTCACTTTATTCCCGATGTCCCATACGCTTGTCGATAAATATAAATGATACCATATCGATTTGTGGTTTCTTGTGAATGGTCACAAGTGAAAGAGAATTGATTACATAACAATTTTTGAGTGACTGTTATTCTAAAATTCTATTTTTGGTCTCAAAAAATTTTAAAAAAATTAATTAAAAATTATCGTAAGGTCCACTCTTTTAAGTATATATATATTTTTATTCTTACCGTCACCGAAAGGAACTATTGTGATGATTAAATCCTAACTAAAAGTATAGATGCGACCAGCAACCACTTAGAAGTTGCCTCCATGAAACAAAAGAATCGGCATTTGTCCTCACTCATGCTCGCTCATTATTATGTTGGCGTAAGAAAAGTTGACGAGGGAAAGAACCAAAAAAGAAAAGAAAAGAAAAGTATGACACTAGAAAAAGTTGATGGGACGGGCACTAACCTTTGTAGTTTTGTTCCTTAACCTTTATCCCCTTTTTATTCTTTGTCCTCATCATGCAACAGCGTCGAGCAATTGGAGCCTTTTTGACTCCTCCTCCTCCATGCCATGGACCCAATAATAATCACAAGTATTCCCGACTCGATTGACCCATTATGCCCGTTCCTTTACGATTCAAATTCGATTTTTATTTTATTTTTTTGGGTATGCGAGGAGTAACAAAAGAATATAGTGCTAGAACAAGCATCTAAGCATCGTATGCCCCCCCATTAATTATAGGAATCCAACATGGGGTTTTCTTTATGCGATCCGGATCCCCTGCCAAGCCGCAATCTTAGCGGGGGGTACCCAGGTGAATCTGGGCCGTCCGATCAACAACGGACGGCTCAGACCTTTCAAAATTGCGGCTGGGTTTTTTTTTTTTTTTGCTTTCTTTTCCCCATCAAATCGGAGCCGTCCATGATTGAATGGATGGCCCCGATTGATAGGGGCACCCCTGTCAAGATATAAATCTTGACAGGGGATCCGTTCACTTCTTTATGGGCAACCGTTCCGTCCAATTTAGGCCGGTCGACGAAAGATCTTTCGCCGAAACTAATTTTTTGATTTTATTCACAAAAAAAGAAAAAGAAAAGAAAAGACGGGTTCTATAGAGATCGAATAGAAGTCTCAATGATCCGCGAGGAACAGATATGCATCGTCGAAATTTAGTCGGCGACGAAGTACGAAACACTCTGCCGGGATTCGATCGACGTTAAAGCGATATGTTAGAGAGATACAACGTCGGAATTTAATCGGTGGAGGAGCTTACAACTATAACTAATATACATGCCGAAATTTAATCGACGACGAAGCATAAGAAACTCCGACTAAAGCGCGGGATTTGATATATTTGAATTGTGGAAAAGGAAAGAAAAAGGTAAATTTGCGAGAACATTGAGCTTTTTGGTTGATTGTGAAAAGTTTACAGAGTGTAGATGTGACTATTTAAAACCCTACCATCGATGATTGCAAATGAATACTACACAATTCACATGGATAGATAACTTTGAATTCTCCTATTATCAAGCAAAAGTTGAACCCGAATTAAGCTCTACCACTATCGACTAAGTCTATCACTCGTCGATAATCACAAAATAACAAAAATGAAAATAGTCATTCTTGGGTGTCAACTAGGGCTGTCAATTTGGCCCGCGCCGGACGGGCCGGCCCGGCCCCGCCCGAATTTTTTCTGCATTTTCGGGCCGGCCCGGCCCGACCCCAAATTTTTGTACATACCTATTTTTTTATTTTAAATTTAATTTATTTTTATATTTTCTTTTTATATTTTTTCATTTGATGGTTTGTTAATTAATTTTAATTCAAAAAAAAATTAAAAAGGAAAGAAAAAAATATTTTTGGCCCAAATCTGGCCCGGCCCGAGCATGGTACTGCTCAATTCGGGCCGGCTCGGGCTGGGTCAACAGTGACCATCGTTTAGATTATCTACTAAAAATAGGTTAGTTGCGTGGTTAAACGAGAAAAAACAAACTACAATGCACCAATCGGGGAGTGGAGAATGAACAAACCCTGCCTGCATAAAAGCTCGAATGATTATGAATATCTTTCTAGTATTTAGATGGACATCCTCATAAACTACACATGTGTAGACTAATTTAGGGACAAAAGGATATCAGAAGTGTCAAAATTTATGTACGACGCTTATTTTAGTACTAAATTTTTTTTTGATTACTTAAGTGCCAATTTTTTTGAAAAGCGATAATTTAAGTACTGTCGTGACCCGTTTTTCGGACGGGCTAATGGATTACTGATAGGGCCCCCACTCTGAAATGTGGATCGCCGGCCTTCTCGGCGTGAGCCCTCCCAAGTCCATACCAAATCGCGGCGAGAGTGATTTTTATGAAGCTTCAACGACAAGAGTCGATCATGTTCAACCGTAGAGTGGTTGTGGTAGCATGTGCAATGTGTTGCATTTAGAGTCGCCACCGATCCTTCTTGAAAGATGAACCGAAAACATCACTGATTGATTGAGAGAGATCAATCAGTTCTGCGGGGCCAGAGATTTTGGGTTCGGGGACTTGGTTACGATGGTGTCATTACCAACTCCCTTTCGGTACCTAACGTGAGTGATTTTCCTAACTAAGATTTCATGCCAGCGTAAATTTTGGGTGAGGTAAGTCTGATTTGGGGTTTCATGTAGATCGGAAGACTAGTCCTACCGGCTTAGAGAATGTGTGATTTAAAAATCCAATCAAATACGTAAACAATCAAGGCACATCAATGCATATCAAAGGGGCCTCATAGTATATCCATAATGGCTTAGAGAATGTGTGATTTAAGGCTAGAGGTAAAAACGAGAGGATTTGAGGACGATTCGCCAGAAGAGAGAGATTGTCATTTTTGGAGGATTCTGATGTCGAATTACCCAAAATAGTCCATAGCCAGTTGATTGTGACCATTTTCTATTTTTTGAAAAATTTTGGGATTTTTGTGGATTTTTCTGGAAACGATTTGCCAAAAGGGCAAAATTATCATTTTCGAAAATATTGGAGGTCAAGAAACCTAAAATAGTCCATGACCAATTGATCGTGGTCATTTAATATTTTTTAAAATTTTTTGAAATTTTTCTGAATTTTTTCAATTTTTTGGGAATTTTTTTATTTATTAATTAATGATTTTTTTTATTATATGATCCGGACCGGGCCAACAGACCCGGCCCGCGCCGTGGGCGCCTAGCATGGGCCTTAAGGGCCTGAATTAGTCCAAGACCGAAAACAAACTTGAGCTAGGCCCATTCTCATATTTTTTTAATGACTTTAAAAGAGGCCAACGTTTTTTTACTACAGCCCAATTCGAATCAAAGCTAGACTGGCCCAATCCCAAAATTCAACTTGTAGCCCAAATCCTATAAATCTCTTCACATTTTCCAGTGGGCTCAAACTCTTTCTAACCTGACCCAGCAAAGCCAATACCAAAATGTAAATTAGTCTAGGTCAGTCGTCCACTACGGCTGCGTTTGGTCGCCCAAATTTTTAGTCAGGATAGGATTGGATTGGATCGGATATGAAATCTAGGGATTTTATCATATCCTATCACGTGTTTGGTGAATCGCAGTAATAGAGCCGGACACGTTCTTATTATATTATATTCATTATTTGGTATATATGACATATCGATGTAAAATGAATTTGAAAAAACACAAGCGAAAAATATAAGAATCTTTCGTAATTCACTACTGAATCTAGTAAAAGAAAGAAAATATAAACATTTAATTTTGATGAAAAGTTTTGCCTCTCTCGCGACATTCGTTAAATCTCGACATGTAACACAAAGTTATGGAAGAGATTGAGGTTTGATTCTCTTTCTGCTTTTCCTAGACTTTTGATGTGAATCAGAAAGCTAAGAAGGATGATAAGTTTCAACTCTCTCGTTATTTTCAGCCAAAGTAGAAATTTTCAGCCATTATTAAATGAATTTCTATTCCAAAAGTAGAAACTTTCAGTCATTATCAAACGAATTTTTATTTCAAAAGTAGAAATTTGTTTCAGTTATCAAACGCATTTCTCTGTCAAAAATCAACTTCTGGAGCAGAAACAGAAAAATCAACTTATGCCCAAAAGCAAAAGTAGAAAAATCAATTTCTTGCCATAAGTCACTTCCAGGTAGAAAAGTGTTGCCATGCGCACCACCCTAAGCAAAGTGGGCTTGTTTCCAAATTACGATTTTTTTTTAAAAAAAATTTCCAAAAAAACATTAAAAAATTATATTTACCCAATTGGGTGCCGCTCGGCAATAAGTGGGCCGAGCGGCACCCAATCGGCATTTGGCCTGCCGAGCGGACTGTCAAGCTCATTTTAATTTTTTTCTTTTAAGTTTCTTTTGTATAAATTAATTAAACTGTAAATAATATTGTCATTCCCACATGTTTACCTTGTTGGTTTTCATTTGGGCGAAGTGCTTTGGTGGTTTGGGTTCAATTCCTAGTTTGTTCACTTTCTTCCTTTTTTGTTTTGTTTTCTTTCTTTCTTTTTCCATCTCCACCTGAAAAAAAAATGAACCCATGACGACTCAGGAGGAGAAGGTCGGTTATGAATTACATGCTTGCAATTTGTGATTTATACTTAATTGGAACACTAATTTATTTTATAATTGGAATACTAATAATAAATGAAATACTAATTTATTTATTTTATAAAAATTATAAATAAAATAAATGGAATACTAATTTATAAATGGGATACTAATTTTTATAATTGGCATACTAATAATAAATAATTCCAATATAATTGTAATAATTTTTTTATTATTTACAAAATAATTTATTTTATGAATACTATTTTTTTACATAATTATAATATAATTTATTATTTAATTGATAATTTTATAAAAATTATTATAAATAAAATAAACATTATTATTTATTATTTAATTGATAATTTATTTTATGAATACTAATTTTTTACATAACCCCAATATACTTTATTATCTAATTGATAATTTTATAAAAATTATAAATAAAATATAATGTTATAATTTATTATTTACATAATATTTTTTAATACTAATTTGGTAATTATTTTTAAAAAAAATCTTAATTTGGAAAATTGCCCAGCAAAGTAGCCAAAAAAAAAAGGTGACGTCACCTCTACAGTGTGAATCCCCCGAGATCTTTCGGGGAACTTGGGCTGACCAATTCGCTTAGGGTTTTCGAGGTTTCCTAGGAGTTGCGTGCTTTGATTTGGTCGCCATCCTTGACATCCCTCTCAATTTTTTTTTATTTGGTCCTTACCTGCCCCTTCTATTCTAGTGGTTCCCGAAGTCTTCCTTCGAAAGAACCCCGCGGGCCTTTCGGAAGGCTTTCCAATTCTTCGTTTCCTGCAATCTCGTGTTCTCACACAGGAGACCGGGACGGGGAGCGCGCCGTTCTTGAAGTCAACGCTGATCTCTCGGTCGCCGTTCCGGATAAGCGTTCGAACTTCCCACTCCGGCTACGTACGGAGATTTCCTGAAAAGGCGTTTTGGCGATTCATGTGTCTGATCCGTAGCGATGGCGATGGGGGCTGACCGACAAACCAAGACGGCCCCGGCTTGTATTTCTTCTATTATTCTGCTCCTTTCGAGCGCCTACTTTGATAGTGTTTTACATGATCATAAGTATTTACGTACGGTTCTCCTCATTAGAAGAAGCTTCTTTACTTAACGAGTAAAAGCATCCGATCTCTTCTTTAACTTCCAAGTTAGCGACCGAAAAAGTTTGTAGCCGTAATATTTGTTCGGGCCTATTGCCTATGAGCTAGTCCCTTGTTTATAAAGGTTTTCTCTATGGGTCTTTTATGCAATTCGTAGTTAGTGTTATTTCATTTATCACGCAATTCGCTATTATCACCAGAGAAGTGATGGGTGATTACGAATTGTGTAATAAATAAGTTACGGAGTTTTCGTGCCTAAGATTAACCATTGAGAAGAGATTGAATCCTTTTTCCCTTTTATCAAAACTCTGGGACATTGTGGTAGTTAAACAGTTTCCGATTCTCTCTCCCTGTCCGACCATTTTTACCAATTGGAGAAGCGCGACATCCCGGAGAAGTTTGTATTCGCCGCCATTGATCGGCTGTTGACGGGACAATTAGCAGGGTTCTATTCGACGAAACAACTTGCCGTACGAAGATCCAAATGGAAACTACTCTATAGAGCTGGGAAATCGGGAAAACAAAAAACCAAAACCTCGACGAGTTCCGTGGCTAATGTTCTTGGTAATACCAAATTCCAGAAACAAAGTAAAAATTGTGAAGGCCCGCACGGGGGACAGTCGTGACGTAATCGCGAACTGCGAAGCCAAATTTGCATCCACAAACCTTCCGATTCGTCACTCCTTACGAATTACGGGGTAAAAAAAAAAAAGCAACGACGGCCAATCACTTCGCTGGATTTCTTCCCCGTCGCCATCGGCGACTCTCCATTGGCGTTTGGCCAACAAAGCCACACCCACTCCGCCACGTGGCGCAACATCCACTCGCCACGTTTCGAGCGTGAATCCGTGGCGGGGACGGAAGCGGTTTTGTGGTCGGATCACAACGGGTCACACGGCCACGTGGCCACGCTTATCGTAGCTTCACGCAAAACGAAGTTGACCGCTTTGCCTTGCCCCGCCCAACCCACTAACTAACTTAACCGCCCACACTCGCCGTCGCCACGTCACCGCGATGGGGCGCCCATCTCCTCCATTTTTACCCCCCATATCCTCCCCACACCGAAATTTCAGGATTGCCCCCTTCGCCGTGGATAAGGAAGCAGCGTGAAACTCGAGATCCACGTTTAAGTATGATTAGTATACTAAACTAAATTTTCCATGTCGATCCATTAAACGTTGGTCCTAATCTTACATCGGAAATATCTTACTTTTTCCAAATGCCATTTATGGCGCATCAGCTTTGCTTAATTAGTAACTTTCTACCGCTGCCGCTAACTAATTTATCGATATCTGATGTCGCTCTTTTTGCTCTCTGGCTAGATTGTGAAAGCGGGCGTTATGTGGCGTCGAAGAGACTACATTCAAAACAAAGTAAAGAAGTCGATTACGATCGATTTTTTTTTTTCGAGATTTTCCCTTTCTTTGCTAAATAAACTGATTGAACTTTGAACAAAGTTTATAATAAAATTCATCCGATGATATACAAATCCGGATTTGTTTTGGTTTGGTTTGTGTCCAGTAAAGTAGATGTGGTGGGTGGCTGCGGGTGAGGAGGTGGGCATGGGGGGAGTGAAAGGATCCAACGGGAGAGCGTCTCGCTGAATTTGAAAACGGAAAAGAAAATTATCGACTTAATTAATCGACCGGGCCGGGGGAAAAAAGGGGGAAAAGAGAGAGAGAGAGAGAGAGAGAGAGAGAGAGAGAGAGAGAGAGAGAGAGAGAGAGAGAGAGAGAGATTCACAGTCTGAAAATTGATGGAGGACCTTTGAGAAAAAGATCCTATGACCCAAAATTTCTTCCTGTATTAATTTAGTAAATGTGGACCAAACCTGGCCGTGGTCTTTTCTTAGCTTCATTTTCTAGTCTTTGGATGCCAAGATTAAGAGAACAATGACAATCTTAAGGGCGCGTTCGTTTTCACGAGAAATGGATGATTTTGAAATATATTTTCAAGAAAATGGCCACTTGTATCGCTTATAAAAATGAGCAAACAGAATATACTTTCATCGTACATGAAAAATATTTGGACATAAATTGTCGTCGATAATTGACTAAATATTCCAAGCGATATAATTGATTATATTTGGGAATACATTTTTTTTTTCAAATTCTTCGTGAAATAAACGAAATATTAAATGAGAACCGCGTCCCAACTACAATTCTCATGAGCATGTGGATAATTATCGAAATGTAGAAGCCTGGACCGGGTCAACCCGACCGACCGACCGACCGAATGGCTGTTTGGAGAGTCGGCGTTGTTTGGTTTGGTGTTAACTTATTCTCCTTCATTGAATTCCCCAAATTTGACCCCAGAACGAGCACCCATCTGTCCGTTCAGTGTTCACACCTCATCCTCTGTTCGACGTTCTTCCACATGCTTTTATATCGTACACGCCATTCCAACATCGTATTTTTCTTTAGAGAGAGAGAGAGAGGATCAGGTTAAGTTGGGTGGGGTGAGGGCACAGGGGAAGATGTCTCCCGAAAGTCAAAATGGTCCAAAAGAGTCGTCTCAAGCTCATCCCATAGAGTTGCGCTGTTCCTCCTCACCCAATCTCTGTCTCTCTCCCTCCCCCACGTCTCCTCGTATTTAATACCCCCCCCGACCCCCTCTCGCTCTCTACCTCCCTCGTCCACGACTCCAGATTTGTGCTCAAACCTTCTTTCATCACAAGCTTCAAACTTCTAGAGAGAGGGAGAGAGGGTCTCTTCTTGTTGAAGCCTTTCCAGACCGAGAAGATGGAACGGAGGAACAACGTCGACGGCAACACGGACGAGAAGAACAAGATGAGTCACGACGTGGGATTCCCAGTTCACAGCCAGGTGAGGAAGATCAAGCAGGAATCGGACGCGACGGCCGTGGACTGGTCGACGGTCCAGCTGGAGATGAGGCCTGTTCTGAGAGCCAGGGAGGTCATCAAGCGGCAGCGCTCGCGGTCGCCGCTGGGTCTGGCGGCCGGACGACCCATCTCCATCGGAGACCATTGATCCTCATCCGGGTCCCCGTGTGACCATGGTGATGATATTATACTTGTGGACGATGACGATAACGATGGCGGCGGAGCTTTTTCCTTTGTTGGTTTCAATTTTTTGGTAATTGCCTTGGAAAAATACAGAGTTTGCTCTGTTGTCTTGCTCCCCTGTTTTTTGACCTCTCTGTACATACCAATACCATGACGGAATATAGAAAAATAGCGTGCTCTTCTTATCTCTCTCTCTTTTAATTCTGACTGGATGAATCAGGATTTGCGCCAATACTTGATTTATCATTTCGTAGAACCATATTATCTTTCGAATTGCACTCGCGAAACCATGAAAACAGGGTAACTTTCTCGCTTCTATCCCTCAGCAACCAAGTCGAATTACAGATTTGGAAGCTGATTTTGGCTCTCAAAATTGAAAATGGAATTCGAGTGCGCACACACAGGGTCAAGTCTGATCTCTGTACCTGAATAATTGCTAGCGCAAACACGGGGTAATTTTCGTGGCCAGAGAGATTTTTCGCTGGAGAAAAGAACGGGTTTCGGACGGCCCTGGTGAATCCGACTCTTACAAAAAGCTAGAATAAAGCCCGCAAATTTGACGACGGGGGCACGGGAGATCATTCGCGACAATCATATCTGCTTGTCGAGGGAGTAACTTCACAACTAATTCACCAACAAATGATAGATCCGCAACTACTCGGTGCTCGTTCTTGTTCATACGGGTAATGATTATAACACTCAGAATTTTTGTAGCCGTCAATTCGCATGCTTGCTTAAGGGAAAGAGATCACTGTTCAAGAAACGTCCGGGGGTCAAATCTCCACACTTCGCCGAAACAGAAATTATAGACCTAATGGTCCTTGTAATCACGTTACTTAACAAGAGCTGAGCTAACACAAGTTAGAAAATTTTGGAATTTCTGAGAGCATCCGCCGGCGCGGCAATAAACACACGTAAGAGTTAAAAGACTCCCCCATCTGCCTTGACACTTGACTGCAGAAGGGAGCATATTCGATTGAGTCGAGGGGGTCGTTGGCTATCGGTTAAGAATTCTTAAAAGTGGGTTTCAAGACCGGTTTGATTTCGTCGTCCGGTCTTGAAACCGATCCTAGAATTTTCGTTTTGTTTGGATTCGATCCCGTTTCTTGAGAAGAACCATTAATTTTTTTTTTTACGGCGAACTTGTCCACTCTGTGATCCCGAGTTTAGATTCAATATTTACGTGCCAACTTTTTTAAGAAGAAAGTCTCGGAAACTCAGACGAGCATCGGTCAGGACCGAGAACCGATTTATCTCGGAATTGCTTGATCCCACTCCATCGGCTTATTTTCGATTTAGGAATTAAGCTTTCCAAATTTTATGCATGGATATTCCGTTGGCCAAAACGGTTTTTTTTTTGCTCCCTCTCGAGTTCTTGGCTCTCCTCTCTAATTCCTCTCTAAATTTCCCTCCTCCATCTTTGAGTTTCTTAAGGTGGAGACCGGAGAAGATGGGCCAGATCGTGGACTTGAAGAAGCCCAAGAAGTGGTGGATTTTCATCATAGCATACCGTGTCTTCTTTTTAGACGGGGCATAACGTTGACCAATTTTTAAACTCTCAATTAAGACCCTCTTAACCTTTTCTTTTTAAATTTTTGTCGCTGAATTAGTTTGTCTTTCCTGTTCAAAAAAAGATAATAGAAAGATCTTTACCTGGCCAATAAATGTCGATGTGTCACCGTACATAGATTTTTCCGAGGCAATTAAAAAAAATTAAAATACGCTTTTGAAAAATCCAAACATAGAAAATTGAAAAGGAAAAAAAAAAGAGAAATCGAGGTCGAGAAGAAGGGGAATCGGGGGTAATGGGGAGCTGCCGGCTGTCTGTCCACGCACTGGCGAGGGCCCGATGTCCCCCACGGCCGCCGCCTCCGCCTCGCTCGAAAGGGGAGGGGGGGGGGGGGTACAAGGGCCAACAAAAGGGTCGCCGTGGGTCGGGAGGACATGGGCCGACGCTAAGTCCACAAGAAAAAAAAGGTGGGAGGGAACAATAATTAGTCTGGATGATAATCCTAACGAGCTCCGCTCCGAGCCAAAACTCTCTAAAGACATTATCATCGGACAAGAATGGTTCAAGGATCATCATCCTATTCCTGTCCATCCTAAGTCATCACTTTTTGCTGTACTTTTATTTTAGCTTCTTAGGTAGCAACCTAGCCTACAACTACAAAGATAAGCGTTCTCTGACGTGGACCATAACCAAAAGCAACCCAAAAAAAAAAAAAAAATTAATGAAGAAAAAGAAAGAGGTAGATAACACTAAACACTAGTTAGTCTCGCAATTCATGAAATAGACCTAATTTAACAACTCATAGTCATAGACACTTAAAAAAAGAACTACTCATAGACACTCTTGTTGCTGCATCGGTACGTCGAGGCCCTACCATCCATTTTACCAATTTTCCATGATCTCTATCATTGGAGGTCGTACATAATAATTTGACTTTAATGTAGGTCGGTTGAGGCGTCCTATGAATAAATAATGAGAGGAGGAAAAAGAAAAGAGGCATCGGCATGATTTATGAAGGGAAAATTGTCCCAAAAAGTCGTAAATCTATTGTATTTTAGCCAATTTAGCTTTTAAATCTTTCGATTTTATCAATTAAGTCCTAAACTTTTTCTCGTTCTGCCTATTGAGTCCATCAGATCTATTTTAGCTGAAAATCGCCGATATGGATATTGGTTGTCCTACTTGGGCAGAATTTTTTAGATCTTTGATTTTTTTTTTTATAATTTTTGTCTTCTTCTTTTTCTTTTCCTTCTTTATTTTTATTATTTTTTTCCTTCCAAGTCCACCAAGGGCCGGCCGACCGTTGATCGCCGCGGGTGAAGCCGTAGCCCTTGCAGGACTAAGGTAGAAAAGAAGGAAATTAACGAAATAAAAGAAAAGAGAAGTAAAAATCATAAAAAAAAATATTCATGCTTTAGAAAAAAAAAATATATCAACTTTAGCACCGATCTTGCTGCAGGCAAGGGTGGGTCGCGGCCCTTGCCATATTTTGCAGAAAAAAAAAGAAAAGAAAAAAGTAAAAAGTAAAAATTATAAAAGATTTATTAAAAAAAATTTATCCATGTTGGCGCCGAATATCCTATGTGGTTTTGTCGGCATCTGTGACTTTCAGCTGAAATTGGAAGGATTGAACCTGAAATGACATAGGTCCGACATGAATGTAATATCATAAGCTATGATTATCAACTTAATCATGGTGTTTGGCCAAATAGAAGAAACGAATGTAGCTTAATCATGACTCATGATATGCCGTATGAGTGTCATGGGTGTGGAGGACCAGGGGATATCCGTTACCTTTTGTTTTTGTAGGTGATCCTG
Organism: Rhodomyrtus psidioides; assembly: GCA_021437785.1. NCBI lineage: Eukaryota > Viridiplantae > Streptophyta > Magnoliopsida > Myrtales > Myrtaceae > Rhodomyrtus > Rhodomyrtus psidioides. The sequence goes on along the minus strand of JAILYB010000015.1, from coordinate 3,776,473 downwards.
ACTCGGAATAGTTTACACTTAATGGATTAGATTCGAACGGGTGACCTCCAGTTGGCAGTTTCTAAACAAAAACGCTCAACACTTCGACCAACTCTGCTAAATCTGGGGCCTGTATGAGTATGAATTACTTGGGAAGTTTCGTTAGTTGCTTACTTTGTAGTTTATCGGCGAAGTTGCCCGATCAATCATAAACTTATCCGTACGGATGTTAGTTCATTCCCACCCTATCCAATTTTACCAAATACTAAATTTTTGCCCGAAATTCTCATGAAATCCTTCCATTCAATTGTTGCGAGAAACCATTGATGTTGCGATATACCGCGAAAGATGGCTAGCAATGATTAGCCTGTCACATCAACAATTTCAAGCAAAAACTAATGGCTGCGTTGAAATTTTGTACAAAAGTTTAGGACTAAATTGACATTCGCACATTCAGTTTATGAATGATTGACAAGAAAGATATGACTAACTTGTACAAGGAAATGGCTATCATTAGTAATCAAATGATCGGTTTAACTTTGGGCGCAATTACTCAATTCAAAATGTATCGAATAGTCAATCACACGGATCATATTGTGTTGACGTCGCGTTCTTGTAGCAACTTTCTTGCGCGGCCTCGAGTTGATACGGAATCTTAAGTAAATTGCGAGTATAGTTTGCGAAGCGCGCGAATCATGTAAGGAAGACGGGAACATAACTCCGAGAGGCAACTCTCACACATACAAGGATGTGAAAGGGGCGTGCATGGTCCGGTCCCGGCATGGAACTGGGGACCGGACCAATAGTCTCGATCCCAATATTTTCGGGACCATGGACCTTACCGGGACCGGAGGTGAGGTCCGGTCCGGTCCCGATTCCGGCCTAGTAGAACCCCTAACTATAACCTCATGCAGCATTTTGAGCTCGATGGATTGATTATGTAAGTAAAATTTTCTTTTTTTTGAAATAATTTTTCAAGAATAACAAGGGACGAGGGAGGTTGAAGTATCTCCTGCAGCAAATTGAGATTTTTGCTTATTTTACCAAAGGCAGCCAGTTCTCTTCACTGAAGGGAAAATGAAGGTATTATCACCATTGAAAATCAAGCACACGCAGTAAAAGTTTCAATGATTCAAACATCTTCGATCAACAAGTAGGGTACCTTTCAGTTCCAATCTTTTATGGTCTTATTTCTACCAGAAAATCACTAGAAAATCATCTTTTTCTAATTGTATATATTTATATATATAAATAATTATATATTATAGTCGGTCCGGTCCGAGCCGAGCCGAGCCGATCTGATCCCAACGCATGGAATCGGGGACCGGACCACCCGATCACCGGTCCCACTTATTGGGGCTGGGGACCGGACTGCCCACCTCAAGGACCGGACCAACCCGACCGGTTCGGGCCGGTCTAGTTTGCACACCCCTAAATTGATATTATCGTTAGTTAGTTAGTTATCTATCTAGGCACTTTTCTTGAGAAAGATCTATTGACCAATGATATAAGAGAGATGATACCAAATCCGGAATATGAATTATGGACTACTCGGGTTCTCATTCCTTAATTAATCCAATTCCAAATAGACCGAATTGGGTTTAAAATTTGGAACAAAGGATTCAGTTCACATCTTGACGTCAACATCTGACAACCCTAGATGCATGTGTTGCCTTTCTTGGGATTAGGTGGTTGTGGTTGTGGTTAGAGTTGAAGCTAATTTCTTTTCTTATTCAAATTCGTGTACTATACTTCAGATATCTACCTTGAGATGGAGATGGACTGAATAAATATGTAAATCTATGTTTTTTTTTTTCAAATTTTTCAGTTGACCAAGAATCGAACTGAAGAAACCCTAGACGATGGGATTCTCTCCTTGCCATCAGAATTAGTGGGATCGAAGATTCGAGGGATAAAGACACAAATGATCTCTGAACTTTGATCCAACATACAATGTGATCCTTGAATTTTTAATTTGACAAATATGATCCATGAACTTGTGGAACATGTTCAAGTTAGTCCATGGACTAAAGGAATATGTTCAATACAATCATTCCATTAGCTCGAATTCAGGAATAACGTTGTACATTTTCTTGTAGTTCAGCTACATGTCCCAAAAGTTCGAAAGCCAAATTAAACAAATTGAAAATTCAAGTACCACGTTGCATATTAAGCTAAAATTATGAAAATTTCACATTGTATATTGACAAAGTTTACGGAATATTTGTGTCATTTTTCCTAGATTCGATTATGCACAGACGAGTGATGTGATAAGACTTATCCGCGCATGTGAGGGTTTGGTGGGGTTGGTGGATGTGTGTGGCTATAAAGTTAAAAGAGATTCGTGGAAGAGTAGCTCCCAAGACTACGCCACCAATATCGTCCAATGGCCGATTCGAAGATCCAGATGCTTTACCTAATAATTCTCACCTCAGAATTTTTTTTTTTTTGGTACAGTTCTCTCTCTCTCTCTCTGTTGGATGGTCGTGTGGATCTTTTATCTGCCCAAAGCGCTCGCCATCTTTTCCCGTCTCAAGGCGTTCTTCATTCCTAAATCATCTCCCTTACTTTGATCATTTCAGACTTCTTTTTTACGCCGTGACTTTGATCGCCCAACCGGTTCGATGCGCTACTCTGCACGTTGTCGTGATTGCTGTACGAGGGGCAAACGGGGCGGGCAATTCTCGTAGAGATGGTATTTCACGACCTGCTTCCGTCCGACAACGGCGAGTCTGGCGGTGATGTTCGTGGGTGGACAAGAAACGATTGATGCCACTAAATGAAATTTGCTTACCCTTTTCTAAGTTTGGTGACGAAAGTCGTCGACTTTATTCATCATAAAAAAGGGGTACGTGACAAATGCCTGGACGTCCGAAGACCCCGTGGCAATATACATGATCTTGACATTTTACTAAGATTAAACCCTAACATGACATAACCCAATCTTAAAGAAGAAAAGGCAACAGAACGAGGTACAATTTTACTTTTCTAGCTACTAACACTCCCCCCCAAGGACATAACAACGAGAGAGAAGCCCAACGGATGTTCTTGTTTTGATCACTTCACGATGACTTTGGAGAAAAAAATATATATATCAAATCGGTGGGGGTTTGGCGGGCCGCTGCTGCTGCTGCTGCTTCTTCTCGATCGCCTCTGGTCTTTCATGGCTTCCAGAGAATGGTGGTCTCCGCAATCATGGAGGTCACCACGTAAGGGTCCATGTTGGAGGCCGGCCTTCTGTCCTCAAAGTAGCCCTTGCCTTCTCTCTCCGTGTCTCTCCCAACCCTAATCGACGCCCCACGGTTCGCCACGCCCTGGTAATAATAAGACACCAAAATTTTCGAGATTAGATAGGGGTACGAATCTTAGTCGTGGCTAGCTCGCGCCGATGCACGTAAATGCATCAAACTCTCTACCTTGATCACTCAGTCAAAACTTTTCATGATTTATATGCATCAAACTCTCTACCTTGATCACTCAGTCAAAACTTTTCATGATTTATATCGTCGCCCGGGCTACCATTTTTAAGCATTAGACCCACTAGACGGATGTCAAATGGTCGGAAGGGCGCAACTTGTATGACTTGTTCTAGCATGAACATGGAATCGTGAAAATTGTAGAAAGGATTACTTGGATTTCTTTGGTCTATTCTAAAGGCATAGTGCCTTGAATGCAAAAATGAGAGTTCAATTACCCATAAGAAGGTGTTGATGTCGGCTGTTTCGTGTCGTCCGGTGAGGCGGCGCTCGTTGCCTTCTCCGTAAGCAGCAATGTGCTCCTTGTGCCGTAGTCCGAGCTTCTCGATCGCCTTCTTGATAACCTCGTATCCACCGTCGTTCCTCATCGACTTGGTACTGGGAGAACCACAACAGTCCAATTCAAATTAGAAATCTCAAGCACTACACACTCTTTACAGTCCATATGTCCATTTTTTCCCTAGATAAACACTTCCAGATAAGCAACTGTTTTTTCAGAAAGTTAAGATAGGAATTGATAATATTCAACGCTGTTGTGCAAATTTACCTGTAGTTTGTGTGGGCACCAGCACCATTCCAGTCACCCTAATTGGTAAAAAAAAATTGCAATCCACAAGGTCAGTACCCAGAGACAAATGTAACAGTGAAGCATATGAACAAAGATCTTGGGAAATCTGGGTTGACCTGAATGGGTTTGGGGTCAAAGGAGAGGACAACGTCTGCAATTTCAGTGATCCTCTGTCGATAGGAATGCAAATTCACCGAGTTACTACAACTTTCATCAAGAACAATGAAAGGGAAAAAAAAAACTGGAAATTGCAAAAAATAATTAAATAAATGTCCCATTTTTAAGTACCTCCAAGATGTAGCGAGCCACCCACAGTTCATCTCCTGCAGAGATGCCAACAGCAGGGCCGACTTGGAATTCCCACTGTCATAATTACGATAAATTTGTTCAGAAGCAACAAAATCTTGGAAATTTCAAGAAAACAGGAAAGAAAGAAAGAAATCGGGACAAATTCTTCTTCTTCTTCTTCTTCTTCTTCTTTAATGAGTTTTGAAGGGTTCGAGGAGGTTAAGTATACCTGTCCGAGCATGACTTCGCCATTGATACCGCTGATGTTGATCCCAGCATAAAGACAAGCTTTGTAGTGAGAGTTCACGATATCCCTCCCCATTGCCTTGTCGGCTCCAACACCGCAGTAGTACGGTCCCTATCCAATCCACGAAGCCAGAAGAAATGTGTTCAACTAGCGCCAAAGTTGCTAGAGCAAGGATTAAATTGCAGCTAAGACAGATCCAAGCAAACTAGAGATAGACTAAACATGTTTAATTAACCCCTAATCACATACGAGGATGGCAGAGAAAACAAGCGTAGGCCTTGAGTTGATCATTCACCTGAGGTCCAGGGTAACCTCCCATCGGCCAGCCGAGCGGCCACCGCACGTTCTTCTGCAGCAAGGTGTACTCCTGCTCAATCCCATACCTGTTTTTTTTTTCCCAATCCCCAGTTCCTTATTAGTCATTAGCATCCGGAGTTTGTGTCGAAATTAGATGATTAAATCGCGATTAAGACGAGGAAATTTCTGGGTTTTCGTACCAGGGCTCTTCGGCAGCAACGTCCGGTTGGCTGAAGATCTTGGCAGCATCGAATCTCTTGTTGGTGGGGATGGGCACTCCAGCAGGAGTGTAAGCATCACACATGACCTTCGATTATGAAAACATATAGGGCCACACGCATGATTATTATTATTTTTTTCTTAAGGGGAGGATAAGGAAAGAGGTGCTATTCTTTTTCGCTTAAATGGGGGAAAAAAAAAACCCAACTTTTATAGTATTATAATCGTTATAATATATGGTTTGGAAGCGAATGACAAGTAGAAAAGATGAGAGATTCCCAACATTCACTCACCAAAATATTCTTCCCCCTCCTAAATGGGTCCTTGAAAATTGCTTGGGGACTACCAGAAGACACCAAAAATAGGCCATTTCACTTATCAATACCCCAAAAATCAAATCATAGAGAGAGAGAGAGAGAGAGCGCGCATACTATAGTATGACTTCACTGTCTTCGCCGGGAGCTTGGCCAGTGCTTGAGCCGTCATAGTTCCACTTCGGAAGCTTCGCCGGATCGCTCACCGGTCCGTTAAGAGTCTACGCCACCAAGAAAATTTCCAAGAAACTAAAGTCAAGATCCAGTAAAACAGGAAGCATCAACATGTGATACTGATAATCGATCTGTTTTTTTTTTTTTGGGTCAAAGGCCGAGTGAAGAAATTGTTATACCCTCCCTTTGCTTCTCAAGTCCATACCGGATCCACCGATCCTGGTCCAAAAAAGAAAAAAAAAATGAAGAAGATTCATGGGAAACCAAGATTCAGATTCCACTTCAGACAGAGAGCAACGTCGAGAAACGAAAGATTCAGCAGTTAACACCAGAAGGGTGCGTACGGAAGACCCGGCTTGGATCCGAGGGGGACGTACCATATGTACTCGGCGATGATCTTTTCGGTGGTGTCGGAGAGGTTGAGGTTCAGTAGGTCTGAGAGCAGCGACATCTTTTTTCTTCTTCTTCTTCTTCTTCTTCTTCGAGAGCGAACCCAGAAAGCTTCAGCGGGAGAGACAGAGAGCGAGAGAGAGTAGGGGAGCCACAGATCAAAGCTCTCTCTGCGCAATCCCCAACATATATAATCAGAAATTTATAGAGAAAAAACGAAGAGGAAGTGAGGAGGAGCGAGAGCCGAGGGAGCAGGCGCGTGATTATCGGAGAGACTGATGAGCTGTATTCCCCCACATTTTCCAAAATCCAGAGCTGGTTTACGGAAATTTCACAAGGATTTACAAAAAAGAAAAAAAAAAGATAATTGGAGGATTGTCACGTCATTGACCGTGGACCGTACTCGAGTCCAAAACGCTAATAAAAAAATAAAAATTCGAAAGTAGTAACATAAAGGGGGGTTGTTGTTGAAAAATATCAAAAAAAAAAAAACGAAAACAAATAAAATTAGTAGGTTAAAGTCAAGGTCTTGAATATTTGATCGTTCAATTTCATGATGGAGGGTAGGTGTCAGATCGATGTGGTGTCTGCCACCGGATGATTAATGCCAACCGTGGCCACGCCTTACCGGAACTCCACTTTTGCACCCCCTCGTTTGGCTATTTATTACATGTGTTAATTTTAATTTTAAAGTTAATATCGCGAAAAAAAAAATCCTCTAATTAATATACTTATAATAAATTTATTTTTCGTTAATTTCATTAATTTTTACCATCGAATTGCTCAGTTGGATAAGGCGTGGCGTGGCAATTGACATGTTTACCTGCTCGAGGATTTTTTAACCCTCCGTTTATCATAGATGTACAAGCTTGAAGTTTTTCGTGACAATAAATCAATTTAACAGAAATTAACGGAGCGTAGATTTGTCACATGTGTATTAATTTTAGATTTTTTTTTTGTGGCAAAAAAAATCGATTTGGGTATATTTATCATAAGTGTACCAGTTTGAGGATTCAATAACCAAAAAAAGTAGTTTGAGGTAAATTCACCATAATTATATTAATTTGAAGTTTTTTTTTTTAGGGTATCAATTGTATATCTTCTTTTCATCTGTGTTTTACAGATTATGAGGAACCCTTTTTCCCGGTATGGTTTCCTCGGGAAGCTTGTCACTTCAAATGAAACCCTAGAGCTAAAGAGTCAAGTCAACGGAGTCTAGCTCGGATCCGGATCCTCTACCTTAATGTAGAGGATCATTGAGATCCCCACCCTCCATGTGGGGGGCTCCACTCACATGGAGGGTGGGGATTCAATGGGAGAGGATTTCCAGTCTAGCCCCGGCACCAGCAGTGCGATTAAGGAAATGGACCAAGCGGGGAACATGTGAAAGTGATCAAAGGAGAGGTATCTTTGGAGTTGGAAAAAAAAAAATTATTCTGTGCCTTTTTTTTACTTTTCATGGGAGTTCTGTCTTTTCTGCTCTCCATTTAGGACATCGGGGATAAAGAGGTTAGTGGATCTTACGGGGTTTAACGGTCCAAATCCATGATGTCGATGTCTCTTCTTCTTCCTTTTTTTTTTGGGGCGATTTAATGATATGTCGAGCATGTGAATTCGCGGCCGGATCTGGAGAAAATATATGCATTCATGCTTTCCAAAAAAAAAGGAAAAATCCACGAAAAACTATTTGATTTCGTAGAGAATAGTTAACTCATCCCTGCTTCGGTGTAAGTACGCTTCGTGTGTGTTTCGGGAGCAAAATTCCGTGTTGAAAAGATCAAATTAACTCTCTTTGCGATCCGAGCATCGGAGTTAAGCCAATGGAGTTTTAGCCTGTGCGCAATGTTTTGAGTCCGCATGCCGGAAACATGCCAACTTTACGAGAAATGACGTCTCTGGAAATAAGGTCCGCAGGAGTAACTCGAGTGAAGCGATTGGGAGGGGGTGGAGAAGTGAAGTTCTTTCAATCCCGCGTTGGGTACTCAATTCAATGGAATTGATGACTTTATCAGAAACCACATCTCTAGAAAAAAAAAAAAAGAAGTACAAGATTTCTTTTTCCTTTTTTTTTTTTATTCTTAGGCGTTCTTTTTCCTCCATTGGACATGGGATAAGAGGTTAGTGGATCTTAAAGTGTTCAATAGTCCAATGTGTCATAATCACTTTTTGCGATTTCGATGATCCCAATCGTTTAAATTTGCGGTTGGTGCACGTATTTATGTTTTTTTTTTCAAGAGCACAAATAAACACATCCCGAAAAAATTGTCAAAAAAAGTCTCGTACCATAAAAAATTTTCGCACTTTTGTCAATTCAGTTCTAAACTTTTTAAGATTTTCGATCCAGTCCTAAATATTTTCGCATTTTGCCGATTCGATCCTATTCGCCGAACACCGTTGACATGGCACCGCTGGCGCTAACGTGGATAATTTTTAATAATTTTTTAATACTTTCTCGTAACTTTTTCGATTTTTTTTTTAATATTATTTCTCTAATTTTTTTTTTTCTAAACCAGAGGCTGATCATTATGTATCTCTACTTTTTGCACATTCCATTTGCATATCGGTTTTCGGCTATTGGGATGGATGTGAGAATTTTTTTTACGATTACGGGTTTCGGGACGAGCATTGAATTGAGTACCCAATAAAAGTGGAATCAAGCCAAGCATAAAAGTGAAACTAGAATATAAGAACGACTCGAAAATACACACGCGTATATTGGATTAAGTTGTTGCACGTATCATCATTGAATTAGTGTCATTAGCTCCATCTATCACCATTAAGTTCTAATAAATATATGTTGTGGTTTTCGTTTTATCAACAGATACATCATATATGTTGGGAGAATTATATAAAAAAGTCATAAACCTATTGTATTTGTGTCAAGACATACAGTTTCAAACCTTTCAGTTTGACCAATTTAGTCATAAACCTTTTGAAAATTTGTCAATATAGTCGATCCGGTCAGTTTTCACAAAAAAAAAAAAATCAATCACATGGACAACTTTTTTTAAAATTTTTATGTATTTTTTTCATTGTTTCTCTGCCAAGGCCCAATAATTGGCCGAAGGCGACGACCAATGAGGGTCGCCTTTGTCGGCCTCAGGCTGGAGGCGACCTCATCAGAGGCCAGTGAGGGTCGGCCACACTAGCTTTGGCCCAGGTTTAACCTGTCGGATCTGGTGAAGCAAGCCTCATCCAAAGTCGGCAAGGACAGCTCTCACCTACATTTGGCGAGGCCAACCCTCGCTGGCTTTTGGCGAGGGCGACCCTGGCCGGTAGTCGCCTTTGGCAAATCGTCCACCATAATCGAGGCCGAGCAATCGGCGGAGAAATGATGAAAACGAAAGAAAGAAATAAAATAAATTGCAAAAATTGTCCATATTAGTGAGGTGATTGGGTTTACGTTAGCGATTTTACGCAAAAAAAAAAAAATTGGCCGGATGGACTACATTGACAAGTTTTCAAAACAACACAATTAGCTAGTTAAATTGAAAGTTTATGACTGAATCCACGTACTCCAATATATGTTTAAAACTTTTTTTTAATAGTTTCCCCATATTGGTACACGTTGAATTCATAAAACAAACAAAGTAGTTGTCCGATTTTTATGCCTCGACTATGCATGTGTCCGGGGGGGGTCCCACGCGACCATCTATATTCTATCGGACACCGATAGCAACGCTTGTTAAATAACAATAATAAGAAAGTTCCTCGGAAATGTTGTTCGATACCGCTGAAATTTGGTGCATTGCTTACTAAGACTTCCATTGTGCGACCGAACCTCAACAATGTCCCTTCAATTCATGTCCAAATTCTGTTGGACAACAGAGAGAACAAAAGGGCAAATAAATAATAATAATAATAATAATAATAATAGGAAAATAATTAATTTTTACAATTTTGTCGTCATCAATTGCGAAGACACCTGTAGAATATGTCCCGGTCCACTTGCAATTAACAAAACAGCACAAGGGAATGAACAAGAATATGCCTACCTAGTTCAGCACATCCTCTCTTTAGAACAACTTTTCTTGGTCAGCTTGGATAAACCCAACCATGTTAGTTTCGATTGGGTGTGACGATCGGCACGGCGTCGGAGTCCAAGCATTTCGGATCGGATCCTTGTAAGCAACGACCGAAAAATTACTCCCCCCGAAACTCCTCGACATTAACTGATTTACGATAGATTACAGCCGAGTAAAAAACCCACGATGAGATCGAATTAGCTCGTGCTGTTCTGGTCGATGGGATATTTGATGTTTCTCCATCTCTGTCAATACAAATATAAGCATATGTCAGCTAACATGTCAAGATCGAATTCCCAACCGACCCTTTGAAGCTACCCTTTCGAGCGAAATGTGGTGCGAAGAGAAAATACATGGACTGACCCGATCGTTCCCCGCTCCCGAGGCATTCTTTCTTATGCCTCGGCTAAGCGACGAGCGGATCGAACCTCGGATCAATAATGGGCCATCGAGAATTCGCATAGCACGAAAAAAGAAAAAAGGCCCGAATTTTGGGCCTCTTAGTTGTAAACATCATCGTATGGGCCAAGCTCTAATTAGCATGGCGAGTCCAAGACCAAGTCCATTGCGCGGGCTCTGGTGTGCTCACCAAGCACTCGAAAGTCAAATCCGCGCGTTGACAGTGGCGGTGACGGCGGATTGCGGGTCCGAATTCCTTCGGCTCCAAGGCGGAGCTACACACGACACCGCCCCAACGTAAACCTATATATGTGCCAAATGGATCCCACTATGCTTTCTCATCTTACTCGTAAGAAAGGCATCTTGTCGGGTTTCTCAGTCAGAGAAATCCAAGAACTCGGGAGAGGAAAAAAAAAAGAGGAGGAAAAATCAAGAAGAGATCTTTTGGATTTCGTTCCTTTCTTTTCAAGGAAATTGTTGAATTCCAGGAGGCGGGTCGTTTTGCAGAATTCTTGAATTTGGTTCTTGACAGGTAATAACGCGGCTCTACTTTTTTTTTTTAAATAGTTGGTCATGGATGATTTTCCCCTAGGACTACGCCATCTGTGTGGGGGGTTTTAAGACTTGGTAGTCTCAAATCCACGTTTTTCTTCCTGTTGCTGTTGTTATTATTGTTGTTTTTAAGGTTCGAATGGAAGATTTAATGTCTGGTTGGTTGTGGGGTTTCTGATGTTCTGAATCTGAACCACACCCTGAAATCCAATAGAATTCAGGGACTGGCAGAGCAAAACGTAGCGTCTGATTGACTGGCGTTATGATCTTTTCATGACACTAGCTAAACCAGAGATTGGGAGAGATAGAATAATAGGGGATGTTGAGACGGACGGAGAATTGTAGATGAAGAGAGAAATTAGAGGAGGAAATAAAAAAAAAAGACGAGGTGAGTAGTATTAGAAGAATAAGGTCTGACAGGAACGAGAACAAAATAGAACCTAGAGAGCTTGTAGAGTGCCCGACTAGTAAAAAGTGAATAAACTAAACTAGATGTGTTTAAAATGCTGCCACATATCATTTCTTGACATCAGAGATTTATGAGCCTGGACTGCTTTGATCACACCGATGACTAGCATTTGCAATTTGGGGGTGAATGGCAATCTTGTGGTTATATCATTTGCCTAAACCTTCGCACTTCCATTCCATGTTTCTTCCTACTTTCCAACCAAGACAGAATGGCATTGTCTCTTGTATAATTTGCGAGTTGATGAACTACAGCTTGCAGGATCTGCCACCATTGTAAATTTGTTTATTTTTTCTCTTTGTACTGGATACGTCATAGACAAAAATAGATTGTGACTCAAATCTCTTGCTTGAATTTAGCAGTGTCCTGGTCTTCTGCAAACCTGCTTATCCAGATTATGAGCTTTCAAGTCCAACAAAATCGAAGAGGGTCGAGAAGGTTTCCTTCCCGAGTTGCTCCTCAGGAGTGGGTCCAAAGTGGAATATCTCCTAGTGCTGCAATATTGAACTCACCATCGAGTTCGGTTTCAAACCCCACCACACATAGTGTGAGTTCTGAACGTTCCAGTTGGCTTAGAGGCAGCACTTCGGACCTAAATGGCAGTAATGGAGAAACAACTTGTACTTCAGCACACAGAGCTAGCCATGGCTCAAAAGTTCATCGGAGTCGCCCCATTGGACAAAAGAAGGAGAGGAGAAATGAAAGGACGGTTATGGATGAAAGGAAGAGCCTGAAGGATGAGGACTTGCCTCAGCTCGCCCAGGAAATTCAGGAGAAGCTTATGAAGGGCACCGTTGAATGCATGATATGTTGCGATATGGTTCGCAGAACTGCTCCCATTTGGTCGTGCTCGAGCTGTTGTTCCATATTCCACTTGAACTGTATCAGGAAGTGGGCTCGTGCGCCCACCTCTTCCGATCTGTCTGTGGAGAAGAATGGGGGTGTTAACTGGCGGTGCCCTGGATGTCAAAAGGTGCAGCTCACGTCTTCAAATGAGATCAAATATCTATGCTTCTGTGGGAAGAGGACGGATCCACCCTCTGATTTCTATTTGACACCACATTCGTGCGGCGAATCCTGCGGGAAGCCATTGCAGGGTCGGGGCTCAAGTGTTGATGAGGCTGAGGATGATTTGTGTCCTCATGTCTGTGTCTTGCAATGTCATCCTGGTCCATGCCCTCCTTGTAAGGCATTTGCTCCGCCACAGCCATGCCCTTGTGGGAAAGAAATAATTACGACACGATGCTCTGATCGCAAGTCTCTTCTTACTTGCGGTCAGAAGTGTGATAAGCTACTTGAATGTGGACGCCATCAGTGTGAAGAGATTTGCCACATGGGCCCTTGTGACCCTTGCCATGCTCTGTTTGACGCTTCTTGTTTCTGCAAGAGGAAGGTACAGGTTGTTCCATGTGGCGACATGGATTTGAAAGGAGAACTAGAAACTGAACAAGGTGTGTTCTCTTGTGGTTCAACTTGTGGAGAGGAGCTCGGTTGTGGCAATCACAAATGCCACGAGATCTGCCATCCCGGTCCTTGCGGGGAATGCGAATCACTTCCTAGCAGGGTCAAAACTTGCTATTGTGGAAAAACTGATCTGCCAGAAGAAAGGCGGAGTTGTCTGGAGCCAATTCCAACATGTTCGGAGACCTGTGACAAGTCTCTAACATGTGGAATTCACCGGTGTAAAGACACGTGCCACGCCGGAGATTGCGCACCGTGCTTAGTTCCTATGATCCAGAAATGCCGTTGTGGCTCGACTTCACGTGCAGTGCCATGCCACAAGATCAAGGACGAAATATTTACGTGTGAGAAACTGTGTGGTGGCAAGAAGAACTGCGGCAGGCATAGATGCAACGATCGTTGCTGCCCTCAATCCAGTTCAGACACGGCTCAACATTTTTGCACCCTGGTATGTGATAAAAAACTTAGATGCGGACAGCACTCATGTGAAGTTCTGTGTCACAGCGGGCATTGCCCTCCTTGCCTCCGAAGCATCTTTACCGACTTAAGTTGTGCATGTGGGAGAACTTCTATCCCACCTCCATTGCCTTGTGGCACTCCTCCGCCTTCGTGTCCGCTCCCCTGTTCCGTCGTTCAAGCTTGTGGTCACACCCCTTCTCACAGCTGCCACTTCGGGGATTGTCCACCTTGCTCAGTGCCTGTGGTCAAGCAGTGCATTGGTGGGCATGTTGTTCTCAGGAACGTTCCTTGTGGGAGCTCTAATAACATCACGTGTAACAAACTATGCGGCAAGACGAGGCGCTGCGGTTTGCACGCGTGTGGTCGCACTTGTCACCCGGCACCTTGTGACGCCGATGTCCCTGATGAATCCCGCCCGAGGGCTTCGTGTGGGCAAGTATGCGGTGCTCCAAGAAGGGCCTGTAGGCATACGTGTAAAGCACCTTGTCACCCTGCACATCCTTGTCCTGATGTGAGATGCGAGTTCATTGTCACAATAGTGTGTTCTTGTGGGCGGATTAAGGCCAACGTCCCATGTGATGCTGGAGGGAATGACAATGGTTACGTAGGTGAAGCTTCTCTTATCCAGAAATTGCCTTCACTTCATCATTTGGAGGCCTCTTCTGGAAGGATCCCTCTTGGACAGAGGAAGCTAATGTGTGATGATGAGTGTGCTAAGTTGGAACGGAAGCGGGTCCTTGCGGATGCTTTTAATATTGTTTCTCCGAACTTGGATGCTCTTCGCATGAAAGAGAACTCCGAGTTGGTGGCAGACCTCTTCAGGCGTGATCCCAAATGGGTGTTGTCTGTCGAGGATAGATGCAAATTCTTGTTGCATGGCAAGAGCATAGGGAGCGGGACCAAGGCCCATGTGTTCCGTCCGATGCATAAGGAAAAGAGAGAGGCAGTGAGGCTCATAGCAGAGAGGTGGAAGCTCGCGATCCATGAGGTTGGGCGGGAGCAGAAATGTTGTACGGTTATTCATGTCACGCCCAAATCAAAAACGCCGGCTCGTGTGCTCGGTGTCAAGGGCTCAACGAACGCGAGTGCGCTGAACCCACCAACCTTTGACCCTTTGGTGGATATGGATCCGAGGTATGTTGTCTCTTTCTTTGACTTGCCTAGGGAATTGGATATGAGGGCATTGGTCCTAAGGTTTGGGGGAGAATGCGAGCTGCTCTGGTTGAATGACAAGAATGCGTTGGCCGTATTCAGCAACATGACTCGAGCAGCGACTGCTATGAGGACTTTGGATCACGGATCAGTATATTATGGGGCGGTCGCATTTCTTCAGAGTGGGGCTTCATCTTCACAATCATTCGGCACAAACGCATGGCGAGGGCCTGCATTTGCTGATATGAGCGGCGGCTCATGGAAAAAGGTTGTAGCTCAGGGGCCCGGTGGGGCAAGTCATTCATGGGACGATGGTGAAGGGTGGTCCACCGCTTCTGCCAGAGTCAAGGGAAAAGAAACTCCGATATCTGCTTCTGCGACGGCCCGGAACGTCTCAAATGCTGGTTCCGAGATGAAATTGACAGGTGCTTCGGATTTGGAAGGACGGCATGGTGTAGCCTCTCTTGAAACCGACGACATGGTCAACGTAGTTGATGATTGGGAGACTGCTTTTGCTTGATATGGTGCGAGGCTAAGCTTTAAGTGAGGGAGATGGCTACCGCGCGAGTAATCTTTTTGTCCTCTTGAGTTCTGCTGTAATTTTTCCTGTTTGGTAATTCTTTCCCATCTTCCGTTTACATTTGGATGATTATATGCTTTTTTGTATAGCTGTTGCTTGCTTCTTCTGAAGATAAAAAAAAGGTAAATGTAGAGTCCTCTGTTGAATCCTGGAACAAATGTCATTGTGCAAATTAGAGCAATTGGCCATTAATCCAAAATCCAAATGCTTTTGATTCATCGATTACGTTGTCCCTGGTGTATAACCGTATCGTTCTTTCTTTCGGCCATTGGAAATGATCAGTTCCATGGCCATCCTTGTCGCCGGGCTGAAATAATCATGCAGAGGTAGCAAGGCCGGTGATTGTTAACTAATATCGTCTTCCTCCATGGAAGCTGGGGGGAAACTTCTCTCCCGTGGTGGCGGACCGAACGAGTTCACTGGGGTGGAGCACGGTCCGCTAAGATGGGCATAGGTTAGGCGCTATTTGATGGGCCTACGCATTGTTTACGTCGACCTCTCGGCCACCACTGCCGTCACAAGCTCCACCATCTCTGTTCCACGCATCGATTTGAGCAATGTTGTGTTGGCGTGTGAAGCCAAAATATATCATTAAGGGCTTTTTTGTCTTTTGTTATTTCTTTTTCTTCTAGGTTAAAAGAAACACCTCATATATTAGAGATATAGAGGTTGTAGCCGTCAAAGGATAAGAGTAGATAAAAAGCACAAAGTAGCGAATGGAGAGAAAAATAAAAAGAGAGGCCATGAGGGCATTTTTGAATGTTCTCGTTTTCTTTTTTGCTTCGATCTTGTATTTCAGTTCGCTAAGTTTGAAAAGTCTAAAAAGCACACACTAGCCATGGGGCTTGGATACGGTTTCTCGATCGGAGATCCATGGATCACAGACGGAGAATTTGGGCCATGCCTTCGAATATTTTTTTCCACTTCTTTCAAAAAATCGATTTCTCTTTGGTCACTCACCGCAACATCCCCATCTTGGTGGTCAAGTGCATTGCGCTTGGTGTTTACAAAATCCACGAAGGTTTCCACCCGACCGAGACCCACCAGTTGGACATATGGATGGAGAAAACCGGTCTCTTTGACCGAAGTGTTGAAGAAAGAGTTCGTTCTATACTTTTTTCCAATACCTTATTAATTGAAGTAGGGATAAGACCTGTCCTCTATGATAGCTGCTAGCTTTCCTCGCTCTCCTGATAGTCGCTCTTCTCTTAGGCCTCCGCCTCTCAGATAGCTTTCTTTTCCAACACTTCTATGTGGAGATGGATGTAATATTAATATGATTGTTAGTTTAAGTTTATGCAGTTTTCCAACACCATAGATGACTGGTTAGGAGATTCGGACATTCAAGTTACAGGCTAATCCCTAACAGACTCACTAGACACATTCGATCAAGGTTGTCCCTGCGAAGCTATAGTGAAGGTGCACGAGGTCTTCCCGTCTAGATGATATGCTAATAGCTTGTTTAATGGGTTTTCAGGTAGTTAGGATGCTTACCTACCACTTGCAGAGTTTGCCTACAATAATAGCTTTAAGGCCAGTATTGGTATGGCTCCCTTTGGTCTCGCATGAATTACATCCATCCTTGGGATGAGCTTGAGAAAGGCTTTTCAATGTGCAGGAGTAACTAGAGAACTTCAAATTGCAATGCAGTTGTCAACTAAGAAACATCGGAAGTCCATGCGAGCCGGGCTAACATTAACTCATTGCGACATTATGAGATCCTATGGTCATGACTTAGCCCAAAAGGCTATAGGGCTTTTGGGCATTATTTCCATTTCCTTTTGAGTTAACTGCATGGGATCCCACCTAGAGGCAAGAGGATGCACATGAACAGAAGCCCAAGGCTGTCTATGGGTAATTCCTAAGTTCATGCGAGCCGGGTTGACATTAACCAATCAGATACTAGGGGTGAGCGGTTCCAGGTTCCGGGTAGGTTCCACCTAGAACCTGGAACCTACCCGCTGGTATAGGTTCTTCATTTTTTGGAACCTGGAACCTACCCGCCACACTGTGGCACCTGGTTCCGGGTCCGGTTCCAGGGTACCCGAGAACCTACTTATGGAATTTCTATGTCCGCATTCCACCAGCAATTCCTAATGTTATTCGTATTATCCTGCGGGAAAGCCAGAAATGCTGATTTAACTTCAGATGGCCACATAACACTAAATATCTAAACTTCAACAAACACTGAAATTTAGACCTCCAATTCCAATTAATTGAGACATGGCCTGGGGTATACTAAAGCAAGTTCATGCATTTAATCAAAGATAGCCTGAAGACATCAATCCAGCATTTTGTGGAAACAATCCCTTAACCTCACACGGCCGCACCTACCCACTTATGATCTCATCAACTGATTATGATTGATTACCTTCACTCAAAAACAATAAAAAGTAAAGATCCGGTTCATAAATCTCTCTATCCTTTCTCAGCAACAACAGCCCAACCTCAAACACTCAACATAAGCACTAGTCAAAATGGAAAAACCTTCTCAATACGCCAACCAAGCTTCCAAGTACCAACGATCCAACAACTCGGACAAAAACTTGAATGAATCGAATCAAACGACACCCAGAAAAAGGCAAAATGCATTCGCCACACAGCAACCTAGAAACCCAAGAGCACCCATTCACAGCGATAGCATATGTACTCCTCATTCACCACGAAAGATGGAGGAAAGGGAAACTCGATTTTGTGTGTGTGCGGATGAGAGAGAGAGACTTACGTTGAAGATGAGATCTTTATCGTCAGAAACGAGAGCGAGTCCTCCTCTGAAATGGACGGCCCAAATAAGCACAAGAGACATGATCGTCACTCACATCACTCTTATGATCGGTATGATAGGAAATCTCACCGCAGGTACACCCATTGCTGGGAGAGAGGGAGAGAGAAAGAGTATACAGTCTTGGTGGGGTTTCACAGCAAAAGGGATTTGCTTGAAGAGGGAGAGGAGAGTAAAGTCTTTAGGGTTTCACATCAAAAGGGATTTCTTGAAGAGGAAGAGGGGTCTGTCTGCGCACAAGAAAGGTCTCGCCACCCTCATCATCGTCCTCTCCTTCTTTGCGTTGATCTACGGAAGGGCTTTGACGATCTCCAGGAGCACGTCTCGTCGAGAGAAAGAAGCGAATATAAACTTAGAGAAAGAGGCAAATTAGGGTTTGTAGCTTTACCGCGTGTGTATATATATGCCGGTTCCGGTTCTGGTTCAGTTCTAGGGTAGAACCGGGAACCAGAACCGAAATCGGCGGTTCTTATAAATGGGGAACCGAGAACCGGACCCTCATTTACCAGAATCGGGAACCGAACCGGAACCGCAGGGTCAGTTCTTCGGTTCCTGGTTCTACCCTGTACCCATGCTCACCCCTATCAGATACCCTCCTCGAAAGGGCCTGAAATCAAACACCCAGTCAGGGATAGAGTCAAGATAAGAAGATGCTTACTTTATCGTGTGAAGAGTAGTGACATGAAAGCTTTTAGCTTCCTTTGTTCTACCTTTCGTGTGTGACCCGGGAAAAATCTGACTAGTCTTTCTTCATCCCTTGTTGTGGCATTAGTGTCTTCACACTGCCATAGCTTCTCCGCGTGCTTATCCACCTGAAGCGCTCACTTCTACTCCTGTCCTGCTGTGGAAGCAGTGGCCGGAAGCTTCACTGTGGAGGTAGGTGGTCTGATGGACGAGGGGAGTTCATGCAAAGGCTTTCAAAATGAAGATATCGTGGAATATTCTGAAACACAATAATCTCTGATCGGAATTCTTCAAAGGGATGGTTCTTGCCTCTATGAATGATGATTCTTATTTGAAAGAATGAAGTCAAGCTAAGGTTTCCAATCAGAGGTAGGAAGAAGTGCCATTTGTTTAATCAGAATCCCAAAATGAACGGTGGCTCCTTCCCGAAGGTTTTGGATTGTAAAAAGGATAAAAATTTTCAATGCTTTTGACATGAGACGAGAACGAGAAAGATGTATACTGAGAAAGTAAGGGAGAACTGGGAGGCGCAGCTCGGGCCTAGATATGTGCGTACCCTCGACGAGTAGCTAGTTGGTGAGGCAATAGCTTACCAAAGCGATGTCTCACTCAAGAAAGGAAGGCGGTAGCGAAGGTGAGGCTCCCTTCCGTTGGATTGGGCTTGTCAGTGTATGGCCTCTGGCGGCTTAACGCCTCTGCAAAAGAAGCTATGAATATTTTAACGAATATCTATGAGAAACCGTCCACATCGAATCAGATATTTTTGTTAAAGAAGTTGCTTAATATGAAATTATCTGATAGAGGTTCTGTTGCAGAGCATATTAATAGTTTCACGCATGTTACTGGTCAATTAGAATATGCAGACATAAATTTGGATATGAAGTTACAAGCTTTAATATTTTTATGTTATCTTTCGGAAAGCTACAACAACGCGGTGCAGGGAATTTCGAGCACCATGAAGGATGATTTGACTCTGGATGACGTTGTGAGCAATATCATGGATGAAGAAATGCGAAGAAAAGTCTCAGGTGGAGATTAGTTTTCGGCATCTGCATCTTCAACGGCACTAGCAGTGGAGAACCGTGGAAGAAGTAAAAGCAGAGGAAAATTTAGCGGACGCGGTAGGTCACAATCTAGGGGGAAGATAGAGGTTACAAAAGATGAGTGCTAGTTTTGACACCAAACGGGACATAACAGATTTCAATGTGAAGCCTACAAAAAGAAGCTGCGAGATGAGAATCAAGGAGTTAATGTGATAAGTGATGATCCTTTGCTAGAAAACTTGTGTTTATCAGCATGGTTTGACTTGACAACAAATAAGTGGTTTTTTTTTATTCTAGTGCTTCTTTTCATTGTACCTCCCAAAGAAATATATTTGTTGATTATGACAATGGAGATTTTGGGCAAGTGGTTGTGGGAAATGGCCACATGTGTCCTATTGCAGGAAAAGAAACTGTAATTTTGAATATCTCAGATGATGGATGACTAATTTTGCGTGAAACCAGACATATTCCTGAGTTGAAGAAAAATCTGATTTCAACTAATAAACTTGACCAAAAAGGCATGGTAATAACTTTTGGCTGCGGAAAGTGGAGCATAACCTCAGGAGCAAAAGTAGTAGCAAATGGAAAGCGTACATGTACACTTTACCTTCTCTTAGGAGATAATATCAGTGATATGATTGCAACTACGGTGACTGCTACAGGTAATTTATCCACTCTTTGGCATTACCGTTTGGGACATTTTGGTGAAAATGGTGTCAAGCAGTTACATTCAATAAAATTACTTCCAGGTTTACAAAAGGTTTAGTTAGATTTTTATGAAAGTTGCATTTATGGAAAATAAAAAATAGTTAATTTTCAATTGAATGGGCGACAAAATAAAAGGTAGAAGTTAGGGTTGGTTCATATTGATGTGTAGGGACCGGCTCAGGAACTCTCTTATGGGGTAAGAGATATTTTGTCACTTTCATTGATGATACAACAAGAAAGACTTGAGTATATGCTCTCAGAGAAAAATCAGAAGTATTTGGGGTTTTCAAAATGTGGAAGATCAAGGTAGAAAAAGAAACGGGTTATCAGATTAAAGCTCTGAAATCTGATAATGGTAGTGAATGCACGAGTAATGAATTTGCAGATTATTTGAGCCGGGAAGGCATACATAGGTTAAAGACTGTTTCCAGAACCCCTCAAGAGAACAATGTAGCTGAGGATGAACAAGATTATTTTGGAGCATGCAAGATGCATGAGACTACATGCTGGCCTCCCGTTATACTTATGGGCTGTTACAGTTGATACAGCTGTATATTTTATTAATAGGAGTCCATCTAGTGCGCTGGATGTAAGAGTACCACAAGAGCAGTGGACAGGTTAAAAGATCAATTATTCACATCTAATTTTTTTTTTTTGTATAGCATACCAATAAAGGAAGCGGAGACAAGCCTGAGTGAGATGAGCAGGTATGCTATCCCCACAAACACGGCGCTCCTGGCTTTAAAAGGGGACTGCCTGTTGGCTCATTCAAACCTATTCTTGAAGCTCAACGCTTAAGGTTCTAGATATTTCTGTTTACAGGTTCCACATTATGGCAAGTGAAGAGCATGCTAGACCAAACCAATCGTACTACTGAATCAACAAGAGGATTCTGATCTTTAAAGAACCATGCTTATAGGAAAGAAGAAGAAAGGGAACTTAGAAACTCATGATTTTAGAAAACACACTGATATTTTACATAAGGTAGCTTCTGCCGATTACAACGCATTCGGATGCCATTTATAGGCTTACAACACTTCAACAGGACTTTTGACAACAGACACACAAATTCACGAGGAAAAACTTAAAAAATCTTCGGGTGAACAGTACTTTTGCTAGAGTAACTTGCTACAGTAACTTGCTACAATACATGAACAATGCTTTTTCCCGAAAAGTCTTCTGAAGGCTGCAGAAAATTCAGGCCACTAACTACTCGTACCTACTCTTATCTGCCTATTTGAAACTAGGATTTTGACGCACAAAGACTTTTGACACACAAACTTTTACATATTCAACACACATGTGACTAAGTGGTTTAAAGCCGTCGACGGTCTGGGTCCGGATGGTAATTGGCGTCGTTAGAGTCGGAACTGTCTGGGTCGCCTTTCTCTTTCTGTATTTATTCCAATACCACTGTTCTTCGAGTTGGGATAGTCTGATATCTAGGTCTTCAGATAGTGGGGGACTATCTTCTTGTTCTGCCGCGTGCCTTTCTCCTGATAGGATATCTTCCATAGTGACAGGGTCCTGCGGATCATGTCGAGGGTCTTGATTAGAGCTGGATGGCATTTGAGGCTAGGGCCATAGTTGGAGCTGAGGCAACGTGTATGAGCTGGATGGCTGGTCTTGGGTACTAGATGCAATATCTTGTGCAGGATAATGATTCTGTGACAATGGTTGTGACGCCTTGGAAATTCGCTTTTCATAAATCGTCTGAATTCGATAAAAGGAATGAAATTGAATTTCAGTCGATATGAATTTTAGACCGTAACGAAGAGGATAAAGTGCTTTAGAGATCTTTGGTACAAAGTCTCGGAGATAATTGACAATTCCAAGGAAAGCCTGGACTTGGCTAACTGTCAAATTCTCAGAAGAAATTTTTTGAAGTTCTTCTGCAAGGTGAGGACCCGGACAATAGGTGCCTTCTTTCAAATGCATGCCTAAGAACTCAATTTCTTTTTGAGCAAGAATCATCTTCTTTTGGGAAAGCATGATTCCATGTTTCTAGACAATATCAACAAATTGGGAAAGCAATTTGCAGTGGGATTCTTCATCAGGACTGTAAAGGAGAATGTCATCAATGTAAATTTGGGCATGTGGGAGAATGGGCTGGGAAATTCTATACATGGCTTTTTGAAAAATGGATGGGGCTGCTTTTAGTTCAAAAGGGACAACTGTCCATTGAAAATGTTGGTTTGGTATGCAAAAACCAGTTTTAGGACGGTCATCAAGATGAATTTCAATTTACCAAAAACCTGCTTTCAGGTCGAATTTTGAATAGATCTTAGCCTGGGCTAAGCTACCAAACAAAGAGTTTTTGTGGAGCAAAGAGAATTTATCATTTTGAAGGAATTTATTCAAGGGTTGGTAATTAATCACCAATCTGAGCTTACCACAATTCTGTTCGGCTCGCTTGTTCACATAAAAGGCTTCACA
Source organism: Rhodomyrtus psidioides (assembly GCA_021437785.1). Classification (NCBI taxonomy): domain Eukaryota; kingdom Viridiplantae; phylum Streptophyta; class Magnoliopsida; order Myrtales; family Myrtaceae; genus Rhodomyrtus; species Rhodomyrtus psidioides. Next base: position 3,753,774 of record JAILYB010000015.1, on the reverse strand, counting down.
AGCCCATTGTGAATCAGAAGGTTCAATCAGACCTTGGGAGAGGAGCTCAGCACATTCCTTATGGGTTAAAGCAAGATGTTCAAGATTCATACCAGAATGACTAGCTTTTGTGGGATTAACATCTTCGCTTTTCTTGAATGAAAGTTTGACAAAAAAGTCAGGATTTTTCCCAAAGAGGGTTTGAACAAGTTTGGATAAATTGGGAATGAGATTCAGAACAGCAGGATAAGAGACTTTGAGTGATTGGATCAAGAATTTCTGGCTGAATGATAAAAAGTCTCTGGATATCACATACTCACGAAACTGGTCACCAAACTGTAAACCAGTGGGTTGATTCTTAGCTGGGAAAGCTGGGCAAGAACATCCCAACCAATGATAAGGTCTTTATCTGGGGAATTGCAACTAAGGATTTTTGTGGATAAGGAACAACCTGGGAAGATTTGGAGTGTGATAATTTTGCTGCGAAATTTTAATGTAAAAGTATCACCGGAAGCAGAATGAAAATACCTTGTATAAGGCATCCAGAATCTTTCTGGGAGTATTTTTACATCCATGGGAGATGCAGCCGCACCGGTATCAATGAGGGTAATGACTTGGATGGGTTTATTATTTTCTGAAGTGTGGATTTGGATATGGATATATGGAGAGTGGAAAACATGTTGGACATGGAAAGAATCAGAGATAGTATCAGGGAAAATCCAAAGATATCACCAGGGGATTCATCAGAGTTTGAGGAATATGTTTGAAGGGAAAAAAGTGTGTCGGGTGAAGGCTCATCTTCAACAGAGAAAACAAACTTGATATCTTCATCATCCAATGGGATACCTGTGGTGGAGAAAAGTTTTTGGATCATGTAGCTTCCTTGACGCTTTGCATGGGGATAATTTTTTGCAAAGTGCCCTTTCTTGCTACAGATGTAGCATCGGTCAGATTTTTTCTTCTTCTTGAAATCAGAAGCAGAGGAATGATGCCGCTTCTTCCTACGAAGGAACTTCCACTTGCCTTTCTTGGATCTCCGTTTGCCAAAAGAGAACTTCTCAAATGAGAACTTCTTGAAGTGCTTGCGTTTCTTATTACCAGCACAAGAGGGATCACTGCAGTCTTTTGAGCATTTGATCTTCCAATTGGGATTGTCACAATTCTTTTCGAGAGAACGATTCCCCTGGAGATAACTCTTAAAGACTTCTCTTCTGTGGCACATTTCTTCAATGGCAAGGTGGACAGACTGTTGGATTTCTCTAAAAGTGGCATCTGTGATGGTCTTATTTTTAAGCTTTAGGGCTTTCTCAACGACTTGGCTAATTTCTTTAGGAATGGAAGCTAGGAAAACTGATTTGAGGTTAGGATCAGAACCAAGCTGGTAAAAAAGCTTGATCATTTTCCGGAAGTGTCGATCTAGATCTTTTTTTGCCAGAGAACATCATTTTCTTTCAAAGAATTCTTTTTTTTTTTAGTTCTTTTGAATCTTGTGGTTGGCCAATAAAGAAGAGATGAACGAGCTGAATGGCTTCATCAAAGGACATGGTTAGAAAGTGAAGTTGGTCTCTTTCTGGGGCTAACTTCCACCAATCTTTCAAAGAACCAGTGAATCGAGTGACAAACTCAATGAGGACATCATATGTACTGTGTTCTTTTAGGTTCCTGGTGATCAACCAAGCATGAAACTCTTGGAGTCTTTCGGCCCATTTGTGGTAAGGGATATCATCCAAAGTAAAGAAATAGGACGAATAAATTTTTGAGGATGATGGGTCATGGAAGGGCTGTGAAGGTGGAGGTGGATGTTATACCTCAGGTTGGTTTTCTATTTCTTCCTCAATGATCGGCTTTGCAGGGTTTGCCATCATGATGTCTGCTACAACAGACGGAGAACTGGAGTCATAAGACTCAGCATCAGGAATGGAAAAAGAGTCGATGATAGAGGCTTTAAGAGTGGCTGGGGGTGAAGGATTTATGGGTTCTACTGTGGAGATGGTAGGAACTTGGTTTCTAAGAAAATTTTTCAAAGGATTAGAAACCATACATGAATGGCAAGGTTTATGAGGTGGAGATGATGGGGGAGATTGTTCTGGTGGAGCTGAAGGAGGTGGTAGTGAGGTTTGTTTGCCTTTTTCGTTTTTCTCTTGATCTAGCTTCTTAAGACGATCCCGAAGGGAGAGGAAATTCGTCTTTGGAAGAGGTGGTGCTGTGCTGAGTATAGCTGCAAAAGAGCTAGGATCTGAAGAGCTCGACAAGAAGAAGAAAACTGGGGGTTTTGGTGATGCTGTTGGGAAAAAGAACGGATCTAGAGTTTGCAAATTTCTTTGCTCTAGTAGAGCCTGTTGTTCTTGCAGTATCTGAACTTGACGTCTTAGCTTCTCAATCTCAGGGGTCTGGTCTTTCAGGTAATGGCTGGTAGGGATCTGTTTGGTCTCATCAAATAGAGCCTTTTCTGGAAATCTTCTAACATCTTCTTTGAGACAGATGTAGCATGGTCTACCTGATCAAGCCTAGTAGCAACCGAGTTGATGGCTACATTCTGGGCTAAAGCATTCTCTGTCTGCCAGTTTAAAACAGCTTCAAATGGAGTAGGGCCTTTCCGTCTCCCTTGAAGATCAACATCATTAAGAGCAGGGATCTTCGGGGAAAGAAAATATTTCTGTTGCTGGTTAGAGAAACTTTCAGCAAGAGGAAACTTGAAGGGTGCTGCACTTTCTTCAGGTGGCTGCAAAGGAGGAAAGTCTTCTGGTCTGAACATACAAATGCTGGGTAGAACATGAGGTGGTTCGGGTTTAGGATTGCAAGTGTATGGCTCAAGTAGTTTAATGGGACAAGAATTTTTCTTTACCCTTTTGAGGATGGGTTTGTAGAATGGTGAAGTGATGGGTTTCTTTGGTGGTGGAGGTGGTAGCTTTGGTTCATCTCGGGAATAGGCTGGTGGAGGTGCGGTAATTTGAGGAGGTTTGGGAGAACTATATTCAACCATGTATTGCCAACGGCCACCGTCTTCACCAAGAGGTCCTACGGTCGGGTCACCGTCTAGGTACCTTTGGTAAAGAGAATCTTTCTTCTTTTTCTTTTTTCCTGGAGGACGGTCTGTCATCCTCATCGTCTGGGTTTAAACAGGAGGAACGGGAACAGTCAACATCCCAAAAGCAGTGTCCGGAGGGATCCTTGTAATAATGGATGGGTCGTCCATGGTCATCAAAGGATTGGACATGAGCTTTAGGATCAGGTTCTTCCATATTGACTAACTCACTCAGTTGGACATGGGGTAAAGCACAATATGGTGGGGAATGATGGGAAAATAGAGGAAGAAGTGTCTTCCTTTTCTTTGGTAAATTTGATAGTGACAGTACCATCCTTTTTCTTGGTGTATTGTGGCTCGGAAGATTGAACAGGTCTGGAATTCTGGTGAAGCTTTTCATAGTTGGTCACCCAACTGTTAGGAAGAAGTTTAACAAGCTGATCTCTTGGAAGTTGACGAGGGACATGGATACATGAGGTTTGATCATTGTCAACAGAGATAAGCAAAGCATCTTCGGCACTGGGAAGGTTAAGGTCAATGGCATGATTTTGTACTCTATACACAATATGGTAGTGAAGAGTAGCAATGATAGCAGATGTGGTTTGGGGAGCATCAGTAATCTGTAACTGGACTTTCAAAGTAGAAAGGAGGTTGGGATCTGCCAAGGCCATGTTGAAGTTTGGGAAACGAGTGACAAATACTGTGCCTACGTTCAGAGTAGTCTGAACTGTGCCGATGCAAGCATGCTGGTATTCCAAGAAGTGAGTGTCAAGAAGAGCAACACGCGCAACAACTGGCAAGCCTTTTCGTCCATGTAAGGGTAGGGCCAAACGGATGGCGCCGAAATGAAGGTGAGTGTAACCTTGTTGAGCCCACTGAGCAGGAAACTCAGGTGGAATCTGGAGAGTTACAAACTGCTCTTGTTGCGTAGACAGGATAGGGTGCCGGTCAAATTTAGTGGACTGAACATATTCCTTGACAGAACGAGGGGTGTGTTTGATGGAGCGAATGGAAGAGAATGATGGTGGTTTGCAAAAAGCTGAATAAGGATTCATGAGTGGGAGTTGTGTTTATGAGATTTTGCGATCATCATTCACATAGAATACCTCGTAGAAGTAATCCAATTTGGATGAAGTGGTTTTGCGGAGTTTAGGTGGTGGAGGTAGGGAAATGGGGGTTTCTAACTAGACAGGCGCTGAAATATCTGTGGAGGGTTCCATGAGAGTGTAAGTTTCTTCTTTCCCGTGAGCAGGTCTCGGAATATCAGAATACTAATCTTAACTCAGTTTCGACGATGTTTGGCTCTGATACTAGTAAAGGAAGCGGAGACAAGCTTGAGTGAGATGAGCAGGTATGGGGGACAGGAAAAAGCTTGATGCTAAGTCCCAAAAGTGCGTCTTTATTGGATATAGCGACGATGAATATGGATATAGGCTTTGGGATTATGAAAATGACAAAGTCATTCGCAGTCGAAATGTGGTGTTCCATGAAGAAAAGATGAACATAGATCGTCAGACAGAGCATGAGACGGCGGTAGAACTTGAATATATTGAGCTGGACACAATTCCTGTGAAGATGGTTCCAGCATATTAGATTGCATTTGAAGGGGAGATTCAAGATGAACACATTATTAATGAGCAGGCAGTTCAAAAGGAATACGGTGATCCGAAACAGACTAACGATCTTGAAGTATCTGTTTTGAGGATATCTACACGTTGGAGAAAGCCAAAGGTAATTTTTTACTCTTCAGCTAATACTGTTCTGAGCCATATCTTATATACAGATTCGAGAGATCCGGAGAGTTATGATGAGGTAAAGAAAGACACATCTCACATGCAATACGATCGTTCTATGAAAAACGAGATGAGCTTGCCTACAGGTAAAAAAACTTTGTTAAACAAGTGGGTGTATAGGATAAAAAATGAAACTGATGGTAATATCAGATACAAGGCGAGACTTGTAGTAAAGAGCTTTTCTAAAAAAGAAAAGATCAACTACTCAGAGATATTTTCCCCAGTAGTGAAGATGACATCAATCAGAGTTTTGCTGAGTATAGTTGTAGTGGAGGATCTTCATCTCGGGTAGTTAGATGTAAAAATAGCTTTTTTTGCATGGTGATCTAGATGAAGAGTTAGACATGGCGCAACCTAGAGGTTTTGAAGACAAATGTAAAGAACACATGGTATGCCGCTTGAAGAAAAGCTTGCATGGCTTGAAGCAAGCTCCGCGACAATGGTACATAAAATTGATGGTTTTATGGAAGAGAAATGATTTGCATACTGTGAAGCTGATCATTATGTTTATTTTGAAAGTATAGTGATAGTGATATTGTATATCTCTCTTTATATGTTGATGATATGCTAGTGGCTAGTTCTAGTATGAAGAGAATCGCAGAAGTAAAGAAGAAGTTAGTATCGCAGTTTGCTATGAAAGACTTGAGAGAGGCTAAGAAGATTTTAGGCATGAAAATCATTAGGGTCAGGAAAAATAAGAAATTATGATTGTCGCAAGAAGACTATGTGAACAAGGTGTTGAAAAGATTTAACATGGATGAGGCAAAATCGATTGCGACTCTTCTAGCGGGTTACTTCAAACTTTCCAAAGATATGTGTCTGAGTACTCAAGCTTTGAAAGATGAGATGGCGGCAGTGCCGTATGCGTCAGCAGTTGAAAGTTTGATGTATACTGTGGTAAGCATGAGACCAGACATTGCACATGTAGTGTGAGTTGTGAGTCGATATATGCAGAACCGAGGTAAAGAGCATTGAAATGCAGTAAAATAGATATTGAGATATCTAGCAGGTACATCAAATTACTCTTTTTGTTATGAAGGTACATCTCTAAAATTGCAGGGTTATGTGGATGCAGATCACTCGGGTGATCGAGATAATGGTAAGAGTATCACTGAATATGTCTTAACAATTGTAGGTATAGCAGTGAGTTGGGTATCTCAACTACAGAAAATAGTGGCACTATCAACGACAGAAGCAGAGTACGTGGCGATCGCAGAAGCCTCTAAGGAAATCACGTGGTTACAAGATTACCTAGAGGAGCTACATCGAAAGCAGCCAGTGAATACATTGTGGAGTAATAGTCAAAGTGCGGTATACTTAGTAAAGAATGCAATCTATCACTCAAAAACTAGACATATTAAGAAGCGTTATCACTTCATTAGATCAACATTGAAAGATAACGAGTTAAAGCTACAGAAGAATGATGGCTCAAAGAATCTAGGTGACATGTTTACCAAGGTAGTAGATAGAGATAAGTATACTTTATGTACTACTACTATTGGCATTATTCCATATTAATTGATGAGGAGTATCGCAGAGGCACAAGTTCTAGTTGCTAGTTTTTGAAGAAGATGGATGCAAAGTTACATGGTGCATTAGATATATTTGTCTTCAAGTGGGAGATTGTTGGCTCGTGAAGCCAAAATATATCATTAAGGGTTTTTTTTTTTTTTGTCTTTTGTCCTTGTTTTTTCTAGGTTAAAAGATACACCTCATATATTGGAGATATAGAGATTGTAGCCATCAGAGGATAACAACATATAGAAAGCACAAAGTAACGAGTAGAGATAAAAAGAAAAAGAGAGGCCGTAACGCCATTCTTAAGTGTTCTCATTTTCTTTTTGCTTCGATTTTGTGAGAAGATCTTCAGTTATATTCCTACTTTTCTTAAAAACTAGTGGATTCGCAGAGTACCTCTGCGTGGAGACGTAGCTTGGGTTTGGGTGAACTTCGATAATAAATTCTCTGGTGTGTTCTTTTGATTCTGTTCTTTTATTATTATATTCTTCTAGTGTGGATTGTTTGCTTGGATTATATATTTCTGGAATTGGCGCAATTCCTATCACGTTGAAGTGTAGTCGCGTGACCACTGCTAAGGTCAAACACATAGCGTTTGGTGGTGGTGATGATTGGAGAGAGAATATGTGACATCCTCAAAATTTCTACGTGAGATTATGTAAAGCGATGCTTGTCGTACGTGAGAAGTTAAGTTGGGTGATTTCGTAGTTTAGCGAAAACACGAAATTTATTTTCATGCCTATAATTCTGACTGATTGATTTTGTTTCAATTAATGACGAAGCATAATTGATTTTTACGCCCCTGAGTATGCGTATTTAATAAGTAGTAGATTTCAAACTTACTAAAGTCTATAATTACGTTATGTAAATTTTGCAAAATGTTTTAATGGGTTTGAAATATTTTCTGACAAACACTCATTCCTACTCACGTAATGGTTCCTCTTTTGCAAATCAAAGGACCATTCATCTCTTGACTTGTCGTAGACCTTCAACATGTCAAAGAGCTCAGTAGATATGATGTCATGTATTACCTCAACAATTTGGCTTTAGTCCATAATTGCTCATAATGACCCTTCTCAAAACATGGCCGACGTAAAACCTTTCTTCCCTCATTTACTCAAAATATCCCATCTTGTAGCAAATGAGACGAAGCCACAAGCCCTGTCTATAAATCTAAGGGCCACTTGAATAAATTCTATTGGGCCACATGCCATTGTAATCATTGTTTTAACTTCAAAGCAATTAATTCTTCTAACCATGGTTAAATATTCTTCGTTCTTCACTTGCGGATTGGGCGAGAATCTCTCACTATAAAAGGTAGTGAGGTCTCATTCATTAGGTGCACTTTTTCTTCATTCTCTTCACTCTTTCGCTTTCCTTTTCAAGAATAGAAAGAAGGTCCCACGTGTGTATTATTAAAAAGATTCTGCTTCCGTCGTTCGATTTCAGACGAGGTATAATACCGGTTCTTATTACTTTCTATTAAAGAGTTTTATCATTTTTGAAATAAAACATACGTTGATTTTTGATTTTGTTTATTTGGTTTGAAGGAAACTAAAACTTCGATTTTTGGGTTCAAGTTGCTTCAAGGTAAGTGAAAACTCTAAGCGCTAAGTTAGAACGATCTAATTAGTGCTCTTGACTTGGTTGTTTGTGATTCGCTTATTTTAGTTGATATGCGCAAGAGACTAGAAATTTCATGTGTAGTTTTTCTTTTGATTAAGGTTATTTGAATTGTGTTTATTTGTAAGTGAGTTGTTTATTTTATTTCTGGAATTGAGATTTTTAGACGAACAAGAAAAATATCAGATTTCTTTATAAAGTTGTCGAATGTTTATATATAAGGTCACTGAATTCCCTAAACCAAATGAAGAATTCGGTGCAGTGGAATCTGACATTAATAGTAGACTTTGTCTATTTCCTAGTGTTAAAGATTATTCGGTGAGATGTTACCAAAGTCAACATTAGATTATCATAAAGTCACCGAAGTTACGTTGAAGGACGAAACTTACTGTAAAATGCCATTGTTATAGTTATTGTTATATTCTGACTTCCAAATTTGTGATAAGGTTATTTTGGACCATTCACTTTGTATTAGGGTTTCTTAGATGGGGGCTATAAAAAAGATATCTTGGATATCTCATGGGGATGCTTACTTTAGCTTCTGCCCCGAAACCCTTTGTTTTTACTTTCTTCTTGTCAGATATTTCGATCTTTGATTGTACGTTTGTACTCTTTATTGAAGATAGTGGAACCCCTCTCTCCTCGTGATTTTTCCCATTTTGGGTTTTCCACGTATATCGTGTGTCATGCTTTATTTTGCTTTCATCCTTGTTATGACGCGCTTGAATTTGCGCATCTCTTGACATTTCCGCAACAAATTGGTATCAGAGCGAAGGAATTTCGATCTTTTGTTCGAGATGGCATCTATCAAGTTTGAAGTGGCACCTTTTGATGGCCAAAATAATTTCGGGCTATGGAGGATAAAGATGAAAGCTTTGCTGCGTCTGGAAAGTTCGGTTAGAGCCTTGGATGGGAAGTATCCTGATGACATGACGACGGTAGAAATCGAGGAGATGGAAGAGAGGGGGCATAACACCATCCAATTGTCGTTGTCTGACAAGGTGCTTCGTGAAGTTGCTGATGAAGAAACGGCTTCGGGATTATGGCAAAAGCTAGAAAGTCTCTATATGAAGAAGTCTCTTACGACGAGATTATTCTTGAAGCAGCGTCTTTATACATTAAAGATGCAAGAAGATACTTTTATCCAAGAACATCTAGATGAATTTAATAAAATCGTTATGGATATAAAAAATCTAGATTTGAAGTTAGATGATGAGGATCAAGCCTTAATTGTGTTATGCTCGCTACCGAGCTCGTATGAGAATTTTGTGAATTCTATGTTGTATGGAAGAGAATCCATAACTCTTGAGGATGTGAAGGCCTCGTTGAATTCCGCAGAGATGCGTACACAGTTGAATGCGAGTAGTAGTGCATATAAAGAAGATGGTTTAGTTGTTAAGGGAAGGTCGAATCATCGGGATAGACGCGGTAATAATAAAGGGTGTTCGAAATCTAGATCAGGACAGGACAAGAAAAATATTGAATGTTACTATTGTCACAAGTTCGGACACCATAAAACTGAGTGTCCTTTGCTCAAAGCTAAGGGGAAAAAGTCGATGGACAGTTCTGATTCGGCTAGTCTGGTAAAGGATAATGCATCTGCTAATGCAGATAATGTTCTTACTATTTTGTCTTCGAATTTTCGTGTAGATGACGAATGGATTTTGGATTCGGCTTGTTCATACCATATGTGCCCAAATAGAGATTGGTTCTACACATATGAGTGTTGACACCTGATTTTTGACTATATTTTATTATAGTTTTAATTTCTAAAATTAATTAAAAATAGCAAAAAAGGTCAAAAAATTGCAAAATCAACTTTGGAAGCCTTAGCCTAGCCTTAGGAACCAATTTTGAACAAAAAATAGTTTTTGAATTTTTTAATATTTTTTGGAATTTATTTAATTATAAAAATGCCCAAAAAATCAGAAAAATACCATTTGTGGTCAGAAAAATACACAAAAATATTCAGAAATTTTATTTTAATTCCCTCTTTAATATTTTCACTTTTTATCAGGGAAATTTGGCTCGATTCATGGGGTTCCTTCACAAACCTAAAACCGAAACGAGCTTAAAAAAATCCTTTTCGAGTCTTTTAATTTTCAATTCTCGGTTTTTATAAGCTATGACATTGGATTCTAGAGTCTTGAAGTGCAATTGGGTCAATTTTCCCTCCAATTTGATCAATTTTAACCAAAAGGGCTTAATTGCACAAATTTTATTCAATTTAGTCCCCGGTTTTACAATTTTTGAAATTAAATTTCACACGGGCACACCCATTAAAATTAAACACCTCTACCCTATAGTTTTCATCATGAGGAATCCATTGGTGGGCTCATTTTTGATTAATGCGATCGTTTGGCCCCTCAATTTGGCGAAATTCATTTTCGGATCCTAGGGACAATTTGGGGTTTTCATAAAATTTCAATCAATTGATTCACGAAAATACCCATATTTGATAGAAAACATGTCAAGGAGTCCGATTATGCCATCAATTTCATAAAAATAGGTCAATTTGTGGTCCAATTTGAAAGAATTGGTCGAACCGGGCCGGTCGGGTCAGACCCGACCCAGCCCGGTCCGACCGAGTCTGCAACATTGTTGCAGACCACTTGGCCGAGAAGGATAAAAAAACAGGGGAAGATGGGGCGCGGTTTTGGGGAAGAAAAAAAGGGCAGCCGAGCGTGGGAGGCAGTGGGCAGAGGAATATTCGCATTTTTGCAGAGTGAGCGAGCGTCGAGGCGGACGGTCGGCCACGGGGGAGAGGCTGGCTCGGGTTTAAAGGAGAGAGTGAGGCCGAGACGAGGGGGGGATTTTTTTTAAAAAAGGGGACAAGAGGAGCGACTGAGTACTTGGACCGCACCTCACTGATCACCACTGGAGCTTCGGCCGCCGTCGACAAGCCACCACCAGGTCGGTATCCCCTCTAAACTCCAACTCCACGGTCGCACGCCATATGCTCGATGAATTGCCCAAGTGAGCTATATATTTTGTGAGTCTCGGCCATGCCTTGCGAAGCTTCATTTCATTCGAATCTAGTTTAGAAACTGCTATATCCTCGATTCCCCGCTCCCTTGTCCGCTATTTTTGCATCGGAAACGGCTGGAGGTGGTGGTCCGAGCTTCGCCGGCCGCGGTCCAAGCCGGGAGCTCGACGGGGGGATTTCGGCCGTCGCCGAGCCTCAAACGACCTTAGGTAGGTCTCCTTGACTCCCGTGTATGCCATGTTAACGTCCAGAATCGACTTTAAAACTCAAAATGTTTCTGCGAATCCATCTCGCTGGAGTCGGTTCGGTAACCGCCCATTCAGGGCCTTTTGACGATGTTTTATACCATGTTTTAGTCATGTACTAATTTGGGTGGTTAGGGGGGTCGAATGGCGAAACAATTGTCGCGACCCGTCCGGAAGCGGACGCGGCTAATGGATTACCGATCGCGGGCCCTTTGATCGGCGCGGGCTCTCCCAGGCCCATACCAAATCGCGACGGGAGTATTTTTCAGAAGGATTCGACAATAAGAGTCGATCGCTTTCGACCTTCGGTGTGGTCGTGGTGGCATGTGCAACTTGTGCATGCATTTGGAGTCGCCACCGGTCTTTCTTGGAGGGTAGACCGGAAACCTTACTGACCGATTGGGAGAGGTCGATCAGTTCTGCGGAACCAGAGATTTTGGGTTCGGGGACTTGGTTACGTCGGTGTCATTACCAACGCCCTTTCGGTACCCTACGCGAGTGATTTTCCTAGCTAAGAGTTCATGCAGGCGCAATTTTAGGTGAGGTAGGCTTAATTCAGGATTTCATACAGATTGGAAGACTGTCCCTATCAATCACAATCAATTTAAATGAAAGCGCAATCAAGTACATAAATAAATCACTTCAATGCACACCAATTCACATCACATGGCCTCCTAGTATAGCCATAAGGGTTTAGGGAAGGCGTGATTTAGGACCGAGGTAAAATGGGAAGATTTGGAGGCGATTTAGCCCGAAGGGCAAAATCGTCAATTTTTGGAAGACGGTTCGCCCAAAGGGCGAAATCGTCATTTTTAAGAATGATCGGGTTCAAAACACCCGGGATGAGTCTTGGCCAATTGATTGTGGCCATTTCCTATTTTTTTGGGATTTTTCTAGAATTTTTAGAATTTTTTTGGAAGACGGTTTGCCGGAAGGGCAAAACCGTCATTTTTGGAAAGACCGGGGGTCGAAAGACCCGAAACAGGTCATGGCCAGTTGAATGTGACCATTTCCTATTTTTTGGGATTTTTCTAGAATTTTTAGAATTTTTTGGAAGACGGTTTGCCGGAAGGGCAAAACCGTCATTTTTGGAAAGACCGGGGGTCGAAAGACCCGAAACAGGTCATGGCCAGTTGAATGTGACCATTTCCTATTTTCTGGAATTTTTTATAATTTTTCTGAATTTTCCGAATTTTTTTGAATTTTTTATGATTTTCCATTTTTTTATTGAATTTATTGATTTTTTTTATTATTATTACTGATTTTATTTATTTATTTATTTTTTTAAAAGAATAAATTATCCGGATCGGGTCGGATGACCCGGCCCACGCCTAGATCCGCGACCCACGAACCGACCCGCCTCCTCCACGATCAAAACGGCGTCGTTTCACGGACTGAGAATGGACGTATCAGATCGAGCCACGTGGCATCTTCTAGACCGTCGGATTATTATGACCGTTGACCGTTTGACCGTTGACCGTTTGACCGTTGACCGTTTGACCGCCGGCGACTTCGCCGGAGAAGACGATGAACAGTGTTTTCTCCGGCCAAAGTCGCCGGAACCTCGCCGGAGGACCTCAAACCGACGTGAAAATAACCATTTTAAATCCCGATTTCGATACCTTTCAACCCCTCACAAACTCTACATCGATATTTGACGAAAATATGTCGAAAACGACGTCGGGAACATGCCGGAGAAATACCCACAGGTCCGGCACCGGCGACGATTTACAGATTTTTTATTTTCCGTTCAAGCTCAACTTCAAACACTCAAAGGGCATCTAATGGCTACTAGGAAACTTACTTGAGGTCTCCTGGTGCTCGACTACCGCTCGGAATCCCCCGTCGGAGCCCTGATCCAAGTCACGGCCGGTGGAGCTCCGAACGCCATTTCATCGCATTTCACGGTTCGGGGGTTGTCAAGGGCAGACGAAGCTCCGGTAGCAATTCCTGAAGCTCGAGGATCCTCCATTTTCGCCTACCTCCCTCTCGAAAACCACCCTTTTTTTCTCATGCCGAACTCCTCCCCTGTTTCAGCTTTCTTCGCCCCCCACCATCAACACTGAGCTCCTTCCTTTTTGCCATGGCCGACCGCCTTTCCGCCTTCTTCGACCACCCCCCTTTGTCCCCCATGTTCGACATCTATTTAACAAAGTAGACGCCCCCACCTTCGATGCCATCCCCTCTCTGTTTTCCCCCCTTTTTTTTGTTTTTGGTCTGTGTGCGTGCGGGTCTGCAACTGAGTTGCAGACCCGGTTCGGACCGGGTCGGGCGGGTCTGACCCGACCGGCCCGGTTCGACTCTCCTCATCTAATTGAGCCCCAAATTAACATATTTTCATGAAATTGATGGCAAAATCGGACTCCTTGACATGTTTTCTATCAAATAAGCGTATTTTCGCGAATCAATTGATTGAAATTTAGTGAAAACCCCAAATTGTCCCTAGGATCCGAAATTGATTTTTGTTAAATTGAGGGCCCAAACGACTGAATTAGTCAAAATTGATGCCACCAATGTATTTGTCATGATGAAAAATATAGGGTGGAGGTGTTTAATTTGAATGGGTATGCCCGCATGCAATTTAATTTCGAAAATTGTGAAACCGGGGACTAAATTGAAAGATTTTTGTGCAATTAAGCCCTTTTGTTCAAAATTGATCAAATTGGAGGGCAAATTGACCCAATTGCACTTCGAGACTTTAGAATTCAACGTCATAGCTTATGAAAAGTGAGAATTGAAAATTAAAAGACTCGAAAAGGAAATTTTTTTACTCGGTTCGGGTTTATGTTTGTGAAGGAACATAGTGACCCGAGCCGAATTTTCAAGATTTAAGGTGACACACTTGAAGAGGAAATTAAAACAAAATTATTAAATATTTTTGTGTATTTTTATGACCACGAATGGTATTTTTCTGATTTTTTTTGGGTATTTTTATAATTAAATAAATTCGAAAAATTATTAAAAATTACGAAAAATATTTTTTGTTCAAAATTGGTTCCTAAGGCTAGGCCAAGGCTTCCAAAGTTGATTTTATGATTTTATGACCTTTTTTTTTGATATTTTTAATTAATTTAAAAGAAAAAAAAATCACAATAATAAATGGTCAAAAATCAGGTGTCAACAGCTGCCCCTCTTTGAGAGGAATCTCGTTAGAGGTTTCTCTCAAAGATAAGGTGGCACCTGATTCTTAACCGACTCAACTGGGAAAACGAGAGAAGAAATGCTATGATATTGAATTCTTAAGGCTCTTTGATGAAAGCTCCAATTAATCCCTGGTTTGCTCTAACAATTTGAACATGGGCCGGGACGAGAGAGACTTACCTGAAGCTCACCTGTCGGATGCTGCCGGTTGTGATGACTTTCAAGAGGATGCCTAGGACTCGTCATTGAGAATATCCTAGGGAGATTAAACTCTGACCTGTATGGTAGGCCATACCATTATGGGATTCCTAACTGGTAGGAACCTGAGGAAGGCGCATCCCCACGCTTTGGGATTTGCCAAGGATTTTGATCCGTATGGTGGATTAGACCGTAAGCGGTTCGCCTACAGTAAGGCTTACCTAGGAAAATAACTTCTTTAACAATTGAAATTAGTCAAAGTTTTGATCCGTATGGGGGATCGGACCATTGGGTTGATCCTTATGGTGGTATCTACCTTTGAGCTGACCCTTCAGGCGGTTTCTACCTTTGATTGACCCTTTAGGCGGTTTCTACCTTTGTTTTGACCCTTCAGGCGGTATCTACCTTTGTTTTGACCCTTCAGGCGGTTTCTACCTTTGTTTGACCCTTCAGGCGGTGTCTACCATCAGTTTTGACTTTGAAAAGGGGTCTCATGACGAGGGTTCTCCACGTCCGATGAGACTGCCTAAATGAAAAGGGGTCTCATGACGAGGGTTCTCTACGTCTGATGAGACTGCCTAAATTTTTGAAAATGGGTCACATCCTCACCCCTTCTTTTGGAGGATCCCGAAACTTGTCGGGAATTCTGAAGCAGTGAAAGATTTTATCTTGACAAAGCTTCACTTGAGTCTGTTGAGGTTACATTCTGGGAGCTGGGTTCTCCAGGTATCCTGCAGAAGTTTGGGCCTGAAAGATTTTTCTTCACCAAGAAAACGTTAGTAATCTTTGGGAAGACCACGGCTGTCCATTTTGACAAAACCGTATGATTTAAGTTTTAATCGTGAAACGTGCATTTTGATGCTGGAGGTTATCCAAATCATTCTTGCAATATGCAAATGTGATCACAAATCCCTTGCATGGAAAATCTGGATCAACAGTTTGAAAATTTCCAAAAAGAGTTTGCTCAAAACATCAATTGGAATATTTCTCGACAAGGAGGCCATCTCACCTGTTTTGAGGTGATGATTTTTAGGGGATGCACTCAATTCCCTACTGACCTGTGCCTAGGTTTTAGGCTCATTCGCAGCGCATACATTTTGATCAGTCGGGAGGTCTTCCACGGGACCGTAATGTTGGGCTTGGATATTGGTTTTCAAGGGGGACCCGCTTTGGAGTCGAGGCCATCGAATGAAAATCTTCACCATCTGCTCCGGGTTTACAAGTCAAGAACCCTGCAAAATGAGAAAGAAAGAGTCTTGCTCGTACTTCTTCGAGCTAAGCTATATGTTAACCCAAGTGTCTTAGTCAGAGAAGACTGTTTCAGGGTTGTAACATTGGTAGGATTGGGGACCGAAAAAAAAAAGCTTGTTTTTGGCCCAGAAATCATGAGGGGTTTGACATTGGTGATCATTGCAAAGTTATCACATGTTTTTTCCATTTTGCATCTTCAATTTTTGAGGCATGCAACCGCTTTTGACAACTCTGTCTGCGTCTTCCACGCTTGACATCATTTGGAGGAGTAGTCTTTTTGATCTGACTCCATTAGGGATTTCCTCTTTTCCCATCCAGCTTCATTGTGGATTAATCAAACAACTTACACGAGCATCGGCCTTGCTTTTACCAGGCACTTTGCTTTTTCTCGATGCCGTGGATTTTCTTATTTTTGAAATCCCACTTTTCTCATCTTCATGGGATTGTGTTAGACCTACGATCAAATGTCTAACAAGGTTAAGCATTAACTTAGGAATTTTTTTGCAAACCCTGAGTCTTGAACTCCTTCGTTTCTGAAGTGATGCTGCATCCGTCTTGGAATGTGCAATGATCACCAACGGGCTTATGAAATGATTTTGCAGGCTCAACTTGGCTATGCAAAGGATTCAGTGTGTGGGATAGAGAAATGAATGCTTCTCATCATCCTATGGCGCTTGGATTACCATATAAACAACACACAAAGATTAATGTTAGTCCGAGCAAGAAAATTTCTAACCATTTTCTTCTGATGCTGCTGGACTCACCTCCATTTTGCCCCGGTGTGGGGTGGCTCTTGACAGGGCTAAGAATGAAAACCGCCGTTCAAAGGGGTTATCAACGGTCACCTGTAGTGTTTAGGGGATATGAAACGAATGCCTCCGTCGTCCCAACCCATGTAATCGCTGCGAATGGTCCATACTTCCGTAGGTCCAGATTTTGCTATCTGATCCGCTCCACTTCTCTCTTAAATGTGTATAGGACGTGTTTTGACTAGGCTTGCCTCTCTTTTGAGTAAACTTCCTTTTGAATGATTTGACAAATAATCATATTTGGAAAAATTCATTTCTTTCTTTCCCAAAATTTATCCATCGAGGGGATTTTGTGATGTATCGTGCATGTCTTATTCATGCTTTGGGCAACCTCCCGATTTAAATCATGAACATCGATGCATTGGATAATTTTCATGACGGCTGAAAGTATTTTAACATTTTTTTGTCTCCAGCTAACTGGGAAAGGGATACTTACCTACCTGTCGTGGCTGCAGACCCCTGAAAATGTAAAAGAAGCATATCATTGCATGTTCACGAATTTTTCAAAAATCGAAACGATACATCCTACCCTTGGTCATGTACTCTAACGAGTAATACATGGGATGTAAAAACCTGTTCGTCTGTAAGGCGATTCCCCTGTCAAGGATAAATAACGAGTATCAATTCATATTCTCAAATTCAAGACAAATTGGAACGATACAACTTTACTCTTGGTTCTCATCCCGTTCTGATGTTGCGTATTGATATGAACAACATCTATCAAATCCGCCTATCCATTCTTGGAGTGTTTGCAACATCAATGGTTCATCTGCCCCCCAGTTAGGCAACGTCTGTTCTGTTATTCGAACAAATGGCTCCTTGAGTGATTTATCCACGTTTATCACCTGAGAAGGGAAAGAAAGGAGACATTACTTCGGTATTCGATTGAAGATCGTTTAGGAACGATACATCGTTTTACCAAATAGGTGGCTTCGCGGCCAAACGTATTTCGTATTGCAGGGGTAGATCTCATTATACTCCGCGGGTGATAGTCATTGTTCGGGGAACTTGCTCCACAGATTAAGCGATTAATCCACGGCCCTCGGCTTGAAGATGCTCAAAGGGTGATGTTGACACTCACGCGCAATTAGTTCTAGACATTAATGAAAGATGTTCCCGTGGGAACCTTACAGTGCGATCAACAACATATTCAATAGGAGTGTTCCACCCCTTTCGTCTAAGCATTTTTCATCGAGTAATCATGCCTTGCATCAGACGTTTGGTCATCTGCCTTGCGTCACCACTGTGATGGCCCTCCGGCTCCAAATTGATCGAGCCAAAGATTGAACTCATCGCCAAGGAAATTGCTCGGGTCTTCGGGCCATTGATGTTCAAGTTGGGTATCAACAATTGTTGGGAGCAGATTTCTTTCATCGCCTTCATTGTGAGGGACTGGAGTCTTTGAGCTGGAACCTTCATCATTGCCATGTTGGGGTCGAGACATACATTCCTGAAGAGTATTGATCCAAGTGTCCAGCTCCTTATCAAGGAAATCGCCTGTTCTTTCTAGCCCTTGGTGCCCATATTGGGTGTCGTCGACTGCAGGTGAGGGATTCCTCTCTTTGCTCTCGCCGTGAGCAATTTGATCCCTCGAATTGGGACTTCCTCCGATGACCGGCAGGTTTATATGTGCACTTTCTACCAATGCCAGATCTGCTTCAGGGACAGCATTAATGACTGATTCGCGCTCAAACTGAGGAATCTCTATGTGCTGGAACTGTGGCATATACTCTTGAGGAGTATTGAGATAGCTCGGCGGAGCATTCTGATTTGGGTTAGAGGAGTCGCTGACACGACTGCTAGTCCCGTCATTGCTGAAACACGGTTGGGTGCTCTTGGCTCTCCAATCATCATGGTTGTAACTCTGCCCAGCACTTGAGCTCCAACTGGCTTTATGATGGTTTAACGCTATCCTTCCATCCCTTAGCAATCTCCTATAGTACTTGAGGTGAGACTCAACGTTAATTCTAGAGAGCCCCGGCACATTCATAATCTCGAGTATGCGTAGTGGGCTAGCCGAATCAACTCCCAGTTCTCGAATTGCATCAACAAATTTGGTGTGAAGTTCATAGGTCCAGTAAAACCTTGTTCTCTTATCACCCAAAATATCGTCAATACTTCGGTAGCTATTCTCTACGGGATCTAGTCGTTTCAAAAGTTGTCCAGGGAGGGACTCACCGACTTTGGATTGGCTGGCTGCGACAGCGAGTTCGTCATTGAGAGAACTCCCCCTGTGATGATTCATATCCCATTTCTCAGAGGATGTTGGTGTTGATCCTATGGTGTTGACTTGCTCATGCAGATCTCCGGCGGTATCTGGCTGTGTCGGAAAATGTTGTGGAGAATACGGTAACATCTGAGTGTTATTCGTCAACAGGGATGGTTCATCGAGGAACACCTCGCCGAGGACAACAGGATTACCACAATTAAGGCAGATGGCCTTGGTCAGAGCTTCCTTATATCTCGCGCTTTCAGCTTGAAGCTTCTCATTCTCCTCCTTCAGGACCAGTAACTCATGGTCTGCGTATTGCTGTTTCACCCGGGTTCGTTTGTTGGCGAACCAAAACTTGACCTTCGAAAGCTCCAATCCTATCTTTCGGCTCAATTCCATTTTCTGTTGTCTGCTTGGAGTGGGGCATTCATTGAAGAAAGCTTCGAGCTCTCGGATTTGGCCTGGAGTGTGGCGTTGTAGTTGCTTCCTTTTCCGACTCCGGTCATCATTGTATACTCCTTCTTCGTAGCTGAAACCTAGAATTTCATCGCTAGAGGAGTCAGTCTCCATGGCTTTCTGGTAGTATTCAGCTCCAGGATCTTCAAAGTCTCCCAGCAGTTCGTGCTCAGAAATGTCCAGGTCGGGCGTTTCTAGCAGATGGGAATAGCTTTTAAACATGATGGATCGGAGTATCTCGGGCTGATCTAGTTCACTCAGCTTTCTCTATTTGCTCTTACGTGTTTGCTCACTCTAGAAATTTTCTCAAGTGATTGTGCGTGTCCTAGAACCCTCCTTCAGGCTGCATATGAAGGCCAGCAAGCAAGCGCTCCTCCCGAGACCTTGTAATTACTCATCGTCTGTATTCCCCTTTCTTTTTCCTCGTGATAGGATCACAAACTCTTTTGCATTGATTCGGTTTCATCAAGTATTGCGCTCATCCCCTAGTTCAGTCTTCAAAGTGGTGGGTCTACAATCTTTCGGCGCCTTTTATGATTTGCTAGGCCCGAGAACGTGGGGAGCAGCGGTGGACCCGCAATTAATGACTCCGTTTAATTCATTTAGCTCCATTAACGCTATGATATTCTCTCAAGCCCTTTTCATCGTTCAAACGAAAGTGGCATTTTCCCTGTGCATGCTGTTACTCTTCATTTCAGCATCCCGGGCGCTTGGTGAGGAAGGAGTCCGTGGCCACTCAAAATTTTAAAGACCGTCTCTGGTTTCAGACTTAATCTAACAAGGGATCATCACAACTGAGCATGACGATGTTCGTCGATAGCGTTGGTTTTAATATAGAATTAACTATAGTCATTAAAGAAAAATGTTCCCGTAGGAACTTTACAACGGATAAAATGAGTGATCTACTCGTGAACATGTTCTTCTTCCTATGGGTGTTCGTAGTGACCGACCCATCGTGCCCCGAGCCAGGCGCTAGATCACGGCTGTCCAAGCATGCCAGCTTCCCACTGATTGAACAAGGCATCGAGCCCCTCATCGAAGAAATCGTCTGTCGTGGGTTGACCAGCGGCAGGCAGAGCACCAGCCGACTGTTGCTCGAATGGAGGAGTGCGCACTCGCTGTACTTGTGACACGCGCTCTTGAGAAGTGTTGAAATGGCCTCTTGATGCCTGAGCATTACAATGGCGGTTCCCCCTAGCTTTTGAGCTCGAGACGGATTCCTCCCGGTTTAGCTCCGCTCGACGTTGTTTTAATAGCTTTCTGTAGGCAACAAGGTGATTCCTGACCAGCTCCTTACTAAGCCCCGGTACATTCATGGCCTTAAATATGCGCGTCGGAGTTGCTGAGTCGATCCCCATTTGGTGAACCACGCCTAGGAATCTGGAATGCAGTTCAGGGGGCCAAGCGAACCTCCTCTTATCGTGGCCCAAAAGTGCATCGATGGCTTGACGACTGATTAACTCATCTCCAGCAGGACCCGACCCTATCGAAAATTGTTGTGCATGAGGCTGATACGCTTTGAGCTGGTCGGAGGTAACGTCCAGCTCCTTGAAACTATAACTCCAATCAAAGCGACGCAAATCCCATCCCCCAGGAGGCATTTGTATCATCTTTGTAGGATCATCCTGCTCATGCGTGACTCCGGCAAAATCTGGTTGAGCAGGAGATGCCCCGAGGGAGTAGGGTGGTAAATGAACGTCTTCAATCATCGCGTGAGGCTTATCGGGGAATATCTTATCGAGGGCGACGAGGTTATCGCAATGAGGGCAAACGGTAATATTGAGAGCTTTTTCATACCTCATGTTTTCTGTTCGCAGCTTTTGGTTTTCTTCCTTTAAAATCTCGACCACCTGACGTTTGCGTTGAGCCCTCGATTTGGATCTCCTATTTTGAAACCAAAACTGGATCCTCGACTGATTAATCCCCAACTCCCGACTCAATTCGATTCTCCACTTCTTTTTCATGTAATGGCTTTTACTGAAAAGGGTTTCCAGCATTTGGGTTTCCTCCTGAGAGTATTGGTGAGGATGTCTTCTTTTCCCGAGTTGAGCATTGTGGATGTCGTTGTCGTCGTCGCCGTGATCTTGATTTCCGTTGCCAGAAGTGTTGGGCTCCATGGTTTTGGCGTTAGACTTGATCTTGGAATCTTCGAGATCTCTCTGTGGTTCAATTTCTGAGATTTTTGAGTCAGTCGCCTCTAGCAGCTGACAGTAACCTCTTAAATATGTTGGATTGAGAAATGTTTGATTGGTTCTTGCCCACTCAGATCTCTACTCTTTCTTGTATGTTCACTCCCTATAAAGTTTTCTTCGAGTGACTTTGCATGTTCAGGAGACGCTCCTCAAGCATCATTAGGCAAACGTTCCCCCTCAAGACCTTGAATTTCTCGCTTAGCTTTTCAACGTGATGGGACTGCCAAACCCTGTTAGGGCTCTCTTCGATAGTTGCGCTTCCCTCCCACCTAACTCTAATAATGGTGATCCCGACAAATCTTTTACATCTTTTAATTGATGAGCCGAAAATCGCGGACCGAAACGAATCCAATGGTTCTCGTGAGGGGACCTCCTGCTTTACCCCCTAACTGGGCTCCACCAGCATCATTACTGAGACCCTTCATCATCCTCGAGTTGCTATAAAATGAGGAATTAATGTATGGAAGGTTAACGTTTTCGCATAATCAGCTTCTTCCTTCTAATCTCTCTGTTAAACTCGTCTTATTCTCAAGCCAACCCAACGCAAATGGCCTCCTCTCCCGTACGCACTTTTTCAACTGATGTCTTGGCCCAGTGGGAAAAGCTTTATAACCTACTGGGTCGCGGTTACGCGCACATAACCGATCATTCTGCAACCGCGGATGAAATCCGTGTCCTGCTCGAGGACTTAGATACCACTTCCCTCGAAGGTACTACGCTGGGGAGGGAATATAGAACTTTCCCGACCCTCTTTGCACACTCCTTAGAGGCCTACCGTGTTGCTGATCGGGAGGTTCTCGTGGCTCGCGTCTTGCGGGCTCGTTACCAGGATCGGTCTGATCATTTGGTGCTGACCAACTATTTGGCCGATAGTCACAAAAAGGCCGTCGAGTTTGCCAATGAGAGGGTCGCGACGTTGCTTCGCGAGAGGAGAAAACTGGTGGATCAATTGGCCCTATCCCTGACCGCTGGCGAGCACGACCGCCACAATGTCCTATTGAGGCTGCAAAGCGACTGGCAGGAAGAACGGCTTGACAAAATAACCGCAGACATAGCTCACGGGAATGGATTAGTTCGGGACTTGGAAATAATCACCGAAGAACACGAGGTCAAGGTCACTGAGGTTAAGGGAGAATGCAGAAACCTTTTCCTCAAGCTCGCGGACCAGGACATGCGGAGTCGTGAGTACGGGCAGAGCATTAACAACATGGAGGGTCAGTTGGGCTCCTTTGTGTCGTTAATTAGGGCTCACTTTGGCTTTACTTTTCCGCCCCGAATTGTATGACCTGCTTCTGAAAACCCTCCGCTGAGCAAAATAAATGAAAGTTCTTGTGTGTGTGTTTTAACTTCTGTATGGTTCATTTCTTCGAGCATCCGAACATCTTCGACTTGGGTGAGCCGAACCATAATATCAATAAGCCGAGCAAATATGTCCTGATTTTATAACTCGCTCATGATCAGATGAGATAATAGCCTTAGACTTGTCCAGGAAAAGATTTCTCTCTATTACCTATTTTTTTACCTGCAAATAAAAAGACAGAATCAGAAGGGATAATTTGAAAAAGAAATCAAAAACCCCTTTCAATCCTATGCTTGCCCATGATTAATAAGGACAAGAACTTTTACAAGGGTTTTAATCTTGCGCGAAAATTTTTTATCAATATTCCTCGAAAGAAAGCATACTATTGAAAGGAATGTAATTCACAATAATCGCTTTTGATCAATTTCGAGAGGAACGAATTACTCAAAAGTGCGAGGCATAATAACGTGTTTTAAATTTAATTGAAGATACGGCATCCAAATCAAGGCCGTTTTGTTAAGAACGAGAGTAATTTGGACATCTATCTCGTCATTAAATTCAAAACAACGCCGATGTTCTCGATCAATTATCGTGGATTACCAGCGACGTAAAACATGCATGGACCAATTCAAGTGTATAATTCCTTCTAGCGAAATTGGGGTTGGATTACCCTACACGACCAAAAAGGTCGTGCAGGATTTCCAATTTTAATTTCCTCTAAAGGAATTATAAACTTGACTTGGGAGTATTCGAATGATTAGAGAAAATGCCACTATCACATTCCCATGACCTGTCAAAAGAAAAGCAACCAAGTTCCATCTAAATGTATACACCAATAGATCCCTAATACAATCACTCTAAGGGGTGAGATAGAGAAAGCCTCGATAAAAATAAACCCTATACAAGAGGACTAGTAATGGAAAATTAAACAAAGGAATGTGATCCTAACGTTTAAGGATGCCCCAAGCTCGATCTGTGACTTCCGGATCACTTGCCCCAACTCGTCATCTTCATTGGACGATATCTCAATAATGTCCATAGTAGGCTCCTTTGTTGCTCACTCGGTGCTTGTCATGGGATATCATCCTCTTCGTCTTCTATCAAGGACGTTTGGGAAAAACACACACATCTATCCTTGAAATGGCATTTAATCTAATCACCAGAATGCAATGAATGAAATGCCTATATTTATATGAACTGTAATAGATTCGAGGTATAGAGAGTCTTACCAACCAAACTCGTCGACTTATGTGCGGTTTTAGGTGTACCAACCGCCCAAAGACATGCGCATGAAACAAGTGATGGTAAACTTCTAAAAATCAGAGGGTTTGGCACCTAAGGTTAAGGTTCCCACCTCGAGTTCTGAGAAGAGCCGATTCCATTGCACAGCTATCGTTGCATTGGGACTCGATCCATAGTTCGAAGTGAGCGGAATTGAAAAGTGGATTACCCCGTGTTTTTCCTCACGGAGATTCCATTTTCAATTCCTTCTATTGTGTTCCTAAAGGCGGCGCCCGGGGTTTTAGGCGCGGTTGTGTGTGTCCATGTGTCGTGATCATCGCGATGCAAGTCATGCACAACAGTTTATCAATCAGCGCTTCAAATCATCCACACAACATACATTCCTACGCCAACCTGCATAAGACAATGTTAATCACGGACTACACCCCTTGTCACTCCAATCTGCAAAAACATATAACACCTATCATAAGCGGACTTACCTCACCTTCAAGAGCGCCTGCATGGTTAGAAAAATCACTCAGCGTTTTAATTACGGCCTAAGTCCACTTGAGGTCTAGAACCATAGGTTCCAGAACAAAGTCCCCAGCGGAGTCGCCAGCTGTCGCGACCCGTCCGGAAGCGGACGCGGCTAATGGATTACCGATCGCGGGCCCTTTGATCGGCGCGGGCTCTCCCAGGCCCATACCAAATCGCGACGGGAGTATTTTTCAGAAGGATTCGACAATAAGAGTCGATCGCTTTCGACCTTCGGTGTGGTCGTGGTGGCATGTGCAACTTGTGCATGCATTTGGAGTCGCCACCGGTCTTTCTTGGAGGGTAGACCGGAAACCTTACTGACCGATTGGGAGAGGTCGATCAGTTCTGCGGAACCAGAGATTTTGGGTTCGGGGACTTGGTTACGTCGGTGTCATTACCAACGCCCTTTCGGTACCCTACGCGAGTGATTTTCCTAGCTAAGAGTTCATGCAGGCGCAATTTTAGGTGAGGTAGGCTTAATTCAGGATTTCATACAGATTGGAAGACTGTCCTTATCAATCACAATCAATTTAAATGAAAGCGCAATCAAGTACATAAATAAATCACTTCAATGCACACCAATTCACATCACATGGCCTCCTAGTATAGCCATAAGGGTTTAGGGAAGGCGTGATTTAGGACCGAGGTAAAATGGGAAGATTTGGAGGCGATTTAGCCCGAAGGGCAAAATCGTCAATTTTTGGAAGACGGTTCGCCCAAAGGGCGAAATCGTCATTTTTAAGAATGATCGGGTTCAAAACACCCGGGATGAGTCTTGGCCAATTGATTGTGGCCATTTCCTATTTTTTGGGATTTTTCTAGAATTTTTAGAATTTTTTTGGAAGACGGTTTGTCGGAAGGGCAAAACCGTCATTTTTGGAAAGACCGGGGGTCGAAAGACCCGAAACAGGTCATGGCCAGTTGAATGTGACCATTTCCTATTTTTTGGGATTTTTCTAGAATTTTTAGAATTTTTTGGAAGACGGTTTGCCGGAAGGGCAAAACCGTCATTTTTGGAAAGACCGGGGGTCGAAAGACCCGAAACAGGTCATGGCCAGTTGAATGTGACCATTTCCTATTTTCTGGAATTTTTTATAATTTTTCTGAATTTTCCGAATTTTTTTGAATTTTTTATGATTTTCCATTTTTTATTGAATTTATTGATTTTTTTTTATTATTATTACTGATTTTATTTATTTATTTATTTTTTTAAAAGAATAAATTATCCGGATCGGTTCGGATGACCCGGCCCACGCCCAGATCCGCGACCCACGAACCGACCCGCCTCCTCCACGATCAAAACGGCGTTGTTTCACGGACTGAGAATGGACGTATCAGATCGAGCCACGTGGCATCTTCTAGACCGTCGGATTATTATGACCGTTGACAGTTGACCGTTGACCGTTTGACCGTTGACCGTTTGACCGTTGACCGTTTGACCGCCGGCGACTTCGCCGGAGAAGACGATGAACAGTGTTTTCTCCGGCCAAAGTCGCCGGAACCTCGCCGGAGGACCTCAAACCGACGTGAAAATAACCATTTTAAATCCCGATTTCGATACCTTTCAACCCCTCACAAACTCTACATCGATATTTGACGAAAATATGTCGAAAACGACGTCGGGAACATGCCGGAGAAATACCCACAGGTCCGGCACCGGCGACGATTTACAGATTTTTTATTTTCCGTTCAAGCTCAACTTCAAACACTCAAAGGGCATCTAATGACTACTAGGAAACTTACTTGAGGTCTCCTGGTGCTCGACTACCGCTCGGAATCCCCCGTCGGAGCCCTGATCCAAGTCACGGCCGGTGGAGCTCCGAACGCCATTTCATCGCATTTCACGGTTCGGGGGTTGTCAAGGGCAGACGAAGCTCCGGTAGCAATTCCTGAAGCTCGAGGATCCTCCATTTTCGCCTACCTCCCTCTCGAAAACCACCCTTTTTTTCTCATGCCGAACTCCTCCCCTGTTTCAGCTTTCTTCGCCCCCCACCATCAACACTGAGCTCCTTCCTTTTTGCCATGGCCGACCGCCTTTCCGCCTTCTTCGACCACCCCCCTTTGTCCCCCATGTTCGACATCTATTTAACAAAGTAGACGCCCCCACCTTCGATGCCATCCCCTCTCTGTTTTCCCCCCTTTTTTTTGTTTTTGGTCTGTGTGCGTGCGGGTCTGCAACTGAGTTGCAGACCCGGTTCGGACCGGGTCGGGCGGGTCTGACCCGACCGGCCCGGTTCGACTCTCCTCATCTAATTGAGCCCCAAATTAACATATTTTCATGAAATTGATGGCAAAATCGGACTCCTTGACATGTTTTCTATCAAATAAGCGTATTTTCGCGAATCAATTGATTGAAATTTAGTGAAAACCCCAAATTGTCCCTAGGATCCGAAATTGATTTTTGTTAAATTGAGGGCCCAAACGACTGAATTAGTTAAAATTGAGGCCACCAATGTATTTGTCATGATGAAAAATATAGGGTGGAGGTGTTTAATTTGAATGGGTATGCCCGCATGCAATTTAATTTCGAAAATTGTGAAACCGGGGACTAAATTGAAAGATTTTTGTGCAATTAAGCCCTTTTGTTCAAAATTGATCAAATTGGAGGGCAAATTGACCCAATTGCACTTCGAGACTTTAGAATTCAACGTCATAGCTTATGAAAAGTGAGAATTGAAAATTAAAAGACTCGAAAAGGAAATTTTTTTACTCGGTTCGGGTTTATGTTTGTGAAGGAACATAGTGACCCGAGCCGAATTTTCAAGATTTAAGGTGACACACTTGAAGAGGAAATTAAAACAAAATTATTAAATATTTTTGTGTATTTTTATGACCACGAATGGTATTTTTCTGATTTTTTTGGGTATTTTTATAATTAAATAAATTCGAAAAATTATTAAAAATTACGAAAAATATTTTTTGTTCAAAATTGGTTCCTAAGGCTAGGCCAAGGGCTTCCAAAGTTGATTTTATGATTTTATGACCTTTTTTTTGATATTTTTAATTAATTTAAAAGAAAAAAAAATCACAATAATAAATGGTCAAAAATCAGGTGTCAACAACAATGGGCGAAAAATAACATGTTTCGGGGGCTGATTCGTGTTTTCCGGCGAGGTTCCGGCGAGGGTCGCCGGAATAGACACTGTTCATCGTCTTCTCCGGCGACCCTCCGGCGGGTCAACCGGTCAACTCGCTGACGTGGCCTGCCACGTAGGCGGCCACGTCAGCATGCGGGGGCCCGCGGCGAGAATTAAACAAATAAAAACCGACGGCCCGGATCGCGACACGTGTCGCGATCCTGAAATTTTGGGAAATAAAAAAAATGATTTTCGAATTAAATAAATGATTTTCTGATTATTAATTAAAAATCGATCCGACGGCTATGAATGTGCCAAGTGGCAGCCTGTGGAGCATCCGATCTAATTCAAGATCGGACGCACTTAGGGCCGCCACGTGGCACAATCTAGAGCGTCCGATTTGGGTTTTTTTCTAAAAAAGATAATAAATTGATTTTTGATCCGACGGTTGTTATCGAGCCACGTGGCTCTCTGTGAGTTGCCCGATCTAGTGGAAGATCGGGCGCACGAGACGAAGCCACGTGGCACGACGTGGGCCGTTCGATCCGGGGAATTTTCGGATAATTAAGTAAAATAGATAAAAAATCAAAAAAATTGTTAAAAAATGGAAAAATGTTTAAAAATATAAAACGGTGTCGTTTTAGGCCGTGTCGACTCCTAGGATCGGGCCGGGCGCCCGAGAGGCGCGGGCCGGGTTTGACCCGGTCCGGAAAATATTTTTTAATATTAAACAAATTCAGAAAATAATAAAAAATAATAAAAAATTCAAAAATTCAATAAAAAATGGAAAATCATAAAAAATTCAAAAAAATTCGGAAAATTCAGAAAAATTCTAAAAAATTCCAGAAAATAGGAAATGGCCACATTCAACTGGCCACGACCTGCTTCGGGTCTTTCGACCCCCGATCTTTTCAGAAATGACGGTTTTGCCCTTCCGGCAAACCGTCTTAAAAAAAAATTCTAAAAAATCCAGGAAAATCCCAAAAAATAGGAAATGGCCACAATCAATTGGCCAAGGATCATCCCGGGTGTTTTGAACCCCGAACCTTCTTAAAAATGACGATTTCGCCCTTTGGGCGAATCGTCTTCCAAAAATTGAAGAAAAATCAAGAAATTCCAAAAAATTCTCAAAAATGGGAAATGGCCACAATCAACTGGCCATGGAATATTTTGGGTATTTAGATATCCAAACCTTCCAAAAAATGACGATTTTGCTCTTCGGGCTAATTGTCCCCGAATCTTTCCATTTTACCCCTAGCCCTAAATCACATCTTCCCTGAGCCCTTATGGCTATACTAGGAGGCCAATGATTGAAATTGATGTGTATTGACATGACTTATTTATGCACTTGACTTGCGCTTTCATTATATTGACTGTGATTTGATAGGACTAGTCTTCCAATCTGCATGAAACCCTGACTCATACCTATCTCACCCAAAATCGCGCCTGCATGAACTCTTAGTTAAGAAAATCACTCGCGTTAGGTACCGAAAGGGCGTTGGTAATGACACCGACGTAACCAAGTCCCCGAACCCAAAATATCTGGTTCCGCAGAACTGATCGATCTCTCCCAATCGGTCAGTAAGGTTTCCGGTCTACCCTCCAAGAAAGACCGGTGGCGACTCCAAATGCATGCACAAGTTGCACATGCCACCCCGACCACACTAAGGTCGAAAGCGATCGACTCTTATCGTCGAATCCCTCAAAAGACACACTCCCGTCGCGATTTGGTATGGGCCTGGGAGGGCTCGCGCCGATCTAAGGCCCGCGATCCACATTTCAGAGTGGGGGCCGCGATCGGTAATCCATCAGCCGCGTCCGATTTCGGACGGGTCGCGACAATGAGAAATTCACTGGTGGTTCAGTTTTGATGGGTAACAATGCAATTTGCAGGATTACGGGTATTGGTACAGTGCGGATCAAATGTCATGACAATGTAGTAAGAACTTTGACAGATGTTGGGCATATCCCAGATTTGAAGAAGAACCTTATTTCTTTGAGCATTTTGGATTCCACTGGATGCATGTATATTGGTGGAGGTGGAGTTTTAAAAATTTCGAAGGGCTCATTGATTGTGATAAGAGGTAACAAAAAGAATAGTCTTTATATTATGCAGGGAAGTACCGTTGTGGGTTCTTTAAATATATCATCCTCTTCAGATTCTGATAAATCACGCTTGTGGCATATGCGGTTGGGCCATATGAGCAAAAGAGGAATGATTATCCTAAGTAAGCGTGGTTTACTTTGTGGCAAGCATACAGTTTCACTTTTTTGTGAGCATTGTTTTTACGGGAAATAACGCAGAGTTAGTTTCAGTACTGGGGTGTACTCGACGAAGGGCATTGATGCACCTAGGATCGGCAGACAGAATCAGTCAATGACATCGGATTGGGCTCAAATTCGGTCGATTGAAGCGAAACGGTCGTTTGATCATTACTCGGTACCGTTGGCATTGGATTTTGGCAATTCGGGGTCGTTTAGATGGATTTTCGGGCATTTTTCTATTTTTAGATAATTTTATAATTTAATGGTATTTTTGTAATTTTTGCGTTATCTTTTGTCATTATGGTTGACATCTATATAAGGTCGTCTTTAGGGTTTTGTGAGCAGATTATTGAATATTGAGAATATCACGATTTGATATCGTTTTGAGTGAATAGTGATTATTCCTCGTTTATCGAATTCGATTCTTCTGGTTAGCATTGGTTTTTATCGCGCTTCGGCATCATTTGGTATCAGAGCACAGGTTGCTTGAAATCAATGGTGTTGACACCTGATTTTTGACCATCCGTTATTATAGTTTTTTATTTCTAAAATTAATTAAAAATAGCAAAAAAGGTCAAACAATTGCAAAATCAACTTTGGAAGCCTTAGCCTAGCTTTAGGAACCAATTTTGAACAAAAAATATTTTTTGAATTTTTTAATATTTTTTGGAATTTATTTAATTATAAAAATATCCAAAAATAGAAAAAATACCATCCGTGGTCAGAAAATTACACAAAAATATTCCGAAATTTTATTTTAATTCTGTATTTAATATTTTCACTTTTTATTAGGGAAATGTGGCTTGTTTCATGGGGTTCCTTCACAAACCTAATCCCGAACCGGGCCTAAAAAATCCTTTTCGAGTCTTTTAATTTTCAATTCTCGGTTTTTATAAGCTATGACATTGGACTCCAAAGTATTGAAATGCAATTGGGTCTATTTGCCCTCCAATTTGATCAATTTTAGCCAAAAGGGCTTAATTGCATAAAAATCTTTCAATTTAGTCCCCGGTTTTACAATTTTTGAAATTAAATTTCACACGGGCACACCCATTAAAATTAAACACCTCTACCCAACAGTTTTCATCATGCTGAATCCATTGGTGGGCTCAATTTTGGCTAATTCGATCGTTTAGGCCTTCGATTTGGCGAAATTAAATTTCGGATCCTAGGGACAATTTGGGGTTTTCACAGAATTTCAATAAATTGATTCACGAAAATACCCATATTTGATGGAAAACATGTCAAGGAATCCGATTTTGCCATCAATTTCATGAAAAGGGGTAATTTGGGGGGTCAATTTGGCGATTTGGGCGATTTGGCCGAACCGGGCCGGTCGGGTCCGACCCGACCCGACCCGACCCGGGTCTGCAAGGCTTGCACAGAATGTGCAGCAAGCCGTGGGAGGAAACAAAAAAAAACAGGGGAACGTGGGCATGCGGGTTTTCGAGAAAAACAAAGGCGAACGAGCGTGGGGGACAGAAGAGGGAGACCCATGCTCGTGTTCTGAACGTGGAGTAGGCACCGAGGTCGCCGGTCGGCCATAAAAATCGGCGGGATTCTCGGTTTAAGGGGGGAGGGAGGCCGAGAGAGAGGGGGATTTTTTTTGAGCGAGTTTGGGAGAAACCGGAGGTCGACGAAGCTTCCCCGGACACCACGGGACCTCAGCAGAGCTTCAGCCATCGCCGTCGAGCCCGGAGCAGGTCGGTATTCTCTCCCGACCTCCATTTCTCGCGCGCCTATAACGTGTTCGACGAAATGCCTGAATGAGGGCTTGACATTTTGGCTCTCGGCCGTGCTATCCCCGAGCTCTATTTGCGCGAAAACCGCCTTTAAGCTTCATTAGAACTTGTTATAAGCTCATTTCCGTGTTTATTTTGCATTGGAACCATGCCGGGAGCGATGGCCGGAGTTCGATGTGCTCGGGCCGAACCGAGAGCTCACGCCGGCGAAGCCGGAGGTCGCCGACCATCGAGGGACCTCAGGTAAGTCCCTAAAACTCCTTTAGATGCCATGTGAATGCCTAGAATCGAGTTTAAACAAATAAAATTTTTTCGCGAATTCTTCGCCGGAGCCGGTCCGGTTCGCCGGTTTTTAGCGTATTCATGGCTGCGTTTTTTGTTGTATATTGATGCCGAGAGTCTAAGGAGTCGAATGCCGCAAGAACGGGCGAAAAATACCAAGTTTCGGGCCCGTTTCGCAATTTTCCGGCGACCTCGCCGGAAATTTTACTATTCCCGCCGGATTTTTCACTGTTCATCGTCTTCTCCGGCGACCCTCCGGCCGGTCAACGGTCAACGGCCGACGTGGCGTGCCACGTAGGCAGCCACGTCAGCCGGGTGGGGTCCGGTCCGCTTATTTTCAAATAAAACAAACGGACGGCCACGATCGCGACACGTGTCGCGATCCTGGATTTTTTGGAAAATTAAATAAATGATTTTCGAATAATCGATCCGGCGGACGAGGATGTGCCACGTGGCTCACTGAGGGACATCCGATCTTGTACAAGATCGGACGCACCAGAGGAGGCCACGTGGCACGCTCTAGAGCGTCCGATTTGTAGGTTTTTCTAAAAAAGAAAATAAATTAATTTTTGATCCGACGGCTATTATTGAGCCACGTGGCTCTCTGTGGGTCGCTCGATCTAGTGGAAGATCGGACGCACGAGACGAAGCCACGTGGCATAACGTGGACCGTCCGATCCGGGGAATTTTCGGATAATTAAATAAAATACATAAAAAATTAAAAAAATTATAAAAAATAAAAAAAATGCTTTAAAAAATAAAACGGTGTCGTTTTAGACCGGTGTCGACCCCTAGGGTCGGGCCGGGCGCCCGAGAGGCTCGGGCCGGGTTTGACCCGGCCCGGAAAATATTTTTAAATATTAAAAAATTCAGAAAATAATAAAATAATCAAAAAATCAATAAAAAATAAAAAATCATAAAAAATTCAAAAAATTCGGAAAATTCAGAAAAATTCTAAAAAATTCCAGAAAATAGGAAATGGCCACATTCAACTGGCCACGACCTGTTTCGGGTCATTTGACCCCCGATCTTTTCAAAAATGACGGTTTTGCCCTTCCGGCAAACTGTCTTCCAAAAAAATTCCAAAAATTCAGGAAAATCCCAAAAAGTAGGAAATGGCCACAAACAACTGGCCAAGGCTCATCCCGGGTGTTTTGAACCCCGAACTTTCTTAAAAATGACGATTTCGCCCTTTGGGCGAATCGTCTTCCAAAAATTGAAGAAAAATCAAGAAATTCCAAAAAATTCTCAAAAATGGGAAATGGCCACAATCAACTGGCCATGGAATATTTTGGGTAATTAGGTATCCAAACCTTCCAAAAATGACGATTTTGCCCTTCGGGCTAATCATCCCCGAATCTTCCCATTTTACCCCCTAGCCCTAAATCACATCTTCCCTAAGCCCTTATGGCTATACTAGGAGGCCAATGATTGAAATTGATGTACATTGACATGATTTATTTATGCACTTGACTTGCGCTTTCATTATATTGATTGTGATTGATAGGAATAGTCTTCCAATTTGCATGAAACCCTGAATCAAATCTACTTCACCTGAAATTGCGTCTGCATGAAATCTTAATTAGGAAAATCACTCGCGTTAGGTACCGAAAGGGCGTTGGTAATGACACCGACGTAACCAAGTCCCCGAACCCAAAATCTCTGGTCCCGCAGAACTGATCGATCTCTCCCAATCGGTAAGTAAGGTTTCCGGTCTACCCTCCAAGAAAGATCGGTGGCGACTCCAAATGCATGCACAAGTTGCACATGCCACCACGACCACACTGAAGGTCGAAAGCGATCGACTCTTATCGTCGAATCCCTCAAAAGACACTCCCGCCGCGATTTGGTATGGGCCTGGGAGGGCCCGCGCCGATCTGAGGCCCGCGATCCACATTTCAGAGTGGGGGCCGCGATCGGTAATCCATTAGCCGCGTCCGTTGATTTCGGACGGGTCGCGACAGCTGGCGACTCCACTGGGGACTTTGTTCTAGAACACTTGGTTCTAGACCTCAAGTGGACTTAGGCCGTAATTAAAACGTTGAGTGATTTTTCTAACCCTGCAGGCGCTCTTGAAGGTGAGGTAAGTCCGCTCACGATAGGTGTTATATGTTTTTGCAGATTGGAGTGATAAGGGGTGTAGTCTGTGATTAACATTGTCTTATGCAGGATGGGCGTAGGAATGTACGTTATATGGATGATTGGAAGCGCTGATTGATATATAAATTGTTGCGCATGATTCACTGCATATTTGAGGATCACGACACTTTGCACAAAGCGCCCAAACCCAGGCCGCGAAATCACCTTTTCAGGTAGCCATAGATCAGGGATCGATATGCAACGCTCTAGCGTGGTTTGCGCTGGGGTCGACCATATTCGATCCCACTCACTATCCAAGTCGAGACTTTTATCCGTTTGTTGTGGATTGCGCTCATGGACGAATTTATCGACTCGGATAGGGGGAAGCCTCTAGGTTCCTCGCCTAAGCCATTTTGATTTCTAGAGTCAAGCCTCACTCGTCTCATGCGCATGTATATGGATGGTTGGTATACCTAAAACCAAAAATCATTGGGTACCTCTCATGGTAAGGTCCTGCCATTTCTATTTAAATTCACTTGCAGTCTTTTATTTCGCACGACATGCTGCATTCATTAAGTCCGATGGTTGAGTCTAATTCCATTTTAGAGTATGGATAGATTAGAGATGATCTCTTTAAAGTCGGTCTAGCATCCCGGAGCGGTTCGAGTATGAGCGACGCGTCATCCGCCATCAGACTGCCCGGACATTCAACGGAGTCTACCCTTTTCGAGCTGTCCGAGGAATGATCCAGTAACCTCACCGGAAATTGAAGGATAGGCGATAACAGCAAATCCAAGACACCCGCCGGACGCTGTCAAGATGTTATCTGATAAAAAACGAAGACCCGAAGGACCGAACTGAAGACACCAGGCGTCATCCCTCGAAGACCTAACTTGGAGCATCTCTTTAGATTATTAAGGGTCACGTTCCAATTGTCCCTTTTCTTTTATCAGGATCATCGAGTCTGTAAGGAGCACCCGTCTGTGGGCCTCTCATCTATCTTTTACACCTCGATTCCTAAGTCTTGTCTAAGTGTCTTGACATTGAAATGTGACACTGGAATTTTTCTCAACCATTCAGATTTTCCGATTCAATTGCGTGTCTCGCCCAGATGAAATTTTCGTTAGAACTCACACTTGGTGTTTAACCCAAGTACGAGAATCTAACATTCATTTCATGGTGCGCTGGACATGGAATTGAACCGGTCTATAACATGCATCATTGGTAATCCTTGGTAATTAACTAAGTCGTCCATGTTTCCTGAATTCAAGAGGAGACATGATACCCAAATTACCTTCGGGAAATCATTTCAATTTGGATGTCCTATCTCTAATCGAATTTAGGACACATTGGAATCGCATTTTTATCTTCTTGGAAATTCCACAGATTTTCTGGGGATTTACCAAAAGTGATAACCATGGATTACGCTCCTTTTAGTTTTATGTTTTCTCTTGAAAAACATCGATAAGAATTTTTCACATGAGGTTAAGGCTTGTGTAAAAGTCCTTATCTTCGTTAATCACAAGAAAGCATAAAATTGAAAGGATTTATGCTTTACTTCCCTTTCTGACATATTCCTGTCATTCGAACATGTAATTTCCAGAATCAAAATCCGAGGACTTGTGTGAATTATCAGTCACAAGTTAAAATGGACCAGGATGGCATAGAAAAGCGCTTGACCACCCTGGAGAGTCAGTTGGCTTAGGTGTTCGCAATGATGACAGAGATGAAGACACTCATCCTCACCACACAGGGGGTACCCTGACAGTCTTAAATTCTAACCTGACTGTCCGACCAGGGAATCATCAAGAAAAATTGTCAACTGATGAAGGCATTTTTGCCATCTTTCAAGACGTGGAGCGGCATGCAATCAAAGAAGCCACATGCGGAAGAGAGTTAGCTGTAATCTAATCTCTTTAAATTTGAAAATTTGCTGATTGTGTTTTATTGATCCTCAGGAGTGGTGCTTCAAGAATATCGAAGCTAGTCGACAACTCGAGCCACTAGGATGGATGTTTGAAGACAGACAAAGGAGTCAACTTCTCACTAAGACGACATAATGGGGCAAAGCCCGCCAAGATGAAAAGAGACAGGAAGCTCCGAATGGCAGATATCCCCTAATTGAAAAGGGAACCGTAAAAAATTGTGAAAGGATCAAAGCAGTCGACTGGGGCATATCCCACTCAACTAGGGCAGACGCCACCTGACCGGGGCAGCCAGATCAAGTGTAAAGACGTGTCGTTCCTAATTGATTTTCAATCAGATACCGGCATAATATTTCCTTACTTTTCCTCTCAGGTGAAAAACAGGTAGAGAAGGAAAATCCATTTATGGATAGACACGAGGGACATGTTTTACATGGCATACATTTGTCGAAAATGTCCTCATCCGATCACATGCAAGATGATCATGGAACGATGGTGAAACTGTAATCGTTCCAATAAGCCCTTCGAATGTTATACCTTACGGGGACCTTTATGTCTTTTGTCTACAGGATAAGAGGGTCAAAGACCAACGAAGGGGAACTTGCCTTCCCTACAAGATGAAAAGGGATGTGCCTCTATCAGATGTCACCCATTGTGATCGCAAAGACAAGATGGAGCAATTTTGATAAGACCTAAGCAGACAACATAAAGAAGGAGCAACCTAATTAGGATTGGCTCTCCCTAAGTCGAAAAGGTTGTATCCGTTCCGAATCGGATTGACCGGCTCACGAGTTGATATGGTTTCCCATTCTTGCAGGTGATGATAAAAATGAATGGGACCACTGAGAAATTTCCAGCATCTTGGAGGCCATGAGTGACTAGAGCGGGGATAGTAAATCCGTAATCGTTTCAATTAAAGCTCATTATGCAGCAATCGCCTCATTCATTCATTTCATCGCATAGGTGGAATAGAAGATTGTTAAAGCGTAGGGTGAATGCGGCAGGATACGATGAAAGAAACTGTCGCCTGTGAAGTATCACTTCAGGCTGTTGAAGTACTCGGTCATGAGTAAACCCACGCTGGCGAATGCCAAATAGCAGAACGCTCGAGGGACGTCATGAAATGATAACAAGGCAAAAGATGCATGAAGAAATCGAAACGTAGCGGCGAAGCTGAAAAGTGTCAAACAAGGCGGCATATCAAACGCTGAGATCTTCGAAAGATCGTAGGATCATATCAGCTGGCAGCATATCATCTGCTGAGATCTTTGAAAGGTGCGAAGTGCCAAAATCACCTAACACGGAGTGGAACGACTTCAACTAAGTAGGAATGCACCAATACGGCATGATCAGATCGCCTACAACTAAATCAGCCAGCCCCAGACAAAGCGTCCAGTGGCTGGGGGCAAATCACTCTCTACCCGGAAAGGGTACCAAATGTAGGATGTGCCGAATTCACCATAGGGATACGTAGGGGAAGTCCTTGAAGCAGTTACCGCCCATGAATCATGATGAAGCGGAGTAATCCATCAAAGACAAAACACATCAAACCCTTCTAAATGAGAAGGAGAACGATACAGAGCCATCGATTCGGGTAAAAGGACGTATCGTTCCAAAATGATTGTTTTCTTGATATGAGAATAATGTTTCATTTCTTTCTCCTTTCAGGTTGGGAACAGAAGCAAATGGCTCAGGATGCAGTGCTTTCCAATGACAAATAGGGAGTACCCCTTTTCATGGCATCTCAGACATGCACTATGGCTAAATATTTTCAAGAGCATTCTAATGGCTCAAGTTGTGAACAAAAGATTTGAGAAAACCTGCATCATGCATTTCATCTCATCATTTAGAAACCTCCGTGAAAAGAACACTTGAAAAGAAAATTTCAGGTTTTGCAGATTGACACATCTGATAAAAATGCCTTCTTTGAATAGAATGAAAAGTACGAACGCATTTTTCGTTGCTGGCACACATAACATGCATCATGCATATCATGAACATATCCTGCATACAGAGAACCCCAAAGGGAGAAATGCCGGTTCCCGCAGGATAAATTTCAAGGGTAAATTGTATCGACTCCAATAGTCAATTATACATGCCCTTTACTCATGAGATTTCTTCTTTTCAATAGGGGAACATCGAACATCTCAAATGGCGACTGTGATCGAGAGAATCACCAAACCGCCACATGACAAATCCCCAGATTGTCAGGCTGTCCAGGGACAAAGAAAAAATAATCGAAGAATCTGGCAATCGAGATAGATGACCAGAATCGACAAAAATTCATGAGAGCGGGCTCCCCTGCCTGCTTTGAGGAGCCAAGCCGGGGGCAAATTCTCACGATCCCCCATGAAAGTGCATCAGACTAGGGTTATCAAACCCAGAGATGACAAACATCAAGACAAGCCTAACTGGGGCAAAATATTTTAAA
This sequence comes from Rhodomyrtus psidioides, assembly GCA_021437785.1. Classification (NCBI taxonomy): domain Eukaryota; kingdom Viridiplantae; phylum Streptophyta; class Magnoliopsida; order Myrtales; family Myrtaceae; genus Rhodomyrtus; species Rhodomyrtus psidioides. The sequence goes on along the minus strand of JAILYB010000015.1, from coordinate 3,715,487 downwards.
AAAATATCGTTCCTTCAAACTTTGGAAATGCGAAACCTCAAAGGGAGTATCTCTTTCCTAAAAATTCCAAATGAAGCCAGATAAATCCCCACACCTGTCTCTTCATATGCAGGTGCATGAACGTCTTCAAATTGGATTGAAAATCGTCAAGGAGCATGGGAATGCCAAGGCACGTTGCCAAGACGAACACCGCCTAACTGGGACAAAGCAGTTGTTGATGTGATCGAGGATCGTCTCACGAACAACACCCACAAATACAGACGAGATGAAGCAGCATCCATCATCCACATCAAATGAGAAGCGTCAATAATCGACGAAGGAAAGGAATACGTCAGTAAGGCGTCATCAGGAATCCCAAGAGGGAAGACATCCCCAAAGAAGATTGAGATTATAGCAAAACGCAGGAATGAATTTAGCTGGGGCAGGCATCACCTAGCCATGATAAACCACGTCTAACGGGGGCAAGTGAGTCATTGGTACGCCGGACAAAGAAGGACGTTTTTTCTCTGGCAAAATCCATGGACGCAATGACAAAGTCGTCCGCATCAGAAGCAAACCCCAGGATACAAACCTGGGTGGATGGTAACTTGGCATCGTTCCAATTTGATCTCCCAAAGATTCCATGCTTAACATGAGTTTGCTCTCATTCGGCAGAAAATTGGTGGCACCAAAAAGCCACAAAAGAAAGGATCTCGCCCAACGAGGAGGCGAAAAGAAATATCCGTTGCAAGAGGCAAGTTGCCAGGAAACGGAACCCTAGGAAATGACGTAGAATACGTCCAAAAGCACAAATTGATCTCATCCAGTGCAAATCCTTGAGAAGGATTTATCGCCAACCAGACGGAGGGATCATGGCCACAAGATAGATGGCCAACTTCTACAAGCCGCGCGTTCGTGTTCAAATGGAAACACAAAGCAAGAACAAGGCTGTATTGTTCCAATTTACCTCGAATTTTGGAACGCAAACTGACACCTATTTCCCGTCTTTGACAGGGGTTCGCCATCAAGGCGAAACATGTTTTCACACCCCAAGTATTACCCATTGGAACACATGACCAAGGGTAGGATGTATCGTTCTAATTTTTTGAAAAATTCATGAACGTACAATAACATGTTTCTTCCGCATTTTCAGGGATCTCCAGCCGCGGGGGACAGGTAAGTATCCCTCTCCCCAATCCATTGAAGATGTTGAATAAAAAACAGAGAAGAAAAGAAAAGTTTTCAGAATCCAATGTCTAGAAAAGACATAGAATTCAAACTTCATTGACATTCATGTTATAAAACAGGAGGTTGTCTGAACATGAATAAGGACATGCATTGTGCATCATAAAACCCCATTGACGGGTAAAATTTTTGGAGAAAATAAAAGAGATTTTTCCAATCAAAAAATTGTTCAAAACTTTCAAAAGGATGTTTTCTCAAAGACGAGGGGCAAAGCCTTATCCAAACACGTCCTATACACACTTGAGAGAAAAGTGGAGCGGATCAGATAGCAAAATCTGGACCTACGGAAGTAGGGATTATTCGCAGCAATTACATGGATTGGGATGACGGAGGCATTCGTTTCATATCCCCCAAACACTACAGGTGACCGTTGATAACCCCTTTGAACGGCGGTTTTCATTCTCAACCATGTCAAGAACCACCCCACATCGGGGCAAGAACGGAAGTAAGTCCAGCAGCATCAGGAGAAAATGGTTAGAAATTTTCTTGCTCGGACTAACATTAATCTTTGTGTGTTGTTTATATGGTAATCCAAGTGCCATAGGATGACGAGAAGCATTCATTTCTCTATCCCACACACCATATCCTTTGCACAGCCAAGTTGAGCCTGCAAATTCACTTCATAAACCCGTTGGTGGTCATTGCAAGTTCCAAGACAGAGGCAGCGCCAATTCAAAAGCGGAAGAGTTCAAACTTAGGGTTTGCGAAGAAATCCCTAAGTTAATGCTGAAGCTTGTTAGACCTTTGGTCACATGTCTAACACGATCTCTCGAAGATGAGAAAAACGGGGTTTCAAAAAATGATGATAAAAGATAAAAATCCCCAGCATCAAGAAAAAGCGAAGTGCCTGGTAAAAGCGAGGCCGATGCTCGGGTGAACAATTTGATCGATTCCCTAATGAAACCTGGTAGGGAAAGGAAGAGAGAAAGACCCCTAAAGGAGTCAGATCAAAAGGACGCTCCTCCGAATGATGTCAAGCGCGGAGGAAAGACGCAGACAGAGTTGTCAATCTTCTTAATGCAACAAGAGACGCTCTTTGAAAGAGCTGGTGCACACCTCAAAATCGGTTGCGCGCTGTCGCGACCCGTCCGAAGCGGACGCGGCTAATGGATTACCGATCGCGGGCCTTCCCCCGCACAAGGGTGCAGATCGCGGGCTTTGGATCGGCGCAGGCCCTCCCAGGCCCATACCAAATCGCGGCGGGAGTATTTTTCAAAGGGATTCGACGATAACAGTCGATCGCTTTCGACCTTAGTGTGGTCGTGGTGGCATGTGCAACTTGTGCATGCATTTGGAGTCGCCACCGGTCTTTCTTGGAGGGTAGACCGGAAACCTTATTAACCGATTGGGAAAGATCGATCAATTCTGCGGAACCAGAGATTTTGAGTTCGGGGACTTGGTTACGTTGATGTCATTACCAACGCCCTTTCGGTACCTAACGCGAGTGATTTTCCCTAACTAGGATTTCATGCAGGCGCAATTTTGGGTGAGGTAAGTCTGACTTTGCACATTAACCAGTTTAACATGCTTACGTAATCATAATAAATAAATAGATGCCAATCACATAAACATCTATTCTACGTGGTGATCATGGAATTATGATTTAATGGGTCTCGAGCCAATGAGACCACATTTAATCATTTTAATATTTTAATAACGGAGAGCCGCTCTTCGCTTCTTCTTGATTTCTTGAACTCTTCAAGAATCGGGCCCCAAAGAGCTCGCCGACTTAAAAGGCTCCTCCACGTAATCCTCGTAGCATTTACATCAACAATTGACTATGCTAAAAATAAAGATTACATGAAAAATAAAAGGAGTAAGCAGCCTCCATTTAATAATTACAACCCCAAATATATAAATAATCACCATACATTCATACATACATCAATCACATTGATTAGGGATTTTTCCATGATCACCACCCTTCCACGTAAGTAATAAATTCACAATTTAAAACTTAGGAAGGCACAATAAAAATTCTACGTTGAATCATATTCAGAATTTTTATATAAAATAAGATAGCCATAAATTTTCGATTCAAAATTGATTTAGTCTCAATTTTTGCTACGTTGATTAATTTATCATATAAAATAATCAACCTCCATTAGCCATGTAAGACGAACAATTCGTTAATACATATTGGCCATAGTATTGCAAAAATTGCAAAAAATCAATTAAATGCACGAAAACACCTAAGGATCGGCTCTGATACCACTGTTGGGATCCACGTAACACGTATCGGAAATAAATAACAACCCATACATGTATCTCCAGAGGCGTACTTCGTGCATTTCAATCGAAAAAAATCACAAAGCCTCAAAGGGAGTAAATAGATTACCTCTCGTAGCGTGCTTGAACGGAGGTGTCGGTTCGATGTTCTTCGATCTCAGCCTCCACAAGTGTTAGGCATCTAGTTCGGACGCACCACCAATTGACGAACGGGGAGACGACGAATAACTCCACAACAATTGTGCTAGCAATATGCGGAATCAATATTCCGAACTTAGTATATTTTGCTCACTCAAGATTATGAGAATATAGAGAGTGTTTGTGTTCTTCTCTCTAAGCTCTCAAAAAATTTGCACACTCTACAAAATGTCTCTCTCCTTCAACCTCAAAACTCTTGCCATCCTTTTATAGCCAAAAATACCTTCCAATAAATTGTATTTAAAAATAGCACTAACAATTATAAATTCTATCTAAAAATAGCACTCACAAATAAATGACATTTAAAAATAGCACTAACAATAGCACTCACAATTTATAATACAAAAATGCTATTTAAAAATAGAAACCGCCTGAAGGGTCAAATCAAAGGTAGAAACCGCCTGAAGGGTCAACTCAAGGTAGAAACCGCCTAAAGGGTCAAACCAAGGTAGAAACCGCCTGAGGGATCACATTAATGGTAGAAACCGCCTGAAGGGTCACATATGGTAGAAACCGCCATAAGGGTCAATTCATTGGTAGAAACCGCCATAAGGGTCAACTCATTGATAAATATCGCAGTAAGGATCAACACAAAGGTCTGATCCACCATATGGATCAAAATCCTTGGCAAATCCCAAAGCGTGGGATGCGCCTTCCTTAGGTTCCTACAAGTTAGGAATCCCATCATGGTATGACCTACCATACAGGTCAGAGCTTAATCTCCCTAGGATATACATGTGTGGGTTGTTATCTATTTCCGCTACGGGTTACGTGGATCCCAACAGTGGTATCAGAGCCAATCCTTAGGTGTTTTCGTGCATTTAATTGATTTTTTGCAATTTTTGCAATACTATGGCCAATATGTATTAACGAATTGTTCGTCTTACATGGCTAATGGAGATTGATTATTTTATATGATAAATTAATCAACGTAGCAAAAATTGAGACTAAATCAATTTTGAATCGAAAATTTATGGCTATCTTATTTTACGTAAAAATTCTGAATATGATTCAACGTAGAATTTTTATTGTGCCTTCCTAAGTTTTAAATTGTGAATTTATTACTTACGTTAAAGGGTGGTGATCATGGAAAAATCCCTAATCAATGTGATTGATGTATATATGAATGTATGATGATTATTTATATATTTGGGGTTGTAATTATTAAATGGAGGCTGCGTACTCCTTTTATTTTTCATGTAATCTTTATTTTTAGCATAGTCAATTGTTGATGTAAATGCTACGAGGATTACGTGGAGGAGCCTTTTAAGTCGGCGAGCTCTTTGGGGCCCAATTCTTGAAGAGTTCAAGAAACCAAGAAGAAGCGAAGAGCGGCTCTCCGTTATTAAAATATTAAAATGATTATATGTGGTCTCATTGGCTCGAGACCCATTAAATCATAATTCCATGATCACCACGTAGGATAGATATTTATGTGATTGACATCTATTTATTTATTATGATTACGTGAGCATGTTAAACTGGTTAATGTGCAAAGTCAGACTTACCTCACCCAAAATTGTGCCTGCATGAAATCCTAGTTAGGAAAATCACTCGCATTAGGTACCGAAAGGGCGTTGGTAACGACACCAGCGTAACCAAGTCCCCGAACCCAAAATCTATGGTTCCGTAGAACTGATCGATCTCTCCCAATCGATCGGTAAGGTTTCCGGTCTACCCTCCAAGAAAGACCGGTGGCGACTCCAAATGCATGCACAATTTGCACATGCCACCACGACCACACTGAAGGTCGAAAGCGATCGACTCTTATCGTCGAAGAATACTCCCGCCGCGATTTGGTATGGGCCTGGGAGGGCTCGCGCCGATCCAAGACCCGTGATCGGTAATCCATTAGCCGCGTCCGCTTCCGGACGGGTCGCGACAGCTGGCGACTCCACTGGGGACTTGTTCTAGAAACTATGGTTCTAGACCTCAAGTGGACTTAGGCCGTAATAAAAATTGAGTGATTTTTCTAACCCTACAGGCGCTCTTGAAGGTGAGGTAAGTCCGCTCACGATAGGTGTTATATGTTTTTGCAGATTGGAGTAATAAGGGGTGTAGTCTGTGATTAACTTTATTTTACGCAGGTGTGGCGTAGGAATGTATGTTGTGTGGATGATTTGAAGTGCTGATTGATAAATTGTTGTGCATGACTTGCATTGTGATGATCACGACACATGGACACACACAACCGCGCCTAAAACCCCAGGCGCCGCCTTTAGGAACACAATAGAAGGAATTGAAAATGGAATCTCCGTGAGGAAAAACACGGGGTAATCCACTTCTCAATTCCGCTCGCTTCGAACTATGGATTGAGTCCCAATGCAACGATAGTTGTGCAATGGAATCGGCTCTTTCTAGAACTCGAGGTGGGAACCTTAACCTTAGGTGCCAAACCCTTTGATTTTTAGAAGTTCACCATCACTTGTCTCATGCGCATGTCTTTGGGCGGTTGGTACACCTAAAATCGCACATAAGTCGACGAGTTGGGTTGGTAAGACTCTCTATCCCTCAAAACTATTACAGTTCATATAAATATAGGCATTTCATTCATTGCATTCTGGTGATTAGATTAAATGCCATTTCAAGGATAGATGCATGTGTTTTTCCCAAACGTCCTTGATAGAAGACGAGGAGGATGATATCCCATGGCGAACACCGAGTGAGCAACAAAGGAGCCTACTATGGACATTATTGAGATATCGTCCAATGAAGATGACGAGTTGGGGCAAGTGATCCGGAAGTCACAGATCGAACTTGGGGCATCCTTAAACGTTAGGATCACATTCCTTGGTTTCATTTTCCATTACTAGTCCTCTTGTATAGGGTTTATTTTTATCGAGGCTTTCTCTATCTCATCCCTTAGAGTGATTGTATTAGGGATCTATTGGTGTATACATTCAGATGGAACTCGGTTGTATTTCTTTTGACGGGTCATGGGAATGTGATAGTGGCATTTTCTCTAATCATCCGAATACTCCCAAGTCAAGTTTATAATTCCTTTAGAGGAAACTAAAGTTGAAAATCTTACACGACCTTTTTGGTCGTACAGGGTAATCCAACCCCAATTTCGCTAGAAGGAATTATACACTTGAATTGGTCCATGCATGTCATACGTCACTAAGTAATCCACGATAATTGATCAAGAGTATTGACGTTATTTCGAATTTAATGACGAGATAGATGTCCAAATTGCTCTCGTTATTAACAAAACGGCCTTGATTTGGATGCCGTATCTTCAATTAAATTTAAAAACACGTCGTTATGCCTTGCATTTTTGACTAATTCGCTCTTCTGAATATTGGTCAAAAGCAATTATCGTGAATTACATTCCTTTCAATAGTATGCTTTCTTTCGAGGAATATTGATAAAAACTTTTCGCACAAGATTAAAACCCTTGTAAAAGTTCTTGTCATTATTAATTACGAGCAAGCATAAGATTGAAAGGGGTCTATGCTTTCTTTTTCAGATTATTCCTTTTGACTCGGTCTTTTCATTTGCAGGTGAAAAACAAGTAGCATAAAGAAATCTTTTCTTGGATAAGTCTGAGGCTATTCTTTCATCTGACCATGAGTGAGTTAGAAAATCAGAACACATCTACTCGACTTATTATGGATCGGCTCATCCAAGTCTAAGATGTCCGGATGCTCGAAGAAATGGATCATATAAAAGCTAAAACAAACACAGGGGCTTTCATTCATTCTTGCCCAAACCAGATCATACAATTCATTGGGGTGGAAAAGTAAAGCAGAAGTGAGCCCTAATCAACGACACAAAGGAGCCCAGCTGGCCCTCCAGGTTATGGATGCTTTGTTTATACGCACCACTCCGCGTATCATGGTCCGCAAGCCTGAGGTGGAGGCGTTTGCGTTCATCATTGACTGCAACAACCTGAGTCTCGTGATCTTCGGCGACTGCTTCCAAGTCCCGAACAAGTCCATTCTCACGAGTTATATCCTCGTTTATGCCGTTGAGCCTTTCTTCCAGCCACTCGCTCCGATTCCTTAGCAGGGCATTACGTCGATCGCGCTCATAGGTAGCCAGAGATAGAGCTAAGTCCTCCACCAGATTCCTCCTCTCGCGTAGCAATGTCGAAACCCGCTCTTTGGCGAACTCAACAGCCTTTTTGTGACTATCGGCCAGGTAGTCAGCCAACGCTAGGCGGTCGGACTGATCCTCATAACGGGCTCGCAAGACACGAGCCACGGTAACTCCCCGATGAGCAGCGCGGTAGACCTCCAAGGAGTTCGTAAAGAGCGTTGGAAAAATATTGTATTCCCTCCCCAACGCGGTACCCTCGAGGGAGGTGATGTCTAGGTCCCCGAACATGACTCTGATCTCATCCTCGGTTTCGGGATGATCGGCTATGTGAGCGTAGCCTCGACCCAAGAGGTTATAGAACTCTTTCCATCGAGTCAAAGCTTCGGCTGAGAAAGTGTGAACTTGGGAAGAAGCCATTTTCGACGGAGATGTGTGTAGTGGAGCGATTAGAGGATGGAAGCAAATTATATGAGAGCGTTAATCTCCCAAACACCAACTCCGCATTTTATAGCGTCTCGAGAGTGGAGAAAAGTTGCAGCAATAATGCTTGTGGAGCCGGGTTAATTAATGTAAAGCAAGGGCTGCTCCTCCCGTGAATCATCAGACATGTCCTGATCCGCAATTTCAGGCCTGACAAATTCGGTCTCGCCATTATTAAAGCTGGGAGGGAGGCGAGCGCAACTATCGAAGAAGCCGCGAAAGGATTGTGTTGTTCCATCACGCATGAAGCTGGGCGGCGAGTGAACAGCTCTGCCACTTAAAAAGAGAAGACAGTGCTGAACAGGCATGACTATTGAGGAAAAGTGAAAGGCGAGCGCAACTATCGAAGAAGCCGCGAAAGGATTGTGTTGTTCCATCACGCATGAAGCTGGGCGGCGAGTGAACAGCTCTGCCACTTAAAAAGAGAAGACAGTGCTGAACAGGCATGACTATTGAGGAAAAGTGAAAGGCGAGCGCAACTATCGAAGAAGCCGCGAAAGGATTGTGTTGTTCCATCACGCATAAAGCTGGGCGGCGAGTGAACAGCTCTGCCACTTAAAAAGAGAAGACAGTGCTGAACAGGCATGACTATCGAGGAAAAGTGAAAGGCGAGCGCTACTATCGAAGAAGCCGCGGAAGGATTTGGTTACCCCTTCGTGTCGGAAAGCTGAGCAGGAGGTAAACAGTTCCGTCGTTTCAAAAATAGAACGCTGAACAGACCTAGCTTTCGAGGAAAAGGAGGCAACAAATCGAAAGAGCGAGTATACAAAAGAGAACAGAGAACCCCGAGTGACGAGTTCGTTGAAAGACCTCAAATTCTCTAGAATCAGATTCGACATCGAAGCCATGGAACTCAACATCGTCGGTGACGAACATCAAGATCGCAGTGGTGACGACGGCAGTGGCCACGACGCTCAACCCCGGAAAAGAAAAAGTCGCCAGCGCTACGCTCGGAAAGAAATCCAGGAGCTTGAAGCTTTCTTCGATGAATGCCCTTGCCCAAACGAGGAACAAAAGATTGAATTGGGCCAGAAGCTGGGAATGAATCCTATGAGAATCCATTTTTGGTTTCAGAATAGACGTTTCAGACTAGGTGTCCAACACAGGCGTAAGGAGATCACGGCCCTAAAAGAGCAGAACCAAAACCTTCAAATGGAAAACATGTGGTATGAGAAAATTCTCAGTACTATTACCTGCCCTGACTGCGGTGGCCCTACCACCCTCAGTAAATTGTTCCCCAGTAAGCCTTCTACGAAGATGGAAGGTGCTCATTTATCCCCCTGCTCCCTTGAGCCATCTCCGGTACAATCAGATCCTGCTAATGGCGCGCATGAGCAGATCGATCCTACAGAAATTATACCAGTGTCTTCGGAGGAAGAAGATACGTGTCGTTATGATCGGAGTCACCTCATCGAAGCCCATGAATCTCCTCCACAACAGCTTCCGGTAAGATCAGATACGGTTCAAGAGGAGTTAGAGGTTAGTCGGCAGGCTATCTACGCCACTCTGGACGACGAGAAGAAGAAATTCACTTGGCCCCCGGAGCTTCATCTCAAGTTCTTGGACGCAGTTCGACAGATAGGACTCGACTTCATAGGTCCGACAAGCATACTTAGGGTCATGAACGTACCGGGACTTACCAAGCAATTAGTCGCGAATCACCTTGGTTGCTACAGAAGGGCGTTAGGACAGCGTTATGCAGAACTGAATCCGAGCAATAGACTCGGCTGCGAACCCAGCACCCTTATGACAAATGAGGCCCGGTCGAATCTGGACGACTATTGGGGATTTGATCAGGATATCCTCGCGAGTCATTTCAATATTCCTCAAGAACACGCATCACAAGTGCAACGAGTAAGCACTCCTCCGTCCGAGCAGCAGCTAGTCAGTGTTCATCCTGTCGCAGATCAGCCCACCACGCCCAGTGCTCAAGGGTTTGCCCAATCAGAGCATATGGCTTCAGATGATCTAATGGGAGAAAGCTTGGAGCACTCTTATTTCCCTAATCCCCAAGTGGGAGATGCTTGTGGTAGTCAATCGATCAAATCTCCTCTTATAATCCCAGACAAAGATGGAGGTTCCAGTTCGAAGAACCCGTCGGGCGATGCAGCTCAACCTACACATCAATCGTTCGAGGGGTCGGGTGATTTCTTCGATGAAGGACTTGATACCTGGTTCGATCAGTTGGAAGCTATTAAAGGTTGGCAACCATGATCTGCACTTGGTAATGGCACACCTAAGCTGAGGCCAGACTGGTTAGTCATTGGACATGCCCCAAGAAAGAAGGGGATGTACGCGAGAAGGATGTATCTCCTATTGTAAAGTTCTCATCGGTGCATGCGTTTGTTTCTTCAATAGCTAGAGTTGATTCTGCATAATGTTTTTCGCAAACGTCATCTCGTGTGTATACGGTAATTCCTTGTTATTAAGTTCAAGGTAAAATCAGCCCCGACGCGTGAAGGCAGAATTGATAGCATGAGTTACTAGCAGAATGTGATCGAGCTCGAAAGTGAAAGATTACTAGCGGCCCCAAACGCAATGACCGCAAAATCAGGGGCAATCTTTAAGTTTCGAGCAACTACAAATCTATTTCTCATGAGGCATTCAGGTCAATCAAATATAAAGCGTCGGGCTGTGAGAATGATGCGTAGTCAATCTGTTGACACAGGCGAAAAAGGAGTCGCGTAGATCCGAAAGCAAAAACCTTTCTTGGCTAGTCAACAATGCAGAATGAAAGAGCATATATAAACAAACTCGCATTTATTTCATTCAGCAGGAAAGTTTACAAGTGGATCACTGAGGGGGAGCAGTAAACCCAAAATGAGTTCTGACAAGCATCACAAAAAAGCTTAACTGACTCTCCATGCTATCCATGCCTTGCTTACAACCCACACTCCGGGAATCGAGGTCTACAAGCTTGAAGAAAAGGAGACGACATTTCTCCTTAAGTTCGTTCACCTTGGTGTCATAGTACTCGAACTCAAGCTCTAAGTCATGAGCCAGCACCCTCCCGCGAGCTATATCCATGCTCAGGTCTTCAAGCCTTTCCTCCAACCAGGCACACTGGAACCTCAGCACGAAGTTGTGCTGGTCTTGCTCAAAGGCGGTGTCAAAAAGAGCCAGACGCTCCACCAAGTTGTCCCTCTCACGGACCAGCATCGAAACCTGGGCGTGGGCGTATTCAACAGCCCTTTTATGGTTATCGGCCGTCAGCATGGCCAACATCAGGGACTCAGTTCGGTCCTGATAACGGGCTCGCACGATACCAGCCAAAGTGACCTCCCGGCTAGCAACTTCGTAAGCCTGCATGAAATTGTTAAAGAGAGTTGGGAAGATCACAAACTCCCTTTGCAGTTTCGTACCTTCAATACACGCAGTATCCAAGGCCGGAATCAGAGTACGAACTTCAACCTCAGCTTCAGGATGATTGTTTATGTAGCCATAACCCCTACCCAAGAGGTGGTAAAATCTCTCCCATTGGGTCGAAGCTTCAGGTAAGGCAACAGGCATAGAGGAGGAATCCATATGCGATGGAATGACGGAGAAGAGAGTGAGAATGTGAAGAGTGTTTGAGAGGCTGAGTCTGATAAGGCTAAAGTGTTAATCTTCTTGACATCAATCTATCACCTTATAAATGCTCGAGTACAGAGAGAAGTGGTAATAATATTTTATGTGCAGTAGAGCCAAGCGGGTTTCGTTAATGCATCCCCGATGAGTCACGAATCCACCACCGTCCTGTGATCTCGGGTTTTACGAAACATAATGGCGCCGAAAGGTGGGCAGGCTTGTTACTCTAGAGACTGGGCCAGGGGGACAAGCGTAGTGCTCGACAAAGCGAAATCAACGCAAGAGATCTTCAGGCTCCGTTCACGTAGAAAAGAGCAAAAAAGGACAAAGTGGGAATTACGAAGCCTTGAGAAAAATGCTCGTCAAGTAGCCATCACAAAAGGACGAAGTGGGAATCTCGAAACATTGAGAAGAGCGCTCGTCGGGTAGCCATCACCTTTGATCGAAGAACGGTGATCCGGCTCCTTTAACCTCTCAGAATTTGCAGAGAAAGTGAAGATCCAAGGAGGAACAAAGAAAGCTGAGTTAACGGAAAATCAAACAGTGATATCCCGGTCAAAATGTTCAAGGGATTCTGTCATTTACTGGAAGCGCCAGACTTGGAGGTCTCCGAGCTTGAGCTGCTGGAAGAGTTTGAAGATCTCAGGACCGAACCTGACACGAGGGCCATGGAGACCGATCCTTCTAATGATGAAACCCGCGGCTTGGTTAACGAGAACAGTACCCGCGACGGTTATCAGCGTCAGAAAGGGGAATATCTCAAACGCAACACTTCAGGTCAAGTCCATAAACTCGAATTATTTTTCAGGGAATACCCCTATCCGGACATGGAACAGAAAATCAAAATGGGCCAGGAGATAGGGTGGGAGCCTCGGAAGGTCAAGTGCTGGTTTGAAAACAAACGAACCCGGCTGAAGCAGCAACGCGATCGGCACGAGTTAGCGGTTGTAAGGGAGGAAAATGAAAAGCTTCGAATAAAAAACACTCAGTACAAAAAAGCTCTAAGCATCGCTATTTGCCTGGAGTGCGGTAACCCTGTTCCCACGGACGGAGTATTCACTGAAGAGCCAGATCTGGGGGTTTATAATGCTCATTTGTTGCAATGCCCTTCGCAACATCTTTCGGAACAGGCGGGTACCGCCGAGGATCTACAAGAGGAAACTAGTGCTATAAGGTCAAAGTCGACGCCCATTGTGGAAGGGAACATGCGTCATGACAAGTCGGGTCCGCTCGATGATGAACTCACCATCATGACCAGCCGATCTGAGACCACTAAATCCCCTCCAGAGCAACCTCCAACACGACCAGATTCCGAGAAGAGTAACCGCCAAGTTGCTGACACCACTTCGGCTAGCAAGAAAATAAGATTTCGTTGGACCCCGGAGTTTCATAGCAAATTTGTTGATGCAGTTCAACAGTTGGGGATCAGTTTTGCTTGCCCATTGCGCATACTCGAAATCATGAACGTGCCGGGACTGACTAAAAATATGGTCAAGAATCACCTTTGGCGCTACAAGAAACTACTGAGAGATGGACGAGCGTCGCTAGACCAAGATAGAGGCGGTTCAACACGACCAGATTCCACGAAGAGTAGCCGCCGAGTTGCCAACCCTACTTCGGCTAGCAAGAAAACAAGGTTTTATTGGACCTCGGAGCTTCATAGCAAATTTGTTGATGCAGTTCAACAGTTAGGGATCAGTTTGGCTCGCCCATCGCGCATACTCAAGATCATGAACATGCCGGAATTGGATAGAAATAAAGTCAGGAACCACCTTTGGTGCTACAAAAGACTACTGAGAGATGGACGAGTGGCGCTAGACCAAGAGAGAGGCAGTTCAAGTTTAAACGATGAGCATGGCTGTGATCGCAATCCTCATGAAGCAGGAAGCATCCAATCACCTCTTAACACCGATGGGACTGACAATTACACGGTCGATTGTTCAGGCATCAATCAGAGTACTCTCATGGGTTATCCCAGTACTCCTCAGGAGTATGTACCCGCAATTTCAGCAAATCGGGACTCCCCAGTCTGAGCACCGACTGGCCGTTAATACTAGTCCTACAGCGGATCTAACACTGGCAGGAGATGCACATACAATCTTGCGAGACGATTACGGAGATTCCGGCTCGAAGAATCAGGTGGTCCATGACGAAAATGGCAAAAAGATTCCTTCTCCAGTAGTCGACAATACTCAACCTGAGTGTCAGTCGCTCGATGGTTCAGACGATCTCCTTGAAAACATCTATTCTTGGTTCGATCGGCTGAATTCCCCCTTGAGTTACCCTGGTACTCCCCAAGAGTATGTACAACAATTTCAGCAGGTATGGACTCCCCAATTTGAGCACCAACCGATCGTTAGTGTTATTCCTACGGCGAATCCAGCATCGGGTACAAACCTACTGGACAACGATGAAAATACCAACTCGAGAAGTGAGGTTGTTCATGTCGAAAGTAGTGTGAGGAACCCATCGCCAACGGTTGAGGATGCCCGACTTGGGCGTCAATGGCTTGAAATTTCAAGCGAGTCCCTCAGTGAGCAACTCGGCGTGTGGATCACGCATAAACCGAGAAACCAGGTTGTTCATGCCGAAAATGGGAGAAGTCCGTCACCAGCAATTAAGGATGCTCAACTTGGACGACCCGAGCGGTCGGACGATCTCCTGAATGAGCAACTCAGCCTATGGGTCAAGCATTTTGGAACAAGTGCATCTTCGCAGTCGTGACCGGTACCGGCGACCGGACATCTGGTTCGAAGCTCGTGTGCTAAATCATTAGAAGGCTCAGGAGAGTGAGAGGTGAATACATCGAATGAATGTGTTACGGATTTCGTTGTAAAGTTCCCGCGGGAACATTGTAATTAACGCTGAAAACTAACCGCTCTGAGTGTCAACATTACCCTTTGAACGTCTTCGAGCCAAGGGCCATGGATTAATCACTTAATCCGTGGAGCAAATTCCATGAACGATGACTATCACCCGCGGAGCATAATGGGATCTACCCCCATTCAGCACGAAATACGTTTGGTCACGAAGCCTCCCATTTGGTAAAACGATGTATCGTTCCTAAACGATCTTCAACCGAATACCAAAGTAATGTCTCATTTCTTTCCCTTCTCAGGTGTTAAACGTGGATAAATCACCCAAGGAGCCATCTGTTCAAATAACAAAACAGACGTTGCCCAACCGGGGGCAGCTGAACCATTGATATTGCAAATATTCCAAGCATGGATAAGCGGATTTGATAGACGTGGTTCATATCAATACGCGACGTCAGAACGGGATGAGAACTAAGAGTAAAGTTGTATTGTCCCAATTTGTCTTCAATTTGGGAATATGAGTTAACACTTGCTATTTATCCTTGATAGGGACTCACCATCAAGGAGGACAAATTTTGACAACCTGTGTGCACTCGCAGGGGCACACGACCGAGGGTAAGATGTATCGTTCTAATTTTTTGAAAAATTCATGAACGAACAATAACATGTTTCTTCCGCATTTTCAGGGATCTCCAGCCGCGGGGGACAGGTAAGTATCCCTTTCCCCAATCCATTGAAAATGTTGAATAAAAAATAGAGAAGAAAAGAAAATCTTTTAGAATCTGATGTCTAGAAAAGACATAGGATTCTAACTTCATTGGCATTCATGTTTTGAAACATGAGGTTATCTGAACATGCATTGGGCATCATAAAATCCCATTGACGGGTAAAATTTTTGGAGAAAACGAAAGAGATTTTTCCAATCAAAAGTTGTTCAAAACTTTCAAAAGGACGTTTTCTCAAAAGACGAGAGGCAAAGCCTAGTCCAAACACGTCCTATACACACTTAAGAGAGAAATGGAGCGGATAAGACAGCAGAATCTGGACCTACGGAAGTAGGGACCATTCGCAGCGATTGCATGGGTTGGGACGACGGAGGCATTCGTTTCATATCCCCCAAACACTACAGGTGACCGTTGATAACCCCTTTGAACGGCGGTTTTCATTCTTAACCCTGTCAAGAACCACCCCACATCGGGGCAAAATGGAGGTGAGTCCAGCAGCATCAGGAGAAAATGGTTAGAAATTTTCTTGCTCGGACTAACATTAATCTTTGTGTGTTGTTTATATGGTAATCCAAGTGCCATAGGATGATGAGAAGCATTCATTTCTCTATCCCACACACCGAATCCTTTGCATAGCCAAGTTGAGCCTGCAGAATCATTTCATAAACCCGTTGGTGATCATTGCACATTCCAAGACGGATGCAGCATCACTTCAGAAACGAAGAAGTTCAAGACTTAGGGTTTGCAAAAGAATTCCTAAGTTAATGTTTAACCTTGTTAGACCTTTGATCATAGGTCTAACGCGATCCTATGAAGATGAGAAAAAGTGGGATTTCAAAAATGAATGAGAAAAATCCACGGCATCGAGAAAAAGCAAAGTGCCTGGTAAAAGCAAGGCCGATGCTCATGAAAGCTGTTTGCTTGATCCCCAGTGAAACTTGGATGAAAAAAAAAAAATTCTTAAAGGAGTCAAATAAAAAAAGCTGCTCCCCAAATGCTGCCAAGCACAGAACAAAGACATGGAGAGAGTCGGTCTCTGAATGCAACAAGGGACGCTCTCTAAAGAGCTGGTGCACACCTCAAAATCGGTTGTACACCTCAAAAACTAAAGATGCAGAAAGGAAAAGACAGGAGGTAAATCAGCAATGATCACCAATGTCAAACTCGTCATGAATTCTGGGCCAAAAACAAGCCTTTTTCGGTCCCCAATCCTACCAACATCATAACCCTGAAACAGTCTTCTCTGACTAAGACACTTGGGTTAACATACAGCTCAGCTCGAAGAAGTACGAGCAAGACTATTTCTTTCTCATTTTGCAGGGTTCTTGACTTGTAAACCCGGAGCAGATGGTGAAAACTTTCATTCAATGACCTTGACTCAAAAGTGAGTCCCCCTTGAAGACCAATATCCAAGCCCAACATTACGGTCCCGTGGAAGACCTCCCGACCGATCAAAATGTATGCGCTGCGAATGAGCCTAAAACCTAGGCACGGGTTAGTAGGGAATCGAGTGTATCCCCTATAAAAAAACACGATCGCAAAACATGTGAGAAGACCTCATTGTCGAGAAATATTCCAATTGATGTTTTGAACAAACTCTTTTTGGAATTTTCAAACTGTTGATCCAGATTTTCCGTGCAAGGGATTTGTGATCACATTTGCATGTTGCAAGAATGCTTTGGATAACCCCCAGCATCAAAATGCACATTTCATGATTAAAACTTAAATCATACGGTTTTGTCAAAATGGACAGCCGTGGTCTTCCCAAAGATTACTAACGTTTTCTTGGTGAAGAAAAATCTTTCAGGTTCAAACTTATGCAGGATACTTGGAGAACCCAACTCCCAGAATGTCGCCTCAACAGACTCAAGTGAAGTTTTGTCAAAATAAAATCTTTCACTGCTTCAAAAAACTGAATTCCCGACAAACTTCGGGGTCTCAAAAAAAGGGGAAGAAAAATCCTTTTAAAAGAAAAAGTCCTATCAGACGTGGAGAACCCTCGTCCCAGGACCCATTTTCAAAATATCAAACAGTCTCATCGGACGTGGAGAACCCTCGTCATGAGACCCCTTTTCAAACATGGTAGATACCGCCTGAAGGGTCAACACAAGGTAGAAACCGCCTGAAGGGTCAACTCATGGTAGATACCGCCTGAAGGGTCAAATCAATGGTAGATACCGCCTGAAGGGTCAACACAAGGTAGAAACCGCCTGAAGGGTCAAATCAAAGGTAGAAACCGCCTGAAGGGTCAACTCAAGGTAGAAACCGCCTGAATGGTCAAACCAAGGTAGAAACCGCCTGAGGGATCACATTAATGGTAGAAACCGCCTGAAGGGTCACATATGGTAGAAACCGCATAAGGGTCCACTCATTGATAAATATCGCAGTAAGGATCAACACAAAGGTCTGATCCACCATACGGATCAAAATTCTTGGCAAATCCCAAAGCGTGGGATACGCCTTCCTTAGGTTCCTACAAGTTAGGAATCCCATCATGGTATGACCTACCATACAGGTCAGAGCTTAATCTCCCTGGGATATTCTGAATGACGAGTCCTAGGCATCTTCTTGAAAGTCGTCGCAACCGGCAGCATCCGACAGGTGAGCTTCAGGTAAGCCTCTCTCACTTCGGCCCATGTTCAAATTGTTAGAGCAAACCGGAGATTGATTTGAGCTTTTATCAATAGGCTTAAGGATCTGATGTCATAACATTTCTTCTCTTATTTTCCCAGTTGAGTCGGTTAGGAATCAGGTGCCACCTTATCATTGAGAGAAACCTCTAACGAGATTCCTTTCAAAGAGGGGCAGCTGTTGACACCTGATTTTTTTTACCATTTATTATTGTGATTTTTATTCTTTAAAATTAATTAAAAATATCAAAAAAGGTCATAAAATCACAAAATCAACTTTGGAAGCCTTGGTTTAACCTTAGGAACCAATTTTGAACAAAAAATATTTTTCGGTATTTTTAATATTTTTCGAGTTTATTTAATTATAAAAATACCCAAAAAAATCAGAAAAATACCATTCTTGGTCAGAAAAATACCCAAAAATATTCGATAATTTTGTTTTAATTTCCTCTTCAAGTGTGTCACTTTAAATCTCAAAAATTCGGCTCGGGTCACTATGTTCCTTCACAAACATAAACCCGAACCGAGCCTAAAAAAAAAATCATTTTCGAGTCTTTTAGTTTTCAATTCTCACTTTTTATAAGCTATGACATTGGATTCTAAAGTCTTAAAGTGCAATTAGGTCAATTTGCCCTCCAATTTAATCAATTTTTACCAAAAGGGCTTAATTGCACATTTTTCTTTCAATTAGTCCCCGGTTTCACGGATGTATACGTATGCTCTACGTATTTATACATCATACGTATTTATACGTTATGCATATTTGTATTGTTTGGTAACCTCTTTAACTCTTGTAATAATAATAATGGTTATTATTTTTAACACCTTTGTTAGTGCCTTTTTTTAGCATTTTTGTATTGTGAGTGCTATTTTTAAATAGCATTTTTTGTATTATAAATTGTGAGTGCTATTGTTAGTGCTATTTTTAAATGACATTTATTTATCATAAATTGTGAGTGCTATTGTTAGTGCTATTTTTAAATGGCATTTATTTATCATAAATTGTGAGTGCTATTATTAGATAGAATTTATAATTGTTAGTGCTATTTTTAAATAGAATTTTTGTATTATAAATTGTGAGTGCTATTGTTAGTGCTATTTTTAAATAGAATTTTTGTATTATAAATTGTGAGTGCTATTGTTAGTGCTATTTTTAAATGTCATTTATTTGTGAGTGCTATTATTAGATAGAATTTATAATTGTTAGTGCTATTTTTAAATAGAATTTTTGTATTATAAATTGTGAGTGCTATTGTTAGTGCTATTTTTAAATAGCATTTTTGTATTATAAATTGTGAGTGCTATTGTTAGTGCTATTTTTAAATGTCATTTATTTGTGAGTGCTATTTTTAGATAGAATTTATAATTGTTAGTGCTATTTTTAAATACAATTTATTGGAAGGTATTTTTGGCTATAAAAGGATGGCAAGAGTTTTGAGGTTGAAGGGGAGAGACATTTTGTAGAGTGTGCAAATTTTTGAGAGCTTAGAGAGAAGAACACAAACACTCTCTATATTCTCATAATCTTGAGCGAGCAAAATATACTAAGTTCGGAATATTGATTCCGCATATTGCTAGCACAATTGTTGTGGAGTTATTAGTCGTCTCCCCGTTCGTCAATTGGTGGTGCGTCCGAACTAGATGCCTAACACTTGTGGAGGCTGAGATCGAAGAACATCGAACCGACACCTCCGTTCAAGCACGCTACGAGAGGTAATCTATTTACTCCCTTTGAGACTTTGTGATTTTTTTTCGATTGAAATGCACGAAGTACGCCTCTGGAGATACATGTGTGGGTTGTTATCTATTTCCGCTACGTGTTACGTGGATCCCAACAGTGGTATCAGAGCCAATCCTTAGGTGTTTTCGTGCATTTAATTGATTTTTTGCAATTTTTGCAATACTATGGCCAATATGTATTAACGAATTGTTCGTCTTACATGGCTAATGGAGATTGATTATTTTATATGATAAATTAATCAACGTAGCAAAAATTGAGACTAAATCAATTTTGAATCGAAAATTTATGGCTATCTTATTTTACGTAAAAATTCTGAATATGATTCAACGTAGAATTTTTATTGTGCCTTCCTAAGTTTTAAATTGTGAATTTATTACTTACGTGAAAGGGTGGTGATCATGGAAAAATCCCTAATCAATGTGATTGATGTATATATGAATGTATGATGATTATTTATATATTTGGGGTTGTAATTATTAAATGGAGGCTGCGTACTCCTTTTATTTTTCATGTAATCTTTATTTTTAGCATAGTCAATTGTTGATGTAAATGCTACGAGGATTACGTGGAGGAGCCTTTTAAGTCGGCGAGCTCTTTGGGGCCCAATTCTTGAAGAGTTCAAGAAACCAAGAAGAAGCGAAGAGCGGCTCTCCGTTATTAAAATATTAAAATGATTATATGTGGTCTCATTGGCTCGAGACCCATTAAATCATAATTCCATGATCACCACGTAGGATAGATATTTATGTGATTGACATCTATTTATTTATTATGATTACGTGAGCATGTTAAACTGGTTAATGTGCAAAGTCAGACTTACCTCACCCAAAATTGTGCCTGCATGAAATCCTAGTTAGGAAAATCACTCGCATTAGGTACCGAAAGGGCGTTGGTAACGACACCAGCGTAACCAAGTCCCCGAACCCAAAATCTCTGGTTCCGTAGAACTGATCGATCTCTCCCAATCGATCGGTAAGGTTTCCGGTCTACCCTCCAAGAAAGACCGGTGGCGACTCCAAATGCATGCACAATTTGCACATGCCACCACGACCACACTGAAGGTCGAAAGCGATCGACTCTTATCGTCGAAGAATACTCCCGCCGCGATTTGGTATGGGCCTGGGAGGGC
Organism: Rhodomyrtus psidioides; assembly: GCA_021437785.1. Lineage (NCBI taxonomy): Eukaryota > Viridiplantae > Streptophyta > Magnoliopsida > Myrtales > Myrtaceae > Rhodomyrtus > Rhodomyrtus psidioides. The sequence continues at coordinate 3,694,707 of JAILYB010000015.1, read as the reverse complement.
TCGCGCCGATCCAAGACCCGTGATCGGTAATCCATTAGCCGCGTCCGCTTCCGGACGGGTCGCGACATTAGCGCGATATTTTCATTTGAGGCTTTCAGCGCCAACGACTTCCTGTAAAATGAGTAAAAACTCATATTAGGCAAGTGGTCTTGGAAGACCAAATTGGAACGATACAAGGTTACCGTTCACCCAAATTCGTATCTTGGGGTTTGATTCTGATGCGGACGACTCTGTATTGCGTCTATTGACTTTGTCAGAGGAGAAACGCCCTGTGTACAAATCATTCACTTGCCCCAGTTAGGCATGGTTTTGCTGTTTGTCATCTCTGGATTCGATGACCCTGGTTTGATGCGCTTTCATGGGGGATCATGAGAGTTTGCCCCCGGTTTGGCTCCTCAAAGCAAATGGGGGGAACCTGCTCCCATTGATTTTTGCAGATTCTGATCATCCATCTCGATTGTCAGAGTCCTTGATCAATTTTATCTGTCTCAAGACAGCTTGATATTCTTGGGATTCGTCATGTGGCGGTTTGGTGATTCTCTCGATCACAGTCGCCATTTGAGGTATTTGATGTTCCCTGTTTGTTATTTGAAAGCATTACATCCTGCGTCCTCTGCTCTTGATCATCATCTGAGAGGAAAAAGAAAGGAATCATTATTCCCATATCAAGAAAATAATCATTTTGGAACGATACGTCCTTTTACACTTGATTTGCATTCCGTTTTGATGTTGCACAACATCTATCAAATTCCTCCATCCGTGCTTGAAGGTATTTGCAACGCCTACGGTTCATTTGCCCCAGCTGGGCGACGTCTGTTTTGTCACTTGAATGCATGAGCTTTTGGGTGCATTGTCTCTTTTATCACCTGAGATAAAAAAAAAATTGGAGAAAAACTTATCCCCAGATCTGATTAAAAATCAATTAGGAACGATACGTCCTTTCACCAAACGAGTGGCTCTGCGGCCAAATGTATTTTGCACTGAAGGGACGATTTCCACTATGCTCCACGGGTTTGGGGAATTTGCCCCCATTTTCGATAGAAATGAGCCTTATCAAGATGTATACAATACAAATAGATCCATAATACAATCAATCTAAGGGACGAGATAGAGAGGATCTCAGCAAAATTAATCTTATACAAGAGAACTAAGAATGTCAAATCAATCAAAGGAATGTGGTCCGAACACTTGGAGATGCCCCAGTTCCAGTCTTCAAGATGTGACTCCAGGATCACCGAATTTTTTTTTTTTAGGTGGTTTTAGATATACCAACCATCTAAAGACATGCACATGAGACAAGTGAGGATAAAACTTCTAAAAATCAAAGGATTTGGCACCTAAGGTCAAGGTTCCCACCTCGAGTTCTAGAAAGAGCCGATTCCATTGCACAACTATCGTTGCATTGGGACTCGATCCATAGTTCGAAGTGAGCGGAATTGAAAAGTGGATTACCCCATGTTTTTCCTCACGGAGATTCCATTTTCAATTCCTTCTATTGTTTTCCTAAAGAAGGCGCCCGAGGTTTTAGGCGCGGTTGTGTGTGTCCATGTGTTGTGATCACCACAATGTGAGTCATGCACAACAGTTTATCAATCGGCGCTTCAAATCATACATACAACATACATTCCTACGCCAACCTGCATAAAACAATGTTAATCACGGACTACACCCCTTATCTCTCCAATCTGCAAAAACATATAACACCTTACCATGAGCGGACTTACCTCACCTTCAAGAGCGCCTGCAGGGTTAGAAAAATCACTCAGCGTTTTAATTACGGCCTAAGTCCACTTGAGGTCTAGAACCATAGGTTCTAGAACAAAGTCCCCAGCGGAGTCGCCAGCTGTCGCGACCCGTCCGAAGCGGACGCGGCTAATGGATTACCGATCGCGGGCCTTCCCCCGCACAAGGGTGCAGATCGCGGGCTTTGGATCGGCGCGGGCCCTCCCAGGCCCATACCAAATCGCGGCGGGAGTATTTTTCAAAGGGATTCGACGATAACAGTCGATCGCTTTCGACCTTAGTGTGGTCGTGGTGGCATGTGCAACTTGTGCATGCATTTGGAGTCGCCACCGGTCTTTCTTGGAGGGTAGACCGGAAACCTTATTAACCGATTGGGAGAGATCGATCAATTCTGCGGAACCAGAGATTTTGAGTTCGGGGACTTGGTTACGTTGATGTCATTACCAACGCCCTTTCGGTACCTAACGCGAGTGATTTTCCCTAACTAGGATTTCATGCAGGCGCAATTTTGGGTGAGGTAAGTCTGACTTTGCACATTAACCAGTTTAACATGCTTACGTAATCATAATAAATAAATAGATGCCAATCACATAAACATCTATCCTACGTGGTGATCATGGAATTATGATTTAATGGGTCTCGAGCCAATGAGACCACATTTAATCATTTTAATATTTTAATAACGGAGAGCCGCTCTTCGCTTCTTCTTGATTTCTTGAACTCTTCAAGAATCGGGCCCCAAAGAGCTCGCCGACTTAAAAGGCTCCTCCACGTAATCCTCGTAGCATTTACATCAACAATTGACTATGCTAAAAATAAAGATTACATGAAAAATAAAAGGAGTAAGCAGCCTCCATTTAATAATTACAACCCCAAATATATAAATAATCACCATACATTCATACATACATCAATCACATTGATTAGGGATTTTTCCATGATCACCACCCTTCCACGTAAGTAATAAATTCACAATTTAAAACTTAGGAAGGCACAATAAAAATTCTACGTTGAATCATATTCAGAATTTTTATATAAAATAAGATAGCCATAAATTTTCGATTCAAAATTGATTTAGTCTCAATTTTTGCTACGTTGATTAATTTATCATATAAAATAATCAACCTCCATTAGCCATGTAAGACGAACAATTCGTTAATACATATTGGCCATAGTATTGCAAAAATTGCAAAAAATCAATTAAATGCACGAAAACACCTAAGGATCGGCTCTGATACCACTGTTGGGATCCACGTAACACGTAGCGGAAATAAATAACAACCCATACATGTATCTCCAGAGGCGTACTTCGTGCATTTCAATCGAAAAAAATCACAAAGCCTCAAAGGGAGTAAATAGATTACCTCTCGTAGCGTGCTTGAACGGAGGTGTCGGTTCGATGTTCTTCGATCTCAGCCTCCACAAGTGTTAGGCATCTAGTTCGGACGCACCACCAATTGACGAACGGGGAGACGACGAATAACTCCACAACAATTGTGCTAGCAATATGCGGAATCAATATTCCGAACTTAGTATATTTTGCTCACTCAAGATTATGAGAATATAGAGAGTGTTTGTGTTCTTCTCTCTAAGCTCTCAAAAAATTTGCACACTCTACAAAATGTCTCTCTCCTTCAACCTCAAAACTCTTGCCATCCTTTTATAGCCAAAAATACCTTCCAATAAATTGTATTTAAAGATAGCACTAACAATTATAAATTCTATCTAAAAATAGCACTCACAAATAAATGACATTTAAAAATAGCACTAACAATAGCACTCACAATTTATAATACAAAAATGCTATTTAAAAATAGCACTAACAATTATAAATTCTATCTAATAATAGCACTCACAATTTATGATAAATAAATGCCATTTAAAAATAGCACTAACAATAGCACTCACAATTTATGATAAATAAATGTCATTTAAAAATAGCACTAACAATAGCACTCACAATTTATAATACAAAAAATGCTATTTAAAAATAGCACTAGCAATAGCACTCACAATACAAAAATGCTAAAAAAAAAAGGCACTAACAAAGGTGTTAAAAATAATAACCATTATTATTATTACAAGAGTTAAAGAGGTTACCAAACAGTACAAATATGCATAACGTATAAATACGTATGACGTATAAATACATAGAGCATACGTATACATCCGTGAAACCGGGGACTAATTGAAAGAAAAATGTGCAATTAAGCCCTTTTGGTAAAAATTGATTAAATTGGAGGGCAAATTGACCTAATTGCACTTTAAGACTTTAGAATCCAATGTCATAGCTTATAAAAAGTGAGAATTGAAAACTAAAAGACTCGAAAATGATTTTTTTTTTAGGCTCGGTTCGGGTTTATGTTTGTGAAGGAACATAGTGACCCGAGCCGAATTTTTGAGATTTAAAGTGACACACTTGAAGAGGAAATTAAAACAAAATTATCGAATATTTTTGGGTATTTTTCTGACCACGAATGGTATTTTTCTGATTTTTTGGGTATTTTTATAATTAAATAAACTCGAAAAATATTAAAAATACCGAAAAATATTTTTTGTTCAAAATTGGTTCCTAAGGTTAAACCAAGGCTTCCAAAGTTGATTTTGTGATTTTATGACCTTTTTTGATATTTTTAATTAATTTTAAAGAATAAAAATCACAATAATAAATGGTAAAAAAATCAGGTGTCAACACGCGTCTCAAAGACTGAAGACGCAGAATGGAAAAGACTGGTGGCAAATTTGCAATGATCACCACTGTCAATCCCCTCATAATTTCTGGGCCAAAAACAAGCCTTTTTCGGTCCACAATCCTACCAACATCATAACCCTGAAACAGTCTTCTCTGACTAAGACACTTGGGTTAACATATAGCTTAGCTCGAAGAGGTACGAGCAAGACTATTTCTTTCTCATTTTGCAGGGTTCTTGACTTGTAAACCCAGAGCAGATGGTGAAAACTTTCGTTCAATGGCCTCGACTCCAAAGCGGGTCCCCCTTGAAGACCAATACCAAGCCCAACATTACGGTCCCGTGGAAGACCTCCCAACCGATCAAAATGTAAGCGCTGCGAATGAGCCCAAAACCTAGGCACAGGTTAGTAGGGAATTGAGTGCATCCCCTATAAAGACCACTATCTCAAAACAGGTGAGAAGACCTCTTGAACGAGAAATATTCCAATTAATGTTTTGAACAAACTCTTTTTGGAATTTTTAAACCGTTGATCCAGATTTTCCGCGCAAGGAATTTGTGATCACATCTGTATGTTGCAAGAATGTTTTGGATAACCTCCAGCATCAAAGTGCACTTTTCATGACTAAAACTTAAGTCATAAAATTTTGTCGATTGGACAACCGTTGTCTTCCAAAGATTACTAACGTTTTCTTGGTGAAGAAAAATCTTTCGGGCTCAAACTTCTGCAGGATACCTGGAGAACCCAGCTCCCAGAATGTCGCCTCAACAGACTCAACTGAAGCTTTGTCAAAATAAAATCTTTCACTGCTTCGAAAAACTGAATTCTCGACAAACTTCGGGATCTCTGAAAAGATGGGAAGAAAAACCCTTTTAAAAGAAAAAGTCCTAGCTTGACGTGGAGAACCCTCGTCCTAGGACCCCTTTTAAAACAAAAATCAAGCAATCCCAGTAGACGTGGAGAACCCTCGTCTCGGGACCCTTTTTCAAAAATCAAACAGTCCTAGCATGACGTGGAGAACCCTCGTCCTAGGACCCTTTTTTCAAAAAATCAAACAATCCCAGTAGACGTGGAGAACCCTCGTCTCGGGATCCTTTTTCAAAAATCAAGCAGTCCTAGCATGACGTGGAGAACCCTCGTCCTAGGACCCCTTTTCAAAAAAATCAAGCAATCCCAGTAGACGTGGAGAACCCTCGTCTCGGGATCCTTTTTCAAAAAATCAGGCAGTCTTATCGGACGTGGAGAACCCTCGTCATGAGACCCCTTTTTCAAAATTCAGACAGTCCCATCGGGCGTGGAGAACCCATGATCCCGGAAGGATGCCTTGCTCTGTCAAGAAAAGCTCATAGGGTCATGTTTTGCAGGATCCCTGGAGAACCCAGGTCCCAAACTGATACCTTTTTAATGAAAAGTTTGCAGGTTTCAGCTTTCTATAGGATAATTGGAGTCCCCATATCCCAGAAAGGTACCTCGCATGTCGAAAGGACAATTCGGCCTTCTGCGAGATTTCAGGTAACCCCTAAATCCCAGGATAGCCTTCAGGTGAACCTAGAGTTAGGTAAACCTTCCAAAAGAGACCTTAATGATGTCAATCCTTAGGCGGAGCCTTTTAGTAGGCAAACCTTTTTCCCAAGACTGATCTACGAACGAACGATCGAGTCTCCGAGGCAGAGCCTTTTAGTAGGCAAACCCTTTCCCAAGACCGATCTACGAACGAACGATCGAGTCTCCGAGGCGGAGCCTTTTAGTAGGCAAACCCTTTCCCAAGACCGATCTACGAACGAACGATCGAGTCTCCGAGGCGGAGCCTTTTAGTAGGCAAACCTTTTTCCCAAGACCGATCTACGAACGAACGATCGAGTCCCCGAGGCGGAGCCTTTTAGTAGGCAAACCCTTTCCCAAGACCGATCTACGAACGAACGATCGAGTCTCCGAGGCGGAGCCTTTTAGTAGGCAAACCTTTTTCCCAAGACCGATCTACGAACGAACGATCGAGTCCCCGAGGCGGAGCCTTTTAGTAGGCAAACCCTTTCCCAAGACCGATCTACGAACGAACGATCGAGTCTCCTAGGCGCAGCCTTTTAGTAGGCAAACCTATTCCAAGACCGATCTACGGACGAACGATCGAGTCTTCGACTAGTCCCAACAAGACGGGATATGTCATTTCATAGGCGCAGCCTTTTAGTAGGCAAACCTATCCTAAGACCGATCTACGGACGAACGATCGAGTCTCCGACTAGTCCCAACAAGACGGGATATGTCATTTCATAGGCGCAGCCTTTTAGTAGGCAAACCTATCCTAAGACCGATCTACGGACGAACGATCAAGTCTTCGACTAGTCCCAACAAGACGGGATATGTCATTTCATAGGCGCAGCCTTTTAGTAGGCAAACCTTTTCCGAGATCGATCTACAGAACGATCGAGTCTCTGACAAACCCTACAAAACGGGCGCGTCATCCTTAGATTCCTATCAGTCCGGAGTCTCACCATGGTAGAAACCGCCATAAGGGTCAACTCAAGGTAGACACCGCCATAAGGGTCAACTCAAGGTAGACACCGCCATAAGGGTCAAAACTAAACTCAACGGTAGATACCGCCTGAAGGGTCAAATATGGTAGAAACCGCCATAAGGGTCAACTCAAGGTAGACACCGCCATGAGGGTCAAAACTAAACTCAACGGTAGATACCGCCTGAAGGGTCAAATATGGTAGAAACCGCCATAAGGGTCAACTCAAGGTAGATACCGCCATAAGGGTCAAAACTAAACTCAAAGGTAGATACCGCCATAAGGGTCAACTAAATGGTAGAAACCGCCATAAGGGTCAACTTGATGGTAGAAACCGCCATAAGGGTCTTTTGAATGGTAGAAACCGCCATAAGGGTCAACTCAAAGGTAGAAACCGCCATAAGGGTCAACTGAAGGTAGATACCGCCATAAGGGTCAAAATCAAACTGAAGGTAGATACCGCCTAAAGGGTCAAATATGGTAGAAACCGCCATAAGGGTCAACCGATGGTAGAAACCGCCATAAGGGTCAACCAATGGTAGAAACCGCCATAAGGGTCAACTTGATGGTAGAAACCGCCATAAGGGTCAACTAATGGTATGACCTACCATACAGGTCAGAGCTTAATCTCCCTAGGATATTCTGAACGAGTCCTAGGTATCTTCTTGAAAGTTGTCGCAACCGGCAGCATCTGACAGGTGAGCTTCAGGTAAGCCTCTCTCACTCCGGCCCATGTTCGAATTGCAAGAGTAAACCGGTGATTAATTTGAGCATTCATCAAAAGACTTAAGGGTCCGATGTCATGGCATTTCTTTTCCCCAGTCGAGTCGGTTAAGATCCAGGTGTCATTTTGTCTTTGAAAGCAACCTCTGACGAGCTCACTCTCAAAGAGGGGCAGCTGTTGACACCTGATTTTTGACCATCCGTTATTATAGTTTTTTATTTCTAAAATTAATTAAAAATATCAAAAAAGGTCAAAAAATTGCAAAATCAACTTTGGAAGCCTTAGCCTAGCTTTAGGAACCAATTTTGAACAAAAAATATTTTTTGAATTTTTTAATATTTTTTGGAATTTATTTAATTATAAAAATATCCAAAAATAGAAAAAATACCATCCGTGGTCAGAAAATTACACAAAAATATTCCGAAATTTTATTTTAATTCTGTATTTAATATTTTCACTTTTTATTAGGGAAATGTGGCTTGTTTCATGGGGTTCCTTCACAAACCTAATCCCGAACCGGGCCTAAAAAATCCTTTTCGAGTCTTTTAATTTTCAATTCTCGGTTTTTATAAGCTATGACATTGGACTCCAAAGTATTGAAATGCAATTGGGTCAATTTGCCCTCCAATTTGATCAATTTTAGCCAAAAGGGCTTAATTGCATAAAAATCTTTCAATTTAGTCCCCGGTTTTACAATTTTTGAAATTAAATTTCACACGGGCACACCCATTAAAATTAAACACCTCTACCCAACAGTTTTCATCATGCTGAATCCATTGGTGGGCTCAATTTTGGCTAATTCGATCGTTTAGGCCTTCGATTTGGCGAAATTAAATTTAGGATCCTAGGGACAATTTGGGGTTTTCACAGAATTTCAATACATTGATTCACGAAAATACCCATATTTGATGGAAAACATGTCAAGGAATCCGATTTTGCCATCAATTTCATGAAAAGGGGTCATTTGGGGGGTCAATTTGGCGATTTGGCCGAACCGGGCCGGTCGGGTCCGACCCGACCCGACCCGACCCGGGTCTGCAAGGCTTGCACAGAATGTGCAGCAAGCCGTGGGAGGAAACAAAAAAAAACAGGGGAACGTGGGCATGCGGGTTTTCGAGAAAAACAAAGGCGAACGAGCGTGGGGGACAGAAGAGGGAGACCCATGCTCGTGTTCTGAACGTGGAGTAGGCACCGAGGTCGCCGGTCGGCCATAAAAATCGGCGGGATTCTCGGTTTAAGAGGGGAGGGAGGCCGAGAGAGAGGGGGTTTTTTTTTAGCGAGTTTGGGAGAAACCGGAGGTCGACGAAGCTTCCCCGGACACCACGGGACCTCAGCAGAGCTTCAGCCATCGCCGTCGAGCCCGGAGCAGGTCGGTATTCTCTCCCGACCTCCATTTCTCGCGCGCCTATAACGTGTTCGACGAAATGCCTGAATGAGGGCTTGACATTTTGGCTCTCGGCCGTGCTATCCCCGAGCTCTATTTGCGCGAAAACCGCCTTTAAGCTTCATTAGAACTTGTTATAAGCTCATTTCCGTGTTTATTTTGCATTGGAACCATGCCGGGAGCGATGGCCGGAGTTCGATGTGCTCGGGCCGAACCGAGAGCTTACGCCGGCGAAGCCGGAGGTCGCCGACCATCGAGGGACCTCAGGTAAGTCCCTAAAACTCCTTTAGATGCCATGTGAATGCCTAGAATCGAGTTTAAACAAATAAAAATTTTTCGCGAATTCTTCGCCGGAGCCGGTCCGGTTCGCCGGTTTTTAGCGTATTCATGGCTGCGTTTTTTGTTGTATATTGATGCCGAGAGTCTAAGGAGTCGAATGCCGCAAGAACGGGCGAAAAATACCAAGTTTCGGGCCCGTTTCGCAATTTTCCGGCGACCTCGCCGGAATTTTTACTATTCCCGCCGGATTTTTCACTGTTCATCGTCTTCTCCGGCGACCCTCCGGCCGGTCAACGGTCAACGGCCGACGTGGCGTGCCACGTAGGCAGCCACGTCAGCCGGGTGGGGTCCGGTCCGCTTATTTTCAAATAAAACAAACGGACGGCCACGATCGCGACACGTGTCGCGATCCTGGATTTTTTGGAAAATTAAATAAATGATTTTCGAATAATCGATCCGGCGGACGAGGATGTGCCACGTGGCTCACTGAGGGACATCCGATCTTGTACAAGATCGGACGCACCAGAGGAGGCCACGTGGCACGCTCTAGAGCGTCCGATTTGTAGGTTTTTCTAAAAAAGAAAATAAATTAATTTTTGATCCGACGGCTATTATTGAGCCACGTGGCTCTCTGTGGGTCGCTCGATCTAGTGGAAGATCGGACGCACGAGACGAAGCCACGTGGCATAACGTGGACCGTCCGATCCGGGGAATTTTCGGATAATTAAATAAAATACATAAAAAATTAAAAAAATTATAAAAAATAAAAAAAAAATGCTTTAAAAAATAAAACGGTGTCGTTTTAGACCGGTGTCGACCCCTAGGGTCGGGCCGGGCGCCCGAGAGGCTCGGGCCGGGTTTGACCCGGCCCGGAAAATATTTTTAAATATTAAAAAATTCAGAAAATAATAAAATAATCAAAAAATCAATAAAAAATAAAAAATCATAAAAAATTCAAAAAATTAGGAAAATTCAGAAAAATTCTAAAAAATTCCAGAAAATAGGAAATGGCCACATTCAACTGGCCACGACCTGTTTCGGGTCATTTGACCCCCGATCTTTTCAAAAATGACGGTTTTGCCCTTCCGGCAAACTGTCTTCCAAAAAAATTCCAAAAATTCAGGAAAATCCCAAAAAGTAGGAAATGGCCACAAACAACTGGCCAAGGCTCATCCCGGGTGTTTTGAACCCCGAACTTTCTTAAAAATGACGATTTCGCCCTTTGGGCGAATCGTCTTCCAAAAATTGAAGAAAAATCAAGAAATTCCAAAAAATTCTCAAAAATGGGAAATGGCCACAATCAACTGGCCATGGAATATTTTGGGTAATTAGGTATCCAAACCTTCCAAAAATGACGATTTTGCCCTTCGGGCTAATCGTCCCCGAATCTTCCCATTTTACCCCTAGCCCTAAATCACATCTTCCCTAAGCCCTTATGGCTATACTAGGAGGCCAATGATTGAAATTGATGTGCATTGACATGATTTATTTATGCACTTGACTTGCGCTTTCATTATATTGATTGTGATTGATAGGAATAGTCTTCCAATTTGCATGAAACCTTGAATCAAATCTACCTCACCTGAAATTGCGTCTGCATGAAATCTTAATTAGGAAAATCACTCGCGTTAGGTACCGAAAGTGCGTTGGTAATGACACCGACGTAACCAAGTCCCCGAACCCAAAATCTCTGGTCCCGCAGAACTGATCGATCTCTCCCAATCGGTCAGTAAGGTTTCCGGTCTACCCTCCAAGAAAGACCGGTGGCGACTCCAAATGCATGCACAAGTTGCACATGCCACCACGACCACACTGAAGGTCGAAAGCGATCGACTCTTATCGTCGAATCCCTCAAAAGACACTCCCGCCGCGATTTGGTATGGGCCTGGGAGGGCCCGCGCCGATCTGAGGCCCACGATCCACATTTCAGAGTGGGGGGTCGCGATCGGTAATCCATTAGCCGCGTCCGTTGATTTCGGACGGGTCGCGACAAATGGCCGAAAGGAATCTAGGTGGTCGAAGACAGAGTGCTCGTGGAGGCCGGGAGCGTGGAGTCGTTCCTGATGCAGATGAATAGCCGCGTCTGAGAGACCTACGAGATATAGAAAACGAAGAGCTACGGAGACGAAAGCAGGATTTGAAGAGACAACTTGCGCGGGCGCTGAGAAGGAAAATCCAGCGATTGGAGCGACGACTTGCGCGAGCGGGGTTGGACTTTCAATCCAAAAAATATCCGATCGTTGATGAATATCCAATCGTTGATGAAAATCCGATCATCGATGAATATCCAATCGTCGATGAAAATCCGATCGTTGATGAATATCCGATAATCGATGAATATCCGATCGTCGATGAAAATTCCATCTTTGATAAAGATCTACTCTTTGATGAAGATCCAATCTTTGATGATGATCCAGCCTATGATGAAGATAGACTTCCAATCTATGACGAATCTGATGGAGAACACGTGGATGCGGATCCGGCTTGTTATGGAAATCCAGTTTATGATGGTGACCCAGTCTACGATGAATCTGATGGTGAATCAGACAGAGAACAAGAGGATGCAAATCTGGGGCTAGGAGCGAATGATGTTGCCGAGTACGAAGGTTCATTGATTGATGATTTCGCTGTGGCTACACTTCCAACGGATGAAAAACGTGCTACTGCGTTTGTTGACGATGAAGATTACAATGACGAAGCCGAAGGTATATCGGGAGAGCATCAGCATGGATCCTTTGACAATCTTAATTCTGTGGATGTGTCGATTCCATCAGAACCAGGATCATCCATTGGGGCTGCTATTGCATCTTCTGTGACAATTTCACCAGGTATAGTGCGTACAGTAAACTTTTCTTGGGCATGGGATTGTCCAGAAGTAAGCTTTATGCGGGGGAAGACATATCACAGGAGGTATACCAAATTCTAATGTACACATGGAGACGCTACGGCAAACATTGCGCATGATGCAATCCTCGAACATGGGCAATGGGAGTCCCAGATAGAAACCTGGCAGAGACCTGTTCTTGAGGACAAGAGGCTTCCTGAATGGTACCTTATCACTCTCTGCAATGAACTCTATTATCTTAATTCTGGGGGAACAGTTTGGACAGATGGATCACCTCCAATTTGTAGTTTGGTTAGCCTTGAAGAAAGAAAGTTCTCCCTTGACAAGTTTAGATCCCATTTGGAGCAATCAATTGATGTCACTTCTCGACCTGAGACTGCTGTTGATATATTAGAAAGAATGATCTCAGTTTTTGTGCAAGTACATACTCCTGTCGCATCTAATTCTGCTTTCGGCACAAATTTGCTTCAAGAAGGAGAAGAAAACATTGGTCAATTTCTTTATTTTGAAGGAATAGAATATCATGATGGCGAAGTTCTTGAGGCAGTCAATGAGGTGTTCTTGAATGTGCTGGATAACTATATCAAGTGGTGTAGACACTTGCGGATTCGACTTACTTGGAATAAGCTTGAAGATATGTTTTCAGAGAATTTCTTGGATCTTAAGCTGATGTATTACTTGATTCATTGGAGAGGCCGTCCTGGACGAAGTAGATTTCACGATATTGAAGACGAGATTGCAATCAATGAAGATGAACCAGATTCGAGGATGTCCAAAAAAAAAAAATCAGATTCGAGGACGAATCTTTTTTCTAGCAGGGGGGGATGATGTACCTAGGACCGGCAGACAGAATCAGTCAACGATATCGGATTGGGCTCAAATTCGGTCGATTGAAGCGAAACGGTCGTCTGATCATTACTCGGTGCCGTTGGCATTGGATTTTGGCAATTCGGGGTCGTTTAGATGGATTTCCGGGCATTTTCTATTTTTAGACAATTTTATAATTTAATGGTATTTTTGTAATTTTTGCGTTATCTTTTGTCATTAGGGTTGACACCTATATAAGGTCGTCTTTAGGGTTTTGTGAGCATATTATTGAATATTGAGAATATCACGATTTGATATCGTTTTGAGTGAACAGTGATTGTTCCTCGTTTATCGAATTCAATTCTTCTGGTTAGCATTGGTTTCTATCGCGCTTCGGCATCAGGCATGGTTGATTATATTCACTCTGATTTGTGGGGACCTGTACAAGTTACATCTAAAGGTGGTGCAGTTTATCTTCTGACATTTATTGATGACTTTCTAAGAAAGTCTGGGTTTATTTCTTGAAGCGTAAAAGTGACGTCTCGTAGAAGTGGAAGATATTGATTGAAAATCAAACTGGTAAGAAGATAAAGCGTCTCAGAACAGACAATGATCTTGAGTTTTGCAGAGGTGATTTTAATAAGTACTGTGAAGATTCAGGGATTGTTCGACATCGAACAGTCAGGTATATGCCTCAGCAGAATGGGGTGTCGGAGCGCATGAACCGAACATTTTTAGAAAGAACTAGATGTATGCTTTCTAATGCTAGACTTGATAAAGATTTCTGGGCTGAAGCCGTGAACACGGCATGTTATTTGGTGAATCGTTTTCCTTCTACTGCAATTGAATGTAAGACTCCAAACGAGGTATGGTTTGATAAACCTTTCGATTATTCTGTATTGAAAGTATTTGGACGTCCCGCTTATTATCATGTAAAAGATGGTAAGCTTGAACCTAGAGCCAAGAAAGGTATTTTTATTGGTTATACATATGGGGTTAAGGGATATAGATTGTGGTGTTCTGACCCCCAGTCACCAAAGTTTATAATTAGTAGGGATGTTACTTTTGATGAAAATTTTATGCTAGATCAAGGAAAAGTTGTTGAGTATACAGATATTCAGGAAGAGAATATAGCGAAAGAGGTGGAGTTTAGTGTAAAGCATCCACAAAGAACCTCTGAAGACATTCTTATTCAGCCAGAAAGTGACAGTGAGCAACAAGACTCAAATTCGATTAAAGAAGAAGTAGAAGAAGTTGAACAACCTCAGACTTTAGCTGCATGGAGAGCTAAAAGACAAATTAAGCCTCATCAAAGGTATGATTTTGCTGATTTGGTAGCATATGCTCTTACAGTTGTTGAAGAGCTTGGTATTGAAGAATCTTCTACGTTTCATGAAGCTACTATTTGTTCTAAATCTGAGAAGTGGCTTGTTGCGATGAATGAAGAGATGGAGTCTCTTCATAAGAACCAAACTTGGGATCTTGTGAAATTGCCTAAGGGCAAAAGAGCAGTTGGATGCAAGTGGATTTTCAAAAGAAAAGAATGAATTATAGGGGTTGAAGATGATAGATTCAAGGCACGTTTATTAGCGAAGGGCTTTAGTCAGAAGGAAGTGATCGACTTCAATAAAGTGTTCTCTCCAGTTGTGAAACATAGTTCCATTCGTGTGTTGCTCGCTTTAGTAGCCGTTTATGATCTAGAACTTGAGCAACTTGATGTCAAGACTGCATTTCTGCATGGCGAACTTGAGGAGACAATCTATATATCTCAACCTGAGGGATTCATTATTGAGGGTAAATAAGATCAAGTTTGCAGGTTGAAACGCTCTTTGTATGGTCTCAAGCAATCTCAACGACAATGGTACAAGAGGTTTGATAGCTTTATGTTAAATCATGGCTACTCGCGAAGTGCGCATGATAGTTGTGTGTACTATAAAAAATTGTGTGATGATTCTTTTGTTTATCTGCTATTGTATGTGGATGACATGCTTATTGCAGCGAAGGACATGTCAGAAATACAATTGTTAAAGAAGCAACTTAGCAGAGAATTTGAGATGAAGGATCTTGGAGCTACCAAGAAAATTCTAGGTATGGAAGTTATACCATACGAGTATATTGACAAAGCGCTTGAATGTTTCGATATGAAGAATGCTAAACCGGTAAGTACTCCTTTGGCGTTCCACTTTAGACTTTCTACTTCTTTGTCACCTAAAACCAAAGAAGAAGAAGATGAAATATCTCGAGTTCCATATTCTAGTGTTGTGGGTAGTCTTATGTATGCTATGGTGTGCACTCGTCCAGACATTTCCCAGGCAGTTAATGTTGTATGGCAAATCCGGGTAAAGCTCACTAGCAAGCAGTGAAGTGGATTCTTCGATATATCCGGGGTACCTCAGATGTTGGTTTGGTCTTTGATAGAGGTTGTGATACAAGGCATTCAGTTGTTGGCTTCGTTGATTCTAACTATGCAGGTGATCTCGATAAAAGGAGATCTTTGACAGGTTATGTTTTTATGCTTGGTGGTTCCGCAGTTAGTTGGAGAGCAACTTTACAAGATACAATTGCTTTATCTACTACCGAAGCAGAGTACATGGCAGCAACGGAAGCAGCAAATGAAGCTCTTTGGTTGAAGCGTTTGGTTACATAACTTGGGGTGAAGCAGGATGGAGTCTCCGTTATCTTTTGCGATAACCAAAGTGCGATTCAGTTGACCAAGAACGCGATGTATCGCGAGAGAACGAATTACATTGATATTCGTTATCACTTTGTGCGTGATGAGGTTGCTAAAGGTACAGTAACAGTGAAGAAAGTACTTACAGCGAATAATCCAGCAGATATATTGACTAAACCAATTCCTTTGACCAAGTTCAAGCATTGTTTGGATTTGGTTGGTGTTCTCACCATTTTGAGTTGCTTAGGCGGTATTGATGACGGTTCATCCCTTGTTTCCTACATCGAGGTGCTCACGTAGGCTTAGGGGTGTGCACGGTTAATTCTGCCATTTGGCGGGTGATCTTGTGTGGTCACTCTTGAAGGTGATGGAGAGTGGTCTTGTGACGTTTGGCAAAATGCTCTTTTGGAGATTTGAAGTCAATGTGAAGATTTGTTATATTATGACTTCCAAATTTGTGATAAGGTTATTTTGGACCATTCATTTTGTATTAGGGTATCTTATATGGGGGCTATAAAAAAGATATCTTGGATATCTCATGGGGATGTTTACTTTAGCTTCTGCCCCGAAACCCTTTGTTTTTGCTTTCTTCTTGTCAGATCTTTCGATCTTTGATTGTACACTTGTACTCTTTATTAAAGATACTGAAACTCCTCTCTCCAGTGGTTTTTCCCGTTTTGGGTTTTCCACGTATATCGTGTGTCGTGCTTTATTTTGCTTTCATCCTTCTTATTACGCGCTTGAATTTGCGCGTCTCTTGGCGTTTCCGCAACAGTTATAATAATAATAATTTGGACGAACTCCAGAATAATATGAGGGATTCGACGTAGTGACTCTGCCTTTGACAGAGAACCTTCTTTGTAGACTGAATTCTACTTTCCTTGTACTACAAAAAAGAAGAAGAAGAAGAAGAAGAAGAAGAAGAAGTCATCGAAAAAAACGTGACGAAGAATTTCGACGAAATGTTTCTGACCATTAAACCTTGTCGTCTGGACCTTGTCGATTTGGGTCTCTTCTTTAATATTAGAACATTATTATATTATAACAAAATAACGAGAGAGAGAGGGGGGGTTGTCGAATCTATATTATCGATTGTAAAGGGCGCGCATGGCAATACTTATGCAAAAGAAATCATTTCTGAAGTTGAAGTTGATTTTTCAATTTTTCCATCAAAAGTTAATTTCTGATCAAAGAAAGCTATTTGATAAAAATTTTACTTCTGAAATTTTTAATTTTTTTAACATTATTAAGAAAATCTTCGGCGGTGGTGGTCGGTGGAGGATGGCAGCCGACGATCGGTGACCGGCGGCCGACGGCGGACGGGCGGGCAACCGGCGGCGGCCGGCGGGCGTTGGTCGGCGAAGACCGGTGCAGTTTAAGAAGTGATTTCTTTTTGAGAAGTTACAATTTTTAGCTTCTCAAAGTAGGAAAGTACTTATGGAAGTGATTTCTCAATATTTTTACCAAACGTTTTTCAACTTCAGAAGTACTTTTGAAGCGTCTTTACCAAACGGATTTCAGCTTCAGAAGCACTTCAAAAGCATAAATTCTGCTTCTAAAGTGTTACCATGCGCGCCTAAAGTTGTCGAAAGAAGATGTCATCGAATTCCAGAAGAAATGCTGACGTTGTTTACCAACTAATATTATAATATTATAAAAAAAAGAGGAATTCTGATGCAGTGGCCGTACCATCGTCCATGGACTTTTTTTGATCGCATTTTACTTTCTTTAGAATATTATTAAAATTAAAAGAAGGGGGAAAGATGTTCCCGGAGGTAGGTTCTTCCGTGAACGTTGTCGAGTGTTTCTTTGGTCCGTCGAACTTCAATTATTGATTATTTCTAGTGTAAAAATAAAATAATATTATTATCCCTCAGCGAATATGGTTACCGAATTCTTGCAGCTGTTGCTCATGGGTCAACTTTATCATTTGACTATGACATGATTTGTGCTTTTTGACGTGCTCATGTTTTGAATTGCGAAGATGATGTGTGAATAGGCATATGCTTAACAAAATGATGTATGAAAATATTTATACATGACGAATCGAAAAGAAAGATAATTTGAATTCAAGCATTTCATGAGCATATTTTTGCATGATAAATGAAAAAGACTATGTTCCGTCGACCACTCGAGGTGGCGACGATGCCGCGGAGTTGGGATGCCCCGAGAGTGTGTCGGGATGCTGCGGAGTGGCAATACCTCGTGTGTCGAGATGCCCCGTGAGCGGATATTGCGGGATGCCGTGGAGTTGCAATGCTCTGTGTGTCGGGATGCCCCGAAAAGAGAGTAGGGATGTCTCGGGAGTCGGGATGAAAGTAAAGATGTTTATGCATGTTCATGTTCATACCTTGATACATGATAATGACGCACTAGGTGATACTGGTGCATTGTGATGTAATATGACATTGGCATGCATCGTATGTGCGATATAATGATACGTCATCATTGAAGAAATTCATGCGTATGCTCATGCATTTATATAATTTACTCTGAATGCGTGTGATTGTGAATTCCAGATTGAGTGGTAAGAAGATCACATACCTTAGACTTAGAGATCTCATTTACTGGGCTTTGGCTCACTCTTTATTTTTCAGATATGTAGGATGGATCACCGGCCACCACTTTTTGAATCCGCAATACATGTAGAATATATTTATGAAGATGTTTATGTTCCTGAAGAAACTATGACGTATACTAAGTGTACCTCTTATGTTTGGATCGACGTTGGACTTGCGGAATGGGTCCCTCATCTTTATGTCACCTGGTATTTTAATAGCGAGGGCAATTTAGTAGAATCGATTAGAGGTTTTGACGGTCCTCCGGGATTCAACGATGATGGCATATTCATAGGCGAAGTCGTCGACTCGTAGTTGTTGATCGCCGCTCTTAGAGGCAGGCTTTTTGGCAATGGAGGGGTGAAATAGAGGAGATAGGTGACCCTACCCTTTTTCTCAGGTCCATGTACTTGTAGGGTGTTTCTATCCATGTATGTAAAACTTAAATTATGTTATGTAAATTTGGTAAACTAGAGATACAAAATAATTGATGCATATGTATTTAGCAAACTTGCGCGATTTCGTGTCCGGGATGATGATATGAAATTTTATTTATGCTTCCGCATGCGAACATTACTAAAATAAATTAAAGTGCACGTGTAACGCGTGACGTTCTGGGGCGTCACAGAATACGGCCATGGCATGATGGTCAGTGGTGATTGCGGAGAATGAAGAATGCGGTACGACGCAGGCAACTGGTGGGGCTTTGCCGACGGTGGCGATCAAGCGACGGTGGGAGGAAGAAGAGTTGAAGGAAGAAAAGGGCAAAAGGGCATGAGATGAGATAGCAGTCCATGTCACTTATCTCGGCCAGTCAACGTGGCACGTCAGCTGACAACACAAGACAAGGTGCGGAACAACTACACATTGATCCGATTTTGAAAACTTTAGGGGCTGGATTGATAAATTTGTTTTCTTTTTAGGGTTCACATTGCACATAAGAGAAAGTCTGAGTAACTCTGTGTGTCATTCTCTTCTTTCTTTTCCCTCACTTGCAAAAAAAGAGTTAGAAATAACGTCTCGCATCATTGCATGCGGCAGGAGAAAACAGTATTCACGGCACAAGGACATAAGTAAGTACTCATGCAAACAGTTAACACTCGATGACATTGAGTTTGTTCGATAACCTTAAATAGAATTGACTTAGATTGTTCGGTTAAGTCAGAAATCCACTTAATTTTGTAATTAAGAGAAGGGTTAACTAATTCGTTCGATTAAAAAAGATCATTGATGGTATTAGGATCTTGTTAAACGGATTGATCAAACCGACCAATAATTGTTTGATTCTATATTTAATAAGGAATTATTGATATTCACAATCCATTTTAGATTATCAACCATATTTTCGACGCTTAAAATTTAAATTTCCAAAACCTAATTTTTGTTTTACCAAGCTTGCCCTAAAAGTCTAAGCAAATAGTAATAACCATCAATCAACTCTAGATGTCCCTTAATAATTCATGGTCTCGTGAGGCCCGGCCGCGAGGGAGCCCAACCAAGCCAAGGCTGCGGCGAAGGTGCACATAAGTTATTTTGCGTAACTATTTTCGTAGGCTATGATGAAAGTATTGTCGCAGGCTATGATGAAAGTATTGTCGCGACCTAAAAATCAATTTTAGGTTAATCGGATTATCGGGCAAGTTATCGAGAACTTACCTAATGCGGATCCTCCCAAACCCTACCGAATGGCAACACGGGAAAAATTAGAATAAATGAGGAGTCGCCACTAATCGTTCGAGGTAGGTCGATTAGAAACCTAGGTGAACTAGCGGGAGAACTAATTCACCGCTGCGAACCAGAGATTTTTGGATCCGGGGATTTGGTTACGCTAATCGACTTAGACTAACGCCCTTTCGGTACCTAGATTCCTTTTGTTTTGAATTTTTCTTGAAAAAATTGATGACTCGGTAATCGAATCAAGGCTTTTGCTTTTTCCAATTTTTTTTGTTTTTTGTTTTTTTATTTCTTTTTTGTTTCAATTAAAAGAAAAATAAATGAATTACTGATGCAATGCATGACCTAAAACTATATGACATACGACGAATTATTAAAAAGTATAAAACTTCAAATAATCGAAAATTACACACAAAGAATCAACTGACTCGAAATTCAAAAAAATAAAATAAAATAAAAAGCAAATTCGAAAATACACTTTAATAATTCTGAAAATCCTAAAAAAAAAACTAAACGGAATTTTCTTTGAGGCGCTTGTCATCTGGATCTTGCTGGGCTTGGGCCGCCATCTGATCCTGGACATCTCCCTTCTTGTAAGGCCCACGCTTTGGAGCGGTTCTGATAGCCCATCGCCTCTTCTTGATCTTCCCTATGACCAGACTCTATTAGGCCCATAACATCGGGCTTTTCCTAGTCCATCTAATCCTAATTAACTGAAAATTACATTACAAATGAAATGGCATGGGAGACATGGGATGACATGCGAGATGACATGGCAATATGCAGAATGAATTGATCATCATTTTTTTTTTAGAAATTCGAAATTTGCTAACCAAAGACCGAACTCGCCATTTTTATTCATTTTGTTTGTATTTTTTGAAAATTATGTCCATTTTCCCATTAAATTCGAGGATCAATCTAGGATTTGTCGCCAATCACTATCAAAGATATTCGCGCGCCTTCCATGTTTGGAAATCGGGATCGACATCTACTAAACGCGCCTTCTTTATAAAAACGTGATCGGATTCCAAATTTCTTGATTCGAATATTTCCTTACCGAAGCCTTTCCAAAAAAATATTTGCACGCCTTCCATATTTTGAGAACCGGGATTGCTATCAATTAAACGCGCTTTCCTTTAAAAAAGGGTGATCGGATTCAAAACTTCATAATTTGAATTTTTCCTTATCGAATGAGATCGGTTTGAGACGGGAAACTAACCTAGATAAGGCAACGACAATATTTCAATCAGAAAAATCGAATCCAATCAATTTCCATTAATTAGGCAAGCAATCACACCAACATGGCAAGAATTCGACAATCCGAAAAAAATCAAATCCTTATTTCCAAAAATTCAACCTTGCCGATTTAACAATTTTTTTGTATCAAGCCCGGCAAATCGCACCCGCGGGGTGAGGGGCTAGACTAGCCATAACTTGACTTTTTATTTAGCAAAAAGAGCTTTTGATTTTATTAGCGATTCGCGATACAGGCAAAAAAAAGACTAAACTCAGCTAAGTCAAATTAAACGGCCATGACAAATCAAATCGATATCTATCAAAATCGGGATTTAGAATTTGTACCTAAGCCGGGCTTCCTTTCCGTCTTCGAGTTAAGCACCGCCAAGATCAATTCGATATCCTGCGGAAAAAAAGAAACGATGATAGAAACTCGCCAACGCCGAGGATGATGGCGATGGATGGCCGACGTTGAGACAATTTAAATCTTGGGACTCCGAACAAATTCCTTTGAGCAATCCACCGAGGGAAAGTTGCACGTATGCCCCCTGGATAGCCGCTCTCCAACGGTCCGGATGAGCGTCGAGATGTATGGCGGATGGCACGGCTTGATTTCCTAGATAGCGGCTCAATTATCCTCCGAACAGCAGCCAAGTCTCGAGAGCGCGGTCGATCTCTCAACGAGAAAATGGAATTTCCCGATCTTCGTGGTGGGATCGTAAGCTTCGACAATGAAGCTGAGTGTGAGGGAAATTGTGAGAGAGTGATGAGAGATGTCAGGGAGTGATCGCGAGAATGGGGTAAGATGAGAGTAAAAAATTCTAGCTCTGACCGAGAGAGAGAATTCGTAATCGTGATGGGTTGATGATGTGCGAGAGAGAGAGAAGTCGGCCAGAGAGGGAATGGCGAGAGGAAATGCGAGAGTGGGAGAGAGATCGAGATGAAGAAAGGGTTGATGTCAGAAGAAAAAAAATTATGAGGGCCAGAGAGAAGCTATGAAAGATTGCGAGAAAGTGATGGCCAGAATGAGATGATGGTGATCGTCCAAATGGCATGCAACAGAGACCAATGAGGATGCTCCAATCGTGGGAATCAAAGAGCATCCGACCTCCAAGGAAGAGGTCTGTGATCGTCGCCGAAGGAGGGAGAGTTGAGAATGAGAGTCTGCGTGAGGCGGGGGAATGTCGAAATTTTTTTTTGTCGTCCTCGTAATCCTAGGCTTAGTGAGATATATATAGAGGATATTAGAGTTACACCCTTAGGGTTTAATCCTAGCGGTTGACTCTACGGATTTTCGACGCGATATCCACCGTAGGATCATAACTCGACGATTCTTGAGTAACCCTATCGGGCTAGGGTTTCTCAAGATGGGCTCATTCACGCGGACTTAAGGCCTAAGTGGGTTTTAATTAATTAAACGAATAATTAATTAAAAGCCTTATTTTCACAAAATTAAAATGGACCGAATGAGATTTTAAATCGATGCCATTATAATTTCCGGTAATTCCCCCTTTCATGATCGAAAATTCTCAAAATCGATTCCGATTCCGCTGCCTGTTAAATTCTGCTCAATCGAGATCGCTTGCGACTGATTGCCAATGCATGACAGACAAATGAAATATGTAATGCATGAATTTTTTTTGCGAGAATTAGGATTAACTCTCATTTTATGAAATAAATGAATTTTTTAAAAATTAAAATTTAGGTGCTAACAAGTATTTTTCATTCATTTATTTTTGCAAGCGATATAAACAATCTGATGCAAATATTGCGTGACATTTATGCATCTTTTATTTTTAGGCAATTTTATATTTTTAGGATATTTTTGTAATTTTGCGAATCTTATTGTCATTAGGGTTAGGGCCCTATATAAGCTTGTTTCAAGGGTTTTGAGAGCAGTTTTGAACATTTGAATAATATACGATTTGATATCGTTTCTGAGAGAACAGCGATTGTTCCTCATTCTATCGATTTTGTTCTTCATCGCCTTCTTTCTATTGTGTTTCGGCATTATTTGGTATCAGAGCACAGGTTGCTTGAAATCAATGGCTGAATGGAATCGATGTGGTCGAAGACAGCGTGCTCGTGGAGGCCGGGAGCGTGGAGTCGTTCCTGATACAGATGAACAGCCGTGTCTGAGAGACCCGCGGGACATAGAAGTTGAAGAGCTGAGAAGACGAAAGCAGGATTTGCAGCGACGTCTTGCGGAGGCAGGGCTAGACGCGCAATCCGAAGAAGGAGCGGAATTTGCTGACTCATCCGATGTTGAAGAAGAGGACGACAATCCTTTCGAGGATTTGAACCAGGGACGGAATCGAGGAGTACGACTTGGAAGTCAGTCCACTTTTCTTAATTTCAGGATGAAGATCGAGATTCCCGAGCTTCAAGATCCAATCTTTGACAAAGATCCGATTTTTGAGCAAGATCCGATTCTTGATCAAAATTACTCGTTCGCCGCGTTCGTGGATTCGGTCTATGAAAATCCAGTCTACGATGAATCTGACGGAGAACAAGTGGATGCGGATCCGACTTGTTATAAAAATCCAATCTTTGACGAAGATCCAGAATTTGACGAAGATCCAATTTTTGATAAAGATTCAGACTATGATGAAGATAGACTTCCAGTCTACGATGAATCCGATAGAGAACCAGAAGATGCGGACCTAGTAGCGATGGTAGAAGCTTTCGTGTCGGTGAAGGGCGGCGAGGTAGGCGATGGAGGCGCGAAGGAGGTCGATGAGACTGTCGACCCAGAGCAATTGATGGAATTGGCGTCCGATCAGCACAACAATCAGAAGCTTTCCTCTTTATCTGTCTACTGTGATCGACCCGATTGGCTTGAGTTATGGGCAGAAGTTGAATTCAGTGACACGCTGGACAAGTTGAAAGCTGATGTTGATGATGAGAGAAATTCGACAAAGAAAGTTTGGGGAGTTGATCTTATGTCTTGTCCAGAAGATTTCAGGTCAGAGTTTCTCAAGTTAATTGGTGCACCTATAATACATAAGTTTTCAGATTGCTTGCTAGTCAGGTGAAAAGAAACCGAAGGATTGACTGCATTGACAGATGTCAGTATCCTTCTCAAAGCAACCAATTCTCTTAATGTTGCACGCTATGTTGTGTCTGTTTTAAGAGAATGGTGTGAGGATGTCTTTTTATTCAAGATACAAAAATCTCATATTGCTGTGGCATACCAAGAGGTTCCTAAGGAAGGAGAAGTCCGAGAGAACAAGCAGAACATGAAGTATAGGCGCATGAAAAAAGTCTTTCAAAAGATGTTCGTATCGATGAAGATGAAGCAGATTCGAGGACGAATCTTTTTTCTAGCAGGGGAGGATGATGCACCTAGGACCGACAGACAAAATCAATGCACCTAGGATCGGCAGACAGAATCAGTCAACGACATCGGATTGAGCTCAAATTCGGTCGATTGAAGCGAAACGGTCGTCTGATCAATACTCGGTGCCGTTGGCATTGGATTTTGGCAATTCGGGGTCATTTAGATAGATTTTCGGGCATTTTTCTATTTTTAGGTAATTTTATAATTTAATGGTATTTTTGTAATTTTTGCGTTATCTTTTGTCATTAGGGTTGACACCTATATAAGGTCGTCTTTAGGGTTTTGATGACAGATTATTGAATATTGAAAATTGTACGATTTGATATCGTTTTTGAGTGAACAGTGATTGTTCCTCGTTTATCGTTTCGATTCTTCCGTTTAGCCTTGCTTTCTATCGCGCTTCGGCATTATTTGAAAGACTTTTTTCATGCGCCTATACTTCATAATTACAAAAATACCATTAAATTATAAAATTACCTAAAAATAGAAAAATGCCCGAAAATCTATCTAAATGACCCCGAATTGCCAAAATCCAATGCCAACGGCACCGAGTATTGATCAGACGACTGTTTCGCTTCAATCGACCGAATTTGAGCCCAATCCGATGTCGTTGACTGATTCTGTCTGCCGATCCTAGGTGCATTGATTTTGTCTGTCGGTCCTAGGTGCATCACAATCATTTTTTGAAAAATATTTTTCAGATCACTTATTTCTTGCGCGAAACGAACCGTCCTATGTTGAACCAGAGAGGGGAAAAACATTTCAACCAGAAGAACAAAAAAAGAAAAAAGGAAAGGACAGTCACAATTATCATTTCTGGAGGTCGGACTGTTACTTTCTCGGTTAGCGTTCATGGCCATATAATGACGCAAGTCCCACAATCACTTCTTTTTACCATTTTTGTGCAACTGCTACATTTCCCTACATTTATAGTGAGGCCACGACCAGATTTGAACAGTGGTGTGGACTCAAGTACATTCGTTTTCGATCTCCCCTTGGTGCAGACGAACTACAAGTTTCCCTTCCCCCATTATTGAACAGTAGCCATTTTGGAAGCTTTCTTTCGATGGTGGGTGTGTGAGACATGGTGGGGGGGAGAGCAGTGGGAGAGGAAAGATACAAGACTTGAGAAAGTTAAATTTGAGAGTACTGAGCTAAATATAGAGTCTTGTTCTGTCAAAAGATTTTGAGTTGCTCGAGAACGCACAGCAGCCCCTCCCACCCTCCATTGAAGCGTTCCTTTCAAAGAACAAATTTAGAAAGACACAAAAAGATCAGTGGGTTGTGAAATGAGGCAAAATCCCCCCATCCTTTCATCCTCAGTAGGGTTCCTCTGATTTGGTGCGCTTAAAAGAGATGCAGAATCGCCTGCATGGGGTCGATCCCATGTGACAATATCTCGTACTCGTATTTGGTTCCATGGATTTGGCGAGCAGTATAAAAGACAGGCACTGGCCACGGTACAGATGGGTCGCCATGTTTAGAGGGTTTCAAGAAATGGAGGAGGGTAAGAGAGATGGTTGCCGTGAGGTCACAAAAAGGGATTTGAAAGGAGGAGGAGGAGGAGGAGGAAATGATGGTGATGGTGTTAAAGAAGATGAGAAAATTGGAGCAGCAGAAGAAGAAGATCAATGTGAAAATGATGATGCCCTCAAGAGAAGCATATCAAACCACCCACTGTATGGGAAGCTTGTTGAAGTTCACCTCAACTGCTTGAGGGTTCTCTCTCTCTCTCTCTCTCTCTACGCAGTACGCACCCACACAAACGCACGGAAGTTCACACCAGTACACTCCTCTCAAGAGATTTTCATGGAATATAAACCTATCAAACGCCAATAGATCTACCATTTATTATGGCATTTTTTTTCCTGATCTAAGACTGTTTCTTCTGTTGAAGGTTGGTGGAGCTTGCGAAGATGGCATGGCTCACCAGACGATGATGAATCCACACATACGCCGTTGCCAGCGTCAACATGGTGAAGCCAACAAGATCAGGACACCCAGTCAATCTGATTTGGACCGATTCATGGTAAGCTGCTCGTTAATACAATGGTGTTTACATGTGTCAATACTGTCTGTAAATTTCGGAAGTCACAATTTCTAAACAAGTCCTTAGTTGCAATCTTAAGAGAAATTGCATGAAATTCTGTGCTATGAACTCCACTCTTTTCATGAGGAATATTAGTAGGGACACAAAAGATAGGTGTGATAAACTTAAATGGATATGCAGGTAAAGATCATTACTGTCCAGCAGTAAATTGGAATTTCTGAAACATTGCTTTATGGTATCAACCTTTGCATGCCCAATATACATTCAAATCAAATGAAGTGGGGCCTTCTCTTTTCACTCCATTCATCTTAAGTAGTGTCGCTGTCAAGTACGGAAATTTAACAGGGCACTGAAATATGAGTCAAATCACATCCACAGTGGTGGGATTTGACCACTTTGCTTTTTCATCTGGAGTGACTGAGCTCTGAGGGCTCCGCTCCATCCACGAAAGGGGCATCTGTTGTATCCACTTGAAAGCGACCACACTTGGTGTTTGCCCAACTAAAGAAGGGACAGGAGCTCTGGATATTTGCAAAGTTGCATGATAGTTTGGTTCTACCCTTCAGGAATTCGAGTTCAGAGTTTGCACATGCAATGATTGATGCGTTAAGAGAGACACGATTCCCTTACCACGCACCAGTGTGTTTGCCTGCGTTTGATATGCTTGATCTGGTTTTTCATATGTCCAAGATGCTATGATTGCCACAAATCCTTTAGACAACTTCTTGGTGATGTTCAAAATGCTTTTTGAAGCATTGCATTTTCGCCTCGGGCAAACGAAGTATTGCAAGCTTTCTTGTTTTCTTCTTTCGAAAATATATGTGATGATTGATTCGGATGGACACCAGAAGCACTTCAAATATGTCCATATAAAACAGGCGTAACTAAAGAGATGATGCTAGGAAAACAAACACTAATTGAAGATCCAACTAACCGGTAAAGAATAAACCCTGATCTGGCATTGCACGTCCCGAATGTTGCTTCGAGAATCTTGGTTTTGTGGTTCGACATTTACATAGCCACTCAGTAAAGAAGAAGAAAAGAGGGACAAAACCAAGCTAAACTCGTCGTGCATGCTAAAAAGAACCGTAAGCTCTGAACAGATCGCACGTAGAAACTCATGTTGGACTAGGATGAGTATGCTCATATCAGAAGTAACCACCCAAAAAAGAAAAAGTGAAGAAGCACCGTTATGCAAATCAAGATGACAGATGAAACGACGCGCGCAGGAAGCTTACTGCTCGGTTCTGAGCGAGTTGAGAGAAGCCATGGAGGAGCCTCAACAGGAGACGATGGCTTTCATCGACGACATGCATTCTCAGCTCAAGGACATGATCATAGCTCCCACCTCTTCTGCATCTGGACCTGGTGAGCCTCTCGTTTTCTCCATTGATGTGACTTTACTTCCCTTTACCATTTTGAGCTGTTCAACATATGCCGGATTACGAGTTATTCTCATCTTCATGGAAGCTTTACTAATCATATGGAAGAGATTACACGTGTCCATTTATAGGGACATACTTCCTCTTCTTCCTAATGAGAACCTGCCAATAACACAGAGAAAGTAACTATTACCTTTAGCTTCCTCATCTGATAGGTACATGTTTACAATGTGTACTTACATAATAATTTTATCGGTGACTATCATTTTATCGGTAATTAGTAATTTCAATAACGAGGTATCTTTAGTTAGCAATTTTATAGTGTAAAGTAAAATTGCAAATGATCTTTTCAAACAGAAGACTGCGGCCACGTTTGCCGAGGCTTTGCTGAAGTCCATTGGACAGTGATCTAAAGGCCTTTGATCCAATGCAAATGATTTTTAATAAAAATTTTGGAAAGTTTTGGGAAGATGTATTTGCATTTCCAAAGACCTCCGGAGAAGTTTGGATTTTGAGCATTTCCAGAATTCTATTTTTTTTTTTGGTTCTTCCAACTTTGTCATCGCTTAACTTTCATGATTCTAAAAATGGATAAATACAAAAAAAAAAAATCCTTAACCTATTGCATTTGCGCCTATTTAGCTTTAAACCTTTCAATTTGACTAATATAATCCTAAACTTTTTAACAATTTGTCAATATAGTCCATCTGTTCAATTTTGTCAAAAATAGCTAATGTGGATATCGACCATCCTACGTAGCATGGACGGCAAGTCGTAGACAAGTTTTTTCAATTTTCTCATCAGCGGCGGGCGAGGCCTCGCCTGCCGGCCAATGAGCCAACGGAAAAAAAAAAAGAAGGAAAAGAAAAATTAAAATAAATTAAAAAATTAATTGCATATGTTAGCGCTAACCGTGCCATATAGAATGGTTGATGTCTACATCAGTGAATTATGATAAAATTGATTGGATAGACTAAATTGACAAAACATCAAAAGGTTTAGGACTAAATGTTCAAATTGAAGACCGAATTGGCATAAATGCAAAATAGGTGTAAAACTTTTACAGTAATTTTCCCACTCCGAAGATGCCCTCGCCTTGCGATGTTGTCGACAACCGACCTCAAGCGAGACTGGCTGGTGCTAGATTTGGCTCGCCAGTGGCCTGCCGACGAAGGTTTGAGATTTGTATTTTTGAAATGAAATAGAAAAAATCATTTACATGTAGATTTTTTTTTCAAACATCATTTGAATCAAAGTTGCTTCCTTTGAATTATACTTTACCAAACACGAATTGCATTTATCAAAAATCATTTCACCTAAATTCCTTTGCATTTTCTTGGAAGAAGTACCACCAGAAGTGCCAAAGTTGTGTACGGCACTTATTTTAGTGCTAAAAGTTTCTAACGGTTTACTTAAGTGCCATTTTGTTTTAAGAAATGATCATTTGAGTGTTAACTCCGATCTACTTGGCCGAAAATTTGATTTAGTATTTTTTTTTGTATTTCTATCTTAAGTAGACATAGCTCCCGGAGGTCTGGTCAGCAAAAAAAGATAAAAGTTTAAAAAATATTAAAAAATTAAAAAATAATTAGATTAGAAATATAAAAGGAATTAAAATAAGCTAAAATTAGAAAAATAAAATAGAGGGATGCATAAGTGGTGAGAGCTTGCACAGCCCTTGTTGCCATTGAGTCCTAGCCAGGGGTCAGCAACCCTCGCTGGCCATTGTCGACCTTGGCCGCCTATGCAAACCTTTTTTTTTTTTTTATTTCTAAATTTTTACCTTATTTTCAAATTTAATTTAATTTTTTAGCTTTTTTAAGTTTAGAAATCCACGTGGATTGAATTTTTTTAAAAAAATTGTCATGTCAAATTAAAAATTTAATTATAAATGTCACGTAATTAGTTTGGGTAGAGTTTCTTGCCAGAGGTGCTAAAGTGATAGAGCTTTTTCCCTAATTTAGCACTTAAGTGATCCGACGAAACTTTTGGTACTAAAGTGAGCAATGTACATGACTGTTTGCACTTTCGATGTATTTCTCCTTTATTCTTTTGAAAACTTTTCTCAAGAGCCTTGCTAAACGGACCCGGATCCCCTACCTTAATTTTTTTAAGGTAGGGTGATCCCCACCCTTAATATAGGGGGCCCACCCCATATCAAGGGTGGGGAGGTGGGTAAGTCACCTGCCTTTAAGGTAGGTGATCCCCACCCTTGCTAAACGAGTGTTCCGAAGGAGCTGAAAAGTATTGCCCACGCCTAATCAGTAATCACCATGTACCGTCCCTTTGTCAATTAATCATTAGACTTGTGGCTTGTGGGTTTAACAATCTGAAAAACCTCCAACTTTAGCTACTGTCCAAGTTTTAAATTTTATCTCATAAAAAATCTTAAACTTTAGGTCTAGTCTCAATTCTACCCTATTTTTTTTTGTCCCATCCAAAACTCTCAATTTTAGGTCTCATAGTCATCTCAATTCTATCCTAAACTTTTTCTTGTCCTATGAAAAGCTTCTAACTTTAGGTCTAGTCCTAATCTATTCTCCCCATCCCAATTTTACCCTGAAATTTTACAATTCCATAAAAAATCACAAATTTTTACTTGAGTCACAAATCAATCATATTAACCCTCCGTCCAAAATTTTTCGTTGACAACCGAGAAATGAAAAACTCCTAATCAGGAGCTATTCGAGCGTCGAGAGCGCAAGCTCTCCAACCTCAAGAAATGGAACATTCCCAAGCACGAGTTTCAAGATTCAAGTAAAAGTTTGTGATCTTTTATGAGATTAAAAAAAAATTGAAATTGTACCTAAAGCTGAGATTTTTTTGTTTGAGACAAAAAAAAAAAAAGGTTCAGGCTAGATATGGTACCGGACCTATAGTCGAGGGTTTGTTTGTGTGATAAAGAAAAAGGTTTAGGGCAGAATTGAGATTGGGCCAAAAATTCGAATTTTTTTTAGGACATTAGGCCTTGACAAGTATCGGAGACAACGCTCAACCGAAGAACCCAACGTTGTTTCTCTCTACTGTCTTCCCTCTTTAGCCCGTGGATCTCGAGCAAAACCACCCACACCGAGCAAGGGCTCAAGCTGTTCCCACCACGCCATCCACGATGTTGGATGAGCTCGCGGCGGCTTGGATGAACATACCCCGCGTTGCTTTGGACACTTGTTACAACATATTCATTTTTTTCGAAGTATTTAATCGTGCGCATATCGCCAGAGAGGTAAGTGCATTGGAAATTGTAGTATGTCCTTGCTTGGTTGGTTAACGGGGAAATTCACCGACAAAAAAAAAAAAAAAATCTTAAAACAAGGTGTACGAATGCCAATTTAGTCGTAGACTTTCAATTTGACCAAAATTTAATCCAAGATCTTTTGACGATTTGCCAATATAGTCTTTTCGGCCATATTTTAGAAGTATATCGCCGACGTGAACCAATTTTTATGATTTTCCTTAAATTTTTCTGAATTTCGTGCTCTTTTCTTTTCTTCTTATTTTCCTCGTTGGTCGTTGTGTCTCGACAATTGGTGGCAGAGATTGTCAGCGACACACGGCAGCCTGCCTAGCCTGTGGCCAGCGACCCCTGCGGGTCATAGCCGAGGGCCTCGCAAGCGTCGGGGGGAAATAGGAAAAAAAAAGAATAATTCAGATTTTTTTAAAAAAATGCAAAAATTGTCTATGTCAATGATTCACGGCCAATTGACAAATCTTCAAAATGCGCATGATTAAATTGATAAAATTGAAATGTTTAAGCACTGAAACTGACATTTATATAACAAATTCAGGACAAAATTTTTTTTTTTATAATCATCCCATTGGCCTCCCGCCTGACAAGACAATACCATGGATGATGTGGATAACTTTTTAAAGCTTCACATATGGATATCCCGTAATTTCTACTCTGTTTGAATGCCCCAAGTAAAACGCATATGCCTCCGAAAGAACTCCACATTCCAATGTATCTTGAACCCAGTCATTCAGCTAAGATGATTGACTTCGGTGAAGCTTACAAATGCACTCATTTCATGCAGGAGAATCAAATGCCTGACACGAGACCTGGAGACCTCTAATCAAGACCATAAGGAAAAGGCGGAATCAAGAACCGGAAGATCACAACAGTCCGGCCGCTATGGTCTATGATCTACAGATATGCTCTTCCGAAGTCTGTCCTCCCGAGCACCGTGTCTTGTGTCCTTTCTCTGTATCTTATGTGTTAGTCTAAAAATCAACTCTGAAGTACTGGGATTTGCGTCTGCTAATGAAGGCTTGGAGCTAACTAAATGTATGATGAAGTGAACATCAAGAGGTCAAGTAATCAGTCAATTCTAATTCGCGTCCTTTTACAGCATCAGTTTTGATTGCAGCCATTGAGGAAATTAACTGTCACCACCTACACATTTATTTTACAAATCCACAATGCAATTTATTTCGAGTGTACAAGGAAGGGCTTAGCTCCTCCTTGCGTTTTTAGTTGGAAACCATGCTCTCACTCTCCTTCACAAAACCATCTCCGGTCCAATCTTTGTCCGACTGCAAGCCTTTCCGAACTGCCTTTCTCTGTCGAATTGCTTCTTTCTGCCTTTGTACCAAGTCAGTATGAGTGGTGAAATACTGAAGAGAAGCCCTGAAAGACCAATGAGGTAAATAGAAAATATTAATATGAGAATCTTGCCCTGCTTGAGCCCGTATGGCAAATTAGCATGAGGATATAAGAATTTTCATTCTCCCAAACAATTTATACCCTCTGAAATCTTCTATTGTTGAGAAATTATGCGTCTTCATAAAATCTTTCAGCTCAGCACATAGATTCTTGACAAGGCCATAGCCATGCATCATCACGCCTGTGCATACCTGCAAACCACGAATGAATGATTGTCCAGTATGCAGAAGACATAAATCGCCAAGTAGCTTTCACATGGGAAGCTCTCTTCTTTTGCATAATAGAAGGATAAGACAATCAACAGAAAAAGGTTGAAACGCCAATTTGTAAATTTGTATATACAGTAACAGATGTCGCATCAATCCAAACGAGATTACATGGTAGCATTGGTCGCTGCCCTAGAACTTAAAGTTATTACCTCATTTCCACATAATCTAATCCGGTCCATGAAAAATGAGGCCTTGAGAATCTTCACAGTGATCTCAAATAAAAACCCAATCATGCAATATATGTTGGTAGTTTACCGCACAACAAGCTCGGCTAGGAAGGATTCATAGGGCAGATTTAGTGGCAAACTGTCAATTGAAGCAAACAATTCCACCCAGGCTTTAAGGAAAATGTCATTGCAGAACAATTCCACCCAGCTTTTAATAGAAAAAGGAAATTGCAGAATAACAATGCTGATAGTTTACCCCAGCCTATGAAGGAGGAAGGCAAGAACAAGGAAGGTAATATGAAAAAGAATTTAACCAACTCATTAAATCGTAGGATACTAGAGGAAAAGACCATTATATCTGAAGTGCTCGGTAACATTCCGGGAATCTTATCAAAGGAACTAACTGATAAATTCGGTTAGACATTGCGAAAAGGAGGTGAAATTTGCACAATAGACACTCCAAGGATAAAAAAAGATCAACTACGTTTGGTCTAACAGTCGCTAATCTCCAGTTATACCTGAACAGTATTTGCTCCAAGGAGAATGAACTCAGCAGCATCACCTCCTGTTTCAACACCTCCAATGGCTGAAAGTGTGTGGTCCGTATCATCAAATTCTGACTTCATCATCTTTGCAATACTCATGACCTTTGCAAGTGCAATAGGGTGGACTGCCTTGGAAGAATAGCCCCCAGGAGTTGAATACCTAAATCGTCAAAACTCAGGATTACATTTTATGATACGCCAAAAATAACAAAAGTACAGTTGATGGAAAATAGTTAAAGTAGTTCTCGACCCTTCAACACAAGGCTCAGGCCGTAAGGTGTCAAGATTGATTCCCATCACGCTCATGATTGTATTGATAGCAGATACCCCCTCACACCCTGACTTTAGAGCCACCCTTGAGGGCTACAGAACAAACAGATGCACTATCAAGATCGATCAATACACAAATAAGTCATCACTGGTTTCAAGCTTCAAGATCAACAAGAAGTTAAGGCGTGATCAACTTTTACACAAGCAGGTGATACACAACCCACTTTTTATGGCCAAGGTCATACACAAACTTCATATTGCAATCCACAGGCCAAAAATGCCCTCCTTCCATGCATCTAATTTTGGTTATTAGCAGTGATGGCGTAATCTAAGCATCACAAAAAGTGCACTAGAAGTCCTAACCTCCCAAGAAATACAATCAAGTCCTCAACCTTTTTCAGAAAATGCAGTCAAAATTTTTAAATCAGCATTAGCGAGGATCCTACTTGCAATCGGGAATTGCCTATGTGACGGCCTTAAAATACAGTTTGTAATATTATATTCAGGACTTAAATGAAGTTCTCAGAACAATGCTTTAGAACGTGATTACATCAATTGAAAGATTTAAGAGTCAATGGCACATCTAAGTAAAAGTTTAGGACTTGATTGCACCAATTGAAAGGTCTAAAACTTCATTACATTTCATACCCAATGTTTGGGGCTTCTATTGCGATATCCCTCCTAAATACCTAACCCGGTAATACTAAAGCGGCAGGATTAAGAAAACATGTGCTTAGTTGATACATGATTTGTTAAGTTGGATGATATTTCACGAGACAAAATGTAATCCATAGCAGACTAAGAACCTTAAAAGTCTAAATGTCTTCCATCTAACGTAAGGGCAAGAGGGAAAAGAACAGATAAATTGCCAATTTTAATTGATGAAATCATTCTTAAATGTACGTGGTGAGCAGTCTACCATTCACAGAAGAACAATTTTTTCATCGTCTTGGTTGACCATCCCACAGTTGCACCCAAGTATCAAATGGCAGGGCTACTAATTCAGAGTTAAGCACCAAGGGAAATGGAGAAATAGATAGCCAAATTAGTGGCAGATGAAAGCACGTTCTTATATGACAATATAAACAGGCTCCCAATAGATCTAACACCTGCACCTTCTTCTCTTATTTTGAAAATGACACATCAGTTATATTATGTTATTGCTGGACACTGATGCTCATTCTTCACTTAAGGCAGAATCTGCAACTCCGAGAGCTAACCTGCGTTATGTCTGTAATATTAGGAGTCATCTTTGCCCAAACAGGAACAGTAGCTTTCGCATTTATCCATCCACAGACCTCCTCCAAAAGAGCGCAATCTTGGCCGACTGCAGCACCCATTTTACGCTCTGGCATACCATGTGGACAGGAGAAGTTGATTTCGAAGGCATCCTAAAGAAAGAGTACATATTGTTAGATGGAGAGGTCATCAACTTGATTTAGCCATTTTCCAGAAAACAGATAAAGTTTACTAATTTTACTTACAACTCCACTTTGCTCAACTCGATCAATGAGTTCTTCCCATGCAGCTTTGTTGTACTCTTCCATAATAGAAGCAATAAGAATCCTATCTGGATACTCATCTTTCAACTGTTTAAATTCTTTCAGCATCGTCTCAAGAGGTCGGTCACTGATGAGTTCTATATTCTCCCACCCTATAATTTGTCCCTTAGCTGATCCATTTACTCCTGCACGTAGCCGAGCATATCGAGGGGTGACATTTATAACTTTTTCAGCCTCCAGGGAAACCTAGCAGAATGATTTACAAGAGGTGGACAAAAAATTAGTAAAGACAATATGATCTGCACAATTCATTCACGGTAATAGATATTCCAACAGCAAGCCAAAAGGGGGAAGAAAATCTACAAGAAAATGTCCCTTCCATAGAAGTCCAATGGGTAGAGAGAAAAGAATACAAATGTGATAATCCACGATGGCAGCTACATTCTGCTACTTTTAAGACACAATCCTAGTTCAGGTCCTTCTCTTTCTTTCAATGAGTTCAATTGCTGATAGAAAGGTCCACAAAACCTCAATGCTCTGTTTTTCCTGTGATGATCTTCAAGTTAAACTGCCTTAAGTAAGTCTCTTCTCCTTTTTCCATTATGAATGCTAATTCGGCGAATATCTAAAGATCAACCGAGCAACCTCAACATAGCACGACCTATGCCTCGTCCACATGCAGGGTTCCCCAAACGACACTCCACATGCATTTGACGTATGACCAAAGTAGTTCAAACCTGGCAAACATCGCATAGGAAAACAAAGGCTTGCCTACACACTATCGATAATAAATAACGACATTACACACCGACCGACAAGGCCACTTAATTTTACTTGATGGAAAAACAGGATCGACAAAGCAGATGAACCGACTGTCATTTCAGATTACAGAATAACCTGAACTCAAAATGCAAAATTCAGATGCAATGTGCAGAAACACACAATTACCCATCAGAAACGCTCGGTTTCACGAAATTCTAACCTCAGACAGATACTCCGACACGACTGGGCTGATTTTCTAGAACTAAAAGGAACTCACGATCTTGGCAATCATCAAGTTCTAACTTCTAACCTCGCCAGCGAACTAGACACAAACCGTCGCATCATCGACGAGCGAGAAACTTACAGTTTTGGCGATCACAGCCCCCCAGCCCTCGTCGAAGGCCCTCTTCATCACGGTGTAGTTAGTCCCGGGAGGTCCAGACCCGATGACGAACGGATTAGGCATGTTCAGCCCATTAACAGTCACGCTAAGGTCAGGCTCCGGCCGATCCCCGGACGCGAGCACCCGGAACCCGACTCTGCTCGGCGGAGGCGAGCCAGGTCGGCTCCGGGGCCCGGGGAGCTGGGCGGCCGAGCGGCTGCCGCCTCCGAGCTGCTTCAAACTCAGCGAAGCCATCGGCGACGATGAGCAGGAAGAGGAGAATCAAGATGGAGAGGTTGCGCGGTGAGCGGGAGCTGTATATTCTTCGGCGGAGGATGGAGGAGCGAACGCGGGATCCCGGAGAATCGTTTGCGTCTTGTAGCTGCTGTTTCGAGCTGGAAGGATTTTGAATTATTTTAATTGAGGAAAGAGTGGAGGATCGCACGTGGATTAGCTTTTTTTTTTTTAAATAATTTCATCGGCGGTGTAATAATTGACTTGACCCCCTTTTTTTTTTCCTCATTCCTTTCAATTGTTTGCTTGATTTCTAAGTGGGACCCACTTGCTTCCCCCACCTCGATTTTTCTAAGTCCGAAATGCAGTGACAGCGACGGATTTATTTATTTATTTATTTTTGGGAGTAGTTCAGAGTCGATTGGCTCCGGAATCGGCCTTGAGCCGAGAATCAAACCGGTCAAGGTCGGTTCTCAAATATTTTACCCGCGGTTCCCATGAGACGACAGACGAGGCCAGCTTTTGTTCGAGCCAACTCCAATTGCATCACTGTCTTCCAAACTTAAAAGTTATTTTATAATGTGTTAGGATGCACACACATGAGTTATGTTAGAGAAGTCCCACATGAAAAAATTGATGCAGTGCTGAGCAGTTAATATATCATAATTGGCCCATAACTCATTGCCTTAAGGTTTTGAGTGAAAGTAGATCTAACTGGATATATTGACCGACTCGGACTTGAACTCTCTCTTTGCAATCTCCCCATATGAAGGTATCAAATTTCTATTGCACGCTCCCAATAAATGGTATCAGACCCGATAGTTCGATGGTTCATTGATGGCCCACAGTTCTGGTGTTTGGTTTGGTGTATATATCTCAAGGAAGAAATCTCATCTTCTCAAGAAAGAAATCTAATGATCGACATTTTTTTTTTCAGGTGAAAATTGTGGTTTGATACCGCGAGAGTCTTGACTAGAAAAGACCAACTCTCAGGATACGCAGGATAGAGACTATAGTGATGCTAACTTGGACATTTGGTCGAATAACGCGAGTCTTGGCGAGAAAAGACCAACTGTCCGGATACGCAAGATAGAGACCATGATGATGCAATCTCGAGTTAGAAATTGATGTTGGTTGATTACGGTACATAGTTGCGGTTGTATTGCAATGACAAGGAGATTCAAGTTGAGTCAGATTGATGAGAAATGATACTTGTATTAAGAGAGAACAAATCTAACACTGTCACATGCAAGGGGGGGTTCAAGTTGAAATAGATTGATGCGAAATGATACTTGCATTAAGAGAGGGCAAACCTAACACTGAAATTCACATGCAAGGGGGAGATTATTTGTTGCATGTATGAATTGTGTTAGAGAAATCTCACATCGAAAAATTGATGTAGTGCTGAGCAGTTAATATATACTAGTTGCTGCATAATTCATTGGCAAGTGAAGGTGGGTCCAACTGGATATATTGACGGGCTCAGACTTGAGCTCTCTCTTGACGATCTCCTAGATTGAAGATATCGGACTTATACTGTCGGAATTCTCTATTTTTAGAACTTAACGTGTTGTGTCGTGACACACGTTCATGTCGGTACTACTTAGGTTTCTAGTGCCCATTGCCCAATCTCGCCCATTGATACGGCACAAAAAAAAAAAAACAACAACAACAACAACACTCGCACACTATTTGTTACCTAATAATGGACAAAATTATGCGTGGAAACATTTGAATAATCTTAAACATCACAAATGATAATATGATCCAGTAAGATTCCAAAATACGTGGCTTCGGTTTCCACCGACATTCGACAAGTGCGGCGCAATGTCTGCATGATCTTTTTCATCATGATCGAGTGCTCTACGATTCTACGATTCAGCAATTAACGTGGCAATCTCTTTGATCTTTAGTGAAGTTTTGTCACATATTGATGACATTGTCATTGATCAAAGGGCCACGGCACCTTGAAAATGCCCCTAATAATAGAAAACCCATCGAGTGCCGTCGCTGAAATAAGCTAAGTATTGTTGACTAATTTCTCAAGCTGAACGTGAATTGACTTTTCAATCATCGAGGAAGTCATGAAATTACATTTTTGTTGCCAACGATTGTGTTGATTATTTCATGATCGAGGGAGTTAATTTGGGGGGAAATTTGTAAAAAAGAAGAAGAAGTCATGAACTTATTGTACTTTTGTCAAATCAGTCCTAAACCTTTTAATTTTGTCATTCAGTCTGAAACCTTTTAATTTTGTCAATTCAGTCTTAAACTTTTTATATTTGTGTCAATTCAGTCATAAACCTTTATTTTGCGTCAATTTAGTCACATTTGTGCCAATTCAGTCCATTCAGCCGACTTTATCCGGTCGGCTCTGACGGGATAATTTTTAATAATATATATTTTAATATTTTGATTTAAAAAAAAATTATTTTACTGTTCATCTTCTTCCTTCCTTCTTTCCTTTTCTTTCTTTTTCTTTTTACTGTTCGTCTTCTTACTCCTCCTTCAAATGAGATGCGTGGCCTTTGGACAGATGCAGCTGTTAGAAAAATCGTACAATATGTATATTAATCTATACAATGACAGAACCAAATCATAAGCAATGAAATGAAAGATAGGTTTATAACAGACATGTCATGGACTATGTCATTCACCATAAGTCTCACCAATCTTCTTCTTTGAAGATCTGCAATCCACAAAGTTGTGATATATCTTGTCACAGTTGAAGCATGTGCCTTGATATCTGTTCTTGGCCACTTTAACTTGCAATCATTTAAACTTCGAATCGCAATAATAAATGTGATCAAGCTTCTTCAAACATGAAAAAATTAAGTTGGCAGAAGCACAAAATTTGATCCTTCAGAAGCAGTATTCAAAAATCGTCAGATGCAAAAAATTCATCAGGTGCAACTGCATCTGAACCCTTCAGATGCAATTGCTTCTGAACCATCACATGCAGAAATTCGTCAGATGCAACTGCTTCTGAACCCATCAGATGCAGAAATTCGTCAGATGCAACTGCTTCTGAACCCATCAGATGCAACTGCTTCTGAACCCATCAGATGCAGTCCTTCTGGACCCGTCAGAAGCAGTCCTTCTGGACCCGTCAGAAGCAGTCCTTCTGGACCCGTCAGATGGAGTTCCTTCTGACCCTCCTTCTGAGCCTTCCTTCTGAGCCTCCTTCTGACCTTCCTTCTGAGCTTCCTTCTGACCCTTCCTTCTGAGTCTCCTTCTGACCTTCCTTCTGAGGCTTCTTCTGAGTCTCCTTCTGAGCCTCCTTTTGAGGCTCCTTCTGAGTGTCCTTCTGACCTTCCTTCTGAGTCTCCTTCTGAGTCTCCTTCTGAGCCTCATTCTGGATAACAAAATCCGAATGGAAATATAACAATATAAATAAATTGATTAAAAGAATACCGAGGCCTGTGTTCGACACAGTTTCCTTAAAACAGATTCGTCCCCTCCAGTACGTGCTTTGAGGTTTCGTGAACGTCTGTCTCCCAGGATACAACGGTTTGAACAGCGATAGATGCTAGCACAGCACTCCAACGCTTTCGGCGAACTTGAACAACACGAGAACACTATCGAAAATAATGTAAATGCATAGAATCAGAAAAGTGGGAGAAAAGTTTTCCTTTTGAGATTGTAGTGTTTTCCTCTCTCACTTCCTCTCCCTCAAACAGAATGGAAAACCACATATTTATAGGCTAAGTGGGGCATTGCGGAAATAAATAATAACGGCTAAATTAATTCTGCCGTTTAGAGCCATTATGTAATTAATTCTGTAACCACAGAATTATAACAACCGTTACTTAGTTAATACCATTTACACATCGGTAATTAACGTAAGTACGATTAACGGCTTGAGTTGGAAAATATTAAAACAGAAGGCAAAAATGGGCTTGTCGCGAGGCCCACTTTTCTGTCCGGCATTCGTGTACGTAGGTCGTGCGCTTGCGCCCAAGTTCAACTTGTCAGGCCTCCGTCGAGGTCCGGGATTTGCACCCCCCCTACGCGTGCGCGCGAGGCATAGTGCTTGTGTTATGATAGTTACCACTCAAAGAGAGTGTATCCATATATAAAGCACTTCAAGGCCTTCTTCCTTTCCTATGTGGGACTAGTGCTTTGTCACTTCCCACTTCCAACTCAAGAGTGTTCTTTGAGAAATAATTTCTCATTCACTCACCATCAAAATACCTCATATTTCCAACAATCCCCCACATGAATGAAAATTGTTTTGGTTTTGACTCTGTGATAGTGTTCAACAAATGAAACCTGCATAGGATAGGTAGGTGTCACCCTTTGAACCTTCCCTTGTGAAAGTATATTTAATTTACCAGCTGTCCAGTAGACATGATGTCCTTGAACTGTCCTGCTTTCTTAGTAAATGACCCATACACTTCACACAGGAATCATCAACGTTTGTTCAGTTCTCATGAGTATGTTCGTTTTGGCCATGAACATCGTCCTGGTTCTGCGAGAGTTTCTAAAGAATTCAGCCCTCAATAATTCTCCTTTGAAGCGGCCCCACTTCTCTCTCACATAGGTGATTACTTAATCTTGAGTAATTAATTTACTCCACTTAAGAATCATTAAAGCAATAGTTGCTATCCTTTTCCTGATAAACCCCCACAGTAATTTGTTTACTCCACATACTTGGGGGATATCAAATCACTGTTTCTTTTATAGGAATGGTTTGAGGGATAGACCCCCCACAGTGATATCTTAAGTTCGTATACTTAGGTTGTCCCTTTTGAACCTAGATCTTGGGATCTCCAGTCAGCTAGGTTGGGTTTTTCGTTATACAAACTTTTCTGTAATGGGCTGTAGTCCCATTCCTATTATTGATTTTCCAACTAACTCTATGTTTAACCCTTTGGTTAGCAGATCTGCAATATTATCCTTTGACTTTACGTAGTCAATAGAGATAATTCCAGTTGAGAGTAGTTATCTAATGGTATTATGTCTATGACATATATGTCTAGACTTACCATTATACATAAAACTCTGTGCTCTTATAATCGCAATGTATACAGATTGGTGGCACAGGTTTTTACCATTTTGGAATATCCTCTAGGAAATGGCGTAGCCATTCAGTTTCTTCACCACATTTATCCAAAGCTATTACTTCGGATTCCATTGTGGATCTAGCTATAACAGTTTGTTTTCATGATTTCCAAAATTATGGCTGCATCTACTAATGTGATTCATATCCACTAGTAGATTTTGGAACAGCCACTTTTGCAAGGCACCTCCACACTCGTAAGCATTTATAGCTCATAAGGGAAACAGCCATTTTTGCAAGGCACCCCCACAATCGTAAGCATTTGTAGGATGGTCTCATACATTTCCATAGCTCATAAGGGGTTTTATCCTCTTTATTTCGAGGTATTGCATTATTCTCACCTTAGGAAGGAAATAATGCTTCACAAGGTCAACAAATAACTTGTTATTGCCCTAATTCATGAAATCGTCAATTACATAAGTTGGGTTACTATCACTGTTGATTTTCCTCAACTGGCTAAGTCCCATTTCCCTCGAGGAATAGTCAGAGGATCGGCC
Source organism: Rhodomyrtus psidioides (assembly GCA_021437785.1). Classification (NCBI taxonomy): domain Eukaryota; kingdom Viridiplantae; phylum Streptophyta; class Magnoliopsida; order Myrtales; family Myrtaceae; genus Rhodomyrtus; species Rhodomyrtus psidioides. The sequence continues at coordinate 3,652,464 of JAILYB010000015.1, read as the reverse complement.
GAATCCATTTCTGACTTCATATTATCAATGGACATAATTCCATTTTCAAGCAATTGCTTTATCACATCACTCCTCGAGCGAGCATGTCTCTTTCTACCATTGAAAGTTTTTCTTTTTGCAATGGCTATTGCCACTTGGCAATCACAATGCATAGACATGTAAAGTGCCGATTTCATTTCCTTGAGCAAACCTCAAGTTATCAAGATAAAATATTTCCTTCTTCTTCTCCTACTAAAGTGTAGGAGGATAAACGTTATATTTCCACAAATATGCTTGGTAGCATCTAGGTTTATCACCTATTATTTTCCGTTAGCCTCAATATTGGCTCGAGAAATGACCGCAACATTTTTCATAATCATCTGCTTCAACCAAATTGACTTTTGGTTTAGCAGGATTGTCATTTCCTCCAAAATATTTTGTTTGGTTGAGTTCCAAACTACAACATCCCACCAAGTATGAACATGTATCAAATAGTGGATATCGTCTCACAGAAATCATCAATTGGTGTTTCTCATTGCTTCTTGTAGAGAACAAATTTCTCTTAAGAACTTCATCTTTGCTTTTAAGCAAATACACATAGCATATTTAGTGCTATCATCGATGAAGGTAATAAAATATTTATTACCGCCTCTTTGTTTGTAATTCACATACATCACAATGAATCAATTCAAGAGGATCTGAGTTTCTTTCGCACGCAGAGCCTTTATTGACTCATTTCTTTCGCGCACAAAGCCTCGTCTCTATTGAATTTTTCAATGCTATTTTGTTCAAGGCACCATACACGTTCCAAGCAATCTCTTCCGCATAGGAAGGGAAGAATCACTTTTCGAAACTCAGCTTCAAATGCCTCCCATGCCTTGGTATGGTTGGCATTATCATTGCTCTTGGTGCATCACCATAGCAACTCAATTTCCAATACAAGGGTCCGGTGTTCACATGCAACTTGACATTCCGAGCCCCTTGGGTTTCTAATTATTGATTCTCCGCCCATAGGAAGTTATCCATATTCTTGTAATTCCTCGAGCCTTTAAATTTCTCGAGTCGAAGAACATTCAATCTAAGTGATATGGGGATTGCCCCATTCACATGATCAGAGTCCAGCATGGCCATCCCTGCCTTTAGCTCGAATGACCCAGCATGTTACTTGATCCAAGGAGTCACTCAAGTATATTTTCAGCTTGACTCTCATGCAAGATCACTTGAATTTCTTGCACCTGACTGATCACAGTCTTAGAGTCCATCATCATATAATCAAGGAATCGTCCGACAACAAATTTCTTTGCTTCGGCATCCTTTGTTTTATATTTCCGATCAAGGATTCTCATAATCCTTTGACGTCCTTATTGCACAATAGACATTGTACAAGGAGTCATATAAGCCATTCATGACATAATTCATACATAGGAAGTCAGAATGCTTCCAAAGCCTCAACCTCGTTGAAGGCTTGCTTATCCATTTCTCCATCGGATACCTTAGGAGGTTCCTCAGTCAAGAATCTCGCAAGATTCAAAGTTGTTGAATAAACCAACATCTTTTGCTGCTACCTTTTAAAGTTCAATCAGTTGAACTTTTCAAGTTTCTTACCATAGTGGATAGAAACAGCGATAGAGGTAGACTATGATCCATACAGAAGCCTTTAGACAGCAAAAGCAGAACCTTTGGTGATGTCGTTAGCAGCCACATCAACAACTTCGTTTCCAGTGGCAATCTGAATACTAATTATGTATTCTCTTTGTCTGCATGATTGACAATACAAAAAACACAATAGTCAATCTGGACAAAAACCATAAGATAAGCAAATCTACCATTAGATTTTGTTGATGATAGGGCAAAGCACCACATCAAAGCCATAAATATAACTTGGTATCAGCCACTGATTAGACCGTTGAGGTCACGAACGAGAGTTCATTATGAATTGATGGCAACGCTTCAGACTTGCGATGACTCATAGGCTCTCGAGGCACATAGATACTTCTTGGAATGCCACAGACAAGGCTGGTCATCGTAAAGAGTCCACCAAAGAATCTGTAAAAGACACCTAACACGCAAATATGAGATTTGCAAGACCTGTTGGTGTTATTGACAAATTAAAAATTCGCCAATTTGGTCAAGGATTTATTGAACCGTTTGACAATTAAATCCTGTCCAGAATACTTCATGAGACTTCTCGCTTTTCATCAATTCCTTTTATTCTCCTGCAAAAGACGTTTGATCCCAAAAATCAAACTGCACTTATATGGAAAAATTCAGATATCATTGTTCCATCACAATCTTCAATCCCTAGGGGACCCCTTTCGAAGGTCCTCCTCGAATCTGCAGAAGAAGGAATAGAAGACTTCTTTCCTTCACCATATCTGTCATGTAAGTGATTAATCTTTTAAGAGAAGATGAGTCTGTTTTAAGATTGTTAGAAAAATCATACAATATGTATATTAATCTATACAATGAAAGAACCAAATCATAAGCAATGAAATGAAAGATAGGTTTATAACAGACATGTCATGGACTATGTCATTCACCATAAGTCTCACCAATCTTCTTCTTTGAAGATCTGCAATCCACAAAGTTGTGATCTATCTTGTCACAGTTGAAGCATGTGCCTTGATATCTGTTCTTGGCCACTTTAACTTGCAATCATTTAAACTTCGAATCACAATAATAAATGTGATCAAGTTGCTTCAAACATGAAAACATTAAGTTGGCAGAAGCACAAAATTTGATCCTTCAGAAGCAGTATTCAAAAATCGTCAGATGCAAAAAATTCATCAGATGCAACTGCATCTGAACCCTTCAGATGCAACTGCTTCTGAACCATCACATGCAGAAATTCGTCAGATGCAGAAATTCGTCAGATGCAACTGCTTCTGAACCCATCAGATGCAGAAATTCGTCAGATGCAACTGCTTCTGAACCCATCAGATGCAACTGCTTCTGAACCCATCAGATGCAGTCCTTCTGGACCCGTCAGAAGCAGTCCTTCTGGACCCGTCAGAAGCAGTCCTTCTGGACCCGTCAGATGGAGTTCCTTCTGGACTCGTCAGATGGAGTTCCTTCTGACCCTCCTTCTGAGTTTCCTTCTGAGCCTTCCTTCTGAGCCTCCTTCTGACCTTCCTTCTGAGCTTCCTTCTGACCCTTCCTTCTGAGCCTCCTTCTGAGCCTCCTTCTGACCTTCCTTCTGAGGCTCCTTCTGAGTCTCCTTCTGAGCCTCCTTTTGAGGCTCCTTCTGAGTCTCCTTCTGACCTTCCTTCTGAGTCTCCTTCTGAGTCTCCTTCTGAGCCTCATTCTGGATAACAAAATCCGAATGGAAATATAACAATATAAATAAATTGATTAAAAGAATACCGAGGCCTGTGTTCGACACAGTTTCCTTAAAACAGATTCGTCCCCTCCAGTAAGTGCTTTGAGGTTTCGTGAACGTCTGTCTCCCAGGATACAACGGTTGAACAGCGATAGATGCTAGCACAGCACTCCAACGCTTTCGGCGAACTTGAACAACACGAGAACACTATCGAAAACAATGCAAATGTATAGAATCAGAAAAGTGGGAGAAAAGTTTTCCTTTTGAGATTGTAGTGTTTTCCTCTCTCACTTCCTCTCCCTCAAACAGAATGGAAAACCACATATTTATAGGCTAAGTGGGGCATTGCGGAAATAAATAATAACGGCTAAATTAATTCTGCCGTTTAGAGCCGTTATGTAATTAATTCTGTAACCACAGAATTATAACAACCGTTACTTAGTTAATACCATTTACACATCGGTAATTAACGTAAGTACGATTAACGGCTTGAGTTGGAAAATATTAAAACAGAAGGCAAAAATGGGCTTGTCGCGAGGCTCACTTTTCTGTCCGGCATTCGTGTACGCAGGTCGTGCGCTTGCGCCCAAGTTCAACTTGTCAGGCCTCCGTCGAGGTCCGGGATTTGCACCCCCCCTGCGCGTGCGCGCGAGGCATAGTGCTTGTGCTATGATAGTTACCACTCAAAGAGAGTGTATCCATATATAAAGCACTTCAAGGCCTTCTGCCTTTCCTATGTGGGACTAGTGCTTTGTCACTTCCCACTTCCAACTCAAGAGTGTTCTTTGAGAAACAATTTCTCATTCACTCACTATCAAAATACCTCATATTTCCAACAGCAGCTAGCACCCAAGAGCCAACAAGGAGACCAATGCACGAACGCAATCAATCGCAAGACAAAGGCAAGATGCCGGCAACTCTATCACCTTGGTTCCACTCCTTGCCTTAGCTGGAACGAACCCTAGATTGGAATCCAACTTCAAGCTGCCGGAGGAAGAAATTACGCACGTTGCGATTTTGGTTCACCTTCCAAACCTTTTCGTAGAATCCTTATGATTGTGTTTTTTTTTTCTTCTTTTTTTTTTGTTCATCTTCAACCTTCAGCCAATTCCCGATCCGGCAACCGACTGGAGGCAAGGGCCAGCAAGACGATCACTTGCGCCGTCGATGCTGGTCGAGCTCGAGCTCGCCCTGCCATGGAGTCGCCGTCCCTAGGCATCGCTGGGCAAGCTATGGCAACACCATGGCTGGGCGAGGTCGAGCTCACCCAGATCTGGCGACGCCATGGCTGGGCTGTTGGTGGTTTGTTTGTAAAAACAAACCAAGACAAACAAACTAAGATGTGTCTTGTCCCACATCGAAAGGATGTGAGTGCGTACGTGGACAAAATTTGGCATAAATCAACAATTACTATTATTTTCTAGTGAAACGGTGGGACTGTTCATGAAGGATTCTGAGAACCTTTGAAAGGTTGCGTCTATTCAATCATCGGTTATTTTTCAAGGCACTCTTACAACCTTTCTAATATTTGTGTCTCTTCGAAAATAATTACTGATTCATACATGAAAATGTATGATTGAATAAACTGTTTGGACACGAAGAGTTGCATAAGAATTAAATACTTTTCGGAAGCAAAAAGGTGTGTTCATTCTCATTATATATTCAAGTGTTCTGTTCATTTTCAGAATGATTCTTCGATTTCATTCTTCCAATTTTCGTTCTTTCAAAACAAGAGAAATACAGCTACTCTTCCAATTGTTTCCTAGAGAGATCCTGGAGAAATATCAGAATTGCTATCTGCTATTCTCACCGAGATTTTGTTGTATCCTGAAGGAAATTTGCCAGAAACCATTAGCAACGTTGTGAGGTGAATAAATCCTTAAAGAGAGTGATTACACGCCTCAAAGTTTGATTCCATTGTTCATCCCATTTCTGACGAAATTTCCCAACAGTTTTAAGGATTTATTTTGCAACAATGGAGTCAGAAATCTTTGGGCAGAGTTTGTACAACTTTAAGGATTCGATCGTGTAACAATGCAGTCAGAGTTCATATTGGAGGCATATGCGATACACCATTTGGAGCGTGGAATGCTTCGGAAGGAAATTATGCTGATCCTGTCGCAATCGAAGAGGACAAGATGTTATGCATGCATGGACTTAACAAATCTATAGCAGATCAGATACTTGCACGCCCGACTGATGCTCCAATTTCAAGTCTGCTACATGATTTGCTTTGGAGAAATCCCGATAAAGATGTCAGAAGAGAGGTCGGTGGAACTAGGGAGGGCATTACCAACTTTGTCGTCCCATGAAAGATCAGAACATCAAAGCATATAAAACGGCACCAACAAGAACAAGCACTCTGTGAAATCTGAAGGCGCCCGTTGAGTTTTAGCCTAATTTGGAATGATAATTCGGAGCAATTTGGCCACGGAGACCATCGTGAACAACGAAGTTGAAAAAGGATTATTCTGGAGTCGGAATCAATGGAATGTTCCCGTTCTGTCCGTGAATTTTTAAGATCTTTTCGACATCAGTTGTCGACGGTTCTAGTCGGATGACGACAAGTGTCACGACCGATATCCTGAAGCGACTAGATCTCGCTATTCTGTTCGTCGAAGATAACCAATGTTTCTATCGTCAATCCAATTGCCAATCTATTAACAAGATGACGATGTTGAATCCAAGGCCTGTAAAACAAGCAAAGCGATGGAGACGTGAAATGGGGGATGAGACATGTGGTTTTTATGTTTTTCTTCTTCTCCTCCTCGGTGGTCAACCTTACATTTTTTTCATTTGCCGAGAGGGGACTCGAGTTTGAAGCATGAAGAGGAAGATATAGCGTGGGCACGAGTGCATGAGAAACTTGCGATTGTGAAACCCTGTCTTTTCTTTCGTGTCGCAGACTCTCGATAGCTAGAGCTTTTTCCTCCCCTAGTACTTTGGGAGGGATTCCGTACCGGTTCATGAAAAGTCTCCAGAACAAAGAGAGATAAATCTCAATAGAAGGTTAGCAATTTCTAATTGATGATATTTTTATCTTTGGAACTAATATTACTTGAATCATTGTGACTGAGAAGTATCTACCTTTCATATTGAATATGAAATATTTTGATAATGTAGATACTATCTTATGAATTGAAGTTAAAAAAAACATAGTGGGGGTTACTCTTTAAACCAAAATGATTACATTGAAAAGATGTTAAATAAATTTACACTTCTTGGCTTCAGGGAAATGAGTACTCCATTTGATTCAAGTATGAAATTAAATTATAATTCTAGTAAAGCAATAGCACAACTTACATATGTGAGTGCTATAAGGTCTTGGATGTATGCGATGCATTGTACTAGACCTGAGATTATATTTTTCATGTGTCATTTGAGTAGATATAGTAGTAATCCAAATATAGAACATTGTAATGTCGTCACAGAATTTTGGTTAAGAGAATTAAAAGATATGTGATTGTTCTATAATCATTATCCAGGTGTATTAGAATGATACATCGATGTTTTTGGATTTCTATTGTGAGAGAAAAATATTCTACTTCTGGATGAGTTTTCACATTGGGTGGATGTGTTGTATCTTGGGCAAGCAAGAAACAGACATGCATAACTCACTCAACTATGGAATTGAAATTAATTGCTTTAGCGGCAACTGGAAAAGAGGCTGAGTGGATTAGAAATTTACCGTTAGAGATTAAATTATTGCCTAGTCATATGCCTCCTATTTTTGTTCATTGTGACAGTCAGGCTACTTTGGCAAGAGCTTATAGTAGCGCGTATAATAAAAAGTCTGGACTTATTTTCCTGAGGCATAAGTGCGTGAGACAATTGATTAAATATGGTACCATAACAATTGTCTAGGTGAGATCAAGTAAAAATCTGACTGATCTCTTTACAAAGACTTTACCAAGAGAATTGGTAAAAGTGACTTCAAAAGAAAGAGGCTGAAACCCTTTACTTAAAATCGCCAATAATGGTAACCCGACCTTATACTAGTACATTACTTGTTATAATGTTTAATGGGTAAAAACAAGTTACTAATAGTGATTGTTTGATGCTGACACTAGCCCAGACATGAGAAGTCAGTATCGTCTGTTATGTTTAGATATTGAATTATATTCTTAATGAAGTATAATACGTTTTAATAGCGTGTTTATTAGTAACAGAAATATGTGAAAATACTTCACCTATATGGGCTTAGAAGTGGTGTCGTTTCTTACGAAAGTTGGGGTGGATGTGTTGTATCTTGGGCAAGCAAGAAACGGACATGCATAACTCACTCAACTATGGAATTGAAATTCATTGCTTTAGCGGCAACTGGAAAAGAGGCTGAGTGGATTAGAAATTTACCATTAGAGATTAAATTATTGCCTAGTCATATGCCTCTTATTTTTGTTCATTGTGACAGCCAGGCTACTTTGGCAAGAGCTTATAGTAGCGCGTATAATAAAAAGTCTGGACTTATTTTCCTGAGGCATAAGTGCGTGAGACAATTGATTAAAGATGGTACCATAACAATTGTCTAGGTGAGATCAAGTAAGAATCTGACTGATCTCTTTACAAAGACTTTACCAAGAGACGTGGTAAAAGTGACTTCAAAAGAAAGGGGCTGAAACCCTTTACTTAAAATCGCCAATAATGGTAACCCGACCTTATACTAGTACATTACTTGTTATAAGGTTTAATGGGTAAAAACAAGTTACTAATAGTGATTGTTTGATGCTGACACTAGCCCGGACATGAGAAGTCAGTATCGTCTGTTACGTTTAGATATTGAATTATACTCTTAATGAAGTATAATACGTTTTAATAGCGTGTTCATTAGTAACAGAAACACGTGAAAATACTTCACCTATATGGGCTTAGAAGTGGTGCCGTTTCTTACGAAAGTTGGGGTTGCTTTCTAGAGAGATCACAAAACAGGTACAAGCACAAGGCCATAATAATGCTGAGTAAATATGAACTTCTTGCTGGAATAAGAGGTTAGTATATGTGCGGTATGTCTGATTCTATTATATAGAGTAACAAGTTTAAAGCCAAGTTACTTGTAACTTTAATAGAGTTTTGAGATACTTGCACTAAATAAAGGTTTAACTCGAAAGAGACCTTTATGTATGTATATTAATATCATGGAAATGTTGGCCGTATCTTTTGAGAAATTTTATTTTGTAATTTTATTTTCACAAACAAAGTAGGGGATTATTGGTGGTTTGTTTGTAAAAATAAACTAAGAGGTGTCTTGTCCCACATCGAAATGATGTGAGTGCGCACGTGGACAAAATTTGGCGTAAATCAACAATTACCATTATTTTCTAATAAAACAGTGCGACTGTTCACGAAGGATTCTGAGGACCTTTGAAAGGTTGCATCTATTCAATCATCGGTTATTTTTCAAAGCACTCTTACAACCTTTCGAATGTTTGTGTCTCTTTGAAAATAACTACTGATTCATACATGAAAAGGTATGATTGAATAAACTGTTTGGACACGAAGAGTTGCATGAGAATTAACTGCTTTTCGGACGCAAAAAGGTGTGTTCATTCTCATTATATATTCAAGTGTTCTGTTCATTTTCAGAATGATTCTTCGACTTCATTTTTTCAATTTTCGTTCTTTCAAAACAAGAGAAATACAACCACTCTTCCAATTGTTTCCTAGAGAGACCTTGGAGAAATATCAGAATTGCTATCTGCTATTCTCACCGAGACTTTGTTATATCCTAAAGGAAATTTGCCGGAAACCATTAGCAACGTTGTGGGGCGAACAAATCCTTAAAGAGAGTGATTATACGCCTCAAAATCTGATTCCATTGTTCATCCCATTTTCGACGAAATTTCTCAACATGGGCGAGCTCGAGCTTCCCCAGCGTCGCCTAGCCATGGCGGTGGGAGTGGACTCTAAGTCGACGGCCGAGATAAAGAAAGAGTAAAAGGTGATGATTGCGGCTGAGGTAGAGCATATCGAGAGTGTAAAGGAGCCTATAGGTGGTTGATGTTGAAGGAAGTAACAAACAAACCTCGTTCTTTGAGTCTCTTGCTCGACGAAGCAAATGACTTTGTTTCAGTCTTCAATTTCTATAGCCGAAGGCTGGAGGTTGAAGATGAGCCAAAAAATGGGAAAAAAGAAATGATAAAAGAAATAATAAATAAAACATTAAAAATATTAAAATGATATTAAAAGTTATCCCGTCAGTACCGGCCGGCGTCTACGTTAGCGCCTATGTGGCACCGACACCCCTCATGGGTGTGGGTGTCGGACGCGTGTCAGACACGGACACGTGTTGACCGCGTGTCGGGATTTCGACACGCGGTCAACGTGTCGGACACGTGGTCGACACGCATGTCCGACGTGCCGGACACATGAAATATAATAAAAAAAGAGGAAAGAGCAATATTTGGAAGTTTGGTCAATGCTCACGTGTCCTCACTAACACGCGAGTCGGTTTAGGGCAACACTTGAAAGAGTCCAACTATAATGGTGGGCCTTTTTACTAAAAATTTAATTTGAAATAAGCCTCCATGTCCATTTATTGATATTTTAAAAAGCCATCCCACTTATTATCCTCATTAAGCAACCAATGTGAGACTATTTTCTTCTAGACATAAGTCTCAAAGTCATCTTTAACTTTTTAAAAAGCTCTCTCCCTCATTACCATGGGATCAATTTTAGGCTTATGATTCAAAGTGTAAATGATGACAAAGTCAATAAATTGTTGCTTTCATCAATTTCCAGCAAACGACACTTGTTTTGGCTTTTATTTTTTTTATATTTAAAAATATATATTTAACACAACATGTCCCCGACGTGTCAGATTTTTCTGTTTTTGAGAAATGACGTGTCGATGTATCTTGTCATATCGTGTACGCGTGTAGGTGTCGGTGCTACTTAGGTTAGCGCCAACTGATCAAAGTTGGTCGGATAAAATGAATTGACACAAATGCAAAAGATTTAAGACTGAATTGGCGTAAAATAAAGGTTTAGGACTGAATTGACACAAATACAAAAGATCTAGGACTGAATTGGCAAAATTTAAAAAGGAAAAAATGCAATAGGTTTAGGATTTTTTTTTTGACAATTTTTCCTTAATTTGGGTGTTCTCCTATTATTATATGTTGAAGAGATTGGAAATATTATAGAGCCAGCTAGCAAGGTATATAAACGTTTAGTCGTTGAATTATAAATTATGAACATCAATGCAACGCAATGGAATTTCTTATGATAAACTATTTATGGTAGATGGACAGGTCGGGTTTAGTATTACCTTAGCGAGTCTGAAAACCTTTCCACTCTTAGTCAAGATTGAGAGATATTAGAGCGATTGGGTCTAAACAACCAAAGCCCCAGTAAGTAGGGGTGATCGGTTCCCAATCTAGTTCGGTTCTCGGGCAATTCCAAGGAACCAGTAACATGACAAATTTCTACACGGTAATAGTTTTCATGCTCCCAAAGAGCTAGCAAGGTACAGAAACGTTTAGTCGTTGAATTATAAATTATGAACATCAATGCAACGCAATGGAATTTCTTATGATAAACTATTTATGGTAGATGGACAGGTCGGGTTTAGTATTACCTTAGCGAGTCTGAAAACCTTTCCACTCTTAGTCAAGATTGAGAGATATTAGAGCGATTAGGTCTAAACAACCAAAGCCCCAGTAAGCAGGGGTGATCGGTTCCCAATCTGGTTCGGTTCTCGAGCAATTCCAAGGAACCAGTAACATGACAAATTTCTACACGGTAATAGTTTTCATGCTCCCAAAGAGCGTTCAATTGATTCTATTGAGGAAATATGGGAATTAGCAATTCAACCAGCTTGGTTGTGCCAGAAAAGAACGCTTTTCCTGTAATACAAAACCTTAATTCTTCAAATTTCATTTTATAGTATTCTTCCTCATTGGTGGTGCTTTACCTCTTGCTGGATTTCTTGTATACAGCATCAGTAGAAGTAGTAGCGTTGACGCTGACAGAGGTGCATGGAAAAAAAGAGCTGCTGTTGCCAGTGCGAAAGAAAGAAGTAACCTCGAATCTATTTAAGGTTACTTTTAAAAAAAATTAAAAAACAAATCAACTGATCCTGTCCGAATTTCTGCCCTTGAAACCGGGAATCAGACTGTCCGGTTACCGATTCCAATTTTAAGAACCGCAAATTAGATCGCCGCCCTCTAGAACTGGAAAATGGATCACCGGTCCCAGTTCGGTCCGGGCGGTCTCAGTCCGGTCGGTTCGATTTGCTCACCATATCAATAAGGAAACAAGCAATGTTAGGCCACTTGACTTCTATCGACCCAACCTGTTTCACAGGGGTTAAAAAACCGTTAGGGTATGGTTCATGCTCCCAATCATCAGGAAAGAACAAAATCCCGCTAAATAATTACCGTTATATATAATTTTTTTCTCTTGCAAATGAGAGTTGTAATATGGAGGTGAGATGTGCTAACTATAGTAGAATCCTCTGTAGGATGTAGATCTAGTTTAAGGATGTTATTAGGATGAATATCGTCTTTTAATTGTGCCAATTCAGTTATAATTTTTTTTTGTCGATTCAGTCTTAAACCTTTTGTAATTGTGTCATTTCAGTCTATTCGACGAATTTTGGCCGACCGGCACTGATGTAGTCGTCGGCCGATCGGTGATAGAATATTTTAATAATTTTTTTAAAAATATTTTTTTATGTTTTTTTCTTTTTATTTTTTTCTTTTTTCTGCCCCTTACCCTCCCCTCCTCACCTTTAGTTGGTTGCCATAATCCGACGACTGGCTAGAGGCGCAACTGAAGAGGCCGAGCCTCGTCGAACCATGGTGAGGCTCGACCTTGCTGTCGCTACCTCCCTCAGCGACGGCAAGGTCGACCCTTGGCATGGCCTAGCAAGGCTTGACCTCATCGTCGCTGTCTTGCTTGACGACGGCGAGGTCAGCTCCCGCCATGGCCAGGCAAGGTCTTTCCGGTTGCGCCTCTGGCTTGTCGTCAAACTATGGCGACCGGTCAGAGGTGGGGAGGGGAGAAGAGGGGGTAGAAAAAAAAGAAAAAACATAAAAATATTAAAATATTCGATCGCTGGCCAGCCGGCATCTACATCAGTGCCAACCGACCAAAATTATCGGATAGACTGAAATGTCACAATTACAAAAAGTTTAGGACTGAATCGGCAAAAAAAAAAAAGATTTACAATTGAGATGACACAATTGCAATAGGTTTAAGAGTTTTTTAATAATTTTCCCTGAAATTTCTATGTAGAGTGATTGGGTGTAGACAGAGAAGGCCCTAGTAAGCAAACAAGCAATGAGGACGACTTGACTTTTTTTTACCCAACTTATTTCACACGGGTTATAAACAACCGTTAGGGTATGGTTTATGTTCCCTATCAAAAGGAAAAAGACAGGATCCTGCTAAATAATTACCATTATATATAATCTTTTTCTCTAGCAATTGGGAGTTATAACAGGAGGTGAGAGACGCTAATTATAGTGGAATCATCTGCATGATGTAGACCTAATTTAAGGATGTATTAGGATGAACCGCACTTACTATATATTTCATGGTGTTTGTTGGCCAACCATACCTCTCCTAATTTATATAGGAATTTGGTAAAAGAAAAAACGTAAGGACTTTTGTATAATGAAATGAACTCTAACGCCAGTAACACTTACCTTGCTTATCTTGCCTAGAAGCATACCAGACGTTATGCATTTCCAAACTTCTGGTTGCTACACCATTAAGGCGCCATTTGTAACTGTGAAACCTGCTTCATCGGTCGTTGGATTGGTGCCACGTGACGGCCCATATACAACCCATATGTAACTGATATCATGTAAGATTTTTGTGAGATCACTGTCAACTGTTCTTAAACCTCGAGCTGTTGTATGGAGGCGTGATTTAATATTTGATAATTATATCCTTGTAATTCACGGCGAAATTCAAATTTTCGGTGCGCTGCTATTTGACGTGGGATTGGCAAAGATGACTCGTTTGGGTAGCGCATGGTAACACTTCTCAACTTTTGATTAGAAATTATTTTCTCTACTTTTTCTAAAAAACAGAAGTTAATTTTTTTACTTTTACTCCAAATTGGCTTCTGATCACAGAAATTCATTTGATAACAGTTAAATTTTTTTATTTTTGAAACATTATTAATAAAATCTTTGGCGGCGGGGCAGCCGGTCGGCCGGCGGCTGCCGAAAATCGGCGGCGGGGCAGCCAGTCGGCCGGCGGGGGCAGCCAGTCGGCCGGCGGCTGCCGACAATTGGCGGCGGAGGGGGGCCGGCGACCAGCGGCGGTGGGTGGCAACGGTGGTTGGTCGAGGCTGAAGTCGAGAAGTAAAAATTTTTAACTTCTCAAAGTTGGCCAAAAATCCAATCAGAAGTAGAAAATCCAACCAGAAATAGAAAATCCTATCAGAAGTTATTTTTTTACCAAACGCATTTCCACTTCGAAACTGATTTTACCAAACGAATTTTCTTACCAAATTGACTTCGCAGAGAAATTTCCTTTCTGAAGTGTCATCACGCAGCACCTTAGTATCGCTTTCACATGTTAAAAAAACAAAGTTTAGTGAACTTCGGTCGGCCTTCATGCACCCAAATCACTATTGATTTGATCGAGGAGAGAACGGGCGAGGCTGACTCACGATCCCATCCGCTTACGTCGATGGAGGGAGGGGTCGTGTGAATTCGTGATCGTGAAGCAGCGCCGAAGCATCCGCCTCTTCAAACAAAACACTGAGCAACATGTTCACGTAAGTGGCACTGACCAAAACGTCGATGATGGTGACGCGGATGAGTCATGAGTGAGCTTTGCGTTGGCAAGACCCACGTCGAAATTCAATTTCGTTACAATCTCAGTTGTTTTCGCAGTCTTATTAGTATATATATAAAAGGCGAAGGACATCGATTTATTATTATTATTATTATTATTATTTATGATTAATTGATTTATACATGGATATTTACTAAAAAAAAAAAGAGTCATAAACCAGTTGCACGAAATGTCTATCCAGTCCTAATCTTTACAATATAGTCATTTAGTCATAAATCTTTTGACGATTTTTTAATGTAATCCCTAAAGCTAACTTTGGCCGAAAAATGCTCGTGTGGACATCAGTGGTCCCACGGACCAGGTCAGTATTGTCGTGGATAATTTTTGTAATGTCTTAAAAAATTGTTTTTTTTTTATTTCCTTTCTTGTTTTTTTTTTTTGAAATTCGGCAACTGTCGTACGCTGAAAAAAAGGAAAGAAAGACAATGAATCAACAAATTTGAAAAAAAAAATTATTAGAGGAAAAAAAATGCAAAATATGTCATGCCAGCACATGCCACGTGGGCGGCCAGCGTGCTGCCTGCCAAAATAAGCTGAAAGAGACTAAATAATATCCCGTACAATATGTTTAAGGCTTTTTTTTAAAAAAAAAATAATAATTTTCTACAATTTATACGCATGGTTTTTCGCCCATATTTTTGTGGGGCAAAGGATGATTGCCCCTGAAAGTGAACTTCCTCCTCTTAATACAATTCTCCATTAAAGAGCAAAGGTCATGATAGAAAAGGAAGGATTAGCACATCATTTTCGAAGAATTTTTTTTTGTCCTTGTTCGGTTTTTGGCCAAATCGTCCTTTTGGTCTCGTTTGAGGTTTGTCAACTTATCAACCGGGGAAAATTCGATCGACGGGTCAAATTTGAGCGCCCAATCAGAGTTTACCACATTATTTTATACGTTAAGTTTTGTTACTTTTCAGCAATCATCACAAGCTGTTGGCGGACTCGAAGAGAAATGCTTCCCTTGCGTGTAATCATTGGATTAAGGCGATCCACGCTCTTTCATGCTACGTACATTTGAGAATTTGCCATAGTTAAAATTCTTTAAAAAAAGGAAGGAAGAAGTTCGAGACGTTACTCATTCGAATTTCGCTACATGCGTCAACCTGCTTTGGATTAGGCCACGAGCGTAGACCGAAAGCATGGAGTTAAACTAATTAATGAGACTTGTCGGGTGTTTCGTGGGGTCTCCATGCCCGTGCTCGTGGATACAAAGCATGAGCGAGAGAGAAAAATTAAGATTAGGTTTGGTAGAAAAGCTTCCGTTTAAATCAAAACGCGAATAATTTTCAATATTTCGGGCCAAACCCTAAGTTTTTTCCTTTTGATGTTACCAAGTTATTCGTTTGTAGTTAAATTGATTATTGCCCTGTTTCTTTAATTAATTCGTTCTTAAATCTAATTGTAGACACACTACGTCGTAAACACCTGGATTAGCTCAGAAGAAAAGGATTGCAAAAGATGCTCATCCATTGTTGTCATGAACATTGATCGATAAAATTTAGAACGAAAGAATGTAACTCCTACAATTCGAATTCGCCCATTATGTACAAAATTAAAAACTCTAAAGGGCTAAAAAAAAAAAGAATAAGAAAAAGGAAAGATCCGAATGATGTTGGGGACTCTTTATTCGGGTCGACCTGCACTTCACGCCCCGGATATCGGATCCTTGCACACGAACGGGTGGGTCAGAAGCTGCGACACCGTCCACCTCTTGCCGGACTCCTTCTGCAAGCAGCACTCGACGAAGCTCCGGAACTCGCCACTCGCCCGTTCCGGCAGGCTCGGCATCTCGCCGAAGCAGATCGCGCACACGAGGCTGGCCCAGTCGGGCCTCTGCCCCGGATCCAGGAACGGGAAGTAGCCCAAATACAGCTCCAGCAGAGTCAGCCCCAACCCCCAGACGTCTCCCGCGTAACCGTTATAACTGCCTCCATTGGAGTCCGGGTCGAACCGCTCCGGACTCATGTAAGCGCACGTGCCGACGTACGAGTCGCATGCTTCGAGCATCCTGCAGTGAGTAGAGTACGTTCATGAGAACGGATTACTCAAGTGAAATTATGGTTCGAATCCGACAAGTGAAAGGCTAAAGCTAATTAGCAGCCGGACCTGCACATGATTTTGCTCACTCCGAAGTCGGCGATCTTGACCTCCATCTTCGAATTCACGAGCAGATTCGAGGGCTTGATGTCTCGGTGTATGATCTTGCGCGAGTGCAGCTGGTCGAGACCGTTGAGGACCTGGCGAGCCACGTCGGCGAGGTTGGACTCGCCGAACGGGCCGTAGTTCCGGAGCACCGACTCCAGGGTCCCCAGGTCCATGTAATCGAGGAGGATGGCCACGTCGCCGCACGGCTCCTCGAAGGAGCCATGGCAGCCGACGACGTTGGGGGAGCCGGCGGCGCGGCGCAGGACCTCGACCTCGCGTTGGGCGCCGCGGCAGAGGGAGGCGTCGGAGCCGGAGCGGACGACCTTGAGGGCGTAGACGGCGGAGGTGCGCCTGTGTCGGACCTTGTAGACTGTGCCGCTGTTGCCATGACCAAGGACGTGGAGGCTCTCGAGGTCGGAGGGGGAGATGGCGGGGGGTGAGGCAGGGGAGGAGGCGGGGAAGGGAGGGAGGACGTTGGAGGGCTCCGGCAAGGGGAGGCGGAGGTTGAGCTGCCGGCGGTGGCGGACGAGGGCCATGTGATCGTTGGAGAGATGGAGAATGAGTAGAGAAAAAAGTAGGGGGGGTATATAAGAACTTAAGAAGTGAGTGAGATAGGGAGTGACGGCTGAGAAGGGAGGAGGAAGGTGGGTGGTGAAAGAAAGGAGGGAGGCAGGGAATGGAATGGAATGGAATGGGGTCCACATTTCATGGGGGAGGCGAAGGTTTCTATCGAGACAACAAGTGTGAGTGGTGGGACTGTCCAAATTCAATTTCTTAGCTAATCATATCATCAAATTAGGTCGGATTAACGACTAACTGCTTACTTTTTCTGCGACACGTGTTCTATACTAAAAAATGCACATGCGGGAGTAACGGTTGATAGCAACCTCGTTTTTCATTAGTCGATGGTTTAATTTTCATCGAGTCGCCAAAAAGAGAGTGACGAAAAAGATTAATAAGAGAATTCTAAACATAATTAAATAAAAGGGTTACGCTTGTTCCCATTGGAATTTGTAGACCGGTAGCTGTGCTTTACTTCTTAGTCTGTCTCTAACAAATCTAAATGGATATTTTGTCATACTTTGAATCATGTGAAATTCATGCGGAACCTTATCCTGAAATAATAATATTATTACGTCCATCCTCGGATGCGCACGACCCCAGCAAGTAGCCCTAGTCGGACCAAATCATGGGGCACTACTACTTAGGCTACTAGCCACTACACTAGCGGGTCCAAGGCTTTCAAATTCTCTGTCGAGGGAGGTGCATTGACAACGATATGAGCATGGACTCGATCGTGTCGGCTTGGCAATTGCTTGTGAAGCAGGGGTTTGATCCAACGCATTGGATCCCGCCTCTTTCAAAAGCCGCCGCTGGTACAACTTGCCCAAATTGCGTACACATGCGATGAATCCATCTATATAACCAGCACTAGAAAGGGACTGAAGTTGGATCATCCAAAAGAGATCAATGCATTGATTGATGGGTCGAACCCGATTGTCTCGAGGGTGAACAATGTGTATTTCAAATGAATAAGGTTGTGCTTGATTGTCCGAATTCGGATTGAAATAGAATAGGATCAGATGTTAGAAGTTCTCAAAAGATTTATCAGATTGCCAAAAAAAAAATCATCATATGTTTCGTGCAACCTAAGGTAGGATTGAAAAAATCTAAAATCCTTCCTCAACCTCCACCCACCACTTTCGATACTCTTTGTAGTGCCCCGGGTCTGTCATTCCACCCATCACCCCCTCGATCGGCTTTCTTGTGGTCGCGGCTGTCTATGCAAACCTCACACCGTGGTGACCTCCTGTCTGCATCACAGAGATGGTGAGGTAGAGCTCAAAGGGGTCGATCCATGGCAATGTTGAAGATGGGTCATCGATGTCGTTGGTGGGGTTCGATGAGGACGCAGAGGGCCTTAGGAGTACACTGAGCAAAGATGCTTTGGCCTATGTGAATTTCGAGTCATTTCTGGAGAGCGTTGCCAAACACCTGATAGGATAATTTACTATATATCAAACGCAGCCTAAACATTGCGCCAATTTCGACGATATCTATGCTTCCTTTTGTTCATTGGATCCTTGAACAACTTTTTTTTTTTTAAGTTCGCATTGATTCTTTGCCATTAGAATATGAAAAAACGTTGTTGTAAAGTAGCACGTCAGTACCAATTGGATCATTCTTATGGCATAATTTTTCCTGTCCAAAAATGTACTGATAGATAATTTTTTTTATTTTTTTTATTGGTTTCCGTTTGTCCCTGAAAAAAGAACTGGCCAAATTCACGAAACAGAAAGAAAGCTTATATAAGGCAAAAGGCAATGATGATTTGTGAGCTCGTGAGTTGCCTACTTTGGGAAAGTTGGAAAAGAGAAGGGTGAGAACTGTACACAGAAAAGAAAGCTGCGTGACAATGCCCTACTCAACTTTGGCAAAGCTTAACGGTTAAGACTTGAAAGTTTGAGCTTCAAAGGGAAGACCACCCTCAACAATGGCTTACCAACTCTCTCTCTCTCTCTCTCTCTCTCTAGCATAAGTGCTGTGTCGAGGGGGATGGTGGTGAAGAAGGAGAGGCCGACGTGGGAAGTCTGACAAAGCGGCGGGGTGTAGGGAATGTTGTCTGGCTCAAGAAATTTGTAAGCTGGCCATGAGATTTCTCTCGGACCAGGCTTCATTCCCCTCACTCCCTCCTTTATCTCGTTCTCGCTCTCTTTCCTTCTATCCAACTTATGGGATTCCAGGTAACTCTCTCTCTCTCTCTCTCTCTCTCTCTCTCCTTCCTTCCTTAGGGTTAAGAGTACAAAGACGCTTTCCATATTCAACCTATGCTTCTGTCTCCAGCATTGCTCTACTAGGGCACTTTTTAAGCGACGCAAACCTCTTATCTATCTCTCGTTCATGTGTGTATCTCGTCAATAGTACATACAGTACTGATTGAAATTGTGAATCTCTTCATTAAGCAAAAGTCATCATGGGTTAGTGACTTGAATTAAAATTAGAATGGTAAATGAGACGCACGTCCTTTGAGAGAGAGAGAGAGAGAGAGAGAGAGAGAGGGTTTTTGATGTGAAAATGGTTATATTTGATCTATACTCTCCTGAGTAAGCCAAAGTCACGGTTTGTCTCACTTTTCATTTCTCAGCATTACCCTCTTCTTACATATGAGACAATGCCCGTTCATTGAGCAACCACTGACTTTTTTTTTCCATGTATGTGCAATCGTCATTTGATTTCATTTCTCACAAGTATCTATATGATTGGAGGCACTATCGTCATAAAATACATAAATCTAAAAAGTAATCCCAAACGCGTGTGAAATGCGCTAGCTACTTTTCGATGGAAGTGGCACTAACCTTGTGTTTTACCTTATTTTACATTGTAAACTAACGGCTAGGAAGATCTTGTTTTGGGTGAACGCACGGCCCAAACAGACAATAATCTGTGATTTAAACAAAATTATTCATACTTCCCGTTCGACAAAGGGGGTCACTCCAACGATCCTAGTGTTTATGTCTTGACTAATCATAGGCGCAATACATAGTTTAAGAATAAATACATGATGCCTAAACCACAAAATAAAATGAATACTTATCGACCATCCATTAGTGGTGGCCACGGGCCGGTTTGGGCCCGGAACTAGCTTGGAACCGGCCCGAGTCAAACCTGTAACCGGCCCCGTTGACCGGGCATGCCGATTCAAAATCGGAATCGGCCCGTCCCACATGAGCCGGTTACGGGTCCATATTTCGTGGAACTGGCTTTATAACCGTTTGAAAAATAAAAAACAAAAAACTATGGGGCTCTTTCCCTGACCGTTCCAAGGCAACGTCCATTTCCCCTAACCCTTTAAAAAAATTAATTTATTAATTTTATTATAACTATTATAAATACCCCTTTCCATATTTCATTTTTTTTCTCACTATTTCTCTCAAATTCTCTCAATTCTCTCAATCCGCTCAATTCTCTCAATTTTCTGAATTCATTTTCGCTCAATTCTCTCAAAAATGGCAAGTGCAAGTAGAGCTAGTGACAAAAGAAAGAGCCCGATGGGGGAATCTGATTATCCTCACGATCCTCATGATTTTGCATATTGAAGAGATGATGTTGATGATATCAACATTATTCCCAACGTCAAGCACGTTCCAATGCAAGAAAGTCTTCATCCTCCTATCGTTATCGAAGAAATGTCAACAACAAAGGAACCAGAATGGGAGCTTATATCCGAAATATGGGAACACTTCACAAATGAACATTAAGCTGCAAACAAGTATATGTAAATATTGTGGGCAACAAACAAATTCATAGGTAGTGTGACGCCTTGGAAATCCACCTCTTGTAAAGTCCCTGAATTCAATAAAATGGATTAAATTGAATTTCAGTTCATATATAATTTTTGGACCGTAAGGACTGAAGAGACGATAATTGGATGAATTTTGAAAATGTTAGTCGGTTTAGATTAGGTTTCGAAATTCTTATTCGCCGCGATTTAGGATTGAGATCCTCGCGCCCAAGCCTAATCCTGACCAAGCCCAACCTGTGAAATTACCAAAATTCCCCTTTCGTCCGGTGTACCAAATTTCATTTTAGTCCTGAATTGCCAAATGACCATTTAGCCCTCCAATAATGCATATAGGACAAAGAACTTGAATTTTCAAATCTTGGTGGGCCCCATCTTATGTCAACTCTCACCAACCCATCCATTTCACCTCACATCACTCTCTCTCTCCCTCCCTCCCGCTCCCGCTCACTCTCTCTCTCTCTCTCTCTCACTTTTCCCTCTACGCATGCTCGCTCTCCCTCTTGTGGAACACCCCACACCCGACCGAGACTCCACCACCTTCTCATCCTCTTGTTTCATGCGCCACCACCTCACCATCGTCGACCACCATCTCCAACCACCGACGCCAGCCCCTCCGTCGCAGTCGCCGTCACCGTCGCCGTCATTAGACGCCGAAAGCCATTGGAGCGGTGCAAGAAGCCCCAGCCTTGTTTTCGGTCGCCAGACTCGATACCTCTACTCCTCCTTCTTCGACCTTGTGCGACTCCACCACCACCTCCCGCCACCTCGTTAACGTCCATCGGCTTTCTCACCACCGCTCGGAAGCCGCCTCACCGCCACGAACAGATCTGAGAGCCACTGGTGCTCTATTTCGGAGTTTGGCTCGGGTTTGCTTCGAACCCGGCCAAATTCGCCGCCTCCATGGCTAACCACCACCTCCAACGACCACTTTGGACCTCCCTCTCGTCGCTCAAAGCCACCAAAAATCGGTCGCCGCTGGTAGGAGCCGCAAAGAGCCCCGGCCAACCTCCCCTATTTCGGCGCCGTGAGTCCCCTGTTTTGGCTCGGTTCTATCCAGCTATCGTTCCGCCACCTCCGGTCGCCGTCTGTTGCCCCTCACCAGTCCCGAAGGCTACCCTCGGACCCTTGGTGAGCCCTCTAACCTTCCCCGACCATGCCATAGCTTTTGAGGCCGAGATATCCCTCAAAACAGCCCGGTCTCCTCTGTTTTTGTGCTGACCTGTTTTGTTTTCAGTCGGTCGTCGCTTGCCAGAGCTCCATTCGCCGGCCACCTGTCTTGGCGACCCTTGCCGAACCTCTAACCGTGTTCCCGCCACTGTTGGGTCGAGTTGCCACGCGATAACCCTTGGGTTCATCGAGAACAGCCGTTGCCGCTGTCGTTACCGTTCTTTGTCGCTGCCCATGCCGTTAAGATCGACCGAGCTAGTTAATTAGTGAGTTGACCCTAATCCTTATTTAGGGCACTAATTGCGCCTAGGATTAGTTGATTAGGGTATTTAAATAATGCGAACGTAGTCGGTTTAGATAGAAATCGGGTTTAGGATAAATGGACGTGATCGATTATGTTAGTCGGATTAGTTTAGGTCGTCTGTGACTAATTGGTTGCTAAATTGAATTGATTGATTGATTGGGTAATGGATTGCCGTTGTTTGATCTCGAGCGAGCGATGGATTAGAGCCGAGCGAACGATCGATGATTTGTAAATCGAATTGACTAATAAAGGACCTTGCATGAAATTGAGCCTTATATGACCTAATGATACTTGTTTTCTTATAATTGAATTGATGATATGCATTGGGTCATTTGTCTCGTTGGAATAGCTGATTGAGAACTTGTATGTTCATTGATTGATTGAGCGTTCGCTTAGAGGTTAATTACCTCATTTGTGATTGTGGTGACTAGTGGATAGTCTGCATATGCATATGACCGAATGCGAAATCAAAAGACATAATTTAGCATGAAAATAGCCGTGGGTCGAATCTTTGAGCACGTCTGTGTGAGCATCCGACCTAAATCAAATAGATTAAAAATGATTGATTGCTGGGTGTGCTGTATAGTCATAAGAGGGAACAATTATGGGTTTTTCCTAGCAAGTTCGTACTGTATCAATCGTACGGAATCACACGACTTGCCAGAAGCACGACAATTCTGATCCAGTGTCAGTTAGTATGGATTCAAGGTTTGTCGGATGCCGATTGTAGCTTGTGAAGGATCGACGCTCCGTATAGGAATGCCTACTCGCCGTGCCATGTAACGGGTGCACTGGATACACAGCTTGTAGTAGCCACTACCGAGGAAAAAAAAGAGCGTAGTCTAGCTCATCCGAGTGAGTATGATATCGTACTAATTGTGAGAGTCGATCAAGCTAATCGCGTGGATCCTTTCATCAATTTATGCCAAGGGCGTGGTTCATCGTTAATAAATGGACTCGTGTGGTGTCTTGTGCATACTTACGGATGCGATGCTTGTTTGAGTGATTAATTGATATGACTGCTGAATTAAGTCAAGCATTGCATTATGTGTGGCTAAAGGCTAGTAAATATGCGTGTGGATGATTATTATATCGTGGCTGTACTTGGGTGTTATATGTGGGCATATGATGTTGTGATCCCTGTTATTAGGATGTTCTAGGCGAATCAGTATCTTAATCGAGCTTAGGCTTGATTCACTAAGATTTATTTTCACCCCGTCGCGGGATAACATTTTCATGTCCCAAGTGACGAAACAGTGGATTCCAAGGCTTAGCTATTGGACTAGTCTTTTGAAGTAGATAAGAAGTTAATCTTAACTGATCGAGTAACCTTTTGAGGTCCTAGTGAGCCGTCCCGAAGTGTGGGGTTGTTTATGCCAGCTGTAGTTCAATAGGGTTAAAACTCTTCTGCTTTTGATTAATGTTTGCAATTGTCTTTTGTGAATGACTATTGTGGCTTCCTACTTCTCTATCTCATGTTGATTGTGTTGTCAGGGAGAGTTAACACGTTTCTGCATATGTAAGTAAGAGATAGGTCGATTGTATGCTTGGGACGCTATGTCTACGACCTAGTGGCGGTATTCGACAGAGGGATGTCGCAGGCTCGAGTGTCGGGGCGTGATAGGTGGAGGTGGCTATGGAACATTTCAACGGCATCTAAGGTCGAAACATCCAACGCAAGCGATGATCGACACCAGCAAACAATAAATTTTCGGGTATATCAATCCTAACACTCCTCCTTTATTTCATTACAGTGACAAAGTTTATAAAGAATAATTAGCTAGATGTTTTTCCATTGAACATTTATCTTTTCATTTTGGTGAAAAATTTGGTGTTAATCATTTTATACAAACTGCATGTACTCTACAAGCAAAATCTGTTTCGAGAAATACGCTTAAACGCCTACTTGTTGATATTTTTAAAAGAGAAAAAGAAGTTTTAAATTTTTTTTATGAATTTTAATGGACGTATGCATATAGGTAGCGACATTTGGAGTGATCCTTGGCAAATTCATTCTTATATGAGTAATACATGTCATTGGATAAATGACGATTGGAACATTAAAAAAAAGTTATTGCATTTCGATTTTTTGATGATTGGCATACCGTAAATAATATTTATAGAATAATTAGAAAAGTTTTTGAAGAATGTTTGTTGCTTAATAAAAAAATTTCAGTTGGTTTTGGTAACGTCGCGGCAAATAACGCTTCAATTTCCGAGTTAGAAAAGATTTGTAAACTCACTTTTGGTGGATAATTTTTTCACATTAGATGTGTTTGTCATATTTTAAATTTATGTGTACAATATGGTTTAAAAACTCTTGATATTTTTCTCACCTCAATAAAAACAACAGTTCGATTTTTATGGAAATATCCCCAAATTATGAAAGGATGGGGCAGATTTTGTAAATCAAATAAAAGAATACCAAAAAGATTTTCAAGAGATGTTCCAACTTGTTGGAATTCTATGTTCGAGTTGCTTAATCAATCTGTCACGCCTCGAACCCATCGAGCTAGCGAACATCACCCCAGGCCGTTCATAAGTTGGTAATCTCCCAGGGTCTATCTCTTATTCACCTTCCTTTAACCTCAATTCGGAACAAACACGACGAAAATAATAAAACATCTCCGTATAATTATTATACATGATGACTTAAGACAGAAAAAGTACACTTCTTGTATTCACATGATACACCTCGGGAATTACAACCGTCAAATACCAATCCTCGGTAAACTTGGGGTTCCATCACCTAGGACCTGAAAAAGATTAATCCATAACGGGGTGAGATATAAATCTCAGTAAGTGAACTCTAAACCTAGATCAGACCGCCAGTCCCCCCAGATCATACAATAAGGCAAGATGTAGGAATTCATCATAATAATAGCATGTGGCAATCATAAGCTCAAGGCGTCACAATATACTCGGCCTAGTGCGAATCAAAGGCAAGTACATCACATTCTATGAGCACCAAGCTTCATGCACTAGCATAGAATAAAATTACAACTTCAATTTCATCATAGTGATATCAATATAACTTATCGCCAATGGCATATAAATCGCGATATATTTCTCAAGGGCATTCTGGCCAATCGATCACACTGGGGCACTCTGGCCAATTGATCATACTGGGGCACTCTGGCCAATTCGATCGCTGGGGCATTATAGCCAATTAAATCACATAGGCAACAAGATCATTTATATCACATAGGCACTATAGCCATGCAATCATTACAAGGCAAGTCACAGTCAACATACTCAACCTCATGGGGTCAAGCTCTACGCACTAGCATAAAAATAAGCACATAATTCCAAAAGTCATATAAATGACACTTCATACACTCATCGCCATGGGCTCCCGGGCCGCGGTGCATTTCTCAAGGGCACTCTGGCCAATTAAAATCATAGGGGCACTCTGGCCATATAATAACATTGGGGCACTTTGGCCATTTAAAGATCACTGGGGCACTTTGGCCAATTCATTCGCATAAGGGCACTCTAGCCATGCAAAGCATCAGGGCACTCTAACCAATTACGATGCACAATTATCAATCAAGTGTCAACTACCACATAGCCATGCACGCTAACATGACTTTCAATTACCCACATCATTAATTCAGTCATGTTCCATGTGAGTTTCTCAATAAAACAAGCATGCTAAGCTCAATTTACGCACTCATGTTTGGCCATCATCAATCAAAGCTCAATCAATCCGCTAATTGATCAATTCATCAGTCAAATGCATCTAGTAGTGTCCTAAAGTCCTAGTAGAGGTTTAAGGGATACTTACCTCCCCAACCAAGCTAGATTTCAACTCAACGACCCTCTTAGGTCAGCAATTCCACGGCCGAACAGGGTACCCACGGCGCGCCTAGGAAAAACCACATCGAAACTCAATCATTTCTCAATTCCATCACGCCAATACTTCAATAACATACCTATCAACATCTTAAGGTGCCTTAACGACAATTTATAAACACGGCGACACCCCTACAAACCCTTAAAGTGCTCGGTTTGCACGGTTTCATAACAGGGCAGAATCGGCCCTCACTAAATCACGCACCACAGCCTCCAATTTCACCTCTAAACTTCAATTCATCCCAAAACCAACTTTCCAAAACCTTAATCTATATGTTAAGGAAGCTCACCGAAAATTTGGAAGCGAAACAATACCTAGAATGCCTTCAAGCAGCTCGATTTCTCTCAGTCCGCAAATGATCAAAATCTGCTCGGTAAAGACTACTTCAAATCAACCATGGAAACCCATCTAAACTCAATTAAACTTGTAACCCTAGCTCATCCAACTCAAGTACTTCAAGTTAAGAAGATCTCACCGCAAGTTTGAAGTCATTTGAAGCCTTGAAGCCCCCAAAAACGGACCCTCTCCAAAATCGGTTAGAATCTGCCTCGTCCAGACCTTTGTCCATTCAAATCGACCTACAGAAAAAAAATACTGGGCCAAATCGAGCTTATAATATGTCCTTGGAAAGGTAGACAATAAGCTTTCAGATGGAGGTAGAATTACCTCAATCGGATGTCGGACGACGAAGTTATGATCGGAATAGTGGGCACGATCGGAACTGGACGCGAGCTGGCGAGCGAGAGAGAGAGAGCTTCGTGAAAGGAATAGGAAGAGAGAGAGATGGTGGCCGAAAAATGTGAGGAAGGGAGAAGAAGTTTGCTTAACCCAATTAACACATCTTCTAGAAGGGTTGTTGAAGATAAGATGGGCATTTAATGCCATGAAGATAAGGTGGTGTCTTCTAATGACACTTGTCATTGCTTCTAGAATGTCTTGGTCCACCATTGACTTCCATTGACCATCTCAAATCTTCATTTTCGGCAGCTTATAGGGGTCAAAATGACCATTTTGTCCTTCATTCAATCATAAAACAAGGCTAAGGCTTGAGAGGCAAAATGGTAATTTTGCACTTCCTGTCCGAAACTTCACTTTTCCAATTTTAAATTACCATTGGTGAGGTGACGTCAAATTCCAATCCAATGTTAGAATTCATCATTTCCACTTTTTCAATTTTGAGATTTCATTCCATATCTCAAGCCTCGGGGGGGCGGGAATTCAGAATGTCATACAATCTTTTGCATATAAAAATTTATTATGTACATTTATTTCGAATAATGTTTCTCAAATTGATTTATTCCCACAAGATTAGGATATTTGCAATTTTGTTTTAGATTTTTTAAAAAAATTTAATGATGCAACTTATACTTTATATGATGTTTATTATCCTTACGTATTTATTTTTAATAGAATGAATTAATATTGCTGGTGTTTTTGAAGAAAATGAAAAAGATAATCAATTAGGTCTGACTATTATAGCAATGCAAACAAAATGACTGCATTATTATACCAAAATTCCACTTATTTATTTGGTTGCTTGTGTTTTTTATCCACATACCAAATTAGAAGGTTTATGTGATTTAATATTTGATTGAAATGGTAGATGTTAGAGCTATACAAACAGTGGTTAAAGACGCTGTAGTAGAATTGCATAATGAATTTTGTAGTAAATATAATCTAGATGCTAGTGAATCTTCCCAACCTAGTGACATACAAAGCGGAAACCTAAGTAAAATTAGTAGAGGGTACAAACTTCTCACGAATAGGCAAAAAGACAAAATGGAGCAACAGAAAATATTTCTGAATAGAGACCTATTTAACCATTTTTTTTTTAGTTTGGTGAATCCGAAGGCGACACATATTTCTTAATTCTAGAGTGGTAGAATTGGCATTCAACCCAATTCCTAATTCTCGCTCTCATCGCAAGACAAGTTTTAGCAACTCATTATTCAACAGTTGCGGTTGAACAAGCATTTAGCGCTGGAGACAACATTTTGGACGACCAACATTCAAGTTTAGCTCCGAATTCGGTGAAGGATCAAGCTTGTCTTGATGATTGGACAAAGGCTTAATATTGACAACAAGAGATGGATCGCAACAATGAAGCCGAATTCTTCGAATTCTTCGATGATGGAGATACCACTGCCATGGGTAGCGGTATAGGAATAGGTAGCGACGATTGACGATGAGATAATTATGGGGTTATCAAAGGTAAAAGAACTACATGGACTTTGATTCTTCTATCCCCAATAAGATATGTAGGCGCTTAATGATAATTCATTAAGTTCAAATCTCTTCCCCCTCCCTTCCCCCCCAAATTTGATTATAATTTATAATTTGATTACAATTTATATTTGATCATTTATTAGTTAAAAATTAAATTTAAAAACCATAACCAAAATCGAAATCGGTGGTTCCATTTTCGATTTTGAATCGAAACCGGGCCTTGAACCGGCCCGAAACCGGTCATTCGAAACCGAAACCGGAACTGGAACTGGAACTGCCCCTTAAGGTTCTTATTTCGATTCACCCATGGCCTCGAACCGGAATCAGCCAGTTCTGGTCTGTGGCCATGACTAGTGTCCATCAAAAAAGATGACGTGTGATTTTCTCAAAGATATTAGTGAGAAATAGAGTATATTCGTTTAGTTGATCCTTCCATATATAACCAGAAACTTTTCTCAAGGACAAATTTCACCTGCAATCTAAGTTCCATTTGTTTCGCGAAAATAAGTAATTTGAAAAATATTTTCCTCAAATTTGATCGCTTGTATCGCTTACAATAATTATAAGGCTTCCTTTCATGAATAATTTGAAATTTTTTCCCTTAAAAATGATTTCTTATATCATTTATAAAAACAAATGAACAAAATATGTTTTCATCGTCCAAAATATTTATCCATAAATTATTGTTAGCAATGAAAATACTTTTCGCTTGCTAATTATTTCATACTATACAAGCGATGATCTTTAAAAAATATTTCTCGAATCACTCACTTTTCGCAAAGCAAATAAAATCTAAACTAGACCTTAGCATGCAGTACATGGGTCTACTTGAATTATTGTGTGAAAGGAAAAAAAAATACTAGATTGAGAGTTGTCTCAAAATAGGGGGAAAAAAGAAAAAAACAAGTTACTTTTCAGTGGAGGAAATGAGTTAGTTAGGGTAGTTATTCTTTGAGTAAAGCAAGAGGGTGCTTAAACTGTGGGTGGAATTTAATCATGGTCATTTTTATATAATTATTTTAGGAGCATTTGGACAAAGATAATTCGTACTAAACTATTACGAATTATCTTTTTTCTTTTTCAATAAAAGTAAAACTATATGAAAATACAACGTTTGAAGAGCACCCAAGTCGAGTTATCAGTAGGGCTATCAAATGGGTCCGCGCCGGCCCCGACCGGCCCGACCCCACCCGAACCAGTCTCTAAAATTGAGAAATTTTCTGGCCGGATCCGGTACTGTTTCAGCACAGTACCGGTATTGTTTTATAGTGGGCCGGCCCACTTCTCACTCAGCCCTTCTTCATTCTCTGTTTCGTAGGGTTTTATGTCCCCCCTCTCTCTCTTCCTCTCTCTCTCTTGGTGGACGGCGTCTTCTTGGTTTTCTTCTTATCGGTTTTCTTCTTCATCTCCTTCCATGTCTTCTTCTTGGTTTCTGTAGTTCTTCGGCCACCCCTGACCCGACAGCCGATGCCAACACAAGCTTTAGCCACCTTCGACTACCACCATTCCCTTCGTCGTCGTCATCAAGCCGCCCTTGAGCTCTATCGCCCAAGTCGAGCCGGTCGTAACCCCCAAACCCGAGATCTGAGAGCTTCAAATCCGCGACCTCCCCCTTTCAACTCCGCCTTCGATCCACACCCGATGACGCCAATTGACGAGTCGCTTGGTTAGCCACCGCCACCAGCCCGGCCTGAGTCGCGAGTGAGCCGTCGTCATCCAACCGTGACGCTTTGCCAAATCCGTGCCTCACGAGCTCGAGCCTAGCTTGAGACTCACGCACCCATAGCCTCCATCGAGCTTGCCACCGCCCGACGCCTCTCACTCGATTGCCGATTCCGCCTCGAGCCACTAGATCTGCAAGCCCGGAGCCTCCCGATGCTGGACCCGAGTTAATCGCAACCCTTCCAGCTCAGCCGCGCCATCCTCCTTAGCCAGCCTAGCCACTCCAGCCATCTTGAACAAAACGCACCCGCTCGGGCCGATTCGGCCCCCCCGACCTAAAGAGTTGACGCACAGTTAATTCGGGCTCGGGCCGGGCCGAGACCCGGCCATACCCGACCCGACCCATTGACACCCCTAGTTATCAGGGGTTCAGTTTGGATGGAACGAGTCTCATACTAGAAACTCAATCGCCAATTTAAAATAATTTCGTTAACTTGCCACCTTATAGATAAAAATCTCAGGCAATGAACAAATTTGTTTCCTTATGCATATTAATCGAATCGAAAGATTTTGCATCTTAAGAAATTTGTCTGGTAATCTCGAGAGCGGCTCATTTAACGATAGAATAATTAAAATATTAAGTTACGTTCTCATTTAACAATTTAAAATTTTAAAATAATTAACAGTCATCTTACAAAAATTCAACGGGGCATATTCTTGGGAGAACTAAGCATGAAAAAGGTCACTTTCCCAAACAAGTGGGTTAAGTACACCTCAAGTGCCGTAAGTTGGATACAACGCTCACCTTAGTGTCAAAATTTTCAAATCGATCACTTTAGTGTTAAGTTTTTGTAACTTTGATCATTTCAGTGCCAAAACTTTCAAATATATCACTTTAGTGCTAAGTTTTTGTAATTTCGATCACTTAAGTACCAACTTCTTTTAAAAACGATCACTTCAGTGCCAAGTCCAATGGGCCATGTCAGCTCAAATAATAATAAAAAATACACATGTCGAATTTTCAGCGCGTCACGTCAGATTAGATCGGAGTTGGCACTAAAGTGATCATTTTTAAAAGAAGTTAGCACTTAAGTGATCGAAATTATAAAAACTTAGCATTAAAGTGAGCGATTTGAAAGTTTTGACATTAAAGTGAGCGTTGTACACAACTTATGGCATTTAATGTGTACTTAAGTCCAAACAAGTGAACTTTCCCATACACTGGACACGTGTCGAAAAAAGAACCTAGGCGCTGGCTTTCCCACTTAGACTGCGACACGTGTTGAGAGGATATTCTCAATCAAGCCTTCAGAGAAAATATTAGGTGCTCCTAGAGTGCCAACTCATCTCTATGTTAGGCCATACAAAAATTGACACGTGTCAACGAAGGGCCCAATTTTCAGATTTTTTTTTCCGGCTCCTCTTTTCGCTCAATTTTTTGGATCCGAATCCTTTGACCTTCGCACCGAAGATCAGAGGAATCCAGACCCTCCCCCTTTTTATAGGGCCTAATTCCAAAAAAAACCTCAAACTTTGACGTTTGTCCCAAAAATATCCATAACTTTTTTTGTCTCCTAAAAAACCTTCAACTTTTGATTTTGTTCCAAAAAAACCGCAAACTTTGGTCTTTGTCCAAAAAATATCCATAACTTTTTTTGTCTCATAAAAAACCTCCAACTTTTGATTTTGTCCCAAATTTACCACAGTTATTAAAAAAAAATGAGTGTTTCCCGCCCAGTTGAACAGAACCCATGATTGTTCGACAAAGATCAAAATGTACTTTCGATTGTTTCAAGGAAAAATGTTTGACACATTGCAGCCGCATTAATTCATTTCGAGACATAATTGAGTTACCCGAGATTCACATAAAAATTTAAGTAGGAACAAGATATTAACAAATCTTTTTCTTATACTTCAAATCTTTACCGAAACGATGATCACAAGAAAGCATTGGGGGCAGCAGTTTTTTGTCACAGAGGCAGGGTCGACAGCAGCTTGTTGTCACAGATGCAAGGTCGGCACGATGGTCCTCGGTGGAAGGCTCGATTGGCATCGAGGACTATCAACGGGTAAGGAGCCGATGACGAGGGTTGCTATTGTCTCGGGATAAGGCTACACCATCGGGCGACGGTTGAGAATCGCTTGGAGTTTCGACAGAAGCTAAACGGCCGATGTCGGGTCGTCGGGAATTCTACGAGATGGGTTTTAAGGGTTTTTTTGTGATCGGACTAATAGATTTGGGACAAATTCAAAAGTTGAAGGTTTTTTAGGAGACAAAAAAAAAGTTGTGGATATTTTTGGGACAAAGGCCAAAGTTTGAGGTATTTTTGGGATTGGATTGGTAAACTTGGGACAAAATCAAAAGTTGAAGGTTTTTTATGAGAAAAAAAAGTTATGGATTTTTTAGGGACAAAAGTTAAAGTTTGAGGTTTTTTTTGGGATTGGGCCCTTTTTATAGGGGGAAAGGATTAAAAAAGAAAAAAATAATAAAGAGCTGAGATGCAAAGGGCAAGAAGGTTCAAGGTTAGATGATTCGTCCCCAATTTTTTCCCCTAGACACCCCTCACCCATCGCTGGTCTCTCACTTTCTCCATTTCTCTCTCTTCTCTCCGGTTGCAGAAGAAAACGCCAGAAAAAAAATTGACACCCCTCGACCGTAGCCGAGTCGCGACTAAAGCGGCCTCACTCCCGTCTGCAGCTGATGGCAAGTGAGCCGCGAGTTGAGCTGCCGAGATCACGGATGGCTAGGACAAGGCGGCGACAACGACGAGGAGGCGGCGGGGGTCAAGGTCTGGTTGAGGGGGAGGTGGATGTGAATGATGGCGGCGGTGACAGCGTGGATGAACAACAGAGATCTTGCTTCGGGCTGAGAGTAGTTCCTCAACGAATTGACGAAATCGGAAAAAAAAATCCAAAGTTCATTGTTCCGATCCACCGAAATCAAAGCCAACTCAGGTGGGGAAGGTTGATATCGAGGAGCAATTTCCGCGCACCGGCCTGCCGTGCTCAGCCACTGCGGGAGCAGAGGGCCGCGACGGTCGGCAGCGGGGGGACGGCTCATCGAGAGAGGTGCTTTGGCTGAGGCTCCGGGAGGTGGAGATTGAGGAGGAAAAGTTGGTCTTGGCCTTGGCGCCACGGAACTCGCGAGCGACAGCGTCATAGGCGCGCGCGGCCTCCTCGGCGGTGTCGAAGGTGCTAAGCCACACTCGGGTCTTTCTTGCCGGCATCTCGGATCTTGACAGTGTAGCGGAGGCCGTCCCGGTGGCAGATTCCGTTAGGGTTTGAGACGGAGAAAGGGAGAGAAGCGCTGGGCGAGGGCGAGGGCGACGCGCTGGCGGGACGGTCACCGTTTCGTTTTCCCCGTCTCAGAGCCATGGCGTTTGTTCTTCGTCGTTTTTTTCCTGGCGTTTTCTTCTGCAACGGGAGAGAAGAGAGAGAAATGGAGAAAGAGAGATTTTTTCCCGATGGGTGATGGGTGTTTAGGGGTAAAAATTGAGCGAAAAGAGGAGCGGGGAAAAATCTGAAAAGTGGGTCCTTCGTTGACACGTGTCAATTTTGGTATGGCCTAGCATAAAGATGAGTTGGCACTCTAGGAGCACCTAATATTTTCTCCGGCCTAATTCCAAAAAAAACCTCAAACTTTGACGTTTGTCTCAAAAATATCCATAACTTTTTTTTATCTCCTAAAAAACCTTCAACTTTTGATTTTGTCCCAAAAAAACCTCAAACTTTGGTCTTTGTCCCAAAAATATCCACAATTTTTTTTGTCTCATAAAAAACCTCAAACTTTTGATTTTGTCCCAAATTTACCACAGTTATTAAAAAAAAAGGAGTGTTTTGCGCCCAGTTGAACAGAACCCATGATTGTTCGACAAAGATCAAAATGTACTTCCAATTGTTTCAAGGAAAAATGTTTGACACATTGCAGCCGCATTAATTCATTTTGAGACATAATTGAGTTACCCGAGATTCACATAAAAATTTAAGTGGGAACAAGATATTAAAAAATCTTTTTCTTATACTTCAAATCTTTACCGAAACGATGATCACAAGAAAGCATTGGGGGCAGCAGCTTTTCGTCACAGAGGCAGGGTCGACAGCAGCTTGTTGTCACAGATGCAAGGTCGGCACGATAGTCCTCGGTGGAAGGCTCGATTGGCATCGAGGACTATCAATGGGTAAGGAGCCAATGACGAGGGTTGCTATTGTATCGGGATAAGGCTATACCATCGAGCGAAGTTTGAGAATCACTTGGAGTTTCGACAGAAGCTAAACGGCCAATGTCGGGTCGTCGGGAATTCTACGAGATGGGTTTTGAGGATTTTTTTGTGATCGAACTAGTAGATTTGGGACAAATTCAAAAGTTGAAGGTTTTTTAGGAGATAAAAAAAGAGTTGTGGATATTTTTGGGACAAATGCCAAAGTTTGAGGTATTTTTGGGATTAGATTGATAGATTTGGGACAAAATCAAAAGTTGAAGGTTTTTTATGAGACAAAAAAAGTTGTGAATATTTTTGGGACAAAAACTAAAGTTTGAGATTTTTTTTGGGATTGGGCCTATTTTCTCCCTTATGACCTTTTCCCCAACTCTCTGAGGACGACAAGTCCCCGCATTCGCGACGTGGAGCGCAGCGCTATCGACACCTGTCACCAATCCGACCATCGGTTCCACCGTTGTACCCTCGGTTTGAGGCGCCGACACCAACAGCTGTCGTTTCGTGAACCATCCAGCTGCAAGCGTCCAGATTACGGCTTCGGTCGTCGTCTCGTCCAACGGGATAGATTCGGGTTAAAGGGAGGAGATCCGATTTCAACTGGACTTCCCAGCTCGAAACTACTCTCAGCTTCGTGTTACGCACAACCGCTTATCGTAGTCTTCCGCTCCTAATTTTGGATTCCTCTGCTTCCGATTAACCGGGAAACTCTAATTTTAGCCCCACCCTTGATTTCAGTTCGATCGGCTATTTTGGGGGGTCTTCGATTTCGATCTCTTACTCTCTCTTATGATCTCCCTGCGAACGACAACGTTTGCAACGATTTCGATCCGCACCCACAAGGCAGAACCTCAATCTCATGGTAAAGTCAGCAGCTTCAAGCCCAACAGGACAAACCCATCTTTAGAAACTCGCTCGCCCAACCAAAAATCACTGGCAATCGCGAGAATTTTAATGATGATGGAACCAAAGCAGGGCGTATCGTCACCGTCCACCTTGATGCTAACATCAGGCGCGAGTGGCCGCATAAATGCGATCTTCTCGTTTCGCGCGATGGAGAGCCTGTTGATGCTGATTCGGGCCTTCGTCCTTATGCTTCTCATGCCGTTCCGGGGCTGGAAGCGGGTCGTTCTCGTCTCGGCGAACGCGGCAGAGAAGTCCAAGGGTGAGAAGAGTGAGAGCAACGGTGGGAGTAGCCGGAAAGTTGTGCGACCTGTGGTGAGGGTCCCAGCGACGGCCCTGCAGTGGAGGAGGGCCGCGTCGTCGTCGGTGGAGCAGGAGGTGGCAGCACGGAGAGCCATGGCAAAGAAGCGGGTGGTGCAGGATGATGATGAAACTGTCGTTAGGGAGTTTTCAATTTTCACCACCCCGCGGGGTGATGCATTGTTCACGCAATCTTGGAGACCTGTTAATGTGAAGATCAGGTGAACTATCTAGAAGCACAAATTGTTTTTGGTTTGCTGTCACAATTCGAGATTTGCCTGCTGAGTTCTGATTTTTTAGAACGTTAATTTGGGAAAGGATGTTTGTCGCATTTGCATAAAATATTATGACCAAGCATTGTGTGAAATTTGCATTGATAACATTTTACGATTGTGTAATCACATTTCCGCATTGATGATTTACACAGGTGAGTTCATACTCCGCGTGTTCTTCTGTACGATATCTTGTTTTCTTGCATTGTGCATTTACCACTGGAACATACATGACAAAATTAGCGTTGGTCGTTGTTATGACACAGCATTCTCATGTTTTTTTTTTTTTTTGGGCAGGGGATTGGTCATTCTTTTGCATGGTCTGAACGAACACAGGTTTGTTTTACACCCTGAGCTCAGGTGTTTAATCTGCTGCTGGTCATCTTTGGACCTGATGATTGAGTTTTATTTTCATCTATTGTGCCAGTGGGAGGTACAGTGATTTTGCAAAGAAGCTGAATGCCAATGGTTTCGACGTTTACGGAATGGATTGGATTGGTAAGTCCAAATCTGCCTCAGTTTTGCATAATCCAAGTTTCGTGTTTGCCCCTGGGAACCAAAATGTTTGCATTCCAATTTTCGTCTTTGTATTGTTAAAGAAACCTGGAGTTTGTGATACTCGTCCCTGTTTTATTTCCTAGAACGAGAGCTACACTACTCAATCCCCTTATTCTTCTGATGTGTTTTAGTGACCAAGTTTTAACTGGAAGCTGATTATGGAACGGAGGATATCCTAGTTTACACCCCCCCCCCCCCCCCCCAAAAAAAAAAAAAAAAACGCTCTTCTATGACAGTGAACAACAGGAAATAGGTTAAGTTAGCAACTTATCATAATCTGAAAATCCAGTAATTGCATATGAAGTTCGCATTGCCAGCTTCAACAGTAGACTCAAAACTCTGGAGGAAGTATATGATGGGTCGGCTTGTCATACTAATGTACGTTTTCACATATAGGGGGTCGAGTGTTACTTGCACGAACAGACTTTTAATTTTGTCGATTGGCTTGAGACCTACAGTTTCTTTACTTGTGTCCGCTGCTTATTCTGTGTGTGATGAGGTGATAACTTGCTCCAGTTTAACCAAAATTTTTCAATTCAACAAAATTTGCGCTCCTGTGCTCTTAATGTCAGATGCCATCCATTTGATGCAAGCAATTTTATTTCCTTCTGCTTCTTTGCTCACTATTTATAATTATGTTTCCAAGCAGACATATCCCAAAATCCCATCAAGAGATGGCTGCTTTCAAAAACAGTGAACTGCTTTACATAATTCTAATGTGCTTTACTTATTGATGTTCCTTTAGAAAAGTTTCAAATGTTTCCTAGTTATTGCATGGAGAAGAATCATTTATTATCAACAATGCATCTATATTTTGATGCAGGAAATGAGTAGTTCATTTCAGATGCTTTTGGGCGGGAAGCCTCTGCATATGTGTAAGCATAATATACTAGAATGTTGCCTGGCCTTGAACTTCTATGATGATGTAGATGGAACACGCAAACATTTAAAAAGGTTAAGCGGAGGAGAAACTGTCTAAATATTTAAGTTAAAGACAACTTTATCGGGCGAAAATTGCTTTGCATTTATGTTCTACATTGTTCAACCTGAAAATGCCATCTCCCAATCCTCTCTCTCTCCGTCCCTCTCCCTCTCTTCACAGTGAATCGAGTGTCTAGTTGGATATTGTGGTATTAGTTGCTGCAATTGCAAATTGCATCTGAATAGGTTGTGTTTTGACTGGATGAAACACTGTTCTTGAAGCGTCGGGGCTGTGAAAATGCTGAATTGTCCCATGAGTATGACAAGATTGCTAGGTGGTTGTCCAATAGTAAGGTTTTTGAGTGTCCATGTAATCAACAACATAGTTACTTGTCGCGACTCTTTGAAATTTGACAGATATGTTTCTTGAAGATTTGACCGGCATTGCTCTAACGTGCTTTTGTTCGTCTCTTTTGTCATCTCTCAGGTCACGGTGGAAGCGATGGGTTGCATGCTTATGTTAATTCTCTTGATGACGCTGTTTGCGATCTGGTGAGAATGATGTGCATTTCATACGCTTCCATAAAGCCTTTTCTTCTTTCAAATTTTGGAATTGTTAAGCGATCTTGTTTTTTTTTCTTCGTTTCTTGTTCTTGCAGAAATCATTCATCGGAAAAGTCCTGGCGGAGAATCCAAGGCTCCCTTGTTTTTGTTTTGGGCACTCGACAGGCGCGGCGATCATACTTAAGGTTAGATTTCAAAGTGAGTCATGTCAAATACTCGGTGCGGCATCTTTAGCCCGTATCATGCTCTCTCCCCATTGGTTAATGATCTGCTTCTCGTAAGTGAATCGCGCATCTTTGCAGGCTGCTCTTGACCCAAAAGTCGAAGCATGCATATCAGGCCTTGTGCTAACTTCACCTGCTGTAGGAGTTCGGCCATCGCACCCAATTTACACGGTAAGGACCCTAGTGATACTTGCAAACTATACAAGGACCCTAGAAAATGAGTAAATGCATCCCTGACTTTGTGATAACTTCTGCAGATGCTCGCTCCGGTCGTCTCCCTCTTATTGCCGAGATACCAAGTCGGGGCTGCGAATAAGAAGGGCTTGGTGGTATCCAGGGACCCAAAAGCGCTCATAGCCAAGTACTCCGATCCCCTCGTCTATACCGGATCCATCCGGGTGAGAACGGGGTACGAGATCCTCCGGATAGCGTCCTACCTGCAGCAGAACCTCAGGAAACTGAAAGTTCCCTTTTTGGTCCTCCACGGCACCGCGGATAGAATGACCGACCCGGATGCTTCGGTGAAGTTGTATGAGGAAGCATCGGCGACGGACAAGACGATCAGATTGTTGGAAGGGCACCTGCACGATCTGCTCTTTGAGCCGGAGCCAGAGCGCGAAGCCATTACGAAGGAAATAATCGAGTGGCTGAATTGTAGAGTAGAGAGATAGGAAAGAGAAGCAAACTTCTGTTCCTTCTTGTCAAATGCATTGGAAGGGAATCGACTGATTCTCAAAGAAATTTCTACTCTGCAGTAGTTTTCTTTTGTCTGAAAGAGAAGAAAAAAGGATCCTATTCATGGTAAGCTTTGGAGTTTGACCTCCGGCTTACAGTTTTTATCCAAGCAAACAACGTTGTAAATGTTGTGAAATAGGAAAATCTGAATACTGGATTGACGATTTATTCAATCTGCCTTGGATTACTAATAAACGTTCTACAATCACGATTAATTTCATAACTATTGTATCATCTATAAAGTTTAAAATATGATCTGACAAAATAGAATAAAGAATCGAACTAAGTCTAAACACTAAAAAGAACATAGAATAACCGAATTAGAATTTTATTCGACACTCTAGAAAAAGGAAATTCTAATGTTTAGAATAGTGATTTGCATTAGTGATTTTTAACTAGTGATTACAATATAATATGTATTTTAACTGATATTAATAGTTATATGTCGAATACCTTTGTCTAATTTAATTATTGGATTAATATTACGAAAAATCTCATATTGGTATACATTTGATAAATTTATTTCAAATTAATTTTTTAATGAAAAAATTTAAAATTGGTACACATTTGGCAAATTTATCTTAAATTAAATTTTTTACTAATAAAAAAATCTTAAACTGATACATATTCGATAAATTTATGAGATTCTATTAAATTATGTTAATACCACAAAAATTTTAAACTGATACACTTATGATAATCGGAGGGTAAAAAACTCAAATTGGCAAACTCGTAAAATGACATGTGTCATCAAACTTAGCAATTTAATAATAAATTTTAATTGAAATTAACGGAGGGCAAATTTATCATAAGTGTATCAGTTTGAGATTTTTTATGGTCAAAAAATTAGTTTGGAATTTTTGAGGATATTATAATATCATTTTTTTTTGTCAGAAGTGATATTATCGTTTAACTAATAGTTTTTTTTTTTTTTATAGCTGATGGGATTCTAAGGGCGCGCATGGTAACACTTTTGGAAGAGAATTTTTGCTTCAGAAGTGCTTCTGAAGCAGAAATCCGTTTGGTAAAGACATTTTAGAAGTCATTCTGATTCTGAAATCCGTTTGGTAAAAATATTGAGATTTTCTACTTCTGATTGGATTTTTGGTCAACTTTGAGAAGTTAAAATTGTAACTTCTCAGCTTTAGAAACCACTTCTTCAACTACACCGGTCTTCGCCGACCAACGCCCGCCTGCCGACACCCCCTCGACTGCCGGCCGCCGGTTGCGCTGAGGCCGCTGCCGTCGCCGCAGCCGCCAATCACCGGCTGTCATCGCCGCTGATCGTCGATCACTGGCCGCCGGTTGCTGACGCCGATCTCCACCGACCACCACCGCTAGAGATTTTGTTAATAATGTTTCAAAAATAAAAATTTTAGAAGTAAAAATTTTATTAAACATTTTTTTTTATCAGAAATTAACTTTTGATGAATAAGTTAAAAAATCAACTTATGCTACTGAAGCATAGGTGTTGCCATGCACACCCTAAATAATCTGCGTTATGTTGTAATCGTAATTTAATGAAATAATCTCTGCTTCCTCAGCCGCCCGCCTCTCTTTCGGAATCCCTCCCACCACGTTGTTGCCCTGCAGAGAGTCTCCGTGAAGTTGAGCTCTTCCGGAATAATCCGCTTCACGATCGCGCCCTTCCGTTCATCGGTGCAGGGATCTGTGGAAAAGCTCCAACCTTGATCACGCCCGGAAGAAACTTGTCCCAACCCACTCCTGCAACACAGCTTCTCTCTGATTCTACCCAACCACTTCGAAAGCACAGTTTCTCTCTGATGTTTGGTCTTCGAGTTGCCGGACGACCATGGACTTCAACCAAGAATGGAAGTCTAAGTTCCCAATTAACTCCGTCTTCAAGCCTCCACTTCTCGTATCGGACCCCTCTTCCTCAAAATCTCAACTGGGTCCTCTGATCTTTAACCCTGAACCCGATTCTCTAACCGAACTCCTGTCGTCTCCTTCTCTTGTTTCGCCTCCGGTTCTACCTCCTCTTCCTCATCTCTCCCTCGCCAGATTCCTCAGCACCACCTCTTCGGTTCCCCACTCGACGTCCTCCCAAATCGAAGCTTTGTTCGGCCCGGAGCAGACCGACCCGGCTTCCGGCTTCGCGCACAACCGCCTCCAGTTCCTTTGCTGCCCGGACACTAGCAAGGTGATTGTGTTCTTCCCAACAGGTGCTAATTCTGACCAAGTTGGGTTCTTGATTTTGTCTGTGGAGGATGGGAAGTTGAAGGTCAAGACTGGCGAGGATGGTGATGTTTTTAGGTCAAAGAAGAGATTTTATCACTCCATTGTCAGAATTGTTGTTAACCCAATTCCGGAATCGGGGAATTGCGTGTCGAGCAATGTCGGGTATCTGTTGGCATATACAATGTACTCAGTGCACTGGTTTGTTGTGAGGAGTGGCGGAAATTCTGGGGTGCCGGTCTTGGCCTTCTTGGGTGGTAAAGTTTTCAAGACTTGCTCTATTGTGCATGCTTGTTGGTGTCCTGAATTGCCTGAATTGAGTGTGGTTCTGTTGGAGAGTGGTGCTTTATTTTGGTTTGATCTCGAGGGTGTCTTGCATGAAGTTGGTTTTGAACATAACTTGAAAGGTACTCGGTTGGGAGTTCCGTGGAATCATATTGGTGGTTCAGAGAGTGCTAAATGGTTAGGCTGTGAGTTCAGCTGGCATCCAAAAATCTTGATTGTTGCACGATCAGATGCGGTCTTTCTAATGGATTTTAGATCTGAGCAATGCATTGTACGTTGCGTAGCAAATATTGGGATGTCGGGTAGTTATGCGTCTATGGAGAAGGATCGGTTTCTTGCATTTTCTCGGGCTGGGTCCGATGGTTTTCACTTTGCCTTGGCTTCAAGCAAGCTTTTACTTCTGTGTGATACACGCAAGCCGCTGAACCCAGTGTTGCAATGGTCCCATGGTCTTGATAGGCCATGCTACATCGATGTGTTTAAATTGTCTAAATTGAGATCAAACTCTAAACAAGACACATATGAGCATTCTTCAAAATTGGGTTTCAGCATTTTACTAGGATCTCTCTGGAACTGTGAGTGGAGCCTGTTCTGCTATGGGCCTCCTTTGCCTGAGGCCAGAGGATTGTTTCCTTCAAAAGTTTCAGGGATTGGCGACTCTTTTTATGCATGGGGACTCCCCTCAGAACTCTCAGTTTCAGGTCGTGAGTGTGGCTCTGGAAGCTGCCTTTTGAAAGAAGAATTCTTGAAGAAATCTCAACCTCAGTGGGTAGATTGGCGACGGAAAAGAGAATTGGTTTTGGGATTTGGGATTTTAGGCAGCAATCTCTCTTTACCAACTTCTGACGACGATGAATATGGTAGCTTCACACTCATCAGGTTGATGTCCTCTGGGAAGCTTGAATATCAGAGATACTCCGCGTCTTGGGACTTCGCAAGAATCTGCAAAAATGATGTTAAACTCTCATTCGTGGATAATGGTCTGTGTTCAGTGGTGGAAGAGGGTTACAAGTTTCCCAAAAGATTCAAGTATCTGGAACTTGACTACCTCTACAGTTTTTTAAAGGGCAATCTTGCTTCAGTGCTAGAAGCAAAAATTGAAAAGATTTCTAGTTGCCGCAAAGAAAAGGAATCTTTTGACCGTGCTTGTCACATAGCTTTGTGTAAAATGCGCAAGGCTTCTGGTTTCCAACTCAGATCACCTTCAACATTGGCTTTTGATGACATTTGTTCGCCGACTACAATTGGTGAGATTATATCAAGGAAAAAGTATGCAGGCTTGTCCACAGAGCTTTTGCTTTTAGCATTTTCCAGTTACTCTGAATTCCTTGAAGTACTTTTGGACCAGAAGAAAGTGTCTCTGGAATTCTTGGTTGTTCCAGAGACGGTGCAATTGCAGCCTTTCATTTTGAGAGAGCCTTCATTCCGCAGCAATAAGTGGTCAAGTAAAGTGCATCGAAGCGATTCTCTTGTTGGTCCTGTGCTTCCTGTCCCCTTCCTATCAACACTTCATCGGGTCAGAGATGGCCCTTCAGAAGCATCAGTTGGACTTTCTTCAGAGACAGAACTTAGCCTGCAATTCAGTGAAGTTATGCAGGTGGCTGCCAAAATGGCCATGTCGGACTCAGGTCCTGAGGTTCATGATGAGCATGCCGTTTCTCTTGCAGATGACAGAGAAGAGACCTGGACCGCTTCGCAACAAGAAAAACCGTTTTTTTTGTATCGCATAGGTTCTTTTAAGCCTTATGTGCATCCTGTTTGTTCACATATGGTCTCCAAAGTGGTTGACTCTAAGGCCGTTTCTAGCAAGAGCACTGATGCTGCTGGATTACAAATTTTCGATAATATATGCCCAATCAAGATGACATTCAATTCGACTCAACAGGATTTTGGCTCTAAGGAACTAGCTATCTACAACATATTGAAAGGACAGTACTTAAAGCGGCAAGAAAGCTTCGATCCCTACCGAGACTTTCTTGGTCGGTGCAGACTTCAGAAGCGGACAGCAGCTTCTGAGAAATTATGGGAGTGAGATAGTACATCATACAAAGTAAGTTGTGAGACTGCTTTGGTGGCTAAGTTCATATTTTTTTGTGATCCAATATTTTTGTAAGGATTTACTTGTATTCAAAGATATAAGCAAATGCCGAAGGCAACTATTGTTTAATAGCAGGAATGTTGATTCCAAGATAGTCATCTGATGTGGGAGGCAAAAAATTTAAAAAGCTGAAACATGTAAAGATTCATGGGTTCCATACTTCTAACTTGTTATGTTCTGTTTTTTGTCCCCTTGCTTTTCTTTTACACAGTTGGTCTATCTAAATGCCTCCATCCCATTGTCCTATGGAGTAACTCAAGGTGTATATTTATGAGAAAGCTGTATACAGATGGGTGCTGTAAATATGTTCTGGTTTAAGCCATTTTGACTAGGGGGAGTACCCCCTTGGTACCTTGTTAATGAAACTTTTGTTTATCATTCATAAAGGAAAAGAATTAGAATACAGCCGTTCAGAAAGTGGATTGCCGAATAAAGTTTTCTATTTAAAGCCCTAAGAGTCTGAATATTCTGGGTCATCTTATGTGTTGTGAATGTGATACAAGATAGGTGCGATTGTGGGGGACGTGTCTTTTTTATGTTTTAGCCCTAAAGCCAATTAATTTTTTTTTTTCGGGATATGTACACTGAAAGCCCTAAAACTTGTTACGAAGGTTGCAAAAAAAGTGCAGTCAAGTCATAAAACTTGTCAAATTGTTGCAATTGAGTTCTTCATTTAATTACGTCCAACCCAATTAACGAAAAATGTTAGTGTGGCGTTTTTTAGTATATATTTTTTTCTCTCCTACGTGACGATAACGTGGCTAAAGCACAAAATCTTAGGCAAAACGATGTCGTTTTGGTCCAAATAGGACTTATGATACAGTTGTTACTTAAGTTAGAAAAATGCTAAAATTAAAAAAGAAGAAGAACAAGGAGAAATTAAAAAAGAAGAAGAACAAGGAGAAGCAGCAAGAACCACGCAGCGAGGGTCGTGGCCCTGCCCCAGATTGGGCGAGGGCTCGCCTCGGCCAGAACTCTGCGAGGGCCTGCTGTTCATAGTCATGTATTTAGAAAACTTACCAAATTCTTGCTGGGCTCATCAGCTATTTGTTTCTTCCTTGATGCTATATTAATGGTGAAAGTGCAATGCAAAATATGATCTCCAAACAGGTTCAAAAACACTATCAAGAAAAGATGAGAACTTGTGGCTTTCCAAGTCAAATGGAATTGATTCTCTTTTCTTCTGTCGATTACTGAAGATGAATGTCTCTCTTCTTTTGTAACCTACCGAGCATGTTTGTTTGGAAGATAATTACAGTGTCTTTTTTAACAGCATGAATAAGTTGGCTTTGTTTCCTTCCATGTCTTGTGATGGGAAACTATAGCTGTTGGCTCTCATTAGGACTAAAACTCATGTAAGTACTTCAATTTTTTTATTGATGAAGAACGTATTTTGGAGTGAATGCAGTGGAATTAGCGAATGATTTAAGCTCTTCCCATGTTGAGTGTTTTTTTTTTCCTTACCAAAGTCTACAAACAGACATTGTGCTGCGAAATGTACTTTTTTTCCACCTTATTAGGGAAAATGTCAAATAAGGGCATAAAGTGCTCTCATTTTCTCA
This sequence comes from Rhodomyrtus psidioides, assembly GCA_021437785.1. Taxonomy (NCBI): domain Eukaryota; kingdom Viridiplantae; phylum Streptophyta; class Magnoliopsida; order Myrtales; family Myrtaceae; genus Rhodomyrtus; species Rhodomyrtus psidioides. The sequence goes on along the minus strand of JAILYB010000015.1, from coordinate 3,607,859 downwards.
AATAAAGACATGCAGTAAACATTGTTTTAAATGGATTCCACAATAAACATGTTGGTCTAAAAAAAAAAGGGCTTGACCTTATAGCTTGTCCAGGGCATTTTCATCTTTAGTTTTTTGAATTCTTTTTACTATTTTTCTTTTTATGTTCTTTTCTTTTCATCGATGGCTAGTACGGTGATACTAGCAGAGAGCTGGGCAAGGGTTGCCCTCATCAGATCTGGGAGTGCCACCCCCACTGGCCAAAAGCAAGGCCTAGGAGAGGCCGACCTTGCCTGAGCAAGGGTCTGATCTGGCGAGGGTCATCAAGCCCTCGTCGGCCGCAGCAAAGACAAAAAAATGATAAAAGAAAGAAAAAATAAAAATAAAAATAAAATTTGGGATTGTAGTTGTCATTGGACAAAAATACTTTTGATCAACTGGGATATTTAGCTGGCCAGCGAGGTCATGCCCCTATTTGAAGTTGTCATGGCTATTCCAAGCCCTTAGTCGAGATTGATATGGACATTTTAGACCGTTATTTGAAACAATGTCCATTTTAGGCTCCTATTTGAGAAAATGAAGATTCGTATTTTTCATCTCATTATAATGTCCAAAAACTTCGAATTCTTGATCTTTAGAATTATGTAGAACAAAGACATTTTACAATTAATTCATAATATATGTATATTGCCCTTTACACATCCTCTAGTTTTGTCTTATCCTAAAAAATGGTCCATTTGATTTAGACTTCTTTCCAATATATGTTCCTTAGGAAAAGTAATTCTCAAATAAATATCTCCCAGAATTAATTTGCAAACTAGCTTCTCATTGCCAAATTATCCCTAAAATTTCGGCTAAAGTACACTATAAGTGTCAAAATTTGTGTATTACGTTCATTTTAGTGCAAAAACTTTCAAAACAATCACTTGAGTGCTAACTTTTTTAAAAAAGAAGATCACTTAAATGGAAACTTTTTTTAAAAATGATCACTTTAGTGCTAACTCCGATTTGAGTTGACGTGGCTCTCCGAAAATCCAACGTGACCTATTTTTTTATTAATATTTGAGCTGATGTGGCACGTCAGAGTTGGCATTGAAGTGAACAATTTACAAAAAAATTAGCACTTAAATGACCACTTTTAACAAAAATTGGCACCTCAGTGATCGTTTTGAAAGTTTTGGCACTAAAGTGAGCGCCGTATACAAGTTTTGGCACTTGTAGTGTACTTAAGCCCTAAAATTTCTCAGTCATCACCCTTTTCATCCTAGCAACTTTTTTTTTTTTATAACCGAGGTGTCCGGGCCAAAAGGGTAACTTTTATATCTCTGTCAAAATAGTTAAGATAACATGAAGTAATTTGCACAATCTTCAGTACCCTAAACGATTAAAATCGAAATTAGGTTGCGCACCATCTAATTAATTGGAAATAGAACTTAAAATTGAGTAGCCTATATTGAATATGATTATCAAAGCATTCTAAAATACTACCAGTTAAATAACATGTTAAAATAATCCATAAATTAAAATAATCCATAAATGAGAAATTGCAATTGAAGTGTGAATTAACTTCTTATTACTTTTAGGGGAAACACCACCAAAAATCCTAAACTATACCCACTGTGAAACATTTATCCTAAACTTTTTCTTGTGACACCAAAAACCTCAACTTGTATACGTGTGACACATTACCCAAACTTTTTTTTTATGACACAAAAAATCCCAAACTTATACAATGTGACATATTTACCTCAAATTATCTTTTTTTTTTCACAAAAAATCCCAAACATATATGCGTGTGACACATTTACATTACTATTTAGGGGTAAATGTGTCACATGGATACAAATTTATGGCTTTTAGTGTAACAAAAAAGTTTAGCATAAATGCGTCAGAGTGGTATAAGTTTGGGGTGAATGGGTCACATGAATAATTTTTTTTTTTGGGTAAGGTGTCACATGAATAAAAGTTTGGGGCTTTTTATCACAAAAAAAGTTTATGATAAATGTATCACAGTGAGCATAATTTAGGATTTTTTGTGACCTTTTTTTTTTTTTCCTTTTTAGTGTCACAAAAAAAGTTTGGTGTTAATATGTCTCACTGATATAAGTTTGGGATAATTTGAGATCTTTTGTATCACAAAAAGAAAAAAAGTTTAGGATAAATTTGTTACACTAGGCATAGTTCAAGATTTTTTTTTTTTTTGTGTGGCCTTTTTCCCTTAAAAAATTTGTTTTATGATACTCGCCGGATCTAGGTTTGGACACATAAGTGAAAAGCATGTCTTTCATTGACATTGCCGATTGTCCATGATGGCATCCGGAATCACACTAGAGATATATCATGAGGAAAATAAGAAAACTCGCATAATTAATTTTTAAGATATCTCTCAAATTGTTATTTTATTTGGTCAAAACTTTTCACTACATATATTTTTTTACAGGACCGAAGCAATCAAAGATCTCGCGTGCAAAACTCATACCATAAAGCCATTGCGTATCAGCCCAATGCGCTTTCGGTATAGCACGCGTCAGCAGATGATCACGCCATCCGAACCAAAACCGGACTCTGCTTCGGTTCGGATGACCGTTGTCATTGTCTCCTTCCCATGAAGAGCTGTTCCTCCTTCGGCGACCGCCTTTCGGTATAGCATGCTTTCACAGATGATTCACGCCATCCGAATCAAAACCGAAACCTGACCCTTCGGTTTGGATGACCGTTGTCTGTGTCTCCTTCCCACAAATAGCAATCTCCTTCTTCGCGTCGTCATCTTTCTCTCGTCTCGCGTCTCTGGCTTTTTGCTCTTCCGTTCGTTCGCTTCTCTGTCTCTCTGTCTCTCTCTCTATCCCGATTTGCTTTATCGCCCTTTCTGTAGCTGTTGTTGACGATGCAATTGTTTTCTGGGTCCCATTGTTGAAGCATCTTGGCTTTGCAGAAACCAGTTTTCTTTACCGCGGCGGAGATTTTCCGAAGGTTTCGTGTAGTCTCTTTGCGACTTTATTGATTCATCCGCCGTTCCGGTATTCACAATTACTTCTTGTTCTACCATCTTACTCTGGCTTTTGTTATTCGGTGAATTGGCAGTGACTCTATTTTTATCGACCATTTAATTGAAGGAAACCCATGAAAATTAAGTTATGAAAAGTCAATTTTTTTTTCCAAGTTTCGGTCTTTCTCCATTGAAAAGGCTTGGAATCGCTTGTTTTACTTGCCCCTCTTCCATATTCAAAGCATATTCCCTTCTCTCTCTGCTGCATATTTTCTTCAAGCACAGAACGAGCCCTGTCGATCTCATGCAACCAAAACCCTAATATGCTTCTCTCGTCTTCCCACGTGGGTCGTCTGGCGGTTCAGGTCTTGATTCGCTCTGCTTTCCCATTTTCCTGGTAAATCGATGTTATGTGGATGCCACTCGACAGATTCGTGAAAGAGCATAAATCGCTTTTTTTCTTTCTTTTTTGCAAATGAAGGTGTTCTTTTTCTTGGTTTTCTTGATTCTTGGGAGCGGAAGAAAAGCCTTTTGTTCTATTTTTTTTTTTTTTACGTCGAGCTTCAATTGGGGTTCAATTGCGATTACTGTGATCGAGCTGCGCTCTGATCTGCTGTTTAGATTCAGCACGCCTTGTTGTGAATGCCATCAAGAATTTCTAAAAGAACTTTACAGGTTTTCTTGGATTGTTATTCTGTTGCTGAACTACAATTGTCATGTGATCTTGTCCGGATTTACTTTCCCTTTGTATTTATTTCTTAGGGAGAGACTGACGAGATCTACCTTTTTTTTTTATTACAGAAGATGGCGAAGATCTGATAAAACCAGAGTCCTTTTGATGAAGTTCCTCGGCAATTTGGAGAGACATTGCTGGGATGCAAACATTGCCAACGCAATAACTCACCTGATAAACTCCATCTCGTTCGGTAAATCGTATCTGCCTAGCAAAATTCAAATTCTTTGAAACTTTCAGCTTGCTGTGCCGGTTCTTGAATTTGGTCTGTTTTTTTTTTTTGTCAAAATTTGGTCTGGTTGAAACGACGACTAATTTGCTTGCTGACGTGCCCGGTTCGTGTTTTTTTTTTTAACTTTTATTTATGTGTCTTTTTGTCCCTCAAATGAAAGTGATGCCGAAATACGATAGAAAGAAGGCCATAAAGAACAAAATCGATAGAATGAGGTACAATCGCAGTTCTCTCAGAAACGATATCAAATCGTATATTCTTCAAATATTCAAAAAAGTCTTCCAAACCCTAAAGACGACCTTTTATAAGATGTCAACCTTAATGACAAAAGATAACGCAAAATTACAAAAACGCCTAAAAACAACTGAAATTATAAAAAATACCCAAAAATATTAAAATTGTAAAAATACCTAAAACAAGAGATACGCAATATTATGCAATCTTCGCAATATTACAGAGATCACGAGATTTATTTGCATCATTCTCCCCTGCTAGGAAAAAAATTCGTCCTCGAATCTGTGTCTTCTTCATTGTCGTCAATCTCTTCAGGGTTTTCTTCCTCATCAGTGTGATAAGATGACAAATCTGCTACATTAAAAGTTCCGGATACATTATACTTACCCAGCAGATCAATCTTGTAAGCATTGTCACTAATTCGCTCCAAGACTCTGAAGGGTCCGTCAGCCCTAGGTTGTAGCTTGCCAAATTTGCATGCTGGAAAACGCTCTTTACTGAGGTGAATCCAAACTAGATCACCATCTTTAAAGATAACTCTTTTCCTGTGCCTATCAACGTGCTGCTTATACTTCATGTTCTGCCTGTTGATTTGATTATGGACCTAGGAATGCAACTCTTTGATCTGTTTTGCGTGTTCTTTAGCGTCTGAACTAAACTGCTTGTGAACGGGTAATGGAGTGAGATCCAAGGGAGTAATTGGATTACGCCCATAAACCACCTCAAAAGGGGTCTTGCATGTAGTTCGATTCTCAGATCTGTTATACGCAAATTTTGTCTGTGGCAACGCCAAATCCCATTGTCGTGGATTATCTCCAATCAAACTCCGCAGCAAATTTCCTAAACTTCTGTTGACAACCTCTGTTTGACCATCAGTCTGAGGATGATGAGAAGAGCTAAACTTTAGATTCGTGCCCATGTATCTTCAAAGAGTGCGCCAGAAGTGACTTACAAACTTCACATCACGATATGAGGTTATGGACTTAGGAACTCCATGCAGTTTAACAATTTCTTGCAGGAACAATCGAGCGACCTATGGAGCATCAAAGGTCTTGTTACATGGAATAAAGCGCGCCATCTTCGAAAACCTGTCAACAACCACCATGATGGAATCCTTATTCCGCTGCGTTCTCGGCAAGCCCAAGACAAAGTCAAGGCTGACATCCTCCCATGGTGCGATTGGAACAGACAGAGGCATATATAGGCCAGCATTAGTACTTTTGGTTTTTGCTACATGACATACCCGGAACCTCTCTATAAAACGCTTCACGTCTTGCTCCATTCGTGGCCAATAAAAATGTTCGCACAACAAGGCCATCGTCTTATCCACGCCAAAATGCCCAGCTAGACCTCCTCCATGACCCTCAATAATAATACACTCCCTCAAAGAATATTAAGGAATGCACAGTCTATTACCTTTAAAAAGATAACCATCCACAATCTGAAATTGCTGAAAAAGCTTCGATTGGCTCTTCCTCAAGATATCTCCAAAGTAAAGATCATCAACATATAATTCCTTAAAAGTTTCAAAGCCTAGAACTTTTACCTGCATTATAGACAGCAAAGAGTGTTTTCTGCTTAATGCATCAGCCACACTATTTAACACACCTGCCTTATGCTTGATGGAAAAACTGAAAGCCTGAAGAAACTCCACCCACTTCGCATGTCTAGCGTTCAGTTTTGTGTTATTCATTGATATATTTCAAGGCTCCATGATCAAAATACAAGAGAAACTCCTTGGAAATCAGATAGTGCCTCCAATGCTCCAAACTCCTCACAATAGCATAAAATTCTTTATCATAAGTTCATTTTTTTTTTTTGCTTCATTCAGCTTCTCACTGAAGAATGCTACAGGTTTACTTTTTTTACTCAGGACACCCCCAACACCAATGCCTGAAGCATCGCAATGCACTTCAAAAACCTCATTAAAGTCAAGAAGCACTAGAACATGCGCCTCAGTCACCTCATTTTTCAATAACTGAAAGGCAGCTTCTGCCTCCTTAGTCCACACAAATTTACATCCTTTCAAACAATTCGTCAGAGGTGCAATAATAGTACTGAAATCCCGAATAAATCTCCGGTAAAAAGACGCAAGCCCATGAAAGCTACGTACCTCATGAATATTTTTCGGAATCTCCCAGTTTGTAATAGCCTCAATTTTAGCTGGATCCATCTAAATGCCCTCCTTGGATACAATATACCCCAAAAAGGTCACATGATCAGTCATGAAGTGACACTTCTTGGTGTTAGCATATAATTTCTGCTCCCTCAATGCTTCAAACACCCTTCTCAAATGCTGCAAATGTTGTTCAGTTGATGCACTATAGACCAAAATATCATTGAAATAAACGACAATAAATTGGCCAATAAAAGGATGAAACACTTGATTCATCAATCTCATAAAGGTGCTTGGCGCATTAGACAACTTGAAAGGCATCACCATCCACTCATACAGACAATCTCTAGTTTTAAAGGCTGTCTTCCACTCATCTCTAGGTCGCACTCTAATCTGATGATATCCGCTTCTCAAGTCTATCTTTGAGAAGATAGTCGCCCCATATAGCTGATCAATTAAATCATCAAATCTTGGGGTAGGAAAGCGATACCTTATCGTGATCTTGTTGACAGCTCTGCTATCCACGAACATCCTCCATGACCCGTTTTTCTTTGGAACCAACAAAACCAGCACTGCACAGGGGCTCATGCTCTCTCGGATTGCACCATTTTCTAATAATTCTTGCACTTGCCTCTGTATCTCCTCATACTCCTTAGGATTCATCCTATAAGCTGTCTTATTAGGAATAACAGCCCCAGGAATGAGATCTATACAGTGCTGAATGTCCCTCATGGGTGGTAATCCATGTGGTAACTCCTCCGGTACGATATCAGCAAACTCTTCAATTATAGGCAGAACTTGAGTTGGAATCTCTGAACTATCAAGATTATGTTCCATGACTACAACAGCGAAAAGCCCTGGTGCGTTCTCCGCCTCTTCTTGGAATTCTGATTTGGAAAGCAGATTATTTTTTCCTTCTCTTCTCAAATCTAAAGGACCCAGAGTAATGGTCCGACCATCCTTCTTGAAGGTGTATGTATTTTTGAATCCATCATGCTGCGTTTTCCGGTCAAACTGCCAAGGTCTTCCCAACAGAATATGACAGGCATCCATTGGAACTACGTCGCCCCACACTTCATCAGTATATTTCTTCCTGATCGAGAACTGCACTAGACACCTCTTACTCACTTTAACCTCGTTCCCCTTCTTAAGCCATGACAGCTTTAAGGTTGAGAATGTTCGATAGTTTTCAACTCCAATTTTTCAACCATAGTAGTAGAAATCACGTTCTCGCAAATCCCTCAATCAATTATTATGCTACACACTTTTCCTCCACTAGTGCACTTTGTATGAAAGATATTATGCCTAAGCCACGATTCATTATCTGCCTCAGCAATATTTAAAACCCTACGCACAACTAAGGACTCACCAGAATCGGCATAGAGAATGTCCTCTTGATCTGGGTCCGCATTCTCTCTTTCTTCTTCTTCTTCTTCTTCTTCTTCTTCAGATTCTTCGTTATCTGGATCTTCAAAAAGCGCTGAGTTATAAACAAAGGTCACAATCTGTCGGTTTGGGCAATCAACCGCGAAGTGCCCCAGTCCCTGACACTTAAAGCATTGCTTAGCTGCAGCTCCTTCCCTGCTAGAACCAATACTGCCATGTTCTCCTTTTGTTGCAGAATTTGAACTCGCGCCCTTAATTGCTGTCGAGGCTGAAGAGCTCCCCGATCTCCCTCGGGATTCTTTACTTGACCACTTGGAATTGCTACCTAACCACTTAGAACCGCTGCCTGACCACTTGGAACCACTGCTATTTCTTTTACACTATACCTCCACCTTTAGGGACAGTCTGCACACATCCTCATATGTCCAATACTGTTGTAATTGGACAATATCAGAAATCTCATAACGCAATCCTGCGAGGTATCGAGCAATTGTTTTCTCATCTTCCTCAGTTACATCACAACGCATACGCAGTCGATCGAATTCCTCCGTAAACTCCTCAACCGACCAATCACCTTGCTTGACATTATGATACTCGATAAACGCCTCTTGCCTATAATGGGTAGGCAGTTTTTTTTTCTATAACAGCTTTTTCATCTTCTCTCAACGATCCATCTTCTTCTTCCATTCTCTAGCACGTTGCTTTTTCACTTTCTCCCACCAAATCGAAGCATGTTTTCGTAGCCTAATAGCCACTAAATTCACCTTTTAACTCTCAGTCAGATCCTTGAGATCAAAGATCAGCTCTACCGTATGTAACCAATCAATAAACTCACCAGGATGAGCCTTACCATGAAACTCAGGAATCTCGATCTTCATCCCGAAATTTTGAGAAGAAGTCTGATTTCCAGGTCGTACTCCTCGATTCCGCCCTAGAACCACAACAGGGTTGTCTTCCTCCTCTTCAACCTCGGTTGAGTCAGCAGATTCCGCTCCTTCTTTGGGTTGCGCGTCACGCCTTGCCTCCGCAAGACGTCGCTGCATATCCCGAACTTGTCTCTTCAACTCTTCATTTTTTATGTCTTGCAGGTCTCGCATACGCGGTTGTTCTTCTGCATCATGAACGACTCCACGTCCCTGGCTTCCACGACCATGCTGCCTTCGACCACCGCGATTTTGTTTAACCATCGGTTCGAAGCAACCTATGCTCTGATATCAAATGATGCCGAAATACGATAGAAAGAAGGAGATGAAGAACAAAATCGATAGAATGAGGAACAATCGCTGTTCTCTCAGAAACAATATCAAATCGTATATTCTTCAAATATTCAAAACTATCTTCCAAACCCCTAAAGACGACCTTTTATAAGGTGTCAACCCTAATGACAAAAGATAACGCAAAATTACAAAAATACCTAAAAATAACTGAAATTATAAAAAGTACCTAAAAATATTAAAATTGTAAAAATGCCTAAAACAAGAGATACACAATATTACGCAATCTTCGCAATATTACAGAGATCGCGAGATTTATTTGCATCAGAAAGTTTCATGGGTTTCTATCACCCGGGCGAAAATTCATGGGTCTTGTTTGAAATTTGGCATTTCTCGGCTTTGTCAATCCATCCGAGTACGAGTCTTCTTCAAGTTCATAAAGCTATGATTTGTCTATCTGTAACATTTCTCGATAAACTAAAGGTTGGCTTCATTATAGAGATCGTGGGGTACCCAATAGTGGATCGTTACCCACCCACTGTACCGAAATTGAGTGGATGTGTGATATCGCACACCTACCCAAGGAAAACGGTTATGCTTCCAACTTGAGAACGAGAAGCTATGGTTAACCGGGCTTCTTGCGCGGCTCCGGTTGAGACCTAGCTCTGCAGGGCAAGAAAAATGTCAATGCCGGTGCCAGCGCACTCCCTCTTTGCGGTGGCCGGAGGAGTGAAGAGGAACCCTAACTTGGCCTCCCGCTGCGACTGCTGGAGCGAAGGCCATGTGCATGCAGATAGGGACAAAAACATCATCCGTGAAGGGGATGAAGACACCGTCCATGGAGGGAGGAGAAAAAGGGAATGGAGATGATGAAATTTCAAAACATTAGAAATTGCTGGGAAAATGATGGCGCGCTGGAGAGAAAGAAGCACTCCTGCTTTAAGAAAAGAAGAGAGAGTGGGTTTGGAGGAGCGAGTTAGAGGCGTTTGAAGAAGAAAGGCTTAATACAAACTGTATTAGCCTGTAGCCGGCCTCAGAGCCCTTGGCTCGCCCATGCGAGGGTCGAGCAAGGCCAACGAGGACAGCCCTCGCCTCGCCCCAAGTGAAGCCAGCGAGGACAGTCATGGGACGAACGTGAAGCTAGCCCATGCGAGGGCCGAACAAGGACAACCCTTAACTCAAGAGCGGTTTCGCAGTGAGGCCTGTGAGAGGCCTCAAGGGCGGCCTCGCTTCTCGCCTAGGCAAGGCTTACGAGTCGGGTCGGCCGCACGAGCGATCAGAGGGCGGAAGGCCGCCCTCACCTGGTCGTTTCCATTCAAACTTCACATCTGTGACGGCTTTAGTAAGGAAGTCTAAACTATTTTTCACTGTGTCGACCTAAAAAAGCGAAACCTCTTTCTTCTCAACTTTTTCTCAAATGAAATGATATTGTATATCAATGTGCTTTGTGCATGAGTGAAAAGGTGGATTTTAAGCTAAATAAATAGCCCCTTAATTATCACATTTCACCTCTACTGTACCTTGCTCAAAACTAAGCTTCAAGCACAACCGTCGTAACCATACGGCCTTTTTTCTAGCATGAGTAAGAGCCATGTACTCAGCCTTCACAGAAGAAAGTGCTATCACGTTTTGCCTCCTACTCATCCAACTCAACACAACCCTAAATAATGTGAAAACATATCTACTAGTGGACCGTCTACTATCAATATCTCCACCCTAATCAGCATCTATATGGCTTATGATATCAAGCATGTTTTCATGCTATGTATCTTCAAAACATGAAAAAAAAAATTCAAGCTTCACGAAGATACCTGAAAACTCTTTTGATCGCATTCCAACGTGCTCTACCTTGGTTAGACATATATCGGCTCAATACTTTCACTGCTTGAGCTATATCGGGACGCATACATCAAGCTACCCACTGCACTCGCGTATGGAGCTCGGGCCATCTCCTCCGCTTCCTCATCCGTTTTAGGACACTATTCCACATATAGCTTGGTCCCTAAAAGTATAAGAGTACCAACGGGCTTGCAATCTATCATGTTGAATTTCTTTAACATCTCTTTGATGTATTTCTCATGCCCTAGCCACAACTTCCGTCACTCCCTCGTAATCTGCATGCCCAAAATAAAATTTGCAAGTCCCAAATATTTCATTTCGAACTTCTTGGCCAACAAACTCTTCACGGATTTCACCATCTTCACGCTATTTCCAATCAACAGCATATCATCTACGTATAGCATAAGAATGACAAACTGATCGTCCGCTCTCTTCACATAAACACAATGATCATAATTTGAACACACAAAATCAAGCTGGAGCATGTACGTGTCAAACTTCTAGTACCACATCATTGGTGACTACTTTAGCTCGTATAGGGATTTTTTTAGTTTGCACACCAGATTCTCCTTCCATTTTACTTCAAAGCTTTCTGGTTGCCTCATATAAATCTCCTCCTCCAAGTCCCCATGAAGAAAAATCGTCTTTACATCCATCTGTTCTACCTCAAGATTGTATGCAACTGCTACGGATAGAACAAACCATATCGATATCAATTTTTTCACTGGAGAAAAAATCTTGTCATAGTCAACTCCCTCAATCTGAGAATACTCATTGGGTACGCGCCTAGCCTTGTACTTCTCCACAATCCCATCCGGTTTCAGCTTTCGCTTAAACACCCATTTGCACCCAATTGCATCTCTATCCTTAGGATAATTTATACAGGCTCCATGTCTAATTATAATCAAGCGACTGCATCTCATCTATCATTACAAGCTTCCACTGATTCCCATCATCCATGGATCTCGCCTCTTTTACAGAACTAGGATCATCTCCGATAATGCTTAAAGCATGAAACATACTCAACGCACTAAGAGAGTATCGAAGTGGTACCCGTCTTTCACGCGTTGATCTCCTGAGAGCCGGCATGCTATCTGTGTCCGGGTCTTTATCTGAATCTGCATCCTCGACTTCATTAACGAAGTCTCCTTGCTTCGGATCAGAATCTGACTCCTCTAGCATGCTTTCCGGAACCGTCTCCATAGTTTCAGCTTTAGGATTTTCTTCAAGCACTACCACTTTCTTGGGCTCATCACTTTTCTGTGTACCAACCTGGGATTGTGATTCACGAAAGACAACATCCCTGCTATATACAATGATTTTTTATTCTGGATTCCACAGCTTATAGCCCTTGATCCCTTCCTTATTTCCGACGAATATGTTCTTCTCAGACTTGTTGTCAAGCTTACCCTTTCTCTCCCTGGGTATATGACATACGCGTCACACTCGAACACCCGAACATGTGACAGATTTGGCTTCTTCCCAAACATTGCCTCATATGGTGTACGATCTTTCACTGATGAGATCAATGACCTGTTCTTCAAATAACTGACCGTGGCTACAGCTTCTCCCCAAAATTCTGGCCCCAAACTTGCCCAACTCAGCATGCATCTCTCCTTTTCTATGAGTGATCGATTTAATCTTTCAGCCACCCCATTCTATTCAGGCGTGTATGGAGTCGTCTTCTGCCTTACAATACCATTATCAACACAGAACTACTCGAACTTGTCCAAACAGAATTCACCTCCGTTGTCTATATGAAGTACATTGATTTTCCTACCCAATTGGTTTTCAACCAAAAGCTTAAATTCTCGAAATTTTTCGAATACACCTAATTTACTTTTAATAAAATAAATCAAATTGTATCTCAAAAAATAATTTATGAACAATACATAGTACTTGAATCCTCTAATAGATGGAGTCGGAGTAGGCCCAAAAACATCGCTGTGAATCAACTTGAGAACCTTTGTTGCTCTCGTACCAGTGTGTTGGAAGCTAACTCGGTTCTGTTTTCCATGAAGGCAGTATTCACAGAACCTGAAACCTATAGAGCAACTTGGTACTTCCTCTACAATTTGAATCGAAGCTAAGGTAGATAATCCCTTGTCACCGATATGCCTAGCCTTTGATGCCACAACATGGACGTATCATATCTATCTTCCTTAGTCTTTTTAGAAACGAACCTGCTACCAATAATCACCGTTTGTTCGAGTAGCTTATACAACGTCTCGTAACATACTCAACGTGTAATCACAATAGAACCCCGAGTCATCTTGCACGAATTTTTATAACAGCTGAAAATAACCCATGAATCAGCCATCGTACCAACTGACAACAGGTTTCTACTCATCGAGAGTATGCACATCATGTTTGGAAGAGTCTTCACTATGCCATTACGCATCCTCAGCTTCACCCTGCCACGCCCGACAATCTGAACTGCAGTATCATCTCTGAGCATGACATCTCCATCATTATATTGCTCATATTCACAAAATCAGTGTTTATGAGGCGTCATGTGATATGAAGAACCGATGCCGATTAACCAAATATTCCTATCTGACTGCGCCATACATGCAACAGCTAGACACATATCTCCTGTATCGGCCTCCTTCTTTCCCGAGGATGATTCAGCTTCTTTCTTAAAAACTGGCTTGTTTTAATAGTCCCATTTCATATGGCCCCGCTCCTCACATCTCCAACACTGTACCACCATCTTCCCACTCTTCGATTGCCCACGAGATTTGGATATGTACCCTCTCCGATTTAGAGTCTTCTTTGGTGGCCTTCCCCCTAGCCACCAATGCCTCTTTACCGAAATTTCCCGATCCCTTTTTTCCGTGTCTCCCCCGATAACAAGGCCAAACACACACTTTCATATGACAATTCCTTGTCCCTCCACCAATCACTACAATCAGGTTGTCCCATGAATCCGGCTCCATATCGTCATCCTCAAACTTAACACTGATTGCTACGAGTTGGCTTATCAATGTGTTAAAGTCATTTAGGTACGCAGAAAATGAGTCGCCCCAATGCATTCGAAAGTTATATAGCTTTTTCCTTAAGAACAACTTGTTAATCAATGACTTAGTTTGATACAACGACTCCAGTTTCTTCCATAAATCTCTGGCTGTAGGTTTGCTCATCACGTTCGTTAGAATTGAGTCTGCAAGACAAAGCCGGATCAAGCCATTTGCTTTCTGATTGATATGATCCCAATCTTCAATCTCCTTTGGATCTGCCGCTAACTAGGTAGCGGGACACCCTTGTCGGGGGCGCTGCTCCCGAAGCCCCACATTCTGTGCACATCGGTCGCATATCGTCGAATCATACTTCAATTTCTCTAAGCTCAGGTGGGCATGCCCGGTGTGAGAAACAAGGGTTCCCGAAGTATTCGCCAACTCCAACAAGACGTCTGAGCAAGACGATTGACGCCGGCCGCTCAGGTGAGGAGGGAAAAGAGAGCTAGTTGCCCTCGACTATGTATGGTGAGTGTTGACAACGATAATGCGAGGACACCCGTTCGAGCGAGGCTAACCACGCGCTCGGGCAACCGGCTAGTGCCCGACCCTGGTTTAGGAGCTGGCAAGGCTGAGGACGCCCGTGTGACACCCTTAAATAATTCTAAATGAATAAAGAATTAGATGAAATGGATCAGGAAACTAACTCATGCGGGGTGAATTAGTGAAGGGCCCGGATTAAGCCAAGAATTAATTAATGGGTCGAAAAAGAGATGAGTGACTAAGAGACGCCAACGCGGCAAAGGAGGAAGTGCAAGAGTTGGGCCGCGCAGATTTGGCCCATCTCCAGTGGACAGTTGGCTCCTTCTGTTGCAGTTGGAATCACGGGCTACAAGGCCCAAACTGACCTTATCAGCAATTTTTTGAGGGCCCAATCCGACTAATGCAGCCCGCATCGATGATGTCGTCCGCATCGAAGACGCGCTTACTCGACCGAGGAGATCAGCTCGCATTCAAGCTCGACAAGTCTCGTCGATATCGAAAGGACTCAAATCGAAGGCCAAGAGTCTCATCCTCGAGTCCACACCGTAATAAAGACTATGTCATTCCCTATGCATTAGAAGCCTAAAAGACACCTTGGGATAGTCAAGAAGACATTGAGAATTTTCTCGCTCTTAATGGCTTCTAGTGTCCAGGAATTTTAATGCTTTATGTTTTCTATGTTCTTTAATGTTTTTAAACTAGACTTTAGTCTTTTCATTTGCTTCTCTTTGGCTATAAAAGGCCATCTACTTTATGTATTCGACAGACAATTTTGAAAAATAAAAATTTACCTTGTGCAATTACCCCGAACCTTGAAGAGTTCAACCCTTGAAAACCTAGAAGAATTTTCACTCCGTCCTTGAAGAGTCAAAGGTTTTCAAAATCTACATCCTTGAAGAGTTGCAGTCGTTGATCTAGAAGAATCGACGTTCTATCCACTTCATTGGAGGTCTAAAAGAGCAACCATCGAAGTTTCTACCATTCCTTTGTTCTATTCCCAATTTTATCTATCATCATTCATCCATTTTCACTTTTATTTTGCCCATTTTCCATCGAAGTTACTCTCCTGATCCTTTTGTTCAAGTAGCCTCCCTCGGGCCGCACCATTTGGTATCAAAGCTTTGTAGGAGAGAACCATGCCCCCAAGACAAGCCATACGTCGTGGCGGCAGAACCATCACACTAGATGAAGTGCACACACTCGCTGACAACTTGCAACAGCATATGCAACAACAAATTGATGAGTTGACGCGGGAAGTTCAACGTTTGAGGGCAGAAGGAAACAATCCTCCACCTCATTCCAGAACCGAAGATTCCAATGGCGACTCTTCATCTTTGGAGAGTGTCCAATCTTATCGCGATCGGAGGAATGCTCGACATTGCGTATAGAACGTTCATGAACCAGAATGGAAAAAGGAAGTTAAAAAGGATGTCTCGAAATTTTCAGGTAATGATTCTTTTGATGAAATTGTCAACTGGCAGACGCTTGTGAATGAAGTTTTTGAACATCGAAGTGTTCTGGAGAATGGTCGAGTTGGGATCATCGCTATGCGATTCCGAGGCAAAGCTATCGCTTGGTGGAGGCATGAGAAGAAAACTCTCGAATCCGTTGGCAAAGCGCCAGTTACTTCATGGAGGAAAATGGAGGACAAGATCCGCAAATATTTCCTACCTAAAGGATACAAGAGGAAGCTCTACCAACGGTACCAAAATCTGAGACAAGATACGTAAACGGTGGATCAGTACACCAATGAATTCAATGAATTGGTGATTCGCAACAACATCTAGGACCCGGAGGAAGTGCTTGTGAATAAGTACTTGAACGGTCTTCAACTCCACATCCAAGATGCCCCTGACTTTGGAGATGCATACCAATGGGCACTCAAAGTGGAGCGCTCTCGCTCTATGAGGCAACAGTCCTCTACCATATCCAGCCGAACTGCTAGGAGTACCACTGGCGCAACCAAAGTTGTTGAGGCTATGATGCAAACCGCTAGTAAGTTTTCTGCTCAACCTAACACATCGAAGCAACCCATTACGTCCGATATACGTTGCTATTCTTGTGGTGAGCTGGGTCATCGTGCTAGCAATTATCGAGTTAACAAGAATCGACAAGACTGTAAAGCTTTCTTGGTGGATAATGATTATGAAAAGCATGCGGAGGATCTGCTCGCAGAAGATTTGGATGATGTCGAAGAAGTTTCAGCTGACGAACAAATAGTGCATGCTGATTCTGGCAAATTTCTCGTGGTGACGAAAATCTTCCTAACTCCTCATGATGATATTGGAGATAGGGGGCTACGTACCAATATATTTCATTTCGCTTGCACAATCAAGGGAAAGGTATGTCAAATAATTATTGACTCTGGTTGTTGTGAGAATATAATTTATAAAGTAGCGGCAAAAAAGCTGAAGTTGGAATTGAAGATGCACCCTACGCCTTACAAAATGTCATGGTTGTCGAAAGGTACCGAGTTAACCGTTTTTAAACGATGCCTTGTTAATTTGTCGATTGGTTCTATTTATTATGACAAAATATGGTGCGATGTTCTACCGATGGATGCTAGTCATGTTATTCTTGGGCGACCATGGCAATTTGATAGGCAGACTAGCCATGATGATTATTGTAATACGTATTCATTTGAGTTTGGTGGAAATAGGATTGCATTAGCACAAAGTAAGGAGCCTCTAAAAACTCCTGTTGTTGAAAATTCTTCATCTCTTACGTTGCTTTCAATGAAGGATGTGAAAGTTGCTTTGAAAGGGGTTCGTATTGTGTATATTTTACTTCACAAAACAGGTGCGGAGACTGAAGCTGTTTCTTTCGTACCTCATCAAGTTCAGTCACTTTTGGACGAGTTCAAGGATGTTTTTCCGACGGACTTACCAGTAGGTCTCCCTCCTATGAGAGACATTCAGCACCAAATCGATTTGATGCCCGAAACTTCTTTACCGAATTTGGCTTATTATCGAATGAGTCCGACTGAACATGAGGAATTGCATCAACAGGTTGTCGAAATCTTGAATAAGGGTTTTATACAAGAGAGCCTTAGTCCATGTGTCGTTCCTGCTCTTTTGGTACAAAAGAAAAAATGGTACTTGGAGTATGTGTGTCGACAGTAGGGCGATCAACAAGATCACCATCAAGTATCGATTCCCTATTTCTCACCTTGATAATCTCTTAGATCAACTTTATGGTGCGATTATCTTCTCAAAACTGGATTTGAAAAATGGATATCATCAAATCAGAATCAAGCCTCGGAGATGAATGGAAGACAACATTCAAGAAGAAAGATGGGATGTATGAGTGGCTAGTCATGCCGTTCGGATTGTCGAATGCACCGTCGAATTCATGAGGTTTATGACCCAGGTTTTAAAACCCTTTTTGGGAAAAATTATTGTGGTCTGTTTTGACGATATTCTGATTTTTAGCAAGTCTACTGAAGAGCACTTGCAGCATCTTCAAGAAGTATTATGTGTGTTGAAACAAGAGTGATTGTATGCAGCCTTCGACAAGTGCTACTTCATGGTACCGTAAATCCTTTTCTCGGGATTTCATATTTCTAAGAAAGGTATTTCGGTGGATGATGCCAAGATTAAAGTGCTTCGAGAATGGCCGATTCCAACGAATGTGCATGAAGTGTGAAACTTTCATGGTCTCGCTTCTTTCTATCGGCGATTTATTGCGCATTTCAGCACCATTGTAGCTCCACTCACTTCCTGCATGAAGAAAGGAGCTTTGAATGGACGAGTGCGGCTCGGAAAAGTTTTGAGCAGCTCAAAGAAAAATTGAGCACAGCCTCAGTACTTGCGTTGCCTAACTTTAATCTTGTTTTTAAAGTGCATTGTGACGCATCAGGTATTGGTATAGGAGGAATTCTGAGTCAAGGAGGTCAACAAACTGAATGGTGCAAAACTTCGCTATAGCACGTATGATCTGGAGTTCTATGCACTGTTTCGCACTCTTGAACATTGGAGGCAATATCTTATCCATCGAAAGTTTATTTTGTACACTGATCATGAAGCTCTCAAGTATATTTCAAGACAACAAAAGCTGAATGCATCCAGGAGTTCACTTTCATCATTAAACATAAGGCTGGAGTTCATAATCAAGTTGCCGATACCCTTGGTAGAAAGAAAAGCCTGCTCCATATGATGCGATCGACTATTCTTGGATTTGATTCTATTCGGGAGTTGTATCATGAAGATCCTTACTTCTCCAAAATAATTCCCTAGGCACAAGCAAAGAGACTTGCTGATTTCACTGAATGTGGTGGTTTTCTTTTCAAAGGGAACCGTTTATGTGTGCATGATTGCTCTCTTCGGCAAAGAGTGATCGATGAAGTTCACCGTGAAGGACATTTTGGGTGTGACAAGACCGTGCAACTTGTTTCAGCTAAATACTTTTGGCCTTATTTGAAACGAGATGTACATCGACATGTGATGAAGTGTCGACGTTGCCAACTTGGGAAAGGGCAAGCTACCAATGTTGTCAAATATTTGCCCTTGCTGATCCCACAAACACCATGGGAAGATATCTCTATAGATTTTGTCCGTGGACTTCCACGTTCACTCAGAGGTATGGATTCGATCTATGTTGTTGCTGATCGATTCTCAAAGATTGCGCATTTTATTCCTTGCCGAAAAAATTATGGATGCTTCGCATATTGCCGAGTTATTTTTCAAAGATGTCTATAAGCTGCATGGCATTCCGAAGACTATTACTTCCGATCAGAACACTAAGTTTCTTAGTCATTTTTTTGTGGCAACTGTGGAAGAATGTCGGAACTAAACTGCAATATAGTACTGCGTTTCATCCTCAAACGGATGGGCAAACTGAAGTCATCAATCGAACATTGGAAATTTATTGAGGACGCTGATCGATGAAAACCCCCGCTCTTGGGAGATGCGGTTGTCACTTGGCAAATTTGCATATAATTGTGTTGCGAACCGTACCACTGGATATAGTCCTTTTGAGATCATGTATGGTCGACAACAAACACTGCTCTTGTTCTTGCACCAATTCCTTTTGCTGAAAAGTCGAGTAGTAAAGTCGACGATATTGTTTCTCAAATGAGAGCAATTCATGAAGATGTGCGCTACAGGATAGAGAGCAAGATCGAGTCCCATAAAAAGGACATCGATAAGTGATGGCGTGAGGTTATTTTCGAACCAGGAGATTTTGTTTGGGCTTATCTACCACCGGAGTGTCATCCTGTTGGAAGCTACAACAAGCTTAGTGATCGAAAGCTTGGTCTCCTTGAAGTTCTTGAGTGCATCAATCTTAATGCGTATCGATTGAAGCTTCCTTCTCACATGCGGACACACGACGTATTCAACGTTCGGCATTTAACGCCTTACGTTGGTGATTCATCTGATGATGACATGAATTCGGGGACGAATTCTTTTAAAGAAGGGGAGGATGATGCAGCCCGCATCGATGATGTCGTCCGCATCGAAAACGCGCTTACTCGACCGAGGAGATCCGCCCGCATTCAAGCTCGACACATCGCTCGACAAGTCTCGTAGATATTGAAAGGACTCAAATCGAAGGCCAAGAGTCTCATCCTCGAGTCCACACCGTAATAAAAGCTATGTCATTCCCTATGCATTAGAAGCCTAAAAGACACCTTGGGATAGTCAAGAAAACGTTGGGAATTTTCTCGCTCTTAATGGCTTCTAGTTTCTAGGAATTTTAATGCTTTATGTGTTCTATGTTCTTTAATGTTTCTAAACTAGACTTTAGTATTTTCATTTGCCTCTCTTTGGCTATAAAAGACCATCTACTTTATGTATTCGGCATACGATTTTGATGAATGAAAATTTGCCTCGTGCAATTATCCCAAACCTTGAATAGTTCAATCCTTGAAAATCTAGAATAATTTTCACTCCGTCCTTGAATGGTCGGAGGTTTTCAAAATCTGCATCCTTGAAGAGTTGCAGTCGTTGATCTAGAAGAGTCGACGTTCTATCCACTTCATTGGAGGTCTAGAAGAGCAACCATCGAAGTTTTCACCCTTCCTTTGTTCTATTATCAATTTTCTCTATCATCATCCATCCATTTTCACTTCTATTTTGCCCATTTTCCATCGAACTTACTCTTCCAATCCTTTTGTTCAAGTGGCCTCCCCCGGGCTGCACCACAGACCAATGAATGATGGCCCATCTGGAGCATTTAAAATCTCAACAAAACGGACCCATTTGCTCTATTTATTTATTTATTTTTGTTGTGGTCCTCGACTGTTTCACCCGAAATTCTTCGTCGCTCTTACCCTGGTTTGGTCGTCTTTCATCGGTGAAGCATTCTGATGTCTTGCGCCACCACGAGCCGGCTAATCTCAGCGACTCACGGATAAGAACCGCAACGAGAATTGAGTGAGTTTCCTCTTTTCCACTAATCTTTCCAATGTGTGGCATAATCGGTAAATCGTTGTAATGGGTAAGCTTGCTAGCTGGCTTCGGTGCGCGGGAAAAATGGAACACGTCGATGTGCAGCCGACTGTGTGCATGTCGAGTAGAGGTTGTGGGTAATTAAATTACGTGACTTAGAATTGACTAATGTCATGTAATTTTCGATAATAGACAATATGAACTCGATTTCTTGAACAAGAAATTATGGGCAATATTATACGAAGGAGACACCCTAAAAATGTCACATTGCCATATAAGTACGATTATGCTATGAATTGTAATTTTTATTTCTACTAAGTCATTGTATTAAGGGATCAATTAAAATGACTATAGAATATGCTAATCTTAAGATAAATTATTAAGAGCATAACATATGATATTAGAATCAATGGAGTATTCTAATAGTTCGAATACATTACGTGGCTAATTATTCAATATAAATTTATTAACATTATGCTAATTGCATTACTAATTTAATTTTAGAGAAAACTATATTCTAAACTAAGGTTTAATATACATAATGTACATAATTAAGCTTATGGGGGCAAAATGGACATTTCGCCCCCATAATTATGGCCGGCCAACCTAGGAGAATTGTGCCAAAAATTTTAACTCATTTTCCTCAATTTTTACCAAGGAATAGTCATTTCACCTCCTATGACCCCCTATGAAATTTTATGACAAATTTTTTTTTACACTCAACCATGATTATTTTTTACTCCCTCACTCTTTATCTTGTGATTTAATATTGCTAGACCTAAATTATGTGAGGTATAAGGTGCCTATAAGTGTGTGTACATGGTATAATCCATGCTCATGTGGGAGAGATTGATCAAAAGGATGAATATTGTAAACTATCTAGTTTTAAGACCATTTTGAGCTACTGTTCTTGTGATTTTTTGTACAGATTTTGGGGACTTCAAGTGTTCGGAGACTAAACATGAAAGTTGAAGATAAAATCTTAAAATACAATATATGTATTAATTTTATAATTTTTGGGGTTCATATAATCGGTCAAAAGCCCTTACCTTTCTATGATTCTGAACTGGGACGAAACTAACCTTTCGATTTTACCCTTTTTGTACTGCCTTTTGTGAACTTCAAGTGACTTCCTGCCAAACATGAAAGCCACTCCTAATATCCTAAACTATAATATAAATTAAGTGGGGAATATTTGGAATGCAGGAGGCCTAGCTTTTTATTTTACTCCCTCTCGAATTTGCATGTCCTATTTTGAGTCTAATTTGACCACTGAGATTAATTATTTTTGTATCTCTTCTTATGAACCTGTACGACTTCCAGACCAAACACAAAAATTTGAGCTAATATCCTAAGCTAATGCATATATTAAATTGAAAATTTTTGGGACATTCTACATTGAGGTTATGACCACGACTCTAACTAACTGAGTTTTGTTTCTGGGTGTGAAAGTTGGCGCTATTTCTATGATTTTTCATGAAAAATGTAAAAATATCTAATTCTGAGTGATCATGAAAGTTGTAGATCTGGATCTTAAATACAACATACTAAAATTTGGTGATTTTTGGAACTGATTTTACTTGGGTTAAAGTATAAAATTTGTTCTGTCTTTAAGACTGTTCCTGGAGGTGCAGATCATGAAAATTGGGAAGAACACCTTAATCTGTGGGTCTAACATCCTATAGCCTTAAACAAAAGTTGATCTTCACTGATTAGAATATTATCTTGTGAATTTTGGAAATTTTTCAAATTCGTTCAGTAAATTAATCATGGTGGTCAATTGGGGCCTAAATCTTTTCGACTTTGGAATAAGGATGGTCGCTACATGAGATATGGTCACAAGGAATGACGTTTGCGGTAAATTGATTGGATTGCATGTTGCGTGATCATATGACATTTTATTTAAATACATGTGTGCATTGATCATGGAATAAAATGGTTGCAAAAAAATTCCCATGGGATTGAGTCCGGATGGAGCCCCAGGTGTTTGGGAAGCTCCTGTTGTGTGATCAGAGAAGCTTCCAGAGTTGGAAATGCCCAAGTGTGGTCAGATTGGTAGTTGCCATGCATGGATGTAGAAGAGGAGTCCGTGGGTTCTTGGCAAGGAGTACAGTGAAATGTGAATGAAAAATGGTTAAAGTTGAGATAAATGCATATTTCCATATACGTGAATGCATTGCATAATCATCTGTGTGAAACTCATTCGCACTGTGACTGCCTGTTTGATTGAATAAATTGTCATGTGTCGGGTGTTAAATAAAATGTTTAATACCATGAAAAATCCAAAACTTGTATACATGTAATAAATTTACCCCAAACTATTTTTTTTACCACAAAAAATCTCAAACTGATACACATGTGATAAATTTATCTCAAACTATTTTTTTATCATAAAAAATCCTAAACTGGTATACATGTGACAAATTTTCCCTAAATTATTTTTTTACCACGAAGAATCCCAAAACGGTACATATGTAATAAATTTACCTTTCGTTAAATTGGGTTAATAATACGAAAAATCTCAAATTTATACACCCATGGGCCATGACAAATAGAGGGTAAAAACTCAAAACTAGTACACCAATGAAGTGCCACATGTCATCTAATTCAGCAATTTGAGGGTTGAATTTAACGAAAAGCTAACAGAGGATAAATTTATTATAGGTGCACCAGTTTAGGATAAATTTATCACAAGTGTACCAGTTTGAAATTTTTGTGGTCAAAAAAATAATTTGGATAAATTTGTCACAGGTGTACCAATTTAGGGTTTTTCGTGGTATTAACTTTAATATATAAAAAAAAAAGGTGACATTCAACACCGCCAATGCCTTAGCATGGTGGTATGGGAATGTAAAAGGTCCGAAGACGACCGAGTATCAAACCTTGGAAGTCGTCGTTGTAATATTAGTAATTAAAAACTTTTTTTGGTCAAAATGAAAGTATATTACTGAATTACGAATTTTGCTTCCTTTGATAAACTTACTAAAAATGCATGCCTTTAGATAAATTGGTGTTGTGCATATTTAAATTATGAATTGTAATATTTAGATGTTTTTCTTGCTGGGCGATAGCTCACTCTTGCTATATTTTCAGACCATTAGTCATAGACCTCCCGCCACATCATCGCTATGGAGCTCCCATTAGTTTCGAGTCCTGGACTGAGGACATCGTGTTTCCCTAGTTTGAGTCCGTGTTTGTCTAGCAGCAGTGGTTTGGGTCCACGAGGAACCGTGTGCTATGACCGTTGTGACAACCTCGTATCGTGTTAGTTGTGACAACCTCGTATGAACTTTTTATGTATCGGTTGTGTCTTAATTAATGAAGACCTTTTGTTTTAATATGTGTTTTAAATTCCGCTTGTGCTAATTATCTTTTAAAAAAAGGGTCGTCACACTAGTACGAAGAGGGTGATCAGGCAATTTTAGGAATGATTTACCGGTCAGAAATCCGGTTTGGAAAGTAGTTTAGGGAATTTTTTAGAATTAATATTATAAAGAGATTTACCGTGGATAAAATGTCTCTAATTTGTGCATGACAAATAGAATAAAAAGAGAAGGAAATGACACAAATGGTCCCTAAACTTTTGGCTTAATGTATAATGTGGTCCCTAACCAATATGACCCTTGAACATGTAGTCCCTAAACTTTAGATTTGTTTAATGTGGTCTCCACTCTTTTGGAACATGTTTAACTTAGTTAGCGGATTATAAGAAGATATCTATTGTCATCCTTGATAAATTAATGAAAAGACTACATTGAGAAACTAAGTTGAACATATTACAAAAGTTCACGTACCATATTGATCAAATTAAAAATTTAGGGATCACATTGCACAATTGACTAAAATTCAGGGACCATATTAATCGAATTAAAAGTTCATTTGTGTCATTATCCCATGAGGAGCGATAAAAGAAATTAAAGAAAATTAAGATTAAGGCTGCGTATGATAGTGTTTTTGTTCTTATGAGCATTTTTTGAACAGAAACATTTTTTTGTGTTTCTGTTCAAAACTACGATTTTTGGGGAAAAAACGCGTTTGGTAAGTAAAAAAAAAACACTTTTTTCGGTCGCCGGCCGACGACGACGATCGTGGCCGACGACCGGCTACGGCGACAGCGGCCGCCGATCGGCCTCGGCGGCGACCGTTGCCGACGATCGGCGGCGGCTGCGGCCGGCGACCGCTGCCGACTACCGGCTACTGACGGCGGCGGCGGCAATCGCGGCCGATGACCGGCGGCGGCCGGCGACGGCGGCCGGCGGCGGCGGCCGGCGACGGCGGCCGGCGGCGACGAGCGTCCGGCGACCGCAACCGGGGACCACAACCGGCGACAAGCGTTCGGCTTTTAACGAGGTAGCAGATGGTAGCCGCGTCGACGACGATGGATGGTGATTTCAAAAGTGTTCCAAAAAGTGTTCCAAAAATCCAGAAGCAAGTTTTTTTTGTTCCTTCAAAAGTGTTCCCTGGCACAAAAGTGTTTCGCGAAACACTTTCAAAATATTTTTGAACCATACACATTTCTATTCCAAAAATATTCCCGAAATACTTTTGGAACAGAAACACTTCTTCCCTTGGCTACCATCCATAAGCAGCCTAAATATCCACTTTCAAGAGAGGGAAATGGATCCGCGAGGACGAAGCGATGGCAAGCTAGCTTTTAACAACCTCGGTTCATCACACGGATCCTCTCGACTTTTTCTTGAGATTTCCTTCTAATGTTGTCCCCAAACAAATTCTTACATAAGCTTTTGCCCAAATATGCGGAAAAATTGGAGATAAGATCCCCATAAATCAACCAAGAGACGCTCCATAGGTGCTCAGAAGTTGCGCAGTCCACACCCTCTCTCGACTCAAGAAGCGAAGCGAAGCGAGGGGTCTCCTCGTTTCTTGGTTCGCCGTAGCATCTGTGCTATCGCAAAATCGAGAGTGGTAGCTTGTTTGACACTCTGTATTAGCCATAGTCGCCGATCACAGCTTTTTCTGGTGCTTCGAAACTGTTTGATGTATAGGTGTTGAGTCAACCTGAACAGTCACTCCTCGAAGTTTTGAGCTTTTTCAGCAAAAAGCATGTCTTCGCGGGGAAAGAAACTCATCAACAACCCAGATGGTTTGCATCCGATTTCTTCTTCTGCCTCTTGACATTTCGCTTCATTGTGGTTCCTGGTGCCTTTGGTCTGTTCTTGGTTTGATGTGAATGAGAAAGATGTAGTCTTGCATGATGTTGCCGTTTTCTTTTTTGTTTTTGGTCGAAGATGTTACGGTTAACATGTCTTTCTTGGCATTTACGTGGTTCGATGACATGAATTTGTTCTGTGTCACTGGTGGATAAAAGAAAAGAAAAGAGAAACAGAAAGGAAATGTATATGTTACTGTGTTTCATCTGTTTGATGAAATTGCAGATGTGGTGACCGAGTTCATCGAGGGTCTCGTGGAGACATATCCTAATTTGCAGTACTTGGATGGTTTTCCTGAGGTGATTCCGTCTTCCGTGATAAATTTTTTTTTTATGCATCTTTTATGAGTCTTACAGTTTATGCAGTGACTCATGCGACGTTCCGATCCTATTTGCAGGTGAAGGTCGTGTTGCGGGCTGATATTTCGCCTGCTACACATGACAAGGTCGCCGTTATATCAGGTTAACGTTGTCTCCCCTGCATTTCTATGTTAATGATCTAGAATCTAATTATTCACATTGAATTTCTTAGATTCTTATTTTATCAGTCATCTCCATGACATGGACATCATGGATGTGATGTAGTTGTTATCTTTCAGTTGCTGCCGATGTTTCTGCATTGAGACACACTTTTCTTTTCATTAAGGAACCGTCAATCTGTTCGCAACTCCTCATTCCCCAGAGCTTCTACTTCATCAGCCTAGTTAATTCATTTACAGTTCAATCATCTAGGAAAAGGAAACAGATGGACTTCAAAAGCGGGCCACAATTTATGCATAAGAATCTTCATTTCAATGGTCTATGCTCTTTCTTTGTCAGGTGGTGGTAGCGGTCATGAGCCAACTCATGCTGGATTCGTGGGTGAAGGGATGCTGACAGCTGCAATATGTGGTGATGTTTTCGCTTCTCCAACAGTAGATGCTGTTCTAGCTGTATGTTTACTCAAGATCATACGACTAAATAAGGAAAATGTCATGAATCTCTTGCTTTATGTTTTGTCTCCTTGTCTATGAGATTGGTTTTGCTCTATCGAATATATTTCAGGGCATCCGAGCTGTAACTGGTCCAATGGGGTGTCTACTTATTGTCAAGGTACTTTACTGTATCCTACCACCTTGAGTATTTTGGCACATATGTGAACTTACGTGTATACAATGGAAAAACTAAAAAAAATTCTGAATGGCATTTTATGGCCACAGAAACTTGGGGAGTTTATGTAGTTCTAGCAGCTGCTTAGACTACAAGTACTTATTTCCTTGCACCAGAACATTTGTCCAAAACGGAGGATCTAACAGAAGAAGGATTTCAATCTCCCTTTGCAGAATTATACTGGTGATCGCTTGAACTTCGGATTGGCTGTTGAGCTGGCTAAATCCGAAGGTTACATGGTTGAGGTACTTCCTCTGTGATTACTTGCAGTCTGGTGATGTTAATATATGCTGGAGACTTGTGTCAAAAGGTTATGCCACATTGCAGATGGTGATTGTTGGAGATGATTGTGCTTTACCTCCCTCTCGAGGCATAGCCGGGAGGAGAGGATTGGCAGGGACTATTCTAGTTCACAAGGTTCGTTGTCTTTATCTCCCTGGAAAGGTTGTGCTTTAAATGTCCCTTTTGGCCCTAAACAGGAATATTTTCTTTCCCTCTTCTCATGGCCACGCTTGTATGCTTAAATTTTACCACCTTCACTTCCATCTATTCAAGTGACTACTTCAACCTTACATGCTCTCATAATTTCTTGTTGTAATTGATCTTTAACTTAGCTCCTGTTCTGGTGAATCAATTTGTAGATAGTTGTTCAATTGTTGAATTAAGAAAGTTAGAGGGACATCCCTTGCAGATTATTGTTCTGTAGTGAAAGTGAAGAATACTGATATGGTTCTTTGCTTTCATTTGTAAATATAAGGTAGCTGGTGCTGCAGCCGCAGCTGGGCTCTCACTTAAGGATGTTGCAGCAGAGGCGAAGCGTGCATCAGAAATGGTTGGGACGATGGGCGTTGCATTGTCTGTTTGCACTCTACCAGGTCAGGCTACTTCAAATCGTTTAGGACCAGGGAAGATGGAACTTGGCCTTGGAATCGTGAGTTCTCTTGAATTCACTGCGTTATATTTATGACAATGCAGCAAACACAAGCTTACAAACGAGTGATAAAGATATGCCAGGAAATGGCTCCACTACTCACATAGCTCAAGCTATGTTGAGCTTCCCTATCATTCATGAGAAGCATCTCCTTTATAATGTTCCAGTCTAATGCAAGCATTCTTTTGTGTGCGCTTGTCTGAATTCTTTTGACTATGATTCGACTCCATGTAATTCTTTGACTAAATAGCACAATCTTTGCTCTGGCAGCATGGAGAACCAGGTGTGGCTGTCGTTGACATTCAGCCAGTGGACATGGTGATTTCTCATGTTTTGACAAAAATATTGTCACCGGTATGACCTTTAACTAGGTTACCAGAGACTTCATTGCAAATCAAGTCAAGTCAATATCCCTTTTCTCTAACTCTTTTCAAAATAAGTTTTATGACCTAATTGCACTTTTTGAAAGTTTTAGGACTCAATTGCTTTTTCGTGATAAGTTTTAGGACTTCTAGTGCACTTATCCCTAAAATTTCCAGTGCGCTTATCCCTAAAATAAATTAGCAGTCTCAGATTGATGGGTTGATCTCCTCAGGAGTCGAACTATGTCCCCATTTCGCGAGGTAATAGGGTGGTTATTATGATAAATGGGTGAGTCTACTCTCTAACCTTTGTCTTCTGGTGTACTGGATAAGCATAAAGCTCTTAGATGCTGTTTGGACAACGTGATTGCAGCTTTAAACATCTCTTACGCTCTACCTTTCTGAATTATAGGCTCGGTGCCACCCCGATTATGGAGCTCATGATTGCATCGGGAAAAACTGTAACTAAACTGCAGCTAGAACATGGACTAGCTGTTGATAGAGTATATGTTGGGTCATTTATGACTTCTCTTGATATGGCAGGTCAGGTTTTTTTTTTTTATGTGCTATCACTATGATGGACTAGTTCTGATCGTTGTGCTTCTATCAGGGTTTTCAATCACTATTATGAAGGCAGATGAATCGATTTTGCAGCAGTTAGATGCTGCAACTAAGGCTCCGGCATGGCCTGTTGGAGTTGATTGTGCGTGTGCATTTAAGCTTTTCCTCTCTCCCTTTTTGGTATTCTTATTCCATGGTTATCACAAAAAGAAGTAAAATTTA
The DNA here is from genome assembly GCA_021437785.1 of Rhodomyrtus psidioides. Classification (NCBI taxonomy): domain Eukaryota; kingdom Viridiplantae; phylum Streptophyta; class Magnoliopsida; order Myrtales; family Myrtaceae; genus Rhodomyrtus; species Rhodomyrtus psidioides. The sequence continues at coordinate 3,578,856 of JAILYB010000015.1, read as the reverse complement.
CTTTACTATGTCGTAACCAACCTTCGGAGTGAGGACGCACATGCTTTCAATAAATTTTTCATTAATAGTGCAACGTTAGTTTTATAATATGATTATGGAGCTCAGCATGGTTTGTCATACAGGGAATCGCCCGACGCCAAAGTTTCCGGTTCCAATACCACCATCTTCCTTAAAAGCTATGAATGTGGTATGTAATTTGTGTGCAAGAGGAAGTTTGAGATTTTCTTTAACTGTCGTATGCTTCTTGAAGTTTATCAACAACTATCTCCTTGATTAAAAAAAAAAAAAGGCTCGTTGATTATGATTTACTTCTGATAAGTCATCAAGTCGGCCACGAGAGCTGAGCAAACAGGGCCTGCTTCTCAAGGCAGCTATTGAAGCTGCAGCGAAAGCAATTATCGACATTAAAGACCAGTTGAATGAATGGGATGGCAAAGCAGGAGATGCTGACTGTGGGTCAACAGTAAGTCCTTTAAAAGTTTCTTCTTGTTTGCCATTGGCACGGTTTTCCTTCCCACCCTTTTGGCTTCCCGCTCAATATTTAACTGTTTACCTGTTCTGCAGTTGTTTAAAGGTGCAACTGCTATTTTGGTGGACTTGGAAAATCTGTGAGTTCCCTTAAAACTAAGTCCAGCTTCATGAAATTCGATTTTGCTTGTACCTTCTCTGCCATCGATGAATTTTAAGTAAAGGCCATGTCTATGAAATGTTGACTTTTTTCCATTGCAATGAAATGTTACCCCTATCTAATAAATTAGTAGCTTTTGGATGGTAACACCAATCTTTCAATATTTGCACTGATCACTTTATTTGTTTCCTTCTACTTCCCAGCTATCCACTCAATGATGCTGCAGAGACAATAAACGAGGTCGGGACATCCATAAGAGTGATGGGTGGTACTAGTGGGATCATGTAATGTACTCTCCTTTGCTGTCTCTTAGATGAGGTTGGGTTTTATCTTTACATGTGTATTCCAACTAATAAACTAAAAGGGTGCGACCTTTTTCCCTCCTCTGGAACAGATATAACATTTTCTCTAAGGCTGTGTACGCAAAATTGAAAGGGAGTGAAATTTCACCTAAGCAATGTGAGATCTCGCTGTCCTTCTGATACTTTGATATGTTTGATGGCCCTGGCCTCACTCCCTTTCTTGATTCAGGGGCCGAAGCATTTGAAGCTGGCATCAATGCTATCAGTAAGTATGGAGGAGCAAGTGCTGGTTATCGCACAATGTTGGATGCCTTGATTCCAGCATCTACAGTTCTTCATGAGGTCATTGACAATAAATAAGATGCTGTTTTTTCCCCTCTGTTCTTGACGTGTACACCAAACAATCCCTTGGTTTCTAAAAAAAAAAAAAAAAAAAATTCATCAACAGAAGTTGGACGCCGGTGTGGATCCCATGACTGCATTTGTTGTCTCATCTGAAGCGGCGTTGGCTGGAGCAGAGTCAACAAAAGAGATGCAAGCACAGGTGATATAATTAATTAGAACACCGTCTTCTTTGCCTACTTAGTGGCACTAAATCTGCAGAAAAGATCTTTACTCGGCATATCTTTAGAACTGCATGGAGCTGACTATTAAGTTGTACAATTGTTGTCCCAAGCAGCTCGACTAAAGAGAGAATATTAGTATATAAGGTTCCCTCAACTGAACTGGATAGCTGACATCTTACTCATTAAGTGCGAACTGTGAAGGACCTCAAAATCTGAAGATGCCAAGAAAATGTCAGGCCATTTCTTGCAGAGTTTGCTTAAGATTCACTGAACGTTGGATTAGAAAATGACGAGAGCTCACTTGGCCTTTGCATTTGTTCATCGCATCTGGACCTTTATAAACAAAGATGATCGTCAATAGAATAGGACCGTACATCAAAACTTGAGCAACAGAGGATTGGTCACAAGTTCACATATCGCGATGAACAACCTGGACTAGAATCAGGTCTTAGATGTCGGAGTTTGCTATGCGCAGTGTAGCTTTTCTGAATTTTAGGTGCAGAAGAACATACCCGGGGATCTAGTATCGATGCGTAGTTTTGACTACCTCAAAGGAATTAATGCTACTAATCGTTGACAATGCAATTTTCTCAACATTTTTTTGTGTAAAAGCTTGTGGATTCATAATTGCACTATTCACTGTAGGCTGGGCGTGCATGTTATATCTCTGAGGCGCACCTCCAATCAGTTCCGGATCCAGGTGCTATGGCCGTGGCTTCATGGTATAGAGCAGCTGCATTAGCCGTCAAGGAAATGATGTCGGCTTCCTGATCTTTTTGAGTTCCTTTTATGCTCTAATTATACAAACGAGAAAATATCACCGAGGTTTTGGTGGATGCCCGACTTCTACAAAGCTCGATTCTGTTCATTTTGTTGCTCCTGAAACAGAGTGAGCAGGTTGGCTGTAGATTCTTTCTTCAGGAAGAAAAAAATATCAAGATCTGTAAATTTCAGTATTTGTACGTACTTCTTGCAGGAAGTTACAATGTTTTGTCTTTTGAGTTATTACACGGAGCATTAGGATAGAACCAAAAGCAGGAATTGAGAAGAGGAGACGCTGAAAATTCCAAAGTGGATGCTGCAACGTTACAGGTTACAAACAAGAACATCAAGAATTTATAGGGTCCATTTTACAGAAGACGCGATGTCGGAATTACTAATTTCTCGCTTATTTTCTGATTAGAATATGGTCTCTTTCGTTTATTTTCTTTTTTCGACGCAAATAACACAGGGAAGATTGAAAACTCGAAACGAAATGTTGTCGTGAAGACGTTGGTATGGTTGCTCATTATTTGCCATTGTCCCCCATATATATATATATATATCACACACAGCGATTTTCTGTTGAACTTAATTAATTTCAGAAAATAAATGAGACTACATTAGTTTTCGGAACTTAATTAATTTGAATTGGTACCTACCAACTCTTGTGTGCTATAATGCTAGTACCTGAAATAAATTAGCCTACCAACAGAGGTTTTCTCCATTACAAACCGTCTGAAGAATAGCTTGATTGCACTTATTTCGAAGCTGTTTTTGGGAAGCAGAATCATCAGCTAGTCGAAACTAAAATGGATGCGACAGCGGTGACCCGACCCGACCCGACCCGATCACAAGAACCGATATCGTACTACAAAAGGACCACAAATCGAAGCATGAACACGTAATGCATGGAGAGCGAACTTACCCAAAACCACCAATCACGCCCAAATTCATTTGAAGATGGGTCCGCGTACGATGGGCTTGGAGTGAGCAAAGAGTTCGAAGGAGTTGGTCGCTGATTTGAGCTTTCTGAAATTGACAAACGAAGCTTCTGAAAAGATGCCTCACGAACAACGCAAATGGAGAAAAAAAAGAATTGAGCTTCTATGATTGACCATGACATGGCCGGTCCCTTTGCGTGCTTGATCATCACTCCTACCGAGCGCAAAATTCTCGTGATTGCGTCGGACCAAATCATGTACTATCTAATAAGTTAGCTCGTTTTTTCTTCCTCTCTCTCTCTCTTTTTTTGGCTTTTCTCTAGATTCCGGATGAAATTTCGCGTAATGCCTCCTGTTCCGTAGCGTGATATGCTTCCATATTTGGATACCACACGAATCCTTACTCGGACACCGCTCTGTCTTCGTGGGTCACACACTTCACGATGCCGATTCCAAGATACAATTACCCCTATGCCAGTGTGGACCGACGACCAACGTATTATTAACACTAACATTCATTTATAAACTGACGTGGCGTACGTTTGCTGGACGTTTAAATGGGTCCACCCAACTCGATTTTCACAATCCATCACATCCAATACATTGGGACTAGCCCGAGATCCGGCGACCACGTCGAGACCAAATAATTCCTTCGTGACTAAACGTCGAGATCGTTAACAATTCATGCTCGGAATTCAGTGTATCTGGGTATGGCGCGGTCCCTCTTGAAATGTGATCACGACATATGATCTTCTTAGTCTATAATCCAATGCTAAGTTCATTAGTTTATGTCCAAAACAAGGCTTCATCATGCTTCACATTCAACCCATTGACCGAAAGATTTAATTAATTTTTGGAATATGGTCTTTCCCCTCCAATTTTTTTCGCCCTTTTTTGAAAAAGTTGGAAAGAGAATGTGAACTTCGGGTGGTTGATACGTAGCGGTCTTAGCCCATGATGACATGTAATTAATAATGAGGACCAAAAGCAAAAGTTGATGATTTTAACTTCCGATTTTGCTTGATTTATTATTATTATTATTATTATTATTATTATGAAGTGAATGGGGGGATGGTGGGAAGCCAGATTCTCTGAAGTGAAGACTAGCATGCAAATATCAGCCCCAAAGCATATGATAGAGTAGTAATAAATCTCGATTTCCCATATCTAAATCTCTATACCCAATTATTCTTTAACCATATAAAGCATCTCTCTCTCTCTCTCTCTCTCTCTCTCTCTCTCTCTCTCTCTCTCTCTCTCTCTCTCTAGTTTATCTACTTAATAGCACCTCTCGCATGTAGTACCATGTCTCCGACTACACATGAATAATTACTGAAAAAAAAATTAAATAAAAGCCTAAAGTGCCCTCATTTTTCTCAAATAAGAGTTTGAAGCCGACCTTATTTCAAATAAAGTCATTTTCGTTGTTTCTCTTTCTTTATTTTTTTCCCTTTTTTTTTCCTTTCATTTTTCCATTTTTTTTCCCTTTGTTTTCCTTTGTTTTTTTTCCCTAACTTCTCGCTGGTGACCAGGCCGGCCACCGACAAAGCGAGGGTTGCCCTTGCCGATCTCGCTCTAGCGAGCCGAGGGCAGCCCTCACCAGGGGGAGGCGAGGGCTGCCCTCACCTGGGCAGGGCGAGGATCGCCTCGCCCAGCCCTTGCTGGTGGTTGGCCCGGTCACCGACAAGGAGCTAGGGCAAAAATAATGGAAAAAAGGCACAAAAAAAGGAAAAAAAAAAAAGAGAGGGAAATATATGTTCAGTCCTGATTTTTTTAATTTTGCCAATTAAACCATAAACATTTGGATGATTGGCTAATGTAATCCTTTTGGCCTAGTGTTGGCTGAAAATTGCTAACGTGATCATCCAATTAGTGTTGCCTGTCTTACATGGCACATCCATTGCTAATATGGATAATTTTTATAATTTTTTTATTTTCATAATTTTTCCTCTTTTTTCTCCTTTTTTTCTTTTTTTTGCAGTATTTCCCCTGCTTGTCGCCAAGCCTCGACGATTGCCAGGGGAGGTTGGTCTGCATTTGGTAACGTTTTTGTTCTTGAGAACATATTTGGAACAGAAATATTTTTTTGTGTTTCTGTTCCCGGCTATGATTTCTAGGAACAAAAACGCGTTTGGTAAGTTAAAAAAAATACTTTTTTCCCAAAAGGAAGGATCGGCGGCGATCGGCAGCATCGGCGGCCGGTGGTCATTAGTTGTCAGCGGGCAGCAACCGTGGCGACAGTGGTGGCTTACACGAGCTTGCCCTCGAGTTGTTTCTAAAAAGTGTCCCGTTCCGGAACCCATAAACAAGTTTCTTTTTTTTTTTTTGCTTCAAAAGTGTTTCTTTTTACAAAAGTGTTCCGCGGAACACTTTTGGAACATTTTTTTACCATACGCGTTTTTGTTCCGAAAGTGTTCCGGAAACACTTTTGAAACAGAAACACTTTCCAAGGAGTGGTGCGTATGGTAACGCTCCAGAAACGCTCCATGGAAAGTGTTTCTGTTCCAATGTGTTCTCGGAACACTTTTGGAACAAAAACACATATGGTTCAAAAATGTTCCAAAAGTGTTCCGCGCTGGGGAACACTTTTGAAGAAACAAAAAAAAACTTGCTTCTGAATTTTGCAACACTTTTGGAATCACCACTCACCGCAGCCGACGGGGCCACCACCCGCCAGCCACCGTTGCAGCGGGTCGCCAGCCGCCGCCGCCGACCGCGAAAAAAAGTATTTTTTTTTTACTTACCATACGCGTTTCTGTTCCCAGAAATCGTAGCCGGGAATAGAAACACAAAAAAGTGATTCCGTTCAAAAACTGTGCCTAGGAATAGAAACGTTCCCATACGCACCCTTACCAAATGCAGCCTTGATGGCCCACAAATCCAGTGAAGGGAAAAGATCACAAAAATCATTCACATCAGCATCGGTCATACCACATAAAACAGTCAACATCCACACTAGGGATTTTTAGTTAGAATTGGCCAGAATGACTATATTGGCAAAATAAATTCCGTTCATTTTTCCAAATAAATTAAGATGTCAAATGAAAAATGGTTTATAATCTTAAGATTTTGCTGTGACTGATCAAGATGTGTATGAAGCTCCGAGGAAACGGTCCACTTCCTGATTAAATTTAAAAGCTCCAGCACATGATTGTTTGCCTAAAGTATGTCACGTATGATTGCTTTCCGAGCCTCTTCCACTCCATCTGTGGTGGAGCGCTGGTGGAGTCTCTCTCTCTCTCTCTCCACTTTTTTTTTTTTTTATAAGTATAGAATCGATTGCTGTAAAAATGATTTGAAACTTGTCCTCGTGTTGAAACCACCTTTTCCCAATTGTTCTTGATTTGAAAATTAGACTAAGTTCTAGCAAGTACACACCATCCCCACGCTCGACCCTGGCTATTAGGTTGGAATCTTAGCGATGTTTATCAAATCCGTCCCATGTCTATCGTTCGAATGTCAATTCAATCTTAAGCTTTTCAACTTTATCAATGTAGTCATAAGCTCTGTTATGAAATCCCAATGCGATTTCCCCGGCCAATTTTGACATGAAATTGATGACATAGCACGGCCGGTAATTTGACGTGAAAAATTACGTTGACCGTCATGTCAGCAATTTTCAAGGAAAATTGGCTGGAAAGACTACATTACAATTTCATGCATGGCAAAATCTCAAGCTTAAGACCGAATTGACATCCATATAATAGATTTAAGACCGAATTGGAGATTTTAACAGCACATGATTTATGCATTTTCCAGTATAGAAACAAGTAAATCCAACGAAATATAAGGGTTGTAAATCCATTAAAAAAATGTGTGGTTCCTGAATTTCTACTTTGTTTATAGTTCCTGAACTTTGGCCTGATGTGTAATCTGGTCCCCGAACTTTAATTTGTGCAATGTGATCCCTGAGCTTCTGGTATAAGTTCAAATTAATCCATGAACTATATGAAAAATATTCAATATCCACTTCATTGTCTCTAATATTGAATTGAACAATATTGACCATCTTTATATAATTCGGGGACCACATTGCAACATTAGGCTAATATTCAAGGATCAGAATGCACATTAGACCAAAGTTTAAGGACCATGTGTATCATTACCTCTTTCAAATTTTATGGGTCCGCCTAGATAAGGAATAGTTTTTTCATACATTCCAGGCATACGAGCCCATTTCATCTCAATCATCGAACTGCACGAGCCTCATAAAAATGTAATAATTGCGATGGACCGAACCCACATACACTAAATTCAATCAAGATCTGCTCGTCATTCGGGAGAAAATTATCAAATCAATCCTCAACCTATTGTACGGATGTCATTCGGCTCTAAACTTCACAATTCACAAATGCAGTCTCAAAAACCTATGTACGAAATCTCAATTTAGTCGGTCCGAACAATTGACTTCCGAAATAAGCTAACATGGAGATTCATGCAAGACTGTATTGGAGTTTTAAGCGAGTGCTTAGAATTATTACATCGGCAAAATCAGAAAGTTTAAGACTGAATTGACATCCATGCAATAAATTTACTATTGATTCAGCAATTATCCCGTGGTTTAGGTTTCGGCCTAAGTGCATGTGGCATCATGATTTTAGTTCTATTTTTTTTCCAGTTTTTTTTTTGTTTGTTATTTTATTTTTCACGGCATCATGTCATGATGTTCTAAGCACGCTCCAGCTCCGCCTAACAATTCGTACCGAGCCTTTCAAACTTGGATGACTTGGCTTCATAATTTCATTCTCAAAAAGGAAAGAAGAAATGGACAAAAATGTACAATAGAGAATACGTGGAAAGCCACAACATTTCAAAAATAAAAATTAATTATAGAACATTCTTTAGGCGACTGCTATATTAACCAGTCTGTTTTGGATCGCAAAAAGTAAATAAAAATTAATTAAAGATTATTACAGGGATCCATTCTTTTAAGAATCGATGTTGTTCTTACAGCCGCTCAAAGAATTTTATGCTAGCAAAGTGACGTAAGGCAAGATGATCAAGAAGCAAGAAAAACTTTGATTTCACCAAAGGATGATATCGGGGATGAATAAATAGAAAAATCGATATAAATTAAGAGAACTAAATTAACATAAATTAATATTATGAAATAAGAGATCATTTTTTTCGATCGTTTCGGTGACGAATTCTTCTATTGATCATCCGAATGTAATTTATTTAATATACAGCTAGAGTAAATGGAATCAGTGTATACTGTATACATATACGGTAGACGGAACTGGAGATGCATAATTAGAGATTTGGTAGGATTAATATTGCCTCCATTGTTCCACGTATGGAATATGCGGCATTATTTATCGACTCTTCTCTATAGTCGACGGGGTAATTAACACATACTACAGTGTCTCGTGGTATTGATGTCTATAATCTCGCAGACAGAAGCAACAAAGCAACCTAGTTTTCCACAAAAGAAAGGGACTAATTCCAAACTTTTTTTTTTGGTTTCAGAAAAAACCCTAAACTTTAGTTCCAGTCCCAAATCTACTCTATTTTTTTTTTTGTCTAAGAAAAAAATCACCAAATTTTACAATAATCTCAAATTCTTTCCATTTGCTCTACATCCAAAAATTGTCGTTTTCCATCCATAATTTTAATATCCTAAAACGGTTCCATTTTTGGGAATTCCATTATTGAGATGGATTTAATATCCACGTGAAAATATCACATCAGTCCGTATCTATCCCCCATTATTTTACTAATGTGTCGATATAGAAATGCCACGTCAAGTTGGGACTGGATCAGTACATTGAAAATTTATGAATTTTTAAAGACAAAACAAAATTTGGGGTAGATTTGAGACTGTACCTAAAGTTTTGAGTTTTTTTCCTTGATAAATAAAAGTTCGGGATAGATTTGGGGCAGGAACTGAATTGGCGGTTTTTTTTTGCGGGGGGGGCATTGCTCAAGAAATTGGAGACAACCCTTTTGGCAGACAGCTAATGTTGTGCCATCTTGCTGACTTGTTATGACATCACCGCGAGTCATCATATTCAATTCCGACTTTTGTCTAACGAAAAAGCTGCTTCACATTGTAATTTCAGGCAACAGCAGGGTTGAGCAGCCAAGGCAAGTGGGTTAGTTTCGTCAAAGCACGTTGCCATAAACAGTAGAAGAAGAAGACAATGGGTGGGGGGTTTGCTGCACTTGTGTTATGCATGCATACAATTTCTTTTTACTGTGCAGAAAAGAATGTCATTTGGACATAAAAAGCTTTCGATCCTTCTCTCCTTCTGGCCCATTTCTTGTTGCCTGATTCAAAAGCTTATCTTAACAACTGATTGGCTCCACCCCCCCTTTCATCACCACACTGCCCCTCCCTCTCTCTCTCTCTCTCTCTCTCTCCATCCAGTGTTCGGAGCCTTTTCCTTGCAGGAGAGTTCGCAGAAACTTCAGATGAAGATCAAGAGGGTCTGGAGGGAGAGAGCAAGGCTTGATTCATGGAAAAGCTGAATGTTTAAAGCCAAAAAGAAAGCTGGTGACCGAAAGTTAAAGGCTTTCTTTTTCTCCCTATCTATCTATCTATAGTCACGGCTCTAGGCTTCTTGTCGCGTCTCTCTCTCTCTCTCTAGTGATCTGAGTCATCGTCTCATGAAGAAGAATCCTTCAAGAAGACAGAAGAATACCAAGATCAGCTGTTTCAGAAACCTTTGATCTCTTCAGCTGTCTACTGGTACAAAGTTCCTACAAAGGAAAGGAAGAATCGACTTTTGAATCAACACCCATGTTGGGCAACACCAACGCCAACACTTCTAGGTCTGCCCCAGTTGTTCCTGCTTCTTCGGAACCAGAAAATGGAAATGACAACAACAGCAGCAGCAGCAATAAGAGGAAAAGAAGACCCGCAGGCACTCCAGGTACTTCCGTTTATCTCTCCTTTCTTTTTGTCTCGATCAGTCGACTTTCGTTTTCATTCGATTGGTATTTGAGAGAGCTGGGAACCTTTAGAACACGGCGTTACTTCTTTAAACCGACCGATTGTCAGATCCGGACGCGGAGGTGGTTTCGCTGTCGCCGAAAACCCTATTGGAGTCGGACCGCTACGTGTGCGAGATCTGCAACCAGGGGTTCCAGAGGGACCAGAACCTCCAGATGCACCGCCGGCGGCACAAGGTACCGTGGAAGCTGCTCAAGAGGGAGAATCCCGGGGGGCCGCCGGGGGCGGCAGCGAGGAAGCGGGTGTTCGTGTGCCCCGAGCCGGCCTGCCTCCACCACGACCCCCGCCACGCTCTCGGCGACCTCGTCGGGATCAAGAAGCACTACCGGAGGAAGCACAGCGACCAGAAGCAGTGGGTGTGCGAGAGGTGCACCAAGGGTTACGCCGTGCAGTCTGACTACAAGGCCCATCTCAAGACTTGCGGCACCAGGGGCCATTCTTGCGACTGTGGAAGAGTTTTTTCCAGGTTGGATCTTGAATTCGACTCAAAAACCATGAATTAGAATCTATTATACTGCTGCAATTCATCATCTTTCTTTTTAAATTTAGATTGCTTTTGATGTGTGAAGAAGACATTATATCTTTGCTCAACCTTTTCATTGCCTTTTTCCTGAAGGATTCTAAAAGGCTAAAGTCGAAAGTCGGAAAGGGTATATACCTCGCTCTAGCTATTGACTGACCAGGGGAAAAAAAAAACAAAAAACCCTTAATTCTGAGGTTGTTTCAATAACCACAGTTTTGCTTTTGGACAGTTGAAACACAGTTCCCTAAAATCAGATTTTGTTGGTCGTGTTATTTTTGCTAAAAAAAAATTCTCTTTTTGAGGAACCCAAGAACACCAACTCTTAGGTTCTTATAAACAATTTGAAGTAACTGTCTTCCTAGTTTTAACATGTGCGTACGTTTACTACGCTCGCTTTCAGAATTTGCACTCTCCTTAGAAAGTGCAATTTTTTTAATGAATCTTAATAGCTTGTGCATATAAATGAATTTGTTAGTGATATACCCGTATGAGGTTGACGACTTCATCTCCTTCTATCGTCTTGTTTCTCTGCATTTCTTCATCGGCGACAGGCCAAATGAACAAAAAGATGTAGGAAGAGAGAAGAAGCCTCACTTGCTGCACATCCTGTAACAGCCAGAGCAAGAGCATATTCTTTCTTTTGGCATATTAACCATTGATTCATATGGTTCCATGCACCTTTCTCCAGGGTAGAAAGCTTCATTGAGCACCAAGATTCTTGCAACACGGGTCGGGTTCGGTCCGAGCTGCTACCGTTGCAGCCGCCGTGTCTCTCAAGAACCGCCTCTAGCCCTAGCCCGTCTAGTGACACCAATTTCAGTGCAACTCCTAGCTTGCCACCTTTCATATTGCCAAAGCGAACGCAAAACCCCATTCTCTTATTGAGCCCTACCAAAGACTGCTCTTCCAAAAATGGTCCGGACAACCGCCACCATAATTTGGAGCTTCAGCTCTCGAGTTCATCGATCCCCACCGAAGCGGCTTCCATTTCCTCCAAGGGCGACGAGAAGGACTCGACCCCATTGCAGCTCTCAATCGGGTCATCGTGCTGCGATGCCGGGGAGAAGAATGAGTCGAACAATGCTAGCCACTTGATGAGCAACATGGGCGATAGACCGGATAGCGCTGCCGCCACTTTACGGATGAGGGAGGAGGCGCACCAGCAGTTGAGATTGGCGATGGCGGAGAAGGCTTACGCTGAGGAGGCGAGAGAGCTGGCCAGGAGGCAGATTCAAATGGCCGAGGAGGAGTTTTCCAATGCGCAGAGAATTAGGCAACAAGCACAAAGCGAGCTGGACAAGGCCTTGGCACTACGAGAGCATGCATCTAAGCAAATAAATTCCGCTATCCTTCAGATCACTTGTCATGCTTGCAAGAAGCAGTTTCAAGCAAGGGCTGTAAGGGACATGGCCAATGAGGATGAGAAGTCTTCTCTTCTGGTGTTTAGTTACATGTCATCAGTCGTTACAGAAGGAGAGGTTGGAGAGAGATGATCGATTCGCAAGGTTTACTACTTGATAGAATCATCAGTTCAGTTGCTTCTTGGATATGCTTATGTTTATTGGTCCTCACATGGATGTGGCAATAATGTAACATCAACTTGATCAAATTTTAAGGAGGCAAACCTCCATGTAAATCACGGGTCGCAAATTCCTATATGATTCTTCTTCGGTCGATCGCGGGCTATATCTCGGACGATTGTGCAATAATCGCAGTTGGAGGTGAAATGCCGCGCTCCGCGTATGGTCTAGGTTGAGACTAAATAAAGTTTATAACCTAGAAATTCATCTTAGGAGACTTCAGTTCCTTATTTTCATGTGGGCATTAGAATATGTTTACGGTCGTGGTAAGCAATGCCAGAAACATTAGAAAAGAAAAGACTACATATTTTTTCCAAAAACCTACAAAGTAGATCTTGTGAAATCTTTTTGCAGTTGCTTTGATGTTACTTGGATCAATAAAGTCTTCTGGGAAGAGAGGGTATCATCATGAGCTCTTTGTTGCTTGAATGAGAGCTGCTACCGGTAGTAGTAGGGGAGGGAATCTGCTTGCCTCCTGAGTTAGTGAAATTATAATATTCAAAACATGTATTTTGACGAGGACAACAACATCACGAGGTCCTTACTTTTTACCCTGAAACCAATATTGGCATTTGATGGCGAGCTTCAGAGGTACTCATTTCTCTTCTTACCACAACTGTTGATAAAGTTGGACTTTCTGTTTGGACTATGTGGGGATCTTTTTAGGACGAGGCTCAGGGTGGGGTGTCTGTCAAATTAAAGTCTCCTTCTCTTAAAGCATTAAAAGTGGCAGGACCAGGATGTGCTCTTGACTTAGAGAGAGATAGAGAGAGAAGGAGAACATTGGTTTCATAATAGGGTAAAAAATTAAAGTAAATTCGATTCACTGAAGGCTGATAAGTGTTCAACATTTATGCAAGAGGTTTCCATTCTCCAAAGTGTTGATACCCATTGAAATATTTTGTATGCGCTGCCTAATTTAAACTTAGACGTTTCATGATCATGATTTTTACAAGTCGCCAATAATATTATACGAATGATATGTTGAAAAGCAAGTCAAATCATAAAATCAAATAAGATCCGAATCAAACATTCATTCGATATTATCGCACCACATGACTTATAAAAAAAAAAAAAAGGTACGACCGACCTATTTGGGCATCCATCCATTAGATTATGTGGAATTTTCCTTTACATGTGGAGAGAGTGAGAGAAAGAGAGAGAGAGAGAGATTGGAGAGGGGGACCGAATCCCCTAACCTCAGGCTTGGAGAGGTGGGTTATAAATGCCAAAGAGAGAGAGGCCATGTTTTTCAGTGCCATAGTTTGAGAGGGAAGGATCAACAGAGAGAGAGAGGTCAGTGGTCACTCTCAAACAACACAGATCCAAACAAAGCTCCATTCAATCCCTATCATCACCACCACTCTCTCTCTCTCTCTCTCTCTCTCTCTATGCCCCCCTCTCTCTCTCTCTACTGTGTATTTTTTGTGAGAATCAGGGAGCCTGATAAACCAGTGTGGGGCTAGCAGTTGCAGCAGACAGAAAAAGCTCAGCATCTTTCTTGTTTATGCAGACACCCCATTCAATACTTTTGTTTGTTGTATTCACTAATCTGACCGAGAAAGCATGTATTCTCTTAGCTCCTCTTGAAATACCAAAAACCACAGAACAACAAAAGAAGGCAAAAAAAAACAAAAACAAAAACAAAAGAAAGTTGAACTGAGAAGCTAAAGGCCTATGCACCAGATCTCCATTTCCCTTCTTTCTTCCTTTCCCTTTTGCTGCTTTCACAACGCGCACTGAGAAGCTAGCTCTTCTTCACTTTCTACAGGACTGTCACAATGTACACAGATAGCATGCTGAACACTCGGTCAAGTATTAGGTTTTGGAAGTGAATTGTACCGTATTTATGAGATTGTTTTTTGTACACGTCAGCTGAAAGTTTATTATAAATTGTACAGGAGATGTAGCCATAACTTTGTGCTAATACAACTGCTCGTGAAAACCGAATTTTCATGCCGTCGAATTGCTATCTTGAAATTGAAAAGAAATATACACACACACACACATGAGAAGTTACCTAGACACCAAAGACTTTATTTAGGTTGCGCAACCATAGAAAAGACTCACTTTTGCTACATTGATTGACAGATGGAACTTTAGTATTACTAAAATAATCACCTTTCTCCTCTGTGGGCTGCTTCCAATAATTTCACTTTTTCCAGCAACCTTAGGCAAAGGCAACGCAGGGTTGTAAGGCTGTACTCGCCATATGTATGATCCAGTGCTTTAATCTAAAAGTGGAAATTTCAAGTGTCAAGGTTCACCTTTTAATGTGCATCTAACGACGATAGTCCAAACTTTGCACACTAATCATTAATCAGAAACAATGTTTGCTTCAATAACATTCTTGAAGAAATCTCAATGCACTTCAGTTTGAAGGGTTTTGCTTTAGATTCAATAATCATATATGTAACTGTACCGTGCCCGAATAGTCCATATCAATCGAAAAGGATGCATGTACATGTACAATTTCTACTATTTTTTTTTAGCGCCGCTTTGCTTGGAGGTTAGAGCATCGCATTACAAGCTCGGCATATATGCAAGCCACGGAGAGTTCTGGGTAGAGACCAAAAGGTCAAGAGCCAGTCATTCTGGTGAAGATGAGACTATCTCTAGGGTTCAAAATCGTGAGGCAAGCATGTAACTCAGAGATAAAAGCAATCTAGCCTGGCTGGTCACATAATGATCTTGCTTTGTCCAGGTCCCAGTTCCCATTTAATTTCTAGTTGCAGCGTCACTTTCCGAAACCACAGAGAGATTTCAAAAAACTCCATCATTTCCTCATGCACTCGAAGCTCCGAGTGACCCAGAGATACAGACAAAAAGCGAAGAAGAGGAGAAGAAGTTCTTCCAAGATGGTCCCCTACTCGCCTCACCTCACCCATCAAAAACACTTTGGAAGGGAAAAAGGGTAATGTGCATGTACACATGCCTGTGCCATTTCTATTCTTTTTTCTTTCTTTCTTTCTTTCTTTCTTCCTTGGGAGGCCATGTGTGGGAGTACTGCATGTTGTTCATCAGCCTTGATGAGGAAGTTAGGTAACCCACAAACCCTAATCATCAAAGCTTGTGCTGTGCCTTGCTGGGTCCCCTCGCTTTTGAGCAGTTCCTTAGAGTCTTTCGTTCTGGCCACAGAAGTTGGAAACCCTTTGATGAGGGGGAAAAAGAAAGAAGGAAGATGGTTCAATGAGAAAGATGGAGCATGTGAGTGGGGGGGAATAAGGGCTCGGCTTAAAAGGGGCATAGGAAAAAGCCATCTTTGCCTGAGAAAAGGTCGAAAAGTCAAAGGCATCAAATCGAAAAGATCAAAAAAGCTCTCTCCTCTCTCCTTTTTTTTTTTTTTTGGGGGCCTTTCAGAGGAGAACTCTCAACGTGCAAGTGCAACCACACCATGCATCCTTCGTTTCCAGCGGTAAAAGTAATTAAAAAAAATAACAAAGAGAAAAAGTGAACACGTTGATGCTGCAAAAGTGGAATGGAATCCACCTCTTGAAGTTGGTGCTAACTTTTTGTCAGTAAAAAAAAAAATTTACTATATTAATTGCGAAAGCGTTATGATAATGTAAAATGTTGCGGGTGTTCTCTTTGAAGAAGAAACTCAAAATACTTGCATTACAATATTTGCAAAGCGTCAAAATTTAAGAGTGTAATAAGGTGTGAGCTGTTTCTTGGTCTAAGTTTGGAACCTTCACAATCGGAGATGCATTTGTATGAAATTACTGCTGCGATATAATCAATCATTTTTAGGAAATTTTTATCCAAATCGTTCATCTTTCGCAAATCAAACGAATTCTAAACAGATCAATATCAAACTATAAATACTTGCCGGGTTCACATACAAACAATTTCATGGCGTTTCATGCGGCATTCACATTTAGAAACTACGCTCTTTTTAGAAATTTGGTGGTTTTTTTTTCTTTTCTCACTAGTAGTTGCAAGGTAAAAAGTGTCAAAAAAGTCATATAATTATTACACTTTTGCCAACTCAATCCTAAACTTTTTAAGTTTGTCAATTCACTCCTAACCATTTTCACTTCTTGCCAATTCAGTCCTATCTGCCGAAAATCACTGACATGAATAAATTTTAATAATATTTCATTTTTTTATTTTTTTTCTTCTGATTTTTTACTTTAGATGCCCTCCCCGGCTGCCGGTGAGGGCGACGATGCCCTTGCCAGCCGTTGGCGAGACCAGCCTTGGTCATGGCTACGTTGGCTTGCTCGAGGTCGGCGAGGGCCCGACGATGCCTTGCCGATGGCTGACGTAGAAAACTAGAAAAAAAAAGGAATTTTTTAAAAAATACATTAATATATTATTAAAAATTCTTCACCATCAACGTTGATTGCTTTACTTTAGTGATTTCTGGCCGAAATGATTGAACTGATAGAAATACAAAATATTTAGGACTGAATTGATAAAAGTGCAAAAAGGTTTTTAATTTTTTGGATAATTTTCCCAGATTGCAAGTGTAAAACAACGATAATGGAGAATTTAAATTTTAATGGATTAATTTGTATATGCAAGATGAGTTAGGAAAACCAGGTAACTTGTCTTCCAAAAATATTTATATTGTTACTGCTGTGAAGACTAGAAGAGTTAAGAAATCTCTCCTATGGACGGGAAAAATTATCAAAAAAAGTCCTAAACCAATTACAATTACAATTATATATTCCGACCAAAAAAAAACTACAATTATATCAATTCAATTCTGGAAATTTCTTTGTCAATCAGTCATAAACCTTTTATATTTGTGCCAATTTAGCCTATCATGCCAATTTTGTTCCAAAATCGCTGAAATAGCGCGGTCGGTGCTAAAGTTGATAATTTTTAATAATATTTTAATATATTTCTAATTTTTTATTTTTTTCTCTTTCTTTCTTTTTCTTCATTTTTTTCTTCCTCTAGCTGGTCGCCAAGGTCCAACGACTAGCCAGAGACGAGGGTCGGCGAGGTTGACCTCGCTGACCTCGAGGCTCAGCCTCGCCCAGTTCTACAAGGCACGATCTCACTATCACTGACGCTCAACCATGGCAAGGCTCCATCTCGCCGAGATCTGGCGACCGACTGGAGAAATAAAAAAAAAAACGGAAGAAAAAATAAAGAAAGAGAAAGAAAAAATACAAAATATTATTAAAAATTATCCATTTTAGTGACAACTACACAACGACAACGATTTACTACCAAAATTAGCTAGATGGATTAAATTAGTACAAATGCAAAAGATTTATGATTGAATTGGCATAATTGCAGTAGGATTAGGATTTTTTTAGACGATGTGACAAACTTTTATAGAGAGCCCTTTGTCAGGAAAATTACCCAATCGAGGTTAAACTATTGTATGGATACTAATTCAATCCTAAATTTTTCAACTTTACCCTAAATTTATGTATGAATGTAGTTATTCCAATCAATTTTTGTCGAAAATAGCCAACATAAGGACTTGCCACATAGGACGAGTGATGCCATGTCAGCCATTTATGGCAAAAATAAGTTGAAAGGACTATACTAGAATTTGTTGCGAAGGTTTAGTATCCGTTTAATACATTTATGATTAATTGGACAATATTCCCACCCTTGGTCAGATCGAAACTGGTATAAAAAAGGAAAAAGAGCTTGCTACCCTTCAAAGATTGGAAACATTTTTCTCGTAAATAAGAACTTTCTAGATGGAAGAATAACTAGAAGTTTCCACTAATTACAATCGGACAATTTTTCTAAGGAAACGCAACCACGTTCAGGATTCGACCCACCACTAAATAGTAAACTTGTACGAAATGCAAATCAACTTCTATGGGACTCATAAAATTCAAATTACGCGGAGAACCAAAGAAATTCCAAATTATGAAGGATTTTCAATGGAACTTGGAAAGTTAAAAAATCCAGAGTGGATATTCATTCGGTGCCCCACGCTTCAACGATCTAACACCGCCTGTGGTGGCTCTAACCAGAACGCATCGACTCCTCACCGGAGGTGTTTCTGGTGCAACTCTAAGGATGCGTTCGGCTCGGTTTTCTCAAGGGGCTTTCCGCCTCCAAAATGCCTTAAGAAAATGCTGAGGTATTTGCAAGCATTTCTAAAGGGCATTTGGCCAAATGCCATCCATTCCAAGCTCAATGCTAGCAAGGACCACTATCACAGGCCGAAATGGCATTAGCAACTAGTCAACGTCCGCAGTATGCCCTTTGATCTTCGGACTTCATTACTATGGAATTTCAGAAGAAAAGACCAGGATGCAGAATCACCAGTGAATTAGTTATACTGCCATGTCAAAAATTCCTCCTAATTTTTCTTCCTTTTCACGTTGGCTCAGCCGCAAAAACCATATAGTCTCAGTGCTCGATCAACGGTTGGATTCCAAATATGCCGTAGACATTGAACCAAGCGTGCCCAAATATGTCGTAGACATTGAACCAAGCGTGCCGCAGAATGGTGAGAAGAGATGGGAGAATTGGACACAAAGTATGAAAGGCGAGTCGAAAAATACCGACCCGGAAAAAAGAAAAAAAAAATCATATTCCTAATTAGACTGGAAAAGAATCGGCACGAACATTCAGGGTAAGTAAATGCTAAGCCCATTTTTCTCTAGTAGCAAGATGTGTGGGGAGAACTATATTGCTTCTGCTTTTGATACAAAGACTGAAAGCATTTTGTCTAAAGGATATTATACAGGGCAGTTAAGAAGAAAGGGAAGAGGAAAAGAAGATTCACGAGGACCACCCACCTATTCGCACTTAATGGATCGGTATATGTGTCGGATGAATAGCAAGGCTGCGCGAAATCCTATGGTACCAAGCATGAGGAAAAATCCATAGCAGACGCAGGCCATGTAGCCGAAGAAGAATGAAGTTTGCATGAACCCAGACATATCTGACCGTGCGTAGTAGTAGTATAAGCAATACCCGTAGATGAATAATCCAGTTGATCCACCACAGAGAAAAGACCTGCCAAATGATACAGGCATCAGGCTGCTGCCATGTGCATATTCAACCAAAGAGAAAATCATAGTGCCTTAAAAAGGAGTAGTTGGTTCGACCCTAAGTCGAGCACGAATGTCTTAAGACAAACTAGTAATTGCAATCGTCATGGCTATGTGCAGGATTCTCCAAGAGTATGTGGAAGCTCTTTGCTGACGTCCCCAACAAAAAATTCATATTTCCACAAACAACCCAGCTTTTAAAACATACATTGTGTTCACTCAATAACTAGTAGCAGCTAAAACTTGTGAACCTTCGAGGTGTGAAGAAACTATCAACAAAAAGGAAGTAACAAACACCCATCTGAAGCCTCTACTGGCATTTTTCTGCTAATTGCTCTCTAACAATAGTGCATTGAGGACGATCAGTCCAGTGGCATCACCAGATCTTCTGAGTTCATCGACTAATACTAGCTAACATTAAACTTTTCAAGTTATATCAGAAGAATATGCGGCATCAGCCAAATTAATTTCCTGTCATTGGAACAGATAGTTCGCAGAGAATAAGCCATTTCCAACACCTAATTAGAATTGTCAGTTTCGTGCTGCTTCTAACCCATTGTCCAACAAGAAATGTGGCACCCACACCTTCTTATGACCTAGTTAGAATATCTCCTCTGAGAAGGTAGTTTTACCCCTTCCACAATTCAGCCAGTCAAAATTCTAAATTTCAAAGCTTGTCCTTGTGTAATAAACAACATAAAAATAGGAAAACTGAGCATCACTAAATTGTGATTGAAGTGTTTCCATGTGCAAATAAAAGCCAAAGAGAGATGTGACATTGCTTAGCAATCATCGCTATCTTCTTCAAATATCTCCACGTCACTTTTGCAACTCATACAATCATAGCCGAACAGTTTGACTCAAGCAAGCTAAATGTGACTAAGCCATGCAACGTGTTAAGTAGGCATTTGTAATTGTGAAGGGCAACTCAAAGGGAAACCAGCAAGCACAAATCTACAGCACATTATTAAAATTAGCCAACAATTAAGAAATACTTGTATGGCATACCTCCACCACCATTTGTGGTCCTCAGCAGCAAGTTGGAAGTAGGTCAATGCTACCGTGATAAAAGCAGTGACTATCAAGAGAATGATGAAAACAACAAACAAGATGCTATATATGGTATAGATCCTGTGACCCCAGACACTGGCAAAAATGTAGTATAGTTCGATGTATATAGCACTGAACGGGAGAAAACCAGCCATTGCCATCTGAGGGATTGTGTCCCTATACCATGGCAATGGTGGAATCTCTCTGGGGGACTTAGTGGTGCGGCATGGAGCTTGAAATTCGGCCTTGCCATTCTTCCCCGCAATCCCGCCTAGTATCAGCAAAGGTGATGTTACAAGTGTCCATATAAGAACTATGACCAAAATTGTGCCAAACGGAAGAGCTGCAGTGGCAGTGTAGACAATAGCAACCGTATTTAAGAAGCAGAATGTGAGAAACAGAGGCCCACAAAAGAGGCATCCAGTCAATAGTAAATTCCTGACCTGCCATGTCAAAAACAAGAAATTTGATCAACAAACAGATCTACTGTAAATAATGTCCATAGGAGGAATTCGGTATCACATACCCAGTTTGTTCCCTCCAGCTGACAGTAAAAGGAGGTTGCAGTATAGCCTGCAATTCCTGACGTGAGTGCATATATAACAACCAGTGCCGTAAATAGTGCGCCTCGGTTGTATGGATAAAAGACACCGACCAATGCCAATATAAAGATGAACACGGTACTGCAGAACACAAATCACAAATTGCCCAATCAAGATAAACAGAGGTCTTACAAATATGCTTCAACAGATGCCGGATAATCTTGAGACTTACAGAGTAAACAGCTGAGTACCAGAACCAACTGCAGCAGCAAAAAGAGACTTATGCTCTGGGAACCTAAACACATCCCCGTGGATGTATTTCCATCCAGTCTCCTCCTCGTCTTCAGCCGATTCTTCATCATGGGCATACCTATTTTTCATAAACAAAAACAGAACAAAGACAGAGAGGTCCTATCATGTTCATAATAAGAAAGAAGGCACGCAACTTATCATGTTTAGAGAAAATTAGGAAAGCAAACGAGTAATGACAGAGAGGATCCTAACTTGACGAAATCATTCTTGAGAACTCTCATGAGGATTGTGGCAAGAAATCCAGTCAACAAAAGAACTGTGACACATGAATTTACGATTGAAAACCAGTGAATCTCGAGATGATGAGGCAGTGAAGATGACTGAGAATATTTATCCATCCTTTTCTCAAAAGGAATATTTGTTTCTTTCCATTTTGCTGTGTATATAAACTGAAGATCAACTTCTTTGTCCTCCGTAAGATCTGCAACGGTGTTTGGGTCTGTCCGGACATTAACTTCAATCACACGGTCATTATTGTAAAAGATCTCGAAGATAACGTGCTTATAAAGAAGATACTTATATTCGCTTGGATCCCTACCCTCCTTGTCAACCTTCCCAATGAAACCCCAAATAGGTAAGTCATCATAATACATCTGAAAGTAATAGTCCTGGACGATTGCAGACCGGAATCGTGCCACTTCTACCTTTGAAAGTGTTCTGTTGCAAACAACTTCATATTCCTTATTCGTCAAAAAGTTCAGCTTGAAGGGAGCACTAACTAAACGATCTCCATTTAACACTTCACCCAGCGCTTCTTTTTTCTCTTTCACATGATCTGTGATAGGTAACAAATTAACGAATCAAGGCTTCTGAGATATAATGATGCAGAAAGAAAACTAACTCTGGAAATATCAGCATACAAACCTGGTGTGCAATATGGAAGATCAAAGTAGCGATATGTTTCACTGCATGAAGAAAATGTAAAACCATAAGCTTCGCTTGAGACATGAAAGTTTCTTGGATTATTACCCTTAGAAGAGACTCTATGGACAAGTGGAGGACAGAAAGCTATGAGTCGAAGCAGATTTGTACAGGCTTGAAAGAACTTATAAAGCAAATCTAGGAGAGTCTTGAAGTTACATGCCTCCGAAATTATCCCTCTTAGTAGATTTGAAGTCTGTTCTTTTGGTTCAGATGACATAGTCATGATGAATCACAATTTACAGCAAATTTACACAAACAAAAAAAAATCTAAGCTACATAATTATTTCTTTTTTCACTTTCCTCGATTTAAGAAGGCATTATGATGAATTCATCAATAAATCGGCTCTTATATCCTGCTGAAACCATGTAGAAACCTGAAGGACGCAAGATCAAGTAGTCTAGCAATGTTCAAGCAAATATCTACATGATCTGATGCAACGGCATTTATTCAGGGTCAAATTGCTCATACTTAGGACAAGAAGACAGGTGTTTCCTTCGAAGACAAAATTATTGGTTTTCGTTATCCACAGTCACAACGATGCGAGCAAGATTTAGATTCTGTGTTATCAGCAGTAAAAGCATTGCGCTCTAAATGAGCTACACTTCTCTCATGAATATAATGATGCATGAGCATCAAGGAAGTAGTAATGATTGCTGTGCATATACAAGAATCAGATTCATTAGCATCCTAAGAGTCCTGATAACTTTGAAGGAAACTCTTAAAGCTATTTATCCCCTTTACCTTTTAACTATCTGGAGAGAAAGCAACAAAGCAGGAAATGCCCATGTCGCATACGGAAAGCAAAAAAAGAAAAAAAAAGAAACCTGTAGATTGATCAAAAAGACATCCTCAGGATTTACCATTTCGCTCATTTCTTGGATTGATTTCAGATGAAAAATCAAAATCAAAACCAAAACCGTAGAAGAAGTAATCCCTGAGTCTCAAGCGAACGCCTGATGTAATTTCCCTACCCAGAACTTAGTTCAAAAAGAAGAGCTAAAAACGAGCTCTTTTTCATTCGGACATAAGTTGGATTCCATTACATTATAGCAATGTAAAGCAAACAGTGTGCTATCTCAGATGGACGTTCTAATCCCAATGCCATCGGAATTCCATCGAGCTCAGGAAGACATGCGCGAAATCACCATTACGTAGATATAAAAGTCATCTCTTCCAGACTAAAGGACACGCACAAGTTACAATCGGCTCAACCAAGTCAACCCTGGACATTCGAACCTCCTATCTCCGTCCTACCCTTTTCAATTCGCTTTGCTGAATCAGAAGTCACATTTCTCCGAACTCAGCACTCAACATCGCATTGCCGATCAAAACTCAACGCACAAAAAAAAAAGAAAAAGAGAGAGACAGAGAAACGCCGTCATGTCGAGATTCGATCGCGCAGTTGCAGCGCAACGACTCACCTCGGGTTGTGAAATGGACCGACTTTGTTGGCGTAGAGAGGGACCGGCTCGCCTTGCTTGTAGCGATGGTTGGAGGGGCTCGACACGGCCGCGTGAACGAAGCAAATCGCCAAGACGGCGAGGTCGAAGATCGGGAACATAGTCTTCTTCGCCATGGTCTCTGTGGACTGTGATCCGAGACCGAGCAACGAGAGACGGAGAGATCAGCACTCAGTCACCTCTCTCTCTCTCCGTTGCTTCTTTCCTAGTTTTCATCTACGAGAACCCACAAAAAGGGGAGAGAGAGAAATGAATTATTGTATCATTCACCGTCGGGTCGAGCGAAAGAGATGTTAATAATTCTCGATGCATTTTTATTTTTTTTTTGGTCGAAAATGCTTGGTGCTTGACTTTCAACATATTTAAACCTAAAGTTTTAATTAAAGTTAACCTTCAAAATTACTTCATATCGTTTCTCGTGGGTCTTGAATTATTCTCAATCGATCGAAACGGATTAGCCTAAGAGAGCCACGGTGGTTGGAGCGAGACGATTTCACCTCGTCGCTAAAAAAAATAAAAATAAAAAAGTTATGATGTTACGCTAATTATGCTTAATCTTCATTGAATATGGGAGTCGGTCGCGTCGAAAAAGTATTTTTTTTTTTAGTTGAACTTGTTATGTTATTACCTCATTTCAAATCTTGTCGTATTAATGCTGTTGATCCCCTAGACTAGACGTTGACTTTATTCAACACCGATGCAAGTTTTTACATGGTTTTTTTTTTTCCAAGGTACGAGGGTGTTATGATTGGCGCCTCGTGATTGGTGCGTTGGGATTTGCGTTAGATCTGGTGTCGCCCACCAGGTCCATCGAAGTCAATGCCTAGGTAAGCATCCATGACTTCGACCCTTTCGCATCCAACCACCAAGGCCGATCGTGGGCCCTCTGCCACGTGGAGGGGGTCATTGGGACGCCGCGTTTGGGACGTTTGGGCCCGTCCAGATTCGGGCCAAGTCATAAAAAGTAATTTTGTGTCCAGGATGTGATTAGTCATAAAAAGTTACAGGATGAGAGAGCTAATCCCGGTCCCCGAGCCGAGTGGGCTCGCCCAGATTCGGGCCAAGTCAAAAAGGACCCGAATGCATCTTTGGGCCCAACCCGGCCCACTACACTTGTATTATAAAATGGGCAGGCCTGGGCTATCATTTCAGCCCGATCCGAGGGCACCACCTCCCCACACCCGGCCCATTAATCTAATCACCCGCTAATCGCCATTCATCCATGGAGGAGAAAATTTGATGAAATAATGAAAATCCCCATACGAAAGGCCCGATAGAAACATTTATCCTGAATATCAAATTGTTAAAGAGCACATAAAATACCTGCAGGAAAACGAAGTCCTAATTTGTATACGAAATACGAGCGGAAAAAACTACTGACTAATGCCCAAGAACAACTTACTTGCATCACCGATCGGAGCACGATCACACGAGGAACCGTACCCACTATCCACAAATTAGATGTAGCCTTCGCAGTCTCGAGAGTCTCTTCGCGTCGAACGTGAATCAACAGTTAGGAGGAGAGGATTTCGTAGTCAGTTTCTCTTGAATGACAAACTGACGTTAGAGAGGAGGGAGAGCGTCGGTTCTTTTTTATGCTCATGAACAAACGTGACTTTTTACGTTTGTTTTATTCAAACTGCAAATAACTGCTTCTACAGTTATCCCTAGGGGCGGGTGTGATTGCCCGCATGGGCGCACACCGGAAGACCCCTTTTTCCAACATCTTCCACTCGCCCATGTAGGGAAAACATCTCACACATGTCCACGGAGGACCAACAACTCCCACTCGTCCATAGAGGACCAAGCATAACTCTCTTTATATCTGTAAAGTTCATATTGACAAATAATCTGTACGACCAGCATACGCTGAGAGCTCGTTGTCACACATCTGTTGGGAGTATATGACAGCTCAAATGGACATAATCAAAAGTATATTTCTGTATGCTTGTACCCTAGATCAATAAGTCATATACATATCTCTCTCTGGATCTCATTTAAATATGATATGTTATATTCACAATTATGATCACACTAAATAATCATAATCGGCGTATAAATCTACCATGTGACTCAAAAAACTCTAAATCGATCTTCCTCTTCCATTAGACCTCTCAATTTCAGTTCAGCTCGCTTTTCTAGAAGTGTCTCTTTAGATCGAATCAATCTCATGACCATAGGCAACATCCTAAGATAGAGAACACTAAATAGAAATCTTGAAAATAACGAAGAGTCGTAAAGGCACCAAATGAGGAATTTTTTATCCTCGAGAGTCTCACATTTTTATCCTCGAGAGTCTCACATGGCATAGAAAAGTTGAGATCATAATTTTGTCAACTCTCATTGGTCGACTCATGCATACGTAATATGAAGTACGTATTACGATATTTTCTCCTTTCCATGGAGCGTATGTCTTTCTATTTTAATACCGTACAGATGATCACTTAGACATACTCAATGTCTAACCAGAGTTCACATAACAATTCCAACCAAGAGTTTCCATCAGAACTCTCATCTGGAAATAAAGACAGATAAAGTGAAATACGTGGGAGGGCTCATAAAAAATATGTTTTTTTATTTCACTTTCGGACATTATAAATAATAAGTCATCATCTTAACATTCCGTTAAGGCGGCATAAATATTTTAAGCTTCAGCTCTCAATTATCACCTAGATAATAAGCTTAAAATTATCTCATCTCTATTTATCACGCAGTAAATAGCGGCGATTACCCGTGTGAGTAGGCTAATCTCTCATCTGTCCGACATACCTTCTCAAAATAATGTACTGAACCATAATATGCATAAATATTACACAAAATCATAGACATCAATAATGATAACAAATACCATTAAATCAATAACTGTGAACTTTGGGCTACGCCCTTCTAGAGATTCTAATGCAAAGAACTAATCATTTTTGTCAACAAATGACCAAGTTAAAACATCTCTAGTAATTCATTTCATCATATAATCTGCTTTCATTCTATGCGTAGACATATACTATATGTTCACATCTTTTCATACAAACATGTCTTCCACAATATCATATTCCAAGTTGATACGTTTGGTCTTACAGTGGATTCTTAGTGTAAGCTCTTGCTACTTAATTATCACAATTAACTAATAATTGGACATGTAGCATCATTAGCAACACCTCATTGATCCAAACATTCCTCAAGTCAAAGACCATTTTACACTACCGCTGATAACACCACGAGAACATCTTCAATCGCAGATAAGGCCATACATGTTTGCTTCTTACTTCTCTATGTTATAGCGCCATTACTAAGTAAGAACGCAAATCCAGAGGTAAAATTCATCTCATCTAAATCTCCCCCTCAATCAATATCAATATACTTTCAAGGTGCAGATCTCTACCTTGAATATCAATAAATTAATCGGCAGTACTTTCACATACCTCAGAATTCTATTGACGGCAATTCAGTACGCTTGACCTCTATTGGATTGGTACCTACTTACCATTCCAATTGCATAACAAATATCAGGTCTTGAACATATCACAACGTACATTGAGCTCCCAACAGCACTAGCATATGGATCACTTTCCATTTCTTTATCTCCTTATAGAGTCTCGGGACACATATTTCGGCTCAAACCTTTACCTCTTGCAATAATAGTATATCATCAACATATAATGATAAAATCACAAATCGATTTTAGGATCTTATAATATATACACAGTGGCCTTTATCAATTGTCACAAAATCGTATGCCACTAAAACATCTTGAAAAAACGTATATATCAATGTCTCAAGGACTGCTCAGGGCCATATTCTTGGCCTTCATTCACAACTCCTGTAGGTTGTACCATATAGGTTTCTTCTATTAATTCTCCATTGAGAATCGCAGTCTTTACATCCTTGATGTAATTCAAGATCCATACTCATCACTATTACCATAATAAGGTGAATTGGTTATTACGTTTCACCATAAAATGAGCCTCACATTTCTCAAACAAGCCATCAGCTTTACACTTTCTTTTGAGAACACATTTGCTCCCAATCGCTTTGAGTCCATTCGAAAGATCAATCAGTTCGATCAATCAGTTCCCAAAAATTCGTTTGATCTCATTAACTCCATCTCTTTTTCCGTTGCTTGTATCCACTTTTCTTTATCAGGACAAATCGGAGCCTTATTTTATACTCCTTGACTTATTCTCTTCTTATGGAGCAACCATGAAAGCTTTATTTTCATTGTCTAAATGTCGACAATTTGACGGAGAAAGCTTTTTGCGACTTGTTCGCCAAATTGGAGATCGTACATTTAGTACATCATTCTCCATTAGTACACTTAGTATATCATTCTCCATTATGCTTTCACTCGGATCAGACAACGATAACATCTTCTTCACATCAAGTGGTTGTAATTGAGACTAATTCGAAATAAATTCCCCACTTCTCACATTGCTCCCACTTGGATAAGATGCCCTAGAAATATTATTGTCACTGTCCTAGAATTCAAACATAGAATAGTTTTTAAGTATTTCGCCCTTTTTTTTTTAAATTCATTCACTAAGAATGTGACATCTCGTGATTCAAATTCAGTTACACTTCTCACTTTCTTGCTCACCAATAACACTTACCCTTTCGAGTGCTCATAGTATTTCACGGAGATACTGTTTTTGCCTCTAGCGTCCAATTTTTCGAACTTGTGGGAGAACACGTGTGTATAGGAAGCACATCAAGGTCTGAGAAAACTCAAATCTCATTTTCGACATGTCCACAACTCATATGGAGTAGAGGTAACTGATTTATAAGGCACACGGTTAAGTGTCTAGACAGTCATCAACAAAATATCACCACAAAAGATTATATGCATAATAGTATGTGTCATCACTGACTTAACCATTTCTATTATGATCTGTTTATTCTCTCTGCTACTCTATTTTGCAGAGGAATTGCTGGAATAGTCAACTATCATTCTATTCATTTTTCATCATATAAACATCTGAACTGATCATATAGATTTTTCTCATCCTCGTTCGGATTTTTTTATTATTATATAAAATCGAAATAAAATTTCTCGAAGCAACTTATGCCTCAAATTTATGAAAAATCATAAAACAATAAACCCGAATCAAGTGTAATCATACAACTGTGATGAAATAAACAGTTTCATGCCTTTCTATCACATTCACTTAGGGGTGTCAATGGTTCGGTTCGGTTCGATTTTTTGAAAAACCGAACCGAACTGAACCATTAGGAAATTTTCTTGAACCGAACCAAATTCATACCGAACCGAACCGAACCGAGCTGAAAAATCCAGTTCGGTTCGGTTTCCGGTTCGAATTCGATTTTTTTTATCATTTTATTATTTTTTTTCTCTACCTCCGTATCTCAAGTGGTAAATCATGCACTTTCAAGTTCTCTACTCTTCAATATGTGAGTAATATAAACCATCACAAGATTTCCATTTTCATGGTTGCTTAATCGAGCTAAATCAACATAATCATCCCCTTTCTTGCCAAGAGTCGTTTTGAACTTTGGGGCCAATCGTTGAAGAACCTGCAGAAACTGCACAAGAATCACAACCTCCATTGCAAATGTTTTTGAGCACTTGCACACCACGAGCTTTCAGATTTGGTGAATGAAAAACAACCCTTTAGACTTGACAGGCAAATTCAAGAAGTCATCTAAAAGTGAGTTACAGAGCCAGTATTAAGCAACATCTGATAGTCCACAAAAACTCAAGAATATTTCACCTTCTTCTCAAAACTGGCTGCTGATTCTACTAGAGGTGCCGAAACAAAACTTACATCAACAAAAAGGTCAACCTCAGATGAATTTTCATTCAAGGAAGGAGCATTAGTAGGAACAGATATTGGAGCATCCAACAGATCTCCAATCAAGTTCTGCCCAAAAAGATCCACTTGGTTTGTGTTTCCAGCACTGGACTCTGCAAAAATTTGAGCTAACTGTTTCGTTAAAAGCAAAACATAAATTTGCTCAAAGGCCTCTCTGATGAGAGGGACATTCATTCATTCAACGCTAATATGGGCCAAGAATAATAACATGCTTGAAGCACAACAATAACAACTTTTAACTATATTCAGTCTTCAACAAAAATAGTCTACAGCTAGCCAACAAGAGGATGCTCTCACAACACATCCGATGATTACAAATCATGGATCAAGCAACTGGCTGCCAGTCAGATTGTTGAACTCTCAGTCCCACATTAATACCCCCAAATCTAGTGAAAAAAAATCGATTGACAAAATATATTCTTATGTTGAACTCAACTAAGGAAGGATGCAGCTAAGAAGCAAAAACAGTTTCTAGGGTGAATAAGCAAATTATGCCTGCTTGGGAGAATCGACAGACAAGCGAAAACATAAGGAAATTAAATTAGGAAGAAATAGAACATACTAGATGTGGAGGTCCCTCGAGGATCAAAATCATCATCATCCTCACCACATTCCTCAAATTCAGAGAAGCCCTTCCCTTTTCCCTCTCTTTGCTAATAACAAAGACAGAAAATTGCTACATTGGGGACGAGGTTCGTGATTAATTGTAGATTAAAGTAGCCAAACTGATAAAAAAAAAATCAGAATCAACTTCAAAACATCAAAGCCCATAGAAAAGGCAAATGAATCAAAACAAAAACCTCCCATTCATCTACACAATATGACAGGATAGATGTATGCACTTTGTATTAAGCTCCTTAACTTTTGCTCATC
Source organism: Rhodomyrtus psidioides (assembly GCA_021437785.1). Taxonomy (NCBI): domain Eukaryota; kingdom Viridiplantae; phylum Streptophyta; class Magnoliopsida; order Myrtales; family Myrtaceae; genus Rhodomyrtus; species Rhodomyrtus psidioides. Next base: position 3,548,632 of record JAILYB010000015.1, on the reverse strand, counting down.
TATAGATCAAACACCCACTATTTCGAAAAGCATATTTGTGAGAACTCAGAAACAAGGGATAAAAAAAATGGTGATCCTAATAACAGCAACTATCATTGAGAGCCATGGCATCAAGGTCGAGCAAAGAGCAAGCTAATGCATGGGATGTGACATCAAACTGTAGCACCAATGATCACAAGGGTAGTGTTATTATAATCTCATGGACGAATTGAAGCATAAACAAAGAATTACGTGGATGGTTTGACTTTTGGTAATTTTACCAACCTCCAAGTTCATCAATCATCAAGAGAAATCAATATCGAGTTAAGCTCCATAGTCGTAGTTGACAAACCTGCATTGGATTCACAATGAAAATGAGAAGTATAGTATCCATTGAAATATTGAAGGGTATAAAAATTCTACAGTAATTTCTCACCTGACTCAAAATTTTCGAGTTCTGTTAAGCCCTCCTCGATTGAAACTGAAATTGGTGCGGATCGTAACCAATCTTGAGTGCATACAAGAGCCTCCACTATGCTTGAGGTCAAGGAGCTACGAAACACGTTAAGTACACGACCTCCTGTGCTGAATGCAGACTCTGATGCTACAATTGAGACAGGCACGGCCAAGATATCCCGAGCAACGGAAGAGAGGATAGGATATCTCGAAGAATTGACTTTCCACCAAGTCAAGATATCAAAGTCGGGACTATAACGTTCATGATCTTCTTCCAAATACTTATCTAATTCAGATTTTTCTTCAAAATATCGGTGTCCTGTTTCGTTAAGATACTCTTCAGTCAAAATGTCTGCACCAACCACTGGAGACTTTGCCACACTCGCTATTCTTGTACCCTTCAACCTCAAGTTACTTTGGGAGCATACACCGGTGCGATATTGCTCAAACAAGAACTTTAGAAATGTTATTACTCTCTCTCTCTCTCTCTCTCTCTCTCTCTCTCTTAAAGTTTCCGCACGCTTGTTTTCATAAAAAACGATTAATCAACCATTTCACATACTCCCACTTATGTCGAGGGTCAAGTATGCAAGCAATGAACAAAGATAGATTAATATTGTTCACATTGCCAAAATACTTATTGAATTTTATCCTCATTTTCTTGGCCATTTCCCGCAAACTCTTGTCCTCCTTTTCATTCTCACAATATTTGCCAATCATCATCACAATCCCATCGACATCTTTCACCAAACAATTACTAGTGACATAAGAAGTACCAGATACTTGTAAAGTCATGTCATAGAACATCTTCAAGAAAGGAAGAATTCCACGGGCATATTCCCAATCGACAATAGTAGGCAATCTGATCCCTCCTCTCACCTTGGAAAGCTCTTCAAAAAATTTGCGATCCTCGGTCTCTAACAAGACAAAAGCATTTTCAAACTTTATAGCCGCTTCCAACATCAAGTATGTTGAGTTCCAACGAGTCTTCACATCCAGACATACAAGACTATTAGACTCGATATTTTCTAACTCAATGCACTTCTTAAACCGTTGCAATCTCGATGGAGAGGATCTCACTGTTGACACCTGATTTTTTTTTATCAGTCTTTCATAGTTTATTTTTTAAAAATTCATAAAAAATCTATAAAAAGTTAAAAAAAAATTAAAAAATCATCTTTGGTAGCCTTGACCAAGCTAAAGGAACCATTTTTGATAAAAAAAAATAATTTGTCATATTTTTTAATATTTTCCAAAAATAGAAAAATACATGAAAAATGAAGAAAAATAGCGTTCGATGTCGTAAAAATATAGAAAAATAGTCAATATTTTTATTTTAATTTCCTTTTCATTTTGAACTCATAAATAGTCAAAATTCAAGTTCAATTGCATGTGTTTCTTCACGACGCATAGAGTTGAATTTGGCAAAAAAATGTCATTCGAGTATTTTAATTTGTAAATTTCTACATATTTTTTAGTCTTGACGTCCAATTAGATCGACCACCATCTACAATAAATTCCCCTTGCTGAATATTTTCGTTTTTGTTTCACATGATTTCATGGTGTAAAACGCCGAGTGGATCCCCAAATATAATCGGGTCGGCATGAGCTCGATAGCTCGTCCAAAACCAAACCAGGGCACGGCGAACCCCATGTGAGTACTCTCGAACTCCTTCGATGCTTCCTAATGCTTTTCTTAGGTTATATCGTGTGTAGAATGGCTAGGACAGCTAAATCATTCTTGAGCTGTGATTGATAAATAGGGCCTTACTAGGAATGCCATGTGATTTATTTGCATATCTAGATTCCTTGAGTTGCGCATTTTATTACTGATTGTGATTGCTAGGATAATCACTCCTATCTGCATGAATTTCTAGATTTAGGGTTCATACCTTACTCATCTGCATGAATCTCAGGCTAGAAAATTCAGTCAACTTAGGTACCGAAAGGGCGTCAACTCTGACAGTTGGTGTAACTAAGTCCCCGAAACCATTTCTCTGGTTCTCGCAGAATTGAATAGAAACTCCCAACTATTCGATTGGGTGGTCCAATCACACCCTAAAAAAATGATTGGTGGCGACTCCATGGCATGCACACTTAGCACATGTCACTAGACCACACTGAAAGTCGATCACGCATACCTCCGTTGCGATTTGGGTAATGGGCCTTGGGAGAGGCCCGTGTCCGACCAGACAGGACGGCCCATTAGCCCTCGAGAGCCCGACAACCTCAAGAGGGTCGCGACAGACTGGCGACTCCGCTGGGGACTGGTTCTTAACCATTTAGTGGACTTGAGCCGATTAAAAAGTTGATTGATTCTTCTAACCTAATTTTATGCAGATGCTCTCGAAAGTGAGGTGTATATGCTAACGAATGTGTTAGATGTTTTTGTAGATGGGAGAAATAAGGGGTGAAGTGCTTGTTAATTTTGTTTTATGCAGGCAGGAGTTTTGGATGTATGATTGTGTGGATGTTTATATTGAAGCGGTGATTGTTAAATAAAATGCATGTCTATTGCTTTAGCACGACACAATGAATACACACAATTGCGCCTAAAACCCCAGGCGCCCTCTTTAGGAACACAATAGAAGGAATTGAAAATGGAATCTCCGTGAGGAAAAACATGGGGTAATCCACTTTTCAATTCCGCTCACTTCGAACTATGGATTGAGTCCCAATGCAACGATAGTTGTGCAATGAAATCGGCTCTTCCCAGAATTCGAGGTGAGAACCTTGGCTTTAGGTACCAAGCCCTATCTTTTGATTTTTAGGAGTTTTCCCTCACTTGTCTCATGCGTTTGTCTATGGAAGGTTAGTATACCTAACACTGCAAAAAATATAGAGAAGCTTGATTTTCTCTTAAGTTTGGTTGGTAAGACTTTTCTATCTCTCGAACTTGTTACAGCTCTTAATCATTATATTCATTGCATAATTCTGGTGATTGGATTAAATGCCATTTTGAGGATAGATATGTGTGTTTTCCTCCCAATGTTCTTGATGGAAGATGAAGATGGTGTCATCCCATTACGAGCGCCAAGTGGACAAGAAGAGCCTACTATGGACATCATTGAGGTATCATCTAATGAAGATGACGATTTGGAATAGGTGATTCTGAAGTCACGTCTCAAAGATCGAAACTGGGGCATCTCTAAGTATTAAGATCACATTCCTTTGTTTTATTTTTCATTTCTAGCTTTCTTGTATAGGATTTGTTTTGCTGAGATCCTCTCTATCTGATCCCTTAGATTGATTGTATTAGGGATCTATTTGTGTTTATATATATTCAGATTGAAATTTGTTGTATTTCTATTGACTTGTCATTGGAATGTGATAGTGGCATTTCTTCTAATCACTCGAATACTCCAAAATCATTTTTATAATTCCTTTGGATGAAATTGAAATTGGAAGTCTTATACAACCTTTTGGCCGTATAGGGCAATACAATCCCAATTTCGCCAGAAGGAACTATAAACTTGAATTGGTTCATGCATGTTTTGCATCATTGGTAATCCACAATAATTGATCAAGAGTATTCGTGTTTTTCAAATTTAATGAAAAGATAGATATCCAAATTACTCTCGTTCTTAGCAAACAGCTTTAATTTGGATACCGTATCTTCAATTGAATTTAAAACACATCGTAATTGTGTACTTTTGAACATTCCATTGATTTTCTTGGAATTGATCAAAGGCGATTATCGTGAATTACATTCCTTTCAATGATATGCTTTCCTTTGAGGAATATTGATAAAAGCTTTTGCACAAGGCCAAAACCCTTGTAAAAGCTCTTATCCCTATTAATCACAAGTAAGCATAATATTGAAAGGATTTATGCTTTATTTTTCAAATTCTTTCTTCTGATTCTGCCTTTTCATTTGAAACAGGTTAAAAACAAGTAGAGAAGAGAAGTCTTTTTGTGGATAATCGCGGTGGGAGGTTCCTTTATCCGATCATAAGCAAGATTAAAAAATCAAGATGTACACGCTCGAATCATCAATGTCAAAGCGCAGCTTGCCTAGGTTGAGAGTGGTCAGGTGTTCGAGAAAGTCAGCCATACAGAAGTTGAGACGCATACATTAGAGCTTTCATTCATTTCGCTCAATCGATGGACCTTAAAAGCAGATCATACAAATCATCGGGGTGGAAACATAAAACCGCAATGAGCCCTAATTAGCATCACAAAGGAACCTAGTTGGCCCTCCATATTATTGATGCTTTGCTTATACTCACCACCTTGAGACTCGAGATCTGCAAGCTTAAGAAGAAGGCGTTTACATTCCCCTTTAAGATCGGCAACCTTGGTCCCGTGATCTTCGGCGGCTATTTCCAGGTCCCGAACTAGTCCTCTCCCATGGGCTATATCCGCAGTAATGCTGTCAAGCCTTTCTTCCTGCCACTCACATTGAAACTTCAACACGACATTACGACGGTCGTGCTCATAGGTGGTCAGGGATAAGGCCAAGCGCTCCACCAAATTTCCCCTCTCGCGAAGCAACATCGAGACTCGCTTGTTGGCGAACTCAACAGCCTTTCTGTGACTATCGGCCACAAGGTTGGCCAACACCAAGCAGTTGGACCGATCCTCATAGCAAGCTCGCAAAACGTGAGCCACGGTAGCTTTTCGATGAGCGACACGGTAAGTCTCTAAAAAGTTTATAAAGAGGGTTGGGAAGATTCTATATTCCCTCTCTAAATTAGTGCCCTCGATGAAGGTGGTGTCTATTTCCACGAGCAAAATACGGATTTCATCTTCAGTTTCTGGGTGATCGGCTATATGAGCATAGCCTCGACCGAGGAGGTTATAGAGTTTTTCCCACTGGGCCAAAATTTCGGCCGAGAAAGCGCGAATAGGAGAGGAGGTCATTTTCGTTGGAGTGAGGGAGAAGAAGATGAGTGTGGTAGAGTGATTAAAATACGAAAAGGCAATTATGTAAGAGTGTTAATCTTCTCTGCATTAACTCCTCCTTTTATAGCGACTCGAGAATGAAGAAAGGCATAGCAATAATGCTCGTGGAGCCAAGTTAATTGGGTAAAGCAATGGTGGCTCTTTCGGTGAACCATCAGATATGTCCTAGTCCGCGATTTCAGGCTTGATAAACCTAAAAAAGTTGTAAAAAGATATGTCGGTGTCACCATATTAAAATTGAACGGGAGTTAAGCGCAACTATCGAAAAAAGTTGCGAAAGGATTTGGCGGTCCCGTCATATTAAAACACTGAGCGGGAGGCGAGCGTAGTTCCACCTTTTTGAAAATAAGTGGGAGACAGACATGGATATCGAGAAAAGGAAATCGATTTGGTGTCCCTCCACGTTGAAAAGAAGAAAGAAGACGACAAAGCGGGAAATACGAAATCTTGGGAGCAACGCTTGCCTGATGATCTTCATCCATGTTTAAAGAACGTTTCATGGGCATACAGAACCACTCAAAAGAAAATTTAGAGAGAGTGAGCATACATGAGAGAGTAGAGAACCCTGAGTGAGAAAAAATTGATCGAACATTTTTCGATCCAACATGTTTGAGGGTTACCATCAGTTGCTAGAGGCGACTGATCCAAAAATCTCAGAAAATGAACTACTGAGAGATCTCGAAGATTCTAGGATGGCGTCTGGTACCAGAACCACAGAACCCAACCCTTTCGGCAACGAAGTTCAGGATCTCAGCAGCGACGACAACAGCAGCAGCGATGGTCAATCCCGGAAAAGGAAACGTCGCCAGTGCCACACTCAGAATGAAATCCAAGAGCTTGAAGCTTTCTTTAGTGAATGCCCTCTCCCGAACATGAAACAAAGAAATGAATTGGGCCAGAAGCTAGGGATGAAACCTTTGAGGGTCAAGTTTTGGTTTCAAAATAAGCGAGCCAAATTGAGGGCTCAACACAGACGTCAAGAACTTGCGATTCTAAAGGAGGAAAACGAAAAGCTTCGAGCGGAGAACATGAGGTATAAGAAAGCTCCCAGCACTATCGCTTGCCTTAATTGCGGTGGCCCTATCACTCTCGGCGAAATGTTCCTTGATAAGCCTTATATGAGGATTGAAAATGCTCATTCACCACCCCACTCCCTCGAACCATCTTCGATACAATCGGATTTTGTTGGAGATATGCATGAACAAATCAATTCTATGAAGTCAATACCGATGCCTTCTAAAGGATGTGATATGCGTCACCATGATTGGAGTTTCCTTAACGATGAGCTTACTATCACGACCGACCAATCCAAAGCTGATGAATTCCCTCCACAACAATTTCCGGCTCGATCAAATCCTACTGGAAATAGGCCAGAGAGCAATAGCCAAGTTGTCAACACTGTTCCGGGTCGCAAGAAGACGAGGGTCAATTGGTCCCCCGAGCTTCATCTCAAGTTCCTTAGTGCAGTTCAGCAACTAGGGATCAACTCAGCATATCCAACACACATACTTGAGATCATGAACATACCAGGACTCACTAAAGATGGAGTCGCGAGTCACCTCAAGAGCTACAGAAGGGCACTAAGACAGCGCCACACAGCACTGAACCTGAAAGAACTCAACTTGTGCCTAAACACTAGGCATGGCTATAACTACAATGCCCCTGAAGTAAGAAATACCCTGCCGAATCTAGGCACCGACCAAGCTGGTAGCAGCACCATCGACTACTTGGGCGCTAATCAGAATATTCCCCCGAATCATCTCAGCACCCCTCAAGAGTATATGCCACAAGTGCAGCAGGTACGAACTCCTTCGTTTGAGCAGCAACTTTTCGCTAGTGCTCTTCCTATCCCCGATCAACATATTGCGCCTAGTGTTCAAAGATCTGCCCGGCTTGGGCATATGATTTCGGAAGATCAAGCGGGCGGATGCTCTGAGGATTTTTGTTTCTTCCATTCCCAAATGGAAGGTGCTTTTGATAGTGAACCGATCAATCATCCTCTTATAATCTCGAGCAACGACGAAGGTTCTAGCTCGAAGAATCAGATCGCTCACAACAGAAACAGGAATCCTTCAACGCCAAGCGATGATGGTCAACCCGAATATCAGTTGCTCGAAGAATCAAAAGATTTCCTTGATGAGGAGCTCCATATCTGGATCGATCAGTTTAAAACTGATGAACTTATGAAGTTATGATCCAAAATGACGATTATATGTCTGATTCATGGTGTAACTGGCTGATCACCGAGAATCCTCAAGGGAACTAGGCACATGTGACTGGATGTATCATTAATCTTTCTGTCATAAAGTCTTCCATGCAAGATAATCTTCCTTAATGCCTAGAGTTAATCTGGGGCAGCGATCAGTACTACCTGCGAGCATCATCATGCTTGAGTGCGACAATCCCTTGTTAGATTAGAGTCGAGGCGAATCAATTGAACGCCACGAAGAAAAACATTTAAAGGCTTCACATAGGAAAATGCGAGCAAAAGCCCGAGCGAGCTCAAAGACGGTTAGCTCTGTATCGTTCTAAGGGACCTTTAGTCGTTATGAACTCTAAATTGAGCTTGTTTCATTCTCGATGGGGGTCGCTAACTGTTTCAAGAATTTTATAACAAAAAACGAGCCAGTTAGGGACGCCAATAGTGCTGTGTCCTAGTAGTCAGTGAAATGGAAGTGGTACGAAACGTCAGGAGTTCGATCTCGGGATTGAAAAATCATTTTATCAGTTGGTCTATCACCCGATCAAGTTCAAAGAGATTCGACGCAGATGACTATAGAACTTGGGGCAATTCGAAAATCATCGATTCATTTTCATCAAGCGGCGAAGTTGGTATTGTAAAATGTGAAGCATGCAAATGACAAATCCGAAGCAGAAGGAGATGAATCATGATTCGCTTATCCAAGGTCGGGATTTCAACCTTCGACTAAAGCCAAATCTAGGATGAGTTTTTGATCTTGCCCACTCGACAAAACCCATCTCCACTGAAAATGGGGGCAAACCATTCCTACATCCGGAAAGCATGTCGAAGCCGAAGACATCAAATTCATCGTTTAATCCGTGGGGCAAGTCCCTGAAGCGATAGTTATCATCCGCAGAGCGTAATGGAATCCATCCTTTCAATGTAAAATGCATTTGGCCGCGGAGCCACCCATTTGGTAAAAAGAACGTATCGTTCCTAAATGATTTTCAATCAGATGCGGGGATAATGTTCTCTCATTTTCCTCTCAGGTGATGAACAGAGACGAGGCACCCAAGAAGCCATGCATTCAAATAACATAACAGTGCATGAAACACGCCCAAAAAGATTAATGAATCTCCTCCGACATAAATCCTCGAGGTGGATTCGTTGCCCAACCAGACGAAGAAATCATGGCCACAAGCTTGAGGGCCGGCTTCTACAATCTGCACATTGGCATGCAGAATGGAATTCAAATCAAGAGTAAAGTAGTATCGTCCCAATTTGTTTTGAATTTGGAAACCCAAAATAATGCTTAATATTTATCCTTGGCAGGAGCTCGCCATCAGGGCAGACATGTAAGTTTCATTTTTCTCCAAAAACCAAGAAGTCGAAAGAACTTTAGAACACCCAACAATCTTGTGTTACTATGTGAAGTGCAGATTTTCACAACCCTTATACACTCGTTGGAGCATATGACCAAGGGTAAGATGTATCGTTCCAATTTTTGTAAAGTTTTAGAATATACGATGACATATCCCTTTTATATTTCCAGGATCTCCAGCCTCGATGGGCAGGTAAGTATCCCTTTTCCCAATTCATTGGAGATTAAATACTTTCAGAATTAATTCGATTCTCACATCTAAAAAGACATAGAATTCTTACTTCATTGACATTCATGTTTTAAAACATGAGATTGTCTGAACATGAATTACAAATGTATGGTGCATCACAAAATCCCTTTGAAGGATAAATCTTGATGAAATGAATTTTTCCAACAAGAGTCGTTTGAACTGTTCAAAAGGGTATTTTCTCATAAGAGAAGCGAGCCTAATCCAAACACGTCCCATACACACTTGAGAGATGAGGAGATTGGAAATGATAGCGAAACCTTAACCTATGGATATAAGGGTCATTCGCAACGATTACATGGATCGAGATGACAGAGGCATTTATTTCTTCATTCCAAACACTACAGATGCCCATTGAGAACCCCATTGAACGGCGATTTTCATTCTCAACCCTGTCAAGAACCACCCCACATTGGGGCAAATGAAGGTTAGTCCAACAGTATCAGAAAGTAAACGGTTTGAAATTTTCTTGCTCGGACTAACATAAATCTTTGTGTGTTGTTTATATGATAATCCAAGTGTCATAGGATGACGAGAATAATTCATTTCTCTATCCTACACACTGTTATCCTTTGCACGGCCAAGTTGAGCCAGCAAATTCATTTCATCAACCTATTGGTGATCATTGCATATTCCAAAGCAAAGGCAACATCACTCTAGGAATGGAAGCGTGCCAAAGTTTAAGTTGCATATCTAGCATGTTGCCAAAAATCCTAGCTCCAAAAGAAAAGAAAAACACGGGATTAAAAAAAGGGGGAAAAGAAAAATCCCTAGACATCAAGAAAAAGCAAAGTGCCTGGTAAAAAGCAAGGCTGATGTCTATTCAAAATATCCCCAGTAAAGTCTAGATATACGATGAAAAGACCCTGCAAAGGAGTCAGATCAAGATGACTACTCTCCAAATGATGTCGTGCTCAAATTGCAAACACACAAACAGACGGTCTCTTAATGTAACAAGAGACGCTTTTAAACATCCTTGTGCGCTCTAAAAGAGGAGTGTACACTTCAAGAAATGGAGATGTTCTTCGAAGGACATGTGGCAAATTTGCAATGATCACCAATGCCAAACCCTTCACAATTTCTGGGCAAAAAATAAGCTTTTTTCGGTCCCCAATCATTCCAATGTTACAACCCTGAAGCAGTCTTATCTGACTAAGACACTTGGGTTAATGTATAACTTAGCTCAAAGAAGTACGAGCAAGACTATTTCTTTCTCATTTTACAGGGTTCTTGACTTGTAAACCCGGAGCAGATAGTGAAAAATTTCGTTCAACGGCCTTGACTCAAAAGTGAGTCCCCCTTGGAAACCGATATCCAAGCCTAACACTACGGTCCCGTGAAAGACCTCCTGATCGGTCGAAATGTATGCGTTGCGAATGATCCTGAAACCCAGGCACAGGTCGATAGGAAATTGAGCACTTTTCCTATTAAAGATCATTATCACAGAGCAGTGAGGAGCCTTCTTGGATGAGAAATACTCCAATGGATTGTTGACACCTAATTTTTGACCATTTATTATTGTGATTTTTATTCTTTAAAATTAATTAAAAATATCAAAAAAGGTCACAAAATCACAAAATCAACTTTGGAAGCCTTGGCTTGGCCTTAGGAACCAATTTTGAACAAAAAATATTTTTTTGTATTTTTTAATATTTTTCGAATTTATTTAATTATAAAAATACCCAAAAAATCAATAAAAATAGAATTTGAGGTCACAAAAATGTAGAAGAATGGCCTATATTTTTATTTTAATCATCTTTTCATTTTGACCTCACAAAAAGAGAAATTTCAAGTTCAATTGTATATATTCTTTCATAACGCATAAAATCGAATTTGTCCATAAGTTACTATTCGATCTTTTAATTTACGCATTTTGCATCTTAGGGTCTTGATGTTCAGTTTGATTGCCTTACGTTGAAAATGAAGCACTGATCACCATAAGTAGGGAATGTGTAGCTAAACTGGTCACACGGCATTTATTGAGTGGTGGGAGAAGGCGAATGATGCTGGAGGGCATTGCCGAATAAAAAATAGCAACAAAAAAAAAGGGTCGCCACTAAAACAGCAGAAAAGAGGAAAGGGACAACAAGGCTTTCTTGGTGATGGGAAAAGAAGACCACCCATGAAGATTAAAAAAATGGTGAGTATAGGTGGATTAAAAAAAAAGGGAGGAGAGATGATGAATGGCGTCTAAAGGCCAAGAGGGGATGATTAAAAAAAGAAGAAAAAGACTAAAAGAGGAAGAATTGTAGAATAAAAAAAAGAGGACCACTAGCAGAAAAGAAAAAGAGAAAGGAGAAGGAGGTCTGGTCAAAAAGCTTCGTTCGGGAAGGAGGCGAATTTGGGGAAGGTTTTGAAACCAAACCCAAGCGGCGTCATCAAGATCGACATACGAAGAATACTTCCCAAAACCGAACGGACGTCATGAATGGAAAACTTCGTCGGGCGATCACCGAGCGATGAGGATCTCCAGATGTCTTAAGTCGAATCTTTGAAGCTCGCCGGAAGTTGCCGAGGTTGAGAGAAGAGAGGGAGTAAAAGAAAGGCGATGGGGATTTTCGCAGAGAAAAAAAAATATAGGGGACGAGGAGTCAAAGACTTCCGGCGGGGATAGCTAGCAAGTCGGGTGCCTGGTGGTGGCCGCCATCGATGCAGCATGCGGATGACCGTCTTGATATAGGCACCGACTAGATCGAGCAAGTTCGGCGCTAACAGCGAAACAAGCTGAACCAATGGTGACGCAACTTCGAACCAGACTCGATGCAAGTTCAGACGCAGAGGAGATCTAGAGAGGAAGAGCCGGCCATAAGGATGGGGAAAGCTTAGTCACGAAAAGATCGTTTGCGGCTCCTTCTCGAGAACCACTGGGAGCCTTACCCTGCACCATCAATCCATGCTTCATCTCGTGACGACGATTGGCGTAGCCATCTCGAGTCGGACGAATATCACAGTCACAGGGGTCACTACTGAAGTGCAGGAACATTCGGAGGTAGTCACATTCCCGAGTCCTGCACCCGAGCATCATGGTCCAGATTATCAACAAACCCTGAGTCTACACGAACACATCGAGGCGAGCCGAACCCAGAGGTGGTGCGAATAGATCCGACGACAGTGACAAGCGAGCAAGAGCAACGGGGTGGCGGCGCGGTGGTCGTGGACGAATCACAGCGGACTGGCTTCGACCCGAGCAAGTTCGGCGAAGGAGCATGGAAAAATCCATAGCTAACATCAAAGACGGCAAGTCATCATCGGTCCAGAGACGGCATGACGGCGCCGCCGGGCTATAGCACGTGATTAGAGGCCACCCTCGTAAGCCTTTTGATCTCGATTGATATTTGCTGTGTGCTTAGATTAGAGGAACCGAACATGAGTAAAGAAAAAAAAAACGAGTTAGGAAATGTTAGTCCTAGGGAGTTTGGTTTACGATAAAAGGATCTCGTGGAAGCTCTGCATAAGAGCATGGGGAAGAAGACGCCCTAAAAAAAAGGGCCAAAGAAAAGATTAAAAAACAAATAAAAGAAAAGATCAACAAAGCACAAAATATAAAAAAAGAGTGAATTGTGAGTAGGGTCAGAATGTGAAGGCTGCGTTGGTTTTCTTTTGTGTATTGGGTATGACTTTGCATCTAGGCTAGTGTGTGGGCTTGGCTTGGAATTTGGGCTTTAATTGGAAATCATGAAAATAAATACGAAGATTGGGCATGCTTAGGTTGGACTTTTAGTTTTAGACCAATTTGGGCCCTCAAGGCCCGAGTTGGGCCCTTTCGGCGTTGATCGGGTTTATTCGGATAAAAAATATTATTAATAAACAAAAAAAACTAAACAAAAACAAAACAAAACAAAAAATAATAATAATAATAAATAATAATAAATTCAAAAATTCAAAAAAATTCGAAAAATTCTAAAAAAATTCCGTAAAATAGGAAATGGCCACATTCAATTGGCCATGACCCATTCCGGGTCATTTGACCCCCGATCTTTCCAGAAATGACGGTTTTGCCCTTTCGGCAAACCGTCTTCCAAAAAAATTCTAAAAAATCCAGATAAATCCCCAAAAATAGGAAATGGCCACAGTCAACTGGCCAAGACTCATTCCGGGCGTTTTGAACCCCGACCCTTCTTAAAATGACGATTTCGCCCTTTGGGCGAATCGTCTTCCAAAAATTGGAGAAAAATCAAGAAATTCCAAAAAATTCCCAAAAATGGGAAATGACCACAAACAACTGGCCATGGAATATTTTGGGTAATTCGGTATCCAAATCTCCCAAAAATTGACGATTTTGCCCTCCGGGCTAATCGCCTCCAAATCTTCCCATTTTACCCCTGACCGAAATCACACCTTCCCTAAGCCCTTATGGCTATGTTAGGAAGCCTTTGACTTGAATTGGTGTGCATCGATGAGATTTATTTATGCACTTGATTGCGCTTTCATTTAAATTGATTGTGATTGATAGGAATAATTTTCCAATCTGCATGAAACCCTGAATTAAGCCTACCTCACCCAAAATTGCGTCTGCATGAATTCTTAGCTAGGAAAATCACTCGCGTTAGGTACCGAAAGGGCGTTGGTAATGACATCAGCGTAACCAAGTCCTCGAACCCAAAATCTCTGGTTCCGCAGAATTGATCGATCTCTCCCAATCGGTCAGTAAGGTTTCCGATCTACCCTCCAAGAAAGACCGGTGGCGACTCCAAATGCATGCACAAGTTGCACATACCACCACGACCACACTGAAGGTCGAAAGCGATCGACTGCTATCGTCGAATCCCTTTGAGAAATACTCCCGCCGCGATTTGGTATGGGCCTGGGAGGGCCCGCGCCGATCCAAGGCCTGCGATCGGTAATCCCTTAGCCGCGTCCGCTTTCGGACGGGGGGATCGTGGCCACAATATAGATGGCCAATTTCTACAAGCCGCGCGTTTGTGTTCTAATGGAAACACAAAGCAAGAACAAGGCTGTATCGTTCCAATTTGCCTTGAATTTTGGAACGCAAACTGACACCTAATTCCCGTCTTTGACAGGGGCTCGCCATCAAGGCGAAACAGGTTTTCACATCCCATGTATTACCCGTTGGGATACATGACCAAGGGTAAATTGTATCGTTCTAATTTTTTGAAAAATTCGTGAACGTACAATAACATGTTTCTTCCGCATTTTCAGGGATCTCCAGCCGCAGGGGACAGGTAAGTATCCCTTTCCCCAATCCATTGAAGATGTTAAATAAAAAATAGAGAGAAAAAGAAAAGCGTTCAGAATCTAATGTCTAGAAAAGACATAGAATTCAAACTTCATTGGCATTCATGTTTTAAAACAGGAGGTTGTCTGAACATGAATAAGGACATGCATGGCGCATCATAAAATCCCCTTGACGGGTAAAATTTTTGGAGAAAATGAAAGAGATTTTTTCCAATCAAAAGTTCAAAACTTTCAAAAGGACGTTTTCTCAAAAGACGAAAGGCAAAGCCTAATCCAAACACGTCCCATACACACTTGAGAGAGAAGTGGAGCGGATCAGATAGCAAAATCTGGACCTACGGAAGTAGGGACCATCCGCAGCGATTACATGGATTGGGATGACGGAGGCATTCGTTTCTTATCCCCAAACACTACAGGTGACAATTGACAACCCCTTCGAACGGCGGTTTTCATTCTCAACCCTGTCAAGAACCACCCCACATTGGGGCAAAATGGAGGTGAGTCCAGCAACATCAGGAGAAAATGGTTAGAAATTTTCTTGCTCGGACTAACATTAATCTTTGTGTGTTGTTTATATGGTAATCCAAGTGCCATAGGATGACGAGAAGCATTCATTTCTCTATCCCACACACCATATCCTTTGCATAGCCAAGTTGAGCCTGCAAATTCATTTCATAAACCCATTGGTGATCATTGCAAGTTCCAAAGCAAAGACAAATCACTTCAGGAACGGAGAAGTTCAAGACTTAGGGTTTACGAAGAAACTACTAAGTTGATACTCAAGCGTGCTAAGAGCCAAGTCATATATCTAGCACAATTGCCAAGCATCCCACTTGCGACAAGAGATTAAAGAAATCCCCAGCATCAAGAAAAAACAAAGTGCCTGGTAAAAGCGAGGCCGATGCTCGGGTGAACAATTTGATCGATCCCTAAAGAAACCTGGTAGGGAAAAGAAGAGGGAAAAGCCCCTAATGGAGTCAGATCAAGAAGACTGCTCCCCAAATGATGTCAGTCGTGGAGCAAAAACACAGAAAGAGTTGTCAACCTCTTAATACCACAAGAGACGCTCTCTAAAGAACTGGTGCACACCTCAAAATCGGTTGCGCACCTTAAAGACTAAAGATGCAGAAAGGAAATGACAGGAGGCAAATCAGCAATGATCACCAATGTCAAACCCGTCACGAATTCTGGGCCAAAAACAAGCCTTTTTCGGTCCCCAATCCTACCAATGTTACAACCCTGAAACAGTCTTCTCTGACTAAGACACTTGGGTTAACATATAGCTTAGCTCGAAGAAGTACGAGCAAGACTATTTCTTTCTCATTTTGCAGGGTTCTTGACTTGTAAACCCGGAGCAAATGGTGAAGACTTTCATTCAATGGCCTCGACTCCAAGGCGGGTCCCCCTTGAAGATCAATAACCAAGCCCAACATTACGGTCCCGTGGAAGACCTCCCGACCAATCAAAAAATATGCGCTGCGAATGAGCCTAAAACCTAGGCACAGGTTAGTAGGGAATCGAGTGCATCCCCTATAAAAACCATTATTTCAAAACAGGTGAGAAGACCTCATTGTCGAGAAATATTCCAATTGATGTTTCGAACAGACTCGTTTTGGAATTTTCAAACTGTTGATCCAGATTTTCCATGCAAGGAATTTGTGATCACATTTGCATGTTGCAAGAATGCTTTGGATAACCTCCAGCATCAAAATGCACATTTCATGATTAAAACTTAAATCATACGGTTTTGTCAAATGGACAGCCATGGTCTTCCCAAAGATTACTAACGTTTTCTTGGTGAAGAAAAATCTTTGAACTTTCTGTAGGATACCTGGAGAACCCAGCTCCCAGAATGTCGCCTCAACAGACTCAAGTGAAGCTTTGTCAAAATAAAATCTTTCACTGCTTCAAAAACTGAATCCCCGACAAACTTCGGGATCTCTAAAAAAATGGGGAAGAAAAAACCCTTTTAAAAGAAAAAGTCCTATCAGACGTGGAGAACCCTCGTCCCAGGACCCATTTTTAAAAAATCAAGCAGTCCTAGCTTGACGTGGAGAACCCTCGTCCTAGGACCCCTTTTCAAAAATATTAAACAGTCCTAGCATGACATGGAGAACTCTCGTCCTAGGACCTCTTTTCAAAAATCAAGCAGTCCTAGCTTGACGTGGAGAGCCCTCGTCCTAGGATCCCTTTTCAAAAATATCAAACAATCCTAGCTTGACGTGGAGAACCCTCGTCCTAGGACCTCTTTTCAAAATATCAAATAGTCCCAGAGGACGTGGAGAACCCTCGTCCCAGGACCCATTTTCAAAATATCAAACAGTCCTATCAGACGTGGAGAACCCTCGTCTTTGGACCCCTTTTTCAAAAATCAGGCAGTCCTAGCATGACGTGGAGAACCCTCGTCCTAGGACCCCTTTTCAAAAATCAGGCAGTCTCATCGAACGTGGAGAACCCTCGCAATGAGACCCCTTTTCAAAAATCAAGCGGTCCTAGCATGACGTGGAGAACCCTCGTCCCAGGACCCCTTTTCAAAAATCAGTCAGTCCGAGCATGACGTGGAGAACCCTCGTCCCAGGACCCCTTTTCAAAAATCAGGCAGTCTCATCGGACGTGTGTCGCGACCCGTCCGAAATCGGACGCGGCTGATGGATTACCGATCGCGGCCCCCCTCTCTGAAATGTGGATCGCGGGCCTTAGATCGGCGCGGGCCCTCCCAGGCCCATACCAAATCGCGGCGGGAGTATGTCTTTTGAGGGATTCGACGATAAAAGTCGATCGCTTTCGACCTTAGTGTGGTCGTGGTGGCATGTGCAACTTGTGCATGCATTTGGAGTCGCCACCGGTCTTTCTTGGAGGGTAGACCGGAAACCTTACTGACCGATTGGGAGAGATCGATCAGTTCTACGGAACCAGAGATTTTGGGTTCGGGGACTTGGTTACGTCGGTGTCATTACCAACGCCCTTTCGGTACCTAACGTAAGTGATTTTCCTAACTAAGAGTTCGTGCAGGCGCAATTTTGGGTGATATGAGTCAGGGTTTCATGCAGGTTGGAAGACTGGTCCTATCAAACCACAGTCAATATAATGAAAGCGCAATCAAGTGCATAAATAAATCATGTCGATGCACATCAATTTCAATCATTGGCCTCCTAGTATAGCCATAAAGGCTTAGGGAAGATGTGATTTAGGGCTAGGGGTAAAATGGAAAGATTCGGGGACAATTAGCCCGAAGGGCAAAATTATCATTTTTGGAAGGTTTGGATACCGAATTACCCAAAATATTCCATGGCCAGTTGATTGTGGCCACTTCCCATTTTTGAGAATTTTTTGGAATCTCTTGATTTTCTTCAATTTTTGGAAGACGATTCGCCCAAAGGGCGAAATCGTCATTTTAAGAAGGGTCGGGGTTCAAAACACCCGGAATGAGCCTTGGCCAGTTGTTTGTGGCCATTTCCTATTTTTTGGGATTTTCCTGGATTTTTAGAATTTTTTTGGAAGACGGTTTGCCGGAAGGGCAAAACCGTCATTTCTGAAAAGATCGGGGGTCGAAAGACTCGAAACAGGTCGTGGCCAGTTGAATGTGGCCATTTCCTATTTTCTGGAATTTTTTAGAATTTTTTTTTGAAGACGGTTTGCCGGAAGGGCAAAACCGTCATTTCTGAAAAGATCGGGGGTCGAAAGACCCGAAACAGGTCGTGGCCAGTTGAATGTGGCCATTTCCTATTTTCTGGAATTTTTTAGAATTTTTCTGAATTTTTCGAAATTTTTTATGATTTTCCATTTTTTATTGATTTTTTGATTATTTTATTATTTTTTATTATTTTTTGAATTTTTTTAAAGTATTTAAAAATATTTTCCGGGCCGGGTCAAACCCGGCCCGCGCCTCTCGGGCGCCCGGCCCGACCTTAGGGGTCGACACCGGCCTAAAACGACACCGTTTTGATTTTTTAAAACATTTTTCTATTTTTTAAACAATTTTTGGATTTCTTATCTATTTTATTTAATTATCCGAAAATTCCCCGGATCGGACGGTCCACGTCGTGCCACGTGGCTTCGTCTCGTGCGTCCGATCTTCCACTAGATCGGGCGACCCAGAGAGAGACACGTGGCTCAATAATAGCCGTCGGATCAAAAATTAATTTATTTTCATTTTTTAGAAAACCTACAAATCGGACGCTCCAGAACGTGCCACGTGGCCTCCTCTGGTGCGTCCGATCTTGTACAAGATCGGACGTCCCTCAGTGAGCCACGTGGCACATCCTCGTCCGCCGGATCGATTATTCGAAAATCATTTATTTAATTTTCCAAAAATTCCAGGATCGCGACACGTGTCGCAATCGTAGCCGTCCGTTTGTTTTATTTGAAAATAAGCGGACCGGACCCACCCGGCTGACGTGGCTGCCTACGTGGCACGCCACGTCGGCCGTTGACCGTTGACCGGCCGGAGGGTCGCCGGAGAAGACGATGAACAGTGAAAAATCCGGCGGGAATAGTGAAAATTCCGGCGAGGTCGCCGGAGAAGACGATGAACAGTGAAAATTCCGGCGAACCTCGCCGGAGAAGACGATGAACAGTGAAAAATCCGGCGAACCTCGCCGGAATTTTTTTGCCGGAAAATCGCGAACCGGACCCAAACTTGGTGTTTTTCGTTCCTTTTTTCGGCATTCGACTTCTTGGACCACCCACATCAACATACAACACAAATAATAACCATGAACATGCTAAAAACCGGCGAACCGGACCTCCCCGAACCCGGCTCCGGCGAGCCGATTTGCAATTTTTTTTTTTGCGTTTAAACTTGTTTCCAACCGTTCACACAGCATCCAAGGGAGGTTTGAGGACTTACCCGGGGTCCCTCGATGGTCGGCGGCCGCCGGAAATCCCTCGCCGAGCTCCCGGTCCGGATCAAAGCCGGCGAAGCTCCGAGCCGTGTTTCGTCGCGGTTCAATGCAAAACAAAGGTCAAAACGAGTGTAGAAGCAATGCTAGTACATATTCAAAGCTTGATACGCGCAAATGGGGGTCGGGAAGGGCACGGCCGAGACAAAACCAAGTCGAGGCATCCATCGGCATTTTGTCGAACACATGGCGTGCGTAAAGAAAAATGGAGACCCGGCGAGATACCGACCTATCCGGAGATTGCCGACGACCGCCGAAGCTCCGATGGGGTTCTGTGGTGTGCAGGGAAGCCTTGCCACCTTCCGGCTTCGTCCTTACTCCCCCCAAAACTCTCTCTCTCTCCTATGGCCGAGCTCGGTTTTTATCCGAGAATCTCTCCCCCTCACGGTGGCCGACCGCCCGCCTCGGCACGTCCACCACCTCTGCCCGATGTTGCCATGTCCCCCCACGCCTGTCGCCTTTTTTTCTTCAATAATCGCGCGCCCCCATCACGCCCTGCTCCCCCCCTGTTTTCTGTCCACGCCGCTGCACATTCTGTGCATGCTGTCCCGGGTCGGGCCGGGTCGGGTCGGGTCGGGCCCGACCGGCCCGGTTCGGCCAAATCGCCCAAATCGCCAAATTGACCCCCCAAATGACCTCTTTTCATGAAATTGATGGCAAAATCGGATTCCTTGACATGTTTTACATCAAATATGGGTATTTTCGTGAATCAATTTATTGAAATTATGTGAAAACCCCAAATTGTCCCTAGGATCCGAAATTTAATTTCGCCAAATCGAAGGCCTAAACGATCGAATTAGCCAAAATTGAGCCCACCAATGGATTCAGCATGATGAAAACTGTTGGGTAGAGGTGTTTAATTTTAATGGGTGTGCCCGTGTGAAATTTAATTTCAAAAATTGTGAAACCGGGGACTAAATTGAAAGATTTTTATGCAATTAAGCCCTTTTGGTTAAAATTGATCAAATTGGAGGGCAAATTGACCCAATTGCATTTCAATACTTTGGAGTCCAATGTCATAGCTTATAAAAGCCGAGAATTGAAAATTAAATGACTCGAAAAGGATTTTTTAGGCCCGGTTCGGGATTAGGTTTGTGAAGGAACCCCATGAACCAAGCCAAATTTCCATAATAAAAAGTGAAAATATTGAAGAGATAAGGTATGTCTTCTCTCTTGGGATTCATGATGACGTCTTACTGACGTATTCCTTTCCTTCGTCGATCATTGACGCTTCTCGTTTGGTGTAGACGATAGATGTTCTTTCCTCTCGTCTGCATTTGTGGGTGTTGTCCGTGAGATGATCCTCGATCACGTCAACAACTGTTTTGCCCCAGTTGAGCGACGCTTGTCTTGGCAACATGCCTTAGCACTTTCCGTGTTTGTTGGCGATTTTCTATCCAATTTGAAAACGTCCATGCGCCTGAACATGAAGAGACAGGCGTAGGTCTATATCTGACTTCATTTGAAATTTCAGGAATGAGATACTCCCTTCGAGGCTTTGTCCTTTCAACGTTTAAAGGAACGGTGCCTTTCCAATATTTTGCCATGGTAAGGCTTGTCTTGGTGTTTGTCATCTCTGGGTTTAATAACCCTGGTTCGATGCACTTTCATGGGGGATCGTGAGAATTTGCCCCCGGCTTGGCTCCTCGAAGCAGGTGGGGGAGCCCGCTCTCATGAATTTTTGTCGATTCTGGTCATCTATCTCGATTGCCAGATTCTTCGATTATTTTTTCTCTGTCCCTAGACAGCCTGACAATCTGGGGATTTGTCATGTGGCGGTTTGGTGATTCTCTCGATCACAGTCGCCATTTGAGATGTTCGATGTTCCCCTATTGAAAAGAAGAAATCTCATGAGTAAATGGCATGTATAATTGACTATTGGAGTCGATACAATTTACCCTTGAAATTTATCCTGCGGGAACCGGCATTTCTCCCTTTGGGTTCTCTGTATGCATGCTATGTGCATGATATGCATGATGCATGTTATGTGTGCCAGCAACGAAACATGAGTTCGTGCTTTTCACTCTATTCAGAGAAAGCATTTTTATCAGATATGTCAATCTGGAAAACTTGAAATTTTATTTTCAAGCGCTCTTTTCACAGAGATTTCTAAATGATGATAAACTTCTTCAAGTTTTCTCAAATGTTTTGTTCACAACTTGAGCCATTAGAATGCTCTAAAAAATATTTAGCCAAAGTGCATGTCTGAGAGGCCATGAAAAGAGGTACTCCCTGTTTGTCATTTGAAGGCATTGCTTCTTGGGCCCTTTGCTTCTGGTCCCAACCTGAAAGGAAAAAGAAATGAAACATTATTCTCATATCAAGAAAATAATCATTTTGGAACGATACGTCCTTTTACCCGAATCGATGGCTCCGTATCGTTCTCCTTCTCATTTAGAAGGGTTTGATGTGTTTTGTCTTTGATGGATCACTCCACTTCATCATGATTCATGGGTGGCAACTGCTTCAGGGACTTCCCCTACGTATCCCCATGGTGAATTCGGCATACATACGGTACCCTTTCCGGGTAGAGGAGCGATTTGCCCCCCAGCCACTGAGTGATTCGCCTGGGCTGGCTGATTTAGTTGTAGGCAGTTTGATCATGCCGTGTTGGTGTATTCAATCTTCCGAAGATCTCAGCATTTGATGTTCTGCAACGCCTGACACTTCCTTGGTCTCATCCATGCATTCCAAATTCTTCATGCTTATTTTGCCTTGTCGTCATTTTATGACGTCCCTCGATCATTCTGTTGTCTGACATCAGCAAGCACGGGTTTACTTGTGGCTGAGTACTTCAGCATCCTGGAGTGTTACTTCACAAGAAACAATTTTCTTCATTGTGTCTTGTCGCATTCACCTTACGCTTTAACAATCTTTTATTCCACCTGTACGATGAAATGAATGAGTGACTCGATTGCTGCATAAGGAGCTTTGATTGAAACGACTACGGATTTACTATCCCCGCTCTGGTCACTTCTGGCATCCAAGATGCTGAAAATTTTTCAATGGGCCCGTTCATTCTCGTCATCACCTGCAAGAATGAGAAACCATATCAACTCGTGAACCAGTCAATCCGATTTGGAACAGATACAACTTTTTCGACTTAGGGAGAGCCAATCCTAATTAGGTTGCTCTTTCTTCATAATTTGATTCATTTTGTCATTGCAATCCCAATGGGTGACATCTGCTGAAGGCACATTTCTTTCCGTCTTATAGGGAAGACAAATTTTCCTTCGCCTGTCTTTGACCATCTTATCCTGTAGACAAAAGACATAAAGGTCCCCGTCAGGTATAACATTGAAGGGCTTATTGGAACGATTACAGTTTCACCATTGTTCCATGATCATCTTGCATGTGATCGGATGAGGACATTTTCGACAAATGTATGCCATGTAAAACATGTCCCTCGTGTCTATCCATAAATGGATTTTCCTTCTCTACCTGTTTTTCACCTGAGAGGAAAAGATAGGAAATATTATGCCGGTATCTGATTGAAAATCAATTAGGAACGACACGTCTTTACACTTGACCCGGCTGCCCCGGTTAGGTGGCGTCTGCCCTAGTTGAGTGGGATATGCCCCAGTCGACTTCTTTGATCCTTTCACAATTTTTTACGGTTCCCTTTTCAATTAGGGGATATCTGCCGTTCGAAGCTTCCTGTCTCTTTTCATCTTGGCGGGCTTTGCCCCATTATGTCGTCTTAGTGAGAAGTTGACTCCTTTGTCTGTCTTCAAACATCCATCCTAGTGGCTCGAGTTGTCAGCCAGTTTCAATCTTCTTGAAGCACCACTCCTGAGGATCAACAAAACACAGTCAACAAATTTTCAAATGTAAAGAGATTAGGTTACAGCTAATTCTCTTCCGCATGTGGCTTCTTTGATTGCATGCCGTTCCACGTCTTGAAAGATGGCAAAATGCCCTCATCAGTGGACTATTTTTCTTGAGGATTCCCTGGTCTTCCCTCATCAGTTGACTCTCTAGGGTGGTC
Organism: Rhodomyrtus psidioides; assembly: GCA_021437785.1. Taxonomy (NCBI): domain Eukaryota; kingdom Viridiplantae; phylum Streptophyta; class Magnoliopsida; order Myrtales; family Myrtaceae; genus Rhodomyrtus; species Rhodomyrtus psidioides. The sequence goes on along the minus strand of JAILYB010000015.1, from coordinate 3,525,397 downwards.
AAGCGCTTTTCTATGCCATCCCGGTCCATTTTAACTTGTGACTGATTCTTCACACAAGCCCTCGGATTTTGATTCTGGAAATTACCTGTTCGAATGACAAGAATATGTCAGAAAGGGAAGTAAAGCATAAATCCTTTCAATTTTATGCTTTCTTGTGATTAACGAAGATAAGGACTTTTACACAAGCCTTAACCTCATGTGAAAAATTCTTATCGATGTTTTTCAAGAGAAAACATAAAACTAAAAGGAGCGTAATCCATGGTTATCACTTTTGGTAAATCCCCAGAAAATCTGTGGAATTTCCAAGAAGATAAAAATGCGATTCCAATGTGTCCTAAATTCGATTAGAGATAGGACATCCAAATTGAAATGATTTCCCGAAGGTAATTTGGATATCATGTCTCCTCTTGAATTCAGGAAACATGGACGACTTTAGTTAATTACCAAAGATTACCAATGGTGCATGTTATAGACCGGTTCAATTCCATGTCCGGCGCACCATGAAATGAATGTTAGATTCTCGTACTTGGGTTAAACATGCCAAGTGTGAGTTCTAACGAAAATTTCATCTGGGTAAGACATGCAATTGAATCGAACAGTTCGAATGGTTGAGAGAAATTCCAGTGCCGCATTCCAATGTCAAGACACTTAGACAAGACTTAGGAATCGAGGTGTAAAAGATATATGGGAGACCCACAGACGGGTGCTCCTTACAGACTCGATGATCCTGATAAAAGAAAAGGGACGATTGGAATGTAGCCCTTAAGAACCTGAAGAGATGCCCCAAGTTAGGTCTTCGAGGGATGACGCCTGGTGTCTTCGGTTCGGCCCTTCGGGTCTTCGTTTTTATCAGATAACATCTTGACAGCATCCGACGGGTGTCTTGGATTTGCTGTTATCGCCTATCCTTCAATTTCCGGTAAGGTTACTGGATCATTCCTCGGACAGCTCGAAAAGGGTAGACTCCGTTGAATGTCCGGGCAGTCTGATGGCGGATGATGCGTCGCTCATACTTGAATACGTCCGGGATGTGGGACCGACTTGGAGAGATCATCTCTTTTATTTATACTCTAAAATGGAATTGGACTCAACCATCGAACTTGATGAATGCAGCATGTCGCGCGAAATAAAAGACTGCAAGTGAATTTAAATAGAAATGGCAGGATCTTACCATGAGAGGTACCCAATGATTTTTTTTGGTTTTAGGTATACCAACCATCCACATACATGCGCATGAGACAAGTGAGGCTTGACTCTAGAAATCAAAAAGGGTTAGGTATGGAACCTAGAGGCTTCCCTCTATCCGAGTCGATAAATTCGTCCATGAGCGCAATCCACAACAAATGGATAAAAGTCTCGACTTGGATAGTGAGTGGGATCGAATATGGTCGACCCCAGCGCAATCCACGCTAGAGCGTTACATATCGATCCCTGATCTATGGCTACCTAAAAAGGTGATTTCGCGGCCTGGGTTTGGGCGCTTTGTGCAAAGTGTCGTGATCCTCAAATATGCAGTGAATCATGCGCAACAATTTATATATCAATCAGCGCTTCAAATCATCCATATAGCATACATTCCTACGTCCATCCTGCATAAGACAATGTTAATCACAGACTACTCCCCTTATCACTCCAATCTGCAAAAACATATAACACCTATCGTGAGCGGACTTACCTCACCTTCAAGAGCGCCTGCAAGGTTAGAAAAATCACTCAACGTTTTAATTACGGCCTAAGTCCACTTGAGGTCCAGAACCAAGTGTTCTAGAACAACGTCCCCAGCGGAGTCGCCAGCTGTCGCGACCCGTCCGAAATCGGACGCGGCTGATGGATTACCGATCGCGGCCCCCCTCTCTGAAATGTGGATCGCGGGCCTTAGATCGGCGCGGGCCCTCCCAGGCCCATACCAAATCGCGGCGGGAGTATGTCTTTTGAGGGATTCGACGATAAAAGTCGATCGCTTTCGACCTTAGTGTGGTCGTGGTGGCATGTGCAACTTGTGCATGCATTTGGAGTCGCCACCGGTCTTTCTTGGAGGGTAGACCGGAAACCTTACTGACCGATTGGGAGAGATCAATCAGTTCTACGGAACCAGAGATTTTGGGTTCGGGGACTTGGTTACGTCGGTGTCATTACCAACGCCCTTTCGGTACCTAACGTAAGTGATTTTCCTAACTAAGAGTTCGTGCAGGCGCAATTTTGGGTGATATGAGTCAGGGTTTCATGCAGGTTGGAAGACTGGTCCTATCAAACCACAGTCAATATAATGAAAGCGCAATCAAGTGCATAAATAAATCATGTCGATGCACATCAATTTCAATCATTGGCCTCCTAGTATAGCCATAAAGGCTTAGGGAAGATGTGATTTAGGGCTAGGGGTAAAATGGAAAGATTCGGGGACAATTAGCCCGAAGGGCAAAATTATCATTTTTGGAAGGTTTGGATACCGAATTACCCAAAATATTCCATGGCCAGTTGATTGTGGCCACTTCCCATTTTTGAGAATTTTTTGGAATCTCTTGATTTTCTTCAATTTTTGGAAGACGATTCGCCCAAAGGGCGAAATCGTCATTTTAAGAAGGGTCGGGGTTCAAAACACCCGGAATGAGCCTTGGCCAGTTGTTTGTGGCCATTTCCTATTTTTTGGGATTTTCCTGGATTTTTAGAATTTTTTTGGAAGACGGTTTGCCGGAAGGGCAAAACCGTCATTTCTGAAAAGATCGGGGGTCGAAAGATGCTGGAGGGCATTGCCGAATAAAAAATAGCAACAAAAAAAAAGGGTCGCCACTAAAACAGCAGAAAAGAGGAAAGGGACAACAAGGCTTTCTTGGTGATGGGAAAAGAAGACCACCCATGAAGATTAAAAAAATGGTGAGTATAGGTGGATTAAAAAAAAAAAGGGGGAGAGATGATGAATGGCGTCTAAAGGCCAAGAGGGGATGATTAAAAAAAGAAGAAAAAGACTAAAAGAGGAAGAATGGTAGAATAAAAAAAAGAGGACCACTAGCAGAAAAGAAAAAGAGAAAGGAGAAGGAGGTCTGGTCAAAAAGCTTCGTTCGGGAAGGAGGCGAATTTGGGGAAGGTTTTGAAACCAAACCCAAGCGGCGTCATCAAGATCGACATACGAAGAATACTTCCCAAAACCGAACGGACGTCATGAATGGAAAACTTCGTCGGGCGATCACCGAGCGATGAGGATCTCCAGATGTCTTAAGTCGAATCTTTGAAGCTCGCCGGAAGTTGCCGAGGTTGAGAGAAGAGAGGGAGTAAAAGAAAGGCGATGGGGATTTTCGCAGAGAAAAAAAAATATAGGGGACGAGGAGTCAAAGACTTCCGGCGGGGATAGCTAGCAAGTCGGGTGCCTGGTGGTGGCCGCCATCGATGCAGCATGCGGATGACCGTCTTGATATAGGCACCGACTAGATCGAGCAAGTTCGGCGCTAACAGCGAAACAAGCTGAACCAATGGTGACGCAACTTCGAACCAGACTCGATGCAAGTTCAGACGCAGAGGAGATCTAGAGAGGAAGAGCCGGCCATAAGGATGGGGAAAGCTTAGTCACGAAAAGATCGTTTGCGGCTCCTTCTCGAGAACCACTGGGAGCCTTACCCTGCACCATCAATCCATGCTTCATCTCGTGACGACGATTGGCGTAGCCATCTCGAGTCGGACGAATATCACAGTCACAGGGGTCACTACTGAAGTGCAGGAACATTCGGAGGTAGTCACATTCCCGAGCCCTGCACCCGAGCATCATGGTCCAGATTATCAACAAACCCTGAGTCTACACGAACACATCGAGGCGAGCCGAACCCAGAGGTGGTGCGAATAGATCCGACGACAGTGACAAGCGAGCAAGAGCAACGGTGTGGCGGCGCGGTGGTCGTGGACGAATCACAGCGGACTGGCTTCGACCCGAGCAAGTTCGGCGAAGGAGCATGGAAAAATCCATAGCTAACATCAAAGACGGCAAGTCATCATCGGTCCAGAGACGGCATGACGGCACCGCCGGGCTATAGCACGTGATTAGAGGCCACCCTCGTAAGCCTTTTGATCTCGATTGATATTTGCTGTGTGCTTAGATTAGAGGAACCGAACATGAGTAAAGAAAAAAAAAACGAGTTAGGAAATGTTAGTCCTAGGGAGTTTGGTTTACGATAAAAGGATCTCGTGGAAGCTCTGCATAAGAGCATGGGGAAGAAGACGCCCTAAAAAAAAGGGCCAAAGAAAAGATTAAAAAACAAATAAAAGAAAAGATCAACAAAGCACAAAATATAAAAAAAGAGTGAATTGTGAGTAGGGTCAGAATGTGAAGGCTGCGTTGGTTTTCTTTTGTGTATTGGGTATGACTTTGCATCTAGGCTAGTGTGTGGGCTTGGCTTGGAATTTGGGCTTTAATTGGAAATCATGAAAATAAATACGAAGATTGGGCATGCTTAGGTTGGACTTTTAGTTTTAGACCAATTTGGGCCCTCAAGGCCCGAGTTGGGCCCTTTCGGCGTTGATCGGGTTTATTCGGATAAAAAATATTATTAATAAACAAAAAAAACTAAACAAAAACAAAACAAAACAAAAAATAATAATAATAATAAATAATAATAAATTCAAAAATTCAAAAAAATTCGAAAAATTCTAAAAAAATTCTAAAAAAATTCCGTAAAATAGGAAATGGCCACATTCAATTGGCCATGACTCATTCCGGGTCATTTGACCCCCGATCTTTCCAGAAATGACGGTTTTGCCCTTTCGGCAAACCGTCTTCCAAAAAAATTCTAAAAAATCCAGATAAATCCCCAAAAATAGGAAATGGCCACAGTCAACTGGCCAAGACTCATTCCGGGCGTTTTGAACCCCGACCCTTCTTAAAATGACGATTTCGCCCTTTGGGCGAATCGTCTTCCAAAAATTGGAGAAAAATCAAGAAATTCCAAAAAATTCCCAAAAATGGGAAATGGCCACAAACAACTGGCCATGGAATATTTTGGGTAATTCGGTATCCAAATCTCCCAAAAATTGACGATTTTGCCCTCCGGGCTAATCGCCTCCAAATCTTCCCATTTTACCCCTGACCGAAATCACACCTTCCCTAAGCCCTTATGGCTATGTTAGGAAGCCTTTGACTTGAATTGGTGTGCATCGATGAGATTTATTTATGCACTTGATTGCGCTTTCATTTAAATTGATTGTGATTGATAGGAATAATTTTCCAATCTACATGAAACCCTGAATTAAGCCTACCTCACCCAAAATTGCGTCTGCATGAATTCTTAGCTAGGAAAATCACTCGCGTTAGGTACCGAAAGGGCGTTGGTAATGACATCAGCGTAACCAAGTCCTCGAACCCAAAATCTCTAGTTCCGCAGAATTGATCGATCTCTCCCAATCGGTCAGTAAGGTTTCCGATCTACCCTCCAAGAAAGACCGGTGGCGACTCCAAATGCATGCACAAGTTGCACATACCACCACGACCACACTGAAGGTCGAAAGCGATCGACTGCTATCATCGAATCCCTTTGAGAAATACTCCCGCCGCGATTTGGTATGGGCCTGGGAGGGCCCGCGCCGATCCAAGGCCTGCGATCGGTAATCCCTTAGCCGCGTCCGCTTTCGAACGGGTCGCGACATGGATGTTTTGAGCAAACTCTTTTTGAAATTTTCAAATTGTTTGATCTAGAGTTTCCGTACAAGGAATTTATGATCACATCTGTATATGGTAGGAATGTTTTGGATAACCTCCAGCAATCAAAATGCACATTTCATGACTAAAACTTAAGTCGTAGAATTTTGTCAGTTAGACAATTAGTCTTCCCAAAGATTACTAATATCTTCTTGGCGAGGAAAATTTTTTCAGGTCTAAGCTTTCTGCAGGACTTTTGGCCGCCCCAAAGACTGGGTGCGTCATCCTTAGGTGAAGCCTTTTAGTAGGCAAATCTTTTCTAAGACCGATCCACAGAATGATCGAGTCTCCGACTAGCCCCGAAGAGCGGGTACGTCATCCTTTGATTCATATCAATTTGGAATCTCATAAATGGTAGAAACCGCCTGAAGGGTCAACTCAATGGTAGAAACCGCCTGAAGGGTCAATCAATGGTAGAAACCGCCTGAAGGGTCAACCAATGGTAGAAACCGCCTGAAGGGTCAAAACAATGGTAGAAACCGCCTGAAGGGTCAATGTATGGTAGAAACCGCCTGAAGGGTCAACCAATGGTAGAAACCGCATGAAGGGTCAATGAATGGTAGAAACCGCCTGAAGGGTCAAAGGACTGGTAGAGACCGCCTGAAGGATCAACCCAATGGTCCGATCCACCATACGGATCAAAACCTTGATGAATCCCGAACGCGGGAGGATTCGTTTTCCCTAATAAGCCTTACATTAGGCAAGCCATTTCTAGTTTAGTCCACCACACGGATCAAAACCCTTGGCAAATTCCCAAATGTGGGATGCGTCTTCCTTAGGTTCCTATCAGTTAGGAATCCCATTATGGTTTGACCTACCATACAGGTCAGAGCTTAACATCCCCAGGACACTCCGATGACAAGTCCTTAGGAATCTACTTGAACCCATCAGACACAGAAAATGCCGCAAGCATTCGACAGGTAAGGGGCAGGGAAGTCTATCTACTCCTTAACTTTCTTACATCATATCAGGGAATTGAATGAGCACATCTCTTTTTAAGGAAAAGCACACATTGATGGGCATGAAAATTGGATGTCATGATTTCTTTTCTTTTCCCAGTCGAGTCGATCGGAACACAGGTGTCACCTTGTCTTTGAGAGAAACCTCTGACGAAATTCCTCTCAAAGAGGGGCAGCTGTTGACACCTGATTTTTGATCAGTCTTTCATAGTTTATTTTTTAAAAATTCATAAAAAATCTATAAAAAGTTAAAAAAAAATTAAAAAATCATCTTTGGTAGCCTTAACCAAGCTAAAGGAACCATTTTTGATAAAAAAAAATAATTTGTCATATTTTTTAATATTTTCCAAAAATAGAAAAATACATGAAAAATGAAGAAAAATAGCGTTCGATGTCGTAAAAATATAGAAAAATAGTCAATATTTTTATTTTAATTTCCTTTTCATTTTGAACTCATAAATAGTCAAAATTCAAGTTCAATTGCATGTGTTTCTTCACGACGCATAGAGTTGAATTTGGCAAAAAAATGTCATTCGAGTATTTTAATTTGTAAATTTCTACATATTTTTTAGTCTTGACGTCCAATTAGATCGACCACCATCTACAATAAATTCCCCTTGCTGAATATTTTCGTTTTTGTTTCACATGATTTCATGGTGTAAAACGCCGAGTGGATCCCCAAATATAATCGGGTCGGCATGAGCTCGATAGCTCGTCCAAGACCAAACCAGGGCACGGCGAACCCCATGTGAGTACTCTCGAACTCCTTCGATGCTTCCTAATGCTTTTCTTAGGTTATATCGTGTGTAGAATGGCTAGGACAGCTAAATCATTCTTGAGCTGTGATTGATAAATAGGGCCTTACTAGGAATGCCATGTGATTTATTTGCATATCTAGATTCCTTGAGTTGCGCATTTTATTACTGATTGTGATTGCTAGGATAATCACTCCTATCTGCATGAATTTCTAGATTTAGGGTTCATACCTTACTCATCTGCATGAATCTCAGGCTAGAAAATTCAGTCAACTTAGGTACCGAAAGGGCGTCAACTCTGACAGTTGGTGTAACTAAGTCCCCGAAACCATTTCTCTGGTTCTCGCAGAATTGAATAGAAACTCCCAACTATTCGATTGGGTGGTCCAATCACACCCTAAAAAAATGATTGGTGGCGACTCCATGGCATGCACACTTAGCACATGTCACTAGACCACACTGAAAGTCGATCATGCATACCTCCGTTGCGATTTGGGTAATGGGCCTTGGGAGAGGCCCGCGTCCGACCAGACAGGACGGCCCATTAGCCCTCGAGAGCCCGACAACCTCAAGAGGGTCGCGACACTCACATAACGCACAGCTGAGCGTATTCTAATAATCGAATCATCCATTTCCCCTCTCTCACAATCAAGCTCAATATATGTGCACAACATCTCATGTGGAGTAACTCACCATTCAATAGTAGAGAGTTCCAATGGATGAGTCTCTTCTTCAAGTATTGAACTCCCATGTCATTAGAGCTTACATTGTCCACAATGATAGAAAAAATATTTTTAATCCCCCAACCAATCAAACATTTATCCACCGCTTTTCCTATAATCTCACCCGAATGTCTTGGAATTTGACAAAAATTCAGAATTCTTTTTTACAACTTCCATTCAATGTCTACAAAATGTGCGGTGAGACACATATAACTCAAGTTTTGACACGATGTCCATGTGTCAGTTGTAAGATATACTCTTGGAGATGTACCAAAAAATATGTTTTTAATTTGTTTCGTTCCTCCAAGAATAAGTCATAACAAGCTTGCCTCAAGGTGTTTCTTGAGGGGATTAAAAAGTTCGGTTGGATTCCCCTCACGAATTTTTGAAATGCCTCATTTTCTACAAACTTAAGAGGCAATTCAGCAATAATAAACATGGCAGCCAGGTCTTTTCGACTTACAACTTGGTCGAATTTTCATGGACCAGATGAACTTCCTAATCCAACGAGTTGATCCGATGTATCTTTTTGTCTTTTCTCCACGTTCCCATAAGGATATTGCTTACATCTGCTTAAATGGGTATGCATCGCAGTTGTCCAATGCTTAAAACCAATAAGAGTCTCACAATATAGACATTCGACTTTACATTGGCTATCATCTGTCACTTTAAAGTGATCCCACACCCCGGATCTCATCGACCTCTTTTTATGTATGCAAGTTTTTTTACTCATTGAATCCATCTATCAATAAAATAATTAAAAAAGTAAATATGTTTGATGTCGCCCTATAAAAAATAAACAAGATATTTCAGGAAAAACAAGTCCCAAAAAGACAAACATGGCACATATCAATAATGTTGCGGGGAAGAGCGCAAAGTACAAACATCGCCCTTCAACAGCTATCTTCACTCTATATGAAAGATCGAACCCCTAAAGGCCAAAGATCAAGAATCATGCAAGTTTCTATGGTAAAGATGACTGCTATTGCTGCTAGACTAGGCCTCTGCAGAAACAATTTTCCAAAAGATAAGAGAAGTGACCTTGAAAAAATCAACATCAATTTTTTTCCCACCGCCGAGTTGTATTTTCCTAGTCTACAAATCGCAAAGCGAACCACGAGCGCCCACTTGCGGAGAAAACAACGCCATCTTATGCATGCGATTCAGACTTGACAACATCTTGCTGAGAGAGAGTGTGTGTACATACCGTAGAGCCAATCTGGGGGAGATTAGGGTTAGAGCTAGACGAACGCGAGTGGAAGCTGAAATTCGACCCTAACCACCTTCAAGTTGGAGACAACGAGCATCGACTTCTTTCTCTGTCCCAAATCGAATCAGCATCAAAATTTGGGCAATTGCTAAAGAACGATTCAATCGAAAGAGGAAGTGAAAGCAAAGTCGACCCACCGCCCTTGTCGCACTCCCACTTCAGGATTCGCCCGTCGTACGAGCCCTCGCCGCTTGGGTCGAAGGCGAGGCTCCTGGACCCATGCGCTCCGGCGACTAGCACCACTTGCAATGGTGAGCTTAGGCGCGCCTGAGATTCGTATCGAGGCGAGAGTGAGAACTGCCTAGTGAGTATCGAGACTCGACTGAGGAGTGAGGAGGAGCAGGCGCCGGGCAGAAGATGGGACAACGCTATTCTTCTTTCTAGGTTTAGAGAAGTTTATGAAGCCCACAGGTGACAGGCACCGAACTGAACCCAAAAAAACTGAACCAGTGATGAAATTACGGTTCTTTTTATTAACCGAATTGAAAATCGAACTCAACTAAAAATATTTCAAATTTCAGTTCGGTTCGGTTCGGTTCGGTTCTTGGTGCGGTTCACGATTCGGTTCTGACACCCCTACATTCACTGACCCACATATGTCTGAATGGATTAACAGCAAAGAAAACTCAGCTCTTCTACATTTTCCAAATGGTTTCCTCATTGTTTGTCCTATTAGGCAATGCTCATAAATAGGCGACATTTTCAATATAGCCCAATAAGCCCTATTTGGCTTATATAAATGCCTACTATTGGCTAATATGACCCAATCTAGCATGCCACGCATTCTTATCATCACAAAGATGAAAAAGAGGAATAACTTTACATTATTGTACGCAACAATCGACACAATGAAATCATTCAGAACCATAATAACTTGTTACCAACAACAAGTCAACACCATCGTTATGAAAGTTCAAACTGAAATTAAGTTTAACCCAAATTAATATGGAAATTTAATTCCGTCGAGTTTTTGGAGCATATTTCACGTTATGTAGGAATAAGATACGACCATTGCGCATTTTCTATTATTTAATGCCAATTCTTTTAACTTTCACTAAGAAAATTGTTTCCCACATTTATTCAATTTGCTCCATGTGGATCGTTGAAATCCCACTAAGGCATTTCAGTCCTTCCTCTACATAATCTGTGGCCCCTAAGTTTACAATTCACAAAGGATGAGATTCAGTTACAAAGACTGAACTGTAGACATAAGTAACACTCTCAAGTGCACAAAGGGTTTCTAACTTCTTTAACTTACCACAATCATGAATAGAGTAACTTTTATTTTCACATTGAAAACACTTTATTTCTGAAATATTTTTCTTGAAATGACATTTTCCTTTCTTATGTCGGTTAAACTTCGATTTCTATCATGAAGTATCTATTTCTTTGTTCTTTCCACTTCTTAAATCCACCTTGACGCTTATATCTGGAGCACAAAGCTCATTAGAACTAGAATCAACATAACATATGTCGATTTTAGGTTTTGCCACCATGAGGCAATTCATCTCTAGTTTAAGGCTAACTACTGAACATAGCTCATTATAATGTGGATCTAGTGGATTTTTATATGCACATAGCTATGAAATAAAGAACTAACTACTGCTTGCACTTGCTAGTTCTTAGTCAAAATAGGGCCTCATCTCACAGTTCACTTATTTGTTTGACACATGCTACAAAGGCCATTTAGGCTGCGTTTGGTAACGTTTCTGTTCCTGGGAACATATTTGGAACAGAAATATTTTTTTTGTTTCTGTTCCCGGCTACGATTTTTGGGAACAGAAACGCGTTTGGTAAGTTTAAAAAAAACACTTTTCTCTCCAAAAGGAAGGATCGGCGGCGGCGGGTGGTGGCAACCGGCGGCGACGGCGGCGACCGGCGGCGACGGGCTGCGGCGACCGACGGCGGCGGGCGGCGGCGACCGGCGCCGGTTGTGACAACCGACGGCGATCGGTGGCAACGACAGGCGACCAGTGGCGACGACAGGCGGCCGGCGGGGCCGGTGGTGACCGGCGGCAGCGGCAACCTGCGGGGGCGACCGGGGCCGACGGCGGCAACCGGCGAGGCCGGCGGCGACCGGCGGCGGCGGCGACCGGCGGCGGCGGCGACCGGCGGCGGCGGCGACCGGCGGCGGGGGGCGACCGCCGGCGGCGGCGACCACCGGCGGCGGCGACCGGCGGCGGCGGCGACCGGCGGCGGCGACCGGCGGCGGCGACCGGCGGCGGCGACCGGCGGCGGCGACCGGCGGCGACCGGCGGCGGCGACCGGCGGCGGCGACCGGCGGCGACCGGCGGCGGCGACCGGCGGCGGCGACCGGCGGCGGCGCCCGACGGCGACTAAAGAGCGTTGGACCAAAAGTGTTCCAGTAACAAAAAAGCATGTTTTTTTTGTTTCTTTTTTTAGGACCAAAAGTGTTCTTTTTCTTAAAAGTGTTCTTCGGAACACTTTTGGAACAATTTTTTGCCAAACACAATCCCAGGAGTGTTACCAAACACAGCCTTAATATTCTGCCTATAAGACATTACATAAGTATCAAATCTTAGAGTGATCTTTCTCAAATTGGTAACCAATGTCTAACCAAACTTAGTATGTTCATGCCTCCTACTTAACTTAAGCATTTTCATAAATGCTTGAACTCATTTATAAAAAAAATAATTTTCATGTCTCAGCAACATAATGCGAGCATTAGAGCTCATTTATTTCTTGCAGCAAGTATCTCTTTGTACTTTCTTGACAATGCAGTAATTCCATCTTCAGATTCTTCCATAACTAGGTCAAGAGCTCATAGTGTTTTTTGCTCTTTTAGCACATATTGGATCCTATTCCAATTTTCATAATTTTATCATCTAATTTCTCACTTTATTTAGGCTTAGCTACGTTATTCTAGTAAGCTAAAGCCATTGTATCTGAATACATAGTACAATAGACATGTGCTCACGAATTATTGATGCATATACATTAATGCATCTATTTTACACTAACTAATTACATTAATGAATAATTTCACATAAGGTCTCAAAGTCGAAAGTTCTCTATGTTCACAATCATCATCTGAGGATCCTCGCTTGAAATTATCATTAATATAATCATTTACGTAAAATTTAGTTCATGAAGTTACTAAAACTTTTAGAACTCCTCACTTATCCATATACCACAAAGGCATTACACAACTTGAAAATTCTTATACAATTCAAGGCTAAATATTTCATATAACATGAACAAGAATATTTACATCTATCGACATACATCAGTAAGATGTGAAAATCTAGTACAACAGCATCATGTGATATAATGTATGCCAAGAACCAGGAAAGATTCAATGAACTCTTTAGGGAACTTCTTGACCCTAGAAGGCATCCCTATAGTGGCTCTTGGGAAACTCTCTGGTCTAAGCCAAGAAAACAAATCTCTTCGCCAAGACGCATTCTGTCTATGCCAAGACCCATTCATAGCAAGGGTCGATGTATTCCTTGCCCCAACGTCTAAGAACTCTATCAGGAATATCATTCCAAGTTCCTCATAAGAATAGTAACAGGCGTCTTTCCATAAACGGTCTAAGACCTCATGCCAATCAGAAAGAGTGGTTTTTAAGGCAACAACCCTCAGATAGTCTGGCATAACAAAACCATTACAAATGATTTCTAATATCATTTTGTTCACCGTTATGATGTGAGTAATCATGTCAACTCTGCCATCCCATCGATAAAGTGCCAGCTCATTCCTCGGCTTCAGGAGTCTCTCATTTTCCTCGTCTGTCCACGGGAATATTGAGGTTCGCACTGTACTTTGTTCCATAGTTCTTGTAACAAATGCAGAACAATAAAAGGGATTACACATAATCCATAGTGCATAAAATGGTAAAAACAAATATACCAAATTGTAGGAAATTTCAATACGAACACATCGGCACCAAAATCACCTCGATCGGAGACTGCACGCGCCCTCACGCGCCCCTAGAAGCCTCGGCTCATGAAGACCACGCGCTGGTCAACACGGTCAACGGTCAGCGTTGACCGTTGACCCGGGTCGGGTCATGGGTCATACCGGGTCGAATTCGGTTCGGGTCGGACTGCCACGTCATTGGACACGTGTCTGCCACGTCATCGCCACGTAAGGGCCACGTCAATGGATAGTTTTCAGCCGTTTAGGCAAGCGCGACGCACGTGGGCGCGTGAGGCCCACACGCAGAGCGCTCCGACGGCGCGTGTCGGCGCGTGCGATGCCGTCCGTTGGTGGCGTTCCGCCCCTCAAAATGCTCGTATGGTCATTACCGTCCTAATGGTATGATCAAATCACATTTTGGTTGAGCCAAAGTTCATGAATCAAGCATTTTTCACGTCGGTCATCGAGAGGGCTTGCCCGCCGCAGCGCGTGTGGTGCGTCCGACGTTGTTAGGCCTCCTCCGGCGACGGGCAACCACTCCTCGGACTCGTATCGACGAGTACATTCCAAAAATGCAATAAAATTTCACTTTCGATGAGCAAAAAATTTCGAAACAGGCCTTGAAATATTCTGACGAACCAGGAAAAAAAAAACGAAACCTCGACGAACGGATTCCAAATTTTGATTATACATTGTGTTATGATTAGGAAAACAAGTATTAACCTGGCTCTGATACCAATAAAGGAAAACGAATTCCTAATTTGTATACGAAATACATGCGGAAAAAACTACTGATTAATGCCCAAGAACAATTTACTTGCATCACCGATTGGAGCATGATCACATGAGAAACAGTACCAACTATCCACAGATTAGATGTCGCATTCGCGGTCTCGAGATTCTCTTCGCGTCGAACGTGAATCAACAGTTAGGAGGAGAGGATTTCGTCGTCAGTTTCTCTTGAACAGCAGACTGACGTTAAAGAGTAGGGAGAGCGTCGGTTCTCTTTTACGCTCATGAACAAACGTGACTTTTTACGTTTGTTTTATTCAAACTGTAGATAACTGCTTCTGCAGTTATCCCTGGGGCGAGTGTGATTGCCTGCATGGACGCACATCGTAAGGCCCCTTTTTCCAACAATACCTTTCATATTTGTTTCGTCGTACTTTGATGTTACGAAACATTGATTTTCGTAGCAATCCTTGTTGATCTAAAGTCAAACCTAGTACTGTTAGAATATATTCGCAAGGATATATTCACTTAGTGGGCTTTATTAATTGTTTCTGTAATTATTAATTGGTCTAATAAAGGTAAGATATATATAGTTTCATATTCTAGTCGGATATGGGGCTGGATAGTATGGGCTGAGATAAACCTAATCCTTAATGAGGGGATATGATTCATTCTCTATAAATAGTGCTTAAGTCCCTCCTCTAAACCCTAATGTCCACATAACCTCACATATAGAAACCGTCAGAAGCGACGCGTGAGGGGCCGTCTCATTGAAGCCAGTGATAAAGGGGGTTCATAGAGGAGAAGATCTTGAGCACAGGATCGTCGCAATTCCGCATCAAAAACGACGAATCCGAAACAGGTGTGTCAATTCTTTGACTCTATGGATAAAACAGGGATTTGTGTATCTATACATGTGTATCTTGGGTCGCTGCATACATGATTAAATACGCAGCTTACATGTGGTATCAGAGCCTGCACGTATTAGGTCACGAATCGCGTTCCCGGTGTATTTTCGAAATTTTATTTTTATCGAAATTCAAAGAAAATTATATATTCGGAAAGGGCTCGACGAGACGAGCAAAACCATATAAAGATCGCCGCCAGAAGCCGCCGGACGCGCCGCCACGCGCCGCCACTCGCCGGTGGCTGTCGGGCGCGTGGCGGCCACGCGCCCCACGCGCATCACGCGCTGACTCGGGCCCCGCACGTGCGCGGCACGTGGGGGCTGACGTCACCTTAGCCGGGCAGACCCGACCCGACTCGTTGACCCGACCCGACCCGCAGACCCGACCCGGATGGTTGACCGTTGACTCGGACTACCCGGTCGGACCGGTCGTTGACCGGTTCGACCGGATCCCCTCGACCCGGTTCGCTAAACCGGTTTAAGGTAGCGGTCGGACCGGTTAGACCGGTCGAACCGGTTCGAAGACCGGCTGAGGCACTGAACACGTGCGATGCACGTGTCAGCGCGTGAAGCTCACGCGCCGAAGCTTTAGGCGGCGCGTGAGGGCGCGTGAGAGCTCCGATGGAGGTGTTACAGGTACCGGCGTGCTCGTATGCTCATGCTCTACAGTATGGTACATTTATTTTTCATGTTTGGTATTTTCATGGATGGAAATACGTACGGAACGCCAAATACGAGGGTATTTTGGGGTATTTTTGAGGTATTTTCTGGTATTTCTGTAAGGATTTGTGAAGTACAGGTACAGGCTTACATGAAAGTATCACGTGGAATTATGTGGAAATTTTTTGATCAATTTCATGTTTATTGTTTGACATGAATTATTGAGGTATCGATGAAAATTAGCAAAGCGTGTAATTTTGAACACGATTGCCCCAATTTCTGAAATTACATGCATACAGTGGATGTGAAATATAAAGTTATATCCCAATTTCAGGTAAATTCAATTGGGTTGTGACCGCCAAAGCGGCACGCTTGGTTGAGTTTAATAAAGAATATGTTAAATAATATTGGGATGTCTCCTGTTTTAATGCGTAGTTATATTCCCAAAGGAGTAGTTGCGTATTCTTGCATGGAGGGTTACATGTACAGCATATGGTTAAGGATTGATTAGTCCGAGTGCCGTCATACACCCAAAGGTGGTGATTAACAAAGATTGAAATAAATTCTCATGGCCGTTGTAATGTAGGGAGTATACAACTGCATGTCATGTTTTCTGCCCAAAGGTGATTATATGATGATGTATGTAGCTCTCAAGGTGATATTTCACATTGTGCTAATTAAAAATATTGGTTATTTTTCAGTCACCTTTTCTGTGAACGGCAACTCTGTTAGAATTAAGACTTATTGAGAACTGAATGAGGATTATCTATTTACAAAGAACTAGCAAATACTTATATTACTCTTGTCAAGAAAGACCCGTAGTTCTCACCTTCATTGGTGAGAACTTTCAAGAGCATTATGTGCTTATTGGGTAAAGAGTGATCGGATTCGCTTATTTGATATGAAGTGATCCACTAAAGAACACTTGAAAAGTGTTTTCTACCAGTTAACTGCACTGCTAAGTAAGTAAAGGAAGCCTTGAAGGCTTTGAAATTATATCTCATTTATTATTAAGAGTGGTAAATATCTGCAATGACTCCTCAACATCAAGTGTAATGGTTCTATTAAGATTAAGGATTACGTCTTAAAGTTGATGAAATTATATTTTGAACAGTTCTAAAATCATACTCATAAAGTATTATATTAAACCACCGGTCATTCTGATGATTTGGATCCATGAAATGCGTCCTTTGAAAAGGATGGTGATCGCTACTTCTTTTATAAGAAGAAAGATCACATAAAGAAAGACTCCAGTTAATACACAGACTTGGTTATCTAAGTATGAGCATAAAGTAATAATTTTTGTATTGGTTTGTGAATTCATTCTATCTTAGGCCTCATCAGGTTATGTGATGGCTAGATAGTGGTGCGACATATTGTGTTGCATTTACCATATAGGAATTCATAAACTGAAAGGTACCAAATTCAGGTTGAATCAAGCTCATTATGGAAACAACTATAAAGTTGACGTTAAATTGATGGGAATGTCATTCCGGATTATGGTTTTATTGTGACATTTTGAAACATATTTTATGTACTCTTCTTAAAGACGGAATTTATTTTCCGTATCAAGTATGGACATGTGTAGTTACTCCTTTTTTTTTAGATTTCAAATAAAATAATTACTATTTCTTTTAAAATAAAGTTGGTTACTACTCTATGTCCAATTGATTGTACAGATTATGTTTATCTCCCAATGAATTATACGTAACTTATACAGCTGAAAAGTTGTTTACAAAATTTATCTGCCTAAGGAACAATCATGCGTATTATGGAATAAATTTCTTGGTCACATCAGTAAAGAAAGAGTGAAAAGACAGATAAAGGCAAGCATTCTGCTCACTCTTAAAAGTGACCTAGACACATGCGTAGATTGAAGCAGATATAAGATAACCAAGATAAATGGTGAAACTGTAGTCGATAGTTATGACCTATTGAAGGTCATTTATACTAGTATAAGTGGATCTTATATGGTAATATTGTGTAGAGTTTTTATCACATTTAAATGATGATTTTTCTCTATGTGTTTTTCATACTTGGTTAAAGAAAATGTTTATTTCTGTGACAAGTTCAACATATTTTTGACTATAGTTGATAAATTTATTATTAAAAAAAATTTCATTTTTGACTAAGGTGGTGAGTATCATGGTTGACATGGCAATGCTGGATAGCTTAAAGAAGCCACTTATCGAATACTTAAAAAGGATCCTGGGATAGTGACTTAGTTTGCTATTCTTGATGTTCTTGAATCAAAAGGGGTGGCCAAAAGGCATGATCACACCCATAAGGATATTATGATGAGTATGATTAATGAAACCCACTTATATGTTTTTTTTTGTGGGGTAAAACTTTGAAAAATAACCCATTATGTTTCTATCAAAATATTTCATTGACTTCTTTTGAGTCATGGACTGGATATTAATCTAGTTTGAACCATATTAAAGTCTGAGGTGTTCATGCAGAAATAAAGTTACATAATCCAACATTAGATAAGTTGGACTCTAGAACCACTCGGTTTTACTTCGTGCCTTACCCATATCATCTAAAGGGGCATTGATTTATCATCCCAAAAGAGGAACAAGAATTGTGGAATTACAGATAGCTAAATTGCTGGAGCTTGATATAGCCGAATAATGGTAGTTACTCACAGACTATTAAAGGTAACAGTATGGTAGGGACAATTGTATCGTTTTTCTCTGTCTATACAGATGATCATGGAGCATTCTACATTATAGTATGATTCTGTGTGGGTTCAGGTTCTTGTTATTAAGATAATACCTGATGAAGTTTATCAAACCCTACAAGCACAGAATAAAGGTTAAAGTAGCTCTACCTAAAAGATCTATCAGGCAGAGATGATCAGTTGTATCAAGTCACATTGTATAGTCTATCCGGAAGAGCATGACTACAAAATCAACTATGTAAATAATCTAGTAATTTATACGGTTGCTATTTCTTGTTTTTAATTATAATTGTGATTGGGTGCATGGTAGATGGGATATAGACTATAAAACATGCGGTGTTTGAAAGCTTATTAGTATGCCTCAAGGTCACAAGTCCATCTGCTGCAATTGGGTGTGCATAACTTAAGGGACTCCAGATGAAAGTTTTTTGTCTACTTTATTATATCAAATTATATTTTGATCAATGTTTTTATTTAAGAAGTTTAAAGACAGATTGGTAGCGAAATTTTTCACTCATAAAGAATGAGCAGACTTAAAATAATTTTTATTCAGTCTCTCATAAAGAGTTTTTCAGAGTGATTAAGGAATTAATAGCTCATATTGTAAGGAGCTTTATCATACAGATATTAAAACTTCTTTTTTATTGGAGTTCTTAATGTAAAAGTTTTTTTTTTTATGTAACCCGAAGGTTATGCAGCAGATGATTCAGATAAACTTGTGCGTAAAGAGAGAGGAATATCATATAAATATCATGGAATAAAGTTTGATCATATTTATGGAGATTCTAGACTGAAAAGTCTATTTTATGGGATCAAGTATGCCTTTAGACAATTGTGGCTTGAAGTTTCATAGTATTGTAGCTTTATCATGTTTTGTCAAGAACAAAGTAAATTAGTATATATATACTACAAGATCAGTGGGAGGAATTTATTTTCCTTGTGTTCTATGCAGACGATATCTTGCTTGAAAGGAATTTTCTTGAATTATTGCATAAGATGAAGCAGATATTGTCGAAGCATTTTTTACGTGATTGATCTTGATATAGAGTGTTTTGTCCTAGGCATTGAGATTCGTATGGATCATTCTTGTAATGTATTGGTTAAATCCAGGACACGTTCACTAGGTGATTACTAAGAAAGTTTTGAGGTACTTAAAGAGGACAAAAGACTATATGCTAATTTACAGACATATTTAGGACCTGCATTAGTAAAGTATTCAGATTCAGGCTTTGTTAGCTGTCAGGATAATGTGAAGTTGACAACTACAAACATTTATATGTCAAAAGAAAAGTGCAGTATTACAGAAAAGCGTAAACATAAATCTATGTAATCCTCAATCAAGAAAGCGGAGTTTGTAGTATGCTTGTCAGCTGCTATTCAGGTTATTTGGCTCCGGAATCTCATTAAAGAGTTGACCGTATTTACTTTGTGGATAGACCCATACAGTTGTATTGTGACTATAATTCTGCAGTGTTGTTCATTAACAACAGCATGAGTCACAAGAGATCTAAACATCTAGCGGTCAAGTTTTTGACCATAAAGGTAACAGATGAAGGGGTGACACTACAGTAGAGCTTATTACACAGATGATAAGACTGCAGACTCACTAACTTAAGGTCTCTTCCCATACACATTTAGATGACATGTCGCAAATATAAAAGCATCGTGGGATGCTGATATGACGTGTTAATTGATGGGTTGAGTAAGCATCATGAGATGCTGTTGTTCAGTGGGAGCTGCATTCGATATTTGCTCTAATAAAGTTTACAATGTTATATTACTTTTAGTAATGATTTTGATATGTATTGAACTTCTACATTCTTTGAAGTTTTTTGAATGTGATATTGAATGCATATCTGTTAAAAATCTCAAGGAATTGTGTAAACCTTGAGTGATGGCTGGGGCATTTATTTTAGCCAAAAGGCATATGTCTTGTTACACGTAAAGCATAGTTAACTATAAAGGTAAGACATATGTTGGTTCGTTGGAACCGTAAGGATGTTCTCTCGTGACACATCTGGTTTTGTGACACATAAAGTGAGAGAATGATGACTGACAAGGAGGATAACATATAAGGCGTCTCTGTTATTTGAGATATTATCTGTTTGCCATACTACCATATCAAATCCATATCAGTAGAGTTGAGAGCATTTGTGATCGTGGATGGCTCTGTGTCTTCTGATGCAGTTACTGGCATGGTTCGGTGCTTAAGGCTTTATGGGATCGGATTGACTATTGGGAATTATCTCTAGACCAATATAAAGATGCGCATATACAGTACAGTTACAATTAATTTCGCCCAAGTGGGAGAATGTTAGAATATATTCGCAAGGATATATTCACTTAGTGGGCTTTATTAATTGTTTCTGTAATTATTAATTGGTCTAATAAAGGTAAGATATATATAGTTTCCTATTCTAGTCGGATATGGGGCTGGATAGTATGGGCTGAGATAAACCTAATCCTTAATGAGGGGATAGGATTCATTCTCTATAAATAGTGCTTAAGTCCCTCCTCTAAACCCTAATGTCCACATAACCTCACATATAGAAACCGTCAGAAGCGACGCGTGAAGGGCCGTCTCATTGAAGCCAGTGATAAAGGGGGTTCATAGAGGAGAAGATCTTGAGCACAGGATCGTCGCAATTCCGCATCAAGAACGACGAATCCGAAACAGGTGTGTCAATTCTTTGACTCTATGGATGAAACAGGGATTTGTGTATCTGTACGTGTGTATCTTGGGTCGCTTCATACATGATTAAATACGCTCTTTCGTGGATGCTGAGCCATTTCTAATCACCTTTTAACGTCTCTCTAGCTAATTAATCGACCATTCATTCAAACTTGGCATTAGCAAATGACTGAATTTGGAGCCGTTTACCTTGTCATACTAAGGCTTTGGGGTGTGATTGTGGTGCCCGAATTTCTTGATCGATTTATCGTCACGGCACGTTTTGCAGATTATTGACCGAGTCATCATCTTCCCATGTTTTCTTTTCCTTTCGGCAAATATAATTCCGGCAACAACTCAAAATGCCGATACTTCGCAATGACTTTTTCCCACACATGTTTTAACAATACCAGCGTCACC
This sequence comes from Rhodomyrtus psidioides, assembly GCA_021437785.1. NCBI lineage: Eukaryota > Viridiplantae > Streptophyta > Magnoliopsida > Myrtales > Myrtaceae > Rhodomyrtus > Rhodomyrtus psidioides. The sequence goes on along the minus strand of JAILYB010000015.1, from coordinate 3,504,059 downwards.
ATCCATGTCTCCATGTAAAAAACTTTGACCTACATTCGTTTTTTCCATGCCAAAGACTTCGCCTCCTTATGCCGTCATGCACCCCCGCCGGCCCAAAACCCTCTATCTCTGTCCCCGTTGCGTGATCAGCTCCGAGCACATGTGGAGCCCGCTACGTAACGGTTGTCGATTAACTTCCTTTGTTTTTTTTTTTTTGGCCCTATCGTTAGTAGATCTAATCGAAGCCCCTTATTCAGTAACCTTAAACTGGAGCTGATTAATATTCGTACGTTGGAAGTAAGAGGAAAAGAGAGAGAGGACTCGATGGTGGTTGGAGAATTGGAATACCACCCCATTGATGGTTGACTTGGGGCGAGTACAATGACATTGGTACAAAGTTGTTATGTAAGCAAGAATATACAAGAGGGAGGTAGCGACTCAAGTTAGTTGGAATGGCAAAGACAATACCAACGATCGGACTATGAATGAAGAAGACATGAAGCCTGTCCGAGAAAAGGAAATGACGATCTTCCCGGGGTTGGAGGGTCAGAGCTATTTCCACCGGCAATACTTTAGGTCGTTGTTCTTGGTGCAACCCTCTCTCTTTCTTTTCTTTTCTTTTCTTTTCTTTTTCCTCTTTTTTTTTGGGGGGGGGGGGGGGGGGGGGGAATTTGAGCAATTTGTAGTTCTTTTTTATTTGTCTGAGATTAGTAATTGATCCCTCGGACATGTACAGTCCACCAATCCCTAGACGGTCATCGGACCATTATCTAAGTTAGGAGGTAATGTCAACAAAAGAGTACGTACAACATATTTTATTGCAACTCAATTCGACAAGTAACGTAACGTCTTTTACCATCTTAGTCCTGCAAATATATGAATGGAACTAATAAGCTGAAACAATTAAGAAAGTCTAATCCGAAAGCTTAAGCTTATATATGGAAGGAGACTACATGAATATGAGGAGCATACATGACTCATATGTGAGACGACAACTTCAACACTAACTAGACCGAAAAGATAAGTATACTATGAAGTTTTTTTTCCCTTTTTTTGTGACGATTGCCATTATGGTATTCCAGATAATAAGTGATAAAAACTAACTATCTAAGTAAGCATAAGTGCAATGCCGTCAATTTTTTTTTTCACTAGCTAGATGTTTCGTGGTATCCATGATTTACGAATTGGTCGGTATATCGATTTCATTTTCTAATCGAGTTGAGGCATTGTAAGAATCGGCTTTTACTTCTTCGTACAACAAATATTTTGTGTAATGGGATTCAGCTTAAATTTCAGACTGATGACGATGGGCTCGAATGTTGTTAGAAGTCGCTGTCGACAACTATATTTTCGATCGACATGCGAGCCTCGCGAAGACCATCAAGCTTCGCATTATTTTTGTGGTTGTTAAGGTTCTTGAATCGAGTAGAATTTGGGTAGTTATAGGTCCAATCAAGACGATATTGCTCCATTATCTGAATTACATCATGCTGCAAAAATAACCATGAAAGCTACCCGTGAATCAACGAGATTATTACGGCTATCATACGAAGATGAATGCTTTTAATCAACCGATAATGGTTGCGATCAAAGATGATTAATTCCACGTCGCATGTTTAATGGGAACTCCTTCATTCCTCTATCTAAATAAGCTTCGGAATCACGTTATTCAGTAAGGAAAAATAAATTACAGATTTGTTTCTTGTGTCCATATGCGGTGCTTACTTCGTCGAACAAATGAAATAGATTTCCGCGTTTCGCAGTTGTAAATGCAAAATGCACAATGCTGATACATTTGTGAAAAGTGAAAACTAACACCTTTTACCAATAATGTACAACGTAAAAGTCCATTACTTTGTCTGCCCTTTTGAAAGAAGTTAAAAATAGGGCGGCATCGCCTTGACGATGATACAAGTAATTCGTGCATGTTCGTCCGGTTAGGGTTTCTCATTTTACCAAGTATTCAGTTCTTGCGCAGTGACCTTTTGCAAGGAGGGATCATAACATGATGCATGCAATAGAATTTCCCTTCAAGAAAAGGAAAATCCTCCTTTACTTTCGAAATATCTTCCAAGGTAAACTTCAGCTAGCAATTAAGGGTTAAGGGTAGTGCTAGGGCAAATTAGAGCAGGTAACGTACACATGCAAAATCCAAAACATATGCAAAATACTATAATTTGAAGATGCTGAAATGTCATAGTTCCTGCTTTTTTTCTCCAACGTGTGTGTTGTTTTACACTAACATGTAGCTCAGTCTATGTTCTGGTTTCTAATGAAGTACATAATGCCTTTTTCTAGCTGGAGCTGTAAATATATATCTCTCTTTGAATAATTATAAGTACGTATCTCTGTCAATGTCGGAAGTGGCGGGCGCGATCTACGTAATATTGAGGCTCTACGAAGCCATTCTTAATTGGTCAGCGGGTAGTTTGCGGATTCTGTCTTTCGCAAACTACCCAGCCTATGAAGAGCTTCCGACCGATAAGAAATTGAAGAACCGAACACTACCACCCTTGGCTTCATTATCTGCACCACCGTCACCAGCTTCTTGATCGACCTCTTCATCGTCTCTTCTTGCATGGACGACATCGATGACCTCGCTTTTGTTAGAGTCAGTATTTACTTGGAGAAAATTATAAAACTCAGTTGGCTGAATTTTATCTGCATAGACATGTCCAAAAAGAGAGTAAGATAACCTTACATGTGGGAAGCCCAAGAAATGGCAATTCTATAGTCATTTAAAACTCTAAGAACATCAGAATTATGATAACCCATCCTCATGTTGCATGTTCAGTTCATACCTTGTGATTAAATGAAAGCATTGTACCCTTTGAAGTGCTCGTTTTGTTTATATTTTCGCCCCTAGGCTGTGTCTGATGGAATTATTTTGCCTTAAAAGTTGTGTTAACAAACTGCAGTAGGTATATCGTCTAGACCATTTCCTTAATCAAGTGGAAGTTTATCATCTGTACATGAAGACATGATGGTGTTTTAAGAGAACAATTTGACGACACAAGAACTGCAATATTTCGAACAAAAGGAATGATAAAGTACATAAACCTAAGTACAGCAATGGGGTTCATCCAAAAATTCACTAACTCCAGAATATAGGTTTTCTAGAATTCACCATTTCGACCATGTAATTACCTTCACGAACAGGAGTGTTGGGAGTAATCTGATGGTCAGAGTGGAGTTGTTTGGCCGGCAGAAGACCGGCATGAGCAAAAGCGCGCTGCCCTAAACCGGAGAAGTTGTTGACAAACGAAGAAGCGAGCTGGTAATTTCCGGTAGCACCAGCGTTCATCATGATGTTCATCATCTGCACGTCTTGCTGTTTATCAGCCAATGACGGCGGCGAAGAATACTTCGTCCTCTCCTCCATCAGTGTCTGGGCGGCTCTCTTGGCGTATAGCCTCGACCTCTCTCGACTCCGCCTCGCCATGATCACATGCCAGTGGTTCTTGACCGCGTTATCGGTCCGACCGGGGAATAGCCTCGCGATGACAGACCATCTGTTGCCGTGGATGCGATGGGAAGCCAGCAGCCTTTCTTCTTCCTCTTCGGTGAATGGGCTCCGATTGATTCTTGGATCCAGCTGATTGAACCACCTCAACCTACAACTCTTCCCTGATCATCACCAAATCACACTTCCCATAATTAGTTGTTGCCTCAATAGAAATGACATAATCATTACTAGCATCTTGTAATAAAGTATTAATACATAGATTAGTCATGTTTTGACCATAGGATTTGCGAGGCTCGCATGGATCTCACTTCGTAGAACGAGGTGGTTCTTGCATGGATCAGGTCAAATGAACTACATACCGTCAAAACAATCAAATGACTATGATCAACCGAACTAGATTAACCGATCTCTCATCCACGATTGGCTAAAACAGGGCGGCTACTTTCAACCAATGATGTGCAACTGGATCTAAACTTCCTGGAACGAGTCTAGTCCAAGTAAGGTCTCATCTTATCATTTTTCTAATGCCCGTCCAAACCTAGCCAAGATCGAAACCCTACGCAGCATGCATCTATTCGGATAGAAAAACAGAAACTCCTGCATGGAGTCGGCAAACCGGATAAAGACTGAGGCCAAGACCAAGACCAAGACCGAGCACCTGATCTTCCTTGGAGCTTCTCGGCGATGGCGTTCCAGTTATGGGGCCCGTACCGTTCCACCAGCTCCCGGAGCTTCTCATCTTCGGCGGGCCTCCAGTGGCCTCTGGTGCACATCTGATCACAAAAGTCCTCCTCTACCTTAAATCTCAGAGCTTTCTTCGCACGAGAGGATAGGATCGAGAGGACAGACCCCGAACGCGGGGGAAGGAAAAACCTAGGAACCGCCGGAACAAGATCGGAAACCCCAATCGCCGAATTCCGAAGACCCTGCTCTCTCCTCCACAGCCACAAGAAAGAGGGATGTGGTGGGAGATCTCTTCAGGAACCAAAGGACCCGGGCGGCTATATATCCGCTAGATTTCTTGACGGCAAGCTAGGGGAGTGGCACTTTGGAGCTATAAACAAGAAGGAAAAAAGGTTAGAGAGAGGGGGAGGAGGAGGGTGGGAATATAAAAGAATAGGGTTCGTAGGGATCCCGGAGGAGAAGAGGAAGGAGATTTCCGTTAGAGAGAGTGCGGTAGAGTTTGGAGGGGTTTGGACAGACCTTCACCAGCGATTGATGCAACGTCTAGGCTAACAAACCCTTATATGCAAGTCATCCCCCCCGCCTTACTCATTCATTTATGTTGATATAGCTCTAAACTTAGATGTATATGAAATGTTAAATTAAATATATTTAATAGACGAGAGAGAGAGAGAGAGGGGTTGCTTGGTGGGATGAATTTCGTTCCCCTCTCAACGTCTTCCCCCTCGTGTTTTTTTTTTCCAACCTAGCTACAACGCCAAACTATAATACATGTACTCCACGTATAACCCCCACTTTGGCTATATATAATCCATACATTAGATTAATGTATAATCTCTCGAAAAGGGGGGGTTTTAATCAAAATGGGTTGTCTTCGCTCACTATGATTAATTCTTGGTTAGCCTTTTTCTTTTTTCTTTTTCATATCGTACAAGTGCTGGCTATTGTTACATTGGAATCGAACATATAAAGAATGCTGGACATTAAGGATATTACGTCAATTTGGAGAATTTTTGCTGCTTTTTGCAGCTTTTTTTTTTTTTTTTTAAGGTCGTGAGTTGATGAAGAAGGGGTTGGTGTGTTCTTGTTAGATTTTATGTGGGCTTGATGGGTAAAGGCGTGATTCTTAGGTTTTGATCACCTTAATTTCAGACCTAACTGACAGTTTTTTCGCTTGGAACCTCGGAACTGCACGTGGGAGGAGGCTCGTCGACACCCGGGCGAAAATAAGAAAGAACCAGTTTTGCTCTTTAAGTCAAACGCAGGAGTCTCGTAATGATCTTGAACACGCCGTGGCAACGGGAATAACAGTAACGCCACCTCCATAGCTTGGGGATTAACCTTTGTGGGTAATAAGCTAGGGCAGTAACTAGTTAATTCATCAGTTCGAATTGAGGATCTCTGTTATCTGATGTGATGAGAAATCGAGACCCCCTTTTTTTTTTTGTTATCTAATTTCGAAGTGACGCCGTGGATCTTTCTACATCGACGGATTAAAGATGCAAGGTTTCGGATATCCCATGAATTTTTATTTTTTTTCGGGAAAATCTAAAATCATGGCGTGTCCGCGAATTATTCCTCACCACTTTCATGTACCGTTATGTGACTTTGGAATTAAACTACATTTTTTTTTTTTTTGGAATTAAACTACATTCGATAGCCACTTTAAATTGTAAAGAAAGTGAACCCTAGCCGGTGGCTTCATTTGATTTATTACGTGAACTTGCTAATTGAAAAACTGGCTCCTACGTAGACTATGCGCATGATCAATGGATTTGGTTTTCTCTAGGGGTGAGCGGTTCCAGGTTCCACTTGGAACCTGGAACCTACCCGTCAGAACAGGTTCCTTATTTTTTGGAACCTAGAACCTACCCATCATATCCTGAAACCTGGAATCTACCCTATCATAGGTTCTAAGGTCGGTTCCAAGATACCCGAGAACCTATCAATTTCTTTTATTTTCTTTTATTTTTTTTCATTTTTAATGAGAGTAAATATTACAACAGTTAAGGAGAAGTAGATGTGAGCGGTTTTAGGTTCCACATTTAGAATTTGAAACTAACTCGTTGGAATAGGTTCTTCATTTTTTAGAACTTGGAACATAAAAATTTATTTGGCTCTAGATTATATACTCATCATCGAACGCCATAGAATATTGTAGGATCGTACGAAAATATATGCTAAAAAAAACACAATCAAGATCCAGGGTCCAGGTTCCAAGTTTTAGGTAGTGGAACCTGGAACCTACCCGTTGAAACAGGTTCCTTGATTTTTGGAACCTGAAATCTGGAACCAGATTGGTTCCTACAGGTTCCGATTCCAGGTTCTCGGTTCTACCCTGGAACCATGCTCATCCCTAATTTTCTCACCTTACTCACAGCTAATTGCGTATTTTATCGTGTCGACTTGTAGCTTCGTGTAGCCAAATCATATGTACGAAGTCTAATAAGTAGATAATTGCAATTAATGTATATTAAGGCAACAACGAACGTGATTCATTCATAATCTGGATTATGGTTCAATAAATAACCCGTTCATCCACAAATTGTTAGCTTAAAACAACGTGGATAATCTGGATAAACCCACTTCTTTTCTTATAGTTCGGATTCTAAAGTGATCACCGCTTTCGTCGAGAAGAGATGCTCAAGTTAAAAAAGGAAAAGTGCATTAGATATTTTAAAACTTGTTACGAAAATGAAATTGAATCATAAAACTGTCAAAAAGTGCAATCAAGTGTTAAAATTTATCATGAAATATAATCAAGTCCTAAAATTTTCAAAAAGTGCAATAAACGAAAAGACTTGATCTCGCCAATTCGACAAGTTTTAATATCCTTTTGCACTTTTTCAAAGTTCGAAAACTCGATTGCACTTTCATGACAAATTTTAAGACTTAATAAGCATTTTGTAAAAGTTTTAGTATTTAATTGTACTTTGGTGACAAATTTTGGAACTCCCAACGTAGTTATCCCAATTAAAAACAGACGGGAACATCAAGAACACGAGCAAAGTCTCACCCACACACCTCCTCAGGTACAATATAATACGAATATCAAGATAAGAAAGGGTAGTAGAAAAACAGAGAGGGAATGTCTGAATCCTAAATTAATGCACAGCCAACGACGAGAAGTTGTCTAATCCCGGCATGGAATAGAGTAATGAAAAGGGCGACAGGAGTCTCTTCCTTTGACCGTTGGCCTAACACTCTCAAAGTTGGAGAAACAGATTGTTTAATGGGTTCGACGTATCCGTCCCCCATTTTTCACCCAACATATGTCTAAATTTAAAGGCACCAAAATTGCCCACAACATCGGTCCCCGTCGCTACTGAACTCGACCGGTTTCTTCAACTGTGAACAACTTGGTAATTCAACCGCTTTTTAACATTTCAACACCTCTCTCTCTCTCTCTCTCTCTCTCTCTCTCTCTCTCTCTCTCTCTCTCTCTCTCTCTCTCTCCCCATTTTCTTCAACTGTGAAGATGGACTCGTGATAGGTGATCGCCTGCACCATGAAAAGATCTGTGGAATCAAGTGAAATCCTAACTTCTGAAAGTGAATAGAATTTGATTAAACTGACAGGCTCAGCAGTATTTCATGCTTAAACTTCTTCTCAAGTCCTGACTGTTCACCAGTTTCACCTACTTTCCTCTTTGTTTTGCTTCATGTGTTTCCCTTCAGCCACATGTAGTTATCCTGATATAGCAGGAGAGGCTGTTCAGTTCTCGCAGGAGCTTCAAGATCATGTTTAATTCACCTGCATGCTTTACAACAACAACACAGGATCCATAGACAAAGATGGTAATAATCTTGAATTAACTTGAAACTATGCATGCAGTCTAGACAGCTTCTTTTGGAAGTATTCGACGCACCGTATACATCCCCAAGCTGATATATTTGGTCACCAAAGAGCTTCCTTTGAGCGGATATTGGCCATCTGTCTCTGCGTTAGTCAATAAGAATCATAATTAACAGGTACGACACCAGATTTTTTTTTGGCAGATGGGTTTCTCAAAGGAATGTTGTTATGGACATCTAACTAAAGAGGAAAACCTGAAATGAAGTAATCACTTGACTGTAGCACCACCACAATTGACCATGTGAGAGGAATGGGTCTTACAAACCCATGGAAAATTGTTCCTCTAAGGAAGACTATTTTCTGCTTTAAGCATGGGCAAGTACCTGATTAACGCCTTGCCTTTCTTCGCTCGGTTCATACCGGCTGATTATGACCCCTATGATTTATTCAGAATCAAGGGTTTCCAATTCCAGAAGAAATCACTTCTTCTCAACTGTGGGCAGCCGAAAGCTAACTTACAAACCATTCAGATTCCAAAGAAATAGCATTGCACATTGGGTTTCTATCCACATGATAACCAACTCACAACTATCTCTCTCTCTCTCTCTCTCTCTCTCTCTCTCTCTCTCTCTCTCTCTCTAAAACATCACAAATATCTTGAAAATATTTTCTTCTACCTATAAAAATAAAATAAAAAACAAGAAAGTCTTTTCTTCTTTTGTAATGTAAACCAATATTACTCATCGTCCTGCTTGCTTACCATAGCAATATCAATCTCTTAAAAAAGTGTTTACCATTCTGTTTAAATATCTGTAGCTCAGATTCTGAGACCTGTAACAGAAATCAAGTTGAAGAAATTAAAACGCAAATATGTATTTGAGTGCAAATTACTTTTCAGACTATGGGCATTAGGTGGCAGATAAGGATATCTTAAAGTCATTATTAGCCGTCACTTCAAATGGAATAGTATACTGAATCTGATGGAGTATGACACCTTCTTCTGTATCTATACAAAAGAAACTTAGTGTCTTTCACTATACGACCCTAAATTCAACAGACCTTTTTCTTCTTCCTGACTGCAACTATTTTTTCTTGTAACTTAAGGCTTGCTTCTGATGGGGGCAAGAGAATCTAGCAGGATGTTTGCTGGAAAAGGCCTGGAATCGGCCATCTAAGAAGTGCTTCTGATTGTGAAATTTTCAAAAAGAGGAATGTCTATATCCAATGAGGAGCCCTTGACAATGGAGCACCCACTATAAAATTGGAGGTATTAGTTGAAGAAATCCTTTTCAAGTAGGAACCTTTCTCAATAGCACGAAGAACAGGTGCACTAAAAGACCATTTCTTTCGGCTCAAGTGTGGATTGAGGCTTTATATTCACAAGTCCAAGATGATTACAGCACTTTGTCGTGTTCATATTCGACAGATAAAGGAGCGTATCTTTATAACAAACCTCTCGAGTAGCATCATGTGGAAAAGAGTGCGTCCAGAATCTTCAGTATTACTCCAAGAGTCGGCAGCATCCACGGAATAAAAGTCCAAGAAAGCGACAACTCCATCGAGCATCCAAATGCAAATTTCCAACTTCTGCAATCGTCATTGCCATGGTGTACTCCACGAAGCTGGAAATGATTACACCACATCTGCGTGTAAATGAAGAAATACCATCACCTTTAAACGCGCAATCTTGAAATGCGATGTTGATCGGTCAAATGTCAATTATGCTTCAAATAGAATACAGAGGCAAATAATTATAGCACCTAATCGAGATATAAAGGATGACATTTTCAACTTATCTACATATTAAACTGTGGTTTAGAGACCATGGAATTTCAATTTCTCCATGTTACAGCTTATATCTTCATTAATTCATAATAACCATCTTAAATCGGATCCAACCAAACCGGTGACCCTCTTACGCGTTACAAAAATAATAGCAACAATAATAATTCAACTATACTGTCAAGACCCACTGCATACAAGAAGCAATAAAACCTACACTCTGGTGCCTTTTATCCTCTTGCGTATGATTCTGATAGAGCCTAGATGAGGTTAAACAGGTTCCGGGCAGAATGGAATGCCAAAAGAAAATGTCACAAAGGAAATTCATGCAGCTGTAAAGGTAGAAAGGAGCTGAGCCAAGTATAGATAGGCCATCTATGACGAGCTACTGAGAGGGGCTTGGAAATTATAACTGAGAGCTATGACAATACTGTAGTTTGTGCTAGAAAGTTGAGTCTATTCCTTAGATCACATATGTCTTAGATTGGTACAAAGATTTTTTTTCAGACTTCCATGAAGGAATATGTCAAAAGAGTTCAGTTGGAGGTCAGATGCTTGAGATGGGAACGCTTCATCTTGAAACTCAACTCTTCTTATAGCATGTTCAAGGCCACATGCATCACATACCTCCATAAATCGCCAACAGGAAAGCTAGGGAACCATGTCGAGAGCCTTGTCCTGCGTATAGGTCATATTTTTGTTGTATAACTAACATCCAATAGGTGGCACCACACAACTATTATAGCATGTTGACAGTTTTACAGCAATTCTTCAAAATGATGACATTGGGAGAGAAGTTTGTAACATTGTCTGCAATATGTAACAGAAGTTCATCATACGGAGAGAGAGAGAGAGAGAGAGAGAGAGAGTCGTGATCTCGTCAACATGCGTTAGAGCTCTAAGTTGATCGTACATAATGAAAGAAGCAAATTAGAGTATTCAAGAGCATCTTGTGGCAAAGGCACCTTGAAAGAGCTATTGACCATTCCTGTTTAGTAAGAAAGCAAATGATATGAGCGCCAAAAAAGAAAGTTCTGCTCCTATAACTTTAGAAGTTTGGAATTAAAACTACTGCACTAAATATTCCTCATGCCCTTCCCAGCCTATTATCTCTGCAATGCCTAAGTGTGGAAACATTTTGTCCGCCATTTCCAATCTCCATTTAAATATACTCTTGTAGAGACACGCTGTAAAAAAACATGTTATATTAACCATCCCTTTAGGTGGGAAAGACAAATATACTATTATTTTGCTTATTCAACGATTATGTAATTGGGGAAAAATCAAAGCCATCCCAACTAGGAGGTTTAAATTGGATTTGATGGATCTCCTTCCTAAGACCGACGAGCAGCAGAGCACTGGATGGCCATACCTAACATCAGCAGATGCCAAGTTATAAGGTAAACTACATTTGTCCTAGAGGGGTTGAAAGTGCAGTAACAGCTCATCATATCACTTCTCATCTTTGCATCTTTAGCAAAGCTCCACCTTAAGTCTTTATCATATCAGTATTATCAGTTTCAAATATTAGAAACTTGCAGAAAAGCAAAGTGCCCTGCTACTAAGATTAACAGAGAAAAAGATATGTCAACCTCGAAACATGAGAAAGCAGACAAATAGACGATAAACTGTAGAGTAAGAGTGATAGAACAGTGATCATTAATGTTTTATGGCAACAACTTATTGTGGCATTATACATAATAAACATTCGTATGAATCTTATATGCAGAGACACTATTTGAATGTTCCATTGAACAGAAACCTTGGAAATTCCCGATAATATAAGCGTGGAAATGAATGACACATCCTGTGATATCATCTGAAAAGCATCTGTCACCATGTCAATTTCAACCAACAATAAATGGTCATGTAAGGACTACAGTTATTAAGCTAAAGAACAATCTGAATTGTTCACGTCATGCATGGAGCTATGGGCAGAGTAATTTACAGCCAACCTCAAGCAGCGAAATCCAAAAAGTAAAGTACTTCAAGCTGAAAACATTTTGTTACCTCAAATTCAATAGCCTCCATGATCCGCGCTTGGCATTCAAAATAAATTGACGAATGGTTCCCAAGATGCCGTTTGGCATGTACCTGAAGGCCAAAGTCCCCAGGCTCCAATTTGGTCGCACGTAATCAAATGAAAAAAGAGTATAATACCCCAAGTCCCGCAAATAGTTTGTCCAATACTCTTAGTGGTGCACATAATCACGAAAAAATCCATAAGAAAAGAATAAATCCATCACTTTTGAGAAGAGGGCAAAGAACATGTGATATCTCTAAATAAGAAATGGAACTACAAAGAGAGTCCTATTACATAATTCCACCAATCAAAGTAATCTGCCAGCCCCTCTATCCACAACCTCATATGGCAACATCTGAGTTGTTAAAAGATTGTCTATTAGAATAGCATCATAAGTTTTCCACACTTGTATTGGCAGATAGAACCATGAACCCACATTTTCAATCACGTTTAAAGGAGAACAAAAGCAAATCGATTAAATGTTCCGATACGTCATCCGTCTTCAAGTAAGTGGAACATGGAAGAGGAGTTCGAGCATATCAATTTCCAAGAGTGAGAATTCCAGGAACTCATGTCAACAAAACTTGACAACAGCCATTTCCTCTCTGGCTCTCTCTTGAACTTCAAACCCTAAATTTTGGATTTGTTGGCAACTTGAAAGCATCCATTTCCTCTCTGTCTCTCTCTTGAACTTGAAACCTTAAATTTGGGATTTGTTGGTTGCTTCTCTATTGGTTTTGAAAGTGACTTCTTGATTTGGCCGCAAACCTCTCCTTGGTTCGTTGTGAGGCAGATACAGCACGTGAAGGATGGCAGATCTTACTGATAAGAGAACATCTTCTGACGTCTAAACCTATTTCCCTTGTCTTGAATGAAATCTGTTCTTCTAAAAAGAATTTCTTCATACAAAAGCGATGAGAGATACATTTATAGGCAAGTACATTGCTGAAGACAAATTCTCAGGAGTTCAGATCAAGGCTGATGCAATAGAGCTAACGACTGTTGAATGTATCCTCCTTCCTTGTTGGCAGCACCAGCTAAATTTCAAACTACAGAAGAGATTTTGAACCACAAACAGCAAATGGTGAAAGATGATGCATATACATCCCTTTCTTTCTTTTATCGGCAACAAAAACACCAGATTTGACGGCAACGCAAACACCAGATTTGAGTAGGGCACTTAAGGCTAGTTGAGGCCATCATTGTCCGCATCTTTGTCTTACATTTTGATCAGATAAACTATTCTAGCAAAGAATGCCATTAGCCGTGACAAACATCACCTCCAATTTGAAGCATTTGTATAGACCTTAGCAGTTTTAGAAGATAAATAATTTGGCTTGATGTATGAGAAAGAAATACAGGAAAGTCTCAGGGTCAAGGTCCTCATAGGCAGCTATACACACAGTTATCCACATTGTAATGAGAACTCTTGGACCTTTTTGTACTTTTGTGGTATAACGTCCTCAATTAGCATGCAGACGATAGGGAACAACTTGACAATAAGTCAGGTCTGATGACTGCATCCATATTTTCTCACTTTCCTCTCAACCTCACACTATTCCTCTTTTCGTTTAGTGTAAATCGTCTGGCCATAGCAGGATTGTAAAACTGCCTCATATGCTCTGAAAGTCTATGAATGGCTTGAAGATCACCAGTTACAGATAAGTTCATCAGAAAAGAGTCAAACTTTCGATATGGCAATTTCAAACCTTTATTTATGACTGCATCCAGAAGAAAACGTGCATCTTCCACCATACTGCAGTCAAAAAGCCCTTCAATCATCACACAGTATGTTTCTGCATCCTGTGCACAGCCCCTCGCATCCATCTCATGCCATGTCTCGTATGCCCCTTCAGGATCACCCATCCGAAAGAACATTGAGATCAACATATTGTAGGTTTGCACACTGGGCATGCACTGGACCTCAATCATTTTCCTATAAAGCCTGATCGCTTCATCCACCTTTTTGTTGTCACAAAGAACCCTTAAGAAGCAGTTATAGGTGACAATATCAGGGGGATAACCTTTGTTTCCCATCTCTTCCAGGAACTTATAAGCTTCCTCGACCTTCCCAGCCATGCACATCCCTTCAATAAACTCCTTGTAGGTTGAGACATCAGGAAGGCAACCACTGTTTATCATATGTCCCAGGAGTTTAAAGCACTCGTCCGATTGGTCATTCTGAACCAAAGCCGCAATCAATATAGCATAGGTCTTTGCAGTGGGAGAAGACATGGTGGAGCCTTTCGTTCGCATAAACTCAAACAGCTCAGCTGCCTCGGTTACCATCCCTGCTTTACAAAAAGCATCGATCGCAGTATTATAGGTGAAATTATCAGGCGTGAGACCCACTTGGATCATCTCTTCCAGAACCTTCATTCCCCTAGTCGGATTTCTTACTCTACACCACCCAAAGAACAATATGTTGTACGTATTAGAATCGGGTTTAACCTTATTTTTCACTCTCCCGAACAGTTCTTCGGCATCCTTAACCAAGCTGCACTTGCACAAGGAATCCAATAGCAAGTTAAAGGCATTTATCTCCGGCTGAGTCTTCACCCTAATCCTCTTCTTCTTAGCAAATTTCTGAAGATGGGTCAAATACTTCTCTGTGTACTGCCTCAATATCCTCAGAAGAGCTTCCATAGGAACTCTCTTCTTCTCATTCCTCTTCATGTAATCCAACAAGTCGCAGACAATTCGAAACTGCTTCGCCTTGTACTTTGTACTGGACAATATGTCAATCACAGCATTGTAAGCCTGAGGCTCGTGTTCGTAATCTTCCCGGTGCCCCGCCCACGTGAAGAACCGGAATGCTATCTTCTCCTCGTAATGAAGCCTGTGAAGGACACCAACGACTAAAGCGGTGGTCAAGCCAATGCCAGTCTGATCCAAGGCGTTCTCCATGTCATGGTATGCGCAAGAATGATCCAAAACGGTTTTATACACCTTGTCGGCATCGCTATCTAAACCATCATCCTCGACGCCGCAAACGTCTTCGGGTCGCCCCGACGAGACAACATCCGTGCAAAACAACCGCACAGCGGCCCCGGCCGCGGCAGGCGGGCGCCGTAGGGGAAACAGGAATTCGTCGAAACTCCAACAAGGCGCGGACAACCCCCACGATATCCGCTCCGAAGACCCAGGGTTCGCAATCGTCGGTACAACACGAAGCGGCACCGTAGGTGGAGATAGATTGCGCTCCCGAGTGAGATTGCGACAACAGTGGCCGTATCTACAGAGCCTCCTCATCCCAAACCAGAGGAACTCTACACTGGCCTGCCCATCGTTCTTCTTCAAAGGAGTGCTATATGAACTCGACGAGAACTATGTGAACCATCGACTACTGGAGCAAGAGAAGGTTGGCTTGCATATTGAGGAGGAGGAGGAGGAGGAATACCTGACTGAGCGAGAGTGTCGCCTGTCGCCACCGTACTGTGGCCTGCTGCGCCGTCGTCTCCGAGCAACTTCTGAAGAGAGTCCGATGAGCTCAGCCCAAATCCGATCGCCAAATCCTAAAACGGAAAAGTAGGCCTTTAAAGTAGCGGCACGTGGATTAGCCCGTTGGGCTTGGGCAGCATTTTGTAACGGTTTTGGGCACACGACCAATACTCGAGAACACATGGGCTCGTACGAGGCCCAGTCTACATATTTCCCTTTTCAGATTCCCTTTTCTTTTTGGATTTTTTTTTTGTAAAGTAAGTATTCTTTTTGGATTAATACTATGAAAACTTTCAAGTTGGTACATTTTACCATAAAAATTTTCAAACTAGCATATTTGTGACAAATTTACCCGAGCTATTTTTTTCCGACCACCAAAAACTTCAAACTAGAACTTCTATAACAAATTTACCTCAAATTGATACACACGTGATAAATTTACCCTCCATTAATTTTTTAAATAGGATTAATACCATGAAAATCTCAAATTGATACACTTGTAACAACCATAGGGTAAAAACCCCAAACGTGTATACCCAACAATTGTCACGTGTTATCCAACGCAGCAATTTGATAATAAAATTTAACGAAAATTAACAGAAAGTGAATTTGTCACAGGTGTACCAGTTTGAGATATATTTATTGAGGGTTCATACCATAAAAAAAATCCCAAACTAGTACGCATGTAATAAATTTACCCTCAAACTATTTTTTTTTACCACGAAAAATCTAAAATCGGTACACTTGTGACAAATTTACCTCAAACTGGTACACTTGTGATAAATTTACCCTCCTTTAGATTTTGCTAAATCTAATTGTAAAATTACTTTGATGACACGTGGCAATTGATGGGTATTAGTGTAGCGTTTTTACCCTTTATTTCTCACAAGTGTATCAGTTCGGAATTTTTTATGGTATTAACCCAATATAACGGAAGGTAAATTTGTCACAACTATATCAGTTTGGGGTTTTTTCGTTATCCAAAAAAAAATTGTATAAATTTATCGGTGTACAAGCTTATGATTTTTGTGATCCAAAAAATAACTTATAGTAAATTTGTCATAGATGTATCAGTTTGGGATTTTTCATGATAAAAAAATAATTTATGGTTAATTTGTCACAGGTGTACCAGTTTAAGATTTTTCGTGATATTAATCCATTTATCAAAGGAATGCCGGTTTGGGGTTTTTGGTGGTCAAAAAAATAGTTTGAGATAAATTTATCACAAATATACCAGCTTGAGATTTTTCATGGTATTAGCGCTTTATTTTTTCCTTTTTCGGTTAATGTTAATAGCATGGGCTACAATCTATCTTGTCTAACCATCCACATGTGCTCATGAATGCACGTTAATCGTTCCATCCACTTCAATCGGACAAAAAGATTGCACTCACGGGACAACGAACGGGCCTGTTCCGGGCGGGGTCGAGAATTTTAGTCCTTTTTCGGTCCGGCCAATTTGGATTTAAGGCTCGAAATTTTACCAGACCATCAAAATACCCATTATTTTACTGGGCTTTTTTCCAAAATAATTTTTTTTAAAATAATTACCAAAATAATAGTAAAAAAATAATAATTACCGAATTGGGTGCCAATCGAAAATTGGGCCGCCGATTGGCACCCAATTGCGCAATTGGGTCCCACTCAGCAGCCCAATTGCCGAGTGGGGCTCCCCAATCGGCAATGGGCCTGCCGATTGGCGCTCAAATTCTGATTTGGGCCCCAATCGGCAGCCCAATTGCCGATTGGGGCCCAACTCAATTTTTTTTAAATAATAATTATTTACTTTTAATTTATATTTTTTATAAAAGTTGTAATTAAATAATAAATTATATTGGAATTATGTAAATTTTGAGGAAAAAAAAACACAAGCACTACATAATTCATATTCCACCATTAAAATTTACTTTTAATTTATATTTTTTATAAAATTTGTAATTAAATAATAAATTATATTGAAATTACGTAAACTTTGAGGGAATAAAAAAAACAAGCACTACATAATTAATATTCCACCATTCAAATTTACTTTTAATTTATATTTTTATAAAATTTTTAATTAAATAATAAATTATATTGGAATTACGTAAACTTTGAGGGGAAAAAAAAGACAAGCACCACATAATTCATATTACACCATTCAAACTTACTTTTAATTTATATTTTTTATAAAAGTTGTAATTAAATAATAAATGATATTAGAATTACGTAACTTTGAAAAAAAAAAGACAAGCACTACATAATTCATATTCCACCATTCAAATTTTATTTTAATTTATATGTGAATTATGTAGTGCTTGTCTTTTTTTTTTCCTCAAAGTTTACGTAATTTTAATATAATTTATTATTTAATTAAAACTTTTATAAAAAAATATAAATTAAAAGTAAATTTGAATGGTGGAATATGAATTATGTAGTGCTTGTCTTTTTTTCCTCAAAGTTACGTAATTTTAAAATAATTTATTATTTAACTGATAATTTTATAAAAAAATATAAATTAAAAGTAAATTTGAATGGCGGAATATGAATTATGTAGTGCTTGTCTTTTTTTTTCCTCAAAGTTTACGTAATTTCAATATAATTTATTATTTAATTAAAACTTTTATAAAAAAATATAAATTAAAAGTAAATTTGAATGGTGGAATATGAATTATGTAGTGCTTGTCCTTTTTTTTTCTCAAAGTTTACGTAATTCCAATATAATTTATTATTTAATTAAAAATTTTATAAAAAATATAAATTAAAAGTAAATTTTAATGGTGGAATATGAATTATGTAGTGCTTGTCTTTTTTTTTCTCAAAGTTTACGTAATTCTAATATCATTTATTATTTAATTACAACTTTTATAAAAAATATAAATTAAAAGTAAGTTTGAATGGTGTAATATGAATTATGTAGAGCTTGTCTTCTTTTTTTCCTCAAAGTTTATGTAATTTCAATATAATTTATTATTTAATTTAAACTTTTATAAAAAAAATATAAATTAAAATTAAATTTGAATGGTGAAATATTCATTATGTAGTACTTGTCTTTTTTTTTCCTCAAAATTTACGTAATTCAAATATCATTTATTATTTAATTAAAACTTTTATAAAAAAATATAAATTAAAAGTAAATAATTATTATTTAAAAAAATGAGTTGGGCCCCAATCGGCAGGCCCATTGCCGATTGGGGAGCCCCACTCGGCAATTGGGCTGCCGAATGGGGCCCAATTATGCAATTGGGTGCCAATCGGCGGCCCAATTGCCGATTGACACCCAATTCGGTAAAAATTTTTTACTATTATTTTGGTAATTATTATTTTTTTAAATTATTTTGGAAAAAAGCCATATTTTACTCACCACCCGAATCGAAACAAACTCAATTGGAAAGGACCCCAAATCTTTTTGTCAACTCGAATCAATTTCGGGTTTCGGTTAAAGGGGTCATTTTTTTTACCTCCATATCAGCGTGTTACTATCGTCAGACTTGCAAAAATTACTAAAAAAGTTCTAAACTTATTGTAATTGTGTCAATTTAGTCCTAAACCCCATTTTTTATCGATTCAGTCATAAACCTTTTACAATAGTACCATTTCAATCCATTCGGTGAATTTTGGTCGGCCGGCGTTGATATGGACATCGGCTGGCCAACGATATAATATTTTAGTAATATTATTGAATTTTATTAATTTTTTCTTCTTCTCTTTTTCTTTTCATTTTTTTTATTCTCTCTTCTTCTTTCTCTAGCCAACGCGACTAGAGACCGGCGAGCAAATAAAGCTTGCGGCGAGCCTCTCCATCGCTGTGCGAGGTCGACCTCGCTTGGCCGTGGGAGGGCGTGCTCGGGCAGCCATAGCGGCCGAGCTTGCCCAGATCTCACCGTTGATTTTGCTTTGATTCCACGAAATCTCAAACGTGCAAGAGAAGGCGAAGTTCCAAAACGGTGAAGACGAAGAGGAGGAGGGGTATTGTTCCTTGGTGGGAATATCTCCCCAATAGATTGGACATCGGGACCCACTGTTTCTCGGCCTTCTTGCTCTGCAACATGGACTGAGTAAGGCCTGTCTCTCTTCTGGTTGAATCTGCTTCTGGTCGTAGCAAGCAAGAAACTTTAGGAATTGTTACTTGAGATATGGATAGACAATCTTGAACTCGAAGTGGTTATAAGGAATTGCAGAGGAATGGATTTGGGGAAGATAATGGTTCAACTCGAGCGAAGCTGTAGAAAACATGTTCTTGGACAAAAGTGGTCATTCAAAGACGAGATATGGGGGAGCTCGTCCAGCCACGGCTAGGTGAACCTTGGCGAGGCCGACCTCGCCCGACGACGGCGAGGGTTGCCGCGAGCTTCGCCTGCTCGCCACTTCTGGCCTTGGCTAGTGGCCAGAGTTCGTCCGCTCATAGATGGCCATAGAAAGAAAGAGAGAGAATTCAAAAAATTTAAAATTTAAAATTAATGAAAATTAAAATATGCAAAAATATTATTAAAATATTACGTCGTTGGACCAAATTTTGCCGGTCGGTCTGCGTTCACATCAGTGGCAGCCGGTCAAATTTGGCCAGATGAACTGAACTGACATAATTTCAAAAGATTTAGGATTGAATTGGCCAAAAAAAAAGTTTATGGCTGAATCGGTACAATTGCAATAGGTTTATGACTTTTTTTGTAATTTTCGCCATCAAATTCATGCCTGCATTGTATATGTCCTCTCTTTTTTCTAGTATTGCTAGGTGTCACCCCCCGACTCTCGAGCCCGCGACATCCCTTACCAAATCTCCACGAGGTCATAGAGATAGCGTCCTAGGCACACTATCGACCTATCACTTAACTACGCATGCGGAAACGTTTTAACTCCCTAACAAATATTCACATGGGATAGAGCAGCAGGTAGTCACAACCGTCATTCACAAAAAGACAATCACAGAACTTCCATCATAAGCAGATGAGTCTAGATCTTATTACTACTAACGTACATACACAACCCCATACTTCGGGGCGACTAAACAAGATCTCAAAAGGTCACTCGGTCAAGTGAGGTCAACTTCCCATTTACTTCAACAGACTACTCCAACAGCTAATCCTTGGCATCCGCAAAGCTCCGTCAGAAGGGACCTGAAAATGTTATCCCACGACGAGGTGATAATAAATATCAGTGAATCAAGCATATGTTCGGTTAGGAAACTGATTCGCTCAGGGGGTCCTAACCGAAAGCTCACATAGACATGAATAACACCCAAACACAGTCACAACATCAAAAGCATCCACATGCACACTTACCAGCCTTCAGCCACACATAATGCAATGCTCGACTCGACTCAACAGTCATCTTAGCCAATCACTCAAAAATGCATTGCATCCACAAATGTGCACAGGACACCACACGAGTCCATTTATTAACGATGATCGTGCCCACGACACAACGAGAGGATCTACGTGGTTGGCGTGATTTGACTCCCACAACGAATGCGATCCAGCACCTTAGTGCGATCTAGCATTCTTCCGGTAGAACCGGACTACGTCTCTTTTCCCTCTCAACGACGGCTACTACGAGCGGTGTATCCAGTGCACTCGTTGCACGGCACCAACAAGTAGGCATTCCTAAACGGGGCTTCGGTCCATCACAAGCTGCGACCGGCATCCGATAATCCCTTAAGACCGTACGACTGGCACGGGGCATGAATTATCGTGCTTCTGGCAAGTCGTGTGGTTCCATCACATCGGTAGAGTACGCACTTGCCAAGAAAAGCATCATCGTTCCCTCATATGACCATACAACACACACCCGGCAATCAATTCACTTCATTATCTTGATTAAGACCGGATGATCACACAGCATGCTCAAAGACTCGGCCCACGGCCATTTTCATGCTAAAACATGTCTTTTGACTCCACACTCGGTCATATGCAAATGCAAACTAGCCATTAGTCACCACAACCACACATAGGGCGATTAATCCTCAATCATTAATCCAACAACCAATCAATACAAACATGAACAATCAATCTGATTAGGCCACATAAAGGCTCGAATTCGTGCAATAATCATTTATTAGTCAAACCAGTTGATTTAAGACGTCGAACGCTCGCTTGTCTCTAACCTATCGCTCGCTCACGATCAAACAACGGCAATCCATTGCCCAATAAATCACTCTAGCAACCAACTACCACAGATAATTTATCACTCCGGCTAACCTAATCGATTGGCCATTTAACTAAATCTCAATTACTATCTAAACCGGCCCCGATCGTGTACCTAAATTTCACAATTTGACTAAATAACTAATTTTAGGAGTAATTAGCGCCCTAACCAAGGATTATGGTCAACTCACAACTAAATAAGCTCGGGTGGTCTCAACGGAGACGGCGCGAGCGGCGACGACGGCGGCGGCGGCGATTCTCGACGAACCTAGGGTTTATCGCGCGGTGCCTCAGCCCAAAACCTCAGAAACACCACTGGGAGGTCCGAAAAGGTCGTCGGGACAGGTGGCCGGCGACGGCGGAGCTCCGGCGAGTGGCGGCGGCCTAAAACAGAATCTGGTCAGTGATGGAACAGGGGAACTGGGGCTGTTTAGGGGAGTTTGGCGGCCCCGAGGGCTGAAGCGAGGCCGGCCAAGGATCGTGAACTTACCTAGGGGTGGAGGGCGACCTACGGGACCGGCCAAGGGCGGCGGACGGCGGCTGGAAGCGGCAGAACAGCCGCGGTACAGAACCGGCGCGAACAGGGGACTCGCACCCAGAAAAGAGGGGCAACGATTGTTGACACCTAATTTTGGCAATCATGTATTATTATTATTATTATTATTATTATTTAGAATTGTCAATTTATTAATTATCCATCTTTTCTTTTTGTTGCAAAATAGAAAAGTAAAAAAATATATAAAATTGAAAAATTAAAAAATAATAAAGGACTATGGGACCAGCCCAATCGTGCGCCCAGTTAAGCCTTTTGTCTCATGGGCTGGCCTTCCATCCTTTTCCTCTCAGCCCAAACATTTCTTTTCCTTTTCTTTTTAGTCCACCAGGCCTACGCCCAATTGGCCCATTTTTCTTTTCTTTCCTCAAGGCTGGCCCGATCCTTCCCTGGTTGCTCCTTACCTTCGGTCCACACCAACAATCTCTCAGGCTATTCATTAATTTGCCACATCTCCTGCTCAAGTCACTCACCTGCCCACACCTCACGTCACTCACCATCCCACAAGTACACTTCACGTTGGTCTTTCACCAACTGAAGTCCCAGCACCCGGAATTCACGCTGGTCCACAAGAGAAAACTTGGTGGGGAAGGTTGGAGTGGGGGCAGGAACATGGCCATTTGGGCCCGTGAGCCCGAAATCGGCCCGTGGACTTGAATCGGAACCGGCTTTCAAGGGCCGATTCCGGTTCTACATTTTTCGAAACCGGCAGTTCCGAGCCAGTTTCGAACCTCTATTTAAAAAAAATAAAAAAAATAAAGAAAATAATTATTACTTAAAGTGAGATTCGAACCCTTGATATTTTGATTGAAATAAGTGTCATAAACCACTTAACTACCTTCAATTTGATTGTTTATATTGCAAATAAATTATAAAAAAAAGGTATGGACAATTCCGACGGTTTCTTGAACCGGGCCCGGAACCAGAACCGCCTCTTCAAGGGTCGGTTCCGGTTCCGGCTTTTTTAGGAACCGGAACCGGCCACGTCTACGGGCGGCCTTTGAGGGGGGTCTTCGGTCTCAAAAGAAGAGGAAGTATAGAGAGTTTGGGGGAGGCAAAGTTACAAAACAAAAAAAGCCGGAGTCGGTCGCGCCTTGACGAGCGAGGACTGTCGTCCCTCGCCACCGCCTCTTCATCATCGCCTACAGCTGACCGAAGTTCGAACAAGCCTGATAACGAAAGAGTTTGAGAGAGTTCTCACCAAAAGAAGAAGCCGAGAAGCTCGGTGCCCGTTTTGGCTCTCCTCCCTTAGACGTGCGGTACCGTCTTCTAGCGTTTTCTTTCACTGAGGCCATTCATTCGGCCATGTGGTTTCGGTCTGGTGAAGGCCGCCAAAGTACGGTTAGTGTCAATGGCTGGTCCGACTACGGCTCTCAAGGCCGGCTTGGTCGACGTCGTTGATGGATGCATCGATTATGGGAAGTGATCGAGGATGAGTGCGACCATTTGAAAGCGGCGAAGGACCAACTGTGGCATTGTGCTTCAGGGTCCTCGTTCAGTACTGTTCACTGTTGGTGTACGATCGGTCTCTCGATCGCGGCCTGACGAAGATCGTTGAAGGTGGTCGGCAACCATGGTTGGTCTAGCGGCACGCCAACGATGGGCGTGGTCTGGCGGTCAAGTAAGGGTGGACGTCCAGAACGCTTGGGGAGCTGTTTGAGTCGGGAGCAACTGATGGTGGCGAGTCCACGTGCGGTGGCTGGTGATAAACGCCAGTCCTTCAGTGGCGAAGCAAGCATGATCAGAGGCGACGCACGAGCTCGGATCAGTGGCGACGCAAGCATGACGAGAAGCAACGCAAGCTTATACCAGTGCCAGCGTTCACACGAGCAAAGGAGGCGAGCGGGCTCCGAACAGTGAGGGCACAGTGATAAAGGCGTAACCGACTGAGCAGACACCCGAGAAAGAAGATAAACGGTAGCGGCGCGCGAACAGATCCGACGGCGGCACTACGAGCAGGTCTCGAGGAAGTCAGGCTGGACCAACGGGGAAGCCCGGCGGCCAACGAGGTCGACCTTCAAGTCGACGCCAGGGCTCCTCGACAAATCCAGATCTAGTCGTTGACGGAGCGCACTGGACAGGCCCGGTGCTATGGCACCAGACGCGATGGTCGAGTAAAGCTTGCGTCCGCCCGACGACCATGTATGCGGTTGAAGGCCTCGAGTAGCACAAGATCTGGCCGGCAAGTAGATCACAGCGGTGGTGGCAGGATGAGCCGAACCAGCGACATGCGGCATAAGAGCTCAGACCTAACGACGATGTCAGCGTAAGCGAAAACAAGCGCAGGTTCCGAACTGTGGCGGTCCGACATGGTGACGGCGTCGGCTTATCGGCGAGTGCAGCGACGTTTTTTTTTTTAAAGAGCAGGGGAGTATGGGCTGGACCGACACGGAAGCCTGGCGACCGACGAAGCCGACGCCGCTGCCTACGACCAAACATGCGGCGTCAGGTTTTGCTCTCGATCTCACTGAGAAGAAGAAGTCGTGGGAAGAAGAAGATGAGCAGTAACCGCATGGACCATCCCACGTCCATTCCTTGGTCATATTGGGCTGTTCGGTTGGGCTAGCATTAAAAGGAAAGAGACAAGCTTGGTTGGGCTAGTTTGTTGATAGATCAAAAGTGGGGCGGGCTGGCCCAAGAAGAATAGAGGGCAGAGATGGTGTGCTCGAGAGTTGGGCCTGAAGGAAGTTTAGGCCCAGTTCGGACAAGGCTTGTAGAATGGGCTTGAGTTTTCTTTGTACCGAGGGCCCGATTCAGGTCTCTCTCTCGCGGGCCCGATCAGGTCCAATGACCTGGTCTGGGCCCGGGTCCAAGGGCCCGACCCGGACTTTTTTAAATAATAATTTAATAATAAATTATTAATTAAAAATAAAAAAAAAATTAAAAATCAAAAAATTTCACAAAATATCAAAAATTAATAAATAAATATGAAATGCTTCTATTTATTTATTTTGTCTAATTAGGCTTTTATTTGTTTAATTATCGACTGCTTGCCATGTTCAATTTGCATGACTTTATTTTAACTTCGCATGCGAATGACTAGATATAATTTATTCTGTAACGTATTTCTCAGTAGATAAATTAGTACAGATAATTAGAGTTTAATTCGAGATACTCGTTTTATCCTTTAATTGGCTGAACTCTGCTGACTATCTACTTTGAGTGAGTGCATGTTCCAAAGGCTTGATGCACCATTTTGATATTCCAATGTGGCGACTGACGATGATGCCCATGGCGATGGAAGCTCATTGGGGCTTGGTGATTGAAGGCTGACGTCCAATCCGGTCCATTTTTGAGTATCCGATCCACATGTCGGAGTTACTTTCTTTAAATGTCGCATTTATAGATTTGGATTGCATGTGCTTATTCCAGTCTTTATTTGGCATATTTGTTTGATTGAGTGTCTATCATAACACCGTCTTTTGAAAAATTACCTATTAATCGCTTTCCTGGATGCTAGGTCAAGGGTAAATAGGTAATTGCACGAAATGATAGAAAAATATCATGCATGATCATTTAGCACTGGTTAGATACCTAGTAAACTTAAAATGATGTGCATAATGTGTGGTCACCTTAGATAATATTAACTGGCTAGGTACCGAAAGGGTGCTGATTATCTAGTTAGCGTAAACAAGTCCCCGAACTTAGAAGCTCTAGTTGCGTAGGAATCGAGATAACACTCATGTATCTCGATTGGTTTCTAGCCGACCCTAATAGGCTAGTGGTGACTCTTAATAGCATTTTAGTTTGCTGATCAATAAAAAGAAATTCAAAGTCACGCGAGGTAGGACTTGGGAGAGTCCGCGCCATTGACCGATGGCAATACCTCTAAACCCGCTGAACCCTCGAGGGAGGTTTCAGACAGATCGCGACAGCGGTCCGAGCCGGTTTTCGGGCCCCACGCGGCGGCGCTCTTCCACGAGCTCAGGGATGTCGGAGATAGGTCTAAGGAGGCCGAAGGAAGTGGCGGTGAGCGGCGGGGGGCGGCCGGCTTGGCCGGATCTGAAGAAAATTCGAACCGGATTCCAAAACAGGGGTCGGTGGCCTCCGAGGCTGCTCGCTGCGGCTCCGGCGGTCAATTGGCGGCGGGGTGGCTACGGCTTGGTGGTGAGGAGGTTGGGGGATGTCGGTGAGGTGGTGGTAGGCGGCGGCGACGCCGCACGACTCACGGAGGAGGAGGAGTCGGCTCGGGTCGGGGGTCGAAAACAGGGCAGAGGGTTGCTCGGGCTTCCTCACAGCCATTCGGCGACCTACGACGGTGACGGCTTGACGACGGGAGCGGCGGGTGGTCGGAGGAGGCGTGAGGTGGTGGGGGCGTGGAGGGGCGGCTGAAGAACAACAGAAGCAAAGAAGAAGGAAGAAGAAGGAAGAAGAAGAAAGAAGAAAGAAGAAAGAAGAAAGAAGCATACGACAGCAGGGGAAGGTCCACGAGGGGAAGAGAGAGAGTGGTGGGAGAGATGGTGGGGCCCACAATGAGGACTTTTGGGGCAATTTTATCCATTAGTGCACAAATAATTGAGGGGCATTTTGGTCTTTTGGCATTTTAGGACATAACGAAATTTGGTACACTGAACGAAGGGTGTTTTTGGTAATTTCAGAGGTTAGGCTTGGTCAGAATCAGGCTCGGGTCGCGAGGATTAAAATCCTAATTCACGGCGACTACGAATTTCGAACCTAATCTAAACCGACTGAAATTTCAGAAATCGTCCAATTATCGTCTCTTCAGTCCTTTCAATCCGATATATTTTATCAACTGAATTTCAATATTAACTTTTTTTTATTGAATTCAGGCACTTTACCAAAGTCGGATTTTCAGGGCGTCACACTAGGTCCATCGCATTCACAGTTCGATGAGCGACATGTGCGTTTCAACTTAATTGTGTAACTTAATTCTTTCACCCGATATGAATAATATAGAGGTGAGCATGTAGGTCATATGCCTGATAAAAATCTTTTCTTTCCTATCATTAGCTAAGGCTGCGTATGGTAACGTTTCTGTTCTCGAAATAACTTTTGAAACAGAAATATTTGTTTCTGTTTTTATTCCCAGCAACGATTTTTGGGAACAAAAACAAGTTTGGTAACTGCAAAAAAATTATGTTCTTGGATAAAAAAAGACAGAAGCGCATTTGGTAACTACATAAAATCTTTGTTCTTGGAACAAAAAAGAAAAGTAAAGAAACATGTTTTTCTGAATTTTTAAAATTTTAAGAGGCCAAATGAAAAGGAAATTAAAATTAAAATATGGACTATTTTATGCATTTTTCTAACCTCGAATATTGTTTTTCTGATTTTTGGCTATTTTTATAATTAAAATAAATGCGAAAAAATGTCAAAAATTATGAAAAATATTTTTTGTTCAAAATTAGTTCCTAAGCTAGGTCAAAGCTTTCAAGGTTGATTTTGTAATTTTATGAATTATTTTGGTATTTTTAATTAATTTCTAAAGTAAAATGATCAAAAATCAGGTGTTAACATCGTGTAAGAACAAAAGATAAGAGAGTGTATTAAAAAAATTATTTCCAATTGTTTCTAAAAAATGTTTCAAATGTGATTCTAAAAAGTGTTCCAGCAACACATAAGCAATTTTTTTTTTTGTTTCTGCACCAATAGTATTTCTGTTTCTCAAAAGTGTTCCTGGAACACTTTGGGAATATTGTTTTATCATACGTGTTTTTTGGAGCGTTGCCGTACGCAGCCTAAGTCATCGAGATTTTTCTCGCGGATAAGGAATTGAACTCGTCGTGCCATGCTCGTGCGAATCCAGATTGCCTAACTTTTCCTTAGAAGGTTAGGCACCTAACCTTGCAATCCGGGCTGTTCATTTTTGGACGGACGGCCCAGATTTCCTATTTTTAGGGAGTGATTTTTTAAATTTTTTATGTATATTTTTATTGGTAATAATCTGGGTCATCTATGCATAACACGGGCGGCTCAGATTGCAAGGTTAGGGCCTACCCTTCTAAAAAAAAGTTCAGATTGCAAGGTTAGGGCCCACCCTTCTAAAAAAAAGGTTAGGCAATCCCATTGCTGCTCGCGATTGTGCACATATTCAGCATTCCCGCCGAATTCGAAAATTTGGAGGGACGGAAAGCGCTTCGAATTTAGAACTTCAGCCTTTGATTATCCGCACTTTTGTGGCTGCGACCTTCCCGTGGAGTAATTATGGCGTGGTTAATTGGCCGCAAGCAATTGGCTCGAAATCAAAGCTGAAGGGAGGCAAGGCAATTATTTTGCCACCTGTCATGTTCTCGTGAGATTGACCTACTCCAGTTGGTCGTTCGCCGTGGGCCCCTCACCGCCCCCGCGCCCCCTCGCCTCGGCACGTGAAAACGTGCCCATGAATAAAGCGCTCCCCACCCGGATAAAAACCACTCTCGAGAGGAACACCTCATCATATTTATGTACAATACTCACTTTAATATTAATATTTTTTAATCACTCAAGTGCTAATTTATTTAAATAATAATTAATGAAGTGCCAATTCCAATGAGATCGCTGAAATTTCTTACCATTAACACTGAAATGATTATTTTTATCCAATTTGGCACTAAAGTGATTATTTTTTTGGATCACTTAAGTGTCAATTTTTTTTCCAAAATGATTATTTAAGTGCCGACTCCGGTGAGGTCGTCGAAATTTCTTGTCATTTGCACTAAAGTGATCGTTTTTTCTCCAATTTAGCACTTAAGTGATATTGAAAAAAAAATATTAACACCAAAGTGAGCGTCTTACACAGATATTGACACTTGAGGTGTCCTTATGTCAAACGCTTTTCCTTTTCGTCCTTTTCGTAAATGCCCAAGCATGTTTTGGGGGTGGCATTAGGGTTGATTTGTGTCACTTAACAAGCAATCCCGAAATCCGAACCTCTCCTCCAGAGGATAGTTAGGGCAATGCAAGTCCTCTCTATATTCTTTTATGCAAAAAAAAAAAAAACTCCATCTGATCACCACAGGTCCTCTCTTCCCTTGAAAATGTGTATCGGCGTATCTCTTGAGCACGGATTTAGGTTCAGCCTTAATAGGAGAATAACATGAGTTTATTCTCTACTTCACAATGAATTTTTCTTTCCCAACCTACCGAAGGAACTAATCATTTCACAAAAAAGATTTTTAGCTAGATTTAAGGATTTTTTTTTAACAAGAACCTCAAATTATGCTCATTGGGGGCACATTTACCTTGAATTATTTCTTGTGACGCTAAAAATCCCTAACTATGTCAATTGCGAAATATTTACCCTCCGTCACATTTCCATCCAAAATCACCGTTAAAAAGCTGACGTAAATCTGATATGACACTTTTGCAGCCAAGTGGGTCTGTTGATCGTCTACTCCAGTGCTTTGTGTTAGTAATTTTCATCGTTAGATACTATTCATCATCTTCGATCGCTTGGCCAAATTCCTCCGGTGCTCTTGCTTCGTTGCCTTCTGCTACATGGATGTCCGCAACGCTTGCTTGACCACCCGTGAGCTTCGAAGTTAGAGGTTAGATCCTCAAGCCGAGTTTCGAGCAGCCGTGGCAACCTTGAGCTTCGAAACTTGGTCTTGGCGGCTCGCGACTACCCTCAAGCTTCAAAGGCCGAGGTCAGACCCTCAAGCCAAGCTTCGAGCTAGAGCGGTCATGTCGGCTGCGAGCTTCGAAGCTTGGCCTTGGCAGCTTGCGACCACTTGTGAGCTTCAAAGGTCGACGTCAAACAAGCCAAGCTTCGAGCTGAAGTGACCATGGAGGCCACTCCATCTCAAAAGCTTTGCCATGGAGGCTTGCCACTAGTCTAGTGATTTGTGTCATCCAAAGCAAGCCTAGGAGAATCAGGGGTCTTAATTTGGAGTCCAACATTTGAAAATGATCCGTCTGCCTTTTTATTGTCATGTCGAGTGAGTAAAAAAGTGCTCAACAATGGAATTATTTAACCCCTTTTTCATAAGTGGAAGTGCACTTATACAGGTCGTCGAAGAGAGCTACTTTAAAAGTTGATTACCAACCTTGAGTTTTTCATAACATGTCGGACCACCTTTGAGTGTTGGAAAGATTCTAGTGATAAAAGAACAATGGACATGATCTCATATCACACCAGACTATTGAGTGAAGACTGAGGTCGTGGAGATACCAGACTTTGCAGCCGGAGACCCTAGCCTAGCACTGCGGGAGAGGTGATCCGGCGATGAGGAGAAGCGATGATTGTGAAAAAAAACTTGATTCTTCTTGTGTCTGCTCATTTGAGAAATCCTATCCAGGTCTATCACACCTCCTCCACTAGAATATTTTTATCCATGCTATATTCCCTCTATATCCAATTTATCCTATATTGTATATCTTCCAAACATAAGATATGATAGAAATATATCAGGATGACCAAACACAGCCTTAATGTCGTGTTTGGTCGTTTGGATTATAGAAAATTTCATCATATGTTTGGTGCAATTAAAGATAGAGTTCAAAGTCATAAAAAAT
This sequence comes from Rhodomyrtus psidioides, assembly GCA_021437785.1. Taxonomy (NCBI): domain Eukaryota; kingdom Viridiplantae; phylum Streptophyta; class Magnoliopsida; order Myrtales; family Myrtaceae; genus Rhodomyrtus; species Rhodomyrtus psidioides. Next base: position 3,473,760 of record JAILYB010000015.1, on the reverse strand, counting down.
CTCACTTGTCTCCCTCAATATCCACATCTCACCTCGAGAACTCCCTCACGAGCGTCGTCAAACGCACTCAATTCTATCTTTCATCTCCTTCGTCGTTAGCTTCACTAGATCCATCGCCATCGTCACTTCCAGGTCATAGTTCTCACTCAGCTTCACCGCATCAGAGGTGATTTGAACTTGGTGAAGGAGAGCCTCAGGTCGCCAAGGGCGTCGCCGACTGATCGAGGGAGTCAACGGGCGCAAGCGCAACCGATCAAATGGGGGCAGTAGCGGCCGATGCGAAGGTGAATGGTGCGATTGGGTTTGTGGACATTGCGCGCGAAACCGGGTCGCCATTATGTTGGGGTTGTCCCACATCGGTTGTGGAAGGGGCTGGTGGTCGATTTATAAGTGTGAGGGAAAGTCTCAACCTTTGAGCTAGCTTTTGGATTGAGAGAAGCTCAAGACCACCCAACACGCACTTGACATCAAAGTCGTAATTAAGGGGCGAAGAGGAGGTGGACAAAGATCCACTAGTGGATGGTGCTAAGGGGGCAAGCAATAGGGTGGACACGCCTCTGCTGTGGACGGCTATCTCGAAGGATCTGAGAAGATGCGAGCTCTTTCAATAGCCACAGCCACGTGGCGTACAATTTCGCATTTTCCCCCTCGATCTTTGGGACTCGATCGGCCGGCCGGCGATAACGATCGGCATTGATCGGAGTTGACAACATTGCGCGGTGCTAAAAAAAAATGACTACGATGAGTTTTCCTTGTGATGATCCTCACGCGGGTGGCTAGCGAAGCCGAACGCACGGAAAAAATAAACTGCTAAGTTATGCTTAAAATTTCTTATCCGATCCAAATTTATCCCACGCTCGAATTTCTTATCCGGCGCTCTATCCGGACATATTCGAATTTCTCCGATCCATTGATCGAGTCAGACTCCGGAAAAATGTCTGAATTCCTAATCACATTCAACAAAGAGACTCTTCGGTTCATCGTGAATTATTCACGGACTCACGGTACGAGGGAGGACCGAAGGCATCAAAGAGCGAGAACAATCCACCACACGCGATTGAACCCAAAAAAAAAAAAAAGAAGAAAAAAGAAAGGAAAGAAAGGAAAATCCCACCATAAAATGAATGGCACGTACCATTCAACGACGAGGGACTGAAAAATCACGACCTCATGACGTCATAATTCCCGTTTCGTTTCGTTCGGCGTACAATATATTTGCGTCTATATGATAAAATATAATAAGGACAGCATAGAAACGAAAAGAAAAAGCAATAATTAATTTCCATTTTTTTGGAGTCATTTGACTGGGAGGTAGTGGTTCCTTCCTTTGTCCATGCAGAGATTGAACGAATCATCGTCCACCCGTGATAGATAGAAAGTAATTGTACGACCCATTCTTTCTATATTTAATTTATTATTATTATTATTTTTTTAACTTTCACGACTAAGAAGAGCACTTTGCAAAGGCACATCGAAACCACAAAAAAAAAAAAAAAGTTTGTTAGCAAAGTGGACTGAAAATGCGAGGACGTGATTTCTCTATGGCTCTATTTTGGTAAAATCGATTTTTTATTGGTGTGAGAAAATTCGAAATCACCGTCGTCCTCATGAATTAGGTGAAGGGCATTTTCTTACGTGTCGCTACCCCATTGGCCATTGGGTAGTTGGCCGTCAGTAAAATAAAACAGTTAAAAAAAACAGCAGTGGAACCATCGTTGACCATAGTCCACCCAACCCAATAATTACCACATCACCACACACACACACACACACACACACTCTCTCTCTCTCTCTCTCTCTCCCCATGTGACTTGCAGGGCTCTCGAATAAAAAGAAGGCGAAGAACGCCAAAAACACACGAAGACGGAAGCGAAAAAAGCGAGCTGGACCAATTCACTGCTCACCAGCTCGAACGCCAGCAGCAGCAGCAGCCAACCGCCGTTACTGCCCCTCAGGTACTCCTCCCCGGAAGAAAGCCTCACCGCTTCGCCTTCGACGGCGATGCGTTTCTCATCTTCCACTTCACCGACTACATTCTCGCCGTCGCTTTTTTTTTCCCTCTCCCCGCCCCGATGGGGAAATGCCGTTTCGCGGCACGCCGAGCGATGTACTCGGACTCCGGTTCGTGGCCGAGACATTCCGATGCGGAAGCGTTCCGATCGGTCTCTCGGCCGGATTGTCTCTTGCTTGAGATCCGATCTACCTCCTCCTTTACTATACGCGGGCAGCGAAAGTACCGCGTTGTCTTGTTGCTTTGGTTTGGCTGATTTTATTATGGAACTTCTGTATGAGCTATTGGAGTAGCATTTGACCGACTTTCTCGAGGTGTTGTGGTCGTCGATTGTCGCTTGATACTGTCCTGCGATGAGAGGAAGAGGCTAATCAGAAGTACTACATTCGTGGATAAAGAGAGGAGAGCGACATATGTAGCTTCTATGAGTTATGCTGGTGCATAATAATCTGCTTGGAGCTGATTTTGGAGTATTGTTTCTAAGTTCGTTTGTGTCCTATTATTAGGTTGCTGTTGCTTTGCAAGGCATCTTCGAACTGGACTGAAATGGATCAGGTATGCATGCTTAATGTTGTTTGATTCTATAATTTTGTCTTTCTGATGCCGTTCCTCCTGCTTTTACAGATATATTAATTGCAGTCACTAGTTTTATAATTATGGATATCTCCATGGATTTTTTGTTTGACAGTATGAGAAGATCGAGAAGATTGGGGAAGGAACTTATGGGGTGGTCTATAAGGCTCTTGATCGCTTCACCAATAAGACGATTGCTCTGAAGAAAATTCGATTGGAACAGGAAGATGAAGGAGTGCCGAGTACTGCAATCAGAGAAATCTCTCTGTTGAAAGAAATGCAGCACGGAAACATTGTCAAGTATGTGATGTTCTCCTAGATTTTCTCTTCTTTAAGTGACCATATAGATTTGTTGATTGTTTTTTTTTTCAAGCTGTACCGAGGAGATATGCCGTTCTTACATTTTTTTTTAAATCAAATTGGAATGTATTTGATACTTGAAGACTGGTCCTTACCATCATATTCCGATGCATTCAGCATCTCTGGGAAGTTGCATAGTTGAGGTTGTTCTCATATCAATCTCACTGGATTCTGCGCTATTGCTCCTTTAGCATATTCTTTTGCCTTAAGTGCTTAATTCTATACTTTATTACCAGGAACTTCAAACCCCGTAGCCAGTTTTTTAACAGATTCACATCTTGTGAATCAAACAATGTCAGTGATTGAAAGCCAAGTAAGCATATGGATATATTTGCATAAAAAGAACAGTTCCACATGCAAGCACTATCAAGGAAAATGAGATGGACTACATATCTTTGTTTCAACATTGGGTGTGGTCGCCTTTTGTTACGAGGACTCCATTAATCATATGTCTAATTCCGATATCTGGTCTAATCTTGGATCACTAGTGGGAGGGCCATCCTTCGAGTAAAACTTAGGGCTTGTGGGAGCTGTAGGGTAGAAGGATAATATTCATCCATGTGGGTGCTTACTGCATCTCATTTCATCAGGATGTGACTTGGTCTTAAGGTGCTCATGGTGGCTATTAGCTTTCTTCTGGTTAACTGGGGAGGCGAGTATCTTCCAAAATCCCCTTTTCTTAAATAAGTCAATGCATCCAACTGGTGAAGGTGATGGTAAAACTCAAAAATATGAAAAGCAAATCTATGGGAGACGTGCTTTTCTCCTAGGAGTGTTTGAAGAGGTGACATGAACTTACTTAACTAGCCTTCTTCAGCTATTTTAAGTAAGTTCATAACAAGTACCCTTTTCAAGCACTGTCCGTTACAATTTCTCCTTGGTTTAAGGAGGTTTCTTACATTAGATATTAGGCGAAAAAAGAGGATTTCATTAGACTGAGCATGTAGTAGCTCTACATCCTTTGATGATATAACTGGCATTACCCTGTCTATGTCTGTCATGGAAAATTCACGCTATTTGGATGCTTCTTGTAGCTTCTTGTGAATGCATGATGCTGTCAATAACAATAAATTGATTCATTAGGTCACTTTTCTGTAGTTCTGGACTTTGTAGAAAAGGAGATTGATCAATGCTTATATGTGAAAAAAAATTTAGTTCACTTCAAATAATATGCAACTTCTATTTGGGATGTCTTTGTTATGGTTTTATCATAATATAGCTCATACACTTATGAGTTGCAGGTTGCAGGATGTAGTGCACAGTGAGAAGCGTCTTTATCTAGTTTTTGAGTACTTGGACTTGGATTTGAAAAAGCACATGGATTCTTGTCCAGAATTTTCTAATGACACCCGCACGATAAAAGTGAGTGAGCTCTCTTTCCCTCGGGGAGTTTTATGCTCTGTGTAATTTTCATTATGGTCTCGTAAACTTATTTAAGCTTTAATTTACAGAGCGATATTGCAGTAATTTATCTTGGTTCTTTTTGTTTGGGTGTGCTATCTTCTGGATGGTCCATGCCTATAATACCATGTTTTAGTGTGATTTCACCTTGGCTTCTCAGAAAACCTAATCTTGTTAGGATGACTGGACCTTCTTTTTTGGACTGAATCACGGGTTAGTAAGGTATGAAAACATCCCACCTATTAAGTTGACAACTATCTATGAAGAATAATGTTCTTACTTATTATAATCTTCTTATTTGGCTCTTTATTTTATAATTCATCCAAGTGTTAAATTAACATGGGCATGATTGGCAAAAATGAGGGTGTAAGTGCCAAATAGAGCTCACTAAAGCTTAATGTGGCTCCATAATATCTAGAGCGATCTAATACTGACAACATTTGCAGTCGATCCACAGTCCTCTTTGGATGAGGCAGATGATTTTTGGATCTTTGAGCTCTTTTAAGCATTTGCTTATTTTGTTGTTTTTTTTGGTAAAGAAAGATTTGCAACAAGAAATACTTGCTTATTTTGTTGTTAGTCTAGGCTCTACTCATTATTCCTTCTGTCTATGTAGATTGAATTGAATTCTCAATTCGATTGTTTAACATTTTCGTAACATAGCAAATTGCTCGCTGCAGATGTTCCTTTATCAAATCCTGCGTGGCATTTCCTATTGCCATTCTCATAGAGTTTTACATCGAGATTTGAAGCCCCAGAATTTGCTGCTAGATCGTCGTACTAATTCATTGAAGCTAGCTGATTTTGGGCTGGCCAGGGCTTTTGGTATTCCTGTTAGGACATTCACCCATGAGGTATTTTAAGTTGTTTTTCTGCCATGATTCAGCCACGAGTTCAGGACACTGCATGAACAGTATGATGCAATGTCTTTCACATCATGAAGCATTGAAGATATCCATACTTTGCTCTTCTCGCACAGCCAAGAAAGAATTTGCGAGTAATAAATTGTTCTGACTTTCTTTTGTCCATACTCATGTTGGGCTAGAAATTGCTTCGAAATTTGTTTCGGGCATCCTAATTCCTAATAAGTTTCCACCTACTCTCGTTCCTGCCGAAAAACTCGCAGATGGTTCAGGAGAACATAATGACATCTTTGGTAAAAACAGGAAACTTAGTCTTTATGGATTTTTATGCTCGCATTAATGGTACAGGCCCATGAATGTATAACCATTGGAATCAGTGGTATCTTGTTAGGACATTTGCAGCAAACTAAGGTCATCTAGCCTAACCATTTTCATGAATAACTCTCCAAATATTTTCTGTGGGTCTTTCTTTCTTGCCGGCTTTCTTATACTTTTCTTATATGCTTCTTCGTGCAATTGGATCAATAGATAACCCACACACAAGGGAGCAAGCTTCTCTAAATTGCCATATCATGTGCACTGTTTATGTTTATTTCGTTTTTGTTATGTTTCCCTGTAGGTGGTGACTCTATGGTATAGAGCTCCTGAGATACTCCTCGGATCCCGCCATTACTCAACACCCGTTGACGTGTGGTCTGTGGGTTGTATATTTGCAGAGATGGTGAACCGGAAGCCACTATTCCCTGGGGACTCTGAGATTGATGAATTGTTTAAGATATTCAGGTGCTGCAGTCTATCTAAGTTTCGAGAATCTTTTTCTCTTGCCTTTTCTTTCTAATCGGATCCTCTAGTTTGTCTAGTTGCGCTCTTATCTGCTACTATTTGGTCAGAAATCAATTACAAAAGTAGAGAGTGGGCGTATGATATTTATGCATCTGAAGAGCATGCTTTTATTATGCACCTTAAAATAGCCTTGCACATGCTTTTGTCATGAAATAAAGCGCAAATTGATTGAGCTAATTAGAATTCGCGGATTACAGTTACTTTCAATGATCTATCCAATAGATTAATACATTGAAAACGAGACATCGCTAAATTTTGTCTTTTCCTAGTTAGCTTACATCTAGCTTGCATCGATGTATATTCATTTTAGATAACGACGCCTCGGTCATGGCCTAGAACACCCTAAATATCTCCTCTTGTAAAGGTAAGCTCTGTTTATTAATGCTGCATAGTCTTGAGGAATCATAGATGCGTTACCACTGCTGTCCTCCCTGTAGTTCAGCATTCTCCAAAATGCAGACTATCTTATTGACTTGAAAGTTGGAAGATCAAGTTAGTCGTTAAGAAAATGCCATGAAATTCGTACTCCTTTTCCGTTTGCCTATAGACTGGAACATGACATAGATTGTTAAGTCCATCAATTAATTATGGTTGCCACCTTGATTCCTTTTATTTTTTGTTGGTTGAAGAATAATGGGCACGCCAAATGAGGATTCATGGCCTGGAGTGGCTTCTTTGCCTGATTTTAAATCAACCTTCCCTAAGTGGGCTCCACAGGTACCGGTCTTGTCTGCTGTTTTCAGAGGAGATTAAGAACTATCCATGGTTATTTGAAAAATTAACATCATGCACTTTATCTGGCAGGACCTACAAACTGTTACGCCGAATCTTGATCCAGCCGGAGTCGATATTCTTTCTGTAAGTTGACAAAATTCATGCATGTGTTGCGGAGCTTTTAATGATCCCGCCAAGAATAGGAAGGAAAGCATTTCTTTAGTATTTAATCTCCACTAGGCAGATAGCACACCTGAATGAACAAATTTACAAGTTTTTCACTCAGAGGAAATCTAGTTGCTAGAAATCTGCTTTCATAGAATAAATGTTAGGCAAGCCAGAAGGGACTTCAACTGTAACATGGTTAAATGCCGGGATAAGTGCAGAAACAGGACTCAATTGGGCCTTTCTTAAAACCTCAACTTATCAATTGAAAATAAATCACCGATGACCAAAACATCGAGTCCTGTTTCTGCACTTATCCGGTTAAATGGCTAATGCTTTAGGTTCATTCACAATTGACAACACCCAGCGTTTGCAAAGATCGGCTAGAAAATTCTTCGTGCATCTCTGATTGCGTTCCTTGATAGGCACCGTGGTCTTTACACTGTTGATCTTATTTTATGTTTTGCTATTTTTATATCAGTGAACCTGTAAAAACTGGTAATGGATCCATCCTCTACTGAAAATTGTAGACGAGGTTGGAGATCATGTCTCGTTTGTTGTCCTGAACCAATGGAACGAAATGTATCAAGTGATATTAAATTGCCAATCCAGCATTCTTATTACTGATGCAACTGCTGGATTCCAGAAAATGCTCTGCATGGATCCTAGAAGAAGAATAACTGCCAAGGTCGCTCTTGAGCATGAATACTTCAATGACGTTGGCGTCGTACCGTGAAAATCGTTGCTTTACTAACTCGGTGAGGCATGTCTATATGGAGTTTGTAGCATATTAATGGGTTTTGATGGTGTGAAATGTGAATCTTTGCAATTCTTAACCGCAATTACTTGAGTCAAATACTGAGTCCTGTTGCACTTGAATTTTGGATGTCTTAGCGAGCAAAAGTTCATGTCTTATCTCTTTGCGTCCAACTTACCTCATGGACTCCTTTCGTTTCTTTTTATTGCCGTTCTTTTGTTTGAGTTTTCATTATAAAAAGGAAAAATGCAAATTCATTTTCATCTATTCTTTCACGGATTCCGCTAATATGACAGTGTGACAATATAACGATGGAATGCTAGGCATAAGATCAGATGTGGGTCTCACCATGATTGCTATATATCTTTGGCTGTTCATGTTCATAACACTCGGCGGTTGAGATTTTACTGTCAGCTTCTCAAATTCATTCTTTTACACTGTGTGATTTACAGCAGAGCTTCTGAGGGAAAACGTAAGGCCTGCTTATTACCAGCAGTTAAAAACGAAATTCAAGGTACTGCATGCCCTAGCACTTTTTTTTTCTGATTAAAAAAAAAAACTGATAGTGTTCTTGAAAGAATCAAAGGAATAAAAGCCAATTAGAGATTGGCGACTTCGGCCCAGAAGAAGTCGTCATATCAGTACGTCATACGGTATTAAAGGGCGAATGCTGTATGGCCTGCCAATGAGAGAACTAGATGTCATTAGACTATTGATGAATTAAATGAAGTAGTCAACGTAATCATGTTTTGAAGTACTAGAGAAAAGAAACGTCTTATCATTTACCAAAGAATATCTAGTATTCTGGCCAATGCGTTTCGAGTCTCCAGCTATCGCGTCATAACTTCTTCTTCTTTTTTTGTCACTTGGTCGAGAACGCGTCTCGTGGCAAAGACTCGGCAAAACCCAGCCATAGCAGGTCAACGTTGACCTCTCTGGCTTGATCATATTACCCTCCCACTCTCCTTCAGCCTTTAGGGATCCATTAGAACCACTTTTCATCCGAGAGAGAGAGATGGCTGAGCTCACCTATGACTCGCACACCCACCACCCGAGCCACCCTCACCCCCTCGAGCTCTCCGACCTCTCAAACTCGCCCATGCATGCTGCCACCGCTGCCTTCCACCCGCTGTGCTCCGGTTGCAAGTACGGAGCCTCAGGACACACCTACACATGTAAGCCCTGCAACTTCGCCCTTCATGCACCATGCGCCAATATGCCACCCCTCATCACCCATCCGGGCCATGAAAAGCACCCTCTCAAGCTCCTCACTGCCCCTGCTTATCCCTCCGGCCGGTTCATCTGCAATGGGTGCCGCCAACAAGGTAGTGGCTTCAGCTACCACTGTGCCGAGTGCAGGTTTGATCTGCACATACTCTGCGCATCAAAGCCCTTGCGAATCCACGACCAGTCTCACCGTCACGAGCTCCATCTTGCTTTTAACTGTCCGTACGAGACAAGAGGGTTTAAGTGCAACGTTTGCAGTGCCACGGGGGGCGATCACTGGCTGTATCGCTGCAGTTCCTGTAATTTTGACGTGCATTTAGAATGTGCCGTCGTCGCTAGGGCTAGGCCTGCTCAGGTGGTACCGCCAGCATCTCAACAGGCATCATACCCGGTGGCCCAACCGCCGGCTTACATTGCTTCGGGATTCAACCATCAGCACCAATATCAAACTCACACGGTTTTAGGGCAAAGATACATGCAAGGAGTTCTACATAACCCCAACGATATGAATATAGGGAGTTCTCAACATCAAGCGCAACCCGCTATCAGGCCATGGGCTGCCGCGTCCGGAGCTTTTCCAGTGGCGGCAGCAGCCACACAAGGTTTGGTCGGGGGCGTCGCCCAACAGGTCGGTCAGAGCCTCACTCATTTTGTGATGGATAGCGGCGACAACGGCGGCGGCGGTATCTTTGATGTTTCTTCTTTTCTGGACTTTTCATAAGTTGTCCACGGCCATAGGCCGGGTGACAACTGAGGGCTGGTTGACTTGAATTGGATCGACCTTAAAAAGAAATCCTACGTAGGTTCTGGGTTCTGCCTGTAAATTTTGTGTGTTTGGAGGTCCTCCTTATGTTGTTGATGCGTACTCATTAAAATAATGAAGTCTGCTGTGATTCTTCTTTATTTACATGAATATGACTTGAGATTACAAGTTTCCTAAGTAATTTCCTTCACCTTGACAACCAGTCGAGGCAAAATCTTAGTCCATTGCGTTCTCCTGTTTAAGTTCCTCAGCCAGCTTCGTTGTGCTGCCAAGAAAGCCCCAGCACGCTGGTCACCCCCGCAGTAGGAGCCTCGTTAGTACTTAGTAGTACTTTTGGTCATTTTGCCGGGCAGGATTCGGCAACGATTTTTACGCGGATCCGCCAGTGGAATTCTTGCTGCAACTTCTCCGTCCTCTAAATGGTAAGGTTTAGTGGACTTCTCGCAGCGGTGAAACTGGCCCACGTCGCCGCAATCCAAAACACTTCATTGAACCATTCAATCGATAGGAGCAACGAAAGGCATGCGCCAAGGGCAAGGACATTGTTAGTCACCAGGAATTCCTTGTTGAAGACCACAAGTTTTAAATATCTATCCCCTAACATTGCAATAGAAGCAGTCCCACGAACTGGTTTTGTAGACAGACGATCAATCATACTTTGAAAAATAAAAAAAGGAAAGCTGCTAGCCTGACAGTTTGACGGTATTGTTAGTTATTTTTTACCACATGATCTCTCAATTAACTCGTGTTTTATGCAAAACACGAGGTAAATATGTGTGGATCTATGATTGAGATTGTACTATCCTTGATAATGTTGTTAGGGAAGCATTTCCCAAAATAATAATAATAATAATAATAACTTCTTGTTCTCTTGGTTTGTAAAAGTTCATTACGTAGCAAGTTCACAAAACAAATCTTATCTCTTAATGGGATTCATCATCAGTGAGCCCAGTTCTAGATCAAACCCGTCGACAATATTTATTTCAAAACCTCTTGTTAATCGGAAAAGTTATGCGTCTAAAGCTTCTCCTTTGACCAGTTCTACAATGATGACATGTATGCCCTCAAGGGGTAATCTTAGTTTCGCGAAAAAAATAAATAGTTTAAAAATTCATTTTAAAAAAATTAAGCTTTTGTATCGCTTTCAAAATGAATAAATGAAAAGAAAAAAAAATCATCGTCCACGAAAATATTTAAACATCGATTGTTTTCAACGATGAAAAATATTATTTATTGGCAATTAATTCAAGCGATACAAACAAATGCTTTCCCCACTTCGTGCAAGATCGTTGGACATGGCTTTGGTTCTTCTATGCTTCTAGCTTCGTTTGTTGGGGATGACTATTCACTACCGTCTTCGAAATTGCAAAGCGACGAAATCCACGAAAATTCAACACCTTTCTTCGGAGAGGAACACACAAAAGTGACAAAACGCCCGGTGCTGTAACGATTTGGTCAAATTTCGACTCGCGTTTTATCTAGAATGTATGGACGCGAGCCTTTTCATTGTAGATAAATAAATAAAAGAAAAAAGCTTACATGATAGTATAACTAGGGATGGGGCAAAAAAACCATGATTCAACCAAACCAAACCGGACCGTACCCAACCGGCTGATTTTGGATCGTAACCGACGGGTACGGTTCGGTTCTCGGTTCCAATTTTCCAGAACCGGCGGGTACTGGTTCGATTTTCGATTTCGCGTGGGAACCATCCAACCGGTCTTTTATATAATTTACTGCATTTATGATTTGCTAGATGTGAAACACTACATTTGATCTCTTCCTCCTAGTTTACTTCATTGATGTTGATAATACAAATTCACTCTAATGGTACTCAACTCAAGGGCGTAATTCATTTGCATTGTCGTGACCATATTTCCTCCCTATTATGAAAAAGCTACCAAATAACGTGACAACTACGCTAAACTTCTTCTTTTGCTTTGTGGGGGGGGAGATATTTCAAAAAAAGAAAAAAAAACTAGATAAAATTAGTGGACATTATTAAAATTATTGCGTTCATACTATATAAATGCTAAGGTACATATAGTGAAAATTTAAAGGTAATTACCACTACTCACTATACTTTTGGCTTCAAAACCCTATGAAAAAACTGAAAATTTTTACAAGAAAAGTTACGACCTCCAAACTCCAAAAAATGATCATAACATTAAGAAAAGCTTATGACAAATCAAGGTAAAATATAACTTCTTTATAGAAAATTCGGTAGAAAATCGTAACCGGGATCCATCTGGATCCCGGTTGGATCCATGAAACGAGCGGGTAGTTCACGGTTCGCATTTTGCGGAACCGGTTCCTAGTGGGTGGTTCTCAATTCTTGAGTAAAATCACCCATCCTATGAACCGATCACCTATAAGTATAACAGTACTGTCGGTTATTTCTAACTCCATAGATTAACGAATCATCACCGCGTGTTTTGCATAAAGTACACATTAATTAAAAAATCGCGAGTTCAGAAATAATGACAGTACTGTTAGACTGTCATGCTAGCAGGAGCACATGTAAAGGGAAAGTTAGGAAATTGATAGCAAGGGCGGCGAGGGTCGGAGTCAAAGTCGTACATTGTTGAAGGCGATTTTGGTCATTTCATTCTCATCGCTTCTCTCATTAGTTTTTTTCTTTTTTCCTTCTAGGTTGGCGCTATTTTCTTATCCATCCCAAACCTTCTAACAGAAATTCAAGATATTGGCTTGCTTGCCTAAACAAAGAGTGAAAGCAATTAGGAAAAAAGAAAATTGGGGGAAATTTCTTTGGTGGTCATAAGCTGACCTCCTCACCGACCGACTTCGAGGCAAAATCCTTTTGAGTTCTCACAAGTTCTATCAATTTTGCCTCGGACATAGTTGAATATCTCCTCCTCGAGGTTACTTTTCTCTCAAAATCACCGTTACATGTTTAAATAACGAAAAAGAGTACCTATTTTTTTTCACTTGGGATAGGAAAACGAGTCCGATATGTCTTCGATGCCATTACGGATCGCACGATTTGGGACGTTTTGAGGATGTGGTTCGTACTCCCCATCGACAGGAAGGCAAGAGGCTTTTATAGCTTAGATAAAGGCATGAATAGCTTCGATCCGCCCTTAGGGTTTTATTGTACCGTCTATGTATAATCTGTTCCTCTTATACTTTGGGAGTGGGTGGTGCTAATTATAATGAAATTATTTGCTTGGATGTAACACTAGTTAAAGGGCGTATCACACCTTTTTTTCCCCCTCGCATTTTTATCTCTATGCCGCCGTTTCTGCGCGCCTAAACCTAATAGGACCGTCGGTCCTCTGCTTTGTGTGTTGTTTGCAAGCTCGATTCGAACCGAGGTCGAGCGGGCGACGAGTTCGAAACCTTCCCCGATTAGTGGGAGGCGACCCGTCTCTTGAAGCGCGAGCCAATGCACGAGCACCTGTGGGCTGTGGCTGTGGAGTTACATGTGAACGTTGGAAATGAATGAGTAGGATTAGATGAAAGAGATTGAGAAAGCACGAGAATGGCCACCAAAAATTCAAAAGAGCAGATCAAACCGGAGAGCTCATCTTTCTCAGCCACGCAAATATTTATCATACCTTTTTTTTAATCATTTACTTGATTTTTCCTCCTCCTCCTCCTCCTCCTCCTCTTTTTTTTTTTCCGGCCAAAAAAAACCATCGCCAGTCAGAGCACGCCAATTCACGCACCTTCCTTGACACGACACGATGAGTTCGGGGAAAAAGGTTTTTTAGAGCGATTATATTTTTATCAATTAAGTCATAAATTTTTTTAATCTTGTTAATTAAATCAAAAGTGCCAATTTTTATCAAAAGTCAAAGACAAAGGGGCTTCTTACTTCCCACACAGATTCTCTTACATCTATATATAAACGCTGGTTTATCAAGAATATACAAAAAAAAGCACTTCGAATTATTGATTCATCGCCATAGATGGCTTAGAACTAATAGTTCATTATCTAATAGATTTTTCCGTTCTAATACTCCATCCGAGAGTTATTGGTCGATCATTCCATGCGGCGTGATACGCCTTTTCGAGTTTTGTCTTTTAAATTCCGACCCATCATTCGGAAATCTTCTCGTGGGACCCATCATCGCCTCCCGATAAATACCGATTTTCAAAGCGCACCGGGAACGGAGGGAAGGTCCGAGAAGTTCCATACGTTGCTCTGATCAATCATCGTGTCGTGTATAATCGATAACTCGGAATATCTGGGGATTTTTTTTTTTCACCCAATAATAAAATGCTCCTTTTCTCTCACTTTTTCTTTTTAAAGATAATATAAAAAGGAGAAGTGGGCCCCATGGATTTCCCGAACACCTTAATAAAAGATCCTCTCCGCCTCACATTTCGATGGCCTCCGCTTTTGTCCGTTTGGAAGGGGGCACGTGGCAGCAACCCAGAGAGGCGTTGCTTCTCATCCAACTATCTCAACTGTTCCAAGCCCTAGGTGGGGGGCTAAAAAAAAAACCCACAAAGAAACTCGTGGCCCTCCATTTTTTCCTCGCTGAATTTTCCTATTTTTTTTAAAAAATTTAATTTGTCTTGGGAATTTGTGTGTGGGGTTGGCGTCATCGATTTCCAGGGAAATCCACCGAAAAAAAAGTTGGCGATCGCTGTTGATCTCGTGCCGCAAGATTTGACCCTCGAAAGGGGGGGAAAGAGAGGAAAACAAAAGGACGATCGTGTGAATAAGTAAGTCATCGATGTGGACAAGCAACAAAAAGTAAAAATAACAGTGGGACGATGCCATTTCGGGTAATAAATGTGTTCTGCTGTCGAGGAAAAAGAAGCCAGATCACTTGATAAAGGTCGCTTAAAGCCTTAAACGATTCGGGATTTACAGTAAGTTCGACACGATCCGACGGCTCTGCGGAATGATGGGTTCTTCTTGAATTGCAAAAGGACCGATTCCTGTTTGATTATTTCACTCGAGACCAGGAAAAAAAAACGAAGAGGAAAGAAGACGCTGCGTTTTTCTAGTCTTTTAGGGAAAACCGTTTCTATGTTTTTCGTGGATCTTTCGGGCGCGGATAGTACTTGAGTTTTTTGTCCCGACCCAAATCTTTGAGAAGCGCGCTTCAAGGGAAAACCCACGAACGCGTGCTCGGCTTGGGCTTCATGGGCCGCGAGCCGAGCCGAGCGGAGGTGAGCGGAGCGCGGCGCGGCGCGTGTGGTGGTGAGATCGTGAGGTGGCAAAAAAGCGTAGCTGCAAAAGCATCGGAAGGTGGGGACCACCATGTCTCCGCTGCGGTGCTAAAGCTAGGAGCCACACAATCCACCACTTGGCAAGCCGTCGCTGTCCCCCTCCCTGTTTTTTCCTTGCGGCCCCTCCGATTTTCTTCTCCGGACCTCACACCGTGTCCGTAATTAAGGTTTTTACTTTTCGGGTGAGGTGTGAGGTCCATCGGACCATTCGTCCCAATTAAATCTCTCTTGGCGGCGACGCACGCGGTTGATTCTCGTAAATGCGCGCGAGTCGCACGACTAATATGACAGAATGGAGTTTCGGGGCGTTATTTTGAACGAGAGATTGCCTCTGATTCAAAACATAGGTCTGCTTCGGATCGGACATTTGACCGCCCAATCAATCCCGGTGGATGATTCACAAGCAGTCGATCAACGACTCGATCGCGAGCGAGCCTGATACGTACGGCTTTTTTAGCTGCATCTGCGGACAATGTTCTTTTAAACAAGGACCGGTCGGTTTATCCCTGCTCGCGAGTTAAGGCGTTCGGTTTGTTAGGATGTGCACGTGTGAGTTGTGTTAGAAGAGTCCACATTGGAGAATTAATGTGGTGTTGAGCATTTAATATATCCAAGTTGGCACATAACTCATTATCTTAAGCTTTTGAGTTAAGGTGGGTTTGACTGGATATGTTAACGGGCTCGGACATGGGCTCCCTCTTGGATATCTCCTCGAAAGAAGGTATCGGACTTCTGCTGCGCACTCCTATCAAATGGTATCAGAGCCGATGGTTGATGTCCCCCATGCGGTTATTGAGCGGGCCCAAAGGTAGACTTTATGGTTATGGAGTTGGGTTATTCAACTTGAGAAAAGTTGATGCAGAAGGATACCTGAATTAAGGGGGAGCAAACCTAACATTGGAGCTCACACGTGAGGGGAAGATTGTTAGGATGTGCACGTGTGAGTTGTGTTAGAAGAGTCCACATTGGAGAATTAATGTGGTATTGAGCATTTAATATATTTAAGTTGGCCCATAACTCATTAGCTTAAGCTTTAAGCTTTTGAGTTAAGGTATGTTTGACTGGATATGTTAACGGGCTCGGACATGGGCTCCCTCTTGGATATCTCCTCGAAAGAAGGTATCGGACTTCTGCTGCGCACTCCTATCACGATTGCCGGTATAAAGATATTTTCCGGACAGACAGTAAGGGCTTGATGATCAAGTCCCATAAGGCCCGACATCCTATTTTGCCGTTCTCGGCTGCACCGGAGAATGTCCTCCGTTTCGTACCGTTTGAAAAAAAGGACCCAAAAAAAAAAAGGTCAAATGATGATGCTTCTCTTGCTTTTAGAATCCAGTCACGGCTCACCCGACACGAGCCCACGCGACAACAGAGCGAGGCTCCCAGTCCCGGGTCTGAAACCGAGTGGCCAGCACGGCGAGTACGAAGCGAGCCCCCTCTACTCGCGCGTGGAGGCCGACAACCTCTGTCTCAAAACAGTCAATGTGATGGATGTGAAAATAATTATAAAAAAAAAAAAAAAAAATCCTGTCCACGCATTTTGTTTCCCCACAAAATCCTCATCCTCTCCTAAACTATCTTCTCATATCTCGTATCTTCCACGACCCCACCTCCGAAAAAGAAACCTAACAAAAACACAAAAATAAATAAAAAGAATTTGTAAATGAATGAATACAAAATTCTTATGACAAAAAAAAATAAAAACAAATTTTTTTTGCATTACCCGAAATTGATAATAGTACTAATAATAATAATAATAAAATGAAAAGAAATTTTTTAATTTTAATTAACTATGCTTAATGAATGATGAAGATTCTCAAAAATAAAATAAACTTGTGGAAGATAAATAAAGAGAAAACAGAGCCGAGGCCAAGTGTGAAAAATAGGTGGATGGCAGTGGGGGAGAGCCCCGCAGCTCGCCACGTGTCCTCCCGGCCGTGCATTCTCGGCCACAAGGTTCTCCCTCCTTCTGGAATTTTCCATCCAACATTAAATCTTTTTTCCCGGAAAAATCAAGCGCCAATATTTTTTTTTCCTTCCCCAAATCTGACGTGTCTCCTCCGCTTTTCTGTATATCGTCCTCCGCGATCGTTCTCGTTTTCCATTTTCTTCTTCCTCGCAGAGCTTCTGATCTCTCTCTCTCTCTCTCTCTCTCTCTCGCTCTCGGCTCTGCGATTGGTTTCGCTTTGGGTTTCGTTCTCCGTCGAACTTTTCTAGAGCTTGCGGTCTGCGAGGGAGACGGGACTCTCTCTCTCTCTCTCTCTCTCTCTCTGTTCCTGTGGATTTGGAGTGAAATCTGATTCTGCAGGAGCTTTTGGCGGTTCGTGGACGCAGTCGCTCGTTTCGCTCCCTTTTTCCCCTTTGGGAGAAAATCGATTCGGAGGACTTTTTGCGCTCGGTAAGTGCGTGCTTGGGACTTTGATTCTACTCCTCTCAATGCAAGGTGAAGATGATTTAGTTTGACAACGGGAGCTTTTAAAATCTTCAAATTGTGTGGCCATGGAGAGTTGGATAGATCTGTAGATTTCTATTTGGTTATGCGGTTTGACGATTTGGGCTTTTTTTTTTGTCAGTGTTCTTGCGTGGTGTTCTGGAATTTGCTCTGAATTAGGTGCGATGTTGTTGTTTTTTTTCTCCTCAGGGAACAGGTCAGGACTTTTGCTGAAATGGCTGGTGAGGTAAGAAACGCATGAGTCAAAGCTGAGACAATCTTGTCCCTGCATATGTTTGAGGCAAAACTTGTATTAGCTTTAGGGGAAAGAGTTAATAGCTTATCCCAGAAAGCAGAGAACGAAGTAGAAATTAGCTTGGTCTCTGGAGAGTAGAGGTTATGCTCATCAGATTTTCCGCTCAGACGACCTGTTGTAATTTGATGGTGTATCTTTCATCTCGTGTTTCGAACTCAGAGCTCACCTTACGCTATTGGTTATGTAGAGTTAAATTCATGGTTTTGCTGTATCTTTAACCCTGTTTGTCCCCATGTTTGATATACCGGACGACTGAAAGAGGTGGCTTGAGTTGATTAATGAGACGAGCGCTTTATTTGCTGTTAAATTTCTCATTAGTACTTCGATTAGTCTGGCTAGCTTATATGGTTCTCTTTTTTGGTACGTGTTAGTCTGAAGTTCACTTTTGTGACCTGAGTAGCGAGATTGTTGAAATTGGCAACTCTCCCTATTTCCTATTCTCTCTTTGCGTTTATCTGTGATTCTCTGTTCCTTTGCATCCTAATATAAATCAGTTCGTCAATCAGGGATCTTCATCCTAATTTGTTCAAAGTGGATATAGGCACAGAATGAGGGTGCAGCATCAAGTGCCTCGTTTACGGTTCCCAATCATTCTTCCAAAGTTGGGTCACAATTGGAAGCTGTGGATAATCTGCAGGAGCTGCAAGCCCTGGAAAATGACCAGACACCTAAGGTAGTTTCATTCAGAAGTTGCTTTTGTTGCAATATCTATCATGTGTTTCAAGGAGCGGCATTTTAATTGGTTTTGACCTAGTTTCTTTCTGTTTCTGTTAGGAGA
Source organism: Rhodomyrtus psidioides (assembly GCA_021437785.1). Classification (NCBI taxonomy): domain Eukaryota; kingdom Viridiplantae; phylum Streptophyta; class Magnoliopsida; order Myrtales; family Myrtaceae; genus Rhodomyrtus; species Rhodomyrtus psidioides. Next base: position 3,455,347 of record JAILYB010000015.1, on the reverse strand, counting down.
GGAAGCCTTACACCATCACCAAGCAAAGAGAGAAGTGGACAGACGAAGAGCATGAGAGGTTCCTTGAAGCTTTAAAACTGTATGGCCGCGGTTGGCGTCAGATAGAAGGTAAATATTATTGTATGCCTCTTTTATCTTCTGAACATGCAATTTGTAGATCAGTTTCTAGTGTATTTACTAGTGCATGTATGCAGAGCATGTAGGAACCAAAACTGCAGTTCAGATACGAAGTCATGCCCAAAAGTTCTTCTCTAAGGTGGAAAGCTCATGTTTCAGTTTGTAATTTGTTTGTGCAAGTGCATGCAAAGGTTTTAAGCTTTGGCAATCGGAAAACTCTATGTTGAGAATACATGTATGTGTTTTCTCTGTTTCTCCCTTGGAATAGGTGATTACTGGTTTAAAATATTTGTTATGCTGGTTTCCTTTCTTCCAGGTTGCTCGTGGGTTAAGTAGCAGCAGCGAGGGTGCAATTAAACCAATTGAAATACCTCCCCCACGACCAAAGCGGAAGCCAATGCATCCATATCCACGTAAATCTGTTGATTCTAAGGAAGTGAAATTGTCCTATCAACAAGAGAGGTCTCCATCTCCAATCTCTTCGGTAGCAGATGAAAACACTGGATCTCCTACTTCAGTTTTGTCTGCTCATGGTTCAGACATGCTGGGATCAGCAGCTTTTCATCAACAAAATAGATGCTCTTCACCGACTTCATGTACCACTGATGTACCATCTATTGGTCTGGCTGCAATTGAGAAGCAACCCGACTCATTCAAAGAAGAAGATAAAGGTTCTCTCTCCTCAACTAAGATGCCAGGTGGTTTGGCCTTGGGAAATTTACCTTCACTGGTACAGTAAAATCTCAGCTTTGGACTAGTTTACTTCCTTCTTAGGCTACCACAGACTTTTGACTTTGTTTTTTGTGATGTTGATCAATTTTTCCAGAATTGTGATTCGAGTTCCAAAGATTCACCTCCTGAGGGAAGTGGAGGCACTGAGGCACCCTTCATCAAGCTCTTTGGAAGGACAGTTTTGGTCACCGAAATCCCAAAACCAAACCATCCAGATACAGGCAATAAAATATCACCTGCAGAGAAGACTGGTGAAGAAAATTCAGTTACTGAGGATGAAGGGGTTGGTAAATCTCTATCTTCAAAAGAATTTGACACGCAGTTATCTCTTGGACTAGCTTGTGGTAACATTGGATCCTTGCACTCTGGTGCCCATGTTGCTCCTGCCATGAAACTTCAGAAAGTGGATGTTGATCCTTCAGAGTTTAGTTCTGATTGTTTCTTGCAGTGGTGGCCTCCGTACCAAGGTCCACCCTGCATCTATTTCACTACATATGACTCAACATTGATTCGAGGACCTTTAGATTCTCACAAGGATCGAAAGATGGAAGTAGAAGAAATCTTCGAGGAAAGATCCAGCGAATCAAACGCGGTAGCAGACAGAACAGAAGGATATGGTGATAATAATGTAGATAACAATGCAGATGGTGTTTTTCCCAAGTGCCAAAAACACTTGGAGCGGAGAACTCTCCCTGGCAACCGCAACAAAGGTTTTGTGCCTTACAAAAGATGCTTAGCAGAGAGAGATGTGAAGTCTCCAGTAATTGTTTCTGAAGAACGTCAGGCACAACGAACCAGGGTGTGTTCATAGCACTGCCTACTCGGTAAGACACCATCTTATCTGGTAGAGTAGAACCTGTTTATAACTGAGCTGTGGGATTCTTGAGCTCCCTCTGCTCCGCAATTGTGTGATATTCCTCTACGTGCGAGAGGGGGTAGGAGTCGAAGTACACAAATGTTTTCAGTCTTAAGTCAGGCATGTTCGATCATTTCGAAAGAATGACTGGAAGATGTTTCTGCCTTTTGTATCAACCGGAGCCTCTCGATCTTCTGACCTTTTCCTTTGATGCATAAATAGTTGTAACAGTTGCTGCTAAAAGCATCTCCTCTTTTGGGCTTTAGAAACAATCACTGCGATTGTAATCTCGGGCTGATTTTTGTTTCTATAATTTTTTGACGGAATAAGACTCCGTTTATTCGAAACCCGTCATGTGTTTATGCTCCAGCTCAAGATCTTAGAGACTATATATTAACTTTAATTCTCTATGCAATTCTGGCTCCGGTGTCATTGGCTGCTGGTACCGATAGTCAGTCCTTTTGAGCTTTTGGCTGGGCATTTCAAGCTACATGTTTTCACCATCCCTAGATGTTTGATCAAAGTGACTTGTGATCTTCATATATTATCTTGTATTCCAATTAAGAAACTGCTACGACAGACGTGCATTCTGAAACTGAAACCTGAGTAGTTTTTTTTTTTTTTTTGTGAGATGGCGCAAAAAGCATAGACAAGCATATTGGCAGGACATGGTACGATGTTCTGTGTCCAATTTATCGTTTGTGCCAGTAAGAGATGGGCCCATTTATGTGGTTGTGTGCCCAAAGAAGCCATTGTTGGCAGACCAAGACGTCAGGCCTCATCCAATTCCAACCCGACCTCGATACGGGGAGAACGAATTCGAAACTAAAAGGCAATTAGCGAGTGTGTAGCAACAACTTGTACTCCCCGAAAGTAAAAAAGCTAAGCAGAAGAAAGATTTACAAATCACTTGGCTTATTATGTATAAAGTGAAGTATTGCTCATCGAGTTATTCACCTTCAACCATGTACCGATATCCGTAACTCAGCCCTTCTACTTGTGGATGCCCTTGCCGTTAGAGTGTAGAGACCTCTTCTGATCCATTCTTCGGGGCGGCGCTCGAGGAGTACCACGCGTCGTCCGTGATGAACTGCATCCACGAGTCGTCCTTCTCCTCCTCGTCGACGCATGAGGACTGCCCGAGGAGCGTGTCGGGCGACATGTTCTCGTAGTCGTTCGTCAACCCCGGCGAGGTCTCTATCGAGGCCAAGCTGGATTGCCCAGCCGGCTCTTCCACCTCGGCGCAGACCCCGTTTTTCTTGAACACGCGACACAGAGCGTAGGAATCCTACATTGAACAAAAGGAGGTTCCCGAGCTTAGGGGTAGGTCGAGCCCGTCTCATTCAACGATGCATATAAGCTTTAGCTGGTATGTACCAAGTGCATTTAAGAACTTTACGTGCCTTAGTAACCCCGCAAGATGATCAGCTAGACTTTTTTTTTTTGGGGGGGGATCTTCTTGATTGAAAGGTTAGAAAATGTAGAGAAGGAGACAAAACTCCAGTAACATTTCACAATGCAAGAAGTTAGAAGCCAAAATTCAAATTAAAGGTCAAAAGCGAGGGGAGTGGTTTCGTTTACGCGAAAGACAGAAATATTTCGTTAAAAAAAAAAAAAGGACAAGGAAAAATACAAATGAAAGGTCAAAAAGGCAGGTCTTTTTTTTTTTTTTGGACAGAAAGATGTGACATATGCATGGGGAGAAGCGAAAAGTTAAAGAGAATGTCCAAAACTTAAGGACCCTTCCTACACGACATCTTGGGATGCTCTGACGAAGTACTTTTGTCTCGTTTGCTGCATCTGTTTGTACGTACCGGATGGTAAGGATAGAGCATCGAAATGCTCAAAACCGAACATTTTTTTAAGTTTTCTAATACCATCTAATGTAATTTAATTAAATTAAAGCATGTCAATTGGTTTGTAGCTTCGTTCATCCGCCTCTATAATTAGGAAAAATTACAACCCCCCCCCCCCAAAAAAAATCCTAAAATAATTACAATTGTTGTACAAATTCAATCTTAGATTTTCTTTTGCTAATTTAGTTCATACGGTCAATTTCGATATATTTTTTTTCCTTTCTTTTTTTTTCTCTTTCTTTTTTTTTCCCCTTCCCTTCTTACTATAGCCCGTTGTTGAGTCCGGTAAGATCAACCAAGCCAGCCTCTGGCGAAGCTCGCCCCCCGCCGGCCATTGGCAAGAGCAAGGCGTGACCCCTCCCAATCATGGGCTGAATTGACATAAACGCACGATATTTAGGACTCGATTGGCAAAGGAAACATATATGTTCGGGACTGAATTGTCACGATGGCGATAGGTATATTATTTTTATTCGGTAATTCTCCCGTCGTCGGGATGGGTGTTGCTCCTAGGGTCTTATGGCCAACGCACATGTATCATGAACACGGAAAAATCTACTGTGCGGAGTCTTGTTCTTGGTCTATTGAAGAATAAAGTGTAAAGCAACCGACACCTTAGTTTACGTCAAAGAAAAGCCAATGGGAACACGCACTTTCACCTTAGGGGAGAAAAAAAGAAATTAGAAACTCAAGAGACAAAGAATCCACAATTGAGATCAAAGAATGTAAGGAAAGACCAAAGGACCGAATTGTTAAATTCCAAAGGATCCTACTTTTTGTCTCACTTGCTGGAGAAGACAAAAGACGAAAAAGTGAAGAGGCGGGGGGGTTAGACTTCGTCACTTAGGAGGAGATGCTGACAAAGTGCGCCAAGGAAGGAATATGAATTCGAAAGAGCAAAAGGCGTGGCGATAAAAGTGACGTGGACGTCTTCAATTCGAGAACAGGAGAAAGAAACGAAAGAAAAAATGGCGAAAGCCCTAACCCTAAGCTAGGGCTTTTGGGCATGCATTATCATCTCATGCACTTCCCCACGTTACCTACGTCGCACCCATCGCAAACCCTAAATGTAACTTTAGCTTTTGCTGTTTTGGGTCGGCATTCTTGATGGAAAAATGAGCTGAACAAAAGCGACGACGACAACCCCCATTGGGTTTTCCAGATTGGGCGTGAAGCTGAGTCCGTGGTCCACAGGAGAAAATCAAGGGAAAAAGAAGAAAGGGTCTCCGGCTGGGGCCACACATTTTCCAAAACATGGGGGAGAGGATCTCTCTTTGGTTTCAAAATTCAGTTATACGCAGTGTTTGTTCGTGCCAACGCAAGCGTCCGAGCCCGCCTGCGCAGGAATGTTCATCTGGCCATATGTTAACTAGGCATAAGAGCGGGACTTATGGCCGGAAGAATGCCGTAAGTGCGACGCCGAAGGACCTGGCACATAACGGCAGAAGCATCTGACTGCATTCTGCAGAGCTCAAACGCTGTGGATGTGTGGCTTCACTGGTTCAGAGGTTCAAGAGCAGAATTCAAGAAATGAAGGATGAGAATTTAATCCGAGTGGTGTACATGGCGTGGCCGGGACTACACCTGTACTCTTGAGTTATCAAGATCAAAAATCCAAGTCGAGAAATTCTTTCGTATTGGGAGAAATATGTGATTTCTTCTTTCGTTAAATCGATTTCGAATGAATACAAAGTAGAATGTGTAGTGTATGAACTGCACCTGCAATAGACTCAATCAGCTTTTGCGCATGCATGTGAGACTGACTTGTTGATTTGAAACTTTGAATTTGCACGCGAAAATTTCATATTGATGGATAAATTGTGAAAAGTGAGGCTGACTTGTTACTTGTTTCTCTATTTACATGCATATGATCATTCACAACTAATAATCATAATGTCGCCGTATTTCTTGATTTGAAACACAATGTAGTTTGCATGCTGAAGCTTATTGGCAAAAGGGGTTTGATTTGAAGTACCTGGAGTCCTGACGCATCCTCGCATTCCTTGTCATCGAGACGGTATTCGTGCATCACCCAGTGAGTCCGAACTCCCTGAGGAGCTCGCCCCTGGTAGTAAACCAAAGTCTTCTTCATTCCGATCGCTCGGTTCTGGCACGTCACCCTCCGATCTTTTCCAGTCGACTTCCAATACCCGGCGCGCGTCGCTCGGTTGGTCCTGAACCCGTTCGGGTACTTCCGATCCCGTGGCCCGAAGAAGTACCACTCGGGGTCTCTACTCGGAAGAAACGACTTCTCTACAAGAACATAAGCAATCGTTAGAGCGCAAGCTCGACGAATTATCGAGAGTTGCTACTGGTGTGTATGTTGACAAAGAAGATGTCTTTTAACTTCAAGCAACACCGAATGGCACTCTTATCACATTTGAAATCTCCATTGATTAGACACAGAGAGAGAGAGAGAGAGAGAGAGAGAGAGAGAGAGAGAGAGATAGAGACCTGCTAATTCCCATGGTTCACATTTGTAGAGATCAACCTCAGGAATGATGTCGAGCTCAATCTCCAGGCCGTTGATCTTCCTCTTGAGATAGTAGTTAACGAGCTCTTCATCGGTCGGGTGAAACCGAAAACCGGGCGGTAAGCCTACCGGCGCCATCCGTTTCTCTCTCTCTCTCTCTATCGTTTTTTTCCCGGCGTCTCCTTCAGAACATTCGCCTCAGTTTCCTCACACTCTCTCTTTCTCTGTTCTCTTTTCCCTCTCACCGCAACTATCACGACGGTACTTATAAAAGAGGATTCAAATTCCCTTCTCGATGGATCACTTTTTCTCTCTTTTACGGATTCTCTTCCCTGGACAAACGTTTCGGTCAAGCCCTTTTCTTTCGCAAGATAATAACGAGAGAGGTAAAACCGTGCATGCACCGCAGCGTCCCCACTTCATATTCATTACAAGTCTTGTTATTCATGCACGTATGACATGATCATAGTTAACCCCTGTAGCTTAATTAAAAGGTTAAAGCCTGATTAGGGTTTCGCGCGTTCGTTCAATGTCAGCATATAATTGCTCATTAATGTTTCTGGCCCTGTATGCATTGTACCGAAGGCATATAGACATGTAGGGAAAATTTGTCTAAAAAAATTCCAAAACAGAATTGCACTTTTCGTCAATTCTATTCTACCCTAAACCTTTGTGCTTTTTTTTTTTTTTCCAACTAACTCCTAAACCCTTGCATGTTTTGCTAATTGAGTCCATCCGGCTAATTTTGGTCGGAAATCGTTGACGTAGATGTCGTCTGTCATGCACGGCATGGCCGACGTTGACGTACACGGTTTTTAATAATAGTTTACAACTATATATATATGGTGTTAGTGTTACGCATGATATAATTGAATTGACCAACGAAGAGCCACTTCGCTTGAACCAGGCCCTCTTCCTTTCTCTTTCAAGGCGAAATCGTCATCGAGAAGAAGAAAGAAGAGATCAGGCCCTCTTTTCTTTCTCTTTGTTTTTCCCTTTTTCCTTTTTCTTGCTATTAATCAAACTTTTTTCTCTCTCTTTTTCTTTATATCTCCTAACTTTCTACGTCATAATTGCTCAGCAAGATGATGCCTCCTTTCTCTTTTTGGCTTCGACACTCGCTTTACTTTCTGATGACCTCACACAGTCACAGACACACACTCTCTCTCTCTCTCTCTCTCTCTCTCTCTCTCTCTCTCTCTCTCTCTCTCTCTCTCATTTTTCAGAGATTTTTACAGGATTTTTTTTTACTGTGTCCATGGAGCTCAAAAAGAGGCCAATTGCATTCGACATCTCCTCTTTCCTCATCCTCAAAAAAAAAAAAATCTGCAAAAAAAAAAGAAATAGATTTGGTTTGTCTTTATTGCACTCTCAAAAACTAGGGGCGAGCATGGTCCGGATGGACTATTCCCACTCTCGAATAAGTAACTGCCCATTGAAGGCCGATTTCGAAAAATTAAAGTCAGAAAATGCTTGTTGATTCCATAGATCCACCCAAGAACCAAATGGCCGTAGGCGTGACCGTGAGTTGATGGGAGTCGAGGCCATGAGTCGATGGAAGTCAAGAGACAAAGAAACCGAGGTGAGAGCGAGACACTAAAGAAAGAGTTTGAGACAGAGAGAGAGAGAGTAGAGATCGAGAATTTGAAACAAGATGAGCAAATTTCAAATTAGAGATTTTTATTTTGTTATTTTTTAATTATAAATCATACATACTATATACATTGCCGATCTGGTCCGAGTGAACGGGTGGGAGGTTCTACACTTGAAACCGGGGCCAGACCCGGTCCGGTTCCCAGCGGTTCACGATTTCTTTTGCACACCTCTATCAGGAAATCCTCCAATGCGGGTCAATCACTAGTGCATCTAAAATCAGCTAACCCAAAACGGACAAAAGGGAGACCGTGATTAAAGATCCGATTGTACTAGTGTGAAATCAACTTCACATTATGCAATGGAATTAACGAAAATCCTAAGCGTGCGGGGGAAAAAAAATAAGCAGAAAAGTTAAGGAAGGCGAAACGGTTTCGGGGCTCCTTCTTGGGCCGGAAGTCTCGATTTGGATTTAGCCCGACCTAATCTGGGCCGAATCAAAGATCCAAAAGAAATGGATGGGCCGAGTTGTCCAATTAAGCATAACGCCCTCTAAAGTGGGCCACGGCATGATACCAAAACACAGCTTTACCTTTAGCGTCTCGATGCACATATATATATATATATATATATATATATATATATATATAGAGAGATTTATCGAGGCACCAAAAGGAGCATATAGATCTATTTCTTTGCCTTTTGTCCTACACGCCGGATTGGTCGCGAGAGGAGTTGCTTTTGGCGGGGCTTGATAGCGACGCTTCTTGAAAACGACCGCGCCGTTCAAGACTCGTTTTATGAATTTGTCGTCGCGATCGGATCACTTAACCAACGTAATCCACCTCGCCGGTGGTCCCCCCGTCTCGCTACAAAGCGATCGGACGATTGCCGGGAGATGATTCCACTAGAATGGGGCCCTGAGGAAGTTATTCCAGCCGCGGGACAAACCCATCCCCACTATCCATCCTCGATAATAAAAAAAAAAAAAAAAAAAAAAAAAAAAAAAAAAAAAACCTCGTTTGCAAAATCCCTCTCGATGAGTGTTGGGGTTATCCCATATCGGTTGTGGAAGGGGCTGGTGGTCGGTTTATAAGTGTGAGGGAAAGTCTCAACTTTTGAGCTAATTTTTCGGTTGAGAGATGCCCAAGACCACCCAACACTGATATCAGAGCCTAAGTTATCAACAAGTCTGGACCTAACAGTCACTTGGGAGAGATACGGGTTGTCACTCCCTCCGACCCATGGCCCGATTTGTGAGGGGGAGATTATTGGGGTTATCCCACATCGGTTGTGAAAAGAGATACGGGTTGTTGTTATATCCGACCCATGGTCCGATGTGTGAGAGGGAGCTAGCTTTTGGGTTGAGAGAGGTGTTGTTATATCCGACCCATGGTCCGATGTGTGAGAGGGAGCTAGCTTTTGGGTTGAGAGAGGCCCAAGACTAGGGGTGAGCATGGTTCCAGGGTAGAACCTGGAACCTGTAGAACCGGACCGGTAGGAACCGATTGGTTCCAGGTTCCAAGGTAAGAGGGTAGGTTCCAGGTTCCAAAAATTTGGGAACCTGCTTTGATGGGTAGGTTCCAGGTTCCAAGTAGGTGGAATCTGGAACCGGAACCTGGAACCTGAAGCAATCTTTTGTATAATTTTTTAGTATATGTCATCACGTCATTATGAGGGATTTCATAAGGACGATAATGAGTACGTAATTTGAAACTACTTTATCATCGAGTTTTTTACTCTATTATTATTTTATACTTTTCGTGTATATATGTATGAGTTATAGTTAATAGATTTTAGTAGCAGATGGTGGTCATTAGAGGTAATTATTCGCATTGATCGTTCAATCAATAATATATATGGAACCTGGATAGAACCTAAAACCGCTCACCCCTACTTTCTTCTATTTTGGTGCAAATAGAGTTTTATTGATAGGTTTTAGGGTACCCTGGAACCGGATCCAGAACCTGTGACAGGGTAGGTTCCAGGTTCCAGAGTATAGATGGTAGGTTCTAGGTTCCAGAAATTTAGGAACCTGTAGTAGCGGGTAGGTTCCAGGTTTTAGGTGGAACCTACCCAGAACCTGGAACCGCTCACCCCTACCCAAGACCACCCAACAAGGAGGGGAGAGCGTGGGTGGAGTAGTTTGGGAAATGTAACGGTAATTGACAATTAATGTATGGATGAAAGAAATAAATTGAGCTCACCATAAAAGTGAAGACGGGGGAGAGCATGGGTGGAGTGGAAAGTGATTTGGGAAATGTAACGGTAATTGACAATTAATGTATGGATGAAAGAAATAAATTGGGGTTCACGATAAAAGTGAAGACGATACTCGTAGATTTTTGAAACGCGAGCGCGGTACTTAATGGGGCTTGAGCATAATGGACCGATCGAATCGGGAACCGGCCGGGTTAATCCGGTTCCTAAAGGTTTCGATCTGGTTCTTAGAACAGGTTACAGTCGGTCCGGTTCTCGATTTTAAAATGAACCGCAACTCTTTTTTTTATACTTGCATGTCTTAAATATGAACGTAAACTTAATTTAGCCTTCTTCTTTTACCCTTCCGCGTAACACATTTTTGTGGATGAGAAAAAGAATCACTAGATCTCAGCTTTGACAAAAAGGATGAGTGGGCAAAATAATTTTAGTAAGTCATTCTTTTCTTTAGTGCAAGAGACATAGTAAGAGAGAATAACGTGGCATGTGGGATGCTAGAGGGAGATAGCAAGTCATTCATTCTCTCTTTAGTGTTTCGCATCAATCAAGAGACATAACGAGATAGAATGAACATTCTCTTATCAATTTTATAGCAATGTATTTTTTTTTTCCTTTTTACTGTCCTATGTCGATCAGGAGACACAATAAGAGAGAATGACTTGCTATAAGATGGCAAGCATAACTCACTTATTTTAATCTTCGAATGCAAATACGCTTAGCCTGTGGGGTTTTGAGGAAATGCAAATGGAATTTGGTAAAAAAAAATTCTGAAAAGTAACTTTGGGCTAACAAATGTTTGGTTTAAAAAAAATTGCAAAGGGGCTTTCCTATAATATTTCTTTTGTACATATTTTTTTAGAAATAGATAAATCTAACCCCAAGCTAAGGCAGCCAAGGGGGGCAACCGTCGGTGACGGCTGTTTGGGGTCGAGCAACCCCCGAAGGCTGTCGCCTAGATCGTGCGAGCCTAGTCAAGGGCGGCCGAGGCTCTCGCAATACTTAGGCGATAGTCGCCTAGGCTCACACGACCGAGGCCACCATCGCCGAGGGTCACTCAACCCCCGGGTGCCTCTGCCAACGACCGTGTGGGCACTAGATTAGCTCTCCAACGGCCTCAGTTCTACGGTTTGATTTTTTTAATAGAAAAAAAATTGTGGCCAAAAAATGAGGAAGGGGGGAATAGGAATTTGAAAGAATGAGTGATGATAGTTTTGGAAGAGAAAAATCACAACCTAGCATTTGACCAAATGCTAAAAGCTCAATGCTAGTCCCTACCAACATTGAACTTCTAGCCTTCTCAAGGCCATTTTTCATTCCAAAATCCCTTGGAAATGGTTGTCAAACGCTCCACATTTTCCCCAAGGGTCTTTAGAAAAGCTGAACTAAATGCACCATTCGATCAATTCCATTGATCTGGTCCCCGATTCCAAGTATCTCTACTCACAATCCCCCGATTCTTGAGGAAATCAAACCAACCTAGATCATGCTCACCTCTAGTAATTAGAAAATGATTTTTGTAATAGCCAAAAAGAAATCCCTTATCCTCCCTTCTTCTATACATTCTGTACAAAAAAAAAAAAAATCTTTTTTTTAAATTGTCCTAGTGAAAGCCGTTAATTGCTCACTCCAACGAAAGTTCTGCCCACGCCACGAGCATGTATCTACGTTGGATTTGACCTAGTATGTAACTACTTTAGTTGTCTTAAGGGCGTTAAGTAGGAGCCAAATATCAAAATGGAAGAATTGTCCTCTTTGATCTAATATTAAAATGGACTGTTAGTTAAATCAAGCATTGCCTCTAAAGGAAGGAGACTACTTCCAGCAGGAGGAAAGCAAACCCTAGCTCAGTGGCTGATCCAAAAATTGCTTTTGAGAACGTATGACTAGTGGCCACCTATGCATTCCCTCTCCATATAAATTATTAGCAAAAAGGATATAATGAAAGCGACCTTAATGGGAGATGAACGGGTCAGCACACAGCGGCTACTCCAACCAAACCCACTTCCCCAACTTTTCAGGAACAACCGTGACCTATCTATGTATTCGCAAAGGCTCGCAATTCGTATTCTCGCGTATCTCGATTGCTTGTCGATATCGGTGTTGCGATTCATCCCCGCGTGCCCCGAAAAGATACTCGGATTGAGCATATCGCGTCGAGTCATCACCTGTAAAAAAAAAAAAAAGTCCACATAAAGTCTCATACCATATATTCATTCGATCGGCGTATGGTATCATAATCTTCTAGAAAGACAACGGAAGATGTCTTTTGCCGAGTTGGCTCGTACCGTCAACTTCCTTTCGGTGCTTCTAACGACGTGAATCTCGGGTTCGTGGGCTCCGGTTATTTCGCGAAAACCCAAAAAAGGGGGTGGTTTACCTAGCAATGACCGTTCATACCACTGTGAAAAAAGAAGGGGTAAACGGCACGTCGTTTTCTTTTTATCAATTTTTTTAATTAAAAAAAAAAACTCCGAGAACGAATCGCCGTCGTCGTCGTCGTCGTCGTCGCCATGAGAACATTTTCCCGCCGCGTCTTGAATGCCAACAGCTTTGCTTCGGTTCCTCGGGGAAAGAAGCCAACAATGCACCAAGGAGAAGTCGCACCGAACTATAGCATTTCCTTCCTTTCGAAAAGCAATAGCGTGGCTTGGGAGGAGAGGCTGGATTTTAGCATCGCCGCGCTTTATTAGGGATCAATTCACAGGTGTTGCGAAGCCGGGCATGTGATGAGCCGGTGGGATTCGATCCGAGAATCGATGGTGACGCTATAAAGTGGAAAGAGCCATTTGCATTAATTTGCACGAAGCTGCTATTGCATTGGTAGTCGACCCGATTGAGCATGAAAATGCTTTTGCCCTTAAAAAAAAAAAAATTGTGGGGTGGAATGGGAATTTTAAAGTAAATGAAACACTAATCGACTTCTATCGATCATGAAGATAATGAGCCGAGAAGGAATTCGCAAGAAAATAGGATGATGATAAAGAGAACCACAACTTATTGCACATGCATCTTTCATTAACTTGGAGTTTAGTAGAAAGAAGTTGGCATGTCGGCGTGGAAAGCGTTGGCAAAAGCTGCCCCCGGTTGAAGGAGATACGAGGGTTAGGTTGGGTTTCGTTCGACTCCTTCAAAGGGTTTGGGGCAAAATTTGGGGCGTTTGGGAACTTTCTTTGAAGACCCTTTTGGAAACTTTCTTTGGCCGAAAGATCAATAAGCCACTAAGGAACTTTTTGACGAAGCTACCCTTTTTAGCTTATGAAGCCACTCCCCAACTTGTTGGATAAGCTATTCGGCCCGTGGCCGTGTCTACCTGGAACCTACCCTGTCAGGTTGGTTCCATGACCTATCAATTTCTTTTCTTTTTTTCTTTTTTAGTTAACCAAGATTAGAGTGAGTGCTACAATCGCTATGGGAAAGTAAAGGTTAGCAGTTTCAGGTTTCGTACAAGTTACATTTAAAACCTGAAACCAACCCGTTGGAACAAGTTTCTCATTTTTTGAAACCTGAAACCCAAAAATTTATTTGGCTCCCATCATCGAGCACCACATAATATTGTAAGATCATGCGAAGACATATACAAAAAAAAGAAACGCAAAAATTTATTTCAGGATCTAGCGTCCAAGTTCCAGGTTTTAGGTAGGTGGTGGAACCTGGAATCTAATCGTTGGAACAAATTCTTCAATTTTGGAACTTGAAACCTACTATACATACCTTGAAACCTGAAATCGGACTAGTTTCCAGATGTTCCGGTTTCAGATTCTACCTTGAAACCATGCTCACCCCTAAACCTTGCATTGCGCATGTTAAGATGAGATCATAAATCGGCACATGTGCTTGTAGAAGTGCGATTGTGTGCGAAAACAATAAATTATTACTAGCCATTGTTCGCCTAAGGGAGCGGCGCGATTGCAAGTTTAACTATTAGTTGGCTTGATTACAAGAAAGTATTACGAGCCGTCGTTCCCTTGAAGGCCTAAGGGAGTGGCGTGATTTCAAGCTTGGCTGCGAGTCGGCTTGATTACGAGAATAATTACGAGTCGTCGTTCCTTTGAGGCGGATGAGACGTCGTTCATTTGAGCAATGTTGGGGCCTACAAGAAAGAGTTCTCGAGAACTAACGACGAGAAACGAGATTATAAGGAACGAGCCCGCAAGCTCACGGCCCTACGAGTAAATGAGCCTACGCATCATTACATTTATGGAATCATTGCACGCTTGCATATTTGATACCGTGCGACACATGACGTCTTTTACAACGGATCACGGGACAACTTTTGTCTTTTGGAATGTTACTAATACCGCGATATTATGTGTTAGGCCTTAGGCCTAATAATTCATTTACTCAGCTATTTGGAGTGAACTTATTTTTCAGGAAATTGAGATGGATGTGCCGCCCGCCTCGCTCTGTAGTATGCCTACTCACATAGAGTTCTCCCATCATCAAAATATTGACGGCGTATTTGTTGGCACTCTGCGGCGTCTGCGCACCTTTAGACTGAAGGTTGAACCGTAAAGGAGGAGGAGAAGTCCAATAAGGGGTAACGGTAGCAGTAAGGGTAGAATCGTAATCACCAGCCTCCTTCCATAAGTTTGATCGTATATAAATAAGATGGGAGGTTAGGTTGTACGATGAAAAATACGACGCATATAATAAAATAGTATGCGTAGTTGTAAATGTTTAGGAAGTTGCTATGCCTGCTTATGGTGCGTTTGTTTCGGGAAAAGTGTTTTCTGGACTTTCTTCTGTTTGGTTCGCGAAAAATGATTTGGTCAACGGAAAGTACTTTCCAGTCAACAAAGATTTCCGAGAAAGTGATTTTCAAGAAACCACTTTCCAGAAAACGAATTCTTGAAAATCACTTTCCTTGAAACAAACACACCTAGTTGGGTTGCTTTTCCATTTAGTTTCGCGTTTCAGGAAAGTAAAAAAAAAGAAAGAACGAATAAAAACGCTTTTATAGGGTGACGTGCTTGGGACGCCACAAGATCTCTCTTAGGCTAAATCTAAAAGCTTCTCTCTCCCGTTTTGGAAAGTTTTCTTAGCGTGTGTCTTCTAGATTTTGCTTCATTCGGATTTCGTTAGCGTACAAGCTCCAGTTTCAAAGGAGATCGGAATAACTTCGTGAGGGTTTCACTCTCGCTATCGGACCTATGTCCGTTCAACATTTTTTTATTCTGCATAGCGATGGTATTGTGGGCGCCGAACCTCGGCGCGCAACGTCAAAAGGCAAAGTCATGGCAATATATGAAGATCTCAGTGTGTGCTCACTACTAAAGACGAATTCGGTAATCAGACGCCAGTTTTAATTTGAAGAAGTCATAGATTTGTTTTTTTTTTTTTAGTATGCGAGCCTTATCTTTGTTCTGGTGATTCGTCTAGTTATCGGGAGGTTTTTTTTTTTTTTTTTACTAAAATTCATAGGCTAAAAAAGCCGATTCCATTTCGATGGCCGAGGGAATGGCTTGTACGTTGAGGTAACGCATCTGTCTGGAGCCTTCGATCTTCTTGGTCACCTTAAAGGCTTAAACCCTCTCAAAAGAGATGTAACAAAATTTAATGTAGTCTCGAAGAATCTAAGAAAGGAAAAAGAAAAAATAACTTGTCGACTCGATCAATTCTTTAACTTCATGCGAACGAAACACAACTTTCGGTAAAAACGACGACTTTTGGTTGTAAAGAAGCCGAAGATATTCACATACCACTTACGCTAAGCATTCACTACATGGGTCAAGTGCTGCCCTAAACTTGCCTTGCCGTTCAAGGCAATTACTTTCTGCTAACGCTCAACTATGACATCCTCTACGAAGTAGCCGCCTCGGTCTTCATCAGATTACACACGATGTTGGAGCGAAAAAGATTTAAAAGTCCCAAAAGTTGTGCAAAATCATCGCTCGAAATTAATGATTTCCGAAAGCATCGTTATGAAAATGGTCGCTCGTACCGCTCACAATGATTAGCCAGGGAAAAAAAAACAATAATGTCTAGCAGTTTCCACGGAGGATGAAAATATTTTTCATCTGATCATTTGACGTAAGCGTTACGAGCGATTTATTTTTCACGCGAGATAAAAGGGGCATTTCGGATGCGTTTCGTTTCGCGGAAGCTCGGGACTCTGGGAGACGTCTCTCGAAAGAAAGACGATGAGCTCAATCAGCGTACGGAGATGAATAAATGAAAATTATATTTATTTTTACCCACGAGAATAGCCATACATAAACCGCTACCGATGATGAGGGTATTTCCCGTCGACCGACCCTTTTTTTTTTTTCTAATCTATATACCTGGTCATTTTTTTTCTTTTCATGAGATGCTTTTCGAAAGTTTCGAATTTTTCACGAAACAAAAAGCGCCTTAAGGAATTACACTCGGTTTTGCGAATCGGACCGCGGCCTAGCCCAGCGTATCCAGGAAGAGCGGTTTCGTGCCAAATTCGGACCCTTTTCCCTAAATCGGACAACTTCCCCATGTGATATTTTATCCGTTCACGACATCGCGTAACTTGTAAGGGGGTGCAATTAATCAAAATCATCAAATGCGTTGAAAAAGATTCCTTTGTGACCAACAGAAAAAATTTAAAAAAAATCACGATTCCTGCCACGGTTTCGTCCTTTTCTGCGCTGGCCCTCGCTTTGCAACCGGCCCCCCAGCCCCACCCTTCCCCCCCGGGGCCTTTAAAGTTTTAAACTCTGTTTGAAGTTAAGTCACGCCGGGCACGAAGGTTCGGTCATTCCGTTTCTGTCATCCGATTCGAATCACGTCGCGCTTGTCGAGTTAAGGGGGGGATTTTAATAACGCGTGAGCTCGCCCCCCCCCATCGAACGAAGTTAGCGAGTAGCAACATGTGACCCCGTCGTGCTTCATTTCGTATCGGCTTTTCTCCGATCGAGGTCCGCGCCTTCTTTTCTTTTTTTTCTTTTTCCCGAACGCTCTTCCAATCATATGGCTAACTCCGTTTTTCGCCGTCCCGTGTGATCGGGGGCCGGAGCATTGGCTCCTCTCCTTGCGTTTGTTTTTTGTTTTGTTTTTTTTTTTTTGTGGGGAGGGGAGACGACCGAGCGATGGTCACACGAACATGTTCGGGCCCTGAAGTGGCAATGTTTGTTGGGTTCGCATTTATTAACCGGCCTGGCCATTTTATACTGGAATCAGAAAAAGGAAAACGAAAAGTTAAGGCAAACGCCAAATGGTCATAATAACAAATAATAATAATAAAATTCACCAATAAATAAATAAATAAATGGTGAAAATATTATATATTTTCAGATAACTGATTTTTTTTTTTTGGGGTTGAAAACAGAGAATTGATTGGACATTTATCCATTTGTACTAAAAGCGCTACCCATCGGACTGCTCATTGCCGCCAACGGTCCGGTTTGACTGGGCCAATGCACAGCTCGCTGCTGCCTGACCGATCAACTTTGCCTCCAGAATCTTCTAGAGAAACGCCTTACTCTTATTTCGCGAATATACAATTCATGAGTAAATACGCAAGTCAATTAACCGTTGAATAATCTCTCCCATAATTTAAATTTAGAAATTAAACCCCCCTTCCCTTTTTTTTTATCGAACGACAATCTCCCGAAAAAAAAAGGTTTCGAATTTTGAAGTACTTTGTAGCTTCCCACTTGTCACTATACGATGCGTAAATACGACACTGTTTTTTTTTAAATTAAAGTAAAATTAAACGGGTGTAATAATTCTGAGAAAGCGATGACAAATATAATGAAGCAAATCGAATATGGATTTGCAAAAGTCAGCTAGAAAATGTGACAGAATAAGGCATGTGGCAAGGCACGGGTCACAGAACCTCCTTAAGGAATTGGTTATTGCCAATGGTGCTTTGCGGACTTACGAACCTTGCCTTCCAAGAAACAATATCTCCAAATTGTTTGGAGTAGCACTAATGCAAACGGGACTCAATCAAACATTTCTTTGAACTGGGGAACTTAGAGAAAAATTTGAAGATAAGAGATTTGTTGTGTATTTTTTTAATTTATAGAGTTTGGAAAGTCGTGTATTGAAGAGATGCGCGAACTACAGAGATACGTGAATTAAAGAGACGTGTGGATTGAGTAGGCACGGTCTCGTTTTGCTCGCTTTTATTGGTGCATTAGTCTGTAGTCACAACTCACGGCAATATTTCATCCGTACATTGTGTACTTCCACCGGTAATTTCTCTTCGTTATTTAATAATTCTAATTGCTAGTGTGTGAAATAATGTTTACTTAATTAGGATGTGTTTTTTTTTTGTCTGTCTACCTTTTTGTTCTTTTATCCCTCACATAGGCCTTGATCCTATGCCACCGCTGTAACTCAAGTCAATTCGCGAGCGGAAGCGAGAATGTCGACTTAAGTAACGCAAACATTGCGACCTACGCAGCCCTTGCTTAAACACGGGCAAAAATGTTGTTCCTTTTTTTTTTCACACGATATATATATAATTTGTAGTTCTTTGATACCATTATGTTATATTCACTAATGTTTATAATAATATACCTACCCATCTTACAAAGCTCGAAATGGTAAGAAATCTACACGTACGAAGATCCGAGCACCCGTTACGGATAAAACATATCCATTGTTTAATGTAAAAATGTCATTTCTTAAAATGCATGGCGAATAATAGGTGGTCATTTCATTGTCGCTGCCAATCGCCTTTGAGGGTAAGGTTATGCTTGAGATAGAGAAAATAAAAATTACAAAGACTGGTAAGGTTGCCGCCACGAATTATATACTGTAATTCAAAGGTTAATCACAACCACATGAGATCCTCAATTTAGCTTATTGCAAATCGAAAGACTATATATATATATATATATGTATGTATGTATGTATGTATGTATGTGTGTGTGTGTCAATTAGTATCGAGATCGAAAAAAGTTTTGTGATATCATATCACGATGGATATATTATTCAAACGACCTCGAGATAGGTTTTTTGGTTTTGTATGTAAAAATCTATGTTATTTACTTCATTATTTTGAATACGAGAGATGGAAATCAGGCGCCAAATTCCGGGAAATCTTAAAACAGTAGAAAGAGTATTTTTCCTTATGTATGTAGATATATATTTTTTCAAGAAAAAAACAATTTTTTTTTTAAAGCAAGTCCAAACAACTTTAATATTAAAGAAGGGGACTATGCCAAACAGAAAATATTATTCTGTCGATGCAAGCGAGAGAAGACCGAAGACAGGACAGTAGGGTGAGAGTAGGGACAGAGTTGTCATTTTCAAGCACCAACCGCTGCTTTATAAGCTGCCCCTGGGTGGCATTCTTGTAGATTTTACCTAGACACGTTCGTCTTGCTTCTCTCTCTCACACTCTCTGAGAGAGCGGTGGTGCTAGCAGCCTAGTACAGCTCACTTCAACACTTTTACCTTCCTCCTCCTCCTCCTCCTCCTCCTCCTCGCGCGCCGATTGTCGCCGGAGAGCGGCTTCCCTTCCGCCGATTTCGAGGTAACCGCCGCTGCTCTGCATTTCCAGGGCTTTTTCGGCTTTTCGGCTTTTTTCCGCGGCCGTTCTTTGTGGCCGTCGCCGTTTGTTTTTCTCCGTCCTGCTCTGCAAATGGATCTGGCGCGCTTCGGTCTCGTCTGGAGTGACCGTGGCGGTTTCTCCGTGGCTGGTTGTGCTGATCTGTTCGGTTTTGTGAAGTTTCTAGTGTCGCTTTTTTCGGCTTTAGCTTGGTCGTGTTTCGCTTTGAGCTCGGTAGATCTCGGACGCTGGGTTTGTGTTTTACGTTTTGGATGTTGCTTTCGGTGATCGGTTTGTTTTTGCGCGGTGTTTTTGGTCTGTCGATCTTCGCCGTGAGCGCTACTGCCTTGAGTAGACAGATACCGTAGGTAAAGAGGTTTTCCGTTAGGGTTTCGTTTTTTCTTCACTTCTGATGCGGGGTTTTGACTGTTCACTGGCCTTCTGATTTCTTTGTCCTCAATCATTTCTTAAGGAGGGATTTCTGCAGCTCAGCTTTTGGGTTGCTGTCTATATTTGTTATTGAAATCCAAACATGTTAGGGTTCATTTCTGTTTCTGAGTTGCATACATTCATCGAAATGCTTGACGCATTTTCCTATCTAGCAATTAACATTGTGATTATTCTGTTGGTTGCGTGTTCTGTGTCTTTTCAAATATTCAGGATCATGGCAAGCCTGTTCATGCTTTCATCACGCAGTTATTGATATATTTCTGCCGATTTTAGTCCATGTCTTTTGTTCATGTGGTTACTTGGTGTCTTAACTCCTCCGGGGTTGATGACGGGGTATATTGCTTTAAGTGGTTTTGTGAAGTCTTGCTTTTCAAATTTAGGCATAGTAAGTTTTTGTCCATTTTCTTTGTAATTTGTATGATCGATATTGAAGCAGATTCGGGAATAATAGGGAGTCCTGAACTGATACTAAAACTTGTTCCTGTCTCTGATAGATGATATTGATATTTATTCTAAAATTGTAGAACTTAATTCTCGAGTTTTATTATTCTAATTGAATTATTGCTAATGCTCTGGAAATAAACATGGAAGTATCATTCTAGGTTTTTTGGTTGACCTAAATTGGTGTTGGTGACTCCAATTTCATGATTTGCTCATGTGAATTGTTTTTTTAGATCTCGAGTCACAATGGTGAGGAAGAAGAGATCTGAAGGTTCAAGTGGAGGTGAGAGCTCTGAGACCCAAGAGCAAGGTGGGGGTAGTGGCCGTGGTTCTCTACGCCCATCCGACAGAAGTGCTCCACCTCAACAAGGAGGGGGACATCCGGGTGGTCGAGGTTGGGGTCCCCAGGGTCAGAGAGGAGGTCATGGAGGTTATGGTGGAGGACGTGGTCGTGGGATGCCGCCGCCGCAGCAGCAGCAGCAGCAGTATGGTAGCCCTCCTGAATATCAAGGTAGAGGAAGGGGTGGGCCTCCTCAACATGGTGGCCGGGGTGGGTATACCGGCAGTCGCAGCATGGGGGGTAGCAGTGAAGGCGGACCTCCTGGTGGCCCATCCAGATTTCCAGTTCCCGAGCTGCACCAAGCTACCCAGGCTCCATATCAAGCCGGGGTGACTCCTCAGCAGATGGAGGCCAGTTCATCATCACAGCCACCTGAACCATCTGAACTGGCAGAACAAATTCAGCAGCTTTCCATCCAGCAAGAGGGTGCTACACAACATGCACCACCCTCAAGTAAATCAATGAAGTTCCCTCTTCGTCCTGGCAAAGGTAGCTATGGTGCAAAGTGTGTTGTCAAGGCCAACCACTTTTTTGCCGAGTTACCAGACAAAGATTTGCATCAGTATGATGTGAGTTGCTCCTCATGCACTATCTGGATGCTTTACTTGAGACATTTGCATTCCTTTACATTGATCATTTAATTTCTTAATGATAACTAGGTTTCCATAACACCTGAAGTCTCATCACGAATAGTCAATCGTCAAGTCTTGAAGAAGCTTGTGGATTTGTATAGAGAATCTCATCTGGGGAAGCGACTTCCAGCTTATGATGGTCGCAAATCACTTTATACTGCAGGGCCTCTGCCTTTTATTTCAAAGGAATTTAGAATCACTCTTATTGATGATGATGAAGGGGCGGGTGGGCAAAGGTTGTCATCCTACTCAAATGTTTAACTTGCATTCCCATTCCAACTGCATCTTTGTATATGTTTCTAACTTTTTCAGTCTTCATACAGGAGGGAGAGAGAATTTAAAGTAGTTATCAAGTTGGCTGCTCGTGCTGACCTACACCATCTAGATTTGTTCTTACAAGGAAGGCAAGCTGATGCACCTCAGGAAGCTCTTCAAGTTCTAGACATTGTTTTGCGTGAATTGCCCACTAGTAGGTATGCATATGTTTGCTGATGCGAAAAAGGGCAGCTGTGAATGACATTCTTGATTTTTTTTGTTGTTTTTTTTTCCGTGTGTCTGAATTGCATAATATTAGATAGGTATGAAAAAAATGATGTTCTTTGTTTGCAATATTGCCTTCATGCACATAATCATGTTGCGTCAAAATCTTCTCTAGGTATTGTCCAGTGGCTCGATCGTTTTATTCTCCTGATCTTGGGAGAAGGCAGCCACTTGGCGAGGGACTTGAAAGTTGGAGAGGTTTCTATCAGAGTATTCGGCCAACTCAGATGGGCCTGTCTTTGAATATTGGTGAGTACAACTGCTACATTGCTTATTCTTTCTACTTTTTTCGTCCTTAAGATTGACTCTTTCTTTTAGCTTGAAACACCCATTCTCTGGTGTTATCTGTTCACTTTGTTTTTGTGTCTTGCAGATATGTCCTCCACTGCTTTTATTGAGCCCTTGCCAGTCATTGAGTTTGTCACTCAGTTGCTGAATCGCGATGTATCCTCCAGACCATTATCTGATGCTGATCGTGTGAAGGTTGGGCATTCTTAGGTTTTTGATCTTGATAATTGCATGCTTTAATGTCTTTTAGCTTGTTATGTTATTTTGATTTTTTCACCCTGAGCAGATAAAGAAGGCTCTCAGAGGAGTGAAAGTTGAAGTCACCCACCGTGGTAATATGCGGAGGAAGTACCGGATCTCAGGTTTGACATCTCAGGCGACACGGGAGCTGAAGTAAGTACTTTTTAATTGTCTGGCTAACTTCTCTTTCCTTGGAGCCTATCTGATTGTTCATGTTAGTTATATGTCTTTTGGAAGACAATATTGACTCCTCTCAATGGTTTTTGGTTTTAGTTTTCCTGTTGATGATAGAGGCACTATGAAATCTGTGGTCGATTACTTTTTTGAGACTTATGGTTTTGCTATCCAACACACCCAATGGCCTTGTTTACAAGTGGGAAATCAGAATAGACCAAATTACTTGCCAATGGAGGTCTTTGCTCTACTTTTAACTTATATTCTTGTTATTTTGTCGTCGCTTTGTTGTCTGTCATCTGATTTTACCGTTTCTAATTTCAGGTATGCAAGATCGTGGAGGGTCAGAGGTACTCTAAAAGGCTGAATGAGAGGCAGATTACGGCCTTGCTGAAGGTGACCTGTCAGCGCCCTCAGGAAAGAGAGCTAGACATCATGCAGGTGAGAAATTTGAAGAAACATGTCAAAAAAAATTTCACGATGTTTAGTGAAATAATAGAACCATTTCTGTTGGCATTTCTTCATCTGCTTCTTTCACATTTCGTGATTTCAATTTTGAGTTCTGATTACTGTGCACTTTCAGTTCTGCCCTGTTGATACAGAATGTTATGGAAATTAGGATTCGGTAATTTTTCTTGTTCCCTTGTTCCCTTGGTAAAGTGTGGATGTGATTTTGCTGTATCTATTAGTTGATACTTGTGGCTGAAGAGAAAACTCGAAAGGAAAATGAAATGACACATGAAATTCGATCAAAATATAAGTACATTACTTTGTGCAATCGATTCCATTGCCATACTCCTGGAATATCAAATAAGTAGAGAAAACTTTTGACTAGAAGTCTCAGTGAATAACCATACCATAACCCTGGAATGTTGAGAATTTTTCATTAGCAGTCTTGATGATAGCTATAAAAAAATAGTTATATATATATATATTTATAATTCTTTCTTTTCACCTCAATCGGTCTTGCTTTTATTTTATTTATTTTTGGGTTCATCAACTGCTGACCCCAACTAGGTTGGGATAAAGGTGTTGTTGATGTTGAGTCTTGATGATAGCTATACTGAAAGTGCTAAATTTTCGCATGTACTTAAAATGTGCTTTACATTAAGAAAGTTGCTCGTTCTGCTGCAACTCGCAGGCTTATGCTTGTAGCAAGGGGAGTCCCTTTTTTATTTATTTGGTTTGAGCCTTGAGGTCTCTATTGCACAAAGCTGATTGAATCTGCTCAGTTATTGTCCTCGTAAACCTGTTGCCTTGTTTTTACCCTTCAATTTCTGTTTCCACTTGCCCTTCATTTTTTTATTGAATGGAAAATGATGTTTCTTGGATGCTAATTGAAATAGTGTTTGCTTTTGTAGATCTTCTAGGGCCATACCTTTTGCCAGCCCCCGTCCTTTCCATAATCTACGTTTCTTTGGATTTCCTACCATGTTTCTATCTACTTTATCCTTTTGGTGCGCCTGTGGTGTGACTTTTGACCAGGAGTCATGAACTGGTACTCTCATTGAAGGTTCATGCACTACATTGTCAAAATTTGATGGATTATCTACTATTCTGATATACTTACCCATATCAAGTAACACTGCCCGGTGTTGATAAATCGGATTAATATTAGACCAGGAGTCATATACTGGGACTGTTGACGGAGGTTTTTGGATTACATTGTCGATATTGAGTACTTTATCTATTAATTTGATATACTTCCACATCAAGTCAGATTAATATTGGTAGTGCTGTCTAGTGGTGATAATTTTCTGTTTGCTTCTATCATTCAGACTGTTCATCATAATGCTTACCATGAGGACCCTTATGCTAAAGAATTTGGAATTAAAATTAGTGAGAGGCTTGCTCAAGTGGAAGCACGCATTCTCCCTGCACCTTGGGTAAATTGTCGTGCACCTGGTTGTTGTCTCTAACATCTGCAATAGTTTAGGAAATCACTCTTACTTATGATCATTACTCCTCTATGCAGCTCAAGTATCACGATTCAGGCAGAATAAAGGATTGTTTGCCTGAGGTTGGGTGCTGGAATATGATGAACAAGGTAAGCTGTTAGTTGGATTGGATCGTCCTTAAATTATCTAGAGACCCAATATAAGTACTGTGTACTTTTACTTCCTGAAGCTGGTTGTGCTTGGAAGGCTTTTAAGTGCCTCAGGGTGTCTTAACAATCAATATCTTGATGTGTTATTAGTCTTTATGGGATTTATGAACCTTTGGAATAAGGGCTTGAGCGACCCATAATGTGGTCTTGCTTTCGTGGTATTTTGTTTGCGGCTCAGACATTTTTGCTTTTTTGTAGGACATGGTTGTTTTAGCTTTCTGATCAGCTTGTATTTTGGGGTGAAGGTGCTGCGATCTTGATTGGAGAGTTTTAGATTACGGCTGCTTCTTTAATTTGTGCTCATCTTTGCCTGCATGTGCTTGTGTGAATTGACTCTCTTCCTCTGAAAATCTCTCTCTCTCTCTCTCTCTCTCTGCTGTCACTTTCTCGCGTGTTCATTCATTTGTGCTTCATCAGTGTGTTGTTGTTTGGTGGATAATACATCATCAATATTTCTGCCCCGACATTCTTTTGTTTACCTTGTCCCGTTTCTATTACATTTTCAATGCTATTGCATACCCTTGCATTCCTTAAGGTGTCGCCTCTTCATGAATTTGATTGCATCGACCTTAATTTGCAGAAAATGGTTAATGGAGGCACAGTGAACAATTGGTTCTGCATCAATTTTTCGAGGATCGTTCAAGATACTGTTGCACGTGATTTCTGTCACGAGCTTGCTCATATGTGCTACATTTCTGGCATGGTATTGATTGATTGTGTTATTTTACAATTTGTTGATAGGACTTTGTTGACTTCTTCAATTTTTTGATGATTTGTCTCACCTTTCGATGGGTTGTTCAGGCCTTCAATCCCGAACCTATTCTTCCGCCAGTAAGCGGCCGTCCAGATCAAGTTGAGAGGATTCTCAAAACTCGATACCATGAGGCCGTGACAAGAATCCAGCCCAAGGGCAAAGATATTGACCTCCTTATTGTCATTCTGCCTGATAACAATGGATCACTTTATGGTAGGAGATACTCAATGAGCATCATTCTTCCTCGAATTCTCAAATCGATCTTCACTCATAGTATCTTGTATTCATTTTGCCTGCAGGGGATTTGAAGCGAATATGTGAAACTGATCTTGGGCTTGTTTCTCAGTGTTGTTTGACGAAACATGTATTTAAGAAAAGTAAGCAATACCTGGCAAATGTCGCCCTCAAGATCAATGTGAAGGTTGGAGGGAGGAACACAGTTCTTGTTGATGCACTGTCTAGGCGAATTCCTCTAGTCAGTGATCGTCCTACAATTATCTTCGGTGCTGATGTCACTCATCCTCATCCTGGAGAGGATTCTAGTCCATCTATAGCTGCTGTACGTATTTGTTTTCATCTGATCGTGTGTTTGGTTAGTTTGTTTTATTTTTATATGAGTACGTCTTACCTATTATAGCTTGCCGTCTCTCCTCTTTCATTTTTTAGGTTGTAGCTTCTCAAGATTGGCCTGAAGTGACCAAATATGCTGGTTTGGTATGTGCTCAAGCCCATCGACAAGAGCTGATTCAAGATCTGTACAAGACCTGGCAGGATCCAGTAAGAGGGACCGTGACTGGTGGCATGATAAAGTATGCTGTCCCTCTCTCATATTTTATGTGCATCTGATACTAATTGGGG
Source organism: Rhodomyrtus psidioides (assembly GCA_021437785.1). Taxonomy (NCBI): domain Eukaryota; kingdom Viridiplantae; phylum Streptophyta; class Magnoliopsida; order Myrtales; family Myrtaceae; genus Rhodomyrtus; species Rhodomyrtus psidioides. The sequence continues at coordinate 3,429,204 of JAILYB010000015.1, read as the reverse complement.
CCTGTGTAAGCAGTAGAGGTTACCAATATTCCAACCCTGCAGAATGTTAATTTCTGTCAGTATTGTCATTTGGATGATCAAACTCTCTGCAATTTTTCCCAGGGAACTACTTATATCATTCCGCAGAGCGACGGGACAGAAACCTCAGCGCATAATTTTCTACAGGTTTATTTCATCCTGTCTTAACTCAACATTTGGCAGTTGGTACGGTGTTTCAACTTTTTGTCTGGTTTATATGATATGTGCAGGGACGGGGTAAGCGAAGGACAATTTTATCAGGTCTTGCTCTATGAGCTTGATGCTATCCGCAAGGTAGTAACCCCTTCTCGAGTAAAAGTTCCTTACTTGCAGTGCAACGACTACTTCATACTCTAAATGATTTAGTCATTAGCAACTCATTTGTTCGATCTGTGGACTCCAAATAGTTCACGAAGTATCAGCTCTCTGATTTCATAACCTATTGCTTGTAATTCCAGGCGTGTAATTCCCTGGAACCAAACTATCAGCCTCCTGTGACATTTGTCGTTGTTCAGAAGCGACACCACACAAGGTTGTTTGCTAATAATCACCGTGACCGCAGTTCAGTTGATAGGAGTGGGAATATATTGCCTGGTAAGGTTTTGGCTTACCTCTGAACTACTTTTGTTTGTATGCATTATTTCGTTTTTTGAATATACAATTTGCAAATTATGAGCAGGCACTGTTGTGGACTCCAAGATCTGCCATCCGACAGAGTTTGACTTCTATCTGTGCAGCCATGCCGGTATTCAGGTATTCCACGTGCCATAGATAAACTCTACATTTATGTCTTTCATTTATGGACCTCAGTTTAGAAGATGCACTAACACTCGGATGGATATTGGTAGGGTACCAGCCGTCCAGCACATTATCATGTCCTCTGGGATGAGAACAAATTTACTGCTGATGGACTTCAGTCTTTGACTAATAACCTTTGCTACACGTCAGTATTTTATTTCTGTTGCGTTAGTGAATTTTAAGCCCAGTGTACATTTGGAATTATGCAAATCATTGTGCTTTCTATTTGCCAACTCTTGCATCCGAAGATAAGATTTTTCTTTTTTAAGTGACACTACTAGTGACTACTAATCAGAGCTGATTTACCCTTCTTAATTTTGCAGTTACGCAAGGTGTACTCGATCTGTCTCCATTGGTGAGTCCTCTCTCTCTCTCTCTCTTATGCACACCCACGCACATTAAATAGGAACATAATTTTGAACTGGGATCGATGAATCTCTTCATCCTGCAGTGCCTCCTGCGTATTATGCTCATCTTGCTGCATTCCGTGCTCGATTCTACATGGAACCAGAGACATCGGACAGTGGTTCTGTGACTAGTGGATTCGCCACAGGACGTGGGGGTCCTGGTATGGGTGCTGCTGGTTCACGGAGCACTCGCGTGCCTGGAACCAGTGTTGCTGTCAGACCGCTTCCTGCCCTCAAAGAGAATGTCAAGAGGGTTATGTTTTACTGCTGAGTTTGGTGGGTCTGTCTCTTCGTAACTGCTGAGTTTGCTTTTTCCGTCTACTTCCCAGATTTCGCACTCTCTTTTCTGGGAAATATAAGGTGTAGGTGGGTCATGCCACAGTATCTGGACAAACTCTTTTGACCTCATTGATATTTGAATTTTTTGGATGCTAAGTTGGTCTTTAATGTGTGCTTTGCGCATTTTATAGCTTATATAGCAAAGCAGGATCTCGGACAAAGCTCAATCGTTACAGAGGTATATTGTTGAGAATGAGAAGACTGGCCAGTTGCCTAGCTAGGGATAAGTTAAATCGTACTCAAAAGGGCGGTTCATCGCCACATCTTGTCGTCTGCTTGGGATGCATTTCTAGCTCTTCATTGCTTTTGCTCAGCTCATGCTACGCTGTCCATTGATATGCCATGTCAATTTTAGACATGACGATTTGATTGAGCTGAATAGCGAACTGATTAAGCCCTATTCTCAAGTTCAAGGGAAAGGATTTAGTGATGTAAATTTGAAGGTGTCATTAAATTTGGGCCGTTCAATTTAAAATAGACGGCTCAGATCAATCAATAGTTTTTTAGTGGGAAATAATGTGGACTGATCTGGATAATTTATTTTGAATTGGACGGTCTAGATCGATTATGGTAGAAAATGGTAGAAAATTTTTAATGATAGGAAATCTAAATCCTCAAGAGGAAAGGATTTAGTGAAATAAATTTAGAGGTGTTATCAAATTTAGTGACATAAATTTAGAGGTGCTATCAAATATGAGTTCAATTCAAAATGGATGGCTTGGATCAATCAATAGTTTTTTAGTAGGAAATGATCTGCACCGATCTGGACCGTTCATTTTGAATTGGACGACTTAGATCGATCATGGTAGGAAATGGTAGAAAATTTTTAATGGTAGGAAATTTAGATGATGTATGTGACACTACTCACCTCGCTAGTAGTAAACCAACCACCCCCCCCCAAAAAAAAAAAAAAAAAAAAAACAAAAAGGGGAAGGGAAAAAGATATGTTGAATATACTATGGGTTGGGAGATGAGTCGTCGTAGTGAACGAACTGAATAAGCCCTATTCTCAAGTTCAAGGTAGTGACATAAATTCAGAGGTGTCATTTAATTTGGGTCGTTTAATTCAAAATGGACGGCTCAGATCAATCAATAATTTTTTAGTAGGAAATGATGTGGACTGATTTGGACCGTTCATTTTGAATTGGACGGTTTAGATCGATCATGGTAGGAAATGATAGAAAATTTTTAATGATAGGAAATTCAGATTCCAAGTTCATACGTTGCTTATCTATGCGGGGATGCCTCAGTTAGATAGGGCTAGGCATGTTAAGGTGGCTGGATCAAGTCGAAAATGATCTCATTCAAAGATCATAGTATGGTTGGAAAATGACTGGTGGCCGATCACCGCATGCGTCCAGATCTCCATATGAAGCTATGACTTTAACACAATTTTCAGAGTTCCCAACATCATCACCGTACGGAAATAACAAAAGTACGACGAGCAAGCTTAGATTTGACACTTGCAAAGAGCGAGCCAAAGGTTCTAAAAAAAAAAAAAAAGCGTTGAACGAGTATAAATCTGGCAGCGGAGCTGCGGTGAGTACCATTGAAGCTAGAGATGGAGTACTCATACATCAGAACTCCTAAATCTAGGACGAGGTAAGGAGAGGAAAACTCTCAAATGTAAGATCTCGAGAGAGAGAGAGCAGAGACTTCCAGGTCTAGATTAGGAGAGTAGAGCGAGAAATAAGACAAAAATAAACAGAAAAAAGTAACTAAAGAGGGGAGGGGAGAAGTAGAACGAGTGATGAAAAGCTGAGCAAACTCAAAAGAGGGAGAGAGAAAGAGGCGAGGCACTTCTGATTTATATTCACTCCTTTATTTATTAATACAGTTTCACTGACCCACATTAGATCCGTATAAATCCACATCCGACCCAACCTGAGCCGTATTCTTAGCTGCATATGGTAACGTTTCTATTCTTGAGAGCATTTTTTGAACAGAAATATTTTTTTGTGTTTCTATTCTTGGCCACGATTTTTGAGAACAAAAACTCGTTTGGTAAGTTAAAATAAAAAACACATTTTTCAGTCGGCGGCGGACAAAAGCCACCGACGGCCAGCGGCCGGCGACCGGCAATAGTGGGCGACCGGAGGTCGACGGCCGCGTAGGCGATGATGGATGGTGGTTCCAAAAGTGTTCCAAAATTCAGAAGCAAATTTTTTTTGTTTCTTCAAAAGTGTTCCCTAGCACAAAAGTGTTCCGCGGAATACTTTTGGAATATTTTTTAACCATACGCGTTTTTGTTCCCAAAGTGTTCCCGAAACACTTTTGAAACAGAAACACTGTCCCTGGTTGCTACGATCCATACAGGCCCTTAGTATTTTTTTTTCCCCTTGAATCGTCCGTGGAAGTCCAGCTCGATGGTAATCTAACCGTGCGCACATTTTGGATAATGGCCGATTTCATGGACCAGCCCGTTAAGTCAATGAGAAAGCTCGCGCGTCGAGTTATGGACGGGAGCATGAAGATGGATGGCGATATGGCCAAGCGTGGTGTTCAATAAGATCTGTGAAAGCTCTCCGTATTGTTAATACCTCACCGTACCACTACTCAAGAATTGCTGTTTTATATCATGCATTATCAAATGCATGCACGGATCGCGAGACGATGTTTTACCAAAATTTGCTACAAATGGGGCCCGTGTTATCCTCGGGAACTTATTGCATTAGTGTTGATTCAGTCCTAAACTTCTTCTTTTTTGTGCCAGTTCAGTCGTAAACTTTTTGCATTTGTGCCAATTCAGTCCTAAATCATTTGTATTTATGCCAATTGAGTTAATCCGGCTAATTTTTGCCGAAAATGACTGATGTGGACATCGATTGTCTTACGTAGCACGGCAAACGCTGACTTGAATATTTTTTTTTTACTATTATTCTATAGTTTTAAATAATTTTTAAGCATTTTTTGTTTTTTTTTTAAATAACCACGTTAGCACAAGCCGTGCCATGTAGGACAATTGATGTTCGAGCCAATGATTTCCTGCCAAAATTGGCCGAATTGACTCATCTGGCATAAATGTAAAATATTTAGGGCTAAATTAGCGCTAATGCAAAAGGTTTATGACTGAGTTGATACCAAAAAAAGGTTTATGACTGAATTAACACTAATGCAATATAATAGGTTTAGGACTTTTTTTTTACACTTTTCCCGATTATCCTCTTTCCTCGAAATTTTTAGCAATATCACTCCAAATTTGAATAGTTATGCAAAGTAATTTTGGTAGCACCTAACACGGCTCTTTCCTTTTGCGACCCCGTGATTTGATATTCTTCGCATGACCTCAAAAGCATACGATATGCATGCCATGCTCTCTACCTCTCGTCTAACAAGCACTAAATTCTTGTCGAGAAACGGAGATCTTGATCAGAGCTAATTAAGTGGAGCCTAATTGGAACAAAGTTCGATTAATTGAACTTCGCACCAAAATAACGATTTTGAAAGAACTAATCGGTTAAGATTCGCTTGCGTTGCTCCAATGCGCTTTGACAATCATGTCTTTTTCGACGATTCAGAGCCATGCGTCGGAGCGATTAAGGACTACTCCTTTTAACGAGTTGGAGAGCTGCTAGCCTGACAGTCTGACAATACTGTAAAGTTATTTCTGACCATGTGATCACTCAATCAATGCGTGTTCGAAGCAAAACACGCGGCGATGATTTGCGAATTTACTGTTGAGATTGTACTGTTATCGATGGTACTGTCAGGAAAATATTTTCATAACGGAGTTTGCCTCCACGCCCCCAAAAAAAATCACCAGCGACATGTCTCATTTCCTTAAAATTCATACGTGGGTGACATAACGGTCGTTCTTGCTTCTTTCACGTTCTTTTCCGTCTCGATCGAGAGAGAGAGAGAGAGAGAGAGAGAAGCGAAGAAAAGAATAAAAAAGTGGTCGTCCATTGCAGGGGCAGAAGGAAAACGAACACGTTCCAACAAATTCTTTTCCCTCCACATTCGAATATCGTCCGACAGTCGGAAAACCTCTGACGCTGGTTTTTCCTGCCACACCAAAATTCCTTTCTTGGATTAAATCCTCGAAACTTCCCCCACTGATTTCAATAAAGAATGTTCTTTCTCCTCCCAATCCATTCTTCGTCCCTCTCCCAAGCCCCCCCCTCTCGCTATAAATACACATTTCCCCGTTAAGGCAAAAGCATGAACGAGAACAAGAACAAGAACAAGAACAAGAGCTCCTTTGTGAAGTCCAAATCTGTTGCGGGATTGCGCTTCTTGAATTGCGGAGATGGCATCAGGTTCGGGGCTTAAGAGGGCGGACTCGGTGGCCGACAACATGCCGGATGCGATGAAGCCCAGTAGGTACCACATGAAGAGATGCTTTGCCAGGTAATAATCACTTGGTTCTTGGTACTTCTGTGATTGTGGGTCTGCATGGGTGCTTGGTTTTCTTTGTTGTTTGTGCGCATCTGATGGATATGTGTGAAGCTCGCTTGGTTTGTTGATTTGGTTTCTTGTTTGGAGAAGGTTTGTGGCGGGTGGGAAGAGGTTGATGAAACTCCAGCAGATTATGGAGGAGGTGGAGCAGTCAATTGAAGACAAGGTCGAAAGGGCTCAGGTTCTTGAAGGCCAGCTTGGGTTCATTCTTAGCTCCACTCAGGTCTCTCTCTCTCTCTCTCTCTCTCTCTCTCTCTCTCTCTCTCGCTCTCCTGCTCGCTCGCCTGCGCCCTATCACTCGCAAAATTGGACTCGCTATCCTCGTAATTTGGTTAATAGGCAAACAAAATCTTAGCTTTTTGAAAGGACACGCATGGACTCCCCTCATGCATTGATGAATATGTGATAGACACTACAGTTTAACCCACGTCCCTAAAAGAGCAATAGCAGAGACTGATGCAACTTCAAGAGTTTGAAATTTACATGTGAATAGCTTAGCATCTCTGATTCCTATCATTTGGTGCTCAGGCAATTGTCAAATTTACTCCTGTGAAATTTGCAGGAGGCAGCGGTGGTCCCCCCATCGGTTGCGCTGGCGGTTAGACCGAATCCTGGTATTTGGGAATATGTGAAGGTGAATGCCAGTGATCTTGAAGTAGAAGGCATTACTGCTAGAGAGTACCTGAAGTTCAAGGAGATGGTTTTCGATGAGAACTGGTGCGTCCTTTAGACCTCCAGGAATCCCCCAGAAAAATCATTTACAGGAAATAGTTATATCACACATTTCATCTATGTCAATGGCTTTATTCGAAGTACTGTATCACGATTAATGCAAATGTTCTCTGCAAATAGTGGTGCGGCCCAGTTCAATATCTCATTTCATTGCTTGAAACGATTTGGTCCTTTGTGCAGGGCAAACGACGGCAATGCACTGGAAATAGATTTCGAAGCCATTGATTTCACCACTCCTCGCATGGCACTTCCTTCTTCTATTGGGAACGGATTGAACTTTGTCACAAAGTTGATCACCTCTAGGATAAGCAAGGACAGTCAAAGTGCCAAGTTTTTTCTTGAGTTCTTGCTTGCCCTCAACCATCACGGAGAGGTAAGCATTTACAGCTGCCAATTTGGCGATGAATGGAACAAACAAGCAAGGAGAATGCAACACTTCCAATGATATTGCCACGAATTGACGGGTTCTATTGTGGTCCCAATTTTCAGAATCTAATGATTAACCAGAACTTGAACACGGTGTCCAAGCTTCAAGTAGCATTGATAGCGGCTGAAGCATTTGTCTCTGCATTTCCCAAAGATGCACCTGTACAGAAGTTTGAGCAGAGGTTACTAATTTATTCTTGCATTTGTGGAAAGAAAATTTCTTATACTCCCTTTTCACAGTACTAACTAAAACTGGCTTACTGTTGTTTCCTCTTGGTTTTCCAGGATCAAGGAACTAGGATTTGAAAAAGGTTGGGGTGATACTGCAGAGCGAGTAAAAGAGACGATGCGTACGCTGTCCGAGTTGCTTCAAGCTCCGGACCCAGAGAAAATGGACTTGTTCATTAGCAGGCTTCCTATGATTTTCAACGTCGTCATATTCTCTCCTCATGGCTACTTTGGCCAGTCAGACGTCCTTGGGTTGCCAGATACCGGTGGCCAGGTACTAAATATACAGATATTCCGAATGAAATCTAGAAAACTGCAAAATGAAAGGCAATTCATGCATGTCAAATTTGGACTAGTTAATTTTCACGACTCTAATGGTAGAAATCAGACTAAGATATAAAAAGAAATGCTGCACAATTTGTCCAGGTGGTTTACATCCTAGATCAAGTGAGGGCTTTAGAGGAAGAAATGCTCCTCAGAATCAAGCAGCAGGGACTTGCAGTGAAGCCTAACATTATTGTGGTGAGTGACCCACAAGCCCACAGAGAGATTAGTCATCTAGGTGTCAATAATTTACCCACAGAAAAGTCTGCTTCATCTTACCTTATGCTGTTCCACTTACGTAGGTCACGCGACTCATACCGGACGCAAAACACACCAAGTGCAACCAGGAGTTGGAGCCTATCGTGGACACAAAGCACTCCTACATTCTTCGGGTCCCTTTCAAGACACCAAAAGGAGTCATTCTCCGCCAATGGGTGTCCCGTTTTGACATCTATCCTTACTTAGAGAGATTTGCTGAGGCAAAAATATTCTGGATCTCATTGCTTCATCAGTGGCTTTTAGTTCGTATGACTGTGGGTGCTTAAATTTCTGATGCATTTGTTATTTCATTAGGATGCGGCTGTGAAGATCATGGATCACATGGATTGTAAACCGGATCTCATAATCGGGAACTACTCAGATGGGAACCTGGTGGCTTCTCTTATGGCTAGCAAACTGGGAATAACACAGGTTGCCATTTCCCTCTCTCTTACGACTAATGCTGCAAAGCCGAATGGAGGACCCGCGAGTCTCATGATTTGTTGTTTGCTGCTGAATGTTGGCTTCCTCTATATCCAGGGAACCATAGCTCATGCTCTAGAGAAAACCAAGTACGAGGACTCGGATGTCAAGTGGAAGGAGCTTGACCCGAAATACCACTTTTCATGTCAATTTACTGCGGACTTGATTGCGATGAATCAAACTGATTTTGTCATTACCAGCACATACCAAGAAATTGCTGGAAGGTTAGTTTAAGTATCCTTAAAAGTTGATAATTTTATAGGTCGAAGTATTTCTAGTGATGCTAATGACATTTATCTTTCTTCAGCAAAACTAGGCCCGGACAATATGAAAGTCACACAGTGTTTACTATGCCGGGGCTTTGTCGGGTGGTCTCTGGCATCAATGTGTTCGAACCGAAGTTCAATATCGCCGCCCCGGGTGCCGATCAATCTGTGTATTTTCCCTACACACAGAAACAAAGGAGGCTGACTGCTTTTCACCCTGCCATCGAGGAACTACTATACAACAAGGAGGACAACAATGAACATTTGTTAGTCCCTTCCCTATTAGTTTATCTTGGTTTGAACATTTGGGTTCTAAGGCATGTTTCCAGTGTTAACTCTTGTATATGTGGACAGGGGTTTTCTTGCTGATCGGAAGAAACCAATCATTTTCTCAATGGCAAGGCTCGATACCGTAAAAAATATCAGTGGACTAACCGAGTGGTATGGGAAGAACAAAAGGCTCAGAAGTTTGGTGAATCTTGTTGTTGTAGCAGGATTCTTCGACCCAGAGAAATCTAAAGATAGGGAAGAAATCGCGGAAATTAAAAAGATGCACACCTTGATAGAGAAATACCAACTCAAGGGTCAGTTCAGATGGATTGCAGCTCAAACCGACAGATATCGAAATGGAGAACTGTACCGCTGTATTGCTGATACCAAAGGAGCTTTTGTGCAGCCTGCTCTGTACGAAGCTTTTGGTCTAACTGTCATCGAAGCGATGAACTGTGGATTGCCCACATTTGCCACTAATCAAGGTGGTCCTGCAGAAATTATTGTTGATGGTGTTTCAGGGTTTCACATTGATCCCAACAATGGCGACGAATCAAGCAAAAAGATCGCTGATTTCTTCGAGAAATGCAAAAAAGAGCCTGACTATTGGAATAGGATCTCGACAGGAGGCCTTCAGCGCATAAACGAGTGGTAAGTATAACTTAGAAGAGGTTGCAACTCATCGTGCAAAACATTTGTCTGATCCTTGATTGTGCTTCTTTGCAGCTATACATGGAAAATCTATGCAGAGAAGCTCTTGAACATGGGGTCCATGTATGGAGTTTGGAGGCATATGAACAAGGAACAGAAACTTGCTAATACAAGATACATTCATATGATGCAGAGTCTCCATTTCCGGAACTTGGTGAGTCATCTGAGTTGGGGACTTATAAGGCTTTCTTTTCGATTTGAAAAAGAGAGCGATTAATTTGAGCTATGAAAACAGGCGAAGAACATTCCAATCCCTATCGAAGAACCCCAAGAGCAAGTGGCGATGCTGGAGAGCAAGCCCCAAATACCAACTCCAAAGCCAGAGACAGTACCTCCGAAGGCGACACCAGAACGTAGGCAAGTGACATGATTTTGTTGGCAAACCAAAATGACAACATCGAAGCATGACACGCTCCGTCTCTTAACAACGAAGAACTGAAACATAAAGCATGAAAGCACATTGAAGTTCTTTAGAATGCAACTAACACTTTGCAATCTTTCAGTGACCAGAAGATCCCGGGACCAGAACTTCCAAGGTGAGAAATTTTGCCCGACCCGTCGTATTGCATTGAGCAGTGATCCAATGTATCAGGGAATCTAATGCACACGGAGACCCCCACACAATCAAATGCACAAGCCACATCATTTTGTTCTAGTTTTCAGGAAAATTATGTAAAAGGAGCCAAGTAGGGAAGAACCCAGAAGGCTACGATGAGCTAACAAGGTTTTAATTCTCAGGAAGGTGGATTTCCAGGAAAAGCCGCTCGTCTCGAGGATAGGAGACCGAGTTCTTTGCCCCTGGAATTGGTGGTGCCTCACATTTACATTCATTTTGCTGTCATACTATGCCCTGTTGAGGCTTTATTTCTCAGATTGACATCAGGGGGGCATCACGGCAAAGCATTGAAGTTATGCCAAAGCTGCACTCAATAAGTATGATGCTGAGATGCAATAAAAAAGATAGTCATTTTCTTTTCTATTTTTCTGGCAAACTGTATCAGGAAAACTGCTGCAATGTAAAGCTCATTTCTTGTAAAGAACAGACAATAACGCTTGTAGATTTGCCTCATCATGATGATCAATAAGACAACTACTTCTTTCTGATAGTTGCTGCTGAAGCGAAAAGAGAGAACAGAGGGTCAATGATGGGTGAGCCTGGCAAAACAAGTGTTTTTTTTGTTTTTGTTTTTTTTTTTAATATTTTGAAGACAATTCAATCTATTCCCGCTCGCTCCTTGCGGGCACCGTCATCGTCCTCGAAACGAAACCACCTTCGAAACCTCCACTTCGCTCTGCCAAAGATGTCGCCTTTAGCTCCTGAAATTGAATCCATCCCAGGAGAAGAGCTTCTTTGGGCTTCTCACATGGCTTCTCTTCCTCCTCTTCAAACCCGCCGTTTCTGCTTTCAGCCCAACCACTCGCTCGGTCGCAGCAGAGCGTCGCGGATGCTCAGTTTCTCGCTCTGTTTCGCCTCCTTCGAGCTCTCGCAGCTCCCTCTCCTTCCTTTCCTCTCCGCAGCCCGCTCGAGCTCGGCCTCGGGCTCGCTCGCTCGGCGAAGAAGTCGCCGAACGGCGTCGCCTGAGCTGTGGCGGCAAGGTCAAAAGGTGAGAACTGTAATATACGGTGGCATATGCACTGCTGGCCTTACACTTTAGCCGTGGGGTGACATGTGTTTTGTTGAAAGTTTGACCAGAATAATAAAAAAAAGAAAGAAAGAAAGAGAGAGAGAGAGCCACCGCTAGGGGTGTGCATGGTCCGGGCCGGTCCGGTCCCGGCATGGAATCGGGGACCGGACCAGTAGTCCGGCCCCCATATTTTCGGGACCACGGACCGGATTAGGACTGGCGGTCCGAGTCGGTCTTGGTTCGGGTCGGTCCCGGTGCCGGCCCAATAGGACTGCTAATTCTATCTGCTTATGAAAACTATAATAAAAAGATTAGTTTGGTGAAAAAAAAAAGAATTTAGACTTCGACCTCCTCTTGTGTTGATTTTTCATTAATAATAAAATCCCACAAAAACGTCCAAAGTCTAATCCTAATTCTGATCTCTAAAAAGGAATTCATTACTAATAAAATTCCACAAAAGACGAAAAACATGTATATGAATTAATCTTTAAATGCAAATCTAATATCAATGCAATGAGATTTTTATCTTTTCAGTTCTTTTTACATTGTTTTCTTTTCATTTATTTTATGTGAAAAAAAATACTATCTAAAATTCGGATCTGTTTGAAAAATTCAAAGAAGATATCTCCCTAAACAAATGAGCCCGATCTAAAAGAAAAATCAATTAACACAATCAAAGATGCAACCACCACAACAATCAAAGATGTAATCACTGCAACCAAAATAGCTAAAGACTCGCTGTAGGAGACTCGAAATTTTCAAATCATTAGGATGACCAAACTAATCTTTTTAAAAAAATATTGCCGGTCCAGTCCGGACTGGGCCGGTCACAAACCATGGAACCCGAGAACCGGACCGCCCAGTCACCGGTCCCATTTATTGGGACCGGGGACCGGACCGCCAACCTCAAAGACCGGACCAACCCGCCCGGGCTGGGCCGGTCCTATCCAGTTTGCACACCCCTAGCCACCGCCTAAGTGCACGGCTGAATATAAAAAGAAAAAGAAAAAGGGAGAGTGCTTCATTTATTATGACAAAAACACAAGAGTACAGAAAAAAGAAACGTAGAGAAGAGAAAAGGAAGGAGAAGATAGAAAGAAATCCGTCTGGCTCCAGAATTAAGCCGAATCAATTTCGTTCTCCAGCGTTTAGTAAGAATTCGAGCCCCTCGTTCATATCGCCGGAATAGTTTTCGAAGCTACGCTACTTTTAGGCTCCCCGTTACGGATAGTTTAGTTATACGATTTGGATTAGCGTTTTGTTAATTCGTAGAAATAGTTTGACTAGCGAATAAGCTTATCTTAGTGGATTCGTAGTTACGATAGCGTTTTTATTTGACTGTGATACCGATTTTCACTAAATTGATAAGACTTGAGTTCGAGGGCCTGAATTAGTTATCGAGATCTTAGTTAGGCTATATCAGGTGAGTGGTGCTTATCTCTTCTTTGAATTTATAAGGTCATATCTTGAAAAGTGGTTCAGATTTGATATACGATGAATGCTAAAGACATATTTGTTGCATCAAAATCTGGATCGGGCAATTACTGCATTTTGATACTTGCGAACTATTTGAGAAATATGATACGAAATGATTTGTGAAATATGTGATCGATTTCTGAACCTGGTTTATCAGAAACGGTTGTGAAATATATTCTGGTTCGCAAAATGATTTCTGGATTGAATTTGTGGATTATTTGCGAACGTTGGTTTTAATGCTCAATATTGCTGTGAACCTAGTGAAGGGTTTTTGGGTATGTGTATACCGGTTAGGATATCCTTTGGGGCCGAACCACCGGCTGATATAGGTGGGGACCTTACCAAGGGGGGAATCTTGGTCGTTTTGTCACGGGCGTTATACGTGATCATGGTTAGATATTTGAGCATGAGATTGGTCAATGGAACGGACCATTGACATGTGATATGAGATTGGTCAATGGAATGGACCATTGACATGTGATCTGAGATTTGTCGATGGATGAACCATCGATGTGTGATTTGAGATTAATCAATGGACTTGACCATTGATTTTTTTGTTATGATTTTTATTGATTAACAGAATATTTCTGTGACATGTGTTATTGTTATATGTGCATAGTGAATGTTCGATATGCTTAGAAGAGATATGCACTACTCACTGAGCTGTGATTGCTCATCCCACTTTCCTTCCCAATCCTTTCAGGTTCTTCAATCGGCGGCAAGTAGAACGAGAGCGCAAACGTCGGGGACTTTTGGGAGTTGGATTTTGGGTATGATCTGAGAATGGATTGTAAATATGTATGTTTTTAGTTGTCGAGTTTAGCTGAACGGTGAGATATAAATATCTTTGAGGATTGTAGAAACTCTGATGAATGAATCAACTTTATGTTTAGTCAGATGTCTATATGTATACATAGTAGGATATACATATATTTGATAACAAGTCTATGTTGATTTCTATTTGAGGCTGCGTCCTTTAGGTACAAGGATGACCGTGTCATTTCCCAGGTCATTGTAGGATTTGGGGTGTGACAAATGTTGGTATCAGAGCCTAGGTTATGATCTGCTTGGGGGTAGATTTTCGGGGACGTGGTGAGATTGTGTGATAGTTTCCAGCAAAATAATTTTCCACTAGTTAAGGTTATATTTTATTGTAGGTTCATGTAATCATGGGTTCTGACTCAGAAACGCTAGCTTCATTTCGTAAGAACCTTAAGGGTAAGCGAGGTGGCACCTCTGATATAAAGGACATGTCGGAAGATTCTCGAAGTGTGGCATCAATGAATAGACAAGAGGAGGATTCTTATAGAAGTTTAGACTTGCAGAAAGTAAGGGATGAGCCTTATCGACCTATTACTGAAAAAGATTTATCTGGGATTTGTCAAGTAGTGCTTGAATTACAACGTGATTTCAAGAACTCCAAAAGTGGAACAGTTAAATCTGAAGATGATAAAGAATGTACATATGCTCAGTTCAGGAAGACAAATCCACCCACCTATGATGGGAAGCTTGATCCTTTTGTAGCTGAAGGATGGGTTAGAAGGATGGAAAGTATTTTCAAAGCCGATAAAGTTCATGAAAATCGAAAGGTTGATTTTGCTAGTCAGTGTTTGATAGGTGAAGCTCAGTATTGGTGGGAGGGGACACGACCAACTTTAGGGGATGAGAATGCTACAGTATCTTGGAAATACTTCACCGAGAAATTCTTTACTCAATTCTTTCCGGAGTCCTTCCAAATGAAGATGAGGAGTGACTTTATGCAAATATCTCAGGGCGATTCTACTGTTATGAGGTACGCATGTCACTTTAATCAGTTGAGTAGATTTGCCAAAACTCTTATAGCTGATGAAAAAGTACGAGCTGAACATTTTCAAATGGGGCTTCGACCTGATATTCGATCTAAGCTTACACCTCTTGCATTGACGACATACAATGATGTCTTAGAGCGAGCAATCAGGGTAGAACAAGACCATTTGGAGCATGACACAACTGGTGTTCACCAACAAAAGAGGTCTAAGTTTAGTATCACTTAAGAGAGACGTGCAAGTGGCAGTAATATGCGAAGTGGTAGTAGTCAATCGGGGAAGTTTATAACTCAAAAACCTTGTAATACTTGTGGAAAATATCACAGGGGTGAGTGTTACAGAAAAATTGGAGCATGCTTTTTATGTGGAAAAGTGGGACATATGCAGCGAGATTATCGTGCACAAAGGGATGTTACAATTGACAGTAGATCATGTTATCTGTGTGGGAAACCGGGACACATAGCAAGAAATTGTTCCATGCGGAGGGATGCCCTTTCAGTTAATAAACTACTAGAAAATCAGCAAAGACAAAGGACAACAAGAAAAGTTTTTGCTATGACGAAGGAAGATGCAGCGGCATCTAATGCAGTTGTTGCAGGTAATATTTTTGTTGCCTCGCAATGTGCATATGCGTTATTTGATCCAGGCGCTACACATTCCTTTATTTTTACTGAATTTGCAAGAAAGCTTGATGTGTTGCCTGAGTCTCTTGAATGTAAACTATGTGCTAATACTCCTACTGGTAGTTTCTTAACTGCCGATCGTGTGTTCAAGAGTTGTGAACTCCAGATAAACAGTGCTGCATTGCCTATAGATTTAGTGGAATTGAATATACGGGATTTTGATGTTGTACTAGGAATGGATTGGTTATCTACATATCATGCTACGGTAGATTATTTTTCGAAGAAAGTGTTCTTTCGAATTCCAAATCAGCCTGAATTCTATTTTTCGGGAAGTTGTAAGGGTACTTTTCCTGCATTAATTTCATCCATGCAAGCGAGGAAATTTTTAAGAAAGGGTTGTTGTGGTTATTTAGCTTGTGTAAAAGATACAAGAGTGGATACTATAAAATTGGAAGACGTTCATGTAGTCAAAGAGTTTCCAGATGTATTTCCTGAGGATTTATCAAGCCTACCTCTTGATAGAGAAATTGAATTCTGTATAAAATTGATGCATGGTACAATTCCTATTTCTAAGGCAGCATACCGAATGGCACCTTCCGAATTGAAAGAGTTGAAAACCCAACTTCAAGAACTTTTGGATAAGGGTTTCATCAGACCTAGTGTTTCACAATGGGGAGCTCCAGTCTTATTTGTGAAAAAGAAAGATGATAGCATGAGGCTATGCATAGACTATCGAGAACTTAACAAGGTCACGATCAAGAATAAATATCCTTTACCTCGGATTGATGATTTGTTTGACCAGCTTCAAGGATCAAAGGTATTCTCTAAGATCGACATTCGTTCTGGGTATCATCAGTTGAAGATAAAAACGAGTGATGTGCCTAAAACTGCTTTTAGAACAAGATATGGTCATTATGAATTTCTTGTCATGCCTTTTGGATTAACAAATGCGCTTGCTGCTTTCATGAATATGATGAATATGATATTCAAGGAGAATCTAGACAGATTTATAGTGGTGTTCATCGATGATATTTTAGTTTATTCAAGGAATTTGGAAGAACATGAGCGACACTTGAGGTTTGTCTTGCAAACTCTACGCAAAAAGAAGTTGTATGCTAAGTTTAGTAATTGCGACTTCTGGCTTGATCATATAGAGTTCTTGGGTCATGTAATTTCGAAAGATGACATATCAGTTGACCCAAAGAAAGTTGAAGCCGTTGTTCAATGGAATCATCCCACTAATGTTGCAGAAGTGAGAAGTTTTCTTGGACTGGCTGGCTATTACAGACGATTTGTAGAGGGATTTTCCAAAATTGCCGGTCCACTTACTCGGCTAACTCAGAAGGGAGTTAAATTTATGTGGTCTAATCAGTGTGAACATAGTTTCCAAGAGTTAAAGAGGCGATTGGTATAAGCTCCTATATTAACGTTGCCTTCAGGAACTGGTGGCTTCACAATTTATTGTGATGCTTCTAAAGAAGGTTTATGTTGTGTTCTTATGCAAAGTGATAAAATTATTGCATATGCCTCTAGACAGTTAAAACCACATGAGAAAAATTACCCCACTCATGATCTAGAGTTGGCAGCAATTGTTTTTGTTTTGAAAATATGGCGGCATTACTTGTATGGAGAGAAATGTGAAGTATTTACGGATCACAAAAGCCTGAAGTATATTTTCACTTAGAAGGAACTAAACATGAGGCATATGAAATGGTTAGAACTTTTGAAGGATTATGATATGTCTATCAATTACCATCCAAGTAAGGCTAATGTAGTAGCAGATGCCTTAAGTCGTAAATCTTCTGAAAATATGGCAGTGCTGTTCACTACTCAAAAGTCTATTCTTGAAGATATGAGAAAACTAGACCTGGAAGTACTGGTACATCAGCTTGGTTCTCGATTGGCTAATATTTGAGTGCAACCAACATTGATTGATAGAATCAACTCTAAACAGAATGAGGATCCTCAACTACAGAAAATTAGAGAAGGCGCGGAGGCTAATGGTCAAATAGATTTTAACGTTCACGTAGATGGATCTTTGAGGTTTCGTGGACGATTATGTGTTCCTGATGATTCAGAATTGAAAAAGGAGATATTACAAGAAGCTCACAGTACTAGATTTTCAATCCATCCGGGAAACACTAAAATGTATCGGGACTTGAGAGAGAATTTTTTGTGGATTAATATGAAGAAAGATGTCGTGAAATTTGTCGATCAATGTCTAATTTGTCAACAAGTAAAAATTGAACATCAGAAACCTGGTGGACAATTACACCCACTTGAAGAACCCAAATGGAAGTGGGAGCATATCACATGGATTTTGTTGTTGGGTTACCGAGGACACCAAGTGGTAAGAATGCTATATGGGTGATTGTTGATAGGTTGTCTAAATCTGCTCACTTTTTATCCTACCGGTTTGGTCTTTCACTGGAAAACTTAGCAAAGCAATACGTCAATGAGATAGTGAAGCTTCATGGGGTTCCATTGAGTATTGTTTCTGAAAGAGATCTTAGATTTGTATCCAATTTTTGGAAGAGCTTGCAGGGAGCCCTGGGCACCAAACTCAACTTTAGTACAGCTTTTCATCCATAGACAGATGGGCAGTCAGAGAGAACTATTCAGACATTAGAGGATATGTTGAGATCCTGTGTCATCGACTTTGGTGGTTCTTGGGATGAACACCTACATTTGACAAAGTTTTCTTATAATAACATTTATCATTCCAGCATTAAGATGGCACCTTTTGAGGCTTTATATGGTCGAAAGTGTAGAACTCCTATTTGTTGGGATGATGTTGGTGAGAAGAGACTAACTGGCTCAGAGTTTATTTAGCAGTCAGAAGAGAAAGTCAAGTTGATTAGGGAGCGCATCAAAACAGCTCAAAGTCGCCAGAAAAGTTATGCAGATCTTAAAAAGCGTAATGTGGAATTTGATACAGGAGACCATGTATTCCTCAAGGTTTCTCCCATGAAAGGTGTTATGAGATTTGGCACGCGTGGCAAGTTGAGTCCGAGATACGTGGGACCATTTCTTATATTAGAAAGGGTTGGCGAAGTTGCTTACAGATTAGCCTTGCCACCAGCGTTATCAGGAGTGCATGATGTGTTTCACATATCTCTGTTACGAAAATATGTTCCGAATCCGGAATACGCACTATATTTTACACCTTTGAGATTGAAGGAGAACTTGACTTAGGAGGAAGGACCTATTCGTATCATAGATAGGAAGGATCAAGCGTTGCGACATCGGACTATTCCTTATGTAAAGATACAATGGGAAAATCATACTGAAAGAGAAGCTATTTGGGAACTCGAGGAAGAAGCGAGACGCAAGTACCCTAACTTGTTCAGTAGTTGAGGTGAGTTCAAATTCGAGGACGAAATTTCTTTTAAGGAGGGTAGAATGTAATATACGGTGACATATGCACTGCTGGCCTTACACTTTAGCCGTGGGGTGACATGTGTTTTGTTGAAAGTTTGACCGGCCAAGAATAATAAAAAAAAAAAGAAGAAGAAAGAGAGAGAGAGAGCCACCGCCTAAGTGCACGACTGAATATAAAAAAAAAAGGGGAGAGGGCTTCATTTATTATGACAGAAACACGAGAGTATAGAAAGAAGAAATGCAGAGAAGAGAAAAGGAAGGAGAAGATAGAAAAAAATCCGTCTGCCTCCAGAATTAAGCCGAATTAATTTCGTTCTCCAGTGTTTAGTAAGAATTCGAGCCCATCGTTCATATCGCCGGAATAGTTTTCGAAGTTACGCTACTTTTAGGCTCCGCGTTACGGATAGTTTAGTTTTGCGATTCGGATTAGCGTTTTGTTAATTCGTAGAAATAGTTTGACTAGCGAATAAGCTTATCTTAGTGGATTCGTAGTTACGATAGCGTTTTTATTTGACTGTGATACCGATTTTCACTAAATTGATTGGACTTGAGTTCGAGGACCTGAATTAGTTATCGAAATCTGAGTTAGGCTATATCAGGTGAGTGGTGCTTATCTCTTCTTTGAATTTATAAAGTCATATCTTGAAAAGTGGTTCGGATTTGATATACGATGAATGCTAAAGACATATTTGTTGCATCAAAATCTGGATCGGGCAATTACTGCATTTTGATACTTGCGAACTATTTGAGAAATATGATACGAAATGATTTGTGAAATATGTGATCGATTTCTGAACCTGGTTTATCAGAAATGGTTGTGGAATATATTCTGGTTCGCAAAATGATTTCTGGATTGAATTTGTGGATTATTCGCGGACATTGGTTTTAATGCTCAATATCGCTGTGAACCCAGTGAAGGGTTTTTGGGTATGCGTATACTGGTTATGATATCCTTTGGGGTCGAACCACCGGCTGATATAGGTGGGGACCTTACTAAGGGGGAATCTTTGTCGTTTTATCACGAGGCGTTATACGTGACCATGGTTAGATATTTGAGCATGAGATTGGTCAAAGGAATGGACCATTGACATGTGATATGAGATTGGTCAATGGAATGGACCATTGACATGTGATCTGAGATTTGTCGATGGATGGACCATCAATGTGTGATTTGAGATTAATCAATGGACTTGACCATTGATTTTTTTGTTATGATTTTTATTGATTAACAGAATATTTCTGTGACATATGTTATTGTTATCTGTGCATAGTGAATGTTCGATATGCTTAGAAGAGATATGCACTACTCACTGAGCTGTGGTTGCTCACCCCACTTTCCTTCCCAATCCTTTCAGGTTCTTCAGTCGGCGGCAAGTAGAACGAGAGCGCAAACGTCGGGGACTTTTGGGAGTTGAATTTTGGGTATGATCTGAGAATGTATTGTAAATATGTATATTTTTAGTTGTCGAGTTTAGCTGAACGGTGAGATATAAATATCTTTGAGGATTGTAGAAACTCTTATGAAGGAATCAACTTTATGTTTAATCAGATGTCTAAATGTATACATAGTAGGATATACATATATTTGATAACAAGTCTATGTTGATTTCTATTTGAGGCTGCGTTTGTTGACACCTGATTTTTTTTACCATTTATTATTGTGATTTTTATTCTTTAAAATTAATTAAAAATATCAAAAAAGGTCATAAAATCACAAAATCAACTTTGGAAGCCTTGGTTTAACCTTAGGAACCAATTTTGAACAAAAAATATTTTTCGGTATTTTTAATATTTTTCGAGTTTATTTAATTATAAAAATACCCAAAAAATCAGAAAAAATACCATTCGTGGTCAGAAAAATACCCAAAAATATTCGATAATTTTGTTTTAATTTCCTCTTCAAGTGTGTCACTTTAAATCTCAAAAATTCGGCTCGGGTCACTATGTTCCTTCACAAACATAAACCCGAACCGAGCCTAAAAAAAATCATTTTCGAGTCTTTTAGTTTTCAATTCTCACTTTTTATAAGCTATGACATTGGATTCTAAAGTCTTAAAGTGCAATTAGGTCAATTTGCCCTCCAATTTAATCAATTTTTACCAAAAGGGCTTAATTGCACATTTTTCTTTCAATTAGTCCCCGGTTTCACGGATGTATACGTATGCTCTACGTATTTATACATCATACGTATTTATACGTTATGCATATTTGTATTGTTTGGTAACCTCTTTAACTCTTGTAATAATAATAATGGTTATTATTTTTAACACCTTTGTTAGTGCCTTTTTTAGCATTTTTGTATTGTGAGTGCTATTTTTAAATAGCATTTTTTGTATTATAAATTGTGAGTGCTATTGTTAGTGCTATTTTTAAATAACATTTATTTATCATAAATTGTGAGTGCTATTGTTAGTGCTATTTTTAAATGGAATTTATTTATCATAAATTGTGAGTGCTATTATTAGATAGAATTTATAATTGTTAGTGCTATTTTTAAATAGAATTTTTGTATTATAAATTGTGAGTGCTATTGTTAGTGCTATTTTTAAATAGCATTTTTGTATTATAAATTGTGAGTGCTATTGTTAGTGCTATTTTTAAATATCATTTATTTGTGAGTGCTATTATTAGATAGAATTTATAATTGTTAGTGCTATTTTTAAATAGAATTTTTGTATTATAAATTGTGAGTGCTATTGTTAGTGCTATTTTTAAATAGCATTTTTGTATTATAAATTGTGAGTGCTATTGTTAGTGCTATTTTTAAATGTCATTTATTTGTGAGTGCTATTTTTAGATAGAATTTATAATTGTTAGTGCTATTTTTAAATACAATTTATTGGAAGGTATTTTTGGCTATAAAAGGATGGCAAGAGTTTTGAGGTTGAAGGGGAGAGACATTTTGTAGAGTGTGCAAATTTTTGAGAGCTTAGAGAGAAGAACACAAACACTCTCTATATTCTCATAATCTTGAGCGAGCAAAATATACTAAGTTCGGAATATTGATTCCGCATATTGCTAGCACAATTGTTGTGGAGTTATTAGTCGTCTCCCCGTTCGTCAATTGGTGGTGCGTCCGAACTAGATGCCTAACACTTGTGGAGGCTGAGATCGAAGAACATCGAACCGACACCTCCGTTCAAGCACGCTACGAGAGGTAATCTATTTACTCCCTTTGAGACTTTGTGATTTTTTTCGATTGAAATGCACGAAGTACGCCTTTGGAGATACATGTGTGGGTTGTTATTTATTTCCGCTACGTGTTACGTGGATCCCAACAGTGGTATCAGAGCCAATCCTTAGGTGTTTTCGTGCATTTAATTGATTTTTTGCAATTTTTGCAATACTATGGCCAATATGTATTAACGAATTGTTCGTCTTACATGGCTAATGGAGATTGATTATTTTATATGATAAATTAATCAACGTAGCAAAAATTGAGACTAAATCAATTTTGAATCGAAAATTTATGGCTATCTTATTTTACGTAAAAATTCTGAATATGATTCAACGTAGAATTTTTATTGTGCCTTCCTAAGTTTTAAATTGTGAATTTATTACTTACGTGAAAGGGTGGTGATCATGGAAAAATCCCTAATCAATGTGATTGATGTATATATGAATGTATGATGATTATTTATATATTTGGGATTGTAATTATTAAATGGAGGCTGCGTACTCCTTTTATTTTTCATGTAATCTTTATTTTTAGCATAGTCAATTGTTGATGTAAATGCTACGAGGATTACGTGGAGGAGCCTTTTAAGTCGGCGAGCTCTTTGGGGCCCAATTCTTGAAGAGTTCAAGAAACCAAGAAGAAGCGAAGAGCGGCTCTCCGTTATTAAAATATTAAAATGATTATATGTGGTCTCATTGGCTCGAGACCCATTAAATCATAATTCCATGATCACCACGTAGGATAGATATTTATGTGATTGACATCTATTTATTTATTATGATTACGTGAGCATGTTAAACTGGTTAATGTGCAAAGTCAGACTTACCTCACCCAAAATTGTGCCTGCATGAAATCCTAGTTAGGAAAATCACTCGCATTAGGTACCGAAAGGGCGTTGGTAACGACACCAGCGTAACCAAGTCCCCGAACCCAAAATCTCTGGTTCCGTAGAACTGATCGATCTCTCCCAATCGATCGGTAAGGTTTCCGGTCTACCCTCCAAGAAAGACCGGTGGCGACTCCAAATGCATGCACAATTTGCACATGCCACCACGACCACACTGAAGGTCGAAAGCGATCGACTCTTATCGTCGAAGAATACTCCCGCCGCGATTTGGTATGGGCCTGGGAGGGCTCGCGCCGATCCAAGACCCGTGATCGGTAATCCATTAGCCGCGTCCGCTTCCGGACGGGTCGCGACAGCTGGCGACTCCAGTGGGGAATTGTTCTAGAAACTATGGTTCTAGACCTCAAGTGGACTTAGGCCGTAATAAAAATTGAGTGATTTTTCTAACCCTACAGGCGCTCTTGAAGGTGAGGTAAGTCCGCTCACGATAGGTGTTATATGTTTTTGCAGATTGGAGTAATAAGGGGTGTAGTCTGTGATTAACTTTATTTTACGCAGGTGTGGCGTAGGAATGTATGTTGTGTGGATGATTTGAAGTGCTGATTGGTAAATTGTTGTGCATGACTTGCATTGTGATGATCACGACACATGGACACACACAACCGCGCCTAAAACCCCAGGCGCCGCCTTTAGGAACACAATAGAAGGAATTGAAAATGGAATCTCCGTGAGGAAAAACACGGGGTAATCCACTTCTCAATTCCGCTCGCTTCGAACTATGGATTGAGTCCCAATGCAACGATAGTTGTGCAATGGAATCGGCTCTTTCTAGAACTCGAGGTGGGAACCTTAACCTTAGGTGCCAAACCCTCTGATTTTTAGAAGTTCACCATCACTTGTCTCATGCGCATGTCTTTGGGCGGTTGGTACACCTAAAATCGCACATAAGTCGACGAGTTGGGTTGGTAAGACTCTCTATCCCTCAAAACTATTACAGTTCATATAAATATAGGCATTTCATTCATTGCATTCTGGTGATTAGATTAAATGCCATTTCAAGGATAGATGCATGTGTTTTTCCCAAACGTCCTTGATAGAAGACGAGGAGGATGATATCCCATGGCGAACACCGAGTGAGCAACAAAGGAGCCTACTATGAACATTATTGAGATATCGTCCAATGAAGATGACGAGTTGGGGCAAGTGATCCGGAAGTCACAGATCGAACTTGGGGCATCCTTAAACGTTAGGATCACATTCCTTGGTTTCATTTTCCATTACTAGTCCTCTTGTATAGGGTTTATTTTTATCGAGGCTTTCTCTATCTCACCTCTTAGAGTGATTGTATTAGGGATCTATTGGTGTATACATTCATATGGAACTCGGTTGTATTTCTTTTGACGGGTCATGGGAATGTGATAGTGGCATTTTCTCTAATCATCCGAATACTCCCAAGTCAAGTTTATAATTCCTTTAGAGGAAACTAAAGTTGAAAATCTTACACGACCTTTTTGGTCGTACAGGGTAATCCAACCCCAATTTCGCTAGAAGGAATTATACACTTGAATTGGTCTATGCATGTCATACGTCACTAAGTAATCCACGATAATTGATCAAGAGTATTGACGTTATTTCGAATTTAATGACGAGATAGATGTCCAAATTGCTCTCGTTCTTAACAAAACGGCCTTGATTTGGATGCCGTATCTTCAATTAAATTTAAAAACACGTCGTTATGCCTTGCATTTTTGACTAATTCGCTCTTCTGAATATTGGTCAAAAGCAATTATCGTGAATTACATTCCTTTCAATAGTATGCTTTCTTTCGAGGAATATTGATAAAAACTTTTCGCACAAGATTAAAACCCTTGTAAAAGTTCTTGTCATTATTAACTACGAGCAAGCATAAGATTGAAAGGGGTCTATGCTTTCTTTTTCAGATTATTCCTTTTGACTCGGTCTTTTCATTTGCAGGTGAAAAACAAGTAGCATAAAGAAATCTTTTCTTGGATAAGTCTGAGGCTATTCTTTCATCTGACCATGAGTGAGTTAGAAAATCAGAACACATCTACTCGACTTATTATGGATCGGCTCATCCAAGTCTAAGATGTCCGGATGCTCGAAGAAATGGATCATATAAAAGCTAAAACAAACACAGGGGCTTTCATTCATTCTTGCCCAAACCAGATCATACAATTCATTGGGGTGGAAAAGTAAAGCAGAAGTGAGCCCTAATCAACGACAAAAAGGAGCCCAGCTGGCCCTCCAGGTTATGGATGCTTTGTTTATACGCACCACTCCGCGTATCATGGTCCGCAAGCCTGAGGTGGAGGCGTTTGCGTTCATCATTGACTGCAACAACCTGAGTCTCGTGATCTTCGGCGACTGCTTCCAAGTCCCGAACAAGTCCATTCTCACGAGTTATATCCTCGTTTATGCCGTTGAGCCTTTCTTCCAGCCACTCGCTCCGATTCCTTAGCAGGGCATTACGTCGATCGCGCTCATAGGTAGCCAGAGATAGAGCTAAGTCCTCCACCAGATTCCTCCTCTCGCGTAGCAATGTCGAAACCCGCTCTTTGGCGAACTCAACAGCCTTTTTGTGACTATCGGCCAGGTAGTCAGCCAACGCTAGGCGGTCGGACTGATCCTCATAACGGGCTCGCAAGACACGAGCCACGGTAACTCCCCGATGAGCAGCGCGGTAGACCTCCAAGGAGTTCGTAAAGAGCGTTGGAAAAATATTGTATTCCCTCCCCAACGCGGTACCCTCGAGGGAGGTGATGTCCAGGTCCCCGAACATGACTCTGATCTCATCCTCGGTTTCGGGATGATCGGCTATGTGAGCGTAGCCTCGACCCAAGAGGTTATAGAACTCTTTCCATCGAGTCAAAGCTTCGGCTGAGAAAGTGTGAACTTGGGAAGAAGCCATTTTCGACGGAGATGTGTGTAGTGGAGCGATTAGAGGATGGAAGCAAATTATATGAGAGCGTTAATCTCCCAAACACCAACTCCGCATTTTATAGCGTCTCGAGAGTGGAGAAAAGTTGCAGCAATAATGCTTGTGGAGCCGGGTTAATTAATGTAAAGCGAGGGCTGCTCCTCCCGTGAATCATCAGACATGTCCTGATCCGCAATTTCAGGCCTGACAAATTCGGTCTCGCCATTATTAAAGCTGGGAGGGAGGCGAGCGCAACTATCGAAGAAGCCGCGAAAGGATTGTGTTGTTCCATCACGCATGAAGCTGGGCGGCGAGTGAACAGCTCTGCCACTTAAAAAGAGAAGACAATGCTGAACAGGCATGACTATTGAGGAAAAGTGAAAGGCGAGCGCAACTATCGAAGAAGCCGCGAAAGGATTGTGTTGTTCCATCACGCATGAAGCTGGGCGGCGAATGAACAGCTCTGCCACTTAAAAAGAGAAGACAGTGCTGAATATGCATGACTATTGAGGAAAAGTGAAAGGCGAGCGCAACTATCGAAGAAGCCGCGAAAGGATTGTGTTGTTCCATCACGCATAAAGCTGGGCGGCGAGTGAACAGCTCTGCCACTTAAAAAGAGAAGACAGTGCTGAACAGGCATGACTATCGAGGAAAAGTGAAAGGCGAGCGCTACTATCGAAGAAGCCGCGGAAGGATTTGGTTACCCCTTCGTGTCGGAAAGCTGAGCAGGAGGTAAACAGTTCCGTCGTTTCAAAAACAGAACGCTGAACAGACCTAGCTTTCGAGGAAAAGGAGGCAACAAATCGAAAGAGCGAGTATACAAAAGAGAACAGAGAACCCCGAGTGACGAGTTCGTTGAAAGACCTCAAATTCTCTAGAATCAGATTCGACATCGAAGTCATGGAACTCAACATCGCCGGTGACGAACATCAAGATCGCAGTGGTGACGACGGCAGTGGCCACGACGCTCAACCCCGGAAAAGAAAAAGTCGCCAGCGCTACGCTCGGAAAGAAATCCAGGAGCTTGAAACTTTCTTCGATGAATGCCCTTGCCCAAACGAGGAACAAAAGATTGAATTGGGCCAGAAGCTGGGAATGAATCCTATGAGAATCCATTTTTGGTTTCAGAATAGACGTTTCAGACTAGGTGTCCAACACAGGCGTAAGGAGATCACGGCCCTAAAAGAGCAGAACCAAAACCTTCAAATGGAAAACATGTGGTATGAGAAAATTCTCAGTACTATTACCTGCCCTGACTGCGGTGGCCCTACCACCCTCAGTAAATTGTTCCCCAGTAAGCCTTCTACGAAGATGGAAGGTGCTCATTTATCCCCCTGCTCCCTTGAGCCATCTCCGGTACAATCAGATCCTGCTAATGGCGCGCATGAGCAGATCGATCCTACAGAAATTATACCAGTGTCTTCGGAGGAAGAAGATACGTGTCGTTATGATCGGAGTCACCTCATCGAAGCCCATGAATCTCCTCCACAACAGCTTCCGGTAAGATCAGATACGGTTCAAGAGGAGTTAGAGGTTAGTCGGCAGGCTATCTACGCCACTCTGGACGACGAGAAGAAGAAATTCACTTGGCCCCCGGAGCTTCATCTCAAGTTCTTGGATGCAGTTCGACAGATAGGACTCGACTTCATAGGTCCGACAAGCATACTTAGGGTCATGAACGTACCGGGACTTACCAAGCAATTAGTCGCGAATCACCTTGGTTGCTACAGAAGGGCGTTAGGACAGCGTTATGCAGAACTGAATCCGAGCAATAGACTCGGCTGCGAACCCAGCACCCTTATGACAAATGAGGCCCGGTCGAATCTGGACGACTATTGGGGATTTGATCAGGATATCCTCGCGAGTCATTTCAATATTCCTCAAGAACACGCATCACAAGTGCAACGAGTAAGCACTCCTCCGTCCGAGCAGCAGCTAGTCAGTGTTCATCCTGTCGCAGATCAGCCCACCACGCCCAGTGCTCAAGGGTTTGCCCAATTAGAGCATATGGCTTCAGATGATCTAATGGGAGAAAGCTTGGAGCACTCTTATTTCCCTAATCCCCAAGTGGGAGATGCTTGTGGTAGTCAATCGATCAAATCTCCTCTTATAATCCCAGACAAAGATGGAGGTTCCAGTTCGAAGAACCCGTCGGGCGATGCAGCTCAACCTACACATCAATCGTTCGAGGGGTCGGGTGATTTCTTCGATGAAGGACTTGATACCTGGTTCGATCAGTTGGAAGCTATTAAAGGTTGGCAACCATGATCTGCACTTGGTAATGGCACACCTAAGCTGAGGCCAGACTGGTTAGTCATTGGACATGCCCCAAGAAAGAAGGGGATGTACGCGAGAAGGATGTATCTCCTATTGTAAAGTTCTCATCGGTGCATGCGTTTGTTTCTTCAATAGCTAGAGTTGATTCTGCATAATGTTTTTCGCAAACGTCATCTCGTGTGTATACGGTAATTCCTTGTTATTAAGTTCAAGGTAAAATCAGCCCCGACGCGTGAAGGCAGAATTGATAGCATGAGTTACTAGCAGAATGTGATCGAGCTCGAAAGTGAAAGATTACTAGCGGCCCCAAACGCAATGACCGCAAAATCAGGGGCAATCTTTAAGTTTCGAGCAACTACAAATCTATTTCTCACGAGGCATTCAGGTCAATCAAATATAAAGCGTCGGGCTGTGAGAATGATGCGTAGTCAATCTGTTGACACAGGCGAAAAAGGAGTCGCGTAGATCCGAAAGCAAAAACCTTTCTTGGCTAGTCAACAATGCAGAATGAAAGAGCATATATAAACAAACTCGCATTTATTTCATTCAGCAGGAAAGTTTACAAGTGGATCACTGAGGGGGAGCAGTAAACCCAAAATGAGTTCTGACAAGCATCACAAAAAAGCTTAACTGACTCTCCATGCTATCCATGCCTTGCTTACAACCCACACTCCGGGAATCGAGGTCTACAAGCTTGAAGAAAAGGAGACGACATTTCTCCTTAAGTTCGTTCACCTTGGTGTCATAGTACTCGAACTCAAGCTCTAAGTCATGAGCCAGCACCCTCCCGCGAGCTATATCCATGCTCAGGTCTTCAAGCCTTTCCTCCAACCAGGCACACTGGAACCTCAGCACGAAGTTGTGCTGGTCTTGCTCAAAGGCGGTGTCAAAGAGAGCCAGACGCTCCACCAAGTTGTCCCTCTCACGGACCAGCATCAAAACCTGGGCGTGGGCGTATTCAACAGCCCTTTTATGGTTATCGGCCGTCAGCATGGCCAACATCAGGGACTCAGTTCTGTCCTGATAACGGGCTCGCACGATACCAGCCAAAGTGACCTCCCGGCTAGCAACTTCGTAAGCCTGCATGAAATTGTTAAAGAGAGTTGGGAAGATCACAAACTCCCTTTGCAGTTTCGTACCTTCAATACACGCAGTATCCAGGGCCGGAATCAGAGTACGAACTTCAACCTCAGCTTCAGGATGATTGTTTATGTAGCCATAACCCCTACCCAAGAGGTGGTAAAATCTCTCCCATTGGGTCGAAGCTTCAGGTAAGGCAACATGCATAGAGGAGGAATCCATATGCGATGGAATGACGGAGAAGAGAGTGAGAATGTGAAGAGTGTTTGAGAGGCTGAGTCTGATAAGGCTAAAGTGTTAATCTTCTTGACATCAATCTATCACCTTATAAATGCTCGAGTACAGGGAGAAGTGGTAATAATATTTTATGTGCAGTAGAGCAAAGCGGGTTTCGTTAATGCATCCCCGATGAGTCACGAATCCACCACCGTCCTGTGATCTCGGGTTTTACGAAACATAATGGCGCCGAAAGGTGGGCAGGCTTGTTACTCTAGAGACTGGGCCAGGGGGACAAGCGTAGTGCTCGACAAAGCGAAATCAACGCAAGAGATCTTCAGGCTCCGTTCACGTAGAAAAGAGCAAAAAAGGACAAAGTGGGAATTACGAAGCCTTGAGAAAAACGCTCGTCAAGTAGCCATCACAAAAGGACGAAGTGGGAATCTCGAAACATTGAGAAGAGCGCTCGTCGGGTAGCCATCACCTTTGATCGAAGAACGGTGATCCGGCTCCTTTAACCTCTCAGAATTTGCAGAGAAAGTGAAGATCCAAGGAGGAACAAAGAAAGCTGAGTTAACGGAAAATCAAACAGTGATATCCCGGTCAAAATGTTCAAGGGATTCTGTCATTTACTGGAAGCGCCAGACTTGGAGGTCTCCGAGCTTGAGCTGCTGGAAGAGTTTGAAGATCTCAGGACCGAACCTGACACGAGGGCCATGGAGACCGATCCTTCTAATGATGAAACCCGCGGCTTGGTTAACGAGAACAGTACCCGCGACGGTTATCAGCGTCAGAAAGGGGAATATCTCAAACGCAACACTTCAGGTCAAGTCCATAAACTCGAATTGTTTTTCAGGGAATACCCCTATCCGGACATGGAACAGAAAATCAAAATGGGCCAGGAGATAGGGTGGGAGCCTCGGAAGGTCAAGTGCTGGTTTGAAAACAAACGAACCCGGCTGAAGCAGCAACGCGATCGGCACGAGTTAGCGGTTGTAAGGGAGGAAAATGAAAAGCTTCGAATAAAAAACACTCAGTACAAAAAAGCTCTAAGCATCGCTATTTGCCTGGAGTGCGGTAACCCTGTTCCCACGGACGGAGTATTCACTGAAGAGCCAGATCTGGGGGTTTATAATGCTCATTTGTTGCAATGCCCTTCGCAACATCTTTCGGAACAGGCGGGTACCGCCGAGGATCTACAAGAGGAAACTAGTGCTATAAGGTCAAAGTCGACGCCCATTGTGGAAGGGAACATGCGTCATGACAAGTCGGGTCCGCTCGATGATGAACTCACCATCATGACCAGCCGATCTGAGACCACTAAATCCCCTCCAGAGCAACCTCCAACACGACCAGATTCCGAGAAGAGTAACCGCCAAGTTGCTGACACCACTTCGGCTAGCAAGAAAATAAGATTTCGTTGGACCCCGGAGTTTCATAGCAAATTTGTTGATGCAGTTCAACAGTTGGGGATCAGTTTTGCTTGCCCATTGCGCATACTCGAAATCATGAACGTGCCGGGACTGACTAAAAATATGGTCAAGAATCACCTTTGGCGCTACAAGAAACTACTGAGAGATGGACGAGCGTCGCTAGACCAAGATAGAGGCGGTTCAACACGACCAGATTCCACGAAGAGTAGCCGCCGAGTTGCCAACCCTACTTCGGCTAGCAAGAAAACAAGGTTTTATTGGACCTCGGAGCTTCATAGCAAATTTGTTGATGCAGTTCAACAGTTAGGGATCAGTTTGGCTCGCCCATCGCGCATACTCAAGATCATGAACATGCCGGAATTGGATAGAAATAAAGTCAGGAACCACCTTTGGTGCTACAAAAGACTACTGAGAGATGGACGAGTGGCGCTAGACCAAGAGAGAGGCAGTTCAAGTTTAAACGATGAGCATGGCTGTGATCGCAATCCTCATGAAGCAGGAAGCATCCAATCACCTCTTAACACCGATGGGACTGACAATTACACGGTCGATTGTTCAGGCATCAATCAGAGTACTCCCATGGGTTATCCCAGTACTCCTCAGGAGTATGTACCGCAATTTCAGCAAATCGGGACTCCCCAGTCTGAGCACCGACTGGCCGTTAATACTAGTCCTACAGCGGATCTAACACTGGCAGGAGATGCACATACAATCTTGCGAGACGATTACGGAGATTCCGGCTCGAAGAATCAGGTGGTCCATGACGAAAATGGCAAAAAGATTCCTTCTCCAGTAGTCGACAATACTCAACCTGAGTGTCAGTCGCTCGATGGTTCAGACGATCTCCTTGAAAACATCTATTCTTGGTTCGATCGGCTGAATTCCCCCCTGAGTTACCCTGGTACTCCCCAAGAGTATGTACAACAATTTCAGCAGGTATGGACTCCCCAATTTGAGCACCAACCGATTGTTAGTGTTATTCCTACGGCGAATCCAGCATCGGGTACAAACCTACTGGACAACGATGAAAATACCAACTCGAGAAGTGAGGTTGTTCATGTCGAAAGTAGTGTGAGGAACCCATCGCCAACGGTTGAGGATGCCCGACTTGGGCGTCAATGCCTTAAAATTTCAAGCGAGCCCCTCAGTGAGCAACTCGGCGTGTGGATCACGCATAAACCGAGAAACCAGGTTGTTCATGCCGAAAATGGGAGAAGTCCATCACCAGCAATTAAGGATGCTCAACTTGGACGACTCGAGCGGTCGGACGATCTCCTGAATGAGCAACTCAGCCTATGGGTCAAGCATTTTGGAACAAGTGCATCTTCGCAGTCGTGACCGGTACCGGCGACCGGACATCTGGTTCGAAGCTCGTGTGCTAAATCATTAGAAGGCTCAGGAGAGTGAGAGGTGAATACATCGAATGAATGTGTTACGGATTTCGTTGTAAAGTTCCCGCGGGAACATTGTAATTAACGCTGAAAACTAACCGCTCTGAGTGTCAACATTACCCTTTGAACGTCTTCGAGCCAAGGGCCATGGATTAATCACTTAATCCGTGGAGCAAATTCCATGAACGATGACTATCACCCGCGGAGCATAATGGGATCTACCCCCATTCAGCACGAAATACGTTTGGTCACGAAGCCTCCCATTTGGTAAAACGATGTATCGTTCCTAAACGATCTTCAACCGAATACCAAAGTAATGTCTCATTTCTTTCCCTTCTCAGGTGTTAAACGTGGATAAATCACCCAAGGAGCCATCTGTTCAAATAACAAAACAGACGTTGCCCAACCGGGGGCAGCTGAACCATTGATATTGCAAATATTCCAAGCATGGATAAGCGGATTTGATAGACGTGGTTCATATCAATACGCGACGTCAGAACGGGATGAGAACCAAGAGTAAAGTTGTATTGTCCCAATTTGTCTTCAATTTGGGAATATGAGTTAACACTTGCTATTTATCCTTGATAGGGACTCACCATCAAGGAGGACAAATTTTGACAACCTGTGTGCACTCGCAGGGGCACACGACCGAGGGTAAGATGTATCGTTCTAATTTTTTGAAAAATTCATGAACGAACAATAACATGTTTCTTCCGCATTTTCAGGGATCTCCAGCCGCGGGGGACAGGTAAGTATCCCTTTCCCCAATCCATTGAAAATGTTGAATAAAAAATAGAGAAGAAAAGAAAAGCTTTTAGAATCTGATGTCTAGAAAAGACATAAGATTCTAACTTCATTGGCATTCATGTTTTGAAACATGAGGTTATCTGAACATGCATTGGGCATCATAAAATCCCATTGACGGGTAAAATTTTTGGAGAAAACGAAAGAGATTTTTCCAATCAAAAGTTGTTCAAAACTTTCAAAAGGACGTTTTCTCAAAAGACGAGAGGCAAAGCCTAGTCCAAACACGTCCTATACACACTTAAGAGAGAAATGGAGCGGATAAGACAGCAGAATCTGGACCTACGGAAGTAGGGACCATTCGCAGCGATTACATGGGTTGGGACGACGGAGGCATTCGTTTCATATCCCCCAAACACTACAGGTGACCGTTGATAACCCCTTTGAACGGCGGTTTTCATTCTTAACCCTGTCAAGAACCACCCCACATCGGGGCAAAATGGAGGTGAGTCCAGCAGCATCAGGAGAAAATGGTTAGAAATTTTCTTGCTCGGACTAACATTAATCTTTGTGTGTTGTTTATATGGTAATCCAAGTGCCATAGGATGATGAGAAGCATTCATTTCTCTATCCCACACACCGAATCCTTTGCATAGCCAAGTTGAGCCTGCAGAATCATTTCATAAACCCGTTGGTGATCATTGCACATTCCAAGACGGATGCAGCATCACTTCAGAAACGAAGAAGTTCAAGACTTAGGGTTTGCAAAAGAATTCCTAAGTTAATGTTTAACCTTGTTAGACCTTTGATCATAGGTCTAACGCGATCCTATGAAGATGAGAAAAAGTGGGATTTCAAAAATCAATGAGAAAAATCCACGGCATCGAGAAAAAGCAAAGTGCCTGGTAAAAGCAAGGCCGATGCTCATGAAAGCTGTTTGCTTGATCCCCAGTGAAACTTGGATGAAAAAAAAAAAAATTCTTAAAGGAGTCAAATAAAAAAAAAGCTGCTCCCCAAATGCTGCCAAGCACAGAACAAAGACATGGAGAGAGTCGGTCTCTGAATGCAACAAGGGACGCTCTCTAAAGAGCTGGTGCACACCTCAAAATCGGTTGTACACCTCAAAAACTAAAGATGCAGAAAGGAAAAGACAGGAGGTAAATCAGCAATGATCACCAATGTCAAACTCGTCATGAATTCTGGGCCAAAAACAAGCCTTTTTCGGTCCCCAATCCTACCAACATCATAACCCTGAAACAGTCTTCTCTGACTAAGACACTTGGGTTAACATACAGCTCAGCTCGAAGAAGTACGAGCAAGACTATTTCTTTCTCATTTTGCAGGGTTCTTGACTTGTAAACCCGGAGCAGATGGTGAAAACTTTCATTCAATGACCTTGACTCAAAAGTGAGTCCCCCTTGAAGACCAATATCCAAGCCCAACATTACGGTCCCGTGGAAGACCTCCCGACCGATCAAAATGTATGCGCTGCGAATGAGCCTAAAACCTAGGCACGGGTTAGTAGGGAATCGAGTGTATCCCCTATAAAAAAACACGATCGCAAAACAGGTGAGAAGACCTCATTGTCGAGAAATATTCCAATTGATGTTTTGAACAAACTCTTTTTGGAATTTTCAAACTGTTGATCCAGATTTTCCGTGCAAGGGATTTGTGATCACATTTGCATGTTGCAAGAATGCTTTGGATAACCCCCAGCATCAAAATGCACATTTCATGATTAAAACTTAAATCATACGGTTTTGTCAAAATGGACAGCCGTGGTCTTCCCAAAGATTACTAACGTTTTCTTGGTGAAGAAAAATCTTTCAGGCTCAAACTTATGCAGGATACTTGGAGAACCCAACTCCCAGAATGTCGCCTCAACAGACTCAAGTGAAGTTTTGTCAAAATAAAATCTTTCACTGCTTCAAAAAACTGAATTCCCGACAAACTTCGGGGTCTCAAAAAAAGGGGAAGAAAAATCCTTTTAAAAGAAAAAGTCCTATCAGACGTGGAGAACCCTCGTCCCAGGACCCATTTTCAAAATATCAAACAGTCTCATCGGACGTGGAGAACCCTCGTCATGAGACCCCTTTTCAACACAAGGTAGATACCGCCTGAAGGGTCAACACATGGTAGATACCGCCTGAAGGGTCAACACAAGGTAGAAACCGCCTGAAGGGTCAAATCAAAGGTAGAAACCGCCTGAAGGGTCAACTCAAGGTAGAAACCGCCTGAAGGGTCAAACCAAGGTAGAAACCGCCTGAAGGGTCAACCAAAGGTAGAAACCGCCTGAAGGGTCAACTCAAGGTAGATACCGCCTGAAGGGTCAAACCAAAGGTAGATACCGCCTGAAGGGTCAACTCAAGGTAGAAGCCCCCTGAAGGGTCAACTCATGGTAGAAACCGCCATAAGGGTCAACACGAGGTAGATACCGCCTCAAAGATCAACATAAAGGTCCGATCCACCATACGGATTAAAATCTCTGGCAAATCCCAAAGCATGGGGATGCGCCTTCCTTAGGTTCCTACCAGTTAGGAATCCCATGATGGTATGACCTACCATACAGGTCAGAGCTTAATCTCCCTAGGATATTCTGAACGAGTCCTAGGTATCTTCTTGAAAGTCGTCGCAACCGGCAGCATCAGACATGTGAGCTTCAGGTAAGTCTCTCTCACTTCGGCCCATGTTCAAATTGTTAGAGCAAACCAGAGATTGATTTGAGCTTTTATCAATAGGCTTAAGGATCCGATGTCATAACATTTCTTCTCTTATTTTCCCAGTTGAGTCGGTTAGGAATCAGGTGCCACCTTATCTTTGAGAGAAACCTCTAACGAGATTCCTTTCAAAGAGGGGCAGCTGTTGACACCTGATTTTTTTTACCATTTATTATTGTGATTTTTATTCTTTAAAATTAATTAAAAATATCAAAAAAGGTCATAAAATCACAAAATAAACTTTGGAAGCCTTGGTTTAACCTTAGGAACCAATTTTGAACAAAAAATATTTTTCGGTATTTTTAATATTTTTCGAGTTTATTTAATTATAAAAATACCCAAAAAATCAGAAAAATACCATTCGTGGTCAGAAAAATACCCAAAAATATTCGATAATTTTGTTTTAATTTCCTCTTCAAGTGTGTCACTTTAAATCTCAAAAATTCGGCTCGGGTCACTATGTTCCTTCACAAACATAAACCCGAACCGAGCCTAAAAAAAATCATTTTCGAGTCTTTTAGTTTTCAATTCTCACTTTTTATAAGCTATGACATTGGATTCTAAAGTCTTAAAGTGCAATTAGGTCAATTTGCCCTCCAATTTAATCAATTTTTACCAAAAGGGCTTAATTGCACATTTTTCTTTCAATTAGTCCCCGGTTTCACGGATGTATACGTATGCTCTACGTATTTATACATCATACGTATTTATACGTTATGCATATTTGTATTGTTTGGTAACCTCTTTAACTCTTGTAATAATAATAATGGTTATTATTTTTAACACCTTTGTTAGTGCCTTTTTTAGCATTTTTGTATTGTGAGTGCTATTTTTAAATAGCATTTTTTGTATTATAAATTGTGAGTGCTATTGTTAGTGCTATTTTTAAATGACATTTATTTATCATAAATTGTGAGTGCTATTGTTAGTGCTATTTTTAAATGGCATTTATTTATCATAAATTGTGAGTGCTATTATTAGATAGAATTTATAATTGTTAGTGCTATTTTTAAATAGAATTTTTGTATTATAAATTGTGAGTGCTATTGTTAGTGCTATTTTTAAATAGCATTTTTGTATTATAAATTGTGAGTGCTATTGTTAGTGCTATTTTTAAATATCATTTATTTGTGAGTGCTATTATTAGATAGAATTTATAATTGTTAGTGCTATTTTTAAATAGAATTTTTGTATTATAAATTGTGAGTGCTATTGTTAGTGCTATTTTTAAATAGCATTTTTGTATTATAAATTGTGAGTGCTATTGTTAGTGCTATTTTTAAATGTCATTTATTTGTGAGTGCTATTTTTAGATAGAATTTATAATTGTTAGTGCTATTTTTAAATACAATTTATTGGAAGGTATTTTTGGCTATAAAAGGATGGCAAGAGTTTTGAGGTTGAAGGGGAGAGACATTTTGTAGAGTGTGCAAATTTTTGAGAGCTTAGAGAGAAGAACACAAACACTCTCTATATTCTCATAATCTTGAGCGAGCAAAATATACTAAGTTCGGAATATTGATTCCGCATATTGCTAGCACAATTGTTGTGGAGTTATTAGTCGTCTCCCCGTTCGTCAATTGGTGGTGCGTCCGAACTAGATGCCTAACACTTGTGGAGGCTGAGATCGAAGAACATCGAACCGACACCTCCGTTCAAGCACGCTACGAGAGGTAATCTATTTACTCCCTTTGAGACTTTGTGATTTTTTTCGATTGAAATGCACGAATTACGCCTTTGGAGATACATGTGTGGGTTGTTATTTATTTCCGCTACGTGTTACGTGGATCCCAACAGTGGTATCAGAGCCAATCCTTAGGTGTTTTCGTGCATTTAATTGATTTTTTGCAATTTTTGCAATACTATGGCCAATATGTATTAACGAATTGTTCGTCTTACATGGCTAATGGAGATTGATTATTTTATATGATAAATTAATCAACGTAGCAAAAATTGAGACTAAATCAATTTTGAATCGAAAATTTATGGCTATCTTATTTTACGTAAAAATTCTGAATATGATTCAACGTAGAATTTTTATTGTGCCTTCCTAAGTTTTAAATTGTGAATTTATTACTTACGTGAAAGGGTGGTGATCATGGAAAAATCCCTAATCAATGTGATTGATGTATATATGAATGTATGATGATTATTTATATATTTGGGATTGTAATTATTAAATGGAGGCTGCGTACTCCTTTTATTTTTCATGTAATCTTTATTTTTAGCATAGTCAATTGTTGATGTAAATGCTACGAGGATTACGTGGAGGAGCCTTTTAAGTCGGCGAGCTCTTTGGGGCCCAATTCTTGAAGAGTTCAAGAAACCAAGAAGAAGCGAAGAGCGGCTCTCCGTTATTAAAATATTAAAATGATTATATGTGGTCTCATTGGCTCGAGACCCATTAAATCATAATTCTATGATCACCACGTAGGATAGATATTTATGTGATTGACATCTATTTATTTATTATGATTACGTGAGCATGTTAAACTGGTTAATGTGCAAAGTCAGACTTACCTCACCCAAAATTGTGCCTGCATGAAATCCTAGTTAGGAAAATCACTCGCATTAGGTACCGAAAGGGCGTTGGTAACGACACCAGCGTAACCAAGTCCCCGAACCCAAAATCTCTGGTTCCGTAGAACTGATCGATCTCTCCCAATCGATCGGTAAGGTTTCCGGTCTACCCTCCAAGAAAGACCGGTGGCGACTCCAAATGCATGCACAATTTGCACATGCCACCACGACCACACTGAAGGTCGAAAGCGATCGACTCTTATCGTCGAAGAATACTCCCGCCGCGATTTGGTATGGGCCTGGGAGGGCTCGCGCCGATCCAAGACCCGTGATCGGTAATCCATTAGCCGCGTCCGCTTCCGGACGGGTCGCGACAGCGTTCTTTAGATACAAGGACGGCCGTGTCATTTCCCAAGTCATTGTAGAATTTGGGGTGCGACAAGAACAGAATGAGTTAAAGGACTTCGCTGAATTTTCTGCTTCAAAATTTGCTGGAGAAGAGAAGAGTCAGAAGATATCTTGCGACAGGGAAGAATAAAATGAGTTTTGCTTTTGCGACATTAAATTCCTTCCTTTCAATTAAATGTTCGTAATTCCCCACTTATGTCAACAAAGATTGTTCTTTCTCCTCCTCGTCCCAATCCATGCCTCTTCCCTCTCCCATGACTCTCTCGCTATATACGCGCATTCCCTCCAAGGCAAAGAAGGAACAAGAGCTCCTTCGAGAATTCCAAGTCTTGTCGGTTTAGCAGTTTTCTCGCACTTCTTGAGTAGCCGAAATGGCCTCGGGTTCAGGCATTAAGGGAGCGGCTGTGGTGGCCGATGCTATGCAGGATGAGATGAAGTCAAGTAGGAATCATATGAAGAGGTGCTTTGCGAAGTACTTGAAAGTTGGTTCTTGGTTTTTCTGGGGTCTGGTCTGGTTCCAAACTTCTTGGTTTTTTTGGTTTGTTAGTTTGCTTTGTGCGCGTCAAATGGAAATTCATGAAGTTCACTCGTCGTTTGATTTGGTTCTCGGTTGGTAAGGTTTGTGGCAACTGGGAAGAGGTTGATGAAACATCGGGAGGTTATGGAAGATGTAAAGCAGCCAATTAAAGACAAAGTTGAGAGGGCTCAGGTTCTTGAAGGCCAGCTTGGGTTCAGTCTCAGCGCCACTCAGGTCTCTCTCTCTCTCTCTCTCTCTCTCTCTCTCTCTTGCGCACACGCATTTGTTAGCTTGCTGCCTTGTATAATTTGATGTATATGCAAGCAAAATGCTAGCTTTTTTAGAGTATACATTAAGACCCTTTTCTCAGACATTCAGATTCAGATTTGTCCGCCTTTCCCTAACTCCCCAAATTTTGATTAATATGTTGAAGAATAATTATGAAGATTTCCCTATCAGAGAATATTCTCGGAGGTAATTCTTGATATTAGGGATATGATTGATATTATGTGATTTCCTACGATTCTGTTAGATTACCTATTTCCTTTCATATGCGTATTGTTTTGAGTATAAATACTCTTCTCCAATGAAGTGTAATGTCAAGTCGATTGAGTAAAGACGTAGCATTTCTTGATTCTCTCTTGAAGATCCTACATTGTTTTACAAATATCTACAGACGCTACAGATCAATGAAATTACTTGAGATTGCTGTTTTGTATGTTCCATGTCGGCATAATTGGGTATCTATGTGAATGGCAGGGCCTTGATGCAGTTTTTAAACAGCCTCAAATTTTGATGTATTCTCATGAATGTAGGATCCGATATTAGTCTTAACATCTGGTGCTCGATGTTTTGTCAAATTTTTTTGTGTCTTTAGAATATCCAGGAGGCAGCTGTAATTCCCCCATATGTTGCATTGGCAATTAGACCAAAACCCGGGATTTGGGAATATGTGAAGGGGCATGCTGGTGATCTTGAAGTAGAAGTTGCCACGGCTAGGGAGTACTTGATGAGAACTGGTAGGCGCTTTAAATATCAAGGAAACTCAAAGAGAATTTTCAGAAAATAGTTATTAGTGCAGTTCATCTATATCAACCACTTTGTCCCAAGCGCCATATGTGGGCTTTTTATGTGATTGTTCTCTCCTATAGTGACATAGCCCCAACTTGATATTCTCTCTCATTGCACAAAATCGCTTAATTTATTAAGCAGGGCAAACGACGACAAAATTCACTGGAAATTGATTTTGAAGCCATTGATTTCAGCGCTCCTCGCATGGCACTCCATTCGTCTGTTGGGAATGGATTGAACTCTATCACTAAGTTAATGACCTCTAGGATCAGCATGGACGGTCAAAGTGCAAAGTCTTTTCTTGAATTCTTGCTAGCCCTCCTCAACCATCATGGAGAGGTACCCATGTTCAACTGTTGAATTGGCAATGGAAGAAATGGACGAGTTCAATTTTTTTTTTTTCAAACTGCAGAATATAATGATTAACCAAAACTTGAATACGGTTCTGAAGCTTCAAGCAGCATTGATAGCAGCCGAAGCATTCATCTCGACAATTCCGATAGATGCACCTATAGAGAACTTTGAGCAGAGGTTATTAGTTTGTCCTCACTTGCAGAGAATAAAACTGATTAACTCCATTCTGTGTTGCAATTAAACTTGGCTTACCAGTTATTTTCCTTCCAGGATTATGGAACTAGGCTTTGAAAAAGGTTGGGGTGCCACTGCAGAAAAAGTGAAAGAGACCATGCATATTCTGTCTGGGTTGCTTCAAACCCCAACCCCGCACGAAATATACTGTTCATCATTAGCAGGCTTCCTATGATTTTCAATGTTGTCATAATCTCTCCTCGTGGCTACTTTGGCCAGTCAGATGCCCTTGGCCCTTGGGTTGCCAGATACAGGTGGCATGGTACTAAATAAATGGATATTGCGAATCGTTCAAATGTAGTAAATTATAAAAGCAATTCCATTTTCTGACAAAAAGGAGAAATGGAAGTTCCATTTATGACTAGTTTAGATTTTCACTTATTTATAGTGCAAATCTGAATATATAAAAAGTTATGATGTGCACAATTTCTGCAGATGGTTTACATTCTAGATCAAGTGCGGGCTTTGGAGGAAGAGCTGCTCCTGAGAATTAAGCAAGCAGGCCTTGTAGTGAAGCCTAACATTCTCGTGGTGAATGACTCTCAAGGCCACGGAGATTAGGTCTCTAGTCTAGCTAACAATAACCTACAAATAGAAAGATTGCTCTGTCTCATCTTTTGCAACTCCACTTATGCAGGTTATGCGACTTATCCCAGATGCAAAGCAGACAAAGTGTGATCAGGAGTTGGAGCCGATCTTCAAGACAAAGCACTCTTACATTCTTCGGGTCCCTTTCAAGACACCAGAAGGAGTCGTTCTCCG
Organism: Rhodomyrtus psidioides; assembly: GCA_021437785.1. NCBI lineage: Eukaryota > Viridiplantae > Streptophyta > Magnoliopsida > Myrtales > Myrtaceae > Rhodomyrtus > Rhodomyrtus psidioides. The sequence continues at coordinate 3,387,949 of JAILYB010000015.1, read as the reverse complement.
GCAATGGGTGTCCCGTTTTGACATCTATCCTTTCCTAGAAAGATTTGCTGAGGCATTTATTCTGGAATTTTTTGCTTCATCAGCAGTTTTTAGGTATTATGGAGGTTGGTGCATAATTGTCTTTACGTTCATTTTGTCAGGATGTGGCTGCAAAGACCATGGACCACATGGATTGTAAACCGGATCTTGTAATCGGTAACTACTCAGATGGGAAACTGGTGGCATCACTTATTGCTGGCAAACTAGAGATAGCACAGGTGTGGTAATCTTAAAGATTCTGCCGTTTTCCCTCTCATTCCCGTTAATTCTGCAAAGCCCATGGAAAGCCTAAAATCTTCTCAGCTTTTTTTGTGCTACTGAATGTTGGCTTCTTCTGCATCCAATCCAGGGTACTATAGCTCATGTCCTAGAAAAACCGAGTATCAGGACTCGGACACTAAGTGGAAGGAGCTTGATTCGAAATGCCAATTTTCATGTCAATTTACTGCAGATTTGTTCGGAATGAATCAGACGGATTGTGTCATAACCAGCACTTACCAAGAAATTGCAGGAAGGTTAGTTTTGGTCCTTCAAACCTGATCAAATTTTGTTAACCGACTTATTTGCAATGATGTTGAGCAGGATTGTTATCTTTCTCCAGCCAATCTATGCCTCGGGCATATGAAAGTTACAGAGAATTTGCTATGCCCGGGCTGTTTCGGGTGATCTCTGGCATCAGTGTCTTCAAACCAAAGTTCAACGTTGCTTGCCCGAGGGCCAATAATTCTGTGTACTTCCCCTTCAGAGAGAAACAAAGGAGGCTGACTAATGTTCACCCTGCTATTGAAGAACTACTATACAACATGGAGGACAACAACGAGCATCTGTTAGTCCCTTTCCCAATCTGTTTATTTAGGGAGGGAACATTTGCGTTTGATGTCATACATTGTTATCTTTTGTACATGTGGACATGGGATTTCTTGCCAATCGGAAGAATTCCAATCCTTTTTGCAATGGCAAGGCTCGACATATCACTGGTCTAACTGAGTGGCATGGGAAGAACAGAAGGCTGAGAAGTTTGGTGCATCTGGTGGTTGTAACAGGATCCTTTGACCCAGCTAAATCAGAAGTTAGGGAAGAAGCTGCGTAAATAAAAAGAATGGACTCCTCCATAGAGTGATACCAACTCAAGGGTCGGTTCAGATGGATAGCAGCTCAAACTGACGCATGTCAGAAAGGAGAACTTTACCGCTGTATTGCAGATACATTGGGAGCCTTTGTGCAGCTTGCACTATATGAAGGCTCTGGTCTAACGGTTATTGAAGCATTGAACTGTGCATTGCCGACGTTCGCGACTAATCAACGGGGCCCTTCAGAAATGATCGAGGATGGCATTTCAGGGTTTCTCATCGATCCCAACAATGGTGTTGAATCAAGCAACAAGATCGCTGATTTCTTCGAGAAATGCGAAGAGGATCCTGAATATTGGCAACCAAACCCCCAGAACCAGCTCAAAAGCTAGAGACCGCACCTCCAAAGCCAACATCAGAACCGCGGCAAGTGACGTGATTTTGTTCGCGAATAACAAAAGTTAAATGACGACATAGAAGCATGCGTTACGCCGTCGCGCACAGATGCAAAGCTGAAACATAAAGTGCGAAAGCACATTGAATTTCTTCAGAAACTTACTGCCTTGAGCAGTTGGCAATCTAATGCCCATGGAGACACAAACCCGCTCAAACCACGTAATTCTCGTTCTAGTTTGAGGAGAACTTAGGAAAAGAAAATGAGTAATAAAGAACCTATGATGAACTAAGAAGGTTTTTATTCTCAGGGAGGAAGATTTCCCAGAAAAACGAGTCGTCTCAACCAGAAGGGATCGAGCGCCACGCCCCTCGAAGTGGTGGTGTCTCGCCATCGCCTTCATTGTACTCTCATGCTATGCTCTGATGAAGCTCTACCGTTTCTCGGATTGACCTCAGGGACACATGCTAAACATCTGAAGTCATACCCAGACTGCACTCAATGAGAATGATGCCCAGATGCAACAAAACAAATCTCAATCGTCCTTTCCTCTTCGATTTCGTCGGCAAACTGCATCGAAGCGGCTGTCGCGATGATACGGTCTGTTACCTGTGGAGTAATATACTCACACTCGTGGATTGTCTTGCCATGGTTATCAATAACATCATATTGCTAATACGGTTTTACATCTGCTTATTCCAAAACATGTACACATTGTTTGTGAGCAGTTCAGTATGCAAAAATTTACGCTTTGCATACATGGTACTGTCAACGAACGATGAAGATACAAATTGTATTTTTTTTTTAAATTAATCTTAAAAAGACAATTCAAAGTTATATAATGTTAAAACAAGGAAAACACGTTATTTTTCTTAGAATTTTGGTTTTGAACGAAAAAAAAAACAGTTTATTAATATAAAAAGCAAGTTTTATAATTTGGAAAAAAATAATAAATGAAAAAAACATTTTCATCACAAATTTTCCTGGAAATTAAAATGGAACCAAACCGGTCTTTGCTCTTATCCGACCGTCCAAAAACCCAAAAATCTTGAACTATCTCTCACTCTCAGACACACCTCCTGCAGACAAAAAGAGCAAAAAAAATTCCCGCTCGCTTGTTCTTCCATCGTCTTCCTCAGAGCCACCTCACCCACACCCCACTCTCTTCCCCGAAAAAGATGCCGCCTTTGCCTCCTGAAACCATCCCCAGGAAGAGATTCTTAGGGTTTCTCATATGGCAATCGATACCCACTACGCTCCTCTTCTTCCTCTTCAAAGCCGCGATTTCTGCTTTCGCCCCAACCGCTCGCCCCCGCAGCAGAGCGTCGTCGATCCTCGGTTTCTTGCTCTGTTTCGTCTCCTTCGAGCTCTCGCAGCTCCTGTTCTCCGCTTCTCTCTCATTCCTTTCCTCTCCGCAACCCGATCGTCCCGCTTCGCCGCTCGAGCTCGGCCTCGGGGTCGTCCGGCTGGTGGTCGAGTCGCGGCCGGCGTCGCCCGAGCTGCGGCGGCGAGCTAGGGTTTCGCTGACCATCGCGACGTTCGTCGTGGCGTGCGCGGTGTCGAGTTTCTTGTCGGCGGCGGCGGTGTGTTGGGGGGTGAGTTCGGGGGATTCGATTGGGAGAGTGGTGGGGTTTAGAGGTTTCGTAGTTGGGCTGTTGTATGGGGTGTTATATGTTTATAAGCGCAGATGGGTATTGAAGTTTCCCATTGTTCAGGTTGGTCAAGAATTATTTCACTGTTAAAAGTCTGAATTGCTTCTTCATGGTTAGCTTCAAATTTATTGCATAAGTTTAGCGTTTTATGCAACGTGTTACCTCACTTCCTTTTTTGTTTATCGTTTATATTGTTCTAATGTGTAAAACTGTGTTAGTTGGAAAAGAAGATCCTTACCAAAATTTATGAGATAAGCGTCTGGTTAAGTTTCTAAACTGCAGAAATAGTCAACTGATGGATATAATCATGGGAGGGCGCACCAGGGATCATACGAATCGTAGATGGGAGCACAAGTGAACTTATAGAATGTCAATGTGGAGGGATATAAGTGCACTCCCACAGTGTGCAGAAAACTATCATGAAGGAAGATCATTATTGATTAGTATTCTTAAGACACGCTAATAAGTCACAGACACATTGAATTAATGGCAAAATCATGAAGAATGAATGCGATTACCTCACTGTCAATGAAGGATCAAAATAGCCTAAATTTGTTGCCAGCAAATGAAAGAGGTTATTTTAAGTGCTAATGTAGAGATCTACCTCTGGGATGGGCAGAAATATATGGGTCAAGCCATCAAGAGTACTTTGTATTGGCAACTTCACATGGCTGCACACACGAGTTCTGGCCATAGGCTACCTTTAGTGGCAGTGCGGCTGACCTATTGCTGGGGATGTTTGAAACAGCAACTTAATGGTTTTTGCATCAAGTTTCTAGCTTATTTTAGATGGAAGACAGTGGTTGCCTCAAGTGTAAAATTGTGGAAAAGTTAAACTGCAAACTGCCAAATAAACCGATGCTGATGTGGCTTTTGAATTGATTGGCAGATTTTTTGTTTACTCAAGTTAACTCTCAGTGAAACCCTAGATAAGTGATTGCAACCTGTTCTGTGAAACATATGATCAGAGTGGTTTACTAAAGTGCCTTGGTGAATTGGGAGAGGATTTGCAAGTAGAATTGCGGAATTTATTGGTTTATCTATTACAGAATCTTGATTTCCGAATGTTACTTAGTAGGTTGGTTTCTCTATATCCTTTTAAGTATTATACATAATTTCTGACATTGATTTCTACCAATCAGCGGACACTATACTTCAGCTTCAAGATGGGATTGCCTTCTGCTGCCAGAAATGCTTTTAAATTTTCCGGCGCTGCCTATGTATTTTCATCTCTGCTGTTAGCATTTCTCCCTGGTCATCACTATTTTCGGGCTAGCATGGGAAGATTCTTGCTTGAGCAAATTATCTTTTACATGGGGACACTTGCTGTTTTCTTTTGCTGGGAATTGAGTCATCATTTGCACCAGGTGAGTGCTTGTCGCTATAGAAAACACGGTTGCTATTGCGTGTAAGGTGGTGTATATGTTAATTTCCTTTTCATCATTTCTCAAATACTTGATCTAGTTACTGTAGAACTTCACAGGCTCGTAAGACTTCTTATCTCGTGTTCTGTTTACAACTATGTTTTTTGCCATTAATTTCTACAAAAATGAAACATGATCCTGAAGTGACTGAAGACAAGTTAGGGTTTTAGTTAAGCCGTGTTGATAATCGTTAATCTGTTTTTTTCCCTGTTATACTTAACCTTTGACCTTTGGTTATATATTCCGGCAAGAAGAGCTTTTTTGAAATGAGAACTGGCATTCTTTATGAGCAATCATCATGTGCAAGCCTCAAATTATTCTTTTCAATTTTAATCATCGGTCTCGAGCTTTAATGATCTTTTAGAACCATTAGTGACAAGAAGATGTTAGATTGGTAGACCTGTTCATTTTAAGCTTTTGTCATGAAGAATGAAATTTTGTTATAAAGAAAACAGCTCGGAGAAGATAAATCTCTGAGTAAGAAGAGTTGGCGGGTAGCTTCTTGAAGCCCTTGTGCTTAGTGCATCTTATATTATTACAGATGAAAGCAAAGGTTATAACATTAATACATCTGCGCCTGTGGGATAAAAAAGTTTGTTCGGAGAAAACTGTTGGTCTGTTGACAGTTGCGAAAGGAAAGACAAATTCTTTTTTGTGCTGTTGTATTCATGTACTAAGTTGAATGATCATGTTTTGTTGTTGTAACCAATATTGCTTTCTTTTATCTTTCTCCGTGTGGTGGAGGATTTGCTGGAGTTGCATCATCTGTATTGCTGAGCTGTTTCCTTATTTACATGTCTCCTTGCCAAACCTATTAGCTTTACCTGATTTCCTTCTGTCTGATATCATTCATGTGGCTTCAGGTCTTACATACAAAGCGGTTCATATTTGCTCCCCCAAGAGGGTCGGCTGCAGCAGAAACAAATCCAAGCGAACCACTTCTTGCAGCCTTGGAGGAAAGTCACCCAAGTTCTCTTGTTCACTATCTTGCTTATCTTGATCTCTGCATGGTTAGTGAGAATAATGTGGATACTTGGCGGCGAGCTGCTTTCTTTGAAGAAACTGGTGACACTTACAAAAGAGTTATAGCGGTATGCCTGAGGCCTTTGGAAAAGCTTGCATCAAAATTAGCTGAAGGTCTAGAAACTTCTGCTGATAAAAGCTACAAACTTTCAAATCAGTTACTCTCCCCTGCCGACCTTCCGCTAGATTCATCTTGCTATGAACCAATACATCATTATCAGGTATGGCAAACTATCCGTCCTTGTCACCTTTTGCTTCCTGCACGTATTCCGGTGTTTGTATAGTGTGCAATGCTCGTCTTGTACTTCATTTGCAGAATTACAGATACTACTGTAGCGATATTTTTTTTTTTTTTTCATGCTTGAACTTGGCATTCTGGAAATTGATGAGACGGTGCTGTTTTGCAATTCGCATTTGTGACATGAGCATTAATCGAAAAAGAATCTTTGTTTGCAAAACAATCCACTGTATATGTCAGCCATGCTTGGATTCTTGGCTGTTAAATGCCTCTACATGTCTTTTTTAGCAATCAAATGCATTTGCCGTTTCTGTCATGCACCGATCTGGACAATGTACTTGCCAAATGACGCATGCATTATCAATGGAATTTTAAAACACCCAACAACCCCCCCCCCCTTCTCTTTTTTTCCAAAATTGACTGGTGTAAGTGGGCAACCCGAGAAAACTGGTTTTGAGTGCTAGTGACCACCCTGTCAAACTTAGTAATCTATTTTATTTAGTTTAGTAATCTCAATTGGCAACTTGCGAATCGAGATTTAATGTGTACTGAAAAGGAGAAGAAAAAAAGGAGGTGGTTGTTTTACTCTCTCCCAAGAGAGCTTCCGGAGCAAAAGTTATAAGGGAAAGCCGAAAGAGCTTAGGACTTATGCTTTTCATTTTCGAGTCAGTAGAGAGCCTAAACAACTTGAGCTTCTTTCTCGATGGAGGTTGCCATGTTACTTGACTGTCATTTTTAACTAGATCTAGCAAAGAAACTAAAGTTATATAGCTGAATCATGATGGCTTATAGTTTTGATTAATCAAATGTTTTGTATGTTCTCGATTTTGTACAGTTGTATGCGTGGTGTGCCGGAGCTGCAGCCTTTCTGACCGTGCACTCACACGAGGAGGACAGATACGGTGTTGCTCAGCTTTCTGGCAGCAATGCTGCTGTTTTATCTACCCTATTGTCTTGCCTTCTCGCGGTCGAATCATTCATGGGCAAGAGGACCCACTTGCAATCCCAGCACCACTTTATGGGAGCTAGTGGTATTAAATGGGCGACTCCAAATGCTGGAAGAAGGTATTTTACGTCCAGTACCGTGGGTAAGAGAAGAGGTTCTCCTCTGCATTCAAAAGCATATGCTATTGCTGATGTTCTTAGGACATCCATTTACCAAATAGTGTCTGCCTTCCACGACGAAATGCATGCCAGCGCCAAGTCTGGCAATCTTGAAAAGGATTGGACCATCAATGCGAAGCCTCCATTTGGCACTCACGATCTCGTCTTGCAGAAATTGCGTCTCTTCTTGGATTTTCGGGCTAGCTAATCTCATCTCTGAGGCTTCCCTCGTTGTATTGTGTCCAACTGTCTCTTTTTGCCTTATCTCATCTCATTTGACCCCTCTGAAGAGTCAAGACGCCACAGGATGTAATGTTGTCGAAAGATAAATATAAGCATTCCACAATTTCCTTAAGGGTGAGAGAATTTTATGCATGCTTATTCCAAGTAAATGCTGTGTTAGCTAAATACAAATACTTCCACTGAGGTGCTGTCTGATTACTGGATTGGCTCTGAACATAGGCCTCTTGGAATGTCTGTTGGTTAGGTTTCATGAACAATCTTGGAAGTGAGAGTGAGCACTTAAGTTTCACATCAGACACCGTTCAAACCTGAATTCTGATGGAGGATGATGGTGGGAACTGAACCTATTGTTGAGCCATCCATTGGCTCCAGTAGTTAGCTTTGAATTGCATCCACAGCTCATCATGCCTTATAAGATTCTAGCATATCATCTCTTTCTAGGAGAAGGCAAGAAAAGTTTCATCAATTTTTTGTGGCCACAAGCTTCTTTTGCACTTATTGTCACTTTTAAGTATGTCCACTCACTATTATTTGTATATGAAGTGTCATGCACGTCCTTCCCCATTGAAGAAGCACCCATCCCACCTTGTGTCCTGCATGAGTAGAGCACCCACACTTAGCTTCGTTTTTTTTTCCCTGGTTCACGTCATTCCCCCCCAAAATTGGAATAGGATTCATGTCTCGTGGGGTGTCAGGAATCCTTTACCTTTCGATGAGTTGTTCGGTCCGAGTCGACCATTCGATGGGGGGCGGCTTCCGCACGCGTCCGACTAGTCGCCACGAGTCCTGTTCATATAGGATCGACAGCGCATGTGGAAACGATGTCTGAACAGGTCAATATCGGCTTTCGCCCAATTCCCGGGATGGAAAAAGATGGCGGGACAAAACGGAATTCCTTTTCGCATAGAAGGTGAGGTCACTCCAAGCTGGTCCTCCACGGAAGGTGGGGATGAACAGAAACTTCATGATCATGAAAAAAAGGAGAGAGGACGGCGGTGAAGAAGCGAGTTAAACTTGAAAAATCCGAATGAAGGCCAGTGTCGGCATCAGTACTGTCGCTCGGATTGTCACCACTTAGAAAGGAGCTTTCCAGGCGATTCCCAGTGCCTTCATACGTGTGCCACTTTACATGGCTGAAATAGGGGAGAGCACTTATTTTACGAAAAATAAAAAATTTAAATAAAAAATTAATATCACGAAAAATTTTAAATTTTGAAAGTATTTTTTGATCACAAAAAAAAAAATCCCAAACAATTTGAAAATGATTGTAATTATCAATCATAAAATTATTTCGAGCGGCATGAGAAATATATATATTTTTTAGGAAATCATCTTAAATAGTGACGTCATCTAGCTTCTTTCATTTTTCAATTTTATTTATTTTTTTCAAATAACACGAGCTCGAATTAATTCTGCGTCGTGTGTGTGGTTAGGGGGGGGGGGGGGGTTGAACCTTTTCAAAATGTTTCTTCTTGAGAAACAAAAATATTTGTGCCAAAATAACAGATGATAAGAAGAACAAAAGGCTTTGGACACGGAATGGATCTTGAAGTACTGTTTCTGCATCTCCTTGACCAAATGCACCCACATTAGGATTGCTAGTTAATGGCTGATCAAGGGCGAATCTCGAAAACAAGAAGTTCTGGTCCTGAGGAAATAATATCAACCACTTGACGTTCATATGACTCATCCGATATGGTTATTTCATACTCTTTTTTTTCTTTTCGTGTGATTTTCCCTGATGTTGTAACATTGTAAACTGTATTGTTACTTGTGCACCCATCGGGCATCTTTATTAGTAGCGGGGTCCAGGGAAAGAATAGGAAATGTGACTTCGCTATATTTACCAGAGGGGATCAGAAGTGGGGCCCAATAGCATGGATATTCTAGCCTATAGGCGTGGCCGGAGAGATGATAGAAAGGAAATGTGGCCAATAAAAAACAACAACAATAATAATAATGATAATATTATCCTCATCATCATCATCATCATCATCATCATCATCATCATCATCATCATCATCATTATTATCTTTTATAATATATTCGGGGAATATTCTCATTTAAGAAAAAGGATGCAAAGTGGAGGATGACTAAAATAAAAGAGGCTTGGAAACAATCAATGCGACGCAAAATCAGGGCATGGAACTTTGCTAAATAAAAATGTACGATACAGACTAAAGATGGTAGATGCTTGGCAATAATGAAAAACCCATCTATTTTCGCTAATGGGAGTGATCGTCCAGCATTGACTCTCGAGGATAACACGACTTGGCTCTCGTTCAAAGGTCATAGTAGGTGGCAGATCATTAAGGTGCTGCATGATGACACTTCAGAATGGGAATTTCTCTGCCATAAGTCAATCTGGGAAATTCATTTGGTAAAATCAGTTTCGAAGTAGAAATGTGTCTGGTAAAAAAATTGATTTAAGGTAGGATTTTCTACTTCTACTTGGATTTTTGGCCAACTTTGAGAAGTTACAAAATTTTACTTCTCGACTCCAGAATCACTTCTTCGACAACACGAGCCTCAACCGACCACCGTTGCCATCCGTGGCTTGCCGCCACCGAGCGCCAATCGCAGCCGCCAAAGATTTTGTTAATAATGTTTCAAAAATAAAAATTTTCAACCGTTACCAAACGGATTTCTGTGATTAGAAGTCAATCTGGAGAAGAAGTAGAAAATCAACTTGTCCTTTTGAGGAGAAGTAGAGAAATCAATTTCTTGTTAGTGAGAAGTTTTACCATGCGCTACCTAAATGCCGAGTTGGGTTGGTAGCGGCCGCTAGATGGTGTTCAAAATTCCACCTTTCGAATCATTTTTCCAACGGGCGTTTCTGCTAAGAAAATGGTTTCCCAGGAAAAAAGAAAGAAAGAAAGGATAGCACTGAGAAGTCGTTGGCAGTTTGCACTCGGCACATCGGCCAGTCACGTCCACGTGGATTTTAATGAAATTTGAGAGAGGTTAACCTCTTGAATTGGGATCCGGATCGTCTGTCATTCCCTTAGAAGGGCAAACGCCTGCCCTTGGAATCCGAGTTGTCCGTTTTTAGACGAACGACCTAGACCTCTCATTTTTAAGGAGCAATTTTTTGGGTTTTAATTTTTTTAGTAATAATCTGGGCCGTCCATTCATAACACGGACGACCCGGATTCCAAAGGCAGGGCCTGCCTTTCTGAGGAAAGGGCAGACGATCCCTTCACTTTGAATTGGAGTTATTATTATTATTATTATTTGGTTAAGCATGAACGATAATGAAGTTAATTAGGGTTAACCTACCATTATGTCGTGTCATTGTGTGAAGGATAGGTGAGGTGATGTCAAAACTCTCGGAATGCTATAAATGCAAACGAACTCATGTTTTCGCCACCCGTTTCCGTTCTCGTGTCTTACTCCTTGTCTCGTTCAAGAGTTAGTCTCGTGAGTTTAGGACATATTTATTTATTTATTTATTCATTTATTTTTGTCAAAAAGATATATTTATTTAGGGAAAAAAAGCTTATATTAAAGTATAACAGTACTGTCAGTTGTTTTTGATCGTAGATCTTGCATCATCACCGTGTGCTTTGCATAAGACACTCATTAATTGAAAAATCGTGGGGTCAGAAATAGCGAAAGTGCTGTCAGGCTGTCATGTTAGCGAGAGCCATTTATTTAAGATAGTCACTTTTATCACTAAAAAAGTCTCATCTCGTTAGGCACATCTATAGTTTTCATTTAACATTTTTTTTCCCTTTCTTTCTATAGAACTGAATATCCGAGCATTTTGATTCGCCTAATCACTCTCGTTGTGCCAAACATACGAATGGCATGTTGCGACAGAAAACTGAATGTCTGAGAATCACCCTCTTGGCTGTATTTTTCTTAACCATGTCGTATAGTTATAGAAGCCGAGAGTTTTAAGAATCCATTTCCAAGGTTTTTTTATTTTGTTTTGTTTTATTTTATGAAGCAGACATAATTTTGCGAATTTAATCATGTTTTATAAGATACATTATTTTCAATAATGGTTTAGGATGCATGCTTTAACCTATGCCGGACCACCTTCTATATAATGGACGCGGAATCAGAGGGCAGATGCAGAATCTGGCTGGTCTAAGCTTTTCGAATATTCATCCCCTGCCTCAACTCCGTCCCCTCCGACAATGGACGATGAAGAAGCACAGCGGCTCGTGCGCATGAACACCAACCCGGCAAGGAGTGAATCCCCGCCGCCCGCGAAGCTAGAGCTGACCGTGGATGAAGTCGTGGAAGAGTACGTCGGGTCGTTCGGGTTCGCGCAGCTGCTGCACGTGTTCTTGGTGTCGCTGGCGTGGATATTCGATTCCCAGAGCACGTTGATCACGATCTTCACCGACGCCCAGCCGTCGGCTTGGAGGTGCAAGTCGCCGGGTTCGTGTGCCGATGCGGGCGGAGGCGGAGGCGCCGTGGCTTCCGTCTGTGGATTGGAGCGAGGGACTTGGGAGTGGGTCGGTGGCAACGCCAGCTCGGTGATCGCCGAGTGGGGTCTCATCTGCGACCGCAAGTTCCTCGCCGCCGTGCCCGCCTCTCTCTTCTTCCTCGGCTCTTTATTAGGTACGTTGGATTGATCCTCCTCTTGAACATGCTCACAAAGTCTCGTGCTTTTCCCGCTGCTCAAAATCTACATTCCTCGTGGGTTCCGTTTCGAATCGCAATTCGCTTTTTCCTTCGCAGGATCGGCGGTTTACGGTCACTTGGCCGACGCGCGGCTTGGCCGGAAGAGAACCGTGCTGATTGCCTGCGTCTTGACAACTTTGACCGGTTTCCTCACCTCTCTTTCACCGGACGTTTGGACGTATGCCGTCCTCCGCTTCGCCAACGGGTTTGCTCGATCGGGAATCGGCATCTGCTGTCTCGTCCTCTCCACGGAAGCTGTAGGCCGCAAATGGCTTGGGCAAGTCGGGCAATACGGCTTCTTCTTCTTCACCGTGGGGTTCCTCTCTCTCCCCTTGATCGCTTATCCGACGAGAAGTTGCTGGAGGGACTTGTACAAGATCATTTCCGTCTTCCCCCTGCTCTATTGCTTCCTCTTGGTCCCTTTCGTTTCCGAGTCCCCGCGCTGGCTTCTTGTCAAGGGGCGCGAGGGAGAAGCGCTCGACGTGCTGAAGAAGTACGCGAGACTCAACGGGAAGAAGCTGCCGTCGAATCTAGTCCTCTCCAATCCGTCTCTGCCGAAATCGGTCGGCAAAGACGAGGTCGGAGGAGGATCAACGCCAGCTGAAGCAGAGGAGAGCCTGTGGAAGACCAAGTGGGCTGCTCAAAGAATGGTGCTGGTGATGTTAGCCGGTTTCGGGGCCGGGTTCGTCTACTACGGCATTCAGTTAAACGTCGAGAACCTCAACTTCAATCTTTACCTCACCGTGGCCCTCAACGCGGTGTTGGAAATCCCCGCGGTCTTCGTCGGGAGCGTGCTCTTGAGCTTCATGAACCGCCGCCTACTCTTATCGCAGTCCGCCTTCCTAGCCGGACTCTCGTGCATCCTCTGCATCGTCTTCTCTCGAGAGAACCGCGGCGGGGGCGGCGGTGAGGATAAACCGGGCGGGAGCTGGGCGCAACTCATCATTGAAGGCTTGGGGTTCATGGCCGCTTCCATGGCGTTCGACGTGATGTACATCTACTGCGTCGAGCTGTTCCCCACCAACGTGAGGAACTTCGCCGTGTCCATGCTGCGCCAGGCCCTCATGCTGGGGGCCTCCATGGCGCCACTGCTGGTGGCGGTGGGCCGGCTGAGCCCATCGTTCTCGTTCCTCGTGTTCGGCTCGCTGTCCATCTTCAGCGGAGTTTTGAGCCTCTGGCTTCCCGAGACTAGGAATGCTCCTCTCTACGAGACCCTGAAACAACAAGAGGAGGAGGAAATCCTGAGCTGCGGATCCGAAGATCCAGGTTCGGAGCTTGGAAAGGAGGTCGGAAGGTAGTAGCCCACCGACATGATCATGCGACGGTTTCAAAGTGCAAGACATTGCACATCAGAAACTGTAAAGTCTGGGCACACCACAGCACACCAGATGACCAGGATCAGATGCTAAGTGTAAAATATTCAATCGTTGTTTCATGTTGCAGCTTCATTTAGTGAAAGCTCTAATCATTGTGAAGATGTTCAGATAAACCGAGGCGCGAACAGCCATCGAGAAATGTGTGTCGATATCGGATTGGATTGCGATTGTTGTGATTACGAACCTGAATTATCCGCCGATTCTGCAGGGCACATTTTGAAATATTAAACGCTAAGTGCCGGATACTTGCAGTTTCTTCACTTGCTTCTGAGGCGGCAACATTTACCGAAATTAGCTCTCCGGAGCTTCACCGGCCAAACAATACTCTGCCATCGTTAAGTGTCTGAAGCCTGAAAAGAAGGGAGTTTCGCATCTCTCGTGGAGCAGAACTACCCAGAAAAGAAAGCGTCGGAGTTTACCCGCCGGCATTGATGTACTGTTTCTGTCACAGACAGAGCCAACCAATCTTTTAGGCTGCAGAATTCACAAGCCTGCATTTTATAGGCTACGGCCCTTCACCGGAAATTGCCATCGCCCTACTTCATTGAGCCTCGAGAGTGCCGAACGACGATGACAAGATCCTAAACGGCGGAGGAACCGTAACCGTCTGGATCGATTTCGGGCATGTTCACCGACAATGCACTTTATCCGACCTACATTAACAACATAACAATCCACCTGAGCCTTGCCGGTCTCGTAGGACTTGCAACTTCTGCGCTTCACCCCAGTCCCGGCCAACATGCATATTATTTGTAGTACAGGAGCATTGTCGACCCAGAATATACATTACAATTACTGAAATTTTCAAATAATTTTTGAATAACAATATACCGGATATTATCTCGGATTTGTGGCACTTGAATTTACCTATAGCTTAAAATAAACGCATCTAGCCAGAATTTAAAAAGAAAAAAATAATGTCGGATAAACACATATTTCAAACGAAACGAGTATCAAAGCAATACAGTTGAGCGATTAAATTATTTTTGTAGCTCGATATTAATTTGTCTCTTAGGGATTTTTCATTTCGCCCACATGAATTTGCCGGTAGAATGATTAAATCGTCATTACATGAACAATTAGATCTCAACAAAGTGAACTTTTCATTTCAATTTTTTCTTATGGAATCTATTTGGGCAATACTAACTCACAAGGAACGGCACGATCAGGACACGTGTCCCGCGGGGCAGCTGTCTCAGCCGTCCGATCACAGTAAAGACATCGGACGGAACAGTCGGGAATCCTTGCTGGGTAGTGAAGGGCAATCCATTTAAAGCGCGCGCCGTCTGAGCCTCCGAGGAGCCTCGTTCTCTCTTATCTTCTTCTCCCTCAAAAACCCCCCTTCCACTCTTCCTTAGTCGGACTCAAAAACCCTAACGAAGGTGCACACTTCTCCTTTCACCTCGAATTTGACTCTGCCTTCGATTATTTTGAACTTCTTGCTTTCTTGGCGCATTCTCGTCGATCGGCATCTTTTTGAGGCTTTAATCGATCTCTGATTAGGGTTTTGACTTCTGATTGCTACGTTTTTGGTGTATCTTTTGCATTTCTGCTGTTGTTGTCTTGTTCTTTCTAGAGTTTTGGAGATTGCGGGTCTTATGGGTTTGGTATTTGATCGTGTGTTGAGGGCCTTTGTTGTCGGAAGCGTGTAGGCTCTATATCCTCTTTTTCTAGCACTTTGCCTTGCTCGTTTGTTTGGTTGATGTGGAATCTGTGGAGGAAGACGAGCACTTTGGCTCGAGTATGAGATATTTTTCTTCTTGGGTTAAGCATGCGATATGAATGTGAGGAAAATAAAAATACAAAGAGTAATTCAGCTGGTAACAAACGCAGTTAGCCTTGTGTCCCCTACTGTATATTTTGTTTGCTTTGTGGCGAGTGGGTGGGTTGAACTTGGTTAGATGGATGCAATCGAGGTCGTTTATATTTGTGGGCATGGAGTCAGCTGTTATTGCTCAGTAGAAGAAGAGTTTGGTGTAGGGACCGTAATAACGTCTTGGGCATTGGGAAACTGAATAATATGGTCTGCAATTGGTAGCATTCTAAAAGTGTCAAAGCGAGGGTGGCATTTTCTGTGATGTTTAGGGCGGGTAGAAGTTCAACATGATTGTTTTTGTGTCAAAGCAGTCCCTTTGCAAAGGTTGCTATGTATGATTAGTCTAACACTTTAGGCCGCGTTTTCAATTGAAATGATGTAGAATTTACACATTTAAGCTGTTGCTTTTTTATCCTCATCTGGCTTTGTTTAAAAAGTTTTTAGTGTTTTACTGTTAGAGGCAGAGTGTTGTTAGCTTATTGGCTATAGCATTTCATGGTATTGTGTTTTTGCTTTCGAGGCTTTTCTTATAGCTTGTCTTTTGTTTTAAGTTATGCATAGTTGTGTAGGTTAGATTTGTGCTTGGTTTCGTTTTGTGCTGTGGGTCCATGTTTGAGCGTTTCGGATTCTTCATATATGGTTGACTTTTGGAATGATTATCTTAACCGTGGTGTCTCTGTTGCTTTCAGTCTAATTTGTTCATCTGTTATTTGTGTCAATTTTTTTTTTCTTTTTTGCATGTGTCATTGATTTTGTTCTTGACCTTGTGGCCGACCATTGTTAGAAATATATACGGTGTGGATTTTTTTTTTTTAATCAGGGTGCATTCTCTGATTTAATAAGTTTGAATTATGCAGGAAGAACATGATTGACATTGGCCCTTCTTTGTGATCTGATTATCTTGCATTTTTGTTGGTGGTAGAGATGACAAAGTGGAGTTTGTGTCCCATCCTAGCTGAAAGTCATGAAAACTACTAACTAGTAAATGGGCGACGAGAAACATTGTCATCTTTTTAAGAAATGATTTGGCAGTTATATATTGCTTGTCCATGAAATTGCACGTCCTCATATGTGCTGGACTTTCGGAAGAGAATGCTGTTGGAGTTGAGATCTTAATTTACAGTGTGCATTGCCATTATCCTTTCCATCCTTTATATTTGGGTTTTTTGGTTCCTCCAGTAATTCTGCATTTGGTGTCTTATTGATTCTTGTGCAGTCCTTTCCACAATTATATCAACTTCTATTATGTGAATTTCTGGCTTTGAAGTAGTTCTACTGTTACTTAGCCCTTCTTTACCATGCAGATGAATAGGGAGAGACTTATGAAGATGGCCGGTTCTGTCCGTACTGGTGGAAAGGGTACCGTGAGAAGGTCTGGAAGTTGGTCCTACTCATAAGTCAGATGTTTCTATGAAGTCTCTAAATCTGGGTCTACAAGCATATGGCGGTTTCTTTTGCATCTCACGTCCATTTGGCAGATTATGAGCCTTGAATATTTTAATTGAGTTCAGGAAAATGCTACTTTATGTTTGTCACATGAAGAGAGGATCTCCTTTCTTTTTGACAGGGTCTCCTTCCTCATAGGATTTTTAATATGCATTTTCATTGGATTGTGGCTTGGTTATATAGATCTCTGATCTGATGCCATCTGATTGTCATTTCATTTGATGGTCTCAACTGCAGAAAGAAGAAGGCTGTCCATAAGACCACCACGACAGATGATAAAAGGCTTCAAAGCACCCTGAAAAGGATTGGGGTGAATGCCATCCCTGCGATTGAAGAAGTTAACATTTTCAAGGATGATGTAGTTATCCAGTTTCTGAATCCCAAAGGTGAGATACTTTTCATATTGCAAACTTAAATAATGTTTCATTAGGATCGAGTAATGATATTCTACTTTGGAAATGCAGTTCAAGCGTCTATTGCTGCAAATACCTGGGTGGTTAGTGGCTCTCCTCAGACCAAGAGTACGTGTTTCTCCTTTTCTTCTGCTTTGCTTGTGTTATAGTTTTATCTTAGAATGTTTCATGGGATTTGAAAATGCCAGAGTTTTATACATGGTATTGACATGTTTTTTGACTTTAATTCCTCATACGTGCAGAGCTACAGGATATCCTCCCTGGCATCATCAACCAATTAGGTAATGCTTGTGTTCTCTTACTAATAGATGTTTTATTTGCTTTTGTGTGTCTCTGTGTTTAATTTTCCTTGGGGGAGATAATGCAGGTCCTGATAACTTGGACAACCTGAGGAAGTTGGCAGAGCAATTCCAGAAGCAGGCGCCTAGTGCGGCCACTGGTTCTGGTGCAACTGTGACGCAGGATGACGACGATGACGAAGTCCCTGAGCTTGTACCTGGCGAGACCTTTGAGGCTGCCGCTGAAGAGGGTCAGGCAACTCAGGCGACTCAGGGTACTCAGGCCTCCTAGAGAGAGGGATTGTTATTGTCATTTCAATACTTGTATTGCTGTTAAAATCCTTATTTCATCTGTTTTGTCTGTCTTTCCATTTTACTTTTAACAAACTGTTTTAATTTCGTGAGCCTTGTGAAATCTGAGCAGTTCTCTTACTTAAATCCCCGAATATTTGTCTGGCTAGATCAAGTATTGGCGTTTCAGATGCGGATCCTTTCTTCAGGTCTCTGAGTTTTACGTTATCATATTAAGAGTAAGCAGTAGTTATATGTGGGTGATGGGTTGAATGCAAAATCTAGCTTTGCTTTTATCTTCTCGAATCACATTGGATGCTCCCTCTCCTCCGCACCACGGATTCCATATTCCATGCTGCTCTGAGGGTCCGTTCGGGCCGTTTGCATGCTTGACCGACATTTGGAACTACATGGGTTTCAACTGTTAAGGTTCTCTGTTTTACTCGAGCCCGACGGGCATTTCAACTTCTCAAGTATGAAAACCTACAGTCACGATAGTAGTACACGCTGAAAATTTCCAAACCAGCTTGGAGACAAATCGTTTTTCTGCAGATTCCAACATAGCAAAAGACTAGGCGCACTCCACACAACGACCATCTATATTTCACTCAGATATATTAAACACCTTGAACATGGTTGTCTTTTGCACGAGGTTAACAACTTTTGACAACCTCAATCTTCTCCCATCGAAGTCTCTTACACCATACGAGGAGGCGTTAGAATGATGTTTCTGCCATCCAAACACACAACCGTGGGCGAGTCTAGTACTATTGACAATGCTATAGTTCATCTCCACTTCAGCTGAAGAAATATAGCAAAAGGTGTTGCATCAACTTTAATGTCAGTCTAAATCCCACACATGAATATGTCCATGTTCTTCACGCTCTTCCACCACTTGGTCGCCCTCTTCCCGCCATCATCACCCTTGACGCTCTCGTTGCCATTCTTGTTCAACTTGAGCTTCCCGATTGGAAGGCAAGAATCCAGAGTTACCTCACTGCCATTCTTCTTCTTCTTAGCGTCGATCTTGTGATCCTCTTGGTCCCTCTTCACGAGCTGCTCGTAGTACTCCTTGTTCCGCTTCTCCAAGCCATATATCTGCCCTTGAAGGTCCTCGATCTTGCGGCTCAGCAGCAACACCCTCTGGTCCTCCCTCATCTTCATCATGCACCGAGCCAACTCGCCTGCCTTCCTCTTGACAAACACCGACTCCGAAGCCAGCTCGCGGTTCTCCTCCACCAGCGCGCTAACTCTGTACCCCAGCCTCGCATTCTCGTGGAGCAATATCATCCTCTCGGATTCTAGGACCTCGAGGAGGCTCTTCTGCAGCTCAATCTTCCTCAACGAGTCGTTGCATCGTTGCTCGGAGATGGACACCTCATCCAGGAGGATGTCGCACTCCACGTTCTTGATCACAAGGTCGGCTACCAAGGTATCGAGACTCGCTACATAGCCAAGATTGGCCAGTGGAAGGGGATTCTGGTACGAGAGCGAGCTCTCCGCATCTGAGGAATCGATCTGGACCGCCCAGCTGTCCTCTTCCTTGTCGTTCTCGGAGTAGTCGTGGTCGGTTAGGGCGGACACATGCGAGGACTGTCGGGTGTGAGTGCGATTTTTGTTTCTGGAGAGGGCTCGGATGTAACGGTCGGATAGGTAGAGATAGGACTTGTACAAATCCTGAAGCAGCGCGATGAGCTGAGGACGCTTCTGGTAGTAGGACTCGGCGCGTTTCGTCAGCGTGTCGCCGCTTCCGTCCTTGCCAGGGTCACCGAGCGCAGCTTCCATTTTTTCATCTAGATCTACAACAGGATCAAGCTCCAAATGAGAATAGAGAAGAACATCACGGGACATTACCGCAAACTAATGATTTGAGACATTAATCTCGGCATTGACTAGGCATCCAAGACTTCCAACCAACAACCATAATCAACACTAAAGTTAAAAAAAAAAAAAAAAATCAACCTCGATGAAATCTTAACCTAGTTTTATCCGGTTCAAATCATCAACCAATTCAGTAGTCATAATGAGAAATGTCTCATGCTATGTCTCCTAATGTCGCCAACATATGGGCACACAACATGCTACAGCTGCTGCATTCTGCTATCAGAGGACTCAATAATTAGCCAAATAAGGACAAATTCCTGAAGATGCTGCAGTACAACTACAGCAACATTGTAGGAGTGAAATAATTCAATGCTGCGTACAGAACGACCAAAAACTGAAATCTCATTTCCAACTTCGAGAGTTTTGGAATTTTCAGATCGACATAGTGTCTTTCCGATAATTAAGATTGGCCCCCAAAGGTCTATTATTAACTTTCCAAAATTGCCTCAATGAACCCTTATATTTTCATTTTTTGGTTTTGGTCCCTCTGCTCTTGTTCGTCGAATTACGCTTTTAACGGCGTCAAGTCCAAACGTGAAACATGCCTCGGACCGTAGCATCAAGGCGAACCATTTTTTCCTCCGGGGCACAGGAGGACATTTATTACAAGCTTGTCCCGGTGTACTGCTTCACCACAATTTTTGCATCGAATTTCTTCTTTCGAGATCCGAATTCCGACTTTCGAAATCGAACTATATTGAAGAAAGGTCGCCGTCAGCGAATCCCAACCAAAAGATCATTTGGAAGGTGAAGCAAGCAAGCAGGGTAAAGCAGAGCAAAGAGATTCTTTCTTCTTTCTTTTTTCCATTTTGTTTGCCTGTAGTTTCAAATTTCAAAAACGCAAGGGAGGGCCATGAACAGTAAATAGGGACGAGACGCTGACACAGAAGAAGACAGTCGGCAGTAGGAAAGAAACCCATCATCATAAGGTAACTTCTTCCTGCGTCCATGGACACCGCTGTAAATTCGTTTTGTCCTACTCAAAAGCTCCCCTTTATGTATTCATATTCATAACCTGGATTATTTACAAGTGGGATTGAACTAATTAATTAAGTAGTTTGTTGATTTCAAGTTCAAGCTCGGGGTGATTGCGAAATTCTTAAGTATGGCTTCGAACGACCAAGAGTAAGCTACAAGGAAATCCATATTTAAAGGAGCTTCTTGGATAAGTCAACGACCCACTCTAAAAAGTAGTTCGGCTTCACGAAAAGACTATGCTTTCAGCAAACTGAAGCAATAATTTGAAATTAAGTTTGACAAAACTAAGAAGAGACGCTTTCCGCAGCAATTGCACTTCATGTGCAAAAATCTCTTCGAGTACCAAGCAACCATCGCCTTTTCACTTTTCTCAGATGTCACGACGCAGTCTCAGTTCGCAAAGTTGGCATTTTGAAATCATTTGGTTCCTTAGATATATGGCTTTCTGAGAAAAAGCCAGCTTGAGAGACCGAAAGCATTTCAAACTTGAAACCTAGAGAGAGAGAGAGGCTGATACTTGCATGAACAATGAACACTGCGACAACAACTATGATTTTCATCTTCCAAACATGTGAAAACGAATGTGGGTTTTGCATCAAAGTTTCAATGGGGTGCCAGTCAAAGTTACCTGCTATGGAAGAGAGGAGCCAGGAAGGCGTGGGGGCGGTGGCGGTGGAGCTTCTTGAGGACAATGAAGGAGGAGAAGACTGCATCGCCATCTTGGAAATAGCACAAAAAACACCAACGCCACTCTCTCTTTCTCTCTCCTCTCCCTTGTCCAGCCGCTTCATCATCTCTCTCTGCTGGACCCCCCGTAAGGACCCTCCCTGTTCAAATCCCTTCAACCAAAGACAACCCCATATCCACCATAAGATCCCTATTTTAATTGCTTTCCAAAAACTTCAAACACTTTCCAAAGACGACGCACCACATCAACCCAACCACCAAAAAAAAATTCAATTCTTGCCAAGAAAATCATAGTCTCATTAATTGGTTTCCCTCGTCAGGTCTATCAACCTATGGGTTTCCAATGTCAGTCCTTTTTAAGGACATCGCAGGGCACGTAGGGCAATGAATGAGATGTCAAGGAAAAAGGCCGGGCAACTACAATGGAGAGTGGAGACAGCGTAGTACAGATATGCGTAAATGGGAAGCTTGACAAGAGACGTTTGTGTTTGTACGTGTGATGGAGGAAGAAGACGACGCAGATCTCGAGAGAGGGGGTCAAATTTTGGCCCAAAAAAATTGCAAAACTCTGAACATTCACACGGCGTTGAAACAGTTCTCACATCCCCATGCAATTATTTCCATATTCTGCAAACACAAAAAGAAAAGAGTAATGAAAAGAGAAAAACCTTAAACCTGTCTTGTCCCATCTCTCTCTCTCTCTCTCTCTCTCTCTCTCTCTCTCGTCAGAAAATTAAACTGGATTGAACTAAAACTCTTTTCTTCAACTTGACGTTTTTCTGTATTCCCGAAAGACTTGACATGACTAAAAATGTTATCTTGGCTCTGTTCCGTTCCTTCCCCTTCTTTTCTTGCAGTCGACGACCACCCCCCCCCCCCCCCCCCCCCCCGGTCCTTCCATTCGTTGAGCGTAGAGTAGTAGTAGAAGGTGCAAACACGCGACGAGGAAAAGTAAAAAAAAACAAAAACAAAGCCCATCTAACATCTTACGCATGGCATGTGATTGCATGAGAATACACAGGTTTAAAAGAACGAGAAGAGCTGTGGAGCTGACTGTCGGAAAGAAGAAGAAACTCACAGCAGTGAAGTCCGCTGTTGAAAGAGCGTCAAGGACAAGTCCTTCGGAGCTCACGAGCGAGGGAGGGGAGAGAGACGGAGGAGGGAAGAAAATCGTCTGGAGATTGGGAGCATCCGCAGAGTGAGACCGAGTCGCGTGGCTTTTTGTCAGAACCGGACAGGGCTGCTCATTTTCCTTTTCAAAGCGTTGCTTCAAGAGGGAAAATGAGAGAGAGAGAGAGGGGATTTTAGTAGGTACAGCCTACAACAGGTCCATACTCCATAGACAGTTTCGTTTATGCACTCGAATTGTATTCAATTATCACTTGGCATTGGCATTGGCAACGCCAATTTTTAACGGCTTGTGTTGGCTAGGAAAAATTTCAAAAAAGGGCCTACACTCTCTTTATTTTTTTCAAATTGAACACAAATAAAGACCTATAGTGGAAACTGACTCAAAGAAGGGTCTCAAGTGCTCAACTTTGTTCTAATAAAGGGCCTGAGGTCACCAACTAGCAAGTATGTATTGTTCCGGCAGTTGAGTAAGGGCAATGTTGTCCCAAAAAAAAATGAATCAAAGAAAGACAATACTGTAACAAAAATCAAAACCCCACGCTGTGTTCTTTGCTTCTCTGACTTCGTCAAGGCAAGGAGTTGCCATAAGCAACGGAGCGACAACATGTAACTGGGCGATGGCGGCATGGGGGCCGTGCGATCAAGCTATGAGGGCGATGGCAATGGCGATGGCGGCGGCGGCGGAAAATTCCAACCTTTCGTCGTGTACAGGCGCATGAACGCAGCTTTCGCTAAGTTTTTCCTCCCAAATCCTCTGTCTTGCCTCTTGACTCCTCCATAATCCTATAGAGGAGAGAGAGAGAGAGAGAGAGAGAGAGAGATAGAGAGAGAAAGCACGGGGAGAGTTCTTTGGCACAAGCCAGCTATAGTCGACGAGTCAAAGTTGCAATCTTGCCAAATCCTACGCAGATTGAGAGGAGAAAATGGTGAGCCCGAGCAAGATGGCCCAGAGATGGGAAGCATGTTGATCGCCCAGGAGGGATCGAGCGTAACGGCGAGAGCTTGATTTGGGTTTTCCAAGTGGGAGACTTTCGGATGCATGAGGCTGTTCATGGGATATAGCGAGGGGTGTCTTGCGGCTCGAAGACGGCAATAATCCTTCGACAAGCGCTCCCATCTTCGATCAGCACCACAACCACGACTCGACTCGATCCAACGGGCCCCGTGTGCCTGCCCAGTCGTCGACAAGCGCTCCCACCGCCGTTCAGCGCCCCCCAGCCGGCCAGGGTGCCGGGAATGCCCCGACGAGCCTTTCTGGCTCTTCGGACCCCCTTGGCGGCTGTGGCGGCGAACGATTGGTCTAGGGATTACATAACATCGAAGGAGGAGTTCCAGATGCAGAAACAGTAGCCGGCTACCTTAGGCCCATTGGAACAAAGTTGGGCACTTGAGGCCTTTCTTTGAGTCAATGTCCACTATAAGCCCTTTTTTAAACTTTTCCCCGTTGGAAATGATTAAGATCTATTTAGAGCAACTTATCCATTAGATATTCGATAATATCTTGATTAATAGACTGATGTAATCTTCTCACCAATAAAAAAAAGGGCCAATGTGATCTTCATTATAACATATCAAAATAACTAGAAATATCCCGATTCTTGTTTTCCGCATTATTCTCGACCGTCTAAATGAAAGCTCTCGCGTACATTTTCTTTCGTTTTAGCATCTACTAAAAATACTGTAGATGACTGGAAGAAAGAAAGCAAGCGAGCATGTATCATATTTCTATAAAAAAAAATATTATATCCATTTTATGGCTTAATACCAAACAAAAAAAATATTATATCCATTTTTTTCTCTTAAAAAATCTCTAACTTTTTCTTTTGTCTCAATTCTACAGGTCTAATATCCGAAAAAAATCTTCTTAAGCATTTGTCCCAATTATATCCAAATCTTTTTTTTATCTCCTAAAAAATCACCAACTTTTACTTTTATCCTAATTCTACCATCGTCAGCCTTATGTTCATAATTGCCGTTAGTTAATCTTATGTGGCTCGAATTTTTTCACAGAATTTACCAATGATTTTTTGAAATTTAGAAACAGTAGGTTTCGGGGACCAATAGATTTTAAATAGTTTGTCAAAATATCTCCATGTCTAGCCGTTCTTTAGGCTGTTGAATGCCGAAGAGAACACGAAACGCGCCTTCTTGAGCGACTATTTATATCTCTCGACAATATGTAGGGGAAGCAAACAACAGAAAAGAAGATCGAATTTTTTTTTTTTATGATTAATGACGTGAAAATACCACATAAGATTAACTAATGGTGATTATAGACGTAAAGATAACGTTAGTAAAATTGAGACGAAAGTAAAAGTTGAAGGATAGACAAAAAATTTTTTGAATATAATATGAGACATATGCTAAAGTTGGTGGGTTTTTTGGTACTAGGCCGGTAAAATTGGGACAAAAAATAAAAGTTTTGAGTAAAATTGGAAAAAAAGTAAAAGCTGGAGATTTTTTATGAAACAAAAAAAATATTTTGGATATAATTGTGGCAAATGCTAAAGTTGAAGTTTGTTTTGGGTATTGGGCCACATGTTTATATGTTTT
This sequence comes from Rhodomyrtus psidioides, assembly GCA_021437785.1. Lineage (NCBI taxonomy): Eukaryota > Viridiplantae > Streptophyta > Magnoliopsida > Myrtales > Myrtaceae > Rhodomyrtus > Rhodomyrtus psidioides. Next base: position 3,363,271 of record JAILYB010000015.1, on the reverse strand, counting down.
CGACTCTCTTTCGCCGTTTTGAATTTCTTTTTTTCACTTATTGCTACATATTCAAACATCTTTACGAGAATACAAAGGAGGATTATAATGTATGCTCATGTCGACACGTGACCGTATAATTGAAGATTTGGCGGAGGAAAGCCCCTACTGGTCGGGCGAAAATTGGAATTCGGTATATGATCAACGATGACAAGAAATGTCTTATTTTGTTGACCCAACGTCTAATTTTATTCCAGAGGCCGTACCATGTCAACCAATTTTCGTGCCGTGTTCATATTAAGTCGTGTCGGTATGATTAGTTTGTCCTATTCGAAGCGACCTATCTTGCAGTATAGCCTTATACCGATACGATACGACACAATACGACACGACACGAACACAACCCACCACGAAGTCGAATTGCTACCCAAGTTCGAAGTCAGATTGAACTCGTACTCGCTTCCTTTCCCTTACCGTCATTTTACACGGGTTAGATGGTTTCAAGGCTAAGTGAGGATGAGCCTACGGCTTGCAAGTTGCAAGTGATTTTGGGCCTTGGCAAATGAGAAGCATTCTGAAGAAACCGGCTAAGGCCCGGTCCAATACCATGTTCTTTAGGGTTTGAACGTTCTCAATTACTTCTTTTTCTTTTTTTTTTTTAGGTCAAAAGAATTATTTTACACGGCTACTGTTGATCTCGTATACGTGTAAAGTTTGGATCCGGATCCCCTGCATGTAAGGCAGGGGACCATGATAAGGGGGGAAATCCAAAAAATCATGGTCCCCTGCCTTACATTCAGGGGATCCAGACGCGTAAAGTTTCAATTATAGTCCTATTTTCTGGAAGATCAACGGTGTTGTTTAATCACCTTTGATTAGGCGTGTGGTAAACAAGATCAATAATAATAATAATAATAATAATAATAAGGTTAGACCCAACTCACTCGCCACTGGATTGTTCGAGTTTAGGTACCGACGAAGAATCAATTGCCCATTCAACCACCCCGTCACATAGCCCCACAGTCGAATGTGCTAAGTAGGGATTGTTAGAATTAGGCGCACAAAGACAATGAAATAGAAAGTAAAAGCAAAAAAGGGAAATTGAGATACAAAATTACATCCAACAGATAACTCCATTATAATTAGCATAACTCATCTCTCTTTGTATAGCTTTCAATTTTAGGAGACAACGGTAGTTATTAACGAGCTCAAGTCAAACCTATCATTAAAATACAGGTTCAAACTATAAAAGCTCTATGAGAGTTCTGCCCCTGTAGTCCCCGTTTGCTCAACGGAGAGTGGCACCCCTTACCTTCGTGTCGATGACAAATATGAACTACACCCCAACATGGATTTATTTTTGTTCACGACATATCTCTAAATCACAATCTAATGATAGATAACACCGTGTTCTTATCATCGCGCAATTACATTAGGTGGCAAAGCTAAGTAATGAAATTGGTTTTGGTTCAGTTTCAATGTCCTACTCTTATCTAATTTCATATACTCCCATGTCCAAAGCCCCCCCCCCCCCCCCCCCCCCCCCCCCCCCCCCAAAAAAAAAAAAAAAAAACAGGGGTGCAGATTCGCACGACCGTCGTACGATGACAATGATCAAACACGAGGGGAGAAAAAAAACGATCATCCCACTATCACATTATTCAGAAGATTGGGTGTTTCATGTCAACCTGCCCTCATTATGCTGGAGTTGGAGTGAGCACGAGCGATCCATTTTGAGGGATGCAACTGGGAAACAGCCAAGAAAAAGCCAGACGATTCTTTGGACCCAATCAAATCCCAGGGAGGAGACAGCAGACAAAATTAGATGCGCCATGGAATCTGAAAGTGCGCTTCTCTCTCTCTCTCTCTGAACTTTTTCTTGGAAAAAGAAAAAAATCAAGGAAATTCGAAGACAGAACAGAGCAGAACAGTAAACAAAACAGAGACTTCATTCATATTACAAGCTGCGACTGGAGTACATTACTAGCATCTATCAATGCAACCCAACAGAAAAGGAAGAAGACATAGAGGGAGAGAGAGAGAGATGATAGAGACGACAGGTGACAGAAGAAACGGGAAATATGGACATGAACTAACTAATATCTTGATAAGAGGCGCTCGATGTTATGATTACACTCAAACGCTCGTAATGTACCTCCCGAAACACTCTGATTAGACTCGCCCCACAAGAACTCTTTCCGTCAATATACTCCGCGATTCACCATCTCGATGTGGCGCTGATCGGATTCTTCCCTCTGCAACCTCAGGTCGTTGTTGATCTTCCTTATGAACGCGTCCGCTCGCCGGTGCAACTCGTCTTGATTCGTCGACTTCTCCCTTGTGGACGCCATCCTCTCCCTGAACGTGTCCGACTTCCGCAGCTCGCGCCCACAAGGACCTGCCGCCGCCGCCGCCGCCGGCAAGGCCACTGCCCGAGCCGCAGCCGCCGCCACAACCCTCGGCGGTGAATCCCACGTGTCGCTCTTCTTCAGCTTCCACGTCGCCGGCCTCCCCTGGCTCTCCATGATTGCCTTCCAAACAGAGTCCAGTGAGTCATCTGGTTCCTCGGGTTTTGGCAAGCCCGCCTTCTCTTCCCCGTCGGTTTGCCCGGAAATCTCGCCGGATTTTCCAGAGAGAGCCTCGTCGTCGGAAGTTTCCGTCGATGGGTCCACGTACTTGTCGACAGAAGCCGCCGCAGCCACCACCATGGGCTTGATCACTTCTTCTTCTTCTTCTTGATTTTGAGTAAAGGCGACATTTTTCCATTCTTGATCTTGAAGACGGGACTCTTTGGTGGCTTCTCCTTGCGAAGCAGTGACCTCAAAGACTGCTGCTTCATCTTCTTCACTTTTGAAACCAAAGTTCAGATTCAGGCTCTTTTCTGTGTGGAGGAGAGCCTTTTTCACAGGTTTGATGATCTGGCTCTGGTGGTGGAAGGTGGACGAAGCGACAATGGCGACGATAACGAAGTTGAGGAGGATGTAAATGTAAGGTGGGGAGAGGAAGGCCTTGATGGAGCTCCAGAAGCTGGGGATAGTGGAGGTGAGGAAGGTTGATGTGTATGGGATTACTGCAATCTTGAACAGGATTAGGCAGGACCCTATTCCTACACAGATTAGTGCTATCGTGATAGCCCAGATCGTGGTCTCGAATGTTGTAGCCCTTTTCTGCGACCACTTTCTGTGCGGATCAACCATTCTTTCAGTCCTAAGGACGATAAATCTCGATGCTATTGAAACAGTGGTTTTCTCGAAAAATTCAAAACCAAAGTGAACCAAAGGGTATTGGAATCTTTAAGATTCAAGAGATTCTGATGAAAAAGCACTTGGAAATCTGCTCGCCACCACCATCTGGTTTTAGCAACGAGAAGACATTTAAATTCCCTGAAACAGCTTTAAAAACCGCCATTTTCACTGGAAAATTCATCAACTCCAAAAAACTAAAGGTTCACTTACCAAACACAGGTCGGAAGACCAAAGAGAATTCCTGAGACACCAAACAAAGACAGTGTCTTTAACTGTTGAAACGGGCACATTCCAGCCAATTCAGAGAGAGACAGAGGGATGGAAAGAGAGAGGTCGTAAAACTTAACGACAACCTCTGCAGTGTCTGCACTGCAAGCAAAGTTCAAAATTTTCCTGGGCAGAGAGGGAAAAAGGACAAGAAACCTCCAAAAACAAATATAAGGAGGAGATTCCTCACAAAGGGCAAAGGAAAGCAAAAAGAAGCAAAAAAAAAAAAAAATGGAGATTCAGGAAAAGAAAGAAAGATGGAACTAACGCAACATGCAGAGGCAAAGCAAGAACATATCAGCAACTTTATACGCCCTATGTTCTTGTCCTCTCGAACTCAACCAATTCTGCAGAACCCGTAGTACAACAACAACCAACCACCAAACGCCTCAACTCAAGACACGCACACTATACACAAGCTGTCCCTCTGCTCTGCACCAGAACAGCGGACCACCCAGACAGGAACGGGGTGCTTTATAAATGCGCCAGATGCTTAAACACCGAACAACTCTCTCCGTCTTTGAACAAATCCCCACCCTCGATCGCATCCCACATACCAGAAGCGTTCGACGTTTAAAGAGGAAATTCTCGGAATTCCTATTTTTTCCTTTTCTGTTAGTGGGGTTCATTGACTAATCAGAAAAGTTTTTAAAGCCAAATTATTCATCATATTCTACAGGCTTAAACAACAGAACCTAATCCAAATTTTCAAATTTAACGCCGCTCCAACATGCAGCGTTGTCCACTAATGTGTGACTCCAGCCGTAGAACTAACGAAGTAGATCATCAATTCATGTTCATCCATCATTACATTCCACATAAACAATATGTTTAATGCAATGGAAGACAGGAAATGGTGTCTGATACTAAAATTTTCCTCACCCTTATCACTATGAAGCACTAATGATGCTGCTTCAACGGCTTGTCGTTTTGGTTCCCCTTGATGGGTGCTTGAGTATTTTGGGATGTTGCATTTCTTTTTCTATCTATTATGTCATTTTTATTTTTGACAAAGTCATGGTGTTGATACAGAGACACGTCCATGTTTTGTACAGTTCAATTACATCATTCTCACTTGGGTATGCTCATTGCTCCGGACAAGACGAGACAGTACTTGGACTTTTCCAAGTATTATCCCATGTGATGGAAACTCATTTATTTCTTATTCTAGGGGGTTACCTTTGAAAGATTTTATGATACCACTTGCCAACTGCTCTAAAAATTTAAGCTATTAGAAGAAGGCGTGTTTTAATATTTATATATTCCAACATTCCCCTTCACGCTTAGTCTGGTCTTTGACCTAGTAATAAACAAATTTATTGGGGAGGCAAATAGGGGCCTGGAAAGATTTGAACTCAGGACCTCTTGCTCTGATACCATGATAGCTTAAACTTTTGGGTTGAATTTTCTAACATGGTATTAGAGCCAATGTTATTTCCTTTCGCGTATGTGGGCCCACCCCCATTAGTTAATTTCTATGTGCATCGCTTGTGAATGAGTGTTGTATTCTCTTTATATTCATGTGGCCTCCCTCCACCTAATAGCTTAAGCTTTTAGAGCAGTTGACCGTGGTCCCATTAAAATCTATCATGGTATCAGAGCAGGAGGTCTTGAGTTTGAGTTTAAATCTTTCCAGGCTCTTATTTGCCTTCTTAATGAATATGCCCACGCTTAGTACTAGGCAAAAGACCAGATTAAGCGTGAGGGGGAGTGTTAGAATATATAAATATTAAACCACGTCTTCTTCTAACAGTTTAAACTTTTAGAGCAGTTGGTTGTGGTTCCATAAAATCTATCAACTTTTGCTTTTTCTTGATTTTTTTTTTTTTTGCAAATTGAGATTCGAAACCCAATCGCCCTGCTTGCGCTAAAACTCCCCATTCTCAAGTGGCCTATCACTCGGCGAAATGCGTACTCCGTTCAAACGAGAAAATTGTCCAAAAAGTCCCATGCCTCTTGTACGACAACCGATTTAGTCTTAAACTTTTCACTTGTGTTGATTTAGTTCTAAATATTTTAACGATTTATTAATCTAGTCCTGAACCTTTCAATTGCAAATATTTAGATACCATCTGAAAATCTGCCAATTTAACCCTGAAACTACTATTTGGATAATTGGCATGGAAGAACTAAATTGATAAATGGTAAAAAAATTTATGACTAAATTGGAAAATCATAAAAAAAATTTAGGACTATATTGGCACAATTGAAAGGTTTAGGACTATATTGGCAAATCGTTCAAATGTTTAGGACTAAATTGATATAATTGAAAAATTTTGGACTGAATTGGCCACTGTACGATAGATTCAGGACTTTTTGGACAATTTCTGCTATTCGAACCAATCCATATTGATCGGCAATGAGTGGAAAAGAAAGAAAAAAAAAGGGTTGGCTGCATTTTGAATGTTTCTGAGCACTATCGCCTTAGCGAAAGCAAAGTTGCAATAATTAACTGATAATCTGAAGATACACACCAACAGCTTTGTTAAACTTTTACCTTTGTACTATAATACCTTCCGTTGACCGAAAGGACTTAAGTAATGCGGGTACTAATGCGAAGATAAGCGAAGGTAGATGGACCTTGATTATGTCAAGCTAGAAAAGGAAATATCCCCCCCTTAATCAATTGCTAAAAAAATCAAACTATCGTGCCATAAATTTCTACACGCCCTAGAGAAAAGATGAGTCCAGACCATCTCAAAAATCAAAGAGCGATGACTTTTGGAGGATCCAAAGTTGTTGGGTGCTGGGTTTGGCAAAAATGACAAAAGGGCGGTCGTTGCCTCTAGAATTGATCCCCTGCCCATACATGCAAGGGATCCGGATCCAATCTAGAATTGTGGTTTTGGTGTGAGGCGACTCCAAATCCATATAAATAAATAAATAAATAAATATATATATATATATATATATATATATATATATCTTAATGCTTTTATTTTGTTTTGTTTTTTCAGAATTCCTAAGGGGAAAAATATCTTGGGTAATTTACGGTCAATATTGTGAGAATTGGGGAAATGGGGTCTCTTGTCTGACCCCAGGGAGCAGATAGGGAAGTCCAATGGAACCAAATAATTATGAGAGGCTTGGCCAAATCGTCATTGCCAACCCAACCACCATAACCTTTTTTCTCACACTTTTTCCACTTCTTCCCTCTTTTATATTTCTCTCGGGAAACTCTTCATTCTCTATTCTTTTTTACGCTATAAAGAAACATCCCTAGTGTAATTAACAAATACGTACACAAGTAGTTTTTGAAAGGAGATTATAATGTCCTAATTGGAATATGGAACATGGTTTGTTGAAAGAACTAATTGAAACGGAGCACATGCAGTGCCTTGACCTTATAACTGTGAATCTCTCTATTTCCACTGCCCGTTTCAATTCCTGTAGCATGGATCAACCCCGGTATGGTAACAATTGTAATAATTCGTTTCCAGGGGATCAAAGTGGATGATGTATGATTGAATAGTCTTTCCTTTTTAGGGTTTCTGTCGCTTTGTCGAATTGAAAGGAAAAAAAAAAAAACAAAGGAGTCAGAAATGCTCATCCTACGCTTCACTCGTTTCAGACGCATGCACATTCACTTAATCAGGACCCTTTAAATCTCATCATATATCTAGGTCATGGATCAATCGACGTACGATATCAATCGTACCGCAGAATCATCATAGTGTCATTTCGTCGAGATTTGATCATCAAGAAGGGTCTCCATCCAGTTTGGGATCGAAGTAGCTATCTCAGTTGCGTCATTCGTGGTTTCTGCTACAGTTCTCTCCTCTTTTTCTGGCTTCTGCTTCCATCTTCTCAAAGTCGTTCTGCTTCGCTCTTTTGTTAGGTTAATGACCTTTTCACTGACTCTCGTGCATAGACGAAATAAGGATGGGTTATCAGTTCCTTTTAGTTTTATTACATTATCATATACCAGACTCTTAACGAACAACAAGGCTCACCAGAAAGTAGTTTGAATTTCTCGTACTCTTCCATGTTTTGGGTCAGAGTTCGGTGACTACCCTTTTGGATAAATTCTTGGTCTTCTTGATTAGGTATTCGAACAAGTTCAAGAGCTATACGCATTCATAAATCCAACTGCCATATATAAAATCTGCATATGAGGATGAGATTGGAGGGAGAAACTTTCATTTTTTAATATAAGAAAAAAAGATCCAACAGCAGCCATCGTTTACGATTTGTGTCTTTTATGTTATCGCCAAGTGTCGTGATATGTAACTATGTTAACTAAATAAATAACAAGCAGGTAAATTTTTCTATCCAATTTTGGTAAAAAAGAAGAAGTTAAAATAGAAATGAACAAGATGATGTCTAAGTTTTTTTTCATCCAGTTTTTTTAGAAGTTACCTACTTTAATGATCCATCATCTGCAGAATAAGTCAAAAAAGGAAATTAAGGAAAGATGCACATTTAAGAATAAGTTCCTGAAAAATGGGAACCGCTTTTGTCATCGTATGTTATGACAGAAACCAAGTATTTTCAAGTTTTTGTTCTTTCGCACCGGGGTTTAATACCTAAAAGAAGTAATAACGTCGATACAAGACGGATACAAAATAACCAAAAAAAAAAAAATCAGCTATTCGTTGATCCTTCTCTTTCAATAGTAAAGTACGCTACACATTCAGAGGAGCACTCCTGAATTTGAATCTAGAGTCAGGTCACTGTCTCACAGTGAAATTGATAAAAGCATGAGCCATTGTTGTAATGCGGGGGTATTCAAAACCAATGTCCATTTCTCATATCGTCTGCCACCATCCTAAGTTTTCGCCTTTTGCACCGTCCAGAAAAATTCTGAATTTTTTCATGACTATACTCAACTGATCTGTCCGTAAGAACATACAAACATAGGTTAGGACACCAATTTAGCTGAATTCCCTTCCCAGAAAGAATAAAAAAAAAGAGATGGTATAGCCATGTCGAGATATAAATGAAACTATTTGGCATCCCGTGGTTCTAAAATCTGATTTCGATGTTATTTTGATTGAAAAGAGCGAAAAAAAAATTCCGGATCATTCGCCCGAAAGCGAGTTCTTTGCTCTAAGGGAAGTAAGTCAAATGCGAAATTGAGGGGACAGGGAACATAATTAACAGCTAGGGCATAATCAAATGCATGCTCCACCTGCAGATGATTGTTTTTGACTCCATCAAGGAGAATTCTATGTACTCTCACGTACTTGAGTGGTTCCTACTTCTCAATTTTTGCTCTTGCAATTCCAAGTTCCACACCACATTTGGATCAAAAGCTTTGCTGACTTAGGGCACTTCAAAATTTGGCAAAGAAAGTCTTGTATCTTGGCGTTGCATCTAAGCTTGGTTGAGTATGTGGGCTTTGCCAGTCTTGATTTTTTCCTGTATTTTATCAATTCAATCCATCTTTAATGCATTTGTTTATCAGGATAATCGAAAAATAAGGGCATGCATCATTATCTTGTGAACTCATCCGACCCTGCTTTAAATTGACATCAACAATATTTTTTTCGTGCTTCTTTAGTAAACCTGTGCCTTTTGAAACCAACCCACCACCCATTATAGTATCAATTTTTTGCAGACAGCAACATGTGAGAGTGTAGGGGATAGACACATGCAGATTAAAATTCTTAAGTGGAAGATCTGCAGCATCTGCAATCTTGGCAAGACTCCATTAACTTTTAACCATCAGCTCATTGCTCGAAAGGTTATCAACAAGTTTGGATAAAATCAAAATCATGGGCATTAGCCAAAACCAAAGTTTGCTCCCAAGGGAATGGATGAGATGAAAATGTAAGTGTTCCTATTCAATGTAGACTGGTCACGAGCCTACAGATGGAGACACCAAGAGGAGTCACGGTTTAGGGGGCTATATAGTGTCCAAAAGACGAACTGTAGAACCCCATTGCAGTCCAAGATTGGTGGTGGGAGTGGGGTGGTGGTGGCTCCACCTGACGGCGCTCTCAAATTTACTAATTTTTCTTTCTTTTTCCCCATTTTTTTGGGGGGGAAAATCTCTTTTTTTCATAGTAGGAAGGGTCATTTCAAAAGGGTATCTAGCATGCTGAGAGTCCCTTTTCTTTTCTTGCTGCATGGGGTCCTTTAGATTGGCCTGAATCGGCAAGAGGGCATGCTTTGTAGTTTGTACTTGCTTGGATTTGAAGGTTAGTGCCCCATTTTTTGCTGGGGCGGTTCACGCTTTGTTGCCAAGCTAAGCTATGGATTGTGAAAGTGTGGCTCAATGGAATTGATTGGGTCCCTTCTGTCATCATTTCGCGAACCCCGTTTCCTCTATGATTCACATAATTTGTACGTATGCAAAACTTTTTCCTAGTGCACCCTTGCACCTCGTTTTCTAATACTTATCCATGGTTCCCTTGGCTTGAGCACTTTGGAAGGTTTGATTGAATCTTGCACACAAATTGAATTGCTTCTCCTGAAACCCATTTCATGCCTACGAGTGCAAATTCAACTGCGCATGAGATTTATGGCCCATCTTTCCTCATCAAGAAAGGAAAAGCATTGGGTGTGCGAGTTCATATGATGCTATGGTGTGATTCAACTTTCATATGCATGCCAATCGCAAAAACTGTATAAAGATCAAACATTACATAACGCAATGCTACCCGGGAGATACCATATAAAGCAAAACTAGCACGAATTAATAAGATGCAACCACAAACACTGGCGGCATCATCCCTCGACCGTGGGGCCACGACATGGATATTTCTCATGGGGTGGCACAGACGATGAGGCCAATCGGGTTAAGTTTCTTTTAGATAGGTTTCAGCATTAAATTGGTAAGGTAGGCAGTTTTGGACTGATAAGTAGTGAATCGATCGAGCAATTTACGGATCAAAGAGACCGAAAGCCATACGCATATTGCAACTAGAAAGAATGAAACATGAAATCGATAGCTTCTAGGATGAGAAACAACAGGCACGTTGAGCTAAGAATTGTTGAGGGATGAGGTTTTGAAGGAAAGGGAAATTGAAAGCTGAGGGCTTTTATCAAAAGCTGTGGCTGTAAAAAGAGTATAAGCATCAAGAGGCATGTGGTGATAAGTTGATCATGATTTTCGTAGCTAGATACCCAAAAACAGAACAATCCCAAAGGACAGTGATTCCTTCAATCCCATTGACCTCTAGCTGTGACTGTAATCTGTGAATTAAAAATCAGATTTTTTCCCCTTCATCATGAACTAGCTTGGTCTTCTTTAAACTGGACAGTTTCTGACACCTCCAGGTCTTTTCTTGTTGCTAGGAGAAGAATCAACCAGGGCTTGTCTATGGTCTTGGTTTCTACTTTCTAGAAGGTCTTTGTTCACGGTTCCTTGGAATTAAACGTTGAATATCTGCATAAACAAAGCAGAACCAAAGCTTCTTACTATTAAACTTTCATTCTTGTACATTTGTGTGCGCTTTTAAAACAATGGGAAAGATGGCTTGGTGGGGAATCTTGAGCATCTTCGAAATCTTTATGGGAAGAGGTGAAAGGAAGAGCCGGTGTCGGCCGATTCTCAATAGTTTTTTGTGGAGAAATGGAATACAGAAGATATCTAGGAAAAGATAAGATGGAAAAAAGGTTTAGGTTGCACCACCTACTTAATAAATTGTGGGTGGATGAGCTAAAGAAGCATCTCTCAAGAACTCAGACAAAACAATGAGAGAAGATGACAAACTAAGTGTTGTAACAAATGTGAAAACAAACACAGAACACGAGGATTTACGTGGTTCGATCAAGGTGATCTACGTCTACGGACGAGGCAAAACGAGATTCCACTATAATCAAAGAAAATACATATTACAAAAGTCATTCTCAGCGACTGAACAAAAGCACACGACTCACAAATCTCTCAGATGAAGAAACAACCTCCGTACTACCAAATAAACCCCAGCCGCAGCAAAAATAAAGCCCAAAAAATTTTCTCGGGGGCGTTGCCCCCAAACCCCATGGAGATCTGTTCGCATTCCTATGAAGATTTATTTGCTTGCTCCGAGTTGTGTTTATTGACCCAACTCTCCGCGTCACGAACCAAATCTCAATTTTCTCTCCACTTTTTGGGCCGCACAAAAATATGTCGGGTCGGGTAATGAACCGGACCAAGTACATAAAATTCAAGACATATTTAACATTAAGAAAAGAGTTTTTGTAGAAGCAGTAGATACTCGAAACCATGTGCAGAAGACAATAGATTAGTCGATAAGGGACCCTCCAGACTTTGATAATGTTAGTCATTCAACGTAAGCATCCGTCTCTTTCCATATATCCCTTCGCTAATCCCCAACACCACTCGATTGTTTTATTAGGTTGTTCGTGTGATTCTCGATAACAGGCAGAATTGACCACTCATGCTGATGAGTTGTTCATCACAGTGAGCTGTCCGAAACGAAAGAGAAAAAATTGCAGGCGCTGAAAACAACGGTTTTGATCCTCTTGGAGGTGGTTGATATATGCATGTGAGGACACCGACTGATAATTTTAGTTTTCCGGACGGTAAAGTATCTTCAGCTGTTGTTCTGTCAATGTAGTTTCAAACTGCAATCTGCCAAATGAACATTGTTTAAAAAAAAAATTCATCGACTCGAAGATGTTGATTACTTCTTACGCTATCCCTTTTTCCCTTGTGAGGGTTGTAGGGCCTTAAGAGGGAATATCCCTCTTTATGTTCTTCCCTTCTTCTGTCTTCTTTATCTTCATCTTGAACACCAAAGCAATAGTCTGTGACTAACTTTTACTATTTAATGCCCAAGACAATGATCAAGAGGGTTTGTTATTGTCATATTGTGTTCCCAGTGCTGCAAAATCTTCTCATAAATTGCAATAGAATCTAATGCTCTATCATTAAGACCGTACCAAAAGGAAAAGGCACCCAAGAACAGTAAAGTACAAAGGCCATTTGAAATTGGTGGAAGCCAAGAGGGAGGAGAGGAAAAAGACACAAGAGAACAAGAAAGGAAGCAAAAGGCAACTAGTAGTCATTGCACTTCTTCCATTGAAGAGCATCTGCTATCATAGAATAGAGCTCTTTTTTTTTGGATGGGAAGGAAGAAAGAAAAAGGACAATAAAAGAACAAATGGGGTCCTACAATGTTTAATTCTCTCCAGACATAATTTCTATTAAGCCGATTCACAATTATTTGTCCGTGCTCTTCTTAGATTCGCGAGGCGACGCTTGAAGTGGCAACAGGTGGCGCCGGTTCGAAGATCAACCAGAAAAAAGGGCGAATTATATAAAAGAACAAATGAGAATGGAAATATCAAAGTTGGCGCTTTATTTTAAATCAAATGGGGCTCCGGTTCATCCGTCTCCATCTCAATAAGAAAATCAACATTATTAGAGTAAAGCGACCCTACTTTCATTCAAACACCAACCCACAGCCACATGGGCATTGCTGGCCTGGCGACAAGGACTGCTATTCTGCTCTCTGCTCTAAATGGGTCCAAACGAGGAAGATGATGTTGTAACCCTAGCTCTAATCTAACAATTAAAAGGTACTTCACGTACATGGTATTAGAAAGAATAAGTGCAACTCAAGTTTCACTCGTGTCTTCACTAAACAAATGAGAAAGAGCACTTGTCCCATTCCATCTTTGAGACAATTTCTAGTTCACTTAACTCGGAAAAAGTGTCAAAAAAGTCTTGCATTGGTGTCAATTCAGTCCTAAACCTTTTTTTGGTGCCAATTCAGTCCTAAACCTTTTACATTGGTGTCAATTTAGTCCTAAACCTTTTATTAATGCCAATTGAGCTCTAAACCTTTTAGATTGGTGCCAATTCAGTCCTAAGACTTTTTACATTTGTACAAATTGAGTCACTTTGATCAATTTTGATTGAAAATTGCTAATGTGGATGTCGAATGTCTTATGTGAAACGACAGTACTGACATGGATATTTTATTAAATTTTAAATATTTTATATAACTTTTTTTTAAAAAAATTTAAAAATTAGTAAATATTATTTAAAATAATTCAAATAATATTTTAAATAATATTTACTAATTTTTAATTTTTTTTTAAAAAAAGTTATATAAAATATTTAAAATTTAATAAAATATCCATGTCAGTACTGTCGTTTCACATAAGACATTCGACGTCCATGTGCCGGTAAATATTATTTAAAATAATTCAAATAATATTTTAAAAAAATATCCACATCAGCGCCGGTCATGTCACGTACGAAAATTGATGTCCACATTAATGATTTCTAGTCAAAATTGATCTAATTGACTCAATTTGTACAAATGCAAAAAATCTTAGAATTGATTTGACACCAATCTAAAAGGTTTAGGACTCAATTGACACTAATAAAAGGTTTAGGACTAAATTGGCACCGATTTAGAAGGTTTAAGATTGTATTGGTACCAAAAAAAGATTTAAGACTAAATTGATACCAATGCAATAGGTTTATGACTTTTTTGACACTTTTCTACACTAAACTCCCCTGGGTCTTTTATAATTGTCAAAGTGCTTCACATGTATCTCTGCTGAATTATGCATCTGGCTTATTTAAATATTGACAAAGTTCTCCACTAATAAATTAACTCGGTGAAACTTCCCATTTTGAAGAATTTAGCGTCAACATTAGGTTGGCAATCATAATTCTTATGATTTCGTCAACTATTAAAGAGAAAACGAAACTAGAAAAATTATTTTTGGGCATCACAACCGAGACCGAAACCGAAACAATTGAAACAATAGTGTTTTCATATTTTCTTGCTTTTTTCCGAGAATTATCCCATATGAGTTCACATAAAAAAGAGTGGACAAAATCATCAGTTGACTGAGAGCCCAAATATCTCAGTGAGACCAAAACCATAGAGATATAATCATTCTCTTTATCTTTAGAACCATGACTCATTTACACATTGTTCTAAATGCCACGTACAAGTGTTAGGGATACAAGTCAGAACACACTGAACAGTTGAGATGTCGTGTCATGAATCTTGAAATAATTGGGTGATATTTTATATCAGAGAAAGGAGAAAATAACGATGCAATGACAAAGCTGCCTCCACAACTAAAGGCAAGGTGGCCAAATAGTCCAAACCCAGCAAATATTATACTCTGTTCTCTTGTGGTTCAGAACTGAATATGTAGATGAGAAAAACCAAGAAGAAACACAACTCAATCCATCTTCATATATATATATATATCTCTCTCTCTCAACCATAATTCCTCCATTCCATGAGCTTTTCACAAAGTGGAACCACTGTTTACATTTGTAATGAAAGACAGCAAGGTACAGGACGTAGTCTGCTATCTCACTTCTTTTGTCAAGGTCCAACGAAGCTACTTTATCTTTGAGCTTCCATGGCAATGGCACATCCGCAATCAGAAAGTCCCAGAATAGAATGCGATACATAAATTGATTCGACCATCACGACATCTACTAGTTATCTGGCACAAAATACTTCTGTGACTCTGGATGGCGGCGAATGGGGCGGAAAAGATAAAACCTCAGAAGCTTTTCTTATTATGCTCCATGGAGCAAAGGTGTAATGCCGCACCTTCTTAGCATTTGAGATAGATGGCTAGGACAAGTTTTTTGGCCATAAGATAGATGATTTCCTTCAGTACTTTCTAGTTCTTATAGAACGTCGATGGTGGCCAAAATAATCACTTTCAAAAACAATCCAACCGGAAGAGATCATCAGCCAATTGCAATAGTTCCAATTGGTGTATGATGGAGAAGTTAGAGACTAGTTACATAGAGGAGGAACAACACATTGCCACTGCTACCAATACAGTGCCATGAAGATCATAACAAGCTCCCACAGAGCCTGCACCCATAACAACCGAGCAGTTATGATCTACAATCAATGCAGAAATCTCCAAGAAACTTTCATGTCGTCTAGATAATACAGCATTTCACTCTGCTACATAGCACTTCTATTGACACAGGAGAAGTGAGAACCGCCATGAAAACCCCACCACTTTGACCTCACAGGTGCATCAATGATTGTTTGAGAAACTAATAAATAAGCCTTGTGCAGGTAAAAGCTGCCAAGAAGCATTGAATTTCCCCAAAAATCGTACAAGAGTTCCTTAGAGGAAATAGCCACTACTACAATTGGAACTTCAATCTCACAACTTTCATCCACTGCATATACATATCGGTGAACTCTCAAAATCCTCGAGAAATGCCATCTAGTCCTGCCAAATGTCTTTCTTTTCTTTTTTCAAATTTTTGCGCCATTCCAGCCATATTGATATTAGTATATCCATGAAGGCAAAAGTAAATGTTATGGCATGCATGTAGAAAGGCTTAATTGTCAATCTTCAGACCAGAATTCCACACTCGGACCAGGTAAATTAGTGGGATGAGGACCTAAGTGCAGCAGACATCCTCTAAACAAAGGAGTAAGATGGAAGCATGCACTTACTATTACTTAGGTGAGACACATCATTGCAGGTACTCACGTAACAACATAATAATGTAAGGGCTCAGTCTTATACTGTCTTGTAGCCCAATAAGCTCCGAGACCAACAGATAACTAAAGGGCTATTATTGTGGCCAGGTGCATGTTCAAAGTTCAAAAACTCCCTTTTGATATTCTGCAGGCGAGGACAGCATATACATTTCAACCAAATGCCAGAAATGACTCGGGGCATAAAGGCGTGAAGGCAGCCCTGGGTCGAGCTTGAGAGCGCTTATTGAGAGCAGAGCACCCCCAGAAAAGACTCATTGGAACACATTACTGATTAGAGCCCATGCCAAATTGTTACCAAATCTGCCAAGCTCATAAACAGAGCATGAGTTAAGAGATATTTTTAAAAATATATATGGACTCATATCCTGACAACTTACAACTTTGCCAAAATTGTTGTCTAATATAAGAGCACAGGTCAAGAGTTGGAATTATACAACACCCTTTAATTGTCATAGTGTCTGATTTCTTATAATTGCGATTTTTTTTTTTTTTTTTTGGGGGGGGGTTTCATGGTGAGGTTCAATCCATTTTCTGTCTCATTCCATGGATAAGTTCAGGTTTAAACATTACAGAGACTGCTATGAAATATACTATATGGTGTAATTAATCAATTTCCCAACAGGTAAAATTTTTGGCAACAAAGGTCACCTACAACACGCAGAAGAAAAATTCTCACGGGTGCCATAATATTCTGCCGGTGTGGACGCCACGTTATTTACGTCAATTACCTGCCAAAATATTTCTATAGATGCTTAACAATTGAGTCGATCTATTTTATTTAGTTATTCAGTTAAAACAATGATTCATTACTAGAGCATATAGCTAGAATAGAATTGATAACTGGATGTTTGATGCACTTGCTAGTACTAGTAGTACATCAAAAACTTATTGAGAGCTTGGAACAATTACATCTTCGGCATAAAGTTTAAAGGTCCGGCAAGTTCAACAATGTATCATAGACCAAAGATAGATAGAAATGAAGTCAACCTATTTTCCAAGAAGTGTAAATTCAAATTTCATCATCCTTAATGACCCCTTATCAATATTATATTCACCAGTTAATGATAACTATCTAAGCAGAAAGCTAGGACCAAAGACAAACGTCCATCAGGTAGATGAAATTAGCAAAACCTATCAGTCAGGCACAATTGAATGTCCGAGTCGCAAGGTTAGAATATTTAGACTTGCAAGGCAGTCTTTGACGGACAACTGATGGTGAATTAGTAAGAGGGAGAACTTGGCTCGGCTATTCTCTCATAGAATCTGTTGGTAATCAGTTGTAATTAACTGCTGCATCAACTGTATTCCCCCACGTGAGAATTCAGACCACTATGAACTCAATCTAACAAAAAACTATGCGTACATGAACTACCCATTCACGAAGTACAGTGTTTGCCTATGCATTTGACTTGAAAGACAAGTCACAGCAGCCAAAAACATACAACTCAACCTATAAATCACAATGCAATACCATTTAAAAAGGATTTGCAAGTTATATCCCGTTCAGGAAATTCGTCAAACAGGTAACGTGTTCCAGGCTCTAACAATCCAAGATTCCAAGTCCAACACCCATCACAGACGATGAGATCAGTACCTAATAATTTACTTGGGGGCAACTTCCTGTGGGGTCTTGGCCACGATGGAGAGCGCGTGGAGCCCCGACCGGAGCTCGTCGGCGAGAGCGTCGTAGACCAAGCGGTGGCGGCTCACGAGGCTCTTCCCCTCGAACTTGGAGGACACGATCTTGACGTTGAAGTGGGTCTCTGCGGCGCCGCTCTCACGGACAGCGGCGTGGCCAGCGTGCTGGTGCGAGACGTCCTCAATGTCCAAGACGCTCGCTTCGAGCGAAGATTGGAGCTTGGACCTGATCCTGCCGGCTCTCGATAGCATCGCGCTCGATGCTCTGGAAGCCATGCGATGATGCGATCGCGCAAATGTGATCGAACGGGGAACATAAAAAGAGGCAAAGATCGTTGAGGACGCTTCTCAGATTTTAGGTTTCCATGGCAAAAAGCAAAAAAAGGAAGACAAAAAATGCGGTGAGCGTGGATCGAACACGCGACCTTCAGATCTTCAGTCTGACGCTCTCCCAACTGAGCTATCCCCGCCGTTCTGTTGTGTACTTGAAAGTTAATTTATATAAAAGTTATTTTAGTCCATGTTCAACCCCCGAAGGGAGGTTGAAGTGTAAATTTGCAGAACTTCATATGAAGGGGCTTCAATTAGCCCGATAGTTTAACTGTGAAGCCGCCATGAAACACTCCAGCACTTATGCTCGGCCCAACCTTCCATCGCGCTCGGAGATCTCTTTCGAACTGTCCAACCGTCGCTGCAGTTTTCCCACCAACCGATTTTCAAAGATCAGCGGCAGAGGAAGAAGAAGAGCTGTACTCTCGCGAGATCCAAAAGTGCGCTCGAACCTCTGACCTGCGCAATGGAAGAGCGATTCACGCGCCACTCCTCAAAGGGTCGGTACCCTTTTCTCTCTTCCTCAAGAATCACATGCTCAACGCGTACCTCAAGTGCGGCAGCCTCGAGAGCGGACTCCAGCTGTTCGAAGAAATGCCCGAGCGGAACGTGGTGTCCTGGTCGGCCCTCATCGCGGGTTTCGTGCAGCAGGGCCGTCCTGAGGGTGCCATTTCCTTGTTTCGCCGCATGAACCGTGAGGGGACCACGAGGCCTAATGAGTTCACGCTAGTGAGCACGCTCCATGCTTGTTCTTTGCTCAGGGAATCAGGTTTGGCTCACCAAGTTTATGCGCATGTTGTGAGGTTGGGATTCGAGTGCAATGTGTACTTGATCAATGCGTTTTCAACGGCCTTGATAAGGAATGGTCGATTGTTGGAGGCTGTGGAAGTTTTCGAGAAGTGCCCGCTCAGGGATATTGTATCTTGGAATGCTATCATGGCAGGATACTTGGAGTTATCTTATGCTGAAGTTCCTTGGTTTTGGGGTCGTATGATCCGTGAAGGAGAGGTGAAGCCTGATCACTATACCTTTTCGAGTGTTCTCACTGCACTGGCCTCTCTTTCTGATATTGAAATGGGATTGCAGGTTCATGCACAGCTTGTTAAGTGTGGCCATGGAAGTGAAATTTGTGTGGGGAATTCTTTGGTAGGTATGTACTTGAAAAACCTTAGATTAGATGAAGGATTTAGAGCTTTTGAAGAACTGTGCTCGAGGGATGTTTTGTCGTGGACCCAAATGGCTGCTGGTTGTCTATTGTGTGGAGAGCCGGGCAAAGCGCTTGAGGTCTTTGCAGAAATGAGAAAAGCCGGGATAATGCCAAACGAATTTACTCTTTCTACTGCACTAAATGCATGTGCCAACATTGCTTCTTTGGAAGAAGGGGTGAAAATTCATGGTGTTAGGATTAAACTGGGGAGCAATGTTGATACCTGTGCAGCAAATGCACTGATTGATATGTATATGAAATGTGGATGTGTGGATGCTGCACGAGGTGTTTTCCAATCCATGAGAGAGCATTCAGTTGTGTCGTGGACAACAATGATCATAGGATGCGCACAAAATGGCCAAGCTAGAGAGGCTCTCAAGTTCTTTGATGAGATGGTTGAAGAAGGAGCACAGCCAAATGACATCACCTTTGTTTGTGTTCTCTATGCTTGTTCCCAGGGAGGGTTTGTCGATGAAGGGTGGAAATATTTTTCCTCCATGAGTCAGCATCATGGCATTTCCCCTATAGAAGATCACTATGCATGTATGGTTAATCTACTTGGACGTAATGGACAAATTAAACAAGCTGAGGGATTGATTTTGAGCATGCCATTTCAACCAGGGGTGCTTATCTGGCAGACGCTGCTTGGAGCTGCCCTCGTTCATGGGGATATGGAAACTGCAAAGCGTGCTTCTGATCATGCATTGAAATTGGACCGAAAAGACCCTTCAACGTATGTGCTGCTTTCAAATATGTTCGCTGGTTTGAGGAACTGGGATGGGGTTGGGATGATGAGAGAGCTAATGGAGACTTCTGATGTAAAGAAATTGCCTGGGTCCAGTTGGATCGGTCAGGAGAGAGGTGGACCGCTAGCTTTAGCTGATGGCTAGATGACGATAATGGCGAGGCTGATGGTGGTAACTCCTACTTGGTGTTTGACTGGGCTTAAAGCCCTGTTGATGGTACATTGCAGTATTTAGCAGCGAAGCAACGTGATGGCATTGAAGGAATGGTAATTATTTTAATTAAGCAAGGATAGTTCCAAGAAGAAATTCTGATTATACTAAGACCAAAGTCCCGTTAGTAGTCTGGCACATCTAGTTTAATATACTAGCCTTAGTATGCCTATGGCTCTAGGTCCTAGATGGTTGAGTTTTTACTGTCTTACTTCTCACCGTGTTGATTGGTCTGACCTTTGTGGCCATTATAGGCACATGGGTTTTCAACGTCATGATCATTGCTCAGCACCATGTTTAGGAATTAGAGCAAGATACTCCATGACAAGCATCTCGTTGCAAGTATGTTTCACTGTGCAAAATCTGGTTTGTATTTCTGCAGATGACATAGGATTTTATCAATATCATCTACAAAGCGGCCTCTCAGAAGATACCAAAACAGTGCAAGAAAGAAACGGAAAGAATCACCAGCAGATGTTTGAAGGAGAATATTGCGCGGATGATGCTAGTGCTGTTGTGAAGACGAGCAGTTTGCCAGCGCTATTTCAGTGGATTGAAGTTTACGTGATTAATTTGCTGAAGGACACTTGCAGATATGAGCAATTGGGTGCATTTAGGAGAAACAATTACCAAGTGAAATGGGCATTAGTTGGCTGAACTTTAGATAGGAGGCAGTCCAAGATCATCCGATGGAGCGTAAAACTTTCTCCCTCCTGCATGTCTGTGCGTGAACTTTCGATCATGCGTCTAAGACATCAAATGAAATGTGTAAGAACAACTCTAACCGAGGCTTTTATTCAGTAGTCATTAATCATTGTTAGCCATATTAATGTGCATATAATGTTGCTCTGGTTTCCATTATATTCATCTTGAGTCAGAACGGTGATCATATTATCTTATGTTTCGTGCTTCTTCGTCTTGTCCGGAACTACTCCGTCTGCATTAATGTCCACATTTGACAATACTTCTCGATCCGCAACTCCTTTTTCCGAGAAGAACAGGACTTCGTTTCGCTCGTCAATTAAATGTATTGGGTTTTGTCGGAGTGACCCCGGTTCTACCAATTTACAGCAACACAAGTTAGCATCACAAGATAGAAGCAAAACCAGGTTTTTTAAAGTAAAATAGCAACGGACGCTTTGGCGTTCCACTGTAGTCTGCTCATGTGTCGGTGAGTGTGAGAGTCAAGCGCGTTCCAGATAGGCTGCTGATTGCTGAGCTTGGCGGTCGCATGTTTGTCAGTTTGTGCACAAGTCAAATCACTCTCATATTCTCTTTTCTTATTTACGAAGTGCTACTTTATCACCGTCGAATCGATTGCGAAAACGAATTCGCATGGCCCATATTGCAAAAATTAATGAGCGATTAATTTAGGGGTGTGCAAACCGGACCGGACCGGCCCGGCTTAGTTCGGTCCTTGAGGTTAGCGGTCCGGCCCCTAAATTCCATGGTTTGGGACCGGACTGGCCCGGCTCGGACCGGCAAATTTTTTTTTTTTTTTTAAAAAAAGAAGCTAATCTAGATAACCTAATGATTTTTGTTTTAAAAAAAATAAAGTAATGAAACACCAAACTTCTTAAGAAGAGAACAAAAGGAAAGCTAACAAACATAGGAGACATAAAAAGAGACGCAGTGAGAAACAAATGATGGATGAGATACTAAAGTCTGGTCAATGTGGCTTTTAAAATGAAAAAACTCTCAACCGTCCAGTACACGCACATTTGAATTTTTTTAAATCGAACGTAGTAGTAGGTTTTATAGTGGTTGGGCCGGGACCGGGACCGGGATCGAACTAGACCGCCGGTCCTGGTCCTATCCGGTCCCGGTCCGGTCCTTGGTCCCAAAATTATGGGGACCGGACCAATAGTCCGGTCCCCGGATTCATGCCGGGACCGGAGCGGCCCGGACCATGCACACCCCTAGCGATTATGCATCACTTAATGTATATAGGCCTAACTATCGAAGAATGTCACCCTTCCCATTTGAAAAGACGAAGGTGAGGATTAAAAAATCCCCAACTTCACAAGGGCTGGGGGTAGGGACGCATGAATAAGAAAGCAGGGTTTCACATCCATTTTTAAAGTAGGAAAATTTCAATTGGACATTTATCAAAAAAGTATTAAGTCTATAGTAATTGAGTCGATTCAGTCATATCTTTTTTTTCGGCCAATAGAGTTCTAACCCCAATTGGCATAGCTACGAAGTGATTTTCGGTCAAAATTAGCCAGATGGACTAAATTGGCACACGTTCAAAATGTTTAGCACTCAATGGGCAAAGAAAAAAGGTTTAGGACTGTATTGATACAATTGTAATATATTTAGGGACTTTTTTTTATTATAATCTTTCAGTAATTTTTCCAAATCCCAACTGATAAAACTCCTTACCAATCTCATAGATGCGGCACTACGAGAGCTAATATTCGAGTGAGCGACGCAATCGAACGACCATTAAACTTTTCCAGTATAGTTGATTGTACACTATTTCTGGCTTTAGTGCATCTCGAAATCATAGGGTTGACGAAGCTTGCGAAGCTTACGATGTGAATCTATCCAGAGCTTATGGTTCACTCAACAGCAAATCTGGTTTGACCACATTTGATCAAATAAATTGCAGGAAAAAAAAAAGAATCTCCAAAATAAATTCAATTATTCGTGATCTTCAGTTGACCTATACTTCGTCCTTTACACAGGAAGTCGGCATTTCAAGCTTGTGGAATTTCAAGAATAATTCTTCCTTTTTTTTTTCTTTTTTTTTTTTTTTGGGAAAAGAAGATGTGACCTAGCAATCATCCATAAGCCATGCCATGTGATTTTGATATTATAAGATTAGCAAGGTCGTGGTCAAAATTCCGACAAAAATAAGAAACAATGTACAAGTACCAGCTAGTCATGTCCCTCCTCAAAAGTCTCTACATAAGAATTCGATTAAAAACAAAAAAAATAAGTTGTCAAAAAAGTGCTAAGCCTTTCGTATTTTTGCCGACTTTCAGTAACATATTTTCTGGCCACCCTGAAGTCAGAAGCAAAATAATAATAATAATAATAATTAAAAAATAAATTTATTTATAAAAAATTATCCACACTAGGTTGCACGGATACCGACACTGACACCGATACCGATACCGACACGATACGTCGACACGCCATTTCTCAAAAATAGAAAAATCCGATACGTTGGGGACACGTCGTATTAAATATATATATTTTTATATATACATGATATATTTGTATTTCAAAATGATATTTACAAAAAGAATTCTTATAATAAAAAGAAAGCTCATACCATCAATACTTTCATAATTTGATTCAATTAACTTATTAAAATGAAGAAATAATGAAGTAAAAAGGAAAAAAAATTGGATGTGCCCTTTGAGATATTATTATTTTTTCTATTTTTTAAGGAGCTTCAGGTGTCCGACACGCCGGACATGGGTGTCGACCAAGTGTCGGCCACGTTGATCAAGTGTCGAAATGCCGACACGCGATCAATGCAACCGACACGGGTGTCGGGAGGTGTCGGACGGGTGTCGGAGTCCGACACGGGTCCGACACCGACACTCTCATCTAGGAGGAGTATCGGTGCTACATAGGCTAGCGGTGCTAGATAGGATGGCCGGCGTCTACGTCAGAAATTTTCGGTCAATAGGACTGAATCGGCAAAAGATGAAAAATTTTATGATTAAATTGGCAAAAGCGCGAAAAGTTTAATATTTTTTTAACAATTTTTCCAAAAAAGAAAATGGTCTAAATGAGAAGGCTCGAACTAAACGTGAAGCAACCCATGTTTGCTCATCCTTGTGTTTTACCCTTATTTTATTAGGAAAGAAATCCTAATAATTTATTGGAATCCTGTTTTTACGAGATATGTTGAGTAACCAAATAAAGGAAAATGATAATTTTCATTTGATACACCTAACTTTTCTCGTGATATATATGTGTATTGCTTGAAATTCAAGCATCATGTTCTATGAGTCATTGTTGTGTTATGATTCTTTCGTTTAATATACACTAAGTACTCTGAGATTCGAGTACAGTTACAACCTAGGACTGACATGAATGCCATTTTCTAGCTGTTCTTCATCCTTCTCCTCTCTCTCTCTCTCTCTCTCTCTGTGTGTGTGACAGTTCTTGATAATCTTTCCGGTGAAATCTCGTATCTGGAGATGTCTCCTTCAAGCAGAAGTCGTGGGCATGTTTCAGGAGCTGCAAACGGCCGTGGTTACATTGAGCACCAAGTGTCCAAGATGGATACACTGCCCGGAATTGCTATCAAGTATGGCGTCGAGGTGAATTCTCTCTTCTTCCAAGTGGTTGA
The DNA here is from genome assembly GCA_021437785.1 of Rhodomyrtus psidioides. Lineage (NCBI taxonomy): Eukaryota > Viridiplantae > Streptophyta > Magnoliopsida > Myrtales > Myrtaceae > Rhodomyrtus > Rhodomyrtus psidioides. The sequence continues at coordinate 3,338,921 of JAILYB010000015.1, read as the reverse complement.
TCTGTTCCCTCAAACTGTTTTATTCACTTGTGGGCGTAAATACACACGGCTGATTCAAGGAGAATTCACAAGGACCGTAAGAATGTGGAAGCAACAAATTCCATCTGGTGTCTAGGTTGCTGCAATATGATTCAACTGAAACATATGATGAGGAATGGCTTACAGTGGTTTGGCTTCATATAAGCAGACAGATCAAACATGGCTGACCGTTCCGGTTTGTACCGTGCATTGTACGTTATTCACATATCGAATGCAAAAAGAAAGTGAAAAGCTTGTCTAGTTGATTCAGTTTTTTATTTTATTTTATTTTTGTGTGTGTGTGTGTGTGTGTGTGAAGATTTCCGTGTTCATGTCAATTGCCCATCCATTGTTATTGGTCCTTAAAATCATGCAGAATATGTCAATAGGATTCGTATCTTCCTTCATACTCATGGTCTGGAAAAGACATGAGCACCATTCATCTCTTTAACCAGTGTTTGGCAAGCGATGTTGATCAACAGGGTTTTAAGTTTCCACCGACTTCTTCCATGCCAGAAGCAGGGAACAGCAGTTTATGAATGTCTAGAATCGTCGCATTTCGCTCTCTCCTAACGTCCGTATTTGATACCTTTTAGGTGTCCGACATCAAGAGAGTAAACGGGTTGGCCATGGATTTGCAAATCTTCGCCTTGAAGACCTTACGAATACCTTTACCTGGAAGGCATCCCCCTTCAGCCTCTTTGCCTAGTTGTGCTGCTTCTTCAGGGTAAATTACATACCTGTCATCCTTAATCCCTTGACTCTGGATAAGTTTAGTTCAGCATGTTTGTCGAGCAGGAATGTCTGCTGGAGATCATTCTTAGATGCCCAGCACCCTTAGATTCAATCTAAGAACAATGGCGCAGTAATTGCGATCCATCTTTTACATCCTCTCATGTTTCTAAACCTTAAAAAGCACGGCTTGAAGATGTGCTACGTATCCTCGGTGAGTATGATCTCGAGTTTCTTGTAGGGACAAAAGTGCTGAAAAAGCATCATCAAGTACAGGCCACTGCAATTCGTCAAAGTCATCGGAGCTATTTAAATGCAAGTCATCCGAACAGAAAGCTTCTCCATTTATCAGCTCTTCAAGATACCATGGGGTCTTCTCTGAAATAAAATACTATGGGGTCAAACTCTCAAATCCCGATGGATTAGTCGAAGGCGCGGAAATGACTGTTTTTGGTATAGGGACTGGCTGTATCTGCAGCAGCCGACTGAAGGGTCATGAGTCGCCAGCTTCCGATTCATCTTCAAAGTGTCGAAAGATGGGCACCACTTTCTCAGCAGAGGACGGCTCAATTGTTGATTACGCATCTATCTTCAATGTCAAAGATAGCGTTCGAAAGGGATCTAATATAAAACCTACAAAGAGTTGTCAAGAAACTGAGGCTGGTTCCCCCAATGTCACACCAGAGAAGCTTTTGAAAGAAGAAAATGGGGGCGGAAAGAGTAGCTTCTTAGCAACTAGAGGGAAGGCTTTGGCTTTGAGAGCCAAACCGTCGGCCAGCCGAACATCAGTGGCCACTGATGCACAGTCGAACTGGACAAACCCAATTCGAGCGGGAGCGCGAGATGACGTAATTGCTAATGAACATCCTGGATTACAAAAAGCTTCAAGCTTGTCGAGCTTAGTTCAAACCACCTCATCAATTTGGCAAACATCAAAGCGGAGCTTGAAACCAGACGTGCCGCTGTTTTCGGCAGCATCCCTCACGGGGCCAATTCTCGATGGCTTAGCGTTGCCAACAACAATTTCGGGATGGAGGAGTAAAGCTGCCCTTGATTAGGGCACATAAAATGTACAGTGATCAACCTATTCTTGACCTGTTCGATATATGATTATTTCCTGGCTATATAGATGTTAGAAAAGAGGATCAGAGAAACTAAAGCCTGCAATTTTGGCAAATTGAAATGAGGAAAAGATGTGGATTGAAGAAAACAAAACGAAGAATCTTACAATTGATACATGTTTCTCGCTTCCTAAAATAGTTGGCTTCTCTAAAGTGCTTGCCAAAAGTGGTATGATTGCCTACTTCAACTTCAGAGGACAGGTCTATGTTCAAACATTCATATAACATCTCCATAGACTTAACGATAAATTAAAGTTTCAGGCAATTTTTTGGTCATATTATGTCAACAAAATAGTCGAGGAAAGTTAACCATGCCTAGGCAGAGATCTGCCTATATATCCCAAATAAATCTTTAAAGACTACAGTGAAACCATCCAAGTTTATTACTAAGTTCACAGGATTCTCAATTGCTCGAGCACACCAGTCATTGGAGGACCAATTATCTCACAACCGGGAAATATCTGCAGCCTAGTGCAACCACGTGACATACATTTGCTCACCCTGCAGCTATCTTCGCATTTTCTTACACAGATTATTCAGCTAAGATGTCTTACTTCGAAGCGCAACACTTCCATAAGGCAATTGCAGCAGCGAAAACCTACAAGGGGCGGATATTCTAAACAGAACAAATGAAAAGACGTTACTGTGCTAATGAAGCCTGTGCCCGAGAAGGACAATTGATATTTTATGAAGACCAGCTGCACCAAACGATCCAATATAATAGCAGAGAGTCAGTAGAAACATGTTACGACCATTCATTGCAGCAAGTCGGTAGAATTACACTGTCAAAAGCTCAACATCTTATGCACCAAACTCAACACAGCCTCAGAAAATGAAATCCGCTGCATTACAAAATCTTCATGAAGGCATTTTCAGAAGAAAGAGCAGTTACCAAGGGGGAGAAAGAGGATTAAATAGTACCAACACTACATTCTCTTATACGCTTCGCCTCCATGACTATCACTATATTTCAAGATTCAAATCTCAGAGTCTAGTCCTACCATTGCTTTTCTGTCCTCTAAAGAAAAGAAGAAGAGAGTCCGGAAAGGAAGGTAAGACTAGAGGGAGTATGGATATCACCACCTGTTCTTTGGTGGTTTGACCTTGTAAATTCTAACTATCCAGTTAGATGTTGTAAATGCCTCTTCCAGGTATTCAAGTTTTACATCCTTATTCCCAATTTCAACCCCCCTTGCACGATCATACCTGACATTACAAAAGAGAAAATAATGGTTAGTCTAATAGGCAAGAGTGAAGCATAACAAAGCTTATGCCCAGCCATATATAAAGAGCAACAAGGCCTCCTAAGGGGGTGGGGAATTCAAAGACCAATCAAAAACACGAAAAGGTCTCTGCAATCCTTTTTTTTTTTTTTGATAAAGGTCTCTGCAATCTTTTTCATCTTTTCTATTATTGAAATGTGCCTTGAGCCATAACTATAACCAAAAGATTACGGTTGATGTTCCAACTATGATTGATTGCCAAGTTTACAACATGTATGCTTTCAAGCATTTTCATGTGCTTGTAGAAGATAAAAGAATCTCCAGCAGCATATGAGAAGAAAAGGACGATCTTCAACTTACCCAGGAGGTTTGCCATATTCTGTTGTCAGCTCTCCAAATCGGTAGTATGACAATTTGTACCTACAACAAAAAAAGGGATTTATAATATTAACTAAAGGTAGTGGATCATGGTGATTGATTACCAAGAGAACTCAACTATAAGACAGGTTTCTCATTAGTGATAATCAAACATCAGTCCATAAAGAAACTAATCTAACAAGTGATCTCATTAGATCACTCTTGAGTTCTCAACCATCTCATCACTAACAGAATAGAAAACTCGACTGCCAAAATTAAACACTACTAACTTCTCATCACACAACCAATAACAATAATCATCCAGTACCATCACAATGGAAACATTTGAGGTGCACTCCCATCACTTAAAATAGTGAAAGAGAATTTAATTAGGCTTTTCAAGTAAATTCTTCTTTTTATTTGACAGAGTTGTGGAGAGACGTTACACGAGACAGATACGAACACGGGGCAAAGATTCCAGGAACCTTACATGAGACAATTCAACATCTTGGGAGCTGCACCTTTATCAACACGATATTCTCCATTAACAAGGTAATCAGGCTCCTTGATTACAGGAAAAACTCCACCGCCAATTCTAACCATCCAGAGAAATCTAGCACAATAAAAGAAGAAAACAAAGAAACAGAAGAGACTATGAGAAGATTACTCATTTCAAGTGTTGAATCTGAAATTTTGAACAGAAAAAAGTGTTACGAAATGATTGCCTAAATCCAATCAATTCTCAAAAAGCCACCTATTTAATCATTAGTACTCACTCCGAGTTGAAGCAAACCAAAGTACCCAAACTCAATCAATTTCATTTTATAGCATAAGTACTCACATTCAGGGATTCCACTTTTTGCAGCCACAGACACAATAGTCTCATAGAGTTCAATGGTATGCTGCCGTTTTAACAACAGAAACCTTTTGTAGCAAAATTTACTAAGGTTGCTCAGTGTGAACTTTTGTTAATAAGTCATCTTAAATATGAAGCTTCAGATCAGACAGCGATTTTTAGGTTTATGGGCAAATTTCCACAATTAATCACATCAATAGTTTGAATAAGATGAGATGATGTCAAGGCTTACTTGTTAATATCATCTGAAGAATAACCAGTAACACCACCAAAAACCACTAAAACATAGTCCACATCGAGTGACTTCATTATCTCATATGCCTCATCCTCATAAGAAGACATTGCACGTCCAACAGTAGCGATATGTGTATTGTTCCAGGTGTTATTGTCGACAATGACAGTTCTATTTCCCATTGCAGTGATCTGATATCCATAGTCCCACCATGACATCACCTTAGCATCAGGAGGGGTATTCTGGTGAAGCCAAAAGTATGCCTCACGGTAGTCATCAAAGATAACCCGGTTACCATGAGCGCCCCTTGCAGCCAACACGATTGAAGGGGAAGAGTATGCCTCAGACGTTACCCAAGTACAGTGGGTAACGTACTTGCTCAGCAAATAGAAAGCACCAAAAAGCAGCGCAATAGCACCATTTTTCTGGAAAGGCGGGGATTGATCAAGTGAACCCTGCTTCGGAAATGGAAAATAAATCACAAAAGTCATCAAAACAAATCATCAAGAAACCCTCTTCAGTAATGCAAAAACAGAAAAGATGAAAAAGAAAATTTAGGCTGCCAATTCCCCTACCCCCCTCCCCAATGCCTAAAACAGCAAAGTTAAATAAACTGAAGCTAGCATCACTCTCCATTTCAGTTGCTAGCCCATTCAGAGAACTAATAACTCTCACCATGCGATTTGTTGCTCACCTACACATGCATTTGGAATTAACTGCCCAAGATTAGTTCCTAGATCAAAGAAAACTCCCTCCTGCCAATTACTCAGGAGTTCCTGAAGAAATAGTTCAGCACTCAGCCAATTAGAAAAGGCAAAAGACTAGCCTAAAGGATTTGTCACCTTAGAAGAAGCCTTGCCGCTACTTCCACCTTTGCCGGAAACACTTTGCGGAGCCTTTGTCTTTGCTCTTAACAACAACGTCAAATTCTTTATGGTGGCTGACACCGCAATAGCACTTATGAGGCACATAGCAGGTGTAGCAACGAGAATCAAACGAACCATAACACCAGCAAAATACATGCTCGTAAGGCCATACATAACTATGAATATTGTGGCATCTGACAACCTCTTGAAACAGAAATAGAGACCTGCTGGGAAGAGGAAGAGAAGAATCTGAAAGTCAAACATGAAAGAAGACCATGCTGTAGGCTGGTGCTCAGAGACGGAGGCTATAATAGGTATGTGGTCCTTCGCATAAGTTGGATCAAGCAGGGAGTAAAAACGGCCTGTCCAAGGAGAGATATATCCAGATGCTGTGCCAACTCCCAGAGCCACGGCACCTACACCAACAGCAGAGGTCACGATCATCCTCAGAAAGGCTTGAAACAACTTGGTGTCACTTAGAAGGTGCTTCAACCAATCCAAGAAGTAGAACACCTGCACAAATAATTCGGTTCTATAAGAAACTTCACCTAAAGTAAGACCTGACTCATATGAATAAGAAACAGATTTTCTTCTATAGCAATTCTGAATTGGTGGTCTAAATGCAAAGGATGTGAACACCTTCGCTTTTTTGAAGAAGAGAAGTGGGGGAGGGGGAAATGAAAAGGAAAATGCACAATTGCTGCTCTATATAGAGTTAAAGCCATAAAAGACGTTATTTCGTTGCGCTGCTATTCGCAATGTCATCTATCTAAACAAAGACGGTCATTTTAAGTATGAAACAAAGATTCTACTACTTATTCCCAACTAAAATGAAAACACTAAATATATTTTTCAGTAAGAGACATTGATAAAATCAAGTACATTGATTGCTACTTCAATATCGGGATCTTGAATGAACTGCCAAATACACGTATAAGCTCAACAACAAACCAAAGGGAAGATTCGACAGAAAAAGGAACCTGCATTAAGAAGAACACGCCCATGGCCGCCATATGCTCTCCTGACTGCACATGCTGAAACCCAACAAAACGAATTTGCATAGCGAGCAGCATTCCCAGAATATACATACAGTTATACGCCACATACAGTCTCATCGAGTACCGGCCAGTTATCAACAGAACCAGCACATAAAGAGGGATCAAATTGATGATAAACACATAACCACCCCAAGCCGAAACCATATAGAAGTAGCCAAAAGCCGAGGCCAACCCCCACGCTAGTGAACCCGTGTTCACGGCCTTCGCAAACAGATAAAACGTCAGGAGCAGCGCGAAGATTGCCACGCCCTCGTTATCGTACGACCCCGCGACAGACCTTGATATGTACCCGGGGCAAATCGCGATCAGCGCCGCGGCAACGAGCCCCGCCCCCGTGTCCCAAATCTCCTTCCCGAAGAAGTAGGCGAGGACGGTCGTGTTCGATGCGAAGAAGGGCGCGGTCAGGACGCAGACTTCCCGAATGTGGACAGCAAACCTCAGGAACCTCAAGCCCCAATACATCACGGCAGCAGTAACCATGAGACCCGGGTAGAGCGTGCCACCAATAATGCGGCCAAGCGGGTACCAGCTCTCGCTATCGAACCAGTTCCAGAACTCGTAGAAGCCCTTCTCGGTCAAGAACAGGGTGGTCCTGTAGTTGAAGTAAGGATCGAACTCGTGGATCATGGACTCGTAGCGGAGGACGCTGAACAAGCGGGTCATGAAGGCTAGGACGTAGACGAGGCATAGGATCGAGACCCGGATCAGGAGCTCCTGCTGCTTGGTCTTGAGCTTGAGGGTTTTGAAGGAGAAGTAATTGGCGAACAGATCTGGAGATTTGGAGCTTAGCGTGGATGGTGGGGGTGTCGGGTGCGATTTGGCAGTGCCGTTCATGGGTTCTGATTTGCCCACCATGGCGAGAGTCTACGAGAGAGAGAGAGAGAGAGAGAGAGGGGATGTGGGTGGGGTTAATTCTTCATCAAGACTGAATTTTTCTCGGGAAAATTTGAGAAAGTTGGTGGATCATGGATGGATTCCAGGGGCTGGAGGGTTTATGGGAGTGAGGGAGAGAACCCTACTAGCAGAGTCAACTGCGAATGGAGGAGGAGGTCCTGCGATGACACTGCTGATCCAAAAGTGAAGCCAAGCCAAGCCAACCGAATGAATGTCCATCGGATGCCGAAATGCGAATGTTGATAGGGTCATACGACGTCACTTCCTGTTGTTTTTGTAGTTGTTTTTTTTTTTCCCGTAAAGTTCAAGATATCCTGTTTTTGTAGTTTATCATTATTGTGGAAAAAAAAAACCTGCTTGTCCTTTAGTTAACTTATTAAAATACCCTCCTCTTTCTTCAATTAAATATTTTATTTTTTATCTTGCTAAGCCACAAATCTACCTTTACTTTTTGTCGATCTTCATAAAAACAAAAAAGTAAAATTGATCACAAAATGAAAAAAAAAGATTAATTTTTTAAAAGCATAATAAAATGTCGAACATATTTGCATATATATATATATATGGGGAAAAGTACACTTTTAGTGTCAAAAATTATGTACGGAAATTACTTTAATGCCAAAAGTTTCAAACGGATCACTTTAGTGCCATTTTTTTAAAACGATCACTTAAGTGCCAACTTCTTTTAGAAACGATCAATTTAGTGCCAACTCTGATGTACCATGACAAAATAATAATAAAAATGACACGTGTCGAATTTTCGACGAGCCACATCAGCTTAAATTGGAATTAGCACTGAAGTGACCGTTTTTAAAAGAAGTTGGCATTTAAGTGATTGTTTAAAAAAAGTTAGCACTACAGTGATCTGTTTGAAACTTTTGGTATTAAAGTGATCTTCATACACAACTTTTGACACTAAAAGTGTACTTTTTCCTTTAGATATGTATTAACAAAGGATAAACACATAAAAGAAAAAAAATGAAATTTCGTGTTATGCCACTCTTGATATAAAGAAAGGAATTAATATCGATTGTAAATTCAATCTCATAGCAAGTGGATCAACTTACGCGAGTTTAAAAGTGTAGAGTGTGTAAACAAATTTTCAACCCCATCTTGCAATTCATATTAAAATGTGAAAAGCTAAAAAAAGCATAAATAAGCGATTTATAACTTTAGAAACCTACGAGTTTATTTGAAAATTACCCACAAGATCAAAATCTGCTTGATAATTATATTGGATTTTAAATTTCAACTTTGAAATAAAGTTTCCCTAAAATGATTTCATAAAAAATAAACAGTTTATTGTGTGTTCATGAGCCGTTATAATTAGAAATTTCTAAATTTTTTTTTATAGCTTTTCTAATTAAAAGCATGAAAACATAAATTAAGAATAACGAACTTCTTTAGGAAAAATGATAATATGATAATTATAGAATGATATTTTATTGAGTGTAATTTGACATTTATATTGCGAATTTGATATTTAAAAGGAACAATAGAAATAAAGGCAATTATGTTGCTTAGATTGATTAAAAAAAAAAAGAAACAATAACTTGAAGAGGGGAAGGATATTTCGATTTATTGATTGAAAAGATGAGTGTCTTAGCCAAAATGAAAGTAAAAATATCGCCGCCCTATTTTTATCCGAGTTACATTCCTTTTATATCCCCTTTATTTTGTTATGAACATATACCAAACACGGTGTATAATAAAACATGTCTTATCCTAATTTTTATCACTAAACGCGGCCTTATGGTCCAATATTTATTCTCCCTTTGGGCTTGTTGGCTTTATACTTATCTACCGGGCCAAAAATCCCGCCCTAACATGAAAAAAAATAGAAGTTTATGATATGAATGGAGCATAAATTTAAGGGCCTGGAGTTATAATCAAAGTGATTAGAGAAATGTAGCGGGCTTATTTTCAGGAAAGGGGGTTTGTCTCTTTAGTCAAATGTAGCGGGCTTATATATTGGGGTCGGTTTACTGAATTGACATCATCAATGAGGCCGTGTTTGTGATTAGTTGATGAGCCGACGACTTCATCAATAATTACTATGGTCTTCCTTTCAGGATCGGCAAAGCTTCACTCCCCAGATGTACCAGCATTTTCACATTGAATCATGTAAAAAATTTCGCTCAGGTTGATTACTCGAAATCTTTTGGCTCTATGCAAATTGCAGATATGACACCAATGGTTTCGATGCTCGCTTTTCGCTCTATATTGTAAACGTTCTTGGAGGCAATCTTGCTCGGATAGTTAATTTGTGTTCGAGAATGTGATCTGCACGACTGGTTATTGTTTGTATAAACTTCCTTCTCTCCGTTCTCTCCGGACTTGGCTTTTTGATTTCCATTTCCCATTTTCATGAGACATTTGTAAGAGCCTTGTTCTGCGTCGAGAAGAATTTTTACCTGATAGAACGATCTGGGTCTGAAGAACAATAGAGTGCGCCTCTAAGGAGGTACTTTATTCGCCTCGAAGTCGGTAATTCTGTTCACTTAATTTGTGATTTTATTGTTTTTGGAAGTAGCGTAACTTCAGCCTGATTCGACTTGTGATTGGATGATGCTGTCAATGTAGACTCTGTTGAATCGAGGGGCTCGAAGAATTGCGGTTTTGCCGAACTGCCGCCAATGGGTTGCTTACCTGTGGTGATCAACCCTTTTCGAGATCGCGGCTGCATCGAGAAATTCTCTTCGGTTGCGTGGAATTACAACAAGATGCTTCAAAAGGAACCAGGCAAGATGGAAAAGAGCACGCAATCTCCTGCTGCAGTCATAACTCACATTGACATATACAATCCACTGATGCAAATGATCAAAAGCCCCGACCAGATTTGGTGAGGCTTTAGACTCAGCATAATGTCCTCTCGTGTTCAATGCACGAAAAATTTGCATCTTAAAGCTGGTTAATTATGTGCATTTGATTTCTTTTTTTTCGGGTAGGTTTCGAAGATGTGAACAGCGGATGCTGCGGGGACGGGGCATCATTAAACTGTCATTTTCATGCGATATGAATTCCTACATATGTCCAGACGCATCAAAGTATGTCTCTTGAGACTCGGTGCACCCGACTGAGAGGGCTTACTCCGTCATCTTCGACGCTGTGCAACCCAGTTTCAATGCTATTGTCAAGGGCATATAGTTCCAATCACCCTTTTACGGGACTAAATCATATGTTTCTGCTTAATTAATTCTCTTTCTGTAGCTTGCTTTCTGGTTATTGAAGAAGTATTATTCGTTACGTGCAATTGCATGCAACTGCAATTCCCGGGCGCTTGAAGTCCAGTGTCATAGCCTTGTATTGAGAAGCCATGAGGTTCATTGAATGTGATCCAGTACTTCACTCTATCTCCGAAAGCCCGGAAGCAGGTGGAAGCATAGTTCTCGAAATCTTTGCTGCAATCCGGGGGTTTTTCTGTGAGCATGGTTCATTGAACTTTTCCTGCTAGCGAATGCATTTTGGGATCAATATCAAACTCACACTATTCTTTCGCTCAGCCATCCTTCGTACTCATCTTCAAGCATCTGTGGAAGATCCCAATGATATAGCGTTACATAAGGCTCGATTCCTGATTGAAAACCACAAGCTAGCCTTAATATCATCCAATTCTTGGCGAAACCAGATGTTAAGCAGAGATTAAAATAAAAATAAAAATAAAAATGAGACCTTGTTCCAATAAAGCATCAATGAGTCTGCTGTAGTAATTCAACCCTTCTTTATTTGGTTCCCCTGTTCCATCTGTTTTTCGAGGATTCTGGAAAATTATGTCTTTGGTGAAAAGGATAGACGGAGAAACAGGTTATGAATGAAAAAATAGTCGACGGAGTTCTTACTTGGAAAAATTCTTGGCCAAGATATTGAAAATCTATAAGCATCCATTCCTAGATCTTTCATCAAGCCTATGTCATCCTGCAATATTTTTTTAATCGGCCTATGATTAGTTACGTTTATAATGGATAAGCAACTATATCTGATTGACTAGTTAAGCCCTTTCATTTTTCGCATGTATATTCTGAGTATGCTTCAGTGCACGAAATTATAAACTAGGTGATACGTTGCGGTCGTTTGTCATTCTCATTCTTCCTTTTCACATTAGTACCACTCCAAGACTATATTTTGCTGAAGTAATCCTCCCCTGTAATTGGTCACATATGGTTTGGGCATCCATTGGCATCTGCTAGCATATTACCGTTTGTTCAATTTTAGTATGCCGAAATTATCGACAAACTGGAGCGACAGAAGGCCAGTTGGTAGTTGATGTTAACTGTTTGTCTGATGCAAGTTGGGCATAGAGTAAATGCAATATAAGGTAAACTTTACAGTCCTGGAAATATACCTTGAACCGGTGGTACTGATCAACATTAGCGTCCGCATTGCTGAAATCTAGTATCCTACCTGGTGACAACGTCAATAAAGAAGCAACAAAAAAGTTGCCTTGCTCTCCAGACTTCGTTTCAGGAAATCATTAGATTGCTCCACAAGTAATAAAAACATATACCTGGTTGCCTCGTGAAGGTATATCATATACTTGCTCCATTGTTTCCTTCGTTCACAGCCCCTTCAAACTGCCACAACAGACGATCAATACACCTTTCACAATAGTCGGCTCTTTGCCACACACTTCAAGTTCTCACCGAAACGGGATTGGAGTGTCTTGAAAGCAACCTGATAAGCCGAAGAAGCGGTTCCAAAGACGAACCCATCTGGGAAATCATCTCTGCTTATAGAATCTGAGTTTGAGAAGAAGTAGAATATCAGAAGAACAAGAATTAAGGCGACTCTCATGGTGTGAGTGATTGTTCTCGAAAGAACTCCCTTGGCTTCTTATGATGATCCTTGAGGAGCCCTTATAAGAAAAACCGGGGGGAAAAGCGAAGGAATGCTGTGATTGCTGTCTTTGTTTTGAAGGTGAAGAATGAGTCTGGAGAAGAAGTTAAAAAGGCAGAAGTGGCCGGTTGTCCCTTGCACTGAAAGGTGACTTCAAATCCAAAAACCTCTCTGTCTCTGGTCCCTTTTGAGTGCATGTTGGAGAATGATGTCTGCAGGTAACTGTGAGTGACAGAGGAAATGCTGAAGAGGGAAATGAAAAACGTGAGGTTGGATCACGGGACAAGCAAAAGAGTTTCCTCGCTTGAATGTACTTGTTATATGGTGAGAGTTTGCCCAAGAAACAGCAAAAGAGAGGCAATTAAGAAATGGGGAAGTCCACAGGGGAAGTAGAGAGATAGCTTGGACCTAAGGCAATGGGAAGAATCCAAAGTAGGTGAGACTTGAGAGGAGTTTCTTCTTCATCATCCAACAGCAAAAGATGCATTTTTTAAGAAGAAAATTGATCGAAATGAAGTGTTTACACCAAAAACAAAGAAAAAAGGTGCAGATGCTTAAAGTGTGGGAAAAGCTGGACAATGAATTATGGGATGGGATTTGTTCTCGGGGGCGACGCGCGTAAGGAATTCGCATTTTTATTAATTAGTTTCTGACGGGATAATCTGAAAACTTGAGGATCTAATTGTGACAACGATATGATTTAAAGGGCGAAAAATTCTGATTTGTTTTTTTGTTTTTCGTTTTGGTCATTGAATCGTTGGTTGACTTGATATGGATTGCGTAGACTTTGAAGCATAGTGCTCATTCGTCATCCTTTTAGCTAACAAAAAAAAAAAAGGTACTGTATTCCATTACATGTTGTTTAGGAACAAAAAGAAGTAATCTGACCATCAACAATGTGAAGTAAACACATGTTAATGAGATATATCTCATCGCAAGTTTAATATCCGGCGTAATAAAGTTACACATACTTATATCGCGACTGCATATACCACGTACTATTTCTATTTCATGAGGTACATTTTATCAACATTCGACCAACTCTTGGCCATGTTACAAATTATATTGCACGCAGTAAAGTTAATCTTTGTCTCTATGCTTTTGTGACGGAATCGAGATAACCTTCATCTTTGCATAATAAGTAAAACTAAATAAAAAATTTACATGATTAGTCTACTCAAAATCAAACGCTTGCAAAAGCCGATTTTAGCATAACGTGGTAAACTAGATTACATTTAGATTAGACAAGATTGGATGATTGATCATTCATATTGGCTAGGCTTGCACGCATATGGCCAAACGTTGTTTTAAAGATTATTGGAGAAACTTAATAGAAGAAAACTCCAATTTAGATGGTGACGGTGTCGCGCAGCTCGACATTGTTATAAAACATCTCACCAACCTTTGTCAAACCTTGTCCAGATGCTCTTCTAATTTCTCCTAGAGGTATGGGTTTGACTTTCACTTGTCATTTCTTTTTCGCTTTTCATTTTCTAGTAGTGTTTCTATATTTAATCTTATTTAATGCCACGAATGCAGTGTCTTTCGAACATTACAGTTTCAGGAATTTCGAAGAGAATATTAATGAGCGCCTTTTCTTGTTTGGGTTGAACCTAATAAGTAGGAGTGAGCAATTTCAGGTAGAACCAATTTCTGTATAGGTTCCACCTAGAACCAACCTATCGAAACAAGTTCTCCATTTTTGGAAACTTAGATCCTACCCTACATATGTTGGAACCTACCCTATCACAAGTTGTAGGGTTTATCCAAGTTTCACATGTATTTTTAACTGAATGATTATAATAATTCATCAACTTTAATGACCATCACTTGTTGCTACGATCTATTGGGGTTATCGCACATCAGTTGTGAAAGAGACTCTACAGGAGGAAATCTAAAAGGGGCTGTATTTTCTTTAGATGGAGTAGGCTGTAAAGGGGGAAAATCCTCTGGTCTGAACACGCAAATACTGGGTAAAACATGAGGTGGTTCAGGTTTAGGATTGCAGGTGTATGGCTCAGGGAGTTTGATGGGGCAATGATTTTTCTTTACCCATTTGAGGATGTGTTTATAAAATGGCGAGGTAATGGGTTTCTTTGGTACTGGCGGGGGGTGGTTTGGGTTCATCTGGAGGACAAGCAAGTGGAGGTGCAGTAATTTGCGGAAGTTTAGGAGAACCATACTCAACCATTTATTGCCAGCGGCCACCGTCTTCGCCAAAAGGTCCTACGGTCGAATCACCGTCTAGGTATCTTTGGTAAAGAGAGTCTTTCTTTTTTTTTTTCTTTTTCCTAGAGGAAGGTCTGTCATCCTCATCGTCTGGGTTCAAGCAGGAGGAACAAGAGCAATCAATATCCCAAAAACAATATCCGGAGGGATCCTTGAAATAATGAATGGGTCGTCCATTTTTATCAAAGGATTGGACATGCGTTTTAGGATCAGGGTGTTCCATACTGACTGACTCAGTTAGACATGGTGAGAAACACAAGATGGTAGGGAATGAGGGGAAAATAGATGAAGAAATGTATTCCTTGTCTTTAGTGAATTTGATTTATAATTGTAAAGAAAAGTCTCAACCTTTGAGCTAGATTTTGAGATGAGAGACCCAATACCACTCAACACTAGTATCAGAGCCCATGTACCAACAAGTCTGAACCTAACAGTCATATAAGAGAGATACAGTTGTTATGGCTTCGGCCTAAGACTCGATGTATGAGGGAGAAATTATTGTGAAAGGGACTGCTAGTCAGTTTGTAAGTGTGAGGGAAAGTTTTGAACACACGAATAAATATGAAATATTAACAAAGTAAAAGTTTTAGTCAAATTACAAACTCACCATCTAACATCCACCTAGTAGCACGACGCTCGTGTTGCTCTCCCTCAACCTTGTTTTCACGATCTAAGAGTCCTTTTTTCGAGCCCTCCCTTCCATTAAATTAAGAAGGTTGCAGATTTTACCCTAAAACCATGCTCATCTTTGCAAATAAGCATAACTTGAAATTGTTTGGACCATCTTTCTAGTTTTTCTTTTTATGTTATTCCACATTGTCTTCCATTTGATTCTATAGCAAATTTGTACTTGACAAACAATTCAATTTTGATAAATGGGTAAGAGTCTGAGTACGAGTTAGATAGGTCAATATGTGATTTAGTACTTATACATCTTATTCCAATGGCCAATCGTACTCAAGATCACTCAGTCAAGCAATTAATCATCAAGGCACATAACCACGATCATAAGTCATCCATGAGCATTTTGTTTTACACTTCTCATTCAAATGTGAAATTTGTGTTGAGACAAAATTAACGAAATCATCGTTTCAATCGATTGACAGAAGTACCGTACCTCTTGAATTGATTCACAGTGATGTTTGTGATTTGAAATTCGTACAAACAAGAGGTGGTAATAAATATTTTATTACCTTTATCGATGATAACACTAAATACTGCTATGTGTATTTGCTTAAAAGCAAAGATGAAGCTTTAGAGAAATTTATTCTCTATAAGAATGAAGTTGAAAATCAACTTGATAAGAAAATCAAGAGATTGAGAAGTGATAGAGGCGGTGAGTATGAAGTACCAATTGGTGAATTCTGTGCACAACACGGAATTATACATGAGGTAACTGCGCCCTATTCACCTCAATCAAATGGTGTTGCTGAACGTAAAAATCGCACATTGAAAGAAATGATGAATGCGATGTTACTAAGTTCAGGCTTACCTCAAAATATGTGGGGTGAAGCTATTTTGTCGAGCAATTACCTTTTAAATAAGGTACCTCGAAAGAAAGAAGATAAAACCCCTTATGAGCTATGGAAAGGTAGGAGACCATCTTATAATTGCTTACGAGTGTGGGGGTGCCTTGCTAAGGTAATTGTTCCAACACCAAAGAAAACTAAGATAGGTCCTAAAACGGTGGACTGTATCTTTATAGGCTATGCACATAACAGTAGTGCATATCGATTTCTTGTGCATGAATCTAAGATTCCAGATGTACACAAGAATACGATCATGGAGTCTAGGAATGCTTCATTTTTTGAAGATGTTTTTCCTTATAAATCCAATGATGGTTCAAGTTCGTCCAAACGAACAAATGAAACTATGAACGATGAAAGTCATGATTCAGATCATGAACTAAGACGTAGCAAAAGAGCAAGAGTGGAAAAATCATTTGGAAATGATTTTCTAACTTATTTGTTAGAAAAAGAACCACTAACTTATACAGAAGCTGTGAGTTCTTCTGAGGGACCTCTATGGAAAGAGGCAATAAAAAGTGAAGTTGATTCTATCTTGCAGAATCATACTTGGGAGCTAGTGGATCTTCCTCCTGGTTGTAAACCTTTAGGGTCCAAATGGATCTTTAAAAGGAAGATGAAAGCAGACGGCTCCATTGATAAGTATAAAGCCAGACTTGTAATCAAAGGATACAGGCAATGAGAAGGCTTAGATTACTTTGATACTTATTCTCTTGTGACGAGAATAAACTCCATTAGGATGATACTTGCGATTGCAGCATTGCGAAATCTAGAAGTACATCAAATGGATGTAAAAATAGCTTTCCTAAATGGTGATTTGGATGAAGAAATCTATATGGAACAACCTGAAGGTTTTGTAGTTCCAGGACAAGAAAGGAAAGTCTGTAAATTGGTAAAATCATTGTATGGTCTAAAACAAGCGCCAAAGCAGTGGCATGAAAAGTTTGATAATGCAATGATTACCAATGGTTTCAAAATCAATGAATGTGATAAACGTGTCTACATTAAAGAGACAGAGAATGGATATGTCATTCTATGTTTGTATGTAGATGACATACTCATTGTTGGTAGTGATGACAGAATGATCAAATCTACCAAGAATATGTTGAATTCAAGATTTGACATGAAAGATATGGGACTTGCTGATGTGATTTTAGGGATTAAAATCACGAGAACATCGGAAGGTTTAGTTTTAAACCAGTCACACTATGTGGACAAGATTCTTGAAAAATTCAGCAAGAATGATTCTGATATTGCTAGAACACCATTAGATAATAGTCTTCATCTATCCAAGAATAGAGGAGATGGTGTTTCTCAATAGAATACTCCAGAATTATTGGAAGTCTAATGTACTTAATGAGTTGTACTAGACCAGATATTGCCTATATGGTTAGTAGATTGAGTAGATATACGAGCAATCCGAGTGCTGACCATTGGAAAGCAATAGTGAGAGTACTCAGGTACTTACGGTATACTCGGAATCATGGCCTGCACTATACCAGGTATCCATCTGTATTAGAAGGATACAGTGATGCAAACTGGATATCTGATATAAAAGACTCAAAATCTACTAGTGGATATGTATTCACACTGGCAGGTGCGGCTGTATCTTGGAAATCCTGTAAACAAACTGTTATAGCCAGATCCACAATGGAATCCGAGTTTATAGCTTTGGATAAATGTGGTGAAGAGGCTGAATGGCTACGCCATTTCTTAGAGGATATTCCAAAATGGCAAAAATCTGTGCTACCAATCTGTATACATTGCGATAGTCAATCTGCGATTGGAAGAGCACAAAGTAACATGTATAATGGTAAGTCTAGACATATACGTCGTAGACACAATACCATTAGACAACTACTTTCAACTGGAATTATTTCTATTGACTACGTAAAGTCAAAGGATAATATTGCGGATCCGCTAACCAAAGGGTTAAACAGAGAGTTAGTTGAAAAGTCAACAATAAGAATGGGACTAAAGCCCATGACAGAAAAGTTGATATAAAGGAAAACCCAACCTAGCTGACTGGAGATCCCAAGATCTAGGTTCAAAGGGACAACCTAATTATATGAACTGAATGATATCACTGTGGGGGTCTATCCCTCAAACCATTCCTATAAAAGAAACAGTGATTTGATATCCCCCAAGTATGTGGAGTAAACAAATTACTGTGGGGGTTTATCAGGAAAAAGGATAGCAATTATGCTTTAATGATTCTTAAGTGGAGTAAACTAATTACTCAAGATTAAGTAATCACCTATGTGAGAGAGAAGTGGGGTCGCTTCAAAGGAGAATTATTGAGGGCTGAATTCTTTAGAAACTCTCGCAGAACCAGGACGATGTTCATGGCCAAAACGAACATACTCATGAGAACTGAACAAACGTTGATGATTCCTGTGTGAAGTGTATGGGTCATTTACTAAGAAAGCAGGACAGTTCAAGGACATCATGTCTACTGGACAGCTGATAAATTAAATATGCTTTCACAAGGGAAGGTTCAAAGGGTGATACCTACCTATCCTATGCAGGTTTCATTTGTTGAACACTATCACAGAGTCAAAACCAAAACAATTTTCATTCATGTGGGGGATTGTTGGAAATATGAGGTATTTTGATGGTGAGTGAATGAGAAATTGTTTCTCAAAGAACACCATTGAGTTGGAAGTGGGAAGTGACAAAGCACTAGTCCCACATAGGAAAGGAAGAAGGCCTTGAAGTGCTTTATATATGGATACACTCTCTTTGAGTGGTAACTATCATAGCACAAGCACTATGCCTCGCGCGCACGCGCAGGGGGGGTGCAAATCCCGGACCCCGACGGAAGCCCGACAAGTTGAACTTGGGCGCGAGCGCACGACCTGCGTATGCGAATGCCGGACCGGAAAGTGGGCCTTGCGACAAGCCCATTTTTGCCTTCTGTTTTTAATTTTTCCAACTCAAGCCGTTAATCGTGCTTACGTTAATTACCGGTGTGTAAATGGTATTAACTAAGTAACGGCTGCTATAATTCTGTGGTTACAGAATTAATTACATAACGGCAGAATTAATTTAGCCGTTATTATTTATTTCCGCAATGCCCCGCTGTCGCGACCCGTCCGAAAGCGGACGCGGCTAATGGATTACCGATCGCGGGCCTTGGATCGGCGCGGGCCCTCCCAGGCCCATACCAAATCGCGGCGGGAGTATTTTTTTAGAAGGATTCGACGATAAGAGTCGATCGCTTTCGACCTTCAGTGTGGTCGTGGTGGCATGTGCAACTTGTGCATGCATTTGGAGTCGCCACCCGGTCTTTCTTGGAGGGTAGACCGGAAACCTTACTGATCGATTGGGAGAGATCGATCAGTTCTGCTGAACCAGAGATTTTGGGTTCGGGGACTTGGTTACGCTGGTGTCATTACCAACGCCCTTTCGGTACCTAACGCGAGTGATTTTCCTGACTAAGAGTTCATGCAGGCGCAAGTTTGGGTGAGGTAGGTTTGGTTCAGGGTTTCATGCAGATTGGAAGACTATTCCTATCAATCACAATCAATTTAAAGGAAAACGCAAACAAGTGCATAAATAAATTTCATCAATGCACATCAAATCGAGTCAATGGTTTCCTAATATGGCCATAAGGGTTTAGGGAAGATGTGGTTTCGGACCAGGGGCAAAATGGGAAGATTTGGGGACGATTGGCCCGAAGGGCAAAATCGTCATTTTCGGAAGGTTTGGATACCGAATTACCCAAAATATTCCCTGGCCAGTTGATTGTGGTCATTTCCTATTTTTTTGGGATTTTCCTGGATTTCTTAGAAATTCTTTTTTTTATGATTTTCTATTTTTTTTTATTGATTTTTGAAATTTTTTTTATTTGGTTATTTGACTATTACTTAATTAAAGTGGTCGGGTCCGGACGCCTAAACCCGACCTTCTTTCTACCAACAACAAACACAGGCCCAATTAATTAAGCCCAACGAGACCAAACACTACGTATCCAACCCAACGAAAATAAAACTCACCGTACTGTTCATCGTCTTCACGTCCACTCCTTATTCCCTGCATGAAAACAAGACCGAGTACACCACCGCCGAGGACTTGAGTTCCGCGACTCAGACCTGCTTCGGGACCACCTTCGCGTCGGGGCTCAGCCGCTGCGTCCCGTCGCCGGCAACCAGGTCGCTCGACACCGCCACCGCCGAGACTTGACTCCTGGCTTTCGAGTCCAACAATCCCCCCCCATCGGAGGATTGTGACCTTCCATCACAAGGCCGGAAGATCTCGCCTGCCTGAGGTTACCGGAGCTGGACCTTTCGGCTCCGACTGGACGTGGACGGACCGCCTCCGTTGAGGTTTGAAGCCGTTCGTCACCGTCGCCGAGTTGCACAAGCTTTGGGAATGGAGGAGATTCAGCACTAGCACCAGGTTTTCTGCTTGCTTAGTGACCTAACAGCAGCTACTAGTGACAACAGCAACGGTATGGCTTCCGGATGGCACAACGATGATCCCTCGCTCGATGGGTGGATGGCTGCTCATGATGCTCTCGAAGGATAGATCGTCAGCGCAAGGCTAGTCGGGTGGTCGACGAACTCGTAATGGCTTTCAGGGACGGTGAAGGTTACTCGGTGGGAGACTTGGTAGTCAAAGTCCCAGTGGACTTCTCAGCAATACTAGCTTTTACAGCTTCCGAACACAGCAAAAACGGTACAATCTCGACAACAACGATGGCGAATCGGAGGTCGGCGACGAGCCCAGGCATCGCTAGGGAGCTCCTCCACCGAACCATCACTTCCATGGAAGGCCGAAGTCAAACACGCGAGAGAGCTCCGAGAGTGCTGTCGTCGATCCCATCAGGCCGGGAGCGGTCTATCGGCTTCAGAGCTCAGAAAGATCCCGGCTCGTCCGCATTTCAAGCTAATGCGTGCATAGACACGAGACGCTCCAGTATCTTCTGTTTGGATGCGATCTCGCGTTGAAGGAGCCGAAGCAGCCGATGCAGTCGCAGAGTCAGCCATGAGCGAAGAGAGGTGCCACGGAGGAGGAGCAATCCTGTAGTAATACCTTGAACAACCGCCAACTTGCTGCGGATCTTGCCATGAGGCCGACCAGACAGTTGGATGAGCTCAAACCTCAGAATCCAGTTCTTATCTTGCGCGTCAGGTAGGTCCTTGAGGTGAGTTTGGGGGTTTAGAGTGGAAAACTTGGAGGGAGAGGACCGGATCGAGAAGGCCAAGGCCCAAGGGATCGAGCTAGAAGATTGTGTAAAGCTTGAGGTTCTCGGCGTTGATGGTGAGGCCCCGCTCGAGGGATTTCTTTTTTAGCCTTTAAGTCCTCAACGGTGGGATCTCAGAGAGAGGCTGATGCGAAGAAAAAAAAAAGATTCGGTGGGGTGTTGTTGTTCGCGCTTTGAAACTCCCCATGCAACTCAGACCCCTCTTTTATTTCATGGTGGAGACCTTGTCTGTCCCCCCCCCATTCTCTTTTTATTTTTTTATTTTTAGAGCCCCGCTGGATCTGTCTCCAAAGGGAGATGCTCCATTTCTTTATCGTATTTTATTTCCTTCTATGCTTTCCCGTCCAGCTCCTTCCACTATCTCTTTTATTTATCGCGTTTGTCCCTCAGATCGAACCGTTCTATCATATGGTGTCAAGAAGGTGAAATTGGCATCCTAGGGATTAAAACGAAAGGATCCTGCCATTAGTCCCGCGATATCAAAATGGGATAATTCCATGAACCACTAGGCCAAATTGAAATACATAGGCATTATATTAAAAGACTTAAATGATATATATTTTTGTCATATTCGACTTCATGCATTATTGAACACACGCAATTGAACTTGAGTTTTCTTTTTTTGTGATGTCAAAATGAAAAGGGAATTAAAATTAAAACAATGACTATTTTTGTGTATTTTTCTGACCACGAATGGTATTTTTCTAATTTTTTTGTGTATTTTTAATAATTAAATAAATTCGAAAAATATTAAAAACAATACCAAAAAAAAATATTTATTATTTTTTTTTGTTCAAAATTAGTTCCTAAGACTAGGCCAAGGCTTCCAAAGTTGATTTTGCAATTTTATGATTTTTTTTGCTATTTTTAATTAATTTTAAAGATAAAAATTAAAGTAAAAAGGACTTAAAAATCAGGTGTCAACAGCTGCCCCTCTTTGAGAGTAAGCTCGTCAGAGGTTGCTTTTAAAGACAAAATGACACCTGAATCTTGACCGACTCAATTGGAGAAAAGGAATGCTATGACATCGGAATCTTAAGCTTTTCGATGAATGCTCAAATTAATCCCCGGTTTGCTCTTTCAATTTGAACTCGGGCCGGAGTGAGAGAGGCTTACCTGAAGCTCACCTGTCGGCTGCTGCCGGTGGCGACGAGTTTCAAGAAGATACCTAGGACTTACCATTTTATCCTAGGGAGATTAAGCTCTGACCTGTACGGTAGGTCATACCATTATGGGATTCCTAACTGGTAGAAACCTAAGGAAGGCGCCTCCCACGCTTTGGGATTTGCCAAGGGTTTTGATCCGTGTGGTGGACTAAACTAGAAATGGCTTGCCTAATGTAAGGCTTATTAGGGAAAACGACTCCTCCCGCGTTCGGGATTCATCAAGGTTTTGATCCGTATGGTGGATCGGACCATTGGGTTGATCCTTCAGGCGGTCTCTACCAGTCCTTTGACCCCTCAGGCGGTTTCTACCATTCATTGACCCTTCAGGCGGTTTCTACCATTGGTTGACCCTTCAGGCGGTTTCTACCATTGAGTTGACCCTTCAGGCGGTTTCTACCATTGAGTTGACCCTTCAGGCGGTTTCTACCTTTGAGTTGACCCTTCAGGCGGTTTCTACCTTTGTTTGCTTTGAAAAGGGGTCTCACGACGAGGGTTCTCCATGTCCGATGAGACTGCCTAAATTTTGAAAAGGGGTCTCATGACGAGGGTTCTCCATGTCCGATGAGACTGTTTGATATTTTGAAAAGGATTTTTTTTTTAAGGGTTTCTCTTCCCCAAGAAAATATTGGTAATCTTTGAGAAGACAGCAATTGTCCAATTGACAAAATTTTATGACTTAAGCTTTATGAGATGTGCATTTTGATGCTGGAGGTTATCCAAAACATTTTTGCAACATGCAAATGTGATCACAAATCCCTTGCATGGAAAATCTGGATCAACAGTTTGAAAATTCCCAAAAAGAGTTTGCTCAAAACGTCAATTGGAATATTTCTCGACAAGGAGGCCATCTCACCTGTTTTGAGGTGATGATTTTTAGGGGATGCACTCAATTCCCTACTGACCTGTGCCTAGGTTTTAGGCTCATTCGCAGCGCATACATTTTGATCGGTCGGGAGGTCTTCCACGGGACCGTAATGTTGGGCTTGGATATTGGTTTTCAAGGGGGACCCGCTTTGGAGTCGGGGCCATCGAATGAAAATCTTCACCATCTGCTCCGGGTTTACAAGTCAAGAACCCTGCAAAATGAGAAAGAAAGAGTCTTGCTCGTACTTCTTCGAGCTAAGCTATATGTTAACCCAAGTGTCCTAGTCAGAGAAGACGGTTTCAGGGTTGTAACATTGGTAGGATTGGGGACCGAAAAAGGCTTGTTTTTGGCCCAGAAATTACGAAGGGTTTGACATTGGTGATCATTGCAAATTTACCACCTGCCATTTTCCTCTCTGCACCTTCAGTTTTTGGGATGCGCAACCGATTTTGAGGTGTGCACCAGCTCTTCAGAGAGCGTTTCGTCGCATTAAGAGACTGATGACTCTGTCTGCGTCTCTGCTCCACGCTTGACACCATTTGGGGAGTAGTTTTTTTTTATCTGACTCCTTTAGGGATTTCCTCTTTTCCCATCCGGCTTCATTGCGGATCAATCAAACAACTTACATGAGCATCGGCCTTGCTTTTACCAGGCACTTTGCTTTTTCTCGATGGTGTGGATTTTTCTAATTCATTTTCGAAATCCCACTTTTTCTCCTCTTCATGGGATCGTGTTAGACCTACGATCAAAGGTCTAACAAGGTTAAGCATTAACTTAGGAATTTTTTTTTTTTTTTGCAAACCCTAAGTCTTGAATTCCTTCGT
This sequence comes from Rhodomyrtus psidioides, assembly GCA_021437785.1. Classification (NCBI taxonomy): domain Eukaryota; kingdom Viridiplantae; phylum Streptophyta; class Magnoliopsida; order Myrtales; family Myrtaceae; genus Rhodomyrtus; species Rhodomyrtus psidioides. The sequence continues at coordinate 3,314,912 of JAILYB010000015.1, read as the reverse complement.
TTCTGAAGTGATGCTGCATCCGTCTTGGAATGTGCGATGATCACCAACGAGTTTATGAAATGATTTTGCAGGCTCAACTTGGCTATGCAAAGGATTCAGTGTGTGGGATAGAGAAATGAATACTTCTCATCATCCTATGGCACTTGGATTACCATATAAACAACACACAAAGATTAATGTTAGTCCGAGCAAGAAAATTTCTAACCATTTTCTCCTGATGCTGCTGGACTCACCTCCATTTTGCCCCGATGTGGGGTCGTTCTTGACAGGGTTAAGAATGAAAATCGCCGTTCAAATGGGTTGTCAACGGTCACCTGTAGTGTTTATGATATGAAACGAACGCCTCCGTCGTCCCAATCCATGTAATCGCTGCGAATGGTCCCTACCTCCGTAGGTCCAGATTTTACTATTCGATTCGCTCCATTCATCTCTCAAGTGTATGTAGGATGTGTTTGGATTTGAGCTTGCCTCTCTTTTGAGGAAACATCCTTTTGAGAGTTTTGAACAACTTTTGATTGGAAAAATCTCTTTCGTTTTCCCAAAAATTTTACCCGTCAAGGGGATTTTATGGTGCACAATGCGTGTTCAGACAACCTCATGTTTCAAAACATGAATGCCAATGAAGTTAGAATTCCATGTCTTTTCTAGACATCAGGTTTTGAAAGCTTTTCTTTTTCTCTCTGTTTTTTATTTAACATCTTCAATGGATTGGGGAAAGGGATACTTACCTGTCCCCCGCGGCTGGAGATCCTGAAAATGCGGAAGAAACATGTTATTGTACGTTCACGAATTTTTCAAAAAATTAGAACGATACAATTTACCCTTGGTCATGTATTCTAACGGGTAATACATGGGATGTGAAAACCTGCTCGTCTGTAAGGCGATTCCCCTGTCAAGGATAAACAACGAGTATCAATTCATATTCTCAAATTCAAGACAAATTGGAACGATACAACTTTACTCTTGGTTCTCATCCCGTTCTGATATTGCGTATTGGTATGAACAACATCTATCAAATCCGCCTATCCATTCTTGGAGTGTTTGCAACATCAATGGTTCATCTGCCCCCAGTTAGGCAACGTCTGTTCTGTTATTCGAATAAATGGCTCCTTGAGTGATTTATCCACGTTTATCACCTGAGAAGGGAAAGAAATGAGACATTACTTCGGTATTCGATTGAAGATCGTTTAGGAACGATACATCGTTTTACCAAATAGGTGGCTTCGCGGCCAAACGTATTTCGTATTGAAGGGGTAGATCCCATTATACTCCGCGGGTGATAGTCATTGTTCGGGGAACTTGTTCCACGGATTAAGCGATTAATCCACGGCCCTCGGCTTGAAGATGCTCAAAGGGTGATGTTGACACTCACGCGCAATTAGTTCTAGACATTAATGAAAGATGTTCCCGTGGGAACCTTACAGTGCGATCAACAACATACTCAATAGGAGTGTTCCACCCCTTTCGTCTAAGCATTTTTCATCGAGTAACCATGCCTTGCATCAGACGTTTGGTCACCTGCCTTGCGTCACCACTGCGATGGCCCTCCGGCTCCAAATTGATCGAGCCAAAGATTGAATTCATCGCCAAGGAAATTGCTCGGGTCTTCGAGCCATTGACGTTCAAGTTGGGTATCAACAATTGTTGGGGGCAGATTTCCTTCATCGCCTTCATTGTGAGGCACTGGAGTCTTTGAGCTGGAACCTTCATCATTGCCCTGTTGGGGTCGAGACATACATTCCTGAAGAGTATTGATCCAAGTGTCCAGCTCCTCCTCAAGGAAATCGCCTGTTCTTTCTGGCCCTTGGTGCCCAGATTGGCTGTCGTCGACTGCAGGCGAGGGATTCCTCTCTTTGCTCTCGCCGTGAGCAACTTGACCCCTCGAATTGGAACTTCCTCCAATGACCGGCAGGTTTATATGTGCACTCTCTACCAATGCCAAATCCGCTTCAGGGACAGCATTAATGACCGAATCGCGCTCAAACTGAGGAATCCCTATGTGTTGGAACTGCGGTATATACTCTTGAGGAGTATTGAGATAGCTCGGCGGTGCATTCTGATTTGGGTTAGAGGAGTCGCTGACACGACTGCTGGTCCCGTCATTGCTGAAACACGGTTGGGTGCTCTCGACTCTCCAATCATCGTGGTTGTAACTCTGCCCGGCACTTGAGCTCCAACTGGCTTTATGATGGTTTAACGCTATCCTTCCATCCCTTAGCAATCTCCTATAGTACTTGAGGTGAGACTCGACGTTAATTCTAGAGAGCCCTGGCACATTCATAATCTCGAGTATGCGTAGTGGGCTAGCCGAATCAACTCCCAGCTCTCGAATTGCATCAACAAATTTGGTGTGAAGTTCATAGGTCCAGTAAAACCTTGTTCTCTTATCACCCAAAATATCGTCAATACTTCGGTAGCTATTCTCTACGGGATCTAGTCGTTTCAAAAGTTGTCCAGGGAGGGACTCACCGACTTTGGATTGGCTGGCTGCGACAGCGAGTTCGTCATTAAGAGAACTCCCCCTGTGATGATTCATATCCCATTTCTCAGAGGATGTTGGTGTTGCTCCTATGGTGTTGACTTGCTCATGCAGATCTCCGGCGATATCTGGCTGTGTCGGAAAATGCTGTGGAGAATACGGTAACAGCTGAGCGTTATTCGTCAACAGGGACGGTTCATCGAGGAACACTTCGCCGAGGACAACAGGATTACCACAATTAAGGCAGGTGGCCTTGGTCAGAGCTTCCTTATATCTCGCGTTTTCAGCTTGAAGCTTCTCATTCTCCTCCTTCAGGACCAGTAACTCATGGTCTGCGTATTGCTGTTTCACCCGGGTTCGTTTGTTGGCGAACCAAAACTTGACCTTCGAAAGCTCCAATCCTATTTTTCGGCTCAACTCCATTTTCTGTTGTCTGCTTGGAGTGGGGCATTCATTGAAGAAAGCTTCGAGCTCTCGGATTTGGCCTGGAGTGTGGCGTTGTAGTTGCTTCCTTTTCCGACTCCGGTCATCATTGTATATTCCTTCTTCGTAGCTGAAACCTAGAATTTCATCACTGGAGGAGTCAGTCTCCACGGCCTTCGGGCAGGATTCAGCTCCAGGATCTTCAAAGTCTCCCAGCAGTTCGTGCTCAGAAATGTCCAGGTCGGGCGTTTCTAGCAGATGGGAATAACTTTTAAACATGATGGATCGAAGTATCTCGGGCTGATCTAGTTCACTCAGCTTTCTCTATTCGCTCTTACGTGTTTGCTCACTCTAGAAATTTTCTCAAGTGATTGTGCGTGTCCTAGAACCATCCTTTAGGCTACATATGAAGACCAGCAAGCAAGCGCTCCTCCCGAGACTCTGTAATTACTCATCGTCTGTATTCCCCTTTCTTTTTCCTCGTGATAGGATCACAAACTCTTTTGCATTGATTCGATTTCATCGAGTATTGCGCTCGTCCCCTAGTTCAGTCTTCAAAGTGGTGGGTCTACAATCTTTCGGCGCCTTTTATGATTTGCTAGGCCCGAGAACGTGGGGAGCAGCGGTGGGCCCGTAATTAATGACTCCGTTTAATTCATTTAGCTCCATGGGAATTAACGCTATGATCTTCTCTCAACCCCTTTTCATCGTTCAAACGAAAGTGGCATTTTCCCTGTGCATGCTGTTACTCTTCATTTCAGCATCCCGGGCGCTTGGTGAGGAATGAGTTCGTGGCCACTCAAAATTTTAAAGACCGTCTCTGGTTTCAGACTTAATCTAACAAGGGATCATCACAACTGAGCATGACGATGTTCGTCGATAGCGTTGGTTTTAATATAGAATTAACTATAGTCATTAAAGAAAAATGTTCCCGTAGGAACTTTACAACGGATAAAATGAGTGATCTACTCGTGAACATGTTCTTCTTTCTATGGGTGTTCGTGGTGACCGACCCATCGTGCCCCGAGTCAAGTGCTAGATCATGGCTGTCCAAGCATGCCAGCTTCCCACTGATTGAACAAGGCATCGAGCCCCTCATCAAAGAAATCGTCTGTCGCGGGTTGACCAGCGGCAGGCAGAGCACCAGCCGACTGCTGCTCGAATGGAGGAGTGCGCACTCGCTGTACTTGTGACACGCGCTCTTGAGAAGTGTTGAAATGGCCCGGGAGGACATTCTGATCAGCTTTCAGTTTGCCGGTGGTCGGGCTGCTAGTTTGATTGATGCTTAGATTTGGCCGGGTATCTCTTGATGCCTGAGCATTACAATGGCGGTCGCCCCTAGCTTTTGAGCTCGAGACGGATTCCTCCCGGTTTAGCTCCGCTCGACGTTGTTTTAATAGCTTTCTGTAGGCAGCAAGGTGATTCCTGACCAGTTCCTTACTAAGCCCCGGTACATTCATGGCCTTAAATACGCGCGTCGGAGTTGCTGAATCGATCCCCATTTGGTGAACCACGTCTAGGAATCTGGAATGCAGTTCAGGGGGCCAAGCGAACCTCCTCTTATCGTGGCCCAAAATTGCATCGATGGCTTGACGACTGATTAACTCATCTCCAGCGGGACCCGACCCTATCGAAAATTGTTGTGCATGAGGCTGATATGCTTTGAGCTGGTCGGCGGTAACATCCAGCTCCTTGAAACTGTAACTCCAATCAAAGCGATGCAAATCCCATCCCCCAGGAGGCATTTGTATCATCTTCGTGGGATCATCCTGCTCATGCGTGACTCCGGCAAAATCTGGTTGAGCAGGAGATGCCCCGAGGGAGTAGGGTGGTAAATGAACGTCTTCAATCATCGCGTGAGGCTTATCGGGGAATATCTTACCGAGGGCGACGAGGTTATCGCAATGAGGGCAAACGGCAATATTGAGAGCTTTTTCATACCTCATGTTTTCTGTTCGCAGTTTTTGGTTTTCTTCCTTTAAAATCTCGACCACCTGACGTTTGCGTTGAGCCCTCGATTTGGATCTCCTATTTTGAAACCAAAACTGGATCCTCGACTGATTAATCCCCAACTCCCGGCTCAATTCAATTCTCCATTTCTTTTTCATGTAATGGCTTTTACTGAAAAGGGTTTCCAGCATTTGGGTTTCCTCCTGAGAGTATTGGTGAGGACGTCTTCTTTTCCCGAGTTGAGCATCGTGGATGTCGTTGTCGTCGTCGCCGTGATCTTGATTTCCATTGCCAGAAGTGTTGGGCTCCATGGTTTTGGCGTTGGACTTGATCTTGGAATCTTCGAGATCCCTCTGTGGTTCAATTTCTGAGATTTTTGAGTCAGTCGCCTCTAGCAGCTGACAGTAACCTCTTAAATATGTTGGATTGAGAAATGTTTGATTGGTTCTTGCCCACTCAGAGTTCTCCACTCTCTCATGTATGCTCACTCCCTATAAAGTTTTCTTCAAGTGACTTTGCATGTTCAGGAGACGCTCTTCAAGCATCATTAGGCAAGCGTTCCCCCTCAAGACCTTGAATTTTTCGCTTAGCTTTTCAACGTGATGGGACTGCCAAACCTTGTTAGGGCTCTCTTCGATAGTTGCGCTTTCCTCCCACCTAACTCTAATAATGGTGATCCCGACAAATCTTTTACATCTTTTAATTGATGAGCCGGAAATCGCGGACCTAAACGAATCCAATGGTTCTCGTGAGAGGACCTCCTGCTTTACCCCCTAACTGGGCTCCACCAGCATTATTACTGAGACCCTTCATCATCCTTGAGTTGCTATAAAATGAGGGATTAACGTATGGCAGATTAGCGTTCTCGCATAATCAGCTTCTTCCTTCTAATCTCTCTATTAGCCTCGTCTTATTCTCAAGCCAACCCAACGCAAATGGCCTCTTCTCCCGTGCGCATTTTTTCGACTGATGTCTTGGCCCAGTGGGAAAAGCTTTATAACCTATTGGGTCGCGGTTACGCGCACATAACCGATCATTCTGCAACTGCGGATGAAATCCGTGTCCTGCTCGAGGACTTAGATACCACTTCCCTCGAAGGTACTACGCTGGGGAGGGAATATAGAACTTTCCCGACCCTCTTTGCACACTCCTTAGAGGCCTACCGTGTTGCTGATCGGGAGGTTCTCGTGGCTCGCGTCTTGCGGGCTCGTTACCAGGATCGGTCTGATCATTTGGTGCTGACCAACTATCTGGCCGATAGTCACAAAAAGGCCGTCGAGTTTGCCAATGAGAGGGTCGCGACGTTGCTTCGCGAGAGGAGAAAACTGGTGGATCAATTGGCCCTATCCCTGACCGCTGGCGAGCACGACCGCCACAATGTCCTATTGAGGCTGCAAAGCGACTGGCAGGAAGAACGGCTCGACAAAATAACCGCAGACATAGCTCACGGGAATGGATTAGTTCGGGACTTGGAAATAATCACTGAAGAACACGAGGTCAAGGTCACTGAGGTTAAGGGAGAATGCAGAAACCTTTTCCTCAAGCTCGCGGACCAGGACATGCGAAGTCGTGAGTACGGGCAGAGCATTAACAACATGGAGGGTCAGTTGGGCTCCTTTGTGTCGTTAATTAGGGCTCACTTTGGCTTTACTTTTCCACCCCGAATTGTATGATCTGCTTCTGAAAACCCTCCGTTGAGCAAAATAAATGAAAGTTCTCGTGTGTGTTTTAACTTCTGCATGGTTCCTTTCTCCGAGCGTTCGAACATCTTCAACTTAGGTGAGCCGAACCGTAATATCAATAAGTTGAGCAAATATGGATTTTATAACTCGCTCATGATCAGATGAAAGAATAGCCTCAGACTTATCCAGGAAAAGATTTCTCTATGTTACCTATTTTTTTACCTGCAAATGAAAAGACAGAATCAGAAGGAATAATTTGAAAAAGAAAGCAAAAACCCCTTTCAATCTTATGCTTACCCATGATTAATAAGGACAAGAACTTTTACAAGGGTTTTAATCTTGCGCGAAAAGTTTTTTTTTATCAATATTCTTCGAAAGCAAGCATACTATTGAAAGGAATGTAATTCACAATAATTGCTTTTGATCAATTTCGAGAGGAACGAATTACTCAAAAGTACGAGGCATAATAACGTGTTTTAAATTTAATTGAAGATACGACATCCAAATCAAGGCCGTTTTGTTAAGAACGAGAGTAATTTGGACATTTATCTCGTCATTAAATTCAAAACAACGCCGATATTCTCGGTCAATTATCGTGGATTACCAGCGGCGCACAATCATGCATGAACCAATTCAAGTGTATAATTCCTTCTAGCGAAATTGGGGTTGGATTACCCTATACGACCAAAAAGGTCATGCGAGATTTCCAATTTTGATTTCCTCTAAAGGAATTATAAACTTGACTTGGGAGTATTCGGATGATTAGAGAAAATGCCACTATCACATTCCCATGTCCCGTCAAAAGAAATACAACCAAGTTCCATCTGAATGTATACACCAATAGGTCCCTAATACAATCACTCTAAGGGGTGAGATAGAGAAAGCCTCGATAAAAATAAACCCTATACAAGAGGACTAGTAATGGAAAATGAAACAAATGAATGTGATCCTAACGTTTAAGGATGCCCCAAGTTCGATCTGTGACCTCCGGATCACTTGCCCCAACTCATCATCTTCATTGGACGATATCTCAATAACGTCCATAGTAGGCTCCTTTGTTGCTCACTCGGTGTTTGTCATGGGATATCATCCTTTTCGTCTTCTATCAAGGACGTTTGGGAAAAACACACACATCTATCCTTGAAATGGCATTTAATCTAATCACCAGAATGCAATGAATGAAATGCCTATATTTATATGAACTGTAATAGATCTGAGGGATAGAGAGTCTTACCAACCAAACTCGTCGACTTATGTGTGGTTTTAGGTGTACCAACCGCCCAAAGACATGCGCATGAGACAAGTGATGGTGAACTTCTAAAAATCAGAGGGTTTGGCACCTAAGGTTAAGGTTCCCACTTCGAGTTCTAGAAAGAGCCGATTCCATTGCACAGCTATCGTTGCATTGGGACTCGATCCATAGTTCGAAGCGAGCGGAATTGAAAAGTGGATTACCCCGCGTTTTTCCTCACGGAGATTCCATTCTCAATTCCTTCTATTGTGTTCCTAAAGGCGGCGCCCGGGGTTTTAGGCGCGGTTGTGTGTGTCCACGTGTTGTGATTATCATAATGCAATTCACGCACAACAGTTTATCAATCAGCACTTCAAATCATCCACACAACATACATTCCTACGCCCAACCTGCATAAGACAATGTTAATCACGGACTACACCCCTTATTTCTCCAATCTGCCAAAAACATATAACACCTACCATAAGCGGACTTACCTCACCTTCGAGAGCGCCTGCAAGGTTAGAAAAATCACTCAGCGTTTTAATTACGGCCTAAGTCCACTTGAGGTCTAGAATCATATGTTCTAGAGCAAGAGTCCCCAGCGGAGTCGCCAGCTGTCGCGACCCGTCCGAAAGCGGACGCGGCTAATGGATTACCGATCGCGGGCCTTGGATCGGCGCGGGCCCTCCCAGGCCCATACCAAATCGCGGCGGGAGTATTTTTTTAGAAGGATTCGACGATAAGAGTCGATCGCTTTCGACCTTCAGTGTGGTCGTGGTGGCATGTGCAACTTGTGCATGCATTTGGAGTCGCCACCGGTCTTTCTTGGAGGGTAGACCAGAAACCTTACTGATCGATTGGGAGAGATCGATCAGTTCTGCTGAACCAGAGATTTTGGGTTCGGGGACTTGGTTACGCTGGTGTCATTACCAACGCCCTTTCGGTACCTAACGCGAGTGATTTTCCTGACTAAGAGTTCATGCAGGCGCAAGTTTGGGTGAGGTAGGTTTGGTTCAGGGTTTCATGCAGATTGGAAGACTATTCCTATCAATCACAATCAATTTAAAGGAAAGCGCAAACAAGTGCATAAATAAATTTCATCAATGCACATCAAATCGAGTCAATGGTTTCCTAATATGGCCATAAGGGTTTAGGGAAGATGTGGTTTCGGACCAGGGGCAAAATGGGAAGATTTGGGGACGATTGGCCCGAAGGGCAAAATCGTCATTTTCGGAAGGTTTGGATACCGAATTACCCAAAATATTCCCTGGCCAGTTGATTGTGGTCATTTCCTATTTTTTTGGGATTTTCCTGGATTTCTTAGAAATTCTTTTTTTATGATTTTCTATTTTTTTTTATTGATTTTTGAAATTTTTTTTATTTGGTTATTTGACTATTACTTAATTAAAGTGGTCGGGTCCGGACGCCTAAACCCGACCTTCTTTCTACCAACAACAAACACAGGCCCAATTAATTAAGCCCAACGAGACCAAACACTACGTATCCAACCCAACGAAAATAAAACTCACCGTACTGTTCATCGTCTTCACGTCCACTCCTTATTCCCTGCATGAAAACAAGACCGAGTACACCACCGCCGAGGACTTGAGTTCCGCGACTCAGACCTGCTTCGGGACCACCTTCGCGTCGGGGCTCAGCCGCTGCGTCCCGTCGCCGGCAACCAGGTCGCTCGACACCGCCACCGCCGAGACTTGACTCCTGGCTTTCGAGTCCAACAATCCCCCCCCCCATCGGAAGATTGTGACCTTCCATCACAAGGCCGGAAGATCTCGCCTGCCTGAGGTTACCGGAGCTGGACCTTTCGGCTCCGACTGGACGTGGACGGACCGCCTCCGTTGAGGTTTGAAGCCGTTCGTCACCGTCGCCGAGTTGCACAAGCTTTGGGAATGGAGGAGATTCAGCACTAGCACCAGGTTTTCTGCTTGCTTAGTGACCTAACAGCAGCTACTAGTGACAACAGCAACGGTATGGCTTCCGGATGGCACAACGATGATCCCTCGCTCGATGGGTGGATGGCTGCTCATGATGCTCTCGAAGGATAGATCGTCAGCGCAAGGCTAGTCGGGTGGTCGACGAACTCGTAATGGCTTTCAGGGACGGTGAAGGTTACTCGGTGGGAGACTTGGTAGTCAAAGTCCCAGTGGACTTCTCAGCAATACTAGCTTTTACAGCTTCCGAACACAGCAAAAACGGTACAATCTCGACAACAACGATGGCGAATCGGAGGTCGGCGACGAGCCCAGGCATCGCTAGGGAGCTCCTCCACCGAACCATCACTTCCATGGAAGGCCGAAGTCAAACACGCGAGAGAGCTCCGAGAGTGCTGTCGTCGATCCCATCAGGCCGGGAGCGGTCTATCGGCTTCAGAGCTCAGAAAGATCCCGGCTCGTCCGCATTTCAAGCTAATGCGTGCATAGACACGAGACGCTCCAGTATCTTCTGTTTGGATGCGATCTCGCGTTGAAGGAGCCGAAGCAGCCGATGCAGTCGCAGAGTCAGCCATGAGCGAAGAGAGGTGCCACGGAGGAGGAGCAATCCTGTAGTAATACCTTGAACAACCGCCAACTTGCTGCGGATCTTGCCATGAGGCCGACCAGACAGTTGGATGAGCTCAAACCTCAGAATCCAGTTCTTATCTTGCGCGTCAGGTAGGTCCTTGAGGTGAGTTTGGGGGTTTAGAGTGGAAAACTTGGAGGGAGAGGACCGGATCGAGAAGGCCAAGGCCCAAGGGATCGAGCTAGAAGATTGTGTAAAGCTTGAGGTTCTCGGCGTTGATGGTGAGGCCCCGCTCGAGGGATTTCTTTTTTAGCCTTTAAGTCCTCAACGGTGGGATCTCAGAGAGAGGCTGATGCGAAGAAAAAAAAAAAGATTCGGTGGGGTGTTGTTGTTCGCGCTTTGAAACTCCCCATGCAACTCAGACCCCTCTTTTATTTCATGGTGGAGACCTTGTCTGTCCCCCCCCCATTCTCTTTTTATTTTTTTATTTTTAGAGCCCCGCTGGATCTGTCTCCAAAGGGAGATGCTCCATTTCTTTATCGTATTTTATTTCCTTCTATGCTTTCCCGTCCAGCTCCTTCCACTATCTCTTTTATTTATCGCGTTTGTCCCTCAGATCGAACCGTTCTATCATATGGTGTCAAGAAGGTGAAATTGGCATCCTAGGGATTAAAACGAAAGGATCCTGCCATTAGTCCCGCGATATCAAAATGGGATAATTCCATGAACCACTAGGCCAAATTGAAATACATAGGCATTATATTAAAAGACTTAAATGATATATTTTTTTGTCATATTCGACTTCATGCATTATTGAACACACGCAATTGAACTTGAGTTTTCTTTTTTTGTGATGTCAAAATGAAAAGGGAATTAAAATTAAAACAATGACTATTTTTGTGTATTTTTCTGACCACGAATGGTATTTTTCTAATTTTTTTGTGTATTTTTAATAATTAAATAAATTCGAAAAATATTAAAAACAATACCAAAAAAAAATATTTATTATTTTTTTTTGTTCAAAATTAGTTCCTAAGACTAGGCCAAGGCTTCCAAAGTTGATTTTGCAATTTTATGATTTTTTTTGCTATTTTTAATTAATTTTAAAGATAAAAATTAAAGTAAAAAGGACTTAAAAATCAGGTGTCAACACCCGCTTAGCCTATAAATAGGTGGCTTCCCGTTCTATTTCAAAGATAGAGAGTACATGATGAAAAGAACTGCGAAAATCTCCCTCTTTGGAATTGTCGGCATTTTCATTGTTTTCGATAGTGTTCTCGTGTTGTTCAAGTTCGCCGGAAGCGTTGGAGTGCTGTGCTATCATCTATCGCTACTAAACCGTTGTATCCTGGGAGACAGACGTCCACGAAACCTCAAAGCACGTACTGGAGGGGACGAATCTGTTTTAAGGAAACTGTGTTGAACACAGGCCTCGGTATTCCTTCTAAATTCAATTTATTTATATTGTTAAATTTCCGTTCGGATTTTGTTGCTTAGAAGGACCCTCAAAAGGAAGCTCAGAAGGAAGGGTCAGAAGGAAGCTCAGATGGAAGGGTCAGAAGGAAGGTCAGAAGAAGGCTCAGAAGGAACTCCATCTGACGAGTCCATAAGGAACTCCATCTGACGGGTTCAGAAGGACTGCTTCTGACGGGTCCAGAAGGACTGCATCTGACGGGTGCATCTGAACTGCATATGACGGGTGCATCTGAGTTGCATCTGACGGGTTCAGAAGGAACTGTATCTGACGGGTTCAGAAGGAACTGCATCTGACGGGATCAGATGCAGTTGCATCTGATGAATTTTTTGCATCTGATGAATTTTCAATACTGCTTCTGAAGGCTCAAATTAGTATTTTCATATTTGAGGCAGCTTGCTTATATTTATTATTGTCATTCGAATTGTAAGTATCCTCCATACTCTTTAAACAGTTTTGTTATTTATTTAACACTGTTTTCCAACAAAGACTTCATCATTTAACCTCAATTTCGCCAATCTTAGACCAAGACTCAACCAAGCACAACTTAGCATATCAATGATAGATTTGGTTTTACTTGACCAGTCTATTCCTGGTAAAACTGACATAAATTTGTTTACTTTTTGAGAAATCTAACTTTAGAACCTTATTTCTCATGATCTTACGGTCGTGTGGGAGAAAATGGAGCTCAATTTGGATTCCGGACGACCTAGAACCAGTCGTTTTAAAATTGGTGCGCACAGAAAAAAGGGGATTACAGGCTCTCGGGATTCTTCAAAGTTCTTCACACAAATCAACCCCTAAAACTCTACCAATATAATCATAAAATATCTATTAGTAACCTAACATCCTAATAGAGGGTTATGATCAACTTACCAAGCCAATCGAGCAAGCAAAGTCCGCAATATCCCCCCTTGATGCTCACGGCAATCCCTGGACAGAGTTGGTCTGATTTTTGTCCGACAAAACCACAAGAGTTCAGCCCTTAAATCCTACTATAAACCATCTCTAAATCCATAAACACAATGCTAGAAGTCTTAACTAGGTTTTAGAGGTGGTCTTACCCAAAATCTGAGTGAAACAAGCTCAAAAACCCAACTTAGAGCTCCTCGGGTCGGAACAGGGTCAGGCAGGGATCTTTGCTATTTCAAATTGCTCTACAGGACAAACGACTGAGTGGATTTAGGCTCATAATACCTTGTTTGAACGACAAGAGAAAGAGTTTTCTAATGGTGGGTGGCTCGTCAGCAACCGATCACGGACGGCGGAGTTATAGCCGAAAAAGAGGCGGCGACGGGCTGAAATTTTGGGCGAGCTGAGCGAGAGAGAGGAAATCAGAGAGAGAGAGAGAGAGAGAGAGAGAGAGAGAGAGAGAGAGAGAGAGAGAGAGAGAGAGAGAGTGTGTGTGTGTGTGTGTGTGTGTGTGTGTGTGTGTGTTCGGCCAAAATGAGGGAGAGGGAGAGAGTGAAGAGTGTTATCCCAAAATGAAAAGGAAGAAGTGGAGTGGTTCATGGGGTTGCATGACAATTGATTGACATGAATAGTGAAATGGAATAACTAGTGGGTAAGAGTTGTTGGTCAACTAGTCAATCTTGTCTCCAATAATTCAATAGGAAGAAGGAAAATAATACCCTCACATTTTCGGCCAAAGAGGGGAAAGGCAAGACTAATTTGCCATTGACTTATTCTAAAGGAATGAACATTAATCTAGGGGTAAAAGTGTAATTTCCACTCCTCAGTCAAATTTTAGATTTTTCTATCACTTTGGGGCGAATCCTAATCTTAATCAATCTTGACGAGGCGATGACTGATTTTTCAATGTTGGAATTCCTCATTATCCGATATCCAATTCCGAGGTCCAATTCATGTCAAATCCCGTTGACTGTAATTCCAGTTTATTTAAACTAACGGGCGGCTCTTGCAGGCTCTACGCGTGTCGACCTTAGGATTACTCAAGTCATGGTGACTTTGATTGTCATGTAATTGCGAGGATCTATCGCTAGTTCCTGCGGTCCTGATCATTAAAATTCGATTTAGGAAATACTCACAAATTATACATTGGTTGGGTGGAATTACCCGCGTTTCAATCGTATAACGCTAGCAAAGTATTCCATGATTGTTCTTAGATCGATCTCTGCTGGCCCAAAACATTCCCCCGACAATCTTTATGGTCAAAGTGTCATTACTCATTCGAGTTCCTAGGTCCTTGTACTTAACTCTGCGTTAGCCTTTTCCTTTTGGTCAGTTAACTTGAGAGTGGCCAGCTCCAAGCGAGATACAACCGAAATACATCGATGAATTTCTTTTCATTCTATAGTCTCGAAAAGGGTCAGAATTCGGAATGTCACAAAACCCTACTTGATTCACTTAGTCGACGACCCTACTTGAGGTACTGTTAAAAGTTTTTATTGAAAGAGTTAATACCACGGAAAACCCTAAATTGATACATTTGATATAAATTTACCCCAAACTAGCACACTCGTGATAAATTTACTCTATGTTAATTTTCGTTAAATTTAACTTTCAAATTGTTGAGTTAGATGACACATGTTAATTCATGGAGTACCAGTTTAGGATTTTTACCCTTTGTTTATCACATGTGTATTAATTTAAATTTTTTCGTGGTATTAACCTAAATTTACAAAGAGTTTGAGGCTTTTCGTGATAAAAAAATTAGTTTAAGATAAATTTATCACATGTGTACCAGTTTAGGGCTTTTGATAGTAAAAAGATAGTTTGAGATAAATTTGTCATATGTATATCAGTTTGAGAAATTTTGTAATTAAAAAATACTTTTAGGCAAATTTATCATAAATGTACCAATTTAGAGTTTTTAGTGGTATTAATTCTTATAAAAAAATGAGACAAACTAACATAATTGAATTGAATCAACCTGCCGAATATGCCCTCTTCTATTTCTTGAAACCCCGAAATGTTCTCTTTTCCTCTCGCCCGTTGCCGTAAAAAGCTGAATCCACGACTCGTACATGGCGATGGTGCTGAGACTGGCGGCGCCTCGCGGCTTAAGGAGGCTGTTCTCAACCTCCTCGTTCTTTCCTCCACCGACTACTGTGGCGGCGGCGCAGCCCCGAGTGGAGTCTGAGCCCAACACCAACCTATTTGTCTCAGGTGACTACTTTTTATGATGATTATATGTATCCCTTGCTAGCCTTGTCTCGACTCTTTGCTCTCTTTCATTGCTAATTACTATGTTGCGTCTTTTCTCTTGATGTGATGTCCGGAAGTACTTTGTCTCAGTGGCACTTTGTTTTCTTCTTGCTTAGTGAGATGAGTTTAGAAATGGTCGAGTTTGAAGCATGTTTTGCATAATTGGGTCTCCAGAAAGTGGGGAACTTGGAGCTTTTTGGTGATGCTTGGGTGACAGAAAAGTTTCAGATCAATTGATTTTGAGAATGGTGTCATGTACATGATTGAGCTGCAATGGTTTATCGGACAGACTTTTGTTGCTTGACAGGTTTGACAAGCCGATGGATGCTTGATAAGTATTTTGCCTGAGGTGTCTTCCAGTTAAGGTATACTAATCAGATGGATTACTTATAATCAGGAAACTCTAATGTATCTTCATTTCAAAAGAAACATTGGATGAGTTACATATTCTTGCCAATCAAAGAGTTATTCTCAGGTATTTTTGACTTGCATCTCTCTTCCTGAGAGTGACTAAATTCTAAGTTGTAACTTGACAGCCTTCGGTCGAGTGAAAATATTTGGACCGAAGTCATCGTTGCACATTTTGTTCACTGTGGGGGGGGGGGGGGGGGGGGGATGATCGTTTGTGTGTTGAAAGGCGATTAGATTATTCCTTGTTCTTGTTGTTTGCTTCTTCCATGTTCTTGTTGTTTGCTTCGTCTTTGCTTCTGCGCCAGAACTCTGGCTGCCAATTATAAGTGGAGCAAACAGTCGTTTGCTTGAGCATGTCTGTTGTTTAATTAAGTCATCTTTAAATGCAATTGAATAATTTTCATGGACTATTTACTTGGGCCCCTAGCACTGACATTTGATTGATTATGCTTTGCATTATCTGATTTGGAAATTGACAATAAACTCAGGGCTGAGTAAACGTACTACTACGGAGAAACTACGGGAAGCCTTTTCTCAGTTTGGTGAAGTCGTTCATGGTTTTTTCTACCTCTGAATGGTTATTTGTAAGTTACCCTAGCAAAGCTTGGAGCACTAAATTTTCGGCATGTTGGTTCCACACAGCTAGGGTGGTGTCTGATCAAATTTCAGGATATTCAAAGGGTTTCGGCTTTGTCAGATATACTACATTAGAAGATGCTGCAAAAGGTATAGAGGGTATGAATGGAAAGGTGAGTTCTGCATTTGTCGTTCTGATTTCGCTCCTTTTGGAAGTAATAACAGTGTTTTGCAAAGCGATTGACAGTTACTTTGGCATGTTTGATCCAAGTTATATGTGCTTAAGGAATTGCATAGACCAAATATCTGTTTTTCTTTTGGTTATGAACGAAGAGATTTTTTTTTTTGGACATGTATATCTGTGAACATTTCAGTAGTTGGAATGAACAATTTTGACACTTGAATGGGCTTAAGATTGTGGTGTCATGATATGTTTCCCAGATATCATAGAATTGTATAGTGCTCTAAGTCTGTCGAACGTATTCTCAGAATTCTCTTTAGTGATTATGGTGTCTTGAGATTTTGGCTCTATGTAGAAAAGGTTAGTCTCAGTAACATTTTAAACCATAGGTCTCTTAAAAAAAATATTAAAGGAACTGCATTAAAGCATGGAATGAAAGGATACCATCTCTTGGTGAACGGGCAAAAGGACCCATATCAGCTTTGGCAATGGGATAATTCTCGAATTAGGTGCTGGCACTATTAAGAAAGAAATGTTTGGCAAAGTTGGTGGTTCTGTACTTTACCTGGCATGGTAACTGAAGACTCTAAGTCTGTCGACAGTATTCTCAAAATTCTCTTTAGTGATTATGGTGTCTTGAGATTTTGGCTTTATGTGGAAAAGGTTAGTCTCAGCAACATTTTAAACCATAAGTCTCTTCACAAAAATTAAAGGAACTACATTAAAGCATGGAATGAAAGGATACGATCTCTTGGTGAATGGGCAAAAGGACCCATATCAGTTGTGGCAATGGGATTATTCTCGAAGTAGGTGCTGGCACTATTAAGAAAGAAATGTTTGGCAAAGTTGGTGGTTCTGTACTTTGCCTGGCATGGTAACTGAAGACTCTAAGTCTGTCGACAGTATTCTCAGAATTCTCTTTAGTGATTATGGTGTCTTGAGATTTTGGCTTTATGTGGAAAAGGTTAGTCTCAGTAACATTTTAAACCGTAAGTCTCTTCACAAAAATTAAAGGAACTACATTAAAGCATGGAATGAAAGGATACGATCTCTTGGTGAATGGGCAAAAGGACCCATATCAGCTGTGGCAATGGGATTATTCTCGAAGTAGGTGCTGGCACCGTTAGGAAAGAAATGTTTGGCAAAGCTGGTGGTTCTGTACTTTACCTGGCATGCATGTAGAGAGTTCCTCTAGGAAGAACTCTCTCATGTTTGCATGCGATAAAATTCATTATCTCTTTGGGAAAAACTTTGTAATGCATATACCTTACCCTCCATTGATATTCCGATATACTAATTGTAATTGAAAGATTTGATGGGACTACTTGCCAACTGCTCTAAAAGCTTAAGCTATTAGAAGAATGCGTGGTTTAATATTTATATATTCCAATACTCCCCTTCACGCTTAATCTGGTCTTTTAACTAATACTAAGCGTGGACATATTTATTGGGGAGGCAAAGAGGAACCTGGAAAGATTTGAACTCAGGATTTCATGCTCTAATACCATGTTAGAAAGTCCAACCCAAAAGCTTAAGCCATTAGGTGGAGGGAGACCACATGAATATAAATAGCATACAAGACCCATTCACAATCGATGTGGGACAATAACTACAATAACTTCAATACCCCCTCTCACGTGCAAACCGGATTACGAGCGGCACGTGAAAATTGACTAATAGGACGTGGACCCACATACGCGGAAAAGAATAATACTGGCTCTAATATCATGAAAGATTTGATGAGACTACTTGCCAATTGCTCTAAAAGCTTAAGTTATTAGAAAAACTGCGTGGTTTAATATTTTTATATAACAACAGTAATGATGAAGAAAGAAAAGTCTAAGGTCCGAGCAGGCACAACGACGCAATTTTCAAGGGTGTCTCAATGCGTTGATGTTAGGGTGAGTTAACAGAAGCAAGGCTTCTCCATTCCTCAAGATCACTTGTAGTAATTGTGTTATCTAAAAGCTCGTCTGACTAAATGTTGTTACGTCTGTTAACTTTTCCAGCCCTCTACAGCACCATACCCAGTTCTGTTTGACTACTAATTAGGAAACCTACCCCCCTCTCTCTCTCTCTCTCTCGCCTGCACATGCATGCACCCATCTGCGAATTGTGGCATTAGGAGTTGTTCTTTCCTTCCTTTCTTGTGAATATATGCATTTTCATTGTCGTTAGATATTGGAACGTAGGGGCATTTGAAATCTGTTTCCTGGAGAGTAATTCAGTCCATATTATGCCTTGTAATGCCATTTACATATAAATCACTAGTGTTTTCAGAAACATCTCGTCTGATATGAGAAACTGAAGTAGGGGTGTAAACATGGTCCTAGTGATTTGACAAGTTCATATCTTTCATCATTTGAACCACTGACAAGATGTTTGCTAATGGAGCTGCTGTTCTTGTCATAGCAGAACACAGAAGACCCATAAACGAGCCAACTCTCTCTATTCTCTTGCTGAATTATTTTGTGTTATGCAGTATCTAGATGGTTGGGTCATATTTGCCGAGTACGCAAGGCCCCGGCCACCACCTACCTCACCTCCAAACAACGGGTTTCCTTCATACAGTCATCAATGAGTTTTTTTCTTCCAATGCTGGTACTTCCGCCACGCCAACAGCTGATCAGCCTTTGAGGGTGTAGTATCTCTGGCAACTATAGCCTTGTATGAGGGAAGGAACAATCACTGAAATGGAGGCTAACACTTTCGAAAGGGAAGAGTCTGTTTATCTGCTAAATTTCTTATTTGCTGTAATCTTGTGATCTTTTCTTGCATATGAGCCCAAAAAATCAATGGAAGGTTTTCCCATTACATGTATCCGAAAGAGTTTCATTGGATGTACATATGTCCCAATTGCAAAGCTCAGTTTTTTTTTTTTTCTACAGTAGTCGTCGCTACAAAAAAGAAAAGAAAAGAAATTTCTATGGTATAAGAGGAAACAAAGAAAAGTTCTGAGTATTATCTTCCCACTCCCGACATTCCAAAGGAAAGGTAGGATCTGTTAGGAGTATAACGTGACCATTTATGTTTTCTTGCATCAACAAAGTTCAACGAGAAAATGATTCAAGTGATGGAATAAGAACGTACACATAGTATAGTCGATTGGCTATCTTTGGACAAAAATGTCACGCGACAGTTACGAAAGATCAGTTGAAATTTCTCTTACATACTCAACCTTTTACCTTCCCTCTCAAGATCTACTGACGGGATACAAACTTTCTTCGGAGACGTCGCTGTTCGTCAACGTAATGTCGCCCCCGCGGGTGGGGTTGTGCATCTGGGAATGATGATCTGGCTCGAGCATCATGAGTCACCTTATTATTTGTCACTAGCTGGTGCTATGTGTGTGGCCTGAACTTGGCCAACACGAAGTCACCTTATTCAGGTTTCGGAATATAGAGCGCAAATGATGCATTGCCCTCTCTCGGATCCGGATCGTTTGTCCTTGAGATCCGAGCCGTCCATCTGGAATAATTTTTTGGGTTTTTTTATTTTTTATTTTTTTAGTAATAATCTGGACCGTCTATTCATAATACGAATGGCCCGGATTCCAAGAGCAGGGCTTGCCCTTCTGTGGAAAGTGCAGACAATCCATTTTGCTCTCACGGAAGCAATGAGAAGAAGCAACAGAGAAAAAAGAGAGAAGAAGCTCTCAAAATGATTGATGGTAACATAAACAAGTGGGATATTTAGACTCATTTTGTTTCGTGAAAAATGAAGCGTTTCTAGAAAATATTTTCTAGAAAGTTGTTTTCCAGGAAAATAGTTTTATTTTTCGGTGTTGGATGAAATTTGAAAATGAATTGGAAAATATTTTTTGCCTTTTGGTGAGTAAAATCAATTTCCATCGCGCATAAATTTTTTTTTAAATTTTTTTTTTCATTTCTAACTTTTTTAAATTTGGATTTTTTCTTTTTTAATTTCATTTTTTCTTTTCTCTTTCTTCCTCCTCCCTCCTTCCTACGTCGCTGCTCCTTCCTCCGCTGCTCCTACCTCAGCCCGGCCATTGGTTGCGACTCAGCCCGGTAAGCACGAGGCTTGGCAGGTCTCGACGAGTCTTGAGCTCGGCCTCGATCGAAGCCAGTGAGCGAACGGCCACGGTTGGTGAGCTAAGCTCGGCCGAACTCAAAGCTGGCAAGCGAGCAGTCACGGCTGGAGAGCGAGGAAGTTAAAGGCGGAGGCGACCTTGGCGATGTACTCGGCGGCTTCAAGGAATGGCTCCACCGTCACACGCTTGTGGCGGCGGTGAGGGCACGAGGTCGGCCAAGCTCGAGAACGGCGCATTTTCATTAATTTAAGAAGGTTTTGTCTGTTGACCGAAAAATATTTTCCGTTTGTCGCGACCTAAAAAATAAAGTTTCAGGCTAATGGATTATCATGTTAATTATTTAACTAACCTAACTCGAACTCTCCCAAGTCCATACCAAATCGCAACTTAAGGTTCAATTGATTAACATGCAATATATTTTGAATTTGGAGTCGCCACTAATCGTTTGTGGTAGGTCGATTAGAAATCTAAATAAAATAGCGGGAGAACTATTTTATTCATACGAACCAGAGGTTAAAAGTCCGGAGAATTGATTACGCTAGATTGCTCTAACGCCCTTTCGGTACCATTTTATTTCATGAAAAATCATTTGAGAAGGCAATATTAATTGATTTTAACCTAAGTCACTAACAAAGGTTATCATGCGGGTGCACAATTAATTAATGGAACATCTAGAAGTCACTAGACGACATGCAAATTAAACGAATGTACAAATGAGACCATGATTTAATTAAATTAACTACATGACACGTAATTTAATTAAATCAAGTCATGCAATTCTAATATGCAATTAAAGCTAAAATGCAACCTAATATGACATGGCAGAATGACGTGGCATAGATGATATGGCATAGATGACGTGGCAAAGATTACATGGCATAGATGACGTGGCAAAGATGATTTGGCATAGATGACGTGGCAAAGTTGACATGGCATAGATGACGTGGCAAAGTTAACATGGCATATATGACATAGCGAGGGTGAATGACTTTTTTATTTATTTATTTTCGGATGAATTTATTTCCTAAAATAGAATTATGCCAAAACAATAGTTATCTTACATATTTTAGAGTTTAAATTGACCTAAACCCTAATATATTAAAGATATGATGTTTTAAACATGAAATTCTATTTAAACGTGCAATTTATATCCTAAAATGCAATCTAATCTAATTATTTACAAAAAGGATTAGATATGCAATTACCTACATGATGAGGCGCCTCAGAGTACTTTGCTTTCTCAGTCCCACAATCTCATCACATTAGCGTGTTTCACTTCAAAGCATATCTTATATGTTTTCAAACAGATGAGGCACCACGATAGATAACCACGCACATTGTTACAAGAGGAAAAATTAAGCATCTAAACACAATTCCAGTTTTATCTCGAGATGACACGCCTTATCATAACAGATATTCACAATCAACCTAACAATATCATCTAGGCAAGCAGCAATCATTAGCACATCACCGTGCTCGCCCCAAGAACAACAACCAACAAGCAGCAAGCCCACCCGGCTCATCCATAAACAATTCCGTACGCCATCTCAACCATCAAGTTTCACACCTCAATCAACACGATGGCTTATCAAAGGAAAACATCCAGTCGCGTCCAGATTTTCTAATAAAAGGTTAGGAAACACTCACCTTGGTTTCCACGAGCTATTTAACACTCCGAGCCTCTTGAAAAAACCCGAACCTGGCACGTTCCTAAGCTGTCCAAAAACGGAACAGCAACCTTACTTAGAAAACAGTCGCCGATTCATCAATTTCACCTTCCAAACTCTAGTTTCACACATCATACTCCTCATAGACCGTTCAATTAACACTCTAGCGTAATATAATCACAAAAACTCAGCACAGCGACTACTCCACAGCCCCTAAACAGAATCGAAAATTACATGGCAGAGCAGAGTGAAGCGGTTCTGGTTTTTCTCACCCAAATCAGTCCAAAAACTCACTTTAAACACCAATTCTTTAACAATCGAACCTATTGGAACCTTAATCGATGTATTTTAGTGTTCCACAGAAAGTTTGGCAGCCAACCAACCTAATTTGGACCTCTAAATAGCCCAATCACAACCGCGACACAAGCTGTCCAGTTTACCCCCAACAGAAACTCTTCAATCAAAGCCTCACAACCCAAAATGTTTCCAAAACAATCGGTAGCCCTAGAACCACAGTACGTAGCCCAACCTGTAAGGAGACTAACGCCGCAAATTTCATCCAAAAAGACGTCCGAATGAGTAAGTTATGGCCACTCTACCTCAGATCGCTCAGAATCCGTCGACAAAACTTGTCGGGGCTGGCCGGAACAACTCAAACCCTCTTTTGCCGTGATTCCAGTTGGAGAATGTCGGGAAAAGATCGAACTTAAAGATAGGTACGGGCTCGTCGGCTGGAAGTCACCGGGAGGGGCCACCGAGAGGAACGACTCCGGCGAGCAGGGGTGGACGAACCGCGGGCTGCTTCTGTTCGCGGAAGGAAAGAAGAAAAAAAAAACGCAGAGAAGGAGGAGGAAGAAGAGTCGCGGTCGATCAGCAGAGGAGAAAAACAAAAGAGAGAGATGGTCTTGGTCTACTTTGGTCAAGCCTCAATAATTCACTAGTGGGTAATTAATACCAAAGCTCCCAAATGGTGACACTTGTCTCTTTAGGTAAAATATCCAAAAATTCCTCCTCACACTTCCTCATATAATCGGCAGCTACATGAATGGGTTAGATTTCCAAAACGCCCTCGTCCAAATAATGAAGCAATGAAACGGTCTTTTCACATTTTTCGCCTGAAAATCAAAATTTCCGCTAATCCTTCATTTTTTTACCGGCGTCGTTCAATCCAAAATACTTGTCACAATCTTCATTTCCATTTTTCTATTCCCGAGACCCCATATCGTGGTCGATCTCTCAATGTCGTAATTTCGATTTATCTCGAACTAACGGGCGGCTTTTGCGGACGCTACGCGTATCGACTCGGTGATTTTATCACACTTAGGAAAACTTAAGTGCGGCAATTTTGGTTGTCATGTAATCGCAAGAGTTTATTACTAGCCCTGACGGCCGCGATCGTCATAAATCGATCTAGGAAAAATTCACAAATCATACGTTGGTTAAGCGGCATCACCCGCGTTCCAATCGTATAACACTAGCAACGGGTTCTTTAATCGTTTTCTGATCGGCCTCGGTTCTAAATATCCCTCGACGATCCTTATGGTCAAAATGCCGTTTTCTCATCGAATTTCCCAGGTCCACGTATCTCGTCGCGCGTTAGCCTTCCCCCTTTGGTTAGTTAACTCGTGACTGATCAGGTCCGAGCGAGATATAACTGAAATACTTCAATAGACATCTTACAATTTAAGGTCTCAGAATGACAGGAAAAATCAGAGTGTCACAACTCTTCCCCCCTTACAAAAATTTCGTCCTTGAAATTTGTTACAAACCACTATCCAAAAAAATGGGGGTATTGACGCCTCATCGCCTCTTCGCCTCTTCGTTCTCCCACGTAGCACCTTCAGTTCCATGGTGTTCCCAGACTACTTTGACTAGCGATAACTTCTTGTTCCTCAAAACGTGCTCCTTATATTCTTCAATCCTGATAGGTCTTTCCACATACGAGACTTTGTCGTCCAATTCTATGGTCTCGTAGTCCAAAACATGCGTCGGGTCTGGCTCGTACTTCCGTAGCATCGACACATGAAACACATTATGCACTTGAGACAGATTTGGTGGCAAAGCCAGTCGGTAAGCTAAGGTCCCAATTCGTTCCAAAATCTCAAATGGTCCTATATATCTCGGACTCAACTTCCCTTTCTTTCCAAATCGAGAAATACCTCTCATAGGTGATATCTTAAAAAAAAAAAAACATGATTGCCCACTTGAAACTCCAAAGGCTTGCGCCGCTTATCTGCGTAACTCTTTTGGCGACTTTGCGCGGTTTTTAATCTATCTCTGATTACCTTCACTGCTTCAACGAATTGTTCTACCAATTATGGCCCGGTGATACTCCTTTCTCCCACTTCATCCCAACACAGCGGAGTTCTGCGGGCTCTTCCATACAATGCCTCAAATGGTGCCATTCTAATACTTTGCTGATAACTGTTGTTATATGCGAACTCTACTAAATGCAAGTGACTTTTCCATCCGCCTTTAAAATCTATAACACATGCCCGCAGCATGTCCTTGAGCGTTTGAATTGTCCTTTCTGATTGTCCATCGGTTTGTGGATGATACGCCGTGCTAAATTGCAATCGAGTTCCCAAGGCGTCCTGAAGACTTTTCCAGAAATTACCCGTAAACTTCGGATCTCGATCCGACGTAATCGCACTATGTGTCGCATGTACAACTCAGCATACTTGTCCATTGCAAAATCCTTTTTCACAGGAATGAAGTGCGCCGACTTAGTTAATCTATCCACGACTACCCAAATTGAATCATGTCCCTTTTGACTCCGTGGTAGTCCCATAACGAAATCCATTGTGATGTGTTCCCATTTCCATTCCGAAATTTCCAAAGGCTGAAGTAATCCGCCAGGTTTACAATGCTGTGCCTTTACCAGTTGGCAAGTTAGGCACCTTGCCACATACCTTGCTACGTCCACTTTCATATTGTTCCACCAATAGTGCTGTCGCAAGTTCTGATACATTTTCGTACTACCCGGGTGGATACTATAGTTACTTCGGTGAGCTTCAAACAAAACCTTTTCCTTAAGCTCTTCATCATTAGGCACGCAAAGACGTCCACGGAATTTTAAGATTCCTTCCTCAGTTACCTGAAAATCTTCTTTCCTCTTCGTCACATCCATACTAAGAATTTTCTGTATTTCAGGATCCGTAGCCTGCAAAACCTTTATTCTTTCCCAAATTTCCGGTTCAATCCTCAAAGTCGCTACCAAACTTGTCAATTGGCTCACTTCCAATTTAAACTTCGAATCTCTCAATCCTTCAAGTACATACCATCCTCTAACCATCAAGTACGCGATACTAGACTTCCGGCTGAGTGCATCGGCAACTCTATTCGCCTTCCCAGGATGGTACAAAATGTCGCAATCATAGTCCTTAAGCAACTCCATCCATCGACGTTGTCTCATATTCAACTCTTTCTGGGAAAACAAATATTTTAAGCTCTGATGGTCCGTATAAATTTGAAACCGTTCACCACATAAGTAGTGCCTCTAGATTTTTAGAGCGAAAACAATCGCAGCCAGTTCCAAGTCGTACGTCGGGTAATTTAACTCGTGGGGTCTCAGCTGTCTTGAAGCATACTCTACTACCCTTCCATACTGCATTAGTACGCATCCCAAACCTTTAAATGACGCGTCGCTATAGATTTCGAAACCTCAAAGTCCAGAAGGTATGGTAAGAATTGGTGCGGTTGTCAAACGGTGCTTAAGTTCTCGAAAATTCCTTTCACACTTATCCATCCATTCAAACTTCGTAGACTTCTTAGTCAGCTGCGTCAATGCCATGGCTATGGACGAAAACTTTTCCACAAAGCGCCTATAATAACCAGCCAATCCTAGAAAACTTCGAACCTCAGTAACTGTCGTTGGTCTAGGCCAATTTATCACTGCCTCTATTTTTGCAGGGTCCACAGAAATCCCTTCTCCAGATACTATATGCCCGAGAAATGCAACCTTGTTCAACCAAAACTCACATTTACTAAATTTGGCATAAAGTGAGTGTTCCCTCAAAGTCTGCAAAACAATCCTCAAATGCTTTTCATGTTCTTCGTTACTTCGGGAGTAAATTAGAATGTCATCAATAAACACTATAACGAAATGATCGAGATACTCCTTAAATACTCGATGTATCATATCCATAAATGCAGCTGGAGCATTCGTCAAGCCAAAAGGCATCACTGCAATTCATAGTGTCCATATCTCGTCCTGAAAGCTGTTTTCGGAATATCCTCCTGCTTTATCTTTAACTGATGGTACCCCCGTTCTCAAGTCAATTTTTGAAAACACTGAGGCTCCCTGAAGCTGATCGAACAGGTCATCGATCCTTGGCAGCGGATAGTTGTTCTTAACAGTCACCTGGTTCAATTGCTTGTAATCTATACATAGACGCAAGGATCCATCTTTCTTTCTCACAAGTAACACTGGCGCTCCCCACGGTGAAGCACTAGGCCCAATGAATCCCTTATCGAGCAGCTCTTGTAACTGTACTTTCAACTCCTTCAGCTTCGATAACACCATTCTATAAGGTGCCTTAGAAATTGACTCCGTACCAGGTGCTAATTCGATCACAAACTCAATTTCCCGCTCGGGTGGTAATCCAGGTAATTCTTGAGGAAACACATCGGGAAATTCACGTACTACGTTTATATTGTCCAATTTCGGCTCCTCGACCGCCACATCAGCTACCGCCGCCAAGTAGGCTCTACATCCCTCATCTAGCAACTTGGTCGCTTCGAGCGATGAAACCAAAGGAATGGAAGTTCCTCCACGACCTCCCTTAAACTCAAAACTAGGACGGCCATCCGGAGAAAAACGAATTACTCTACTACTACAATCAACCACGGCCTTTTGTTTGCCCAACCAATCCATCCCTACAATCACGTCAAAGTCGTACATGGGTAACACGGCCAAGTCTATATTTCCTTCGTTACTACCAATGGTTATCTTGCAGTTTTCACAGCCTAACGAGACCAACACATTATCCTTCAACGGAGCAGCAACAAGCAACGACACATTCAACGGTTTCAACTTCATATTAACCAAGTCAGCAAATTGAGCAGATACAAAGGAATGCGAAGCACCAGGGTCAAACAACGCATAAGCAGCTTGGTCGCACAAATAGATCATACCTGTGACCACACCTGGCGCATTCTCTGCCTCGCCTCTCGCCACTGCGTAAACTCACCCTTGGGCTGGTGGTCGATTCTGTTCAGTCTGTGGGACAACCGCTGGGGGTCTTACTTGTGGCCTCGGTCCTTGGGGTCTTGGTCCAGGAACTTGATTAGGACAGGTCCTCATTTGGTGGCCTAACTGTCCACACTTAAAACACGCGTCCGTCCTAGTCGGACAAGGTCCGGTTCCATGCCTTCTTCCACAGAGACGACAATTCCAGTTAGACGGATGTGGAGGTTTCGCAATATTCCTTCTAATAGGCGGAACAAATCGCCTCGCATTAGTCATTGGCCTCTTACCCAGTTGGCGATTATCTCGAAAAGGGGTAAATCGCGATCCAGACGCGGTTGATCTTTCTTTCATATCCCGTTCTATCATCTGACTTCTCTCGTAAATCCCCTTATAAGTTCTCAAATTCACTGTCACCAACTGACTACGAAGTTCGGGTCGTAACCCGTCCCGAAACCTTCGCGCCTTCTCCAGCGGATCCTCAATATAACGTGGCGCATATCTTGACAATCTAGCAAACTTCACCTTATACTGATCTACAGTCAAATGCCCTTGGCGCAAATTCTGGAACTCCACTAACTTACTCTCTCGTGCCGTTTCTGAAAAGTACTTGTCATTAAAGGCAGTAGTAAAGGTAGTCCAGTTCAAAGCAGTGCCTTCAGGAAAAAGTCCATCCTTGGTAGCATTCCACCAATCGTTCGCGGTACCCTCCAACTGGTACACCTCTAGGAGCACCTTTTCCTCATCATTGCATTTCAACACGCTAAAGGTCTTCTCAAGTTTCTCTATCCACCTAGGCGCCAACTCGGGGTCGCCAGTCCCATTAAACGAAAGAGGCTTCAATTTCACAAACTGCTCCACTAACTGGCCCATATCCCTAGGTACGATAGCATTACCTGATACACCACCTACTCCCACACTTTGGCCAGCGTTAACATTAACTTGGACATTACCGGTCCCAGCGCCTTGGCCACTATACCACTACCACCACCCTCTGCATTAGTACCTATCGCCACATTTACTACAGTCAAAGCGGTTCCCACGGCCTGGGTGATAGCAGCATCTCTATCCTGGGCCTGTCTATCTATCAAATTACCAATTCGTTACAGGGCTCTCAACACATCTCCCATCCCCGGATTATCTGCCGCAGGTGGCCTCAAACTAGAAGCCCTAACGCTGGATCTTTTACGCCTAACAGGTCGTTCGCTCATTTTTAAACTTCCTACACCACTCAAATTCCATAACGAATTAAAACTTAACTCCATCATTCCCAACTAGTAGTTCTATGCTACACAACAGGTAACATCCATGGATCTAGCAATATCACCTAGAGGGGGGTGAATAGGTGATTCTGAATATAATTGAAATTTCTTGTGGAATAAAAAATAATTCAGTGTACGATTAGAATCAGGAACAACATAACAGTGTGCAAAAAGTCTAAACACAAAAGTAAGAGTTTAGAGTAGAGAATATTGCACACGATGATTATAGTGGTTCGGCTTAGATTAAGCCTACGTCCACTCTCCCACGATGACAGCCGATCGGCTGGATTTCACTATGAAGAATCACGAGAATTACAAACACTCAATCACTTGATTTTTCTCTCTCACAGATTTTCACAATGAATAGGATTTTTGGTACATAGAATATTTTCGGATAGAACTCAGATTATGCTTGCACTTTGGATTGTTGTTCCCCCTCTCTCTTTAGTCCATCATGGTTCTTCTTTTATACTTCCCTGCCTCCAAACTAGCCGTTGGATTCCCGGCCAAGGGATCGCTCTTCAATCTTTGATTGGACGTCATCAATCGTGATTGAACGAGACTGTATCTTCAGAAGATATGTAGATCGTTGAGTGAGATATTGAACCCTTCTGATTTAGTCGCCCATACAACTAAATCTCCAGCTTCCATAAGTGTGATAAGTCTGAGTTGGTTCCCGAAAGAATATTCCTTAGAAGATGATATCCCAATGTAGAAGGTCCCTTGATTGATTGGAAGGGATATCGGGGTAATCGAATATCACAAGCTTTCCTTAGGAATCTTGCCTTGATCAGAAACCTGCCATACGTGGGTCTTCATGTTTTGCAAATGCAGAAACTGATCTTTCTTGGGTTTCGTCTTAGAATAGATTTGTTTCTTACTTGATCAGTTGACATGGAATGGTAATACGGGGATTTGATGCGATCCATCCGTCACTGTTTAGATCGTCAGAAGCACTTCCATCTGACCTTTCGTCAGAAGCACTTCCATCTGACCCTTAGTCAGAAGCACTTCTATCTGACCCTTCGTCAGAAGCACTTCCATCTGACCCTTCGTCCACGCGATAGAATTAGATCCACTCAACCTGCTGCTTACACATTCTTTCTGCATCACAGAACGTTATACAATTTCTCTCGATAGTTTTGTCAGAATTAAAATATAGGAGAATTTCCACAACAATCTCCCCCCTTTTGATGGTGACAAAACTACTCTTATTATAGATACATATATGTAAATTTAAAGATTTTAAACAGTGACAAAAATGAGTAATCATCCAATTTGCTCCTGTAGGTAATCATCATTAGAGATCTTGTACTGAAAATACTCCTGTAGGAAAACATGATCAGAGTATAGATGCATAATCAGAGTATAAACAGAGTGTAGGTATCTATCAGAGTATGGTTATCCTGCACAAGAATAAACTCTTCTCCCCCTTTCTGAATTGGAGTATAATCAGAGGTATGTAATCAGAGTATAAATAGCGTATAGATATCTCTGCTCAAGATGATATCAATCCCTGTACAAAATGGATATCAACTCGTCTCCCCCTTTTTGTCAACATCAGAAAGATTGTATAAAGTTAAAAAATTGAATCGAGTCAATGTTAAACAAATAGAGTAAATGTTGTATCATAGCAAAGAGCAACTTTTGGTCCAAAAAAAAAAAATAAAACTAAGAAGATGTGGGTGGAGGCATTTTTGAAGAAAATGGATGATCTTCAGGCTCGTTATCAGCCTCCACTGGGGAAGGTCCTTCAGAGCTTCTTCCCATTTGCTGAGCACGGCTTCTAACAGCATGAGATGAAGGCAGTTCTGAATCTGTTCTGTCAGTTCTGACTAGTGTGTAGGTAGGCATGTTTGTGACCTCAGCACAAAACATTCTGCTATATAGATCAATTGACTTCTCTAACTTGTTCACCTGGCTAGTCATACCCTACAACTTCCTATCGATCTTCTGTTCAAAAGTCTGCAGTTTCTGATCTAACCTTGTTTCCATAGCAGCCAGAGTCTGAAGAAGGATATGTTGAAGATTTTCAAAGTGTCCTTGAAGGTCCACTTGTAGTTCTGTAAGAGCAGGTTCTTGATATGAGGTGTCAATCCCTTTTGTAGCTAAATTCTCCCCCTCAGTTTGTGCTTTAAGAAAAGCTTGAGAGGCAAACACTTCAGTGAGAAAGACATCAGATGTTGCAGGCAAGGGCTCCCTATGAGTTTGAGCCTTCTTCCCTTTAGCTCGTAAGCTGGGTACAGATTCTACATCTTCATCAATGTCCATTGGTATGGACTGAGCACTCGAGAGTTGATTTTCTCGTGCAATAGCCGAAGCCAAGCTTGTAGCAGCTTTGTGAATTGTTTGTCTGGTGGAGGATACAGAATAAGCCTCAATGTCATCTGGCTCTTTCTCCTGCTCTTTTGAGGCCAACTTAGCTAGGACTTGTACTAGCAACTGCTCATGATCAAAATTGACAAGGGTATTGTCATACTCTATTTCATCTTCAATTTTGGCAGCATGCTCCTCATTCCACATTGTGAGGAATTCTTCCTCAGTCAGATCACAAGGATATACAAACTTTTCTTTTGGTTGTGTTTCTGTTTCATCTCCTCATTCCTCATTCCTTTCGGCACTATGATCCCCAGATTCACCTTCTTCATCTGATCCACCTCGAGATTGTGTAGCTTCAGAGTCATACTCCCATGTTCCTTCTTCACTTGCCTCTGAGTCCTTATCAGTTGAGCTGTCTTTTTGTTGTCCCTTGACAGCCATAACTTTTCTCCTCTTAGGAGATTTCTTCTTGGACTCATCCTCGAAATCCACAATGACTGGTTCATTGTTCTTTGTCCTCCATCCAGTAGGAGTCATCTTGTATCCCATCTTTGTCACCATAGTTTCACCAGCAGTCATCAGAGGGATATCTTGTTTGACAAGAGAGCTCAAACCTTCGATCTTGAAATGATCCATTATTCTGTAGATCAAAGCAGCATAAGGTAGTTGTCCCTTTGGCTTGAGAACAGACCTGTACATATGTAATAGGACTGTGTGAGCAAAAGAAATTATCTTTCCTGTCAAGATGCCCCACAACAGTTTTGCCTCATACTTCGAGATGTCTGTTTTAGAGGCTGCCTTGGGTCTAAGACATTCAATGATCACCTTGTGCATCATGATGTGTTTTAAGGGAAAGTCACTGTAGGCAATATGCGACTTCGATTCCCTTGAGAAGCTTGATTTTCCAGTTAGGAAGCAAAAGGCTTCCTAGAGGTATGAAATCTCTCTTTCTAGTTCCCATGATAGATGCCAATTCATCAACAGTCAAAATATACTGCTTTCTTTTCATCGTGAAAGCCAAGGAGTTGAAGTTGACAAACTGAATATTTGAGTAGAAGTAGGCTACCAGATCAGGAAAGGTATAGCCCCTATGCGTTATGAATTGATCTATCTTCACCTTTTGTAGATGCTTCCTCAGATAAATGCCGTTACTATCAAAGTACTTTAACTCAAATACCCTGTGAGGTATAACACCTCTCTGTTTCATGAATTTAAACTTGTCTTTGTGAGCCTGATTCTGGAACATGAGATCAGGAAAGCTTTTATCCACATTAAACCCGATATTCTTCACAAAATCATTGAACAGAATGTCATCATCATCTTCAACCTTTGCCCTAGTTCCGCCAGGTCTTATAGGGGATGGTTTTCTTGACTTCGAACTAGGCTATGCCATTTTCGCTTTTCCTTTTCTAGATGCCGATTCAGGTTTTTCTACAGCAATTGGATCAACTATTTTTCCAGGTAAACAAATAAACTCGAGCAGTTCACCTTCACTTTCGAACTGATGAGCATTCAGCAATCTTCTAAGTTCATTGCTAGAATCCCCTACTGCCTTAATACTATCGTACATTGGCTTAATAGAATCTGCCATTGCTTCTTTTCCTTCAAAAGCAGATAGAGACAAACCTTTTGCTAATCGAAATGCCTTATGCTGTTCGTTGATTTGGGTTTCCGTAGGTTCGGCGCTGCTTGCAGTTGAGGCGGAAAACTTTCTCTTCAACTGAGGAGTCTTCTTCGAGTCGGAGGCTGATTTTGGAGCCATTGATACGTAGAAAGTTTGAAACTTTGGATGAAAGAGTGTTGTTTTGAGGAAGAAATCGAGAGCGAGAGATCTTGAATACGGTTTTAGGGTTTCGATTTGAGAGAGATTTGAAAATGAGAGAACAGAGGTGACGGTTCGGTGATTTATAAAAGAGGCGGTTATTTTTGGAAACAAAATCAATAAAAGAAAATTTTGATCTTCTAAAAAGAAATAAAAGAATTTCTTTAACAAATCAATTAATCACCATCAATCAGATATTCGGAGATATATATTCATATGAGAAACTTACCTTCAAGAGAATTTTAAGAGTTAACAGACCTTGATTTATGAACTTTTCCAAAAAGATGTGAATTTCTTCTTACGCGCCTTTTAGCGTTCCTTCTGACGTTCATTCTGACGCTCCTTCTGACGCTCCTTCTAACGTTCCTTCTGACGCTCCTTCTGACGTTCCTTCCAATGCTCCTTCTGACGCTCCTTCTGACGTTCCTTCTGATGCTCCTGTCGCGACCACCTCTCGTGCGGAGCGGGCTATCTAAAGGGCTAGCGAGGGTTAATGGGCCGTCCGATGTTGCATGATCGGATGCGGGCCTCTCCCAAGGTCCATTACCCAAATCGCAACTGCTGGATAAACGTGATCGACCTTCAGTACGGTCTAGTGACATGTGATGAGTGTTCACGCCAAGGAGTCGCCACCAATCGTTTCATGGAGGGTACGATCGGAAACCCTATCGAATAGTTGGGAGTGGTCTATTCGATTATGTGGAAACCAGAGAAGTGGGTTCGGGGACTTAGTTACGCCAACTGTCAGAGTTGACGCCCTTTCGGTACCTAAGCTGAATGGTTTATTTGATCCTAGGATTTCATACGGACGAGTGGTGTACAAATCCTAAATCTAGGAGTTCATGCAGATGGGAAATGCTACCCTATCAATCACAATCAATAGAAATAAGTGCGCAAATCAAGGATCCAGTACATGCGGATAAAACACATGAAAGCAGCATGGCATCCCTAATGAGGCCCTATTAGCCTAGAGAAATATCAATCAAGGATTGAGAGTGATTTGGACATGATTCGCCCATGAGGGGGAGAATCGTGATTTTGAATAATTCGGCGAAACTTTACCCTTGAAAGGGTAAATTTGTCATTTTAGATGAATGGGGAAGTGAAAGGACAGGGAAAATAGGATTGGCTATCAATCCAATCCATTTCCTATTTTTAGGGAATTTCCAGGATTTTTCTGGAATTTAAAAGTGATTTTACTCTCGGAAGGGTAAAATCGTCATTTTGGACAAAGATGAGAACTGAAAATCCTAAATATTAGGGCTGGTCGTCCACCTGACACGAACCCTAACTTTAAGCAATTTTCAGAACTCGATTGAGACAAGAAAGATGATTTTCCCATTGAGGGGGCAAAATCGTCATTTTGAGGAAAGGAGCGGGACTCGAAAAACCCAAATCTAAGAATTGGTCGCCTACTCGACCCTAATTCTTACTTTGGCATTATCGATTTTATCATATGCACACAACAAAGGTGACTTACCCTTAAAGAGTAATGTCGTCAAGTCTCAGAAGATCGGATAAGAAAGCCCAAAAATAGGGTTGACCAGTTGTCTGTGGTCAACCCTCGATCTTTGGGAGTTTCAAGAATACCTAGGATTTTTCACAATTTTTCTACAATTTTTTGGAATTTTCTGGAATTTTCTGGAATTTTTTGGATTTTCTAAGATTTTTCTGATTTTTTTTTATTTTTAAAAATCATTTTTTGATTTTTTATTAAAAAAATGTTATTCGGACCGGGTTGACCCGACCCACTCGGGTCGGAACCCGGCCCAGACCCGGACTCGCGAAATCAAACACGCCAAAATGACGCCGTTTCCCATTTTTTATTTTTCTGATTATTCGGCTTTGATCTGACGGTCCCTCATGGACCACGTGGCTAATCCACGATCTTTGGATTGACTTACCAAATCCTATGGTTCAGATTGATTGAAGACTTGACCAGGGCCGCCCGGTCTAATTACTTAAACCTACGGCCGTGATTAGAACATGGGATTTGATCTGGACCGTCCATTCTCATTAACTCAAAACGACGTCGCCTGACCATTCACCTAAACGGCGCCGTTTCTGTTATGATTGATTTTTCGATTAAAACTTTTTTGGGATAATCCTAATTTCTAATCGAACGGCCACCATTTATTAGACTCGATTAACCTGAGCCGTTGGATCTACCTATTCGAATAACAAACCCCCCAACGGCCTGCTGACTAATCATACACGTGGACCAATGGTCGAGCGCCAACTAGGAGTTTGACCCGCTGACCATGACACGTCATCTTCGTCTTCAACCTCCCGACTCTGAGGGAGCGAACGGCTATGCTTCTCCGGCGACGATCCGACGGTTGATGAAATCGCACGATACCAACGCCAATCGACTCGAAATCGCCTCTAGTCTAACATATCTAAGAATCGAAGCATATAATTCGCGGAATCAGGAGTATCAAGC
Source organism: Rhodomyrtus psidioides (assembly GCA_021437785.1). Lineage (NCBI taxonomy): Eukaryota > Viridiplantae > Streptophyta > Magnoliopsida > Myrtales > Myrtaceae > Rhodomyrtus > Rhodomyrtus psidioides. Next base: position 3,280,065 of record JAILYB010000015.1, on the reverse strand, counting down.
AGAGCGCCGAGTACGGCCATGGTAGTTCGATTACTTGATTAACATAAAATCATTGCAATTCCATCCCAGGATAGCATTAATGGATGCTCAGGAGACTTACCTCGAGCTCCGATTGAGCTCGCTCGGCCCAGATTTGGCTGGGCAAGTATGAACAGTACTCGGCAATGGAGGCTGGGATTGGGAGACTCAATTCAGGGTGTTTAAGCAAGGTCGATGCAAAAAAGATATGCGACGATGGTCAGTGATATCCAAGGAGCGAAACACACACGCTAAATGCAAGAATTATTGCCAGAAATGAAGTTCGCCATTGAAGCTCAGTGTAGAATTCGAAGCTCTGGCACACCTGTTTTCGTGGGTTTCACGTGCACGGCTGACGGCGATCGACTCAGGGGACTTTGGACGACCTCTTGACGACCTCGTGGAGCTTTGGTTTAGCCTCGGAAGGCCTAACCGGCGCTCTGCAATTTGAGCTCCAACCTTCGACCACCGCGAGGGAAGGTGAGCTCTTTCTCTCTCTTTCTTTCTTTCTCTCGATTCAGTTCTCTCTTCTCCAACTGAATCTTCCAACCTCTTCAACTGAAAGTCCCCACAGGCTTTTATAGCCCTTTGAGTTTTGGCGCCGAATCGGGGGACGGCCAGCTGACTTGAACGGCACGTGCCATCACGTGATTTTAGGTCCAAACGGCGTCGGGGAGGATGGGTGAATCGTCTAACTCCATTTGGTTCTCCAGCGGGCTTCCTTTCACGCGAATTTGGCGTGAATTTTTCCTGCGTTTGATGTCTGTTGACTTTTGCAGGTGTACAGGTTTGACTATCCTCGCCGGAGCCCGTCCTGCGGCCATTTGCCTTGCGGCCGGTCTTGATCGAAAGGTGTTGAAGTAAGGGACAAGACGCCCACCTTTTCCCTTTCAATTAGTCGCGAATTGCCCTTCAATTTCTTGATTAAAATCGGCTCAGGACTGTTCCTCTGCGCGAGGAAGAAGATGATACTGTAGCAGACCGGTTCGACCGGCGGTCTGACCGGTCCGAACCGGTTCCGACTCACCATTTTTCAAATTAAACCCAAATTAATGGGAAAAGTTTACAATTGAGCCACAGAATCGAATCTAGGGCATGGATTTTATCTAGAAATGTGGTTTTGCCCAAAAGTTTTCATCAATTTCTACAAAACCCCCAAATTCCCATTTAATTGGAAATTGGGGATTGTGTAATTGAGGGTCCAAATGATCAAATTGGGTCAAATCACCTATGCCAATCGATTTAAAGTGGTGAAATTCATTGGGTAGCATGTTCAATTTGTAATGATAGCCCTTGAATTGAAAGTAATTTCAATTATGCTCAATTTTAAGGACTAAAAATGCAATTTTAGTATGTAATTTTGCCAAATTCGTGCAATTGAGCAATTTATACAAACAATTGGGCTAAATTGCAATAAGGGACAATTAGAATGAATGTCAAGATCCTAAAAAATGCCAAAATTGCAAATTAAAAGACTCAATTGGTATTTTTTTTTCTCAAATTCAATAGTATGGGTTACAACGGAACACCCATAATTGAATCTGATTTTGAACTTTTTGTGAGGTCAAAAATGCAAGGGATTAAAAATAAAAATATTGGCTATTTTTCTATATTTTTGTGACCTCAAATGCTATTTTTCTTTATTTTTTGAGTATTTTCCTATTTTCTAAAAATACTAAAAAAATATAAAAAATATGAAAAATTATTTTTTGTTCAAAAATGGTTCCTCGGGCTTGGCCAAGGCCACCAAAGTTGATTTTGTAATTTTTTGACTTTTTATGAATTTTTTTGTGATTTTTCAAAAATAAAATTGAAAAAGACTTGGTCTAAAATCAGGTGTCAACAGCTGCCCCTCTTTGAGAGGAATCTCGTGAGAGGTTTCTCTCAAAGACTGGTGACACCTGAATCTAGACCGACTTGACTGGGGAAAAAAAACGTATCTTGACACTCAATCTCCCTTGTCCCGCTGTTGAACGCTCTGCTCCTTATTTTTTTGCTGACGTGAGAGAGAAAGTAGAGGGACCCACCTGATTTTTACCTGTTTGATCACCTGCCTGATGCTTGTGCGGCATGCGCGGTGTATAGTGGGTTCAAGTGAATACCTAGGGACTCGTCTTTTGAGTATCCTAGGGCGGTTAAACGCTAGCCTGTATGGTAGGCCGTACCAGAATGGGATTCCTACACTTGACAGGAACCTGTGAATGACGCACCCAGCCTCTTAGGGATTGTCAGAAGTTTTGATCTGTATGGTGGATCATACCATGAATAGGACTCCTTTCTACTAGGAACCTATGGATGACGCACCCAGTCTCTTAGGGATTGTGAGGGGTTTTGATCCGTATGGTGGATCAGACCATGAATAGGTTTCCTTTCTGCTAGGAACCTATGGATGACGCACCCAGTCTCTTAGGGATTGTCGAACATTTCGATCTTTCAAGGGGATCAGGCCGAGAAATAGGACTCCTTTCTGCTAGGAACCTATGGATGACGCACCCAGTCTCTTAGGGATTGTTGAACATTTTGATCTTTCAGGGGGATCAGGCCGAGAAATAGGACTCCTTTCTGCTAGGAACCTATGGATGACGCACCCAGTCTCTTAGGGATTGTCGAACATTTTGATCCTATATTCTAAGGAATTAACTAGGATTTATACAAGTGAGGTGTGCCTAACCTTTAGGCTTCACCACAAGAGCTATTCTGGGTTTAGGGGTTACCTAGAACCTTACAGAAAGCTGATTTTGTCAGAAGTTTTTGATCCTATATTCTAAGGAATTAACTAGGATTTATACAAGTGAGGTGTGCCTAACCTTTAGGCTTCACCACAAGAGCTATTCTGGGTTTAGGGGTTACCTAGAACCTTACAGAAAGCTGATTCTGAAAATTGTCCTTTCGACACGCGAGGCATTATTCTGGGATTTGGGGATTCCAAGTATCCTGCAGAAAACTTAAACCTGCAAAAACTTTGATAAGATTCTTCTGGGATCTAAGGGTTACCTGAGATCTCGTAGAAAGACTATCTTGAATATTGTCCTTTCGACATTGAAGGTGACATTCTGGGATCTGGGAGCTCTAGGTATCCTGCAGAAAGTTCCAACCTGTAACACGGGGATTTCACGGAGAGATGATTTCGGAGATTGTCCTTTTGACATTAGATGTGACATTCTGGGATCTGGGGACTCGAGGTATCATGCAGAAAGTTCAAACCTGTAAATTGTTCATAAGAATGTGTTTTCCTGAGATAAGGAATTACCAAGGACCTTGCAGGAAAATAAACTTGAAAGCTCTTCTTCACAGAGCAAGGCATCCTTCTAGAATCTGGGGCTACCATGATTCCTATAGAAGTTTAACCAAAAAATAACATTCTAGAATCTGGGGTTACCAAGAATCTGTCAGAAGCTCAGGCATATAAACTCTCATTCTTAGAGAAATGTGTCATTCTGGGACTTGGGGCTACCACGAGTCCAAGAGAGGTTGTGCTCTTCTGAGACCTGGGCTTGCCAGGAATTCCGCAGAAGTTTAGACATGTTAAACGTTTCTCACCAAGAGTGATACAAGCTGTTTTAGGAGCCGAAGTCATCAAGAATCTTGCAGAAGCTCCAATCTGAAAACTTTCTTACCAAAGGCACAACAATGGTCTTTAAGTGATATCTGATGTCAAACTGACAGCACTTTATGACTTATATCATGGTCATAAAAAATTTAATGAATGCATTATGATGCTGGAGGTTATCCAAAACACCTTGCAACATACGGAAGTGATAAAAAATCCCTTGTGAGGAAAGTTTGAATCAAACAATCTGAAATTACCCAAAAGAGTTTGGTTAAAACGTCCATTGGAGTATTCTCATCAAAAAGGACTTCTCACCGTTTTGAGATAATGGTCTTTTACCGAGAATGTACTCGAATTTCCTATCAAACCTGTGCCTAGGGTTCAGGATTATTCGCAGTGCATACACCTCGATCGATAAGGAGGACTTCCAAGGGACCGTAATATTGGGGCTTGGTCAACGGTTTTCAAAGGGGGACTTGCGTGCAAGTCAAGGCTTTCGAAGAGAAGTTTTCAATGTCTGCTCCAGGTTTACAAGTCAAGAAACCTGCAAAATGAGAAAGAAATAATCTTGCTCGAACTTCTTCGAGCTAAGCTTAAACATTAAACCCTATGTCAATCCAAGTGCCTTAATCCGAAAAGGCTTTTCAGGGTTGTAACGTAGATAGGATTGGGGACCAAAAAAGGCTTGTTTTTGGCTTAGAATATGTGAAGGTTCTAACATTGGTGATCACTGCAAGTTTGCCGTCATCTTGCCTTTTTCAGTTCAAAGAGCGTCTTCAGTCTTTGAAGTGTATTGATAGTCTTTGAAGAGCACTGTCAGTCTCCGAAGTGCACATTCGTCTTTAGAGAATACCTCTTTCATGTTGAGACGGTGTCAACATCTTGTCTATGCTTTCACCATCTGAATGTGACATGATTGGGAGCATCTTTTACAACCAGATCTTACGAGTGACCTATACAAAGGTATCATGCCATCTTTTGGCATTTACAAGATCAAACACATGATTCACAAGTGTACAAGTATTTGGACGGGCATTGGCCTTGCTTTTACCAGGCACTTTGCTTTTTCTTGATGCCTAAGATTGGGTTTTTCTCTCTTTTTTTTGTTGAAATCCCATCTTTTCCTTTCTTTTGGGAATCGAAATTTTCAAACGAGCGTGCAAGATGTATAACTTGAATTTCAGCACTCAAACATTAATCAAGGGATTTTTTCATAAATCCTGTATTTTGGATTCTTCTGCTTTTGAAATGACGTCGCTTCCGTCTTGGAATATGCAATGATCACCAATGGGTTTTGGGGAACGAAATACAGGCTCAACTGGGCTATGCAAAGGGTAAAAGTGTATAGGATAGAGAAACGAATGCTTTTCATCATCCTAAAGCACCTGAATTACCATAGAAGTTAAAATGACAAGCAACACATGAAGATTGATGCAAGTCTGAGCAAGAGAACTTCTAACCATTTATCTCCTGATACTGCTGGACGTACCTCCAGTTTGCCCCACTGTGGGGTGGTTCTTGACAGGGGTAAAGAACGAAACCGCCGTTCAAAGGGTTATCAATGGTCACCTGTAGTATTCATGATAGAGAAACGAATGCCTCCGTCGTCTCGATCCATGTAATCACTGCGAATAACCCTACTTCCGTAGGTCAAGGTCAAGGTCAAGGTCAAGGTCTCGCTGTCCTTACCACTCCACTCATCTCTTAAGTGTGTATGGGATGTGTTTGGATCCAGCTTGCCTCTTGTCTGAGGAAACATCCTTTTAAACAGTTCTAAACAACTCTTGTTGGAAAAGTTCATTTCGCTTTCTCCAAAACTTACCTTCAAGGGGATTTATGATGCACAATGCATATTTCAATCATGTTCAGATAACCTACAAGTTTAAACATGAATGCCAATGACATGACTGTGAGAATTTTACGTCTTTCTAGACATGAGATTTGAATGCATGCTAGATTCCAAGAAGCCTTCAAATCTAGCAATAAGGATTCTGACATTCTTAAAACCTAAGAGGTTGGGAAAGGAATACTTACCTGCCCAGCGCGGCTAAGGGTTCCTGAAAAACATAAAAGGAATCTGTCGGTATATGCTCTCGAATTTCAGAAAATTTAAAACGATACACCTTACCCTTGATCACGCGCTCCAATGTAAATGGATAGATTTATGAAAATCTGCATCGTCTCTTAATAACACAAGATGATTAAGTTGTTCTAAAATTTCTTGAAATTCTCAGTCTTTGGAGAAATAGGACATGTACCTGGTCACCATGACAGTAAGTCCTCTTGATCATGCATTCTAATTGGTTTCATTCATTTTGGAACGTGCTCCTGTGCCATTCTTTTGAAGTTTCCTGCTCTTCGTTTTGCTGTCTACTGTCTTCATCGAACATTCTTGGTATTTGTCCTCGAGGACCTTGCTTCCTTGAGTCCTGCAATATTGAACACATGCTAATGTATGCATGAATGCATGACATGCTTATGCAATGACTATTATGAAGAGTAGGCTCAATTCGAGGTAGGGCATATGACCGGAATCTGATTTTATTTCAAGGGTAATATTTCTTCACAGCATCTGAATTTACAGGGTGCCCCAGTTCTTCTCCCTCGGAGTTTACAAGAATTAATGCTCCTCCCGTGAGGATCTTCTTGATAATGTAGGGGCCTTCGTAATTTGGAGTGAATTTTCCCCCTGGATGGGTAGTACTCGGCAAAACTTTCCTAATTACCAAGTCATTTACTTCGAAGTTTCTGGTCTTGACCTTTCGATTGAACGCCCTGGCTACCCTTCTCTGGTAAGTTTGTCCATGGCAAATGGCTTTAAGACGTTTCTCATCTATTAAATTCAGCTGTTCATATCTGTGTTTGAAATACTCTGACTCAGAGAGTTTATCTTCTGATAAGATTCTCAAAGAGGGAATCTTAACTTCTACGGGTAGAACTGCTTCTATCCCATACACCAGACTGTAGGGAGTTGCCCCTGTAGAAGTCTTGATCGACGTTCGGTAGGCCATCAAGGCGAAGGGCAGCCTTTCGTGCCAATCCCTGTAGTTTTCTGCTGTTTTAGCCAAGATTCTCTTGATGTTTTTGTTGGCTGCTTCCACTGCCCCATTCATCTGTGGGCGGTAAGGAGATGAATTCAAATGTCGAATGCTAAAGTGATCCAGTAGATCATCGACAATCTTGTTGTTCAGGTTAGACCCATTATCTGTGATGATTGCTTGAGGGGTACCATACCGGGATATGATGTCTCTTTTGATGAATCTTGCCACATTTCTTGCAGTGACATTCTTGTAAGAGCTGGCTTCTACCCATTTTGTGAAGTAATCAATCGCTACCAAGATGAAGCGATGACCATTTGAAGCCACAGGATTAATAGGCCCTATCATGTCTATGCCCCACATAGAGAAATGCCAAACTTCAGACATTTTGTGTAGTTCGTTTGGGGGTGCATTGATCTTATCACCGTATATTTGGCACTGGTGGCATGACCGGACGTGCTGACAGCAATCTGATTCGATGGTCATCCAATAATAGCCAAGCCGCATGATCTTCCTGGCGAGGAGATGGCCGTTCATGTGAGGCCCACATATTCCTTCATGGATCTCTTTCAAGAGGATATTTGCTTCTTTGGCATCTACACATCTTAATAGAGTAGAATCAAAGGATCTTTTGTACAGAATTTGTCCATTGAGAAAGAACTTGCTGGCCATCTTGGTTATTATCTCCGGTCTCCTGGTTGGCATCCTTCAGGGAACTCACCTTTTGAGAGATAGTTCTTGATGTCATAATACCATGGTTCCCCATCAAACTCTTCTTCGATTAGCATGCAATAAGGTGGCCGTTCAACTATATTGATCCTTATGGGTTCTATATCCAACCCTCCAGTTGTTTGCAACATTGAGGCAAGGGTGGCTAACGCATCTGCAAATTGATTGTGGGATCTCGATAGGTATTCGAATGACACTTCTTCGAATTCGAGTATTAATTCTTCAAGGTATTCATGATAAGGGATGAGCTTTGTATCTTTCGTCTTCCACTCTCCTTGTGTCTGTAAAATGATGAGCATGGAATCTCCAAAAACTTGCAACCTAGGTATCTTCATGGAAATGGCCAATCGTAGGCCTAAAATGCACGCCTCATATTCTGTGATGTTGTTGGTGCAAGGGAAAGTTATTTTTGCCGCCACAGGGTAATGTTGATCATCCGGGAATATCAGTACTGCCCCAGTGCCTGCCCTTGATAGATTAACAGCACCATCAAAGTACATGACCCACTTGTCTTCTGCTAAGTTGAGAATTTGACCTTCTGTGCTTGTTGCTTCAGGAGACTCACCGTTTGATGGGTTTTCTGCTAGCATGTCAGCTATAGCTCTTCCTTTAACTGACTTCTGTGGAGAACACTTGATGTCAAATTCAGATAGCATTACTTACCATTTTGCTAATTTCCCGATTAAAGCGGGTTTCTCCAGAAGGTATTTGACAGGATCGTTCTCTGTTATGAGCTGGATGTGGTGGTGTAAGGTATACTGTCTCAGTCTGCGAAGTACCCATACCGCTGCTACACAGGCTCTTTCGACTGATGCATATTTTGCTTCAGATGGTGTGAATTTCTTACTCAGGTAATAAATGACTCTTTCTTTACCATCTATCGGGCTGGTTTGGGCAAGTAAGGCTCCCAAGGATTCCTGCTGTATAGTCAGATATAAGGTCAATGGGTGACCAGAAATTGGTGGCACAAGTACCGGCGGTGTGATCAGATAGTTCTTGATCATTTGGAATGCCCTGCTGCATTCAGCATCCCATGTTACTTTCGCGCCTTTCTTAAGCAATTTGAAGATTGGCTTAGCCACATCAGACAGTTGATTGATAAATCTGGCAATATAGTTCAGTCTCCCAAGAAGGCTTCTCACTTCTTTTACTATGGAGGGAGTTGACAGATTGTGGATAGCTTGAATCTTTGAAGGATCAATCTCAATGCCCCTGTTACTGACTATGAACCCAAGAAGTTTCCCAGATCTCGCCCCAAACACACATTTGTTAGGGTTCAGCCTCAACTTATATTTGCGCAGGCGCTCAAATAATTTTCTTAACACCTGTATGTAATCCTGTCCTTTCTTGGATTTGGCGATCATGTCATCGACGTATACTTCAATTTCTTTGTGGATCATATCATGAAATAATGTGACCATAGCCTTCTGATAGGTCGCCCCGGCGTTCTTTAATCCAAATGGCATGACTTTATAGCAAAAGTTCCCCCAGGGTGTGGTAAAAGTAGTCTTCGGTTTGTCTTCTTGTTTCATGAAGATTTGGTTATATCCCGAAAATCCATCCATAAACGAGAACAATTCATAACCCGCTGTGCTATCTACCAACACATCAATGTGAGGAAGTGGAAAATCATCTTTTGGGCTTGCTCTATTCAGATCTCGGTAATCCACGCAGATCCGAACTTTACCATCCTTCTTTATGACGGGGACTATATTTGCAATCTAGTCTGAGTATGGGATAGCTTCAATAAAGCCTACCCTAAGAAGTTTCATGACTTCTTCCTTAATTTTGTCTTCCAACTCGGCCTTCATCCGTCTGCTGCCTTGCTTGACAGGTTTGACACCGGGATCCGTGAGTAATGCATGCTCCACAATCTGAGGATCAAGGCCTGGCATATCAGCGTAAGACCATGCGAAGATGTCTTGATATTCTCTCAGTAACTCTGTGAACTCGAGCCTTTCATTTCGGGATAAATGCCCGCCGATCTTGACCTCTTTGATATTCACGGAGTCTCCCAGATTAACAATGATTGGTTCTTCTGAAGTAGGAGGTGTCGATTCCTCAAAGGCACTCCAATCTCTGCGGATAGGCGCATAACCCTCGTCTTCATCTTCCTCAATGCTATAAGAATGGTTACTGGAGAAGTCCGAATCTCGTAACAACCTGGTATGCATGTTTGAGATGATATGCCTGAAATGTCATGAGTATGGTTAGTTTGTATTCCATAAGAATGACATGTATGATCATGGAAAGTCTTTTCGAAAGAGTTTTCGAAATAGGTACAGGTATAAACGGGACTAATCCTCATGTCACTGGATATCTTGGCCCCAAGGAAATCTTTTTGGAAATCAGGAATCATATGGCAAATCAGGCCTCAAGCTTCTGTGTGGAAGACTAGTATCATCATTGGGCTGATTCATGGCTCCATATGTCCTTAACAAAATATGTGTGGTTTTATTGAATGCAAGATGGGCCGCGTTACAAGATGTGCTATTTGGACCAACGGCCAGAGATCCAAAGGCGTTTCCCTATACGTACAATAAGGAAAGAAAATACAACAAAATGCAGGAAGTTTTAAATGCAGTATTTAAAGACAAAGGAAGAGGCTCTTTACTCATAGGAAGTGGCTCCATTGTCCAACCACTCCATGATGACATTCACAGAGTCATCTTTGAGAAAAGGATTTGTCAGATCTGATTCTATCGGTGAAGTGACATCTTCTTCAGACAACCATTTAGAGTTCTGGTTGAAGTGGGCATTCAAAGGGTTATTGAACATTTGAGACCTGCCTTTCCAAGTTGGAGAACCGATGAATGAGTCATTAGGGCTGTTTCGGCCTCCCAGGCGTCCTAGGCTTCTGCCTCGACCTCGGCCTGTTGTCTTTGGGCCAGATCCATCCATGTGATATTTCTGATACCCTAAGCCCATTCTATGTGGGTTAGCTTTTAACTGCAGTGGGGTATTTATTCCTTGATTGTGTCTGCCTAGGCCTTTTTCGGGGTTGAATCCGTATGCCAGCAGCATCTTAGCTGGTAGAAGACTGGCTTCTGAGATGTAGGGGGTTCTTAGTCTTGTCCCTGCTAGGATATGAACTGTTGCTACCAGTTCTAGGGAATGATAGCTCGCCTCTGTTTTTACTTCGGGTTCAACATAAGGTATGGCACTATTCTGGTATGTCTGGAGGTCGACTTCTCCGTGTACAATAATCACCTTCCCGTCTACTGTGAAGCGTACCTTTTGATGCAAGCTTGAAGGGACAGCTCTTGCTGTATGGATCCATGGCCTTCCCAACAAGAACCCAAATGCACTGGGCAAATCCATCACTTGGAAGTTTATAGAGAACTTTGTTGGGCCGATGGACACGTCAAGCTCAATCTCACCCACCACAGTCTTTTTCATCCCGTCGAAAGCTCTCACAGCCGTTTTGGATGTTTTAACCGTTTCTTCATTGATTCCCAATCTTCTCAGGGTAGCCAAAGGGCAAATGTTGAAGGCTGATCCATTGTCGATCAATACGTGCGCCACTCTTTTTCCGTTACATTGCGCGGAAATATATAATGCCTTGTTATGCCCTTTTCCTTCCATGGGGAAGTCCTCGTCAGAGAAGCTCAATTGGTCTTTTAAAAGGATCGTCCCCACAAAGTCCGCTAATTGTACCTCATTAATTGTTTCGGGGACATGTACTTCATTAAGTATCCTCAACAGTGCGTTCTTGTGCTTTTCAGAATTGATGAACAGATCTAATAGGGATATCTGAGCGGGTAACTTCCTCAGCTGTTCTATCACCTAAAACTCGCTGGTTTTGATAATTGATATGAGCTTTTTCGCGTCTTCCTTTGAGACCTCCATTTTTTCGGATTCGCCCTCTCTGGGGGCATAGAATCGTCCGGACCTCATTACCGCGTCTACTTGTGTGGTCCCATAGTCCCAATGGACTGCTTTAGGATCGTATTCTTCTACTGGGGGGACTTTTATAGTTACGGTTGTCTGATGAGGTATCTCTGGTTTAGATGTGTCGCCTTCTTCCTCTTGCGGCAATCGAATCACGACAGGTTTGACTAGGAAATTTTCCACCCTGCTCGGGTTATCCAGTTCTTCCAACCTGATTACCACGGTCGTGACGGTTTCGATCATCGATACGGTGTTGTCAAGTTCTTCTATGCCCTTCGAGGTCTCTGGTTGAGAGAGGTCATCCATACCTCCCCATCTGTCCGGTATGATGTCTTCAATTTTGCTGATAAAAGCTGGGAGGGGCCGAATATTTCACTTTGAAGTTGTACCCTCCAGAATCTTGACCAAGGTTGTCTATAATTTCGCCCTTCTCAAGCGCGTCGGCCATAAATTAGAGGTCTGCTAGCCTTTGTCTCTTGGCTTCTAGTCCGTCTTCTTCGAACTCTTCCTCTGACTGAGTGACTGGCCTAAGACTGTTTACCAGATTCTCATGTGAGGTACCCCAGGTATTACCCTGCTCAATCTTGATCATGAAGTAGCTACCTTCCAAAGATAAATAAGTTTTGACTCCTTCAAACTCTTCATTGGTGATATCAGACATTACCCCCAAGCTCATCATCTTAGCGATGCATAGTCTCTTTTGGTCAGTCGAGATCGCTCCTGCTTTTGGGTATGATGAAGCGGTTATTAGCAGGTCGGTCAGCTTAAGTACATCTACCTTCAGCTTAAGGTAGTCTTCTTCCCCTTTAGAGAATATTGCCCCTACTGCTTGATGATCTTGCAGTGGATTTTCTTGTACATTTGGGGCCGCATTGTCAAATTTTAGAATCTGACTATCAATCAGGGCTTGCACTTTAAGCTTGAGGATATAACAGTTATCCATATTATGCCCTCTCTCGCCCATATGGTAGGCACAGGTCTGGCTCTCATCAAAGCCAGGATACCTTGCAGGGTTTGCCCTAGGCGGTTCTTTCGCCACCAGGTGTTGTTCTAGCAGCATCGGGAGCAACTTGGATAAAGGCCTCGGGAGCTGAGAGAATTGCTTCTGGGGTTGCTTTCTTTCTGGGCCTTGCCCTTTTGATGCCGACCATGATGATTCTCCCTTGGTCTGATTAGAATTGTTAAGCACCTTGGGTTTATGGGGGTCTGGTATGAATGCTATGTCGAGCCTAGCCTCTTTATCCTTTTTCAGGGGATACTGCTGTCTGATAAAAGTTTCATATGGTCTCCTCTCTCTTAAGGCCCATTCTAGCCTTTCAGCCACCTTTATCAAGTGTGTGAAGGTTTGACATCCCTGAGGTGTTCAACCTGTCGAAGTATTCGTAGGGGAGTGCTTTCAGGAACAAATTAATCAGCTCGTTTTCTGGGATTGACGGCTTTACTTGGGTCGCCAAAGCTCGCCATCTCTGGGCGTATATTCTGATCAATTCACCTCTTGCCTTTGAGGTTCGTAGAAGGTCTTCCCTCGTCGGGGCTGTAGCTGTGTTGAACCTATACTGTCTGAGGAAGTCCTCTGTAAGATCTTTCCACCCGTCATAATCATCCAGGTCCAATTCAATGAACCAAACCAGAGCGGCGCCAGCTAGATTTTCTTGGAACGTGTTCATTAGTAGCGGAATATAATCTGAATAGTGCGCCATCTTGCGCAGGTAATACTTGAGGTGAGGGCGTGGACAGCCTGCCCCATTATACTTCATCACGAAGTCCCTTTGCCTCCACTTCAGTTTTTACAGTCTGCTTCACTTTTTCCTCCTTCTCGAGGTTGATAACAACAGGGGACGCTTTTTGTTGGGACGGGGTATTCGGCTCACGAATATCCTCCTTCGTACGTTGAGTATTTCCCGTCGTTTCTTTATCAGCTATATCGGGTGCAAGTGATGGACTTGAGTTGTTAGGAACTACTGTCTGTCTGGCTTGCGAGGCTTCCGGCATTGCCTTAATATCAGCCATCATAGTTGCCATTGAACTATTTGATATTTTCCTATCAAAGGAAAGAAGGTTCGTGTTTGAACAGCACACAAAATGGGCAATTGGAATTGATACAATTTACCCTTCGTTCCTTGGGTCTTGGCATTTCCTTTTTATTTGGATTCTTTTGCCTTGACCTGTCGACATCTTTCAAGGAATAATATGCATATAAATGATGCATGCATGATATGTAAGATGCAAGTGATCTAAGATGATTCTTGTTTGCAACGAAAAGTGGATTCGTGCCTTTCACTCTGTTCACAGAAAGTATCTCTTTATCAAGTATGCTCTTTTCAAAGAGACTTCTAATTGTTAAGAAACTTATTTCAAGTTTTCTCGAGAATTTTGTTCGCAGATTGAGCCATTATGACGCTCTTGCAATCATCTATCCTAAATGCATGTGTGAGATGATATGAAAAGTAGGTACTCCCTGTTCTGTCATTTGAAGTCGTTGCTTCTTGGTTGTCTTGACTCTGTTTATCACATGAGAGGAAAAAAGATAGGAAATATTATTTCCACATCTGATTGAAACTTATTTAGGAACGATACGCCCTTTTCTACCAAGAGAAATGGTTCGGCATTGTTCTTCTTGGAAGCGTTGTTGCTATGGCGAAACGCTTTTTGTACTCAATGGATGGATTTCATTCTATTACGTTCCATGAGTGATAACCATCGTTTCGGGGACTTGCTCAACGTATCACCATGGCAAATCTGATGTCTTCGACTTCGGCATGCTTTCTGGACAGGGAAATGATTTGCCTCCAGCAACTGAGTATTCCACCTTGAGTTAGCTGATTTAGCCATATGAAGCTCCATTTGTATCACGCTAATGCCTTCTTTGTTGGTTGAGTTAATCACTTCCATGTCAAGTGATTTTGGCGTTTCGCGCCTTTCAATGTATTCTGACACCTGTCTTAAACTAACATTCTCTGTACATGAAAGAGAAGCATCTCAGTCATTCGTATGGAATGAAATCAGAATAACGGAGAATTTACTCCCTTTTGTGACATCAGAGGATAAAACTTCATCGTAATTATCCGAAGGTCTCGGCATTTGATGTTGCACGATGCTCGACACTTTTTGGGTTATGTCACTCTCCTTGAGGTTGGGTGATCTTTCGCCACTTTCGCTCTATTGATGCATTTCAATCTGTTTAGAGAGAAAGAAAAATGTTGACTTTTGATTATGAAAAATCAATTACTAAAACAAGTACTCCCTCTTGGTTCAAAGATGGGCAACGATCATCTCTTCGTGGTCCTTCCGATTTGTCATGACTTCATGACGCTCCTCAAGCACCCTACTACTCGAGATCCACAAGTGTAGATTTATCTCTATTTACGTACATTTACACCTTGAAGTGTTGCTTCGCAAATAAGCATTCAGTTTTCTTCATCCCTACATATAGAAAATGAGATGATCATTTCATATCTTGAGAGGATTGAAATGAGGAACGATATACACCCTTTTATGGTTGAGTGATCATCAATCTCATGGTGGGAAACACGAGTATTTGGACTCCTTGAGACGTGCTTCAATTGGCGATCATGCCATGTCACATTAGCCTCCAGTTTTGAGGGTCCACAATTGAGTCTTCTTTAAAGGGACAAGTGTCGACCTCACACAATCCTTTTATATCACCTACATGACATGAGGAAGGAATACGTCAATTGTTGCACAACAGGCTCTAATTGAAACGATAACAGATTTACTATCCCCAGAGTATATTTCCCCAACCCCCATCACTTTGAGCCTCAGAGATGAAGGAATGTTCCTTAATGATCCTCATTCACCTTTTATAATCACCTGCAAGTGTGAGTGACCATGTCATTGTTTAAACAAATCAATTTAATTTGGAACGAATACACCCTTTTCGACTTAGAGATGTCGATCCAAATCAGGCATGCCCCTTTTTCATGTTGTCTTGTTCTGGGGTTATCATTGTCGATTCATCGTATTTTGGAAACCCAATGGGTGGCTCCTGATGAAGACGCATCTCCTTTCATGTTACAGGGAAAATAAGTCTCGCATCATTTGGCCTTCAGCCATTTTGACCTGTTGGCAAAAGAAATAACCAAGCAAGTCAAGTATAACACTCGAAGTTTTTATTGGAACGATTACAGTTTTACCTTCGTTCGATCACATCTCGCATGCGATTAGATGAAGGAATCTTCAATAAATGTATGTCATGTATAACCTGTCAGAAAGGAGACACACTTAGCATTTTACATAGCAAAGACATCTCTCAATGAGATCGCCTCTTGTAATGAAAGCGAGGCGACAATACATATCCCATAATCCCTATTTACGGGCATCTGATGTTCGCCAAGATTTCAAGATAAGAGGATACGTCATTAAAAGATCGATCCATGGTCATCAATCAAACACCCATTTAATTCCAAACGTTTAATACGCAAATGGGGTCATTAATCTTGAAAGATTGCTTTGTGACATTTTTTTTTGTGAAAATCATGTGATCTTTGTTTTAAGAACTCACTACACAAAATGTGATTGCAAACATGGCCTTAACTTTATGCCCCAAAATCTTGAATTGGAAGAATTTTAGACAAAAAGAAATGTCATCTTAATCCATGTTTGGAAATTTGGATGAACCATCTATTCCGTAGGGACGGCTTAGAAGTGTTTCCACTTTTGTATCTAAAATTCATTGTAAAAAACTTTCATTTGTAAACTCAAACACCCAGGGCATTCGGTTGATTTCCATGAATTTTCTATCATGAAATTTCACTAGGAAGTGAACAAGTAGAGAGAGAAGTCATACTTACAGTGATCCGTGATTTTTTTGGTTTTAGGTATACCAACCCCTCATAGACATGCGCATGAGACAAGTGGGTATACTCTAAAAATCAAAAATCAGGTGAGGAACCTACGGCTTAGGCTCCCACGATCCACATGAGGCAGATTCCTCCCCAAGGGTACCTACCCAGGAGGGCTAGATATCGCCAATGCAGATGGTAGGCGGGAACGAATACGAAAGTCTCAAGTGCCATCAAACACAAGATCCTTTTCGCATCCCTTCCCTATCTAAGGTAACCTAGAGGTGGTTGCAGTCGGGGTATATCCAGCAGTAGGCGGGAACGAATACGCGACCACCTCTCGTGCGGAGCGGGCTATCTAAAGGGCTAGCGAGGGTTAATGGGCCGTCCGATGTTGCATGATCGGACGCGGGCCTCTCCTAGGGTCCATTACCCAAATCGCAACTGCTGGATATACGTGATCGACCTTCAGTGCGGTCTAGTGACATGTGATGAGTGTTCATGCCAAGGAGTCGCCACCAATCGTTTCATGGAGGGTACGATCGGAAACCCTATCGAATAGTTGGGAGTGGTCTATTCGATTCTGCGGAAACCAGAGAAGTGGGTTCGGGGACTTAGTTACGCCAACTGTCAGAGTTGACGCCCTTTCGATACCTAAGTTGAATGGTTTATCTGATCCTAGGATTTCATACGGACGAGTGGGGTATAGATCTTAAATCTAGGAGTTCATGCAGATGGGAAATGCTACCTTATCAATCACAATCAATAGAAATAAGTGCGCAAATCAAGGATCTAATACATGCGGATAAAACACATGAAAGCAGCATGGCATCCCTAATGAGGCCCTATTAGCCTAGAGAAATATCAATCAAGGATTGAGAGTGATTTGGACATGATTCGCCCATGAGGGGGAGAATCGTGATTTTGAATAATTCGGGGAAAATTTACCCTTGAAAGGGTAAATCTGTCATTTTAGATGAATGGGGAAGTGAAAGGACAGGGAAAATAGGATTGGCTATCAATCCAATCCATTTCCTATTTTTAGGGAATTTCCAGGATTTTTCTGGAATTTAAAAGTGATTTTACCCTCGGAAGGGTAAAATCGTCATTTTGGACAAAGATGAGAACTGAAAATCCTAAATATTAGGGCTGGTCGTCCACCTGACCCGAACCCTAACTTTAAACAATTTTCAGAACTCGATTGAGACAAGAAAGATGATTTTCCCATTGAGGGGGCAAAATCGTCATTTTGAGGAAAGGGGCGGGACTCGAAAAACCCAAACCTAAGAATTGATCGCCTACTCGACCCTAATTCTTACTTTGGCATTATCGATTTTATCATATGCACACAGCAAAGGTGACGTACCCTTAAAGGGTAATGTCGTCAAGTCTCGGAAGATCGGATAAGAAAGCCCAAAAATAGGGTTGACCAGTTGTCTGTGGTCAACCCTCGATCTTTGGGAGTTTCAAGAATACCTAGGATTTTTCACAATTATTCTACAATTTGTTGGCATTTTCTGGATTTTTCTGGAATTTTTTGGATTTTCTAAGATTTTTCTGATTTTTTTTTTATTTTTAAATTTTTTTTTTATTTTTATTAAAAAAATGTTATTCGGACCGGGTTGACCCGACCCACTCGGGTCGAAACCCGGCCCAGACCCGGACTCGCGAAATCAAACACGCCAAAACGACGCCGTTTCCCATTTTTTATTTTTTTGATTATTCGGCTTTGATCTGACGGTCCCTAATGGACCACGTGGCTAATCCACGATCTTTGGATTGACTTACCAAATCCTATGGTTCAGATTGATTGAAGACTTGACCAGGGCCGCCCGATCTAATTACTTAAACCTACGGCCGTGATTAGAACATGGGATTTGATCTGGACCGTCCATTCTCATTAACTCAAAACGACGTCGCCTGACCATTCACCTAAACGGCGCCGTTTCTGTTATGATTGATTTTTCGATTAAAACTTTTTTGGGATAATCCTAATTTCTAATCGAACGGCCACCATTTATTAGACTCGATTAACCTGAGCCGTTGGATCTACCTATTCGAATAACAAACCCCCAAACGGCATGCTGACTAATCATACACGTGGACCAATGGCCGAGCGCCAACTAGGAGTTTGACCCGCTGACCATGACACGTCATCTTCGTCTTCAACCTCCCGACTCTAAGGGAGCGAACGGCTATGCTTCTCCGGCGACGATCCGACGGTAGATCCTTGATGAAATCGCACGAGACCAACGCCAATCGACTCGAAATCGCCTCTAGTCTAACATATCTAAGAACCGAAGCATATAATTCGCGGAATCAGGAGTATCAAGCAGAGCGCCGAGTACGGCCATGGTAGTTCGATTACTTGCTTAACATAAAATCATTGCAATTCGATCCCAGGATAGCATTAATGGATGCTCAGGAGACTTACCTCGAGCTCCGATTGAGCTCGCTCGGCCCAGATTTGGCTGGGCAAGTATGAACAGTACTCGGCAATGGAGGCTGGGATTGGGAGACTCAATCAGGGTGTTTAAGCAAGGTCGATGCAAAAAAGATATGCGACGATGGTCATTAATATCCAAGGAGCGAAACACACACGCTAAATGCAAGAATTATTGCCAGAAATGAAGTTCGCCATTGAAGCTTAGTGTAGAATTCGAAGCTCTGGCTCACCTGTTTTCGTGGGTTTCACGTGCACGGCTGACGGCGATCGACTCAGGGGACTTTGGGCGACCTCTTGACGACCTCGTGGAGCTTTGGTTTAGCCTCGGAAGGCCCAACCGGCGCTCTGCAATTTGAGCTCCAACCTTCGACCACCGCGAGGGAAGGTGAGCTCTTTCTCTCTCTTTCTTTCTTTCTCTCGATTCAGTTCTCTCTTCTCCAACTGAATCTTCCAACCTCTTCAACTGAAAGTCCCCACAGGCTTTTATAGCCCTTTGAGTTTTGGCGCCGAATCGAGGGACGGCCAACTGACTTGAACAGCACATGCCATCACGTGATTTTAGGTCCAAACGGCGTCGGGGAGGATGGGTGAATCGTCTAACTCCGTTTGGTTCTCCGACGGGCTTCCTTTCACGCGAATTTGGCGTGAATTTTTCCTGCGTTTGATGTCTGTTGACTTTTGCAGGTGTGCAGGTTTGACTATCCTCGCCGGAGCCCGTCTGGCGGCCATTTGCCTTGCGGCCGGTCTTGATCGAAAGGTGTTGAAGTAAGGGACAAGACGCCCACCTTTTCCCTTTCAATTAGTCGCGAATTGCCCTTCAATTTCTTGATTAAAATCGGCTCAGGACTGTTCTTCTGCGCGAGGAAGAAGATGATACTGTAGCAGACCGGTTCGACCGGTCGGACCGGCGGTCTGACCGGTCCGAACCGGTTCCGACTCACATTTTTCAAATTAAACCCAAATTAATGGGAAAATTTTGCAATTGAGCCACAGAATCGAATCTAGGGCATGGATTTTATCTAGAAATGTGGTTTTGCCCAAAAGTTTTCATCAATTTCTACAAAACCCCCAAATTCCCATTTAATTGGAAATTGGGGATTGTGTAATTGAGGGTCCAAATGATCAAATTGGGTCAAATCACCTATGCCAATCGATTTAAAGTGGTGAAATTCATTGGGTAGCATGTTCAATTTGTAATGATAGCCTTTGAATTGAAAGTAATTTCAATTATGCTCAATTTTAAGGACTAAAAATGCAATTTTAGTATGTAATTTTGCCAAATTCGTGCAATTGAGTAATTTGTACAAACAATTGGGCTAAATTGCAATAAGGGACAGTTAGAATGAATGTCAAGATCCTAAAAAATGCCAAAATTACAAATTAAAAGACTCAATTGGTATTTTTTTCTCAAATTCAATAGTATGGGTTACAAAGGAACACCCATAATTGAATCTGATTTTGAACTTTTTGTGAGGTCAAAAATACAAGGGATTAAAACGAAAAATATTGGCTATTTTTCTATATTTTTGTGACCTCAAATGCTATTTTTCTTTATTTTTTGAGTATTTTCCTATTTTCTAAAAATACTAAAAAAAATATAAAAAATATGAAAAATTATTTTTTGGTCAAAAATGGTTCCTCGGGCTTGGCCAAGGCTACCAAAGTTGATTTTGTAATTTTTTGACTTTTTATGAATTTTTTTGTGATTTTTCAAAAATATAACTGAAAAAGACTTGGTCAAAAATCAGGTGTCAACAGCTCCTTCTGACCTTCTGATGTTGCTTCTGACGTTCCTTCTGATGTTCCTTTTGACGCTCCTTCTGATTCTCCTTCTGACTCTCCCTGTTCTAAAATATACTTAAGAAGGAGGGTTAATGATGGATAATTCATTTCTAATAAAATTAAAAGTCTGCTTATCCAATGGTTTAGTGAAAATATCTACAAGTTGATTTTTCGTATCAATGTATTGAATGTCAACATCACCATTCTGAACATGATCACGTATGAAGTCATGCTTGATCTCAATGTGCTTTGTTCTTGAGTGAAGTATGAGATTTTTTGTAAGATTTATGGCACTTGTATTGTCACAAAGGATTTCCACAATTGATTCTTCAATACCATAATCTTTGAGCTGCTGTTTTAGCCAAAGTATTTGAGCACATCAACTTCCAAGAGATACGTATTCTGCTTCAGCTGTACTAAGTGCCACTGTATTTTGCTTCTTGGAATACCATGAGACAAGCATGTTTCCCATGAGCTGACAAGTTCCAAATGTACTTTTCTTATCAATTTTGTAACCTGCAAGATCTGCATCTGAATATCCCTTTAGTATAAAATTAGAAGATTTAGAGTACAACAAACCATAGTTGGGATATGTCACGCCCCGCGTCCTTCATGGCGTGCGAACATCCCTTCCTGCTCGTCCTTCGCGAGAAGTCCCAAGGATCGAATCGTCTATCAATATACTCGCAAAAGAAATGCACATGCAGAAGTGATAAATAGACTCCATACATAAAACTACGACAAGATGACTTAGGATGTAATCTACACAATTATAACATGCCGGTTTACAATATTCAGCTTGAACTCACAAAACATGACTAGGTCGGTCCTAAACTTCAAACTGTTTATTTCTAGGAAACATCCGAAAAGAAGTGGTACGACTACTCCTACGCCTCTGGTTTGACAACATCCATCGACTTTAGTCCAGACTCTCCAGCTTCAAGTTCAGCATCGGGATTCTCCAGATGACCATTGGGGTCAAGGCTTGGGGTCTGAAAAATGGGTCCCACGACGGGGTGAGGTAAATCTCAATAAGCTAATCCTAACCCTAGGCTAGGCACTTAGTACTTCCAGACACTAACCTACACATGGAATGACTAATAAATCCAGAATGCAGCAATTGGCATAAAACGACTCAAGTAAGCAAGCATTAGCAGCAATTTCAAATCCAGACTGGACTTCGTACTTTGGCACTAAATGACTTATATCGTAAACAGCGTGCTCACACTTGATATCACCATAATTTCCATGACTAGGCCCGCGTCATATAGGCGCATCAGGCATTCCTCAAGGATTAACCCGCGTCATATAGGCGCATAAGGTATTTCTCATTACTTAACCCGCGTCATAAAGGCGCCTCAGACATTTCTCAATGATTAACCCGCGTCATATAGGCGTATCAGGTATTTCTCATTACTTAGCCCGCATCATAAAGGCGCCTCAGGCATTTCTCATCACTTAGCCCGCGTCGTAAAGGCGCCTCAGGCACTTCTCCTCAGTCATGCCCGCGTCATTTAGGCGCATCGGGCATTAATCATAACTCAATCCCGCGTCATATAGGCGCCTCAGGATTTCTCATCCAATAAGCTCATGCTTAAAAACAAGTATGACTGAGTAAAAATCGATTGAGCAATTTAACCATTCAAGGCATCAATCATTATTTTCGTCACGTGGTCATTATCATATTAATATAGTCATTTGCCAAATAATCCACGTAAATATTCCACGTGTCAAGTAATCCACATAACAATTAATCTACGTGCCAATTAATCCACGTAAATATTCCACGTGTCAAATAATCCACATACCGAATAATCTACGTGCCAATTAATCCACGTAAATATTCCACGTATCAAATAAATCATATAACAAATAATCTACGTGCCAATTAATCCACGTAAATATTCCACGTGTCAAATAATCCACATACCGAATGATCTACGTGCCAATTAATCCACGTAAATATTCCACGTGTCAAATAATCCACATTAAATCTCATCAAGACCGAATATACTTAGGTACAAATAAGTATCCATCAACTTAATCAAGCTCAAAACATTCTTCGCTTACATCATAGGCACACACAAGCATTCGGCCCACACATGCACATATTCTCTAGTCTAGTTTCCAACATGGTTCCTCCCTTTCAAGCGTTACAAAAAGGACTATCACAACTTGTCCTAGGATCACACTTTCGGTCCCTAGTTGTTCTACATTGACCGGCCCATAAAATCCATTTAACCTAACCTCACTTGGTCCTTCCATACACAAGGTACTAACTAAAGGTTAGGACAAGCTTACCTTGTCCAAAAGTCCAAGGAAAAGCCGGCGGTAATGGCGACGGGAGGCTTGGGAAAACGGGTCCGGCGAGGAGCAAGCTTGGATCCTCAAGAACAACCAAGAACAACCCTCGGTTCCCCACGGTTCGGTTAGGATCAAGGGTGATCGTGCGGCTCCGGGCTTGGTCGGCGGCTCTCTCACGGACCAAGGAGGATAGGAGGTCGTGATGGTGGCGGCAAGGGGCGGTGGAGTGTGGCGACCGGTCGGTTTTCTCTTGAAACCGAGAGAGAGAGATGAAGAGAGAGCGACGAGAGAACGATAGGGAGAGTGAACGGGAGAGGGAAAAAAATGAGAGAATGATGGAGTGAGGGGGAGAGAAAGAAGATATCCAAATATGAGAGGGAAAGGTTTAGTGGGGTGGTTGGTAGGTTGAATGGCATGAATAGTAGGCTTGAGTGACAAGTTGGTAGGAGTAGGTTAAGGGGAAAATGTCAAGTCAATTGGTCAAATCCACTCTTAAAAATCTAGTGGTCAAATGACCATACTACCCTTAGGTTTTCGGCCAAGAATGAGGGTGTAGCAATTGTCCAAATTGCCCTTACTTATTTCTAAAGGAAAGGGCATTCATCTAAGAGTAAAAGGTAATTTCCAATCGTCTACCCGAATTTCACTTTTCTAATCGATAACGGGCGGAAACTAACCTTAACGGTCCTCGACGAGGCGACGTCCAATTTATTCCTGTTGGAATCCTCGAATACCCAATGCCCAATTCCGAAGTCCATTTCGTGGCAAATCTTTCTTCGAAATGAGGATCGGATTTCAGAATGTCACAGGATACGTCCCAATGTATTTGATTATTCTTTTGACGGCTGATAGGTGTGATTCTCTTGGGTTTGATTGAAATCTTGCGCATAAACAGGCGCTATATAGGATGTCTGGTCTTGAAGCTGTGAGATAGAGTAGTGATCCAATCATACTTCGATATAGTTTGGGATCAACTTCCTTTCCATCTTCATCTTTATCTAATTTGGAGGAGTGAGACATAGGAGTTTTTGTCTTTTTTTCGTTCTCCAAACCAAAATTCGTCACTATTTCCTATGCATACTTTTCTTGATATATGAAAGTTCCTTTCTGAGATTGATGAATTTGAAGACCAAGAAAGAATCGTAATTCTCCCATCATACTCATCTCAAATTCATCCTGCATTACTTTAGAAAATTTCTTGCAGAGAAGCTCATTAGAAGAACCAAATATAATATCATCAACATAGATTTGAACTAGAAGAATATCCTTACCTTTTCTTTGAATAAAAAGAGTAGTGTCTACATTACTTTTTGTAAAGTTGTGTTGATATAGAAAGTTACTCAACCTTTCATACCAAGCACGAGGTGCTTGTTTCAGTCCATACAGTGCCTTTTTTTAAGACAAATACCAAATCATTTTCTCTAGGTTCTTCGAAGCCGGGGGGTTGTTCAACATATACCTCTTCTTTGATGTAGCCATTTAGAAAAGCACTTTTCACGTCCATCTGAAAAAGTTTGAAATCATTGTAACAAGCATAAGCAAGAAGTAGTCTAATGGCTTCTAACATGGCAACCGGTGCGTAGGTCTCATCGTAGTCTATTCCTTCTTCCTGAGAATAGCCTTTTGCTACAAGTCTTGCTTTGTTTCTTACAACCTTTCCTTTGTCATCCAGTTTGTTTCTGAATACCCACTTAGTTCCAATCACTGGACGATTTTTGGGTCTGTTGACCAATTCCCAAACATTGTTGACTTTAAATTGATGTAACTCTTCCTACATTGCATTTATCCAGTTCTCATCTGCTAATGCATCTTCAATCCTTTTTGGTTCTAATTCAGATATCCATGCTATGTTGCTCATTGCTTGCTTGAATTTTGATCTTGTCTTTATGCCATCACTTATACTTCCTATGATAAGTTCCTTTGGATGACTTGACTTGTGCTTCCAACTTTTGTCGAAGCAATCATTTGAGGATGTTGTGGGTTCATTATGTTCATCTTCTGGTCTTTCTTCAACTGAGAGAATTTTCTTCTGAACATTCTCCGAACCATCATCCACAATTGAGTCTTGTTTTTCTCCTAATTCTTCGTGTGAGTCTGAGACTTGAGGAGGTATATGAACTTGATTGATTTGAGGTTCATCATTTTGATGGCTTTCATAGAACTTGATGTTCACTGACTCTTCAACAACGCGAGTGTTCTTGTTGTAGACTTTGTAGGCTTTGCTCGTTGTTGAATATCCCAAGAAAATTCCTTCATCTGATATCTCATCAAACTTTTCAATTCGAACATTTGCATTCTTTAGAATAAAATATTTACAACCGAATACATGAAAATATGCAACATCAGGCTTTCTTTCTTTGAAAATTTCATAGGGGGTTTTCTCGGAAAAAGGTATGAGAGAAATTCGATTTAAGATATAACAAGCTGTTGAAACGACCTCAGACCAAAAATTAGAAGCAATTTTACTCTCAATAAGAAGAGTTCTGGCCATTTCTTGCAAGGATCTGTTTTTCCTTTCTACTACCCCATTTTGTTGAGGAGTATAAGGTGCAGAGAAGTTATGCTGAATTTCGAAATCAGTGCAAAAATCTGAGAAACTTTGATTTTCAAATTCTCCCCCATGATCCGTTCTCAAACTAGAAATGGTGTAGCCCTTTTCATTTTGAATCCTTTTGGAAAGTTTTGAAAAGGACATAAAAGCCTCACTTTTGTGAGCTAGAAATAAAACCCATGTAAATCTAAAGAAGTCATCAACTATGACAAGACAATATTTCTTACCTCCAAGGCTTAATGGACAATGCTTGGTGGACACTTGATTTAAGGACTTAAAAGAACTTCTTACCTGCTTGCCTAGTGTGCATGCATGACATAGTCCACCTTTCTCAAATTTCGTTTGAGGTAACCCTCGAACAAGTCCCTTCTTGGAAAGCTTTGAGATATGTTTTACACTAATATGACCTAACTTTCTGTGCCAAAGATCAGATTCATCCTTAACAGAAATAAGACATTTTGCACTTTCACAGTTAGCATCAATATCTAAAAGGTAAATATTCCCATGCCTTCATCCCGTGAAGGATTGCTTATTGTCCTTGCTCATACCTGTACATTTTAAATCTTGGAAGCAAATATCATAGCCAGAGTCAGAGAGTTGACTTACAAAAATTAAGTTATAGTTCAATCCTCTGACTAGAGAGACATCTTTAACCGTCAGATTTCCAATTTTCACATTTCCCTTCCCAATGACCTTTCCCTTGTTCTTTCCTCCAAAGGACACGTTTCTACCATTACAATATGAGAAGGACATAAATACATATGGATTTCCAGTCATATGACTTGAACAGCCACTATCCAGAAACCACTTGTTCTTCCTTCTCTTTGGTACCCGCAAGAAATAAACAACTTACTATTTCTTTGGTACCCTTGCTTTCTTGGGTCCTTCTGTGTTAGTAGGTTTTGACCTTTTAACGGGTCTCCAAATTTTCTTGCAATAATCCTTAATATGACTAAGATCACCACAGTTCACACAGGATTGTCGAATATAAGATCTAGTAAAATGCTTATGAAAATGATGCCTGTAATAAAAAAGTTGGTTTTCGAAATTCAGTTTTAAAGGAATTTTTGAGATTACTCTCTTTTTTAAAACCTAACCCAGATCGGTCATTGAAGGGTATTTGTTTTGAAATAATGTTATTCATAGTTTCTGAGCTTTGTGAAAACCTTTTTGAGATATCGGAAACCTTTTCTTTCAGAGAAGCATTTTCTTTTGAAATCAAACCATGATTTTCTTTCAATTGGTGAAACTCTTGTTGTAGAAAATCGATTTTTTCTTTTTGAGATAAATTCTGCTGTTTTAAGGACGAAATTTCCTTTTTCAAACCAGAAACCTTTTCAAGAGCTTCTTTGCAGTTTCTACACAATTCATCAATATACTCAGTAACTTCATTAGGGAGTTCAGATGAACATACCTCAGTTTCTAAGTCTGAATTTGAATCTGATTCGGCCATGAGACAGATGTTTGCGTAATCATTTTCACTTTCATCAGAATCACTTAGAGTATCTGCCTTTAGGGCCTTCTTGTACTTCTCATACTTGAGTTTGTCTTTCTTCAAAATTGGACAGTTCGGTTTGATATGTCCTGCCTTCTTACAGTGAAAGCAGATCACGTCTTTGCTATCTTGTGAGTCGTTGCTTGACATTTTCATATCATTATTCTTCCAAGGTTTTTTCCCTTTGATATTTTTGGCTTTCCGAGCCATCTTTCTAAATTTCTTGACCATGAGGGCTAATTCTTCATCATCCTCATCTTCATCATCTGTATCAGAAAGACATTGAGCAATTTCAGTTTTCAAGGCAATAGATTTTTTACCTTTTTGTTCTCCCTTCTTGTTTGCTCGTTCTGTTTCATAAGATTGCAAAGTCCCGACTAGCTCATCCACCGAGAGTGGTCTAATTGTTTGACATTCTTGAATTGATGGTTTGATATAATTCCAATCATCTGTGAGTCAACGTAGTATTTTCCTGACTTGCATTGGTTCAGCAATAGGTGCGCCTTGTCTTGCAAGTCCACTTGCCAAAGTCTGAAACTTGTCTATCATATCTGCAATAGATTCATCAGATTTCATTTGGAATGCTTCATAGTCACTCAGTAAAATACTGAGCTTCGTTTCTTTTACTCGATTTGTTCCTTGAAAGGTAATATGAAGTCTATCCCATATTGCCTTAGATGATTCTTCCTCTGAGACACGATTATAGAGAGGGGTAGATAAGGCACAAAAGAGAGCATTGACAGCTTTAGAATCAAAGCCTCTTCTTTTCGACTTTTCAGCATCGGTCATTGTTGTGACAGGATTTGCTCCGTCAGCAAAGGTTGGATTTGTAGCAGTTGCAGGAACTACTCCATTCATAACAACATCCCACATCAGATCATCATAAGCTTTGAAGAACCACTTCATCTTGTTGCTCCACATATTGTAGTCCTTCCCATCAAAGTATGGTGGCTTGTTGGCAAAGTGCGAATCGCCTGTTCCTGAAGGGTGATTACTAGACATAGTAGATCGTTAGCTCTGAAGTCAATAAACACTTCGTAAATATGAGCAACCTGGCTCTGATACCAATTGATGGATCTAGCAATATCACCTAGAGGGGGGTGAATAGGTGATTCTGAATATAATTGAAATTTCTTGTGGAATAAAAAACAATTCGGTGTACGATTAGAATCAAGAACAACATAACAGTGTGCAAAAAGTCTAAACACAAAAGTAAGAGTTTAGAGTAGAGAATATTGCACACGATGATTATAGTGGTTCGGCTTAGATTAAGCCTACGTCCACTCTCCCACGATGAGAGCCGATCGGCTGGATTTCACTATGAAGAATCACGAGAATTACAAACACTCAATCACTTGATTTTTCTCTCTCACAGATTTTCCCAATGAATAGAATTTTTGGTACACAGAATATTTTCAGATAGAACTCAGATTATGCTTGCACTTTGAATTGTTATTCCCCCTCTCTCTTTAGTCCATCATGGTTCTTCTTTTATACTCCCCTGCCTCCAAACTAGACGTTGGATTCCCGGCCATGGGACCGCTCTTCAATCCTTGATTGGACGTCATCAATCGTGATTGAACAAGACTGTATCTTCAGAAGATATGTAGACCGTTGAGTGAGATATTGAACCATTCTGATTCAGTCGCCCATATAACTAAATCTCCAACTTCCATAAGTGTGATAAGTCTGAGTTGGTTCCCGAAAGAATATTCCTTAGAAGATGATATCCCAATGTAGAAGGTCCCTTGATTGATTGGAAGGGATATCAAGGTAATCGAATATCACAAGCTTTCCTTAGGAATCTTGTCTTGATTGGAAACCTGCCATACGTGGGTGTTCATGTTTTGCAAATGCAGAAACTGATCTTTCTTGGGTTTCGTCTTAGAATAGATTTGCTTCTTACTTGATCAGTTGACATGGAATGGTAATACGGAGATTTGATGCGATCCATCCGTCACTGTTTAGATCGTCAGAAGCACTTCCATCTGACCTTTCGTTAGAAGCACTTCCATCTGACCCTTCATTAGAAGTACTTCCATCTGACCCTTCGTCCATGCGACAGAATTAGATCCACTCAACCTGCTGCTTACACATTCTTTCTGCATCACAGAACGTTATACAATTTCTCTCGATAGTTTTGTCAGAATCAAAATATAGGAGAATTTCCACAACAACATCGACATCCAGGCAATCATTACCCAGAAAGTCTCAAGAGGATAGCCATTTGAAACACAGAATGGTACTGCCAATTCAGACAAAGTTCTCAATGCCTCACACAACAAGCTTTCACATTCAATGTACATACTTAGCACAAAGTTCAATCACATCCGATCATCATAACAAAACCACATTCAAGAAGTCAATCACATACGCCACTCATATGCCATGCATGTCTTAACTGATTCTAACAACTATCTCTATGGTCTCACTATTTGGTCACTCCAGATCACATTCACATACGCCACTCATATGCCATGCATGTCTTAACTGATTCTAACAACTATCTCTATGGTCTCACTATTTGGTCACTCCAGATCACATTCCTCCTTATTACTCCACCCCTCAATCGACTTGGATTGAGTTAAACCTCTCTCTGATACCACTTAACTAGGATGTCACGCCCCGCTCCCTTTTTGCCACCAGTACGAACATCCTCTTGCTATGTATAACCTGTCCCAGGATACTATTTCCAAAACGGCCAAGACAAGAAACTAGCAAGCGGAAGGTAAGGTAAAATAAAACTAAAACTCCATCCCTCAAATGAAGACCTATAACAATGGTAAGAATGACATGCATGAGATGAAAAGACATATTTATACATAACATAAAGATCAGTTTGTACAACGGTAAGGATTAGGGAGATTTCTACAGCTTCACTTAAGTCGGAACGGAATAAAGGCACCAAAAGAAAGCCTTTGCCCCCCAACAAAAGAAACCACTCTAAAAAATTCACGCTAAGCCCTATAGTACGTGGTCTCCTAAGAAGTGCTACTATCCCCCACTTCATCCATATCTTCTTCAGGGTCATAGTCCGAAAAGAACTCGGAGCGGGCCTCAATAGAATCCTCTTCCGTCTCGTCCTCGGAGTCAGATATCTCTATAACTTCCATACTCGCCTCATTTGACGCTTCTCCCTCCGCAATATTCCTCAAGACCTCCACGGAAGCCTCTACCTCAATGGACTCACGTGCGGGATGACACCATGTAGGTACTACGTCTCCATGGACATCTGTAGGCTGCAGCTGCTCCGACAAAACACCTCGAACTCTCCGAAACCAAGCTTCGAAGCGATGGGGCTGATCAGGCTTACTTGGTTCATTAACCCAAACCGCAGTAGTCTTTCTAACATACACGGTGCCTTTCCCGTCTGGGAACTCTTCAAAAAAAGACGTCATCTCCGTGGGTTCGCCTAAGCATATTGGGAGCATCTTCAGGTCCTGTGGTCTGAAATAAAAATGGGGTTCACGAAGAAATGAGACTTATGTCTCAGTGAGCTAACCTAACCTTAAACTAGACCATCATCCCACCGGTACCACAATCATAACATAAACAATGGATAAACAAGAATCAAGAATATCACTCTTTCATAGTATCATGACAATGCTTTACTCAAGCAATCCAGAAAAAGGAGACTAACATACAAGGATAGCACACATGCGCAAATTTCTCCATACTTGACTCCCATGGATTACACTTACAGTTGGAATAAATGACATCTCAGTTACGACCCCGCGATTACATCGCCTCAAGGTCTTTCGTATTCTTAAACCCCGCGATCACATCGCCTCAGGGTATTTCATACTCCCCCACCCCGCGTCGTCATGGCGCCTCAGGGTATTTCTCATTCTCGACTCCGCGTCATATAGACGCCTCAGAGTACTTTGCTTTCTCAGTCCCACAATCTCATCACATTAGCGTGTTTCACTTCAAAGCATATCCTCTATGTTTTCAAACAGATGCGGCACCACGATAGATAACCACGCACATTGTTACAAAAGGAAAAATTAAGCATCTAAACACAATTCCAGTTTTATCTCGAGATGACACGCCTTATCATAACAGATATTCACAATCAACCTGACAATATCATCTAGGCAAGCAGCAATCATTAGCACATCACCGTGCTCGCCCCAAGAACAACAACCAGCAAGCAGCAAGCCCACCCGGCTCATCCATAAACAATTCCATCCGCCATCTCAACCATCAAGTTTCACACCTCAATCAACACGACGACTTATCAAAGGAAAACATCCAGTCGCGTCCAGATTTTCTAATAAAAGGTTAGGAAACACTCACCTTGGTTTCCACGAGCTATTTAACCCTCCGAGCCTCTTGAAAAAACCCGAACCTGGCACGTTCCTAAGCTGTCCAAAAATGGAACAACAACCTTACTTAGAAAATAGTCGCCGATTCATCAATTTCACCTTCCAAACTCTAGTTTCACACATCATAATCCTCATAGACCGTTCAATTAACACTCTAGCATAATATAATCACAAAAACTCAGCATATCGACTACCCCACAGCCCCTAAACAGAATCGAAAATTACAGGGCAGAGCAGAGTGAAGCGATTCTGGTTTTTCTCACCCAAATCAGTCTAAAAACTCACTTTAAACACCAATTCTTTAACAATCGAACCTATTGGAACCTTAATCGATGTATTTTAGTGTTCCACAGAAAATTTGGCAGCCAACCAACCTAATTTGGACCTCTAAACAGCCCAATCACAACCGCCACACAAGCTGTCCAGTTTACCCCCAACAGAAACTCTTCAATCAAAGCCTCACAACCCAAAATGTTTCCAAAACAATCGGTAGCCCTAGAACCACAGTACGTAGCCCAACTTGTGAGGAGACTAACGCCGCAAATTTCGTCCAAAAAGACGTCCGAATGAGTAAGTTATGGCCACTCTACCTCAGATCGCTTAGAATCCGTCGATGAAACTTGTCGGGCCTGGCCGGAACAACTCAGACCCTCTTTTGCCGTGATTCCAGTTGGAGAACGTCGAGGAAAGGTCGAACTTCAAGATAGGTATGGGCTCGTCGGCTGGAAGTCACCGGGAGGGGCCGCCGAGAGGAACGACTCCGGTGAACAGGGCTGGATGAACCTCGGGCTGCTTCTGTTCGCGGAAGGAAAGAAGAAAAAAAACGCAGAGAAGGAGGAGGAAGAAGAGTCGCGGTCTATCAGCAAAGGAGAAAAAGAAAAGAGAGAGATGGTCTTGGTCTACTTTGGTCAAGCCTCAATAATTCACTAGTGGGTAATTAATACCAAAGCTCCCAAATGGTGACACCTGTCTCTTTAGGTAAAATATCCAAAAATTCCTCCTCACACTTCCTCATATAATCGGCAGCTACATGAGTGGGTTAGATTTCCAAAACACCCTCGTCCAAATAATGAAGCAACGAAACGGTCTTTTCACATTTTTCGCCTGAAAATCAAAATTTCCGCTAATCCTTCATTTTTTTACCGGCGTCGTTCAATCCAAAATACTTGTCACAATATTCATTTCCATTTTTCTATTCCCGAGACCCCATATCGTGGTCGATCTCTCAATGTCGTAATTTCGATTTATCTCGAACTAACGAGTGGCTTTTGCGGACGCTTCGCGTATCGACTCGGTAATTTTATCACACTTAGGAAAACTTAAGTGCGGCAATTTTGGTTGTCATGTAATTGCAAGAGTTTATTACTAGCCCCGACGACCGTGATCATCATAAATCGATCTAGGAAATTTCACAAATCATACGTTGGTTAAGCGGCATCACCCGCGTTCCAATCGTATAACACTAGCAACGGGTTCCTTAATCGTTTTCTGAACGGCCTCGGTTCTAAATATCCCCGACGATCCTTATGGTCAAAATGCCGTTTTCTTATCGAATTTCCCAGGTCCACGTATCTCGTCGCGCGTTAGCCTTCCCCCTTTGGTTAGTTAACTCGTGACTGACCAGGTCCGAGCGAGATATAACCGAAATACTTCAATAGACATATTACAATTTAAGGTCTCAGAATGACAGGAAAAATCATACTGTCACACACGCTCTCTTGCCGTAGGCGAAAATTCTAAACTGAATTTGGTCTAGATTGCAGGTCAAATTAAGCTCAATTAACTCACCCTCTGCCCTGAATGCAAATGACATGTCTGACTAAAAATAAATATGCAATGTATGAGGAATTATATTTTTTTTTTCGAGAATCATGACTAACTCTCATTTTTATGCTTAAATGAATGATTTTCCTAAAAACCCAAAATTTAGGTGTCAACAGCTGCCCCTCTTTTAGTGGAAGCTCGCAGGGGTTCTGCTCAAAGACCAAGATTGAAACCTAAATTTTACAAATGCAAGTGAAATAACGACAATAATAGTTATTATTTTTTGGCGGGATTCAATCCCATTTTCTAATGGAAAAGGAAGTGAAATGCATGAAATTCAATGTTATAAACAATATGTGCCAGGACTTTTCTTTTCCCCCACATCAGAGAAACCTACACATGGATCGCATATGAAATACATGTTTTACCAAATACCTCATATGCTGATGATTCTCTTAATCTCCAGACCTCTAGTAGATGTCAGGATAATAAGGTACTGAGCTCATCTGTTACCAGAAGTTTCCTCCTGACGCGAGACAGCACAAGATCTGTGTAGATTTGAAAAATGTCTTCCCAGGTCACAAGAGCACATCATTGTGAATCGGAGGAAAAACCAAGATCACACATGGATCTTAAGGTTTTGGGAGCCTTATATGTTACCAAATATTTTCCTCTGATGCGGGACAACGCAAGATAAATGTAGAGTTGAAATATTTGTTTCGAAATCACAAGAGCGCATACATTGCGATTTTGATAAAGGACCATAATTGTGAGAGCGCATACATCACAACTTGGCGAAAGGGACCAGGACCACAAGAGCGCATACATTGTGAACCTAGAATAAGATCAAGATCATGAGAGTGCATACATCATGAATCTTGACATGATGATACCATAATCATAAGAGTGCATACATTATGATTAGGTAAAAGACCGAAATCGTGAGAGCGCATACATCTTGACTCGACAACGGATCAAAATTGCAAGAGCGCATACATTGCAATTTGATAAAAGGTACCAAAATCATAAGAGTGTATCATTATGATCAGGTATAGAACCAAAATCGTGAGAGCGCATACATCACGAATTGGCACGGGATCAAAATTGCAAGAGCGCATACATTGCAATCTAATATAGGGTACTAAAAACACAAGAGCATATCATTGTGATCTAGTAAAGGTAAAGACCATGAGAGCGCATACATCATGATTCAATACCATCAATGTTAGATAGCACGAATATGAAGGATGCATTACCGAACTAAATCGATAAATAGGAAGGGTGTGTTGCCTGGATTGAAATCACAGCAAACTTGAGAGGTTAGAAATGACAACTTAAATCTCTAAAGCTGTCAAATTGAAAAATGGTGCAAAAAACGTACTTGGGTTTTCTGAGAGATGAATGAACAATGGGTAGGCTGGTTGTGTCGTACCTATCCATTTCCTTAAAAAATAATGATATGCATAAAACCAATGTAAATGCAACATCATATGCCAAAAAAATTTGCAAGCTTTTTCTTGCATTATAAAGCTCTATCGGGGAATTTTGTCAATAAGAATGCATGCCTGACCTTTCTGACATTTCAGATCAACTTGAATGAGGAAACTTTAGTCAGAAAGGACTTCCTGTCACTCTCTTGAAGAGGTTCGGGTTGAGGATATACTTACCTGAGGATTTAGAAGGTTACCTGGTCGGCATTTGCTAGTAAGGTTTGTGTTATGGAAAGTTTCATTCTATTTTGATTCTGACAAAACTACCAGCAGAATCTGTGTAATAGTTGAAATGTTTTATTGCAGGAAGTATATGTAAACAGAAGTTTATATTGCTCCAATTCTGTCACTAAGACTCGAGGAAAGAGTAGTCATATTGTTGCATCTTTTGAAGATGGTCAGATGGAAGTGCTTTTGACGTGGTCAGATTGGAAGTGCCTCTGACGTGGTCAGATGGAAGTGCTTTTGACGACGGTCAGATGAAAGTGCATCTGAAGACCTTCAAATGAAGTTGCTTCTGAGGGTCAGATGCAACATGAACTCTGATTGAGTAATTCGTTGAAAGAGCTATATGCAGTGTCAGATGGACCTTATTGAAGCTCAAGATTACCTTTCTATAATATCTGGTCAGATTCAGAAGTCCTCTTCTTCTGAAGACTACTTCTGAGACTGGTCAGATTCTACAACACTGATTCTGAAGACCCACAAATGGCAGGTTTCCAAACAAGGCAAGTTTTAATATGGAAGTTTGTGATATTTGATTGATTAGATATCCCTTAAAATCAATCAAGAGGAAATCTATCACACCCCGAACCCGGCGAGCACGCGAACATCACCCTAGGCCACTCCTCTTTATGACTTATTCCAGGATCCTTAGGCCACTTCTTGGCAATACATACAAACAGGCAAAAGCGAGAAAACACCTCCATACAAAATCAATACAAGATGACTCTGGACAAAAGGAATACATCTCTACTTAATCACCAATTACAGTTTCAGAGATGCAAGTCTAATTTCAAAGCATAACGAAAACCTTAAGGTCACAAGGTATCTTTTAATCAATCAACTAACTACTTCCTCGAAATTCCAATCCTTGGCCAACTGATGCTTCATCGCTTGGAACCTGAAAAACATTAATCCCCAACGGGGTGAGATATAAATCTCAGTAAGCGAACCCTAAACCTAGGCCTGACCACCAATCCCCCCCAGACTATGCCTCAAGGCAATACACAGAAGCCCATCAAGGCATTAGCATACAACATTCAGATATCAAGAGTCTCAATTCATAAAGCACACATGACCACATGAGAATAAGCTCCTCGCACTAGCACAAGGCTTACTCATAATTTTAGAGGTATCACAATGATAACACATTTTCCATCGCCAAGGGCTCCCAGGCCGCGATGTATTTCTCATGGGGTACTCACGCCAACTCAATCACAAGCTTACAAAAGGTAAATCTCAATTCTCAAAATCAATGCCCGCGTAATAACGCTTCAGGCTGTTATAACATGCTCTGCTTGGCAAGACCCGCATCAAGACGCCTCAGGTCAACACATACTTATTGCCAAGACCCGCGTAATAACGCATCAGGTCGTGTTTCTCAATCGCCCGCATAATAACGCATCAGGCTAGGATACCATCCGTGTAATAACGTCTCAAGTTAGTCATCCTTACTTGGCCAAGTGTAATATCCCGCGTGATAACGCATTAGGATAGTCCAAACCCCGCGTCATAACGCATCATGGTACAATTTGCCTTTCATAGACCCGCGTCAATACGCTTCAGGTCGAATCCCGCGTCAATACGCCTCAGGATTTACTCAAGCCCCACGTTTAACGCATCAAGGCATCACAGGAATGTGTACTCATGAATCAATCAATCATTGGCTAAACAAAATAAAAGGCACATATCATAACTCAGCCATTTCTCATCACTTCAATCAATTAAGGCTAAATGTCATAAACCATGCTTCTCATCAATCAAGCAATCCATCAACTAAATCCATCCAGTAGTGTCCTAGCTTTCAAGTAAAGGTTTAAGGGACACTTACCTCTTTAAGCAAGCTAACAAATTCAATCCAAACGACCCTCCTAGGTCAGCAAGCTCACGGCCAAACATGGCACTCATGGCGTGCCTAGGAAAACCACATCGAAACTCGATTATTTCTCAATTCCCTTGCGCAACCACTTCAATAACACACACAACACCTTCTCCTCATGTCATCACAGTGTTAAATCAAAGCCCCTAAACATTCCAAGGGTAGTTCTATCATGGCAAATCATCACGAATATCCTCCCACCAAAACTGCCCTTTTCTTAGCCCCACGACTAGCCTAAATCTCACGAAAACTGTAATTTTTATACTGACTTTTTGAGAAAATAAATTCCATGATCTTAAACTTCAAGATCTTATGGACGCGTGGGAGAAACGGAACTCAATTCGGATACCGGACGACTTAGAACAACTAATTTCAAAATTGATGCGCGTTGATGACAAGTTGGACGGCACTTCATGTTTTTCACTTCAATAGCCCTTAAAACTCTTTCAATCTCTATTCCACCATGTGTACTCCCTACCAACACACCATACAATATCAATAGAAGTCTTACCAAGCATTCCACCGCAAGGCGACACATCCACGAACCACCAAGGGGCTCAGTTAACACGGTCCTCAAGCAGGGCAGAACCGGTCCTAGACAATCACACCAAACAGCCCTTAATTCTCTTCTACACTCAATTCCATCATGCACACACCTTGTCTATGACATTCTGATTTCCAGTCATTTTGAGACTATTCAATGAGAATATATCTAGTGATGTATTTCAGTCATATCTCGCTCGGATCTGATCAATCTCGAGTTAACTGACAAAAATGGAAAGGCTAACGCGAGATAAGTACTTGGACCAAGGAACTCAAATAGGAAATGGCGTTTTGACCATAAGGATTGTCGAGGGAACGTTTAGAGCCAAAAAAGGCCGATCTAAGAACGGTTAAGGAACCCATTGCTAGCGTTATGCGATTAGAGCGCGGGTGACGCCGCTTAACCAATTCATAATTTGCAAAAATTTCTAAATCGAACGATGACGATCGAGACCGTCGGAGCTAGTAATAGACCATCGTAATTACATGACAACCAAAGTCGCCATGAACTGACGAGCCCTGAGCGTGATTTAAGTCACCGAGTCGATAAGCGTAGAGTCTGCAAAAGCCACCCGTTGGTTTGAGATAGGCCGGAATCGCATTCAATAGAGAAATGAATCAGAGATGAGTCTCGAAATTTGAAAATGGAGAATCAAGAATTCCAACATTTCATTTGGAATGGACGCTGCCTCGTCGAAGAAAATTTGAATTGGAAAAATCGAGATTTTGGACACCGGAGGCGAAATGACCATTTTGCCCTCAAGCTTTGGTCTTCTCTTTAGCGATGGTCAAGGGCTTTTTGGTCTTCCCCCCACCCCTCTTGCTGCCGAAAATTAGAAGAGACCACAGCCCTTGGATTGAGTTTGATGGACAAGAGGACACTTGTCAATGGATTAGGCTTTGACCATTTATTAATTACATTTCTACCTACCAATCAACCCATTGACCAAGTTGGTGAAGCATTCTCCCTTTGTCATCAGCAGAACCCTTCTCAAGTGGTCGCCATTTTCTTCTTCTTCTTCTTCGTTCTTCTTTTTCTTCCCCCTAGCCGAGAACATCCTGCTCGACCGTTTCTGTCCGACCACTTTACCGACCTCTAGCGTCGCCGCCGGCGACTTCCAGCCACAGTGCCCGCCACCACGACCTAGCTCAACGTCTTTCCGAACCCCTCGAAGTGGAAGCTCGGCAATTGGACCACCGAGCAGCTCCGGCCAAGCTTTTCCCCGCCGGTCGACGGAAAACACTGCATTCTGGGGTAGGTTTCGGTTTTGCCTCCTTAGGACCTCCAATTCTTTGAGTTTCTTGCTCAAAATTTGCAGATTTCTAGTAGACTTATATGTGGACATGTGGTAAAAAGTTGGACTGAAAATATTTAGGAATCGATGCCTTTCTTTTGCTGTGCTTGTGAGGCAGAATCTGCCGGTTTTGGGATTTGAGGGAAAATGGCGCCATTCAAGGACTTCGTGGCGTCGCCTTAGTTCAAAATTTTCGATGAAGCTTCTTTACTCCTAGATTGAACTGCTGGTGATGAGTTTGGGGTTAAATTGCAGATTTAAATGGAAGTTGAGGGCTGTTTGGTGAAGGGCAGAACAGAACCGAAGCATGCCCTGTTCGGTTCTGTTCTTGCCGTGTACTTAGGAGGCTGTTGGAGTCGATTGTGAGCTGGAAATTATTCTTAGCGACGTATTAGGTTGTCTTTGGTTATGTTCCTAAGATTCTTGCTTAGTGAATTGGCGTTTCGACGAGGAAAACTTGATGAATTGAGTGGATTTTGTTGCTAGGTGCTGCTGCCTGTCTTGTTTCACTGAAGCCGAGCCCTTGTAGACCTTAGATAGTAATTTGTGTTGATCCTAAAGCGAGGTAAGGGGTTCCTAAACTTTAGTTAGGAAGATTGGACTCGATTGGACATGTTAGTCGAGAAATGAGGTTGATTTTGGAACGTTGTCTCGTGATTTTGTATTGTGTGTTTTCGAATGGAATGATATCGGAGATTTATATACCTGAGTTATGCATGTTTCATGATTGGAATGTCCCTATGAATTATCTAAGACGACGAACTCGTATGCTATAAATCATTGGTTCAATGCATGAATTATATTCGATCATGAAGTCTATCCTGGGAATTGGCTCTGGCTTGTTTGATAATGGTAGCGCCCTGATGCGTCATATACGCGGGGTTGAGATAGCCAAGGTCCTGATGCGCTGAGTAACGCGGGATGAATATCTAGTTGAGTTGACATTGGCCTAAGCCGAGACTGAAAACCTGAGGCGTTTACGCGGGTTTCTCAGTGTGTGGGTCTGAGGCGTAAGTACGCGGACCGAGCCTGATGTGTTGTATACGCGGGCGAGAAGGAAATGTGAAATTGGAAAGAGCTTTGGAGTGGCTTGACTTAAATTGCGTACTTGACTCATATAACGATATGCGTTGGCTTAATTGTGTGCTTGTGGCTGGTTTGCTCTTACGTGCTATATGAGACTGCTTGATACCTAATATGGTTGTTGTTGCCCTTTTTGTTGAGATTGACTGCTTGTCTGAGTGCACGGTCGGCCTAACTCGGGGTTAGGGCCTTTTTATTGAGATTTCGATCTCACCCCGTCGTGGGACTATTTCTTTTCCAGATCCTAGGTTGTAAGGATGCTACCTACCAGACTCGGAGACCCGAAGGAGATGACTGTTTTTTGGGAGGAGTTCCCTGACGGACGGGGAGCTGTCTTTGTGCGAAAGACCACTGTGGTCTGGGTAGATGAGGCTGATAAGAAAGATGTTCCTCATAGGTTTGAGGCCTGGTTTGGACGCGTAGGTGAAGTGACTACTGGGCCACTTAGGGCCGTTGATGTACCTCGTAGAGTAGTTCCCAACTTTTGTCATCCCACTCGGGATTCTATAGAAGCAGATGGTTCGGTGGCGGGTTCGGTTAAAGCACTGGAGAGGACCCCCGACTTACGAGGACACTATCGAGGTGATTGACTTAGAGGCCTCTGAGGGCGACTTGGAGGGTATCGAAGAGGATTCTATTGAGGTTCAGTCTAAGACCTGGTCCGAGTACGAGCCCACGGAGGATACCGAGACATCCGACGATTCCAGTGCTTCAACTTAGGAGCTGCAGTTAGGCTGGATGGTCCTTTTTGAGTGGTCTCAGTGACGTCTTTTGGGAAGTGTAATTATGTAGTCGTTGTATTGGCCGTCTACCCGACCTTTTCACTGGTCAAGGTGACCTGCGCTTTTGTATGAACGTCTTTTGGTAGTAAAGTGGTCATATTTGGTTCTTGTCTCGTTATCCAGGTTTCCCTGTTTTTTTTTTTCTGTTGGTATGGAGGAGTCGTATTTCCGTTTCCGCATGCTAGCTCTCGCTTTTCATTTCCTAATAGTAGTGTCCTGGGACTTCGAGAGTCAAACTCTGCAGGGGTCGCCCCGTCCTCGTTTCGGGAGTAGGCGCGGGGCGTGACATCCTGCTTTTCTTGGTATCAGAGCGAGGCTAGTTCCATCGAAGTGGATGAAGGATTGGAGTAATAAGGAGGAATGAATTTTGGGGCGATAGGATAGCGAGACAATAGAAAGGGTTTGCTAGAGTATGTTAAGGCATGCATGGCGTGTGAGTGGCACATGTGTTTGGCATCTTGAAAGTAGTGTTATAATGACTGGATTCGATTGAACTTCGCGTTGAGCAGGTGCACTGGATGTGAATGTTTGCTCGTAGAACCTTGAATGCTTTGTCTGATTTGATAGTGTGATGTTGTATTCTGAACTGTTGCGCTCTTGAGACTTCTGGTTGGTAGTTGGCTTGATATATGTACTGCTTGTTGTAAAGTCTAGAATTATCAGGCTGAAATGGTAGAGTTGGATTTTGATTCCACAGTGGAATTATAGTGGTGCAGGAAGTCTAAGATGAGCGACCGACCCGTTAGGCGTTGAAGACCTAGTGGTAGGGCTTCTAGTTTGAGGCCACCTGCGGCAGAGGACCCTGGGATGGGAGACGTGTTGCGAGCCTTAGAGCGAATCGGCAATTTGATAGATAGACAGGCCCAGGATCAAGATGCGGCCATAACCCAAGCTGTAGGCGCAGCCTTGACTGCGGTAAATGCAACGGTTGGCACTATCGTTGAAGGTGGAGGTAGTGGTAGCAGCGGCCAAGGCGCTGGGACGAGTAATGTATAAGCTAATGCCAATGTTAGCCAGGG
This sequence comes from Rhodomyrtus psidioides, assembly GCA_021437785.1. Classification (NCBI taxonomy): domain Eukaryota; kingdom Viridiplantae; phylum Streptophyta; class Magnoliopsida; order Myrtales; family Myrtaceae; genus Rhodomyrtus; species Rhodomyrtus psidioides. The sequence continues at coordinate 3,239,054 of JAILYB010000015.1, read as the reverse complement.
CGTGGGAGTAGGTAACACGCCAAGTCCTAATGTTGTGCCTAGGGATATAGGCCAACTAGTGGAGCAATTTGTGAAGTTAAGGCCACTACAGTTTAATGGGATTGGTGATCCGGAGTTGGCACCCTTGTGGATAGAAAAGCTCGAAAAGATCTTTGGAGTGCTGAGATGTAATGATGAAGAGAAAGTACTCCTGGCGGTTTACCAGCTGGACGGTACCGCAAATGGTTGGTGGAAGGCTACGAAGATGGAGTGTTCCCCAAGGGCACAGCGCTGAATTGGAACGTTTTCACAACGGCTTTTAATGATAAGTACTTCTCGGAGACTGCGCGGGAGAGCAAATTGGTAGAGTTTCAGAATCTGAGGCAGGTAACATGACGGTGGACCAGTATGAAGCTGAATTTGCTAGACTGTCGAGATAAGCGCCACGTTATGTTGAGGACCCACTAGAGAATGCGCGGAGGTTTCGAGACGGGTTGCGACCTGAACTTCGCAGTCAGATTGTGACGGTGAATTTGAGAACTTACAAGTAGATATATGAATGAGGACAGATGATAGAACGAGACATGAGGGAGAGAACTACTGCATCCGGATCGCGATTTTCTTCGTTTCGAGATAATCGCCAGTTGGGGAAGAGGCCTATGACGAATACTAGACGTTTCGTTCCACCTCCAAGGAAGAACATCAGTAAGCCATCACATCAGTTCAGCCCAAACTGTCGCCTTTGTGGAAGAAGGCATGGAAATGGGCCTTGTCCGGCTAGGACGAGAGCGTGTTTCAAGTGTGGCCAGATGGGTCATCAGATGAGATTTTGCCCCAACCAGACCCAAATGGCTAGGCCTCAAGAACAACGACTACAAGCAGGACCACCAAATGCGTCGCCTCAGAATGAACAGAACCGACCCCCAGCTCAGGGAAGAGTTTATGCCGTGGCACACAGGGACGCTGAGGAGACACCTGGTGTGGTCAAAGGTACGGTTTATTTGTGCGACCAAGATGCTTATGCGTTGTTTGACCTTGGTGCTACGCATTCCTTCGTATCTGCTCAATTTGCGGATTTGGTAAATATGAAGTTGAAACCGTTGAATGTGCCGTTGTATGTTGCTACTCCGTTGAAGGATAAAGTGTTGGTCTCGTTAGCCTGTGAAAATTGTAAGATAGTCGTTGGTAGTAACGAGAGGAGTATAGATTTGGCCGTGTTGCCTATGTACGATTTTGATGTGATCATAGGGATGGATTGGTTAAGTAAGCTAGGGGCGGTAGTGGATTGTGGCAATAAAGTAATCCGTTTTTATCCGGATGGTTGCCCTAGCTTCGAGTTTAGAGGAAACCGAGGAGGAATCTCTATTCCAATGGTTTCGTCGCTTGAGGAGACAAGGTTAATGGATGATGGATGCCAAGCCTACTTGGCTGTGGTGGTAGATCCGACTGTTGAGGAACCGAGGTTAGATGACATAGTGGTAGTACGGGATTTCCCAGATGTCTTTCCCCAAGAATTGCCAGGATTGCCACCCGAGCGGGAAATCGAGTTCGTTATCGAGTTAGCCCCCGGAACGGAACCAATCTCGAAGGCCCCTTATAGGATGGCGTTGGCGGAGTTGAAGGAACTAAAGGTGCAGATGCAGGAGTTACCGGACAAGGGATTCATCAGGCCAAGTGCATCGCCCTGGGGAGCACCAGTGCTTTTTGTGAGGGAAAAGGATGGATCCCTGCGGTTGTGTATCGACTATCGGCAATTGAATCAGGTGACCGTTAAGAACAAATACCCGTTGCCAAGGATTGACGATTTGTTTGACCAGTTAGAAGGACCTTCAGTTTTCTCTAAGATAGATCTAAGGACAAGATACCACCAGCTGAGGATTAAGAAAGAGGATATTCCAAAGACGGCTTTCAGAACGAGATACAGACATTATGAGTTTACCGTGATGCCTTTTGGATTGACTAATGCCCCGGCTGCATTTATGGACTTGATGCATCGAGTGTTTAAGGACTATCTAGATCGTTTCGTCATAGTGTTTATTGATGATATCTTGATTTATTCAGGGAATAACGGGGAGCATGAAAAGCATTTGAGGATGGTTTTGCAAACTCTGCGGGAACACTCGTTGTACGCCAAGTTTAGCAAGTGCGAGTTCTGGTTCAATAAAATGGTCATATAATTTCTAGTGAGGGGATATCAGTAGATCCTTCAAAGATCGAGGCAGTGCTCAATTGGCCTAGGCCTACGACGGTTACGGAAGTCTGAAGTTTCCTGGGATTAGCTGGCTATTATAGGCGTTTCGTAGAGAGGTTTTCATCTATCGCTATGCCGTTGATGCAGTTGACTAAGAAAACTGCAAAGTTTGAGTGGACGGACAAGTGTGAGAGGAGCTTTCGAGAGCTTAAGCATCGGCTGACGACCGCGCCTGTTCTTATGATTCCGTTCGGACCCGGAGGTTTTGAGATTTACAGCGATGCTTCGCTTAAGGGATTGGGATTTGTACTCATGCAACATGGAAGAGTAGTAGCTTATGCTTCACGACAATTAAGACCACATGAGATGAATTACCCAACGCACGACTTGGAATTAGCTGCGATTGTGTTTGCCTTGAAGATTTGGAGGCACCACCTTTGTGGTGAAAAATTTCATATTTTTACGGACCACCAGAACTTAAAGTACTTATTCTCTCAAAAGGAGTTGAACATGAGACAGCAACGGTGGATGGAGTTATTGAAGGATTACGACTGTGACATCATGTATCACCCTGGAAAAGCAAATAGAGTTGCGGATGCGCTCAGTCGGAAATCAAGTATCGCTTCTCTTTTGATCAAAGGGTGGTCGTTGTTGGAAAACCTGAGGGATTCTGCGTTTAGATTGGAAGTCTGTCAACTATCCAGTTTGGTGGCCACACTAAGAATTGAACCGGAGATCCAGGAAAGGATAAGGACCTTGCAACCTTCAGACCCAGAGATTCAGAAAATTCTCGAGGTAGACGTGGCGCAAAGGAAACCAGAGTTCCAAGTGTCAGATGGTGGAATTTTGAAATTCCGAGGACGCCTGTGTGTGCCCAACGATGAGGGACTTAGAGAAAGGATTTTGTCAGAGGCGCATAGGAGTAACTATAGTATTCACCTTGGCAGCACGAAAATGTATCAAAATCTACGACAGCATTACTGGTGGAATGGGATGAAAGTGGATGTAGCAAAGTATGTAGCAAAGTGCTTGACTTGCCAACAGGTGAAAGCGCAGCACTGCAAGCCGGGTGGATTACTACAGCCGTTAGAGATTCCCGAGTGGAAATGGGAACACGTGACGATGGATTTTGCTATGGGATTGCCAAGGAGCCAGAGGAACCACGATTCTATTTGGGTAGTTGTGGATAGGCTGACCAAATCGGCACATTTTATTCCAGTGAGAAAAGACTTCTCCTTAGACAAGTACGCTGAATTATATATGCGTCACATTGTACGATTACACGGTGTACCGGTAACCATCACATCAGACAAAGACCCTAAGTTCACAGCGAGTTTCTGGAAGAGTCTGCAAGATGCTTTGGGAACTAGAGTACAGTTTAGCACCGCTTACCATCCGCAGACGGTCGGGCAGTCGAAAAGGACAATTCAGACACTTGAAGATATGCTGAGAGCGTGTGTTATAGATTTCAAAGGCGGATGGGAGGATCAGTTGCATTTGGTAGAATTCGCATACAATAACAGTTATCAGCAAAGTATACAAATGGCACCTTTTGAGGCACTCTATGGAAGAGCTTGCAGGACGCCAATATGCTGGGATGAAGTCGGAGAAAGGAGTATTACGGGGCCCGAATTAGTGGAGAAATTAGTATAGACCGTGAAGATAATACGAGATAGGCTGAAGACGACTCAGAGTCGCCAGAAGAGCTACGCGGATAAGCGACGCAAGCCTCTAGAGTTTCAGGTAGGGGATCATGTTTTCCTTAAGGTGTCACCGATGCGAGGTTTATCGCGATTTGGGAAGAAAGGAAAGCTAAGCCCGAGATACATAGGCCCGTTTGAGATTTTGGAGCGGATTGGAACCCTAGCCTACAGACTTGCCTTGCCGCCTAGTTCGTCCCAAGTGCACAATGTTTTCCATGTGTCGATGCTAAGGAAGTATGAGCCGGTCCCAACGCACGTTTTGGACTACGAAACCATCGAGGTGGACGATGAGTGTCCTATGTGGAAAGACCGGTCAGGATTGAAGACAGAAAGGAACATGTTTTAAGGAACAAGACAATATCATTGGTTAAAGTGGTGTGGGAGCACCATGGAATAGAAGGCGCTACCTGGGAAAACGAGGAAGCGATGAGGCGTCAATACCCACATTTGTTTGAGTAGTTGGTCTAGTTGTAAATTTCGAGGATGAAATTTTTGTAAGGGGGGAAGAGTTGTGACATTCTGATTCCAGTCATTTTGAGACTATTCAATAAGAATATATCTAGTGATGTATTTCAGTCATATCTCGCTCGGATCTGATCAATCTCGAGTTAACTGACCAAAAGGGAAAGGCTAACGCGAGATAAGTACGTGGACCTAGGAACTCGAATAGGAAATGGCGTTTTGACCATAAGGATTGTCAAGGGAACGTTTAGAGCCATAAAAGGCCGATCTAAGAATGGTTAAGGAACCCATTGCTAGCGTTATGCGATTGGAGCGCGGGTGATGCCGCTTAACCAATTCATAATTTGCAAAAATTTTCTAAATCGAACGATGACGATCGAGACCGTCGGAGCTAGTAATAGACCCTCGCAATTACATGACAACCAAAGTCTCCATGAACTGACGAGCCCTGAGCGTGATTTAAGTCACAGAGTCGATATGCGTAGCGTCTGGAAAAGTCGCCCGTCGATTTGAGATAGGCCAGAATCGCATTCAATAGAGAAATGAATCAAAGATGAGTCTCGAAATTTGAAAATGGAGAATCAAGAATTCCAACATTTCATTTGGATTGGACATCGCCTCGTCGAAGAAAATTTGAATTGGAAAAATCGAGATTTTGGACACCGGAGGCGAAATGACCATTTTGCCCTCAAGCTTTGGTCTTCTCTTTAGCAATGGTCAAGGGCATTTTGGTCTTTCCCCCACCCCTCTTGCTGCCGAAAATTAGAAGAGACCACAGCCCTTGGATTGAGTTTGGTGGAAAGAGGACACTTGTCAATGGATTAGGCTTTGAGCATTTATTAATTACCTTTCTACCTACCAATCAACCCATTGACCAAGTTGGTGAAGCATTCTCCCTTTGTCATCAGCAGAACCCTTCTCACGTGGTCGCCATTTTCTTCTTCTTCTTCTTCATTCTTCTTTTTCTTCCTCCTAGCCGAGAACATCCTGCTCGACCGTTTCTGTCCGACCACTTTACCGACCTCCAGCGTCCCCGCCGACGACTTCAGCCACAGCGCCCGACACCACGACCTAGCTCAACGTCTTACCGAACCCCTCGAAGTGGAAGCTCGGCAATTGGACCACCGAGCAGCTCCGGCCAAGCTTTTCCCCGCCGGTCGACGGAAAACACTGCATTCTGGGGTAGGTTTCGGTTTTGCCTCTTTAGGACCTCCAATTCTTGGATTTTCTTGCTCAAAATTTGTAGATTTCTAGTAGACTTATATGTGGACATGTGGTAAAAAGTTGGACCGAAAATATTGAGGAATCGATGCCTTTCTTTTGCTGTGTTTGTGAGGCAGAATTTGCCGGTTTTGGGATTTGAGGGAAAATGGCGCCATTCAAGGACTTCGTGGCGTCGCCTTAGTTCAAAATTTTCAGTGAGGCTTCTTTACTCCTAGAATGAACTGCTGGTGATGAGTTTGGGGTTAAATTGCAGATTTAAATGGAAGTTGAGGGCTGTTTGGTGAAGGACAGAACAGAACCGAAGCTTGCCCTGTTCGGTTCTGTTATTGCCGTGTACTTAGGAGGCTGTTGGAGTCGATTGCGAGATGGAAATTATTTTTAGCGACGTATTAGGTTGTCTTTGGTTATGTCCCTAAGATTCTTGCTTAGTGAATTGGCGTTTCGACGAGGAAAACTTGATGAATTGAGAGGATTTTGTTGCTAGGTGCTGCTGCCCTGTCTTGTTTCACTGAAGCCGAGCCCTTGTAGACCTTGGATAGTAATTTGTGTTGATCCTAGAGCGAGGTAAGGGGTTCCTAAACTTTAGTTAGGAAGATTGGACCCAATTGGACGAGTTAATCGAGAAATGAGGTTGATTTTGGAACGTTGTCTCGTGATTTTATATTGTGTGTTTTCGAATGGAAAGATATCGGAGATTTATATGCCTGAGTTATGCATGTTTCATGATTGGAATGCCCCTATGAATTGTCTAAGACGACGAACTCGTATGCTATAAATCATTAGTTCAATGCATGAACTATATTCGATCATGAAGTCTATCCTGAGAATTGGTTCTGGCTTGTTTGATAATGGTAGCGCCCTGATGCGTCATATACGCGGGGTTGAGATAGCCAAGGTCCTGATGCGCTGAGTAACGCGGGATGAATATCGAGTTGAGTTGACATTGGCCTAAGCCGAGACTGAAAACCTGAGGCTTTAACGCTGGTTTCTCACTGTGTGGGTCTGAGGCGTAAGTACGCGGACCGAGCCTGATGCGTTGTATACGCGGGCGAGAAGGAAATGTGAAATTGGAAAGAGCTTTGGAGTGGCTTGACTTAAATTGCGTATTTGACTCATATAACGATATGCGTTGGCTTAATTGTGTGCTTGTGGCTGGTTTTCTCTTACGTGCTATATGAGACTGTTTGATACCTAATGTCACGCCCCGAAACCTGATCCTTATATTGACTCCCAGGATCACTCGGGTTACAACTCATAAAATCAATAGGACCAGACGGAAGCAGGAATACATCTCCTTACATATACAAAATTCGGATGACTTAGGACAGGCAGTAGTACACTTCTCAGGTTCATGAAAACAAATCCTGCAAGGTAGTCAAATACTAATGGATCGATCCTTAATCCACATATCATAATACAATCCCTCCTAGTAACACAATATATGAAACCACATCATATAGTTTCTTCCTCGAAATTCAAACCTTGACGAACCTTGATGTACCGTCGCCTGGGACCTGAAAAAGTTAAACCCCCACTAGGGTGAGATATAAATCTCAGCAAGTAAATCCTAAACCTAGACCAGACCGCCAGTCCTCCCAGACTATGCCACAGAGCAATTCACAAAAACTCATCGAGGAATTATCATCTAGCATCTCAATATCACTTTCTCGTGGCACCTTGATATAAAGGACATCGCCATCAAGCACATCACATACTATGAGATCCAAGTTTCACACATTACCCTAAAACAAACTTATCATTTTCATAAGTCATCAATATGACAACCATTTAATCATCGTCAGGGCCCACGGCCGCGATGTATCGCCGGGGCTCCAAGCCGCGATATAATTTAATAGGGCTCCAAGCCAAATCATCGCCAGGGCCCACGGCCGCGATGTATCGCCAGGGCTCCAAGCCGCGATATAATTTCATAGGGCTCCAAGCCAAATCATCGCCAGGGCCCACGGCCGCGTTGTAGTTCACAAGGGCATCTAGCCAAATCATCGCCAGGGCCCACAGCCGCGATGTAGTTTCAATTTATTCAAGCATCGCTAGGGCCCACGGCCGCGATGTAATTTCTCAGGGCCCACGGCCAATTCAATAACAATAATATGGCCCACGGCCAATTCAATGACAACAATAGGGCCCATGGCCAATTCAATAACAATAATAGGGCCCACGGCCAATTCAATAACAATAATATGGCCCACGGCCAATTTAATAACAACAATAGGGCCCATGGCCAATTCAATAACAATAATAGGGCCCACGGCCAATTCATACGAATACAGGGCTCAATAGCCGCACTATATCACAAGGCAATCACTCTCACAATTAGTTTTCCTTGCCATTTCAATCCCCTAATCAAGCAATTCAAGCTATAGGCTTTATCAAGCAGTCCAATCATCCGACCAATCTATCCAGTAGTGTCTTAACGTTCGAGTAAAAGTTTAAGGGACACTTACCTCAAGCAACTAGCAAAGCTCCACTTCGATTGATCTTCCTTAACCCTCCAAGTATTCGACCAATCAAGGTCCTCGTACCGTCCTAGGAAATTCATTAATTTCCAATCAAAATCCACTCAATAACCAATCAAATGGCAACTCAGGATTCCTCATCAATGGATCGAAATCACCACAATACTTCCACAAACTCTTTATATATTCTGTTCATGTGACTCAATGCAGGGCATAATGCAACTTGATGTTTCATGCACATTATAGCCCTTAAATCACTTCCAAACTCCCAATCCACTTCATACACTTCTAATTAACACCTCACACTACATCTCATGAAGTCTTATGCGTCAATTTGAAGTCAAAATATCACTTAAATGACCCTTAACGGAACCGGCCAGCAAGGGTCCACCCACCAAACAGAACCGGTTTCGGTTTCAATCCACTCAATCAAGCCATAAACCAACCTCGTGTCTAAATATTTACACAAATAACCTCTCAAGACCTTCATTTACATGTTTGAAGAGCTCACTAAGAGATTTGGAGTCGGTTGACACTCCAAAGACAACAAAACAGCTCAATCTCCCTTTGATCAGAATCTGTCCAAAATTTACCGCTATTGTTCTTCCATGAAAACCAAAGTTATCCTTATCCATTTGCAGCCAAAATTTATCTGAACATATTACTAGGGGTTATGGAGCTCTCCTAAAAATTTTGAGGTCAAACGGAATTTCTAAGAGGGTAAACTATAACCTTTTCTCAGCTCGCGCGGAATCCGTCCTCTTTTGTTCGCAAAATCACTATAAATCAACCAGACCTCCTAAAATCACGAAACCAACGGGAAAATGTTAAGGACACATAGATCTAACCTGTGGTTAGAGGGATTGACCAAAAGACTCCGGGAAGAATCTCTCGTACAGGCCGAACGGGAAGGCAGAAACCTGACTTTTCTGGCAGTTTTATGTTGAGAGCAAAATGAAGGGGAAGTGAGGTGAACGTGGGGAGAAGGCTTGCACAGCAGATGGAGTCTTCAATATATTTGTCTCACACCAATAATAGAGCTTCAAATTGATAAGATGGGATTAGGTGGTTAATAAATGCTTAAGGCCTCCAATGGTTGACATGTGGCACTCCTCCAATAATGCAACCAAGGCTTTGACTCTCTTTGATCATTGTACAAGATATTTTGGCAGCCCTATAGGATAGGAGAAATGGCCATTTCACCCTTCTTGAAGTCTTAAGGCAAGGGTAGATGATCCAGGGGTAAAATGGTCTTTTTGCACTTTCAGTCCAAACTTCACTTTTCCAATTTGAAATTACCATTTGGCGAGACATTGTCAAATTCCTACTCAGGATTGGAATTCTCTATTCCTAATTGCCTATTTTGACCTTTCATTTCATGATCATTCGTCCGTCGATCGTTATCCTTTCATTCCATAGCCTCGAGAGGGTCGGAAATTCGGAATGTCACAATTCTTTCCCCCTTAAAGAAATTTCGTCCTCGAAATTTGCCACTTTTCAATTATCCAATCTCATGGGGTACTGACGCCTCATCGTATCCTCACTCTCTAAAATAGATACTCCCCTTACTCGATGTTCCCATTTGTCTTTTCTTTTTTTAGACAAAAGTCATATTCCTCCAAGACTTATTTTCCCCAGTCCTTAACCTGCACTTGCTTTTCTCTATTCTCTTCAGACATTCAAGATACATGTCGGTGATACACCTTCAAGCATTCGAATCTTCCGTTCAATTTTCCTATTAGTCCGAGGATAATACGTGCATCACACTGCAGCTCTACTTTTGAAATTCCCCGTCGAAAGAATTTTTCCCAAAACGTCGTAGTAGATTCGAGATCATTTTCTATCACGATCATTACCCGACCATCATGAAATCGCATTCCTTAAGTGTCTCTATCAATTGGCATAATCATCCTTTTCAAACGTCATGTTGTGCCGTCAGGGACGCACAAGTTCCATTAACTTACCATCGGTTGTCCAAATCGAACTATAGCCTTCTCGACTTCATTCGAAGATCTCCAATGATCGTCCATTAACTTTCAAGATCATATCTCTCTCTCTTGTCGACTTGTCTAATGCTCGACCATACGTTATATTAATTTAACCTTCGATCCACATCATCAATAGTGTTAAGGCAATCTTGGCACACCTTTGTGCCATCCCCAGGAGCATCTTAGCTTTCCATGTTCTAATCATTTCTATACCTCTTAGATATCAGGGTCTAATCATGGCAATTTCTCAATTCTTTTATATCCTTCAGGCCTGATATTTCAGGTAGCCATCAAACTATCCGCACGGCGAACTTTCAATTGAAAAGTTGAATCTCTTATTTCATGAGGAAAGATCTATCCCTCCATCGCCAATTATACAATGCTTAATTCTCAACTGTACGCATCCGCGAAACCCGCGAAACAGTTCACCCTTCCTTAGCGATATGAATATCGCCATAACAACATTTGAGTGATCTCTTCGTTCCGTATGACTCGCCCCCAATTGTCTGTAGGCAGTCCCTGCTCTCAATCTCTTATAGGTCACATAATTTCGAGGTCTTTCTTTATCCAAACAAACGCTCTCATATCCACAAACAACTTCACGCGTCAGCGTTGCCTTTTGTTCAATTCCTCTTAGGAAACTACTACATTCTTTTCTCGTGTTAGATATTGACCTGGAGTCTCCTTTTACTCACAATGTTTCCTGAACTTTGCCGCAAGGACATTCGCAATCCAACTCCAATCATGCTCTAAGCATTCCAACTCATATGGCCTTATGCAATGCCTACTTCTGGTTGCCTCGTTATACCTCAAGTTTCTTTCTGCGTCACGTCATTACGACCTTCATAAGCTTTTCCACTCCAAACCTGAAGCGCCATTAACAGCGTAGTCATCAACTTGACTTAAGTCCTCGAAAACTCTTTTCACGTTTATTCATTTATTTGTGTTACGTCTCATCCTTAATCCATTTTACCAATGGAACAATTCTTGTGGGGAATCTTCCCACGATCTGTTTACAACGATTTACCAATCTCGAAAAATCTCAACCTCCAGCAATTCACATCGACTCCGTCGATTCATCACTTATTCTAATCCTCAAAGGCTCCATAGGGATTTTCCTTCTCAGAAGTTTCACAACTGAGGAATCTTACCTCGTCAAGTCCACAGCTCATGCTCTTCACATCCAGCATATAACGAGCATCTCCTTAGAATCCATAGGACTCTCTCAAAAGCTGTTCATATTTCTCATAACTCCTTAAATGAGTCCAATCATCGTATCTCAAGACGGTAATAATCAACTCAATCATTCCTTAGGCACTTAATTCGACTATTATCAACTTCTTTCTACCAGATGACGAATCTTTCAATCTATTTCTCACACTTTTCACTTGAGAGCTCAAACCTTAGCCCTCTGTTGTCACGAGTCTCCTCTAGGACCACACAATATTTTGTTTATTCTTGTCAATCTTTCCTCAAGAAGCATTAGTTCTTTAGCCTCTAAGTTCCACAACTCGCTAATGTGACCTTATCCCAATTCCATTCATTCAACTGAACACCAACCTCACCTTGGGATTCAACATTGTCTACAGGACAGTCTTTCGGATTTCACTTGCAGGATTCATTCAAATTCCGCGTCTTCTTTCTCAGTCCAGACGCTCAACCACAATACCAAGACAATTCAGACTTTTTCTTCCTTTCATACTAGGGCCTCTTACCCTAAGAAAGAAACTATACACTTCCGTGACATTTTTTTTTTTGAATCTACCTTGTCCTTCACATTCCATAGGACGTCAACCTTGGAATCTGCGCCAACGGCGATACCTTTACTCCAGGATTCAAATGCCACTATGCTTTCATATTCTCCTTCCCATAACTCAATCATTTCAAGTGATAATATCCGTTCGTCCTTGGTCTCCACCAGTTCACAAATCGAATGCTCAATTCGATTACCTCAAATCACTCGGCAAGTACTCTCTAAGCGATCTTTTTCTTACTAAATCAGTCATCAGAATTACAACCAACCAGGACTATGAAGTCCGTTCACTTTTCTTTCCCTCAACGACCATCTCGTGGTCCAATCGCCCTTTAAGAACGACACCCTACTCTTTAGGGCTGTTAACACACAATACCACTTCTAGTGGTTCCGACCCAACCTCATTCGATCTCATAAAATCAATAGGGTATGACAGACTGACACATCAGTCTCGTTTATATTCCCCACAACAACAAGAGGTTAATCACCATAAGCCTTACGCCGAGGTAATAGCCATCTTCACAAGCACGCTTCATGTTCCATAATGAACATCTTTTTGCTCGTAATCCATGAGCAGAAGTTCTCTTATTCATAAGTCTTCCGATCATTCTCTTCTCTTACTGAATCCCATTAACAATCTTCAAAGTCAGGAATAACCACTAGGCACAAGGCTTTCAAATTTCAATCCATTCGGAGACCTCACCTCTCACTCAAAGGGTCATTAACCACCCTTAATACACTTAAACGATCTTGAGAACTCTGTCTCATAGTGGTCAATCACCTTCAGATCCTTATAAGACTATTAGGATTCAAACAGTCTTTGCTCTCAAACAATCCCAAGAAGGTACTTCCATTAAACAACTCAACGAAGGCGGTCCAAACATATACCATGCCTTCAAGGAAAATTCTTCCTTTGATGATATTTCACTAATCATCAACAGCCAACTACTAGGCAAGTTTCAACTAGGCCAAAACTCAGCTAGGTCAAAACCTAGTAAGTACTCAAAATGCCTTTTCAATCATTCACACCATAAATCCAGGGGCATATGCCACTCTAGCATAATCACAACAGACTATCTCAATATCAACAAGCATCAGCTCAATGGGTATAAACCCCGCATGCCGTCTAATCCCTCAGTTAGACTTCGGCCACAACAATTACACAATGCCAATTACAAAACATGCTTATCAAGTCAATCACAACATCAGTTTTCTTTCTCAAATGGCACTCACTGCCAAACACAGGGCTCTCAGCCATGCCACTCATAGGCATCATTTCACATGCTATGCCACTTTCGATCATTCACTTGAGAATCAATCACGTGCCATACATCTCACTTAACCACAATCAGACTCAACCTGATACCTAGGCTTTCCCTTTCAATTTATGACTTAGGTCATTCCTGCCTCCTCGCTATCTTAGAAGCCTGCCAGGAGCCGCTCCTTGTCCGGACCTCTCTGTCCCGGCGATCACTCCCCGCCCTCATCAGACCTGGTTGTTACAGGTTGTCCCAAGTCATATATCTACGGAGGAAGCCCCGTTCCACACACCCCATAACATGTTTCATTACGGTTTATAGGTATCCCATCAACTCGTCCCATACCAAGCGACAGTTTATTAAGTCTGATAGTGACAAGCTCATGCATGCACCCTCATCAACTTTCGTTTCAAAGTCATAAATACATGCACAGCATGCTCGTTCTCACCACTTGTCATACCATAATCGTCCCCATATCGATTCTTAACAACAGAAGGTCTCTAATTTCCACAAGTGGTCAGCGCCTCTCACCGATCAATCACATATATTCCCTTATATACCTCAAGTCCAGTCACCATTCAAATAAAATCCCAATGCATTCGATCACAACTAATCTTCAATCCAAATATTCCTTGTATCCATCTCATCTCATATCTACCAAAGTTATCAATAGCAACCAATAACTAAAAGTCATCAAGACATAACGCAATTCAAGCCTGAATCCACTAGTGCCAGTCGTCTCCTTATAACTCATATTCCTCAAGTTGGATCATTGACAAACCACAATTTCAATCATATGCTTCAATTAACCCTCTAATCATAAGCAATTCTCTACTAACCTCAAGCACAATTACTACTTCAAAATCCATACCCATATCTCTTTAATTTCAGCATGCTTCCACTTGCACCTCAATCACCGCATTACTCAAGATCATCGATTAAAGTCGACCCTAAGATCAATAAAACACCACACAAGTTCAAGCCTATAATTCTTAAAATTCAGCGATCATTGCTTAATCCTATAAGTCTCACTATCTAATTATCCTCAAGTCATCACTCCTTATCACTCCAAACCTCAATCTCAATGGATCGAGCTGACCTTGCTCTGATACCACTTAAACGAGGATGTCACGCCCCGAACCCTGATCCTTATATTGACTCCCAGGATCACTCGGGTTACAACTCATAAAATCAATAGGACCAGACGGAAGCAAGAATACATCTCCTTACATATACAAAATTCGGATGACTTAGGACAGGCAGTAGTACACTTCTCAGGTTCATGAAAACAAATCCTGCAAGGTAGTCAAATACTAATGGATCGATCCTTAATCCACATATCATAATACAATCCCTCCTAGTAACACAATATATGAAACCACATCATATAGTTTCTTCCTCGAAATTCAAACCTTGACGAACCTTGATGTACCGTCGCCTGGGACCTGAAAAAGTTAAACCCCCACTAGAATGAGATATAAATCTCAGCAAGTAAACCTTAAACCTAGACCAGACCGCCAGTCCTCCCAGACTATGCCACAGAGCAATTCACAAAAACTCATCGAGGAATTATCATCTAGCATCTCAATATCACTTTCTCGTGGCACCTTGATATAAAGGACATCGCCATCAAGCACATCACATACTATGAGATCCAAGTTTCACACATTACCCTAAAACAAACTTATCGTTTTCATAAGTCATCAATATGACAACCATTTAATCATCGCCAGGGCCCACGGCCGCGATGTATCGCCGGGGCTCCAAGCCGCGATATAATTTAATAGGGCTCTAAGCCAAATCATCGCCAGGGCCCACGGCCGCGATGTATCGCCAGGGCTCCAAGCCGCGATATAATTTAATAGGGCTACAAGCCAAATCATCGCCAGGGCCCACGGCCGCGATGTATCGCCAGGGCACCAAGCCGCGATATAATTTCATAGGGCTCCAAGCCAAATCATCGCCAGGGCCCACGGCCACGTTGTAGTTCACAAGGGCATCTAGCCAAATCATCGCCAGGGCCCACAGCCGCGATGTAGTTTCAATTTATTCAAGCATCGCTAGGGCCCACGGCCGCGATGTAATTTCTCAGGGCCCACGGCCAATTCAATAACAATAATATGGCCCACGGCCAATTCAATGACAACAATAGGGCCCATGGCCAATTCAATACCAATAATAGGGCCCACGGCCAATTCAATAACAATAATATGGCCCACGGCCAATTTAATAACAACAATAGGGCCCATGGCCAATTCAATAACAATAATAGGGCCCACGGCCAATTCATACGAATACAGGGCTCAATAGCCGCACTATATCACAAGGCAATCACTCTCACAATTAGTTTTCCTTGCCATTTCAATCCCCTAATCAAGCAATTCAAGCTATAGGCTTTATCAAGCAGTCCAATCATCCGACCAATCTATCCAGTAGTGTCCTAACGTTCGAGTAAAAGTTTAAGGGACACTTACCTCAAGCAACTAGCAAAACTCCACTTCGATTGATCTTCCTTAACCCTCCAAGTATTCGACCAATCAAGGTCCTCGTACCGTCCTAGGAAATTCATTAATTTCCAATCAAAATCCACTCAATAACCAATCAAATGGCAACTCAGGATTCCTCATCAATGGATCGAAATCACCACAATACTTCCACAAACCCTTTATATATTCTGTTCATGTGACTCAATGCAGGGCATAATGCAACTTGATGTTTCATGCACATTATAGCCCTTAAATCACTTCCAAACTCCCAATCCACTTCATACACTTCTAATTAACACCTCACACTACATCTCATGAAGTCTTATGCGTCAATTTGAAGTCAAAATATCACTTAAATGACCCTTAACGGAACCGGCCAGCAAGGGTCCACCCGCCGAACAGAACCGGTTTCGGTTTCAATCCGCTCAATCAAGCCATAAACCAACCTCGTGTCTAAATATTTACACAAATAACCTCTCAAGACCTTCATTTACATGTTTGAAGAGCTCACTAAGAGATTTGGAGTCGGTTGACACTCCAAAGACAACAAAACAGCTCAATCTCCCTTTGATCAGAATCTGTCCAAAATTTACCGCTATTGTTCTTCCATGAAAACCAAAGTTATCCTTATCCATTTGCAGCCAAAATTTATCTGAACATATTACTAGGGGTTATGGAGCTCTCCTAAAAATTTTGAGGTCAAACGCAATTTCTAAGAGGGTAAACTATAACCTTTTCTCAGCTCGCGCGGAATCCGTCCTCTTTTGTTCGCAAAATCACTATAAATCAACCAGACCTCCTAAAATCACGAAACCAACGGGAAAATGTTAAGGACACATAGATCTAACCTGTGGTAAGAGGGATTGACCAAAAGACTCCGGGAAGAACCTCTCGTACAGGCCGAACGGGAAGGCAGAAACCTGACTTTTCTGGCAGTTTTATGTTGAGAGCAAAATGAAGGGGAAGTGAGGTGAACGTGGGGAGAAGGCTTGCACAGCAGACGGAGTCTTCAATATATTTGTCTCACACCAATAATAGAGCTTCAAATTGATAAGATGGGATTAGGTGGTTAATAAATGCTTAAGGCCTCCAATGGTTGACATGTGGCACTCCTCCAATAATGCAACCAAGGCTTTGACTCTCTTTGATCATTGTACAAGATATTTTGGCAGCCCTATAGGATAGGAGAAATGTCCATTTCGCCCTTCTTGAAGTCTTAAGGCAAGGGTAGATGATCCAGGGGTAAAATGGTCTTTTTGCACTTTCAGTCCAAACTTCACTTTTCCAATTTGAAATTACCATTTGGCGAGACATTGTCAAATTCCTACTCAGGATTGGAATTCTCTATTCCTAATTGCCTATTTTGACCTTTCATTTCATGATCATTCGTCCGTCGATCGTTATCCTTTCATTCCATAGCCTCGAGAGGGTCGGAAATTCGGAATGTCACAATTCTTTCCCCCTTAAAGAAATTTCGTCCTCGAAATTTGCCACTTTCCAATTATCCAATCTCATGGGGTACTGACGCCTCATCGCATCCTCACTCTCTAAAATAGATACTCCCCTTACTCGATGTTCCCATTTGTCTTTTTTTTTTTTTTTTGACAAAAGTCATATTCCTCCAAGACTTATTTTCCCCAGTCCTTAACCTGCACTTGCTTTTCTCTATTCTCTTCAGACATTCAAGATACATGTCGGTGATACACCTTCAAGCATTCGAATCTTCCGTTCAATTTGCCTATTAGTCCGAGGATAATACGTGCATCACACTGCAGCTCTACTTTTGAAATTCCCCGTCGAAAGAATTTTTCCCAAAACGTCGAAGTAGATTCGAGATCATTTTCTATCACGATCATTACCCGACCATCATGAAATCGCATTCCTTAAGTGTCTCTATCAATTGGCATAATCATCCTTTTCAAACGTCATGTTGTGCCGTCAGGGACGCACAAGTTCCATTAACTTACCATCGGTTGTCCAAATCGAACTATAGCCTTCTCGACTTCATTCGAAGATCTCCAATGATCGTCCATTAACTTTCAAGATCATATCTCTCTCTCTTGTCGACTTGTCTAATGCTCGACCATACGTTATATTAATTTAACCTTCGATCCACATCATCAATAGTGTTAAGGCAATCTTGGCACACCTTTGTGCCATCCCCAGGAGCATCTTAGCTTTCCATGTTCTAATCATTTCTATACCTCTTAGATATCAGGGTCTAATCATGGCAATTTCTCAATTCTTTTATATCCTTCAGGCCTGATATTTCAGGTAGCCATCAAACTATCCGCACGGCGAACTTTCAATTGAAAAGTTGAATCTCTTATTTCATGAGGAAAGATCTATCCCTCCATCGCCAATTATACAATGCTTAATTCTCAACTGTACGCATCCGCGAAACCCGCGAAACAGTTCACCCTTCCTTAGCGATATGAATATCGCCATAACAACATTTGAGTGATCTCTTCGTTCCGTATGACTCGCCCCCAATTGTCTGTAGGCAGTCCCTGCTCTCAATCTCTTATAGTTCACATAATTTCGAGGTCTTTCTTTATCCAAACAAACGCTCTCATATCCACAAACAACTTCACGCGTCAGCGTTGCCTTTTGTTCAATTCCTCTTAGGAAACTACTACATTCTTTTCTCGTGTTAGATATTGACCTGGAGTCTCCTTTTACTCACAATGTTTCCTGAACTTTGCCGCAAGGACATTCGCAATCCAACTCCAATCATGCTCTAAGCATTCCAACTCATATGGCCTTATGCAATGCCTACTTCTGGTTGCCTCGTTATACCTCAAGTTTCTTTCTGCGTCACGTCATTACGACCTTCATAAGCTTTTCCACTCCAAACCTGAAGCGCCATTAACAGCGTAGTCATCAACTTGACTTAAGTCCTCGAAAACTCTTTTCACGTTTATTCATTTATTTGTGTTACGTCTCATCCTTAATCCATTTTACCAATGGAACAATTCTTGTGGGGAATCTTCCCACGATCTGTTTACAACGATTTACCAATCTCGAAAAATCTCAACCTCCAGCAATTCACATCGACTCCGTCGATTCATCACTTATTCTAATCCTCAAAGGCTCCATAGGGATTTTCCTTCTCAGAAGTTTCACAACTGAGGAATCTTACCTCGTCAAGTCCACAGCTCATGCTCTTCACATCCAGCATATAACGAGCATCTCCTTAGAATCCATAGGACTCTCTCAAAAGCTGTTCATATTTCTCATAACTCCTTAAATGAGTCCAATCATCGTATCTCAAGACGGTAATAATCAACTCAATCATTCCTTAGGCACTTAATTCGACTATTATCAACTTCTTTCTACCAGATGACGAATCTTTCAATCTATTTCTCACACTTTTCACTTGAGAGCTCAAACCTTAGCCCTCTGTTGTCACGAGTCTCCTCTAGGACCACACAATATTTTGTTTATTCTTGTCAATCTTTCCTCAAGAAGCATTAGTTCTTTAGCCTCTAAGTTCCACAACTCGCTAATGTGACCTTATCCCAATTCCATTCATTCAACTGAACACCAACCTCACCTTGGGATTCAACATTGTCTACAGGACAGTCTTTCGGATTTCACTTGCAGGATTCATTCAAATTCCGCGTCTTCTTTCTCAGTCCAGACGCTCAACCACAATACCAAGACAATTCAGACTTTTTCTTCCTTTCATACTAGGGCCTCTTACCCTAAGAAAGAAACTATACACTTCCGTGACATTTTTTTTTTTGAATCTACCTTGTCCTTCACATTCCATAGGACGTCAACCTTGGAATCTGCGCCAACGGCGATACCTTTACTCCAGGATTCAAATGCCACTATGCTTTCATATTCTCCTTCCCATAACTCAATCATTTCAAGTGATAATATCCGTTCGTCCTTGGTCTCCACCAGTTCACAAATCGAATGCTCAATTCGATTACCTCAAATCACTCGGCAAGTACTCTCTAAGCGATCTTTTTCTTACTAAATCAGTCATCAGAATTACAACCAACCAGGACTATGAAGTCCGTTCACTTTTCTTTCCCTCAACGACCATCTCGTGGTCCAATCGCCCTTTAAGAACGACACCCTACTCTTTAGGGCTGTTAACACACAATACCACTTCTAGTGGTTCCGACCCAACCTCATTCGATCTCATAAAATCAATAGGGTATGACAGACTGACACATCAGTCTCGTTTATATTCCCCACAACAACAAGAGGTTAATCACCATAAGCCTTACGCCGAGGTAATAGCCATCTTCACAAGCACGCTTCATGTTCCATAATGAACATCTTTTTGCTCGTAATCCATGAGCAGAAGTTCTCTTATTCATAAGTCTTCCGATCATTCTCTTCTCTTACTGAATCCCATTAACATTCTTCAAAGTTAGGAATAACCACTAGGCACAAGGCTTTCAAATTTCAATCCATTCGGAGACCTCACCTCTCACTCAAAGGGTCATTAACCACCCTTAATACACTTAAACGATCTTGAGAACTCTGTCTCATAGTGGTCAATCACCTTCAGATCCTTATAAGACTATTAGGATTCAAACAGTCTTTGCTCTCAAACAATCCCAAGAAGGTACTTCCATTAAACAACTCAACGAAGGCGGTCCAAACATATACCATGCCTTCAAGGAAAATTCTTCCTTTGATGATATTTCACTAATCATCAACAGCCAACTACTAGGCAAGTTTCAACTAGGCCAAAACTCAGCTAGGTCAAAACCTAGTAAGTACTCAAAATGCCTTTTCAATCATTCACACCATAAATCCAGGGGCATATGCCACTCTAGCATAATCACAACAGACTATCTCAATATCAACAAGCATCAGCTCAATGGGTATAAACCCCGCATGCCGTCTAATCCCTCAGTTAGACTTCGGCCACAACAATTACACAATGCCAATTACAAAACATGCTTATCAAGTCAATCACAACATCAGTTTTCTTTCTCAAATGGCACTCACTGCCAAACACAGGGCTCTCAGCCATGCCACTCATAGGCATCATTTCACATGCTATGCCACTTTCGATCATTCACTTGAGAATCAATCACGTGCCATACATCTCACTTAACCACAATCAGACTCAACCTGATACCTAGGCTTTCCCTTTCAATTTATGACTTAGGTCATTCCTGCCTCCTCGCTATCTTAGAAGCCTGCCAGGAGCCGCTCCTTGTCCGAACCTCTCTGTCCCGGCGATCACTCCCCGCCCTCATCAGACCTGGTTGTTACAGGTTGTCCCAAGTCATATATCTACGGAGGAAGCCCCGTTCCACACACCCCATAACATGTTTCATTACGGTTTATAGGTATCCCATCAACTCGTCCCATACCAAGCGACAGTTTATTAAGTCTGATAGTGACAAGCTCATGCATGCACCCTCATCAACTTTCGTTTCAAAGTCATAAATACATGCACAGCATGCTCGTTCTCACCACTTGTCATACCATAATCGTCCCCATATCGATTCTTAACAACAGAAGGTCTCTAATTTCCACAAGTGGTCAGCGCCTCTCACCGATCAATCACATATATTCCCTTATATACCTCAAGTCCAGTCACCATTCAAATAAAATCCCAATGCATTCGATCACAACTAATCTTCAATCCAAATATTCCTTGTATCCATCTCATCTCATATCTACCAAAGTTATCAATAGCAACCAATAACTAAAAGTCATCAAGACATAACGCAATTCAAGCCTGAATCCACTAGTGCCAGTCGTCTCCTTATAACTCATATTCCTCAAGTTGGATCATTGACAAACCACAATTTCAATCATATGCTTCAATTAACCCTCTAATCATAAGCAATTCTCTACTAACCTCAAGCACAATTACTACTTCAAAATCCATACCCATATCTCTTTAATTTCAGCATGCTTCCACTTGCACCTCAATCACCGCATTACTCAAGATCATCGATTAAAGTCGACCCTAAGATCAATAAAACACCACACAAGTTCAAGCCTATAATTCTTAAAATTCAGCGATCATTGCTTAATCCTATAAGTCTCACTATCTAATTATCCTCAAGTCATCACTCCTTATCACTCCAAACCTCAATCTCAATGGATCGAGCTGACCTTGCTCTGATACCACTTAAACGAGGATGTCACGCCCCGAACCCTGATCCTTATATTCACTCACAGGATCACTCGGGTTACAACTCATAAAATCAATAGGACCAGACGGAAGCAAGAATACATCTCCTTACATATACAAAATTCGGATGACTTAGGACAGGCAGTAGTACACTTCTCAGGTTCATGAAAACAAATCCTGCAAGGTAGTCAAATACTAATGGATCGATCCTTAATCCACATATCATAATACAATCCCTCCTAGTAACACAATATATGAAACCACATCATATAGTTTCTTCATCGAAATTCAAACCTTGACGAACCTTGATGTACCGTCGCCTGGGACCTAAAAAAGTTAAACCCCCACTAGGGTGAGATATAAATCTCAGCAAGTAAACCCTAAACCTAGACCAGACCGCCAGTCCTCCCAGACTATGCCACAGAGCAATTCACAAAAACTCATCGAGGAATTATCATCTAGCATCTCAATATCACTTTCTCGTGGCACCTTGATATAAAGGACATCGCCATCAAGCACATCACATACTATGAGATCCAAGTTTCACACATTACCCTAAAACAAACTTATCGTTTTCATAAGTCATCAATATGACAACCATTTAATCATCGCCAGGGACCACGGCCGCGATGTATCGCCGGGGCTCCAAGCCGCGATATAATTTAATAGGGCTCCAAGCCAAATCATCGCTAGGGCCCACGGCCGCGATGTATCGCCAGGGCTCCAAGCCGCGATATAATTTAATAGGGCTACACGCCAAATCATCGCCAGGGCCCACGGCCGCGATGTATCGCCAGGGCTCCAAGCCGCGATATAATTTCATAGGGCTCCAAGCCAAATCATCGCCAGGGCCCACGGCCGCGTTGTAGTTCACAAGGGCATCTAGCCAAATCATCGCCAGGGCCCACAGCCGCGATGTAGTTTCAATTTATTCAAGCATCGCTAGGGCCCACGGCCGCGATGTAATTTCTCAGGGCCCACGGCCAATTCAATAACAATAATATGGCCCACGGCCAATTCAATGACAACAATAGGGCCCATGGCCAATTCAATAACAATAATATGGCCCACGGCCAATTTAATAACAACAATAGGGCCCATGGCCAATTCAATAACAATAATAGGGCCCACGGCCAATTCATACGAATACAGGGCTCAATAGCCGCACTATATCACAAGGCAATCACTCTCACAATTAGTTTTCCTTGCCATTTCAATCCCCTAATCAAGCAATTCAAGCTATAGGCTTTATCAAGCAGTCCAATCATCCGACCAATCTATCCAGTAGTGTCCTAACGTTCGAGTAAAAGTTTAAGGGACACTTACCTCAAGCAACTAGCAAAGCTCCACTTCGATTGATCTTCCTTAACCCTCCAAGTATTCGACCAATCAAGGTCCTCGTACCGTCCTAGGAAATTCATTAATTTCCAATCAAAATCCACTCAATAACCAATCAAATGGCAACTCAGGATGCCTCATCAATGGATCGAAATCACCACAATACTTCCACAAACCCTTTATATATTCTGTTCATGTGACTCAATGCAGGGCATAAGGCAACTTGATGTTTCATGCACATTATAGCCCTTAAATCACTTCCAAACTCCCAATCCACTTCATACACTTCTAATTAACACCTCACACTACATCTCATGAAGTCTTATGCGTCAATTTGAAGTCAAAATATCACTTAAATGACCCTTAACGGAACCGGCCAGCAAGGGTCCACCCACCGAACAGAACCGGTTTCGGTTTCAATCCGCTCAATCAAGCCATAAACCAACCTCGTGTCTAAATATTTACACAAATAACCTCTCAAGACCTTCATTTACATGTTTGAAGAGCTCACTAAGAGATTTGGAGTCGGTTGACACTCCAAAGACAACAAAACAGCTCAATCTCCCTTTGATCAGAATCTGTCCAAAATTTACCGCTATTGTTCTTCCATGAAAACCAAAGTTATCCTTATCCATTTGCAGCCAAAATTTATCTGAACATATTACTAGGGGTTATGGAGCTCTCCTAAAAAATTTGAGGTCAAACGGAATTTCTAAGAGGGTAAACTATAACCTTTTCTCAGCTCGCGCGGAATCCGTCCTCTTTTCTTCCAAAAATCACTATAAATCAACCCGACCTCCTAAAATCACGAAACCATGGGAAACTGTTAAGGACACATAGGTCTAACCTGTAGTATTAGGGATTGACCAAAAGACTCCGGGAAGAACCTCTCGTACAGGCCGAACGGGAAGGCAGAAACCTGACTTTTCTGGCAGTTTTATGTTGAGAGCAAAATGAAGGGGAAGTGAGGTGAACGTGGGGAGAAGGCTTGCACAGCAGATGGAGTCTTCAATATATTTGTCTCACACCAATAATAGAGCTTCAAATTGATAAGATGGGATTAGGTGGTTAATAAATGCTTAAGGCCTCCAATGGTTGACATGTGGCACTCCTCCAATAATGCAACCAAGGCTTTGACTCTCTTTGATCATTGTACAAGATATTTTGGCAGCCCTATAGGATAGGAGAAATGTCCATTTCGCCCTTCTTGAAGTCTTAAGGCAAGGGTAGATGATCCAGGGGTAAAATGGTCTTTTTGCACTTTCAGTCCAAACTTCATTTTTCCAATTTGAAATTACCATTTGGCGAGACATTGTCAAATTCCTACTCAGGATTGGAATTCTCTATTCCTAATTGCCTATTTTGACCTTTCATTTCATGATCATTCGTCTGTCGATCGTTATCCTTTCATTCCATAGCCTCGAGAGGGTCGGAAATTCGGAATGTCACACCTAATATGGTTGTTGTTGCCCTTTTTGTTGAGATTGACTGCTTGTCTGAGTGCACGGTTGGCCTAACTCGGGGTTAGGGCCTTTTTATTGAGATTTCGATCTCACCCCGTCGTGGGACTATTTCTTTTCCAGATCCTAGGTTGTAAGGATGCTACCTACTAGACTCGGAGACCCGAAGGAGATGACTGCTTTTTGGGAGGAGTTCCCTAACAGACGGGGAGCTGTCTTTGTTCGAAAGACCACGGTGGTCTGGGTAGATGGGGCTGATAAGAAAGATGTTCCTCATAGGTTTGAGGCCTGGTTTAGACGCGTAGGTGAAGTGACTACTGGGCCACTTAGGGCCGTTGATGTACCTCGTAGAGTAGTTCCCAACTTTTGTCATCTCACTCGGGATTCTATAGAAGTGGATGGTTCGGTGGCGGGTTTGGTTAATGCATCGGAGAGGACCCCGACTCACGAGGACACTGTCGAGGTGATTGAGTTAGAGGCCTCTGAGGGTGACTTGGTGGAGCGACCTGAAGATGTCACCACGGAGGATATCGAGGATGATTCTATTGAGGTTCAGTCTGAGACCGGGTCCGAGTACGAACCCACGGAGGATACCGAGACGTCCGACGATTCCAGTGCTTCGACTTAGGAGCTGCAGTTAGGCTGGATGGTACTTTTTGAGTGGTTTCAGTGATGTCTTTTGGGAAGTGTAATTATGTAGTCGTTGTATTGGCCGTCTACCCGACCTTTTCGCTGTTCTAGGTGACCTGCACTTTTGTATGAACGTCTTTTGGTAGTAAAGTGGTCATATTTGGTTCTTGTCTCGTTATCCAGGTTTCCCTGTTTTTTTTTCTGTTGGTATGGAGGAGTCGTATTTCCGTTTCCGCGTGCTAGCTCTCGCTTTTCATTTCCTAATAGTAGTGTCCTGGGACTTCGAGAGTCAAACTCTGTAGGGGGTCGCCGCGTCCTCGTTTCGAAAGTAGGCGCGGGGCGTGACATTGTCAACACATCAATATATGTTCTTAGATGTCTCACCATGAATTTTGGAGCAAGGCGACTCTTCAATGAGCCTCAAAGGCCTCGGTTCCAACCGGTCTGCAAAGGGACAGATTTTGTCCCTTGTAACAATATGGAATTTCAACCATTAAAACCTATTTTAACTCCAACAAATTCTCATCTCAGCTTTCTAAACCCTTAATATAGGTGTTAAGAAGGTATCATCGAAATTTGGTAGCCAAATGAACTCTTGAAGCCTGCGAAAAACTGATCCTCCTCAAACCGGTCAGATTTTGCCTCGTCATGATCTTTGCCCATTAAAACGGACCTACGGGAAGAAATATTGGGCCAAAATGAGGTTATAATATGTTCCTGGAAAGGTAAGATGATTAGATTTCTAATGGATGTGGAATTACCTTAATCCGATATCGGACGACCAAGTTATGGCCGGCACAGTGAGGCAGTCGGGGCAGGGCAACGAGTTGCGCGAGATTGGTTCTCGGCCATTGAAGAGGAGAAAGAACAAGAAAAAGAAAGAGAGAGAGAAGAGGAATCTGCCGAAAATGAAGAGAGGGAAGAGAGAGAGTGGTCTGTTAATCCAATTTAGTCAAAGGAAGAAGAATGGTTGGCGAGATTAGATAGGAAATTAATGCTAAGTGGATAACCTTCTTCATGGGATGACACTTGGCTAAATTCAATAATATCCTTGGCTCCAATTGACCAAATTACCCCTAAACGTTCGGCCATCTAGGGGGATTGGTAAAAGACTAATTTGCCCTTCATCCCTTCTTAAAGCAAGGTATTACTTCTAGGGGCAAAATGGTCATTTTTCACTTTTCGTTCGACATTTTACTTTTTTCCAATTTAATTACCTTCGGTGAAGCGACGTCCAATTCATTTCAAACATTGGGATTCTTCATTGTCTATTTTCCAATTCCGAGACCTCAATCCATGTCAAAAGCCTTGATGAGGGTCGGAACTCGGAATGTCACAAAATCTACGGTTGGATATTTATCTTCCATGAATATATTTGGTAACTTATTCGAACTTACTCCACTTATGGAATCTGAAGATTTGGTTGTATGGGGGGCTGAATCAGAAGAGTTCAAATTCTACTTCAACGGTTATCATATCTTCTCAAATACAGTCTCGTTCAATCACGATTGATGATGTCCAATCAAAGATTGAAGAACGATCCTTTGATCGTGTATCCAACGGCTAGTTTGGAGGCAAATAGTATAAAAGAAGAACCATGGTGATCTACGAGGTAGAAGTGCGAACAAAAAATCCAAAGTGCAAGAGTTGTTCAAATTCACCAAAGTATTCTGAGTGTTCTAAATTCCCTTCATTGTGAGGATTTGTAAGAGAGATAGACTGTGTGTCAGATCATTTGTAACATTCTTCGAATCGTCATAGTGAAATCCAGCCAATCGGCTGTTATCGTGGACGTAGGCCTAATAAGCTGAACCACTATAAACTCAGCGTGCACACTACTTTTCTCTAAACTCTATCTCTGTGTTTAGTTTTCCCTGTACGTTGTTATATTGTTCCTGATTCTAATCGAGCATTGAAATTGTTTTAATTCTACTAGAAATTTCAATTAGATTCAAAATCACCTATTCACCCCCCCCTCTACGTGATATTGCTAGATCCAACAGTTTGCTCATTTAATGGTCCTTGGATGAATTTCGAGATCTTGAGAGGTAACTCGATCATTAGGAATTGCTACATGTCGGACAATATAGAAGTGACATGTGCAACCATAATTGTTGAAATTCATCAATGAAATCATGCGCAACTATCTGTCGAGTTTGCAATGATTTAGAAATAACATGTGTACAATGACTCATAATGTGGTTCATGCATAACCATTCTATCAAGTATGCATTACCAATTTTGTTCAGGGAGGTTATCACATTATGCATACCTCGAATGTAATATGAATGGGGGCAACTCACGAGTGCGGCGACAGTATAGGGCTCGCGGGCTTACGGCGCACAGGGGGGCAGTGGGTCGGTGGAGGGTGGCATGGCACGACGGCGCAGCTGGGGGTTGTGAGTCCGCGAATCTCGGGTCGACACAGCCCACAGGAAGAAGAATCGCGGGTGATTCGGGGATGGGTGGTGACGGCGAGGATAGATGGCGACTCGACGATTGGCTCAAACGGTCGAACGAAGAAGTGGCACGGCGACACGGCACCGTGGTGGAGCGACGACAAGAGCTTAGGTGGGACGGCTGTGGAGGTTGGTCGACCAAACGGAGAGAGGGAAAAAGAGAGAGTCACGGCCGAGAGAGGAAAAAGAAGATAGATTGTGTAAAAAAAATATGTGCCATGTGCACCCGTCAAAGAGGCGCACAGGCTCAAAGAGGTACACATACCCAAGTGCGCCTCCATGCCCTAAACATGTAATTTAAAAAAAATCACTTAATTAGGTAATTTTTTTAAGTATATTTTTTTTAAAAGCCGGAGGAAGAGAGGGATGGAGCTTTCGAGGAGGTCGTGGACAAAGCATGCAATATTTTGGGGGGTCTGGATGCTTTTGGGCACTGTTTCACTTATGAAGCTATGTTGCTCTGTACCGATGTCTCTAAAGATGGGGTAGGGCTTGATGCATGATTTTTCTTCGGGACAACTTTGATTTTTCTTTATTTCAATTTATAAATTTTTTACTTTTTTATTTTTTATTGTTTAATTTACTTTTTTTATTTGTTTTTTTTAGATGGGTCAAAATGGGTTGGGTCGGGTATGAGTTATTAAATATGGTCGGGTTTGGTCATGTATGAGTCATTAAATATGAGTCAAAATAGATTAGATGGGTCAATATGAGTCGGACCATATTCGACCCGACCCATCCATTTAACACCTCTAGAGCTTAGTACGACATATATCAATATTTTCGGGGAAATGACATAAATGATTCATAAAATTTAGTTCAATTTGCAATTTTAGCTCTCAATTTCTAATTTTTAAATATTTTCCTTGAACTATTGGTAAGTATTTAATGTAATCCTTTCATTTACTCAAACAACAAATCAAATGTTATTTGATAACATAGAATATTACATATTTAGCTGGATTGATAATTATAAGTCAATGTTCCTATTTTTTTAAGGTTAATACCATGAAAAACTCCAGACCGGTACACCTGTGACGCAATCTTGGTATGACTACCTAAACAATAGGATCAAGAGAGTGACTTCATAGGAATAAGAGCAAAAATTTCAATTCTACGTGACTTCGGCAGAATGGATGTAGCTCTGTCGATACAGGTCGGAATGACCTGGTTCCAATGCCAATCTTTTGAAGACTTGTAAGTCTACAACTTTCGGGTGTTGAGTTTTATGAGATAAGCACTGTAGCAATGTTGGGGAGGGGTTGAAGTGGACAGTTCGTGAATGAACAGAATAAGAAAACATGATAGAAACTTCAATGGTTGTTCTTTCAGCCCTCCAAGGAAGTCTATAGGGCATCAATTCTTTTAGAATGATGGCTGCAACTCTTCAAGGATACAGACTTTAAAAAGTTGTGACTCTTTCAAGATGGAGTTAAAACTCTTGTAGTTTTTCAAGAGTATGAACTCTTCAAGGTTGAAGGAAAGGCACAAGACAGTTTTCATCAATCAAATGTGTCTCCTTATAATGGAGAACTATCCTCATTATATAGAGGGACTAACATAGGTAATAGGCGAAGCAATAAAGGCTTTGGGACTAAATGATAATTCAAAACGTAGGGACAAGATGTCATGTAAACTACAAAACTATTAAACTCCCAGAATAAAACACCTAGTAACTAGAACTTTGACTCTCATCGATCCTGAATTCAGATTGATCTTCTTGGTTAGAGGCGCTCAACTTGAATACAGGAATGAGCTGCATTACTTGTGATAAATCTATCTCAAATTAATTTTTCGTCTACAAAAAACTCCAAATTGATACATCCGTGACAAATTTACTCCAAGCTATTTTTTTACCACAAAAAATCTCAAACTGGTACACTTGTGATATATTTACCCAAAACTATATTTTTTTCACCACAAACAATCCCATATTGGTACATCTATGATAAATCAAGCCAAAAACCTTGATGGGATAAATTTTTTTATCACAAGAAATCCTAAACCGTTACATTTGTGATAAATTTACCGCAAACTATTTTTTGATCACAAACGACCCTAAATTAGTACACCTGTGAAAATTTTTACCCCAAACTAATTTTTTGAACACCAAAAACCCTAAACTTGGATAAATTTATCCTTCATCAGCTTTTGTAAAATTTACTACACTTTTGACAAACGAAGAGTAAAAATGTATACCCATCAATTGTCAAGTGTCATCTAACTTAGTAATTTGATAGTAAAATTTAAGGTTAATACCACAAAAAATTCTAAAATGGTACACACATGATAAAATTTGGCCCAAATATTTTTTTGGCCATCAAAAATCTCAAACTAGTACATCGATAATAAATTTACCCTAAACTAATTTTTTTACCATCAAAAAGCTTATATTGGCACACTCGTGACAAATTTTTCTTTCATAAGTTTTCGTTATATTTTACTATCAAATTGCTATGTCAGATGACACATGAAAATTGATGAGTGTACTAGTTTAGGGTTTTTACCATTTGTTTGACACATGAGTATTAGTTTTTTTTGTTTGTGATATTAGCCCAATTTTACGTTCGAAAAAAAAAACCCAATTTTATGAAAATTAATATATGATAAATTTATCACGGATCTCCCAGTTTGAGGATTTTGGGGTCAAAAAATTAGTTTAGATAAATTTATCACAAGTTTACCATTTTGGGTTTTTTGTGTTCAAAAAAAGAGTTTGGAGTAAATTATTCACAAGTGGAAGCCGGTTTAAAATTTCTAGTGATCAAAATATTAGTTTGAGGTAAATTTATCATAGATGTACCGGTTTAAAATTTCTAGTGATCAAAATATTAGTTTGGGGTAAATTTATCATAGATGTACCGGTTTGAAAAGTTTTGTGGTCAAAATATTAGTTTGGGATAAATTCATCATGTATGCACCGATTTATGAATTTTCATGAAAAATCCTAAAATATAACGAAAACGAATATAGGGTAAATTTGTCACAGATGTACCGATTTGGTATTTTTTATGGTTAAAAATTACTTTGGGTTAAATTTATTACAAGTGAACTAATTTGGAGTTTTTTGTGGTAAAAAAATTAATTTCGGGTAAATTTATCACAAATGTAGAGGTTTGAGATTTTTTGTGGTAAAAAAATTAATACGAGATAACTTTGTCGCGAGTGTACCTCAATTTGGGATTTTTCGTGATATTAATCTTTTTTTTATCATCTACTTTAGAAAAAGGAAAATAGTTACTGTGTTGACAAGGTACCAGTTTGAGATAAATATCTTACTTGGACAATCCATATGTAATTTTTTCTTGTCATACTCGGTTCAAATTCAATGGATAGGGAAACCATCTTCGCAAATTTATTTTGACTTAACGGAATAACGACATTGAACATTTTCATATAGTTCAATAACCATATTTAAAAAATGAAACTCCAAGGATAACACTGCACATTGAACTAAAATTTAGAGACTATTTGTGTCATTTTCCTTTTTTTTTCCTTGACACATGCATCCTTGACAATTTGGCCTTTCTCTGCTTCCTTTCCTCGTCGCAAATAAGTACAAAAATGTTTAATTATTTATGCTTTCTTCATATAGAAAATAAATGGAGCCTTATATACCTCGACATCAAAGCCTTAAGGAAAAAATTATCCAAAATGTCATAAATCTATTGTACGTCAGCCAATTCAATCATTGACTTTTCAATTACGCAAATATAGTCCAAACCTCTTAGTCAATTTGTCAATTTAGTTCTAAACCTTTTGATAATTTGTCAATTTCGTCACTCCGGATAATTTTGGCAAAAAATCGCTAATGCGATAGTCTAGTTAGTGACAGTTATCCTACGTGACAGGGTTGGTGCTCAAATTGACTATTTCTATATATTTCAAAAAAAAATCTTTTTTCCTTTCTTTTCTTCGATGACCAATGGAGGAAAATAGAAAAAAAAAAGGAAAGGAATGAGAAAAAGAAAAGGAAAAAAATTTAGAACGTGTTACTGTCGTGCCACGTAGGATGACTGTAGCTAACTGGATCGCCACGCCACCTCCATGATTTCTGGCCAAAACTAGCCAGAATGACTGAATCGAAAAATTATCAAAATATTTAGGACTAAATTGACAAATCGTTTAAATGTTTAGAAAGTAAATTAGCATAATTGAAAAGTTTATGATTAAATTGGCAGATTGTCAAAAAATTGAATACTAAATCGAGAATTTGTATTTTATGGTTCCCAAGCATTAGGAATACTTGAAATAAAATTACAGGATGCACTAGACTTGCAAACTTAGCAACACCATACCCATATATATGAATCGATTGTTTATGAGTCCGATCACGCACATCTATCTGAAAGTATATGTACAGGGGATGATATTTTCCCTCATACATCCGGGGGAAAAATAGGATTTCAAAGGCATAATCGTTAAAATATTCATTTACAACGACCAAATAGGTGTGACAACATTTGGTCCAAATTTCACGACGGCAAGGGACTGACGAAGAGCAATGTCACATAATCTTTGAGCTTGGTTCCAGAATGGGTGTAATTATCTCCATCGCTGTATATCACATCGATCACCCGACAGAAATTGAGCATTCGGGTGAGGATCGGCGTCGGGACCGCCGTTGGACGAAGGAACTCCTCATTCGTGTCCTTCCACGCGTCGACGACTACTTTCTGGAGTTCCTCCCCGGCTTCCTGCTCCGAGAGGCCACGGTATTTCATGAGCACCTCCACCGCAGATACGACGTGC
This sequence comes from Rhodomyrtus psidioides, assembly GCA_021437785.1. Taxonomy (NCBI): domain Eukaryota; kingdom Viridiplantae; phylum Streptophyta; class Magnoliopsida; order Myrtales; family Myrtaceae; genus Rhodomyrtus; species Rhodomyrtus psidioides. Next base: position 3,206,772 of record JAILYB010000015.1, on the reverse strand, counting down.
CCCCTCTCTTGCTCAAACTGTACGTCGAACGACATCGGTGTTATTTTAGATCAAGTGGTGGTCAATCTGATTTGATCAGATTGTTGGAGTGATAAATTCGGTTTTTGTTATACCTGGTGAGAGGAAACGTCGTCCATGATCCTACATATAATTTTTGCAGCCTTCACAATCTTACAGTCGCCAACCGACCATTCGAAAGCATGTTTGGTGACCACATCGCCCATTCCCACGAGCGATGTCGTCATCAACATGCCGTAGCCAGTGGTTATTAATTGAAGGGTCATGTACTCCTCCAGTGTCGGCATGTAGTTGGTATGGAACCATTTGGCTTCCTGCACGTACGCCCTCACCAGTTCCTTCATCTGAGAAATCGAACATGACTAATAATGTCAGGTTTTTCTAAGCAGAACTTGCGTTCGAGGCGTGTTAAAGTGTACCGATGATGATGATGCTTACGCCTTCTTTCGCATAGACGAGGCGGTACGATCTTCCTTTTCCGGCCAGTTCATTCCCAATGTATTCATAGAGATGGAGGAACTCCTTGTAATACGCTTGCATGTACTCTGGTAATCCATCCATGGCATCAACATCCCACCTGAATTCAAAGTCCAGGAAAATGACACACTCAACTCTATACAAGACTGATCGAATTCAGAAGTTTTGAGAAGGAGAATGCAAGTTCTGTACTTCTGGATTGCTTGGGTAAGGAGTGCAAGTTCTTCCAGCGTGCCGTAGACATCATAGATATCATCGATAATGGAAGTGAGGGCGATCACTTTGGTCAGTATCTCTCTGGCCATGGCGAACTCCGGCTCAAAATATATTCCCGAGGCCCAGAAGAACAACTCCACAATCCTATCTCTAGCGAATGGAAACTTCCTCGGAACATCTATATCCTTCCACCACCTACGATTAAACGAACATAAGCATAACTGAAAGCACTTTAGCTCGATGACTTCACATAGTTTAAACTCCTCCTTTCACTAGTAAAGAATTTTGAAAAGCACTATTGAGAAGGGTAGATTGAAACAAGACGAGTTAACTTTTGGAAAACACAAGAAAAATCGATTGTTCGGGCATTGTTAAGACATAATCCAGAAGCTAATTTAGATTATGCAATCACATGAAGCTAATGAACCTGGTAATATTGCCAAGTTCCTTCTGGTGTTGCTCTTGTAGTAAGTTGAAATCCAGTTTAGCCAAGGCGAGCAAGACTTCGTCATGTGAAGGCTCTTCTTGGTAGAGTGGAATGTAACGCCTCGCCTCGAGCCTCGGCAATCCCTTGCGAAGCGCCTGCTTTAGGGCATGACTCACTTGTTTCGCGAGAATAGTGCCCACTTTGCTTTCATCAATCGATTCAAGGTGAGTTGCAGCAAAAGGAAGTGCTTTCTCTAAAATAGAATCGCCATGACACCTTAGATGGCAAGCTTCATACAAGCTCAGCAATCCGCGTGCATCGGTGACGAGCGACTCTCGGAATTTCCCTTCACTGTCCTTGAATTTGTTAAAGACTTCTGTGCAACCAACCAACGTGGGAAAAAAGATGCAATCGATTAGAATTAGGAAGGGGATACGCCTGGTTAGTGTTCTAGATTTTCTTGTACATGTTTCTGCCGAAATTCGACTAAGCAATAGAAGGATTTCAATAGGTATCTCTCTACATTAAAGGCATACCCGATGAAACGTAATAACCTTGTTGTCGCAGCAATCGAAAGATAAGAGCGACCATGTGAAGGTCCTCTACCTTAAAATCTTCACAATAAAGTCGAGAGTAACTTTTGTAGATATGTTCTAATTGCTCATCTATTTCATGCTCGAAATGGTACTCAATTCCCAGGCGTTGGATTTGATCAATCAAGTGAAGCTTTTGTAAAGGCTTATCCACGAAGTCAGCCAGCATCTTCCTCACCTCTCCTTTCAGTTCCTCAATTTGTCCCTCCACTCTTCCAAGGGATTTGAACTTCTGTAAAAATATATTGTACGCTATTTCAAAGAAAAACAAGCGTGAAATACGTGTACTTTACAAAATAAACTTGATTTTGATGGCCTTGTGTACCCTAGTTAAATATTTCGATATTTATGATTTTTAGCTTTATCTTTTTGTGCGGAGAATGCGTGATGTATATACAAATGAGACGGTTTAAGCACACTACAAGTGCCAAAACTTTTGTACGGCGCTCACAGTAGTGCCAAAACTTTTAAAACAATCACTTAAGTGCCATTTTTTTTTAAAACGATCACTTCAGTGTCGAAACTTTCAAAACGATCACTTAAGTGCCATCTTTTAAAACGATCACTTAAGTGCCAATTTTTTAAAAAAACAATCATTTTAGTGTCGACTCTTGTGAGCCACGTCAGCTCAAATATTAATATAAAAAATAGGCCACGTTAGATTTCCAGCGAGCCAGTCAGCTCAAATCGGAGTTGGCATTGAAATTATCATTTTTTTAAAAAATTTGGCACTTAAGTGATCATTTTGAAAGTTTTGGTACTAAAGTGAGCGCCATACATATGTTTTGGCACTTGTAGTGCACTTTAGCCCTTATGAGACCAATTGGAATCATATAACCGGTGCAATAGAGCTAAAGGAAACCAAATAAGTCTCCAAGATGCAATTGCGAGGAAACAAAAGCAGAAGATGACAGAAGGATTACTAACCACTGAGTTGGAGGGAGAAGCATATTTAAGGAAGTAATCCCCCCATACGCTCGGATGATAACCCGCCGACCGACGCTTGATTGCGTGGCCCGTTCCTTTAGTCGGAGAAGAAGTTGGAACAGTTGAAACTTGCGACATCTTCTCTCTCTTTCCCTTTATGTTTCGATTGCGGATGTCGGACCAATACACGAATGGAAGAGCAAGGAAAGGTTTTCTTTGCGTTTCGAGACATTCAAAACTTGAAGGGTATATATATAGGCGTCATGTTCATAACCACCTCGTCTTGTGCTTATTTTGAAACCATCCTATCATCAATGGCTTAAGATTTCATCACCGTCGCTTGTGTCAACGTTCATGAAGCCTGGGCAATCCTACGTATTTTTAAAGTCACTCTCACGCTTCTACCAACCACAAAGTGACGTTTTTTGGGTAACAACCACCGGTATTTAACACACATCTGTCAAAAATTCTTGCCTAAGAGTTTCTAAAATGGACAGGTAATTTGACTTGACATTACTTATAGAGATCTATGTGTAGCTTATACAAAAAAGTGTAACAAACCCCATTTGGCATTCATGTGTAGCTTATACAAAAAAGTGTAACAGACCATTTGGCATTCGCCCATTAATCCCTGAACGTTATTCCTATTCAGTGAGGAATCAGCTATTTTTTGTGTTCCCTTTGGCATCCTAGAAGCTAGTTTCAAGAGCTGCACTTTGTCTGAGAACATTTTGCTCCGGCAATTCACAGTTTTCCCTCATGGGACCGAGTAGGCCATAGGTTTTTTCCGACTCACCCACCTACTAAAGGATCCTTGCTCTAATTCCAAATTGTCACGGGTCGACAGATTTGGTTGGGAAATTGTCTCTTGGTGCTTGGCAAGCCGCTAAGAACAGCACGGTGGATAGTATCCTCGTGTCGAATCGTACCACACTCAGTTTAGCTCGAGTATCTAGTCTATGGAGCGAGATACACAGTCAACTTTAGTACAACAACTAGTTTCGGCCTGTCATGGCCTCATCAGGAGAGCAACATTAGCTCCTAATCAGTTTGTACACGGGAGATCAATGCCACCTTCAGAGCTTCTAAGGGTATATTCATTATACCCTAGTGAAAGATTTGGTGGGACCACTGTCAGCTGCTGTAAAAGCTTAAGTGTGAGAGGGAGATTGTTGGGGTTGTCCCACATCGGTTGTAAAAAGGGTTGATGGTCGGTTTATAAGTGTTAGGGAAAGCCTCAACATTTAAAATAGCTTTTGGGTTGAGAGAGGCCCAAGACCACCCAACACTGGTAAGTGATCCCACCAAATCTTTCATGGTATCAAAGCAGGAGGTCCTAAGTTCAAATCTTTCCAAGCACCATTTGTCTCCCCAATTTCCAAGCCCCATTTGCCTCCCCAATGAATTTGTCCACGCTTAGTACTAGGTAAAAGACCAGACTAAGCGTGAAGGGAAGTGTTGGAATGTATAAATATTAAACCATGTCTTCTTCTAACAGTTTAACCTTTTAGAGCAGTTGGCAGTGGTCACACAAAATCTTTTACCTAGAACTTTGGCAGTGATCCCACAAAATCTTTCACCTAGAACTCCTAGTGCAAACCACTCTAACACCACTCCCACAAATCAGTTGTATCTTCTCTCTATGCATCCCTCACTCTTCATGACGAAACTAGTTCCACGGGTATACGAGTATGGTTGGAAGACACAGAACTTTTGGGTTTTTTTCCAGAATAATTCAAAAAAATAAAATATCAAATTAGGCCTGAAAAAATTTTATTTAATGATTTGGGTCTTGCGTGGCAGTCATAGTGCCGCGCGAGACCTGCGGTATCAAAAGTGCCGCGCAATTTTTTTAAATTTCTTTAAATTTTTTTTTCTTGTTTTTTAATCTTTTTTATTATTCAATTTGTTTTCATTTCATCATTTTTAAAATTTCCTTTTCTCGTCTCTCCGCTGCCCCATCGCCTCTCTCGTTCATTCACTCGCTCGTGCACCATGATGACGCGCCTCGACTCCGCGGCCCTATCGCCTTGCTCGCTCGTTCACTCGATTGCTTGTGCACCACGATGACATGCCTCGACTCCGCGACCCCGTCGCCTCCCACGTTCGCTCGCTGGCTCGTTTGATCAAACAAACGAGCGAGGCGGTGGGGCCGTGGAGTCGAGGCGCGTCATCGTGGTGCATGAACAAGCGAACAAAAGAGTGACACGATGGGGCTGCGGAGTCGAGGCGCGTCATCTAGCGAACGAACGAGTGAGGCAACGGGGCTGCAGAGTGACGAGAAAAATAAATTAAAAATGATTAAAAAAACAAATTAAATGATAAAAAAATGATTAAAAGAAAACAAGAAAAAGAAAAACGAGCGAACGAACGAACGAACGAACGAACAAACAAACAAACAAGAAAGGCGACAGGACCACGGAATTGAGGCGCGTCATCAAGCGAACGAACGAGGGAGGCAACGGGGCCGCATAGCGACGAGAAAAAGAAATTAAAAATGATTAAATGAAAACAGATTGAATAATAAAAAAAGATTTAAAGAAAACAAGAAAAAAAATTAAAAATGATTAAAAAAAAGAATGTTGCTCGGCACTAAAAGAAAATTATTGGGCACAATGCATTGCCCGGTACTGCTCAAAGTGTCACGCAACCTTTGCGCGGCACTTTAAATACCGCGCGGGTCTCGCGCGGCACTATAATTGCCGCGCAAGACCCAAATCAGTAAATAAAATTTTTACAAATCTAATTTGATAAATATTTTATTTTTTGAATTATTTTGAAAAAAAAAACCGATCTTCTGGTCATATTAGCACTTCGTTGGAATTTGATTGAATTGTGGTTAAAGTGCATCAATTACAAAGAACCGAATGTTAGTGTATTGGGCGATTGAAATCAAAATTTATCATTTACTTTTGTGGCTCAAAATAGACCGGTAATCTCTCAATAAATTAAGGATAATCACATAATAATTTGTTATTGCAATTTCATGGGTATTATGTGGAAAAGAAAAGAGTAATTGTTTCAATAAATCCCACAAAAAAAGGGTAATGACATATGGGGCCGACTGATTACCATATGTAACGTGTGTATGGTACATAATTTTGATAAGGCTGTTTAACCTGCGAATGGTGCAGACTGTCGGAGCTATCCTCCATCTGCATGTTGTGTCTTTGCTTCTCCACCCTTCATTTTCCAATCGCAATTTCCTCCTGATTTGTTTTCGCTTGTTGCATACCTTCTCAAGAATGGACATTTTTATCATGTACTTATTTTGCCTTGATCTAAATTCTTATTTTTGGCAAATAAGCATAATTCGTTTACTTTTCAAGTATACGCAATTGAATATTATTAAGAGATTATTTTGTCGTCATAAAAAATGGGGAGATTGTTAGAGAAAATTCCTTATGATGTTTTGAATATGACAAAATAATTAAAGGTTACTAATGTGTTTGTTGGTTAAGTGGAACCAAGTGAAAGGAGCACAAGCCGTTATGCAGATGGTGTATTAACAGAGTATCCGAAGATTATGACTTATTTATCAATGGTGAGTGAGGCATTGAGCATAAAGTTGTTTACAAATTTGAGATACATAAGTAGAAGATGAACTTGCCTAGAATGGGAAGTTTGGTAAAGCTTGGAATGACCTTTGATATGTGAACAACGAGATAGAGCCGCAATTGTCAACACGTTTGGAGGGACCAGAAGATGGAGCTCAAGACTGGTTTTGTTTATGAAGCTGCGAGATATATTGATTCAGATTCTGAAGACCCACGGCTGACATATGTTCGTTGTTGCTGATGTATTTATGGAAGTTTGTAATCTTTAAATGACAGGATTATTCTATAGCATAATTGATAGAATATCTTAGATTGGAAATTACTTTCCATGGGACAAGAAAATTTTCATATTTGAAAAATTTCACTATGAAATCAAAGATTGAGTTGTATAGGCGACTAAATCTGAGGGGTTTAGATTCTGCACTAACGTTACCAAATCTCTCTAGATGCAATCTCTTTCCATCAATATTCATGGTGTCCAATCAGTGATTGAAGAGTGATCCTTTGAAGACATGTCCAACGGCTAGTTTGGGAGTGAAGGAGTATAAAAAGAGATCCATGGTGCTATTGTGGTATAGGATTAGAATCATAAATTCCTCGCGAACTTTATACGAAAATCATTGAGATGCTTTGTAAGAATGATTGAAAAAGGATAGTGTGATCTATCAAAGAGAGTATCATTACTTGTTGTAAACCTCCATTGATTCATTTAATGGAATCCAGCCAATCGGTTGTCAGCGTGGGGGAGTGAACGTAGACTTGATCTAAGCCGAATCACTATAATTGTGGTATGCAGTATTCTCTATCTCTAAACTCTTATTATCATGTTTGATAGAATATTGCATACTGGTATTCATATTCTGAATGTGCATAATCAAAAATTGCACACTCGTGTTCAGAATCAAAACTGCACTTATTCAGATTCAAATTTTTATGTACATTTTGATTTGATTCTTTTAATTCCTCATTTTCTAGTCAAAATTGTTTGAAATCACATATTCACCCCCGCTAGATGATATTGTTAAACGCAACACTAAACATTTTCATTTTGTCAATTGAGTCTATCCGATCAATTTTAGCCCGAAATCCCATACATTTATGTCGGCCGTCCTACGCGGCACGAGAGCTGACATGGCCAATTTTATAATCTTTCTTATATTTCTGATCTTTTTATAATTTTTTTTTATTTTCTTCTTCTTCTTCTTCTTCTTTCTTTCTTACGTACTATGTCATATCATTCACGTCTTGTTCACATGTTTGCCATGTCATCTTCCATGTCATATCACACGTGTGCCATTTCAATAATTTTGCATGTCATTCATACTGCATATTGTTCATAATTTGTGCGTCAATTAGATTGCATGTTAGGTTTATTTGATTGTATGCCATTCTAGATTAGAATTCATTTGCGCATGCCATTAAAATTACATTATTTATATTGCTGATTTTCATGACATGTAAGAGTAGTGAGAATTTTTCATGTCATATTAGTGTATCAGCATTCAGCATAAGTTTGCAATCATGCATCAAATGTACACAACGATTGTACTCTAAACTTAGCAATTTAAGTAAATGCTTTGTGATAGTTCGAGAATTAATGCGCTTGCATCGAGGTAAACAATTTCTTCCCTATCTAGGAATTTATTTATTACTTTGATTTATTAAGTGTTCATTAATATTTGTGCACCGGCATGACAACCTCACATGTTAGTGGCTAGGTTAAAACTAATCAAAGTTTCTTGGCAAAATATTTTTTCTTCAAAAAAGAAAAAGAAAAAAGATACCGAAATGGCGTTGGAATAATTGAGCATAATCAAGTCCTCGTACTCACAGTCTCTCGTAAGCAGTCTCCCATGTATTACTTAGGTGTCTAATCAACCCACAAAAAATAATTAGTGGCGACTCCTGGGTGAATTAAAATTGGCATGATTATGAAACCCTAAATTGCGATGGATGAGCTTGGGAGAGCTCAAGCGGAGTCTCGGGACATGACAACCCCTTGACTTTCGAATTTCCTCTACACACATGGATCTTCACGTTTTGCACCTCATCCACCATCACTTTCACGTTTGCTGCACGACATGATAAACTCCTCCATTCTTTGTCTACTCCTTCAAGATTATATGGCTCACAACATGTTATTTTCACAATCATTCAAAGATTATTATGCTAGCAATGCAATTGCTAGAACTGTTAAGTAGTTCCTTTCCTTACCTACGAATTACTAATCAATAAGGTCTTCGGCACTCATAGAAATGCCTCTCGTGCTCTTCATCTCTATCGGTCAAACATCTGAATAGAGATACCAAAAAGTTAAATAAAAAAAATGTCTTTTCAAATTTCTGCAATTCCATCTTTATTTTTTCACAAATAAGACTGAAGCTCCTCAAGGTGAAACATCGGGTCTAATGAAATTGAACATTTTCCATATACTCTAGGGACGGGGTTGGGCATCTAATAACGATTAAGGAACCACGTCGAACAAATCTAAAGTCCAAAAAATGACATCGCATAAGCTACACATAGATCATGGATCGTTATGTCATTTTCCCTTCGTATAAGCTACACCATAGATCTCTATAAGTAATGTCAAATCAAATTACCAGTCCATTTTAGAAACTCTTAGGCAAGAGCTTTTAACAGATTTGTATTAAATGCCGGTGGTTGTTACCCAAAAAACGTCACTTGTGAAGCGTGAGAGTGACTAACAATACATAGGATTTGGGTGATAGGGCGGTCTCAAAATCTATGTAGCACGGACATGCCTACCGAGAGGATTTTTGAGTGTCGGACACGGCGACACAGCCGAACATGGGGGACCGCGTGTCCGGATGGCCAACAAAAACGGATAGCCGTGTCCGGCACCGCGGTCTGGCCGGACACGTCCCGACATGTCCAGCTGGTAAAAAAATAATTTTTTTTAATATGTTGTGATCTTATAAGTTTTGAACCTAATGCGACCATGCCAATTCAGCCCCTTTTTTTTTGTTAATTGAGTTTCAAATCTTTTGTATTTGTGTCAATTCAGTCCATCAAGTAATTTGGGCCGAAAATCACTGACATGAACATTAGCCGTCCTACATGGCGCAGCCCAAACGCTAACATGGAAAATTTTTATAATATTTTAAATATTTTTGAATTGTTTATTGATTTATTTTATTTTTTTCATTTTTTTCTCTTTCTCCGCTTTCTTCTTTCACTAGCCGGTTGCCAGACCATGCCAACTCTCACCTCTAGCATGTCTCTGAGGTTCGGCAACTAGAGGAAGAAGTAAGGAGAAAAAAAAAAGAGAAAGAAAAGAGAAAAGACAATTTGAAAATTGAAAAATAAATTAAATATTATTAAAAGGTGTCCACATTAGTACTGGTCGTGGGCCGCGCCACAAAAGACAGCTAACGTCTTTGTCAGCGATTTCCATCCAAAATTGGTCGGATGAATTAAAATGATATAAATGCAAAAGGTTTCGGACTGAATTGGCACAATTGTAATAGGCTTAGTTATTTTTTTATAATTCTCTTATTCGAAACATTTCAACTGTGACAATAGAGTCCTAAATTTTTTTAACATTTTGTCAATTTTAGCCAAAAATCACTGACGTAGACTCCAACCTTCCTAAATGGCATAGCTGACGCTAACGTGAATAATTTTTAATAATATTTTCTTAATTTTTTTTTATAATTTTCTTCCGTTTCCTTTTCTTTTCTTTACTTTTTTTTTACCCCTAGACTTATGCGAGTGAGGGTCGGGAAATCTGGCCAAGCGAGGGCCACAGCCCCAAGTCTAGGCGAAAAAAAAAAGTAAAGAAAACAAAAGAAATTTATAAAATAAAGTATTAAAAAATATTATTTTGTTCGCGCCAGCACCGGCCGTGCCACGTAGGATGGCCAATTTCCACATCAGCAATTTTCAGCCAAGTTAGACTGGACGTACTCAATTGGCGAAATACGAAAAGGTTTAGCACTCAATTGATATAATTGACTTGGTTATTATGAGGAGCTTTATTGCACTGTGGGTCCTCGGAATTTTATGCCTATATTGGAGGAGTGTCCTATACTTGTCCAAGAGGAGATGAACAATGCTCTAATGGCCGTGGTTTCCCTTGAGGAGGTAAGAGACGCAGTTTTTCAACTGGGAGCTACCAAGGCACCTGGACCGGATGGCCTAAATGGTCAGTTTTATCACAAATACTGGGAGGATATTCAGATGGACGTCTACCAGTTAGTCAGGGACTTCTTCGAATCGGGTATTCTAAACCCTGAATTGAATGCAACTCAAATTGTGCTCATCCCCAAAATCACCAATCCGGAGTGCATCTCCCAATACCGCCCAATCAGTTTATGCAATTTTAGCTTCAAAATTATCTCCAAAGTCATGGTAAATAGGCTTAAAAGATGGCTCCCGGGTATTATTGCCTCATAGCAAAGCGCCTTTGTCAGTGGTAGGCAAATTCAAGATAACATCCTTGTCGTTCAAGAGGTCCTTCATCAGCTAAGGATCAGGGATAGAAAGAAGAAGGTCCAGGCAGTGTTAAAACTAGACATGCAAAAAGCTTACGACAGGGTTGAATGGGACTTTTTATGCGCCAGTATGCTGAGGATGGGATTCTGTCAACAGTGGGTCAACTTAGTTAAAGAGTGCATTTCAACGGTCTCATTCAGTATAAAGGTTAATGGGGAACCTTCTCCTTACTTTCAACCTACCCGAGGAATTAGACAAGGTGACCCGCTCTCCCCTTACCTTTTTATTATTATGGCTAACACGTTGTCATCCTTTTTTAGCAAAGCTGTGGAAGATGAAACTTTAAAGGGGATCAAACTGAACAGCAACTGCCCCTCTCTTTCTCACTTGTTCTTTGCGGACGATGCGATTTTTTTCCTGGATGGGAATATCAGAGAGTGCCGAAATTTGGCAAGGATCCTCAACCAGTATTGTTTTGCGTCTGGTCAGGCGATAAACTTGGAAAAATCAGGGGTATACTTCAGTAAAGGCTGCCCGGACCACCTGAAGAGGAACTTGGCTTCGGAGTTAAGAGTACCCATTATTGCAAAGACGGGGAAATACCTGGGGATCCCCTCTGATTGGGGTCACTCAAAAAAGCAAATGTTTGCTTGGATACTAGCGAGAGTTAACGGGAAGTTAGAGGGGTGGAAGGAAAAATTGTTGTCTAAAGCAGGAAAGGAGACCCTGATTAAAACAGTAGTCCAAGCTCTTCCACAGTATGCTATGTCAATTTTCAAGATTCCCATCTCAGTGTGTAAAGCTATAGAGCAGAAGACGGCCAACTTCTGGTGGAAGCAAAACTCGAAAAAAGCTGGCATTCACTGGAGAAATTGGGAGACTCTTAAGGAGAGTAAGCTTGACGGGGGCCTGGGTTTCAGAGACCTTGTCATTTTCAATAAGGCGATGTTGGGAAAGCAAGCATGGAGACTTGCCCAGAATCCATTATCGCTCTGGAGCAGAATTTTCAAAGGGATATACTTTCCGCACTGCGACCTTTGGGCTGCAAAAAGAGGATCTAGACCCTCATGGGGCTGGCAGAGTTTGCTCATGGGTAGGGACTTCATCGGCCCGGAGATCAGATGGGCGATTAGGGATGGGAAAAAGATCAACATTAGAGAGCAAAAGTGGCTACCCTCAGGAATCATAGGGGGACCTGCAAACAGAGGAGACCCCCGATTAGTGGCCGACCTAATCACTCCAGAATCTAAATCTTGGGACGAGGATAAACTTAACTCGCTCTTCCCAAGAGACACCGTGAAAGAGATCTTGAATACCCCAATAAACCCAGGCATATCAGGGGATCATCAAGTGTGGACGGGAAATGCTAAAGGAATCTACACAGTGAAAGCAGGCTACCACAAATTCAGATCCTCAAACCAGCAACCTAGGCCTGATTCAGCCACCACCTCTTACCAACCCCATCCCCGCCTGTGGAAATCCATCTGGAGCACCCCCACCCCTCCAAAGATCAAATTCTTCATGTGGAGAATTGTTGACACCTGATTTTTGATCAGTCTTTCATAGTTTATTTTTAAAAAATTCATAAAAAATCTATAAAAAGTTAAAACAATTAAAAAATCATCTTTGGTAGCCTTGACCAAGCTAAAGGAACCATTTTTGATAAAAAAAAAATAATTTTTCATATTTTTTAATATTTTCCAAAAATAGAAAAATACATGAAAAATGAAGAAAAATAGCGTTCGATGTCGTAAAAATATAGAAAAATAGTCAATATTTTTATTTTAATTTCTTTTACATTTTGAACTCATAAATAGTCAAAATTTAAGTTCAATTGCATGTGTTTCTTCACGACGCATAGAGTTGAATTTGGCAAAAAAATGTCATTCGAGTATTTTAATTTGTAAATTTCTACATCTTTTTTAGTCTTGACGTCCAATTAGATCGACCACCATCTACAATAAATGCCCCTTGCTGAATATTTTCGTTTTTATTTCACATGATTTCATGGTGTAAAACGCCGAGTGGATCCCCAAATATAATCGGGTCGGCATGAGCTCGATAGCTCGTCCAAGACCAAACCAGGGCACGGCGAACCCCATGTGAGTACTCTCGAACTCCTTCGATGCTTCCTAATGCTTTTCTTAGGTTAGATCGTGTGTAGAATGGTTAGGACAGCTACATCATTCTTGAGCTGTGATTGATAAATAGGACCTTACTAGGAATGCCATGTGATTTATTTGCATATCTAGATTCCTTGAGTTGGGCATTTTATTACTGATTGTGATTGCTAGGATAATCATTCCTATCTACATGAATTTCTAGATTTAGGGTTCATACCTTACTCATCCGCATGAATCTCAGGCTAGAAAATTCAGTCAACTTAGGTACCGAAAGGGCGTCAACTCTGACAGTTGGTGTAACTAAGTCCCCGAAACCATTTCTCTGGTTCTCGCAGAATTGAATAGAAACTCCCAACTATTCGATTGGGTGGTCCAATCATACCCTAAAAAAATGATTGGTGGCGACTCCATGGCATGCACACTTAGCACATGTCACTAGACCACACTGAAAGTCGATCACGCATACCTCCGTTGCGATTTGGGTAATGGGCCTTGGGAGAGGCCCGCGTCCGACCAGACAGGACGGCCCATTAGCCCTCGAGAGCCCGACAACCTCAAGAGGGTCGCGACAGACTGGCGACTCCACTGGGGACTGGTTCTTAACCATTTAGTGGACTTGAGCCGATTAAAAAGTTGATTGATTCTTCTAACCTAATTTTATGCAGATGCTCTCGAAAGTGAGGTGTATATGCTAACGAATGTGTTAGATTAGACGGGAGAAATAAGGGGTGAAGTGCTTGTTAACTTTGTTTTATGCAGGCAGGAGTTTTAGATGTATGATTGTGTGGATGTTTATATTGAAGCGGTGATTGTTAAATAAAATGCATGTCTATTGCTTTAGCACGACACAATGAATACACACAATTGCGCCTAAAACCCCAGGCGCCCTCTTTAGGAACACAATAGAAGGAATTGAAAATGGAATCTCCGTGAGGAAAAACATGGGGTAATCCACTTTTCAATTCCGCTCACATCGAACTATGGATTGAGTCCCAATGCAACGATAGTTGTGCAATGGAATCGGCTCTTCCCAGAATTTGAGGTGAGAACCTTGGCTTTAGGTACCAAGCCCTATCTTTTGATTTTTAGGAGTTTTCCCTCACCTGTTTCATGCGCATGTCTCTGGGCGGTTGGTACACCTAAAACCGCACAATAAGTCGACGAGTTGGGTTGGTAAGACTCTCTATCCCCCCAAATCTATCACTGTTCATATAGATATAGGCATTTCATTTATTGCATTCTGGTGATTAGATTAAATGCCATTTCGAGGATAGATATGTGCGTTTGTCCCTAACGTCCTTGATAGAAGACGAGGAGGGTGATATCCCACGACGAACACCGAGTGTGCGATAAGGAGCATACTATGGACATTATTGAGGTATCATTCAATGAAGATGACGAGTTGGGGCAAGTGATCCTGAAGGCACAGATCAAAACTGGGGCATCCTTAAACGTTAGGATCACATTCCTTTATTTCATTTTCCATTACTAGTCCTCTTGTATAGGGTTTATTTTTACTGAGGTTTTCTCTATCTCACCCCTTAGAGTGATTGTATTAGGGATCTATTGGTGTATACATTCAGATGGAACTTGGTTGTATTTCTTTTAACGGGTCATTGGAATGTGATAGTGGCATTTTTTCTAATCATCCGAATACTCCCAAGTCAAGTTTATAATTCCTTTAGAGGAAATTAAAATTGGAAGTCTTGCACGACCTTTTGGTCATGTGAGGTAATCCAACCCCAATTTCGCTAGAAGGAACTACACACTTGAATTGGTTCATGCATGTTGTACACCATTGGTAATTCACGATAATTGATCAAGAATATCAGCGTAGTTTCAAATTTAATGACGAAATAGATGTCCAAACTACTTTCGTTCTTAGCGAACGACCTTAATTTGGATGCCATATCTTCAATTGAATTTAAAACGCGTTATTATGTCTTGCACTTTTGAGTAAGTCATTCCTCTCGAAATTAATCAAAAGCGATTATCGTGAATTACGTTCCTTTCAATAGTATGCTTTCTTTCGAGGAATATTGATAAAAACTTTTCGCACAAGATTAAAACCCTTGTAAAAGTTCTTGTCCTTATTAATCACAAGCAAGCATAAGATTGAAAGGGGTCTATGCTTTCTTTTTCAAATTATTCCTTCTGATTCTGTCTTTTTATTTGCAGGTGAAAAACAAGTAGTATAGAGAAATCTTTTCTTGCACAAATCTGCAACTATTCTTCCATCTGATCATGAACGAGTTATAAAATCAGGACGTATTTGCTCGGCTTATTGCTATTATGGTTCGGCTCACTCAAGTTGAAGATGTTTGGATGCTCGAAGAAATGAACCATACAGAAGTTAAAACACACACACGAGAACTTTCATTTATTTTGCTCAGCGGAGGGTTTTCAGAAGCAGGTCATACAAGTCGGGGTGGAAAAGTAAAGCCAAAGTGAGCCCTAATTAACGACACAAAGGATCCCAACTGACCCTCCATGTTATTAATGCTCTGCTCATACTCCCAGCTCCGCATGTTGTGGTCGGCAAGCCTGAGGAGAAGACTTATGCATTCTCCCTTAACTTCGGCGACCTTGGCCTCGTGTTCTTCGGTGACTACTTCCAGGTCCCGAACCAGTCCATTCCCGCGAGCTATGTCCTCGGTTATCTTGTCGAGCCGTTCTTCCTGCCAGTCGCTCTGCAGCCTCAACAGGACGTTGCGGCGGTCATGCTCGCCGATGGTCAGGGATATAGCCAATTGATCCACCAGATTTCTCCTCTCGCGAAGCAACGTCGCGACCCGCTCATTAGCAAACTCGACGGCCTTTTTGTAACTATCAACCAGATAGTTGGTCAGCACCAAATGATCAGATCGATCCTCATAACGAGCCCGCAAGACGCGAGCCACGAGAACCTCCCGATTAGCAACACGATAGGCCTCTAAGGAGTGTGCAAAGAGAGTCGGGAAAGTTCTATATTCCCTCCCCAGTGTAGTACCTTCGAGAGAAGTGGTATCAAGGTCCTCGAGCAGGACACAGATTGCATCCTCGGTTGCAGAATGATCGGTTATGTGCGCGTAACCGCGACCCAGTAGGTTGTAAAGCTTTTCCCACTGGGCCAAGACATCAGTTGAAAAAGTGCGTACGGGAGAGGAGGCCATTTGCGTTGGGTTGGCTTGAGAATAAGACGAGTTTAACAGAGAGATTAGAAGGAAGAAGCTGATTATGCGAGAACGTTAACCTTCCATACATTAATTCCTCATTTTATAGCAACTCGAGGATGATGAAGGGTCTCAGTAATAATGCTTGTGGAGCCCAGTTAGGGGGGTAAAGCAGGAGGTCCCCTCACGAGAACCATTGGATTCGTTTCGGTCCGCGATTTCCGGCTCATCAATTAAAAGATGTAAAAGATTTGTCGGGATCATCATTATTGGAGTTAGGTGGGAGGTAAGCGCAACTATCGAAGAGAGCCCTAACAGGATTTGGCAGTCTCATCACGTTGAAAAGCTAAGCGAGAAATTCAAAGTCTTGAGGGGGAACGTTTGCCTAATGATGCTTGAAGAGCGTCTCCTAAACATACGAAGTCACTCGAAGAAAACTTTATAGGGAGTGAGCATACATGAGAGAGTGGAGAACTCTGAGTGGGCAAGAACCAATCAAACATTTCTCAATCCAACATATTTAAGAGGTTATTGTCAGCTGCTAGAGGCGACTGACTCAAAAATCTCAGAAATTGAACTACAGAGGGATCTCGAAGATTCCAAGATCAAGTCTAACGCCAAAACCATGGAGCCCAACACTTCTGGCAACGGAAATCAAGATCACGGCGACGACGACAACGACATCCACGATGTTCAACTCGGGAAAAGAAGACGTCCTCACCAATACTCTCAGGAGGAAACCCAAATGCTGGAAACCCTTTTCAGTAAAAGCCATTACATGAAAAAGAAGTGGAGAATTGAATTGAGCCGGGAGTTGGGGATTAATCAGTCGAGGATCCAGTTTTGGTTTCAAAATAGGAGATCCAAATCGAAGGCTCAACGCAAACGTCAGGTGGTCGAGATTTTAAAGGAAGAAAACCAAAAGCTGCGAACAGAAAACATGAGGTATGAAAAAGCTCTCAATATTACTGTTTGCCCTCATTGCGATAACCTCGTCGCCCTCGATAAGATATTCCCCGATAAGCCTCACGCGATGATTGAAGATGTTCATTTACCACCTTACTCCCTCGGGACATCTCCTGGTCAACCAGATTTTGCCGGAGTCACGCATGAGCAGGATGATCCTACGAAGATGATACAAATGCCTCCTGGGGGATGGGATTTGCATCGCTTTGATTGGAGTTATAGTTTCAAGGAGCTGGATGTTACCGCCGACCAGCTCAAAGCATATCAGCCTCATGCACAACAATTTTCGATAGGGTCGGGTCCTGCTGGAGATGAGTTAATCAGTCGTCAAGCCATCGATGCAATTTTGGGCCACGATAAGAGGAGGTTCGCTTGGCCCCCTGAACTGCATTCCAGATTCCTAGACGTGGTTCACCAAATGGGGATCGACTCAGCAACTCCGACGCGCATATTTAAGGCCATGAATGTACCGGGGCTTAGTAAGGAGCTGGTCAGGAATCACCTTGCTGCCTACAGAAAGCTATTAAAACAACGTCGAGCGGAGCTAAACCGGGAGGAATCCGTCTCGAGCTCAAAAGCTAGGGGCGACCGCCATTGTAATGCTCAGGCATCAAGAGATACCCGACCAAATCTAAGCATCAATCAAGCTAGCAACCCGACCACCGGCAAACTGAAAGCTGATCAGAATGTCCTCCCAGGCCATTTCAACACTTCTCAAGAGCGCGTGTCACAAGTACAGCGAGTGCGCACTCCTCCATTCGAGCAACAGTCGGCTGGTGCTCTGCCTGCCGCTGGTCAACCCACGACAGACGATTTCTTCGATGAGGGGCTCGATGCCTTGTTCAATCAGTGGGAAGCTGGCATGCTTGGACAGCCATGATCTAGCACCTGGCTCGGGGCACGATGGGTCGGTCACTACGAACACCCATAGGAAGAAGAACATGTTCACGAGTAGATCACTCATTTTATCCGTTGTAAAGTTCCTACGGGAACATTTTTCTTTAATGACTATAGTTAATTCTATATTAAAACCAACGCTATCGACGAACATCGTCATGCTCAGTTGTGATGATCCCTTGTTAGATTAAGTCTGAAACCAGAGACGGTCTTTAAAATTTTGAGTGGCCACGAACTCATTCCTCACCAAGCGCCCGGGATGCTGAAATGAAGAGTAACAGCATGCACAGGGAAAATGTTACTTTCATTTGAACGATGAAAAGGGGTTGAGAGAAGATCATAGCGTTAATTCCCATGGAGCTAAATGAATTAAACGGAATCATTAATTGCGGGTCCACCGCTGCTCCCCACGTTCTCGGGCCTAGCAAATCATAAAAGGCGCCGAAAGATTGTAGACCCACCACTTTGAAGACTGAACTAGGGGACGAGCGCAATACTCGATGAAACCGAATCAATGCAAGAGAGTTTGTGATCCTATCACGAGGAAAAAGAAAGGGGAATACAGACGATGAGTAATTGCAGAATCTCGGGAAGAGCGCTTGCTTGCTGGTCTTCATATGCAGCCTGAAGGATGGTTCCAGGACACGCACAATCACTTGAGAAAATTTCTAGAGTGAGCAAACACGTAAGAGCGAATTGAGAAAGCTGAGTGAACTAGATCAGCCCGAGATACCCCGATCCATCATGTTTAAAAGTTATTCCCATCTGCTAGAAACGCCCGACCTGGACATTTCTGAGCACGAACTGCTGGGAGACTTTGAAGATCCTGGAGCTGAATCCTGCCCGAAGGCCATAGAGACTGACTCCTCCAGCGATGAAATTCTAGGTTTCAGCTACGAAGAAGGAGTATACAATGATGACCGGAGCCGGAAAAGGAAGCAACTACAATGCCACACTCCAGGCCAAATCCGAGAGCTCGAAGCTTTCTTCAATGAATGCCCCACTCCAAGCAGACAACAGAAAATGGAGTTGAGCCGAAAGATAGGATTGGAGCTTTCGAAGGTCAAGTTTTGGTTCGCCAACAAACGAACCCGGGTGAAACAGCAATACGCAGACCATGAGTTACTGGTCCTGAAGGAGGAGAATGAGAAGCTTCAAGCTGAAAGCGCGAGATATAAGGAAGCTCTGACCAAGGCCACCTGCCTTAATTGTGGTAATCCTGTTGTCCTCGGCGAGGTGTTCCTCGATGAACCATCCCTGTTGACGAATAACGCTCAGCTGTTACCGTATTCTCCACAGCATTTTCCGACACAGCCAGATACCGCCGGAGATCTGCATGAGCAAGTCAACACCATAGGATCAACACCAACATCCTCTGAGAAATGGGATATGAATCATCACAGGGGGAATTCTCTCAATGACGAACTCGCTGTCGCAGCCAGCCAATCCAAAGTCGGTGAGTCCCTCCCTGGACAACTTTTGAAACGACTAGATCCCGTAGAGAATAGCTACCGAAGTATTGACGATATTTTGGGTGATAAGAGAACAAGGTTTTACTGGACCTATGAGCTTCAAACCAAATTTGTTGATGCAATTCGAGAACTGGGAGTTGATTCGGCTAGCCCACTGCGCATACTCGAGATTATGAATGTGCCGGGGCTCTCTAGAATTAACGTTGAGTCTCACCTCAAGTACTATAGGAGATTGCTAAGGGATGGAAGGATAGCGTTAAACCATCATAAAGCCAGTTGGAGCTCAAGTGCTGGGCAGAGTTACAACCATGATGATTGGAGAGCCAAGAGCACCCAACCGTGTTTCAGCAATGACGGGACTAGCAGTCGTGTCAGCGACTCCTCTAACCCAAATCAGAATGCTCCGCCGAGCTATCTCAATACTCCTCAGGAGTATATGCCACAGTTCCAGCACATAGAAATTCCTCAGTTTGAGCGCGAATCAGTCATTAATGCTGTCCCTGAAGCGGATCTGGCATTGGTAGAGAGTGCACATATGAACCTGCCGGTCATCGGAGGAAGTTCCAATTCGAGGGGTCAAATTGCTCACGGCGAGAGCAAAGAGAGGAATCCCTCGCCTACAGTCGACGACACCCAATCTGGGCACCAAGGGCTAGAAAGAACAGGTGATTTCCTTGATGAGGAGCTGGACACTTGGATCAATACTCTTCGGGAATGTATGTCTCAACCCCAACAGGGCAATGATGAAGGTTCCAGCTCAAAGACTCCAATCCCTCACAACGAAGGCAATGAAAGAAATCTGCCCCCAACAATCGTTGATACCCAACTTGAACATCAATGGCTCGAAGACCCGAGCAATTTCCTTGGCGATGAGTTCAATCTTTGGCTCGATCAATTTGGAGCCGGAGGACCATCGCAGTGGTGACGCGAGGCCGGTGATCAAACGTCTGATGCAAGGCATGGCTACTCGATGAAAAATGCTTCGAGAAAAGGGGTTGAATACTCCTATTGCATATGTTGTTGATCGCACTGTAAGGTTCCCACGGGAACATCTTTCATTAATATCTAGAACTAATTGCGCGTGAGTGTCAACATCACCCTTTGAGCATCTTCAAGCCGAAGGCCGTGGATTAATCACTTAATCCGTGGAGCAAGTTCCATGAACCATAATTATCACCCGCTGAGCATAATGGGATCTACCCCTTCAACACGAAATACGTTTGGCCGCGAAGCCACCTATTTGGTAAAACGATGTATCGTTCCTAAACGATCTTCAATCGAATACCGAAGTAATGTATTCTTTCTTTTCCTTCTCAGATGATAAACATGGATAAATCACTCAATGAGTCATGCGTTCAAATAGCAGAACAGACGCTGCCCAGCTGGGGGCAGATGAACCATTGATGTTACAAACACTCCAAGCATGGATAGGCGGATTTGATAGAGGTTGTTCATATCAATACGCAACATCAGAATGGGATGAAAATCAAGAGTAAAGTTGTATCGTCCCAATTTGTCTTGAATTTGGGAATATGAATTAACACTTATTTTTTATCCTTGACAGGGGAATCGCCTTGGAGACGAATGAGTTTTTACATCCCACATACTACCTGTTAGGGTACATGAGGGTAGGATGTATCGTTTCAATTTTCAAAAAATTCGTGAACATACAATGATATGCTTCTTTTACATTTTCAGGGATCTCCAGCCACGGTGGACAGGTAGGTATCCCTTTCCCCCAATCCATTGAAGATGTTAAACCAAAAACACAGAGAGAAAACGAAAAAAGCTTTCAAAATCTGATGTCTAGAAAAGACATGGAATTCTAACTTCATTGGCATTCATGTTTTGAAACATGAGGTTGTCTGAACATGCATTGTGCACCATAAAATCCCCTTGACGGGTAAAATTTTTGGGAAAACGAAAGAGATTTTTCCAATCAAAAGTTGTTCAAAACTCTCAAAAGGATGTTTCCTCAAAAGAGAGGCAAGCTCAAATCCAAACACATCCTACATACACTTGAGAGATGAGTGGAGCGAATCAAATAGTAAAATCTGGACCTACGGAGGTAGGGACCATTCGCAGCGATTACATGGATTGGGACGACGGAGGCGTTCGTTTCATATCATAAACACTACAGGTGACCGTTGACAACCCACTTGAACGGCGGTTTTCATTCTTAACCCTGTCAAGAACCACCCCACACCGGGGCAAAAGGGAAGTAAGTCCAGCAGCATCAGGAGAAAATGGTTAGAAATTTTCTTGCTCGGACTAACATTAATCTTTGTGTGTTGTTTATATGGTAATCCAAGTGCCATAGGATGACGAGAAGCATTCATTCTCTATCCCACACACCATATCCTTTGCACAGCCAAGTTGAGCCTGCGAATTCATTTCATAAACCCCTGTTGGTGATCATGGGATGTTTCAAGATAGAAACTGCATCACTCCAAGAACGGAAGAAATCAAGAGATGGGATTTATAGAAAAATCTCATATCGGCGTTTAAATGTGCTATGATTCAAGTTGTATATCTAGCACAATTTTCTGAACATCGTAGTTCCAAAGGAAAAGAAAAGGCGGGATTTCAACAAAAAAATCCCCAGCATCAAGAAAAAGCAAAGTGCCTGGTAAAAGCAAGGCCGATGCTCGTGAAAACTGTTTGATTGATCCCTAATAAAGCCTAGTTGGGAAGAGAGAAAAACCCATAAAGGAGTCAGATCAAGAAGACTGCTCCCCAAACGATGTCAGCCGTGGTGCAAAAACACGGACAGAATTGTCAATCTCTTAATACCACAAGAGACGTTCTCTAAAGGACTTGTGCACACCTCAAAAGCGGTTGCACACCTCAAAAATGGAAGATGCATAATGGAAAAGACATGTGACAAATTTGCAATGATCACCAATGTCAAATCCTTCGTGATTTCTGGGCCAAAAACAAGCCTTTTTCGGTCCCCAATCCTACCAATGTTACAACCCTGAAACCGTCTTCTCTGACTAAGACACTTGGGTTAACATATAGCTTAGCTCGAAGAAGTACGAGCAAGACTCTTTCTTTCTCATTTTGCAGGGTTCTTGACTTGTAAACCCGGAGCAGATGGTGAAGATTTTCATTCGATGGCCCCGACTCCAAAGCGGGTCCCCCTTGAAAACCAATATCCAAGCCCAACATTACGGTCCCGTGGAAGACCTCTCGACCGATCAAAATGTATGCGCTGCGAATGAGCCTAAAACCTAGGCACAGGTCAGTAGGGAATTGAGTGCATCCCCTAAAAATCATCACCTCAAAACAGGTGAGATGACCTCCTTGTCGAGAAATATTCCAATTGACGTTTTGAGCAAACTCTTTTTGGGAATTTTCAAACTGTGGATCCAGATTTTTCATGCAAGGGATTTGTGATCACATTTGCATGTTGCGAAAATGTTTTGGATAACCTCCAGCATCAAAATGCACATCTCATGACTAAAACTTAAGTCATAAAATTTTGTCAATTGGACAATTATTGTCTTCCCAAAGATTATTAACATTTTCTTGGTGAAGAAAAATCTTTCAGGTTTGAACTTTCTGCAGGATACCTGGAGAACCCAGCTCCCAGAATGTCGCCTCAACAGACCCAAGTCCTAGCATGACGTGGAGAACCCTCGTCTCGGGACCCCTTTTCAAAAATCTGGCAGTCTCATCGGACGTGGAGAACCCTCGTCATGAGACCCCTTTTCAAGAATCAGGCAGTCTCATCGGACGTGGAGAACCCTCGTCATGAGACCCCTTTTCAAAGTCAAATCAACGGTAGATACCACCTGAAGGGTCAAACCAAAGGTAGATACCGCCTGAAGGGTCAACTCAAGGTAGAAACCGCCTGAAGGGTCAACCAAAGGTAGATACCGCCTGAAGGGTCAATTCATGGTAGATACCGCCTGAAGGGTCAAACCAAGGTAGAAACCGCCTGAAGGGTCAACTCAGGGTAGAAACCGCCTGAAGGGTCAACTCAAGGTAGATACCGCCTGAAAGGTCAAACAAAGGTAGAAACCGCCTAAAGGGTCAACTCATGGTAGAAACCGCCTGAAGGGTCAATCAATGGTAGAAACCGCCTGAAGGGTCAACACAATGGTAGAAACCGCCTGAAGGGTCAATGTATGGTAGAAACCGCCTGAAGGGTCAACCAATGGTAGAAACCGCCTGAAGGGTCAAAACAATGGTAGAAACCGCCTGAAGGGTCAATGTATGGTAGAAACCGCCTGAAGGGTCAACCAATGGTAGAAACCGCCTGAAAGGTCAACTCAATGGTAGAAACCGCATGAAGGGTCAATGAATGGTAGAAACCGCCTGAAGGGTCAAAGGACTGGTAGAGACCGCCTGAAGGATCAACCCAATGGTCCGATCCACCATACGGATCAAAACCTTGATGAATCCCGAACGCGGGAGGAGTCGTTTTCCCTAATAAGCCTTACATTAGGCAAGCCATTTCTAGTTTAGTCCACCACACGGATCAAAACCCTTGGCAAATTCCCAAATGTGGGATGCGTCTTCCTTAGGTTCCTATAAGTTAGGAATCCCATTATGGTTTGACCTACCATACAGGTCAGAGCTTAACATCCCCAGGACACTCCGATGACAAGTCCTTAGGAATCTACTTGAACCCATCAGACACAGCAAATGCCGCAAGCATTCGGCAGGTAAGGGGCAGGGAAGTCTATCTACTCCTTAACTTTCTTACATCATATCAGGGAATTGAATGAGCACATCTCTTTTTAAGGAAAAGCACACATTGATGGGCATGAAAATTGGATGTCATGATTTCTTTTCTTTTCCCAGTCGAGTTGATCGGAACACAGGTGTCACCTTGTCTTTGAGAGAAACCTCTGACGAAATTCCTCTCAAAGAGGGGCAGCTGTTGACACCTGATTTTTGATCAGTCTTTCATAGTTTATTTTTAAAAAATTCATAAAAAATCTATAAAAAGTTAAAAAAAAAATTAAAAAATCATCTTTGGTAGCCTTGACCAAGCTAAAGGAACCATTTTTGATAAAAAAAAATAATTTTTCATATTTTTTAATATTTTTTAATATTTTCCAAAAATAGAAAAATACATGAAAAATGAAGAAAAATAGCGTTCGATGTCGTAAAAATATAGAAAAATAGTCAATATTTTAATTTTAATTTCTTTTACATTTTGAACTCATAAATAGTCAAAATTTAAGTTCAATTGCATGTGTTTCTTCACGACGCATAGAGTTGAATTTGGCAAAAAAATGTCATTCGAGTATTTTAATTTGTAAATTTCTACATCTTTTTTAGTCTTGACGTCCAATTAGATCGACCACCATCTACAATAAATGCCCCTTGCTGAATATTTTCGTTTTTATTTCACATGATTTCATGGTGTAAAACGCCGAGTGGATCCCCAAATATAATCGGGTCGGCATGAGCTCGATAGCTCGTCCAAGACCAAACCAGGGCACGGCGAACCCCATGTGAGTACTCTCGAACTCCTTCGATGCTTCCTAATACTTTTCTTAGGTTAGATCGTGTGTAGAATGGCTAGGACAGCTACATCATTCTTGAGCTGTGATTGATAAATAGGACCTTACTAGGAATGCCATGTGATTTATTTGCATATCTAGATTCCTTGAGTTGGGCATTTTATTACTGATTGTGATTGCTAGGATAATCATTCCTATCTACATGAATTTCTAGATTTAGGGTTCATACCTTACTCATCCGCATGAATCTCAGGCTAGAAAATTCAATCAACTTAGGTACCGAAAGGGCGTCAACTCTGACAGTTGGTGTAACTAAGTCCCCGAAACCATTTCTCTGGTTCTCGCAGAATTGAATAAAAACTCCCAACTATTCGATTGGGTGGTCCAATCATACCCTAAAAAAATGATTGGTGGCGACTCCATGGCATGCACACTTAGCACATGTCACTAGACCACATTGAAAGTCGATCACGCATACCTCCGTTGCGATTTGGGTAATGGGCCTTGGGAGAGGCCCGCGTCCGACCAGACAGGACGGCCCATTAGCCCTCGAGAGCCCGACAACCTCAAGAGGGTCGCGACAAGAATCTGCCAGAATGCATTTCCTTCAAAGGCCAATCTATTCAAACGAAAGATCCTCCCTGATTCGCTCTGTCCCGTGTGCCATCGAGCTCCTGAAACCCTGGAACACCTCTTCCTCCTCTGCGACTAGGTGAAGATAATCTGGGAAGATCCAAGAACCATGTTAGACACATCTCCCCTCTCTGTCAGAAGAATGGATATGTGGGTGGAGGAGAACCTTACCCGAAAAAAGAGCAACCCATCTCTGGATCTCATCGGGAATGTCCTCTGGCTCCTCTGGAAAGAACGCAACAAGCTCGTCTTCCACGGTCAACCCCCCAACCCAGAGTCCATAGTGGACATAGCTGAAATTGAAGTCACAAATTACAAGCGATTATCGCCGGAGAAGCAGCTTCAGAGAGGAGATGCAGAGACTTTATCTACAAGCTGGTTCCCCCCGAAACAGGGTCAATGGAGCTTCAACGTGGATGGGTCCTGGATCGACAAAGAGCAAGTAGGATCCGTTGCTGGTATTTGCAGAGACGCACAAGGAAGCATCATAACCGGCTTCGCAAGAGAGGAGAAGGCTGGATCTGTACTGGAGGTGGAAACCCTAGCTGTACTTCATGCGCTGCGTAGTTTGAAAAATGAGATGGAGAAGCTTCGGGCCACCAGCTTTGAAAAAGGGCATCGTGACCTTTTCGTACCACGTGTGCTGGAAGTCAAGATTTTTACTGACCGTGCATCTATCTCGTCCTTTCTAGCCAACCCTGAGGATGGCCCTTGGGCCTTCAGGTCTTTGTTCCATGAATGCAATGCTCTTCTGGCCCAGCTCAAGGTGGTGTCCGTGGCCCATATCCCCCGCGAAGCCAATGGAGCAGCGGACTGGTTAGCCAAAGCTCATAGGAGAAAGACACTTTCTTCCAACTGGATCGCATTTCCTCCCCAACCCCTTTGGGATTTGTTATGTTTGGACTATGCTAAATCTAGCTTCTGTAAGCCCGTTATTTTAGATTGAATGAATTCTGCCTTACTTCGACCAAAAAAAAAATTGATATAATTGAAATCCTTGTGACTGAAATTGGCACGTGTGCAATAATTTAAAAAAAAATTGGGTAATCTTCCCTGTGCCCTCAGCAACAAGAAATATCTCTTGATGGCATTGACCCCCTCCTCTCATACGATCGTGGTTCTGATGCATCCAATTTCGCATCTCATGTGAATGAGAGGCATTATAACTTTGAAATACGTAAATCGAGTACACAGAAGGGACCATCAAGATTAAATTCAATTTTGTATAGTATACGTATCTCAAGGAGCCATTATTGTCAATTTTCCCGAGAGTTTCATATCACTACAAAAAAACATGCGTTTAGCCACGAACATTTAGCGATGAAAACAATTCATCGCTAATTTGCTACAAAAATAGCGACGAACTTTTTTGTCACGCCCCGCCTCCCTAAAGGAAGCGTGACAACCGCTTAAGCCATAAAGTCAACCCAGGATACTATTCCACTAGCCTAAATAAAGTGAAACATGCATGCGGAAGGAAAAAGAAAAGTAGCTACACCTCCATACATAAAACATAGAATAAGACACGGGACCATAAGAAATATTTACATAAACCTAGAGGATAAGTTTGTACAAAAAGGGTCAAGGGTTTACTACGTCAAAAGCTACGGTCACAGAGGAGTAGGTTCGACCAAAAAGTAACTACTACACCACTTGCTA
Organism: Rhodomyrtus psidioides; assembly: GCA_021437785.1. Taxonomy (NCBI): domain Eukaryota; kingdom Viridiplantae; phylum Streptophyta; class Magnoliopsida; order Myrtales; family Myrtaceae; genus Rhodomyrtus; species Rhodomyrtus psidioides. Next base: position 3,179,717 of record JAILYB010000015.1, on the reverse strand, counting down.
AAGATCAAAAGTTCCCAAAAGACGACTCAGACGATCCTGTTGACACCTGATTTTTGACCAAGTCTTTTTCAAGAAAAGAAAATGCGACAAAATGCAAAAAGTTCTAGATGCAGTATTTAAAGACAAGGGAAGAGTCTCGTTACTCAGAGGAAGTGGCTTCATTGTCCAACCACTCCATGATGACATTCACAGCGTCATCCTTGAGAAAAGGATTTGTCAGATCTGGTTCTATCGGTGAAGTGACATCTTCTTCAGACAACCATTTAGAGTTCTGGTCGAAGTGGGTATTCAAAGGGTTTTTGAACATTTGAGACCTGCCTTTCCAAGATGGAGAACCAATGAATGAGTCATTCGGGCTGCTCTGGCCTCCCAGGCGTCCCAGGCTTCTGGCTCGGCCTCGGCCCGTTGTCTTTGGGCCAGATCCATCTATGTGATATTTCTGATACCCCAAGCCCATTCTATGTGGGTTAGCTTTTAACTGCAGTGGGGTATTTATACCCTGATTATGTTTGCCTAGGCCTTTTTCGAGGTTGAATCCGTATGCCAGCAGCATCTTAGCTGGTAGAAGACTGGCTTTTGAGATGTATGGGGTTCTTAGCCTTGTCCCTGCTGGGGTATGAACTGTTGCTACCAGTTCCAGGGAGTGATAACTCGCCTCTGTTTTCACTTCAGGTTCAACGTAGGGTATGGCACTGCTTTGGTATGTTTGGAGGTCGACTTCTCCATGTACGGTAATCACCTTCCCATCTACTGCGAAGCGTACTTTTTGATGCAAGCTTGAAGGGACAGCTCCTGCTGTATGGATCCAAGGCCTTCCCAGCAAGATCCCAAATGCACTGGGCAGATCCATCACTTGGAAATTTATAGAGAACTTTGTCGGGCTAATAGACACGTCAAGCTCAATCTCTCCTACCACTGTCTCCCTCATCCCATCGAAAGCTCTCACAGCCGTTTTAGATGTTTTAACCGTTTCTTCATTGATTCCCAACCTCCTTAGGGTGGCCAAAGGGTAGATGTTGAAGGCTGATCCATTGTCGATCAATACATGCGCCACTCTTTTTCCGTTACATTGTGCGGAAATATACAAGGCTTTGTTGTGCCCTTTTCCTTCCATGGGGAAGTCCTCGTCAGAGAAGCTCAATTGGTCTTTTAAAAGGATCGTCCCCACAAAGTCCCCTAATTGTACCTCATTAATTGTTTCCGGGACATGTACTTCATTAAGTATCCTCAACAGTGCATTCTTATGTTTTTCAAAATTAATGAATAGATCCAATAGGGATATCTAAGCGGGTAACTTCCTCAGCTGTTCTATCACCTCAAACTCGCTGGTTTTGATGATCGATATGAGTTTTTCCGCGTCTTCCTTTGAGACCTCCTTCTTTTCGGATTCGCCCTCCCTAGGGGCATAGAATCGTCCGGACCTCATTACCGCGTCTACCTGTGTGGTCCCATAGTCCCAATGGACTGCTTTAGGATCGTATTCTTCTGCTGGGGGGGACTTTTATAGTTACAGTTGCCTGATGAGATATCTCCGGTTTAGTCGCGTCGTCTGTTTCTCCTCGCGGCAGTTGAATCACAACGGGCTTGACTAGGTAGTCTTCCACCCCGCTCATGCTATCAATTTCTTCCAATCTGATTACCACTGTCGAAGCGACTTCGACCATCGATACGGTGTTGTCAAGTTCTTCCATGCCCTTCGAGGTCTCTGACTGAGAGAGATCATCCATACCTCCCCATCCGTCCGGTATGATGTCTTCAATTTTCTGATAAAAACTGGGAGGGGCTGAATATTTCACTTTGAAGTTGTATCCCCCAGAATCTTGACCAAGGTTGTCTATAATTTCGCCCTTCTCAAGTGCGTCGGCCATAAATTTGAGGTCTGCTAGGCTTCGTCTCTTGGCTTCCAGTTCGTCTTCTTCAGACTCTTCTTCTAATTGAGTGACTGGCCCAAGACTGTTTACCAGATTCTCGTGTGAGGTACCCCAGGTATTACCCTGCTCAGTCTTGATCATAAAGTAGCTTCCTTCCAAAGATAAAGAGGCTTTGACTCCTTCGAACTCTTCATTGGTGATATCAGACATTATCCCCAAGCTCATCATCTTAGCGATGCATAGTTTCTTTTGGTCAGTCGAGATCGTTCCTGCTTTTGGGCATGATGAAGCGGTTACTAGCAGGTCGGTCAGCTTAAGAATATCTACCTTCAGCTTAAGGTAGTCTTCTTCCCCTTCAGAGAATATTGCCCCTACTGCTTGATGATCCGGTAGTGGATTTTCTTGTACATTTGGGGCTGCATTGTCAAATTTTAGAATCTGATTATCAATCAGAGCTTGCACTTTCAGCTTAAGGATATAACAGTTATCCACATTATGCCCTCTCTCGCCCATATGGTAGGCACAAGTCTGGCTCTCATCAAAGTCAGGATATATTGCAGGGTTTGCCCTAGGCGGTTCTTTCGCCACCAGGTGTTGCTCTAGCAGCATCGGGAGTAGTTTGGATAAAGGCCTCGGGAGCTGGGAGAATTGTTTCTAAGGTTGCTTTCTTCTAGGCTCTTGCACTTTTGGTGTTGACCAGGATGATCCTCCTTTGGTCTTATTGGAATTGCCAAACGGCTTGGGCTTGTGGGGATCTGGTATAAACGCTATGTCCAGTCCGGCTTCTCTCTCCTTTCTCAAGGGATACTGCTTCCTAGTAGGAGCTTCATGAGGCCTTCTTTCTCTCAAGGCTCATTCTAGCCTTTCAGCAACCTTTATCAAGTGCGCAAATGTTTGACACCCAGAAGTGTTCAGCTTGTCAAAGTACTCATAGGGGAGTGCTTTTAGGAATAAGTCGATCAGCTCCTCTTCTGGGATTGACGGCTTTACTTGGGTAGCCAAGGCTCGCCACCTTTGAGCATATGTCCTGATTGATTCGCCCCTCGCCTTTGAAGTTCGTAGAAGATCCTCCCTCGTTGGGGCTGTAGCCGTGTTGAACTTGTACTGCCTGAGGAAGTCCTCTGCTAGATCCTCCCATCCATCGTAATCTTCTAGATCTAGCTCAATGAACCATGCCAGAGCAGCGCCAGCCAGACTCTCTTGGAATGTGTTCATTAGTAACGGGATATAATCTGAATAGTGCGCCATCTTGCGCAGGTAATACTTGAGGTGTGCTCGGGGACAACCTGTCCCATTGTATTTCCTTACAAACTCTGGCTCTTTATAATCAGGAGGAGTTTCTACTTTAGCGAAAGGAGATATCTTGTCGAAGCGGGCTAACTCGTAACCTTGACTGCTCAAGCACTCTTCGATTTTGGCCAGCCTTTTAGCCTCTACTTCAGTTTTCATGGTCTGCTTCCCTTTCTCCTCCCTCTCGAGGTTGATAACAACAGGCGAGGCTTTTGGTTGTGATCGACTGTTTGGCTCATGGACATCCTCCTCTGTATGTTGGGTATCCCTTGTTACCTCTCTATCTGTTACATCAGGTACTGCAGAAGGGCCTGAGTTGTTCTGATTATGGGCCGTTGTCTGTTTAGCTTGGGTGGCCTCCAGCATGGCCTTAATATCAGCCATCATAGTTGCCAGGGCAGTCATCTGATATTCCAGCATGCCCACGCGCGGAGTCAATTCTTGCTGCTCCATTCTTGTCTTAAGGCGAGTTCGGAAGCGATGTGTGGGAAATTCCGTGATGAGAGTGCACCTGTTCAAAAGATTTCTAGTGAGTGCTTCGCTTATTTTGGCAAAAAGAAGCAGATTTAACTCTTTCAGTTGCATGTTTCTTGTCAGTAGATGAGAAAAAGTGGCTGCCTTGTGAGCCTTAGCCTCACATAAGTAGTTCTTTTAGTCATTTCCTGATATGAATTCATGAAATTAAAAGAGGCGCAATTTTTTACGATAGTTTTTATGCATTCGAAAGACATGCTTATATCCATGCTCATGTGTCCAAGATAGTATCTAATAGAAATGAGAATGTATGAGAAGATATCACAGTGTTTGCTTATTTTACACTTGACAGAATAGCCTATTCAAGTCTAGGACGTTTGAGGTCTAAGATATCCTCATCATCCCAATATGGATTCCCCTCTTCAGTCTGGGGCTCCTCGTCCTCTGAATACGACAGTGGTCCCATGTCTTCGGGTATGTACGGCTCTATTCCCAGTACGTACGGCACGATGTATTCGGGTATGTAGGGCTCGACAAGGCTTCGTCGGGTCGCTTTGAAGTGTTGAATGTATTCTGCGGTGGCTCTATGAGTGTTTTCCTCTCGAGTCATGTCTTCTAGCCAACTTATTTCTTCAGCCTGAGAATTCTTCAAAGAGCGTATGATGGATGCCACCTTGGCTTCAAATTGTCTCTTCTCTTCCTCTGTGAGAGTCTTGCTTGGTACGTCAAAAGAAAAGGTATCGGGTTGTGATGGAGAAGGGATCCCCTGTAGCGCCCCAAACTGTCGGATCACCCTCTTCGGATAGTATGCTGTAGCGCCCGTGAATCCTAACAAGGGGACTGGACCTTTGTCACCACAGGTCAATCTGACTTTGCCCAGCGTTGGCAACCTTAGCCGCCATCGGAGTTGTTCGGGCTTTAGAATTTTAAGGAAGTTCTTCCACTCTACAAAGTTGAACTTAGGAATACGTGTATATGTTCTGACAAAGGTTTTAAGAGGATGTGCATCAAGGCTGATTTCAGTGAAACCCATGCGAATGTGGAATTGTCTAATATGGGCCGTGAACCACAGATACAAAAGATCACTTGAGGCTCTAAAGATTCCATTTTTATTTTTCCTGAAGCGATTTAGGGAAATGAAGGTCTCGGCAAGGAGGATGTTTGAGTAATCCCACCCACAACAGACTTGTCTAGCTACTACGGCCATGATGGGGTCAAAGGTGACAGATGAGATCAGGAATAGTACAAAGCTAAAGAATACCAAGACAAAGGCTCTACCAGATTTGGTTCCTTTAGCAGCAGGGAGGCAGGAAAATTGATCTATAAGGAAAGACAAGGAGACTCGTCCAGAATTGCTTTTTGCATCTGCTTTGACTTCATTTAGACCTGTGTCAAGGAACTCAGCCAACTGACTCAGGGGTTCAAATCCTATGGAGGGTCGGACGGGCGTAGGAGTGAACTCAACTCCGATGACGGCGCTGTATTCCTCGGTAGTGGGAGTAATCTCTAGTCCTTCCATGCAAAATGTAGCGGTGGTAGGATTCCAATAGAGCGCCATAGCTTGGATAAAGGCAGGTGGACATTCAATCTTCAGCAGGTCTAACAGGTATCCTAGCCGTGATCCAGCATACTTTTGGCTAGCTTCGCCCATGCTGTCCCACCATGATTGGAGTTCGGCCCGGGGGATTTTGAATACTTGAATATCATTCTTTCCCATCAAGTCTAAAATATGCAAATGATTTTGAAAAATCAATCGTCAGAAATTACTTTAAACGTATGAACGTGTAGATGTCATGAGATATGCATGAGCTGACTTGATTGCATAGTTCAATTGGAGAAATGGAAATTAGGACCTTTTTCAGGTCTTGAAAGCCTGACTCAAAGCCTAATTTGAATTTCAAGGAAGTGAATTATGCAATTTAGTCAGGTTTACTCAGTGACTAAGGGAACTAGCAACGTCACATTCCATTGGTCAATACATCAAAAGAACAAAGTGGGGTGAACTTTTATTACAATCAAAGTGTTTTAATGGAAGAAAGGTAAAGAGAGATCTTTCAAACAAGAAAACTATAAAAGACCGTTGGAATGTGAGGGTCTAAATCACTCTTTTCCTAGGGGTCTACCCAAATGATAGTTGGTCGGGAGTTTTCCTCTAATCAAGTGTAAATGAGTCGTCTTCAGTGTTTTGGTCGAGAGGCTGTAGTTCTTCTGGCCATTCTCTGGTCCATGGTACGACAACTTCAGGAGTCTTCTCGGGTTTCGCCTTCTTGAGCGAGATACGCTTCGGTTTTGTCTTGGTCGCGGGGCGCCTCTTTCTTCCCCAGAAAGTGACTATGGGCACATTTTCTCTGGCCCGTAGTTCAGCCTTCCGACGGGCATATGCTTCCCTGGCCAACTGGTTACGACGCTGTCTCTTCATCTCCAGATAGTCCTTAAACATTTCGTCTGCTTGTCGCTTGAATCTGAGGTTATCAACGTAATAGCAGGTTTGACAGTCTTCCGCATATCCTAGCTTACGTCCAGTCAGCTCCCGACCATGCACGAATCTAGTGAAGTGTAGCCTTGTGTTTGGTCCAGGGCGAGTGACTTTCCTCAGGTATTCAAAAGTCACCAATTCTGTCGAGCTTTTAGGGAATAGCGACATCCTACCCTATTACCATTGTTGTTTCAATTAGTCACTTGAGCGATTTGCATGATGTGAATGCACATGAATGTATGTAATGTATGAGTCATATCATGAAGCAGGAAATAGTAAAGTACATCGAAAGTAAACGCCTTACCAACCATACTTGGGGGAATGTGGGATGTCCCCCTCTTATCAATGGGCCGTTTTAGGTATACCAATCATCCATAGACATGCGCATGAGACAAGTGGGTATACTCTAAGAAATCAAAAATCAGGTGAGGAACCTACGGCTCAGGCTCTCACGATCTGCACGAGGTAGATTCCTCCCCAAGGGTACCTACCCAAGAGGGCTAGATATCGCCAATGCAGATGGTGAGCGGGAACGAGTACGAAAGTCTCAAGTGTCATCAAACACAAGATCTTTTTCGCACCATTTCTCTATCTAAGGTAACCTAGGTGTGGTTGCAGTCGGGGTTTGACCGCCAGTGCGTGTAATGTGTCGTGATCATCACAATGCAAAGTCATGCACATTAGTTTGTATCAAAACACCGCTTCAGTATGTGCATAAAAATAAACATATATTCCCAACTCCAACCTGCAGGAAAAATGTCAACAATCACTCCACCCCTTATTTCTCCAATCTGCAAAAACATCTAACACAATGGTTAGTGTACGTACCTCACCTTCGAGAGCATCTGCAGAAAATAAGGTCAGATAAACCAAACGACTTTTTAATCGGCTCAAGTCCTTTGGAATTCGTAACCAGAGATTCTGGTTTAGAATAAGTCCCCAGCGGAGTCGCCAGTCTGTCGCGACCCTCCCCCCTTACACGAGGCGGGGCGGGGCTAATGGGCCGCCCGATCGCTGGCCTGATCGGACGCGGGCCTCTCCCAAGCTCCATTACCCAAATCGCAACTGCTGGATATACGTGGTCGACTTTTTAGTGTAGTCTAGTGACATGTGATGAGTGTACATGCCAAGGAGTCGCCACCAATCGTTTTGTGGAAGGTACGATCGGAAACCCTATCGAATAGTTGGGAGCTGTCTATCCGATTCTGCGGAAACCAGAGAAGTGGGTTTGGGAACTTAGTTACGTCGACTGTCAAAGTTGACGCCCTTTCGGTACCTAAGCTGAATGGTTTATCTGATCCTAGGATTTCATACAGATGAGTGGGGTACAGATCCTAAATTTAGGAGTTCGTGCAGATGGGAATTACTACCCTATCACTCACAATCATTAAAAATAAGAGCGCAAATCAAGGAATCAATACATGCGGATAAAACACATGAAATCAGCATGGCATCCCTAATGAGGCCCTATTAGCCTAGAGAAATATCAATCAAGGCTTAGGAATGATTTTGGCATGATTTGCCCATGAGGGGAAAAATCGTAATTTTGAACAATTCGGGGACAATTCATCTTGAAAGGGGTAAATTTGTCATTTTAGATGAATCGGGAAGTCAAAAGATAGGGGAAACAGGATTGGCCATCAATCCAATCCATTTCCTATTTTTCGGGAATTTCCAGGATTTTTCTGGAATTTTCAAGTGATTTTACCTTTGGAGGGGTAAAGTCGTCATTTGGACAAAGACGAGAACTGAAAATCTCAAATATTAGGGTTGGTTGTCCACCTAACCCAAAACCTAACTTTAAGCAATTTTCAGAACTCGATTGAGACAAGAAAGACAATTTTCCTATTGAAGGGCAAAATCGTCATTTTGAGAAAAGGTGCGGGACTCGAAACCCAAACCTAAGAATTGGTCGCCTGATCGACCCTAATTCTTACCTTGGCGTTATCGGCCTTATCTTGCATACACAGCAGAGGCGACTTACCCCTAAAGGGTAATATCGTCAAGTCTCGAAAAATTGGATAAGAAACCCCAAAAATAGGGTTGACCAGTTGTCTGTGGTCAACCCTCGATTTTTGGGGGTTTCTGGAATGTCTAGGATTTTCCCACAATTTTTCCACATTTTTTTTGGAATTTTCTGGAATTTTCTAGCATTTTTTTGGATTTTCTAAGATTTTTCTAATTTTTTTTATTTTTTAATCATTTCTGATTATTTTTATTTTAAAAAAAAAATATGATTCGGACCGGGTCGACCCGACCCACTCGGGTCGGAACCCGGCCCAGACCCGGACCCGCGCGACCCACAGCCATGAAACGACGCCGTTTATCCCTTTTTATTTTTCTGATTATTTAGACTTGATCCGACGGTTCCTATTGAACCGCGCGGCTAATCCACGACCGCCAGATCAGATTACTAAAACCTACGGTTCAGATTAGGCGAGGACCCGATCAGGGCCGTCTGATCGGATTACTTAAACCTACGGCCACGATTAGATCCTAAGACTCGATCTAGACCGTCTATTCATATTAACCTAAACGACGCCATCCACTAACTAACCCATACGGCGCCGTTTCAACCATTTTTTATTTCCGATTTAAAATCATTTTCGAATTATCCTAATTTCTAATCGGACGACCATCATTTGTTGGACTCGATTAACCTGAACCGTCCGATCTACGCTGACTCACCCTAACAGACTAACGGTCGAGCTGACTCAACAGACACGTGGACCAATGGCCGAATGCCAACTAGGAGTTTGACCGGTTGACCGCGCCATGTCAGCTTCGTCTTCAACCTCGCGCCTGCAACTGAACGAACGGTTGTGCTTCTCCGGCGACGATCGGACGGTGGGATCTTGATGGAATCGTGCGAGACCAACACTAATCGACCCGCCGTCACCTCTAGTCTAACATATCTAAGAATCAAAGCTCATGATCCACATAATCACGAGCATCATACACGATGCCGAGTACGGCCATGGAAATTCAATAGCTCGATTCGTAACAAATCAAGGCAATCCAGTCATAGAATAGCACCAGGGGAAGTTTAGAAGATTACCTCGGGCTCCGATTGAGCCCGCTCGACCCAGATTTGGCTGGGCAAGAATCGGCTGTGGAGGCTAAGTTCAAAGACTCGATTCGGGGGATGTGAGCAAAATCGATGCAAAATCAAGACGCGAACATGGTCAGTGATGTTCAAGGAGTGAAACGCACACAGTGATTGAAAGAATGGGCAGGAAATGCAAGAATCGCCATTGAAGCTCAGTACAAGAATCGAAGCTCAGCCTCACCTGTTCTTGCGATTTTGCAGGGCGCGGCCGGCGGCGATCGCTTCCTGGCGCTTTGGGCGGTCTCCTGAAGGTCTCCCCGAGCTTTGGTCTAGCCTGGAAGGGCCTGACCGATGCTCTGCAATTTCGAGCTTCGCTCTCGACAATGGCGCTGGAGAGCGGGCTCTTTCTTTCTCTCTTTCTCCCTCTTCCAACCGTGTTTTTCTTCCTCTAACTGAATCGACCTCCCTCTGCTTCGCGAATGGTCTGTTGGCTTTTATATCATTTTCAGTTTTACGTCGAATCGGGAAGTTGGAGCAGGTGAATGGTCACCGGCGACTGGCAATCGACGGGTGTTAAGTGGTTATTCTGTTCGGGACCTCAGGCGGTTGCATTTGGCACGAATTCGAACCAATTTCATCCAAGCTTTGTCATTGTTGACTTTTACAGGTACCGGGGCTTTGACCGGCCGATTGCTCCCTCCTCCGGCGACGTCGGATGGTGCCGTTGGTGTCAATCGACGGTGGAAGATGAGAGGAACAAAACGCCCACCATTCCCCTTTCAATTAGTCGCGAATTGACCTTCAATTTGGTCTTGGAAACTTGGTCTGTCACTGTTCATTCGCACGAGCGTTTTGAGGAAGACGACGACACTGTTCTGGACCGGTTCGACCGGTCCGACCGGCGGTCTGACCGGTCAGAACCGGTTCCAATTTACCATTTTCCAAATTAAACCCAAATTAATGGGAAAATTTTGCAATTGAACCTCAAAATCGAATCTAGAGCATGGATTTTATCTAGAAATGTGGTTTTTCCCAAAAGTTTACATCTATTTCTATAAAAAAAAACCCCAAATTTCCTTTTAATTGCAAATTGGGGAATTATGCAATTGAAGGTTCAAATGATCAAATTGGGTCAAATTACCTGTGCCAATAGATTCAAAATGGTAAAACCCATTGAGTTGTATATTTAATTTGCAATGATAGCCCTCGAATTGAAATTAATTTCAATTATGCTCATTTTCGAGGACTAAAAATGCAATTTTAGTGTGCAATTTTGTCAAATTCGTGCAATTGAGCAATTTGTACATACAATTGGGCTAAATTGAAATATGGGATAGTTAGAATAGATGTCAAGATTCTAGAAAATGCCAAAATTGCAAATTAAAAGACTCAATTGATATTTTTTTCTCAAATTCAATAGTATGGGTTACAAAGGAACACCCATAATTGAATCTGATTTTGAACTTTTTATGAGGTCAGAAATACAAGGGATTAAAAAGAAAAATATTGGATATTTTTCCATATTTTTTTGACCTCGAATGCTATTTTTCTTGAATTTTTTGAGTATTTTTCTATTTTCTAAAAAATACTAAAAAATATGAAAAATATGAAAAATTATTTTTTGGTCAAAAATGGTTCCTTGGGCTTGGCCAAGGCCACCAAAGTTGATTTTGTAATATTTTGACTTTTTATGGATTTTTTGTGATTTTTCAAAAAATAAATCTGAAAAATACTTGGTCGAAAATCGGGGTGTCAACAAACTCTACTCTGTTGAGGTGTGTAGATGCCAAAGAAGCAAATATTCTCATGAAGGAGATCCATGAAGGTATATGTGGGCCTCACATGAACGGCCACCTTCTCGCCAGGAAGATCATGCGGCTTCGCTATTATTGGATGACCATCGAATCAGACTGCTGTCAGCATGTCAGGTCATGCCACCAATGCCAAATATATGGCGATAAGATTAATGCACCCTCGAATGAATTGCATCAAATATATGAGGTTTGGCCTTTTCTATGTAGGGAATAGACATGATAGGGCCTATTAATCCTGCAGCTTCAAATGGTCATCGCTTCATCCTGGTGGCGATTGATTACTTTACAAAATGGATAGAGGCCACTGCTTACAAGAATGTCACTGCAAGAAATGTGGCAAGATTAATTAAAAAAGACATCATCTCCCGATATGGTACCCCTCAAGTAATCATCACAGATAATGAATCCAACCTGAACAGCAAGATTGTCGATGATCTACTAGATCACTTTGGTATTCGACATCTGAATTCATCCCCTTACCGCCCGCAGATGAATGGGGCAGTGGAAGCTGCCAACAAAAACATCAAGAGGATCTTGGCTAAAACATCGGAAAACTACAGAGACTGGCATGAAAGGCTACCCTTTGCCTTAATGGCATATCGAACTTCAATCAGGACCTCTACAGGGGCAACTCCCTACAGTTTGGTGTACGGAATGGAAGCGGTCTTACCCGTGGAAGTTAAGGTCCCCTCTTTAAGGATCTTATCAGAAGGTAAATTCTCTGAGTCAGAGTACTCTAAGAACAGACATGAATAGCTAAATCTGATAGACGAGAAGCGTCTTAGAGCGATCTGTCATGGTCAAAGCTACCAGAAGAGGGTGGCCAAGTCATTTAATCGAAAAGTTAAAGCCAGAAATTTCAAAGTAAACGACTTGGTGGTAAGGAAGACTCTGCCAAATGTTGTCCATCCGGGAGGCAAATTTATCCTGAATTACGAAGGTCCCTATATTGTCAAGAAAATTCTCACATGAGGAGCATTGATTCTTGTAAACTCTGAAGGAGAAGAATTGGGACACCCTGTAAATTCAGATGTTGTGAAGAAGTATTACCCTTGAAATAAAATCAGATTTCGGTCATGGGGCTTATCCCAGATCAATTTGAATCGTCATTGCATAAACATATCATGCATCCATGCATACACTAGCATGTGTTCAATTTTGCAGGGTTTCGAGAAGCAAACTCAGAATCAGACTCATTCAAACAAAACCCTGGAAAGGAATGTCATCGACGCCAAATACTATGTGATATGTATCTGTTCCATCAAAGGTCAAGCTGGCCTTTACTCACTAGAACATTTCTTTTATCATGCATGCAAGAATGTCTACTGAAGACAGAAGACAGCAAAAGAAGAGCACAGTAAAGTATCTCTCACTTCCTATAAGGTAAAAAAAAAATGAGAGAATGAGCGTTCACATGTCTGGACTCAGGAATAAACATTCTATCATGAAAGAATGATAATAAATTCCTTGCATTTACTGCACGTCTGCCAAGGTCAGAAAGTGTCCAAGCATGTTCAAAGTATGCATGAGGCGTCATTGAAATCCCTTGTGGAGTAAAACGCCTGGAGAAAAACGAAATGATCTTTCTAGAAACACAGCTTGCTTAGGCTATCTAACAGGAATATCCCTCTAAATGAGAGGAAAACCCGACCCCAAACACGTCCCCCATACACTAGAGAGATGAGGGAATGGTGAGAATAGAAAACCCTGAATCTGAGGATACAAGGGCCCTTCGCATCGATTACATGGATTGGGAAGACGGAGGCATTCATTTCTCTATCCTAAACACTGCAGGTGACTATCGATAGCCATTTGAACGACGGTGTCTTTTTTTACCCATGCCAGGAACCACCCCATACTGGGGCAATCTAGAGGTACGCACGGCAGTACCAGGAGGTAAATGGTTAGAAATCCTCTTACTCAGACTTGCATCAATCTTCGTGTGTTGCTTGTCATTTTAACTTCTGTGGTAATTCTAGTGCTTTGAGATGACGAAAAGCATTCGTTTATCTATCATATACACTTTTACCCTTTGCACAGCCTAATTGAGCCTGTTGACTCGATTCATAAACCTGTTGGTGATCAGTGCATATTCCAAGACGGAAGCAACGTCACTTCAAGAGCGGAAGAGTTCAAAAGATAGGATATGTAAAAAAATTCCTGGTGCTGAGATCCAAAGTGTATATCTAGCACACTCATTTGAAGAATGGTTCCCAAAAAAAAAAGAAAGAGCCCCACAAAAGAGAGCAAAGGAAAAATAGAGAAACACAGTTGTGGGCATCTAGAAAAAGCAAAGTGCCTGGTAAAAGCAAGGCCATTGCCCCTCCAAATATTTGCACATTTGTGAATCATGTATTTGATATAGTAAATGCAAAAAAAAAAAAAAAAAGATGGCATGATGTTTGTGTATGGGTCGCTAGTGAGAATTGGTGATGCCACCTTCAGACGCTGACACCACACTAGCACGAGATTGAGGTTCTCCAAAAGGACTATCAATGCGCTTCAAAAGACTGAAGACACTCTTCGAATCACAAGGTACCAGATCGGCAGCAAATCTGCATTGATCACCAATATCAAACCCTTCATGTATTCTGGGCCAAAAACAAGCATTTTTCAGTCCCCAATCCTACCTATGTTACAACCTTAAAAAGTCTTTTCTTATTAAAGCATTTGGGTTAGTATAGGGTTTAATGCTTAAGCTTAGCTCGAAGAAGTTCGAGCAAGATTATTTCTTTCTCATTTTGCAGGGTTCTTGACTTGTAAGCCCGGAGCAGATGAAGAAAATTTTGTTAAAAGACCTGACTCAGAAAATGAATTCCCCTTCGGAAGCCATATCCGAGCCCGACATTACAGTCCAGTAAAGACCTCCCGATTGATCTAAATGTATGCACTACGAACGGCTCCGAAAACCCAAGTACATGGTATTAGGAATTCGAGTACTATAATTGTGAAAAGACCAAATCAGAAAATTGGTGAGAAGACCTTTCTGACAGGGATATTCCAATAGAATGCTTAAAAGCAAGCCTCGTTCGGAGATTCCAAATTGTTTGATCCAGGACGTGCCTCACAAGGATCCTTGATCATCTTTGTATGCTTTAAGATGTTTTGGATAACTTCTAACATCCTAAGCCATTTTTGCATAAAGGTATAGGTTAAAAAGAAGCCTTTCTACCTATATTGTGATCGTCATTACCTCAAGAGGACTAATGTTTTGGCAAATGAGTAATGAACTCTCATGTCTAAGCTTCTAGGACTCTTGGTGACCCCAGATTCCAGAAGGATGCCTTGCTCTGTGAAGAAGAGCTTTCAAGTTTGTTTTCCTGCAGGATCCCTGGATACCTGGAGTCTCCAGATCCCAGAATGTCACCTCCAATGTCAAAAGGACAATCTTCGAAATCATCTCTCTGTGAGATTTCAAATTTATAGGTTTGAGCTTTCTGCAGGATACTTGGAGTCCCCAAATCCCAGAATGTCACCTCCAATGTCAAAATGACAATTTTCGAAGTCATCCCTCTATGAGATTTCAAATTTACAGGTTTGAGCTTTCTGCAGGATACCTGGAGTCTCCATATCCCAGAATGTCACCTCCAATGTCAAAAGGACAATCTTCGAGATCATCCCTCTGTGAGATTTCAAATTTATAGGTTTGAGCTTTCTGCAGGATACCTGGAGCCCCCAGATCCCAGAATGTCACCTCCAATATCAAAAGGACAATCTTCAAAATCATCCCTCTGTGAGATTTCAAATTTACAGGTTTGAACTTTCTACAGGATATCTGGAGTCCCCAGATCCCAGAATGTCACCTCCAATGTCGAAAAGGACAATCTTCGAAATCATCCCTCTGTGAGATTTCAAAATTACAGGTTTGAGCTTTCTGCAGGATGCTTGGAGCCCCCAGATCCCAGAATGTCACCTCCGATGTCGAAAGGACAATATTCAAGATCGTCTTTCTGTGAGATTTCAGGTAATCCCTAGATCCTAGAAGAATCTCATCAAAGTTATTGCAAGTTCAAGTTTTCTGCAGGATACTTGGAATCCCCAAATCCCAGAATAACGCCTTGCATGTTGAAAGAACAATTTTCAGAATCAGTTTTCTGTGAGGTTCTAGGTAACCCCTAAACCCAGAATAGCTCATGTGGTGAAGCCTAAAGGTTAGGCACACCTCACTTGTAAAGATCCTAGTTAATTCCTTAGAATATAGAATCAAAATGTTTGACAATCCCTAAGAGACTGGGTGCGTCATCCATAGGTTCCTAGCAAAGAGGAGTCCTATTCTCGGCCTGATCCCCTTGAAGGATCAAAATGTTCGACAATCCCTAAGAGACTAGGTACGTCATCCATAGGTTCCTAGCAGAGAGGAGTCCTATTCTCGGCCTGATCCCCCTGAAGGATCAAAATGATCGACAATCCCTAAGAGACTGGGTGCGTTATCCATAGGTTCCTAGCAGAGAGGAGTCCTATTCTCGGCCCAATTCCCTTGAAGGATCAAAATATTCGACAATCCCTAAGAGACTAGGTGCGTCATCCATAGGTTCCTAGCAAAGAGGAGTCCTATTCTCGGCCTGATCCCCCTGAAGGATCAAAATGTTCGACAATCCCTAAGAGACTGGGTGCGTCATCCATAGGTTCCTAGCAGATAGGAGTCCTATTCATGGTCTGATCCACCATACGGATCAAAATCCTGACAATCCTTGAGAAACTGGGTGCGTCATTCATAGATTCCTGTCAAGTATAGGAATCTCATTCTGGTACGGCCTACCATACAGGCTAGAGTTTAACCGCCCTAGGATATAAAAAAATGAGTTCTTAGGTATCCACTTGAACCCGCTATAGACAGCGCATGCCGCGCGAGCGTCAGACAGGTAAGTAATAGGTGAGTATCTCTATCCCGCCCCTCTCTCTCCCACATCAGATGAAACGAAATGAGCAGAGCATTCACCAGCGGGACAAGAAGATTAAATGTCAAGATTCATTTTTCTATTTCCCAGTAGAGTCGGTCTAGACTCAGGTGTCGCCTGACTTTGAGCAAAACCTCTCACGAGATTCCTCTCAAAGAAGGGCAGCTGTTGACACCTGATTTTTGACCAAGTCTTTTTCAACTTTATTTTGAAAAATCATAAAAAAAATCCATAAAAAGTCAAAAAAATTGCAAAATCAACTTTGGTGGCCTTGTCCAAGCCTAAGGAACCATTTTTGACAAAAAAAAATAATTTTTCATATTTTTTGCATTTTTTAATATTTTCAGAAATTAGGAAAATACTAAAAAAATCAAGAAAAATAACATTTGAGGTCACAAAAATATGGAAAAATAGCCAATATTTTTATTTTAAATCCCGTGTCTTTTTGACCTCACAAAAATTCCAAAATCAAATTCAATTGTATAATTTCCTTTGCTATACATCTGATGTGGCATTTTCTAGGATCTTGACATCCATTCTAACTGTCCATTATTGCAATTTAGCCCAATTGTTTGTACAAATTGCTCAATTGCACAAATTTGGCAAAATTGCATACTGAAATTGCATTTTTAGTCCTTGAAATTGGGCATAATTGAAATTACTTTCAATTCAATGGCTATCATTGTAAATTAAACATACTGCACAATGGGTTTCACCATTTTGAATTGATTGGCACAGGTAATTTGACCCAATTTGATCATTTGAACCTTCAATTGCATAATTCCCCAATTTGCAATTAAATGAAAATTTGGGGTTTTCATAGAAATTGATGTGAACTTTTGGGCAAAACCACATTTTTAGATAAAATCCATGCTCTAGATTCGATTCTAAGGTTCAATTGTAAAATTTTCCCATTAATTTGGGTTTAATTTGGAAAATGGTAAGTCGGAACCGGTTCTGACCGGTCAGACCGCCGGTCGAACCGGTCCAGAACAGTGTCGTCTTCCCCAAAGAGCTCGAGCAGATGAACAGTGACATGCCGAGCTTTGAAGATCAAATTGAAGGTCAAGTCGACCACAATCGAAGACACATTGGTGGGGGTTTAACACTTTAAATCATCCCCCGTCGATTGACACCGGAATCGCGGCCAATGGTCGCCGAAGGAAGGAGTAATCGGTCGGTCAATCCTGCGGGCCTGTAAAAGTCAACTCAGCACAAGTCCATGCCAAATTTACAAGAGATAAGGGATGCCGGAGGACCAAACGGAGTTGGACGGAAAGCCCATCGTCCCCGACGCCGTTTGGACCTAAATGCACGTAGCCTCACGTGCAATTGAAGCCGTTACACCACCCCCGTTTCGGCGCCAAAATTCCTAAGAGCTATATAAGCTCATGGTCGCTTTTTGTTGAAAAGGGGAGTGAATTCAGTTGAAGATAAAGAAACAGAGTCAAGAGAAAGAGAGAGAACGAGAGAGAGAGAGAGAGAGAGAGAGAGAGAGAGAGAGAGAGAGAGCTCCCCTCCATCGCCATTGTCGAGGGTAGAGCTTGGATTTGCAGAGCACTGGTCAGGCCTTCTCAGGCCAAACCGAAGCTCCTCAAGGTCGACAGGAAGACGGTCAAGCCCCCAGGAAGCAATCGCCATCGACCGCGCAGCCCAAAACTGCCAGAACAGGTAATCCCGAACTTCGAGCTTAAGCTCTGGTCTTCAATGGCGAACCTTGATTTCGATTTCGATTTCAATTCTTGCGATTCCCGTGTGCGTTTCATTCCTTGGATATCACTGACCATCATTGCATCTTCATTTTGCATCGATTTCGCCCGAATATCTCGAATCGAGTCTTCAAACGTAGCCTCTATTGCCGACCGCCGTCCATAGTTGCCCAGCCAAATTTGGGCCGTGCGAGCTCAATCGAAACTCGAGGTAAGTCTCATGAACATCAATTGATGCTATCATGTGATGGAATTGTAATGATTTTGTGTTAATCAAGCGATCAAACTCCCATGGCCGTACTCGGCACTATGCTTGATACTCGTGATTTAGTGAATGAGGTGCTGCGATTCCTAGATATGTTAAACTAGAGACAATCGCGAGTCGATTGCCTTTGGTCTCGCATAATTTCATCGAGAATCCACCGTTGGATCGTCGCCAGAGTTCCTCAGCCGTCCATTTCGCCGGGGTCGAAAGGTTGAAGACGAAGCTGACGTGGCGCGGTCAACCGATCAAAGCTTAGGTGGTAGTATGCCATTGGTCCACTTGGATGTCGAGTCAGCTCGACCGTTAGTCAGTTAGGGCGAGTCAGCGTTAGATCGGACGGTCTAGGTTAATCGAGTCAAATAAATAATAGCCGTCCGATTAATAAATAGTATTAACTGAAAATGGTTTTAATCGAAAAATCAATCAAAACAACAAACGGTGCCGTTTTGATAAAGGAGTAGGCGACATCGTTTTGGGTAAGTAAGAATAGACGGTCCTGATCAAATCCCATGTTCTAATCGTGGCAGTAGGTCTTAATAGGTCAATCGGACGGTTTCGGTCGAGTCTCTAATCAATCTGAGCCGTAGGATTTAGTAATCAGAGCCAACGATCGTGGATTAGCCACGTGGTCCATCAAGGACCGTCGGATTAAATCCGAATAACAAAAAAAAACAACAAAAAGATGGGAAACGACGTCGTTTTGGCGTGTTTGGTTCGCGAGTCCGGGTTTAGGCCGGGTTCCGGCCCGAGTGGGTAGGGTCGACCCGGTCCGAAATATTTCTTTTTTAAATAAAAAATCGGGAAATGATTTCAAAAATAAAATAAATAAATAAATAATCCTAGAAAATCCTAAAAAATGCTAGAAAATCAAATAAAATTCCAAAAAAATGTGGAAAAATTGTGGAAAAATCCTAGACACTCCAGAAATCCCCAAAAATCGAGGATTGACCACAGACAACTGGTCAACCCTATTTTTGGGGTTTCTTATCCGTTCTTCCAATAATCGACGATTATGCCCTTTAGGGGTAATTCGTCCATGCTTTGTATTTTGAGATAGTTCGAAAATCCCTAGATTAGGATAGAGCCAGTAAGGTGGCGAGTCCTTCTGCGAGGGTTTTCAAACTCATCATTTTCCCTGAAATGACGATTTTACCCCTTAAAGGGTAAGTCGCCTTTCCTGTTCCAATTGAATTTTTTGAAATTGCTTAAAAATAGGATTTGGGTCATGTGGTCGACCAATCCTAAAGTTTAAGATTTTCAACCCTCGTCTTTGTCCAAAATGACGATTTTACCCCTCTAAGGGTAAAATCACTTTTAAATTCCAAAAAATCTTGGAAATTCTCGAAAAATAGGAAATGGGTTGGATTGATGGCCAATCCTATTTCCTCCATATTTTGACTTCCCAATTCATCTAAAATGACAAATTTTCCCTTTCAAAGCGAATCGTCCCTGAATTGTTCAAAATTACGATTATGCCCCTCATGGGTAAATCATGTCAAATCACTCCTAAGCCTTGATTGAGACTTCTCTAGGCTAATAGGGCCTCATTTGGGATGCCACGCTGATTTCATGTGATTTATTTGCATGTTATGGATCCTTGATTTGCGCATTTATTTTCATGGATTGTGAGTGATAGGGTAGTCATTCCCATCTGCATGAACTCCTAGATTTAGGATCTGAACCCCACTCCTCTGTATGAAATCCTAGAATCAGATAAACCATTCAGCTTAGGTACCGAAAGGGCGTCAACTCTGATAGTTGGCGTAACTAAGTCCCCGATCCCACTTCTCTGGTTTCCACATAATCGAATAGATCGCTCCCAACTATTTGATAGGGTTTTCGATCGTACCCTCCCCGAAACGATTGGTGGCGACTCCTTGGCATGTACACATATCACATGTCACTAGACCACACTGAAGGTCGACCACGTATATCCAGCCGTTGCGATTTGGGTAATGGACCTTGAGAGAGGCCCGCGTCCGATCAGGCGACGATCGGGCGGCCCATTAACCCTCGCTAGCCAGGTAGCGCTCGAGAGGGTCGCGACAGATCCTAGTACACCAAAGTCGCTAAGTGGTGCTGCTTCCTTCGTCTTGGTTCATGTCCTCCTCGGGATCGTAATCGGAAAAAGTTTCCAAGCGCACTTCCACCGTATCTTCTTCTAGATCGTCCTCGGAGTCTGAACTCTCGATCACTTCGATGCTCTTTTCTCTAGCCAGGTCTCCTCTGGAACATTTCTCGAGCCTACTACGAAAACTTCTACCTCGATCTTATCTCGAGTAGGATGGCACCACGACGGAACAACTTGCTTAGGAACCTCGTGAGGCTTCAACGGACCAGTGGTAACTTCTCCGGTCCTACGAAACCAAGCCTCAAAACGGTGCGGCTTCCATGGTTCTTCCCCCTCGTCAACCCAGACTATTGTACTCTTCCTAATGTAGACTATACCACGACCAGCTGGAAACTCCTCAAAATAGGTCGTCATCTCCTTCGGGTCACCAAGGCGTATAGGTAACATCTTCAGGTCTTGGAATTTGAAAAGAAAAGTTCCCACGACGGGGTGAGACTTACGTCTAAGCAAGCTAGCCTAACCCTATCTAGGCCATCCGTCCCACCAGACCAAAACGATCATATCGAGAAACAAGCAGTGGTAGAACAATACATGACATCTATACTCGTAGCACCATGTCATAATTTTGCTAAGAAACTACATTCAAAGATAAGCACAAGCTAAGTGACCAAAGTTTCCGTACTAGCTTAGAACAATTCCAAGTTTCATACACCCAGAGATTAGCCCGCGTTCTGACGCCTCAGGCTATCACGGCTAATAAACCCACGTTAAGACGCATCACGTCTAATAGCTCATTTCGAAAATCATGTCGACATGTACCATTCTTATCCCGCGTTCAGACGCATCAGGATATACTTCAAACCACAACCCCGCGTTAAGACGCCTCAGGGTGTCACAGCCTCAAGCACTTATCTCATCGACTAAATTAAGTCAAGAGTCATCACAACAGTCATTTAATCATATTCTCTTCAAGAGCCGAACGTACTTTATCAAGCAGTCGATCATTAATCATTTGCTTGCCAGAACGAACGTACTTTATCACAAAACATGACTCAAGAGCCGAAAATCATACAGCCACATAAGCAAGCAAAACACACCAACAAGCACGTCATCAAATTCGATTTCCACTCAATCAAGCATAATAAAATCCATCGATTCTTCAATAAAACTATCCAGTTGCGTCCAAATGTCCTAGTATAGGTTTAGGGGTCGCTTACCTTCGCTTAAGCTAGCAATTTCCACTAAAATTTCCTCGTCAAGCTCGGCTCCAAATCGATTTCTTTGCTGTCCAAAACAGGGCAGCAACGCAACTTAGAAACAATCCGCCGATTCAATCAATTTAACTCTCCAAACTTCAATTCCACCAATCGTACTCCTCATTAACACCTTAAATAACACTCAAGTATGCCTTAACGATGAAATAGAAGCATGGCGACACCTCAAACAGCCCTCAAAAACTCAGATTGCACAAATCGAAACAAGGGACTTTTTGATTCTGCCCTAAACCCAATTAATCAGTCCATAATTCATCCTTAAACCTCAAATTATCATCTAATTCGCTTGCTAACATATAGTTCTATGTGCATAAGGGTCTCACCGAAAGTTTGAGGGTGAGTCGACGCTCGGAAGTCCCAAAACAGCTCCGGTTCTTCGAGTCCTGCTGCTGGTCAGATTCTGCTTGCGGAATCAACACCATTTCATCATCAAAACTCTATCAAATTCTAACCAACTTGTTACCTCAACTCAATATACAAGTGTACTACATGTCTACAAAATCTTGCCGAAAGTTTGAAGCAAAACGAGGTCCTACGGAGGCCAAACAAAGACTTACTCTCTACTGCGTCGAAATCTGTCCGCTTTCGGGAAAACGGTTGGCCGGAGTTCCACCGTTGTCCAATGGCAGAGCTTCCATTTGGAGGTTGTCGGCAAGAGGCTGAGGGTCAGGTGGGTGGTCGGCGCGAGCGGAACGGCCACCGGAAGGGCCGTTTGTGGAGGACAACGGCGGCGGTTAGAGCTGGTCGAACAGAGCAGTTTTCTGTTCTTGAAGAAAATGCTCAAATGGAAAGGAAGAAGAAGATGGCTCACGAAAATTTTGGGGGAGGCAGCTGATGAAATGAGACTTCAATCCACCATGGTCAAAGTTCTAGAAGATTAGATTAGTGGGTAATTAATGACCTTCATCCAAGTAATGACACTTGTCCTTAAATCCATAATATCTAAGCCTCTAATGACCTTCATGCCCCTCAATTTTCGGTAGCCTTGGGGAAGAAGGAAAAATGTCAAATGACTAAAATGCCCTTCTCAAATCATTAAGGCAAGGTTAACTCTCCAAGGGCAAAAGGGTCTTTTCACACCTTTCATCCGAAATTTCAGTTTTTCGATATTTTCATCCTCGATAAGGTGGCGTCCAATTCAAATTCCGAGATCCTATTTCGTGATCGATTTTCCGTCGATCGAAATTTCAGCTTGTCTCGAACTAACGGGCGGCTTTTGCAGACGTTACGCGTATCGACTCTGTGATTCTCATCACACTTAGGGTAACTCAAACTACGGCAACTTTGGTTGCCATGTAATCGTGATGGTCTATTGCTAGCCCCGACGGCAACGATCGTCACAAATCGATTTAGGAAAATTTTGCAAATCATACTTTGGTTAAGCAGTATCACCCGCGTCCCAATCGTATAACACTAGCAATGTGTTCCTTAATCGTTCTTAGATCGGCCTCGGCTCTAAATACTTCCTCGATGATCCTTATGATCAAAGCGTCATTTTCTAATCGAGTTTCCTAGGTCCACGTATCTCATCGCACGTTAGCCTTTCCCCTTCGGTTAGTTAACTCGAGATTGATCAGATCCGAGCGAGACATAATTGAAATACTTCGACAAATTTCTTACAGTCAAAGGTCTCGAAATGACAGGAAATTCAGAATGTCACATTTTTGTTCGTCGCTATTTGCGACACAAATAGTGACGAAAAAATTCATCACTAATTTTGTGACAAATTTTGCAAAGAAACAAAATTCGTAGCTAATTTGCCACGAATTTAGCGACGACATAAATGTTCGTGGCTAAGTTAGCGACGAAAAGAAACCTTCGTCGCTAATTTGCGATGGATTTTGCGACGAAAAAGATTTTCGTTGCGAAATTAGCGACAAATAAATTATTTCGTCGCTAAAAATTACTTTTTTATTTAAATTTTTAATTGATTTTCGATAATTAGCGACGAACAGTATGGTTAGTCGCTATTTTAGCGACAAATACATCATTTCGTCACTAAAAATCTCATTTTTATTTAATTTTCGCTAATTTAGCAACGACCAGTATGGTTCGTCGCTAATTTAGCGACGAAAAACAAGGTTCGTGGCAAAATATTTATTTTTTATTAAAATTTTTATTTTGTAGTTGCTCAATTTAGCGACGAAATCAGTCATCCATCGCTAATTAGCGATGAATAAAGCGTTCGTCGCTAATTGTTGATTAGCAACTTGAAGTTTAAGCTTATTTCATCGCTAACCTTTTTTCCTTTTAGTTTAGTGACGAACGCCACATTTGTCGCTAATTAGTGACGAAATACTATTCGTCGCTAATCCCTTTCAGTTTAGCGACGAACAGAATATTTTGTCGCTAATTAGCGACGACTAAATCGTTCGTCCCTAATTGTTTATTAGCAACTTAATGTTTTGCGATGAAAGCTTATTTCGTCGCTAATTAGCGACTAAATTTTCTTTCCGTCACTAATCCTTTTCCTTTTAGTTTGGCGACAAACATGTCGTTTCGTTGCAAAATAGCATGTCGACATTTTGCGACAAAATTCATTTTCATCGCTAAATTAACGTTGTCAATAAAAAATTATTAAATTTAGCGACGAAACACATTTTTCGTCGCTACTTTGATAGAAATAAAAATAAAAAAGAAATGAAATTAGCGACGAATTGGTGTGTTCGTCGCAAATTCTCCCCTTTAATTTTGGCGACGAACTGCGAATTTCGTCGCTAAATTAGCCATATAAATAAATAATTATTAAAATTAGCGATGAATCACCTTTTTCGTCGCTAATTTGATAAAAATAATAAATAAAAAAGAAACAATTTTAGCGACGAAACTTCTTGTTCATCGCTAATGTAGTGACGTGTTTCGTCGCCAAATTTTCATTTTTTATTTAAATTAATTTAGAGACGAAATTACAAATTCGTCGCTAAATTATTTCTTTTTTATTGAATTTTGGTTAATTTAGCAACGAAACTTCTTGTTGGTCGCTAAGTAGTGACGAGCACCTTGTTTCGTCGCTAATTTTTCATTTTTTATTTGAATTAATTTAGCGACGAAATTACAAATTCGTCGCTAAATTATTTCTTTTTTATTGAATTTTGGTCAAGTTAGCAACGAAACTTCTTGTTCGTCGCTAAATTAGCGACGAATTACTTGTTTCGTCGCTAAATATTTTTATTTAAATTTATTTAGAGACGAAATTCCAAATTCGTTGCTAATGTTTATTTTTTGTTAAGTTCATTTTTTTTTACTTTTTAAATATTGATAGTTTTTATATTTATTTTATTTATCTTTTTAAACTTATTTTTTATAACGTAATCGTCAATTGTTAACTAAAAATTATTAAAATAAATAATTACTTCTAAATTGTTGTATTAAGAAATGAATTTTGGTGAACAAATGATAAAGTGCTATAATGGACTATAGCCGCAGTAATATGCTGAAAACCGTATGAATATGTCGGAAACCGCAGTAATAGACTTGTGAAAAACCGCAGCAAAATAGTTCAAAATCGCATGGAAAGATGTAAAACCGCAGCAAAAGATTAGAGATGGGTAAAGAAAGGGGAAAACTTTGAAAGGACATATCTCATCGCTCGGACGTCCGTAGGCGGTTTGATTGGCCTTTTTTCCCAAAAAAACGCCGTTTTCCTTGTCAATTTTAGATTTTCTCCTCCGATGCCACATTTCGATCATGAATTAACTGTCATTTCTCTCTTTCTTCTTTCGATCTTTCCATACCGGACTCATTATACCACGTCTTTTGTAGGGAGGAAGGGGTTCGGGGAGGTTTTATGTCCAAATTATGGTCACGTTTTTTAATGTGTGCATATATCAATTGAAATATGAATAGTGTCACTAACTTTGTCGCTCGAGTGTGCTTATATAACCAAGACGTACTATCAGGCCTTGTTAGAGCACTTTGGCTATATAACCAAGACGTAACTAATGATAGTAAGATATTGCCACATGGATAAGTCGTGTGGCAATATAACCTATCAGGAAGAATGAATGGAGCTCGATTTTTGTCCTTGTAAAAATTGAACTCGTACAAGTAATTATTTCATGTTTGGCTAAGTCTTCTTGACATGGTATTTTTTTTCATTTTTTTCAATTCCAAAGTAATTATTTCTTCATGGAAAGAATTTCAATTTTTACAATTTTATGGATTTAATTAATAAAATTAAATTGTAGATATGGTATTTTTAAAAATTTTGGACATAATTCCACATTCGAATTCTTTTGAATTCTTTTTTTTTGTAAGAATAAAAACAGAAAGAAAGCACTTATAAATAAAATTGTTAAATATGTCCTGAATTTTATGCACTCGGTCTGATTCATCACCCGACCCGACATATTTTTTGTGCGGCCCAAAAGTGGAGAAAAATTGAGATTTGGTTCGTGACGCGGAGAGTTGGCCCAATAGGCCCAACTCGAAGCAAGCGAACAAATCTCCATAGGGGTGTGAACAGATCTCTATGGGGGTGCGAACATATCTCTATAGGGGTGCGAATAAATCTCTATAGGGGTGCAAACATATCTCTATGGGCTCTATTTATGCTGTGGAATCTTGTTTTCTCTCGCCTGTGGACGTAGATCACATTAATCAAACCACGTAAATCCTTGTGTTCTGTGTTTGCTTTTTCGCATTTGTTACTACAAAAATAAATAATAAATTTAATAAATTAAGAAATTGAAAATATATGAAAATAGAATATGAATAAATATAAAATATTCAAATTACGGACTAAAGTAAATTATTCGTCGCTAATTAGCAATATCGATGAAAATAAAAAGGAAAATTTGTGACGAAACGTTGATTTTCGTCGCTAATTAGCGACGCAAATAATTTTTCTTCGCTAACGTCTTTTTTGTCGCTAAATTGAAATATCAATAAAAAATAAATATACAAATTAGCGACGAAAAATAATTTTTCGTCGCTAATTTTACCTTCCCTCTCTGTTAAAACTTGGCGTGCTGTTAAATTTTTCACTCGCATGGCTCTTAAAATTTTCCCAATCCCTCCTCGTCTATAAAGCTCCGGAACGTCAAAAGCAACACTCCAAGGCCCCTCGGTGTTACTTTCTCCTTGTCTCTTTGGACGCCACCCAGCTCCACCACAAGTCGAAGCTCCACCTACAGGACCTCCGCAAGGACACCAACTTGTGACGGCGAAGGCGGAGGTGCTGGAGGTGGTGCTGGAGCCGGCGAAGGTACAGGTGCAGGAGGTGGTGGTGGAGCATGTGGTGGTGTGGGAGGCGGTGTCGGGACTGGCAGTAGAGCAGGTGGTGGTGTCGCGGTTGGCGGAGGTGGAGGTGTTCGAGGTGGAGTAGGAGGAGGGGTTGGTGGCAATGGCGGTGCGAGTGCGAGTGCAGGTGCGGGTGCGGGTGTCGGGGTGTTGCTGGTAGTGGAGCTGGAGGCGGTGGAGGTGGAGGTAGAGGTAGAGGCAGAGGAGGTGCTGGTGGCAGTGCTAGGGGTGAGCTCAGACTCTCTCCCTTGGCCTCGACGCCAGAACTCCGTTGCGTTGGGAAAAACAGCGAATAACTTTCCCTCTTTGACTAAACCTGTGAGAAATCGAATCGAGCACAACCAATGGAAATATAGAAACTCAGAGAAATATGACACCAGAATTTTTAACGTGGAAAACTTCTTCAATACGAAGGATAAAAACCACGAGACTGATCACGGAGTCTACCCAAATCTCCACTATATATTAATCATTTGGGTACACAACCTCACTGAATACAACAACAATAAAATCTCAAAGTTATAAGTGGAGATCAAGCAGCAACAACACATTAAACGAGAGAACCGGATGAAAATCACCCCTGAAAAGATGTAGTCATGAAATACCCACGAACAGCTACAGTAAATACTTTCAAATCACGATCCAACCGCACAGAATCAAGAACAACAAGTCTTGAAGCTGCTATCAAAATTTCAGCCCAATCGGACCACGGGAAGACCTTCGATCGTTAATTTCATCTTCACTGGACGCCCCGCAAAATTGCCGTTGCGCCCCTTCTGTTTTGCTCTCGGTGGTTGCTCTCTCTCTCTCTTGCGTGTCTCTTTTATTTTTGTTTTTTTATTGTTCTGCTGCCCTAGGTATAACAATCAAACAAAAGGCTAATGGGCTGGACTGAGCTTTAAAATAAAAAGCCCAACACGTCGTCCACCTCAGCGAAATCCTCGAGGAGCGAGCTCGGAGCCGTGCGAAAACGAAGCAACCCATAACTCAACGGTTAGCCCATTGTAGGAGGTCGACCCCCCTCCCTCTCCGGTCGACGGCGGAGCCGGTGATTTCCCCACCCCAGAACGCCGTCCTACGTCTTCATTGTCGGCCTCTGGCTGGACGTTCATGTGTGTGTATGTATCTGTATTTGTAAATGGAGTGTTGTCATGCGCGTCCCAGAGCTCTAGAAGTGTTGCCATCGTTTGAAATGCTTCTGCTTTGGCTTAGCATCGCTTTCATTTTCCTCACAATCTTCGTCACTATCTTCTTCTTGGACAATTTCCCTGAACTTCCTCCGACAAAAAAAAAAAAAAAACTGCAAGAGGCAAAAGGAAGAAGAAGATGGAGCAGGGTCAGCAGGCCAATATCAATAAAATAAAAAAGAAAATTTACAAATTAGCAACGAACATTTGTTTTCGTCGCTAAAATTAGCGACGAACATGTATTTTCGTCACTAATTTTGCGACTAAAACAAAATATTCACCGCTAAATTTTTATTGATATTACTAATATCGGAGCGAAAATTAGCGACGAAATCACGTTTTCGTCGCTAATTTGCCACGAATTTAGCGACGAAAAAAAACTCGTCGCTAATTTAGCGTCGCAAACTTCGTGACGAAAAAAAGGAATTCGTCGATAACACGGCGTCGCAAAATTTAGCGACGAAAATTCAAAATTCCGTCGCTAATTTGCGACGGATTTTATGACGAAAATATGTTCGTAGCTGATTTGCGACGAACAGATTGTTCGTAGCTGATTTGCGACGAATTATGTTTTCGTTGCAAATTAGCGACGAACATGTTTTCATCACAAAATTTGTCGCTAAATTTTGCGACGTCGTGTTATCGACGAATTTTTTTTCGTAGCCATTTTTCGTCGCAAATACTTTTAGCAACGAATTTTGTCAAATTTTCGTCGCTATTTTCCATCGCTAAATGCCTTTTTTTTTTGTAGTGTATCGACTCCCACTAACATGACAGTATAACAATACTGTCATTATTTCTGACCCTACGATTTTTCAACTAATGAGTATTTTATGTAAAACAGGCGGTGATGGTGTATGGATCTACGGTCAGAAATAACTAACAGTATTGCTCGTAAGTAGAGGTGGCAAATGGGTGGGTCGGGTCGGGTCGAATATGGTCCGACCCATATTGACCCATCTGACCCATATTAACCCATATTTAATGACCCAAACCCGACCCGACCCGCGATTGACCCATACCCGACCCAACCCGTTTTGACCCATATTACCAAAACACAACAATTTTTTTAAAAAAATAATATTACTAAAATAGTTCCCGACCTCGGTCCCGGCCCCGGTCCCAGTTTCGATCCCGGTCACGGCCCCGGTCCCGGTCCCGGTTCCGATCCCGGTCACGGCCCCGGCCTCGGTCACGACCCCAACCCCGGACACGGCCCCGGCCCAGGGACCCAGCCCCGGAACCCGGACCAGGCCCCCCCAGCCCCGGCCTCGGCCTCGGCCCCGGTCCCGAGACCCAACCCCGACCTCGGGACTCGGACCCGGTACCCGGCCCCGGCCCCGGCACCCGGACCCGGGACCCAGCCCCCGCACCCGCTCCCTGCCCCGGACCCGAACCCGAACCCGAACCCAGCCCCGGCCAAGGGATCCGGCCCCGAGACACGGCCCCAGCCCCCGGACCTGGCCCCCGGCCCCGATCCCGAGACTCGGCCCCTGCTCCAGGCACCCGGCCACGGACCCTGGACCCGGCCCCCGCTCCCGCCCCACTCTTTGCCCCGGCCTCGGGACCCGGACCCGGCCCGGACCCGTCCCCGGGGACCTGACTCGGTCCCGGGACCCGGCCCGGACACGTCCCCGAGGCCCGGACCTGGTCCTGGGACCCGGCCTCTACCCCGAGACTGGGGCCCCGGCCTTGGACCCGGGACCCGAAATCGGCACCCTGCCCCGGCACCCGGCCCCGGACCCGGGACTCTGATCCGGACCCGGACCCGGCCCCGGCCCCAGCCCCTGGACCCGGACCCAGGACCCATAACCGTGTCCCGGACCTGGTCCCGGGACCCAGCCCCCGGCCTCGGACCGGGACCCTACCCCGGATCCGGACCCATCCCCGGCCCAGGTCCCGAAACTCGGCCCCTGGCCCTAGGACTCGGCCCCGGCTCCAGGCACCCAGCGCTGGCCCGGGACCCGGGACCCGGCCCCCGCCCCCGCTCCCTGCCCCGGCCTCGGGACCCGGACCCGGCCCCCGTCCCTGCTCCCTGCCCCTGCCTCGGGACCCGACCCCGGACCTGGCCCCGGCCTCAGCCCCGAGACCAGGCCCTGGCCCCGTCCTCCGACCCGATCCCGGTACCCGGCCCCAAGACCCGGCCCCGGACCCGATCCCGATACCCGGCCCCAAGACCCGGCCCCGGACCCTGACCCGGACCCGGTCCCAGGACCCGGCCCCGACCCCGGGACATGGACCCGGGACCCGGCCCCCGGCCACAGGACCTGGTCCCGAACCCGGCCTTGGGACTCGGCCCCGACTCCAGGCACCCAGCCCCGGCCCGGGACCCTGGACCCGGCCCCCGCCCCCGCTCCCTGCCCCGGCCTCTGGACCTGGCCCCGGACCCGGAACCGGGGCCCGGACCCGACCCTGGCCCCTGGACTCGGCCCCAGCTTCCGGCACCCAGCCTCGGACCCGGTACCCGGCCCCCGTCCCCGCTCCCTGCCCCGGCCTCTGGACCCGACCTCGGACCTGGCCCCAGCCCCGACCACGGACCCGATCCCGGTACCCAGCCCCAAGGCCCGGCCCCGGACCCGGTCTCGAGACCCGGCCCCCGGCCCCCACCCCGGGACATGGACCCGGGACCCGGCCCCTGGACCCGGCCCTAGACCTAGCCCCGGCCCCGGACTCGGCCTCGGGACCGGGTCTCGGCCCCAGCCCCGGACCCACCCTGGCCCTTGAACCCGACCTCTAGACTAGGCCCCGGGATCGGGTCCCGGTCCCGAGACCATTTGTAACTTGTGGAATGATATTGTCTTTATGAGTCGAAAATGGGTCAATATGGGTCGAAAGTGGGTCAATGTGGGTCGAAAATTAATTTAAGTGTGACCAATTATTAACTCCTTTTTAGTGAACCTTTTAAAAGTTAATGACCCATATTGCCACCTCTACTCGTAAGCTTTACCCTTTCATATTTGTCAATGGTTATACTTGCAAATGTAATTGGCTACCGCCAGTATTGTGGATTCTATGAGGCGTGAAGAGGAGCATAAAAGACGAATCCTATATTTATTTACAGACAGAGTAATTTCGCAGCTCTTAGTCATAATGACTGCTTCACTGGGATCTGGAGGACATGCTTGGTTGAGAGAGAAGGGAGATTTGCGAGGAAAAAAGAAAAAGAAAAGAAGATAGAGCAGACCATGGCAGTCCATCTAGATACTTCCGACATGCTTGAGATCTCACGCTGTCTTCGCGAGCTTTAAAAACAGCAGGACTAAGATCCCAGGAAGGCGTCGACTTTATTGTTCGTGTCTCTCGATAGGAACTTCATGCAGATCGGCGGATTAACCCCAGCCAAAGCGAGTATCGAGCTGGGCAGTGTCCATATGCCATCCCCACAAATCAGACCCGAAGCTACTGCCGGCGCAAACGCGCCGGCCTTGATTTTGTCGATTCTCTCCCATATGAACAGGATCAAGCTACCGACGCACATGTCGATGGCAAAGTATGGCCCTATGTAGAAGGGTATTGCCATGGCCATCGGCAGCGGGATGAAACGGGACCACTTCTTATTGACTGAATCCCTGAACCCGTTTATCGCGATGGCTGCCGCGAAAAACCCGTAACAAAGCTTGAGGCAGTGCTTGGGCAAGGAAGAGAAGCCTTCCACCCCAAGTTCGGCCATGCTCCGATATACGGTTGCAAAGGGGACAGCATATTCACTTCCCGGGAGTCCAAGATCCTTAAATGCCTTGTAGAAAAGCCAAAAGACACAGGGAGAAATGACGCAGCCCATGGCGGTGCCAATCACCTGACTCACAAACATGGACCGCGGTGAAGCCAGGGTCAGATAGCCCGTCTTGAAGTCCTGAGTCAGGTCTGAGGCTGTAGACACAATATTCATCATGACTCCACAGGCAGCTAAGCCGGCGAGAATTCCACCATGTGAGGCACCGGCCCATGCCCCGATCACGAAGATGGCGAGCTTCCCGTAGGTCGAGGCCAGAGACCAGTCGGTGAGCCCACAGCCGTAGGCGTTGCAGAAACCCAAGGTCGGAGCGAAGAGATAAATGACTGAAATGTAATACCATTTGAGCTGGTGGAACATGTGCGGTAGAGTAGCAGTGGATATGGCTGCTATGGCGACATAGCCCGTCACTGCAAACCATGTCGGGATCTGATCTTTCAGGAAAATCTGTGTCCGCCGTTGGTCATCATAAGACACCTGAGGGTTCTCGGGAGTGGAACCATTCGCAACGGGTAGAACATGGCTCATTTCTCTGTCTCGGAGCTGATGGTACAAGCCAGAGAGCGTTCGGCTAAGCACCTTGAAGAAGTTGTAGAGCCCATCACCCAATATCATGGCAATGGCAATGAAAACCTGACAGATTGGTATTGTATGATTTAAAGTACCAACGAAAGACATGAACAAAATTTTGCACATTTGCATGCATAGCTGACTTGCCTTATAACCTTGAAGGCCATGCATGGTTGCGCTTTCCTCTACGGGATACCAATAACCCCTTCTGGTTTCGATTAGCGGCCACATTAAACCCCAGGACAGAATTCCTCCGAGTAGCACTGAGATATTTATGATGTACGGGCAAATCATCCCAACTCCAACGTATGTTGCGGAGAAATCAAAGTAAAACCTTCACGTTTTCCCATGTAAGAGAGTCAGCTAATGATTTCGCATGTTAGAGTGCACGACATCGAATCGAAGCGAAGGCCGGCTTATGACACAAAGTAGCTGTAGACTGTAAAAGTGGAAGTTTGTTAAGCTTATACACCTGTATTGCAAAGCCTTGAGCCCAAGAGTGGGGAACTTGGTAAACCCACAACCATCCCCAGCTGTATAGAACCATTGGAAAAAGCCCCACAAGAAGCTGAAGGAAAAGAACTTTCCCAATGCTTTCACTTGTTTCCTTCAGGTGGAAAACAGAAGCTGATGAGCTAGAGCCAATATGTCGACACACGCTAATGAGGAGGCTTTCCAGCTTGAAGTGTCTTACTTGGCTAGTTTGGCTCCTTCAGGTGTGTGAAAGCTGTTTATAAGATGAGCAGTCGCCGTGCCGCTAGGATACGTTAATTTGAAGTCGATAATCATAATCTGAAACCAGAGAAGGGGAAGCGTGGGTGAAGCGCTTCATCACAGTACGTGGAAGCACCCGCAGTTTGATTCCTCGTGGCCAAAGATAATCATTTCAAGCGAAGCGTTTTATGGAGACGAACTGGGAATTACTAATATGGTTTACTTTACGACACGTTCAAGACAAGTGCCACAGAAAATTAACCCGACATGTAAAGAGTACCTTCCGGAGAGGCACCACAGCAAAGAGGCCGAGGAAACTGACAACAAATAGAAAACCAATCATCCACGGCAGCGACGGGTTTTTGAAATCATGAGTGCTTTGGGGATCCTTTGATTGACCAGCAACTCGCTCACTCATTGCAAAGAGATAACTCCCGAAACCTCCTGCTCATGCAAAATAACATAGTACCATATTTTTATTGGAAATTAAACCAAATTCTTGAGACTTGTCGAGAATTCAATGGACTTCGCGCTCACCAAGATATGAATATTCGATGAACGCATGAAGAGTCAGTCAAAGAGTCTTTATTATAGCGTTGTTTTCGATGAGTCTTTACATGTTTCTAGAACTAGTTAATGTCTTGCAAGTTCCTAAAAGTCTATCGCTTTGGAATGCTAGATAATTTATGAGTTAGTTGAGAAGTCGTGTAAATGAAGAGTCGTTGTATTCTGCCTATATAAAGGCAAAACTTGTAATTGTTTTTATCATGGGAACATGAGAGTATGAAATCACAGAAAATTCTCTCCTCTCGAGTTGTGTAAATCGAGCCTCCCCTTCGTATTATTCCCATCAATTTTTAGGTAAATAACTCTAGCTACTCATCCAAGACACAGGAAGTCTACATCTCTTATCATTACTTTCTTCAAATAAGAATCTAATCAAATTCAAGGAGGTCAATATTGGATAGCAAGTCACTGTTATTCCTAACGTGATAAATGGAGGTCAATGACTAATGACAGACTATTTTACTGGAATAAATATTCCACATGAAAGAGAAGCAAGGGTCTTTCAATCTTTTTTTGTTGAGAGAAGCAGAGATTTAATTAGTACTTTGCAGTCTGAAATAATTTTTTGTCTATTCTACCAGTTGAAAATACTTTTCAAGCTTGTAATTGAGATGACACCATACACATGACAATATACTTTGGATTGAACCAAGCAGGAATCCTTTTTTGTTGAGAGAAGAACAGGTTTAATGGGTACTTTGCAGTCTAAATATTTTTCTCTATTCTCCAGTTGAAATACTATTCAAGCATGTAATAAAAATGACACTATGCCCATGACAATGCACTTTGGATTGAACAAGCAGTGATCTGGCTCAACGATTGCAGTTGGTTAGCAAAGGAGCATGCACTCAAACTTAGGGAAGGTTCCATAATTTCTGGATAGTTGCATCCACACATCTGAATAATTACTTCAAGAGAACACTTCAACACTATCTCCGCGTGCCCCTTTAGCTCATTGGCATTGGTTATCACAGAATATGTTCCTAGAAACAAATGATCTCAAATACGCACATGAAATTTCAACATGGTTGTGGGCAAGTACTCTACCTTATGTTGTTTACATAGAAACAACCGTCATTCTACATGTCATCTTAGAGTCCATGGACTAAGCAAATTTCTGAGCCCCGGGTGATTCCGTGCAGATGAGGTCAAATAGATAAAAGAAGACTCTTAAAATTGATGGGCAAACTTTTAGGACGCCGGGACCGTCAGATGTTTTAAGTCAAAGGGAAGGATTGGCTATCTCTTAACCCTGCCAAATCAATCTCTATACACAATCGGGTCTTATCTTTGTCCATCTCTTTCCTTGGATGATGTAGATGCCGTTAACTGACTTCAACACGAAGAGGCTGGATTCTTTTGTTCGATTTCTTTTCATCTCCTCTAGCCGGTGAAAGAAAAGAAACTAAATGATAAATGACACAGTTTAGGCTTTCAAAGAGCCTAAATTTTGGACTAAGGAGCAGTTTAGCTTGAGCACCATTCACGGCGGACCCTAGCCTAAACGAAAGGATAGCCACAGCATGAGGGAACCTTGACTGCTAACTCGCCGATTTCTATGTGTTAGAAATTCCAATTCAAAAGCTTAAGCTATTAGGTGGAAAGAGACCGCATGAATATAAAGAGCATACAACACTCATTCACAAGCGATGTGAGACAACAACAACTTCAACACCCCCTCTCACATGCAGAATACAAGATCCATTCACAAACGATGTGAGACAACAACAACAACAACTTCAACATCCTCTCTCACATGTAAGCCGGATCACGAGCGGCACGTGCAACTTAAGTTATTAGGTAGAGAGAGACCACATAAATATAAAGAGCATATAAGACTCATTCACAAGCAATGTGAGAGAACAACAACAAATTCAACACTATGCATTGCAAGACATACTAAGGAGGAAAACTTTGAGAAGTCTATACCCCATATGTGAATCCTAGTTGATCCTCCACTTAACAGTCAATGAAGAAGAACCAGCTCAAGAAACACACATCGTCATTCCATCAACTAACATCTTCAGGAATCGGCAGCCAAGAAAAAGTGACAGAGCACTTCGCAGTTCGCTCAAGTCAAAATGCTGTCAGAGTGGAACCAAAGCCAACATACCGCTAAACGCGATGCCGGAAGACGCCACCACGCAGGTCTGGATCACCGTGTTCTCCTGCCGCGTGAAGGGGACCTGGAGCAGCCCGGACTTGTCCAGGACCTTCGTCCACGTCTTGAGGAAGAAGAACCCGAGGAGCCCCGCGGAGACGTTCAGCGACGGGATGACGCCCGCCGTGAGGTTCAGCTTCATGACGATGAAGGCAAACAGGATGCTCAGCACGAAGCTCACAACGAACGCCCTGAACGTCAGCTGCCTCCTCCAGGGCGGCACCTCCTGGCTCTCGAAGATCTTCTCCACCGAAAGACTGTTGCTCTCGTCTTCCTCCCCCCGACTCGCACTCTTCTCCTCCTTCGCCTTGTATTTCGGGTCCTCCCGGTTCTCGTCGTCCCCCGAGCGATCGCTTCTCTCCGCCATCTCCGATTCGTCTTTGCCGAGACCCATTCTCGGACTGCACTCGCTCCCCGATCAAGTCGGACCCCAAGTTCGAGTTCTAGGGCTAGCGATCCCTCCCGGCAACAACCGAATCGATTGACGCAATGCAAAACAAGCCGAATTTAAGGAGCTGCTGGGCTTGCTGGGAGCCAAAACTCGGTCGCTCTAGCCCTCGCTCGACTCCGGTTGGATCACCATTACTACTACTGGCATTCACACCGTGACAGTGACACCTCGTCGCTTGCTCGACTTCGAAGAGGTCGAGAACGGCAGATAGGCATCTTCTTGCTGGTGCGTGAGGAAGACGACGTTGAGAGTGGATGAGTTTGAACTCTACCTCGACTCCGCAGTGGAAAAAGTTTCAACGCCGCCACCGTTTTAAGTTAAAACTTTTAACCCGCCATTTCTCGGACCAATCGCAACGGTCGGCTTCCTTGAGCGCATTATGAGCACAACAACACTTCCGGGATAGAAATTTCCGCTTTAGAAGAACGAGAAATTTATTGATAACGTAATTTTTAGAGCAGAAATTGGTTTGGCTAGTTTATTTTATTTTATTTTTATTTCTGGAGCATTTTTTTTCTTCAGAAATAATTTTGAAGTCACTCAAAGAACTAAAAAAATTTACTTCTGTTCAGAAGCAGAACTAAAATAAAAGTGTTACCATGCACGCCCTAACTTCTAGAGTAGATTAGATTAGATCAATCAAATCCTCAAACAGCTTTGGACACTCCGGCTGCGTATGGTAAAGTTTCTGTTCCCGAAACAACTTTTGGAACCGAAATAATTTTTTCTATTTCTATTTCCGGCAACGATTTCTGAGAACAGAATCACATATGGTAACTGCAAAAAAAAAATATGTTCCCGGAACAAAAAAGAAAAAAAAACGCGTTTGATAACTATACAAAATTTTTGTTCCTAATTTTTTCAAATAAGATGTCTTTATCTTTTTAACTCACTAAATCAAATTAAATCTCATTTGTTCAATTTTTTGACGTCTTCTTGACAGCTTTGTTCGACAGCTTCCCCAGACATTCATCCATTGCCTCTGTATGAATAACACTGATCGAAGCTCGATTGACAGTGGTGGGGTTCGGCTCGCGCGAGTCCGCCCAGGCGAGCCCTGCCCAAATATAGGTGGAGATCGGCTCGCACGAGCTTTCCCGACGTGTCGGGTGCCAGTAGATTGCCAAGAAGAGGAAGAACCGATGAAAACTCACCGGAGGAGTTGGCGGCATCGGCTGGTCGAGGAACACATAAGCAGAGGAGGGATGAGCTGCTCGTGCCAGAACAAAATAGAAGAGTATGTGTTAATGAAGCGAAAAAGTGTTCCCAATTATTTCTAAAAAATTTCCAAATGTGTTTCTAAAAAAATGCTTCGAAAACACAGAAGCAAGTTTTTTTTGTTTCTTATTTTTACTTCGAAATTGTTTCTGCCTCTCAAAAGTGTTCCCGGAACACTTTGGGAACACTTTTTTACCATACATGTTTCTGTTCCTAAAGTGTTTCGGGAACACTTTGAGAACAGAAACACTTTTTTTTAGTGTTACTATAAGCAACCTCATTACCAAAGATGTATTATTCATCAACGTACGGCCAAAAAAAAAAACACAAAAAAAATCAATATACCGTGTGAAACAAGAAAGGGCCAAATACCAAGTTATTTGAACTCTCCTTTCTTTTCTTGTTCTTTTTTTTTTTTTTGGGTCAAAATTTGAACTCTTCTTTGTAGTGCTCTATTCTTTGGCAAGATTTTCACAGTTTTCTCTATTAATCAAAACACTCCGTTCGCCATATCATCACGTAGCCAACAGAAAACAAACAAAGACCGGTATTTCTTTACAGAAGAGGTGGTTCTCAAGCAGCTGGATGTTTTCGGACAATCCGAACGGCGAGTCCTAATCTAGTTTCGCTCCGAACGGCACGCTGCTCGGACGTGGGGGGCCAGCTAACGTCAAGGGTCCAGCTCCGATAATAGAAAAGAATCGAAGGAAGACAGGAACAACGGACATGCAGATACCAACACCGTGAATCTTTCGATCTCATCTTCATCGGAGCTGGAAGATTCTGTGTAATGATTAGAATTTCTACGCCGTCTGGTCTCCGTCATCTCCGCAAGAGGGAAAACCACACAGATGGATGGAAACACAGCAGACTCAACCCCCCCGTATCGCATGGCTTTCTTTTGATGAATGGGACTCGTGATGAGGGATTGGAGACGTGAAGACTTGAGGGATTCACATTTCTGAAGTTGGGTCTTTCGTTTTCAAGAGAGGGCTGTCTATGCATCGCGAACTCGCGAAGAGTGTCGAAGCGGTCAAAGAAAACAAAATCTGATACTGATGAGGAGGCCGTGATTCGTGTTTGCCTAAGTATTGCAACTCATGTTTAATGGCAGAAAGACATCAGAACTCAGTAGTGTCAAAAAGTTGCGACGCTCACTTTAAGTACCAAAAGCTGGATCCGGATCGTCTGCCCTCATTGATTGAGGGCAAGCCTGCCCTGTCAAATCAGGGCCGTCCGATCAATCAACGGACGGCCCTGATTTGAGGGGTTTTTATTTTTTTTATTTTTTTTAAATAAAAAAAGCCCCTCAAATTAGGGCCGTCCGATGCTTGATCGGACGGCCCTGATTTGACAAGGCACGTCTGCCCTCAATCAATGAGGGCAGACGATCCGTCCGCCCAAAAGCTTTCGTTGGATCATTTAAGAGCCAATTTAAAAAAAAAAAAAAAAAAAAGGGTCCGGCCAAAAAAATATGTGGCATTTTATTTTATTTTTTTTCCTTTTTTTTTAAAAGTGACATGCCAGTTTTATTTTCTTTACGTTCTTCCGCTAGTCGATCGCCGAACCGACGGCAGGCTAGAGGGAGGGCGGAGGGCTGGCGAGGTAGAGAGGTCCGCCTCGCAACCTTGCCGCCCCTACCTCTGGCCGATCGGTGGCCGAAGGAAGAAGGGAGAAAAAAGGAAAAAATAAAATAAAATAAGGATGGGAACATGCTTTGAGTGAGGTGGTTTTATGCCTTAGATGCTGACTGAAGCTCCGGTGAGCAGATTAGGTTTAGATATTTTCCATTTCCATCCAAAAGTTCTTATGTGTTTTTGCGTGCTTTTGAGACCCTGAAAAATGGACCCAAAAAAAAAGCCACATCAAATTTTCGGCCAAAGCAGATCTGAATTTGCATTAAAGTGATCGATTTTTAGAAAGAAAAAAATTAGCACTAAAGCAGCATCGTACACAACTTTTGATGCTCCTCATGTTTTTCTGACCATGTTTAACAGGCGCCATGCAGAATGGTGACTCTAACTCGGATGGCAACAAGGTTAAGCGAAAAATGGATTGCCCGAAGGGAAAAGACAGTAAGGCATAGTAAAATGGATCACGATGAGTTTTGCTTAAATGACTCATTTTTTTCAGCTCATTCGGCCTTCTGAGACTAAAACGGGATTGGAAACATAATTGAAAAGCAACTTAAAAAACCAGCAAGTCGAAGCATTCGCGCCCTTCTCTCTTCAATCGTCGTTGCTCCTGACGCTAGTGTTCGAATCGAATCGAATCGTTCGTGCTTCTCTCTCGTCGGTACTCTCTCGACGCCAGTGAACCACAAAGTTACATCTGTTAGATATATTATTTAGATATATTGTATATATTACAAGTAGATCTTTAGTGTATTTACTTTCTTGCCCTTCTTTGTATGTATATTTATATTGGCCTTGTGTCTAATTATAATATATGATTCTATTATTCAATTCTCAATCCTATCATGGTATCAGAGCTAGGGTTTCTCGCTTTTTTTCAATAGGCGACGTGGTGAACGTGCCTTGTGTTGAATTTTTCTTTTCACCGATCGGATTGGTGCTTGCGTTGGTTCTTCGACAATTGCAATTTTGGATTTCTCAGTGGAGTTCGTCTTCGTCAATTGGTTCTTCGACAATTGCAATTTTGGATTTCTCAGTGGAGTTCGTCTTCACCCTGCAATTGGTTCTTCGTCTTCGGCAATTGGTTCTTCGACGTTCGTATAGTTTCGTCTTCACCCTGCTTTTGGTTCTTCGACAATTATATATTGTAGAAACGTTTCCCGAGACTTTTTCCAATGGTGTTCAATTCGGTTGTTCGTGCGTATTGAATTGTTCGTGTTGGTGGAATTGTTTCGGTTTAACTGGTGCTCTAATTGGTGGAATTGTACGTATTGAATTGTTCGTGTTCGTGCGTATTGGATTTCTGCTGGTGTTCGTCCAATTGTTGGAATTGTTCGTGTTGGTGGTGGAATTGTTCTTGTTGGTGCTCTAATTGGATTTTAATTGTTCATATTGGTGCTCTAATTGGATTTCTTCTGCTAATTGGTGGCCAAGGCGTGGTCGTTCCCAATTGCTTGCTGGATAGTCATCGACTTTGACTTTGGCCAAGGTGTGGTCGTTCCCACTTTATCAATACACAAGAATTGATAAATTGGTGCTGGTTTTCTGCTGGAATTGTTCGTGTTCTGCTTCTTTCGAACACACATATTGCTTGCTGGATATTCATCAATTTAGTGGGTGTATCTCTTGTTTGGAGCGGCAACTTCTGGTTCGCCTCTGTTCGGGACATCCTCGAGTGCTAACTCGACACTATTTGGTGCGGCGTCAACGTCATCATCGACTTTGACTGCAACCCCCGCACCGTCTTTTGTTTGGGATAGCTGCTATACGTGCTTTTCAGTGGGTGTTCTTCGGTGTTCTTCTCAGTTGGAGTGCAATTTTTTTCTCGCGATTGACCTCGGGTTTTGCTTTCTTCACTCTGCTTTCGTTTTGATTTATTGTTATCAGAATTATGGCTAACAATGATCGGATTGATCGCATTGATGTTAAGTTGGATGGCTCTAATTATGTTCTTTGGAAACCCTCGGTGATGGCTGCTCTTATTTATCGTGATTTGTATGAACATGTGGATGGTACTCATTCTTGTCCTGCACCCTTGTCCGATACTACAAATCCTAAACCTAAGGCTGATCAGATTTCACGACGCCAATCTGAAATTAGGGATTGGCATGTTGCTGATAGAAAAGCATGGGTAATATTATTTGGTTCTATAAGTCCTGATCTTCGCCCCCAATTTACTCAGATTATTGGTGCGAAACAGTTATGGGATCAAATTGCTGAGATGTTTA
The DNA here is from genome assembly GCA_021437785.1 of Rhodomyrtus psidioides. NCBI lineage: Eukaryota > Viridiplantae > Streptophyta > Magnoliopsida > Myrtales > Myrtaceae > Rhodomyrtus > Rhodomyrtus psidioides. Next base: position 3,138,822 of record JAILYB010000015.1, on the reverse strand, counting down.
CACAACAGGTTCTGTCCGTGTTTATCAGCTTATGCAGGAACTTCGTCGTGCCACTCAAGGTACACGAGCAATTCGTGAATTTTATAATAATATGACGTCTCTTTGGTCCCAGCTTGATGTGTTGGCTCGTCCACCATGTCCCACGTGTGCTGGTTGTGTTGCTTGTGCTGCATCTAGACTTGAAGATCAGAACAAGAATCGTCTGTATGAATTTTTTAGGCAACTCTCACCAGAATTTGAGGAAGTTCGAAGTCAGATTCTATATCGTTATCCTGCACCATCTCTTTCTAATGCAGTCAAGGAACTTCAGGCTGAGGAAACTAGACGAGGAATTCTTGGTGCTTCTCCATATGTAGATTCCTCTGCAGTAATGGCCACTTCACAGTCTGATTTCCGGCCAAGCTTCTCTCAACGTGGTCTCCAATCTAGCTCTTCTCAACGTGTTTTTCAGTCTGGCTATTCACAGCTTAGTTCTCATCGTGGTTCTCAGCGTGGTTTTGTGCGTAGTTCCCAGCGTGCTTCTTCTCAGCGAGGTTCACGTTTTTTTTGTAATTTCTGTAAGCAAAATGGGCATACTGAATATCGATGTTTTCAGAAAATGCGTGATCTTCCTCATGCACCCTTGCGTTCAGTTGCACCTGTTTCTTCTCCATCCACAGATTGTGTCACTCCATCCTCATCTTCAGATGATCGTCTTGCTAATATTAAAACTCAGCTTTCTCATTTAGCTCAGCTTCATCTTGGTTCTTCTGGTGTATCATCCACTGTTGCTACAGCAGCTGCTGCACAATCTTCAAGTGATAGTTCTTCCTGGATTCTTGACTCTGGGGCTGCTCATCACATGACTACCTCTGCTCATTATCTCACTCAACAGACTGCACTCAAAAATCCAGAAGGGTTATTTACAGCCGACGAATCCTCTCTTACTGCTACTATGCAAGGCCAACTTACTATCCCTGGCAGTTTTAATGTGCCTAATGTGTTGCATATACCGAACTTAGCCCTGAATCTTTTATCTGTTGGGAAACTTGCCGATATGGGTTATGTGGTGACATTTACTGTTGATTCTTGTGTTGTTCAGGATCGTACGAGTGGCCGGACGATTGGCAGAGATCGTAGACATGGAGGATTGTATTTGATGCAGCATCTCCAGCTTCCTTCACCCCAACCTGTTCTTGTCATCTTCGATCTTGACTGTTGGCACCAGCGCCTAGGTCATATATCTGCTTCTCGTTTGTCTTTTCTGCGTCAGTAGGGTGCACTTGGACATGTTTCATCTACTGTTATGCGTCCTTGTACTAGTTGTTCTTTAGCTAAACAATCTGCACCTCATTTTCCTATTAGTTCTTCTGTTTCCACTTCTTGTTTTGACTTAATACATTCAGATTTTTGGAGTCCTGCTCCCCAAATTTCTAAAAGTGGATTCAAGTATTATGTATCGTTCATTAATGATTATTCTCGTTATACATGGGTTTATTGTATGCGCTCTCGTGATGAATTTCTCTCTATCCATAAGAACTTTACAGCCATGATATCTACTCCATTCTCTAAAAGTATTAAAGTTTTTCGTTCTGATTCTGGTGGGGAGTATCTTTCTACAGCTTTTCGTTCTTTCTTAACTTCTCAGGGAACCTTACCTCAGTTGTCCTGTCCCGGTGTTCCTGCTCAAAATGATCTTGCTGAACGAAAACATCGTCATATTTTGGATACTACTCATGCTTTCCTGTTATCCAATTCGGTTCCTACTGAATTTTGGGCTGAAGCACTATCTACTGCTGTCTATCTCATAAATCGACTTCCTTCTCTCGTCCTCTCCAAAGCCACCCATCCCCCACCAACGTCTTTTCTCAAAACTACCCACTTATCATCAACTTCGTATTTTTTGTTGTACGTGTTATGTGCTTCTTCCACCCCATGAACGTACCAAACTCTCTGCAAAGTCAGTTCGATGTGCTTTCTTAGGTTACAATACATAACACAAAGGCTATAGGTACTATGATCCTTCTTCACGACGTATTCGTATCTCTCGTAGTGTTCAGTTCTTTGAGAACCTACCATTCTTTTTCGCTGCCTCTACTTCTTCATAGTCTTCTTCATCTGTATTTATGGATTTTCCCCTTGATTCATCTCATCTTCCTCCTCTTATATCTTTTCTGTCAGATCTAGTGTCACCACCTTCTCCTAATATGCCTCCTCTTTCGTCTACTTCACCTGTTACTTCGACGCCTCTTGACGAGTCCACCATCCCCTCGGCGGAATCCTCCGCGAGATCGTCGTCCTCCAGCTAGGTACGTGGTGGCCACAAGTTATTCTGATGAGTTTGATTCCTTTATGGCTGCTGTCCACACCTTGCAGGAACCATCAAATTATCGTATGGCCGTACAACATGCTGAATGGCATGATGCTATGTCTGAGGAATTAGCTGCTCTAGAGCGCACTAGTACATGGGATCTTATGCCTCTTCCACCAGGAAAATCCTTAATATCATGTCGTTTGATATATAAAATAAAGACCCACTCTAATGGACGCATTGAGCGCTATAAAGCCCGTCTTGTTGCACGTAGTTTTGATCAGGAGTATGGGATCGATTATGAGGAGACCTTTGCTCCTGTTGCCAAAATGGCTTCTGTTCGTACTCTTCTTGCAGTAGCTTCTATTCGTAATTGGCCTCTTTTTCAGCTTGATGTGAAGAATGTTTTTCTTCATAGGGTTCTTCAGGAGGAACTCTATATGCAGCCACCTCCAGGTCTGCCTCATTCGCCCGGCCAGGTATGTCGTCTTCGTCGGGCTCTTTATGGTCTCAAACAAGCTCCTCGAGCTTGGTTTGAACGGTTTGCAGATGTCGTTCGGTCAACTGGCTTTGTTCAAAGTGAGAATGATCATGCTATGTTTACTCATACATCTTCAGCTGTTTGTACTATTCTGCTACTCTATGTAGATGATATGATTATTACTGGGGATGACTCTGTTCATATTGCTTATACTAAGCAACATCTTCACCGTCAGTTTGCTATGAAAGATTGGGGTTTCCTACGTTATTTTCTCGGTATTGAGGTTGCTTGCAGTCGACGTGGTATTCTTCTCTCCCAGCAGAAGTACATTGCTGATATTTTAGCTCGTGCTGAGTTATCTGATACTCGTACTTCAGCTACTCCTGTTGAACTTCATTTGCAGCTTCGTCCGAATGATGGTGAGCCTCTATCTGATGTCACTCGCTACCGGGCTCTTGTTGGCAGTCTTGTCTATCTTACGACCACTCGTCATAATATCGCATATGTTGTTCATCTTGTCAGTCAGTTTGTCGCAGCTCCTCGTACAGTTCATTATGCTACTGTACTCCGAATTCTGCGATATCTTCGTGGTACTCTAACACGCTCAGTTTTTCTTCCATCGACTTCCTCACCTGCTCTTCGTGCTTACTCTGATGCTGATTGGGCTTCGGATGTTACTGACCGCAAGTCCATTACAGGATTTTGTATCTTTCTAGGTGATTCTCTTATTTCTTGGCGTGCCAAGAAGCAACCTGTTGTGTCTCGCTCTTCCACTAAGTCTGAGTATCGTGCTATGGCTGACACTAGTGTTGAGCTTATTTGGCTTCGTCGTCTTCTTGCTGATCTTGGTGTTGCCTCCTCTGCTCCCATTCCTCTTCATTGTGACAACAAGAGTGCTATTCACATAGCTACAAATCCGGTGTTTCATGAGCGTACCAAGCACATTGACATTGATTGTCATATTACGCGCCATCAACTCCAAGCATATATCATTTCTCTTCCCTTTGTGACCTCTACAGCCCAACTTGCTGACTTATTCACCAAATCTCTTACATCACAGCACTTTGCTAATCTTCTTTCCAAACTCTCGTTGGTTGATCCACCTTGAGTTTGAAGGGGGGTATTAGATATATTATTTAGATATATTTTATATATTACAAGTAGGTCTTTTGTGTATTTACTTTCTTACCCTTCTTTATATGTATATTTATATTGGTCTTATGTCTAATTATAATATCACGATTCCATTATTCAATTCTCAATCCTATCAACATCAACTCTTTTCCTTTTTTCTTTTTTAATTCGGTGACGGTAGAATCCTAGGCCAATGTCTCCTATAACTAGAAAAAAAAAAAGATAGAAAAATCGAAAAATCTCTTTTCAATATGTATTATTAGATGGTAATTTGTTCAGGTCATGGAGATGCCATTTAAATATGACCTCGTAAGGAGCCATGTATGCAAATTCTTAATCATATAGCGTTTTCTTCAAGAAAAAATATCCAAAAAATCGTACACATATTGCACTTTTGCCAATTTAATTCTAGTTCTATTAATATGGCCAATTGAGTCATAAACCCTTTCACATCTTACCAATTGAGTTCATTCGTTCAATTTTACGTAGACACCTATTGTCTTACGTGGCACTACGGGCACTGATATAATTTTTTTTTTAATAATCTCTTTTTCTCATGTTTTACTTCTTACATTTTTTTCCTTTATCCCCTCAACTGGTCATCCCAGGGCCTCGTTGATGGCCAACAAAGGTCCTAGGCCTCAATTAAGGGCTGCCCGAGATTGAAGGACTCTCGAGCCTTGGCTAGCGAGGGCCGCTCGATCCGGCCCTCACCAGATCAGGCATTCGGCCTGAGGCCAGCAGAAGATAGAAAAAAGGAAAAATAATATTAAAAATTATCCACATCTTTGCGGATCATGTCCACGTCAGCAATTTCCAACCAAAAACTAAATAAACTCAATTAGCAAAATGTGAAAAAAATTGACTCAATTGACAAAATTAAAATATTCAAAACTTAATTAACAAAAATGCAATAAATTCAAAACTTTTTGAACAATTTTTCTGCTTGTTAGTAATCAGCCATCTTGTGGTTCCAAGAACATATTTGGGCTCTTTGAGTTTTCCCTAGTTGCCAAGGGAAAAAAAAATGAAAAATAGAGCTCGGGCTAGGATGATTCGAGGTTTTGAATTGTTGTCAAAAAAAAAAAAAAAAAAGCTCGCGTTAGTATGAATACGGGTTGAGGGTTGGGCCCGTGTTAGGCCGGGTATGAGTCACCGAAGCTATAGTATACGGATTCGGATCCCTTGCCTTGCTGATGCAAGCCATTGAACCTTCCCTCCTTTTATTTTTATTATTATTATTTTGGGTTTTTGTGTGTGTGTGTATGTGTTTGGGGGGGGGGGGGGGGCTTTGGATCCTCTGCCATAATGGCAGAGGATCATAACAATCAACACCCTTAGATTTTCCCCCCCCTAAAAATGGGGGGAAGATCTAAGGGTTCACATTATGATAATGATCCCCTGCCATACAGGCAGGGGATCCGGATCCCGGGGGGGTGGGTGGGTGGGTGGGTGTGAGGTGTGGGTGGGCGCGCGCTGTAGATCTAATGGTTGAGGAGCAGGATCCCTGCCACTCCATAGTATACACAAATAGGTCAATAGAGGCAAAATTGATCAATTTAGACCAAACTCGTTTTCAACCCGCGTTAAACAGGTCTAATTTTAACATGAGAAGTTGAGCCCTCACAGTTCACTTAAGATTGTCAAAAATCTTGGAAAGCAGAGGGCATTCGCCCAAACATTTGCACAAATCATTTCGAGATTTACTACTAAAATGCTTTCTGAAACAACACTCTAGTATTCTTAATCCCCCTCCGCCGCAAATACCGCAAAAGATTTGGCGCAAATCAATGTGATATTTCGACGCCGATCTGATTGCATCAATTTTGTCATGTTACTTTCGTCACGGGGTTATATGAGGCGAGTTAATTGACAGACAAAAACTGCTCAAGAAAGAAGTCGAACAAACCGGTGTTCACGGTACAAATTTAACAGGAGCTCCAAAATATAACAACATTATCTGCACCCTTGACAAGTTGGCACCACGCATGCTTACAAGACTGCATAGCAGTTACCTCTCATTTTTTCATAACTACCATCCAAAGGCATACCACGTGCCCAGTTGCAACGACAAAGAAGTCTGTACGGAAATTGAAGCCCACGGTCTCAAGTTCTTTCAACGGGCCTCATACTGAATGACTGCAAGAATCACAAATCAAAAGAGGTCAGCAATTGTCTGTTCTAAGAAAGAGAAGTAGAAAGAGCAGAGGAATATTAAGTTCAAGAACATGAAGGAAGGGCTAGAGTATTTAAGAGACTAGAGAGAGCATACTCGGCCCTGTAACAATCATATCACATGTATGGGTCCATGGAAGTTGCAGAATGTTTAAAGGTAAATGTGTATCCTTCCACAAGACCTCATCAACTACAAGAAGTATGTCCCCAAGTCCATTTTTTTAGAGAACTTCAAACTGAACTTGTCTGAATCTGATACTCATGCACATTCGATCATGAATATAGGTAGAGATCCAAGTACCAAAATCACTGTGTCAAAACCGACAAAAGATTCTGTAATAGAGGGTTATGAGTCTATTACAATCAAACTCAGGAGCCCATAAATCACCAATTCTACAGAGTCCAGGTTCCAAAAGCTTTAAAGGCATGGACCTTCACTGCAGATTCATAATAATAAAAAGAGGTCGACCCTCTTTCTGTAGAAATGATCTTAAGCAGTACAACCTAGACAGCATAGCCCATAATTTTTCCAACCAGCAAAATAAAAAGCAATCGCCTTTCATTCTTCACAAATTCAAGCAGAAATATATTCATGGTGCGTAACAAAAAAAATTCAGAAAGATTCAGGACGTGTTCTAACTTTATTATGAAATCAACCATCCTTCTTGCATATGTGCCTATGTGGCAATATCCCATTGTCCAGTGAGGCTTTTGCAAGGCACCCCTAGATAATCATGATCTAGAAACCTAGCAAATATGCTTCTTCTTTAATGAGGTAAACCTACTTTAACAAGATAGAGAAACAAAACCACATAGCTCATAGAATGGTTTACTTAAAATAGAGAGCTCAATACACAAAACTAAAGCAAATTGACTTTGCGTATATACATTATTGAAAACCACTAGGATCCCCCACTAGGATCCCGACAAAAAGCTGATGACCTAAACATTCTAGAAGCTTTCTAACAGAATATGATGCTCTGGGTACTAGTACTAGATTGAGCCGAGTCCATTCAACAAAAAGATCCTCCAAACCCGGTCTCATTTCGTCAATCTGTTATCTATCATACACAACGAGCACACCTCCAAAGAAAACAAGAGTAGGGGGCAACAACTCTCCAAAAGATGTCGCTCCAAACTACTTACCGAAGTGCCTCATACTAACAAGTTTAAACAGTTCCATTCTTGGAACCTTATCCATGGGACCTTGCAATACCCTCTAGGCTAATTTTTATCTCCATGATGGGTACAAACTGCCAAACTCAAGTCATTCAGGCTCAAAACATCTACTGCAAAACCCGTGTACCACTCGAAGCCGAGTCAACACCCATGTAACTTGAGCTAATTCAGTGCGAGGAACAACAACGGAACCCAGTTCACTACATCCCAATTAGCTGTAGAAGCCAACAACCAAGATTATCTATTTCAAAAGGCAATTGAGGATCGCAATCCACATAGTCATCCAGATAAACACAGGCCCATAAATAACATAAAGCGCCGAACAGAGCGCGAATAAAAAGGACATTGGTCGAGCAAACTCAGTGCCACGTGAGCTTACTTCGGCGGGTTCGCTTCTTGTAGAGGATGCGGTACCCGCACTCTCTGCACTGGATGACGTCCCCGGGCTTCAGCGTGTTCTCCATCCCGCAATCTGCGCGCCATTATCAACCACCACCACCTCAATACAAAATCAAAACCCACCAAAAGCACAAGATCGCCGAACTAGAAACCGGGAAACCACCGAAGCATCAAAACAGAGATGATTCGAGAAGAAGAAGAAAGACTTGCCTCCACAGATGTAGCTGACTGGTTCAGGCTGAGGGTCCATGGATTCTCTTAGGGTTTTCCCGGTGAGAGCGGTGAGCGAAGAAGCCGCAGAGATCTCTTCAAATCTGTCTCGGAGAGAGGAGCTACGAAGGGCGCGTCGGGAGTCCTTATATACCGCTTTCTGTCGCTGATCGTGGGCTATCGGCCCATCATATCAAACTATTGTCACAATGTGATGGGCCCATTTCGACCCGATATTTGGATCCATCGGAATCGGACCGAGACGGATCATTATCCGGGTCTATCCGCCTAATTTGCGTTTGATTACCAAGCCTTCTTTGCTTTTGATGAAGGCACTTTGAACAAAAGCTGTCCAGTTTTGTGAACTCATTTCTCCAATTCTCCCAAACGCATCTTAATTATAACTCAATCCAAACCAATGACCTTATATTTTTTTTCCATTTCAATTGGATATCATCAAGCTGATTTGCCAAGATGAAGATTAATAATATTTAGACTATCTTACTGCAATATCAAATAAATAAAATTGACCAAAAAAAGCACCTACTTTTCTACAAACTTTAGAGGAAAAAAAATTTGAAAATTGTCTAACCTTAAAGAATATTATTCTCCTAAACAGGAGAATATAAAATTTCATGAAATTCCATAAGTATCATCTGAGATTAAAAATCAATCAAATAACAGATGTAGAAATCTTTCTTATGGTGTAGAGAAATCTAGAAAGAGCTTAATTTTTTTCGAAGAATAGAAAGAACTTAATTGGTTAGATTAAGGTACAAACTTTATTAGTTAAAAGGAAAATAATCTATTCATTAAACCAATACCAAAATAAAATTCAAATTCAAAACCAAACTATAATAAACCGATAAACCAAACTTATCGGTTTCGCTCATGTCGGTTCACGTGTTTTAAATTTTTCATGAACGCCCCTACAAGCCTTTCCTACGGAAATTTCTCGATGATACCATGAAAATGAAACACGGTATTGGTTTAATAAATAAGCGGAGAAATTATCGAATTAGTCATAGACTTATTATACAGATGTCAATTTAATCATAAATTTTCGATTTTTGCTAATTGAGTTCTTAAAGTTGCACAAATCCTTCAGGCCAATTTTCACCGAAAATCGCCAAGGTGGTGGTCTGCCACCTAGGTTGTTCGATAATGACTAGACCATCACGTCAGCAACTTCGGCGAAAATTGATTGGATTAATTTCATCGAAATTTCGCACAAAGCTTTACGACTAAATTGGAAAAATTGAAAAGCGTGAGACGGGACTAATTGGATAATTTCCCCCCCACAAAAAAAAGACAATTTCGTAGGGATAAAATGCTGGAGAATCACTAAGGGTGCGTATGAAAACACTTCAATTTTTTCATTTCCCTGCCAGATTGACTTCTGGTAGGGAAATTCGTTTGGTAAAATCACTTCCGAAGCAGAAATGCGTTTGGTAAAAAAATTAACTTATGGTATGATTTTCTACTTCTTGTTGGATTTTTGGCCAACTTTCAGAAGTTAAAAATTTTTACTTCTTAGCTCCAGAATCACTTCTCCGATCACACGAGCCTCGGCCAACAGCCGCCGCCCGCAGCCACCGTCGGCAAAGATTTTATTAATAATGTTTCAAAAATAGAAATTTTCAACAGTTACCAAACTAATTTCTTTGATCAGAAGTCAATCCGAAGTAGAAGTAGAAAAATCAACTTCTGCTTTTGAGGAGAAGTAGAGAAATAAATCTTTGGTCAGAAGTTGAGAAGTTAGTCAGAAGTGTTACCATGCAGGGGGCTAAGCATAGTAATGTTTATTTTATTTTATTTTGTCTTTTTTACTTCTTTATTGACATGTGTGGCCAATAAAATAAAGTAAATAAAAAAATCAAATTCAAAAAAAAATTGCCACGGTTAATGTCATGAAATTGAAATCATTTTTCGAATAAGATCCAAACACCGAAAAAAAATAATCCCATATCATTTACCATTTTCTGAAAAATGATTTCTCGGAAAAATATTTTTTTATCAAATTTTTCTCCGATCAAATGCGCCTTTAGTATTTTTTTTTTTATTTTTTTGAGTCGCGTCACATGTGAACATAGATTGAAGTCCTCATTTGCAGTTGCATTAACAGCCCCTACCAAGCTCAATAGAGATTTCTAGTCCAAGTCAGACTTCGCAAGTCCCCCTCCTCGGTTCAAAGCTTGAGCGCGTAAACAATGACGTAGAAATTTCCCCATCTTCCCCTGTTTTTTTTTTCCACCCTCCCCTGCACGACGAACCCCACCAAATTCAACTAACCCTAACGCAAGTTTTGAATATCTTTATCGCAATTTTCCAATCCGCAACCCGCAAAACAAAATAGTCAACAAGAACTGATTTAATCTGCCCACTAATGTTGACTCGGGAATCTGTGGAGGAATGGCAGAGGAGGGCTCAGTTTTTCAAGCATGAGAAACAGGGGAGAAACTGAGGTCCGCACACCAGAAGCTTCTGTTCGTCACTAAAATTATTGAGAATCTTTGAGATGAAGATGCAGGGAAGGAGACAAGAAGTGGGAAGAAAATTCCTGAGCCCGCCACTAGTCTTCTTGACGAGGTGTGTCGTTTCAGATTATAACAATTCGAGTCAGCTGAATAGTCAAAGGCTAGCATGATAATAATTATTTTTTTTCTGTTTTTATTTTTTTCCCTCGAAAATAGGTTTCGAATAAAAATCCGTTTCGTAAGGCAATTTCATTTTTTTATTAATCGAGGAATGAGTTTAGAATAAAATTGAGATTTTTTACTTCTAGAACATAAATAAAAATAAGAATTCTTTTCACCACTCATTCCCTCTCTCTCTCTCGTGTTCATGTAGCCGTTCTCGTGTTCATGTAGCCGTCCGCCAATCGCCGACCACCGTTCGTTGGTTACTGCCCGTCGGCCACCATCACCTGATCGTCCCCCGCCAGTCGCTGCCCGGCTTCTGCCGTACGAGGGCCCAAAAAACATAAAAATGGTTGTCAAACACGTTTCTTTGCTCGGAAACTCATCCAAGGAATATAAATTTAAAAATCCACTTCTGACCAAAACACCTTTCAAGGATATAATGGCCTAAACTTTTTGATTTAACAAAGCAGTCCCGTGTGGACTGTGGAGGATCACCCGATTCACGTGGACGGTTGATTTGCGTGCATCCGATCAGCGAATAATCGAAAGGTTCGGGTACCCGTGTTGTAAAAATCTCTTCTTCTTCTTTTTTGGGTTGTTTTTTATTTTTTTTGTTTTGGTCGAATGAGAGCGACGTGGGATTAACGGAATCCCTGAGCAGCTTTTATATATTCCAGGACTCACACTTTCTCTTGCAGAGGGACAAGAATAACAAGAACAGAAGAGGAAGCTGCTTTCGTGGGGAGGGGGAGATAGAGCAGGGGAGGGAGATGAAGGGACATATCATTGGGAGTCCACTGATGACGAGGTCATACGAGAGCACTCCAGAGAGACCCTTCTCTGTGTCCGAACCGGTCAGTGTGCTCCAAAGCCCCTCTTCCTCGGACGGATTCAACTCCTTCAAGATCGGTATGCAACTGTCATGGATCCTCTCTCTCTCTCTCTCTCTCTCTCTCTCTTACAGACACCAGAAGTAGGAAAAGATGGTGGCTTTAGCTGTGTTAGAATCAGTGGAATTGCTAGTTCTTCTGTCCCTTGGAAAATATGTTATTAGCACAGTGAATAGTCTGCTAATCAATGTCGACTGCCCTATTCTCCCATGAGGTGGTTCTGATCTTTGCTTTATATGCAACCAGCTTTGGTAACTGCCTAAGATCTCGCGGTGGATCGGGGCTTAATATGACCTCCTAGGCTCCTACCAAGTTATGATGCTGGAAAGGAGAAATCTTAAGTTTGAATTCCATGTTTATGTGCAGATGAGGAGGAGACCTACCCGGGGCACCAGAGAAAGTTGGGCAGGAAGAGCAGCAGCTTCGCCTTCCGGGTCCGGGACCACGGTATTCACACCATGAACATATTGAGATTCACAGCACGACGAGACTCATGCACTTTCTTTAAAGATGAAACATCTTCCTTCATAGTTGAACGCTAAATTGTCGCAGTGAAGCTGGGGCCAAAGTTGTCGGAGACGGTGAAGGGCAAGCTGAGATTGGGGGCGAAGATCGTGCAGGGAGGAGGGAGAGACAGCATCTTCAAGCAGGTGTTCGGGATGGAGGAAGGGGAGGAGTTCCTCAAGGCCTCGCAGTGCTACTTGTCAACCACCGCCGGTCCAATTGCTGGCCTCCTCTTCATCTCCACCAAGAAGATTGCCTTCTGCAGCGAGAGATCCATCACCTTCCCTTCCCCTAATGGGAAGCTAGTTAGATCACCTTACAAGGTACAACTCCCAAAAGATGATCGTTTCTCCGTTCCGGGGACTGAAAAAAAATTCCTGATGGAAAACATAAAATGAGAAATGAATCAATTAACGACTGTGTCCGATCGCTGCAATCTTTGCAGGTTTTGATACCAACCGAGAAGATAAAGCGAGCGAACCGGAGCGAGAATGTGAACAACCCGGCGCAGAAGTACATAGAAATACTCACCGAGGACAACTACGAGTTCTGGTTCATGGGGTTCCTGAGGTACGAGAAGGCCTTCAAGAATCTCGAGAAGGCCATGGCAGTGGCTAATAGGATGTAGAGGGACGGCCAAAGAGACGATCTTGTTCAACTTAGTGAGATTAGCGTACTCTTCTGTTCCAGTGAAATGTGTCTCAGATGCATGCAGCATAACATCCAATTTTGTGTCGTTAGCATCAAGCACTTTTTAGATGGGTGTGAATATATATGTGACTGCTTTCTATCATGGGAAACATATTCGAATCGAACACCATGCAGTTAAGGTTGTTTCTTGAATTGTTCAAGAACAATCATGTTAGGATCCAGAGAAACTTTATTTTAACTCGAGAGATTTATTCATTTCCGCCAAAAGCATTTGGAAGAAGCATAAAGCGTGCAAGAAACAACGAGCGTAACTTACTTGACCCGTTCGTTCCACTAGCTGTCTAAAGGGTTATAAGAATGTGTTTGATCAATTTAGACAGGGAAAATTATATTTTAAAAAAAAATCCTAAACTTTTTGCATTTTTGCAAATTCAATCCTAAACCTATTTGTATAAAAAAAATATATTAAAATATTATTAAAAATCTGTCAAAGCTAGTGCCGGCGATGCCACCTAGGATGGCCAACGTTCACGTCAGTTATTTCCGGCTAATGGAATTGAATTGTCAAAATATGAAAATGTTTATTGTTGAATCGACATACTTAAAAGGTTGAGGACTGAATTAGCAAAATTACAAAAGATTTATGTTCTTTTTTTTGTCATATACAATTCTCCCAATTTACGCGTGTCATTCGCTCGAACATCGTTTCTAGTTTCTTGTTTTGAGGGATGGAATTTTCAGCTTCCGGACATGTTATTATAAATTTATTTGAAATACCATTACGAAGATCAGATTTACATAAGATAAATTCCAGTACGGATTTTATAATTGGCATTTAAAAGTCCCTTCCCTTGCGTGTTGCCTAAAATATGCCTTGCATAATCCGCATGCACTTCCGTTACAAAACACGCGCTTCATGCCTTCTTGAACATGACCCTAAACGGCTCGTCGCTCAAGGCCAAACGCAGCGTCCCACCGTCCGCATAAACCCCGACGTCCCTGCATATCACCTTGCAAGTGTCGCACACCGTGGGACAAAACACGAGCTTGTAATCCCTGTCCATCTTCTCGATCTTGAACCAGTTGCTTACGGTCTCACGTCCCGGGTTCCCCAGGACGCCGCCGCCCATGACGAAGTACTGCTCCGCTATCCCGTCGTAAGGGGCGAGCCTCCACACCGTGGACTGCACGCAGATGGTCGCTGTGTCGAACCAGATGTTGAGATCGGTCGAGAGGTGGACGGCGCCGGCGTCGGCATCCGCAGGGGAGAACCTGATGGGGAGGCCGGTGGAGTACTCACGCTGTTCCTGGACGACCGCGAGCGGGCAGGTGCCGCTCCTCGAGGCGCCTAGCGTGAGGCCGCCGCCTCGCCCGCGGAAATCCGGGAGGATGTTGTAGCCGACTCCGGTCCGGAGACTGTGGCCGTTGTCGTCGAGGACCGGGGAGAATGCATTGGATGGTTTGGGGGAGAAGGAGATGAGGAGGAAGAAGAGGAAGAGGAGAGGGAGTGGGGTGAGAAGTGAAGCTTTCTTGTCCATGGTGTGATGTGATTGATTGGTGCGGAGAAAGGTGGGTGAGTCGATATATATAGGAGTGGGATAGGATTCGGGAGAGCAGATGGTGCGAGATGGGTGAGATTGCAAATGCATTGATGTGGTCTGACTTTGACCCACGGCATGGTATTCAGAACTCACAACGAATGGAGTTAAAACGACATTGAAAGCGGGTAACTACTAACTAGTAACCCCTTAACAAGGATAACGTTAGGCCCTTGACAAGGATAACGTTAGGGACTTACGTGATAACAGGACGATTAGCTGTGGATTGAGAGTTGATCGGTTGTTGAAGGTCGGACTAATTAATGGAGGGGAAGGGCAAAGACAAAGATAATTTGCAAAAGCCTACGTTTATTATCAATCTGATTAGATATTTGTCCTTGGCCGTATAGGATGGAACCTTTCCCGATTCGGACGTGTTTCGGTCAAGCAAATGACAAATCCTCCAACCTCAACATCACGTGGGGACTTGCCATATTGAGCGGATGAGAACATCGCACACCGATCGGATTTATTGCTGTCATGTACACCAAATTCTGCGGACTTAAAGAAAAAGAACGGAGGTGGGAAAGAACAAACTTCGTCATGAGTATACGAAACGAGCATCGTAAGAAACAAATGCGACGAAAAATGCACGCTCAAAGCAGGACAAATTTCGCCTCTAATGATCCGATCTTGAGCTGTCCTTCAGCTGGCGTGTCGGGAAGGCAGATTGGAGTTGAAAACAAAACCGAATGGAATTGTTCTTATATCTGATCAATGGAAGATGAAGGAGTCCATTGCGCATTGCCCTGTGTGAATACCGATCTGGATCACCGATTCACAGGCCCACAATAAAACTAAAAAGCCGAGATAGAAAACACCATCTTCTGGGTAGTGTTTAAAATTTTGAAACCCGTAAAGGATTCTGGAGGTACCCAGTCAATGTGAATGGTAGCTGACAGTGGTCACTTGTCTCCCAATTATTAAAGCTGATCATACAGAAAACTTGTTGTAAAAAAACTGTTTATACTAGAATGCACGATAAGGGAATATGCATATGAAAAAACGTGCAGTAGCAATGAAGAAGAATCGAGAATGTATATGGACCGAGTACATGCAATTAGGAAATTTGTTGCATCTGTTTAAAATTAGGTGGTAATCAGGGAATCTGTTGCGTCTGTCAAAAAGTACAACCTCGACTATATATTAGAGATGCAAGCAATGTCAACTGAACCATTTCATGCACTTTCTCTTCCTAGTCTGATTTGCAACAAAATGAAATACCTGCTGTAAGTTGCAGTAGCTTCCCAATGTTGTCAACTGCTAATGAGCCTTGACGTAATTGACTCCAGCCTTGTCCCTTCCTTAATGCTGCAGGTGACCGGAAAGGAAGATGAGTTTCAAGACGTGGCCGCAGCATTGTAGCAAGAGAAATGGCATGAAGTACGATGTAAGTGTGGATTCGCGATTTAATACAGTAACAGCAACAAAAGGTTTAAAAGGTCTCTGTCATGATGCAGATGCAGATGGTAATGATGTTTTATTAATAGTAGTGAAAATATTGATAATAAATCTCAGCAATGACCACAAGCTGTCAGGGAGAAGAAATCTTATTCTGAAATATGAATTGCTTGATCAAGCTGAAGGACATCTGAAGAGAGCTTCATAAAAAGGAAAGTCTTTTTAGGAAGTCTGAAAGTATGAGCTAAAGTCAGAGATTAAAATCGGCAAAAGTACACTTTAGTGCCAAAAGTTGTGTACGGAGATCACTTTGATGACAAAAGTTTCAATCGGATCATTTTAGTGCCAAAAGTTATAAAAAAAAGATCACTTTGGTGCCTCCGGCCAAAAATTCCGGCCAAAATTACCACGTGGCTTTTTTAATTATTTTTTAATTTTAACTGGCATTTAAAAAAAAAAAAAGGTCCACGTTGGCTCCACGTGGACTTCAAAATTCAAGAAACAATAAAAATAAAAAATAACAGAAAATCTTTAAAATAAAAAGTTTATTTAAAATAAATTGAAAAATAAAATAAAATAATGGCAGGCGGCGGCGAGGGTTGCTGCATCCCTCACTGCCATCGCCATACCCTCGTCAGCAATGGCCGGCGAGGGTGGAGCATGGATGGCGGGGACCTGCAGCACACCATCGCCTAGGTCTGGCGGAGGGCAGCGGCTGGAGGCCGGTTGTGCCCTACACCCCCCCCCCCCCAAGCCCGGCCAGTTGCCGGCGTTGGTGGGGGCGGCAGCGGCGAGGGTTACCCTCGCCTTAATTTTTCAGTTTTTTTTTTTAAATTTTCAGCTATTTCTCAAATTATTTTAAATAAAAAATTCAAATTTTAAAAAAATTGCCACAATGAACCACTGGCGAGCCACATCAGCCGGAAATATTAATAAAAAAGTGCCACGTCAGATTTCCGGCAAAGCAAATCGAACTTGGCACGAAAGTGATCCTTTTTTATAACCTTTGGCACTAAAATGATCCGATTGAAACTTTTGGTACCAAAGTTATCTCCGTACACAACTTTTGACAATAAAAGTGTACTTTTGCCAATAAAAGTCTATCAGCGAATATTGTCCTAGCATCATTTACAATATTAAAGAGTTATCCACAAACAATTCCACACTCTTTCTAACCTCAGAAGAGGCTTTCTCTGAATCTACCCTCACAACTCCATAAAAGTCAGATTGGGTCATCCACGCAAGTGACTTGATAACTTTGAAATTCCACTTTCTTGTGTTTCTTCTGACAAATTTAAACCCAATAACTGTGTATATTCAGAACAAGCAAATAATAGTTTTGTGCTGTAATTACAGGAAAGCATTAGGGTTTCACCTATACACAATATCTCCGCTATGTGTTGATCTGCGGCAGAACCAATCAGGAAACAATTTCTCAAGAAGCTCGACCTGCTCTTCAACCTCCTCTGTAGACAGGATATTACAATCATCACAAAGTGAAGTTTGATAAAAAAAAAATTGAAGCTTGATATAAAGTAATTACAGAGCTAAAGAGCATTTACATACTTTTCTCGAGAACTTCAAAGTTATTAATTATTATCTTGTGCACAAGCTCTTCCCTTGTGATTGAAGAGCAGCCAACCGACTGGAAAACATAATTTACTGTGACAGCAATTCCATTCAAGTAAGAAAGGTCCTGGCACATTCTTGAACTTGTTTTAGTCGAAATTTGGTCCTTGGAAAGATAACTGCTCTCATTCTCCTGTGACTGTAAATGTCAAGGCAATACTGTTGGGAAGCGACAAGCATGAGTTGTCTCTAAGAGAAGTGTGCAAAAGTAAAAATAACTTCACCACAAAAATGCAAAATGAGCACATTATTATCCTTGAAAGCTTGATGGAAGGTCTACAAAAGCACCATAGATCCTGTTCATGTAATAAACTCTTAAAATTCTATGTTAAAATAATATCTACCATTAAACTTCACGTTTATATTCTTATCATACAGATTTATTCATTTATTTACTTAAGCTCATAATTCTCTGCTAAGATTCAAGTAATAAAAGGAAGATAACTTCTTTTCAATCCTGCATTTTAGCAAACAATTCTTAAGAAGCTTCATCATCATTGACCAGCTTTTTATCTTCCTATGGACCAGCGCTTTGAGGGGCACCATTTCAGCTTGTCCTAAATTTTCAACTTCTAATTGGGGAAAAGGGCAAAAGGAAAAGCTGGTTCAACTTTATCATTAATGTCATATGTAGTTCACGTCATAAATGCAAGTATACAGACAGGACACAAACCTACAGCCTTGCCAGATATTAGACTTGGCCTCGATGCTATGTCTACAAAGAAATGAGAGTGAAGCAAACCCACCTGATTTGATACCGCTGCAAAACCTGAGAGATTCTTTTCTTCCACAAACTTCAGAGAACAGGGTCTATAATCATGGACATGCTTGGAGGTCTCTGATCCATCCATGGAACTTTTATCGCCTTTCGGGGAAGAGAAGTTCAGAAACCTTTTTGCAGGCTTCTGACATGACTGACATTGTTTGCTAGTCATTGATTTAATATTGTTGTCACAACCAGATATTGATCTCTTTGGTGTCATCTGTGCCGGTGTGGAAATCGTTAAATTTCCAGAAGATGAAGAAAACCTGACTGCAGGACTTTCCTTGGTGATGGGGTCAACAGATGAGCATGGATAAGGCGATTCAACAGAGGGAACGATGAAGGTGGATCTGCGACAACTAGAAGAAACTTCGTCCTCTGTAATGATATTGTGGTTGATCTCACCTATAGGTTCAGCGCATATGCCATTTAAGTGTCCCCCTTGTCTTCCTTGCAATTCCTGATTGGTAGGCTTGGTGCATGAGGAAGAAGAAAAGGTAACTGGTGATGCTAAAAGTTGAGTATTCTCTGATACAACAACCTTCTGAGAAAAGTGTCTGCTGAAAGACTCAGGTAAACCAGATGCCACTGACAATATTACACCACCAGAAACTGTTGACTGATGGAGGAACACAGAATCTCCAAGAGTATCTTGGATGTTGATGATCTGATTTCCTTGGTGAAAAGGCCCAGGTAAAATGGCCTCTGGAACAACAGAAGCCTGGTGGAGGACACAAAAAAATAGTTGGTGAATGACCAGATGTGCAACTCTCCATTTTTTTACCAGAAGTTGAATGAGCACATAAAGAAAGTCAATACCAGAAAAAATTATACAGTACACTCAACCTGACATACTGATGCAGGAGCACAATCCTATTTTAGTAGTTTTAAGTGTTTTTCTCCTTTATTTAGTCTTTTCTCATATATTTTAGGTTTATAAGTGGTGATGTGAGTATTTAATTCCGCTTGATCAATGAGATTATAGGTAGTTAATTAGATCAAGGGTTGAGATCACCTTACGTTCTTAACCCTAGTATAAATAGATCTTTATGTCTCTTTGTCATTAGTTTTGCCTTATTCGAATCAACTCTATTTTAGCCCTGTATTGTTCCTTTTGCTATTTTTTACTTCTCCGACTGCATCAATTTGTATTAGAGCACTTTTTCAGGGTTTTCCCTACATCACATACACCATTGTATAATCTAGCATAAAAGCAATCATTCTACAAGAAAAAGGAAACCTTGCCACAAATGCTAATGAAATTGTAGTTCTATTTCAAAGCAATAATGACTCAAATAAGGAGCTAACAGAAGCATTTTGTTTATACTGCCATCTTATTTGATCAAGTCAACCCATTGTCCTTAGTAGAGTCAGAAGAATATATAATCAAGTCAACCGATTGATTTATGTTGTGGGCTAAAGCTCTCTTAGTCTCTCAAAATGTCAAACCTATAAATGCAGCATAATTTGTGAAAGGACTTCAGTTCAGACGATATGGAACTTTACTTCTCATTCCCGACCAAGTCAATAGAGTAAAACCACCATCAATTTGTTAAAAGCTTGTCTCATTCCATTTGTCAAAAGTTTGTCTTATTCAAATGGCTTTTCACAGTGATCTTAAACAAGAATTACAAGAAAAGGACAGTAGTACCTCCGGATGGTCAGTGAAATAATCAACAAGCCTCAACATGAAAAGTTCCCGCAGTTTCAGAAAGCCAGATTGTTCATGGCGCATCTCTACGGCATCAAGTTGCACTGTGATTTTCATATCTGGCCTCATGCATAAGGTTTTCTTATCATATATAAGGAGCTTCTCTATCTGTATGACTTCAGGAAGTATGTATTTAATCTGTGCAAGATGGCTGTATAGAAATTTGCTGAGAGAGAGAGAGAGAAGACATTGTCAGCAACTAAAGAAAATATGCACTGAGAAGAAACCAAATAATAGTTGCTATAAAATTCTCGCACATTCATCAAATTCCTCCTCCTTTTGACCGGAAAGAAAAAGAACCACTTAAGGGACTACAGTATAAAACTACACTAAAATCATCAACATCAAGTAGACAAGATAACATGCTCAGCACATTCAGAACTTCAATCACAACAGCCTAGACTGGACAAAAACCCGTTTCTAACATGACGATACGCGTGAAGGTGATATATTGCTAAGCAATTACCTTTTCGTAAGAACTTCCACCTGAGCACTGACATTCCAAAACGTGGGAGACTTCTTACACAGATTAAGCAACCTCAGCGAGCAGGTCATGTGATCAAAGAGCTCCACAATTGTCTCGTACCTAAAGCTAAAAGAAACATCACCATCATCTTCACTACATAAAAAAATAATAATAATAATACAACACATCATCGACAGAACAAGCAAAAGGCATCGTCTAGGTCCTTACTTATCTGCGACTTCAGTCTGGCTTAGCAGAGGCTCGCCGATCTTCCGAGGCGTCTGCAACGCAAACTCAGATTCTTCCGAGCTCGTTACCATTCCGCTCGTCTCGCATTTCTTCTGATCCATCGCTAAACCGCGATTCTACAGAACCGGAGCTAATCGAAAGCGAAACGATCACAAATTGCGGAATACGTGGAAGATTGAAGCGAAGAGGACCTGCCCGATGGGGAGAAACCCTAGGTTCTGCCTGATCTGAGTGAAGAGAGAGACTGAAGTCGTGAAGTGGAAGAGAGGGAAAAGAAACGGAGATTCTTTGAAACTGGTTTTTATCGGACGAAACTGCCCTGGCCCGACGATCGTAGAGACTGACGGTATACCGTTATGCTACGCGCACTCCTTTTTCTACTTCCGCCAGGTATATTTCTCGACCGTTGCGACGCACTTTTGCTAATGGACATCAACGGATTTGGGCCATCATGCGCTGACCAGGCCCAATAAGTTTTATCCGGTGCGATGGTGTGTCCACAACATCGCTAGCGCTACCAGATTTTAGAGGCTTTATCCGGCTGGCGAGGTCGCCGGGGCTCAGATCTACCCTCTTTGAGGGTTGCGACCAACGGGAAGGATTTCGGAGCCTTCGTCCGCCACTCGCATACAATCGCTGACCAGCAAGCGGAGAAGAAGACGAATAGTAGAATAAGAAAAAATTAAAAAAGGAAAAATACATAGAAATAAAAAAAAAAATGCAAAATGGCATTGTTTCACATAAGATCGGACAGGTTGGCTATTAGCCATGTCACGTAGAATGACAAACGCTGATTGGATCGCTATGTCAGCTCCAATCTAAATTGGATAGCTTAACTACATTGAAAAATTATCGAAAGGTTTAAGATTTCATTAGTTGAAATGAAAATTTTATAATTGAATTGATGGCCGCACATAAGTTTATGGCTTTATGAACAATTTTTCCTAACTTTATGAAAAGATCATATAAATATACCCCATGACCAAAATTTAGTAATTGTTTGTATGATTGATGACATCGGACATTCGGCTGAAGTTTGCTTTTAATAAAATGATCCTTTTTTAATCAATGTATGTTGAATTTTTGTGTTTAGCTTTTTGGCAATCCACGTGTTACGAAGAGGAGGAGAAGAAAAAGATCGGCTCAACTTTTTTGGTCAAAAAAAAAAAACAAGGAAGTCAACCTTACAGCACCATCCGCGTCGGACAACGACTCAGAAAGGCACGCCACGTCAGCATGAATTTTGGTTTTTTTTTTGGGGGGGAGGGGGGGTGAAGTTTAGGGTGCGCATGAAATCTTGCCGGAGTCAAGAATGACTTCTGGCAAGAAAGTCATTTTTTCAGCTTTTGCTTTGAAGTGGAAGTTGAATTTTCAGCTTCTGCTTCAGAAGTTGATTTCTGATAGAAAAATGCATTTGATAACAATTAAAAAAGACGATGTTCGAAACATTATGAAAAAAATGTTTCGACCGTTGGCAAGCCGTGGCCGGCGGCCGGTGGCGGCGGCTACCGGCGACCGGTGGTGGAGGCGACCGGCGGCGGCAGCTGACGACCGGCTAGTCCCTCAAGAATGACTTCTCAAGAGGAGAAGTGAAAATTTTTTACTTCTCAAAATCACTCAAAAATCTTGCCAGAAGTTATAAATCTTGCCAGAAGTAGAAAATATTGCCATAAGTCAATTTTTTTACCAAACGAATTTCTACTTCGGCAGTATTTTTATCAAACGAATTTCTCTGCCAGATCGACTTCTGGCAGGGAAATTGAGAAGTTGGCAAGATTTCATACGCACCCTTATTGATATCTTGATTTTTTTTTTTTGGTCGAATTAATATGATTGCCGTGGAACGGATCTTCCATGAGGACCACACGTGGCACTAACTTCGGCCATCCAGCTGGACCCTGACTTTGATGGAGCGAGACGAGATTTGCAACAGCAAGGTTCTGCAAGCACGTCGCACCTCCTTCCACGTGGCAATATTACTATGGCCGTCCACTGCGTTCGAGTCAACCTTCCGGAGGGACACAGAATTCCAACCCTCCCCCCAGGGCCCCCACTGGGCCCACCCCACCATTAAAAAAAAAACTGAAAACTAAAAACTAAAAACCTCAATGATCACGAGCCCTGTCGCTGTCTGGCTGCAAAAGCCACGTGACGTCAGCTCATGGCCTAAAACGGTAATTTCACCTGGAAGATCCGAACCAACGCCCGCCACGTGTAGCATCGACGCCTGTCGCGCTCCGTATCGCTCATTATCATAGCATTATTCGCAAAAATATCACCGTCCTCTTGCGAATTGACCAATCGGAGCCCGGTTTCAGATCCGCTCGAGCAGGCAGCGCAGCAGTGACGTCATGGACCAGTCTAGCCACGTGTGCGTGTACGTGGAAGGACGGAAAGCGTTGGGCGGTGGCCAGGTGGCGTGTATACGTCGGGTTCAGGGCACAGGTGGGCCCCCCCTACCGCAAAGTCCCCGAAACGTGGCTGGAAGATTTTTTGGTCGCGAGCGACGTGTTGGTTTCACCAAAAAGCAAGCGATTGGATCCTCTTCCTTCCCCCGGCTTTATTCCTTTGTTTCGATTGAAGATTGTTGGATGCTCGTAATCTGGTCGAGATTTGTTTGTTGCTTGGACCCGAATTTGTCGTCACGTGATGAGAGCGCTCGACGATAATCATTTGCATTGCAAAAGAGTTTTTTACCTTTGAAATTCACAATAATAAAATTCACGTCAGTCGCCGCTATATATTTATTTTCTAAAATGTCACGCGTAAAATTTACTAAAAATCAAATCACTCAAACTTAGTAACATAATTTTTCTAAGAATGGGCGATTTGGTCTTTTCAATTTGAAGTTTTGCTTAGAAGTATGTGAATAGTATTTAGAAGAATAAAAGCATGCATGTAAATAGCCATCGGATCAAAAGTGATATATATATTTATTTATTTTCCACTTTATAAGAACAAACCAGAATGCATAAGTTTGAAGTCATTGCTTCAAACTTTTGACCCAATTCATGAAATTAATTAGTAGAATATTCCATAAACATGAAGTTTACGTACTTTGGG
The DNA here is from genome assembly GCA_021437785.1 of Rhodomyrtus psidioides. Lineage (NCBI taxonomy): Eukaryota > Viridiplantae > Streptophyta > Magnoliopsida > Myrtales > Myrtaceae > Rhodomyrtus > Rhodomyrtus psidioides. Next base: position 3,115,387 of record JAILYB010000015.1, on the reverse strand, counting down.
CTGGACGTCCTCATCATTAAAAGGAAAGAACCAACAAATATTTAGGGCGTTGCAATTGGATGTCATCGTTATCTAGCTTTGCAACGTGCATTTTGTGGCAGTACAAAAGTTTAATGATGTCTTATGAGACGGGATAAACATATGATAGTCCAAAATAACTCTCGATATCTCTTTAATTACATTGAAAAGTGAGTCATATAACTGTAGGAAATTGGCAACCGACTAATCACTTGTGGGGAGCCAACAACACATCATACTATTGACTAATGAACCAGCGACGCGTAATCATATTAGTCAGATGTTGTTGACGAAGAGAAAAGAAAGAGTTGTGATCGTTTCGAACTCGATCGACCTTGCTAAGAGGTAGTCATTTAGTTTACATATTGGTTTTATATAGCCTTTTACAAAAATCGAGAGTGAATTATTGGAAGAGGTGAATCAAATTCAGCGTTTGGGAAAGATTGCACCGCAAATGTGTGGGTACATCTTTCTGGTTTTATAGCATCAAAACGAACGTTGTGCTTGGTGGGGCCTGTTGATGTATTTGGCCATGGACTCCCACATGCAAGACACGTGTCCAGCAAGTGGGTCGTGTTCCTCACTAATCATTGCTATTCCCGCCGAACAACTCGGGACCTCGCCACGTGTCGGTTTTACTGCTTCTCTCCCGTTGCGGCACGAAATGTCGAGAACAGGAAATTTGACCTGGGTTGGCTTGTCGTTCACCGACAGTAATTTTGAATCAGAGACACTGTTGTTAACGGTCGAGGATGGACAACTGGTTTTCTGAATTTAGCGCAAGAAGAAATATTTTCCATGCATGTCTATTAACTTTACGAGTGTGGTTATTAACTATGTAATTTGTTTTAATTAGTAAGTCGACTTGTGTAATAGTCTGGTTTCGTTGTTTTTGGGAAAATATGGTCATATAAGATTATTAGTCGAGTTTTATATTATAAAAATATGTTCATTTCTCATGAACTAAAATGCTTCCAACGTGATTGAATCTGTCTCGTTCGTCAATTTAGTAATTTGCCGCATGCGAGATTTTAAGAAAGCCTGTAGGCAAAGACTCTTTGCTGGGTTACTTCAATTTTGTGCTGTTAATATGTGCTTTGGATTTTCTTTTTGCCCATTATTAGAGTCTTTTTTTTTATTATCAATTATTGTATCATATGCTCAAATTCATAGGCATCCGAGTGTGCTTATGAGGATTGTGGTCTAAATTACGCAACAAATTAAAAGATCAAATAATGGCGAAAATAATTTGACCCAAAAAAGAATAATCGTGAAAAAGATAGAAACTCACAATGGCTGTGTAGTTAATGTCAAATTCCGTGGGATCACGAGGGGCGATTTAATTCTAAAATGTTCATATTTAAATATTTCGACACTCTCATTCATGCGTAGGCTGTATTTTAGTCTAAGACATGGAAATATATGATGAAAGAGAGTAAGAGAGAGACAAATAAGAGGCTATTAGCAGCTATTTTAAAACATTAAACTGTTTGATGAATGCGCGATTTAATATTTAAGTATTTCGACAGTTATTAATATTAACCATTTTGCCAATTTTATTCCTGTTATCCTCATAGAAAGTAAATGCAAACAAAGGGAGATGAGTTTGAGGGTGCATTTGTTCTCTGAAAAATGTCACGATAAAGAAAATATTTTTCGCTAAAATCATTTGTAAATAATTTTTTTTTTGGGATAGAAAATCCATTTTTCTCTATTTTAAATATAAATATTTTCGTTAAATGCAAATTGATTGATAATAACTTTCACAAAAAAAACAAATTTGCGAAATAATTTTTTCTCGTATTAACACAACCTCGGTGAAGTTTATAGGATGGAGACTGAATTTTTTTCTTTTTTCTTCCGGCTCATTGGAGATGTGACGGGTTTTTTTTTTTGTTTTTTTTTGGTCGAAATGTGACGGGGTTTTGACTAGGTAAAAACGAAACGAGGAAATAGATCCCTCCCTGAATATGACTGTGATGGGAACAGAGGAAAGGGAAATGAAAAGGACGTGAAGAAGATGAAACGGTAGAGAGAGAGAGCGAGCTGCGAGCTTTAAAAATGGTGGCGGGTGGGTCGTCGCCACTATGTCATTGGATTACATGGGTCTCCTTCCGCTTTAAGATAAGAAAAAAAAATATTGCGTCCCCTCAACTATCAATCCATTTTTCTATTCCCCCTGTCAACAGTGCGATCGGCGAGTGAAAAGCAGTTTCCTTTTTCGAACATTGCGATTGCTTCTTTGGTCGCGACAAGGTGGTTCTTGTTGGGGTTCGTCGCTGTTGGAGCTCCGGCATTCTCTTGAGGTAGTGATGAAAGAAATGTTTCAACTTTCAAGGCCTTGGCATGCATAACCATAGATGTTCGCTGCTCCAATAAGAAAATAGGTTTAGTTGTTTGTAGAAATGCTTAGCTATGTAGTTACTTCATCGATCTCTGGTTTTCTTGCTCTTTCCGCTTTTGGGGTTGCTGCATTTCGTCCTGGTGTTCACGTTGATTAACATTTGATTCTTAGTTGTCTGGTGGATTTGCAAAGAAGAAGCTCTGTTCTTGTCTCTTCTACGTGGGAATGCTTCCGGAGTTGATGAACTGAGAACTTTCTTGCTTTTGAGTTCGTCATGCTTTTTTGTATGTGTCTCTGTGTGTGTGTGTGTGAGAGAGAGAGAGAGAGAGAGTCTGTTCTAAATGTTAAACTCAATCTTTTCACAGGTTAAATTGAATCAGTTGTGTTGTCATTACAGATATACCAAGCTTCAAGATATGGGATGCTTGGTGTCAACACCGGAGGATAATGGTGGTAAGAGAAGGATGCCACGAGACATTGGGGAGGTCTCCGTCTATGTTCCGGGTCTCCGGATTCCTAAACCAGTCGATTTTTCTCAGTTACTGGGTAGCAATATATCGAGGAATTTGGTGCAACTCCTGACTGCTCTTAGGACCCGCATAGCCGTGCTGGCCGGTGAAGGAGCCCCTACAGTCAAGAGATTGACGAGAAAAAGAGCCACTCAGCATGGTCTACCCTGCAACACATTAGCCTTTTTATTCTTTTTATTTGCTCTTTCACCATCAATTGTTTATGGTCTCAATTTGTCAACCTACTCATGAATTTCTTACAGGAGGTTCAACTTTGACTGATCTGCAGCAGGCTCTGGAAGATTACTTGCCCGTACTCTTGGGATTGGTCAAAGAAGGTAAATGTCAAATAGTTCGGTGCTCTTGGAATGTGCGCAATCGATGAGAATTGCTGATCTTATTGGCAATGTCTATGTCATAGGAAACCATCTGATGCACAAAGTACACTTTGTTTGGTTTAATCAGGAGGATGAAGCAGAGGTCAGGAACTAACTGTGTGTATTCTTGTTTTGGGGTGCCATGATAGGCTATGGTGGATTGATGTGAGCTATAATCTGCAGGAAACCACAATATCTAATGCTTGGTACGAGGTTTTGTCAGTTTTGCATATGATGGCAATGGTATTGCTGCTACAAGCTAACATAATGCTCCTTCTAAAGACATCAACTGATGGCATTCAGTCAAAAGTCTCAGAAGGTTGTACTACAAGATTCCGGTATTCACTGAAAATTTGCATTTGAACGCTTCAATGATTTTATCTGGGTGGATGGGAGAAAATGCAGTGGGGTGTACTTTCCTCTTCTCGTTGTTCTCCTATGGTTCATAAATTATAGTTATACATCATCAGATCAGTAGGAATTAATCCAGATGTTAGGGTACTTGAACGTTTCTGTCCATTTTAATTGGTCCAAAAGGTGGTTGAGATGCTAAAGATTCTGCACTGTGTCTGTTAAGCACTTACCAGAACGTAAGAAAGGAAGATTTCAGTCTGGTCTCATACTGCCTTCATCAGCACCATGAGAAGCAGCTTGTAGCGTACGTAAATCAAACTACCTAAAAAAGCTTCAGTCCCTGGCATAGCGACTTCTATGCAGTTATGTTTATCATAGAGAACTACAGTCGTTTTAGACAGGTTTCATCAGGCTTTTGAACTATACTGGGCCCCTGGGGAGCTCCGTCATTGTAGGAGAATACCCTGGACAAAAGGTCATCAATAGGTTACAATAAAAGAATGCGGAGACAAGGAGCTAGATCTTGTTTATTTGGACAGGGACACCACTGGAACTTTCAGCATAGGTTACCTGATTTAGGCATGAGTTATGGGGATTAGACACTGTGAGAATTAACAACAGAAATGATTTTAAATTCCGGATGAAAGAAAAAAGATGGGAGGAAGCTTCGCTAGAGGACAGCTTGTGCATATTCGAAGTCCAACTAAAGTTCCAAAAGGACAAATTTAGTTATGGGATCATAGTGATAAAGTATTCTGATATTGTCTACTGGCGTTTGATTATTATATTGTCATACAACTGTTAGGCTTTTTCTAACAGATCTCTCACTTATCATCTGTTTTCTTTCTTCCTTTCCTGATAGTATGTTTGACCTCCTCCCTATCTCTCTGCCACAGAATGTAGGAGAGCGTCTGTTGATGTTTTCCTAAAAGCAGCTGGGTTCTTGGACTATGCAGTTCGGCATGTTCTTCCGCAATTCCCTGCTGAACTCAGGTTTGTAGGCAAACATTACATGAATACACAGCTTTATGGGCTGTGAATGTGTACGAATTATGTTGATGGTTCTTTCGCGTCTTAGGAGAGAGTTACCGGTAGACCTTCAAGACGGAGTTCTTCAAGCACTTTGCCTCCAAGCGCTGGGGCAGGTATTCCATTTATTTTCCTGAGAAGATGCAGTTTGGGTTGCAAGTTGCTAATGCTTAATAACTTTAGATCAACGCTCATCATTGAAGTGTTTTTCTACTTCAGAAAACCTGCATTCACATAAATTTCTGAACTTATTGTAAAGGAGAATAGTGTTAAGGGTAATGTCTGGCAGTTCAGATAGAGATTCGGTGATCTGTATATCATCGACAGGGGCTAAAACCCTTCGAAACCTGATAACAGTTTGAGTGCTTTATGCGAGATTTCTATAACAATTATATGTGAACTCAAAGATTTAGTGAATTCGTGGACTAGGACTATTAGAGGATATTCCTATGACAACTGTCTATGAACTCAAAGATTTGTGTGTGGTAAGAAATCTAGTATGGTGCTTGTTCAGATGATCTCTTTTGCCTGTTTGAAGTGCTCTGGATTTCTGAAGGATATCTCTTCCTTAGGTATTAGTTGCGTAATTGTTTTTTCCACTCGTTTTTTATTGTGTGCTATTTCACTCTTAAGTTATTGGATAATTTTGCAAGAACTGATTTAGGCTGCTGATATTCAACTTGGGATGGCTATAGACAGTTCCAAAGCTACTCTAGCGGTGAAGCGTAGGCTTGCCTGCGAGATGGTAAAATACTGGCAGCAGGTAAGATCTGCCAGCTTTGAACCAATTGCTTAGAGCCCTGATAGAATCTGACAGTGATGTTTGCTTCATTTTTTGACTTCTTCTTGATATGTTTGTATTCTTTGATTTGGGCGATGGTGTCTGACTTATGAATGGGCTCCTCAATGCTCATTTTTGCTTTAAAGGCTCAAGAAAATCTCGTGAACTTTCCATTAATGAATGGTTGGGGAGAAAAGCACCGTCAATATGTTAAATGGAAGTACGTTGAAGCAAAGGTAATTGGCATGATTTCTCCTGCTTAGCTTTTTTATCCCTTTGCTTGATGTTGTGCATATGCGTCACATTCACTTTCAGGACGAAAGGGATCATTATCATACCAAATCTTTGGTGAATTATTCTAGGTTGAATCAGTTGACTGTTTAATTTCATTCAGCATGAACATTCTGGGTTTTTCGTGGACTGCTACTGTTCCGCAATATCTTTAATATGCATTCCACGACCCATGCATCCAAGCTATGTTCATTCCATCACCTTTAAAGCCGAACTTCTCAGACAATATTATTAGTTTGAAAATGTTATTATTCTGATTTACCACGCACAAGGACAGGCTTCCTCATCTGACTGGAGGTCTCATCAGGAGGCACCAGAGGAAAAAATTGCTCTGATCATTAGAACTGTGGTTGGTTCTCAGCATTCATTATCTTATGGACCTTCAAACAAAGATTATCAAGCCAGTGTTTCGAAAATCGCAGTTCCATTGCCTTTTTGCACAACCAAAGAAAATAGCTGCCTATTCAACGCATAGACTTCGGTTCAGTGCTTCATATCGGTAATCGACTAGGCATGAAACAAGGTGATTGCTAGTTGATTCCATTATCGTTTACTGTTATTTAGGAGATACTAAGTTAAGCATGCCAAACCAGAGACTAATTAGTTTATTTGGGAACATCTAGGAAGAGAGAAATTCAGGTCGAAATAGGCAGATAAAACCCAACATCACAGATTGCTCATTCTGCCATCTCTAGGGGGCATCACATTTCATATTGCTTCGTCTAGAATAATCTTCTCAATGCCAACATATTTCCACCAGGCTGCAGCATATTATTTCCATGGTCTGATACTCGACGAGGGGAAGTCCCACGGAATGGCAGCAGCTGCTTTGCAGGTGGCGTTGGAGTCTCTCGAAGAAAGTAAGAAGCTTTCCGAGGCATTCGACGCCACACCTCCGCTGTCAAGGTGACAAATTGAAAATTTTCCTTTCCGTTGCTTTCTGTTTAGTTTTCTTGTTTTCTCAGCGAGCAACCGGAATTAGTTTGTTATCTCTAGTTGGGAAACAGAACCTAACAACTTCTCTTGCTGCAGGAACCCACCGCTTTGGGGAACCACAAAGTACATCTCCGAGAAAATCCCGAAAAATGCTTCCGTCAAAGTGCGGATAAACAGAGATCTGTACTCCCAGGATAAGTAAGTCCTTCTCCTCTGCCTAGAGAAAATGTGAAAGGATCTCGACACGAGCAAAACCGATCGATCACACGCGTTTCTGTCATGAAGCAGGACCATGGAGGGCGCGCCAACATTGCCCGATTTTGCTTTGGCCTTAAAACCCGACGAATACCAACTCCCTTCAGTGCATAGTTGCTGGAATGAGGAGAAGACAGGGAGAAGCAGGCTGGAGGCCAACCAGCACAAGGGCACGAGATGAAGTGTTACATTATGGCGTTCAGCGAACACAAAAAGACAGCTGCGGAACTCAGATGTAGGGAATATACAGAAGAAGCAAAGCAGATCGTTGGAGAAGTTCACTCGGATCCAATGACGGCAAATTTTTCTCGATTAAGTTTCGGTTTTGCTGCATGTTTTTGGCTCTGCTTTTATTATGGCCACAGCCAGTTCAAGAGAGAGGCCTTTGAAACTGTACAAATATCTGTGCAAGTGTAATTTGATTCAGACTCCGGTGGGGAAGTAGTGTGCGGCCTTCTCTTCTCAACCGAGCAATGTGTGTTTTACTGTCAAGTTCAGTCGAGTGGAGAATTTAGCCTGTGTATTATTGACTGTGAAAAGGATCAGAGAATTGCGAGTGAATGAATGTGAAGAACGGACGAAGTTGCATATATCATAATATGGGTAGGTAATGCCGTTGCAGAATGCAGAGTTGGATTATGTTGTATGACCAACATTTTTCTTTGGATCAATCATTGCTTTTTTTCGTATATTAATAAATCGTAATGAAAATGTATGCTGAATATCCACCTTTTTGTTACTTGACCTATTGATTTTTTTTTTGTTCCAATTGTGTTTTTAATCCTTAAATTATAGAGTCAATCCTCTGCTGGCCATCGCTGGGCCTCATCAATGGTCGGTGGAGGTCGCCCTTGCTAGGCAGGTGAAAAGGCGCCCTCGCTTGGGTTGACAAGGGCGAGGGCGACCCTCGCTCGACACCGGCAAGGGCGAGGGTGGCTCTTGCCCGATGCCGATGATGGCGAGGGGGAGAAAAGGGGCAAAATGTAAACGGAAAAAAAAGTAAAAAAGGAAATGCCTAGAAAAGTAAAAAAAAAATGTCGCGACCTAAAAAATTCGTGTTTGAATTTTAGGTTAATGGATTACCAGATTAATTAAATGAATTAACTAACCTAGTCTGAGCTCTCCCAAGCTCTACCAATTCGCAACTTAGGTTTGAATGATTTTTAGTTTTGGAGCCGCCACTAATCTTTTTTGGTAGGTGGATTAGATACCTAAATAAAGTACGGGAGAATACTTTATTTTCTGCTAACCAGAGATTTAGGTTCGAGGACTTGATTATGTTAATTTTTTCAATTAACACCCTTTCGGTACCATTCTTGTGACAAATTTCCTTGATTGGCAAATTCCATTGATTTCACTTTAAGATCGAGGTGCAATTCATTTTTTTGGGTTTTCTTGGATTAAATGAATGCCATGCAAAATGCGACTAGATGACATGCAAAGATATGAAACTACATGACATAAGAAAAGGTGACCATGCATGATGATTCTTGAAAAATTTAATTTTAATGCAATAAAGAATGTAAATTCTAATCTAAATGACATGCGATATGGTGATGCATGAGCTTAGATGACATGGCATAATAATGCATGAATGACGGGCAATATGCATGAAATATTTTGAAAGTTGAATTTTGATGCAAGGAAAATATGAATCCTAGCTACATGTCACAAAAATAGATGAATTATGCTAATGAAATGATAAAATGCGTGACAAATTAAACTATATGAAATGCAAATGGGGTGTCATGACCTTTAATGAATTTTCAGTTTTTTCATGAATTGGTTCGACAATTAACACAAATTGATTAATTAAAATCCAACTTATATTAAGAGTCTTTTAAATGTGAATTCTGAAAAAATTCATTTAATGTCACAGCATGATGATTTTTTGTTGTGTTTTCATGATTTTTGGTATTTTTGTGTTTTTTATGGAAAATGAATCAAATAAAGATATAATAAACCTTGAGCATAATACACCTTAAATTCCGAATTTTCCGATGAATTCGCTTCGTACCCTGGGGGACGGGTCAGAAGGTAATTTATTCACGTCGTGCCCTGGGGGTCGGGTCAGATAGTGAATTTAAAAATTTGTCAATTCGGTCTCAAAGTTATGAGATATGTTAGACAAATTGGTGTGCGGATGACGTCGTACCTTGGGGGTCGGGTCAGATAGTCATCACGAATGCACATAATTCCGAGGGACAAGGCACATGGGAGCATGTATTATACTCAAGGTAGATTATAAAATTATTTGATTTAAAATTTCAAATGATGATCTTCGGCCAACTAGGGTAGGTGCCGAAAATTTAAAGGACATAAGGTCCTATCCGCGAAGGATTATATCTTTTAAACTTAGAAAATTATCTCTCGAGATTTGAAATGAATATTCAGATAATTCTCCAAACATAAAAGATATGACCAGAATTTTAAAGGGTTCCAATTCCTCACAAGGTAATATTGAATATTCTAAAAGATGTGCACAATAATTTAAGATAGCAATCAAGGTTCGGAATATATCACACTCAATTGGAATACCCATGACTAAAAAAAAAAAAAATGCACAAGTTCAGACGTAACTCAGGACATGCACGATTTGCCCCAATTTTCAGCAAGTCAGATTTGGCAAATAAACCCTTGAAATGATCTGAAAATATGCATAATTTTCGCAGGGGATATGTTTCAAATTTGAAGTTCAGATCAATTATCCCCTTTTGCAAATTTCGAGAACATGCACGATGCACCCATCAATATTATTGTTGTTTAAGCCCACAATCAATCAATCTGCATGAATTAAATGGGATAAGAAGCTTCAATACAAAGCAAAATCCGCATCACACGCATACTCAATTTTTGACAAGGAGTATCAGGACATCTTTTTTTTAAAAAAAACTTCGAAGTCAAATGGTTTCACATGGATCGAATTTTGCAATTTCCTTTTACGCACAAAGAAGATCATTCAATCTTAGCGAACTGGTAACGAATATTTGCAACATAATGAGTTAGAATTGCTCGTTACCTAATTTGAACTTTGCTTGAAAGCTTGCGCACCAAGTTCTGGGATGGATCAATCGACTACGATACACACGAACTGTGATGATGCTTGCGGGCTGACTTGCTCTTGATCGAGATGACGGATGAACAATCTGTTTTAGCGGAGAAAATTCACAATCACGGCCACAATTTGAGTAGAAAATTAACCTGCTTTGTTGTCCCTTTGTGCACGTGTATGGATGAAGATTCCAAAAGATGACCAGAACCCTTTTGCAAGCCTTTATTTTGTCTTTTATCTGGACTAGACAACATCACCACTGGACGGTGAGGCTTGGTTGCACGAGAAGAATGACGATCAACCCTTTGACAGTGGACGGTCGACCTTGATCATATGCGCACGATCGAAGCTTCGTCAGTTGAGGAGTATCTCGAACGTCCAGAGTAGTCAAACTCGTTGGTCGGTCAAAACGTGGTTGGCGCACAACAGAAGAGTGATCGGCGGCGAGGCGTTCGACGAAAGGAGGCGAGACTCAATCAAGCTTTGAGTTGGAGAGGATTGTCTCGACTGACGGGGGAGACAATTGAACTCTCAGATTTTTTTCGACTCACGTTCTGTTTTCCCTATATGCTGAGAATGATAGGAACCGATCCCTTCAACGTGAATGAGGCCTTCATATATAAAGAGCTAGAGTTAGTAGTCCTAGTAGGATCGGGAGCTTACTTGAACCGTTGGATCAATTATCCTTGCTTGATTAGGACTTGATTATGACCGTTAGATCAATAGAGTCCACATCCATTAGAGTTCTGGTTAAGATGAGAGTCCTAAACCGAATGAGCTCTTGAATTTGGTGAAATCCTAATTCACTTAGGGTTATAAAATTCGGCCAACTAGGAGGAATTATGGGGCGTAACTGAACGTGGGCTTACCTTAATCTATTATCATGGATAATTAATTAAGGGCCTCTCTTAACCATGCAACTAAAATGAGGCTGAATTCAATTCTTAAATTAAGGTCCATGCCCCTAAATAATTCGGTACAATCTCGTGGGCTAGCCCTGGTCGAAATTCCCAATTGAATCATAGGCTCATCTCAATTTTTTTTGTATTCAGTCAAGGCCTCACGATAAACAGTCAATCGTGAGCCTTTGTTAAACAATTAACTTTGAAATATATCCCATCGACTCAAAAATTCGGCACTCGCCTTGTGGTCGAAAATTGATGATGAGTCCGGTCCGAATGCTCGCCAAATTAAATTCAATCAACTCACTCTTTGCAAACGCATGACATAAAATAAATATGCAATGCATGAGGATTTATTTTTGCGAGAATTATTATTAACTCTCATTTTATGAATAGATTTTCTAAAATCAAAATTTAGGTGTCAACAAAAAATGAAAAAACTTAAAGAAAAAAAGAATTTTGTTTTCACCAGGATATCCTTTTTTCGATAATCGGAATAGTCATATGCTCGTCGGTTGGCCAAAAGTTTTTATTTGAGATGATTTAGCCACGTCATACATTTAGTAGAAAAAATATCCATTTAGGCCTTTTATTTAAAAAAATGAGATCAATTTTTATCTTTATTTGAATTTTTTTTTCTTTTATCACGCATGGCACTTGCTATGCTTGAATGTTGACGTCCATAGCAAAATCAATGATAAAGAGATCATGTGTGAAGCCCAAATTTGAGGGTTAATTTACGAAGTTTTGTACCATTCCCTTTCTTCATTTGTTTTGCAAAAAATAAATAATTTAAATTTTTTTCTTAAAAATAATTGCTTGTATATAGATTACAAAAATGAATAAATGAATTTCTAAAAATATTCATTTCACTAATTTACGTCATAAAATAAGAACTAATCAATCTCATAGTTACCCCTGATCAATTCGAGAGGTCGCTTGAAGTAATTACGAGAGCCCGGAGGATTCATCTTCATCACCCACCGGAGCCACCGCAATCCACAGTCCTAGTCGTGCTTGTTAAAAATTATAAAATTGATTAAGTGGGCCGACCAAGTAAGTAAGAAAGTTGGTCTTATCTAGTGAGCGTGCATGCACTAGGCTCAGTGAGCTTTGAATAAAAGAAATGAAAGTAAGATGAACTTCATCTTGTCTAGTAAAGTGGGCTTCGTTGCCATCCATGAGCTTGTTATTCTTATCTGATATAGTTATATTGGATGAGTGCTCTATGCACTATTATAGTGCTTCATTTGTTGGCAGATATATCAGATAAGGATTGAGAGTGGATCATGAGTGTTTAGTGAACAGTTATCGTTTAAGTGCTTTCTTTAGTTGTATGTCATAAGAAGAGGGAGTGGTCTTTGTAATATCAAGCCACAGAACTCAGTTACGAGTTGTGTTCTTCATAATTTCAGTTTAACAAAGATTTTCTTTTCTTCTTGTGCCTCGTTTCATTTTTCCGAAGGTTACCAATATCATTATGGTTCCAACAATTGGTATCAGAGCTAGAAATGACATCTACTAGTTCCGTTCAAATGGAGTTTCCAAAGCTGAACGGAAATAATTTCAACAACTGGTTCGTCTAGACGAAGGTTCTATTCAAATCGCAAGATTTGTGGAATCTGGTTGAAAATGGCTACAACAAAGTGGCCGATACTGAAGCATTCGAGACTTTGAGAAAGGAGGATAAAGAATCTTTGGTGGAGTCACGGAAGAAATATCAAAAAGCGTTGCATGCAATTTTTCAAGCTGTAGAAGAAATGATATTTGAAAAAATATCGAGCGCAAAAACCGCGAAGACAGCTTGAGATATCTTGCATAAATCCTACAAAGGCGATGATCATGTCCGGCAGGTGCGGCTTCAGACCCTTCGAGGTGATTTTGAGTCTCTTTGCATGAAAGACTCGAAATCAATATCGACATATTTCGATCGTGTGCAGGCCATCGTTAATCAATTGAGGGTTAATGGTGAAGAACTTCAAGTTGTTCGTGTCATAGAAAAAATCTTGAGGTCTTTGACCGAAAGATTTGACTACGTCGTTGTTGCAATCGAGGAAGGACAAGATGTGTCAACTCTCACGTTGGAGCGGTTGATGGGTTCATTATGCTCGCACGAGCAAAGAATAAATCAGAAGTCCATTGATTTAGCTCCCGAGTAAGCATTGCAAAATCGGATCACTCAACCAAGCCGAGGAGGCTATCAAGGCAGTCGAGGTCGTGGAGGAGCCCGAGGTAGAGGTGAAAATTCAAATTTCACTGAAAAATTTAAAACACGTGACAAATCAAAAGTCAAGTGTTTTAAGTGCAATAAATTCTGGCATTACAAATCCGAGTGCCATGCAAAGACAACGTACGAGTCGGCAGAACATGCATATGCCACAGATACTGAAGAGTATATGGTACTAGCATGTGCGAAGGATGATTCAACTATCGTGGATGCCAACACATGGAATCTAGATACTGGGTGTAGCAACCATATGACCGGCAGAAAGGAGTTATTCTCACAGTTGGATGAGACGAGCCGTGGTGAAGTCAACTTCGGGAATAAATAAAAAAATTCCCGTAATGGGCAAAGGTAACATTAATATCAAGTCCAAAGATAATACTAATGTTGCTATTTTAGATGTTTACTTTGTGCTAGGATTTTTTTGAAATTTGCTAAGTGTTGGTCAACTTTCCGAAAAAGGCCACAAAGTTCACATTGAAAATGGAGTTTTCACCATCAGAGATATCAACAATAAGTTGATCACGGCGATACAGATGACGAAGAACCGGATGTTTCCCTTGACTCTTCAGACGAAGAATCTCTTCAATTTTCAAGCGATGACGAAAGACAGCAGCTAGCTGTGGCATCTTCGATTCGGGCATCTAAATTTTCGTGGAATGAAATTACTGGTCCAGAAAAAGATGGTGACTGGCATGCCGTTGATTGACGATCCAGGTTGTTCCTACGAAGGATGTCTCGTGGGAAAACAACATCGAGATCCTTTTTCAGTCGGGAAAGCCAAAAGAGCAAACCAACCATTGGAGCTGGTACATACAGATATATGTGGCCCTAATGAGGTTGAATCATTCGGACAAAAAATGTATATGTTGATTTTTGTCGACGATTTTACTAGAAAAACTTTGGTATATTTCTTGAGAGAAAAATATGAGGTTTTTGGCAAGTTCAAAGAATTTAAAGTCTATGTTAAAAATAAAGTGACTTTAATTTGAAGACGTTGAGATCAGATAGAGGATGAGAATTTACCTCAAATGAATTTCACAAATTTTGTAAAGTTCATGGAGTGAAACGTCAGTTGACTGTCAGCTAGACTCCTTAGCAAAATGGTATAGTAGAAAGAAAGAACATGACAATCTTTGAAATGGCTAGAAGTATGCTAAAAGCTAAAGATTTACCCAACAAATTTTAGGTAGAAGCTGTTGCTTGTGCTGTATTTTTGCTAAACAGGTGTCCAACAAGGAGCGTTCTTGGAAAAACCCCAGAAGAGGCCTAGAGCGGAAACAAGCCAAATGTTTCATTCCTGCGAGTATTTGGGTGCGTAGCATATCCCCATCTACCGGATGAACGAAGAAAGAAGCTCGATGACAAAAGCGAGAATTGCATCTTCATCGACTATAGTGAAACAACTAAAGGTTATTAAATGTATAACCCGGTCACTGATAAAGTCATCATCAGCAGGGATGTCCAGTTTTTAGAAGATGAAGCCTAGGACTAGAACCAGAAAGGTGATAAAAAAAATATCACCATCAAAGATGAATGGGTGAGATAGAAATACCACCATCATCTTCAACGAGTGGTCCATCTTCTTCATCGTCTTCGACTGGTGGAACATTTTCACCAACAGCAACTTCAGAACCGCAACTACGTCGTTCACAACGACAAAGGGAGACGCCAACAAAATTTAAGGATTATATGTCACACCCTAATTCCCTACAAGGCATGACACGGCCGTCCTTTCCCAAAAGGACGCAGCCTTCACAAAAATCCAAAACTCAACCTGATAACAATGATATATACGTCCAAAGAAGGTTGATAAAGAGACCTTAGTCACAAAACAAGCCAGAGCTGTCTATAACCATCAAACAGATCACTGTGTATATCCACCAAAAGAGACATGTACATATCTCTACAAAAAAAAGATATACATCTCTAGCCACAGCTCAAAGGCTCATCAAAGCCACATCTAACTCAAAAACACATACCCAAAAGCCCTACAAACAAAATGTCGTTTGCTAACGACCGCCCTCGTGCTACTTGCGACTTCCTGAACCTGAAAGACAAGGGAAAAGGAAGGGATGAGCTAACACGGCTCAGTGAGTAACACATTTCTTCTAAGCGGATCGAACAATCACTATGCACACTTCAATGTCAAAATATAACTCGTATAAGTCAAAGTCGAAACATAATAGATCTTTATAGTCAAAACGAGTTATATTAAAACCTTAACATAATAGGTTCTTAGCAAAAACACTTGTTTCAAACCACGAACTCAAGTAAAAGATATCAATGGTCTAATCCATTGATCAGTCTCGTCAAAAACACAAGCCAATGGTCTATCCATTGACTAATCTCATAAAAAACACACGTCAGTGGTCTATCCACTAACCAATCTCATGCTCAAGAGTCTAACCATGGTCACGTATAACGCCCGTGACAAAAGGCGACCAAGATTCCCCCTTGGCAAGGTCTCCACCTACAATGCTGGTGGCTCGGCCCACAAGGATATCCTAACTAGTATGCGCATACCCACAAACTCCTCAACCGGGTTCACAGCCACCTTGAGCATTACATCAATAACATCCTCCTCATAACCAAAACCAGCAGCTCAAATCATATCAAATAGGCAAAAACAGCAGTAAATGTTCGATCCTGTTTTTGTGCAACAAATATGCTATTTGTCTCAATCCATAACACATATAGAAGTTTCTCCTTCAAAATATGCACTCTACAAACACAAAGAAGAAATAGTATCACTCACCTGATAACGTCAGAACCAAACTAGAAAGATTACTCGGATCGGCAAGTCCGAGACCCTATCAAAAGTACGAAAAACGGATCAAAAACTGAGTAATAAGCTACTCTAGAACACGACTCAACCGAATAAGGCCTATTTGTTACTAAGACGACACCTACGCACTAATAAAACACTCGCTTATAGCAAAAAGTAAGTTTTCCACTTTGCGCAACTTGCGCGATAAACTTCAACGGGCCATAACTTCCTCATCCGAGCTCCGATTTAAACATTATTATAGTTCAAAGAAAGCTCTTTTAACATACAACAATAACCGTAGCATAGCTTGTCCAAAATCCATTCGAAAATTGGCGAAACTGAGCGAAACAGTGCTGGTTGCGTACTGTTCACAGCGCGCACCAGATTCTCTCGAGCCATAACTTTCGCTACAGTAATCTATTTTAAGTGATCTTATAGTCCATGCGAAGCTCATTCAACATACTACAAATGTCTCAACAGGTCCAACCTCATCCGATGAAAGGAAGTTAGCGAAAACAGGCCTCGAAATGAATTATTCGCGCTGTACTGTAGCACAACGGATTTGGAAAATTCATTCCTAGCAAACCGCAAGTCCAAATCAAGATCCGTCGAATCCTACGGCTTCATAACATCCTAAATTTTTATTTCCATGCAAAAGCGCCACTAAACGACCAAGAAATCAGACCCGGCGAATTATATTCAACCAAAACCCCAAATAGAGCCCTAACTCAAAAAATTACTTCGATCGGAGGAAAAAGATGTGCGAATACTTACCGATGGTTGCTAGTTGAGGCCGAGATAGCTTGGTGAGGCAACTCGAGGATCTGCTATTCCTTTCTTCTTCTTTTCTTCTTCTTTTCCTCCTTCCCCTCTTTCTCTCTTGTCTGCCGACCTCTCTTCTCCCTCTATTCTTCTTCTTCTTCTTCTTCTTCTTCTTCTTCTTTCACGTTCAAATATCTACTGAAGAAGAGATGAAGGTGTTGGGCCGGGCTGGGCTTATGGGCTAATATTACAATCTACCCTCCTTAAAAAATATTTCGTCCTCGAAATTTGAATAACTGAACTTACTTCAACTTTCGAACAAATGAGGATACTTGCGTCTCGCCTCCTCTTCGAGTTCCCACGTAGCCTCTCTTTCAGTGTGATTCTGCCACTGGATCTTAACATAAGGAATAGTTCGTCGCCGTAACACTTGCTCTTTCCGGTCAACTATCCGGATAGGCTGCTCCTCATAAGTCAAGTTCTCTCTTAGTCTCAAAGGAGTGAAATCCAATACATGATCAGGATTCGGCACATATTTCCTCAATAAAGATACATAGAACACATTATGCACCCCTGATAAAGCTGGCGGCAAAGCAAGTTTATAGGCAACTTCGCCAATCTTCTCCAATATCAAGAAGGGTCCCACATATCTTGGACTTAGCTTTCCACGAGTACCAAATCTCATAACACCTTTCATAGGTAACACTTTTAGGAATACGTGATCTCCCACATCAAACTCTACAGTGCGTCTTTTTAGGTCTGCATAACTTTTCTGTCGGCTTTGTGCAGTTTTCAAATGCTCTCGAATCATTCTGATTTTCTCCTCTGATTGCTGTATGAACTCAGGGCCAGTTAATCTTTTCTCGCCAACATCATCCCAACAAATAGGACTTCTGCATTTTCGACCATATAAGGCTTCAAAAGGAGCCATCTTTATACTGGAATGGTAACTGTTATTATAAGAGAACTCAGCCAGATGTAGATGTTCATCCCACGAACCTCCAAAGTCAATAACGCAGGATCTCAACATATCCTCTAGTGTCTGGATTGTTCTCTTTGACTGCCCATCTGTTTGTGGATGAAAAGCCGTACTGAAGTTAAGTTTCGTTCCCAATGCCCCTTGTAAGCTCTTCCAAAAGTTAGACACAAACCGGGGATCCCTATCAGAAACAATGCTCACTGGAACCCCATGCAGCTTAACTATCTCATTCACGTACCGCTTCGCTATATCTTCCACTAAAAGGCCAAACCGATACGATAGGAAGTGTGCCAACTTAGTCAATCGATCGACGATCACCCATATAGCGTTCTTACCACTAGGCGTCCTCGGTAAGCCGACAATGAAGTCCATGGTGATATGTTCCCATTTCCATTTAGGTATCTCGAGTGGATGCAGCTGTCCACCTGATTTCTGATGCTCAATCTTTACTTGCTGACAAACTAGGCATTGATCGACAAACTTCACAATATCTTTCTTCATGTTAATCCACCAGAAATTTCCTTTCAAATCTTTGTACATCTTAGTGCTTCCTGGATAAATCGAGTATTTAGTAGTGTGAGCCTCCTGCAATATCTCCTTTTTCAAGTCTGCACCATCGGGAACACATAACCGACCACGGAACCTCAATGATCCATCCACGTGGATACTAAAATTTGGTTGTCCCCCAGCTTCTACGCCTTCTTTAATCTTCCCCAACTGAGGATCATCGTTCTGCTTAGCCCTGATTCTATCAATCAGCGTTGGCTACACTTGAAGATTAGCTAATTGAGTACCAAGCTGATGTACCAACACCTCTAATTCTAGTTTCCTCATATCCTCGAGAATAGGCTGCTAAGAAGTGAGCAATACTGCAAAGTTTCCCGAAGATTTACGACTCAAGGCATCTGCTACTACATTTGCCTTCCCTGGATGATAGTGGATAGACAAGTCATAATCCTTCAAGAGTTCTAGCCATCTTCTCTGCCTCATGTTCAATTCTTTCTGAGTAAAAATGTAATTCAAACTTTTATGATCAGTGTAAACTTCACATTTCTCACCATACAGATAGTGTCGCCATATCTTCAAAGCAAAGACAACCGCTGCTAACTCCAGGTCATGAGTAGGATAATTCTTCTCATGTACTTTCAACTGTCTCGAAGCATAAGCCACAACTTTACCATCCTGCATAAGAACACAACCTAGACCTTCCTTGGATGCATCACAAAAGATAGTGAAGCCACCAGTTCCTGAAGGCAATGTTAATATAGGAGCTGTCACCAACCGCCTCTTTAATTCTTGAAAACTGTGCTCACACTGATCTGACCATATGAACTTAACGCCCTTCTGAGTTAGGCGAGTAAGAGGACTAGCAATTTTGGAGAACCCATTCACAAATCGCCTGTAATAACCAGCTAACCCAAGAAAACGTCTTACTTCTATAACATTTGTAGGGCGATTCCACTTAACAACTGCTTCAACTTTCTTCGGGTCAACAAAAATACCATCCTTAGATATGACATGGCATAAGAACTCTATATGATCAAGCCAGAAGTCGCACTTGCTAAATTTAGCATATAACTTCTTCTCATGCAAAGTCTGTAAAACCAGCCTCAAGTGTTGTTCGTGTTCTCCTAAACTCTTCGAATACACCAGAATATCATCAATGAACACCACAATGAATCTATCAAGATATCGTCTGAACACTCGGTTCATTAAGGCCATAAAAGCAGCAGGTGCATTCGTTAGTCCAAAAGGCATGACAAGAAACTCATAATGCCCATACCTTATTCTGAAAACAATCTTCGGCACATCATCTACTTTTATCTTCAACTGATGGTAACCAGAACGAAGGTCGATTTTTGAAAATACCTGAGCACCTTGAAGTTGATCAAATAAGTCATCGATCCGAGGCAAAGGATACTTATTCTTAATCGTCACCTTATTAAGTTCTCTATAGTCTATGCAAAGCCGCATGCTACCACCCTTCTTCTTCACAAAAAGAACAGGAGCTCCCCAAGGTGAGACACTAGGTCTAATAAAACCTTTATCTAAAAGTTCCTGTAGCTGCGTCTTCAACCCTTTCAATTCAGCAGGTGCCATCCGATAAGGTGCTTTAGAGATAGGTGCAGTCCCGGGCAACAGTTCAATGCAAAACTCAACTTCTCTATCTGGAGGTAAACTAGTTAAGTCATCAGGGAACACATCCGAAAATTCTCTAACAATCAGAATATTTTCCAGCTTTGCAACTTCCTTAGTAGTGTCTTTTACGCAGGCCAAATAACCACAGCAACCCTTCTTTAGAAGCTTCCCCGCTTGCATAGCTGAAATTAGCTTTGTAAAAGTGCCTTTACAACTTCCCGAAAAAGAAAACTTGGGTTGATTCGGAAGTCGAAAGACAACTTTCTTCGAAAGACAACTTTCTTCGAATAGCAATCAACAGTAGCATGATATGCTGATAACCATTCCATCCCAAGAATAACATCGAAATCCCGTATATCCAACAACATCAAGTCTCCAGGCATTTCCACATTATTAATCTGGAGCTTACACCTCTTGAGTACACAATTAGCAATCAAGAAGTCACCCGTAGGAGTATCAACACGCAACTCATAATCAAGAAGGTCAGGCAGCACATCAAGTTTCTTTGCAAATTTCATAGAAATAAAAGAATGCGTAGCACCAGAGTCGAACAATGCATAAGCACACCGTGAGGCAAGTGAAATGATACCTGCAACAACGGTGTTAGAAGCTGCAGCATCATCTTCTGTCATAGCAAAAACTCTCCCAGTCATCTTCTGCTTTTGTTGACTATCTTGTGGCCTACTAGCTGAAGAGCCGGTCTTCTTCATAGAATAAGTACTTGCTATATGTCCAGGCTGTCCACAAACAAAATAAACTCTACTGTCCGCTGGTGCACTTCTCTGGATGGAACAATCACGTGCCATGTGCCCTGTTTTTCCACAAATAAAGCAAGCTCCTATCTTGCGGTGACAAATACCGCCATGGTGTTTTCTACATGTAGCGCAAGGCCCTCGAATCACCTGATTCTTTCTCTTTTCACGACTGCTAGTGCTTCTTTGCCTGGTGCTACCACTTGCTTGACTTTCCTGAAAGTGAGTGAGCTTTGGCCTCTGATACAATGAAGCACCCTGTGTGCCGCTGATAGAAAGCTCTCGTTCAATCTTGATCGCTCGTTCCAGCACATCCTTGTAAGTAGACAATGAAAGTGAAACGAGTGTAAAACGAATATCGGGCCGGAGTCCTCTCACGAAGTGCTCAACCTTTTCCCCTTCATCAGCCACCAGACGTCTTGCAAATCTACTCATCTGATTGAAGCGGCATGCATACTCCATAACAGTCGAGTCACCCTGTGATATATGCAGAAAATCATGCTTCATCTGCGCTTGGAAAGATTGCGGGAAGAATTGGGAGTTGAAGGTCTCCTTGAAATCCTTCCAAGGAATAATAGTATTTTCGTCTCCAAAGGCTGACCTCATTCCATCCCACCAGTATTCGGCTTCACCTTCAAGATAATGCATAGCAAAGTCAACCTTTTTCTCCTCAGGAACCTCTTCGACTCTGAAGATCCCTTCTATCTTTTTAATCCATCGCTCAGCCGCAAGAGGATCCATTTTTCCATCATAAGTGGGTGGTTTCGCCTTCCTGAACTGGGCAAAAGTGTAGCCTTTATCACCTTTAGGTTCAGCAGCTCCAGCTATACTATCTTCGGCCTCTCGCTGTTGGCTATCCCCTCTTGATTCTCGAGGTTCAGCTCTCGTACCCTCTTCTCCTCTTGAAGGCATGCCTCTAGAGCCTCGGGGTGCGTTCCCTAGAATCGAAGGTGATAGCTCTCTTGCCCCTACTCCTCTTGCGATAAGTAGCAAGTAGCTCAGGATTAGAACTCATGGTTACCTGGATCCAAGAATGAAAAGGAAGCTATACCTTAGTATATCTTAAACTAACACATTAAAATCTATCACACAATCTCACAACGTCCCATATTTACCCACAAAGATCATAACCTAAGCTCTGATACCACTAAATGTCACACCCTAATTCCCTGCAAGGCATGACATGGCTGTCCTTTCCCAAAAGGATGCAGCCTTCACAAAAATCCAAAACTCAACCTGATAACAATGATATATACGTCCAAAGAAGGTTGATAAAGAGACCTTAGTCACAAAACAAGCCAGAGCTTTCTATAACCATCAAACAGATCACTGTGTATATCCACCAAAAGAGACATGTACATATCTCTACAAAAAAAGATATACATCTCTAGCCACAGATCAAAAGCTCATCAAAGCCACATCTAACTCAAAAACACATACCCAAAAGCCCTACTAACAAAATGTCGTTTGCTAACAACCGCCATCGTGCTACTTGCGACTTCCTAAACCTGAAAGACAAGGGAAAAGGAAGGGATGAGCTAACACGGCTCCGTGAGTAATACATTTCTTCTAAGCGGATCGAACAATCACTATGCACACTTCAATGTCAAAATATAACTCGTATAAGTCAAAGTCGAAACATAATAGATCTTTATAGTCAAAACGAGTTATATTAAAACCTTAACATAATAGGTTTTTAGCAAAAAAACTTGTTTCAAACCACGAACTCAAGTAAAAGATATCAATGGTCTAATCCATTGATCAGTCTCGTCAAAAACACAAGCCAATGGTCTATCCATTGACTAATCTCATCAAAAACACATGTCAGTGGTCTATCCACTTACCAATCTCATGCTCAAGAGTCTAACCATGGTCACGTATAACGCCCGTGACAAAAGGCGACCAAGATTCCCCCCTTGGCAAGGTCTCCACCTACAATGCCGGTGGCTCGGCCCACAAGGATATCCTAACTAGTATGCGCATACCTACAAACTCCTCAACCGAGTTCACAGCCACCTTGAGCATTACATCAAAAACACCCTCCTCATAACCAAAACCAGCAGCTCAAATCATATCAAATAGGCAAAAACAGCAGTAAATGTTCGATCTTATTTTTGTGCAACAAATATGCTATTTGTCTCAGTCCATAAAACATATAGAAGTTTCTCTTTCAAAATATGCACTCTACAAACACAAAGAAGAAATAGTATCACTTACCTGATAACGTCAGAACCAAACTAGAAAGATTACTCGGATCGGCACGTCCGAGACCTTATCAAAAGTATGAAAAACAGATCAAAAACTGAGTAATAAGCTACTCTAGAATACGACTCAACCGAATAAGGCCTATTTGTTACTAAGACGACACCTACACACTAATAAAACACTCGCTTGTAGCAAAAAGTAAGTTTTCCACTTTGCGCAACTTGCGCGATAAACTTTAACGGGCCATAACTTCCTCATCCGAGCTCCGATTTAAACAATCTTATAGTTCAAAGAAAGCTCTTTTAACATACAACAATAACCCCAATATAGCTTGTCCAAAATCCATTCGAAAATTGGCGAAACTAAGTGAAACAGTGCTGGCTGCGTACTGTTCACGGCGCCCCCCAAATTCTCTCGAGTCATAACTTTCGCTACAGTAATCCATTTTAAGTGATCTTATAGTCCACGCGAAGCTCATTCAACATAATACAAATGTCTCAACAGGTCCAACCTCATCCGATGAAAGGAAGTTAGCGAAAATAGGCCTCGAAACGAATTATTCGCGATGTACTATAGCGCAGCGGATTTGGAAAATTCATTCCGAGCAAGCCGCAAGTCCAAATCAAGATCCGTCGAATCCTACGGCTTCATAAAATCATAAAGTTTTATTTCCACACAAAAGCGCAGCTAAACGACCAAGAAATCAGACCCGGTGACTTATATTCAACCAAAACCCCAAATAGAGCCTTAACTCGGAAAATTACTTCGATTGGAGGAAAAAGATGTGCGAATACTTACCGATGGTTGCTAGTCGAGGCCGAGATAGCTTGGCGAGGCAACTCGAGGATCTGCTATTCCCTTCTTCTTCTTTTCTTCTTCTTTTCCTCCTTCCCCTCTTTCTCTCTTGTCTGCCGACCTCTCTTCTCCCTCTATTCTTCTTCTTCTTCTTCTTTCACGCTCAAATATCCGCTGAAGAAGAGATGAAGGTGTTGGGCCGGGCTGGGCTTATGGGCTAATATTACAATGTGGTCACAAGAGACGGTGATAGTGATAGCGAAATCACTGATGAAACACCGGTACAATTTTATTTATTTGCTGAATGTGATCTTGTAACTTATGATCAAGCGGCTGCAGATGAAAAGTGGATCCAGGTAATGGATGAAGAAATTCACTCCATTAAAAAAAATGATACATGGGTGCTAACTTCTTTACCACATGGTAAGAAACCAATTGGTGTCAAGTGGGTGTACAAGACGAAGTACAAACCCGACGATCAGGTGGATCGTTACAAGGCTAGACTGATTGTAAAAAGCTACAAGTAAAAGCTAGGTATTGATTATTTTGAAGTATTTGCATTAGTGGCCTGGATGGTATTAGCATTTGCAGCTCAAAACCGTTGGAAGATCCATCAAATGGATATAAAAATCAACATTCCTCAATGGTGTCCTTGAAGAGGAAGTGTACGTGGAACAACCACAGGGTTATGAGAAATGGCATGAAAAACATGTTTACAAACTGAAAAAGGCTCTGTATGGGCTAAAAGAGGCACCATATACTTGGTACACGCAGATCGACACATACCTGTTGGAGCACAATTTTCAAAAGTGCCCGTATGAGCATACACTGTATATCAAGTCAAATACTGACGGTGACATCTTAATTGTATGCTTTTATGTTGATAACTTGATATTTACAAGGAGCTGTGAAAAAATATTTGTTGAATTCAGGGAGACTATGACTAGCCAGTTCGAGATGACTGATTTGGGATTGATGTCCTATTTTCTTGATCTTGAAGTGACGCAGACAAATGATGGCATATTTATTTCGCAGCAAAAATATGTTAATGATATTTTGAAGCGATTTAAAATGGAATCGCTCAAGCCAATCCGAACTCCCGTTATAGAACGATTGGAGCTGAAGAAAGAATGAACTAGTGAGCTAGTAAATCTCACTTATTTTAAAGCATTGTTGGCAGTCTGAGATATTTGGTTTCTACGAGGCCAGATATTACCTATGGAGTGGGTATTATTAGCAGGTTCATGGAAAAACTGTAGCAATCACATTTGCAATCAGCAAAAAGAATTTTACGGTATGTTAGTAGAACTCGTGATCATGAAATTTTATATTCTTATAATGACAACTTTGGTGTAGTGGGGTATGTGATTTGATAAAAGAGCAATCTATTTTATTTTTAAGGTAAGAATGAGCACTTATAGGTTTAAGGTTAAGCCTAGTTTAATTACACAAATATCCCCAACTTGCTAATACTGTAAAGTAATAAACTCAGCACTCCCCCTCAAGTTGAAGCATACATATAAAAAGTCCTAGCTTATTACAAATATATGAAACTTGTCCACGTCGTAGAGGCTTTGTGAAGATGTCTGCTAGTTGCTCTTCAGAACGCGTGTGTACCAACTGTATGTCGCCACAGTTTACCTTTTTCCTGAACAAAATGACAGTCCACCTCTATATGCTTCGTTCGCTCATGAAACACTGAATTACTAGCAATATGAATAGAAGACCGATTGTCACAACATAAAGTAGATAATCCATTCATAGGTCGATTTCAGCTAACAACAGACGAATCCATTGAAGTTCATCTGTAACATTCCCATAGCACGATACTCGGCCTCTGCACTAGATCGAGAAATAACAGATTGTTTTTTACTTTTTCACGACACAAGATTACCATCGAGAAACACAGTACCCCGAAGTAGAACGGCTATCCATAGGGCAACCAACCCAATCTGCATCCTATCACCTCCAAAGATTCAAGGTTAGAATAACCAGCTATACGAAGATGACCCTGATTATGGAACACAAGTCCTTGACTTGGAGCTCCCTTCAAATGGCGAACAATTTGTAGAGTAGCTTGCCAACGAGTAGTACGAGGAGAGCTCATAAATTGACTCACTACACTAACTGCGAATGAAATATCCGAACGAGTAATGGTAAGATAATTCAACTTGCCTATTAACCAGTAATACTTCTCTAGATCATGAAGAAATTCTCCGTGTTCATTATCAAGCCTTACTACAGGGTCCATAGGTGTGTCACCAGGCTTAGCATCATATAAGTCAATCTCCTTAAGAATATCAAGAGCATACTTTCGCTGGGAAAAAACAATACTGCCATTATCATAAGCAACTTCGATGCCAAGAAAATATCGAAGACGACCTAGGTCTTTAGTGTTACACTCATTTTGTAGAATCTGCTTGAGTCATTGTATGCCTTCAACATCACTTCCTATGACAATGATATCATCAACATAGATAATAAGAATAACACATCTATTTGAAGAAGACATACTAAATACTAAGTGATCCACACTGCATCGATGCATGCCAAAATTGATAACTGCATCACTGAAGCGACCAAACCAAGTATGATGAGATTGCTTGAGGCCATAAAGATCTTTTCGCAATCGGCACACCTTCTCCCCATGAGCAACAAACCCAAGTGGTTGCTCTATATACACTTCCTTGTGAAGATCACCATGAAGGAATGCATTTTTGACATCAAGCTGATAAAGAGTCTACTGAGATCGAGCAGCCAAGGAAATAACAACATGAACATAAGGAATTTTAGCTACTGGAGAAAAAGTCTCATCATAGTCAATACCATATGTTTGAGTATAGCCCTTTGCCACAAGACGCGCTTTTAAGCGCTCAACTGAACTATTTGGATTGTGTTTGACAACAAAGACCCAGCGACAATCTACCAATTGCTTATTAGCAAGCAATGAAACTAGCTCCCAAGTCTTGTTATGATGCAATGCAGTCATCTCCTCCTCCATAGCACGAGCCCAGCCTGGATGGACTAAAGCCTCCTGCACACTACTCGGCACATGCATAGATTCAATGGATTACACAAATACAGACATCTGAGGACTTAAATTATGATAAGACACGAAATTAGAAAGAGGATACCGAGACCTAGTACGGTGAGGAATAAGAGAGCTGGCATCCGATGTTGGAAGAGGATCAGAAGTCTAAACCGGAGGTGGGGATGGTGAGGCGCTCGCCAGTGGAGAGGTACAGCCCTAAACAGAGCGAGGACTACGCATATAGACCTGAAGAGGAGCTAGCGCTGGTGATCCTAAATCAGGTGGAGTATAACTAGAAGTAATAGGCGGTGACTCCGGCTGAAATGTAGGTGCAAAGGGTGGCAGAAGATCCATGGTTAATGGTGCCTGAGGACGAACATCGCCAAAAAATGCCTCATTCTCAAAGAAAGTCACATCAGCAGAAACATACTCTTGACGACGAGTAGGACTATAATAGACATATCCCTTTTGAGCACGAGAGTAACCTACGAATATGCATTTTTCAGCACGAGGTGATAATTTGTCTAACCCAGGAGATAAAGAATGGACAAAACAGACACATCCAAAAATACGAGGGCGAACAGACCATAAAAGACGATCAGGATGTATAAGAACATAAGGAATAGCTCCTTTCAATACGGAGGACGGAAGACGATTAATAAGATGACACGCTGTAAGAAGAGCATAGCTATATGAGTGTGAGGAAGTAGACAACGAGCAACATTCAACAAATGACGATTTTCACGTTCAACAACTCCATTTTGTTGCGGAGTGTGAACACAAGAACTCTGATGTAAAATACCATGAAATTTGAGAAACGGAATGAAGGTAGAAGAAGAAAAGTATCCACGAGTATTGTTAGTACGCAAACACTTAATAAAACAATCATACTGAGTACGGACCTCGTTATAAAATTGGCGAAAAGAATAAAAAACTTCCGTACGATTTTTTATTAAATATAACAAAGTCGTATGAGTACAATCATCAATAAATGTGACAAAATAGCGAAGACCAAATGAAAACTCTCGACTAAGACCCCATACATCCGAGTGAATTACTTTGAATGGATGTGATGTACGACTTGAAACACGAGAAGGAAAAGACACACGATGGTGTTTACCTAATTGACATGTTTCACAATTAAACTTAAGATTAGAACTAGACACAAAAGGCAAATGTTTGAGTACGTCTGCTGATGAATGGCCAGGGCGGAAATGTAATCGATATGGATCATCTACACCTTTATTCTAAACTGTTGCAGCAGCAACAATAATCTCAGGATCCAGGATGTACAACCCACCAGCTTCACGCCCTCCACCTATTCGGCGTTCAGTCTTTCGATCCTGAAGGACACACGATGACGAAGAAAAGATAACATCGCAATCAAGATCGCGAGTAATAGAACTGACAGATAATAAGTTGTAAGGAAAGCGTGGAATATGATAAACAAAAGGTAAGGAGACGGAGGAACTCAGTGATACACAATCAGTACCAGTTACTTTGGACTGAGAACCATTTGCTAAGGTGATCGACATAGAAGGGACAGATGAGGTGGATGAGAGAAGACGAGGATCACCAATCATATGATGAGTGGCTCCTGAATCAATAATCTAAGGACGAGGAGCAACTGTATTGGACAATAAACAGGTCGGATCATCATGCTGTGGTAAAGTAACATTAGAACCTGAGAAAACACCACTCCCACTATGTCGTGCTCTGACCAACTCATCATATTCTGCATGAGTCAAGTGTACCATGCTCTATATAGAAGAGGATCCAGGGGAAGAGTCCAATGCTCTGTATTAATAGAGGCATGTAGACTCCGCAGCTCAGGATGAAGATCATAACAATAATGAATAGTATGTCCAGAAAGTTGGCAATGAGTACAAAAACGGTTCGCTCGGCCACCATCATGAATGACACCTCGACCTTGAAAACCACGACCATGATGACGATCACGATAAGAGCTGTCATAACTCTAATGTCCACCACGAGTTCCTTGACCTTCACGAGCTACTATAGTACTACTGTCTGACATTATTGAAGTTTTGGGACTGGAGGTGTAACAAGCAACTTGAGAATACATCTCTTCAATGGGAACTTGACCCATATGTAATAAAATAATACACACCACTTACTATATGACTTCTTTGAATATCCACCAACCTCAAGCTTTACAAATGTCACTCCAAGTTTAAAACACCAAATTCAGAAAATTGACACATTTTACTCCAAATTGATTGAAAACTTGCACTTCTGACATCACAATCAAACAACACCAGCAACTTCACTCAGCAATACCAAATGCGAAGACTCAAGAATCCCCTCCAAATTCAGAAACCATTCAAAATACTATTGAGTCTCACTCTTAGTCCTAGCAGCCACAGTTATGTAAACTCCTCCAAAGGAAAGCTCAAATCACCGACAAATTCAACTCCTCAAATCACTTCCGAACTTCCAATAATCACACAAATCACTTCCCACTAATTCAACCAATTCAATTCAACCTCACCGACCCCATAACCACACTAATTCAGTCTTCTAAATTCAGTCACATCAACAATAAATCAGTAAAACACCATGTACTAATAACCAATTGGAATAAAAAATACTATTCAGCTCCATAATCCAATAGCCATAATCAGCAATACCTATTCGCAACAACAATCAATGCCACAAATCGTTGCACAAACTCACGAAATACCAAAATATCACTTCCAGCAACCAAAAAATCACGTCCACACAACTCCCGCCTCAGAAAATCCCAAGGTAAAATTGATTTCTAGGTTTCAATACATCGAAAAACACATTAGAGATTTGAGGCGAGTGAAATAATGTCAGAAAACACTGATTTCTGACCTAAACGACTTCCAACAGTGTGATTCTTGGGCTCGCCGGAGCTAGGCGACCTTGGGTGGAGGTCGTCGGAAGTCAACGACCTTGCGTGGAGGTCGCCAGAGCTGTGCGACCTTGGATAGAGCTCGCTGTGACCTGGGTGACGCTGGGTCGACTATTTTCGGTCTAAATCCAGCGATGGGCTGTGGTCGCCTTCCCTAAGGCACGTCGAATCTGGGGTCGCCGGCCCTGGGCACGCCAGATTTGTGGTCGCCGGACCTGGGCGACGTTGGACGGAGGTCGCCGACGAGTCTACAGTAGGTGGTCAGCAGTGGTGGCTAGGTTTGTCGACAGTTATGGCTAGGTTTCCGATGAGAGATGTTAATTTTAGGGTTTAAGTTTATTTTTCAGCTCTGATGCCATGTGATTTGATAAAAGAGCAATCTATTTTATTTCTAAGATAAGAATGAAGCAGAATACATGGCGTTAGCTTTAGCGGCTTGTCAGGCGATATTGTTTCGTAGGATGCTGAATGAATTGATGCATGAACAAACAAGTCATACTAAATTAATGTGTGATAATAAGTCGGCTATTGCATTAGCCAAGAATCCTGTATTTCATGGCATGAGTAAGCATATCGACATCAAGTATTACTATATCGCGAGCTCGTAAAAAATGGTGATATTGAACTTGATTTTTGTAGGTCCGAAAACCAGATTGTAGATATCTTGACAAAACCATTGAAGGCGGATTCATTCGAGAAATTGATGACGATACTTGGTGTTATGAAATTCCAAAGATCAATTTTAAGGGAGATAGTTAAAAATTATAAAATTGATTAAGTGGGCCGACCAAGGAAGTAAGAAAGTTGGTCTTATCTAGTGAGCGTGCATGCATTATGCTGAGGCTTTGAATAAAAGAAAGGAAAGTAAGATGCACTTCATCTTGTCTAGTAAAGTAGGCTTCGTTGCCATCCATGAACTATTTGATGAGTGATCTATGCACTATTATAGTGCTTCACTTGTTGGCAGATATATCATATATGGATTGAGAGTGGATAATGGCGGTTGTCGTTTGAGTGCTTTCTTTAGTTGTATGTTATAAGAAAATGGAGTGGCCTTTGTAATGTTAACACAAGTTGTATTCTTCAAAATTTCAATTTAACCAAGATTTTCTTTTCTTTTCTTCTTCCGAAGGTCACCGGTATCATTCTGGCTCCAACAGTGCTCGATTCTCCTCCCGCCATTCCTTGTCCCGGTCGAGCAAGGAGCGCAGGTATGGCGCAGAAGACTAATCCATTGGAAGACGCGAAGAGGAGGTGCGTCTGCCTCATCGACGCGATCGAGCGATTGCCTCCCTCGACGACCGATTCCTGCAAGCGCACGCTCCTCAAGCTGGCCGAGTCCGAGCTCTCTTTCCTCTCTCGCCGCGCTTCTGATTCGCCTCTCAGGTCAGTCTCGCTGTGTCCTTCTTAGCTCATTGTAGTCTCGACTCTTGACGATTGGACCGTTGGCGCTCTCAATCTTTGTGCAATAGGGCTAAGTCGCCCATGCCCGTGCTTTTTCGCCGGGGCTTACAATTCGATCGTTGCGATACTTGATCGTTGATTTTCCTGTAGAGTTCAAGTTGTATCTTGTTGAATGCCTCTCTACGAACTCTGTTTTCCTTGTTGAGTTCGTTTTTAGTATTTCCCTTGGTTGACTTGTAGGATTAACACATTGTTTTGGTTGAGAAAAATCTCGGATAGTTTTGCAATCTTCTGAGTAATACGTGTGGCAGTGTTAATATTGGACACCTTGAAGCTGTTGTTCACATTCTCCGGCATCTTTCGGTTACCGGAGTTTCGCGTGTTTGCAAGCCTATCCCTCTGTTGCCTGCAAGCGGCAAGGTGCGGAGAACTGATTCTGGTTCGAAGTTTGCCCATGTTGATATCGTGTGCACGCTGAAAGGAAACCCAGTTTGGGTTGTTGTATCCGATAGGAACCCAAACTATGTAACCTGGCACGATGGCCATAAAGGCAAGGGATTGAGATTGAGAATTCAGCAAGTTGTTGCTGCTGCTCAGTTCTCACCGACACTGAGGCCTTCGGCAATTATTCTTTTCTTTTCACGTGGTGTGACTGACTCCATTCTCAAGAAGATTGTCGACGAATTTCGGGCCGTTAAATATAAAATGGAAGCTGACTCTCCCCTTTCCATTGTTGCTTTTTTGGAGGACATGGAAGGTGACTGGATAAATTTAGTTGCAAGGTCTTACCAAGAATCAGTTGCACTAGAAATAAAGGTGGATAATTTTGAGAAACCGGTTCGAGATCCAGAATGGGGAGCTGGAGAATCAATTCTGGGTGCTGCGGAGACGGAGAATCCAGATGGAAATGTGAACCTGAATTATCCTACTACCTTTGACACTCTAATTTCTGGCTTGAGAACTCCCATGAAAGGGAATGATATGGCTTCTGCTAAAACAAGAGAGGTACTAAGGGGAGGTGACCTCATTAATTTTGATACGACAGCTCTAATTGCTCTTGTATCAGACATTAGTAATGGTGGTGCGGAGGAACTTCTGAGTGTGGCAGAAAGTGAATTGAGGCAGAGGTTCAAAGGGAACTTGCCTTTCGTGAATGCACAGGTACATTAATTTTACCGTGTGAACCCATTGGTTTCTCCTTTATCTCCCAAGTGTTATATCAGTAATATCAGCTTTGACAATTTCCAGGCAAACTCTGAGCTTCGGAAACCAATCCTTCCAGAGCTGGGGGCAATAATTTGGGGAAAGAATGGTGTGATATGTGAAAGTGTTCTTTTAGAGTTCAAAGAGTTAGTAGCAATGTATGGAGGGACCAAGGAGAAGCTAAGAGCAGATCAGATGCTAAAATGGCTTATGTAAGTTGGTCCCTAGTTCACTTTCAGGATAAGATGAGGGTGTTAGTGAAATCAATCTTCGATATTTTTGTAGTCATCATGTTTGCTGTACAGTTACCGCATCATTCTAGCCTTTTACTTATAAACGAAATCTTGATCAAAGGCAATTGACTGGGCTAACGAGTTAGATTTGCAACAGTGTTGTTCCGGATAATCCTTCAGATCGCATGATCGGCCTTCCGACCACCAGAAAGCTTGCTAAAAAAAACAAGGTGGTTTTTGGCACTGGAGATTACTGGCATGCGCCGACCTTAACCGCAAATATGGCTTTTGTTAGAGCAGTTTCTCAGACCGGGATGTCTCTCCATACGATCGAGCATAGACCGCGTGCTTTGATTGGAAATTAGCTACTAATTCTTTCCTGAAAGTGGCTCGACATGTGTTTGTGAGTGGACTTTAAGGTAATATGTGCAACTTGACGTGTATATAGATTACCTTACCTGCAGAGTGATGTGTTACTTTCTGTTGAACATATTTTCAACTGTTACTTCTGTGTTAAAATGCCTTCAGAAAAACCTGCCTCGACCTCAACCCTGTTAGCCTGATTTAGTTTCCTAAAAGTGTAAGCACACTGCCTACTTAACCGTGTGAAGTCCTGGATTTAAAGCTTCATTTTCTGGAAGACGGACCTAGCATATTAAGTAAGATATTGTCGCTTCATTGTTTCTAATAGCGTAACACAAAATCTTAGCAGAGTTGCATAATATATTTTGGAAAAAGAAGGTTAGTAAATTTTAGATTAAGCAATTTTTGACCTAAAATTCAATGCTGATGTATTCTGAAGATTACTAACAAATTCTGGGCTACCAATTTAATCAAATTGGGACAATGTGTCGATGCGAGAAGTGTGGGACTTTCTATCTCTGTTCCCGTGAGGCCGCAATATGTTGGATACATTTCCTATGTACGTCATTATTTGCACTATAAAAATACCCAATTTTCAGATTCTTGGATTGTTATGATAGAATTGAGTTTCCTTTGAGGTGAATACCCAGAGTTGATGGCATTTGTACTTCCCTTTTTCTTTTTAGTGACACGAACATATAAATTCTTGTGACTCATCTGAGGATTGATTCATGTGCATCGTTTAAGATAGTTGGAAGGCAGTTCCTGAGAGAGAGGAAATTCATAAAAGGAATGTATATAGGTCATCTGACAAATCATAGTTTCCGACAATCTGTATTGAAATGAATCTTCTGTGTCTAGAGAATATTGAAATTGAGTCAATGGAAAAAACTGAAGAAACAAGAAGTAACTCATGACAATTAAACAATTTAAAGCTTCATCCCAAACCTACACTTACTTGCTTTGATGCTGATCAAGCTATTGGTACTCAAGCTGTCCACCACCAGGGAACATCGGCCCAAGATTCTAACCTTTCTCAACTTCATTGTGCCTAGTTCAACTGACACCGGTGCATCAACTTTTAGATCGAGAGGGATTTGTCCTGTTTGCTGTTGCTGCTGCAGTGCTGTCATTATGGTGCTCCCAGACTCGCTTTGGCCAGTCAAGGTAATGTCGAGTCTCGTTGTGTTCTGGTGACCTTGGTAGAATCTTGGCAATGATCCTTCACATAACTTGTCATTTGCATACCACACACTTAATCTGCCGCCCTTCTCATAATAGATTCCAATCTTTTTGTTTGGATTGGTGGCCGTAATCTTCACGTCAAATTGTGCATACAGGGTCAGGTCGAAATTGAGACTCAAAGCACTTATTTTAAGGCGGTCAACGGAATACTGTGGAATTTTGGGTTGGAAAACAAAGTAAACAACTGCTGCAACTATTCCAATGAGGATCAGTATGAGGAGAAGGAGGCTAATGATCCCGCACAAGAACCTGCAGCAACAGCCTTTCCGTTTCCTTGGCGTCGGGGGAATCACGGGTCTGCCACCTTGCAACGGAGAAACCCGATCAGCTTGGGTTCCTTTTTCTGAAACAGAAGAGCACGGCGGCGCTAAAGGTGCTGTGGCGCTTGTTGCAACCGGTACCGCTGGATGAATTCTCTGATTATTTGCCATTGCTTCTGGTATCACGAACTTAACCTGACGATGCATTCCGAAATTCCTGCTGAGTGTATAAGCACCTTTGGTGCCTAGACAAGTTTCTTGATGAGCTGAGTTGGTTGATTTGTTCTTCAGAGTGGATATAGGATCACAATTCTCCAGGTCCTCCAACTTCCCCACCTACCAAAAAAAAAAAAGAGGGCAATTTTGCGTGGGGTGGTTCATCTAACCATCGTTTCATTTGATTGTACAGGAGTTAACAAGTCAAAACAGAAGAAAGATGTCCCGCTGCTCTGAGGTTTTAATCGTCAAAATTTCTTGCTTTCGACCTACTTTTGGTTTTGGCACTTGGAAAGGCTTGACACTTGGACACTGTTTTGGGATTGTGCCAAGTGGCTGGCTCTATTCAATTATTTCAAGTAAGATTTTGTACGATATGCGTTCGGTTCTTCATGTTCATGGTGCCGATTCGCCCAGGAGAACTGCTGAGATGATATGAGCAGGGATTTCATCTCGAGACATCAGATGTTGGCAAGAAGCCACGTAAGTTTACCGGAACAATAGTACTAGACTGGTCCCTTTCCAAAAGTTGGAAAGTGTCAAAGCTCTCTCAGAAAAATAAAAAGAAGTTACGGTGCCTCATTCTTTGGGTTATTTATTAGTAACTTGCTGACATTTTGTGAAATTACCAATTGTTTTTTTAAAGTTTCCAAATTATCAATTTTTTCTTACTTTTTGTCGACTTTTATTTGTCTTTTTTACCAGTGCCATGCATTTAATAAGTCTTGTATGAATTAACCAATATTTATTTGAATAAGTTACTGACTTTTTCCTAATTAAATCACCAACGTCTATTTGTTTTTTTTTTTTTTAATTTATCAACTTTTCCTATCCCTTGTTAATTTTTATCCATATTACTAACCTTTCGCCTTTTGATTTATTAAATTTTCTTTCTTTACGTTACGGGATAATTTTGATTTTACTCTCTCAATTGAGTTGCTTACTAATGTTCATTTGGCTTTTTAAAAAAAGTTTTGCCAACTTTTCTATTGATTTACCAACTTTTATTCGATAATTTTTTTTTTGTAAATTACCATTAGAAATTACCAAATTTCTCGATTAAGTTACCACTAATTCTGGGTTAAAAAAAGAGCAGCTAAATTTAAGGCGTCGTGCATAAACGCAAATAGAGTTTTGTCAAAGTGAAGACAAGATGACAAATAAAAAAAATAAATAAGAGATTGACAAGACAGACTTATCACCGTGAAAAAATCTAATTTTTTTTTCCTGACATAGAACAATAAAAGTATGCTGTTTATGATTGC
Source organism: Rhodomyrtus psidioides (assembly GCA_021437785.1). Taxonomy (NCBI): domain Eukaryota; kingdom Viridiplantae; phylum Streptophyta; class Magnoliopsida; order Myrtales; family Myrtaceae; genus Rhodomyrtus; species Rhodomyrtus psidioides. Next base: position 3,079,794 of record JAILYB010000015.1, on the reverse strand, counting down.
CAAAGTCTCAGATAAGTGGTTAATTTTTCTTTCCAACGGTGGATCCACACGGTTTTGGTAAATCATTATCTGACAGGAATCCAGGATGAGCACCACCTGTCTCAGTGTCTCAGATTTTTTAGGGCAATTTTCCAAATTAATGTTTTTTTTAAAAAAAATTACCAAAATAATAGCAAAATAAAAGTATTTACCAAATTGGGTGCCAATCGGCGGTTGGGCCGCCGATTGGCACCCAATTTCGCAGTTGGGCCGCAATCGGCGGCCCAACCGCCGATTGGGGCCCCAACCCATTTTTTTTAATTTTAATTATTTAATTTATATTACTTTTTATAAAAGTAATTATTAAATAATAAATTATATTAAAATTACGTAAATTACATGGGAAAAAAAAAATAAACACTACATAATTCATATTCCACCATTAAAATTTACTTTTAATTTATATTTTGTATAAAAGTTTCAATTAAATAATAAATTATGTTAAAATTACATAAATTACGTGGGAAAAAAAACAAACACTGCATAATTCATTTTCCACCATTAATTAAAATTTACTTTTAATTTATATTTTTTTATGAAAGTTTCAATTAAATAATAAATTATTTAAAATTACGTAAATTACATGGGAAAAAAAAACAAGCACTCAATAATTCATATTTCACCATTAAAATTTACTTTTAATTTATATATTTTTTATAAAAGCTGCAATTAAATAATAAATTATATTAAAATGATATAAAATTTGAGAAAAAAAAAGAACAAGCACTACATAATTCATATTTCACCATTAAAATATACTTTTAATTTATATTTTGTATATTATCAATTACATAATAAATTTTATTGAAATTACGTAACTTTGAGGAAAAAAAGACAAGCACCACATAATTCATATTCCACTATTAAAATTTACTTTTAATTTATATTTTTTGTTATAAAAGTTTCAATAAAATAATAAATTATGTTAAAATTACATAAATTACGTGGGAAAAAAAACAAACACTGCAAAATTCATTTTCCACCATTAATTAAAATTTACTTTTAATTTATATTTTTTATGAAAGTTTCAATTAAATAATAAATTATTTAAAATTACGTAAATTACATAGGAAAAAAAAACAAGCACTCAATAATTCATATTTCACCATTAAAATTTACTTTTAATTTATATTTTTTTTATAAAAGCTGCAATTAAATAATAAATTATATTAAAATGATATAAAATTTGAGAAAAAAAAAAGAACAAGCACTACATAATTCATATTTCACCATTAAAATATACTTTTAATTTATATTTTGTATATTATCAATTACATAATAAATTTTATTGAAATTACGTAACTTTGACGAAAAAAAGACAAGCACCACATAATTCATATTCCACCATTAAAATTTACTTTTAATTTATATTTTTTTGTTATAAAAGTTTCAATTAAATAATAAATTATGTTAAAATTACATAAATTACGTGGGAAAAAAAACAAACACTGCATAATTCATTTTCCACCATTAATTAAAATTTACTTTTAATTTATATTTTTTTATGAAAGTTTCAATTAAATAATAAATTATTTAAAATTACGTAAATTACATGGGAAAAAATGAATTATGCAGTGTTTGTTTTTTTTCCCACGTAATTTATGTAATTTTAACATAATTTATTATTTTATTGAAACTTTTATACAAAATATAAATTAAAAGTAAATTTTAATGGTGGAATATGAATTATGTGGTGCTTGTCTTTTTTCCCTCAAAGTTACGTAATTTCAATAAAATTTATTATGTAATTGATAATATACAAAATATAAATTAAAAGTATATTTTAATGGTGAAATATGAATTATGTAGTGCTTGTTCTTTTTTTTTTCCTCAAATTTTATATCATTTTAATATAATTTATTATTTAATTGCAGCTTTTATAAAAAAAAATATAAATTAAAAGTAAATTTTAATGGTGGATTATGAATTATTGAGTGCTTGTTTTTTTTCCCCATGTAGTTTACGTAATTGTAAATAATTTATTATTTAATTGAAACTTTTATAAAAAAATATAAATTAAAAGAAAATTTTAATGGTGGAAAATGAATTATGCAGTGTTTGTTTTTTTTCCCACGTAATTTATGTAATTTTAACATAATTTATTATTTAATTAAAACTTTTATACAAAATATAAATTAAAAGTAAATTTTAATGGTGGAATATGAATTATGTAGTGCTTATTTTTTTTCCCATGTAATTTAAGTAATTTTAATATAATTTATTATTTAATAATTACTTTTATAAAAAGTAATATAAATTAAATAATTAAAATTAAAAAAAAAATGGGTTGGGGCCCCAATCGGCGGTTGGGCCGCCGATTGGGGCCTGAATGGAAACGTTGGGCCGCAATCGGCGGCCCAACTGGGAAATTGGGTGCCAATCGGCGACCCAACCGCCGATTGGCACCCAATTTGGTAAATACTTTTATTTTGCTATTATTTTGGTAATTGTTTTTTTAAAAAACATTAATTTGGAAAATTGCCCGATTTTTGAAGGGTCAATCCGCTTAGCTGCTCGATTACAAAAGTTCATCTCAGCAAATGCTACATTTCTCCCATTCAGAGAGAGAGAGAGAGAGAAGAAACAAAAATAATGGTTTTGGCCACCTAAGTTCCTGCCTTTTCTCCTGGTGAAATAGTCTTCCAAAACATTGGTTCTAAGCCTCATGTGTCGCCGGGAATTGGCAACTATACCGGGGTCTTCATAAGCGAGCGATCTACCTCGGCATATGGAGGACGCAGCGCAGACATTTGCCTTCCCTCATGAGCTCAAAAGCTTTGTTGATATCCTCAAATTGCAAATTATGGGTGACAAACTCATCCACCCGGATTTCCTGCATAACAACGCCGTTAAGCACGTTCGTAACATTCGTAACGCACATCGAAGGCGCATTTTCTATTGTTCAAACGGGGCAGTCTTTTTGCTTTCCGATACCACTTCATGTTTATCGACCTTAGGGATGAGTATAAAATCTCACTACCTTGTTCAAGTACTTGTCGACCAATGACGGTATATCGGATTTTGGTCTCCATCCTCCAAACATGGAACCTCTCAGCGTCCTTCCAGTAAGCAGCAGTCCGTAGTGAGCTGTTATTTCTGGCTTTGCTTTCGGCACGCCGAGGGTCACAGTTAAACCCCATCCCTTTAAGGAAACATCGGGCAAGTAAGTATCACTATTCTCCTAATGAAAACATTGCTTAACGAAAATGAAGGAGGTTTAGCGAAAGAAAGATCACATCACAGCATGATTGTAGCGCACTTGTCGCTGCTCTTGTATCGCCAGTGCACTCGAAAGAGTAATCAGCGCCCCCATCAGTCATCCTCTTGATAACCTGAGTAAATATTTCAGTGAATAATTATCTCCAGAGATTGGTTTTGGTGTCGAATCATAACTATTGCATCATACTTTTAGGATAATATACCTCATGAATGGGTTCATCATAGTCCTTTGGATCGAGATACACGTCGACTCCAAAATCTTTTGCTGCTCCAGCATGCACAATCACTGTCAAGGCTAGTTCGATGCACAAGATATGTTCTCAGAATGAAGGAAGATATGTTCTTTTGTTTACCTTTCTCACCCTTCTCGGGATTAATGTCTACACCAATTACTTGAGAAGCTCCCCGAAGTTTGGCACCTTGCACAACCTTTTTTAAGAGAAGTTACTAGAATAATGGGCGATGCTCATTGGATAAGGGAAGAACAGAAAGTTATCACAAAGCTAAAGCACTTACAGAAAGACCCACAGTCCCAAGACCAAATACTGCTACATTTGATCCTTTGGATACGTTGGCCACATTCCAAGCAGCACCTAGACCTGTGTAATCTCATTGCTCGAGAACGTCAGTAGCAAGAATTTATTGTACTGTGACCAAGATGATTCCATGCGCTATCGGGTAAGATATGTTACCTGTTGCTACTCCGCAACTGAGAACACATATTTTCTCTAGAGGCGCATTTGGGCTGACTTTGGCAGCGCATCCCGAGTGCACCACTATATACTCGCTGAAACTCGAAACGGCACAGAAATGATAAACGGGATTGCCTCTAATGGAGAAGCGTGTCTTTCGGTCGCTGTGCATTACGCCGCTCCTTTCCAACCCAAGTGCTCGGCACATGTTGCTTTTATTTGATGTACAGTGCCGGCATCTCTTGCATTCACCCGTGAACAACGTCAACACATGGTCTCCCACCTTGAATTCGGTCACTCCATCCCCCACACTCTCGACAATCCTGCATAATCAAGTTAGTAATAAGTTAACATCATTCAATGATAAAAGCACTAATTAGAATTGGCCTATTTCTTGTTGGATGATTCAGCAAACTATTCTTTGATCAAGGAATCAATGCTGGAGGACTAGTCCCCCTGTGAAATCAGAGTTTACTCTGGTAATTCAAACTGATTAGGTCTTTTTGATCGCGGTGTATATCAATTATTAAAAAACAAGATTGCTAAGTACTGTCTCTAAATTCGAAACCGAAAAAAGTACTGTCTCTAACATGAGCTATTGACCAAGATCTGTTCAAATAGGCGATATAATTTCTGACACGAACTCGAAGAGATTAGCAATTTCATATCTCTCGACTCTATGGTAACTGTATGATTGATTTGCAAGCTGAAGAATAAAATGAAGCGGCACAAGGAGAAAGAGGGAAGAAGCAAGCATAATACCCTGCCGCTTCATGGCCAAATATGCGAGGAAATATAGGCTGCACAGGAAAAAAGTCGCAGGTTTAGTCAAGGACTGAGTTTCTTCAGAAGATAGAATCATAGAAATCTGAATAGAGAATATCATTCTAAAAACTAAAAGATGGATCAAAAGAGTTGTGAATATGCGACTTCTGAATATTCGTAGCTTCCCAAGTGGAAAGAATTATCCCCCAGCATATAAATCAATCAAAGAATAAACAAAGAAAATCAATGTAGAGACTCCATAGACTTAACGTTGCAGATTGCTTCACCAAACATGAGAAACTGATAGACAAATATCAGAACAAGGGGGAGCTTGCGGGAAATTTATTTGAAAATAGGCAGAGAAGCTAAGGAGTCCAATGTGCAAGGCATCTGAAAATTACTGTCAAATTCAGCTAAATGAGCATTAGTCCCGACTCGGCCGTGAATGTGATTCACCATGATTTGAGAATTTATTGGAAAATCAGAACGATGGACATCTCCTCAATATCGTGCTTTGAAATATTCACGTTTCATAAATTATTCACTCTCTCTCAAAACAGAAGCTTTTTCTACAAAGTAGATTACGTTAGTAACTTAAATGAATAACATTTCTAAATACAGAAGCATCATAATTGTACAGTAACAACGTATGATGTGGCAAAATAACATAAAGTTTGGAGGTTGGCCCTGGGGAAGAGAAGAATTCTAATGTTACCTACTAAGTTAATCCCATTTGTTGGATAGCTTTCCTATTACAGATATGTTAATGTACAGAGCTAATCCAATCGGGCCAACCCATCTTCAGAGAAGGAAAAGGAAAATTCTCATCCTCAACACCCATTATTGCTTGTAATGGTTCTGGTGGATTCAAAATGCAGCTTGAGAGCGCACTCTACTTGATAATTTTCTCTTTCAAGAATGTGATTTAGATAACGACGGTTGGACTAGACACTAAGCCTAATTCCAGATTTGTTGTCAGCCCAACGTCATAGGAACGGCGGCTCTAGACTTTCCCTTTTTAGATTTCGGCTCAGGTTGATGAACAAAAGAAAGAAGAAGAAGAACAGGGTCGCAACTGATTACCTGGGATTCCCAAGCGGCGACGTCGCTGCCACAGAGGGAAGTGGCGACGACTTTGATTCGGATCTCCTGAGGTTGAGGCGGGCTCACCTCCACTTCCTCGATCACCAGAGGCTGTCCAGCTCCCCATGCCACCGCAGCTAATAATATTGTCTCGACATAGAATCAAGAAACGCCATGAACACCCAACAAGACCAACAGCAGAAGAAAAGGCAGAGAAATTTCTCGAACGGAAAGAAAAGATCCAACCTTTGCACGTGATGATGGAGGGTGAGGACGACATGGTGGCTGAAAGGCGGGAGCTGTGCGCGAGTGTCGCGTGGGGGATACAAGAAGGCAAGCACAGAAGGAAGGAAGATGATGGTTCAACGTAGCTTCTTCCTAACGTTGAATTTCGTTTCTATAGTGTCATTGGTGTTAGGTAGAAGAGAGAATGAGAGAGTAGTTGGTGAGTGAGAGGGGGATTGATTCGTCTACTCCTCCTCCTCTTTTCATTATGACATTCTTGAATTTTTCTAACTTACTAAGAAGGAAGCCACTTCGCCGACCGAACAGAGAGTGATCTGGCATCTGCCGGGTCGTGGGTTTTGTATTCTGTAATACAAGATTGTTCTGGGCAAGAAGTGCCTGATTATCCTTCCAATTAATCCTCGCTTGTTCGAAAATTTCACTCGTCTTGTATAGTGACTAATCTTTTCCGGCCACGGTCTTCTGAATTATAGAAAAGCTCTTTGAATTATTGCTCCTCATTGTTCATTTGCCACTTCAAAATTTCCCCCCCTTTCGAAGTTTGAGTCTGAACAATGTACGGCTCCTCTTTGTTCGTTTGCCAACTATTTTTTCACAATCCCAGCAACGGCATTCATGTATTACGCCTTCAACCCAAAGACTTTTTGACAGCTGAAGAGAGAGAATTCGGCTTGACAGCTTAAAAATACACAACCGAGAGAGAGTCTGACACACAAATGTTCATCTCACGGAACCACCTTTAGATGGCAAGAGATGGCCGGATTTTTCTGAAATTTTAGACATACTAATTGCTACATCTATGTGAAATGTAACAGCTAATCTCCATCAATCCAAAATCACAATGAATTGGTACACCTAACTGTTTGACTTCTCCTAACAGAACTCACTCCCTGAGTCATAGCCATCTTCAGTTTCAATGGGTTTCATTTTTTCACCAGGACATACATTGCTACTCTCCGGCTGTGATAATCTGGATGGAACTGTGCCTCATCTACTCGCCCAACAATGAAATATTTCATCACAGCGTCCAAGAAGTATTCGAGGATACTATCTGCCAAGTAGAAGATGAATCAATATATATGTATACACCTGCCCAATGCACCTCGCACACGCGCACACAAAAACGGAAAGCATACCATTGCGGAGTTCTCCAGCCAAAATGATCGTTGTTTGAATTCCAGAAAGTTGCAGCAATGTCTCCGTCAGATCCTCAACTGCTCCCTCACTGTAAATCACATCGGATCCCAAGACTGACAAAGAAAGCACAAGTCACATAGAAGTTTCTAACCTCCAGTTCTTATGGACGAACAGGAAGCATTTTAAGAATATCACCAACCAAGAAAAGAGAAGCTTAGAACATATGTACGGATTCTTTCCCAATCGCGCAATTTTGCAACAGAATTGTTCCCGTTTGATCAAGAGATAGTGTTTCCTTTCTAAAAAGGAGATATAGATTATAGATCTGCCAAAGAACCATTCTTCTTTCAAAGATGGGTCAAATTTGTAAGCAGCTAATACATTGAAGAAAGCCATGCAGGCATTACTTAATTCTTGTAGCTGAAGGGCTCCCTCTGTGTAAATGCTGGAACGGAACCCCAGGAAATTAAAACAATGATATGAGGGAAAGGCGTAAGACTTAATTAGGGAAAATCCTTGAATAATGAAAAGTAAGTTTCTCCTCTAATGAGAAAACCGGCAAATGCATCAAAGACAGGTAAGCTCGAACAAGACCAACCCAGGCGCACAAGTGCAAAGAATTAAAGGTGGGAGGCAAAGCTCCATACAAGATAAAACTGTAATTAACAATTTAATATGTCTCTCATACAAGAATTGAACGCATAGAGAAGGACAAAAGATTTATCAATTGAGGGAGAAGAGACATAGCACCATTACCACAGTCAGGTAACGGCTCAATCAAGTCTCTGTCAGGTTCATCTCCCCAAGTCAGTTCTTTCACGACCGCAGATCCCCGCATGTCGTCATGTTTCAAATTTGTTTCGACGTTCTTCCTAAGAAGCCTTAGTCTATCTGGTAGATCAGTAAGAATCACTTGAGCACCCAAAAGAGCCGAAACACAGCTGAAACCAAAAGTAAAGCACCCTCAAGTAAGTAAGGCAACCACTCAGCCTAGACATAAATATGCAAGAATAGAACTAGATAGGTCAGCATATCCAACTCATCGTGAACTTGTAATATTCTCCAAAAGTTTGTGAAACAAGGAGTTAACCTCGTCGTAAATCATAATTTTCGCAATGAGCATGAAGTAAGAATTCATGTTTCATTTGATGTATCTCTGGACTCAAAGATTATGATGTTTATACCCAACTAATCCACATCCAGAGCCCAATTCCACAACCTTCTTGCCCTGAAGAACAAGCATCCCGGAATCCACAGCATGTTCCAAGAACTTCCCCAACACAATTCCACTATCCCACATCACTGATCCAGTTACTCCAGGAGTTATCTATGACCACATCAAAATAAAACATTTGAGAGGCAAAAAAATAAACATAATAATAAAATAAATAAAAACAGCTCCGTTGATTCTCATTCATACCACGAAGATTGATCAGCAAAGTTTCTTCTCTCACACGTCGTATTGTTTCGACGCACAAATAAATCACCTTACATCTTTGTTCATCATAGAAATCCAAAAGGTATGCAATTTCTACCCCTTACGAATCCCAATTTCAATCCTAATAACAGTGGTATCACCAGCTCACTCAGATCATCGAATCGGGCAATCAAAGAAAACTTTCGCTTCCACTAAACCCCACCGAGAACGAATGCCATTCGCGAAATTAAGAAATGGAGTCAGTACCAGAGAAGAAGGAGATTGGAGGATGGAGAGGGAGCGACCGCAAGCTTCGATGGCGAGGGCGAGAGACGACTGTGAGACGAAGGCGTTGGGTTGGGCGAGAGTCGGCTGCTGAAGTCCCCACAGCAGCATCGTCTCCGCCGCCGCCGCCTCTCCTTCCTCGTCGCAACGTCCACCGCCGCCCAACAACCTCACCTTTCCTCCGTATGAACCCAGCCCCACCACCATTTCGCCGTCGTCGTCTTCTTCTTCTTCTTCGAGCACCTCCATATGCGCGGCGCTCGCAGCCGCCATCCCAGCACTTCACTGTGTATTTCCACTTCCACGCTGCTGCTTCTTCTCCGTTTTCGTTTGTCTTTTTCTGTTAATTATTCCAAACAAAGTTCGAATACCGCTCAATATTTGGCCTAATTCCAAAAAAAAAAAAAACCGCAAAGTCTCTCCTAATTATTTTTTTATCTCCGGCCTAATATTTTAAAAACCCCTAACTTTAACATTTATTTCAATTATATCCAAAAAAAAAATTGTCTCATAAAAAATTTTGATTTTTACTTTTGTCTCAATTTCATCACCGGCAGGCGACAGCCTTCCGTCTATAACCATCATTGGTTAATCTTACCGTGACTCAAATTTTCTGGCTGAATTTACAAATAAATTTTCAAAATTTGAAAACAACATATTTCAGGGACGACGAGATTTGAGATTGTTTGTCCAAATAATAAGATCCCCATATTTAGCTATTCTTTAGGCTGTTGAGTGCTGCGGAGAATCCGAAATGCGCCTTCTTGAGTGGTTCTATATCCCCCGACAATGTGTAGAGGAAAGTTTGAGGTTTTTTCATGTTTGCTTTGCTGAGGCATAATTCATTAACGACGTGAAATGCCACATAAGATTAACAAATGATGCAGTGATCATGGATAAAAGGCTAACGGTGATAGAATTAGAACAAAAGTAAAAAAATTGAGAGTTTTTTATGAGACAGAATAATATTTGGATATAACTGAGACCGATGCTAAAGTTGATTTTTTTTTTTTCGGGCATTAAGCCAGTAGAATTGAGATAAAAGTAAATGTTAGATTTTTTTTATAAGACAAAAAAATTGAATATAATTGGAACGGATGTTAAAATTAGGGGATTTTTTTAGTATTAGGCCTTCAATATTTTCTCGTGAGATTAGACATTAGTACAGCAAATTCGTCTAATTTCTTGCAATTTCAAATTTTATTTTTTCTTTTGATAGATACCCTCATTTTTTTATCTCAATTTTCAGAATCATAAAAAGATATCTAATTCGTCTTACATGCAATTTTTTTTTCCTTTTTCACGATGGTTCACAAATGATCAAATTTTCTTATTTTCCATACATTTAGTTTGTCTTCCTTTTAACACTTTAAATTTATCAATTCATATAGAAATAATAGTTCTTTCTCAAATAAACTGCGAATTCTTTTTGATTAGCCACCCACATGTAATTTTTTTTTTCAATTTATCAATTTTTTTGCTATCATTCACCAATTTTTTTTTTCATTTGTCTTTCTTGTAAAAGACTTCAATACATCCACTATTATATATTAGGGTGTTGCTATCATGACAGTAGTGCCTTTATTTCTAACCTCACGATTTTTCAATTAATGATTACTTTGTGCAAAACACGTGGTGATGGTGTATGGATCTATAGTGTCAGAAATAACTGACAAAACTGTCGTGGAAGCATTTCCTTATATGTCATATATACTGACCTTACCTACATTTTCTCTCGCATGCCTTATCAGCTTCAATCTGTCACTATCAAGCGTTCCCGGAGTCCAATATAGATGGAGCTCTGATAACGGTGCTGAAGGCACTCAGATGGCAAGACCGGTTTCAGATTTTAGAAGTCTTATTCATTTGCTTGGCAGCTCAGTCCCAAAAGTTTAAAGCAGGGGATCCGGGTACATGAGAGAGAGAGAGAGAGAGAGAGAGAGAGAGAGAGAGAGAGAGGAAACAAAAATAGTGATTCTGGCCACCAAGTCCTTGCCATTTTTTCCCGGTGAAATAGGCTTCCATGACATTTGTTCTACGCCTCGTGCATCGCCGAGGACCAGCAACTATACCCGCCAAGAACAGGCAACTATGCCGCCCCCTTCGTATGCAAGCGATCTACTTCGGCATATGGATGACGCAGCGCAGACATTTGCCTTCCCCCATCAGCTCAAAAGCCTTGTTGATATCCTCAAATTGCAATTCGTGGGTGACGAACTCATCCACCCGGATTTCCTGCATAACGTCGCTGTTAACCACATTCGTTCTTAATACATATCGAACGGAGTAATCTTTTTGCTTTCTGTTGCCCTGATCATGGACAATTCTAAAGATCAGTTGGCTATATGGATTCATCTGTGGTGGGTGACTTTCAGCCGGTGATGGATAATATCCAAATGTCTTAGTGATTCCATGTTAGTAACTTCCACTCTTTTCCAGTAGCAACTTCCTAGACATGTTGTCACAAATATCAAAGAGGAAATTGCAAAATTGCCGCAATCAGGACTCCAATTCATGTTCCTTGATTTTAGGCATGTGGATAAAGTCTCACTACCTTGTTCAAGTACTTGTCGACCAATGACGGTATGTCGGATTTTGGTCTCCATCCTCCAAACAGGGAACCTCTCAGCGTCCTTCCACTGAGCAGCAGTCCATAGTGAACTGTTATTTCTGGCTTCACTTTCGGCACGCCAAGGGTCACGGTCAAGCCCCATCCCTAAAGAAAACAACATTGGACAACTAGTTTCGCTACTTTCATTTGTAAAAACTTGACCGAGATGAACGAGGTTTGGTGAAAGAAAGATTACTTCACAGCAAGACTGCAACGCTGTCGTAGTTGCTCTTGTGTCGCCAGTGCACTCGAAACAGTAATCAGCACCCCCATCAGTCATCCTCCTGATGACCTGAGTACTAACATTGTACTGATCAATTTCTCTACAGAGATCGGTTTTGACAGATAATTGTACGCGAACCGTAACTACTGCATCGTACTTTTAGGATAACATACCTCATGGATGGGTTCATCATAGTCCTTTGGATTGAGATATACATTAACACCAAAATCTTTTGCTGCTCCAGGATGCACAGATGACTATCAAGGCTAGTTCGATTCACAAGATAAGTTCTCAGAAATAAAAGAAAGCACATTTCTTTCTTTACCTTTCTCGCCCTTCTCAGGATTAATGTCCACGCCGATTACTTGAGAAGCTCCTCGAAGTTTGGCACCTTGTGCAACCTTTTTAAAGAGAAGTTACTAGAGTAATCAGCGATGCTGAGTGGATAAGTGAAGAACAGGAAGTAATCGGAAAGCTGGAACACTTACAGAAAGACCCACAGTTCCAAGACCAAATATTGCCACATTCGATCCTTCAGATACGTCGGCCACATTCCAAGCCGCACCTAGACCTGTGTAATCTCATTGCTCAAGAACGCGAGCAGTGAGGACTTATTGTACCATGGCCGACATGATTCCATGCGCTATAGGATAAGAGATGTTACCTGTTGCTACTCCACAACTGAGAAGACATATCTTCTCTGGAGGTGCTGTTGGGCTGACTTTGGCGGCACATCCCGAGTGCACCACCGTATACTCGCTGAAACTCGAAACGCCCAAGTAATGATATACAGGATCCCCTCTAAGGGAGAAGCGCGTCTTTCGGTTGCTGTGCATTACGCCGCTCCTTTCCAACCCGAGTACTCGGCAATTGTTGCTCTTATTCGATGTACAGTGCCGGCATGTCTTGCATTCGCCTGTGAACAACGTCAACACATGGTCTCCCTCCTTGAATTCGGTCACTCCTTCCCCCACACTCTCGACAATCCTGCGCGCAAATATTCAATGATATACGCATTACTTTAAAAAGGTGGTCATACAATATTTGACATGAACTCGAAGAGATCAGTGTATCTCTCAACTCCTATGGTAATTGTGTGCCCGATTGCAAGCTGAAGAGTAAAATGAAGTGGCCGAACGAGAATGAGGGAAGAAGCACAGTACCCGGCGGCTTCATGGCCAAATATTCGAGGAAATATAGTCTGCACAGGAAAAGGGCTCGATAATTGAGTCAAGTACTAAGTTTCTCCAAAAGGCAGAATCATGCAAACATGAGTAACGAGAACAAAGATTCCCTCCTTAGTCTTTCCTCCACTTGCTTAGCTTCTCAACACTCCGACAGTACTCTCTACTAGCACTCACTTGTCATTCTAGCTATTATCTCATTCTTATGGCTCAAGCGCTTGCTCCGAGCCGTATCTCTCGACTTTAAGTTGATATCATACGAACAGAGAGTGAGGTTTCAGATCAACTCTTTGTTTTTCTTCCTTGTTGATGAGATCTGTAGGCCTTAGATACTTAAACTGATAAGGTCTCGGGTTCGAATCTCTCCGGCCGCATCTTGGGGGACTTAACCAGTGGCATTTGCGTTCATATCCCCACCACCCCAAGAAGTAGTCCATTGCACGTGAAAAATCTCGGTTACCAAAATAAAAAAAAAAAGAAGTTTCTTTTTCTTTCCTCCCGTGAAAGGCAACGATGACTAATAAGCTTTCTAAGCAATTGGAATGTCATGTTGGAATGTTGTCATGAGCCCCGGGTGCAATATTACTTGCTTATATATCGTGGATCTATGCTCTGGTCCAATGAGCAATATAATCCATGAACTTTGGCCTAATGTGCGGATATGAACCCCGAAGTTTTAATTTGTTCAACGTGGTTCCACAACTTTAGTCCAATATGCAATGTGGTCTTTGAACTTTTAAATTGTTCAATGTGATCTTTATATTTTTTGTATGTGTTCAATCTAGTCCCCAGATAATATGAAAAAGGTCAGTGTGCCTGAACTTCAATTGATGAAAGGACAACATTGAAGTTTAATGACTAAATTGAACATGTATCAAAAGTCCAAGGACCACATTGAGCAATTTAAGTTTTTAGGATCACATTGCATATTGGGTTAAAGCTCTGAGACCACATTGAACAAATTGAAAGTTCAGGGTTCACATCGCACACAAGACCAAAGTTCAGGACCATTTCTAACAATGTGCTTATTCGATAAGTGATGTGGCAGACGGTAGGCGGTGTCATAAAAGAAACCAATCATGTTTCGAGAGATTACTGTTGTACCGGGCGGATGCACTCAAATGCATTCGAGATTCAATGGCTAGACCTTAACCGATGTCGCCGCGTGGCTTCCATACAGAAAGAGAAAAAAATGACGCATGAAAAGTGTAAGCGAAAATACCAGATTATGTCAATGTATCGTTGGCTGTAGAAGGTGCGCATAGATGTAAATTATCAAGAAAAATGATACCAAATGGCACCAAAATTCTAAGATTATCCTGTTTGGGATAGCTTTCATATTATGGATAGGTAGAAAGATAAGATTAGGCCCAATGAATCCATAGCTAATGAGGGTTCTCGTGGATTCAGGATTGCGGGCGCAGTCTGATTAATGATGGCTGGGTGGAGACACTAAGCCCATTTCTAGATTTCTTGTCAGGCCCAACTTCACATGAACGATGCCTCTAAACTCTCTCTCTGTAAATATCGGGCTCAGGCTGACGCCGGACGAGGAGGAGGTGGGCAGAATTTAGATTACCTGGGATGCCCAAGCGGCGACGTCGCTGCCACAGAGGGAAGTGGCGATGACCTTGATTCGGATCTCCTGAGGTTGAGGCGGGCTCACTTCCACTTCCTCGATCACCAGAGGCTGTCCAGCTCCCCATGCCACCGCAGCTAATGTTTTTTTTTTGTCTCGACATTGAATCAAACAAACGCCATGAACAACCCCCCCAAACAACAAAGACCCAGCAAAACGAGAAAAGCGAAGAAAACAGAGGAATTCATCAGAGGGACAGGAAAAAGATCCAACCTTTGCATGTGATGACGGAGGGTGAGGACGACATGGTGGCTGGCCGGAAAGCGGGAGGTGGGCGCGTGTCGGGTAGGTGAGCAAGAAACAAAGAAGGGCAAGCAAAGAAGGAAGGAAGGAAGGAAGGAAGATGATGTTTCAACTTAGCCTCTTACTAACGTTGGACTTTTGCTTCCTGTAGTGCAATTTTGGTGTTAGGTGGTGGAATGGAGACAGAGGGATCTGGATTAGTTGGTGAGTGCGAGGGGGATTGATTCTTCTTCTTCTGCTGCTGCTTGAATTTTTTATGACTTATTGGCAGCCACTTTGCTGGTCGACACAGTGTGATCTGGCATCTGCCGGGTCGTGCGTTCTGTGATCCAAGATTGTTCCGGGCAAGAATTGTCTGATTGTAGATCCATTAATGCGCGATTATCGGAAAATCTACTCGTTCTGTCCGGCGATTCATAAGAGAACTTGTCGAGTTATTGGCATATTGCTCCTTAATTGTTCATTTGTCGTGGAATCACTTAGTATTGTGATGCAGACGCAAACATAATGTGAAGTTTAGATTGTTTAATCTTAAAAATCCAAAGATAATAAGAAAATCTATTGAATTGAATGTGATGTTCCACTACTTTCTGCGTCACGATCATGAAGTACTGCAAATTCGATTGAACTGAATCCCAGCAAACTACTCTTTCTTTCACAATTGGTCTGTTCTTTCATTAATTTTCCCGCAATTTCGACTCCGTCGCTTCTTCCCGCTCAAAAGCCGATGAAATGACGATGATGGCTCGACTTTGGTTGGGCTAAGATGTCGAGATTGCGGTTCTGGACACCCTTTGATGACGAGGCAAGACGCAGCGGACGAGCAGCGACGGCATTCATGTGTTTCGCCAACAATCCACAGAATTTTTTTTTTTTTTTATGCTGAAGAGAGAGGATTTGGCTCGACAGCTTAAAAGTACACTTACCGAGAGAGTCGGAGACACAAATATTCTATCTTACTGATCCACAACTTTAGACGGCGGAGAGATGGCCAGATCTTTCCTAAAAATTTTGAGACATACTAATTGCTAAATCGATGACGAGCATACCAACTAATCTCCATCAAACCAACATCACAATGCATTGGTATGCCTAACAGTCACGACTTCTCGTAACAGAACTCACTCCCTTAGCCATACCCATCTTCAGTTTCGACTGGGTTTCAATTTTTCCACTAGCAAAATACGTTGCTACTCGCCGGCTGCAATAATCTGTATGGAACTGTGCCTCATCTACACGCCCCCGACAACGAAGTCCTTCATTGCAGCATCCGAGAAGTATTCCAGAACACTTGTCTGCCGAGTAGAAGATGCATCAATATATGTACCGCTGTTCAATGCACATATTCACTCACCCAGTCGCACACACAAAAATACAAACGGAGAGCCATACCGTCGCGAAGTTCACCGGTCAAAATGATGGTTGTTTGAGCTCCTGAAAGTTGCAGCAATGTCTTCATCAGATCCCCAACTGCTCCCTCACTGTAAATCACATCGGATCCCAACACCGACAAGGCAAGCACAGTCATTCATGTAGAATTTTGAAGCCTCCCGTTTTTATGAATTAACAGAACGTACTTTAATAATATAATGAAAGAAGAAGAGAGAATAGACTTGAGCCATATGCATGATTTTCCATGCAAATTTTGCAATAGAACTGTTGCCGTTTGATTAAGAGAGACTGTTTCCTTCTCAGAAAGGTAGTATGTATTATAGTTCTGGTAAACAATCATTGTTCTCACGGGTACTATTAAAAGTCTGAGAAGATAATCCATTGAAGAAATGCCTAGACTTAAAATACATGTTTACATTTCAACATTACAGTGGTTCTTCCTTCCTCTGTGTAAATGCCGGAGTTGAACGCCAGGAGTTGAAAACGATGATACGAGGAAAAACATGACAGCTTAATTGGGAAGATCCTTGAATCATGAGAAGTAAAATTTCTCCTCAACTAAGGAAACCAGCAAATACATCAACAACACAGGTAAGCTCAAACAAGATCACCCTGTGCAGCTCCATAGGCACACACAGCCTCAAATATAATAAGAAGCCGGAGGAAAAGATCCATGGCAGACACCCGTCTCTTCGAAATGGATAGAGAAGGACAACGAGATTAATTTATCAATTGGGAGAACCGATGATACAGCACCATGACCATACTCAGATAAAGGCTCAATCAAGTCTCTGTCGGGATCATTGTCAGAATATCTTTTAATATTGATGTGGGCTTTATTAATTGTCATTGTAGATATTGATTGGTCTAATAAAGAAAGATATATACAGTTTCCTAATTCTAGTTGGATATGGTGCTGGATAGTATGGGTTGAGATAAACCTTATCTTTGATGAGGGGATATGTTACAATCTCTATAAATAGAGCTCAAGTTCATCCTCTAAACCCTGATGTCCGCACAATCTCACATAAGGAGTCATCAGAACGATACATGAGGGGCTGTCTCATTGAAGCCAACGATAAGGGGGTTCATAGAGGAGAAGTTCTCGAGCATCAGATCGTCGCAATTCCGCATCAAGAACGATGGTTCCGAAAACAGGTGTGTCAATTCTTCTACTTTATGAATGTGTGATTCGTGAAATCTATGCATGATGATCTTGGGTCGCTGCATACGGATTATAGTTGCAGCTTACATGTGGTATCAGAACCGATCGCGAATCATGTTATCAGAGTTTTTTCGAAATTTTATTTTTGTCAAAACCAAAAGAAAATTATATATTCGGAAAGGGCACGTCGAGACGAGAAAAACCATGTGCAGATAGTCGCCAGAGACCGCCGGACGTGTCGCTGCCCATCCAGCGTGTGGCGGCCACGCGCCACACGCACACCATGTGCCAGACCCTAGCCCCGCACGTACAGGCCTGACGTCAGTTGACGTCATCTTGGTGGGTAGGACCCGACCCGACTGCGTTGACCCAACCCTATTCATTGACCATTGACTCGGACCGTTCGGTTGGACCGTTAACCGGTTCGACCGGAACGCCTCGACCCAATTCGCGAGTCGGTTTAGAGGTAGTGGTCGAACCGATTTCGAAACCCGGCCGAGGATTAGAACACGTGCACAACACGTGTCTGCGCGTGGTACTCACGCGCCGAAGACTTGGGTGGCGCGTGAGGGCGCGTGTGAGCTTCGATTGGCGAATTTCAGGTACTGACGTGCTCGTATGCTCGTGCTCTACAAGATGATATATTTATTTTACATATTTGATACATCTATGGATGGAAAATACATACATAACCCAAAATACATGTATTTTGTGGGGTATTTTCAGGTATTTCTATATGGTTTCATGAAATACAGGTGCAAAGCTCATATCTATGCTCCACATACGGATATATGGAACATGATTTATCAATTACATGTTTATGGTTTGACATGTATTGTTAGAAGTATCAATGTAATTAGCACGACATGTAATTTTGAGGAAAATTGCCCTTTTCTGAAATGATGTACATACGGTAAATGTGAAATATAAAGTTTATATCCCAAATTCAGGTAAATTCAATTGGGTTGTGACCGCCAAAGTGACACACTTGATTGAGTTTAATAAAGAACATTTTACAAAGTATTTGGATGTATCCTATTTTAATGCGTTATTATATTCCCAAAGGAGGCAATTGCGTATTCTTGTATGGAGGGTTACATGTACAACATATGGTTGATGATTGATTAGTTCTAGTGCTTTCATACACCCAAAGGTAGTGAGTAATGAAGATTAAAATAAATTCTCATGGTCGCTGTAATGTAGGGAGTATACAACTGCATATCATGTTTTTTGCCCAAATGCGATTATGTGATGATGTGTGTATCTTTTAAGGTGAAATTTTACATTATGCTAATTGAAAACATTGATTATTTTTCAATTACCGTTTCTATGAACGGCAACTTTGTTAACATTAAGAATTGAGATTCATATGGGTTTAAGTTTTGATAACTAAATGAGGATTTTCTGCTTACGAATGATTGACAAATATTAATATTGCTCTTGTTAAGAAAGGCCCTGTAGATTTCACTTTCATTAGTGAGAATTTTCAAAGGCACCGTGTGCTAATTAGGTAAAGAGCCATTGGGTTTGCTTGTTTGATATGAAGCAATCCATTAAAGAACACTTGAAAAGTGTTTTTTGCCAATTAACTGCACTGTTAAATAATGAAGGAAGCCTTGGAACTTGAAATTATGTCTCGTCTAATACTAAGAGTGATACAGATCTGTAATGACTCCTCAACATCAGGGTGTAATGGTTCCTATAAATTAAGGATTACATCTTAAAGATGGTGGAATTGCATATTAAACAGTTCCAAAATCATATTCATAAAGAAATACATAAACCACCGGTCATTCTGACTATTTGGGTCCATTGAAAGCATCCTTTAAGAAGGATGATGATCGCTACTTCATTTATAAGAAGAACGATCACATAAAGAAAGATTACAATTTATACAAAGATTTGGTTATCTAAGTATGAGCATAAAATAATGATTCTTTGGTATTGGTTTGTGAATTTATTCTATCTAAAGTCTCATATGGTTTGTGATGGCTAGATAGCGGAGCAACATATTATGTTGCGTTTAATATATAGGAATTTATAAACTGAAAGATACCAAATAAGGTTGAATCAAGCTTGTTATGGAAACAACTATAGAGTTGACATTGAATTGACGGGAATGTCATTTCGGATTCTGGTTTAATGTGACATTAAGAAGCATATTTTATGTACTTTCTTTAAAGACGAAATTTATTTTCCGTATCAAGTTTGGACATGTGTAGTTATTTTTTTTTAGATTTCAAATAAAACAAATACTATTTCTTTTAATTAAATTAAAAGTTGGGTACTACACTATGTCCAATGGATTGTACTGATTATGTTTATCTCTCAATCAATTATACGTCACTTATACGGATGAAAGGTTATTTCCAAAGTACCTCTACCTAAGGAATGGTCGTACTCGTTTTGGTATAAATGTCTTAGTTACATATCTAAAGAAATAGTGGAAAGACTGATAAAGGTAACATATTGCCCACTCATAAATGTAACATAAACATGTGAGGAGACCGCTACGGAGGTAAGATAACTGAGATAAAGAATAAAACTGTAGTAAACAGTTATGATCTATTGAAGATCATTCATACTGGAATAAGTGGATCCTATGTGGCAGCATTGTATAGAAATCTTTATTTCATCACATTCATTGACGATTATTCCCTATATAGTTATATGTTCTTGATTAAGGAAAATTTGGATTTCTTGACAAGTTCAAGATATTTCGAACTAAAGTCAAGAAACAGTTGCTGGAGCTTGATATAGCCGAATAAAGGTAATTGCCCACAGACTATTAATAAGTAATGGTGTGGTAGGGATCACCGTGTCGTTTTTCTATCTATATAGATGATCATGGAGTATTTTAAGTTACGGTTAGATTCTGTTGGGGTTCATGTTCTTGTTATTAAGACAATTCCTAATGAAGTTTATCAGACCCCACAAGCGCAGAATAAAGGTTAAAGTAGCTCCTCTTAATAGATCTATCAGACAGAGACGATCAATTGTACCAGGTCACACTAAATAGTTTATCCAGAAGAGCATGACTGCAAAATCGACTATATAATTGATTTAGTAATTTATACAGTTGCTATTTCTTGTTCATAATTAGAACTATGGTTGGATGCATTGATAAATGAGATACAGACTATGAAACATCTATGTTTGAAAGCTTATTAACATGTCTTAAGATCACAAGTCCATCTGCTGCAATTGGGTGTGTACTTAAAGGACTCCAGATGAAATTTTTTCTTTACTTTATTATATCAAATTATATTTTGATCAGTGTTTTGTTATAGAAGTTTAAATATAGACTGGTAGCGAAATTTTTCTTTCATAAAGAATGAGCAGACTTAAAATAAGTTTTCATTTTCATTCTTTCATAAAGTTTTTCAGAGTGATTAAAGTATTAATAGCTCATTATAATAAGGAGCTTTATCATACATATATTAAAATTTCTTTTTAATTGGATACTCTGAGGAAGTCTATATTATGTAACCCGAATGTTTTGCAGTAGATGATTCAGATAAATTTATGCGTAAAGAAAGAGGAATCCCATATAATCCCATGGAGTAAAGTTTGAACACATTCATGGGTAGACTGAAAGGTCGGTTTATGGGTTTAAGTAGGCTTTTAGACAATTGTTGCTTGAAGTTTCATGGTATTATTGTTATATTATGTTCTGTCAAGAACTAAATAAATTAGTATATATACTACAAGATCAGTGGGAGGAATTTATTTTTCTTATGTCTTATACAAACGACACCTTACTTGAAAGTGGTTTTCTTGAATTACTGCATAATGTGAAGTTGATATTGTCAAAGTATTTTGACATGATTGATCTTAATAAGGAGTATTTTGTCCTAGGCATTGAGATCCGTATGAATCGTTCTCGTCACATGTTGGGTTATTTCTAGCAGACACACATTGATTGTATTCGGTATAAAGTGTTGCAAGTTAGGAGTTGCTCTTGTTATTAAGGGCAATAGACTGAATCTGTCATAATGTCTTCATAAGTTATTAATAAAACCCAAATAAAGAATGTACCATTTCAAAGTACACTTAAAAGTATCATGTATGCAGAAACTTGCACTAAACCGGATGTTACTTTTGCAACGAAGTTTCTAAGCAGATATTGGTTAATTCCAGAACGCGATCACTAGATTACTGCTAAGATTGTTTTGAGGTACTTAAATAGGACAAAAGACTATGCTAATTTACAAACATATTCAGGACCTGCAGTTAGTAGGGCATTCGGATTTAGGCTTTGCTAACTATCAAGATGATGTGAAGTTGACAACTACAGACATTTATATGTCTAAAGAAAAGTGCAGTACTACAGAAAAGTGTAAATAGAAATCTATGTAATCATCGATAAAAAAAAACAGAGTTTGTAATATGCTTTTCAGCTGCTATTCAGATTATTTGTCTCCGGAATCTCATTAAAGAATTGACCGTACTTAATTTTATGGATAGACCCATACAGTTATATTGTGACTACAACAGCAGTGGTTTTAGGGGTCTAAACATCTGGCGGTCAAGCTTTTGACCATAAAAGTAACAGATGAAAAGGTGACACTACAGTAGAGCTTATTAAACATATGATAAGGCTGGAGACTCACTAACTTAAGGTCTTTGCCCATACACATTTGGATGACATGTCGCAGACATAAAGCATCATGGGATGCTGATATGACATGTTAATTGATCGGTTGAGTAAGCATGCTGTTGTTCAGTGGGAGCTGTTTTCAATATTTGCTCTAATAAAGTTTACATCTGTGATTGTTACATTTTATAACATCTAGGTATGTATCAACTTTATTGCATGCAATAAAACATTTTATGATTAAGGTGTCTTGATACATATATCAGTTGAAAATCTCAAGGCATCGTGTAAACCTTGAGTGATGGCTGTGGCATTTATTTTAGCCAAAAGCATATGTCGTATTACACGTAAAGTACAGTTAACTATAAAGGTAAGACATATGTTAGTTCGTTGGAACCGTAAAGTTATTTTCTCGTGACACATCCGGTTTCGTGACACATAAGGTGAGAGAATGATGACTGACAAGGAGGATAACATATAAGGTTTTCTCTGTTATTTGAGATGTTATCTGTTTGTCATACTACTATATCAAATCCATATCAGTACAGTTAAAAGCATTCATAATCATGGATGGCTGTGTGTCTTCTGATGCAGTTACTGGTATGATTCGATGCTTAAGACTTTATGGGATCAGGTTGACTATTGGGAATTATCTCTATACCAATATAAAGATGCGCATATTCAATACAATTTCAATTAATTTAGCCCAAGTGGGAGAATGTTAGAATATCTTTTAATATTCGTGTGGGCTTTATTAATTGTCATTATAGATATTGATTGGTCTAACAAAGAAAGATATATATAGTTTCCAAATTCTAATTGGATATGGTGCTGGATAGTGTGGGTCAAGATAAACCTTATCTTTGATGAGGAGATATGTTACAATCTCTATAAATAGAGCTTAAGTCCCTCATCTAAATCCTGATGTCCGCACAACTTCACATAAGGAGTCTTCAGAACGATACATTAGGAGCCGTCTCATTAAAGCCAGCGATAAATGGGGTTCATAGAGGAGAAGTTCTTGAGTATCGGATCGTCGCAATTCCGCATCAAGAATGATGGTTCCGAAAACAGGTGCGTCAATTCTTCTACTTTATGAATGTGTTATTCGTGAAATATATGCGTGATGATCTTGAGTCGCTGCATACAGATTATAATCGCAGCTTACAATCATCTCCCCAAATCAGTTCTTTCATGACGGTAGATGCCAGCATGTCGTCATGTTCCAAATTGGTATCAACGTTTCTCCTCAGAAGCCTTAGTCTGCCTGGTAGATCAGTAAGAATCACTTGAGCAACCAAAAGAGCTGAAATACAGCAGAAACCAACAGTAAACCACCCTCAAAGTATAAATATGGAACAATACATCTAGATGACAATTTGTGATATTCTTCATAAGTTTGTGAAACGAGTAGTCAACTTCCATGTAAATCATAATTTCGGCCATGAGCATGTAGTAACATGAGAATTCATGTTTCTACTTCGTGTCTCAGAGGACATCGAAATATTATGATATTTTGTACCCAAGGAATCCGCATCCAGAGCTCAATTCAACAACCTTCTTTGCCTTGAAGAAGAAGCGTCCCGATTTTCCAAGAACTTTCGTAACACAACTCCACTATCCCACATCACTGATCGAGTTACTCCAGGCGTTATCTATAACCACAACGAAATAAATCATTTCAGACAAGAGGAAAAGAGAAGGGAAAAAAAAACTCAAGAGATTATCATCCATACCACGTACATCAACCTACAAAATTTCTACTCCCACGTGTTCACATTGATTTCACGCCCAATACAATCAGTTGACCTCCTTGGTCGCCATAAAAATCCACAAGCTAAGCAATTTCTACCTTTCACGAATAATACTCGGATGCCAATGACTTGCTGTAGAGACAGTCGAGGTCCCAGGCAAGCATCAAAATCCTGTGATGATGCGGAGCATATTAGCAATGCGTTTCTAGACCAATTGGATAGGCAGAAGTCCCAACGGTAGTCAAGAAGATGCGTCTAGAATTTTCAGTTTCGGAGTCAACGATGTCAGAATAAGCTCAAATTCGATCAGTTGAAGCAAAACGACCGTCTAATCTATATACAATGCTTTTGGCATTGATTGATGATGGCTTTTAGCGATCCGAGATCGTTTAGATGGTCTTTTGAATTATTTTAGTATTTTTTGGATTTAATTTTATTTTTAGTGGCAATTTTATAATTTTGCTGGATTTGGTGTCATTAGGGTTAACACCCTATATAAGCTTGTTTTATGATTTTTGGACGACAGAACATTAGTATTAATATTGAATTTTTGAGTTTTCTCTCTAAGCAATGATTTGCTTGTTCTTTATTGCTGAACGCTGGGTCAGGTGGTATCAGAGCCTATGGCGACTGGCGGTGGTCTTCGTGACTGTGATCAGGAGACTGGAGGCCCAATCTTTAAGGACGACGCGCTGCAACGTTTGGAGCAGCATTTAATAGAGCGCCTAGATCAACGATTCGATCAACGATTTCAACGCATCGAAGTACGACTTGATGCATTAGCAAATCGATTTGAAAGTTTCGGCGTTGATGTGAACCGAAATCGACGGAACGATCGAAGGTCGGGTGCAGATCTTGCTCGCGGTGACCCTGTCGATAGGCCTGTTCTTATCTGCATGCAGAATAACCCTCTGTTTTCAGAGAGTTCAGAAGAAGTGAAGCATGAATTTTCGGACGAATGGCCTGATTATGAAGGCAGAAATCGTCATAAAGGATTTCGTAGGGGATATGACGGTAGAGATGGCCGCTGACGTTACGACTATCGTGAAGGTAACAACTTTAAATTGAAAGTCGATATCCCTCATTTTAATGGAGGTTTGAGAATAAAAGAATTTCTAGATTGGATTGATGATATAGACAAATTTTCGATTATATGGAGACCCCAATGAGAAACGAGTGCGATTAGTAGCATGTAGATTGAAGAGGGGTGCATCTGCATGGTGGGAGAGATTGCAGAATCGGAAATGAAAAGAGAGGGTTGGAACTTGGCATCAAATGAGGAGGCTGTTGAAGCAGGAGCTCCTTCCACCAGATTATGAGTAGAATATGTTCCAACAATACCAGCGTTGCCAGCAGGGCAATCGGACCGTACATGAGTATATGGCGGAATTTATGAGGATGGTGGAGCGGAATAATCTGTCGGAGATAAAGGGAAGGTTGCCAGGTAGCTCGATGGGTTGAAGCCCTTCATTCGAGATAAAATTGGAGTGCGATTTTTACGAAATTTATATGAAGCCAAGAATATGGCGATGAAGGAAGAATTGATGCAACAAGAAAGGGGAAAAAGAGGCTACGATAATTATAGAGGTAGGTGTTCGAATAGTTCGATGGATAAGAGCGGCTTCAATAATCGCTATAATTCAGGGCGAAATCAAGATGATAAGGTAGTAGAGAGGCGTCCGATGAACGAAGCAAGGGATAAGGGAGCGCAAGCACAGAAAACTGCGAACCCTAACCCTTATGCTAAACCAGCAGCGATGAAGTGTTACAAATGTAATCAGCTTGGGCACCGATCTAATGAATGCCCTCAGAGAAAGACAGTAAACATGGCAGCTAGAGAAGAGGAGGAAGAAGACATATATTGTTGCGAACCAGATGGTGAGGATGAAGGTTTTGAAGATGAGGTGATAAACTATGTGGTGCGCAGGATGATGTTAGCCCCAAAATAGGAGAATCATTCACAGCGCCATCAGCTATTCCGAACTAGATGCACTATTCTGGGGAAGATCTTTGCTGTGGTTATTGATAGTGAAAATATGGAGAATATCATTGGAAATGAGGCGGTGAAGAAGCTAGGCGTACCTGTGGAGAAACATCATAGCCCTTATACGTTAAGATGAATTAAATCTAGAGCAGAAAACATTCAGGTAACCGAATGTTGTAAAATTTCATTCTCCATTGGTAAGTATCACGATGAACTGTATTGTGATGTGGTAGACATGGATGTATGCCACGTGTTGTTTGGTAGGCTGTGGCAATTTGATGCAGATGCTTAGAATTCAGGGAGGAGCAACCAATATAATCTAATGAAAGATGGGGTGAAGTATACGTTGCTACCCCTGAAGAACAAAGGAAAGCGGGCTACATGTAATAATTTCATTAAGGAGACCAGGGAAATTCATTTACTAGTAGTGAAACAAGCGATTGAGACAGAAATTGAATTACAAGTGGAGGAGCAACCTGAAGCAGTTAGGCCTTTATTGAAGGAATTTAGTGAGCTAATGCCTGACGAGATTCCATATGGGTTACCTACTATGCGCGATATTCAGCACC
This sequence comes from Rhodomyrtus psidioides, assembly GCA_021437785.1. Taxonomy (NCBI): domain Eukaryota; kingdom Viridiplantae; phylum Streptophyta; class Magnoliopsida; order Myrtales; family Myrtaceae; genus Rhodomyrtus; species Rhodomyrtus psidioides. The sequence continues at coordinate 3,053,550 of JAILYB010000015.1, read as the reverse complement.
ATATAGATTTAATTCATGATGCTAGTCTACCTAATTTTCCACACTACATGATAAGTCCTAAGGAGAGTAAGGTTCTAAAGGAGAAGGTGAAAGAGTTGTTGCGTAAACGGTATATTCAAGATAGCATGAGCCTATGTGCTGTTCCTACTTTATTAACACCTAAGAAAAATGGGAGTTGGAGGATGTGTGTGGACAGCAAAGCTATTAATAAGATAACCGTGGATTATAAGTTTCCAATTCCGAGATTGGATGATACGCTGGATAGGTTGCTTGGAGCTAAGTGGTTTACGAAGCTGGATTTGAAGAACGGATATCATCAGATTCGTATTCGTCCTAGAGATGAGTGGAAGACAGCTTTCATGACAAATGAGGGTCTGTACGAGTGGTTAGTGATGCCGTTCGGGCTTTCTAATGCTCCGAGCACTTTCACGAGGCTTATGAATCATGTTTTGAAATCCTTTATTGGCAGATTTGTTGTAGTTTTTTTTATGATATCCTGATTTATAGTAAGACTGAATAGGATCATCTGATGCATTTAAGGGAGGTGTTGACAGTCTTACAGATTAATAAGTTGTATGTTAATCTTAAGAAATGCAATTTTCTGACTAATAAGCTGATATTTTGGGGTTTATTATTACTGCTGGAGGAATAGAGGTAGATGAGGTGAAGGTAAGAGCAATCAGAGAGTGGCCAACTCCTAAAACAGTTTCTGAAATTAGAAGTTTTCACGGGTTGGCTACTTCTATAGGCAATTCATTAAGAATTTAGTACTATTGCAGCCCTAATTACTGAATGTATGAAGAAAGGCAAGTTTTTATGGGGAGAGGAAGTTGAGAATAATTTTGCTATTCTGAAGGAAAGTTTATGCACTACACCTGTTCTTCCTTTACCTGATTTTGATAAGTTGTTTGAGGTGGACTGTGATGCCAGCGGTGTTGAAATAGGAGCTGTTTTGTCTTAGGAGCGCATGTCAATTTGCTTTTTCAATGAGAAACTCAGTTATGCGAGACAGAAGTGGAGCACTTATGACAAACAAATTTACTCTGTCGTAAGAGCTTTGAAGACATGGGAGCATTTTTTGATTGGAAAAGAATTCGTGCTTTATTCTGACCATGAAGTTTTGAAGTGCTTAAATAGTCAGAAGAGGATCAATAAAAATACGCATGCGCGTTGGTATTAGTTTTTACAGAAATTTCCTTTCAGATTGTAGCACAAATCTGGTGTGCATAATGTCGTAGCAGATGCGTTGAGTAGGAGGGCTGGCTTGCTGATTACATTGAGCTAGGACATTCTGGAGTTCGAGTAGCTGAAAAACTATTATGCAGGTGATGATGATATTGGACAGATTTGGGAGACGCGTGTTGCTGGCCAACCTGTTCAGGAGTTCTATATTCTAGATGGTTATCTAATGCATGGCAATCAACTTTGCCTTCCTCGAACATCATTACGAGAGAATGTAATTCGTGATTTGCATGATGGTGGATTGACTGCATATCTCAGTCGAGATAAAACTATTGCTGCAGTCAGGGAGCGATTTTACTGGCCCTAATTGCGTAAAGACGTCAGCAGTGTATGGGAAGATCTGTCCATGAATTTTGTGCTTGGTTTGCAACGAACCCAAAGAGGCGTGGATTCTGTTTTTGTTGTAGTAGACAGATTTTCTAAGATGACACACTTCATTCCTTGTAGGAAGACTTGTGATGCAGTAAGTGTGGCCAGATTATTCTTTAAGGAAGTGGTTCGTTTGCATGGAGTACCTAAATCTATCACTTCAGATAGAGACAACAAATTTTTGAGGCACTTTTGGAGGATTTTGTGGAAGCTGTTTGATTCTTCTTTAAATTTTAGTGGCACAGCTCTCTCGCAGACTGATGGACAGACAGAGGTGGTCAATAGAACCCTGAGGAACTTGATTCGAAGCATCTGTGGAGATAAGCCGAAACAGTGGGATATTGCTTTATCACATGCAGAGTTTGCTTATAACAATGCAGTTCATAGTTCTACTGACAGGTCGCCTTTTTCTGTTGTTTATACAAAGGCGCCTCAGCACACTCTGGATTTGGTACAATTACCTAAGCAAGCATATAAGAGTGTAGCAGCGGATCATATGGCTAAACAGATTGTAGAGGTGCATCATGAAGTCAACCAGAAGTTGGAGGAAGCTAATTAGAAGTATAAGACAGCCGCAGATAAATACAGGCGGAAGCAGATGTTTGCAGTAGGTGATCAAGTCATGGTTTTTCTTCGTAAGGAGCGGTTACCAGCTGGTTCTTACAAGAAGTTGCAGCAGAAGATGTACGGGCCTTGTACAGTCAATAGGAAGATCAACGATAATGCTTATTGTTGAAATGTGTCTCGAGTTTGAACCCATGAATGAAATTAATATTAAAATAAAATAAAATATGTTGGATATTTGCGATTTTCCGAAATATTGACCACGGAATGTACAACCTTCTATGAAGAGGAGTCAATTTTAGAATTCCTCTGGTGATTGAATCGACTTTGATATTTTTAGGTGGGGGCCCAAGGTTGAACTTTGACCGTGGAAAGTTGAACTCCCACGTTTGCTTCATCTTCTAATATGCAGAAAGATATTTAGGAGATATTTTATTGGAGTCGGTGAAGACAAAGAATCAAAGAGGAAAGTCCAACTTCCTGACTTGGACTTTGAGTTGGGCGACTAACAAAAGAAAAAGGAAAGAGCAAATAAAATATTCGAATGTTATCCTGTTGATTTGGTTTTTGCTTCAGCGTGGTCCAGCTTGCATATTTATTAGCAAGCGTTACTTGGCCGAGAATAAGTATCGTTGAAGCGCTGCATATACGAGTGCTTGATAGAGAGGCCTTCGTACGTTCTTCTTCGGAAAAGACGAAGACACGAAGATCGTGATCCTTGAAGCGCCGTTGCTTTTACGAGTGCTTGGCGATGGAAGTCTTCAAGCGCCGTTTGATGAACGAGTGCTTGATATTGGATCTTCGTTTTGTTCGTGGAATTATATCAAGAATTCAAGTGTCGAAGTTGATTAAATCATGAGGTTAGATTTGTGTTTTAATTTCTTTGCGAGATTGAGAGATTATTTTGCTAGGAATTGGGGGCTAAACACTGTGTGCGTTCTTGATTGTAATTGGGGCGTGGGAAACACTGAGAGTGTTTGTGTAACTCGAGTGTGATCTGTAATCTTCGAGTATCGCTCGTTCTATAGTGGAATTCGTTGCTGCTCTCCCCGTGGACGTAGGTCTCTACGACCGAACCACGTACATCTGGTGTTCGATTTACTTTACTCGTTCTATCTATTTTATTGTTCGATCGCTTGGTTCCGCGCTACACTTATGTTATAGACTTTTCGCGTAGCATGTGCATATCCAACACTTTTAATGTTGCTGACTTGTCACCGTTTCACAAGTCCACTGAGCCCTTGTATCCAGATTTTGATTCTAACTCGAGGACGAGTTTTTCACAAATGGAGGAGAATGATGCGGATCATATTAGCAATGTGTTTCTGGACCGATTGGATAGGCAGAAGTCCTAACGAAAGTCGAGAAGATGCGTCTAGAAATTTCAGATTCGGAGTCAACGATGTCAGAATGGGCTGAGATTCGGTCGGTTAAAGCGAAACGGCCGTCTGATCAATACTCAATGCTTTTAGCATTGATTGATGATGGATTTTAGCAATTCGAGATCGTTTAGATGGTCTTTTGAATTATTTTAGTATTTTTCAGATTTAATTTTATTTTTAGCGACAATTTTGTAATTTTGCTGATTTTGGTGTCATTAGAGTTGACATCCTATATAAGCTTATTTTAGGGTTTTTGGACGACATAATATTATTATCAATATTGAATTTTCGAGTTTTCTCTCTAAGCAAGGATTTGCTTGTTATTTATCGTTGAATGTTGCATCATGTGACCAGCTTCAATAGAACCCCAGAACGAGCTAGTGCCCAGCTTCAATAGACCCCGACAGCACAGGCACCGCTCCCGAGTCCACAGAAGTTGGAAACGAGAACCTGATGCCTATTCATAGCTTCCTAGCACTTTGCCTCGGGTTCCATGCCCGGATCCACAAAGGTCGAGTGCGGGGGAACCAGACACGAGTACTTGGTTCCCATGCTTGGGTGCCAGGGCATTAGGCACGGGCACCGAGGCCTTGGGCAACCGGGCTTGATGGAACCCAACCCAGAATCTAGGGACCCAGGCACTGGGCCAGTCCCGTGTTCAGGTCCTCGAACACCGTACATGTAATTTGCGATTATTACTTTAAGCAGCGCCCCTCACGTATCGCATTCTGTGACGATTATTACTTTAAGTAGTGCCCCTCACATTCTGTGACGACTCCTTATGTGAGAATATGCGTGCATTATGATTTAAAGAATGGGCTCGAGCTCTATTTGTAACCTAACCATCTCATTACAGGTAAGGTTTAACTTGATCCACACTAACCGACTTATAATTAGACTAAATAGGAAACTTTAATCTTAACTTTATTAGATCAATTAATTAATTATTATTATAATTAATTTATCCCAAATTATAAATCACTCTTACATACCGAGGTCATGGCCCCGGCCTCATTGGAAACAAGCGCAAGCGCCGAGGTCGCAATCCTAGCCTCAAAGGACGCGAGCTTGGGGTCTTGGGAACGAGCATTAGGATTCCCTTGCCCAAGCGTGGACTTTCTGGTCCAAACACTGATATTTAATTATATTATAAAATATTATTTTCGATTTTCTAAAGAGAAAATCATTTTCCTGAGAACTTTCGTCTAATGGAAATATTATCAAAACAATGCTCAAACCTATTGCAATTGCGTTAATTCGATCATAAATTTTTTTATCCAGTCCTAAATCTTTTGTAATTATGCCAATTTAGTCCATTCAGTCAATTTTGGCCGATTGGTGATGACGTGGACACCGGTCATCCAGTGACATAAAATTTTACTAATTTTTTGTTTGTGAATTTGTGAGTTTTCCTTTTCCTTTTTCCTTTTTTTCCTCTCTTTTCTTCCCTCTTCTTCGTCTTGCCAAAGGCGATGGATAGCGAGGTCGACCTTGCTAGTCTCAAACAAAGCTCGCCCCTACCGGCCATTAGCGAGGGCGAGCCACGCTTGCCCCTGGGCGGTCGAGGCCTCGACCTTGCTAGATCTAGGCTAGCAAGGCTCGGCCTCGAGTAGCCACGACGAGGAGAGGCTCGCCTAGCAACAACGAGGCTCGACCTCGCTAGTGGTCAGCAGGGCCAAGCTTCGCCCAAGGTTGGTGTGGACTAAATTAGCACAATTGCAAATGGTTTTGGATTGAATCAATCAAAAAAAAAGTTTAAGACTGAATTGACACAATTGTAAATGGTTTGGAACTTGTTTGGTAATTTTTCTCGTTATTAACTATACGAAAATTACCCAGTGTGAAGATGTCGCGACCCTCTCCCGAGCTCGCGGAAGGCGGGAGCGGGCTAATGGGCCGCCCGATCGCTGGCTGGATCGGACGCGGGCCTCTCCCAAGGTCCATTACCCAAATCGCAACTGCTGGATATACGTGGTCGACCTTCAGTGTGGTCTAGTGACATGTGACGAGTGTTCATGCCAAGGAGTCGCCACCGATCGTTTCGTGGAGGGTACGATCGGAAACCCTATCGAATAGTTGGGAGTGGTCTATTCGATTCTGCGGAAACCAGAGAAGTGGGTTCGGGGATTTAGTTACGCCAACTGTCAGAGTTGACGCCCTTTCGGTACCTAAGCTGAATGGTTTATCTGATCCTAGGATTTCATACAGACGAGTGGGGGACAGATCTTAAATCTAGGAGTTCATGCAGATGGGAAATGCTACCCTATCACTCACAATCATTAAAAATAAGTGCGCAAATCGAGGATCCAGTACATGCGGATAAAGCACATGAAATCAGCGTGATATCCCTAATGAGGCCCTATTAGCCTAGAGAAATATCAATCAAGGCTTAGGAGTAATTTGGACATGATTCGCCCATGAGGGGCAGAATCGTAATTTTGAATAATTCGGGGGAAATTTACCCCTAAAAGGGTAAATCTGTCATTTTAGACGAATTGGGAAGTCAAAAGACAGTGGAAATAGGATTGGCCATCAATCCAATCCATTTCCTATTTTTTGGGAATTTCCAGGATTTTTCTGGAATTTTCAAGTGATTTTACCCTTGGAGGGGTAAAGTCGTCATTTGAGTAAAGATGAGAACTGAAAACCTCAAATATTAGGGTTGGTCATCCTCCTGACCCAAACCCTAACTTTAAGCAATTTTCAGAACTCGATTGAGACAAGAAAGACGATTTTCCCATTAAAGGGCAAAATCGTCATTTTGAGAAAAGAGGTGAGACTCGAAAACCCAAACCTAAGAATTGGTCGTCTAATCGACCCTAATTCTCACCTTGGCGTTATCGGCCTTATCTTGCATGCACAGCAGAGGCGACTTACCCCTAAAGGGTAATGTCGTCAAGTCTCGGAAAATTGGGTAAGAAACCCCAAAAATAGGGTTGACCAGTTGTCTGTGATCAACCCTTGATTTTTGGGGGTTTCTGGAATATCTAGGATTTTTCCACAATTTTTCCACATTTTTTTGGAATTTTCTGGAATTTTCTAGCATTTTTTGGATTTTCTAAGATTTTTCTGATTTTTTTTTATTATTTTTTTTAAAAATCATTTTTTGATTTTTTATTTAAAAATATTATTCGGACCGGGTCGGAACCCGGCCCAGATCCGGACCCGCAAAGCCCCCGGTCGAAACGACGCCGTATCACGCATTATTTATTTTCGGATTACTAGCCTTGATCCGACGGTCGCTACTGAACCGCGTGGCTAATCCACGGCCATTGGATTGTCTGACTGGAATCTACGGTTCAGATTAGACGAAGACTCGATCAGGGCCGTCTGATCAAATTACTAAAACCTACGGCTGTGATTATAACATGGGACTTGATCCGGACCGTCCGATCCCACTAACCTAAACGACGTCGCCCTCCCACTTAGCCAAACGACACCGTTTCTGATCAACTTGGATTTCCGATTCAAAAATGATTTTCGGATATTTTTACTTGCTAACATATCTAAGGATCGTAGCATCTCATTCGCAGAATCAAGAACATCGTGCAAATCGCCGAGTACGGCCATGGAAGCTCAATCATGCGATTCACTCAAAATCAAAGAAATTCAGTCACAGAATAGCATAAATGGAGGTTCAAAAGACTTACCTCGAGCTCCGATTGAGCTCGCTCGGCCCAGATTTGGCTGGGCAAGGATCGGCTATGAAGGCTAAATCGGAGGACTCGATTCAGGGTATGCGAGCAAAGTCGATGCAAAATGGAGATGCGAGCGTGGTCAGTGATGTTCGGGGAATGAAACACACACAGTAATTGCATGATTGAGCAAGGAATGCAAGGTCTGCCATTGAAGCTCAATGAAGAACTCGAAGCTATGATTTACCTGTTCTTGCGATTTCGCGAGGCGTGGCCGGTGGCGATCGCTTCCTGACGCTCTGGGCGAACTTTAGATGGTCTTCCCTGGCTTTGGTTTGGCCGGAGATGGCCCAACCGACGCCTTGCAGTCGAGCTCAAGTTCTCGACGACAGGGGTCGGAGAACGAGCTCTCTATTGTGTTCTCTCTCTCTCGCGCGATTCTGTTCCCTTCCTTCGAACTGAACCAACCGTTTTTTAACTGAAAGCCCTCCCACAGGCTTATATAGCCCTTCGAGTTTTGGCGCCGAACGGGGAATCCTCTGCCCTCTTCAACTCACGTGTCATCACGTGCCAAATGACATGCTAACGGCGACGGAGAAGCTGGGTATTCCGTTCGGCTTCATTAGGTCCCTCGACGAGTCTCATTTCGCATGAATTTGGCATGGATTTGAGCTGTTCTTATCGTTGTTTGACTTTTGCAGGTCTCGCGTCCTTGACCGGCCGATTACTCCTTCCTCCGGCGACGTCGGATGGTGCCGTTGGTGTCAATCGACGGGGGAAGGTCAGAGGAACAAAACGCCCACCATTCCTCCTTCAATTAGTCGCGAATTGTCCTTCAATTTGGTCTTGGAAATTCGACCTGTCACTGTTCATTTGCACGATCGTTTTGAGGAAGACGACACTGTTCTGGACCAGTTCGACCGGTCGGACCGGCGGTCCGACAGGTCTGAACCGTTTTCGAACAGGATTTTTCAAATTAATCCCAAATTAATGGAAAAATTTTGCAATTGAACCTTAAAATCGAATCTAGAGCATGAATTCTATCTAGAAATGTGGTTTTACCCAAAAGTTTTCATCAATTTCCACAAAACCCCCAAATTTTCATTAAATTGGAAATTGGGGATCGTGTAATTGAGGGTGCAAATGATCAAATTGAGTCAAACCACATGTTCCAATCGATTTAAAATGGTGAAATCTATTGGGTAGCATGTTTAATTTGCAATGATAGCCCTTGAATTGAAAGTAATTTCAATTATGCTTGATTTCAAGGACTAAAATGCAATTTTAGTATATAATTTTGTCAAATTCGTGCAATTGAGCAAACTGCGCAAACAATTGGACTAAATTGAAATAGGGGATAGTTAGATTAAATGTCAAGATCTTAAAAAATGCCAAAATTGCAAATTAAAGGACTCAATTGTTATTTTTTCTTCAAATTCAATACTACGGGTTACAAAGGAACACCTAAAATTGAATCTGATTTTGGATTTTTTGTGAGGTCGAAAATACAAGGGATTAAAAATAAAAATATTGGATATTTTTCCATATTTTTGTGACCTCAAATGCTATTTTTCTTGATTTTTTAAGTATTTTTCTATTTTCTAAAAAATATTAAAAAATGTGAAAAATACAAAAAATTATTTTTTGGTCAAGAATGGTTCCTTGGGCTTGGACAAGGCCACCAAAGTTGATTTTGTAATTTTTTGACTTTTTATGAATTTTTTATGATTTTTCGAAAATAAAACTGAAAAAGACTTGGTCAAAAATCAGGTGTCAACAGCTGCCCCTCTTTGAGAGGAATCTCGTGAGAGGTTTCTCTCAAAGATAGGTGACACCTGAATCTAGACCGACTCGACTGGGGAAAAGAAAAACGAATCTTTACACTCAATCTTACTTGCCCCACTGGTGAACGCTCTTTTCTTCATTCTTTTGCCGATGTGAGAGAGAAAGTAGAGAGACCCACCTGCTATTTACCTGTTGGTCACATGCCTGATGCTCGTGCGGCCTGCGCGGTGTATAACGGGTTCAAGTGAATACCTAGGGACTCGTCTTTTGAGTATCCTAGGGCGGTTAAACTCTAGCCTGTATGGTAGGCCGTACCAGAATGGGATTCCTGTACTTGACAGGAACCTGTGAATGACGCACCCAGTCTCTTAGGGATTGTCGGGGTTTTGATCCGTATGGTGGATCGGACCATGAATAGGGATTTTGATCCGTATGGTGGATCAGACCATGAATAGGACTCCTGTCTGTTAGGAACCTATGGATGACGCACCCAGTCTCTTAGGGTTTGTCGGAGACTCGATCGTTCTGTAGATCGGTCTTGAAAAAGGTTTGCCTACTAAAAGGCTTTGCCTAAAGATTGACATATCCCGTCTTGTTGAGACTAGTCGAAGACTCGATCGTTCGTCCGTAGATCGGTCTTGGAAGAGGTTTGCCTACTAAAAGGCTTCGCCTATGAAATGACATATCCCGTCTTGTTGGGACTAGTCGAAGACTCGATCGTTTGTCCGTAGATCGGTCTTGGAAAAGGTTTGCCTACTAAAAGGCTTCGCCTATGAAATGACATATCCCGTCTTGTTGGGACTAGTCGAAGACTCGATCGTTCGTCCGTAGATCGGTCTTGGAAAAGGTTTGCCTACTAAAAGGCTTTGCCTATGAAATTACATATCCTGTCTTGTTGGGACTAGTCGAAGACTCGATCGTTCGTCCGTAGATCGGTCTTGGAAAAGGTTCTCCAGGGATCCTGCAAAACATGACCCTATGAGCTTTTCTTGACAGAGCAAGGCATCCTTCCGGGATCATGGGTTCTTCACGTCCACTGGGATTGCTTGCTGACTTCTTTCGAAAAAGGGTTCTATCCTCACCCCTTCTTTTGAAAGATCCCAAAATCTGTCGGGAATTCAGTTTTGAAGCCGTGAAAGATTTTATCTTGACAAAGCTTCACTTGGGTCTGTTGAGGCGACATTCTGGGAGCTGGGTTTTCCAGGTATCCTGCAGAAGTTTGAGCCTGAAATATTTTTCTTCACCAGGAAAATGTTAGTAATCTTTGGGAAGACGATGGCTGGCCACTTGCCGAAGCCGTATGACTTAAGTTTTAATCATGAAATGTGCATTTTGATGCCGGAGGCTATCCAAAGCATTCTTGCAACATGCAAATGTGATCACAAATTCCTTGCATGGAAAATCTGGATCAACAGTTTGAAAATTCCAAAAAGAGTTTGTTCAAGACATCAATTGGAATATTTCTCGACAAGGAGGTCTTCTCACCTGTTTTGAGATAGTGGTATTTTATAGGGGATGCACTCAATTCCCTACTAACCTGTGCCTAGGTTTCAGGCCCATTCGCAGCGCATACATTTTGATCGGTCGGGAGGTCTTCCACGGGACCGTAATGTTGGGCTTGGATATTGGTTTTCAAGGGGGACCCGCTTTGGAGTCGAGGCCATTGGATGAAATTCTTCACCATCTGCTCCGGGTTTACCAGTCAAGAACCCTGCAAAATGAGAAAGAAATAATCTTGCTCGAACTTCTTCGAGCTAAGCTTAGATATTAAACCCTATGTCAATCCAAGTGCCTTAATCAGAAAAGGCTTTTCAGGGTTGTAACGTAGGTAGGATTGGGGACCAAAAAAGGCTTGTTTTTGGTTCAGAATATGCGAAGGGTTAAAACATTGGTGATCACTGCAAGTTTTATTGTCATCTTGCCCCTTCTGGTTCAAAGAGCGTCTTCAGTCTTTGAAGTGCATATTTGTCTTTAGAGAACATCTCTCTCATGTCAAGACGGCGTCAATACCTTGTCTATACTTTTGTCATCTGAATGTGACATAATCTGGGAGTATCCTTTGCTGTCCAGCTCCCTTGGGATTTTCTTTTATAATCAGATCTCACTGGTGACCTATACAAAGGTATCATGCCATTTTTTGGCATTTACAAGATCAAACACATGATTCACAAGTGTACAAGTATTTGGATGGGCATCGGCCTTGCTTTTACCAGGCACTTTGCTTTTTCTTGGTGCCCAAGATCGAATTTTTCTCTCTTTTTTCTTTTTCTCATCTTTTGTCGAGATCCCACCTTTTCTTTTCTTTTGGGGATCAGAATTTTCAAATGAGTGTGCTAGATGTACAACTTGAATCTCAGCACTCCAACATTAATCTAGGAATTTTCCACAAATCCAGTGTTTTGAACTCTTCCGCTCTTGAAGTGACGTCGCTTCCGTCTTGGAATATGCAATGATCACCAACGGGTTCGTGAAATGAACGTATAGGCTCAACTGGGCTGTGCAAAGGGTAAAAGTGTATAGGATAGAGAAACGAATGCTTTTCGTCATCCTAAAGCACCTGAATTACCATAGAAGTTAAAATGACAAGCAACACACGAAGATTGATGCAAGTCTGAGCAAGAGAACTTCTAACCATTTATCTCCTGATACCGCTGGACGTACCTCCAGTTTGCCCCATTGTGGGGTGGTTCTTGACAGGGGTATAGAATGAAATCGTCGTTCAAAGGGTTATCAATGGTCACCTGTAGTGTTTATGATAGAGAAATGAATGCCTCCGTCGTCTCAATCCATGTAATCACTGCGAATAACCCTTACGTCCGTAGGTCAAGGTCTCGATGTACTTATCACTCCACTTATCTCTTAAGTGTGTATGGGACGTGTTTGGACCAGGCTTGCCTCTTGTCTGAGAAAACATCCTTTTGAACGATTTAAACAACTTTTGTTGGAAGAGTTCATTTTGCTTTCTCCAAAACTTACCCTCCAAGGGGATTTATGAGGCACAATGTATATTTCAATCATGTTCAAATAACCTCCAAGTTTAATCATGAATGCCAATGACATGATTGTGAGAATTTTGCGTCTTTCTAGACATGATAATTGAATGCATGCTAGATTCCAAGAAGCCTTTCAAATTCTAGCAATAATGATTCTGACAGTCTTGTAAACCTAAAAGATTAGGAAAGGAATACTTACCTGCCCAGCGCGGCTAGGGATTCCTGAAAAACATAAAAGGAATATGTCAGTGTATGCTCTCGAATTTCAGAAAATTAGAACGATACACCTTACCCTTGATCATGCATTCCAATGGAAGTAGATAGATTCGCGAAAATCTGCATTTTTCTTAACAACACAAGATGGTTAAGTTGTTCTAAAATTTCTTAAAATTCTCAGTCTTTGGAGAAGAAGACGTGCACCTGACCACCATGACGTTAGGTCTCCTTGATCACGCGTTCCAACTTATCGCGACCCTGCTTCCTTGGATCCTGCAATATTGAACACATGCTAATGTATGCATAGATGCATGACATGCTTATGCAAAGACTATCATGAAGAGTAGGCTCAATTCGAGGCAGGGCATATGACCGGAATCTGATTTTATTTCAAGGGTAATATTTCTTCACAGCATCTGAATTCACAGGGTGCCCCAATTCTTCTCCCTCGGAGTTTACAAGAATTAATGCTCCTCCAGTGAGGATCTTCTTAACAATGTAGGGGCCTTCGTAATTTGGAGTGAATTTTCCCCCTGGATGGGTAGTACTTGGCAAAACTTTCCTAATTACCAAGTCATTTACTTCGAAGTTTCTGGTCTTGACCTTTCGATTGAACGCCCTGGCTACCCTCTTCTGTTAAGTTTGTCCATGGCAAATGGCTTTAAGACGTTTCTCATCTATTAAGTTCAGCTGTTCATTTATGTGCTTGAAATACTCTGACTCAGAGAGTTTATCTTCGAATAAGATTCTCAAAGAGGGAATCTTAACTTCTACTGGTAGAACTGCTTCTGTCCCATATACCAAACTATAGGGAGTTGCCCCTGTAAAAGTCCTGATCGACGTTCGGTAAGCCATCAAGGCGAAGGGCAGCCTTTCGTGCCAATCCTTGTAGTTTTCTGCTGTTTTAGCCAAGATTCTCTTGATGTTTTTGTTGGCCGCTTCCACTGCCCCATTCATCTGTGGGCGGTAAGGAGATGAATTCAGATGTCGAATGCTAAAGTGATCCAGCAGATCATCGACAATCTTGTTGTTCAGGTTGGATCCATTATCTGTGATGATCGCTTGAGGGGTACCATACCGGGATATGATATCTCTTTTGACAAATCTTGCCACATTTCTTGCAGTGACATTTTTGTAAGAGCTGGCTTCTACCCATTTGGTGAAGTAATCAATCGCTACCAAGATGAAGCGATGACCATTCGAAGCCACAGGATTAATAGGCCCTATCATGTCTATGCCCCACATAGAGAAGGCCAAACTTCAGACATTTGGTGTAGTTCGTTTGGGGGTGCATTGATCTTATCACCGTATATTTGGCACTAGTGGCATGATCGGACGTGCTGACAGTAGTCCGATTCGATGGTCATCCAATAATAGCCAAGCCGCATGATCTTCCGGGCGAGGAGGTGGCCGTTCATGTGAGGCCCAAACGCACCTTCATGGATCTCTTTCATGAGAATATTTGCTTCTTTGGCATCTACACATCTTAACAGAGTAGAATCAAACGATCTCTTATACAGAATTTGTCCATTGAGGAAGAACTTGCTGGCCATCTTGGTTATATATTTTCGGTCTCCTGACTGGCATCCTTCAGGGAATTCCCCTTTCAAGAGGTAATTCTTGATGTCATAGTACCATGGCTCTCCATCACATTCTTCTTCGATTAGCATACAATAAGCTGGCTTTTCAACAATGCCGATCCTCAGAGGTTCTACATCCAACCCTTCAGTCGTTTGCAACATCGAGGCTAGGGTGGCTAATGCATCTGCGAATTGGTTGTGAGACCTTGATAGGTACTCGAATGATATTTCTTCGAACCTGAGTATCAACTCTTCAAGGTATTCGTGATAAGGGATGAGCTTTGTATCTCTCGTCTTCCACTCCCCTTGTGTCTGTAGAATAATGAGCATGGAGTCTCCGAAGACTTGTAACCTAGGTATCTCCATAGAAAGGGCCAGTCGTAGGCCCAGAATGCATGCCTCATATTCTGAAATGTTGTTGGTACAAGGAAAAGTTATCTTTGCCGCGACAGGGTAATGTTGACCATCTGGGGATATCAGTACTGCCCCAGTGTCTGCTCCTGATAGATTGACAGCGCCATCGAAATACATGATCAACTTGTCTTCTTCCAAGTTCAGAATTTGACCTTTTGTGTTCATTACTTCAGGGGACTCACCGCTTGTCGGGTTTTCTGCCAGCATGTCAGCTATAGCTCTTCCTTTTACCGACTTCTGTGGGGAACATTTGATGTCAAATTCAGACAACATTACTTGCCATTTTGCTAATTTCCCAATTAAAGCGGGTTTCTCCATGAGGTATTTGACAGGATCATTCTCTGTTATGAGCTGGATATGGTGGTGTAGGGTATACTGCCTTAGTCTGCGAAGTACCCATACCGTCGCTGCACAGGCCCTTTCAACTGGTACATATTTTACTTCAGATGGCGTGAATTTCTTACTCAGATAATAGATGGCCCTCTCTTTTCCATCTATCGGGTTTGTTTGGGCAAGTAAGGCCCCCAAGGACTCTTGTCGTATGGTCAGGTATAAGGTCAATGGGTGACCAGGAATTGGTGGCACAAGCACCGGTGGTGTGATCAAATAGTTCTTGATCATTTGGAATGCCCTGCTGCACTCGGCATCCCATGTTATTTTCGCGCCTTTCTTAAGCAATCTGAAGATTGGCTTAGCTACATCAGACATCTGATTGATGAACCTGGCAATATAGTTCAATCTCCCTAGAAGGCTTCTCACTTCTTTTACTGTGGATGGAGTTGATAAATTGTGGATGGCCTGGATTTTTGAGGGATCAATTTCAATGCCTCTGTTGCTGACTATGAATCCAAGGAGTTTCCCGGATCTTGCCCCAAACACGCATTTGTTAGGGTTCAGCTTTAACTTGTATTTGCGCAGGCGCTCAAACAGCTTCCTTAATACATGTATGTGATCTTGTCCTTTTTTGGATTTAGCGATCATGTCATCAACATATACTTCAATCTCTTTGTGGATCATGTCATGGAATAACGTGACCATAGCCTTCTGGTAGGTAGCCCAGGCGTTTTTCAATCCAAAGGGCATGACTTTGTAGCAAAAATTTCCCCATGGTGTGGTAAATGCAGCTTGGGTTTGTCTTCTTGTTTCATGAAGATTTGGTTGTATCCCGAGAATCCATCCATGAATGAGAATAATTCATAACCCGCTGTACTATCCACCAATACATCAATGTGGGGGAGTGGAAAATCATCTTTTGGGCTTGCTCTATTCAGATCTCGGTAATCTACGCAGATCCGAACTTTTCCGTCTTTCTTCATGACGGGTACTATATTTGCAATCCAGTCTGAATATGAGATAGCTTCAATGAAGC
Organism: Rhodomyrtus psidioides; assembly: GCA_021437785.1. Taxonomy (NCBI): domain Eukaryota; kingdom Viridiplantae; phylum Streptophyta; class Magnoliopsida; order Myrtales; family Myrtaceae; genus Rhodomyrtus; species Rhodomyrtus psidioides. The sequence continues at coordinate 3,038,001 of JAILYB010000015.1, read as the reverse complement.
CTACCCTAAGAAGTTTCATGACTTCTTCCTTGATCTTGTCTTCTAACTCGGCTTTTATCCGCCTGCTGCCTTGTTTGACTGGCTTGATGCCGGGATCTGTGGGCAATGCATGTTCCACGATCTTAGGATCAAGGCCTGGCATATCCGCGTAAGACCATGCGAAGATGTCTTGATATTCTTTTAGTAGCTTGGTGAATTCGAGCCTTTCATCTCGGGATAGGTGTCCGCCGATCTTGACCTCTTTGACGTTCGCGGTGTCTCCCAAATTAATAACGACTGGTTCTTCTGAGGTAGGAGGCTTTGATTCTTCAAAGGTGTTCCAATCTCTTCGGATAGATGCATAATCACCGTCTTCCTCTTCCTCGATGTTATAGGAGTGGTTAATGGAGGGATCTGAATTTTGTAACAACCTGGTATGCATGTTTGAGATGATATGCCTGAAATGTCATGAGTATGGTTAGTTTGTGCTCAGTAAAAATGACATGCATGATCATGTAAAGTCTTTTCGAAACAGATATAGGTACAAAGGGGACTAATCCTCATGTCATTGGATATCCCGGCCCCCATGAAATTTTTTTTGAAGATTAGGAATCATATGGCAAATCAGGCCTCAAGCTTCTGTATGGAAGACCATTATCATCATCGGGCTGATTCGTAGTTCCATATGTCCTTAACAAAACATGCGTAGTTTTATTGAATGCAAGAAGGGCCGCGTTACAAGATGTGCTATTTGGACCAACGGCCTGGGATCCAAAGGCGTTTTCCTATGCATACAACAAGGAAAGAAAATACAATGCAGTGCAGAAAGCTCTAAACGCAGTATTTAAAGATAAAGGTAGAGTCTCTTTACTCAGAAGAAGTGGCTTCATTGTCCAACCACTCCAAGATGACATTCACAGAGTCATCTTCAAGAAAAGGGTTTGTCAGATCTGGTTCTATCGGTGAAGTGACATCCTCTTCAGATAGCCATTTGGAGTTCTGGTTGAAGTAGGCATTTAAGGGATTTCTGAACATTCGAAACCTGCCTTTCCAGGTTGGAGAACCGATGAATGAGTTATTCGGGCTTTTTTCGCCTCCACGGCGTCCTAGGCTTTTGCCTCGGCCTCGGCCTGTTGCTTTTGGGACAGAATCATTCATGGGATACTTTTGGTACCCCAAGCCAATTCTATGTGGATTAGCCTTCAACTGAAGCGGGGTATTTATACCCTGATTATGTTTGCCTAGGCCTTTTTTGGGATTGAACCCGTATGCCAGCAGCATCTTAGCTGGCAGAAGACTGGCTTCCGAGATGTAGGGGGTCCTCAACTTCGTCCTTGCTGGGGTATGAACTGTTGCTACCAATTTTAGGGAATGATAGCTTGCTTCTGTTTTCTCTTCAGGTTCAATATAGGGAATGGCACTGTTCTGGTATGCCTGGAGGTCGACTTCCCCATGTACAGTAATCACCTTCCCATCTGCAACGAAACGCACTATTTGGTGCAGGCTCGAAGGGACAGCTCCTGCTGTATGGATCCAAGGTCTTCCTAGCAGGAATCCAAATGCACTGGGCAGATCCATTACTTGAAAGTTTATAGAGAACTTTGTCGGGCCGATGAATACGTCAAGTTCGATCTCTCCCTCTACGGTCTTCCTCATGCCGTCGAATGCTCTTACAGCTGTCTTAGATACCTTGACCATCTCTTCATTGATTCCCAGCCTCCTTATGGTAGCCAAAGGACAGATGTTGAAGGCTGATCCATTATCGATCAATACGTGTGCCACTCTTTTGCCGTTACATTGGGCGGAGATGTATAAAGCTTTGTTGTGCCCTCTTCCTTCCATGGGGAAGTCTTCGTCAGAGAAGCTTAGTTGGTCTTTTAAAAGAATTGCTCCTACAAAGTCCCCTAGTTGTACTTCATTAATTGTTTCAGGGACATGTACTTCGTTGAGCACCTTCAACAGCGCGTTCTTGTGCTTCTCTGAATTGATGAATAGGTCTAATAGGGATATCTGAGCGGGCATCTTTCTCAGCTGCTCTATTACTTCAAACTCGCTGGTTTTGATGATCGATACGAGTTTTTTGGCATCTTCCTTTGAGACCTCTCTTTTTTCGGATTCACCCTCCCTAGGGGCATAAAATCTTCCAGACCTCATTACTGCATCTACTTGTGTTGTCCCATAGTCCCAATGGACTGCTTTAGGATCGTACTCTTCTGCTGGGGGGACTTTTATGGTTATAGTTGTCAGATGAGGTATCTCTGGTCCTGACGTGTTGCCCTCTTCTTCTTGAGGTAGTTGAATCACGACAGGTTTAACTGGGCAATCTTCCACCTTGTTCAGGTTATCCAGTTCATCCAATCTAATCACCACGGCCGTGGCTACTTCGATCATCAATATGGCGTTGTCGAGTTCTTCCATACCGTTTGAGGTTCCTGGTTGAGAGAGATCATCCATACCTCCCCATCCGTCCGGTATGATGTCTTCAATCTTCTGATAAAAGCTGGGAGGAGCTGAATATTTTACTTTGAAATTGTACCCTCCAGAATCTTGACCCAGATTGTCTATAATTTCGCCTTTCTCCAGCGCATCGGCCATAAACTTGAGGTCTGCTAGACTTCGCCTCTTGGCTTCTAGTTCTTCCTCTTTGAATTCTTCCTCTGATTGGGTGACTGGCCCAAGACTGTTTGCCAGATTCTTACGTGAGGTACCACAGGTGCTACTCTGCTCAACTGTGATCAAGAAGTGGTTTCCTTTCAAAGATAGAGATGCTTCAATCCCTTCAAATTCTTCATCAGTACTATCGGACATTATACCTAGGCCCATCATCTTGGCGATACATAATTTCTTTTGGTCAGTTGATATCTCCCCTTCTTTTGGGTATGATGAAGCGGTTGCTAGCAGGTCGGCCAGTTTAGGCACATCTACCTTCAGTTTAAGGTAGTCTTCTTCTTCTTCAGCGAATATTGCCCCTACTGTTTGATGATCGGGCAACGGATTTTCTTGCACATTTGGGGCTGCGTTGTCAAATTTCAAAATCTGATTATCAATTAGGGCTTGCACTTTCAGCTTCAGGATATAGCAGTTATCCACATTATGCCCTCTTTCGCTTATATGGTAGGCACAGGTCTGGCTCTCATCAAAGCCAGGATACCTTGGAGGGTTTGCCCTAGGTGGTTCTTTCGCAACCAAGTGTTGCTCCAACAGCATCGGGAGTAGCTTGGATAAAGGTCTCGGGAGCTGAGAGAATTGCCACTGGGGTTGCTTTCTTCTAGGCTCTGGTACCTTTGGCGCTGACCATGATGATCCGCCTTTGGCCTGATTAGAATTGCCAAATGGTTTTAACTTGTGGGGATCTGGTATAAATGCTATGTCCAGTCCGGCTTCTCTCTCCTTTCTCAGAGGATACTGCTTCCTAGTGGGAGTTTCCTGAGGCCTTCTTTCTCTCAAGGCCCATTCCAGCCTCTCAGCAACCTTAATCAGGTGTGCGAATGTCTGACATCCAGAAGTGTTCAGTCTGTCAAAGTACTCATAGGGGAGTGCTTTCAGGAATAAGTGTCGCGACCCGTCCGAAAGCGGACGCGGCTAATGGATTACCGATCGCGGGTCTTGGATCGGCGCGGGCCCTCCCAGGCCCATACCAAATCGCGGCGGGAGTATTTTTCAGAAGGATTCGACGATAAGAGTCGATCGCTTTCGACCTTAGTGTGGTCGTGGTAGCATGTGCAACTTGTGCATGCATTTGGAGTCGCCACCGGTCTTTCTTGGAGGGTAGACCGGAAACCTTACTGATCGATTGGGAGAGATCGATCAGTTCTACGGAACCAGAGTTTTTGGGTTCGGGGACTTGGTTACGCTGGTGTCGTTACCAACGCCCTTTCGGTACCTAACGCGAGTGATTTTCCTAACTAGGATTTCATGCAGGCGCAATTTTGGGTGAGGTAAGTCTGACTTTGCACATTAACCAGTTTAACATGCTCACGTAATCATAATAAATAAATAGATGTCAATCACATAAACATCTATCCTACGTGGTGATCATGGAATTATGATTTAATGGGTCTCGAGCCAATGAGACCACATTTAATCATTTTAATATTTTAATAACGGAGAGCCGCTCTTCGCTTCTTCTTGGTTTCTTGAACTCTTCAAGAATTGTGCCCCAAAGAGCTCGCCGACTTAAAAGGCTCCCCCACGTAATCCTCGTAGCATTTACATCAACAATTGACTATGCTAAAAATAAAGATTACATGAAAAATAAAAGGAGTACGCAGCCTCCATTTAATAATTACAACCCCAAATATATAAATAATCATCATACATTCATATATACATCAATCACATTGATTAGGGATTTTTCCATGATCACCACCCTTTCACATAAGTAATAAATTCACAATTTAAAACTTAGGAAGGCACAATAAAAATTCTACGTTGAATCATATTCAGAATTTTTACGTAAAATAAGATAGCCATAAATTTTCGATTCAAAATTGATTTATTCTCAATTTTTGCTACGTTGATTAATTTATCATATAAAATAATCAATCTCCATTAGCCATGTAAGACGAACAATTCGTTAATACATATTGGCCATAGTATTGCAAAAATTGCAAAAATCAATTAAATGCACGAAAACGCCTAAGGATTGGCTCTGATACCACTGTTGGGATCCACGTAACATGTAGCGGAAATAAATAACAACCCATACATGTATCTCCAGAGGCGTACTTCGTGCATTTCAATCGAAAAAAAAATCACAAAGCCTCAAATGGAGTAAATAGATTACCTCTCGTAGCGTGCTTGAACGGAGGTGTCGGTTCGATGTTCTTCGATCTCAGCCTCCACAAGTGTTAGGCATCTAGTTCGGACGCACCACCAATTGACGAACGGGGAGACGACTAATAACTCCACAACAATTGTGCTAGCAATATGCGGAATCAATATTCCGAACTTAGTATATTTTGCTCACTCAAGATGATGAGAATATAGAGAGTGTTTGTGTTCTTCTCTCTAAGCTCTCAAAAATTTGCACACTCTACAAAATGTCTCCCCCTTCAACCTCAAAACTCTTGCCATCCTTTTATAGCCAAAAATACCTTCCAATAAATTGTATTTAAAAATAGCACTAACAATTATAAATTCTATCTAAAAATAGCACTCACAAATAAATGACATTTAAAAATAGCACTAACAATAGCACTCACAATTTATAATACAAAAATGCTATTTAAAAATAGCACTAACAATAGCACTCACAATTTATAATACAAAAATGCTATTTAAAAATAGCACTAACAATTATAAATTCTATCTAATAATAGCACTCACAAATAAATGACATTTAAAAATAGCACTAACAATAGCACTCACAATTTATAATACAAAAATGCTATTTAAAAATAGCACTAACAATAGCACTCACAATTTATAATACAAAAATGCTATTTAAAAATAGCACTAACAATTATAAATTCTATCTAATAATAGCACTCACAATTTATGATAAATAAATGACATTTAAAAATAGCACTAACAATAGCACTCACAATTTATGATAAATAAATGTCATTTAAAAATAGCACTAACAATAGCACTCACAATTTATAATACAAAAATGCTATTTAAAAATAGCACTAACAATAGCACTCACAATACAAAAATGCTAAAAAAAAGGGCACTAACAAAGGTGTTAAAAATAATAACCATTATTATTATTACAAGAGTTAAAGAGGTTACCAAACAGTACAAATATGCATAACGTATAAATACGTATAATGTATAAATACGTAGAGCATACGTATACATCCGTGAAACCGGGGACTAATTGAAAGAAAAATGTGCAATTAAGCCCTTTTGGTAAAAATTGATTAAATTGGAGGGCAAATTGACCTAATTGCACTTTAAGACTTTAAAATCCAATGTCATAGCTTATAAAAAGTGAGAATTGAAGACTAAAAGACTCGAAAATAATTTTTTTTAGGCTCGGTTCGGGTTTATGTTTGCGAAGGAACATAGTGACCCGAGCCGAATTTTTGAGATTTAAAGTGACACACTTGAAGAGGAAATTAAAACAAAATTATTGAATATTTTTTGGTATTTTTCTGACCACGAATGGTATTTTTCTGATTTTTTTGGGTATTTTTATAATTAAATAAACTCGAAAAATATTGAAAATACCGAAAAATATTTTTTGTTCAAAATTGGTTCCTAAGGTTAAACCAAGGCTTCCAAAGTTGATTTTGTGATTTTATGACCTTTTTTGATATTTTTAATTAATTTTAAAGAATAAAAATCACAATAATAAATGGTAAAAAAAAATCAGGTGTCAACAGCTGCCCCTCTTTGAGAGGAATCTCGTTAGAGGTTTCTCTCAAAGATAAGGTGGCACCTGATTCCTAACCGACTCAAATGGGAAAATAAGAGAAGAAATGTTATGACATCGGATCCTTAAGCCTATTGATAAAAGCTCAAATCAATCCCCGGTTTGCTCTAACAATTTGAACATGGGCCGGAGTGAGAGAGGCTTACCTGAAGCTCACCTGTCGGATGCTGCCAGTTGCGACGACTTTCAAGAAGATGCCTAGGACTCGTCATTCAGAATATCCTAGGGAGATTAAGCTCTGACCTGTATGGTAGGTCATACCATGATAAGATTCCTAACTTGTAAGAACCTAAGGAAGGCGCATCCCACGCTTTGGGATTTGCCAAGGATTTTGATCCGTATGGTGGATCAGACATTTGTGTTGATCCTTACTGCGATATTTATCAATGAGTTGACTCTTATGGCGGTTTCTACCAATGAATTGACCCTTATGGCGGTTTCTACCATATGTGACCCTTTAGGCGGTTTCTACCATTAATGTGATCCCTCAGGCGGTTTCTACCTTGGTTTGACCCTTCAGGCGGTTTCTACCTTGAGTTGACCCTTCAGGCGGTTTCTACCTTGGTTTGACCCTTCAGGCGGTTTCTACCTTGTGTTGGCCCTTCAGGCGGTATCTACCATGTGTTGACCCTTCAGGCGGTATTTACCTTGTGTTGACCCTTCAAGCGGTATCTACCTTTGATTTTGACCCTTCAGGCGGTATCTACCTTTGATTTGACCCTTCAGGCGGTATCTACCATTGATTTGACCCTTCAGGCGGTATCTACCATCAGTTTTGACTTTGAAAAGGGGTCTCATGACGAGGGTTCTCCACGTCCGATGAGACTACCTAAATTTTGAAAAGGGGTCTCATGACGAGGGTTCTCCACGTCCGATGAGACTGCTTGATTTTTGAAAAGGGGTCTCATGACGAGGGTTTTCCACGTCCGATGAGACTACCTAAATTTTGAAAAAGGATTTTTTTTTTTAAGGGTTTCTCTTCCCCAAGAAAATATTGGTAATCTTTGAGAAGACAGCAATTGTCCAATTGACAAAATTTTATGACTTAAGCTTTAGTCATGAGATGTGCATTTTGATGCTGGAGGTTATCCAAAACATTCTTGCAACATGCAAATGTGATCACAAATCCCTTGTATGGAAAATCTGGATCAACAGTTTGAAAATTTCCAAAAAGAGTTTGCTCAAAACATCAATTGGAATATTTCTCGACAAGGAGGCCATCTCACCTGTTTTGAGGTAATGATTTTTAGGGGATGCACTCAATTCCCTACTGACCTGTGCCTAGGTTTTAGGCTCATTCGCAGCGCATACATTTTGATCGGTCGGGAGGTCTTCCACGGGACCGTAATGTTGGGCTTGGATATTGGTTTTCAAGGGGGGCCCGCTTTGGAGTCGAGGCCATCGAATGAAAATCTTCACCATCTGCTCCGGGTTTACAAGTCAAGAACCCTGCAAAATGAGAAAGAAAGAGTCTTGCTCGTACTTCTTCGAGCTAAGCTATATGTTAACCCAAGTGTCTTAGTCAGAGAAGACTGTTTCAGGGTTGTAACATTGGTAGGATTGGGGACCGAAAAAGGCTTGTTTTTGGCCCAGAAATCACGAAGGATTTGACATTGGTGATCATTGCCAATTTGTCACATGTCTTTTCCATTCTGCATCTTCCATTTTTGAGGTGTGCAACCGCTTTTGAGGTGTGCACAAGTCCTTTAGAGAACGTCTCTTGTGGTATTATGAGATTGACAATTCTGTCCGTGTTTTTGCACCACGGCTGACATCATTTGGGGAGCAGTCTTCTTGATCTGACTCCTTTATGGGTTTTTCTCTCTTCCCAACTAGGCTTTATTGGGGATCAATCAAATAGTTTTCACGAGCATCGGCCTTGCTTTTACCAGGCACTTTGCTTTTTCTTGATGCTGGGGATTTTTTTCTTTGTTGAAATCCCGCCTTTTCTTTTCCTTTGGAACTACGATGTTCAGAAAATTGTGCTAGATATACAACTTGAATCATAGCACATTTAAACGCCGATATGAGATTTTTCTATAAATCCCATCTCTTGATTTCTTCCGTTCTTGGAGTGATGCAGTTTCCATCTTGAAACATCCCATGATCACCAACAGGGGTTTATGAAATGAATTTGCAGGCTCAACTTGGCTGTGCAAAGGATATGGTGTGTGGGATAGAGAAATGAATGCTTCTCGTCATCCTATGGCACTTGGATTACCATATAAACAACACACAAAGATTGATGTTAGTCCGAGCAAGAAAATTTCTAACCATTTTCTCCTGATACCGCTGGACTCACCTCCATTTTGCCCCGATGTGGGGTGGTTCTTGACAGGGTTAAGAATGAAAACCGTCGTTCAAAGGGTTTATCAACGGTCACCTGTAGTGTTTGAGGGATATGAAACGAATGCCTCCGTCATCCCAACCCATGTAATCGTTGCGAATAATCCCTACTTCCGTAGGTCCAGATTTTGCTATCTGATCCGCTCCACTTCTCTCCAGTGTGTGTAGGACGTGTTTGGACTAGGCTTTGCCTCTTTTCTTTTGAGAAAACGTCCTTTTAAAAGTTTTGAACTTTTGATTGGAAAAAATCTCTTTCATTTTCTCCAAAAATTTTACCCGTCAAGGGGATTTTATGATGCACCATGCATGTTCTTATTCATGTTCAGATAACCTCCTGTTTTAAGACATGAATGCCAATGAAGTTTGAATTCTATGTCTTTTCTAGACATTAGATTCTGAAAGCTTTTCTTTTTCTCTCTGTTTTTTATTTAACTTCTTCAATGGATTGGGGAAAGGGATACTTACCTGTCCCCCGCGGCTGGAGATCCTGAAAATGCGGAAGAAACATGTTATTGTACGTTCACGAATTTTTCAAAAAATTAGAACGATACAATTTACCCTTGGTCATGTATTCTAACGGGTAATACATGGGATGTGAAAACCTGTTCGTCTGTAAGGCGATTCCCCTATCAAGGATAAATAACGAGTATCAATTCATATTCTCAAATTCAAGAAAATTGGAACGATACAACTTTACTCTTGGTTCTCATCCCGTTCTGATATTGCGTATTGATATGAACAACATCTATCAAATCCGCCTATCCATTCTTGGAGTGTTTGCAACATCAATGGTTCATCTGCCCCCAGTTAGGCAACGTCTGTTCTGTTATTCGAACAAATGGCTCCTTGAGTGATTTATCCACGTTTATCACCTGAGAAGGGAAAGAAATGAGACATTACTTCGATATTCGATTGAAGATCGTTTAGGAACGATACATCGTTTTACCAAATAGGTGGCTTCGCGGCCAAACGTATTTCGTATTGAAGGGGTAGATCCCATTATACTTCGCGGGTGATAGTCATTGTTCGGGGAACTTGCTCCACGGATTAAGCGATTAATCCACGGCCCTCAGCTTGAAGATGCTCAAAGGGTGATGTTGACACTCATGCGCAATTAGTTCTAGACATTAATGAAAGATGTTCCCGTGGGAACCTTACAGTGCGATCAACAACATATTCAATAGGAGTGTTCCACCCCTTTCGTCTAAGCATTTTTCATCGAGTAACCATGCCTTGCATCAGACGTTTGGTCACCTGCCTTGCGTCACCACTGCGATGGCCCTCCGGCTCCAAATTGATCGAGCCAAAGATTGAACTCATCGCCAAGGAAATTGCTCGGGTCTTCGAGCCATTGATGTTCAAGTTGGGTATCAACAATTGTTGGGGGCAGATTTCCTTCATCGCCTTCATTGTGAGGAACTGGAGTCTTTGAGCTAGAACCTTCATCATTGCCCTGTTGGGGTCGAGACATACATTCCTGAAGAGTATTGATCCAAGTGTCCAGCTCCTCCTCAAGGAAATCGCCTGTTCTTTCTAGCCTTTGGTGCCCAGATTGGCTGTCGTCGACTGCAGGCGAGGGATTCCTCTCTTTGCTCTCGCCGTGAGCAACTTGACCCCTCGAATTGGAACTTCCTCCAATGACCGGCAGGTTTATATGTGCACTCTCTACCAATGCCAGATCCGCTTCAGGGACAGCATTAATGACCGAATCGCGCTCAAACTGAGGAATCCCTATGTGCTGGAACTGCGATATATACTCTTGAGGAGTATTGAGATAGCTCGGCGGAGCATTCTGATTTGGGTTAGAGGAGTCGCTGACACGACTGCTGGTCCCGTCATTGCTGAAACACGGTTGGGTGCTCTCGGCTCTCCAATCATCGTGGTTGTAACTCTGCCCGGCACTTGAGCTCCAACTGGCTTTATGATGGTTTAACGCTATCCTTCCATCCCTTAGCAATCTCCTATAGTACTTGAGGTGAGACTCGACGTTAATTCTAGAGAGCCCCGGCACATTCATAATCTCGAGTATGCGTAGTGGGCTAGCCGAATCAACTCCCAGCTCTCGAATTGCATCAACAAATTTGGTGTGAAGCTCATAGGTCCAGTAAAACCTTGTTCTCTTATCACCCAAAATATCGTCAATACTTCGGTAGCTATTCTCTACGGGATCTAGTCGTTTCAAAAGTTGTCCAGGGAGGGACTCACCGACTTTGGATTGGCTGGCTGTGACAACGAGTTCGTCATTGAGAGAACTCCCCCTGTGATGATTCATATCCCATTTCTCAGAGGATGTTGGTGTTGATCCTATGGTGTTGACTTGCTCATGCAGATCTCCGGCGATATCTGGCTGTGTCGGAAAATGCTGTGGAGAATACGGTAACAGCTGAGCGTTATTCGTCAACAGGGACGGTTCATCGAGGAACACCTCGCCAAGGACAACAGGATTACCACAATTAAGGCAGGTGGCCTTAGTCAGAGCTTCCTTATATCTCGCGCTTTCAGCTTGAAGCTTCTCATTCTCCTCCTTCAGGACCAGTAACTCATGGTCTGCGTATTGCTGTTTCATCCGGGTTCGTTTGTTGGCGAACCAAAACTTGACCTTCGAAAGCTCCAATCCTATTTTTCGGCTCAACTCCATTTTCTGTTGTCTGCTTGGAGTGGGGCATTCATTGAAGAAAGCTTCGAGCTCTCGGATTTGGCCTGGAGTGTGGCGTTGTAGTTGCTTCCTTTTCCGACTCCGGTCATCATTGTATACTCCTTCTTCGTAGCTGAAACCTAGAATTTCATCGCTGGAGGAGTCAGTCTCTATGGCCTTCGGGCAGGATTCAGCTCCAGGATCTTCAAAGTCTCCCAGCAGTTCGTGCTCAGAAATGTCCAGGTCGGGCGTTTCTAGCAGATGGGAATAACTTTTAAACATGATGGATCGGGGTATCTCGGGCTGATCTAGTTCACTCAGCTTTCTCAATTCGCTCTTACGTGTTTGCTCACTCTAGAAATTTTCTCAAGTGATTGTGCGTGTCCTGGAACCATCCTTCAGGCTGCATATGAAGACCAGCAAGCAAGCGCTCCTCCCGAGATCCTGCAATTACTCATCGTCTGTATTCCCCTTTCTTTTTCCTCGTGATAGGATCACAAACTCTCTTGCATTGATTCGGTTTCATCGAGTATTGCGCTCGTCCCCTAGTTCAGTCTTCAAAGTGGTGGGTCTACAATCTTTCGGCGCCTTTTATGATTTGCTAGGCCCGAGAACGTGGGGAGCAGCGGTGGACCCGCAATTAATGACTCCGTTTAATTCATTTAGCTCCATGGGAATTAACGCTATGATCTTCTCTCAACCCCTTTTCATCGTTCAAACGAAAGTGGCATTTTCCCTGTGCATGCTGTTACTCTTCATTTCAGCATCCCGGGCGCTTGGTTAGGAATGAGTTCGTGGCCACTCAAAATTTTAAAGACCGTCTCTGGTTTCAGACTTAATCTAACAAGGGATCATCACAACTGAGCATGACGATGTTCGTCGATAGCGTTGGTTTAACTATAGTCATTAAAGAAAAATGTTCCCGTAGGAACTTTACAACGATAAAATGAGTGATCTACTCGTGAACATGTTCTTCTTTCTATGGGTGTTCGTAGTGACCGACCCATCGTGCCCCGAGTCAGGTGCTAGATCATGGCTGTCCAAGCATGCCAGCTTCCCACTGATTGAACAAGGCATCGAGCCCCTCATCGAAGAAATCGTCTGTCGTGGGTTGACCAGCGGCAGGCAGAGCACCAGCCGACTGCTGCTCGAATGGAGGAGTTTGCACTCGCTGTACTTGTGACACGCGCTCTTGAGAAATGTTGAAATGGCCCGGGAGGACATTCTGATCAGCTTTCAGTTTGCCGGTGGTCGGGTTGCTAGCTTGATTGATGCTTAGATTTGGCCGGGTATCTCTTGATGCCTGAGCATTACAATGGCGGTCGCCCCTAGCTTTTGAGCTCGAGACGGATTCCTCCCGGTTTAGCTCCGCTCGACGTTGTTTTAATAGCTTTCTGTAGGCAGCAAGGTGATTCCTGACCAGCTCCTTACTAAGCCCCGGTACATTCATGGCCTTAAATATGCGCGTCGGAGTTGCTGAGTCGATCCCCATTTGGTGAACCACGTCTAGGAATCTGGAATGCAATTCAGGGGGCCAAGCGAACCTCCTCTTATCGTGGCCCAAAATTGCATCGATAGCTTGACGACTGATTAACTCATCTCCAGCAGGACCCGACCCTATCGAAAATTGTTGTGCATGAGGCTGATATGCTTTGAGCTGGTCGGCGGTAACATCCAGCTCCTTGAAACTGTAACTCCAATCAAAGCGATGCAAATCCCATCCCCCAGGAGGCATTTGTATCATCTTCGTAGGATCATCCTGCTCATGCGTGACTCCGGCAAAATCTGGTTGAGCAGGAGATGCCCCGAGGGAGTAGGGTGGTAAATGAACGTCTTCAATCATCGCGTGAGGCTTATCGGGGAATATCTTACCGAGGGCGACGAGGTTATCGCAATGAGGGCAAACGGTAATATTGAGAGCTTTTTCATACCTCATGTTTTCTGTTCGCAGCTTTTGGTTTTCTTCCTTTAAAATCTCGACCACCTGACGTTTGCGTTGAGCCTTCGATTTGGATCTCCTATTTTGAAACCAAAACTGGATCCTCGACTGATTAATCCCCAACTCCCGGCTCAATTCAATTCTCCACTTCTTTTTCATGTAATGGCTTTTACTGAAAAGGGTTTCCAGCATTTGGGTTTCCTCCTGAGAGTATTGGTGAGGACGTCTTCTTTTCCCGAGTTGAACATCGTGGATGTCGTTGTCGTCGTCGCCGTGATCTTGATTTCCGTTGCCAGAAGTGTTGGGCTCCATGGTTTTGGCGTTAGACTTGATCTTGGAATCTTCGAGATCCCTCTGTAGTTCAATTTCTGAGATTTTTGAGTCAGTCGCCTCTAGCAGCTGACAATAACCTCTTAAATATGTTGGATTGAGAAATGTTTGATTGGTTCTTGCCCACTCAGAGTTCTCCACTCTCTCATGTATGCTCACTCCCTATAAAGTTTTCTTCGAGTGACTTCGTATGTTCAGGAGACGCTCTTCAAGCATCATTAGGCAAACGTTCCCCCTCAAGACTTTGAATTTCTCGTTTAGCTTTTCAATCGTGATGGGACTGCCAAATCCTGTTAGGGCTCTCTTCGATAGTTGCGCTTACCTCCCACCTAACTCTAATAATGGTGATCCCGACAAATCTTTTACATCTTTTAATTGATGAGCCGGAAATCGCGGACCGAAACGAATCCAATGGTTCTCGTGAGGGGACCTCCTGCTTTACCCCCTAACTGGGCTCCACCGGCATTATTACTGAGACCCTTCATCATCCCCGAGTTGCTATAAAATGAGGAATTAATGTATGGAAGGTTAACGTTCTCGCATAATCATCTTCTTCCTTCTAATCTCTCTGTCAAACTCGTCTTATTCTCAAGCCAACCCAACGCAAATGGCCTCCTCTCCCGTACGCACTTTTTCAACTGATGTCTTGGCCCAGTGGGAAAAGCTTTATAACCTACTAGGTCGCGGTTACGCACACATAACCGATCATTCTGCGACCGAGGATGAAATCCGTGTCCTGCTCGAGGACCTTGATACTACTTCTCTCGAAGGTACTACACTGGGGAGGGAATATAGAATTTTCCCGACTCTCTTTGCACACTCCTTAGAGGCCTACCGTGCTGCTAATCGGGAGGTTCTCGTGGCTCGCGTCTTGCGAGCTCGTTATGAGGATCGATCTGATCATTTGGTGCTGACCAACTATCTGGCCGATAGTTACAAAAAGGCCGTCGAGTTTGCTAATGAGCGGGTCGCGACGTTGCTTCGCGAGAGGAGAAATCTGGTGGAGCAATTGGCCCTATCCCTGACCACCGGCGAGCATGACCGCCGCAATGTCCTGTTGAGGCTTCAGAGCGACTGGCAGGAAGAACGGCTCGACAAAATAACCGCGGACATAGCTCGCGGGAATGGACTGGTTCGAGACCTGGAAACAATCGCCGAAGAACATGAGGCCAAGGTCGCCGAAGTTAAGGGAGAATGCAAAAGTCTTCTCCTCAGGCTTGCCGACCATGACATGCGGAGTTGGGAGTATGAGCAGAGCATTAATAACATGGAGGGTCAGTTGGGCTCCTTCGTGTTGTTAATTAGGGCTCACTTCGGCTTTACTTTTCTACCCCGAATTGTATGACCTGCTTTTGAAAACCCTCCACTGAGCAAAATAAATGAGAACTCTTGTGTGTGTGTTTTAACTTCTGTATGGTTCATTTCTTCGAGCATCCGAACATCTTCAACTTGGGTGAGCCGAACCATAATATCAGTAAGCTGAGCAAATATGTCCTGATTTTATAATTCGCTCATGATCAGATGAGATAATAGCCTTAGACTTGTCCAGGAAAAGATTTCTCTCTATTACCTATTTTTTTTACCTGCAAATAAAAAGACAGAATCAGAAGGAATAATTTGAAAAAGAAATCAAAAACCCCTTTCAATCCTATGCTTGCCCATGATTAATAAGGACAAGAACTTTTACAAGGGTTTTAATCTTGCGCGAAAAGTTTTTATCAATATTCATCGAAAGAAAGCATACTATTGAAAGGAATGTAATTCACAATATTCGCTTTTGATCAATTTCGAGAGGAACGAATTACTCAAACGTGTTTTAAATTTAATTGAAGATACGGCATCCAAATCAAGGCCGTTTTGTTAAGAACGAGAGTAATTTGGACATCTATCTCGTCATTAAATTCAAAACAACGCCGATATTCTCGATCAATTATCGTGGATTACCAGCGACGTAAAACATGCATGGACCAATTCAAGTGTATAATTCCTTCTAGCGAAATTGGGGTTGGATTACCCTATATGACCAAAAAGGTCGTGCAAGATTTCCAATTTTAATTTTCTCTAAAGGAATTATAAACTTGACTTGGGAGTATTCGGATGATTAGAGAAAATGCCACTATCACATTCCCATGACCTGTAAAAAGAAATACAACCAAGTTCCATCTAAATGTATACACCAATAGATCCCTAATACAATCACTCTAAGGGGTGAGATAGAGAAAGTCTCGATAAAAGTAAACCCTATACAAGAGGACTAGCAATGGAAAATGAAACAAAGGAATGTGATCCTAACGTTTAAGGATGCCCCAAGTTCGATCTGTGACTTCCGGATCACTTGCCCCAACTCGTCATCTTCATTGGACGATATCTCAATAATGTCCATAGTAGGCTCCTTTGTTGCTCACTCGGTGCTTGTCATGGGATATCATCCTCTTCGTCTTCTATCAAGGACGTTTGGGAAAAACACACACATCTATCCTTGAAATGGCATTTAATCTAATCACCAGAATGCAATGAATGAAATGCCTATATTTATATGAACTGTAATAGATTCGAGGTATAGAGAGTCTTACCAACCAAACTCGTCGACTTATGTGCGGTTTTAGGTGTACCAACCGCCCAAAGACATGCGCATGAGACAAGTTATGGTGAACTTCTAAAAATCAGAGGGTTTGGCACCTAAGGTTAAGGTTCCCACTTCGAGTTCTAGAAAGAGCCGATTCCATTGCACAGCTATCGTTGCATTGGGACTCGATCCATAGTTCGAAGCGAGCGGAATTGAAAAGTGGATTACCCCGCGTTTTTCCTCACGGAGATTCCATTTTCAATTCCTTCTATTGTGTTCCTATAGGCGACGCCCGGGGTTTTAGGCGCGGTTGTGTGTGTCCACGTGTTGTGATCATCACAATGCAATTCATGCATAGCAGTTTATCAATCAGCACTTCAAATCATCCACACAACATACATTCCTACGCCCAACCTGCATAAGACAATGTTAATCACGGACTACACCCCTTATTTCTCCAATCTGCAAAAACATATAACACATATCGTAAGCGGACTTACCTCACCTTCACGAGCGCCTGCATGGTTAGAAAAATCACTCAGCGTTTTAATTACGGCCTAAGTCCACTTGGGGTCTAGAACCATAGGTTCTAGAACACAGTGTCCCCAGCGGAGTCGCCAGCTGTCGCGACCCGTCCGAAAGCGGACGCGGCTAATGGATTACCGATCGCGGGTCTTGGATCGGCGCGGGCCCTCCCAGGCCCATACCAAATCGCGGCGGGAGTATTTTTCAGAAGGATTCGACGATAAGAGTCGATCGCTTTCGACCTTAGTGTGGTCGTGGTGGCATGTGCAACTTGTGCATGCATTTGGAGTCGCCACCGGTCTTTCTTGGAGGGTAGACCGGAAACCTTACTGATCGATTGGGAGAGATCGATCAGTTCTACGGAACCAGAGTTTTTGGGTTCGGGGACTTGGTTACGCTGGTGTCGTTACCAACGCCCTTTCGGTACCTAACGCGAGTGATTTTCCTAACTAGGATTTCATGCAGGCGCAATTTTGGGTGAGGTAAGTCTGACTTTGCACATTAACCAGTTTAACATGCTCACGTAATCATAATAAATAAATAGATGTCAATCACATAAACATCTATCCTACGTGGTGATCATGGAATTATGATTTAATGGGTCTCGAGCCAATGAGACCACATTTAATCATTTTAATATTTTAATAACGGAGAGCCGCTCTTCGCTTCTTCTTGGTTTCTTGAACTCTTCAAGAATTGTGCCCCAAAGAGCTCGCCGACTTAAAAGGCTCCCCCACGTAATCCTCGTAGCATTTACATCAACAATTGACTATGCTAAAAATAAAGATTACATGAAAAATAAAAGGAGTACGCAGCCTCCATTTAATAATTACAACCCCAAATATATAAATAATCATCATACATTCATATATACATCAATCACATTGATTAGGGATTTTTCCATGATCACCACCCTTTCACATAAGTAATAAATTCACAATTTAAAACTTAGGAAGGCACAATAAAAATTCTACGTTGAATCATATTCAGAATTTTTACGTAAAATAAGATAGCCATAAATTTTCGATTCAAAATTGATTTATTCTCAATTTTTGCTACGTTGATTAATTTATCATATAAAATAATCAATCTCCATTAGCCATGTAAGACGAACAATTCGTTAATACATATTGGCCATAGTATTGCAAAAATTGCAAAAATCAATTAAATGCACGAAAACGCCTAAGGATTGGCTCTGATACCACTGTTGGGATCCACGTAACACGTAGCGGAAATAAATAACAACCCATACATGTATCTCCAGAGGCGTACTTCGTGCATTTCAATCGAAAAAAAAATCACAAAGCCTCAAATGGAGTAAATAGATTACCTCTCGTAGCGTGCTTGAACGGAGGTGTCGGTTCGATGTTCTTCGATCTCAGCCTCCACAAGTGTTAGGCATCTAGTTCGGACGCACCACCAATTGACGAACGGGGAGACGACTAATAACTCCACAACAATTGTGCTAGCAATATGCGGAATCAATATTCCGAACTTAGTATATTTTGCTCACTCAAGATGATGAGAATATAGAGAGTGTTTGTGTTCTTCTCTCTAAGCTCTCAAAAATTTGCACACTCTACAAAATGTCTCCCCCTTCAACCTCAAAACTCTTGCCATCCTTTTATAGCCAAAAATACCTTCCAATAAATTGTATTTAAAAATAGCACTAACAATTATAAATTCTATCTAAAAATAGCACTCACAAATAAATGACATTTAAAAATAGCACTAACAATAGCACTCACAATTTATAATACAAAAATGCTATTTAAAAATAGCACTAACAATAGCACTCACAATTTATAATACAAAAATGCTATTTAAAAATAGCACTAACAATTATAAATTCTATCTAATAATAGCACTCACAAATAAATGACATTTAAAAATAGCACTAACAATAGCACTCACAATTTATAATACAAAAATGCTATTTAAAAATAGCACTAACAATAGCACTCACAATTTATAATACAAAAATGCTATTTAAAAATAGCACTAACAATTATAAATTCTATCTAATAATAGCACTCACAATTTATGATAAATAAATGACATTTAAAAATAGCACTAACAATAGCACTCACAATTTATGATAAATAAATGTCATTTAAAAATAGCACTAACAATAGCACTCACAATTTATAATACAAAAATGCTATTTAAAAATAGCACTAACAATAGCACTCACAATACAAAAATGCTAAAAAAAAGGGCACTAACAAAGGTGTTAAAAATAATAACCATTATTATTATTACAAGAGTTAAAGAGGTTACCAAACAGTACAAATATGCATAACGTATAAATACGTATAACGTATAAATACGTAGAGCATACGTATACATCCGTGAAACCGGGGACTAATTGAAAGAAAAATGTGCAATTAAGCCCTTTTGGTAAAAATTGATTAAATTGGAGGGCAAATTGACCTAATTGCACTTTAAGACTTTAAAATCCAATGTCATAGCTTATAAAAAGTGAGAATTGAAGACTAAAAGACTCGAAAATAATTTTTTTTAGGCTCGGTTCGGGTTTATGTTTGCGAAGGAACATAGTGACCCGAGCCGAATTTTTGAGATTTAAAGTGACACACTTGAAGAGGAAATTAAAACAAAATTATTGAATATTTTTTGGTATTTTTCTGACCACGAATGGTATTTTTCTGATTTTTTTGGGCATTTTTATAATTAAATAAACTCGAAAAATATTGAAAATACCGAAAAATATTTTTTGTTCAAAATTGGTTCCTAAGGTTAAACCAAGGCTTCCAAAGTTGATTTTGTGATTTTATGACCTTTTTTGATATTTTTAATTAATTTTAAAGAATAAAAATCACAATAATAAATGGTAAAAAAAAATCAGGTGTCAACAATAAGTCGATCAGCTCCTCTTCTAGGATTGAAGGCTTTACTTGGGTAGCCAAGGCTCGCCACTTCTGAGCATATGTCCTGATCGATTCACCCCTTGTTTTTGAAGTTCGTAGAAGGTCTTCTCTTGTTGGGGCTGTAGTCGTGTTAAATTTGTACTGACTGAGGAAGTCTTCTGCGAGATCTTCCCATCCGTCATAATCTTCCAAATCTAGTTCAATGAACCAGGCCAGAGCGGGGCCGGCCAAGCTCTCTTGGAATGTGTTCATCAATAGTGGAATGTAATCTGAATAGTGTGCCATCTTGCGCAGGTAGTATTTGAGGTGGGCACGGGGACAATCTGTCCCATTGTATTTCCTTACGAACTCTGGTTCTTTATAGTCAGGAGGAGTCTCCACTTTAGCAAAAGGAGATATCTTGTCGAAGCGGGCTAACTCGTAGCCTTGGCTGCTCAGGCATTCTTCGATCTTAGCCAATCTCTTAGCCTCTACCTCTGTTTTCAGGGTCTGTTTTCCCTTCTCTTCTTTTTCAAGGTTGATAACAACAGGCGAGGCTTTTTGTTGTGACCGGCTATTTGGTTCGTGAACGTCTTCCTCTGTACGCTGTGTATCTCTCGTCAACTCTTTATCTGTCGTATCAGGTATGAAAGAAATACCAGCGTTGTTCTGGTTGTGAGTAGTCGTCTGTTTAGTTTGGGATGTCTCTAGCATGGCCTTAATGTCAGCCATCATAGTTGCTAAGGCAGTCATCTGAGATTCCAGTATGCCTACGCGCGGAGTCAACTCTTGCTGCTCCATTATTGTCTTAAGGCGAGTTCGGAAGCGATGTGTGGGAAATTCCATGATGAGAGTGTACCTGTTCAAAAAGATCTCTGTGAGTGTTTCGCTTATTTTAGCAAAGAGAAGCAGTTAATTCTTTCAGTTGCATGCTTCTTGTCGGTAGATGAGAAAAAGGGCTACCTTATGAGCCTTAGCCTCATGTAAGTAGTTCTTTTAATCATTTCCCGACGAGAACTCATGGAATTAAAAGAAGCGTAATTTCTGACGATAGTTTTTCTTTATGCAAAAACGTGTTTCATATTCATGCTCATGTGTCCAAGATGGTACTCCACAGAAATGAGAACGTATGACAAAGTGTCACAATGTTTGCTTATTTTACACTTGACAGAATAGCCTATTCAAGTTTAGGACGTTTGAGGTCTAAGGCACCCTCATCATCCCAGCATGGATTCCCCTCTTCAACCTGGGGCTTCTCATCTTCTGAACATGACAGCGGTCACATGTCTTCGGGTATGTAAGGCTCTATTCCTGGTACGTACGGCACGATGTATTCGGGTACGTAGGGCTCGACAAGGCTTCGTCGGATCGCTTTGAAGTGTTGAATGTATTCAGTGGTAGCCCTATGGATGTTCTCTTCACGAGTCATGTCTTCTGGCCAACTTATTCCTTCAGCCTGGGAATTCTTCAAAGAGCGTGTGATGGATGCCACCTTGGCTTCAAACTGTCTCTTCTCATCTTCTGTGAGGGTCTTGCTCGGTATGTCAAATGAGAAGATATCAGGTTGCGGTGGAGAAGGGATCTCTTGTAGTGCTCCAAACTGCCGAATCACCCTCCTTGAATAGTATGCAGTTGCGCCCGTGAACCCTAGCAGGGGGACTGGACTCCTGTCATCGCAGGTCAATCTGACCTTGTTCAGCGTCGGCAACCTTAGCCGCCATCGAAGTTGTTCGGGTTTTAGGACTTTGAGGAAGTTCTTCCATTCTATGAAGTTGAACTTAGGAATACGTGTATGGGTTCTAGCAAATGTTTTAAGAGGGTGTGCATTGGGGCTGATTTCAGTGAAACCCATGCGGATGTGGAATTGTCTGATATGGGATGTGAACCACAGATATAGCAGATCACTAGAAGCTCTAAAGATTCCCTTTTTGTTTTTCTTGAAACGATTTAGGGAGAGGAAGGTTTCGGCAAGGAGGATGTTTGAGTAATCCCACCTACAACAGACTTGCCTAGTTATTATAGCCATGATAGGGTCGAAGGTGACAGTTGAGATTGGGAATAGCACAAAGCTAAAGAATGCCAAGATAAAGGCTCTACCAGATTTGGTTCCTTTAGAAGCAGGAAGGCGGGAAAATCGGTCTATAAGGAAAGACAGGGAAACGCGTCCAGAATTGTTTTTCGCATCTGCTTTGACTTCATTTAGGTTTGTGTCAAAGAATTCAGCCATCTGACTTAGGGGTTCAAGTCCTATAGGGGGTCGGACGAGCGTAGGGGTGAATTCAACTCCGATGACAGCGCTGTATTCCTCGATAGTGGGAGTGATCTCTAATCCTTCCATGCAAAATGTAGCGGTGGTAGGATCCCAGTAGAGCGCCATGGCTTGAATAAAGGCAGGTGGGCACTCAATCTTCAGTAGGTCCAGTAGGTACCCTAGTCGTGACTCCGCATACTTTTGGCTGGCTTCGCCCATGCCATCCCACCATGATTGGAGTTCAGCTCGGGGGATCTTGAATACTTGAATATCACTCTTTCCCATCAAGTCTAAAATATGCAAATGATTTTAAAAGGTCAATCGCCAGAAATTACTTTAAATGTATGGATATGCAGATGTCATGAAGCATGCATGAGCTAACTTGATTGCATAGTTCAATTTGAAGAAATGGAGATTAGGACCCTTTTTCAGGTCTTGAAAGCCTGATTCAAAGCCTAATTTGCATTTCAGGGAAGTGAATTATGCAATTTAGTCAGGTTTACTCAGTGACTAAAGGGAACAGCAATGTCACATTCCATTGGTCAACACATCAAAGGAACAAAGTGGGGATGTACTTTTACTTCAGTCAAGATATCTAATAGAAGAACGGTAAAGAAAGGTTTTTTTTTTTTTTAACAAGAAAGCCATAAAAGACAATGGAACGTGAGGGTCTAGATCACTCTTTCTTCAGAAGTCTACCCAAATGACAGTCGGTCAGGAATTCTCCTTTAATCTAGGGTAGGGGAGTTATCTTCAGTGGTTTGGTCGAGAGGTTGTAGTTCCTCCGGCCACTTTCTAGTCCAGGGTACGATGACTTCGGGAGCCTTCTCGGGTTCCACTTTTTTGAGTGTGATGCGCCTTGGCTTGGTCTTGATTGCAGGGCGTCTCTTCCTACCCCAAGAAGTAATCATGGGTATGTTCTCTTTGGCCAGCAATTCAGCCTTCCTGCGGGCGTACGCTTCCCTAGCTAGCTGGTTGCGACGTTGTCTCTTCATCTCCAGATAATCCTTCATCATTTCGTCTGATTGTCGCTTGAATCTGAGATTATCAGCGTAGTAGCGGGTTTGACAGTCTTCAGCATACCCCAGCTTACGTCCAGTCAGTTCCCGACCATACACGAATCTAGTAAAGTGTAGCCTCGTGTTTGGTCCGGGGCGAGTAACTTTTCTCAAGTACTCGAAGGTCACCAACTCCATCGAGCTCTTAGGGAACAGCGACATCCTACCCCATAATCATTGTTGTTCTCATTAGTCACCCGAGTAATCTTCATGATGCGAATGCACATGGATGTATGCAATGTATGAGTCATATCATGGAGCAGGAAATAAAGTACGTTTAGAGATAAATGTCTTACCAACCACACTTTGGGGGATGTGGAATGCCCCCTGTATCAATGGGTGGTTTTAGGTATACCAACCATCCATGGACATGCGCATGCGACAAGTGGGTATACTCTAAAAAGGAAAACCGAAAGTCAGGTGAGGAACCTACGGCTCAGGCTCCCACGATCCACACGAGGCAGATTCCTCCCCAAGGGTACCTACCCAAGAGGGCTAGATATCGCCAATGCAGATGGTAGGCGGGAATGAATACGAAAGTCTCAAGTGCCATCAAACACAAGATCATTTTCGCACCCTTTCCCTATCTAAGGTAACCTAGAGGTGGTTTGCAGTCGGGGTTTGACCGCAAGTGTGTGCAATGTGTCGTGATCATCACAATGCAAAGTCATGCACAGTAGTTTGTATCAAAACAGCGCTTCAGTATGTGCGTAAGATAAACATACATTCCCAATTCCAACCTGCAGGAAAGATGTCAACAATCACTCCACCCCTTATTTCTCCAATCTGCAAAAACATCTAACACAATGGTTAGTGTACGTACCTCACCTTCGAGGGCATCTGCAGAAAACAAGGTCAGATAAACCAAACAACTTTTTAATCAGCTCAAGTCCTCTAAAATTCGTAACCAGAGATTCTGGTTTAGAATAATTCCCCAGTGGAGTCGCCAGTCTGTCGCGACCCTCTCCCGAGCTCGCGGAAGGCGGGAGCGGGCTAATGGGTCGCCCGATCGCTGGCTGGATCGGACGCGGGCCTCTCCCAAGGTCCATTACCCAAATCGCAACTGCTGGATATACGTGGTCGACCTTCAGTGTGGTCTAGTGACATGTGACGAGTGTTCATGCCAAGGAGTCGCCACCGATCGTTTCGTGGAGGGTACGATCGGAAACCCTATCGAATAGTTGGGAGTGGTCTATTCGATTCTGCGGAAACCAGAGAAGTGGGTTCGGGGACTTAGTTACGCCAACTGTCAGAGTTGACGCCATTTCGGTACCTAAGCTGAATGGTTTATCTGATCCTAGGATTTCGTACAGACGAGTGGGGGACTGATCTTAAATCTAGGAGTTCATGCAGATGGGAAATGCTACCCTATCACTCACAATCATTAAAAATAAGTGCGCAAATCGAGGATCCAGTACATGCGGATAAAGCACATGAAATCAGCGTGATATCCCTAATGAGGCCCTATTAGCCTAGAGAAATATCAATCAAGGCTTATGAGTGATTTGGACATGATTCGCCCATGAGGGGCAGAATCATAATTTTGAATAATTCGGGGGAAATTTACCCCTAAAAGGGTAAATCTGTCATTTTAGACGAATTGGGAAGTCAAAAGACAGTGGAAATAGGATTGGCCATCAATCCAATCCATTTCCTATTTTTTGGGAATTTCCAGGATTTTTCTGGAATTTTCAAGTGATTTTACCCTTGGAGGGGTAAAGTCGTCATTTGAGTAAAGATGAGAACTGAAAACCTCAAATATTAGGGTTGGTCATCCTCCTGACCCAAACCCTAACTTTAAGCAATTTTCAGAACTCGATTGAGACAAGAAAGACGATTTTCCCATTAAAGGGCAAAATCGTCATTTTGAGAAAAGAGGTGAGACTCGAAAACCCAAACCTAAGAATTGGTCGTCTAATCGACCCTAATTCTCACCTTGGCGTTATCGGCCTTATCTTGCATGCACAACAGAGGCGACTTACCCCTAAAGGGTAATGTCGTCAAGTCTCGGAAAATTGGGTAAGAAACCCCAAAAATAGGGTTGACCAGTTGTCTGTGATCAACCCTTGATTTTTGGGGGTTTCTGGAATATCTAGGATTTTTTCACAATTTTTCCACATTTTTTTGGAATTTTCTGGAATTTTCTAGCATTTTTTTGGATTTTCTAAGATTTTTCTGATTTTTTTTTATTATTTTTTTTAAAAATCATTTTTTGATTTTTTATTTAAAAATATTATTCTGACCGGGTCGGAACCCGGCCCAGATCCGGACCCGCAAAGCCCCCGGTCGAAACGACGCCGTATCACGCATTATTTATTTTCGGATTACTAGCCTTGATCCGACGGTCGCTACTGAACCGCGTGGCTAATCCACGGCCATTGGATTGTCTGACTGGAATCTACGGTTCAGATTAGACGAAGACTCGATCAGGGCCGTCTGGTCAAATTACTAAAACCTACGGCTGTGATTATAACATGGGACTTGATCCGGACCGTCCGATCCCACTAACCTAAACGACGTCGCCCTCCCACTTAGCCAAACGACACCGTTTCTGATCAACTTGGATTTCCGATTCAAAAATGATTTTCGGATATTTTTACTTGCTAATCGGGCGGTCACCATTTATTAGCCTCGATTATTCTTGACCGTCCGGTCTATTAATTCGAATAACAAACTGCTAACGGCCTGCTGACTAGACCGACACGTGGACCAATAACAGACTGACACCTAGGACTTTGACCGGTTGACCGCGCCACGTCAGCTTCGTCTTCAACCTCTCGACCCCGGCGGAATGGACGGCTGAGGATCTCCGGCGACGATCCTACGGTGGAATCTTAATGAAATCGTGCAAGACTAACTCTAATCGACTCGCGATCGTTTCTAGCTTAACATATCTAAGGATCGTAGCATCTCATTCGCAGAATCAATAACATCGTGCAAATCGCCGAGTACGGCCATGGAAGCTCAATCATGCGATTCACTCAAAATCAAAGAAATTCAATCACAGAATAGCATAAATGGAGGTTCAGAAGACTTACCTCGAGCTCCGATTGAGCTCGCTCGGCCCAGATTTGGCTGGGCAAGGATCGGCTATGGAGGCTAAATCGGAGGACTCGATTCAGGGTATGCGAGCAAAGTCGATGCAAAATGGAGATGCGAGCGTGGTCAGTGATATTCGGGGAATGAAACACACACAGTAATTGCATGATTGAGCAAGGAATGCAAGGTCTGCCATTGAAGCTCAATGAAGAACTCGAAGCTATGATTTACCTGTTCTTGCGATTTCGCGAGGCGTGGCCGGTGGCGATCGCTTCCTGACGCTCTGGGCGAACTTTAGATGGTCTTCCCTGGCTTTGGTTTGGCCGGAGATGGCCCAACCGACGCCTTGCAGTCGAGCTCAAGTTCTCGACGACAGGGGTCGGAGAACGAGCTCTCTATTGTGTTCTCTCTCTCTCGCGCGATTCTGTTCCCTTCCTTCGAACTGAACCAACCGTTTTTTAACTGAAAGCCCTCCCACAGGCTTATATAGCCCTTCGAGTTTTGGCGCCGAACGGGGAATCCTCTGCCCTCTTCAACTCACGTGTCATCACGTGCCAAATGACATGCTAACGGCGACGGAGAAGCTGGGTATTCCGTTCGGCTTCATTAGGTCCCTCGACGAGTCTCATTTCGCATGAATTTGGCATGGATTTGAGCTGTTCTTATCGTTGTTTGACTTTTGCAGGTCTCGCGTCCTTGACCGGCCGATTACTCCTTCCTCCGGCGACGTCGGATGGTGCCGTTGGTGTCAATCGACGGGGGAAGGTCAGAGGAACAAAACGCCCACCATTCCTCCTTCAATTAGTCGCGAATTGTCCTTCAATTTGGTCTTGGAAATTCGACCTGTCACTGTTCATTTGCACGATCGTTTTGAGGAAGACGACACTGTTCTGGACCGGTTCGACCGGTCGGACCGGCGGTCCGACCGGTCTGAACCGTTTTCGAACAGGATTTTTCAAATTAATCCCAAATTAATGGAAAAATTTTGCAATTGAACCTTAAAATCGAATCTAGAGCATGAATTCTATCTAGAAATGTGGTTTTACCCAAAAGTTTTCATCAATTTCCACAAAACCCCCAAATTTTCATTAAATTGGAAATTGGGGATCGTGTAATTGAGGGTGCAAATGATCAAATTGAGTCAAACCACCTGTTCCAATCGATTTAAAATGGTGAAATCTATTGGGTAGCATGTTTAATTTGCAATGATAGCCCTTGAATTGAAAGTAATTTCAATTATGCTTGATTTCAAGGACTAAAATGCAATTTTAGTATATAATTTTGTCAAATTCGTGCAATTGAGCAAACTGCGCAAACAATTGGGCTAAATTGAAATAGGGGATAGTTAGATTGAATGTCAAGATCTTAAAAAATGCCAAAATTGCAAATTAAAGGACTCAATTGTTATTTTTTCTTCAAATTCAATACTACGGGTTACAAAGGAACACCTAAAATTGAATCTGATTTTGGATTTTTTGTGAGGTCGAAAATACAAGGGATTAAAAATAAAAATATTGGATATTTTTCCATATTTTTGTGACCTCAAATGCTATTTTTCTTGATTTTTTAAGTATTTTTCTATTTTCTAAAAAATATTAAAAAATGTGAAAAATACGAAAAATTATTTTTTGGTCAAGAATGGTTCCTTGGGCTTGGCCAATGCCACCAAAGTTGATTTCGAAAATAAAATTGAAAAAGACTTGGTCAAAAATCAGGTGTCTATCAGAAGACACCAAAAATTTAATTTAATTCATAGTATTATAACAATAAAACAAGAGAAGCACATTTAAAAAGTCAGAAAAAGACAAAAGTACTGTTCAATTAATTAACCCATGTAGAAAGCACCTTCTCGATGCACATTCAAAGTCGCGGAACAAGGGGGAGACAATGAGAAAGAGAAACCCTATTATAAGAAAACCACATGGACCGACATGGCACTCTCGAAAATACAACCATAACAAACATAAAATAATTGAGCACGATGTCCGTGGAAATATAAAAAGAAATATACATAATGGGATGGTCAAGGCCTTAACTAACAACAGGCTTGCTTAAAGAAAAGCGAGCACAATTAATGTTTAGTCACGGATGATCGAGAGACATGTACATGCACATGCAAAAGCCTTAATGGGCAAGACTCTGCGTATGTAATTGCCCTTAAAGAAATGATTATGTAATTATCTTTTAATCCACTGAGAGATTAAAAACTTGTTTTGTGCTTGAAAAATAAAACAAAAAATAATGTTGCACGGTACACTTCTTCAAGAAAATTTTTACCCACAAAATGTTGTTACTCTCGTAGTAACCAATGTTAGGATTGTCGACCAAAGATCTCGATCACAAAAAAGATCCTCTATCTTCATCTTCTACAGATCGAACTATTTCCCATCGATTTTTTCTATCTCAATTCGTGACCCTCTTGACATCTCAGATAAACCCTAATTCCTTGAACACAATGCTCTCATTTGCGCGAAGTATCCACCAAGTGAGAGAATGTTGGAGTTGGCGAATATTTCGGGAACCCTTGTTTCTCATACCGGGAACGCCTATGCGAGCTTAGTGAAACTGAAGTATGAATCGACGACATATGACCCCTGCGCATGGAATGACAAGGGGTCTCGTTGCCCGCACAGCAGGCGGGGGTTCTACTTGTGTTCAAGTTGGCTCGTTTGTTGTGGGATTAAAGGGGTTCGGATAGGCTTGGGCTTTTGGTCTATTTTAAGTCATATATATTATATTCATATGAGGGATCATTGTAACGAGTGTTTATGGTTGTAAATCTAAAAATCATAGTGGAATCTCTTTATAGGACGTAGTCCTATTTTGAGGTAAATCTGGCTAAACTCGTGTGTCATCTTTTTCTATTTTCTACGTGATTGTTCTGATTTGGTCATCAAATTGTATCAGAGCCGATGGTTGATTAGTGGCCCACTCTCAATATGTATAGGTGTTTGATGAACATCTCAAGGAAAGAATCTGGTGGCCAACGCAGTTTCCGAGCCCGTGGACATTGTGGTGTAGCAACATGAGCCTGATGGGCATTGATGAAGATTTAAGTTGAAATAAGTTGGTGCGGAAGGATACTTGGATTAAGGGAGAGCAAATCTAACATTGGAACTCGCACGTGAGGGGGAGATTGTTAGGATGCACGTGCGATTTGTGTTAAAGAAATCCCACATTAGATAATTAATGTGGTGTGGAGCAGGTAATATATTCAAGTTGACTCATAACTCATTAGCTTAAGCTTTTGAGTAAAGAAATGTTCAACTAGATATGTTGACGGGCTCAGACTTGGGCTCCCTCTTAATGAGCTCCCTAAGCGAATGTATGGATTTGTGATGTGCTCTCTCAACAATTCAAAACAATTCAAAAACTGATATGTTAGTAAAATTCCTAAATCCACGCAGGTGTGGAGTTTTTTTTGCCACTTTGTGGGGAAGCAAAATTTACTATTTTTTTTAGGGTTGGTACGTCTTAGTCATGATATCGATGATCTGTGACTAAATTTCGGCAGAATTTTAGGCTTTGAAAATATCGAATTTGCAATCTTTTACTTCTAAACCTTTTTCAAACTGTCCTTTGCACGTTCCGTCTTTGACCGGCTTTTTTAGTGGCTCCAGAATTCCTCGATAACCCTAGTTTTTACCCTCCCGCAATGACCTTATTACCCTCCCCGACAGCGCCATTTCGAGGGCATACCGATGGGTGAAAGGGTCATATCGCCTTAAAACGCATGCATGAAGAAGTTAACGTAATAATGTCAAGAACCGCACGGAAGGTTGGGGAAAAAGCACGAGCGAGTTTGTTTCTTTAGTCTCGAGCTCATAACTGGTCAATGCTCTCTCTCTCTCTCTCTCTCTCTCTCTCTCCTGAATTATGATGCGCAGATGTTGCTCAAGCAGGTGGCAAGTCCAATGTGGCCTGTAGTAATTTAAACGTTAAACTATGCGAGTCAAACTAGTTTCGAGTTTGCTGATCAAACTTGTCTTATTGGGAATCTGTCCAACTTGAAGATTACTCACCTGGTTTAATGCTGTTTCGGTGGAACCAACGTTAAGCATAATTAACGACAAGACAAATTCTCTCTCTCTCTCTCTCTCTCTCTCTCTCTCTAACGTTTGAGCGGTTTCGCATTCACTGTCAGGCCTCACAGTTCCTTCCTTCTCGAAGCTTTGGAGGAACTCCGAAAGCTACTGAAGAAACATCACGTACGTACATCGACAGAAGAGAGCATTTGATTATTTGACAGATTATAGGGTCGATTTTTTCTATTGTCTAGATTCAAAGTGGGAAGATCATATATTCTTTCTGGGGCACGCCTCAGCCAAAGAAGCAATAATATGAAGACTGAGTGGCAGTATCTATCTTCCATATCAAGGTATCTAGGAGGTGCTTTCTAGTCTTCTTTGCTTTGCTTTATATCTACACTCCTGCACATGCATCTGATGCATATATTCCGAAAGTACCGCGCCTATGAGCTCCATTGGTTCTATTTTAAAAAAAAAAAAATTCTTACATTCCCATAGAGATTATTTTAGCATCGCCTATCATTAGAGAATAATCTTTCTAGCTTGGTCTTTTATTCCATTCAAAGTCTGTTTGTTTATCCTTCCTGCTTTTTGCTTCATCTTGCTCTCCATCACCCACATCTTCCTAGGCTCAGCTGTAGCACGTACTCATACCGAGCTCTTCTTTTCATGCTCTCTCTCTCTCTCTCTCTAGGTGCGTTGGGTCTTCTTCTTCTCCAAAAGATAAGCACAAGCTTCTATTATATGTGTAGGAGTAGTCAAGATGTAGTTTTTGCACTGACCTCTCGTTGGATCTCTTCCTCAAATCTATTTGTTACAGTTCTCTATTCTCCTTTATGATTCTGCACTGCAGAAGTTAAGGAGAGAAGCACGGGGATAAGCTCGGGTTGTGTGCTCTACACTTTGCTTCAAAGTTTGGAACCCTCTCTGCTAAGTTGAACCTTGGAAATTGTTGTTGGAGGTGAACGAGCCAGAAGTCTACTTGCCCTTGAACCACTCATTGAGGTAAAACTCAAAATGAACTCTTTGGAAAGGCTCTTTCTTGGTCAAGTTCCTTACCAACGTATATCTCCACGGATTAAGTTCCCTAAATGATCTTTTCATTACAAGCCTACAAATAACAGAAATCACGCGCTTGATTTCATACGAAATATATGTGATGGTTCCATCTTGGAAGATGCTACTATTGCAATACAACAGTTTGTAAGATGGCGTCTGTCGAACGATACACGGCGAGTTTTTATTGCAGATGAAGCGAAGAAAAGCGGCCACCCTCGTGGTTATGAGCTATGATCCATTGTTTCCAAGAGTTACTTAGTAACAGGTGTTTTGCCGCACCATCAGTGAGTTAATAAAAACTTTCAGTAAATACTTTCTAGTCTACTTGTAATGATAATTAACATGGCACCCAAGCATATTAGTTTATCTTTGTTAATAAGACAAGAATTTCTTACCTAGGGTTCCAAATAATCGTAGATAGAAGAAAGCAAATAATATATATTGGTGAACTAGAAGTTAGTATCTACTAATTTAGGCCCCTTATTACTGGGATGACAACTCATACCTACCGTTGAAGTATTTTTAAGGATTCATAACGAGGAAGTTACCAAAAAAATCTTAAATCTATTATGGTTGTGTTATTTCAGTCCTAATGTTTTTTTTTTTTGCTAATTAAGTCATAAACCTTTTGTATTTATGCAATTCAGTCCATCCGACCAGTTTTAGCCGAAAATCGCTAATGTAGACATTTTTCAAATAATCTATGCATCAATGTTTGAATTTTTTTTTTTTTTTGTATATTTTTTCTTTTTTCTTTTCTTTACTTTTTTTCTTCCCCTGCACCTAAGTGCGGGGGAAGAAAAGAAAGAAAAAAAACATTATAAAGAATTGAAAATATGATTATAAAATGTTCATGTCGGCGCCAGCCATGCCCCATAGGACGATCAACGTCCACGTTAGTGATTTTCAACCAAATTTGGCCGGATGGATTGAATTTGCATAAATACTAAAGGTTTAGGACTGAAGTGAAAAAGAAGGAAGTTTATGACCGAAATGACACAATTGTAATAGGTTTAGGACTTTTATTGGTAATGCTCCCTTTTAGATACATGCAGTCTCCCTCCATCTACAGACTTAAGCTTTTTTTATTAGGTTTTCTAGTATGGTATAGGAGCCAGATTTTACAATTCCGCACATCATTCCTAGCTAGTCCGGCTTGCATATAAGCCAAGCTTATAAATTGGTCAAAATTGACCTGTATGCCAAGCTTATATAGTGGTAAACTCAAATTTAGTATCTGCTAATCTAGCGCCCTTGTTGCGGGATAAACATACGAAAAGAATGAGTTTCGATAACCTTACTAGCTTCAATAGCTATTTATAATCAAGATCGTTCTCTATTTTAATTCTTACAATTTAGTAAGGATTGTATGGTAATTAAAATTTTAGTATCCTAAGCTTAAATTTCACCATTTTTCTTAAAATGAACTTCTTTATCAGTAAGATCTCCTCATCCTCTTACCCAAAAAAAAAAATTGATTTCATCTAGCGAACATTAGCGACCATGAGACTTAATTACATATTTTATCCTGAACATCTAACTCAGGGAGTACCAACTTTCTAGGAACACAAAATCATTATTAAATTTGCTCAAGTACAAATACATCCGTGGCCATCTTAGGTCTTCGGAATTAGGTCAACGAGTATGCTTTTGCGAACGTAATAAACAACACCTTATTTATATTCCCTCGCCTTCTGTGCTTAATATAAATTTCTCAAGTCCGTATATATTATGCCAAGTGTGACGCTCCACTAAGGTGATAAAAGCCATTGCACCAACAACGAATGACGACGAACATCGTTTCGCCAGATTTGCTCCGATCTCTATCCCTAGTTGAGCTAATCACCAGAATGAAAGAAACGACGACTGGATCAAGAGATCATTGGCCATTAAGCTATGCTATCGTCCTCGCGACGACGCTGGTTTTTGTTGCGTTTCTGGCTAAGTTGATTTCGGAGATGAAGAAGAGGAGAAGTGGAAGAAGAGGCGATGGAGACCATGGCGGTGACGGGTACAAGTTGCCACCGGGGAGTACAGGGTGGCCGCTTGTCGGAGACACCTTCGCCTGGTTCGGCGCGGTGGCGAGTTCGCACCCACCTCGTTTCGTCGAGCAACAAGTCAAAAGGTATGCATGCGTACATTTTCTTAGCCCAAAGGACAGATGATATAAGTTGATAAGATTCACTTGGAGTATTCTTTATCATCAATCTTTGTTGTTTTTCAGACAAGCAAAATTTTTCCACATCGAACTCCTTTTTACAGTTCTATATTATGCTACTGAATCAATGCATAGGCCTATATCATGGTAACTGTTTTTATATTTTGCTATGCACTATGTCTAATGCGATTTGACTTGATATATCATTACTTTGGCTGACTTTGAGCACTCAAGTATGTTGTGGTTAATCTCCTACAAGAGAAGATGCACCATAAAATTAACGGAATTCTGGCTGCGAATGGGATCGATTCTCTTTTGAGCAGGTACGGGAAGATATTCTCGTGCAGACTGCTGGGGAAGCCGGCGGTGGTGTCGGCGGACCCGGCGTTCAACCGGTTCGTGATGCAGAACGAGGGGAAGCTGTTCCAGTCGAGCTACCCGAAGTCGTTCCGGGACT
This sequence comes from Rhodomyrtus psidioides, assembly GCA_021437785.1. Taxonomy (NCBI): domain Eukaryota; kingdom Viridiplantae; phylum Streptophyta; class Magnoliopsida; order Myrtales; family Myrtaceae; genus Rhodomyrtus; species Rhodomyrtus psidioides. The sequence goes on along the minus strand of JAILYB010000015.1, from coordinate 3,004,382 downwards.
TGGTGGGCAAGAACGGGGTGATCACCACGCAAGGAGAGCAGCAGAGGAAGCTCCACGGCATCGCCTCCAACATGATGCGCCTGGAGAAGCTCAAGTGCCACTTCCTGGAGGACATTCAGCTCGTCATGCTCCGGAGCATCTGCGAGTTTCCAGACAATCAGGTCATCATCCTCCAAGATGTTTGCAGAAAGGCAAGTTTAACTGCTCTATACGAAATTTTAATTTAGGGCAAGAACACTGGCGACATGAGCGGTTTTATGCGGTGCGACTGCTTTGGTTATTCGATTTTCCGGGGTTGATGATGAATCAGGTGGCAATAAATCTGATGGTGAATCAGCTGCTGGGCATGACCAGCGAGTCGGACATTGACGACATGGCTCGGCTCTTCTCCGACTTTGTCGACGGTTGTCTCTCTCTCCCCATCAACTTGCCCGGCTTTGCCTACCACACTGCCATGAAGGTATGTTCGTGTATTTGCTGGATTATGTTGGGAAAATATTCTTGAACCAGTAAAATTGACGTGATCAGCGGACGGATCAATCAGGTATGGGCGGACTTATCGAGAAGGGAATTGTTTGTTCAGGCTTTGCTCAATTTACTCTTTAAAATAGGGTTGCTAAGGTGATCATGGTTCGAGTTCAAGGCCTAACGTGTTGTCTAGGCCAGCCTAAAATAGAATTGGGTCCACTCTACGAGAGCCGATTGGTGGGTCAACGGCCTATCGATGAAGTTTTACTGGTTGGACTTGGCAGGCCTAGACGAACTCTATAATCAAGTCTAATTTTTTTTCAACAAAAAGAAAGCAGAAATTTCTTGAGTATTGTACGCCAGGAATCAGGACTAAAGTGACGAGACTGTGTACATATATGCATTTGGTAGGCTAGGAATCACATCGTGAGCAAGATAAACGGGACGATCGCGAAGAACAAGAGACTTCAAGGCTCGGCAGAGGTGGGCAATGGCGTGCTCGGAAGGCTGCTCGAGGAAGAGGACCTTCCCGACGAGGCCGTCGCCGACTTCGTCATCAATCTGATCTTTGCTGGGAACGAGACCACCGCGAAGACCATGCTTTTCGCCGTCTACTTCCTCACCCAGTGCCCCAGGGCCTTGAAGGAACTCCAGGTAAATAACAAACATGCCCAGAAAGAATAATTAGCCAAAAAAAAAAAGAAAAAAAGAGAAAAAAAGAAACTTATGTTCCTCTTCCAATTTGTTGCTTGAACAGGAAGAGCAAGAGGGTTTGAAGAAGAACAATGCAGCTGAAGCTGAGATGCTAACATGGCAGGACTACAAAGCAATGCCCTTCACACAATGTGTAAGTCACTCTTACTGCTTTTTTTTGTTTTTTTAAACTAGGAAATGAGAAGGGGAAATATTTATGATTTTTCCAAAAAAAAAAAACCGGTTTTATTTTTTGTTTTCTATCGGATTATTAATCTGTTAAGAAGCTGCTCGCACGTTACCTAATCTATGATGTTTAATGATGTTTCCCGAGTTCAAAGAGTGTGTTCTGACGCCAAATACTGAGAAACCCTAATCTTTTTGGTGCAGGTGATAGACGAGACGCTGCGACTTGGGGGGATCGCGATCTGGTTGATGAGGGAAGCCAAGGAGGACGTTGCCTACCAAGGTCTTTGAATTTAATTTATTTTCTCTCCCTTAATGTTTTTTTTTTTTTGTTATTCTTAATTGGATAAGAAATGAGTTAATCGCTATTGGACGAATTTAACACGCCGGATTTACAATAAGTACTTCCGATGCAGACTATGTCATCCCCAAAGGATGCTTCGTCGTCCCATTTCTTTCGGCCGTTCACCTGGACGAGGACTTGTACACCGAAGCTCTCAACTTCAATCCTTGGAGATGGTTAAACCCCGAAAATCAGGTCGGTCCACGTATGATGATTCGACCTTTACTATCGCACGATGTGTAATCGGCGTTCCCAGAGATCGTAGAATTTTTCGTCGAGTGTATGCTTAACGATTGTTCTCGAAACGCTTGAAATAGGAAAAGAGAAATTGGAGGAATAGCCCGTTCTATGCACCATTCGGCGGAGGTGCTCGATTTTGTCCCGGGGCAGAACTAGCTCGCCTTCAGATTGCTCTCTTTCTCCATTATTTCGTGACTAATTACAGGTTATTTCTTCTATCTCTTTTCTAATAATCTCCAATTAACCAGCATCTTTGCTTATAAGTTTAGTTAGATTGATGAACTTAATTTACTATGAGCAGGTGGACCCAACTGAAGGAAGATAGGATGTCCTTCTTCCCGTCGGCGAGGCTGGTCAACGGATTCCAAGTGCGCTTGAACAGGCGAAAGTCAACCTCGATTGATCCACCCAAGTGACTGCAAAAATCGTTGGTGTTGTAAATATATAAATACTTCTAGATATTATGTTTTTTTTTCCCGCACCATTTACGGGAATTAAAAATTCACTTTGCGGGTGCCGTTTTCGATTTCGCTCGCGCTTTCGAGACTGAGAAGGAAGAAAGGGACGAGCCGATTCGAGACTTCTTCGATCAAAAATCATGTGAAATTTGCGGCCGACGAGAAATGCACATGATGTTTCAACGATTTCGAAGTGGAACGATTATCTTCTTCTTCTCCTTCTTTTTTAACGTTGTGTCGATTTAGGTTTACCGCTCTCTCTATATCTATGCTACACTTATAATTCGACAGTTATTTCATTTTATGACGAGGATTATTTGTTTGGAATTTTTCATTAGTTTGGTAGACCTATGTTGCATCCGACAATTTGATTAAACATCGGCTAGTTGTTAATGCGATGATAAATCAAATCAAAACTAAAGTGGAGCAAGAACAAGTTCGAGAATCAAATACATGAGATTATAATATAGAACACCAATATTGGATTAATACCATGCCTAATTTCATTCTCCAAACTGCAATATACATAGACTGATAAACGAGTGTCTGAAATATGCAGACACTTCCATTTCTATTCAGCCTCGGGCACAGATCGATCCGTGTTCTTCGCCATGTTATCTAGCCATTAATAATTCTTAGGTGTTATTTTCGGATTGAGAGATGTTTGATCGAGCTTCCGCGGTATCGCTCAGCATCGAGATCCCCTAGAGCACTTGAGAACGCCCGACGAGCTGGTCAGCGACCTCACGGACTGCGCATCGCCGACTCTAAAGCTCTGTTGCATGTCGTAGTGAGGCTTTGCGCCGCCGACTCTTCCCTTTTTCGCGAAAGAAGCTCCGTTTTCAAACACATCCCTCACTGAGTAGAAGCTCCAAGTTCTTTTGCTCGAGGTGCTTCCCAGTCTCCATGTAACCTGTGTGCATCAACATCATCAAGATCACAAATTTTACGACATTGTCGGGTCCGGATGTAGTAGATCCATGTTCGGAAATGATCTCTCGCTTACCTCCTTGTTACCTCCTTTCGGGGCGATGAACAGGTTGGCTTCGCTCTTGATGCTCGGGCCCGAGCTTCCTCCGATCGCGTACTGTTCCCATTCCTGGTACAAGTTGTTCGCCACATGGGCGTATCCGTGCCGAACCCTAGTTCATACGAAGATTGAATATTTCAGTGAGGGAATCGGAAGGAGGAGATGATCTCCGGTTGATAACGTGGCCGCCAACTAATCTTGGGCACAAATAACTGAAAACCTTAGCTACTACCTCGGCATCCGCTGGTTGCAATTAGGGCCGAAGTGGTTGTACACGATGGTGGCCTTCATGTTGCGGTCGCGGACGTAGCCGTCGTCGTGGCCGAGGAGCATGACCTTGTCCTGGTCTCTGAACCAGTTGTTGGAGATGGTGATCAGGGTGGACCCTCGCGTGACGTCGAGGAGCCCGTCCTGGCATGCATAGAGCGTGTTGTGGTCGATCCACACCTTTGTCGCCGTCACGAGCCGGATGGCGTCGCCGTCTACTTGGCCAAGGGGCATGATTTTTGAGTCCGGCCCAATCACCTGGCTCGGCGGTTGCGCTCGGCAGTGGTGGATGTATAGACCGTGGATAATCACATCCGTGGCCTGATCACAAGCAAGTAATTCCTCATGAACACCCAACTCGGTGAATCGTAGTGAGGTCATTTCCCAATGCATTTACGCAACTTTTTTCCAAGTTCAAACAAAACCATGGAAACTAGAATGATGCAGGAAGGATTGGACATACCTTATAGACCAGTAAACATCCACCTCCGGTGATGTGAACGTTCGCGCCGCGGCCGTCAATGGCCGTGAAGCTACTCACGAGGAGAGGTTTCTGTAGCGTGATGGTCATGTCCCTCTCGAACGTGATCCACACTTTGCCGTTTACCAAGGTGGCTCCATATCTCAGCGTCCCGGGTCTCGGCCTCAACGGGTCGTCGCTCGGGTCGGTGACGGTGTACTGCACGGTGCCCTTGCCGATATTGCCGGTCATCTTCCCGCTGAAGCCGACCGAGCACGTGGCAAGCTGCTGCCGCTGGCTCCGCCAGTTGGAGTGTCGCCTCCAGCACTGGTCGATGGCGTTCAAGCTGGAGCGGCTCGACCGCGATGCGTGGGCGAGGCCTGGGGCCGGGGAGAAGAGGACGGCGATGAGGAATGCCAAGATGGTGGTGGTGGTGGGAGGAGTGGCCATGTTGGTGGTGGTGGTGTTGTGAGAACAAAAGGTGAAAGTGAAGGCTTATAAATACCCGGAAGGCTTTGGGGAAAGTGGTTAGTTAAGGGTTGTGGAGTTTGTTTAATTGGTTTTGGAGTGGTTAAGAACGGACTTGCTAAAAGGAGCTTGAAATAGAATGGCTGCTTTGCTTCGGAGGTTTACCCGACAGCTTCGCCCCTAATTTTGAGATTTCAATGAGAAAGGTAGTTTTCGAATTACTTATCGAACCGCGTAAGCCCTCAATTTCACTTAGGGTCTGCATGATAACTATTCCGATTCTCTGATTCTCATCCCAGAACAGTAAAAAAATAAGAATGTTGTTTGGTAATGTAAATAATTCTGATTCTGATTTTGCTCATGTTCCTAGAATCAGTTTTAGAGTAAAATTCAAAAGAAGAAAAAAAAATAGGTTTTAGAAAAAGAATCACTTTTGAAAACAACAAAATAGGATGAATCTCATATCTCTCACTTTTCCCTTTTATTTTTCTCGTCACTTTTTACTCTACCTAATAAAAATAAAATAAAATAGATTTTTTAAAAAAATTAGAAAAAATCTCGAAAAATAGAAAAAGCTTAGATTATGCGAGTTTGACCTTATTTTCATAAATTTGGGTCTAAATTTCATAGATTCACTCTCCTACAAAAAATATTACAAAAGATGAGGGCATCCAACAGCTTTCTATGTATTTAGACTACGCAATATTTAAAGAAAAATGAGTCCTTAATACGGAAACATGTCCTTGCTTCATCAAACTTCAAACATCATATATTAAATTTTATATTTTATTCATAACATGCCAAAAAATAATATATTTTAAATTATTTTATGTGCATTGAAAATTAGTCTTCAATTTAGGATGAAATTTTACAAATTAACTACATAGTTATTTGACTTAAATGAAAAAATAGGAAAAGAAACGGTTTTTTGAAATATAAATTTTGTGCAGTTATCAAACAGGTTCTGATTCTCTAAAACTCATCCAGAAACAGAAAAAAAAAAGTCATTTTAACCAGAATTAGTTTTGAGTATCAGAATCTGAATCATAGAATGAAAATGGTTACCATGCAAGTCCTTAATAACTCATGAAAAATGATTTTTCCCCCTTTTATTAAGAACTGTGTATCGTCCAAAAAAAAATTATTCGTTTCATTTGATCTAGTCCCGTCAAGTTTCAAATTGAAGCGACAGAATCGGGACGTCGGAGCCTAAAAAGAAATTAAGATTTCGGAAAAATTAAAATTAGAGTTCAACGAATCCGATGTTGCATAATGAAATAGAATGGAAGCTGCATTTTATATTTTACGCATGCTCGATCACCTTAATTATGAATGATGCTCACAAATTGTCGACCAAAAAAGGAGTAGCAGCTTTGGTTCTACTTTAGCCAAAAAATAAACAAAGATCGGCCAACCAATAATATACAAATAATCCATCGATCTTAATCTTTAGCTTAATGTGCAATGGGATGACTGAGCTATATATTTATTTAATGTAATCCCTAAACTATAGTCTAATGAACCGGGCTAAAATATACATTTATATAGTCATCTCTAAATAAAATCAATGTCGACAAATAAAGTTAAGGGAAAACTATTCTATTCTACCCTTAATTTTATGAAATATCAAACCTAATGTGTCATTCAGTGCATCGGGGGGGACTATAAAGCTAGTTTAATGTTTTAGAGTCTAGAAAGGCGGTACAAAACTGAGGAAATCAGGGACGAGCTACATAAATTGTCGCGTTGTTCTTTTCATATTTGCTTCGGACAACCTCCATGCACAGCACAAAATCTTCCAAGAGACCTTTCCTCACAAGACAAACCTCGCAGCTCATAAAAGGCATTACCCCTCCACAACCTCTGTTTTCGATAAAGAAAGAGAAAATTCTCCCGAGTCCTCGCACAAAGCAATGTTTCCTCACTCAACTCTTAACTCCTGTCGGTGCCTCTGTTTCGGAGTATCGTGAGAGACTTAGCTGCCGGCCTTTTTAAGGCCGGTCGATCGTCTTTGGGGCTCTGAGTCTTCTGGCTGCAGATGTGCAGTTCATATGTAACTTGCGAGGCGACACGTAACTCATTGACATCAGGAAGGCCAGAGCCAGACCCGTGCTCCACGGAGGATGCCACTGATATGCATTTACATACTCTCTCACTCTCTCCATAAATATATAAGCAACACCAGGAAAACTAAAGGAGGACATCCATCTACTAACCTCATTTGGCAAAACCGGTTCTGTAAAGTCCAAACAATTACCTCGAGAATTTACAGTTTCTTCCATATACTGACAATACCGTCTGCAAAAGATTTTAGATTTCCCCACAGAGATAATTCTCTGGATGTGTCCGCATCGCCGTTCCTTCTGAATGACAGTTTCTAGTTAGCATGCCACCAATAATAAGATGGTAATAATGCATGACATGCAATTTGAGGTCTAGAACTCCTACATACAGAGGCAGAGTCATAAGTGGATAACTCATATGATTTGATGCTTATCATGTAAATGCAAGTGCGTGCAGATGCTTTCATACCTTCCTCTGCATGGGTGTGCTCACCCAAACACACATATGTACATGACCATATGCATTTATGCCTGCTTGAGTATGCTCTAGTGTGAACTCACACGCACGCACATTGTGCGCGCGCATACACACAGATTGCACCTGAGAAAAGCGCTGATGTCCTTGGGTTTTCTACAAAAATATACTTCTTGATAGAAAAGACAGCCAATTATTTTCAGATAGCAGGTTTGGTGCATGCAGAACAAACTCTAAATGCACACAAAATCATAACGGGGATTCATCATTTTCTATCGGAAGGCTTCGTCATTCATGACTTTGATGTTATTTACTTTTTTATCAATTGCCAAGTTTAATATGAGAGTCAATATTTCCAAAATTTTATTGAGGTATGGTAAGACATTAGATATATTGCATGCAAAGATTGGTTGAGCATAATTAAGAGAGGATGCAATGCAGCAACCCTATTGAAGACATGACAAAGGCAGCGAGACTTACTTAACAGATTCTTCTGTCTCAACATCATGTGAAGGCTCCTTTCGCAGCTCCGGAGCACCAGAATCAGTCAAATCTTCCCAGGGAGAATGCCTAGCAGTATCTTCATGTGGATGAACATCCAAAGTCATATTCTGTACTTCCATTTTGACACTACTCTTCTCTGCTACACTATCGCTATCATCATTCCGTACTTCCTTCCTCTTAATATCCTGTAATTTGTCACGATTCAGATGAGAAACATCCGTAATTTCTTTCAACAACCTATCATCTTCAACTTCAGTCCCAGCATTCACATGCACTTTACTGCTGTTGGTGTCAACTTTAGTCCCGGATTTCTTCACGCGATTTAGCTTGGGACCTGATGATATTTCAGTTCCGCTAGTCGATTGAGGTAACTTGGATTTGTGCTCTAGCTCCTGAATAATTTTTCTAATGACATAAAAAGAACCACCAACATGATTAATAGCATCAGAAGCAGTTGGGAACTTCCCCGCATTCTTTACTCTGTACCTGCAAAGGTGATTCCAGTAAAAATTCCTACACTTGCTCGAACAGAGAATAATAATTTGCATAACAATGATCACAATGCCAAAACACGCCACTTTCTCTTGCTATTTTCAATATAAATGGTCACCATCAGTCGAGACAATAAACTTCCAGGGATGAATATCTGCATCATATTGCTCCCCAGCTCGACTATTCTAAAATGGGAATGAAAGTACGTGAAAGCATCGACTATTCTTTGAAGTTAAGAATAAGGAAGTCAGAAGTAACATGAAAGAAACGTGATTTTGACAAGACACCTTTTCTACTTGATCTAGGGAAAGGAGCCATGTCCTATGTAGAAGGAGAGCAGCTTTTCAAATCCCAATGGACAACCACCAATCTATTACATGACCTTGCACCCTTGACCAACAGAAAAGAAATGACCATTTCTACTCTCAACTTTTTTCTAGGGAATGCTCCAAAAAAATTTAAAACTCATTTCAACATATCGCTGCAAATGATCTGTACGAGAATCATAAAATGGGCAATCTCCTCTTGGATCCATGAAAATCTGCAATGGCATGTAACTAGTGCTAATACCAAGGCAAAGAATAAAAGTTCTCAAGGAATGGAGCAAAGAAAAACTTCAAAGAGAAAATGCTGTCTGCTTCACATTCGAGAGCCTCATGAAACAAACAGCCAATCAGGAATTAGTAAACACGGTCTTCCAAAGAGGAAATTTAATAGGTATTTCTATAATTACCATATGTGAGGAGCGTAACATAACAGAAAGCAGTACAGATAACAACCGCTCTCCAAACAGTGTAAAAAAGACAGAGCATTATTGTACATACTCATTAACATAACATTCCACCATAGCTTGACGTTCAACTTTTGGAATCCGCCTTCGGCTTTTACGAGAATTTGGCAACTCAGAAGAAACAGATGTGACGTTCGATATAGCACACCACTGAACTTTTGATCCATGAGCATCGATTCTGTTGGTCAATACTGTCAGATATCGAAGTATAATTAGACGGGACATGAAGAAGGAACGTTCAACCAGTTTCCATGCAGAATGGAAATTTAAAAGTTTTCAGTTCTTAAAGATGTCAAATGATGAAAGTAGATTCAGGAATCACAACTGGGTGCTGATTTTTCACAAACGCTTATATCTAGACCTAGCCTGAGCACAACACTAATTTGACGCGCGCAAAGGAGAGACTATTATTTTTCTTTTATATATATATTTTGGATACTGACTAGCTCTCGGGTCGATATCTTGATGTGATGCATCTAATTGCCGAGAACATTAAAAGAACCCCTTCCTGCAACCCAGATAATCCATGTTTTTCCCCCAATAAGACTGATATAGTGCCCAAGTCCTACATCCCTGGTAACTGCCGAGTCACAGTGTCAGCCTGTTAAAAATTAACTGCAATGGGGACGTATACACATACTCTTTACATGAAAACAACGACACCCTAAGTTCTCATAATATGTCCTCAAGCAAAAGCAATTCATTAAGCGAAAAAGAAACTGTGCCGTCGAACTCCTGATGTATCACCTCTACATATGTCGCTACCCCTCAAGGAAAATATATGTTCTGGGATCTCCAAAAATGGCAGCAACATCAAGCAAAAGCTCTTCAATCCGCTTCGACCCTAAAGTAGCTATGCTGGTCTTATCAAACATATCATCACATTAAAACATCATCCTTTCTAGCAAGTGTTTTCTCATCTCAACTCATCTCACATCGTGACTTTGAAGCCAATCCGGTTTTTCTTTGAGCCACACACATCTATTTGAGAACAAAATAAAGGAACCATTTGCGTTTTGCACATCCAAATGACAAAAGAAAAGAAGATAAGCCCTCCATCCAAATTAGAACGTCTTCGGGTCTTGAGACGCATAACAGACCCGGTGATTCCTACAAGAGCTGGGCATTTAAGTTGAGAGAAGCAGATGTAGAGAAAACAAAACTGAAAACAGAAGAAGATGAAAGATCATAACAAATGGGGAAGGGAGAAAAGGAAAAGATACCAGCTTTAGCAGCTGGGTAATTGAGACGAAGGGTCGATCGTTGTCCTCTTCCTATGATCCGCAAAATCCTCATCTTTGTCTCAGCTTCTGCTCGTCGCGTTCATGCTCCTCTTCTGCGCGCGAGACGCGCCAGTGTCCCAGAGAGCGAGAGAGAGGGAGAGAGAGAGAGAGAGGGTTTTTGAAATCGAAAGTGAGGGTTTTAGCGAGTCGGCGAGTCAATATAAACCGGCCGACGAGTTGGCGAGTCGGCGTTGTCGCCTCTGCGCCGGTTGTCTTTTCCAGTTTTCCTTATTAAAACCGAAAAATGTGTCGCAAATATAGACCTACCAAAAATAAGGGAGCAAAATATGATTATTATAATTAATTAGAGCGTTGGCTGAGGTGATGAGATCTCTGAGTCTTACACAGTTACGCTAACGAGGTCTTGGGCTCGAATTTCCTCAGCTGCATCTTGGAGGCTTACCCAATACCACTAATCTTATATCTCACCACCCGAAAAATTTAATTCATTGCAAGTGAGAAACCTCAATTATCAATATATATGCATGCGCGGATCCTTATTATTAGTTATTCCTCCACTAGATACACTATATCTGCTTTTGCTCTTGAATTTGGACTTAAAATTAGGAATTTCAAGCAGAAATCCCATCGAATTTTCATTGATTACCATCACTGCTGCTTAGTGTTCTGTTAATAGTTTGGAAAGACCGATCAATTTCGAGCCCCAACTTTCATCCAATACAAAACTTGAACATTGTTTAAGTTCAACAGCTAGTCACCCGCAACCGTTGAGATCTCAGAAGGGACGGAGGAATTCTCTGTAAAGCACTAGTATTTGTCATCTTCACACCACATTCACAGTCTTGCCACACTGCATAATTCGGCGCTATCCCAAGAAAGACGATCTCGCCGTTTATCAGTGGACGCTGGATATCTAACTCCAAGGAATCAGCCCTCTAGCAGTGCAGAGAGATCAAGGCTATAGAGCTAGTTCCCCGTCAGTGCCGCTGAAATGACCCTGATTTAACATACCTCTTGTTGAGGCAATAATTTTCTCTGAAGTAAGCAGGCACCCTAAACATGCCATCACAGTTTTGTGTGCCCCCATGTTATGTAGACACCCAGCACAGTAGCTGCACAGCTCCTGCAGATCAGAACATAAGATTCAGAAACTGATCCTGCACAGAATGGGAAATGATATACAGGTCGGAAACTCAAAGAAGTACGCCGCACTCACCGGAGAAACTATCGTACCAGCTTAGATGTTTAACATCTCCCGGGCAACTTAAGCAATCCAAGAAAATGACAGCAACCATTCACAGAAACTAAGAAGATCCTGGAGAGCAATTGCTCAGAGAGAAGATCAAGAGACTTGAAAATTGTTACAACGCGCATGGAGATAAACAGTGGTAGAGGACACACGATCATGAGATCCATTGAGATTGATGTTCGTAGCTGGGTGAAGACCATTCGACATCTCCCTGTATGGGAAACATGGTTTACAGACGATAACCTCTCCTGATGAACAAGTGGAAAAATAAACACAGAGAAACATACCACTCTATTTCGCCCATCTTTTGTGACTGGTAACATCATGTCTGCATGATGAGATGTTGCTATAACATCTTTTTGTTCCTGAAAAGCATTCGCCTAAAGACATTCAGTTCCAATGTAAATACCAATTTTTGCGGCACTTCAACTGCACAAAGACCATGCGTTCTAACACAACCAAGAATTGAAGATGGCTGGATGATAACGAACTTGTTTCTGTTATCAGCAACATGACTGATGATTTAGAACCTCATTGCACATAACCTTTCTGATAGGTTCAACTCATCCTACACACAGGCGATCAGTGTCTCTCAATTAAATTATGAACAGCTGACACTGCTATCTCATGTCCTAGCAAAACTAATATCAATGTGAAGGGGTATGTCCACCAGAACTCAAATCTGGCTCTACATCTCTGGTCAGTAACAGTACCAGTCTATAGAAGTAGAACAGTCTCAGGTACCTTTCATCCTCAAACTTGCCTTAGAAATTAAAAGAAGATTCTTCATGATGAGACTTAAAATTATATCCTAACAATGGGAAGTTAAAAATCCACGGCATACATAACCGTGAGAGTCTTCATCATATCAATTCTCCAATGAATACACTTTGCTCTCTGTTCATGTCACCGATGTATTACGAATGTAGACCAACATACAAGGCCTCTCTAAATCAGCACAAAAATGGCACTCAAGCCTAAGACTGGGAAGTTCTACCATCAAAATAAAGCAATGTTTTAGTGGGACCTGGATAGCAGAGGTTGTAAAAGGTAAACAAATCGGTATCCTTTTACTTTGTTTATCAGATTTCTTCTACTTGTATTACCATGACAGAGAAAACAGATCCACGTAAACAGATTCACTAATAGTTTGCCAAAAAGCAGCATGAGGAATAAAGATCATGAAAAGCTTTGCCATAAACAACATTTTATTCTTTTGTAAGATAGAAGAAATGGTTGCAGTTACCAAGAAACACAATTTCCTAAGAATCCAAGCCAGCATAAGCACTCAAAACCTTAGTAACGATGCTTCCTCTTCTTCTGTCCCTTGCCAGAAGAAGTAAAACTCCTTGTGTATTGTGAATAAAGGAGCTCCCGAGGAATCGCTGCACCGGAAGCTCTTAAAAGTTCGACCAAATCAGGGAGCACATTCTTATTCTCCTCATTCACAAACACAACTGCTGTACCCTCCTCACCTAATTTAGATGCCCTCCCAACCTGGTGGACATATTCTTTAATTGAATTTGGCATATCAAAAATTATCACCTGTCTCACACCCAACAAGTCAACTCCCCGACCTAGAATTCCAGTTGCAACAATGACAGGGCATTCTCCCATGAAAAATAACTGCATGACTTCTCTCCTCTCCCTCATAGACTTCTCCCCATGCATTGATAAGGCTTTCATTCCAGTCTTAACAGCTATTGCATTGGCTAGCATATCTGCACCAAGTCTAGAACCCACGTACACCACTGCTGGTGGCTTAAAATGCTGCTTGCTCATCAGCACATCGAAAAGTTTCTGCTTCTTTTGCTTTGTCTCCACCCAGATAGCTATATGCTTCACTGCTTTATTTGAAGTATTGGGCTTGCCGACAGAGACAACAGTTACATCTTTGACCATTGTTCTGGCCATCTTCTCAACTTCCGGAGAAATAGTTGCTGAATACATCAACAGTTGGGGTTGTGATAATGCCCTAAAGATCTGCATCACCTGATCACGGAAGCCCCGCTGAAGCATGCAATCCACCTCATCCAAAACAAAAATCATAATATCGCCTAGCTCAATGTCATGCTTGGTCAATAGATCAATAAGTCTTCCGGGAGTCCCCACTATCAATTCAACTCCTTCCTGAATGCGATAAAGTTGTCCAGCCATAGGGTCACCTCCAACCACAAGTGCAGTTTTGAAAGGCAAACCCCTTCCAAACATCTTTGCTTGCTCCTCAACTTGTATACAGAGCTCCCTAGTTGGTTCCAATACAATAGCACGGGGCTTTCTCCCATTTGAAGAGTTTTGCAGGCCATTATTTGCACAGTATGTAATTACAGGAACCAAAAAGGATGCTGTTTTCCCTGACCCTGTATCAGCTGAAACAAGCAGGCTTTTTCCAGTCAAAGCCGCAGGTATTGCTTGCATCTGGACGGGCGTGGGCATTTCATAGCCGGAAGATTCAATATTTTCTAGAAGCTTCTGCGGAAGGTGGCACGAGGAAAAAGACAAAATGGGTGCAGGAACTGAATTTCCCTTCACATGGATGCCAAGTCTCATCCTAAGCACTTCAGATTGGTCATTAGGTAAAGACAGAGATCCTGTTTTATGACTGCCATCTTTAACATAATAGCACTCGTCAACAATCGGTAATTTCTTTGAAGATTGATGAACACCTCTGGGAGAGTTACTAATCCTGCTTAGTAGAGTCCGTTTACATTCCAAGCTGCAAATATCATCTTCTGTCTCATCACATATGTATTCCCCATAGCGGCCGCATATCACACATTTCGGGTCTCCAGGGAAAGCCAGTCTTTGATCTCTAGGCCTTTCTTTCACCGCATCTGATTTGTCAAAAAGTTAGACAAGCCACTGACCTAGATATATAACTTAAAGAGAATAGAAAATGATGTAAATAAATATTACGAGGCTGAAGTATGGAAAAAATGTGTTAATATAGATACTCATCAAATGAAGGTGATTATTTTGAAGTGAAATGACACATACCGAGTGCAGTTATAGTATTACCACTAGTTTCATCAGTGTTTGTAACATCCACTGAATTTTGCTCATAGTCCTTGTTGGTCCAACCTTCCATCGCTATACTTTTTCAAACATCAAAGATTTAGAGTGAATCAGAACCATGGGCATGGAGGAAACCCTAAAATCAAGAAGATCATTACAAAGTGATGAGAAACAAGGTAAGAGCTCAAACTTGATTTGGTCTATATGAAAGTAATCTACTTATGCCTTCCAAGTAACAACTAGAAACTATTGCTGGAATGCGATGCAGCAGCAGCAGCACCCGCAGCTAGCAGACAAGTATGAAATATGGATTTGCTAAAACCAAGAAAACTACAGACCTTTGGTGGGTGTGAAAGAGTGGTACAATCATGCCACATTTCTGTCACATTAAGAATCTGTGAGGCCTGGTGTGGTGATAAAGCTCATGATACGCTTACAAGAAAATCAGCAAGCTTCCCAAGAAGCTGTTAATGTTAAGACGAGTCAGCAAATTGCGGGTGCATTAGAATCGGAAACTTAAAATCAGTTCACAGGACTGAATCGAGAAACGATAAGGCAGAATTCGACACAAGCTACAAAGAAAAACAATAGCAATAGGTGGATATGGGCCATGTGCTATGCTTTCAATTGTGCATTTTAACCACCATTCGCGTAGGCTGCAAATTTCATGAAACAAATCCCCTTCCCAATCCTACGATCCATCAATTCAGTGCATGAAACATTCAAACTCTTGAAGTGACTCCAGCACAAACCAAGATTCCGCCAAGCATGAAGCGATCATAACCGATGCTTGGAATAGCGGAACTTCCTCTGCGTACATCTATACAGCTTCTCCACACAAATTTCAAAATCCCAGGAGAAAAAAGAGAAGAAGGCTGCCTACCTACTATAGCGCGAAACAGGACAATCAAATAAGACATCGAACCCAGAACATCAATAGACATCAAGAACACAAAGCAGAAACTAAATTCCACTTCAATGTTTCCAATCGAGATAGAGAGAGAGAGAGCGGGGGGGTGGGGAGAGGAGAGATTACTGCGTTCATCTCTAAGCTTGTTATCGCTTGATGAATTGGAGAAGTGCGATTTGAGCTTTTCTTCTCCATGTGGAGATAGCAAGAGAGGATCCACGGGGGGTCAAACGGGCGGGCTTTGCCCAATTTTGAGCCCGTCGAGCACGTAAAAGACAGTCGGGCTTGATCAAGGGATCCAACCCGGCCCGCTCAGGATAAACCTAATTCTTTTTAAAGCCCGACCCGATCTGATGTCTGGCCCGCCCATTAGACAATCCCAGTTGGGAATGAGCCGACCCATTCTCAGAAGAAACGTTGAGAAGATCTACACACTAAGAAGAGGTTGGCACTCGTTAAAATTGTTTGATAAGAACATATTAATTCTCAAAAATTTATGTGACTTTCTAAAAATTCCAAATTCCCTTGCTTTTTCCTTCCACAAAAGTTTGGAAAAATGGTTAAGAAAGTCATAAATCCATTGCACTAAGCCAAAAGAGTCCTAAACATTTTTAATTTTTGTCAATTAAGTCTTTCAAATTGTCATGTTTTGCTAATTAAGTCAATCCGGCTAATTTTTGCCTGAAACCGTTGACGTGGAAGCTAGCCATCCTACGTGGCACGGCCACACAGATAATTTTTTATAATGTTTTTTTTTCATATTTTTCCTTTTCTTTTTTCTTTTTCCCTTCGTCTGCCATTGCGAGGCCTTATTGATCATCGATGTTAAGGTCGGCAACCTCCGCGGGCCATTGATGAGGCCTGATGAAGGGAAAAAGGGAAAAGGTAAAGAAGGAAAATAGAAGAAAATAAAAAAAATAAAAAAATTGAAAAAGATATTAAAGTATTGTTGAAAATCATCTACATCAGCTCTGATGTGTAATGTAGAATAATCAACGTCCACATTAGCGTGATTTTTGACCAAAATTGGCCGAACTGACTCGTGTTAAACATTAAAATATTTAGGACACAATTGGGAAAATTTAAAAAATTAAAATTAAACTGGTAAAATTGCAATAGGCTTAAGAATTTTTAGACAATATTCTCCAAAAGTCTCGAGAGCTCTTGAAAATGCATGGATGAGACTCCTCGTCGTCTTGCTCTTACATTACCGTACATTAATTACGGACGATACCCACTACACTTCACGACGTACTCTTTCACTTTTCACATTCAACCGGCACAGCAATTCTTGCGGCGAAACCAAATTCAAGCTCCCGATCCATCATCGCCGGAACCGACATAACGAATCAAGGCGCCCGGCAATTTTTCAGGCGCGGGATACGGCGGGGTCGCCAGTTCGAATCCCGCAGACGACGTACAAGACGATCTAGGTCGACGTTACTTGCGTAGACCAAGACTCGCGATCGAGCTCGCTCGTGGGGACTGGCAAGATGTTTGCCACGAACCTCTGAAGTGATCGGAACCTGACTAGTACCGTACCTTAATTAAGTCATCCTTTGGAACTCCTTATGAAGTAAGCAAGTAGAAAAAGGATATGGATGGAGGGGGGGAGATTTCAGTGTTGGCCGCGACAAATCTTACTACGGCTATCCCAGGATTGTCATAACTAGAAATAGAACGTTGTATGGAGAAAGAAAAGAGTTTGTGCACCTGATTTTGAATTCATTGTACTTCAGGCGGAATCACAATGATCCGATGCTTTAGATCTTATCCTCTATTACATTCTGTATGACTGGCTCGATGAGTCACCCAACTTTATGTGGGGTGATTTCTAAATCGTTTTTTGATTTAAAGGAGAGACTGTAGCGCTATTTATAAAGTTTTCTTAGCTGGGCTCTCTCATTACGGGTCGGGCCGAACTCGGCCCACACTGGGCAAGTATATATTGAACTGATTAAGAATTTTTATATCTTACTTTATTAGACCAATCTCATAAATGGTAATTGCAGCCTCAATTAATATAAGCCCACAATTAGAAAAACTCTGACATTCAAGCTTCAGCACAGCAGCCAAGCTCTCAACGTGGCAACTCCATTGCAAAGAACGTCAACAAGTGTCCCACATGATTCCAAGGCGAGCGCCACCCTCCACTTCTCACCCATGCACGACACCACCTCTCTCTCTCTCTCTCTCTCTCTCTCTCTCTCTCTCTCTCTCTTCACCAAAACTTTTTCATTTTCGTCTCCCAATCTTGCTCCCCTTCTCCATCCTTTCGATTCTTCATAGAAACCCCTCGGAACGCTTGGCTAGGGCGAACTCAGAATGCCGGCTCCGGCTCGTGCGTACGTGTTCAGGCGGGCCGACGAGGCGACCCACCCGGACTCCATGAGGGCCACCTTGGCCGAGCTCCTCTCCACCTTCATCTTCGTCTTCGCCGGCGAGGGCTCGGCTCTCGCTCTCGGTATATCGATTTCCAGCCCCATGTCCTCTTTTTTCCCTTTGATCGCTATTGCACGAGTTGAGACTTGTGTTGTGAGTGCATGGTTTTGATATTTAATGCTCTTTTTATCTTACTCCTAGACCATAATATATGGCTGTGTGAAATGGGTTTTCACATAAACAAGGCGGTCTTGACGATCGGAACTTCGATATGTCATTTGGATGATCAACCATTCTATGTGTGATCGATCTTTAGAACATCGAATATTCCGCTATACAACTGATTCGATCAAGTTTCGCATGCAATTATACGGACCACACCGCATGAAAGTTCAAGCCATCTGCTTATAAATGTTCAGGCTCTTAATTTTTCTTTTTTACTGTATTACAAAATGTGAAGAATTTGACGGTACGTGCAAGCCGTGTTAGAAATCATCCAAACTTATGCAACGTTTTTGTAGGCAAAATGTACCCGGCAGATGCCGGTGTGACTAGACCAGCATCTTCGTCGATAGCCATTGCGCTTGCGCACGGGCTAGCGCTGTTCGCGGCGGTCGCATCGAGCATTAACGTCTCGGGAGGCCATGTGAATCCCGCGGTAACTCTCGCGGCCCTCGTCGGAGGGAGGATCTCGTTTATCCGAGCCATATACCATTGGGTGGCTCAGCTCTTGGGTGCCATACTTGCCGCACTGCTGTTGAGGCTCGTAACCGCCGGAATGGTAAATGCTTTCCATTATCTCAGAGACCAAATTGCTCTTCTTCTTTTCTTTTTTTTTGCACAGATAGGTTAGGTCTCGTTTCTATTGTGCCTATATCAACGTTGAAATTGAAGCTATTATCATGTGATTTGTCATTTGTCATCAGCTCATTTCTTCCTTATTCAATAGTGAAATGCTTTTAGCTCAATTGCTCAACTGGGATTGACTGGTGAAAGTGGAACACTGTTTAAAGTTGTGGCAAGCTTAGAATATGACCCCTGTTGCTATTGTTGCTACTTCTTCGACTCTAAGCGCTCGGAAACTGAATCAATTCCCTCTGATCGACTCTCGCAATGTGTATTGTTATTTCTAGCGAGTGAAGAACGAGATGCTCGTCTTCTTGAGTAATGGGTCAATCCATATCAGTGTTGTGTTAGATTTTCGGTTGTTCTGCTTTGAAATGCTATGTTCATATTATGTTGTCCTCCATGTTATCACATTCAGTCCTAAGCTTCCAATCGTCATACGTGAGGACAATGAATTTAGGAAATGGTTGAAAAACACTCTGATTTTTGCGTCGCTGGACATTTTCCTTTCTTCTTGGGACAACAGTATCAATTTCTGTTGGTTCTTTTGCAGAGACCAGTTGGATTCATCCTTGGGGCAGGGTTCCCAGAAGTGAATGGGCTGCTCCTCGAAATAGTGATGACATTCGGGCTGGTCTACACTGTATATGCGACGGCGATCGACCCCAGGAGGGGCACCCTGGGAATCATAGCCCCACTTGTCATCGGTCTGATCCTCGCAGCGAACATCCTCGTGGGCGAGCCATTCGACGGGGCATGCATGAACCCGGCCCTTGCATTCGGACCGGCTCTGGTCGGGTGGAGGTGGAGGCACCACTGGATCTACTGGCTCGGCCCACTCATCGGAGGAGCTCTCGCGGGGTTGATATACGAGTACCTGGTGATACCGACCGAGGCGCCACTTCACACTCTCCACCAGCCCTTGGCTCCTGAGGACTACTAGCCAAGTCATGTGGATTCAGTATAGTTTTGCCTTATTCCTGTTGCTGTTGGGGTTTCAATATATTGCATTGTAACCTTTCTCTTCTGTGAACTTCGTCTGTGTGTAATGTCACAAAGTCACCGTCTCTCTACCCCGAATTTCAGTGCATTTTGCTATTGAACTTCTGTAGTTATGTGCAATAAAAGTTCACTGAGGAATGTCAAATAGGATATGAGTTTGGTGAAACCCTCTCTTTGGTCTGTGGTTTTTGATTTCCAAATCCTTCCCAGTGTCTCAATCAGAGTTCATGAATGCTTCATTGTATGATCATGTCACCTCGCAAGATCTGTCATTATCAAGACACAATCAGCAGAAATGGCAAAAGCTAAAATGACAATACTACTTGGTGATCTTGTTTCACCAAGCTAAAATCACAACACTACTCGGTGATTTCCTTTGAGCTACACTGTCTAATCAAGGCTTGAAGGTGCCAACAAGAGAAAACAACACACGAATGGAGCTAACATCAGTAATTCCAGATTTGTACCAGAGAAAATGCTGGTGGCACCAAGTGATCATGTGGTATCTATTCTTTGGCTGTAGAATCTGGCAACCCAGGGTGCAAGTTCAGTGTTCTGGGGTTGTCGAGGGTTTACAGAGTAGTAATCTGACCAGTAACATGGTGAGAGCCTCTCGGCAAACTCGCCGTCGGAGTAGATGCAGAAGGGTAGCCAATTCTCGCCGCCGTTCATCCTTCTCTTCCGTTCTCTTGGGTAAGCCAGAGGCGCCTGCACATATCTACATACATAATGCAGTAAGACTCGGCAAGCCACATCGATCACGAATGTAGCATAAAACTGCATTTTGATAGCAGAAATGGTCATTTGAACTTGAAGTGATTGAGAAAGCGTCACAGTGAGATCGTTGCAGAACAAGACAATTGTACCTGATTCCGTCGAGCATGGCGTCCCAGCAGAAATGGGTATGGCCAAAGATATGGCAAGCTGAATCACTAGCATTGGCCCCATGTATGGACCTTAAGCGAACCTCGAGGCAATCGGAACCGATAATTTTGGGGAGATTCGGGTAAAACAACATCCTTTTTTCTGGGCACAACTCTTGTCTGGCAATATGGCAATGAGCATAATCGACCATCAATCGATGTTTTACTAAGGAGAAGAGCACATAGACCAACCAAAGGATTTGAAAAAAAGATACCTTGGGTCACTTGGAAATCTTTTTTTTTTTGGGGGGGTAAGGAGGTCACTTGGAAATCTTTTGCAAGACCTTCCAATAGTTTTAATGACCCAACTCATGACAGTAAATGAGACTCGGCTACATATGACCAAAGAAAGCGAAAAATTGAACTGCCTTTACAATTCTCGGACACTTTGAGAAGTAAACTATATAATTGTACAGACAAGTCCACAAACTCAGCAGTCAAGTTCGCTCCCTTGACTGTATTATCGGGGTCTGCAATGCACATTGCTCTTGTTTAAGCATGTACCATATATGTATTCGAGAAAGTAGTGACGCAATTGGGGAGCTGGACAGTACTTTTACGGTTCTAGACATAACATGATATTTTCGACATGTTCCTACAATTTTCATGAAGCCATTGAGTTGTTCCCCTGTGGATGATGCCAGAAAGGATAATGATTTTCAGTAAGAGCTGACCGAAGCTATGAAGTAACATGACTTCAATATCATCACCTTCTGACGCATTGACAAACACAGGTGGCTTTTGGCTAATCTATAGTTAGGGCATAATTCAAACTTCACACCTCAAAGTATGGTACAAAACAACCATTGATTTTCAGAACAGAAAATGACAAGAAGTGCTCTGATCAAAATAAACAAAGCAAACTGATCTAGGAAGAGTGACAGGGACTGCTAAGTAGGCTTCCAATAAGGATGGAATTAAGACATCATTGCTACTAGACTACTACAGAGGAAAAAACTAAATAGGAATTTGGTTTACGAGGAAATTAATTACCTTGGAACAAAGTGAGAAAATGTGATGATCTGCCCGCATGTCTTCTTGATATCTTCCATTGCATCCGTATTACGTTCGTTCATCGCATCAAAGTAAGAAGCTAGGGAATTGTCTTTGTTTGAAAGCTCCTCTGGCCACTTGCATGCGTGATAGTCTTTACATGCCTGCAAGAGGAAATACAATTTTTTTTTTTCAGTATTTTTGCAGCTAATACCAATACGACTAACAAATGCAAACAATCAAAATCTAAAAATAGAGAAGGCTCAAGTCCAACATAGTATAGCACTTGACATATCAGGATGAGCTTGTGCTGCACTCTGTCTATAACAAATATACTAATTGCTGGCTATCACCATGCATATCGTAGTGAAAACTGAGTAGATTTTTTAGAGCTCGACTAGTTTGCTTGAAACACTTTTGGAGTTGGACTGTGATAGATATCATGTTCAAGAGCATATATGGTGACAAAATTGAGATTGCAGGTTCAAATCCTAAGAAGCATGGATAAAATATCACAGATAAATTACTCTCTCTGAAATTTATCTATAATTGATCAGTAACGACTGTAGCTTACTGTTATAAGTGGAGCCCTTAAAAATTCTTACAAGGATAAAGGAAAGTGAATCACCATCTCCAGAGGAGGGATGCGGAAACTGGTAATGTCTTCCTCTCTGTCAAAGCTCTAAAAGGAACCACAACTCTATGTTATTTAAAGGCAGGAAAAACCAAAAAATTATCAAATAAAGTGTTCTTCAACAATCTCAGTCACCTCATGATACCAAGAGAATAAAGGAATGATGCCCAAGCTGCCTATGACCATTGGATCGGTCTTTACATCAAGTCTTTCACATGCATCGAGTAGTTTCTCCAGCTTTTCCAAAGAACCAAACTGTGCATCATTTCCACGTAGTCAGATCATATGATGTTTAATTTGCTTTTATAAGAAGAAGAGATTGTTAGAATTTGTGGGTTGGAAGCGTAGATTGATTATGACAGAGGTCACTAACAGGAAATATGTGGTCACATCATGCCAAGGCAAAGGATGAATATGCCAATTCTTATAACAAACTATACCAAAGAAACAGTTGTTTTTCCAACTTGAGGGTTAAGTACGCGATCAAAATCCATATGCCATACGCCTTCAAATATTATCTTATCCACTGACATAACATGAAGAAGTATATTTCATATGAAATGATAAAGCTTGGGTAGCATGAATCTAACAATTTAGGCTTCTCTCCATTTCTCTTAGTCAGCTTGGCAACGGAGGAAAGAAGCCACATCAACAATGTCTCCATGCAATGCAAGGGTAAACCAAGACTCCTTCGAGTAACAGAAAAGTTATTTTAATTCTCCACATTCCAAAGGTGCATTGAAAGGAAAAGTAAAACACGGTAGACATCAAAAATCATTTAAGGATTTTGAGGTGTATGGACTATGGAGACAGCCAGCATTATTTAAAGGGCCAGCAATCAAGTTTTAGACTAAGGACAAGGTAACAAGAATATCATATATTTCCTACATCATCCGAGGACCGTATACTAACAAGTTATACACAAGGATGGAGCACAACACTAACAGAAATCACACACTTAGCTACAGTACTCCACGGATTCAAAAGAGGAGATGTCGGAACTACAACTGTTACTCAGTGAACTTAGAAACACAAAGAACAATAGAAGTCACTCACATGATTCTCTGACTCTCTACGGCACCAAAGATCATGATTTCCAGGCACGTAAAAGACATGTTCGAATCTCTCCTTCAAGAGGGACATCGTTAGGACAAAGTTGTTATATGTTTCCGCCACATCGCCGGCAACAAGAAGCACGTCTCTCTTGTGTTTAACAGTTGACAAGCACTCGACCCAGTTCATGTTCTCCGAGTAGTCTGTGTGCAAATCCGAGAGCACAAAAACACGTAAACGAGCATCGTCTCCATTTAGGGAAGGCAATATATCCGGCCTCCTAGTGCAACCCCTCTTCCACATCTTTCCAAATTTTCTCAAAGGGATGCGCTGGGAAAGAGAGCTCGAACGGCGCGGGGTCCGAGGTAAGCTCATATAAGAGGAGGCTAACCTCAGAACCATCCTTGGCGTTGATCTACACTGAGGGAAGGAGCAGCCACCCATTATCAATACATCAATCACTCGATAAAAGGCGTGAAATTTGTGCAAGATTTTGGTCTGCTTTATAATCCAATGAACTTTTGTGTAACTGTATCATCATCCAGCAATCACACAGCGCATGCATTTTTCACACGTTCGACTGATTTCGCCATCAAGAAACCCAGTAATGAATTCGAGATAATCATCAATTTCGGCTCACAAAGAACTGTCAAATGTAAACATCACCATTACACAGAAATTGGAAGAGAGAAAAAGAATCACTGATTTCCATGTACGGGGAAAGTTTCTGACAAGTGAACACCACCGTGAAAGAAGACTAATTCTTCAACTGCTAAGGAACATTCAAGAGCGACCCAGAAATAGATCCAGAATTGCAGTAGAATATCGCTGTTAACTCGGGGCAAGTACCTGGGTGTTGGATTGAATGGGACGAAGGAGACGAGAGACCAAAAATCAAGAATCCTCGGTCGGGTCGTTGGTTAGTTAATCTGCAATGTCCGATTCAAGCGACCTTTTTTATCATGTCGTTGACCTGGAAAAAGGTCATTCCTGGATTCTCCCCTTTTCAAGAATGAAAAATGGACGTCTTCCAAAGAAAGGAGCGCAATCTCACCAACCCAGAATGGCAATTTCGATTTATAGCGAACGAAATGCAACAAAGAAAAAGAAAGTAGGAATTCTTATGTCGAGAAAAGTATACTACAAGTACCATAATTTTCGTACGACGTTCACTTAAGTGCCGTAACTTTCAAAACATTTACTTAAGTGCCACATCGGAGCAAAAAAGTTCAAATGAGTGCTAATTCCGGCCAAAAGAGTTCATCCGAGTGCTACTTTTGCTGGAAAATATTATGTGGAATTTTCGCTAATATTTTATTGAATTCTAAGTGCCATGTGGAAATTCCACATCATTTTTTAATAGTTTTTGATTTTTTTTATTCAAATCAAAAAAATAAAAATAAAAAAATAATTAAAAAAAAAGAAACCTATGGTTTCTCAGTGGTGGCTGGCGAGGGTCGTCGCCGGCCCAAAGGCCAAGGTCGGCTCGCCCTAGACCAGCGAGGCCGCGACGGTCGTCGATCGATGGCCGTCATGGCCTCAGTGGCCCCAAGCGAGGGCGCGAAGCCCTCGCTAGATCTAGGCGAGGGCCTCGCCACCCCACTGTCCACTGGCCTAAGGTCCAAAACTCCACGTCGTTGGCGTCGTGCATGTGGTGGTCAGATCTAAAGGTGAATCTGTAACATTTTGAATTTCGGACCCCTCGAGGCTTAAGATATGAAATGGAAGCTTGAATTGGCAATTGAAAATGAAGAATTTTGAAATTGGAAAAGGATTTGACGTCGCCTCGCCAATGGTCACTCAAAATGAGAAAAATGAAGTTTCGGACGAAAAGTGCAAAATGACTGTTTTGCCCCTCAAGCTTAATTCTTGTCTTTGGAAAATTAAGAAGGGCAAAATGGACATTTACCCTTCCCCACTAGCTGCCGAAAAATTGAGCAGAAAATTGGTCAAAGAAGTCAAAGGATTAAGCTCAAATAATTGGCACAAAGGACAAGTGTCATTTAGTGATTGGTTGGCCATCTAATCTCCCAAAAAGTGGTTGGAAAATTTAGAGAAAATTATTGGGAGTCCATCTACTATTCATCTTCTGCCCCAAAGAGCCATTTCACGAAAATCTCACCATTTCCTCCATTTTCTCTCAAGTTTTCTCTCTGGCCAGACACTGCTGCTCGACCAGCTTCTGCCGCTCTGTTCGGTCCGTACGACGGCCTCCTTCGGTGACCATTTGGCCGGAAATCGACCACGACAGGTTAGTTCAAGATGTCCTTGACATTTTCCCGTTGGTTTCATGATTGTTTGAGGTCTGGTTAATTTATGGTGATTTTTGGAAGAAACGTGGACAGATTCTGAGCTAGCTGAGGAAAGGTGGTGTTTCTAGCTCATAGAAAATTTAAATGACCTCAAATTTTCGAGGGTAGCTTCATAACATATAGTAATACATGTGGCTGAGCAAAAATGAATTTTTCAATTGAGATTTAGGGGTGTTTCATGGCTGAGATTGAGTGGACAAAATTGATTGAAAATCTGATCGGTGGACAATCTGAGGAGACTGGACCATTTGGACGTCCTATGGGTATTATTTTGCTTCCAAATCATTAGGGGATGTCCTAGACATGTAAATATAGGTCTTGACAAGTTGATTGAGTGATAAATTGGTGATTTGAGGTGAATTATGGGCTGTGGATTGTGAGGGAATGCAGAACAGAACGCTGCTCGGTTCTGTTTTGGCCTTGGCCGAACCCTTTGATGGTTCTAG
This sequence comes from Rhodomyrtus psidioides, assembly GCA_021437785.1. Classification (NCBI taxonomy): domain Eukaryota; kingdom Viridiplantae; phylum Streptophyta; class Magnoliopsida; order Myrtales; family Myrtaceae; genus Rhodomyrtus; species Rhodomyrtus psidioides. Next base: position 2,978,436 of record JAILYB010000015.1, on the reverse strand, counting down.
GATATGTTGTCATGGTCTAAATTGGTTATTGAGATGTCCTAGGATGTCAATTGATGTCTCGGCAAGAAATTGGTTCGATCAGATCGGAATTTGATGGAGTTTATGGATGGGAATTGTGATTTATTCGTAGGACGACGTGAGACGTGATTTGGCTGTGCATTTGTGGGCCTTGGAAGTGAATCACACGTGGCATTGGCTAGCTTGGCTAATTGCACGCCGTGGGAGCCATGTTTGGCCTGGGCTTTCTAGCCTAGGAGAGTCGTTTGGATGGAAATTGCTAACTTGCTTAATGAGGTAAGTGTCCCTTAAACCTTTACTTGAACGTTTGGACACTACTGGATAGATTGATTAGATGATTTGATTTCTTGGTGAAGCTTATAGCTTGAATTGCTTGATTGGTCGATTGAAATGGCAAGGAAAACTAACTATGAGATTGATTGCCTTGTCATGTAGTGCGGCTATTGAGCCCTTTTATTGAATTGGCCGTGTGCCCTGTTATTGCTACTGAATTGGCCGTGGGCCCTATTATTGTTATTGAATTGGCCGTGGGCCCTGAGAAATTACATCGCGGCCATGGGCCCTGGCTATGCTTGAGTGAGTTGAAATTTCATCGCGGTCGTGGGCCCTGGCGATGACTGAATGACTTGTGAACTACATCACGGCCGTGGGCCCTGGCGATGATTTGGCTTGGAGCCCTATGAAATTATATCGCGGCTTGGAGCCCTGGCGATACATCGCTGCCGTGGGCCCTGGCGATGATTAAATGGTTTGTCACAGTGATGACTTATGAAGTTGTGTGCTTGTTTATGCTAATGTGTGAAGCTAGATCTCATGTTATGTGGTGTATTTGATGGTGACTTTCTTCATATCAAGTGTCAAGAGAAAGTGTTATCGAGATACTAAATGCTAATGCCTCGATGAGCTTCTATTTACTACTTTGTGGCATAGTCTGGTGGGACTGGCGGTCTGGTCTAGGTTTAGGGTTTACTTGCTGAGATTTATATCTCACCCCAGTGGGGGCTTAACATTTTTCAGGTCCCAGGCGATGGAAACCCGAGGTTGCCATGGATTGGCATTGGAAGAAGTGTTTAAAGAAGGTGGATGTAAACTCATTTGCGATCTTAGGAATTTTACTTTGATTTGTGGATTTAGAATTGAACCATGGGTATTGGAGGACTGTAACCTGAGAAGTGAATTTGATCTTTTAAATTGAGGGGTGTACCTTTTTACGTCCTAAGTCATCTTGGGTTTATTTTGTCTGGAGTCGTTTTTCTTGCTTCCGCGTCAAGGTGTCCCTTAATGTGAATGGATCAGTTGGCCGTGGATCCTGGGAGACTATTGTAATATAAACGGCCTGGTGGGATGTTCACGAGCTCGCAGGGCTCGGGGACAATTAGATAGTGAGACCTTTAGGACTAAGCGTCGATCATTGAAACTTGAGGATTATATGCTTGAACTTGTGTGGTATTCTAATGGTCCTAGTGTTGACTTTAATGGATGATCTTGAGTGATGTGGTGATTGAGGTTTAAGTGGAAGCATGCTGAAACTAAAGAGTCATAGGCATGGATTTTGAGGTAGTAATTGTGCTGGAGGTTAGTAGAGAATTGCTTATGATTAAAGGGTCAATTGGATTACTTGATTGTGATTGTGGTTTGTCAATGACCTAACTTGAGGAATGTGAGTTATAAAGAGACGATTAGTATTAGTGGATTTAGGTTTGAAAGTTATCGATTACTATTGACAGCCTTGGATGTTGTGAGATGAGATGCATACAGGGGAACAGATAAGGAATATTTGGATTAAAGACCAGTTGTGATCGAATGCATAAGGATTTGATTTGAGTAGCGACTAAAGTTGAGGTATATGGTTGAATATAGACAATTGATCTGTGAGATGTGACGGTCATTGGTGGAACTAGAGGTTTTCTATGATTGAGGCTTGATGTGGAAATGATTGTGGTATGACAAGTGGTGAGAACGAACATACTGTGCATGTGTTTGTGGCTTTGAAACTAAAGTTGATGAGGGTGCATGCATGAACTTATCACTGTTGGACTTAATAAACTGTCGCTTGGTATGGGACAAGTTGATGGGATACCTATAAATCGTAATGAAGCATGTTATGGGGCGTGTGGAATGGGGTTTCCTTCGTAGATGTATGACTTGGGACAACCTGTAACAACCGGGTCTGATGAGGGCGGGGAGTGATCGCCGGGACAGAGAGGTCCGGACAAGGAGCGGCTCCTGGTAGGCTTCTAAGATAGCGAGGAGGCAGAAATGACCCAAGTCATAAATTGAAAGGGAAAGCCTAGGTATCATGTTGAGTCTGATTGTGGTTAAGAGATGCATGGCACGAGACTGATTCTCAAGTGAATGTTCGAAAGTGGCATGGCATTTGTATTGGCGCCTGTGATAGGCATGGCTGAGATCCCTATATTTGGCAGTGAGTGTCGTTTGAAAAAAGAAAATTAATGTTCATGATTGGCCCAGTTGGCATGTTTTGTAATTGGCATCATGTGATTGTTATAGCCGAGGTCTAACCGAGAGATTAGACTGCATGAGGGGATTTATACCCATTGAACTGATGCCTGTTGAGATTGAGATATCATGTCGTGTTTGTGATAGTGTGGCAGATGCCTTATGCTTAATGTATGAGCGGGTGACTCATAAAAGTGATGCCTTAAGTGGTTGTTTCATGTTGGCCTAGTTGAGGCTTGCTTAGTTATTGGCTGTTAATTGAGAAGTTGCCTCGTGGAAGCTTGCTTGATATATGGTTGCTGCATAATGATTTGGAATCCTTGAATAATGAATAACTAGATGAGAGTTGTTTGGGAACCACTGGGTAGTTGATGGTGAAAGACAATGAGATGAGCAGTCTGAAACTGCTAGAATTGAGTAGATGACTTAAGTCTTTGATTCATGGAGGGAATCATAATGGTTCAAGTGCATGAGAACCTAGTAAGGTTGAAAGACCAGAGTACGGTCGCTAGAGGAGCATTTGGTTCAAGTGTGCAAGATATGAGAAGATCCAAGAACTAAGATGGATCGTGAGAATTGAGTAAAGATGAGCGACTCCAGTATGAGTGTTGACACCTAAATTTTGATCAAACTTTTTTGCTTTATTTTTTATTTTTTATTTTTTAAAAAAAAAATCATAGAAAATAAATAAAAAGTTGAAAATTTGAAAAATCAATTTTGGTAACCTTGGCCAACCCTAAGGAACCATTTTGACCAAAAATATTTTTTTTCATATTTTCGAAAATTAAAAAAAATGCATCAAAAAATAAAATAAAATAAAATAATAGAATTTGATGTCACAAAAATGTATAAGAATAGGCTATAATTTTTATTTTGATCTCTTGTCATTTTAACCCCATAAAAAAGTGAAAATTCAAGTTCAATTACATGTGCTTCTTTGTTACACATAGTGTTAAATTTGGCTTATATATATATATATATATATATATATATATATAAATAAAAGAGAGAGCTCGTGGGGGTGCAGATGAAATGAGCTTGTGGAGTTTCTTAACCAACCTCATGGCCGGCTAAAGAGAAGTGGTCCTAAAGAAATGGGGAGGGAACATTCATCATGAGATTCCTCTTCATCATCACCATTGCACAATCATTCATTGCTTTGTCATAATGATCCATCACTTTCTATCATGGCCAGCGGGGATTGCTGAAGGAAGGGACATAAGGAGGAGGGAGACGGCCAAAGAATTGGAGGGCAGGACACACGGCAAAGAAAAGATTTTTCTGCTCCTCTCAAGAGGTTTTCATTTTGCTTCCCGTTACTTCTTCTACGTTTTCGACGAATTGGACCATGGGATCAAGCTGAATTTTTGTGTCCAAGATCATCTCAATCCCTCCTTCAACTCCACCGTTCGGATCTTGGAACGGAGCTGTCTTGGTAGTGGTATAACAGCTCATCTAGAAGCTGTTCTGGGTCACGGGTATTATGTATCCGCCGGCCATCTTAATTCTGAGTTTCCGGCCAAGTGAACCGTTGGATCGAGCCGAAATTTTGTGTCCGTGGTCACCTTGATTCCTTCTTCATACTCACCGTTCGGATCTTTGATAGGATCTCTCCTGATGGTTGTATGATAGCTCGATCAGAAGCTGTTCCAGGCCGCGAGTACTATGTATCCGCTGGCTGATCTTGAGTTTCCGATCAATTGCACCATTGGATCGAGCTGAAATTTTTTGTACAAGGTCATCTCAATCCCTTCTTCACCTTCACCGTTCGGATCTAGGGAAAGAGCATTCTTAGTGGTTGTGCAACAGTTCAATCAGAAACTACTCCTGCACGCTCGGCACTTCATCATCCGATCGCAAAAGCTAAGTTAGCTTCCCTTTTCCATGTTTGATTTTGGGTTCTAAACACCATGCCGACTCTTTCTCTCGTTCTTTTAGATCATCACTGAAGAGAGCATCCATACAAGGGTACGAGTAAAGGTCGAATCCTACTTCGTCTCAGCAAGCCCAGACATGCATGTGGTCGACGTACTTCGTCGCAAACAATTCTAGCGGCGGGCATATTTGCTTTAAGTTCAACATCATCTTCATCCGAGCTCGGATCATTGTCTATTTTGTATTATGTTGTATTTGCTGTGTATTTACTTTATGTCATAGCATTTCATGCACCATAGAGTTAATTTGCATTGCATTGCATCCAATAAAAGTGTTCATTGTCTATTTTGTATTATGTTGTATTCGTTGTGTATTTACTTTATGTCATAGCATTTCATGCATCATATAGTTAATTTGCATTGTATTGCATCTAATAAAAGTGTGCATTTTCTACATTTTACTTATTAGACCCAGAATCGGAAGGCCGAGCCTCCTGTTGGTGTCTAAATATTTGCTGTATATTTACTTTATGTTATTTCGCCTATCAGACCCAGAATCGGAAGGCCAAGCCTCCTATTGGTGTCCAAGGTATTTTATTCATTTATTTTCTGCAAATTATATTGTGTTACCCCAGAATCGGAAGGCCGAGCCTCCTGCTGGTGGTTTATACCCCCACACATTGTTGCACGAGCACCGACGGACTCCGACGTCGTAAAAATTCACCGGATCCCATCTCATTTGCTTATGTTTATGTTGTATAATGACTTAATATCTTCTTTATTTTTATTATAATTTGCATTGTGTTGCGTCCTATAAAAACAAAAACAAAAAAAATGCTAGATCGGACGGCTGCAGATGAGCCACGTGTCGTGATCCGGTGATTTTCAGAATAAAAAATATTTTTAACATTAAAAGAAATGAATTTCGAATTTTACAAAAATTAAAATGATTCGATTGTCACCGAGACGTCACGTGGCGAGTTAGGGACCGTCAGTTGGGATTTATTTTCAGAAATTTATAAAAAAAAAATCAAATAAAAAAATTCCAAAAAAATGAATTATTAAGAAAAAATTCAAAAAAAAATTGAGAAAAATTGCAGAAAATTCCTGAAAAATTCTAAAACTTTTCCAAGGCTGAAAATGACAGAAAAATTGATTTGTTTTCATTTTTGGGATCTTCTCCCCTTTAATCCAAAATGACGATTTCACCCCTCAAAGGGTAAATCGTCTTTGATATTCCGATGAATTGTGGAAATTGCTTAGAATTTGGTGATGGGCCAGAGAGGTGGCTAAACCTTATGTCTAAGATTTTCACATTTCATTCCCATTTTTAGAAAATGACGATTTTACCCCTTCGAATGGTAAATCGGTTTCTAAAATTCCAGAAAATCATGAAAATTGCAAAAAAAAATAGGAAATGGGTCAATTGAGTGACCAAACCTATTTTTGACATTGTTTTACTCCGGATTCATTCCGAAATGACGATTTTTCCCTTTCTAGGCAAATCGTCCCTTTTGTCTCAAAATTACGACTTTACCCCTGATGGGTAAAATCATGTCTAAATCATTCCTAAGCCTGATTGATACTTATTCAGGCTAATAGAGCCTTATTAGGAGTGTCGTGTTGATTTGGTGTGATTATTTTACATATTTGGATTCATTGATTTGCGCATTTTATTACTGATTGTGATTGCTAGGATAGTCATTCCTATTTGCATGAAATCCTAGATTTAGGATTCGTACTCCACTCATCTGCATGAAATCTTAGGTCAGAAAATTCAGTCAACTTAGGTACCGAAAGGGCGTCAACTCTGACAGTTGACGTAACTAAGTCCCCGAACCCATTTCTCTGGTTATCGCAGAATTGAATAGAAACTCCCGACTATTCAATAGGGTGGTCCAATCATACCCTCCAAAAAATGATTGGTGGCGACTCCATGGCATGCACACTTAGCACATGTCACCAGACCACACTGAAGGTCGACTACGCATACCTCCGTTGCGATTTGGGTAACGGGCCTTGGGAGAGGCCCGCGTCCGACTAGACTGGACGGCCCATTAGCCCTCGAGAGCCCACATGCAACCTCGAGAGGGTCGCGACAGACTGGCGACTCCACTGGGGACTTTAGAGAACTTGAGCCGATTAAAAAGTTGATTGATTTTTCTAACATGTTTTATGCATATGCTCTTCAAGGTGAGGTACGTACTTTAACCCTTGAGGTGTTAAATGTTTTTGCAGATTGGAGAAATAAGGGGTGAAGTGTTTGTTAACTCTGTCTTATGCAGGTAGGAGTTTAGGATGTATGATTGTTTGGATGTTTATATTGAAGCGGTGTTTGCTAAATGAAATGCATGTTTATTGCTTTAGCACGACACAATGAACACACACAGCCGCGCCGAAAACCTCGGGCGCCCTCTTTAGGAAAACAATAGAAGGAATTGAAAATGGAATCTCCGTGAGGAAAAACATGGGGTAATCCACTTTTCAATTTCGCTCACTTCGAACTATGGATCGAGTCCCAATGCAACGATAGTTGTGCAATGGAATTGGCTCTTTCTAGAACTCGAGGTGGGAACCTTGGCCTTAGGTTCCAAATCCTATCTTTTGATTTCTAGAGTTTTTACCCTCACTTGTCTCATGCGCTTGTCTACGAAAGGTTAGCATACATAAAACTGCCAAAATATAGACAGCAGGGGCGAACCACTCCTACATCAGGAAAACCTACCAAAGTCGAAGGCATCGTATTTATCATTTAATATGTGGGGCAAATCCCCCAAGCGATGGTTATCACCCACAGAGTATAATGGAATCCATTCCTTCAACGCGAAACGCATTTGGCCGCGGAGCCACCCATTCGGTAAAAGAACGTATCGTTCCTGAATGATTTTCAATCAGATTCGGGGATAATGTTTCCTCTCTTTTCCTCTTAGGTGATAAAAAGAGACAAGGCCCCAAAAGGCCATGCATTCAAATGACTAAACAGACGTCGCCTAGCTGGGGAAAATGAACCGTTGATGTCGTAAACACCTTCAAGCACGGATGGAGAGATTCGATAGATGTTCATATCAATATGCAACATCAGAATGGAATGAAAATCAAGAGTAAAGTTGTATCGTCCCAATTTATCTTGAATTTGGGAACATGACTTGACACTTATTATTTATCCTTGACAGGAACTCGTCATCAAGGCGGGCAGATTTTCACAACCTGTGTAAACTCGCTGGGGCACACGACCAAGGGTAGGATGTATCATTCCAATTTTTATAAAATTTTGGGACATACACTGACATATTTCTTCTTTATCTCCAGGGATCTCCAGCCACGACGGTCAGGTAAGTATCCCTTTCCCCAATCCATTGAAAATGTTAAATAAAAAAAAATTGAGAGAAAAAGAAAAGCTTTTAGAATCTGATGTCTAGAAAAGACATAGAATTCTAATTTTATTGACATTCATGTTTTAAAACAGGAGGTTATCTGAACAGGAATAAAACATGCATGGTGCATCATAAGATTCCCATGAGGGGTAAATTTTGGAGAAAATGAAAAGAATTTTTCCAATAAAAGTTGTTCAGACCGTTTAAAAGGGTGTTTTCTCAGACGAGAGGCGAAGCCTAATCCAAACATGTCCAACACACACTTGAGAAATGAGTGGAGTGAGCAGATAACAAAATCTGGGTCTACGGGGGTAGGGACCATTTGCAGCGATTACATGGGTTGGGACGACGGAGGCATTCGTTTCATATCCCCCAAACACTACAGGTGACCGTTGATAACCCCTTTGAACGGCGGTTTTCATTCTTAACCCTGTCAAGAACCACCCCACATCGGGGCAAAAAGAGAGTAAGTCCAGCAGCATCAGGAGAAAATGGTTAGAAATTTTCTTACTCGGACTAACATCGATCTTTGTGTGTTGTTTATATGGTAATCCAAGTGCCATAGGATGACGAGAAGCATTCATTTCTCTATCCCACACACCATATCCTTTGCACAGCCAAGTTGAGCCTGCAAATTCATTTCATAAACCCCTGTTGGTGATCATGGCATGTTTCAAGATGGAAACTGCATCACTCCAAGAACAGAAGAATCCAGGAGATGGGATTCATAGAAAAATTTCATATCGGCGTTCAAGTGTGCTATGATTCAAGTTGTATATCTAGCACAATTTTCTGAACATCGTAGTTCCAAAGGAAAAGAAAAGGCGGGATTTCAACAAAAGATAAAAATCCCACGGCATCGAGAAAAAGCAAAGTGCCTGGTAAAAGCAAGGCCGATGCTCGTGTAAGTTGTTTGATTGATCTGCAATGAAGCCGAATGGGAAAATAAGAAATCCCTGAAGGAGCCAAATCCAAAAGGGTTGCTCCCCAAATGGTGCCGAGTGCAGAACAAAGACATAGAGAGAGTTATCGTTCCCTTAATGCAGCCAAAGACGCTCTCTAAAGAATTCGTGCATACCTCAAAAGCGGTTGCACGCCTCAAAAATTGAAGATGCAGAATGGAAAAGACAGGTGACAAGTTTGCAATGATCACAAATGTCAATCCCCTCATAAATTCTGGGCCAAAAAAAAAAAGCTTTTTTCGGTCCCAAATCCTACCAACATCATAACCCTGAAACAGTCTTCTCTGACTAAGACACTTGGGTTAACATGTAGCTTAACTCGAAGAAGTACGAGCAAGACTATTTCTTTCTCATTTTGCAGGGTTCTTGACTTGTAAGCCCGAAGCAGATGATGAAATTTTTATTCAATGGCCTCGACTCCAAGGCGGGTCCCCCTTGAAGATCAATAACCAAGCCCAACATTACGGTCCCGTGGAAGACCTCCCGACCGATCAAAATGTATGCGCTGCGAATGAGCCTAAAACCTAGGCACAGGTTAGTAGGGAATGAAGTGCATCCCCTATAAAGACCACTATCTCAAAGCAGGTGAAAAGACCTCCTCGTCGAGAAATATTCCAATAGATGTTTTGAACAAACTCTTTTTGGAAATTTCAAATTGTTTGATCCAGATTTGCCGCACAAGGAATTTGTGATCACATCCGTGTGTTGCAAGAATGCTTTGGATAACCTCCAGCATCAAAATGCACATTTCACAATTAAAACTTAAGTCATACGGTTTTTGTCAAATGGACAGCCATGGTCTTCCCAAAGATTACTAACGTTTTCTTGGTGAAGGAAAATCTTTCAAGCCCAAACTTCTGCAGGATTCTTGGAAACCCCAAATCCCAAAAAAAAAACATTTACTCCGTGGAGTGGAGCACACAGGTTTGAACTTTCTGCAGGATACCTGGAGAACCCAGCTCCCAGAATGTCGCCTCAACAGACCCAAGTGAAGCTTTGTCAAGATAAAATCTTTCACTGCTTCAAAACCGAATTCCCGACAAGTTTCGAGATCTTTCAAAAGAAGGGATGAGGACAGAACCCTTTTTCAAAAGAAGTCGGCAAACTGTCCCAGCAGACGTGGAGAACCCTCGTCCCAGGACCCACTTTTCAAAAATATCAAACAGTCCTATCGGACGTGGAGAACCCTCGTCTCGGGACCCCTTTTAAACAAAATCAAGCAGTCTCATCGGACGTGGAGAACCCTCGTCATGAGACCCCTTTTCAAAAACCAGGCAGTCTCATTGGACGTGGAGAACCCTCGTCATGAGACCCCTTTCAAAGCAAACAAAGGTAGACACCGCCTGAAGGGTCAAAACAAAGGTAGATACCGCCTGAAGGGTCAAATTCAAGGTAGATACCGCCTGAAGGGTCAAAACAAAGGTAGATACCGCCTGAAGGGTCGAAACAAAGGTAGATACCGCCTGAAAGGTCAAAACAAGGTAGATACCGCCTGAAGGGTCAATCAAAGGTAGAAACCGCCTGAAGGGTCAATCCAATAGTGAAAATCACTTAAATGGTCAACTCAATGGTCTGATCCACCATACGGATCAAAATCCTTAGCAAATCCCAAATGGGACGCGTCTTCCTTAGATTCCTATCAGTTAGGAATCCCATTATGGTTTGACCTACCATACGGGTCAGAGCTTAACCTCTCTAGGATACTCTAGTAACGAGTTCCTAGAAATTCTCTTGAATCCATCAAACACCGCGAAAATCGCACAAACATTGAACAGGTAAGTGGCAGGTATGTCTCTCTATTATCTCACTCTCTCATGTCACATGAACGTTTCCCCCTTCAAGAAAGAGCATACATGGACAAGCATGAAGATTGGATGTCATAACTCATTTTCCTTTAGTTTCACTAGTCGAGTCGATCAGGACTCAGGTGTCACCTTGTCTTTGAGAGAAACCTCTAACGAGATTCCTTTCAAAGAGGGGCAGCTGTTGACACCTAAATTTTGATCAAACTTTTTTGCTTTATTTTTTATTTTTTATTTTTTTTAAAAAAATCATAGAAAATAAATAAAAAGTTGAAAATTTGAAAAATCAATTTTGGTAACCTTGGCCAACCCTAAGGAACCATTTTGACCAAAAATATTTTTTTTCATATTTTCGAAAATTAAAAAAAATGCATCAAAAAATAAAATAAAATAAAATAATAGAATTTGATGTCACAAAAATGTATAAGAATAGGCTATAATTTTTATTTTGATCTCTTGTCATTTTAACCCCATAAAAAAGTGAAAATTCAAGTTCAATTACATGTGCTTCTTTGTTACACATAGTGTTAAATTTGGCTTATATATATATATATATATATATATATATATATATATATATATATATATATAAATAAATAAAAGAGAGAGCTCGTGGGGGTGCAGATGAAATGAGCTTGTGGAGTTTCTTAACCAACCTCATGGCCGGCTAAAGAGAAGTGGTCCTAAAGAAATGGGGAGGGAACATTCATCATGAGATTCCTCTTCATCATCACCATTGCACAATCATTCATTGCTTTGTCATAATGATCCATCACTTTCTATCATGGCCAGCGGGGATTGCTGAAGGAAGGGACATAAGGAGGAGGGAGACGGCCAAAGAATTGGAGGGCAGGACACACGGCAAAGAAAAGATTTTTCTGCTCCTCTCAAGAGGTTTTCATTTTGCTTCCCGTTACTTCTTCTACGTTTTCGACGAATTGGACCATGGGATCAAGCTGAATTTTTGTGTCCAAGATCATCTCAATCCCTCCTTCAACTCCACCGTTCGGATCTTGGAACGGAGCTGTCTTGGTAGTGGTATAACAGCTCATCTAGAAGCTGTTCTGGGTCACGGGTATTATGTATCCGCCGGCCATCTTAATTCTGAGTTTCCGGCCAAGTGAACCGTTGGATCGAGCCGAAATTTTGTGTCCGTGGTCACCTTGATTCCTTCTTCATACTCACCGTTCGGATCTTTGATAGGATCTCTCCTGATGGTTGTATGATAGCTCGATCAGAAGCTGTTCCAGGCCGCGAGTACTATGTATCCGCTGGCTGATCTTGAGTTTCCGATCAATTGCACCATTGGATCGAGCTGAAATTTTTTGTACAAGGTCATCTCAATCCCTTCTTCACCTTCACCGTTCGGATCTAGGGAAAGAGCATTCTTAGTGGTTGTGCAACAGTTCAATCAGAAACTACTCCTGCACGCTCGGCACTTCATCATCCGATCGCAAAAGCTAAGTTAGCTTCCCTTTTCCATGTTTGATTTTGGGTTCTAAACACCATGCCGACTCTTTCTCTCGTTCTTTTAGATCATCACTGAAGAGAGCATCCATACAAGGGTACGAGTAAAGGTCGAATCCTACTTCGTCTCAGCAAGCCCAGACATGCATGTGGTCGACGTACTTCGTCGCAAACAATTCTAGCGGCGGGCATATTTGCTTTAAGTTCAACATCATCTTCATCCGAGCTCGGATCATTGTCTATTTTGTATTATGTTGTATTTGCTGTGTATTTACTTTATGTCATAGCATTTCATGCACCATAGAGTTAATTTGCATTGCATTGCATCCAATAAAAGTGTTCATTGTCTATTTTGTATTATGTTGTATTCGTTGTGTATTTACTTTATGTCATAGCATTTCATGCATCATATAGTTAATTTGCATTGTATTGCATCTAATAAAAGTGTGCATTTTCTACATTTTACTTATTAGACCCAGAATCGGAAGGCCGAGCCTCCTGTTGGTGTCTAAATATTTGCTGTATATTTACTTTATGTTATTTCGCCTATCAGACCCAGAATCGGAAGGCCAAGCCTCCTATTGGTGTCCAAGGTATTTTATTCATTTATTTTCTGCAAATTATATTGTGTTACCCCAGAATCGGAAGGCCGAGCCTCCTGCTGGTGGTTTATACCCCCACACATTGTTGCACGAGCACCGACGGACTCCGACGTCGTAAAAATTCACCGGATCCCATCTCATTTGCTTATGTTTATGTTGTATAATGACTTAATATCTTCTTTATTTTTATTATAATTTGCATTGTGTTGCGTCCTATAAAAACAAAAACAAAAAAAATGCTAGATCGGACGGCTGCAGATGAGCCACGTGTCGTGATCCGGTGATTTTCAGAATAAAAAATATTTTTAACATTAAAAGAAATGAATTTCGAATTTTACAAAAATTAAAATGATTCGATTGTCACCGAGACGTCACGTGGCGAGTTAGGGACCGTCAGTTGGGATTTATTTTCAGAAATTTATAAAAAAAAAATCAAATAAAAAAATTCCAAAAAAATGAATTATTAAGAAAAAATTCAAAAAAAAATTGAGAAAAATTGCAGAAAATTCCTGAAAAATTCTAAAACTTTTCCAAGGCTGAAAATGACAGAAAAATTGATTTGTTTTCATTTTTGGGATCTTCTCCCCTTTAATCCAAAATGACGATTTCACCCCTCAAAGGGTAAATCGTCTTTGATATTCCGATGAATTGTGGAAATTGCTTAGAATTTGGTGATGGGCCAGAGAGGTGGCTAAACCTTATGTCTAAGATTTTCACATTTCATTCCCATTTTTAGAAAATGACGATTTTACCCCTTCGAATGGTAAATCGGTTTCTAAAATTCCAGAAAATCATGAAAATTGCAAAAAAAAAATAGGAAATGGGTCAATTGAGTGACCAAACCTATTTTTGACATTGTTTTACTCCGGATTCATTCCGAAATGACGATTTTTCCCTTTCTAGGCAAATCGTCCCTTTTGTCTCAAAATTACGACTTTACCCCTGATGGGTAAAATCATGTCTAAATCATTCCTAAGCCTGATTGATACTTATTCAGGCTAATAGAGCCTTATTAGGAGTGTCGTGTTGATTTGGTGTGATTATTTTACATATTTAGATTCATTGATTTGCGCATTTTATTACTGATTGTGATTGCTAGGATAGTCATTCCTATTTGCATGAATTCCTAGATTTAGGATTCGTACTCCACTCATCTGCATGAAATCTTAGGTCAGAAAATTCAGTCAACTTAGGTACCGAAAGGGCGTCAACTCTGACAGTTGACGTAACTAAGTCCCCGAACCCATTTCTCTGGTTATCGCAGAATTGAATAGAAACTCCCGACTATTCAATAGGGTGGTCCAATCATACCCTCCAAAAAATGATTGGTGGCGACTCCATGGCATGCACACTTAGCACATGTCACCAGACCACACTGAAGGTCGACTACGCATACCTCCGTTGCGATTTGGGTAACGGGCCTTGGGAGAGGCCCGCGTCCGACTAGACTGGACGGCCCATTAGCCCTCGAGAGCCCACATGCAACCTCGAGAGGGTCGCGACAATGAGTACTGGAAGAGAATATGGCTCGATCTTGTTAATCATGAGAGACCCAAGTGTATCAAGGGGTCGTGAGAACTTTAAATGGAAATGAGGAAATTTGATGGGTAGGCAAGCTCGAGAAGAAGCTACCCTTGTACCCAAGTCGCTGAGACGACTGATGCTAGTGTTGATGAGTTAAGTGATGGAAGTCACAAGAAATGTGACTCTGATATTATTCATTTCCAAAGTGGAAACGTGGAAAAGAACTACGAGAGTTTGGAATAGCTTGTGAGATGGATCACAAGGTTGAGGTCGACTGAGGTTCGACGAAGAAAGTGAATTTGAAACTGCTTTCTTTTAAATTGAGGGTTTCGTGATAAAACCTTAGAGATTTTGGGTGTACTAAAGAAAGAAAGTAATCCTGGAAGTTATTAGCCTTAAGAGGCTGTTGATGATTGGTGAAATGTCACAAAGAGAAGAGTTTTCTTTGAAGGCATGGTATATGTTTGGACCGTCTTCGTTGAGTTGTTTAATGGAAGTACCTTCTTGAGATTGCTTGAGAGCAAAAGTTGTTTGAATCCTAGTGGTCTTGTAAAGATCTGAATGTGATCGGCTAATGTGAGACAGAGTTCTCAAGGTTGTTCAAGTGTGCCAAAGTGGTCAATGACCCTTTAAGTGAGACGTGATGTCTCCGAGTGGATTGAAATTTGAAAGCCTTGTGGCTAGTAGTTATTCTTGACTTTGAGGATGGTAATGAGACTCAATAAGAGAAGTGAATGATAGAAGGACATGTGAATAAGAGAACTTCTGCTCATGGATTACGAGTAAAGAGATGTTCATTATGGAATATGGAACGTACCTGCGAGAAAAGGCTTTTACCTTGGCGTGAGTCTCGTGATGAGAGACTGGCATGTCGTTCCTTCTGTCATAGGAAAAGTTGAGAAAAGAGTTGTGTCAGTTGTCTGAGATTGATGATTTTATGAGACCGATTAAGGTTGAATCGGGACCACTAGAAGTAATATTGTGTGTTGTCAGCCCTAAAGAGTAGGGTATCGTTCTTAAAAGACGATTTGACCACGATATGGTCGCTGAGGGAAAGAAAAGTGAATGGACTTGATAGTCCTGGTTGTTCGTAATGTTAATGAATGGTTGAGTAAGCGAAAAGAATGCTTAGAATGTAATTACAAAGTGACTTGAGGTAGTCGAATTGAGTATTCGATACGGGAATTTGTGGAGACCGAGGAAGAACCTCTACTCTTTGAAATTTTGTCACTTGAGGTGACTGAGTCACTGGAAGAAGTGTGTCAGACATGGTGAAATTTGAATCCTGGAATGGAGGTACTACCGTTGGCGTAGTCTCCAAGATTGACACTCTAAGGAATGGGAAGGACAATGTGGATGCGAAGTACAAGAATGCCACTGCAGTGTATAGTTTCCTTCGTAGGGTAAAAGACCCTAGTGTAAAAGGAAGATGAAGTTTGAATTGTCTTGGTATTAAGATTGAGTGTCTGGACTAAGAAAGAAGACGCAGAACTTCAATGATTCTTGGAAGTGAGGTCCGAGAAACTGTCCTGTAGACAACGTTGAATTCCAGGATAATGTCGACGTTCAGTCGAATGGATGGGATTGAGATATGGTTGTATTAGCTGGTTGTGGAACCCAAAGGCTAAGGCGCTAATGCTTCATGAAGAAAGAGTGACAAAAATGAACAAAATATTATGTGGTCCAAGTGGAGACCCTTGAGAGCTGAGAGCCAAGATATGAACTCTCAAGTGAATTGTACCATGGACAGTTGAAATGATTCAACACTTGGTAGTAATAAAGTGGATAACAGTCGGATGTAGTGTCTAAGAAGTATTTGGATTGATTGCTACTGTCTTTAGAGACGATGAGTGAACTTATTTACGGAGTCATGAGAAACATGAACGATTTTGAGAGTATCATATGAGCTCAAAGAAGATGCTCGTTATA
This sequence comes from Rhodomyrtus psidioides, assembly GCA_021437785.1. Classification (NCBI taxonomy): domain Eukaryota; kingdom Viridiplantae; phylum Streptophyta; class Magnoliopsida; order Myrtales; family Myrtaceae; genus Rhodomyrtus; species Rhodomyrtus psidioides. The sequence goes on along the minus strand of JAILYB010000015.1, from coordinate 2,962,424 downwards.
TGCTAATTGCGAAGAACGCGAGCTATAAGTCTGATGAGGTAAGATTCCTCAGTCGTGAAATTTATGAGAAATGAAATCCCTTTGGAGCATTTAAGAAATGAAATAAGTGATGAATCGGCTAGAGTCGATGTGGGTTGCTGGAAGTTGAAATTTCCTGAGATTGGTGAATTGTTACAGACGGATCGTGGGAAGATTCCCCACCAGAATTGTTCCTTTGATGAGATGGACTAGGGATGAGATATAACGTGAATGGGTGAATGAACGTGATGAGTCTTCGAGGAATTGAGTCAAGATGACGGCTACGCTGATAATGGTGTTCCTGTTTGGAACCGATAGAGTTGAAAGACTCATAATGATGTGACGTGAAAAGGAAATTTGAGGCGTGGCAAGACAGATTAAAATGAGCTGTGTGAATACGCATTGACAATAAGACTTTATGAGTGGAAATGCTCGGTATATGATTAGAGTTGGGTTGTGAATGTCCTCGCGACAAAGATTGAGAAACCTTGTTTGAATGGAAGAAGATATTGAGTCTGTATCTACCACGAGAGAATAAGGTAGTACAAAGAGATTTCCGAGGGAATTGAGCAAGAGGCAACGCGAATGAGCGAAATTGCTTATTAGTATGAAAGCATCGCTTGTATAAAGAGAGACTTCGCAAGTTATTTGAATTATACAAGGTTGAGAATTGAGGATTGTGTAATTGGGGATAGAGGGACAGATCTTCCCTCGAGAACTAAGAGATTCAACTTCTAAATTAGAAGTTTGTCAATGGATTAGTTTGACGACTACTGGAAGAATCAGGCTCAGAAGTTAGAAAGGAATTAAGAGGTTGCGAGGAGTGGACCCTAATACCCAAAGGGTTACGGGAGTGATCATTGTCGCGACCCGTCCGAAAATCAAAACGGACGCGGGCTAATGGATTACCGATCGCGGGCCTCCACTCTGAAATGTGGATCGCGGGCCTTAGATCGGCGCGGGCCCTCCCAGGCTCATACCAAATCGCGGCGGGAGTGTTTTTTGAGGGATTCGACGATAAAAGTCGATCGCTTTCGACCTTAGTGTGGTCGTGGTGGCATGTGCAACTTGTGCATGCATTTGGAGTCGCCACCGGTCTTTCTTGGAGGGTAGGCCGGAAACCTTACTGACCGATTGGGAGAGATCGATCAGTTCTGCGGAACCAGAGATTTTGGGTTCGGGGACTTGGTTACGTCGGTGTCATTACCAACGCCCTTTCGGTACCTAACGCGAGTGATTTTCCTAACTAAGAGTTCATGCAGGCGCAATTTTGGGTGAGATAGGTTTGATTCAGGGTTTCATGCAGATTGGAATACTAGTCCTATCAATCACAATCAATTTAACGAGAGCGCGAGTCAAGTGTATAAATAAATAATGTCAATGCACATCAATTTCAATCATTGGCCTCCTAGTATAGCCCTAAGGGCTTAGGGAAGATGTGATTTAGGGTTAGGGGTAAAATGGGAAGATTCGGGGACAATTAGCCCGGAGGGCAAAATTGTCATTTTTTGGAAGGTTTGGATACCGGATTACCCAAAATATTCCATGGCCAGTTGATTGTGGCCATTTCCCATTTTTGAGAATTTTTTTGGAATTTCTTGATTTTTCTTCAATTTTTGGAAGACGATTCGCCCAAAGGGCGAAATCGTCATTTTTAAGAAGGTTCGGGGTTCAAAACACCCGGGATGAGCCTTGGCCAGTTGATTGTGGCCATTTCCTATTTTTGGGGGTTTTCTTGGATTTTTTAGAATATTTTTTGGAAGACGGTTTGCCGGAAGGGCAAAACCGTCATTTCTGAAAAGATCGGGGGTCGAAAGACCCGAAACAGGTCGTGGCCAGTTGAATGTGGCCATTTCCTATTTTCTGGAATTTTTTAGAATTTTTCTGAATTTTCCGAATTTTTTGAATATTTTCATGATTTTTTATTTTTTATTGATTTATTGATTATTTATTATTTTTTTATTATTTTCTGAATTTTTTAATATTTAAAAATATTTTCCGGGCCGGGTCAAACCCGGCCCACGCCTCTCGGGCGCCCGGCCCGACCCTAGGGGTCGAAACCGGCCTAAAACGACGCCGTTTTATATTTTTAAACATTTTTCCATTTTTTAACAATTTTTTTGATTTTTTATCTATTTTATTTAATTATCCGAAAATTCCCCGGATCGGACGGTCCAGAGAGCGCCACGTGTCATTCTCTTGTGCGTCCGATCTTCCACTAGATCGGACGCTTCAGAGAGAGCCACGTGGCTCGATCGTGATCGTCGGATCAAAATCAATTTATTTTCTTTTTTAGAAAACCCCTCCGAACGGACGCCCCAGATTGTGCCACGTGGCCACTCCTGGTGCGTCCGATCTCGGACAAGATCAGACGTCCCTCGGAGAGCCACTTGGCCCAATCTGAGCCGTCCGATTTGGATATTTTTTATATTATTCGAAAATCATTTATTAAATCCGAAAATCATTTATTTAATTTTCAAAACTCTAGGATCGCGACACGTGTCGCGATCCGGACCGTCCATTTTTATTAGACAAAACGCTCGGACCGGCCCCACCGAGCTGACGTGGCTGCCACGTGGCACGCCACGTCAGCTTTGACCGTTGACCGCGACCGTTGACCGTTGACCGCCGGCGAAGTCGCCGGAGAAGACGATGAACAGTAAAAATTCCGGCGACTTCGCCGGAAAATCGCGAACCGGTCCCTAAACTCGGTATTTTTCGTTCCTTTTTTGGCATTCAACCCCCTAGGCAACAACATCAAAATACCACAAAGATAAAGGCCATGAACGCGTCAAAAAGGGCAAACCAGACCTCCATCGTCCCGGCGCCGGCGAGGTAAATTGCAAAAAAAAAAAATTCGTCCGTAACCGATTTCGACCATTCATAGAGCATTCAAATGAGTGTTAGAGACTTACCTAGACCCATTTAAGGGTCGGCGACCGCTCGAGGGGTCCCGTCGAGCTCTCGGCCCGCATGGTGAACGGCGAAGCTCCGGGCTCGGTTTCCGCCGGCTTTTGGTGCAAAACAAAGACGCACACGGACCGTGAAGCAGTTCTAGGATGGACTTGGGACCATAACCGAACACATATTACACAGACAATGCACGGTCGAGACAAAAACGAGTCGAAACATCCATTGGCATTTCATCGAACACATGGCGTGCGTATGAGAAACGGTGATCGAAGGAGAATACCGACCTGGTGGTGGCTTGTCGACGGCGGCTGAAGCTCCGGTGGTGACCGGTGAGGTATGCTCAAGGTTCTCAGTCGCTCCTCTCGCCCTGTTTTTGCTTGCCAATCCCCCCTCTCTTCTCGGCCCCCTTTTTCTTTTCAAACCGAGCCCCCTCTCTCCCGTGGCCGACCGGCGATCTCGACGCCCGTTCCCTGTCAGGCGCGACCCATGCCACTATGCCCATGTCCCCCATGCGCGTTGTCCTCTTTTATCTTAAGAAAAGCGCACGCCTCGCTGCCCCCTGTTTCCCCCACGTTCTGCCCGGCCAACGCATGGGTCTGCAACTTTGTTGCAGACCCGGTCGGACCGGGTCGGGTCGGGTCTGACCCGACCGGCCCGGTTCGACCAAACCACTCTAATTGGGCCCCAAATCGACCTATTTTCATGAAATTGATGGCATAATCGGACTCCTTGACACATTTTCTATCAAATAAGGGTGTTTTCGTGAATCAATTGATTGAAATTTTGTGAAAACCCCAAATTGTCCCTAGGATCCGAAAATGAATTTCGCCAAATCGAAGGTCCAAACGATCGAATTATTCAAAATTGAGCCCATCAATGGATTCAGCATGATGAAAACTGTTGGGTAGAGGTGTTTAATTTTAATGGGTGTGCCCGTGTGAAATTTAATTTCAAAAATTGTGAAACCGGGGACTAAATTGAAAGATTTTTATGCAATTAAGCCCTTTTGGTTAAAATTGATCAAATTGGAGGGAAAATTGACCCAATTGCATTTCAATACTTTAGAGTCTAATGTCATAGCTTATAAAAACCAAGAATTGAAAATTAAAAGACTCGAAAAGGATTTTTTAGGCCCGGTTCGGGATTAGGTTTGTGAAGGAACCCCATGAACCGAGCCAAATTTCCCTGGTAAAAAGTGAAAATATTAAATAGGGAATTAAAATAAAATTTCTGAATATTTTGTGTAATTTTCTGACCACGGATGGTATTTTTCTGATTTTTTGGGTATTTTTATAATTAAATAAATTCCAAAAAATATTAAAAAATACAAAAAATATTTTTTGTTCAAAATTGGTTCCTAAGGCTAGGCTAAGGCTTCAAAAGTTGATTTTTCAATTTTTTGACCTTTTTTGCTATTTTTAATTAATTTTAGAAATAAAAACTAAAATAACGGATGGTCAAAAATCAGGTGTCAACAGCTGCCCCTCTTTGAGAGTGAGCTCGTCAGAGGTTGCTTTCAAAGACAAAATGACACCTGGATCTTGACCGACTCGACTGGGGGGGAAGAAATGCTATGACATCGGACCTTCAAGTCTTTTGACGAATGCTCAAATTAATCACCGGTTTATTCTTGCAATTCGAACATGGGCCGGAGTGAGAGAGGCTTACGTGAAGCTCACCTGTCAGATGCTGCTGGTTGCGACGACTCTCAAGAAGATACCTAGGACTCGTTCAGAATATCCTAGGGAGATTAAGCCCTGACCTGTATGGTAGGTCATACCATTAGTTGACCCTTATGGCGGTTTCTACCATTAGTTGACCCTTATGGCGGTTTCTACCATCAAGTTGACCCTTATGGCGGTTTCTACCATTGGTTGACCCTTATGGCGGTTTCTACCATGAGTTGACCCTTCAGGCGGTTTCTACCTTTGATTTGGTTTTGACCCTTATGGCGGTATCTACCTTGAGTTGACCCTTCAGGCGGTTTCTACCTTTGGTTGACCCTTATGGCGGTTTCTACCATCAAGTTGACCCTTATGGCGGTTTCTACCATCAAGTTGACCCTTCAGGCGGTTTCTACCTTTGAATTTAGTTTTGACCCTTATGGCGGTATCTACCTTTGAGTTGACCCTTATGGCGGTTTCTACCATTGGTTGACCCTTATGGCGGTTTCTACCATCAAGTGAGACTCCAGACTGATAGGAATCTAAGGATGACGCGCCCGTTCTGTAGGGTTTGTCGGAGACTCGATCGTTCTGTAGATCGGTCTTGGAAAAGGTTTGCCTACTAAAAGGCTCTGCCTCGGAATGACATACCCCTTCTTGTCGGGACTAGTCGAAGACTCGATCGTTCTATAGATCGGTCTTGGAAAAGGTTTGCCTACTAAAAGGCTCCGCCTCGGAATGACATATCCCTTCTTGTCGGGACTAGTCGAAGACTCGATCGTTCTGTAGATCGGTCTTGGAAAAGGTTTGCCTACTAAAAGGCTCCACCTATGGAATGACATATCCCTTCTTGTTGGGACTAGTCGAAGACTCGATCGTTCTGTAGATCGGTCTTGGAAAAGGTTTGCCTACTAAAAGGCTCCGCCTCGGAATGGCATATCCCTTCTTGTCGGGACTAGTCGAAGACTCGATCGTTCTGTAGATCGGTCTTGGAAAAGGTTTGCCTATTAAAAGGCTCCACCTATGGAATGACATATCCTGTCTTGTTGGGACTAGTCGAAGACTCGATCGTTCTGTAGATCGGTCTTGGAAAAGGTTTGCCTACTAAAAGGCTCCGCCTATAGATTGACATATCCCTTCTTGTCGGGACTAGTCGAAGACTCGATCGTTCTGTAGATCGGTCTTGGAAAAGGTTTGCCTACTAAAAGGCTCCGCCTAAGGATTGACATCATTAAGGTCTCTTTTGGAAGGTTTACCTAACTCTAGGTTCACCTGAAGGCTATCCTGGGATTTAGGGGTTATCTGAAATCTCGCAGGAGGCCGAGTTGTCCTTTCGACATGCGAGGTACCTTTCTGGGATCTGGGGACTCCAATTATCCTGCAGAAAGCTGAAACCTGCAAACTTTTCATTAAAAAGGTATCAGTTTGGGACCTGGGTTCTCCAGGGATCCTGCAAAACATGACCCTATGGGCTTTTCTTGACAGAGCAAGGTGTCCTTCCGGGATCATGGGTTCTCCACGTCCGACGAGACTGTCTGAATTTTGAAACAGGGGGTCTCATGACGAGGGTTCTCCACGTCCGATAAGACTGCCTAATTTTTGAAAAAGGGTCCCGAGACGAGGGTTCTCCACGTCTACTGGGACTGCTTAATTTTTTTGAAAAAAGGGGTCCTAGGACGAGGGTTCTCCACGTCATGCTAGGACTGCTTGATTTTTGTTTTAAAAGGGGTCCTAGGACGAGGGTTCTCCACGTCATGCTAGGACTGCTTGATTTTTGAAAAAGGGTCCCGAGACGAGGGTTCTCCACGTCTACTGGGATTGTTTGATTTCTTGAAAAAAGGGTCCTAGGACGAGGGTTCTCCACGTCATGCTAGGACTGTCTGATATTTTTGAAAAAGGGGTCCTAGGACGAGGGTTCTCCTCGTCAAGCTAGGACTGTTTGATTTTTTTGTTTTAAAAGGGGTCCTAGGACGAGGGTTCTCCACGTCATGCTAGGACTGCTTGATTTTTGAAAAAGGGTCCCGAGACGAGGGTTCTCCACGTCAAGCTAGGACTTTTTCTTTTAAAAGGGTTTTTCTTCCCCTCTTTTCAGAGATCCCGAAGTTTGTCGAGAATTCAGTTTTTCGAAGCAGTGAAAGATTTTATTTTGACAAAGCTTCAGTTGAGTCTGTTGAGGCGACATTCTGGAAGCTGGGTTCTCCAGGTATCCTGCAGAAGTCTGAGCCCGAAAGTTTTTTCTTCACCAAGAAAACGTTAGTAATCTTTGGAAGACAACGGTTGTCCAATCGACAAAATTTTATGACTTAATTTTTAGTCATGAAAAGTGCACTTTGATGCTGGAGGTTATCCAAAACATTCTTGCAACATACAGATGTGATCACAAATTCCTTGCGCGGCAAATCTAGATCAACAGTTTGAAAATTCCAAAAAGAGTTTGTTCAAAACATCAATTGGAATATTTCTCGACGGGGAGGTCTTCTCACCTGTTTTGAGGTAATGATTTTTATAGGGGATGCACTCAATTCCCTACTGACCTGTGCCTAGGTTTTAGGCTCATTCGCAGCGCATACATTTTGATCGGTCGGGAGGTCTTCCACGGGACCGTAATGTTGGGCTTGGTATTGGTTTTCAAGGGGGGCCCGCTTTGGAGTCGAGGCCATCGAATGAAATTCTTCACCATCTGCTCCGGGTTTACAAGTCAAGAACCCTGCAAAATGAGAAAGAAATAGTCTTGCTCGTACCTCTTCGAGCTAAGCTATATGTTAACCCAAGTGTCTTAGTCAGAGAAGACTATTTCAGGGTTATGATGTTGGTAGGATTGGGGACCGAAAAAGGCTTGTTTTTGGCCCAGAATTCATGAGGGGATTGGCGTTGGTGATCATTGCAAACTTGTCACCTGTCTTTTCCATTCTGCATCTTCAATCTTTGAGGCGCGCAACTACTCTGGAGGTGTGCACAAATTCTTTAGAGAGCGTCTCTTGTGGTATTAAGAGGTTGACAACTCTTTCTGTGTTTTTGCTCCGCGCTTGATACCGTTTGAGGAGTAGTTTTTGGAATCTGACTCCTTCTGAATTTTTCTTCTCCCCTTTTCAAACAGGTTTCACTGGGGATTGATACAAATTGTTCACCCAAGCATCGGCCTTGCTTTTACCAGGCACTTTGCTTTTTCTTGATGCTGGGGGCTTTTCTCATCATTTTTGAAATCCCATTTGTTTTCATCTTCATGGGATTGTGTTAGACATATAGTCTAAACATGCTTTAAATATTAGTCCGGGAATTCTCTCTCGTAATCCCTGAGTCTTGAACTCTTCCATTTTTGAAGTGGTGCGGCGCCCGTCTTGGAATGATCACCAATGGGTTCATGAAACGAATTTGCAGGCTCAACTTGGCTATGCAAAGGATATAGTGTGTGGGATAGAGAAATGAATGCTTTTCGTCATCCTATGGCACTTGGATTACCATATAAACAACACACAAAGATTGATGTTAGTCCGAGCAAGAGAATTTCTAACCATTTTCTCCTGATGTTGCTGGACTCGCCTCCATTTTGCCCCAATGTGGGGTGGTTCTTGACAGGGTTGAGAATGAAAACCGCCGTTCAAAGGGGTTGTCAATGGTCACCTGTAGTGTTTGGGGATATGAAACGAATGCCTCCGTCATCCCAATCCATGTAATTGCTGCGAATAATCCCTACTTCCGTAGGTCCAGATTTTACTATCTGATCCGCTCCACTTTTCTCTCAAGTGTGTATAGGACGTGTTTGGATTAGGCTTTGCCTCTCGTCTTTCGAGGAAACGTCCTTTTGAAAGTTTTGAACAACTTTTTATTGGAAAAATCTCTCATTTTCTCCAAAAATTTTACCCGTCAATGGGATTTTATGATGCACCATGCATGTTCTTATTCATGTTAAGGCAACCTCCTGTTTTAAAACATGAATGTCAATGAAATTTGAATTCTATGTCTTTTCTAGACATTAGATTCTGAAAACTTTTCTTTTCTTCTCTATTTTTTTATTCAACTTCTTCAATGGATTGGGGAAAGGGATACTTACCTGTCCTCCGCGGCTGGAGGTCCCTGAAAATGTAGAAGAAACATGTCATTGTATGTCCGCGAATTTTTCAAAAATCGGAACGATACATCTTACCCTTGGTCACGTGCTCCGACCAGTATGCGAGGGTTGTAAAAATCCTGCTTCGCCCTGTTGGCGAATCCCTGTCAAGGACGGGAGTTAGGTGTCAGTTTGTATTCCAAAATTCAAGATAGATTGGAACGATACCGCCTTATTATGTTTTGTGTTTTCATTTAAACACAAACGCGCGGCTTATAGAATTTGGTCCTCTATCTTGTGGCCTTGATCCCTCCGTTTGGTTGGCGATAGATCCTTCTCAAGGATTTGCCCTAGAGGAGATCCATTTGTGATTTTGGACGCATCCCAGCGTCGTTCTTCAGAGTTCCTTTTATTCAAGGCAAAAGGAAATTTTTATCAGAATGCATGTCAAAGCATGTAATGTGGGAGCGATACTTTTTACCCTCCACTCAGTCTTATAATCAAAGACCATTTCTTGGAATCCTGACTTCCAAGGTCGATAATTCTATTTGCCTCATTGTCGGCGAGTTCTTTTATTTTGTGGCTTTCTGGTGCCAACAATTTTCTGTCCATCTTGACGGTGAATCCCTGTCAACAATAAACATTAAGTGTAAGTTCGTGTTTCGAAATTCGAGACAAATCGAAACGATACTGCTTTACTCTCGCTTCGCGCCTCCATTTGAACGCAAATGTAAGGCTTGTTGAAGTCGGCCATCTAGCTCGTGGCCATGATCTATCCATCTGTTTGGCAACGAAATCCTTCTCTAGGATTTGCATTGGATGAGATCAATTTGTGCTTTTGGACGTATTCGACGTCATTTTCTAGGGTTCCGTTTCCCGGCAACTTGCCTTTTGCAACGTATATTTCTTTTCGCCTCCACGTCGGGCGAGATCCTTTATTTTGTGGCTTTTTGGTGCCACCAATTTTCTGCCGAATGAAAGCAAACTCATGTTAAGCATGGAATCTTCGGGAGATCAAATTGGAACGATACAAAGTTACCGTTCACCCAGGTTTGTATCCTGGGGTTTAATTCTGATGCGAACGACTCTGTCATTGCGTCCACGGATTTTGCCAGGGAAGAAACGTCCTTCTTTGCCCGGCGCACAAATGATTCACTTTCCCCAGTTGGGTGTGATTTGTCGTAGCTAGGCGACGCTTGCTCCAACTAACTTCATTTTGTATTTTGCTGCAATCCTCATCTTCTTTGGGGATGTCTTCTCTCTTGGGATTCATGATGACGTCTTACTGATGTATTCCTTTCCTTCGTCGATCATTGACGCTTCTCATTTGGTGTAGACGATGGATGTTGCTTCCTCTCATTTATATTTGTGGGTGTTGTTCGTGAGACGATCCTCGATCACATCAACAATTGCTTTGCCCCAGTTGGGCGGTGTTCGTCTTGGCAACGTGCCTTGGCATTCCCATGCCCCTTGACGATTTTCAATCTAATTTGAAGACGTTCATGCACCTGCATATGAAGAGACATGCGTGGGTATTTATTCGGCTTCATTTGAAATTTCAGGAAGGAGGTACTCCCTTCGAGACTTCGTCCTTCCAACATTTGAAGGAGCAGTGTTTTCCAAGTATTTTGCCCCCGTGAGGCTTGTCTTGGTGTTTGTCGTCTCTGGGTTTGATAACCCTGGTTCGATGCACTTTCATGGGGGATCGTGAGAATTTGCCCCCGGCTTGGCTCCTTGAAGCAGGTGGGGGAGCCCGCTCTCATGAGTTTTTGTCGATTCTGGTCACCTATCTCGATTGCCAGATTCTTCGATTATTTTTTGTCTGTCCCTAGACAGCCTGACAATCTGGAGATTTGTCATGTGGCGGTTTGGTGATTCTCTCCATCACAGTCGCCATTTGAGATGTTCGATGTTCCCCTATTGAAAAGAAGAAATCTCATGAGTAAAGGGCAAGTATAGTTGACTATTGGAGTCGATACAATTTACCCTTGAAATTTATCCTGCGGGAACCGGCATTTCTCCCTTTGGGTTCTCTGTATGCAGGATATGTGCATGATATGCATGATGCATGTTATGTGTGCCAGCAACGAAACATGAGTTCGTGCTTTTCACTCTATTCAGAGAAAGCATTTTTATCAGATATGTCAATCTGGAAAACTTGAAGTTTTCTTTTCAAGCGCTCTTTTCACAGAGATTTCTAAATGATGATAAACTTCTTCAAGTTTTCTCAAAGGTTTTGTTCACAAATCGAGCTATTAGAATGCTCTTAAAAATATTTAGCCAAAGTGCATGTCTGAGATGCCATGAAAAGGGGTACTCCCTGTTTGTCATTTAAAGGCATTGCTTCTTGGGCCCTTTGCTTCTGTTCCCAACCTGAAAGGAAAAAGAAAGGAAACATTATTCTCATATCAAGAAAATAATCATTTTGGAACGATACGTCCTTTTACCATAATCGATGGCTCCGTATCGTTCTCCTTCTCATTTAGAAGGGTTTGATGAGTTTCGTCTTTGATGAATTACTCCACTTCATCCCGCTTCATGGGTGATAACTATCACTTTAGGAACTTTCCCTGCGCATCCGCATAGTGAATTTGGCACATCCGACATTCGGTACCCTTTCTGGGTAGAGAGTGATTTGCCCCCAGCAACTAAGTGATTCGTCTGGGCTGGCTAACTTAGTCGCAGGCAGTTTGATCCTGCCGCATTGACGCATTCAGGCTATTTGACATCCGCGAGAATGGGTTTACTTGTGATTGGGTACTTCAACAACCTGCGCGATGAAAGGAGTGAAAGGGTCAATCACTGCATAAGGAGCTTTAATTGAAACGATTACGGATTTACTATCCCAGCTCTAGTCACTTCGGGCATTGAAGACAATGGAAATTCTTCAGTGGTCTCGTTCATTCTCGTCATCATCTGCAAGAATGGGAAACCATATCAGCTTGTGAATCAGTCAGTCCGATTTGGAACGGATACAACTTTTTCGACTTAGGGAGAGCCAATCCTAATTAGGTTGCTCCTTCTTCATAATTTGATTCATTTTGTCATTGAAATCCCAATGGGTGATATCTGCTGAAGGCACATTTCTTTCCGTCTTATGGGGAAGGCAAATTTTCCTTCGTTTGTCTTTGACCATCTTATCCTGTAGACAAAAGACATAAAGGTCATCGTCAGGTATAACATTCGAAGGGTTTATTGGAACGATTACAGTTTCACCATCGTTCCATGATCATCTTGCATGTGATCGGATGAGGACATTTTCGACAAATGTATGCCATGTAAAACATGTCCCTCGTGTCTATCCATAAATGGATTTTCCTTCTCTACCTGTTTTTCACCTGAGAGGAAAAGTAAGGAAATATTATGCCGGTATCTGATTGAAAATCAATTAGGAACGACACGTCTTTACACTTGATCCGGCTGCCCCGGTCAGGTGGCGTCTGCCCTAGTTGAGTGGGATATGCCCCAGTCGACTGCTTTGATCCTTTCACAATTTTTTACGGTTCCCTTTTCAATTAGGGGATATCTGCCGTTCGGAGCTTCCTGTCTCTTTTCATCTTGGCGGGCTTTGCCCTATTAGGTCGTCTTAGTGAGAAGTTGACTCCTTTGTCTGTCTTCAAACATCCCTTCCTGTGGCTTGAGTTGTCGACCAGCTTCGATCTTCTTGAAGGACCACTCCTGAGGGTCAATAAAACACAATCAACAAATTTTCAAATTTAAAGAGATTAGGTTACAGCTAATTCTCTTCTGCATGTGGCTCCTTTGATTGCATGCTGCTCCACGTCTTGAAAGATGGCAAAATGTCCTCATCAGTTGACTGTCTACGGTGGTCAAGCGCTTTTCTATGCCATCCTGGTACATTTTAACTTGTGACTGATTCTTCACACAAGTTCTCGGATTTTGATTCAGGAAATTACCTGTTCAAATGACAGGAATATGTCAGAAAGGAAAGTAAAGCATAAATCCTTTCAATTTTATGCTTTCTTGAGATTAACGAAGATAAGGACTTTTACACAAGCCTTAGCCTCGTGTGAAAAATTCTTATCGATGTTTTTCAAGAGAAAACATAAAATTAAAAGGAGTGTAATCCATGGTTGTTACTTTTGGCGAATTCCCAGAAAATCTGTGGAATGTCCAAGCAGATAAACATGCAATTCCAATGTGTCCTAAATTCGGTGGGAGATAGGACATCCAAATTGAAATTGTTTACCAAAAATAATTCGAATATCTAATCTCCTCTTGAATTCAGAAGACACGGATGACTTTAGTTAATCACCATGGATTACTAATGGTGCATGATATGGGCCGGTTCAATTCCATGTCCGGCGCACCATGAAATGAATGTTAGATTCTCGTACTTGGGTTAAATACCAAGTGTGAGTTCTAACGAAAATTTCATCTGGGCGAGACACGCAATTGAATCGGAAAATCTGAATGGTTGAGAGAAATTCCAGTGTCACATCCCAATGTCAAGACACTTAGACAAGACTTAGGAATCGAGGTGTAAAAGATAGACGGGAGGCCCACGGACGGGTGCTCCTTACAGACTCGATGATCCTGATAAAAGAAAAGGGACAATTGGAATGTAGCCCTTAAGAACCTAAAGAGATGCCCCAAGTCGGGTCTTCAAGGGACGACGCTTGGTGTCTTCGGTTCGGCCCTTCGGGTCTTTATTTTCGTCAGACGCCCTTTTGATGATGCCCGGCAGGTGCCTCGGATTTGCTGTTATTGCATGTCCTTCAACTATCGGTATGGTCACTGGATCATTCCTTGGACAGCTCGGAGAGGGTAAACTCCGTTGAATGTCCCGACAGTCTGATGGCGGATGAAGCGTCGCTCATACTTGAATACGTCCGGGATGTGAGACCGACTTGGAGAGATCATCTCTTTTATCCGTACTCTAAAATGGAATTAGACTCAACCATCGGATTTGATGAATGCAGCATGTTGTGCGAAATAAAAAACTGCAAGTGAATTTAAATAGAAACGGCAGGACCTTACCATGAGAGGTATCCAATGATTTTTGGTTTTAGGTATACCAACCATCCATATACATGCGCATGAGACAAGTGAGGCTTGACTCTAGAAATCAAAATGGCTTAGGTGAGGAACCTAGAGGCTTCCCTCTATCCGAGTCGATAAATTCGTCCATGAGCACAATCTACAACAAATGGATAAAAGTCTCGACTTGGATAGTGAGTGGGATCGAATATGGTCGACCCCAGCGCAATCCACGCTAGAGCGTTACATATCGATCCCTGATCTATGGCTACCTAAAAAGGTGATTTCGCGGCCTGGGTTTGGGCGCTTTGTGCAAAGTGTCGTGATCCTCAAATATGCAGTGAATCATGCGCAACAATTTATATATCAATCAGCGCTTCAAATCATCCATATAACATACATTCCTACGCCCATCCTGCATAAGACAATGTTAATCACAGACTACACCCCTTATTACTCCAATCTGCAAAAACATATAACACCTATCGTGAGCGGACTTACCTCACCTTCAAGAGCGCCTGCAGGGTTAGAAAAAATCACTCAACGTTTTAATTACGGCCTAAGTCCACTTGAGGTCCAGAACCAAGTGTTCTAGAACAACGTCCCCAGCGGAGTCGCCAGCTGTCGTGACCCGTCCGAAAATCAAAACGGACGCGGGCTAATGGATTACCGATCGCGGGCCTCCACTCTGAAATGTGGATCGCGGGCCTTAGATCGGCGCGGGCCCTCCCAGGCTCATACCAAATCGCGGCGGGAGTGTTTTTTTAGGGATTCGACGATAAAAGTCGATCGCTTTCGACCTTAGTGTGGTCGTGGTGGCATGTGCAACTTGTGCATGCATTTGGAGTCGCCACCGGTCTTTCTTGGAGGGTAGGCCGGAAACCTTACTGACCGATTGGGAGAGATCGATCAGTTCTGCGGAACCAGAGATTTTGGGTTCGGGGACTTGGTTACGTCGGTGTCATTACCAACGCCCTTTCGGTACCTAACGCGAGTGATTTTCCTAACTAAGAGTTCATGCAGGCGCAATTTTGGGTGAGATAGGTTTGATTCAGGGTTTCATGCAGATTGGAATACTAGTCCTATCAATCACAATCAATTTAACGAGAGCGCGAGTCAAGTGTATAAATAAATAATGTCAATGCACATCAATTTCAATCATTGGCCTCCTAGTATAGCCCTAAGGGCTTAGGGAAGATGTGATTTAGGGTTAGGGGTAAAATGGGAAGATTCGGGGACAATTAGCCCGGAGGGCAAAATTGTCATTTTTTGGAAGGTTTGGATACCGGATTACCCAAAATATTCCATGGCCAGTTGATTGTGGCCATTTCCCATTTTTGAGAATTTTTTTGGAATTTCTTGATTTTTCTTCAATTTTTGGAAGACGATTCGCCCAAAGGGCGAAATCGTCATTTTTAAGAAGGTTCGGGGTTCAAAACACCCGGGATGAGCCTTGGCCAGTTGATTGTGGCCATTTCCTATTTTTGGGGGTTTTCTTGGATTTTTTAGAATATTTTTTGGAAGACGGTTTGCCGGAAGGGCAAAACCGTCATTTCTGAAAAGATCGGGGGTCGAAAGACCCGAAACAGGTCGTGGCCAGTTGAATGTGGCCATTTCCTATTTTCTGGAATTTTTTAGAATTTTTCTGAATTTTCCGAATTTTTTGAATATTTTCATGATTTTTTATTTTTTTATTGATTTTTTGATTATTTATTATTTTTTTATTATTTTCTGAATTTTTTAATATTTAAAAATATTTTTCGGGCCGGGTCAAACCCGGCCCACGCCTCTCGGGCGCCCGGCCCGATCCTAGGGGTCGAAACCGGCCTAAAACGACGCCGTTTTATATTTTTAAACATTTTTCCATTTTTTAACAATTTTTTTGATTTTTTATCTATTTTATTTAATTATCCGAAAATTCCCCGGATCGGACGGTCCAGAGAGCGCCACGTGTCATTCTCTTGTGCGTCCGATCTTCCACTAGATCGGACGCTTCAGAGAGAGCCACGTGGCTCGATCGTGATCGTCGGATCAAAATCAATTTATTTTCTTTTTTAGAAAACCCCTCCGAACGGACGCCCCAGATTGTGCCACGTGGCCACTCCTGGTGCGTCCGATCTCGGACAAGATCAGACGTCCCTCGGAGAGCCACTTGGCCCAATCTGAGCCGTCCGATTTGGATATTTTTTATATTATTCGAAAATCATTTATTAAATCCGAAAATCATTTATTTAATTTTCAAAACTCTAGGATCGCGACACGTGTCGCGATCCGGACCGTCCATTTTTATTAGACAAAACGCTCGGACCGGCCCCACCGAGCTGACGTGGCTGCCACGTGGCACGCCACGTCAGCTTTGACCGTTGACCGCGACCGTTGACCGTTGACCGCCGGCGAAGTCGCCGGAGAAGACGATGAACAGTAAAAATTTCGGCGACTTCGCCGGAAAATCGCGAACCGGTCCCTAAACTCGGTATTTTTCGTTCCTTTTTTGGCATTCAACCCCCTAGGCAACAACATCAAATACCACAAAGATAAAGGCCATGAACGCGTCAAAAAGGGCAAACCGGACCTCCATCGTCCCGGCGCCGGCGAGGTAAATTGCAAAAAAAAAAATTTCGTCCGTAACCGATTTCGACCATTCATAGAGCATTCAAATGAGTGTTAGAGACTTACCTAGACCCATTTAAGGGTCGGCGACCGCTCGAGGGGTCCCGTCGAGCTCTCGGCCCGCATGGTGAACGGCGAAGCTCCGGGCTCGGTTTCCGCCGGCTTTTGGTGCAAAACAAAGACGCACACGGACCGTGAAGCAGTTCTAGGATGGACTTGGGACCATAACCGAACACATATTACACAGACAATGCACGGCCGAGACAAAAACGAGTCGAAACATCCATTGGCATTTCATCGAACACATGGCGTGCGTATGAGAAACGGTGATCGAAGGAGAATACCGACCTGGTGGTGGCTTGTCGACGGCGGCTGAAGCTCCGGTGGTGATCGGTGAGGTATGCTCAAGGTTCTCAGTCGCTCCTCTCGCCCTGTTTTTGCTTGCCAATCCCCCCTCTCTTCTCGGCCCCCTTTTTCTTTTCAAACCGAGCCCCCTCTCTCCCGTGGCCGACCGGCGATCTCGACGCCCGTTCCCTGTCAGGCGCGACCCATGCCACTATGCCCATGTCCCCCATGCGCGTTGTCCTCTTTTATCTTAAGAAAAGCGCACGCCTCGCTGCCCCCTGTTTCCCCCACGTTCTGCCCGGCCAACGCATGGGTCTGCAACTTTGTTGCAGACCCGGTCGGACCGGGTCGGGTCGGGTCTGACCCGACCGGCCCGGTTCGACCAAACCACTCTAATTGGGCCCCAAATCGACCTATTTTCATGAAATTGATGGCATAATCGGACTCCTTGACACATTTTCTATCAAATAAGGGTGTTTTCGTGAATCAATTGATTGAAATTTTGTGAAAACCCCAAATTGTCCCTAGGATCCGAAAATGAATTTCGCCAAATCGAAGGTCCAAACGATCGAATTATTCAAAATTGAGCCCATCAATGGATTCAGCATGATGAAAACTGTTGGGTAGAGGTGTTTAATTTTAATGGGTGTGCCCGTGTGAAATTTAATTTCAAAAATTGTGAAACCGGGGACTAAATTGAAAGATTTTTATGCAATTAAGCCCTTTTGGTTAAAATTGATCAAATTGGAGGGAAAATTGACCCAATTGCATTTCAATACTTTAGAGTCTAATGTCATAGCTTATAAAAACCAAGAATTGAAAATTAAAAGACTCGAAAAGGATTTTTTAGGCCCGGTTCGGGATTAGGTTTGTGAAGGAACCCCATGAACCGAGCCAAATTTCCCTGGTAAAAAGTGAAAATATTAAATAGGGAATTAAAATAAAATTTCTGAATATTTTGTGTAATTTTCTGACCACGGATGGTATTTTTCTGATTTTTTGGGTATTTTTATAATTAAATAAATTCCAAAAAATATTAAAAAATACAAAAAAAATATTTTTTGTTCAAAATTGGTTCCTAAGGCTAGGCTAAGGCTTCAAAAGTTGATTTTTCAATTTTTTGACCTTTTTTGCTATTTTTAATTAATTTTAGAAATAAAAACTAAAATAACGGATGGTCAAAAATCAGGTGTCAACAATCATAACAGGAAAGAAATCCAGACTTCTGAGTGTTTGGATAAGAAATTTTGAAGGGAGAATTATGGTGGCCCTTGAGATAGCACAAGGATGTGCCTAGATTTTTCCTAATAATATCGGTGATATGAACTGAGAGTTGAATTAGTCTATCATGTGGTAGAGCATTAGACATGTCGATAAGAAAGGGATATGACCATGAAGGTCGATAGATTACTTTGATTCAAGGGAATTTTTGAATGGAATCAAGATCGGATTACTATGGTAGTAATCGTGGAATTGTTTAAGGAATCAAGAGGGCTATAACTCGATTTGGATAATGAAGGGCGAGTCGATCAAGCCCTTGAATCTCCGTTGGTAAGAACGGACGTTTGAAGAGAATGATACGCTAGATGGCATGGGCACTAGAGAGTGCATTCTGGCGAGGGTTTGTAATAATGGTGATAGACAAATGGAAGAGATGATGTGAATGCTCGAAGGTAAACTGCTGACATATGTTAAGAACGTCGAAAGAAATAGAGAGAAACAAGTACAGGTTGAGGACTGAGGGAAATAAGTCCTGAGGAAGTATGACTTTCATCGGACATAACAAATAAGAACAACAAATCATAGAAGATGTTATCTGAAAGAGTGAGGTGGCGGTGAGGCGCCGATACTTTACTAAGAGGATAAGAAGGTGGCAAATTTCAAGGACGAAATTTCTTTAAGGGGGAAGAATTGTAACATTCTGAATTTCGGACCCCTCAAGGCTTAAGTTATGAAATGAAAGCTTGAATTGGCAATTGAAAATGAAGAATTTCAAAATTGGAAAAGGATTTGACGTCGCCTCGCCAATGGTTACTCAAAATGAGAAAAACGAAGTTTCGGACGAAAAGTGCAAAATGACCGTTTTGCCCCTCAAGCTTAATTCTTGTCTTTGGAAAATTAAGAAGGGCAAAATGGACATTTACCCTTCCCCACTAGCTGCCGAAAAATTGAGCAGAAAATTGATCAAAGAAGTCAAAGGATTAAGCTCAAATAATTGGCACAAAGGACAAGTGTCATTTGGTGATTGGTTGGCCATCTAATCCCCCAAAAAGTGGTTGGAAAATTTAGAGAAAATTATTGGGGGTCCATCTACTATTCATCTTCTGCCCTAAATAGCCATTTCACGAAAATCTCACCATTTCCTCCATTTTCCCTCAAGTTTTCTCTCTGGCCAGACACTGCTGCTCGACCAGCTTCTGCCGCTCTGTTCTGTCGGTACTACGGCCTCCTTTGGTGACCATTTGGTCGGAAACCAACCACCACAGGTTAGTTCAAGATGTCCTTGACATTTTTCCGTTGGTTTCATGATTGTTTGAGGTCTGGTTAATTTATGGTGATTTTTGGAAGAAACGTGGACAGATTCTGAGCTAGCTGAGGAAAGGTGGTGTTTCTAGCTCATAGAAAATCCAAATGACCTTAAATTTTCGAGGGTAGATTCATAACATATAGTAATACATGTTACTGAGCAGAAATGAATTTTTCAATTGAGATTTAGGGGTGTTTCATGGATGAGATTGAGTGGACAAAATTGATTAAAAATCTGATCGGTGGACAATTTGAGGAGACTGAACCATTTGGACATCCTAGGGGTATTATTTTGCTTCCAAATCATTAGGGGATGTCCTAGACATGTAAATCTAGGTCTTGACAAGTTGATTGAGTGATAAATTGGTGATTTGAGGTGAATTATGGGCTGTGGATTGTGAGGGAAGGCAGAATAGAATGCTGCCCGGTTCTGTTTTGGCCTTGGCCAAACCCTTTTATGGTTCTAGGATGTGTTTTCATGGTCTAAATTGGTTATTGAGATGTCCTAGGATGTCAATTGATGTCTCGGCAAGAAATTGGTTCAATCGGATCGGAATTTGGCGGAGTTTATTGATGGGAATTGTGATTTATTCGTAGGACGACGTGAGACGTGATTTGGCTGTGCATTTGTGGGCCTTGGAAGTGAATCGCAAGTGGCATTGGCTAGCTTGGCTAATTGCACGTCGTGGGAGCCATGTTTGGCCGTGGGCTTTCTGGCCTAGGAGGGTCGTTTGGATGGAAATTGCTAACTTGCTTAATGAGGCAAGTGTCCCTTAAACCTTTACTTGAACGTTAGGACACTACTGGATAGATTGGTTAGATGATTTGATTGCTTGGTGAAGCTTATAGCTTGAATTGCTTGATTGGTCGATTGAAACGGCAAGGAAAACTAACTATGAGATTGATTGCCTTGTCATGTAGTGCGGCTATTAAACCCTGTTATTGAATTGGTCGTGTGCCCTGTTATTGCTACTGAATTGGCCGTGGGCCCTATTATTGTTATTGAATTGGCCGTGGGCCCTGAGAAATTACATCGCGGCCGTGGGCCTTGGCGATGCTTGAGTGAGTTGAAATTTCATCGCGGCCGTGGGCCCTGGCGATGACTGAATGACTTGTGAACTACATCGCGGCCGTGGGCCCTGGCGATGATTTGGCTTGGAGCCCTATGAAATTATATCGCGGCTTGGAGCCCTGGCGATACATTGCGGCCGTGGGCCCTGGCGATGATTAAATGGTTTGTCACAGTGATGACTTATGAAGTTGTGTGCTTATTTATGCTAATGTGTGAAGCTAGATCTCATGTTATGTGGTGTATTTGATGGTGACTTTTTTCATATCAAGTGCCAAGATAAAGTGTTATCGAGATACTATATGCTAATGCCTCAATGAGCTTCTATTTACTACTTTGTGGCATAGTCTGGTAGGACTGGCGATCTGGTCTAGGTTTAGGGTTTACTTACTGAGATTTATATCTCACCCCAGTGGGGGCTTAACCATTTTCAGGTCCCATGCGATGGAAACCCGAGGTTGCCATGAATTGGCATTGGAAGAAGTGTTTAAAGAAGGTGGATGTAAACTCATTTGTGATCTTAGGAATTTTACTTTGATTTGTGGATTTAGGATTGAACCATGGGTATTGGAGGACTATAACCTGAGAAGTGAATTTGATCTTTTAAATTGAGGGGTGTACCTTTTTACGTCCTAAGTCATCTTGGGTTTATTTTGTCTGGAG
This sequence comes from Rhodomyrtus psidioides, assembly GCA_021437785.1. Taxonomy (NCBI): domain Eukaryota; kingdom Viridiplantae; phylum Streptophyta; class Magnoliopsida; order Myrtales; family Myrtaceae; genus Rhodomyrtus; species Rhodomyrtus psidioides. The sequence continues at coordinate 2,941,567 of JAILYB010000015.1, read as the reverse complement.
TCGTTTTTCTTGCTTTCGCGTCAAGGTGTCCCTTAATGTGAATGGATCTTGGAGAAGATGGGTCCAGGGATGCGTGTGGTGGTCGGAGACTATTGTAATATAAACGGCCTGGTGGGATGTTCACAAGCTCACAGGGCTCGAGGCGTGACAGAATTGACAAAGGATCTTGGAGAAGATGGGTCCAGGGATGCGTGTGGTGGTCGGAGGGAGGCTGTGGTGGCTAGGACTCGATTTTATGGCTAAACCTCGGTTCCTTGACTCCTACAAGTGATGAATGGTCAACGATGGCTGTTGGGGATGACGACGAAGCTCGTGCGACGACCAAAGGGCGTCGAAGCTGCTGGAACAGAAGCGGCGACGGTAAACAGGGGCAACATCGCAGAAACAGGGACAGAACAAAGTTCAGCTTGCTGGGCTGTCTCTCTCGGCTTTGGGGTTTTCGACCTAGTGGAGGAGGGTAATTGTGTTGTGCGGTGGTCGAAGGAGGTTAGAGTGGTGGTTGAGGACCCGCGAAGGAGGAAGAACAACAACGGCTGACCAAACAGCAGCAATGAAAGGAAAAACAAAGCTGAGAGGGGGGCTGGTTTGCTGCCGTCCTTGCTCGACGGTGGCCAGGCAAAGGCAGCGTGGAGGATGGTGGTGTTCAGAGATGGTGAGGGTGTGGCGCAATGGTGGTGGTGGAGCACGAAAACAAGCTGGGGAGGAGGAGCGATGGTATTGCTCGAGAAAAAAAAGAGAGAGTGATCAGGGAGTCGGTTCCAGGCCTGCTCTGGGCTTCCTCGACGGCGACAATGAGTTGGAGTGGCAGAGATGATGGTAGAGACCAGATGAGGAAGGAGGAGTGTGGCGTCGGGAAAGCCGAGGAGTCCATTGTTTTCTACAAACGAAGACAAGAAGAAGAAGAAGAATAAGAAGAAGAAAGCCACGTATACGTTTAAAAAGTCAAGAAAATTGCTTCACCAGCGCCACGTCAGATTTCCAGCTGCCAAATCAGCGACTAGCACTTAAACGAACGGCTTTTAAAATTTTTGGCACTTAAGTGAACGTTTTGATAATTATGGCACTTAAGTGAATGCCATACAAAAGTTATGTCACTTATAGTGTACTTTTCCCTTTTATATCTCATGCCTCATCTATTTGAGCTTTTCTGCACTTTTGCCCCCAAGAACTTTTGTAGAATTACCCCTTTATGGGACGGTAGCCATAAATCTACACACATATCCCCACTTCTTAGTGCGGCTTTGGATTTTTCTATGACAAATCTTTTTGTTCATTAAAAATGACATGGACTTTGGCTTAATATGCAATATGATCTCGAAATTTTAAATTTATTCAATATGATCCCTAAACTTTAACCCAATATTCATTATGATCCCTGAACTTTTAACTTTTCAACGTAGTCTCTAAACTTTTGATATATGTTCAATTTAGTTACTAGACTATATGAAAATGTTCATTGTTGTCATTGATCTTAAACTAATAGAAAGATTACATTGAAAATAGGGACTATATTGAACATGTACCAAAAATTCAGGAATCAAATTGATCAAATTAAAAGTTCGGAGATCGAATATTATGATAAAGTTCAGGGACCACATTGCATAAATTTAAAGTTCATGGACTACATTATATAATGGGCTAAAATTCAGAGACCATTTCTCTTGATTGCTAAATTTGCTAATTAGCATTCATCTCCTTCGAGAATCAGGGAATTAAACAAATCAATATTTCAAGGGGTAAGCAAATTTGGTGAAAATCACACTTTCTTCTTCAACATCTAGGGAGGGAAGAGTTTGAACTAGATCTCTCCCTCCCTTCACCCTTTTTCTTAAGCTGTTTTGATTTTCTATTTCCTTTTTTTGCTTTCCTCCCATTTGTGAGCTTTTCTCTTCCAATTTCGTCTAGATTTGAAAGCTTTTTTCTCTCATTTTTTAGGATATTCCTGGCCGTCTAGTTTAGATTTGGGGTTTTCTGAGTATATTTCGCTCTCCTCGGGTTTGTTAGTGAACAAATCCAGTTTCGAAGGAGATCAGAAGAGTTTCGTGAAGATTTCTCTCACAAGTGTCAAAGCCGTGCTCGTTCAACCTTTTTACTCGGCTTGGTGATGGTGTTGAGGACGCCAAACCTATACGCACGCCGTTCAAAGGCAAAACCGTAGTAACAAATAGAGTTCTCGGTGTGTGCTCATTACAGAAGACGGATTCGATGATTGGACAAAGATTATAGTACGAAGAAGTCAAAAATGCGCTCTTTGAGCATGTGATCTATAACCTTATTCTGATGATTTCTCTTGTTATCTGGAGCTTGTTTTGTTATGAAGTTGTCTGAAATTTATTTTGGTTTGAACTGAGATATTTCTCTCTTGTAATCCAAGAAAGTGAATGAAATGAAATGTTATTTTTGAAAGAAAAATAAAATGGGTGAAAACATTTGAGGGTGCAACTCAAAGGAAAGTTCATGGCAAAGCAGTCTACTCTGCGGCCTTTAATTGCCGTTTTACCCTTCAAGAATGTCCTTTTAACGCAGCAACACTAGAAATCGACTGAACATGTCACAATGTTTCACATTGCATTCATTCTTTCCAAGTGCAAACAATCCAAGAGCCTTTCAAGACATCAAAGAGTGACCCTTTTCAATTACAATAAACACTTGTACATAGAGAGCATCATCTGCAACTGATCCTCAAGCTCGAATGTACATGCCCGCGCTTCGACACGAAGCAGTAAAAAGAAAAGCGAACTGGAAAAACGCATAAGATCTTAAAAAAAAAAAAAAAAAAAAAATTCCTGCAATGAGATCACCACCATAAGTACCTCACCTAAATTCCCCGGTACATGAACATTAGACAAACTCTTGCGTCCACCACACTCCACAGCAAGCTCCTCTCCAACGAAAACTTCCTAGACCAAAGCCATCAGATAGATTAGCAACAGAGCACGGAACCGTTTCCACCGGTTCACAGTGCAATTACAATTTGAGGGGGCTCTCTGCTGCGTCCTCCGAGTCGCGGAATTAGGTGGGGGTAGTGCTGGAGCGCTCTACTCGACGAGAAAGGAGAAAGCCGGTTGAAAAAAAAAAAAACCTTCTTTACAGAAACAAGTTTATACAATAGAGTCGCGGCTGAAGAAGTTCAAGTCATGATGGTAAATGTTGAGCTGCTTCACCCAGGAATGCGCCGCGTTGTGGAGGTGGGTGAACTTGAGATGCTCGAACGTGCCCGGTTTCACCCAGAGGTCGCCTCGCATCTTGTACGTAGCCAACCCAAACGGACTAATCGGAATTTTGTCAGAACCGACCCCCTTCAGTATACTGTCCATGTCAAGAGGATGGCATTCGTCGTCCTCATAAAAATCATCAGTACAATCTGTGAAATCGCAGAAGAAACAGCACAACATCAGTGGTGGACATCGCACGCAGAAGCTAACTGTTTACTGAATCAGCATAAGTTCTTACCACTATATGATTCAGGCCCAAAAAAAAATGAGAACCATTTTTGTCACTAGAAATGCAAACATGACGCATTTCGATACCAAATGTCTACTAAACCAACACATTGATACAGGAGTCAGTCAAAATTCTGTTCAAGGATGCTGCTAGTTAAGTGGCCAATGCACTTGCCTTGGAGGAAACCTGCTATTGTTTTCTTGATACAATAAATCAGAGTGGAGATTGAAGGGACTAGTCCATTACATCTTACGCACAATTTTCGGCAAGTAAATGACATTATAAGTTTGTCCATCAGGCAAAAGAGCCACGGTGAGTCGTGTACCTAGGAATGATGAGGACAATGTGTGATAAGTCAGGAAGCAAGTCAGCAAGTCCTTATTGTTGCTACTGCTCGGAATATGGTAAATTGGATACCTGTAAAGACAAAGTGTTCACTTAAATTCCATAATCGAAACAACAGAACAGGCTCGAATGACTGAACATTAGTACAGAAAGAACATTCATGATGTCGAACATTCCTTGGTTAATGTAGCATGATGAATCTGCCTAAACTACCTATGACCGACCAAGAAAATGACGAGAAATGCCGCGAAACTTACCAAGCTACAGCCATCCAGCTCGCTGGAGATACATCCATGCTTCTAAGAGTTGTCAGTGCCGGATAATCTTTTGTTAATTCGGTTATCTGAGTCAGAGAGAACGAGAGTTTCAGTCGATGAACAAGATCTTGCACTGCTAAATTATGACTAAACAATAGTCAATGAGGAGCACCTTATTCGACAGAGGAATTCTCCAGTTAGGAGAACATGCCTCGAAGTACTCCAAGTAGATGGAGCCAAACTTATCCCTCATTGGCCATGAAACTGGCTGGTCTGAGCTCGAATCTTCGGAGATGCTATCCCAAGCCTTGCTCGAATTGTTGCTTAGGGACCTTGATAGCTTATCGCTGCCACTGTCGTCACTCCAAGAGTCACTTTCAAATTCCACCGCGACATTTCCCTCCGGTTTGGTCCTAGAACCGAATTAAGGAAATCCCAATAAATCAAGCACTATAACTGGATGAAATAGGACCCAAAAAAAAAAAACGAAAAAAAAGGAAGGAAGAGCAAATGAAATGAGTAAAAAAGCAATCGGAAGTACCTGGTGGAAACAATGGAGCGGTTAGTGTAAATTTGGATTGCCGAGAGATAGGGCACATAATATTGCTTAACCGTCTGTCCGTTACTTAACACGACCTTAGTGCTGACGCCAAATGCACTCCATTCTTCGTAGCTGTGCCAAAGATCTTGCAGCTCAAAGTATTCAATCATTTCCTTGCCAGCAGGTTGCCATAGATGGTTGATATCGTGAATATGGCTCTGCAGGTATTTCACGTTAGCAATCGTAAGTCGATGGTTGATATCATTAATACATCTCCCAAGTTTTTCATGATAACTACATTCAGATAAATACGGACAATCAGCCAGACATTTGCAGGATCCCAAGTTAACAAATATCGAGTTACCAAGATGACTAGTCGAGTCCACATTGTGACTCAGAAGAAAGGGAAAAAAAAAAAACAGCAGCTTCAATTCCCTAAGCCTGTTGAACTGAGGTTTTCTTTCAAGTCCTAGGATTTAAGAAGGGTGGAGGGCGAGATGGAAAAGTAACGCCCCGGGAACAGATTAGTTAAAAAAGCAAAGGCGGATCTTTCCGTTCTCCACGGGTAGTAGGACATAACAGAAACACTAGTCTGAGCAAACAATGTCTGGTAAAAGGCAATTTCCCCATGCAGTCAACTGGATCACAATTAACAATTATGACGGATCCTACATCTGCCCGACAATGACATGCAGATCAGCCTAAAACTTTGAAAGATGCTGAGAAGTTTTTAAGATTTTCATATTCTGTCCTTGCACCTAAGATACATGAAGACTAAGAATGAGTGAATCACTCGAATGTAAATTTAGAATCCGAAGAAGTCGAACACAAAAAGGAGCACCAATACAGTAAGCGCCATGAGTTTATACGTCACTGTGTGTCTTGTCATCGTCCAAGAAGTTGATTCTCACACGATGCTCTCGCATGACACTGCTGAAAATCAATCGGTAACGCATGCAAGACCCGACTCGTTGGTTGACCGAAAAGCATGAGATGATCATACAGATTGTAGCTTTCCCGAGGGTTGGACACGCTGATCTTACATGTTCCGCCTCGGCCGAGAGAAAAGGTCAGTCATAAAAATATGTGGATTTGGTCCACGTTGGACGAGTGACGTGTGTGCTTGAACTGAGTTCTGTAGCCGAATTGTTGCACACATCAATACTCTAATGGACAGTGGGTAAATAATTTATACCGGCACTGATCTGCTAAAAGTCCTAAATCAAATTAAGCATTTTTAATATGCCATCACCAATTTAGTCAAAAAATAAAAGAAAAATCCGCACATGATCCTTACCGGACCAGTATAACACTAGGCAAAAGTTCAATTAAAGGTACTAAGACAATTAAATTAGGCATCTTGCCGCATTTAATTAGGATAAGAAAAATGGATCCGAAAGTTCTCTAAAAGTACCTCCAATATATGCGCTCATCATCACAGCCGTCCGTCCGATGCGAACGGACGGCTGAGATAAAACGAAGGTTAGAGTATCCCGATCCAAGCAAATGAAGTCAATGGAACTCTGGCCCTTCTCAAGTGGGGCATACATTGGTACGAATACGAGATGCAGCAGAGCAGAGCACATAAACCAAACCGAGATTTTCCCCAAGATAAGAGGGTAAAATGTACTGAGAAAGGAATATCCTAAGCACCTAGGGAACATTATCAACTAAAATTTAAGAAATGGAAGGACTTTCTCGGCCCAAAGAGGACGACGCTAGTGACCATGCAAGGCCCACTCCTTACCAGATTATCTATCCATCTCTTCTGACCTTGACACTTTGAATGTCCACATCATGATCACATTCACATATCAATTGATTTTTTAATCTTATTGACCACCATGATTGGATCAAGATTTGCAGATACAGTAACTTTATCTAATTACACATTAGTTTAATCAAACGGGGGTAAATCCCAACAACCTTCTACGATTTGACGAACCCAGAAGAGTTCATCATCTTGCACCCAAAATGCAGACAAAATTTGAAGAAAAAGAAACAAGAAGATTTGGCTTCATCCGTGTATCAGCAGAGGAGGAGGATTATGAAGGAACAAAAAGGAAAAGAGAAGAACGCTCCTTTCAGAGAGATACCCACGTTCAGAAAAGAAAAATCAAGCAAACGAATCAGAAACAGGGAAAAACAGAGACTGTTCTCGTCAGAATCATAACGAAATACAGCAAAAAAGGGGGGCAAACCGAAAAATTACCCGAGAAGCTGTTCTTGAAGGAACGATTGGAGTGACCGAGTCAAGAAAGCATTGCAGATTACGCTGACTACACCCTCTAGAAAACGCCATCGAAGCTTCCAAATATAAGTTACCCCCTCAAACCCCCAACACGAAGACCGAAGGCGGTCACTCCGACGGAACTCGACAGAGGCAAAGGCAGGAGCAGGAGTTGAGAGAATCAGCGGAACTGACGACTTCGACACACACCCAAATGACCTTTCACCATCGTGCTTGTCCCGAGAAAGGCATGTGCTTCAAGAAGCAAGGAAATAAAGGAAAGGGATAACTTCCATATTTGCAGAAGCACAAAAAGTGATGCAATCCGAAAACGGGGGGGGATCCCGAAAAGGGAAATTAAAGAAGATATCGGGAATCAAGGGGGGGGGGGGGGGGGGGGGGGGGGGGGGTGGCGGAGGATCACAGAAAGGCACACTTCATCTTACAGAATGTCGAGAGGAGAACAAAAACTAATGAACATCCCCACGCAGAGTCCTATAAATACAGAGCCATCGAAAAGCATCAATGATGTGTCTCGTAATGGGGAGTAATAACACATATCTGACTTTATTAATCGCCCGGGATCAGTTAATGGAAGCAGAGGAGAGAGATGTAGCGAAACGCTTGACGCTGACTAAGCACGTAGAGAGAGAGAGAGAGAGAGAGAGAGATTAAGAAGTGGCAATCAACGAGAAACGGATGAGGGAAAAAGGGTGGGCTTTTCAAGGCTTTGGATTTTTTAAAAATCGGATCTTTGGTTACGTTCTGCGTGCTCTCTGCATATTTATTCAGCGAATTGAGGGAGAAAGAGAGAGAGAGAGAGGGGGGAATGGTGTCGGAGCCGTGAGAGTTCGCTTCGCCGCGTGTTGAGGGAGGCAGTGTGAGCCCCAGGAGGAAGAGCAGAGCTTTCTCTCGTCGTATCTGTTTTTCCTTTTTTTTTTTCCTTTTTTTTTTGTCGGCGTCATGGGTTTTTTTGGGTTTCGATATTGGCGCTGTCAAGTGTCAAGGGGTTTTTCAGCAAAAGCCGGACCACTAACTTTTATTCGAGTTCTGGGACCCAAGAAAAAACAAAAACTTACGTACGAGGACAATTTGGGTCGCATTAGCTCAAAACGACGCCGTTCTTCTTTTTCGCAAAGAGAGATAGAGAGAGCGCGACGTCGTTTAATGCGACGACTTTAGGTTTATCCTCGATGCCATACCGGGGTCCGGTGCAACATTAATCGTGGGTGAAAGTCGATTCCTTTCTTTTGTGGGAAAAAAACTACCATGTGATAATAGTGGGATAGTAAGCACAGGCTTCTTTAAATCGAGATCATATAGTTTGTTCGATGCAAAATCATCTGCTTGTCATTGGATTTGGATGTGTTGTCGATCAGAGGTTTCTTGAATATCATCATATTTCCATGTCAAATACGGATCTGATCGACAGCTTGAGAATCCTCTCGATTCCTCGTATTAGACCTCGATATTCGATCGATGGACTTGAAGAAGAACCTCACAAGAAAAGCGTTTCGATCGAAATTGAACATTCAACCTTTCTGGGAGCCGACCACGGTAACTAAATTATATTTGAATGATGAGCCCCGTTTCCCCGTTATAGAATCGAGCGATTCAAGACCCGATCGTTTGTATAGTGATTACTCCGCGGAAAAAAGCAATCTCAATAAAAATAATATCGCACGTGTGCATTGTAAAATCGATCTTAAAGTAGAATCGTATTCGAGAAAAAGTCATATGGTCAATATTTTGTAAACTAATTTCTCAAGAAGAATATTTCCCGCCCTATGAAATCACCCGACAAACAATCTCAATAAAAATAAGATCGCACGTGTACTTTGTAGAATCGATCTTAAAATCGGGATTTGTATGAATATTCGAATGAAAAGTCATCGTAAACTAATCTCTGAAAAAACCGAATATTTCCCGCTTGGCCTTGCTCACGAGGGTAATTTTGTCAATTCACTTCCATTTGTATCTGTTCGCATTTATTACGCTCGATTTGGCCGTATCCCGGAATCGAGACGCACGTGTCGAATTCGCTTGCCTCTTCGATTTCCCCCTCGTGAAGTCACGTGGCCTCTCCTTTGGAACTATCTTCCCCTCTTCAGCCGCTCGCGCTCCCGATTTTCTCTTCTTCTTTTTTTTTCCTTTTTTTAAGGACAGCGACAGCACGAGGGAGTGTTCGGACCATCGAGAACCAACGGTGGGCCAGAGCTGCGTTCGTTTTGTTCCCTGATTCGATAGACACAATTTTTATCTTATCACAATCTAATTTGTATGCGGTCCCCCAAAAACGTGTTTGTCGTGGAACGATTTGATTATCCGTCATCCAAACATCGTAAAGTTGTAAAATAATTTTTCGAGAATAATTTCCCTAAAACACTTTTTTCTTATGACAAATGAACCCTAATTAGGAACTTGGATTGATATCCGGAAAATAATAAGTTCGGATGTTGAGGGAAACGATATCCCTCTTTAACAATAAGGAAATCACTTTTTCTAAACCTCCCGTGGAATATATTTTCCTTGATAACCAAGTTTTGTCGGGGGGAGGGGGGGCCCGCAGTTTGGAGTTGTGCCCATGAATAGCTACGGTTATATGTAATCTTTTTTTTTTCTTTCTTTTGTAATCGAGAGTTGCAACATAGAGGCGAGAGGTTATATTTGAACCATCTCGCCGATGTAATTCTTCTTTAGGATAAATATTGTGTCTTGATTTCTCTTTATCGCTTTTATGCTATGAGTCGTTTGTGTCAGTAATTTTCAGTGAAACAATCGATTCGTTAAATTGTAAATTCACGCTTTACAGACATCAGTTTAACGCCTTCATCTCTCGCGCTACCACGTGGTTTTTCATGATTTTTTATTTTTTTCGGAGAGGGACAAATTTGTTTAAAGAGGTTTGGCGCATGACCTAATGATTTTGAAAAAATTATTTCCGTAAGTACTCACGAGACTTGGTACGAAATACAAATAATTGCGACGAACTATATGGTTTAAACGAGACACGAAAAGTCCAAGGTAATTTTTCTCTCTTTATCTTTTATTGTATCGTGAACTAAATTTAACTGGGTCATTTTCGTATACAAAACGACTCGATGAATAGCTTAATTAATCGATTAACAAAAATTCGAAGTTTTTTTCTTTTTAACAAAAGCCCTTCGTTTCGGTCATAGAAAGTTCCTATATTTGTGTGTTACATGTATGTGAAAAGGATATATGCAATAAATCGGGAACAATTGCAACCATTGAGAGTTTGTGTCGCTTAACACCACGTCATCGTTCCGAGATAAAGAACACAAATACCTTCCAGGCTAAATCGCATGGATACCAAAAATAACTATTTAAAACATTTCGTAAAATCACATTTTCACAAAGTATTTGAATTATGGATTGGCGAAAGGAAACGGAAATAATCGACGAAATTTGACACTATTTTCGTAAGATAATACTCGACATAGAAAATAGTCAAATTTTACAACAGCATGAGATACTTTCAAATGAGGGTATAGTAGTAATTTTGGGGGGAGGCGGATATCCAAACTCGAAAATTGATTTTATATTTCGCATCGGATATGGACGACGCATATGTGGTGGAGCCCAATTAACCTTTCAAAGGTTGACAAAGGAATCGAGTGTGGCCGAACAGATCAACGGTTGGGATGGTCTGGAAACGGAACTGGAACACGTGTGCTGAGCAGAGGACCCCTCGTCCCCATATTTGGATATGATATGGGCCTTCCCTGCTTATGAGTCCGAACCTCTTTCCCTTGGGCTTTGATACGGTTTTCTTTTGGGATATCTACACTAAGGTTGCGTTTGGTAACGATTTCTGGAATGTGTTTCTGTTCCAAAAGTGTTCCCAGAATACTTTTGGAACAGAAACGCTTTTGGCAAAAAAATGTTTCAAAAGTGTTCCGAAGAACACTTAAAAAAAAAAGAACACTTTCGTCCTAAAAAAAAGAAACAGAAAAAAGATGCTTTTTTGTTTCTGAAACACTTTTGCTCCTAACGCTCCTTGGTGGCCGCCCGGCTCGCAGGCCGCGGCCGCCACCGCCGTCGATCACTCCTTTTAGTGAGAAAAGTGTTTTTTTTTACTTACCAAACATGTTTCTGTTCCCAAAAATCGTAGCCGGGAACACAAACACAAAAAATGTTTATGTTCCAAATATGTTCTCAAGAACAGAAACGTTACCAAACGCAGCCTAAGGCTCTGTATGGCAGTGTTCCCCTTTTTTGTTTCTATTCCTCAGTGTTTCTGTTCCAGGATGATTTTTTGAGAATCAGAACGCGTTTGGTAACTGCTAAAATTTTTGTTCCAGGAATAGAAAAGCATTTGGTAACTGCATAAAATTTTCGTTCCCAATTTGTATTTAAATTAAATAATTATATAATCATATTTGATGACAAAGAAAAGAGAAAATAATTAAATCAAATAGTGATTAAGAAAAAGAAACGAAAAAATAAAAAAGAGTTGCGAAAAAGAAAGTTAATCTTTTTTAGATCTAAAAATACCATCTTGAAGAGGAAATTGAAATAAAAATATCAACTATCTTTGTGTGTTTTTCTGACCACGAATGATATTTTTCTAATTTTTTTGGCTATTTCATAATTAAATAAATTTAAAAAAAATAAAAAAAATATGAAAAAAAATTAATTCAAAATTGGTTCCTAAGGCTAGGCCAATGTTTTCAAAGTTGATTTTGTAATTTTTATGATTTTTTGTTATTTTAAAAATAAAAATAATTATAATTATAATTATAATTATAAATCAGGTTTCAACAAGAACTGAAAGTATCGAGGAAAAATTCATAGAAGTATATCGTGGAAAATAATGATTCTCAAAATTGTTCTGAAACACAAGAACCAACTTTTTTTTGTTCTGAAAAGTGGTCCAAAAGTGTTCTCGGGAACAGAATCAGAATCATAAGTATTTGTATTACCAAACATGTTTCTGTTCTTTACTGTTTTCGAAAATAGAAACAGAGAAATGGGAACACTGCCAACCAGACCCTAGTTTCTGCATGGCAGAGTTCCCGTTTCTTGTTTCTGTTCATCTGTTTCTGTTCCTTAGTGTTTCTGTTCCTAGATGATTTTTTGAGAATCAGAACGCGTTTGGTAACTGCTAAAATTTTTATTCCAATAACATAATCGCATTTGGTAACTGCATAAAATTTTCGTTCCCAATTTTCATTTAAATTAAATAATTATATAATCATATTTGATGACAAAGAAAAGAGAAAATAATTAAATCAAATAGTGATTAAGAAACTGAAACTAAAAAATAAAAAAGAGTTGAGAAAAAGAAAGTTAATCTTTTTTAGATTTAAAAATACCATCTTGAAGAGAAAATTGAAATAAAAATATCAACTATCTTTGTGTATTTTTCTGATCACGAATGATATTTTTGTAATTTTTTGGGTATTTTATAATTAAATAAATTTAAAAATATGAAAAATATTTTTAATTCAAAATTGGTTCCTAAGGGCTAAGCCAAGGCTTTCAAAGTTGATTTTGTAATTTTTATATTTTTTTGTTATTTTTAAATTAATTTTGAAAATATAAATAAATATAATTATAATTATAAACCAGGTTTCAACAAGAACTGAAGGTATCGAGGAAAAATTCATAGAAGTATATTGTGAAAAACAGTAATCTGCAAAAGTGTTCCGGAGCACAAAAATCAACTTTTTTTTTCTGAAAAGTGGTCCAAAAATAGAATCAGAATCATAATTATTTGTATTACCAAACATGTTTCTGTTCTTTACTGTTCCCCGGCAACAGAAACAGAGAAACGAGAACACTGCTATGCAGACCCTCAAAGTCCAGAAACTTGCAAACGTGTAATTGAATCTTAAAGCTTACAAATTAAGACTTAAAACTTGTTAAATGGGTGCAATCGAATCCCTTTTAGTTAACTTCGTCAAATTCGACTAACAGAAAATGCCGACATAGTTTTTTTAAAAAAATATTTTATCTCTCCTACGTGGTTTTGGTGTGGCTAAAACAACATTTTGGCAAAACCTGATCTCTAATATTTTTTTCATTTGAATTTAATTAAAAAAGTAAGCTAGAAAAAGAAAAGAAATAGAAGCAATAACATCGAGAATTATGTGGTGAGAGGGAGCCCTTGCCACCCCTACCCACCACCTAGGAAGTATCGACACTCTTCAGAGGTTTTCGTATCGTGTTCAACATTCTTCGATACTCTGATACTCTCCGACATAACAAAGACACGCCAATGACACGCGCATCTAAGATTTCGACATACCATTTCGATACTCACAGTGTCAATTTTAAGTATTTCATCAAATTAGGTTTGAGATATAAATTTATCAGAAATAAATATATTTAAATCATATACCTAGTCACCCTAATGTTAACATACCCAGCAAGCCCAAAAAAACCTAATCGTAAATCTCTAACAGAAGAAGAATAAGAAGAAACTCACCATTGACATTTTATACATGCATGATAAATACAACATGTTGAAATTCTCTATTTTTGAGAAATGATATATCGGCATGTCATGTCGCGTGTCTTGTGCCAATGTCAATGCTATTTAGCTACCATCGTTGGCCCTTCCAAGTGGTGGTGGCGAAATGGTCAGTGTGGGTCGCCAGCCCCTAAGGGTTCGATGACAATTGTATATCGCGGGTGAGGGCCGCCAGTCCGGCAACCCTCAGTGACCAGTTTCCCATCATCGCCATGCTGCTGCTTCTTGTTCTTCTTCTTAGGGTGCGCATGAAAATCATTCATGTCCAGAAATAATTTCTTGGAACAATTTTTTTTTTCTATTTCTGTTTCTGGATGAATTTTTGAGGAAAAAAACGCGCTTGATAACGGCATAAAATTTTTTATCCTAGAATAAAAATTTGTTTAACAACAGTTGAAAATTTTTACTTCTTAAAAATGTGGCCGTCCGGCAGTGGGGGGCGGCAGCGGTCGATAGGGTGCGACCGATGAGGTTGGTCGTCGATGGAGATTTCTATTTCTATTTCTTGGAGAAGTATCTTTTTTTGTTTCTCATTTCTGTTTCAAATCTATTTCAGTTTCTCAAAGTTATTCCAGAAATAGAAAAGTAGAATTGTGTTACCAAACGAGTTTCTGTTCCAAACCTATTCCAGAATTTCTGGATGGTTTTCTTTCGCACCCATTTTAGTTTTTAGCTTGTTTTTTGAAATATAAAAAAGTTATGTCAACATTTTTTGTTAGCCAAATTTGAGGGAGTTAATGGAAGGACTCGATTGTCCTCATTTGACAAATTTTAGTACTTGATTGCAATTTTTGCAAGTTTTAGGACTAAATAACACTTTCGCGATAAGTTTTGGGGAAAATTTCAAATAAAGGCTTGAGGAGCTTTTATTTTCTCAAATAAGGACCTGAAATTAATCTCGTTTCAAATAAGGGTCTGGAGTTTTTTTTTGTTTTGTTTCAAAAGAGGGCCTGAGCAAGGGTATTTTTGTCATTTCATTTTTATATTTTTTTATTTCTGTATTTTTTTTCTTTTGTTTCGCCTGTTTATCTATCGAAGCACTGTTCATCGTCTCTTTACAGAGAGAACTCAAATGACTCACGATTGTCAGCCAATTGAACGCCATCCATTATGCCCCTACAAGTCCTAAACTCAACTTCTTGAAGACCCTTCAAGCACCTACCCAATGATGCATAAGACCCTCCATCGCCGATCCCTTCGCAACCATTCAACTGCAATTTCCTCAGCTTCATGCAGCTCCTCCATAGCCAACTAACTCCCTAGTCGTCACCACAAACCCCAGATAAGCGTAGGCTCTCAAGCCCTAATTCAGCCTCAAACTCCACACTTTCGAGAACCCCATAATCACCGTTTCCCCGAAACTCGCCCTCCACGTAATCCCTGGACAAGACCAGCACTGAGATCTCCTTCAGAGAAGGCAAACTAACGATCCAATTGAAACCCAGTGGCCTCGAGAGAGAAACGGTGAGGTGGGTCATGTGGCTGCAGGTTCTCAAGAGAGAGAGCAGAGAGAAATCGGAGAACGGATCGGCCAAGAACTTGAGGCTCCTGAGCCGTGCGCAATGAGAGCAGAGCAAGAGAAGGAGGTTGTCGGAGAAGGTCCTGGAGGAAGGGTCGGAGGAGAGGACGAGAGAGGGAGGAGACTGAAGGTTAGTTGGAGAGGAGGGAGGAGAGGCCGGGGATGAGGGCGGTGCTCGAGGCGAGACGGAGAGAGAGGGCGGTCCTGGACTCGCGGTAGAGGCAGAGCCACCGCTTGGAGACCAAAGGCACCGAAGAAGACGGCGGCACTTGTGACGACGACGGTAGACGGATGACGATTTCTTGGAGAAGCTCATCGCACAATCGTGGTCCATGTTCCTGTGACTCTCTGCTCTCTCACCCCTCTCTACTTCTTCTTCAGTTGGGTTCTCTGTTTCAAGGGAAAAATTTCGAGGCTACTACAAGAATCTTTGCCTCTCTTTCTGTTCCTTGTGGAGAGAGAGAGAGAGAGAGAGAGAGAGAGAGAGAAAGAGAGAGAGAGAGATTGATTAAGTGAGATGGAGGATAGGGAAGAGATAGATGGAATTTGATTGAAGAGATCGTAAAAAAAGACAATATGAACTGAAGAAACGTCCACCTCGAAATTAAATTTTCTTTTCTACGTTGAAAGCTGAGGACTTTGCAGATGACTTGAAGCTTCGGTTGACATTTAGGTTGTCTCTATAAAAGAGATGATGAACAGTGCCCTGGATGGAAGAAGATGAACAGTGCTTTCGAGAGGTATACAGGCGACGGTCTAGGCGAAACAACAGAAAAAAATAGAAATGAAAAAAAAGAAAATACAAAAGGAAAAGTAAAAAGTAGGGAATTTTTTTAAAAAAAATCAAAATAAAAGAATGACGAAAATGCCCTTATGCCAAGCCCTTTTTGAAACTTTTTGGCCACCTTTGGCCCTCATTTGAAACATACTATGTCACTTCAGGCCTTCATTTGAAACAAAGTTCACTCGGGGCCCTTAATTGAAAAAACAAAAGGACTTGAGACCATTTTTTGAAATTTTCCCTAAGTTTTGGGACTTTCGATGAACATATCTCGTTTTCTTTTTTGTCATGTGGTGTTTACATCAAACTAAGGCAACATTTGTTTCGTGGAAAATAAATAATTTTTTTTTTAAAAAAATCTACAGATGATCATTTGTACCGATTATGAAGTTGAATGAACGGTCTTTTCATCTTCACGAAAAATTTTGAGTGTAAATTGTTATTGATAATTTTTTCATTCTAATTAATTATTTTAAGTGATATTAACAATCAATTTTAGAAAATATTTTTCCTTATGTTCATTTTCCATGAAACAGGCGGAGTCTAAAGCTTAAGCAAACATGAAAGAGTAAAAGTCACCAAACACCCTAAACTATACTTATCGTAAAACATTTACCCTATTTTTTTTCTAATGGAAAAAAATACCAAAATTGTACTTACGTGACACTCTCCGTCAAAATTTCATCCATGAGAATTGTTATAAATCTTCCCACATGGATGACTGAAACCAAAGGGTATTGAGATGATGCTCACGTGGCTTAAGTGAAATGAAAACGACATCTTTTTTTTTTTTTTGAAAATCATCTAGTGGAACCTCGACGGAGGGCAAATGCATCACGTAAGTACATGTACGGGGTTTTTTATGTCATAAAAAATGTGGTGAGCGTGCTACAGTGGCATGGTTTGGGGGTTTTTTTTTATGTGATAAAAAAAAAATTCAAGGTGAATGTATCACAACCAACATAGATTGAGAGTTTTTTTTTTTTTTTTTTGGGGGAGGGTGGGTGTTGCTTTTTCTTAGCAAGAAATATCTGCATTTCGAAGTGTCCAGCCCAAATTTACCATTCTAGCCTCTAGATTTCGTAATTTGAATTCACTTGGCGATGGAGTAGAGGGGCAAGCTCGACTTCTTCCATTTTGCGGTTACGCTGGCAATCGTCAATATGTTTAGCTAACTGCAACACTTTTCTCGGAACTGTTTGATGTAGAGAGGAATCGGGAGACAGATTATGTTTCGATTTGTAACTACACACATTAAACTTTCCGACCTTACATTTGTTAGATGGTTTGTTTGTTAAACAAGTAAAGTGGTGCCCTTCTTCCTCCTTCCACAGCGTGGGCCAATACACCTAGTGAGAAGCTATTCTAGTATATATTTCAAAAGTAGATAATGGGCTAAGTGGGATGGAGCCCGGACCCAACAATATGTCAATACCCTTGTGTGGGCGCGCGAATAATTACGCGATCGCGGATTATTAGAATTGACACTAATTAACGATTATTACTTTTATTTATTAAATTTAAAATTTAATAAAAAACAAGAATTACCCTGTGGTGTCCTAACGACACAATGCGGCTGTTCATAAAGGAGTTGCAGTTATTTTTATTTATTTATTATTATTTTTTTGTTTCCAATTTTTTTATTTTACCAAACAGTTGCCAGGCGCTTTTACAACTTTTGAAAGGTTGCAATTTTTCAGACATGACGGTTTTCGAAAATGAAGAGTTGTATCCGAATTACCTATTTTTCGGACATGAAGAGTTGTGTCTAAATTTACTTTTTTCGTATACGAGCAGGTGCGTTCTTTTCAGTATTGAAATTTTCTTTTTCGGAATAATATTTCTGTTCACAAACTCATTTGTTACAATTTTTGTTTAATATATCATTAATTTCATCAACTTCCATTTTACTTTCCTTAAAAAAATACAGCCATTGTTTTTTTTTGTTGGGGTAAAAAAAGTACAACCATTATTTTTAATGTTTCCCTTTAAGAATTTTTGGAGAAATATTAAAATTGCTTTTATATTCTCATTTCGAGACTTTGTTGTAATTATAAGGATTTTTATCAGTAACCATTAGTAACGATGTGGGACAAATTATTTTTTTAAAGAGAGCGAATTCAGGCCTCAAGGTCTTATTTTTTTGAACATGATAGTAATCTCGATTAAGCATGTCGCTAGTGGTAGTCATGCATGTGCATGTCTTTTTAGTGTACATCTTTTTTTTTTCTTCCTGTGATGAAATGACAAGAGATTATGAGTATTGCGTGCGAAGGAAATAGTGAGAAAAGGTAAGAGAATAATGACTCTGTCTATTTCACGAAAAAATGATTGGTCTGAAAAATAATCTCCTGAAAAAGATTGCTCGTATGGCTTAAGATATATAATTAACCAATAAAAAATATCCGCGTCATCGGCACTCATTCTAAACATTTTTCGTGGACGGCGAAAATATTTTTCGTTTATTCATTTTTACGAACAACATAAGCCATCATTTGCAAGAAAATATTTTCTAATTCATTCGTTTTCCGTAGAAACAAACGGAGTGTAACATTGAGAATGCAACGAACTCTACACTTTTGATCATGTGTTTTAGCTATCTATTTCAAAAAAATAATAATAATAATCGTCTCGCTCTTGGCCGTATCATAGTCATGGACCATCGCATACAGTTGAGAATTCATTAGTAGGGCCACGACGTACAGATTTTGAATTTGAGGATAATTCCAAAAATCAAATTGCATTCAATCAAACCGGCCACGAAAACGTGGATCAAACCCGATCTATCACGGTCAACATTGGCCCGCGCCGGCCAGTGAGAGGTCACTGTTTAGCGTGTTGTTCTCGCAGCGGCAATCACCTTAACAGGCTCGTTAGGAACCGCATCTTGTCTGAGCCCTCTTGTTCCGAAAACTACTCTCCACCCTCTTGAAATCAAGGTTTGGTGAGAGAGTCTAGTTTGTCCTCGAACCATTCGTCACCGCAAAAAGAGAATCCTTTATGGGATGACATCATATCGCTGAGTTTTTAATTTGTGCAATGTGATCCGTCAACTTT
This sequence comes from Rhodomyrtus psidioides, assembly GCA_021437785.1. NCBI lineage: Eukaryota > Viridiplantae > Streptophyta > Magnoliopsida > Myrtales > Myrtaceae > Rhodomyrtus > Rhodomyrtus psidioides. The sequence continues at coordinate 2,922,894 of JAILYB010000015.1, read as the reverse complement.
GATCCAACGTGCAACGTCGCCCCTAAGCTTTTAATTTATCCAACGTGGTTCTTAAACTATTAGTAAATGTCCAATGTAATCGATAAATAATGTGAAGATGTTTAAAAGTTAACGACCAACATCGTCCATAAGACCAAAGCTCGGAGTCCAAACAAATCAAAAGTTTAGAGACGATAACTAAAGTTTAAAGTACAATTTCAATCGTTTTCCCATCCGATTTCGATACCATTCATGAATCGCTCGGCCCGATCCATGAGGGCCAATCTCTCGAAAGAGATGACGCAGAGAGAAGCGAACTTGGAAAATAATTCCAAAGAATACTCGAAAATTTGATTGAATGGTAGAATGATAATGTGTAGATTACAAAGGCGAACGTCTTATATATAGAGATATGACTCTTTTAGGGAATAGAATCACTAAAGATAATATAATCAAACGGATTTGAAATAAAATATCACGATTATCTATATCGCTAAAATTCTTAGAATAGAAAAATACCTAAACTCTATCTAAAATCGTAATATTACTTTTCCCAAAAATTATACGCTAGTTGTCCTACATCATTTCTCATCTTCTTCAGAAGAACTCGTCCTCGAGTTCATTGCGCCTGGGTTTGCTTTTTCCTATACTTCCAATGTCTCTCTGTCTTCTGCTTCCTCTTCCGACCCCTTTTCCAAACTTCCACAGCAGAGTTGTCCTCATTATATTGCGACTCTGTTGCACTCTCCCGAAGATTTTGCACAGCCATTGGAACCAATTTTTTCTTCCTTGCATTTGGACTTGCAAACAGTTCTGCCACTTTTTCTAGCATTTTCCTTTCTTTATTGGCAGCACATTCTTCAAAATTTTTCTCAAGTTCAGACAGATTTTGATCATTTACAATTTGTGCATCTTCCACGAACTGGTTCAGCTTGGTCGCATGCATGTCCAGAGGCTCAAAGAAGTTGACTGTGATTTTAGAAATTGACCTTGTAGTTTCCTTCGCTCTTGCGTGCGCCTTGCGTTGTTGCTGCGCATACGATATCAGCATCTCATCTTGCTTGAGAAGACTATGATGAAGCTCTTTTAGTAACGTATCAGCATCTCCTCTTGCTTGAGACACGTCCCGGATCGAGCCCTTAACATTCTGGGCATCCTCGTGTTCTAGACTTGGTTTCTCAACGGAAGTCTCGGCTTCAGGAACGATCTCCGGGTCCTTTTGCTCCGTCTCTCCTTCCACCCTCGGTTCCTCCTCTAGTTTCTCGAAAATCTGGTCTTTGCCTTTTGGTTCGCCGGTTTGGAGGGCTTCGGAGGCCATGGCAAGAGATTGGGGAAAAGAAGTGAAATTAATCCTAGCCATCGGCTCATCCATCGGCTTCTCCTTGTATGCGGCGAAATCCCAGTGCATCTGCGTCGCCGCCTGGGGAACGGTTCCAAGGACGACCTCACCGCCCTTCACCGACACTCTTGTTCATAGTCAAGTGGAAAGAAACGTACCTTTAACATTCGTTTCATCCGTCTCCACGTCCGGATAGGAGTTTTTCCTTGACGGCGTCGGGATATTTGTGTCTGCTCCCACCAAGCTAAAGCGTCGCGCCTCAAATTTCTCGCCACGAATTCTACTTGGTCTTCCTCATCGATCTCCATGGCTTCAAAGAACTCTTCAACATCCCAGAGCCACTCCACAAAGTCTTCGATATCTGAATTGCCATTGAAGGTAGAGATATCAACATTCAATTGATATTGTTCAGGATATCGTCGGTATCCTACATATCGTCGACCTCCACAAACATGCTCATCTTGGAATCCACTATATCTGCGACCTCCTCGAATAGGCATGTCCTGGAAATCTTCTTCAAAATCCTCAACATAGGCTTGTCGCCTTTGTCGGTGATGTCGGTGATTTTCCCCACAATCCATAGCTACTTCGGGATCACAAGCGACAGAAATTCGCTTGGCTAAAAGCACGCCGGGTATGGGGTTTGTGGACAAACGTTGTATGGCTTCAAGGAATTCTTGAAACCTCCGATCGGTTTGACCCACGAATCGATTGAACTCAGCTCGTGTATAGACTCGTTTTCACGGCCCTCAGCTACAGGGAGATTGATATTCACGTTATGAGTTATAGTCACAGGAGAAACCTGCTCTGATACCAAATGACGTTGAGAGAAGCGAATTTGGAAAATAATTCCAAAGAATACTCCAAAATTTGATTGAATGATAGAATGATAATGTGTAGATTACAAAGGCGAACGTCCTATATATAGAGATAGGACTCATTTAGGGAATAGAATCACTAAAGATAATATTATCAAAATCATATCTAAGCTAATATAATCAAACAGAATTGAAATCAAATATCGCGATTATCTATATCGCTAAAATTCTTAGAATGGAAAAATACCTAAACTCTATCTAAAATCGTAATATTGCTTTTCCCAAAATTATATGCTAGTTGTCCTACATCAAGAGAGCACTGTAAAATGGTAACAATTGAGGAGTACAACCTTGTTTATCGCAGAACACGAAGAGCGATGAAACGAAGGCTTTCGTTTTGTACGCTTCTATCTCTAAAGGGCGAGGGTGGTCTCTACACCCTTACGAGGTAGTGACGAGCTTGTCTACGAAGCTTTGCCCCTTGCTTTACAGAGATATTTCGACGATTGGCTGAACGAACAAGTTAAATTCGAAGATCATTCGGTAGCTGTCTCTTCGATTCGACATGAGACTCGATAAGGTATATATGTGTTAAGTTTTCAAGAAACTAACATATAACGGGACTCTCATTTTTTTTTCTTCTTTATTATTTTTTCTTAAAATGATGATTTTTGAGCCACATGGCTCCTCTTAATTAGGGGTGGGGATCACTTGCCTTAAAAGCAGGTGACTTAGGGCCTGTATGGATCGTAGCCAGGGAAACTGTTTCTGTTCCAAAAGTGTTCAGAGAACACTTTTGGAACAGAAACGCGTATGGTGCAAAAATGTTCCAAAAGTGTTCTGCGGAACACTTTTGTGCCAGAGAACACTTTTGAAGTAACAAAAAAAAACTTGCTCCTGAGTTTTGGAACAATTTTGGAACCACCACCCATCGCCGCCGACGCGGCCCTCACCCGCCGGTCGCCAGCCGCCGCCAGCCCTCGGTCGCTTGTCGGCCGCCCCCGACCCCCGATCGCTGGTTGCCGGTCGTCCGCTGTCGGCCGCCGGCGGAAAAAAAAGTATTTTTTTTTTGTACTTACCAAACGCATTTTTTTCCCAAAAATCATAGTCGGGAATAGAAATACAAAAAAGTGCTTCTGTTCAAAAAATGCTCCAAGGAACAAAAACGTTACCATACGCAGTCTTACCCACCTCCCACCCTTGATATGGGGTGACCCCCTATATTAAGGGTAGGGACTATGATGGACCGATACGCCTATATGGCCTGCGTATCGGTGTCGGGCGCGTATCGGACACCGATACGCGTCCGACACGGCCGGATACGCGTCCGATACGTGGTCAACGCGTATCGGAATTCCGACACCAGTCAGCGCTTCCGATACGCGTCTGATACGCGTGTCGGACATGTCGCGAGACACAAAGGAGAGAGAGAAATCGCGTCCATATTCGGATTGATGAAGCGGAGCGGAGGAGACCCATGTCTTCGAACGCGTCCAGAGTCTTCTCAGAGAGCGAGGCGTCGGAGTAGAGGAGACCCATGTCTTCGATCGCGTCCAGAGTCTTCTCAGAGAGCGAGGCGTCGGACTGATGAAGCCGACGAGAAATCGCGTCCATCTTCGGGCTGATGAAGCGAAGCGGAGGAGACCCATGTCTTGACAGGCTGGTCAGAATCGGGAGGGGGAGGTGGAGAGCCAAGAGGGCGAGATTCGCGAGACACAGAGGAGAGAGAGAGAGAAATCGCGTCCATTTTCAGACTGATGAAGCGGAGCGAAGGAGACCCATATCTTGAGTCCTTGACAGACTGGTCGAAATCGAGAGGGGGAGGTGGAGAGCCAAGAGTGCGTCGGGCGAGAGTCGCGATTGCAAGACACAGAGGGGGGAGAGAGGAGAGATATTTTCAAAAAAGCAAAGAGAGAATGGGGAACAGCTCAGAGAGAGGTTCGTGATGATAGATAGCTTCACGTTTCCCCTACCCTAATTCGTGATTGACCGGTGAATAGTGAAATGATCTAGACAAAAATCTTGGCTCTTGCGCTTCTTTGTCTTGTCCAGAATCCACATGTGAGGAAGTTGCAAAAATTTATGTTTCAAAAAAAAAAAATCAGCCAAATTATTCGAAATGGTTCTACAGTGAGTACTCACAGTGGGTAGGCACAGTCAACAGTGTCATTGCAAACTAAAGTAATTATGTGTTTACGTTTTATTAGAATGCTTTTGTTTTGTATTTTTTTTGTCCATTTGGCCAGCTTTAATTACATGAAAATTTATTAATCGCTCTTGATTAATTTATCTTCCCTCCAAAATACATAAATTTCGAAAAGATGTTCTGATTTTTATTAAGACTTTAGTTGTTCTAAATTAAATTAGAACTATAAAAAGAAATGCAATTCGATATTCATCTTATTTATTTTTTATATTTAAAATAAATATATTTAATACGACGTGTCCCCGACGTGTCGGATTTTTCTATTTTTGAGAAATGACGTATCGACGTGTCGTGTCGGTGTCGGTATCGGTATCGGTATCGGTATCGGTGCAATCTAGGGTAGGGATCCCCCTGCCTTAAAAAAAAAAAATAAGGCAGGGGATCCGGGTCCCTTGATTAGGACGGACGATGGTGTGTAACACTGGGGCGCACGTTGCATGTTTGTTTGGACTAGACCACGAGAGCGACAATCGATAAGTAACGACAAAAGACATCCTGTACCATCTGAAGAGCGGCGACGTGGCAGCATCGTGGGGGTCTTGATCGGGATACGGGACAAATCTACGCCGTTGAAGTGTCCACGGAGCATTGAACAGCTTACGGGAGGTTTCGCCAACCCCATCTAAACATTGAACCCCGCGAGTTCGACTACCAAACCGAAAACTATGTAACATTATTACGTGACGACACATATGACGCAAGAGTCGGCCTCCCTCCCATGAGCCGAGGAGATACTGAGTGGGGCCGAAGAGAGAGATAGACGGTGGGGCGCACTGGGGCCGCCCCACCCGAGACCTCCTCCCCATGGGAAAGAGTCCGCCATCCATCTGATTTTGTCTTAATTTATGGCTAGATGTTGAAGGCCGCTAATCTAATCTACTCCTCATCATGATCTCCCGCTCTCGAAGAGAATTGCGTTTTAGCGGTTTGAACGGACGGCGGGTCGGCGTACTCGATCCCAAGCATTTCTCACGCACATACCCCCGCAACCAAACAAATACCACAGATCAAGAACGTCCCGGGGACAAAAGAGAGATACCCACGAAGTATTTAGGCTGCGTATGGTAGCGTTTCTGTTCTAGGGAGCATTTTTTGAACAGAAACATTTTTTTGTGTTTCTGTTCAAAATTACGATTTTTAGGAAAAAAACGCGTTTGGTAATTTAAAAAAAAAACACTTTTTTTAGTCGCCGACCGGCGACCGGAGGTGGGTGACGGCCGGCGGCGACCGGTGGCGACGGCCAGTGACCGGCGACGGCGGCCGGTGGGGGTGGCCAGGGACAGGCGACGGCGGCGGCGGGCGACTGCGACGGGCGACGGCGGCGGGCGACCGGCGCCGGCGGCGGTGGCGGCCGGCGACGGTGGCGGAGGCGGCGGCGGCGGCCGGCGACGGTCGACGGCGACCGCGACCGGCGGCGGCCGGCGACGGCGACCGGCAGGGGCGACGGCGGCCGGCGACCTGCGGCGACGGCCGGCGACCTACGACGGCGGCCGGCGACTTGCGGCGGCCAAAGACCGGCGGCGCCGGCCGGCTGCGGCGGACGGCGGCATGCGGCCGGCGGACGGCGGCCGGCGACGGCGGAAGGTGGCCGGCGGCCGGCGACTGCGGAAGGCGACGGCGAAAGGCGGCTGCCGACCGGCGACGGCGGTTGGCGACCGTCGACGGCCGGCTTTTAGCTAGGCAACGAGTGGTAATCGCATCGGCGAAGATGGATGGTTGTTTCAAAAGTGTTCCAAAATCCCAGAAGCAAGTTTTTTTTGTTCCTTCAAAAGTGTTCCCTGGCACAAAAGTGTTCCACAGAATACTTTCGGAACACTTTTGAACCATACGCGTTTCTACTCCAAAAGTGTTCCCGGAACACTTTTGGAACAGAAACAGTTTCCCCAGCCACCATCCATACGCAGCCTTAGCTTCCAAAGAGGCGCACGAGGTGAGTTAGGACCTGATGGATCAATCAATGGCAGGAGGAGGACATGGTAGGCGCTCGGTTTCTTCAATAGCGGGTGTCGAGGAATAAAGCGGGATGCGAAGCGGTAAAGGAGAGCGAAAGCATGCGTGGCCTCGTAAACAAGGACGCGTCGAGAGTTAAAGCTGAGCTAGAGAAAAGGACGGAGACAGACACAGACAGACGCCCTGTGCGCGCTTGATGATAAAGCTCGCCCAATTTTGGCGACATGGAAGGAAGAGAAAGTCGTCGACGCTGTTTATGCTTCGAGCAGCTGCGGCTGACCTACCAGAATCAATAAGCCGTCGCAGCTCCCGCGCGACACGAATCGACGTGTCGAACGCAGAGAAGGTGGAGTTTCTCTTCACAATTTGTTTCTCGAAGATTCTAGATACGAATGTAATATGGCTAGATTTCTGTGATAAAAAGTACAGTAATTTTCAATTATACCCATTGAGATGATTACAAAAATTGGGACAAAAAAATTGGCATTAATAATCTCTGAATTTTGGTCCAACAGGAAATATGGTTCTCGCACTTTTAATTTGTTCAATGTGATTCATGAACATCAATCCAATGTGTAATGTCGTCCCCGAGCTTTTAAATTATTCAATATAGTCCAAGGTATATGAAAACGTTTTATATTGTCTCTGAACCTGAATTAGTGGAGGGAAAACATTAAACATTTTCATATAACTCATGAGCCAAATCGCGCACGTATAAAAAATTCAAGGTCTATATCAAACAGACTAAAAGTTCGTGAATCATATTCCATATTTGGGTAAGTTTAGGGATCTCTTGAATAAATTAGAAAAAAAAAATCAAAGAACTTAATGCACAGTGGGCCAAAGTTTACGCACCGTTTATGTCGTTGTCCCCACGAAAATGTGATGTTATACGGTGCAAATTTGTTTTGCGACCATGTCTTTTTTTTTTTTTCCCGATTTGCAAGACTCTGTTTGGTTTGGCACCCCAAAATCCACACGAGTTGTTCAATCCGACAGGTCCCATGTAGAATTTGCTGGGCTCACCGGACGTCAGTGGTCCACAAATATTTTTCTCTCTTTCACGTGTGCCCCTCTATTTTGATTATAGAATATATCGCCTCCGATACATATGGATGGTTTTTTCCTCCTTATAAGTTATAATGATTGTTCAGAGTCCCGACCAAAAAAATAATAATAAAATAAAATAAAAAGATTGTCCAGAGTTGTGAAGGTGACATAAATCAATGTTGGATTAGACGTGATCGGCAAAAGTTTAGGATTAGACTTGATTGCATGAAGTGCAGGTTTGATAACGGATTACACTTTTTGAATCAAGATTTAGAACTGAGTTTGATTAAAATTAAAGAGCTCTGATTTATACTCATTCCGCTTATGGGTCTTCAAATATTCTATAATACACTTTTCTCCTTTTGGATTTGAACAAGTTGGAGTACATTGAGAATTAAATACAATGGGAGAAACTCAATTAAGACAATTTGGATAATTCCAATGACAACTTCGAAAATAATAGATGATTGTGCACATGTTGCGCTAGCATGCCCGACAATGTTAGGTGAGCGTGCGAGATTCTAAGGGGGTCAATTTCTTGGGTCTATCAATTTCACCGACGGTGCAATGGTGTAAAAAGATCAATATGGGGGTGGGCCCCCCTTTATCAAGGGTAGGGATCCCCCTGCCTTAAAAAAATAATAATAATGAGACAGGGGATCCGGGTCCCTTGATTAGGACGGACGATGGTGTGTAATATTGGGGCGCACGTTGTATGTTTGTTTTGGACTAGGCCACGAGAGCGACACTCGATAAGTAACGACAAAAGACATCCCGTACCATCTGAAGAGCGGCGACGTGGCAGCATCGTGGGGGTCCTGATCGCGTCCGGATCCCCTGCCAATCTTCCCCCTGTCAAGGTGTGCCCGGGTCAATCGTGGCCGTCCGTTCAATCACGGATTGCCACAATTTGACTTTGAAAAAGTAAAAAATAAAAAATAAATGAACAGTGCAGCCGCAATTTGATGTGATCGTGACCGTCCATGATTGAACGGACGGCCACAATTGATCCGGGCACACCTTGACAGGGGGGAAAGCTTGGCAGGGGATTTGGATCCGTCCTGATCGGGATACGGGACAAATCTACGCCGTTGAAGTGTCCACGGAGCATTGAACAGCTCACGGGAGGTTTCGCCAACCCCATCTAAACATTGAACCCCGCGAGTTCGGCCACCAAACCGAAACCTATGTAACATGTAACATTATTACGTGACGACACATATGACGCAAGAGTCGGCCTCCCTCCCATGAGCCGAGGAGATACTGGGTGGGGCCGAGGAGAGAGATAGCCAGTGCGCCCCACCCGAGACCTCCTCTCCCCATGGGAAAGAGCCCGCCGTCCATCTGACTTTGTCTTAATCGACGGCTAGATGTTGAAGGCCGCTAATCTAATCTGCTCCTCATCATGATCTCCCGCTCTCGAAGAGAACTACGTTTTAGCGGTTTGAACGGACGGCGGGTCGGCGTTCTTGCGACCCCGTGAAATCGGCGCCACGGAGCGATGCCCGCAATTGCAAATGGCGGCATTCGAATGAACGGAGGACGGCATTCGAGTCCGGAGAACGATCTCTTGTATCGTTTACTAACATCGATTTCGTAAAATTCCCCCCCTTGCAATTTGAGGAGGCAAGTAATTACTAGGGTTTGCCAATTTTAGTTGCGCTGTATCATCGTGATGCTTGGAGATGTTTCGGCTCTTCTCTTGAATCCCACAGCACCAAAAAGGAGTTCGAGAGCCTCTGATCTCTTCTGTCGCCTCCGTGACGAACCAGTTCTTCTGGGGTCGAAAAATTTTCGTATACTAATTTTTTTTTTTTTTTTTTTTTTGCCTTTTCTTGTGGTGGGTCGGTTAAATTCCGCATTGAATGGCCTGACCCAACACCCACCAGCATCCATCAATGTTCCATACAAAAGCTCCCCCTTTCGACCGTCGTGATCTGTCTTCTTCTTCTTCTTAATCCCCTCTTGTTCATGTTGAAGAAAGAGGTGAAGTTGAAAGTTCAGGGATTCCTACCAGAAGAGAGAGAGAGAGAGAGAGAGAGAGAGAAGCTAGATGCTCTTCTTCTTTTCCTGTCTCGACAAGAACGTCAAGAGCTTCCGGCCATTTACGTGGCCGAAGCTTTGATCATCGATCATCTTCTTGGTCATAAGCTCTTTTCAGTTGCAGGCTCTTTTTGCATGAAAGTTAATATGTTGAAATAGCGTCACAGACTCTTCATTTCTATCTTTCTGTGTCTCTCTCTCTTCCCACTACTACATTCATTCACATCCCATTCTCTCCCCCCCCCCCCCCCCCCCCCCCCGGCCGATGGAGATTGAAGCGAGTCGTCACGGAGCCGGCAACGGGAACGACACCAACAGTCGCGGCGACAGAGATGTCGCCGGTATCGGGGATAGCAGTACCAACGGAGGGTTCGTGAACGGGCTCAGCCCGCTAAGCCAAACGCTGTGGAGAGACAGGAGCCACGACGTGGAGCGCGGAGGCGGCGGCGGCGGCGACGTGCTGGCCCGGCTTTCGTGGCAGGACCTGACCGTGACGGTGACGCACGGGAACGGGGAGGCCCAGAAGGTGCTCGACGGGCTCGCGGGGTACGCCGACCCGGGGACGCTCACGGCGCTCATGGGGCCTTCCGGGTCCGGCAAGTCGACGCTGCTCGACGCCCTCGCGAGCCGGCTCGCCGCCAACGCCTTCCTCTCCGGCACCATCTCCCTCAATGGCCGCAAGGCCAAGCTCTCTTTCGGAAGCGCTGTGAGTGATCTTATTACTCTCATCAGTTACTTTTCTCTTTCGCCCCTCTAATGGCGATGATTCTACGAAAATCAAGAACAGCGATTAAGATTAATAAGACCAACAAGGTGATGTATCTTCCGAACGTGTAGGTTAATAATCTCCATTCTACTTGGAACTTGGCTGTCCGAGGCCATGTGTAACTAAGCCAAAAAAAAAAATAGTAATTTGACGAGACGGGGTCAATTAAATGATCACCATCCTTAAAGAACTTAATTGGCGTCAGACGTCAGAAGAATAAATGCTAGTCCAAGGGTCGGTTCTCAGTTCAGGCAAAGTAGAGACATTTTGAAAATTCTTTGTCGGATTCAGATGTGACGTTTGGGTGTGAAGGTTAGAGGATCCCGATCCGAAGTCCCAAGTTGACCATTCAGGAGAGCCTTCTGTTCGATTTCTTCTTTTATGTATGCACTGTTCTTCGTAGTTAATCAATCTTCCGGTAAAGTAAAGTGTAGGATCCACATTTCTGTACGCGAGTTGTGAAGATTGACAGATTTGTAATTTCCACCTGATGGTTAGGCGTACGTGACGCAAGACGACGCGCTGATTGGGACGCTGACAGTGAGGGAGACGATAATGTACTCGGCGAGGCTGCGCCTGCCTGACAAAATGCCGTGGGAGGACAAGCGGGCGCTGGTCGAGGGCACCATCGTTGAGATGGGCCTCCAGGACTGCGCCGACACGGCGATCGGGAACTGGTACCTGCGAGGGATCAGCGGCGGCGAGAAGCGGCGCGTCAGCATCGCCCTCGAGATCCTCATGCGCCCCCGGTTGCTCTTCCTTGACGAGCCCACCAGCGGCCTCGACAGGTGTCGATTTAGTAATAACTATAGGCAAACTCAAACTTTAATGCTAGTGAGGATGAAAATCAGTCGATAGAACTTAAAACTTACTCCTAGTAAGTCAATTTTGTGGCAGTGCTTCGGCTTTCTTCGTAACCCAGACGCTCCGCAACCTATCAAGAGACGGCAGGACCGTGATTGCCTCCGTGCACCAGCCGAGCAGCGAGGTCTTCGAGCTGTTCGATGGGCTGTGCCTGCTTTCCGGCGGCAAGAACGTTTATTTCGGTCCCGCTTCAGAAGCGTACGAGGTGATCGATCCTCATCCTCGAGACGCGAAATCGTTTTCATGCGTCGAAACTGCTCTCCAGCCTAACCTGAAGATTGTCAATGTTGCAGTTCTTTGCTCAAGCTGGATTCCCATGCCCTGCTCTGAGGAATCCGTCTGATCATTTCCTCAGATGCATCAACTCTGACTTTGATAAAGTCAAAGCCACTCTCAAGGGCTCTATGAAACATAAGGTACACAGCTTTACCAATCTCAGAATTTAGTATTGCAATCGATTATTCCCGTCGTGCTAAACTGGTACGAGGTAATCCCGATGACTTGCGCAGATTTTGGCAAGCGATGATCCTTTGGATAGGACTACAACAGCTGAAGCCACCCGAGTTCTCATCGATTTTTATCGGTCTTCCCAATACTACTATTCGACTAGACAAAGGGTCGAGGACATGTCCAGAGTTGTAAGTCGGCTTCCGTTTCTTGTATCTATGCTATTCGACTTCTTTCGCGCCGTGACCGTTGCTCGTGGAGTCCTTCTGGTTTGAGATATCCGCCATACCATGTTGTTGCAGAAAGGGACGGTACACGATTCAGGAGGCAGTCAAGCTAGTTTCTTCATGCAAGCTTTGTCCTTGACCAAGCGTTCTTTCACTAACATGTCGAGGGACTTCGGGTACTACTGGCTGAGGCTCGCGATCTACGTTCTGGTCACCATCTGCATTGGCACGATCTATCTGGATGTAGGGACCGGCTATAGTTCGATCATGGTATGTTCGAATTCGCATTCTCAGCTACGTTCACAAATTCTCGGCCGGTGGACAATTCATCGGTTCTTTCCCCGTGTTTCACCTCATCAAAGGAAGTGTCGCCAATGGCTAATGCATTTCGATCATGCAATTTTGTTCGTTATACAGGCAAGAGGTGCCTGCGCATCTTTCGTCTTCGGCTTTGTCACGTTCATGTCGATTGGAGGATTTCCATGTTTTGTAGAAGACATGAAGGTGATGTTTTGCTATCTTACGCCTCGCAAACCATCATCAATGGCCATGAGACTGAACTGTACACTACTGGTCCAAACATCTTCAGGTTTTCCAAAGGGAGAGGATGAACGGCCACTACAGTGTCGCCGCATTCGTCTTCAGCAACACGTTCTCTGCAATGCCGTTCCTCATATTGATCACGTTCTTCTCGGGGACCATTTGTTACTTCATGGTTCGCCTTCACCCTGGATTCATGCACTACCTGTTCTTCGTGCTCTCCCTTTACGCAAGCGTCACTGTCGTCGAGAGCTTGATGATGGCGATTGCCAGCGTGGTCCCCAACTTCCTCATGGGCGTCGTCCTAGGGGCTGGAATTCAGGTTCATTATTCATCCCTGTTTGATCTTATTTTGACACACATGAATGGGCGACCAAGTGCAAGCAATACATTGCATACATAAGTTTTTGAATCGTTTTCCGCTTATTAGAGGGAAAAAATAGTCCTTAAACTTTAACCTAATATGCACTATGATCCCTAAATTTTTAATTTGACTAAGATAGTCCCTGAACTTTAGCCCAATGTGCAATGTGGTTCCTGAACTTTCAATTTGTTCAACGCGGTCCTCGAACATTTGGAATATATTCAATTTAGTCCATGAACTATATGAAAACGTTCAAAGCCGTCCTTGAACCTTGAACTTGAATTAATGGAAGGACTACACATTAAACATCTTCTTATGATTCATGAATTAAGTTGAACATGTTTCAAAAGTTTAGGGAACATAGTGGTCAAGTTAAAAGTTCGGGGACAAGTTGCACATTGAGCTAAAGTTTATGGATTATATTGGTTAAATTAAAAGTTTAGGGATTACATTGCACGTTGAATCAAAGTTCAGGGATCATTCCTGTCATTATCCCTTATTTGAGTTAGGAAAAACTGGCCCTTCCTTTCAGAAATCTGCAATAGTTCTGCATTGATTGGTCTTAAAGAGTTAAATTTGCTGAAACTGGCATAAAATGCAGCCAAGTGATTTAAGCTGAACTTCTTCACCAGCCAATCATGTATCTCTTTCGATTTCAGTCCACCTAGTACTTGTTTATAATGTAATCATCCTCATTTCAGGGCATCTTCATGCTAGTTTCCGGCTACTTCAGGCTCCCGAAGGACATCCCGAAGCCGGTGTGGCGGTATCCGATGACCTATATCAGTTTCCACTTCTGGGCTCTTCAGGTAAAGGACAATTTCACCAATCTCATCACTCAAAAGAAGAAGATTCTGAAGATACTGAAAAATCGGTCTGACAAATTGTTCCAGGGGCAATACCAGAACGACCTGAAGGGCTTGCTGTTCGACAACCAGTCGCCGGACCTCCCGAAGATCCCGGGAGAGTACGTTCTGGTGAACGTGCTTCAGATCGACGTGAACCGATCGAAATGGGTAGACCTCACGGTGCTCTTCAGCATGATCGTGATATACCGCATCATCTTCTTCGTCATGATCAAGACCAATGAGGATGTGACTCCTTGGGTCAGGGGTTACATAGCCAGGAGGAGGATGCAGCTGAAGAATGGGACTCAGAACACCACAGTCACTCCTGATGTCCTGACCCAGTCGCCTTCTTTGAGGGCCTATTGTGACGTGAGGAACCATGAAAACAGAACTGGTAGGGATCAGCAGGACTGCAATTAATGAAAGAAAGTTTGAAGGTTGAGTGTAGGAAGATTGTTGTCAGATAGGATTTGGTGTGGTCTTGTAATCAATCTCGTATGTATGACTTAATCGCGCTTTATTATGATCAGGGAAGGTTGTTATCTGAAAACATGAATTGAAGTTATTTTTCTTCACTTCATAACGAGCACAACATTTGCTTGTGAGTGCATTTGTTTCACGAAAAGCTCAAGATTTAAAAACATTTTCCAAAATATGACCGGTTATATAGCTCAAGAAAATTAGTGAACAGGAGACAACAATTTATGCCTAATTATTTTGGTGGATGATCAAAATATTTGTGGCGAGGCTTTTTACACATACATTATTTAGTGATTATCTAAATTTTGGTTATTAATAATTCTTGGTTTTTTTTCCCCCTTCGCCCTGTCCGTCTGAAATTGGCTTATCCGACATCAGTAGGCTCTTTGAGCCCCATCATTAGACAGGATTGCCTCTTTGATGAACTTCAATAAATGAAACACAAAACAAGATCATCATTTTCAATCTTATATTTCACGATCATGAATCAATCTCAGCTTTGACCCAAAAAAAAAAAAAAAAAAAACAGAATCCATCTCAGCAAATTCATCTACTACTCTTCCCTCTTCTATGGTCAAACAATATGATCAAATGACGGAGACATTTTCTTAAAAAGTCGAGGCATAACAACCGTAGAGAGACACAGATCTTGAAAGCTTGACACATATTTGTTTGAATTTACCTAACATCCTTTACAGGAAGTAACATCTAGCAGCAACTATGATGGTTCAAGAGACTGATTAAAATTTAAGAATGATATGCCTCAAATTCTACTCCTGGGATATGATGATTGGAGAGGCAAGAATAGATAATCCAGCTTAACCAATCTTAGCAAGAACATGACATTTCATGCCTGTACATGAAAGTTTGCTGGAGCCAACACAAATCAATGAAATAATTCTATGACATAAACAACATTAACATCAACAACACCTTTATCCCAAACTAGTTGGGATCGGCGGTCGATGAACCCGACAGATACATAAAATAAAAGCAAGACCGATCGAGGGAAAAGAGATATATATATAAATAAATAAACAAAGATAAAAATATAGATAAATATGTAAAAATAATTCTATGACACAAACAAATTCAGACAAAAAAAAAATTGTCCTCAAATTTAAATAGTAATTTAACAAGAAAGAAGCTATATGACAACCTCAAACGTTTGACAGCCAGAGCAGACTATATACAGAGCTGTGAGATCAATAATTGTCTCGACACTAAAGTTGGGTTTTAATCTGCAACCTCGATCAAGATGTTCCGAATGAGCTTCTGCAAGCCGAAACCTCAACAAATCCAAGTTAACCTGAAATACAATGATTTCGCTGTGTCATCAACTATTGAAGCATATTTAGGGTGTTAGTCAATTGGTAGTAGATGGTCAGATAAGCAAGGGTTTAAGGTAATAAGTGTGCTCGTCTGTTCATGCTCTGCAGAGTTAACAGAGTAAAGACATCAGCAACCACCCTATCACTCAAACACTTTATGCAACTGTGTAGTTGACATTAACAGGCACATAAATGATCTGTCATCGTGATTGAAGGAGCAGGTTGAAACATAACATTCAGATACTTGTCCATGATTATCCACTAATCATACCTCAGTCAGCTAGTAAATTTTAACACCATCAGCCATTAGAGAATGACACGAGCTGCTTGCATTTTAACATATTCAACAACCAAGATCAGGGGAGGAGACCAGGACCTCACTGCCTTTGTCGAGCTTCAGTTTGCAGAGGGTGCAATAAATCAGACTATGGTTCTCTTGCAACTCTCCTTGCTTACAAATTGGGCACCAAATCCTCTTGCTTACCTAGTATCAGCGGTTGTTACGTAGGATTAGGAACACATATCTCCAAATTAAGGCAAAAGAACATAACAAAGAAGACATTAGAATAGAACTAGGTCATAACTAGTGTAGAAGTCGGCAAATATCATGAATGAACTTTAAAGTTAATTCAATGATGATATTGCCACATCATAAGTTAAGTGCCATGCCACAATAACTAAAATGCAAAGATATGCACAACTCTTGGAATAGTTCTTTTTTTAGAAGAAGTTGAGTTTTACATTAGTATTCTTAAAAAAGAAAAAGAGGGCTCAATCCCAAAATTTAAAATAAGAATGAACGTCACAGTAATGATGTCATTAGATCCAATAGCCTTCCGTTAGATAGGAACGGATTCAACTCTCGGATGGAGTATTAGAACCAAAAAATTCATTAGATAATGAACTATTGGTTATAAGCCATTTCTGGCAATAAATCAACAATTCGAAGTGCTTTTCTTTTCATACAAACACACAATTGTGTGTGCATTTAGTTTGCATAAAATTGATAACTTAATCAACTCAGGAATATATGATGATAGAATTTCTACAAGAAGCTCCTTTCCCCTTTTTGTGTAGGACATGTTTTTATAGATTGGTTAAATGAATCTCATCACAACCATTGAGTGCACTAATTATACCTCATCCTCATTCAACTGCATGTGTTCAAAAACTGCACAAGCCAGAAGCTCATCTTCTTCATCTTCCCAATTGTCAGTACAGCTTTCTCTCGCTGCACAGTGAACGAAATACTTAAGTTCAGCAGTCAAATTGTAGAGTCAAGCACCCATATATTGGGCAATAAATGAATGCAATTCGGGAATTCAGAAAGTTTTTTTGTGCAACAATGAAATAGTCAATCACTAGATTAAATAACCTTAATCTGAAAATGGTACTAAAAAAAAAAATAGAGAGACAAGGTTTCACTTTTTTTAATACGTTTTATCCGGTGGGAATTCTTATTCTCCTCATCGGTACACTTGTCTGTCATATCATAATAAATAATAAAATTTAAAAAAAAAATTCTTAAACAAGATGTTCAGTTCAGGCCAATATTAAAAGGATTAATCCTTTACCTCTCAACGAAAGATTTGAGGAAGAATATACATTCTCGTGATTTGTATCCAAGGATCAATTTTTTTTTTTTTTTCAGAATCCAAGGATCATTTTTTTTTTTTGGTCGAAGGATCAATTAAAAATCGAAAAATTGGATTATTTCAGGGACTAGAACAACTTGACCAGAGAGGATAGTATCTTGCATGATAAAGGGAGGAAAGTAATGTGCAAAAGAGTCACTCTCATTAAATTAAGGAAGTGCATCTAAAAAGACAACAGTGTTCCGAAGAAACTTTATTTTGCTAAAAAGCATTACCTTTTCTGTTTCGCTCTGAATCGAGATCCTCGTAAAATATCCTTTGCATTTCCAACAATATCTCTTCGCAATCACCTTGATAAGCATTATGAAGCCCATCATATTCCCACAGGATATCATCTGGTTCATGGGCGCCATGCACGGTTTTCAGACTGTCAGTGACTGAGGCACTTTTTATTTTCTTCAATTCATCAGAGACAATGTCCCTAAAAGCAGATTTTATGAATTCCTGCAAGAACAACCATTGGATAAACAACAATCTTTTCCCCCTTGTTAAAAAGACAAGCACATTGTTTTCAATTGGATGGATTGAAAACTAGTTAGCTGCAACTACAAGGGAAAGTAAGCAGGCTTTCTTTGGTTGCTATGGCAGGGAACTACTGCATTATGCATATCAGACCTTACTGGGAGTTCCTTCACTTTCAATATAGGAACATCAACCCCTCAATCTTGGGCAAACGATCAGATGAGGTCACCGAACATCCTTTATTGGGACCTATAGCATATGCATGATCCTTCCTTCACTGATGGACACGAAAATTCTGACCGGGAAATTTTTAACTCATTGGACATGATTACCAGAGTTGTGGTTGGCAAGGCAAGAACCTAGACTCTCCACTCCTCGTATTTAGTAATATTCCAAACACTAGTCTATAAAGACATGGGAAAACCAGTTCCATAATTTGCGGTAGTCCATACTCCATGCACCTAGTAAAAAGCTGTCACGATCAACGCATAAATTCCAGAAATCCAGTAAACCCCTATGAGAAAATAACATATTCTAAAATCCTCCACACAATCGACAAAACATCTGGACTTATATTCACTTATCATTAGAATCTGCAGTTGCCACCTTATAAAAATCCCAACAGGTTTCGTCCCATTTGATCGGTTCAACTTCATGACTTTTGAAAAACAGTACATTACAATGAGCTGCAAACCAAGTCGGAATGCATGGACAACCGCGAGCAACACAGATCATTCAATAATGAGTCCATCACAAGAGAAAAAATAAAAAATACCCAAAAGGAGGATAATTTGAGCAGACTACATCGTTGTAAAACAACTCAAATGACGCGATGACTTTGAATCGAAACAGACTGAAAAACAAAAAGAGGGGGAAAACCCATTGAACCTTGCTAGTACAGGGCTCGGAATCGGGCAATCTCATTTTCCATAGCAGCCGGCCTCGATCCTCCCGAACCCTCTGGTAGCAACTTTCCCTGAGCTACACATTGACACGAACCACAACATTAACGACCATTTCTCCTCGACCCATTACACAACACGGCATCAGAAGAAACGGAAGAGGGTGATACGTCGACACGCAACAAGTTCAGATGGCGACGAATACCCAAAAGCACAAACTCGTCCGACACCGCAGTGTAGGATGAATCTTAACCTAATACGGGTAAAATCGACAATAAGCAGGCGAGCGACAAGACCTTGTGCTTCCAAATGGAGTAATTGTTGAAGTGAGAGCGAGCTTTCAGAGATGTCCTCCTTGCAATCGCCGTTTGTGCGGAGGCTCGATCGAGATCCTCCATGTTCTGCATCGATCCGCGCTCTTACGTTCCAGTTCGAATGAGCTTCGACTCCGACTCTGAGAGAATTTTGGCGGTGATTTCACACCTTATTTATATCATCGCCTCTGGGGATATTTGTGTATAATCGGTAGTATTTCATTTTTATATGTATACTCATTTTTACATCATATTACCTTATATAACATCATAAACCTGTCCATTTATTTTGCGAAATAATATAGCTTCTCTGAAAAATATTTTTCAAAAATCATTTTTGATTAAAAAAAATTGAAAGTATTTTTAATATATTTAGCAAAAAATCTGAAAATAAATTAGAAAATATAAAATTCCGTACATGTCTTTTTAATAATTCTTTACTTTTAAAAAAATAATTTTTAATTATTTTCTTTTGTCTTTTTTTCTTATTTTATTTTTATTTTTCCTCCTTTCTTCCTCGGCTGACGACTAGCTACGGCGAGGCTGGAACTCTCCAGATTCCGATGGCCGAGCCTCAGCTTTGCCGGATATGGCGAGCTTGAGCCTCGAGCTTGCCATGGAAAATCAAACCAGATCTGGCTGGCGAGGCGAGGCGAGGCCTGGCCTGGCCTAGCCTTGCCGAGCTTGAACCCGAAATAGAGACTCTCGGCAACTTCCCCATCGACCGCCGCCAATCATCAGCCGATGTGCCAGAGTTCTTCGAGTACTTTAGCGACTTCGGCTCTAACATGTGCCCCGGATGACGTCATCGTCGGCGGTAAGCTCGCGCATTTCTCCTTCAACCGATCTCCTACGAAGACGACTCCCCAAGCAACGACAAATGGCGAAGAAAGCGAGCCAAAAGCTTCGCGTTCCAACGGTGATCGAAATCAATGTCCAAGTTGCAGATCTTCGTGGGCTCATCAAACGGTGCCCAGTCAAACCTCACCAAGAATTGCAAGTCGCTCAATTAGGGCAAGCTGAAGCTGAATCAGTCGCCTCTAGTGCTTCATTCCCACGAAGCAACGAGGAATTCGCCAGCGAGAAGCATAGCGAGATTGGATTCGCTGGTGAAGAGCTAGGGTTTAGAGGTCGGGAGAGAGAGACGATGTTGGGAATCGCAAGAGTCACGACTCTTCGTAATCCAAGCTCATGGAGTCTTGGAAGATGTTAAGTTGTTGCAATTATTATCTAGAGAATATGAAAAGTCCTAGACGTTGTTATCTAGGAGATTATGTTTATTTATTAGCTAACGTGTCTGTTCGTTTGTCTAGAGAAGTCGTAGAATCATGCCGCATGCTTTGTAATCGTTTAGCAGAACATGAGAGTGAATAACATTTCCAAAATTTCCTTCTTCAAACACTTAGGTATCAAAGTGTTGCACCTCTGAGATCCAACATTTGGTATCAGGGCGCTGCGCTTCTGAGATCCAACATTTGGTATCAAAGTTAGTGAGAGCCAGTTTGGCTAAGTTTTTTTCTCTCGAGTCAGATGGCTTCTGTGAGTGGTGCCGGGATGGTCCAACCTCAACTCCTGAGGTTCGATGGGAAGAATTCTGAACATTGGAAGATCTAGATGGAGGTGCTATTCGGGTTTCAGGAGCTGACCGAGATTGTGGAAGAAGGATTCGAGGAGCCAGAAGCGGCATCAAATTTAACAACGGAGGAGCAAAAGACACTAAAAGAGAATTGTAAGAAAGATCGTAAAGCTCTCTTTTACATCTTTCAAGCGATAGATTCGTCAATCTTTGAGAAAGTGGCGAATTCGAAGACGGCGAAAGAAGCTTGGGGCACTCTCATCAACATTTACAAAGGCGTTGAGAAGGTCCAGAAGATTCGGCTTCAGACTCTTTGACGACAGTTCGAGCTCCTTCAGATGGAAAAGTCGGAGTCCATTTCCGATTATTTCTCACGGACGTTGGCTCTTGTCAATCAAATGAAGGCCAATGGTGAGACTATTCGGCATCAACAGATCGTTGAGAAGATTTTTTGGACTCTAACTTTGCAGTTCGAATATATTGTGACTGCTCTTTTATTCACATGTAATTCTACGGTGGAGAACCAGAAGAATGTTTGGTACTTAGACACCGGGTGTAGCAATCACATGTGTGGCGAGAAGGAGTTATTCTCAAACTTTGATGACACCTTTCGTTCGGAGGTGAGATTTGGGAACAATACCAAAGTTCCTATCATGGGAAAGAGGACTATTAAAATCAAGGCGAAGGATGGGTCGATTCAAAGCATTTCCGACGTCCATTATGTCCCCGGTCTTCGAGAAAATCTTCTAAGTATGGGACAGTTATCCCAGCGGGGCTATCTCATGACCATTAAGGATGAGATTTGCACGGTTCATGATGGCAAAGGAGGATTGATTGCAAAGGTAAAAATGGCTCGAAATCGGCTTTTTTCCTTTGTATATTAACTATGCTACGTCATGTTTTAGTGCCTCGGTGAAAGATTTGACATGGCTTTGGCACAAGCGATTCGGGCATGTGAATTTCGACAGCTTAAAGCTGTTGTCTCAGAAGAAGATGGTACGTGGACTACCTGAAATTTCTTCTCCGAAGGAGATTTGTGAACCATGTGTTGTTGGGAAGAAGTGCAGAGAAAGCTTCCCTTCGGAAAAATCATGGAGAGCGTCAAGACCGTTGGAGTTGGTGCACTCCGACCTCTGTGGACCGCTCGATGAGTCGTCGAATCGGGGGTACAAGTATTTTGTTACCTTCATCGATGATTTTAGCAGGAAAACATGGGTTTATTTCTTGAAGCAAAAGTCAGATGCCATCGATGCTTTTAAGGAGTTCAAAGCCTATGTAGAGAAGCAAAGTGGGCATGGAATTCGGATTCTCCGAACTGATCGTGGCACGGAATATTTGGTTGGAGATGGTTTCTTCAAGCAGTGCGGCATCAAACATTAGTCGACAGCACGATATACTCCTCAACAAAACGGAGCAGCGAAGAGAAAAAACCGCACTATTGTCGATATGGTACGTACTATGCTCCATTCTAAACATTTGCCTAAGCATTTCTGGGCAGAAGCGGTTGCTTGTACTACTTACTTGTTGAATCACTGTCCAACTAAAGGTATTGAGTTCAAGACATCGACGGAGGTGTGGAGTGGTCGAATCCCTTCAGTTCAGCATCTTCGTGTGTTTGGGTGTATTGCTTACGCCCATGTGCCTTATGAGCTTCGCAAAAAGCTTGATGAGAAGAGCGAGAAATGCATCTTTCTTGGTTACAGCAATGAGACGAAGGGTTATCGGTTGTATAATCCTATATCGAAGAAGGTGGTTATCAGTCGAGATGTCACCTTCGACGAGGAAGCTGAGTGGACGTGGAACAGGGAAGAGAAGAAGCAGTTTCACTTTGTCTTCGATGAGGAGGAGTCAGTTCAATCTGAACCAGCAACGAGTTCGACGCAGCCTACTTCGACAGCGGATCCTGTTGAAAATCCTATTGAAAATCTTGTCAAAGATCATGTCGAAAGTTCCTCCCGTCCACGGCGAGAATGAGTTTTACCTGCTTGTTTGAGGGATTATTCTTTGTCGAATTATGATGACCCCTATGATGAAGAAATTGTCAATTATGCTCTTTTTGCAGATGCTGATCCGACACACTTTAAGGAGGCTTCCCAAGATGGTGGTTGGGTTCATGCCATGGATGATGAGATATATGCGATCGAGAAGAATGATACGTGGGAACTCACGTCTCTTCCAGAAGGCAAGAAGTCCATCGGTGTGAAATGGGTCTATAAAACCAAGCGTAAGCCTAATGGTGATGTTGATCGGTTGAAGGCTCGTCTTGTAGTCAAGGGTTACAAATAGAAACCCGGGATTGACTATTTTGAGGTATTTGCTCCGATTGCAAGAATAGATACTATTCGTATGATTTTTGCTTTAGAAGCTCAAAGGCGCTGGAAAATACACCAAATGGATGTCAAGTCCGCATTTCTCAATGGCGTATTTGAGGAGGAGGTGTGTGTGGATCAACCGGAGGGCTATGTCAAAATAGGACAAGAGAGCTTAGTCTACAGATTGAAGAAAGCTCTTTATGACCTCAAACAAGCACCACGAGCTTGGTATACCAGAATTGATTCTTATTTCTTGACTCATGGTTTTATCCGCTGTCCTTATGAGCATACTTTATATGTCAAGGTTGGCTTGAATGGTGAAATGCTCATTGTTTGCTTATATGTCGATGATCTCATATTTACTGGAGATTGTCAAGAAATGATTTGTGACTTCAGGGAGGCCATGACTCGTGAGTTCGAGATGACAGATATGGGTCTCATGTATTATTTTCTTGGCCTAGAAGTTACTCAATCGGAGGATGGTATTTTTGTTTGTCAACAGAAGTATGCCAAGGATATTCTTGACCGTTTCAAGATGGCTACTTGTAAACCAATTAGCACTCCCATAGAGGAAAGATTGAAGTTGACAAAAGACGGAAGTGGTTCTGAAGTCGATCCCACTTATTTCAAGAGGTTAGTTGGGAGTCTACGATATTTGACTTCTACTCGGCCAGATCTTGTTTATAGTATTGGGATGATAAGCATATTTATGGAAGCTCCTAGACAATCACACTTGCAGGCAGCAAAAAGGATTCTTCGGTACATTAAAGGTACTGTGGATGATGGTATATTCTACACTTTTTCTAATGATTTTCAGCTTGTGGGATATACAGACAGTGATTGGGGAGGTGATATTGGAGAAATGAAGAGTACTTCCGGTTATGTTTTCTCTTTAGGAAATGGGATTTTTTCCTGGTCTTCGAAGAAGCAGCAGGTGGTTGCTTTGTCCAGTGCAAAAGCAGAATATATAGCAGCGGCTTATTGTGCTATTCAAGCAGTTTGGCTACGTTCAATGCTCGCTGAACTTCGTCAAAAGCAGGAGCATTCGATGGTGATTTATTGTGATAATAAGTTAGCCATAGCACTTGCAAAGAATCCAGTCTTTCATGGAAGAAGCAAGCACATCGATATAAAGTATCACTTCATTTGAGATCTAGTGAAGTCCAAGGAGATTGTGCTGCAGTATTGCAAGTCGGAAAACCAAGTGGCTGATATGTTTACGAAGCCGTTGAAGACAGACTCCTTCCTTAAATTCAAGAGAATGATCGGCATGGTCAAGATGAGCTCGATTTAAGGGAGGCTGTTAGGAATCGCAAGAGTCACGACTCTTCGTAATCCAAGTTCATCGTGAAGTGGAGTCTTGGAAGATGTTAAGTTGTTGCAATTATTATCTAGAGAATATGAAGAGTCCTAGACGTTGTTATCTAGGAGATTATGTCTATTTATTAGCTTTAAATGTCATGTATCAGGACGTGTCTGTTCGTTTGTCTAGAGAAGTCGTAGAGTCATGCCTACAGCCTATAAATAGGCATGCTTTGTAATCATTTAGCAGAACATGAGAGTGAATAACATTTCCAGAATTTCCTTCTTCAAACACTTAGGTATCAGAGTGTTGCGCCTCTAAGATCCAACATTTGGTATCAGAGCGCTGCGCTTTTGAGATCCAACAGACGACAACGAGTAGTTGCGGAGGAGCTGACGAGAATTGCAAGCAGGTTTTGTGGATTGGGGGGGGGGGGTGGAAGTGAATGGATTTTAGAAGGTCGGGGAAGGAAATGGCTCCCTTAATATTGTAATCACATTAATTAAATCCGGCCGTTAAAATTAAAATAAATGATTTGATTTGATCCACGTCACTTCTTGAAAATGAAAAAAATGTGGATGAAATTTTTTTAAAAAATTTACAATGTGACATTAATCAAATCAAACCGTTTATTTTGATTTGGACGATCCGATTTGATCAATATTAAGGGATCCAGATCCGTCAAGAGTTGAGTGAAGGGCGGAGAGGGAAGCATCAGAAAGAGGGGAAAATGGATTTCCCTTTCTCAGAAATGAAAATCATTTTTTTCAAATTTTAGCAACAAGATGTTCTTCGTTGACTGAAAAAAGTTTTCCCTATCACTTATTTTTCGACCCTCAAACGCCAAATCCTAATTGACGAGACGAAATAAACTGAACCTAAATTAATATTAAATTTTATCTCACCTTTTGCTTTTCTATTTAACTTTGTCTCACATTTTGCCTTTTCATTTAACCCTTGTCTAGATGTTACTTTTTTTTTTTTTACAGCTTCTAGAATCTAGATGTTATTTACCATTGCAATGTAATTACAATTAAAGAAAAAATAGTTAAAAAAATAAAATAGGAAAAAAGGTGAAAGAGAACAATCACCTACTGTCGCGACCCTCTCGAGATTCGCCATGGGCTCTCGAGGGCTAATGGGCCGTCCAGTCTGGTCGGACGCGGGCCTCTCCCAAGGCCCGTTACCCAAATCGCAACGGAGGTATACGTAGTCGACCTTCAGTGTGGTCTAGTGATATGTGCTAAGTGTGCATGCCATGGAGTCGCCACCAATCATATTTTTGGAGGGTATGATTGGACCACCCTATTGAATAGTCGGGAGTTTCTATTCAATTCTGCGATAACCAGGGAAATGGGTTCGGGGACTTAGTTACGTCAACTATCAAAGTTGACGCCCTTTCGGTACCTAAGTTGACTGAGTTTTCTGACTTAAGATTTCATACAGATGAGTGGGGTACGAGTCCTAAATCTAGGAGTTCATGCAGATAGGAATGACTATCCTGGCAATCACAATCAATAATAAAGTGCACAAATCAATGAATTCAAATGTACAAATAAATCACATGGCATTCCTAATAAGGCCATATTGGCCTAGAGAAGCATCAATCAGGCTTAGGGATAATTTAGACATGATTTTGCCCATCAGGGGCAAAATCGTAATTTTGAGACAAAGGGGACAATTTGCCCAAAAAGGACAAAATCATCATTTCGGAATGAATCCGGAGTCAAAACAGGTTTGGTCACTCAATTGACTCATTTCCTATTTTTTGGCAATTTTCGTGATTTTCGGGAATTTTAGAAACCGATTTACCATTCGAAGGGTAAAATCGTCATTTTCTAAAAATGGAAATGAAATGTGGAAATCTTAGACATAAGGTTTAACCACCCATCTGGCCCATCACCAAATTCTAAGCAATTTCCACAATTCATCAGAATATCAAAGACGATTTACCCTTTGAGGGGTGAAATCGCCATTTTGGATTAAATGGGAGAAAATCCCAAAAATGAAAACAAATCAATTTTTTGTCATTTTCAGCCTTGGACAATTTTTAGAATTTTTCTGCAATTTTTTTCTCAATTTTTTTGTTTTTCTTTAATTTTTCCATTTTTTTTTGGCATTTTTGATTTATTAATATTTTTTTATATTTTCAGAAAATATTTTAACAAAAAGCATGTCTTTGACAATAGATAACACTCAACCAGATAAATAAGCTAACCACTAGACTGAAACAAATACATACCAATCAAGTCTATAAATGCAATATTTTAGAAAAATAATCCTGATATACAGATCGGGTACGTAAAACATACCGGATTGGACACCGGCCTTCAATCGCCCAGCCTCAGCCTGCGACCATCCCCATGCCCGTTACCTGTCGATCGCCATTAGAATGTCGATAGTCAATTTCACAAATTAAGACTAAAAAATAAAAATAAAAAAAATTAAAAATTAAAAAAAATTAAAAAATTGGACACTGTTCATGCACTGTTCCGACACTGTTCATGCACTGTTCCGACACTGTTCGGACACTGTTCGGACACGGCTCCGACACGGCTCCGACACGTCCGACACGCCCGGACACGCTCCGACACGTCCGACACGCCCGGACACGTCCGGACACGCTCCGACACGTCCGGACACGTTCCGACGCGTCCGGACACGTTCCGACGACGGGGTGGTGACCCGAGGCTGTTTCTGGGCTCCACCAGCGGCGCGTAGGCTCCATAAGCTCCGAGGGAGGAGGTAGGACTCCGGGGCTGTCGCCGGAGGCGATAGCGCGCTTTGGCGATGACGGATTTGGCCCGATCCGAAACAATCCCGAACCAAACTCCGAAACGAGTGGAGGCCGGAGGTCTTGGGTTGTTCACGGCGGCTTTGAGGTACGACGGCTAGCGACGACGGCGGAAGGGGGGGTTCCATTTTAGGCGTCCACGAAGAAGAAGAAAAGAAAAGGAAGAAGAAGCTACGGGAGAGGAAGGAGAAGAAGAAGATGAGGAAGAAGGAAAAGAAAAAGAAAGAGAGCGAAGGAAGAAGAGGAGGCGACGGAAGAAGAGGGGGAGGGGGGAAGAGTAAAATAATAATAAAAATATAATAATAAAAAAATAATATAATAATAATATAATAAAATACTAAAAAGTAGAAATAATAATAAAATAATCAAAAGCGAAGACAAAATGATTAGTCTCCTTTTCCTTTTAAATGATGATGTTTTCACTCCTTTTTCTTTTAATCATTATTAATATTTTTGTCAAATTCAATTTTATGGTGATCAGAGAACACCTAAAATCGAACCTGAATTTTACTATTTTATGAGGTCCTAAAGTAAAGAAAATTAAAAATAAAAATACCGACTATTTGTATATATTTTTGTGACCTCGAATACTACTTTTTTTTTTCTTTTTTTTTTATATTTTTCGAAAATAATAATAATAAAAAATATGAAAAATATGAAAAAATATTTTTTTATCCAAAATGGTCCCTTTAGCTTGGCCAAAGCTACCAAAGTTGATTTTGTAATTTTATGACTTTTTTTGATATTTTTAATTAATTTTAAAGAATAAAAATCACAATAATATAGATGGTCAAAAATCAGGTGTCAACAGCTGCCCCTCTTTGAGAGGAATCTCGTCAGAGGTTTCTCTCAAAGATAAGGTGGCGCCTGATTCCTAACCGACTCGACTGGGAAAATGAGTGAAGAAATACTACGACATTGAATCTTTAAGGCTCAAAAAACCAAAATTAATCCCTGGTTTGCTCTAACCATTGGAACATGGGCTGGGATGAGAGAAGCTTACCTGAAGCTTACCTGCCGGATGCTGCCCGCTGCGACGACTTTCAAGAAGATACCTAGGACTCGTCATTCAGGATATCCTAGGGAGATTTAGCCCTGACCTGTATGGTAGGTCATACCATTATGGGATTCCTAACTGGTAGGAACCTAAGGAAGGCGCATCCCACGCTTGAGGATTTGCCAGTGATTTTAATCCGTATGGTGGATCGAACCTTTGTGTTGATCTTTAAGTACCTCGTGTTGACCCTTATGGCGGTTTCTACCATGAGTTGATCCTTCAGGCGGTTTCTACCTTGGTTTTGACCCTTCAGGCGGTATCTACCCTGAGTTGACCCTTCAGGCGGTATCTACCTTGAGTTGACCCTTCAGGCGGTTTCTACCATGAGTTGACCCTTCAGGCGGTTTCTACCTTTGTTTGACCCTTTAGGCGGTATCTACCTTGAGTTGACCCTTCAGGCGGTTTCTACCTTTGGTTGACCCTTCAGGCGGTTTCTACCTCGAGTTGACCCTTCAGGCGGTTTCTACCTTGTGTTGACCCTTCAGGCGGTTTCTACCTTCATTTGGTTTGAAAAGGGGTCTCATGACGAGGGTTCTCCACGTCCGATGAGACTGTTTGATATTTGAAAAGAGGTCCTAGGACGAGGGTTCTCCACGTCATGCCAGGACTGTTTGATATTTTTGAAAAAGGGATCCTAGGACGAGGGTTCTCCACGTCAAGCTAGGACTGTTTGATTTTTGAAAAGGGATCTCATGACGAGGGTTCTCCACGTCCGATGAGACTGTTTGATATTTTTGAAAAGGGGGTCTCATGACGAGGGTTCTCCACGTCCAATGAGACTGTCTGATTTTGAAAAGGTTTTTTTTTTTTTTAAGGGTTTCTCTTCCCCAAGAAAATATTGGTAATCTTTGAGAAGACAGCAATTGTCCAATTGACAAAATTTTATGACTTAAGCTTTAGTCATGAGATGTGCATTTTGATGCTGGAGGTTATCCAAAACATTCTTGCAACATGCAAATGTGATCACAAATCCCTTGCATGGAAAATCTGGATCAACAGTTTGAAAATTCCCAAAAAGAGTTTGCTCAAAACATCAATTGGAATATTTCTCGACAAGGAGGCCAACTCACCTGTTTTGAGGTGATGATTTTTAGGGGATGTACTCAATTCCCTACTGACCTGTGCCTAGGTTTTAGGCTCATTCGCAGCGCATACATTTTGATCGGTCGGGAGGTCTTCCACGGGACCGTAATGTTGGGCTTGGATATTGGTTTTCAAGGGGGACCCGCTTTGGAGTCGGGGCCATCGAATGAAAATCTTCACCATCTGCTCCGGGTTTACAAGTCAAGAACCCTGCAAAATGAGAAAGAAAGAGTCTTGCTCGTACTTCTTCGAGCTAAGCTATATGTTAACCCAAGTGTCTTAGTCAGAGAAGACTGTTTCAGGGTTGTAACATTGGTAGGATTGGGGACCGAAAAAGGCTTGTTTTTGGCCCAGAAATCACGAAGGATTTGACATTGGTGATCATTGCAAATTTGTCACATGTCTTTTCCATCCTGCATCTTCCATTTATGAGGTGTACAACCGCTTTTGATGTGTGCACAAGTCCTTTAGAGAACGTCTCTTGTGGTATTAAGAGATTGACAATTCTGTCCGTGTTTTTGCACCACTGCTGACATCATTTGGGGAGCAGTCTTCTTGATCTGACTCCTTTATGGGTTTTTCTCTCTTCCCAACTAGGCTTTATTGGGGATCAATCAAACAGTTTTCACGAGCATCGGCCTTGCTTTTACCAGGTACTTTGCTTTTTCTTGATGCTGGGGATTTTTTTCTTTGTTGAAATCCCGCCTTTTCTTTTCCTTTGGAACTACGATGTTCAGAAAATTGTGCTAGATATACAACTTGAATCATAGCACATTTAAACGCCGATATGAAATTTTTCTATAAATCCCATCTCTTGATTTCTTCCGTTCTTGGAGTGATGCAGTTTCTATCTTGAAACATCCCATGATCACCAACAGGGGTTTATGAAATGAATTCGCAGGCTCAACTTGGCTGTGCAAAGGATATGTTGTGTGGGATAGAGAATGAATGCTTCTCGTCATCCTATGGCACTTGGATTACCATATAAACAACACACAAAGATTAATGTTAGTCCGAGCAAGAAAATTTCTAACCATTTTCTCCTGATGCTGCTGGACTTATTTCCTTTTTGCCCCGGTGTGGGGTGGTTCTTGACAGGGTTAAGAATGAAAACCGCCGTTCAAGGGGGTTATCAACGGTCACCTGTAGTGTTTGGGGCATATGAAATGAATGCCTCCGTCGTCCCAACCCATGTAATCGCTGCGAATGGTCCCTACTTCCGTAGGTCCAGATTCTGCTGTCTTATCCGCTCCATTTCTCTCTTAAGTGTGTATAGGACGTGTTTGGACTAGGCTTTGCCTCTCGTCTTTTGAGAAAACGTCCTTTTGAAAGTTTTGAACAACTTTTGATTGGAAAAATCTCTTTCGTTTTCTCCAAAAATTTTACCCGCCAAGGGGATTTTATGATGCACAACGCATGTTCAGATAACCTCATGTTTCAAAACATGAATGCCAATGAAGTTAGAATCCTATGTCTTTTCTAGACATCAGATTCTAAAAGCTTTTCTTTTCTTCTCTATTTTTTTATTCAACATCTTCAAGGGATTTGGGAGAGGGATACTTACCTGTCCCTCGCGGCTGGAGATTCCTGAAAATGCAGAAGAAACATGTTATTGTTCGTTCATGCATTTTTCAAAAAATTAGAACGATACATCTTACCCTTGGTCATGTACTCTAACGAGTAGTACATGGAATGTAAAAACCTGTTCGTCTGTAAGGCGATTCCCCTGTCAAGGATAAATAACGAGTATCAATTCATATTCTCAAATTCAAGACAAATTGGAACGATACAACTTTACTCTTGGTTCTCATCCCGTTCTGATGTTGCGTATTGATATGAACAACATCTATCAAATCCGCCTATCCATTCTTGGAGTGTTTGCAACATCAATGGTTCATCTGCCCCCAGTTAGGCAACGTCTGTTCTGTTATTCGAACAAATGGCTCCTTGAGTGATTTATCCACGTTTATCACCTGAGAAGGGAAAGAAAGGAGACATTACTTCGGTATTCGATTGAAGATCGTTTAGGAACGATACATCGTTTTACCAAATAGGTGGATTCGCGGCCAAACGTATTTCGTATTGTAGGGGTAGATCCCATTATACTCCGCGGGTAATAGTCATTGTTCGGGGAACTTGCTCCACGGATTAAGCGATTAATCCACGGCCCTCGGCTTGAAGATGCTCAAAGGGTGATGTTGACACTCACGCGCAATTAGTTCTAGACATTAATGAAAGATGTTCCCGTGGGAACCTTACAGTGCGATCAACAACATATTCAATAGGAGTGTTCCACCCCTTTCGTCTAAGCATTTTTCATCGAGTAACCATGCCTTGCATCAGACGTTTGGTCACCTGCCTTGCGTCACCACTGCGATGGCCCTCCGGCTCCAAATTGATCGAGCCAAAGATTGAACTCATCGCCAAGGAAATTGCTCGGGTCTTCGAGCCATTGATGTTCAAGTTGGGTATCAACAATTGTTGGGGGCAGATTTCTTTCATCGCCTTCATTGTGAGGGACTGGAGTCTTTGAGCTGGAACCTTCATCATTGCCCTGTTGGGGTCGAGACATACATTCCTGAAGAGTATTGATCCAAGTGTCCAGCTCCTTATCAAGGAAATCGCCTGTTCTTTCTAGCCCTCGGTGCCCATATTGGGTGTCGTCGACTGCAGGTGAGGGATTCCTCTCTTTGCTCTCGCCATGAGCAATTTGATCCCTCGAATTGGAACTTCCTCCAATGACCGGCAGGTTTATATGTGCACTCTCTACCAATGCCAGATCCGCTTCAGGGACAGCATTAATGACCGAATCGCGCTCAAACTGAGGAATCCCTATGTGCTGGAACTGTGGTATATACTCTTGAGGAGTATTGAGATAGCTCGGCGGAGCATTCTGATTTGGGTTAGAGGAGTCGCTGACACGACTGCTGGTCCCGTCATTGCTGAAACGCGGTTGGGTGCTCTCGGCCCTCCAATCATCGTGGTTGTAACTCTGCCCGGAACTTGAGCTCCAACTGGCTTTATGATGGTTTAACGCTATCCTTCCATCCCTTAGCAATCTCCTATAGTACTTGAGGTGAGACTCGACGTTAATTCTAGAGAGCCCCGGCACATTCATAATCTCGAGTATGCGTAGTGGGCTAGCCGAATCAACTCCCAACTCTCGAATTGCATCAACAAATTTGGTGTGAAGTTCATAGGTCCAGTAAAACCTTGTTCTCTTATCACCCAAAATATCGTCAATACTTCGGTAGCTATTCTCTACGGGATCTAGTCGTTTCAAAAGTTGTCCGGGGAGGGACTCACCGACTTTGGATTGGCTGGCTGCGACAGCGAGTTCGTCATTGAGAGAACTCCCCCTGTGATGATTCATATCCCATTTCTCAGAGGATGTTGGTGTTGATCCTATGGTGTTGACTTGCTCATGCAGATCTCCGGCGGTATCTGGCTGTGTCGGAAAATGCTGTGGAGAATACGGTAACAGCTGAGCGTTATTCGTCAACAGGGATGGTTCATCGAGGAACACCTCGCCGAGGACAACAGGATTACCACAATTAAGGCAGGTGGCCTTGGTCAGAGCTTCCTTATATCTCGCGCTTTCAGCTTGAAGCTTCTCATTCTCCTCCTTTAGGACCAGTAGCTCATGGTCTGCGTATTGCTGTTTCACCCGGGTTCGTTTGTTGGCGAACCAAAACTTGACCTTCGAAAGCTCCAATCCTATCTTTCGGCTCAACTCCATTTTCTGTTGTCTGCTTGGAGTGGGGCATTCATTGAAGAAAGCTTCAAGCTCTCGGATTTGGCCTGGAGTGTGGCGTTGTAGTTGCTTCCTTTTCCGACTCCGGTCATCATTGTATACTCCTTCTTCGTAGCTGAAACCTAGAATTTCATCGCTGGAGGAGTCAGTTTCTATGGCCTTCGGGCAGGATTCAGCTCCAAGATCTTCAAAGTCTCCCAGCAGTTCGTGCTCAGAAATGTCCAGGTCGGGCGTTTCTAGCAGATGGGAATAACTTTTAAACATGATGGATCGGGGTATCTCGGGCTGATCTAGTTCACTCAGCTTTCTCAATTCGCTCTTACGTGTTTGCTCACTCTAGAAATTTTCTCAAGTGATTGTGCGTGTCCTGGAACCATCCTTCAGGCTGCATATGAAGACCAACAAGCAAGCGCTCCTCCCGAGATTCTGCAATTACTCATCGTCTGTATTCCCCTTTCTTTTTCCTCGTGATAGGATCTCAAACTCTCTTGCATTGATTCGGTTTCATCGAGTATTGCGCTCGTCCCCTAGTTCAGTCTTCAAAGTGGTGGGTCTACAATCTTTCGGCGCCTTTTATGATTTGCTAGGCCCGAGAACGTGGGGAGCAGCGGTGGACCCGCAATTAATGACTCCGTTTAATTCATTTAGCTCCATGGGAATTAACGCTATGACCTTCTCTCAACCCCTTTTCATCGTTCAAACGAAAGTGACATTTTCCCTGTGCATGCTGTTACTCTTCATTTCAGCATCCCGGGCGCTTGGTGAGGAATGAGTTCGTGGCCACTCAAAATTTTAAAGACCGTCTCTGGTTTCAGACTTAATCTAACAAGGGGTCATCACAACTGAGCATGACGATGTTCGTCGATA
Organism: Rhodomyrtus psidioides; assembly: GCA_021437785.1. Taxonomy (NCBI): domain Eukaryota; kingdom Viridiplantae; phylum Streptophyta; class Magnoliopsida; order Myrtales; family Myrtaceae; genus Rhodomyrtus; species Rhodomyrtus psidioides. The sequence continues at coordinate 2,889,563 of JAILYB010000015.1, read as the reverse complement.
GCGTTGGTTTTAATATAGAATTAACTATAGTCATTAAAGAAAAATGTTCCCGTAGGAACTTTACAACGGATAAAATGAGTGATATACTCGTGAACATGTTCTTCTTTCTATGGGTGTTCGTGGTGACCGACCCATCGTGCCCCGAGTCAGGTGCTAGATCATGGCTATCCAAGCATGCCAGCTTCCCACTGATTGAACAAGGTATCGAGCCCCTCATCGAAGAAATCGTCTGTCGTGGGTTGACCAGCGGCAGGCAGAGCACCAGCCGACTGCTGCTCGAATGGAGGAGTGTGCACTCGCTGTACTTGTGACACGCGCTCTTGAGAAGTGTTGAAATGGCCCGGGAGGACATTCTGATCAGCTTTCAGTTTGCCGGTGGTCGGGTTGCTAGCTTGATTGATGCTTAGATTTGGCCGGGTATCTCTTGATGCCTGAGCATTACAATGGCGGTCGCCCCTAGCTTTTGAGCTCGAGACGGATTCCTCCCGGTTTAGCTCCGCTCGACGTTGTTTTAATAGCTTTCTGTAGGCAGCAAGGTGATTCCTGACCAGCTCCTTACTAAGCCCCGGTACATTCATGGCCTTAAATATGCGCGTCGGAGTTGCTGAATCGATCCCCATTTGGTGAACCACGTCTAGGAATCTGGAATGCAGTTCAGGGGGCCAAGCGAACCTCCTCTTATCGTGGCCCAAAATTGCATCGATGGCTTGACGACTGATTAACTCATCTCCAGCAGGACCCGACCCTATCGAAAATTGTTGTGCATGAGGCTGATATGCTTTGAGCTGGTCGGCGGTAACATCCAGCTCCTTGAAACTGTAACTCCAATCAAAGCGATGCAAATCCCATCCCCCAGGAGGTATTTGTATCATCTTCGTAGGATCATCCTGCTCCTGCGTGACTCCGGCAAAATCTGGTTGAGCAGGAGATGCCCCGAGGGAGTAAGGTGGTAAATGAACGTCTTCAATCATTGCGTGAGGCTCATCGGGGAATATCTTACCGCGAGCGATGAGGTTATCGCAATGAGGGCAAACGGTAATATTGAGAGCTTTTTCATACCTCATGTTTTCTGTTCGCAGCTTTTGGTTTTCTTCCTTTAAAATCTCGACCACCTGACGTTTGCGTTGAGCCCTCGATTTGGATCTCCTATTTTGAAACCAAAACTGGATCCTCGACTGATTAATCCCCAACTCCCGGCTCAATTCAATTCTCCACTTCTTTTTCATGTAATGGCTTTTACTGAAAAGGGTTTCCAGCATTTGGGTTTCCTCCTGAGAGTATTGGTGAGGACGTCTTCTTTTCCCGAGTTGAGCATCGTGGATGTCGTTGTCGTCGTCGCCGTGATCTTGATTTCCGTTGCCAGAAGTGTTGGGCTCCATGGTTTTGGCGTTAGACTTGATCTTGGAATCTTCGAGATCCCTCTGTGGTTCAATTTCTGAGATTTTTGAGTCAGTCGCCTCTAGCAGCTGACAGTAACCTCTTAAATATGTTGGATTGAGAAATGTTTGATTGGTTCTTGCCCACTCAGAGTTCTCCACTCTCTCCTGTATGCTCACTCCCTATAAAGTTTTCTTCGAGTGACTTTGCATGTTCAGGAGACGCTCTTCAAGCATCATTAGGCAAACGTTCCCCCTCAAGACCTTGAATTTCTCGCTTAGCTTTTCAACGTGATGGGACTGCCAAATCCTGTTAGGGCTCTCTTCGATAGTTGCGCTTACCTCCCACCTAACTCTAATAATGGTGATCCCGACAAATCTTTTACATCTTTTCATTGATGAGCCGGAAATCGCGGACCGAAACGAATCCAATGGTTCTCGTGAGGGGACCTCCTGCTTTACCCCCTAACTGGGCTCCACCAGCATTATTACTGAGACCCTTCATCATCCTCGAGTTGCTATAAAATGAGGAATTAATGTATGGAAGGTTAACGTTCTCGCATAATCAGCTTCTTCCTTCTAATCTCTCTGTTAAACTCGTCTTATTCTCAAGCCAACCCAACGCAAATGGCCTCCTCTCCCGTACGCACTTTTTCAACTGATGTCTTGGCCCAGTGGGAAAAGATTTACAACCTACTAGGTCGCGGTTACGCGCACATAACCGATCATTCTGCAACCGAGGATGCAATCTGTGTCCTGCTCGAGGACCTTGATACCACTTCTCTCGAAGGTACTACACTGGGGAGGGAATATAGAACTTTCCCGACTCTCTTTGCACACTCCTTAGAGGCCTATCGTGTTGCTAATCGGGAGGTTCTCGTGGCTCGCGTCTTGCGGGCTCGTTATGAGGATCGATCTGATCATTTGGTGCTGACCAACTATCTGGTTGATAGTTACAAAAAGGCCGTCGAGTTTGCTAATGAGCGGGTCGCGACGTTGCTTCGCGAGAGGAGAAATCTGGTGGATCAATTGGCCATATCCCTGACCACCGGCGAGCATGACCGCCGCAACGTCCTATTGAGGCTTCAGAGCGACTGGCAGGAAGAACGGCTCGACAAGATAACCGAGGACATAGCTCGCGGGAATGGACTGGTTCGGGACCTGGAAGTAGTCACCGAAGAACACGAGGCCAAGGTCGCCGAAGTTAAGGGAGAATGCAGAAGTCTTCTCCTCAGGCTTGCCGACCACAACATGCGGAGCTGGGAGTATGAGCAGAGCATTAATAACATGGAGGGTCAGTTGGGATCCTTTGTGTCGTTAATTAGGGCTCACTTTGGCTTTACTTTTCCACCCCGACTTGTATGACCTGCTTCTGAAAACCCTCCGCTGAGCAAAATAAATGAAAGTTCTCGTGTGTGTGTTTTAACTTCTGTATGGTTCATTTCTTCGAGCATCCAAACATCTTCAACTTGAGTGAGCCGAACCATAATAGCAATAAGCCGAGCAAATACGTCCTGATTTTATAACTCGCTCATGATCAGATGGAAGAATAGTTGCAGATTTGTCCAAGAAAAGATTTCTCTATACTACTTGTTTTTCACCTGCAAATAAAAAGACAGAATCAGAAGGAATAATTTGAAAAAGAAAGCATAGACCCCTTTCAATCTTATGCTTGCTTGTGATTAATAAGGACAAGAACTTTTACAAGGGTTTTAATCTTGTGCGAAAAGTTTTTATCAATATTCCTCGAAAGAAAGCATACTATTGAAAGGAACGTAATTCACGATAATCGCTTTTGATTAATTTCGAGAGGAATGACTTACTCAAAAGTGCAAGACATAATAACGCGTTTTAAATTCAATTGAAGATATGGCATCCAAATTAAGGTCGTTCGCTAAGAACGAAAGTAGTTTGGACATCTATCTCGTCATTAAATTCAAAACAACGCCGATATTCTCGATCAATTATCGTGGATTACCAGCGACGTAAAACATGCATGGACCAATTCAAGTGTATAATTCCTTCTAGCGAAATTGGGGTTGGATTACCCTATACGACCAAAAAGGTCGTGCAAGATTTCCAATTTTAATTTCCTCTAAAGGAATTATAAACTTGACTTGGGAGTATTCGGATGATTAGAGAAAATGCCACCATCACATTCCCATGACCTGTCAAAAGAAATACAACCAAGTTCCATCTAAATGTGTACACCAATAGATCCCTAATACAATCACTCTAAGGGGTGAGATAGAGAAAGCCTCGATAAAAATAAACCCTATACAAGAGGACTAGTAATGGAAAATGAAACAAAGGAATGTGATCCTAACGTTTAAGGATGCCCCAAGTTCGATCTGTGACTTCCGGATCACTTGCCCCAACTCGTCATCTTCATTGGACGATATCTCAATAATGTCCATAGTAGGCTCCTTTGTTGCTCACTCGGTGCTTGTCATGGGATATCATCCTCTTCGTCTTCTATCAAGGACGTTTGGGAAAAACACACACATCTATCCTTGAAATGGCATTTAATCTAATCACCAGAATGCAATGAATGAAATGCCTATATTTATATGAACTGTAATAGATTTGAGGGATAGAGAGTCTTACCAACCAAACTCGTCGACTTATGTGCGGTTTTAGGTGTACCAACCGCCCAAAGACATGCGCATGAGACAAGTGATGGTGAACTTCTAAAAATCAGAAGGTTTGGCACCTAAGGTTAAGGTTCCCACTTCGAGTTCTGAAAAGAGCCGATTCCATTGCACAGCTATCGTTGCATTGGGACTCGATCCATAGTTCGAAGCGAGCGGAATTGAAAAGTGGATTACCCCGCGTTTTTCTTCACGGAGATTCCATTTTCAATTCCTTCTATTGTGTTCCTATAGGCGACGCCCGGGGTTTTAGGCGCGGTTGTGTGTGTCCACGTGTTGTGATCATCACAATGCAATTCATGCATAGCAGTTTATCAATCAGCACTTCAAATCATCCACACAACATACATTCCTACGCCCAACCTGCATAAGACAATGTTAATCACGGACTACACCCCTTATTTCTCCGATCTGCAAAAACATATAACCCCTATCATGAGCGGACTTACCTCACCTTCAAGAGCGCCTGCAAGGTTAGAAATATCACTCAACGTTTTAATTACGGCCTAAGTCCACTTGAGGTCTAGAACCATAGGTTCTAGAACAAAGGTCCCCAGTGGAGTCGCCAGTCTGTCGCGACCCTCTCGAGATTCGCCATGGGCTCTCGAGGGCTAATGGGCCGTCCAGTCTGGTCGGACGCGGGCCTCTCCCAAGGCCCGTTACCCAAATCGCAACGGAGGTATACGTAGTCGACCTTCAGTGTGGTCTAGTGATATGTGCTAAGTGTGCATGCCATGGAGTCGCCACCAATCATTTTTTTGGAGGGTATGATTGGACCACCCTATTGAATAGTCGGGAGTTTCTATTCAATTCTGCGATAACCAGGGAAATGGGTTCGGGGACTTAGTTACGTCAACTATCAAAGTTGACGCCCTTTCGGTACCTAAGTTGACTGAGTTTTCTGACTTAAGATTTCATACAGATGAGTGGGGTACGAGTCCTAAATCTAGGAGTTCATGCAGATAGGAATGACTATCCTGGCAATCACAATCAATAATAAAGTGCACAAATCAATGAATTCAAATGTACAAATAAATCACATGGCATTCCTAATAAGGCCATATTGGCCTAGAGAAGCATCAATCAGGCTTAGGGATAATTTAGACATGATTTTGCCCATCAGGGGCAAAATCGTAATTTTGAGACAAAGGGGACAATTTGCCCAAAAAGGACAAAATCATCATTTCGGAATGAATCCGGAGTCAAAACAGGTTTGGTCACTCAATTGACTCATTTCCTATTTTTTGGCAATTTTCGTGATTTTCGGGAATTTTAGAAACCGATTTACCATTCGAAGGGTAAAATCGTCATTTTCTAAAAATGGAAATGAAATGTGGAAATCTTAGACATAAGGTTTAACCACCCATCTGGCCCATCACCAAATTCTAAGCAATTTCCACAATTCATCAGAATATCAAAGACGATTTACCCTTTGAGGGGTGAAATCGCCATTTTGGATTAAATGGGAGAAAATCCCAAAAATGAAAACAAATCAATTTTTTGTCATTTTCAGCCTTGGACAATTTTTAGAATTTTTCTGCAATTTTTTTCTCAATTTTTTTGTTTTTCTTTAATTTTTCCATTTTTTTTTTGGCATTTTTGATTTATTAATATTTTTTTATATTTTTAGAAAATATTTTAACAAAAAGCATGTCTTTGACAATAGATAACACTCAACCAGATAAATAAGCTAACCACTAGACTGAAACAAATACATACCAATCAAGTCTATAAATGCAATATTTTAGAAAAATAATCCTGATATACAGATCGGGTACGTAAAACATACCGGATTGGACACCGGCCTTCAATCGCCCAGCCTCAGCCTGCGACCATCCCCATGCCCGTTACCTGTCGATCGCCATTAGAATGTCGATAGTCAATTTCACAAATTAAGACTAAAAAATAAAAATAAAAAAAATTAAAAATTAAAAAAAATTAAAAAATTGGACACTGTTCATGCACTGTTCCGACACTGTTCATGCACTGTTCCGACACTGTTCGGACACTGTTCGGACACGGCTCCGACACGGCTCCGACACGTCCGACACGCCCGGACACGCTCCGACACGTCCGACACGCCCGGACACGTCCGGACACGCTCCGACACGTCCGGACACGTTCCGACGCGTCCGGACACGTTCCGACGACGGGGTGGTGACCCGAGGCTGTTTCTGGGCTCCACCAGCGGCGCGTAGGCTCCATAAGCTCCGAGGGAGGAGGTAGGACTCCGGGGCTGTCGCCGGAGGCGATAGCGCGCTTTGGCGATGACGGATTTGGCCCGATCCGAAACAATCCCGAACCAAACTCCGAAACGAGTGGAGGCCGGAGGTCTTGGGTTGTTCACGGCGGCTTTGAGGTACGACGGCTAGCGACGACGGCGGAAGGGGGGGTTCCATTTTAGGCGTCCACGAAGAAGAAGAAAAGAAAAGGAAGAAGAAGCTACGGGAGAGGAAGGAGAAGAAGAAGATGAGGAAGAAGGAAAAGAAAAAGAAAGAGAGCGAAGGAAGAAGAGGAGGCGACGGAAGAAGAGGGGGAGGGGGGAAGAGTAAAATAATAATAAAAATATAATAATAAAAAAATAATATAATAATAATATAATAAAATACTAAAAAGTAGAAATAATAATAAAATAATCAAAAGCGAAGACAAAATGATTAGTCTCCTTTTCCTTTTAAATGATGATGTTTTCACTCCTTTTTCTTTTAATCATTATTAATATTTTTGTCAAATTCAATTTTATGGTGATCAGAGAACACCTAAAATCGAACCTGAATTTTACTATTTTATGAGGTCCTAAAGTAAAGAAAATTAAAAATAAAAATACCGACTATTTGTATATATTTTTGTGACCTCGAATACTACTTTTTTTTTCTTTTTTTTTTTTATATTTTTCGAAAATAATAATAATAAAAAATATGAAAAATATGAAAAAATATTTTTTTATCCAAAATGGTCCCTTTAGCTTGGCCAAAGCTACCAAAGTTGATTTTGTAATTTTATGACTTTTTTTGATATTTTTAATTAATTTTAAAGAATAAAAATCACAATAATATAGATGGTCAAAAATCAGGTGTCAACACCTACTACCTAGTAAAAAGCTCGCAAAAATTCTTTAATCAATAATCCACTCCACTCCTCTTTTATTTTCTTTTTCTTATGAAGGTTTGAATAAATGTTCTACCTTTAATTTCTAGCGGAATAGAAATATGTTGATTGAATGATTATTTTCCAAAAAGGGCCCTCGTAGCGATAAAAAGAAGCAGATATTAATGACGCTGTATAAGAGATGATAATTAATTTACTTTAATTTACATCAATATATATATTATAATTTATGATGGTTTGGGTAAAATTAAGTTCAATCTCCTCTGTTTATCTTTCGTATTGTCTTGTGGTACCTTTCTGGTGCTCCAGAGGTCTCCCAAGGATAACCTGGTTGTTGACTGATGAAGGAGGATTAGGTAAGGGTATTACCTCCAAGTGGGCAAGACAAAGATACACTTGGAAGTGGGTACCATTTTTGGCGGTCGGTCGCTGACCTCTGGTTTAAGTCAGCCGCCTTGCCCCATCCTCGTAAGTGGGGAACAGTTAAATGGTAGTGGGGGCAACTCCACCTTGCTGGGACCGGTTGAGAGCCAGAGTTCTTTAAGCGCTCGTTCCAGTCCAGCCCTTCGACTTTGGAGCAAAACATGAAAATAATAACTCATTTCCTAATTTTTACTAAAACAGGAAAAGGAAAAACTACCTTTTCTTTTTTTGTCCTCCTTTTTCTGTTTTATTTTTGGTCCTTTTTCTTGTGAAAGGAAACGAAAACGAAAACGAAAACGAGAAGACTTACGATTTGACTCATCCAAGAGAAGCGACAGTCTCAACAGATTCTCTCAGTCTGATCGGAGCTTCGTCTTCTTCACCGGCTGCTGCTTTGTTGAAGAAGGGGGCTCCGAGACAGTATCAGGCAAGTTCAGACGAAGCTCTAAGGAGAGAGAGAGAGAGAGAGGGGGGAAGATGCCTGAGAACCCTTCTTCAGCTTCAGCAGCCGATCCGTCCCCCGCCGTCGTCAAGCGCTACGCTCCTCCGAATCAGAGGTTTTTTTTTTCTTTCCCCACCATTTTCCGCATCCTCGAACTCGCATTCCCCCCTCGTAGCTTTAATCAGCTTTATTAACTGCCTCTAGCGGTCGCACTCGCAGGAATCGCTCTTTCGGCAGGCGCAAATCGGGAGGTCTGAAATGTTTGTTTTTTAGTATCTCATCATCTGTTTCATCCCATTCGTGTGATGGGTTTTTCGTGGGATCTTTTATTTGAAGAGTGGTTATTACGAGAATGAGACGCTAGCCCTTACGGTTTTCGGGTCATTTAAATGCCTGTGCCGAGACCAAAAAAATGGTTAAAGCGAGCTATTATGAGAATTGTAATAATGGTTAGTCGATTATTATGGAGGTTGGGGACAAGTAATGGCCTTATGCTATCTTACTAGTCAGTTGAAAGGTGCTTCTCGTCTACCTAGACAACGGAAGACATAGAAGAAAGGTTGCACTTTGCCTCTCAGGCACACTCGATTTGACAACCCACTGAAAACCTTACTGCTACTCTAATTCTGTGGTTGGTGTATCCGTTGAGAGAGAGGTGGACTAGGTTCAGGAGTCGATCGATAGGTCTGCAATCTGCGAGAACTCGCCAATAAATATCTCTTATGCACATGATAACATAGGTAGCTTGGGATATTGCCGCCGTTCAACTCCTATTATTTTGTGTTATGTACATAAACAATCATACTGCTGTGTGCTAAAATGTGCTTTCATTGGCTCTCATAGAGCAACTTGATCGACCAAACAATTTTTATGTAAGTGATGGAGAGAAGAATCACATAGCCGCTTCAAGGAACACCACCAATGATCAGAGGGATGCGGGGAGTAGCAACCTTCCGAAGGAAAACCCTCATTGGGGATTGATTGCCTTAGAAGGGTGCTCTACCAGCGAAGCTTCTCGGCTTCTAAATGACCGTATGGTGGTCTCATACAGTTTTTTGTTGTACTTTATAGATCATTCAGTTTATCCCACGATATTTGAATTTAAATTGGTGTCCTCGCAGACATGGTCATTGTTGCACGACATTGTTGCACGACATTGTTGCATTTCTATGTGTGTGTAAAAGGGGAATCTGTCTGGATTTAATTTTCCTTTTCTGCTAGAGATATGGTGAAAAGGGCTGTCCTAAAATTATTGACCGTTAAAGATTCATTCTTGATGTGAAGACTTGTTTTCTCTTTTGGGGTTACACAAGTCAGCTTTTGCAATAGGATGTCCAATGCTAAAATTTTTCAAGTTTATAAAGGTTTCTTCTTTTGTAAATTTAAGTTATACTCAATTTATAAATAATGTTAAGTAGATAATTAGACAATTTTAGTTTGGAGAACTCAAAGTTCTTGTATGTTTATGAGGATTTGGACAGTATTTACTTCTGTGCGTGTGTGAAGTGTGGACTTTTCATGTTAGAGTCTGGTCCAAGTAGCATGTGAAAGCTATAAAGCTTATAATCCACTGGAATGTCAGCATTAGTACATTGAAACGGTCAGAAGAAATCATGGTTCTATACATTATATGTTAAAAAAGAGAAATCAAGATTTAAGGATGTGGGAAAAAGATTGGCGTATGATGTGTTCTAGGAGGAAGTGGAGGGAAGCTATTAGTATTAGAGATGGGTAGATTTCCTATGTTCCAGACTGACCTTTTTAGTCCTTAGTCCCCTTTTCCCTTTTTTTATTTTTATTTTTATTTTGATTCTTTTTTCTTCAATTGATCTTTGCTTTTTATTTTTGTTATTTTCTATTTTATTCTATTTTTCTTTTTTGGGTTCATCGACTGCCGACCCCAACTAGTTTGGGATAAAGGTGTTGTTGATGTTGATATTGATTATTTTGAGAGATCCACAAGGTTGCACTGCAAGTTGCATGGATTTGAGTTGCTGTTCCTCATTCTCTATGGTAATGCATTTGAGTTCTAGAAGAAGACTAGGTTATGCCCTTGAGTATTATTCACATCTAGCATATTTATTTGGCATTTAATAGGCAAAATTGCCATGTCTAGGATAAGATTTTGCTTCTATGTTGTAAGTCATTCCTTCCTAACCTGTTAATCTTGATCTCAGGCTGGGAAGCTACAATTCACAGCTGCAATGATTCATCTATAGATCCATCTGGTACGTAAAATAGTTCTTTACTTTTCACTCAAGCATTTCATATGAGTGTTGATGGATGGAAGACAACATTTTCATCAAAATTACATCTTTTTAACTGTAAAATTGTGTGGGGACAACTTGTATATCAAAAAAGAACTTAAGCAATTGAGGCTATATTACAGTTCCATTGAACAGATTCAGTCTCCTTTGTTATCGAGTGTGACTGTGGCTTGAAATGAAAAGAATCTTGCTGCAAGAAATATTCCTAGCCTTTAACACTGTCTTGTTCTTTCATGAACTGATGATTTGCATTTTTGATTGCCGATGGAAGAGTGATGGCGGCATTTTGCTTCCTGTTGGCTGCTACATTAATGAGATCTCTTATGATTTGTTTTCTGCATATCTAAGTTGTGCTACCTTTTGAGCATTTGATGCCAAAGAGGGATTCAAATGAAGGGATAATATGAATTGAGATCCTTCATATCCGACCAGTTATATCTCTGGTCAATGTTAATTTTGCATGGTGAGTGTAGAGTGGGACTTGGGATGTCAAGCTGCAGCTCTATATTTAGGATCTTACGCTTTACTTCTTTAATTCAGTATCCTGAACTAACAGCCATAAGTTTCTAGTGATGTTTTGTTAAACGTTCCATGTTTCTCTTCCTTACCTGCATAAGATGCATCATTGTTTGCCTGCCGAGAATTACACCGCGGTTCTTTTTGAATGTGTAGTCAAACAGCAGCATTTCAGCTCTGTGAATGTGTCCTGTTTATAAGGTTATCATCCTTGACTATCCTGATTTTCCCTTTGGTGTTCTGTTGTTTCAGAAAGACCTGTTATGTACTCTGGAAGCAACATGTCTGCATTTGGACACATCAAACTTCCTCATCAGGTTTCCATATCTGAAATCCCTTCCCTAAATTGAAAAGGAAAAAGAAAAGAACCTCTGTCTTCAACCCCCCCCCCCACCCCCCCCCCCCCCCCCCCCCCCCTTCCTCTCTTTTTTCTCTCTATAATCGTGCTTCTGCTTTTATTTGTCCAGTTAATAGCTCCATCAGGTGTTGGATCTCCCGGTTCCCGGATGGACTTCTTGGGTGAACTTCGCCGGGCAATACGCAATGCAAATGCAGGTCTCTAGGTGTAGCAATTTCGCATCTGTACTCAAGATGAAGTATTGGTTTTGGATCTGGACATATTACAGCTTTCACTTCCAAGAGACTGGGGAGTTGTGGCAAATGCCATGCACGCCAGGTGTCTAACCTCCATTTGTGGAGCTAAATTAGGATGTGTCGCTCGAATACATGAACGTATAAATATGCTATCTTCCCTGATGGCATTAGTGCTAACCGTTTTGAGTAGCTCATTATGACCTCCTCTTGCCCATGCCAATGCCTCTGTGCAAGTGGCGTGGCTATCTGTCGTCGTGTGTGCGCAATCATTTTGAATTGAGTTTCTTCAACACGGTGATTGAAAACTGTTTTTAAGTTTTTTCTTGTCCAATACAGGAGACGGTTTTCACTTGTCCTCCTCCATGTATTTCTTTCTGAATCTGTTGCAGTTGATTTACGGATGCTGAATGTCCATCTTCTTGCGGCCTTGTTACGAGCTTGAACTGTCAAAATGGGTCTATGACCGATCTTTTAATCATGTCTAATTGGCTGAGTCTTTAAATAGGTCAGCAAAGTTTGAAAGAGGGGCTATATACGTGGGTTTTATGGGTCTTACTGGATTTGACTTTACTCAAACCCAACCCACTTTCTAATGGCCTACTCTTTCGGCTCTCTTAGCCCTCTTTCACTCTCTTGCCTTTACTCGATCCATCAAAATGCAGTGCGCAGCAGCTTGTAGTGGATCTTGGAAGCTGGTTCGGATGTCCTATTTCGGCCACCGGATCCCTCCCTCCCTCCCTCTCTCTCTCTCCCCCCATGCTGACGACCTTTTCAACTTTCACTTTATTCTGATCTCGCTTTTCCCCCCCTCAAAGCTGCCGTCTCGTTTTCCCGTGACTGAAGTTCTCTATCTCCCTCTCCCTCTGCATCATTTGTGTGATTTGTGGCTCAGAATGCGTATTCGTGGGAATGGCAGTTTTTTGTTAGTTGATCTTTTGAGCACTCTTCATCGGTTTTACTGAATTTTACTTAGCATCACCTACCTAAGCTCCTTTCTTTGGCCTTGCCATCTCTGATTTACAATGTAGGCGTTTGTGTCAGCTCTATCTAGCTGCATTGGCTGTGGCTGTCATTTGTGCTTTTCCCTTTGGAAGGATTTTGTGTTTAGGTCAAAATCTGGTTTGATACGCGGTGATTGCTTAGAATTTGGGGCTTCTGAGCGTTGTACAGTTGCATTCCGGTCTCTTCTGTCAAGTAGACAGAAATGACTTCAGGTTCTTTTGAGGTTCTAATTGGGAAATGAAACTAACTGTCGTTTGTGTTAGTCTCTTGCTTGAATTGGAGCTGCTGAGAGTTTGCCCAAGGCATAACGCTGCTGATGTGGTAATTGCTCGAGACGTGGCGAAAAACATAGCTTGTTGCTTGGGGACAATTCGAACTTCTAATCCTCAATCTCTCTGTACTGATGACCCTAGGGACTCGTTCCCCTTGTGGATGAGGGAATTGAACTGTTCTGACCCTAAGTACTCGAGCTTTTTTGATGTGGAGTAATTTTAATCCAGGTCACGTACACATAAAAGCGTCAAGTGAATTAAATAGTTGGTTATGGGTTTCCATAGGTTGGATTAAATATGGATGTGTTTTAGTAACAAGGGTCGCTTTGTATTGCGTATAAACGGGTCATTTCATTTCATGTTGGGCAATGTTCGATCCGGACCTGATCCAAACTTGACGGCTTTGACGGCTTTGCACGTACGGACCTTATAGGATCATGTCTTTTTTTTTTTCATGGACATAACTAGCTTGAGTTCCATTAAGAACTTCTTATGTCAATGACAGGTCGAAAGCGGAAAAATGCTTCCATTTCGAGCTGCTTTGGGCTGCATAAGCTAAACTCGATTGCCTTTTTCTTTAAATTCTCCCGCCCAACCATGCAAAAGAAGGGACATGGTATAAAGATCAAACTCCCCGTACAAATCTGATTCTTTGGACTACTGACTTTAAATAATTTGGTGTCGACGTGAAATATGCAACATATTTTCAATTGAACGACCCATTAACCCAATCAACAGAGAATTGTAAATAGATTAATTTTTTTTTTTTTTGTGTTTTTACTGGAGATTGGGAATAGATGGACTTTCTCTAGGACATTCACTGACGGGGTTTATCCTCACTTTAGCTACTTTAGCGGCTCAGTCAGTTACTCGACATTCTCAATTATTCCATTTCCCGATATTGGCAATGTACATCGGTCAAATAGGATCATTTTCTTCTTGAGACCTTTTACTTTTTTTTTTCAACATGTGGGAGTTAAAATTAATTCTCGTTTATCTACTTCTATGGATGTGGTGGGGAAAAGAAACGACTGTATTCCGCTACAAAATTTATTTTTTACACTATGGGAGGTTCTATTTTGATGATGTGGTGCAACGACTACGGCGCGAGGACTGTAGCGGCGCGGCATGGGCTCTTTCGTCGTTTGAGCGGGGTTGAAGAGCGACGTGGACGAGTTTTATTGGTGTGGCCGAGATCTCCCATACGCGAACTCAAGACAGCAGGAAACACCAAGAAAAATATAATCCTCATATTTGAGCGCCACGTGGATTTGTCCAATCCGTTCAATAATATAATACAAATAATGTTGCAATTCTGTATTTTGACGTGGAGACTCAGCTCGTTTTTCATTTATTTAATGCGATTTCTGAATTTCAGCTCAATATATAGTATTATTCTTAAACTTTTAATTTGTTCAATGTGGTCCCTGAACTTTCGATACATATCTAATTTAGTCCTTTAATTTTATGAAAATATTCCTTGTTGTCTCTAAACTTGAATTAATGGAAAGACTAAACATTTCCATATAGCGGAATGAGCTCAATTGAAGATATACCAATAGTTTGGGGGACCACATTCAATGAATTAAAAGTACAGGCCAAAATTCAAGTATCATTTGGGTTATTATCCTTTTGTTGTTTAGTTTTCATTCTCCGCATTGGCTGAGGTTATTAAGCTCTCCCCGAGAGGTCTATAAATTCCTTGCGATCCATGAATTTGTTAAATTTAGACCTTTGATTTATCCAGATGATCTTTATCATGATCTATATTTATATTTACGCAACAGTTTGTTTGTACGTGGAATTGTAATTGATGGGACTTGAATAGAGTATTTGCGATTTCTATATTAGAAATATCTCGGTTCTTTGACCAATCACAAAGGATTTGTTGGCTCTTTATAGGAAAATACCATATTTCGCGTCGCCTGGTTTCTTGATGGATTCCCTAGACAGTTCTGCACCTTTAACGTTGTTGTCGTTCTAGGATAAGGTGGGCTGATTGCGACAGGGATACCATTTGATCCCCAGAAGATATTCCTATTTGCTGATGATGCTCCGGCAGAAAGTGTGAATAAAAGCATGCTCCTGTGCATGGTGCTGGGCCACAAGAGAGAGAGAGAGAGAGGATGGGAGTGGGGTTCCTGGGAATGGGGATAAAGGGGAAGGCCATGTCGATGAGACTGCTCAGACATCGCTTCAAAGTCACTGATTGGAACAGGACCCTCTCTAACGTACTCTCTCGTCGCCGGTGATGGAGTCCGCTAATGACGTGCCTCTTGCGTTCTTACACTGCCCACTGACTGTTTGATTGTATAACCCTGTGAAGAAAAGATAATAAAGAACCAAATTTACCAAGTGGCCCACTTGAAGAGAGGTGCAGATTAATTCTTTGCTTCCGGGAATTCGACTTTTTACTGGCAAAATTCCGTAAAAGAAAGAAAGTGACAAGTTTTACTTGGTTTGACTTGTTAGCTGTTCACGCTTTGGCCACAGTTCTGCTTTCAAGGTGTTAGCGTCCACCCTCTGATTGTGGTATGACATTAATAATCCTCCTGACTTTGAGATTAGTCTTTGTATGTACTTTCAGATTAAGTTGTTCCCCTATGCTGTTTGACGTCGAGTTGCTTCTTATGATATTCTGCCGCTCGGGGAATATCCCGGAGGGTGAACTTGCCATTTGATAGTTGAATTTGCGCTGGTTATTCAATATGCTGCATTACATGTAGATTTGCATAACTTGATTGGCTGGTGGATTTGTGTGAACGTTCGTGAATTGCATTCACAGATGGTGATATTACAGTGAGAGGAAGGAAAGAAGCAACGAGTGACGCGTATGATTGATCATCTTATTCCGCAAATACCAAGCTGAAGTCTTGCTCTGGTTCTTTATCTAATAGTGGACATGGAAGCTCGAAACATGAGGTTGCTTAAATTAGGATTTGTTTCGAGAGAAAACGATTGAAATTTGGGGGTCCACCCAACTTGATTGAATCTGCACTTGTTTATTGATGAGCATGTCCGGATGGTGCATCCAAATTCACCAAATTAATTTACTGGAAGTTGTTTTTTCATACAGTCTTTGTTTTGCTTCTGATGCATTTCTGTTTCGGTGTGATGAACTAGTGGAGCATGGAGCTTCAGTTGCAGAAACCCCAGCGGCAGTAGTCAAGAAGTGCAAGTACACTATCGCAGTGTTATCTGACCCTTCAGCTGCTCTTTCGGTTGGTACTAGGTACACCGTGGTTTTGTCTGCCGCTGGTCTTTCTATTTCCTAATTATGATTCTGTGTCTCCTAACCGCTAGGTGGTTTTCCACAAGGATGGTGTTCTTGAGGAGATATGTGCCGGAAAAGGTTACATAGACATGTCAACAATTGATGCCAAAACTTCAATAACGACGAGCGAGGTCTGAATTGATCTTCCGACTAATTAATAAGTATCAGGAGGTTTATTGTGCTAGAACTAATTTTCCCGTCTCGATGCCTCTTTCGCTTTCTTTCGCACTGCTTTGCATCTGATGGACAACAGAAGCCGGTCGTAAACTTAGGTCTACATGGCGGGTCAGATCTTTTTTTTACTGAGCTCATCAGTTGGGTTCATTGGGCCTCTCCAAGGCTAATTTCTGCTGCACGTACTACAAAAATGATCTTCCAAACTGCTTCCGGGGAAAGAAAAATCATATTGGCCAAGTTCCATGTGAAGTCCTAGTCGACTCTTGGAGGCAATTATTACTAATAAAAATGAATGCACCTAGCTTCGGTTCAAGATTCACCACGGTCCTGTCTATTACCTACGTCCACTTCCGTATGATCTGAGGTCACAACTTTTCTAAACGGTAAATATCTTCATGTTAAAAGGACAGCAAGGGGGAGAGTCTATTCCTTGAGTTACGGAATGTTTGAAGTCTTGTCTCTATAGCATCAGTAGGTTATTCAGCGGCCTTTGCTGAGACTTTGCTCCAATGTGGCATTTTGTAAGCGAGGATTTCCTTCTTTCAGATGGTTTTGGGCCCTTTCCTCAATTCCTTGTGTAAATTGCAAAGATCTTATTTTTTTCTTGCATCTATGAACATGACTTTCTTCATAGATAACTATAGCAAATTTAGAAAGAGAACCATGTCGAGAAGAAATATCTGGAGGTAAAGATGAATATCTAGTTATTTCAGGCTCTGGCAGTGGCTCTGAGTCAATGTCTTTGGCAATTACTATATCATTAGATGGATTACTACAATGTCAAAAAATCAGGAAGAAAATGCCAGAATCTAGTGCTCTGCGAGCTAAATGCTCTTCATTCAATCTCTAACGTTTGTTTATTGTTTCGACCTTGTATATGCTGGCATTGTACGAGCAAGCAGTTCCAGCTTTCGATGTCATGGGAAAGAAGTCTTTCTTCCTGGGTCCAGTTGGAAATGCTGCTAGAATGAAGCTTGTAAAGAACAGGATAATGGGCTGGTAACACTTGTTTCTGTCTATCTGCAGTGGTGAATCGCGATAGCTTTTTGGTACTTTGAGACTAGAAGAGGGGCAATGACGTAAAAAGTTTACATACATAGCCTGGTGAAGCTCATTGTGTTTCTAACTATGTAGAAGACGAAACTGAAATACTGAAACAGAAATTTATGTGGAAGTTCTTGTGGGCCGGGCTTATAAAAGAAACTCATCACACTGTAAACCATCTACAATGGATGTTGAGGCTTATGCAGTCAATATAGTGTGAATGCATATTGATCTGCAAATCTCAAAGAAGCGGTTCTATATGCAACTTCTTTAGGACAAAAACAACCATCAATTGGATGATCAATGAGAAGGACGACATCATTGTCCGCATCAGCAAATGCATGATGGTATAGGAATTGGGGAAGTTAACTTGAGTTGCCACACCTGAGCAAAAAGTCTTGGGAATTATCAATATAAGCAGACGTTAGATTCTATACTTGTGGTCCCACAGACCAAAATCAGGTTCATTTGAGATTTATCAGAACAATTTACGTTCTTTAGTTTGGTTATAATACATCAGAATCTTTTATGGCTCGCATGGTATTTTCATCGTCACAGCATGATCAATGATGAGCGCATTTTCCGAGGGACTTGAACTGGCCAGCCCGAATGGATTGGACACTCGTACTCTTCTCAAGATACTGGTATGGCAGTGATCAACCTGCTTGGATTTACTCGAGTAAAGACATAAATGGCTGATAAAAATCTTTTCTTGGGAGGATCTTGGTGCAATTGCTAACCCACTGTTCAAGTTTAAAGGACCCACCATGATAAAGAGCAGTTACACATGTTACGTTACTTTAGTATTTTCTAGATTTTATTCTTTTTACCTACATAGAGGCATTATGATCCTTGTACAAGTTACATAATATATTGCAGTAGGTATAGGGGAAAAACAACGCCGAATTTCAGAGCAGTTTTGGCTTTACGATTGTCTCCTTCTTCTCTTCTCCTCCTCTCGTTTTCTTCTCTTTTTCTCCTTCTCTCTTTCCTACTTACCGCAAGTTCTCAAATTAGCATCGCGACATAATATCAAAGCTAGGTTCTGCGAATGTGCATCCACCATCCATTACTCAAATTCCACGTGCCACTCATAATCGGGTTTGCACGTGAGAGGATGGGTCGAAGTTATTATCTCACATCGCCTAATAACGGGTTTTATATGCTCTTTATATTCATGTGGTCTCTCTCCACCTATTGTCTTAAGCTTTTGGGTTGGATTTTCTAACATGGTATCAAATCTAATTACCTGATTCCTTGATCATACTGCTGGTTTGAGAGTCCCATAATTCCCTTTCTCCTTCTCAGGTGCGCAGCCACATAAAACTGCAATTTTTATCTATTTCCTCTCCTCGTCCCGATTCGTATACGACTAGGAGAAGTCAATCCATCAGGTTCTCTTTGCGGCTATAAATTACAACACTTATTAATTAGTGGATTCAAGGATCAGAATATTTCGTTGATTACGGTCAATTGGTATTGCATGATTTTCATCAAGATACATGATTGTTGGTATTGATTATACATAGCAAAGGGCTATTTATTTCTTTCGCTAATGTCTCAATTTTCTTGATTCGTGGTAGAGATATATTTTGTTATTGATAAAAGAGTAAGTGATTTATTTCTGAGGTAAGAAAGAGTACTTATAGGCTTAGAGTTAAGCCTAGATAATTACACATATACCCCCAATTTGCTAATACTCTAAAGTAATAAACCCAACACTCTCCCTCAAGTTGGAGCGTACATATCAAAAAGTCATAACTTATTACAAATATATGAAACTCGTCCACGTAGAAGAGGCTTTGTGAAAATGTCTGCTAGTTGCTCTTCATAACGCATGTGCACCAATTGTATATCTCCACAATTTACCTTTTCCCGAACGAAATAACAATCCACCACTATATGCTTTGTTCGCTCGTGAAACACTAGGTTGCTAGCAATATGAATAGCAGACTGATTATCACAACAAAGAGTGGATGATCCAGTCATATGCAGTCCAATCTCAGCTAACAACATATGAACCCAGTGAAGTTCACCTGTAACATTAGTCATAGCACGATACTTGGCCTCTACACTAGATCGAGAAATCACAGACCGCTTCTTACTTTTCTACGATACAAGATTACCACCAAAGAAGACACAGTATCCCGAAGTAGATCGGCGATCCATAGGGCAACCAGCCTAATCTGCTTCAGAATATCATGTTACCTCTAAAGACTTAGGAGTAGAATAACCGGCTATACGAAGATGACCATGATTATGGAACACAAGCCCTTGACCCGGAGCTCCCTTCAAATATCGAACAATTTGTAGAACGGCTTGCCAATGAGTAGTACGAGGAGAGCTCATAAATTGACTCACTACACTAACAACAAATGAAATATCCGGACGAGTAATGGTGTGACGCTTGGAAATTTGATTTCTGTAAAGTGCATGAATTCAATAAAATGGATTAATATTGAAATTCAGTCTGTAAAATATTTTGAATCGTAAGGATTGAAGAGACAATAATTGGATGAATTCTGAGGTCTTGGTTATTTTAGATTAGTTTTCGAAATTCTTAGCCGCTGCGAATTAGGATTTCAATCCTTGCGCCCGAGCCTAATTTCGACTAAGCCTAGCCTGTGAAACTACCAAAATTTTCCTTCGTCTAGTGTACGAAATTTTATTTCAATCCCGACTTGCCAAATGACCAAATTGTCCCTCAATTATGTACTAAAGGACAAAAATGCCCCAAAGTCTTCATTATGGCCCCCTCTCTCTTCCCCATGCTTGCTCTCCCATCAGCCGCCCATCTCCCTCTTCTCTCTCTCACGCTCACCCTCTGCTCACACTCTCTTTTTGTCTTTTGTGAACACCCCTCTCACTCGACCGAGCCTTCCCCCTCTATTCCTCCTCTTCGTCGATCGTTTTTGTGCGACCAACCCCACCTCCGACCTCCAGCCTCCTCCGTCGTTGCATCCCCGTTGTTGCCGGTCGCGTCGGAGCCACCGAACTGCCCCCGGAAGACCCCGACGCCCCTGCTCTGTTTCGGCCCCTTGACCCGAGAGCACTCTTCCTCTTCCTCCGGCCATTTTACGAGACGCCAGCCCTCGGTAGTCACCACCACCACGTCGCCGACTTTCAATCGCCACCCCACCTCCATTCCGACCGCCGTTCGCCATCCGGAAGCCCAGAATAGCCCCATCATCGGTCTGCCTTATTTTGGCGTCTATAGGCTATTCGAGCTCCGTCGGCCCTCGTGGCTGCTCTCGAACCCCACCGACCACCTCATCGACTCCCCTCCGACCTCGAGGCCATCACTCGACCGTCGTTCGTCCCTCGAGGCAGCTCAGGAAGCCGGCGACCCCTATTCGGACCCGTGTGCCTGTTTTTGGGTCCGAGGTTGCTCTGCCGTTGCCCAGCCCTTACCGCCGCTCGCCGACCACCCCCACTAAGTCCCCTCGACCTCTCGCCGTCCTAGAAGCTCGTCGAAGCCGGCCACTGCCCGAGGAGCTGGGAAACGGCCTCGGTTTCCTCCCCTGTTTTTCCGCCGGCCTTCCTCTGTTTTCGACTGAGCTACTGCTCATGGCTGTTAAGCCATCTCCGGCCGCCGTCCGCTGCCCTTGGCCGGTCCCGTAAGTCATCCTCAGTTCCTCGATGAGCCCTCTAGCCCTTGCCAACCTTGCCTTAACCCGTGAGGCCGCGAAACTCCCTGAAACAGTATGATTCCCCTATTTTCGCCACTGACCCTCTCTGTTTCAGCCGCCGCTCGTCGGAGCTCTTGTCGCCGGCCATCTGTCCCGCCGACCCTTGCCGAATATCCAACCATGTTCCCGCCACCATTGGGTTAAGTCACTGTGCGTTTAGCCGTGTTCTCACCAAAAACCGCCGCCGCCGTCGTCGCCGTTCGTCGTCACCGCCCATGCCATTGTCTTTGAGACCGTCCGAGCTTATTTAGATTGTGAGTTTACCCTAATCCTTGGTTAGGGTGCTAATTACGCCTAGGATTAGTCATTTAGTAGATTGTGAAATTTAAGTACGCAATCGGGACCGAATAGAAATCAGGATTAGGTTAAATGACCCATCGATTAGGTTAGTCGGAGTGATTAAATTTTCTACGGCTAATTGTGGTAAAATAGCAATTGATTGGTTGATTAATGGTTCGTTAATTGTGGTTCGATCGCAAGCGAGTGACAGGTTAGAGACGAGCGAGCGATCAGTATATTTTTAAATCAATTTGGTTAATAAATGACATGGCACGACTTGAGCTTGATTTGCTTGATTGGGTTTGATTTCTCGGGATTGAGTTAAGGCTTTATTGATTCGATCGCTACGTTGAAATGCCTGATTGAGTGTATTGAATGTCTACTGATAGGTTGGCCGTCTGTTTGGGGGTTAATCGCCCTTCTGTGATTGCAGAGTCTAATGATAGTCTGCATATGTATATGACCGAGTGCGGAATCAAAAGACATATTTTAGCATGAATATTGCCTTGGGCCGAGTCTTTTACATGTCTGTGTGAGCATCCTGCCTTAACCGAAGATAATGAAATGTGTTGATTGCTGGATGTGTATTATATGGTAATATGAGGGAACGATGATGCTTTTCCTGGCAAGTTCGTGCCGTACCAATCTGATGGAACCACACGACTTGCCAGAAGCACGACAATTCTGATTCGGTGCTAACTAGTACGGATTCAGAGTTGGTCGGATGCCAATCGCAACTTGTGATGACCAACGCCCCGTATAGGGATGCCTACTTGCTGGTGCCGTGCTGGGCGCACTGGAGACACCTCTCGTAGTAGCCGTTGTCGAGAGAAAAGGAATGTAGCCCGGTCCTGCCGGTAGAATACTGGATCGCACTAAAGTGCTAGATCGCGTTATTTGTGAGAGTAGAATCACGCCAATAGCATATAGCCTCTCATATGCCGTGGGCACGATCAACGTTAATAAATGGACTTGTGTGGTATCCTGTGCATATTTGTGAATGTGATGCTGTATTGAGTGATTGACTAATATGATTACTGAGTCGAGTCAAGCATTGCATTATGTATGGCTGAATGCTGGTAAGTGTGCATGTGGATGATTATCATATTATGATTGGGATTAGCTGTTATACGTGCCTATGTGAATATATGAGCCTTTTATTAGGATGCCATGGGCGAACCAGTTTCCTAACCGAGTTTAGGCTTGATTCACTGAGATTTATTCTTACTCCGTCGTAGGATAACATTTTCAGGTCCCAAGTGATGAAGCATCATGGATGCCAATGATTGGCTTTTGGATTAGTCTTTTGAAGTAGATGAGAAGTTAACCTTACCGACCGAGTAACCTTTTGAGGTCTTAGTGAGCCGCTCCGAAGTGTGGGTTATTTATGTCAGCTGTAACTCAGTAGGGTTAAGACCCATCTGCTAGTATGTTTGAATGTTTAAAATTATCTTTTGGTGAATCGTTATGGTGATTGGCTCCTGCTATTCTATCCATGTTTGTTTATATGCTGTCAGGGAGTTAATACGTTTTCGCATACGCAAGTAAGCGATAGGTCGATAATGTGCGTGGGACGCTATCCTTCGTGACCTCGGGGCGATTTGGCAAGGGATGTCGCGGGCTCGAGAGTCGGGGCATGACAAATGATAAGATAATTCGACTTGCCTGCTAACGGACGATATTTCTGTGGATCATGAAGAAGTTCTCCATGTTCATTATCAAGTTTCACTCTAGAGTCCATAGGTGTGTCACCAAGCTTAGCATCATGCAAGTCAACCTCCTTAAGAATGTCAAGAGTATACTTTCGCTAGGAGAGAGCAATACTACCATTGGCATAGGCAACTTCGATGCCAAGAAAATATCGAAAGTGGCCTAAGTCTTTTGTATTAAACTCCTTCTATAGAAACTGCTTGAGTCGTTGTATACCTTCAACATCACTTCTCGTGACAATAATATTATCAACATAGACAACAAGAATTACTAAATACTGGTGATCCACACTGCACCGATGCATTCCAAAAGTAATAACTGCATTACTGAAGCGACCAAACCAAGCACGAGGAGATTGCTTAAGCCCATAAAGAGCTTTTCGCCGTCGACATACCTTCTCCCCCTGAGCAACAAACCCAGGTGGTTGCTCTATATAGACTTCCTCTTGAAGATTGCCACGAAGGAATGTATTCTTAACATCAAGCTGATGAAGAGTCCATTGAGATCAAGCAACCAAGGAAATAATGATGCGAAAAGAAGGAATTTTGGCCACCGGAGAGAAAGTCTCATCATAGTCAATACCGTAGGTTTGTGTATAGCTGTTTTTCACAAGACGCGCTTTTAAGTACTCAACTGAACCATCTGGATGGTGTTTGACAATAAAGACCCAGCGACAACCCACCAATTATTTATTAGCCAGTAATGGAACCAGCTCCCAAGTTTTATTATGATGTAATGCAGCCATCTCCTCCTCCATAGCACGAGCTCAACCTGGATGGGCCAAAGCCTCCTACACACTATTCGGCACAGACACATATGCAAGGGATGACACAAAGAGAGACATTTGAGGGCTTAAATTATGATAAGAAACAAAATGAGATAGAGGATACCAAGACCGAGTACAGTAAGCAATAAGGGAACTGATAGAAGACGGTGGAAGAGGATCGGAAGCCTGGACTGGAGATAATGGTGGTGGGACGCTCGCTGGTGGAGAGGTACGGCCCCAAACAGGTCGAGGACCATGTGTGTAAACCTGAAGAGAAACCGGTGCTGGAGATCTTGGATCTGGCGAAGCATCATTAGAAGGAACGGGTAGTGGCTCCAACTGAAACATAGGTGCAGATGGTGGCAGAAGATCCATGGTAAATGGTGCCTGAGAACGAACATCACCAAAAAATGCTTGATCCTCAAAGAAAGTCACATCAGCAGAAATATACTCCCAACAACGAGTAGGACTATAACCGACATTACCCTTTTGAGTACGGGAGTAACTCACAAATATATAATTTTCAGCACAAGGTGATTACTTGTCCAACCCAGGTGACAAAGAATGAACAAAGCAGACACATCCAAAGATATGAGGACGAATAGATCATAATGAACGATCAGGATGAATAATAGTATAAGGAATAGCTCCTTTCAACACGGAGGATGAAAGACGATTAATGAGATGACATGCTGTAAGAAGAGCATAGCTCCAGAAGGACTTAGGCATATGAGTATGAAGAAGTAGGCAACGTGCAACATCCACGAGCACGTTGCACGTTGCCTACTTCTTCGACGGTTTTTACGTTCAGTAACTCCATTTTGTTGCGGAGTGTGAGCACAAGAGCTCTAATGTAAAATATCATGAGATTCGAGAAATGAAATGAAAGTAGAAGAAGAAAAATACTCACGAGCATTGTCTGTACACAAACACTCGAACATAATAATTATACCTTGTACGAACTTCATTATAAAACTGGCGAAAAGAATGAAAAACTTCAGTACGATCTTTTATTAAATATAACCAAGTTGTACGAGTACAATCATCGATGAAAGTGACAAAATAATGAAGATCAAATGAAGACTCTCGACTAGGAACCCACACATCAGAGTGAACTAATTCGAATAGTTGTGAAGCACGACTCGAAATTCGAGGGGCAAAGGACACACGATGGTGTTTACCGAACTGACAGGTTTCAAAATTAAACTGAAGACTCGAACTAGACATAAAAGGAAATCATTGGAGTACGTTTGCTGATGGGAGACCAAGACGACAATGTAACCTATATGAATCATCCACACCTTTATTTTGAACTGTGGCAGTAGCAGCAAACCTCACGTCCACCACCTATTCGGCGTCCAGTCTTCCGATCCTGAAGAATACACGAAGACGAACAAAAGATAATATCGCAGTCAAGATCACGAGTAATAGAACTGACTGATAATAGATTATGAGGGAAGTGTGGAATATGGTAAGCAAATGGTAATGAGACAAAGGAACTCAAAGATACACAACCTGTACCCGCTACTTTGGATTGAGAACTATATGCTAAGGTAACCGACGGAGAAGGAACAAATGAGGTGGATTTGAGAAGACGAGAGTCACCAGTCATATGATGAGTGGCACCTGAATCAATAATCCAAGAATGAGGAGCAGCTATACTGGACAGTAGACAAGTAGGATCATTATATTGT
The DNA here is from genome assembly GCA_021437785.1 of Rhodomyrtus psidioides. Classification (NCBI taxonomy): domain Eukaryota; kingdom Viridiplantae; phylum Streptophyta; class Magnoliopsida; order Myrtales; family Myrtaceae; genus Rhodomyrtus; species Rhodomyrtus psidioides. The sequence continues at coordinate 2,864,279 of JAILYB010000015.1, read as the reverse complement.
ATTAAAGTGGCAGTAGGACCAGAGACAACACCACTCGTATTCTGTTGTGCTCTGACCAGCTCATCATATTCTACACGAGTCAAGTTTATTGTAGCTTGTTCAGAAGAGGATCCGGGAGAAGGACTCCAAGGCTCAGTATCAATGAAGGCATGTAGACCCCGTAGCTCAAGATAGAGGTCATAACAATAATCAATAATATGCCCAGAAAGTTGACAATGCATACAGAAGCGGCTACCTCGACCACCTCATCGAGCTCCTCTAGAAACATTATTACTATCACCATGAGAACCACCTCGGCTTTGAAAACCACAACCATGACCACGGTAGGAATTGGCAGAATTCCATGGTCCACGACCGTTAATACAACCACAAGTTCCTTGACCTCCACGAGCCACCATTGCACTACTGTTTGACATTGCTGAAGTTTTGGGAATGGAAGTGTAACGAGCAGCCTGAGAACACACCTCTTCAATGGGAGGGAGGGTGCTCTGGGAGGTAATCTGTTGATGAAGAGCACTATGATCTGGACCAAGACTACGGAGAAATAACACAGTTATCATGTCTGCTTCTCGTTGCTGCATCTAAGTAACTGTGGTAGCAGGTGGAAAATAAGACTTGGGGCGCTAATACAAAGATGCAAAACGAGCATAATGTTCTGCCAAACTGGCATCACCAATTTTAGCTTTAAACAAAGCCTCCCACATATCACACACTCTACTCATAGTATTCTGTCCAGAATATAGTAAAGCGCACTTCTTCCACACTTGATGGGCTGTCGCACAATCCATGAAAAGATGACGAATAGATTCAGCCATGCTTCCCCATAACAATATACGCAAAGTAGCATCAACAAACTTCCATTCTTCTAGACTAGCTGCATCTTCAGGTGGTTCATCTTCAAGCCATCTAGACTAACGATTAGCGTAAATAAAGGTCGAAAGAGCCATGGACCAAGAAGGGTAATTAGTACCATCCAACTTGATTATGGTATTATGCAAACCTGTCATACTGCTATACGGACCAAAAGATCCTAAACTCGAAGGAGCATTAGGGAGAACTAACCCTGAAGTAATAGACGGAGATCTTGATGAATCAGTGGACATCTTCACAAACCACAATGAAAAAATAGCAAATTCAACTCACAAATCACTTCGGAACTTTCAATAACCACACACGTCACTCCACACTAATTCATCTAGGAGTGAGCGGTTCCCGGTCCGGTCCGGTTCCCCTCAAGAACCGCGAACCGGACCAATAGTCTCGGTTCCCATTTTTCGGAACCGCGAACCGGACCGTCGGTCCGGTCCGGTTCCAAGGAACCAATTGATGTACATCGAGAAACAAGCTGCATTATAAATTGACAGGGATAAAGCCAAGTACTACCAAATCTTGACACAGATTATCGTGATCATTTCATGACATAAATTTCCAATTTCTATGACTAGGATTTGCATGGATGACCAAACTTTGCTTTGTTTTTTCACATGTTTTGACCAAATAAGTTCGCAGTTCTAACACCAAATCTTTAACTCATCCAACGGCAAATAAAACTAATTTACCAAAATGGCCAATCACTCTTTTCCCATATGTCACAAGCCATATAATATCCAGAGTAACCAAATAAATCAATGCTGAGAAAGAGAGAACACGATGCAAAATTTTACAATATCGAGCTAAAAGAAACAAGTTATATAGAAGCATGATTTCAACTTACCCGTTCAGATCGCTCTACTTGACATTGTTTCCGACTACCTCAACCGTCGGCATCACTAGTTCAGCCGCAATCTCCTTTCTGCTGGCCATAATCGCCGAAACTCCAATTTCATGAATCCAAATTCTATACATGCTTGGCGTTATCACTGGCACACCACTCACCATAGCCATGGCAGCAACACAAGCATGAGGAGCTCAGCAGCTCGAACCATCAAAATTTGACACCAATCAATCTCGATTACAAATGCTCTGCGCCACCAACTTCAACAGTTCAACATCAACTCAAAATACTAGCAGGAAAAAAGAACTCCCTCCCCCTCTCCCAAAAATTGAATTTAAGATAAATTCAACAATAACAAGAGGGAGAAAACTCTTACCTCTAGCAGATCCGTGTTGGGGATGAGTGTGCGCCGAAGACTGAGGTCTCGATTCACGATTAAGATCGAGTTTTTTGGAAAGCTTGGCAAATAGCTTCGATTGGGAAAGTCAAATCGAGGGTCGAGGTTCGCACAGAGAGTTTCACGGTTGGACCAGACGGAACATATGGAAGAGCACATAATCCACTGTCGATGGAGATCGACAGTGGCGAAAAGATCGCGCTAGCAAAATCAGAAATTTGTGAGCAGGAGCTCTAAAAATAGCGAGGAGCAGAGGGAGGAGGGTTTTAATTCTAACGCAGAAAGTTCTGCGTCGTCGCCACCTACGTCGCCATCCTCTCATCGCCTCTCTTTCTTCGCACTGATCTACTTTCGCAGAATAGCTTCGACGACCGCCGGGAGCATACCTCGTCTTCCTCGGTCCACTCCTCGATCTCCTCCGACGGCGGCGGCGGCGGTGTAGTCGACCTACACGTTGACGACGATTCGACGCACAAGGGGCTCGATCTGAGCTCCGACGAAGTGAAGGCCGAATCGGACAGAAACCCTAATGTTCGCTTGGAGGAGGGGAAATAGGATTGAGGACTGAGAGTCAGACTTCGAGAGGACAAGAAGAAAGAGGACTCTCAGTCTAACTATATGTATATTAAAAAAAAGTAACGGGCGGTTCGATTCCAGAACTGGACCCCAGAACCGGGAACCGAACCGCCCGGTCACCGGTTCCAATTTTAGGAACCGGGGACCGAACCAGAACCCCTAAAACCAGGAACCAGACCATCGGTCCCGGTTCGATCCGGGCGGTCTTTTTTGCACACCCCTAAATTCATCCACACCAAAGTCAGCAGCGACATTAATTCAATCGCTCCAAATTTGAAACACCACCTCCGTTTAGCCCCACATCAACTACAAATCAGTAATACACCACCTACTAACAGCCAATCAGAACAAAAAAATCACTATTCAACTCCACAATCCAACAACCATAATCAGCCACATCCATTCGCAACAATAATTAATACCACAAATCGCTGCATAAACTCATGAAACACCCAAAAAATCACTTCAGTAGACAAATATCACTTCTACACAACTTCCAGCATCAAAAACTCCCCTGATAACACTAGACGAGTTCCACCGGCGTTACTCTTGGGCTCGTAGGAGCTGGACGACCCTAGATTGAGGTCGCCGAAGGTCGACCTGCGTAGGACGATCCTTGGATGGAGGTCGCCGGAGCCTAGCGACGCTGGATGGAGGTCGCCGAAGTCTTGGTTGAGGTTGGATCGACGGTTTCTTGCCCTGGCGACGCTGGGCTGAGGTCGCCGAGCCTAGGCTAGGCCGGATCTGGGGTCGCCAGAGGTCACCGAGCCTAGGTCAGGCCGAATCTGGGGTCTCCAGCCCTGGGCGACGTCGGATAACGGTCGCCGGTGAGTTCTAGAGTAGGCGGTCGGCTGTGGTGGCTAGGGTTTGGTAATGGGAAGCGTCAATTTTAGGGATTATATTTTAATTCTGAGCTCTGATACCATGTTATTGATAAAAGAGTAAGTGATTTATTTCTGAGGTAAGAAAGAGTACTTATAGTTATAGGCTTAGAATTAAGCCTATATAATTACACATATACCACAAACTTGCTAATACTTAAAGTAATAAACCCAACATATTTATTTCGAGATTATCGCCATGAGTACCGATAAGCCTCCTACTGATAGTGTTAATGTTCAGATTACCACTATTAAACTAAATTAGGCCTCCAATTACTTGTTATGGGCTCAAGCTGTCAAAGTTTATATTAATGCCAAAGGGAAACTCAATTATCTTATGAGTGAACCCCCGATGCTAAAGCTAAAGAGTATGGTGACTGGATGAGAGAGAATAACACACTTTTGGTGTGGTTATGGAACCATCTATTGCTGCTAATGTGATGTTCCACACAACTGTCAAAGGAGTGTGGGATGATCTTATGGAGAGCTACTCACAAGACAAAAATATGTCTAGAGTTTATGAATTATACGAGAAGATCTTTAATTTTAAACAGGGGGACAACTTTCTTGGAGAGTATTACATTGCTTTGAAAGGCATGTGGGAAGCGTTCAATCTTTATTAACTCATCACTACTGATCTTGAGAGGCTAAAGACACAAAGAGTTGAATTTCAAGTGGTCAAATTTTTATCTGGGTTGAATGTTGACTTGCAGCCTATGAAGAGCCAACTTCTTGCTAGAGAGAAAGTGCCTTCTATCAATGAAGCTTTTTGTCGGATTCAGCGCATTGTCCCTCCATCTTCTACCTCATCTAAAGACAATTCAACACTTATGGCTAGTAGCGGTAGTCGTGGTCGCGGTGCATTTTCTTATAGAGGCTCTAGTTCAGGGGAGGTTGTGGTCGTGGTGGACAAAATTTTGATTGGGACTGTCGCGACCTAAAATTTAAAGAAATTCCAGGCTAATGGATTATCAGGTTAATTTTTATAACTAACCTAATACGGACTCTCCCAAGTCCTATCAAATCGCAACTTAAGTTAGTCGGAATGATTTAGAATTTGGAATCGCCACTAATCATTTTTGGTAGGTTGATTAGAAACCTAATTAAAACAGCGGGAGAACCATTTTACTTCTACGAATCAGAGATTGTGGATTCGGGGACTTGATTACATTAACTAATTAAAGCTAATGTCCTTTCGGTACCTTAATTCCATGAGATGTCATAAATTGACGACTCAGATTGAATTGATTTTAAAGCTCAGACAATGAAGTTCTTTTCTTCTTCTTCTTTTGGGATTCTCGCTTTTTATACGCAATGTATGAATGACATGGAGGCAATGACATGAAACTAAAATAAATGCCATGACATAAGTGACAAAAGATGCAATGCAAGGCATGCGAAATTGAAGATATCTTGCCCTATATGTAAAAATTATCTAATTTATTAAAGCATGCAAAAAAAAAAATTGACATAAAATCGAAGAAAATGTGAAACGATTTAAGGTGACAAAATGCGAGCACATATGCAATTAGCTAAAGTAAAATGCAAGGACTAAACATAACATGGGAAAATTGTAATTAGATTAAATGGCACGCGATTTCTAATTCAAGCAATAAGTCAGCTAAACAATTAGACTAACCTAGCGTGAATATCCTAAATATGATACTAACGACGTGCGAAAGGACATGGCAAAAAATACGATGCGACATGAACATGTACATTATGAGACATGCAAATGCTATGATGCATATGATTTTCGAAAATATGATGATGCATGAGTATATGCAATTTTAAAAAATAGAATGACATGAGATAAGAATTAGGCAATGAGCAGATTTTTTGTCTTATTTTTATTATTTTCGGCAATGAGAAAAATGCATGAAAATGTGGTATAACTTAAAGATATGCATGAGATATTTTGAAAAATATGGGATGTGATGCAAGATATGAAATTCGAAAATATGATATGCAAGATATGCAATAGATAATGCAAAAATAAGACAATATATGCATGATTTTAAAAATATGCTATCCTAATCTACATGAGATATGCAAGATGGAAAAATATACATGGATACGATTTTTTTTTTGCTCTTTCCATTTTGAATTTTCGGCCATTGTGGGGATATCTTAAAGATTTTATTATCTTGACTTATTTGCTTAAAATTTAATGAGATAAGGTTTTTACAAAACCTTACTTTCCTAATAAGTCAATTAGATAGGATTTCTAGGAAATCATATCTTACTAAAATTTTCAGGGATTTTCAAAATATAGCAAATTCAAATCAAGATAACATATCCATCAAAATATTCACGGCAAGATAAGGAAGGAAATTGACCAGATCACGACCATCATCCCCTTTTTCATTTTTTTCGAAAATTTAGCCAACCCGAATTAAAAATTGGCTTTTTGAAAGTAACGAATCAGACCTAAACAGTGATAGGTCAGATTAACTAAATTCAAGATTTTTGACAAAATTTAGGTTTTGACAGTTTAGATCGAAAAAGGGCTTATCTTGAATTTCTGTAAAAAATTGCACTTCGATTCGATGACGGCATCAAACACATGCAAAAGCGGCCATTAGAACATTCGAAAATTCGCCTTTTAAGCTCCCTAAAATTTCTGCAAGGTTAATGATGTAGGACATGCCGAAAGACGTATCTTGGGACCGAACAACATGAAAACAACATATGAACCATAACAAAACAGCATGTTTTTCAACTCAGAATGTTATCGAATCAACTCCATGAAAGTATATGAAGGTTACCTTGAATTGAGCCCAAAAGTTTGCGCTTCGCAGTTATGAATTTGCTTCAGAAACGCCTCTGAACCGTGCCGAACAAGGCAAAAACTGTGCCAAAACGTGTGGTAATTGACCCCGAACGACTAGCAAAGAAATCTAGTTGGAACTCCGAACCCAAGAAAATTGACGAACGAGCAAGTTTAGTAGGACCGCCCAATGGGATTTTGCACGCCATGGTGGAGCTTACGGGGACAATTGATCCACGGCAAGGGAGGAAGTTCTCAAAGTCCAATCATGATAGAGCAGAGTCCTCCTTCGAGCTTGGTGTTCACACAAAAAGTGAACTTACAGAATAAATCGTGAGATCCCATTAAAGAGTTAGTGGAAAAAGTTTTTGTGAGAAATAATTTGGGAGGACTCCTTTGCTTTTCCTGTGACGAACAACTAGAGTGAGAATGAATGGAGGGTGAATAAAAATTAAGAGCAAGGGAATGAAGCTCTCGGCCAAGCCACCCTTAGGGACGTGTGAATTGCAGCTACCCATCAATGGTCCCTCTTCGGTTTATCTATTCTTTGACCAATAAAAGACAAGATTGACCGTACAACGGACAAGGTCATCGCTTTCCTTTTACCTGAAGATTCACGTGGCCAGAGCGTGTTCTTCGCTTGTTACATTACATCCGCTTTGTTATGGGCTCCAGACTATCACGACCTTTGCGAAGGGAGTAGTCGCAGCTGTTCGACCAGCGGTGCTTTGCGATGGCGTAGTCTCGCTCCGGGGTTTAGTCAATGACAGTTCAAAAGTACCTTCGCGGCTGGGCTTGTAGGGATGCTTCTTAAAGGCACAGATTGACCTGCAAAGAGACAAAACAAAACAAACCCAGCAAGGGCAATGGATTGGCGTGATCAGTGCCACTAAATGTTGAGTAAAACGAGATAGTAAATCGTTCCTCTCATGCTCTTTGCTTCGTATGGCTCCCTCAAAGCTAGAACGGTGGATCAATCATGGCTGACTTCGCCTTGACAATTTAATAGTGATCGCTTCTTGCGGCCATGCATGCTGATGCGAGGAGGTCAGTTGGTCTGCTGTCTCGTTGTGCAAGGATCTTGAGGCATGGGACAGTAGCTGTCGAGATGATGCTCGAGATACCTGCAAAAACAAGGAAAGAATCGCTAACGGGATTTACTGGTTTAGTGCTTCAACCGTGGTTCTTCATTGTCAAACCCATCCTTGGATGACTGCCTTTTGATTCATGGACGCTCATGAGGATGAAGACACCACATGATCTATCCCATGCTTCCCCGATGGTCTCTCCTTCTATACGTGTTCCCTCTTCAAAAAAAAAACAAAAACAAAAAACTGCCGTATATTCTGAATTTTTCTGGTTTCTCTCCGTGCCGTGTATTTTCAATGAGTGTCCCCCTTTCACCCTAAGCATAATAACATTTATATAGAGAGAATTAGGATAAGGTATATGATTTAATCCTGACTGTCGAGTTAATAAACTTCAGATAAGATAATAGCCGTAGGATTTGTAACTCTAAAGTCCAAAAGGCCTTATCTCTTTAAAAACCTTGCAATTTTCGGCTATGGGAGATATCGCCATGGGTTGGTCGAATTTCGTTGTCTCATGGGCTTATATGCGCGAATCTGGGGTCTAATCGGGCTTTAACTAATTAACTGGGTAATTAATTAAAATCCTTTCTTTTTTAAAAGAACTAAAATGGACCGAACTAAATACGAATTGAGCCCAAACTCATAAAAATCTAGTAATCCTCTTCCTTGCCTAAAATTCCAAATTCAATTTTGGTCTAGCCACATATCAAATTATGTTCAATTGACTCGCATTTGACCCTAATGCAAATGGCATGACAGAAAATAAATATGCAGGAGGATTTATTTTTGCGATAATTATGGTTAACTCTCATTTTATGAATGAATTTCTAAAAAATCAAAATTTAGGTGTCAACAGGGACAATCGTCAGTGTACATATTGTGGCAAATCTGGACATATTTTTGACACGTGTTGGGCAAAGCATGGCAAGCCTGAGTGAGCTCAGCGATTAGTTACTGCAAATGCTGTTGTTTCTGAAGTAAGTGCTGGAAATATGTCTAATGGTAACACTACTCCATCTATCCCAACTGGGAGTAGTTCTTCTGAGTCTACAGCTCAGGATGACCTAGTTACACAACTTCTCAAGCGTGTCCAGCAACTAGAGGCTTCCAATTCCACATCTATTGCGACTCTTGCACGAATAGGTAACATGGCCCTTTTGTCTATTTTATCTCCTAGCACTTGGGTCATTGACTCGGGAGCTTCTAGTCACATGACAGGTATGCAAAAACTATTCTCTTCACACCATAACTCTAGTCTCTCATCTCAAGTTATTTTAGCTAATGGTTCCTCTAATCGGGTGATTGGATCAAGGACTATTTCACTTACACCTTCGTTATCTCTGTCCTATGTTTTACGTGTTCCCCAACTTCCCTTGAATTTGTTGTCTGTTAGTCAGTTGACTAAAGCTCTTGGATGTTCTGTTACATTTTACCCCTCTTATTGCATATTTCAGGATGTTCAAACAAAGAAGATGATTGGTGGAGGGTATGAACGTGATGGACTCTACTATCTAGATGGTGTCTCCACCGCTAATGCCAATGCTCTTACTGCTAGTTCTACTAGTCCCCTATTATGGCATTCTCGTTTAGGACATTTATCTTTATTTAAGTTACAACAAATAATTCCCGAGTGTAAATCAATTTCTACTCGAGTGTAAGGCTTGTGAACTTGGGAAACATCATCATAGTTCTTTTCCTACTCGTAGTGATTCTCGTGCATATGCTTTTCTTAAACTTGTTCATTTGGATATTTGGGGACCTACTCGTATTGCTAGTAGAAGTTGTTTTAAGTACTTTGTTACTTTTGTGGATGATTATTCTCGTCTAACATGGCTCTATATGTTTCATGATCGTTCTGAATTTTTATTTATTTTTCAATTATTTCATCATGAAGTCACTAATCAGTTTAATACATCTCTTAAAATTTTTCGAACTGATAATGCTCTCGAATACTCACAGAAATCACTTTCTTCGTTTTGTTCTAATCTTGACATTATACATCAAACAAGTTGTACTTATACCCCTCAGCAAAATGGTGTGAGACAAATATTAAAAGAGGGCTAAAATTTTCAGAAGCTACATGACAATGGCTTCTTCGACTATAAGAGGGCTAAAAATCTCGCGCCTAATACAACCATTTAGTGCGAGACAAATATTAAAAGAGAGTAAAATTCGAGGGCATCACTATAGTAAAAATCGCTAGTTACAATTCCAGCGTCATTCACTCCCTAAAATTATCACTAATTAAACAGGTTGACAAAATTATAGTGTCAGAATGCACTATTTACCAAACAAAATGAAGTTCTTACGAAGTATGAGTTGCTTACAGTACAAACATCTAACAGGCGCGCAATGATCGTACAAATTTAATCGCAGCAAATACACATTCCACTACTCAAGAATCGTAGAAAATTCTAGAAACAGAACGATGAAATTTGTTGGTTCAACTAAAATATTCAAACTGACTCACTCTGCGATTTACTTTTTCGTCTCTTTTCCATTTCTCATGCTCCGTGCAATATTCAACATATACCCAATCTCCCGATGAACTTCAAGAAGCTGAAGCTCATCGACAGCGGTCACTCACCCCTCGACCTCTGCCTCACTCCCTTTTGGGACCAACCGCCAAATGCATGCTCGAGCTTCTCATGATCTCCCCCGCAAAACCCAGAAACGATCCGAAGATTCCTCAATCCTCGCGCAATGTCGTTGATGCTCGTAAAGTAAACCAACTGGCCAAGGGACGGGAAAAAAATCAAAGCTTTTTCATTTGGTTGGAAAGACGAGAAAATATTAGGTCCAGAAACGACCCGAAGATCCCTCAATCCTCGCACAATGCCGATGCTCAAACAATATCTGATGCTCGTAAACCAACTGACCTCGGCCTCTCCTTTGTTGGCGACGGCGAGGCACAGGTTACTCGACGAAAACCAGAGCAGCGCCAAGCCCAGAGTGAGAGAGAGCGTTCGCTTGAAACCACAAAGCAAGGAGCTTTTCTGAGAAATCGACCCAAAATTTTGAAGAGTGAAGTGGTGGGTAGACAGAAAAGATCGACCCAATTTTTTGAAGAGGGAAGACTGAAGAGGCAGCGTGAGTCTTGGAGGGAGAAATCGCCATTAATGCGTGTAGAAAAGCAAGGCGAATTTGCAGTGACTAACAGAGGAGAGAGGAGAGAGAGAAGATCGCTCAGAATCCGCAGGTCTACTAAGGGGGCAAATTTTCAAATAATAAAAGGAAAGTCATATTTTTTTTGGAAAAAGCCAGCTGTACCACAAAAACACGTGGCTCCACGTGTCCCTTTTTTATTGGTTAGGGAGCACAGCTACGTGGTCGTCCGGGAGGACCCAATATTTTCTCAGTCTAATACTAATAGCCATGATAATGGAATAGTACAAATATGGTACGAAATGTATATTTTTGTAGCTTATCCATCCTTCCGGTAAATCGATTTAAGTCTAAATTTTTGGTATACAATGATAATTTTATCCATAGTAAATTTAAGATAATTAGCGTGACTTGAATAAATAATCATCTTATTCTTGAATTGAAAATCTCTCCATCTTGCTGAGCGGACGAGAGAGCGAGAGAGAGAGAGAGAGAGAGAGCGCCAAGCAATGGATGAATCTTGTGGTGCTGCTTTTCCTAATGTGCTTGTTCGGACAACACAATCGATTTTATCTAACACATCAACATCGAGAGCGCAATCGCAATGGGTTTGTTTCCTCATGGCCTATTATAAAAATACCATATTTCACATCGCCCTGTTTCTTGATAAAATAAAAATCGATTCTTTACCTTTTTTTATTATTTATTTGGGACAGGGCGAGTTTGGTCGCGACAAGGATCAGCCGGATTTTTTTGTCTCGCGTAACTTTTCAATATTCTTACCCAATAATGCTCGGGTAGGAAGTGTGAATAAAAAAAAGCATGCTCGCGTGCATGGTGCTGGACCTGCTCGTGTAGTCTCGGATTCAAGAACTCTGTTTCTTGGTTCTTCAGCAGCATCGAGAGATCTCGAGAGAGACAGAGAGAGAGAGAGAAGAGAGGGAGAAGATGGAAGTGGGTTTCTTGGGATTGGGGATAATGGGTAAGGCCATGGCGATGAATCTGCTCAAGAATGGCTTCAAAGTCACTGTTTGGAACAGGACCCTCTCTAAGGTACTCCCTCTCTCTCTCATCGCTTGTGCTGGAGTCGCTGACAACGTTGCTCTCGTGTTCTTACGTGTCCCTTCCTCGCGATTTCGTTTAGGTGGATAGTGTTTATGATTCGTTCGTGGATGTTAGATCGTCTTGTTGCGATTGTGATTTTCCGTGATGTTTCTTTGTCCTCTTTATTGAATTTCCATACTTCTGAGGATATTGTCCAGTTAATGAATGGCCAATGTCCTCTTCACTGAGCGTTTGATTGTATAATCTGGTTTTGGGGGGCTGGGGGAAGATGAAAAGCAATCGAATTTACCAAATGGCCGAAAAGAAGATAGATGCAACTTAATTCATTGCTACTGGAAATCGATTTTTCTGCCAAAATTTCATGAAAGAAAGAATAAGAAAGTTACATATTTGACTAGGCCAATAGGCATGCGGCCTGCTGACAAAGGGATTGGGGGATGGGGCCGGAGAGTACAAGGTCAGGGGTTCGATCCCCGTGAGCACTGCGCACTCATGTACATATAAGAGAGGAGAGAGATCCAAAAAGACTGTTGAGCTGTTTATGTGACTACCACTATTTGTCGTTCATGGTGTTCAGATTTATTTTTGATAATGTGCTCCCTCTGATTTTGCTTTGCCGTTAAATATTCTTCCAACTTCTGAGATTCATTTTTGTATGTACTTTCAAAATAAGTTGTTCCCCAATGCTGTTTGATGTTTTTGCTTCTCAATCTCGAGTTCTTTCTTCCAATATTCTGTGACTCGGGGAATATCCTGGAGGGTCGAGTTGCGATTGGATAGTTTATTTGATTATTGAAGATACTGCACCAGTCCAAATGGATTCACATAATCTGATTGGTTCGCAAATTTGTGTAAACATTTTAAATTCAATCACATAAAAGGATATAACAGTGGGAGGAAGGAAAGAGGCAACGAATAATGTGTATGAATTATCATCTTATCTTGCAAATACCACTCTGAAGTCTTGCTCTAGTTCTTTATCAAGTAAGTGGACAGGGAACACGAAATATGAGGGTTCTTACATGAGGGTCACTTTCAAAAGTAAAACTGATGGAAGTTGGTCCACCGGATTTGATTGGAGTCACACTTGTTTATTAATTTATGATGTTCTGGATGATGCATCCAGCTTCGCCTGCCTCCTAAATCTCGTCAAATAAATTTACTGGTAGTTGTATTCTCATGCAGTCTTTGTTTCGCTTCTGATGCATTTCTGTTTCAGTGTGATGAACTAGTGGAGCATGGTGCTTCAGTTGGAGAAACCCCAGCTGCAGTAGTCAAGAAGTGCAATTATACTATCGCAATGTTATCTGACCCTTCAGCTGCTCTTTCGGTTGGTAATTAATACTTTGGTTTTGACTGCCGCTTGTCTTTCTGTATCCTAATTACGATTGTCTGTCTGGCAACTGCTAGGTGGTTTTCGACAAGGACGGTGTTCTTAAGGAGATCTGTGCCGGAAAAGGTTACATAGACATGTCAACAGTTGATGCCGAAACTTCGATTAAGATAAACGAGGTCTGTATTGATGCTTTGACTCATGAACAAATATCAGGTGGTTTATAGTGTTTTTTGCAAATTATCAACAAAAAAAAAAATTCCTTTCACTAATAACCCAGCTGTATGACTCTTGGTGTCAATGATCTCTCTCCTTTTTCTACATTTTGTCAAGATTTTGTAGTAGGTTTCCACATGAAGTACACTATGATGAGAATGAGTGTTGACCCTTAGCTTTTTTGCTGATAATTTCCAGGCAATTCAATCGAAGGGCGGTCACTTCCTTGAAGGCCCTGTCTCGGGTAGTAAAAAGCCTGCCGAAGATGGACAATTGATTATACTTGCAGCTGGAGAAAAGGCATGTGCTTTAATGATTTTTCTGTCTCTGTGCCTCTTTAGCTTTCTTTGGCACTGCTTTGCATCTGATGGACAATAGAAACAGGTCAATGAAAACAAATTGAACTTAGGTCTACATGGTCGTTCAGATTTTCTGTTAGCTAGTTCACAAATTGGGTTCATGTGGCCACTCCAAGACTAATTTCTGCTGCACATACTACAAATAAATAAATAAATAAATCCACTGAACTGCTAGCTGGGAAAGGAGAATCACATTGGCCAATTCCCCGTAAAGTCCTAGTTGAATCTTGAAGGCAATGATTTTGATAAAGTTACAGGTACCTATCTCTGGTCCAAGGTTTACCATGGTCTGTCTATAAGTTCATCCACTTCTGCACAATCTCAAGGTCACAGATTTTCTAAATGAGGATATCGTGTATGACAATAGCTTTCTGGTCAAAAAACATTAATGCATATGAATTTCCAAGGAGGATGAATTTATTCTTTGAATTATGGATAGTTTGAAGTCTTGTCAATTTTTTCGGTGGGTTATCCAGTGGCCTTTGCTGAGACTTTACACCAGCACTGCATTTTGTCAGTTGGATAACCTTCTTTCAAGGGGTTTTGGCCATTTTCCTGAATTTCTAGTGTAATTTGCAAAGATAACTGTAAGATATTAAGAAAGAGAATGTGCCAAGAAGATATATCTGGAATTACAGCTAAATAACTACTTATTTCAGACTCTGACAGTGGCGATGCATCTGCCTTTGGCAGATATCATGTCATCAAATGGACTCCTATACTGTGAGAACATCAGGATGAAATTACAAGAATCTCGTTCGCTGAGAGCTAAATGCTCTTCATTCAACCTCTAACGTTTGTTTATTCTTTTGACCTTGTATCTGCAGGCATTGTTTGAGCAAGCAGTTCCAGCTTTTGATGTCATGGGGAAGAAGTCTTTCTTCCTGGGCCCAGTTGGAAATGGAGCTAAAATGAAGCTTGTAGTGAACATGATAATGGGCTGGTACGTGTTTCTGTCTATCTTTGCAATTGGCGAATCCCAATAGCTTCTTTATACTTTGAGACTAGAAGAGGTGCAGCCAACCTAAAGTTCTACGTAGATAGCCCGGTGAAGCTCATTGTAGTCTTCACTGGGTGAAAGACGAAACTGAATACTGAAACAGAAACTTATATGGAAGTTCTTGTGGGCCAGGTCCATGCTAGATAATCTTGACAGCAATATCCTATAATGTTAGAATTGGCAAAAACCAAAATCTTAGTTTATAATAATGACTCATTTTACTGTAAGCCACTAGCATGGATCTTAAGGCTTATGCTGCCAATACACTGCAACCGCATTTTGATCTGCAAATCTCAAAGAAACCATTTTTCTGTACAACGAGAAGAAAAAAATCCATCAGTTAGATAGTCAACAAGAAGGACGTGCGGAAACTCCTAACCTCTCTTGGTAGTGGCATATTAATCATCTCTGTGGCTCTGATATGAGAGCATTGTAATTGCATTGCATCAGACCTTAAATTCTGTACTTGTTCTGGTCCCACAGAACTAAATCAGTTTCATTCAAGATTTTACCAAAAAGGATTTATGCTCTTTTAGTTTGGTTATAGTACATTGTCATCTTTATGGCTCATAGAGTATATTTATTGTCGCAGCATGATGAATGCATTTTCAGAGGGACTTGAACTGGCCAGCCGAAGTGGATTGGACCCCTATACTCTTCTCGATGTACTGGTATGACAATGACTAACCTGTTCGGATTTACTTGAGTTAAAGCATGGATGGCTGATAAAAATCTTTTCTTGACAGGATCTCGGTGCAATTGCTAACCCAATGTTCAAACTTAAAGGACCCACTATGATAAAGAGTAGTTATGCCCCAGCCTTTCCTCTGAAACATCAGCAGAAGGACATGAGGCTGGCTCTTGCTCTGGGGGATGAAAATGCCGTTTCAATGCCGATCTCAGCTGCTTCCAATGAGGTTGTTTCTTGTGCTTATGTTTTATAATCTACTCTCGTAAGAAGTGAGATGAGTTCTTGCTGGCAATAGGATCGTATCCAATGTGAATTGAAAAGTTATACTCATGAACTGCAAGACATTATTCTCCACAGAAAAAAAAATCATCATAATCATTCACTTCAGGCAATGTTGAGACTAATATTACGTTCTGAATCTTCTGATGTTCTGTTTCGTTTTACTCGAATATACATCGCGCTATGTCCAAAGTGATTTTAGACGAGTTTACATTGTCATCTCTCCACTGTTTGTAGGCTTTCAAAAAGGCCAGGAGCCTGGGACTGGGTGATTCAGACTTCTCTGCTGTTTTTGAGGCCGTGAAGTCGCTCAAACATTAATCATCGTGCAAAAGGACATGGTGAGACATAGGTGCGCATGGAATCTCAGTGCTTTAAACTGGTTTCTGGAAGATGCTTCTTCATTATTGTCGGGTTGCTGAGAACCATGATCCATGCCAAAAAGATGAAATCTGGAGTTTCTCGGTTCGGAAAGTTGTTAAAAGGTTTCTTCTTAGACGTGTAACTGTATTTCCAATAGGGACAGAATGCTAAACTGATGTTTGAGACGCCATTAAATATGCTCCAACCGCTCCCTCCCCTCTTCTTCCTTTCCGTCTCTCTCCGACAATAGTTAACGTACCCAAGCATGAGTTCAAACGCATGCACTCGTGCAAATGTGCGTGCATGCTCAAGCATGAGTAAAAAAATTTAGGAAAAATTTCAAATAAAGGTCTGAAGTGCTTTTATTTTTTCAAATAAGGACTTGAAGTGGACCTTGTTTCTAATAAGGGTCTAAATGGTCCGCTTTGTTTCAAAGAAGAGCCTGGTCAAGGGCATTTTTGTTATTTTTTTGACTTATTTTTTCTTTTCTTTTTTCCATTTCCCTTCATATCTTTGTTGCGGTCGATGAGAGCGGTGATCCTTGTCTTTCGAACCGATGAGCAAACCCTTCTCCAGAACCCAGTCATCAATCATGGCTTGCGATCTCAGTGGCTGGTCGGTGGGCACCAGATGCCCAGCACCCAGAACCACGACATGGCTCAAGCTCCCCCATTTCTGCACATACCCAGCAGGCACCCCATTCACCCTCCAAACCTTCCTCTCTCCCCACAAGAACTCATCAAATCCCTGCCCTCTCCATCGGCCTTGGTACAGCAGGACCTTGCTGTTCTTGACCAAGCGCTCGTCCATGTACTTCGCGCTCTTCGCCACTTCCTCGTGCAGACGCAGCTCCCACTACATCGCTGCATTAGCCACACTCATTGGCCTTCAGTGCCCTCTTCACCTCCTGCTTCTGCAAGATCCGAGTCACCCACTAGGTGATGTATGGCACTTTCCTTCTGAAGTCATACAAAGTGGCCAGTCCCATCATGTTCTGCAGAATCCTCAACCCCCCAGTTCGGGCGTCCGTCGCTTGACTCCAACTCCCCCATTTTATTGAGCTTGACAGCTCGCCACTGGGCTTTTTCAAGATCGGATTTTCGCCTCTCGTTGATCAAGCTGGAGAAGTAAGCATTACCGGCGTGAGTCGCCGCTTGGGTTGCCTGATCCGTCAAGGGAGAGAAAAAGCACAAAGAAAAAAGAAAAAAGAAAAGGAAAAGAGAAAAACAGAAAAAAAAAATCAAAAAAGAAAACGATGAAAATTCCCTTAGTCATACCATTCTTTGAAACAAAGAGGCCCTTATTTAAAATAAGATCAACTTCATGTCATTATTTGAGAAAATGAAATCATTTCAAGCCCTTATTTGAAATTTTTCCAAAAATTTATAGTTCAAGAACTCAGCAACCCATACGATAGCCTATAATACATTGACCATAGTTAAGTTATAGAGACCCTGTTGCAGCTCAAGAGTGAAGAATGAAAAGCATCAAACTCAAGGTATATTAGTTCAACTATTGCATTCTTTGGAAAAATGAAAGGAAAATTGTTGCTCCACAACGAAAGTCCTTGCCAAACAGCTACAGGAACTGAGTGGGAATGAAATTGCATCATATTTAAGGGGATTAATGTAATGAAAAACTACAAATTGATATACCTATAATAAATTTATCCAAAACTAATTTCTTTACCACAAAAAATTCCAAACAGGCACACTTCCGTTGATTCCCGTTAAATTGGATTAACATCACGGAAAATTCCAAATTGGTACACCTATGAAAAGCGGAGGGTAAAATTCTAAATTGATACATCCGTCAACACGTATTATTCTACTCAATAATTTGACAGTAAAATTTAATGAAAATTAATGGGGGATTTTGCAAAACTTATGCTGATTAATAAAAGGATTTGGAAGCTTAAGTCTACATGAGTTGGATCTGTGGTTTGTGTCCGTTTTGTTTTCTGAAATTACCTTGACATGTGTATCATATGTAGGTGTTAGTGGTGCTATTAGGCGAGTAGTGAAGCCATTAATTTGCTTTATTGGTTCTGCAGACTATATTCTCCAATGTTAACAGTAACAATTCCTGAAGTTTCAAATTCAAGACCTTTTATTCATCATCTAATTCAGAGTTCTGTTAATGATTAAAGTTAAATGATTCTTGAAACTAGAAGGTTCGGGTATCATAACCGTTCTAATGTGAGCAGCAAGAAACTCGAAAATTTCGCTTCCCTTGGAGCAGTAAGAATTGCTCTCGTTTGGGTACTTCTTCGTTGAATCAGTACGTTAGATTAGAGTTTGCTGATTGATATATACCTTCTAGTTTGGCTAACATGTCATGGGACTCACTCTTCTATGTGCATGTTCAGTTGCTTCAGGACCGAATCCATCTTGGCGAGAATTTTCTGCTTAGGCCTAGAAGTGTTTCTGCAGCAATTTGCTGAGCCAAGCCAACAATGTTCCCTGTGATGGTCTCCTCGTTTTTACCATAACAAGATTGTCATCAAGATCAGATATAATGATGGCGTATGACTCGATCATTAGTTCATCTTGATCCTCGAATAACTGTATGCTTTCTTGACCAATGTCATTACATGTGGATTAGAGCTACTCCAATTGCACTGCTTGAATTTTCTTTTGTCGCTCTTTGAGCATACTACTGCGCACTGTAGCCATTGCAGGGGAAACAGCAGAGCATTTGAGAGCTTCATTTGAGTGTCGGAGGCAATCCTGTGAGCCGTTCTTGGATGTCTGGGGCATAGACAGCTTTCATAATGAAGATTTAGAGTGGGTAGAATGTAATGGGTCATCGAGCATAATGCTTCTAAAGACAATTCTGCTTTCTCGTTGACCAGCAACTTGGGTTTAAGAGGTTTATAGAACCTAGTCAACTGAACCTGGTAGGTGATGCAGGCCGATGAAATTTTAAGGCTTTTGTACACAAGGTGATGAATGACTGAAGGCCACTAGCCACTGTACACGAACGATGTCTCGGATGATTTCCAAATGCCTCAAGGCGGCTATAGTGTTCTCTTATCTGATGATGTGCAATAGAAGAGGGAGGATCATACTAGGTTTGAAGGTCTGGATTACTGAAGATAACTAGTTGGTCTGCACGTATATGGACTGCGTCTGAGGCATTGACATGATTATAGCTTTGTTGGGATGGGTTAGTGGTGAAGTGCATTGTTTAAAAAGCTAATGAAAATTCGATCTTCAATGGAAAACCGCGTTCATCTTCTGTTTATCTATTGCCAGAGATCCGCGACCTCTATTCTAGGACTCTGGTAGCTTGTCGCTCGCTATGCAACTCTTTGTTTTCGATGGCCGATCGACCTGACGTTCTTCGTTTATCACCGACCCTCTTGCAGAATACCTGCTCTTCTTCTCAAACGCTCCCTAATCCATACTAGCTTACGCCAAAAGGAAAAGAAGAGAGAATCAACATGTTTCCCTTTTCATAACCACCTTTGGAGATCCAGCTTGCTCTCTTCCAAGAAATATAGCGAGATAAAAGTAAAGATGAAAAACTCCTAAAATCTCACTACGCCAAGGTTTTTTTTTTTTTTTTTATAACCAAGGTGTCTGGGCCAGCTTGCGCGCACCTCGACTATTCCTCGGGGGAGGACAGCAACCTACCGCCATGGTTGGACAGCAACCTACCGCCATGGCCCCCCACTTAAATCACAGGTGCTCAGCTGGGGAATCGAACCTGGGACCAGTGCGTCTAACCACACAATCCCAAGTGCGCCCTAACCAATTGAACTACCCATGAATGGGTCTCACTACGCAAAGTTATAAAGCATCGGACCAAAAAAAAAAGTTTATAAAGCAAAGTTTCTTGGAACAACGAAGTCCTTGTTAGAGTCTGCCTGTCTGAACACTGATTTTTTTTCTTTCTTTCCATGATTGTTGTTAATCGCAGTCACCAACGAATATTCAAACAAATTTTTCCAGCACCAAACAGAAAAAATTTTCTAGCAGTACATATGTACCAAAACAATGTGAAGACTGCATTACACACGCATCACTATAATCCAATCAGGAGAATTTCAAGCTACTGAGTGAGCAGTCCACATTCAAGCTCAATATCGAGCTCGCTCACTCGACATTCTGCAATCTCAAAGTTATGGAGGTCTTCGAAGCAGTGGTCTTCTAATGATTGAAGAGAGAGAGATGACTGGAACGACGTTAAAATTTCTTCAAAAGCTGCTCTGGCATCAATGATTCCTTGCATACTGCTAGAAATTTTGCTTTAGATTAATTATATTTCAATCGCCACGTGTCAAGTCGTGAATGGATCTCACTGCGTAAATGCATGCCACGTGCGGCACTTAATAGTTAATACTATCGAATATTTTCTCAGAGGTGCAACCAATTAGCCCAGATTAGCGGGTTCAAGAAAACGAGAAGCTCACTCTCAATTGGCAAAGCAGCTAATCATGAATGAATTAGATAAACAAATACATGTCAAGATTCCTAATGCAAGTGAATTTTTAGGCACATATATGATTATGCTCTATGCGTGTCTTAAAACAATTTCGAAACGGTCAACGATACTCCTCTTGCGACTTAGGTTGTGTGACAAGTGCTAAGATAATTGAGACTTGAAAACAGAAAAACAAAAGGAAAGCAGAATTTCGTCCGGCATTTCACATTCAAGAACCAGGTCAAAGATATGAACAATTGTTGAAAGCATCCACATCTTCCGCAACGGAAATTACAGATGACATGACACATGACGTGATATGAACACATTCTCCTACTAACATAAACAACAAATGATGCTATTTGGCAAGGTGTGAAAGGAGGCACTTAAAACTACAAAAGATGCCAATGAAAACCAAAAGCCTAGGCACATACACTCGATACAAGTGATAGTACAACAATCTCAAAGCTCCGAGAGGATGGCAGGGATGTAATGAGATAACTCTGCAGTGAGAGTTTGAAACCCGTTCACGAGCTGCGTGTGGAATTCTTGATCTTCCTCCCCAATCAATCTGAAGTGAACCCGTATTGCACGCTTGCAAACAGCCATGAATTCAAGAAGTGCGGCGATGAGTTGCTGTAGTTCTTGGGACCGCAACCTCGTGGCAGGCTCACCGGACAGGAAAGCCGTGCAAACAGTGAGAACCCCACTATTCACCTACAACAATGTGATTGAATGTAAAAAAAAAAATCATCATGAAGAAAGTTATTTGGCCAAGCGTAAGCGAGTTATTTGTCAAAGGCCATTAATATGCACTTACTTGGACTGCAACGCTGCCTTGAAGAATTCTCTGTAGACTTTGCAAGCGTGGGAGTTGATCTCCTTCAGAACTGCGGGGCTCCTCGAGTTCATTGCGCAGTGCAGCTGTTCGGGTTTCAATCATGCCAATTGCATTTTCTACTGGCGAAAACTCAAGAGACTCAGATTTAATCACCAAGAGCCTGTTCACAAGGGCAGGGAATGAGCCCTCAGTCTGAAGGACCGTCCGCCTCTTCCATTGGTCTTCTAACCCACCTTGAGTCTTGCCATTTTTAGTAAATGGAGTATCGAACAAAAAGCGATCAAATACGCGTGCACGGACCCCGCCGGTAGACAGAGAAAAGATCCTCTCCCTTCTGCTCCCCAAGTCTTCATCTTCCATCACTGGATCAACAGCAGTTATCTGCAGATAGCAGACTCCTGGCTGCAACTCTTCGGCTTTTACTTGTCTAGAATCTGGAATAATGTGCAGTGTATGATTTCCATCCATCCGGGACTCATAAATATGACTAAGCTTCTCCATAATATCACCAAGGCGCACATCACGAGGCTCCCGATAAACATATTCTTTCCTATCCAGCTTCCCAAATTTTTCACCATAGAACCCCACTCTGTAATATGTAGCATCAGTAAAAGGTATTGGGCTCGATTCCTGCTCGAGGATTGACTCATAGATATTGGTCAGCAAGGTGTGACATTTTGCCAGCTGCCCATATGCTCTCCTGCTTTTGTAGACTGGAATCACGAGCTCCAGAATGCTTGCACAGAAATGATAAAGCTCGGCTTGAGAGAAAAGCTTGTTTGCAAGCTGCAGATATTTCACAGCAGAGTCTACTGTGAGTTTTGAAGCACCGTACCCCTCAACCTCTGCGGCAGATGCCTCACAGCTAATCTCACTATTGACCATTGGGCAAATTTTACGTAGTGCTGTTACATGGTCTTTGCTCCAGACACCATCATTTCTAGCTACTAGGGCCTGCAAATAAAAATATAGAAGGCTGCATTAATATCCGATGGAAAATATTCTTCCAATCAAGTAGAGATAATTAGCAATAAGTTTTCCCTATAAATAGATGTCAGAAAACAAACAGTTTGAGCAGTCTTTGTAGAGAAGTATAGAGAGGTTAACTCTAGATACCTCACAAATAAGAAAAAAAACTCACTTTGGTTGAGGAAAATGATGTCCTACCGACAGTATCTCTTGTCCATTAAGAGTAGGGAACTTGTCCGTACCCTGTCTTTGTTCGATTACGGATGAAAGCATTTGACTGGAAATTAAAGCATAACTTACGTCCTTCCGAACACACAACAGGCAGAGTGCATTTGGATCTTCTATTTATAAACAACAATTTTTCCTTGGAGAGCTAGCATATGTGATTGTATAGAAGAACCTTTTTTGTGACAGCATACAGAAAGCCAACTATCAAGCTTAGAAGAAGAGTGTCTTCGCTAAAAAAAGCCGTATGTGACTATATTTTATAGTTTAACTGTATGTACCTGCATTACAACACCAGCAACAGCGACAGCACATTGTGCAGCTTCAGCCCAAGACTGCATCTCCTGGTGGGCATCACATAAGTGCAACAACCACATAATGTGAAGATCCGGGACAGGGGCAAAAGCCATAGCAAGTTTATGATAACTCTCTGCAGCAGCATATCTATCCATATTCATTAAAGGTCCCTGGAACAACAAACATCATAGAAAGGTCACTTAACACAACACCAAAAACTATTACCATGTAATTAATGATAAAGCCAATATGTCTATGGTCAGCAAGCTCGCTGGATCAGATGTGGTACAGCCAACAACTTTAACACGACCCACTGTCAAACCAGAATGGTGACACATATGACGGAACTACTCCAACCATTTGTAACTGATCCAATCTGAGGAATGGCGGCCGATATTTACCAATATACATGAGGTTCCCCTCACTTATAAGTCATAACACAAATATGCTAACCACATATGTAATCATAACTTACCAAAAGAGCATGCTCAAGGCTTGCATCTAGTGCCAAAAGAAGGTTATCAGAGAGATATTTGACCTCCGACCAGGACCACAGATTTTCTGTCAATCTTTCTGGAATTGAGATGAGAGTATTTTCAGAAACACCACATTCCCTCAATATGTTAAGGCTCTTGCCTTCATCTGCCATTTCCTCCAAAGATTTTCTAAGTCGCCGTGCCTCACCACTCTCCTCTAGCGTACCATCAGATTTCATCTGAGTGACTTGCACCTCAGACATCAACTCTGATATTGTAATAGTCAGCATGACCCTTAACCTTGCAGATCGCATTAAGTAATAGAAAGAACTCTGCAAATTGATAGTGAAATGCATACCATCAATAATCTGGTTGCACTAGCTGGCAGAGAAGAGCATGATATTAAGTCTAGAGAGCTTACCTTAACAAGTATCTGAAGCCCAACAACAGCCCGTTTTCGAATACTGTCATTCCTGAAAACTGCTAGCCGCAGCAGATGAAAAGCAACTTGTTTTAAGAATCGATCATTCTCCCTGGATATAAGAGTAGCTCCGTGAAGATCAAAGACGCTGCTGAAGACATGTAATAGAGCTTTCCAAAACTCCAGTGGTTGATTTCGGGAGAAGAAGTTCATAAATATAGCGGTTATGCAATCGAGTTTCCCATAGTCTGTTGCGATGCTATGAGTTGACGCCATTGTGGAAAATTTCTCGGTTATTTCCAGAACTTGAAGACTGACAGCAGCACTTAAATTCTCTTCCCAAAGCTCCTGTAGTAAATGCCAAGATTATAAGCTGTCTTCATTAAGTTAAGTGAAATATCAAATGATACAAACTTCTTCAAATAAGGAAAACAAGAGTTGCAGCATAGTGAACACTGTTAAGTGTAAACACTATACCAGTTTTTGTCTCAACATTGGGTGCAAGGATTCTCTAAGTGCTTGAGCTGAAGCTCCAATCCTTGAAGACTGAGCCTGAGCTAGGGCTTCTCTCAAAGAATACGGCTGACTTGGGGAGCTCAACTGGGAGTTCACTCTTTGCCATAAATAACCATTTTCAGGTGTTCCCTGAGGCTGCATACAAATATTGCAGCAGAACTTAGAGGCTTTGTGTGGAAACCAATATTCACAAGGATGGCTGTCAGTATTAAAAAGAATAATCACCAGGATGGCCTCTGAGATCAGGAATTACGACGGCAGACAAAACATATTGACCATTCTCTCAAATCAAATGCTTTACAAGAGTTCACTTACTCTAACTTCTTGTCTTGATGCCTCCGAAAGATATGTGTTAATTGCAGGAGAAAGTCTCTCAGAGTACTTTGGGGAGACAGGTCCATCCCCAGTGGGGCTGCGAGAACTGCAGCCGAGGAGCATGCCGTCAGAAGGTTTTCTATGCTGCAAAATCATGTAAAATGCAGTTACTACTCTGAGCAAGGAGGAAAGCGGTCAGACTACTCATTCATCCAAGTAAATCTGACTTCCAAGCTGCAAAGACAAATAGACAATCTATGGTGATTGAAAAATTAAAATCCCGACAGCAAAGGAGAAAAAAGGCATGAGTAAATAACATTTTCATCAGTGAACTATAAGGAAGAATCATTGACAAATGATAGGTCCAGCTGATAATGAACGGTTATAATTACTGTCTCGTAAAGCATCTCTATATGCTGAGGAATTTAACTTGCCATCTATCTATCCACTAAAATAACTAAATGCCTCCAATGAATTTACTTATTTACAAAAAAGAAGAAAGAAATCAAGCAAATTTTCATAGTCACTGATCAACATTAAACCAGACAAGTCTAATGAATTTCAATGCATAGAATAAGATTTAAACCTACAACTGATATTCCACAGCACAGATAAGGGGAAATGAGCTAATCAGAAGTCAGGCCAGAAAGAATCGAAATGTTTAAAATGGACTGGAACCTCAAAGAGAGTAAGGCACTCTTCCATGAGTTTGAAAAATAGTCGGGTTCGAGCAATGCTTTGCTGCCACGCCTTGACAAGTGACGCGTCATCTAGGTTGCGAACAACTTGCAAAATAACAATCAGAACTTCACGCTTCTCCACAGCATTCAGGTTGTAAAAGACAGGCATTTCATCTAAGATCTGCAACAAATTCAAATTTGAAACTTTCAGAACTTAGAAAAACAGATAAAGGGTAACTCTGCAATTCGAGACCATGAAAATGCTAGGAACTTCGGAGCGAGAAACAAGGTTACACCCCAAGTTGCTTCTACAATGCTAGATTTGTTTATTTAATATGAATCTTTTCCCCACATCTCATGAAAGCAAACTGCATTGGAGAGAACCAAAAGATCTTAGGAAGGAAAAATTGCTTTCACCAGACAAATTTAAGTCTATCATCAATATAGTTGTCACACCAGGGACATTAATTAGCTTCAATTTGCATGTGATTGTCAGTACATTTGCTATGCATAGAGACAATAAAATGATGGTGAATTTGGCACAATGATACAGGTGGTATTGCAACTAACCCCCAGGATCGGGGTTGCATTAGCAACTATCAATTTTCTTTTTTAACCCCCGAAAGGTACAACCACAAATAGTCACAATGATTGCCTAATTTTCAAGTGATGGCTGGGGCGTAAAGTAATTACTTGGTAGCAAAGATGAACGCTAAACATAGGCCCTGCCATTACACAAATCAAACATCATGACATAATGTTAATTAAGGTTAAGCTTCTAGATTCTGTTTGAACATCTTCCGGGATCAGAGAAGTCATAATCAAGGTTAGTACTTTCAACCTGTGCATCAAGCTTGAGCAATTATGTAATCTTCCAGTTCAAATGTATCGACAAATAAGTGTCAAAGTACTGTGTAACTACCTCAGTATCTCAGTAACTTACATAAATCTGCTCAAGATTGTGAATATAAAACTCTGCACCTTTAGTCATTACACCTACAGACTACACTCTCTAGACCCAGTGAAAGTACAGGTATGCAGCAAATAAATTCAAAGATAAATCTCTTATACTATAAGATATCTGGATCAAAAACGACTTATTTGTTCCTTTTCACAAGACATCAGAAAAGCAGAAATTTCACTTATAAAAGAACAGATGAAAATCAACCTTTCAACTGGCCCATGTTTGACATTTATGCATTCTAACTAGGGAGAAAATGCAGGAAAGGATGCTTGATATGATACTTTAAGGTGTACAAGAAGAACCCCTAAAAGCTGGGCATCAGAACAAATTTGTCTTGTGACCTGTTCTGAAAGGAAGCAGGTGAAATTGAAAACTGAACAAAATTCAGTAGAAAGCTCTAAATAAAAGACGATCTAGGATCTTCATGGGAAAAGGGACCTGTCCAATGAGTGGGAAATATAGTTGTGCAATGTAGAGTTTATCTTCAGGCTTCTGATATCGCGCATCAAACTCATGTTTGCATAGGAGTATGACTAATATTCTAGCTGCCTGCAGAAATTGTATGATAAAGGTCAACATACAGAAGAAACAAGCATGTTTGGCAACTTTGCAAACTATAGTAGCAAAAAAAGGGAAATATAATCAGAATGGTTTCTCATATGTAAGCATATATTGGTACAAATAATTAGCACAGTACACAACCTTTGCACGTTGAGACAAATCATCATGATCCCAGCTGAGGAAAATCTCTTGTATCAAGACAGATGAAAGGTAGTTCCTGCAGCATGGACATATAGATAAGGTCTTCCACATCCAATATATTTCCGGAGAATCCAAGAAGATTAAGACCAGCAGTGTGCGCAGTGTAAGATACAACATGTTAAGGCCAGGCAAGAAAGTAGAAGCAGTTACAAGGACTAATTAGTTTTTCAAGAAAAACCTGTAAAAATTCATAGAGCAAGACTAGGAATTGATGATTGCTCAAGGACATACAAAAGATCTCCTAAAAGTAAATGTAATCGAAAGGCTATCAAGTAGAACCAGATTGTGAACTGCTCCACCACATTTTCCAACAAACTAGAGTACCCATGTAGAGGATCCGAAGTGGTGGTGCGAGTTGATGTGCAATTTATGTTGCATTGGCAGAGTTAGATGAGGCAAATCTCATTTCTGGAACTCATACACTTACCTATCTGAAGGGTCTCTTCCAGGCATTTCTACGAAAAGATCATGGTCGCATATAATCTGCAAGAATGTGAGCTTGCAATCATGAAGAACTGATTGACATACTCCAGAAAATTTGTCCAGGTACAAGGACACCTGTAGCAGATGAATGACAAGTAAGAATACAACTGAACACGGAACTGTAATTGACACGAAACAAATTTAACTTACTCCAAGCCATATGTGAAATTATCCCTAAGTTAATCGCTTCAACATAAGCTATCCAATCTTAAGATGTAGAAATCCAGTTTATATATATACACATCTCTGTTTATATATTTTTACATATTTATCTCTTATCCCTCGATTGGTCTAGCTTTTATTTTATGTATCTTTGAGGTTCATCAACCGCCGACCCCAACTATGTTGGGATAAAGGTGTTGTTGATGTTGATGTATATTTTTGCAGTAAGTCAGGATCCCTTGAACAAGAAAGAGTCATATCCGAACTAGTTAATTCCATTAGGGACAATCAAACATTACATGGAAAGGAAAAGCGTACTAGTTCAAAAACTTGGCGTGGTTCAACCACTGATAAGAGATCATAACAGAGAAAGGCCAAGCTACTATTCAACCGCTTTGCCAAGCTTAATCCCTTCTTACAACGCTCATGGACTTCTGTTAGAAGGCAATCGTACAACTGCAATATGCATTTAAATACACCTTCTTTCAGCTGCATAGGTGGAATATCTTCACCTGCAAAATAAAGGATGATAAGACTACTTAAGGATCATGCAATGATTCAGAATGCAAATTAAATGGTGAAATGATTGCACTATTCGAATAAGAGCACATGTTTACAGACCTAAAATTAAGTACTGCAATTGTTGCGAAAATAGAAGCAGAGGAAACCTTAGCATTGACCTTTCAAGCAAGCATCAGAACAATAATAAATTTCTCCTTAAGATTTTGACGTAAGCATAGACCTTTTCTCTTCAGACATACTCATATTTAATGAAGACACAAAGAGGATATTCCGACGCTTTAAAACCTACCTAGTGAAAGAACGTGATAGAAAAGACGAGTCTGCTCCAAGGCCATGGACTTGACAATTAGTTCGAGGAAAAACCAAGCCATAGCCAATACGTCATCATAGACCGGTCCGACACGGTAGCCTTTAGCCTGAACAAAGGGATCAGGAGTAGCATAGTATTAGCTTTACCTTGATATCCTGCAGCAAGGTGCAGCATCCATGCAGCATGTTTTTCCACTTGCAAAAGGTTTTGTACACTATCTAGCAAACATTTTCTCTCTCGTTGATATTACTGTTATTTACCTGATTGACTAAACCAGTGGAGCTGAATTGACTGTTATTAGTCTTCTCTTCGTTAACAATTAATAACAAGGAAATTAATCTCAGCAACCAAAGCCAAGACTACACCAATGTCCCATTGAATTCACTGTGACAGAAGTGGAAGGATTTCAACCTTGGTAAACTTTGGCACATTAAAAAAGGTAACAGATCAAAAAATAGCACACACTTTTCTGAGCAGCTTTATGAATATATAGCCAGAAACAGCAGCTCTTTAAATGAAATGAAGTGCGAGAAATCCTGGTATGAAGATGGTTCCAGAAAGAAAACAAAAGCATAAAATTATGAACTAAGACACTTCATTGTAACTAGGAAATGGTGTCTTCTGTCAGTAAGCAATCACTGAAACAGTTGGTGAATTGGAGAGATAACTTAATCAACACGTCATACATATATGGTGCCCAGAAAATGAGTATAATCCATCACTGTGCTCATAGTTTAACAGCCAAAACAGTTGACCAGCCAGCAAGCTTTTACCTTACTTCGAGCTAAGCTCCCCCACACAGCAGAGAGACCAGGATAAACTGGTGGTTGACGTCCCCCAAAGTCATCAAATGCATAATCAACGTAGTTAACAAGAAAACGATTTCTTTCATTGTCATCCACAGACTCCTGTTGCGCCCTATGGCACAAAATCCACATGTTATCAAATGCGAAGGGGCCAGATGTGACCATAGCAGTTTAAAGACCATATACTATATCCCAAGAGAACGGATTACTTGTAAGGTGAAAAGGAAAGTTGATGCATGAGAAAAGGGTCGGTTTTTTGCATATGCATCTGTTTCTTAATTTCTTTTTCACATGGCAATGAATCCACATACAGCATATAACAAGACTCCATTTAGAGAGAAGCGCGTCATCGTTAACAACAAAAAAGACTCAAAACTCATGTTCAGCACGAACAAAAGGTGTGTGCAATTCAATACATTAAGCATCAAAAGTGAAGAGCAAACCTAGTCAGAATATTCACCACAGCTCTGAAAGCCGCGACCTGAACATGACAAGTAAAATATGAGGCTGCAAACCATAAGAACCAAGTGAAAGTAGAATGAACATCAAATATATGCATCATGCACTAGTCAATTATGATACTGCTTGTTATTAAATGACAGAGAAAAACCCCACAGCTGGCCCATTAAAGAAAAACACACTGAGGCAATTGGAGAGAAAGCAAGAGCACATTTCAATAGTTCCTTTTCAGTGACTCGTCCCTAAAGCACCTTATTATATTTCTTTTGCTACAAATGGTCCGTTTGATTTTAAAGATCTGTCATTC
This sequence comes from Rhodomyrtus psidioides, assembly GCA_021437785.1. Taxonomy (NCBI): domain Eukaryota; kingdom Viridiplantae; phylum Streptophyta; class Magnoliopsida; order Myrtales; family Myrtaceae; genus Rhodomyrtus; species Rhodomyrtus psidioides. Next base: position 2,834,496 of record JAILYB010000015.1, on the reverse strand, counting down.
TACAGTGTATCTACGCTTCTTTCCAGTGAATGTCTTCTTCCTTGAAAGAACAAAGAGAACAAACAGAGAGTATATCTATTTAAAGACCTGAAGGGTTTCTCCACCATTGCCTATAAGATGTAGTAGCATATTCAAGATTGGGTGAAGGAACTGGAGTAAAGCAGTAGAGTCGACATTCTTTAGACTGTTAATAGCCTGCAAAAGAACATTTGCAATGAAATCAAAACAGGCCAAGTCATAACAAACCATCATCCACAGCAATTCAGAAGAAAATCCGCAGACAGAAATTGAAATTTCTTTCAAAGGAAAACAGAACTAAATATTGCTGAAGTCAAGGGCCATTTACACTCGTGAAGCAGACATATTAGGCATAAGACGAGACCAAATGCTTATTGAAAGATAGCATCTATTAAAATAGTACCTCCAGAAGTTCGGAACCCCAGGGTGGGCTTGTCCGCAGTGTGTGTCTATCATATTCGAGAAAAAAATCCCTAACTCGCTCATTAATAGGGTACAAAGATGAGCAGAGTCTTAAGCGCAATTTAAACACGTTTTTCCCATCTTCCAAGTAGTCCAACCTCTCCTGCAAAAGAGCAGCACATTCCTTTTATTTACAAATTTAATGTAAAAGAAGAGCCAAACATCCTATTAGCAAATCATATCCATTCCAAACATCCTATTAGCAAATCATATCCATTCTTCTACAAGAAATCCAGAAACAATTTCAAAAAACTACTTAGCAGTAACCATGGTGCTCTATAGACTAATAAACCTAATGGTTTTTGAAGAAGCATCTCAGTTTCAGGATACCCCAGCATAGAAACCTGGCAGCATATTCATATGCGTGCATGCGTCCATGCGTGCATATGCATATATTTTGTCATTTGGTACGAGTGTTTGAAATTCATGAAGAACTTCATCACCAGACACAAATCTGCTTGGAAGTGCCATCGGTAAAGGCATCTAACTTGCTCCAGTTTGACCCAAAGGAGAAAACAAATATTTCTTATGAGGAGAGGGGCCAAAAGTCGAGATATTGAGAATGCAGGAAACCCAGAAGCAACTAGGATGGAATAGCTTAGACCACCACGATTGGAAAGAGCAGTTTAGCTTTTAGTCTAAAGTTAAAGCATGTAAAAACTCCTGTCACTCTTACTAGATAATGATATAATGGCATATTGACATGGAAAATAACAAATAGTACAGGTGTTATTCTGCTGACTGACACAACTTGTACCTTTCCAGCATCCTGAAGATAATGCGGAACTAGCTCTCTCATGATTGGCAAAGAAATTTCAGCTCGCAACCTGCACAAAACCACACCTGTTAGGTCTAGGGTAACCACCTATAAATAGAAAAGGACTGCAAATTAAGACAGCAAGATTCAACTGCACAGCAAATAAAGGTAAACAGATGTAAACAAGCTCCTAAATTAACAGAATAATCGTGCCATTTTATCATGTTTCAGGTAAAGAACCTCTCATAAATACTCAACCACAACATCAGGCGTTGACACTGGTTTTTACATGCGCATCATGATGAACTCCAACAAAGGTTCAAGACAGGGTCAAACACGTACAACGGTTGAACCATCATTCCCATTTGTAAGCATAAGGAATAGAACAGAGCACGTGCTTACTGAGCATGCGTAGATAGTGGAAGTGCTGCATAACCAATCACCACCTGGAAAATCAATTAAATGGGAAAAGAAAGATTACATTAATGCAATAGAAAGTGGAAGTAGCCAGGTATTATTATGTATGAAGCATAAGAAAGTTAAGAAAAGCGAAGTCAACAATCTAGTCCCAATAAGAGATCATTCAACAAAATGAATATTCATCTAAAAGGAAAGATTACCGGCTTTGGAGCTTCAAGCTTTGTTTGAAGATCAATGTGGAAGAAAGTGAATAATAGGTGATGAAGCGGAGTCCAAATGGCAGGAAGAAGAACTTTAACCTCGTCATGATAGCAAGCTGCCCTAGCTCCAACGGCAACTTGTGTGTGGACCCACTTCTGTAGTGTTACACCTGGCTCCCTTGGATACAGTGCCTACGCGATAGATAATTCATAAAATTGAGGAAAAATATTCATAGGGAAATAGATAATTCCAGCCATAGGCACTAAAGGGGTGCCAACTTGTGTATAAATCATTTACAAGAAAGAGTTCATCAACGAGAATGTAAAAACTGACAATATGTTGTCCTTGAATTACCTCCAGAGGCTGTCTACGTACATCAGCATCATCCTTTCTAAGTTCAACCCGTATAAACAAGTTCCTCTTCCGACTCAAAGCCACTGTTAGGGGATATACATAGAGAGAATGAAAAGGCTGCAGGAAAGGCTCATTCCTTGTGGTGGTGCGGAAGTCAAAGGCTTGGAACTGGAAAATAATCAACATTCTCATGAAGCCCATACAAAAGTACATGCTCGAACATCAGTGATTATTCTTCAAGATGAAAATGCTAGTAGGTAGCTTGTATGGGAACACAATGATCTACAATCAGCAGGATTGCAAAAGTGCAATCAACCACCAAAAATGAAAGTGTAGACCCATCCCACAAAACAAAATCACAAATCAGATTTATTATATGTCGACTATCCCACCAATGCTAGCAAGCATTTAATTTTGCTGTTGCATACAACAACAACAGTTCATTTGAGCACAATGAAATGGGGTTAATGGAGAATCACAAAACAATGCAAGCCACAAGTCGATAACCCTCGAACATTCACACAATTTGGCTCGTGAAATAGTAATGAAACATTTTAGCGCAGCGCATTCTGTCAACTTTTTTGTCACTCTAATCCCATGACAGGATATCCTAGTGAGTCCCTGTATTTTCCTTTTTCTAACAGCTTATTTGAGACCATCCACTACCTCAGCTGTAGACACCTATGTTCTGTTATTTTGGATGTTTTCCTCAACTGCCTTTAAGGCTTCACTCTTTAAATAATACTGACTTTTTGCAATCCAAAAAGTAAGCACCCAATGGCAGAGTGAGCTCTAACATTTAGCCCATTGAAGTTATACATCAACATCAACAACACCTTTATCCCAAACTAGTTGGGGAGCCCATTGAAGTTATACAATTGAAAAAAATTAATTCATAGAAATATAATTACTGGATTAAAAATTCCCTCACCCCAACTATTAATTGGTCCATGGTGTCATGGCAAATCCAATTTTCATACAAATACGTGCTTTTATGCACCTACAAAAGAATTATTTCAGAGCTTAATTCCTAAGACTAACTATTATAAAATAATGCAGCTATGCTCATTTTCCTTCGGTAGCCGTAATTATGTCCTCATCAAGAGAATGATGGGGTATATTACTTACATCATCAGCATTAAAATCTGAATTTCCTTGGCTGTTTGATCTATTGTCTGAGGCTTCTTTTCCATCAAAGGAATGCCATTTGGCATTGCTTGGGGTCCCATCAGAACCATTACTGGGACATTTTGAAAAGGTAGAAGCAGCAATAGTATCGCCTGGATCAACAGAATCATTGGTCATGCTACCATTTTCTGATGCATTCTCCAAATCCACATGACCAGTCTGGTGTTTTTCAATTTCAAGTTTCAAAACACCTCTCACAGGTTTATGAACCTTGCGCTTTGGATCCTACAAAATAAAGGATACCACAGACAAACAACAATAAGTGGAATAAGTACTTGTACTGATAAAAAAAATTGCTCGCTTGTAATCTTATATGCTTTTCCGCCCTGGAATTAGGTTTCAAAGATAATCCAAATAAGACCTGCTCCTTCCTAGATCTTAAAATCAATGCCAGACAACTGTCACATTACCAAAGCTTCAGAACTGCAATGGAACTAATTTCTTGGGAAAGTCATGAAATTCAAACCCTGTCCCCAACTCCACCCACACAGAAAAAAATGACGGCTAGATCTGAAAATTTCTTCTCCAACAGAATTAATTTGAAATTGCTGAGAAGCCCATTATCTGAACCAAGCAACTTAAAGTAAATAATAGCACAAATTGGCTGAATCCTTCTCATAGAATGAAAACATATCAAGGCCATCCGTCTTGCCAAGGCTGGATATTAAGATGATAAAAGTCAAAACTTAATTTTCTACGGAATTAATATCATTTTATTGGGTCATTCCCCAAAAAACAAAAAATTGGGTAACGGAGCATCGAATATAGTAATCTGAAACACCATATCTTTCACAATCATTCAAGTTGGAGTTCTTTTTTAGCTGCATCAGTACTTCAACGATTCCCCGAGTTTGAGCAACAAAAGAATCCTGTAATATCTACCAGTTCTTTATGGTGGTGAAAGCAAATAGAAGAGACACATCAAATGCCTAAATAAAAGTATAGGATCTTCATATACCCTATAATGAAAAGAGCTGACAAAAAGACGACACAAGTTAAATTAACAAAGGAAATAACAAAACCCAAAATACCAAGTTCCTAATCATTATGAGGGGCTGACAGGCTGCTTATTTTGGAGAATGACATTCTTTTCTTTATTGTCTTAACTTGGAGAAACAACGAATGAACCATCCAAGGGATGTGTGTGTGTGTGTGTGTGTGGAAATATGAAATAAGCCCATGGTTCAAGTCGATACATAAGCAAACAAAAAGAGAAAATGATTGATCTAACAAACCCGCTCATGCTGTACCTGAAGTGAATCCTCAGTGTAGCTTTCTTTGACTTTGTTTAAGTTCGATATTTCAACTACAACCGAGCTTCCACTTGAATAACCCAGCTTCCCATGTAATGTGATCTTTGAAACAGGTTCCACTCCACCATCATGGGAGTTGGACCCAGAAATGTTAGGAGCAAGAGGGCTACTAGGAGAAGCAGAGCCACCAGAAGCTGCACCAATGGTGTTATCAAATAATGGAATGATAGCCCAGGCGAAGGACTCTCTGTATGGCATGATTCGGGACCACACCTGCAATTTCTGCCTCTCTCTCTCAGTCAAGTGCACCTGCAAATACAATTGAGATAGCACAACACCTGATTCAAAGGATTCTATTTAATGAATAACTAACATTTTACTTGAAACACCAACAAGTGCAACCTCCCAATAAAACTAATTATAAGGGATCAAATGAAGCCTTTCAATTACTTCTTTTATTTTTATTTATTTCTTTTTATATAATTATTTCTTTTTCCTCAATCGGTCTTGCTTCTTTTTCATTTATTTTTGGGTTCATCGACCGCCGACCGCAGCTAGTTTGGGATAAAGGTGATGATGATGTTGATGTTGATGTTGAAAGGAAGCCTTTCAATCAGGTCATTGAGGAGATTTAAACATATGGGTGAGAATACAATCAAGTAAACAAGAGTTTGAAATTGGCCTTTTTCTAACCTCCAACTCCTGTTCATACAGAGATCAACTAGCATACTGTTTCCCACTATCCAGCCATTTAATGTATCCAATACAGGTGGCTTCATGGTTTTGACAGATGAGATAACAGAATGCAACATGTTTGTTTCTGCTTTTTTATTTTCTGTACACCCATAGAACTCAACATATTAACAACGGAAGAAGTAATGGACCTTTTTTTATCACCTAAAGGAAAGCAAAAGGGTAGCAAGGACGTGGACCCTATTACAAGACAATCAGAAGGGGTGGATCATTCAGAAACAAGTAGTTCCCAAGAAATACAAGGAGTTAATCATGTATATTAAGCTGACTTTGAGTGAATTCACTTCAATCTCTCAAATTTCAAATTCCTTCAACATCAGACAAGAAAATAGAAATAGATAATCTGCTTGGTGTGATCTATTTTTCCCTTTACAAGTTCATATTTGAGGAGAAGTCTTGCCGCAAGGGCAAGGACGTTCATTGCATTATACAGGTCAGTCTTCAAGTCACTGGAAACAGCATATCTCAGCTCATGAATGAAGGTTAGAAGAAGGTTGGTGCAACCATGGTATAATTCGCAAGTAATCAAATTCAATCTAATATAACTCAGTCAACAAGTTTTCATAATTACAAGATTGATAAAAAAGAAGTACTAAGAACCTGTGTTCATTTCTCCCTGTATGATGACAGTATAGGGAAATGCTCGGGTAAATCTAGCTCCCAGCAGGGACACAAAGCAAAGGTGTTCATGAAGTCGGTATCTACTATTTTTTAAAGTTGACAGTCTAAAAAGGGAATCATTGATGGAATCCCAAAATAACATTTGCCTAGAAGAAGAAATTATACAGAAACATGCAACTGAGAAACCAAACAATCAGATTATAGTTCTAAATAAGCACCCCGCCATTTGGATCTCTTTTTAATAACAAAAAGAGGTTGTTAGGTAGTAAGAGTCTACCGCACTATCAAATTCCTTTAAAAATATAAATCACAATTGTGTAAAGATTGTTCATCCATCACTGTTGGAGTGTTGAATCATAGAAAAAATGTTGAGTAAAAGCACATACAGGCTCCTTGCGTGAATAAACGGATGAAGTAACTCCGCCTTCTTCAGTCGCAGGTTTCTCCAGCTGGATTAACAAACAAACTGATGCTGATGGTGCATCCAGATAGAAGATTCCACGTGGCTCATTTGACATTTTGCTCTGATGATGACATCCAAACACGACTTCATCAGTGGAAGGTTGTTAATCACTGAACTTAGATAGAAGATAGGAAAACGAAAGGAAAATTAATTCACTTACATCCTGTGTCTCAGTTGGTAGCACTCGAAAATAAAAATCTTCTGACAACTTTTCTTTCTTCTCCCTATTGTACAGGCATATCGTACCGTGAAATGGCTCTATAAAAAATGGAAATTGTGGGAAAAGGTTCCCAGACAAGAAGGTCGTTATTAGAAAAACACTTAGTTAGGTGCATTAAGAATTAAGAAAGCAGCTCTTTTACATAAAGCCAAACTGCAGTCTGAACACATACCGACTAATCCTGATTGAAATGAGAGAGATGACACTTTCACCGAGATCTTCAATCCACTGGAAACCAAGGGAAACATATATGAGTGAGAGATAAAACAAAAGAAAGGCAAATTAAAAACTGACATGTGAGATATAAAAGGATGGTGAAAATCTTCAATGCTTGTAAATAACCTGCTGTGCTGTGAGACATGAGAATCCGGAATCCTCTGGCCATATATCATTGACCTCTCATTTTGCCAATCGAACGCTGGTTCATAAGCAGGCAGCGGAGATACACCAAAATGCTGTATGCACATACATAATACAACTAAACCTCGTCACTTACTAAGGTAAAACAGAAAGATTATGGGAGCGTGCTAATAAAACCAAAAAATGTAAAACGTTTAATCGAAACACAAGTAGATTGGAGGAAAATATAAGGTCAATGAAATTCACTGTGTGATTTAGAAGTAAACAGACCGGTCTACAGAAGCTTTGCAGTCTAGAAATTACGTCTCCTATTGTATATGGTCAACATCAACAACACCTTTATCCCAAACTAGTTGGGGTTGGCGGTTGATGAACCCCAAAGATTCATAAAATAAAAGCAAGACCAATCGAGGGAAAAGAGATAAATATGTACAAGTAAATAAACAAAGATAAAAATATATAGATGTATTTGGTATATGGTAATCACTATTATTATATGAGAGGAAACATAACTTGCATTATAGATAGATGGAAGTATAAACTCAGTAAGAAAGCCTACAAAAGTGCAACCTTAGAGTCGGAAGATGTAGCCTCTGTAAATTGCCTTCCCGAAGTGCTAGGGACATCATCATCAGTAGTATCGTCTGCCTTTGCTTGCCTGGCACTAGCAAGACGCATCTCTGTAGATCAATGGAAAGGAAATTCGTAAATAAACCATTGATGTTAAGTGAAAGGAAGCAATCCATCAATAAGAAAGTCCTCCTCCATTACATTAAGGTATCTTCTACATTATCATGACATATATATGCCACTACATCAACATCAACAAACATCTTTATCCCAACCTAGTTGGGGTCAGCAATATATATGCCACTAGTTAAGACAAACTGATGGGAGGATTCAGAGAATCAGAGCGCTAAGATTCCTCACCACAACAATCACACGGGCCAGAAGTGTAGGAGGCCACACGACCATAGCAAGTTGATTAATACATTCCTCCGTTGCATGTACCAAACAGACCCGCCAAAACCAGATTGCTCTTTAAGAAGTAACCAGATTTTAAACCACTTCTCTTTCCTTTCCTCCAAATTTAGTTTTGGTTTTTCAAATATGAACCATACATCTGCACTAATATTACCTGTCTCAATATCAGTGTCAGGTCCTTCAAATATTTGATTTTGAAGAAGAACTGGACTGACACTTTCATAGTGCCCATACTTGCTATCATCTTTAACCCAGTCAGTTCTGTAGCAATGGACAAGTTCATTTAAATGCGGCCATTGCTCCAGATTTTCATCAAGCTGAGATAAACATGAAGAATTTGTCAGGAAAGCCCTGAACTTCTCTGGATCAAGCATTTACCATTCAGCATCAATCATTGCATGTAAGCAAATTCTGAATACTTATGATGGCAGAAAAATAACCGACACCGTGTTCACTCAAGCAGTAGAGATGATCAGAAAAGACATTTTAGAGGATCTTTGCAAGATAAAATGATATCTTTGGTAGGCCTTCAGACATCCAAAACAATGTCAATTCCATCAAACGACTGAGATCAGTACAGTGCCAAGTCAACTAATCATCTCCTTCTGAAAATGAGAAGGATGAAACCAGCTAAAACTCACTGCACATGAATGGTTCGTTGATAAGAAAATGAAAAACTGATGTGAACATTCTTGAAATCTGATTCAACAACCAAAATAAATGTTTTCAGCCAAATGTATACAGTAGAGAAGCCTGAAAGACTCCAACGGATGCGAACTCCAGACAATTCTCAAGGAAAGTGATAGGCATCCATAAACAATGAGAAAAAGACAAGATTAGTGGCTCGTTCGTTGTAGATTATAGCAGAGAGACATCTATTACAAAGTTAAAAGACATTCAAAAGATAATCCAATGAATAGCTGATTATAGTTCAGGGGCCATGCACCACGCATGGAGGAGAAAGATTACAAAGGAGGAAACGAAAGACTGAGATTCAAGATAGCCAAATAATTGAAAAGTACAATGGCATCTAGCCAGATTCATAAAGGTTGTTTTTGCATGAATCAAACTAAGATTCATGGATCAAAGCGACTAAGGGTCTGTTTGTTCAAAGGAAAACTGTTTCTTAGAAATTGTTTTCCGACTTTCTGGTGTTTGGTTAATGGAAAACTAATCGGTCTACGGAAAACGTCTTCTATGAATTGAAAACGACAAGCTTAGAGGGGGAAAACGATTTCCCCTTCTGGCAAGAATGATATCACTTTCCCTAAACCACCAAACAAATGAAAACCCATATAAAATATTTTCATTTGTCATGAAGTTTTCATTGAAATAAACACACCCTAATTGCATGCTTCCTCTATAGTCCAAAATCACGCACATGACCTTGTCCACATTTAGATAAGCAGACCATGTTTAAGAAGGACATTCATCCCGATGTCCTTCAATTCACCACATGTCATCCTAGAGGAGGCTCCATTTCTTCCTCAAGTCATGAGAATTTTGCATGAAACCCTTTCGTGAGAACCCTTTTGGGGTTCTCAGGAAGAGCAAGCTGCCGACCAATCATAAGTACTTTTGGCAGCATCCACAGATATGACGCCTTTCACTAGGACGTCTCGTGATACCTTCGCAATAGGAGCTCCGCCAAGTACATTTCGCAAGTCAATGAAAAAAGCTCACAGTAGCAGAACTGGCCATTCCCATTAAAACTGCAAAGTGGTAATGAGTTTGTTGAAACCAGCAAGTCATGGCAACATATCTTAACCACCACGCATCTACCTGAACTACTTCTTCTCTTTCTTGGAGTTCTTTCTTAAGTATGCCACTGAAGGTGCAATGCGAACAAAAAAATTTCTGACAGTCAACACTTCGACAATATGCATAATGATCAAGAAACAGTAAAAAAAAAAAAACTAACCAATGGGTCCAACTTAAGATGACCAAAGGTGGCGCCGTTGTTAGACTGGCGAGGAATTCTTCGAAAACGATTCGACGACTGCGAACTCTCCATCGCGAAAACAGCCCCGAACCCACCTCTCTACTTAGCCCTGGAACACAAAAACCAACAATGCCGAGTCAATGCACGCATCTTTAGCGGAGGAATCAGCGTTCTTGGAACCCAAATCTAGCCGCGAAAACCACTCGCACTCGCAATGCAGGTAACCAAAAAAAAAAAACAAAAAAAAAAACAAACACAGAATGAAAAGAAAAACACTTACGGGCCAATGCGGTGTACCGTAGATCTAGACCCAAGACTCACCGAAGCATTGCCGGGAAAGTAAGGGAAGAGAAATTGCGATTCAAGAGGGGATTCTGAGAAGAAAGAAAAACGAACCCCTCTCCCGATTCTTCACGCGATTGGAATCATTGACGTGATTTCACGGGTGGGGATTGGAGAAATGGCATTGGGGATGACTTTCTTTGCGGGACCAAAAACTACCGCACCACTACCAACCCTAACTGCAGAGAGATAGAGAGAGAGAGAGAGAGAGAAGAGAGAGAGCAGTTGCTACAGTGATAGTGCTGTGCAAGAGTCAAAGCAAGTCCACAGTCATGAAGAGAGAGACAGAGATAGAGAGAGAGTGTGTGTGTTCTTGAGGGGGTCCTATATGGGGCAAGCTCATAGTGGCTGTCCCTTTTTTGGGGGAATAATAAAAAAAAAGAAATTACTTTCCAGTTGTTCTTCTTTGGCTTCTAAGAAAAGCAAATTTCTTTTTTAATCTCTCCTCTCTTTAGCAACTAATTTAACTTCCCCACGCTTTTTTTTCCCTTTTTTCTCTCGAAAAAAAAATCGCATTGAAATCCTAGAAACTTATCACGAAAGTACAACTGAATCCTAAAAAGTTCATCGAAAAGTGCAATCAAGTCCTAAAACTTTCAAAAATAAGTTTTAAGATCAGTCAAATTGGTGAAATCAAGTCATTCTGTCTATTGCATTTTAAAAACATATATATTAGGACTCGATTGCACTTTCATGATAAGTTTTAATATTTGTTGCGCTTTTCAGTGACTTTGAGGGCACTTATCTCTTTTGCTTTTTATCCTTGCGCTTGAATATATATATATATAGCTATAGATTGTAATGCCATTAAATATTGCATGCCACCTGCAAAATTAAGCCAAGCTATTAATAAACAGAATGTTGGTTAAAAATAATGTTGTCCCACTAAGGTACTGACTTAGCAAAAGTTTCTTGACATGGGACCTGCGACTGCGGCTGTTCTTGTCAATTGTTGGAAGGAAATCGCTTTTTTTTTTTTTGGTGGGTTTAAAGTACTCTGAATAGCTCTGGCTGCGAATTGTTGTCAAAATTTGGTTTCAAGTCTATTCCCAAATGATAGAGTAATCTTGCTGCACTAATTAAAAACTTACTGGTGTCGGGCCAATTCAATTTCCTTTTTCCGATCCTCCAATTCGATTAACTCCGTCCTACTCGCCTTAATCGATGGCGAATGCGACCCAAAGTCGTCCTTAGATTAAAAAAAGAGAGAGCGAGAACGGATGAAGTTCACGGCGTTCGGAATTAAAATGGCCATCGGGTGCTCTCGCTCCGGCCGAAACACTCACAAAGTGAGAAACAACGATTGCCAACATATCATGCTTTTAACATTTTCTACTAAGAAGATCAATTATGTTCTAACATATGTTTTGTGTGGTCGATCAGATTAGCAAATCTCGACTTAAGTACCAATAAGCTCATATGTTTCGAGCTGTTCCTCGTGGTACTCAAGCGATAGGATCAACACAAGCTCATTCGTCAAACATAACGTCTTTTTAACATTTTCTATAAAGAAGATCATTCATAGTCTATCATATGTCTCGTGAGGTCGATCAGGTTAGCGAACATCGATTTAAGTACAAACAAGTTCGTATGTTTCGAGCTGTTGCTCGCGCCACTCGAGTGATGAGATAAGTATATCAGTCTCATTCCTTCTCATATCGGATACTGATTAGTGGCGAATGACAAAACAGAAATTGCAAATAGCGTCTGGCGTCAATTCTAGTAGTTTTTGGATATAATGGGGGTTGTTGACAATGTATATACAATGAATATGTCAAGTTTGCATCAAGAACATAGATAATCCCGGTTAGTTTGCACTTGGGGAATTGCTAGGTTGGTTATCCAACGATGACAATTAAGAATGCACTAATCATCGCATGTTGACGTTGTCCTGAATCAGAAGTCCATCACCAAACCTAATGCATTTTCATTTAGGATTTCCATTACTTTAGGCCAACTGCGCATGACCGCGAAATTGCTAGCGCCAAAAGATTTGAAATTTCTTACGAATACGTATCGGCTTCACGCAATGAAAACTTGCAAAATGAACTCTGCATATGTATCTTTTTCTTTTTTTAAATGTATGTCTTTGTGTGATGTTAAAAATCTGGGGGATCATCAAGACTGTATCTCTTACCATGCCTTAGTTAACAAGAAAAAATGAAGAAGAGGAGAATTCATACGGATAAATAGCTCAAAACTCAATTTCAAAGGGAACAACAAACAGCTAAAAGAGATTGGATGGATTTGGCCCATGCAGGTCTCGAACCTGCGACCTTCGCGTTATTAGCACGACGCTCTAACCAATTGAGCTAATAGGCCTCCACGCCATTGGAGTCCCTTAAGACAGAAACATTTATGCTGTTTATGTAAGCTGTTCATGACTTATTGAATTGCACAGCAAATGATAGTTGACATCAGAGCAACCAGGACCAGCGACCAGCGACTCCATTAATGAGATGGACAACAGCCCAACAAAACCAGCCACAATTGGTCCTTTCTCCCCTTCCTTTGGACAAAAGCAAAAGATCTTCAATCCCAAATACTGAAGAGCTTAAAAATCACTTCTGAGAGTTGACCAAATCCTAGGCAGTTGCTGCTGCAGTGAACTTGTTCAAGTTTGGCGCCTATTGGCACCATACTCTTTTCTGCAACATACTGAAGAAAACACCGAGCCATCATGCTAGTTTGTAATCCAAGTAAAACTAGTTGACCCTCATTGCAAGTTGCAACAGAAGAATTGCTTCGGTTAAGGAGAAGCAGCATAGAAAACGTTGCACGAAAGACCATACTAAAGCAGTGCGAGGTGAAACTCTCAAGCATTCATTAGAATGAGTATATTGACCAGGACAGAGATCAAGAAATAACTGCTTTTACAAGAAACATAAATTTTTCTAATTGCAGCGAAACTGTCCCTCACAGAAGCCCTGTGAACGCTATAGACATTCCATTTTCTTTGCTAATTTGAGCTCTCTACTCTATGACATAACAAGCCTCAAATTTGACTATTAATGACTAGCTTCAGTTAGAACCGCAAAAGTATTTCTCCAAATGGCAACAAGCTCGGCAAAGTTAGTGAAGTTTTGGAAACTCTAATGAGAAAAGCAGTTGCATCCATGATCTAGCTGAAATAGCTGGCGAATCCAAACCATTCTTGCGAGGGAGATCTCACGCCACCATCCACCATTATAAGTGTTGCAGTCATAGAATAACTGCTGAAAAACAGATAACCAGCAGCTAGAGGAAATAGATAGTTCTCGTGCAACAGTCAGCAAAGAGAGTTCACGGATTTGCACCTCTGGGTGCAACTGGTATATTTCTTGCAGCCAGATACAGGAAAAAAAGACTAGAAACTGGAGATGGGTAAGCAACAAAGTGATTTGAAAAACTAATCATGAGAATTAAGATCGTTCTGAAACGAGTGACATTTTCAAAGGGCAAGCAAGATATCGAGTTGTTAGGATAAATTGTCAGTATTCTTGTACAAAGCCACCAATGTGATTTCAACTCTGCAACCAAATGAAATATGGCTATATGGGTAAAGCAATCATCTGCAACTTGCTCAATGAAGGTTAGACTAACTTTCTAAAGCATTTATTGTCTAAGAATTAGCAATTCCCCGAAGGCTGTATCGCTAGAATCTTCATCGTGAACTTATTGTATGAAGATCTAGAGGAGTCAGGGGAGTGAAAGCCACAAAGAACTGGTGACTCCCTATAACCATAGCCAATGTGGGCACCACACTTACGGCAGAGAAGTTTTGTCTTTAAGTGGTTATGACCCCAACAAACCGGAAAACACGTAACTTCATCCACCTGGGTGAATCTGCTGAGATCAACCGAAGGAAAGGTAGCGAAACCTTTCTTCAAGTCTTTATCATATTCTGCACCCACTCCAGCAGCAATCTGATTGGAAGATGCCAAGTTCAGAGGATATCCACAGGAACCACAGCTACAAGGCAAAGGAAGAACATGAATTTTACCCAAAAATGGGCATCGAAGTACTTAACACTCAACTGGTATGCTGCATCAATAGAATTATAATTATAGAATTATAACAAAGCATTATATATATATATATATATATATATATATATATATATAGAGAGAGAGAGAGAGACGCACACACTAGTGACCAAATTGAGTATGCTAATTAGTCATTGTACAGCGTAAGAACATTTCGATGCTCTAGCCTCAAGCACATCCTCCCATTGGAACCTTGTCACTGCATCAGTTCTGTTCTAGTCCAGAAAAGAGAAACCATGCAACTAGAAGCACGAGTTGGAAAATCTAAATGATTTACCAGCAAAGAAGATTTTAAGTATATGAGCTATGAGGAACAGTAGCTTTGACTACAGGGAAACTGAAGTTGCGGTAGAAAGTAAATGTTCATGTATGCACGTGTTTAAGTAACTGAAACATGCAGGATTTGAAAGAATAGGTGACTAGAAGCATAGTTTAATCAATAAATAGGACCATGTAAGAGCTATAAGATGAGAATCTAACAGAATTTGGGTGCATAAAACAACCACTATAAAAAACAGTAAAGAAACTAGAGGGAAGTTGGATTTTGTCAGGTATCTTATTGGAAATGAGGATGCAAAAACTTGGACTAGTAATTAAGGATGTTGTCTGGTAAATGAGAGCTGTAACTAATCACTGCTAAGCTGCATGAGGGATTGTTTTCGTTTGCTGAACCCTCGATCCCCAACTTTGCTCCTCCACTTTTTCATGGTTGAATAGAGGCAAGGCACATGTAAAAACGCCGTAAACCATAGTAATCAGTTATAAAATCGCCGTAACCCATGGTAATCGTACACATGGCCAACCGAACTTGCCAGCTCGAAAATATCTTTTTCTTCAATAAGCACAGTCCAACAAATTCATACTTTCGCCAGTACAAAAGCAAATTTTTTTTTCCTTTTTCTTTCCCAAGGAGAACAAGGAAATGGATCATTTAGAAGCCAGCGAAAGAAATATGCATGAGCACCATTCCATATGCCTCCATTCCCCAACTCCAAAGAGCCAAAAAATTAGAATTTTTCAAAAGCCAAAATCAGTCGTACAAAGTTACAAACTTGGCCTTGTAAGATCGATCGACCAGGAAGAGCTGACGCTTTTTAAAATTAGTGAGCTTCGTTGCATTAGACTGGATCAAACGCGCATACATCTCTGAAAAGGAAACGGCAACGTAGAAAGGAGATATGAAAGAGAACTATGTAATTCTATGACGGAGTTCTTGTCCCAAACTCGCGCGACAAATGCAGCAACACACAAAAATCCTATCATCGTCCTTGACATCGAAGCGACCATCAGAAGCAACATTACCGCGAGATCGTCAAGAAAACCACGACCCAGATAAGAAAGCGAACATCTCGTATGGACAAACAAAGCACCGAGATCATATTCTTTCCGGTATCGAAACCCAGTACCTGAGCAAAGCGTTCAAGAGTCTACTGACGCACTGCAACCAGAGAGAGAGAGAGAGAGAGATTACCAGTAAGAGACGTCGCTTTCCGACATGCTTCGAGTCTCTGAGCAGAGAAAGACGGCAGATTACGCTGGAAAAAAAAATTATATCTTGGCGAGACTCGGGATGGTCGGAGGCCAATGGGGACGAGAAGGCTTTCGGTTCCGGTCGGTGCTTTGGAGCTTTTTGTCCGCTCCGCAAGTTGGACTTTGCAAATTCCACACACCAGGGGAGAGAGAGATTAAAATCGTGCTACGAAAAGACAGATGGACTTTTTCAGTAAAGCGGTTGAGTCGTTGACCTCCGAAGCAAACTTGAGAGCAATCGGGCCGGGGTGTGCTTCCCGTCTCCGCCCGTCGCTTCGCGTTTCTCTCACTTTCTAGGTTGTCTTGTCCTTTTCTGGGATGATTTGGACTTCTCTTCTAGATGTCCTATTTCGACGGCCGAAAAATGCTTATGCTGTTTTGAGAAAAAAAAATGATTTAAAAAAAAATTCCCCAAAAAAAATGATAATTTATATTGCTTCTAAAAATGAATAGAAGGAAAGTATTTTTTGTCCTATAGGTAAATATTTATACATAATTTTTTTTTTGATGGGGAAAATATTTTTATTGACAAATTATTTCCAATTATTCATGTCATCATTTCTTAGGAAGATATTTTTCAAATCAATCACTTTCCACGAAACAAGTGAAGCCTAATATGATTGCAATCTTCTTCTCGTTCTTCGGCGTCGCAATTGAATTGCAATGGCCCTTCAACATGGCGATACTGATCAATTTCCCCCGGCCGAAGACAGTGTACATACGATTGGATAAGATGAACACCTTCAATGATTTGGCTCTTCGTCACCCGATCCCTCGTGAAAGACAAGACAACTCGACCCTTGGTGGTGTAATTCTCTAGCCACGGCACGGTGCTTCCACGGTCGTGATGCTATGACAAGATGCTCACTGTCTTCGGTCAGCCACTAAAAAGTGCCATCGACAGTGGTTAGAAGAATAAGGCTCCATTTATTTCGCACAACATAATTTTTAGGAAAATATTTTTCGGATTTTTCA
Source organism: Rhodomyrtus psidioides (assembly GCA_021437785.1). NCBI lineage: Eukaryota > Viridiplantae > Streptophyta > Magnoliopsida > Myrtales > Myrtaceae > Rhodomyrtus > Rhodomyrtus psidioides. The sequence continues at coordinate 2,817,628 of JAILYB010000015.1, read as the reverse complement.
GCGTTTGGTTCGTCGAAAATAAGCTAGTCTAGGAAAACATTTTCCAGCCATTGAAAAAACTCCTTCAAAAGTGGAGAAAACGTTTTCCTTTTCTTGAGAATAGGAAAACATTTTCCCCCGTCTTTGCTTTTTTCAATTTCTTTACATTCATTTTCGTTTACACTATTTTTAAATTTTCTTTTCTTCTTCTTCCTCTTTCCTCCGCTAATCGCGGACCTCAACGACGGCGGACGGCCTGCGATTTGCCATGATGCAAGCCAACAAGCTCGAGGCTTGGCCTATCTGATGGGATTTATCGCACATCGAATCAGAATGATCATACAGAAATCAAGAAAAATTGAATGACGCACGAGATTACCCAAGTTCACCCCAGAATAGGGCTACGTCCTGCAAGAGATTTCACTATGATATTTGGTTTACAGCCTCTCAACTCGTTACAACGATCAGCATAAATGAGCAAAATATATATGCCCTAAATGGGCTCAAAACCTAAACCTAGTGAAACCTCTATTAAGCCCACACCATACGGGTTAGCTTAAATAAAAGTCCAAACCCGTTGAGGTTTCGGGGGCACTGCCCCCGAACCTCCGCATCTTGCGCGCATGGGTTACATGTCGTCGGATAACACTTTGGTTTCCCTAAGCTCACGTGGGCGTACCCGGTGTGAGAAACAAGGGTCCCCGAAGTATTCGCCGACTCCAACATTATCAAGGTGATCTCGGGCTCGCCGAGCTCAAAGCTTGTCGATTTGACAAGTCTCGAGATCCCCTGGATCTGGTGAGTTCCGGGTTTGCCAGCCCTCGGGGGAGCCCGAGATGGCTGAGCCTCAAACTCGCCTGCGGTCGGTTGTCGGCCTTCGCCGTTGGACAACCAGCCGAAACTAGAAGACAAGAAAAATAATAATAAAATGAAGAGGAAAAAGATAAAGATAAATTATTTTTAAAATTTGACTTTAAGAAAACAAAATAACGAAAAGAAAAAACAAATAATTATTAAAAGAGTGCATGAAGGAAAATCAAATATGATTTCCATACGAAATGACAAAAAATATTTTTCGAGTCTTTTTCATATTTCAGCCAAATACCATAAAATATCATCATTCTATTTTAAAAATGACTTTATGGAGACACTTTTTAGAAATACCACATTTTACCACGTTTTAATGGCATTGAGCTAATCGGGATTTGGTTTGCTATGGGGATGGTTAGTCAAGTTATTGAAGGGGTACTCTTATTTGGTTTGTTTCTCACTTGCTCACGGATCCAAATTTCTCAATTTTGCTTTTCTATCTTAGAAAATTCCGATTTACGGATTGATTGAATCTGTGGTGCAAATATGACGAGCACGCCTACCAGGAGTAATGATTGTGGCACCAATCCTCGGCTATTCATAAATGCTCCATTTCATCCTTTGGTGACATTCACGAATTTTCATAGTTACACTATTTCCCGGCTATGAAAATGTAATTCATTTCGATCTATTATCCAAATCAACTGAAAAATATGGGGAAAAGTATAAAAAAAAAGTCTTAAACATGTTACGTTGATACCAATTCAATCATAAACTCTTTCACATCGATACAAATTCAGTCCGCCAAGCCAATTTAGGCCTGAAATCACTGACGTGAATGCCGGTCGGTCCTACATGGTACGATCGACATTGAAGCTAACATTTGTTTTTGTCTTTATGATTTTTTTTTGAAAATTTTCTTTTTTCCTTCTTTTTCTTTAACTTATTTTTCTGTCAGTGGCCAGTTGCAAGCCTTAGCCGCTGGTCTCGCCCGCCACCCGTGAAGGTTGACCTCGCCAGGCCACTCTTGGGTGAGGGCAAGCGTTGGCGAGGCCCCCTTCGCTAGATCTGGCAAGGCTAGCCCTAGCTTAGGCTTGATCGGCCCTCGCCTCGCTGGGCACCAACATAAAGACATAAATAAAAAGAAAGGAAAAAATAATAAAAGCATTCATATTTGTGTTGATCGTATCACGTAAGACGGTCGATATCATGTCAGAGATTTCTAATCCAAATTGGTTATATGGATTGAATTTGTATTATTATGAATTTTTTTATATAAATTAGTTCAATTGAAAGATTTATGACTGAATTGATATTAATGCAATAGGTTTAGGACATTTGTTATACTTTTCCCAAAAAATATGTAATATTTTTATTTCTTGTATTGAATGTTTCCATTTTAAAAATATTGAAATTCATGTCCTTTGTAATTGTAAAAATAGAACATCACCAGAGCAAAATAGGGCTCATATTCTTGTTATTTTTATTTTTTAATGATAGATTTAACTAAACTTAGTTAAGAAACTACGAAACACGAGAATTTTAAAAATTTATTTATCTAAAAAAGTGGGAACCAAGTAAAGATTATTTTTCCAAAATAAAGTAAATATTTTGTTAATTACAATACATGATCTACATATATCCCATTCTTCTATGTCATTATGAAAACATCGATTCTTAAAATAGCAAGAATATAACAGTTCTAGATTAAAAATGAGAAACATCAACCGCATACTTAATAATTCATATCATTTAAAGGTTAACTGTTCTCACAAGAATATTTATGAGGCCACATTTTGTAGTCATGATAAAATTTATCATGACTAGTGTTTGGTTCCTGTGCAAGATGGGATAAAGTCGTGTATAAGGCGATATAACCCGGATAAAAATATTTTATAGGAGAAGTAGGATAAAGGTGGATATGAAGTCTTATACTCATGGTATAAAAACTAGTTTTCTGGTATAACAAGCTTCTTCGATTAATAAAATTAAAGTAATAATTAAATTTTGAATTATAATAGAAAAAGTAAATGCAAAAAAAAAAACAACAATTTCATTTCTATTTATTCCTTTTTTAATCCTTTGTATAGTTAGCATCCATATTTATTACATGTTGTAGGTATATTAGTATGTTTATCATTTTATATATTTAATTAAAGAATGATGGAAGGGAATTAAAAAATATAAAAAAGAGAGGAAAACAATTAAAAAAAACAAGTGACTAAAATAAAGCAGACAAGAGAATCGAAGCATTATTCTTATAGGTATCGCAAAGGTAAATGATCGAGTTTTCTCTCTCTTACTAGATCGACATTCGCTGACTCATCTTGTACGATAATGTTGCTGTAACTCGTTTATATTTCTTGTCAAAGTCGAACTTATGACATTGAAATGCAGCAATGAGCTCCTTTGCTTTTAAGATATGGATCAGATAATAATCGTGGATTTATTAATGGAGGTTATCTCCGTCATAAAAGACCTTAGTTTTCACAGGTTAAAAGCCCTATGCAATATTGGAGTTCCTCTTACGTCAATGCTAATCAACGATCAGTCAAAAGGGAGGAGCGTCGTTCTCTGTGTTTTTTAGGGAGACAGAATATGTCGATTGATTGGAAACTGACATGGAAGACGTCAGTTTTTATCCAATTCCAATCAACGTGACTTTTCACGTTTGAATTGGACAAAGGGGGGTGTGATTGCTTTCATGGGTGCACACCGTAATCCCCGTGGACCCCACACTATTATCCAATATCTCTCATTCGCCCATGTAGGGCAAACAACCCCCGCTCGCCCACAGAGGACAAAACAAAACTCATAATATTTTCGTAAAGTTCATATTGGCAAATAACCCGTGCGACCAGCATACTCTGAGAGCTCGTTGTCATACATCTGTTGGGAGTAAAATGGGCATAATCAAATATAGATTTTAGTATGCTGTACCCTAGATCGATCAGTCACATACATTTATATCTCTAGATCTCATTTAAAAAATTTGATATATTATATTCACAGTTATGATCAAACTAAATAATCATAACTGACCGGTCTGTGAATATAATTCATAATGTGACTTAAAACTCCAAATCAATCTTCCTCCTCCATTGGACCTCTCAATCTCAGTTCAGCTCGCTTTTCTAGAAGTGTCCCTTTAGATCGAATCAATTTCATGACCATAGGTAACACTCTAAGATAGCGAACACTAAATAGAGATCTCGAGAATAATGAAGAGTCATTAGGGTACTAAAAATGAGGAATTTTATCCTCGAGAGTCTCACACGGCTTAAAAAAGTTGAGATCATAACTTTTGCCAACTCTCATTGGTCGACTATGCATACGTAATATGAAATATGTATTACGGTATTTTCTCCTTCCCATGGAGCGTATGTCTTCTCATTTTAATACCGCACAGATGATTATTTTGACACACTCAATGTTTGACTTAAGTTCACGTAACAACTCCAACCAAGAGTTCTCATCAGAACTCTTATCTGGCAATAAAGACAAGTAAAATGAAATATGTGGGCTATTTCACTTTCAGACATTATAAATTTTAAGTCCTCATCCTAACATTCTGTTAAGGCGGCATAAATATTTTAAGCTTGAGCTCTCAATTATCACCTAGATAATAAGCTTAAAATTACCTCATCTCTATTTGTCACACAGTGAACAGAGGTGATTACCCATGTGAGTGGACTAATCTCTCATCTGTCCGACATATCTTTTTCAATAAAATGCACCAAGCATTATTATGCATAAATATCAAATAGACTTAAAGACTTCCATATTGACAAACAACATCATTAATTATCAATTATTAAGGGAAAATACAAATATTCAGTACATCAATCTCTACACAGTCCTAGAGTCTTTACATGACGAAGAAAGACATCTCTAGGAATTGGCTTTGTCATAGGATCTGCTAACATTTTATGCGTAGATACATACTGTAGATTTACTTCCTTTCGTGCCACCATGTCCTTGACATAGTTATACTTAATGTCTATGTGTTTGGTTTTGCCATAGAACTTAGGATCCTTAGTGTATGCTATTGCTCCTTGACTATCACAATAAACCTTCACAGGGTTTGCAGCATCTTTAATAACACCCAAATGATCCAGAAATCTTCTAAGCCAAACACCCTCTTGTGTTGCCGCTGATAAAGCCACGAACTCGGCTTCCATAGTGGATAAAGCTATACACTGCTGTTTCTTACTGCTTCACGCTATGGCACAATTATTCAGTAAGAATACATTTCCAGAAGTGGATTTCCTCTCATCCAAATCTCCTCCCCAATCAGCATCAGTGTAGCCCTCAAGGTGTAGATCAATTCCTTGGTACTTCAGCGAGTAATCGGCAGTTGCTTTCAGATACCTCAAAATTCTCTTAATGGCAGTCCAATGTGCTTATGACATTCTGAATTCCGACCCTATCTCGAAGCTTATGAATGAATGAATGCTTATCGATGTATTTCAGTAAATCTCACTCAGAATTGATCTCTCTTGAGTCGACTAACCAAAAGGGAAAGACTAACTAGGATTTAAGTACGTGGACTAAAGAACTCAACCACGAGTCGGTACTTTGACCATAAGGATTGCTGAGGGAACATTTTGGACCGCTAAAGGTCGATCTAAGAATGGTTTCAGAACAATTTGCTAGTGTCATGCAATTGGTCCACGGGTGATTCCGGATAACCATAACATGATTTGCGAATTAACCTAAACCGGTTCCTAACGATCATAACCTTCAGGACTAGCAATTAAACCTCGCAATTACATGACAACCAAAGTCGCCGTGGCACGAGTAACTCTTAAACGCGACATTAGTCGCAGGTCGATACGCATAACTCTTAAGAGCCGCCCGTTAGTTTGAGATACGCCAGAATGACAAACGACTGAATTTAGCCATAAATTGGACTTCGAGATTAAAGGCCGGATATTCGAGGATTCCAACGAGAATAAATTGGACGTCGCCTCATCGGGAACCATTAGGATTAGAATTCGTCCTTAGCACTCAGAAAAGTGAAATTCGGACCGACGATTAGGAAATTACGTTTATACCCTTAGATAATTACCTTTTCCTTTAGAAATAAGGGCAATTTGGACTTTTGCCATTCCCCATCCTTGGCCGAAAATGCAAGGGCAAAGAAGTCTTTGGACCATTGATTTTATGAGGTAACACGGATGACAAGATTAGATGAGATGAGACATGAGTGACACTTGACTACCCCAAGACCAACTTCCTTACACATTGTCATTCTTGGATACTATTCATGTCCTTCACCCCATTACCAACTCTCACTCAAGTTTTTCCTCTTGCATTTGAATTTGAGGAAACACTCCACTCTCTTCTTCTCCCTATGCATTCGGCCGAACCCTCTCTCTCTCCCTCATTCTCTCATTTTCTCTCATCATCTCCTCAAGCTCTCTCTCTTTCTCTCTTCCTTTCACTCCACCGTCGCCGAGCAAGGAGGAACCGGGTAGGACAAAGATTGTTCTTGGAAATTCCTTGTTCAAACTTGAGGTAAGTGACTCCTAGAGCTTAGTTAGACTTGCTAGGAAGTTAGAAGCTTGTGTTAGAAGTGTTATTGATTAAGTTTCTTTGGCCATTTTCGGTTGGGCTTAGGAGAACCGAACTCGTTCCTCGCCGGACCCAATCTGCTCGCGCCTTCCGTCGCTACTTCCGTCGGTTTTCCTTGGCTCATTAACTTGGTAAGTTAGTTCTAAACCCTCATTAGGACCTTAGGTTATGGAAAGACCGAGTAGTCTTGATTAGATTGAATTTCGTGGATTATTCTTGTAGCATCTTTGAGGAACCCGGATTTGTGCCTTATGTACTAAGTGAAATATTGAGTTGTGATGCTTGAGATGATGAAACCTTGGTTGCAAATGTCTATGGGTTATGTTCATAGGAGAATCGAATGTTATTTAGTGCCATTGAGAAGACTAGAACTTGTTTAAGCTTGATTGGATTAATGGAATACTTGATTTGTGCTTATATGTATTCGGCCATGGAGTGGATTTGGCGACGTCTTGCACGAAATAATCTAATGGCTTCCATTACCTTTTTGGCCATGAGTTGAGGAGTATAAATCAAGTGATTGGATTGGTGTTAAGACTAGTGCAATTCGGCCATGAGTGCCAATTCGTGCATTTGATGCTTAAATCGATGAAACAATTCCTAATGCTTGAGAAATGGCCGAATGGTGATGTTAATGATTGAAGATTCCCTAATCGAATTATATTCAATCATGAAGTATTAAAATGGTGTCACCTCATGTAAACTTTATGATGTGATTTCGTGGCATGGGATTAACAATGTGGTGGCCGTTTATTGCCTTGAATTGTTAAAATGCTCAATTGAATGTATTTAGCCATACTTGTTTTAATTATGAGCTTATGTGAATATGGTATCCTGAGGCGCCTATATGACGCGGGATTGAGTAATGATAAATGCCTGAGGCGCCTAAATGACGCTGGCTTGACTGAGGAGAAATACCTGATGCGCCTATATGACGCGGGTTAAGTGATGAGAAAACCTGATGCGCCTATATGACGCGGGTTAAGTGATGAGAAATGCCTGAGGCGCCTATATGACGCTGGCCTAACCATAGGAATTATGGTGGTATCAAGTACGAGTACATTGTATATGATATGAGTAATTGAGTGCCAAAGTACGAAGTTAGTCTGGAATTGAGAATCTTACCATGATTTTGCCTTAATTAAATTATTACGTGCCATTTGCCTCATTCTTGATTTATTGGTCATTGCATGTGCTAGGTATTGTCTGGAAGTACCAAGTGCCTAGTTTGAGTTTAGGATTAGCTTATTGAGATTTATCTCACCCCGTCGTGGGACCAACTTTTTTCAGGCCCCAAACCCTAGCCATGACGCTGCGAATTTTTGGGGTGCCCATGCGTACAGACTTGTCTGCCACTGAGCACCCGCACAGGGAAGGTAAGTGGTTTATTAGGAAGCGCAGTACAGTTTGGGTGGACATATGAACGGATCACTGGAGGCCAGACGTGTATGCAGCTTGGTTCTACCGGGATGGCGACACTACCCATGGCCCTCTGAGGACTTTTGATGTACCCTGGGACGTGGTGGGCGAGCAGCTGGACCCGATGAATGTTTACCCTCTAGATAGTGAGATTTCTGATCCGAAGACCAATCCCGAGTCTGAGATATCCCTTCCGGCGGTGCCATCCCAGAACCCTATCGCCGATGGTGAGGTTATCGAGCCCTCTGACGCTGATGACGATCCTTTGGTTGCAGCAAAACCGGAGCCAGTGATTGCGGGTGTAGAAGACGAGGCTATGGTTGGGTGGCTGACCCCGAGGAATGAGACATCCCAGCTGATTCTGAGTCTGAGCCTGAAGAAGAAGAAGAGGAAGAGGAATAAGAAGAAGTCCCAAGGGAAGTACAGCCGGGTGACTGGGTTGAGTACGACCCCGTGGCGGACGAGAACCTGTCTGACGTCAGTGAGCTTGACCTTTAGATGACTTAGTCACCCCGACCTTTTGGAAGCGCCCTTAGGATAATGACGCTTAACCTAGCATAATGATCCTTTTTTTGTTTAGGCTAACCACCCTTTCCCTAATCCCTTTTTATGTATGTCTTTTATGTTTAAGTCGTTGTGTAAAACTGGATCTACCTTATGTTATGTATCGACGTTGTTTTCCTAAAGTCATCTTTTTATTTATATTTGGTATGGAGTTAAGTTGTCGCTTCCGCATGAGCATTTGCATTCGTTTGTTTACCGCTTGTCATTCGATCCTAGGTATATTCGTAACAAGGAACGACGCTGGGAGGATGTTGGCGTGCTCGTTAGGACGCGGGGCGTAATAGTGCTTGACCTGGATTGGATTGGTATCTACTGACCAGTCCAATTGTGTAACAAATATTAGGTCTTGTACACATCATAGCGTACATGAGACTTCCAATAGCACTGGCATATGGAACGTTTTTCATACGTTTTTGCTCTTGTGGAGTCTTAGGACACATTCTTTGACTCAGTCCTTCACTTTTTGCAATAGGAGTATCAATGGGTTTACAATCTTGCATATGAAATCGTTCAAGGACTTTATTAATATAAGTCTCTTGCGAAAGAGACAGTAACCTTTTCGAACGATCTCTCGAAATCTTAACTCCGAGAATATACGTAGCTTTGCCCATATCTTTCATTTCAAAATTTGAAGATAGCCAACCTTTGACTGTCTTGACAAACTCCATATTGCTTTCAGCAATCAGTATGTCATCAACATATAATGACAAAATCACAAAGTGACATTTGAATCTTTTGATATACACGCAATTATCTCCATTGATTATCTCAAAATCATATGCCACTATAGCATTATGAAAGCGTATATTCCATTGTCTAGAAGACTGCTTAAGGCCATATATCGACCTCAGAAGTCGACATACCTTTTGTTCTTGACCTTTTTTAATAAACCCAACGGGTTGTTCCATATAAATTTCTTCTTCTAATTCCCAATTGAGGAACGCAGTCTTTACATCCATTTGATGTAACTCTAGATCCAAACTAGCCACTATTGCCAAAATAAGGCGAACATAAGTAAATCTAACCACAGGAGAAAAAGTTTCCTCATAATCAATTCATTCCTGTTGGTTGTATCCTTTCGCAACAAGGCGAGCCTTATGCCTTTCAATTGAACCATCAGCCTTGCGCTTTATTTTAAGAACCCCATTTGTTCCTAATGGCTTTTCGTCCTTTTGGAATATCAACCAGTTCCCAAACGTAGTTTGATCTCATTGACTCCATTACTTCTTCTATTGCTTTCATCTATTTTTTCTTATCAGGGCAAGATAGAGCATCATTTATATTTCTTGGCTCATTCTCTTCTAGTGGAGCAATCATAAAAGCTTCCCTTTCAATTTCAAAACGTCGTCGAGGAATGCTTTTGCGACTTGTTCGCCCTGGAGAAGATTGCACCATCAAAGGTACTTCATTCTCCATTATGCCCCCACTTGGACCGGATAACAGTATTGATTCATCAAGTGGTTGCAATTAAGACTGGTTCGTACACAATTCCCCACTTCTCACTTTGCTCCCACTTGAATCATTATATATTGCAGTTCCATTATCCTGATGTAAGATCTCAAATAGGGAACAGTCTTCACCTATTTCGCCCTTTCTTGAAAAATCATTCTCTAAGAATGTGACATCTCTTGATTCAAATTCAGTCACGCTTCCGCTTTCTTGCTCACCTATGAACACATATCCTTTAGAGTGTTTAGAATATCTTATGAAGATACTCTTTTTGCCTCTTGGTCCCAATTTTTCATATTTATGAGAGGACTCATGAGTATAGCAGCACAACCCTAAGGTTTAAGAAAGCTCAAATCAGGTTTTCAACCTGTCCATAACTCATATGGGGATGAAGAGACTGATTTAGAAGGCATCAGTTAAGTAATAGGCAGCAGTCAACAAAGCATCACCCTAAAAGGCAATTGGTAAATTAACTTGCGCCATCATAGACCTAACCATTTCAAGTAAGGTTCTGTTTCTTCTTTCAGCTACTCCATTTTGACGAGGAGTATATGGAATGGATAACTGTCTATCTATTCCCTTTTCATCACATAAGTATCTAAACTGATCAGATAAATACTCTCGACCTCGATCGGATCTCAAAGCTTTTATTTTCTTATCTAACTGATTTTCCACTGAGGTCATAAATTTCTTGAAACAACTTAATGCTTCCGATTTATGAGAAATCAGATAGACATATCCATATCGAGTATAATCATCAATAAATGTGATGAAATAAACAGCACCGTGTCTTACTTTCACATTCATTAGACCACAGATGTCGGTATGGACTAGTTGCAAAGGAAATTTAGCTCTAGTACCCTTTCCAAATGATTTTCGCGTGGTTTTCCCAGCTAAGTAATGTTCACAAATAGGCAATTCTACTTTCTCAATATTGCCTAATAAGCCATCTTTGGCTAATCTATTCATTCTCTGTTGGCCAATATGACCAAGCCTAGCATGCCAAATATTCATATTATTCTCACTAGAATTGGAAGATGTAAATAGGGAATAACATACATTCATACTAGAATGTTCAATATCCAATACAATAAAACCATCTACGAAATAGCTAGAACCATAGTAAGTTATACCTAACAACAAATCCACACCACTATTATGGAAATTCATTATGAAACCAAGTTTGATTAAAACTAATACAGAGATAAGATTTCGACGAATCTCTGGAGCATACAGGACATCGTGCAGGAATAAAGTGCGTCCACCACGCATGATTAGTTGGCAGGTGCCAATTCCTTTCATTCCACTCTGGAATTATTTCCTACATAGATCCATCTCACTCTATTTGGAATTCGTCGAAATTCCACAAACGTACTTCTATCTTTGGCTACATAGTCTGTGGCACCTGAGTCTACAGTCCACAACTGATGAGATTCAGTTAAAAGTACAGAACTTGATACAAAACTAACACTTTTAAGTGTGTTTAGGGTTTCTACCTTCTTCGGCTCGCCACAGTCGCGAGCGAAGTGACCCTTCTTGCCATAGTTGTAACATTTCATCCTTGAAATGTTTTTCTTCACGGGACGCTTTCCTTTGTTAGGTTTCTCAAACTTCGATTTCTTTCCAGATGGTTCCACTCCTTTGCCTTTCCACTTCTTGAAACTACCAGGATGTTTGTGCTTAGAACCCGAAGCTCCATGTGAGCTAGAGCCAGCAAAATACACATCAGTTTGTATTTTAACCGCTAAAATGCGGTCCTCTTCCAACTCCAGATGGCGCATAGCATCCTCGAAGGTCGTGACATTCACATTGTGGGTCAAGTTAACCTTCATGTGTTCCTAATTAATAGGCAAAGAGCGGATCACAGCCTGTACTTGTTGTTCATCAGACAATGTATAACCAGCATCATTCAGCTCGCTTATCATGTTCAACATCTTCCTCAGATGTTGTCTCATATTCTGCCCATGTGGCATCTTATATGTATCGAACCTGATTATAAGCTGCCTCAGCTTAGTGACATAAGTTTGTCCAAAACGAGCCTTCAAGGCGTCCCACATGTCTTTAGCATTCTCATGCTGCCTGAACTCTCGCATAATATTATTATCCATACTGCTCAACAACGTAATGCGAGCAGTCGAGTTCTTTTTCTTCCAAGCAGCAAAGGCTTCCTTGTCCCTTCTGTGCTGTGCAGTGTTACCATCATCTGGTTCAGTCATAGTCAGGTTAAGAGCTTCCAATGCCTCAAGCTCCTCAAGCACACACTGGATTTTCATGTCCAGATTTCATAATTATCTCCATTCAATTTCTCACCATTGTTGAGCTCAGCAACAATGTTCTTTGAAGCCGTTGCCATGGTATATGAATATTAGACATTTTGCACAGATTTTAAGTCTATTTGTATGCAACAAATGCAACTTTATTTATGCATCATGATTATATTGATATATTATTTCAGAAAAGATTCCAAAATCAACGGTTCACTAAGTTCCTCATCATCATCTAGACATTCTAATCTAAAACAAATATCAATACAACAATCCAAATATGTTCATCAAACAGTTACTAAAACTTATGAACACTCCCACTTAAATATGTATATATATATACAACAACATATATATTACATTATCAACAATAGATAATAATGAATTCAACAACATCATGTTCCTAAAAGTTTCCTATATATACTTAGGATTAAAAAAAAATAACTAAAGATAATCAAATGTGGTAACCCTTTCTGAGGTTTGACGATTGATCCATGTAATTTCCCTTGTATAAGGTAGGGAATCCACAAGCTCCATAGGGAGATTTCCGACTAAATTAGGAGCCTATATTGGCGCCTTAGGAAAACCCCTCTGAGGATCATTGGTCTTTCGCCAGGGCGCACTTTGCCTACGCGATCCATTCATCCAAAGTGACGACGTCCTCGCCGCTCCGACCCTTATAAACTTGTGTAAGAAATGTAACACAAATTTCTTGTATGTATTGATGTCATCAAGCCACCAAGTCTGATTCATCAATCCATGCCACTCTTTAGGTATTGAGTCCCTTAGTGCATAAAATGCATCTACTGAAGACATTACTCGACTAGCCCAAATGATCTCATGGATCATTTTGTTGACCGCCATCACATGGGTTATAATGTCGCATGCATTATCCCATTGGTAATGACGTAATTGTTCAATCTTCTCGTGAAAAGTTTATATTTGATCATGTTCTCTCGGCCTTTTTGGCGTTTTTGAACTTCGTCTTGCCCATATGTCTTTAAGTCTTGGCCTTGATGACATTGTTCCTGCAACGAATGCAGAACAAAGTGAATTACTAAAATCCATCAATCATATTATATTTACGAACATATCGTAATTAAGGACAAACAAATACAAGATATTGTACAAACCCCAAGATAGAAAGACCTTTTTTTTTGTCAACGGTCGGTCAATGGTCAACTGGTCAGCGGGTCGGGTCAACGGGTCACGGTCGGACGGGTCGGGTCAAAATCCGTCGGGCTGGGTCAGAAGTAATCCAAAAATGGGCCGGCCCTTTTTTCCCTTTTTTTTTTAAATGGGCTTCGAATGGGGCCGGTCCAGCCCGAAGCTCACTCGGGCCAATCCCACGTGCGTCGCACGTGGCTAACGTCGTCATGACGTCAGTCACGCGATGACGGCTCACCATGTGCACCACACGTGGCGCGTGGAGGGGGCGACGGTTTTGGCCCGTCGGCGCGTCCCGTAAGCCGTCGTCCGGCCTCCTCTGGCGACCATCCACCCGTCAAAATTCTCGTCTCGTCGAGACGAACACAATGGTATATTAACACTTCAATTTTGACAAACAAAAATGGCTTAAAAAGGGACGAACAGACTCGGCCTCAAGGGATTCCGCCCCGCCGCGGCGCGTGTCGCGAGTGCGGCCGTTTCCGGCGTCCCCTCGGGGCCGACGACCACTCAAAATGATCGTCTCGGCGATCCCGTTCTAATGGTATATTCAAAACACATTTTCGATGAACCAAACTCAAAATATCACGCATGAATAGTACACGCAATTAGGGCTAAATTTTACGAAATTAACATAAAATCAATTAGGAAACAAGTAATCACGGCTCTGATGCCAATATTGGGTACTAAACCCATTCTGACTAAGATCTAATTTGCGGAAACAAGCCCAATGGATCACTTGAATCACTGATCTACAAGAATACATTACAAGAACGTACCTTAGTTTTCATAGGTTAAAAGCCCTCTGCAATCTTGGAGTTCCTCTAACGTCAATGCTAATCAACGATCAGTCAAAAGGGAGGAGCGTCGTTCTCTGTGTTTTTCAGGGAGACAAAATATGTCAATTGATTAGAAACTGATAGGGAAGAAGTCAGTTTGTATCCAATTCCAATCAACGTGACTTTTCACGATTGAATTGGACAAAGGGGGTGCGATTGCCTACATGGGAGTACACCGTAATCCCCGTGGACCCCGCACTATTATCCAATAGTAGGTTTAGACGATCAAGCACAGCCTAGATGATATTAATTTATTTATCAATAATGAGAACATAAGCTACAAGAGAATATATTTGAATGGAAATATCGTAATATTATAAGGACCAAAAAGGTAAAGAAGTAATAAAAATATCTAATGCTTATTTAAAATTCTAACAATGGTGTAATTGTGAAAATTTTCGAATAGTGTTTAAGATGACATTGATTATTTATGAATAATCGAGAAATAAAACTGAACAAATTAAAAATTCGAGAATTAATTTAAGAGTTAATTTAAGAATCCAATATGACATTCACGTTGGCCCAAATTTTAAGAAGTGTTGAAAGGGGTTTGGGAAAAATACTAAGGGCCTATTTAGTTTAGCATTTGGCCAAGAGACTTTGAGTAAATGCAAATACTTTTGGGCTAAAGGTATTTTTCAAAATGCAAGTAGTGTTTGGCAAATTATTTTTTAAAAACGCATTTGAAAGCAACTTTGATGTGTCGCTTGATGAAAAATATACTTTGTAAAGTATTTTTACTTTTTTTATTTTTTAAAAAAAGTTGCGGCGGGTGATCGTCGACAGTGACAACAGTCGGCGGTAGTGACCGACTATGGGCAGCGAGAGGCGACTCGTGACCAGCGGCGGCGACGGCGGCGATTGACGACCGGCCGACGGCGGTGGCGACAGACGACCGGCTACCGACAGAGGCGGCGACTGATGATCGGCGACGGCATCCGGCGATTGACAATTGGCGGCGGCGACGACGATCGATGGCGGCAGCGACGGGCCGCGGCGACCGGCTATGGGTGGCGACTGGCCGCGGGCGTTAGGCGGCAAGTGAGTGTGACAAAGTTTAAAAAAAAAATTAGTTGTATTTGAGATGCAACTTCCCAAAGTACCTTTGGCCTAAAGGCATTTGGAGAGCATTTGAGATGTAATTGCCTATGTAGCATAGACACGTGCATTAGGTCGCCGCGTCGGTGTCGGACACGTGTCGGACATCGACACGCGTCCGACACACGATCAGCGCACCGGACACGCCTCCGACCTTCGACACGCGTGTCGGCCGTGTCGGACTCGCGGATCCCTTTAAAAAAAAAGAAGAAGTCAATCTGAAGCCTCCTTGTCCGGCGACCTGAAGCCTCTTGGCAAGAGAGAGAGAAAGTCGTACTAAGAGAAATGAGCGAGCGCCTGAGTAGAGATGAGCTTCGTCGTGCTCGTCGTTGTGTCGTTGGCTTCTCAAGATCGAGAGGTGAGGCGTGTGCGTTCCAAAAGTAGAGAGGGAGAGTAGAGATGAAGTTCGTCGACGTCGCTGCGTTGGCTTCCTCAAGACCGAGGGAGAGGGAGGGGAGAGAGAGCTGAGGCGTGTGTGCTCCAAAAGTAGAGAGAGGGGATAGGTAGCGTGGGGAAGACGAAGAACAGAGGAAAGAGGAGACTGAGAGCTTGGGGAAGTGTGGTTTTTTGAGAAAGTAATTTGGGGGGGCATGGGGAAGACGCAGATGATGACTTGATGAGAGAGGACAAGAGTTTGGAGAGAGAGTGAGACACGCAAGTTGATAGAGGAGAGAGGAGAGAGACCGTGGGCATAAAGAGAAGTTACGTTTTTTTTATTTTATTTCATTATCTTTTTTCCAAAGTGGGCTTCCATCAATTTACAGAAGCATCCATGCTAGAAAATTTCTTTTTTATTATAAGATCCCTTTTTATAAATTCTATATTTTTATGAAAAATTCTCTATGTCCGCTCTTATTTATTTTTTATATTTTAAAATATATATTAATACGATGTGTCTTCGACGTGTCGAATTTTTTTATTTTTGAGAAATGACGTATTATGTCGATATCAGTGTCGATATCGATGCAACCTAGGCAATTACATCAGTCCAAAATAAGTTAAATAATGAATCAAATAATATTTGCATTTGTTGAATGGACTTTAGAGCCATGTTCATCTCATATGCCGAACCAAATGGGCTAAAATTCCGGTTGGGTGCGAACCAAGCGAGGCGACTGTCCGAAGAGTAGAAAACTCGAAGAGGCGGTCCCGTCCGCCAGTCAAACCGGTGATGCGAAAGAAAACTCTGGAACTCGTTCCCATCCGTCGCCGAACTCCGTCATCCGCTCTCCGCTCCGCCAAATCGGGTACTCCTCCTCCTCTTCCTCTTCTTCTATGCACTAGCGCGCATCCTTAGAGATACTATTCGCCTCTGTCGCTGTATCTTTGTGGGGCGATGTCTATTGTTGAATTCTGACGGATCGTTATGTATCTCGGTTTCGGGCTATGCTTCCAATGGTGTGTTTCTTCTCCCATTACCACGTTTTCTGAGTAGTCTCTCGTCGGTACGCACCGATGGCGATGAGCCGGAATGCGCTTAGTTAGGGTTCTTGCTCAAATTGCGCCTTTATTACATTTCGGGGCTCGTTCGTTTGAACTATTCACTTCGTGAATACGGCAACACCTCTTAGTCTTTGCTCGCTGTTTCAAAGCAGGAGGCATTTCGATTAAAGTACCTTAAGTTTTCAAGGGCTAAGGAGTTTCGAAAAGTTGGAACGTCATCATGATTCACCTGTTTCTTTCAAAACCCAATGCTAATGATAAAGGAGATAGTGACTCTGCCGAGTCGATTATTGCTCTCTTGCATCAGTTGGGAACTGTCATCTGGTCAACAATCGTGTCTTCTGGAGCTAAATCGGAGGCTCGACTATGGCTTTGCAAAAGTGTATCACTGATGACACCGTTGTCTCCGCGTGATCAGCGAGATCTATTCAGGAACATGCTGAGATCTAAGTCGGTAAATCTGGAGTTGGCTTCACAACTCTTGCAAATGGTATTCGAGAAGAGACCGCGCTTGGCAGGTGCAATCCTAGCCAAGAGAAGCCACATGCTGGAGAATTTTTTCAAAGGTAAATATTGATGAGCAGCTTTGGGCACTGTACTGTGGGAAAAGAGCTGTCTTATGTAACCCCTGAAAGAAAAGGTCCATACTTTTGGCAAAGATTAGAAAAAAAAAAGTCAATAAATTTGAAGCTCTCTGGCAGATAACTAACCTGGTCTTTCATTATTGCAATTTTCTGATGAGCCGAATGCTTGCCACATGGCATACCAATCTGTAAATTGGCAATATGTTAAGGTAGATCTTATATTCAATGGTGTTTGGTTTTATATGATTTTCACATCTATGACGGACAATGCAGGAAATCCAAGGCGTATATTAAAGTGGTTTTCTAACTTCGATGCTGGTGGTGGGTCAGATCACAAAAATGGAGCAAAGGCCTTGTCTCAATTTGCTTTCGTTAATCGTGATATTTGTTGGGAGGAACTTGAGTGGAAGGGAAAGCATGGTCAGTCACCTGCAATGGTCGCCACCAAGCCACATTACTTTCTTGATTTGGATGTTTTGAGGACAGTCGAGAACTTTGTTGAATACGTGCCTGAGTTTTGGTCGTCCAGTGAGTTTGCTGAGTCGCTGAAAGATGGTGAGATTTTGTCTCTGGACACGAAATATTTTGTTGAACTTTTCATTGGGTTGATGTATAAGGATGACTCGAGAGATGTATGGGAAGCTGTAGATGATTTTCTCAGGGATACGCCGTTCTCCTCTCTATGTAACCACCTTCTCATTTCTCTCCAAGAGAGTGAACTTCTCATTTTCCTGAAATCACTTTGCAAATCTTCCAGCTCACCTCTAGAAAATATGGAACTTGGAAACTCGTCCAGCTGGTTAGAAATTGTCCTCTCCAAGTGCAAAGATTTTGCATCTATAGATCAATTACTCCTGTTAAATATGGTTGTTAATCAAGGTCGCCAGCTTCTGCGCCTCATGCAAGATGAAGAGTGTCGGGAGGACAAGGAAAAATTGCACGATATAGTGTCGCAGATCGTGAATGCCTCAAGCATTTCCAGCAGTTTTGCTGCAATCCTGGAGGGGTGCCTTGGCATATGGACCCTTGATGTGGTGAAACTGTTGGGACTTTACTCTTGGGTTATTCATTATGTACTTTCCAACGAATGTCGGACCTTGGAGTCGTGGGAGTCTTTGTTTATAAGGAATGGGATTACTTTTAGGAAATCTGGTACATATTCTATCCTGGATCATGATGGAATAAAACAGGAAGAAAATTGGTCTAGGTTGGATAATAAATCACCAGGTGCTATTCATTCAAAGAAGAAGGAGAAAAGGAGAAAGAAAAGGAGGAGGGCTGTTGGCTTCAATGATGATGGCAGTGGTGATGATGACCTTTTTGTGCGGGATGATGGGCAGGATGTGCAATCACGGACCATAAGTTGGCTGCTTTCCACAGACAGCTTTTCCACTCCATGGACAATGGTGAGTGCGATAGATATTTGTTCTTGCGCTTCTTTTTTCTGTATTTGTTATCTTTGCTTTCCATTTTGCTATGCATTTTCTTGGTGTGGGCAGCCAGTTGGTTGGACCTGAAAAACCATTGGCTGTCTCAGCATCATGAGCTGGACTCCTAATTTCAAAGAAATTGGAACAGACTTCTTTGTTAGGTTCTGTTTCAAGGTTTTTTGTTTAAGCCTGTAGAGCCTAATCTGCAAAACTGAATTAAGAAGTAGAGGTTAGAGAATTTTGTCAGCCTCATCATCATATGATCAACGGTCCATTGTGAGGTTGCTTTGAATTTGAGATTTCTCCTTTTGAACATTTGTTTGGGCCAGATGACTTTGGAACATCATCTTCTAAATTCATAATCAACATTACATTGATTTTCACATGCCTTTTTGGATCCATTGCTATGGTTCTTCATCACTGATCTAAAAAGCATATGCATGAAGAAATTGATGGGTAGGGTAATGTTATGATAGTTTTTTAGCAAGGACTTTGAACAAGATTTTGACTTGATATTGGATAGGTCGGATGTTTTGAAGCTATCTACAATGTCTAATTTCCAAAGTGTTTAAGCCAAGGCCTATCCCCAGCTATTCAGCGAGCTTGGTGTGGCCTGTTTAGATTTCCAAATGAATGAAAACACTGGTTCTGTTTCTTTTTGTGGACCTAGATGCTTTTTGCATTTTGGAACATCTGATTGATGAGTGATATGTAAGCTGCGATATTGCGCTTTTTTAGGGGATTGTGTTTTTTTTTGCTTGACAACTAGAAGCTCCAGGACTTTTCTACTGCAGATTAAATGGTCACCAATTGAATTTTGTACGTTCTGATCTGTGATGGTCTTTAGCCAGACTTGCCAGAGCACCTTGCTAAGCACTGCTTGTCTGTGTGGATGAAGTGGGTTTTCACAAAACAAACTGATGCAGCCTAATATGTTTGGTCCAACATTAGTGGCTGTCACAGGTAATTTACTTCCTCTTTTGTGTGGAAAAGTTCTTTTGGCGTAGTGAAATAGTTGCTATTAATTGAATTGCAAGAAGAGAAAGTAGGTATGCATGTTTCTTGTTGCCGCTAGAATTTAATCAATCCAAGTCATTGGATAAGTTGATCAAATTCGCTAAGAAGAGAGAGTAGACATTCAGGTTTCCTATGCATGTCAAGCAGTAGGCAATTATGATTGAAATCTGAGGAAATAACTCGAGATTGATTTGAACATGCAGGTTGCTCCAAAACTATGGTTCTATCCTGATTGAATATTCTGAGTTCCTATCCTTTTTATGAACAGGTATCATATTGTACATTCCGCTGATGATTTATCTTATTAATATCATGCGTCATTATGTGTATTTTTATTGTTTCTTTCATTTATGGCCCTGTGGCTGCCAGGTGCACCAGCAGGCGGTTAACAAAAGTTAATTTCTTCAAAAACCTTGCCCCACATCCCTTGGAGCCTAAATAGTTTGGATTGGGGGTTCCATTGCAACATGATCGGATTGAAGCTCTTCTCAGAATGGTGCCGTCAAGATGGTGCCAACACTGAGCTTGGTCATATTATACGGAATATAGGATGTAGTTTACTCCTGCATGATTGGCCCAACAACATGCTGTTTGAAGTAGTTCATTGGAATGTATTTGAGAGGTGGACATGGTGCCGACTTTTTATTTAGGTCCATGTCGTGTAGATTCTTGTAGCCTATTATAAAGAACAAGGTAATGATAGTA
This sequence comes from Rhodomyrtus psidioides, assembly GCA_021437785.1. Classification (NCBI taxonomy): domain Eukaryota; kingdom Viridiplantae; phylum Streptophyta; class Magnoliopsida; order Myrtales; family Myrtaceae; genus Rhodomyrtus; species Rhodomyrtus psidioides. The sequence goes on along the minus strand of JAILYB010000015.1, from coordinate 2,797,283 downwards.
AGGGTAAAGCTAGTTGAGTTGTTTTTCATTTACAGTGTAGCTGCGGCTGATGATTAGTGGATATTGGTCAATGACCCAATTGAGTCAGCGATTAAATGCGGTCAACTTGTCATTTCTCTGTTTAATTTCTTCCTAAGTTGGGTTGTTTTTCATTTGGTTCTGTTTTCTTCTTTGACTTCCGAGCGGCCAAACGTGTAGTTACCACTTGATTTTGGGATCATGGCCATTAATAGCCATAGATCCCGGTACGATACTAAGCCGACTAAGCCGAAGTTCGGCTTCCGAGCGTCCATGTTCTTGCTTTTGTCGTGCAATATTCCTTGCTTGGAGAAGTGATATTTCATAGACTAAGTTGACGGGTTCTGTAACTTTAAACTACTTTATTCAGGGTGGAGAGTCCAAAGAGCACAATTAATGTAGAATGTACACAATTTTTTGTGGCAAAAGGACATATGGAGTGTCAATACTTGTGTACAGTGCTCACTTTAGTATTAATATTTTTTTTTGATCATTTTTTTTTGTTTTTGATCTCTGGTCCTATTCTATTTTACAAGCCATCATGTGTGCTATATATGTGCATAGGTTGCGAAATCATGCTCTTTCCTCATGCGTCCCCAGCTCAACTCCTTTCGAAGGTGGGCATTCGAACCTCCCATCTTCCCCTTTTCAAGTGAGAAGAGTGGCCACTGGGGTAAACCCCCAGTAACTTTTGGATTTCTTAAGTGGCAATTTTTTTTTTAAATCAATTCTTTTAGTGCCAACATCGGTAAGTATCGTTAAAAAGCATACGTGGCATCTATGTGCCTCGCCGGAGTATCCTAGTCAGCAAAAAAAAATTAAAATTAATAAAAAAATTCACGTAATATTAAATAAAATAAAATAAAAAAGGTTAATGGTGCAGCGACTTGGTCGTCCAAGCCTTGCGGACCCCTGGCGAGGCCTTGATAGGGGTTGTTGAGGCTCGGCGACCCCCTCAGGCAACCCCCCCACCCATCGCCGGCCATTGCCGGCAATGGGGGGAGGCAGCACTGAGGGCTCACGGCCTTGGTCGCTGCAAATGCAAGTTTTTTTTTATTTTATTTTAAAAGTTATTTTTCTATTTACTTTTAATTTTTTAAAGAATTAACTTAATTTTTTGTTTAAAAGTCCACGTGACGTTCATGTGGACTGATTTTAAAAAATAAAATAAAAAATTGCCATGTGGACAGACTTTTTTTTTTAAAATTCCATATAATATTAAGAAATTAATAAAAAAAATGCCACGTGTATTGTTTCGTTAGAATTTACACTTAAGTGATCTCTTTTTGTCGGAATTGACACTTAAGTGATAAAAAAAAATATTGACATTAAAATGATCACTATACATAAATATTGATACTTCATGTATCCTTTTGCCCATTTCGTGTTTCGCTTACGAGCAAGTACAATAGATTGATTGGATTATCGTGGTTTAAATTCGTCTTGACAATCCCGAGATATAGTCGAAAACAACATGTCGCCATGTGGTTGGCTACCATCTAGCGGCGGGCTTCGTTTAACATCCATCTAAACGAGAAAGCGGGCCTCGAAGATCATCGATTCGGACGTGATCGATCCGGTAAAATGCCAAATCACCACCTGGTGAATCTTTCATTATCGAGTTCGCCTCGAGGAAATTACGAGCCCATCTTCTCTCGATGAACGACTACTCTCAAGTCTTAATATTGGTTTGATTAACTTCATCTTTCCTTTTTCTGCTTCTCATATTCCCAAAAATCAGACTCTTTTAACGAGAAAGAACGGCGATAGAGGCGATGACATCACTGGCTCGTGGCGTCGGCTGTGGCAGGCGGCGGCCAAGTGGTGGTCGTGGCCGCGAAAGATCATATTGTCATCTCACAACATTTCTATTTTCCTTTTTCATCTTGCTGTTATCGAGAAAATATTTGAAATATAAATCCATTTGGTGATATAACTTTATTTTTCTACTTTCGATATAAATTTTTGGGCCTAGAAATAACTTTGGAGCAGAAATAAAAAATAAAGATTTTTGTTACTTTTTTTTAAGAACAGAAACTGAAATAATAATTCTTCTTATTGCTCACTCCCTCTTTCTTGCGTCCCTACTGATGATCACCGGCCGTTGTTCACCGACTACGATTATCCATGCATCTTCTGTCGGGTGCAATTTGCTGTTCGCTGCTCATCGGTCGTCAATCTCCCGTCTTGGCTCCCATTTGCCCTTCTCCATTTGTCGGTTGTCGGTCATCGCCGTTCGCTGACTGCCGATCACCTCTCTCGTTTTCTTGCCGCCATTCGCCATTCACTTGCTGCTGATCGCAATTTCTCGACCGTTAGTCTCCATCCGTCGGCCACCGTCCGCTCATCTCCGTTGCAGGCCTTCGGTCTCTGTCCTTCCATCGCCGTCCGTCGGTTGCCTTTGTCGCGTCTTTGTCATCGTACGCCATCTGCCGATCGCTGGCCGCTGTTCGTCCATCGAAGCTCAGCCGCCAACAATCATAGAAGTTTTATGTTGTTATGAAATGAATTTTTGTTTCGAGAATAGAAATTTTGCTCAAAGACTTGTTTATTTCTGGGCAGAAATAGAATCCGAAAAGAGAATTCGCCAAATTTGCTAAATTATTTTCTTGACGGTGCTTATGAACGAAATCTACCAATTTACGTGAAAAATCGAGGGCAAATTTGTCAAAAGCAATGAAGACAATCATATTTTATTGACCAAAGCAAGATCCTAGATCACAACCAAGTGACGAGGAGGTCATCCATCATACGAGAGAGAGAGAGAGAGGGACCAAAACGAGAAAACTAACGTTTGAAACCCTAATAATTCCCCCGCTCTCTCAAGAAAACGGAATCTGCCTCTCCAATTCGTTCACCCATCATCAGAACTCCTGCCCGACTCGCGCATGAATTTGATGAAGACCTCCTCTTGACGTCTCAATTCCCATTGTTTGCCAACCGTGCGACAGAATCCTCAAGCTCTTGCCCAGTCAGCCACAGCCAAAGGAACATCTGGAATTCGTCTTTCTGTTTGCGTGTCAATTCGTTCGGGAAGCTGAATTCGAGAAGTCATCTGGTTTTTTTTCTTTTTCTACTGTTGCTGATTTCAAGTTCGAGCTGTACTTGAGGAGGGATTCGAATCACTGTAAAGCTTTTTAGCAGTTTGAGAGACTTAGTTTGGTAGATAGATAGACAGAGGGGCTTTGAATTCTTCCTGCCACTGTGATCTGTAGAAGAATAAGCGGGGTCCTGGGTTCTTGCTGAAGGTACGAACTTTTTCACTTTACTGGAGTCGAATTCTTGGGTTTGGATTTCTGATAGTTTCCATTGGCGGTATTCATGTTCTTTTTCGAGTATTTGTCCTTATGGAATTACAGGCTTGCTTCAGGCTTTAGATGTGAGGGTTTTCTTGGGCAAAAAGGTTCTGTTGGGTAGTTAATGTTCTTCTTTGCCATTGTCGATTGGAGTTCAAGAAAGCTCATTCGATTTTCTTTCCTTATATTCTTGAACGTGCGTGAGGTTTGAATTCTGTTGCCTCGATACTTGTAACAGAGTGGACATGTCAAGGGTGTCATGTTTGTCTAGATCCATAGTTGCAGTTTCAAAGTAGTTATGATTTTCCAGAGGGTTATTATAGATTGGCAAGTTAATAGGTGACAACGTGTTTTTCTTCATTCTGTGTGCCATTTTAGTACGGGAAGGAAACTTATAAATGCTGTTGTAAGGGTTGCTTGCTAGTTGTTACACATTATTAAGGGTTGCTTGCTAGTTGCTACACATTATTATAACATGGTTGGCACTACGTCAAGTAATTCTTCTTAAGTACTCAGAGACTTCGCTCAAAACTATCCCTAAAATGTTCAAACATTTGCATAGATAGCAACACTAGCAGTTTCTTCCGGTCTAATCATCAATATACGAAGTGTTCATGATTGGCTGAACTTTGCTCCTTGAAATGCAAATACAGTGCATTGTGGTTGTTGTCTATGGGGAGCATTAACGCTGTGCACAAATCAGTCTTAGGGCTCAAGTATTGATGTTATCAATAAATTGGATCTTTAAGCATGTTAATACATTGTTTTCATCTATGATTTACTTGTTGGTATTATGGGCCTTGATATTGCTTGGATCTAGCTTTGAGTTTCTCTTTCACACACCTGTCAGCTAGAAGCAAAAGTAGAATAGATAAATTTAGTAATTGCATCTAAAAAGGTGAGGTGGCTCCCTAGTATGCAAATCTTATTTGGTTGGGTGTTTTTTAAAACATCCATAACATCGTCATTAATGCACAAATTTGTCATGGGGCTCATCTTTGAAATAATACTTGAAGTTTGAAGTAATCTAGATTTAAATTATTTGGTTGTTTATCCTTTAATAGGCCTTGCATCTCCTCCTGATCTAGTTATCCAAGCCAAAAGGTGAAATCGAAGGTAGAAATGTATCTATTAAGGCGTGTGGCCACCCTAATAAGTAAATTGGATGCAGCAGGGTGTTACTTAGAACAGCTAGGCATGATGCTTAAATATACAACCTCAATTGAAATTTCTTTTATAATTAGTTTATCTAGGGTTCATTGATGAGGCTTGAACTTGTTTTTCAGTCCATCTCAAACATCCCAATTGGCTGAAGTTGAGAAATGGAGAAATACAAATAGGGAAATATCTATATGATGCTATGTTGGCTCACAAAGATGAAACTAATGGACTCATGATGTCACTATATGAGAATGCGGAAATTATTGCAGACGAGCCAATATAGCAATTCAACACCTTAGAAAGAGACCAGCTAGGAAGTGAGGTGGCAACATGTTATTCATAGAGAACTATCTTACCTCCTTGTGGATTTGTGCAGTTCAGTTATTAATGATGTACTTGTTGTCCCTCACTAATAAGCTTATATTGGTTAGAGAAAAGCATCCTAAAATTGATAGAATTCCATTGTCCTTCACACAATAATCAGATATTCTACCCTCGTTATTTTTATTTTTTATCTTTGAGTTAATGTCCAAATCATTAGAAGAGCTGAGCTAGTCATGAACGACGGTTTTATGCTGTCTGTGCTATTATTCTAAATTGTCATAGTAATTCCCGTTCGATAAATTTCCCGACAATTCTCACATTCTTAGATTACTGGAACTTTGTGTACTTAATTTATCCACTTTAAGTATAAGATCTCGCTAAAAGACCGAAGAGCATCTTCATTTGGGACCTTGAGCTTTTAGAAAACAATATTTTCTTTATATATTATGCCTGTTCCTGTTTCGTTTGTTTAGTCCATACTATGGCAGTTCTTTTGCATAATCTATTCCAGTACTACTTTTCATATCAGAGAACTCTTCAGACTTCTACCTTTTTCCCAAGTTCCATAAGCGGGGTAACTGCCATGAGGGCTTTTCGAAGGGTATCTCCTTGAGTCATAACATTTGATGTATCATACCTCTCTCTTGCTATTACAAGATAGAAGCTGCTTGTATAATTTTATGGAATCTGTTGTTTATAGTATCCACCATATCTACTTATGTTGATTTATCATTTCTGAGTTCAAGATTAACTTATAGATATTTCATATTTGGTTTTATAATTACTCAGGAATTTCTTTTAAAAATTTATGACATCTTCAAGCATGGTTTAATAAGGCAACAAATGTACACCTGGAAGCTCTTAATGTCCCAAAATTGCTAAATCATCTCAGTTTGTTTGTATTTGTTTTAATTAATCAATACTTTGATTGATCTAGGCATCTAACTGTAGTTTATGGTTTTTCTCTGCTTCATATGATTGGTCACGATCAGCATCAACATCAACAACACCTTTATGCCAACCTAGTTGGGGTCGGCGGTCTATAAACCCAAAAAATAAATAAAATAAAAGCTAGACCGATTGAGGTGAAAAGAAAGAATTATAAAAAATAAAAATATATATAAATATCTATAGGGAGAAATGACTAGAAAGGACAGTTAGGAACATAGGAATTCCCCCCCTCCACATTGCTAATAGCTTTCCTCCATATGTTTGGATATTTGATCTCTGTATAAACTCTATGGTTCTGCCAGATTTGTACTAGATCTTTCATGTAGTGCCTTAATTAGTACAAATTTTTTATAGTGAATTTCTTGTTGGATCATTAAATCTTATCACGATGAAGAGAAACAAAAACAACGCATTCCTTGGTTCCCGTTTCCTGCATATTTCAGTTAGAGTGGTGCCCTTTAACTTCTGGTTTTCCATATCTCCCACTGGCTATAGTTTTGCTTGATGAATACGTGATCTGTGCAGTAGTGAAAATATGGACATTTTTCCTCGTAAATATCTCACCTTTTAGGGAAAGTGAAAGAGAGATTCGGAAAAAGGTGATGATTTTAAACTCATAATTAATGTCCAGATTTGGTCTGGATTTGGCTTAATCTTAGAAATCTGCTTTGGAGTTAATGGCGTTGATGAGCCCCCCAAATTACTCACCCAAGGTGACCCTTGAGCAGCAACCCCAGCCAAAAAATGGCATCCCTCCAAAGAAAGCCTTTGTCCATGCCCTCTTGAAAAGATTTCATCAGCTTTCCTTCCTAAGATAGCCAATCAACTTACTGAAAAGTTGAATTTAACTGTTAGCACTCCTTCAGGTACAAAAGTTCAGTTTTTTTTTTTTTTTTTTTTTTTTGTGGTGGGGGAGGGGGCTGGGATAAATGAATTCGATGAATGCAGTTATATTGTATGCTTGATGTAGTTGGTATTCCTTCCTAAAACTAGGATTGCGAATTATCATGAAAAAATTGAGAAAACATTTTTCATCTGCCTTTCAAGATTTTGCATTCTTATGATACGATCTTGTTATTTGAGCTTTTCAAGGAGATTGCTGAGACTTTACTATCATTGGAGCTCAGTCATTTTGTGCTTCGAGTCAGTGTCCCTAGGCTAATTGATATCATATGCATAGTTTTCTAGAAGATAGCCTATTTGTTAAGTGTCTGATTAACTGGATGTTTGAGCTTCTCATAATTACACTGCTAGAGGACCGAAATATCTGTACTTTTTATTTCCTGCAAAGGAATGGTTCCTGGCCGCTCAATGTATCTGTTTGTTACAGTGAAGACTATTCTATTGACTTATTTGCCAATACTAGATGTTGTTATCAGGCTCACTTAAATTGATGTTCTCTTGTAGCCTTTGTGCTGTCCATATAGTGGAACAATGTGTTTTGCATCTCTTTATGCCTTGAATTTTAAGGAATTCCTGCTTTATCTTAAGCCATCTAAGTAATAATTTTTCTTGTTTGATGTTGCAGTCATATTTGTGGTTAGCTGCACCATGAAAGATTGATATGGATCCAGAAAGCAAGAATTTTGGAAAAGGTATCACGTTGTTATGGGATTTGAATCTTTGTTAAGAAGCATTTTGTTTGTCCATTTTTTTTCAAATACATGTCACGATCATAGGACAAAACACACTGAGCAGCACCACTTTCAATTATCAAATAAATGTCTCAGAATGACTTGATTTTTGCTTTTTTCTTAATCTAGCGGCTCATACACTTAGATTTTTTTTTTCATCTGAAGCAGTTGAAACTTTCAGATTACAGTGATATTAACAAGTACGTTCACAGAAAATTCACTCATAATTTTTCGAATTTAAGGAATGTACTAACTAAGTTTTGGCGGGAAAGCTGAAAAGTACTATTTGCTTTTGCTAGATCTTAATTAAACAAGCCCTTATTTAATTTTCTTCCTTCTTTGCATCTGATGTTGATAGGATCTGAGGGATCTTATGATTCTTGTATGCTTTTCTTCACTTTGAGAGATGGTATGTGAGGGGATCATGACCCTATTGATGATCCTCCATCGGGAAAAAATCTATATGGTGATCAGATGCACTATATAAGGGGTAATATTGACTTGTAAATGTGCTTCGCTTGCACATTTTACTGACATTGGTGCAAATATTGGCTTCGGTATGAGTGATATATTTACGCAGCATGAGAGCAGGAATAAGTTACTCTTAATTGCACTCTCATTCTCGTGAAATATTTTCGCACAACTACCACAATTTCTGATCCACACTTATCAGTCATCCTATCTCGTAAGTTATGATGAATTTGCAGATCTCCTTTTCTGCAGGGAAATTTCTGCTTTTTTGCTTGCACTTATTTGTATTGACTTTTCGTTCAGTTTGTGCATGTTGGATTTCGCTACACTGATTTTCTGTGTTGCCTTTAAAGCTTAATTGTTTGGGTGTCTTACATTGCTACTTGCTGTATCTTTCTGTTTGATCTTTTAGGACCGAGAGAATTGACTGGTGCTGTAGATCTCATAAATCACTTTAAGCTGTCGCCCCATCATGAATTTTTCTGCAAGAAGTCCCTACCATTGTCACTTTCTGACACCCACTATCTTCATAATTTGGTGGGAGATACTGACATTCGGAAAGGAGAGGGGATGCAGTTGGATCAGCTCATTCAGAATACATCAAACGGGAGAGATTCTCACTTCCGCATACAACCTTTTGACCTAGATTATCTTGGAGATGCATTCTATCTGAGGGAAACCACCCGTGTTGACTTACCTGCAGTAAGATTTATGCTATTCCTGTTGCGAAGTTTTCTCTGGTTTTACATTCTGTTCTTTTTTTTTTTGTAGCTATTTACTGCCTTCGAGTGCCGCTATTATTGGCTTGTTGATCGTACATTTGCTTTGTTAGACAGAGAAGGGGATGCCGACCATTTCAGGAAAATCAAGAAGCGAATCAAAGGATAAGGAGAAAAAGCATAAAAAGCATAAAGATAGAGATAAGGAGAAAGATAGAGAGCATAAGAAGCACAAGCATCGTCATAAAGATCGGGGCAAAGAGAAAGACAAGGAAAGGAAAAAGGACAAAGTTGGGCAACATGATTCAGGAGTCGAAAACTCCAAAAAACATCATGAAAAGGTTTGACTTTTGAATATCAAATTAGTCTAACTTCCCCATGCTATTAGTTAAACCTAAGGTTGCTTATGATGGAATTGGATAATTGCCTATGCTAAGAAACTCTGAATGACGATGAGCTAAAAATTAAGGCTGCGTATGGTAACACTCCAGAAACGCTTCATGGAAAGTGTTTTTGTTCCAAAGGTGTTCTCGGAGCACTTTTGGAACAGAAATGCGTATGGTTTAAAAATGTTCCAAAAGTGTTCGTGGAACACTTTTGTGCCGGGGAACACTTTTGAAGAAATAAAAAAAGAAGCCCACTTTTGAAGAAATAAAAAAAGACTTGCTTCTGGGTTTTGGAACACTTTTGGAACCACCACCCACCGCCGCCGACGCGACCACCACTCCCCGACCACTGTTGCCGGCCACCGACAGCTGCCGCCGCCGGCCGCCTCCCGCTGCCGGCGGTCGCCGGCCGCCTCCGGAGGTCAACGGCGACGGCAGAAAAAAGTATTTTTTTTATTTACCAAACGTGTTTCTGTTTCCAGAAATCGTAGCCGGGAATATAAACACAAAAAAGAGTTTTTGTTCAAAAAATGTGCCTAGGAACAGAAACGTTACCATACGCACCCGATGCTGTGTACTTTTGATCAATTTTAAAATAAGACCTTTATCCTTGATTTCTTAAGTCGTTTATCTTTTTTTATCAAGTAAAGGCATGGTAAGGCCAGAAATCAGGAGTTTGTTTGGAAGGGCTTGTTTTATTTGACAAGCCACCAGTAATTCACATTCGGATTCCTTGGCTGAAAAACCAAAGAGCCAGAAGTAGCCATTCGTTAAACCTTTAAAAAGAAAAAAAAGTCAGTCAATAGTATTTTGGTGGATTTTATTTTGACTGTACATTGTGTGTCAACAGAAAAGGAAGCATGACGGAGATGAAGATCTTAACGAGCACAAACACAAGAAAAGTAAGGTATTACATTCTGTGCTAAACTCGGGACTATTTTCTTCTTCTTTTGCTTCTTTGTTTCTGAATCTTCCGATGCTGCGGTACTTCTCTGGTTCCTCCATATATTCCCTCAGTCTTTCTATTGATGCTTATCAAGCTGGCCACCATATCGTTTGATGTTTACAGCATAAGAGTGCAAAGCTTGACGAGGTGGGAGTCATAAGAGTCGCTGGATGATGTGGTGGCATATTATAATAGTTCACGTGCTGTCTTCATGTTTTGTCAGTAAAGGCACTGGGGATTTCTCTTAGCGTTACTTAAGGTACATATGCATACATTCTTGATACTCCATACACAAAAAAATTATGCTTTTACTTTTATGAACCTTTTTTTCTGGTCTAGTACTTTTATCAACTTTGACCGGTTGGTTCTTTTACACCAGAGAGCACTTTTTCTTAGTAATGAGATGCATCAAAATATTGAAATCTAGACTATTCTTTGCAGCAATCTGGAATCAACCGTCAATTTCTGATAATGTACTTGCATTAGTGAACACTGAGCACTATAGTTGATGATAAACGTCTACTAAACTGAATTTTGCTTTATCAAATAAAAGACATGCTTATCTCTATAAAGCAATTTTGCGATAGATAGGGATGTCTCCTACGTTACCTGTAATATGTGGAAGCCCATGAGGTAACTCTATGATTTTCCATGGTAAAAGAGCCCCTGGGTTTCATATTCATATGCATATAAGCATAGATTTTTTTATCTATGGTCATAGAGGGAGTGTACCTTAAGTGAACATTGGAACCATATTACCTGAGAATTTCGGCCTTGGGTGGCCACATATTACATTTCAGGGGAAAGTTGTGTATTGCCCTTAAATGGGTGAAAACTAGGCATAGCACATTTGCTGATGAAAACGAGGCAAACACGCAGGAGCATAAATTGCGTAGCCTGCGCTCCCTCCTCTGTCCTCCACTTTTCTTCAACTGTCAATCTCCTATCGGCCAACCGGATTTGATCTGAAATTTTATACTGGTTCATATAGCGATTCTTTGTTTAGCAGCTGGTGGTTCGTTACACCTGCTGCTACAAATATATTCAAATCTTTGGCACAAAGGACAATAGTACTGGTTTAAGTTGGACCAAATGTACCATTTTAAGTTTTAGTTTGCTAGTATGATGTTTTTCTGATTGCCTGCTTGGTACCTAAGTTATCTTTTCGACATCAGATCTGTAATACCATCCAGATCCCCTAGTGAACATGGTTTACTAGAGAGAGAGGTTGGGGTTCTTTCATTTGTTGTTGTGTTTTTTTTTTTTTTTTTGGGGTGGGGGGAGTTGTTTTTGTTTGGGTGAGGGGCTGCTTAAGTAATTCCAGAACTTTGACAATTCTGTTTTTCTGTTCATGCAGAGTGACTGAAAATTGACCGAAGATTTGAAGGTGGATTTACCTTTCAAGAATATTCAGATGTGAGGTATAATTGCTGAATTTGATTTCTTTGTATTACAACTGGGGATTTCATATAGGTGAAACTAATCTTTTTTTTCCATCAGCTTAATGGCAGAATTGGATGTCCAGCTCTTTAACATTGTTAATTATTTCTTTAATTTGGAAGCATAGTTCTATACTTAGTCTGAACCAGAGTTTCCAGTTTTGATTCCGAAGGAAAATTGGTTTTGGACTTTAGAGGGGGTGTGTATATCGACATTCTTTTCCCCTTATCACAGTAGCAAATTAGTTATGTCTAATCTGCCTAATTTACTAAGAGGGTTGCAAGCGTCGAGAAATATGTCATGCAACATAATACCTCAGGACCTAATGTTCAGTGTACTGTCCTGTCAAACCACAGCAATTGCCTTCATTTAATTACTGATGTTTCAAGGGGAAAAAGATTGTGCGAGTTATTATACATGGAAAGTGTTAACAGTGCTTCCTTGTTTTGTCCGGAAAGTTTTCTTGGATCATCTATCTTTTGCCTGCAATTCATGATCTGCCAAATTATGATATGCTTCGATCCATCGAAAGCTTAATCTTCGGGAAACCTAAACCTACAATAACTAGAAATCCTGTTTACTGCATTATTTGCAGTTTACAGCACGAAATAGTCACACCCAACTCATGGTACCGATTATGTTTCTTGCTTGCTGGGCAATTCTTTTCATTCCGATCTTTTGCTTGCCTCGATTTTCTCTTTTTGGACGTTCGATGGAACGGGAAAACATCTTGTTTTTGATTTAGTGGTTCCAACATTCAAATTGTGAATCTCAAATGAAGCTTATCATACAATTGTGTATATGGATATCTTCCCAGATATATGAATCGGGTCCTAATTTGTTTGTACATGGTGGCGATGTTGATGCTAGACCCATGTAACAACGGGATCCGACACGTTATGATTTTCAGTGGGGGGCTGAAAATCAGGTTGGGAAGATAAGGTCTTTCGCAGTGGTTCCATGAAGCTCTCTCTTCAGCGTGCAACTTGTTTCCCTTTGTTTTCTACCAGGGTTGAATGGCTGGTTTGGTTACTCGTTTTTGTGAGGGTTCTGGTCACATGTTTAATGATTTCCCCTGGGACATTTTCCCCTTTTACATTCTTTTGCCCGATATTTTGTGAACTGGCCAAATTTTGTTCCCCCTCCCTTTGTAAGAACGAGATGCTAATCCTTATTTCCTGTCGGACCAGCAGATCTCGACATTAACAAGCTCCAGCATAGGACTGACTTAAACTTATTTCATCGTAGTGTCACTTTAGATGTTCCATTGGATATATACAGCTGAAAACTCAAAATTTGCAAATTGTACGTTTGATCTGCTATTGTAAGCGATTTGCTGTTATCCTTCCACTGTTTTTCTGAAGTAAAAATTGTCACTGGCTTTGAAAATTTCCGGACTCCGTGGTTGGTGCTCTGGGGTCCAAGGGTCTTTTTCGGCAGTTGTACATCGTGTTCCTTCAAAAGATGGCAAGTAGGCAAATCAAACTAGCAAGAAGTCATCTCTATGGGGGAAGTCGCCACCAAGAGTTGAAAGAGTGCGTTTGTTTTGTTGAAAGTTTCATAATAAAGGAAAATGCATTCCATGGCAATCATTTTTAAGGGAAGTACTTACTTTTTTTTTGGGGGGGGGGGGGGTTTAAGGAGAGTGATTTCTCTTTTAGTTAGGAGGGCAAGTTTTTTTTCCTCAATTTAAGCTTGTTAGCTTTTCATTATTCGAATATCGAGAAATTGTAAAACACTTTTCCTGAATAATTATCAAAAAAGTCTTAAATCTATTGCAATTGTGTCAATTTAGTTTTAATTTTTTTTTTGGCCGATTCAGTCCCAAATCTTTTGCAATTATGTCAATTCAGTCTATTTGGTGATTTTTGATTGGTCGATGTTGACGTGGATGTTGGTTAGCCGACGATATAATATTTTAATTATTTTTTGTTTTATTTTTTTTCCTTATTTTATTGTTTTTTCTTTTCTTCCCCTTCCTGTTCTTCGGCGTCAACTTTCCTGCTTCCGCTTCAAACCTTCAACTACAGCAATTCACCGAAGAAGAGAACCAAACCAGCTACAGTCGCCACCTTCGGCACGCCCCCTTCACCTCCTTGCCACCTTCGCCAACACCCCCCCCCCCCCCCCAAAAAAATAATAATAAAAATAATAAACCCCCAAACCAACACCTCCTTGTCGAAGTCGCCGGTATGGGCTGCCGTGTTGATCGTGGGTGCATGCTCGCTGGACCTCGGCGAGGCTTGACCTTGCCATATCTGGGTTGGCGAGGTCAGCCTTTGCTTGGCCATGGCAAGGCTTGGTCCCGCTTGGCTTGACTTGGCATGGTCGGCGAGAGCCTCGCTCTCGCCGATCGTCTTCTGGTCGGTCGCTAGCTTGGCGATCGGTTGGAGGTAGAATGGGAAAGGGGAAGGGGAAGAGGGAGGTTGTACGGGAGGTTGAACGGGAAAGGAGAAGATGAAGGGGGGAGGGGAAAAAAAGAAAAAAAAATTAAAAAGGAAAAAATAAAAATAGAAAACTGTAGAAATTCACAAAAATTATTCAGCGTCGGCTGGCCAAAAATTGCCGGATGAACTGAATTGACATAATTGCAAAAGGTTTAGGACTGAATCGGCAAAAAAAAGGCTTAAAATTGAATTGACATAATTACAATTGGTTTATTTTTTTGGTAAATTTCTCCAATTTTCTCTCAAGCAAGCAGATTCTAAATAAGCTGTTATTTACAAATGTTGTGTACATATGATACATATGTGTGTTAATCTAAAGAATGATTCTGTGTTAGAATACTATTAGGTTTGAGTCGGAATCGCGTTGCGTTTGACCTTTAGTTTTCTCATAATGAAGGTAACTATTAGAAAGCTTCTGCCACTTCATTTACTTATGTTCGTATGAAAGTAAATATGAGAATAGAATCTCTCTCTCTACTCCTTATAGTTTTTATAGTTTTCGAGTTTCATTTGTCCGTTTAGCCCTTTGACTCTCTATCTCGAGAGAAAGCATATTATAATAGTGTTATTGTTAAAAACATTCATATAGAAAAGATTTTCCTTTTTTTGGTGGGCCCATAGAAAATGTCACTTTGGGATAGAATGTAAGTCGATGTAACATAATTTGAGAGAGAGAGAGAGAGAGTCATCGGATAGCCATAAAAGATTGCCTGGCTCGAAGGAAACTCTAAAAAAGACTTAGAGAAGGCATTTATTGAGCTAGCTTCCTTTGCTCTTAACCTAGATGGATGAACTGGATTTTACGTCCTCTTTTTTGAGTGGGAATATCTAGAACTCGAGTCGGGTGACCAAGTATGCGATCCTATCTGTGCTGATTTCCCAACAACATCAATAAGAAGCAAAATACAAATAAGAGCTATGGCATTCAATGTCATAGTGCGAGAAATTCCAAGAATTTCTGAGGGCACTAGCACGAGAAAAATGGTTGAAAATGCTGCCATTCTCCCACCCAATAGAACCATTGGATTATAATGCTATGTATCACGTAATTCTCCAACTGTGGTTCACCGCCCTACTTGATTTTGCCTCATAAGCTCCTTATCCTCCATCAATCTTCAAATAAACTTTAAAAAGGAGGAATTTTTCTTGACCACTCAGTGATAAAGGAGCACATCAAGCCATTGCCTGAAGTACCCACCGACAACTTTCTTTCTTTTGCCCTCTTGTGCTGACGGGTCAATCACGCACTTCCTAATGTGGTCCCATTGCATATAAGCCCACAGACAGACTTCAGCGAACAGCAAAAGAAGCACAGAAAATGGAGGATTCAAAAAAAAAAAAAAAAATCCACAAGCCAGTTTGTTTAATTCTATCATTCCCCGCCCAAGGCCATAACAACCCCATGGTCCAATTCTCCAAGCGCCTAATCCACAGAGGCGCCAGGGTCACTCTCGTCGCCACAGAATCCATGTCCATGACCCTTCGGCTACGTTTGGAAGTCAGGGGTTTTTTAGATAGGGTAGGATATAAAAATCAGGGATTTTGCTATATCCTATCCATTGTTTGCTGACTAGGAGTAACAATGAAAAATAACACAAATAGTCCCCAAACTTTAGTTCAATGTAGTCCATGAACTTTAACTCAATGTGCAATTTGATTATTAAAATTTTGACTTGTTCAATATAGTCCTGAGCTTTTAGTACATGTTTAATTTAGTCCCTAGACCATATGAAAATATTTATCATTGTCTATAATCTTAAATTAATAGAAGGACTACATTTAACATTTTCATATAGTTCGCGAACTATATTGAACAGGCAGCAAAAGTCTAGGGACCACATTGAACAAATTAAAAGTTCAAGGATTATATTGAACATTAGGCTAAAATTCAAGGACCATATTGAACAAATTTAAAGTTTAGGGACCATAATGCACATTATATCAAAGTTCAGGGACCATTTATGTCATTATCCCTATTAATAAAGCCGGATATTTTCACATCCTATTTTATCTATTGTTTGGTATGAATGACATATTAGTATAAATAAACTTAAAAGTTGCACAAATAAAAAATGATAAGAATCACTCGTGACACTCTTGCCTACTTCATTTTTATTGCTATTTTTTTTTCTTTTTTATGTATTTTTTCCCTTCCATTAGTCTCTAATAACATTTTACTAAACAATAAACTATACTAATATTTTTAAATTACTAAAATGCCTAAAATACGTAATAAATATAAAAAGTTTATATATATGCAGAATTTTTATTATAAGATAGAAATAAATTTGAGTACAAAAATAAAAATGGAAATAAATAATAATGAAATTATTTTTATTTTTTTTCGTTATTTTGAATTTTTATAGTAGAAATCAAATATTATTTATATTCTAATGCTATTTTAATTTTATTAGTTTGAGAAAATTGTTACTCGGAAAAAATAACTTATGCATTAGGGTTATTACAAATTCTATTCACCTTTATCCAACCTCCCCATGGATAATTTTATTCAGGCTATATCCCACTATATCCTGTTCTAGGCAAGCACCAAACCTAGGATATGACAAAATTTTATCTTATCCTGAATTTTATCTCGACTACCAAACCAGCCTTCATGAATTGTCCTCGCGCCCCTCGATTTCACTTGAGACTATCTCCGATGGCTTTGATGGCGGCGGCATCGAGGTCGCCAGCAGCCCCAGAAGCCCTAACTCGACCGCTTCTGGAAGGTCTGGTCCAAAGACACTGAGCGAGTTGGTCGAGAGGCTGATCTCCGGCAGCCTGCCACCGAGTTGCATCGTCTACAACTCGTTCTTGCCCTGGGCTCTTGATGTGTTAGCACAAAAGTTTGGGCTGGCTGGGGCTGCATTCTTCACCACGTCTCTTTTACCCCATGAGAAGATAAGACGACAACACGACAGTGGTCCACGATTTGGAGTTGTCTAGCCGGAAAGCGAATAAGACTTGACATGCCAGTGAAGATTGAAATCTTACTAATGTAAATACACGATGCTAAAAAATTTCCCAATCGTCGATCACCTAATTAGAACAAGAGTTGAGTCTCGTGCTCTCCCTCTTAGCTATCACCTTTTCTGATCCATGAGTCATCCAACTTGATCACTCAAGCACTTACCAAAAACTTCGTGACATTGGTTTTGCCTAGCAGGTAGTGGACTTGTTCATGAAGGGCATGCCATTTAGGACCATAGGGCCAACAATGGCTTCCACCTATTTAGACAACAGAAAGAGAATATGGTCTCAGCATCTTCCTACCAGAAGAACACGTACACCACCATGAAATGGCTGAACACAAAGCCAAAAGGGTCAGTGGTGTATGTCTCTTTCCGGAGTTTATCAGAGCTAAAGATAGACCAACTGCAAGAACTTTTGCAATGGGGAGAAGTGTTAAAAAATTTTTAAACCTATTCCATTGGTGCTAATTCAGCCATAAACATTTTGTATTGGTGCTAATTCAGTCATAAACATTTTTTGTTAGTGCCAATTCAATCCTAACTCTTTTGTATTTCTGTTAATTGAGTTAATCCGTCTAATTTTGGCCGAAAATTCTCTGACGTGGACGTCGGTTGTCCTACGTAACATGGCTAACGCTGACGTAGATATATATATTTTAAATGATATTTCAATAAATATATTTGGGTTTTTCTTCTTTTTCTTTTCTCAATTATTAAGAAATTTATTAAAATTATTAAAATAATATTCAAAATTGTCCTCGTCAGCGCAAACGTCAGTCATGTCACGTAGGTCCATAGGACAACCGATGTCCACTTCACTGAATTTTCGGCAAAATTGGCATGATTGACTCAATTAATAGAAATGCAAAAGAACTGAGTTGGCACAAATACAAAAAATTTAAAATTGAATAAGCATTAATAAAAGGTTTATAACTGAATTGGTATCAATGTAAAAGGTTTAAGACTAAATTGACATCGATGTAATATGTTCAGGACTTTTTTTTTTATACTTTTCCCGCTTTACAGAGAAGCAACTGTTATTTCCTCTGGGTGGGACTGGTGAAGACAAACTCCCACGAGACCATGGCAAAAGAGACAGCCCAAAAGGGTCTAATTGTGACGTGGTGCCCTCAACGGGAAAAGTAACATTTTTGACGTAAATGCCGGTTGGTGAAAAATACAATATGTAAAATATTTTTACTTTTTGAAAAAAAAAAGTGGCGATCGACGGGGACAGCAGGTGGCGGCGACGGTCGGTGGGCGGCGACGATGGTTGGTGACGATGGTAGTCAGTGGGTGGTGGTGGCGGTCGGTGGGTGGTGATCGGTGGTTGGCGGGTTGCAGTCGGTGGGCGATGGTCAGCGGCGGTGGTCGGCATCGGCGGTGGCGATCGGCGGCGACAGTCGGCGGGCGATGGTTAGCGGAGGCAAAGGTTGATGGGCAACGACGGTCGGTGGGCGGCGATCAACGGTCGGCGAGCGACGACGGTTGTCGGTAGTGGCGGTCGGTGGGCAGCGGCGGGCGATGACGGCAACGGGTAGCGATAGGTGGAGGTGACAAAGTTAAAAGAAAAAAAATTAATTGCATTTTGGAAATACAACTTTTCAAAGTACCTCTAGTATTACTTTGGGCTAAAGGCCGGCCTTTGGAAATGTAATTGCATTTTCTCAAAATTGAGCAAAAAATCGAACCAAACGCTATCTGCATTTGGCCAAGGGACTTTAGAGCTCCAAAGTCATTTACAAATCCTGAACCAAACAGGCCCAAAGCCTCTATTTTTTAACTTTCCAACATTCAATCTTTGGATCTAAAGTGATGAAGCCCATCCTATACAGGTGAAGGATTGTGATGTCGAAACTATAGAAAGTAAGGCTAAACGCAAGAATCGAAATTGATAAATGAGGAACAATCTTTGTTAACTCAAAACGATATCAATCGCTATAATGTCAATAATCAATAATCTGAATCTCGAAACCCTAAACACCCTTACATACCACTACAAAAAAACAGCTATTTAGCCACGAAACATTAGTGACGAATAATTTTCGTCGCAAATTTGTGACGAAAATAGGGACGGAAACCAAGTTCGTAGCTATTTACGACGAAAATAGTGACAAACAAAATCATCACTAATTTTGCGACGACTTTTGCGACGAAATAAAATTCGTAGCTAATTAGAGACGAAATTAGGGACGACCAAATTATTCGTGGCTAATTTAGCAACGAAAAATAAATTTCGTTGCTAATTTCGACGCATTTTGCGACGAAAAAAATTCTCTTTGCTAAATTAGCGACGAATAAATGCTTTCGTCGCCAGAAATTACTTTTTCAGTTAAATTTTTTATTTGTTTTTCCCTAATTTAGGGACGAACAATAGTGTTCGTCGCTAATTTAGCGACGGAAATTTAACTTCGTAGCTAACTAGCGACGCAATTAGTATTTCGTCGCCAAAAGCCATATAATTTAAAATAAAAATAAAAAACAGAATAATTACATTTGGCGACGAAATTGCGGTTCGTAGCTAAATAGCAACGAAACTTATATTTCGTCGCCAAATATAATATAAATTAAAATAAAAATAAAAAACAAAGTAATCAAGTTTGGCGACGAAATATATTATTTCGTCGCTAAGTGTTTTTTTTTATTTCGATTCCATTCTCGGGAATAATTCTGACCAAAAAAACTTGTTTGGTAACAAACATAAAATTTCTATCTCAGGAATTAAAAAAAGAACATAAATGCGTTTTGTATGATCCTAGAAATTTCTATTCGCAATTTCTTTCATTTAATTATAAAAATTTTGGTACAGGTGATGGATACCAACGAGCTACAGCGGCAACCAGAGGCTGACATACGGCAACCAACGATCAGATGCCGGCACGTGGACTCATGGTTGTTAAGACGAATATTAAGTTATACTGAGCTTATTTTTCTAAAATGACAACATTTTTTCTGTTCCGAAAAAGAAAGAAGTTACTTTTTTTTTCTTTTTTCTGTTCCAACTCTATAGGTAGGATTTTTTTGTTCTCGAGAACAAAAGCAATAGCAGACGTTATTAAATAGGATTTTTATTTTTTGTTTCTCTCGGGGAAAAAAAATAGGAATAAGAGAATTTGGAACGTTTAAAAAAAAGAATGCCCTTAGTTGGGAAATAGAATAGTCCATCCAACGAGGAAAACCTCCAATAAAACCCTAGCAAAGAACGGGGACATGCTGGGCAACAAAACTGTCGCGACAAACCTCAGAAGAAGCTCAAATTCAAGAACGCGCGATGTGGACGCTGGACGAGAAGGAGACGACCCAGGTGTTCGAGAAGCTCTTCAAGTTCACCGGAACCAATCTCAAGAACATCGTCGAGAGCCCCTCCCACGAGGGGCCCGACCCGGACCCGGGCCGCTACTGCTTCCGCCTCTGCAAGAACCGGGTCTATTACGTCAGCGAGTCCCTGGTCAAGCGCGCCACCAACATCGGCCTCCACAACCTGGCCTCCCTGGGCACCTGCGTCGGCAAGTTCACCAAGGGCGGGAGCTTCCACCTGACGGTCCAGGCGCTGGGCATCTTGGCCGCGAACGCGAGGCACAAGGTCTGGCTCAAGCCCACCTCCGAGATGTCGTTCCTCTATGGGAATCACGTTTTGAAGGGCGGGTTGGGGAGGATCACCGAGAACATCAACCCAGGTGATGCCTCGATTTCAGCGAAGAGATTCTGCAAATTTTAGTTTTGCTAGGTTAATGTAATTTTTCCGCTCGAGGTGTACAGGGGATGTGTCTGGGTTTTGGAATGTGAGAGCGATTCGAAGCGGAGGGGTGGAAACTTAGATCGAAAGGAACGTCATTGGGGTAGCGAAATGAAGGACCTTCACTGAAGTCCCATATGCTATCGTGTAAATTGAACTTGGGCTTTTCATTTTGTGCTGATAGGATATATGTAGTCAATGTTTAAATTGGTGATGTACCGTCTCTTCCTGCTCTTTTTTATGGGGTGAACAAGTATCTGGATAGACTGAAAATTCAGCTTGAGTCGCCTGTTTTCGGGTAGGTGTGTTAGGTTGAAGAGCCTGGCCAGGGCAACCCAATTGATGAGAACATTTGCAAGATAGAACAGTAGGGAGATCTCATCCTTCGATTAGGTTTCAATACGATGGATCGACTGTAATTTGCTTGTAAAATGTAGCCTCGACAGAGATGATGGAAGGAACTCCTACTCTGACTAAAGTTGCGATATTTAATCGGGATTTTCAGCCATGTATCTCTTTTCTTTCCATGGCTCTATTTCTCTTGGCTTTGTCTCATTGTCCATCTTGGTCATTTGATTCCGTCCAAATAAGCTCCTACTCCTCTGTTTACTTTAGTTTTGGCCCTTTTTCATGTAACAGTTTTTGCTATGTAATTTTTTGGTCTGTTTTGAGAAATATTGTTTTATTTCTGAATATTAAGCACCTTCAATTAAGTGAGAGTTGAAGATTGAGATTTTATTTTGTAGAAATTAAGATTCTAGTCTGTTCAAATTGATTTAACTCTACTCTTGGTTTTGGTTAGTCGAATATCTTGGTTCTTAAACAAAAGAAGATAGTTTTTTTTTTTGTCCAGATCAATGAAAACATAAAAATACAATTATTTCACTTGATGTTCAATATAAACTTCCATTTATTGTTATTAAAGAATGACTAATTGTAGCTTTGATGATGTTTGTTTTCCGCTTGTATTTAGACTTCTCAAAACTTGATAAAATTAGGGACAAGAGATTAGGACACCCAGACCGATACTCGATAAGTCCCCATTTCAATTTGTCTTCCTCGTCTACTTGTGTGGGGGAAAATGGTTCATTAATCAATTGAAAGAGATCTGATAATTGAAGACAAATGTTGTGACAGGTGATGGAGTGGTGGTTTTTTCAATGTCTGACGTGCCTTTGGGATTTCACAAAGATCGACACAGGATTGCAGGAAGTTGGATCCAAATGGGCTTGTTGTGCTACATCAGGCAGATATTGGGGAGTACTTGAGGATGGAGGATGAACTTTGAATGTGGGTTTGCTTATACATTGGTTTGTTTTGCTACTGTAGTTTCGATTTTTGTGAGAGCATTGTAACGGCATTGAATGACCATGATCTTGAGATATAAAAGAGATGAATTACGCCGTAATTCATTTTTGCCCTTTCCAGCCTCATGGAGTGGCTATTTTGTTGGTCTTGCACCATGTCAATTCTCTATAATTCGCGTCTTTGCCCTTTCCAACCTCGTGGAGTGGCTATTTTGTTGGTGTTGCACCATGTCAATTTCTCTGGTATGCTTCAAAGAATCATATTGTTCTGATATTGTGGAATGACTCAGGTTTTAGAAGTGTTATTTTGTCATGAACATTGCTTAGGTTGCTGAGATATGCAAGTCTGGTAGATCTTTTTTATCATGTTACTATGCCATGGAGTTAGCTAACTCCTGTTTTCTGCTTTTTAAGTTGAAGATCATACTTTTGGGCCATTCAAGCTTTTCAGCTTTTGGCAAACTGGTCAATAGTGCTTGCATATGCTCAACATGATACTGTTAAGGTTTGTACTTCCAAAAATACAACTCCACAGTTCTTTAAAGGAAAGTTTAGCAGTTTTAAGGTTGCACTGCAGTGTGGTTCATGGTTGATCTAAAAGTGGACATATGAAACTTGACTCAGCCGGCTTCATTAGTATGTTGTGCTTTACAAGCCGAGTCTTCCGCTTCTTTTGTTGATAAGTCCAATAAAAGGATAACCTACGCTGGTCGGACCAAGTGGTCCAGGAAAAATTACAATCGTACAGCTACTGGCTCGCTTTTATGAGGTGATTTTTAGCATTTCTATCTTTTTCCTAACACTGGATCCTTATGTCATCCTTGGAAAATTATTTAATTGTTTTAATTTATGCAGCCAACCAAAAGTTGCATAGCTATTGCAAGAGAGCATATACAGACATTTGATAGATGTGGATGGGCCCAGCCCAGGCTGTTTCCATCGTAAATCAAGTATTTTTGTCAATCTTTCATCTCTGATTTAGGATTTAAGTACTATATGAATCAAATGGGGGGATTACTTAGATACCATTGTCAATCCGTAGTCTCCATTGTGATTTAGCTGTCATCTGCAGTGACCGCTGTCTGACATTTACAATCAGCAATAAGAAAACAGATAAAAGAGTGTGGGTGTCCAAGAAAAGAGGTAGAAGGGTGTTGATTTGCAATCACATTGTGCTGTAAGAAGAGAGCTGGGTGACTTATTGTGGGTGTTCTGTTCGATGGACGAGCCTTTTGTTTTTCATACAAGTACCTTTGTAAGTGGAGTTGTTTTCTTTTTGTTTTCTTTTTTTTGGGGGGGGGGGTTTGTTTTCCTAAATCAGAGATGAAAGATTGACAAAAATACTTGATTTACGATGGAAACAGCCTGGGCTGGGCCCATCCACATCTATCAAATGTCTGTATATGCTCTCTTGCAATAGCTATGCAACTTTTGGTTGGCTGCATAAATTAAAACAATTAAATAATTTTCCAAGGATGACATAAGGATCCAGTGTTAGGAAAAAGATAGAAATGCTAAAAATCACCTCATAAAAGCGAGCCAGTAGCTGTACGATTGTAATTTTTCCTGGACCACTTGGTCCGACCAGCGTAGGTTATCCTTTTATTGGACTTATCAACAAAAGAAGCGGAAGACTCGGCTTGTAAAGCACAACATACTAATGAAGCCGGCCGAGTCAAGTTTCATATGTCCACTTTTAGATCAACCATGAACCACACTGCAGTGCAACCTTAAAACTGCTAAACTTTCCTTTAAAGAACTGTGGAGTTGTATTTTTGGAAGTACAAACCTTAACAGTATCATGTTGAGCATATGCAAGCACTATTGACCAGTTTGCCAAAAGCTGAAAAAGCTTGAATGGCCCAAAAGTATGATCTTCAACTTAAAAAGCAGAAAACAGGAGTTAGCTAACTCCATGGCATAGCGACATGATAAAAAAGATCTACCAGACTTGCATATCTTAGCATCCTAAGCAATGTTCATGACAAAATAACACTTCTAAAACCTGAGTCATTCCACAATATCAGAACAATATGATTCTTTGAAGCATACCAGAGAAATTGACATGGTGCAACACCAACAAAATAGCCACTCCACGAGGTTGGAAAGGGCAAAGACGCGAATTATAGAGAATTGACATGGTGCAAGACCAACAAAATAGCCACTCCATGAGGCTGGAAAGGGCAAAAATGAATTACGGCGTAATTCATCTCTTTTATATCTCAAGATCATGGTCATTCAATGCCGTTACAATGCTCTCACAAAAATCGAAACTACAGTAGCAAAACAAACCAATGTATAAGCAAACCCACATTCAAAGTTCATCCTCCATCCTCAAGTACTCCCCAATATCTGCCTGATGTAGCACAACAAGCCCATTTGGATCCAACTTCCTGCAATCCTGTGTCGATCTTTGTGAAATCCCAAAGGCACGTCAGACATTGAAAAAACCACCACTCCATCACCTGTCACAACATTTGTCTTCAATTATCAGATCTCTTTCAATTGATTAATGAACCATTTTCCCCCACACAAGTAGACGAGGAAGACAAATTGAAATGGGGACTTATCGAGTATCGGTCTGGGTGTCCTAATCTCTTGTCCCTAATTTTATCAAGTTTTGAGAAGTCTAAATACAAGCGGAAAACAAACATCATCAAAGCTACAATTAGTCATTCTTTAATAACAATAAATGGAAGTTTATATTGAACATCAAGTGAAATAATTGTATTTTTATGTTTTCATTGATCTGGACAAAAAAAAAAAAAACTATCTTCTTTTGTTTAAGAACCAAGATATTCGACTAACCAAAACCAAGAGTAGAGTTAAATCAATTTGAACAGACTAGAATCTTAATTTCTACAAAATAAAATCTCAATCTTCAACTCTCACTTAATTGAAGGTGCTTAATATTCAGAAATAAAACAATATTTCTCAAAACAGACCAAAAAATTACATAGCAAAAACTGTTACATGAAAAAGGGCCAAAACTAAAGTAAACAGAGGAGTAGGAGCTTATTTGGACGGAATCAAATGACCAAGATGGACAATGAGACAAAGCCAAGAGAAATAGAGCCATGGAAAGAAAAGAGATAGATGGCTGAAAATCCCGATTAAATATCGCAACTTTAGTCAGAGAGTAGGAGTTCCTTCCATCATCTCTGTCGAGGCTACAGTTTACAAGCAAATTACAGTCGATCCATCGTATTGAAACCTAATCGAAGGATGAGATCTCCCTACTGTTCTATCTTGCAAATGTTCTCATCAATTGGGTTGCCCTAGCCAGGCTCTTCAACCTAACACACCTACCCGAAAACAGGCGACTCAAGCTGAATTTTCATCAGTCTATCCAGATACTTGTTCACCCCATAAAAAAGAGCAGGACATCACCAATTTAAACATTGACTACATATATCCTATCAGCACAAAATGAAAAGCCCAAGTTCAATTTACACGATAGCATATGGGACTTCAGTGAAGGTCCTTCATTTCGCTACCCCAATGACGTTCCTTTCGATCTAAGTTTCCACCCCTCCGCTTCGAATCGCTCTCACATTCCAAAACCCAGACACATCCCCTGTACACCTCGAGCGGAAACATTACATTAACCTAGCAAAACTAAAATTCGCAGAATCTCTTCGCTGAAATCGAGGCATCACCTGGGTTGATGTTCTCGGTGATCCTCCCCAACCCGCCCTTCAAAACGTGATTCCCATAGAGGAACGACATCTCGGAGGTGGGCTTGAGCCAGACCTTGTGCCTCGCGTTCGCGGCCAAGATGCCCAGCGCCTGGACCGTTAGGTGGAAGCTCCCGCCCTTGGTGAACTTGCCAACGCAGGTGCCCAGGGAGGCCAGGTTGTGGCGGCCGATGTTGGTGGCGCGCTTGACCAGGGACTCGCTGACGTAATAGACCCGGTTCTTGCAGAGGCGGAAGCAGTAGCTGCCCGGGTCCGGGTCGGGCCCCTCGTGGGAGGGGCTCTCGACGATGTTCTTGAGATTGCTGCCGGTGAACTTGAAGAGCTTCTCGAACACCTGGGTCGTCTCCTTCTCGTCCAGCGTCCTCATCGCGCGTTCTTGAATTTGAGCTTCTTTAGAGGTTTGTCGCGACAGTTTTGTTGCCCAGCATGTCCCCGTTCTTTGCTAGGGTTTTATTGGAGGTTTTCCTCGTTGGATGGACTATTCTATTTCCCAACTAAGGGCATTCTTTTTTTTTTTAAACATTCCAAATTCTCTTATTCCTATTTTTTTTCCCCCGAGAGAAACAAAAAATAAAAATCCTATTTAATAACGTCAGCTATTGCTTTTGTTCTCGAGAACAAAAAAATCCTACCTATAGAGTTGGAACAGAAAAAAGAAAAAAAAAGTAACTTCTTTCTTTTTCGGAACAGAAAAAATGTTGTCATTTTAGAAAAATAAGCTCAGTATAACTTAATATTCGTCTTAACAACCATGAGTCCACGTGCCGGCATCTGATCGTTGGTTGCCGTATGTCAGTCTCTGGTTGCCGTTGTAGCTCGTTGGTATCCATCACCTGTACCAAAATTTTTATAATTAAATGAAAGAAATTGAGAATAGAAATTTCTAGGATCATACAAAACGCATTTATGTTCTTTTTTTAATTCCTGAGATAGAAATTTTATGTTTGTTACCAAACAAGTTTTTTTGGTCAGAATTATTCCCGAGAATGGAATCGAAATAAAAAAAAAACATTTAGCGACGAAATAATATATTCCGTCGCCAATTTATATTTTCATTTTTTTAATTTTGTTGGCATTCTGATTTAGCGACGAAATATTATTTTCGTCACTAATTTATATTTATATTTTTATAATTTTGTTGACATTTTGATTTAGTGACGAAATATTATATTTTCGTCACTAATTGGCGACAAAATGCTATTTTTCGGGATCAAACCGAAAACGCTAATTTGTCGCTAAAATGTTTCCTTTTTCATTTTTATTTCTATCAAATTAGCGATAAAATCATGATTTTGTCGACAATTAGTGACGAAATTAGCAACTTTCTATGTCATATGTAATTTCGCGACATTAACAACAATAATAATGATAATAATAACAACAATAATAATGATAATAATAACAACAACAAAAATAATAATAATGACAACAACAATATCATATATTGCCGTAACAATGATTACACATAAATAATGAAAAAGTCTAAAAAATAATAATCATCATTGTAATTTCCGAACTTTATAAATTAGTAAAGTACAATGGTCTTAAGAACAAAACACGTAATCTAAATCACAAAATTATGATATCATTTGTAATCTAAAAGTGGACTGATTTACTATAACCAAAAGCTTTTTATGTATCTTTTGATTGTCATAACATAAAATAAGATTGGTAAGACATATCAAAAGTATATAAAAGATATACATTTAAAATAAGATATGCGGCAATAAATCTTTAAATATTCATAAAATAAAGCAAAGTGCCTTATAAAACCATTTTCCAATCAATTCGAGTATATTGATTTATTGGAAAAAGAGAATTAAAAAACCCTTACTCATATCGAAAGCTTTCTATATATCTCAGTAGTAGCAAAGTCCAAAAACTATTTGTAATTGGGAGCAAAGTAGTTGAGAATAGAGAATTATTTGTAATTAGGATCAATAATAGCAATGTAATTGATAATGATTTGTAATTGAGAGCAAAGTCCAAAAACTATTTCAATCCAGTATGAAAC
This sequence comes from Rhodomyrtus psidioides, assembly GCA_021437785.1. NCBI lineage: Eukaryota > Viridiplantae > Streptophyta > Magnoliopsida > Myrtales > Myrtaceae > Rhodomyrtus > Rhodomyrtus psidioides. Next base: position 2,769,763 of record JAILYB010000015.1, on the reverse strand, counting down.
TCATCGGCCAATCCTCAACGTTTGGCTAAAGTTCTTATTATATGTCCAAGCCCTATATTTTTGCATTGTGCATGTATACAAATTAAAGATCTATAAAATATTAAAAATATAATATCTGATGCTTAATACACTTGATTAAAACCATAAAATTTCAAAAATTAAATTTTGTTTGTGATTGGACAATTATTTTTAAATTAAAAAAATAACAAAAACACTTACCCAAGTATTTTATTTTAAAATAAAATTGGCGACGAAACTTTAATTTAGTAGCTAACTGGCGACGAAATCAATATTTCGTCGCCAAATTTGAATATGTTATTTTTTATTTTTATTTTATATTATATTAAATTTAGCGACGAAATATTAATTTCGTCGCCATTTAGCTACTAAATTAAATTTTCGTCGCCAATTTTTATTATTTTGTTTTTTTATTTTTATTTTCAAATATATTACATTTGGCGACGAAATATTAATTTAGTAGCTAAATGGCGACGAAATTAATATTTCGTCGCTAAATTTAATATAATATAAAATAAAAATAAAAAATAACATATTCAAATTTGGCGACGAAATATTAATTTCGTCGCCAATTTATTATTCTGTTTTTTATTTTTGTTTCAATTTATTTGAAATTTGGCGACGACAATTAATCTTCGTAGCTAAATAGCGACGAAATACTATATTTCGTCGCCAAACCTGATTACTTTGTTTTTTTATTTTTATTTTAAGTTATATTATATTTGGCGACGAAATATTAGTATTTCGTCGCTATTTAGCTACGAAGATTAATTGTCGTCACCAAATGTAATTATTCTGTTTTTTATTTTTATTTTAAATTATATGACATTTGGCGACGAAATACTAATTTCGTCGCTAGTTAGCTACGAAAACTGTTACATGAAAAAGGGCCAAAACTAGTTAGCTACGAAATTAAGGTTCCATCACTAAATTAGCGACGAACACTATTGTTCGTCACTAAATTAGGGAAAAACAAATAAAAAATTTAAATGAAAAAGTAATTTCTAGCGACGAAAACATTTATTCGTCGCTAATTTAGCAAAGAAAATTTTTTTCGTCGCAAAATGCGTCGAAATTAGCAACGAAAGTTATTTTTTGTTGCTAAATTAGCCACGAATAATTTTGTCGTCACTAATTGCGTCGCTAAATAGCTACGAATTTTATTTCGTCGCAAACGTCGTCGCAAAATTAGTGATGATTTTGTTTCACTATTTTCGTCGTAAATAGCGACGAACTTGATTTCCGTCCCTATTTTTGTCACAAATGTGCGACGATAATTATGCGTCACTAATGTTTCGTGGCTAAATGGCTGTTTTTTTGTAGTGTGATGCATAGTCGAGTATATACTTTGTCCGGTTTCGGGTATGTAACATTTCATATTGTAAGTTGTGGAACCGAACGAACTGGGTCTGAAACCGGTGATGCTCTTTCCTCTGCCTCTGAAACCTATGTATGCACCATATATTATTAGGTTTATTATTTCACTAGCATAAGTAGATCAATCACTATTCACTACTATAATTTAGCAACAAACTCCTCAATGTTTCTATCGGAACTCCCACCCTCACCAACCGCGTCTTTGGTGATTTTCCTCCACTTTCCTGCATTTTCCCTCATTTTCTTCCGTGTTTCCCCTTCCATTACCTTCCTAATGCAATGCTCTATCTCTTCGCTCGTCACAACACCTCTCTCCTCATCAACTAGTGGCCTCATCCCCATCTTCCAGACATCCATTATGTACTTGGCATTCGTGGCCTGGTCGGTCCACTGCGGGATCGCCAGCATCGGCGCCCCCAGGCTGAGCGCTTCCAGAGTCGAGTTCCAGCCGCAGTGCGTTACGAAAAGCCCCAGCGCCTCATGGGCAAGGACAGCTGAGGGCACCATGTCACAATGAGACCCTTTTGGGATGTCTCTGTACCACTTGCAAAGCCTTGTGGGAGTTTCTCTGCTTCTGATGATCTGACCACCCAGAGGAAATAGCAGTTGCTTCTCTTTAGTCCTATTGCTAGCTCGTGCATTTGGTCAATCTTTAGCTCGGCCATGCTCCCAAAGGAGACATACACAACTGACCCTTTTGGCTTTGTGCTGAGCCACGTCATGGTGGTGTCATGTTCTGGTTGGAAGATGCTGAAGCCATATTCTTTGTCCTGTTCAAGCCTGTTGTCTAAATAGGCGGATGGTACTGTTGGTCCTATGGTCCTGAATGGCAAGATCTTCATGAACCAGTCCGCAACCTAAGAAGAAGAAGTTCTTGTTAAATGCTTGATAGATCAAGTTGGACGACTCATGGATCAAAAAGGTGACATGACAGCTGAAAGAGAGAAATGGGGACACACAGTCATTCTTAGCAATAGATTGAAGATTGGAGGGTAATTGAGTATCACATGTTTGATTGATAGACTGGTATCTTTCATTTCATTATGATGTTTTGAGTTCAATGAATGATGAGTATTCAGGTTGTTGTAATAACCTTTTCAAGTTGAAATGATCAAGGCATGACATTTCGTGAGTTGTTGTCTTCTTCGTTTCCTTTTGGCAGGTTGAACTTTTAGTTTAATAAAGATCAATTGTTTGCTTTTGAGATTTGATCCAATATATATTTTTTTGGGTTGCTCATTATGACCTTTCCCACGATATGCCGTTTTACAATTTATCCTTGAGATTGATCAATTTCTTGCCTTTTGGTTTTAATAGCATTTTATGCAAACTATCGCAAGGCTTCCGGTAGAATTACATTTGCAATCTTATTCGTGCTTGTCCTGATCAACTCTACTCGAACTTTTGGTTATTATAAATTTATTATAAGAGCCTAGTGTACCATCACTTAATTAAAATTTCTATACGGGTTATCGAGAAGTGATCAACCATGCCTATTCCTCGCGTTGTTTATAAATTGAGCGAGTCTTTGGCATTTTAAAAAGAATTGGAAGATTCTAACTAATTTGTTAATAGTTTGAACAAAAAAAATTAAAAAATAATAATAATTTGTTAATGTGCCTTTTGCATTACTCTCAACATGAAAATATAAAAGTTACCATCATTGTTTTTTATTTTAATTTTAAGCAAGTAAAATTAAAAAGCTTAAATTGATTATTTTTCTATATGTTTACCAAACAACATTTCTCCAAAAGCTGCTTCTCAAAGTAACTTTCAATTACAGTTTACCAAATGGTCTTTACATTTCAGCAAACCTTTTTAAGCCAAAGGCCTTTGCCTTTTCTCAAAGGCTTTTCCCAAAAGCTAAACCAAATGCACCCTTAGTATAAGAACCTGCCAACTCATATCCTTGTGGTATCAACATCGACGATCCTATCGTCAAACAATTCAATTGAGTATTTGACATACGTATGAGTATAGTAGATGCCGAAAAGGTTTTATATATAGTCACTAGTCAGTGACCTTGTACATCCAATTAGAACCCAAAAAAGAGTAGGAAGAAGTGATGAAGATGAGTATTATGGTACTTACAAATGGTTCAGTCCCAAAGGTCCTAGTGTGTACTCACTTCTTGATCAAGTTCATATACTGTATTGCAAAGCACCCAATCCACTTTGTCAAGATTGGAGAACTGGTTCAGAAGCATGGCAGAGAAAGCTGGATATGACCCCACATCACACACAAAAGACGGCATATCTTGAGGCTCAAGGGGAGGCATTCCTGGGAGCAAAACCTGCTTCTTTACAGGAACTCCAAGCCATCCCTTTTGGCAGTGGTAAAACACACTGTTCACACCACAAGACATGGTGAAGAAAGCAGCCCCAACAAGCCCGAATTTATGGGCCACATCAAGAGCCCAAGGCAAGAACGAGTCGTAGACTATGCAAGTCGGTGGTGGACCACCGGAGATGAGCCTCTCGACCAGCTCGCTCAGGGTCTCGGGGCTGACCTTCCAGAAGCGCTCGATGTAGGCTTCAGGGCTACCCGCGGCCCCAATGCCACCATCATCAAAGCCGTCGGAGATCGCCTCAAGCGCGATTGAGGTGCCTGAGGACGACGATCCATGCAGGGCCTTGGACATGGATTTGGCAGTGACAAGAGTGACTTTGACTCCTCTGTGCAGTAAACGCTTGGAGAATTGGAGCATGGGGTTGAGGTGGCCTTGGGTTGGGTATGATAGAACTAAGCAATGTGGTTTCCGGGGTTCACTTGAGTCCTCCATCTTCTTGTTTTGTTTCTCTTGCAATTCAATTGAAATGTCTCTTCCTGGTCTTGTATGTATTGTCACCACAAGCTTCGTTGACCGAGGTTTCAATTCAATAAAAAGGCTCAAGGAAATTAGCATATGGCAATGAAGTGGTTGGTGGGTACTTTTTGATTCTGCCAATGGTTTGATTCGTCCCAATGTCAACGACTGGCTACCAAAAAAATTTCCATCTTTTAAATATATCAGGCAAAAACCGGCAGGTTGATCACTGTTAGGATGATAACTTTTTCGGGAAGTAGTTGCCGAAAACATGCGAGAGAGAAGGTCGATTTGCATTAACTAATGTCACACCAGTAGAGATTCTCCTTGACAAAAAAAGGATTAGAGGGAGAGGTATGCTCACTCTGTCATGTTCTGGTGAAGGTGATAGTTGACTTAACACAATTTGACAGCTTGTTTATGCTTATATATTAAAAAGGGTATCTGCTCAAAGATCGACCTGGGGAGGGAACACGGCCAGGAGCTCGAATTCGAAATCTCAGATTTAGAGACCTGGATCAAGTCAAATGAGTAAAATTTATCATGAATGTACATCGGTAGAGAAAAGACCTTATGATCCATGAGTACCTACTACCGAGAACAGGCTCCGCTGATATTACAGACAAATTTTTTCGACAAGTTGACCATCAGAGGACTATTAAACAGCCTTCATTTGATCAGATCAGATCAGTTGGAGAATGTCAATCGATACCAAGTACTCATTCAAAAGATCAGATCAGCTGAAGAAGTTAAAAAATGAACTGGGGGCATCAAATCAAATGCACGGATCTTACAAGATCAACACGTACCGTGCGACAAACATGACGCAAGACTACCGAGCATCCATACACAATAGAACTTAAGGGCGATAATTTCCATCTAATTGCACGTCCTTAACAATGCCTTATTTATTAGAAGTACTTTAGCTAAACAAGCATAACCAATCAATATACAAATCTGCACTAGGCCATCCTAGTAAGTATAAATCGAGGGATTTAACGCGAAAAATCCATCAAAAGCCTATACACATAGAGCAAAGTACTAACATTGAACCGTTATTAATGCCAATATTCGAATGTTAAAGAGGTTTAGCAGGATCATAAGCTGTTGAGCAGAGAGCAATATATCAGTACACTTTGGCAATCTATATTTATATCAGCACGCTATCCGATGAAACTTGCTGAGCTACTAGAGCACATTTATCCAAACCACTCTGTCCAACCCTCTTAATATGAGAACTAATGGAAGCAACACAAGCAGAGGTAGCGGTCAGAGAGCGCAAACAACCATTCCTAGCTCGCCAAAAATAAATAAATGAAAGCATTACAAGAGAGTATGCACTAGACGTGCACGGTTCCATCGAACCGCCGGTTCCGGTTCCGCCAAATGGTGGAACCGGAACCGGCCCATAAAGGACCGGTTCCGGTTCCGGGCCGGTTCCGGTTCCGGTGCCGGTTCGGTACCGGACGGTTCCGGTTCCGGAACCTTTAATTTTATTTTTAAAATAATAAAATAAATTATTAAATTATTAATTAAAATTTATAATCAAATTGTACATTGTAAAAAAATTTGAAAAAAAAAGAAGATGAGGAGTGGGCTTGAACTTAATGAATTATCATTAAGCGCCTACATATCTTCTTGAGGATAGAAGAATCAAAGCCCATGTAGTTCTCTTACCTTTGATAACCCCAACTTACCTCATCCTCAATCGTCGCTACCTGTTGTTGTGGTGGCGGTGGTATCTCCACAATCATCACTGAAGAAGTCGTGTTCTCGATCCAACTCTTGTTGTCGAAGCTTAGCCCTTGTCCAATCATCGACGCAAGCTTGAAACTCCACACTTTCTGGATTTAATCTTGAACGGCGGGAGTCTAAAATTAATCATCCAGCACTAAATGCTTGTTCAACTGCCACTGTCGAAGAAGGTGTCGCTAATATTTGTCTTGCAATGAGGGAGAGAACTGGATATTGAATTGAATGGTTCTTCCACCACTCAAGAATCTTGAAATCTGCTGCGCTGTGTTCGGAATCACTAAACTCAAAATAAATTGTTAAATAGTTTTCTAATTCGGAAATACTACCTGTTGTCCCTTTTTGTTTTTTTTTTTTGCCTACTCATGAGCATTTTATACCCTCTACCAAGTGAAATACCTGTATTGCTTCGTAAGACACTAGACTGGATAGATTCACATCCACTATCACTTAAACCATATTTACTACAAAATTCATTATATAATTCTACTATAACTTTTTTAACATCTACTTGTATACTATGAATATCTATTACTTCATTCAAATGTAAACATTCATAATAATAAGCATTCAAATAATCTAATAAGCCATCTAATTTAGTACGTGGATCGAAAATAATACCAACTAAATAGACAAGAGGAATGTTCAAGTAATAATGCAACCATTTTTCTCGCATTACTAAAATACTCGAAGCTAATTCAGTATCTTTTTCACATTCATTAAAAATACCAGCAATGTTAACACACTCTATTAAAAATAAATGCGTAGTAGGATAATAAACACCAGATAAAATATTAGTAGCATCATTAAAAACTTTCAAAAAATCTAAATTTTTTTTGCAAACTTCCCAATGTTGCGGGAGCAAAGCAATATCGGGAACATTATCTGAAATAAATGAACATAATAAATCTTTGTAATCAAAAGTTTGTAGAAGCATCTCGTAGGTGGAATTCCAACGAGTCGGAATATCTTTTGGAAACCTTTTTGCCCTTCTCCCATTTTTTTTACAATATTTTCCCCACTCTTTCATAAGTTGAGGACGGCTCCACAAATATTTAATTGCATTATTTATTGGCTGAAGAGATGTTGCAAGAACTCGTAAACCATCTTGAACACATAAATTTAAAACATGGCAAGCACATCTAATGTGAAAAAATTGTCCGCCAAAAGAGGGTTTACAAAGTTTTTCTAACTCAGGAATGGAAGCAGTATTTGCGGCGGCATTATCAAAACCAACTGAAAAATTTTTATCAATCAAATTAAATTCTTCTAAAACTTGCCTAATTAGTCTATAAATATTATGGGCCGTATGCCTTTCAGGAAAAACTCGAAATGCAAGAAGTCTTTTTTGAATAACCCAATCATCACCTATCTAATGGCACGTGATACCCATATAAGAATAAATATTCCAAGAATCACTCCAAATATCACTACCTATATGTACACGTCCATTGAATTCTTTAAAAAATCTTAACAATTTCTTTTTTTGTTTTGTATAAACATGTTCAAGTTCGCGTTTAAGAGTATTTCTCGAAACAGATGGTGCTTGCGGAGCTAACGTAGTGTTTACCAAATATCTAAAATTAGGATTTTCACCAGTATTAAACGGAGCATGCTCAAGGGCAACATATTCAGCTAATGTTTCTTTGTAAAGTGCATTAGTGAAATGAAATAAAGGATGAGCGTTAGGATTGACGAACCCAGGAATTTGTTGTTGGCTAGTGTCGATCCCCGCTTGCGTTGGATGTTTTTTCGTCACATGCCGACGAAATGTTCCATAGCCATTTCCTTTACCAAGCTTGTATGTCTGTGGACAATATTTACAGCTTACATCAAACTTGCTTTCATTTTCATTCCACACTTTGTTAAAGTGTAGCCATAAATAGGATTCTCGGCTCTTTCGTCCCGGCTCCTTCGCTATCGACGATTCTTCGACACCACGAGGACGAAGACTTTCTTGCGTTGGGACGTGCTCGACGTTGGGATTGGAAGCATCGTCGTCTTCCCAACATGCATATTCACGAGGATCATATTCATGAACGGGATAATCGGATTCTCCCATCTCGATCGGCATCGGGTTCTTTCCCTTTCTAGTATTTCTGCTTCCACTTGCCATTTTTTGAGAAAATTGATCAAAAAATTGAGACCAAATTTAGAGAGAATAGCAGATTGAGAGAATTTGAGAGATTGTGAGACTTGACACTTGAGGGTATTAGAGAGAATTGAGAGAAATTGTGAGAAAAATAAATAAGGATTGAGATGTATTTATAGAGTTTTTTTTTTAATTTTTTAATTTTATTTTTTTATTTTTGGCCTTCGGGCCGTTGGGGAAGAGTCAGTGACGGCCGTTTGGGGGAAAGAGCCGTTCGCGGCTCTTTCCCGCGGGAGGGGGGCCCCGCCCCCTGAAATTTTCAGGGGGCGGGGCCCACAGAATATATATATATATATATATATATATATATATATATATATATATATATATATATTAAACGGTTTGGAACCGGCCCGTGAAGGTCCGGTTCCGGTTCGGAACCGCGGACCCGGTCAACGGGCCGGTCAATGGGCCGGTTCCGGGTCCGGGTCCAATTTGGCCATGTCTAGTATGCACTATAGACTAGGGAGAGGTTTGCCTTTGAAGTTGGCCACAACCCAATGCCAATCCTTCTTGATACCTGGTGAAGCTGGAATATCATAGATTGGACTTGAAAAAAAGACAGGAGAACTAAAACACAAGCGACTCTTATTCTTCGAAGCTGAATTGCACGGATAGCTAGTAGGAGAAACAGGCAAGTTGCGCTTAATGGATCTATAATTTCGCCAACCTATTGTGCGTCAAAAACCATGTAATAAAGCAATGCTTTGGAATACAAGGATTAAACCAAACAAGTTTACAACAATGCACTCTTAAACCTTTAACTCGCAAAGCGTTCCATGCGCTCGCCATGCGAAACATCCAGAAGTGGTCGACTTCTGGAAGACCCTATTGAGGACAGAAGAGTTAGGCTGCAAAAAAAACAATGAAAGCCAGGTGGAATATGCACTAAAGACTTTGATATAGCAGGAGGACAAAACCAGCGTAAATCACATATAACATCAGCTACATACGACTGAGAATGCAGAGCAGAGACACAGATTCTGCTAGTGAAATGGTCGAGCAAAGAGCCAACGGGATAAATGGTCGAGCAGAGAGCCAACGGGACATGCTTGATACAAGGCCTGACATCATTTGTAAGCCTCAAAATCTTCCTCCAAATGAATGAGGAATTAGCTAAGATCGGAAGACCCCAAAAAGACCACCTTCATCCTCTATGCAACCAACAAAGCAACCCAACTGTATCCTGCCTGTGAAAATGCAACCGTAAACATCTCATAACACAAGCCTCATTCCACCACTCAATCCTTTTGTGTCCAAGTCCACCCTCCTTTTTTAGGCAGGCCAATAACATCCCGACTTACTTTGGCTCCTTTACCAGAAGAGCCATTACCCAAAAACCAAGATTTTCTGGCCAATCAAGTTAATGAACTCTTTGGTGAATAGGCTTACATTGCACCAGCAGTTGACAATGCTCTGTATAACGGAATTAACAAGTGGAGAGAGACCACATGAGTATAAAGAGTATTTAGAATCCGTGCTAGCCGAATTACGAGCGGTACGTGCAATTTTGAAATTTTGACTACGAACATTCACGTGAAATTTTTTAGGAATTTTTTACCATGTTAGCAAGTCCAACCCAAAAGCTTAAGCTAATAGGTGGAGAGAGACCACATGAGTATAAAGAGTATTTAGAATCCGTTGTCAAGTAATGTGGGACATACTTCAACACTAATCAACTGGAATCTCGCAGGATAAGAGAGCTTTCAAGTGATATGGATGCAAATTAAACAAAACATGTAATCAAATGCAGCATCTCTATTAGAATGGAGGCTCACACACATTGTGTAGAACTTGTAGGTACCACACTTACAAAATCGGAACCTACTCACCAAAACAGGCACTTCCCTAATACGCCGAGACCCGCCCAAAGACGACGCATAGCAGGAATACGCAGCACGATTTATTATATCATTCCACAAGCCTACGTGGATCGATCGCTGCAATAATCGTTTTTCTGCGCATCTGGCACTTCTCTTCCTCCTTTTTTAAGTCTTACCACCCAATTTAGCAACGAACTCATCAATGTTCCTGTCAGAACTCCCACCCTCACCAGCTGCTTCTCCAGCGATTCTCTTCCATTTCCCTGCGTTTTCCCTCATCTCCTTCCCTCTCTCCCCCTCCATTACCTCCTTAATCCAATGCTCTATCTCTTCCCTCATCACCACGCCTCTCTCCTTATCAGCTAATGGCCTCAACCCCATCCTCCACACATCCATTATGTACTTGGCATTGGTGGGCTGGTCGGTCCACTGCGGGATCGCCAGCATCACCACACCCAAACTAAGTGCTTCCAACGTCGAGTTCCAACCACAATGCGTCACGAAAAGCCCTACCGCCTTGTGTGAAAGGACTTCGAGCTGACGACACCATGTCACGATTAGACCCTTTTGGGATGTCTCAGTACCATCTCCAAAGCCTTGTGGGAGTTTCTCTGCTTCTGATGGTCTGACCACCCATAGGAAATAGCAGTTGCTTCTCTTTAGTCCCATCGCAAGCTCTTGCATTTGGTCAATCCTTAGCTCTGCCATGCTTCCGAAGGAGACATACACAACTGACCCATTTGGCTTTGTGCTCAGCCATTTCATGGTAGTGTCATGGTCTGGTTTTAAGAAGCTGAGGCCGTATTCTTTGACTTGCTCAACCCTGTTGTCTAGGTAGGTGGACGGTACTGTTGGTCCAATGGTCCTGAAGGGCAAGATCTTCATGAACCAGTCAGCGGTCTCGAGAAGAAGAAGAAGAAGAAGAAGCAAGTCACTTTTATGAAATGAATGTTGTATACTAGAAAGAATTGATTTATGGATCATAATGATGACAGCCGAAACAGAGGATGGCAACATGTCCTTGTTCTAACTAGTTGATTGATGAGAGGTTAATGAGCATCACAATTTGCGTTAACAAATTAGTCTCTTTCATTTCATTTCGATGTTCCGTGTAACATGATCTTAGTAAAATCAACCTTTTCACTAATGTCGCTTTCGAGCCTGACAATTTCAGGTTGTGTCCAACTCAATCTACTCATTTTCTTAAAATATAAACACAAGTATTAGAGTATCTACAATCGCTTTACTTCTAAAAAGCTTTAAGTGTACTTACTTCCTGTTCCAGCTCATACACCGCATTGCAAAGCATCCAGTCCATTCCATCAAGATTGGAGAACTGGTCCAGAATCATGCGAAAGAATGTTGGGTATGCCCCCAAATCACACACATAAGATGGCATGTCTTGAGGCTCAAGAGGAGACATTCCTGGAAGCAAAACTTGCTTCCCTACAGGAACCTCAAGCAGTCCATTTTGGCAGTGGTAAAACACACTGTTCACACCACAAGACATGGTGAAGAAAGCAGCCCCGACAAGCCCGAATTTATGGGCCACATCAAGAGCCCAAGACAAGAACGAGTCGTAGACTATGCAAGTCGGCGGTGGACCGCCGGAGATTAGCCTCTCGACCAGCTCTCTCAGGGTCTCAGGTCCGACCTTCCAAAAGCGCTCGATGTAGGCTTCGGGGCTGCCCGCGGCCCCAATGCCACCATCGTCGAAGCCGTCAGAGATCGCCTCCAGCGCGATTGAGGTGCCTGAGGACGACCACCCATGCAGGGTCTTGGAAATGGATTTGGTGGTGACAAGAGTAACTTTGACTCCTTTCTGGAGTAGACGCTTGGAGAATTGGAGCATGGGGTTGATGTGGCCTTGGGCTGGGTATGACAGAACTAGGCAATGTGGTTTCAGAGGATTGCTTGAATTCTCCATGTTCTAGTGTTTCTCTTGCAATTCAAGTGAAGTGTGTCTTTATGGTCTTATATGTACTGTCGATAAAGGGCACTTCTTGTTCTGGCAATGGTTTCTTGTGGTCCATCAGTGTGGGGCTAGGAAAAATTCCATCTTCTAAACTTCTTGGTAAGATTGTTAAAAGGACAAGGGGCTTGCTAGGCAAAATCTGGCCGATTGATCACGTGAATCACAGATTCGAAGTACCGCCATTTTAATAAATTACAATTCATCGATGTCAATACAAATGATACGGCGGGGAAATGAAATCTCGTATACTAGTCCTTGGAAGAGATTCAAGCAAAGTAAAACGATGATGACATTACCAGATGGGCTGCCTGGTAGCTACTTCCTAGATTGAAGGACAGTTGAATGCTGATGATAGAGAAAGAGGTTTGATATCGCGGCATGACTCCATTCAAACGAGACTATTTTCACGATCACAGACGCGAAGACACATGAAATCTCGTTGTCGATGACAGATTCTTCAACGCTTGAACATGACCTCTCATCAGGACCACTTGCGGCGAGTTTGGAGGAAGTACGTGAACTAGGGAATCATAACAGTATACTTGTGGCATTAGTTTTACGAGGCACGGCTGGAAAAGCAACTCGACCCAAGAGTTGGGAGAATCATGGGAGAAGCTCTAAATTTATTGTAATTGTAGCATTAATTTTTAGGGGTGAGCGGTTCCAGATTCTAGGTGGAACCTACCCGGAACCTACCCTCGGGTACAGGTTCCTCATTTTTCGAAACCTGGAACCTACCATGTGTTCCCTGGAACCTAGAACCTACCCTGCCAAGGGTTCCGGATCCGGTTCCAAGGTACCCTAGAACCTGCCGAGCCGCGAGAAAAGATTTTTTTATATATGAATATGCAAGCTCAAATGTGAAGTAATATATTTTTATACTATAACACCATTAGTCATTTCAATGAATCATAAGGGAAACAACTATATGAAATAGAAGTAGATAATTAACTATTAACAATGCACAATTGAGGAAAGTTCAAACACTAATATAAGAAATTAGGATTTTTGTTTTATAGCATATACGGTTCTGGTTCCGGTTCCGGGTAGGTTCCATAGGGGAACCGAGAACCGGAATCGGAACCGCCGGTTCCTCATTTGAGGAACCGAGAACCGGACCCGGACACATCCGAACCGGGAACCGGCGGTTCGGTTCTCCGGTTCCCGGGAACCATGCTCACCCCTATTAATTTTACCTGGCTTGTGGCCATGCCCATGTAGGATGACTCGTATTCACATGAGTAATTTCCCATCAAGACTGGCCAGATTGACTGATTGGCACAAATACAAAAGGTTCGGGACTGAATTGACAAAAAATAATAATTTAGGTTTGAATTGGCACATTGCAATATGTTTAAAACTTTTTTGGTAATTTTCCCCACAAGAGTCCTCTGTGAAATTCTCAGGAAACAGTATCAAAAAAGTCGTAAAGCTATTGTATTGTTGCAAAAAAGTCATAAACCTATTGTATTGATGTCAATTTAGTCGTAAACTTTTTATTGGTTCCAATTCAATTCTAACCCTTTTGCATTATTAAAGAAGATCCGATCTTTGATCAAGATCGATTTCTAGTCTACAATGAATCCAACGGAGAACAAGAGGATGTGGATCTAGGCTCGATGGTAGAAACCTTCGTGTCGGCGAAGGCGGCGAGGTTGCTCCTAGGGACGTCCCCCAGGCGACGGCGCAGATGCCGGCGTGGGAGGTGGACGTGTTCGAGGAGATGACTGATTTGGTTCCTGAAAATATGCAGAAAGCCGATGTTTCAGGGAGCCTTGAGGATCGAGGTAATTCTATTCCTGAAAGTGATGATTTTGGTGGCGATGAGTTTGTTGCAGTAGGGGGAATGAGAACCTCAAGCCCCGGTGCATCTTCACCTGGAAAAAGTCAATCATATAGTGACGCATCAGAGGCTCCATCCAATGATGAGTCGTTTGAGCCGAATTCTGACGCTGGTGAAAACATGGATGAACATGCTTCATCTAGCTTGGCTTCAAATTGTGAGGTGGGTGTTTCTTTGGCTGGTCAGGGCGCGGGTTATTATGCCAATCACATGGAAGTGGATGGTGCAAATCAGACAGTTGTTTTTCGCTCTGAATGTCTCATATATCAGGCTAACTATAACGTGGGACCTCTGCTAATGTTCTCCTCAAATAGTATCCGAATTGATTGTTCAACTACTTGTGAGAAAGAGAAAGAGCTGTCACTTGTTTTGGAAGGTGATGATCTCATTAGTATTCCGTGTCAGTAGTTACAGAAGGTTCAAATTGTTTTGGTTATGTTCCGTGTGATCTCCAAGGATTCATTCCGTAAATCTCATTATTCTTCGGGCATTGAGGAGTACGTTTTTGTAGGAACAAATGACGATCTTCACCCATACTCCGTCGTGTGTGCCGCGAGGTATAAGCTTGAAGATGTGTTTTCAGAAAACTTATTAGGGCTCAAGCTGATGTATTACTTGATTTGTTAGAGAGGCTGTCCCGAACGTTTTTCGAAATTTAGTTCATTCTCGGTTGTAGCAAATTTTGCAAAGTCTAATCTTGGGGATGAGAAGCCACAACAAGATTTGAAGATAAATCTTTTTGAATCTGAGGAAATTTGTATCAATGACGACGAAGCAGATTGGAGGGCGAATCTTTTTTCTAGTAAGGGATAATGATGCAAATAAAATTGGCAATCTCATATTATGTAATATCTCCGTAATATTGCGTAATATTGCGTGATTTTAAGATTTTAGGCAATTTTGGAATTTTAGTGATATTTTCGTAATATTGTATTTCCTGGGTTAATTAGGGTTAGCACGATCACTACAAAAAAACAGCTATTTACCCACGAAACATTAGTGACGAATAATTTTCGTCGCAAATTTGTAACGAAAATAGGGACGGAAATAGAGTTCGTCGCTATTTACGACGAAAATAGTGACAAACAAAATCATCACTAATTTTGCGACGACTTTTGCGACGAAATAAAATTCGTAGCTACTTAGCGACGAAATTCGGGACGACCAAATTATTCGTGGCTAATTTAGCAACGAAAAATAAATTTCGTTGCTAATTTCGACGCATTTTGCGACGAAAAAAATTCTCTTTGCTAAATTAGCGACGAATAAATACTTTCGTCGCTAGAAATTACTTTTTCATTTAAATTTTTTATTTGTTTTTCCCTAATTTAGTGACGAACAATAGTGTTCGTCGCTAATTTAGCGACGGAAATTTAACTTCGTAGCTAACTAGCGACGCAATTAGTATTTCGTCGCCAAAAGCCATATAATTTAAAATAAAAATAAAAAACAGAATAATTACATTTGGCGACGAAATTGCGGTTCGTAGCTAAATAGCAACGAAACTAATATTTCGTCGCCAAATATAATATAAATTAAAATAAAAATAAAAAACAAAGTAATCAAGTTTGGCGACGAAATATATTATTTCGTCGCTTAGTGTTTTTTTTTTATTTCGATTCCATTCTCGGGAATAATTCTGACCAAAAAAACTTGTTTGGTAACAAACATAAAATTTCTATCTCAGGAATTAAAAAAAGAACATAAATGCGTTTTGTATGATCCTAGAAATTTCTATTCGCAATTTCTTTCATTTAATTATAAAAATTTTGGTACAGGTGATGGATACCAACGAGCTACAGCGGCAACCAGAGGCTGACATACGGCAACCAACGATCAGATGCCGGCACGTGGACTCATGGTTGTTAAGACGAATATTAAGTTATACTGAGCTTATTTTTCTAAAATGACAACATTTTTTCTGTTCCGAAAAAGAAAGAAGTTACTTTTTTTTTCTTTTTTCTGTTCCAACTCTATAGGTAGGATTTTTTTGTTCTCGAGAACAAAAGCAATAGCAGACGTTATTAAATAGGATTTTTATTTTTTGTTTCTCTCGGGGAAAAAAAATAGGAATAAAAGAATTTGGAACGTTTAAAAAAAAGAATGCCCTTAGTTGGGAAATAGAATAGTCCATCCAACGAGGAAAACCTCCAATAAAACCCTAGCAAAGAACGGGGACATGCTGGGCAACAAAACTGTCGCGACAAACCTCAGAAGAAGCTCAAATTCAAGAACGCGCGATGAGGACGCTGGACGAGAAGGAGACGACCCAGGTGTTCGAGAAGCTCTTCAAGTTCACCGGAACCAATCTCAAGAACATCGTCGAGAGCCCCTCCCACGAGGGGCCGGACCCGGACCCGGGCCGCTACTGCTTCCGCCTCTGCAAGAACCGGGTCTATTACGTCAGCGAGTCCCTGGTCAAGCGCGCCACCAACATCGGCCTCCACAACCTGGCCTCCCTGGGCACCTGCGTCGGCAAGTTCACCAAGGGCGGGAGCTTCCACCTGACGGTCCAGGCGCTGGGCATCTTGGCCGCGAACGCGAGGTACAAGGTCTGGCTCAAGCCCACCTCCGAGATGTCGTTCCTCTATGGGAATCACGTTTTGAAGGGCGGGTTGGGGAGGATCACCGAGAACATCAACCCAGGTGATGCCTCGATTTCAGCGAAGAGATTCTGCAAATTTTAGTTTTGCTAGGTTAATGTAATGTTTCCGCTCGAGGTGTACAGGGGATGTGTCTGGGTTTTGGAATGTGAGAGCGATTCGAAGCGGAGGGGTGGAAACTTAGATCGAAAGGAACGTCATTGGGGTAGCGAAATGAAGGACCTTCACTGAAGTCCCATATGCTATCGTGTAAATTGAACTTGGGCTTTTCATTTTGTGCTGATAGGATATATGTAGTCAATGTTTAAATTGGTGATGTACCGTCTCTTCCTGCTCTTTTTTATGGGGTGAACAAGTATCTGGATAGACTGAAAATTCAGCTTGAGTCGCCTGTTTTCGGGTAGGTGTGTTAGGTTGAAGAGCCTGGCCAGGGCAACCCAATTGATGAGAACATTTGCAAAACATTATTTCTCAAAACAGACCAAAAAATTACATAGCAAAAACTGTTACATGAAAAAGGGCCAAAACTAAAGTAAACAGAGGAGTAGGAGCTTATTTGGACGGAATCAAATGACCAAGATGGACAATGAGACAAAGCCAAGAGAAATAGAGCCATGGAAAGAAAAGAGATAGATGGCTGAAAATTCCGATTAATTCGGATAGACTTTAGTTTTGGCCCTTTTTCATGTAACAATTTTTGCTATGTAATTTTTTGGTCTGTTTTGAGAAATAATGTTTTGCAAATGTTCTCATCAATTGGGTTGCCCTGGCCAGGCTCTTCAACCTAACACACCTACCCGAAAACAGGCGACTCAAGCTGAATTTTCAGTCTATCCAGATACTTGTTCACCCCATAAAAAAGAGCAGGAAGAGACGGTACATCACCAATTTAAACATTGACTACATATATCCTATCAGCACAAATTGTAAAGCCCAAGTTCAATTTACACGATAGCATATGGGACTTCAGTGAAGGTCCTTCATTTCGCTACCCCAATGACGTTCCTTTCGATCTAAGTTTCCACCCCTCCGCTTCGAATCGCTCTCACATTCCAAAACCCAGACACATCCCCTGTACACCTCGAGCGGAAACATTACATTAACCTAGCAAAACTAAAATTCGCAGAATCTCTTCGCTGAAATCGAGGCATCACCTGGGTTGATGTTCTCGGTGATCCTCCCCAACCCGCCCTTCAAAACGTGATTCCCATAGAGGAACGACATCTCGGAGGTGGGCTTGAGCCAGACCTTGTGCTTCGCGTTCGCGGCCAAGATGCCCAGCGCCTGGACCGTTAGGTGGAAGCTCCCGCCCTTGGTGAACTTGCCGACGCAGGTGCCCAGGGAGGCCAGGTTGTGGCGGCCGATGTTGGTGGCGTGCTTGACCAGGGACTCGCTGACGTAATAGACCCGGTTCTTGTAGAGGCGGAAGCAGGTAGCGGCCCGGGTCCGGGTCGGGCCCCTCGTGGGAGGGGCTCTCGACGATGTTCTTGAGATTGTTGCCGGTGAACTTGAAGAGCTTCTCGAACACCTGGGTCGTCTCCTTCTCGTCCAGCGTCCTCATCGCGCGTTCTTGAATTTGAGCTTCTTCAGAGGTTTGTCGCGACAGTTTTGTTGCCCAGCATGTCCCCGTTCTTTGCTAGGGTTTTATTGGAGGTTTTCCTCGTTGGATGGACTATTCTATTTCCCAACTAAGGGCATTCTTATTTAGCGACGAAATGTGTGACGAAATCGGCGATGAACAATATTCGTCGCTAATTAGTGACGAAAATTTAATATTTCGTCACTAATTAGCGACGAAATATTATTTTCGTCGCCAATTAGTGACGAAAATAATATTTCGTCGCCAGTGTATATTTTTATTTTTAAATTTTGTTGCCATTTTGATTTGGCGACGAAAAAAAAATTCGTCGCTAATTTTCTTTCCCCGCTCTGTTGAAATTTCCGAGCATTCTCCCCCGCGCTCTGTTAAAATTTTCTCTCGCTCAAAGAAGCCAATAAATTTCGCTCCTCCCTCACTCTTTCCTCCTGAGTCCTTCTCCCTCTCTTTCTCTTCTCTCTCTCTTCCTCTTTTTCCAGGCCATCCCCTCCTCCGAATTCCGTCCCACGGGATGATCTCGTTCGAGAAGGTGGGCCCCGGTATGAGCCCGCCCTCGACGCAGGCGAAGGCGATGAGGCACTCGACAAAAAACTCGGAGCCGTCAATCCAGGGGAGAGCCTAGTCCACCTTGCGGAGAAAGGCTCGGCGCGCGGGTCAGGAGGTAGTGACGACCATGGGTGTTTTCGGAGGGCTGCGGTGCTCGTGGTGGACGTCGTGGACTGCAGGTGGCTTCGGAGGCAGAGGAGGAGGTGGTGGTGTTGTAGGCGGTCGACCCTCCTCCCTCTCCGGTCGACGGCGGAGCTGGTGATTTCACCACCCTAGAACGCCGTCCTACGTCTTCTACCTTCTGGATGGACGTTCATTTGGCTTCCGGCTGGACGTTCAAGTGTGTGTATGTGTCTGTATTTACAAATGGAGTGTTGTCATGCGTACCCCAGAGCTCTAGAAGTGTTGCCATCGTTGGAAATGCTTCTGCTTATGCATATATCGCTTCCATTTTCCTCGCAATCTTCGTCGTTTTCTTCTTCTTGGACAATATCCCTGAACTTACAAATTAGCGATGAAAATAGCGACGAACTACAAATTCCGTCGCAAAATTCGAAATATGAATAAAAATAATAAAATTATAGCGACGAAAAAAAATCGTAGCAAATTAACGACGAAAACAGTGTTTCGTCACAAATTTTTCCCTTTCATTGAAATTTATTTAGCGACGAAACACTGTTTTCGTCGCTAATTAGGGACGAAACATTGATTTTCGTCACTAATTAGCGACGAAACACTGTTTTCGTCGCTAATTTGAACTACCAATAAAAAATAAATATACAAATTTAGCGACGGAAAATTATGTTTTCGTCGCTAAATTAATTTTAGCGACGAAACACTATTTCGTAGCCAAAATTAGCGACGAAAGTCACCATCCGTAGCTAATTCCGGCAATGAATAGCGACGAAAATAGTGACGAATTTGGCCATTATGTCGTCACTAATTTCGTAGCTTGATTCTTTCTTCTTTCTCAATCAACTCGATGTAAATGTGTTCAGTGATGATTGAGTGCCAAGTCATTTACGAGCCACACCATACAAAAATTGACACGTGTCTATGTGGCCCCCTTCTCTCAGCAAACTCCAAACGTCTCTCCGTCTCCGTGAACGCTCGCTCCCTTATCTCTTCCTTTTGTTTCTTCCCGAGGAGAAAGACTTTCGGGGCCCACCTCCTCTCTTCTCGTTTCTCTCGTCCTCTCTCTCCTCCCATCTCCCGCCGTTCTCTCGCCTTCTCCACTCAAGCTCCATGGCGCGCGACCGCCATAGCAAGGAGCTTGTTGGAATATATAAATATTAAACCACGCTTTCTTCTAATAGCTTAAACTTTTAGAGCAGTTGGTAAATGATCCCACAAAAATCTTACATGGTATCAGAGCAGGAGGTCCTGAGTTCAAATCTTTCCAGACTCCTATTTGCCTCTCTAATAAATTTGTCCACGCTTAGTACTAGACAAAATACTAGACTAAACGTGAGGAGGAATGTTGGAATATATAAACATTAAACCACGCTTTCTTCTAATAGATTAAGCTTTTAGAGCAGTTGGTAAGTGGTCCCACAAATTTTACAGAGCTCGACCTCCAAAGCCATGGAGGCTGCGTAAGGGAAAGACGTCGGTGACACCGACGAGATGTTCATCCATGGCCAATGTGACCCTGCGGGTCGCGCCAGCCATGGCCATGGACCTCGAGATCCAAAGCCATGGAGGCTGCGGACGGGGAAGACGTCGGTGACGCCGGCGAGACGTTCATCCATGGCTGATGTCTTTTCCATCTCTGGACGCGAAGCTCGAACTCACGCGACGTCCATGGCCGCCGACGACTTCTCTGTCTTGGGTGCGAAGCTCGAGCCCACGGCTCGCGGCCGCCAGATTTTTTGAAGAAAAAGCAAGAAAGAGAGAGGCAGAAGGAGGGAGAAGACTATGCCCTTTTTCCTCGGGAAGATGCAACAAGGGGAAGAGACAACAGAGCGTTCACGGAGACGGAGAGACATTTGGAATTTTGCTGAGAGTGGGGCCCACATGGACACGTGTCAATTTTTATATGGTGTGGCTCATAAATGACTTGGCACTCGATGATCGGTGAATATTTTCTCGATGTAATGGGAGGAAATTGTCCAAACCATCTTAAATCTATTGCATGAATGCTAATTCAATTTCCAATCCGAATTTTCGCAATCAATAACCCGTGATGTTAATAGTTCCATGCTTGATTTCCCTTGAACCAAGTATGCCATGTGACTTTTTTTTTTTTCAAAAGAGATGAATAAAATCAACAATATGGGCTTGATTTTTTGTAATTATATTTTTTCTCAAGAGGATGGGCTTGGGTTGAAGTTTAAGGGTTTATTTGGTAACACTCTAGATTCTTTGATTCTTACTCTTTTGTTCTCAGGAACAAAAAAAGAACTAAATCTGTTTGGTAATGTTTGCTGATATTTCTGCTCCTAGAAACAAAAATTATTCCCAAATATAGATTTGGAACATAAACAATAAACAAAAAAAGAATTGTTTCTTTGTTCCGAAAAGAAGAAGAAGATGAAACCAGTCACAAAGGTCTCACTTTACCTCATTCTCACCATAAAGAGACCGAAATAGACTGAGAGAGCTCTCTCCTCGCTCGCCTCTCGTCCAACGCCCTAGTCGCACGACCCTGCTGTTCCCGACCTCATTGTACGACTCCGATGTCTGTCCGATGAGTTCCTATTCTCGATTCTGTTGTCTGCCACCTCGTCGTCCAACCCACTCCCCTCGCCCAGATTAGCAAGGGCAACCCTCGCTCAAGGCCGACGAGGGTGGCCCTCACCCATATCAACTTGAACCGTTGCTTTCAAAGTTAGATTTGTGAGGAATTGATGGGTGGTAAGCTACGTTGGTGTTTTTCCCCATTTAAATGACAGAGATCAACATATTCTTTGATCTGTTCTTGATGTTTTCTCCTCGTTGATTTGCATTGCCAATCTACTTTGCAGAAAGTTCTAGGCATTAACGTTCTCTCGAAACAATTTTTGTGCTAAGCTGTGGTTTGTTGTAATCTTACTGATTTTAGGGTATTGGAAAAGAAATTCCAGCCAAAGAACATGAGCATCTTCTATAAGCCTGTCATATGGTAATTTGAAAAAAAAAAAAAAACGACCGCGAACTGAACTATCATGATTAATGCGTCATGATTCTTCAACATTTGTTTGTCAATCTTTTCCAAAAGACTGGTCGAAGATTAGAACATTCCTCATGTAGCATCATTAGAACTTTTGAGCAGAATTGGTGGAGCTTTTGAGCTGAGAAGATAAATGGGCCTACTTTGTCACTGTAGGACCTTGGTTTTTTTTTTTAATGTTCGTAAGATCGCGGTGTGAGATAATAGCTAAAAATTATTGATATTATAGATCCCGTAACTCTTTCTGGATTAAAAAATTATGACCATTCTCTCACACACCGGGCAAATTGTCGTCTCAAGTCCGTCTGTTGGAATTTTCATCTGTCCGACCCCGTTAAAATCAGCGCCTTAACGACAAACCCAAATGACTCCAACCATCAACGTCCCAACGAGAAAATATCACATACAGACCACATCAAGATCTTTGGACCGCATCAGCTTTACCTTCTCCCAAAGTAAAGCTGATGTGATCCAAAAGATCTATTTTTTTTTCGACAGGTGTCACACTTGGGCCCACCTCCTCTCTTCTAGTTTCTCTCGTCCTCTCTCTCCTCCCGTCTCCCTCGTCTTCTCCACTCAAGTCTCAAGCTCCATGGCTCGCGGCCGCCATGGCCAAGGAGCTCGAGCCCGCGGGTCGCGCCAGCCATGGCCATGGACCTCGAGCACCAAAGCCATGGCGGCTGCAGACGGGGAAGACGTCAGTGACGCTGACGAGACGTTCATCCATAGCCGAAATCTTTTCCATCCTAGGCCGCCGACGACTTCTCTATCCTGGGAGCGAAGCTCGAGCCCACAGCTCGCGGCCGCCATGGCTGTGGAGCTCGAGGTCCGTTACCATGGCTGCCGCAAGCCGTGGGCTCGAGTTTCGCGGCCGGAGAACGGAGAAGGGGGCTTGCGGCCGCCGTGGCCATGGAGCTTAATTTCGGCTTTGGCCAGAGGAGAGGGAGAGTACGAGAGAGCAGATAAATACCTGAACAGGAGAAGAGAACAGAGGGGAGACGGAGGAGAGAAGACACAGAACAGAACGGAGGGAGAGAGCAGAGAAGGTGGCCCCACTTTGACACGTGTCAAAAAATAAATGATTCTTTGGACCACATCAGCTGTCTGTATGCAATACAATATTTTCTCGGTTGCCCTCGACTGACTCCTGATTCGACATTATGATATTGAATGATCGATTGTCCACTCCTTCCTCCTTCATCATTGCCTAATGTTAATCTCATTGTCACGACGAGGTTCATTAAATTGGATAATTACACGCATCGCGTTTTAATAAATATTTACTTCATAATTCGATCATATGTGTAAAATTTTCGGGATGAATTTTAAGCTGAGCTAGACTATATAAGTAAATTGCGTTGCTCAAGCCTGCCCAAAAGATTCCCTTCTTGCATATGTGGGCCGAGCTAGCCTATGGATCGTCAAACCCATGATCAGATCTAGATTGCGCTATTTGAACACTTAAGAATTTAACTGCGTTGTCGCTATGAATTTTGCAATCTGGTGCTCTTATCCTTATAAACCTAGTTATATCGTTTGATACTCAATATTTGTGTACCTTATATATTACCTTTCTATGCTAATTCTCCCAATCAATTTAATAGATATATTGCCATTGATCAGACTTGCGATCGGGGACATCCAACTCCTTCATAAGAATATTTAAGGGGATGAAAGCCAAAGATAAGGTAAGCATAGGTCATCCAAATTTAATTCTAGGTTTCGATATTCATCCAGTT
This sequence comes from Rhodomyrtus psidioides, assembly GCA_021437785.1. Lineage (NCBI taxonomy): Eukaryota > Viridiplantae > Streptophyta > Magnoliopsida > Myrtales > Myrtaceae > Rhodomyrtus > Rhodomyrtus psidioides. The sequence goes on along the minus strand of JAILYB010000015.1, from coordinate 2,746,381 downwards.
TGGCGAAGATTTAATCAAACGGTTGTGGCGAAACTGAAGATCCACTTGATAAGAACAGCACATAATTCCATTTTTGGACTTGTGTGCTTCCCAAAATGCCATAGTTAAGCTCATCACTTCATGACTAAGTTAAAGGATAATTAACATGCCCAAGTCAACTGCAAAGATCTTCATGTTGACTTTGACTCAGACAAAAAGTTTTGTATGAACAGTTAAGTCAATCAAGTAATCTCACAAACGCAAAGATCTTTATTTCACCGTCCCCTTTCTCCTTAGGGTTTTTTTTTAATCCTCTAACATCACTAGTGCGAGGAGGTCATTTATTCATGCTGATGACCAAGCTCTTACATTAGGCGGAGAAAGGCTGTTCTCTAGGGCACATTATTGTCAAAGTTTGTACCCACATTGACTAATACGGGTCGTAGACCCTTAACAGCTGAGATTGCCTCCAGGTGCAACCCCAAATTGCCTACAGTAATCATTGTAATTCGTGACCCGGGATTGAACAGCTGGAGGGTTCCCCCCGTTGCACTCCATGCTGTTAATGGTCCGGATCGTCGCGCCGAACCGTTGGCCCGAGAGCTTGGACTGGATGTTGTTGGTCGTCCAGAACCACAGGGCGGCCTTGAAGGCGACGAGGGGGTCGTTCGCCAGAGTCTCCAGCGCGTTGAGCCCATCGAACCCGATGCTCTGTCTGGCCGGGCCGTAGTTGTAGTTCCACGTGAGCTGGAGGGGCCCTCAGCCGAAGTACTTCTTGCCCGGCTTGCACGGGTACTGCGGCTTCCCGTCGCAATAGATCTTTTTGGGGTCGGTTGGCCCATCCATCTCTTCGATATAACAGAAACCTGCAAATTAGTCGTTTATATATCAGTACTAATGTTGCATGGTGCACAAGAATAAGAACATGCATGAAGAGGAGAGAACAGGACAAGTCCAACTTACTTCCAGTCTCATGCGTGGCATGAGCGAAGAAAGCGGTGATCTCGCGCTTCGAGTCGTCGGCCGACCCGACCTGCCGAACCTCGGGTAGCTACCGATGGCGTCGAGGAACGCTTTCCTCGAGTAGAACCTCTTCCCGGGGCAGTTCGCGGGTGCCTGGTTGATGATCCCGTTGAAGAAGGCGTCGGTGACGATGTTCCCGACCACAACCGGGTTAGGCGCGGGCGTGGGCGAGGGGGTGCTGCAGGGGCCCGCTTGGCAGCCTGCCCCGCAGTAGTCGTTGCCGGTCCCACAATAACCGAAACGGCTGCAGCAGAGGCCTTGCGCGCATCCGCAGTTTTGGGCGGTCACGTGCGGCATGACCATGGCGAGGACGGCGAGACATGCGACGAGGATGCCGGTGAGCGCGTTCCGGTCCATGGCGAGAGAAGTATGTTTGGGACAATGTGTTAACTTTGCGATGCTGAGCGAAGGGAAGGGAATGGTGTATTTATAGCAGAATGAGGGGTGAATCGGTTTTTTGATGAATTGGAATTTTGATGGAGGAGGACATAGATTTCCACATGCATGTGGACTAAGCAGAACGAGTTGACTAGACTGACCTAGACTTGGAATTTGAGGACATACTCCGTTAAATAAGACGAAGAGTCATGTATTAAGTTACGTGGCATGCTCTTATAAAAATGCCGAGTATGGTCTAATTTATGTAAATGTACAAGGCACACGGTCAGTGTAATATATATATATATATATATATATATATACACAAAGGCAGTCATGAAATCGGAACTCTTATCTATGTCGATGGAATGAATACTTTTACCGAAATTAAAGACTGAAAATTATCCAAAAAGTTCTAAATTTATTGCACTTCTGCCAATTTAGTCATAAAAATTAACCTTTACATGTATTGCCGCTCAAAAAAATGATAAAAAATTAAAAAGAAGAATAGAAAAACAAAGGAAATAGAGAAACCCGCAAAAAAAAAAGTTCAAATACTATTGAAAATTCTACACGTCAGTGTCGACCATGCCACATAGAATGGATGGCATTCACATCAGCGATTTCTAGCCAAAATTGACGGGATCGACTCAATTGGCGAAATGCGAAAATGTTTATGACTCAAATGGGAAATTGGAGAAAATATTACGTAACCTTGTGCCACCACATTTTTACAGACCCCCATTCATTTTGCGACACCTGTCCATATGTGGCCCCACTTGCCAGAATTTTCCTCTTTCCTTCTTTGTGTCCTCTCCCTTCTCTCTATTTTCTTCTCCTTTTACGCTCTCTCCCGAACCTCCGACCACCTGCCCATCTCCAGCCATCCAGTTACCGTCCCAAACGGATTTCTACTTCAGAAGCTACGTTACCAAACGGATTTCCATTCCAAAAGTGTTATCGTGCGCACTCTAAGATCTCAGTAGAAATTGGTGAGAGGAAGCAGAGTCTCCTTTGAATCAGAAGGGTGAATGTCATTACTGCTGCATTTTACAGATACCCATCGCGTGATATTGAGGCAGTAAAGATAGCATTGCAAGAGGAATAAAATGAAGCAAATATCCAGAGATATGCATTAAAAATTGTATCTGGCCAATGTTCTTCAACCAGCAATTCCAGTGCACTACAATTTCAGTGCTGGCCAGAACTCGTGCCTTTGATTTACACCAAGTGCTGCCTGAGTGTATCAACGTTTCAATAAATGCCCACTTGAATCTTGATCGTACTCTCTTTCACTCGTTTTGCCTCTCACTCTCGTTCAGTATTCACGGGCCATTCTCAGAAAACAACCCCCCCTTAAAGATGCATAATTGCGATCAGGAAACCCTGCAGGGCGTCAGATAAAGAGACCAGAGGCCATGAAGTGGGATTCCACAGAAGCAGAAGAATCCAAAAAGCTCCCGATTGCCAACCCCACCCCTACTGCACAATCCCACGTTTTTCATTCCAGGCTATCTCAAGCAATTTCTCAGGTGCGTTTGCGTCACTTCCAGATTCAAGTGACGCTTTAAAAGGTCGCAACAGGGAAGTTCAATTGCGGAAGCAGAACTGATCAGTCTTCCGTTGTTGGAACGTGCATCGCCGAATTGCAAGAATCCCTTGTGTAAATGACGCAAACCATTTTCAGAACCTTGTTTAAGATGACCGAAAAGAGGGTTGTGCAGTTGGGCGATTCTGGCTTAATCAGTGAAAAAAGGATGGGTAATCGACCCACTGGATGAATGGCTACATTAGGCAATACATTTTCCAGAGAGTTTGCTCTAAAACTCGCATGGAATATTATGAGAACAAGAAGTGTGTTGTAAAAGGAAAGGAAGAGCCAGCGGCAGCGCCGAGGGGAAGCGGTGGATCTTCCCCTCAGAAGAAGGTGTTTCATTACATTCATACATAAAATTGAATTAACACCGATGCCTAGTGGCGTAAAAAATGCTGCATTTGCCATATGCTTCAGAATCGCGTAGCTTATGAGCGCTAATCAACAAGCTAAGCCGTGTATTGGACAATGTTGTGACATCATCATACAAGATACTGAGAACAAGTGAAATAAGAGAGCTTAGCAAGTAATTACAGCTTAGCAAGGGGCGTGCAAGCTATTACATGCTAGCTCTGAAATTAACCACTCGTTTTGTCTTTCGTATATTTTCTGCTACAGTTCTATACAGAAGCACTTGTCAGTACATATCATCAGCATCAGACTATGACTCACTTTTGATTCAGTGGTTTGAAAAGGCTTTCAGTCTCTTTAAGTTGATTCCAACAAGATGCGCATTGATTTTTCTGGTGCATCTGTTATCTCCTAAGTTCATCCTGTTGGCAGGACCTTTTCCAGCTGAGAGATTAAAATGAAGCAAGGTCAATGTTGCACATCAGCATCAACCGTGAAATAAATACTTGAAGGGTAATGAAGCGCACCAAAACAGTTGAACTCCTGTTCATTTTTACCTGCTCGGTTACACTTTCATTTAGAAACTAATTAGTGGGATTAAGGACTTCCAGGTGGCGAACTCGATGCCACCTTCGATTCAGACATTTCAACTTCATATGAGCTGCCGTTGGAAGATTTGTCAATCCCCATCCTCATTTCCTTCACTTTTGCTAGTTGTATTGCCCGCTGCTCATATCTGGTCATGGACAAGACATGTGATAGTAGAACCTCACAATTATTTCCAAAACAAGGTCAGACGTAATTTGGACCGGATCATCTCTTCTTCGTATAAACACTAACATGGCTCGGTAACTTACTCAGCTATATGGCTCTTGACAAGCATAAAATATATTTGCCAAAATTGCCGCTCCTTCATGTGTCGGGGACATAGCATATACCGCAGTTGGGACATCTCCTGAAATGAGCTTGATATGGTCATGAAACAGATAGTTATGGGTAAATCATTTTATTCTGGCCTTAAAGTTTCACTTTTGTGTTAGACCAGTAAGACGTGTACAGTTTCATGTTATCAGTCATTTAGATACACAAGGCGCATGTTTGACTGTACATCATTACAGATTCTAAAGAGCATTTGCTTCAGCAGTCCGTCCCAAAAATATAACTAGCAGTTAGTGAAGCAAGCTCAATAGCTGGGCCTGTAAATATTGATGAAGAAACAAATTTAGTGGATGCAAACACCACAGTAAAAAGTGCAGGCCACTGGACTAAACAACCACTGTCAAGTAAACTTCAAAGTCAAAGAGGGAGAAGCATCACAATAAGAAGAATGCATCTCAAACTATTTTATCTACTGATAACACAAGCAAAAGTAGGTCCTATTTAAAGATCATAGAGGAACATATTTTTTTATCATCCTTGACCAATTGAAAGTCTTTTCAAAACACAGTATGGAAACGGGAAATCTAATGCAGAGTCAACCGAATGTTTTACAGTCCAGTCATCTCAATTTTAGGACTTACGTAGTACAATCTTAATGACTTGTTATCCCAAAAAATAGAGCTCTCTGCTTCATCCGAAACACATTCGTTTCTAGCGGATACTTTTAGTCCTCTTGAGCGGATATATAGGCCAGGTCATTCTATAAAAAGCTGCCACAACAACCCCAAGATGAAATCCAGTGTGTCTAAATCCTAGTTTTACGTCAAAAAAGAAGCAACTCAAGCATCAGTTGGCATGATCATGTTCCATGTAAATACCAAGAAAATTTTCCGTCACTAATTTGACATCAGATGATGCAAGAAGATATATCAACATAAAAATAAGCTCCTCTTTCAAGTAAAGTTAGATCTAACATCACATAACTACAGTATATCCTCTGATGTAAGGATCAAGAACAAAATGCTAGCCTAGAACGTTGTTTGTCATTAGTCTTTCCCTATATTGTCTATCATCCGCAACAGAGCAATTAGTCAAAGATATCGGAACTACACTACGACAGATCCATCAACCAAGAACAGCTTGGTGCTCTTGACTTGATTTCTCCAAGCTCCAATGGTCTCTCTTTGGCTACTGAAGCTAGCCTATCAGCAAGATATTACCAGGCCTCAAACCTCATTCTTTCTACAATTTTTAGGAATCCTTTTATGTCAGGTTCCCAACTTCATTTGAATGAGGCTCACTATATCCAAAAGTAAGTTTGCCAAATTCTGAACCTCAACTCCTCTTCTTATCCTAAATCTTCTACGAGAACCAGAATCCCACATCATAATACGGAACTGACCACTGGTTTGATCACAGAACATCCAGCATCTCGTACTTGCGAAATCCTCCTCCATGGGATAGAAGTGTGCGCTGAAAACTCGCAATGCAGTCAGGCATTATTCGGAAAGAGGCAGCCAAGTACATAAGCAAGTTACCATCTTCAGAATGTGAAATTTTCCACATCAATTAAGCGAAAATTTTCTAAAATCCACACGCAGATCACAATTCACAAACCTTAACACTAGAGAGCACAAGGTACGCATGTCTCTCCTGCCACTCGGAGAGATCCTTCCTCACACTGCATACTGGCGTAGTTCCCACAGTGCCAGATTCAGCACCAGCCATGCCGTCATCTGCCACACGCCCCATCAATTCAATTTCCCCCACAAAAAAAAGAAAAGAAAGAAAACGAAAAAAACCCAACTCGAGAAGCTGAAAAGCTCTATCATCCAGCGACTTCCAGAACCCAAGATTCCAAATTTCATCCAGCACCCGATAAAAAAAAGAAGAAAATCGCAACTTTATCGACTGTGGAATCATATGGGATGGACATAGCAAAATTCAAATTTGAAACTAAATACATAGAGGCCGAGCTTTGCCTTTCTACTTTCTTTATGTTGTTGAAAAAACAGAGTCACAGGTGGTAAGCTACCCCCCAACCCCCCCAAAAAAAAGAAAACAAAAAGAAAACAACTCCACTTACAGAGGTACTTGTATGAAAAACAAAAGGCTCGTCCATCGAACAGAACACCCACAATAAGTCACCCAGCTCTCTTCTTACAGCACAATGTGATTGCAAATCAACACCCTTCTACCTCTTTTCTTGGACACCCACACTCTTTTATCTGTTTTCTTATTGCTGATTGTAAATGTCAGACAGCGGTCACTGCAGATGACAGCTAAATCACAATGGAGACTACGGATTGACAATGGTATCTAAGTAATCCCCCCATTTGATTCATATAGTACTTAAATCCTAAATCAGAGATGAAAGATTGACAAAAATACTTGATTTACGATGGAAACAGCCTGGGCTGGGCCCATCCACATCTATCAAATGTCTGTATATGCTCTCTTGCAATAGCTATGCAACTTTTGGTTGGCTGCATAAATTAAAACAATTAAATAATTTTCCAAGGATGACATAAGGATCCAGTGTTAGGAAAAAGATAAAAATGCTAAAAATCACCTCATAAAAGCGAGCCAGTAGCTGTACGATTGTAATTTTTCCTGGACCACTTGGTCCGACCAGCGTAGGTTATCCTTTTATTGGACTTATCAACAAAAGAAGCAGAAGACTCGGCTTGTAAAGCACAACATACTAATGAAGCCGGCCGAGTCAAGTTTCATATGTCCACTTTTAGATCAACCATGAACCACACTGCAGTGCAACCTTAAAACTGCTAAACTTTCCTTTAAAGAACTGTGGAGTTGTATTTTTGGAAGTACAAACCTTAACAGTATCATGTTGAGCATATGCAAGCACTATTGACCAGTTTGCCAAAAGCTGAAAAGCTTGAATGGCCCAAAAGTATGATCTTCAACTTAAAAAGCAGAAAACAGGAGTTAGCTAACTCCATGGCATAGCGACATGATAAAAAAGATCTACCAGACTTGCATATCTCAGCATCCTAAGCAATGTTCATGACAAAATAACACTTCTAAAACCTGAGTCATTCCACAATATCAGAACAATATGATTACCAGAGAAATTGACATGGTGCAACACCAACAAAATAGCCACTCCACGAGGTTGGAAAGGGCAAAGACGCGAATTATAGAGAATTGACATGGTGCAAGACCAACAAAATAGCCACTCCATGAGGCTGGAAAGGGCAAAAATGAATTACGGCGTAATTCATCTCTTTTATATCTCAAGATCATGGTCATTCAATGCCGTTACAATGCTCTCACAAAAATCTAAACTACAGTAGCAAAACAAACCAATGTATAAGCAAACCCACATTCAAAGTTCATCCTCCATCCTCAAGTACTCCCCAATATCTGCCTGATGTAGCACAACAAGCCCATTTGGATCCAACTTCCTGCAATCCTGTGTCGATCTTTGTGAAATCCCAAATCCCAAAGGCACGTCAGACATTGAAAAAACCACCACTCCATCACCTGTCACAACATTTGTCTTCAATTATCAGATCTCTTTCAATTGATTAATGAACCATTTTCCCCCACACAAGTAGACGAGGAAGACAAATTGAAATGGGGACTTATCGAGTATCGGTCTGGGTGGCCTAATCTCTTGTCCCTAATTTTATCAAGTTTTGAGAAGTCTAAATACAAGCGGAAAACAAACATCATCAAAGCTACAATTAGTCATTCTTTAATAACAATAAATGGAAGTTTATATTGAACATCAAGTGAAATAATTGTATTTTTATGTTTTCATTGATCTGGACAAAAAAAAAAAAAAAAATCTATCTTCTTTTGTCTAAGAACCAAGATATTCGACTAACCAAAACCAAGAGTAGAGTTAAATCAATTTGAACAGACTAGAATCTTAATTTCTACAAAAATAAAATCTCAATCTTCAACTCTCACTTAATTGAAGGTGCTTAATATTCAGAAATAAAACAATATTTCTCAAAACAGACCAAAAAATTACATAGCAAAAACTGTTACATGAAAAAGGGCCAAAACTAAAGTAAACAGAGGAGTAGGAGCTTATTTGGACGGAATCAAATGACCAAGATGGACAATGAGACAAAGCCAAGAGAAATAGAGCCATGGAAAGAAAACAGATAGATGGCTGAAAATCCTGATTAAATATCGCAACTTTAGTCGGAGTAGGAGTTCCTTCCATCATCTCTGTCGAGGCTACATTTTACAAGCAAATTAGAGTCGATCCATCGTATTGAAACCTAATCGAAGGATGAGATCTCCCTACTGTTCTATCTTGCAAATGTTCTCATCAATTGGGTTGCCCTGGCCAGGCTCTTCAACCTAACACACCTACCCGAAAACAGGCGACTCAAGCTGAATTTTCATCAGTCTATCCAGATACTTGTTCACCCCATAAAAAAGAGCAGGACATCACCAATTTAAACATTGACTACATATATCCTATCAGCACAAAATGAAAAGCCCAAGTTCAATTTACACGATAGCATATGGGACTTCAGTGAAGGTCCTTCATTTCGCTACCCCAATGACGTTCCTTTCGATCTAAGTTTCCACCCCTCCGCTTCGAATCGCTCTCACATTCCAAAACCCAGACACATCCCCTGTACACCTCGAGCGGAAACATTACATTAACCTAGCAAAACTAAAATTTGCAGAATCTCTTCGCTGAAATCGAGGCATCACCTGGGTTGATGTTCTCGGTGATCCTCCCCAACCCGCCCTTCAAAACGTGATTCCCATAGAGGAACGACATCTCGGAGGTGGGCTTGAGCCAGACCTTGTGCCTCGCGTTCGCGGCCAAGATGCCCAGCGCCTGGACCGTCAGGTGGAAGCTCCCGCCCTTGGTGAACTTGCCGACGCAGGTGCCCAGGGAGGCCAGGTTGTGGCGGCCGATGTTGGTGGCGCGCTTGACCAGGGACTCGCTGACGTAATAGACCCGGTTCTTGCAGAGGCGGAAGCAGTAGCGGCCCGGGTCCGGGTCGGGCCCCTCGTGGGAGGGGCTCTCGACGATGTTCTTGAGATTGTTGCCGGTGAACTTGAAGAGCTTCTCGAACACCTGGGTCGTCTCCTTCTCGTCCAGCGTCCTCATCGCGCGTTCTTGAATTTGAGCTTCTTCAGAGGTTTGTCGCGACAGTTTTGTTGCCCAGCATGTCCCCGTTCTTTGCTAGGGTTTTATTGGAGGTTTTCCTCGTTGGATGGACTATTCTATTTCCCAACTAAGGGCATTCTTTTTTTTAAACATTCCAAATTCTCTTATTCCTATTTTTTTCCCCGAGAGAAACAAAAAATAAAAATCCTATTTAATAACGTCAGCTATTACTTTTGTTCTCGAGAACAAAAAAATCCTACCTATAGAGTTGGAACAGAAAAAAGAAAAAAAAAAGTAACTTCTTTCTTTTTCGGAACAGAAAAAATATTGTCATTTTAGAAAAATAAGCTCAGTATAACTTAATATTCGTCTTAACAACCATGAGTCCACGTGCCGGTATCTGATCGTTGGTTGCCGTATGTCAGTCTCTGGTTGCCGCTGTAGCTCGTTGGTATCCATCACCTGTACCAAAATTTTTATAATTAAATGAAAGAAATTGAGAATAGAAATTTCTAGGATCATACAAAACGCATTTATGTTCTTTTTTTAATTCCTGAGATAGAAATTTTATGTTTGTTACCAAACAAGTTTTTTTGGTCAGAATTATTCCCGAGAATGGAATCGAAATAAAAAAAAACATTTAGCGACGAAATACTATATTTCGTCGCCAAACCTGATTAATTTGTTTTTTATTTTTATTTTAATTTATATTATCTTTGGCGACGAAATATAAGTTTTGTTGCTATTTAGCTACGAACCGCAATTTCGTCGCCAAATGTAATTATTCTGTTTTTTTTTAATTATATGGCATTTGGCGACGAAATACTAATTTCGTCGCTAGTTAGCTACGAAACTAAATTTCCGTCGCTAAATTAGCGACGAACACTATTGTTCGCCCCTAAATTAGGGAAAAACAAATAAAAAATTTAAATGAAAAAGTAATTTCTAGTGACGAAAGCATTTATTCGTCGCTAATTTAGCAAAGAGAATTTTTTTTGTCACAAAATGCGTCGAAATTAGCAACGAAATTTATTTTTCGTTGCTAAATTAGCCACGAATAATTTGGTCGTCCCTAATTTCGTCTCTAAGTAGCTACGAATTTTATTTCGTCGCAAAAGTCGTCGCAAAATTAGTGATGATTTTGTTTGTCACTATTTTCGTCGTAAATAGCTACGAACTTGGTTTCCGTCCCTATTTTCGTCACAAATTTGCGACGAAAATTATTCGTCACTAATGTTTCGTGGCTAAATAGCTATTTTTTTGTAGTGGTATGTAAGGGTGTTTAGGGTTTCGAGATTCAGATTATTGATTATTGACATTATAGCGATTGATATCGTTTTGAGTTAACAAAGATTGTTCCTCATTTATCAATTTCGATTCTTGCGTTTAGCCTTACTTTCTATAGTTTCGACATCACAATCCTTCACCTGTATAGGATGGGCTTCATCACTTTAGATCCAAAGTTTGAATGTTGGAAAGTTCAAAAATAGAGGCTTTGGGCCTGTTTGGTTCAGGATTTGTAAATGACTTTGGAGCTCTAAAGTCCCTTGGCCAAATGCAGATAGCGTTTGGTTCAATTTTTTGCTCAATTTTGAGAAAATGCAATTACATTTCCAAAGGCCGGCCTTTAGCCCAAAGTAATACTAGAGGTACTTTGAAAAGTTGTATTTCCAAAATGCAATTAATTTTTTTTCTTTTAACTTTGTCACCTCCACCTATCGCTACCCGTTGCCGTCACCGCCCGCCGCTGCCCACCGACCGCCACTACCGACAACCGTCGTCGCTCGCCGACTGTTGATCGCCGCCCACCGACCGTCGTTGCCCATCAACCTTTGCCTCCGCCAACCATCGCCCGCCGACTGACGCTCGCCGACCGTTGATCGCCGCCCACGGACCGACGGTCCTGGTCCTGTTCGGTCCCGGTCCGGTCCATGGTCCCGAAATTTTGGGGACCGGACTATTGGTCCTGTCCTCGGATTCATGCCGGGACCGGACCGGCCCGGACCATGCACACCCCTAGGTCTCATTTGTTAGGAATGGGCATTTTATACTTTGTCGTGTCGATTTCTGAACCGATCTCGATTCCGCGCTTGTAATACTGCTTAAGCTGTAAATGATATGTGTGATGTCCGTCGAATGTTGTCTGTATCAATACAGGCCTAATGTTTGATCCATATCATATCCTATTCGTTGTACCACTTGATCGACTAGCTGCTGACGTTGCTGAGAATCCTGGTAGGCAGAGATGGTGCTCGCTACCTTGGTTATCGATTACAACATTAGGCGTACAAGGGGCAATGGTATATTCTGTTGAATATTTTGATTTACGTACTAAATTTCCATCATAATTCCCACCTAAATTAGCCTGAACAGGATTAACTAAGTTATTCCCATTGACAATGGACCCGTTATCCTAGGATGTACCACCGGCTTTAGGTCTTTGCAGAATTCTAATCAGGGATGATTACCAAAAAAATCCTCAACATATTACAATTATGTCAATTTGGTCTTAAACCATTTATTTTTTTTACCGATTCAGTCCTAAATATTTTGCAATCATACCAATTCAGTATGTACGATCAATTTTGGCTATCCGGCGAAATAATATTTTAATGTATTTTTTTATTTTTATTCTGTTTTTCATTTTTCTTCTTTTGTTTATTTATTTATGTATTATTTTTTACCTCTTCTTCTTCCTCTAGCTTAGTCGCTGACTAGAGGCGATGGCCAGTGAGCAGGCGAAGCTAGCGGCGAGCCTTGCCAATCCAGATTTGGCGAGGTCTCGGCCGGCCTTGCGCAGCAACGGCGAGGTTGAGATGGAAGGAGGAGGACTCGGGGTCAAGCCCGAACCAGACCTTGGTCGCCAACCTCGAGAAGAACTCATGCTTTAGAGCCGAAGTAGAGTTGTCAACATGGGTGTTGTTCGCTTTTCCCCATGAAATAGATATTGGGAAAATAACTTCGAATGTGATGAACAATAGAATTAGACTTTGAGGCGTGTAAGACACTCTCTTTAAGGATTTATTTGCCCCACAATGTTGCTAATGGTCTCGGCAAATATTCTCCAGGATACAACAAAGTCTTACGAGAATAGCAGATAGCAATTCTGATATATCTCCAGGATCTCTCAAGGGAAACAATCGGAAACTATGGCTGTGTATCTTTTGAGAAAACGAAAAACTTGAAGTTCAGAAGCAGTGTCAGAAAATTGAACAAATCACTCAATATATAAAACTTGAAAGAAGACAACTCTTCATGTCTCAAAAGGCATCATTCAATCACAACTATTCGTTTCCAAAAGTTGTTAATTTCAGACACCACTTCGTGTCTGAAGTGCAGTTAATTTGGACACAACTCTTCGTTGTCCAAAAAATTAGTTTATTCGGACACAACTTTTCATTCTCAAAAGGCATCATTCAATCAACTAAGTGCGCCTAATAATTACGCCAAAATCGCGCAATTACACGCGCACCCGCACGCGGGTATGGTGGGGACTAACCCATTTACCCATTTCTCTTTATTTGAAAAGTTATAACAGCCTTCCAATTAATAAATAGACTTTCTCTCTCCTTTGCATCCTATGTGGGATACAAAAAAGGCACTATTTTGTTTTGTTTTTCTAACAAACAACAACAATCCCCCACTTTGTAAAATAAATTTGTAAAATAAAATTTCTCAAAAATACAGCCAAAATTTCCATGAGATCAATATACATACGTGAATGTCTCTTTCGAGTTAAACCTTCACTTAGTGCAAGTATCTCAAAACTCTATCAGAGTGACAAATAGCTGCTGGCTTTAAATTTGCTACTCTATATAATAGAATCGGACATACCGCACATATACGAATCTCTTGTCTCAACGAGAAGTTCATATTTACTCAGCACTATTATGGCCTTGTGCTTGTACCTGTTTCATGAGCTCTCTAAAAAGCAACCCCAACTTTCGTAAGAAGCGGCACCATTTCTAAGCCCATATAGGTGAAGTATTACCACGTGTTTCTGTTACTAATAAACACGTTACTAAGTCATATTATACTTCATTAAGAGTATAACTCAACCTCTTAACTGTAACAGACAATACTGACTTCTCATGTCCGGGCTAATGCCAGTATAAAATAATCACTTTCAGTAACTTGTTTTTACCCATTAAACCTTGTAACTAGTGACATGCTAGTATTAGGTCGGGTTACCATTACTGGAGATTTTAAATAAAGGGTTTCAGCCCCATTTCATTTGAGGTCACCTTTACCACATCTCTAGATAGAGCCTTTGTAAAGGGATCGGCTAGATTCTTGCTTGACCTCACGTAAACAATTGTTATGGTACCATTCTGAATCAATTGTTTCACGTACTCATGTATAAGACTGATATGTCTAGACTTTCCATTATAAGTGCTACTATAAGCTCTTGCTAACGTAGCCTGACTATCACAATGAATGGAAATGGGAGGCATAGGATTGGGCCATAGTTTAATGTCCAACAGCAAATTTCTAATCCACTCAGCCTCTTTTCCAGTTGCCGCTAAAGCAATGAATTCCGATTCCATAGTTGAGTGAGTTATGCATGTCTGTTTCTTGCTCGCCCAAGATACAGCACATCCACCTAAAGTAAAGATCCATCCATAAGTGGAATATTTATCTCCCACACTAGAAATCCAACTAGCATCGGTGTATCCTTCTAATACTGCCGGATAATTATTATAGAATAATCCCAAATTTTTAGTTCTCTTAAGATAACAAAAAATTCTTGTAATGGCATTCCAATGTTCTATATTTGGATTACTAGTATATCTACTCAACTTACATACGAAAAAAGCAATATCAGGTCTAGTACAATGCATCGCATACATCAAAGACCCTATAGCACTAGCATATTCAAGTTGTGCTATTACTCTACCAATATTGTAATTCAATTTACTACTGGGATCAAACGGAGTAGTCACTTCTTTGAAACCAAGATGTTTAAATTTACTTAACATTTTCTCAATATAATGACATTGGTTCAAAGAATAACCCCAACTATGTTTTTTAACTTTAATACCTAAGATAGTACTACTTCTCCCAAATCTTTCATTTTAAAATTTGAAGTTAGATACTTCTTAGTCTCAATGATTCCAGTCATATTAGTTCCAAAGATAAGCATATCATCAACGTATAGACAAACTAGAACACCATAGTCTTTAGTGAATTTAGAATAAATACACTTATCAGCGCTATTATGCTTGAAACCATTGGATAAAATGACTGAATCAAATTTCTCATGCCACTGCTTCGGTGCTTGCTTAAGCCCATAAAGAGATTTAACCAATTTACATACTTTCTCCTCATTTCCAGGAAGAACAAAATCCTCTGGTTGTTCTATGTAAATTTACTCATTTAAATCTCCATTTAAGAAGGCAGTTTTGACATCCATTTGATGAACACAGAGATCGTAAATGGATGCTAGAGCAAAAAGAATTCGAATAGATGTTATACGTGCTATAGGAGCATAAGTATCAAAATAATATATTCCTTCTTTTTGTCTATATCCCTTAGCCACTAACCTAGCCTTAAAGGCTTGGATAGTACCATCATAATTGTATTTTCTTCTGAATACCCATTTGCACCCAATTGGTTTAGATCCTTTTGGTAAGTCTGCTAATACCCAAGTATTGTTGGACATGATCGAGTCCATTTCATCATCTATAGCTTCTTTCCAAAAAGAAGCATCTCTAGAAGACATAACATCACTAAAACTTTTAGGATCGTCTTCTAAATTTAATACTAAAAGGTATTTATTTACCACTTTATTGTCTCTGTCTCCTTCAACGAGGAAAACATGGGTAATAAAATTTGGACCAAAATCCTTTGATTTTCTTGCTCTGGTACTTCTCCTTGGTTCAATCACGTCATCAGAATCATTTGTTATTTTCTTATGAGAATCTACGTATGTTTCTATAGGTTCTGAATTATTCGTATCTTGCGTTTGAGCATTATTCTCAAAATTTTCAGAATCCGTAGAATATTTATTCTCAAAGAATTCGACATCTCTTGACTCTACAATGACATTTGAATCTAAATCAAGAAGCCTATATGCTTTGCTATTTTCCGCATACCCAAGAAATACACTTTTCATGGCTCTAAGACCAAGTTTTGTTCTCTTAGGATCTGGTACTCGGTAGTATGCCAAACGCCCCCACACTTTAAGATGTGACAAGTTCGGTTTTCTACCTTTCAAAACTTCATATGGACTAATGTTATTTTTCTTGGATGGTATTCTGTTATGAATATAACATGCAGTAAGCAATGCTTCACCCCATAAATTAATTGGTAGCTTTGAATTAGAAAGCATACAATTAATCATTTCTCCAAGAGATCTATTTTTTCTTTCAGCCAAACCATTCTGCTGTGGAGTATATGGTGCTGAAGTTTGATGAATAATACCATGTTCTTCACAAAAGGCTGCAAATTCGTTTAGGAAATATTCTCCGCCTCTATCTGAACGTAGAACTTTAATTTTCCTTTCTAATTGATTTTTCACTTCAGCCTTATATTTCTTAAACATAGTAAACGCCTCATCTTTTGATCTTAGGAGATAGACATATAAATATCTACTGCAGTCATCCACAAAGGTAATGAAATACCTTTTGCCACCACGTGTTAACATGCCATTGAATTCACATATATCGCTATGTACCAAATCTAATAAATTCGAATTTCTACTAACATTAGGAAATGGTCTTTTTGTCAATTTAGACTTAGCACATATTTCACATTTGTCTAATTCACCATCAAAACTTATCAAATCTGATTTTTTCATATTCTTTAAATAGCGAAAATTTAAATCGCGCAATTACACGCGGGTATGGTGGGGACTAGCCCATTTACCCATTTCTCTTTATTTGAAAAGCTATAACAGCCTTCCAATTAATAAAGAGACTTTCTCTCTCCCTTGCATCCTATATGGGATACAAAAAATGCACTATTTTGTTTTGTTTTTCAAACAAACAACAACAATAGAGTTGTCAACTCTCCATGGATTTTGCAGCACAAACCCAACCAGCAACTCAAAACTTCTCTGTATGTGATCAAAGAGCTAAAGCAGATCAAATGGAAGAAGACCCCAACTTTGATTAGACCTGAGGTGGCGGGGCTTGGCCTCATGCAGCCATGGAGAAGCTGGCTGAGACCTCGCTAGATATGGGCTGGCGAGGCTCGGCCTTGCGTAGCCACGGCAAGGCGAGCCTCGCCACGAACTTTGCCTGCTCGTCGGTCATCGCCTCTGCCCAATTGCTGGCCAGAGTAAGAAAAAGAGGGAAGAAAAAAAAATATTATGTCGCCGGACGGCAAACGTTAGTCACGTCTATATCAACTCCGACCGATCAAAATTTACCGGATGGACTGAATTGGCACAATTGTAAAACGTTTAGAACTGAATTGAAAAAAAAAAGATTAAATTGGCACAATAATAATATGTTTAGGATATTTTTGGCAATTTTCCCAATCAGGAGTGGAGGTGGAATTACCTCACCTCTTGTGTCAAAAGCAACTTGAGCAGCGAGCAGGCGTCGATGAAGGAACATACATGATAGGCGTAGGATCTCCTCGTATCTAGATTGACTGGCTTGACGATCCAGATTTAGATTGACTGGCTTGACGTTGGTAATTATCGGCTTAATCGTGTGATTAGTCGGGTGGTTCCGTTGTTCTCTCAACATCGTTCTCATGGTAGCCAATAATAGTATAGAGCTTGGCTGCAACTGCCTTCTCGGTTCCTCGGTGTGTTGCCATGGGATATGAAGTTATGAACACTCTACCTTTATCTTGTTCCGTCACCGGCTGAGCAGTCAATGACTCAGAACGTCTTGTCGTAGCCAGTCCTGTCTTGTCATTGCTAGGTTGTTATGGCTGGTTGTGCCGCCAGTATTGTCAAAAAAACCAGTTGATTCCTTGTCAGGACCATTGTGCTTTCTCAAATCAACCATCGTCATCCGGTCAGGCGTACCAGAAATATGTTTGGCCGGAACTAACTTCATGATGAAATTATCTTTCATCGAAGACCGTTCTTTGATTTTGTTAGGAGAGACAAGTTCTGTAGCGATTTCGGACATGAAATATCATAGGTAGACAAGGGAATGATCACTTCATACAGAACCGAAAATTGTGCCGAAATTTAATCGACGACAAAGCCCAAAAGCGTAAAGATGCAACATTGGAATTCACTCGACGATGAGGCACCCATTAAGTGCAACAAAAATACACGCCAAAATTTAATAGTGCTTATGACATAACCGCTCGAGAGGAGTTCTTCAAATTTAGCCATGTTTCCATGTCTCTGAGAATCCCATCATATGTTCTCATGAAGATCTTATTTTCAGGTGGTTGCTCCTTTAAAATCACGCATTGCAGCTTGCCGGCTTAACTTTATCTCTTCTCCATGACTTCTCGACTCCATTACTCTTTCCACGCGCGATTTCAAATTAGAATAGGGATAAGTTCACTAGAACTCCTACAAACTTGTCACGAAATTACAATCATATCCTAAAACTTATCAAATTGATGCAATCTAAGTCTTTTTGCTAACACCGTCAAGTTATAGGAAAATGCTATGATGGCTTTTTTAAAATTATTTTCTTTCTCATCGGTGAATTTTTTAAAATTATTTTCTTTTCTCAAGTGGTTTTTTTAATTATTTCCTTCTTTCAATTTGATTTAAATTGGATTTTAAAAAAATATAAAAAGTTAAAATTTTATTTAAAAAATTGGAAAAAAAGAGAGAATGGTGTGGGCTCGTGGGCGCCGCCACCGCCACTCCTCATCGTCCGAGAGGCCGCCCGAGGTTGCCGGCCTTGGGTGAGGGGGGCTACCTCGCCAGTTTCAGCGAAGGCCTCACTGGTCGTCGCATGGGGCCAGGAGGCCTACCTAGGTCTGCCTCCCTCGGATTTGGGCGACGCCAGCCATCGCTAGGCCTAAGCCAGGGCTGACGACCCTCGCTAGGCCGAGGCAAGTCTTCGCCAGACCCAGGCGATGCCCAGCAAGGCTCGCCTTGGTTGGCGCCCATCTCTAGGCTGGGTGCCCAGATCTAAGCGAGGCAGATCTAGGCAGGCCTCGCCAGCCTCAGGCGATGGTCGGCAAGAGCTGGGTCTGGCGAGCCGGCCACCCTCGCCATGGCTCCGTTGGCCCCTCCGATAATGAGGAACTATGGCGCCAGTAACCACAAGCCCCCATTTCATTTTTTTTTTCATTTTTTATAAAAGGCATTAAAAATAAAATATAAACAAATAGATAATAAAAAAATGCCACTCAAGAAAAGAAAAATAATTTTAAAAAGTCACCTAGAAGAGAGAAAATAATTTTAAAAAAATGCCATGTCGGCATGTTGCGTTAGACAAATTAACGGTGTTAATGGATGGACTCGATTGCACTAATTTGACAAGTTTTAGGATATAATTGCACTTTTTGAAAGTTTTAAGACTCATTTACAGTTTTGAGTCAAGTTTAAAGATTTCTAGTGTACTTATTCTAAGTATTTATAGTTGGTAATACACCACTGTTCTTTTAGCGTTTCTATTTCTACTCCTACGTACATATCGCCACTCTTCAACCTAGACCCGCACCATGATAAGATCTGAGACATGAGTTTAGCTGGAATTAACTTCATGGTGAAATGCGTTTCATCGAAAGTCGTTCTTCAATTTTTATTAGAAGAGAAAATTAGTTATGTGGCGATTTCGAACAGGAAAATCTTAAGTAGACAAAGAAATGATAACTTCACTTCATATGGATCCGAATGTATATAAATTGTATTGGAATTTAATCGACAACAAAGCCTGAAAACGTAAAGATGCAACGTTGGAATTCACTCGACGACGAGGCACCCACAAAGTACAACAAAAATAGACGTCGAAATTGATCGATGACACGAGTTTGGGAACGGTAAATATACAGTGCGGGAATTGAAAAATAACACTTTTTTTTGTTTGTGGGCAGGGGGCTCTCCAGCAGTTAGACGTCGAAATTTGTCGACACGCGAGTTTGGGAACTATCTTCTTCACGATCTTCTCGACTTCATTGGTCTGTCCATGCGCGATTTCAAATTAGAATAGAGATAAAAGTTCACTAAAAGTCCTAAAACTTATCACGAAAGTGCAATTAAATCCTAAAATTTTTAAAAAGTACAATCAAGTCTTAGAACTTATCAAATTAGTGCAATTAAGTCTTTCCGTTAATACCGTTAATCTAACGGGATATGCTTTACATTATTTTTTTTCTCTCTTAGGTTGCTTTTTAAAATTATTTTGTTCTCTTAAGTGACATTTTTTATTATTATTTCCTTCTTTAATTTTTATTTAAATTGGATTAAAAAATAAACTGCTAGAATTTTATTTAATAAAAAAATGAAAAAAAAAGAGAGAGAATGGTGAGGACTCATGGGTGCAGTCGCCACCACTCCTCATTGTCCGAGGGGCCACTGGAGGTTGCTAGCCCTAGGTGAGGGGGGACCGCCTTGCCAGCCTCCGCAAACGCCATGCCGGCGTTGCATGGGGCTGGTGAGGCCTACCCAGTTTTGCTTCAACCAAATTTGGGCGACCCTAGCCATCGCAAGGCCCTAACGAGGCCGGCAATGCTTGCCCCGTTCGGTGTCGCCTAGGTCTGGGCTGGGTGCCTAGATCTGGGCAAGGCAGACCTGGGCAGGCCTTAATCGGCCCCAAGCGACAGTCGATGAGGCCTCAGCTAGGGCTGGTGAGCCGGCCACCCTCGCTCAGGGCTCCTTTGGCCCCACTAACGATGAGGAATGGTGGGGTCGGCACCCACGAGCCCCCTCTCTCTCTCTCTCAATTTTCTTTTTAAATAAAAGGCATTAAAATATAAAGAAGGAAATAATTAAAGATTGCCACTTAAGAAAAGAAAACAACTTTAAAAGCCACCTAGGAGAGAAAAAATAATTAAAATTGTCACGTCAGCATTTTGCGTCAGGCAAATTGACGGTATTAACGGATAGACTCGATTGCACCAATTTGATAAATTTTAGGACTTAATTACACTTTTTGAAAGTTTTAGGACTCGTTTTACACTTTCGAGATAAGTTTTATGATTTTTAGTGCACTCATCCCTGTGTTTATATTTGGTAATACACGACCGTTCCTTTAGCATTACTGTTCTTAACTTCTTACTCCTACGTACTTGTCTACACTGTTCAACCTAGACCCACACCATGATAAGATCTGAGACATGAGGTTCCTCGTTGGGGTCGAACTTGAAAATGAGTTTGGAATATGATCTCTCATGATGATTTGAACTCTCTCTCTCTCTCTCTCTCTCTCTCCACACGTCGTGTGGCTCGTTTTCCTTTCGCTAATTCTACTCCACTGGGGTTTGAATGGTTGGTTTACTCATTTTTAGACTTCTAGTTCAGTGGAAATTAGGATTCGTGGATCGCGTGTTTAGCCTCATGATCAGTCATCGCGATCTCTTATTTTGTCTTTTCCCTCCTTTTGCCCCCACATTCATATCTCCTCAGAACTTTTGCTTGCTTGCGCTCTCTATCTCTCTCTCTCTCGATCTCGACAACGTGACCAATCAGTAAGCTTTTTTCCGCGAACGATGTAAATGATACCTGAGCTTTAATTCAATGCGCAATATGATACTTGAACTTTAAATTTATTCAATATTATTCCTGAATTTTAGCACAATTTACAATATTATCCCTGAACTTTAATTAATTTATTCAATTTGATCGCCGAACTCCCCAGACTGTATGAAATATTCAATATCGTCATTGAACTTGTCCAGGGTCAAAATTGGACATGTACAAAAAAAAAATTCAAAAATCATATTAAATAAATTAAAAATTCAAGGACGACGTTGCACATTGAGCTAAAGTTGAGGGATCACATTAAATAAATTTAAAGTTTAAAATCACGTTGCATAGTAAATTAAAATTTATGAATTATTTGTGTCATTATTCCGCTTTTACCAGATAAGCCCCTTATTCTTGGATAATTAGGAAATAAAGAGAACGAATTTTTCCAAGCCGCTCGTTGAAATGGGGAACACAGCAAACCATTTGCCAGAACTAAAGTACCGTCCGACCCCTCATCCACTTTTGTTGACAAGTGTCAATCAAACAAGCACTGCACAAGGTTGTTGTGACATTAATAATTTTAAAATAATAATAATAATAAGAGAAAATTTCGTTTAAGGGCCTTCTCCTTTTTTCAAATAAGGGCCCCAACTTAACATTATTTCAATTGAGGGCCTATAATAGCATAGTGTGTTTCAAATAAGGACCTAAAGTGACAATTGAGTTTCAAAAAAAAGTCTGACCTAAAGGGTAATTTTGTCATTTTCGTTTTGATTTATTTATTTCCCCTATTTTATCCTTTTTTTGCTTTTAAAAATTAAAAAAAAAAGGCCTCACACAGGCAGCCAAGTTTACTGTTCTTCTTCCTCCCAATCCCAATACTGTCTTATTTCGTCCATGACATGTTGAAGATGACGATGCCCATGAACGAAAGTTGATCCAGAGGGGACGGGCTTCCGGCGAAGGTCGCCTCCGCGGCCGCTGGCGAGGGTGAGTCTGTCGAGGCACGACCTCACCTTGGTTGCGTGAGGTCGTGCCTCGCCATCGCCCGGCCAGCCTCGTCCAGCGATGGCGAGGTTGCGCCTTGCCAGATCTGGGCTGGCGAGGCACAGCCTCGCGCAGCCACGACAATAGTCCCTGTACCAGATGCCCGAGGATGAAGGAGCAGCCACGACGACAAAGGCGAAGGAGGAGAGGGGTGTCTCAGCCCGCCTCGTCCAGCGACAGCAAGGCCGAGCTTCACTGGCCTAGATCTAGCGAGGCTTGGCCTTACCATCGACACTCGAATTGCCGTCTCTGTCGCTCCGACCGTCACGGCTCTGGACTCAAAGAGTGAACACACACACACACTCTCTCTGCTTCATGGGTTTCGGTTCCTCGGTTATTGACGGATATCGGGTATCATTGATGAATATCAAGAGATATCCTTGATTAGTCCTGATTGATTTGTCTAACGTTATAATATATTGTTACCTTCTTTGTTACTCAGATAAAGCCTATAAATAGGCTCCTCATGTACTCATTTCAATATATCGAAATATATGAGTTTCTTATTCCTCTCTCCCGCTTTATATTTCTCAAGTTGGTATCAGAGCCTTCGTTCCTGAGGCAACCCTAGTGCACCGGGTGCACATCACACCCGGTGCACCCCAGAAATTCCCAATTCTATTTTTTCGCTTTTTCATTCTCAACTTCGTCAAATAAATCCATCCATCTCACTCGGCAGTGTTCATTGGAGTGCTTCATTCCGTCTGAGTAGATGCCCCTACAGTGATTGTGTCACGACGTCGGCGACGCGTCGCCAAGTCGAGCTTTCTTTTTCATGGAGGTATTTTTCGACGCCGCGAAGACGCGACTTCGCACAGTAACCTTTGCTCAGCAGTGCCTGGCTAATCCGCTTGCTATAGCCACGCTAGCCGTATCGGCCGCGTTTGTTCAGTTACTGTCCCGGCAGCAAAGTCGACCGCAAAGGACGCATGATGTTCGGCTCAATTGCCTTCGATTCTCGACTTTTCACTTCTTGTTTTGAGAAGCCGACATTATCATCAGACTCGCCGCCTCAGACCAGCCATATGCCTCACACATCGCACATTGTGGATCCATCAAGCCTGATGACATGCAACGTGTTGGAGCACTGTTAGAGATTGATTCAAACTCAAATGACTTAGTCACATTGAGTTTGAAGGGGGATGTTAGAGATTATTAGCATATATCGGAGATATTCTGGATGCTAAAGATATTGACGGATATCGGGTATCATTGATGAATATCAGGAGATATCCTTGATTAGTCCTGATTGATTTGTCTAACGTTATAATATATTGTTACCTTCTTTGTTACTCAGATAAAACCTATAAATAGGCTCCTCATGTACTCATTTCAATATATCGAAATATATGAGTTTCTTATTCCTCTCTCCCGCTTTATATTTTTCAAGTAAATTGTTAGGATGTGCATGTGTGAGTTGTGTTAGAAGAGTCCAACATTGGAGAATTAATGTGGTGTTGAGCACTTAATATATCTAAGTTGGCCCATAACTCATTAGTTTAAGCTTTTGAGTTAAGGTAGGTTTGACTGGATATGTTAACGGGCTCGGACATGGGCTCCATCTTGGATATCTCCCCGAAAGAAGGTATCGGACCTCTGCTGCGCACTCCCATAAAATGGTATCAGAGGCAGTTGTTATTCCTTTCCGTGTATGTGGGCCCACTCACATTCGTTAATTTCCACGTACAGATTGCTTGCACGTGAGAGGGGGTGTTGAAGTGTAGATTGCTTGCACATTGTTGTTGTCTCACATAGCTTGTGAATGAATGTTGTATGCTCTTTATATTCATGTGGTCTCCCTCCACCTAATAGCTTAAGTTATTGGGTTGGACTTTCTAACATGGTATCAGAGCCAGTTGTTATTCCTTTCCGTGTATGTGGGCCCACTCCCATTCGTTAATTTTCACGTGCAGATTGCTTGCACGTGAGAGGGGGTGTTGAAGTGCAGATTGCTTGCACATTGTTGTTGTCTCACATAGCTTGTGAATGAGTGTTGTATGCTCTTTATATTCATGTGGTCTCCCTCCACCTAATAGCTTAAGTTATTGGGTTGGACTTTCTAACAGACCGGTCGACAATGCCTCGTCCTTTGGACCAGTTCTAATCGGTTCCTCATGTGATTGATTGTTGCACCTGATGTTTCTGGTTTGCTTGAGAATCGTACGATAGAGGGCTTGTGATTTCCTTGAGATATGCAGACTTCGCTCTTAGAAACATCGGATTCAAGCGTTTCTAAGAGCGAGGAGTGGTCTTCCATCTTGGAACAAAATCTGCTAAATCTTTTCCAACGCAGAACTTCCCTTTCTCGTTTCAGGCGCAAGACACAACAGGAGGAAGAAGGGGAAGAATGTTAGGTTTGGGGAAAAAGTCACAAAAATAAAATGACTAAAATGCCCTTCATTAGGCCCTTGTTTGAACAAAAAAGACATTTCAGGCCCTTGTTTGAAACAGTATTAAGTTGGGGCCCTTTTTTAAAAAAAAGGTGAACGAAAATTTTCCTAATAATAATGATAATAAAAGTTCTGGGATCCTCTGACATTACATGTAAGACCATAAAGAGAACACTTCCACTTGAATTGCAAGAGAAACACCAGGGGATGGAGGATTCGAGTGAACCCCTGCAGATGCAACCACATTGCCTGGTTCTATCGTACCCAACCTAAGGCCACATCAACCCCATGCTCCAATTCTCCAAGCGTCTGCTCCACAACGGAGTCAAAGTCACTCTTGTCACCACCAAATCCATGTCCAAAACCCTGCATGGATCCCCCTCATCATGCACCTCGATTGCCCTCGAGGCGATCTCCGACGGCTTCGACATCGGCGGCATTGGGGCCGCGGAGAGCCCCGAATCCTACATCGAGCGCTTCTGGAAGGTCGGACCCGAGACCCTGAGCGAGCTGGTCGAGAGGCTCATCTCCGGCGGCCCACCCCCGACTTGCATCGTCTACGACTCGTTCTTACCTTGGGCTGTTGACGTGGCCCGAAAATTCGGGCTTGTTGGGGCTGCTTTCTTCACCATGTCTTGTGGTGTGAACAGTGTGTTTTACCACTGCCAAAAGGGATGGCTTGAAGTTCCTGTTAAGAAGCAGGTCTTGCTTCCGGGAATGCCTCCTCTTGAGCCTCAAGATATGCCATCTTTCGTGCGTGATGTGGGGTCATATCCAGCTTTCGCTGGCATGCTTGTGAACCAGTTCTCCAATCTTGACAAAGTGGACTGGGTGCTTTGCAATTCAATGTATAAACTTGAACAAGAAGTAAGTCCACTAGAACCTGAAGAATACGACCATTTTCTAGTTGGGTGCACTTTAATAGTTTACTGACAACATATAACTTTTTGTGGCATGTGCTGTATTGTATATCATGCATACGTCAAGTACTCATTCAATTATTTGACTTTAGGATTGTCAATGTTGACACATGAATCCTCCGACTTGATCTTTCAAGCATTCAACGAGAACTTCCTTCTTCTTCTTCTTCTTTGTAGGTTGCGGACTGGTTCATGAAGATCTTGCCGTTCAGGACCATAGGGCCAACAGTACCATCCACCTATTTAGACAACAGGCTTGAACAAGACAGAGAATACGGCTTCAGCATCTTCCAACCGGACCATGACACCACCATGACATGGCTCAGCACAAAATTGTTGGAGGTTAGGGTTTGAGTGAGTAGAAAGAGTTTTGCCTGCTTGAAGTATTACACCAAGAGACGTCTAGTTTGGAACGCTCAACAGTGTTACCTCCAGCGTAGGAAACCCTAGAGTTATGTGCAAGCTCTTGGGCTCCAGCCCATTTGGACCCAAATAACCATGCTTTTACCTATTGGGCTTGTATGTGAACATATTATCTGGACTATATTAATAATATATCCAACAATCTCCTCCTATGTTCACCATATAACACAATCCAATACGGTTGTCAGTGTAATGTTTAAACAAATATGAATCATCCACAGTCTGTCCAAGATAATCAACTCGGATCGATATAAGAGTTTTAATAGTAAAATATTAAACTCAATCATCATTTGAAATCAAAATAAGTGAATCATCCTTACTATGAATCTGTTCACAATCAACATATGCATAATAGTCAAGTATAAGTAGGCCATTCAAAATAGTCCAAGGCCTTACAAATATAAGAAACTAACATAATCATGTTCACAAAATAGAGATATCAAAACGTAAGTCTCAAGTAAATGGACTCCATTAAAATGGGCAATAGCAGGTGAACTGTCAAGTCCCCACACGCTCTAAATAATAAATATTCATTCACCAAGTAGGTCATCCTGATCAAGATCCTGCTTATTAAGCTCTCATCCATCTCTGTCATTCCCTGTAGAATGTCAAATATGAATTTCATATTATCATGAATTCAATCATTTGAATAGTCTACTAAAAGTGTCTAGTTCTACTAAAAGAACTTAGCATTATAATATCAGGCAGAGAAGAACATATATTAATGTCATAAAGCATCATAATATAATGTTCATAATCATCAAGCCAGTTTCATAAATCATGAACAAGGCCTAAACAGTTTAATTTACAAAGACCATCAACTTAAGTTTATTTATAAGAGAATAACCATTGTCTAGTTTCAAAGAACACGACCAATAGTCAACTCACTTACAATAACCTAGTCACGTAATATCATGTTTCAATTAAGAATAAGATCAACAGGCTTCTTAAGCAAACAACTATTTCTATGTTTCAATTTGGAATGTCACAATTACTAATTCCTTAAAGTCAAATAATCTAGCATCAAATTTGGAATGAGATCATTTAACCAAAAGGATAGTCCAACCTAGTTGGATTGTATCATCAAGTTTGGAATGACACAAGCTTCCCAGATAGAACCTTTGAATTAGGTTAAAGTCATCTTCATCAAGTTTGGAAAGAGACAACTCACCCTTTTCAAATTTATCAGCAACCATGAACATCGATGAAACACATAAACTGTGCTTATCATTTTGGCCAACAAAAGAAGATTCGAAAATTCAAAACACACAACTAGAAGGTAAGTAAATGGTAATTAAGACTTGTCTACACAGTCTTTAACCCCATTTCCCCCACTGTTTTAAATAATCGATCTTTAGGCAAACCTTTTGTGAGAGCATCGGCCAAGTTATCCTTCGATCTCACATCGATCAAGGTGATAACTCCCTGTTCTCTCAGATAATTCAACAACGCATGTCTCAGTCTCAGTCTCACATGTCTTCTCTTTGAATTAAAGAGAGCATTCTTGACGACTTGGACAGCTGCTTGATTATCACAGAACAGGCTTAAGGAATTAATCTTTAGCCGAGTCAAAGGAATATCCATAATCAGATTCTTTATCCACTCTGCCTCTTCGCCGGCTGAAGCTAAAGCAAAAAGTTCTGATTCCATAGACGACAATGCAATACAAGTCTGTCTTTTGGATTTCCAAGTAATAGCAGCTCCACCCAACGTGAATACATATCCACTTGTGGACTTACTATTTCCAATCTCTGAGCACCATGAGGCATCAGAATATCCATCCACAGTTGGAGGAAAACCAGAGTAACGTAGAGCATAATCTTTAGTACCTTTAAGGTATCTCATTAGCCTACTGATGGCATCCCAATGCTCTTTACTAGGATTACTAGTGAAACGACTCAGCATGCTAACTGTAAAAGCTATGTCAGGTCTAGTGCAACTCATAGCATACATGAGACTACCAATCAGTTTCGAGTACTTTAATTGATCCACGCTGGTCCCTTCATTGGGACTCAGTTTTTTATTATAATCACATGGTGTCTCAATCGGTTTACACTCACTATATCCCCAGGTAGAAAGTAGCTGTTCAATATAATGAGCCTGGCTAAGGGAGGTGACTTGCCTTTCAAAGCTTACTTTCATACCAAGAATGGTATTAGCAATACCAAGATCTTTCATGTCAAATTCTTTAGCTAAAGTAGCTTTCACGTCACTCACTACAGAATGATCGGAGCCAAGAATTAACATGTCATCAACATACAAGCAAATGATGACTATCTTATTTGACATAGAACGATGGTAAATGCATTTATCTGAGTAACTAGACTGGAAGCCATAACTCTTTTCCACTTTGTCAAACTTAAGATGCCACATCTTAGGTGCTTGTTTAAGACCATACAAAGATTTGTTCAATTTACAAACTTTGTCCTCAAGGCCTTTCATGATATAACCTTCCGGTTGTTCCATGTAAATTTCCTCATTTAACTCTCCATTTAGGAAAGCTGTTTTTACATCCATTTGATGCACTACAAAGTGTTCAATAGACGCCAAAGCAAGAATAATTCTTATAGTTGATAGATGACACACAGGTGAATATACATCAAAATAGTCTATTCCACTCTGCTGTTTATAGCCTTTAGCTACTAAACGTGCTTTGTATCTGGCTATTGATCCATCACTATTCAGTTTCTTCTTCAATACCCACTTACAGCCTATAGCCTTAGCCCCTTTTGGCAAATTGACTAGCTGCCAAGTGTGGTTCTGTAGCAGAGAGCTAATTTCATCATCTATAGCTTCTACCCAAAGTAGAGATTCCCTAGATCTCATTGCTTCTTGATAGGAGAATGGATCATCCTCTAGATGGTAAGTAACAAAGTTTTCACCAAAACGTTTGGGAACTCTCTCTCTTATAGATACTCTAACCGGAACTAGTTTAATAGCCAGCTGTGTGGAATTAGTGCCAGAAGGACCTGCTTCAAATTCTACAGGAGACTCTGAAATCATATCTGTAGATCCATAAACATTCAAGCCATGATCTCTAAGAAACTTGTTCTCGAAGAATTCTGCATCTCTAGATTCTATCACCGTGTTAGTAGATAGATCCAAAAATCTATTTGCAGCACTATCTTCTGCACTACCTAGATATACACAAGTAATTGTTCTAGGTCCCACCTTAGGTCTTTTAGGATCTTGTATTCTAACATAAGCAACACAGCCCCAAGTCTTAAGAGTATCATATCTACAAGGATGCTTATGCCATATCTCATAAGGTGTCATAGATAACTTAGAGTGTGGCAACCTGTTTAAGATGTGATTAACAGTTAGAACTGCTTCTCCCCAGTAGGAGGAAGGCATGCCAGCTGTAAGTAACATGGAATTTAGCATTTCAGTTAACGTTCTATTCTTACGCTCGGCAACACCATTTGATTGGGGTGAGTAAGGAGCAGTGGTTTCAAGTATTATCCCATCTGAAGCACAAAATTCCTTGAACCCTGTCATTGTATATTCATCTCCTCTATCACTCATAAACCTCTTAATTTTTAAGTTGAGTTGATTTTCTACTCTAGACTTGAAAATCTTAAACTTTTCAAAAGCTTCATCTTTCGATTTCAATAAATAAACATGACAATATCTAGAAAAATCGTCTATGAATGTTATTAAATACTTCCGACCACCTCTAGTAACGTAATTTCTAAAGTCGCAAAGGTCAGAATGTATTAGCTCAAGAAGTTGTGTGCTTTTAGAAACCGACTTAAAAGGTTTTCTAGTGATATTAGCCTGTGCACACACTTCACATTTGTCAAATCGAATAGAAGTATCCAATGGAATGTTGTGAGTTTTAGCTAGATGTTGCATTTTCCTGTAGTTCACATATCCAAGTCTGTTGTGTAACAACTTTGGATCAATCAAAGTAGAGCTCACATGATTTATGCTATCAGTATCTAAACTCAACCTATACATACCATTAACCATGAACGCACAACCGAAATAACATGAGTTAACTGATAAAGTTACTCTACCATTCATAGTTGAAAAGGACATACCAGCTTTGTCAAGTAAACTCATAGAAATCAAATTCTTTTTCAGTAAAGGTACTACTCTAACATGTTCAGAGTTAGTAATTTACCTGAAGTGCATGATTCACCTCTGTCTCACCACCATTGCAATTTTCCATGGTGTCTTTCACTTCCGTGACATCAGTAAGTAAGTTCTTGTCATTTGCAGCATGACAAGTAGCGCCACTATCCAACCACCACTCAGAAGAGACACTGACCTTTTCATTCTTCATCATTCCAATGAAGGCTTGAGGCTCAGACTCATTAACTAGCATATTAGCCTGTGGTGTGTGGCTCTTTGGCTTCTTTGGTAGCTTACACTCTGCAGCCCAGTGACCCCACTTTCCACAGTTATGGCACTTGCCCTTCTTCTTCCTTTTGGAGATAGTCTTTTTGACCTCTAACTGAGAAGATGATTCACCTTTTGGTGACTTGGATTTTTTCTGAGGTCTATTGAAATGTGAAACAAAGTTGGCAACTGACTTTTGTTGACCTACTTGTTCCAAACTTTTCCTAGTAATATTTTGATCCTCAATGTAAATATACCTCTTTAATTCATCCAGTCCCATCTGTTCTTTCTGTCTATGCATTTCAGTCTTAAAAGAACTCCATTCAGCAGGTAGCTTACTCAACACAAGACCAACAAAGAGATTATCAGACATATCAGAGTTATCCTCTTTCAGCTTGTTCCTCATGTTCTCAAGTTCAATCAACTAAGAGGTGATGCTCGAATTCATATTGAATTTAAAGTCAAAAAACTTCTCCGCTAAGAGAGTTTTAGAGAGCCCCTCTTGTTTTTGGAACTGAGCGTTCAAGTGATCCCATATCTCTTTCTCCGTCTTACACTCACTATACGTCATAGCTAGACGAGGATTTAGAGATGTCAACAAGTAATCTCTACAAAAATCTTCATCTTTGTTCCATTGATATTCATCCACATCTTTAGTGGTAGATGCAAAATCACTTAATACAGTATAGAATATTTCACGTTCTTTCATGCCAAATTGAACGTGCAATTTTCAACCATGAAATTCAGTCACATCAAATGATTGCAGCTTTATAATATCATAGGAACTATGTTTTGCCATTCCAATCAGAGCAAAGAGTTAGAAAGAGTGCACCTTGATGTCCTCGGAGCTCACAAAGTCGAATAACCTCTCTAACTTTGGTCAAATTGCTCTGTAGAAATGGAATTTGCCAAAATAGACCCCAAAAATGAGTCCGGAGCGCCCAAAAACCCTAAGATGGACTGCCTTTGTTGCTGAAAATTCGCCAAAATACGCCCAAAATACGCAAAAATATGCGAAAATATACGGAGCTACAGTACCCACGCGCTACAGTACCCGTATCGCTACAGTACCGCGACGCTACAGTACCGCAAAACTTCCGGCGGCCGTATCTCCTTCATCCGACCTCCGTTCGACGCGATTAACCACTCAAAACGTTCGTATCGACGAGTAGAACGAAACCCAAGTGGTCTCACCCTCTGAAATTGGCTATATTTTCTGGGTTCTTGATTCAAAGATTTCGGCCATCCGAATTTCAAACTCAGATCTCGGCCAAACCAACCGTTGAAATCGAAAATAACTTGTACCTACAAGTTCACCTCGACGAGACCTTCAAGTAGACACCTTGCTTGCTCAAATCCGATACACGAAGATAATACTTCAAGATTGTTGGAGGTTAGGGTTTGAGTGAGTAGAAATGGTTTGCCTGCTTGAAGTATTACACCAAGAGGCGTCTAGTTTGGAACGCTCAACAGTGTTACCTCCAACGTAGGAAACCCTAGAGTTATGTGCAAGCTCTTGGGCTCCAGCCCATTTGGACCAAAATAACCATGCTTTTACCTATTGGGCTTGTATGTGAACATATTATCTGGACCATATTAATAATATATCCAACAGCCTAAAGGGTCAGTTGTGTACGTCTCCTTTGGGAGCATGGCGGAGCTAAAGATCGACCAAATGCACGAGCTAGCAATGGGACTGAGCAGAAGCAACTGCTATTTTCTCTGGGTGGTCAGATCATCAGAAGCACACAAACTCCCACAAGGCTTCGCAGACGGTGCTGAGGCGTCCCAAAAGGGTCTCATCGTGACGTGGTGCCCTCAGCTCGAAGTCCTTCCCCACAAGGCGCTGGGTCTTTTCGTGACGCACTGCGGCTGGAACTCGACCCTGGAGGCGCTCAGCCTGGGGGCGCCGATGCTGGCGATCCCGCAGTGGACGGACCAGGCCACGAACGCCAAGTACATCATGGACGTGTGGGGGATGGGGTTGAGGCCACTGGTGGACGAGGAGAGAGGCGTTGTGAGGAGTGAAGAGATAGAGCACTGCATTCGGAAGGTAATGGAAGGGGAGACAAGGAAGAGGACGAGGGAAAGTGCGGGAAAGTGGAGGAGAATCGCCATAGACGCGGTTGGTGAGGGGGGGGAGTTCCGACAGGAACATTGATGAGTTTGTTGCTAAATTAAGGGGCAAGGCTTAAGGCTAAGGTCGCTACGCTGCGTCTCATGTCTTAGGAAAGAGGAATGAAGTATCTGTTTTTTTCTTTCGTAAATGTCATTTTTCGTTCTTCAGTTGTATCTATGAATTTGTTACCGAAGAACTTCATTAACTGCGCCAAGCATGTTAAGAAACTTGATTACATAGCAAACTTGGAAAAAGTATGAAAAAGTAGAATATGCTATAATCAAAGGTGGTAGTTTAAAATTTTAAATTTCGTCATGTTAATCTAAATTAAGTTGAACAACGTCTGTTGACATCTAAATTTTGATTTTAGGAATTCATTCATTTAAGCATAAAATGAGAGTTATTTATGACTATCGAAAAAATAAATAAATTCTCATGTACAACATATTTATTTTCTGTTAATCATATCATTCGCATTTAGAGTCAATTAATTTTAATTTCGATAGCGGTAAGACCAAACTTAGCTTGAGATTTTCGCCTATAGCTAGAGAGGGTGCTGAATTTTACATATGGGTTTGGGCTCAATTCGAATTTAATTCTGCTCATTTTAGTTTTATGAGGCTTTTAATCAATTGTTCATTTAATTAATTAAAGCCTAATTTGAGATCAGAATCGCGCAAGATGGCCCAAGAAAATCAGAAAATTTGGCCAACCCATGGTGGTACTCCACATGGCTGAAAATTTCTATAAAAAAAAAAATTAAAGGAGAAGGCCCTTAATCTTTAGTTTTTTAATCTTATGGCTATTATCTTGTCTGAAATCTCTTATCTCGACGGCCTGGATTAAATCTTAGAGCTTACCTTAATATTCTCTATATATACCCCTTTTATGCTTAGGGTTTTGGGGGGTTTCACACATTGAGACACATTCAGAAAATAAAAAAAATTCGAGAGAGAAAGAGAGAGATTTTCAGTTCAATCCCGTCGGCTACCCAGCGTAGTTTCGCGCCAATTGACCGTACGTCACCATCCGTGCTCCGATTGACATGGTCTAGGTATCAAAACGTTCAGCATTCAACTATCTATCACTAGCCGCTGACAGTGCCTCGATCCGACATCGTAAGCCTCCCTTCCAATCCTTGTAAATCACGAAGTTTAATCCCGTCAGCAGCCCGATGCAGTTTCGCGCCAATTGACCGTACGTCTCCATCCGTACTCCGATCGACGTGGTCTAGGTATCAAAATGTTCATAATTCGACGATCTATCACTAGTTGCTGATGGCATAACGATTCGATACACGTAGCCTTCCGTCCAAGCCCACGAACTTGCTGCCCTGTTGCTCGTTTTCTAGATCAGTCTATTCATCGTGGAAGTGTTGTCCATCAGGTTTTCCAGCTCAAAATCGGCCTAAGTCTCGTCCAAAAAGTCAAAGTAAGTCTCATATACTTGTTAGCGTTGATTTGTGACGATTTGCATGCCGTTTTGATGTGTTTTTACTACTATTTTTATGTTGTAAACATGCTATTTGATCCGAAAATAAGTTGTTTCTTGCGCGTTTTTGATTTTGCGGGAGCTTAAAGGTAAGTTGATGTCGTTGTTTTGCATGAATTAGTTGATGTTTGCTTTCTGTCATTCGCATAAACCCTAAAAAATTTTCAGGAAAATTCGAAGAGCACGTTTTGCATGTCAAAATCCTAATTTTGTCAGATTTTCGAAAAAAAAAAAGGACTTTAATTGGACTTATTGGTCATGAATTTTAGAATAAAAAAACTCTAAGTCTAAATTAGGAAATTTTATTTCCTAATAGGTAATATATAAATGTTAAAGTTGGATAAACTTATCTGCCGCCATTCGGATACGACCCTCCAACTTGGTAAAAGATGTGAATTTAGCTAATCTGATCTATTGCCTTTTAGATCTGGTTCGCTATATTCCAAGAGCCAATTTTAGATTTACCCTTTTTTTGAAAATTGCAAGAAGATGTGGTTTGACTTGCTTCAATTTATCTGAATTGCAATCTTGGATTACTTGATTGGGTTGATATTCTGTACTAGATTGACATCTCGCTTAATTTAAAATTCCTGATAGACTTAAAAAAAATTTAGTGAGATTTGGTTTCTCATAAAATCATGTCTAATTAAATTTTTAGGAAGATAAACTTATAAAGCTTCTTCAAAACTTTAGGTCAAGAGAATCAAATCAGAATATTCTTAATTAGACCGAAAACTCAAAGAAAAAGGAATAGAAATCAACTCATCGTCGTATGATTTCATGCATATCTCACATCATCTTTACGCATATTTTCAAATCTTATGTCTGCATATCTTGCATATTCGCTTCATGTTTTCGAGCATCATATATTGCATTCCATATTTTCAAAATATCACTTGTATATCTTTAGATGTTTGTTTTGTTTCATGCATCTTATATTGTCGAAAAAAAAAATCTATTCGCTTGAGATCTTGCTCTATCTTTTGCTTGCATCATATTTTTTTCGTGTATCATTTAGTCTTTCATCCATATTTCTGAAAATTAGCATATATCATCCATGCATTCATATTTTCGTATATCTCATTGGTCGTCTTTCACGTTTTAAAAATAACATTTTGCATATCTACATACCGTATAATTTCGCATATCATCTCTTGCATGTTCACATCATTTTTTATAGATATTATATTTATCATGTCATCCGTATGTCATGTAATATCATGTTTAGGACCATGCATTTTAGGCTAGTTAAAATTGATTCACATGTTTAAATCATTTAACCTAAAGTTGCATGTCACTTAGGCTAAATATAGTTTTCGTATCCAATGCAGTCGGCGTGGTAGGATAGCTAGTTGCATGATTTTTGAACGTCATGAGGATATATTGTCTTATGTCATTTTGCATGCACTAATTAGTTAATTAAATTTTGCATATCATTGTTTGTCTCACATTTTTGCATGAGCATATCACCTTGTCATTTATGTAAAATTCATTGTAATTGTAAGCATACATTCATTGCATCCATCTAAATAAGTGAAAACACAAAAAATCACTTCATCATTTTGAATTCAAATCAAACTCAATCAAGTTTGAGTCGTCGATTTACGACATCTTATGGAATTAAGGTACTGAAAGAGCATTAGCTTTAATTAGTTAATGTAATCAAGTCCCCGAATCCACAAATCTCTGGTTCGTAGGAATAAGAATAGTCATCTCTTTATTCTTATTTAGGTTTCTAACCAACCTACCATGAATGGTTAGTAGCGACTCCGAATTCTAAATCATTCTAATTAACCGAAGTTGAGATTTGGTAGGGTTTGGGAGAGTCCGTATTGGATTAGTCATTAAAATTTACCTGATAATCCATTAACCTGGAATTTTTAATTTTTAGGTCGCGACAACGTCATGTTTTTTTTTTGGGTCGAAAAGTAACATCAAATTTTTTTTTGGGTCGAGAGTGACATCAAGTTACCTGATCCCAGAAGTCGTGGAAGATTGTCCATTAAGGTTTAAACCTGTTGTGCGGAAATCAATTCAGTCCTAAACTCTTTAATTTTATCAATTTGATCATAAACTTTTCTCAAAATTTCAATATAGCCACTTTTGTCGATTTTCGTCGGAAATTGCTGAAATGGTGGCGTGCCACATAGGACAGCCGGCAATGACTGGAATGCTACGTGAGTTATTCTAACGATAATTGACAGGAGGGATTACATTAGAGTTTTGCGTAAAGATTTAAGACTAAATCAACAAAACTAAAAAATTCAGGGCTGAAGTAGCATCGGTAGGATAAGTTAAAGACTGATCGGGTGATTTTGCTCGAGAAATCGTCAATGAATACAATTCCGATTTCCTTGGTCACGAAAGCAACGCCCACTGACCAGAAAATACAAAGAAGTGGGTGATTTTGGCCAAATAACATCTTCACCAATACGTGCCAAAATGAGCATAATTATCCATCTATTCTTTTCCTTTATAGTGCGATCGACAATTGGACCCTTCTCTGGCATGTTCAGTCATCTAGCTTCTTCATCAATCTCTTCAGGAAAAATTTGACATTCTATTAAATGCTTTCGGGCTAAGAAGCATTGACACTCTTTCGAGGCCTTCATGTCATGTCGAATGCGTGTCGAACATCGACATTGTCCGACATGTGATCCACATGTGTTAAACATCCGACACGTGGACAACGCTCCAAACACATCGGCGACAGAAGAAGAAACTCATTAATGATACTTTATATATGCATGATAAATTTATCATGTATATATAAAAGTATATATTAATATACAACGTGTCCCAATGTGTCGAAATTCTCTATTTTTTTTTTTTATAAATGATGTGTCGTGTTGCAAGTCGATGTTGGTGATACTTAGCTTTTGGGACATTTATTTAGTATATTTAATCAAAATGATTGCATTTTTATGCACAAAAAAATTACAATTATTAATTTCTCAGAATGTGCTCCAAAAGGAAGCAATTTAAGTTGATGTTCTACTTTCGACCCAAAAAAAAAGTTGATGTTCTACTTATCCAGTTGTTAATAAGGCGATAGATTGTGGTACGTTTGGCAACGATTTTGATCCGTTTTTATACAAAATTTATGTTGCCTGAATATAAATGCGTCTGATAACTATACAAAATTTATGTTCACGGGTATTAATGTGTAATTATATGTATATTTGGGTATTTCTGTAATTGTTTTTATTTATACCCTTATTGTAATTAGTCACTCAAATAAATACATGTTATACAACCCTAGTTTGGGTTGAGCCAACAGAAACGCTCTGTTGTTATTTCTCTCTTACTCTAAACATCAACATGGTATCAGAGTAGGAAAACGCATCACGTTCTTCAACAACTTTGTCCCAAATCAACACTTCTTTTGCTCCGATTACCGCCTCAACAATGTTTGGCACATCTATGAATTTTTCTTCTTCTATACCATCTCTTTGGTCATCATCTTCTTTTTTAGCAAATCCCAATTTTCCATTACTTCTCAATGATATATCGCCCGCCTTCACCTCTTCTTCTCTTTTTCCTACTGCTCCGATCTCTGCTGCAGCTCAAATTACTGGCGTGCAATCAGCCTCATCATCTCTTCTTCTTCCTGATATCACTAATCTCCTCTCCATCAAACTTGATGCGGATAATTATCTTTTGAGGAGATCTCAGTTTGAATCGATTTTAATCTGCAACGATCCGCTGGGATATGTGGATGGATCTTTTCTATGTCCGCAGAGGCTTATCAATGATCAGAAGCCACCCTTCTTATTCAATTTGGGTCAAGACGGATCAATGCGTTTGCAGTCTGATTAACTCAACTCTCACAGTTGAGATTTTCCGTGAAATTCATGATCTTCGGACATCTCGGGAGATTTAGCTTGCTCTAGGGCGATGCTTTACTAATTGATGTGCGGCAAAGGAAATTGGATTGAAGCTTGATTTTCATAACGTCGTTAAGGAACCTGATCAGTCAATGTCTGATTATCTTCAGCATTTGAAGTCAATTGCAGATTCTCTTACTGCAATCAGTTGCTTCGTCTCTGATAAGGATTTGGTGATTCAAGCCCTCAATGGGCTCCCATAATAGTATGATCCTTTTGTCACAATGGTCACCAATGGTCCTATTATTCTTTCCTTCAATGATCTGCGGTCAAGCCTGCTCATTCAAGAAGAACGATTTCTCCGAAAATTGAATGCCTCATCTTCATCTGATATCCATCATGCTTTGATTGGACAATCCACTTCACCTAATCCACCGTTTCGAGGGAGTCGTGGTGGCCGTAATTTTAGGGGCCGAAGATTTGGTCGAGGACAAGGTGGACGGTTCTCGCGTGATCAACCAGTTTGGAAAGCCTCGACTGATCAATCTAATTCACAGACATTCTCTGTCCCCTATACTGATCGATCATTACCTTCCCGATCTCGCGGTGGTTCGAGGGCCTATGTTCCTCCATTTACCTAGGGAGGCATTCTTGAATTTAGGCTTCATCTTTCTTGTCAGATCTGTAACGGAGTTGGGCATACTACGCTGCAATGTCGGCAAAGGCTTAACCATGCCTTCACTACAAATGATTTATCGGACTCTTTCTCATCTCTCTCGGTTGGTGAGACCTATGATCCGATGTGGTATCTTGACAGTGGAGCATCGGCACACATCACTAGTGACATTTGTAAAATTCTAAATCCCAGACCTTTTTATGATTCGACGAAAGTTTCAGTTGGTGATGGTCATTTATTGACTATTAAGCAAGTCGGTAAATCTTTTTTACATACTGGTTCTCGATTTTTGTTATTGTCGCGACCTAAAATTAGGCTTATAGATTATTAGGTTAATCAACTAACCTAATATGGACTCTCCCAAGCTCTACCAATTCGCAACTTAGGTGAAATGATTTTTTTTTTTAAATTTAGGAGCCTCCACTAATCATTTTTTGGTAGGTTGATTAGGAAACTAAGTAAAACAACGGGAGAACTATTTTACTTCTACGGCCCAGAGATTGTGGATTCGGGGACTTGATTATACTAGTTTGATTAAAACTAATGCCCTTTCGGTACAGATTTCATGAAAATGTCTTTTGATTTGGTTTATGTGACTTGATGAGTTTTTAGGATTTTTTCCTATTAATGCAATACTAATGCAACCTAACTATATGACATGTGACATGCAATGACATAAGAGGATGACATGGCAACTATGCATGGATGACGTGATAAGACGACACGGCGTAGTGAATGACATGGCATAATGACATGGCAAATATGAATGACATAAAAAATGTGACATGCAGCTATATAATATGCAATGCGAATGATATATTTTTTTGTATTTTCATGCATTTTCGGATTTATGATATGAGATGCATGAATGAGCAGATTTTTTTTTTTACATTTTTTATTAGTCATGAGATATGCAAAGGGATTTCGAAAATATGAAATATATGAAGTGATATTCGAAAATATGGGATGTGAGATATGCAAGAGATAATGCAAAAATAAAGATAAGATATGCATGGTATTAAAATATGCTATCCTAAACTACATAAGATAGCCTAGGGTAAGGGGGGAACAACAAAAAAAATTCTGCATATCAAAAGCTTTCTGATGTATGGACGGGTCATATTTTATCCAATTCTAGTTTTAAGTATTTTGTGTTATTCGTTGATGACTACTCTCGATTCACTTGGATCTTTTCGATGAAAAATAAATCGGAAGTGCCTACTCATTTTCATCACTTCCGTTGTTTCATTGAAAATCTATGCAATTCCAAAATTAAAATCCTACAAACTAATGGGGGAGGTGAATATACCAGTAATTCATTCCAATCATATTTACATGACAATGGTATTATTCCACGCATTTCTTGTCCAGACACCCCATCTCAAAATGGCTTGTCAGAACGCAGAATCAGACATTTAATCAAAATGTCTCGAACCTTATTAATCCATGCCCATATGCCTCCTTCATATTGGGTCGATGCTCTTCTCACTACTGTCTACACTATTAATCGGCTTCCTACTCCTGTCTTATCTGATATTTCTCCTTTTCATTGTCTTTTTAGGTTTCAGTCCGATTATTCGTTCTTTCGAACTTTTGGTTGTACTTGTTATCCTTTTCTCTCATCTCGTGTCTCCCATAAACTTGCACCTTATTCTATGCCGTGCGTATTTCTTGGCTATGCTTCGAATCATAAAGGCTATCGTTGCCTTGATCGGTCAAGTGGTCGTGTTTTTATCAGTTTCGGTTTAATGAGGAGAATTTTCCCTTTTCACAAAATCATTCTTCTCTTAGTTCAATAAATAACTCTTTCAATTCAATTCATTCACTTATTGTTTCCTCCAATCAATCTATTCTTCCTTTTACCTCCCTTGAGCATCAAGCTCCTCCCTCGCCTCTCTCGACTTCTCTAACCCAATCCTTTAATACACCTCTCCACGCCTCTCAACCTACCCAATCAGGTTCCAATTCTTTTTTACCTCCACCACCCTTCCTTTTGAACTCACTCACTGTATCACAACCTAACTCTACTTCTGACACAATTCCTCATACCTCTAATTCTAACCAAATTTCTCCTACATCAGATTCACAAGTCCTCTCTCCATCTCTACCTAGCTCCACCACTTCTGTATCCTCTCTTCATACTCTTCCTATGCAAACTCGTGCTAAATCTGGAATTTATAAACCAATGAAATTTTTTAATCTATCTAATTCTTTTCGTGAAGAGACAGTGACTTGCTATTCTAAGGTTATTCTTGACCCACGTTGGAAAGCGATCATGTCAGATGAATTTAATGCATTGGTCATTAATCAAATGTGGGATCTAGTACCACCCGAACCTTCTAAAAATTTAGTCGGTTGTAAATGGATTTTTAAGATTAAGGAAAAATCTGATGGAACTATTGAATGCTTCAAAGCTCGTCTAGTTGCACAGGGATTTAAACAACAGGCATGATTGGTTATGACTAAACTTTTAGTCCGGTCATTAAACCCGCTACAATCCGAATTGTTCTCTCTATTGCTATTTCATCAGGATGAGATGTACGTCAACTTGACGTTAAGAATGCCTTCTTGCACGACATCCTTTCTGAGAAAGTTTACATGCGCCAACCACCCGATTTCTCTCATACTGAATATTTGAATCACGTGTGCCATCTTTGAAAAGCCATTTATGTTTTAAAGTAAGCTCCACGTGCGTGGTTTCTTCGCTTCAGCAGTTTTTTTATTATCATTGGGTTTCATGGCGAGTAAGGCTGATCCATCATTATTTGTCTATTCTTCTTCTCGGGGTCGTCTATATCTTCTACGGTATGTTGGTGACATCCTTGTCACCGGTGATACTCCTCATTTATTACGATCTTTGATCACTAGACTCTCGCAAGAATTTGCTATGAAGGATCTTGGACCACTTCATTATTTTCTTCGCATTGAGGCTCATCATCAATCCAACGGTACGCTTTTATCTCAAGCTAAATATATTGATAGCCTTTTGCGCAAGTTTGACCTTGATCTACTCCCTTGGCATCAAAAACTCTATTGTCTGTCAATGATGGTGAGCTCCTCGCTTCTCCAACGCTGTATCGACAGATGGTTGGTGCTTTACAATATGTGTCCATGACTAGACCTGATATTAGCTTTGCTGTGAACCTAGTTAGCCAATTTATGCATCAACCTAGATTACCTCATCTACAAGTTGTCAAGCGTATATATCGATATTTAGCTGGTA
Source organism: Rhodomyrtus psidioides (assembly GCA_021437785.1). Classification (NCBI taxonomy): domain Eukaryota; kingdom Viridiplantae; phylum Streptophyta; class Magnoliopsida; order Myrtales; family Myrtaceae; genus Rhodomyrtus; species Rhodomyrtus psidioides. The sequence goes on along the minus strand of JAILYB010000015.1, from coordinate 2,705,044 downwards.
CATCTACCCATGGATTACTCATTGAGAGATGTTCTCTGATTTCATTGACGGCTTATGCGGATGCAGACTTGGCTGGTTGCTCGGATACTCGACGTTCAACATTAAGTTTTTGTGTATTTCTCGGCACCAATCTTGTTTCTTGCAGTGCTAAGAAGCAACCCACTGTGGCTCGTTCTAGTACAGAAGCCGAATATCATGCTGTCGCTCATTGTGTTGCTGTGATAATTTGGATTCGGTATTTACTTCGTGAGCTTGAAGTCCCTCTTTGTACTCCTCTCACTGTTTATTGTGACAACATCTCTGCCACATATCTTGCTCTTAATCCCGTATTTCATGCTCGCACCAAACACACTAAGTTGGATTTTCACTTTGTTCGAGAGCGAGTTGCTTCCGGTGATCTAATGTTTGCTATGTGCCTACCGAGGATCAGGTGGCAGACATATTTACAAAAGGGTTTACCTATTTTGCGTCATGCGCTATTGAGATCCAATCTCTCAGTTGTTACACCTACTTCGGATTGAGGGGGTGTATTAATGTGTAATTATATGTATACTTGGGTATTTTTGTAATTGTATTTATTTATACCCTTATTGTAATTAGTCACTCATATAAATACATGTTATACAACCCTAGTTTGGGTTGAACCACCATAAACACCCTGTTGTTAACATCAACACCGGAAACAATTTATCTTCCCAATTTTTTTCATTTAAGTCAAATAATTACGTATTGTCACTATAAAATCAACCTATATAGCATCACTAATAAAATGAATACATATCATGCATAATCTATATTAGTCTATTAATTTCGTAGGGCATAAAGACATATGTGCAAGATCCTTAAGAAAGAGCATAAGCTCAATAGAGAATTTACACTTAAATTTTTTCCACGAATCTGCACTTAAATTAGCTTATAAAAGAAGTTTGAATAGCCCCTAGATTGTTTCATGATGGTGCTGATCACAGAGTGAACATAAGCTCAATGGTACTACTTCACAAAGTTTGCACTTAAATTGCTTGCTACAATAAACATAAATGTTGCAAAGTATCTAAAAAATAAGATTACAAAAGTCGAAAACACAAAGTCATGGAATTGGATAACGAGTAGAGGTGCAAACGGATGAGCCGGTTTGGGTTTGGGTCCGACCCATATTAACCCATTTAATTCGTTTTAACCTATTTTTATTAACTAAAATTTAACAACCCATACCCAACCTGTATTACTCAAATACTTCTATATTTAATCAAATCATGGAATATTGTTTCTTATAATTTTTTAAGAAAAATGATATTCCTAAAACACCTTCAGCAATACAAATCAATTGAAATTATTTTAAAAAAAAAATCAAAAAAAATATTTATATTTTAAAAGGAGTATTTTAATTTTAATTTTCTTTTCCTTTTTCTCTTGCAGACGGCCGGCGGCGACAGACAATGGTAGATGGTTTTCGGTGGGGGCGGCATACAGCGATAATGGTGCTGGCTGGTCGAGCGACTGGAGCGGCGGACGAGTGAGGGGGATTGTTGGTCGAGACTTTTTCCTTAAGACTTCGTTCTTTTTTTTTTAGGTGTTGAGGGAAAAAAGTGAGAGCTTTCCTCAGTATTCTCACTTTGTTGGTCTTGTTTGTCAAAAGAGATTTTGGAACAAAGAATCAACTTTATTTTTTTATTTTTGTTTATGCTCCAAATTTATTCCCGTGAACAAAATTAGAAAATCAGAATCATTTACATTATCTAACATATTTCTCATCTTTTTTTTTTCGAAAATAGAATAAAAAAATCAATATCGTTGTCACCAAAGACGGTAGGCCCAGCAATTTCACCAACCTATTTGGACAACAGACGGCAAGATGGCAAGGGTTCCCGCATCAATCTTTTCCAGCCTGACACACAGATTTGCGTGAGCTGGCTCAATGACAAGCCCATCAATTCGGTCATCTACGCATCCTTCGGAAGCATGGCTGAGTTAGAGACTTCCCAGATGGAAGGGCTCGCATGGGGCTTGAAAAACTCCAACACACACTTCTTGTGGGTGGTCCGGGAGACGGAGACGGCGAAGCTTCCTCCCAGGTTCGCAGAGCAGGCCTGCTCCGAGACTGGGCTCATCCTGCCTTGGGGCCTGCAGCCGGAGATCTTGGCCCACAAGTCGACCGGGTGCTTTGTGACGCACTGCAAATGGAACTCGACCCTCGAGGCTCTGACCCGGGGATGGCGATGCCGCAATGGACAGACCAGGGCACGAGCGCGAAGTTCACGGAGGACATCCAGGGAGTGGGGGTTCGGGTGTCCAAGAACGGAGACGGGATCACCGCGAGAGGAGAGATAAAGAGATGCATAAGCGAAGTGATGGAGTTAGAAAGTGGCAAAGAGATCAAGAGAAACGCAGATAAAGGGAGGAAGTTGGCCAAAGAAGCAGTTGACGAGGAGGGGAGTTCAGACAGGAAATCAATGATTTTCTACGTAAATTAGTTATAGCTTGAATTGACATAAAGCTCATCTTATGTAAGACTTGACTTGTTCTCCGGAAACCAAGTTACGAAGACATTCAAAATCTTCCAGTGATGTATTGTCTGAATTCTAAGAGAGAACAATGAAGCCAGAGTCCGGCGGCAGATGTCAGCTGCTTAAACTTAAACATTGTTGGAGACTCAACACTTGATGTAGACCAGTAATGTAAACCTCCAGGAGCAATTTAAAACAACAAACCAATAGAAGACAAGTTTGATGCAACAATGCCTACTGATGTTATGGGAATGAAGCTAAAACGAGTACAAAAACGAATAAAGAGGTTGCTGATGAACATACAAATCCAGCCAAACCTTCTGTCAAACTACAAAGAACTCATCAGTGCTCCAAAAGAGCAAAGACGGCAACATACTGCGAACTTCCAAGTAAAATATAACGAAAGCTTCGTTTCAATGCATAGAAACAAGAAAATCACTATAGTCATTTACAACTAACGCATATCCACTCGCCTTGTCGTGAGTCGGACTTTTCCAAATTACTGGCTCAAATCGGCAGAAAATACTCATAGCTATCAATAGTGGCATGGAGATGATATCCACACAGCATGACAAGAAGCGGTGTGCCTAGACATACAAAGCTACGGAGTAATATATATATAGTTAAACATTTTACCACACATATATAGTTACATCTAGCATAGGAGGCTTGCAGAGTCGACCGTCTCTCACCCAAAGGAGCTCAACCGTGCTAGTCTCTTGCTTCTCGAGCAACAATAAGTTCCTCCAAGCAATCTGAGTCGCCGCTGTCAATGGGCATCATAAGTTCATTTTCCGTCGAAAAATGGTACCGTTCCCCAATAGCCCTTAGAAGCTGATAGACTTCAAACATAGTGGGCCTCTCCTTTGGAGCTGGCAACACACAACTACATGCCACCTTAAGGACTTTAAAGACTTCACCGTCGATTCCCTTTCCCACCAAAAACCTGTCTATCGCGTCATGGAGTTGCGAGTTGTTTGAGAGCTCTGTGATCCACTCCACCAAATTACCCTTAAAGCTTTCAGGTGCTTTAGAAACTTGAGTGGGCCTCTCACCGGTTACCAGTTCAAGAAGCACGACTCCAAAGCTGTACACATCTCCCTTTGGGGTGGCCATTAGGGTACGTGCATACTCAGGTGCGACATATCCCAGATCACCGAACTCCCCATTCACAAAAGTACTCAAATGCGTGTCGATTGGGTTCATAAGCCTAGCCAGCCCAAAATCAGATATCTGAGGCTCGAAGTCCGCATCAAGAAGGATGCACTTGGAGCTTATGTTGCGGTGGATAATACGAGGATTGCAGTTATGGTGAAGCCATGCCAATCCTCGTGCTGCTCCGATCCCAATTTTGAGCCTCAAAGTCCACTCCATAGCTTTGTTGGGATCATCCAGAGCATGTAGATGATCGTGAAGAATACCATTGGGCATGTACTTGTAGACAAGAAGCCTCTCCTTTTTGGCCATGCAAAAACCCAAAAGCGGAACCAAGTTGCGGTGCTTAACCCTTCCTAGTGTAGCCATCTCAGACATCACTTCTTTCTCAGAGTGTTGAGAATCCTGTAACCTCTTAACCATGAGTAAAGTATTGTCCTCAAGCACGGCCTTATAAGTTGTCCCTGTCCTTCCTGATCCAATTATGCTGTGTTTGCTGAAATTGTTTGTAGCCTTCATCAGGTCACTTAGTTTCATCTTGGAAACTGACTTCTCGAACATGGAAACCTAGAGAGCATTAAATATCCTCAGTACAACTCACAAACAGTTCTTTAGATGCATACAAATTCATCCGCGGTCAAAGTGAGCACGCTCATGTACACGGTGAGAGAGAGAGAGAGAGAGAGAGAGATGGTATTTACAATGCAGGCAAACGAATTCTTGCAACAAATTCAAGAGCAGTGCATTCAGTAAACCTACCTTGACACCTTTGCTTCCCTTTAAGCTCTTTGCCCACTTATTGCCTTCAGGATCATCGTCTTTCTTCTTCACAGACACTCTACGCAGATAAAAGAACATGCCAATCGCAATACCTATGGCCGTGAGAGTTATGCTACCGGCTGCTGCTGCGACAATTATTTTAGTGTTCGAGCCCTTCTTTGTCGTGCACAGAGACAGAGGAGGACCACAAAGTCCTGGATTATTTGCATAATCATCTGCAGTGACAGAAGCATTAGGGCCAAATGTGGGGACTGGCCCCATCAGAAGGTTGTTGGCCACGCTAAATGATTTGAGTCGACCAAGTAGGCTGAGTTCAGCCGGAATCTGACCGGACAACCTGTTGTGGTCGAGCCTAAGGGAATTTAAGTAGCCACATTCCGAAAGGTTCACCGGGATTTGTCCGGAAAAACTATTGGACGACAGGTCAAGAGTTGTTGCAAACTGAATTATATTCGATATATTGTCCGGGATTGGTCCAGAGAACTCATTGTTTGAGAGATCCAATCCTGTCAAGCTTTTGCATTGATCGATGCCGCGAGGAAACTGGCCCTTGAGTCCCATGTCGGAGAACTTTAGATTGAGAACCCTGTTCTCATCAGGATGCCAGCACTCAACTCCAGTAAATCGACATATGAAGCCTTCAGTGCTGTTGTCGAAATTCCATGAATAGTTCAAGTAATTCAGAGGATCTTGAACAGAAGCTTTTATGGTCTTCAAGCAGTTAATATCAGTCTCGAGGCAATCGATCACACAACAAATAAGAAAGGCCCAGAGTAACCCCGCCGCTCCAAGGCTCAAAACTCGATTCCGCAGCTCCATCCCTGAGAAGAAGCCCTTTCGAACTCCACAAACAGACAGTAGTACCTCAATTGGCTACTATCACATGCTGAAATCGCTCAATTTTGGACACTCCTCCCACTACGAACACAGCCCATAAAAAAGGGTATTAAAAAAAAACACATTAAACCAAATAAAAAAGAAGCAGAATATCCAACCCAAATTCATCGTTTCCCAAACAAAGCACCTACAGCTACAGGAGACATATCTCAAACATCGGAACTGCAAAAAACCAATCAGCATAGAGAAATAGGAAGAGAGACATCTCGCGGACGACTCAAACAAAAATCCCACAACCCAAAAAGAGTCGCGACCGCCCGCGAATTCCCATCTGCTAAACAAAGTCAAGCAACAAAGACTAAAGAGCAGCCAAGAATCGACACAAAGACCACGTACCCCAGAGCTCGCCGATCGAGATCGATTCGCCGCAGCTGAAACAGCAAGAAAGCAACAAAGAACCGGCACCCCCCGACGAGGAAAGGAATGAACAGTCAAAAGCAAGAGAGGGGCTCGAAGCTGTGGGAGCAGGCGGAGACCAGTAGCGGATGCACGTATTCGAGGGGGAGCCTTTAAAAAAGACCCAAGTTATAAGCCCCCAGAGAGAGAGAGAGAGAGCGTGAGAGGAGGGGCGAGAGAAGTGCGCGTGGGTGTGAACAAAGATTGAGGCTTTTTCTCCAGTTGGCGTTCGTGTGGAAGAAGATGAAGAAGGGATGGGAGAGAGAGAGAGAGAGAGACGCTGATCAGGGGAAGAGATGAAGTGTGAAGGTTAGAGAGAGAGAGGACGGCCATTTTCGTCAAGGTGTTTGCGAAGACTGTTGACTTCAAAGGAGCCAACGAAAAAAAGAGACAAGGGAAAAAGTGGTGGTGGAAAGACTCCCCCCTACCCGTTGCTTGACTCGTTTTGCAGTTGAAAACGACAGTAAAAGAAAAAAAATCAATCTTGACAAAGAATTATTATAATTACAATGAAATTAATTACTGAATTAATTAACAATCATAATAATAAGTCGAAATTCGAAACATATACAAATCTCTCATTATTATGTTTACTTTAATAAGTCGAAATTCTCCGCCAGAGCTTTCTTGGAGTTTAACTTAAAGTGAATTCGGATCCCATCATGCAATGCAAGTTCATCATCCAGTTCTAATGCGGCACTAAAACGGAAAAAAATATCGCGATAATGATATTTAGTACGTGCGAAATCTCGAAAACAAAAAAATAATAATATGAGGCGATGAGCAAAATGAAAGGGTAAGGGCAAAGATATGAATTCCCCAAACTCTTTATAGCCTTTCCTCCGTTATGTCCAAATCTTCACCTTCACGTAGACTTTGTCTTAAAGAAGTCCGTAATTTTTTTTTCTTTCTTTTCCACCACATGCATACCTTCAATTGCCTTTTTTTTTTTTAATTTGAAAATAGAATTTTTAATTTATTTTTTTCCAAAATGAAGAGAAAAGGTAAAGGAAGAGTGATGGAGACGTAGTTTGACAGTGGACTGATGGGTATTTCGGGGATTTCGCTCGAAGAAGCTCAAACGCGTGAAAAAAGGCATTTTTCCCTGTTTTGGCTTTTTCTGCTTTCTGTCTCGTAAGGCTTCGGATTCACTGATTAATACGAGCTAGGGTAGGGAGATTATTATTATTATTATTATTATTTCTACAACAGTAAATCTTGTAATCTCCTCTCTATAAAAAGTTAGAAGAGAGGAGGGTTTTTTTTTTTACCTACTCCCACTCTCGACTGTTATCCCCTTTCTTTACCATATAATATTGGGTAATTTTCATTTCTTCGATTTGACTTTTCCAAAAGCCAGATTTTCCCTACCCTTGTTTTTACTTCCGGCTCGCTGAATTGGCGACTTCGAATTGACCCGCACAAGCAGTTTCCGTAATTGATGTTCCGCACAGTTCGCCCCTTCCGAATTTCGCCTCATCGTCTTGGAAGCGGACGTTGCTTCCCCCCCTCGTAGATTCAGACATCCGGATGCCCGCTGCCGTCCTTCGCATTATAGTCCACGCTGCACCGCAGCGCTTGAAGGCCGACGATGGGCGATGGTCGCGCGTATTCTCCGGTTTTTTTTTTTTTTAAAAACCCTTTCAAGAAATGCTGTTTCTTTGCTATAATCAATCGGCATGGCAGGAGCTACTAAAAAAAAATAATTAGAAAGAGAAAAAGAAAAAGAAATTCAAAAAAACAAAAGAAAAGGCGAGGTTTCAATTCAAATGATAAATGACCACGAACTTTCCTCGTGAGTGTCCGTGCACGTTTGTCCCCATCGCGCGACTTTGTCGTCGTAGACCCGGTCAACGCAGTCAAGTTCGCCTAATTTTTACTATTTTTACCTTTGTGTCGTTTCGTTTTTTTGTGTGTGTGTCGTCTTGTGTCGTTTCATTTTAAAGGGGGAAGTGTCCTTGTTGTTTCTATTGAAGCGAGGAGAAACTTTTGTGGCCCACTTTGAATTCCACAGGCCTTGTTTCACGTTAGCATCCCGCGCTGGCGACTGTAAGTCTGTAATTTCATCGCTCCCTCTCCTCCTTTTCACACCACGAGGAAGTCGGAGATCGAGGATCCGGTTTTGTCGTTATTTTTTTTATATACGGAAAATGAAGAATTCAAAAAAACATATTATTAGAAAATGACCGCTTCCGTCGTTTACAATAATTAATAAGAACTCTTTTCATTATCGACAGCAATTTATCTTTAGATGTTTTCATGGATGTTCGCTCGTTTTGTAACAAAGAATATCTTTCATCGAAATTAGTTCTTCGATTTTTACTGTAAGGGTTTCCTGGCTCAATTCTTAAAGAAATGTCTGGCGAAGAATAGATCACAAGGAGTATGTATCGAAATGGAGATCAACAAAGGGTTTGAATTACGCTACAATACTCCTAGGAAAGTTGCAAATGACATGGAAATAAACTAGTTTGCGGGAATTGAAAGTGCATGAATCTTAAAGTACAATGAAAGCTAAATTACATAGGAAATTGAGTGTTTTCGCATGTGTTGTTGATCTGTCTTTCCTCTCTTCCTTCTGAGTATTTGCATTTCCTTGCATTTTGCAACTGCTCAAACGGTTATATTTGTATTTTCAAATCTTAAGTTTTAGCGCCTTCAATAACCACCCATTCTTGTCACGTTCTTCATTACTTTTGTCCGCCAAAATTAATCTTCAACTGCCATGATAACTTTGAATTCGAACCCTTTGAGTAACTTCCCATAATCTACTTGTACCCATTACTTTCGCTTCATGTTTGTAACTTTCCACTGACGTAGCTAACTTAGTTGATCCAATGCCTTTTATGTTTGTGACCCTTCTTCGTTGGCTTCTTGTGATTTTCAAGAAGTTATCGATTTATGGCTACTTACCGAACTTCGGTAACAAATAGCCTTACTGTCCACTTCCCAAATATCGGGTTCTTGCAGTCCTCAGTTCACCGCGGCCAACTTGCCGAACTTCGGTGAGTCATTTATCTTTCTTCACTTTACCGAATCGAGATCGAGTCGAGACTTAATGACCTTGATACCCGCTCGGTACTTGTGTTTATTATTTGGTGTCAACAGATGCCCCTTTTTTAAAAGAATTTTAATTCTTTTAAATGCCAAGAATGAAGAGTCACTTACTTTTTGCTTTAGCAGCCAATTCATTGCCTTGTTTCGCGCGGTTGCCTTTTCAACTCCCTATACGAATTCTTCATGGTCCTTAAGCCGTAGGAGCTGTGTCATCGGCTTTATTTTCCCAGATAAGTTGACAATAAATCTCCTGAGGAAATTAATTTTCCCGAGCACCATTTGAAGCTGCCTCTTTGATGTAGGATGTGGAAGTTCTATGATAGTTTTTGCCATGTTTTTATCAATATCAATCCCTTTTCTTCTTTTTTTTGATGACCGAGGTGTCCAAGCTCGCTTCGCGGGCTCGAATATTCCTCGGGGGAGACTAGCCCAGCAACCCACTAGCCGGGACCCCCACTTAAGTCAGCGGAACGCGGCCATAAGATTCGAACCCTCAACCTTTCATGAGAGGAAGAAGGGCACGGTCTCAACCAACTACGCCATGCGCGGGTGGGTCTCTCAATCCCTCTTTGATTGACTAGAAATCCTAAAAAGTTTTATGCTCGTACTCCGAAGGCACACTTAGTTGGGTTCATCTTCAACATGTATTTCCTCATCCTAATAAAAGCTTACTCGATGTAATCCAAATGATCCTCCTAAGTTGATTTGACCACTACATCATCAATGTAGACCTCCAAGAATTTATCAATCATATCATGAAGAATAAAATTCATTGTCCGCTGGTGGTATGTTGCTCCTGTATTTTTCAATTCAAAAGACATGACCACCTATTGGAAGGTCCCAATTGCACCAGGGCATCTAGATGTTGTCTTCGGGACATCTTCATCAGCAATTAAGATATGATTGTAGCCTGAATGACCATCCATTAAGGACATCATCTCATTTCTCAATGTTGAATCTACTAATATGTCTGCCATCGGCATTTAATATTTATCCTTAGGAGTGGCATTGTTGAGATCCCGAAAGTCAATACAGACTTACAACTTTCCATTTTTCTTTTTTACTGGAATAACATTTGAAAGCCACTCGACGTACCTAGCTGTCTCGATGAATTTTGCCTTCAACAACCTTTCTATCTCTTCTTTGACTTTATCAACTACATCCGGAGCAAATCTTCTCGTTGGCTGTTTGTGTGGGCGAAATCCCTTCTTGATTGGAAGGCGACGTTCAATAACATCTATTGACAGACTAGGTATCTCATGATAATCCCACGCGAAGCAATCTTTGTACTATTTGATCAAGTTGATCAGGTTTTCTCTCATGCCCCCTTGCAAAAGATACTTACATATACTGGTCGGTGACATCTAGGTTCTCCAATATCAACTTCTAGCAATGGGTCTTGAGCCTCTATTAACTTGCCATCTTTTCTAATTGGTGATTCCTCCCATTCTTCAATGCAAACTGAAGCCTCAAAACTTTACTAGGCCATCTCCACCAAGTACGCGAAGTACCTTTCACAGACTTCTTGCAATAAGGACTCGCTTTCTATATAGACTGTTTAGCTCTTCTAATGCCAAGCTAGACTTGGAGATCCACTCGATCTTACTATCCCTAAAGCGGCAATAAGTAAAGGATTGTGAATCTGTCCTTAGTGGTTCGACAACGTGATTTCCATATTGACAATCTCGTCGTTCTTGATGCATCTTAGTCCAACTTATTGAAGCAAGTCTCGAATTTGCTTCAACGTATTCCACTTTTTCGTCATTCTAAAATGCTAATGTCTGATGAAGTGTTGAAGGTACACATTGATTGGAATGTATTCAATTTCTCCCAGACAGCAAAATATACGAACCATCTCACTTTATCACAAAAAACGTAGTTTTCAATGTTTTGGATCCTATAGTTAGATCAAGCACAACTGCCCCTTAACCTCGGTAACTTCTCCAAAAAATTAGATAATTGGACATTTGACGGGATTATGTTTTCATCATCTCTCCCTAGCTTCTTGAAGTATTTGTAATACATCAGGTTTAATGTTGCTCCTGCATCTTCAAAGATCTTGCTAACAGGACGACTATTAACCCTTCTTGAATAACCAAGGATCTCAAGTGCCTAACCTTATCCGATGATACATTCTCTAACTTGATAGCCTCTTCATCTAGGAATCGAAACTTTGTCATAACCACTTTTTTCTCTGAGATGTGCTCTGGATCTTCTTTCACTATTGAACACACTCCATACTCAGTTGGAAACTTTGCATGGGCCATATTAGTTCTCATTGGGGAGTGACACTCTTTCGGCATCTTGGAATGACCTGCTCGGCAACCTTTACAATCCTCAAGTGGAGATCTCAAGTTTCTCTGTTCTGGTTTTTCTCGATGTTTCGAGTTAAGACCCACAGTGAATTGCCCAAATTTGATCATTTGAGACGTATCTTGTACCTCATTTCCTTTTGTCTCAAGACGGGAACAACTTCCCGAACCAACTATAGGGCTCTTTCTAGTTTGGCAGGTTCTTTCACACAAGGGATTCGTTTCCAAACCCAATTGTCTTCTATTAATTGGTCTAGATGTTGAAGCTTGCAGTGCCATATCTCTAGTCTGATCATTCTCAAAATTCCCCCGTCTACTTTTCATTCGCTGAAAAAGTCTCTTCATGGTTCGGTAAGTTGTTTGACTAGGCGGCCTAGCTACTGACCACTTATCTTCAAGGGGATCATATGGAACCTTAACTGTCTTCTTCTTCTGTGGGGGCTAAATTTGGTGATGGATCATCAAACTCATCTCCCCAACCAATTGGTTCAACTGGCAACGACGGAGGTGGATAGCGAGACGCCTCTTCATAGTACCACACATACTCGAATTTTTCGCTTGGTTCCCTAAATAAACCTACTTTGGGATCCCTTTCTTAGTATCTCTACCACATACTCTTCTTCTTCTCCGGCTTACGTGGAGTTTCATCCTCTTTGAGAGCTTGACTTTTGATCTCATGATCTGGAAACTCTTGCCTCGGATGATCAGGATAAGTTTCCTTCCTATTAGTCAGCTCATCAGTGTCTCTTTTCTCCAGCACTTCCGTTGGTTGTTCTGGTTGGACTTCTTCCTTCTTTGATTGTGAAAAAGAGTGTCTTGTTGACAATACCTCAGACCTTATTTGTGGTCTATCTTTTCTTCGAACAAACGATCCTGTCCTATATCTTCCTTTACTACCCCTCATAAACTAACACTTGGGAACTTCCCGATTTTGATTCCTCAATTCATGTTGACATTGAGCACATAATCTTTTGTCATCATACCTTGGTGATTCATGGACGTTAATCATGCTGATCATCTTCGGAAAAAGGGTTTATGTCTACTTCCATTGGAATTTTGCCTTTGTCTTCAGCAAATTTGATATTGCCTTGTCGATTTGCCTCTTGAATTGTCTTTCTGAAGACAACAAAATTTACTGTATCATGAGTTACAGAATAATGTCGCTTGCAATACATTTTACCAGCCAACTCCTATTTGGAAGGAATTACCTGTCCTTTAGCTAATTTGATCAACCCATCTTCCAACAACAAGTCAAATATTTCATCTAGTTTAAAGATATCAAAAGAATAGTTATTTCTCTCCTTAGCTTTAAACTTAGATACATCTCTCACTCTAGCTGGCTTAAGAGTCGGGCACACATATGGCTTCTCCAACACCATGGTTTCCACTGCTATCTCATTCGCTTCTTCGGCAAGATCACTAAATTCGGTCTATCAGCAAGGGATTATCCTTCATCGGTATCTTGTCTTTTTCCTTCAATAGATGTTCATACTTGAAAACTCGAGCATTTAATTGAAAAAAGGTCATTAAAGGCTTTTCCTTCAAACCTTTCCCTGAGATTGAATTTAAGCCCATTGAAGATCAAATAAGTAAATTCTCTCTTAGTGAGAGAAGTCAAACATCTGTTCCTAGACCTCTTTAAACGAACGATAAACTGATCTGCGGTCTTTATGCTGTATTGGTACATCCTTACCAGATCGGTTACCGTTACCTCAGGTACCGATCGGTAAAATTGAGAGTGAAATTGTCTTTTCATCTCAGCCCATGTCTGGATGGAGTTCGCAGGTAAGTTCGTGTACCAGGTAAATACTGTCTTCAACAAAGATAATGGAAACAACCTCAGCCTCAAGTATTCATTAGTCACAGTCTCTCCACATTATGCTAGGAACCAACCTACATGCTCTACAGTTGACTGATCTTCTTCTTCTTCTTCTTCTTCTTCTCTAAACACAGCAAAGTCTGGCATCTTGAAACCTCTTGGGTATGGGATAGTGTCACCCAGTCAGGATGTGATTTTCTGTAGACAGGTTTTGGAGCTCCTCTTTCGGCTCCCAATTGCTGCATTACCAACTAAGCCACTCTGTCTAGATTCCATGGCCTCAAATCCTGTTGGCCCATCGAAGGATTCTGCTCCCTAGGGTCAACTTGTTGAGGTCTGTTCATCCATTGATCTTCCATATTGAAGTTAATGGGTGGTGGTGGCCTGTAGAGAGGATTCTCTACTGTGTGGATATGGTTGGGTTGCAGGAGGCCTCATAGGTTTAGCATTCGGCATATTCATTGGTGGTGGTATATTCAGCACTGGTTGTGAAATGGGAAGAGTGAGGTTAACCACATTAACTTCAATGGGAGCAGCCTGAGAGAAATTATATCCATTCACCAGGTTTGTTGGTGTCGGATTCTCTGGCGTTGGTATAATTCGCAAAAGGAGGTTATAGTTCTGTCCCCCACTACTATTATTCCCAACATTGGGAGGTCCCAACGTTGGAAAAAATGGCATAGTACTTAGAGAATTTGCATAAAAGGGTGAAACTTGGACGAGATATTACCTCGTTTATGGCGTTGATCACCATGTGGTTTGTCATGTATGTTACATGCCTCACCATGTGGTTAGTGAGATCATTTTGATGTTCCTAAAACATTATCTTCATCATGGCTACTAGTGTAGCGTCGGGTGCCAACATGCGAGTCTGTTCTTCAATTAATTGTCGTGGTATGTCGGCATTGCAATGGGTTACTTCTTCAGCGTGATTGGTAATTGAGTGCTCCGATCATGTGCCATCGTCTGGGATGCTGACATTGTCGACTTGTGCTCCTTTTGGTTGATTTCTAGTTCTCATCATTTCTTCAAATCTCGCCATAAAGAGTCCCACTAGGCGTGCCAAAAAGATATTCGCTCGTTTTGTAACAAGGAATATCTTTCACCGAAATTAGTTCTTCGATTTTTATTATAAAGGTTATGTGGCTCAATCCTAAAAGAAATGTTTGGTGAAGAATAGATCACGAGGAGTAGGTGTCGAAATGGATGGATTGTAGATGGATTCGAGATCAACAAATGGTTTGAGGTACGCTACAATACTCCTAGGAAAGCTGTAAATGGCTTAGAAAGAAACTAGCTTACTAGAATTGAAAGTGCAAGAATCTTAGGGGTGCATGGTAACATTTCTGAAGTAGAATTTCTGCTTCAGAAATGCTTCTGGAACATAAATTCGTTTGGTAACGCAATTTCTGAAGTAGAAATTCGTTTGGTTCGTAATTGTATATTTCTACTTTTGAAACTACTTTTTTCTTGAGAAGTCATTTTTTTGAGAAATTTTGAGAAGTAAAAAAAGGAACTTCTCAATTAGAAGTCATTCTTTGGGAAGCCAAGGTATGTCCTTTTCATTTATCTCTCGTATCGTCTCTCTCTCTCTCTCGTCGCGTTCTGCTCATCTGTCCTCTGTGCGAAGCGAAGGTCTGTTTACTCCCTCGATGCTCGACAAAGCGAAGCTCTCTATTCGCTCGTCTATGAAGGTTGACTCTTCGCTCGTCTAAATCTCCCAAATCGAAGGTATGTCCTTTTCATTTCTCTCTCTCTCTCTCTCTCTCTCTCTCTCTCTCTCTCTCTCTCTCTCTCTCTCTTCGATTGTGTTTTGCTCATCTGTCCTCTATGCAAAGCCAAGGTTTGTCCACTCCCTCGATGCTCGACAAAGTAAAGCTCTCTCTTCGCTCGCCTGCGAAGGTCGACTCTTCGCTTGTCTGAATCTCACACTTCAGTCCGTCTTTATACATGTGACCGATCGTGAATCTCTCACTTCGCTCTCTCTTTGTACAAGTGACCCGCCGTGAAGCTAATCTCGCTACCATGAATCTCGACCTCAATCTTCAGTGCATACTAATCCCTAACTCAAATATGTTGGAGGTTAGGGTTTTCTCCCTCGCATTTGTATTGATTTTATCTTGAATTTGATTTTAGGGTTTTCATTAGTCGTTGATTAAATCTAAGCTAGGTTATAGAAAGAAAGGGCTTTGGTTGTCTCATGTGCCATCAAATATTCTACGATCTTGCAACATGGGACACGATGGGAGAACCAAAGCCCTTTGTTCCTGTTGACTTTTCTTTCACAAGTGGACATGATGATGCCTTACTGTGAAAATCATCCATTGAAAATGTTTCTTGTGGGACTTATTCCAAACAATTTATCAGCACTTACAATTTCAGCTAGTGGCTTGTTACAAAGGAGTGAGGTTGTCTTACAAATGCTGTGTGAAGGCTTTTTGTTGTTCATCACTTGAAGTGCTAATGTATGACCCCTGGAATTGCTATCAAGTATTATTTGTAAATTTCAAGGATTGAATGCTCATGATTATGTACTTAAAGGCTGCATTGATCTAATTATGCTTCATCTTTTCTATATCTCTTCATGCCGATTGATCCTATTTTTTTTCCCTTCTAGAGGTTGTAGGCACTCAAGGACACACATGTTTCTACTGCTTTTAAGATTTTGATGTTGATGAGTTTAAGCTCAAATTTTTTAATGAGCTTTGAGGATCAAATTTCATGTTAGTTGCTTTTTCCCCTGAGATAATTTTTTTAGTGAAGGCTCTCTCTCTCTCTCTCTCTCTAGATTGACATATTTCTAAATGATGTATCTCATGAATATGGTTGCTGTTCTCCTTTTTTTCTCTCTCAGCGGTTATGTGCCTCTTCTATGATTGTTAGTTGGTACAATCTGGAGAAATTTAAAAGGGTGAAAGCTTTCCCTTAAGCGCGTGATGTGGCATTCACTTCTTGCATCAAATTCAATTGTTTACCTTTTTGTCTTGAGTCGTTGCAATTTTGCTTTAACTAATCAAATCACACTTTGGTTTTGATAGGTATGTAAACATTGTTCCACTTGCAACATGAATCAGCTATCAAGACTGTTTTGACTTAGATTTGCCGAAGATAACTATGATGATCTTCCTTTTTGGTGCTTGTGAGTACTATTTTTTTTGGGCTAAATTTACTTTCTTGTTTGTTTTCTGCATGTGGTTGATGGTCATGCATGGGCCAAACATGAGGACAACTTGAACAAGTTCCTAAAACATGGAGCTCATAGAATTTATATTTGTGTGATTCTAATTCTTGCTCCCAAGTGCTGCTCATTGGCTTAAGAATTGAGTTATTATAGGTTTGGCGATAGATATTATTGTATATGTGCCCTTTGTTCCCACAGATTCTTGGGTTTTCTTTCTTTATTCTTTGAAGGCTCCCTTTAACTTTATGAATTGAATAGCTCAAGTGCTACATTGTTGTCACATGTGATCGAGATCTAAAGTGAAATATCCCTGGTATTCCAATCATGTTCATTACACAGCACAAATATTCAGTTGAGAGAATGCCTAAAGCAACAGTTGATGGTGGTAGGTTCAGCATTTCAATCCAAGCTTAAATGACATCTTTCATCGTCCCCTGTTCTATTCGTTTGTATGTTTGTTTAATAGTTCGCCACATGAGGCATGTTAATATTTGTGTTGCAACTCCAAGATTTTGAGGATGGCATCATCGCGAATCTGAGAAGACTTGGTTCCACCAAACACTTCACTGGAAATGTAGCAGGGCTGGATATTGTTCGCGTTCACCGTTTGACTTCAACGCTAGTGCAACTGGGTCTTCTTGAGGAACTTTTCAGTGCCGAGCGCAAGAACCTACGACTTAGGTTGATATGTAGTCTGTTTTTGGCTTGTATTTGGCAATTGTCTCGTCTAGAGTAGTGGCCCGGAGATTGTTCCCAGAATTACAATTCGCAGAATATGATTTTGTTTTGAGACACATGCCTCTTTAAAATTCGCAGAAACAAACCACTCGTTATAGTTATGCATCTTCCTCCATTTTTTTTGTGATTGTTTTCTATGTTTGTTATTCAACTCTAAACAGGTGGTTCATCCTCCCCCATTCCTCTTCTCTTTCTCGTGTTCACCAAGCCAAGACCCTTGATTTCCTCAGTCCGACGAACTCGTAGTCAAGTTGACATTGCAGCTCAAGTAATGTGGAATCTGTTGATGCCATGCTAAAACCATGAATTATGCTATTTCTCTTTTATCATAGTTGATTTTGGTATTGCGAGTTGTGTTGCCTGCAAAATATGTTCAGTCCCAACACTAGAGCAGCTTCCTCGTTCTCTCGCTGTTGTTCTTTTTATTTGCTGTTGCTTGGTTCATACCAAGGAGCGACAGCTTTGACAGCAATTGAAACACTAAAAATGGCATCCAATTCGTCACGGTCACTTGTTGCCGTGACGAGCACGATTAGAAAAGTAAAAGCACGCAAAGAAAGAAACTAGTGAAAGTTAAAAACAGGAGGCATTAGTGCCATTCTATACGTGCAATAGTATATGTCCATGTTTGAGGTCAATTTTTTGTACTTAAATCTCGAGTCCAAAGGTCAATAGGAACCTCCGAAAGATAGTCTTCTAGCATTTTTGTAGACATAAATGTTCAAGGAAGCGCAAAAATAATATATAATCAGACTCGCGTTTTCTTTGTATATATATAAGACGATATGGGACATGAAAAATAAAAGTAAAAAAAAAAATTATGAAAGAACCAAATAATCTTTACATTTGTGTATTTTTTTAGTCGTTATTTCGCAATAGGTGGTGAACAATATATCCATTGCCGTGTAGTTTGTTATATACCTGACGATGTTTCCTATTCGATTATTCGAGTTTGCAATTCATATAGATTGATCCGCATGTTAACTTTATTTTTTAATCAATATATAGTCTTTTTTTCCCTTCATTTGGTAAGGAGCAATAATATTTCGTAGAATAGTTTATATTAATAATGTTTCAGAAATAGAAATTTTCAACCATTACCAAACAAATTTCTATGTCAGAAGTAGAAATTTCATCTAGTTATCAAACGCCTTTCTCTGATCAGAAATCAGCTTATGAAATAGAAGCTGCTTTTTAACTTCTGCTTCTGAAACAGAAATGGAAAAATCAACTTCTGCTTTAGAAATGATTTCTGAAGCAGAAGTGTTACCATGCGTGCCCTTAAAGTACAATGAAAGCTAAATTGCATAGGAAATTGAGTGTTTTCGCAAGTGTTGTTGATCTATCTTCCCTCTCTTCCTTATGAGTATTTGTATTTCCTTGCATTTTGCAAATGCTCATACGGTTATCTTTGTATTTTCAAATCTTAAATTTTGGCGCCTTTAATAACCACCCTTTATTGCCGCATTCTTCATTACTTTTGTCCGCCAAAATTGATCTTCAACTACCATGATAACTTTGAATTTGAACCTTTTGAGAAATTTCCCATAATCTACTCGTGCCCATTACTTTTACTTCATGTTCATAACTTCCCGCTGACGTGGCTAACTTAGTTGGTCCAATGCCTTTTATGTTTGTGACCCTTCTTCATTGGCTTCTTGTGGTTTTCGGAAAGTTACCAATTTATGGCTACTTACCGAACTTCGATAACGAATAGTCTTACTGCCCACTTCCCGAATATCGGGTTCTTGCGGTCCTCAGTGCGTCGCGGCCAACTTGCCAAACTTCGGTGAGTCATTTACCTTTCTTCACTTTATCGAATGGAGATCGATTCGGGACTTAATGACCTTGATGCCCGCTCAGTACTTGTGTTTATTATTTTGTGTCAACAATGGACGATGGAAAATTTTCCATTTCATTATTATTTGTTGTAACATATTACAAGCGATCATTTTTTTAGATTTTTTTTTTCAAATGATTTTTTTTTTCACGAAACAAACGGAGGATGAACCATGTCGTCCCCTGCGATGATTTCAAAGAGGATGCCTTAGGTATCAAATCACATCCGATCTTTTATTGACCACACATGACTCATCCGATCAAATGTTGTTCATGTGGTTTGTTATCATTTACGCCCCAATATGGTATTCCCTAAGACGTAGTTCACTTTCTTTTTCTTCGTCCACCAACATGCAAAGGGGCAGTCGCTAACGACCCGCCGTCCACAACCTCATGGAAATCCAGTATTTTTAAGGATATCCATGCCCTAGATGACATCTTCGTTATTAA
Source organism: Rhodomyrtus psidioides (assembly GCA_021437785.1). Classification (NCBI taxonomy): domain Eukaryota; kingdom Viridiplantae; phylum Streptophyta; class Magnoliopsida; order Myrtales; family Myrtaceae; genus Rhodomyrtus; species Rhodomyrtus psidioides. The sequence continues at coordinate 2,685,916 of JAILYB010000015.1, read as the reverse complement.
TGTTCCATTTGCTTTAAGCGTAGCCACCCACAACATCTTCTGCTCTCCAAAGCGTAACAACTCTAGTTATGACCCGGCAACGGAAAGACCACGTCGAAGTGCTATAGAGCACAGATACAGCCATTCTCTTCTCAGGCTTCGTTTCTATTATTTGGACGAGTTTTGGGCAAACACGTGAGTTTGATAATGAAACAAAATTTTTGTTCCCCGAACAACATATCTGATAACATCATAAAATTTACGGTTGTTGGGCCTCAGCTGGCGACCGGCGGATGGCAAACAACGAACATGAGTCGAGGATTAGATATCGGCGGCGGGTAGCTTGCAACAGATGGTAAGGACGCGAGAAAGGCAACCAACGACGGATGATAATCGACGGTAGGAATGCGAGAGAGAAGGAGACAACACATAAGAGAAAGGAAGTGAATAATGAGAAGAATTCTTATTTTCTATTTCTGTTTCAAACTTATTTCTATGTCAAAATTTTGTCCCAAAAATAGAAAATGAAATTGTATTACCAAGTGAATTTCTGTTTCAAATCTGTTTTTCGAAGTAGAAAAGTAAAAAAAATAAGAAAATAAAACTATTGTCATGCATTCCCGTAATTACCCCCTTACTTTTAGAAAATTGAATGAAACAAGGGCGAGACAATCTCGAAAGAGTTAAAGACTGTATCGATGGGTCTCAGAATCAATCCTTCACTATTAGAGGTGTGCAAACGGATCGGATTTATCCGAAATTCGGATCGGACCACTGAAAAATAGGTCCGGAAATCGGTTCTAAATTTTGCGAACTGGTTGGAATCGGGTCAGTTCTCAGTTCCAAATACTTGGGAACCAGATCGATTTTGGAATCGATTTTAAGCAACTGCTAAACAAAATCCTAATCTCGTTCGCGCTCACCTCCTTTATTTTTTGTAGATTGTAATTTCTATTATTGATATTAGGGATTGTTGCTTTAGATGGATATTAAGAGTGTGTTTTGTTTCAAGGAAAGTGATTTTCAGGAATTCGTTTTCTGGAAAGTGGTTCCTTTATTTGGTAATATGTTACCGAAAATATTTTTCGGTGTTTGGTTCTCATTTGGAAAACGATTTCAATCTTATCAAAGGGACTGTCCTTGATACTGAGGAGAGGTAGATGATCGAGAGAGCTGACGTGAACTGACCAGGCCAGGCCCCGATCTCCGGCCCGACCCCGGTCCCCGGCCAGGCCCCGGTCCCTAACCCGGCCTCATTCCCGGCCCGGGCCCCGACCCGGGTCCCTGGCCTCGGTCCCAGCCCGGGCCCCGACCCGGGTCCCTGGCCTCGGTCCCAGCCCGGGCCCTAACCCGGGTCCTCGGCTCTGATCTAGGTCCCCGGCCCCGGTCCCAGCCCTGCCCAGGTCCCCTATCCCTGCCCGGGTCCCCGATCCCGGTTTCGGTCCCGGCCCGGGCCTCGGCCTCGGGTCCCCAGTCTCGGTTCCAATTCCGGTCCTAGTCCCGATCCCTATCCTGGCCCGACCCCGGTTCCAGCCTCGGCCTCGGTCTAGGCCCGGGCCTCGACCCGAATCCCCGGTCCTAGGCCCAACCCCAGCCCCGGCCCGGCCCGACCCCAGTCCCTAGCCCTGGCCCCAGTCCCCGGCCCGGCCCCAGCCCCCATCTTCAGTCCCGGCCCTCGTCTCCGGTCTCGGCCCTGGGTCCCCGGTCTCCGATCCCGATTCCGGTCCCGGCCCCGGTCCCGGCACGATCCTGGTCCCCAGCCCAGGGTCCCGGCCCCTGCCCCGGTTCCCGTCCCAGCCCGGCCTTGATCCTCGGTCACTAGCCTCGGTCCCGATCCCCGGCCCCGTCCCCGGCCCTGGTTGTGATCCCCAACCCCGGCCCCGATCGCCGGCCCCGATCGCCGGCCCCGACCCCAGCCTTGGCCCCGCTCTTGGTCCCTAGTCTCGATTGCTGACCTCGGCCCCGATTGCCAGCCCTGACCCCGGCCCTGGCCCCGCTCTTGGTCTCCGGTCCCGATCGCCGGTCCTGGCCTGGGTCGCCGGCCTCAGCCTCGGGATCTGTCCTAGAGATCGGCCTCAGTCCCGTTTTCAAAGAAAGTGAGAGATTCAAATTTGGAAAAGTGTTTTCACCTTTTTATTTTGGGTAATTCACTTTCCTATTTTAATGAATAAAATCTTTGTTGACTGGAAAGTACTTTCCATTGACCAAATCATTTTCTGCGAACCAAACATAGAAAGTCCAGAAAACACTTTCTTTGAAAATACTTTCCCCAAAACAAACGCACCCTAAGTTTTATTATTCATCTTTTACTTTGAATCTTTACATTGCCGCTCATATTTTTTTGTTGGAAAAAATGAAATAAGAAAGAAAAAAAATTCTCAAGCAGACCTTGGAACCGAATAGAAAAAACAGGATATGTTCTAAGTTTCAAATATTTGGAACCGATTATAATATGGTCGATTTCAGGATTTAGATTCGAAAACTATCTGTTCGACCCATGCTCATCCCTATTCAGCATCACGTTCTCATGCTATACGTCAGAACATCACATTTCAAATTTACCGCAGTGTGAAACTTATTAAATCGACACCATCAACCACGAAAAATATTTTTCGGTGAATCGAGTGTCTCACAACTATTGATTTCATGGACCGTTTTATAGAGTCCAGTTAGAGGGCTGTAAAATCAACGGCTGCGATGTGTCTATTCCGGTGGACCCTATTGCGGAGGAGCAGTCCCCCATCCGATGCTTTGCCAACTCCCAATCTCTTCCGGCCTATTCGACCAAAAAAAAAAAAAATCTCTTCCGGCCTAACAACAAAAGGTTCCGTGCCATCTCATTGGCCGCTCACGAGCTACTTATCATGCCACTCACGTGGCATATTACTTCGAGCGCTCCTTCTTTTACTAACTACACGCCAACCCATCGGGCAGGGACAGCCACCTGCTCCGGCCTTCTGGAATCGTACAGGCGGGCAGATAGCAAAAACGAGAGTGCCCCACAAAAAGCAAAAAGGAAAGAGGCCAGTCAGTGATTAAAACATTCCCTTCGCTTCTCTCTCTTCCCTCTCTCGCTCGCTCGCTCTCTCTCTCTCTCTCTCTCTCTCTGTTCCTCTTCTAGGGATTGCAGAGTCGCAGCCAAAATCCACCATTTCCGCTGCTCCGAGATGGATCGAGTGTCACTCCTTCGCAGTTAGCTTTCGCACTTCGGCGTAGGTGTGTTTCGACTTCATTGACGAGGTAAGCGTGTGTTTTTCCTTACTGTTCTTGCTTTGCTTAGTTTGGTGATTGCCTTCTTTTGGGGAAAGATATCTTGGTTTTTGTGGAGATTTCTCGATGGTCTTGCTCACTGGACTGAGTATTTCGGGGAAAGTTCGGATCCTGGAAGTGGGTTTGTGTTCTTCTTGTGACCGGAGGTGGTTTTAGGTATCTTTCTTAGTTGTTCAAGTTCAATTTAGGGTTTCGCAAGCTGGTTTGAGAGTTTTTCTTTAGGGTTTCTGAAGTTCCGTCTCTCTGGCCCTTGGATCTCTCATTTGGGGCTATTCTACGTTTGATTGAGTAGATTGCATGACCAGTTCACTGTGCTCAGCACGCTGACTCAGGATAGCCTGCACGAGTCTGTGCTCACCTCCGAGGAGACATATTTTACCCTTGTGCATCTTGAAACTTGTGAAGGAGAAGATGGGAGCAGAAGTAGTAGGGGGCAGGCGTTGGCGATTGGAAGTAGAATGCTGCTTGTAGTGCGTTAGTGTTTGTAGTCAGTTGTAATAGTTACCTGGAGTTTGTAAGATCTTACAAATTAGTGTGCAAATGGACAACCAGCTGCGGAAGGCTGTGAATTTCAGACCCCTCGTTCCTCTGAGTTCTCTATTAGTTCTTGTTCTACCACGTGGATCTCTCTCAAGATTCATGCACATAAGAAATTTTGACTCTCTGTATTTCTTGATTGCTCGACTTTTCCATATAAAGTTGCTTTCGAGCGGTTTGTAGCTTTAAGTTTTGTAGTTTACTTCCTCATGTTTGACTGGGTACCCCATTATTGTTGACTGAATACCTTTCTTTGAATCATATCAAGTACTGTGTTGTTTTGCTCCTTCAGCTTGTGTCAGAACCAGATTATTTGGTGCTTTTACAAATTTTCTTGCATTTGCTCGATAGTACTTGGAACCTTCTGCCACCAAATCAACTTTTTGTGGTAGCACCGTCACAATAGCCAAAAAACATGTCAGAAAATTGCTAATCTCTGATTTCTCGTATGCCATTGATACCAGCCAGACTTTGCAACATGCCACTGGGACTGTTCCCCTCATGTCCATTTGATTATCATTTCCCGCTGATTTGTGAGCGGAAGTTCGTTTTGAGAGGTGTAATTTGGATAGTCTTGGCACATCATAGGCCATGTTCGTTTTTGCTGCAGAAAGCTGGAATTTCTATTTCAGACATTTCAATATTTGTCCTATTACATGTGCAGAAAACCATGGAGGATACCAACTCAGTTGCCAAACTGATCGATTCTACCAATTCTAAGATCCAGCAGCTTCAGAAGGCTTTTGCTGAACTTGAAAGTCACAGGGCAGTAACTCTTAACTTGAAATGGAAAGAACTGGAAGAGCATTTCCATGGACTTGAAAGATCATTGAAGAGGCGATTTCATGAACTCGAAGACCAGGAAAAGGAACTTGAAACAAAAGCCTCAAAGGCCAGAGAGATGCTGGAGAAGCGCGAAGCTGATGTCTTGGCCAAGGAAGAAGCTTCATTGGAGACGCTCCAGATGAACAGAGATGCAGCTGCCTTAGCAATTTCCAGTGCTCTGAAGAAGCACCGTAGGGCATCATCTGGGGAGCTTGCTGTTGTTACTGGAGAGGATGATGCTGGAGTGACCAGCTCAGAAGAGAACTCTGCCAGTGTTGTGACTACTGAGGGTTACTCAGAAGACACAGAAGAAAACTCTGAGGTCTCCTCTGCAGAGGTGACATCCTATCCTCTCTTGGATAGATTATGCAAAGACATGGATTCTGAAGGGCTTCACAGATTCATCTCGGACAACCGTAAGAACCTTGCTATAATCAGAGAGGAAATTCCTTTTGCTCTGAAAGCTGCCCCAAGCCCTGCCGGTTTGGTATTGAGATCTGTTGAAGATTTTTACAGCATGGATCTGCCAAATGTAGATGGGAAGAAAGACTCAAACCTGTTGGGTCTCCGGCGGACCTGCATCATGCTTATGGAATGCCTTATGGTTATGCTTGGAAATGATGGTATCTCTGCTTCTAATATCATATTGGAAGATGTTAAGCAGCAGGCCAAAGTGATTGCTGGAGAGTGGAAACCAAAACTTGATGCTCTTGACATGAATGCAAGCAATGGGAATTCTTTGGAGGCTCATGCTTTTTTACAACTTCTGGCAACTTTTGGAATTGCTTCTGACTTTGAAGGGGAGTATTTATCAAGGTTAATACCTATGGTTTCACGTCGCCGCCAAACTGCTGAACTTTGCCGGTCACTTGGTTTGACCTCAAAAATGCCAGGTTTGACTCCCAAGGTCTTGCATCATCTTGAATATTGACTTTGCAGAATTGACCCCAATAGCAAAAACAAGTCAATACTGTTTTTTTGCTTTTGGTTGCAAGGTTGTTGCTGTCAAGCAATCTGTGCTGCTTTGTTGAACAATTTGTCATTGTCCTACCCTTTCCATTTAATTTTATGTACCCACTCCTGCATTGCAATTTCACCATAACAAGATTGATTTTGGAAATAGAACGCCTAAGTAACTGATACCTGTGTGTTTAAAAAGAAACTATGATCTTTTGCTATTTTAGTTTGCCAGTATGGCTTTTCTTGGACAGAATTATTTGAAGAGGTAATGACTGTCAAGATATTTATGCCACTACTTCCTTTCGTGTTAAACTTTTAGCAGAAACAATACCACACAAGTTCTTTAAAGCTGGTGCATCCGAACAAACAGGCTCTTTCATGCAGTCACTGTAGCAAGGGTCGCATGTGCTGGCATTGACCCTGCACATGCATAGATTAAATTGACTGTTGCATGCTTTAACTTGCAATTTGTCTCTCTTGTATTTCACAGGTGTAATCGAACTTTTGGCTAATAGTGGTAGGCAAATAGATGCTGTTAATTTGGCATTTGCATTTGAGCTAACGAACCAGTTCTCTCCTGTGCCTTTGCTGAAATCTTACCTGAAAGATGTCAAAAAATTCTCCTCACCTGTCAAACCTGGAAACAGCTCTCCTTCGGCGCAGGTTTGTCGTGTGCTTAACTGTACTTATTTTGTAGCATTCAGTGATGATGCCCCTTTATTGTTGGTTTTGGGTCAAATATGAATGGGTGACATTTAGCTTTATGATTATCATTTTCTTAGTTAATCAATGATATTGAGGCATGGGGCAATCCATCTTCGTTGCAAGTTCCTCTGCATGTTGTTTTGATCCAACTAATTAAATGATTTACGCACCCATAACAGTGGAATGATTTTTAGCTTTAAAATGCATGCGGAACGGGGGTACTCCATCACTATGTAAGCCATTGTAGCTTGTCCTAAGACACTACCATGAAGCACGGTGAGTTCTCGAAATGTCTGATAGTTGATCTGTGAAAGCTCTGGAGGAGATGGATGGCTCCAAGTTCAAGTGGCTTATGAACTGATGAGGGCCTCAGCATGGGGGCAGTTGTTGTTTGGCCATGCCATGTTTGGTCACTGCGTTTTCTATGTCCGTTACTGTCTTTCTTGTCGCATTAAGGTCGTTGCTATTCTGACTTCTTATGGATGAAGGCAATGGGTCCTTTTTCAGATTGCAATGTAAGACGGGGCCAATCATCACCCTTTTAGTACTACGGGTGCCTTGAATGACAAAACTAAGCTCTACAATTAGCCCATTCAGTGCGCACTTTCTTTTTCTCTTTGACAATAGCCACTTTGACCACATTCTTAGAAAACTTTTGATTGACGTTCCCAAGTGATGATCATGTGAGACGTCTGCAATTCTCATGCTTTAAATTTGAGACATTGTTTTTTCACCTGGTTCTGTTATGTTTCATGACACCTTTAAGAAGGCATGATAACCCATATCTAACAAACTTATGGTTCTGTAGATTGAAGTGAATGAGAAGGAGCTTTCTGCCCTTAAGGCTGTGATAAAGTGCATTGAAGAACACAAGCTAGAGGAGCAGTTCCCTGTTGATCCGCTTCAAAAGCTGGTCCTCCAGATGGAGAAGGCTAAGGCCGATAAGAAAACTGCAGCTGAAGTTGCGAAACCTCAACCCAAGAGACCCCGTGCTGGTGGGGTTGCTAATGGGCATCATGTTGTTACCTTTGCTGCTGCCAACAAGACTTTCTACCCAAACGTAGCCGATGGGTACCCGCAGTATGTATATGACAGACCTTATGTTTACCCTGCACCCACCGACAATCGTGGTCAGCCAATCTTGGCTGCTGCAGCATACAACCTACCACCGAGTCATGGCAACTTCTATGGGAATGCCTACCACTACCACGCCCCCTTTCTTCATTAGTTAGGAGAAGGCAACGTCTTTTAACTGCTAGTTTTAACCCTTTGAATGTTGTACTGCAATGTATGGTGACTAGTAATTAGGAACCGCATAAATCCATGTTAATCTTGTCTCATGTTCAAGCGACTCTTTTAGTTTCTAATCTATGTACTGATGTACTGTACTTTTAACTTGGTGAAACTTATCGGCAGTTCTGTATTTCCATCATCTTTGTCCTCGTGCTTGTTGCGTGAGGTACTTATTACGTGGTAATTATAGATTTGCTTAGCGCTATGGCGAACTCACACTGTGGTAACTGAGGGTTTCTTTGTTCATCACTCACTGGATTTCGAAAGCTGCCTGATCTCTATCTGGTCTTTCTTCTTTATGTGTATGGTTTTGCGCATCAGTCGCTTTTTTAAGGAGTGGGGCTGCATACCCAGTTCAGAATGGGGTTTGAGGATGGGCTGAAGGATACGCATGGCTATGGGGAAGGGCAATGCCAACTTGTTCATTATTTCAGGTTAGAATTGGAAATCGGAGAACTGAGTTGGTGTAAATAGGTTAGGTTAGAGGTATGCAAGGTTAATTTGAAGTGCCAAAAATTGAGGAATATGAAATTTGGAACAAATTTTTATGCTTTTCTAGCTTTGTCTTTGCGTGATCTTAGGATATTTCATGTAGTCCGATGATGAGTGTTTAATCTAAAATTATTTTGTTAATGTTTCATATTCTTAATGTGTTTGAAAAATGGGTTATAGTCATTGGATTTGTAGGATATCATATTAATTAAAAAATGGGTTATAGTCATTGGATTTGTAGGATATCATATTATTGATAATTCGCTGCAATCATTCTATTTAATATATAAGTGAAGTTTAGGTATACCCCAAAATGGACTCTAGAACCTGTGACAGAGTTTAATTAAATATACATGTGAAATCTAAATAAACCTTGGAACCTGTGACCCGATAGATTTCAGATTTCATGATATGCGTGAGGTTCTAAAAAATGAGAAATCGGTTTCGACAGATAGATCCTAGGTGGAATCTAAAGCTGTTCGCTCCTCGTCTAGAATATTTTGGCTTTGGGAAAAGTTTACAAAAGAGTAGTAGCAGTTGTGATTGTAATACAACTCATACTAAGTGAGATTCGTTAGTCTCGTCAGACTTTGAGAATAAGAACTTTCTGATGGGTGATATTTGAGAAAAACATATAGGATAGCCACGTTGAAAGAGTTAAACAAAGTATGTCTTATTTTGTGCCGATGACCTTATTGACTCCTCCCCTTCCTTGCGTACAGTGAGAAACGTCACAATTTGTTCATGGCTTAGCAAAGTCGCCAAGAAAGTAAATGGCGAGGCGGAAAGAACACCCTTACCAAAAGCATTCTTTTTCTTTCTCACTCAAAAAATGAAGACCAAAAGTGTAGTTTGAACAACAAATCTCGAGCTACACACAAGAATTCCTGATTATTCAAACAGAAGGGAAGAGAGAGAGAGAGAGAGAGAGAGAGAGAGAGGGGAGGAGGAGGAGGAGGAGGAGGGCTTCTGAGGTCAACTCCGTGGCTTCGATGGAGTGGGGGAGGCCGGCGGTTTCATATCTGGGTACTGCACAAGAAACGTTGAATGTTGAACGAAAAACCAGGAACATCAGTCACCTAGCTCGCCTTATGATTTATAATTCCATGCAGACTTATTCTAAACATTTGATGTATCGGTTACAGATATTAGTTCTTGCACAAGGAGTGCACTTGAAACTTTGCAGAGACCATACAATTTCCTTAGGATAGAAACATGAAAAACAGAACAGATTTCTTTGGCATGAATGCTTCTTCATAAAAGTTCAATTTTTTTCGGGAAATTCAGGGGAAAATTTTTCTTTTGCTCCACAAAGACAGGACTCTGTGTGTGAGGGCAAGAGATCATACATTTGGATATGGTGAGGATGATCTAGACACAGTTCTCTCCCGTGGTGTAGGCACTGTTATCTCATTCTGATTTCCATGGTCTAGAACTTGGTTCTCTCCCTCAGGAACGCTTGGAGAAGATGAACCTTCAGCTTTATTGCCATTTTTCTGGCTAACTGCACCATTCAGTCCGAGCTCTGGTCTGGACTTCTTGGGAGACATATGTACAGAAGGTGGCAAAAGGGCTTCTTGTATGGCCTGCAAAGTAACACAGAAAACCCGAACCGTCGTCAGATGGTCTAATGCCAATATAATGCTCAGATCCAAGTAACGCGGCTGAGAGATGCAGAAGACGGAAGATCAATCAGCTAAAGACTACACTTTAATACCAAAACAGCCATCCCAATCCAAAACCGGAGAGGAGATTCACAAACGACAACAACCAAAGACCGTGGATTAGACTACATTTGATACTTGGTCTCTTGTTCGCTGCCTATTTGACTCACGACGAAACAGTTATGGATTCTGGATGTACACTGCAATTCCTTTTCTCCACCTATTCCTAGACAGAGAAGACTTCTGCTGACTACACCCAAATCTGCAAAGCGACGGGAAAGAGTAACAGGAAAATGGTGAGCTAGCCAGATCAAGCAACAGTTCTCCATTCTCATTTGGTCCTTCAGGAAGAACGCACGATCGGCTTGACGTATCTGAATGAACAAATTCTCAATTGAAACGACGGAGAGGTAATAGAAACCAGCATTCAGGGGAATAAGATTGCTTAAGATAAACGACATTGGACATACCAACCACCCTTTCTCGCCTCTAACCCCTCCTTTGATTGCATACGCCTCCTTGAAGCCATTCTTGAACAATAGCTCTGCAACTTTCATCGAATTGCCATCGAAACTACCTTCCACACAGAAAAAAGATGGAAAATAAAAAAACAATCATATGATCCGCACATGCCAATGGCACATTCTTGTTAAAGACTCAAGAGTCCCCCATTTTCATCAGTTTTGGCAGGCAGGCGCAAAAATCCAAAAGATAAGATAAATTCAATTGATGATAAAATCAAAGATCAAACGCATAATCTACCATTTCATCTCAAACAACATACAAATGAAGCAAACTGGTGTTGCACATAGACTGTGCTGCACATACTTGTCCAGAATACAGATGACAGTATTTGCAGGGTCCTTGAAGCTCGCCACAACAGCCTTCAGACACTCATCCTCACATCCCTCGTCGAACTGAACCTGAACCGCAGTCTTGCTCATGTACTTCAAATCAGGAGACGCCATGGCCGCCAAGCTCTTCCTGTCCCTGATATCCAGGAGCTGCGCATTCGGGTCGTCCCTCAATTTCCTGAACGCGTCGATCGCAGTGACGTACTTGTACTTCCTCAAGTAATACTCCGCTACAGGAATCACCACGAGCCAAATGAAAGTACACCCAGCAACGAAGAACGGGTTCCTGTTGAAGAAGTCGTCAATGGAGACCAAAATCGACTCCAGGTTGATCCTGCCCGAGACCTGATCGGCGGTAGGAGAGACGACATCCTCGGAGGCGAAGCAAGGGAGCGAATCGAAGAGGTAAAACAGGGAGAAACAGAGAGGGGCTTTGGTCAAGCGCTGAGGAATGGAATGGCTTTTGAGAAGAAACAAGTGATGACTTTTCGGGGTCGAAATGGAGGGGAGAGGGAGAGAGGCGAGTTTGGAGGAGGTGGGCTTGAGGGTTTTGGGGTGGTTTAGGAACGGAAGAGAGGAAGATGAGAGGATGATGGAGAGAGACTCCATGGATGACCGTGAAAGGTTAAGTGACGTGGGGTGAGCATGGGAGGAAGAAGATGATAACAGCTGATGGGGGTGTTTGATTGGGCTTTCCGAGGCCCATGGTCTTGGGCCTTCAGGCCCGTCTGGTTCGATTGTCTATTCATCCACCGGAAATCTTCCACCTCCGGAGAAAGATCAATGCCTCTGTCGATTGTGTTCTGAGTTCGATCGTTCAATTTCCCGCGGCATCGTCTTGAAGCTCTGGCTCAGCTGAACTACGACAGCAATAAGGAGTCGAAATTGGCGAAGGATGAGCAATATCTCCGGTGACGGAACCCTAACGCCGAGCGAGTTCCGAGTCGCCGCCTTCGCTTTCGCCGAGCGATGGAAGAGTTCGGTGTCCGCTTTCCCCCCGTGGTCGTGGCTTTCTCGTCCGAAGCATCCTTGGCTTTTGAACGAAGTAAATCCTTTCATTCACGTCCCCGATTGTTTCGGTCCGAAGCTCGATGCGCTTAGTTGTTGCTCGTTGTGTCTCAGGTCGATGGATATTTGGCGCTCGAGAACGTGTGCCTTCTCGACTCTAGTGAGGTTTCTATCGCATGCATTTGAATGTAGCACTGGTTCTCAGATACTGGGGTCGTAGCGGTTAGCTAAAGTTGCATCTTTTCGCCAGGAAAATCATGTCCGATGTTGCACTGGTTCGGAAGAGCCCAACTGTTCCGGCGACGATGAGCCCGTTGATGATGCCACGTTGGTATGCTTGATTGAGTGGAAATCACTTTGGTTCCAATCGTAATTTGATGGAAAAATGAGTAGTCTATGATTTAGTGACCGTTTTAAGTGACAGGGTCGGATACTGGTTCCTGTTGCATTCGTATTCTGATTCTGATATTGCTGCATTCACCAGGTTCAGAGCGGTAGAGATAATGTTCGTTGCTACGACTTCCACGTCATTTACGACTCTTCATACAGGGTTCCGGTGCTATATTTCCGTGCATACAGCGGAGGTATGATGTAGTTATGATATGAGATCGTGTGAGAGTAGAAGCTCAATGGATGGATGAGTTTGAATTGCTCATTTGCAACACCTTGCTGTCTGTTTCTTGGACTGCGATACGGCTTTATGCGATAAGTCATTGCATCTCTATCTTTTAATTTCAACGCTAAGCATACTGAATGTACTACTAGTAATGCGGCAAATAATTGTTTAAGTGGCGAGTGGAGGCTCCCCATCTATCTTTCGAATGTAGCAAAATGGATTGTGTACAAATCCTGTAAAGGAGAAGATGAAAACCGTAGTAAAACACGATTCTGTACGAAAAAGTTTGTCTTTTTCCAGAACATGGAGAATTTGGATTTATAGCTTGTTCTCGTCCCTTTCTGCGCTAGACCTTCTGATGTTGTTTCCATAGCTACTCCTATTCTGCTAATATTGGATGCAAGTAGAGCCTAGAAGAGCTCTTGTGTAAGGAAGATGTGTGAACTGTGGAATATGATGGATGCTTTTGATGGTTGCTGCTAGGATCAAAATCCTCCTCGAGGTGACATATTCAAGAATCCAATTCTAAGATATGCTTTCATAGTTGGGTGAACTAATTCGCAGTGCAAAATGACAAAAATGGGAGAGAAACATCTGTAACTTGGAGTTAAAAGAGGCAAAGCTTGGGTGCCAGTGGGGATAAAACTGTCTTTAGTGAAGTGAGAACAAACTAGAGGGGATAACAGGAAGAGCTTCTTGTTTTCTTGATTAGGGGCATCCACACAACTGCTGAACTTGCCCTTGAAACTTGAAAGTACCTTGTTTTTTCCCGAAAATTAGCAGCGCAACATTAATTTTAGGCGACTGACAGGCTGCCTTTGAAGTAGTTACTGAGTGGAATAACTTGAATAATATTCGAGTGAAAATGTAGGACTCAAGTGAGTCAAGTTCAATGTGCAATGGCTAACTGGGAAGTTGGTCGCGAATTAGATTAATTTTGGGAGGATTAGTGGTCTTTCCTATACAAAAAGCATGTATGATTCATCTAGGTAAGTCCTAACCTAAAAACTGGTTGCAAGTGCTGGGGTAATCTTGTTATTACCACTGTAAACCTAATGTTTTTTTTCGTTAAACCTATTATGAAGCATTCTTATTGCTATCTCAACAGATGGAGGGACTCTACTCTTAAGTGAATTTGAAGGAGACCTTCCAGCTGACTCTTCAGAGGCACTTGTGAGATCAAAGTGGACATTTATCACTCAGGAGGTATGCGTCCTTGTCCTATATATTGTGTCTGGTTGCGATTTTCCTAAATCAAAATGTTTCTGCTTGATTTCTTAGTTGTTTCTGATGACTGTTGTGTTAACCTGCCGGGATAACAAGACTTTCTATCATGGACTGCAGGAGCATCCATACTTGAACAGGCCATGGTACAAATTACATCCCTGCGGGACCAGTGAATGTATAAAATTGCTCTTCCAGAGCGACACCTCGAGCGGAACAACATCAGGCTCAGCTGAGCTATACTTTCTATCTTGGTTCTCCGTTGTCGGACGGATGGTGGGTCTTAGCATCCCTCACGAAATGATGAAATGGGAGAACAATACGTAGTTCAGTATGCATGGCGTCTTGAGAAAGCATTGAGTTATTACTCGGCCCCAAGCTGTGACTAGATCAAATGGACAGTGGAACAGTTTTGGAAATTAGCCACCATGGCGTAAACCATTCTAGCCGCTTTCATTCATACTCTGCACTTAGTGCCTGGCGGTTAAGGACTCCGGTTGACATGTGGGGGACGTTAGGGGCCTGCATGGTAACCATTCTCATTCTCTGATTCTGATTCTGGAACAAAAAAAAAATGAGAATCGCGTTTGATAACGCAAATAAAAGTGATTCTCATTCTGGATGAGAATCACTTTTAAAGCTAAAAAAAAGAAGCAGAAAAAAGTAGCTTCTTTAAAATGAATGACTTTTTAGCCAAAGTCATTCTGTTGAAAGACACAACACAAAGTCGACAGAACTCCTTGCTCGTTCTCTTTTCTCCCGACAGAACTCCTTCAAGCTCGACAGAAGCCGCTCCTCATCCGCCACGCCTCAGCTCGACCGCCGTCGTCCGCCTCTTCGAGCACGTTTCCGGTGAGTTTTGTACAACCCTATTTCTTCTTCGTCTCCTTGCCAAGCCCGATTAGGGTGGCCCTCGCCCAAATCGGCGAGCGCAAGGCTCGGCCGAGCCTGATTATAGACGCCATAGCCCTCGCCGATTTGGGCGAGGGTCGCCCTAATCGGCTTGGCCGAGCCTCGCCCTTGCCCTCGTTGACTCCGATTTGTAGAGTGAGAGTCACAAGTAGTACAAAATGTAAACTCGTTCACTCTGATTTGTCAAGCTTGGAATTGATCCTCCAAAGGGTGTTCTCTGCTATGGTCCTCCCGGAACTGGCAAAACGCTTTTGGCCAGAGCTGTAGCTAACAGAACCGATGGTTGTTTCATTCGAGTAATTGGGAGCGAACTTGTTCAAAAATATGTCGGTGAAGGAGCTCGGATGGTTCGGGAATTGTTTCAGGTTTGTTGACACTATGTTGCCTTCAAAGTTTGTGTTGCACTAGTGATTTTTGTTTTTCTGTGCTTTATTCTTTATTTGTAACTAGCTATAAAATACATGTTTCATTCATGATATGCCCAAAAATAATATATATTTAATTATTTTAGGATGCATTGAAAATTAATCTTCAATTTATGATAATTACATATTTATTTGACTTAAATGTAAAAAATTAGGAAGAGAAACAGTTTTTAGAAACAAAAACTTTATGCAGTTATCAAACGCGTTTCTCATCCAGGAACAGAAATATTAGGCAGTTATCAAACGCATTCTCATTCTTTAAAACTCATTCAGTAACAGAATCAGAAAAGTCATTTTAATCAGAATCAAAAATCAGAACCAGAATGGTTACCATGCGCAGCCTAGGTCACCCATGTTGCTGTCGCCTCGGGTCTCTCTTGTTTTGTTTCTACCTGTGAACATTGCAGGTGGTACGGTAGTGCAGGTGGTACGGTAGTGCCGGAGTGTCTCATCGTTAACCAGTTACGTTAACTTTCAAACATAACGGGCGAGTATCAAATTGATATGCAGTTTGAACCGAGTGATCACATCAGAATTGGTTTTAATGCGAAGGGGTGTCACCCAATTTGCAAACCGTTCTCAGAATTGGTTTCAGAGCAAAAGAGGCATCTCTACATTTACTATTTGGACGTCCTCATCCAACGCATTTGCATAAGGATAGAGATAAAAGAGTGTTCCGGGTACAACCAAGCGAACATTTCTCTCTCAATTGCATCAGTTTCAGTTCATGTTAAAAAAAAAAAATTGCATTTCCATGGAACAAAGAAAGTCCTTTAGACACCACTTAACCGATATGTGTAACTCTTTTAACAAGATCAAAATTTTGGTTTGAACTACTCCTTCGGCTTCAAACAATCGATTCAGTATCGCGCCAGAGCAAGTGGCCAACTTTACGAGAGGAATCCATCTCTGTAGACGACCAAGGATTGAAATAGCAGGCAAATGCATAAAAAGTCCTAAGCAGAGTCGGTTTCTTTTCTCTCTGCTGCTCGGTTAAAGCAGACTAAGAACTCTTTATTGCCCTCGGCACCCTTTAAAGGAGATTCAATCCAACCTTTCTTCTGGAACCCGAAATTTTCCACACCATTGATAATTTTTTCAAGAACCTGCACAACATGAAAAAGCGACAAAACACTTGGTCATTGCCTATTCAACTTGTGGAATCCAGGGTGGAACCGTGGAACAGACAGAGCTGACGAAACCAAAGACGTGACGCCGAGAACATCAATTAGTGAAAAGTCAGTTGTAAATGCCAACCTCTTGGTGAACCAGGGGATCCCTAACAATACCGCCACCCCCCACCTGCCAGAATGTAAGAAAAAGACATTTTTCATTCCACTGTTTTATGAGCAAAATGTAAATGCATGCAGATCGAGTACATCCCGCATAAATTGTATAGAGAACAGAACACTCGATTAATTGAAACTTTTACTTGTGATCTGCGGGCCTCAAATTGAGGCTTGACCAGGGTAACCAATGTGGCCTCTTCCTTCATCACATTTACCACTGCTGGCATGACCTACAATAACGGACCATCACAACAGTCACCAATTTGCGACGAGTAATAAACTACTCTTAGAAATCAGAGACAAGATGCAAGGCTTG
Source organism: Rhodomyrtus psidioides (assembly GCA_021437785.1). Taxonomy (NCBI): domain Eukaryota; kingdom Viridiplantae; phylum Streptophyta; class Magnoliopsida; order Myrtales; family Myrtaceae; genus Rhodomyrtus; species Rhodomyrtus psidioides. The sequence goes on along the minus strand of JAILYB010000015.1, from coordinate 2,669,547 downwards.
TAGAAGAACGCTTTTATGGAGCTTCCGAACTTACCAGTAGAATTGAGATGAATGATAGGTCTAGAGTCACCAAATCAACCTTTTGGGGCAGCTCAGGAAGGTATCTCAAATTTGTCCGTTCTATTACTGAGACACGTTCATCTCGACGAATCTTGTCTGCTACCTAACAAGACACAGGCACCGAATTTAAATGGCTCAGAAGAACAATCACAATTGTGCAAAAACCGACATGAAATTGAATATGCTTTTACTGTTCTCTCCATATTGTTGAAATGCAATGAATAAATAAAACGAAGGTACCAGGTGCTTCTTCGAACACTATCGTCAAGTGCACAAGTAAATTTAGTGAACTTACCTGTCCATAACCAACATCAACTCCGTAAACAAGTGATGCACCATACTGGAGCAAGCAATCTGTAAATCCTCCTGTGGATAGTCCTGAATCAAGAGCTACTTTTCCTTCAACATCAACACCTAATTGTTCAATGGCTGCTTCCAACTTGTATCCTGCTCTGAGTTCCATAATCAAAGGAAAGGAAAATTGACCTGAGCGTTTTGCACAATGACTCCAAACTTTTCCCTCGGCAACAGAAAATGAAAAGATGCAAAGAGTTCTCTCTGTGGAATAATCACCTACATACATATTTCGGAATTTCAGCTATTATCTCTACATTTGATTGATCCGATACAGGTGCTCCGGCTTTATTGACCACTTTCCCATTCACAAAAACTTTTCCTGAGACACAGATCGTGAAAGGTGAGAGATGACTTCAACGGGCCTAGCATCTGCTTAGCAGTTATAGTGATAATGCCAATGATATACGGAAAACATCTTTGATTGCCAATAGATGACAAAAGAGTTCTAGTTAAACCAGAAAGAAAATTTGCCGGATCGGTAAAATCTCAAGAACAGAAGTAATGATTCTTTAGATTACAAGTTCTAAGATGGATCAATATCATGTAAAACAGATATAAATACGAATATGGCATAATGAACAAACAATACCAGCCCACCCATTACCCGAGAACCCAACAATGATGACTCGTTAATCCAGCGGATCTCTTAGTTACAGATATGAAAGTCATCACACGATCAACAATGCGAAAAAATATATCATGTTAGACTGAACTCTCTACAGAGTTTCCCCAATTATTACAGAGTAATGATCACACATTTTTCAACACATAAGCTCGACCATTTTCGTTGCATGATGCCTCACGACCCAATCCAAAAGGGTGTACCTTGGAGAATCCATGACTGAATTATGTTTCGACTGTACTGCTGATACCTTTCAAGACACACTTCATCAAGTCTCTTTTTCCTAAAGATGCCAAAAATGAAAGCAGATCCCATAATGAGCGATACTAAAGGCAAATCAAAAAGTAGTGAAAAGCATGAAATTTCTACCAAATGTTTTCTTTAACACCCACCTATACATTGGGCTTAACAAACAAAATTGATTGCTCGATTCTTTTAAAGGATTTCATTTGGCATGTTAGGTTGGATTAAGAAATAGAGAACTTACTTCTTCTGCGGCTGAAGCTTTTGCGACTTGACAGCAGCGAAACTTCTCAATGGACAAAATAAATGGCCTCTGATCCATTTCACTGCATCACAAATAACCAAACCACCTAGTCAAAGTCCTCCTCGAAGGCTAAAAAAATCATCAAAACATATTCACAGAGGCAGTGGCATCATAAACCGACATTCTCAAACGCGGGGCACGTCTAGGGAGTTACGAGTTGATAAGAACACACCAAATGTGATAAATGTGTTCTTGGCGTTGGTAAATCAATGTAAAAGTATAAAAAATTCAATTTCCCACAATTGACGTCTTTTTTTTTTAATGGACGAAAGAACATGTTTACCACATTTTAAGTGGGTGTAAAGCCCGGGGAAGGAGAAGCGACTCAAACATCACTACTGTTCTGTGCTTGCAATACTAGCTGACATGAGAAACTGAAAGGGAAAAATGAAATTGTAGGGAGACCATCATCATCACTTTCCATTCTCTTTCGTAAATTTCTCCTTCAAAAGTCGAGGGACAAAAAGAATGAGCTTTACAAATCTTGCAACAGCCTGCGAGAACACACGCAGGGATGAAACGTTTGAAGAACTCGCGAATCTCAATACCGAGCATTCAAGACCCTTCTTTTTGAAGGAAATCTCCCACTTCTATCACGAACAAATCCCCGAAATTCTTGCGAAACAGAACCACAACCATGTTGGCCCAAAAGGGAAAAAAGAAGAAGAAAACAACAAAAGCTAACCACAAGCACAATACAAAGTGTTGAATTACTGGGTACAGAATGAAACTAGAGAGTACCATGAGAAGCGCAAGGCAAGCTCGAGGAAGAACAGCGCGAGAAGACAAGAGGGAGATGGAGACAGCGGCGAAGTGCCATCGCCTTCTGTTTCGCTTCGATTCAACTCGAAGCTCGACTCAGCTCCGTCTGAGTCAAGATGTCTCCACTCACCGGCACCATTTCTTGGAGTCCAACAAGTTCGGGTTTCGGGCCGGGCCAGGCTGAGTAGACCGATTTAGCTATGGCACCGGGAGAAGTGGGCATGGGGCTGGGCCTTGCCCTGATCGGATTTTTTCTAACCGGTTGAGCTTCGTCCGATTGAGAAATCAAGAGTCACGATTGAGTCGAGTCAGGTGGATAGAAATAGGGTAAACTCGAGCTCCTGTCGCTGCTCGAAACTCAACTTGAGCTCCATCTGAGAGATCGAGGCAGATAGATAGATTTTTTTTTTTTTGTGGGTCCAAAGGCAGATAAATAGTTGAGACACTCAAATTATGATGAGAAATAGATCTTGAGTAACCATATACAAGGACATGCCGTCACGAATAATATAGACTTAAGAAATTTACCTAAAACGGGGACGTGCCCTTGTCAATCATATATCCATAAAAATTCGTTCTTTTAACATTACAGGATTGATTAGTCATGCCGTTTTAGTGGATCGTGAAGTTCTTTTATTGTGCAATTGACGATCATGATGTGTTAAGAAGAAATTACCACGAGAGACCCAATAATCGCTCGTTGTCCGAAGCAAAATTTTAACAGAACTTCTCCTTCTCCTTTTGCTTTTGGCAAACCTCATCTTAAGATCCCCAACATTATACTAATTCAGAACAGGACATGAAAATGGGTAGAAGTTGTGATTTCTGACTAATGTACTGGGTGTCGGGTCAGGATCGCCTGCCAAAGTGGATAAGGCGGATAAGGTCACGGCCACCATCCAACCAATCAAAGCCCTCCAACCTTACACTTCCTTCCTCTTCAACCACGAGATTTCTTGCAATAGATCCTCTCACCCAGTTTCACAATATCAAACTCCCCATCTTCTTCTCTGTTATATACCTGCACAAGCTTCCCCTTCGGAAGAATCTTCTGGTTTTTTTTTCGAGTTCTCAGGAGAGAAGCTGCAGAAGGAAAATGGCTGCTGCAACTGCATCTCCCATGGCCAGTCAGCTCAAGAGCAGCTTTGCATCATCATCCTCAGCCAGGAGCCTGATTGCTCCCAAGGGCCTCTCCGGTTCCTCCTTCAGAGTCTTGCCCACTAGGAGGACTCCCTCCTTCACCGTCAAGGCTATCCAGTCAGAGAAGGTGAACCATTTCTTGTCCATCATGCACCATGTCCGTCGCTCTATTTTCTCCAATGCCAATGGTGCGAGTCTTGATTCGATCGAATGTGCTTGTTGTACCGTGTAAAGTCAAAGAAAATTGGCCATTTAAGCATCTCTCTGTTATTCTCTGGTCATCTGACTTGTTGAACCAGTCTTTGAATGGAAGAAGGAACGAGACTTGAAGATGAGAATGGAAGTTTTACTTTTCTCGTTCTTGGTTCGCTATTCATAGTCTCTGGATCTGTAAATAGATGAATTCACAGGGCATAGGGGTTGCCAGAAACTAACCCTTCTATATTTGAACTGATTGAGCTCATCGGAGTGTAGAAGTCAGCATAAATGGATTTCTCATAGTGTACAATTCCTAGGAGTGGCTTCATTCAGTCATGACATTAGTTGATGGCTTTCCATTCCTGCATCTACCTTTTGCATACAGCCAACCTTCCAAGTGATTCAACCCCTCAATGGCGATCCTTTCATCGGGAGCCTCGAGACTCCGGTCACGTCCAGCCCGCTGATTGCGTGGTACCTCTCCAACCTCCCCGCCTACCGGACCGCCGTGAGCCCGCTCCTCCGGGGCGTTGAGGTGGGCCTCGCCCACGGATTTCTCCTGGTGGGGCCATTCGTCAAGGCGGGCCCGTTGAGGAACACGGAGTACGCGGGAGCAGCGGGGTCGTTGGCCGCCGGAGGCCTGGTTGTGATCCTGAGCATCTGCTTGACCATGTATGGGATCGCCTCGTTCAACGAAGGAGAGCCCTCGACAGCACCGTCGCTGACCTTGACCGGGAGGAAGAAGGAGCCCGATCAGTTGCAGACTGCGGACGGGTGGGCCAAGTTCACCGGCGGGTTCTTCTTCGGCGGGATCTCCGGAGTCATCTGGGCCTACTTCCTCCTGTATGGGCTCAACCTTCCTTACTTTGTGAAGTAAAATTCATACAGAAGAGAGAGAGAGAGAGAGAGAGAGAGAGAGAGAGAGAGAGAGAGATTGAAGAGTGAGGTCTGTAAATTTGAACCGTTTGGGAAGGAATGGGATTGAGGAAATTTCATGTCGTATGAGCTCTGTATAAGCCAGAATTTCCCTGGACTTTTGTCAAAGAAATGGGCAGTCGCAGAAGGATCTGCTGATTGCGCTCACCTGTGTGTCGATGTTTATCATCAGCAGCGGGGTAAAGTGTTTCCTTGGGCTAAACTGGATTATAACGATGACTTAAGCGTCGTAACGAATCGATATTTGTATGTCAAGCGAGGTTAAGAACAGATTTTGCGCTTATTCTAGGGCAAATGCAGGTACAGCCGCTTCGGCAGTTTATTATGCTATTGTTGTTTGACAGTACTAACTTAGAATCCAAAATGAAACAAAGCGAGAAGTATCGTCGTTCAACTCTGTGATTCAGAAGCTGTCAAAGGGAATTGTTTGGATGGTTTCAGTCATTTCAGGATCTGTTTATGAAAACACGTCTCCTCTGCTGGGAATTAATTTTTTTTTATTTTGTTTGGTTCATTCTTCTCAACGATAGGAAAGCACGGTCTCGAGGCGGAGGGTCCGGGGCGAGGCTCAATGAGGCAGTGCCCCCTGGACACTAGAGAACTTTTACAGTTTAAGCCTAGATTTTTTTTTTTTCATTTGTAGTTTGGGCTTGCGCGCATGAAGAACTATTGCTATATATACTCTTTATCGCTTGTAATTACGTGATGTAACAAGGGGTGCTAAGTGCTGGACAAAACGCTTGTTTAAGGATGAATTAAGATTAAACCTTGTGTTAATTTCTCTCTCTCATTTTACGTTTTATTTCGTTGTAATTGTGCACCGAATATTAACAAATTTATGTAGCTCTCCAGAGTGCTTTTCTCTTGTCAATATGCTAAAAATACGTCACAAGAATTAAATGCGTTGTTAGCATAAGACTGGTGATTAAAGGGTTATTAGTAAGCTCCGTGGTAGTGGGTTATGCTTCTTCTACAAATCTTGCACCCTTCAGATATGGCAGCTAATCTAATAGATCATGCTCCATGATGTTCAATTTGATCCTAATGCGACCATAAAAAAAATTGCCATTTGCTAGCTTTGTTTTTTTTTTTTGGCAAAATGACATAAATAGTCCTTAAACTTTGGCAGAATGTGCAACCTAGTTCCTAAACTTTTAATTTGTTCAATTTAGTCCCCGAACTTTAGCAGAATGTGCAATTTGATCCCTAAACTTTTGACTTGTTCAATTCAATCCCTGAACTTTTAGTAAATGTGTAATTTAGTCCCTAGACTATTTGAAAATGTTCAACATTATCCTTGATCTTAAATTAACAAAAGGACTACAATGAACATTTTCCTATAATTCATGGACTAGATTGAACATACAGTAATAGTTTATGGACTAAATTGAATAAGTTAAAAGTTTATGGATCAAATTGCATATTCTGCCAAAGTTCAGGGACTAAATTGAATAAATTAAAAGTTCAGGGACCAGATTACACATTCTACTAAAGTTTAGGGACTATTTATGTAATTATCCCTTTTGTTTTTCCCAATGTGATACGATCCATCACACCACGTCACGTCAATTGATTGACTGACACGTAGCATATTTTTTTTTAAAAGCTAAGATCATGTCCATTTGGACTTTCTATCTATACGACGCATTTCACCATGATGGTAATTCATCATACATATTATTGAAATTTTAATCAAAGTGCATCGAATTATAAAGAAAATAAATGTGTTACTAGCCTTTATTTATTTTTTTCAAACAATAGAAAATAAATGTGTTACTGTTCGAATCTCCCCGTCCGCGTCTTGGGGGACTTAACTGGTGGCATTGGCGTTCATACCCCCACCACCCCGAGGAATAGTCCATTGCATATGGGAAACCTCGGTTACAAAAAAAAAAGTTAAGTGCTAAAAAAATATGAACTCTATATTTTTTATGACAAATGAGAAAGAGTACTTCTTAAAAGAAAATGAAAAGGTGTATTTAGCCAAAAAAAGGAAAAGAAAATCAAGATAAAGAGTGAATGCTATTTGACAACTAACCACAACCAGACACATCCTATCCTATGAAGAAGCGGTTAACTTTAACGGTCACTTTGGCCTCCCCCACCCTCTCAGCTTCCCGCTACAACACAGCCATGGCGATCCACGCAAGTCAAGCCATGACCCCTTTTCTTCACGCACGCCAACTCGAGTGTCTCGTCCGAAGCCATAAGTCCTCTCTATCCTCTCGGTTCGGTGATCGACCCAAATCGGCGGCTCAGATCATTAGCCGCAAAGATTCTAACAAGCTTACTTGCCAGGCTGGTGTCGATGATGGCGATGAGGTACTAGATTCTGGAAAATGTAGCGGCTTGTTGGTTAATTTTTAACTGTGCCATTGATTCTTTGACAAGAGCACGGTTGGTTGCGTTTTCGTATTATGTGTGAGACAGGGTTATCTGATAGATGCTCCTGTGTCGGCTGGAGATGGCTTCTCATTCACTGGAGGTCTTGTTCTTGTTCCTCTCGCTCTTTCTTCATCCTTAAAGTGACGAGATATTAATCGTTGAACACAGGTAAATATACAGAAGCCTGTTTATGCACAAAAATTCTGAACTACAGCTGTTGGGACGTCCTTGCCAGGTAAATATTCCGATGGGCCGAGCCAGTCTGACGAATGGTTTAAGCAAGGAAAGATGGTGAGTCTTTGTACCCTATTTCATCTTTTGAAAACACGGGTTTCCTTATTGAAAATTTTCTGCCGCTGTTGAGAACTTGTCGGCACATCGGTGCGACAGGTTGTATGGATTTTAACTACATTCTGATACCACATGTTGTTTGAACAATGAGAGTGTCCTTTCTGATAGATAAGAACAAAGGAATGCATGTGCCACCCGCATTGTAGATCTATGGGGGGAGGGGTTCTTGCCAAGGCTAAAGCTCGGTCATAACGATCGTTGCACCAAGGCTGGCTTTTCAAGTCGATTTGATGTTGCCGTCATACAAATTAGTGTTTACCCTCTTATTTTTCAGGTGAAAGCTTTTCCTGTTCTCGGCTCTGGAGAGAAGGCCAAAGACCCTATATTCGGACTGACAATGGGCTCCGGTTCCCAGTCTCCGGCAGATGTTTTCAGGTACTGTTGAATACTGGAAAGCAGCTGGTACCTGAACTGGCTTAATTTGTAGAATGTCAACCAACCAAATTGATCTATCCATGCGTGCACAAATTGAGATTGGATTATTTGCAGGACTACCGATTGAAACATGCTATAAATGCTTTTGTCCCCTAGATGGTTCTGCGTCGAAAGCGGGATTGCTGATAATCCTCCAGTTCTGTTAGTTCACGGATTCCCTTCTCAGGTCAGTCTAATTTGGTTTCCGCTAGCAATGTGTCTTTGCCATCATGCTTGGCAGACTGTGTTTCTGCAAGGTATGATGTATGTGGGTGCTAACGCCCGGATTGGTCTTCTGCATCTTAATTTAGCTCCCGGTTCCACCCTATGGCAGATGGCGGATGAACCATTGAGTTTCATTAAAAGTGCCGTGCATGTTAACATATGATGAGCAAGTCAGCATTCCTGTCTCTGTCGATTATTGCTCACTTTGAATGACAAAATGAAATACAGGCTTACTCATACCGCAAAATTCTTCCAATTCTCTCGAGGGACTACCGTGCAATTGCTTTCGACTGGATAGGTGAGATCATTCACTTAAAATTGCTATGAAGTTTTAGAAATTGTACATCAGCCAATCACATTTTGCACAATATACTATGGGGGAAAAAGATGATCAACGATAAGATTTGTGGATAATAAGTTTCGATGGAGAAAGCACCATGGCACCACCAAAGTTCACTTTAAGATGGTTCAGACCATAATCCGAGTTCACTTTATGGAGTATACAGTTCAACAGTCCAAAGTTCACCCTGATCAATTTGTGGTGCAATTTATTAGCAAAAAGGATAATTTTAGTGTCAAAAGTTGTGTATGGAGATCACTTTGATGTCAAAGTTTCAATTGGATCACTTTAATGCCAAATCGGAGAAAAAATTATCACTTTGGTGGCTCCGACCAAATTTTTCAGCCAAAATTGTCACGTTTCATTAATATTTAATTTTTAATGTAAAATGACATTAAAAAAATAAATAAGTCCACATACGCTACCACGTGGACTTTTGCACTTTAAAATAAATTAAAATAAATCAAATTCAAATTTTAAAATTAGATAAAAATTAAATTTATTTAAAATACAAACTCTATTTAAACTAAAATTACACATAAGCTAAAAAATTTAACAAAAACCTTAAAATTTTAAAAAATAAAAAGAAGAATAAATTGTTTATGGGTAGAGAACCAAGCGACCCTTGCCGCCGCCCGCAATGGCCGGCGGTGGTGGGGCATGCGGGGGGCGGGGGGGGGGGGGGGGGGGTCGCCAAGCCCCTGCCATGTGTTAGCGACCCCCGCTGGCTGTAGGCGAGGGCCTATAGTCACTCACCTAGATCGGGCGCTCGTGGCGGCCCTCGATTAGACCTGGGGACCGACGACCCTCGCCCAATATGGGGGAGAGCCTACAGACCCTCGCTTGAGGCCAGCAAGGGTCGCCGAGCCCCGGCCACCCTCATCGGCCATTGCCAGCAATGGTGGGGCGGCGACGGCGAGGGCTATGCAAGCCCTCATCGCCTATTTTGCAAGTTCACTTTTTTTTTTTGAGTTTTTGGCTTTTAAAAAAAATTAACCTAATTTTTCAATTTATTTTATTTTTTCCATTTTTTTGTAAACTAATTAATTTATATTTATATATATTTTCAATTTTTACATTTTTAATTGTTGACTAGACATCGTCGGAGCCACATAAGCTTCAAATAATAATAAAATACGGCCATGTCACATTTTCGACGGAGCAAATTGGACTTGACACTGAAACGATCGTTTTTCAAAAAACTTGGCATTAAAGTGATTCTATTCAAACTTTTGGCACCAAAGAGATTTCTATACATAATTTTTGGCATTAAAAGTGTCCTTTTGCCATATAGCATAGGCACTACTTGCGCCCTTTGAGAAGCCAATGACACTTATGCAGACGCTCAATTTAGTTCTTTCATTGCTCATCTTTCTCCTTCTGCAAGTGAAGTGTCCACATCATTCATTCAGCTGATTGCTGTGATGACTAGCTTTCTCAACGTCAATACTGACACAGGAACTTCTTTCCTTTCGCCCTTGCCCCTTACAGGCTTTGGATTTTCGGATAAACCGCAACCTGGGTATGGATTTAACTACACATTGAATGGTACTCTTCAATGTGAATAAAAGACTACTATGTACTTTACTTGGTGGTTTCTTTAGTTTAGACCCTTTTTGGCCGCGAAGTTACCAATGGTGTTTGCAATGGATAATTCTGTTTCTGGATTGCAGAATATGTATTATCCTTGGAGTCTCTTATAAACAGTCTTGGCGTTGATAAAGTTTCTCTAGTTGTCCAGGTACGTTTGCCTTTGACGAATGCAGTATTAATTTCTATCAGTATGATGGAATGTATTGCCGAAGCAATAGATCTCGGATGTGATGTGCAGGGTTACTTTTCCCCAGTTGTTGTTAAATATGCCAGCAAGAATCAGGAGAGGTTAAATCATTTGATCCTCTTAAACCCACCTGTAAGATATCCGGAAACCTTCTCATGCCAGTCATGTCATTCTTTTTGTAATCTACCTTGTTATTAGCTGATCGAATCGAGTTGATCAAATGCTAAAACTTGTCGCCATGAATGTAGGGGGTTGGTATCTTTTCAAAGTTTTAAGGACGCTTCTTTTCTAGGTTTATCCGTTTGATTTTCATGTTGATCTTTACCTAGCTTCAAAGAACTTTAGCAAGCTGGTACCTAGTTTATCTTCAGTTGGCGGTGATAATGGCTGTTGCCAATATCTTCATCTTTACATTTTTTTTTTCTTTTGGAACCAGCCGGTCGAGATACTTGTATCCATTTTCAGTATGTTTTGAATGGATTGTGACTTGCTTGACTTTGAACCTAGACCATAAACTATTTTGATGTGGACGCGATGAAAACAAGTAGGGAAATTCAGCATTCTTTGGAGTGATGTATGCTGTTTAACTCTCTCTTGTTTCTGCTCTAAGCTGACTAGCAAACATGCTAACCTTCCATCAAGCCTGTCCATATTCAGCAACTTCTTGCTTGGTGAGATTTTCTCTCAGGTTTGTACCCTATTTCCTATCACTCTCAAGTGATTCCCTTATGTTCTGAGGACTACTTCAGGATCATTACTTAGTTCCTCTTTCTGAATAGGATCCACTCAGGGCCAGCGACAAGGCCCTGACAAGTTGCGGTCCTTACAAAATGAAAGAGGATGATGCTATGGTTTATAGGAGACCTTACCTCACATCTGGCTCCTCTGGCTTTGCACTGAATGCAATTAGTAGGGCGATGAGGAAAGAGCTCAAGGTAACTTACTTTCACCTTGTTGCATATAATTGCTGATGATTACTTGTTAGCTGAACAAAGGTCTATTTCGCATGATTTTGTTGAAACTTGGGCTGATATATGATGCAGCTATTACATCGTTTATCACCTGCTAAATTGGACAATGCTATCGGAACCCGCCCCCCCCCCCCCCCCCCCCCCCACACACACACACACACAAAAGGAACAGTGCTGAACTTGTTTATCAGAAAAGTTGGTAATTACTTCACTTAAGGTCGGTAATTTCTGAAAAAGAACTGGTAACAGGTTGGTAAGTAAGGCAAATAAAAGTTGGCAAGTCACTAAATAAGGATTGAAAAGTCCATGTAAAAGTTGGCAAATTTAAGGCGTTGGTAAGAAAGTCACATTAAATATTAGTAGAAGATTAAACAAAATTGATAATTCGAAAACCATCAAAATGAGATATTAATCTAACAAAAATATTAGCAGTTACCAAGGTTGTAGGGGTACTAGTATGGTGGGCTTTAAATTGCATTAATCACATTCACAATGTATGAAGCTTCACTTTTTTCCCTGCACTACCAGTAACTGGCATTGCTCCAGAATCAGGACAGGAAAACATGGAGCTAGCTTTCAACTTTTGGTATAACTTTCAGGATCTTGGACATTTGATATTTTACCATGAAGAATAGCTGATAATGCTGTACTATTTTGGTGAGAGATGAATTGAGCCACTTGATCTTCGCATACTTCTTATGCTTATTGCAACTGTTGTGTCTGATAGAATTATGTAGAAGAAACAAGGATGATACTTAAGGATGAAAACTGGAAAGTTAAAACTACGGTATGCTGGGGTCAGAGAGACCGTTGGCTTGGCTATGAAGGGGTTGAAGAATTCTGCAAGGACTCAAAACTCAAGATGGTTGAGCTTCCTATGGTACAAGCCGAATGCAATTTTGATCCCTTCGTTTTGTTGAATCATTTTCCATTTGCTAAGGCATTAGAAGGGTTGGTGTGTTTTCCAGGCGGGGCATCACGTGCAGGAGGATTCAGGGGAAGAACTTGGAAAACTGATCGCGCAGATTGTTGGCAGAAGAGTTCAGCTCTGATAGGACAGGAATGAAAGACCCTTTCCAAATGAATGCATGGAAAAGACAACGAATTTGCGAGAGTTCGCACTTGTTAACACTAGCTTTCAGCCTTTCAGGTTTCGCGTTGCGATTCTGGTGAATGTCTAGCCAGGAACTGAATTTGTTTGTAACGATCATTGCCCAGTGCATTTTTTGTCTGTTATGCTTTGTTACTTTGCGAATAGATATGACATCTTACAATTTACTGAAAGCAGCGGAAACCCATGCTTTAAACTAGATTAAGGTGTCCGGAAACAGGAGAAAGATGCAGATTGCTCTGTCCCGTCAAACTAAAGGTAACATATCAGCATTCCAACAAAGTTTGAGTTGCAAAAAGTCAAAGTGATATCCCAGGGGTTTAGTTTACTGTGGATTGTCAGCTTCGAAGGTTCCTTTCTGTATTTTTTCCCCGGTAAAATGCGTCACAATCATAACCGACGCATGCAATAAAATATTGAGGGTCCAAGGTTCTCTTCAAAGTATAACTGCGGTTGAAATGTCGTTGAACTCATGAGTTATGAGGACCCAAGGATCTGATTTTCCATTTACAGAACTTAGTGAAAATAATGGCTTGAGCAGCTCCTATTTTCTCGGCATTGAGGAACACGTGCTGTATGCAGAGAGATGAATGGCATGAATCACCACCTTTTGTGACTCGTGAGGCAATACCTCAATAGATTTTAAAAAATTGTTATGGTTTCATGTAGCCTTTTTGTCCTGCTTAATATGGATCAGTCCAACAGTGATCCTCCTCAACAGATTTTCTCCATCTCTCCTGGAAGATCCTCCACTGAGCAAAGGACTCATTTCTAATCTGCACAAAACAAATGTTTAAGCAATGACTAGATTGATGCCATCATAGAGGAATGGTACTGCTAACTATCAAAGAAGTATCCGTCTAGTCATGGTATATTAGCTTTTCTTTTGGTGGCATCCTCTTCAGATTGACATCTTGAAGAAATGTATCTGACCCTGCAGAGTAATGTCATGCAAATGCTGCCTTTGAGCACTTACCAAACTTCTAGTGTCGGGTTGATCAGGTACTGATCGATTGGGATGAGGAGACGCAGTGTTTACAGTTTTATCCGTTGCTTCATGATTTGCCTGCACCAGTGACTACCGATTAATAAGTAATATTCAACAGATAGAAACTGATTGCTGCAACAGATTTACTCTTTGCTGTTCATCCAGGCATAAACTTGAGGTTGTACTATGAGGGAAGAAGAGGTTGACATCCTGATTTATTTTGCAGTCAACATACATGAATCCCCATGATAGGAATGTTTGGCTAAGTGCCAGACATGGCACTGATGCGCTTTTTCAATCAGAAGAACCATACTTGAAGCAAATGAACTGAATCCGGGAAAACTCAGGATTTATCCATCTGAGCTCGGGACGAAAATGACCCCAAGGCAATCGATAGCAGGACATAGGTAAAGGTTCTAACCTCTTTCCATACCACACTCCCGAGTGTAACAAACCCAGGATGAACTATGTACTCGGAATCCACAACCCCCACTTTCTTCATTCGATCGCCCTGTCGAAAGAACCTTCGAGAGATTAGTAGTACAGGGAGAAAAAGCATCCTATCTTAAAGGAACATTTCGCTACGAGAACAATGCCTGAGCGCAGTAGCCGAGCTGAAAATCCAGTCCCCACGCATGATTTAAATCATTCTGCAAAGAGAACAGAAAAGATATGAGAAGAAATGACTCGATAGAAGATGCTGACTCCAACAGCTGAACAAAAAACAGTAGGAAGTTTTCAAGGTCAATTGTTTTTCCTACAAGTTCCTCCTGAAACATGTGCACTACAATGTATGATCATGCCTTTGGTATGCCTAAGAAATATTTTGTAAGTCTGCACAGTACCTGAATCATATGCCACACACAGCGCCATGATGCCCGTGAGAAAACAGGAGCCATGATTTCCACCCACCTACATTGCAGTTCATGAAACCTTTTTTTACTTTGGCTACCCGAACAATCAGGTAAGAGCATTTTGCCGCTAAAGTGTATCGAAATGTCAGACTAGAAGGATGCTGATGTAAACTGAGATACCGATTAAAAAAAACCACGGTAAATCTGACAAGCGCATGTGCAGAGACTTTTACCCTGTGCATGGAGGGCTTGTACTGTTTTCATTGCACGTAAATCCTCCATCCATCTGTCTGAAGATCCTCCTGTTACAACCATGTTACCAGAACTACAATGATTGCAATCCGTATATAGCGCGATGAAAATGCATTATCTTCGGTACTAAGAGTAGGAAAAAAAATGTGCCAGGAATTGAACATAAGATTTCTATCTGCTGTTGTGACAAATTGCAAAGTTGACAACAGTCGCTGTAACTGTAGATTTTTTGTTCTTCTCGATCATATTATTCTTTGACAGAAACAGCAGACCTGTGTACTTTCGATTTTCTATCCCGTTCCGTGATTGGATGATGAATCTCTGATTTATTCGGGTCAAGTGCCGGTTGTGATATTTCAAGCCCTTCTTCTTCGACAAGTGAAAGATATCTGCATTGAGCTTTCATATAATGTCAACTTCTTTCTAAAATCCATTACCGTGTCATATCAAATTTTTTCACAAGTGAAGGAGAAAACTGTTACCTTCCGACATGGAAATTTTCCACTCCTAGATCCTCATCCCAAAGGAAGATGTAAGCATATTCAGAAACGATGTCTGGATGTAGAAAGCGCTTGGCGAACCACCTAGGAAATCAAAATGGAGGAACTTTATTGCAAGTTGGAAAGGAAGAAATCAATGAGGTTGTAGAGTACAATTCAGAAAACTAGCTTCAGCAGTTATGTACTATTACCACTTGGTTTGGTTGATAGCAGACACATGAATAGCACGATCGCTCCATTCGGCGTCCCTCCATCCATCCACATTCCCATCATAATGAAAAAGCATCACGACGAAATCGCTTGATAGAAACTGCAATGTTATTCAATCAACTTAAGTAAATGATAAGAAGGTGATTAGGCGTGGAGCGGAGGTCTAAGCGATCACCGTCTTAACAATCTTGTCTACATTATCTTTTTGCCGTATTCCCACTGGAATGGCCAGTAAGTTCGTTGAGTTTGAGCTCTGAACAAAAAGATGAACAAACTTCATGACGTAAGAGTTGATAGAAGCTGAGAAAATGCTACTTAAAGATCGACGGAAATGCACCTTTGTATCACGCGAGTCCCATAAGGGTCGCAGTTTTAGATCCGAAGTGCTCGAAACAATGCCCTTGGGTAGCATCTCTCTGCCACGAAGTTTGCACGGTGTCTGTTGATTGGGCAGTGTAACCAATAGATCAAAACAGACTCCTCGAATTCAAGTTAAGAACAAAGACAGAAAATGCGCGCAATCGCAACAAAATTTGTGTTGCATAGCCGAACCTCGCGCTGGGATGTCACATTCTGCTGATTGTCAACAGTGTGCAATCCGAGAAACTTCTGCAAAAAGAAAAGCCTTAGTTGATTCCACAATGCCATTGGCACATATAGCTAATTCACCAAATTGGACGGAGGAAACTTTTCGTTTGAAGTTAGAGGACTCCCAAGGCGACATGCCAGAAAATAAGGATCTCGGAACGAAGATAGCTGTGAATCATTTGCAACGAACGCTCGACCAATGAGGAAAGCAGCAGACAGCAAGAACACATAGTTGCACAGGGACAATATGTTCCTCGTCCGTTCCCGCAGAAAACACAACTAAAAAGCATAGGTAGAACAAGATCAGGCACTCAATCCAATAAGCAACGTCAGATTACACAAAAGGAGAGATTTGACTTATTAAGAGCCGACACGAGAGGGAGACTTACATCAGTTGGCGGCTTCATCTTCCAGAAGAAGACAATAATCCTAGAAAGCACAAAACGGGTACACGGGTCTTAGGAAATGCAGAGAGCGATACCAGAACGAACAACGATTCCTCGCATCCCCGTGGCCGTCTAGATACAGCCGCGCAGGCGCGCACAAGTTTGCCGCTCCTCGAATTTTTTCTCTGGCGGGTGCATTTCTGGACACAAGTACTTAATTGCCTTGGCGGGCGATTCAGAGCAACTTACCAATGCAGTACAGAGAGATCTCAGCTGTATCCTGAGTGATTACTGAAAAAGCAACCGGGCCAAAATGGAAGGCGTTCATCTTCCATATGTGGGCAAGCAAGGAACGATTTGTTAAGATCCTGTTGAAACGCAAATTGGCCAGCTTGACGTTATTCAAATCTACTGCAACTCCACATTGGAGGGGCGTGGCGTAGAAAGCAAAGGACTGCATGTGCATTGCGGGAGAAATACTAAGTTCCTTGGAACTGCTAAAAGTTGGAGAGACGACGTTTCGGATCAAAGCAAGATGTCAAGTTCATGTTAAAAAAAACTCATGCCAAATCACGGAATGGTGATGATCATCCAAGTCAACCTTGAGACAGCAGAGGCCACGAGCGAGAGCGTAAACAAGATTAACACGAGCCCCCCCCCAAAAAAAAAGAAAGATGGATTTTTTTGCAACTCAAGAAATCCAGCAAAAGGGGACATTTCAATAGAACAAAAATCTTTAAGGAGGTTCCTTAGCTTGACAACTTTCCTCGTTTCATTCGATGCCACATTAAGGTCATTCATATATTCTCTCATGTAGTCAACCCATTGAAAGCGTACAGGAGGATATGAATTTGGGGTTATGCACTATGCATTGGGTCCGGTTATACCCGGGAACAAACGACCTGGACAGACCGGTTCAAGGCCATTGTAGGAAGAACCGGTTCGTTTTGGTTTCCACTTTCCACAAAATCTAGACCTGGCCTAGGGTCAGCTCGGTTCTCGGTTCGAAGGCCATAACCGCAATGGTTTATCAGCGGTTTCCGGGCCGATACTCTAACTATAGTTATCAAACGTACGCAACTTCTATATTTTATTAGTACCGATATTTTCTACTCGGAAATCAAGAATTGATCGCCCATAATCTGAATTATCTCTCATATGGAGGCCCTCTAAAGCACGAAAAAGTCGTCGTGCTTCGCTTGGCGCAGGAGGACTCGAGTTCGATCACCAGTAAAATGATCTGTCGTTATATAGTTTCGTACACAATCCAATTTGAAGATCTTTGATATCTCTGCTAAGACATGGAAGCATGGTTGACTTTAAGGGGTCGCCGGTCTTTCACGAGATCACGAGTTCAATTCGTGCCATGAGCGTATCTGTAAAAGGCTCGTGACGTGCTGCATGCCGAACCTGTATAATATCTCGTGTGAAAAGACTTCTGACGTTTATTGCCTCCCTTCCTCCGGGTTTTTATATGATAAAAAATGAAAAAAAAGAAGATTAGTGCATGATCAATGCTTGGTACAAAAATGGCGTTGGCAAAACGGCAGTCATTGAGTGATTATGCTCTCAAATTCTCAATCAATCACGATTGATTGATTAAATCAATAATCTACTCAAATCAAAGGGCAAAAAAAGGGCCTAATTCCCTAAGAAAAACCCAACTTTAGATTTAGTCTCACTTATGCTCTAGTTTTTTTTTTTTTTGTCTAAATAAAAATCTCGACTTTCACTTTAATCCCAATTCTGGCAGCAAGTTCAAATATCATCACTAGTGTCTTCAAAATTATGAGCATCAGATCAATTAGAGATTTTTAGGGACTGATATGGTTGACGCATGCAAAAATGAATCGAGCATCCTATTGACATGGGAACGACATCCCAAAAACAAATGTAAATGGCGTAGTTCTAAGTGTCTTGCACAGTTTGCCCGTACTTGATACTGTGGGAGACCAGTTCTGCAAGCAAAACGCACATTTCCATTTCGGAAATGGATACCCTAACATTGTGGATCCATGTTAAGGGTGACATAGGGGTGGCATAAATGGCCATCGAGCCGTCCATTTCTCATCCGACGGTCAAGATTTGACGTGACCCAAAATTTTTCCCTCCTCAAAATTTCTCGCCCAAAATTTTTGCCCCCCACAAAAATTGATGTGGACTGTCCGACGAGAAATGAACGGCTCAATGGACGTGATGATACCCCTAATATTGATCCCTAATGTTAGGGGATCCGAATCCCCCCGTTTCTTTTGGGATAACTATAATTGTTATTCAGGTGTTTTAACATGTGGGTTTGAAAATATATGCTTTAAAATTGGGTAGGGGCGGTCTGTTGCAAGTTGCAACCGTGAATGTAAATGAAAGTTTCACCACGACTTTTCACAACTAGAGTCGTCGTGTGAAAATGTATCAAAGAGGCTTCGAGCGTCCGATGATAGTAACTTATGATTACTGTTCGAGGGTGAGTGCCTGGCTGCCTAGACTCAGAAACAAACCTATGACCTCCGGTTTCAAAAAAAGACTAGAACCGGGAATAAAAAATTGCCAGTTCCTAGACCTGCCGGTTTCTTATTATAAAATATGAGAACCGCGTTATTTCATCACAAGATCAGTAGCTGGATACGTGGTTATGTCGTTATTTATTCGTACTTAAGACCAAACTTCAAAACCGGTTTAGAAGTGATTCGATTCGGGAATTGGTGGTTCCAACTAGAGGCGTCAAATGGGTGGGTCGGGTCGGGTATGGGTCGGGTCGAATATGGTCCGACCCATATTGACCCATTTAACCCGTTTTGACCCATATTCATCCAATGCAAATTTAGTGACCCATACCCGACCCAACCCATACCCGACCCATACCCGACCCGACCCGTATTACTTAAATACTTATATATTTAGCTAAATTATGAAATATTTATTTCTTATAATTTATTAAGAAAAATTATATTGCTAAAACATGCAATTGAATTTTTCTGAAAAAATTTAAATTTTTTCTTTATAAAATAATTTTTTATTATAACCGGCCACCTGCGACCTCTGATCGCCACTGTTGACCGTTGCCTGCTTCCTGCCATCGTCGTCCCCTCAAACTGCTGCTCGCCACCTCCGTCGCCGAAGCTGTAGCTCTCCCCGCACGGGTTGCCGCTTCTGAAGGCGTAGGGGGCGTAATCGGAGCTCGGGAAAGGAGGTGCTCCGGCAAGTTTCGACGCTGACTCGTACTTGATTCTGGTTTATCTTGCCGAGTTAAGTTAAAAGACTTCAATACTAATTGACTCGTACACGCACTGTGGCGGCGGTCGACGGCCGGCGGCGGCGGAGGGT
Organism: Rhodomyrtus psidioides; assembly: GCA_021437785.1. Lineage (NCBI taxonomy): Eukaryota > Viridiplantae > Streptophyta > Magnoliopsida > Myrtales > Myrtaceae > Rhodomyrtus > Rhodomyrtus psidioides. Next base: position 2,650,246 of record JAILYB010000015.1, on the reverse strand, counting down.
GGTGGTTGGTGATGGTGACCGGAGGTGGGCAGCGGTGACCATTGGCGGCCAAAGTAGAGCGACGGCCAAGGCAGGAGAAAAAAGAAAATAGTAAAGAAAAAAATTATATAAAAAACAAATTATTAAAATATTAAAAAATTAAATTTTTAAAAAAATATTCTCAAAACTTATTTATGATTGCTTTAAGATAGTTTTCTTAGCTAACCCATTTATGGCCCATTTGAAACCCATTTATGACCCATAAAGTTTTTAAGCAACCCATTTATGACCAATTTAAGTATTTAAGCTAACCCATTTTTGACCCACCACCATCAAATATGGGCCAAATGTGGGTTCTAGACCCATTTTGCCACCTCTAGTTCCAACCTTAAAACTGAGAATCAAATAAGTTCTTTATACTCACCCCTTAGCAGTTCCTTTTTTAATCCGTCTCGATGTTTTTCAGATGCATCCAATATGCCGGTAAAGTGTAGAAAACAAAGTACATGCCAAGTTCAAATGGAACCGCATGAAGAACTCTAGCCACAAAAAATGAGGCAAAGCGGATAGAAGCTTGCCGAATCTAAATCTATGTTTTTGCCCATAAAAAAAGAAAAAGAAAACAGACCAATTTGATTTTCCTTTTCTTGTCTTTTTTTCCCTTTTTAAAAAGGTGAGGGAGGCCCTAGGAAATTGCAAATTTTTGCAGGAACAACTAACAAGGTATTGTCCCATAAAATTGGAATTGTACTATTTAGGAATCACAAGGACGGATGGTCCTGGAGGAGGGCCACCACAACGCAATACATGTCGACAGCCCTGTCCTCGTCGCCAAACAGAATAAAAAATAATAATTAGGACTGGTAAAACATGATTTCCTATGTCGTCACCTATGTTGCACGGACACAGGACACGATACGCGACACGACACGACACGACACACCGATACGTGAATTCTCAAAAAATAGAGAATTTCGACACGCTGGGATACGTTGTATATTTTATGTATATTTTTATATATGCACGATTTCAGAATCACAAAACTTCAATTATTACCAACTACAATATCTATAGAGTCGAGGAAAATAGAAAAATAAAGGTCGCAATTATTTTTAGTGTCGGGCGCCCAAAAAAAAAAAGGGCCGTGTTCCGCATGTCGGACAAAAAATTTTGAATAGCGGTGTCGGTGTAATAAAGGTCGTGACAGTGGATAAAATTATAGTGAAGATTATCTCGGGATAATTGTTGAATAATTAATCGAATTTGTTTTTTCTCTTTCGTGTTTTAATGCATTGATTGTCTCTGTGATCACGATTTTTGAGAATGGAATATACAAATGAAATATAATTCATTTAACATATTTCGAAATTTGGTAAATTCGGTAAATCTCGTGAATCGACACATTCTAGCCTCTCAACCTCTCACCAAGACTAGTTAACAGAGCGGGACCAACGCTCGGCAATTCGAGACGCGCGGCTCGATCCGATTCGGACAGCGACGGGTCGCGTCGAGTCCCGTGCCTCGTGCTGCTCACGCGCTCTCCGGTCGCGTGGGGACGCTGCCCCCTTGCGAATCACGCATTCACTCGGTCGGTACCTTCTCAGGTCCACTGGTCCGACGACCATCGAGCTGGCTGTACAGGTGGACGGCTGGGATCGCCGGATGGTTCATCTCTGGACGCGGGTCGCCTCCGTGGGTCCCACCCGGCAAAGAAAAAGAGGAGGATATGGAAGTTGTACCCTTTCTTTAATTTTTTTCTTTATTTCCGAAGTTGTTTTAAGCTTTCGTAATCGTTACCACGCTTGAGCTCGATTTTCTTGCTCTAAACCTCGTGGAACAGTGCGAGCTCTCTCTCTCTCTAGGACCAGTGAAAGCGAAAGTTGTCTCCTTGTTTCGATCCTTATCTCCTCGCATGCTCAAGATCACTCATTGCTTGTGGGGTTGTCGAGATTTTCCATCATGTTTCATCTTCATCATCTTTCTTCTCCTTCTCCTTCTTCTTCTCTGTTTCATTGGTCTCCTCAGCTAAGATTCGGAGAAGTGATTTCCCTCTGGTGTTTCGGTGTTTGTTCGGTGTGATTTGATGGGCATTTTCCGTCAGGTTCTTCAAGGAATTGCTCTTTGTGTAACTTCTAAATGGGTGTATTTGCTTTTCCGCTCGTGGAGTTAGACTGGGTTTTATTGGTAGTTTAAAGTTAGTGCCGTTCGGCTCTCTCAGGTTGCTTTGCTCGTCGTTGCGGGGTTTGAAATTTGTTTGGATACGAAACTCGGAGGGATCTTCTACAGTAGAGTGCTAGGGTTTGGTAGTTTTCGATCTGGAGATCCCAGATCGTTAGGAGTTTGCTTTCGCGGAGACATTTCTTTTTTTCTGTTTGGTTGTCCTTGTCTTGTTTCGTGAAGTTGTATGTTCGTATTAAGGTTTGTTGCTACTTGTCGAGGGGAAGGGAATTTTCTTTTCCATGATTTGTCTTGAGTTTTGTCTTACTTTACTCATGCTTTTACTGAATCCAAATGCTTACAGCCCTATCTCGGCAAGAGTACCTACTTATTTTTGGACTGTACTTCCTTTTGGATCTTTCGGTTCGCAGGCTTTAAATGGTGGTTCTTACGCTGGCGCTTCCCGTGAGATGTCGATGCATCATGATTGAGTCATAAATGTCACTTAGGTTTTGGTTTTGTATTCCATATTATTGTTGATAATTTACGGGGGCTTTCGATATGTTATTTCCTTTCCTTTTGATTATTTCTTTTGAAGATCTTAAGTTGCGAGATCTCGGTGCTGTTTGTGCTCTTTTTACTCACGTCTGTGCTGAATCCTTTGAAACATATGCCTAGTTAGATGTCTCTTGTTGTGTTTAAGTCAGTATGGGGACATTTTTGTTGACCTAGAGCAATCTGTGCTTCTTGAGATTTTAGTCGAGACTCTTCATTAACGAGGCAGGCAAATTTCTATGGCTATCGCATGTTTAAATGTTCCGCAATATTGCTTATATTCTTCTAATTTGAATCGGGGAATACTATCCTAATCTTCCAATCAGTACTCATGTTGCTGAGGATTGGATTGCCTATTGAATTTTAGTCATCTAAGGTGTATTGATCCATGGATGTTGGTCAAAGATCTATACAAGCATGTCATAAGTAGAATTTGCCTCTGCGCTTTCTTTTTGCAGATTCGGCCTCTAGGCGACATCGTTGCTTGACAACGAGAGAGAGCACGCTAGTTTGCATCCATACAAGGGACATTGGCTGTGTACAAGCGTGCTCTCTATCGTTGTCATACGATCTGCATTTGAGGCCTTGTTCCTGATCAGTGGTGTAAGCGAATGGTGACTTCAAATTATATGTCTCAAGTTTAATATGTCAATGCATGACACCGATGAACTGTGAAGGCTTGTGTCATGCATACATGATACAAGAGGCTTGAATCTCCTTTTTCGTATAGCTGGAAGGTAATGTGAATTTTCCTTAAACTCAACGTTTCAACTCCTGAAACTAATGAGTATGGAGTATGTGTGATGCATTAATATATTGCAATTTTAGACGGTCTTCCAATAGTTTGGTGCATGCTTCTAGAATTTGTGTGTTTCTTTGTTTATGTTTGGCTGTTGTGAAGACGTGATGCAATGAAGTATATACTTGATACTCCAATATTTAAGGCCTTTTTTTTTTCTGACCTAGCTCGTAGCATTCTCGATATTATCTGCAACATTGATGTGTCCATTGAGATGTGCACATGGTTTGTTGACGTAAAGTATGTACCTAATCATGACACTGATCAATGATTGTAGAGCTGCATTGCTCACTAGTAATGAATAAGTGTACTGCATGATATTGGAGTCTAGGAACCATAGTTGTTTGCTATTTTCCTTGAAGCACCTATTTCATTTGGTGTTTAGATGAGGTTATGGGACATTATCCTCGTCAACTTATGCAGCATAGCTTTAAATCTACTGAAACTTGTAGTTGCTTAGTTAGATATTGACTGAATATATGTTGTTTTCATGGAATTATTAATTTGACGAGCACTCCAGCATAGTAGGCTTAATTGATGGAAGAAAAGGAGGCAAAAATTTCCTGGTTGGCTGGAATATTCAGATCCAAATTGAGGAACTTGCATGCTAAACTTTGTTTCTGCAGATTAAAGACCCGACTTTGGTATAATGATAATGAGGTTGCACACATGCCACTGAAGTAAATGTGATTTTTTCAATGAGTTTTTAGCACAATATTAAATTTAATCCAGTGATGTGTTCTTCTTATGCACATGAATTGTTCAAATTGATAGCTTGTTATAGCGGATTAACCCTTCCTTCAAATATAATGCCACGCTACGGTAATGTTTGCTTTATAGAAAATGGAAGTCATGTTTTGGGGGATCACTCCAAAGTCTTCTTATGTATGAAGTATAATCAAGTCTCAAACCTTCCAGTTGCTGCAATAAGGTCCTATGTAAATAGAAAAGTGTAATTGAGTCTTAAACCTATCTGTTCGGGTAGTCAAGTCATAAACTTTTACTGCAAAGTGCTATAAGGTCCTAAACCTTTATTATGAACTGCAATTTAAAGTTGTCACATAGGCTTCGAGTGCTATCAAGGCAAGTTTTGGCATGGAAAAGATTCGATTTACTTTTTTGCAAAAGCTGTTGACAATATTGTGCCAATCAAAATAATTAGGAGGTAATTCTGCTTTGTGCAAATGTTGGTGCAAAGGGATTTTTATTTCTAGGTGGTGATATTATTACACTTGAATTACCTTAAGATTTCTATACAGATTGCCTAGGAAAAGAGAAGGGGGATGATTCAATCAATAAGTGAATTTTTAACTTGAATATAGTTCACTGTGGTTGAATTATAAATTAGTATTGCAATATATATATATTTCAAATCTTCATGAACCACAACTCTCTTGGTCTCTTTTTTTTTTTTTTTCTCACATGCAATGTTCCTTTTGACCGCAATCATGGGGGCTGCCTAGTTCGAGAAGCGTTTTTACTATCCATTTTGGAGCTCACTGTTTTCCTCTCCTCAAGCTATCCGGAAGATCCCTTGTTTTATTCTTGGATCGATTCTTTGAAGAAGATATCATGAAAAGATTTGTCCTTCAGTCCAAGTTACTATGTTTTGATTGTTTTCACTTTTGTGCCTAATAAATGAACAATCTTATTGTGTTTTCCATTGAAAAGTTATCCATCAACCCTCCAAACGAAGTTGCTGCTGGCGTTTTCATTCTCATTGAAATGAAAGCGGAAATTCAAATAGGCCCTAAAATCCCGCCATTTGTGGAAGCATGGTTTTCATATTGGTGTAGTTTGTGTTTTGATGTGTGCAAGTGTATGTGTATGGTCTAGTTGATGTAGAGGAATAGACAAGAGTAGAATACTTTGAGGAATATAGGCAAGGTTATGGGACATGAAATGGTAGTTGTTGAAGTTGTTGTCCCACATCGCTTAATAACGGGTTTTATATGCTATTTATATTCATGTAGTCTCCTTCCACCTATCAATTTAAGCTTTTGGGTTAGACTTTCTAATATGGTATTAGAGCCAGTGTTATCCTTTTCGCGAATGTGCACACCCCAATTAGTTAAATTTCACATGTCACTCGTAATCCAATTTGCACGTGAGAGGGGTGTTGAAGTTGTTGTCCCATATAACTTGATAACGGGTTTTATATGCTCTTTATATTCATGTGATCTCCATTTACTTATCATCTTAAGCTTTTGGGTTGGCCTTCCTAACAGTAGTACAAATCTAGAAGTCGTTAGAAATTCAAACACTTCCCGCTTGATCCAATTTCGTGATATTCCTAGCATGCTTTGTATCATTTTGAACTCGGATGGAAATTCTTCTTGTAGTTAATCTCCCACGCCGTTTTCACGATCTTTGCTTTAGGAACCCTTGCCTCCTTAGTTGATTTGCCGAAACACTTGCATCTTTCTTTGGCTCTACATATACTTCTTCAACGGTGTCCCTTATGTCGTGGTCCATCAAAATGCTCCTAGCTATAGTCGTTCCCATCAAAAGTAGAGATGGATATTTTTTTTATGAGGAGCTTTGGCTTAGGCTTGGACTCTAGCTTTGGCTCTCGTAGGCTCTGGTTCTCATTCTGGCTTCGGCTTTGACTCTGGTTTTTGATTTTAGTTGAGGATGGTGAGGACTATCTAGACGTATTTAGCGCCAATACCAATCATAGAAATTTGGAGCTCTGATACCATGTTGAAAATTAGATTGTGCACAGAAGCATGGTTTTGATACCGGTGTAATTTGTGTTTTGATGTGTGCAAGTGTGTGTGTGTGTGTGTGTGTATGATGGTCTAGTTGATGTAGAGGAATGGACGAGGGTTGGATATTTTGAGGAATATAGGCAAGGTTTAATGAATACAATCAAGGTTTACAGGATAAGGATAATTTCACTAGTTTATGGAAATGGTAGTACAAATAAAGTTGGAGGAGGAGTTGGTGGTTTCAGTGGAGGAGTACAAGGATATGGAGTTTACTCTCAACTCCCTACACACCCACATGAATGAGCATTGAGCCTATTGAGGACTCCACAGCCATAGTAAATTAACGGGGTACATCAAATCTAGACTTTTCTACAAATGTCTATTCCACAAATATCTTGTCTATGTTAGATATTTCTAGACTTCACAGTAAATGCCCCTCCTAAAAGTTTCTAGAGATTGGATCACAAATTCTAACAATAGTTGTGACTAGAATCCTAGAACATTTTTCTGCTGAAAGTTGTAGTTCTCTCTTTTGGGGGCCTTTTTTGGTCCACTCATGGTAAACTATAGGATGGAGGGAATGGAATTATACTATATGGAAAAAATATAAACCTGATGCATTGAAGCAAAATACTTGTGTCTACTATTTCTACAGTGATTAAAAGGTGATTTGTGTGAGACGGTTGACACAACATCTATATTCCAATGGTGAATCATTTTGTCCATGGATGGCTTCTCTATGAAGCCGTTGTCTACCTGGTACCTTTTTTTTTATTGAATTTTATTCGTGCTTCAAACGAATTAATAATAAGATTACTAATTGTGTGTGCATGAGGGGGAGGGAGGGAGGGAGGTGGCTATCTCGACCTTGAAAAATACAAAAAGGTGGAACGAAATTGAAATGTGGTATATTATGTGAGCCCACATGGATTCAAGTAATCAACCGTGTTTTTGAAGTAGAGGCTAGCTTTAGCAAATAGGAACTAATATTCTATTGGTTATGAGTAAGAGACCAAAAGTCCTCATGAGTGGATGCTTAGGCTGCGTATGGTAGCGTTTTTGTTCTCGGGAGTATTTTTTGAGCATAAACACTTTTTTGTGTTTCTGTTCCCGGTTACGATTTTTGGGAAAAAAATACGTTTGATAAGTAAAAAAAAAAACACCTTTTTCAGTCGCCGGCGGGTGGTAGCCGAGTCGGCGACGATGGATGGTGATTCCAAAAGTGTTCCAAAACCCAGGAGCAAGTTTTTTTTTTGTTTCTTCAAAAGTGTTCCCTGGCACAAAAATGTTCCGCGGAACACTTTCGGAACATTTTTGAACCATACGCGTTTCTGTTCCAAAAGTGTTCCCGGAACACTTTTGGAACAGAAACACTTTCCCTGGCTACGATGCATACGCAGCCTTACTGTTTTTTTCTTTGGGGTTTGATCTTCAGATAATTATTGCATTATTTTTAGCAGGTTTGTTGTTCCCTCTTCCTGCTTGCCTTAAAAAGGAGACAGCCTCTGTTTTGTGATTTATATAGTTTATATATTGATATCGATGCCTAAAATGGCAGGAATGTTTAGCATTCCACCACAAATTGGCTCCTCGAAGATGGTCGTTGAGGAGATGCTAGAAATTGTCATCTGCCCTTTTACTTGATTTCGACCTACTCTGGTGTTGAGGAATCTCATTGCCAATAATACATTAGGAGCTTGTAGTAACACGAGAAAGATAATGGCAAACGATCATAGGGAGGTAGCTAATGTATCATTCCATGTGTTGTGGGTTCTGTATGCTTAAGACCTTCCTTTGAAGTTTCTCTCTTTGAAATCTTTTGCTTGTTTCTTTATGACAAGCTTCTTGTTGCGTACTTGATGTTTCTTCTGGTCTTTGTTTTTCTCCTGACTTCTTAACATATGCTTGACTCATTATGCCGTCTATGATGTGCTAGGAGAATGATAATGCATTAACCCTCATATGTATGTGTATCTTGTGGAGAGCAGTCTCGTTCGAGGAAGACATCAAATGTGTCCATTATATTAGTTGACGAACCATATAGAGTTTGTGATTGAGTTTACACGTGTTTCATTTTTCTTCTGTCATTGTTGGATTCTAGATGATTGTATGAATTTCGAAATGCGCATGAATCACTTCTCTTTTATAAATTTCATTGAGTAAACTAAACCTATATTTCTTCAAGGGCCATTACCTTTTCCGCTATAACGGGAAGTCGCAAGAAGGCAAAATTGTCTTATATAAATTTCTGCTTCAAACTCAGTTCCTTATAGCCTCACCTGCCTCGTTTATTATCATTCTTGGCAGCTCAGAACAAGGAGGAAGAATGCGGTTGATGTGGAACAAAATCATCTCCGTTTGGGGTGACTAGATGAGAGTTTATTGCTAAACCTTTATATAAACCTTATCACCAGTTTGTACACTATTTTTCGTATCCTTATACTTTCCTTCTGGGGCTTAAATAAATTGTTCTATCTACCCATTGTTTCTGGAAGAGTCGTCCATTATGTCTCCTAATGATAAGATGCCATCTTTGTTGTTACATCTTGGGTTAGATCTTCTGTTCGTTCAATTCACTAACCAGAATTCTCGATTTCTACTGTGAAAATAATCAAATTGATTTTGGGCTTTACCATGCCTTTTTATAGCTTCATAACGTGTGCAAGGAATTCTTCTCCAATCAAAGAGTCCTTATTTGTTGCTGAATAGAAGGTCTATTGTATGCTTTGAAAGTCTTTATTTTTCCCTAGATAGATCTTTTTCCATTACTTTAGTAGGAGTTCCTATAGTCCAAATGGGTTTTGTGAAACACCAGTCCTCAGAGCCTCGTCAGAATTCGAAGATGAGGTCTACGACTTTATACTAGACAGAGATGATTCTGGACTTGCCCTAATATCGCTTTTGTGCATATGGGCACTTATATATGTGGATGCTTCTTGTGCAAAATATGTTTTGGTGGGCATGTGAATGTTCGTGCATTATACTTGTCTGAAGTCAATGTTGGCACTGAAAGTGCACAGGTAGGCCATGTAGTCGACCAAACTCGCGTGATTGGCGCAAATCGAGCTTCCCAGAAACATGTTTAGCATATGCACAACCATTTGGGTTGGAGATGAGGTAAATATCAGCTATGTGCATGGTGAAGACTAACCCGAGCGGGGGCTGATTTTTAGATTGCACTTGATATTGTTTGTGCCGAAGACTGTCCAAATGATCAATGACAGGCATGACTTGGGTAATCAAAATGTCATGTAGCTACCAGCTGATTGTGTAGATTTGTCTAATTTCATTGTTCTTTTTCGTTTGTTCTACGGGCAACCTATGTTGTTGATTGCACAAAGTAATCTCTATTCTCTTGTCATTGATGTAGATAGGAGTTGCGAGTTTGAAAAATCAAGATCAATTGTGGAAAGCATAATGTACATGAGGTGATATGATGGTATCGTGTCTTTTTTTTTTTTTTTTTAACCTAAGGTAAAAAATAACGTTGACCATGTGACATACGGAAGTGTGGGTACTTCGTCTTGGTCTTCCGACAACTACATTGCGGTTGAAAGAAGGCAAGAGATGTTGGTGTAATAAATACATTTTGCAAATTCACTTCCTGTTCCCTCACGTTGGTAAGATAGAGATCCATAAATAATTTTATGGTACCACGCGTGACGTTCATAGAGAATTTGGCTCTGCGGTGAAAATCGTAAATTTTCAGTGTATGGCTAATGGCACTCTTCTACTGATTCTTCGAAGCTCAAAGCAGATGCTCTTCTAAAGCCTCGGGCTCAATGGAGGTCTCTCTCTCTCTCTCTCTCTCTCTCTGCCCAACTAATTTCGCTTATTTTTTTTGGGGCAAATTTCAAGCTAGAAATTATTTTTAAAGATGTTACATTTCGAAAGTGGTGCGACTCATGAGTTTGGTTCTTCCTTTTCTCTGTTCGACTAGTCTTCACCTCTTAAAACACACACGAATGTATGAAACACAATTTTTTTTTTTTTTTGGTCGGAATGTATGAAACACATGAAATCCTCAAAAAGTCAAAATCGACATCAGCTTTGTCTCACACTTTTTCTTTTTGGCCCTAGCTTTCTTGAGAAATTCTTCTTATGTGCTTCTCTCTTTTTCTTAATCATGTGGCGGGCCTTGATCATAAAGTGATTAACTTTTTCACCTTTTGAATTCAACGCTTCAAATGTGTTGGGGGGCATGATTCGTACTTCCCAACTATAGAAAGGCACTTGGACCCTACACGCAATAAGGCTTTATGATTTGAACTCATATTTTTTTTCTTTGGTAATTTGGGCTTGTGCCCATGAATCGTTATTGCTATATATATATATATTAGCTTGTAATTCAATGATGTAATGAAAGGGGCGAGATGCTAATTATAGTGGAATCCTCTACTGAACGCATTCCTGATTCAAGGGTGAATCGTGATAAAATTTTGTGCCTCGATTTGTCTTTCTCGTTGCTCTACACTTTACTTTGTTGTGAATGTGCGCTAAATCATAACAAAATTTGTCTAATTATGTTATTGTTAGTGCAAAGCTGTTCCATTTAATAATCTGATTGAAATCAATTGTTAAAGTAATGACAATCAGGAAAAATGCTATATTGCCCTCAATTTTTAAGTTATCGTTTCTCTTTTTCTTTTCTTTTTTGCCCCTTTTTTCGGACCTCTAAGTTTGACCTACTTTGTCGGTCTTCATGGGCCTAGCTTCTCGTGAGTCATGGGTTGTCATCATGTTACACGTGGTGGGCCCAAATAAAGTCCGTTCCCACTCGAAGATTTACTACATACGTATTCTTTTATGATGATGGGACTTAGGTATTGATTTGGGCCCGACCACCTATTTGAGTCCGAAACACCTCTACTCCTACAATATATTGGAAATAGCCGTAACTCATAATCATACGAGTCTTAAGGTAAATGTTCATATACGATACCGTAACTTATAAATTTAGGATTGCTCAATGACTATAAGCCGAGGCTATCTCTGGTGGCCCGGACGTGGGCAGTTTGGTGAGTTTTCCATAATGCAAACTTTTCATGCCAAAGCATGACGTTATACATAAGGAAGGGTTAGTCTGCTATCACGGAAAAAAATATGTAAAAAAATCTAAACTTATTGTAATTATGTCAATTTAGTATTAATTTTTTTGATCAATTGAGTCATAAAACTTTTTGCCAATCGAGGTTTAAAGTGACATTCAACTGAGTTTTTCTAGGAAATAACACGGGCATAACTCCAATGAATGTTAGATCGGCACACAATTGCAGCGAAATAAAACGAGCGAGAAAGGGAAAATTGAGACACGAGATTTTATCTTGGTTCACCCTTAAATTAGGGCTACGTCCAGCAGGGGATTCCACTATAATTAGCACATCGTACCTCTCGTTACAGTACTCAATTACAAGCGAAAAAGAGTATATATAATTATAACTATTCATGAGCGGGACCCACGTTCTTTCCTGTCGCAGGGGAGTATGAACCACACCCCAACAATGAAAGCATCACTTGTCATTGTCAATCAAAGTTGCGGACCATAAAGTTCCATCAGTATATTTATGCGTTTCAAGTTCTTCGTTTCCTTAAGATAATTGTAAAGAGTAAGAATTTGGAAAGAAGCAAATCACAAACCGACGGAGGGTGTGCATCTCTCTATGGGCTTGGAGATAAAACTTTGGCCCCTTCACCGCACTTGATGAAGAAGACAGCCCATTAACCATCTTTTGCAGCATCTTTTCCGACCAAAGTTTTGCTTTTTTTCCCCTTTGCCACATAGACTGATCAAAAAGGAAATAATCGACAGTTAGCTTAGTGTTTTCAGAAATCAACCAACTACCAAATGAGCCGGTGACAAACATGATTTGTGTAGTCAAAAAGCTACATAGCTAACCACGGGCTATGTAAGTTGTTGGTGACCCATTTCATCATCGTTGCTTTTTTCTGACACAACTCACACTTGTAACTCAACAATCTCCCCCTTACAATGTGAGTTTTAGTATTAGGTTTGCTCTCCGGGTGAAGGTATTTGCTTCCTGGCAGAAGTTCGATACCTTCACCTGGGAAACTTCTTAAGAGGGAGCCCAAGTTCGAGCATGTCAACATATCCAATTGGACCCACCTTTATTCAAAAGATTAAGCCAATGAGTTTAGGCCAATGTTGATATATTAACTGCTCCACACCCCATAATTTAGATATAGGATTATTCTCTAACATAACTCACATGTTCATCTCAACAGATATAAATATAATTACAAGCTCAAATTTAGGACACACATAATCTATATGAGATGATTCAATGGTCTATGAGAAGCGCCGTGCCCGTCAAGTCTTTCACTATCAGATTGAAATGTGATTGATCTGAGTGTGGACTTACCTCAACGAGGGAGGTTGTGAATTTTCATTTTTCTAATGGAGTGGTGATCACTCTACCATAAAAGCATACTTTTTGTAAATATTCAAGTGGAGACGTGGAATATTTAACTTGAACTTGGACATTTAAGTTGAGACGTGTCTGACCAAAAATAATAAAAAAAAAGGGTTGAGACGTGACGTTATTTTGGCCCACCATGTGTAACATGACTTTAAGGTGAAGGTCTTCATGGTCGAGGCCCACCACACGATTAACACGAATTGATTGGACCGGGGCAAAAAGAAGAAGAAGATGAAGCGGATGATGGTTTTGTTGTTAACGAGGGTTTCATGTGCTCATACGTTCATGAGTGTTTTAGTGGTTTGACCAAAAAAAAGAAAGAGACCACGCAAGTTGAGAGAGAGAGAGAGAGAGATCTCCATTGAGCCAGAGGAGAAGAGGCTTGAGAAAAGATAAAGCTAATGTTGATTTTCTTGTTTATAGGATTTCGTGTGTTCATACATTGATGTTGAGTCCCATTGTTTGGTATCATTTACTCATTGTACCCATGCCGTTCACGGTAAGCTGGTCGGAAAAAGAAAGAAAAAGAAAATTGTTCAGCCGTAAAAAGGAATTGGCCATCCACTGAGGAGCTTCAGGAACGATGTTTCCATCTATAAAAGTGCAGTCATCAATCTTGTGAACCATCGATCGCCCACCTCCCAAAAACCATCCATCCCTCCCAAAATCATGGTTTCTTCATTATTGCTGTCCATCCTGTCTCCTTTCCGTGTCTTCTGCTTCTCGCTCTTCTTGGTCGACCCCACTTCATTTCATGGGGCCGGCGTTTCTGCTTCCTCCGCTCCTTGTCGCGCTGTCAACGCGGCCGGGAATAAAGATGTAACCGCGGCTCTCCTAAATTGGAAATCTACTCTTGATAACCATAGCCAGTCTCTCCTCTCTTCATGGCACGGAGACAATCCTTGCGGCTTTACTGGTGTCGCCTGCGGTGACTGCGGAGCCGTCACCCATCTAAATCTTTCCGATCTCGGTTTGAGAGGAACTCTAGACGGCCTCGATTTCTCGCGCTTAACCAGTGTGGTCAGCTTTGAACTTGCCAACAACTCGATGTATGGCTCCATTCCCTCGACTATCGGTAATCTTTCCAAACTAAACACTCTTGAGCTTTCCTTCAATGAGCTATCTGGGGACATTCCTCCAAGTTTAGGTATGCTAGGGAGCCTTCATTATTTGGGCCTAGGTGCAAACAACTTGAGTGGACACATTCCTCAGGAGATTGGACGGTTGGATTCTCTTTTGAAACTTTGGCTTTTTGGGAACAAGTTCACCGGTCCTATCCCTTCTTCACTAGGGAACTTGAGCAGCCTGATTCATCTTCATCTACATGTAAATCAACTTTCAGGGCCCATTCCTTCTTCTCTTGGAAAGTTAAGCAAATTAATCGAATTAGAACTTTCACAAAATAGCTTTTCTGGTTCCATTCCGAGAGAGATAAGTAACTTGAGGAATTTGAAGTATCTTTGGTTATGGAAAAATGAACTTTCGGGACCCATATCTTCAGAAATCGGGAGGCTTACTTCTCTTATACAACTTGATCTATCACGCAATAATCTCACCGGCTCAATTCCTCGTTCCATCGGAAATTTAACGAGTTTATCTTTTCTTCACCTTTTCGCTAATGGAATCTCAGGCTCGGTCCCTGAAGAAATAGGGAGGCTGACATCTCTGGTATCGTTAATGTTGTTTGACAATTATTTGTCTGGTCCAATCCCTGCTTCTCTTGGAAAATTGGGCAACTTAACCTTTTCGCTAAGATCCTTTGATGTAGCTAATAATGAACTAGATGGGGAACTGCCAAAAGATGTATGCCTTGGGAAATCATTGCGATATTTCCTCGTCTTGAATAATCTTTTCACGGGTCCCATCCCAACAAGCTTAGCAAACTGTAGCACATTAATCAGGTTGAGGCTGGAAGGAAATCAACTTACTGGAAACATAACAGAAGCTTTCGGTATATATCCCAATCTAGAGTATATGGATTTAAGCCACAATCACTTGAATGGCGAGCTTTCATGGAAATGGGAGCATTGTCGTAACTTGGCGACTTTGAAGATATCAAACAACAACATTTCTGGCGAAATACCCCCAACATTTGGAAGGATAACTCAGTTACAACTATTGAACATTTCTTCAAATAATTTAAGCGGGGAGATTCCAAGGGAATTGGGAAGCTTGACGATGCTGTTAGCACTCGATCTAAGCAGCAACGCTATCACAGGAAATGTCCCAACCGAGATTGGACTTTTATCTCATCTAGAATATCTAAACTTGGCATCAAACAATTTAAGTGGATCGATACTCGTGCCGTTAGGCTCATGCAAAAGCTTGTTGAACTTGAACTTGAGCAGAAACAAGTTTCGAGGAAGCATTCCTCTTGGGATAAGCAACATACAATTCCTTGAGGTTCTTGACTTGAGTCATAATTTGTTGATTGGAAACATACTAGGAGACCTTGGAAAGCTGAGAATGCTGCAAGTTCTAAACATCTCCCACAATAGTCTCTCTGGTTCTATTCCACATAGTTTTGGTGATATGTTGGCCTTGACTTCTATTGATGTATCGTACAATGACTTGGAAGGTCCTCTCCCAAGTGTCAAGGCTTTCAATGAGGCTCCATTTGAGGCAATTCAGCATAATAGAGCGCTTTGTGGAAGTGTTGTTGGTTTACCCAAATGCAATTCTAGCGAGAGTAAGAAACGCAATCGATACGTTGGAGCTAGAATTACAGTTATCATCATTCTCTCGTTCTTGGGGTTTCTCCTTCTCTCTTGCACCTTGATCATTCTTGTAATCGTCATTCATCGTCGAAGAAGGACTATCAAGAGAGAAAACAATGAACGGGCAAATGATTTGGATTTTATCCGTATATTGAGCTATGATGGCAAAGTTTTCTATGATAGGATACTTGAGGTCACGGAAAGATTTGACCTCAAGTACTACGTAGGTGAAGGAGCATATGGAATCGTTTATAAAGCCCAGATATCAGAATATCTAACGGTTGCTGTCAAGCAAACCTCTTCATCTCAGGAAGATAGTGGGATTGTTGATTTGATATCATTTGAAAGGGAAATTCAAGCCTTAACAAACATACGACATCGCAACATTGTGAAATTTTATGGATTCTGCTCTCATGTCCAACACTGCTTTTTGGTGTATGAGTATATGGAAAGAGGAAGCTTGAGAGCAACTTTGAAGGATGATGAAAGAGCAATAGAATTTCAATGGGACAAGAGGATAAATGTTGTCCGAGGAGTTGCAGATGCATTGTCCTATATGCATCACGATTGTTCACCTCCATTGATTCACCGAGACTTGACAAGTAACAACATTTTATTGGATCGCGCTTACGAGGCTCATGTTTCCGATTTTGGCACTGCAAGGATATTGAGGCCAGATTCATCAAACTGGACAATTATTGCCGGTACCATTGGGTATATTGCTCCAGGTACTTCGTAATTTTGTCAGTTTCAATGTGTATTCAGTGTCAAACTTCCTTTCTGTAATTGAACTTTCGCTAGGTTCTTTGATTATTTAATCTCTTACGCAGAATTGGTACATACCAATTTAGAGCTTTCAAGTTTAGTGTTGATTAGAAAGCTTTCCAATTTTTCAGAAAAGGAATAATTGGCAAATGAAGAAGAGCATCTTAATTTACCCATTTTAAGGATATAAATTCCACGTTACCTAAACGACGCTCGTACTTTAAGCTTAAACAAAATCATTTAAAATTCACCGAAGCATAAACTCCCATGCTCAAATTAGTTTTGTAAATGTAGATTAATAGGAAATTTGTACTTGTAATCATCACGTCACTGCCAATTTGTCAGCTTGAATACAGCTTGTGATCGAGGTTATAATATGATTTCTCCACTTGCAGAGTTGGCTTATTCTACAATTCCTACCGAAAAGTGCGACGTGTATAGCTTTGGAGTCGTCGCACTAGAGACAATCATGGGAAAGCATCCAGGAGATCATTTCTCTCGAGAATGTTCATCGTTTGACCAAACTGAGTCGCCGATGATGTTGAAAGATGTGCTGGATCAACGTCTCTCGGCTTCTACATTTAGTCTTCGAGATGCAGAAAACGTGGTCTTGATAGCAAAGTTAGCATTCGCATGCCTGCAGGCCGAACCCCAGCTTCGACCGACCATGAGGCAAGTCTCTCATGAGCTTCGCGTTCAATTAACCCCGGAAATGCCACTCTCCTCAGTTAGCTTAGAGCAACTTTGCGATCCATTTACAAGAGATGGTAAGTTTTAAATTTACTTTTCGTGTGTTATTTTGTTTGGTTCATAATAATGATGAAGATCGCCATTTTAATAGCCTTTTAGTTCTGATTCGTCCCTATCATGTGACTTATGATTTTCCCTGCAGAGCCAGCTTCTCTTTGAACGTTACAGGAATGGTGCGATGTTTATTGTTTGGGACCGTGGCACAATAAATTGTAATGAGAAAGCTTCTGGAGAGATCTCATTTCACAATTATTTCGAAATTGTTTCAGAGCAACGAGGAAGCAAATTTGCAAAATGCATTGAAATCGACATCTATTGTCTTCTTTTAATAGAGATGCAAAGCACATGTACGTAGTTTTCGCTTCTGGAAGAGATAATGTTACTATCTATTTGTGAAATTTTATCAAAGTGCAGTTTCAGGTTCATCCCTCTTTCGCTTCGCTTCGCAAAATGCATTGATTCTGTATATATATATATATCTCCAGTCTCAATGATTGTCTGCTGGTACACTTTGAAGTAAGAAATTTCACTTACAGAAGTCAAATCCTGGAATTTGAAAATCTGGACAGCAACAAAACCAAGTAGTCTCACTCTTCTTGAAACTTCTACCACTTTTTTTCAAGAACCAACATCTTCATTTTATATGAAAAGAGACGTACATAACTTCAAGATAAATATACGAATCTGACAAAGCAAGTAAAACAAGAAAATATAAAAAGTGAATCAACTTAATACTGCTTGCAAGGACTGGCCTATTCCCCAAAGACGGATATGTTGTAGCACAAAGCTCATACGACGACCGATCACCAAATCTCGCATCATCATGAGTGATGGGCACATGACGAGAAATTCTACTCCAGTAACTATCGTTTTGCCAAAAAGGCGGTGTGCGCTTAGGTATGGCGTCCCCAACACCATCACACTGTATAGAGACCATAACAACATGTAAAGGTTGAAGAAACACAGAAAACGTATTGTAAATCCCAAATCTATCTCTAGATTGGCATAGAAGAGCACCCAAATCTAGATATAGCTCTAGATTGGGAGAGAAAGACTACACAATAGATAATAGTTGATTACAAAATCACTTTCAGCAAGTCGACTGCTGAAAATAGCAGCAAACGAACCTCGAAGACTTGTGAAGTGCTTGACTATTTGGAGCAAGCACTCGGAGCCGGAGTGAGCGAGCAGATTCAGATAAAGCAGATTCTTTCGAAACACTCACACTTCGATCTTCAGAACTTGCTTTCGTGAAAAATGTCAATCGCGTCCACAAAATGGATGGAAAAATTGAAAAGATAGAGAAACACAGAATGAAAGAAAATAAAGAAGACATGGAGATGGAGGAGGAACATGAGCTGGGGGGGGGGTGTGGTGGGTGGATTTGGATCCCCTACCTTAAAGGTAGGGATGACTTAATCGATCTGGGCCGTCCAATTCAAAATGGACGGCCCAGATCAGTCCACATCGTTTCCCACTAAAAAACTATGAACTGATCTGGGCCGTCCATTTTGAATTGGACGACTCAGATTTTAAGTCACTGTCGCGACCCTCTCGAGCGCTGTCTGGCTCGCGAGGGTTAATGGGCTGCCCGATCGTTACCCTGATCGGACGCGGGCCTCTCCCAAGGTCCATTACCCAAATCGCAATGGCTGGATATACATGATCGACCTTCAGTGTGGTCCAGTGACATGTGATATGTGTACATGCCAAGGAGTCACCACCAATCGTTTCGGGGAGGGTACGATCGGAAACCCTATCGAATAGTTGGGAGCGATCTATTCGATTCTGCGAAAACCAGAGAAGTGGAATCGGGGACTTAGTTACGCCAACTATCAGAATTGACGCTCTTTCGGTACCTAAACTGAATGGTTTTATCGGATCTAAAGATTTCATACAGATGGGTGAGGTACAAATCCTAAATCTAGGAGCTCATGCAGATGAGAATGACTACCCTATCACTCACAATCAGTAAAAATAAATGTGCAAATCAAGGATCCAGTACATGCGGATAAAACACATGAAAGCGGCATGGCATCCCTAATGAGGCCCTATTAGCCTAAAGAAATATCAATCGAGGCTTAGGAGTGTTTTGACATGATTTGCCCATGAGGGGCAAAATCGTAATTTTGAACAATTCGGGGATAATTCGCCTCGAAAGGGAAAATTTGTCATTTTAGATGAATTGGGAAGTTAAAAGACAGAGGAAATAGAATTGGCCATCAATCCAATCCATTTCCTATTTTTCGGGAATTTCCAGGATTTTTCTGGAATTTAAAAGTGATTTTACCATCGGAGGGGTAAAGTCGTCATTTTGGACAAAGATGAGAACTGAAAATCTCGAATATTAGGGTTGGTCGTCCACATGACCCAAACCCTAACTTTGAGCAATTTTCAGGACTTGACTCGAATGGGAAAGACGATTTACCCTTTGAGGGGTAAAATCGTCATTTTGGGGAAAATGATGAGATTCGAAAACCCCAGCAAGAGGATTCGCCACCTAACTGGCCATATCCTGATCTAGGCGTTTATCGACCTTATCTCGCAATACAAAGTAGGGGCGAATTACCCCTAAAGGGCGTTATCGTCAATTCTTGGAAGAACGGATGAGAAATCCCAAAAAAAATAAGATTGACAAGTTGTCTGTGGTCAATCCTCAATTTTTGGGGATTTTTGGAGTGTCTAGGAATTTCCCACTATTTTTCCACATTTTTTTTTGGAAATTTCTGGAAATTTCTAGCATTTTTTTTTTGGATTTTCTAGGATTTTTCTGATTTTTTGCATTTTTTTATTAAAATATTATTCGGACCGGGTTGACCAGACCCACTCGGGTCGAAACCCGGCCCGGACCCGGACCTGCGAAACCTTCGGCCAAAACGTCGCCATTTTTATTTTCGGATTAATCGGGTCTGATCCAATGGTCCTCATTGCACCACGTGGCTAGTCCACGATCGTAGGAAGATTGACTAGAACCTACGGTTCAGATTGAATGGAGACTCGATCAGGGCCGTCTGATCTGACTACTTAAATCTACGGCCACGATTAGAACACGGGACTTGATCTGGACCGTCTATTCTCATTAACCCAAAACGACGTCGCTTGACCCTTTATCTAAACGGCACCGTTTCTATTCTGATTAATTGTCCGATTAAAATTATTTTCGGATGATCCTAATTTCTAATTGGACGGTCACCATTTATTAGACTCAATTAATCTCGGTCGTTGGATCAATTCCATCTCAGCCTAACAACCTAACGGTCGAGCTGACTCGACATCCACGTGGACCAATGGCCGAACGCCACCTAAGGCTTTGACCCGCTGACCGCACCATGTCAGCTTCGTCTTCAACCTCGCGCCTGCAACTTGGACGAAATTCTGTGCTACTCCGACGACGATCCGACGGTGGATCCTTGATGAAATCGCGCGAGACCAACGCCAATCAACTCGCCATGGATTCTAGCTTAATATATCTAAGAATCGAGCCGACCTATCCACGAAATCATATTCATTCTGCGAAATGCCGAGTACGGCCATGGGAGTTCTATCGCACCAATCACGCAAAATCAAAGCAATTCATTCATAGAATAGCACCCATCAATGTTCAGGAGGCTTACCTCGAGCTCCGATTGAGCTCTCACGGCCTAGATTGGGCTAGGCAGGGATGAACAGTGGTCGGCTATGGAGGCTGAGTTAGAAGACTCGATTCGAGTTGTTCAGGAAAAATCAATGCAAAATCAAGATGCGATGATGGTCAGTGATATCCAAGGAGCGAAACGCACACACTAAATGCAAGAATCATTGCCAGACAATGGCGGTTGGAGGGCGAGCTCTCTCTCGCTTTCTCTCTCTCTCCCTCGATTCAGTTCCTTTCTCTCTAACTGAATCCACCGTCCCCCGAACATAAAGCCACTCCAAGGCTTATATAGCTCTCCCGATTTTTGGCGCCGAAAGCTTGAGAGCTAACGAACTTCAAATGGCACGTGATCATGCGTGCCATTTGGTCCGAACGATGACGGCGACGATGGGTAGTTCCGTCCAACTCCAATGATCCTCCGGCGTACGTAAATGGATGGCCAATTTAGTCGTTTAGCAAAGTTTGACTTTCAAGGCCGCCGGGATGTTGACTGGTCATTTTCTTCCTCCCCCGGCGGTCGTTGGCCGTGATTCTGGTGTCAATTGACGGGGAATGGACCAAAAGATTAAACGCCCTCTAATGCTTCTCCAATTGTGGTCGATTGGTCTGTCAATTTTGTCATCAAAATCCAGCTCGGCATTGTTCATTTGTGCAGGAACTTGAGGAAGAAGAAGGCACTGTAGCGGACCGGTTCGACCGGTCCGACCGGCGGTTTGACCGGTCCGAACCGGTTCCGACTTGGAATTTTCCAAATTAAGGCCAAATTAATAGGAAATATTTGCAATTGAACCTCAGAATCGAATCTAGGGCATGTATTTTATCTAAAAATGTAGTTTTGCCCAAAAGTTCATATCAATTTTAACAAAAACCCTAAATTTTCATTTAATTGCAAATTGGGGAATTATGCAATTGAAGGTTCAAATGATCAAATTGGCTCAAATTACCTGTGCCAATTGATTCAAAATGATGAAAACCCTTGGGCAGCATGTTTAATTTGCAATGATAGTCCTTGAATTGAAAGTAATTTCAATTATGCCCAATTTCAAGGACTAAATGCAATTAAGTATGTAATTGAGCAATTTGTTTGAACAATTGGGCTAAATTGAAGTGGGGGACAATCAGATTGAATGTCAAGGTCCTTAAAAATGCCAAAATTGCAAATAACAAGACTCAATTGATATTTTTTTTCTCAAATTCGATCATATGTGTTACAAAGGAACACATACAATTGAATTTGATTTTGGACTTTTTGTGAGGTCAAAAAGACAAGGTATTTAAAATAAAAATATTAGCTAATTTTTCATATTTTTTTGACCTCAAATGTTATTTTTCTTGATTTTTTTAGTATTTTCCTAATTTCTAAAAATATTAAAAAATATGAAAAATATGAAAAATTATTTTTTTTGTCAAAAATGGTTCTTTAGGCTTAGCCAAGGCCACAAAAGTTGATTTTGTAATTTTTTGACTTTTTATGGATTTTTTTATGATTTTTTCAAAATAAAGCTGAAAAAGACTTGGTCAAAAATCAGGTGTCAACAGCTGCCCCTCTTTGAGAGGAATCTCGTGAGAGGTTTTGCTCAAAGACAGGTGACACCTGAGTCTGGACCGACTCTACTGGGAAATAGAAAAATGAATCTTGACATATAATCTTTCTTGTCCCGCTGGTGAATGCTCTGCTCATTTCGTTTCATCTGATGTGGGAGAGAGAGGCTGGATAGAGATACTTCACCTGTTACTTACCTGCCTGACGCTCGTGCGGCATGCGCGGTGTATAACGAGTTCTAGTGGATACCTAGGGACTCGTCTTTCGAGTATCCTAGGGCGGTTAAACTCTAGCATGTATGGTAGGCCGTACCAGAATGTGATTCCTATACTTGACAGGAACTTATGAATGACGCACCCAGTCTCTTAGGGATTGTCAGGGTTTTGATCCGTATGGTGGATCAGACCATGAATAGGACTCCTCTTTACCAGGAACCTATGAATGACGCACCCAGTCTCTTAGGAATTATCAGATATTTTGATCATTATGGTGGATCAGAACATGAATAAGACCCCTCTCTGCTAGGAACCTATGGATGACGCACCCAGTCTCTTAGGGATTGTCGAACATTTTGATCTTTCAGGGGGATCAAGCCGAGAATAGGACTTCTCTCTGCTAGGAACCTATGGATGACGCACCCAGTCTCTTAGGGATTGTCGAATATTTTGATCCTTCATGGGGATCAGGCCGAGAATAGGACTCTTCTCTGTTAGGAACCTATGGATGACGTACCCAGTCTCTTGGGGATTGTCGAACATTTTGGTCCTATATTCTAAGGAATTAACTAGGATCCATACAAGTGAGGTGTGCCTAACTTTTAGGCTTTACTGAATGAGCTATTCTGGGTTTAGAGATTATCTAGAACCTCACAGAAAGCTGATTTTTTCAGAAGTTTTTGATCCTATATTCTAAGGAATTAACTAGGATTTATACAAATGAGGTGTACCTGACTTTTAGGCTTCACCAAATGAGCTATTCTGGATTTAGGGATTACCTAGAACCTCACAAAAAGCTGATTTTGAATATTGTCATTTCGACATGCAAGACGTTATTCTGGGATTTGGAGATTCCAAGTATCCTGCAGAAAACTTGAATCTTACAAAAACTTTGATGAGATTCTTCTGGGATCTAGGGGCTACCTAAAATCTCGCAGAAAGACGATCTCGAATGTTGTCCTTTCGACATTGGAGGTGACATTTTGGGATTTGGGGACTCCAGGCATCATGCAGAAAGCTCAATCCTATAAATTTGAAATCTCGCAGATGGATGATTTCGAAGATTGCCCTTTTGACATTGGAAGTGACATTCTGGGATCTGGGGACTCCAGGCATCCTGCAAAAAGCTCAAACTTGTAAATTTGAAATCTCACAGATGGATGATTTCGAAGATTATCCTTTTGACATTGAAGGTGGCATTTTGGGATCTGGGGACTCCAGGTATCTTGCAGAAAGCTCAAACCTGTAAATTTGAAATCTCACAGAGGGATGATTTCAAAGATTGTCCTTTTGACATTGAAGGTGGCATTCTGGGATCTGGGGACTCCAGGTATCCTGCATAAAGATAAACTTGAAAGCTCTTCTTCACAGAGCAAGGCATCCTTCTGGAATCTGGGGTCACCATGAGTCCTAGAAGCTTAGACCTGAGAGTTCATTACTCATTTGTCAAAACATTAGCCCTCTTGAGGTAATGACGATCACAATGTAGGTAAAAAGGCTTCTTTTTAACCTATACCGTTATGCAAAATGGCTTAGGACATTGGAAGTTATCCAAAACATCTCAAAGCATACAAAGATGATCAAAGATCCAGGCGAGGCACATCCTGGATCAAACAATTCGAAGTCTCCAAACGAAGCTTGCTTTCGAGCATTCTATTGGAATATCTCTATCAGAAAGGTCTCCTCATCCATTTTCTAACTTGGTCTTTTCATAATAGGAGCACTCGAATTTCCTAATACCTCGCACCTGGGTTTTCAGGGCCATTCGCAGCGCATACATTTAGATCAATCAGGAGGTCTTTTCGAGACCATAATATTGGGCTCGGGTATGGTTTCCGAAAGGGGACTCATTTTCTGAGTCAGGTCTTTTGCACACAAGATTTTCTTCATCTGCTCCGGGTTTACAAGTCAAGAACCCTGCAAAAATGAGAAAGAAATAGTCTTGCTCGAACTTCTTCGAGCTAAGCTTAGGCATTAAACCCTATGCTAACCCAAATGCTTTAATCAGAAAAGACTTATCAAGGTTGTAACATAGATATGATTGGGGATCGAAAAAGGCTTATTTTTGGGCCTAGAATATGTGAAGGGTTTAACATTGGCGATCATCGCAGGTTTGCTGCCGATCTAGTACCTCATATAGCGCCTTTAGTTTTCAAAGTGCACTGGTAATCTTTGGATAACCCCTTTCTTGGTGTGGCGTCAACATCTGAATGTGACATTATCATATCTCGCTAGTGACCTATACATAGGTATCATGCCGTCTTTTGGCATTTTCAAGATCAAACTCATGATACATAAAGGTACAAATATTTGAACGGGCATTGGCCTTGCTTTTACCAGGCACTTTGCTTTTTCTTGATGCCCAAGGATGGAATTTTTCTTTCACTCTCTTTTTTTAGGTCCATTCTTTCTCTTTTGGGAGCCAGGATTTTTCAAATGAATGTGCTTGAGGTACAGCTTGATTCTCAACACTCAATCATTAGTCTGAGGATTTACATAAATCCTACCTTTCGAATTTTTTACTTTAGAAGTGGTGTTGCTTCCGTCTTGGAATATGCACTGATCACCAACAGGTTTATGAAATGAATGTATAGGCTCAACTAGGCTGTGCAAAGGGTAAAAGTGTATAGGATAGAGAAACGAATGCTTTTCGTCATGTTAAAGCACTTGAATCACCACAGAAGTTAAAATGACAAGCAACACACGAAGATTGATGCAAGTCTGAGCAAGAGGATTTCTAACCATTTACCTCTTGATACGGCTGGACGTATCTCCAGTTTGCCCCAATGTGGGGTGGTCCTTGACAGGGGTAAAGAATGAAACCGCCGTTCAAATGGCCATCGATAGTCACCTGCAGTGTTTAGGATAGAGAAATGAATGCCCCCGTCTTCCTAATCCATGTAATCGATGCGAAGGGCCCTTGTATCCTCAGATTCAGGGTTTCCTATTTTCACCCTTCCCTCATCTCTCGAGTGTATGGGGGACGTGTTTGGATTAGGTTTGCCTCTCATTTAGAGAGATATTCCTGCTAGATAGTCTAAGCAAGCTGTGTTCCTGGAAAGATCATTTCGTTTTTCTCCAGGCGTTTTACTCCACAAGGGATTTTAATGACGCCTCCTGCATACTCTGAACATGCTTGGACACTTTCTGACCTTGGCAGACGTGTAGTAAATGCAAGGAATTTATCATCATTCTTTCATGATACAATGTTTATTCCTGAGTTCAGATATGTGAACGCTCATTCTCTCGTTTTTTACCTTACAGGAAGTGAGAGATACTTTACTGTGCTCTTCTTTTACTGTCTTCTGTCTTCAGTAGACATTCCCGCATGCATGATAAAAGAGATGTTCTAGTGAGTAAAAGACGGCTTGACCTTTGATGGAACAGATACATATCACCTAGTATTTGGCATCGATGACCTTCCTTTCCAGGGTTTTGACAATGTAGGGGCCTTCGTAATTCGGGGTAAATTTGCCTCCCGGATGGACAACATTTGGTAGAGTCTTCCTTACCACCAAGTCGTTTACTTTGAAATTTCTGGCTTTAACTTTTCGATTAAATGACTTAGCCACCCTCTTCCGGTAGCTTTGACCATGACAAATCGCTCTAAGACGCTTCTCGTCTATCAGATTCAGCTGTTCATATCTGTTCTTAGAGTATTCTGACTCACAAATTTTACCTTCTGATAAGATCCTCAAAGAGGGGACCTTAACTTCCACGGGTAGGACCGCTTCCATTCCGTACACCAGACTGTAGGGAGTTGCCCCTGTAGAGGTCTTGATTGAAGTTCGATATGCCATCAATGCAAAGGGTAGCCTTTCATGCCAATCCCTGTGGTTTTCTGCCATTTTAACCAAGATCCTCTTGACGTTCTTGTTGGCTGCTTCCACTGCCCCATTCATCTGTGGACGGTAAGGGGATGAATTCAGGTGTCGAATACCAAAGTGATCCAGTAGCTCATCGACAATCTTGTTGTTTAGGTTGGATCCATTATATGTAATGACTGCTTGAGGGGTACCATATCGAGAGATGATGTCTCTTTTAATGAACCTTGCCACGTTTCTCGCAGTGACATTCTTGTATGAACTGGCTTCTATCCATTTCGTGAAGTAATCAATCGCCACCAAGATGAAGCGATGACCATTTGAAGCCGCGGGATTGATAGGTCCTATCATGTCTATCCCCCACATAGAAAAAGGCAAAACCTTAGACATTTGATGCAATTCATTCGGGGGCATATTAATCTTATCGCCATATATTTGGCACTGGTGGCATAACCTGACATGTTGACAACAGTCTGATTCGATGGTCATCCAATAATAGCCCGCATGATCTTCCTGGCGAGGAGGTGGCCGTTCATGTGAGGCCCACAGATACCTTCATGGATTTCCTTCATGAGAATATTTGCTTCTTTAGCATCTACACACCTTAATAGAGTAGAGTCAAATGAAATTTTGTACAGAATTTATCCACTGAGAAAGAACTTGCTGGCCATCTTGGTTATGTATCTCCGATCTCCCGCCCGACATCCTTTAAGAAACTCTCCTTTTGAGAGATAATTCTTGATGTCATAGTACCATGGCTCTCCATCAAATTCCTCTTTGATTAGCATACAATAAGCTGGCTTTTTAACTATGCCGATCCTTAGGGGTTCTATTTCCAACCCATCAGCTATTTGTAACATTGAGGCCAGGGTGGCTAGCGCATCTGCAAATTGATTATGAGACCTTGATAGGTACTCGAATAACACTTCTTCGAACTTAAGTGTCAATTCTTCAAGGTATTCGTGATAAGGGATGAGCTTTGCGTCCTTGGTCTTCCACTCTCCTTGCGTCTGCAAAATGATGAGCATGGAATCTCCATAAACCTGCAGCTTAGGATTCCCATGGAAATGGCCAATCGCAAGCCTAGAATGCATGCATCATATTCCGAGACATTATTGGTGCAAGGGAAGGTCATCTTCGCTGCAACAGGATAATGTTGATCATCATGGGATATCAGTACTGCCCCAGTGCCTGCTCCTGATAGATTAATAGCACCATCGAAATACATGACCCACTTATCCTCTGCTAAGTTCAGAATTTGATCTTCTGCCTTTATCGTTTTAGAAGGCTCACCGTTTGACGGGTTTTCTGCTAACATGTCAGCTATAGCTCTCCCTTTTACTAATTTTTGTGGAGAGCATTTGATGTCAAATTCAGATAACATCACCTGCCATTTTGCTAATTTTCCAATTAAGGCGGGTTTCTCCAGGAGGTATTTGACAGGGTCATTTTCTGTCACCAGCTGAATATGGTGATGTAGGGTATACTGTCTTAACTTGCGAAGTACCCATACAGTTGCCACACATGCCCTCTCAACAGGTATGTACTTTGCTTCAGATAAGGTGAATTTCTTGCTCAAATAATAGATGGCTCTTTCCTTACCATCCGTCGGGCTTGTTTGGGCGAGTAAGGCTCCCAAAGATTCCTGTTGTATAGTCAGATATAAGGTCAAAGGATGACCTAGGATGGGCGGCACAAGTACTGGCGGGGTGACCAGGTAGGTCTTGATCTTTTGGAATGCCTGGCTGCACTCTGTATCCCATGTCACTTTCGCACCCTTCTTGAGTAGTTTGAAGATCGGTTTAGCCACATCTGATAGTTGATTGATGAATCTGGCAATATAGTTCAGTCTCCCCAGAAGACTTCCCACTTCTTTTACTGTGGAGGGAGTTGCTAGATCATAGATGGCTTGAATCTTTGAAGGATCAATCTCAATGCCCCTATTACTGACCATGAATCCGAGAAGTTTCCCAGATTTTGCCCCAAACACACATTTGTTAGGGTTCAACCTCAACTTGTATTTGCGCAGTCGCTTAAATAGCTTTCTTAATACCTGAATGTGATCCTGTCCTTTCTTAGACTTAGCGATCATGTCATCGACATATACTTCGATTTTCTTATGGATCATGTCATGGAATAATGTGATCATAGCCTTCTGGTAGGTGGCCTCGGCGTTTTTTAATCCAAAGGGCATAACCTTGTAGCAAAAGTTTCTCCAGGGGGTGGTGAAGGCAGTCTTCGATTTGTCCTCATTCTTCATGAGGATATGGTTATATCCGGAGAAGCCATCCATGAATGAGAATAGCTCGTACCCTGCGGTACTATCAACCAATACGTCGATGTGAGGTAGTGGAAAATCGTCCTTCGGACTTGCATTATTCAAATTCCGATAATCCACGCAAATCCGGATTCTACTGTCCTTCTTCATGACGGGGACTATGTTGGCAATCCAGTCTGAGTATGGGATAGCCTCAATAAAGCCCACCCTGAGAAGCTTCATCACTTCTTCTTTGATTCTGTCTTCTAACTCAGCTTTCATCCATCTACTGCCTTGCTTGACAGGTTTGACACCGAGATCTGTGGGTAATGCATGTTCCACAATTCTAGGATCCAAACCCGGCATGTCAGTGTAGGACCATGCAAAGACGTCCTGATACTCCCTCAATAATTCTGTGAATCTGAGCTTTTCACCCCGGGATAGATGTCCACCGATCTTGACTTCCTTGATATTCATAGAGTCTCCCAAGTTAATAACAACTGGTTCCTCCGAAGTGGGAGGTACTGACTCTTCGAAGGCACTCCATTCTTTGCGGATAGATGCATAGCCTTCATCCTCATCCTCTTCTTCAATATTGTAGGAACAGTCATCATGATGATCCGAATCACACAATAACCTGGTATGTATGCTTGAGATGATATGCCTGAAATGTCATGAGCATGGTTAGTTCGTACTCGATAAAAATGCCATGCATGATTGTGAAAAATCTTTTCGAAAGAGTTTTCGAAATAAGTACAGGTATAAACGGGACTAATCCCCATGTCATCGGACATCTTGGCCCCGTGGAAATCCTTTGGAAATTAGGAATCAGATGACGAATCATGCCTCAAGCTTCTGTGCGGAAGACTAGTATCATCATCGGACTGATTTACGGTACCATATGTTCTTAACAAAACTTGTGTGATTTTTATTGAATGCAGAATGGGCCGTCTTGTAAACTATGCTATTTGGACCAACGGCCGTAGATCCAAAGGCTTTTTCTTGCATCTAAAACAAGTAATGAAAATAAAATGCAGAAAGTTCTAAGTGTTGTATTTAAAGAAGGAAGGAAGCTTCTTTACTCAGAGGATGTGGCTTTGTCGTCCAACCACTTTATGATGACATTCACGAAGTTATCTTCGAGGAAAGGGTTTGCTAGATCTGGTTCTACTGTCGGAGTGATATCCTCTTCTGAAAACCACCTGGAATCTTTTCTAAAATAGGCGTTCAAAGGACTATTGAACATTTGTGATCTGCCTTTCCAAGCTGGGGAACCAATGAATGAACCCTTTGAGTTGCCCCGGCTTCCACGGCGTCCCAGGCTCTTGCCTCGGCCTCGGCCTGTTGCCTTTGGGACAGACTCGTCCATGTAATCCTTCTGATACCCCAAGCCCATTCTATGCTGGTTGGCTTTTAACTGCAGAGGGGTATTTATTCCTTGACCGTGTTTACCTAGACCTTCTCCAGGATTAAACCCATATGCCAGTAGCATCTTAGCTGGTAAAAGTTTGGCTTCAGAGATATATTGAGCTCTCAATTTTGTCCCTACTAGGGTATGAACTGTCGCTACTAATTCCAAGGAATGATAGCTCGCTTCTGTCTTAACTTCAGGTTCCACGTAGGGAGCGGCGTTGTTCTGGTATGTCTGGAGGTCGACTTCTCCATGCACAGTAATCACCTTCCCATCCACTACAAAGCGTACTTTCTGATGCAAACTGGATGGTATGGCTCCCGCTACATGGATCCAAGGTCTTCCCAGTAAGAACCCGAATGCACTAGGCAGATCCATTACTTGGAAGTTTATGCAGAATTTTGTTGGGCCGATGAGTACATCGAGTTCGATCTCGCCTATCACAGTTTTCTTCATTCCATCAAAAGCTCTTACAGCTGTTTTGGAGGTTTTAATCGTTTCCTCATTGATTCCTAACCTTCTCAAAGTAGTTAGATGGCAAATGTTGAAGGCCGACCCGTTGTCGATTAATACGTGCGCCACTCTCTTCCCATTACATTGCGCAGAAACGTACAAGGCCTTG
Organism: Rhodomyrtus psidioides; assembly: GCA_021437785.1. NCBI lineage: Eukaryota > Viridiplantae > Streptophyta > Magnoliopsida > Myrtales > Myrtaceae > Rhodomyrtus > Rhodomyrtus psidioides. The sequence goes on along the minus strand of JAILYB010000015.1, from coordinate 2,619,870 downwards.
TTGTGTCCTCTTCCTTCCATGGGGAAGTCTTCATCAGAGAAGCTCAGTTGATTTTTTAGGAGGATCGCCCCTACGAAGTCCCTTAATTGTACATCATTGATTGTCTCAGGGACATGCACCTCGTTGAGTATCTTCAGTAGTGCATTCTTGTGCTTTTCTGAATTGATAAATAAATCCAGTAAGGATATTTGAGCTGGCATTTTCCTCAGTTGCTCTATTATTTCGTACTCGCTAGTCTTTATAATAGATATGAGCTTTTCTGCGTCTTCTTTCGAGACTTCCTTCTTTTTGGATTCACCCTCCCTAGGGGCATAAAATCATCCAGACCTCATTACTGTATCTACTTCCTTTGTCCCATAGTCCCAGTGGACTGCTTTAGGGTCATACTCTTCTACCGGAAGTACTTTTATGGTTATTGTCTTCGGACACGACGTCTTAGATTCAGCTGTGCTGTTTTCTTCCTCTTCCGGCAATCGAATCACTACTGGTATAATTGTGTAATCTTCTGCTTTCTTCGAACTATCCAGTTCTTCCAATATGATTACCACAGCTGTGGCGGATTCAATCATTGATACGATGTTGTCAAAGCCTTTTGTAAAAAGCTTTTCCCTGTCCTTCGGGGTTTCTGGCGGAGTGGGATCATCTATACCTCCCCATCCGTCTGGTACGATATCCTCTATCTTCTGATAGAAACTAGGAGGAGCGGAATATTTCACCTTAAAATTATATTTCCCAGAATCCTGACCCAGGTTGTCTACAACTTCACCCATTTCAAGTGCGTTGGTCATAAATCTACGATCTGCTAGACTTCGCCTCCTGGCCTCCAGTTCGTCCCCTTTGAATTTCTTTTCTAGTTCTAAGATCGACCCAAAGTCGCCTACCAGATCCTCATGCGAGATGTTCCACGTGCTACTCTGCTCAGATTTCATCACGAAATGACTTCCTTCGAAAGATAGAGAAGCTTTGACTCCCTCGAATCCTTCATCGGTAATATCGGACATTATCCCTAAGCTCCTCATCTTGGTGATACATAACTTCTTTACGTCAGCAGGGATCTTCCCTCCTTTTGGATATGACGAAGCGGTGACTAGAAGGTTAGTCAGTGTAGACATGTCCATTTTCAGCTTGAGGTGGTTCTCCTCTTCTTCAGTGAATATTGCCCCAATTGCTTGATGATCAGGGAGAGCGTTTTCTTGCACATTTGGAGCCACGCTGTCAAACTTCAGGATTTGACTGTCTATCAGGGCCTGTACCTTCAGCTTAAGGATATAACCGTTATCAACATTGTGCCCTCTTTCGCCCATATGGTAGACACAGGTCTGGCTCTCATCAAAGCCAGGATATTTAACAGGATTTACCCTGGAAGGTTCCTTCGCCACCAAGTGTTGCTCTAGCAGCATTGGGAGTAGTTTGGACTAAGGCCTTGGGAGCTGTGAGAACTGCTTTGAGGGTTGCCTTCTTCTGGGTTCTTGCCATTTTTGCGTCGACCATGACGATCCTCCTTTAGTCTGATTAGAACTGTTAAATCCCTTGGACTTTTGGGGGTCCGGTATGAATGCTATGTCGAGCCCGGCCTCTTTCTCCTTCTTCAAGGGATACTGTTTCCTGGTAAAAATTTCATGAGGCCTCCTTTCTCTTAGAGCCCACTCCAGCTTTTCAGCCACCTTGATCAGGTGTGCGAAGGTTTGACATCCGGAGGTATTCAATCGATCGAAATATTCGTAGGGGAGCGCTTTTAAGAACAAATCGATCAACTCATCTTCTGGGATTGATGGCTTTACTTGAGTAGCCAGAGCACGCCACCTCTGGGCGTATGTTCTGATCAACTCGCCCCTTGCCTTCGAGGTTCGCAGCAAATTTTCCCTCGTTGGGGCCATAGCTGTATTGAACTTGTATTGTCTGAGGAAATCCTCTGCAAGATCTTCCCACCCATCATAATCTTCGAGGTCTAATTCAATGAACCATGCCAGAGCGGCACCAGCAAAACTTTCTTGAAAGGTATTCATCAGCAGCGGAATATAATCCGAATAGTGCGTTATTTTGTGCAGGTAATACTTGAGGTGAGCGCGTGGACAGCCTGTCCCGTTATATTTCCTCACGAAGTCCGGTTCCTTGTAGTCGAGAGGGGTCTCCACCTTGGCGAAGGGAGATATTTTGTCAAAGCGGGCTAACTCATAGCCCTGGCTGCTTAAACATTCTTCAATCTTGGCTAATCTTTTAGCCTCTACTTCGGTTTTCACAATTTATTTTCCCTTTTCATCCTTTTCAAGGTTGATGACAACGGGGGGTGCCTTTTGCTGTGTCTGGACGTTCGGCATACGGATATCTTCCTCCGTACGTTGGGTATTTTCCGTCGTTTCTTATTAGCCACATCGGGTATAAGTGATGGACTTGAGTTATTCTGATTAGGAGCTATTGCCTGTCTGGCATGAGAGGCTTCCAGCATTGCCTTAATATCAGCCATCATAGTTGCCATCGCAGTCATATGTGTTTCCAACATGCCTACGCGTGGGGTCAACTCTTGTTGCTCTATTCTTGTCTTAAGTCGAGTGCGAAAACGATGCGTTGGTAATTCCGTGATGAGAGTGTACATATTTTCAGAAGAAATTCCAATGAGTATTTCTTCAGTATTGCCAAAAGGAATCACTTGATCCTTCTAATTGCATGTTTTCTATTGGTGAATGAGAAAAAGGGCTACCTGATGAGCCTTAGTCTCATGTAAGTAGTTCTTTTAATCATTCTCCAAAGAGAATTCATGAAATTAAAAGAAGTGTAATTTTTGACGATAGATTTTTTTTGATGTATTTGTAAAACATGTCCACGTTCACGCTCGTATGTCAAAATAATATCCTGTACAAATGAGAATGCATGAAAAGGCATCGCAATGTTTGCTCATTTTACACTTGACAGAATAGTCTATTCAAGTCTAGGACGCTTGAGGTCTAAGGTATCCTTATCGTCCCAATATGGATTCCTCTCTTCAGTCTGGGACTCTTCATCTTCTGAATATGACGGCGACCCCATATCTTCGGGTATGTACGGCTCTACTCCAGGCACGCACGGTACAATATACTCAGGTATATAAGGCTCGACCAAGCTGCGTCTGGTCTCCTCAAAGTGCTGGATGTATTCAGTGGTGGCCCTATGAATGTTCTCCTTGCGAGTCATATTCTTCGGCCAGCTTATATCTTCGGTTTGAGAGTTCTTCAGAGAGTGAATAATAAACGCCACTCTGGCTTCGAACTGTTTCTTCTTTTCTCCCCAGAGGGTCTCATTTGGTATGTCAAAGGAAAAGACACTAGGTCGTGGTGGAGAAGGGATCTCCTGTAATGCCCCAAATTGTCGGATAACCCTCTTAGGATAATATGCAGCAGCGCCCGTAAATCCCAGCAAAGGGATCGGATCTTCGCCATTGCATGTTAGTCTGACTTTGCCTAGTGTTGGCAACCTTAGCTGCCATCGGAGCTGTTCGGGTTTTAAAGCTCTAAGAAATTCTTTCCATTCTCTAAAATTAAACTTAGGAATACGTGTATGGGTTCTGACGAAGGTTTTAAGGGGATGGGCATCGGGGCTAATCTCAGTGAAACCCATGCGGATATGAAATTGTCTGACATGAGACGTGAACCATAGATACAGAAGATCACTAGAGGCTCTAAAGATTCCCTTCTTATTTTTCTTGAATCGATTTAGGGAGAGAAATGTCTTAGCAAGGATGATGTTTGAGTAATCCCACCCACAACAGACTTGTCTGACTACAACGGCCATAACAAGATCGAATGAGACAGACGAGATTGGGAATAGTACGAAGCTAAAGAAGGTCAACACAAAGGTTCTACCTGATTTAGTCCCTTTAGCGGCATGGAGGTTGGGAAATCGATCGAGGAGGAAGGATAATGAAACTCGCCTAGAGTTACTTTTGGCGTCTGCTTTGACTTCTTTGAGGCTCGTGTCAAGGAATTCAGCTAATCGATTCAAGGGTTCAAATCCTATGGGAAGTTGGACAAGCGAGTGAGTGAACTCAACTCCGATGACGGCGCTGTATTCTTCGATAGTGGGGGTAATCTCCAGTCCTTCCATGCAGAATGTAGTGGTGGTAGGATCCCAATAGAGCACCATGGCTTGGATAAAGGCAGGTGGACACTCAATCTTCAGCAGGTCTAATAGATATCCCAATCGTGATTCGGCGTACTTCTGGCTGGCTTCGCCCATGCTATCCCACCATGATTGGAGTTTGGCCCGAGGAATTTTGAACACTTGAATATCATTCTTTCCCATCAAGTGTAAAATATGCAGATGATTTTGAAAAGTCAATCGTCAAAAATTACTTTAAACATGTAATTATGCAGATGTCATGAAGCATGCATGGGCTAACTTAATTGCATAGTTCAATTGAAGAAATGGAAATTAGGACATTTTTCAAGTCTCGAAGGCCAGACTTAAAGCCTAATTTGAATTTCTGGGAAGTGAATTATGCAATTTAGTTAGGTTCACTCCAGTGACTAAAGGAAACAACAATGTCACATTCCATTGGTCAATACATCAAATGAACAGAGTGGAATGAATTTCTTATTACAATCAGGACGCCTAATGAAAGAAAGGTGAATGGAGACTTCTTAAACAAGAAAGCCATAAAAGGCCGATGGAATGTGAGGATCTAAATCACCCTTTTCCTAGAGGCCTACCCCTCTTTACAATGAAAGTCAGTCGGGAACCCTCCTCCAGTCGAGTGTGAGGGGTTGTCTTTAGTGTGTTGATCAAAGTATCTCAGCTCCTCTGGCCATTATCTGGTCCATGGTATGATGACTTCAGGAGCTTTCTCGGGCTTCACCTTCTTGAGTGTGATGCGCTTCGATTTTGTCCTGGTCACAGGGCGTCTTTTCTTTCCCCAAAAAGTGATCCTGGGTATGTTTTCTTTAGCCTGTCGTTCGGCCTTCCTAGCCAGGCAGTTGCGACGTTGCCTCTGCATTACTAAGTAACTCTCGAGCATCTAATCTCTTTGTCGCTTGAACCTGAGGTTGTCAATGTAGTAGCAGGTTTGACAATCTTCAGCATATCCTAGCTTACGTCCAGTCAGCTCCTGACCATGCACGAATCTAGTGAAGTGCAGCCTTGTGTTCGGTTCAGGGCGAGTAACTTTCCTTAGGTACTCGAAGGTTACCAACTCTGTCGAACTCTTAGGAAACATCGACATCCTACCCCTTATCATCGTTATTTCAATTAGTCACTTGGGTGATTTTCATGATGTATGCAAATGCATGTATATGTATGCAATGTACGAGTCATACTATAGGACATGGAGTAGTAAAGTACATTAAAAATAAATGCCTTACCAACCAAACTTGGGGATGTGGAAATGTTCCCCTGTAACCATGGGCGATTTTAGGTATACCAACCATCCATAGACATGCGCATGAGTCAAGTGGGTATACTCTAGAAATCGAAAATCAGGTGAGGAACCTACGGCTCAAGTTCCCGCGATCCAAATGAGGCAGATTCCTCCCCAAGAGTATCCACTCAAGAGGGCTAGATATCGCCAATTTGGATTGTGAGCGGGAACGAACACGAAAGTCTCAAGTGCCATCAAACACGAGATCCTTTCGCATCATTTCCCTATCTAAGGTAACCTAGATGTGGTTTGCAGTCAGGGTTTGACCGCCAGTGTGTGCGATGTGTCGTGATCATCACAATGCAAAGCCAAGCACAGCAGTTTGTATCAAAACACCGCTTCATTATGTGCGTAAGATAAACATACATTCCCAACTCCAACCTGCAGGAAAGATGTTAACAATAACTCCACCCCTTATTTCTCCAAGCTGCAAAAACATTTAACACAATAGTTAGCGTACGTACCTCACCTTCGAGAGCATCTGTAGAAAATGAGGTCAGATAAACCAATCAACTTTTTAATCGGCTCAAGTCCTCTGGAATTTGTAACCAGAGATTCTAGTTTAGAATAAGTCCCCAGTGGAGTCGCCAGTCTGTCGCGACCCTCTCGAGCGCTGTCTGGCTCGCAAGGGTTAATGGGCCGCCCGATCGTCACCCTGATCGGACGCGGGCCTCTCCCAAGGTCCATTACCCAAATCGCAACGGCTGGATATACGTGATCGACCTTCAGTGTGGTCCGGTGACATGTGATATGTGTACATGCCAAAGAGTCACCACCAATCGTTTCGGGGAGGGTATGATCGAAAACCCTATCGAATAGTTGGGAGCGATCTATTCGATTCTGCGGAAACCAGAGAAGTGGGATCGGGGACTTAGTTACGCCAACTATCAAAGTTGACGCCCTTTCGGTACCTAAGCTGAATGGTTTTATCTGATCTAAAGATTTCATACAGATGGGTGAGGTACAGATCCTAAATCTAGGAGCTCATGTAGATGGGAATGACTACCCTATCACTCACAATTAGTAAAAATAAATGCGCAAATCAAGGATCCAGTACATGCGGATAAAACACATGAAAGCAGCATGGCATCCCTAATGAGCCCCTATTAGCCTAGAGAAATATTAATCGGGGCTTAGGAGTGTTTTGACATGATTTCCCTATGAGGGGCAAAATCGTAATTTTGAACAATTCGGGGATAATTCACCTCGAAAGGGAAAATTTTTCATTTTAGATGAATTGGGAAGTCAAAAGACGGAGGACATAGAATTGGCCATCAATCCAATCCATTTCCTATTTTTCGGGAATTGCTATGATTTTTCTGGAATTTAAAAGTGATTTTACCCTCGGAGGGGTAAAGTCGTCATTTTGGACAAAGATGAGAGCTGAAAATCTCGAATATTAGGGTTGGTCGTCCACATGACCCAAACCCTAACTTTGAGCAATTTTCAGGACTTGACTCGAATGGGAAAGACGATTTACCCTTTGAGGGGTAAAATCGTCATTTTGGGGAAAATGATGAGATTCGAAAACCCCAGCAAGAGGATTCGCCACCTAACTGTTCATATCCTGATCTAGGCGTTTATCGACCTTATCTCGCAATACAAAACAGGGGCGAATTACCCCTAAAGGGTGTTATCGTCAATTCTTGGAAGAACGGATAAGAAATCCAAAAAAAAAAAAATAGGATTGACCAGTTGTCTGTGGTCAATCCTCAATTTTTGGGGATTTTTGGAGTGTCTAGGAATTTCTCACTATTTTTCCATATTTTTTTGGAATTTTCTAGCATTTTTTTTGGATTTTCTAGGATTTTTCTGATTTTTTGATTTTTTTTATTAAAACATTATTCGGACCGGGTCGACCCGACCCACTCGGGTCGGAACCCGGCCCGGACCCGGACCCGCGAAACCTTCGGCCAAAACGACGCCGTATTCGCCATTTTTATTTTCGGATTAATCGGGTCTGATCCAATGGTCCTCATTGCACCACGTGGCTAGTCCACGATTGTAGGATGATCTGACTAGAACCTACGGTTCAGATTGAATGGAGACTCGATCAGGGCCGTCTGATCTAACTACTTAAATTTACTGCCATGATTAGAATACGGGACTTGATCTAGACCGTCTATTCTCATTAACCCAAAACGACGTCGCCTGACCCTTTATCTAAACGGCACCGTTTCTATTCTGATTAATTTTCCGATTAAAATTATTTTCGGATAATCCTAATTTCTAATCGGATGGTCACCATTTATTAGACTCAATTAATCTCGGTTGTTGGATCAATTCCATCTCAGCCTAACAACCTAACGGTCGAGCTGACTCGACATCCACGTGGACCAATGGCCGAACGCCACCTAAGGCTTTGACCCGCTGACCGCGCTACGTCAGCTTCGTCTTCAACCTCGTGCCTGCAACTTAGATGAACGGCTGAGCTACTCCAACGACGATCCGACGGTGGATCCTTGATGAAATCGCGCGAGACCAACGCCAATCAACTCGCCATGGATTCTAGCTTAATATATCTAAGAATCAAGCCGACCTATCCGCGAAATCATAATCATTCTGTGAAAGGCCGAGTACGGCCATGGGAGTTCTATCGCACCAATCACGCAAAATCAAAGCAATTCATTCACAGAATAGCACCCATCAATGTTCATGAGGCTTACCTCGAGCTCCGATTGAGCTCGTACGGCCTAGATTGGGCTAGGTAGGGATGAACAGTGGTCGGCTATGGAGGCTGAGTTAGAAGACTCGATTCGAGTTGTTCAGGAAAAATCAATGCAAAATCAAGATGCGATGATGGTCAGTGATATCCAAGGAGCGAAACGCACACACTAAATGCAAGAATCATTGCCAGAAATGAAATTCTCCATTGAAGCTCAGTGTAGAATTCGAAGCTCTGACTCACCTATTTTCGCGGTTTAAGCCTGCGCGGTCGGCGGCGGTAGCTTCCGGGGGGTCTGGGCGACCTCCTCGCAACACTCTCCGGCTTTGGTTTGGCCTGGAAGTGGCCCTACCTATGCCTCTCAGTTCGAGCTCGAGCCCTCGACAATGGCAGTTGGAGGGCGAGCTCTCTCTCGCTTTCTCTCTATCACCCCTCGATTCAGTTCCTTTCTCTCTAACTGAATCCACCGTCCCCCGAACATAAAGCCACTCCAAGGCTTATATAGCTCTCCCGATTTTTGGCGCCGAAAGCTTGAGAGCTAACGAACTTCAAATGGCACGTGATCATGCGTGCCATTTGGTCCGAACGGTGACGGCGATGATGGGTAGTTCCGTCCAACTCCAATGATCCTCCGGCGTAAGCAAATGGACGGCCAATTTAGTCGTTTAGCAAAGTTTGACTTTCAAGGCCGCCGGGACGTTGACTGGTCATTTTCTTCCTCCCCCGGCGGTCGTTGGCCGTGATTCTGGTGTCAATTGACGGGGATTGGACCAAAAGATTAAACGCCCTCCAATGCTTCTCCAATTGTGGTCGATTGGTCTGTCAATTTTGTCATCAAAATCCAGCTCGGCATTGTTCATTTGCGTAGGAACTTGAGGAAGAAGAAGGCACTGTAGCGGACCGGTTCGATCGGTCCGACCGGTCCGAACCGGTTCCGACTTGGAATTTTCCAAATTAAGCCCAAATCAATAGGAAATATTTGCAATTGAACCTCAGAATCGAATTTAGGGCATGGATTTTATCTAAAAATGTAGTTTTGCCCAAAAGTTCATATCAATTTCAACAAAAACCCTAAATTTTCATTTAATTGCAAATTGGGGAATTATGCAATTGAAGGTTCAAATGATCAAATTGGGTCAAATTACCTATGCCAATTGATTCAAAATGATGAAAACCCTTGGGCAACATGTTTAATTTGCAATGATAGTTCTTGAATTGAAAGTAATTTCAATTATGCCCAATTTCAAGTACTAAAATGCAATTAAGTATGTAATTGAGCAATTTGTTTAAAAAATTGGGCTAAATTGAAGTGGGGGACAATCAGATTGAATGTCAAGGTCCTTAAAAATGCCAAAATTACAAATAACAAGACTCAATTGATATTTTTTTCTCAAATTCGATTATATGTGTTACAAAGGAACAGATAAAATTGAATTGATTTTGGACTTTTTGTGAGGTCAAAAAGACAAGGGATTTAAAAGAAAAATATTGGCTATTTTTCCATATTTTTGTGACCTCAAATGTTATTTTTCTTGATTTTTTTAGTATTTTCCTAATTTTTGAAAATATTAAAAAATGCGAAAAATATGAAAAATTATTTTTTTTTGTCAAAAATGGTTCTTTATGCTTGGCCAAGGCCACCAAAGTTGATTTTGCAATTTTTTGACTTTTTATGGATTTTTTTATGATTTTTTCAAAATAAAGCTAAAAAAGACTTGGTCAAAAATCAGGTGTCAAGAATCACCACTACCTTTAAGGTAGGGGATCCATTTCCGTGGTGGGGGGTTAGAGACAGTAGGGGAAGAGAGAGAGAGAGAGAGAGAGAGAGAGAGAGAGAGAGAGAGAGAGCCCTCTCTCGCTCCCTCCCGGAGATCTGCTTGGTAGAGGATTGGCAGCGACAGAGGCAATAGAAACCCTAGGGGGAGAGAGAGCGCCCTCTACCACCAAGTTACGACGCAAAGATACATCATTGTGCGACAAAATCGATGAAGGAATTTCCAAGGCCAAAGTCATGCATGGAGCAATTCGGCGATTCTCCCCTCTATCACACTTCAAATTGGTTTCACCTTTCCTTCCTTTTTTTTTCTCTAATGGCGGTATAAGGCTAAAGAGGAAGACCTGATGGGTTGCCACTTGTCTCTCTTCTCTCCACCAATTTTTTCATGCCACATAGATTTGCTGGCCATTTTTACTTGGGTCTAAAAGAGCAATTTGCCGTTCCTTTTCTTTAGGAGTCTAGTTGCTTCAATTATTGTTACTTTGGGTCATCAAAAATTTGAAAAATACCTTGGCCGTTTATGCAATTTCCAAACAAGTTTATTTAGGTCCTATATAGATGAAAATCAATTCTCATTCAATCACGCATTCGTGCACTTATCATCGCAACTGCTGAAAACCTCGACTAAGCGTCAACATGCCAATCGGTCTTAAAAATTTTGTATATTACGCTACGTGTTATGTAAGAAAACAGCCCATCTATATCTATAACAAAAAGGAGAAGGGCCCTAGCATCTCTCAGTCAAATAAGAGCTATCTATGTTGTTGATTACACTCTCTCGCCATTGTAATAGATTTAAGTTTCAACCGATGTCAATAAGGAAGGTTGTGATTTTTCATTGGGAGCTGCTACCCTAACAGTCTGACAGTATTGTCGTTATTTCTGACCCCACTATTTTTCAATTAATGAGTGCTTTATGCAAAACATGCGGTGACGGTGTGTGGATCTACAGTCAGAAATGAATGACAGTACTTTCATCTGTCAGGGAAGCATTTATTTTCCTAAACTGGTATACTTATAAAAAATTTATCCTAAATCGGTACACCTGCCACAAATTTTCCCTACGTTAGTCTCCGTTAAATCTAACTGTCAAATTACTGAGTTGCATGACATGTGTCAGTTCACAAATGTACCAGCTTAGGATTTTTACCCTATGTTTGATACATGTATATCAATTTGAGATTTTTTCGTGGTATTAACTTTTTAAAAATAATTTTTACCCATCCATGGGTAGCTCAGTTGGTTAGGGCACACTTGAGATTGTGTGGTTAGGCGCACTGGTTCCAGGTTCGATTCCTCATATGAGCACCTGTGATTTAAGTGGAGGGTCATGGCGGTGGGCTGCTGTGCTAGTCTCCCCCGAGGAATAGTCGAGGTATGCGCAAGCTGGCCTGAGCACCTTGGTTATAAAAAAAAAACTTTTTAAAAACAATTTCAAGCTAGAGATTTCACAAAAAAAGGAATTACTTGAGAGAGAGAGAGAGATAGAAGATTTACGAGGAGCGTAGAAGTGTTGAATGGGTGGGTCGGGTCGAGTTTGGGCCGAGTTGATTATGGTCTTGTCCATATTGACCCGTCTAACCCGTTTTGACCTATATTCAATTACCAATACCCGAACCGACCCGTAATCGACCTATACCTGACCCGATCCATTTTGACCCATATTATCAAATCACACTAATATTCTAAGAAAACCTATATTATTTAAGCTATTTCAAGCTCTTTCCATATATATGTTACTAGATAAAAAATTCACATTAAATAAAAAATTAGTTAATAAAATAAAAAATAATATTACTAAAATACTTTCATGCAATAAAAAATCTAGTGATTTTTTTTCTATTTTTAAAAAATATTTTATTATTTTGAAATATTTTTTAAAAAAGCATTTTTTATTTCATTTTACTCCGGTGTTCATCGGTGGTCGGCGACGGCAGTCAGTGGCGGCGGGTGAATTATATATTTTTTAATTATATATTTCTTTTCTAATTTCTTTAATTCACTTTTAAAAATAGAAAATTTTAAAAAAATAATAACCAAATTGAGCCCTTGAAGCCCTGTCCCATTTGTAACTTGTGGAAACTGTTGGGTCGAAAATGGGCCCAATAATGGTTGAAAATGGATTTTAGTATGTAACCCATTTTTGACCCATTTGATTTAGCTTTAATCTTTTGGACCCATTTTCATTCAGCCATTTAAAAACTTAGAACTCATATATAACCTTGTATGCACTATGGGTCAAAAATGGGTTTTTGACCCATATTGACGGCTCTAGAGGAGCGTCTCCTAAAAATATCCAAATAGCTCATGAAAATTACAACTCAGTAAAATACCCTATACCTTCTTAGAAATAACTTTTTTTTTTTTATGAAATAGTCCTACAACTGAATTTTCCAAATCCTAGTTTAATTTATTTTCCAAATTGACATTCATACCTTCAAAACTCACTTTCCAGTAATTTTTATGATCAGTAAATATTTCGCTGGAATTTCTCCCGTGATAAAATATCTTTCACCGAAATTAGTTGTTTGACTAATAAATGAGAAAAAGGATCCTATAGCGATTTTGGATAGGAGTGATCCAAATAGTCAGAAAATCAACACGTAGATTATGCAAAGATTCCAATAAAATTACACTAACATGAACCAAGCTCGAATTTGACTCAATGGGAAAGCTCAGATAGTATAAGTCTAAAGAACCAATCCGCATAAACTTGGAAGAAATTTTACAAACGCAGACCAAACCGGAGTTTGACTCAACGAAGTGACTTGGAAAGAATAATTCTTACCCAAAGAACAAACCGACATACCCAAATTGTTAACGACACATCTCTTAAACATTTTTTATGATCTCCAAATTATTCTTGATATTTGTTTTACCTTTGAGCATGCAGATGTTATACATCTGACCAAGGATCGCGTAATGATGATCGGATAAAAATTGAGTGAGCTTTGAGGCGCTTTTATTAAAACATCTGTTGAAGATATAAGAGATCTGGTCACTGATAATTTCTTGTCGGAGCTTGAAAGATCCGGTCCATGGAGTTGTTTAAAGTCCAAACAAGTGGATATTTCTGAAAGAAAGACTTCAGTAGCCGTTTGATGATGGGAAAGCTCAGCGAAAAGTTTCTGACCTCTGTCGAGAACAATTCTCAGCTCTTGTCTGTGTCCAGCAAAAGCTGTGGAACAACAGCTATTCACCTTTTGGTCCACTTCTGGTAAACTATATCACGTAGAGAATGAAATTATGCTATATGGCAAAAATATAAACCTGATGCATTGAAGCAAAATACTTGTTTCCACAATAAGGACTATGGTCTTTTTAGTTTTTAAGGAGTGTGGGATATTTCAATAATAGTGCGACACAACTTGGGCGTGGAGAGGTTGGATTTTGACAATTGTGTTGGAAAGAAGAAAGAGACAAAGATGTTTCCGTATGCTCAAAACCTTTCCTTGAAGTTTCTCTCTGTTAGACCTTTTGCTTGTTTCTTTATGACAAGCTTCTCGTTGCGTACTCACTTGATGTTTCTTCTAGTCTTTGTTTTTCTCCTAACTTCTTTACATATGCTTGTCTCATTGTGCCGTCTATGATGTGCTGGAGAATGATGATGCATAACCCTCATATGTATGTATATCTAGTGGAGAGCAGTCTCGTTCCAGGAACACATCAAATGTGTCCATTATATTAGTTTCCAAACCATGTTGACTTTGTTATTGAGTTTACACGTGTTTCGTTTTTCTTCTGTCATTGTTGGATTCAAGATGATTGTATGAATTTGGATAATGTGTATAAATCACTTATCTCTTTTCTAAATTTCATTGAGTAAACTAAACCTATATGTCTTCAAGGGCATTATCTTTTCCGCTACATTGGGAGGTGGCGAGAAGGCAAAAATTTATTATATAACTTCTGCTTCAAACGGCCTCACCAGCCTCATTTATTATCATTCTTGGCAGCTCATAACAAGGTAGAAGAACGAGGTTGATGTGGAAAAAAAATCATATATTTTGGAGAGAATAGATGAGAGTTTATAGATAATCGTTGACATAACTTATTTATCGCTAGCTCTTAGAAATGTCGTACACTTCTTTTGGTATATCGGTAGGTCTTAGAAATGTCGTACACTTCTTTTGGTAACATGATGCATTCCTTTTGGGGCTTAAATAAATTGTTCTATGTGCCCGTCGTTTCCGAAAGTCTTCCCTTATGTCTCCTAATAAGAAGATGCCATCTTCGTTGTTACGTCATTGGTTAGATCTTATGTTCGTTCAATTCACTAAGCAGAATTCTTGATTTCTGCCGCGGAAATGATCATATTGATTTTGGGCTTTACCATGCCTGCCATTTATAGCGTCATACCGCGTGCGACGATTTCTTCTCCACTTAAAAGTGTCCTTATTTGTTGCTGAATAGAAGTTCTATAATATGCATTGAGAGTCTTCATTTTTCACTTAATAGATCTTGTGATGTAGAACAGTTGGCGCATAATTATCTTGAAAATCATGATCGGCGAAAATTGGGGAAATTTCATTGATTCGGGGTAAATGATCTTGGAACACGCTCAAATTCGGCCGGTTGAAGCGAAACGGCCGTCTGATTCAAAGTCACAGTTTTGCTGTGAGATACGATGGATTTTAGCGTTTCAGAATCGTTTAGACCACTTTTCAGGCAGTTTTCTAATTTAGACAATTTTGATTCGATTATTTGTAATATTTGATTTGAAATCTCTTAGATTAGCTTAAATATAATTTTGATAATGTTATCTTTAGCGATTCTATTCCCTAAGGGGGTTCTATCTCTATAGGACATCCACCTTTGTAATATTCATTGTATCATTCAATCAAATTCGAGTATTTCTTTGAAATTATTTTCCAAGTTCGCTTCTCTCTGCGTCATTTTGGTAATCTAAGAGATTTCCAAGAACTGGGATATTATACTAATTTCTTTGAAATTAGTACCATAACACCTCTAGTTTGCCCAAAATGTATCTATTGAGAGCTATTGAGCTCCAAAGTTGACTCCCAAGAACTGGGGTATTATACCAAAATTGCTGCCAAAGGTGTTCTACCTTAATGCAGAGAGAAGCGATCGCTCGAAACAATTCCAAAGGAATTCAGAAATTTAATTGAAAGATAACATCCATAATACAAAGACAGACGTCCAATATATAATGATAGGACTCCTTTAGGAAATAGAATTACTAAAGGTAACCTTATCAAAATCATATCTAATCTAATTAAGAGAATTCCAATCAAATATTACAAATAATCTAAATATTTAAAATTGCCTAAATCGGAAAACTACATGAAATCTAAACCCCCGAAATGCTGAAATCAATCGTAGGTCACGGCCGAACGCAGTGAATTCGTTTCGCTTCAACCGATCGAATTTGAGCGCGATTTGAGCTCGTTAACCCCAAATTAGTGAAATTTTTCCAATTTTCGGTGATAATAATTTTCAAGATAATTAAGCGCCTATTGTTCTACATCATATCTAATTTCTCTTCTCCATGAGATTGAAATTGGAAATTTTCACCCTCAAATAAGGGGAGGATTTTTTTTTTTGGAGGATAAGAAAAAAGGTGAACAAGCTTGTAATTGTTGGGCATCTGACATTGCTTTGAGTCAGCTAGTCTTATTGATCTTTGACTTTGATATCGAATTGAGTGCAATGGCGTAGAAAATGATCATATGCCCCATCCTACTTAGCTGGCTTTTTGGGCTGCGTATGGTAGCGTTTCTGTCTTGGGAGCATTTTTTGAACAGAAACATTTTTTTGTCTTTCTGTTCAAAACTACGATTTTTGGGGAAAAAACGCGTTTGGTAAGTAAAAAAAAAAACACTTTTTTCGATTGCCAGCCGACGGCGGCGGCGACCGAGGCCGATGATCGCGACCGGCTGCGGCGACCCCGGCAGTCGACCGGCGGCGGCCGGCGACCGGCGGTGGCGGCGGCCGGCGACCGGTGGTGGCGGCGGCCGGCGGCGAGCGTTCGGCGATCGCAACTGGCGACAAGTGTCCGGCGGCAGCGGCCGGCGACCGACGGAGGCGGCCGGCTTTTAGCGAGATAGCATGTGGTAGCCGCGTCGGCGACGATGGATGGTGGTTTCAAAAGTGTTCCAAAAAGTGTTCCAAAAATTCAGAAGCAAGTTTTTTTTGTTCCTTCAAAAGTGTTCCCTGGCACAAAAGTGTTCCGTGGAACACTTTCGGAACATTTTTGAACCACACGCGTTTCTGTTCCAAAAGTGTTCCCGGAACACTTTTGGAACAAAAACACTTTCCCTGGCTACCATCCATACGCAGCCTTGGTTGTTGCTGCTGCTGCGGTCTGATGGGTCTTTTCATACTCAAATTTGAAAGGAAAACGGCTATAATCGAAGTTATCTTCCGAACATTATGTTTGCAAAATTACGTGCTGGTCCTGAGAGCGCTGCTAATCTGGACTGCACTTGAAATTGGTACATGGTGAAGAATAACCCGAGAGGGCTAATGTGAGATTGCGCTTGAAATTGTTTGTGCTGAAGACTGTCCAAATGATCAATGACAAACATGACTTGCGTAATCAAAATGTTATGTAGCTACCAGCTGATTGTGTAGCTTTGTCTAATTTGATTATCTTAGCATTTATACATGTCATAAGGGCTATCTGTGTTGTTGATTACACAAGTCATCTCTCTTGCCATCGATATAGCTATAGCTACGAGTTTTAAAAATAAAAATTATATTGTGAAAAGCATAATTTATAGGATTAATACCACGAAAAATCTCAAATTGGTACACTTGTGACAAGTTTATCCTAAACTATTTTTTTGATCACGAAACCCCAAACTAGTACACTTGTGACGAGTTTACCTCAAACTATTTTTTTGACCGTCAAAAACCCTAAACTGGTACACTTGTGACAAATTTACCTTAAACTAATTTTTTTACCACGAAAAACCCCAAACTTATACACCCGTGACAAATTTACCCTTCGTTAAATTCGATTAATATCACGAAAAATTTCAAATTGATACATATGTGACAAATAGATGGTGAAAACCTTAAATTGGTATACTCATGAACTGCCACGTGCCATCTAACTTAACAATTTGAAGGTTAAATTTAACGAAAACTAACATATGATAAATTAATCGTAGATGTACCAATTTGAGGTAAATTTGTCACAAGTGTATCAGTTTGAGGTTTTTTGTGGTAAAAAAAAAATACTTTGAGGTAAATTTATCATATATGTACTAATTTGGGATTTTTCGTGGCATTAACCCTAATTTATATGAGGTGATATAATGGTTTCTAAAATGTATTGCGTTTGTATAATCATTGAAATGTAATAAATCTCAGTCATTCTCGTTCAACAAACCTGGATGTGATTTTTTTACCATGTTGGAGGCCCAAGACACACACGGGAACCTCAGAGACTCGTCTGTTTATATAAGGGAAGAACTAACATTGACCACGTAACTTACAGAAGTGTGCGTACTTTATCTGCGGACTGTGATCATCCACCAATTATTGGGTTCACAGCACGTGGCAATCTACCGCACCGGCAGAAAATACCTTAACCACCATTCTATGTGCATTTAGGGGGCGGGGGTTGTCAGAACCGAGTTGGAAAACTGAACCGAAATCTAGAGGCGGCAAAATGGTTCCAGAACATATATCTAACCGACATTCAATGGTGGTGGGCAGCACATGGATTGTTTAAGTTTTAAAAGTAGGTCACGAATGAGTTAGCTATGACAATTATTTTAAGTGAGACATGAATAAGTTTTCTGAATATTTTTTTTTTTAAAAAAAATTGATTTTTAGATAATTTAATTTTTTTATTTTATATTTTAAAATCGGCCATGCTCATCGAGACGCGGCAGGTTGTCGGGCTGCTTTGTCGAAGCCTTGCAATCGGTGGACCGAGGAGGGAGGAAAAAAAGGAAAAAAAGAAAAGAGAAAACAAAACAAAACAAATTTTAAAAAATTAAAAATTCAAAAAATTTGTATTGCATAAAAGTTTCTTAGCAGTATTGTTATTTTATTATCAAATTATAAGAAATAAGTATCGTATGATTTATTTAAATAAAAAAAATGTTTAAGAAATACGAGTAGGATATGGGTCGTTAAATTGTAATATATGAAAATGGATCATAAAGGGTAAAAGTACTGCAGAAGTGCCAATACTTGTGTACGAAGATCACTTTAGTGTCAATATTTTTTTATCACTCAAGTGCCACATAAGAGAAAAATGACCACAGAAGTGCCAATTCCGGCAAATAAATAATTATTTCAGTGCCAATTCCGATCAAATAGTACATGTGGTATTTTTTTATTAATTTTTAATATTACGTGTCAATTTTTTTTTTAAAATTAACACATGTGGATGTCACGTGGACTTTCCAACATTAAAATAGTTATTTTTTTAAAAAAAATAAACTTAAATAGAAAAAAGCCCAAAAAATGAAAAAAAAAGGGTGACGTCTGATGCAGCGACGAGGGGTGTGACCCTCGCCGCCCCCGCCCCTACCATCATCCGGTAATGGCCGGCAAGGGGTGGGGGATGGCCAAGGGGGGTCGCCGGGCCCCGGCAAGGCCTGACAGCGGCCGGACTCACAAACCCAAGGCAAGGCTGACCTCGCTCAATGGCCGACCTCACAAACCTAAGGCAAGGTCGACCTTGCCCAGATTTGCGCAAGGTCAAGCCTCGCCATGGCGGGGCCCAACCTACCTTGCCTTGCGCTGGCTCGATGGTGCTTGGCCGTCGTTGGACGAGGCCATCCCCCACCCCCTCGCTGGCCATTGCCAGCGATGGTGGGGGTTGCGGCGGTGAGGGTCACATCCCTCACCGTTGCAACCGTTGTCCATCGTTTTTTTTTTGTTGCTTTTTTAACCTTTTTTTTTTTCATTTTTTAGCTTATTTGGTGGATTTTTTTTTTCTTTTTGTTATAGCTGATTAGGATTTCCGGCAAGCCACCTGTGCGCCATGCATGATTTCTGGCAAACAATGTCGGACTTGGCACTAAGATAACCATTTTTCAAAAAAATTGGCACTTAAGTGATCCAAAAAAATATATTTATTGACACTCTTTCCTTACAAAAAAAAAATTGCATTAAAGTGACCTCCGTACACAAATATTGGCACTTCTGCTATACTTTTGCCGATCTTAAAGGTTAAATGGGTTAGACCATATTCGACCTGATCCACCCGTTTGATGTCCTATCGAAACTATACCGATTCAAAATTTTATTCATTTTCGGTTTAAATAATGGTTAATTACTTGTAACTTAAAATCTCCCTTCTTTCTTGCCCCTCTCAAATTATCCTAAACCATAATCTCCGTCTCTCTTCATATTAGGTTTGTGGCCCGATTCTGTTCGATTCATCTGCTAACTAAACCTATTGACACGCCTACCTTGATCAACTTCTCTCTCCCTCCCCTCCCAATGTCACTCCTCCACTCTACCATGCCCTAGCCACGCCTCATCCCCTCGTTTCTCTCTCTCCTCCTTCCATTCCCTATCTCAACTCTCCGCCATGTCCTATCGACGCCTCCACCACCTCTGTTGTCCGTTAGCCCTGACATCGTTGCTGATCCACTGCCCACCTCCGAGCTCGATGGCCACCCTATCGGCCTCCGCTTATATTCATCGACCAATCCTAAATTTATAGGTTATGGTATCATATATAAACATTACTTTAAGACCAGTATGATTATGAGTAGAGGTGGCAAATATGGGTCTGGTCGTATTTAATTGTGGTGGGTTATAATGGATTGCTTAAGTTTTAAAAGGGAGCCATAAATGGGTTACTTAGAAACTCAATGGGTCCTAAATGATTTTTAAATAGGTCATAAATGGATTAGTTATGATTACTCAATTTTTTTTTAAATATTTTAATATTTTGTTTTTTTTTCTTTTCTTCTTTTCTCCTCCTTTTCCTCCTACCTCCAACACGACAGCCACTAGCGAGCCTTGTGCTTGCTGGTATCTAGCTATGAGCTCACCAGCCTTGGACGAGCTCTAGGTTGCCTGGACGCGATCGGTTGCCGAGCTGTTGGCCATCACCAAAGCCTTGAAATCGGTGGATGGAGAAGGGAGGAGGAAGGATAAAAATAAAAAAAGAAAAGAAAAAGAAAAAGAAAAATATATTATTTTTTAAAAAAAATTTAAAAAAACAAAAATTTGTATTGCATAAAGTATTTTAGCAATATCATTTTTAATCAAATTATAAAAAAAAGTATTGTATGATTTGATTAAATATAGAAATGTATAAAAAAATATGATATGTATGAGTGGTTAAATTTATACTGCATGCAAATGAGTCTCCCCTAATCTATGTGTCTTTCTGCATTAACTTATCTCAACTTGAATCTCCAATGCCCATCTTTATCGCTGGTCTCTATCTCCGGACCAAACCATGAAGGTTGCTATCGGGCCTGCACTGCTATACCACAACCCCCACCGCCTGAAAATCGCATTGGCCCACCAATTAGCTATTGGCTTCGATACCATTTTTTGGGATTGAGCAGTAAAAGTCCGATACTTTTATCTGGGGAGATCGTCAAGAGAAAACTCAAATCTAAGTCCGTCAATATACCCGATTTGACATACCTTCACTTAACTATTTAAGCCAACGAGTTATGGGCTTTGTCGAATGAATTGTTGGAATAGAGGTGATTCGGGCTCAAATAGGTGGTCGGGCCCAAATCTTTACCGAACTCCCTTCGTCACGAAAATATACGTATGTAGATTTCGAGTGGGACAGGACTTTATTTGGGCCCATCACGTGTAACACGACGACAACCCCATGACTCAAGAGGAGCTAGGCCCACGAAGACCGAAAAAGTGCTGAGAATTTATAGGTCAAGAAAAAGGAAAAAGGAAACGATAACTTAAAAGTTGTCAGACCATTTGAAGGGTGGAATTGAAAGGAAGTTGAAAAAGTGTTTTAAGGACATCGTGATCATGGTCCTCCACATACAAAAAGAAATCTTTGAGAAAGATGGGGCCATAGAAAAGATGATAAAGCTGATATTGGCTGTTTTTCTTTACAAGGATTTCTCGTGTTCATACATTCATGAGTGTTTTAGGAGGTGAAGACTGGTTGAACAAAAAAAAAAAAAAAAGGAAGACGTAAACTCATGAGTCACGCCACTTTCAAAATGCGAAGTCTTTAAGGCTAATTGTTTGAAAGAAGGATTTGATCAAGGACATTTTCGTCATTTATTTTTTATCTTTTTTTTTTCTTTTCCTTCTTGTCGGTGGCTGGCCACCAACTAGGGCCCCGTTGGCGTCACTAAATCTAGGCGAGGGCGAAATGAGGCTGGTGAGGACATGCCTCGCTTTGCCTAGGCAAGGTCTACCCTCGACCCGCCCAAGCCAGGCCGCCTTGGCCGGTGAGTTCGGCCAGTGGTTGGCCGCCGCCTAAGACTGGCCATCGGCGAAAAGGAAGGGAAAAAAAGATAAAAAAAGAAATGGGAAACAAAAAAATAAAAAGAAAAAAAAAAGGTAAAAGTAAATGACGAGGATGCTCTTGGTTAAGCCATTTTTGAAAATAAAGATGGTACTTCAAGCTCTTTTTTGAAAGAAAGTCCACTTTAGGCCCTTCTTTGAACAAAGTCTATTTTAGGTCCTTATTTGAGAACATAAGAGCACTTTAGGCTCTTATTTGGAATTTTTCCGACGAAAAATGGATGGTTTGAAAAAACATCTTCTAAAGAATGATTGCTTGTATTACTTACAAAAATAAATATTAGACATACTTTTCTTTCGATAATGAAAATATTTTTCATTGACTAATTATTTTCAAGTGATACAAGCAAACATTTTAAGGAAAATATTTTTTAAATCATGTATTTTTTGCAAAACAAACGGAGCGTAAATGTAATTTCTAGCTAGAAATTTTGTAAAAAAGAAATAAAATAAAATTACTTGGGAAGAGAGAGAGAGAGCTCCATTGAACCGGAGGACGAGAGGCTTGCGAAGAGCATCTACTTGAGCTTCAAAGAACCAGTAGAAGAGTGCCATTAACAGTATTATGGGCATTAGGAAAACATTGCATGAAGATTCAGAAATCAATTTTTACTTATTATGAAAAATTGGAGCTTTTCGAATTAAGCAGAGATGAAAGTGTGTCCATCGCAAAAAAACGGGCATGGCGCGTTTGGTGAGCTTTGAGCTCTTTGGCCTTAAAGCGTAAGCTGGTCGAAGGTTCAAAACCCTCCCAACGCGTTTCTCGGACTTAAGTGGGGGGCCCCAGCTGGTGGGTTGTTGGGCCAGTCCCCCCGAGGCATCGCAAAAATTAAATGAAGTAGAGAGCAAAAAGTAGATGTCTACTCAAGTGGATTTATTTAACCTACATGATTCTCATACGGCCGTTAGAATTGTTCTTATACAGAGAATTATGGGAAAGCATACAAGAAATCATGTCTCTCAAGAATGTTCATCTTCCATCCAAAACAAGTCACCGATGACATTGAAGGATGTGTTGGATCAACGTTTCTCGCCTTCTAGACTTCATCTTCAAGATGCGGATTGTGTGATCTCAATTGCCAAGCTACCGTTCATGTGCTTGCAAGCCGATCAGTGGCTTCCATCGACTATGAGACAAGTCTCCCACGAGTTAATTTGTCAAAAATGCATAAATTTATTGCATGAAGGCCAACTTAGTCCTAAATATTTCAACTGTGCTAATTTAGTCCTTTTTTTTTGCCAACTTAATCCTGAACCTTTTGGGGATTTACCAATTTAGTTCTAAACTTTTTGACAATTTGTCAATGCAGTCCTTTCAGTCAATTATTTAAATAATAGGTTTAGGACAAGACTAATTGACACAATAAAATGCTTAGAACTAGATTGACAAATCGCCAAAAAATTAAGGACTAAATTGATACAATTGACAGGCTTAAGATTGATTGGTCACAATACACTAGATTTAGGAAATTTTAGACAATTATCCCAGCCTCACTTGAGCTTTGCTTTTCAAGTCCTCTAGGAATTGCTACTCTCTGTGCTCGTGACGATCATGTTTTGAATATCTTCTTAGTTCTCTCCAATCCCAACCATGTGATTTATAATTTTCACTGCAGAGTTAGATTCTCAATGAACATCACAGGAATAGTGCGATGTCATCATAAATTATACCGAGAAGGTTTCTGGGGAGATCGTATCTCACAATCAATTTCATCTTTCGAAGAAGTGAATTTGCAAAATGCATTATATCAACTTCTCTTGCCTTCTTTGAACCAAAATGTAAAGAACATGTAGCTTCTGTCGTTAGAAGAGATAATAGTACTAGCAATCTGTGTATTTTTATTGATGTGAGTGTCACACTTGAACTTTCAACTGGTTCAATTAAATTGCTTTTGATTAATGTGCAATGTCATCCTAGAACATTCAGTTAGTCCGTTCAGACTCCTAATGTATTTTCATATGCTTTTTGTCATCCTTTTATTAATTAATTTGCATGAAAATATGGCATGAACACCAAATTTGATAAATCTCATGTTTGATGGAGAAAATTACGTGGATTTGTGTGTGTCATGTTGACTTCAGATTTCAAAACCATAATACACGTTCCTTTAGACTCCTAATATATTTTCGTATTTCTTGTCAAATAAGGACGGATGAGGACGCTGAACTTTAGTCATTTCCGGGGAACATGAACCCTAAAATTTATCTTTTGCGAATTAAGGATCCAACTTCGGATAATCCTAATCTTAATGTGGTTGCTCACATGCCACTGAAGTAAATTTAATTTATCAATGAGTTTGTAACGCAGACCTAGCCAATTTGATCTAACCAATTTGTTGGAAAACACATTTCGAATTTGTATACGAAATACATGCGGAAAACTTTTGATTAAAGCCCAGAAATCACTTACTTGTATCACTGATCGGAGAACGATTACACTAGGAACCGTACCCACTGTCCACAGATTAGATATCGCCTTCACAGTCCCGAGAGCCTTTTGTGTCGAACGTGAATCAACAGTGAGGAGGAGAGGATTTCGTCGTCAGTTTTTCTATTGAATGACAGACTGATGTGGGAGGAGGAAGAGTGTTGATTCTACATGACGCTAATGAACAAACATGACTTTTCACGTTTGTTTTATTTAAACTCCAGATAACTGCATCTGCAGTTATCTCTAGGGGGCTGGTGTGATTGTCCGCATGGGCGCACACCATAAACCATATATTCCATCATCTCCCACTTGTCCATGTAGGGCAAACAACTCTCACATGTCCACAGAGGACTAACAACTCCCACTCGTCCACAAAGGACCAAGTATAACTCTCTTTATATATGCAAAGTTCATATTGACAAATAATCCGTGCGACCAGCATACACTGAGAGCTCGTTGTCACACATCCGTTGGGAGTATATGACAGTTCAAATGGACATAATCAAAAGTATATTTCCGTATGCTTGTACCCTAGATCGATCAGTCACATACATATCTCTCTCTAGATCTCATTTCAGCATGATATGTTATATTCACAATTATGATCACACTAAATAATCATAACCGGTCGGTCTGTGAACATAAATCTATTATGTGACTCAAAAACTCGAAATCGATCTTCCTCTTCCATTAGACCTCTCAATCTCAATTCAGCTCGCTTTTCTAGAAGTATCCCTTTAGATCAAATCAATTTCATGACCATAGGCAACACCCTATGATATCGAACACTAAATAGAAATTTTGAGAATAACGAAGAGTCATGAGGGCACCAAATGAGGAATGTTTTATCCTTGAGAGTCTCACACGGTATAGAAAAAGTTGAGATCATAACTTTTGCCAACTCTCATTGGTCGACAATGCATACGTAATATGAAGTATGTATTACGGTATTTTCTCATTCCCCATGGAGCGTATGTCTTTCTATTTTAATACCGTACAGATGATCACTTAGACATACTCAATGTCTAACCTGAGTTCACGTAACAACTCCAACCAAGAGTTTTCATCAGAACTCTCATCTGGCTATAAAGACAGATAAAGTGAAATATGTGGGAGGGCTAATAATGATAAAAAAAATCTCTTTATTTCACTTTCGGACATTATAAATAGTAAGTCCTCATCTTAACATTCTGTTAAGGCGACACAAATATTTTAAACTTCAGCTCTCAATTATCACCTAGATAATAAGCTTAAATTTGCCTCATCTCTATTCATCACGTAGTGAATAGAGGCGATTACCCGTGTGAGTGGGCTAATATTTAATCTGTCTGACATACCTTCTCAAACTATTGTATTGAACATTAATATGCATAAATGTTACTCAAAATCATAGACAATAATAATGATAACAAATATCATTAACTCATTGACTGTGAACTTTGGGGAACATAAGCATCCAATACCCTAATTTCTACTAGGGGTGTGCAAAAAAGACCGCCCGGACCGGGACCGACGGTCCGGTTCCCGATTTTTGGGGGGTCCGGTCCGGTCTCCGGTTCCAAAAATGGGAACCGATGACCGGGCGATCCGGTTCCCGGTTCCGGGGTCCGGTTCCGGAACCGGACTGCCCGATGGTTTTAATATATATATATATGTTCCTCACTGTTAGTCTTTTACACCTCTGGGAAGGGAAGCCGCTCGAAGCCTCGATCATTAGGGTTTCTTTCTGTCCAGTCCTCTCTTCGCAAGGGTACCTCTCTCTCTCAACCGCAAGGGTTTCCTCTCGGTCGCTCTCTACCGTGCCGTCTGCTCTCAGTGCTCTGTGCCTTGGAAGAACCCAAAGGCTTCTCGCACACACTCGCTCGATCGATCTCTCGATCCCTTAGTCGCGCTTGGTGAGTCTTCACTCTTCACCCTCCTTCAGATAGCCCCCGCCTCGCCCGGCCCTGCCCCACCCGAAGCTCCAGAGCCCCCGACTACCACCGCTTCTCCCTCGAGGTGCCGTGCAGGGTCGCTGATCACGAGGCCGACGCTCGATCCCCGGTGAGTGGACCCCTCTCCCGATTCACACGCGCATGCTTGGCTATGGTTTTCGAGATGATTGCGAAGTGCGAGAAAATGAGTTGTCGATATTCTTGGTAGATTTACCTGCTTCAAGCGTGGACAATGGATCGCACTTTCTTGGTCGCTATAGATTTTTCACGTGTTCTCTTCGATTCGAGTATAAATATCTCAATTGACTCAAGTATTTTGGAAACGAGAACTCGAAATGCTTTCGAAATCACAAAATGTAGAAATTTGCTTTGTGATCAATATGGGTTGATCTTAACTAGAATTGAGATACTTTGGGATTGCCGTTGCGGCTCACTTTGTGGTAGAGTGTTCTAAGCGTAGTTGCTTTAATCTCTTCCTGCCACTTTATTGAACCAGTTTTAAGGCAAAGAGCATCGACTGGCACAGAAAGATCCAACAAAAAGAATACTATTGATTGAGTCATATTTTGCATTCCTAAGGCAGGTTGAGCACCAAGTCAGAAAAATTCATAAGGCTGCTTATCTGGATGAAAATCTCAACATCAACCAATCCTTCTCTATCATTAATTCATTTTCTTGAATATAGAATAAGATTCTAATCCGATTATTCTATTCAGGTGTTCTACCTATATGTCAATGGAAGTGGACGAGTCCATTGATAAGGTGACTTCGCCAATGAATTCACTGGAGCATGAAGGTGAAGAAATACATAAAGGTGAAGAAGTCTTCGAAGAGGAAGTCGACACAAATAAGGTATCTCATGGTTGCCCAACTGTTACTGGTAAACGGAAATTATCAAAAGTCTGGCAGCATTTTCGTAGAGGCAATAAAAATTCGAAGGGGAAAACTGAGGTGTTCTACAAATATTGTAGTGCCCTGTATTGGTATTATGTTAATAACGGTACTTCTGATATGTGGAAGCACTTGAGTAGGTGCAATAAGTATCCTCGAAATATAGATAAGAAGTAGAAGTTTTTTGTCCCACGTAGAATGGATAATACTCAGGTGACTAAGGGAAATACCACTACTAGTAGTGCTAATGACTTGTCAACGTGGGAGTTCGATCAAGATCTTTGTAGGCAAATGCTTGTTCGGATGATCATAGTGGATGAACATCCTTTTTCACTAGTTGAGCGTGTGGGATTCCGTGATTTTATGAATGTGGCGCAACCTTTTTTCAATCCCATCTCCAGATTTACGGTGGCTAGAGATTGCATGAAGTTGTATATTACTGAAAGAATGAGTTTGAAGAATTATTTTCGCAAGCTTAAGTGTAGGATCGCACTCACGACCGATTGTCGCGACCCGTCCGAAGGCGGACGCGGCTAATGGATTACCGATCGCGGGCCTTCCCCCGCACAAGGGTGCGGATCGCGGGCTTTGGATCGGCGCGGGCCCTCCCAGGCCCATACCAAATCGCGGCGGGAGTATTTTTCAAAGGGATTCGACGATAACAGTCGATCGCTTTCGACCTTAGTGTGGTCGTGGTGGCATGTGCAACTTGTGCATGCATTTGGAGTCGCCACCGGTCTTTCTTGGAGGGTAGACCGGAAACCTTATTGACCGATTGGGAGAGATCGATCAATTCTGCGGAACCAGAGATTTTGGGTTCGGGGACTTGGTTACGTTGATGTCATTACCAACGCCCTTTCGGTACCTAACGCGAGTGATTTTCCCTAACTAGGATTTCATGCAGGCGCAATTTTGGGTGAGGTAAGTCTGACTTTGCACATTAACCAGTTTAACATGCTCACGTAATCATAATAAATAAATAGATGCCAATCACATAAACATCTATCCTACGTGGTGATCATGGAATTATGATTTAATGGGTCTCGAGCCAATGAGACCACATTTAATCATTTTAATATTTTAATAACGGAGAGCCGCTCTTCGCTTCTTCTTGGTTTCTTGAACTCTTCAAGAATTGGGCCCCAAAGAGCTCGCCGACTTAAAAGGCTCCTCCACGTAATCCTCGTAGCATTTACATCAACAATTGACTATGCTAAAAATAAAGATTACATGAAAAATAAAAGGAGTACGCAGTCTCCATTTAATAATTACAACCCCAAATATATAAGTAATCATCATACATTAATATATACATCAATCACATTGATTAGGGATTTTTCCATGATCACCACCCTTTCACGTAAGTAATAAATTCACAATTTAAAACTTAGGAAGGCACAATAAAAATTCTACGTTGAATCATATTCAGAATTTTTACGTAAAATAAGATAGCCATAAATTTTCGATTCAAAATTGATTTAGTCTCAATTTTTGCTACGTTGATTAATTTATCATATAAAATAATCAATCTCCATTAGCCATGTAAGACGAACAATTCGTTAATACATATTGGCCATAGTATTGCAAAAATTGCAAAAAATCAATTAAATGCACGAAAACACCTAAGGATTGGCTCTGATACCACTGTTGGGATCCACGTAACACGTAGCGGAAATAAATAACAACCCATACATGTATCTCCAGAGGCGTACTTCGTGCATTTCAATCGAAAAAAATCACAAAGTCTCAAAGGGAGTAAATAGATTACCTCTCGTAGAGTGCTTGAACGGAGGTGTCGGTTCGATGTTCTTCGATCTCAGCCTCCACAAGTGTTAGGCATCTAATTCGGACGCACCACCAATTGACGAACGGGGAGACGACTAATAACTCCACAACAATTGTGCTAGCAATATGCGGAATCAATATTTCGAACTTAGTATATTTTGCTCTCTCAAGATTATGAGAATATAGAGAGTGTTTGTGTTCTTCTCTCTAAGCTCTCAAAAATTTGCACACTCTACAAAATGTCTCCCCCCTCCCAACCTCAAAACTCTTGCCATCCTTTTATAGCCAAAAATACCTTCCAATAAATTGTATTTAAAAATAACACTAACAATTATAAATTCTATCTAAAAATAGCACTCACAAATAAATGACATTTAAAAATAGCACTAACAATAGCACTCACAATTTATAATACAAAAATGCTATTTAAAAATAGCACTAACAATTATAAATTCTATCTAATAATAGCACTCGCAATTTATGATAAATAAATTCCATTTAAAAATAGCACTAACAATAGCACTCACAATTTATGATAAATAAATGTCATTTAAAAATAGCACTAACAATAGCACTCACAATTTATAATACAAAAATGCTATTTAAAAATAGCACTAACAATAGCACTCACAATACAAAAATGCTAAAAAAAGGGCACTAACAAAGGTGTTAAAAATAATAACCATTATTATTATTACAAGAGTTAAAGAGGTTACCAAACAGTACAAATATGCATAACGTATAAATATGTATGACGTATAAATACGTAGAGCATACGTATACATCCGTGAAACCGGGGACTAATTGAAAGAAAAATGTGCAATTAAGCCCTTTTGGTAAAAATTGATTAAATTGGAGGGCAAATTGACCTAATTGCACTTTAAGACTTTAGAATCCAATGTCATAGCTTATAAAAAGTGAGAATTGAAAACTAAAATACTCGAAAATGATTTTTTTTTTTTTTTAGGCTCGGTTCGGGTTTATGTTTGTGAAGGAACATAGTGACCCGAGCCGAATTTTTGAGATTTAAAGTGACACACTTGAAGAGGAAATTAAAACAAAATTATCGAATATTTTTGGGTATTTTTCTGACCACGAATGGTATTTTTCTGATTTTTTGGGTATTTTTATAATTAAATAAACTTGAAAAATATTAAAAATACCGAAAAATATTTTTTGTTCAAAATTGGTTCCTAAGGCTAAACCAAGGCTTCCAAAGTTGATTTTATGATTTTATGACCTTTTTTGATATTTTTGATTAATTTTAAAGAATAAAAATCACAATAATAAATGGTAAAAAATCAGGTGTCAACACCGATACATGGAGCTCCTGTCAGAACTTGAACTATTTATGTCTCACTGCTCATTTTATTGATGATGATTGGAGATTGCACAAAAGAATCATCAATTTTGTGGTAATGTCTAGTTACAAGGGCAAGGAAAATGGAAAAATGATTGAGAAATGCATCTATGAGTGGGAAATAGAGAAACATGTGTCCACGATCACTGTGGATAATGCCAGTTCGAATGATGTAGCTATTAAGTTTTTGAAAGCTAAATTTGTGAAAGATAAGCTATTGATCTTAGATGGTGAAGATTTACACATGAGGTGCACAGCTCATATTTTAAACTTAATTGTGAGGGATGGATTGCATGAGATACGTGATTCCATTACACGTATTCGAAACTCTGTTAGGTATGTGAGAGGTTCTCCCATGAGAGCTAAATCATTCCAAGCTTGTATTGAGAGTGCAAGGATCAATTATAAAGGTTCAACTTGTCTTGATGTTTCCACTAGATGGAACTCAACTTATCTCATGTTAGACACTGCCTTAAAGCTAAGAAAAGCTTTTGAGAAGCTGGAAGAAGATGATCCTTTCTTCATGGCTGAACTTGAAGATGAAACGCCTAAAGCTGAAGATTGTGAAAGTGCCAGAGTTCTTGTCTTATTTTTGAAGAAGTTTTATGATTCCACCAATAAGATGTCTGGGGCTTTGTATATCACTTCAAATGATTATTTTGACGAGATAGCTGGTTTATATAAAACTTTGAAACAAGCATCGATTGCTTCAGATGCTGGCGTGAAAGCCATGGGGGTGAAGATGAAGGAAAAGTTTGACAAATATTATGGGAGTTTCGATAAAGTGAATATGATGGTTTTGATTGCGGTGGTATTGGATCCAAGAAAAAAGATGAAGTATGTGCGATATTATTATAAACTAATCTATGATGATGATGAGATAATAAATGAGAGGTGTGATTATGTGAGGACTTACCTAGGGCGTTTGTTTAGTTTTTACGAAAAGTCCTGTGGTTTCGAAACTTCTGGCAACAAAAATTTGTGTAGTCAACTTTTAATTGATGTTGGTGGTAGTTCGAGTGGTCAACATGAGGAAGGTCACAAAAATGAGATTGATCTCACTATGGGTTTCGATGTGAGTTTCGATGGAGAAAAGGCATTCGAATGCTTTATGGATGAGGAGAAAAAAGTGGCCGAGGACAATTTATCCGAGATCGAAAAGTATCTTCAAGCTCCACGTGAAGAAGGTCGTACTCTTGACATTTTGAAGTGGTGGAATACTGCTGGCCAAAAGTTTAAAGTCCTCTCTTTGATGGCTCGAGATATCTTGGCTATTCCAGTAACAACCGTTGCTTCGGAGTCCACTTTCAACACATCTGGTCGTGTACTTGATCGCTATCGAAGTTCTTTGACTCCTAGAGTGGTGGAAGCTTTGATTTGTGTCAAGATTGGTTGAGAGTTGCTAACAAGCCAGTTAATATTGAGGAGTGCATCGAGAATGCCGAAAAGTTCGAGTCGGGTAAGTCATGGATATATATTTTCTTTTATATCTTGTATTTCTTTTGTATATTTAATAAGTGAATGCTCTAATTAATATCTTCTTTTTTTTCTAGCCATGGATGATGCTTGCTCGGAGCTCATCGGTAAATAGAGTTTACAAATTGATGGAAGGAATATATGGTGAGATTTTACGAGCTCCCATTAAAAAAATGAGTTATCTCATATCAGTGAGCTAAGGAACTTCTCTACTTTGTTTTGACGTCAGGATCTTTTTCACCATGCAAAATGACATGTTTGTCCCAAATCTGTGTTTTCTATTATTTCTATGATGCGTTGAGTCAAGTTTTAAATGGCTTTGTCATCTTTTGATAAAATGTTACTAAAGGGGCAAAGCTAAAGAACTGTGTGGTGCTGATTATTGCTTGTCATTGCTATCTATTGAAATGTGCAGTATTTATGTTTTCATTCTTATTTTACCTCCTACTTCATTTAGCTACTTGCAATGACTGAAATTTAGCTACTTGCAATGACTGAGATTTTAGATGTGCTTTACTTTAATTATGTGAGCTTCCTTGTGTCGGTCAGGTATAGTAGCACATGCTCTTGGACAGACCCAGATGAGACTACCAACTCATTCTCCTCAGTTCACCAACACTTCTGATCAAACAGCTGGTTGAGGGGAAGATCGATGATTCATAATGTCTGGGGGGCTTTGTAATCTTTTTTTTTCCTTTGGGTGTGCTTTCAAATTTTCAATGTGCTTTTGATGTTTCTATTGGGTACTGATTTCATAGTTGCTACCTCCTGTGTTTCTGTCCAATGGAGATTGGACAGATTTCATAGTGCCGTGGGTGAGCACTTACTTTGTATGCACATCGGATCAAACGTTATAGCGCCCTGGCACTACTGAGTGCTAGAAACCGGACAGATTTCTTGTTTGTGTTATTGGTTCCAATGGAGATTGGATAGATTTCTTGTTTGTGTTATAAGAATGGAGATTGGACAGGTTTCTTGTTTGTGTTATTGGAATGGAGATTGGACAGGTTTCTTGTTTGTGTTATTGGTTCCTTGGAACTGGACCGGATTGGACCGACGGTCCGGTCCGGTTCCCGGTTCTCGGGGTGTCCGGTCCGGTCCACGGTTCTGAAAAATGGGAACATGGACTATTGGTTCGGTTCCCGGTTCTTGAGGGGAACCGGATCGAACCGGGAACCGCTCACCCCTAATTTCTACGCCATTCTGGAGATTCTAATTCAAAGAACTAATCTTTCTGTCAACAAATGACCAGGTCAAGACATCTCTAGAAATTCATTTCATTGTAGGATCTGCTCTCATTCTATGCGTAGATGCACTATATGTTCACATCTTTTTATACAAACATGTCTTTCACAACATCATATTCCGAGTCAATACGTTTGGTCTTGCAGTGTATCCTTAGTGTAAGCTCTTGCTACTTAACTATCACAATTAACTAATAATTGGACCTGTAGCATTCTTAGCAACACTTTATTGATCCAAACATCTCTCAAGTCAAAGACCATTTTTATACTACTGCTAATAACACCACGAGAACATCTTCCATCGTAGATAAGGCCATGCACATTTGCTTCTTACTTTTCCATGATATGGCGCCATTACTCAGTAAGAACGCAAATCCAGAGGTAAAATTCCTCTCATCTATATCTCCCCCTCAATCAATATCAATATTCTTTCAAAATGCAGATCTCTACCTTGAATATTCAGTAAATTGATCAGCAGTACTTTCAGATACCCCAGAATTCTATTGACGGCAATTCAGTACGCTTGACCTCTATTAGATTGGTACCTATTTACCATTCCAACTGAATAACAAATATCAGGTCTTGAACATATCACAATGTACATTGAGCTACTAACAGCACTAGCATATGGATCACTTTCCATTTCTTTATCTCCTTATGGAGTCTCATGACACATATTTCGGCTCAAACCTTTACCATTTGTAATAAGAGTATATCATCAACATATAATGATAAAATCACAAATTGATTTTAGGATCTTTAGATATATACACATTGGCCTTTATCAATTGTTACAAAATCATATGCCACTAAGACATCATGAAAAACGTATATATCAATTTCTCAAAGACTGCTTAGGGCCATATTCTTAGCCTTCATTCACAACTCCTGTAGGTTGTACCACAAAGGTTTCTTCTATTAATTCTCCATTGAGAATCGCAGTCTTTACACTTTTGATGTAATACAAGATCCATACTCACCACTATTACCAGAATAAGGTGGATTGATTATCACGATTCACCATAAAGCCAGCCTAAAATTTCTCAAAAAAGCCATCAGCTTTACGCTTACTTTTGAGAACACATTTGCTCCCAATGGCTTTGAGTCCATTCAAAATATCAATCAGTTCCCAAAACTTCGTTTGATCTCATTAACTCCATCTCTTTTTCCATTGCTTGTATCCACTTTTCCTTATCAGGGCAAACCGTAACCTCATTTTATACTCCTTGACTTATTCTCTTCTTGTGGAGCAACCATGAAGGCTTTATTTTTCATTGTCTAAATATCGACAATTTGATGGATAAAACTTCTTGCGACTTGTTCGCCAAATTGGAGATCACACACGTAGTACATCATTAAGATCGTACACTTAGTACATCATTCTCCATTAAGCTCCCACTCGGATCAGACAATGACGACATCTTTTACACATCAAGTGGTTGCAATTGAGACTAATTCGAAACAAATTCTCCACTTCTCACATTGCTCCCACTTGGATAAGATGTCCATAAGAAATCATTGTCACTTTCCTAAAATTCAAACAGAGAATATGTCACCATTTTTCAGAAATTCATTCACTAAGAATGTGACATTTCGTGATTCAAATTCAGTTATACTTCCCACTTTCCTGCTCACCCATAGCACTTACCCTTTCGAGTGCTCTTAGTATTTCACGAAGATACTCTTTTTGCCTCTAGGGCCCAATTTCCCAAATTTGTGGGAGAACGCATGTGCATAGGAAGCATATCAAGGTCTGAGAAAAATCAAATCTCATTGTCGACCTGTCCACAACTCATATGGAGTAGTGGTAACTGATTTATAAGGCACACAATTAAGTATCTAGACATCCATTAACAAAAATATCACCACAAAAGATGATACTGTGCTATCATAGACTTAACCATATTTATTATGATCTGTTTCTTTTCTCTGCAACTCCATTATTAAGAGAAATTGATGGAATAGCAACTATTATTTTATTCTTTTTCATAACATAAACATCTGAACTAATCAGATAGATTTTCTCGACCTCGATCGGATTTCAAATAAAATTTCTCGAAGCAACTTATGCCTCAAATTTATGAAAAATCATAAAACAATTAATCCAAATCGAGTGTAATCATGCAAATGTGATGAAACAAACAGTCTCATGCCTTGCTATCACATTCATTGAACCACATATGTCTGAAGGATATCTGTAAAAGAAACTCAGCTCTTGTTCCTTTTCTAAATGGTTTCCTCATTATTTTTCCTACTAGGCAATGCTTATAAATATGCGATAATTTCAATATTGCCCAATAAGCCCTATTTGGCTTATTTAAACATATACTTTTGGCCAATATGACCAAATCTAGCATGCCACATATTCTTATCATCACAAAGGTGAAAATGAGGAATAACATTACATTTTTGTACTCAACAATCGACAAAATAAAACCATCTAGAACCATAATAACTTGTTACTAGCAACAAGTCAACATCATCGTTATGAAAGTTTAACTGAAACCAAGTTTAACCCAAATAAATACGAAAAATAAATTCCGTCGAGTTTTGAAGCATATAGCATTTTATGTAGGAATAAAATGCGACCATCACGCATATTCAATTTGGCTAATGCCAATTCTTTTAACTTTCACTAAGAAATTATTTCCCACATTTACTCACTTTGCTCCATGTGAAACTCGTTGAAATTCCACTAAGGCATTTCTATCCTTCAGTCACATGATCTGTGGCCCCTAAGTCTACAATCCACTAAGGATGAGATTCAGCCTCAAAGACTGAACTGTAGACATAAGTAACACTCTTAAGTGTTCAAGGGTTTCTAACTTCTTTAACGTACCACAATCATGAATAGAGTGACTTTTATTTCCATAGTGAAAACACTTCATTTTTGAAATGTTTTCCTTGAAAGGACGTTTTCCTTTCTTATGTCGGTTAAACTTCAATTTCTATCATGAATTGTTCTTTCCACTACTTAAATCCACCTTGACGCTTATCTCTGGAGCACAAAACTCATTAGAACTAGAATCAACATTACAAATGTCGATTTTAGGTTTTGCCACCATAAGGCAATCCATCTCTAGTTTAAGGCGTCGCATAATATCCTTAAAAAATCTTTACTTATAATGTGGATATAGTGGATTTTCATATGCACATAGCTATGAAATAAAGAACGGACTACTGCTTGCACTTGCAATTCATCAGTCAAAATGGAGTCTGCATTTTACAGCTCACTCATTTGTTTGACATATGCCACATAGGTCATTTTATATTCTTCCCACAAGGCATCATATACATATCAAACCTTAAAATGATATGTTTCAAATTGAAGACCAATGCCTCACCAAATTTAATTTCGTTAATGCCTTCCATTTGACTTTAGCATTTTAAAAAAAATGCCTGAACTCAGGTGTAAAATATTTTCCATGCTTCAGCAACATAATACGAGCAACAGAGTTCATTTTGTTTCTCACTGCAAGTATTTCTTTGTACTTTCTTGACAATGCAGTAATTCCATCTTCAGATTCTTCCATAACTAGGTCAAGAGCTCATAGTGCTTTTTGCTCTTTTAACACATATTGGATCCTATTCCAATTTTCATAATTTTCGCCGTCTAATTCTATCCTCAATCAAGTTTAGCTACAATAGTCTAATATCCTCAAGCTATTGTATTTGAACACAAAGTTCAATAGATATGCACACAAGAATTATTGATGCCTATACATTTATGCATCTATTTTACACTAACTAATTATATTAATAAATAATTTCACATAAGGTCTCAGATTCGAAAGTTCACTATGTTCCCAATCATCGTCCGAGAATCCTCGCTTGAAATTACCATTAACATAATCATTTATGTAAAATCGAGTTCGCCAAAATTACTTAAAAAACTTATAGAACTCCCCACTTATCCAAATACCACCAAGGCATTACAACATAAAAATTCTCATATAATACAAG
Organism: Rhodomyrtus psidioides; assembly: GCA_021437785.1. NCBI lineage: Eukaryota > Viridiplantae > Streptophyta > Magnoliopsida > Myrtales > Myrtaceae > Rhodomyrtus > Rhodomyrtus psidioides. The sequence goes on along the minus strand of JAILYB010000015.1, from coordinate 2,583,501 downwards.
GCTAACTATTTCATAGAACATGAACGAGAATATTTATATCTATATACATATATCAATAAGATGTGAAATTCTAATACAACATCATCATGTGATAAAATGTATGCCAAGAATGGGGAAAGATACAATGAACACTTTAGGGAACTTCTTGACCCTTGAAGGCGTCCCTATAGTGGCTCTTGGGAAACTCTCTGGTCTCAGCCAAGGGAACAAATCTCTTCGCCAAGGCGCATTCTGTCTACGCCAAGACCCATTCATAGCAAGGGTCGATGTCTTCCTTGCCCCGACCTCTAAGAATTCTATTAGGAATCTTATTCCAAGTTCCTTATAAGAATAGTAGCAGGCATTTTTTCATAAGCGGTCCAAGACCTCATCCCAATCAGGAAGAGTAGTTTTTTAAGGCAATAACCCTCAGATAGTTTGGCATGACAAAAACATTACAAATGATTTCTAATATCATTTGTTCACCGTTATGATGTGAGTTATCATGTCAATTCTGCCATCCCATCAATAAAGTGCCAACTCATTCCTTAATTTCAGGAGTCTCTCATGTTCCTCGTCTGTCCACGGGAATATTGAGATTCGCACTGTACTTTATTCCATAGTTCCTGCAACGAATGCAGAACAATAAAATGGATTACACATAATCCATAGTGCATAAAATGGTAAAACAAATATACCACATTGTAGGAAATTTCAATACGAACACATCGGCATCAAAATCACCTCAATTGGACTCCACACGCGCCCATAGAAGCCTCTGCGCGTGGGCTTCACGCGCCTCACGTGCAGGGCACGCGCCAGTCAACGCAGTCAACGGTCAGCGTTGACCGATGACCCGGGTCGGGTCATGGGTCAAACCGGGTCGAATTCGGGTCGGGTCGGGTCGGACTGCCACATCATCATGACACGTCATCGCACACGTGTCTGCCACGTCATCCGCCACGCAAGTGCCACGTCAGCAAACGACTTTCGACGGTTGCAGGCAAGCGCGACGTACGTGTCGCGAACCTCCCGAGCGCCATCTTGGCTAGCGAGGGTTAATGGGCCGTCCGATGTTGTATGATCGGACACGGGCCTCTCCCAAGGTCCATTACCCAAATCGCAACTGCTGGATATACGTGATCGACCTTCAGTGCGGTCTAATGACATGTGATGAGTGTACATGCCAAGGAGTCGCCACCAATCGTTTCGTGGAGGGTACGATCAGAAACCCTATCGAATAGTTGGGAGGGGTCTATTCGATTCTGCGGAAACCAGAGAAGTGGGTTCGGGGACTTAGTTACGTCAACTGTCAGAGTTGATGCCCTTTCAATAACTAAGCTGAATGGTTTATCTGATCCTAGGATTTCATACAGACGAGTTGGGTACAGATTCTAAATCTAGGAGTTCATGCAGATGGGAAATACTACCCTATCAATCACAATCAATAGAAATAAGTGCGCAAATCAAGGATCCAGTACATGCGGATAAAACACATGAAAGCAGCATGATATCCCTAATGAGGCCCTATTAGCCTAGAGAAATATCAATCAAGGATTAAGAGTGATTTGGACATGATTCGCCCATGAGGGGCAAAATCGTAATTTTGAATAATTCGGGGAAAATTTACCCTTGAAAGGGTAAGTCTGTCATTTTAGATGAATTGGGAAGTGAAAGGACAGGGAAAATATGATTGGCTATCAATCCAATCCATTTCCTATTTTTAGGGAATTTCCAGGATTTTTTTGGAATTTCAAAGTGATTTTACCCTCGGAAGGGTAAAATCGTCATTTTGGACAAAGATGAGAACTGAAAATCTTAAATATTAGGGCTGATCGTCCACCTGACCCGAACCCTAACTTTAAGCAATTTTCAGAACTCGATTGAGACAAGAAAGATGATTTTCCCATTGAAGGGGCAAAATCGTCATTTTGAGAAAAGGGGCGGGACTCGAAAACCCAAACCTAAGAATTGGTCGCTTACTCGACCCTAATTCTTACTTTGGCATTATCGATTTTATCATACGTACACAGCAAAGGCGACTTACCCTTAAAGGGTAATGTCGTCAAGTCTCGGAAGATCGGATAAGAAACCCCAAAAATAGGGTTGACCAGTTGTCTGTGGTCAACCCTCGATTTTTGGGGGTTTCTAGAATACCTAGGATTTTTCACAATTTTTCCACATTTTTTTGGAATTTTCTGGAATTTTCTGCCATTTTTTGGATTTTCTAGGATTTTTCTGATTTTTTTTAAATCATTTTCTGATTTTTTTATTAAAAAAAATATGATTCGGACCGGGTCAACCCGACCCACTCGGGTCGGAACCCGGCCCAGACCCGGACCCGCGAAGCCTGAAACCAAAACGACGCCGTATTCGCCATTTTTTATTTTCGAATTATCAACTCTGATCCGACGGACCTCATCGAAATGCATGGCTAATCTACAACCATCGGATCATTTGACTGGAATCTGCGGCCTGGATTAAACGAAGGCCTGATCAGGGACGTCTGATCTAACTACTTGAACCAACGGCCACGATTAAAACATAGGACTAGATCTTGACCGTCCATTCTTGCTTAACCTAAAACGACGTCGCCTATCCCCTAAACCATACGGCGTCGTTTCAACAAGTTTTTATTTTTCGATTTGAAACTATTTTCGAATATCCTAATTATTAATCAGACGGTCACCGTTCATTGGACTCGATTAACCTGAGCCGTCCGATCTACGCTGACTCACCCTAACAGACTAACGGTCGAGCTGACTCGACAGACACGTGGACTAATGGCCGAATGCCAACTAGGAGTTTGACCGGTTGACCGCGCCATGTCAGCTTCGTCTTCAACCTCCAAACCCCGGCGGAATGAACGGCTGCACTTCTCCGGTGATGATCTGACGGTGGATTCTTGATGAAATCATGCGAGACCAACGGCAATCGACTTGTCTTGTCATCCAATCTCATATATATGGGAATTGAAGCACATCGATCACTAAATCACGAATATCATGCACTGCGCCGAGTACGGCCATGGAGATTCAATAGCTCGATTCGTAACAAATCATGGCAATCCAGTCATAGAATAGCATCAGAGGGAGTTTAGGAGACTTACCTCGAGCTCCGATTGAGCTTGCTCGGCCCAGATTTGGCTGGGCAAGGATGAACAGCGATCGGCTATGAAGGCTAAGTTCAAAGACTCGATTCGGGTTGTTCGAACAAAATCAATGCGAAACCAAGATGCAGAGATGGTCAGTGATGTTCAGGGAATGAAACGCACACACTAATTGCATAAATGATCAAGAAATGCGTGAATCGCCATGAATGCTCAAAGAAGAACTCGAGACTACGACTCACCTATTCTCGCGGGTTCCACGTGCTTGGGCGACATCGATCGCTTCCGGGGACTCTAGGCGACCTTCTAGCAGCACCGTGAAGCTTTGGTTTGGCCTGGGAAGGCCTAACCGGCGCTTTGCAATTTGAGCTAGAGTTCTCGACGACGGGGGTCGGAGAACGAGCTTTGTTTTGCGCTCTCTCTCTCGTTCTCGATTCTCCTCGTCCTCCACTAACCGAATTGACCAACCCCCTCAACAGAAAACGATCACAAGCTTATATAGCTCTTTGGATTTCAAGAAGCCTTTGCCGCCAATCGGGAGGGTCAACGAACTCGAAATGGCACGTGATTACACGTGCCATTCGGTCTAAACGGCGACGGAGGGAATGGGTGTCCCGTCTACGTCCGTTTACTTCTTCAGCAGCTCCTAATTCATGCGAATTTAGCATGAATTTGCACTGAGTTTAGGAGATGTTGACTTTTGCAGGCTTGCGAGATTGACCGTCCGATTACTCTCCCCTCCGGCGACCATTGATCCTCATTTTGGTCCCAATCGACGGGAAATGTCCTAAGGAATCAAACGCCCATAAGTGTGTCTTCGATTATCGCCGATTGGTCCGTCAATTTGGCCATCAAAGCTCGGCATTTTACTATTCATTTGTACAGACTCTCGGGGAAGAAGAAGACACTGTAGCAGACCGGTTCGACCGGTCTGACCGAGCCAAACCGGTTCCAAATTGGGATTTTCAAAATTAATCCAAATCTGTTGGGAATTTTTGCAATTAAATTTCAGAATTGAGCTTAGGGCATGGATTTTATCCAAAAATGTGGTTTTGCCCAAAATTTCACCTCAATTTCTATAAAAACCCCAAATTTCTATTTAATTGCAAAATTAGGGATTGTGCAATTGAAGGTTTAAATGACCAAATTGGGCCAAATTACCCATCCCAATCGATTCAGAATGGTAAAAATCGTTGAGTAGCATGTTCAATTTATAAGGATAGCCCTCGAATTGGAAGTAATTTTCAATTATGCACAAATTCAAGGACTAAAATGCAATTATGTTTGCAATTGAACAACTTGTCCGAGCAATTAGGTCAAATTGAAATAGGGTACAATTAGATTGAATGTCAAGATCCTAGAAAATGCTAAAACTGCAAATTAAAAGACTCAATTGGTATTTTTTTCTCAAATTCAATAGTACGGGTTACAAAGGAACACCTAAAATTGAATCTGATTTTGGATTTTTTGTGAGTTAAAAAATACAAGGGATTAAAAATAAAAATATTGGCTATTTTTCCATATTTTTGTGACCTCAAATGCTATTTTTCTTGATTTTTTGAGTATTTTTCTATTTTCTAAAAATACCAAAAAATATGAAAAATGTAAAAAATTATTTTTTGGTCAAGAATGGTTCCTTAGGCTTGGCCAAGGCCATCAAAGTTGATTTTGTAATTTTCTGACTTTTTATGAATTTTTTGTGATTTTTTCAAATATAAAAATGAAAAGGCTGGGTCAAAAATCATGTGTCAACAGCTGCCCCTCTTTGAGAGGAATCTCGTGAGAGGTTTCGCTCAAAGACAGGTGACACCTGAGTCTAGACCGACTCTATTGGGGAAAAGAAAAAACGAACCTTGACACTCAATCTTTCTTGTCCCGCTGGTGGAAGTTCTGCTGCTCATTCCTTTGCTAACGTGAGAGAGAAAGTAGAGAGACCCACCTGTTACTTACCTATTGATCACCTGCCCGATGCTCGTGCGGCATGCGCGGTGTATAGCGGGTTCAAGTGAATACCCAGGGACTCGTTTTTTGAGTATCCTAGGGCGGTTAAACTCTAGCTTGTATGGTAGGCCGTACCAGAATGAGATTCCTATACTTGATAGGAACCTATGAATGACGCACCCAATCTCTTAGGGATTGTCAGAAGTTTTGATCCGTATGGTGGATCAAACCATGAATAGGGCTCCTTTCTGCTAGGAACCTACAGATGACGCACCCAATCTCTTAGGGATTGTCAGGAGTTTTGATCCGTATGGTGGATCGGACCATGAATAGGACTCCTCTCTGTTAGGAACCTATGGATGACGCACCCAGTCTCTTAGGGATTGTCGGACATTTTGATCCTTCAGGGGGATTAGGCCGAGAATAGGACCCATTTCTGCTAGGAACCTATGGATGACGCACCCAGTCTCTTAGGGATTGTCGAATACTCTGATCCTATATTCTAAGGAATTAACTAGGATTTATACAAATGAGGTGCGCCTAAACTTTAGGCTTCACCAAATGAGCTATTCTGGGTTTAGAGGTTACCTAGAACCTTACAGCAAGCAGACTTTGAAAATTGCCCTTTCGACATGCAAGGAGTTATTCTGGGATTTGGGGATTCCAAGTATCCTGCAGAAAACTTAAACCTGCAAAAACTTTGGTAAGATTCTTCTGGGATCTAGGAGCTACCTGAGATCTAAAAAGTCTATCTTGAATATTGTCCTTTCGACATTGAAGGTGACATTCTGGGATTTGGGAGCTCCAGGTATCCTGCAGAAAGTTCCGACCTGTAACACTGGGATCTCACGGAGAGATGATTTCTAAAGATTGTCCTCTTGACATGGGAGGTGACATTCTGGGATCTGTGCATTCCAGACATCCTGCAGAAAGATCAAACCTGTAATACTGGGATCTCACGCAATGAGATAATTTCAAACATTGTCCTTTTGACATGGGAGGTGACATTCTGGGATCTGGGGACTCCAGATATCCTGCAGAAAGATCAAACCTGTAATATTGGAATCTCACATAGGGAGATAATTTCAAACATTGTCATTTTGACATGGGAGGTGATATTCTGGGATCTGGGTACTCCAGACATCCCCTGTAAATTTGAAATCTCACAGAGGGATGATTTCGGAGATTGTCCTTTTGACATTGGAGGTGACATTATGGGATCTGGGAGCTCCAGGTATCCTGCAGAAAGATCAAACCTACAAAATTGTTCATAAGAATGTGTTTTCCTGAGATATGGAATTACCAGGGATCTTATAGGAAAATAAACTTGAAAGCTCTTCTTCACAGAGCAAGGTATCCTTATAGAATCTGAGGTTACCAAGAATATGTCAGAAGCTTAGGCATATAAACTCTCCTTCTTAGAGAAATGTGTCATTTTGGGACTTGGGGCTACCACGAGTCCTGCAAAAGTTTAGACTTGAAATATATTCTTCACAAAAGAAGTAGCATTCTGAGGTCTGGGGATACCAGGGGTCCTACAGAAGTTTGAACATGTAGACTCTTTCTTACCAAGAGAGGTTGTGTTCTTCTAAGATTTGGGGTTACCAGAAATCTATCAGAAGTTTTAGACATGTAAATCGTTTCTCACCAAGAGTGATACAAGCCATTTTAGGAGTTGAAGTCATCAAGGATCTTACAGAAGCTCCAATCTGAGAATTTTCTTACCAAAGGCACATCAATGGTCTCTAATGTCAAACTGACAGCACTTTATGACTTGTATTATAGTCATGAGAAATTTCAATGAATGCATTATGATGCTGGAGGTTATCCGAAACACCTTGCAATATACGGAAGTGATCAAAAATTCCTTGTGAGGAAAGTTTGAATCAAACAATTTGAAATTTCCCAAAAGAATTTGGTTAAAACGTCCGTTGGAGTATTCTCATCAAAAAGAACTTCTCACCGTCTTTGAGATGATGGTCTTTTACCAAGAATGCACTCGAATTTTCTATCAAACCTGCGCCTAGGGTTCAGGACCATTCGCAGTGAATACACCTCGATCGATCAGGAAGACTTCCAAGGGACCGTAATGTTGGGCTTGGTCAACGGTTTTCAAAGGGGGACTTGCGTGCAAGTCAAGGCTTTCGAAGAGAAGTCTTCAATGTCTGCTCCAGGTTTACAAGTCAAGAAACCTGCAAAATGAGAAAGAAATAATCTTGCTCGAACTTCTTCGAGCTAAGCTTAGACATTAAACCCTATGTCAATCCAAGTGCCTTAATCAGAAAAGGCTTTTCAGGGTTGTAACGTAGGTGGGATTGGGGACCGAAAAAGGCTTATTTTTGGCTCAGAATACGCGAAGGGTTTAACATTGGTGATCACTGCAAGTTTGCCGTCATCTTGCCCCTTCTGGTTCAAAGAGCGTCTTCAGTCTTTGAAGTGCATTGATAGTTTTTGAAGAGCATTGTCAGTCTTTGAAACGTACATTTGTCTTTAGAGAATATCTCTTTCATGTTGAGATGGCGTCAACATCTTGTTTATACTTTCATCGTCTGAATGTGACATGATTGGGAGCATCTTTCGCAGTCCAGCTCCCTTGGAATCTCACTAGTGGTCTATACAAAGGTATCATGCCATCATTTGGCATTTACAAGATCAAACACATGACTCACAAGTATACAAGTATTTGGATGGGCATTGGCCTTGCTTTTACCAGGCACTTTGCTTTTTCTTGATGCCTAAGATTGGATTTTTTTTTTGAAATCCCATCTTTTCCTTTCTTTTGGGAATCGGAATTTTCAAACGAGTGTGCTAGACGTATAACTTGAATCTCAGCACTCAAACATTAATCCAGGGATTTTTCATAAATCCTGTATTTTGAATTCTTCCGCTTTTGAAGTGACGTCGCTTCCGTCTTGGAATATGCAATGATCACCAATGGGTTTTGCGAAACGAAATACATGCTCAACTGGGCTGTGCAAAGGGTAAAAGTGTATAGGATAGAGAAACGAATGCTTTTCATCATCCTAAAGCACCTGAATTACCATAAAAGTTAAAATGACAAGCAATACATGAAGATTGATGCAAGTCTGAGCAAGAAAATTTCTACCCATTTACCTCCTGATACCGCTGGATGTATCTCCAGTTTTCCCCATTGTGGGGTGGTTCTTGACAGGGGTAAAGAATGAAACCGTCTTTCAAAGGGTTATCAATGGTCACCTGTAGTGTTTATGATAGAGAAACGAATGCCTCCGTCGTCTCAATCCATGTAATCACTGTGAATAACCCCTACGTCCGTAGGTATAGGTCTTGCTATCCTTACCACTCCACTCATCTCTCAAGTATGTATAGGACGTGTTTGGATCCAGCTTGCCTCTTGTCTGAGGAAATATCCTTTTAAACAATTTAAACAACTCTTGTTGAAAAAGTTCATTTTGTTTTTCTCCAAAATTTACCCTCCAAGGGGATTTATGATGCACAATGCATATTTCAATCATGTTCAGATATCCTCCAAGTTTAAACATGAATGCCAATGACATGACTGTGAGAATTTTGCGTCTTTCTAGACATGAGATTTGAGTGTATGCTAGATTTTGAGAAGCCTTTAAATTCTAGCAATAAGGATTCTGACAGTCTTAAAACCTAAGAGATTGGGAAACGAATGTTTACCTGCCCCGCGTGGCTAGGGATCCCTGAAAAACATAAAAGGAATCTGTCGGTATATGCTCTCGAATTTCAGAAAATTAGAACGATATACCTTACCCTTGATCATGCGCTCCAATGGAAATGGATAGATTCATGAAAATCTGCATCGTCTTTTGATAACACAAGATGATTAAGTTGTTCTAAAATTTCTTGAAATTCTCAGTTTTTGGAGAAATAGGACATGTACCTGGTCGCCATGACAGTAAGTCCTCTTGATCATGCATTCTAATTGGCTTCATTCATTTTGGAACGTGCTCTTGTGCTCTTCTTTTGAAGTTTCCTGCTCTTCGTTTTGCTGTCTGCTGTCTTCATCGGACATTCTTGGTATTTGCCCTCGAGGAGCTTGCTTCCTTGAGTCCTGCAATATTGAACACATGCTAATGTATGCATGGATGCATGACATGCTTATGCAATGGCTATCATGAAGAGTAGGCTCAATTCGAGGTAAGTCATATGACCGTAATCTGATTTTATTTCAGGGGTAATATTTCTTCACAGCATCTGAATTTACAGGGTGCCCCAGCTCTTCTCCCTCGGAGTTTACAAGAATTAATGCTCCTCCCGTGAGGATCTTCTTGATAATGTAGGAGCCTTCGTAATTCGGAGTGAATTTTCCCCTTGGATGGGTAGTACTCGCCAAAACTTTCCTAATTACCAAGTCATTTACTTCGAAGTTTCTGGTCTTAACCTTTCGATTGAACGCCCTGGCTACCCTTTTCTGGTAAGTTTGTCCATGGCAAATGGCTTTAAGACGTTTCTCGTCTATTAAATTCAGCTGTTCATATCTGTGTTTGAAATACTCTGACTCAAAGAGTTTATCTTCTGAGAAGATTCTCAAAGAGGGAATCTTAACTTCTACGGGTAGAACTGCTTCTGTCTCATACACCAGACTGTAGGGAGTTGCCCCTGTAGAAGTTCTGATCGACGTTCGGTAGGCCATCAAGGCGAAGGGCAGCCTTTCGTGCCAATCCCTGTAGTTTTCTGCTGTTTTAGCCAAGATTCTCTTGATGTTTTTATTGGCTGCTTCCACTGCCCCATTCATCTGTGGGCGGTAAGGAGATGAATTCAGATGTCGAATGCTAAAGTGATCCAGTAGATCATCGACAATCTTGTTGTTTAGGTTAGACCCGTTATCTGTGATGATCGCTTGAGGGGTACCATACCGGGATATGATGTCTCTTTTGATGAATCTTGCCACATTTCTTGCAGTGACATTCTTGTAAGAACTGGCCTCTACCCATTTCGTGAAATAATCAATCGCTACCAGGATGAAGCGATGGCCATTTGAAGCCACAAGATTAATAGGCCCTATCATGTCTATGCCCCACATGGAGAAAGGCCAAACTTCCGACATTTGGTGTAGTTCGTTTGGGGGCGCATTGATTTTATCACCATATATTTGGCATTGGTGGCATGACCGGACATGCTGGCAGTAGTCTGATTCAATGGTCATCCAAAAATAGCCAAGCCGCATGATCTTCCTGGCGAGGAGGTGGCCGTTCATGTGAGGCCCACATATTCCTTCATGGATCTCTTTCATGAGGATATTTGCTTCTTTGGCATCTACACACCTCAACAGAGTAGAGTCAAATGCCCTTTTGTACAGAGCTTGTCCATTGAGGAAGAACTTGCTGGCCATCTTGGTTATGTATCTCCGGTCTCCTGGTTGGCATCCTTCAAGGAACTCACCTTTTGAGAGATAGTTCTTGATGTCGTAATACCATGGTTCCCCATCAAACTCTTCTTCGATTAGCATACAATAAGCTGGCCGTTCAACTATATTGATCCTTATGGGTTCTATATCCAACCCTCCAGTTGTTTGCAACATTGAGGCAAGGGTGGCTAACGCATCTGCAAATTGATTGTGGGATCTCGATAGGTATTCGAATGACACTTCTTCGAATTCGAGTATTAATTCTTCAAGGTATTCATGATAAGGGATGAGCTTTGCATCTTTCGTCTTCCACTCTCCCTGTGTCTGTAAAATGATGAGCATGGAATCTCCAAAAACTTGCAACCTAGGTATCTTCATGGAAATGGCCAATCGTAGGCCTAAAATGCACGTCTCATATTCTGAGATGTTGTTGGTGCAGAGAAAGTTATTTTTGCCGCCACAGGGTAATGTTGATCATCCGGGGATATCAGTACTACCCCTGATAGATTAACAGCACCATCGAAGTACATGACCCACTTGTCTTCTGCTAAGTTGAGAATTTGACCTTCTGTGCTTGTTACTTCAGGAGACTCATCGTTTGACGGGTTTTCTGCTAGCATGTCAGCTATAGCTCTTCCTTTAACTGACTTCTGTGGAGAGCACTTGATGTGAAATTCAGACAGCATTACTTGCCATTTTGCTAATTTCCCAATCAAAGCGGGTTTCTCCAGGAGGTATTTGACAGGATCGTTCTCTGTTACGAGCTGAATGTGGTGGTGTAGGGTATACTGTCTCAGTCTGCGAAGTACCCATACCGCTGCTACACAGGCCCTTTCGACTGGTGCATATTTTGCTTCAGATGGTGTGAATTTCTTACTCAGGTAATAGATGGCCCTTTCTTTATCATCTATTGGGCTAGTTTGGGCGAGTAAGGCTCCCAAGGACTCCTGCTGTATGGTCAGGTATAAGGTCAATGGGTGACCAGGAATTGGTGGCACAAGTACCGGCGGTGTGATCAGATAGTTCTTGATCATTTGGAATGCCCTGCTGCATTCAACATCCCATGTTACTTTCGCGCCTTTCTTAAGCATTTTGAAGATTGGCTTAGCCACATCAGACAGTTGATTGATAAATCTGGCAATATAGTTCAGTCTCCCCAGAAGGCTTCTCACTTCTTTTACTGTGGAGGGAGTTGACAGATCGTGGATAGCTTGAATCTTTGAAGGATCGATCTCAATGCCCCTATTACTGACTATGAACCCAAGAAGTTTCTAAGATTTTGCCCCAAACACACATTTATTAGGGTTCAACCTCAACTTATATTTGTGCAGGCGCTCAAATAATTTTCTTAACACCTGTACGTGATCCTGTCCTTTCTTGGATTTGGCGATCATGTCGTCGACGTATACTTCAATTTCTTTTTGGATCATATCATGGAATAATGTGACCATGGCCTTCTGATAGGTAGCCCCGGCGTTTTTTAATCCAAAGGGCATGACTTTGTAGCAAAAGTTTCCCCAGGGTATGGTAAAAGCAGTCTTTGGTTTGTCTTCTTGTTTCATGAAGATTTGGTTGTATCCCGAGAATCCATCCATAAACGAGAACAACTCATAACCTGCTGTGCTATCCACTAACACATCAATGTGAGGAAGTGGAAAATCATCTTTTGGGCTTGCTCTACTCAGATCTCGGTAATCTATGCAGATCCGAACTTTACCATCCTTCTTCATGACGAGGACTATATTTGCAATCCAGTCTGAGTATGTGATAGCTTTAATAAAGCCTACCCTAAGAAGCTTCATGACTTCTTCCTTAATTTTGTCCTCCAACTCAGCCTTCATCCGCCTGCTGCCTTGCTTGACAGGTTTGATACTAGAATCCGTGGGTAAGGCATGCTCCACGACCTTAGGATCTAGGCCTGGCATATCAGCGTAAGACCATGCAAAAATGTCTTGATATTCTTTCAATAACTCTGTGAACTCGACCTTTCATTTCGGGATAAATGCCCGCCGATCTTGACCTCTTTGATATTCACGGAGTCTCCCAGATTGATAATGACTGGTTCTTCTGAGGTAGGAGGCTTCGATTCTTCAAAGGCATTCCAATCTCTACGGATAGGCGCATAACCTTCGTCTTCACCTTCCTCAATACTATAAGAATCGTTACTAGAGAAGTCCGAATCTCGTAACAACCTGGTATGCATGTTTGAGATGATATGCCTGAAATGTCATAAGTATGGTTAGTTTGTATTCCATAAGAACGACATGTATGATCATGAAAAGTCTTTTCGAAAGAGTTTTCGAAATAGGTACAGGTATAAACGGGACTAATCCTCATGTCATTGGATATCCTAGCCCCAAGGAAATCTTTTTGGAAATCAGGAATCATATGGCAAATCAGGCCTCAAGCTTCCGTGTGGAAGACTAGTATCATCATTGGGCTGATTCGTGGCTCCATATGTCCTTAACAAAATATGCGTGGTTTTATTGAATGCAAGATGGGCCGCGTTACAAGATGTGCTATTTGGACCAACGGGCATAGATCCAAAGGCGTTTCCCTATACGTACAATAAGGAAAGAAAATACAACAAAATGCAGAAAGTTCTAAATGCAGTATTTAAAGACAAAGGAAGAGGCTCTTTACTCAGAGGAAGTGGCTCCATTGTCCAACCACTCCATGATGACATTCACAGAGTCATCTTTGAGAAAAGGATTTGTCAGATCTGGTTCTATCGGTGAAGTGACATCTTCTTCAGACAACCATTTAGAGTTCTGGTTGAAGTGGGCATTTAAAGGGTTATTGAACATTTGAGACCTGCCTCTCCAAGTTGGAGAACCGATGAATGAGTCATTCGGGCTGTTTCGGCCTCCCAGGCGTCCCGGGCTTCTGCCTCGACCTCGGCCTGTTGTCTTTGGGCCAGATCCATCCATGTGATATTTCTGATACCCCAAGCCCATTCTATGTGGGTTAGCTTTTAACTGCAGTGGGGTATTTATTCCTTGATTGTGTCTGCCTAAGCCTTTTTCGGGGTTGAATCCGTATGCCAGTAGCATCTTAGCTGGTAGAAGACTGGCTTCTGAGATGTAGGGGGTTCTTAGCCTTGTCCCTGCCAGGGTATGAACTGTTGCTACCAGTTCTAGGGAATGATAGCTCGCCTCTGTTTTTACTTCGTGTTCAACATAAGGTTGTTGACACATGATTTTTTACCATTTATTATTGTGATTTTTATTCTTTAAAATTAATTAAAAATATCAAAAAAGGTCATAAAATCACAAAATCAACTTTGGAAGCCTTGGTTTAGCCTTAGGAACCAATTTTGAACAAAAAATATTTTTCGGTATTTTTAATATTTTTCGAGTTTATTTAATTATAAAAATACCCAAAAAATCAGAAAAATACCATTCGTGGTCAGAAAAATACCCAAAAATATTCGATAATTTTGTTTTAATTTCCTCTTCAAGTGTGTCACTTTAAATCTCAAAAATTCGGCTCGGGCCACTATGTTCCTTCACAAACATAAACCCGAACCGAGCCTAAAAAAAAAAATCATTTTCGAGTCTTTTAGTTTTCAATTCTCACTTTCTATAAGCTATGACATTGGATTCTAAAGTCTTAAAGTGCAATTAGGTCAATTTGCCCTCCAATTTAATCAATTTTTACCAAAAGGGCTTAATTGCACATTTTTCTTTCAATTAGTCCCCTGTTTCACGGATGTATACGTATGCTCTACGTATTTATACGTCATACGTATTTATACGTTATGCATATTTGTACTGTTTGGTAACCTCTTTAACTCTTGTAATAATAATAATGGTTATTATTTTTAACACCTTTGTTAGTGCCTTTTTTTTAGCATTTTTGTATTGTGAGTGTTATTGCTAGTGCTATTTTTAAATAGCATTTTTGTATTATAAATTGTGAGTGCTATTGTTAGTGCTATTTTTAAATGACATTTATTTATCATAAATTGTGAGTGCTATTGTTAGTGCTATTTTTAAATGGCATTTATTTATCATAAATTGTGAGTGCTATTATTAGATAGAATTTATAATTGTTAGTGCTATTTTTAAATAGCATTTTTGTATTATAAATTGTGAGTGCTATTGTTAGTGCTATTTTTAAATAGCATTTTTGTATTATAAATTGTGAGTGCTATTGTTAGTGCTATTTTTAAATGTCATTTATTTGTGAGTGCTATTTTTAGATAGAATTTATAATTGTTAGTGCTATTTTTAAATACAATTTATTGGAAGGTATTTTTGGCTATAAAAGGATGGCAAAAGTTTTGAGGTTGAGGGGAGAGACATTTTGTAGAGTGTGCAAATTTTTGAGAGCTTAGAGAGAAGAACACAAACACTCTCTATATTCTCATCATCTTGAGTGAGCAAAATATACTAAGTTCGGAATATTGATTCCGCATATTGCTAGCACAATTGTTGTGGAGTTATTAGTCGTCTCCACGTTCGTCAATTGGTGGTGCGTCCGAACTATATGCCTAACACTTGTGGAGGCTGAGATCGAAGAACATCGAACCGACACCTCCGTTCAAGCACGCTACGAGAGGTAATCTATTTACTCCCTTTGAGGCGTTGTGATTTTTTTCGATTGAAATGCACGAAGTACACCTCTGGAGATACATGTATGGGTTGTTATTTATTTCCGCTACGTGTTACGTGGATCCCAACAGTGGTATCAGAGCCGATCCTTAGGTGTTTTCGTGCATTTAATTGATTTTTTTTTGCAATTTTTGCAATACTATGGCCAATATGTATTAACGAATTGTTCGTCTTACATGGCTAATGGAGGTTGATTATTTTATATGATAAATTAATCAACGTAGCAAAAATTGAGACTAAATCAATTTTGAATCGAAAATTTATGGCTATCTTATTTTACATAAAAATTATGAATATGATTCAACGTAGAATTTTTATTGTGCCTTCCTAAGTTTTAAATTGTGAATTTATTACTTACGTGGAAGGGTGGTGATCATGGAAAAATCCCTAATCAATGTGATTGATGTATATATGAATGTATGATGATTATTTATATATTTGGGGTTGTAGTTATTAAATGGAGGCTGCGTACTCCTTTTATTTTTCATGTAATCTTCATTTTTAACATAGTCGATTGTTGATGTAAATGCTACGAGGATTACGTGGGGGAGCCTTTTAAGTCGGCGAGCTCTTTGGGGCCCAATTCTTGAAGAGTTCAAGAAACCAAGAAGAAGCGAAGAGCGGCTCTCCGTTATTAAAATATTAAAATGATTAAATGTGGTCTCATTGGCTCGAGACCCATTAAATCATAATTCCATGATCACCACGTAGGATAGATGTTTATGTGATTGACATCTATTTATTTATTATGATTACGTGAGCATGTTAAACTGGTTAATGTGCAAAGTCAGACTTACATCACCCAAAATTGCGCCTGCATGAAATCCTAGTTAGGAAAATCACTAGCGTTAGGTACCGAAAGGGCGTTGGTAACGACACCAGCGTAACCAAGTCCCCGAACCCAAAAACTCTGGTTCCGTAGAACTGATCGATCTCTCCCAATCGATCAGTAAGGTTTCCGGTCTACCCTCCAAGAAAGACCGGTGGCGACTCCAAATGCATGCACAAGTTGCACATGCCACCACGACCACACTAAGGTCGAAAGCGATAGATTCTTATCGTCGAATCCTTCTGAAAAATACTCCCGCCACGATTTGGTATGGGCCTGGGAGGGCTCGCGCCGATCCAAGACCCGCGATCGGTAATCCATTAGCCGCGTCCGCTTTCGGACGGGTCGCGACAAAGGTATGGCACTGTTTTGGTATGTCTGGAGGTCGACTTCTCCATGTACAGTAATCACCTTCCCATCTACTGCGAAGCGTACCTTTTGATGCAAGCTTGAAGGGACAGCTTCTGCTGTATGGATCCAAGGCCTTCCCAACAAGAACCTAAATGCACTGGGCAGATCCATCACTTGGAAGTTTATAGAGAACTTTGTCGGGCCGATGGACACGTCAAGCTCAATCTCACCCACCACAGTCTTCTTCATCCCGTCGAAAGCTCTCACAGCCGTTTTGGATGTTTTAACCGTTTCTTCATTGATTCCCAATCTTCTTAGGGTAGCCAAAGGGCAAATGTTGAAGGCTGATCCATTGTCGATCAATACGTGCGCCACTCTTTTTCCGTTACATTGCACGGAAATATACAAGGCCTTATTATGCCCTTTTCCTTCCATGGGGAAGTCCTCGTCAGAGAAGCTCAATTGGTCTTTTAAAAGGATCGTCCCCACAAAGTCCCCTAATTGTACCTCATTAATTGTTTCAGGGACATGTACTTCATTAAGTATCCTCAACAGTGCGTTCTTGTGTTTTTCAGAATTGATGAATAGATCTAATAGGGATATCTGAGCGGGTAACTTCCTCAGCTGTTCTATCACCTCAAACTCGCTGGTTTTGATGATCGATATGAGCTTTTCCGCGTCTTCCTTTGAGACCTTCTTTTTTTCGGATTTGCCCTCCCTAGGGGCATAGAATCGTCCGGACCTCATTACCGCGTCTACCTGTGTGGTCCCATAGTCCCAATGGACTGCTCTAGGATCGTATTCTTCTACTGGGGGGACTTTTATAGTTACAGTTGTCTGATGAGATATCTCCGGTTTAGATGTGTCGCCTTCTTCCTCTTGAGGCAATTGAATCACGATAGGCTTGACTAGGCAATTTTCCGCCTTGCTCGGGTTATCCAGTTCTTCCAACCTGATTACCACGGTTGTGACGGTTTCGATCATCGATACGGTGTCGTCAAAGCCCTTTGTAAAAGGTTTTCCCATGTCTTTTGAGGTTTCTGGTAGAGGGGGATCATCCATACCTCCCCATCTGTCTGGTATGGTGTCCTCAATTTTCTGATAAAAGCTGGGAGGGACTGAATATTTCACTTTGAAGTTGTACCCCCCAGAATCTTGACCAAGGTTGTCTATAATTTCGCCCTTCTCAAGTGTGTTGGCCATAAATTTGAGGTATGCTAGACTTCGTCTCTTGGTTTCCAGTTCGTCTTCTTCGAACTCTTCCTCTGACTGAGTGACCGGCCCAAGACTGTTTACCAGATTCTCATGTGAGGTACGCCAGGTATTACCATGCTCAGTCTTGATCACGAAGTAGCCACCTTCCAAAGATAAAGAAGCTTTAACTCCTTCGAACTCTTCATTGGTGATATCAGACATTATCCCCAAGCTCATCATCTTAGCGATGCATAGTCTCTTTTGGTCAACAAAGATCTCTCCTGCTTTTGGGTATGATGAAGCGGCTGCTAGCAAGTTGGTCAGCTTAGGTATGTCTACCTTCAGCTTAAGGTAGTCTTCTTCCCCTTCAGAGAATATTGCTCCTACTGCTTGATGATCTGGCAGTGGATTTTCTTGTACATTTGGGGCCTCATTCTCAAATTTTAGAATCTGGCTATCAATCAGGGCTTGCACTTTCAGCTTAAGGATATAACAGTTATCCACATTATGCCCTCTCTCGCCCATATGGTAGGCATAGGTCTGGCTCTCATCAAAGCCAGGATACCTTACAGGGTTTGCCCTAGGCGGTTCTTTCGCCACCAAGTGTTGCTCTAGCAGCATCGGGAGCAACTTGGATAAAGGCCTCGGGAGCTGAGAGAATTGCTTCTGGGGTTGCTTTCTTCTAGGCTCTTGCACTTTAGGTGTCGACCAGGACGATCCTCCTTTGGCCTGGTTGGAATTGCCGAACGTCTTGGGCTTGTGGGGATCTGGTATAAATGCTATGTCGAGTCCGGCTTCTCTCTCCTTTTTTAAAGGGTATTGCCTTCTAGAAGCTTCATGAAGCTTTCTTTCCCTCAAGGCCCATTCTAGTCTTTCGGCAACCTTAATTAAGTGTGCGAATGTTTGACACCCGGAAGTGTTTAGCCTGTCAAAGTACTCGTAGGGGAGTGCTTTCAGGAATAAGTCAATCAGCTCCTCTTCTGGGATTGATGGCTTTACTTAGGTGGCCAAGGCTCGCCACCTCTGGGCATATGTCCTGATTAGTTCACCTCTTGCCTTTGAAGTTCGCAGAAGGTCTTCTCTTGTAGGGGCCGTAGCCGTGTTGAATTTGTACTGTCTGAGGAAGTCCTCTGCAAGATCCTCCCACCCATCGTAATCTTCTAGGTCTAGCTCAATGAACCAGGCCAGAGTGATGCCAGCCAAACTCTCTTGGAATGTGTTCATTAGTAGCGGAATATAATCTGAATAGTGTGCCATCTTGAGCAGGTAATACTTGAGGTGTGCTCGGGGACAACCTGTCCCATTGTATTTTCTTACAAACTCTGGCTCCTTATAGTCAAGAGGAGTCTCTACTTTAGCGAAATGAGATATCTTGTCGAAGCGGGCTAACTCGTAACCTTGACTGCTCAAGCACTCCTCGATTTTGGCCAACCTTTTAGCCTCCGCTTCAGTTTTCATGGTCTGCTTCCCCTTCTCCTCCTTCTCGAGGTTGATAACAACAGGCGAGGCCTTTGGTTGTGATCGGCTGTTTGGTTCATGGACATCCTCCTCTGTATGTTGGGTATCCCTTGTTACCTCTCTATCTGCTACATCAGGTACCGAAGAAGGGCCTGAGTTGTTCTGGTTATGGGCTGTGGTCTATTTAGCTTGGGTGGCCTCCAGCATGGCCTTGATGTCGGCCATCATAGTTTCTAAGGCGGTCATATGAGATTCCAGCATGCCCACACGCGGAGTCAATTCTTGTTGCTCCATTCTTGTCTTAAAGCGGGTACGAAAACGATGTGTTGGTAGTTCCGTGATGAGAGGGTACCTGTTTCTGAAGGATTCTCAGTGAGTATTTCTTTTATTTTTGACAAAAGGAAGCAGCTAATCCTTTTAGTTGCATGCTTCTTACCAGTAGATGAGAAAAAGGACTACCTCGTGAGCCTTAGCCTCATGTAAGCAGTTCTTTTAATCATTTTTTGATAAGAATTCATGAAATTAAAAGAAGCGTAATTTCTGATGATAGTTTTTATCCATTCGCAAAACATGTTCATATTCATGCTCATGTATCCAAGATAGTATCTAACAGAAATGAGAATGTATGAGAAGATATCACAATGTTTGCTTATTTTACACTTGACAAAATAGCTTATTCAAGTCTAGGACGTTTGGGGCCTAAGGTATCCTCATCATCCCAGTATGGATTCCCCTCTTCAGTCTGGGACTCCTCGTCTTCTAAATATGACAGCGGTCCCATGTCTTCGGGTATATACGGCTCTATTCCAGGTACGTACGGCACGATGTATTCGGGTATGTAGGGCTTGACAAGGCTTCGTCGGGTCGCTTTGAAGTGTTGAATGTATTCTGCGGTGGCTCTATGAATGTTTTCTTCACGAGTCATGTTTTCTGGCCAACTTATTTCTTCAGCCTGAGAACTCTTCAAAGAGCGTATGATGGATGCCACCTTGGCTTCAAACTATCTCTTCTCCTCCTCTGTGAGGGTCTGGGTTGGTAAGTCAAAGGAAAAGATACCAGGTTGCGTTGGAGAAGGGATCTTCTGTAGAGCTCCAAACTGTCGAATCACCCTCGTTGGATAGTATGCGGTAGCGCCCGTGAATCCTAGCAAAGAGACTGGACCCCCGTCATCGCAGGTCAATCTGACTTTGCTCAGCGTTGGCAACCTTAGCCGCCATCGGAGTTGTTCGGGTTTTAGGATTTTAAGGAAGTTTTTCCACTCTATGAAGTTGAATTTAGGAACACGTGTATGGGTTCTGACAAAGGTTTTAAGAGGGTGTGCATCGGGGCTAATTTCAGTGAAACCCATGCGAATGTGAAATTGTCTGATATGGGAAGTGAACCATAGATACAGAAGATCACTAGAGGCTCTAAAGATTCCCTTTTTATTTTTCTTGAAGCGATTTAAGGAAAGGAAGGTCTCGGCAAGGAGGATGTTTGAGTAATCCCACCCACAACAGACTTGTCTAGCTACTACAGCCATGATAGGGTCAAAGGTGACAGATGAGATCGGGAATAGTACAAAGCTAAAGAATGCCAAGACAAAGGCTCTACCAGATTTGGTTCCTTTAGCAGCGGGGAGGCGGGAAAATCGGTCTATAAGGAAAGATAAGGAGACTCGTCCAGAATTGCTCTTTGTATCTGCTTTGACTTCATTCAGGCATGTGTCAAGGAATTCAGCCACTTGACTCAGGGGTTCAAATCCTATAGGGGTTCGGACGAGCGTAGGAGTAAACTCAACTCCGATGACGGCGCTGTATTCCTCGATAGTGGGAGTAATCTCTAGTCCTTCCATGCAAAATGTAGCGGTGGTAAGATCCCAGTAGAGCGCCATGGCTTGAATAAAGGCAGGTGGACACTCAATCTTCAGCAGGTCCAGTAGGTATCCTAGTCGTGATTCAGCATACTTTTGGCTGGCTTCGCCCATGCTGTCCCATCATGATTGGAGTTCGGCCCGGGGGATTTTGAATACTTGAATATCATTCTTTCCTATCAAGTCTAAAATATGCAAATGATTTTGAAAAGTCAATCGTCAGAAATTACTTTAAACGTATGAACATGCAGATGTCATGAGGTATGCATGAGCTAACTTGATTGCATAGTTCAATTGAAGAAATGGAAATTAGGACCTTTTTCAGGTCTTGAAAGCCTGACTTAAAGCCTAATTTGAATTTCAAGGAAGTGAATTATACAATTTAGTCAGGTTTACTCAGTGACTAAGGGAAATAGCAACGTCACATTCCATTGGTCAATACATCAAAAGAACAAAGTGGAGTGAATTTTTATTACAATCAAGATGCCTAATGGAAGAAAGGTAAAGAGAGATCTTTCAAACAAGAAAGCTGTAAAAGACCGTTGGAATGTGAGGATCCAAATCACTCTTTTCCCAGAGGTCTATCCAAATGACAGTTGGTCGGGAGTTTTCCTCTAATCAAGTGTAAGGGAGTCGTCTTCAGTGTTTTGGTCGAGAGGCTGTAGTTCCTCTGGCCATTCTCTGGTCCACGGTACGACGACTTCAGGAGCCTTCTCGGGTTTCGCCTTCTTGAGCGTGATACGCTTCGGTTTTGTCTTGGTCGCGGGGCGCCTCTTTCTTCCCCAGAAAGTGACCATGGGCACACTTTCTCTGGCCAGTAGTTCAGCCTTCCGACGGGCATATGCCTCTCTGGCCAACTGGTTGCGACGCTGCCTCTTCCTCTCCAGATAATTCTTAAACATCTCATCCGCTTGTCGCTTGAATCTGAGGTTATCAACGTAATAGCGGGTTTGACAGTCTTCCGCATATCCTAGCTTACGTCCAGTCAGCTCCCGACCATGCACGAATCTAGTGAAGTGTAGCCTTGTGTTTGGTATCCTCAGATATTCGAAGGTCACCAATTCTATCGAGCTCTTAGGGAACAGCGACATTCTACCCTATTACCATTGCTGTTTCAATTAGTCATTGAGCGATTTGCATGATGTGAATGCATATGAATGTATGTAATGTATGAGTCATATTATGGAGCAGGGAGTAGTAAAGTACATCGAAAATAAATGCCTTACCAACCATACCTGGGGGAATGTGGAATGTCCCCCTCTTATCAATGGGCGGTTTTAGGTATACCAACCATCCATAGACATGCGAATGAGACAAGTGGGTATACTCTAAGAAATCAAAAATCAGGTGAGGAACCTACGGCTCAGGCTCCCACGATCCACACGAGGTAGATTCCTCCCCAAGGGTACCTACCCAAGAGGGCTAGACATCGCCAATGCAGATGGTAGGCGGGAACGAGTACGAAAGTCTCAAGTTCCATCAAACACAAGATCATTTTCGCACCCTTTCCCTATCTAAGGTAACCTAAGGGTGGTTGCAGTCGGGGTTTGATCGCTAGTGTGTGCAATGTGTCGTGATCATCACAATGCAGAGTCATGCATAGCAGTTTGTATCGAAACACCGCTTCAGTATATGCATAAAATAAACCTACATTCCCAACTCCAACCTGCAGGAAAGCGGTCAACAATCACTCCACCCCTTATTTCTCCAATCTGCAAAAACATCTAACACAAAGGTTAGTGTACGTACCTCACCTTCGAGAGCATCTGCAAAAACAAGGTCAGATAAACCAAACAACTTTTTATTCGGCTCAAGTCCTCTGGAATTCGTAACCAGAGATTCTGAGTTCGAATTCGTCCCCAGCGGAGTCGCTAGTCTGTCGCGACCCTCCTAAGCACCATCTTGGCTAGCGAGGGTTAATGGGCCGTCCGATGTTGTATGATCGGACACGGGCCTCTCCCAAGGTCCATTACCCAAATCGCAACTGCTGGATATACGTGATCGACCTTCAGTGCGGTCTAATGACATATGATGAGTGTACATGCCAAGGAGTCGCCACCAATCGTTTCGTGGAGGGTACGATCGGAAACCCTATCGAATAGTTAGGAGGGGTCTATTCGATTCTGCGGAAACCAGAGAAGTGGGTTCGTGGGGACTTAGTTACGTCAACTGTCAGAGTTGACACCCTTTCGGTACCTAAGCTGAATGGTTTATCTGATCCTAGGATTTCATACAGACGAGTGGGGTACAGATCCTAAATCTAGGAGTTCATGCAGATGGGAAATACTACCCTATCAATCACAATCAATAGAAATAAGTGCGCAAATCAAGGATCCAGTACATGCGGATAAAACACATGAAAGCAGCATGACATCCCTAATGAGGCCCTATTAGCCTAGAGAAATATCAATCAAGGATTAAGAGTGATTTGGACATGATTCGCCCATGAGGGGCAGAATCGTAATTTTGAATAATTCGGGGAAAATTTACCCTTGAAAGGGTAAGTCTGTCATTTTAGATGAATTGGGAAGTGAAAGGACAGGGAAAATATGATTGGCTATCAATCCAATCCATTTCCTATTTTTAGGGAATTTCCAGGATTTTTCTGGAATTTCAAAGTGATTTTACCCTCGGAAGGGTAAAATCGTCATTTTGGACAAAGATGAGAACTGAAAATCTTAAATATTAGGGCTGGTCGTCCACCTGACCCGAACCCTAACTTTAAGCAATTTTCAGAACTCGATTGAGACAAGAAAGATGATTTTCCCATTGAAGGGGCAAAATCGTCATTTTGAGAAAAGGGGCGGGACTCGAAAACCCAAACCTAAGAATTGGTCATTTACTCGACCCTAATTCTTACTTTGGCATTATCGATTTTATCATACGTACACAGCAAAGGCGACTTACCCTTAAAGGGTAATGTCGTCAAGTCTCGGAAGATCGGATAAGAAACCCCAAAAATAGGGTTGACCAGTTGTTTGTGGTCAACCCTCGATTTTTGGGGGTTTCTAGAATACCTAGGATTTTTCATAATTTTTCCACATTTTTTTGGAATTTTCTGGAATTTTCTGGCATTTTTTGGATTTTCTAGGATTTTTCTGATTTTTTTTTATTTTTTAAAATCATTTTCTGATTTTTTTTATTAAAAAAAATATGATTCGGACCGGGTCAACCCGACCCACTCGGGACGGAACCCGGCCCAGACCCGGACCCGCGAAGCCTGAAACCAAAACGACGCCGTATTCGCCATTTTTTATTTTCGAATTATCAACTCTGATCCGACGGTCCTCATCGAAATGCATGGCTAATCTACAACCATCGGATCATTTGACTGGAATCTGCGGCCTGGATTAAACGAAGACCTGATCAGGGACGTCTGACCTAACTACTTGAACCAACGGCCACGATTAAAACATAGGACTAGATCTTGACCGTCCGTTCTTGCTTAACCTAAAACGACGTCGCCTATCCCCTAAACCATACGGCGCCGTTTCAACAAGTTTTTATTTTTCGATTTGAAACTATTTTCGAATATCCTAATTATTAATCAGACGGTCACCGTTCATTGGACTCGATTAACCTGAGCCGTCCGATCTACGCTGACTCACCCTAACAGACTAACGGTCGAGCTGACTCGACAGACACGTGGACTAATGGCCGAATTCCAACTAGGAGTTTGACCGGTTGACCGCGCCACGTCAGCTTCGTCTTCAACCTCCCAACCCCGGCGGAATGAACGGCTGCACTTCTCCGGTGATGATCTGACGGTGGATTCTTTATGAAATCATGCGAGACCAACGACAATCGACTCGTGTTATCATCCAATCTCATATATATGGGAATTGAAGCACATCGATCACTAAATCACGAATATCATGCACTGCGCCGAGTACGGCCATGGAGATTCAATAGCTCGATTCGTAACAAATCATGGCAATCCAGTCATAGAATAGCATCAGATGGAGTTTAGGAGACTTACCTCGAGCTCCGATTGAGCTCGCTCGGCCCAGATTTGGCTGGGCAAGGATGAACAGCGATCGGCTATGAAGGCTAAGTTCAAAGACTCGATTCGGGTTGTTCGAACAAAATCAATGCGAAACCAAGATGCAGAGATGGTCAGTGATGTTCAGGGAATGAAACGCACACACTAATTGCATAAATGATCAAGAAATGCGTGAATCGCCATGAATGCTCAAAGAAGAACTCGAGACTGCGACTCACCTATTCTCGCGGGTTCCACGTGTTTGGGCGACATCGATCGCTTCCGGGGACTCTGGACGACCTTCTAGCAGCACCGTGAAGCTTTGGTTTGGCCTGGGAAGGCCTAACCGGCGCTCTGCAATTTGAGCTTAAGTTCTCGACGACGGGGGTCGGAGAACGAGCTCTGTTTTGCGCTCTCTCTCTCGCTCTCGATTCTCCTCGTCCTCCACTAACCGAATTGACCAACCCCCTCAACAGAAAACGATCACAAGCTTATATAGCTCTTTGGATTTCAAGAAGCCTTTGCCGCCAATCGGGAGGGTCAACGAACTCGAAATGGCACGTGATTACACGTGCCATTAGGTCTAAACGACGACGGAGGGAATGGGTGTCCCGTCTACGTCCGTTTACTTCTTCAGCAGCTCCTAATTCGTGCGAATTTAGCATGAATTTGCACTGAGTTTAGGAGATGTTGACTTTTGCAGGCTTGCGAGATTGACCGTCCGATTACTCTCCCCTCCGGCGACCATTGATCCTCATTTTGGTCCCAATCGACGGGAAATGTCCTAAGGAATCAAACGCCCATAAGTGTGTTTTCGATTATCGCCGATTGGTCCGTCAATTTGGCCATCAAAGCTCGGCATTTTACTGTTCATTTGTGCAGACTCTCGGGGAAGAAGAAGACACTGTAGCAGACCGGTTCGACCGGTCGGACCGGCGGTCTGACCGGTCCGTACTGGTTCCAAATTGGGATTTTCAAAATTAATCCAAATCTGTTGGGAATTTTTGCAATTAAATTTCAGAATTGAGCTTAGGGCATGGATTTTATCCAAAAATGTGTTTTGCCCAAAATTTCACCTCAATTTCTATAAAAACCCCAAATTTCTATTTAATTGTAGAATTAGGGATTGTGCAAGTGAAGGTTCAAATGACCAAATTGGGCCAAATTACCCATCCCAATCAATTCAGAATGGTAAAAATCATTGAGTAGCATGTTCAATTTATAAGGATAGCCCTCGAATTGGAAGTAATTTTGAATTATGCACAAATTCAAGGACTAAAATGCAATTATGTTTGCAATTGAACAACTTGTTCGAGCAATTAGGTCAAATTGAAATAGGGGACAATTAGATTGAATGTCAAGATCCTAGAAAATGCTAAAACTGCAAATTAAAAGACTCAATTGGTATTTTTTTCTCAAATTCATTAGTACGGGTTACAAAGGAACACCTAAAATTGAATCTGATTTTGGATTTTTTGTGAGGTCAAAAATTCAAGGGATTAAAAATAAAAATATTGGCTATTTTTCCATATTTTTGTGACCTCAAATGCTATTTTTCTTGATTTTTGAGTATTTTTCTATTTTCTAAAAATACTAAAAAATATGATAAATGTAAAAAATTATTTTTTGGTCAAGAATGGTTCCTTGGGCTTGGCCAAGGCCACCAAAGTTGATTTTGTAATTTTCTGACTTTTTATGAATTTTTTGTGATTTTTTCAAATATAAAAATGAAAAGGCTGGGTCAAAAATCAGGTGTCAACAGCACGTGGGCGAGTGAGGCCCACGCGCAGAGGTCCCCTACGGCGCGTGTCGGCGCGTGCGGCTCCTCCGACGTCCATTGATGCTGTTCCGCCCCTCAAAATGCTTGTATTGACGAGACGATTCAGATAGTATATTTATTTTCCACTTTCACCTGGCGAAAGTGTACGAAATCACGTCGCTTCGCCGCTGCCCCGGGAACCCTATCCCGTGGCGGCGCGTGTTGCTCGTACGGCGCTGTCCGGCGTCGTCTCGGGATGGGCGACCACTCCAAATTCTCGTCTCGCCGAGCCCGTTCCGATGATATGTTTAAAATTCATTTTTGATGGCTAGAACATAATCTGTCGCCAATGAACAGTACGCTCGGGTCCCGATTTTTCTTGTTAAAAATTTGTCGATTAAAACACGAATTCAGGAAACAAGAATCGGCGCTCTGATACAAATGTTGGAAAACACATTTCGAATTTGTATACAAAATACATGCGGAAAACTCTTGATTAAAGCCCAGAAATCACTTACTTGTATCACTGATCGGAGAACGATTACACTAGGAACCGTACCCACTGTCCAAAGATTAGATGTCGCCTTCGCAGTCCCGAGAGCCTTTTGTGTTGAACGTGAATCAATAGTGAGGAGGAGAGGATTTCGTCGTCAGTTTTTCTATTGAATGACAGACTGACGTTATGGAGGAGGAAGATCATTGATTCTATATGACGCTAATGAACAAACGTGACTTTTCACGTTTGTTTTATTTAAACTCTAGATAACTGCATCTGCAGTTATCTCTAGGGGGCTGGTGTGATTGCCCGCATGGGCGTACACCATAAACCATATATTCCATCATTAGATGAATTACTCTTGAGGTTACATTCGAATGATGCTAGTTGATAATGTTAGAAAGTACAACCCAAAAGCTTAAACTAATAGGTGGAGGGAGACATATGAATATAAAGAGCATACATAACCCTTTCACAATCGATGTGGGATAACAACAATAACTTCAACACCCCATCTCACGTGCAAGCCGGATTACGAGCGGCACGTGGAAATTGACTAATGGGGGTGGGTCCACATACACGGAAAGGAACAACACTGGCTTTGATATCATATTAGAAAGTCCAACCCAAAAGCTTAAGCTAATAGGTGGAGGGAGACACATGAATATAAAGAGCATACATAACCCTTTCACAACCGATGTACGATAACATCAATAACTTCAACAGATACGAGCCACTTCAGAAACATAAAAAGGAAAGTCAAATTCATTTGGACTATTATCTCAATTCTATAAAATGCCATTGGATCTCATATGTGTTGGTGATCAAGACATATATGGAATGAACTTATAGTGGAGTCTCAAAAAATAAGTAATATTTGCTGGGATTTTATCTTCTTTTTAGGTTCACTGAGATTCATATTAGTTGGAACTTCTAGTTTTTTTTTTTGGGGGGGGGGGGGGGGGGGGGGTCAAAGAACTTTCATATATTTTGGTAAGAATTTGATATCTTTAGTTCTGTCTCGACAGATTCTTTTTTCTTCCACAAGCGATAGTGATATCTGTATCGCATGTTTATATACCAGTTCCTATTTGTGGTGCACAATAGAAAAGAAGGAATAAATGTGTAATTTTTATTGGGGATTTCTTGGACAAAATCATTGCATCTTCCTACAACTTTGTATGAAAAACATTTAGTCCAATCGAATACAATTTAAAGAGGGTATTCGTACTTGTCTTGTCCTTTATATGGAAATCAAAGAACAAGGGGCTATTCTCTTGGCACGTACCAATGAGAATTTGACTTAGCGGCCGATTAAAGTATTTTGAAAGACACTCGAATAAAAGAAGAAATTCTTTCCAAGCAGTAAGGAAAAAATTCAAATTTAATCCAACAATGTGTGTGTTCTCATGTGTCGCGACCCTCTCCTCGGAGGAGGAGCGAGGACTAATGGGCCGCCCGATTGTCGCCTGATCGGACGCGGGCCTCTCCCATGGTCCATTACCTAAATCGCAACGGCTGGATATACGTGGTCGACTTTCAGTACAGTCTGGTGACATGTGATATGTGTACAAGCCAAGGAGTTGCCACCAATCGTTTCGTGGAGGGTACGATCGGAAACCCTATCGAATAGTTGGGAGCGATCTATTTGTTTCTACGGAAACCAGAGAAATGGGATCGGGGACTTTGTTACGCCAACTGTTAGAGTTGACGCCCTTTCGACACCTAAGTTGAATGATTTATCTGACCCTAGGATTTCATACAGATGAGTGGGGTATGGATCATAAATCTAGGAGTTCATGCAGATAGGAATGGCTACCCTATCACTCACACTCAATAAAAGTAAATGCGCAAATCAAGGATCCAATACATGCGGATAAAACACGTGAAAGCAGCATGGTATCCCTAATAAGGCCCCATTAGCCTAGAGAAGTATCAATCAAGGCTTAGGAGTAATTTGACATGATTTGCCCATGAAGGGCAAAATCGTAATTTTGATAAATTTAGGGACAATTTGTTTAAGAAGGGAAAAATCATCATTTCAGATGGAATATGCAGTCGAAATAGGGTAGAAATGGGATTGGCAATCAAATCCTTCCATTTCATATTTTTCGGGAATTTCCAGGATTTTTCTGGAATTTAAAAGTGATTTTACCCCTAGAGGGATAAAGTCGTCATTTTGGACAAAGATGAGAACTGAAAATCTCAAATATTAGGGTTGGTCACCCATCTGACTCAAACCCTAACTTTAAGCAATTTTCAAGACTCGATTGGAACAAGAAATACGATTTTCCCATTAAGGGGCAGAATTGTCATTTTGAGAAAATGGACGAGACTCGAAAACCCAAGCCCAAGAATTCGTCCCCTAACTGACCCTAATTCTTATCTTGGCATTATCGACTTTATCTAGCTTACACAACAGAGGCGACTTACCCCTAAAGGGTAATATCGTTAATTCTCGGAAGAACAGATAAGAAACCCCAAAAATAGGGTTGACCAGTTGTCTGTGGTCAATCCTCAATTTTTGGGGATTTCTGGAATATCTAGGATTTTACCACAATTTTGCTATATTTGTTTGGGATTTTCTAGGGTTTTCTAGCATTTTTTTGGATTTTCTGGATTTTTCTGATTTTTTTTTTATTTTTTAAAATCATTTTCTGAAATTTTTTTGTTAAAAAATATTTCAGACCGGGTCGACCCGACTCACTCGACCCGGCCCAGACCCGGACCCGCGAGACCCACGACCAAAACGACGCCGTATCCTTCTTTTTTATTTTCGGATTAATCAGATTTGATCCGACGGCCCTCATTAAACCGCGTGGCTAGTCTACGACCATCGGATGATCTGACTGGAATCTACGGCTTAGATTAAGCGAAGACTTGACCAGGGCCGTTTGATTAACCTACTAAAATCGACGGTCAAGATTAGAACCTAAGACTTGATCTAGGCCGTTCACCCTCACTATCCTAAACGACGTTGCACTACCACTAAACCAAACGGTGCCGTATCAGCCTATTTTAAATTTTTGATTCTAAAATATTTTCGGATATTCCTAATTACTAATCGGACGGCTACCGTTTATTGGACTCGATTAATCCTATCCGTTGGATCTGGCCTGACTCAGCCTAACAGACTAACGGTCTATCCAGCTCAACACCCACGTGGACTAATCGCAACGTGACACATGGAACTTTGGCCCGCTGACTACGCCACGTCAGCTTCATCTTCAACCTCCCGACTCTGATGGAGCGAACGGCCGAGCTTCTCCGGTGATGATCCTACGGTGGAATCTTGACAGAATCGAACGAGACCGACGCTAATCAACTCGCAATCGTCTCTAGTCTAAGAAATCTAAGAATTAGAACATCATATTCATAGAATCGCAAGTATCATGCCAAATGCCGAGTACGGCCATGGGAATTCAATCGCTCGGTTTACACCAAATTATGGTAATTCCATCACAGGATAGCATCGATCAATGTTCAGGAGACTTACCTCGAGCTCCGATTGAGCTCGCTCGGCCCAGATTTGGCTGGGCAAGAATGAACAGAGTTCGGCAATGGAGGATGAATTGCAAGACTCGATTCAATGTGTTAAGACAAAATCAATGCAAAACAGGTACGCGAAGATGGTCAGTGATATCCAAGGAACGAAATGCACACACTAATTGCAAAAAAAAAAGCGTGAAATGGATGAGTCTCCATTAATGCACAGTGAAGAACTCAGAACTGCGTCTCACCTATTTTCGCGATCTCGCGTGGCACGGCCGGTGGCGATTGCTTCCTGGCGCTCTAGGCGAACTTCAGACGGTCTTCTTTGGCTTTGGTTTGGCCGGAGACGGCCCAACCAGCACCTTGCAGTCGAGCTCAAGTTCTCGACGACCGGGGGTCGGAGAACGAGCTCTCTCTCTCTATTCAGTTTCTTCCCCTCGAACTGAATCCGCTAACCTCTTTAACCGAAAGCCTCTATAAGCTTTTATACCTGTTTTGAATTTTAGCGCCGAGCCGGGAACTGTGTATCGGCCTCAATTGCACGTGAGGTCACGTGCCTTTAGGTCTAATCGGCGTCGGGGATGATGGGCATCTTGTCCAATTCTGTTTTGTCCTCCAGCGGGTCTCATTCTGCGTGAATTTAGAACAAATTTGACCTGTGCTTGGTAAATGATGAATTTCGCAGGTCCGCAGCTTGACCAGCCGATTGGTCTCTCTTCCGGCGGCCATTGATCATCATTCCGATCCCAATCGACGGGGAATGGCCTAAGGAACTAAACGCCCAACATTGCTTCTCCAATTGTAGTCTATTGGTCGGTCAATTTTTTCATCAAAATTCGACCTTGACACTGTTCATCTGCGCAGGAATCTAAGGAAGAAGAAGACACTGTAGCGGACCGGTTCGACCGGCGGACTGACTGGTCTGAACCGGTTCCGACTTACAATTTTTCAAATTAAACCCGAATTAATGGGAAATTTTTGCAATTGGACCTCAAAATCGAATTCAGGGCATGAATTTTCTCTAAAAATGTGGTTTTGCCCAAAAGTTCACATCAATTTCTATAAAAACTCCAAATTTTCTTTTAATTGCAAATCGAGAAATTGTGCATTTGAGGGTTCATAAGGTCAAATTGGACCAAACCACCTACGCCAATCGATTCCAAATGATGAAAACCATTGGACATTATGTTTAATTTGCAATGATAGTCCTTGAATTGAAAGTAATTTCAAATATGCCTAATTTCAAGGACTAAAATGCAATTAAGTATGCAATTTTGCCAAATTCATGCAATTGAGCAATTTGTGCAAATAATTAGGCTAAATTGCAATGAGGAACAATTAAATTGGACGTCAAGATCCTAGAAAATGCCAAAATTACAAATTAAAAGACTCAATTTATATTTTTTTACCAAATTCAATCATATGTGTTACAAGGGAACACATAAAATTGAATTTGATTTTGGACTTTTTGTGAGGTCAAAAAGACAAAGGATTTAAAAGAAAAATATTGGCTATTTTTCCATGTTTTTGTGACCTCAAATGCTATTGTTCTTGATTTTTATAGTATTTTCCTAATTTCTGAAAATATTAAAAAATACGAAAGTTATGAAAAATTATTTTTTTTTGTCAAAAATGGTTCCTTAGACTTGACTAAGGCCACCAAAGTTGATTTTGTAATTGTTTTTTTTACTTTTTATGGATTTTTCATGAATTTTCTAAAAAATAACCACAAAAAGGCTGATCCAAAATTGAGGTGTCAACAGCTGCCTCTCTTTGAGAGGAATCTCATGAGAGGTTTCTCTCAAAGACAGGTGAGGCGTCAGTCTAGATTGACTGTACTGGGAAAATAGAAAAATGAACCTTGACATCTAATCTTTCTTGTCCCGCTGGTGAATGCTTTGTTCATTCTCGTTTTGGCTGATGAGAGAGAGAGAGAGAGAGAGAGAGAGAGAGAGAGAGAGAGAGAGAGAGAGGCGGGATAGAGATTCTCACATGTTACTTACCTGCCTGATGCTCGTGCGTCATGCGCAGTCTATAGCGAGTTCAAGTGGATACCTAGGGACTCGTCTTTTGAGAATCCTAGGGCGGTTAAACTCTAGCCTGTATGGTAGGCCAAACCAGAGTGTGATTCATGTTTTAACAGGAACCTACGAATGACGCACCCATTCTTTTAGGGATTGTCAAAAGTTTTGATCCGTATGGTGGATCAGACCATGAATAGGACTCCTCTCTGCTATGAACCTATGGATGACGCACCCGTTCTGTAGGGATTGTCGAACATTTTGATCCTTCAGGGGAATCAGGTCATGAATAGGACTCCTTTCAGCTAGGAACCTATAGATGACGCACCCGTTCTGTAGGGATTGTCGAACATTTTGATCCTTCCGGGAGATCAGGCCGTGAATAGGACTCCTTTCTGCTAGGAACCTATGGATGACGCACCCGCTCTGTAGGGATTGTCGACAACTATGCTGATCCTACATTTTGAAGAATCAACTAAGGTCTGCACAAGTGAGGTGTACTTAACCTTTAGGCTTTTCCAAATGAGCTATTCTGGGTTTAGGGATTACCTAGAACCACACAGAAAGCTGGTTCTAAAAATGGTCCTTTTGACGTGCAAGACGTTATTCTGGAATTTGGGGACTCCAAGTATCCTGCAAAAAACTCAAACCTGCAAAAATTTTGATAAGATTTTTCTGGGATTTAGCGGTTACCTGAAATCTCGTAGAAAGACGATCTTGAATATTGTCCTTTCGACATTGGGGGTGACATTTTGGGATCTGGGGACTCCAGGCATCCTGCAGAAAGCTTAAACCTATAAAACTGAAATCTCACAGAGGGATGATTTCGAAGATTGCCCTTTCGACATAGGAGGTGACATTCTGGGATCTGGGGACTCCAGGTATCCTGCAGAAAGCTCAAACCTATAAAACTGAAATCTCATGAAGAGATGATTCCAAAGATTGTCCTTTTGACATCGGAGGTGACATTCTGGGATCTGGGGACTCCAGGCATCCTGCAGAAAGCTCAAACCTATAAAACTGAAATCTCATGAAGAGATGATTCCAAAGATTGTCCTTTTGACATAATGATAAACATAATGCAGGTAAAGGTTCATTTTAACCTATGAAATTATGCAAAATGACTTGAGATGCTGGAGATTGTTCAAGATATCTTCAAGCATGCGAGGATGATCAAGAATCATTGTGAGGAAAATCTTTGGATCAAACAATTTGAAGTTTCCAACCAAGACTTGCTTTCGAGCATTCCATTGGAATATCTTTGTCAAAAAAGTCTCCTTACCCATTTTTTTGACTTGGTCTTTTCATAACAAGAGCACTCGAATTTCCTAATACCCTGTACCTGGATTTTCGGGACCGTTCGCAGCGCATACATTCAGATCAATCGGGAGGTCTTTATGGGACCGTAACGTTGGGCTCGGACACGGTTTCCGAAAGGGGACTCACTTTCTGAGTTAGGTCTTTTTGCACACGAAATTTTTCTTCATTTGCTCCGGGTTTACAAGTCAAGGACTCTGCATAATGAGAAAGAAATAATCTTGCTCGAACTTCTTCGAGCTAAGCTTAGACATTAAACCCTACATTAACCCAAATGCTTTAATCAGAAAAGACTTCTTAGGGTTGAAACACAGGTAGGTTTGGAGACCCAAAAAGGTTAATTTTTAGTTCAGAATATACGAAGGGCTTAACATTGGTGATCACTGCAGGTTTGCCATCGATCTTTGTCCCTTCTGATTCAAAGAGCGTCTTCAGTCTTTGAAGTGCATTGATAGTCTTTGGAGAACCTTCTTCTTATGTTAGTGCGGCGTCAACACCTGAATGTGACATAATCTGGGAGTATCTTGTACAACCAAATCTCACTGGTGACCAATACACAGATATCATGCCATATTTTTGGCATTTACAAGATTAAACACATGATTTACAAGTGTACAAGTATTCGGAGGGGCATTGGCCGTTCTTTTACCAGGCGCTTTGCTTTTTCTGGATGCCCATAATTGAATTTTTCTTTCACTTCTTTTTTTTTTTTGTTGAGATCCCTTCTTTTCCTTTTGGGAACCAGGATTTCTTAAATGAGTGTGCTAGATATACATCTTGGATCTCAGCACCAGGAATTTTTCACAAATCCTATCTTTCGAATTCTTCTGCTCTGGAAGTGATTTCGCTTTCGTCTTGGAATATGCACTGATCACCAGGAGGTTTATGAAATGAATTTACAGGCTCAACTAGGCTGTGCAAAGGGTAAAAAGTGTATATGATAGAGAAACTAATGCTTTTCGTCATTTTAAAGCATTTGAACTACCTTAGAAGTTAAAATGACAAGCAACACACGAAGATTGATGCAAGTCTGAGCAAGAGAATCCCTAACCATTTACCTCCTGATACTGCTGGACCTACCTCCAGTTGGCCCCGATGTGGGGTGGTTCTTGACAGGGGTAAGGAATGAAACCGCCGTTCAAATGGTTATCAATGCTCACCTGTAGTGTTTAGGGTAGAGAAATGAATGCCTCCGTCTTCTCGATCCATGTAATCGATGCGAAGGGCCCTTATATCCTTAGATTCAGGCTTTCTTATTCTCACCCTTCTCTCATCTTTCAAGTGTATATAGGACGTGTTTGGATCAGGTTTTCCTTTCTGGAGAAATATTCATGCTAGATAGTCTAAGCAAGCCGTGTCTATGGAAAAATCGCTTTGTTTTTCTCCAGGCGTTTTACTCCGCAAGAGATTCTAATGACACATCATGCATACTTTGAGCATGCTTGAACAATCTTTGGTCTTGACAGGTGTGCAATAAATGCAAGGAATTCATTTTCAGAAATAACGTTTATTCCTGAGTCCAGTTATGTGAATGTCCATTCTCTCATTCTTTTCATCTTACAGTGAGAGAGACTTTAATGTGCCCTTTTTTGTTGTCTTCTGTTTTCACCAGACATTCCTGCACGTAGGATAGAAGAGACATTCTTGTGAGTGAAAGATGGTTTTACCTTTGATGGAATAGATATATATCACCTGGTACTTGGTGTTGAGGTCCCTTCTGTCTAGGGTTCCGTTTGAATGAATCTGATTTTGAGCTTTGCTTCTTGGAATCCTGCAAAAATGAACACATGCTAGTGTATGCATGGATGCATGATATGCTTTATGTAATGGCCACTACAATGATTCGGATTAATTCGGGACAAGCCACATGACCAATATTTGATTTTATTTCAAGGGTAATATTTCTTCATAGCGTCTGAATTTACAGGGTGCCCCAATTCCTCTCCTTCAGAATTTACAAGAATCAATGTTCCTCCAGTGAGAATCTTCCTGACAACATAGAGGCCTTCGTAATTCGGGGTAAACTTTCCTCCCGGATGGACAACATTTGGCAGAGTATTCCTTACCACCAGATCATTCACCTCAAAATTTCTGGCTCTAATTTTTCGATTAAACGACTTGGCCACCCTCTTTTGGTAATCTTGACCATGACAGATTGCTCTAAGACGCTTCTCGTCTATCAAATTCAGTTGTTCATATCTGTGCTTGGAGTATTCTGACTCGGAGAGTTTACCTTCTGATAAGATTCTTAAAGAGGGAACCTTTACTTCCACGGGTAGGATCGCCTCCATCCTATACACCAGATTGTAGGAAGTTGCCCCTGTAGAGGTCCTGATCGAAGTTCAATATGCCATTAAGGCAAAGGGTAGCCTTTCGTGCCAATCCCTATAGTTTTCTGCAGTCTTAGCCAATATTCTCTTGATGTTCTTGTTGGCTGGTTCTACTACCCCATTCATCTGTGAGCGGTAAGGAGACGAATTAAGATGTCGAATACCAAAGTGGTCCAGCAGATCATCGACAATCTTGTTGTTCAGGTTGGACCCATTATCTGTAATGATCGCTTGAGGGGTACCATATCGAGAGATTATGTCCCTCTTAATAAACCTTTCCACATTTCTCGCAGTGACATTCTTGTAAGAACTAGCCTCTATCCACTTTGTGAAGTAATCAATCGCCACCAGGATGAAGCGATGACCATTTGAAGTCGTTGGGTTAATAGGTCCTATCATGTCTATCCCCCACATAGAAAAAGGCCAAGCTTCAGACATTTGATGTAGTTCATTCGGGGGCGCATTATTCTTATTGCCGTACACTTGACATTGGTGGCATGACCGGACATGCTGCAGCAGTCTGATTCGATAGTCATCCAATAATACCCGAGCCGCATGCTCTTCTTGGTAAGGAGGTGGCCGTTCATATGGGGCCCACATATACCCTCATGGATCTCCTTCATGAGGACATTTGCTTCTTTAGTATCTGCGCATCTTAACAGAGTGGAGTCAAATGACCTTTTGTACAGGATTTGTCCACTGAGGAAGAACTTGCTGGCCATCCTGGTTATGTATCTCCGGTCTCCTGCCTGACACCCTTCAGGAAATTCCCCTTTTAAGAGATAATTCTTGATGTCATAGTACCATGGCTCTCCGTCGAATTCTTCTTCTATCATCATACAATAGGCCGATTTTTCGACTGTGCCAATTCTTAGCGGTTTTATCTCTAACCCACCGGTCAATTGCAACATTGAGGCCAATGTGGCTAGTACATCTGCAAATTTGTTATGAGACCTTGGTAGGTATTCAAATGACACCTCTTCTAATTTGAGTGTTAGTTCTTCAAGGTACTCATGATAAGGGATGAGCTTTGCATCCTTCGTTTTTCACTCTCCCTGTGTCTGTAAAATGATGAGCATGGAATTTCCATAAACTTGCAACCTAGGTATTCCCATGAAAATGGCTAACCGTAAGCCTAGAATACACGCCTCGTATTCTAAGATATTGTTGGTGCAAGGGAAAGTCATCTCTGCCGCAACAGGATGATGTTGATCGTCTGGGGATATTAATACTGCCCCAGTGCTGGCTCCTGATAGGTTAATAGCGCCATCAAAATACATGACCCACTTATCCTCCACAAGGTTCAAAACTTGATCTTCTATCTCCGTCTTTCCAGAAGACTTGCAATTTTGTGAGTTATCTGCCAACATATCAGCTTTGACTCTCCCTTTTACTGATTTTTGTAGAGAACACATGATGTCAAATTCAGATAACATCACCTGCCATTTTGTTAACTTCCCAATCAAGGCGGGCTTTTCCAGGAGGTACTTGACAGGGTCATTTTCTATTACCAGCTGAATATGGTGATGTAGGGTATACTGTCTTAATCTGCGAAGTACCCATACAGTTGCCACACAAGCCCTCTCAACAGGTATGTATTTCGCTTCAGACGAGGTGAATTTCTTGCTCAAGTAATAGATGGCTCTTTCCTTACCATCTGTCGGGCTTGTTTGGGCGAGTAAGGCTCCCAAAGATTCCTGCTGTATAGTCAAACATAAGGTCAAAGGATGACCTGGGATGGGCGGCACAAGCACTGGCGGAGTGACCAGGTAGTTCTTGATCTTCTGGAATGCCTGACTACACTCTGCATCCCATGTCACTTTTGCACCTTTCTTGAGTAGCTTGAAAATCGATTTAGCCACATCTGATAGCTGATTGATGAATCTGACAATATAGTTCAGTCTCCCCAGAAGGCTTCTTACTTCTTTTACTGTGGAGGGAGTTGCTAGATCATGGATAGCTTGAATTTTTGCAGGATCAATCTCAATGCCCCTGTTACTGACCATGAATCCGAGAAGTTTCCCAGATTTTGCCCCAAACACACATTTGTTAGGGTTCAACCTCCACTTGTATTTGCGCAGTCGTTTAAATAAAATTCGTATCACCTGAATGTGATCCTGTCCCTTCTTGGACTTGGCGATCATGTCATCGACATATACTTCGATTTCCTTATGGATCATGTCGTGGGATAGTGTGATCATAGCCTTCTGGTAGGTGGCCCCCGCGTTCTTTAATCCAAAGGGCATGACCTTGTAACAAAAGTTTCCCCAGGGCCTGATAAAAGCAGTCTTTGGCTTGTCCTCCTGTTTCATGAGGATTTGGTTATATCCAGAGAATCCATCCATGAACAAAAATAATTCATACCCCGCGGTACTATCCACCAACACGTCAATGTGAGGTAGTGGAAAATCATCTTTTGGACTTGCTCTATTCAGATCTCGATAATCCACGCAGATCCGAACTTTGCCGTCCTTTTTCATGACGGGGACTATATTTGCGATTCAATCCGAGTATGGGCTAGTTTCAATAAAGCCTACCCTGAGAAGCTTCATCACTTCTTCCTTGATTCTGTCTTCTAATTCGGCTTTCATCCGTCTACTGCCTTATTTGATAGGTTTAACACTGGGATCTGTGGGTAGTGCATGCTCCACAATTCTGGGATCCAAACCCGGCATGTCAGCATAAGACCATGCGAAGACATCTTGATACTCCCTTAGTAATTCCGTAAACCTGAGCCTTTCATCTCGGGACAAATGCCCACTGATCTTGACTTCCTTGATATCTACGGAGTCCCCCAAGTTAATAACAACTGGTTCTTCTGAAGTGTGAGGTATTGAATCTTCGAAGGCACTCCATTCTCTGCGAATAGATGCGTAATCTTCATCCTCATCGTCTTCTTCAATATTGTAAGAACAGCCGACAAGATGATCCGAATCGCACAACAACCTGGTATACATGTCTGAGATGATATGCGTGAAATGTCGTGAGCATGGTTAGTCTATACTTCATATGGAAATGCCGTGCATGAGTGTGAAAAATCTTTTCGGAAGAGATTTCAAAATAAGTGGAGGTGTAAATGTGACTAGTCCTCATATCATAAGACATCCTTGTCCCTAAGAAATCTTTTGGAAATCAGGAATCATATGGAAAATCAGGCCTCAAGCTTCTGCGTGGAAGGCTAATATCATCATCGGGCTGATTTATGGTTCCATATGTCCTTAACAAAACGTGTACAATTTTATTGAATGCAGAATGGGCTGCATTACAAGTTATGCTGTTTGGATCAACGGCCGGAGATCCAAAGGCATTTTCCTACATCTATTTCAAGCAACAATTACTAAACGGGTAATGAAAATGCAGGAAATTTAAATGCAGCATTAAGAGTAGGGAAGGGGTTTCTTTACTCAGAAGCGATGGCTTCATCACTTAACCACTCTATGATGACACCCACGAAATCGTCTTCCGGGAAAGGGTTTGCCGGATCCGGTTTTGCTGTTGGAGTTATATCTTCCTCTGACAACCACCTAGAGTTCTTGCTTAAATAGGCGTTCAACGGGCTTTTGAACATCTGTGACCTGCCTTTCCAGGTTGGAGAACCAATGAATGAATCTTTCGGGTTGTTCTGGCTTCCATGGCGTCCTTGGCTCTTGCCTCGGCCTCAGCCTGTTGCCTTAAGGGTAGACTCGCCCCAGTGATTTTTCTGATACCCCATGCCCATCCTATGCTGGTTAGCTTTCAACTGCAAATGGGGTTTCATTCCTTGACCATACTTGCCTAGGCCTTCTCTAGGGTTGTATCCATATACCAATAGCATCTTAGCTGATAAAAAGATTGGCTTCAGAAATATAAGGAGTTCTCATTTTTGCCCCCGCGGGAGTGTGTACTGTTGCCACCAACTCCAAGGAATGATAGCTTGCTTCCATCTTGATTTCAGGCTCAATGTAGGGAATAACACTATTCTGATATGTTTGGAGGTCGACTTTTTCATGCACGGTAATCACCTTCCCATCTACTACAAAGCGCACTTTCTGATGCAAGCTCGAGGGTACGGCTCCTGCTACATGTATCCAAGGCCTCCCTAGCAGGAATCCGAATGCACTAGACAGATCCATCACTTGGAAATTTATAGAGAATTTGGTTGGGCCGATGAGTACTTATAGCTCAATCTCGCCTACCACTGTCTTCTTCATTCCATCAAAAGCTCTAACCGCTGTTTTGGAGGTTTTTATCATCTCCTCATTGATCCCCAACCTCGTTAAGGTAGCCAGAGGGCAAATGTTGAAGGCAGAT
Organism: Rhodomyrtus psidioides; assembly: GCA_021437785.1. NCBI lineage: Eukaryota > Viridiplantae > Streptophyta > Magnoliopsida > Myrtales > Myrtaceae > Rhodomyrtus > Rhodomyrtus psidioides. Next base: position 2,543,129 of record JAILYB010000015.1, on the reverse strand, counting down.
CCGTTGTCGATTAGTACGTACACCACTTTCTTCCCATTACATTGCGCAGAAATGTATAAGGCATTGTTGTGTCCTCTTCCTTCCATAGGGAAGTCTTCATCAAAGAAGCTCAACTGATCTTTCAAAAGGATCGCCCCTACAAAGTCCCATAATTGTACATCATTGATTGTCTCAGGGACATGCACCTCATTGAGTATCTTCAACAGTGCATTCTTGTGCTTCTCTGAATTGATGAATAAATCTAGTAAAGATATTTGAGCTGGCATCTTCCTCAGCTGCTCTATTACTTCAAACTCGCTGGTTTTAATGATGGACATGAGCTTTTCTGCGTCTTCCTTAGAGACTTCCTTCTTTTCGGACTCGCCTTCTCTAGGGGCATAGAATCGTCCAGACCTCATTACTGCATCCACTTCCCTTTCTCCGTAGTCCTAGTGGACTGCCTTAGGATCATACTCTTCTATCGGAGGGACTTGTATAGTTATTGTCTTCGAGTAAGTTGTCTCTGGTTCAGTTGTGTCGTCTTCTTCCTCTTTCGGCAATCGAATCACAATAGGCTTGACTTGGCAATCTTCTACCTCATTCAAGACATCAAGATCTTCCAATTTGATCACCACAGTCGCAGCGGCTTCGATCATTGACATAGTGTTGTCAAAGCCCTTTGAGAGGATTTCGTTTCCCAATTGACAATGCCGGTCGCCGTCACCTAGTTCTCTTGATGCTGCAAATCTCGAGTATGCTCTCATTTCCTTGAATAGTTCAACTGAGCCTTGCCATTGATCCTTCGATTTCTCTATTTCGGCATATTGCTCTGTGTTAAGTCCGGAATCTACCATTTGTTCAAGTGATGGTTTAGGTTCCTTCGTAAAAGGTTTTTCCACCTCCTTCGGGATTTGAACAAGATCGTCTATACCTCCCAATCCGTCTGGTATGATATCCTCCATTCTCTGAAAGAAGCTAGGAGGAGCAGAATATTTCACCTTAAAATTGTATCCTCCAGAATCCTGACCCAGGTTGTCTATGATTTCTTCCATTTCTAGCGCGTTAGCCATGAATCTGCGGTCTGCTAGACTTTGCCTCTTGGCTTCCAGTTCGTCCTCGTCGAGTTCTTCTTCTAGCTCGATGATCGGCCCGAAACTGCCTACCAGACTCTCGTGCGGGATGCTCCACATGCTTCCCTGCTCGGTTTTAATCATAAAGTGGCTTCCTTCTAAGGATAGAGAAGCTTCGACTCCCTCGAATATTTCATCGGTAATATTTGACATTATCCCTAGGCTCATCATCCTGGCGATACATAACTTCTTCAAGTCAGCAGAGATTTTCCCTTTTTTCGAGTATAGTGAAGCGATTGCCAAAATGTCGGTCAGCTTAGACATGTCCACCTTCAGCTTAAGGTGGTTTTCCTCCTCGTCAGTGAATATTGCCCCACTGCTTGGTGATCAGGGAGTGGATTTTCTTGCACATTCGGAGCCATGTTATCAAATTTTAGAATCTGACTGTCAATCAAAGCTTGTACCTTCAGCTTAAGGATATAGCAATTATCAACATTATGTCCCTTTTCGCCCATGTGATAGACACAAGTCTGGCTCTCGTCAAAACCTGGATACTTGACAGTATTTTCCATAGGTGCTTCCTTCGCCACCAAATGTTGCTCTAGCAGCATCGGGAACAACTTGGATAAAGGCCTCAGGAGTTGAGAGAACTACCTTTGGGGTTGCCTCTTTCTAGGCTCCTGCCCCTTTGACGCCGACCATGACGATCCTCCTTTGGTTTGATTAGAATTGCCAAACACTTTGGGCTTATGGGGGTTTGTTATGAATGCTATGTCGAGCCCAGCCTCTTTCTCATTCTTCAGGGGGTACTGCTTTCTGGTAGAAACTTCATGAGGCATTCTTTCTCTTAAGGCCCATTCTAGCCTTCAGCCACCTTTATCAAATGTACAAAGGTTTGACATCCCGAGGTGTTTAACCTGTCAAAGTATTCATAGGAGAGTGCTTTCAGAAACAAATCAATCAGTTCATCTTCTAGGATTGACGATTTTACTTGGGTTGCCAAAGCTCGCCATCTCTAGGCGTATGTTCTGATTAACTCGCCCCTTGTTTTTGAGGTTCACAGCAAATCTTTTCTTGTTGGGGCTATAGCTGTGTTGAACTTATACTGCCTGAGGAAATCCTCAGCAAGATCTTTCCATCCATCATAGTCATTCAGGTCCAATTCAATGAACCAAGCTAGAGCGGCGCTAGCCAGACTTCTTGGAATGTGTTCATTAGTAGTGGAACATAGTCTGAATATCGCGCCATCTTGCGCAGGTAATATTTGAGGTGAGCGCGGGGACAGCCTGTCCCATTATACTTCCTCACGAAGTCTGGTTCCTTGTAGTCAAGAGCGGTCTCTACTTTGGCGAATGGAGATATCTTGTCGAAACGAGCCAACTCATAGCCTTGGCTGCTCAAGCATTCTTTGATCTTGGCTATTCTCTTAGCCTCTGCTTCAATTTTTGCCGTCTTCTTCCCTTTTTCTTCCTTCTCGAGGTTGATGACAACATGGGGTGCCTTTTGCTGTGACTGGATGTTCGGCACATGAATATCTTCCTCTGTACGTTGAGTATCTCTTGTCGTTTCTTTGTCAGCCATATCAGGTGTGAATGTCAGATTTGAATTGTTCTGGTTGGGAGTTACTGTCTGTCTGGCTTGGGAGGCTTCCAGCATTGCCTTAATATCAGCCATCATAGTGCTATAGCGGTCATCTGAGTCTCCAGCATGCCTACTCGCGAGGTCAACTCCTGTTGTTCCATTCTTGTCTTAAGTCGAGTGCGAAAACGATGCGTTGATAATTTCGTGATGAGAGTGTACCTATTTAAAAGGAATTCCAGTGAGTATTTCTGTAGTATTGACAAAAGGAAGTACTCGATTCTTCTAATTGCATATTTTCTATTGGTGAATGAGAAAAAAGGACTACCTTGTGAGCCTTAGTCTCATGTAGGCAGTTCTTTTGATCATTCTCCAAAGAGAATTCATGAAATTAAAAGAAGTGCAATTTTTGACGATAGTTTTTATGTATTTGTAAAATATGTCCACATTCATGCTCATGTGTGCATAATAATATCCAGTACAAGTGAGTATGCATGAAAAAGCATCACAATGTTTGCTTATTTTACATTTGACAGAACAACATATTCAAGTCTAGGACGCTTGAGGTCTAAGGTGTCCTCATCATCCCAATATGGATTCCCCTCTTCAGTTTGGGATTCTTCATCTTCTGAATACGACGGCGGTCCTATGTTTTCGTGTACGTACGGTTCTATCCTAGGTACATATGGTACAATATATTCGAGTACATAGGGCTCGACAAGGCTGCGTCTGGTCGCTTCAAAGTGCTGAATGTATTATGTGGTAGCCCTGTGAATGTTCTTTTTACGAGTCATATTTTCCGGCCAGCTTATATCTTCGGCCTGAGAGTTCTTCAAAGAGTGTATAATAAATGCCACCTTAGCTTCGAACTATTTCTTCTTTTCTCCCACGAGGGTCTCGTTTGGTATGTCAAAGGAAAAGACACCAGGTCGCGGTGGAGAACGGATCTCCTGTAATGCCCCAAATTGTCGGATAACCCTCTTTGGATAATATGCAGTAGCGCCTGTGAATCCTAGCAAAGGGACTGGGTCTTCGTCATTACACGCAAGCTTGACTTTGCCCAGTGTTAGCAATCTAAGCCGCCATCGGAGCTGTTCCGATTTCATATTTCCAAGGAAGTTCTTCCATTCTATGAAGTTGAACTTAGGAATACGTGTATGGGTTCTGACAAAGGTTTTAAGAGGATGGACATCAGAGCTAATCTTAGTGAAACCCATGCGGATATGGAACTGTCTGATATGAGACGTGAACCACAGGTACAGAAGATCACTAGAAGCTCTAAAGATTCCCTTCTTATTTTTCTTGAAGCGATTTAGGGAAAGGAAGGTCTCAGCAAGAATAATGTTTGAGTAATCCTACCCATAACAGACTTGTCTGACTACTACAGCCATAATATGGTCGAAGGTGACAGACGAGATCGGGAATAACACAAAGCTAAAGAAGGCCAAGACAAAGGCTCTACCAGATTTAGTCCATTTAGTGGCAGGGAGGTTGGGGAATCGATCTAGGAGGAAGGATAGTGAAATTTGTCCAGAATTGCTTTTGGCATCTGCTTTGACTTCTTTGAGGCTCGTGTCAAGGAATTCGGCTAGTTGACTCAAGGGATCAAATCCTATGGGAGGTTGAACTAGTGAGTGAGTAAATGCAACTCCGATGGCGGCGCTGTACTCTTCAAGAGTAGGGGTGACTTCCAGTCCTTCCATGCAGAAAGTAGCGGTGGTAGGATCCCAATAAAGTGCCATGGCTTGAATAAAGGCCGATGGGCACTCAATCTTCAGTAGGTCCAATAGATACCCCAGTCGTGATTTGGCGTATTTCTGGCTGGCTTCGCCCATGCTATCCTACCATGATAGGAGATCGGTCCGAGGAACTTTACACATTTGAATATCATTCTTTCCCATCAAGTCTAAAATATGCAAATGATTTTGAAAAGTCAATCATCAAAAATTACTTTAAATATGTGACTATGCAAATGCCATGAAGTATGCATGGACCAACTTAATTACATAGTTCAATTGGAGAAATGGAAATTAGAACCTTTTTCAGGTATTGAAAACTTGACTCGAAGTCTAATTTGAATTTCAGGAAAGTAAATTATGCAATTTAGTCAGGTTCACTCCAGTGACTAAGGGAATTAACAACGTCACATTCCATTGGTCAAAACATCAAATGGGAGAAGAGCGGAATGAATCCCTAATTGCAACCATGACGCCTAACGAAAGAAAGGTAAAGAGAGACTCTTCAAACAAGAAAGCCATAAAAGGCCAATGGAATGTGAGGATCTAAACCACCATTTACCAAAGGCCTATCCTTCTTTATGATAATAGTTAGTCAGGAACCCTTCTCCAGTTGAGTATGAGGGATCTTCTTCAGTAAATTGATCGAGGCATCTCAGCTCTTCTGGCCATTCTCTGGTCCATGGTATCACAACTTCAGGAGTCTTCTCGCGTCTCGTCTTTTTGAGTATGATGCGCTTTGGTCTTGTCTTGATTGCAGGGTGTCTCCTTATTCCCCATAGGGTGATCATGGGTGTATCTTCATTAGCTCGACGTTCAACCTTCCGTCGAGCATACGCGTCCCTAGCTAAGCGGTTGCGATGTTGTCTCTTTATCTCCAAGTAATTCTTGAACATCTCGTCTGCTTGTCGCTTGAATCTGAGCTTGTCGACATAGTAGCAGGTTTGACAATCTTCAGCATATCCCAACTTGCGTCCAGTCAGCTCTCGGCCATGCACGAACCTAATAAAGTGCAGCCTTGTGTTTGGTCCAGGGCGAGTGACTTTCCTTAAGTACTCGAAGGTTACCAATTCTGTTGAACTTTTAGGAAACAGCGACATCCTACCCCTTATCATCGTTATTTCAATTAGTCACTTGAGTGATTTTCATGATGCATGCAAATGCATGTAAATGTATACAATGTACGAGTCATACTATGGAATAGGGAATAGTAATGTACATTGAAAATAATGCCTTACCAATCAAACTTGGGGATGTGAAATGTTCCCCTTTAACAATGTGCAGTTTTAGGTATACCAACCATCCATAGACATGCGCATGAGACAAGTGGGTATACTCTAAAAAAATAGAAATCAGGTGAGAAACCTACGGCTCAGGCTCCCACGATCCAAATGAGGTAGATTCCTCCCCAAGGGTACCTACCCAAGAGGGCTAGATATCGCCAATTTGGATTGTGAGGGGGAACAATCACGAAAGTCTCAAGTGCCATCAAACACGAGATCTTTTTGCATCCTTTCCTTATCTAAGGTAACCTAGAGGTGGTTTGCAGTCGGGGTTTGACCGCCAGTGTGTTCGATGTGTCGTGATCGTCACAATGCAAGGTCATGCACAGCAGTTTGTATCAAGCACCGCTTCAATATGTGTGTAAGATAAACATACATTCCCAACTCCAACCTGCAGGAAAGATGTTAACAATCACTCCACCCCTTATTTCTCCAATCTGTAAAAACATCTAACACAATGGTTAGTGTACGTACCTCACCTTCAAGAGCATCTGCAGAAAACAAGATCAGATAAACCAATCAACTTTTTAATCCGCTTAAGTCTTCTGGAATTCTTAACCAGAGATTCTGGTTTAGAATATTCCCCAGCGGAGTCGCCAGTCTGTTGCGACCCTATCCTCGGAGGAGGAGCGAGGGCTAATGGGCCGCCCGATCGTCACCTGATCGGACGCGAGCCTCTCCCAAGGTCCATTACCCAAATCTCAACCGCTGGATATTCGTGGTCGACTTTCAGTACGGTCTGGTGACATGTGATATGTGTACATGCCAAGGAGTCGCCACCAATTGTTTCATGGAGGGTACGATTGGAAACCCTATCGAATAGTTAGGAGCGATCTATTCGATTCTGCGGAAACCAGAGAAACGAGATCGGGGACTTTGTTACGCCAACTGTTAGAGTTGACGCCCTTTCGGCACCTAAGTTGAATGATTTATCTGACCTTAGGATTTCATATAGATGAGTGGGGTACGGATCCTAAATTTAGGAGTTCATGCAGACAGGAATGGCTACCCTATCACTCACAGTCAATAAAAGTAAATACCCAAATTAAGGATCCAATACATGCGGATAAAACACATGAAAGCAACATGGTATCCCTAATAAGGCTCTATTAGCCTAGAGAAGTATCAATCAAGGCTTATGAGTAATTTGACATGATTCGCCCATGAGGGGCAGAATCGTAATTTTGAGAAATTTGGGGACAATTTGCTTTAGAAGGGAAAAATCATCATTTCAGATGGAATATGCAGTTGAAATAGGGTGGAAATTGGATTGGCGATCAAATCCTTCCATTTCCTATTTTTCGGGAATTTTCAGGAATTTTCTGGAATTTAAAAGTGATTTTACCCCTAGAGGGGTAAAGTCGTCATTTTGGACAAAGATGAGAACTGAAAATCTCAAATATTAGGGTTGATCACCCATCTGACCCAAACCCTAACTTTAAGCAATTTTCAGGACTCGATTGGAACAAGAAAGACGATTTTCCCATTGAGGGGCAGAATTGTCATTTTGAGAAAAGGGACGAGACTCGAAAACCCAAGCCCAAGAATTGATCGCCTAACCGACCCTAATTCTTGTCTTGGCATTATCAACTTTATCTCGCTTACACAACAGAGGCGACTTACCCCTAAAGGGTAATATCGTCAATTCTCGGAAGAACGGATAAGAAACCCCAAAAAATAGGGTTGACCAGTTGTCTGTGGTCAATCCTCAATTTTTGGAGATTTATAGAATATCTAGGATTTTACCACAATTTTTCTATATATTTTTGGGATTTTCTAGGGTTTTCTAGCATTTTTTTTGGATTTTTTGAGATTTTTCTGATTTTTTTTATTTTTTAAAATCATTTTCTAAAATTTTTTTGTTAAAAAATATTTCGGACCGGGTCGACCCGACCCACTCGGGTCGGGACCCGGCCCAGACCCGGACCCGCGAGACCCACGACCAAAACGACGCCGTATTCGTCTTTTTTATTTTCGGATTAATCGGATTTGATCCGACGGCCCTCATTAAACCGCGTGGCTAGTCCACGACCATCGGATGATCTGACTGGAATCTACGGCTTAGATTAAGCGAAGACTCGACGAGGGCCGTTTGATTAACCTACTAAAATCGACGGTCAAGATTAGAAACTGAGACTTGATCTAGGCCGTTCACCCTCACTATCCTAAACGACGTTGCACTACCACTAAGCCAAACGGTGCCGTTTCAGCCTGTTTTAAATTTCTGATTTTAAAACATTTTTGGATATTCCTAATTACTAATCGGACGGCTACCGTTTATTGGACTCGATTAATCCTAGTCGTTGGATCTAGCCTGACTCAGCCTAACAGACTAACGGTCTATCCAGCTCAACACCCACGTGGACTAATCGCAACGTGACACATGGAACTTTGACCCGCTGACTACGCCACGTCAGCTTCATCTTCAACCTCCCGACTCTGATGGAGCGAACGGTCGAGCTTCTCCGGTGATGATCCTACGGTGGAATCTTGATAGAATCGAACGAGACTGACGCTAATCAACTCGCAATCGTCTCTAGTCCAACTTATCTAAGAATCAGAACATCCTATTCACAGAATCGCAAGCATCATGCCAAATGCCGAGTACGGCCATGGGAATTCAATCGCTCGGTTTACACCAAATCATGGTAATTCCATCACAGGATAGCATCGATCAATGTTCAGGAGACTTACCTCGAGCTCCGATTGAGCTCGCTCGGCCTAGATTTGGCTAGGCAAGAATGAACAGAGTTCGGCAATGGAGGTTGAATTGGAAGACTCGATTCGATGTGTTAAGACAAAATCAATGTAAAACAGGTACGCGAAGATGGTCAGTGATATCCAAGGAACGAAATGCACACACTAATTGCAAGAAAAAGCGTGAAATGGATGAGTCGCCATTGATGCACAGTGAAGAACTCAGAACTGCGCGTCACCTATTTTCGCGATCTCGCGTGGCACGGCCGGCAGCGATTGCTTCCTGGCGCTCTAGGCGAACTTCAGACGGTCTTCTTTGGCTTTGGTTTGGCCGGAGACGGCCCAACCAGCACCTTGCAGTCGAGCTCAAGTTCTCGACGACCAGGGGTCGGAGAACGAGCTATCTCTCACACTTTTTTTCTCTCTCTCGATTCAGTTTCTTCCCCTCGAACTGAATCCGCTAACCTCTTTAACCGAAAGCCTCTATAAGCTTTTATACCTGTTTTGAATTTTAGCGCCGAGCCGGGAACTGTGTACCGGCCTCAATTGCACGTGAGGTCACGTGCCTTTAGGTCCAATCGGCGTCGGGGACGATGGGCATCTTGTCCAATTCTGTTTTGTCCTCCGGCGGGTCTCATTCTGCGTGAATTTAGAACGAATTTGACCTGCACTTGGTAAATGTTGACTTTCGCAGGTCCGCAGCTTGACCAGCCGATTGGTCTCTCTTCCGGCGGCCATTGATCATCATTCCGATCCCAATCAACGGGGAATGACCTAAGGAACTAAACGCCCAACAATGCTTCTCCAATTATAGTCTATTGGTCGGTCAATTTTGTCATCAAAATCCGACCTTGACACTGTTCATCTGCGCAGGAATCTGAGGAAGAAGAAGACACTGTAGCGGACCGGTTCGACCGGCGGTCTGACCGGTCTGAACCGGTTCCGACTTACAATTTTCCAAATTAAACCCGAATTAATGGGAAATATTTGCAATTAGACCTCAGAATCGAATTCAGGGCATGAATTTTATCTAAAAATGTGGTTTTGCCGAAAATTTTACATCAATTTCTATAAAAACCCCACATTTTCATTTAATTACAAATCGGGAAATTGTGCAATTGAGGGTTCATAAGGTCAAATTGGACCAAATCACCAACGCCAATCGATTCCAAATTATGAAAACCATTAGACAGTATGTTTAAGCAATGATAGTCCTTGAATTGAAAGTAATTTCAAATATGCCCAATTTCAAGTACTAAAATGCAATTAAGTATGTAATTTTGTCAAATTCATGCAATTGAGCAATTTGTGCAAATAATTGGGCTAAATTGCAATAAGGAACAATTAGATTGGACGTCAAGATCCTAAAAAATGCCAAAATTACAAATTAAAAGACTCAATTTACATTTTTTTACCAAATTCAATCATATGTGTTACAAGGGAACACGTAAAATTGAATTTGATTTTGGACTTTTTGTGAGGTAAAAAGGACAAGGGATTTAAAATAAAAATATTGGCTATTTTTTCATATTTTTGTGACCTCAAATGCTATTTTTCTTGAGTTTTATAGTATTTTTCTAATTTCTGAAAATATTAAAAAATGCGAAAAATATGAAAAATTATTTTTTTTTGTCAAAAATAGTTCCTTAGGCTTGGTTAAGGCCACCAAAGTTGATTTTGTAATTTTTTGACTTTTTATGTATTTTTCATGATTTTTCTAAGAAATAACCACAAAAAGGCTTATCCAAAATTTAGGTGTCAACATCATGCACATCAATTGTTCGAAATTTGATGGCTTTTCATAGCGGACTAACCCTACCTTACAATACAAGACCATGCTTTGGCATACAATGTTTGCTTAATGAAAATTGCCGTGGTAATGTTTCGGACGAAATTGTAATAGAGTCTTCATCTTATGGACGAATTGTAATCATGTGTCAAACCTTTCAATTACTGAAATAAGGTCCTATGAAAATGGAAAAGTATAATTGAGCCTTACACCTTTTAGTGCGTGTAATCTAGTCATAGACCCTAAACTACAAAGTAGTGCAACAAAGAAATGCAATTTAAGGTTGCGGCATAGGCTTCGAGCACTATCTGGGCAAGTTTTGGGATTCTCCATGGAAAATGACTTGATTTTACGCAGGCTGTGGTTGATGACTTGATTGCACCAATCGGAATAATGACGATTGGATTGTATTCTTTGCAACGGTTTAAGATTTTTGCTGCGCTTTTTGCTGTTATATTGGTGTAGAGGGATTTCTTCTAGGTGGAGATTCAATTTTTTAAAGTACTGCACTTGAAATACCTTCAGATTTCTATATAGATAGCCTAAAAAACGGAGGAGGGGGATGATTTTAGCAAAGAGGAGGAGGAAAGCCTATCGTTTCTCAATCTTCGCAATAGCTACCCGTTCAAAGAGTCCGGCCCATTCACCGCATATGATGAAGAAGACACAGCCATTCCCCACCTTTTCTATCTTTTGGAATTTCTTTTCCGAGCATCTTTTGGCGTCTTTTCCCTTTGCCACACAGACTGATAATAAGAAGAAAATGAAGGATAGCTTCTTTTTGCTTCCTTTTCCCATTCTTTTCCCAGCATCTTTTTGCTTCTTTTCCCTTTGCCACATACAGGGTGAGAATCCAGGACTCCCGCGGAACAAAGCTCATGAAGACTGAAAAAGTAAGTCAAGAACTCATATGTTTAAAAAAAAAAAAACAACGGAGGAATTGTGAAGAAGGTGAAAAAGTGAAGGTCTTCATGGTCAAGGGCCCCTACATGACTAAGACAAGTTGATTGGAAAAGAGAGAGAGGGGCACACAAACACGAATTTTGGAGAAAACTGGGGCAAAAGAAAGATAAAGCTGATGTTGATTTTGTTGTTTATGAGGATTTCTTGTGTTCCTACATCCATGACCACGAGTGTTCTAGGGGTGAAGAAGACTTGGTGAGCAAAAAAAAAAAAAAAAAGAGAGGAAGACCCACACCAGTGAAGTGAGTTGAAGATTGTGGAAAACCAGGAGTCCAAAAACTTTCCCTAAAAATGTTTTTGAGTCTTAAAATTTTTTAAATAGAGTAATTAAGTCCTGTGATTTGTTAAATTAATATAACATGAGTATTTTTGTTAACTCCGTTCAATTTGAGTAACGAAAAATGCTCATGTGATATTTTTTTTATATTTTTTTCGAAGACACGAATGTGGTTGCTATGTCAGATATTTCATAGAAAAAGTTTTCAGATTTAGAAAAGAAGAAGAAAAGCTAAAAAGAAAAAATTAATAGTAAAATGTACAAAAAGAAGAACTGAGGGGCTAATCGAGCGAGACAAGGGCGGAGGGGTGTGGTGGTAGGATGCACATGTGAGTGAGTTGTGCTAAAGAGTTAAAAAGAAATCTCACATCTGAGAATCGAAGTGGTGTAGAGGAGTTAATATATCTATGTTGCCTCATAACTCATTAGCTTAAGCTTTTGGGTGAAGGTAGATTTGACTAGATATATTAACGGGCTAGAACATGGGCTCCCTCTTGGCGATCTCCCCAAGGTGAAAGTATCGGACTTCCGCTGCATGCTTCCAGCAAATGGTATCATAGCCGATGGTTGATGTCCCCCAAGCAGTTACTGAGCGGGCCCAAAGGTAGACTTCATGTTTATGAAGTTGGGCTATTCAACTTGAGATAAGTTGATGCAGAATGATACCTGAATTAAGAGGGAGTGGACCGGATCTAGCATTGAGCTCACATGTGAGAGTGAGATTGTTAGAATGCACGTGTGAGTGAGTTGTGTTAAAGAGTTAAAAAGAAATCCCACATCGGAGAATCGAAGTGGTGTAGAGCAGTTAATATATCCATGTTGGCCTATAACTCATTAACTTAAGCTTTTGAGTGAATGTGGGTTTGACTGGATATGTTAACGGGCTCGAACATGAGCTCTCTCTTGGCGATCTCCCCAAGGTGAAAGTATCGGACTTCCCCTGCGCGCTTCCAACATGTGGTTGAGGTTCAAAAGGACAAGCCGCCTCCCGCTACTTTGAACGGCCCTTGCTTGTGCGCTCGATGCAAGCGTGGGATCGTATGGTCGCTTGCTAGCTTTATCGATCTAGTTCTCCTTGGCAAAGTGCAGAGAATTGGCTTTTTGAGGTTACCTCCTTCTTCTTCTCTCTCTCTCTTAATATTAGGTTGTCGAACGGCACAAAATTGGATAGATAAACCGATTCAAGAGTGAATTAATGCACAAGATAATAGACTATGAACGAGTGCTCATCAACTTCAAATGTGCTCATGATGATCAAACAAGGAAACGAATGGAGAGTGGTGCGGAAAAAAGGAGGAAAAAAGGCGAAAAATCTTTAGCATTTACAAGAAACTTTACATAAAAGAAGATTTTGCAGAAGGAATGAAACATTTGATTGGAGAATTTCCATATGGTTCAGCATTCGCAAGAACCCTCGCATGAACCAAAGGTTGAGAGAGTCCTATCATGAGTTCATGAGCTCAGGTTTCTTGCTACGTCCTTTGATCAAAGGAGCATCGACAAAATCTAGAGAATTGCTAGGGGAAATTGTCCAAAAAGCTATAAATGTATTGCACTTTGACCAATTCTGTTCTAAACTTTTCAATTCAGCCAATTGAGACAATCTGGCCAAGTTTACCTAGATATGCTGATGTGACGTCGAGCGGCCTACGTGACACGGTCAGCGTTGACCTTTTGACAATATTAAATATTTGTATAAAAAATTGAATTTCTCGATATTTTTCATCTTTAATTTTATCTTTTTCTTTATTTCTTTTACTTTTTTTCTATCAAGTCCGGTGAGGGCTGGCCGACCCTCACCCATGGTCGAGGAGGTCCGTTGCTTTCTTAATTTTTGTCTGGAATGGTCTGAATAAACTTCCAAATTTCCCAATCAAACTGATAGAAAGAGGAAGAGATTTTATGTTGCAACCATTTGCGGACGTTGACCTTGACCGGGGCTCCTGGAAGGATGATGTTCCATGTATGGTTATAACCATCAATCTTGTTAAAAGTTTCGAGTGGGACATAACCTTTATCTGGCCCATCATGTTCAACACGGCGAGAACCCATGACTCACGAGGAACTAACCTCATGAGGACTGAAAAAGTAAGTCAATACCATATATGTTCACAAAAGAAGAAACGCTAGCGTAAAAGATGGAGGAAAATTGTAAAGAAGGTGAGAAAGGTTAAGGCCTTCATCGATCCAGTTCGTCTTGGCAAAGTGCAGAGAATTGGCTTTATGGGGCTGTCGAATTAGACATGGCCAAATTGGAACCGGACCCGGAACCGGCCCGGAACCGGCCCGTTGACCGGGTCCGCGGTTCCGAACCGGAACCGGACCTTCACGGGCCGGTTCCGGTTTCTTTTTTTTCGGAACCGGCCCGGAACCGGCGGTTCCGGGCCGGTTCCAAACCATTTAAAAAAAAAAAAAAAAAAAAAAAGGGCCCCGCCCCCTGAAAATTTCAGGGGACAGGGCCCCTCTTTTGGGGAAAGAGCCGAACGGCTCTTTCCCCACCCAAATGAATGGGCCCTGTCCCCTGAAATTCAGGGGACAGGGCCCCTCATTTGGGGAAAGAGCCGTTTGGGGGAGAGAGCCAACGGCTCTCTCCCAACGGCCTTCGGGCCGTTGCAATTTGCAACGGCCCGAAGGCCAAAAATAAAAAAAAAATTAAAAAAAAATAAAAAAAAAACTCTATAAATACATGTCAATCCTTATATATTTTTCTCACAATTTCTCTCAATTCTCTCTAATACTCTCAAGTCTCACAATCTCTCAAATTCTCTCAATCTGCTATTCTCTCTAAATTTGGTCTCAATTTTCGATCAATTTTCCCAAAAAATGGCAAGTGGAAGCAGAAATAATAGAAATGGAAAGAACTCGATGCCGATCGAGATGGGAGAATCCGATTATCCCGTTCATGAATATGATCCTCGTGAATACGTATGTTGGGAAGACGACGATGCTTCCAATCCCAACGTCGAGCACGCCCCAACGCAAGAAAGTCTTCGTCCTCGTGGTGTCGAAGAATCGTCGGTAGCGAAGGAGCCGGGACGAAAGAGCCGAGAATCCGATTTATGGCTACACTTTAACAAAGTGTGGAATGAAAATGAAGGCAAGTTTGATATAAGCTGTAATTATTGTCCGCAGACATACAAGCTTGGTAAAGGAGATGGCTATGGAACATTTCGTCGGCATGTGACGAAAAAACATCCAACGCAAGCGGGGATCGACACTAGCCAACAACAAATTCCTGGGTTTGTCAATCCTAACGTTCATCCTTTATTTCATTTCACTACTGCACTTTACAAAGAAACATTAGCTGAATATGTTGCCCTTGAGCATGCTCCGTTTAATACTGGTGAAAATCCTAATTTTAGATATTTGGTAAACACTGCGTTAGATGTGCTTGCCATGTTTTAAATTTATGTGTTCAAGATGGTTTACGAGTTCTTGCACCATCTCTTCAGCCAATAAATAATGCAATTAGATATTTGTGGAGTCGTCCCCATCTTATGAAAGAGTGGGGAAAATATTGTAAAAAAAATGGGAGAAGGGCAAGAAGGTTTCCAAAAGATATTCCGACTCGTTGGAATTCTACCTACGAGATGCTTTTACAAACTTTTGATTACAAAGATTTATTATGTTCCTTTATTTCGAATAATGTTCCCGACATTGCTTTGCTCCCGCAACATTGGAAAGTTTGCAAAAAAATTTTAGATTTTTTGAAGGTTTTTAATGATGCTACTAATATTTTATCTGGTGTTTATTATCCTACTACGCATTTATTTTTAATAGAGTGTATTAACATTGCTGGTATTTTTAATGAATGTGAAAATGATACTGAATTAGCTTCGAGTATTTTAGTAATGCGAGAAAAATGGTTGCATTATTACTTGAACATTCCTTTTGTCTATTTAGTTGGTATTGTTTTCGATCCACGTACTAAATTAGATGGTTTATTAGATCATTTGAATGATTATTATTATGAATGTTTACATTTGAATGAAGTAATAGATATTCATAGTATACAAGTAGATGTTAAAAAAGTTATAATAGAATTATATAATGAATTTTGTAATAAATATGGTTTAGGTGATAGTGGATGTGAATCTGTCCAGCCTAGTGTCTCACAAAACAATACAAGTATTTCACTTAGTAGAGGGTATAAAAGGTTCATGAGTAGGCAAAAAAAACAAAAAGGGACAACAGGTAGTATTTCCGAATTAGAAAACTATTTAACAATTTGTTTTGAGTTTAGTGATTCCGAACACAACGCAGCAGATTTCAAGATTCTTGAGTGGTGGAAGAACCATTCAATTCAATATCCAGTTCTCTCCCTCATTGCAAGACAAATATTAGCGACACCTTCTTCGACAGTGGCAGTTGAACAAGCATTTAGTGCTGGAGGATTAATTTTAGACTCTCGTCGTTCAAGATTAAATCTAGAAAGTGTGGAGTTTCAAGCTTGCGTCGATGATTGGACAAGGGCTAAGCTTCGACAACAAGAGTTGGATCGAGAACACGACTTCTTCAGTGATGATTGTGGAGATACCACCGCCACCACAACAACAGATAGCGACGATTGAGGATAAGGTAAGTTAGGGTTACCAAAGGTAAGAGAACTACATGGGCTTTGATTCTTCTATCCCCAAGAAGATATGTAGGCGCTTAATGATAATTCATTAAGTTCAAGCCCATTCCTCATTTTTTTTTACAATATACAATTTGATTATAAATTTTAATTAATAATTCATTAATTTATTTTATTATAAAATTGGTTTCGGAACCGGAACCGACCCGGAACCGTCCGGTACCGAACCGGAACCGGAACCGGAACCGGCCCGGAACCGGAACCGGAACCGGCCCGGAACCGGACGGTTCCGAACCGGAACCGGAACCGGTCCTTTATGGTCCGGTTCCTGAACCGGAACCGGCGGTTCCGTCGAACCGTGCACGTCTATGTCGAATGGCAACAATTTGGATAGATAAGACCGTTTCAAGAGTCAATTAACGCACAAGATAATAGAGTGTGAACGAGTACTGACCTACTTCAAATGTGCTCATGATGGTTAATACAATAAAACAGGGGAGGGTGGTGTGGAAAAAAGGATGAAAATTTTTAGCATTCACGAGAAACCTCACATAAAAAAATAGGTTTTGCAGAAGGGACGAAGCAGTTTGAAATATTTCCATATGGTTGAGCCTTCGCAAGAACCCTCACATGAACCAAAGAATGAGAGAGTCCTATCATTAGTTCGTGAGCTCGGGTTTCTTGCTATGTCCTTTGATCAAAGGAGTATCGGCCGAATCTAGAGAATTGCCGGAGAAAATTGTCTAAAAAGTCATAAATCTATTGCACATAGGCCAAATGAGTTCCAAACCTTTCGATTTTGCTAATTGAGTCTATCTGTCAATTTTTCCGAAAATTGTTGACATTGACATCGGACATCTTACGCAGCACGGCCGTTGCAAACGTGAACAATCTCTTAAAAAAATTTTGTTTCTTGATTTTCCTTTTCTCCCCCATATCAAGGATCATTTTTCATTAATTGAATTGGATAGGAATAACGAAATTGTTTAACTGTACCTAATTGGTAAGTTTTAAAATTTAACTGCACTATTTGAAAGTTTGAATACTCGATTGGACCGCATGGTCCTTGTATGGACATTACAATTGTACCTATATTAGAATCGAAGTGATAGGTTGGGGAATTCCGTTTGGTGCTGAGTACTTTTTGAATATGTAAGTACCTACCGATGAAACATTATCTATCCACGGAGAAAATCAATAGAGTTGTTGGAAATAATAGAGGTCTCAATGCTTGCCTAACAGTTTTTGAGTAAGTATGAGAATAACAGTATGTTGTGAGCCGCAAGTTCTATTGTGAGCCACCAGTTCTTAAAAGAGTAGATCTCACAATAATTTTTAATTAATTTTATTCATTTTTTATTTTTATTTTTTTGCTTTAAAAAATAGAGGCACTCAAAGACTATTATATAATTAATTTTCTTTCTTTCTTTTTTCTTCCGAACAAAAGGTAAATTGATTATAATAGCATGGCTTTTTTCTGCACCATAAGGCAAAATCTGGAGGTCCTGCGCTTTCTTAATTTTTGTCCGAAATGGTCTGAATTAAATTTCCAAGATTTCCCATTCAAACTGAGTGAAAGAGGAAAATATTTAATGTTGCAACAAGGCCACATTTGCAGACATTGACCTTGACTTGGGCATCAGGAAGGATCCCTCCATCTATAAATATGTCAGAAATCTTGTTAAAAATATGTAGACCTTCAACATCTCATCTCACAAAAACCAAACCATCCAGTCCAAAATCATGGTTTCCTCCTCACTGCCGTCCAGCCAGCCTCCTTTAGGCGGCGTCATCGCCGTCTTCTTCTTCTTGCTCTTCTTGGTTGGCACCACTTCACTTCATGGTGCTGGTGTTTCTGCTTCCTCCTCTTCTCTTTTTTCTATCAATGCAATTGAGAAGAAGGATGCAGCAGAGGCTCTCCTGAATTGGAAATCCACTCTTGACAACCATAGCCAATCTCTCCTCTCTTCATGGCACGGCCACAATCCATGCCGCTTTACCGGCGTCGCTTGCAACAACTACGGAGCTGTTGCCCATCTAAATCTTTCCCATCTTGGTTTGAGAGGAACTTTAGACGGCCTTGTCTTCTCGAGCTTAACCAGCATGGGTAGCTTTGAACTTGGCAACAACTTGATCTATGGCTCCATCCCTTTGAGCATCGGTAACCTTTCCAAACTCTGCTCTCTTGATCTTTGTGGCAATGAACTGTCCGGAGACATCCCTCCAAGTATAGGTATGCTAGAGAGTCTTCATTCTTTATCCCTATGTGCAAACAACCTGAGTGGGCACATCCCCCATGAGATTGGTCGGTTGCATTCTCTTTTGAAACTTGATTTTTCCAGAAATAATTTCACCGGTTCTATCCCTGCTTCACTAGGGAACTTGAGCAGCTTGATTTATCTTTATCTGTGGGAAAATCGACTTTCGGGGCCTATTCCTACTTCTGTTGGAAACTTAGGCAATTTAACCGAATTCGGCATTTCACAAAATAACTTCTTTGGTTCCATTCCAAGAGAGATAAGTGGCTTGAGGAATTTGAAGTCTCTTCACTTGTGGCAAAATGGACTTTCGGGACCCATACCATCAGAAATCGAGAGGCTCACTTCTCTTAATGAGCTTGATTTGTCATCCAATAATCTCACCGGCTCAATTCCTCATTCCATCGCAAACTTGACAAGTCTATCTGTTCTTAACCTCTTCCAAAATAATTTGGCCGGTCCAATTCCTGCTTCTCTTGGAAAATTGGGCAACTTAACCAAATTAGCCATTTCCAATAATTCCTTTTCCGGTTCCATTCCACAAGAAATATGCAACTTGAAAAGTTTGAAGGTTCTTTACTTATGGGGAAATAGATTGTCAGGATCCATTCCTTCAGAAATTGGGAGGCTCACTTCTCTTAATGAGCTTGATTTGTCATCCAATAATCTCACCGGCTCAATTCCTCATTCCATCGCAAACTTGACAAGTCTATCTATTCTTAACCTCTTCCAAAATAATTTGGCCGGTCCAATTCCTGCTTCTCTTGGAAAATTGGGCAACTTAACCAAATTAGCCATTTCCAATAATTCCTTTTCCGGTTCCATTCCACAAGAAATATGCAACTTGAAAAGTTTGAAGGTTCTTTACTTATGGGGAAATAGATTGTCAGGATCCATTCCTTCAAAAATAGGATCCATACCTCTCGAAATATTGGATTTGTCAAAGAATGATTTGAGTGGGCACATCCCTTGGGACATTGGACGGTTGAATTCTCTTTCGAGACTTGATTTTTCAAGAAACCATTTCATCGGTCCCATGCCTCCTTCACTAGGGAACTTGAGCAGCTTGATTTATCTTTATCTGTGGGAAAATCGACTTTCGGGGCCTATTCCTACTTCTGTTGGAAACTTAGGCAATTTAACCGATTTCAGCATTTCACAAAATAACTTCTTTGGTTCCATTCCACAAGAAATATGCAACTTGAAAAGTTTGAAGGTTCTTAACTTGTGGGGAAATAGATTGTCAGGATCCATTCCTTCGGAAATTGGGAGGCTCACTTCTCTTAATGGGCTTGATTTGTCATCCAATAATCTCACCGGCTCAATTCCTCATTCCATCGCAAACTTGACAAGTCTATCTATTCTTAACCTCTTCCAAAATAAATTGGCCGGTCCAATTCCTGCTTCTCTTGGAAAATTGGGCAACTTAACCAAATTAGACATTTCCAATAATTCCTTTTCCGGTTCCATTCCACAAGAAATATGCAACTTGAAAAGTTTGAAGGTTCTTTACTTATGGGGAAATAGATTGTCAGGATCCATTCCTTCAGAAATTGGGAGGCTCACTTCTCTTGTTGAGTTTGATTTGTCATGGAATAGTTTCACCGGCTCAATTCCTCATTCCATTGAAAACTTGACCAGATTATCTGCTCTTAACCTATTCCAAAACAATTTGACTGGTTCAATTCCCCTTTCTCTCGGAAAATTGGGTAACCTGACCAAATTAGTCATTTCAAAGAATGCTCTTTCTGGTTCCATTCCACATGAAATATGCAACTTGAGGAGCTTGAAATCACTCAAACTATGGAAAAATAAATTGTCAGGATCTATTCCTTCAGAAATTGGGAGTTTGGTATCTCTCCAAATATTGGATTTTTCAGAGAATGATTTGACCGGTCCAATTCCATTGTCTCTCCAAAACTTGAGCGGCCTAAATTTATTGAAGCTCTCGTCAAATCATCTTTCAGGCTCGATTCCACATGAGTTGGGAAAATTGACATCTCTCACAATATTAGATGTACGGGATAACAAGCTGACCGGTTCAATCCCTGCATCAGTTGGAAGCCTGCCCAATCTATCATTCTTAGTCCTTGGTGCCAACAAATTCTTTGGCTCCTTGCCTCATGAATTTAATAAGTTAACCCATTTGAGTCAATTGGATCTATCTAATAATGAACTAGAGGGGGAGCTGCCAAAAGATGTATGCCTTGGGAGGTCATTGCGGTATTTCTCCATCTTCAATAATTATTTCACAGGTCCCATCCCAGCAACCTTAAAGAACTGTACCACATTAATTAGATTGAGGCTAGAAGGAAACCAACTTATGGGAAACATAACCGAAGCTTTTGGAATATATCCCCATCTGTATTATATGGACTTGAGCCATAATCATTTGAACGGTGAACTTTTGTTAAAATGGGAGTATTGTCGTAATTTGACGAACTTAAGGATATCAAACAACAACATTTCTGGTGAGGTACCAGCAATATTTGGAAGGATGGCTCAGTTACAGCTATTGGACCTTTCTTCAAATAAATTAAGTGGAGAGATTCCAAGGGAATTGGGAAACATGTCGATGTTGTTAGAACTTGATTTAAGCAGCAACTAGATCATGGGAAATGTCCCTACTGAGATTAGACTTTTATCCCATCTAGCATATCTAAACCTGGCATCAAACAATTTAAGCGGATTGCTATTGGTGCCATTAGGCTCATGCAAAAGCTTGTTGAGCTTGAACTTGAGCGGAAACAAATTTCAGGGAAGCATTCCTCTTGAGATAGGCAACTTAATATTCCTTGAGGTTCTTGACATGAGTCATAATTTGTTGATCGGAAATATACAAGGAGAGCTTGGAAAGCTGAGAATGCTGCAAGTTCTAAATATCTCCCACAACAGTCTCTCCGGTACTATTCCACATATTTTCAATGATATGTTAGCCTTGACTTCTATTAATGTATCTTACAATGACCTGGAAGGTCCTCTCCCCAATGTCAAGGCTTTCAATGAGGCTCCATTTGAGGCAATTCAGCATAACCGAGGGCTCTGTGGAAGTGTTGTTGGTTTACCCAAATGCAATTTTATCGAGAACAAGAAACGCAACCGATACGTTGGAGCTAGAATCACAATTACCCTCATTATCTCATTCTTGGTGTTTATGTTTCTCTCTTGCACCTTGATCGTTTTTGTAATCATCAATCATCGTCGAAGACGGAATATCAAGGGAGAAAACTATGAACGGGAAAATGATTTGGATTTTATCCGTATTTTGAGCTATGATGGCAAAGTTTTCTATGATCGGATCCTTCAGGTCACAGAAGGATTTGACTCCAAGTACTATGTGGGTGAAGGAGCATATGGAGTTGTCTATAAAGCCGAGATATCAGAAGGCCAAACGGTTGCTGTTAAGCACATCTCTTCATCCCAGGAAGATAGTGAGATTTTTGATTTGACACAATTTGAAAGGGAAATTCAAGCCTTAACAAACTTACGCCATCGCAACATCGTGAGGTTTCATGGATTCTGCTCTCATGTTCAACGCTGTTTTTTGGTATATGAGTACATGGAAAGAGGAAGCTTGAGAGCAACTTTGAACAATGATGAAAGAGCAAAAGAATTCCAATGGCACAAGAGGATTATCATGGTCCGAGGAGTTGCCGATGCATTGTCCTATATGCATCACGAGTGTTCACCTCCGTTGATTCATCGAGACTTGACTAGTAACAATATTCTATTGGATAGCGATTATGAGGCTCATGTTTCCGATTTTGGCACTGCAAGGCTATTGAAGCCTGATTCATCAAACTGGACTGCTGTTGCTGGCACCATTGGGTACATTGCTCCAGGTACTTCGTAATTTTTTCTATTTTAATGTGCATTCAGTGTCAAACGCCCCTTTTGTAATTGAACTTTCACTAGGTTCTTTGGTTATTTAATCTTCTTATGGAAATTAGTTTACTAATTTAGAGCCTTCAAGTTCAGTGTCGACAACAAAGCTTTTCGAAGATTTTTCAAGTTTAGTGTCTGGTAACAAAGCTTTTCAATTTCCCTGACAAGGAAGAATCGGCAAATGATTAAAAAAAAACATCATGATTGATTCATTTCAAGGATATTAAGTTCGTGATACCTAAATGACATCGTACTTTAAACGTCAAACAAAATCCTCTGAACTTGGTCGAAGAATAAACTTCAATGCTCAAATAGTTTTTGTAAGTGTAAATTAAGTAGAAATTCGTACTTGTAATTGTCAATATGAATACAGCCTGTGGTAAAGGTTATATAAAAGTTAGGATTTCTTCACTTGCAGAGCTGGCCTATTCTACAATTCCCACCGAAAAGTGTGATGTGTATAGCTTTGGAGTTGTCGCATTAGAGACAATCATGGGAAAGCATCCTGGAGATCATGTCTCTCAGAAATGTTCATCGTCTGCCCAAACTGCGTCATTGATGATGTTGAAGGATGTACTGGATCAACGTCTCTCGACTTCTAGACTTGGTTTTCGAGATGCGGAAGACGTGGTCTTGATTGCAAAGTTAGCGTTCGCGTGCTTGCAAGCCGATCCGCGGCTTCGACCGACTATGAGACAAGTCTCGCGTGAGCTTCATGTGCAAGCACCCTTAGAAATGCCACTCTCTACGGTCAACTTAGAGCAACTTCGTGATCTTAATGTCAGGGAATTGGGAGCATTCACAATAGACGGTAAGATTTGAAGTTACTTTTCTTGTGTTATTTTGTTTGTTTCATAATAATGATGACAATGGTCCTTTGAATATCATTTTAGTTCTTGCTCGTCCCAACCATGTGATTTATGATTTTCACTGCAGAGCCAGCTTCCCTTTGAACGTTAGAGGAATAGTGTGATATCTACTGTTTGGAATCGTGGCATCCTAAATAGTAATGCGAAAGCTTCCGGGGTGATCTCATTGTACTATTATTTCCAACTTTTTGCAGAGCAATGAGGAAGCAAATCTGCAAAATGCTTCGAATCGACATCTATTGCCTTCTTTTAATCGAGATGTAAAGCAAGTGTGGTTTTCGCTTCCGGAAGAGATAGTGATAGTAGCTATGTGTGAATTATTATCGAAGTGTACAGTCGTACTTGAACTTTTCAATTAGTTCATTAAAATCACTTCTGAGCAATGTGTTAGGAAATTATATTTGATTTTGAAGGAAACAAAACTCACATATTTTTTTAAAAAGACTTTGATTTATACTTTGATAATTTACTAATAAATATATCTCTATGCCTTTTGTATGTAATGTGCTTAATGCTTTTGTTTTGATAGAAATAGGCAGATTTCGTGACAAAGGCAGGCTAATACGAGAATAATGACGAGATATATTTTGATCTTTGATTTATCCTCATTGTTTAATCTATCTTATTCTTGATTAACTTAGCAGATTTAATTTCCTCACTAACGGTCAATTATTTTGTTAGGATTGCGTTTCTAAGTTAAATTGATCAACCAGCAATCACAAAGATATTCTCATTACTTTCCATATGAGGACTCTTGATTGATTGGCAATCACTTTGAGATAATTTCTTTTATTAGAAGCTTGATTTATGGAGTTAATGATTTGATTGTATGAGCGAGCAAATCTTCTCAAATTTCTGATTGTTCTTCCCTCAAAGACTCGTGATCTTTATTCAACAATCAACCAACTGCTAGTTTTGGAGATTGATCATCGGGTGATTCTGTCTAGCGGGAAGCTTGGAAGAAGATGAGTATACAAAGAGCACTAAGTTCGAAAAGAAGGAGGAGCGATCAAGAGTTCAACACTCATATAGTGAGGGAGCTTTATCTGTTTCAATTATTTATTCGTGCTTAAAGTGAGAGCTTGTAAGATGTGTTATACAGAGTGAAGTGTGAAGAGTGGGATAGCTTTGGTAGAGGTAGAGCTCGCTTCTATTGAAAGTGCTTGTGGTCAAGCAATTACATCTTTATGTAATCTGACTTGATTACTTAGTGAAATCCAGCCAGTAGGCTGTTAGTGCGGGAGAGTGGACGTAGGCTTTCTAAAGCTGAACCACTATAATCTTGTGTGCATTGCCTTCTTCTCTATACTCGCATCTATTTATTGTCCAGTAGAAGCACCGTGTGACTCTGCTAATACATGTGACTCTATCAAACTCGATATTTCAATTCCGCTTTATTTATCGAAATTTGATTAAATACATCTATTCATCCCCTCTAGGTGTATAGCATAGCCAAGGACAACAATTGGTATCAAAGCCTAAGGCTTGTTATTTGAAGAGTATACTTCTAAGCTAACGATCTTAAATGGCTAGCATTCTTGGAGCAGGTATTTTGGAAGGCCAAAGCAACACTCGACCTCTATACTTTGATAGAAAAAACTACAACATCTGGAATAACAAGATGGAAGCATTCATCAAATCTACAGATCCACTAATGTGGGATGTCGTACAAAAAGGAGCAAATCCTACAACATCTTCGCCCAAAGAAAATGGCAAAGAGGAACCGAAGCCTAATGTCACAGAAATCTCCAAAAGAGAGACTTTGGATTCAAAAGCAATTTATTCATTCTATTGTGCTTTATCTCCATCTCAATATAATCGTATTTGCTCATGTAAAATAGCAAAGAAAATTTGAAAAAATTTGCAGGTTACTAATAAAGGGATTGATAGAGTCAAGGAGACGAAGACAAATAATATTCTAAAAAAATATGAATCTTTTAAAATGAAACCTAACGAATCTGTCTCTAATATGATCAACGGGTTTACAGATATCGTGAATGGATTAACCTACTACGGCAAGCAAATCTCTCGAACTGAGAGTCAACAAAATTCTAAGAGGATTGACAAAGGAATATAGAAATATCAAGACTACCATTCGGGAGACCTCAAGGATCTCGCTTCTAACTGTTGATGAACTTGTGGGAACATTGACATCTTGTCGTGACCCTCTCGAGCGCCCGCCTCCGGCGTGGCTCTCGAGGGCTAATGGGCCGCCCGATATCGCTAGATCGGACGCAGGCCTCTCCCAAGGTCCATTACCCAAATCGCAATAGCTGGATATACGTGGTCGACCTTCGGTGTGGTCTGGTAACATGTGATATGTGTAATGCCAAGGAGTTGCCACAGATCGTTTCGTGGAGGTACCCTATCGAATAGTTGGGAGCCATATATTCGATTCTGCGAAAACTAGAAAAGTGGGATCACGGAATTTGTTATGCCAACTGTCAGAGTTGACGCCCTTTCGGCACCTAAGTTGAATGATTTATCTAATCCTAAGATTCATGCAGATGAGTAGGGTACAAACCTAAATCTAGGATTTCATGCAGATAGGAGTGGCTACCCTATCACTCACAATCAGTAAAAATAAATGCGCAAATCAAGGATCCAAAACATGCGGATAAATCACATGAAAGCAGCGTGTCATCCCTAGTAAGGCCCTATCAGCCCAGAGAAGTATCAATCAAAGATTAGGAATGGTCTTGACACGATTCGCCCATGAGGGGCAAAGTCGTAATTTCGAGAAATTTGGGGACAATTTGCCCTAAAGGGGAAATTGTCATTTCAGATGAAATGAGTAGTCAAAAGATGGTGGAAATAGAATTGGCGATCAAGCCAATCAATTTTCTATTTTTCTGGAATTTCCAGAATTTTTCTGGAATTTAAAAGTGATTTTACCCTTGGATGGGTAAAATCGTCATTTTGGGCGAAGACGAGAATTGAAAATCTCAAACATTAGGATTGGTCGACCACCTGATCCAAACCCTAAGTTTAAGCAATTTTGAAGACTCGATTTTGGAATAGGGGCGACGATTTACCCTTTGAGGGGTAAAATCGTCATTTTAAAGAAAAGACAGAACTAGAGAACCTAAGTAGAAGGATCGGTCACCTAACTGACCCTAATCCTTAACTTAGCATCCTCGACCCATCTTGTGTACAAGGCTGAGGCAACTTACCTCTAAAGGGTAAAGTCGTCAATTCTCGGAAGAACGGATAAGAAACCCCAAAAATGGGATTGATCAATTGTCTGTGGTCAATCCTCAATTTTTGGGGATTTCTGGAGTGTCTAGGATTTTTTTTTTATAATTTTCCTATATTTTTTTGGGATTTTCTAGGATTTTCTAGCATTTTTTAGGATTTTCTAGAATTTTTCTAATTTTGTTTTTTATTTTTTAAATCATTTTTCGATTTTTTATTTAAAAAATGTGATTCGGACCGGGTCGGAACCCAGCCCATACCCGGACTCGGGTGACCCAGCCACCAAAACGACGTCGTCCCGCCTTTTTTTATTTTTCTATTTTTCGGATTTAATCCGACGGTTCCTATTGAACTACGTGGCTATTCCACGGCCACTGGATCTATTGACCAAAACTAACGGCTCAGATCGAAAGCCAACTATTCCCTAGCCGTTAGATCTGATTACCTAAACCTACGGCCATGATTAGAACCCAAAACTTGATCTAGACCGTCCACCCTCACTAACCTAAACGACGTCGCTTGACCACTAACCTAAACGGCACCGTTTCAACTTGTTTTAATTTTCTAATTTTAAAACTATTTTCGGATATTCCTAATTATCAATCGGACGGTCATTATAAATTGGACTCGATTAACCTAGACCGTCTGATCTAAGCTGACTCATCCTAACAAACTAACGGTCGAACCAACTCAGCATCCACGTGGACCAATCACATGTTGCCACCTAGACCTTTGACTCGTTGACCAACCACGTGTGTGTCGTCTTCAACCTCTCGACTACGATTACATGGACGGCTGAAAACCTCCGACGACGATCCAACAGCGAAACCTCGACAAAATTACACAAGACCGGCACCAATCGACTCGCAACGATCTCTAGTTTAACATATCTAAGAATCATGGCATCTAATTCACGAAATCGCGAGTATCATGCAAAATGCCGAGTATAGCCATGGAAGTTCGATCGCACGATTTACTCCAAACCATGGCAATTCAATCACAGAATAACATCAATAGAGGTTCAGAAGACTTGCCTCGCGCTCCGATTGAGCCTGCTTGGCCTAGATTAGGCTAGGCGAGAATGAACAGTGTTCGGCGATGAAGGTTAGATTTGAAGAGTCGATTCGATGTATTAAGACAAAACCGATGCAAAACAGATATGCGACGATAGTCAGTGATGTCTAGGGAACAAAACGCACACTCTAAATGCGAGAATGAACAAGAGATACGTGAATCGCCATTGATGCACAATGAGAAGCTTAGAAACGCATCTCACCTGTTTCCGCGGTTTCAGGCGGCGCGGCCGGTGGCGATTGCTTCCTAGAGTTCCAAGCGAGCTTCCTGCAACCTTCTTTGGCTTCGATTGGTCGTAGATGGCCCAACCAGTGCCCTCCAATTTCGAGCTCCAACCCTCGACAATAGCGATGGAGGGTGAGTTCTCTCTCCTCCATTCTCCCTCTCTCTCGATTCTGTCTTCCACCCCTCAACTGAATCAACTAACTCCCTCTTCTAGAAGGATCAATTGGCTCTTATAACTGTTTGAAATTTTGGCGCCGAACGGGGGGTTGAGCCGGTGACCTTCGCACGTGCAATCACATGCGAAATGGTTACCGGATACTAGTGAACGTCCGGGACGAATTGGCCAATAATTCTGGTCACCCGATAATGCTAATTTCACTCGAATTCCACCTGCATTTGGTCCTGCGTTTGGTTTGAAAACGGTCGGTGGGTATTTGGCCTTCGCCGGTGCTGCTCCGACGGACCCAGACCGTCGAACTGGTCTTGATCGACGGAGAGCTTCTTGGCCAATAAAACGCCTCCATCAATTTTACCAATTAAAGCCGATTGGTGGTCCAATTTTTCAATTGAAATTCACCTTCCAAACCTGCAATTGGCGTGGGAAGTATTGGGGAAGAAGACACTGTAGCGGACCGGTTCGATCGGTCCGATCGGGCGGTCTGACCGATCCGAACCGGTTTCGATTTAAAATTTTCAAATTAAACCCAAATTGATGGGGAATATTTGCAATTAAACCTCAGAATCGAACTTAGGGCATGAATTTTATCTAAAAAAGTGATTTTGCCCAAAAGTTCACATCAATTTCTATGAAAACCCCAAATTTTTATTTAATTGCAAATTGAAAAATTATGCAATTGAGGGCTCAAACGGTCAAATTGGACTAGACCACCCATGCTAATCTATTCAAAATGATGAAAAGCATTGGGTAGTGACTTCAATTTGCAATGATAGTCCCCGAATTGAAAGTAATTTCAAATATGCCTAAATTCAAGGACTAAAATGCAATTAAGTGTGTAATTTTGCCCAATTCATGCAATTGAGTATTTTTTACAAATATTTGGGCTAAATTGCAATAAGAGACAATTAGATAGAATGTCAAGATCCTAGAAAATGCCAAAGTTGCAATTTAAAAGACTCAGTTGACATTTTTTTACTAAATTCAATCATATGTGTAATAAAGGAACACATAAAAATGAATTTGAATTGGGACTTTTTATGAGGTCAAAAAGAAAAAGGATTTAAAATAAAAATATTAACTTTTTTTTCATATTTTTGTGACCTCGAATGCTATTTTTCTTGAATTTTCAAGTATTTCCCTATTTTCTAAAAATATTAAAAAATACGAAAAATATGAAAAATTATTTTTTTTGTCAAAAATGGTTCCTTAGGCTTGGCCAAGACCACCAAAGTTGATTTTGTAATTTTTTGACTTTTATGAATTTTTTTATAAATTTTCTAAGATTAAGCTAAAAAAGGCCGATCCAAAATTATGTGTCAATAGCTGCCCCTCTTTGAGAGAAATCTCGCGAGAGGTTTCTCTCAAAGATAGGTGACACCTAAGTCTAGATCGACTCTACTGGGGGATAGAAAAATGAATCTTGACATCCAATTTCTCTTGTCTCGCTTGTGAATACTTTATTTTATCTCTGCCAATGTGAAAGAGAGAGAGAGAGGTGGAATAGAGATGTTTACCTGTCACTCACCTGTCTAATGCTGTGCGGCATGCGCGGTGTATAGCGGATTCAAGTGAATGCATAGGGACTCGTCTCTTGAGTATCCTAGGGCGGTTAAACTCTAGCCCATATGGTAGGCCAAACCAAAGTGGTATTCCTATTTGATAGGAACCTAAGGATGACGCACCCGTTCTTTAGGGATTGTCAAAATATTTTGATCCGTATGGTGGATCAAACCATGAATAGGACTCCTATCTATCAAGAACATACGGATGACGCACCAGTTCTGTAGGGATTGTCGAAAATTTTGATCAGTCAGGGGAATCGGGCCGTGAGTAGGACTCCTTTCTGCTAGGAACCTATGGATGACGCACCCGTTCTGTAGGGATTGCCGAAAATTTTGATCCGTCAGGGGGCTCAGGCCGTGAATATGACTCCTTTCTACTAGGAACCTATGGATAATGCACCCATTCTGTAGGGATTGTCGAAAATTTTGATCCGTCAGGGGGATCAGACCATGAATAGGACTCCTTTCTGCTAGGAACCTATGGATGACGCACACGTTCTGTAGGGATTGTCGATAGCTAAGCCGACCCTACATCTCGAGGAATCAACGAGGGTTTAGACAAACGAGGTGTATTTAACTTTTGGGCTTGCCAAATGAGCTATTCTGGTTTTAGGGATTACCTAGAACCCTACAGAAAGCTGGTTTCGAAAATTGTCCTTTTTGTCATGCAAGGCTTTAATCTGGGATTTGGGGACTCCAGACATGCTGTAGAAAGTTCAAACCTACAAAAACTTTTATAACATTATTCCGGGATTTAGGGGTTACCTGAAATCTCACATAAGAAAAGTTCTGAAGCTCTTCATCATGGAGCAAAGTGTACTTCTTGGACCTGGGGGCTGCCATGAGTCTCATAGAAGTTTAGACTTGAGGGTTCATTCCTCATTTGAAAAAGATATCAGTCATCTCGAGGCAATGATAATTATAGTGCAAGCAAAGCTTTTCTTTGACCTATATAATTATGCAAAACGACTTAGGACGCTGGAGGTTATCCAAGACATCTTAAAGTATGCAAAGATGATCAAGAATCCTTGTGAGGAAAATCTTAGATCAAACAATTTGAAATTTCCAACCAAAGCTTGCTTTTAAGCATTCTATTGGAACGTCTCCGTCAAAAAAGGCTTCTTACCAACTCTTTGACTTTGGTCTTTGCATAATAGAAGCACTCGAATTTCCTAATAACCTATACCTAGGTTTTCGGAGCCATTAGCAGCGCATACATTTCGATCAATCGGGAGGTCTTTACGGGACCGTAACATTAGGCTTGGACATGGTTTCCAAGGGGGACTCAATCTCTGAGTCAGGTCTTTTTGAACGAGAAATTTTCTTCATCTGCTCCGGGTCTACAACTCAAGAACTCTGCAAAAATGAGAGAGAAATAATCTTGCTCATACCTCTTCGAGCTAAGGTATATATCAACCTAGGCGTCTTAGTCGGAAAAGACCGCAAAGGTTGTAACGTTGGTAGGATTGTGGACCGAAAAATGCTTGTTTTTGGCCCAGAATCACGAAGGGTTTGACATTGGTGATCATTGCCGATCAGCGCTCTGTTCCGCCCCGGATTGATCATTCTTCAAAGGACGCCTTTAGTCTTCTTGCTATTACGGGTCTTGAGAATGAGTCTGTCTTTTGAAAGACATTGCTCGCCGTTTTGGCAGTTGGCTACAATTCCGTTTGAAGGGTAGCCTCTTATTACACAAGTCTTGAAGGTTCTTCTTCATCTTGAAATTTGTTGGGGAGGTTGAAATATCCCGTAATCCCTTGATATCCCCAAAATTCTACCTTATGATCCTCCAGCATTTTAGTGGAGATCAGCCCTGTTCTTGTCAGGCTTTTGATTTCTTTACTAATACATGAGGATTCTGCTTTTTCTCTTTTTCGATCCCGCCTTTTCCTTGTCTTTTCCCAAGAACTAGGATCTTTGATCGTTCTTTGAGGTACGTGACTTGAGTCCCATTCTACCTTGAATACCTCACTTTCTGAGACTTGCATGTAACTCCTATTTTTTGAGCTTTCATGTCCACCGGTGCCTTGGTCATCCTTTCCCTGGGACTGTACAATGATCACCAACGAGGGTGTATGAAAATGTGTAGGCTCAAATTGGTTATACAATGGATATAAGTGTGTAGGGTAGAGAAATGAACATCTCTCCGTCATCATAGGTGCTTGGATCAATACATATCAACACACGAAGATTGATGTTAGTCCGAGCAAAAAGATTTCTAACCATTTACCTGTTCAAGCCACTGGGCAGCTGCTGTGTAACCCCAATGCGGGGCGGCTCTTGACAGTGTTTAGAAATGAAAACCGCCGTTCAAAGGGTTTGTCAATGATTACCTGTAGTGTTTATGGATAATAATGAATGCCTCCATCATCCCAATCCATGCAATCGATGCGAAAGGCCCTTACATCCTCAAGTTCAGACTTTTCTATCCTCATACCTCTATCATCTCTCGAGTGTGTATAGAACGTGTTTGGATTAGTTTGCCTTTCATCTGGAGGAACATCTCTGCTAGATAGTCTAAGCAAGCCGTGCTTTGAAAAAAATCACTTTGTTTTTCTCCAGGTATTTTACTCCACAGGGTCTTTTAATGATGCATCATGTTTACTTTGACCATGCTTGGACAACCTCCGATTTCAACAGGTATGCAATAAGTGTCAGGAATTCATTTTTCGAAAACGAGGTGTATTCCTAAGTTCGACCATATGATTGTTCATTCTCTTGATCCTTTTATCTTACAGGGGGTGAGAGACTTTACAGTGTTTCTCCTTTGTTGTCTCCTGTTTTCATCAAGTATTCCTGCAAGTAAAATAGAATAGACATTCCTGTGAGTGAAAGATGGTTTAATCCTAGATTGAACAGATACATATCACGTGGTTCTTGATGTCGAGGACTTTTCTGTCTAGGGTTCCATCCGATTTTGAGTCTACTTCTTGGAACCCTGCAAAATTGAACACATGCTAATGTATGCATGGATGCATGATATGCTTATGTAATGACTGCCAAGGCGACTTGGATGGTTTCGGGACAAGCCACATAATCAATATCTGATTTTATTTCAAGGATAGTATTTCTTCACAGCATCTGAATTTACAAGATGCCTTAATTCTTCTCCTTCAGAATTTACAAGAATTAACGCTCCTCCTGTGAGAATTTTCTTGACAATATAAGGACCTTCATAATTCGGGGTAAACTAGCCTCCCGGATGGACAGCATTCGGTAAAGTCTTCTTTACCACCAGGTCATTCATCTCAAAACTTCTGGCTCTAACTTTCCGATTAAATGACTTGGCCACCCTCTTCTGGTAACCCTGACCATGACAGATTGCTCTAAGACGTTTCCCGTCTATCAAATTCAACTGTTCACATCTATGTTTGAAATACTATGTCTCGGAGAATTTAGCCTCTGATAAGATTCTCAAAGAAGGAATCTTAACCTCCACTGGCAGGACAGCGTCCATCCCATATACCAGAGCATAAGGAGTTGCCCCTGTAGAAGTTCTGATTGAAGTTCGATATGCCATTAAGGCGAAGGGTAGCCTTTCATGCCAATCCCTATAATTTTCTGCAGCCTTAGCCATGATCTTTTTAATATTCTTGTTAGCCGCTTCTACTGCCCCATTCATTTGCGGGCGATAAGGGGAAGAATTAAGATGTCGAATACCAAAGCGATTCAGCAGGTCATCGATAATCTTGTTGTTCAGGTTGGACCCATTATATGTGATGATCGCTTGAGAGGTACCATATCGAGAGATTATGACTCTCTTAATAAACCTTGCCACATTCCTTGCGGTGACATTCTTGTAAGAATTGGCCTCTATCTACTTTGTGAAGTAATCAATCGTCACCAGGATGAAGCGATGACCATTTGAAGTCGTCGAATTGATAGGCCCTATCATGTCTATCCCCCACATAGAAAAAGGCCAGACTTCGGACATTTGATGAAGTTCGTTCGGGGGCGCATGAATCTTATCGCCATATACTTGGCACTAGTGGCATGACCGGACATGTTGACAACAGTCTGATTCGATGGTCATCCAATAATAGCCAAGCCGCATGATTTTCTTAGCGAGGAGGTGGTCGTTCATATGTGGCCCATATATACCTTCATGGATCTCCTTCATGAGAACATTTGTTTCTTTAGCATCTACGCACCTTAACAAAGTGGAATCAAAAGACCTTTTGTACAAAACTTATCCACTGAGGAAGAACTTGCTGGCCATCCTGGCTATGTATCTCCGGTCTCCTGCCTGACACCCTTTAGGAAACTCCCTCTTTAAGAGATAATTCTTGATATCATAGTACCATGGCTCTCCATCAAATTCTTCTTCTATCATCATACAATAAGCCGATTTTTCAACTATGCCGATCCTTAGCAGTTCTATTTCTAACCTATCAGTTATTTGCAACATCGAGACCAGTGTCGCTAGTGCGTCTGCAAATTGGTTATGAGATCTTGGTAGGTATTCAAATGGCACCTCTTCGAACTTAAGTGTCAACTTTTCAAGATATTCATGATAGGGGATAAGTTTCGCGTCCTTTGTTTTCCACTCCCCTTGGTCTGTAAAATGATGAGCATGGAATCTCCACAAACTTGCAGCCTAGGCATTTCCATGGAGATGGCCAATCGTAAGCATAGAATACACGCCTCGTATTTTGAGATATTGTTGGTGCAAGGGAAAGTCATCTTTGATGCAACATGATAATGTTGACCATCAGGGGATATCAATACTGCTCCAGTGCCAGCTCCCAGCAGATTAACAGCACCATCGAAATACATGACCCACTTATCCTCTGTCAGTTTCAGAACTTGATCTTCCACCTTTGTCTTTTCAGAAGACGTGCAACTTTGCGAATTCTCTGCCAGTATATCGGCTATGGCTCTTCCTTTTATCGATTTTTGTGGAAAACACATAATGTCAAATTCGAATAACATCACTTGCCATTTTGCTAACTTCTCAATCAGAGCAGGTTTCTCCAGGAGGTATTTGATAGGGTCATTTTCTGTTACCAGCTGGATATGGTGATGTAGGGTATACTGTCCTAACCTGCGAAGTACCCATACCGTTGCTACGAAAGCCCTTTCAAAAGGTACGTATTTTGTTTCAGACGAGGTGAATTTCTTGCTTAAATAGTATATGGCTCTTTCCTTACCATCTACCGGGTTTGTCTAGGCGAGTAAGGCTCCCAAAGATTCCTGCTGTATGATCAAATACAAGGTCAAGGGGTGACCTGGGATGGGTGGCACAAGTACTGGTGGAGTGACTAGATAGGTCTTGATCTTCTGGAATGCCTGACTACATTCTGTGTCCCATGTCATTTTTGCGCACTACTTGAGTAGTTTGAAAATCGGTTTAGCCACATCTGATAACTGATTGATGAACCTAGCAATATAGTTTAATCTCCCTCGAAGGCTCCTTACTTCTTTCACTGTTGAGGGAGTTGCTAGGTCATGGATAGCTTGAATCTTGGAAGGGTCAATCTCAATGCCCCTGTTACTGACCATGAATCCAAGAAGTTTCCTAGATTTTGCCCCAAACACACATTTGTTAGGGTTCAACCTCAACTTGTATTTGCGTAGTTGCTCAAATAGCTTTCTTAGCACCTGAATGTGATCCTGTCCCTTCTTGTACTTGGTGATCATGTGATCGACATACACCTCGATTTCTTTATGGATCTTGTCATAGAATAGTGTGATCATAGCCTTCTAATAGGTGGCCCCAGCGTTCTTTAGTCCGAAGGGCATAATCTTATAGCAAAAGTTTCCCTAGGGCGTGGTGAATGCAGTTTTTGGTTTGTCCTCCTGCTTCATGAGGATCTAGTTATATCCAGAGAATCCATCCATGAATGAGAATAATTCATACCCTGCGGTACTATCTACCAGCACGTCAATGTGAGGAAGTGGGAAATCATCTTTCGGGCTTGCTCTGTTCAAATCTCGGTAATCCACGCAAATCCGAACTCTGCCATCTTTTTTCATGAGAGAGACTATGTTTGCAATCCAATCTGAATACGTGATAGCTTCAATAAAGCCCACCCTGAGAAGTTTCATCACTTCTTCCTTAATCTTGTCATCCAACTCATCTTTCGGGCTTTCATCCGTCTGCTGCCTTGCTTGACAGTTTAACACTAGGATCTGTGGGTAATGCATGCTCCACAATTTTGGGATCCAAACCCGGCATGTCAACATATGACCACGCAAAGACATCCTGATACTCCTTTAGTAATTCTATAAACCTGAGCATTTCATCTCGGGATAAATGTCCATCGATCTTGATTTCCTTAATATCTGTAGTGTCACCCAAGTTAATAACAACTGGTCCTTCTGAAGTGGGAGGCATTGACTCTTCGAAGGCATTCAATTCTCTACGGATAGATGCATAACCTTCATCCTCATCCTCTTCAATGTTGTAGGAACAACCAACGTGGCAATCTGAATCGGATAACAACCTGGTATATATGTTTGAGATGATATGCCCGAAATGTCATGAGCATGGTTAGTCTATACTTCATGTAAAAATGCCATGTATGAGTGCGAAAAATCTTTTTAAAAGAGGCTTTAAAATAAGTGCTGGCATAAATGGAACTAGTCCTTATATCCTAGGACATCTTTGTTCCTCGAAAATCTTTTGAAAATCAGGAATCATATGAAAAATCAGGTCTCAAACTTCTGTATGGAAGACTAATGTCATCATTAGGCTTATTTATGGTTCCATAAGTCCTTAACAAAACTTGTATGATTTTATTGAATGCAGAATGGGCCGCATTACAAGTTATACTGTTTGGACCAACGGCCGGAGATCCAAAGGCGTTTTCCTACATTTATTTCAAACAACAAAACTAAAAGTGCAACGAAATGCGAAAAATTTAAATGCAGTATTTAAAGCAGGGAAGTTGTTTCTTTACTCAAAAGTAGTGGCTTCATCACCCAGCCACTCTATGATGACATTCACGAAGTTGTCTTCCAAGAAAGGGTTTGCCAGATCTGATTCTGCTGCTGGAATTATTTCTTCTTCTGACAACCACCTAGAGTTCTTGCTTAAATATTCGTTCAAAAGGCTGCTGAACATCTTAGATTTTTCCTTCCAAGCTGGAGAACCAATGAATGAATCTTTCTGGTTTTTTTAGCTTCCGTGGCGTCCCTGGCTCTTGCCTCGGCCTCTGCCTGCTGTCTTGGGGGCAGACTCACCCGTGCGGGTTTTCTGATACCCCAAGCCCATCTTATGCTCGTTAGATTTCAACTGTAGAGGAGTATTCATTCCTTGACCATACTTGCCCAGACCCTCTCTTGGGTTGTACCCGTACGCCAGTGAATGGTACCATGGACTATTGAAATGATTCAACACTTGGTAGTAATGAGGTGGATAACAGTCGGATGGAGTGTCTAAGAAGTACTTGGATTGAGTGTTACTGTCTTTAGAGACGATGAGTGGACTTATTTACGAAGTCATCAAAAACATGAATGATTTTGAGAGTATCCTATGAACTTAAAGAATATGCTCGTTGTATATTAATGAGAAGAATGTGAGTTGTGGACTGGATGAGGTAAGATTCCTCCGTCGAGAGATTTATGAGAAATGAAATCCATGTGGAATCTTTGGAGAATTGGAATGAGCGGCGAATCGACTAGGGTCGATGAGAGTTGTTGAAACTTGAAGTTTCCTAGAATTGATGGATTGTTATAGATGGATTGTGGGAGATACCCCACGAGAGTTGTTTCCTTGATGAAATGGACTCAGGAAGAGATGTAACCCGAAGGGGTGATTGAACGCGAAGAGTCTCTAAAGGCTTGAGTCAAGTTGACGATTACGCTGATAGAGGCGTTCCTGTTTGGAATCGAAAGAGTCGAAGGAATCATAATGACGTGGCGTAAAAAGGGAATTTGAGGCGTAACAAGGTGATCTGAAGTAAGCATTGTATGTAAGCTGTGACAGTAGGGCCATATGAGCTAGAACGCTTAATGTGTGATTGGAGTTGGTTTGCGAATGTCCTCGCGGCAAAATTTGGAAAATCTTGTTTGAGTGAGAGAAGATATTGAGTCTGTATTTACCACAAGAGAATAAGGTAGTACAAAGAGATTCCCGATGGGAATAAAGCAGGAGGCAACGCGAATGAGTGAAATTGCTTATGAGTATGAAAGCGTAGCTGGTATAAAGAGAGACCTCGCAAGTTGGGGGAATTATACGAGGTTGAGAATTGAGAATTGTGTAATTGGTGATAGAGGGACAGATCTTCCCTCGAGAAATAAGAGGTTCAACTTTTAAATTGGAAGTTTATCAATTGACGAGTTGACGACTATTGGAAACACCTAGCCTGAAGGCTAGAAGGGAATTGAGTTATGGCCATGATCGAACCCTGATACTTAAAGGGTTATGGGAATGAATAGAACCCTTGAGGTCCCATGGACGAAAGTATAAATCCGGTATCGAAAGGGAACTTAAAGAGATGATCTTATCGAAAAATTTAAAGAGAGAATTATGGTGTCCCTTGAGGTGGCACAAGAATGTGTCAAGATTGCCTTATTACTATTGATGGAATGGACTGAAAGATTGGGTTAACCTAACATGTGATCAAGCATTAGAAATGCCGACAAGAAAGTAATTATGAGCTTGTTTAAGGAGCCGAGGAGGCTGTGACTCGATTTGCTAATGGCGGGCAAGTTGATAAAGCCCATGAATCCTTGATGGTATGAAAGAACGTATGAATGAAGTGATTTGCCAAATGGTATGGGCTATAAAGAGTGCATTTTGGCGAAAGTTTAGTAATAATGGTGACAGACAAATGAAAGAGACGACGTGAATGCTTGAGGGTAAACTGCCAACAGATGCAGGAATGTCAAAAGAGATAAGAGAGAAGCAAATACGGATTGAAAACTGAAGAAAACAAGTCATGGGTAAAGATGACTTTGGTCAGAAAGGACAAGTGTAAACGTCAAGTCGTGGAAGAAGTTTTCCTGAAGAGTGAGAATGCGATGAGGCGCCGGTACCCCAAAGGACTGGATGATTAGAAGGTTGCAAATTTCGAGGACGAAATTTCTTTAAGGGGGAAGAATTGTGACATTCAAGAAAGGCGCGAAAGTAACATGGGATGTTGAATGCAGCAGGGCATTCCAAATGATCAAGAACTATCTAGTCACACCGCCGGTACTTGTGCCACCAATTCCTGGTCACCCATTGACCTTATACCTGACTATACAGCAGGAGTCCTTGGGAGCCTTACTTGCCCAAACAGGCCCGATAGATGGTAAAGAAAGGGCCATCTATTACCTGAGTAAGAAATTCACACCATCTGAAGCAAAATATGCACCAGTCGAAAGGGCCTGTGTAGCAGCGGTATGGGTACTTCGCAGACTGAGACAGTATCCGTACACCACCACATTCAGCTCGTAACAGAGAACGATCCTGTCAAATACCTCCTGGAGAAACCCGCTTTGATTGGGAAATTAGCAAAATGGCAAGTAATGCTGTCTGAATTTGACATCAAGTGCTCTCCACAGAAGTCAGTTAAAGGAAGAGCTATAGCTGACATGCTAGCAGAAAACCCGTCAAACGATGAGTCTCCTGAAGTAACAAGCACAGAAGGTCAAATTCTCAACTTAGCAGAAGACAAGTGGGTCATGTACTTCGATGGTGCTGTTAATCTATCAGGGCCAGGCACTGGGGCGGTACGGATATCCCCGGATGATCAACATTACCCTGTGGCGGCAAAAATAACTTTCCCTTGTACCAACAACATCTCAGAATATGAGGCGTGCATTTTAGGCCTACGATTGGCCATTTCCATGAAGATACCTAGGTTGCAAGTTTTTGGAGATTTCATGCTCATCATTTTACAGACACAGGGAGAGTGGAAGACGAAAGATGCAAAGCTCATCCCTTATCATGAATACCTTGAAGAATTAATACTCGAATTCGAAGAAGTGTCATTCGAATACCTATCGAGATCCCACAATCAATTTGCAGATGCATTAGCCACCCTTGCCTCAATGTTGCAAACAACTGGAGGGTTGGATATAGAACCCATAAGGATCAATATAGTTGAACGGCCAGCTTATTGTATGCTAATCGAAGAAGAGTTTGATGGGGAACCATGGTATTACGACATCAAGAACTATCTCTCAAAAGGTGAGTTCCCTGAAGGATGCCAACCAGGAGACCGGAGATACATAATCAAGATGGCCAGCAAGTTCTTTCTCAATGGACAAATTCTGTACAAAAGATCCTTTGATTCTACTCTATTAAGATGTGTAGATGCCAAAGAAGCAAATATCCTCTTGAAAGAGATCCATGAAGGAATATGTGGGCCTCACATGAACGGCCACCTCCTCGCCAGGAAGATCATGCGGCTTGGCTATTATTGGATGACCATCGAATCAGATTGCTGTCAGCACGTCCGGTCATGCCACCAGTGCCAAATATACGGTGATATGATCAATGCACCCCCAAACGAATTACACCAAATGTCTGAAGTTTGGCCTTTCTCTATGTGGGGCATAGACATGATAGGGCCTATTAATCTTGTGGCTTCAAATGGTCATCGCTTCATCTTGGTAGCGATTGATTACTTCACAAAATGGGTAGAAGCCAGCTCTTACAAGAATGTCACTGCAAGAAATGTGGCAAGATTCATCAAAAGAGACATCATATCCCGGTATGGTACCCCTCAAGCGATCATCACAGATAACGGGTCTAACCTAAACAACAAGATTGTCGATGATCTACTGGATCACTTTAGCATTCGACATCTGAATTCATCTCCTTACCGCCCACAGATGAATGGGGCAGTGGAAGCAGCCAATAAAAACATCAAGAGAATCTTGGCTAAAATAGTAGAAAACTACAGGGATTGGCACGAAAGGCTGCCCTTCGCCTTGTTGGCCTACCGAACGTCGATCAAGACTTCTACAGGGGCAACTCCCTACAGTCTAGTGTATGGGACAGAAGTAGTTCTACCCGTAGAAGTTAAGATTCCCTCTTTGAGAATCTTATTAGAAGATAAACTCTCTGAGTCAGAGTATTTCAAACACAGATATGAACAGTTGAATTTAATAGACGAGAAACGTCTTAAAGCCATTTGCCATGGACAAACTTACCAGAAAAGGGTAGCCAGGGCGTTCAATCGAAAGGTCAAGACCAGAAACTTCAAAGTAAATGACTTGGTAATTAGGAAAGTTTTGCCGAGTACTACCCATCTAGGGGGAAAATTCACTCCAAATTACAAAGGCCCCTACATTATCAAGAAGATCCTCACGGGAGGAGCATTAATTCTTGTAAACTCCGAGGGAGAAGAACTGGGGCACCCTGTAAATTCAGATGCTGTGAAGAAATATTACCCTTGAAATAAAATCAGATTCCGGTCACATGACTTACCCCGAATTGAGCCTACTCTTCATGATAGTCATTGCATAAGCATGTCATGCATCCATGCATACATCAGCATGTGTTCAATATTGCAGGACTCAAAGAAGCAAGGTCCTCGAGGGCAAATACCAAGAATGTCCGATGAAGACAGCAGACAGCAAAACGAAGAGCAGGAAACTTCAAAAGAAGGGCACAGGAGCACGTTCCAAAATGAATGAAGCCAATTAGAATGCATGATCAAGAGGACTTACTGTCGTGGTGGTCAGGTGCACGTCCCTTCTCTTCAAAAACTAAGAATTTCAAGAAATTTTAGAACACTTAACCATCTTGTGTTGTTAAGAAAAATGCAGATTTTCATGAACCTATCTATTTCCATTGGAGCGCATGATCAAGGGTAATGTGTATCGTTCTAATTTTCTGAAATTCGAGAGCATATACCGACAGATTCCGCTTATGTTTTTTAGGAATCTCTAGCCACGCTGGGCAGGTAAGTATTCCTTTCCCAATCTTTTAGGTTTTTAAGATTGTCAGAATCCTGATTGCTAGAACTTGGAGGCTTTTTGGAATCTAGCATACACTCAAATCTCATGTCTAGAAAGACGCAAAATTATCACAGTCATGTCATTGACATTCATGTTTAAACTTGGAGGATATCTGAACATGATTGAAATATGCATTGTGCATCATAAATCCCCTTGGAGGGTAAGTTTTGGAGAAAAACAAAATGAACTTTTTCAACAAGAGTTGTTTAAATTGTTTAAAAGGATGTTTCCTTAGACAAGAGGCAAACTGGATCCAAACACGTCCTATACACACTTGAGAGATGAGTGGAGTGGTAAGGATAGCAAGACCTATACCTACGGACGTAGGGGTTATTCGCAGTGATTACATGGATTGAGACGACGGAGGCATTCGTTTCTCTATCATAAACACTACAGGTGACCATTGATAACCCTTTGAACGACGGTTTCATTCTTTACCCCTGTCAAGAACCACCCCACAATGGGGCAAACTGGAGATGCGTCCAGCGGTATCAGGAGGTAAATGGGTAGAAGTTCTCTTGCTCAGACTTGCATCAATCTTCATGTGTTGCTTGTCATTTTAACTTCTATGGTAATTCAGGTGCTTTAGGATGATGAAAAGCATTCGTTTCTCTATCCTATACACTTTTACCCTTTGCACAGCCCAATTGAGCCTGTATTTCGTTTCGCAAAACCCATTGGTGATCATTGCATATTCCAAGACGGAAGTGACGTCACTTCAAAAGCGGAAGAATTCAAAATACAGGATTTATGAAAAATCCCTGGATTAATGTTTGAGTGCTGAGATTCAAGTTATATGTCGCGACCCTCTCGAGGTTGCATGTGGGCTCTCGAGGGCTAATGGGCCGTCCAGTCTGGTCGGACGCGGGCCTCTCCCAAGGCCCGTTACCCAAATCGCAACGGAGGTATGCGTAGTCGACCTTCAGTGTGGTCTGGTGACATGTGCTAAGTGTGCATGCCATGGAGTCGCCACCAATCATTTTTTGGAGGGTATGATTGGACCACCCTATTGAATAGTCGGGAGTTTCTATTCAATTCTACGATAACCAGAGAAATGGGTTCGGGGACTTAGTTACGTCAACTGTCAGAGTTGACGCCCTTTCGGTACCTAAGTTGACTGAATTTTCTTACCTAAGATTTCATGCAGATGAGTGGAGTACGAATCCTAAATCTAGGAATTCATGCAAATAGGAATGACTATCATAGCAATCACAATCAATAATAAAATGCGCAAATCAATGAATCCAAATATGTAAAATAATCACATCAAATCAACATGACACTCCTAATAAGGCTCTATTAGCCTAAATAAGTATCAATCAAGCTTAGGAATGATTTAGACATGATTTTACCCATCAGGGGTAAAGTCGTAATTTTGAGACAAAAGGGACGATTTGCCTAAAAAGGGAAAAATCGTCATTTCGGAATGAATCCGGAGTAAAACAATGTCAAAAATAGGTTTGGTCACTCAATTGACCAATTTCCTATTTTTTTTGCAATTTTCATGATTTTCTGGAATTTTAGAAACCGATTTACCATTCGAAGGGGTAAAATCGTCATTTTCTAAAAATGGGAATGAAATATGGAAATCTTAGACATAAGGTTTAGCCACCTATCTGGCCCATCACCAAATTCTAAGCAATTTCCACAATTCATCGGAATATCAAAGACGATTTACCCTTTGAGGGGTAAAATCGTCATTTTGGATTAAATGGGAGAAAATCCAAAAAATGGAAACAAATCAATTTTTTTTTGTCATTTTCAGCCTTCAAAAAAATTTAGAATTTTTTTAGGAATTTTCTGCAATTTTTCTCAATTTTTTTTTTGAATTTTTCCTTAATAATTCATTTTTTTGGAAATTTTTTTATTCTGAAAATCACCTAATCACGACACGTGGCTCATCTGCAGACGTCCGATCTAGCATTTTTTTGTTTTTGTTTTTATAGGACGCAACACAATGCAAAAAATAAAGAAGATATTAAGTCATTATACAACATAAACATAAGCAAAGGAGATGGGATCCGGTGAATTTTACGACGTCGGAGTCCGTCGGTGCTCGTGCAACAACGTGTGGGGGTATAAACCACCAGCAGGAGGCTCGGCCTTCCGATTCTGGGGTAGCACAATATGATTTACAGAAAATAAATAAATAAAACACCTTGGACACCAATAGGAGGCTTAGCCTTCCGATTCTGGGTCTTTTATGCGAAATATAGAAATGCTATGACATAAAGTAAATACACAGTAAATATTTAGACACCAACAGGAGGCTCGGCCTTCCGATTCTGGGTCTTTTATGCGAAATATAGAAATGCTATGACATAAAGTAAATACACAGTAAATATTTAGACACCAACAGGAGGCTCGGCCTTCCGACTCTGGGTCTTTTATGCGAAATATAAAAATGCTATGACATAAAGTAAATACACATTAAATACGAAAAAATACAAAATAAACAATAATCCGAGCTCGGATGAGGAGGACGTTGAACTATTTTCACAAATCCGAACGGTGAAGATGAAGAAAGAATTGAGATGAGATTATACACAAAATTTTACCTCGATCCGATGGTCGAATTGATCGAAAACTGAAGAAATACCGGCGGATGAACAGTTCCCACGCCAGGAACAACTTCTGATTTGGCTGCTGTTCGACCACTTGGAGAGATCTTTTTAAAGATCCGAACGGTGGATATGAAGAAGGGGTTAAGAAGACCCTTCACACAAAAAATTAGCTCGATCCAACGGCTCAATCGGCCGGAAACTCAAGAAATGTCGGCGGGTATACAATTCCCACGCCTGGAACAGCTTCTGATTTGGTTGCTGTACGACCACTTTGAGAGATTTGTTTAAAGATCCGAACGGTGGATATGAAGAAGGGATCAAGAAGACCTTGTACACAAAAAATCAGCTCGATCCAACGGTCCAATCGGCCGGAAACACAAGAAATGTGGAGGGTGGTAGTGTGATGACAAAAAAAAAATGGAAGAGAGAATATGGGGAAAAAAATGAGCGTGGGAG
This sequence comes from Rhodomyrtus psidioides, assembly GCA_021437785.1. NCBI lineage: Eukaryota > Viridiplantae > Streptophyta > Magnoliopsida > Myrtales > Myrtaceae > Rhodomyrtus > Rhodomyrtus psidioides. Next base: position 2,499,017 of record JAILYB010000015.1, on the reverse strand, counting down.
AGGAAGAAGAAGAAGAAGAAGAAGAAGAAGAAGGAGGAGGAGGAGGAGGAGGAGAGGAAGCTACGGATGATGAGGGGGGGGAGTATAAATAGTAATAAAAATAAAATAAAATAATGAAATAGTAATATAATAATAATATAATAAAATATTAAAAAGTAAAAAATAATAATAAAATAATTAAAAGTGAAGACAAAATGATTAGTCCCCTTTTCCTTTTAAATGATGATGTTTTCACTCCTTTTCCTTTTAATCATTACTAATATTTTTGCCAAATTCAATTTTATGATGATCAAAGAACACCTAAAATCAAACCTGAATTTTACTATTTATGAGATCAGAAAATGGATAAAATAAAAATAAAAATACCGACTATTTTTATATACTTTTGTGACCTCCAATATTATTTTTCTTGATTTTCTTGATTTTCTTTTTCTTTTTTTTTCTTTTTTTTCGAAAATATATTAAAAAAATGAAAATTACGAAAATTATTTTTTTGGTCAAAATGGTTCATTTAGCTTGGCTAAGGTCACCAAAATTGATTTTTCAATTTTTCAACTTTTTATGGATTTTCTATGAATTTTCAAAAAAAAATAAAAATAAAAATAAAAAAGTTGATCAAAATGTAGGTGTCAACAGCTGCCCCTCTTTGAGAGGAATCTCGTTAGAGGTTTCTCTCAAAGATAAGGTGACACCTGAGTCCTGATCGACTCGACTCGGGAAACTAAAGGAAAAGGAGTCATGACATCCAATCTTCATGCTTGTCCATGTATGCTCTTTCTTGAAGGGGGAAATGTTCATGTGACATGAGAGAGTGAGATAATAGAGAGACATACCTGCCACTTACCTGTTCGATGTTTGTGCGATTTTCGCGGTGTTTGATGGATTCAAGAGAATTTCTAGGAACTCGTTACTAGAGTATCCTAGAGAGGTTAAGCTCTGACCCGTATGGTAGGTCAAACCATAATGGGATTCCTAACTGATAGGAATCTAAGGAAGACGCGTCCCATTTGGGATTTGCTAAGGATTTTGATCCGTATGGTGGATCAGACCATTGAGTTGACCATTTAAGTGATTTTCACTATTGGATTGACCCTTCAGGCGGTTTCTACCATCATTTTGACCCTTCAGGCGGTATCTACCTTGAGTTGACCCTTCAGGCGGTTTCTACCATGGTTTGACCCTTCAGGCGGTATCTACCTTGGTTTGACCCTTCAGGCGGTTTCTACCTTTGTTTTGACCCTTCAGGCGGTTTCTACCTTGAATCGACCCTTCAGGCGGTTTCTACCTTGTGTTGACCCTTCAGGCGGTATCTACCTTGATTTTGCTTTGAAAAGGGGTCTCATGACGAGGGTTCTCCACGTCCAATGAGACTGCCTGGTTTTTGAAAAGGGATCTCATGACAAGGGTTCTCCACGTCCGATGAGACTGCCTGATTTTTGAAAATGGGTCTCATGACGAGGGTTCTCCACGTCCGATGAGACTGTTTGATATTTTTGAAAATGGGTCTCATGACGAGGGTTCTCCACGTCCGATGAGACTGCCTGATTTTTGAAAATGGGTCTCATGACGAGGGTTCTCCACGTCCGATGAGACTGTTTGATATTTTGGAAAAGGGGTCTCATGACGAGGGTTCTCCACGTCCGATGAGATTGCCTGATTTTTGAAAATGGGTCTCATGACGAGGGTCCTCCACGTCCAATGAGACTGCCTGATTTTTTAAAATGGGTCTCATGACGAGGGTTCTCCACGTCCGATGAGACTGTTTCTTTTAAAAGGGTTTTTCTTCCCCTTTTTTTTAGAGATCCCGAAGTTTGTCGGGAATTCAGTTTTGAAGGAGTGAAAGATTTTATTTTGACAAAGCTTCACTTGAGTCTGCTGAGCCGACATTCTGAGAGCTGGGTTCTCCAGGTATCCTGCAGAAAGTTCAAACCTGAAAGATTTTTCTTCACCAAGAAAATGTTAATAATCTTTGGGAAGACAATAATTGTCCAATTGACAAAATTTTATGACTTAAGTTTTAGTCATGAAATGTGCATTTTGATGCTGGAGGTTATCCAAAGCATTCTTACAACATGCAAATGTGATCACAAATTCCTTGCATGGAAAATTCGGATCAACAGTTTGAAAATTCCAAACAGAGTTTGTTCAAAACATCAATTGGAATATTTCTCGACAAGGAGGCCATCTCATCTGTTTTGAGGTAATGATTTTTATAGGGGATGTACTCAATTCCCTACTGACCTGTGCCTAGGTTTTAGGCTCATTCGCAGCGCATACATTTTGATCGGTCGGGAGGTCTTCCACGGGACCGTAATGTTGGGCTTGGATATTGGTTTTCAAAGGGGGGACTCACTTTTGAGTCGGGGCCATTGAATGAAAGTCTTCACCATCTGCTCCGGGTTTACAAGTCAAGAACCCTGCAAAATGAGAAAGAAATAGTCTTGCTCGTACTTCTTCGAGCTAAGCAATATGTTAACCCAAGTGTCTTAGTCAGAGAAGACTGTTTCAGGGTTGTGACATTGGTAGGATTGGGGACCGAAAAAGGCTTGTTTTTGGCCCAGAATTCGTGACGGGTTTGACATTGGTGATCATTGCTGATTTGCCTCCTGTCATTTCCTTTCTGCATCTTTAGTCTTTGAGGTGCGCAACCGATTGAGGTGTGCACCAGCTCTTTTAGAGAGCGTCTCTTGTGGTATTAAGAGGTTGACAACTCTTTCTGTGTTTTTGCTCCACGGCTGACATCATTTGGGGAGCAGTCTTCTTGATCTGACTCCATTAGGGGTTTTTCCCTCTTCTTTTCCCTACCAGGTTTCTTTAGGGATCGATCAAATTGTTCACCCGAGCATCGGCCTCGCTTTTACCAGGCACTTTGCTTTTTCTTGATGCTGGGGATTTCTTTAATCTCTTGTCGAAAGTGGGATGCTTGGCAATTGTGCTAGATATATGACTTGGCTCTTAGCACGCTTGAGTATCAACTTAGTAGTTTTCTTCGTAAACCCTAAGTCTTGAACTTCTCCGTTCCTGAAGTGATTTGTCTTTGCTTTGGAACTTGCAATGATCACCAATGGGTTTATGAAATGAATTTGCAGGCTCAACTTGGCTATGCAAAGGATATGGTGTGTGGGATAGAGAAATGAATGCTTCTCATCATCCTATGACATTTGGATTACCATATAAATAATACACAAAGATTGATGTTAGTCCGAGCAAGAAAATTTCTAACCATTTTCTCCTGATGTTGCTGGACTCACCTCCATTTTGCCCCAATGTGGGGTGGTTCTTGACAGGGTTGAGAATGAAAAACGCCGTTCGAAGGAGTTGTCAATGGTCACCTGTAGTGTTTGGGGATAAGAAACGAATGCCTCCGTCGTCCCATTCCATGTAATCGCTGCGGATGGTCCCTACTTCCGTAGGTCCAAATTTTGCTATCTGATCCGCTCCACTTCTCTCTCAAGTGTGTATAGGACGTGTTTGGATTAGGCTTTGCCTTTCGTCTTTTGAGAAAACGTCCTTTTGAAAGTTTTGAACTTTTGATTGGAAAAAATCTCTTTCATTTTCTCCAAAAATTTTACCCGTCAAGGGGATTTTATGATGCACCATGCATGTTCTTATTCATGTTCAGACAACCTCCTGTTTTAAAACATGAATGCCAATGAAGTTTGAATTCTATGTATTTTCTAGACATTTGATTCTGAAAGCTTTTCTTTTTCTCTCTGTTTTTTATTTAACATCTTTAATGGATTGGGGAAAGGGATACTTACCTGTCCCCCGCGGCTGGAGATCCCTGAAAATGCGGAAGAAACATGTTATTGTACGTTCACGAATTTTTCAAAAAATTAGAACGATACAATTTACCCTTGGTCATGTATTCCAACGGGTAATACATAGGATGTGAAAACTCGTTTTGCCTTGATAGCGAGCCCCTGTAAAAAAACAAACAATAAGTGTCAGTTTGCGTTCCAAAATTCAAGACAAATTGGAACGATACTGCCTTGTTCTTGCTTGGCGTTTTCATTTGAACACAAACGCGCGGCTTGCAGAAATTGGCCAACTATATTGTGGCCACGATCCCTCCGTTTGGTTGGCGATGAATCATTCTCAAGGATTTGCCCCAGAGGAGATCCATTTGTGTTTTTGGGCGCATTCCAGCGACATTCTTCAAAGTTCCTTTTATTCAAGGAAAAAGGAAATTGTTATCGGAATGCATGTCAAAGCATGATGTGTGGAAGCGATACTTTTTACCCTCCACTCGATCTTATAATCAAAGACCATTTCTTGGAGTGCATGACTTCCAAGGCCGATAATTTTGTTCGCTCCCCAATTAGTGAGTTCTTTTCTTTTGTGGCTTTCGGCGCCAACGCCTTCCTGCTAAATGAGGAAAAACTCATGTTACATGTGGGATCTTTGGAGATCAAATTGGAACGATACAAAGTTACCGTTCACCCAAATTTGTATCTTGGGGTTTACTTCTGATGCGGACGACTATGTCATTGCGTCCCTGGATTTTGCCAGAGAAGAAACGTCCGGCGTACAAATGATTCACTTGCCCCAGTTAGGCATGGTTTTTCATGCCTGCCCCAACTAAATTCATTCCTGCATTTTGCTGCAATCATCATCCACTTTGGGAATGTCTTCTCTCGTCTGTATTTATGGGTGTTGTTCGTGAGATTAACGGCCGTTCTGCCCCAGTTGGGCGACGTTTATCCTGGCAACATGCCTTAGCACTTTCTGTGTTTGTTGGCAATTTTCAATTCAATTTTGACAACGTCCATGCACCTGCACATGAAGAAACAAGTGTAGGTTTTGACTTCATTTGAAATTTCAGGAAAGAGATACTCCCTTCGGGGTTTCCAACATTTGAAGGGACGGTGTTCTTCAAGTATTTTGCCTTGGTAAGGCTTGTCTTGATGTTTGTTATCTCTGGATTTAATAACCCTGGTCCGATGCGTCTTTATGGGGGATCATGAGAGTTTGCCCCCGGTTTGGCCTCTTCAAAGAAAATGGGAGAACTCACTCCCATGGGTTTCGCCGATTCTGATCTTCTATCTCAATTGTCAGAATCTTCAATTATTTTTATCCATATCTAGATGGCTTGACGTTCTTGGGATTTTTCGTGTGGCGGTTTTGTGATTCTCTCGATCATCGTCGCCATTTGAAGTATTTGATGTTTCTCTTTTCCGGGTAGCGGAGTGATTTGTCCCCAGCCACTGGATGCTTTGTCTGGGGCTGGCTGATTTAGTCATAGGCAATTTGATCCTACCGCATTGATGCATTCAGGCTATTTGACATCAGTAAGCTTGGATTTACTCGTGATTGAGTACTTCAACAACCTGCGCGATGAAAGGAGTGAAAGAGTCAATCACCGCGTAAGGAGCTTTAATTGAAACGATTACGGATTTACTATCCCCGCTCTGGTCACTGCTGGCGTCCAAGACGGGGGAAATTCTTCAGTGGTCCCATTCATTCTCGTCATCACCTGCAAGAATGAAAAACCATATCAACTCGTGAACCAGTCAATCTGATTTGGAACAGATACAACTTTTTCGACTTAGGGAGAGCCAATCCTAATTAGGTTGCTCCTTCTTCATGATTTAATTTGTCATTGCAATCCCAATGGGTGACATCTGCTGAAGGCACATTTCTTTCTGTCTTATAGGGAAGACAAATTTTCTTTCGTTTGTCTTTGACCATCTTATCCTGTAGACAAAAGACATAAAGGTCCCCGTCATGTATAATATTCGAATGGCTTATTGGAACGATTACAGTTTCACCATCGTTCCATGATCATCTTGCATGTGATCGGATGAGGACATTTTTGACAAATGTATGCCATGTAAAACATGTCCCTCGTGTCTATCCACAAATGGATTTTCCTTCTGTACCTGTTTTTCACCTGAGAGGAAAAGATAGGAAATATTATGCCGGTATCTGATTGAAAATCAATTAGGAACGACACATCTTTACACTTGACCCGGCTGCCCCGGTCAAAAGGCATTTGCCCTCATCAGTTGACTCTCCAGGGTGGTCCAGCGCTTTTCCATGCCATCCTGGTTCGTTTAAACTCGCGACTGATTCTTCGCACAAGTCTTTGGATTTTGATTCATAAGCGGCGCTGAATGACCTTTTGGTTTCGAGGTGTACCAATCATTCACATACATGCGCATGAGACCAGTGAGGTTTGACTTTTAAGAATCAAAAATAGGGTTTGGAACCTAAGGCCAAGGCTCCCACTTCGAGTTCTAGAAAGGGTAGATTCCATTGCACAACTATCGTTGCATTGGGACCCAATCCATAGTTCGAAATGAGCAGAATTAAAAATGGATTACCCCGTGTTTTTCCTCACGGAGATTCCATTTTCAATTCCTTCTATTATTTTCCTAAAGAGAGCGCCCGAGGTTTTAGGCGCGGCTGTGTGTGTTCATTGTGTCGTGCTAAAGCAATAAACATGCATTTCATTTAGCAAACACCGCTTCAATATAAACATCCACACAATTATACATCCTAAACTCCTACCTGCATAAGACAGAGTTAACGAACACTTCACCCATTATTTCTCCAATTTGCAAAAATATTTAACACCTCAAGGGTTAAAGTACGTACCTCAACTTGAAGAGCATCAGCATAAAACATGTCAGAAAAATCAATCAACTTTTTAATCGGCTCAAGTTCTCTAAGTCCCCAGCGGAGTCGCCAGTCTGTCGCGACCCTCTCGAGGTTGCATGTGGGCTCTCGAGGGCTAATGGGTCGTCCAGTCTGGTCGGACGCGGGCCTCTCCCAAGGCCCGTTACCCAAATCGCAACGGAGGTATGCGTAGTCGACCTTCAGTGTGGTCTGGTGACATGTGCTAAGTGTGCATGCCATGGAGTCGCCACCAATCATTTTTTGGAGGGTATGATTGGACCACCCTATTGAATAGTCGGGAGTTTCTATTCAATTCTACGATAACCAGAGAAATGGGTTCGGGGACTTAGTTACGTCAACTGTCAGAGTTGACGCCCTTTCGGTACCTAAGTTGACTGAATTTTCTTACCTAAGATTTCATGCAGATGAGTGGAGTACGAATCCTAAATCTAGGAATTCATGCAAATAGGAATGACTATCATAGCAATCACAATCAATAATAAAATGCGCAAATCAATGAATCCAAATATGTAAAATAATCACATCAAATCAACATGACACTCCTAATAAGGCTCTATTAGCCTAAATAAGTATCAATCAAGCTTAGGAATGATTTAGACATGATTTTACCCATCAGGGGTAAAGTCGTAATTTTGAGACAAAAGGGACGATTTGCCTAAAAAGGGAAAAATCGTCATTTCGGAATGAATCCGGAGTAAAACAATGTCAAAAATAGGTTTGGTCACTCAATTGACCAATTTCCTATTTTTTTTGCAATTTTCATGATTTTCTGGAATTTTAGAAACCGATTTACCATTCGAAGGGGTAAAATCGTCATTTTCTAAAAATGGGAATGAAATATGGAAATCTTAGACATAAGGTTTAGCCACCTATCTGGCCCATCACCAAATTCTAAGCAATTTCCACAATTCATCGGAATATCAAAGACGATTTACCCTTTGAGGGGTAAAATCGCCATTTTGGATTAAATGGGAGAAAATCCAAAAAATGGAAACAAATCAATTTTGTTTTGTCATTTTCAGCCTTCAAAAATTTTTAGAATTTTTTTAGGAATTTTCTGCAATTTTTCTCAATTTTTTTTTTGAATTTTTCCTTAATAATTCATTTTTTTGGAAATTTTTTTATTCTGAAAATCACCTAATCACGACACGTGGCTCATCTGCAGACGTCCGATCTAGCATTTTTTTGTTTTTGTTTTTATAGGACGCAACACAATGCAAAAAATAAAGAAGATATTAAGTCATTATACAACATAAACATAAGCAAAGGAGATGGGATCCGGTGAATTTTACGACGTCGGAGTCCGTCGGTGCTCGTGCAACAATGTGTGGGGGTATAAACCACCAGCAGGAGGCTCGGCCTTCCGATTCTGGGGTAGCACAATATGATTTACAGAAAATAAATAAATAAAACACCTTGGACACCAATAGGAGGCTTAGCCTTCCGATTCTGGGTCTTTTATGCGAAATATAGAAATGCTATGACATAAAGTAAATACACAGTAAATATTTAGACACCAACAGGAGGCTCGGCCTTCCGATTCTGGGTCTTTTATGCGAAATATAGAAATGCTATGACATAAAGTAAATACACAGTAAATATTTAGACACCAACAGGAGGCTCGGCCTTCCGACTCTGGGTCTTTTATGCGAAATATAAAAATGCTATGACATAAAGTAAATACACAGTAAATACGAAAAAATACAAAATAAACAATAATCCGAGCTCGGATGAGGAGGACGTTGAACTATTTTCACAAATCCGAACGGTGAAGATGAAGAAAGAATTGAGATGAGATTATACACAAAATTTTACCTCGATCCGATGGTCGAATTGATCGAAAACTGAAGAAATACCGGCGGATGAACAGTTCCCACGCCAGGAACAACTTCTGATTTGGCTGCTGTTCGACCACTTGGAGAGATCTTTTTAAAGATCCGAACGGTGGATATGAAGAAGGGGTTAAGAAGACCCTGCGCACAAAAAATTAGCTCGATCCAACGGCTCAATCGGCCGGAAACTCAAGAAATGTCGGCGGGTATACAATTCCCACGCCTGGAACAGCTTCTGATTTGGTTGCTGTACGACCACTTTGAGAGATTTGTTTAAAGATCCGAACGGTGGATATGAAGAAGGGATCAAGAAGACCTTGTACACAAAAAATCAGCTCAATCCAACGGTCCAATCGGCCAGAAACACAAGAAATGTGGAGGGTGGTAGTGTGATGACAAAAAAAAAATGGAAGAGAGAATATGGGGAAAAAAATGAGCGTGGGAGAGGAAGAAGAAGAAGAAGAAGAAGAAGAAGGAGGAGGAGGAGGAGGAGGAGAGGAAGCTACGGATGATGAGGGGGGGAGTATAAATAGTAATAAAAATAAAATAAAATAATGAAATAGTAATATAATAATAATATAATAAAATATTAAAAAGTAAAAAATAATAATAAAATAATCAAAAGTGAAGACAAAATGATTAGTCCCCTTTTCCTTTTAAATGATGATGTTTTCACTCCTTTTCCTTTTAATCATTACTAATATTTTTGCCAAATTCAATTTTATGATGATCAAAGAACACCTAAAATCAAACCTGAATTTTACTATTTATGAGATCAGAAAATGGATAAAATAAAAATAAAAATACCGACTATTTTTATATACTTTTGTGACCTCCAATATTATTTTTCTTGATTTTCTTGATTTTCTTTTTCTTTTTTTTTTCTTTTTTTTCGAAAATATATTAAAAAAATGAAAATTACGAAAATTATTTTTTTGGTCAAAATGGTTCATTTAGCTTGGCTAAGGTCACCAAAATTGATTTTTCAATATTTCAACTTTTTATGGATTTTCTATGAATTTTCAAAAAAAAATAAAAATAAAAATAAAAAAGTTGATCAAAATGTAGGTGTCAACATTATACATCTAGCACACTCGTTTGAAAATTCCGATTCCCAAAAGAAAGGAAAAGATGGGATTTCAAAAAAAAGAGAGAAAAATCCAATCTTAGGCATCAAGAAAAAGCAAAGTGCCTGGTAAAAGCAAGGCCAATGCCCATCCAAATACTTGTATACTTGTGAGTCATGTGTTTGATCTTGTAAATGCCAAATGATGGCATGATGCCTTTGTATAGACCACTAGTGAGAGTCCAAGGGAGCTGGACTGCGAAAGATGCTCTCAATCATGTCACATTCAGATGATGAAAGTATAAACAAGATGTTGACGCCATCTCAACATGAAAGAGATATTCTCTAAAGACAAATGTACGCTTCGAAGACTGACAATGCACTTCGAAGACTGAAGACGCTCTTCGAACCAGAAGGGACAAGATCAGCGGCAAACTTGCAATGATCACCAATGTTAAACCTTTCGCGTATTCTGAGCCAAAAACAAGCCTTTTTTGGTCCCCAATCCCACCTACGTTACAACCCTGAAAAGCCTTTTCTGATTAAGGCACTTGGATTGACATAAGGTTTAATGTCTAAGTTTAGCTCGAAGAAGTTCGAGCAAGATTATTTCTTTCTCATTTTGCAGGTTTCTTGACTTGTAAACCTGGAGCAGACATTGAAGACTTCTCTTCGAAAACCTTGACTTGCACGCAAGTCCCCCTTTGAAAACCATTGACCAAGCCCAACATTACGGTCTCTTAGAAGTCCTCCTGATCGATCGAGGTGTATTCACTGCGAATGGTCCTGAACCCTAGGCGCAGGTTTGATAGGAAATTCGAGTGCATTCTTGGTAAAAGACCATTATCTCAAAACGGTGAGAAGTCCTTTTTGATGAGAATACTCCAACGGACGTTTTAACCAAATTCTTTTGGGTAATTTCAGATTGTTTGATTCAAACTTTCCTCACAAGGAATTTTTTATCACTTCCGTATATTGCAAGGTGTTTCGGATAACCTCCAGCATCATAATGCATTCATTGAAATTTCTCATGACTATAATATAAGTCATAAAGTGCTGTCAGTTTGACATTAGAGACCATTGATGTGCCTTTGGTAAGAAAATTCTCAGATTGGAGCTTCTGTAAGATCCTTGATGACTTCAGCTCATAAAATGGCTTGTATCACTCTTGGTGAGAAACGATTTACATGTCTAAAACTTCTGATAGATTTCTGGTAACCCAAAATCTCAAAAGAACACAACCTCTCTTGGTAAGAAAGAGTCTACATGTTCAAGCTTCTGTAGGACCCCTGGTATCCCCAGACCTCAGAATGCTACTTCTTTTGTGAAAAATATATTTCAAGTTTAAACTTTTGCAGGACTCGTGGTAGCCCCAAGTCCCAAAATGACACATTTCTCTAAGAAGGAGAGTTTATATGCCTGAGCTTCTGACATATTCTTGGTAACCTCAGGTTCTAGAAGGATGCCTTGCTCTGTGAAGAAGAGCTTTCAAGTTTATTTTCCTGCAAGATCCCTGGTAATTCCATATCTCAGGAAAACACATTCTCATGAACAATTTTGTAGGTTTGATCTTTCTACAGGATACTTGGAGCTCCCAGATCCCAGAATGTCACCTCCAATGTCAAAAGGACAATCTCCGAAATCATCCCTCTGTGAGATTTCAAATTTACAGGTTTGATCTTTCTGCAAGATGTCTGGAGTACCCAGATCCCAGAATATCGCCTCACATGTCAAGAAGACAATCTTCAGAAGTTATCTCTTCATGAGATTCTAGTGTTACAGGTTTTGATCTTTATCCAGGATGCCTGGAGCTCCCAGATCCCAGAATGTCACATTCAATGTCGAAAGCACAATATTCAAGATAGTCTCTCTGCGAGATCTCGGTAGCTCCTAGATCCCAGAAGAATCTTACCAAAGTTTTTGCAGGTTTAAGTTTTCTGCAGGATACTTGGAATCCCCAAATCCCAGAATAACTTCTTGCATGTCGAAAGGGCAATTTTCAAAGTCTGCTTGCTGTAAGGTTCTAGGTAAAACTAAGCCCAGAATAGCTCATTTGGTGAAGCCTAAAGTTTAGGCGCACCTCATTTGTATAAATCCTAGTTAATTCCTTAGAATATAGGATCAGAGTATTCGACAATCCCTAAGAGACTGGGTGCGTCATCCATAGGTTCCTAGCAGAAAGGAGTCATATTCTCGGTCTAATCCCCCTGAAGGATCAAAATGTCCGACAATCCCTAAGAGACTAGGTGCGTCATCCATAGGTTCCTAGCAGAAAGGAGTCCTATTCTCGGCCTAATCCCCTGAAGGATCAAAATGTCCGACAATCCCTAAGAGACTGGGTGCGTCATCCATAGGTTCCTAACAGAGAGGAGTCCTATTCATGGTCCGATCCACCATACAGATCAAAACTCCTGACAATCCCTAAGAGATTGGGTGTGTCATCCGTAGGTTCCTAGCAGAAAGGAGTCCTACTCATGGTCTGATCCACCATACGGATCAAAACTTCTGACAATCCCTAAGAGATTGGGTGCGTCATTCACAGGTTCCTGTCAAGTATAGGAATCCCATTTTGGTACGGCCTACCATACAGGCTAGAGTTTAACCGCCCTAGGATACTCAAAAGACGAGTCCCTGGGTATTCACTTGAACCCGATATACATCGCGCATGCCGCACGAGCATCGGGCAGGTGATCAACAGGTAAGTAACAGGTGGGTCTCTCTACTTTCTCTCTCACGTTAGCAAAGGAATGAGCAGCAGAACTTCCACCAGCGGGACAAGAAAGATTGAGTGTCAAGGTTCGTTTTTTCTTTTCCCCAATAGAGTCGGTCTAGACTCAGGTGTCACCTGTCTTTGAGCGAAACCTCTCACGAGATTCCTCTCAAAGAGGGGCAGCTGTTGACACCTGATTTTTGACCCAGCCTTTTTCATTTTTTATTTTTGAAAAATCATAAAAAATTCATAAAAAGTCAGAAAATTACAAAATCAACTGGCCTTGGCCAAGCCCAAGGAACCATTCTTGACCAAAAAATAATTTTTCACAATTTTCATATTTTTTAGTATTTTTAGAAAATAGAAAAACACTTAAAAAATCAAGAAAAATAGAATTTGAGGTCACAAAAATATGGAAAAATAGCAAATATTTTTCTTTTTAATACCTTGTATTTTTGACCTCACAAAAAATCCAAAATCAGATTCAATTTTAGGTGTCCCTTTGTAACCCGTACTATTGAATTTGAGAAAAAAATACCAATTGAGTCTTTTAATTTGCAGTTTTAGCATTTTCTAGGATCTTGACATTCAATCTAATTGTCCCCTATTTCAATTTGACCTAATTGCTCGGACAAGTTGTTCAATTGTAAACATAATTGCATTTTAGTCCTTGAATTTGTGCATAATTGAAATTACTTCCAATTCGAGGGCTATCCTTATAAATTGAACATGCTACTCAATGATTTTTACCATTCTGAATCGATTGGGATGGGTAATTTGGCCCAATTTGGTCATTTGAACCTTCAATTGCACAATCCCTAATTTTGCAATTAAATAGAAATTTGGGATTTTTATAGAAATTGAGGTGAAATTTTGGGCAAAACCACATTTTTGGATAAAATCCATGCCCTAAGCTCAATTCTGAAATTTAATTGCAAAAATTCCCAACAAATTTGGATTAATTTTGAAAATCCCAATGTGGAACCGGTTCGGACCGATCAGACCGCCGGTCCGACCGGTCGAACCGGTCTGCTACAGTGTCTTCTTCTTCCCCGAGAGTTTGCACAAATGAACAGTAAAATGCCGAGCTTTGATGGCCAAATTGACGGACCAATCGGCGATAATCGAAGACACACTTATGGGCGTTTGATTCCTTAGGACATTTCCCGTCGATTGGGACCAAAATGAGGATCAATGGTCGCCGAAGGGGAGAGTAATCGGACGGTCAATCTCGCAAGCCTGCAAAAGTCAACATCTCATAAACTCAGTGCAAATTCATGCTAAATTCGCACGAATTAGGAGCTACTGAAGAAGTAAACGGACGTAGACGGGACACCCATTCCCTCCGTCGCCGTTTGGACCTAATGGCACGTGTAATCACGTGCCATTTCGAGTTCGTTGACCCTCCCGATTGGCGGCAAAAGCTTCTTGAAATCCAAAGAGCTATATAAGCTTGTGATCATTTTCTGTTGAAGGGGTTGGTCAATTCGGTTAGTGGAGGACGAAGAGAATCGAGAGCGAGAGAGAGAGAGAGCGCTAAACAGAGCTCGTTCTCCGACCCCCGTCGTCGAGAACCTGAGCTCAAATTGCAGAGTGCCGGTTAGGCCTTCCCAGGCCAAACCAAAGCTTCACGGTGCTGCTAGAAGGTCGCCCAGAGTCCCCGGAAGCGATCGCCGTCGCCCAAGCACGTGGAACCCCCGAGAATAGGTGAGTCACAGTCTCGAGTTCTTCTTTGAGCATTCATGGCGATTCACGCATTTCTTGATCATTTATGCAATTAGTGTGTGTGTTTCATTCCATGAACATCACTGACCATCTCTGCATCTTGGTTTTGCATTGATTTTGTTCGAACAACCCGAATCGAGTCTTTGAACTTAGCCTTCATAGCCGACCGCTGTTCATCCTTGCCCAGCCAAATCTGGGCCTAGCGAGCTCAATCGGAGCTCGAGGTAAGTCTTCTAAACTCCCTCTGATGCTATTCTATGACTGGATTGCCATGATTTGTTACGAATCGAGCTATTGAATCTCCATGGCCGTACTCGGCGCAGTGCATGATATTCGTGATTTAGTGATCGATGTGCTTCAATTCCCATATATATGAGATTGGATGATAAGACGAGTCGATTACCGTTGGTCTCGCATGATTTCATCAAGAATCCATCGTTAGATCATCACCGGAGAAGTGCAGCCGTTCATTCCGCCGGGGTTGGGAGGTTGAAGACGAAGCTGACGTGGCGCGGTCAACCGGTCAAACTCCTAGTTGGCATTCGGCCATTGGTCCACGTGTCTGTCGAGTCAGCTCGACCGTTAGTCAGTTAGGGTGAGTCAGCGTAGATCGAACGGCTCAGGTTAATCGAGTCCAATGAATGGTGACCGTCTGATTAATAATTAGGATATTCGAAAATAGTTTCAAATCGAAAAATAAAAACTGGTTGAAACGGCGCCGTATGGTCTAGGGGATAGGCGACGTCGTTTTAGGTTAAGCAGGAACGGACGGTCTAGATCTAGTCCTATGTTTTAATCGTGGCCGTAGGTTCAAGTAGTTAGATCAGACGTCCCTGATCAGGTCTTCGTTTAATCCAGGTCGTAGATTCCAGTCAAATGATCCGATGGTTGTAGATTAGCCATGCGTTTCGATGAGGACCGTCGGATCAGAGTTGATAATTCGAAAATAGAAAAAATGGCGAATACGGCGTCGTTTCGGTTTCAGGCTTCGCGGGTCCAGGTCTGGGCCGGGTTCCGGCCCGAGTGGGTCGGGTTGACCCGGTCCGAAGTATTTTTTTTTATAAAAAAATAAAAAAAAAGAAGAGGATTTTTAAATAAAAAAAATATCAGAAAAATTCTGGAAAAATTCTAAAACAAATGCTAGAAAATCCTAGAAAATTCCAAAAAAATGTAGAAAATTTGTGAAAAATCCTAGGTATTCTAGAAACCTCCAAAAATCGAGGGTTGACCACAGACAACTGGTCAACCATATTTTTGGGGTTTTATCCGATCTTCCAAGACTTGACGACATTACCCTTTAAGGGTAAGTCGCCTTTGCTGTGTACGTATGATAAAATCGATAATGCCAAAGTAAGAATTACGGTCGAGTAAGCGACCAATTCTTAGGTTTGGGTTTTCGAGTCCCGCCCTTTTTCTCAAAATGACGATTTTGCCCCTCAATGGGAAAATCATTTTTCTTGTCTCAATCGAGTTCTGAAAATTGCTTAAAGTTAGGGTTCGGGTCAGGTGGACGACCAGCCCTAATATTTAAGATTTTCAGTTCTCATCTTTGTCCAAAATGACGATTTTACCCTTCCGAGGGTAAAATCACTTTTAAATTCCAGAAAAATCCTGGAAATTCCCTAAAAATAGTAAATGGATTGGATTGATAGCCAATCCTATTTTCCCTGTCATTTCACTTCCCAATTCATCTAAAATGACAGATTTACCCTTTCAAGGGTAAATTTTCCCCGAATTATTCAAAATCCTTGATTGATATTTCTCTAGGCTAATAGGGCCTCATTAGGGATGCCATGCTGCTTTCATGTGTTTTATTCGCATGTACTGGATCCTTGATTTGCGCACTTATTTCTATTGATTGTGATTGATAGGGTAGTATTTCCCATCTGCATGAACTCCTAGATTTAGGATATGTACCACACTCGTCTGTATGAAATCCTAGGATCAGATAAACCATTCAGCTTAGGTACCGAAAGGGCGTCAACTCTGACAGTTGGCGTAACTAAGTCCCCGAACCCACTTCTCTGGTTTCCACAGAATCGAATAGACCCCTCCCAACTATTCGATATGGTTTCCGACCGTACCCTCCACGAAACGATTGGTGGTGACTCCTTGGCATGTACACTCATCACATGTCATTAGACCGCACTGAAGGTCGATCACGTATATCCAGCAGTTGCGATTTGGGTAATGGACCTTGGGAGAGGCCCGTGTCCAATCATACAACATCGGACGGCCCATTAACCCTCGCTAGCCATGATGGCGCTCGGGAGGGTCGCGACAGACTGGCGACTCCGCTGGGGACTATTCGAACCCAGAATCTCTGGTTACAAATTCCAGAGGACTTGAGCCGAATAAAAAGTTGTTTGGTTTATCTGACCTTGTTTTTGCAGATGCTCTCGAAGGTGATGTACGTACACTAACCTTTGTGTTAGATGTTTTTGCAGATTGGAGAAATAAGGGGTGGAGTGATTGTTGACCGCCTTCCTGCAGGTTGGAGTTGGGAATGTATGTTTATTTTATGCATATACTGAAGCGGTGTTTTGATACAAACTGCTATACATGACTCTGCATTGTGATGATCACGACACATTGCACACACTGGCGGTGTTTTGCGAGCAGAGAGCCAAGATATAAACTCTCAAGTGAATGGTACCATGGACTGTTGAAATAATTCAACACTTGGTAGTAATGAGGTGGATAACAGTCGGATGGAGTATCTAAGAAGTACTTGGATTGAGTGTTACTGTCTTTAGAGACGATGAGTGGACTTATTTACGGAGTCATCAGAAACATGAATGATTTTGAGAGTATCCTATGAACTTAAAGAATATGCTCGTTGTATATTAATGAGAAGAATGTGAGTTGTGGACTGGATGAGGTAAGATTCCTCCGTCGAGAGATTTATGAGAAATGAAATCCATGTGGAATCTTTGGAGAATTGGATTGAGCGGCGAATCGACTAGGGTCGATGAGAGTTGTTGAAACTTGAAGTTTCCTAGAATTGATGGATTGTTATAGATGGATTGTGGGAGATACCCCACGAGAGTTGTTTCCTTGATGAAATGGACTCAGGAAGAGATGTAACCCGAAGGGGTGATTGAACGTGAAGAGTCTCTAAAGGCTTGAGTCAAGTTGATGATTACGCTGATAGAGGCGTTCTTGTTTGGAATCGAAAGAGTCGAAGGAATCATAATGACGTGGCGTAAAAAGGGAATTTGAGGCGTAACAAGGCGATCTGAAGTAAGCATTGTATGTAAGCTGTGACAGTAGGGCCATATGAGCTAGAACGCTTAATGTGTGATTGGAGTTGGTTTGCGAATGTCCTCGCGGCAAAATTTGGAAAATCTTGTTTGAGTGAGAGAAGATATTGAGTCTATATTTACCACAAGAGAATAAGGTAGTACAAAGAGATTCCCGATGGGAATAAAGCAGGAGGCAACGCGAATGAGTGAAATTGCTTATGAGTATGAAAGCGTAGCTGGTATAAAGAGAGACCTCGCAAGTTAGGGGAATTATACGAGGTTGAGAATTGAGAATTGTGTAATTGGTGATAGAGGGACAGATCTTCCCTCGAGAAATAAGAGGTTCAACTTTTAAATTGGAAGTTTATCAATTGACGAGTTGACGACTATTGAAAACACCTAGCCTGAAGGCTAGAAGGGAATTGAGGTATGGCCATGATCGAACCCTGATACTTAAAGGGTTATGGGAATGAATAGAACCCTTGAGGTCCCATGGACGAAAGTATAAATCCGGTATCGAAAGGGAACTTAAAGAGATGATCTTATCGGAAAATTTAAAGAGAGAATTATGGTGTCCCTTGAGGTGGCACAAGAATGTGTCAAGATTGCCTTATTACTATTGATGGAATGGACTGAAAGATTGGGTTAACCTAACATGTGATCAAGCATTAGAAATGCCGACAAGAAAGTAATTATGAGCTTGTTTAAGGAGCCGAGGAGGCTGTGACTCGATTTGGCTAATGGCGGGCAAGTTGATAAAGCCCATGAATCTTTGATGGTATGAAAGAACATATGAATGAAGTGATTTGCCAAATGGTATGGGCTATAAAGAGTGCATTTTGGCGAAAGTTTAGTAATAATGGTGACAGACAAATGAAAGAGACGACGTGAATACTTGAGGGTAAACTGCCAACAGATGCATGAATGTCAAAAGAGATAAGAGAGAAGCAAATACGGATTGAAAACTGAAGAAAACAAGTCATGGGGAAAGATGACTTTGGTCAGAAAGGACAAGTGTAAACGTCAAGTCGTGGAAGAAGTTTTCCTGAAGAGTGAGAATGCGATGAGGCGCCGGTACCCCAAAGGATTGGATGATTAGAAGGTTGCAAATTTCGAGGACGAAATTTCTTTAAGGGGGGAAGAATTGTGACATTCCAGATTTCGACCCTCTTCGAGGCTAACGATATGGAAAGGAATCTTGAAGTTGGATTTAGAACAATGAAGGATTTCAATGTTCGATAGGAATTAGACGTCGCCTCGTCGAGCCCTCAAGGTTAAAAGTATAGAATTTGACATCGAATTGGGAGATGGAATTGAGGAATTCAAGAATTGGACTTGAATTTGACGTCGCCTAGCCAAATGGACAAATTAAGACTGAAAAACGAAATTTCGGACGAAAAGTGCAAAATGACTGTTTTGCCCCTCAACCTTTTACCCTTGCCTTAAGATTGTATGAAGGGAAAAATGGTCATTCAAGGACCCCAAGAAGCTGCCGAAAATTTGAGAAGCTAGAGTCAATGGAAGTCAATGCTTAAAGGGCCAATAATTGGAGCCAATGCCATGTGTCATCCTTTGGCTAATCAAGCATTAATGGCATTAAATGAAATATTGACAAAATGGCCTCAATTATTTGAAGGAAATCTCCCCTAGCATCAGATTGGTCGTGGCCCTCCTTCTCTCCCCCATTTTTGCTTCGTTTTCCTCTCCATTTCCACTCTAGCAAACTGCTCCAGAAAGACAATTTCTGTGCTTGCTGTTCGGTGAGCTCGATAAGGCCTTCCCGGTGGTATTTTGAGGTGATTCGACTTCCACAGGTTAGATCTATGTGTCCTTGAAATTTTCCCGTTGGTTTCGTGATTTTAGGAGGTCTGGTTGATTTATAGTGATTTTTGGAAGAAAACGGACGGATTCCGCGCGAGCTGAGAGAAGGTTATGGTTTATCCTCTTAGAAATTCCAAATGAACTCAAACTTTTTGTGAGATCTTCATAACATCTAATACTCATGTTGGATGAGCTTTGGTCACAAGTTTGGTGATGTTAAAATAGATTTTCATGGCTGGTTGTGGGTGACCAAATTTGGACAGATTCTGACCTTTTGCGCTCCGAAAGGGAACGGGGTGAACGGAAGACCAAAAGAGATGTTTTTGCTCCAAAACTCTTGGTGAGCCTCCTTAACAAATATATTGAGGTCTTAGAGAGATTATTTTGTGAAAAATTGGAACATAGGGTTGAGTTTTGGATGGAAATATGTGATTGGAATCAAAACTGAATTTGTTGTGTTGCTGTTCTGTTTTGGGTGAACTTGATGGGGGTTCTTTGATTGATATTTTTACTTCAAAATGACTCAAAAGGCTACTTAAGGTGTTGATGAAGATGTTAGTGGGAATTATGTGAAGTGGATTGAAAATTAGAAGTGATTTAAGGGCTGTTTAAGTGAAAAACGTGAAGGGCCGACTAATTCGCCCACAACGCGCGCTGATTTTGAATTGAGCCGTTCTAAGTCGTCCGATATCCGAATTGAGCACCGTTTTCGCCCACGCGTCCGTAAGATCTTGAAGTTTAAGATCATGGAATTTTTTTTCTCAAAAATTCAGTAGACAAATTGCAGTTTTCGTGATATTGAAGCTGGTCGTGGGGCTAAGAAAAGGGCAGATTTGAGGAAATGAAGTTTATGATGGGTTACCTTTGATAGGACGATACTTTATATGCTTATGGTCATTGATTCAACACTGTAATGACATGAGAATAAGGTGTTGTGTATGTTATTAAAGTATTGGCGAGATGGAAGTGAGAATTGATGGAACTTTTATTAGAAATTGATGAATTTCCTAGGACGGCTCGTGAACTTGGGTTGGCCATACGCTTGTGGAGTTGAGGAAGGCCGATTGGCTAGGGCCTTTGCTGATTGCTTAAGGTAAGTGTTTTCTAATCCTTTCTCTGAATGCCTGGACTCAGCTGGATGATTTATTGAATGAAATGAATGCCTGGTAAATTTTATGAACTGAAGTGTGAATGTTGTGATGGCATTGTGAATCCATTGAGTATGGTGATGGCATTGTGATGATGAGAAAGGTGTGAGGATACCATTTGGTCTAGTGAGACCCCGGCGGTATCGGAGAATGATAAAATTGAATGAAATCGTGAGGATACCATTTGGTCTAGTGAGACCCCGGCGGTATCGGAGAATGAATGACCATGGCTTGGTGCCCCTTTTGCATCGTAATTGGCTTGGTGCCCTGATGCAAATGTATGGTCAGAGTACTTTGTGAAATTGAGATTGAAAATGTGAATGTCATTTGGTCTAGTAAGACCCCGGCGGCATGGAGTGGCTGTAAGCCTGGAGTGACACCATTTGGTCTAGTGAGACCCCGGCGGTATCAGGTGGCAGGAGTGGCCAGTGGAGTATGTGGATGGTTGAGAAAGAGGCAGTTGTGGCATACTTGAATATTTGTGCTTGGGTATGAGACCCTGTGATTGAGCATGATTGTTTATATTGAATATCATGTCTGTAATTGACGTTGTCTTGTGAAATGCCTGGTGCTATTGCATTGCTTGTTACTCTGCATTTTGAAGGGCATTTGTGTGTGGTCTGGTAGGACTGGTATTGAGGTATAGGGCTAGGTTTATATATATATATATATATATATATATATATATATATATATATATATATATATATATATCTCACCCCAATGGGGGATTAACTTTTTCAGGTCTTTGAAGAAAGAAGTACAGGCGAGATGAGGATGAGCTCTCGATGAAGTAATGGAATGAATGGTTTTATGTCTTTGGTGGCCTTAGGGATCGTATCTGAATTTTGAGGATTAGGAATTGAATTTTGGGTACTTGACTGTGATAACTTCTAAGGAGAATTTTATTTATAAGAGGTGTATACCCTTTGTCCTGAGTCATCTCATGGTAATTTGTATGGAGAAAGTTTTATGGCCGCTGCGATATCGTTTCTTTGTGAAGTTGTTTATATGATTGGCCGATGGATCTTGGGAGATAACTGAAGATCAACGACGTGGTGGGATGTTCGTGAGCTCGATGGGTTCGGGGCGTGACAATCAGGGACCGGGTTTTCTTGTACGTTCGGAGCCATATAATCAAACTTTAAAATCTGACTGTCGATCAAAACTTGCACCTTCAGCTTAAGGATATATCAATTATCTATGTTGTGTCCTCTTTCTCCCATGTGATAGATACAAGTTTGGCTCTCATCAAAGTCGGGATATTTAATAGGATTTGTCCTAGGAGGTTCTTTTGCCACCAAGTGTTGTTCCAATAGCATCGGGAGCAGTCTGGATAAAGGCCTCGGGAGCGGAGAGAACTACTTTTGGGGATGCCTC
This sequence comes from Rhodomyrtus psidioides, assembly GCA_021437785.1. Taxonomy (NCBI): domain Eukaryota; kingdom Viridiplantae; phylum Streptophyta; class Magnoliopsida; order Myrtales; family Myrtaceae; genus Rhodomyrtus; species Rhodomyrtus psidioides. Next base: position 2,477,448 of record JAILYB010000015.1, on the reverse strand, counting down.
TTTCTAGGCTCTTGCTCTTTTGGCGTTGACCACGATGATCCTCCCTTGGTCTGATTAGGGTTATTAAACACCTTGGACTTATGGGAGTCTAGTATGAAGCCTATGTCAAGCCCAGTCTCTCTCTCCTTTTTCAGGGAGTATTGCTTTCTCGTGGAAGTTTCATGCGGCCTCCTCTCTCTTAAGGCCTACTCGAGTCTCTCGGCCACCTTTATCAGATGTGTAAAGGTTTGACATCCTGAGGTATTCAATCTGTCGAAGTATTCATAGGGAAGCGCCTTTAAGAACAAGTCAATCAGCTCTTCCTCTGTGATTGACGGTTTTACTTGGGTTGCCAACGCTCGTCATCTCTAGGCGTATGTTCTGATTATTTCACCCCTCGCTTTTAGAGTTCGTAGCAGGTCTTCCCTCGTCGGGGCCGTAGCTGTGTTGAACTTATACTGCCTAAGGAAATCTTCTACTAGATCTTCCCACCCGTCACAGTCATCCAGGTATAACTCGATGAACCAAGCTAGGGCGGTGCCGGTCAAACTCTCTTGGAATGTGTTCATCAACAACGGAACGTAGTTTGGATATTGCGCCATCTTACGCAGGTAATATTTGAGGTGAGCGCGGGGAGAGCCTGTCCCATTATACTTCCTTACGAAATCTGGCTCTTTGTAATCAGGAGGGGTTTCTACCTTGGCGAAAGGAGATATCTTGTCAAAAAGAGCCAGCTCATAACCCTGGCTGCTCAAACATTCTTCGATTTTGGCTATTCTCTTAGCCTCTGCTTCAGTTTTCACGGTCTGTTTCCCATTTTCTTCCTTCTCGAGGTTGATCACAACATGGGGTACCTTTAGCAATGACTGGACGTTCGGCATACAGATATCCTCCTCGGCACGTTGGACATCTTCTACCGTTTCTTTATCAGCCATATTAGGTACAAATGATGGACCTGAGTTGTTCTAGTTAGGAGCCACTGTCTGTCTGACTTGGGAGGCTTTCAACATCACCTTAATGTCAGCCATCATGGTTACCATAGCAGTCATATGAGTTTCCAGCATGCCTACTTGCGGGGTCAACTCCTATTGTTCCATTCTTGTCTTAAGTCGAGTACGAAAATGATGCTTTGGTAGTTTCGTGATTAGAGTGCACCTGTTTATTTAAAAATAATAGGTAAGTATCCCTCAAGGATTAGCAGAAAAGGTGATGGATTCGTTTAATTGCATGTTTTCTACTGATGAATGAGAAAAAAGGACTACCTTGTGAGCTTTAGTCTCATGTGGACAGTTCTTTTAGTTATTCCCCAAAAGAATTCATGAAATTAAAAAAAGTGTAATCTTTGACGATAGTTTTTATGCATTTATAAAATATGTCAACATCTATGCACATGTGTCCAAAGTAATATTCAATACAAACGAGTATGCTAAAAAGAAAGCATCATAATGTTCACACATTTTATACTTGACAGAATAGTCTATTCAAGTCTAGGGCGTTTGAGGCCTAAGGTATCCTCATCATCCCAATATAGATCAATCCCCAATCTTCGGGTATATACGGCTCTATCCCAGGCACGTACGGTATAATATATTCAAGTACATAACGCTCGACAAAGATGCGTCTAGCTTCCTCAAAGTGTTGAATGTATTCTATGGTAGCTCTATGAATGTTCTCCCTACGACTCATATTTTCTAGCAATTTTATATCTTCAGCCTGAGAGTTCTTCAAAGAGCATATAATAAATTACACCTTAGTTTCAAACTGTTTCTTCTTTTTCTCGTGTGATGGTTTCTTTTGGCATGTCAAACGAGAATATACCAGGTCGCGGTGGTGAAGGGATCTCCTGCAATGCTCCAAGCTGTCGGATAACCCTCTTCGGATAATACGCAGTAGCGCCTGTGAATCCTAACAAAGGGACTGGGTCTTTGTCATTACATGCTAGCCTGACTTTATCTAGTGTTGGCAATCTAAGCCGTCATCGAAGCTGTTCTGGTTTTAGAGTTCCAAGGAATTTCTTCCATTCTATAAAGTTGAACTTAGGAATACGTGTATGGGTTAGGACGAAAGTTTTAAGAGGATGGGCATCAGAGGTAATCTTAGTGAAACCCATACGGATATGGAATTGTCTGATATGAGACGTGAACCACAGATATAGAAGATCACTAGAGGCTCTAAAGATTTCCTTCTTATTTTTCTTGAAGCGGTTTAGGGAAAGGAAGGTTTCAGCAAGGATAATGTTCGAGTAATCCCACCCACAACAAACTTGTCTGATCACTACTGCCATAATAGGGTCAAAAGTAACAGACGAGATCGGAAATAGCACAAAGCTAAAGAAAGCCAAGACAAAGGCTCTACCAGATTTAGTTCCCTTAACAGTAGGGAGGTTGGGAAATCAATCTAGAAGGAAAGATAGGGAAATTCGTCTAGAATTACTTTTGGCATCTTCTTGGACTTCGTTGAGGGTTGTATCAAGGAATTCAGCTAGTTGACTCAAAGGCTCAAATCCTATAGGAGGTTGGACTAGTAAACGAGTAAACTCAACTCCAATGGCGGCGCTGTACTCTTCAAGAGTATGGGTAACTTCCAGCCCTTCCATGCAGAATGTAGCGGTGGTAGGATCCCAATAGAGCGCCATGGCTTGAATAAAGGCAAGTGGACACTTAATCTTCAGCAGCTCCAATAAATACCCCAGTCGTGATTTGGCGTATTTCTGGCTGGCTTCGCCCATGCTATCCCACCATGATAGGAGCTCGGTCCGGGGTAGTTTGAACACTTGAATATCATTCTTTCTCATCAAGTCTAAAATATGCAAATGATTTTGAAAAGTCAATCGTCAAAAATTACTTTAAATAAGTGATTATGCAAATGTTATGAAATATGCATGGGCTGACTTAATTGCATTGTTCAATTGGAGAAATGGAGATTAGAGCCTTTTTTAGGTCTGGAAAACTCGACTCAAAGTTTAATTTGAATTTCAGGTAAGTGAATTATGCAATTTAGTCGGGCTCACTCTTGTGACTAAAGGAAATAACAGAGTTACATTCCATTGGTCAATACATCAAATAGGAGTAGAGCAGAGTGAATACTTTATTACAACCAGGGTGCCTAATGAAAGAAAGGTAAAGAGAGACTTTGCAAACAAGAAAGCCATAAAAGACCCATGGAATATGAGGATCTAAGCCACCCCTTCCCAAAGGTTTAATCTTCTTCAAAATGGTAGTCAGTCGGGAACCCTCCCATGTTGAGTGTAAGGGGTTGTCTTCAATGGATTGATCGAGGCGTCTCAACTCCTCTGGCCATTCTCTGGTCCACGGTATCATGACTTCAGGAGTCTTCTCGTGTCTCGCCTTTTTGAGTATGATGCGCTTCGATTTTTTCTTGATCGCAGGGCGTCTTCTTTTTCCCCAAAGATTGATCATGGGTATATCTTCATTAGCCTGTCGTTCAGCCTTTCGACGAGCATACGCATCCCTAGGCTAAGTGGTTGCGATGTTGTCTCTTCATCTCCAAGTAATTTTTGAACATTCGTCTGCTTGTCGCTTGAATCTAAGGTTATCGACATAGTAGCGGGTTTGGCAATCTTCAGCGTATCCCAACTCGCGCTCGGTTAGCTCTCGGCCATGCATAAATCTGGAAAAGTGCAACCTCGTGTTCGATCTTGGGTGAGTGACTTTCCTTAGGTATTCGAAGGTCACTAACTCTTTCAAACTTCTAGGAAACAACGACATTCTACCTCTTTATCATCGTTATTTCAATTAGTCACTTGAGTGATTTAATGGTGTATGCAATGCATATGGATGTATATAATGCATGAATCAAACTATGAATAGGGAATATTGAAGTACATTGAAAGTAAATGTCTTACCAACCAAACTTGGGGAATGTCAAATGTTCCCTTGTAATGATGAGTGGTTTTAGGTATACCAACCTTCCTTAGACATGCGCATGAGACAAGTGGGCATACTCTAGAAATTGAAAATTAGGTGAGGAACCTATGGTTGAGGCTCCCACGATCTAAATAAGGCAGATTCCTCCCCAAGAGTACCTACCCAAGAGGGCTAGATATCGCTCATTTGGATTGTGAACGAGAACGAGCACGAAAGTCTCAAGTGCCATCAAACACGAGATCCTTTCGCATCATGTCCCTATCTAAGGTAACCTAGAGGTGGCCGCAATCGGGGTTTGATCGCCAGTGTGTGCGATGTGTCGTGATCATCACAATGCAAGTCATGCACAGCAGTTTGAATCAAACACCGCTTCAATATGTGCGTAAGACAAACATACATTCCCTACTCCAACCTGCAGGAAAAATGTCAACAATCACTCCACCCGTTATTTCTCCAACCTGCAAAAATATTTAACACAATGGTTAGGATACATATCTTACCTTCGAGAGCATCTGCAGAAAACAAGGTCAGATAAACCAATCAACTTTTTAATCTGCTCAAGTCCTCTAAAATTCCTAACCAGAGGTTCTGGGTTCGGAATAGTCCCCAGCGGAGTCGCCAGTCTGTCGCGACCCTCTCAAGCGCCCGCCTCCGGCGTGGTCCTCTCGAGCGCTAATGGGCCGCCCGATATCGCCAGATCGGATGCGGGCCTCTCCCAAGATCCATTACCCAAATCGTAACGGCTGGATATAGTGGTCGACCTTCGGTGCGGTCTGGTGACATGTGATATGTTTACATGCCAAGGAGTCCCCATTGATCGTTTCGTGGAGGGTACGATCGGAAACCCTATCGAATAGTTGGGAGCGATCTATTCGATTATGCGAAAATCAGAAAAGTGGGATTGGGGACTTTGTTACGCCAACTATCAGAGTTGACGCCCTTTAGGCACCTAAGTTAAATGATTTATCTAATCCTAAGATTCATGCAGACGAGTAGGGTACGAACCTAATCTAGGAGTTCATGCAGATAGGAGTGGCTACCCTATCACTCACAATTAGTAGAAATAAATGCGCAAATCAAGGATCCAAAATATGCGGATAAATCACATGACAGTAGCGTGGCATCCCTTGTAAAACCCTATCAACCCAGAGAAGTATCAATCAAGGCTTAGGAATGGTCTTGACATGATTCGCCCATGAGGAGCAAAATCGTAATTTTGAGAAATTTGGGGACAATTTGCCCTAGAGGGGCAAAATTATCATTTCAAATGAAATGAGTAGTCAAAAGATAGTGGAAATAGGATTGGTGATCAAACCAATCAATCCTATTTTTCTGGAATTTAGAAGTGATTTTACCCTTGGAGGGGTAAAATCGTCATTTTGGGTGAAGACGGGAATTGAAAATCTCAAACATTAGGATTGGTCGACCAGCTGATCCAAACCCTAATTTTAAACAATTTTTAAGACTCGATTTTGGAATAGGGATGACGATTTACCCTTTGAGGGGTAAAATCATCATTTTGAAGAAAAGACAGAACTCGAGAACCTAAGCAGAAGGATCGGTCACCTAACTGACCATAATCCTTAACTTAGCATCCTCGACCCATCTTGTGTATAAGGCTGAGGCAACTTACCCCTAAAGGGTAAAGTCATCAATTCTCGGAAGAACGGATAAGAAACCCCAAAAATAGGATTGACCAATTGCCTGAGGTTAATCCTCAATTTTTGGGGATTTCTAGAGTGCCAAGGATTTTTCATAATTTTCCTATTTTTTTTGGATTTTCTAGGATTTTCTAGCATTTTTTTAGGATTTTCTAGATTTTTTTTTTATTTTTAAAAACATTTTTCAATTTTTTATTTAAAAAATGTGATTCGGACCGGGTTAACTGGACCCATTCAGTTGGGACCCGACCCATACTCAGACCCGCGCGACCCAGCCACCAAAACGACGCTGTCCCGCCTTTTTTATTTTCTATTTTTCGGATTTAATCAGACGGTTCCTATTGAACCACGTGGCTATTCCACAGCCGCTGGATCTATCGACCAAAACTAATGGCTCAAATCAAAAGCCAACTATTCCCTAGCCGTTAGATCAGATTACCTAAACCTACGGCCATGATTAGAACCCAAGACTTGATCTGGACCGTCCACCCTCACAAACCTAAACGACGTCGCTTGACCACTAACATAAACGGCACCATTTCAACTTGTTTTAATGTTCTAATTTTAAAACTATTTTCGGATATTCCTAATTATCAATCAGATGGTCATTATAAATTGGACTCGATTAACCTAGACCGCCCGATCTAAGCTGATTCATTCTAACAAACTAACAGTCGAACCAACTCAGCATCCACGTGGACCAATCACATGTTGCCACCTAGACCTTTGACTCGTTGACATGCCATGTGTGTGTCGTCTTCAACCTCTCGACTACGACTACATGGATAGCTGAAAACCTCTGGCGACGATCCAACGGCGAATCCTCGACGGAATTACACAAGACCGGCACTAATCGACTCGCAGCGATCTCTAGTTTAACATACCTAATAATCATGGCATCTAATTCACGAAATCGTGAGTATCATGCAAAATGCCGAGTAGGGCCATGGAAGTTCGATCGCACGATTTACTCCAAACCATGGCAATTTAGTCACAGAATAGCATCAATATAGGTTCATAAGACTTACCTTGAGCTCCGATTGAGCTCGCATGGCCTAGATTAGGCTAGGCGAGAATGAACGGTGTTCGACAATGAAGGTTGGATTTGAAGACTTGATTGGATGTGTTAAGACAAAACCGATGCAAAACAGATATGCAACGATGGTCGGTGATGTCAAGGGAACAAAACGCACACTCTAAATGCGAGAATGAACAAAAGATACGTGAATCGCCATTGATGCACAGTGAGAAGCTTAGAAACGCATTTCACCTGTTCCCGCGATTTCAAGCGGTGCAGCCGACGGCGATTGCTTCCTGGAGTTCCAAGCGAGCTTCTTGCAACCTCCTTTGGCTTCGGTTTGGCCGTAGATGGCCCAACCAGTGCCCTCCAATTTTGAGCTCCAACCCTCGACAATGGCGATGGAGGGTGAGCTCTCTCTCCTCCGTTCTCCCTCTCTCTCGATTCTGTTTTCCACCCCTCAACCGAATCAACTAACTCCCTCTTCTAGAAGGATCAATTGGCTCTTATACATGTTTGAAATTTTGGTGCCGAACGGGAGGTTGAGCCGGTGACCTTCGCACATGCAATCACGTGTAAAATGGTCACCGAACACCGGTGAACGTCCGAGACGAATTGGTCACTAATTCTGGTCACCCGGTAATTCTAATTTCACTCGAATTCCACCTGCATTTGGTCCTGCGTTTGGTTTGAAAACGGCCGGTGGGTATTTGGCCTTCGCCGGTGCCGCTTCGACGGACCCAGACCGTCGGACTGGTCTTGATCGACGGAGAGCTTCTTGGCCAACAAAACGCCTCCATCAATTTTATCAATTGAAGCCGATTGATGGTCCAATTTTTCAATTGAAATTCACCTTCCAAACCTACAATTGGCGCGGGAAGCTTTGGGGAAGAAGACACTGTAGCAGACCGGTTCGACCTGTCCGACCGGGGGTCTGACCGGAACGAACCGGTTCCGATTTGAAATTTTCAAATTAAACCCAAATTGGTGGGGAATTTTTGCAATTAAACTTCAGAATCGAACTTAGGGCATGAATTTTATTTAAAAAAGTGATTTTACCCAAAAGTTCACAACAATTTCTATGAAAACCCCAAATTTTTATTTAATTGCAAATTGGGAAATTGTGCAATTGAGGGCTCAAACGGTCAAATTGGACTAGACCACCCATGCTAATCGATTCAAAATGATGAAAAGCATTGGGTAGTGACTTCAATTTGCAATGATAGTCCCCGAATTGAAAGTAATTTCAAATATGCCTAAATTCAAGGACTAAAATGCAATTAAGTATGCAATTTTGCCCAATTCATGCAATTGAGCAATTTGTACAAATAATTGGGCTAAATTGCAATAAGGGACAATTAGATTGAATGTCAAGATCCTAGAAAATGCCAAAGTTGCAAATTAAAAGACTCAATTGATATTTTTTTACCAAAGTCAATCATATGTATAACAAAGGAACACATAAAATTGAATTTGAATTGGGACTTTTTATGAGGTCAAAAAGAAAAAAAATAAAAATAAAAATATTGACTATTTTTCTATATTTTTGTGACCTCGAATGCTATTTTTCTTAAATTTTCAAGTATTTTTCTACTTTCTAAAAATACAAAAAAAATGAGAAAATATGAAAAATTATTTTTTTGTCAAAAATTATTCCTTAGGCTTGGCCAAGGCCACCAAAGTTGATTTTGCAATTTTTGTTAACTTTTTTATAAATTTTTTATGAATTTTCTAAGAATAAGCTAAAAAAGGCTGATCCAAAATTATGTGTCAACACATCTTATGAGTCTGAACGATTAAATGATGAAGATAGCTCTAACGGTGAAAAGGAAATTACTTTGAAATCAAAAATATATTATTCAACTGATGCAGATTCAGAGGAAGACGAAGATGATGAAGAACTAGCCGTGATGGTAAGGAAATTCAGAAGGACGGCCAGAAAAAAGAAGAAACTTAAAAGGAAGACGACAGAGCAAGCAACTTGAGAACTCTTCTAGCGACAATGAAGAAGTTAAGGAAATAATTTATTTTGAGTACAGGAAACGTGGACATAAAAAGACAAATTGTCCACTCCTTAAAAAAAATAAAGGGAGATTTGAAAAGAAAAAGAAAGCATTGAAAGCTGAAACATGGAGCGATACAGAGTGCGAAGATAGGAGTGACGAAAAACGTGCCATCATTTGCTTAATGGCCAAATCAGATTTCGAAGATGAAATAGAGATAAGTTGTCCTGAAATCCCTGAAATCGATGAGTTGTGTTTGGATTACAAGGCTGCTCTTAAGAAAATCTCTGAATTGAAAAAGGAGAATTTGAGATTAAGTCAACAGGATCTTTCTAAAAATGAAAAGATTGATTTTCTTAAAAAAAAAAATTCTTTTATAAATCAAAATCACAATCTTCTTACGAAGGAAATTTCAGATATACGAGAAAATCATGATCTTCTTGAAAAAGAATTTTCTGAATTACAAGAAAATCACAACTCTCTTTCAAAAGTAAATGATTCTTTTAAACAAGAGATTTCAACCATTCGTAAAATGTTTTCTTCAGGATAAAAAACCTTGGGACATGTTCTTTCCATTCAAATTCCTTATTACAACAAAGTTGGTCTAGGTTTGGAAAAAGAAACTATTTTACAAAATGATTTTCCAAATTACAAGGAAAAACGAAAACAGAGACCACCAATGAATTCTTACAAAAAATATTTTCAAAAGCAGTTTGTAAAACCTGTTGGCCATGAATTCTTCAAGTGTTCAAATTGTGGAGATAAAAATCATTTCAAAAATGATTGTCCTAAAGTTTGGAGACAAACCAGAGGAATTATAGAAAGAATGGCAATGTCTACTAACGTGAGTGGACCCAAAAAGATTTGGGTACCAAAGAATACCTGAATCTATTTATTCTTTGTAGGTACCAAAGAAGAAGAAGAAGAAGAAGAAGAAATGGTACCTAAACAATGGTTTCTCAAGGCATACCATAGGAGTTTCAAGCAATTTCATAGAACTCATTGAATTCGACGATTGATGCGTGTCTTTCGAAATATGTAGACTCAGATGAGGTCAGAGTCAGAGTACAATAGCAGAAGCAGAATAAGTCTACCATACGTACGTGGTTCTATCAAAGGCAAGTGACTCTATTGAATGACGTATCAAGTAAGTATATCTTGCACTAGAAATTATATTTGGAAGGAAATCAGGTACGCATCTAAATCTTTTTAAAATATTCCTAATTGTCTAATTGATTTGATTGATTGACTGATTTTACAATTGTGATGTGATTTTATGATATATTATTTCCAAAAATAACTTCATTGTAGTTCTCTTTCAAAATCTCTTAATTTTTGGACTTTCAAATGTATTAAAAAACCGACTTAATTACATTTCTCTCTCTCTCTCTCTCTCCTATGTCTCAAAATTGAATATCCTTGATTATCTGATTGTCTTGTTGATTGAATATTTGATTGATTGCAGATTTTGTTCTAAAAGATTTTATGTCTTGCTTTATTTCTTAAAATAACTGCTCGTTGTGGTTTTATTTCAAATCCCTAGAATCTTGGACTTATCTTCAAAATTAAATCTTTTGTTCGCAAAACTTCTATATCTCTCTCGTTCAAAGAATTAAATCTTTTTTCTTTGAAATCATTTCAAATCTTTCAATAGAATCCAAATTTGAAGGAGATCTCTGAGAATTGAAGGTCATGATAAGATAACAGAACAGAGAACAGTCTTGGAAAGAAGGAGCAAGCAATCTCACGTACAAAGAGGGAAAGCAAAGATTATGGCAGAAGCTAACAGTAAAGCTGAAGCAGATGCAAAAGAACGAGCTGAGGCAGAAGCTCAAGCCAAAGATATTGTTGTCGTTGCTAGAGTAGTAGCAAATGAGAATTCCAAAATAGAAGCTGGGAAAAAAATTACAAATGAAGAGTATGACAAAGAAAGAGAAGTTGAAATTCAAAACACATTCTTGAAAAAAGAACCATGTGGAAGAGAATTTGATTACATCTTTATTGGTTGAAGGACTCTCGTGAATTTCTAGAAAGAGTTAGAACTCAGGAGGAGTCGGTTGATTAATACATGAAAGCCGGATAAGCATAAGTGAAAGATGAAATGGTATACAATGTCTGGTTCTATTGAAGGAAATGCAGAAGCTCACAGAGGTTCTTGAAAAAAGACAAGGAAACTTGATGATGATATGGAATTTATCTCTCCTTAGTATTGTTTATGCTTATTTATGATGTTGACAAAAAGGGAGAGAAAGCGAGAAGTTCAAGCAAAGGCATCGTAGTAAGCAACTTTTTCACTATCTATGCTTATGCCTTTAATACTTGTGTTCTTCTTAAAGGGGGAGAATGCGAAGAAGTCCAAGCAGATGCATTACAGTAAGAAATTCGATTACTTTGGCCTTGTTTGGTTCAGCATTTGATATGAGCATTGAGGCTCTAAGTTCCTTGGCCAAATGTAAATGCCGTTTGGTTCATTTTTTGGCTCACTTTGGGCAGATACAATTGCATCTCAAATGCTCTCCAAAGGCCTTTAGGCCAAAGTACCTCTGGAGGTACTTTGAGAAGTTGCATCTCAAATGCAACTAATTTATTTTTAACTTTGTCACATTCACCTGCCGCCTCTCGCCTGCGGCCAACTGCCGCCACTCATTGCCGGTCACCGTCGCCGCCGCCGGTCGCTAGATCATCGTCGCCGCCGTTGTCGCCCGCGTCGCTTATCCCCGGCAGTTGGTAGCCGCTCGTCGACCGTTGCCGGTCGCCGTTATCGGTCGCCCGCAGCCGGACGCCGATCGCCGGGCACCGGTCGCCAGCCGCGATCGCTGTCATTACCGGAAGGTCGTCGCCGACCGCCGCCGATCGCCGTTATCGGTCACCCGCAGCCGGACGCCGATCGCCGGGCACCGGTCGCCAGCCGCGGTCGCTGTCATTACCAGAAGGTCGTCGCCGACCCCTTGCAATCGACCGCCGTCGCTTATCGCCGGTCGTCGTCGTCGCCGTTGCCTGTCGCCGCCACCGCCAGTCGCCGACCGCCGGACGTCTATCAGCGGGCACCGATTGCCGGACGCCGATCGCCGTAGTCACCGGAAGGTCGCCGTCTACGATCACTGTCACCGCAAGTTGCCGGTCGCCGCCATCGCCGATTTCCTCACCGCTCGTCGCCGGTCGCCGCCGCCACTTTTTTTTTATTATAAAAAAAGTAAAAATACTTTACAAAGTATATTTTTCACCAAACGACATTTACGCCAAAGTTGCTTTCAAATGCATTTCTAAAAAATACTTTACCAAACACTGCTTGCATTTTGGAAAAGGCCTTTAGTCTAAAGGTATTTGCATTTTCTCAATGTCCCTTGGCCAAATGCTGAACCAAACAGGCCATTTATGCTTATGCTATAGTACTTGTGTTTTTCAATTGGAATTGAAAATTATCTTACTTTCGCAAGTATCTTTTTCATCAAAATCTTTTCAATGTTATATATTGCTTGAAATGTTTTGTCTCCATCAAAATAGGGGGAGATTGTTAGGAAATTATATTTGATTTTGAAGGAAACAAAACCCACATATTTTGTTAAAAAGACTTTGATTTATACTTTGAGGATTTACTATAAATATATCTCTATGCCTTTTGTATGTAATGTGCTTAACGCTTTTATTTTGACAGAAGCAAGCAGATTTCATGGCAAAGGCAGGATAATTCGAGAATCATGATGAGATATATTTTATTCTTTGATTTATCCTCATTGTTTTAGATAATTTATTTTATTAGAAGCTTAATTTATGGAGCTAAGAATTTGATTGTACTGGCGAGTAAATCCTCTCAAATCTCTGATTGCTCTTACTTCAAATACTTGTGATTTTTATTCAACAATCAATCAACGGCTAGTTTTAGAGATTGATCCCCGGGTGATTCTATCCAGCGGGAAGCTTGGAAGAATAGAAGTATATAAAGAGTCTTAAGTTCGAAAAGAAGGAGGAGAGATCAAGAGATCAACACTCATATATCAAGAGAGCTTCATCTGTTTTAATTATCTATTCGTGCTTAAAGTGAGAGCTTGTAAGAGGTGTTATACAGAGTAAAGTGTGAAGAGTGGGATAGCCTTGGTAAAGGCAGAGCTCGCTTCTATTGAAAGTGTTTATGGTCAAGCAATCACATCTTTCTATAATCTCTTAGAATCACTCGGGATCATCCAATAAAGCGATATTAAGACCATTATAATGCCTCACAAGTTTTTTTTTTTTATGACCAAATAATGCCTCACAAGTTCAAGCCTAAAATTCTCAAGATTCCACAATCCGAGCTTAATTCTAAGGGTTTCATTATCCAATCGTCCTCAAGTCATCACTCCTTATCACTCCAAGTCTCGATCAAAATTGAATCGAGCTGACCTTGCTCTGATACCACTTAAACGGGTATGTCCTGCCCTGAGCCCGACGAGTCATGAACATCCCACTGGGCATACACAAAATGTGACATACAGGATCCTTCGACTCTCAACAAACCAATCGTCTATCTGCGCAAGCAAGAGGACACTCCGTACACAAATAAAGTCAAGATGACTTAGGACAGAGAAATAGTACACTTCAATTGCCGCGGATGATCGAAACTAAAGATTTGACTTCTACATCCACCTCATTATATGTAATCTCTAATGATCACCCAATACCTTAGATACATTTGATCACCTATTACCTCTCGGATGCCACTTCTTTATCCAAATCAGGTTTTCTTCGCTTGGAACCTGAAAAGTTAAGCCCCTATTGGGGTGAGATATAAATCTCAGCGAGCTATCCTAACCCTAAATTAGGCCAATCGTCCCATCGAACTAAATATTCACAGAAACATGCAATCATCAACTGAAACAAGGCAATGCATTTTCTCAAGCATCGAGTCGCGCTAAAATGAGAATCTCAATCAAATGTAAACATGGCATCAAATCTCGTCATTCAGGTCAAGTACACTTTACAAAGCCCAGCCATGCCCAGCCATGCCATCCTTTCTTCCCAATCTTCATTTAATTCATGCCCGCGTTTAGAACGCCTCAGGCTAGGTCCGCGTATTTACGCCTCAGACCATCTCATTGACCAACCCGCGTAAACGCATTAGGTTTTCAATATCATCTCAAGCCTGTATCGACACATAGAAATTCTCGTCCCGCGTCTCTTACGCATCAGGACATTGGCCATTTCAACCCGCGTCTCTACGCATCAGGGTACAACACAAATAACTTCACGTCTCGCGTCTTTACGCATAAGGGCATTCCACATTTCTGAACCTCGCGATTACATCGCCTCAGGGTATATCTCATATCTCAACCTCGCGATTAGATCGCATCAGGGTATTTCACATCAGGGTGATCCACTGGCCTTAAGCCCTTGTCTCGTCAATACACTTACCATCAACCTCATGGTTCTCACAGTTCACTAGCCCACTTCCTCAGGTGATTCCAGTCACAAATCATGACAAAAAAACATTTAACCACATTTCATAACGAGGAATTGTAGGCATTAGAACATAAATCAAGGTTTGCCAAAAACAAACGTGCTTTATTACCGAATGAGATTTAAGAGAGGTATCGTGCCACCATATAGACAAACAAGGCACACTAGCAAGCACATCATCAATCCTATCACAAGAACAGAATTCTATGGCAAACTAGCACTCACGGCTCATTCCTGATCAAGGCCATGCAACATTCATTCAATTAAGCCATACAAGTCAATAAGTTCATCGATTTCCTAATGAAATCATCCAGTCGCGTTCGAAAGTCCCAATAAAGGGTTAGGGGTCACTCACCTTCGTCCGAGCTAGCCAAAATCCACCAAAATCCTTTGTCAAGCCCGGCTCTAACTCAAAGCGCCGCTGTAAAAAAAAAAAAAAACAGGGCAGCAAATAACTCAGCGACAATCCAACGGTTAAGTCAATTATCTATTCCAGTCTCGACTCCACCACTCGTGCACCTCAATAACACCTCAATTGACATTCTAGCATGTCCTAACAACACATTTAGAGCATGACAACACCATGAACAGCTCCCCAACAGGATAGGATTACTTAGAATCAAACAGGGCAACAACCGGTTATGTTCCTTTTCGCACAAACAGCCCCTAAATCAGCCTTAAGCTCCAATTTCTCACCAATTTCACTTGTTAGCACCTTAATCCATGTGTTATATAGTCCCACGATGAATTTTGAAGCTAAAAAACACCCCTAAGAATTTCGAACAGCCCACTTCGTTTTAATCCCACCGGCGGTCAGATTCTGCTCTTAAAACCACATTGATTTACCCATCGAAATCTAAATGAAACTTAGCCAAATAAGTGGCCCAAGCTCAGTGAACATAGTACTACATGTCATGCAACTCTCATAAAAATTTAGGAACCAATTGAAGTCTCTAAGTGGCTGAATCTGGCCCTCTCTCAACTCGCTCAGAATCCGTCCGGTTTTCTTCTAAAAATCACCATAAATTAACCAGATCTCAAAAAATCACGAAACCAATTGGAGATTGTCAAGGACGTCTTGAACTAACCTGTGATGGTCGGCGGCCGGCCAAAATATCACCGGAGGGGCCGCTCGTACGGACCGAACAGGACAGGCCGAACTGGTCAAAACTGGCAGATTCTGTTCTTCAAACACAGCACCATTTCAACAACAAATCTCCATAAAATTCCACTCTGCTTGTCACCACAGCTCAGAATACGAGTGTACAACATGTCTACAAACCCTTGTCAAAAATTTGAAGCAAAACGAGATCCTATGGAGGCCAAATGAAGACTTACTCTCTGTTGCGACGAAAACTGTCGGCTTTCGGAAAATCGCTTGGCCGGAGCTCCACCGGCGTCCAATGGCTGAAATTCCACTTGGAGGTTGTCGGCAAGAAGCTGAGGTTTAGGCGGGTGGTCGGCGCGAAGCAAGGTGGCGGCCGGAAGGCCCGTTCGTGGTGGATGAAACCAGCAATCAGTGCTGGTCGTGCAGGGGCTGCTCTGGTTCTTGAAGAAAAACGAAGAAAACTAAGAGAGGGAGGGGGTGGTGTCGTGAAAGAATATGAAGGGGGAGAGAGAAGAAGCTCACTTCACTTGCTTGGTCAATGTGGAAGAATGATAGGTTAAAAGTGGGGTATTTAAGGCTAATGCTCCAACTATTGACACATGTCCTCTTGTCAATCAATTTTTCATCCAATGGCCAATATTACTCCTAATTTTCGGCAGCCAAGGGGTGTGGTCAATGACCAAAATATCATCCTTCACTTATTAAGGCAAGGTTAACTCACTAGGGGCAAAATGGTCTTTTCTCACCTTTCATCCGAAATTCCAATTTTTCATTCTCAATTAGGCGTCGTCCAATCCAAATTATTTGTTACAAATCTTTATTTCCATTTTCAAATTCCGAGACCCCATTCTATGTCTCAAGTCGCGAGGGCGGGAATTTCAGAATGTCACAGTGGACGTAGGCTTTCTAAAGCCGAACCACTATAATCTTATGTGCATTGCCTTCTTCTCTAAACTTGCATCTATTTACTGCATAGTAGAAGCACTATATGACTCTGCTAATACATGTACCTCTATCGAACTCGATATTTTCAATTCCACTTTATTTATCGAAGTTTGATTAAATACACATATTCACGCCCTTTAGGTGTATAGCCTAGCCAGGGACAACACAATGTTCAACATCATCCCGAAACTTTTAGTTGGTTGAATTCCATACTACAATCGGATCTACTTGATTTCCAAATTCAACACGCACAAGCTGATCATTCAAACATAAGGAGCAAGTAAAGTAGAAAGATTGGACTTCTTTAAACGTCGATTTAGCATCTTTGAACCATTCCATTTCGTTATAATTGGGTAGATGAGAAGATTAACCTGGCTGCAAATGTGTCTTTACCGTACCAATCTCCGCCACTCATAACTTGACTGTCGTAAAAAATCGATGATATGGCCGCCGACCATCCTATGTGGCTAGCGTTGATGTTGATAATTTTTATGTAGCGGCTATAGGTGAGAGGAAAAAAAAAAGACATGGTCAATTACCGACCACGGGAGAAAAGGAAAAATGAAAAAAAATTAAACATTTAAAAAATTACAAATAAAAAAGGGGGAAAAAAGTGTCCATGTTAGTGCCGATCTCATCATGTAGAATGGTTGGTGGCCGACCAACGTTCATGTAAGCAATATCCAATCAAAATCGGCTGGAAGAGATAAAATGGTAAATCGTCAACAGATTTAAGAGTAAGTTGGCAAATTTTCAAAAGATTTTGGATTAAACTGACAAAAATTCTTCAAAAAGATTTAAAAATAAATTGACAAATCGAAAGGTTTAGGACTAAATTGACAAATCGTCAAAAAGTTTAGGACTAACTCGATGCAATTGAAAGGTTTAAAACTTAATTAGATGGTACAGTGGATGCAGAATATTTTTCGGACAATTATTTCCTAATATCGTCAATTGTGGAGAGCACCCCTACCCTACACAAACTATAAATTCCGGGACGTCAAACCAACCCAGCGTCATGTTATTAAATACCTTGAACATCTCTATCGTGGGCTCTCCGGCATCAACTCTTTGGAAAAAGGAAAAAGAAAAAAAAACAAGCAAAGGCAGTCTCATTGCAGATTCATATCTTAAAATGGACTAGATAGTGGCGTTGGGGTGAACCATTGTTTCAATTTGTTAATATTTTAAAACTGCTTTCTTTTCTGTTTTCGTTGCCCCTCCACCGGCCATTGTCAAACCTCGTTGATAGCCGACGGAGGTTGCTGACATCAATTAGATAGGGCTCCTATCACCGGCCTTAGGTGAGGGTCCCGGGCCACGGCTGGCAAAGGCTGCCCTCGCCAGATCGGGGAGAGCGAATTGGCCTGGCAAGGGCTACCCTCGCCAGTCTAGGTTCAGGCGTTCCTCACAAGAGAATCGGCCTTTCGAGTCTCGCCACACCCCTGCAACTGCTCCCTCCCATGCTCTTTCGCTTCAAATCACCTTCATTCTAGGTTTTTTATACCATCATTAGCGATCACCATCTTCTCGTTCTCCTTCTGCTTTCCCTATTCCTTCCTTTTCCTCCTCGTCTCTCTCGCTCTCTCCCTCATATCTCTCATGCCCGAGATGCAGATGCCGTCTTCCCCTCTCCCCTGATCGCTGCCCTCCAGATTCTCGTTTTCACTGCGACATCTGACCTTGCGCCACTGTAGCAGCTGTTGGAAACATTTCGAGGCCGATGAAGCGCATGATATTGCGGCCAGCCTCTTCGACTTCCTCACCGATTCGCATGTCCTCAGACTGTCGTTGACCACGTGTCGAACGCATGCCCTCGGCGTGTCCGCGCTTGATAGCCTATTGATCATATGACTTGTACAGTTGATTTAAAGAGGGCGTGGGGATCGAAGCCAAACCAGTTTTCGGCGCATTGATCTTGTGTCTTTGGACGGATTTTCAGGTGGTCCAGGAAAGATCTTACTACATTCGGACTCGACCAATTACGAAGCACAAATATGCATTCATTGGCTTTTCGCTCAACAATGTTGTTTACTCCTCATTATGCGTTACATTGTTGGTAGGACAGATGGATCAAGCGATATTTGGGATATGAAAAGGAAAAAATGTCACAAATCATCTCTGAATTTTAATCAATATGAACCATCCCTTTTAAAATTTTAATTCGTTGAATATGATCTATGAAATAATGGTAAATGTTCTGTGGTTATTCCGTTCGCTCAAACTATAAATCAGACCTTATTTGACAATGTAGATTATTATATGTTGGTGAAGGAGCGTATAGAATTGATTACAAAGCCGAGATATCAAAAGGTAAAAAAATTTGTATCAAAGAAATCTCGTCATCCGAAGAATTAGAGTGAAATAGTTGATTTCAGTCTATTTGGAAAGGAAATTTGAGCATTGACATGTATATGTCACAGCTGTTAGGATAGAGAAGTCTTACATTGGAGAATTAATGTTGTGCTGAGCAATTAATATATCCATGTTGGCCCATAACTCATTGATTTAAACTTCTGAGTGACGGTGGGTCTAATTGGATATATTGACGGGCTCGGGCTTGGGCTCCTCTTGGTGATCTCCCCGGCGAAATGTATCGGACTTCCGCTGCGCGCTCCTAACAAATGGTATCAGAGCCAGGTTGATTGGTGGATCTTTAATCTCCGGTTCCTGGCCGATTTCAATAAATTATACACGTTTCAATAATGAACTGAATTTGAGCAACAACTTGTTATAAGTAAGGACGTGGACGATGATTTTCAATATTGAACTGAATTTGAACAGCTTTCTAGTTTTCATTATTTTAATGGAACTATCATTGAGGCCAGTATACGAATCATGATTTATGTTTGCATCTAATGTGTAGAACTCATCTACTCTCATATTTTTTGTCAATACATTCTGTAGATAATGTTTTTAATGTCACTAATGTCGCTCATTTTCGGGGACATCAAGGTTGTGTTAATGCTATTGCATGGAATTCTAGTGACATTCGGGCAAGACTAAATTCGATTTTCTAATTTATTTGAGTATTTAATATTGCTTAGAATTTGTGAATGTTACAGGTGGTGTATTGAGGCAGTGGAAGTAAAGATGTAATTAGTGTTAGCAGCTTAATATTTGGGAGTGAATATGGATTTTCATCTATGAATGGAAAGATGCAGTTGGTTTGGGTTGTGTATTGAATGATCACTGTGTATTGAATATGGATTTTCACCCATGGATTATACATATTTCGGTGATGAACATAACCGGTCTTAATTTGTTTGGGGATAAATTAAAAAAAATCAATCGGTCCGGTCCGATTTTTATGCCCCTAGAACTGGGAACCAGACCGCCGGTTCCGGTCCGGTCCGGTCCGGGTGGTCCTATTTGCTCACCCCTAGTATTAACGCAGGTCTGATGGGTGTTGATGAAGATTCAAGTTGGGATAAGTTGGTGCAGAAGGATATTTGGATTAAGGGAGATCAAACCTAACACTGGAGCTCACACGTGAGGGGGAGGTTGTTAGGATACACACGTGAGTTGTGTTAGAGACCTAACACTGGAGCTCATATGTGAGGGGGAGATTGTTAGAATGCACGAGTGAGTTATGTTAGAGAAATCCCACATCGTGTGAGATTGTTAGGATATAAGTGTGAGTTGTGTTAGAGAAGTTCCACATTGGAGAATTAATATCGTGTTGAGCAGTTAATATATCCATGTTGGTCCATAACTCATTGGCTTAAACTTTTGAGTGAATGTGAATCTAACTGGATATATTGACGTGCTCGAATTTGGGCTCCCTTTTTGTAATCTCCTCGGCGAAATGTATCAGACTTCCGCTGCGCGCTCACAACAAATGATATCAAAACCAGGTTGATTGGTGGACCTCTAATCTGTTTGATGAACATCTTAAAGAAGGAATCAGGTAGTCAATATGATTTTCAGGCCAGTGGGCATTGTGGTGTAGCAGCGCGGGCCCGATAGACATCGATGGAAATTCAAGTTGAGATGGATCTTAAAGAAGGAATCTAGTGGCTAACGCGGTTTCCGGGCCGATGGATGTTGTGGTGTAGCAATACGGGTCCGATAGGCGTTGATGAAGATTTAAGTTGAGATAAGTTGGTGCTGAAGGATACTTGGATTAAAAGGGGAGCAAACCTAACACTGAAGCTTACACGTGTGGGGGTGAGATAGTTAGGATACACGTGTGAGTTGTGTTAGAGAAGTCCCACATTAGAGAATTAATGTGGTGTTAGAGAAGTCCCACATTGAAAAGCAGTATTTTGCATAGGCACAATGTTTTGAATACTATTTTCTTTCTCACCTCTCCATCTACTTACCCTCTGTACCGTTTTTCCTTATTTTAGACATTTCAAGCTTCCCAACCAAACAAGCCACAATTTCTGAGTAATTAAGTTAGTAGCATCACAATTTTCGAGTTAAATTCTGTGGGGATATAGGTTGTGAAACCTTCAGCTTTGATTTGTGAAGGACAAACTTAATGTTCAGAACAACTTAGTATTTTAGAGTGACTTGGAACAGAAATCCATTTATAAATGTTTACCGGTGGACTTGCGTCAACTGAAGCCTAAATTTCTTGTAAACAGAACTTTCAGCCTGTTAACTAAACTGGTGTTCCAGTATTTGAGGCCTAGGTTCCATTGAAGCAACCTACTTGTAATCTTGTTGCTGCTTTGTTTTCTCTTCAAGATAGGGAAGAGCAAAAGCTACTCTCAGCAAAAAAGAGATCCAAGCTCTCTTCACAGACCAATCGCTCGAATCTTCATCACGCGCCCGTCATAGCACCGTGTCACCGGAATTGGAGCTAAGTTAATCGAATGTCAGATGTAAGAATTATGCACGATAAAAATATGTTCGACTTCTACAACATAGAATTAAAAAATTTGCCTCCACCTCTGAGAAAATATAAGAGAGGTCTCAAAATCTGTTCGACTCATCTAAAAGACATTTGAGTGTCAAGCATTTGCCGCAAACATGGTTGACATGTCGATTTCAACCTAGACTTGGAAAAAAATAAGTCAAGCAGGAACAACGATGGAGACTTCTTATGGTTCTGCTGCGCTATTCATCTTTGCAAATATTATCATCAATAAGATAAGGTCGGTTTTTAAAAATCTTTTTTGATTTTTTCCCCGCTTTTCCCTTCTTTTCCTTTATGGCACTCTTAAGTAAAAATGGGGCCTTTTTTTTAACATCCTTTTGCTTTTTTCCCCCCTAAAGATGATGCCGATTTGTACGAAATATTATGTTGAAATATTAAATTGCCACCACCTCTGGGAAGATTTCGACGCCCCCACTCATCTCCGGAAAATCTGACTGACTGATTTTGAGCCATACAACCACACACACGGTCAGGATCACCATTTTCCACGAGAAGGCTTGGAAATATAAGTTGTTGAAATTTATAAATATTAAACCACTTCTTCTTTTAAAATGTAAGTTTTTGGAGCAATTGGGTTGTTGTCCCAACAAAATTTTTTATGGTATCATAATAGGAGATCCTGATTTCAAATCTTTTCAAACCCCCTTCTTCTAAAGCTTAAGCTTTGCTAAAGTGAAAATCGACATATTTGAGGGGAAGGATTTTGGCTTCTGGAAGATGCAGATATAAGATTATTTATATCAAATGAAACTGTACGAACTCCTGTCTGGGAAGAAATCAGAAACGATGAAGCAAGCCGATTGGAAATTGCTGGATAGATGAGCGATGTGTATTATTCCTTCTAACAGTTTTAGCTTTTTAATCTTTCATGGTATCAACGCAAAAGGCTCCGCTTAGTACTAGGTCTCTATTTGCCTCCCCAATGCAAAAGACCAAACTAAGCGTGATTTTTCATAAGTCAGTGAAGACTTGGAAAAGTAAGTCAAGCATGACCAACGATTGAGATTTTTCTAGTTCTGTGCTATTCACTTAGTCAAGCCACCCAACACCACACCGCCCCGCCCCCCAAAGCGAACCCTAAACTGATTGAAAGGGGAAAAACAGTTCATGTTCGTAATTGGAATTGTCTTCGACAGAGGAGGGTTCGGGATGATCTTCCAATCTATATATGTAGACCCGAACCCACCCCAACCCAAATCATGGCTTCTTCCTTTCTGATGTCCGCCCAGTGTCCTTTAGCTCTCTTCTCTTCCTATTCTTCTTCTTCTCGCTCTTCTTTGTTGGCGCCACTTCATTTCATGTTGCAGGCGTTTCTGCTTCCTCTACTTCTTTTTCCGCTATTAATGAGACCAAGAATAAGGATGAAGCAGAGGCTCTCCCGAATTGGAAATACACTCTTGACAACCATAGCAAATCTCTTCTTTCTTCATGGCACGGCAACAACCCTTGCCGCTTTACCGGTGTCGCTTGCGACGACCATAGAGCCATCACCCATGTAAATCTTTCTAGTCTCGGTTTGGGAGGAGCTCTAGACACACGAATAAATATGAAAAATTAACAAATTAAAATTCTCATTCATAAATATAGCTAGAAATAGAAGTCGGACTAGTGATTCCACATTACACACTCATCATCGGATGCCACGGAATACCGTAGAGTCACGCAAAGATATAAAACACAAAAACTTGTGACGGGTTACAAGTTACTAGTGGAGTTGGCGAATACTTCAAGGACTCTTGTTTCTCACACCGGGCACGCCCACATGACCTTGGGGAAACTGAAGTGTTATCCGACGATATGTGATCCCTATGCACGGGATGCGGGAGTTCGGGGGCAGCGCTCCTGACATGGGTGTCCCGCTGCCCAGTCAGCGGATGGCTGCCCCGCTCGCCGGTGACTATAAGACAATTATTTTCAGTTGAATCTTGGATCAATCGTTTTATGGGTTGGCTGTGTTCATAGCTTGCATATTGGTTGAACTGCCAGAATTCTGTCCAATGATCGAATTTTGACTATTTGGGGGCCACAAGTAAGCGCTCAAGAACGTTTCCTTCTTTGTCAGTTCGATGTCGTCTGCCAGGAAGGCACCATACATCTTTTTTTTTAATGCGAATTATCATGGTATCTTTACTTTATACATCAGTACCAATTTTTTTATAAAAAAAAAACAAGCTTCTTTAGTTCCCTTGTTCTTTGATATGTTTGGAGAAAAAGAAGTATGAGGGTTCAGGGGGTGATCATGTTTGCTTTGGTATGGCTTTATCTTATGATGGGTCTGTGGTAATGTTGGCAGTGGAGGAGCGGCCATCTGTGGTTGAGGATGGGGATGCGATAGAGTGTTCAAGTGGAAAAGAAACACCAAATGAAGGGTGTTCTGATATGGAGCCATATGTCGGTATGGAGTTTGAATTTGAGGAAGCTGAAAAAGTTTTTTATAACGCTCATGCCACACAAATGGTTTTCGTCATGCGCGTTGATGCGTTTCGGTGATCAATGTGTGATGGGAAGGTTGTATGGCGTAGGCTTGTCTGTAATAAAGAAGGTTTCCGAAAGTCGAGGCCTCGGAGAAGTGAAAATAGAAAGCCGAGAGCTATCATGAGAGAAGGCTGTAAGGCAATGATTGTGGTAAAGAGAGACAAAAATGGGAAATGGGTGGTCACGAAATTTATAAAGGAGCATAACCATCCATTGGTTGTGTGACGCCCTAGAAATTCGACTTCTGTAAAGTGCCTGAATTTAATAAAGTGGATTAATATTGAAATTCAGTCGATAAGATATTTTGGATCGTAAGGACTGAAGAGACGATAACTGGATAAGTTCGGAAGCTTTAGTTGGTTTAGGTTAGGTTTCAAATTCTTAGCCGTCGCAAATTAGGATTTCAATTCTCGCGCCCGAGCCCAATCTCGATCGAGCCTAGCCTGTGAAATTATCAAAATTTCCCTTCGTTCGGTATCGATTTTTCGTTTCAGTTCCGATTTACCAAAAGACTAAATTGCCCCTCAATAATTCAAAATTGACTTGACCCCTAGCACTATTCACTTGTCCAATCCCACCAACTCCATCACATCTCACCAACCCTTCTTCTCTCCTCTCTCTTCCCTCACGTCTGCAGACCCCCTCCCCCTTCTCCTTCTTCTTCTTCGTTGGTAGACACTGAGCCTCTTCCTCCCTCATTTGTTTTGCACGGCCACCACCTCACCACTACTGACCACGACCTCCAGTAGCCTGCCGCCATCACCGTCGACCCAGTCCAAGCCGCCGTTCGCCGTTGGACGGCCACGGAGGAGCTCGGAAGCCCAGCCCCTGTTCGGCCTTCCCCTGACCCGAGCACTTCAATCTCCCCCTCCAGTCGTTCTCGCGGCCACCAGCGCCAACCACCACCACACCGTCGTCCCTCACCTCTCTCTCGACCTTCCCGAAGCCTCCTCATCGGCTGTCGTCCGTCGGAGCCACCGTGGAAATCGTTGGAAATCGCAGTGCCCTATTTTGGGGTCCACTGCGTTTCGCTTTTGTTCCGGCGAGCTTCCGCCACTTCCGCCGCTCGTGACCACCGCCGACGACCACCTCAAGACCTCTTCTTGACCCCCCGAGCGTGTGGTCGCTGGTCGTTGCCCGTAGAGCTCGAAAATAGCGCTGGCCAGCCTCCCTTGTTCTGCGCCCGAGAAGCCCTGTTCTGCGCCGGAGAAGCCCTGTTCTGGCCAGTTCTGTCCAGCCCGCGTTTCGCCATCTCCGTCCGCCGCCCCTAGCCAGTCCCAAAGATCCCCCTCGACCTGCTGGTGAGTCCCCCAGCCCTTCCTGGCCTCGCCTTGGTCCTTGGGGCCGTTGTCCGCCATAAAACAGCCCTCTTTTCCTCTATTTTTCTCTGATCTCTACTGTTCACAGCCGGCGGCCACTTGCCGGAGCTCCGCCATTGCCGTCACCGCCTTGCCGGACCTCCCTGGCGTGTCCTAGTTGCTGTGGGGTGGTGTCGTCACGTGTTAAACCAACAAACTCGAGGGTTCGTTAGGAAATCGAGAGTCGTCGCCGCCGTCGCCGCGACCCACCATCGTCGTTTCGAGATCGCCCGAGCTAGCGCAATAGTGAGTTGACCCTAATCCTTGGTTAGGGCACTAATTGCGCCTAGGGTTAGTTGATTAGTCGATTGAGATATTTAAGTACGCGATTCGGGACCGGTTTAGATAGAAATTGAGATTAGGTTAAATGGTCGTGATCAATTAAGTTAGCCGGATTGATTATATTGTCTGTGGCTAGTTGATATTAGATTGAATTGATTGATTGTGAATTGCGATTCGATCGCAAGTGAGCGATAGGTTAAAGACAAGCGATCGATCGGTAATTATAAATTAAATCGGCTAATAAATGATTACTGTACGAATCGGCCGTTATATTGCTTAATTGAATTGATGGCTATGATTGGGTTGATCGCCTCGTTGACATGTTTTATTGGATGCATGGAGTGTTTGGTGAATGAAGTGGCATTCTTTTGGGGGTTAATTACCTCGTGTGTGATTGCGGTACTTAATTGATAGTCTGCATATGCATAAGACCGTGTGCGAAATCAAAGACATTTTAGCATGAAAATGGTCGTGGGCCGAGTCTTTGAGCACGCCTAAATCAAAGAGAATAAAAATTGATTGATATGGCGGGTGCATTGTGTGGTCATATGAAGGAACGATGATGAGTTTTCCTGGCAAGTTCGTGGTGTACTAATAGTACACCTTATACCAGTCATATGGGACCACACGGCTTGCTAGAAGCACAACAATTCATGCCCCGGTGGTACACGCGGTTTTAAGGGATTGTTGGATGCCGGTCGTAGCTTGTGAAAGACCGACGCCCCGTTTAGGAATGCCTAATGCCGTGCCGTGCCGTGCAAGATGCACTGGATACACCGCTTGTAGTTGCCGTTGCCGAGAGAAAAGGAATGTAGACCGATCCTGCCGGTAGAATGCTGGATCACACTAATGTGCTAGATCACGTTCTTTGTGAGAGTCGAATCACGCCAATCTCGTAGATCCTCTTATTGTGCTGTTGGCACGATCATCGTTAATAATTAGATTCGTGTGGTGTCCTGTGCACATTTGTGGATGCAATGCATTTCTGAGTGATTGACTGACATGACTGTGGAGTCGAGTCAAGCATTGTATCATGTGTGGCTGAAGGCTAATAAGTGTGCATGTGGATGTTTTGATGTTGTGACGGTGATTGGTTGTTATTCATGCCTATGTAAGCCTTATGTTAGGATCCCCTGGGCGAATCAGTTTCCGAACCGAGCTTAGGCTTGATTCATTGAGATGTAAATCTCACCCCGTTGTGGGAACCATTTTCAGGTCCAAATTGATGGAACTATGTGGGTATCGAAGCAAGGAAGCGTGGGCACCCTTTTGAAGTAGAAGAGAAGTTAGCATTACATGACCGTATAATCTTCTGAGGTCTTAGTGAGCCACCCCAAAGCATGGGTTTTCTGTTAGTAGCTCAGTAGGGTTAAGACTCATCTGTTGTCTCATTGTGATGTGATTGTCTTTTGAAGAATTTCTTTGGTGTGTATCCCCTGCTAACGTATTCATGTTGTTATATGTTGTCTGGGAGTTAAACCGTTTCCGCATGCGTAAATAAGTATAGGTTGATAGTGTGCTTGGGACGCTATCTCTATAACCTCGTGGCGATTTGGCAAGGGATGTTGCGGGCTCGAGAGTTGGGGCGTGACATCCCCGCCCAAGGTGGTATCAGAGCAAGGTTAGCCTGATCCATCCGGTCAATGGCCTGGAGTGATAAAGAGCGCTAGGATTTGAGATAATTAGTAGGATCGTAAGCTTTTGCATGTGCTTGTTACCTATGTTTTTGACGGTTTACTAGTGATCTCATTACGTGTTGCCTGGGGTGGACAGGACTCCGCAAGTTACCTGTATAATGAGCGACCGTAATGAGAGGGTATCTAGTGGAATGATAGCTCAAGAAAATCCCAGTGTGGATGGAATCCTACAGATGTTAGACACTTTGATAGTTGTAGTTGGGCAGCAAGTGAGTAGTCAAGTTAATGCTGACGCCCTCGTCGTTTCACGTGAAGACTCATTGACTAGAAAAGAGAGTGGTACACGACCCATACTCGAGTTGATGGAAAGGTTTTTGAACCTCGAGCCACCGAAGTTTGAAGAGGTAGGAGATCCAGAGGCTGCAATCTGGTGGATTATGGAAATAGAGAGGCATTCTCCCTACTAAGATGCTCCGAAAAGGACAATGTGAAGTCAGCTATTTACCAACTTCAAGGTAATGCTAATGTATGGTGGAAAGGCACACAAGAAAAGATATTCCCCGAAGGTATGGTCCTGGTGTGGGATGCCTTCGTGGAAGCCTTCTATGGTAAATACTTTCTGGACTGTATGCGAGAGAAAAAGATGGTTGAATTCCTGCAGCTTCGACAGGACCATATGACAGTAGAGCAATATAAGGTGAAATTCACTGAACTGTCAAAGTATGCACCACGAGTAACTGGTGATTCAGCGATTAGGATGAAAAGATTTCGTGAGGAATTGAAACTTGAGACTAAGGATCAACTGGTGCCACCGAACCTTAAGAGTTTTAGTGAATTATATGAAATGGCCCAATCTGTGGAGAAGAGCATGACTGACAGACCAATCACACTTGGATCACGATTCGCACCTTCTGCGAGGGCTAACCGCCGGTTAGAGAAGAGACCGATGTATATCAAGTATCACATCTCGTCTAACCGAAGAAGTGCAACCAAAAAGCCGATGTTTCGCCAAAGTGAGAAATGTCGCCTGTGTCACCGCAAGCATGTGAATGATCCGTGACCTTACAGAGGTGGAGCATGCTTCAGATGTGGACAACTCTGTCACCAAGTGAAGGATTGCTCGCTGAGAAATAAGACATGCCAAGCATCGCTGCTGCAAGAAGGACAACCTCGAGGAGAGGTTCAACAGGACAACCAGGATTGACTCTACTAGTAGTGGGTTGGCTTTTGGGTTGAGATGCTCTATTATAGATTAGCGATAGCTAATCGAGCTTGAAAAGACCTTTTGTGGATAAGACTTATGGATATGGGTTTGTATTAAGACAATTAGTATTTTATGGATCGCATAAGTTTAAAGTGATGTTTTACTTGGATTGTCTTAGCCGTTGTTTTTATTTGGATCCTAATTAAGGACTAGATGCATATTCGCAGAGGAGCGAACGTGAAATGTGTTATTGATCTCTAAGATGTAATGAGCTCCCAAAGGGTCAGAAGGTACGAATTGATAAGATCGATGGGAAGGTAGGTAATGGGTTATGAGTAACAAGGAAAAATCTTCCACTACACGTACTTTAAAGAATTGCGAAGGTTGGGTCATGCCTCCGAACCTTGATCGGAGAAGGCCTTGTAGGATGTCAAGGGCAGTCTTGGGATGACTTGAGGTTCGTATGGTTCAGTTGGCTAGTAACTTGATAGGGTCATGAGGAAGTGTACACTGCCTGAAGACTATAATTAATGAAATATTAGACATGTGCGTGGAACGAGGAGAGTAATTACAAACAAGGAAAGTTCGTAAGGACAATCTGGGGTTGGACGGCATGGTAGGGTCGCTAGTTAGTTGCATGGGCTATTGAGATTGGCGATACCCCTGAATAAGATTAAGATTGCAAGATGTGAGAATGAAGAATGGATAGTTATCACAGTAGCGCATCGGAAGCATCGTAGGGCCACATGATTTCTTGGAATAATGACTACAATGGTCTTGCTCTTGGATAAAGCAGAGAACCTGCCGGAACCCATCGTAGTAGCCATAACATTAGTCCGGATAATTCGTGGAGACATCAAGATTTGTGGTAAGGTTACTAAGGGATTGATAGGAATGCTAGTATGGCCAAGTGAAGGGTTAAGATTTTGATGTACTGATAAGTCAAAGCGCAGCATTACAAGCTTAGTGGGCTACCACTATCGTTCAGGATTCCAGAGTAAAGGTAGGAAAAGATCACAATGGTTTTGCGATGAACTTCTAAGGAGTCAAGGAATAAATGACTTAATTTGGAGTGTAGTAAATAAATTGTTGATGCATGTTCAGGTTATAACAGTGTGAAGAGGTCCAACTTGGTATGAGTACGATGCCCCAAGACTTAGGACCGATCTAATCTTAAGACTCGAACTACTCGCGAACAACGAACAAGGGTTGAGGAAGCCACCGAGAGTTAGAGGTCACCCTCGACTTGGATGATGGCCTGATCTGCCAGTCGGTTGTGCTGATTGAGGTTCGACTGTGTGGCGATCTGAAATCAAGCATAGAACGAATTGGGTTGATCTCGCTCAGCCGTAAGTCAACCATAGGATCACCCTGAAGTGCACCAGGGATTGATTCGTGGCATGATTTGCGAACTGGCTTTAATCGATAATTAGGATGGCTATGGACCAAGTGATGGATGATTTGTACTAGAACCTCGTACCAGCCACACACTAGTCAAGGATTAGCTACCCTGGATTATGTGATGTGTTGTTAGAGGACTACGGATTGAGTTGAACCAATCCTGCATCAACTTGAGTTGGTCATGAGAGGTGATCTCGCTAGTGTTCGATTGTACCATCAGTCTAGGAATGGGTGATTCCAACCCTAAATCGAAATATTTGAGGTGGTCCTCGACTAGTCAGTCGCCGGTGAGCTTCTGTTCAACAAAATGGATATTTGGCGTATGAGTTCGGTGATTCTTCAGATGTTTCAAGAGATGACAAGTAGTGATTCAAAATCTCAGGGTATTGAAGATGAGGCGAATCATTAGTCGACATTCTCCTTGTAAATGGAATGCCCAAATTGCCATTAGTGGTAGTCATGTTTGACGTCGATGGAACGAGAGGAGAAGCAGCGTTAAATTCTTCTCATTGGAAGTTAAGAAATGGTTAACTGCTGTGGTTAATAGGACAACCGACAGTTGGATGGGACAACAAGGTTATATGGTCGCAGATTGAGTTGAATCTTTAGAGTTGACTGGTTCAACCTGCTTAAACGTATTGTGCATATGGAATTGTGCTAGATTGGTAAGCGATGATCGTAAGTTTGAATCTGACTTGGGTTTATTAGTCGCTTTGTGGTTTCGGTGCGTTGAGTGGAGATAAGGGTCTAATTGAAGCAAACATGGTACGAATTCAGGGGAAACGAAACTGCAGTTCAGTATGGCCTATTAACCGCTGTCGCGACCCGTCCGAAAGCGGACGCGGCTAATGGATTAACGATCACGGGTTTTGGATCGGCGCGAGCCCTCCCAGGCCCATACCAAATCGCGGCGGGAGTATTTTTCAGAAGGATTCGACGATAAGAGTCGATCGCTTTCGACCTTAGTGTGGTCGTGGTGGCATGTGCAACTTGTGCATGCATTTGGAGTCGCCACCGGTCTTTCTTGGAGGGTAGACCGGAAACCTTACTGATCGATTGGGAGAGATCGATCAGTTCTACGGAACCAGAGTTTTTGGGTTCGGGGACTTGGTTACGCTGGTGTCGTTACCAACGCCCTTTCGGTACCTAACGCGAGTGATTTTCCTAACTAGGATTTCATGCAGGCGCAATTTTGGGTGATGTAAGCCTGACTTTGCACATTAACCAGTTTAACATGCTCACGTAATCATAATAAATAAATAGATGTCAATCACATAAACATCTATCCTATGTGGTGATCATGGAATTATGATTTAATGGGTCTCGAGCCAATGAGACCACATTTAATCATTTTAATATTTTAATAACGGAGAGCCGCTCTTCGCTTCTTCTTGGTTTCTTGAACTCTTCAAGAATTGGGCCCCAAAGAGCTCGCCGACTTAAAAGGCTCCTCCACGTAATCCTCGTAGCATTTACATCAACAATTGACTATGCTAAAAATAAAGATTACATGAAAAATAAAAGGAGTACGCAGCCTCCATTTAATAATTACAACCCCAAATATATAAATAATCATCATACATTCATATATACATCAATCACATTGATTAGGATTTTTCCATGATCACCACCCTTCCACGTAAGCAATAAATTCACAATTTAAAACTTAGGAAGGCACAATAAAAATTCTACGTTGAATCATATTCAGAATTTTTACGTAAAATAAGATAGCCATAAATTT
This sequence comes from Rhodomyrtus psidioides, assembly GCA_021437785.1. Lineage (NCBI taxonomy): Eukaryota > Viridiplantae > Streptophyta > Magnoliopsida > Myrtales > Myrtaceae > Rhodomyrtus > Rhodomyrtus psidioides. The sequence goes on along the minus strand of JAILYB010000015.1, from coordinate 2,446,428 downwards.
TCGATTCAAAATTGATTTAGTCTCAATTTTTGCTACGTTGATTAATTTATCATATAAAATAATCAACCTCCATTAGCCATGTAAGACGAACAATTCGTTAATACATATTGGCCATAGTATTGCAAAAATTGCAAAAAATCAATTAAATGCACGAAAACACCTAAGGATTGGCTCTGATACCATTGTTGGGATCCACGTAACACGTAGCGGAAATAAATAACAACCCATACATGTATCTCCAGAGGCGTACTTCGTGCATTTCAATCGAAAAAAATCACAAAGTCTCAAAGGGAGTAAATAGATTACCTCTCGTAGCGTGCTTGAACGGAGGTGTCGGTTCGATGTTCTTCGATCTCAGCCTCCACAAGTGTTAGGCATCTAGTTCGGACGCACCACCAATTGACGAACGGGGAGACGACTAATAACTCAACAACAATTGTGCTAGCAATATGCGGAATCAATATTCCGAACTTAGTATATTTTGCTCACTCAAGATTATGAGAATATAGAGAGTGTTTGTGTTCTTCTCTCTAAGCTCTCAAAAATTTGCACACTCTACAAAATGTCTCCCCCCTTCAACCTCAAAACTCTTGCCATCCTTTTATAGCCAAAAATACCTTCCAATAAATTATATTTAAAAATAGCACTAACAATTATAAATTCTATCTAAAAATAGCACTCACAAATAAATGACATTTAAAAATAGAACTAACAATAGCACTCACAATTTATAATACAAAAATGCTATTTAAAAATAGCACTAACAATAGCACTCACAATTTATAATACAAAAATGCTATTTAAAAATAGCACTAACAATTATAAATTCTATCTAATAATAGCACTCACAATTTATGATAAATAAATGCCATTTAAAAATAGCACTAACAATAGCACTCACAATTTATGATAAATAAATGTCATTTAAAAATAGCACTCACAATTTATAATACAAAAAATGCTATTTAAAAATAGCACTAGCAATAGTACTCACAATACAAAAATGCTAAAAAAAAGGCACTAACAAAGGTGTTAAAAATAATAACCATTATTGTTATTACAAGAGTTAAAGAGGTTACCAAACAGTACAAATATGCATAACGTATAAATATGTATGACGTATAGATACGTAGAGTATACGTATACATCCGTGAAACCGGGGACTAATTGAAAGAAAAATGTGCAATTAAGCCCTTTTGGTAAAAATTGATTAAATTGGATGGCAAATTGACCTAATTGCACTTTAAGACTTTAGAATCCAATGTCATAGCTTATAAAAAGTGAGAATTGAAAACTAAAAGACTCGAAAATGAATTTTTTTTTTTTTTTAGGTTCGGTTCGGGTTTATGTTTGTGAAGGAACATAGTGACCCGAGCCGAATTTTTAAGATTTAAAGTGACACACTTGAAGAGGAAATTAAAACAAAATTATCGAATATTTTTGGGTATTTTTCTGATTTTTTGGGTATTTTTATAATTAAATAAACTCGAAAAATATTAAAAATACCGAAAAATATTTTTGTTCAAAATTGGTTCCTAAGGCTAAACCAAGGCTTCCAAAGTTGATTTTGTGATTTTATGACCTTTTTTGATATTTTTAATTAATTTTAAAGAATAAAAATCACAATAATAAATGGTAAAAAAAATCAAGTGTCAACAACCGCAGACAGATGGCCAGTTTGAAAGGACAATTCAGACTTTGGAGGACACGTCATAAGTATATGTTTTGGATTTTAAGGGAATTTGAAGGAACTGTTGCACCTGGTAGAGTTGCCTAAATAACAGATGTAGCAAAGTATTAAGGTAGTGCTTTTCAAGGCATTGTATGGCAAAGCGTGTAGAACGATAGTCTGTTTGGATTGAAGTTGGTGAAAGGAAGGTCACAGGTCCTGAGATAGTAGGATAGTCGATAAACACAATCAAGGTTATCAAAGACAGACTGAGGGCAGTTTAGGGTCGTCAGAAAAGTACGCCGATAAGAGACGAAGACCATTGGAATTTCAGATAGGCAATCATATCTTTTAGAAGGTGTTTCCTTAGAGAGGAACATCTCGTTTTGGAAATAAAGGAAAGTTAAGCCCAAGGTATGTAGACTTTTCGAGATTTTAGAAAGAATTGGAAATTTGGCGTACTGTCTTGTGTTGCCGCCGAGACTTGTTCATGCATAATGTCTTCCGAGTGTCGATATTAAGAAAGTACGAACCGGATTCCGCTCATGTGCTGAGTTAAGAGGAAAGTAAATTGGAAGAGCAAGCGTCGTACGTGGAAGGTCCAGTTATAATCGTGGATAGAAAAGAGCGAGTGCTCCAGAACAAGGCAATTCCGCTACTCAAGGTGGTTTAGTAACACTTTGGAACTTATTGAGTCATTTGGGAGATTGATGAAGTTATGTGGAATAGATATTCTTTTCTATTTAAAGGGTTGTAGCGGTACTTCAATTTCGAGGACGAAATTTCCTAAGTGGGGGAGAGTTGTGACGTCCTAGAAATTCGACTTCTGTAAGGTGCCAGAATACAATAAAGTGGATTAATATTGAAATTCAATCGATAAGATATTTTGGATCGTAAGGACAGAAGAGACGATAACTAGACAAGTTCGGAAGCTTCAGTCGGTTTAGGTTAGGTTTCAAATTCTTAGCTGTCGCAAATTAGGATTTCAATTCTCGCGCCCGAGCCTAATCTCGATCGAGCCTAGCTTGTGAAATTATCAAAATTCCCCTTCGTCCGGTGTACCGATTTTTCGTTTCAGTTCCGATTTACCAAAAAACTAAATTGCCCCTCAATAATTCAAAATTGACTTGACCCCTAGCACTATTCACTTGTTCAATCCCACCAACTCCATCACATCTCACCAACCCTTCTTCTCTCCTCTCTCCTCTTTCTTCCCACATGTCTGCAGACCCCCTCTTCCTTCTCCTTCTTCTTCTTCGTTGGTGGACACCGAGCCTCCTCCTCCCCCGTTTGTTTTGCACGGTCACCACCTCACCACCACTGACCACGACCTCCAGCAGCCCGCCGCCATCATCGTCGACCCAGTCTCGGCCGCCGTTCGACGTTGGACGGCCGCGGAGGAGCTCAGAAGCCTAGCCCCTGTTCGGCCTTCCATTGACCCGAGCAGTTCAATCTCCCCCTCCGGTCGTTCTCGCCACCACTAGCGCCAACCACCACCACACCGTCGTCCCTCACCTCCCTCTCGACCTTCCCGAAGCCCCCTCACCGGTTGTAGTCCGTCGGAGCCACCGTGGGAATCGTTGGAAACCGCAGTGCCCTGTTTTGGGGTCCATTGCGTTTCGCTTCTGTTCCGGCGAGCGTCCGCCACTTCCGCTGCTCGTGACCATCGCTGACGACCACCTCAAGACCCCTTCTCGACCCCCCAGGCGTGTGGCCGCCGGTCGTTGCCCGAAGAGCTCGAAAACAGCCCCGGTCGGCCTCCATTGTTCTGCGAGTGAGAAGCCCTATTCTCGCCGATTCTTTCCTGTCGGCGTTCCGCCATCTCCGTCCCCCGCCCCTAGCAAGTCCCGAAGATCCCCCTCGACCTGTTGTGAGTCCCCCAACCCTTCCCGGCCTCGCCTTGGTCCTTGAGGCCATTGTCCGCCATAAAACAACCCTGTTTTCCTATGTTTTTCTTTGACCTCTACTGTTCACAGCCGGCCACCGCTCGTCGGAGCTCCGCCGTTGCAGCCACCGCCTTGCTGGACCTCCCCGATGTATCCTAGCTATTGTGGGGTGGTGTCGTCACGTGTTAAACCAACGAACCCGAGGGTACGTTAGGAAACCAAGAGTCGTCGCCGCCGTCGCCGCGACTTGCAGTCGTCGTTTTGAGATCGCCTGAGCTAGCGCGATAGTGAGTTGACCCTAATCCTTGGTTAGGGCGCTAATTACGCCTAGGGTTAGTTGATTAGTCGATTGAGGTATTTAAGTACGCGATTCGGGATCGGTTTAGATAGAAATTGGGATTAGGTTAAATGGTCGTGATCGATTAAGTTAGCCGGATTGATTATATTGTCTGTGGGTAGTTGATGTTAGACCGAATTGATTGATTGTGAATTGTGATTCGATCGCGAGCGAGCGATAGGTTAAAGATGAGCGATCGATCGTCAATTATAAATTAAATCGGCTAATAAATAATTACTGTACGAATCGGCCGTTATATTGCTTAATTGAATTGATGGCTATGATTGGGTTGATCACCTCGTTGACATGTTTTATTGGATGCCTGGAGTGTTTGGTGAATGAAGTGGCATTCTTTTTGGGGTTAATTACCTCGTGTGTGATTGCGGTACTTAATTTATTGTCTGCATATGCATATGATCGTGTACAAAATCAAAGACATTTTAGCATGAAAATGGCCGTGGGCCGAGTCTTTGAGTACGTTGTGTGAGCATTCGGCCTAAATCAAAGAGAATAAAAATTGATTGATATAGCGGGTGCATTGTGTGGTCATATGAAGGAACGATGATGAGTTTTCCTGGCAAGTTCGTGTAGTACACCACTGTACCAGTCATGTTGGACTACACACTTGCCAGAAGCACAACAATTCATGCCTCGGTGGTACACGCGATTTTAAAGGGTTGTTGGATGCCGGTCATAGCTTGTGAAGGACCGACGCCCCGTTTAGGATGCCTACTTGCCGTGCCGTGCAAGATGTACTGGATACACCGCTTGTAGTAGCCGTTGCCGAGAGAAAATGAACATAGACCGGTCCTGCCAGTAGAATGCTGGATCACACTAATGTGGTAGATCGCGTTTTTTGTGAGAGTCGAATCACGCCAATCGCGTAGATCCTCTCATTGTGCCGTTGGCACGATCATCATTAATAATTGGATTCGTGTGGTGTCCTGTGCATATTTGTGGATGCAATGCATTTTTGAGTGATTGACTGACATGACTGTGGAGTCAAGTCAAGCATTGTATCATGTGTGGCTGAAGGCTGGTAAGTGTGCATGTGGATGTTTTGATGTTGTGACGGCGATTGGTCGTTATTCATGCCTATGTAAGCCTTTTGTTAGGATCCCCTAGGCGAATCAGTTTCCTAACCGAGCTTAAACTTGATTCACTGAGATGTAAATCTCACCCCGTTGTGGGAACCATTTTCAGGTCCCAAGTGATGGAACTACGTGGGTATCGAAGCAAGGAAGCGGGGGCACCCTTTTGAAGTAGACGAGAAGTTAGCATTACATGACCGTATAATCTTCTGAGGTCTTAGTGAGCCACCCTGAAGCATGGGTTTTCTGTTAGTAGCTCAGTAGGGTTAAGACTCATTTGTTGTCACGTTGTGATGTGATTGTGTTTTGAAGAATTGCTTCGATGTGTATCCCCTACTAACGTATTCCCGTTGTTATATGTTGTCTAGGAGTTAAACCGTTTCTGCATGCGTAAATAAGTATAGGTCGATAGTGTGCTTAGGACGCTATCTCTATGACCTCGTGGCGATTTGGCAAGGGATGTTGCGGGCTCGAGAGTCGGGGCGTGACAGGTTGCAGCACCAACAAATAGCAATCGGAGTGTTTTCTCTCTGAAACACCAGTAAGTGCTATTAGTTTCCATACCTTCATACAATGAATATGCAGGTGTGCTGTCAAGCCTCTCATTACGTGTGACAAATTATGAATGGATTGATTTAAATAAAGTCTAAGATCGCCATAAGATTGGCGGTTCCTCTTGCTTCTGTCTTCATCTAGTAACTGACTTTTCTGCTTAACCGACTGAACAACCATGAGGGTACTCTCAAGCTGTGGACTTGATAGCATTTGTCCTAGCTTGGTATTCACCTATAGCTTTTTCTATTATCCGTGTGCTAATAAATCAGAGTGCTCTGATATTCTCTCGCACTACTACACTTAGTGGGAGCTTATTAATTGTCCTTTTATGCTTCCAAATTGAGGAATCAGATTCAATAATTTCGAGAGCCCGTAGATAGCTTCTCACGTGCGATACTGAAGCTAGTTTTGCACTCTCTTTTAATGAAGTAGTAGTAACGCTTAGGATATTGTTAAGATATGTGAACTGTTGAATCTAGCAATATCACCTAGAGATGGGGTGAATAGGTGATTCTGAATCTAATTGAAATTTCTTACGGAATTAAAACAATTTCAATGCACTATATGGATTAGGAACAATATAAACAACGTGCAGGAAAAAACTAAACACATAGATAGAGTTTAGAGAAGAGAATGTGCACGCTAAGTTATAGTGGTTCGGCTTGTTAGGGTTACGTCTACTCTCCCACGATTACAGCCGATTGGCTGGATTTTACTATGAAGAATCGAAGAATATTACAATCGATCGGATACTCAGCTTCACTTTTACAAATCCTCACAATGAATGAAATTTTGAGCACTCAAAATACTTTGGTGAAATTGAATAACTTTCGCACTTTGAATTGTTGTTCGCCGTCACTTCGTTGATCACCATGGTTCTTCTTTTATACTCTTTTGCCTCCAAACTAGCCGTTGGATACACGATCAAAGGATGGCTCTTCAATCTTTGATTGGACGTCAACAATCGTGATTAACCGAGACTGTATCTGAGAAGATATGATAACCGTTGAAGTAGATATTGAACATTTCTGATTCAGTCGCCCATACAACCAAATCTCCAATTTCCATAAGTGGAGTAGATTCAATTAGGTTGCCAAAAATATTCTTGGGAGGTAATATCCAATCGTAGATTTTCTCTTGATTGATTAGAGGAAAAATCTTGTCAATCAAATAACACATACTTCCATAAATAAATAAATAAAAAAACACTTGCCTTGTTCGGAAACTTGTGATTCGTGGGTCTTCAAATTTAGTGTTGCAGAATCTAACCATTCTCAGAAGCAGTCTTTAGAATAGGACTTTCTGAATATGACCAAATATTTTAGAAAGGTAATTCTAAGCTTCAATAAGGTCCATCTTACACTTCATATATCTCTTTTGATGAAGTACTCAAGTAAAAGATCATGTTGCATCTGACCCTCAGAAGCAACTCCATTTTAAGGTCTTTAGATGCACTCCCATCTGACCTCGTCAGAAGCACTCCCATCAAAAGCACTTGCATCTGACCACGTCAGAAGCACTCCCATCTGACCACGTTTACCTCGAGACTTAGTGACAGAAATGGATCAATACAAGCTGCTGCTTACACATTCTTTCTGCATATCAATCATTACACATATTTTGTTGATAGTTTTGTCAGAATCAAAATAGAAGGAGAATTTTCCTCAACAATCTCCCCCTTTTTTGATGATGACAAAACGTTCGAAATAATAACAAGTGTATATAGAGAGAAAACATGACAAAGAAGAAATATCACACGATCATCAGGAATTGCAACTAAAATACCTGCAAAAGAGAAATTTAAATAAAAATTCCTGCACAGTTATAGAGATATTATGTTATAGAGAAACTGTTCTCCCCCTTTTTATTAGCAACAAAATGAAGAATTGATAGAAAAGTTGTCAATGGATAACGAATAATAATTCAATACAGAATTTTGTAAAAGAATCAAGAAACAAAAACTAGTGCTGACAAACTTTAAGAAGAAAAGGGTAGAGGCATTTTTGAAGAGGAAGGTATATCTTCAAGCACTTTATCGGCCTCCATTGGAGAATCCCTGACATAGTCTGCTTCCACATTTAGTGCATGGTCTCTGACTGCTTGAGAGGTAGGAAGTCCTTGAGCTGCCTTGGCATCTCGGACGAGAGTATAGGTTGGCATTTTAGCTACCTTAACACAGAACATCCTACCATAGAGATCAATGGAATTCTCTAGTGTGTCCACTTTCTATGTGAGGCTTTGCAACTGAACATCAACCTTCTTTTCAAAACTCGACAGCTTCTGATCTATCATATTCTCCATAGCAACCATACTTTTAATAATGATCTGATGAAGGTTTTCCACCTGCTTCTGAACTTCAAGCTGAGAGGATTTTGTTTCATGAAGCTCACCAATGAAAGTGTTAACTATCACAACAGGGTGTAACTTCTTGACAGTGGAAGACTGTCCTTGTCTTACAGTTTCAAGTACCTCTCGAGGCACATTCTCCCACTCAGATTGAGGCCTGGTAAAAGCTTGAGAAGCTAGAACTTCTGTTATAAAGACATCAGAGGTTGCTGGAAGAGGCTTCCCTTGAACCATAGCTGCTTTCCCTTCATACATAGTTCTGGGCACAGTTGCTGCCTCCCCACTAATATCCATTGGTACTGACTGAGTATTTGAGACTTCCTCCTTTTGGGCAATTGCTGCCACTGACACTAGAGCTGCATTTGTAACAGTCAATATGTTAGAAGAAATAGAATATGCGTCATTTTCTTCCATCTCTTCCATCTACTCAGTTGAGACCATCTATGCACACCACTGCTCATAAAAATTGATGAGAGCTTCATCATATTCCTTTTATATCTCTTCTCTTGCAGTCTCTTCCACAGTCCATACTTGATGATATTTTTCTTGAGTTATTGCAACAGCACACTCAACGGTATCTGTGGGCTGTGTCCCATGTAGACTCTCTCTTGTTTCAATAGGAGCTCCTTTTGACCTTGACTGTCAGCTTCTCCAGTTGGTTCAACTGCATCTGATTCACCTTTAGAGAGAGGTGACTGTGTAGCTTTTGAGTCTGACTCTTCAATGGCATCTTCATCTTCTCTGGAGTTCTCATCATCTGAGGTGTCTGCTTGTTGTTCTTTGGTAGCCATGACTTTTCTCTTCTTAGGGGATCTATGTTCTGACTTATCTTCAAATTCTACAAGAACTGGCTCAGAGTTCTTGTTCCTCCAACCACTAGCAGTCATCTTAAACCCCATCTTCCTTATCATGTTCTCATCAGGAACCATTAGTGGAACTTCTTACATATTAACAGCTGCAGGTATTTGAATCTGAAGAAAATTTATCATCCTATAAATCAATCCTGCATATGGAAGCTGTCCCTTGGGCTTTTGAATTGTCTTATACATGTGAAACAAGACAGTGTGAGCAAAAGATATTTTCTTGCCCTGTAGCATTCCCCACAATAACTTTGCATCATACTTAGATATGTCTGTCTTGGAAGCTGCCTTTGGCCTAAGACTTTCAATGACAATCTTGTGCATCAAGGTGTGTTTCAGTGGAAAGTTTGTATAGGCAATGTGAGCCTTTGAATCCCTCGAAAAGTTTGTTTTCCCTGTAAGAAAACAAAAAGCTTCCTTAGTAGTAACATCCAATGGTGTAAAATCCATCTTGTCAACACCTATCATAAAGGCAATGTCATAAGCATGTAGATGATAGGTTTTTCTTGCAATGGTGAAGAACAAAGTATTGAAGTTGACAAAATGTAAGTTGGAGTAAAAATAGGCAACAAGGTCAGGAAAATTTTGTCTCCTTTGGATCACAAAGTTTTCAAGATTGATCTTTTTAAGGTGCTTCCGAAGAGGAATCTCAACACTGTCAAAATACTTCAAGTCAAGCACCCTATGAGGTATAACACCTCTTTGTTTCAAGGACTCAAACCTGTCCTTGTGTGCTTTGTTTTGGGACAGGGGGTCAGGAAAACTCGAATCCACAACAAAGCCTTTGACTTTCTCAAAGTCATTGAACAGAATATCATCATCATCATCCACCTTGCCTTTAGCACTACCAACACTGTCTTTGCTTTTTGTCACGACTCCTTTTGAAGAGGTTTTCCTTGGAGTTGATGCCGAGCTAGAACCTGCTACTTTCTCCTTTCCCTTTCGAGAAACAGATTCAGGCAATTCAACAGCAATTGGTTCAACGACCTTTCCAGGAAAATTTAGAAATTATAACAGTTCTCCTTCACTTTCAAACTTGTGAATATCCAATAACTTTATAAGATTTTCGTCAAATTCCCCAACTGCTTCAATACTATCAAACAGGAGCTTAACGACATGTGCGAGAGCTTCTTTTTCCTCGAAGTCAGATAAAAAAAAACTTTTTGCTTGTTGAAAAGCCTCCCTTTGAATGTTAATTTTCGATTCTGAGACCTCGGTAAGAGTCGCATCCGAGAAGAAAGATTTCCTCTTTGTCTGAGTGGGCTTCTTTGACATGGAGGCTGATTCGGAGCCATGGAGATGAGAAAGTTTGGAACTTTGAAAGAGAAGTTGTTTTATCGAGAGAGATTCGAGAGCAAAAGAGATTCGATGAAGGTTTAGGGTTTTGAGTGTGCTCTATGTGAAGGTGAGAGACAGGGGGATGGTTCGTGATTTTATAAAAGAGGCGGTTATTTTGAGAAACAAACTCAATTTTGAAAAATTTAGGGAGAGAAAAAAATATACCTTTAATAAATTGATCAATCAAAGGCAATTGAATATTTGTAGAGAGATTTGAAAGACTTACTGTCGCGACCTAAAAATCAGGATTTCCAATCTTAAGTTAATGGATTACTAGATTAATTAATTAAATTAACTAACCTAGCTCGAACTCTCCCAAGTTCTACCAAATCGTGACTTATGGTTCAAATGATTATCTTGCAAAAGATTTTTTTTATCTTTTCGGAGTCGCCACTAATCATTTCTTGGTAGGTTGATTAGAAACCTAAATAAAATAGCGGGAGAAAATTATTTTATTTCTGCGAACCAGAGATTTTAAGTTCGAGACTTGATTACATTAATTTTTCAATTAATGCCCTTTCGGTACCAATTTTATGAAAAAAGTTCGACTTGGCAATTTCTGATGAATTTTGACTTGAAGTTCAAAGGTGCAATTTTTTTGTATTTTTTTATAATTTTTTTTTGGTATTTTTTATATGTATTTTCGAAATCAAAAAATTAATGAAAAATGAGGATAGATTGGTTCAAGATTAACTTAAAGTTTTTGGATTTAAATTGCATTAATTCCCAAAATTTTTAAGAAAATCTTTAAACCCTATGTCTACATCTTTTAAAATCCATCCTAATGGACGTAATCAGATTTGATTTATTGAATATAATCCATGAGATAGGATTTCTAGAAAATCCTATATTTCTAAAAATGATGAGACGTGGTCTAAAAGAAACCATATCTTCCTAATTTTTTTAATTTTTCTGAGATTTTCTGACATGAAAATTAAACATGAGACATGAATGATTTTTATTTGTTTTTTCTGATTTTTGTGATTTTATGTTTTATGAATAAATTTAAATTCAAGTTGCAAATTTTTTAATGAAAAAGATAATTACCGCCATTTATTTCGAATCAAGGTTCAATCTGAAGCCTGACAGATCGACCCTCAAATTCGAAACGCCCGCTATGGAAATAGCAGTTGTGGATTAGGAAATTTTCCTAATCGATCACATTTTGAAAATATTTTGATATCTTGAGTATATATATTCAGAAAGATCTCCAGATTGTGACAAGATTATACAAAGATTTCAAAATATTCGCATCACGATAAAATCTTTCCAAATTAAACACAAGATATATTGCATGATATCTTTCAGATTTTCGATCTCCAAAATTAACATGCAATCTTCGAATTCCAGCGATTGAATATCTCAATTGTCCAAAATCACGCAACCAAATCTTCAAGATTTGCAAACTCCAACTTAGGCAATCGAATATGCAGAGATATGAAATCAATGCAATTCAAACAAAATAGGCAAAGCAATATTCGGAATGTCAAACTAAGAAATATACCTAATCTCCGAGGATTTATTTTCCAAAATTAGGATTGCATTGAATCTTGTGAATCGGATGGAAATCCCAAACGGACGACCGACGATGGAGTATATGAACGATGGCCAGCAGTGGAGGTCACGTGGCTACTCAAGGGACAAAGTGGCCTCGTCGACATCCGCGGGAAAATAATTTACGAGGAGTCCAAGAAATGCCTATCCACATGCAAGAAATAAATGAGCAGCAGTCCTTCAGCTTTTGGCGTTTTGTGGTAGTCAATATTCTCTCTCCGTGGGCATGAAATAATGCCGTAGATCCCCACCAAACATGCTTGATTTACAATTGATCACTCCAGCTTGGCCCGAAGACGATTGTAGATCACAACTGCAGTTCCTAGTTTGGTATATTGCGGACATCGATTTTGATTTCAACTTAAGGGATTGAAATCAGCAAACTCTGCGTCTTGCGACAGCGATGATCACCGGTATGGAGAAAACACGGTGAAGTTGCTTGATGTTGCATGTTTTATTCCATCGTACCGAACCTACGGTTACCTCATCCTGAGCTTCCTGGTCAAAATATGTCTTTTGTTGCATCAAGGAAAAAATCACAAAGCCCATAACGTCAATTGCGTAGATCTGTAACAAAAATCCTTAATAAGACAAATCTACTATTTATGCTTTAAGTAACTAAGACTTTGATGACTCCTTCTTTGACCGTGGACATGGGGAAATATAAGGCGCCGCTTAATCTTGACCCTGTAATTGTCGCTCGTCCACGCAACAAGAGCAAACCGAGGATTTGCCTGTTCGAATGGTCAAAAAAGGAATTGAGCCGAGGGGAAACGTTTCATCTCGGTGCTCCGTTCTAACGGGGCTTGCAAAACAGAATCATATGTTTCGCCAGACGGGGGGAAACTGCGATGATAGTCAAGCGGTGGATCTCGCGATCTGGCTCTCAATGTGGACAGCCTACTTGTCGAGATTTGGTGGTTGCGAGGTTCTTCGGAAAGACCTGCTAGAGAAAAAAAAATGAAATAGGAGCTCATAGGGACATTTAGAATACGTCACCAACTGATTTAGATGTGCTCGCATTGGTTTGTGTCCACTGGACGTCGTCAGGCATGCCTGGAAATCGTCTTGCTTGGATATTCGTCGGCCTGGTCCTCGAGAGGAGCCAAAAGTCTCCTTTTGTTTTTCGTCCCTTTTCTTTGCTTCGTTCTCCCTCTCTAAAGATGCTGTATGTGTATAACGAATGTGGCCCCCCTGCCATACATGACAATTATCTTGGCCTCCTCAAAACCCTAAGCATAAGCTAGTATTTATAGAGAAAATTATTGCAAGCTTGGGCCTAAAGTTTCTCAATTTTTGCAAAATAAACCCGGGCTCAAAAATACGACTTAAATTAAGTCCCAAGGGGCTAAATTGCAACAAATTAATTTATTTTTCCCTGAAAATTTCGGCTAAACCCATTGTGCTTTAGGTCAACCGAAATTCATGTATTACATGGGCTAATTGTGCATTTTCTGGACTTAAATTACGCTTTTTATAATTAATAAAATATTAAAATTAAAGCCTTTTTCTAAATTATAAGCTCCAGATTTGGTTCAAATTTTCAAGACGGATACTCAAGAATTTGCCTGTCAATCTAGGTCCAAATCCCCGTCAAATTATGTCGATCTCACAACGCCATTCCAGATAAATGATAATGCCATGCACATGACAAAAATAAAATATTTTACGCATGGAAATTTTTTTTGACGAGTACTAAAGTTAATTCTCATTTTTATGAAATGTGAATGATTTAAGGAAAACCAAAATTTAGGTGTCAACACTTACCTTAAAAAACAATTTGGAAGTAGAAAACCGACCTTTGATTTGTGAACTTTCCTTTTAAAAGTTCTGATGATTTGTTTCTGACACTCCTTCTGAGGCTCCTTCTAACGCTCCTTCTGAGTCGTCCTTCTGAGCTTCCTTCTGAGCTTCCTTCTGGGGCTCCTTCTGAGTCTCCTTCTAACGCTCCTTCTGAGTTTCCTTCTAGGGCTCCTTCTGACGCTCCTTCTGAGCTTCCTTCTGAACTTTATATTCTGAAATATACTTAAGACAAAGAGTCAATGATGCTTAATTCTCTTCTAATAAAATTAAAAGTTTCTTTATCCAAGGGTTTAGTAAAAATATCTGCAAGCTGATGGTTTGTATCAATATACTGAATATTAACATCACCATTCTGAACATGATCACATATAAAGTGATGTTTGATCTCAATGTGCTTTGCTCTTGAATGAAAAATTGGATTCTTTGTGAGATTTATAGCGCTTGTATTGTCGCACTTGATCTCCACATTTGTATCTTCAACCCCATAATCTCTTAGCTGTTGCTTTAACCAAAGGATCTGAGCACAACAACTTCCAAGAGATACATATTCTGGTTCAGCTGTGCTGAGAGCAACTGTACTTTGCTTCTTTGAGTACTATGATATAAGCATGTTTCCGATGAGCTGACAAGTTCCAGAAGTACTCTTCCTGTCAATTTTGCAACCTGCAAGATCTGCTTCTGAATAACCTCTCAGAGTAAAATCAGAATCTTTAGAGTACCATAAACCATAGCTAGGATAAGTCTCAATGTATTTGATTATCCTTTTGATAGCTGAGAGAAGTGATTCTTTTGGACTTGATTGAAATCTTGCACATAAACAAACACTTAATAGAATTTCTGGTCTTGAAGCTGTGAGATAAAGTAATGATCCAATCACGCTGCGATATAGCTTAGGATCAACTTCTTTTCTATCTTCATCTTTATCAAGTTTGGAGGAATGAGACATGGGAGTTTATGTCTTTTTGCAGTTTTCCAACCCAAACTTTTTCACTATTTCTAATGCATATTTCTCCTAATGGATAAATGTTCCTTTCTGTGATTGATAAATCTGAAGTCCGAGGAAGAATTGTAATTTTCCCATCATACTCATTTCAAACTCATCCTGCATTACTTTAGCAAAATTCTTGCAGAGAGACTCATTAGAGGAACCAAAAACTATATCATCAACATAGATTTGAACAAGTAGAATATCCTTACCTTGCTTCTGAATAAAGAGAGTAGCATCTACATTACCTTTGACGAACTTTTGTTTGGACAGAAAACTGCTTAGCCTTTCATACCAAGCACGAGGTGCTTGTTTTAACCCATAGAGTGCTTTTCTTAGAATATAAACTAAGTCATTTCCTCTAGGTTCTTCGAAACCAGGGGATTGCTCAACATAAACTTCTTCTTTGATGTAGCCATTTAAAAATGCACTCTTCACGTCCATCTGAAAAAGTTTAAAGTCATTATAACAAGCATAAGCAAGTAGTAGCCTAATGGCTTCTAACCTGGCTATTGGTGCATAAGTCTCATCATAGTCTATTCCTTCTTCTTGGGAATAACCTTTTGCCACAAATCTTGCTTTGTTTCTTACTACCCTTTATTTATCATCCAATTTATTTCTGAATATTTATCATCCAATCAATGGACGATTTTTGGGTCTGGTGACTAATTCCCAGACATTATTGACTTTGAACTGATGTAACTCTTCTTGCATTACATTGATCCAGTTCTCATCTGCTAGTGCTTCTTCAATTCCTTTTGGCTCTAATTCAAACACTAGTGTTATGCTGCTCATTGCTTGTTTGAGCTTAGATCTTGTCTTGATACCATCACCTATATTTCCCATGCTGAGCTCCTTTGGATGACTTGACTTGTGTTTCCAATTTTTTGTTGGAGCAATCATCTAAAGATTCTGTAGGTTCATTCTGCATAGCTTATGAGCTTTCTTCATTTGAATGTATCTCCTTTTGAGTAGTTCCAGAATCAATATTTGTATCTAAGTCTTGCTTCTCTTCAGGTTCTTTCTGTGAATCTGAGATTTGAGGTAGTATGGAAGCATGACTAGGTTCAGATTCATCATTCTGAGTGCTTTTATCAAACTTGATGTTCATTGATTCTTCAACAACACGAGAGTTCCTGTTGTAGACTCTGTAAGCCTTGCTTGTTGTTGAGTATCCTAGGAAAATACCTTCATCTGATCTCTCATCAAATTTTCCACTACGATCATTAGCATTCTTCAAGATAAAACATTTACAACCAAATACACAAAAGTATGCAACATCAGGCTTTCTTTCTTTAAAGAGTTCATATGGAGTTTTCTCAATAAAAGGTCTGAGAGAAATTCGATTCAAAATATAGCAATCTTGCTTTCTATCAAATGTATTCTAGCCATTTCTTACAAAGATCAATTTTTCCTTTCTACCGTCCCATTTTGTTGAGGAGTATAAGGGGCAGAAAAATTGTGTTGAATTCCAAATTTATCACAAAAATCAGAAAAACATGATTTTTAAATTCACCCCCATGATCTGTTCTTAAGCAGGAAATGGTATAACCTTTTTCATTTTGAATTCTTTTTGAAAATTTTGAAAAAGATAAAAATGCATCACTTTTGTGAGCAAGAAATGATACCCATGTAAATCTTGAGAAATCATCAACAATAACAAGATAATATTTCTTACCTCCAAGACTTAAGGTTCTATTTGGTCCAAAGATGTCCATATGAAGCAGCTGCAAACTTTCCTTAGAAGAAACTTGATTTATAAACTTGAAAGTACTTCTTACCTGCTAGCCTAGTGTGCATGCATAACAGAGTTCTCCTTTTTCAAAATTTGTTTAAGGTAATCCTCGAATAAGTCCCCTTTTAGAGAGCTTTGAAATATGCTTTACACTAATATGTCCTAACTATCTTTAACAGAGATAAGATATTTTGCATTTTCAGAATCAGAATCAATATCCAGAAGATAAATATTTCTGTGCCTTCGACCAGTAAAGCTTTGCTTCTTGTCCTTGCTCATACATGTGCATTTTAAATCTTGAAAGCATATTTCATGACCAGATTCACAGAGTTGACTTACAGAGATCAGATTGTAGTTCAGTCATTTGACTAAAGAAACATCACTAACTGTCAGATTTCCAATCTTGACAGTTCCTTTTCCAATGACATTTCCTTTGTTTCTTCCTCCAAAAGATACACTTCTACCATTGTATTTGTATAGAGATACAAATATATCTGGATTGCCAGTCATGTGACTCGAGCATCCACTCTCCAGAAATCATTTGTTCTTCTTTCTCTTTGGTACCTGCAAGAAATAAATAACTCACTGTTTCTTTAGTATCCATGCTTTCTTGGGTCCTTCTGTGTTAATAAAACTTGATGACATTTTGTTAATAGGCCTCCAAACTTTCTTGCAACCGTCCTTAGTGTGGCTAGGATCACCACAATTCACACAGGATTGACTACGTAAGATGTTGTAAATTGTTTGTAAAAGTGCTATCTGTAATCAGAAATGGTAGGTTTTTGAAAGTTTGTCTTAGTGAAGCAATTTTTAAGATCACTTTCTTTTTTAAAACCCAAACATGATCTATCATTAAAGGGTATTTGTTTTGAGATGATATTGCCCGAAGTTTTTGAACTTTGTGAAAATCTTTTTGAAATGTCATCAGTTTTCTCTTTTAAAGAAGCATACTTTTTTTGAGATAAAATCATGTCTTTCTTTCAATTGTTGAAATTCTTGTTGTAGAAATTCAATTCTCTTTTTGAGAAATGTTTTGCCGTTTTAAAGAAAGGTTTTCCTTTTTTCAAAGAAGAAACTCTTTCCAAAGTTTCTTTGTAGCTTTTACAAAGATCATCAATATATTCTGAAACTTCATCAGAAAGTTTAGATAGACATACCTCTGATTCTGAATCTGAACTTGAATCTGATTCTGCCATCAAGTAAATATTTGCGTGATCATCTTCACTGTCATTGGAATCACTCAATGTTTCTACCTTTAAGGCCTTTTTGTACTTCTCATATTTGATCTTATCCTTCTTCAGGATTGGACAATTTGGCTTGATGTGTCCTGCTTTCTTGCAATGAAAGCATATCACATCTCTGCTGTCTTGGGAATCATTGCCTGATACTTTCTGATCATTTTTCTTCAAAGGTTTCTTTTCTTTGAGATTCCTAGCTTTTCGAGCCATCTTTCTAAATTTCTTCACCATGAGTGCTAGTTTTTCATCATCCTCATCTATATCAGACAAACATTGAACAATTTCAATTTTTAAGGCAATTGATTTCTTACCTTTTTTATCTCCCTTTTTGTTGGCTCGTTCTATTTCATAGGATTGCAGTGTCCCAACTAGCTCATCGACTGAAAGTGGTCTGATTGTTTGACATTCTTGTATAGAAGGTTTGATGCAGTTCCACTCGTCTATGAGTCCTCTAAGTATTTTCCTGACTTTCATCGGTTCTGCAATGGGAGCACCTTATCTTGCAAGTCTACTTGCCAGACTTTGAAACCTGTCTATCATATCAGCAATAGATTCATCAAGTTTCATCTGAAATGCTTCATAATCACTCAGTAAAATATTGAACTTTGTTTCTTTTACTCTATTTGTCCCTTGAAAAGTAATATGAAGCCTATCCCATATTGCTTTGGCAGATTCTTCCTCTGAGACACGGTTATAAAGAGGAGTTGATAAAGCACAAAATAAAGCATTGACAGCTTTGGAATCCAAGCCTCGTCTTTTGGCCTTTTCAGTCTCAGTCATTGTTGTGGTAGGATTTGCTCCATTTCGAGAAGTTGAACTTGCAGCAGCATCAGGTACAATGCCATTTGTGACAACATCCCATATCAAATCATCATAAGCCTTGAAGAACCATTTCATTTTGTTGCTCCACATATTGTAATCCTTCCCATCAAAGTAAGGTGGCTTGTTGGCAAAGTGCGGGTCACTTGTTCCTGAAGAGTAGTTGCTAGACATAGTAGATCATTAACTCAGAAGTTAAAAACACTTCTTAAATAAGAGTAACAAAGCTTTGATACCAATTGTTGGATCTAGCAATATCACCTAGAGGGGGTGAATAGGTGATTCTGAATCTAATTGAAATTTCTTGCGAAATTAAAACAATTTCGATACACTATATGGATTAGGAACAATATAAACAACGTGCAGGGAAAAACTAAACACACAGATAGAGTTTAGAGAAGAGAATGTGCATGCTGAGTTTATAGTGGTTCGGCTTGTTAGGCTTACGTCTACTCTCCCACAATGATAGCCGATTGACTAGATTTCGCTATGAAGAATCGAAGAAGATTACAATCGATCGGATACTCAATTTCACTCTTACAAATCCTCACAATGAATGAAATTTTGAGTACTCAGAATACTTTGATGAAATTGAATAACTTTCGTACTTTGGATTGTTGTTCGCTGTCACTTCGTAGATCACCATGGTTCTTCTTTTATACTCCTTTGCCTCCAAACTAGCCGTTGGATAAAAGATCAAAGGATCGCTCTTCAATCTTTGATTGGACGTCAATAATCGTGATTGACTGAGACTGTATCTGAGAAGATATGATAACTGTTGAAGTAGATGTTGAACCCTTCTGATTCAGCCGCCCATACAACCAAATCTCCAGTTTCCATAAGTGGAGTAGATTCAATTAGGTTGCCAAAAATATTCTTGGGAGGTAATATCCAATCGTAGATTTTCCCTTGATTGATTAGAGGAAAAATCTTGTCAATCAAATAACACATACTTCCATTAAAAAAAAACTTGCCTTATTCGGAAACCTGTGATTCGTGGGTCATCAAATTTCGTGTTGCAGAATCTGTCAGAAGCAGTCTTTAGAATAGGACTTTCTGAATCTGACCAAATATTTTAGAAAGGTAATCCTGAGCTTCAATAAGGTCTATCTGACACTTCATATATCTCTTTTGACGAAGTACTCAAGTAAAAGATCATGTTGCATTTGACCCTTAGAAGCAACTCCATCTTAAGGTCTTCAGATGCACTCCCATCTGACCACGTCAGAAGCACTCTCATCTGACCACGTTTACCTCGAGACTTAGTGACAGAAATGGATCAATACAAGTTGCTTCTTACACATTCTTTCTGCATATCAACCATTACACATATTTTGTTGATAGTTTTGTCAGAATCAAAATAGAATGAGAATTTTCCTCAACATGAACATGTAGACTTGTGATGCAGTTCTATCAATTGTTTTATGCGCTGCTAGTCCTAAATCCTAGCTATTTGGTGGCCTAGATACCTGCCCTAGTCATATCCAATCATCGTGACAGTGCATATATCTCGAGTGTTAAATAGTCCGATGCCATTCTGAAAAATGAACAGTAGAGGTGTAGCATGTCTTCGATGATACTTATTTATGTGGCTAATTGAAATGGTTTCTTGTTGCTTTTCCGAAAGGATTAAAATGTAGGATGGATGTAAAAAGGCATATCTTCTGAAGAGACTGTGTTGCCAAATTTGTATCTAAGAAGGGTTCGGGGTTCAAATGCGGTGAAAAGAGAGCAATTCAGTTGTCTGATCTGAAGAGCATTAGCCTATTGTTAGAAACTAATTTTGTGACATTCTGAATTTCCGCCCCTCGAGGCTTGAGATATGAAATGAAAGCTCGAATTGGCAATTGGAAATGAAGAATTTCAAAATTGGAAAAGAATTTGACGTCGCCTCGCCAATGGTCACTCAAAATGAGAAAAACGAAGTTTCGGACGAAAAGTGGCAAATGACCGTTTTGCCCCCTCAACCCATTACTTTGTCTTAAGGAAAGTAGAAGGGAAAAATAGTCATTTTATTCCTTGATGGATGCCGATAATATGGATAAGAATGAGTCAAAGATGGTCAATTGCAAGTTGGATAATTATTTACAAGATGACAAGTGTCATCCCTTGATTGATCATGCATTAATTACCTTACATAACCATCTTGTCACTCTTTCACACAATTATTTGTGTGAAATCCCTTCTTAGTCTTCTTCTCCTTCTGCTGGACGAAACCTCCTTCCCATCCTTGCCATTTCCTTCATTTTCTTCGTCCTTTTCTTCTAGCAAAAAACTGCTCTGCCCGACCCCTTTTTGCCGCCCACTTTGGTCCGTACGACGGCTACTTTTCGGTTCAAGATGTCCTTGACATTTTTCCGTTAGTTTCATGATTTTTGGAGGTCTGGTTAATTTATGGTGATTGTCGGAAGAAAAGCGGACAGATTCTAAGCTAGCTGAGGAAAAGTGTTGGTTCTAGCTCTTAGAAATTCCAAATGACCTCAATATTTTTAGGAGAGCTTCATAACATCTAGTACTATGTTCAAATGGTCTATGGCTGCAAATAGATGGTTTTAAAATGAGTTTTCATGGCTGATTGTGGGTGGTTAAAATCGGACAGATTCTGATCGTGGAAGGACCGTGAGGAAACCGGGCTGCTCAAAGCTTTGTGGGTGATTTTGCTCAAAACCTTTTCGGTGAGACCCCTAAACTTGATGTTTTATGTATTGGAAAGTTGATTTTTAGAGGAATTTGGGTTAAGAGGCGATTAAGGAACTGTTTGAAGTGAAAAAGTGGGAAGCCGTCCAATCTGCCCCCAGCGCATACTGATTTTGAATTAAGTCATTCTAAGTCGTCTGGTATCCAAATTGAGCTCCGTTTTCGCCCACGTGTTCGTAAGATCTTGAAGTTTAATTTTCTGCAATTTGTTTTCTGAAAAGATCAGTAGAAAAATTGCATTTTTTGAGAGAATGAACCTGGTCGTGGGGCTAAGAAAATGGCAGATTTTGGTGGAATGAAATTGTGAGGACTTGCCTTGATAGAATGACATTGGCATGCTTAAGGGAATTGAATTAATACTATGTTTCCTTGAGAATAAGGTGTTGTCGGTGTTATTGTGGTATTGGCGCGATGGAATTGAGAAATAATCGAGTTTTAATGTGGTTTTCCTAGGCACGCCATGAGAGCCATGTTTGGCCGTGGGCTTGCTGACATAGGAGGGTCGTTTGGATGGAAATTACTAGCTTGCTTAATGAGGTAAGTGGTTTCTAAACCCTTACTCGAACACTAGGACGCTACTGGATGTTTGAATTGTGCAGTGTGATTGTTAATGAAGACATAGTGATTGGTGATGTGTGTTTTTTTTATGATAAGTGTGCTTATGAGATATCAATGGGCTATGATGCCCAGTGACTGCATGGCTTGGAGCCCTGATGCAGGTAAATGGCCATGGTGCCCTGTGTGTTGACACATGGATTTTGATCAGTCTTTTCTAATTTATTTTCAAAAATAATTCATGGAAAACCCATAAAAATTAAAATATATACATGTATATTTTTAATGAATTGCCGAAGGGCAAGCGTCCTCTCCACCCTCGAATCTTCACGATCAAAGTGTTCCGCATTTCAAGAACCCTTTGTACAAAGTCATTAAAGAAGGGAATTTGAGGGTGCGGCGCGTTATAATAAAAAAAAAGGGGAAAAGTAGAGGACAGCAGAAGCCTGTCCTCCACCATGCGATAGAAAAAGAAAGACTAAACAAAAAAAGAAGGGGAGTGGACATAGGATATTCGGACATGCAGAGTTAGGGAGAATATTTTTTTCAAGACCGTGGAAGGGGAAGGTCCCTTGAAGGGTGAGTCCGGTGGGGAATGATAAAAAGAAGGAGGGAAAGGGATCGTGGGCCGTTCAGCTATAGAAGCACAAGAGTCCTCTTTAGTTGCTGGGGGTTCCCTCATTTTCGACGTTGATCCTTCACTTCTCCTTTGCTCGAGCTCTAACCAGTCGCTCATCCGCTGCATGGAGACAATTGTCAACTGCCAACAGGAAGCCAGATAACTCATACGCAGGATCATTCACTCAAGAAATAAAAAAAAAAAAAGATAAGTGGAACTGTTTTCTTTTCACTAGTATTTTTGCATGGGCAGCATCTTCTTGGTATTGTATCTTTGTTACCAACGTGGAGATCTTCATCAGGAGAGTCAGGAGTGGCCATTCAGAATTGTCATACATGGCATAGAGAGGAGGATTCAATAGGCAATTGTGTTCATCGTATAACTGAGAGGAAAAGATTAGAGAGTTTGGACACTTTGTCCAGTGAGAGAGAATACGGGGGGAAGGCTTCGTCTAACGAGCGAACCAACACAGTCGCGACTTCTTGGTCTTGTCGTTCTTGCTCGACGTCATCATCACCGTCGACTACTGGAGAGTCCTGTTACGTTGTCGACGTAGCTCAAGCACGTATGCGCGTAAATGCTACCAGTGCCCATCGTGAACAGCCACCATCTCAGCCAATGCAATCCAACTAGCTCAGCCGCTCACGATCACTCACTGCTCAGTCGGTTTTGAGCTGTTGTTCAGCTACATTCGGACTTGGTTTGGCCCTATGTTTGCTTAGATTTCGGCATCTAACTTGTTTGTTATCTTTTGTTAGAGCGCCGGCAATTATCACACGCAAGTCTTGCTCGAAAAGATGCTGTTTAGGGCCTAAACATCGAGTGCGTGTTTGCTGGAAATAGTTGGTAAAAGATTTCAACGCGAATTGTATCAGTGCAGACAAGCCTCGACGAGCCATTGTCTCCGACGTTGTCTTTACGGTGACAGTCCACGAATGAAGAGGCAAGAGATTTCTTGTGGGAAGAGCCTTGAACCATCCACCAAACACTTCCGGAAGCCTGGACATTGCACGGACACTATCCGACGAGTTCGCTATCATGCCGATAAGTCTCCGATTACGTGTTGATCTTTGCTCTGACGAGACAATATCATCGGGACCAGATTCGTGGTTCAGCGTCGGAGCCTGGTACTCTATTTGGGTGCCGATCGACACTGCAGACTTGATTGGTGCAATGGTCCAAGTCTCCTGGCCTTTCTTTCATTTTTTTTTATGAATATTTGGAGGTCCGACTAGTACTCCAGCATCTTCGTCACCAACGAGCCATCACTGCGGGTTCCTTCATCCGAAGCTGGCCATCATTGTGAACCAACCGTCCTCCACGACCGGTCGAGCTCATTGCCGCTGCTAGAAGCCGCCGCGAAGCCATCGGAGAGACCTGAACAGCGGCTGCCCTGTTTCGACCCCTGCCGCCTCAGTTCCTGCTCAGCTTTAGTTCGGCATCCTCAGCCACCACCACCACCTCCTTCGACCATTACACGTCACCCTCCACCGTCCCTCAGCCTCTGCCGCCACCCAACGAGCTCCGGAGCACCTACCGAAGCCGGACAGACTCCGAACCCGAGCTATGCCCTGTTCTGCTATGTTTTTTGTACGTAGCCCCTATCCACCGCTGTGCCGTCGCCCTCAGCCGTTCTCCGCTGGGTACCGACCACCCACAGACTACTCTTGACGTCATCTAGCCACCACCAAGTCAAGCCACCGCCATAGTACACCAGAACAACTACGATTAACTTTGCCCTGCCTTCGCCTGCCCTGTTTTGGTCCCTAGGGTGTCCTGTTCTGTCCTGGTTGCGGCCGCCTGGGCTCCCTCCGACGAGCTCAGTCCATCTCTGACCACCATAGCCGTCCCTGGACGTCGTCAACCGTCTAACCTCATTGTCCCGGTCTTGCGCCGACTCAAAGAGCTAAGAACAGCCCCGAAATCCCCTGTTCGCGTGCCCTGTTCCTGCTCGCCGAGCCCTGTACAGTGGGCGATTGTTGGGCCGTGGCCCAATTCGGCCAGGGCTATGTCCCGGAAGGTGGGCCGAGAGCCTGGGTCTGTGGGCCAAATCGGCAGGCTCGTGAGCCAAGAAATGGGGCGGCTGTCCGAAGTTTAAGCCTGGATCCGATCAAGTCCAAATTTGTTCCCGAAGCAATTTTCGAAGATCCTCGTAAATCTTGACTCAAGTATTTAACTGTGACGCACATGGAGGATATCGCACATCGGGGCTTGGCGATTGAAGACTGGTGTTCAACCAGGTATATTTTGCATGCCCGATTCGTATATCAGAGTTATCTTTCTAAAATATTATCATTATATATTTGATTTGCCTGTATTTATTCCAATCTAGTTGTTAGCTTGTTTAGTCGGTTAAGCGTTGCAGGTTGTCGTAGAAAGTATTCATAGAAAATAATAGTAATAATAAAAAATTCAAAAATCAATAAAAAAATAGAAAGTCATAAAAAAAATCAAAAAATTCAGAAAATTCAGAAAAATTCCAAAAAAATTCTCAAAAATGGGAAATGGCCACAATCAACTGGCCATGGAATATTTTGGGTAATTCGGTATCCAAGTCTTCCAAAAATTGATGATTTTGCCCTTCGGGCTAAACCGCCTCCAAATTTTCTCATTTTACCCCGGTCAGAAATCACACCTTCCCTAAGCCCTTATGGCTATACTAGGAAGCCATTGATTTGAATTGATGTGTATCGATGTGATTTATTTATGCACTTGATTGCGCTTTCATTTAAATTGATTGTGATTGATAGGAATAGTCTTCCAATCTGCATGAAACCCTGAATCAAACCTACCCCACCCAAAATTGCGCCTGCATGAACTCTTAGCTAGGAAAATCACTCGCGTTAGGTACCGAAAGGGCGTTGGTAATGACACCAGCGTAACCAAGTCCCCGAACCCAAAATCTCTGGTTCCGCAGAACTGATCGATCTCTCCCAATCGGTTAGTAAGGTTTCCGGTCTACCCTCCAAGAAAGACCGGTGGCGACTCCAAATGCATGCACAAGTTGCACATGCCACCACGACCACACTGAAGGTCGAAAGCGGTCGACTCTTATCGTCGAACCCATTAAAAGAAATACTCCCGCCGCGATTTGGTATGGGCCTGGGAGGGCCCGCGCCGATCCAAAGCCCGCGATCGGTAATCCATTAGCCGCGTCCGCTTCCGGACGGGTCGCGACAGCTGGCAACTCCGCTGGGGACCTTTGTTATAGAACCTATGGTTCTAGACCTCAAGTGGACTTAGGCCGTAATTAAAACGCTGAGTGATTTTTCTAACCTTGCAGGCGCTCTTGAAGGTGAGGTAAGTCCGCTCATGGTAGGTGTTATATGTTTTTGCAGATTGGAGTGATAAGGGGTGTAGTCCGTGATTAACATTGTCTTATGTAGGTTGGCGTAGGAATGTATGTTGTATGGATGATTTGAAGCGTCGATTGATAAACTGTTGTGCATGACTTGCATTATGATACTCACAACACATGAACACACACAATCGCGCCTAAAACCCCGGGCGCCGCCTATAGGAAAACAATAGAAGGGATTGAAAATGGAATCTCCGTGAGGAAAAACACGGGGTAATCCACTTTTCAATTCCGCTCATTTTGAACTATGGATCGAGCCCCAATGCAACGATAGTTGTGCAATGGAATATGCTCTTTCTAGAACTCGAGATGGGAACCTTGGCCTTAGGTGCCAAACCCTCTGATTTTTAGAAGTTCACCATCACTTGTCTCATGCGCATGTCTTTGGGCGGTTGGTACACCTAAAACCGCACATAAGTCGACGAGTTTGGTTGGTAAGACTCTCTATCCCTCAAATCTATTACAGTTCATATAAATATAGGCATTTCATTCATTGCATTCTGGTGATTAGATTAAATGCCATTTCAAGGATAGATGTGTGTGTTTTTCCCAAACGTCCTTGATAGAAGACGAAGAGGATGATATCCCATGACAAGCACCGAGTGAGCAACAAAGGAGCCTACTATGGACATTATTGAGATATCGTCCAATGAAGATGACGAGTTGGGGCAAGTGATCCGGAGGTCACAGATCGAACTTGGGGCATCCTTAAACGTTAGGATCACATTCCTTTGTTTCATTTTCCATTACTAGTCCTCTTGTATAGGGTTTATTTTTATCGAGGCTTTCTCTATCTCACCCCTTAGAGTGATCGTATTAGGGACCTATTGGTGTATACATTCAGATGGAACTTGGTTGTATTTCTTTTGACGGGTCATGGGAATGTGATAGTGGCATTTTCTCTAATCATCCGAATACTCCCAAGTCAAGTTTATAATTCCTTTAGAGGAAATCAAAATTGGAAATCTTGCATGACCTTTTTGGTCGTATAGGGTAATCCAACCCCAATTTCGCTAGAATGAATTATACACTTGAATTGATTCATGCATGTTGTACGTCATTGGTAATCCACGATAATTGATCAAGAGTATCGGCATTGTTTCGAATTTAATGACAAGATAGATGTCCAAATTGCCCTCGTTCTTAACAAAACGGCCTTGATTTGGATGCCGTATCTTCAATTAAATTTAAAACACGTCATTATGCCTTGCGCTTTTGACTAATTCGTTCTCCTCGAAATTGATCAAAAGCGATTATCGTGAATTACATTCCTTTCAATAATATGCTTTCCTTCGAAGAATACTGATAAAAAACTTTTTGCGCAAGATTAAAACCCTTGTAAAAGTTTTTGTCCTTATTAATCACGAGCAAGCATAAGATTGAAAGGGGTTTATGCTTTCTTTTTCAAATTATTCCTTCTGATTCAGTCGTTTCATTTGCAGGTGAAAAAAATAGGTAATAGAGAGAAATCTTCTCCTGGATAAGTCTGAGGCTATTCTCTCATCTGATCATGAGCGAGTTATAAAATCAGGACATATTTGCTCGGCTTATTGATATTATGGTTCGGCTCACCCAAGTTGAAGATGTTCAGATGCTCGAAAAAATGAACCATACAGAAGTTAAAACACACACATTTATTTTGCTCAGTGGAGGGTTTTCAAAAGCAGGTCATACAATTCGGGGTGGAAAAGTAAAGCCAAAGTGAGCCCTAATTAACGACACAAAAGAGCCCAACTGACCCTCCATGTTGTTAATGCTCTGCCCGTACTCACGACTTCGCATGTCCTGGTCCGCAAGCTTGAGGAGAAGGTTTCTGCATTCGCCCTTAACCTCAGTGACCTTGACCTCGTGTTCCTCGGTGATTATTTCCAAGTCCCGAACTAGTCCATTCCCGTGAGCTATGTCTGCGGTTATTTTGTCGAGCCGTTCTTCCTGCCAGTCGCTTTGCAGCCTCAATAGGACATTGTGGCGGTCGTGCTCGCCAGCGGTCAGGGATATGGCCAATTGATCCACCAGGTTTCTCCTCTCGCGAAGCAACGTCGTGACCCTCTCATTGGCAAACTCGACGGCCTTTTTGTGACTATCAGCCAGATAGTTGGTCAGCACCAAATGATCAGACCGATCCTTGTAACGAGCCCGCAAGACGGGAGCCACGAGAACCTCCCGATCAGCAACACGGTAGGCCTCTAAGGAGTGTGCAAAGAGGGTCGGGAAAGTTCTATATTCCCTCCCCAGCGTAGTACCTTCGAGGGAAGTGGTATCTAGGTCCTCGAGCAGGACACGGATTTCATCCGCGGTTGCAGAATGATCGGTTATGTGCGCGTAACCGCGACCCAATAGGTTATAAAGCTTTTCCCACTAGGCCAAGACATCAGTCGAAAAAGTGCGCACGGGAGAGGAGGCCATTTGCGTTGGGTTGGCTTGAGAATAAGACGAGGCTAATAGAGAGATTAGAAGGAAGAAGCTGATTATGCGAGAACGTTAACCTTCCATACATTAATTCCTCATTTTATAGCAACTCGAGGATGATGAAGGGTCTCAGTAATAATGCTGGTGGAGCCCAGTTAGGGGGTAAAGCAGGAGGTCCCCTCACGAGAACCATTGGATTCGTTTCGGTCCGCGATTTCCGGCTCATCAATTAAAAGATGTAAAAGATTTGTCGGGATCACCATTATTAGAGTTAGGTGGGAGGTAAGCGCAATTATCGAAGAGAGCCCTAACAGGATTTGGCAGTCCCATCACGTTGAAAAGCTAAGCGGGAAATTCAAGGTCTTGAGGGGGAACGTTTACCTAATGATGCTTGAAGAGCGTCTCCTGAACAGGCAAAATCACTCGAAGAAAACTTTATAGGGAGTGAGCATACAAGAGAGAGTGGAGAACTCTGAGTGGGCAAGAACCAATTAAACATTTCTCAATCCAACATATTTAAGAGGTTACTGTCAGCCGCTAGAGGCGACTGACTCAAAAATCTCAGAAATTGAACCACAGAGGGATCTCGAAGATTCCAAGATCAAGTCTAACGCCAAAACCATGGAGCCCAACACTTCTGGCAACGGAAATCAAGATCACGGCGACGACGACAACGACATCCACGATGCTCAACTCGGGAAAAGAAGACGTCCTCACCAATACTCTCAGGAGGAAACCCAAATGCTGGAAACCCTTTTCAGTAAAAGCCATTACATGAAAAAGAAGTGGAGAATTGAATTGAGCCGGGAGTTGGGGATTAATCAGTCGAGGATCCAGTTTTGGTTTCAAAATAGGAGATCCAAATCGAGGGCTCAACGCAAACGTCAGGTGGTCGAGATTTTAAAGGAAGAGAACCAAAAGCTGCGAACAGAAAACATGAGGTATGAAAAAGCTCTCAATATTACCGTTTGCCCTCATTGCGATAACCTCATCGCCCGCGGTAAGATATTCCCCGATAAGCCTCACGCAATGATTGAAGACGTTCACTTACCACCCTACTCCCTCGGGGCATCTCCTGCTCACCCAGATTTTGCCGGAGTCACGCATGAGCAGGATGATCCTACGAAAACGATACAAATGCCTCCTGGGGGATGGGATTTGCATCGCTTTGATTGGAGTTACAGTTTCAAGGAGCTGGATGTTACCGCCGACCAGCTCAAAGCATATCAGCCTCATGCACAACAATTTTCGATAGGGTCGGGTCCCGCTGGAGATGAGTTAATCAGTCGTCAAGCCATCGATGTAATTTTGGGCCACGATAAGAGGAGGTTCGCTTGGCCTCCTGAACTGCATTCCAGATTCCTAGACGTGGTTCACCAAATGGGGATCGATTCAGCAACTCCGACGCGCATATTTAAAGCCATGAATGTACCGGGGCTTAGTAAGGAACTGGTCAGGAATCACCTTGCTGCCTACAGAAAGCTATTAAAACAACGTCGAGCGGAGCTAAACCGGGAGGAATCCATCTCGAGCTCAAAAGCTAGGGGCGACCGCCATTGTAATGCTCAGGCATCAAGAGATACCCGGCCAAATCTAAGCATCAATCAAGCTAGCAACCCGACCACCGGCAAACTGAAAGCTGATCAGAATGTCCTCCCGGGCCATTTCAACACTTCTCAAGAGCGCGTATCACAAGTACAGCGAGTGCGCACTCCTCCATTCGAGCAGCAGTCGGCTGGCGCTCTGCCTGCCGCTGGTCAACCCACGACAGACGATTTCTTTGATGAGGGGCTCGATGCCTTGTTCAATCAGTGGGAAGCTGGCATGCTTGGACAGCCATGATCTAGCACTTGACTCGGGGCACGATGGGTCGGTCACCACGAACACCCATAGAAAGAAGAACATGTTCACGAGTAGATCACTCATTTTATCCGTTGTAAAGTTCCTACGGGAACATTTTTCTTTAATGACTATAGTTAATTCTATATTAAAACCAACGCTATCGACGAACATCGTCATGCTCAGTTGTGATGATCCCTTGTTAGATTAAGTCTGAAACCAGAGACAGCCTTTAAAATTTTGAGTGGCCACGAACTCATTCTTCACCAAGCGCCCGGGATGCTGAAATGAAGAGTAACAGCATGCACAGGGAAAATGCCACTTTCGTTTGAACGATGAAAAGGGGTTGAGAGAAGATCATAGCGTTAATTCCCATGGAGCTAAATGAATTAAACGGAGTCATTAATTGCGGGTCCACCGCTGCTCCCCACGTTCTCGGGCCTAGCAAATCATAAAAGGGGCCGAAAGATTGTAGACCCACCACTTTGAAGACTGAACTAGGGGACGAGCGCAATACTCGATGAAACCGAATCAATGCAAAAGAGTTTGTGATCCTATCACGAGGAAAAAGAAAGGGGAATACAGACGATGAGTAATTACAGGGTCTCGGGAGGAGCGTTTGCTTGCTGGCCTTCATATGCAGCCTGAAGGATGGTTCTAGGACACGCACAATCACTTGAGAAAATTTCTAGAGTGAGCAAACACGTAAGAGCGAATAGAGAAAGCTGAGGGAACTAGATCAGCCCGAGATACTCCGATCCATCATGTTTAAAAGCTATTCCCATCTGCTAGAAATGCCCGACCTAGACATTTCTGAGCACGAACTGCTGGGAGACTTTGAAGATCCTGGAGCTGAATCCTGCCCGAAGACCATGGAGACTGACTCCTCCAGCGATGAAATTCTAGGTTTCAGCTACGAAGAAGGAGTATACAATGATGACCGGAGTCGGAAAATGAAGCAACTACAACGCCACACTCCAGGTCAAATCCGAGAGCTCGAAGCTTTCTTCAATGAATGCCCCACTCCAAGCAGACAACAGAAAATGGAGTTGAGCCGAAAAATAGGATTGGAGCTTTCGAAGGTCAAGTTTTGGTTCGCCAACAAACGAACCCGGGTGAAACAGCAATACGCAGACCATGAGTTACTGGTCCTGAAGGAGGAGAATGAGAAGCTTCAAGCTGAAAGCGCGAGATATAAGGAAGCTCTGACCAAGGCCACCTGCCTTAATTGTGGTAATCCTGTTGTCCTCGGCGAGGTGTTCCTCGATGAACCATCCCTGTTGACGAATAACGCTCAGCTGTTACCGTATTCTCCACAGCATTTTCCGACACAGCCAGATACCGCCGGAGATCTGCATGAGCAAGTCAACACCATAGGATCAACACCAACATCCTCTGAGAAATGGGATATGAATCATCACAGGGGGAGTTCTCTCAATGACGAACTCGCTGTCGCAGCCAGCCAATCCAAAGTCGGTGAGTCCCTCCCTGGACAACTTTTGAAACGACTAGATCCCGTAGAGAATAGCTACCGAAGTATTGACGATATTTTGGGTGATAAGAGAACAAGGTTTTACTGGACCTATGAACTTCACACCAAATTTGTTGATGCAATTCGAGAGCTGGGAGTTGATTCGGCTAGCCCACTACGCATACTCGAGATTATGAATGTGCCGGGGCTCTCTAGAATTAACGTCGAGTCTCACCTCAAGTACTATAGGAGATTGCTAAGGGATGGAAGGATAGCGTTAAACCATCATAAAGCCAGTTGGAGCTCAAGTGCCGGGCAGAGTTACAATCACGATGATTGGAAGGTTGAGAGCACCCAACCGCGTTTCAGCAATGACGGGACCAGCAGTCGTGTCAGCGACTCCTCTAACCCAAATCAGAATGCTCCGCCGAGCTATCTCAATACTCCTCAAGAGTATATACCACAGTTCCAGCACATAGGGATTCCTCAGTTTGAGCGCGATTCGGTCATTAATACTGTCCCTGAAGCGGATCTGGCATTGGTAGAGAGTGCATATATAAACCTGCCGGTCATTGGAGGAAGTTCCAATTCGAGGGGTCAAGTTGCTCACGGCGAGAGCAAAGAGAGGAATCCCTCGCCTGTAGTCGACGACAGCCAATCTGGGCACCAAGGGCTAGAAAGAACAGGCGATTTCCTTGAGGAGGAGCTGGACACTTGGATCAATACTCTTCAGGAATGTATGTCTCGACCCCAACAGGGCAATGATGAAGGTTCCAGCTCAAAGACTCCAGTTCCTCACAATGAAGGCGATGAAGGAAATCTGCCCCCAACAATTGTTGATACCCAACTTGAGCATCAATGGCTCGAAGACCCGAGCAATTTCCTTGGCGATGAGTTCAATCTTTGGCTCGATCAATTTGGAGCCGGAGGGCCATCGCAGTGGTGACGCAAGGCAGGTGACCAAACGTCTGATGCAAGGCATGGTTACTCGATGAAAAATGCTTAGACGAAAGGGGTGGAACACTCCTATTGAATATGTTGTTGATCGCACTGTAAGGTTCCCACGGGAACATCTTTCATTAATGTCTAGAACTAATTGCGCGTGAGTGTCAACATCACCCTTTGAGCATCTTCAAGCCGAGGGCCGTGGATTAATCGCTTAATCCGTGGAGCAAGTTCCCCGAACAATGACTATCACCCGCGGAGTATAATGGGATCTACCCCTTCAATACGAAATACGTTTGGCCGCGAAGCCACCTATTTGGTAAAACGATGTATCGTTCCTAAACGATCTTCAATCGAATACCGAAGTAATGTCTCCTTTCTTTCCCTTCTCAGGTGATAAACGTGGATAAATCACTCAAGGAGCCATTTGTTCGAATAACAGAACAGACGTCGCCTAACTGGGGGCAGATGAACCATTGATGTTGCAAACACTCCAAGAATGGATAGGCGGATTTGATAGATATTGTTCATATCAATACGCAATATCAGAACGGGATGAGAACCAAGAGTAAAGTTGTATCGTTCCAATTTGTCTTGAATTTGAGAATATGAAGTGATACTCGTTATTTATCCTTGACAGGGGAATCGCCTTACAGACGAACAGGTTTTCACATCCCATGTATTACCTGTTAGAATACATGACCAAGGGTAAATTGTATCGTTCTAATTTTTTGAAAAATTCGTGAAC
This sequence comes from Rhodomyrtus psidioides, assembly GCA_021437785.1. Classification (NCBI taxonomy): domain Eukaryota; kingdom Viridiplantae; phylum Streptophyta; class Magnoliopsida; order Myrtales; family Myrtaceae; genus Rhodomyrtus; species Rhodomyrtus psidioides. The sequence goes on along the minus strand of JAILYB010000015.1, from coordinate 2,413,571 downwards.
GTACAATAACATGTTTCTTCCATATTTTCAGGGATCTCCAGCCGCGGGGGACAGGTAAGTATCCCTTTCCCCGATCCATTAAAGATGTTGAATAAAAACTGAGAAGGAAAGAAAAGCTTTCAGAATCTAATGTCTAGAAAAGACATAGAATTCAAAATTCATTGGCTTTCATGTTTTTAAAACAGGAGGTTGTCTGAACATGAATAAGAACATGCATGGTGCATCATAAAATCCCCTAGACGGGTAAATTTTTTGGAGAAAATGAAAGAGATTTTTTCCAATCAAAAGTTCAAAACTTTCAAAAGGACGTTTTCTCAAAAGACAAGAGGCAAAGCCTAGTCCAAACATGTCCTACACACACTGGAGAGAAGTGGAGCGGATTAGATAGCAAAATCTGGACCTACGGAAGTAGGGATTATTCGCAACAATTACATGGATTGGGATGACAGAGGCATTCGTTTCATATCCCCAAATACTACAGGTGACCATTGACAACCCCTTCGAACGGCGGTTTTCATTCTCAACCCTGTCAAGAACCACCCCCACATTGGGGCAAAATGGAGGTGAGTCCAGCAACATCAGGAGAAAATGGTTAGAAATTTTCTTGCTCGGACTAACATCAATCTTTGTGTGTTGTTTATATGGTAATCCAAGTGCCATAGGATGACGAGAAGCATCCATTTCTCTATCCCACACACTATATCCTTTGCATAGCCAAGTTGAGCCTGCAAATTCGTTTCATGAACCCATTGGTGATCATTCCAAGACGGATGCCGCACCACTTCAAAAATGGAAGAGTTCAAGACTCAGGGATTACGAAAGAGAATTCCCGGGCTGATATTTAAAGATGTTTAGACTTTCAGACATATGTCTAACACGATCCCATGAAGATGAGAAAAAGTGGGATTTCAAAAATGAATGAGAAAATTCCACGGCATCGAGAAAAAGCAAAGTGCCTGGTAAAAGCGAGGCCGATGCTCGGGTGAACAATTTGATCGATCCCTAAAGAAACCTGGTAGGGAAAAGAAGAGGGAAAAACCCCTAATGGAGTCAGATCAAGAAGACTGCTCCCCAAATGATGTCAGCCGTGGAGCAAAAACACAGAAAGAGTTGTCAACCTCTTAATACCACAAGAGACGCTCTCTAAAGAGCTGGTGCACACCTCAAAATCGGTTGCGCACCTCAAAGACTAAAGATGCAGAAAGGAAATGACAGGAGGCAAATCAGCAATGATCACCAATGTCAAACCCGTCACGAATTCTGGGCCAAAAACAAGCCTTTTTCGGTCCCCAATCCTACCAATGTCACAACCCTGAAACAGTCTTCTCTGACTAAGACACTTGGGTTAACATATTGCTTAGCTCGAAGAAGTACGAGCAAGACTATTTCTTTCTCATTTTGCAGGGTTCTTGACTTGTAAACCCGGAGCAGATGGTGAAGACTTTCATTCAATGGCCCCGACTCAAAAGTGAGTCCCCCCTTTGAAAACCAATATCCAAGCCCAACATTACGGTCCCGTGGAAGACCTCCCGACCGATCAAAATGTATGCGCTGCGAATGAGCCTAAAACCTAGGCACAGGTCAGTAGGGAATTGAGTACATCCCCTATAAAAATCATTACCTCAAAACAGATGAGATGGCCTCCTTGTCGAGAAATATTCCAATTGATGTTTTGAACAAACTCTTTTTGGAATTTTCAAACTGTTGATCCGAATTTTCCATGCAAGGAATTTGTGATCACATTTGCATGTTGTAAGAATGCTTTAGATAACCTCCAGCATCAAAATGCACATTTCATGACTAAAACTTAAGTCATAAAATTTCGTCAATTGGACAATTATTGTCTTCCCAAAGATTATTAACATTTTCTTGGTGAAGAAAAATCTTTCAGGTTTGAACTTTCTGCAGGATACCTAGAGAACCCAGCTCCCAGAATGTCGCCACAACAAACTCAAGTGAAGCTTTGTCAAAATAAAATTTTTCAGTGCTTCAAAACTGAATTCCCGGCAAATTTCGGGATCTTTCAAAAGAAGGGGTGAGGTTAGACCCCATCTTCAAAAATCAGGCAGTCTCATCGGACGTGGAGAACCCTCGTCATGAGACCCCTTTTCAACTCAAAGGTAGATACCGCCTGAAGGGTCAACTCAAGGTAGAAACCGCCTGAAGGGTCAAACCAAGGTAGAAACCGCCTGAAGGGTCACATTGAAGGTAGAAACCGCCTGAAGGGTCAAATCAAAGGTAGAAACCGCCTAAAGGGTCAACGTATGGTAGAAACCGCCTAAAGGGTCAACATATGGTAGAAACCGCCTGAAGGATCAGCCTAATGGTCCGATCCACCATACGGATCAAAATCCTTGGCAAATCCCAAAGCTTGGGATGCGTCTTCCTTAGGTTCCTACCAGTTAGGAATCCCATAATGGTATGACCTACCATACAGGTCGGAGCTTAACCTCCCTAGGATATTCTGAATGACGGGTCCTAGGCATCCTCTTGAAAGTCGTCGCAACCGGCAGCATCCGACAGGTGAGCTTCAGGTAAGCCTCTCTCACTCCGGCCCTTGTCCAAATTATTAGAGCGAACCGAGGGTTAATTTGAGCTTTCATCAAAGAGCCTTAAGGATCCAATGTCATAGCATTTCTTCTCCCTAGTCGAGTCAGTCAGGATTCAGGTGTCATTTTGTCTTTGAAAGCAACCTCTGACGAGCTCACTCTCAAAGAGGGGCAGCTGTTGACACATGGATTTTGATCAGTCTTTTCTAATTTATTTTCAAAAATAATTCATGGAAAACCCATAAAAATTAAAATATATACATGTATATTTTTAATGAATTGCCGAAGGGCAAGCGTCCTCTCCACCCTCGAATCTTCACGATCAAAGTGTTCCGCATTTCAAGAACCCTTTGTACAAAGTCATTAAAGAAGGGAATTTGATGGTGCGGCGCGTTATAATAAAAAAAAAGGGGAAAAGTAGAGGACAGCAGAAGCCTGTCCTCCACCATGCGATAGAAAAAGAAAGACTAAACAAAAAAAGAAGGGGAGTAGACATAGGATATTCGGACATGCAGAGTTAGGGAGAATATTTTTTTCAAGACCGTGGAAGGGGAAGGTCCCTTGAAGGGTGAGTCCGGTGGGGAATGATAAAAAGAAGGAGGGAAAGGGATCGTGGGCCGTTCAGCTATAGAAGCACAAGAGTCCTCTTTAGTTGCTGGGGGTTCCCTCATTTTCGACGTTGATCCTTCACTTCTCCTTTGCTCGAGCTCTAACCAGTCGCTCATCCGCTGCATGGAGACAATTGTCAACTGCCAATAGGAAGCCAGATAACTCATACGCAGGATCATTCACTCAAGAAATAAAAAAAAAGATAAGTGGAACTGTTTTCTTTTCACTAGTATTTTTGCATGGGCAGCATCTTCTTGGTATTGTATCTTTGTTACCAACGTGGAGATCTTCATCAGGAGAGTCAGGAGTGGCCATTCAGAATTGTCATACATGGCATAGAGAGGAGGATTCAATAGGCAATTGTGTTCATCGTATAACTGAGAGGAAAAGATTAGAGAGTTTGGACACTTTGTCCAGTGAGAGAGAATACGGGGGGAAGGCTTCGTCTAACGAGCAAACCAACACAGTCGCGACTTCTTGGTCTTGTCGTTCTTGCTCGACGTCATCATCACCGTCGACTACTGGAGAGTCCTGTTACGTTGTCGACGTAGCTCAAGCACGTATGCGCGTAAATGCTACCAGTGCCCATCGTGAACAGCCACCATCTCAGCCAATGCAATCCAACTAGCTCAGCCGCTCACGATCACTCACTGCTCAGTCGGTTTTGAGCTGTTGTTCAGCTACATTCGGACTTGGTTTGGCCCTATGTTTGCTTAGATTTCGGCATCTAACTTGTTTGTTATCTTTTGTTAGAGCGCCGGCAATTATCACACGCAAGTCTTGCTCGAAAAGATGCTGTTTAGGGCCTAAACATCGAGTGCGTGTTTGCTGGAAATAGTTGGTAAAAGATTTCAACGCGAATTGTATCAGTGCAGACAAGCCTCGACGAGCCATTGTCTCCGACGTTGTCTTTACGGTGACAGTCCACGAATGAAGAGGCAAGAGATTTCTTGTGGGAAGAGCCTTGAACCATCCACCAAACACTTCCGGAAGCCTGGACATTGCACGGACACTATCCGACGAGTTCGCTATCATGCCGATAAGTCTCCGATTACGTGTTGATCTTTGCTCTGACGAGACAATATCATCGGGACCAGATTCGTGGTTCAGCGTCGGAGCCTGGTACTCTATTTGGGTGCCGATCGACGCTGCAGACTTGATTGGTGCAATGGTCCAAGTCTCCTGGCCTTTCTTTCATTTTTTTTATGAATATTTGGAGGTCCGACTAGTACTCCAGCATCTTCACCACCAACGAGCCATCACTGCGGGTTCCTTCATCCGAAGCTGGCCATCATTGTGAACCAACCGTCCTCCACGACCGGTCGAGCTCATTACCGCTGCTAGAAGCCGCCGCGAAGCCATCGGAGAGACCTGAACAGCGGCTGCCCTGTTTCGACCCCTGCCGCCTCAGTTCCTGCTCAGCTTTAGTTCGGCATCCTCAGCCACCACCACCACCTCCTTCGACCATTACACGTCACCCTCCACCGTCCCTCAGCCTCTGCCGCCACCCAACGAGCTCCGGAGCACCCACCGAAGCCGGACAGACTCCGAACCCGAGCTATGCCCTGTTCTGCTATGTTTTTTGTACGTAGCCCCTATCCACCACTGTGCCGTCGCCCTCAGCCGTTCTCCGCTGGGTACCGACCACCCACAGACTACTCTTGACGTCATCTAGCCACCACCAAGTCAAGCCACCGCCATAGTACACCAGAACAACTACGATTAACTTTGCCCTGCCTTCGCCTGCCCTGTTTTGGTCCCTGGGGTGTCCTGTTCTGTCCTGGTTGCGGCCGCCTGGGCTCCCTCCGACGAGCTCAGTCCATCTCTGACCACCATAGCCGTCCCTGGACGTCGTCAACCGTCTAACCTCACTGTCCCGGTCTTGCGCCGACTCAAAGAGCTAAGAACAGCCCCGAAATCCCCTGTTCGCGTGCCCTGTTCCTGCTCGCCGAGCCCTGTACAGTGGGCGATTGTTGGGCCGTGGCCCAATTCGGCCAGGGCTATGTCCCGGAAGGTGGGCCGAGAGCCTGGGTCTGTGGGCCAAATCGGCAGGCCCGTGAGCCAAGAAATGGGGCGGCTGTCCGAAGTTTAAGCCCGGATCCGATCAAGTCCAAATTTGTTCCCGAAGCAATTTTCGAAGATCCTCGTAAATCTTGACTCAAGTATTTAACTGTGACGCACATGGAGGATAGCGCACATCGGGGCTTGGCGATTGAAGACTGGTGTTCAACCAGGTATATTTTGCATGCCCGATTCGTATATCAGAGTTATCTTTCTAAAATATTATCATTATATATTTGATTTGCCTGTATTTATTCCAATCTAGTTGTTAGCTTGTTTAGTCGGTTAAGCGTTGCAGGTTGTCGTAGAAAGTATTCATAGAAAATAATAGTAATAATAAAAAATTCAAAAATCAATAAAAAAAAATAGAAAGTCATAAAAAAATCAAAAAATTCAGAAAAATTCCAAAAAAATTCTCAAAAATGGGAAATGGCCACAATCAACTGGCCATGGAATATTTTGGGTAATTCGGTATCCAAGTCTTCCAAAAATTGACGATTTTGCCCTTCGGGCTAAACCGCCTCCAAATTTTCTCATTTTACCCCGGTCAGAAATCACACCTTCCCTAAGCCCTTATGGCTATACTAGGAAGCCATTGATTTGAATTGATGTGTATCGATGTGATTTATTTATGCACTTGATTGCGCTTTCATTTAAATTGATTGTGATTGATATGAATAGTCTTCCAATCTGCATGAAACCCTGAATCAAACCTACCCCACCCAAAATTGCGCCTGCATGAACTCTTAGCTAGGAAAATCACTCGCGTTAGGTACCGAAAGGGCGTTGGTAATGACACCAGCGTAACCAAGTCCCCGAACCCAAAATCTCTGGTTCCGCAGAACTGATCGATCTCTCCCAATCGGTTAGTAAGGTTTCCGGTCTACCCTCCAAGAAAAACCGGTGGCGACTCCAAATGCATGCACAAGTTGCACATGCCACCACGACCACACTGAAGGTCGAAAGCGGTCGACTCTTATCGTCGAACCCATTAAAAGAAATACTCCCGCCGCGATTTGGTATGGGCCTGGGAGGGCCCGCGCCGATCCAAAGCCCGAGATCGGTAATCCATTAGCCGCGTCCGCTTCCGGACGGGTCGCGACACTGTGAAATTACATCGCGAAGCGTCGTTGTGTAGTAAAAGTACAGTGATTGATGATGTGTGATTTTATAGCTAGTATGCCTTTGTGATATTAATTGGCTTGTATGCCTTCGTGGTATTAATTGGCTGGGATGCCTTGTTATTGAATTGACTGTAATGCCCTGTTATTGAATGGGCTATAGTGCCCCATCGATCATTGGCTTGGTGCCCCGGAGATCGAATTGGCTTGGTGCCCTGGAGATCAAATTGGCTTGGTGCCTAGGAGATCGAATTGGTTTGGTGCCCCGGTTATATGAATGGCCCTAGTACCGATGTTATATGAATGGGCTATATTGCCCAGCGATCAATTGGCTTGGTACCCCAGAGATCGCATTGGCTTGGAGCCCCTTTTGCATCGTAATTGGCCCGGGAGCCCTGATGCAAATGAATGGTCAGAGTGCCTCTGAGAAATTATATCGCAGCTTGGAGCCCTGACGATGATTGGTTGAATTGTCATTCTAATGACGCGAGAAATGATATGTTGTTTTATGCTATTGTGTGAGGCTTGGGTCTCATGTGAGATGTATGCTTGATGGTGGTTGTATTTATATCAATTACTTGGGAAAGTGGGGTTTAATTGCCAAATGTCATTGCTTGATGAATTCTCTGCATCTTTGCTTTATGGAGTGGTCTAGTGGGGCTAGTGATTTGGTTTAGGTTGGGTTTCACTTGCTGGGATTTTATATTTCACCCCATTGGGGACTCACCTTTTTCAAGTCCCAGGCGACGAAACGACAAGTTTGTCGGGGTAGAGTATTCGAAGATGGAATTACAAGATTTGGATTAACATTTTGTGATATTAGAGATTGTCCTTTTGATTTGTGGATTAGGAATTCAACTTTTGGTATTTTATTAATGTGACCTTGATGTCCCATGTTCCTGTCCCAAGTCATCTTGTTGTATTGATGAGGGGAGTTATTTCTCGCTTCCATAGTTTTAATGGTTTGTGAAGATTGAAGGCCGATGAGTCTTGGACAGCTATAAGTGAATGGCAAGGCCTTGGTGGGATGTTCGCGGACCAATCAGGTTCGGGGAGTGACAAATTTGCATTCTTCTGCAAGACTTTACCTTTAACTCCCTATGGTTTGTCACACTTACCTGGCTACGACAGTGTGTGCTTTGTGTTTAAAAAGAAGAAGAAGAAGAAGAAGAAGAAAAAGAAGTTCCCCGCACCCCTTGAAGATGGGTTTGTTAAAGAAGCAACTATCTTCTAGTTTGTTAATCCTTCTATTAGGCATCGCAACGACATATCTTGAAAGGGAATTAAGTTAAATAAATAGAAGATAGCACATAGGACAAGATTACCTTTGAAAGAAGGCCCATAGTGCTCTAATGTAATAAGGGCGAGCTGTTGGAGGCTTGGTCACTAAGGTATTGGTTGCCTCAGAACCATGACAAATGATTCTGATTTATTGATGTTATCGAAAGTTTCTTTCTATTTTGATTCTGACAAAACTACCAACAGAATCTGTGTAATAGTTGAAATGTTTTATTGCAGGAAGAATGTGTAAACAGAAATTTATATTGCTCCAATTCTGTCACTAAGACTCGAGGAAAGAGTAGTCATATAGTTGCATATTCTGATGTGGTCAGATGGAAGTGCTTCTGACGTGGTCAGATGGAAGTGCATCTGAAGACCTTCAGATGGAGTTGCTTCTAAGGGTCAATTGCAACATGATATCTTATTTGAGTACTTCATCGAAAGAGCTATATGCAGTGTCAGATAGAACTTATTGAAACTCAGGATTACCTTTCTAAATATCTGGTCAGATTCAGAAAGTCCTCTTCTTCTGAAGACAGCTTCTGAGACTGGTCAGATTCTGCAACACTGATTCTGAAGATCAACGTATGACAGGTTTTCGAACAAGGCAAGTTTTATTATGGAAGTTTGTAATATTTGATTGATAAGATATCCCTTAAAATCAATCAAGAGGAAATCTACGGTTGGATATTTATCTTCCAAGAATATATTTGGTAACATATTTGAACTTACTCCACTTATGGAATCTGAAGATTTGGTTGTATGGGCGACTGAAACAGAAGGGTTCAATTTTCGACGATCGCAGGTGTAAAATTGCCATTTCAGATTAAATATGCAATCAAAAGATGGTGGAAATGGGATTGACGATCAAATCAATCCATTTCCTATTTTTCGAGAATTTTCAGAATTTTTCTGAAATTTAAAAGTGATTTTACCTTTGGAGGGGTAAAATCATCATTTTAGGCGAAGACAAGAACTGAAAATATCAAATATTAGGGTTAGTCACCCACCTGACCCAAACCCTAATTTTAAGTAATTTTCAAGACTCGATTGGAATAAGAAAGACGATTTACCCATTGAGGGGTAAAATCGTCATTTGGAGAAAAGGGACGAGATTTGAAAATCCAAGCCTAAGAATTGGTCGCCTAACCGACCACCCTAATTCTTATCTTGGCATTATCGACTTATCTTGCACACACAGCAGAGGCGACTTACCCGTAAAGGGTAATACCGTCAATTCTCGGAAGAACTGATAAGAAACCTCAAAAATAGGATTGACCAGTTGTCTGTGATCAATCCTCAATTTTTGGGGATTTCTGGAGTATCTAGGATTTTCACATAATTTTTCTATATTTTTTTGGAATTTTCTAGGATTTTCTAGCATTTTTTAGGATTTTCTAGAATTTTTCGGATTTTTTTTAAAATCATTTTCCAATTTTTTTATTATTAAAATGTGATTCGGACCGGGTCGACCCGACCCACTCGGGTCAAAACCTGGCCCAGACCCGGACCTGCACGGACTAATCCCCCGAAACGACGTCGTCCCACGCCTTTATTATTTTCTGATTATTTGGACTTGATCCAACAGTCCCTATTGAACTACGTGTCTAATCCACGGCCACTGGATGATCTGACTAAAATCTACGGCCTAGATTGAACGGAGACTCGACCAGGACCGTCCGATTGACCTATTAAAATCTACGGTCAAGATTAGAACCTAAGATTTAATTTGGACTGTTCACCCTCACTAACCTAAACGACGTCGCTTACTCACTAACCCACACGGCGCCGTTTCGATTCAATTTGATTTTTTCGATTTTAAAACATTTTCGGATATTCGTAATTATCGATCGGATGGCCACTAAAATTTAGACTTGATTTATCTTAGCCGTTCGATCCATTTATTCGAATGACAGACCCTAACGGCCATGCTGACTAGACGACTACGTGGACCAATGACAGGCTGCCACCTAGGAACGCTGACTCGTTGACTCGCCACGTCAGCTTCGTCTTCAACCTCGCGACCGCCTCTGAACGGTCGGCCACGACTCTCCGGCAATGATCCAATGGTGAAACTTTGGAGGAATCGAGCAAGACCGGCGGCAATCGACTCGTCTCGGCTTCGTATGCAACATATCGCGGGATTACACGATTTCACCCACAGAATTGAGCGCGGGTAGATTCGAACCAGTACATATACATGTGCTCTAATCATGCGATTCATGGCATTTTAGGCTAATTCATCAACACAGAAGTATCATTCAATGTTCAGAAGACTTACCTCAAGCTCCGATTGAGCTCGCACGACCTAGATTTGGCTAGGCAAGAATGAACAGTGACTGGCAATGGAGGTTAAGTTCGAAGACTCAATTCGAGGTATTCGAGCGAAGTCGATGCGAATGAAGATACGATGATGGTTATGGATGCTTAAAGAGTAAAACGCCTACCCTAACTCGAACAATCAAGATCGGAATCAAGTTCCGCCATTAAAGCACAGTACAAAAGCTTGAAGACTAGGCTTACCTATTCTCGGGGTTTCAGACGGCGCAGTCGGCGCTGATCGACTCTTGGGAGCTTGGACGACCTCGTCGATCTTTGGTTTAGCCTCAAGAGGTCCAATCGATACTCTGCAAATCCGAGCTCTACCCTCGACAATGGTGATGGAGGGGAGCTCTCTCTCTCTCTCTCTCTCTCTCTCTCTCTCTCTCTCTCTCTCTCTCTCTCTCTCTCTCTCTCTCTCTCGTTTTCTCTCTCTGTTCTATTCAGTTCTTCCTCCTCTAACCGAATCAACCTTCCCCTTCCTCTTTCTTTCTTTCTTTTTATTTTTTTTCCTTTGAAAAATGGTTCACGCGGGGCAGAAGAGGGCCAGTGACCTTCGCACGTGCAGACACGTACGAAATGGTCACCGACGACCGGTGAACGACGGGAATCAGATGGCCAGTTCCTTTAGAACCTCCGGTGATCACATTTGGCGTGAATTTGGACGAATTTCATCTGAGTTCTGTCGCTGTTGACTTTTGCAGGTACCGCAACCTTGACCGGTCGATTACTCTCCGTTCTGGCGACCATTGGTCGTGATTTTGGTTTCGATCGATGGGGAATGACTTGAGGAACAAAACCCCTCCTCAAACTCTTCCAATCGAGGCCGTTTTTACGCTCAATTTCGTCATTGAAATCGAACTTGACACTGTTCATTCGCACGGGTTCTTGAGGAGGAGACGACACTGTAGCGAACCGGTTCAATCGGTCTAAACTGGTTCTGAATTGTAATTTTTCAAATTAAACCCAAATTAATGGGAAATTTTTGCAATTGGACCTCATAATCGAATTTAGGGCATGCATTTTATCTAAAAATATGGTTTTGCCTAAAATTTCATATCAATTTCAATAAAAACCCCAAATTTTCATTTAATTGGAATTAGGCAAATCATGAAATTGAAGGCTCAAATGATCAAATTGGACCAAATTACCTATGCCAATCGATTCAAAATGATGAAAACCAATGGGCAGTGTCTTTAATTTGTAATGGTAGTCCTTCAATTGAAAGTAATTTCAATTATGCCCAATTTCAAGGACTAAAATGCAATTAAGTGTACAATTTTGCCCAATTCATGCAATTAAATAATTTGTCCAAATAATTGGGATAAATTACAGTAAGGAATAATTAGATTGAATATCAAGATCCTAAAAAATACCAAAATTTCAAATTAAAAGACTCAATTGACATTTTTTTTACCAAATTCAATCATATGTGTAATAAAGGAACACATAAAATTGAATTTGATTTTGGACTTTTTATGAGGTCAAAAAGAGAAAGGATTTAAAATAAAAATATTGACTATTTTTCCATATTTTTGTTACCTCAAATGCTATTTTTCTTGAATTTTCAAATATTTTCCTAATTTCCAAAAATACTAAAAAATGTGAAAAATATAAAAAAAATTATTTTTTTTTGTCAAAAATGGTTCCTTAGGCTTGGCCAAGGCCACCAAAGTTGATTTTGTAATTTTTTGACTTTTTATGAATTTTTTATGAATTTTCTAAGAATAAGCTAAAAAGGTTGATCCAAAATTAGGTGTTAACAAGATCGGGGCCCAAAAAGGTTGTAGTCGCAGAAAATTCCTTTTATCGAACATTAGCAGTTCGTTAAGAAAGAAGGGTTCCAGGTACGCTATGGACAGAGAGTGTCAAATGTAATGTTTTATTGATAAAAACGTGTATTCCGACAACTTTGTGCAAGATTTAGACAAACCTTTAGGAGACGAACTTCGATAACTCGTTGAAATACTTTGACGAAAGTGACCAAGATATAACACCGGAATTCAATCGACGATACTAAACCTTACAGTATGATACAATGTCGGAATTTAATCTACGATACTGGACTAGTGAAAATATAAGACACAGTACCGGAATCTAATCAACGGGACTGGACAGGTGGAAAGTGAATTAATACAGCACCGAAATTTAATCGATGGCACTGGACTGGGCGAGTAGAAGTCGAAATTTAATCGACGACACCTATCTCTAGATATGAAACACGTCGACGACGGGAGTCTAAAAACTACGGCTAAGATTAAGCTAGATTGAAAGATAAAGACTTGTTGTGTTGTGTTGTGGTTTTTTTTTTTTTTTTTGTGGGGGGCTTTTGATGCTGGATATCCTTTGGTATTTATAGGCGTGCTCTGATAGCCGTCGAAGGCTCTTCTGCCTTGATCTCCAAGGTTTGCTTTGGTAACCGCTAGACGGTTGTCATCTGCACGTTTTCCTTCGACTAGCCTCGAGGACGAAGTCTTTTCAAAGATTACCGCGCCTTTCCTGTTTCTTTTGATGTGATTACCGCCAAATTCTGTGACTGCTCTTGATCGTGTCTTCTTTCGCGCGCCCTTTTTATCCGGTATTTCAAGACAAAAATTCCTTCAAGGTTATCACCACAGCTGATCCTTGCCCGCACTGGATACACCTTTTCGTAGCTGATTACTTCCTTCCCTTCGTGCGCCTCACGTGTCCCCTAGGGTAATTTTAAGTGTCAACACCCTCAAATGATTAAAAGAGATTCCAATTCAACGAATCAAATTACTTGGAACGAAAATCCATATGTCGACAAAAACACCTGAGCTGGTAGGGAAGACTCACGAATCGACCAATTTGCACCAATTTGCTGGACATGTCAATTACAAAGAAGACTTGTTGATTGAGTCTCATCGTTCTGTACCACTTACTCATTATCTCCTAAGGCGCCCGATAAACTGATTGAATCAGGAAAAGCTTTTGTGTATAAATATAGCCAATTATAAAACAATGTGTAGACTTGCACCATCTCACCTCCCAAAAACCATTTGTTCCCCAAAATCATGGCTTCTTCCTTTCTGTTGTCTAACCAGTCTCCTTTAGCTATCTTCCTCCTCTTCTTCTTCTTCTTCTCGCTCTTCTTGGTTGACACCACTTCATTTCATGGCGCAGGCGCTTCTACTTCCTCTGCTTCTTTTTCCTCTATCAATGCGACTGAGAATAAGGATGAAGCGGAGGCTCTCCTGAACTGGAAATCTACTCTTGACAACCATAGCCAATCTCTCCTCTCTTCATGGCACGGCAACAACCCTTGCCGCTTTACTGGTGCGGCTTGCGACAACCACGGAGCCATCACCCATCTGAATCTTTCCGATCTCGGTTTGGGAGGAACTCTAGACAACCTCGACTTCTCCCGCTTAACTAGTGTGGTCAGCTTTGACCTTTCCAACAACTCGATCTATGGCTCCATTCCCTCGAGTATCGGTAACCTTTTCAAGCTTAACTATCTTGATTTTTGCCTCAATGGACTGTCTGGGGACATTCCCGCAAGTATAGGCACGCTAGAGAGTCTTCATTATTTATCCCTATGTGCAAATCAACTTTCTGGGCTCATTCCTCCTTTCCTTGGAAAATTAGGCAATTTAACCGTATTACAGATTTCACAGAATAACTTTTCTGGTTCCATTCCTAGAGAGATTAGTGACTTGAGGAATTTGGAGACTCTTGTCTTGAGCAAAATGGACTTTCCGGACCCATACCTTTAGAATATGCTACTTGAGGAGCTTGAAGATTCTTAGCTAATGGGGAAATAGATTGTCAGGATCAATTCCTTTGGAAATAGAGCGGCTCACTTCTCTTATTGGACTTGACCTGTGACAGTCCGATTTGCCTGTCATTCTGAGACCTTAAATTGTAAGATGTCTATTGAAGTATTTCAGTTATATCTCGCTCTGACCTGATCAGTCGTGAGTTAACTAACCAAAGGGAAAAGGCTAACGCGCCACGAGATACGTGGACCTAGGAAATTCGATAAGAAAACAACATTTTGACCATAAGGATCGTCGAGGGATATTTAGAACCGAGGTCGATCAGAAAACGATTAAGGAATCCGTTGCTAGTGTTATACGATTGGGACGCGGGTGATGCCGCTTAACCAACGTATGATTTGCGAATTTTTCCTAAATCGATTTAAGACGATCGCGGCCGTCGGGACTAGTAATAAAATCTTACGATTACATGACAACCAAAATCATTGTACTTAAGTTTTTCTAAGTGGGATGAAAATCACAGAGTCGATAAGCGTAGCGTCCGCAAAAGCCGCCCGTTAGTTCGAGATAAATCGGAATTACGACGACGAGAGATCGACCACGATATGAGGTCTCGAGAATGGAAAATGGAAATGAAGCATGTGACAATTATTTAATTTGGATTGAACGACGCCGGTAAGAAATGAAGGATTAACGGAAAATCGGATTTTCAGGCGAAAATGTGAAAAGACCATTTTGCCCCGGAGTTTTGGACTTTGCTTCATTATTTGGACGAGGGCGATTTTGACATTTAAGCCCCTCTTGTAGCTGCCGATTTGGAGGAGGGTAATTTGGGAAGAAATTTCAGATATTATAGAGGGTTAAGATATGTGGCAAGCTTTGTGTGTGGAGCATTAATTATCCACTAAGAAGGAAACCCTTGAAGCTTGACCAAGTGTGGACCACGATCATATTTCTTTCTTCTTCTTCAGCCGGTGGAACGAGCGTGACTCTCCCCCTTCCTTCTTCTCTATGTTTTCTTTCTTTTCCTCCCACGGACAGAATTGTCCGGCTCGTCCAGATCTGGTCGCCGCCGTCGCACCGCTCGAGCGGCCCTCCCAACAACCGGCTGACCTGGAGCCAACCACCACCATTAAGTTTAGCCTTTCCTTGACATTCTCCAACTGGAATCGCGGAAAACGAAGGCCTGAGCTGTTCCGGCCAGCCCCGACAAGATTCGTCGACGGATTTCAAACGATCTGAGGTAGAGTGGCCATAACTCACTCGTTTAGACTCCTTTTTGGACGAAATTTTCAGCGTTAGGACCCTTAAAGGTTGGTCTACGTACTGTGGTTTTGGGGTTGCCGACCGCTTTGGGAAAATTTTTAGTTTTAATGCTTCGATTACAGTGTTTCTGCTGGAGATACCCTGGACAGCTTGAGTAGTTAGCGTGATTGAGTTAGCTGGGGTCCAATTTGGGTTGTTTTGCAGCCAAATTTTCTGTGGAGCCCTAGGACAGGTAGATTAGGGTTCTAACAAGTTTGGTTGTTAAAGAATTGGTGTTTAAAGTGAGTTTCTAGGCTGATTTGGGTGAGAAAAATCGGAACCGCTTCACTCTGCTCTGCCCTGCGTTTTTTTGGTTAAGTTTAGGGGGCTGTGTTGAGGTTGCTGTGCTGCAAATGTATAGTTATATTATGCAAAAATGTTATTTGAAGAGTCTATGAGGAGTGCGAGGTGTGGAATCGAAGTTAGGACGCTTATATTGGTTAAAATCGGCGATTGTTTTCTAAGCAAGGCTGCTGTTCCGTTTTGGACAACTTAGGGACGTGCCGGGTTCGGACTTTTCGAGAGGCTTGAAGTGTTAATTTGCTAAAGGAAACCAAGGTGAATGTTTCCTAACCTTTTATTAGAAAATCTGGACGCGACTGGACGTTTTTCTTTGATAAGTCGTCGAGTTGGTTGAGGTGTGAAACTTGATGGTTGAGATGGCGGACGGAATTGTTTATGGATGAGCCGGGTGGGCTTGCTGCTTGTTGGTTGTTATTCTTGGGGTGAGCACGGTGATGTGCTAATGATTGCTGCTTGCCTAGATGATAGTGTCAGGTTGATTGTGAATATCTGTTATGATAAGGCGTGTCATCTCGAGATAAAACGTGAATTGTGTTTAGATGCTTAATTTTTCCTCTTGTAACAATGTGCGTGGTTATCTATCGTGGTGCCTCATCTGTTTGAAAACATAGAGGATATGCTTTGAAGTGAAACACGCTAATGTGATGAGATCGTGGGACTGAGAAAGCAAAGTACTCTGAGGCGCCTATATGACGCGGAGTCGAGAATGAGAAATACCATGAGGCGCCATGACGACGCGGGGTGGCGGAGTATGAAATACCCTGAGACGATGTGATCGCGAGGTTTAAGAATGCGAAAAACCTTGAGGCGATGTAATCGCGAGGTCGTAACTGAGATGTCCTTTATTCCAATTGTAAGTGTAATCCATGGGAGTCAAGTATGGAGGAATTTGGGCATGTGTGCTATCCTTGTTATGTTAGTCTCCTTTTTCTGGATTGCTTGAGTAAAGCATTGTCATGATACTATGAAAGAGTGATATTCTTTATTCTTGTTTATCCATTGTTTATGTTATGATTGTGGTACCGGTGGGACGATGGTCTAGTTTAAGGTTAGGTTAGCTCAGTGAGACATAAGTCTCATTTCTTCATGAACCCCATTTTTATTTCAGACCACAGGACCTGAAGATTCTCTCAATACGCTTAGGCGAAGCCACGGAGATGACGTCTTTTTTTTTTGAAGAGTTTCCAGACGAGAGAGGCACCGTATATGTTAGGAAAACTACTGTAGTTTGGGTCGATGAACCAAGTAAGCCCAGTCAGCCCCATCGCTTCGAAGCTTGATTTTGGAGAATTCAAGGTGTTTTGTCAGAACAGCTACAGCCTACTGATGTTCCTACGGACGTAGTGCCTACCTGGTGTCACCCCACACGCGAGTCCATTGAAGTAGAGGCTTCCGAGGTGGTTTCGAGGAATATTGCAGGGGGAGAACCGTCAGATGAGGCGAGTATGGAAGTTATAGAGATATCTGGCTCTGCGAACGAGACGGAAGAGGATTCTATCGAAGTCCGCTCCGAGTCCTTCTCGGACTACGACCCTGATGAAGATATGGACGAAGGGGAAGACAGTGGCACTTCTTAGTGGACCTCTTTGTAATAGGGTTTAATGTGACTTTTAAGGATGGTGTCTTTTGTTGGGGCGAAGGCTTTCTTTTGGTGCCCTTATTCCATTCCGACTTAGGTGAAGCTGTTAGAAATCTCCCTAACCCTTACCTTTGTACAGACTGATCTTTACGTTATATAAAAATGCCTTTTCATCTCATGCATCTTAATCTTACTATTGTTAGGTCATCGTTTGATAGTTGGAGTTTTAGTTCTTTTGTCTTGGCCGTTTTGGAATTAATACCCTGGGACATGTTTTACGATTCAAGAGGATACTCGCGCTGGTGGAAAAAGGGAGCGGGGCATGACATCCTAGTTGAGCTATCAAACAACAATCTCATTGGCTCAATTCCCCGTTCCATCGGAAACTTGACAAGTTTATCATATCTTGGCCTCAATAGCAATGGAATCTCGAGATCGATTCCTCAAGAAATAGGGCGGTTGATATCTCTGGAGGGGTTATTTCTGTTTGAAAATGATTTGGGGGGTCCAATCCCTACATCAATTGGAAACCTTGACCAATCTAACCAGATTACAACTCGGTGACAACAAATTCATTGGTTCCTTGCCTTCTGAATTAAATAACTTAACCCGATTAAGCGCTTTGCAGCTATATGATAATGAACTAAAGGGAGAATTGCCAGAACATGTATGCCTTGGAAGATCATTGGAATATTTGAACGTGGACAATAATCATTTCGCGGGTGCCATCCCGAGAAGCTTAGCGAATTGTAGCACATTAATCAGATTGAGGTTAGAAAGAAATTAACTTACCGGAAACATAACAAAAGCTTTCGGAGAATATCCACATCTAAAGTATATGGACTTGACCCACAATCATTTGAATGGGGAAATTTCTTGGAAATGGGAGCGTTCTCATAATTTGACGAGCTTCAAGATATCAAACAACAATATTTCAGGTGAGATATCCGCAATATTTGGAAGGATGGCTCGGTTACAAGAATTGGACATTTCTTCAAATAATTTAAGTGAAGAGATTCCAAGGGAAATGGGGAACCTGTCGATGTTGTTGAAACTTGATATAAGCAGCAATGGGATCACGGGAAATGTCCCGACTGAGATTGGACTTTTATCTTAGTTAACATATCTGAACTTGGCATCAGGTGACTTGAATGGATTGATTCCAGCGCAACTTGGCTCATGCATGAGCTTGTTGAGCATGAACTTGAGCAGAACCCAGTTTTGGAGAAGCATTCCTCCTGAGAAAGGCGATACACAGTTTCTTGAGGTCCTCGACTTGAGTCATAATTTGTTGACAGGAAACATACCGGGAGTACTTGGACAGTTAAGAATGCTGCAAGTTCTAGATATCTCCCACAACAACCTTTTCGGTTCCATTCCACATAGTTTTGATAATATGTCAGCCTTGACTTCCATCAATATATCCTACAATAACCTAGATGGTCCTCTCCCAAACGTCAAAGCTTTCGATGAGGCTCCATTTGAGGCAATTCAAAATAACAAAGGGCTCTGTGGTAATGTTGTTGGTTTGTCCAAATGCAATTCCACCGGGAGCAAGAAACACGATCGACGTTTTGGAGTTCGGATCTGGATTATCCTCATTCTGTTGTGAAATAGGACACTAGATAGGTGTCGCAGCGGAATTGGATCGACAAGCGTTTGCAATTAATGTCGGGAGCCGTAGAAAGTCGACAGAGAAATAAAACGAAATAATAATAAAGGACACGAGATTTACGTGGTTCGGTCCGAATGTCGGAACCTACGTCCACGGGGAGAGCCAACAAATAATCCACTAACAAATCGGAGAATTACAATCCCTCACGCTCAAGTGTTTCCCAACCCTAGATTATACACCCGATACCCACGGTGTTTAATAACTCAAATAGACTCGACGCGGCGATCAAGTCTTTCCGAGCTCTCTTCTATCTCTTGAGCTCTCTCTTGTTCGCTTGCTTTGTCTTCGGTTCTTCTTCTCCTTATATAGCCGAATGAAAGGAGGAAGCATGCCAACTTGTGCCCAACTTATGCCTAATTTCCAAGTCAAAAGAAAGAGGCGCCTACCTGCCAAACTCTTGTCTTCCATATGCATTAAACCTACTTGCCAAACTCCAAACTCTTGTCTTCCATATGCATTAAACCTACTTGTCAAACTCTTGTCTTCCATATGCATTAAACCTACTTGCCAAACTCTTGGCTTCCATATGCAAATTAGGTGGAAGACCAAAGAAGAAAATGTAATAATCCGCATGTCACTTCGCAGTTTTACGGGCTCAAACTCGAGACACAATTTTAACAATTCTCCACCTTGGCTCGATGTTTGTATCCAAGCTATAGTATTCATGTCAGCTCTCCCAGCGCCCCGATGGGCGCTTATGCTTTACAGACGCCAATCGAGCTCAAACAGAGCTTGAGCTTTGCTAAAGGAACCGGCTTCGTCATCATGTCTGCTGGATTTTCTGCTGTTGCTATTTTCATAATAGCAATCTCGCCCTTCGTTATGACATCTTGGATGAAATGGTACATGATATCGATATGCTTTGTTCGCTCGTGATATATCGGATTATAAGCCAGATGTATCGCACCTTGGTTGTCACAATGTACAGTGATGCTTTTCTGATTCAGTCCAAGGTCCAAGAGCAAACCTTTCAGCCATATCGCCTCCTTTGCCACAAAGGTTAGTGCCATGTACTCTGCCTCAGTTGAAGATAAAGCAACATGATCTTGTAAAGATGCTTTCCAACTTACTGCACCACCTGCTAGCATAAAAACGTACCCCGCTAATGATCTGCGACCATCCATATCACCAGCGTGATCCGAGTCCACATACCCTGTGGTCTCACTACCATTCTCGTCCCTTCGGTATGTGATACCAACGTCTGCTGTCCCCTTCAAATATCTGAGGATCCATTTCACAGCTTCCCAATGAGTCTTACCTGGGTGTTTCATGTAACGGCTAACAACACTTACAGCTTGTGAAATGTCAGGCCTAGTGCATACCATGGCGTACATAATACTACCCACTGCACTAGAGTATGGAACACGAGACATATGCTCCTCCTCTTCCTCAGTCTGCGGTGATAATTTGTCAAAAAGTTTAAAGTGTGCAGCTAAAGGTGTACTTACAGATTTTGCTGATTGCATGTTAAAACGTTCCACGATCTTCTCAATATATTTCTTTTGCGATAGACTCAAAATCCCTGCAGTCTTGTCACGCAAAATCTCCATACCCAATATCTTCTTTGCAGCACCTAAATCTTTCATTTCAAACTCAGCACTCAACTGCCGCTTCAGCACATCAATATCAGACATATTTCTAGCTGCTATCAGCATATCATCAACATATAACAGCAGATATATCAAAGACCCATCATCCAGTCTCCTAAAATAAACATAGCTATCCATCTGACTCTTAGAATAGTCCTGACTAGCCATGAAAGCATCAAAGCGCTTATACCATTGTCTAGGAGATTGTTTCAGCCCATATAAAGATTTCTTTAACAAACAAACATGGTCTTCCTTACCCAGAATAGCAAATCCCTCTGGCTGCCTCATGTAAATCTGCTCTTCCAACTCACCATGAAGAAACGCTGTCTTCACATCAAGCTGCTCCAACTCGAGATCCTGTGCAGCAACTAAGGCAAGTAAAATACGAATAGAAGTATGCCTTACCACAGGAGAAAACACTTCATTGTAGTCAATGCCCTCCCGCTGTGTAAACCCCTTCGCCACAAGTCTCGCCTTATATCTCGCTGCCTCGACACCAGGAATGCCCTCTTTCCGTTTGTAGACCCATTTGCTTCCAACAATCTTCTAGCTCTTAGGTACTTTAACTAGCTCCCATGTCTGATTCCGATGGAGTGATTCCATCTTTTCACTCATAGCCCCTAGCCACTGCGATGACTCAGAACTAACCATCGCCTCAGAGTAAGACGAAGGCTCATCTGTCTCCACCTCGTCACCTACAGTCCAAGCATAAGCAATATCTGTATAACCATAACGTATCGGTGGTTTTATTTGCCTTCGCTGTCTACCCTCAACTAGAGTCTGCTGTGGCTGTACTGGTTGTTCACTATCACCGACTTCAGGAATTGCGGCCTCATCTGCAGTCTCTACATCTGTTACCTCCGAGGTCTCCGGAGTCTCCACCTGAAACTCCACCTCACTACTGACACCATGATCTGTCTGCTCTGCTGGTAGTGTCTCAGGACTCCTCTGTCGAAGCATTGCAGTCTCGTCGAAGATTACGTCTCTGCTGATTATAAAATGGGGTGATCTGGGATTATTGCACCACAACCGGTAGCCTTTTACCCCTTCTGCATAACCCAGAAATATGCACTTTTTTCGGCTCAAGCTTACCATCCCTCGCATGAGCATACGCAGGACATCTGAATATCCGCAATCCGGAATAATCAACAGGTTTTCCCGACCATACTTCCTCAGGAGT
The DNA here is from genome assembly GCA_021437785.1 of Rhodomyrtus psidioides. Lineage (NCBI taxonomy): Eukaryota > Viridiplantae > Streptophyta > Magnoliopsida > Myrtales > Myrtaceae > Rhodomyrtus > Rhodomyrtus psidioides. The sequence goes on along the minus strand of JAILYB010000015.1, from coordinate 2,392,260 downwards.
CTTCCACTCAATAGAAGAAGATAGAGATATATTAACTAGGTAACATGCCATATTTACTGCTTCGGCCCAAAATTCCTTGCCCAGTTCTGCATGTGAAATCATGCACCGAGATCTCTCAAGTAGAGTTCTGTTCTTCCGTTCAGCAACGCCATTTTGTTGTGGTGTCCCAGGAACCGTGCGGTGTCTCACGATTCCTTCCTTTTGGCAGAACTCGGTAAAATCCTTACCACAGAACTCCATACCGTTATCGGTTCTCAGGCACTTGATTTGCTTACCTGACTGCTTCTCAATCAATGCCTTAAATTTCTTGAACCGATCAAACACCTCAGATTTGTGTTTCAAGAAGTATACCCATACCTTCCTTGAATAGTCGTCGATGAATGTCAGCATATAACGGGCACCTCCTTACGAAGGAACCGGAGACGGGCCCCAGACATCTGAATGAATATACTCAACCGGTTGCTTGGTCGAATGAATACCTGTAGTAAACTTAATCCTGCGCTGCTTCCCAAAGATACAGTGCTCACATAAGTGTAACTTATTTGTCTTCTGACCCTTTAACAACCCCTATCACTCAGCATCGTCATACCTGCCTCACTCATGTGCCCTAAACGCATATGCCATAAACGTGTCAAGTCAGAATCTGACTCACCTGATGAAAATGCAGCAATTCCAGTCACGGTCTCTCCCAGTAGATGATAGAGAGAATTCTTCTTCTTCCCTTTCATTACCGTCATGGCACCTCGAGAGATCTTCAGTACTCCACCTTCGGCGGTGTACTTGCACCCAATGTCATCGAGTGTCCCTAGAGAAATAAGGTTCTTCTTGAGTTCCGGTACATGCCTCACGTCTGTTAGCGTTCGCTCTATGCCATCGTGCATCCGGATCTGAACTGTCCCTATCCCCACAACCTTGCAGGCTGTGTTATTCCCCATAAGAACTCTACCACCATCTGTAGTTTGGTAGGTAGTGAACCAGTTTCTATGAGGAGTCATGTGATAGGAACATCCAGAATCTAGCACCCATTCGTCTCCTGACAAACTTGTTGATGCACATAGGACGGCCTCAGCATCACTGATACTCTGCTCGGCAATATTTGCCACATTGCTTGTGACGTTTTGCCCACCACCTTTATTTCTTAACTTTGGACAATCTCTCTGCATGTGCCCCTCCTCGTGACATTCAAAGCATTTCATGCGACCTTTGAATTTTCTGGGTCGCGATTTGGACCTGCTTTTGCCTCTGCTGCTGCTGGGCCACCGGTGTTGATCTCTGCCTCGAATCACCAGTCCTCGCGCCACATCTTGCGATAGGCCGTCATCTCGCAGCTTTCGCTGCCACTCCTTTGAAAACATAGCAGATTTTACCTCTTCGGAGGTAATAGAAGTTCGTCCCTGTAATAAGGAGTCAGTGAAATGCTCCCATGATTCTGGCAAAGACGCCAGCAGTATCATGCCTTGTTCTTCATCTTCAAGGTTCTTTCCGACATTCTTCAAATCCATCATGAGTTTATTAAACTCATCTAGGTGGGTTCTGATGGACGTACCTTCAGTGTATCGAAACTGATACATCCACTTCAGCATATACAGGTGATTGTTCAAACCCTTTGTTACATAGAGGGCCCGAAGTTTTGCCCACATTGCTGCGGCATCTTTCTCTTCAGCAACCTTTATTAACACCTCATCCGATATTCAACAGGATTATACTTCTGGCGTTACTCATCAGCTCATCCTTGTCGGCATCTTTCATTGATTCAGGCAATTTGGCTTTGCCCTCCAATGCCCGGGCCAGACCTTGAGTTGTCAGCAGCGCCTCCATTTTGACGCTCCATAACCCAAAGTTGTTCCTTCCATTAAATTTCTCAACTTCTACTCTTGCTCCAGACATAATTGCAAAGTCTTAGCTCTGATACCAATTGTTGTGAAATAGGACACTAGATCGGTGTCGCAGCGGAATCGGATCGACAAGCGTTTGCAATTAATGTCGGGAGCCGTAGAAAGTCGACAGAGAAATAAAACGAAATAATAATAAAGGACACGAGATTTACGTGGTTCGGTCCGAATGTCGGAACCTACGTCCACGGGGAGAGCCAACAAATAATCCACTAACAAATCGGAGAATTACAATCCCTCACGCTCAAGTGTTTCCCAACCCTAGATTATACACCCGATACCCACGGTGTTTAATAACTCAAATAGACTCGACGCGGCGAACAAGTCTTTCCGAGCTCTCTTCTATCTCTTGAGCTCTCTCTTGTTCGCTTGCTTTGTCTTCGGTTCTTCTTCTCCTTATATAGCCGAATGAAAGGAGGAAGCATGCCAACTTGTGCCCAACTTATGCCTAATTTCCAAGTCAAAAGAAAGAGGCGCCTACCTGCCAAACTCTTGTCTTCCATATGCATTAAACCTACTTGCCAAACTCTTGTCTTCCATATGCATTAAACCTACTTGCCAAACTCTTGTCTTCCATATGCAAATTAGGTGGAAGACCAAAGAAGAAAATGTAATAATCCGCATGTCACTTTGCAGTTTTACGGGCTCAAACTCGAGACACAATTTTAACACATTCTTTCTTTATTGGGGTTTCTTCTTCTCTCTTGCACTTGATCATTCTAGTGCTCGTGAATCATCATCGAAGACGGAGAATCAGGAGAGAGAACAATGAGCAGGCAAATGATTTGGATTTCATGGGTATTTGGAGGTATGACGGCAAAGTTTTTAATGACCGAATCGTCGAGGCCACGGAAGGATTTGACTCTAAGAACTATGTGGGTGAAGGAGCATATGGAGTTGTTTACAAAGCCAAGATATTAGAAGGTCAAACGTTTGCTGTCAAGAAAACCTTGTCATCTCAGGAAGATAGTGAGGTCGTTGATTTGACATCATTTGAAAGGGAAATTCAAGCCTTAGCAAATATACGCCATCGCAATTTCATGAAATTTCATGGGTTTTGTTCTCACGCCCAATGCTGTTTTTTGGTGTATGAGTACATGGAAAGAGGAAGCTTGAAGTCTACTTTGAACGATGATGAAAGAGCAACAAAATTTCAATGGGACAAGAGGGTAAACGTGGTCCGGGGAGTTGCGGATGCATTGTCCTATATGAATCACGAATGTTCACCTCCATTGATTCATCGAGACTTGACTAGTAACAATATTCTATTGGATCGTGATTATGAGGCTCGTGTTTCCGATTTTGGCACTGCAAGGATGTTGCGGCCAGATTCATCAAATTGGACTGATATTGCTGGAACCATCGGGTATATTGCCCCAGGTACTTCGTAATTTTTTTCAATTTCGATGGGCATTTAGTGTCAGACGTCCCTTCTATAATTGAACTTCCACTAGATTCTGTGATTATTTAGTATCTTTATGGACATTAGTTTACTCATTTAGAGTTTTCAAGTTTAGTGTTGATCAGAAAGCTTTCCGATTTCCCTAATAAAAAAGAATCGGCAAATGAGGGAAAACACCGCAGTTGATCCATTTCAAGGATATTAAGTTAGAATTACCTAGATGATGCTTGAACTCTAAGCGTCAAATAAAATAAAATCCTTTGAACTTCGCGGAAGCCTAAATTCCCACGCTCAAATCAGATTTGTAAGTGTAGAAATCTGTACTTTTAATGGTCACGTCATGGGAAGCAATGTTGTCAACTTGAATACAGCTTGTGAACGAGGTTATAATAGAATAAGATTTCTCCACTTGCAGAGCTAGCTAATTCTACAATTCCTACCGAATGCAACGTGTATAGCTTTGGAATCGTCACATTAGAGACTATCATGGGAAAGCATCCAGGAAATCATGTCTCTCAGATATGTTCATCATCTACCCAATTCGAGTCGTCGATGATGTTGAAGGATGTGCTCGATCAACGTCTCTCGCCTTCTAGAATTCATCATCGAGATGCACAAGATGTGGTCTTGATTGCCAAGCTAGCGTTTGAATGCTTGCAAGCCGATCCACGACTTCGACCTAGCATGAGACAAGTCTCACGTGAGCTTCGTGTGCAAGTACCCTTGGAAATGCCACTTTCTGCAATCAGCTTAGAGCAACTTCGTGATCTGAGTGTCGGGAAATTTGAAGCATTCACAGGAGCTGGTAAGTTTTGAATCTACTTTTCTAAGTGTTATTCTGTTTGGTTTATTATGATGATGATCATCGCCTTTAATATCTTCTTAGTTCTCACTCATCTCAACCATGTGATTTGTGATTTCCACTGCAGAGCCAGATTCTCTTTCAACGTTACAGGAATCATGGCACCAGAAATAATTGAAATAATTATTAGAAGGCTTCTGGGGAGATCTCATTACGATTATTTCGAAACTTTTGCAGAGCAATCAAGATGTGAATTTGCAAAATGCATTGGATCGGCATCTGTTGCCTTCTTTCAATCGAGATGTAAAGCACGTGTACTTTTTGCTTCTGGAAGAGACAATTATACTAGTTCTGTGTAATTTTATCAAAGCCCAGAGTCATAATTGAACTTTCAATTAGTTCAACTATATCACTTTTGATTCGCGTGCGATAACATCCCAAAACTTTTAATTGGTAATTCAATTTCATACCCCAATTGGATCCACCTAATTTCCACATTCAATAAACATGATCGGACTTCTCAAACTTGAAGTCCGCGTCAACAGCTCTTGTCAATTGATAATAGTAGTTTGTGAACTTTTTCCGATTTACAGTATCATATTTAAATTTTCTAATTTGTGCATTTTACTCACTTGTGATTATATATGCAATGTCTTCCTCAAACTTTCAGTTGGTCCAATTAAATCCCTAATGTACTTTTTAACATGTTTGTTGCCGTCCTTGCATCAATTAATATGAACGAAATATGGCATGGACACCAATTTAATAAAGCTGATGTTTGATGGAAATACGTGGATTTTGTGCGTGTCATGTTTCGCAGTAAGCGAGTGGTTTTTTCTCCCGATTTGGAAGTTTTTCTTTAACTTTCGAACAGGTTCTGACTTTTCTATTTTAATGAGAAACTGCCTAAAACTATCAATTTGAAACTTAGTATTGATTTTTGTCCTCTCACTTACAGATGACAAATTTATGGCACTACAATTTTCATCTAATACTTTTTTTTTATGTTTTATCGTCTTGATATTTCCGTTAATCGATTTCCCCCGTAACTTTTCTCAAATCTATCGTAGAATAATTTGTTGTTTGACTTTGGATAATCTACCCTTTTCATATATCAATAGGATATCATTACCCGTCTTGATCTTCTAAGTAGCATCAACATCAACACACAACATGCGACACGAAATGACACGCCGATGTCATTATGAAAAATAGAGAATTTCGACATGTTGGAACACTTTGTGTGTTAACTATATATTTCATATATACATGATAAATTATATAAGCGGTGAGTTTATCCTTCTTCTTCTTCTTTTATATCATGATTAGTTTTTTTTTTAACTGGCAAAGTATATTAATTTTGGTTAGCTGGGTATATAACTTAAGTATATATATATTTGATAAATTTATATTTTGATCCCTGATTTATTGAAAATGCTTAAAATTGACATGTGCGTGTCAAAATGGCATGCCGAGATGCTGGACTCGAATGTTGTTGTAGTGTCTGGAGCACTGATAATGGGTTGGTCGCATGTTGGGGAGTGTTGGGAGAGTGTCGAACACGACACGTAGACTCATAGGGAGTGTCGGTGCTTCATAGTTGGTCTTTCGGATCTTGGTTTAGCAGTTGACTTTAGATGGTCTTGAGTTCACCCTCTTAACCAATGACGTTAGCCTAAAAAATTGGCAACTTGATGGATGGTTCCAGGACAGGATCCATTTCTCCTCCTCTTTGCAAATCAGGCAACTTAACGAAATTGAGCATACGAACGGTATGACCTTTCACATCATCCCTTTCTCAATTGAATTCTACCATCTCAGATGTTTTCAAGCTTTTTTTTTTTAGTTAGATATGTTTTCAAGCTTTAAAGCGTCCATTTTGAGTTGAAGGATGCACACCTATCGTCACAACCGGGCCAGACCTGGAAATGACATCTACGTGCCGCTCGACGTTCAAATTCCGGATATTATACTTGCGCGGTATAGACGCCATAGAAGACCAGTCCATAATTCGCACCAGAAACGGGAAGAGCCCTAGCATCTCTTGGTCAAGTAAGGATACTTGTTTAAAAATTAAAGCTCTCTTCACCAACATCAACACGGTAATTGATTTGGACAAAAGGAGACATCCACACAAAAATCCATCAAAACAAGCAAAAGCATCACTACAAAATAAAACTATTCCTCCTACTATATGTTGGAAATTAAACCAAATTCATAAATGTCGAGACTATCGAGGTGTCGATTCGATGAACAAGATGTCGATTGGTTATCATGACCGTTGGACTCCCAACACTTGTCTTTATTATTGTGTAATTTTCAATAGTCATTATTAGTTGAGTGTTTCAAGAGTACGTTCGTATTCTGATGTGTAATTAATGCTATGCATGTAAATTGCGTCTATTCATGTTTTTAGAGTAGATCAAGAGTCATGTTGTAAGCCTATGAATAGGTGTGTCTTGTAACCATTTTAGTATGGGTGAATCGATTATGAATACAGAATATTGAAAAACCATCTTCAGTCTCCTCTTCCTTTGTAAGTAAAGTTGAGTTGTGAGTGTTTGTTGAGAGCTCCACTTTCGATTTATCCCATCAAATTAGTATTAGAGCTTGTGGTTCATGTTCATGGCCTCAACGAGCAATCAGCTTCCTTTTCAATATCTAAGCCTCACCAAAGAAAACTATGGCAAATCGACTTCTAGAATGAAAGTCACACTTGGCGCCCATGGTGTATGGGGTCTTGTTAATACTGGCTATGACGAGCCAGATGAAGAAGCTATGTTGAATCAGACTCAGCGGAATACTTTGGAGAAGACTCGAACGAAAGATCAACTCGCATTGTCGATCATCTATCAAGCCTTAGATGATTCTATGTTAGAGAAAATATCGAATGCTGCTACGCCGAAGGAGGCATGGGAGATCCTTCAAACCATGCACCAAGGCGTAGAGAAAGTGAAGAAGATTCACCTTCAAACTTTGAGAGGCGAGTTCGAGGTAATTCGTATGAAAGAATCTAAGTCGATTTCTAATTATTTCACAAGAGTTTTTGTGACATTCCGAATTTCGACCCTCTTCGAGGCTATTGACATGGAATAAGGTTTCGAAATTAGATATTGGACAATAGAGAATTCCAACGTTATGAAGGAATTAGACGTCGCCTCATCGAGGGTGATTTATAATGAAAAAGTGAAACTTCGGACTGGAAGTGTGAAATTATCATTTTTCCCCTAAGAGGATACCCTTGCCTTAAGAGCATCCAAGGGAATTTTAGCCATTTGCCAATCTCCCTTAAGTGGCCAAAAATTTGAGGGTAAAGAAGTCATTTGAAGCCTCAAGATATTATGAAGATAATGCCAAGTGTCATCACTAGAAGCAATCTATCCACTTTGCAATAATTACATGCCATCCAACTACCATTCCACCTTGTTGACCATTTGGGATTAGGGAAACCCTCCTCTCTCTCCTATCTCATTCATTTTGGCCAAGCCCCTCTCCTCCTCATTTCTCTCTCTCTCTCTCTCTCTCTCTCTCTCTCTCTCTCTCTCTCTCTCTCTCTCTCTCTCTCATTTTTCCTCCATTCTCTCTCTCGGCCAACTCGCGACCAGACCAACATAGTTTCACTAAACCAGCCATAAATTCTTCATCCGACATCGAATCGAGGTGAGACTACCGCCACTAGAAAGCTTATTGTCTTGTGATTCTAGGGACATATTATAAGCTCAATTTGGCCCAGCCTTTTTTCCCGTAGGTCGGTTTGAATGGGTAAAGGTTAGGCTGGTCAGAATCAGATCTGGTTTGGGAAAGAGCTCATTTTCGCCCACTATCAAAGCTCGTTTGCCTCCGAATTTTTGGTGATATCTTCTTCACACTTAGTTTAAGAGCTGAGCAAGTTAGCTTTGAGGATTGGTTGGAATTAGAATGGATTTTGAAGATGGTTTTGTATGATTTTCCAAGGGCGGATTCAGTTTCGCTGCTGGCCGTGTGAAACCGAGGTAGATTGAGGCTTTTCAAAGTGTTGTTTTGCTTCAAGATTTTTGGTAAGACCCTTAATGTGGTGAATTGAAGCGTTTTATTAGTGAATCGTGTACGTTTTTCCTAGGATAGATTCTTCCCATAGAAACCGGTTTGAGAAACCGAGAACTTTTAAAGGTCTTTGAGGTGTCGCCTTGCTCGAAAATTATTGGTAAGGCCCTATAAGATATAGAACTATGTGTTGGCTTGAGATTTGTGGATTGGAATGAGGTATAGATGAAGTTTAATAGTTGGTTTGTGCGAAAACTCCTAGGAACCCGACTGCCCTGTTCTGGCAGAGTGCATTGGAGGACCTCAAGCGATCGTTGTGGGATTTTACTTACTTGCTTGAGTGGTAAGAAGATTTCTAACCCTTTGTTAAGATGTTGGGTTACTAATGGATGGATTTTGGTTGAATTGAAAGTGTTTGAGAAGTCATTTTGAGGTGAAACCCGAGAGTGTTGCAAAACTAATTTCAGCGCGCCGATTTTTGAAATGGATCGTTCTAAGTCGTCCGATATCCAAATTGAGCTCGGTTTTCGACCACATGTCCGTAAGATCTTGAAGGAAAACTCTCTGGAATTTGTTTTATCAAAAAGCTAGTAGGTCAATGTCAGTTTGATTTTGAATGAACCTGGTCGTGGAGGTTAAGAAAGGGTAGTTTTTGGGGAATTGAAATTTGAAGAGGATTGATGGATGAATTGTGTGATTTTTTTAGGACCGCAAGCTACCCTATTTTGGTCGAGCCTCAACCGAACCTTGTGGCCATCATTGATTGAAAATTCTCGCTCTTTTGGATTGGTAAGTGACCCTTAAACCTTTATTAGGACGCTAGGATACTACTGGATGAGTTTGGTTGATGAATTGGTGAATTGGCGAATTATTGTGTTCAATCCAATGAAGGCCGAATGTGTTTGGTGTGGACTGAACTTGTGTGGTTGTTTCGATGTGAAATTCCAATTTTATGGCTGAAATATTGATGTGTGCATTTGATTGGCATGTGACTTCGAGTGGCCGTATAATATTTAGGAATTGAGTGGTGGATGTGCTAAATTGATGCTTGTGAAATGATTTGGCTATTGAGCCCTTATGATATGAATTGGCTTGGTGCCCTTGAAAGATGAATCGACTTGGTGCCCTTGATTCATGAGAAATGGCTAGTGAGCCCTTGAAATATGAAAATGGCTAGCGAGCCCTTGATGAGAAACATGGCTAGTGAGCCATTGATTGATGAGAAATTGGCTAGTGAGCCCTTATGCATTGAAAATGGCTAGTGAGCCCATGTGCAAACTCAATGGGTCAATCAAAATCGTGATCGAGGTCGCGGTCAAGGCCGTTTCCAAGGAAGAGGCCGTGAACGAAGAGAAGGAGATGTCACCCGAAGCAATGGGTGTTACTAGAATCAAAGAAGTGCTCGTGGAAGAGGAAGGAACACAAATAGCCGGTATGATAAATCAAAAATTCGGTATTATAATTGTAATAAAGTTGGTCATTATGCTTCTGAGTGTTGGCAGAAAGAAAGTACTGATGCGGATGAAAAGGCGAACTTGGTGAATGATGCCGATCAAGTTCTTCGATTGGCATTTAAAGAAAATGCAGATGAGAAGAATGATACGTGGTGCTTGGACACTGGAGCAAGCAACCACATGTGCGGCCGAAAGGAGATGTTTGTTGAATTGAATGAGACAATCAAAGGAAAAGGCTCATTCGGTGATAATTCCCAAATTCTTGTCGAAGGAAAAGGTACGATTCCGATTCGTTTGAAGAACGGGGCATGCCAGTTTATTACTAATGTGTATTATGTGCCCAAAATGTCAAGCAATATTTTGAGCTTGGGATACCATCTAGAGAAAGGCTATGCTGTCCACATGAAAAATCTTAGCCATGTTTTGAGAGATCGCAATAATAAATTGATTGCGAATGTGAATATGTCGAAAAACAGGATGTTTGCTCTCAACATCAAAAATGAAATGTCTAGATGCCTTCAAGCATGTGTAGACAATCCTTCATGGTTGTGGCACTTGAGGTTTGGGCATCTCAACTTCGGTGGTCTCAAGTTGTTATCTCACAAGAAGATGGTGTATGGTTTATCGAATATTGATCATCCTGATCAATTATGTGAACAGTGTGTAACCGGTAAGCAATCCAGAACTAGCTTTCCCAAAGAAGCAAATTATCGAGCAAAGAAGCCATTGGTGTTGATTCATTCCGATGTGTGTAGCCCGATCACTCCTAAGTCTTACGGTAATCATTTCTACTTTCTTACTTTTATTGATGATTTTACTCGAAAGACTTGGGTATATTTTTTAAAAGAAAAGTTAGAAGTGTTTGTTACTTTTAAGCACTTCAATAAAATGGTTGAAAAAGAGAGTGGTCATTTTATCAAGTCTTTGAGAACTGATCGTGGAGGAGAATTCATTTCCGGCGAATTCAACAAATTCTTTGATTATCTGACATTCGGATTTTCTTGACGGCATCGTACTCTTCACAACAAAATGGCCTTGCTGAACGAAAAAATAGAACTATTCTTGACATGGTTCGTAATATGCTGAAAAGCAAACATCTGCCGAAGGAGTTTTGGGACGAAGCTGTCATGTATGCAGTTTATCTACAAAATTGGTGTCCCACGCAAGGACTCGATAGTGTGACTCCACAAGAAGCATGGAGAGGGAAAATACCTATTGTTTCTCACTTGAGAATTTTTGGGAGCATTGCATATGCTCACATACCCGACCAAAAAAGATCGAAGCTAGAAGACAAGAGCAAAAAGCTCATTTTATTGGGTACGATATCTCATCGAAAGCTTACGAATTATTTGATCCTAACACTTTGAAAGTGTATGTAAGTAGAGATGTGAAATTCGATGAAAAAAGCTTGTGGGAGGACAATCGACAAATTGATGCGACCATTCGCAATGATCCTATTGAAATGGAGATAGAAGATCAATCATCACTTCCTTCTCCAATATCCTCTCCATAGTCATCAACTTCATTGAAAAATGCTATCGAAGAGCCGCTAGTACCAAAATCAAGAAGACTATAAAAAATTTATGAAGTTACAGATAAGCTTCACCTTGTATGTCTTCTTGCAGATTGTGAACCACTTGTTTTCGATGAAGCCGCCAAAGAAGAAAAATGGAGAAAAGCCATGGATGAAGAAATTGAAGCCATCGAGAAGAATCAAACATGGGAACTTGCTAATCTTCCGAATGACGAAAAGGCAATCAATGTTAAGTAGGTGTATAAGGCCAAGAAGAATGAGAAAGGAGAAGTCACTCGTTATAAGGCTAGGCGCGTCGCAAAGGGGTACAAACAAAAGGCAATGATGAGTTATTTGCTCCTATCATCCGAATGGAAACGATAAGATTAATGATTTCCATTGCAACTCAAAATCGATGGCCAATCTATCAAATGGATGTCAAATCTGTTGAAAAATATGAGGTATTTTGATGGATGAGTGAATGAGAAATTATTTCTCAAAAAACACCCTTGAGTTGGAGGTGGGAAGTGACAAAGTACTAGTCCCACATAGGAAAGGAGGAAGGCCGTGAAGTGCATTATATATGGATACACTCTCTTGAAGGATCTAGCAATATCACTAGAGGGGGGTGAATAGGTGATTTTGAATAAAATTGAAATTTCTTGCGGAATAAATAAAACTCAGTGTACGATTAGAATCAGGAACAGTATAACAGTGTGCAAAAAGTCTAAACACAAAGGTAAGAGTTTATAGTAGAGAATGTTGCACACGACGATTATAGTGGTTCGGCTTAGATCAAGCCTACGTCCACTCTCCCACGATGACAGCCGATTGGTTGGATTTCACTATGAAGAATCAAGAGAATTACAAACACTCAATCACTTGGTTTTTCTCTCCCTCACAGATTTTCACAATGAAGGATTTTGGGTACACAGAATATTTTCGGATATGACTTAGATTATGCTTGCACTTTGGATTGTTGTTCGCCTTCTTACCCTTTAGTCCATCATGGTTCTTCTTTTATACTCCCCTGCCTCCGAACTAGCCGTTGGATTCCGGCCAAGGGATCGCTCTTCGATCCTTAATTGGACGTCATCAATCGTGATTGAACGAGACTGTATCTTCAGAAGATATGTAGACCGTTGAGTAAGATATTGAACCTTTCTGATTCAGTCGCCCATACAACTGAATCTCCAGCTTCCATAAGTGTGATAAGTCTGAGTTGGTTCCCGAAGGAATATTCCTTGGAGGATGATATCCCATTGTAGAAAGTCCCTTGATTGATATAAAGGGTTATCAGGGCAATCGAATATCACAAACTTTCCATTGAAATCTTGCCTTGATCAAAAACCTGCCATACGTGGGTCTTCATGTTTTGTAATTGCAGAAACTGATCTTTCTTGAGTTTCGTCTTGAAACAGATTTGTTTCTTACTGATTGGTTGACATGGAATGGTAATACTGAGATTTGATGTGAGCCATCCGTCACTATTTAGATCGTCAGAAGCACTTCCATCTGACTCTTAGTCAGAAGCTCTTCATCTGACCTTGTCAGAGGCACTTCCATTTGACCCTTCGTCAGAAGCACTTCCATCTGACCCTTCGTCAGAAATACTTCCACCTGATCCTTCGTTAGAAGTACTTCCATCTGACCCTTCGTCAGAAGCACTTCCATCTGACCCTTCGTCAAAGGTGCCTCCATCTGACCCTTCGTCCACGCGACAGAATTGGATTCACTCAACCTGCTGCTTACACATTCTTTCTGCATCACATAACATTGTACAATTTCTTTTGAGAGTTTTGTCAGAATCAAAATACAGGAGAATTTGCACAACAATCTCCCTCTTTTTGATGGTGACAAAACTCCTCTTGTTGCAAATACATATAAGTGAGTGTAACGTTTTTAAACAGTGATAAAATGATAAAAGCGAGTAATCATCACATTTGCTCCTGCAGGTAATCATCATTAGAGATCGTGTAATGGAGGTATTCCTATAGGAGAACATGATCAGAGTATGATTATCCTGCAATGATCCTGCACAAAAATAAACTTATCCTGCCTGCACAAAAATAAACTCGTCTCCCCATAATGAGAGTAAATTATCAGAATATGGTTATCCTGCACAAAAATATATTCTTCTCCCCCTTTTTGTCAACATCAGAAAGAGTGTATAAGCTAAAAACTTGAATCGAGTCAAAAATAGAGTAAAGGGTGTATCATAGCAAAGAGTAACATTTTGGCCAAAAGAAAATAAAATTAAGAGGATATGGTTGGTGGCATTTTTGAAGAAGAGGGACGATCTTCAAGCTCGTTATCAACCTCCACTGTGGAAGGTCCTGCATATCTTTCTCCCATTCGCTGAGCGTGGCTTCTAACAGCTTGAGATGAGGGCAGGTCTGAAGCTGTTCTGTCAGTTCTGACCAGTGTGTAGGTAGGCATGTTGGCGACCTCAGTACAAAACATTCTGCCATAGAGATCAATGGACTTCTCCAACTTAGTCACCTGACTAGTCATACCCTGCAGCTTTCTATCGATCTTTTGTTCAAAAGTCTGCATTTTCTGATCAAATCTTGTTTCCATAGCAGCCAGAGTCTGAAGAAGAATATTTTGAAGGTTTTCAAAATGTCCTTGAAGTTCTACCTGTGGTTCTGGAGGTGCAGGTTCTTGAGAAGAGGTGTCAATCCCTTTTGTAGTTACATCCTCCCCCTCAGTTCGTGCCTCGGGTAAAGCTTGAGAGGCAAGCACTTCAGTGAGAAAGACATCCGATGTAGCAGGCAAGGGCTCCCCCTGAGTTATAGCCTTCTTCCATTTTGTTTTTGAGCTCGGCACAGATACTATTTCCTCATCAATGTCCATTGGTATGGACTGTGCACTCGACAGTTGATCTTCTCGTGCAATTGCTGAAGCCAGGCTTGTAGCATCTTTGTGAGTTGTTCGTCTGGTGGAGGATACCGAATAAGCCTCAATGTCATCTTGTTCTTCCTCCTGCTCTTTTGAGGCCAACTTAGCTAGAACTTGTGCTAGCAACTGCTCATGATCGCAATTGACAAGTGTATTGTCATACTCTATGCCATCTTCAATTCTGGTAGTTTGCTCCTCATCCCACATTGTGAGGAATTATTCCTCAGTCTGATCACAAGGATACACGACCTTCTCTTGTAGTTGTGTTTCTGCTTCATCTCCTTCTTCCTCAATTCCTTCAGCATTGTGTTCTCCAGACTCACCTTCTTCATCTGATCCACCTCGAGATTCTGTAGCTACAGAATCATACTCCCCTATTCCTTCTTTACTTGCCTCTGAGTCCTTATCAGTTGAGCTATCTTCTTATTGTCCCTTGACAGCCACAACTTTTCTCCTCTTTGGAGATTTCTGCTTGGACTCACCCTCGAAATCCACAATGATTGGTTCATTGTTCTTTGTTCTCCATCCAGCAGGAGTCATCTTGTATCCCATCTTTGTCACCATTGTCAGAGGAATTTCTTGATTGATAAAGGCGCTCAAGCCACCAATCTTGAAATGATCTATTATTCTGTAGATCAAGGCGGCATAAGGAAGTCCCTCTGGCTTGAGAGCTGATCTGTACATGTGTAATAGGACTGTGTGAGCAAAGGAAATCCTCTTTCCTGTCAAGATGCCCCATAACAGCTTTGCCTCATACTTCGAGATATCTGTCTTTGAAGCTGCTTTGGGTCTAAGACATTCAATGATCACCTTGTGCATCATGATGTGTTTTAAGGAAAAATCACTATAAGCAATATGTGACTTTGATTCCCTTGAGAAGCTTGATTTGCCAGTTAGGAAGCAAAAAGCTTCTCCTGCAGTAACACCTAGAGGTTTGAAATCTCCCTTTCTGGTTCCCATGATAGATTCCAATTCGTTAACAGTCAGAATATACTGCTTTCTTTTCATCGTGAAAGCCAAAGAGTTGAAGTTGACAAACTGAAGATTTGAATAGAAGTAGGCTACCAGATCAGGAAAAGTGTAGCCCCTCTTCATTATGAATTGATCTATCTTCACCTTTTGTGGATGCTTCCTCAGATAGATGCCATTACTATCAAAGTACTTTAACTCAAATACTCTGTAAGGTATAACACATCTCTGTTTCATGAATTCAAACCTTTCTTTGTGAGCCTGATTCTGGAACAAAGGATCAGGAAAGCTTTTATCCAAAATAAACTCAATATTCTTCACAAAGTCATTGAATATAATGTCATCATCATCTTCGACCTTTGCCTTAGTACCGCCGGGTCTAATTGGAGAGGATTTTCGTTTCGAGCTTGTCTCTGTTACATTCTCCTTTCCTTTTCTAGAAGCAGATTCAGGTTTTTCAATAGCAATTGGTTCAACGATTTTTTCAAGCAAGCTAAGAAATTCCAATAGTTCGCTTTCACTATCGAACTTGTGAGTATTCAGCAGTTTTCTAAGTTCATTACCAAAATCCCCTGCTGCCTTAATCCTATCATACATTGGCTTAATAGAATGTGCCATAGCTTCTTTTCCTTCAAAAGCGAACAGAGACATACCTTTTGCCAAGCGGAGTGCTTCTCGCTGTTCGTTGATTTGGGTTTCTATAAGTTCGGCGCCGCTTGCTGTTGAGGCGAAAAACTTTCTCTTCAACTGAGGAGCCTTCTTCGAGTCAGAGGCTGATTTCGGAGCCATTGATGCGTAGAAAGTTTGAAACTTTGGATAAAAGAGTGTTGTTTTGAGGAAGAAATCGAGAGCGAGAGATCTTGGATACGGTTTTAGGGTTTTGATTTGAGAAAAATTTGAAAGTGAGAGAACAGAGGTGACGGTTCGGTATTTTATAAAAGAGGCGGTTATTTTTGAAAACAAAATCAATAAAAGAAAATTTTGATTTTCTAAAGGGAAGTAAACAAATCAATTAATCACCATCAATCAGATATTCTGAGATATATATTCATATGAGGAACTTACCTAAAGGATAGTTTTTAGGGATAACTGACCTCGATTTATGAATATTTCAAAAGAGATATAGATTTCTTCTTACGAGCCTTTTAGCGTTCCTTGTGACGCTCCTTCTGATGCTCATTCTGACGCTTCTTCTGACTCTCCTTCTGACTCTCCTTCTGATTCTCCTTCTGACTCTCCTTCTGACTCTCCTTCTGACGTTCCTTCTGATGATCCTTCTAACGCTCCTTCTGACTCTCCTTCTGACGCTCCTTCTGACTCTCCTTCTGACTCTCCTTCTGATGTTCCTTCTGATGCTCCCTGTTCTAAGGTATACTTAAGTAGGAAGGTTAATGATGGATAATTCATTTCTAATAAAATTAAAAGTCTGTTTATCCAATGGTTTAGTGAAAATATCTGCAAGTTGATTTTTCGTATCAATATATTGAATGTTAACATCACCGTTCTGAACATGATCACGTATGAAGTGATACTTGATCTCAATATGCTTTGTTCTTGAGTGAAGTATGGGATTCTTTGTAAGATTTATGGCACTCGTGTTGTCACAAAGAATTTCCACAGTTGATTTTTCAACACCATAATTTTTGAGCTGCTGTTTTAGCCAAAGTATTTGAGCACAGCAACTTCCAAGATATACGTATTCTGCTTCAGCTGTATTAAGTGCCACTGTATTTTACTTCTTGGAATACCATGAGACAAGCATGTTTCCCATGAGCTGACAAGTTTCAGATGTACTTTTTCTATCAATTTTGCAACCTGCAAGATCTACATCTGAATATCCCTTTAGTATAAAATCAGAAGATTTAGAGTACCACAAACCATAGTTGGGATAAGTCCTTATGTATTTGATTATTCTTTTGATGGCTGATAGGTGTGATTCCCATGAGCTTGATTGAAATCTTGCGCATAAGCAGACGCTATATAGGATGTCTGGTCTTGAAGCTGTGAGATATAGTGATCCAATCATATTTCAATATAATTTGAGATCAACTTCCTTTCCATCTTCATCTTTATCTAATTTGGAGGAGTGAGACATAGGAGTTTCTGTTTTTTTGCCATTCTCCAGACCAAACTTCTTCACTATTTTCAGTGCATACTTTTCTTGAAATATGAAAGTTCCTTTCTGAGATTGATGAATTTGAAGACCAAGAAAGAACCGTAATTCTCCCATCATACTCATCTCAAATTCATCTTGCATTACTTTAGAAAATTTCTTGCAAAGAAGCTCATTAGAGGAACCAAATATAATATCATCAACATAGATTTGAACTAAAATAATATCTTTACCTTTCTTTTGAATAAAAAGAGTAGTGTCTACATTACCTTTAGAGAAGTTGTGTTGAGATAGAAAGTTACTCAACCTTTCATACCAAGCACGAGGTGCTTGTTTCAGTCCGTAGAGTGCCTTTTTTAAGACATATACCAAATCTTTTTCTCAAGGTTCTTCGAAGCCAGGGGGTTAATCAACATATACCCCTTCTTTGATGTAGCCATTTAGGAAGGCATTTTTCACGTCCATCTGAAAAAGTTTGAAGTCATTGTAACAAGCATAAGCAAGAAGTAGCCTAATGGCTTCTAACCTAGCAATTGGTGCGTAGGTTTCATCGTAGTCTATTCCTTCTTCCTGAGAATAGCCTTTTGCTACAAGTCTTGCTTTGTTTCTTACAACCTTTCCTTTGTCATCAAGTTTGTTTCTGAATACCCACTTTGTTCCAATTACTGGACGATTTTTGGGTCGATTGACCAGTTCCCAAACATTGTTGACCTTGAACTGATGTAGCTCTTTCTGCATTGCATTTATCCAATTCTCATCTGCTAATGCATCTTCAATCCTTTTTTGCTCTAATTCAGATACCAATGCTATGTTTCTCATTGCTTGCTTAAACTTAGATCTTGTCTTTATGCCATCACTTATGCTTCCTATGATAAGTTCCTTTGGATGGCTTGACTTGTACTTCCAATTTTTGTCAAGGCAATCATTTGAGGATGTTGTAGGTTCATTCTGTTCATCTTCTGGTCTTTCTTCAACTGAGGAAGTTTCCTTCTGAACATTCTCTGAACCAATATTCACATCTGAGTCTTGCTTTGCATCTGAGTCTCCCCGTGAGTCTGTGACTTGAGGAAGTGTATACACTTGAATGGATTCAGGTTCATCATTCTGATAGCTTTCATCGAACTTAATGTTCACCGATTCTTCAACAACACGAGTGTTCTTGTTGTAGACTCTGTAGACTTTGCTTGTTGTTGAATATCCCAAGAAAATTCCTTCATCTGATCTCTCATCAAACTTTCCAATTCGATCATTAGCATTTTTTAGAATAAAGCATTTGCAACCGAATACATGAAAGTATGCAACATCAGGCTTTCTTTCTTTGAAAATTTCATAGGGGGTTTTCTCAGAAAAAGGTCTGAGAGAAATTTGATTTAAGATATAATAAGCTGTTGAAACGGCCTCAGCCCAAAAATTAAAGACAATTTTACTCTCAATAAGAAGAGTTCTGGCCATTTCTTGCAAAGATCTGTTTTTCCTTTCTACTACCCCATTTTGTTGATGAGTATAAGGTGCAGAGAAGTTATGCTGAATTCCAAAATCAGTGCAAAAATATGAGAAACTTTGATTTTCAAACTCTCCCCCATGATCTGTTCTCAAACTAGAAATGGTGTAACCTTTTTTCATTTTGAATCCTTTTAGCAAGTTTTGAAAAAGACATGAAGGCCTCACTTTTGTGAGCTAGAAATAAAACCCATGTAAATCTAGAGAAGTCATCAACTATGACAAGACAATATTTCTTACCTCTAAGGCTTAGGGTTCTATTTGGTCCAAAGATATCCATATGAAGTAGCTGCAGACAATGCTTAGTGGAAACTTGATTTAAGGACTTAAAAGAACTCCGTACCTGCTTGCCTAGTGTGCATGCATGACATAGTCCACTTTTCTCAAATTTCGTTTGAGGTAACCCTCGAACAAGTCCCTTCTTGGAAAGCTTTGAGATATGTTTTACACTAATATGACCTAACTTTAGAAATCAAGTTGTAGTTCAATCCTCTGACTAGAGAAACATCTTTAACAGTCAGATTTCCAATCTTTACATTTCCTTCCCCAATGACCTTTCCCTTGTTCTTTCCTCCAAAAGACACGCTTCTTCCATCACAATCTGAGAAGGATATAAATACATCTAGATTTCCAGTCATGTGACTTGAACAACCACTATCCAGAAACCACTTGTTCTTCATTCTCTTTGGTCCCTGCAAGAAAAAAACAACTTACTGTTTCTTTGGTACCCGTGCTTTCTTGGGTCCTTCTGTGTTAGTAAGTTTTGACCTTTTAACAGGTCTCCAAATTTTCTTGTAGTGATCCTTAGTATGACTAGGATCACCACAGTTCACACAGGATTGTCGAATATAAGATCTAGTAAAATGCTTGTGAAAATGATGCCTGTAATCGAAAAATGTTGGTTTTCGAAATTCAGTTTTAAAGAAATTTTTGAGATTGCTCTCCTTTTTGAAACCTAACCCAGATCAATCATTGAAGGGTATTTGTTTTGAAATAATGTTACTCAGAGTTTCTGAGCTTCGTGAAAACCTTTTTGAGATATCGAAAACTTTTTCTTTCAGAGAAGCATTTTCTTTTGAAATCAAATTATGATTTTCCTTCAACTGATGAAACTCTTGTTGTAAAAAATCGACTTTTTCTTTTTGGGATAAATTCTGATGTTTTAAGGACGAATTTTCCTTTTTCAAACTGGAAACTTTTTCAAGAGTTTCTTTGTAATTTCTACACAATTCATCAATATACTCAGTAATTTCATCAGGGAGTTCAGATGAACATACCTCAGTTTCTAAGTCTGAGCTTGAGTCTGATCCGGCCATGAGACAGATGTTTGCATAATCATTTTCACTTTCATCAGAATCAGTTAGAGTGTCTGCCTTTAGAGCCTTCTTGTACTTCTCGTACTTGAGTTTGTCCTTCTTCAAAATTGGACAGTTCGGTTTGATATGTCCTGCCTTCTTATAGTGAAAGCAGATCACGTCTTTGCTATCTAGTGAGTCGTTGCTTGACATTTTCATATCATTCTTCTTCCAAGGTTTCTTCCCTTTGATATTTCTGGCTTTCCGAGCCATCTTTCTAAATTTCTTGACCATGAAGGCTAATTCTTCATCATCCTCATCTTCATCATCTGTATCAAAAAGATATTGAGTAATTTCAGTTTTCAAGGCAATAGATTTTTTACCTTTTTGTTCTCCCTTCTTATTTGCTCGTTCTGTTTCATAAGATTGCAAAGTCCCGAATAGCTCATCCACCGAGAGTGGTCTGATTATTTGGCATTCTTGGATTGATGATTTGATGTAATTCCAATCATCTGTGAGTCCACGTAGTATCTTCCTAACTTGCATTGGTTCAGCAATTGCGCCTTGTCTTGCAAGTCCACTTGCCAAAGTCTAAAACCTATCTATCATATTTGTAATAGATTCATCAGATTTCATTTGAAATACGTCATAGTCACTCAGTAAAATACTGAGCTTCGTTTCTTTTACTCGATTTGTTCCTTGAAAGGTAATATGAAGTCTATCCCATATCGCCTTAGATGATTCTTCCTCTGAGACACAATTATAGAGAGGAGCAGATAAGGCACAAAAGAGAGCATTGACAGCTTTAGAATCAAGGCCTCTTCTTTTAGCCTTTTCAGCATCGATCATTGTTGTAACAGGATTTGCTTCGTCAGCAGTGGTTGGATTTGTAGCAGTTGCAGGAACTACTCCATTCGTGACGACATCCCACATCAGATCATCATAGACTTTGAAGAACCACTTCATCTTGTTGCTCCACATATTGTAGTCATTTCCATCAAAGTATGGTGGCTTGTTGGCAAAGTGCGAATCGCTTATTTCTGAAGAGTGATTGCTAGACATAATAGATCGTTAACTCTGAAGTCAATAAACACTTCGTAAAATGAGCAACCTGCTCTGATACCAATTGAAGGATCTAGAAATATCACCTAGAGGGGGGGTGAATAGGTGATTCTGAATAAAATTAAAATTTCTTGCGGAATAAATAAAATTCAGTGTACGATTAGAATCAGGAGCAATATAACAGTGTGCAAGAAGTCTAAACGCAAAGGTAAGAGTTTAGAGTAGAGAATGTTGCACACGACGATTATAGTGGTTCGGCTTAGATTAAGCCTACGTCCACTCTCCCACGATGACAGCCGATCGGCTGGATTTCACTATGAAGAATCAAGAGAATTACAAACACTCAATCACTTGATTTTTCTCTCTCTCACAGATTTTCACAATGAAGGATTTTGGGTACACAGAATATTTTCGGATAGGACTCAGATTATGCTTACACTTTGGATTGTTGTTCGCCTTCTTACCCTTTAGTCTATCATGGTTCTTCTTTTATACTCCCCTGCCTTCGAACTAGCCGTTGGATTCCGGCCAAGGGATCGCACTTCAATCCTTAATTGGACGTCATCAATCGTGATTGAACGAGACTGTATCTTCAGAAGATATATGACCGTTGAGTAAGATATTGAACCTTTCTGATTCAGTCGCCCATACAACTGAATCTCCAGCTTCCATAAGTGTGATAAGTCTGAGTTGATTCCCAAAGGAATATTCCTTGGAGGATGATATCCCATCGTAGAAAGTCCCTTGATTGATATAAAGGGTTATCAGGGCAATCGAATATCACAAACTTTCCATAGAAATCTTGCCTTGATTAGAAACCTGCCATACGTGGGTCTTCATGTTTTGTAATTGCAGAAACTGATCTTTCTTGAGTTTCGTCTTGAAACAGATTTGTTTCTCACTGATCAGTTGACATGGAATGGTAATACTGAGATTTGATGTGATCCATTCGTCACTGTTTAGATCGTCAGAAGCACTTCCATCTGACCCTCAGTCAGAAGCTCTTCATCTGACCTTGTCAGAGCCACTTCCATCTGACCCTTCGTCAGAAGCACTTCCATCTGACCCTTCGTCAAAGGTGCCTCCATCTGACCCTTCGTCCACTCGACAGAATTGGATTCACTCAACCTGCTGCTTACACATTCTTTCTGCATCACATAACATTATACAATTTCTTTTGATAGTTTTGTCAGAATCAAAATACAGGAGAATTTCCGCAACATCTCTTTGAGTGGTAACTTTCATAACATAAGCACTATGCCTCGTGCGCACGCGTAGGGGGTGCAAATCCCGGACCCCGACGGAGGCCCGACAAGTTGAAACTTGGGCGCGAGCGTACGGCCTGCGTACGCCAATGCGGGACCGAAAAGTGGGCCTCGCGACAAGCCCATTTTACCTTCTGTTTTAATTTTTTCCAACTCAAGCCGTTAACCGTTCTTAAGTTAATTATCGGCATGTTAATGGTATTACCTAAGTAACGGATGTTATAATTATGTGGTTATAGAATTAAATATATAACGGCTCTAAACGGCAGAGTTATTTAGCCGTTATTCTTTATTTTCGCAATGCCCCGCTTAGCCTATAAATAGATGGCTTCCCGTTCTGTTTCAAAGAACACAGAAGAATTACGGATTACGAAAATCATTTCTCCCTCTTTTGAATTGTCTGCATTTGCATTATTTTTCGATAGTGTTCTCGTGTTTTTCAAGTTCGCTGAAAGCTTTGGAGTGATGTGCTTACCTCTATCGCTGCTTAACCGTTGTATCTTGAGAGACAGACGTTCACAAAACCTCAAAGCAAGTACTGGAGGGGACGAATCTGTTTTAAGGAAACTGTGTTAAACACAAGCCTCAGTATTCTTTATTAATTCAATTTATTTTTATACTATTGTATTTCCGTGCAGATTTGGCTCGTTTGAAGGTTGAGCTTTTATCCTCATGAAGGTTCAGATTCACTGCTTCTGACGAGTTCAGATTCAACGCTTTTGAAGTTGCTTCTGGAGGTTCAGAACGAACTGCTTCTGACCGATTCAGAAGGAAATGCTTCTGACCGGTGCATCTGAGTTGCATCTGACGGGTTCAGATGCAGTTGCATCTGACGAGTTTTGAACAGTGCATCTGAAGGTTCAATTTTTCCTGCATCTGAAGGTTCGGATTTTCTACTTCTAACCTGCATCTGAAGGTTCAGATTTATGCTTCTGACTTGCTTCTGACGTGTTTCTGAAGGCTCAGATTTTGTGCTTTTAACAACTTAGTGTTTTCATGTTTGAGGCAGTTTGCTTACATTTATTATTACCATTCGATTTTAAGTATCCTCCATTCTTATAAACAGTATTGTTTATTTTAACACTGGTTTCAATAATCTACAAACAAGAAGATTGCAAAGTTAATGTTGGGATCAGAAGGAGGAGTTGCCAAGAACATGTTTCAAGGTAAATGCTTCTACTGTGGCAAGATGGATCACAGCCTTGTGGATTGCAGATCTTCAAGGAAGAAGAAGATTAATGAGGCATGTGGTGAATGACATAGTCCGAGACATGTCAGATATAAACCTATCTGTCATTTCAATGCTTATGACTTCGTTCTGTCATTGTATGTATTAACATGTAATTTATTCTAACAATCTTAAAACAGATTAGTCTTCTCTTAAACAGATTAATCACATACGTGACAGATGTGGTGAAGGAGAGAAGTCTTCTGTTCCTTCTTTTGCAGATTCGAGGAGGACCTTCTGGGGGGGTCCCTTGGGGATTGAATATTGAGATGGAACAATGATATCTGAATATTTCAAATAAGTATAGTTTGATTATTTTTGGGATCAAACGTCTTTTGCAGGAGAATAAAAGGAAATGAAGAAAAACAAGAAGCATCGTAGCATGTTCATGAAGTCTTCTGAACATGATCTAATTGTCAAACGGAAAAAAAAAAAACGTTGACCAAATTGGCGGAATTTTGTTTTTATATTTCTATTCACAGGCCTTTTAAGCGAAATTTCAGTGCACGTGGCATTCTTCTTCATACCAATCATGATTTATCATCAGCCAATAACACCAACAGGTCATGCAAATATCATCTTTGTGTGTTAGGTGTCTTTTGCATATTCTTTGGTAGATTCCTTGCCACGACCAGCCTTGTATGTGGCATACTAAGAAGTATATATGTGTCCGTTTTCATACGCCAATCTCACTAGGAGCCACAAACCAGTCGAGAGCGTATGAGTCATCGCAAGTCTAAAGCGTTGCCATCGATTCATGATGAACTCTCGTTCGTGACCGTAACGGTCTAATCCGTAGCTGACACCAAGTTGTATTATTTATGGCTTTGATGTGGTACTTTGCCCTATCATCAACAAAATCTAATGGTAGATTTGTTTTCTTATGGATTTTGTCCAGATTGACAATTGTGTTTTTCGTACTGTCAATCATGCAGACAAAGAGAATACATATTTAGTATTCAGATTGCCACCGGAAACGAAGTTGTTGATGTGGTTGCTAATGACATCACCAAAGGTTCTGCTTCGGCTGTTCAACTGCTTCTGAATGGATCGTCCTCTACCTATGTCGCTGTTTCTATCCACTATGGTAAGAAACTTGAAAAGTTCAACGGATTGAACTTTAAAAGGTAGCAGGAAAAGATGTTGTTTTGAATCTTGCGAGATTCTTGACTAAGGAACCTCTTAAGGTATCTAATGGAGAAATGGATAAGCAAGCCTTCAACGATGCTGAGGCATTGGAAGCATTCCGACTTCCTATGTAGGAATTATGTCATGAATGGATTCTATGACTCCTTGTATAATGTCTATTGTGCAATAAGGACGTCATAGGAATTATGAGAATCCTTAACCGGAAATATAAAATAGAGGATGCCGGAGCAAAGAAATTTGTTGTCGGACAATTCCTTGATTACATGATGGTGGACTCTAAGACTGTGATTAGTCAGATGCAAGAAATTCAAGTGATCTTGCATGAGATTCAGGCTGCATAAATGTACTTGAGTGAATTCTTGGACCAAGTTACATGCTACGTCGATCGAGCTAAAGGCCAGGATGGCCATGCTGGACTCTGGGCAGGTGAATGGGGTAATCCCCGTACTACTTAGTTTGAACGTCCTTCGACCCGAGAAATTTAAAGGCTCGAGGAATTCCAAGAATGTGGATAACTTCCTATGAGTGGAGGATCGATAATTAGAAACCCAAGGAGCTCGGGATGATAATGTGCGTGTGAACACCGTACCCTTGTATTTGGAAAATGCGTTGCTATGATGATATACCAAGAGTAACGATAAGGCCAACCATATCAAGACATGGGAGGCATCTGAGGCTGAGTTTCGAAAAGTGATTCTTCCCTTCCTATGTGGAAGAGATTGCTTGAAACGTGTGCGGCGCCTAGAACAAAAATAGCGCTGGAAGTTCAATAGAGACAAGGTTCTGCGCGCAAAAGGAATGAGTCAATAGAGGCTCTGAACCAATAAAGGCTCTGCGTGTGAAAGAAACTCAAATCCTCTTGAATTGATTCATTGTGATGTATGTGAATTGCAATTCATACAAACAAGAGGCGGTATTTTATTACCTTTATCGATGATAGCACTAATAATGCTATGTGTAGTTGCTTAAAAGCAAAGATGAAGTCTTAAGAGAAGTTTGTTCTCCATAAGAAGCAATGAGAAACACCAATTGGTGAATTCTGTGTACAACGCGAAATTAGATTCGAATGAGACAAGATCCACTATTTGATACATGTTCATACTTGGTGGGATGTTGCAGTTTGGAACTCAACCAAACAAAATATTTTGGAGGAAATGACAATCATGTTAAACCAAAAGTCAATTTGATTGAAGTAGATGATTCTGGAAAATATTGCGGTCATTTCTCGAGTCAATATTGTGGCTAATGGAAAAAAATAATAGGTGATAAACCTAGATGCTACCAAGCATATTTGTGGAAATATAACGTTTATCCTCCTAAGAAGAATGAAATATTTTATCTTGATAACTTGAGAATTGCTCAAGGAAATGAAATCGGTACTTTACATGTTTACGCATTATGATTGCCAAGTGGCAATAGCCATTGTAAAGAGTAAAACTTTCAATGGTAGAAAGAGACATGTTCGCTTGAGGTGTGATGTGATAAAGCAATTGCTTGAAAATGGAATTATGTCCATTGATAATATCAAGTTAGAAATGGATTCGGCCGATCCTCTGACTATTCCTCGAGGGAAATGGGACCTTAGCTAGTTGAAGGACATCAATAGTGATGGTAACCCAACCTATGTGATTGACGATTTCATGAATTAGGACAATAACAAGTATGTTGTTGATCTTGTGAAGCATTATAAAATTTATTTCCTTCCTAAGGTGAGAATAATGCAATACCTTGAAAGAAAGAGGATAAAACCCCTTATGAGCTGTTGGAAGGTAAGAGACCATCTTACAAATGCTTACAAATGTGGGGGTGTCTTGCAAAAATGGCTGATCCAAAATCTACTAATGGATATGTATTCACATTAGCAAGATGGAGCCATAATTTTGAAAATCCTATAAACAAACTGTTATAGCTAGATCCACAATGGAATCCGAAATAATAACTTTGAATAAATGTAGTGAAGAGGCTGAATGGCTACGCCATTTCTTAAATGATATTCTAAAATGACAAAAACCTGTGCCAACAATCTGTATACATTGTGACAGTCAATCTACAATTGTAAGAGCACAGAGTTTTATGTATAATGGTAAGTCTAGACATATATGTACTAGACATAGTACCATTAGATAACTACTCTCAACTGGAATTATCTCTATTGACTACGTAAATTCAAAGGATAATATTGTGCTAACCAAAGGGTTAAATAGAGAGTTATTTGGAAAATCGATAATAGGAATGGGACTGCAACCCATTACAGAAAAGTTTATATAACAAAAAACCCAACCTGGCTGACTGGAGATCCCAAGATCTAGGTTCAAAGGGACAACCTAATTATATGAACTGAATGATATCACTGTGGGGGTCTATCCCTCAAACCATTCCTATAAAAGAAACAGTGATTTGATATCCCTCACATATGTGGAGAAAAACCAATTATTGTGGGGGTTTATCAGGAAAAGGATAGCAATTATGCTTTAATGATTCTTAAGTGGAGTAAATCAATTACTCAAAATTAAATAATCACCTATGTGAGAGAGAAGTAGAGCCGCTTCAAAGAAAAATTATTGAGGGCTGAATTCTTTAGAAACTCTCACAGAACCAGGACGATGTTCATGGCCAAAATGAACATACTCATGAGAACTGAACAAACGTTTAGATGGTTCATGTGTGAAGTGTATGGGTCATTTACTGAGAAAGCAGGACAGTTCAAGGACATCATGTCTACTGGATAGCTGGTAAATTAAATATACTTTCACAAGGGAAGGTTCAAAGGGTGACACCTACCTATCCTATGCAGGTTTCATTTGTTGAACACTATCACAGAGTCAAAATCAAAACAATTTTCATTAATGTGGGGGATTGTTGGAAAATATGAGGAATTTTGATAGGTGAGTGAATGAGGAATTGTTTCTCAAAGAACACCATTGAGTTGGAACTGGGAAGCGACAAAGCACTAGTCCCACATAGGAAAGGAGGAAGGCCTTGAAGTGCTTTATATATGGATACACTCTCTTTGAGTGGTAACTTTCATTACACAAGCACTATGCCTCGTGCGCATGTGCAGGAGGGTGCAAATCTCGGACCCCCGACGGAGGCCCGACAAGTTGAAACTTGGGCCAGATCGCACGGCCTGCGTACGCGCATGCGAGACCGGAAAGTGGGCCTCGCGACAAGCCCATTTTTCCTTCTGTTTTAATTTTTTTCAACTCAAGCCGTTAACCGTTCTTAAGTTAATTACCTGCATGTTAATGGTATTACCTAAGTAACGACTGTTATAATTCTGTGGTTACAGAATTAAATATATAACGGCTCTAAACGGCATAGTTATTTAGCTGTTATTCTTTATTTCCGCAATGCCCCGCTTAGCCTATAAATATGTGGCTTCTCGTTCTGTTTCAAAGAACACAAAAGAATTACGGATTACGAAAATCATTTCTCCCTCTTTTGAATTGTCTGCATTTGCATTATTTTTCGATAGTGTTCTCATGTTGTTCAAGTTTGCCGAAAGCTTTGGACTGCTGTGCTTGCCTCTATCACTGCTTAACCGTTGTATCCTAGGAGACATACGTTCACGAAACCTCAAAGCATGTACTGGAGGGGACGGATCTATTTTAAGGAAACTGTGTTGAACACAGGCCTCGATATTCTTTATTAATTCAATTTATTTTTATACTATTGTATTTCCGTGCAGATTTTGCTCTTGTGAAGGTTGAGCTTTTATCGCATGAATGTTCAGATTCACTGCTTCTGACGAGTTCAGATTCAGTGCTTCTGAAGTTGCTTCTGGAGGTTCAGAAGGAACTGCTTCTGACTGGGTTCAGAAAGAACTGCTTCTGACGGGTTCAGAAGGAACTGCTTCTGACCAGGGTTCAGAAGGAACTGCTTCTGACCGGTGCATCTGAGTTGCATCTGACGGGTTCAGATGCAGTTGCATCTGACGAGTTTTGAGCAATGCATCTAAAGGTTCAGTTTTTCCTGCTTCTGACCTGCATCTGAAGGTTCAGGTTTTCTACTTCTGACCTGCATATGAAGGTTCAGATTTATGCTTCTGACTTGCTTCTGACGTGTTTCTGAAGGCTCAGATTTTATGCTTTTAACAACTTAGTGTTTTCATGTTTGAGGCAGTTTGCTTACATTTATTATTGTCATTCGATTTTAAGTATCCTCCATTCTTATAAATAGTATTGTTTATTTTAACACTGGTTTCAACCATCTACAAACAAGAAGATTGCAAAGTTAATGTTGGGATCAGAAGGATGAGTTGCCAAGAACAGGTTTCAAGGTAAATGCTTCTACTGTGACAAGATAGATCACAGCCTTGTGGATTGTAGATCTTCAAGGAAGAAGAAGATTAATGAGACATGTGGTGAATGACATAGTCCGAGATATGTCAGATATAAACCTATATGTCATTTCAATGCTTATGACTTCGTTCTGTCATTGTATGTATTAACATGTAATTTATTCTTGAACAAAATCGGCATTCTTGAAGACATGTGGTGAATGACATAGTCCGAGATATGTCAGATATAAACCTATATGTCATTTCAATGCTTATGACTTCGTTCTGTCATTGTATGTATTAACATGTAATTTATTCTAACAAAATCGGCATTCCTGAATGGCGTTCTTGAAGAAGAAATTTATGTCAAGTGACCACTCAGGTTTGTTATGACTAAAGAAAGCTTTGTATGGGCTTAAAGAAGCACTGAAAGCTTGGAATTCCAGAATCGATGCTTATTTCAATGCGAATGGCTTCGTACAATGTCCATACTAGCATGCACTCTACTTGAAGCATGAAAAAGGTGATGTTGTATTGGCATGTTTGTATGTCGTTGATCTTGTCTTTACAGGAAATAATTCTGCATTGATCGATACTTTTAAAGCGTCGATGGTGAAAGAACTTGAGATGACTAATAACGGCCTGATGAGTTATTTTCTCGGCATCGAAGTAAAGAAGAATGGAGATGGTATTTTTATTTCCCAAAAAGGATATGCCGAAACTATCCTTGAAAAATTCAACATAAAGAATTGCACGTCAGTCAATACACCGATGGAGTCTAGTGCAAAACTTTCGAAGTTCGATGAAAGTGTCGATGTTGATTCGATATATTATAGAAGTTTGATTGGAAGCTTGACGTACTTGACTTGTACTAGACCAGATATTATGTACAGTGTTGGAATTGTAAGTCGATACATGGAGAAACCGTTGGCATCTCATCTTAAAGCAGCAAAGAGAATGCTTTGGTACATCAAAGGTACTATCTCTCTTGGCTTGCATTATTATTAGTCTGAATCATTTCAGCTTAGAGGATATTCAGATAGTGATTATGGTGGAGATGTCGATGATCGAAAAAGCACTACGAGCTTTGTATTTTTTCTGGGTGAAACTGCTTTTACGTGGTCATAGAAGAAGTAACTTATTGTTACTCTATCGACATGCAAAGCTAAATATGTAGCTGCATCGTCATGCGTTTGTCTTGCAATATGGTTGAGAAAACTGCTCAAAGAAATCCATATGGAGCAGAGGAATGCGACGGAAATTTGTGTCGATAATGTTTCAGCCATTTCTTTGGCGAAAAATCTAGTTTTTCATGAAAGAAGCAAGCATATCGACGTTCGATATCATTTTATTCGGGAGCAAGTCAGAGACAAAGAAATCGAAGTAACACACGTGAAGACAGGTGATCAAGTTGCTGATATTTTTATGAAACCTCTCAAGATCGATGTGTTTCGGAAATTCAAAAATCTACTTGGATTGATCGATGGAAGAGAATTTGATTTAAGAGGGAGTGTTGGAAATTAAACCAAATTCATAAATGTCGAGACTATCAAGGTGTCGATTTGATGAACAAGATGTCGATCGGTTATCATGTCCGTTAGACTCCCAACACTTGTCTTTATTATTGTGTAATTTTCAAGAGTCATTATTAGTTGAGTGTTTCAAGAGTCCGTTCGTATTCTGATGTGCAGTTAATGCTATGTATGTACATTGCGTCTGTTCATGTTTCTAGAATAGATCAAGGATAATGTTTTAAGCCTATAAATAGGTGTGTCTTGTAACCATTTTAGTATGGGTGAATCGATTGTGAATACAGAATATTGAAAAGCCATCTTCGGTCTCCTCTTCCTTTGTGGGTAAAGTTGAGTTGTGAATGATTGTTGGGAGCCTCATTTTCGATTTATCTCATCACCATCACTGTCGCTGCCATCCGTGTGATATTCCACCAAGTGCCTACACTTTGTCGACGTGTTGCTTCAACGAACCACAATCGCTTTCTTTTGGACGAACGAAGGATCGGCTGCACCAATTTGAACAAAACTGACTTCGATTGAATGTGAGTGCAAAGAAAAGATGATGGAGAATCTAAACTTTATATGCAAGCTTTGTCTACAATTTGTCGATTGAGCATAAGTAGTTCTATGAAGATGGGAAAACCAACCTCGGTTGAAGAAAGGAAACTTGACGGAGTGGAAGAATTTGACTCCAAAAGTTGGGTCTTCATTTCAATTCATTCATCCATGAATATATATATATATATATATATATATATATATATATATAGAGAGAGAGAGAGAGAGAGAGAGAGAGAGAGAGAGAGAGAGAGAGAATGAATTTGAGTCTACTTCGTAGAGAATGGGTATCAAGAACACGGAAGAACGTAGAACTAGGATTTTTTTTTTTTTTGGTTATTGTGTTAGGATTTGTTAGTTATTTCCCATATTTTGTATGGACAAAATTGCACCTACTTCAATTGCAGAAAAATGTCTGCCGGCAAACATTTGGTCGTCTGACAAGCTGAGGTCCTTATTTGAGATTGATTTAGTCACTTCAGGTCCTTATTCGAGATAGTCTATTTTGAGTCCTTAGTTAAGAAAATGGGTCAACTTTGGATCCTTATTCGGAATTTTCCCTTTGTGATTTGCCAATGATAAGAAGTAAACCAAAGCGTTAATTTCTTGGATAGAAGTTTTCTAAAAGTAAATGCTAGAGAGAAAATTAAAAAAAAAAAAAACCTGAAATTTTTCTTTCTTTTTTTTTATTATAAAAAACTGAACTACTCAAATCCATCGTGGTTAGAACTTCCGTTATGCAGCACTTGTTTAAGTGGAATATTGTCAGCACTTCCATTACGGTTCAAGAACACCGGTACATCAAAATCATTATGGTCAGTACTTCCATTATGGTCCGCACTTGTCTAAATGGAAAATAATCAGTACTTCCATTAGCACTCGGCGGTAATCCTGGGCCACGAACCTCGTCTCCGACCCAAGTCAAGAACTTATCGACGAAAAAAGAAACAACAGCTTGAAAAGATTGAGAACATTGTAGCACGATGACTCCTTCCCATTGGATCCACGATTTTTCTTCATTTTAATAATTGAGTGCCATCAGACTCGATTGTCCAAGACGGATGTCGACATAACTCATTTAGAAACTGAATTAATTAGAAGCTCGAGCTCAAATGCCTACAATGAATTCTGTTTATGGGGTTGTCACACATCGATTGTGGAAGGGGCTAGTGGCTGGTTTATAAGCGTTTGGGATGAAAGAGGTCCAAGACCAATCAACACTGGTATCAGAGCCTAGGTTACTAATAAGTCTGGATCAAACAGTCACACGGGAGATATACGGGTTGTTGCCGCCTCCGACCGATGGCCCAACGTGTAAGGGGAGATTGTTGAGCTTGTCCCACATCGGTTGTTGAAGGGGTGGCCCAATGTGTGAGAGGCGAGATTGTTGAGCTTGTCCCACATCGGTTGTGGAAGGGACTGAGGATCGATTTATAAGTGTGAGAGAAAACCTCAAATTTTGAGCTAACTTTTGGGATGGGAGAAACCCAAGACCATCCAATAAACAGTATCAGAGCCGATGGTTAATTGGTAGGCCTCCAAGCTAGCTCAACAATGTAGGACAACCTCAATAATTCCTAATATAGACAAATGTGAATTCAACAAATGATATTATCCATTTAATTGTTACATTGTTAAATAGGTACTTAAGCTCGACCTCTGCTCAATTAAGTGTTTTTTTTTTCGATCTCAATACCCAAACTCAATAAATATATACTTACGAGTTATGCTGAGAATCTCACAAGTTACTTGACTCATTTTCAATCGTATCAGTGACCTCTTTGCTAGCTATGTATCTTCGAAAGATTATTAGAAGATAGGTATGGACGGATGCGTCACGCATTTGGTTTTAATTTCTTTGTGCTGTAATATTGTCAAGCCACATAAATTGATTAAAGCATCTTTCTTGTATAAACAACTATCCGCATGAAAAATAAAATATTATACTATATATTAGAAAGTTTCGAGAATGTTTATGGCATCTTTTAAGCATATAACCTAAGAGGCTTTTTAGTTAAGCTTTTTAGAAAGCAAAACGCAATTTTTTGCTTTCCCCTCTTCAACTTGTGAAGGATTACTGAGATTTCAAGAATTTATAAATAAGTAAAAAAAAAGATTGTATTTGAATCTACGTATCAGTATATATTCTATATTGTGTAAATCCCACACATTTGGATCCAGAAAAGGTAAAAGTGCTTTAATCGCAACATTTAGATGAAATTAAACTACATGACCCTAGGTTTAAACTCGAGGGGTTGGTTAATTGATTGTGTGGGTGCAAAAGAACTTCTTGGACAGTGTGAGTACTCAATAAACGTTATCTATGTTCTTTTGCTTGTTTGTTTGTTCTGTCCATGAAGATAATCAATAGAGTTGTCGATTTTTCATGGAAATAATATAGAAGAAACTTATACCGAAGTTCCATTTTTTTTTCCCTTAATCATGGCTTTTCTGCGCCACAAGGCAAATTCTGATCTGAAATGGTATGAACCCAATTTCCTAATTTCCCAATTAGACTAAACTCCGCCATCGTCCCCCAATGGAGTCGGAGGTTTGCCGCTGGGTCTGACTGGGAGACATTGATTCAGTCGGAAATGCCGGTTCGCTGTCATCGGGGATTCAAACTGCGGGGAGTCGATGAGAACCATTACGGAAGGGGGAGACTTTGCGAGGGGCTTTGGACGGTGCTGGAAGTAGACCTGTCAACATGGGTCCAACCCCCATTTAATAACTCAAAAATAATCAAATGAATCTCAAATAGGTCATCACAAATTTCTTAAGTCAGCATAATGGGTTTGAGGAATAAATAGGCCGAAATAAGTGGTCATAAATGGGTCCATGATGAACCCGTTTTCAACCCACTTAACCCATTTACAGTTTTGACAAAAAAATAAAAAATAAAAAACCTTTAGTCTCTGTAGTCTGTCTCTCATTCTCTTTGCTTTGGGATTCAATTAGGGAAGATGGAAGGAAGGTAGCCTTGACATGTTCGTCAGCGATGGAAGCAAGCAATTCCTCCTCGTCAGAGCGGGACTCGACGGATTCATCCAGGGAGATCTAGAAGATTGATCACGGAGGAGGCGGGGCGATTGGGAATGGAGAGAGCATCATGGAGAGTAGAGCCGCCAAGTGCTGGTTCAATGCGGGCGGCAAGAGCAAGGATCGACACGGCGGCGGCAGAGGAGGCGGCTGTAAGTGCTTTGGCTTCGTCATGCCTCACGATACATCCCGAAAATTTTCCTGTTAGCTCTGAGACCTCCCAATGCCCAAATGAGAGAGAGAGAGAGGGAGGGGTTTTCTCTTTGGAAAATTTCTCTCTTTTTTTTTTTTTTTGTTTCTGATTTGTGCAACCGATTGAGCAACTTTTCACACGTTGATGCTGATTTTTTTCTAAATATTGTTAAAGTACATTCTTGAAATTGGGGTGGAAGCTTGTACCGTCATAGCAAATTTCAGTTCCTATTCAGGAGACTTTGATGTTAAGAAATGGAAAGGTGAAAGAGAATGCGTGAGTAGTCTATTGTCTAAATGGGTTGGTTGGGTATGGCTTGGGTGTGAATTGGGTCAAATATAGGTTAGAAAATTTGTATGGCAACTAAATGGGTCGCAAATGGGTTAATATGTCAATTTGGGTTGGACCATTTATGACCCAGCCCACCCGTTTGACAGGCCTAGCTGGAAGGATCGTAGGGAGAGACATTGCGACACTGATGGAGGAGAGAGAGAGAGAGGGCGTAGAGAGTAGGGGTGAGGGGTTTCAAGTTCCTTATAGGTTCCACTTGAAACCTATCTCTCCGAACAAGTTCTCCATTTTTTGGAACCTGAAACCTACCTGTCATATCCTGGAATCTGAAACCTACCTTGTCATAGATTATAGGGGATTCCAGGGTACTCAGGAACCTGCCAATATCTTTTCTATTCTTTTCTTTTTTTCATTTTTAGTTAATTAAAATGAGAATGAACCATACTACCGCTAAGGGGAAGTAGAGGTTACCTGAAACCAATCTGTTGGAACAAGTTCTTCATTTTTTATAACCTAAAATCTAAAAATTTATTTGGTTCCAGATAATACACTCATCATCGGATGCCATAGAACATTGTAGGATCATGCGAATACATATACTAAGAAAAACACAAAAATTTATTTCGGTATCTAGAGTCCAAGTTCCAAGTTCTAAATAGTGAAACCTAAAACCTACCTATTAGAACCTCAATTTTTGAAATTTAAAACCGAATCAGTTCTCATAGGTTACTTTTTTCAAGTTCTCAGTTCCACCCTGAAACTATGCTCATCTCTGGTGGACAGGATCAGAATGTCAAGCGAATCGGGGGAGATGACTAGGGCAAAGTTACCGGACTCGGTTACGATTTCTTGTTCTTTGGTTGTTCAAGTGGTAAAAAGGAAAAAATTGGCTGACGAGAGGCCCCATTCACGAGCGGGAAAACGCTGTCCAGCTGTTAAAAAAAAAGACATTGGCCTCGAAAGAGGAGCTTTAGGAATGATGATGGTTCCATCTATAAATAAGTCATCCATCTTGCTAATGACATCTCCAAAAAATAATGGTTTCTTCATTATTGCTGTCCATCCAGTCTCCTTTGATTGTCGTCGTCGTCTACTTCTTCTTCTCGCTCTTCTTGGTCCACACCGCTTCATTTCATGGGGAAGGCGTTTCTGCTGTCAATGCAACCGGAAATAAGGATGCCGTTGTGGCTCTCCTGAATTGGAAATATACTCTTGACGACCACAGCCAATCACTCCTCCTTTCATGGCGCGGGGATCATCCTTGCCGCTTTACTGGTGTCGCTTGCGACGATTCCCAAGCCCTCATCCATCTAAATCTTTCTGACCTCGGTTTGAGAGGAACTCTAGACGGCCTCGACTTCTCGCGCTTAACTAGTCTAGTTAGCTTTGAACTTGGCAACAACTGGATCTATGGCTCCATCCCTTCGAGCATTGGTAACCTTTCCAAACTCAATTCTCTTGATCTCTGTTTCAATGAACTGTCCGGGGACGTTCCCCCAAGTATAGGTATGCTAGGGAGTCTTCATTCTTTGTCCCTATGTGGAAACAACTTGAGTGGACACATTCCTCCAAGTATAGGGAACTTGAGCAGCTTGATTAATCTTTATCTGTGGAAAAATCAACTTTCAGGTTCCATTCCGAGAGAGATAGGTGATTTAAGGAATTTGGAAATTCTTGACTTTTGGCAAAATGGACTTTTAGGACCCATACATTCAGAAATCGGGAGGCTCACTTCTCTTATTAAACTTGACCTAGCAATCAACAATCTCACCGGCATAATTCCCCATTCCATAAGAAACTTGACAAGCTTATCTCTTCTCTACCTCTACCAAAATGGACTTTCAGGACCTATACCTTCAGAAATCGAGTGGCTCACTTCTCTTAAAGAACTTCACCTATCAGTCAACAATCTCACTGGCTCACTTCCTTCAGAAATCGGGAGGCTCTCTTCTCTTGAAGTACTTGACCTATCATTCAACAATTTCATTGGTTCGATTCCTCGTCTTATAGGAAATTTGACTAATCTAACTTTTTTAAACCTTTACTTAAATCTTCTTTCGGGCTCAATACCACAAGAGATCGGGAAATTGGTATCTCTTCTAGAATTGAACCTTAGTTGGAATAAATTCTCTGGTTCCTTACCTTCTCAGTTCAATAAGTTAACAGGTTTGAAATTTTTGTATCTATCTCATAATGAATTAGAGGGGGGATTGCCGGAAGATATTTGCGTTGGGAGATCATTGCAGCATTTCCACGCATTCTATAATCAGTTCACGGGTCCCATCCCACCAAGCTTAGAGAACTGTAGCACATTAATCAGATTGAGGCTAGAAGGAAACCAACTTACTGGAAACATAACAGGAGCTTTCGGAAGATATCCCCATCTAAATTTTGTGGACTTGAGCCACAATCGTTTGAATGGCGTACTTTCATCGAAATGGGAGCATTGTCGTAATTTGACGAGTTTAAAGATATCAAACAACAAAATTTCCGGTGAGATACCGCCGATATTTGGAAGGATGGCTCAGTTACAGGTACTTGACCTTTCGTCAAATTGTTTAAGCGGAGAAATTCCGAGGGAATTGGGAGGCTTGCAGTTACTGCTACTTCTTATCCTCAACAACAATAGGATCACAGGTGATATTCCTATTGAAATTGGATTGTTATCTCGACTGGAACATCTCAACCTGGCATCAAACAATTTGAGCGGAGCCATTCCAGCGCAGCTCGGGCTATGCACCAACTTGCTGAGCTTGAACGTGAGCCAAAACAAAATCGAGAGAAGCATGCCGGCCGAGATAGGCGATGTACGATTCCTAAACGTTCTTGATTTGAGTCAGAATCTATTGAGTGGAAGAATACCACCAGATTTAGGAAACCTGAGAGTCCTAGAAACTTTTAACGTCTCCCACAATGGCCTCTCTGGTTCCATCCCACAAAGCTTTGTTGACTTATTGGCGTTAACTTCTGTTGATGTGTCCTACAATGACTTGGAAGGTCCTCTCCCAGATGTCAGAGCTTTTAAGGAGGCTCCATTTGAGGCAGTGCAGCGTAACAAGGGGCTGTGTGGGAACATGGTTGGATTACAGAAATGCAATACTTCTACCATGAGCAGGAAACACAATCGACACAACAGAGCTAGAATTTTGATTATCCTCGTTCTGTCGTTCTTGGGATTCCTCCTTCTCTCTTCCTTCTTGATCGTCCTCATGATCGTTGATCACCGTCGAAGAAACAAGAGAGAGAATAATGCACAGACAGAGACGAATAATTTAGATTGCTTGCACATTCTGAGTTTTGATGGTAAAATTTTCTACGAGCAGATCGTGGAGGCCACGGAAGGATTTGACTCCAAGTACATATTGGGAGAAGGGGCCTATGGCGTTGTTTACAGAGCTGATCTACCAACAGGTCAAACCCTTGCAGTCAAGAAAGTTCTGTCGTCCCAGGACGATGAGACCATCGACATCATTCCTTTTGAAAGGGAAATTGAAGCCTTACAGAATATTCGCCACAGCAACATCGTGAAGCTTTACGGGTTCTGCTCTCATGCACGGCATTGTTTTCTGGTATACGAGTACGTCGAAAGGGGGAGCTTGAGATCAGTTTTGAATAATGATGAAAGAGCAACAGAGTTTGGCTGGGACAAAAGGATAAACATGGTTCGAGCAGTTGCGGATGCATTGTCGTATATGCATCACAACTGTTTTCCTCCAGTGATCCACAGAGACTTGACCAGCAACAACATCTTGTTGGACGCTGATTATGAGGCTCGCGTTTCGGACTTTGGCACCGCGAGATTATTGAGGCCAGATTCGACCAACTGGACTGCTCTGGCCGGCACCATCGGATACATCGCTCCAGGTGATGTTCTTTGCAGAAGCATATTAGTTTACTGTCCCACCAACTCGTGTCGTCATTGGAAATTTCATAATTATGTCAAATAAAATGTCCGAATCTTTAATTACGGCTGACAAGATTGTCAACGAACATTGAAATCCTTCAATTGCAGAGCTAGCTTATTCCAGTGTTCCGACTGAAAAATGCGATGTATATAGCTTTGGAGTCGTGGCGTTGGAGACAATCATGGGAAAGCATCCAGGAGATTATGTCTCTCGGGAATACTCATCGTCTTCCCAAACTAAGTCACCCCCGACGTTGAAAGATGTTCTGGATCAACGTCTCTCGCCTTCCAGAGTTCGTCTTCGAGATGCACAAGACTTGGTCTTGATTACCAAGCTAGCGTTCGCGTGCTTGCAAGCTGATCCACGGCTTCGACCAAGCATGGTACAAGTCTCACGCGAGCTTCACGTTCAAGTACCCTTGGAAATGCCATTCACTGCAATCAGCTTAGAGCAACTTCGTGATTCAGTGTCATTTGGAGCATTCACAGTAAAGGGTAAGTTTTGCATTTACTTTTTTTTTTGGTTCATTATAATGATGGCCATCGCCTTTAAAATCTTCTTAGTTCTCACTCATCCCAATCATGTGATTTCTGATTTTCACTGCAGAGCCAGCTTCCGTTTGAGCGTTATAAGAATAGTGTGACGTTTATTGTTTGGAGCCGTGGCACCATAAATAATTGAAACAATTACGAGAAGGCTTCTGGGGAGATCTCATTTTACAACTATTTTGGAATTTATGCAGAGCAAATCAAGGCGTGATTTTGCAAAATGCATTGGATCTGCATCTATTGCCTTCTTTTAATCGAGATGTAAAGAACATGTAGTTTTTGCTTCTGGAAGAGATAATTTTACTAGTTTTCTGTAAAATTTTATCAAAGTGCTTGAAATTTAAATTAGTTCAATTAAATCACTTTTGACTAAGGTGCGCATTTCAAGACTTTTTTTTTTCTTGATCAGAAGCAATTTTTTCATTCCACTTGAAAAAGAGGTATATTACTTTATATAAAGATTAAAATCAACAAAGCAAATAAATTTGAAAGATAAATCAACTTGTTACAGCATGTAGAGACTCGCTCATTCCACCACAAAGACGGGTTTGCCATAGCATCAAAGCCCAACCAACAACCGATCATTGATTCTCGCATCAATGATGAGCACATGCCAAGATATCCTCCTCCACTTACGGCTTTGCCAAAAAGCGGTGCACATCTAGGTTCGGCGTCTCCAGCACCATCACATAAAAGAGATAACAACAACACCAATAGGTTGAAAGAGTACAGAAAACGCTTTGTAAATTCAAGGTCTATTTCTAAATTGAAATAGAGGAGCACCCAAACCTATATCTAATTCTAGAACAGAAAGAAGTCCTGGCAAAAGATACCAGCTAATCACAAAATTACTTTTAGATAAGCCGATTGCTGAAGCAGTAGAGAAGCGCGGCTTATGAAGCAAGCACAGGAGGCGAAGAGAGCATGCGAAATCGGAATAGCAGATTTTTTCGAGGCACTCACGCTTCGAATAGATGATCTTACCGAACAAAACTCTTCAACTGGAAGAAGTCGAAATGGGATCAGTCCGTGAAATCAACCAAAAAAAAAAAAAAAAAGAATGATCCCATTCTCTCCCTCAGAAAGTTGCTGCAGTGCAGGAAGGGTTGGTGGCGGCTTGGGAAGGGGGAAACCCTAGGGGAGAGCAATCAAAGAGAGAGAGTGCGTACCTCCAAGTTACAGTTGCTCCATTACGGGACTTTAACTGCTTCAAATTCCATGCAATGGGATCTACCTAATTTCCAGATTTCACTTCTTGAAACGTCAAATTAGCATCTTTGAACCATTCTAAATTGACGTTTCCTTAAGCCCTCTTTGGTAATGAGACGATTAGCCTGACTGTGGATGTGTCTTTACCAATTTCATTGCTGTCAAATCTGTCAAAATCTTGGTGCTTGTTTTAGCATCATCCTTCTCTTCAGGAAGGTGCCTCGACACTTTTCATGACTCCTAGTCGTTGGACATGTGGGATTCTGCCCATCTCTCTCTCCCGTCTCAATGACCTAAGTTAAGAAATTTCACTCACAAACGTCTAATGACGAGATTAAAATCGACTAAATCCAACGAAATCAAGAAGTCTCCCTCTTTTTAAGACATCTACCACGGTGTTAATTACGACCCAAAGATACATCATTTTCCGACAAATCGAGGCGACTCTCCCCTTCATTTTGCTTCAAATTGGTTTCAATTTTCCTTCCTTGTTTTCTTTAGGAGTCCAATTGCTACTATTATTGTTGCTTTGGGCCCTGCGAGCTTGTATAAGACCTGGGTGGCTTGCGAAATTCCGAAACGAGTTAATTTAGGTCATACTTAGGTTTCGTTTATTTCGACGAAAATGACTAATTCGGAAAATATTTCCCCAAAAATAATTGCTTGTATCGCTTATACAAATGATGAGCAATTTTTTTTAATCATCTATGAAAAAATATTTAGGCAAAAATTATTGTTGGTATTTGTAACTTTTTTATTGATTAATTATTTCAAGCGATCATTTTTAAAAAAAATATTTTCCAAATCAACCATTTTCTATCCAAAAAACAAACGCTTTTAGATGAAAATCAATTTCTATCTCATTCAATCACGTATTCGTCCACTTAACATCACAACCACATAAGACATGGATTAATCGTCGGTGCCACGCGGCGTTAAAATTTTGAATATTGCACTTGCACAGCATATAGACAGAAACAACCAATCCTATAATATCACACCGTAAAATTGTGGTTCACTTCTTGTTGTTGTGTTGTTGTTGGTGTTTTTTTTTTTTTTTTGGGAAAAAGCCACCAAGCTCACGGCACATATTTACCTTAAACTCTTTTTTTGTGACGTCAAAAATCCCAAAGTTCCATGCGACACATTTACAACGTGTGGTACATAAGAAGAAAATATATGGACGGTGTGCATCTGTGCATGCGTTTGGAGATAAGGTATGATGAAGGAGACAGCCATCTTAATTTTACGTCTGTTGGGGTTTCTTTTTCGGTCAAGTTTCTACTTTTTTCTTTCTTTCTTTCTTTTTTTATGGCCCCACAAACCGATAAAGAAGAGAGCCTTTGTCCGGATCAATTCTTATGAAAGAGATTAATTTTGGAATTTATCACTCAATACATTAACGCTTGAGATTCAACTAGATGTTTCAATCTATTCAAATCCTTCATGTGGTGGTAGATGGGGATTTTGTTGGAGGTACTAGTAATATTTCTGCTTTCCTTCTTTTACGGCGTGTGAATCGATTAGTCCATGCAAATTAGATGGCCGACTTAAAATGTTATATAGCCACCTGCTGGCTGTCTTACTTGCAAATGTTCATCGTTTTAAGATTTGCTTTCCCTCTCCAGCTGTGTAAATTGTTGGTCACACAAGTCATTTCTATTGCCATTGACATTAGGTGTAGTAACAAGTTTCGAAATGTAAGCGTGAAAATTAAAATCGTAGTTTCTATGGGGTGAATCAATGGTCCCTTGGAGGTACCGTGCTCGCGTAATCTTTCACCGGTGGATTGAAACGCGATAAGTCCCAGCCACTCAGCATATGTCAACCTAAATGGTTGTGGTAATTTTTTTACTGATCGATCCAACGATGAAGGCTCGGCAGGCATGGCTGGGAACCATAGACTCATCCATTCATATAATAAGCAAGAAATTTCATTTGAGGCATGTAGCATATAGACAAGCACATTATAAAGCCACCATTCAATCATC
Source organism: Rhodomyrtus psidioides (assembly GCA_021437785.1). Classification (NCBI taxonomy): domain Eukaryota; kingdom Viridiplantae; phylum Streptophyta; class Magnoliopsida; order Myrtales; family Myrtaceae; genus Rhodomyrtus; species Rhodomyrtus psidioides. The sequence goes on along the minus strand of JAILYB010000015.1, from coordinate 2,350,165 downwards.
AGACGTCGGTATTGTTTTTGGATACTGTCATCGTTTGTTGGCTGGGTCCGCCTCTTGTGGGGGCCCAGCAGATTTTATTTTGTTTTATTTGTTTAACAGAAAAAGAACAAAAATAGAAAAAGGACAAAAGAAAAAAAAGAGAGTCAAAGTGGGCTGCCTTTATTTTGTATTGCTTTGTGCGTATAACCTAGGTGAAAAAGGAGAAGCGGCTGAGAGCGTGAAAAACAAGGGAACACCGAGAAGAAAACGCAAGAAAAGAAGAAAAAGGGGCTGCGGCTTGTGGCCCCGATTCGAAGGCCAAACGTTGACGGATTTGGCTCAAATTTCAGTATATTGTTCGTGAGACCAAACTCTACGAGTTGATCGGTTTCATTCGTTGAGATTTGTCTCTGGCTCTCCTATTGCGGTTAGGGTTATCTTGCCCCCTTTTGTGTTATTCCATCTTTGTGGCGAGGAATTGCTCCTGGCATATTGTTATTGAGCTCTAGTGTGTGACTAAAGAGAAATACTTGGTGTATACTGCTATTCTTGGTGATTAGTGGAGTTTTTTGGGTCGTCCGTGGTTTTTCCCGATTCGGGTTTTCCACGTAAATCTTGGTGTTATATTTCTTTATCGTTCCGCTATTATATTCGTTGCTGCGAGGTTATTTTTGCTGGATATAATTATTGGTTGATGTTGGATTGTATTGGAGCAGTGTCGGGGGTTAGTGTTTGATCCTGGATTGGATATATTTGTGCCGAGGTGCTGCCCGTTTTCCCCAACAAAGTGGTATCAGAGCCAGAGTTGAGATTCAAGTATTAGATGGAGAATACGAGTGGCACTATGTTTAACTTAAATACCTCGAATTACTCTATATGGAAGTCTCAGATGGAAGACGTATTATATTGCAAAGATTTGTATGATACGGTCGAAGGCATTAAAGCTAAAGGGGACACGAAAAATAAAGAGTGGGAGCGAATGAATCGGAAGACGGTTGGGTTTATCCGACAATGGATTGATGATAGTGTGTTTCATCATGTTGCTCAAGAAACGAAGGCGGATACTTTGTGGAAGAAATTGCAAGATCTCTATCAGAGGAGAACTCCACAAAATAAAGCTCTTCAAGTGAAAAGACTTGTGAACTTGAGATACAAGGAAGGGAGTAGCATGACGGAGCACTTGAGTGAATTTCAAGATGTTGTAAATCAATTGACAAATCTTGAGATTGACCTTGGTGATGAATTACAATCTTGTTTATTGCTTGGTACACTTCCTGATAGCTGGGACACCTTGGTTGTGGCGTTAAATAATTCTGCTCCTTCTAGTGTGCTTTCTATGAGCATGGTTAAAGAAAGCTTGTTCAATGAAGAAACAAGGAGGAAAAGTTTGAATTATGCTTCCAAATCGGAAGCGCTTGTCGTAGAACATAGAGGCAGAAGTCAGTCAAGAAAATTTCAAAGTAATGACAGGGGCAAGCCAAGAGGAAGATCGAAGTCAAGGCCGAGGAGAAGTGTGAAGTGCTACAACTGTGGCAAAATGGGACATTATGCCAATGAGTGTTGGCAACCGAAGAGAGATAAATCCCATGATAGAAATGGAGATGAAAAGAAAGAAGAAAATCAGCCTACAACAGTAGTTGTAGCTGACGGTGATATTGTGTTCATTTGTGATGACGGTTATGTAAACCTCACATGCCAAGATTCTAGCTGGGTGGTTGATTCTGTAGCGTCTTACCATGTCACTTCACGTCGTGACTTCTTTACATCCTATTGCAGCGGTGATTTCAGTTGTGTTAGGATGGGAAACAGTGGTGTTTCCAAGGTTATTGGCATGAGAGATGTTAATCTGGAGACCGATATGAGATGTACTTTGCTTCTGGAAAATGTGAGACATGTTCCGGATATTCGACTTCACTTGATCTCCCCAGATGCCTTAGATGACGATGGTTATTGTAATTCCTTCTATGATGGCAAATGGAAATTGACTAAAGGCTCTATGGTGATGGCAAAAGGCAAGAAGACATGTGGTCTTTATATCATGCAAGCAAATTTGATGCGACAAGAGGTAAATGCAGTGGAGGATTCCTCAGTTGACTTATGGCATATGAGGCTTGGTCATCTTAGCGAGAAAGGGCTTGAAACTCTTGCTAGGAAGAATCTTCTATCATTAAAGGAGAAAAATCTGACGGAGTGTACTCATTGCCTCACGGGTAAGCAACATCGATTCTCATTTCATAATTCTTCTCCACACATAAAATCTGATGTACTTGATTTAGTTCACACTGATGTTTGCTGCATGGATGTTAAAACACTTGGTGGTGCATTGTATTTTGTTACATTTATTGATGACTGCTCTAGAAAAGTGTGGGCTTTTGCTTTGAAATCAAAAGATCAGGTGCTTGCAGCCTTCAAACAATTTCATATCAGTGTTGAAATGGAGATAGGGAAAAAGCTGAAATGTGTTCGGGCTTACAACGGTGGTGAATATAGAGGACCGTTTAAGCATTACTGCAAGGACTATGGTATCAAGCTTGAGAAGACTGTTCCGAAAACAACACAGCATAATGGAGTAGCAGAGAGAATGAACCGGATGATCAATGATCGGATTTGGTGTATGCTGTCTCATGCGAAATTGCCAAAGCCATTCTGGGGCGAAGCGATGAGAACGGCAGTTGACTTGATCAATCTTTCTCCATCAGTTCCTCTTAAAGGGGATGTTTCGCAAAGATTTTGGAGTGGGAAAGATGTCTCCTATAGTTATCTAAAGGTGTTTGGTTGCCGAGCATTTGTGCATGTTCCAAGAGATGAGAGGTCTAAGCTTGATAACAAGTCTAAACAGTGTACCTTCTTGGGTTATGGACATGAAGAGTTTGGCTACAGATTATGGGATCCAGCTACAAAGAAAGTTATTAGAAGCCGAGATGTGGTATTCTTTGAGCATCAGACCATTGAAGGCATAGACAAGCTAGAGAAGCCAAAGAATGCAGCTCAACACACAGTCAGTTTTAGCTAAAATCCTCCTACCATATTGGGTGAAAATCGCGGGGGAGAAGTGCAGGGAAATCGTGAAGCAGATGAATCCTCACAGAATGTTAATTCTTCAGCCAAGATAGGTGAAATAGTTGAGACAGAACAACCAGTTAAGCAAGAGCAAACAGTTGAGCAAGAAGAAGCAGTCCAACCTCAAGTTAGAAGATCAGAAAGAGAGCGTAGACCTTCACAAAGATATCAGCCACATGAGTATGTGTTACTTACTGATGCAGGAGAGCCTGAAACTTATGAAGAGGTTGTGTCATGGATCAAAAGAATAAGTGGCACGAAGCTATGCAAGATGAGTTCAGGTCTTTGCATGAGAACCATACATTTGAGTTGGTGAAGTTGCCTAAGGGCAAGAGGACACTCACAAATAAGTGGGTGTATAATTTAAAGACAGAAGAAAGCAATTTGAAGCCACGATACAAGGCTAGGCTTGTTGTGAAGGGCTTTCGTCAGAAGAAGGGAATCGACTTTGAAGAGATTTTTTCACCGGTTGTGAAAATGTCTTCTATTAGAGTTGTTCTTGGTTTGGCTGCCAGTTTGAATTTAGAAATCGAACAACTTGATGTAAAGACAGCTTTTCTTCATGGAGACCTAGAAGAAGAAATATACATGGAGCAACCGAAAGGTTTTAAAGTTAAAGGCAAGGAGCATCTTGTATGTAGATTGAGAAAAAGTCTATATGGTCTCAAGCAAGCGCCAAGACAGTGGTACTTGAAGTTTGATTCATTTATGGAAGCTCATGGATATGACAAGACCATTTCAGATTCTTGTGTCTTTATGAAAATATTTTCAGATGATGATTTTATTATCCTCCTACTTTATGTGGATGATATGTTGACAGTTGGGCATGATGCTAACAAAATCAAGAGCTTGAAAAGTGAGTTGAGTAAGGCTTTTGCGATGAAGGATCTGGGGTTAGCTAAGCAAATCCTTGGCATGAGAATTACTCGTGATAGGAAGAATAGAAAACTATGGCTATCTCAGGAGAAGTATATTGAAAAGGTGCTTGAAAGATTCAACATGAGCACATGTAAACTGGTAAGTACTCCACTTGCTGGTCACTTTAAATTGAGAAGCAATGAATGTCCTACGAGTGAGAAAGAGAAGGAAGAGATGATGAAAGTTCCTTATGCATCAGCCGTAGGTAGTTTGATGTATGCCATGGTTTGTACAAGACCGGATAATGCTCATGCCGTTGGCGTTGTGAGTAGGTTTCTCTCAAATCCAGGTAAAGAGCATTGGAACGCTGTGAAATGGATTTTTCGGTATCTTAGAGGCACTTCCAGATATGGAAAGCCTGAGTTAAGTGGGTATTCAGATTCTGATTATGCCGGTGATAGTGATTCCAGAAAGTCTACATTGGCTTATATGATGACCTTTGCAAGGGGAGCAGTTTCATGGAAATCGAGATTGCAAAAATGCATTGCTTTGTCTACGAATGAAGCGGAATATATAGCAATCACCGAAGGAGGCAAGGAACTCTTGTGGATGCAAAAATTCTTACAAGAGTTAGGTTTGAAGCAAGAAAAGTTTGTTCTATTTTGTGATAGCATGAGTGCTATTTATCTTAGCAAGAATCCAGTGTTGCATTCAAGATCGAAGCATATCGATGTGAAGTATCATTGGGCTCGAGAGAAGTTAGAAGAGAAATCTTTTCTTCTTGAGAAAATCCGTACCGACGACAACGGATCCGACATGATGACCAAAGCCTTGCCCATTGTGAAACTTGACTCTTGTAGAAGCAAAGCCGGCATGATGAAACTCCCCACATGAGGCGGAGGGGGAGATTTGTTGGCTGGGTTCGCCTCTCGTGGGGCCCAGCAGATTTTATTTTGTTTTATTTGTTTAACAGAAAAAGAACAAAAATAGAAAAAGGACAAAAGAAAAAAAAAAGAGTCAAAGTGGGCTGCCTTTATTTTGTATTGCTTTGTGCGTATAACCTGGGTGAAAAAGGAGAAGCTGCTGAGAGCGTGAAAAACAGGGGAACACCGAGAAGAAAACGCAAGAAAAGAAGAAAAAGGGGATGCGGCTTGTGGTCCCGATTCGAAGGCCAAACGTTGACGGATTTGGCTCAAATTTCAGTATATTGTTCGTGAGACCAAACTCTAAGAGTTGATCGGTTTCATTCGTTGAGATTTGTCTCCGACTCTCCTATTGCGGTTAGGGTTATCTTGCCCCCTTTTGTGTTATTCCACCTTTGTGGTGAGGAATTGCTACTGGCATATTGTTGTTGAGCTCTAGTGTGTGACTAGAGAGAAATACTTGGTGTATACTGCTATTCTTGGTGATTAGTGGAGTTTTTTGGGTCGTCTGTGGTTTTTCCCGATTCGGGTTTTTCACGTAAATCTTGGTGTTATATTTCTTTATCGTTCCGCTATTATATTCATTGCTGCGAGGTTATTTTTGCTGGATATAATTATTGGTTGATGTTGGATTGTATTGGAGTAGTGTCGGGGGTTAGTGTTTGATCCTGGATTGGCCATATTTGTGCCGAGGTGCTGCCCGTTTTCCCCAACACCGTTTATGATTTGTTGAATTTGCACCACATAGCAATCCACCTCACCAGGAGAAAGGACTCCGACCACCTATTCCATCAGCCCTGCACACCTTGAATGTATTCACTTGAGGTATTATTCGATTTGAATAGTCTCATACCGCACCTCATGTTTTTGTCTTTTGTCGCACAAATGAACACATTTTCATAAGGTCATCCATCTTGATAATGCTGTCACATGACTATAACCACGCTTAACAGGAATTCTACTTGTCAAGCTTGCATCTTAGAAAGATAGTTGTTACCCATCTTCAATAGCCACCCACTGGATCTCTCTCTCTCTCTCTCTCTCTCTCTCTCTCTCTCTCTCTCTCTCAAGCTTGTTAGTAACTTTCTTCCACGCGACTTGATAAAAGAAAGAACACTTTTAACCGTCTTTTTATCTTGCTTTCGTTACGGTTTCATGTCACTCTTCCTCGTTCCCATTTCTGCATGCGGTACTTTATGAGGAATATAATAGATAGTGGATATTCCTAAATTTTAATAACGTTACCGTATTGTAGATAAACATTACAATAAGACAATTATGATTATGACAGAAGTAGAGATAATCTTTGGACGGGAACTAATTTGGGGTTGACCTAAAAAAATTTCACCCAGGTCTGTCCATCATAAAGTTTTACGTCTATAAAACTTCGATTGGAACGGAGCCAACACGTGTAACATGATAGATTCTCATTCCATGACTCACGAGGAGGAACGAGGCCCACGAAGACTTAAAAAAGTAGGTCAAGGACTTGTCCGTGAAGAAACGACAGCTTATCAAGATTGACGGCATTTTGTCCAATGCGGATATCCCCGGAACTCGAACAATTCGAAGCACATGCTCAAGTACTGACTTTAATGTGCATCGACGGGCTCTGGAGCTAATTAAGGCTTTGATTGATGAGTCTCTTTTATCAGACCTTTCGACATCGTCATCCTTTGATTGTGTCCGACTAGATCACTGGATTTCACTCCCGATGGCTTTGCATCGTCTTCCGTTCTAGTTCATGTCTTAGGTCTGCATGAGGAAAAGATCGAGCTAGTTTGGAAAATATGCACATCATCAATAACAGGTTCCCTTTCACTTGTGGAAATAAATTTCGTTTCCAACTTTAGCACTTTCGTTTCCAAAAGGCTCACAAGTCTACTCAGTCCATGATCTCAAGCCGGCTGCGGCAGGACGGGCGGCAGAGGTGAGGGGCCCTCAGTTGGGAAGCCGGACCTTGCCTGTGGTCATCGAGGGTCAGGTGGCCCTCGCCGATCTTAGAAAAAAATATAATATTTTCCATGGATGGAGTTTTTCATTAGGAAGGTCACGCTCGTCTCTCTTAATTTGCATCTTTGATAGATCCTCAAGACAGAATTTTCAAGAATGATCCAGCTCGATTACTAGCCGTTGTGATGATGATGTAATATATCAATTAAATCATCTATCAATATATCTTTTGATATTCTGGTTGTTGTGCATGAAATTCTTCTCTCAGAGCTTGAGCATAATTTCAACGTCTAAGCTCTACACAGTATTTGAGTCCCTCAAAACAACGTTTTGAGTCCCTTTTTGCTAAATTCAATCCTATATATCCCCACATCTTTGAAAAATCCCGGTAAATTTGTGATAAATTTATCCAAAATTAATTTTTTTTACTATAAAAAACTTTAAATTGGTACAGTTATGATAAATTTACCTTCCGTTAGTATTCGTTAAATTAGGTTAATACCGCAAGTAATCTAATTTAACGGATACTAACGTCGCACATTGCACTTAGGCGGCGCGGAACCGGCATGGAGAACGCCATGGGTCTGTACGCAGGTATTGCATCAATCTGCATTAGTCAACACAGTCCACGTTGAAAGCATCTCTAGTTGGGGCATTTTGTCCGACATGTCGATCTCACCTTCTTTCACATTACCATCGTTCGCTCCAGAAAGAATAATGACATTACTAGCTTTTAAATTTTTGTTCGATATACGGTGCAATTCCCGAGCTTTCAACTGATTTTGTCGGATCCCAATACTGTTTTGATGAACCGACATGGGACACCTATTCAATGAAACCTACATTAAATCGAGCGTACTAAAGACGATAATCACTCTGTAAAGGGAGACCAAGCCGGTCGATGTACACCATCGAATGGTCAACCACGTAAAAAGAAAGTAAAACTGAGATGAATCCTGAAGATTGTAACTGCTTTATAAAGATCGTAAGAGCGGAGACAAGAATCTGGAAACCGAATAGGTTCCGTGCAGGTCCGATCCCAAGTTCCGGGTTCCACTCTGGAATCATGCTTACCCTTAAAGTTGGATATTAATTATACATGCCAAGGGTGGGATAACATTACAACTTAAAATATAAGTTGGAGAGCTTCTTATCAAGATGCATTCATTAAAAAGTTAAAGACTTATCAATTTCTTCCAGGAACGTCCCATTGCAGAATATTCATCTCTGAATCAAGACCAAACGATCGAGCTAAACTTCACCAAAGGATGACCACAATCGCGAGATTATCAGAAAATGGGAACGAATCCAACGACCTCTCATGAATCATGAATATCATCTGTCAAAAGAAGCAAGTGAATGGGAGTAATCTGCAAGCCCAAGACCTATTTCGGAAGGGTTCGCGTCTGTTCGCTTGCTTTTATAACTGTTAAATTGAAGGGTTCTTTAATTCAATCATTCATTCATTTGTTTACCCTCTCCCTCTGATTCAAAAGCATCTCCTTCAAAAAATCCTGGGCTTAGCATCGCAAAGGATTAAGCAAGGGCACCCCTCTTGTGCTCCACGGAAGGGAAATGAGCGTGGATTGGGTTGGACTTCATTGGTTAAAAGAGACTGAAATTTCGTATCCATCATATAATTAAAAGAGATTCCGATTCAAAATCAAATTACTTGGAACGAAAATCCATATGTCGACAAAAAGACCTGAGCCGGATGGGAAGACTCACGAATCGACCCATTTGCACCAATTTGCTTGACATGTCAATTACAAAGAAGACTTGGTGATTTGAGTCTCATCGTTCTGTACCACTTACTCATTATCTCCTAAGGCGCCCGATAAACTGATTGAAACATGAAAATATTTTGTCTTTGCAAATATATATAGCCAATCACAAAACAATGTGTAGACCTGCACCATCTCACCTCCCAAAAAAGCATTTGTCCCCAAAAATCATGGCTTCTTCCTTTCTGCTATCCGCCCAGTCTCCTTTAGTTGTCTTCTTCTTCTTCTTCTCGCTTTTCTTGGTTGGCACCACTTCATTTCATGGTGCAGGCGTTTCTGCTTCCTCTGCTTCGTTTTCCGCTACCAATGCGACTGAGAATAAGGATGAAGCGGAGGCTCTCCTGAACTGGAAATCCACTCTTGACAACCGTAGCCAATCTCTCCTCTCTTCATGGCACGGCAACAACCCTTGCCGCTTTACCGGTGTCACTTGCAACGACCACGGAGCCATCACCCATCTGAATCTTTCCGATCTCGGTTTGGGAGGAACTCTAGACGACCTCGACTTCTCGCGCTTAACCAGTGTGGTCAGCTTTGACCTTTTCAACAACTCGATCTATGGCTCCATTCCCTCGAGTATCGGTAACCTTTCCAAGCTCAACTATCTTGATCTTTGCCTCAATGAACTGTCCGGGGACATTCCCGCAAGTATAGGCAAGCTGGGTAGTCTTCATTATTTGTCCCTATGTGCAAATCAACTTTCTGGGCTCATTCCTCCTTTCCTTGGAAAATTAGGCAATTTAACCGTATTACAGATTTTTAATAATAACTTTTCTGGTCCCATTCCTAGAGAGATTAGTGACTTGAGGAATTTGGAGACTCTTATCTTGAGCAAAAATGGACTTTCCGGACCCATACCTCTAGAAATATGCTACTTGAGGAGCTTGAAGTTTCTTAGTTTATGGGGAAATAGATTGTCAGGATCAATTCCTTTGGAAATAGAGCGGCTCACTTCTCTTATTGAACTTGACCTATCAAACAACAATCTCATTGGCTCAATTCCCCGTTCCATCGAAAACTTGACAAGTTTATCATATCTTGGCCTCAATGAAAATGAAATCTCGGGCTCGATTCCTCAAGAAATCGGGCGGTTGATATCTCTGGAAAGGTTATATTTGTTTGGAAATGATTTGGGGGGTCCAGTACCTACATCAGTTGGAAGCCTGGCAAATCTAAAGGCATTACAACTCGGTGATAACAAATTAATTGGTTCCTTGCCTTCTGAATTAAATAACTTAACCCGTTTGCGTGATTTGGAACTATATCGTAATGAACTAGAGGGAGAATTGCCAGAAGATGTATGCCTAGGAAGGCCATTGGACCATTTCGCCACCTCCAATAATCATTTCACGGGTCCCATCCCAAGAAGCTTAGCGAACTGTAGCACATTAATCAGATTGAGGCTAGAAGGAAACCAACTTACTGGAAACATAACAAAAGCTTTTGGAATATATCCACATCTAGAGTATATGGACTTGAGCCACAATCGTTTGAATGGGGAAATTTCTTGGAAATGGGAGCGTTCTCATAATTTGACGAGCTTCAAGATATCAAACAACAACATTTCGGGTGAGATACCCGCAATATTTGGAAGGATGGCTCGGTTACAAGAATTGGACATTTCTTCAAATAATTTAAGTGGAGAGATTCCAAGGGAAATTGGAAGCTTGTTGATGTTGTTGAAACTTGATCTAAGCAGCAATGGGATCACGGGAAATGTCCCAATTGAGATAGGACTTTTATCCAAGTTGACATATCTGAACTTGGCATCAAACGATTTGAGTGGAATGATTCCAGCGCAACTTGGCTCATGCATGGGCTTGTTGAGCTTGAACTTGAGCAGAAACCAGTTTTGGAGAAGCATTCCTCCTGAAATAGGAAATGCACAGTTCCTTGAGGTTCTCGACTTGAGTCGTAATTTGTTGACAGGAAACATACCAGGAGTACTTGGACAGTTGAGAATGCTGCAAGTTCTAAATATCTCCCACAACAACCTTTCCGGTTCTATTCCACATACTTTTGATAATATGCTAGCCTTGACTTCCATCAATATATCCTACAATAACCTAGATGGTCCTCTCCCAAACGTCAAAGCTTTCAATGAGGCTCCATTTGAGGCAATTCAACATAACAAAGGGCTCTGTGGTAATGTTGTTGGTTTACCCAAATGCAATTTCACCGGGAGCAAGAAACACAATCGATGCTTTGGAGTTCGGATCTGGATTATCCTCATTCTCTCTTTCTTGGGGTTTCTTCTTCTCTCTGGCACCTTGATCGTTCTTGTGCTCGTCAATCATCATCAAAGAAGGAGAATCAGGAGAGAGAACAATGAGCAGTCAAATGGTTTGGATTTCATGGGTATTAGGAGGTATGATGGCAAAGTTTTGTATGACCGAATTATCGAGGCCACGGAAGGATTTGACTCCAAGTACTATGTGGGTGAAGGAGCATATGGAGTTGTTTATAAAGCCAATATATTAGAAGGTCAAACGTTTGCTGTCAAGAAAACCTTGTCATCTCAGGAAGATAGTGAGGTCATTGATATGATATCATTTGAAAGGGAAATTGAAGCCTTAACAAATATACGCCATCGCAACATCGTGAAATTTTATGGGTTTTGCTCTCACGCCAAACGCTGTTTTTTGGTATATGAGTACATGGAAAGAGGAAGCTTGAAGTCTACTTTGAATGATGATGAAAGAGCAACAGAATTTCAATGGGGCAAGAGGGTAAACGTGGTCCGGGGAGTTGCGGATGCATTGTCCTATATGCATCACGAATGTTCACCTCCATTGATTCATCGAGACTTGACTAGTAACAACATTCTATTGGACTGCGATTATGAGGCTCGTGTTTCCGATTTTGGCACTGCAAGGATGTTGCGCCCAGATTCATCAAATTGGACTATCATTGCTGGGACCATCGGGTATATTGCCCCAGGTAATTCGTAATCTTTTTCCAATTTCGATGGGCATTTAGTGTCAGACATCCCTTCTATAATTGAACTTTCAAGCTTGGTGTTAATCAGCCAGCTTTCCGATTTCCCTAATAAAAAAGAATTGGCAAATGAGGAAAAACACCGCAGTTGATCCATTTCAAGGATATTAAGTTCAGATTCCCTAGATGATGCTAAGCGTCAAATAAAATAAAATCCTTTGAACTTCGCGAAAGCCTAAATTCCCACGCTCAAATCAGATTTGTACGTGTAGAAATCTGTACTTTTAATGGTCACGTCATGGGAAGCAATGTTGTCAACTGAATTCTGCTTGTGATCGAGGTTATAATAGAATAAGATTTCTCCACTTGCAGAGCTAGCTTATTCAACAATTCCTACCGAAAAGTGCGACGTGTATAGCTTTGGAATTGTCGCATTAGAGACTATCATGGGAAAGCATCCAGGAGATCATGTCTCTCAGGAATGTTCATCGTCTACCCAATCGGAGTCGTCGATGATGTTGAAGGATGTGCTCGATCAACGTCTCTCGCCTTCTAGAATTCATCATCGAGATGCACAAGATGTGGTCTTGATTGCCAAGCTAGCGTTCGCATGCTTGCAAGCCAATCCACGGCTTCGACCCAGCATGAGACAAGTCTCACGTGAGCTTCGTGTGCAAGTACCCTTGGAAATGCCACTCTCTGCAGTTAGCTTAGAGCAACTTCGTGATCTCAGTGTCAGGAAATTTGGAGCATTCACAGGAGATTGTAAGTTTTGAATCTAGTTTTCAAGTGTTATTCTGTTTGGTTTATTATGATGATGATCATCAGCTTTAATATCTTCTTAGTTCTCACTCATCCTCAACCATGTGACTTGTGATTTCCACTGCAGAGCCAGATTCTCTTTCAACGTTGCAAGAACCATGGCACCAGAAATAATTGAAATAATTATTAGAAGGCTTCTGGGGAGATCTCATTACGATTATTTCGGAACTTTTGCAGAGCAATCAAGATGTGAATTTGCCTTCTTTTAATCGAGATGTGAAGCACGTATACTTTTTGCTTCTGGAAGAGACAATTATTGTACTAGTTCTCTATGTAATTTTATCAAAGCCCAGAGTCATAATTGAACTTTCAATTAGTTCAACTAAATCACTTTTGATTCATGTGCAATAACATCCCAAAACTTTTAATTGGTTGAATTTCATACCCCAATTGGATGCACCTAATTTCCACATTTAATAAACATGATGGGACTTCTCCAAACTTGAATTCCGTGTCAATAGCTCCTGCCAATTGATAATAAGTAGTTTGTGAACTTATTTGAATTTTATAATTTGTTCATTTTACTCACTTGTGATTAATAATGCAATGTCTTCCTAAAATTTTCAGTTGGTCCAATTAAATCCCTAATATATATACTTTTTAACATGTTTGTTGCCGTGAAATTTTTCAGTTTGTGATAATGTTATGACCAATTCCTGACAGAAAATCCATAGATCAGCTCACAAACGGCACTAATCTCTCATGTATAGATGTGCAGCTGTGAAATTTTTCACCCTGAATTCCAAGTGACCAAGTCAAACTATCAACACCTCCGTATCACAAGCAAATACCGCTGGCAGGCTAAAAGACCATCAACACAGAAACAGAACCGAGCACAAACGCGCAATCATGCAGATCTAGGGAAGAACAAAAGCCATCGACTAGAAGTTCCCATGAAAAAACATGGCAAGCGGTCTGAAAATAAGAGAATTCACATAGATTTCATCGCATACTTACAGATCTATCGGATCGGCCAGCCAAAAGGCTTAAATCAACCAAGAAAGAGGCGAATTATTCCAGAAGAGGGGAAAACAGAAGGAACACCGAGACAACGAAACCCTAGCCCCCCTTTAGCACTCCGCAGCGAAATCGAAACCGATTATACGAACTCAAAGCTGAAACACAATAAGAGAGACTGAGCAGGAAGGAGAATCGATCAAACCCGAGACGCAGATTCGGAGAAGGCTGCTAACGAACGTAGACGCGTACCAGACTTGATTGGGTTCGTGGAAAATGTGGACGACGTTTCTTAAAGAGATTTATTTCGAGGTCAAGGAAAGCAGGAGTGAGGCGACTTCGCCAGAGGAGGACACGTGGGAGAAGGTGATTGGACATCGAGGTAGCCCGTGGGGAGGTTTTTATTATTTATCTTTTCTCCATTTTTCCTTTCCGGGTGAACGTGAATTTCCCGTTTTGCCCCTTGAGCCGGCTCTTACCGTTTGCTCGCGTGTGGATTGCCTGCTTTGCCAATTACTGTTAAAGAAAGCACATAGAGTTGAGAAATATGATGAAATTACTTGGGTGCCCACAGAATTGCCCTAGGCGGTAATCAGCTCATCAAGAAGCACCTCGAAGTTTCTGGTCTTTGCAAGTCCTTAATTAGCTCCCTCTTTTTATGACGTCATATTTGTCGAATCATTTAAGAACTGATTCAACTATTCAAGCGATCGGAACTTCAACAAACGGTAAATTTCGGGGATACTTGGATACCAAGTATCTTTATTCGGGATGTCATTTCTCTTTAATAGCAATTCAAGCATTGATATCCCGATTATATTCCGAGAGTGTCGTGTCGACGATCAGATATAAGTTTCAGATCTCGGCCAAAAAAATAATAATAAAGTTGGACAAATTACCTTATTTTTATGCTATGGATGCTAGATTTGTAGCATAACAGACTCCAATTAACAAGATATTCCTGCGAGAACCATAACGTGGAAAGAAGTACAATGAAGTTGGCAAACTAAAGCTTGTGCACAGAAAAGAGAACCATTTTGCCAATTGGTAGCAAATTATATGTCCTCAATCCTCAATTATTCACTGAACTTTTTTTGTCTGGTCCCTCTCGTGGCCTTATAATGTTCAATGAGTGAAGAGGATGGGCCGACCAGCTAGGCATCCATCGGTTTCGTTGGACCACTCTAGACGTGCACGGTTCGACGGAACCGCCGGTTCCGGTTCAGGAACCGGCGGTTTCGGTTCCGGTTCCGGGCCGGTTCCGGTTCCGGTTCCGGGCCGGTTCCGGTTCCGGTTCGGTACCGGACGGTTCCGGGCCGGTTCCGGTTCCGGAACCAATTTTATAATAAAATAAATTAATGAATTATTAATTAAAATTTATAATCAAATTGTATATTGTAAAAAAAAAAATGAGGAATGGGCTTGAACTTAATGAATTATCATTAAGCGCCTACATATCTTCTTGGGGATAGAAGAATCAAAGCCCATGTAGTTCTCTTACCTTTGGTAACCCCAACTTACCTTATCCTCAATCGTCGCTATCTGTTGTTGTGGTGGCGGTGGTATCTCCACAATCATCACTGAAGAAGTCGTGTTCTCGATCCAACTCTTGTTGTCGAAACTTAGCCCTTGTCCAATCATCGACGCAAGCTTGAAACTCCACACTTTCTGGATTTAATCTTGAACGACGAGAGTCTAAAATTAATCCTCCAGCACTAAATGCTTGTTCAACTGCCACTGTCGAAAAAGGTGTCGCTAATATTTGTCTTGCAATGAGGGAGAGAACTGGATATTGAATTGAATGGTTCTTCCACCACTCAAGAATCTTGAAATCTGCTGCGTTGTGTTCGGAATCACTAAACTCAAAACAAATTGTTAAATAGTTTTCTAATTCGGAAATACTACCTGTTGTCCCTTTTTGTTTTTTTTTGTCTACTCATGAACCTTTTATACCCTCTACTAAGTGAAATACTTGTATTGCTTTGTGAGACACTAGGCTGGACAGATTCACATCCACTATCACCTAAACCATATTTATTACAAAATTCATTATATAATTCTACTATAACTTTTTTAACATCTACTTGTATACTATGAATATCTATTACTTCATTCAAATGTAAACATTCATAATAATAATCATTCAAATGATCTAATAAACCATCTAATTTAGTACGTGGATCGAAAACAATACCAACTAAATAGACAAAAGGAATGTTCAAGTAATAATGCAACCATTTTTCTCGCATTACTAAAATACTCGAAGCTAATTCAGTATCATTTTCACATTCATTAAAAATACCAGCAATGTTAATACACTCTATTAAAAATAAATGCGTAGTAGGATAATAAATACCAGATAAAATATTAGTAGCATCATTAAAAACCTTCAAAAAAATCTAAATTTTTTTTGCAAACTTCCCAATGTTGCGGGAGCAAAGCAATGTCGGAACATTATTCGAAATAAAGGAACATAATAAATCTTTGTAATCAAAAGTTTGTAAAAGCATCTCGTAGGTAGAATTCCAACGAGTCGGAATATCTTTTGGAAACCTTCTTGCCATTCTCCCATTTTTTTTTACAATATTTTCCCCACTCTTTCATAAGATGGGGACGACTCCACAAATATCTAATTGCATTATTTATTGGCTGAAGAGATGGTGCAAGAACTCGTAAACCATCTTGAACACATAAATTTAAAACATGGCAAGCACATCTAATGTGAAAAAATTGTCCGCCAAAAGAGGGTTTACAAAGTTTTTCTAACTCAGGAATGGAAGCAGTATTTGCGGCGGCATTATCAAAACCAACTGAAAAAATTTTATCAATCAAATTAAATTCTTCTAAAACTTGCCTAATTAGTCTATAAATATTATGGGTCGTATGCCTTTCAGGAAAAACTCGAAATGCAAGAAGTCTTTTTTGAATAGCCCAATCATCACCTACCCAATGGCACGTGATACCCATATAAGAATTAATATTCCAAGAATCAGTCCAAATATCACTACCTATATGTACACGTCCATTGAATTCTTTAAAAAATCTTAACAATTTCTTTTTTTGTTTTTTATAAACATGTTCAAGTTCGCGTTTAAGAGTATTTCTCGAAACAGATGGCGCTTGCGGAGCTAACGCAGTGTTTACCAAATATCTAAAATTAGGATTTTCACCAGTATTAAACGGAGCATGCTCAAGGGCAACATATTCAGCTAATGTTTCTTTGTAAAGTGCAGTAGTGAAATGAAATAAAGGATGAACGTTAGGATTGACAAACCCAGGAATTTGTTGTTGGCTAGTGTCGATCCCCGCTTGCGTTGGATGTTTTTTCGTCACATGCCGACGAAATGTTCCATAGCCATCTCCTTTACCAAGCTTGTATGTCTGCGGACAATAATTACAGCTTATATCAAACTTGCCTTCATTTTCATTCCACACTTTGTTAAAGTGTAGCCATAAATCGGATTCTCGGCTCTTTCGTCCCGGCTCCTTCGCTACCGACGATTCTTCGACACCACGAGGACGAAGACTTTCTTGCGTTGGGGCGTGCTCGACGTTGGGATTGGAAGCATCGTCGTCTTCCCAACATGCGTATTCACGAGGATCATATTCATGAACGGGATAATCGGATTCTCCCATCTCGATCGGCATCGAGTTCTTTCCCTTTCTAGTATTTCTGCTTCCACTTGCCATTTTTTGAGAAAATTGATCGAAAATTGAGACCAAATTTAGAGAGAATAGCAGATTGAGAGAATTTGAGAGATTGTAAGAATTTGAGAGTATTAGAGAGAATTGAGAGAAATTGTGAGAAAAATACATAAGGATTGACATGTATTTATAGAGTTTTTTTTTTTGTTTTTTTTTTTATTTTTTTTTTAATTTTTGGCCTTCGGGCCGTTGGCTCTCTCCCCCAAACGGCCGTCAGTGACGGCCGTTTGGGGGGAAAGAGCCGTTGGCTCTTTCCCCAAAAGAGGGGCCCTGTCCCCTGAATTTCAGGGGACAGGGCCCATTCATTTGGGTGGGGAAAGAGCCGTTCGGCTCTTTCCCCAAAAGAGGGGCCCTGTCCCCTGAAATTTTCAGGGGCCGGGGCCCATTTTTTTTAAAAAAAAAAAACGGTTTGGAACCGGCCCGGAACCGCCGGTTCCGGGCCGGTTCCGAAAAAAAAAGAAACCGGAACCGGCCCGTGAAGGTCCGGTTCCGGTTCGGAACCGCGGACCGGGTCAACGGGCCGGTTCCGGGTCCGGTTCCAATTTGGCCATGTCTAGACCACTCGGTATTGATTTTGGTCCTCTCACTTACAGATGATGAATTTATGGCGCTAATATTTTCATCTAACACTTTTTTTTATGTTTTAGTCTTGATATTTCCGTTAAACGATTTCCACTGTAACTTGTCTCAAATCTATCGTAAAATAATTTGTTGTTTGACTTTGGATAATCTACCTTTTTCATATATCAATAGGATATTGTGCGACGACTGCGGATCCGTTACCTGTTTTGACCTTCTAAATAGCATCGACACCAATACGCGATATGCGACACAACAAAAAATGACACGCCAACATGTCATTCTAAAAAAAATAGAGAATTTCGATATGTTGGGACATGTTTTGTATTAAATATATATTTTCATATATACATGATAAATTATTTAAGCGGTGAGTTTCTTCTTGTTGTTGTTCTTTTTCTGTTATATCATGATTAGTTTTTTTTTTTTTTGCTGGCTGAGTATATTAATTTTGGTTGGCTGGGCATATGATTTAAAGTATATATATTTTTGATAAATTTATATTTTGATATCTGATTTATTGAAAATGCTTAGAATTGACCCGTGTGTGTCAAAATGGCATGCCCAGATGTTGGACTCGAATGTCATCGTGTCTGGAGAACTGACAATTGGTTGGTCGCATGTCGGAGTGTGTTGGGTGAGTGTTGGACACGACAAATAAACTTCTAGAGAGTGTCGATGCTTCATAGTTGGTCTTTCGGATCTTGGTTTAAGAGTTGACTTTATATGGTCTTGACTTAACCCTCTTAACCAATGACGTTAGCCTCAAAAATTGGCAACAACTTGATGAATGGTTCCAGCCTTCCAGGATCCATTCCTCCTCTTTGCGAATTAGGCAACTTAACGAAATTGAGCACACGAACAGTATGACCTTTCTCATCATCCCTTTCTCAATTGAATTCAACCACTTCAGATGTTTTCAAAGCGTCCAATTGAGTTCAAGGATGCACACCTGTAGTCACAACCGGGTCAGACCTCAAAATGACATCGACGCGCCGGCTCGATGTTCAAATTCCGGATATTATACTTGCACAGTATAGATGCCATGAAAGACCCATCCATAATTCGCACCAAAAACGTGAAGAGTCCTAGCATCTCTTGGTCAAGTAGGGATACTTGTTTAAGAATTAGAACTCTCTTCACCAACATCAACACGGTAATTAAATTACGTGTTTAATTTATTTGCGTAAACCCATTTCTCCTGCAGATCTGATCAAATGAACTCCAATGTTATTGTATCCTATCTTGTTGGCATGTGTTAGAATATGTCTCGAATTTGAGCTCGGAGCGAAAATCTGAATTTCGAAATCGATATATCTTGATCTTGAAATTAAAGATAATATTTATTTTGAATATTCGGAAATCAAACCTTACTAGAAGTTTGGCCAGCGAAATTGGAAAGTGCATTATGGTGTTTTTTGAATCTTGGACTCGGTCAACATGGGGGAATAAAAGATACAGATATCTTTTTGCAGAAGTTACACTTTCTTATTTGATATATCCAAAAGCAAGTCAGGGAGTGCATGAGGATAGGGTCTTGACTTTCTTTCCTCTTGTGGCAGAGTGCATATATATAAGAATATATATACTTGTGAAGATAAGGCGTGGGTTGCAGTGGTTTGGCCATACGTAACCTTGAAGCGCCGAGACTATTCGAGTGCTTGATGGGCCCACCTTGCAAAAGGGTATTGAAGCGCCGTTGTGTTTATGAGTGCTTGCCGGTGGAAGTCTTGAAGCGTCGTTTTTCTTTTACGAGTGCGTGATGTGCCCACCTTGCAAAAGGGTATTGAAGCGCCGTTGTGTTGACGAGTGCTTGGCGGTGGAAGTCTTGAAGCGTCGTTTTTCTTTTACGAATGCTTGTTTTTTAGACTTCGATTTGTTCGCAGAATTACATCAAAAATTCGAGTGTCGAAGCTTATTAAGTCTTGAGGTTAGATTTATGTTTTAATTCCGTTGTGAGATTGAGAGATTATTTCGCTAGGAATTGAAGGCTAAACATTGTGTGCGTTCTTGGATGTAATTGAAGTTAGGAAACACCAAGAGTGTGTTTGTGTAACTAGAGTGCGGTTTGTAATCTCTGTATATTGCTCGTTTTATAGTGGAATTCGTTGCTGCTTTCCCCGTGGACGTAGGTCTCTAAGCCCGAACCACGTACATCTGGTGTTCGATTTACTTTATTCGTTCTGTCTATTTTATCGTTCGATCGCTTGTTCCGCGCAACAATTGGTATCAGAGCTAGGCTTGTTTGAGTTGAAGCGAATCGATGGCGACAGAAGAAGCTAAAGTGAAAATTGACATATTTGAGGGGAAGGACTTTGGTTTCTGAAAGATGCAGATAGGAGATTATTTTGTATCATATGAAACTGCATGCACCCTTGTTTGGGGAGAAGCCAGATACAATGAAGCAAGCTGACTGGGAATTGCTGGATAGACGATCAATGGGTGTTATTCGGCTGACGTTGGCTCGTAACGTCGCGTTTAACATCGTTAAAGAGAAGATCACTGTGAGTTTGATGAAAGCCTTGTCGGACATGTACCAAAAGCCCTCTACGATCAACAAGGTCTATTTGATGCGACGTCTGTTTAATTTGAAGATGAGTGAAGGTGCGTCAGTTGCTGATCATATCAATGAATTCAATGTGATAGTTAGTCAATTGAGTTCAGTTGATATTGACTTTGAAGATGAGGTATGGGCTTTGATTCTATTATCCTCAATGCCTAATAGTTGGAATACTACTGTTACTGCCGTTAGTAATTCCTCTAGGTCGATAAGTTTGACGTTTGATGGGATTCAAGATTTAATTCTGAGTGAGGATATTCGTAAAAGAGAATCTGGCGAATCTGTATTTGCTGCTTTAGTAGGTGAAAGAGGAGGAGCTATTACTTGTGTTAGCAGAAGTAGTATGAACAAGAATAGACACAGTCAGTCTAGGACTGGCGGTGATGTCTGTTGGAACTATGGCAAGAGAGGGCAACTTGGAAAAAATTGTTTTAAGTTGAAAAACGAATGGGCTAAGGGAATTGGAGTTGAATCTGTAGATGGTGTTGCAGTTGTAGCTGAAAATTCTGATGGTGTCGATAGTGTCTTGTTTGTCACTGAGAATTCTTCGTTTGGCGGATGGATTATGATTTCTGGTTGTTCATTTCATGCTACACCAAACAAGAACTGGTTTGCTACTTATCAGTGCACAGATAGCGGTAAAGTGCAGTTGGGAAACAACGCTGAATGCGATGTTGTGGGTATTGGTGATGTTAAATCAGAATGCATGATGGTATTGTGAAAACATTGACTGGAGTAAGACTTGTTCCAGAATTGAAGAAGAACTTAATTTCCTTGGGTGCTATAGATTCAGCTGGATGCAGTTATTCTTCACGAGGTGGAGTCTTGAAGATTGTTCGAGGTGCCTTGGTGATAATGAAGGGAATCAAACATGGTTTCCTGTATGAACTTCAAGGTGCGACATTGATAAGTTTCGCTCCTAAGACGTCGACATCTGTTCGAGAGTCAAACGGCTACTCGAGGAAGGCCTGGGTGATTGTGCTGATGCACAAGTTTGATGCTATTGTCAGGAATACGCGGTTGAGAGCTTTGATTGAAATGGACACTGGTAAGTTGATCAAGCATGTGCGAACTGACAGTAGCATGGAGTCCTGCTCGAAGCTGGTAAATAAATTATGCATGACAAATGGCATAGTGAAACACCGCACTAGTGCTAGTAAATCACAACAGTTTGCAGAATTGATGAGCGGAACGTTACTAGAGACGGCCCGTCAAAAGATATCTAGTACTGGTATGGCTAGGAAAATTTCGGTGGATGCGCTTAGTATGGCGAGCTACCTAGTGAATAGATCACCATAGACTGCGATTTGATATCGGACTCTCAAAGAAGTGTGGTCAGGTAATGTTGCTGGTAATTCTATTTTTAAAATGTTTAGTTGCCCGTGTTATTATCGAGTAAGTAATGGCAAACTCGATGTGAGGGCAAGGTGCATATTCCATGGCTATGCACGAGCTGAGTGTGGCTATCAGTTGTGGTGCCCCGATATAGATTCACTTGTTTGCAGTAGAGAAATTACCTTTGACGAGTCTCTAGTACTTCAGACTAAGAGTGATTATAGCAGTGTTCATACGGATCTGGACGGTGTTCAGCTTGAGGTAGAGTTGCAACTAGAAACTCATGAGGTAGCAAATACTAGTGTGGTAATCGACACATATGGTGCTTATAGCGAAGTTGAGCATGTAGAGCCACAGTTGCTGTAACTGCTGATATTGACAAGGTACGTATTCGATCTCCTGACAGATATGTATGCAACGATGATTTTGTTTTATCTATTGTTAAGGAGATTGTGTCAGATAGTTCTTGTGGAGTAGTTAAAGGTGCATGTGCAGTTGGTGTTCTGATGAGGTCCTCGATTTTGGCGAAATTCAAGCGTGGTTAGGACTTGGATGATATTTGTGACGGTTGAACCCAACGGGGCTGTTGGGAGAGTAGCAGATGATGTTCGGATTATCAGCGAAACGATTGTGATTTGGCTTAAACGTCGAGCCATGGTGGAGATTGTTAGAATATGTCTCGAATTTAAGCCCAAAGCGAAAATCTGAATTTGAAAATCGATATATCTTGATCTTGAAATTAAAGATAATATTTATTTTGAATATTCGGAAATCAAACCTTATTGGAAGTTCGGCCACTGAAATTGGAAAGTGCATTATGGTCTTTTTTGAATCTTGGACTCGGTCAGCATATGGGAATAAAAGATACAAATATCTTTTTGCATAAGTTGCACTTTCTTATTTGATATATCCAAAAGCAAGTAAGGGAGTACACGAGGATAGAGTCTTGACTTTCTTTCCTCTTGTGGGAAAGTGCATATATATAAGAATATATATACTTGTGAAGATAAGGCGTGGGTTGCAGTGGTTTGGCTGTACGTAACATTGAAGCGCCAAGACTATTCGAGTGCTTGATGTGCCCACCTTGCATAAGAGTATTGAAGTGCGTTGTGTTTACGAGTACTTGGCGATGGAAGTCTTGAAGCGCCATTTTACTTTTATGAGTGCTTGTTTTTGGGACTTCAATTTGTTCGCAAAATTACATCAAGAATTCGAGTGTCGAATCCGATTAAATCTTGAGGTTAGATTTGTGTTTTAATCTTTGCGACATTGAGAGATTATTTCACTAGGAATTGGGGGTTAAACACCGTGTGCGTTCTTGGATGTAATTGGAGCTGGGAAACACCAAGAGTGTGTTTGTGTAACTCGAGTGCGGTTTGTAATCTCTGTGTATCGCTCGTTATATAGTGGAATTCGTTGATACTATCCCCGTGGACGTAAGTCTCTACGATCAAACTACGTACATCTGGTGTTCGATTTACTTTATTCGTTCTGTCTATTTTATCGTTCGATCGATTATTTCGCGCAACAATTAGTATCAAAGCTAGGCTTGTTTGTGTTGAAGCGAATCGATGGCGACAGAAGAAGCTAAAGTGAAAATTGACAGATTTAAGGGGAATGACTTTGGTTTCTGGAAGATGCAAATGGAAGATTATTTGTATCGGATGAAACTGCATGCACCCTTGTCTGGGGAGAAGCCAGATACGATGAAGCAAGCTGACTGGAAATTGCTGGATAGACGAGCAATGAGTATTGTTCAGCTGACGGTGGTTCGTAACGTCGCGCTTAACATCGTAAAAGAGAAAACCACTACGGGTTTGATGAATGCCATGTCGGACATGTACGAGAAGCCATTTGCAATCAACAAGGTCTATTTGATGTGACGTATGTTTAATTTGAAGATGAGCGAAAGTGCGTCAGTTGCTGTTCATATCAATGAATTCAATGTGATAGTTAGTCAATTGAGTTCAGTTGATATTGACTTTGAAGATGAGGTACGGGCTTTGATTCTATTATCTCCATTGCCTGATAATTGGAATACTACTGTTGCAGCTGTTATAATTCCTCTGGGTCGACAAGTTTGACGTTTGATGGGATTCGAGATTTAATTCTGAGTGAGTATAGTTGTAGAAGAGAATATGGTGAATCTGTAGATGCTGCTTTAGTAGGTGAAAGAGGAAGAGGTAGCACTCATGTTAGCAGAAGTAGTATGAACATGAATAGACGCAGTCAGTCTAGGACTGGCGGTGACGTTTGTTGGAACTGTGGTAAGAGAGGGCATCTTAGAAGAAATTATTTTAAGCTGAAAAACGAAAGGGCTAAGGGAATTGGAGTTGAATCTGCGGATGATGTTGCAGCTGTAGCTGAAAATTCTAATGGTATCGATAGTGTCTTACATGTCATTGAGAATTCATCGTTTGACGGATGGATTGTGGATTCTGGTTGTTCTTTTCATGCTACACCAAACAGGAACTGGTTTGCTAGTGATCAATGCATAGATAGTAGTAAAGTGCAGTTGGGAAACAACGCTGAATGCGATGTTGTGGGTATTGGTGGTGTTAAAATTAGAATGCATGATGGTATTGTGAGGACATTGATTGGAGTAAGACATGTTCCAGAATTGAAGAAGAACTTAATTTCCTTGGGTGCTCTAGATTCAACTAGATGCATGTATTTTTTCACGAGATGGAGTCTTGAAAATTGTTCGAGGTGCCTTGGTGATAATGAAGGGAATCAAGCATAGTGGCATGTATGAACTTCACGGTGCGACATTGATAAGTTTTGCTCCTAAGATGTCGACATATGTTCGAGAGTCGAACGGCTACTCAAGGAAAGTCTGGGTGATTGTTCCGATGCACAAGTTTGATGCTATTGTCAGGAATATAAGGTCGAGAGCTTTGATTGAAACATAAACTTGTAAGTTGATCAAGCATGTACGAATTGACAGTAGTATGGAGTTCTGCTTGAAGCTGGTAAATAAATTCTGCTTGAAAAATGACATAGCGAAACACTGCACTAGTGCTAGTAAACCACAACAGTTTGCAGAATAGATGAGCAGAACGTTGCTAGAGACAGCTCGTAAAAAGATCACTAGTGCTGGTATGGTTAGGAGAATTCCAGCGGATGCGCTTAGTATGACGAGCTACTTGGTGAATAGATCCTCATCGACTGCGATTGGATATCAGACTCTCGAAAAAGTGTGGTCAGGTAATGTTGCTGATGATTCTATTTTTAGAATGTTTAGTTGCCCGTGTTATTATCGAGTAAGTGATGGTAAGCTCGATGTGAGGGCAAGGTCCAGATTCCATGGTTATGCACGAGGTGAGTGTGGCTATCAGTTGTGGTACCCGGATCTAGATTCACCTGTTTGCAGCAGAGAAGTTACCTTTGACGAGTCTCCAGCACTTCAAACTAGGAGTGATTATAGGAGTGTTCATATGAATTTGGACGGTGTTCAGCTTGAGGTGGAGTTGCAACCAAAAACTCCTGAGGTAGCAAAAACTAGTGTGGTAATCGATACAGATGGTGCTTATGGCGAAGTTGAGCATGTAGAGCCAACAGTTGCTGTAACTGCTGATATTGACAAGGTACGTATTCGATCTCCTGACAGATATGGATGCAACGATGGTTTTGTTTTATCTGTGGTTAAGGAGTTTGTGTCAGATAGTCCATGTGGAGTAGTTAAAGGTGCATGTGCAGTTGGTGCTCTGATGAGGTCCTCGATTTTGACGAAGTTCAAGCGCGGCTAGGACTTGGATGATATCTGTGGCGGTTGAGCCCAACGGGGCTGTCAGGAGAGTAGCAGATGCTGTTCGGATTATCAGCGAAGCGATTGTGATTTGGCTCAAACGTTGAGCCATGGAAGAGATTGTTAGAATATGTCTCGAATTTGAGTCTAAAGTGAAAATTTGAACTTAGAAATCGATATATCTTGATCTTGAAATTAAAGATAATATTTATTTTGAATATTCGGAAATCAAACCTTAGTAAAAGTTCGGCCACCGAAATTGGAAAGTGCATTATGGTCTTTTTTGAATCTTGGACTCGATCAGCATGGGGGAATGAAAGATACAAATATCTTTTTGCAGAAGTTGCACTTTCTTATTTGATATATCCAAAAGCATGTCAGGAAGTGCACTGAGGATAGGGTCTTGACTTTCTTTCCTCTTGTGGCAATGTGCATATATATAGGAATATATATACCTGGGAAGATAAGGCATGGGTTGCAGTGGTTTGGCCGTACGTAACCTTGAAGCGTCGAGACGATTCAAGTGCTTGATGTGCCCACCTTGCAAAAGGGTATTGAAGTGCCGTTGTGTTTACGAGTGCTTGGCGGTGGAAATCTTGAAGCGCCGTTTTTCTTTTACGAGTGCTTGTTTTTTGAGACTTCGATTTGTTCGCGGAATTACATCAAGAATTCGAGTGTCGAAGCCGATTAAATCTTGAGGTTAGATTTGTGTTTTAATTCATTTGCGAGATTGAGAGATTATTTCGCTAGAAATTAGGGGCTAAACACTGTGTGCATTCTTGGATATAATTGGGGCTGGGAAATACCAAGAGTGTGTTTGTGTAACTCGAGTGCAGCTTGTAATATCTAGTCACTCCAACTATGGAAAAATAAATTGTCAGGATCCATTCCTTCAGAAATTGGGAGTTTGGTATCTCTCCAAGAATTGGATTTGTCAGAGAATGATTTGGTCGGTCCCATTCCATCGTCACTCCAGAACTTGAGCAGCCTAAATTTATTGAACCTCAAGTCAAATCATCTTTCAGGCTCGGTTCCGCGAGAGTTGGGAAAACTGATATCTCTTACGACATGGCATGTACGGGATAATAATTTGACCGGCCCAATCCCTGCATCAGTTGGAAGCCTGTCCAATCTCACTGTATTAAGCCTCGCTGCCAACAAATTCTTTGGCTCCTTGCCTGCTGAATTTAATAAGTTAACCCATTTGGGTCATTTGGATTTATCTAGTAATGAGCTAGAGGGGGAGCTACCAGAAGATGTATGCCTGGGGAGATCATTGAAATATTTCTCCGTCCACAATAATCATTTCACAGGTCCCATCCCAGCAACCTTAAAGAACTGTAGCACATTAATTAGATTGAGGTTAGAAGGAAACCAACTTATCGGAAACATATCAGAAGCTTTCGGAATATATCCCCATGTGTATTATATGGACTTGAGCCACAATCATTTGAACGGCGAACTTTCGTGGAAATGGGAGCGTTGTCGTAACTTGACAAGCTTAAGGATATCAAACAACAACATTTCTGGTGAGATACCAGCGATATTTGGAAGGATGGCTCAGTTGCAGCTATTGGACCTTTCTTCAAATAATTTAAGTGGAGAGATTCCAAAGGGGTTGGGAAATCTGTTGATGTTGTTAGAACTCGATTTAAGCGGCAACTCAATCATGGGAAATGTCCCGATTGAGATTGGACTTTTATCCCATCTAGTACATCTGAACTTGGCATCAAACAATTTCAGTGGATCGATATTGGTGCCGTTAGGCTCATGCAAAAGCTTGTTGAGCTTGAACTTGAGCAGAAACAAATTTCAGGGAAGCATTCCTCTTGGGATAGGCAACTCACAGTTCCTTGAGGTTCTTGACTTGAGTAAAAATTTGTTGACTGGAAACTTACTAGGAGAGCTTGGAAAGCTCAGAATGCTGCAAGTTCTAAATATCTCCCACAACAGTCTCTCTGGTCCTATTCCACATATTTTTGATGATATGTTGGCCTTGACTTCTATTGATATATCTTACAATGACCTGGAAGGTCCTCTCCCTAATGTCAAGGCTTTCAATGAGGCTCCGTTTGAGGCAATTCAGCATAACAGAGGGCTTTGTGGAAGTGCCGTTGGTTTACCCAAATGCAATTCTATTGAGAGCAAGAAACACAATCAATACGTTGGAGCTAGAATCACAGTTACCCTCATTATCTCATTCTTGGGGTTTCTGTTTCTCTCTTGCATATTGATTATTCTAGTAATCATAAATCATCGTCGAAGAAGGACTATCAAGAGAGACAACGATGAACGGGCAAATGATTTGGATTTTATCCGTATTTTGAGCTATGATGGCAAAGTTTTCTACAATCGGATCCTTGAGGCCACGGAAGGATTTGACTCTAAGTACTATGTGGGTGAAGGAGCATATGGAGTCATCTATAAAGCTGAGATATCAGAAGGCCAAACGGTTGCCGTCAAGCACATAAGTTCATCCCGTGAAGATAATGAGATTGTTGATTTGATACAATTTGAAAGGGAAATTCAAGCCTTAACAAACTTACGACATCGCAATATTGTGAAATTTCATGGATTCTGCGCTCATGTCCAATGCTGTTTTTTGGTGTATGAGTACATGGAAAGAGGAAGCTTGAGAGCAACTTTGAACGATGATGAAAGAGCAAAAGAATTCCAATGGGACAAGAGGATCAATGTGGTCCGAGGAGTTGCGGATGCATTGTCCTATATGCATCACGAATGTTCACCTCCATTGATTCATCGAGACTTGACTAGTAATAACATTCTATTGGATAGCGATTATGAGGCTCATGTTTCTGATTTTGGCACTGCAAGGCTATTGAGGCCAGATTCATCAAACTGGACTACTATTGCTGGCACCATTGGGTATATCGCTCCAGGTACTTCGTAATTTTTCTATTTTAATGTGCATTCAGTGTCAAACGCCCCTTTTATAATTGAACTTTCACTAGGTTCTTTTGATTATTTAATCTTCTTATGGAAATTAGTTTACTAATTTAGTGCTTTCTAGTTTAGTGTCGATAACAAAGCTTTTCGAAGATTTTTCAAGTTTACTGTCTGATAACAAAGCTTTTCAATTTCCCTGACAAGGAAGAATCGCCAAATGAGAAAAAAAAAAAACATCGTGATCGATTCATTTCAAGGATATTAAGTTCGTGTTACCTAAATGATGCTCGTTACTTTAAAAGTAATAAAAATAAAAAAATCCTTTGAACTTGGCCGAAGAATAAACTCCAATGCTCACATTGTTTTTGTAAGTGTAAATTAAGTAGCAATTCGTACTTGTAATTGTCACGTCCTGGGAAACAATGTTGGCAACTCGAATACATTGTGTGGTAAAGGTTATATAAAAGTTAGGATTTTTTCGCTTGCAGAGCTGGCTTATTCTACAATTCCTACCAAAAAATGTGACGTGTATAGCTTTGGAGTCGTCGCATTAGAGACAATCATGGGAAAGCATCCCGGAGATTATGTCTCTCAAGAATGTTCATCGTCTGCCCAAACCGAGTCGCCGATGATGTTGAAGGATGTGCTGGATCAACGTCTCTCGGTTTCTAGACTTGGTCTTCGAGATGCGGAAGACGTGGTCTTGATTGCAAAGTTAGCGTTCGCGTGCCTGCAAGCCGATCCGTGGCTTCGACCGACTATGGGAGAAGTCTCGCGTGAGCTTCACGTGCAAGTACCCTCGGAAATGCCACTCTCTATGGTCAGTTTAGAGCAACTTCGCGATCTTAGTATCAGGAAATTAGGAGCATTCATAAGGGATGGTATGTTTTGAAGTTACTTTTCTTGTGTTATTTTGTTTGGTTCATAATAATGATGACGATAGTCCTTTGAATTTCTTTTTAGCTCTTACTCGTCCCAACCATGTGATTTATGATTTTCACTGCAGAGCCAGCTTCTCTTTGAACGTTAGAGGAATAGTGTGATGTTTACTGTTTGGAATCGTGGCACCATAAATAGTAATTCGAAAGCTTCTAGGGTGAACTCATTGTACTATTATTTCGAACTTTTTGCAGAGCAATGAGGAAGCAAATCTGCAAAATGCATCGAATCGACATCTATTGCCTTCTTTTAATCGAGATGTAAAGCAAGTGTAGTTTTCGCTTTCGGAAGAGATAGTGATATGTGTGAATGTCGCGACCCATCCGAAGGCGGACGCGGCTAATGGATTACCGATCGCGGGTCTTGGATCGGCGCGAGCCCTCCCAGGCCCATACCAAATCGCGGCGGGAGTATTTTTCAGAAGGATTCGACGATAAGAGTCGATCGCTTTCGACTTTAGTGTGGTCGTGGTGGCATGTGCAACTTGTGCATGCATTTGGAGTCGCCACCGGTCTTTCTTGGAGGGTAGACCGGAAACCTTACTGATCGATTGGGAGAGATCGATCAGTTCTGCAGAACCAGAGATTTTGGGTTCGGGGACTTGGTTACGCTGGTGTCATTACCAACGCCCTTTCGGTACCTAACGCGAGTGATTTTCCTAGCTAAGAGTTCATGCAGGCGCAATTTTGGGTGAGGTAGGTTGATTCAGGGTTTCATGCAGATTTGAAGACTATTCCTATCAATCACAATCAATTTTAATGAAGACGCAATCAAATGCATAAATAAACCACATCGATGCACATCAATTCACATCTCATGGCCTCCTAGTATAGCCATAAGGGCTTAGGGGAGACGTGATTTCGGACCGGGGTAAAATGGGAGGATTTGGAGGCGATTTAGCCCGAAGGGCAAAATCGTCAATTTTTGGAAGACATGGATATCGAATTACCCAAAATATTCCATGGCCAGTTGATTGTGGCCATTTCCCATTTTTGAGAATTTTTTGGAATTTCTTGATTTTTCTTCAATTTTTGGAAGACGATTCGCCCAAAGGGCCAAATCGTCCTTTTAAGAAGGGTCGGGGTTCAAAACACCCGAAATGAGTCTTGGCCAGTTGTTCGTGGCCATTTCCTATTTTTTGGGATTTTCCTGAATTTTTTTAGAATTTTTTTGGAAGACGGTTTGCCGGAAGGGCAAAACCGTCATTTATGGAAGGACCGGGGGTCAAAAGACCCGAAACAGGTCGTGGCCAGTTGAATGTGGCCATTTCCTATTTTCTGGAATTTTTTTAGAATTTTTCTGAATTTTCCGAATTTTTTTGAATTTTTTTATGATTTTTTATTGCATTTTTGAATTTTTTATTATTTTTTATTATTATTTTCCGAATTTTTTAATAGTAAAATTATCCCAGGGCCCGGTCAGACACGGTCCACGATCCAGACCCGCGACCCAGGCCCGGCCCGCCCCCGCCACGACCAAAACGGCGCCGTTTTTGGTTTATTGAAATTTTTTATCGTTTTCTTAATTTATCAGAAAATCCACGGATCGGACGGTTCGTATTGTGCCACGTGGCCTCTTCTGATGCGTCCGATCTCAGATAAGATCGGACGCTCCTCAGAGAGCCACTTGGCCGAATATCAACCGTCCGATTAATTTTATTTTATTTATTTCGAAAATCATTTATTAATTCTGAAAATCTTTTTTAATTTTCCAAAAATTCCAGATCGCGACACGTGGCAGCACCACGACCGTCCGATCTGGACGTTTATTTTTACACAACCGGCCCCACATGCTGACGTGGCATGCCACGTCAGCCGTTGACCGGTTGACCGGACCAGGTCCGCCGGAGAAGACAACCGGCGACTCGCCGGAACAGTGAATATTCTGGCGAGTTCGCCGGAATTGTCGTAGGAAAATCGCGAATCCCCCCCGAAACCTCAGATTTTCTAGCCCAAATTTCATCATTCAGCTCCTTAGCACTTCAGAACCAAAATAACACGAAGAAGGCAGCCATGAACACGTCGAAAGCCGGCGAACCCGAGCTTCCCCGTCCCGGCGCCGGCGAGCATTCGCAAATTTTTTTTTTTTAAAACAAAAACTCAACTCCATTTGATCACCCAGCATCCCAATGAGGCTTAGGAACTCACCTGAGCTCGTTTCGAGCTTACCACCAGCCATGCTCCTCCCCTCGAGCTCTCGGTCCGAATCTTGGTCGGCATAAGTCCGGGCCGCGTTTTTGTCGTGTTTAAATGCAAGATAAACACCAAGCCGGGCTTAGAGCTAGTTATAAGGCAGTGTTAAGGCGAGACTCGCAATAATAAAGACCGGGGGAGGCACAGCCGAGAGCCAAGAAAATCACAGCCCATTCGGGAATTTCATCGAACAGGTGATATGCATGAAAGAAATGGAGGTTGGAGGAGAAAACCGACCTGTTCGAGGGTCGCCGGCGACGGTGGCTACTTCAACGATGATCCCACAAAGTCCTTGGAGCTCCCTCCAGCTCTCTCTCTCCCGAACTCGCTCTCAAAAATCCTCATTTTTCTCTCACCCTAGCTCCCTCTCACTCTCGGCCTCTTCCTCTTTTCCATGCGTGGCCGACCGCCCTTTTCGCGGCCATTCCTTTTTCGCTGGCCAGCACCAACTCCTGGACATGTTCCCCATGTGCAACGCCCCCTTTTCATTAAAAAAAAAATGCCGCGGCTCCACCCCCCGAGCTTTCCCCTGCTCTGCCCTGCTTTCGGCCGTGGGTCTGCAACTAAGTTGCAGACCCGGTCGGACCGTGTCGGGTCGGGCTTGACCCGACCGGCCCGGTTAAACCAAATCGGCCCAATTAGGCCCTAAATTGACCTATTTTTATGAAATTGATGGGAAAATCAGACTCCTTGACATGTTTTCTATCAAATATGGGAATTTTCGTGAGTCAATTGATTGAAATTTAGTGAAAACCCCAAATTGCCCTTAGGATCCGAAAATGAATTTCGCCTAATCGAGGGCCCAAACGACCGAATCAGTAGAAATTGAGGCCATCAATGGATTCGGCATGATGGAAACTATAGGGTAGAGGTATTTAATTTCAATGGGTATGCCCGTATGAAATTTAATTTCAAAAATTGTGAAACCGGGGACTAAATTGAAAGATTTTTATGCAATTAAGCCCATTTGGTTAAAATTGATCAAATTGGAGGGCAAATTGACCCAATTGCACTTCAAGACTTTAGAATTCAATGTCATGGCTTATGAAAAGTGAGAATTGAAAATTAAAAGACTCGAAAAGGAATTTTTGGGCTCGGTTCGGGTTTATGTTTGTTAAGGAACATAATGACCCGAGCCGAATTTTCGAGATTTAAAGTGACACACTAGAAGAGGAAATTAAAAAAAATTTATTAAATATTTGTTTGTATTTTTCTGACCACGAATGGTATTTTTCTGATTTTTTTGGGTATTTTTAATAATTAAATAAATTCAAAAAATATTAAAAAAAAACCAAAAAATATTTTTTGTTCAAAATTGCTTCCTAAGGCTAAGCCAAGGCTTCCAAAGTTGATTTTGTGATTTTATGACCTTTTTTGATATTTTTAATTAATTTTAAAGGATAAAAATTATAATAACAAATGGTCAAAAATCTGGTGTCAACAGTTGCCTCTCTTTGAGAGGAATCTCGTTAGAGGTTTCTCTCAAAGATAACATGGTACCTGATTCCTAACCGACTCAACTAGGAAAATGAGAGAAGAAATGCTATGACATCGAAACCTTACGCCTTTTGGTGAATGTTCAAATTAATCCCCGGTTTGCTCTTGCAATTTGAATTTGGGCTGGAGTGAGAGAGGCTTACCTGAAGTTCACCTGTCGGATGTTGCCGGTTGCGACAACTTTCAAGCAGATACCTAGGACTCATCATTCAGGATATCCTAGGGAGATTAAGCTCTGACCTGTATGGTAGGTCATACCATCATGGGATTCCTAACTAGTAGGAACCTAAGGAAGGCGCATCCCATGCTTTGGGATTTGCCAAGGATTTTGATCCGTATGGTGGATCGGACCTTTGTGTCGATGCTTATGGCGGTATTTACCAATGAGTTGACCCTTATGGCGGTTTCTACCATATTTGACCCTTCAGGCGGTATCTACCTTGAGTTGACCCTTCAGGCGGTATCTACCTTTGGTTGACCCTTCAGGCGGTTTCTACCATGGTTTGACCCTTCAGGCGGTTTCTACCTTTGTTTGACCCTTCAGGCGGTTTCTACCTTGAATTGACCCTTCAGGCGGTTTCTACCTTTAGTTTGACCCTTTAGGCGGTTTCTACCTTTGGTTGACCATTCAGGCAGTTTCTACCATGAGTTGACCCTTCAGGCGGTTTCTACCTTGTGTTGACCCTTTTGGCGGTTTCTACCATGAGTTGATCCTTCAGGCGGTTTCTACCTTGGGTTGACCCTTCAGGCGGTTTCTACCTCGAGTTGACCCTTCAGGCGGTATCTGCCATTGATTGACCCTTCAGGCGGTATCTACCTTGTGTTGACCCTTCAGGCGGTATCTACCTTTGATTTTGACCCTTCAGGCGGTATCTACCTTGAATTGACCCTTCAGGCGGTATCTACCATCAAGTTGACCCTTCAGGCGGTATCTACCTTGTGTTGACCCTTCAGGCGGTATCTACCTTGAATTGACCCTTCAGGCGGTATCTACCATCAAGTTGACCCTTCAGGCGGTATCTACCTTTTGTTTGCTTTGAAAAGGGGTCTCATGACGAGGGTTCTCCACATCCGATGAGACTGTTTGATATTTTTGAAAACGGGTCCTGGGACGAGAGTTCTCCACGTCAAGCTAGGACTGCTTGATTTTGAAAAAGGGTCCTAGGACGAGGGTTTTCCACGTCAAGATAGGATTGCTTGATTTTGAAAAAGGGTCCCGGGACAAGGGTTCTCCACGTCTGCTGGGACAGTTTTCCGACTTCTTTTGAGAAAGGGTTCTATCTTCATCCCTTCTTTTGAAAGATCCCGAAATTTGTCGGGAATTCAGTTTTGAAGCAGTGAAAGATTTTATCTTGACAAAGCTTCACTTGGGTCTGTTGAGGCGACATTCTAGGAGTTGGGTTCTCCAGGTATCTTGCAGAAGTTTGAGCCTTAAAGATTTTTCTTCACCAAGAAAACGTTAGTAATCTTAGGGAAGACCACGGCTGTCCATTTGACAAAAACCGTATGACTTAAGTTTTAATCGTGAAACGTGCGTTTTGATGCTGGAGGTTATCCAAAGCATTCTTACAACATGCAAATGTGATCACAAATCCCTTGCACGGAAAATCTGGATCAAACAATTTGAAATTTCCAAAAAGAGTTTGTTCAAAACATCTATTGGAGAATTTCTCATCCAAGAGGACTCCTCACCGCTCTATGATAATGCTCTTTTGTAAGGAATGCGCTCAACTTCCTACTAACCTGTGCCTAGGTTTTAGGCTCATTCGCAGCGCATACATTTTGATCGGTCGGGAGGTCTTCCACGGGACCGTAATGTTGGGCTTAGATATTGGTTTTCAAGGGGGACCCGCTTTGGAGTCGAGGCCATTGAACGAAAGTTTCACCATCTACTCCGGGTTTACAAGTCAAGAACCCTGCAAAATGAGAAAGAAATAGTCTTGCTCGTACCTCTTCGAGCTAAGCTATATGTTAACCCAAGTGTCTTAGTCAGAGAAGACTGTTTCAGGGTTATGATGTTGGTAGGATTGGGGACCAAAAAAGGCTTGTTTTTTGCCCAGAATTTATGAGGGGATTGACATTGGTGATCATTGCAGATCTGCCACCTGTCCTTGCCTTTCTGCATCTTCAGTCTTTGAGGTGTGCGCCCGCTTTTGAGGTGTGCACAAATCCTTTAGAGAACGTCTCCTGTTGCGTTCAGAGACCGACTCTCTCTATGTCTTTATTCTGCGCTCGGCACCATTTGGGGAGCAGCCCTTTTGGATTTGGCTCCTTCAGGGATTTCCTCTTTTCCCATCCAGCTTCATTGCGGATCAATCAAACAACTTACACGAGCATCGGCCTTGCTTTTACCAGGCACTTTGCTTTTTCTCGATGCCGTGGATTTTTCTCATTCATTTTTAAA
The DNA here is from genome assembly GCA_021437785.1 of Rhodomyrtus psidioides. Classification (NCBI taxonomy): domain Eukaryota; kingdom Viridiplantae; phylum Streptophyta; class Magnoliopsida; order Myrtales; family Myrtaceae; genus Rhodomyrtus; species Rhodomyrtus psidioides. The sequence continues at coordinate 2,315,026 of JAILYB010000015.1, read as the reverse complement.
ATCCCACTTTTTCTCATCTTCATGGGATCATGTTAGACCTATGATCAAAGGTCTAACAAGGTTAAGCATTAACTTAGGAATTTTTTTTTGCCAACCCTAAGTCTTGAACTCCTTCGTTTCTGAAGTGATGCTGCATCCGTCTTGGAATGTGCAATGATCACCAACGGGTTTATGAAATGATTTTGCAGGCTCAACTTGGCTGTGCAAAGGATATGGTGTGTGGGATAGAGAAATGAATGCTCCTCCTCATCCTATGGCACTTGGATTACCATATAAACAACACACAAAGATTAATATTAGTCCGAGCAATAAAATTTCTAACCATTTCTCCTGATGCTGTTGGACTTATTTCTATTCTGCCTCGATGAGGGGTGGTTCTCGACAGGGCTAATAACGAAAATCGCCGTTCGAATGGGCTATCAACGGTCACCTGTAGTATTTGGGGGATATGAAACGAATGCCTCTGTCGTCCCAACCCATGTAATCGCTGCGAATGGTGCCTACTTCCGTAGGTCCAGGTTTTGCTGTCTAATTCACTCCACTTTTCTCTTAAGTGTGTATAGGACGTGTTTTGACTAGGCTTTGCCTCTCGTCTTTTGAGAAAACGTCATTTTGAAAGTTTTGAACAACTTTTGATTGGAAAAATCTTTTTCATTTTCTCCAAAAATTCTACCCGTTAAGGGGATTTTAGGATGCACCATGCATGTTCTTATTCATGTTCAGACAACCTCCTGTTTCAAAACATGAATGCCAATGAAGTTAGAATTATATGTCTTTTCCAGACATCAGATTCTGAAAGCTTTTCTTTTCTTCTCTGTTTTTTATCCAACATCTTCAATGGATTGGGGAAAGTGATACTTACCTGTCCCCCGCGGCCGGAGATCCCTGAAAATGCAGAAGAAACATGTTATTGTACGTTCACGAATTTTTCAAAAAATTAGAACGATACATCTTACCCTTGGTCGTGTACTCCAACGGGTAATTCATGGGGTGTGAAAACCTGTTTCACCTTGATGGCGATCCCCTGTCAAAGATGGGAATTAGTTGTTAGTTGGCGTTCCAAAATTCAAGGGAAATTGGAACGATACAGCCTTGTTCTTGCTTTGTGTTTCCATTTGAACACAAACTCGCGGCTTGCAGGATTTGGCCCTCTATCTTGTGGTCTTGATCCCTCCGTTTGGTAGGCGATGAATTATTCTCAAGGATTTGCCCCAGAGGAGATCCATTTGTGTTTTTGGGCGCACTCCAGCGCCATTCTTCAAGGTTCCTTTTATTCAAGGAAAAAAAGAAGATTTTATCAAAATGCATGTCAAAGCATGTGACGTAGGAGCGATACTTTTTACCATCCACTAGGTCTTATAATCAAAGACCATCTCTTGGAATCCTGACTTCTAAGGCCAATGATTCTATTCACCTCCCTGTTAGCGCGCTCTTTTCATTTGAGGCTTTCAGCGCCAACTACTTCCTATAAAATGAGTAAAAACTCATGTTAGGCATGTGGTCCTCGAAGACCAAATTGGAACGATACAAAGTTACCGTTCGCCCAAATTCGTATCTTGGGGTTTGATTCTGATGCGGACGACTCTGCTATTTGACTTTGCCGGAGAAGACACATCTTTCTTTGTCCAGCGCAAAATTAATTCACTTGCCCCAGTTAGGCGTGATTTATCACAGCTAGGTGAGGCTTGTCTTGATGTTTGTCATCTCTGGGTTTGATAACCCTGGTCTGATGTGCTTTCATGGGGTTTATGAGAGTTTGCCCCCAGCTTGGCTCCTCGAAGCAAATAGGGGAACCCGCTCCCATTTATTTTTGCCGGTTCTGGTCATTTATCTCAATTGTCAGAGTCCTTGATCAATTTTATCTGTCTCAAGACAGCTTGATATTCTTGGGATTCGTCATGTGGTGGTTTGGTGATTCTCTCGATCACAGTCGCCATTTGAGGTATTTGATGTTCCCTGTTTGTTATTTGAAAGCATTACATCCTGCGTCCTCTGCTCTTGATCATCATCTGAGAGGAAAAAGAAAGGAAGCATTATTCCCATATCAAAAATAATCATTTTGGAACGATACGTCCTTTTACACTTGATTTGCATTCCGTTTTGATGTTGCATATTGATATGAACAACATCTATCAAATTCCTCCATCCGTGCTTGAAGGTATTTGCAACGCCTACGGTTCATTTGCCCTAGCTGGGCGACGTCTGTTTTGTCATTTGAATGCATGAGCTTTTGGGTGCATTGTCTCTTTTATCACCTGAGATAAAAAAAAATGGAGAAAAAGATCTGATTAAAAATCAATTAGGAACGATACGTCCTTTCACCAAACGAGTGGCTCTGCGGCCAAATGTATTTTGCACTAAAGGGACGAATTCCACTATGCTCCACGGGTTTGGGGAATTTGCCCCCATTTTCGATAGAAATGAGCTTTATCAAGATGTATACAATACAAATAGATCCCTAATACAATCAATCTAAGGGACGAGATAGAGAGGATCTCAGCAAAATTAATCTTATACAAGAGAACTAAGAATGTCAAATCAATCAAAGGAATGTGGTCCGAACACTTGGAGATGCCCCAGTTCCAGTCTTCGAGATGTGACTCCAGGATCACCGATTTTTTTTAGGTGGTTTTAGATATACCAACCATCTAAAGACATGCACATGAGACAAGTGAGGATAAAACTTCTAAAAATCAAAGGATTTGGCACCTAAGGTCAAGGTTCCCACCTCGAGTTCTAGAAAGAGCCGATTCCATTGCACAGCTATCGTTGCATTGGGACTCGATCCATAGTTCGAAGTGAGCGGAATTGAAAAGTGGATTACCCCGTGCTTTTCCTCACAGAGATTCCATTTTCAATCCCTTCTATTGTTTTCCTATAGGCGGCGCCCAGGGTTTTAGGCGCGGTTGTGTGTGTCCATGTGTCGTGATCATCACAATGCAAGTCATGCACAACCGTTTATCAATCAGCGCTTCAAATCATCCACACAACATACATTCCTACGCCAACCTGCATAAGACAATGTTAATCACGGACTACACCCCTTATTTCTCCAATCTGCAAAAACATATAACACCTATCGTAAGCGGACTTACCTCACCTTTGAGAGCACCTGCATGGTTAGAAAAATCACTCAGCGTTTTAATTACGGCCTAAGTCCACTTGCGGTCTAGAACCATAGGTTCTAGAACACAGTGTCCCCAGTGGAGTCGCCAGCTGTCGCGACCCATCCGAAGGCGGACGCGGCTAATGGATTACCGATCGCGGGTCTTGGATCGGCGCGAGCCCTCCCAGGCCCATACCAAATCGCGGCGGGAGTATTTTTCAGAAGGATTCGACGATAAGAGTCGATCGCTTTCGACCTTAGTGTGGTCGTGGTGGCATGTGCAACTTGTGCATGCATTTGGAGTCGCCACCGGTCTTTCTTAGAGGGTAGACCGGAAACCTTACTGATCGATTGGGAGAGATCGATCAGTTCTGCAGAACCAGAGATTTTGGGTTCGGGGACTTGGTTACGCTGGTGTCATTACCAACGCCCTTTCGGTATCTAACGCGAGTGATTTTCCTAGCTAAGAGTTCATGCAGGCGCAATTTTGGGTGAGGTAGGTTGATTCAGGGTTTCATGCAGATTTGAAGACTATTCCTATCAATCACAATCAATTTTAATGAAGGCGCAATCAAATGCATAAATAAACCACATCGATGCACATCAATTCACATCACATGGCCTCCTAGTATAGCCATAAGGGCTTAGGGAAGGCGTGATTTCGGACCGGGGTAAAATGGGAGGATTTGGAGGCGATTTAGCCCGAAGGGCAAAATCGTCAATTTTTGGAAGACTTGGATACCGAATTACCCAAAATATTCCATGGCCAGTTGATTGTGGCCATTTCCCATTTTTGAGAATTTTTTGGAATTTCTTGATTTTTCTTCAATTTTTGGAAGACGATTCGCCCAAAGGGAGAAATCGTCATTTTAAGAAGGGTCGGGGTTCAAAACACCCGAAATGAGTCTTGGCCAGTTGTTTGTGGCCATTTCCTATTTTTTGGGATTTTCTTGAATTTTTTTTAGAATTTTTTTGGAAGACGGTTTGCCGGAAGGGCAAAATCGTCATTTCTAGAAGGACCGGGGGTCAAAAGACCCGAAACAGGTCGTGGCCAGTTGAATGTGGCCATTTCATATTTTTTGGAAATTGTTTTAGAATTTTTCTGAATTTTCCGAATTTTTTTGAATTTTTTATGATTTTTTATTGCATTTTTGAATTTTTTATTATTATTTTCCGATTTTTTTAATATTAAAATTATCCCCGGGCCGGGTCAGACCCGGTCCACGGCCCGGCCCGTCCCCGCCATGACCAAAACGGCGCCGTTTTTGGTTTATTGAAATTTTTTATCGTTTTCTTAATTTATCAGAAAATCCACGGATCGGACGGTTCGTATTGTGCCACGGCCTCTTCTGATGCGTCTGATCTCAGATAAGATCGGACGCTCCTCAGAGAGCCACTTGGCCGAATATCAACCGTCCGATTAATTTTATTTTATTTATTTCGAAAATCATTTATTAATTCTGGAAATCTTTTTTAATTTTCCAAAAATTCCAGATCGCGACACGTGGCAGCACCACGACCGTCCGATCTGGACGTTTATTTTTACACAACCGGCCCCACATGCTGACGTGGCATGCCACGTCAGCCGTTGACCGGTTGACCGGACCAGGTCCGCCGGAGAAGACAACCGGCGACTCGCCGGAACAGTGAATATTCCGGCGAGTTCGCCGGAATCGTCGTCGGAAAATCGCGAATCCCCCCCGAAACCTCAGATTTTCTAGCCCAAATTTCATCATTCAGCTCCTTAGCACTTCAGAACCAAAATAACACGAAGAAGGCAGCCATGAACACGTCGAAAGCCGGCGAACCCGAGCTTCCCCGTCCTGGCGCCGGCGAGCATTCACAAATTTTTTTTTTAAAACAAAAACTCAACTCCATTTGATCACCCAGCATCCCAATGAGGCTTAGGAACTCACCTGAGCTCGTTTCGAGCTTACCACCCGCCATGCTCCTCCCCTCGAGCTCTCGGTCCGAATCTTGGTCGGCATAAGTCCGGGCCGCGTTTTTGTCGTGTTTAAATGCAAGATAAACACCAAGCCGGGCTTAGAGCTAGTTATAAGGCAGTGTTAAGGCGAGACTCGCAATAATAAAGACCGGGGGAGGCACGGCCGAGAGCCAAGAAAATCACAGCCCATTCGGGAATTTCATCGAACAGGTGATATGCATGAAAGAAATGGAGGTTGGAGGAGAAAACCGACCTGTTCGAGGGTCGCCGGCGACGGTGGCTACTTCGACGATGATCCCACAAAGTCCTTGGAGCTCCCTCCAGCTCTCTCTCTCCCGAACTCGCTCTCAAAAATCCTCATTTTTCTCTCACCCTAGCTCCCTCTCACTCTCGGCCTCTTCCTCTTTTCCATGCGTGGCCGACCGCCCTTTTCGCGGCCATTCCTTTTTCGCTGGCCAGCACCAACTCCTGGACATGTTCCCCATGTGCAACGCCCCCTTTTCATTAAAAAAAAAAACGCCGCGGCTCCACCCCCCGAGCTTTCCCCTGCTCTGCCCTGCTTTCGGCCGTGGGTCTGCAACTAAGTTGCAGACCCGATCGGACCGGGTCGGGCGGGCTTGACCCGAACGTCCCGGTTCGACCAAATCGGCCCAATTAGGCCCTAAATTGACCTATTTTCATGAAATTGATGGGAAAATCAGACTCCTTGACATGTTTTCTATCAAAGATGGGAATTTTCGTGAGTCAATTGAATGAAATTTAGTGAAAACCCCAAATTGCCCTTAGGATCCGAAAATGAATTTCGCCTAATCGAGGGCCCAAACGACCGAATCAGTCGAAATTGAGGCCATCAATGGATTCAACATGATGGAAACTATAGGGTAGAGGTATTTAATTTCAATGGGTATGCCCGTATGAAATTTAATTTCAAAAATTGTGAAACCGGGGACTAAATTGAAAGATTTTTATGCAATTAAGCCCATTTGGTTAAAATTGATCAAATTGAAGGGCAAATTGACCCAATTGCACTTCAAGACTTTAGAATTCAATGTCATGGCTTATGAAAAGTGAGAATTGAAAATTAAAAGACTCGAAAAGGAATTTTTGGGCTCGGTTCGGGTTTATGTTTGTTAAGGAACATAATGACCCGAGCCGAATTTTCGAGATTTAAAGTGACACACTCGAAGAGGAAATTAAAAAAAAAATATATTAAATATTTTTTTGTATTTTTCTGACCACGAATGGTATTTTTCTGATTTTTTGGGTATTTTTAATAATTAAATAAATTCAAAAAATATTAAAAAAAACCAAAAAATATTTTTTGTTCAAAATTGGTTCCTAAGGCTAAGCCAAGGCGTCCAAAGTTGATTTTGTGATTTTATGACCTTTTTTGATATTTTTAATTAATTTTAAAGGATAAAAATTATAATAACAAATGGTCAAAAATCAGGTGTCAACATTGAATTGTTATCAAAGTGCACTGTCGTACTTGCACTTTTCAATTTGTTCAATAAAAATCACTTCTGACCAATGTTCAACATTATCCCGAAACTTTCACTTGGTTCAATTCCATACTACAATTGGATCTACTTGATTTCCAGTTTCATCAAGCACAAGTTGATCATTCAAACATAAGGAGCGGGTAAACTAGAAAGACCGGACTTCTTTAAACGTTGATTTAACATCTTTGAACCATTCTAAAATGGTGTTTTCTTAAAGCCATTTCGTTATAATTGGGTAGGTGAGAAGATTAATCTGGCTATAGATGTGTCTTTACCAATCTTCGCCACTCATATATAACCTGATTGTGGCCGAAAATCGCTGACATGGCCGCTGACCATCCTATATGGCCTGGCTGGCACTGGCGTTGATAATTTTTACCTACTAAGGCAAAAGGAAAAGCAAAGGGGAAAAAAAAAAGACATGGTCAAGAAAAGGAAAATTGGAAAAATGGGAAAAATTTAAAAAATGGATTTTTTTTTTAAAGTTTCCATGTTAGTCCCGATCTCATCATATAAAATGTTTGGTGGCCGGCCAGCGCTCATGTGAGCGAAATCCAATCAAAATTGACTGGAAGGGGTAAAATGGTAAATCATCAAAAGTTTTGAAAGTAAGTTGGCAAATCTTCTGTCCAAAAAAAGAAAGTTGGCAAATCTTCTGTTGCGCGGAACCAAGCGATCGATCAAATAAATAGACAGAATGAGTAAAGTAAATGGACACTAGATGTACGTGGTTCGGTCGTAAAGACCTACGTCCACGGGGAGAGCAGCAACGAATTCCATTATAGAATGAGCGATACACGAAGATTACAGATCACACTCGAGTTACACAAATACACTCTTGGTGTTTCCCAACCCCAATTACATCTAAGAACGCACACAGTGTTTAGCCCCAAATTCCTAGCGAAATAATCTCTCAATCTCGCAAAAGAATTAAAACACAAATCTAACCTCAAGATTTAATCGGCTTCGACACTTGAACTCTTGATGTAATTCCACGAGCAAAACCTACGATAATAAACCCTCTCAAGCACTCGTCGACTAAACGGTGCTTCAAGCAACACTCTTCGGCCACGACGTTCGTTGTTTTTATATACAAAGAAGAACACCCACGATAAAACAATCCATTGAATTTTTTTTATCACCGCCAAAGATTCAAGTCCACGTTGGATAATGAAAGAATCCACGTTGATTTTATTCTGTGACATCCTCTACAATAACTTTTGGCCTTCGTCCCCCACTTGCAGGAGAGGTCTTCATCTTGGGAAAGCAAATCTAATATTGCAAACTCAAATTTCCTCTTTCGTCTGACTCTTGCATATATATAATATATAGGATAGCTTTTGGATGACGTCAACCACGTCCACTACACAAAGGGGTATTCGGTCAATAGAACTCCAAGTTGACTTTCGTTCTTTTCCTTATTTTTCACCGAGAAGGATATCTTTCTTTTTCTGTCCTTTTTCTGAATTCCCTTGCACGCCAACTTCATATGGAATCTTACGGATAATTATTATCCACGATATTTTCGCTTTAGACTCAAACTCGTGACATATTTTCAACATTCTCCACCTTGGCTCGACGTTTGAGCCAAATCACAATCGCTTCGCTAAAAAATCGAACTTCATCGTTACTACTCTCCCAACAGCCCCGATGGACTTAATCGCCACAAATATCATCCAAATCCAAGCTGCCCTTGAACTTCGCCATAACTGAGGATCTCATCAGAACACCAACTACACATGCACCTTTAACTGCTCCACAATGACTTTCTGACACAAGATCCTTAATCATAGATAAAGCAAAACCACCGTTGCATACACATCTATCAAGAGATTGAACACGTACCTTGTCAATATTAGCAGTTACAGCAACTATTGGTTCTACAGGCTCCACCTCGCTATAAGCACCATATATGTCGATTACTTCGTTAGTATCCGCTACCTCAAGAGTTTCTGGTTGCATCTCCACCTCAAGCTGAACACCGTCCAGATCTGTATGAACACTGCCACAATCACTCCTAGCCAGAAGTATTGGAGACTTGTCAAAGGTAACTTCTCTGTTGCAAACAGGTGAATTTATATCCGGGCACCACAACTGATCGCCACACTCATCTCGTGCATAGCCATGGAATATGCACATTGCCTCCTCATCGAGCTTACCATTACTTACTCGATAATAACACGGACAACTAAACATTCTAAAAATAGAATCATCAGCAACATTACTTGACCACACTTCTTCGGGAGTCCGATATTCGAACGCAGTCGATGCGGATATATTTACCAGGTAGCTCATCGTACTAAGCGCATCCGCTGGAATTTTCCTAGCCATACCAGCACTAGAGATCTTTTTACGAGCCGTCTCTAGTAACTCTCTGCTCATCAATTCTGCAAAGTGTTGTGGATTACTAGCACTAGTGCGGTGTTTCACTATGCTCTTTTTCATGCAGAATATATTTGACAGCTTCGAGCAGGACTCCATGCTACTGTCAGTTCGCACATGCTTGATCAACTTACTAGTCTTCGTTCCGATCAAAGCTCTTGACCGCGTATTCTTGACAACAGCATCAAACTTGTGCATCGGCACAACCACCAAGGCTTTCCTTGAGTAGCCGTTAGACTCTCGAATAGATATTGACGTCTTAGGAGAGAAACTTATCAATGTCTCACCTTGAAGTTTATACAGGCCACTGTGCTTGATTCCTTTCATTATCACCAAGGCACCTCGAACAATCTTCAGGACTCCACCTCGTGAAGAATACCTGCATCCAGCTGAATCTAGGGAACCCAAGGAAATTAAGTTCTTTTTCAATTCTCGAACATGTCTTACCCCAGTCAATGTCCTCACAATACCATTATGCATTCTGATTTTAACATCACCAATACCCACAACATTGCATTCAGCGTTGTTTCCCAACTGCACTTTACTACTATCTGTGCACTGATAAGTAGCAAACCAGTTCCTGTCTGGTGTAGCATGAAAAGAACAACCAGAATCCAGAATCCATCCGTCAAACGACGAATTCTCAATAATAGACAAGACACTATCGACACCATCAGAATTTTTAGCTACAGCTGCAACATCATTTGCAGATTCAACTCCAATTCCCTTAACCCTTTCGTTTTTCAGCTTAAAACAATTTCTTCTAAGATGCCCTCTCTTGCCACAGTTCCAACAGACATCACCCCAGTCTTAGACTGACTGTGTCTATTCATGCTCATACTACTTCTGCTAACACGAGCACTAGCTCTTCCTCTTTCACCTACTAAAGCAGCAGATACAGATTCGCCAGATTCTCTTATACGGATATCCTCACTCAGAATTAAATCTCGAATCCCATCAAACGGAAAACTTGTCGACCCAGAAGAATTGTTAACAGCAGTAACATTAGTATTCCAACTATCAGGCAATGAGGATAATAGAATCAAAGCACGTACCTCATCTTCAAAGTCAATCTCCACTGAACTCAATTGACTAACTATCACATTGAATTCATTGATATGATTAGCAACAGATGTACCTTCGCTCATCTTCAAGTTAAACAGACGTCGCATCATATAGACATTGTTGATCGCAGAGGGCTTCTCGTACATGTCCGACAAGGCTTTCATCAAACCCGCAGTGGTCTTCTCTTTAATGATGTTAAACGCGACATTACGAGCCAACGTCAGCCGAATAACACCCATCGCTCGTCTATCCAGCAATTCCCAGTCAGCTTGTTTCATCATTTCTGGTTTCTTCCCAGACAGGGGCTCGTGTAGCTTTATCTGATATAAATAATCTTCTATCTGCATCTTCCAGAAACCAAAGTCCTTCCCCTCAAATCTGTCGATTTTTACTTTAGCTTCTTCTGTCGCCATCGATTCGCTTCAACTCAAGCAAACCTGGCTCTGATATCAATTGTTGCGCGGAACCAAGCGATCGATCAAATAAATAGACAGAACGAGTAAAGTAAATCGGACACCAGATGTACGTGGTTCGGTCGTAAAGACCTTCGTCCACGGGGAGAGCAGCAACGAATTCCACTATAGAATGAGCGATACACAGAGATTACAGATCACACTTGAGTTACACAGACACACTTTTGGTGTTTCCCAACCCCATATACATTTAAGAACGCACATAGTGTTTAGCCCCAAATTCCTAGCGAAATAATCTCTCAATCTCGTAAAGGAATTAAAACACAAATCTAACCTCAAGATTTAATCGGTTTCGACACTTGAACTCTTGATGTAATTCCACGAGCAAAACCTGTGACGATAAACCCTCTCAAGCACTCGTCGACTAAACGGCGGTTCAAGCAACACTCTTCGGCCACGACTTTCGTTGTTTTTATATAAAAAGAAGAACACCCACTATAAAACAATCCATTGAATTTTTTTATCACCGCCAAAGATTCAAGTCCACGTTGGATAATGAAAGAATCCACGTTGATTTTATTCTGTGATATCCTCTGCAATAACTTTTGGCCTTCGTCACCCACTTGCAGGAGAGGTCTTCATCTTGGGAAAGCAAATCTAATATTGCGGACTCAATTTTCCTCTTTCGTCTAACTCTTGCATATATATTATATATAGGATAGCTTTTGGATGACGTCAACCACGTCCACTACACAAAGGGATATTCGGTCAACAGAACCCCAAGTTGACTTTCGTTCTTTTCCTTATTTTTCGCGGAGAAGGATATCTTTCTTTTTCTGTCCTTTTTCTGAATTCCCTTGCATGCCAACTTCATACGGAATCTTGCGGATAATTATTATCCACGATCTTTTCGCTTCAGACTCAAACTCGTGACATATTTACAACATCTTCAAAAGATTTTGGATTAAACTGACAAAATCTTCAAAAAGGTTTAAGAATAAATTGACATAATTGAAAAGTTTAGGACTAAATCGACAAATCGTCAAAAGGTTTAGGACTAACTTGATGCAATTGAAAGGTTTAAAACTTAATTAGATGGCCTACGATAGATACAAATTTTTTTTTGGACAATTGTTTCCTAATATCGTCAATCGTGGAGAGCACCCCTACTCAAAACTATCAATTCCGGGACGTCAAACCTACCCAGCGTCATGTTATTAAATACCTTGAACATCTCTATCGTGGGCTCTCCGGCATCAACCCTTTGAGGGAAAAAAAAGGGTTCATTGCAGATTCATATCTTAAAATGGACTAGATAGTGGCACTGGTTTGAACAATTGTTTCAATTTGTTAATCTTTTAAAACTGTTGTCTTTTCTGTTTTCGTTTCTCGTCCACTGGCCATTGTCAGACCTCGTTGATAGCCGACGGAGGTTGCTGACATCAATTAGATAGGGCTTCTCTCACCGGGCAAATCACCTCCATTCTAGGGTTTTATGCCATCATTAGCGATCACCATCTTCTCCTTCTCGTCTGCTTTCCCTACTCCTTCCTTTTCCTCCTCATCTCTCTTGCTCTCTCTCCCTCATATCTCTCATGCCCGAGATGCAGATGCCGTCTTCCCCTCTCCCCCGATCGCTGTCCTCCAGATCCTCATTTTCTCTGTGAGATCTGACCTTGCGCCACTGTAGTAGCTGTTGAGAACATTTCGAGGTCGATGAAGCACATGAGATCTTGCCAGCCTCTTCGACTTCCTCACCGATTTGCATGTCATCAGATTTGTCACTGGCGTTGACCACGTGTCGAACGCATGTCGAAGCATGCCCACGGCGTGTCCGCGCTTCATAGCTATTGATCATATGATTTGTACAGTTGGTTTAAAGAGGGGCGTGGGGATCGAAGCCAAACCAGTTTTCGGCGCATTGATGTCTTTGGATGGATTTTCAAGTTGTTCCTCTACCGTACTTTTTGTAAGGTAGAGGATCCCCACCCTCCATCCCCTTTTTATAGGGGGAAATGTTTATGGAGGGTGGGGATGGGGGTATGGCAGGTGCTTTTAAGGCACCTGATCCATACCCGTTCAGGAAAGATCTTACTACATTCGGACTCGACCAATTACGAGGCACAAATATGCATTCATTGGCTTTTCGATCAAAAATGTTGTTTACTCCTCATTATGCGTTACATTATTGGTAGGACGGATGGATCAAACGATATTTGGGATATGAAAAGGAAAAAACATTATTGGTAGGACGGATGGATCAAACGATATTTGGGATATGAAAAGGAAAAAAACGTCACAAATCATCTTTGAATTTTAATCAATATGAACCATCATTTTTAAAATTTTAAATCATTTAATATGATCTCTAAAATAATGATAAATGTTCAATGTGGTTATTCCGTTCGCTCAAACTATAAGTCAGACGTTATTTGACGATGTAGATTATTATATGTTGGCGAAGGAGCACATAGAATTGTTTACAAAGCCGAGATATCAAAAGGTCAAAAGATTTCTATCGAGGAAATCTCGTCATCCGAAGAGTAGAGTGAAATAGTTGATTTCAGTCTATTTGGAAAGGAAATTTGAGCATCGACATACATACGTCACCGCAACATCATGAAATTTGTGGGCTATGCTGCCAATTAAGTCCAAAGCTGTCTTAAAGTGGGGAAAATTATTAAATCAATCCTAAACTTTTATAATTGTGCCAATTCAGTCATAAATATTTTTCTTTGCCAATTGAGTTCTAAACCTTTTGCATTTGCGTCAGTTCAGTCCATTTGGTCAGTCGCTGTAGAGAAATAGGGGCGCAACGTTTGCTCCTCAGTCTCGATTTATAAGACGATTGACGACTGTTGAAGGTGAAAAGGTCACACAAGAGAAGCTCTCAAGAGAGGAAATGTATAGACTATCTAATGTGCTGTATTCACTTTATTCACCTTACTCACCTTACAAAAATAATTACAAGACTCGCCTATAAATAAGCAACTTACATGACTCTTCAACTACGCGACCTTTCGACTGGTTCATTAATAGACTCCTAGAAATAGGAACAGGCAACATCGAGAATATAAAAAGACTCTTGAAAAGAACAATACGATAATGACACTAACACACTTGTCGAATAAACGTCCATTGGAAACCGAAAAAGTCTATCGACATCCATCAAAATACGAAGAGTCGCAATTAAAGAAGAATCAAGAGATAGGCGGTAATATATTTAATACTCCCCCTCACCGACTACTCTCTCTAAAGACAGACCTTGCGATCATACCAAGCTGAGTTCGGAACTCTTCAAACTTTGCAGTTCCAAGACCTTTGGTGAAGATATTAGCAACTTGATCACTTGTCTTGGTATACTCCATCTTGATCTCGCCCTGTAACACATTCTCTCGTAGAAAATAATAGTGCATTTCGACATGCTTAGTCCTCGCATGGAAAACTGGATTCTATGCTAAGCTTATAACGAATAGATTATCACAATATAATGTTGTCGAATAATCCATCGATTGATGAAGATCTTCCAATAACTGCACTAGCCATGTACTCTCCCGAGCTGCCATTGCTGCTGCTTTGTATTCATCTTCTGTTGTAGACAGTGACACAGTCGGCTGTCTCTTACTGCACTAGGATACTGCTGCTGACCCAAGATTAAATGAGTATCCAGTAGTTGATCGACGTGTGTATCGATCTCCAACAAAGTCGGCATCGCAATGTCCAATTAGCTCACCTGATGATGCTTTCTTATATAGAAGCCCAAAATCAAATGTCTTCTTTACATTCCTTAGGATACGCTTGGCTACATCCAAGTGAGGCTTCCGTGGTTTCTCCATGAATTGACTTATTATTCCCACTGCAAAGGCGATGTCAGGCCGAGTTATGGTAAGGTAAATTAAACTACCTACCAGTTGCCTATACATGGTCGAGTTTTCTAGCTCTTGACCTTCATCAACACATATTTTTGCATTCCCATCCAACGGAATAGATATAGGTTTGCAATCAAGCATCCCAAATTTCTCCAAGAGATCTCAAGCATACTTCTGTTGACACAGGAATAGTCCTTCCTTTGTCTGATCAACCTCGAGTCCCAGAAAGTGTTTAAGCTCTCCAAGCTCCTTCATCTGAAACCGCACGGAGAGGTTGGCTCTGATTCGACATATCTCGTCTTCATCATCTCTAGTAATGATGAGGTCATCCACATAGATTAACACAACTGCAATCTTTCCATCTTTTGCCTTCAAGAACAAGCTTGAGTCTGCTGAAGCTACAAAATAACCGCTTTCCAACAAGAATTCTGTAATCTCACCATACCATGCTCTCGGGGCTTGCTTTAAGCCATTGAGCGCTTTCTTTAGCTTGCAAACATACTCTGGATGAGTTTTACTCTTGAAACCATCTGGCCGCTCTATGTATATATTTCGATCAAGTTTTCTATGTAAGAAGGCATTCTTCACGTCCATTTGCCACAGATTCCATGACTTGCTTGCTGCAAGTGCCAATAGAGGTCGAATTGTAGTTACCTTTGCCACCGGGCTAAAGGTTTCTTCATAATCGACGCCATACTTTTAGGAAAATCCTCGAGCCACTAGGCGTGCTTTATACCTTTCTATCGACCCGTCTGGTCGATTTTTAAGTTTATATACCCATTTGCAAGATGTAGGACATACCTCTTTAGGTTTCGGCATCAAGTCTCATGTCTCATTTTTTCTTCAACGCGAGAATTTCTTCTTCCATGGCCTTCCTCCATTCTGCACCCTTTGAGGCTTCTTCATATGTCGATGGCTCGATCACACCAACATCTTCAGTCAATGTCGCATTGGCATACTTGGGGTTTGGTTTCCTTTGCCCTGACGACCTCTGAAGTTGAGGCTCCTCTTCTTCGAGTTCTTTTGCCTGACTTGGTCGAAATTCTTCGGTCGATCTTGGGTGCTCACCACATGAACTCTTTGATTCTGGTGACTGTGCTTCGACATGCTCTTCAATCGGCTGATTCTCGTCGAATTCTTTCAGCCTTTCTTGAAACTCTTCTTCGATATGCTGTGAATTTGGCAATTCGACAGCTTGGGGTGACCACCATGACGATAGTTCGTCGAACACCACATTTTTGGAAGTATAACACCTCCATGTTGTAGGATCGCAACACTTCCACCCTTTTCGTTGATCATCGTAGCTCACAAATATGGAGCGAACCGCCTTTTTGTCGAATTTACTGCGAAGATGATCTCGCACAAATGCATAGCATACACATCTGAAAACTCTAAAATGACTTACCAAGGGCTTACGATTCCACAACTTTTCATATGGTGAAGTGAAGCCAAGCCTTGCTTGAGGTAGTCTGTTAATCACGTGCGCCGTTGTCTTCATACACTCAGCCCAAAATTTAGGAACATTCTTTGCATGCAGCATGCTCCTGCAGGTCTCTGCCAAATGCCGATTCTTTCTTTCGGTGACTCCGTTTTGTTGTGGCGTATACAGAAAAGTAAACTGTCCACGTATCTTGCGCTCTTGCAAATACTTCGTAAATTCATACAAAGTATACTCTCCCCCATTGTTAGTACGAAGGCAAAGAATTTTTTTGCCTACTTCACTTTCGAGTCTGTCTTTGAACTCCTTAAATTTGCTAAACGCTTCTGATTTTTCTTTCATAAAATCAACCCAGACGTACCTGGAAAAGTCGTCGATGAATGTGATCATGTACTTTGATCCACGGATAGGTGATTGCTTCACTAGACCAAATACATCAGAGTGAATGAGCTTGATAGGCACAATAGCTTTGAATGTCGATTCCTCATATGGAAGCTGATGTACATTTCCGTATTGGCATCCAGCACAAATCACATCTTCTTGAACTTCCAATTGGGGGAGACCCTTCAGCATATTTTTCGGCATCATCACTTTCAACTTGTGATAACTTACATGCCTAAGTCGTGCATGCCACAAGTCAGGTGTATCATTTCTTCGAGTTTTGTTTACGTCTGCCGTTTGAACGGACATCACGTAAACAGACTCTAGTCGACGCCCCTCCATGATTGGTCGACTAGTGGGTTTTGCACCTCGGTACACCTTAACATCTTTTGGACCAAATACAACATAATTACCTGAGTCTATGAGCTGTGACACAAACAACAAGTTCTTCTTCATTCCCGACACGTGATACACATTTTTCAATTCGACCTACTGTGAATTGAATCAAGGAGTTATCACCGTCTCACTGATATAAGTAATTGGCGACCTCGAATTGTCTGCAGTAAAAACAACACGTCCACGACATAATCAAGCATATTCGATAGCTTGCCTTGATCTCCGGTCATATGATTCGAACATCCTGAATCAATAATCTAGTTGATATCATAATTAATCGACTTATCACTTACAGTGATGAAAGCTGTCGAATTGTTTAACTCGGTTGTGGAAGAAGTAGCAATCTTGTCTTACACCACCATTGCAACAGACACTTGAAAATCCCATTCATCGTCGCTACCGTTCTTCTTCGATGCTGCAACATTTCCTTCAACTCTCTTTGCTCGACAATCTCTGGAAAAATAACATTCCTTGCCACAAACGTAACATCGTCCACTACATCTTTTGTCATTGCCATCTTTGTCGCGATTCCGCCAAGCTCCCCCTGGTCGAGAGCTCGTCTCTCCTGATCGCTTTTTCAATTCTCCATGAGCCGGTTGCTTTTGCCATTCGACATGACTTGTCATCAGCTTGCCATCTCTATTGTCAGCGCCGATTCTCCTATGACCCTTGAACCCTCTTCTATCACTGAAGAGAGCACTTTCATCTCCCTTAATCGAGACCTTAGACATTTGATTATCTAAAGTCTCTTGGTTGGCCAAGATATTCTCCAATTCGGTGAGAGTCGGTTGGGTTTCCCATCCACGAGTAGCTGTAACAATACCATTATACTCTGGCTTTAACCGTGAATAATAATTCTTCTCATTCTTGTTTCTGAGATGGCATTATTTGGATCTAGCACTGAAATTTCGTCACAAATAGACTTAACTTTGGAAAATACTGACTCACCATCATATTTTGCTGCGACATCGACAAGAGCTCATTCCCCAACCTTTGTAGTTTGGCATCATTCGACCTCGCGAACAATGCTGGCAAATTATCCCTTGCCTCCTTGGGAGTCTGCGCACTCTTTATATACCGCATTAAATCATCTTCAACAGTCATAGCAAGAGCGTAAAGAGCCTTACCCGCTTTGATGCTCCATCTCCTCAGCTCACCATCGTTTGTGGGTGCCATGGTGTTGTTGCCGCCAACAATATCCCACAAATCTTGACCCAACAAATAAAACTGCATGCGAGTACTCCAATTATTATAATTGGAATTGTTGAGCTTCTCAATGCCATTCATCGAATTTGATATGTCTGCCATCTGACTGGATATAATGCCAAGCACTACTCCAAGTAAGCTTGGTCCCCGACCAATCAATCACAATCCCCGACCGTGCACCGACAGACTTTTGACGTACTCCAATCCTCGATCGCTTGCTCACGAGCAGTGGTCCCTGACCACCATCTTCACGAACCACGCTTTGGATGACTGGATTCATGGTCCCTGACAACCATTCTCTGATACCAAATGTAGAGAAATAGGGGCACAACGGTTTTCTTATCAATCTCGATCAATAAGACGATCGATGACTGTTGAAGTTGAAAAGGTCACTCGATAATACTTACACAAGAGAAGCTCTCAAGGAGGAGATGGATAGACTATTCAATGTACTGTATTCACTTTATTCACCTTACTCACCTTACAAAAATAATTACAAGACTCGCCTATATATAGGCAACTTACATGACTCTTCAACTACGCGACCATTTGACTAACTCATTAATAGACTCCTAGAAATATGAACAGTCAACATTGAGAATATAAAAAGAGTCTTGAAAAGAAAAATACAATAATGACACTAAACACGCTCGTCGAATAGACGTCCATCGGAAACCGAAAAAGTCTATCGACATCCATCAAAATACGAAGAGCCACAATTAAAGAAGAATCTAGAGATAGGTGGTGATATCGTCAATAGTCGGCCCTATCGTGAATAATTTTCAATAATATTTTACAAATTTTTTGATTTTTGATTTTGTTTTTCCTTTTTTTTCTCATTCTTTTTTGTATTTTTCCTCCCAGTGGTCACCACTGGGCAAGGGCAGCCTGGCCATGGCTGCCTTTGTCCGCGACAGCGAGGTTGCCCTTGCCCAGATCTAGGCGAGGCCGCCTCGAACACTCATAATTGGCGCATAAACTTAAAAAACATAAATATTATTTTTGGTCGAAAGAAAAAAGTAAATAATTGAAAAGAAGTATTTTGCATAGGCACAATGTTTTGAATACTATTTTCTATCTTTCCCACCTCGCCATCTACTTACCCTCTGTACCGCTCTTCCTCATTTTAGACATTTCAAGCGTCCCAACCAAACAAGCCACACAATATCTGAGTAATTAAGTTAGTAGCATCACATTTTTCGAGTTAAATTTTGTGGGTATATAAGTTGTAAACCCTTCAGCTTTGATTTGTGAAGGACACACTTAGGGTATGTATGGTAACATTTTTGTTTCTGGGAACACTTTTGGAACATAAATACTTTTTTTCTATTTCTGTTCCCAGCAACGATTTTTGAGAACAGAAACGCATTAGGTAATTGCAAAAAAAATTATGTTTTCCGAACAAAAGAAGAAGAAGAAAAGAAACGTGCTTGATAACTGCGAAAAATTATTCTTAACTTTTTTAATTTAACTTAAAATTAAGATGCCTTTATCTTTTTAACTTACTAAATCAAATTAAATCTCATTTATTAAATTAATAAATCAAATTAGACGAATACATATAAGTAATTTATGCACGATTTATCAAATTACAATATGGATGAGATCCAACTATATATATTAAAAAAACCCTCAAAGAGAAGACGAATTGGAATTAGACAACGAGAACACCAAATATATTTTCTATATGTATGAAAAATTACAATTATGAGTCACATGTAAATATTTTCAAGTAGCTAAAAATATGATTACCTTTAAATGAGAACCCTTAGAATAATATTAATGGCACTTTGAGTGACACTAGGGACTAAAATGAAAAATATTTGTGTCTTTTGGTGCTTTTAGTCCAAATGTGCAATTCTTTTTAACATGAGGAATAAAATTAAATGCAGGATATCAAAGTCTCATGTCATGCATTTAAAAGTAAATTTTTTTGGCTAAAATGATTTAAAATGAAACTTTTTAGTCAATTTAGGATTATGCTCAATGAAGAGGCATGTGGTCCCAAACTGAATTTTTAAAACTTTAACAAGCCAAAACGAAAAGAGAATTGAAATAAAAAAGGGACTATTTTTTATGCATTTTTCTGACTATGAATACTATTTTTTTTCTTATTTTCGGCTATTTTTATAATTAAAATAAATTCGAAAAATGTCAAAAATTACGAAAAATATTTTTTGTTCAAAATTGGTTCCTAAAGCTAGGCCAAAGCTTTCGAGATTGATTTTGTGATTTTTCAAATTATTTTAATATTTTTAATTAATTTTTTAAAATAAAATGATAAAAAATTACATGCTTAAGAACAAAAGAGAAGAGAATGTCTTCAAAAATAAAATTATTCCCAATTGTTTCTAAAAAAATGTTCCAAACGTGTTTCCAAAAAGTGTTCCAGAAACACAGAAACAAGTTTTTTTTTTGGTTTCTTGTTTCTGCTCCAAAAGTGTTTCTGTTTCTCAAAAGTGTTCCTGAACACTTTTGGAACACTTTTTTACCATACGCGTTTCTGTTTCAAAAGTATTCTAGGAACACTTTGGGAATAGAAATACTTTTTTTGGAGTGTTATACATACCCTTAATGTTCAGAACAAGTTAGTATTTTGGAATGACTTGGGAACATAAATCCATTTTTATGTTTACCAGTGGACTTGCGTCAACTGAAACCTAAAATTCTTGTAAACAGAAGTTTGAGCCTTTAACTAAACTGGTGTTCTAGCATTTGAGGCCTAGGTTCCATTGAAGTAACTTACTCGTAATCTTGTTGTTGCTTTGTTTTCTCTTTCAAGATAGGAGAAGAGCAAAAGTTACTCTGCAAAAAAGAGATCCAAGATCTCTTCACAGACCAATCGCTCGAATCTTTATCAGTCATAGAACGTCAGATGTAAGAATTATGCACGATAAGAATCTGTTCGGCTTCTACGACATAGAAATAAGAATTTGCTATCACCTCTGAGAAAATATAAGAGGTCTCTCAGAACCTTTGTGCCGCAAACTGTATATTCCCTTCCTTTCAACGCCCCACTCATCTAGAAGACATTTGAGTGTCAAGCATTTGCCGCAAACATGGTTGACATGTCAATTTCAACGAAGACTTGGAAAAAAGTAAGTAAAGCAGGACCAACGATTGAGACTTCTTATAGTTCTGCTGCGTTGTTATTCACTCCACTCAGTATCCCCCACCGTGCACGCTAAACTGATTGAAAATTGTCCTCGATAGAGGTGACTTCGGGAGTGTTCTTCCACTCTATATAAGTATAGTCACCTATCTCGTTAACATTATGTACACCTAAACCCACCCCCAACAAAAAATCATGGCTTCTTCCCTTATTCTGTCCACCAGTCTCCTTTAGCTGTCTTCCACTTCTTCTTGTTCTCACTCTTCTTGGTTGGCACCACTTCATTTCATGGTGCAGCAGGCATTTCTGCTTCCTCCCCTTCTGTTTTCGCTATCAATGCAACTGAGAATAAGGATGAAGCAGAGGCCCTCATGAATTGGAAATCCACTCTTGACAACCGTAGCCAATCTCTCCTCTCTTCATGGCACGGCAACAACCCTTGCTGCTTTACCGGTGTTGCTTGCGACCACCACGGAGCCCTCGTCCATCTGAATCTTTCCGATCTCGCGCTTAACCAGCATGGTCAGCTTTGAACTTTTCAACAACTCGATCTATGGCTCCATTCCCTCGAGTATCGGTAACCTTTCCAAACTCAACTTCCTTAATCTTTGCTTCGATGAACTGTCAGGGTACATCCCTCCAAACATAGGTACGCTGGAGAGTCTTCATTCTCTGCAGTTATGTGCAAATCAGCTTTCTGGGTCCATTCCTCCTTCTATTGGAAAATTAGGGGATTTAACCGTACTAGGCACTTCACGCAATGAATTTTTCAGTCCAATTCCGAGAGAGATTAGTGACTTGAGGAATTTGAAATATCTTTTATTATGGAAAAATGGACTTTCGGGATCCATACCTTCTGAAATCGGGAGGCTCACTTCTCTTGTCAATCTTGATCTATCCAGAAACAAACTCACCGGCTCAATTCCTCGTTCCATTGGAAACTTGACAAGTTTATTATTTCTTGGCCTCATAAGAAATGGAATCTCGGGATCGATTCCTCAAGAAATAGGGCAGTTGATATCTCTGGAAGCATTATTTTTGTTTGAAAATGATTTGGGGGGTCCATGTCGCGACCTTCCCAAGAGGCAAGGCGAGGCGAGGCCTGGGCTCTCGAGGGGGCTAATGGGCCGCCCAATATTGCCTGATTGGACGCGGGCCTCTCCCAAGGTCCATTACCCAAACTGCAACGGCTGGATATACGTGGTTGACCTTCGGTGTGGTCTTGTGACATTTGATATGTGTACATGCCAATGAGTCGCCACCAATCGTTTCGTGGAGGGTACGATTGGAAACCCTATCGAATAGTTGGGAGTAATCTATTCGATTCTACGAAAACCAGAGAAACGGGATCGGGGATTTTGTTACGCTAACTGTCAGAGTTGACGCCCTTTTGGTACCTAAGTTGAATGGTTTATCTAATCCTAAGATTCATGCAGATAAGTGGGGCATGGATCCTAAATCTAGGAGTTCATGTAGATAGGAATGACTATCCTAGCAAACATAATCAATAAAATGATTGCGCAAATCAAGGATCCAAAACATGTGGATAAATCACATGAACTTGGCGTGATATCCCTAATGAGGTCCTATCAGCCTAGAGAAATGTCAATCAAGGCTCAGGAGTGGTTTCGACATGATTCACCCATGAGGGGCAAAATCGTGATTTTGAGAAGTTAGGAGACGATTTGCCCTAGAAGGGAAAAATGGTCATTTCAGATGAGATGTGTAATCAAAAGATGATGGAAATGGGATTGGCGATCAAACCATTCCATTTCCTATTTTTCGGGAATTTTCAGAATTTTTCTGAAATTTAGAAGTGATTTCACCCTTTGAGGGGTAAAATCGTCATTTTCGGGTGAAGACGAGAATTGAAAATCTCAAATATCAGGATTGGTCGATCACCTGACCCAAATCCTAATTTTAAGCAATTTTCAAGACTCGATTGGAATAAGGACGACGATTTACCCTTTGAGGGGTAAAGTCGTCATTTTGAAGAAAAGACAAGATTCAAGAACCCAGCAAAAGGATCGATCACCTAACTGACCCTAATCCTTATCTTAGTGTCCTCGACCTATCTCTACACAAAGCTGAGGCGATTTACCCCTAAAGGGTAATATCATCCATTTTCAAAAGGATAGATAAGAAATCCCAAAAATAGTATTGACCAGTTGTCTGTGGTCCATCCTCAATTTTTGGGGATTTCTGGAGTGTCTAGGATTTTCCCACCATTTTCTATATTTTTTAGGATTTTCTAGCATTTTTTTAGATTTTCTAGAATTTTTCCGATTATTTTTATTTATTTATTTATTATTATTATTTAAAATCATTTTCGAATTTTTTTATTAAAAAATGTGATTCGGACCGAGTCGACCCGACCCACTCAGGTCAGAACCCGACCCAGACCCGGACCTGCGCGGACAAACTCCCCAAAACGACGCCGTCCCGCCATTTTTATTTTTTTATTATTCGAATTTAATCTGACGATTCCTATTGAACCACGTGGCTACTCCATGGCCCTTGGATCAGCTTACTAGAACCTACGGCCCAGATCAAAAGCCGACTATCTCACAGCCGTCAAATCTGATTACCTAGATCTACGGTCACAATCGGACGACCCGGCTAATCCTCGACCGTCCGATCAAACTATTTATTTTTTTTTTGAAAATTCGATTCTTATTAACAGTTATGAAACTGATCGAACGGTCGCCAAGCCCACACGTGGCATAACCGAGACCGTTCGATCATCTAACAGATTCAAACCGAAATCTAACGGCTCGGCTGACGTGGCTGCCATGTGGCATGCCACGTCAGCACTTTTGACCGATTGACCGCCATGTCATCATCTTCTTCCTCGAGCATTCTTCTTCTGTGACGGACGGCCGAGAGACTCCGGCGATGATCTGGCGATGAAATCTCGACGAAATCGAGTAGGACCAACGCCAATCGACTCGTCTCAACGTTTCGCATAACATATATCAGAATCAAAGCATATTATCCACGAAATTACGAACATCATGCAAAATGTCGAGTACGGCCATGGAAGTTCGATCGCACAGTTTACACCAAATCGTGGAAATTCGATCACAGGATAGCATCAACGGAGGTCCAGAATACTTACCTCGAGCTCCGATTGAGATCGCACGGCCTAGGTTCGACTAGGCAAGGTTGAACAGTACTCGGCTATGGCTGGAGATTTGAAGACTCGATTCGCAGTTTTAAAGAGAAATCGATGCAAAACGAAGATGCGGTTATGGTTAGCGATGCTTGAAGAGTAAAACGCCTACTCTAGCTCGAAGAATCAAGATCGGAATCGAGTTCCGCCATTAAAGCACAGTATGAAAGCTCGAAGACTGAACTTGCCTGTTTTCGTGGTTTCAGCTTGCGTGGTCGACGTTGATCGTTTCCTCTCAGTCTAGGCAACCTCCCGACGACCTTTTGAAGCTTTGGTTTGGCTTATAAAAGCCCAACCGATGCTTTGTAAATTCTAGCTCAAGCCCTCGACAATGGCGATGGAAGGCGAGCTCTCTTTCTCTCTCTCTCCTCCCTCTCTCTATTATGTTCTCCTTTTTGAAGCAGAATCAACCAACCCTCTTCTTTTTTACTCTCGAAAGCCTCTAAAGACTATATACCGATCTCCCATTTTTTGGCGCCGAAGGGTGAGAGCTAACGGACTCTAAATGGCACATGATCGTGCGTGTCATTTAGTCCAAACGGCGATGGTGACGATGGGTAATTCCGTCCAACTCACATGGCCTTCCGACGCGCGCAAATGGATGACCAATTTGGCCGTTCTCTCGATGTTGACTTTCACGGTCGGTGTAGCATTGACCGACCGATTTCGCCTTCCTTCGGCAACCGTTGGTCGTGATTCCGGTCTCAATCGACGTGAAATGATCTGAGGAATTAAACGTCCACCAGTGTGTTTTCAATTGCAGTCGATTGGTCGATCGATTTCCCCATTGAAATTCGGCCTTATACTATTCATCTGCGCAGACTCTCGGGGAGGAAGACAACATTTTAGTGAACCAGTTCGACCGGTCTAACCGATTTGAACCGATTTCGACTTGAAATTTTCAAAATTAACCCAAATTGACTTGAAATTTTTGCAATTAAACATCAGAATCGAACTTAGGGCATGAATTCTATTTAAAAATGTAATTTTGTCCAAAAGTTCATGTCAATTTCTACAAATATCCTAAATTTTCATTTAATTACAATTCGGCAATTTGTGGAATTGAAGGCTCAAATGATCAAATTGGGCAAAACCACCTATGTCAATCGATCCAAAATGATGAAAATCTTTGGGCAGTGACTTTAATTTGTAATGGTAGTCCCTGAATTGAAAGTAATTTCAAATATGCCCAAATTCAATGACTAAAATACAATTAAGTATGTAATTTTGCCCAATTCATGGAATTGAGTAATTTGTGAAAATAATTTAGCTAAATTTCAATGAGGGACACATAGATTGAATTTCAAGATCCTAAAAAATGCTAAAACTGTACATTAAAAGACTCAATTGACATTTTTTTACCAAATTCAATCATATGCGTAACAAAGGAACACATAAAATTGAATTTGAATTTGGATTTTTTATGAGGTCAGAAAGACAAAGATTTTAAAATAAAAAATATTGACTATTTTTTTTTATATTTTTGCGACCTCGAATGCTATTTTTCTTGAATTTTTAAGTATTTTTCTATTTTTTAAAAAATACTAAAAAATGTGAAAAATATGAAAAATTATTTTTTTTGTGAAAAATGGTTCCTTAGGCTTGGCCAAGGCCACCAAAGTTAATTTTGTAATTTTTTGACTTTTTGTGACTTTTCTGTGAATTTTCTAAAAATAAGCATAAAAAGACTTATCCGAAATTAGGTGTCAACAGCTGCCCCTCTTTGAGAGGAATCTCGCAAGAGGTTTCTCTCAAAGACAGGTGACGCCTAAGTTCAGATCGACTCTACTGGGGAATAGAAAAATGAATCTTGACACCTCATCTTTCTTGTCCTGTTGGTGAACGCTCTGCTCATCATGCTTTTGCTGACGTGAGAGAGAGAGAGAGAGAGAGAGAGAGAGAGAGAGAGAGAGAGAGAGAGAGAGAGAGAGAGAGAGAGAGAGAGAGAGAGAGAGAGAGAGAGATGGAATAGAGATGCTTACCTATTACTCACCTGCCTGATGCTCGTGCGGCATGCGCGATGTATAGCGGATTCAAGTGAATATTAAGGACTCGTCTCTTGAGTATCCTAGGGCGATTAAGCTCTAGCTCGTATGGTAGGCCAAACCAGAATGAGATTCCTATTTGACAGGAACCTATGGATGACGCACCCGTTCTGTAGGGATTGTCAAAATTTTTTATCCGTATGGTGGATCAAACTATAAATAGGACTTCTATCTATCAGGAACCTATGGATGATGCACCCGTTCTGTAGGGATTGTCGATAGTTTTGATCCGTATGGAGGATCAGACCGTGAATAGGACTCCTATCTATCAAGAACCTATGGATGACACACCCGTTCTGTAGGGATTGTCGACAGTTTTGATCCGTCTGGAGGATCAGACCGTGAATAGGACTCCTATCTATCAAGAACCTATGGATGACGCACCCGTTCTGTAGGGATTGTCGATAAGTAGTTTGATCCTACACCTTGAGAAATCAACGAGGATCTATACAAATGAGGTATACCTAACTCTTAGGTTTACCAAATGAGCTATTCTAGGCTCAGGGATTACCTAGAACCTTACAGAAAGCTGGTTCTGAAGATTGTCCTTTCGAATTGCAAGGTATTATTCTGGGATCTGGGGACTCCAAGTATCTTGCAGAAAACTCAAACCTGCAAAAGCTTTGATAAGATTTTTCTAGGAGTTAGGAGTTACCTGAAATCTCGCAGAAAGACGATTCTAAAGCTCTCCATCGCGGTGCAAAGTGTACGTCTTTTACCTGTGGGCTGCCGTGAGTCTCATAGAAGTTTAGACTTGAGATCACCAGGTTTAATCAGACAATCCTCTTCCTGACTCAGGCTATCAAGCTCTTCTAGTCTGATCACCACAGTCGTAGCAGCTTCAATCATTGCCACAGTGTCGCCAAGGTCTTTTGTGACAATTTCGTATTCTAGCTGATGATGCCTGTTAATATTACTTAGTTCTGCTGTCATTGCGAATTTCGAGTGTTTTCTCATTCCTTTGAATGGTTCGACTGAGTTTTTCCATTGAGCTTTTGATCTCTCCACCCTGACGTACTGCTCTACGTTAAGCTTGGCGTCCATCGTCTGGTCAAGCGATGATTCAGATTCCTTTGTAAAAGGCTTTGCCGCATCTTTCGGGATCTCCGGTTGCATAGGATTATCCATACCTCTCCACCTATCGGGTATGATATCCTCCATTCTCTGATAGAAACTAGGAGGAGCCGAATATTTCACTTTAAAGTTGTATCCCCCAGAGTCTTCGCCCAAACACAAATTGGTTCCGTTCCAAGCTTACGGAGGCTTTAACTCCTTCGAATCTTTCATCGGTAACGTTCGACATTATCCCCAAGCTCATCATCTTGGTGATACACAACATCTTCCTGTCAGCGGACACTTCTCCCTCTTTTGGATATAATGAAGCGATAGCCAGAATGTTAGTTAGCTTATGCATATCCACCTTTAGTTCAAGGTGGTTTTCCTATTCATTAGTGAATATTGCCCCTTCTGATTGGTGATCAGGAAGCGGATTCTCTTGCACGTTCGGAGTCATATCATCGAACTTCAAAATCTGACTATCGATCAAAGCTTGCACCTTCAGCTTAACGATTTAGCAATTTCTACGTTGTGTCCTCTTTCACCCATGTGATAGATACAGGTTTGGCTCTCATCAAAGCCAGGATATTTAATAGGATTCGCTCTAGGAGGTTCTTTTACCACAAAGTGTTGTTCTAGTAGCATCGGGAGCAGTCTAGATAAAGGTCTAGGGAGCTGAGAAAACTGCTTTTGAGGGTGCCTCTTCCTAGGCTCTTGTCCTTTTGGCGTTGACTACGATGATCCTCCCTTGGTCTGACTGGAGTTATTAAACACCTTAGGCTTATGAGGGTCCGGTATGAAGGCCATGTCGAGCCCAGTTTCTCTTTCTTTTTTAGGAGGGTATTGCTTCCTCGTAGAAGTTTCATGCGGCTTCCTCTCTCTTAAAGCCCACTCGAGTCTCTCGGCCACCTTTATCAAGTGTGTAAAGATTTGATATCCTGAAGTGTTCAATCTATGGAAGTATTCATACGGAAGCGTTTTTAAGAACAAGTCAATCAACTCCTCCTCTGGGATTGGTGGTTTTACTTGGGCCGCAATAGCTCGCCACCTCTGGGCGTACGTTCTGATTGTTTCTCCCCTTGATTTTAGAGTTCGTAGCAGGTCTTCCCTCGTCGAGGCCGTAGTTGTATTAAACTTGTATTGCCTTAAGAAATCTTTCGCAAGGTCCTCCCATCCATCATAGTCATCCAAGTCTAACTCAATGAACCAAGCCAGAGCGGCGCCAGCCAAACTCTCTTGGAACGTATGCATCAGCAACGGAACGTAGTCCGAATATTGCGCCATCTTACGCAGGTAATATTTGAGGTGAGCGCGGGGACAGCTTGTTCCATTATACTTCCTCACGAAGTCTGGCTCTTTGTAATCAAGAGGGGTCTCCACCTTGGCGAAATGGGATATCTTGTCAAAACGGGCCAGCTCATAACCCTGGCTGCTCAAACACTCTTCGATTTTGGCTATTATCTTAGCCTCAGCTTCAGTTTTCACATTTTGTTTCCCTTTTTCGTCCTTCTCGAGGTTAATGATAACATGGGGTGCCTTTGGCTGTGACTGGACGTTCGGCATTCGGATGTCCTCCTCTGCACGTTGGTCATCTTCTGTTGTCTCTTTATCAGACATATGGGGTGTCGAGGATTGACCTGAGTTGTTCTTGTTAGGTGCCACCGTGTGTCTGACTTGAGAGGCTTCCAACATTGCCTTAATGTCAGCCATCATAGTTGCCATAGTAGTCATCTGAGTTTCCAATAGGCCTACTCATGGTTGGTTTGACATTGCTTTACACCCAAAAAGAGGCGAGCTACATCTGAGTTCAACTTGGATTTGGAAGTTGGTCTTTCCGATCAGGACGAAAGACGAAAGCCAGTGGAACAAGCAGATCCTACGCGGTGATAGAGAAATCGACGCTAGCTAGCATAAACCATTGTATGTATTCTATTGAAGCAGTCATCAAATGAATGAATAAAGATTACTCAAGATACATGACCGTGTCGTCATCATACTATTGACTGAGATCTTCAGCCATGCGCTGCATAAAGTCTCGCCTCTTTTTGGGTGTAAAGCAATGTCAAACTAAAATACCCAACAAGCATTAGCTCTCCCTGAAAAGGAGTGCCGATTTAGCAACTGCACCAGCAAATAAAAGAAAGGCACACAAAGTAAGAAATAAAAAAGGAACCTCATTATTAGAAATCAAGTTATTGAATATTTGGAACA
Source organism: Rhodomyrtus psidioides (assembly GCA_021437785.1). NCBI lineage: Eukaryota > Viridiplantae > Streptophyta > Magnoliopsida > Myrtales > Myrtaceae > Rhodomyrtus > Rhodomyrtus psidioides. The sequence goes on along the minus strand of JAILYB010000015.1, from coordinate 2,285,727 downwards.
AATCTCGAAATTCAAAAGTATCGGTTATCCAATAAAGACCTAAAATTCCTAATAATAAACCAAAATCGCCTACACGATTCGTTACAAAGGCTTTTTGACAAGCAGTCGTCGCACTAGGTCGTGTGAACCAAAAACCTATTAATAGATAAGAACACATTCCAACTAATTCCCAAAAAATATAAATTTGTATCAAATTCGAACTAGTAACTAATCCCAACATGGAAGTATTGAAAAAACTCATATAAGTAAAAATCTCAAATATCCGATAAAAATAGGAACAAATAACTGAATTGATTTCATGGATTTACCTAGTTCAGGTTATGGACCAAGAAAGGTTTTTTTACACTTTTTCGGAAACCCAAGGACTCAATCGTATGGATATGTAAAATACAGGATTTCTAATCCTAGCAGGAGCTGGGTCAACTATTCAATCAAATGATATTGAGCATATTTCCCATCTCTTCTCGAGAAACAAGTGGGCTATTTCTTTGCAAAATTGTGCTCAATTTCATATGTCAACTCCTGTTGTTCCATTCTCGTCATAAGTCGAGTACGAAAATGATGTTTTGGCAATTCCGTGATTAGAGTGCACCTGTTTATTTAAAAATAATAAGTAAGGATTTCTTCAGGATTGGCAGAAAAAGTGCTGGATTCTTCTAATTGCATGTTTTCTATTGATGAATGAGAAAAATGGCTACCTTGTGAGCCTTAGTCTCACGTGAGCAGTTCTTTTAATTATTATCCAAAAGCATTCATGAAATTAGAAGAAGTGCAATCTTTGACGATAGTTTTTATGCATATATAAAGCATGTTTATGCTCATACATATGTGTGCAAAGTAACACTCAATACGAATGAGTATGCTGAAAAGGCATCATAATGTTCACTCATTTTACACTTGATAGAATAGTCTATTCAAGTCTAGGGCGTTTGAGGTCTAAGGTATCCTTGTTGTCCCAGCAGAGATTAATTCCCTCAATCTGGGATTCATCATCTCCTGAATATGATGGTGACCCCATGTCTTCGGGTATATACGGCTCTACTCCAGGCACGTATGGTACGATATATTCAGGTACATAAGGCTCGACAAAGCTGCGTCTGGTTCCCTCAAAGTGTTGAATGTACTCTGTAGTAGCCCTGTGAATATTCTCCTCACGAGTCAACTCTTCTGGCATCTTATGTCTTCGGCCTGTGAGTTCTTCAAGGAGCGTATAATAAATTCCACCTTGGCTTCAAATTGTTTCTTCTTTTCCCCTGTGAGGGTCTCCCTTGGCATGTCAAACGAGAAGATACCCGATCGTGGTGATGAAGGGATCTCTTGCAATGCTCCAAACTGCTGGATAACCCTTTTTGGATAATATGCAGTAGCGCTTGTGAATCCTAACAAAGGGACTGGGTGTTCAAAGGAATTTCTTCCACTCTCTAAAATTGAACTTAGGAATACGTGTATGGGTTCTAACGAAAGTTTTAAGAGGATGGGCATCGGAGCTAATCTCAGTGAAACCCATACGGATATGAAATTGTCTGATATGAGATGTGAATCATAAATATAGAAGATCACTAGAGGCTCTAAATATTCCCTTCTTGTTTTTCTTGAAGCGGTTTAGGGAAAGGAAAGTTTCAGCAAGGATAACGTTCGAATAATCCCACCCACAACAAACTTGTCTAACCATTACAGCCATAATAGGGTCGAAAGTAACAGACGAGATTGGAAATAGCACAAAGCTAAAGAAAGCCAAGACAAAGGCTCTACCAGATTTAGTTCCTTTGGCAGTAGGAAGGTTAGGAAATCGATCTAGAAGAAAAGATAGGGAAATCCGTCCAGAATTACTTTTGGCATCTGCTTTGATTTCATTAAGGCTTGTATTAAGGAATTCTTCTAGTTGACTCAAAGGTTCAAACACTATAGGAGGTTGGACTAGTAAGTGAGTAAACTCAACTCCAATGGTGGCGCTGTATTCCTCAAGAGTGGGGGTGACTTCCAGTCCTTCCTTGCAGAATGTCGCGGTGATAAGATCCCAATAGAGTGCCATGGCTTGGATAAAGGCATGTGGACATTCAATCTTTAGCAGCTCCAATAGATACCACAGCCGTGATTTGGCGTATTTCTGGCTAGCTTCACCCATGCTGTTCCACCAGGCTAGGAGCTCGGTCCGAGAGACTTTGAATACTTGAATATCATTCTTTCCCATCAAGTCTAAAATATGCAAATGATTTTGAAAAGTCAATCGCCAAGGATTACTTTAAACATGTGATTATACAAATGTCATGGAATATGCATGGACTGATTTAATTGCATATTCCAGTTAATGAAATGGGAATTAGAATCCTTTTCAGGTATGAAAGTCCTGACTTAAGGTCTAATTTGAATTTCAAGTAAATGAATCATGTAATTAGTCAGAATCATCCTAGTAACTAAAGGAAATAACGACGTCACATTCCATTGGTCAAAACATCAAATGGAAGCAGAGCGAAGTAAATTTCTTATTACAAAAGGATCTATTAAGAAAGAGATGCAGAGAGGAACCTCAAAAGGGAGGGAGATACCAATCGATCTTATTCTAAAATAAGAAAGTCATAAAAGATGAATGGAATGTGGGATCTAGACTATCCCTCCCTAAGATCTAATCTTCTTCAGAATAGTAGTCCATTGGGGGTTCCTCTTCGACGGCACTTCCCTTTTGCCCCTCTTCAGGATATGGCTCAGTGACCAGGACTTCCTCCCTAGTTGAGCATCCCTCAGGGTGTGAAGAATAGTCTTCGGCAGTTTGGTTGAGATGACCTAGCTCCTCTGGCCATTCTCTCGTCCATGGTATGATGACTTCAGGGGTCTTCTCGGGTTTCACCTTTTTTAGCGTGATACGCTTCGATTTTGTCTTGGTTGCAGGCCGTCTTCTCTTCCCCGAAAGAGTGATCATGGGTATGTCTTCATTAGCTTGACGTTCAGCCTTTCGACGGGCATATGCATCTCTAGCTAGGTGGTTGCGATGTTGTCTTTTCATCTCCATGTAATCCTTGAACATTTCGTCCGCTTGTCGCTTAAACCTGAGGTTATCGACATAGTAGCGGGTTTGATAATCTTCGGTGTATCCCAGCTTGCGTCCAGTTAGCTCTTGGCCATGTACAAATCTTGTAAAGTGCAACCTCGTATTCGGTCCAGGACGAGTGACTTTCCTTAAGTATTCGAAGGTTACCAACTCTGTCGAACTTTTAGGTAATAGCGACATCCTACCCCATTATCATCGTTATTTCAATTAGTCACTTGAGTGATTTCATGATGTATGCAATGCACATGGATGTATGTATGAACATACTATGAGACAGGGAATAGTGAAGTACATCGAAAGTAAATGCCTTACTAACCAAAACCCGGGAAATGTCAAATATTCCCGTGTAATAATGGGTGGTTTTAGGTATACCAACCTTCCATAGACATACGCATGAGACAAGTGGATATACTCTAAAAATCAAAAATCGGGTGAGGAACCTATGACTCAGGCTCCCACGATCCAAATAAGGCAGATTCCTCCCCAAGAGTACCCACCCAAGAGGGCTAGATATCGCCAATTTGGATTGTGAGCGGGAATGAATACGAAAGTCACAAATGCCATCAAACACAAGATCTTTTCGTACCCTTTCCCTATCTAAAGTAACCTAGAGGTGGTTGCAGTCGGGGTTTGACCACCAGTGTGTGCGATGTGTCGTGATCATCACAATGCAAGTCACGCACAACAGTTTGTATCAAACATCGCTTCAATATGTGCATAAGATAAACATACATTCCCAACTCCAACCTGCAAGAAAGATGTCGGCAATCACTACACCTCTTATTTCTCCAATATGCAAAAATATCTAACACAATGGTTAGGATACGTACCTCACCTTCGAGAGCATCTACATAAAACGGGGTTAGATAAACCAATCAACTTTTTAATCGGCTCAAGTCCTCTAAATTCATAACTAGAGATTCTGGTTTGGAATAGGTCCTCAGCGGAGTCGCCAGTCTGTCGCGACCCTCCCGAGCGGCGAGGCAAGGCCTGGGCTCTCGAGGGGACTAATGGGCCGCCCGATATCGCCTGATCGGACGCGGGCCTCTCCCAAGGTCCATTACCCAAATCGCAAAGGCTGGATATACGTGGTCGATCTTCGGTGTGATCTTGTGACATGTGATATGTGTACATGCCAAGGAGTCGCCACCAATCGTTTCGTGGAGGGTACGATTGGAAACCCTATCGAATAGTTGGGAGTAATCTATTCGATTCTGCGAAAATCAGAGAAACGGGATCGGTGACTTTGTTACGCCAACTGTCAGAGTTGACGCCCTTTCGGTACCTAAGTTGAACGATTTATCTAATCCTAAGATTCATGCAGACAAGTGGGGTACGGATCCTAAATCTAGGAGTTCATCCAGATATGAATGATTATCATAGCAAACACAGTCAATAAAATGATTGCGCAAATTAAGGATCCAAAACATGCGGATAAATCACATGAACTCAGCGTGATATCCCCAATGAGACCTTATTAGCCTAGAGAAATGTTAATCAAGGCTCAAGAGTAGTTTCGACATGATTCAACAATGAGGGGCAAAATTGTGATTTTGAGAAGTTTGGAGACAATTTGCCCTAGAAGAGCAAAATTGTCATTTCAGATGAGATGTGTAATCAAAAGATGATGGAAATGGGATTGGCGATCAAACTATTCCATTTCCTATTTTTCGAGAATTTCCAGAATTTTTTTGGAATTTAGAAGTGATTTCACCCTTTGAGGGGTAAGATCGTCATTTTCGAGCGAAGACGAGAATTGAAAATCTCAAACATTAGGATTGATCGACCATCTGACCCAAATCCTAATTTTAAGCAATTTTCAAGACTCAATTGGAATAAGGACGGCGATTTACCCTTTGAGGGGTAAAGTCATCATTTTGAAGAAAAGACGAGATTCAAGAACCCAAGTAGAAGGATCGATCACCTAACTGTCCCAAATCCTTATCTTAGTGTCCTCAACCTATCTCGTATACAAAGCTGAGGCGATTTACCCCTAAAGAGTAATATCATCCATTTCCAAAAGGACGGATAAGAAATCCCAAAAATAGGATTGATTAGTTGTCTGTAGTCAATCATCAATTTTTGGGAATTTCTAGAGTGTCTAGGATTTTCCCACCATTTTCCTATATTTTTTAGGTTTTTCTAGGATTTTCTAGCATTTTTTTAGGATTTTCTAGAATTTTTTCGATTTTTTTAAAATTCATTTTCGATTTTTTTTATTTAAAAAATGAGATTCGGACAGGTTCGACCCGACCCACTCGGGTCGGAACCCTGCCCAGACCCGGACCCGCACGGACAGACTCCCCAAGACGACGCCGTCCCGCCATTTTTATTTTTTTTATTATTCGGATTTAATCCGACGGTTCCTATTGAACCACGTGGCTACTCCACGGCCCTTGGATCAGTTACTAGAACCTACGGCCCAGATCAAAAGCCGACTATCTCTCAGCCGTCAGATCTGATTACCTAGATCTACGGTCACGATCGGACGACTCGGCTAATCCTCGACCCACCGATCAAACTATTTATTTATTTTTTTTGAAAATTCGATTTTTATTAACAATTATGAAATTGATCGAACGATCGCCAAGCCCACACGTGGCATAACCTAGACCGTTCGATCATCTAACAGATTCAAACCGAAATCTAACGGCTCGGCTGATGTGGCTTCCATGTGGCATGCCACGTCAGCGACACGTCAGCACTTTTCACCGATTGACCGCCACGTCATCATCTTCTTCCTCGAGCATTCTTCTTCTGCGACGGACGGCCGAGAGACTCCGGCGATGATCTGACAATGAAATGTCGACGAAATCGAGTAAGATCAATGCCAATCGACTCGTCTCAACGTTTCGCATAACATATATCAGAATCAAAGCATCTTATCCACGAAATTACGAACATCATGCAAAATGCCGACTACGGCCATGGAAGTTCGATCGCATAGTTTACACTAAATCGTGGCAATTCGATGACAGGATAGCATCAACGGAGGTCCAGAATACTTACCTCGAGCTCCGATTGAGCTCGCACGGCCTAGGTTCGGCTAGGCAAGGTTGAACAGTACTCGGCTAAGGCGGGAGGTTTGAAGACTCGATTCGGAGTTTTAAAGAGAAATCGATGCAAAACGAAGATGCGGTTATGGTTAGCGATGCTTGAAGAGTAAACGCCTACTCTAGCTCGAAGAATCAAGATCGGAATCGTGTTCCGCCATTAAAGCACAGTATGAAAGCTCGAAGACTGAACTTGCCTGTTTTCGTGGTTTCAGTTTGCGTGGTCGACGGCGATCGTTTCTTCTAAGTCCAGGCAACCTCCTGACGACCTTTAGAAGCTTTGGTTTGGCTTATAAAAGCCCAACCGATGCTCTGTAAATTCGAGTTCAAGCCCTCGACAATGGCCATGGAATGCGAGCTCTCTTTCTCTCTCTCTCCTCCCTCTCTCTATTATGTTCTCATTTTTGAAACAGAATCAACCAACCCTCTTCTTTTTTGCTCTCGAAAGCCTCTAAAGACTATACCGATCTCCCATTTTTTGGCGCTGACGGGTGAGAGCTAACGGACTCTAAATGGCACGTGATCGTGCGTGCCATTTGGTCCAAACGGCAACGGTGACGATGGGTAATTCTGTCTAACTCACATGGCCTTCCGACGCGCGCAAATGGATGACCAATTTGGCCGTTCTCTCGATGTTGACTTTCACGGTCGGTGTAGCATTGACCGACCGATTTCGCCTTCCTTCTGCGACCATTGGTCGTGATTCCGGTCTCAATCGACAGGAAATGATCTGAGGAATTAAATGTCCACCAGTGTGTTTTCAATTGCAGTCGATTGGTCGATAGATTTCCCCATTGAAATTCGGCCTTATACTATTCATCTGCGCAGACTCTCGGGGAGGAAGACGACACTGTAGTGAACCGATTCCACCGGTCTGACCGGTTTGAACTGGTTTTGACTTGAAATTTTCAAAATTAACCCAAATTGTCTTGAACTTTTTGCAATTAAACATCAGAATCGAACTTAGGGCATGAATTCTATCTAAAAATGTAATTTTGTCCAAAAGTTCATGTCAATTTCTACAAAAATCATAAATTTTCATTTAATTGCAATTCGGCAATTTGTGGAATTGAAGGCTCAAAAATGTTCAAATTGGGCAAAATCACCTATGCCAATCGATACAAAATGATGAAAAGTTTTAGGCAGTGACTTTAATTTGTAATGGTTGTCCCTAAATTGAAATTAATTTCAAATATGCCCAAATTCAAGGACTAAAATGTAATTAAATATGCAATTTTGCCCAATTCATGCAATTGAGTAATTTTTGCAAACAATTGAGCTAAATTGCAATGAGGGACACATAGATTGAATGTCAAGATCCTAAAAAAAAATGCTAAAACTGCAAATTAAAAGACTCAATTGACATTTTTTTTTATCAAATTCAATCATATGCGTAACAAAGGAACACATAAAATTGAATTTCAATTTGGATTTTTTATGAGGTCAAAAAGACAAAGGTTTTAAAAGAAAAAATATTGATTATTTTTTTTATATTTTTGTGACCTCGAATGCTATTTTGTTTAATTTTCAAGTATTTTCCTATTTTCTAAAAATACTAAAAAAATATGAAAAATATGAAAATTATTTTTTTTTTTGTCAAAAATGGTTCCTTTGGCTTGGCCAAGGCCACCAAAGTTGATTTTGTAAGTTTTTGACTTTTCGTGACTTTTCTATGAATTTTCTAAAAATAAGCATAAAAAGACTGATCCGAAATTAGATGTCAACAGTCCAATCCCTACATCAGTTGGAAACCTGGCCAATCTAACCAGATTACAACTCGGTGACAACAAATTCATTGGTTCCTTGCCTTCTGAATTAAATAACTTAGCCCGTTTGCGTGATTTGGAACTATATGATAATGAGCTAGAGGGAGAATTGCCAGAAGATGTATGTCCTGGAAGACAATTGGAATATTTGACCGTCGACCACAATCATTTCACGGGTGCCATCCCGAGAAGCTTAGTGAACTGTAGCACATTAATCAGATTGAGGCTAGAAGGAAACCAATTTACCGGAAACATAACAAAAGCTTTCGGAATATATCCACACCTAGAGTATATGGACTTGAGCCACAATCATTTGAATGGAGAAATTTCTTGGAAATGGGAGCTTTCTCATAATTTGACAAGTTTCAAGATATCAAACAACAATATTTCGGGTGAGATACCCGCAATATTTGGAAGGATGGCTCGGTTCCAAGAATTGGACCTTTCTTCAAATAATTTAAGTGGAGGGATTCCAAGGAAAATGGGGAGCCCGTCGATGTTGTTAAAACTTGATCTAAGTAGCAATGGGATCACGGGAAATGTCCCGACCAAGATTGGATTTTTATCTCAGTTGACATATCTGAATTTGGCATCAAACAATTTGAGTGGATTGATTCCAGCGCAACTTGGTTCATGCATGAGCTTGTTGAGCTTGAACTTGAGCAGAAACCAATTTTGGAGAAGCATTCCTCCTGAGATTGGTGACGCACGGTTCCTTTAGGTTCTCGACTTGAGTCGTAATTTGTTGACAGGAAACATACCGGAAGTACTTGGACAGTTAAGAATGCTGCAAGTTCTAGATATCTCCCAAAATAACCTTTCCGGTTCCATTCCACATACTTTTGATGATATGTCAGCCTTGACTTCCATCAATATATCCTACAATAACCTAGAAGGTCCTCTCCCAAACATCAAAGCTTTCAATGAGGCTCCATTTGAGGCAATTCAACATAACAAAGGACTCTGAGGAAATGTTTTTGGTTTACCCAAATGCAATTCGACCGGGAGCAAGAAACACAACCGACATTCTGGAGTTAGGATATGGGTTATCCTCATTCTCTCTTTCTTGGGGTCATTCTCTCTTACACCTTGATCGTTCTTGTGCTCGTCAATCATCATCGAAGAAGGAATATGAGGAGAGAGAACAATGAACATGCAAATGACTTGGATTTCATGGGTTTTTGGAGGTATGATGGCAACATTTTTTATGATCGAATCGTCGAGGCCACAGAAGGATTTGACTCCAAGTATTATGTGGGCAAAGGAGCATATGGAGTTGTTTATAAAGCCAAGATATTAGAAGGTCAAACGTTTGCTATCAAGAAAACCGTGTCATCTCAGGAAGATAGTGAGGTCGCTGATTTGATATCATTTGAAAGGGAAATTCAAGCCTTAACAAATATAAGTCATCGCAACATCGTGAAATTTTATGGGTTTTGCTCTCATGCCCAATGCTGTTTTTTGGTGTATGAGTACATGAAAAGAGGAAGCTTGAAGTCTACTTTGAACGATGATGAAAGAGCAGCGGAATTTCAATGGGACAAGAGGGTAAACGTGATCCGGGAAGTTGCGGATGCATTGTCCTATATGCATCACGAATGTTCACCTCCATTGATTCATCGAGACTTGACTAGTAACAACATTCTATTGGATTGCGATTATGAGGCTCGTGTTTCCGATTTTGGCACTGCAAGGATGTTGCGGCCAGATTCTTCAAATTGGATTGATATTGCTGGGACCATCGGGTATATTGGCCCAGGTACTTTGTAATCTTTTTTCAATTTCGATGGACATTTAGTGTCAGACGTCCCTTCTATAATTGAACTTTCACTAGGTTCCGTGATTATTTAGTATCTTTATGGACATTAGTTTACTAATTTAGAGTTTTCAAGTTTAGTGTTAATCAGCAAGCTTTTCAATTTCCCTAATAAAAAAGAATTGGCAAATGAGGAAAAACACCGCAGTTGATCCATTTTCAAGGATATTAAGTTCAGATTACCTAGATGATGCTTGTACTCTAAGCGTCAAATAAAATAAAATCCTTTGAACTTCGCGAAAACCTAAATTCCCACGCTCAAATCAGATTTGTAAGTGTAGAAATCTGTACTTTTAATGGTCACGTTATGTGAAGCAATGTTGTCAACTTGAATACAGCTTATGATCGAGGTTATAATAGAATAAGATTTCTCCACTTGCAGAGCTAGCTGATTCTACAATTTCACCGAAATGTGTGACGTGTATAGCTTTGGAATTGTCGCAAAAGAGAGTATCATTGGAAAGCATCAATGAGATTATGTCTTTTCAAGAATGTTCATCGTCTACCCAATCTGAGTCGTCGATGATGTTGAAGGATGTGCTCGATCAACATCTCTTGCCTTCTAGAATTCATCATCGAGATGCACAAGATGTGGCCTTGATTGCCAAGCTAGCATTTGCATGCTTGCAAGCCGATCCATGGCTTCGACCCAGCATGGGACAAGTCTCACGTGAGCTTCGCGTTCAAGTACCCTTGGAAATGCCACTCTCTGCAATTAGCTTAGAGCAACTTCGTGATCTCAGTGTCAGGAAATTTGGAACATTCACAGGAGATGGTAAGTTTTGAATCTACTTTTCATGTCACGCCCCGACCCCGTCGAGCACACGTACATCCCACCGGGACAATGGTCTTCATTTAACTCCCATGATCCCTCGGCCAATCGGTACAACAGCTTTACAAGTGAACAAGATCGCGGAAGCCATAAAACTTACTCCATACCATTTCCATCGAGATGACTCTGTACAAAGGGAAATACAATTCTCATGAATAAAATTTTCCTCAGATAATTTCGCAGTCAAGTACCCAAAATTTAAGCCCTAAATCTTCCAAGTTCAAATACAGTCCCTAAGGCCACAAAAATACATAACCATTCATTCAATTACTTCATTGAAAGCTCATCTTCATCCCGCCAGTATTTCCGTCTTCAAGGACCTGAAAAAAAAATAAAAATAATAATCCCCCACTGGGGTGAGATATATATCTCAGTAAGCTCACCCTAAACCTAAACTAGGCCATCAGTCCCACCGGATATCCTTCAAGGCAAGGCATACGGTAGCTCATTAAAAGAACGACACACGACACCAACGAATCATAACAAAGGCATCTTAACATCAATACCATGTTCATTTCATTCATAAAGCTTTATTCTCAACTTCACCACAAATTCTCTTTCTTGAGTGGCTAGGCCCGCATCAACACGCATCAGGCTATCCTCAAGTACTAGGCAGAACCCGCGTCGTAACGTATCAGGTTGTGCTCCTCAATTGCCCGCGTAACAACGCATCAGGCAGCCCGCGTAACAACGCATCAGGATATAATTTAGATCATAACCCCGTGATAAACGCATCAGGGTGTACTTTCAATCACAACCCCGCGATCAAATCGCCTCAGGGCGAGTCTCAACATGCAACCCAGCGTCATCTCAGGCGCATCAAGGTATTTTGCAACTTACGACCCCGCGTCATATAGGCGCATCAGGGTGCCACCATTCATGTGTTCTCACGGCTCATAGCCTGTTTCCTCAATAATCTGATTCAAATCAGAAATCATTTCAACAAGCATTTCACCACATTCCCATCACGAGGAATTTCAGTCGCTCGAACATAGAACAATTGCCAGAATGAATATATTTTGTCACAAGTCATAGTTCAGGAACCTTATGTCATATGGCCCCATAAACAAGCAATCCATACGAACATATACTTCTCAAAGTCTAACATAAGGACACCAATTCCAAATCAACAAGCGCTCAAGCTTGATCCTGATCATTGCTATTCGGTTCCCACCAATTCAAGCACAATAAATTCATGAATTCGTCGACTTATCGATGAAACCTATCCAGTTGTGTCGAAATGTCCTAACAAAGATTTAGAAGTCACTTACCTAATCACTCCAATAGCAAATTTCACTCACAAGGCCCCTCCATGGTTAGCAATATCAAGGTCGAACTGGGTACCCAACGCGCACCTAGAAAAACCACATCGAGATTCAGTCATTTCTCATTTTCGTCGTGCCAATACTCCAATAGCACACATAACCCCTTATCCTCATGCCCTCACAGCGCCGATTCAATGGCCCTAAGCATGCCAATCACCGTTCTAACAAGGCAAGTCATTATTAATACCAATCCGCCCAAAACCGCCCCATTTCTTGGTCCACAACCAGATTTCATTACAATAAAACTGACATTGATCTATCGATTTTTTACAAAATCAACTTTCATAATCTTAAACTTCAATTTCTTACGGACGCGTGGGCGAAAATGGAGCTCAATTCGGATATCGGACGACTTAGAACGACTAATTTCAAAACCGACGCGCATTGTGGACAGATTGGTCGGCCTTCACGTTTTTCACCTCAACAATCCTTACATCACTTCTAATTCTCAATCCACTTCACACACTTCCCATTAACACCTCAATTAACACCCTAGTATGCCTTAACTATCAATTGGAATCATGGCGACACCTCAAACGGCCCTAAACAGAACCGGTCTTCATAGAACCCCAACCGAACAGAACCGGTCCAACACAATCCAACCTTAAACAGCCCACTAATTATCCATAAGCTCCTATTTATCACAAATTCCTCATAAAAACATGTTAAACTACAAGTCACAGAACCTCACCGAAGATTTGAGGGTGAGTTGACGTCCAAAAGTTCACGAGCAACTCCGGTTTCCACAAGCATGCCGCCGGACAGAATCTGATCCAGAGATACACCTTATTTCAACCATTGTAACTCATCCAAAACTCCACCAATTCAGCAACCCTAGCTCAACTAGTTCATATACTTTAAGTCAAGAGAGTCTCACCAAAAATTTGGAGGCAATTGAGCTCTTGAAGTGGGCGAACTCAAGCTCTCTCCAAAACTGACCCGATTCTGACCTCGTCCTGACCTTTGTCCACTAAAACCGATCTACAGAACGATTTACCAGGGCAAATGGAGCTTATAATATATCCCTGGAAAGCCAAGACAACACTATTTCCAATGGCGCTGGAATTACCTCAATCGGCCATCGGACGACGAAGATATGACCAGAACAGTGAAGGAGTCGAAACTGGCAGCAAGCTGGTCGAGCAGAACAGCTTCTGTTCTTGGAAAGAAAACGCAGGGAAGAGGAGAGGGAAGGGGAGTGGTCGTGCAAGAGCTGAAATGAGAGAGAAGAAGAGCTTGTCTAATCCCTTCAAGAGTCAAACATATTGAATGGTAGGTGGATAGGTGATTAATTAAGGCTAACTCTAAAAAATTGACACTTGTCCTCAAGCCCATAATATCTTGGTCTCAATGACACTTCTACCCTTCTCTTTTTCGGCAGCTATGGATGAGTGGAAATTGACTAAAACGCCCTTCTCAACTTATCAAAGCAAGGTTATCTCTCTGGGGGCAAAATGGTCTTTTCTCACCTTTCGTCCGAAATTCCATTTTTCCGATATAAATTGCCCTTGACGAGGCGACGTCCATTCCAAACTAATTGTTACAACTCTTCATTTTCATTTTCCATTTCTGAGATCCCATTCCATGTCTCAAGTCGCGAGGGCGGAATTTCAGAATGTCACAACTCTTCCCCTCTTAACGAAATTTCGTCCTCGAAATTCGCTATTTTCCCGTTGTCCAATCTCACGGGGTACATACGCCTCATCGTATTAGCACTTTCCAAACCAACTCTCCTCAACTTGACATTCTCGATTATCTTTTCCGATACAAGTCATCCTTCCTCAGGACTTATTTCCTTCAATCCTCACCCTGTATTTACTTTTCTCTTTTCTTTCTCAACATTCCTAATCTCTGTCGGTGATACCCTGCGAGCATTCTGATCTTCTTTTCAATTCATCTATTGATCCACGGATAAGTCATGTATTGCACTGCAACCTGCTTCCAACACTCCTAGTCAGAAGGCTTTTCCCCTAACATCACCTTAATTCTATGTTCTTTCTTTTTCTTCTTTTTTTTTTATCACCATTGTTACCAAATCATCGTGAGCACGTACTCTTTAGTACCTCTATCCTTTGGCATAAGAATCCAATTCAAACGTCATTTCGTATCATCAAGGACGCACAATTCTATTAATTTACCCTCGATCGTCCACATCGCACCATAGTCTTCTCGACGTTCCAGGCAAACTCATAATTGAGTCCTTAATAGCTCTACCTCGATTACATTCGAGATCCTCCAATGATCAATTTAACCTACCCTTCTGTAACGGTTATGCCTTCCCTTCAATCCACTTGATGCAATCAACATTTCCAACTCATACAGTTCATACTATTGTGAGGTCTTCCCTTACACAAGCAACACTCCCATATCCGTAAATAATTTCATCTATCGGCGTTGCTTCTCATTAACTCCTCTCGGAAACGGCTACTCGATATTCTTGGAGTAGTTAAAAATATAAATTTGACATCCTCTTCCGCTCAAATAATGTTTTCCAACTTTTTCACGAGGATATTCACAAACCAACTCCAATCATACTCTAAGCATTACCACTCATATAGCCTCATCATTATGATGGACACGCAATGTCCACTTCCGGTTGTCTTGTTATGCTTCAGGTTTCATTCCACGTCGTGTCAATACGACCCTCACAAGCTTTTCAACCCTCAACTGAAAACGTCATAACAGCATAGTTATCAGCTTAACTCCAGTCCTCGGAAACTCTTATCGCATTCAATAATTCGTTCGTGTTACGTCTCGTTCTTAGTCTATTTCATCAATGGAATATTTCTTGTGGGTAAACTTCCCATGATTCGTATGTAACAATTTATCAATCTCAAGGAATTCCAACTTCCCACAACTCGCATCGACCCTAGTCAATTCATCACTTATTCCAATCCTCGAAGAATTTCACAGGAGTTTCATTTCCCAAGAAATTCACAACTGAGGAGTTCTACCTCTCCTGACCCACAACTCGTGCTCTTCATGATTAGCATACTACGAGTATCTCCTTTAAGTTCATAGAATACTCTCTCTAGGGTCATTCATGTCTCTCACGACTCCTTGAATGAGTCTAACCATCGTCTCTCAAGACGGTAATAACTAATCACATTACTCCTCGGGTATTCAATCCGATTATTTTCCATTCCATCATTGTCAGGTGCCGGTTCATTCCCGCTGTCCATGACACCCTTCACGTGAAAATTCCAACTTCGGCCTTCTATTCTCAAGGGTCCCCACTTGGACCGAACAACATTTTTGTCACCCTTTCCTCAGTAAGTATTAGTGTCCTGTTCTCTGGGTTACACAACCGACTAGTGTGACCATGCCTCAGTCTCACCCATTCAAATGAACGTTCACAATATCCTGGAATTCAACGCTATATACATGATAATCTCTCGGACTTCACTTCCAAGAATCATTCAAGTTCCGCGTCTTCTTTCTCAGTTCAGACGCTCAGCCTCAATACCGAGACAATTTAAATTTTCTCTTCCTTCTACACTAGGGTCTCTTACCCTAAGAAGGATACCATACAGCTTAGTGGCGTCCTTTTATTTCGAATCCATTTTGTCCTTCTTATTCCATAGAACGTCAGTTCTGGAGTCTATGTCAACGGCGGTACTTTCACCCCCAGGATTCAAATGTCCACATGCCTGACATTCTTCTAGTGACCCAGTCACCTCAAGTGACAAGGTTCCCAAGAGTCGAGGTTCTTCTTCAGTCTCCATACATTCATGCATCGAATACTCTATTCGACTACCTCAAGTCACCTTGTAAGTACATCACAAGCGCTCTTTTCACTCACTCAACCATTCATTCGAATTGCGAACAGCCAGGGCTATCAAGTCCTTTCACCTTCCATCCATCAACGACCATCTCATGGCCCAATCATCATTAAGAACAACACCATATTCTTTAGGAATGATAATTTACAACACCCCCTTTAGTGGTCCCGATTTAATGCCAAACAACCCCATAATTCAATGATGTCAAATAACTGACAAAATTCTTTCTTCACTTCCGTCGTGACAGAAGAAACAAAACGTCAACGTCCCCTCACAAGCCTTACGCCAAGATAACGGCCGTTTCTCGCAGGCGCATTCAATGTTCCATAATGAACATCTCTTTACTCGTAACCCATGAGGTTGAATTCTCTTATTCATAAATCTTCCGATCCTTCTCTTCTCTTACTGAGCCCATTATCGCTCCCCAAACTCAAGAATTTACGACAAGCTATAAGGCTTCCAAGTTTAAATCCACTCAGGGATTTACTTATCTTATTCAAGGGGTTCTTGACTACTCTTAATGCACTTAGGCGACCGTGAGAACTCTGTCTCACCTGGTCGATCATCCTCAAATCTTTACAAAACTATCAGGATCAAAACAACTTTTGTTTTCGAACAAACCCAGAAAGTACTTCCTGTCGAACAACTCAGTAGAAGTAGTCCAGACACTTATCATACCCTCGAGGAAACTCTTTCTCTGGTGACCTTTCACCAATTATCAACAGCCTTTTAAGGCTAAAGACTACCAGGATCGCTTTCTTTCTTCAGCGCACCCAAAACCCTTAAGGTTTCCTCTACCAAGAACTCTAATCCAGAGGAATACAATTTCAAATCTCATCCCTCCATCAAACTCCGTCGATCTCAATCTTATTCATAGCTTCATAAGTCTTTCAAGCTCTTGTGGTTCTTCCCGAGCATTCAGTTTAAGAAGGATTAACTCCATGTCACCTTTCTCATGACTTCCATCGTTTAATTCATCAACACTAGTATCTGTCACCATAGTGACTTAGGCAATCATGGCAACTCTTCCTTGAGCTTGCTTACTCAACAATTTTTTTTTCATTTCCATTTAAAGCTCTCACGACCCATTCAACTCTTAGGCCCCACGTGATTAACAAAATCGAACCATCCTCTCTGTTAGGACTCTTATTCCAGTCGCTCATCTTTACTCAATTCTCATGATCCATCTTAGTTCTTGGATCTTCCCACACTTTACATACTCGAGTCTAATGCTCTTCTACGACCATCCTTGGGTCGTTTAACGTCATTAAGTTCTCATGTCCCTTGAACCACTATGATTCTCTCTAGGAATCAAAGACTTAGGTCGTCTAAGCCTAGCAGTCTCAGACTGCTCCTCTCATTGTATTTCTTTATCAACCATTCAGTGGTTCTCAAACAACCTTCTAATGGTCCTTAGGCAATTCTCAACTAATTGCCAATTATTCAAGGATCTTAGACCATCCTTAAGCAATAACTACATAACAAGCCAGCCTCCATGAGGCAATCTCTCAATTAACTGCCATCACTAGGCAAGCCTCACCTAGGCTAAAACTCAACTAGGTCAACACCAAGCAAATACTTAAGGTGTTACTTCTATAAACCAACCGCTCATACTTTAAACATAAGGCATCTACCATCTGTCATAAACACGACAGGCTTTCTCATCCTCAATAGGATTCAATTCAACGGGGTATAAACTCCCCACACACCATCTAATCTTTCGGTTGGACCTTGGCCAAGTCAATCACATGATGCCAACATAAAATACGCCTAACAGGCCAATCACAACATCACTATTCTTTTTCAATTGTCATCCACTGTCAAGCGCAAAGCTTTCAACCATGCCACCCATAGGCATCATTTCACATGTCATGCCACTTTTGAGCACTCATTTTGAGAATCAATCCCATGCCATACATCTCACTTAACCACAATTGGACTCAATCTGATACCTAGACTTTCCCTTTCAAGTTATGGCTTGGGTCATTCCTGCCACTTGCCATCTTAGAAGCCTGCCGGGAGCCGCTCCTTGTCCAGACCTCTGTATCCCGGCGATCACTCCCCGCCCTCATCAGACCTGGCCATCGCAGGTTGTCCCAAGTCATACATCTACGACGAAAGCCCCGCTCCACACGTCCCATACCATGCTTCATGACGGTTTATAGGTATCCTATCAACTTGTCCCATACCAAGCGACAGTTTATTAAGTCCAACGGCGATAAGTTCATGCACGCACCCTCATCGGCTTTTGCTCCATGGCCATAAACACATGCACAACACGTTCGTTCTCACCACTCATCAAGCCACGGTTGTTTCCCAATCAATTTCCATCCATAAAAGATTTCATATTCTCACCAGTGATCCTCATCTCTTCCGAATCAGTTTCCTATGTTCAACCATACACCTCAAGTTTATTCACTACTCCAGTCCAATCCACATGTACCCAATCACACTGGCCTTTAATCAAAGTATTCCTTACCCACTTCCTTATATACACATCATCTCTTACCTTCCAAGGTTGTCCTTGGCAATCAATAACTGAAAGTCATCAAGATATCGTGCAATTCAAACTTGAGTCTATCAGTACCAATTATCCCTTTATAGCTCATATTTCCCAAATTGGGCCATTGATAAGCCTCAATCACAATCATATACTTCGCTCGACCCTTCATTCATAAGCTACTCTTTCGTAACCTCAATCCCTAGCTTGTGACTCCACAATCTCTACTCACTTTCTTGTGAATCTTAACCATATGGTCACTCAGGACCATCCATTAAATCAATACTAAGACCATTAGGATACCTCACCAGTTCAAGCCTATAATTCCTCAAGAGTCCACAACTCATGCTTAATCCTAAGGGTTTCATTATCCAACAATCATGAAGTCATCACTCCTTATCACTCCAAGCCTCGACTAAATTGGATCGAGCTGACCTTGCTCTGATACCACTTAAACGGGGATGTCACGCCCCGACCCCGTCGAGTACACGTACATCCCACCGGGACAATGGTCTTCATTTAACTCCTATGATCCCTCGGCCAATCGGTACAACAGCTTTACAAGTGAACAAGATCGCAGAAGCCATAAAACTTACTCCATACCAATTCCATCGAGATGACTCTGGACAAAGGGGTATACAATTCTCATGAATAAAATTTTCCACAGACAATTTCGCAGTCAAGTACCCAAAATTTAAGCCCTAAATCTTCCAAGTTCAAATACAGTCCCTAAGGCCACAAAAATACATAACCATTCATTCCATTACTTCATTGAAAGCTCATCTTCATCCCGCCAGTATTTCCGTCTTTAAGGACCTGAAAAAAAATAAAAATAATAATTCCCCACTGGGGTGAGATATATATCTCAGTAAGCTCACCCTAAACCTAAACTAGGCCATCAGTCCCACCGGATATCCTTCAAGGCAAGGCATACGGTAGCTCATTAAAAGAATGACACACGACACCAATGAATCATAACAAAGGCATCTTAACATCAAGACCATGTTCATTTCATTCATAAAGCTTTATTCTCAACTTCACCACAAATTCTCTTTCTTGAGTGGCTAGGCCCGCATCAACACGCATCAGGCTATCCTCAAGTACTAGGCAGAACCCGCGTCGTAACGCATCAGGTCGTGCTCCTCAATTGCCCGCGTAACAACGCATCAGGCAGCCCGCGTAACAACGGATCAGGATATAATTTAGATCATAACCCCGCGACAAACGCATCAGGGTGTACTTTCAATCATAACCCCGCGATCAAATCGCCTCAGGGCGAGTCTCAACATGCAACCCCGCATCATCTCAGGCGCATCAAGGTATTTTGCAACTTACGACCCCGCATCATATAGGCGCATCAGGGTGCCACCATTCATGTGTTCTCACGGCTCACAGCCCGTTTCCTCAATAATCCGATTCAAATCAGAAATCATTTCAACAAGCATTTCACTACATTCCCATCACGAGGAATTTCAATCGCTCGAACATAGATCAATTGCCAGAATGAATATATTTTGTCACAAGTCATAGTTCAGGAACCTTATGTCATATGGCCCCATAAACAAGCAATCCATACGAACATATACTTCTCAAATTCTAACATAAGGACACCAATTCCAAATCAACAAGCACTCAAGCTTGATCCTGATCATTGCTATTCGGTTCCCACCAATTCAAGCACAATAAATTCATGAATTCGTCGAATTATCGATGAAATCTATCCAGTTGTGCCCAAATGTCCTAACAAAGATTTAGAAGTCACTTACCTCATCACTCCAATAGCAAATTTCACTCACAAGGCCCCTCCATGGTTAGCAATATCAAGGTCGAACTGGGTACCCAACGCGCACCTAGAAAAACCACATCGAGATTCAGTCATTTCTCATTTCCGTCGTGCCAATACTCCAATAGCACACATAACCCCTTATCCTCGTGCCCTCACAGCGCCGATTCAATGGCCCTAAGCATGCCAATCACCGTTCTAACAAGGCAAGTCATTATTAATACCATTCCGCCCAAAATCGCCCCATTTCTTGGTCCACAACCAGATTTCATTACAATAAAACTGACATTGATCCATCTAATTTTTACAAAATCAACTTTCATAATCTTAAACTTCAATGTCTTACGGACGTGTGGGCGAAAACGGAGCTCAATTCGGATAGCGGACGACTTAGAACGACTAATTTCAAAACCGGCGCGCATTGTGGACAGATTGGTCGGCCTTCACGTTTTTCACCTCAACAATCCTTAAATCACTTCTAATTCTCAATCCACTTCTTACACTTCCCATTAACACCTCAATTAACACCCTAGTATGCCTTAACTATCAATTGGAATCATGGCGACACCTCAAACGGCCCTATACAGAACCGGTCTTCATAGAACCCCAACCGAACAGAACCGGTCCAACACAATCCAACCTTAAACAGCCCACTAATTATCCATAAGCTCATATTTATCACAAACTCCTCATAAAAACATGTTAAACTACAAGTCACAGAACCTCACCGAAGATTTGAGGGTGAGTCGACGTCCGAAAGTTCACCAGCAACTCCGGTTTCCAATAGCATACCGCCGGACAGAATGTGATCCAGAGATACACCTTATTTCAACCATTGTAACTCATCCAAAACTCCACCAATTCAGCAACCCTAGCTCAACCAGTTCATATACTTCAAGTCAAGAGAGTCTCACCAAAAATTTGGAGGCAATTGAGCTCTTGAAGTGGGAGAACTCATGCTCTCTCCAAAACTGACCCGATTCTGACCTCGTCCTGACCTTTATCCACTAAAACCGATCTACAGAAATATTTACCAGGAAAATTGAGCTTATAATATATCCCTGGAAAGCCAAGACAACAAGATTTCCAATGGCGCTGGAATTACCTCAATCGGCCATCGGACGACGAAGATATGGCCAGAATAGTGAAGGCGTCGAAACTGGCAGCGAGCTGGTCGAGCAGAACAGCTTCTGTTCTTGGAAAGAAAACGCAGGGAAGAGGAGAGGGAAGGGGAGTGGTCATGGAAGAGCTGAAATGGGAGAGAAGAAGAGCTTGTCTAATCCCTTCAAGAGTCAAACATATTGAATGGTAGGTGGATAGGTGATTAATTAAGGCTAACTCTCAAAAATTGACACTTGTCCTCAAGCCCATAATATCTTGGTCTCAATGACACTTCTTCCCTTCTCTTTTTCGGTAGCTATGGGTGAGTGGAAATTGACTAAAACGCCCTTCTCAACTTATCAAAGCAAGGTTATCTCTCTGGGGGCAAAATGGTCTTTTCTCATCTTTCGTCCGAAATTCCATTTTTCCGATATAAATTGCCCTTGACGAGGCGACGTCCATTCCAAACTAATTGTTACAACTCTTCATTTTCATTTTCCATTTCTGAGATCCCATTCCATGTCTCAAGTCGCGAGGGCGGAATTTCAGAATGTCACATTTCAAGTGTTATTCTGTTTGGTTTATTATGATGATGATCATCACCTTTAATATCTTCTTAGTTCTCACCCATCTCAACCATGTGATTTGTGATTTCCACTGCAGAGCCAAATTCTCTTTCAACGTTACAGGAATAGTGCGATGTTTATCATTTGGAATCATGGCACCAGAAATAATTATTAGAAGGCTTCTGGGGAGATCTCATTACGATTTTTTTGAAACTTTTGCAGAGCAATCAAGATGTGAATTTGCCTTCTTTTAATCGAGATGTAAAGCACTTGTACTTTTTGCTTCTGGAAGAGATAATTATACTAGTTCTCTGTGAAATTTTATCAAAGCCCAGTGTCATAATTGAACTTTCAATTAGTTCAACTAAATCACTTTTGATTCGCGTGCAATAACATTCCAAAACTTTTAATTGGTTAAATTTCATACCCCAATTGGATGCACCTAATTTCCACATTCAATAAACATGATCGGACTTCTCCAAACTTGAATTCCGTGTCAACAGCTCCTGTCAATTGATAAGAGTAGTTTGTGAACTTTTTGTGATTTACAGTATCATATTTGAATTTTCTAATTTGTTCATTTTACTCACTTGTGATTAATATGCAATGTCTTCTTAAAACTTTCAGTTGGTCGAATTAAATCCCTAATGTACTTTTTAACATGTTTGTTGCCGTCCTTGCGTCAATTAATATGAACGAAATATGGCATGGACACTAATTTAATAAAGCTGATGTTTGATGGAAATACGTGGATTTTATGCGTGTCATGTTTCGCAGTAAGCGAGTGGTTTTTTCTTCCGATTTGGAAGTTTTTCTTTAACTTCGAACGGGTTCTGACTTTTCTTTTTTAACGAGAAACTGCCTAAAACTATCAGTTTGAAACTTTCAGTATTGATTTTGGTCCTCTCACTTACAGATGATAAATTTATGTCACTATTATTTTTATCTACTACTTTTTTATGTTTTATCGTCATGATATTTCCGTTAATCGATTTCCACGGTAACTTTTCTCAAACCTATCGTAAAATAATTTGTTGTTTGGCTTTGGATAATCTACCTTTTTCATATATCAATAGGATGTGCGACGACTACGAAGCCATTACCCGTCTTGATCTTCTAAGTAGCATCAACACCAACACGCAACATTATCGTATTCTTCTGCTCCATATGGATTTCTTTGAGCAGTTTTCTCAACCATATTGCAAGACAAACACATGACAATGCAGCTACATATTCAGCTTCGTATGTCGATAGAGTAGCAATAGGTTTCTTCTTCGGTGACCACGTAAAAGCAGTTTCACCCAGAAAAAATACAAAGCCCATAGTGCTCTTTCGATCATCAACATCTCCACCATAATCACTGTCTGAATATCCTCTAAGCTGAAATGATTCAGACTGATAATAATGTAAGCCAAGAAAGATAGTACCTTTGATGTATCGAAGTATTCTCTTTGCTGCTTTAAGATGAGATGCCTTCGGTTTCTCCATGTATCGACTTACAATTCCAACATTGAGATGCCTTCGAAAATTTGTGTCGATAATGTTTCAGCCATTGCTTTGGCGAAAAGTCCAGTTTTTCATGAAAGAAGCAAGCATATCGACGTTCGATAGCATTTTATTCGGGAGCAAGTCAGAGACAAAGAAATCAAAGTAACACACGTGAAGACAGATGATCAAGTTGCTGATATTTTTATGAAACCTCTCAAGATCGCTGTGTTTCGAAAATTCAAAAGTCTACTTGGATTGATCGATGGAGGAGAATTTGGTTTAAGAGGGAGTATTGGAAATTAAACCAAATTCATAAATGTCGAGACTATCGAGGTGTCGATTCGATGAACAAGATGTCGATCGATTATCATGTCCGTTGGACTCCCAACACTTTATTATTGTGTAATTTTCAAGAGTCATTATTTGTTGAGTGTTTCAAGAGTCCGTTCGTATTCCAATGTGTAGTTAATGCTATATATGTACATTATGTCTGTTCATGTTTCTAGAGTAGATCAAGAGTCATGTTTTAAGCCTATAAATAGGTGTGTCTTATAACCATTTTAGTATGGGTGAATCGATTGTGAATACAAAATATTGAAAAACCATCTTCAGTCTCCTCTTCCTTTGTGAGTAAAGTTGAGTTGTGAGTGATTGTTGAGAGCCCCATTTTCGATTTTTCCCATCACCATCACTGTCGCTGCCATCCGTGTGATATTCCACCAAATGCCCACACTTTGTCGACATGTTGCTTCAATGAACCGCAATCACTTTCTATTGGACGAACGAAAGATCGGCAGCACCAATTTGAACAAAACTGACTTCGGTTGAATGTGAGTGCAAAGAAAAGATGATGGAGAGTCTAAACTTTATATGCAAGCTTTGTCTACAATTTGTCGATTGAACATAAGTAGTTCTATGAAGATGGGCAAATCAACTTCGGTTGAAGAAAGGAAACTTGACGGAGTGGAAGAATTTGACTCCAAAAGTTGGGTCTTCTTTTCAATTCATTCCTCCATGAATATATATATATAGAGAGAGAGAGAGAGAGAGAGAGAGAGAGAGAATTTGAGTCTACTTCGTAGAGAATGGGTATCAAGAAACATGGAAGACCGTAGAAGAACTAGGAATTTTTTTTTTTGTTATTGTGTTAGGATTTGTTAGTTATTTCCCATATTTTGTATGGACAAAATTGCACCTACTTCAATTCCAGAAAAATGTCTGCCGGCAAACATTTGGTCGTCTGACAAGATGAGGCCCTTATTTGAGACAGTCCATTTTGAGTCCTTAGTTGAGAAAATGGGTCAATTTTCGATCCTTATTCGGAATTTTCCCATGTGATTTTCCAAAGATTAAGAAGTTTAAACCAAATCATTAATTTCTATTGGAAAAACATGAGATATTTTGATGGGAGAGTGAATGAAAAATTATTTCTCAAAGAACACTCTTGAGTTGGAAGTGAGAAGTGAAAGTGCAGTAGTCCCACATTAAAAAGGTGGAAGATCTTGGAGTGCTTTATATAGAGTTACACTCCTTTAGAGTGGTAACTTTTATATTACAAGCGCTATACCTCGCGCGCATGCGCAGGGGGGTGCAAATCCTAGACCCCAATGAAGGCTCGACAAGTTGAAACTTGGGGGCGAGCGTACGACCTGCGTACGCGAATGCATGACCCATAATGGGCCTCGCGACAAGCCCATTTTTGCCTTCTATTTTAATTTTTTCCAACTCAAACCGTTACAAAATTTATGTAACAACTGTAGAGCTAATTAACGGCATGTTAATAGCATTAACTAAGTAACGATCTGTCGTTATGGTTTTACCGTTACAGAATTGAATGCATAACGGTTCTGTCATTATGGTTTTGCCGTTAACAGAAGCATAATGGCTCTGCTATTATGGTTCTACCCGTTATAGTTCTGCTATTACATAATTAAAGTTATAACGGTAGATTTATTCAGCCGTTATTCCTTATCTCCGAAATGCCCCCACTGACCTTATATATATGTATATGTGTGACTTCCCATTCTGAGTAAGAGAGATTTAGAAAACACGATAGAAAAGAAAAACTTTCATCTCTTTCTATTCTCTACATCTGCATCGGTTTTGATAGTGTTCGCGTTTTGATCAAGTTCGTCGAAAGCACCGGAGTGCTGTGCTTGCCTCTGTTGCTGTTTTATCATTGTATCTTGGGAGATAGACGTCCAGGAAACCTCAAAGCACGTACGGGAGGGGACGAATCTTTCTTAAGGAAACTATGTAGACAAGCCTCGGTATTCGTGTCAATTTCATTTTTAGACTTGTCATTGTAATTTCAGTGTTTTTATGTCTGATTTAATATCAGCTCATGTACTGGTCATCGAGCTAGTGCTTCTGCCGATCCAGCGTTGTGCTTCTGCCGATTGAGTGTTGTGCTTCTGCCGACTCAACGTTTGTGCTTCTGCCTAATTTAATTTTGTTCCTTTGCCATTTGATTGTAATTTCTTCTAGCCAGTGCCGTTGTGAATACCCTCTAACAATCTTAAGACAAATTCGTATCTTGAATTCGATGGCTGCTACAAAAGAAGTTCTTGATTCGATGGCCTCTGGAAAAGAAGTTCTTGATGTGTCTGCTGACGAGACTACCAAAGGCTCTACAACTGCTATGCAACTGCCTCTGCCTGGAACTATCTCTGCCTCTACTGTCCAGATGCCTCTGCCTGGATCATCTGTTGCCTCTGCCGCCGTTTCTGTTCAACATGATGAGAAACCTGAGAAGTTCAATAGATAGAACTTTAAAAGGTGGCAACAAAAGATGCTTTTTTATTAACAAATTTGAATCTTACGAGATTCTTGACTGAGGAACCTCCTAAGGTATCCGATGGAGAAATGAATAAGCAAGCCTTCAACGTTGTTGAGGCTTGGAAGCATTCTGACTTCCTATGTAGGAATTATGTCATGAATGGCTTACATGACTCATTGTACAATGTCTATTGTGAAATAAGGATGTCAAAGGAATTATGGGAATCCTTGGACCGAAAATATAAAACAGATGATGTCGGAGCAAAGAAATTTATTATCGGTCAATTCTTTGATTATAAGATGGTGGATTCCAAGACTGTGATCAGTCAAGTGCAAGAAATTCAAGTGATCTTGCATGAGATTCAGGCTGAAGGAATTAACTTGAGTGAAACCTTCCAAGTAGCTGCTATTATTGAGAAGCTACCTCTTGGCTGGAAGGATTTCAAGAACTATCTCAAGCACAAGCGAAAAGAAATGAACTTGGAAGAGCTGATTGTTAGACTTCGAATCGAAGACGACAACAGAGGCTTTGAACGCAAAGGGTCCAATCCTACCGAAGCTAAGGCAAATATTGTGGAGCAGAGGCAAGGCCACAAGAACAAGAAGTTTGCCATGCCAAAATTTGGCCCAAAAGGAGAAGTTTCCAAGAACAAGTTTCTAGGGAAATGCTTCAATTGTGGCAAGACGGGTCACAAATCTGTGGATTGCAAACTTCCGAAAAGGAAGAGTTATGAGACAAATATGGTAAATGACATCACAAAAGTGTTAGACATAAACCTCTATGCAATGGTTTCTGAAGTGAACCTAGTTGGGTCCAATCCAAAGGAATGGTGGATCGACACTGGTGCTACTAGGCACGTATGTTCTAATAAGGACATGGTCACAACTTTCGAACCAATTAATGGAGAGAAAGTTTCCATGGGAAACTCTGCCTCTTCTGCTGTTGAGGGGCAAGGGAAGGTGCTGCTGAAAATGACTTCTGGAAAAGAATTGACTCTAAACAATGTTCTATATGTGCCAGAAATTTGAAAGAACCTGGTCTCCGAGTCTCTGTTGAACAAGCATGGATTTCGCATGGTGTTCGAGTTGGACAAAGTTATTTTGTCTAAATTCAGAATGTATGTGGGGAAGGGATATGTATCTGATGGGCTTTTAAGTTCAATGTAATGACAATTATCAATAAATATAATAAGTTTCCCGTCTATATTGTTGAGTCTTTCAATTTGTGGCATGGCAGACTCGGACATGTTAATTATGATACATTGCGTAGATTAATTAACTTGGAATATATATCCTCATTCCAAATTGATTCAAGACAAAAATGTGATATTTGTGTTGAGGCAAAATTAACAAAATCATCGTTTCATTCGATTGACAGAAGCGCCGAATCCCTTGAATTGATTCATAGTGTTGTTTGTGATTTAAAATTCATACAAACAAGAGGTGGTAATAAATATTTTATTACCTTTATCGATGATAGCACTAAATACTGCTATGTATATTTGCTTAAAAGCAAAGATGAAGCCTTAGAGAAATTTGTTCTCTATAAGAATGAAGTTGAAAATCAACTTGATAAGAAAATCAAAAGATTGAGAAGTGATAGAGGCGGTGAGTATGAAGTACCAATTGGTGAATTCTGTGTTCAACACAGAATTATACATGAGGTAACAGCGCCTTATTCACCTCAATCAAATGGTGTTGTTGAACGTAAAAATCGTACATTGAAGGAAATGATGAACGCGATGTTACTAAGTTCAGGTTTATCTCAAAATATGTGGGGTGAAGCTATTTTGTCAAGAAATTACCTTTTGAATAAGGTGCCTCGAAAGAAAGAGGATAAAACCCCTTATGAGTTGTGGAAAGGTAAGAGATCATCCTACAAATACTTACGAGTGTGGGGGTGCCTTGCAAAGGTGTTTGTTCCAGCACCAAAGAAAACAAAGATAGGTCCTAAAACGGTGGATTGTATTTTATAGGCTATGCACATAACAGTAATGCATATCGATTTCTTGTGCATGAATCTAAAATTTCAGATATACACAAGAATACGATCATGGAATCTAGGAATGCTTCATTCTTTGAAGATGTATTTCCTTATAAATCCAATGATGGATCAAGTTCGTCCAAACGAACGAATGAAACTATGAATAATGAAAGTCATGATTTAGATCATGAACTAAGACGTAGCAAAAGAGCAAGAGTGGAAAAATCATTTGGAAATAATTTTCTAACTTATTTGTTAGCAAAAGAATCACTAAATTATACATAAGCTGTGAATTCTTCTGAGGGACCTCTATGGAAGGAGGCAATAAAAAGTGAAGTTGATTCTATTTTGTAGAATCATACTTGGGAGCTAGTGGATCTTCCTCCTGGTTGTAAACCTTTAGGGTCCAAATGGATTTTTAAAAGGAAGATGAAATCAGATGGCTCCATTGATAAGTATAAAGCCAGACTTGTAATCAAAGGATACAGACAACAAGAAGGCTTAGATTACTTTGATACTTATTCTCCTATGACAAGAATAAACTCCATCAGAATGGTACTTGCAATTGCAGCATTGCAAAATCTAGAAGTATATCAAATGGATGTAAAAACAGCTTTCCTAAATGGTGATTTGGATGAAGAAATCTATATGGAACAACTTGAAGGTTTTATAGTTCCAGGACGAAAGGAAAGTGTGTAAATTGGTAAAATCATTGTATGGTTTAAAACAAGCGCCAAAGCAGTGGCATGAAAAGTTTGATAATGCAATTATTACCAATGGATTCAAAATTAATGAATGTAATAAATGTGTCTACATTAAAGAGACAGAAATTGGCTATGTCATTCTGTGTCTCTATGTAGATGACATGTTCATTGTTGGTAGTGATGATAAAATGATGAAATCTACCAAGAGTGTGTTGAATTCAAGATTTGACATGAAAGACTTGGGACTTGCTGATGTGATTTTAGGAATTAAAATCACAAGAACGTCAGAAGGCCTTATATTAAGTCAGTCACACTATGTGGACAAGATTCTAGAAAAATTCAACATGAATGATCTGGTATAGCTAGAACACCGTTAGACAATGATCTGCGTCTATCCAAGAACAAAAGAGAGGGTATTTCTCAAGTAGAATACTCTAGAGTTATTGGAAGTTTAATGTACTTAATGAGTTGTACTAGACCATATATTGCATAAGTGGTGAATAGATTGAGTAGATATACAAGCAATCCGAGTGCTGACCATTGGAAAGCAATAGTGAGAGTACTTAGGTGCTTACGATATACTCAGAATTTTGGCCTGCACTATACCAGGTATCCTTTTGTTCTAGAAGGATATAGTAATGCGAACTAGATATCTGATATAAAAGATTCAAAATCTACTAGTGGATATGTATTCACACTAGCAGGAGGAGCTGTATCTAGAAAATCCTGTAAACAAACTGTTATAGCCAGATCCACAATGGAATCTAAACTTATAGTTTTGGATAAATGTGGTGAAGAGGCTGAATGGCTACGCCATTTCTTAGAGGATATTCCAAAATGGCAAAAACATGTGCCACCAATCTATATACATTGTGATAATCAATCTGCGATTGGAAGAACACAGAGTAACATGTATAATGGTAAGTCTAAACATATACGTCGTAGACATAATACTATTAGACAACTACTATCAACTGGAGCTATCTCTATTGACTACGTAAAGTCAAAAGATAATATTACGGATCCACTAACCAAAGGGCTAAACAAAGAGTTAGTCGAAAAATCGACAATAGGAATAGGACTGAAGCTAATTACAGAAAAGTTTGTATAAAGGTAAACCCAACCTAATTGATTGGAGATCCCAAGATCTAGGTTCAAAGGAACAACCTAATTATATGAACTGAATGATATCACTGTGGGAGGTCTATCCCTCAAACCATTCCTACAAGAGAAACAGTGATGTGATATCCCCACATATGTGGAGAAAATCAATTACTGTGGGGGCTTATCAGGAAAAAGGATAGCAAGTTTTGCTTTGATGATCCTTAAGTGGAGTAAGCCAATTACTTAGAATTAAGTGATCACATATGTGAGAGAGAAGAGGGGCCGCTTCAAAGGAGAATTAATGAGGGCTGGATTTTCTAGAAACTCTCGCAGAACCAGGATGATGTTCAGGGCCAAAACGAACATACCAATGAGAACTGAACAAACGTTCAGATGATTCCTGTGTGAAGTGTGTGGGCTATTTACTAAGAAAGCATGACAGTTCAAGGATATCATGTCTACTGGACAACTGATAAATTAAATATACTTTCACAAGTGAAGGTTCAAAGGGTGGCATCTACCTATCCTATGCAGGTTTCATTTGGTGAACACTATCACAAAGTCAAAACCAAAATAATTTTCATTCATGTGGGGGATTGTTGGAAAAATATGAGATATTTTGATAGGAGAGTAAATGAGAAATTATTTCTCAAAGAACACTCTTGAGTTGGAAGTAGGAAGTGAAAGTACACTAGTCCCACATTAGAAAGGAGGAAGGTCTTTGAGTGCTTTATATAGAGTTACACTCCTTTAGAGTGATAACTTTCATATTACATGCGCTATGCCTCGTGTGCACGTGCAGGGGTACAAATCATAGACCCCAACGAAGGCTCGACAAGTTGAGACTTGGGTGCGAGGGCACGACCTGCGTACGCAAATGCATGATCGATAATGGGCCCCGCGACAAGCCCATTTTTGCCTTCTGTTTTAATTTTTCCAACTCAAACGTTACAAAATTTATGTAACAGTTGTAAAGCTAATTAACGGCATATTAATAGCATTAACTAAGTAACGGTTCTGTCGTTATGGCTTTGCCATTACAGAATTGAATGCATAACAGTTCGTCATTATGGCTTTGCCGTTAGCAGAAGTATAATGGCTCTGCTATTATGGTTCTACCCGTTATGGTTCTGTTGTTACATAATTAAAGTTATAACTGCATATTTATTCAGCCATTATTCCTTATCTCTGAAATGCCCCCAGTGACCTTATATATATATGTATATGTATGACTTCCCATTCTGAGTAAGAGAGATTTAGAAAACACAATCGAAAAGAAAAACTTCCATCTCTTTCTATTCTCTGCATCTGCATCGGTTTTGATAGTGTTCGTGTTTTGGTCAAGTTCGCCGAAAGCATCGAACTGTTGTGTTTGCCTTTGTTGCTGTTTTACCGTTGTATCTTGGGAAATAGACGTCCACAAAACCTCAAAGCACGTACGGGAGGGGACGAATTTATCTTAAGGAAACTGTGTAGACAGGCCTCGGTATTTGTGTCAATTTCATTTTTAGACTTGTCATTGTAATTTCAGTGTTTTTAGGTCTGATTTAATATCAGCTCATGTACTGTTCATCGAGTTAGTGCTTCTGCCGATCCAGCGTTGTGCTTCTGCCGATTGAATGTTGTGCTTCTGCTGACTCAGCGTTTGTGCTTCTGCCTAATTTAATTTTGTGCCTTTGCCATTTGATTGTAAGTTCTTCTAGCCAGTGCCATTGTAAATACCCTCCAACAATTTCTTGGATAGAAGTTTTCTAAAAGTAAAATGCTAGAGAGAAAATAAAAAAAAAACCTGAAATTTTTCTTTCTTAAAAATAAAATAAAATTGGACTACTCAAATCCATCGTGGTTAGAACTTCCGTTATGCAGCACTTGTTTAAGAGGAATATTGTCAGCACTTCCATTATGGTTCAAGAACACCGGTACATCAAAATCATTATGGTCAGGACTTCCATTATGGTCCGCACTTGTCTAAATGGAAAATTATCAGTAGTTCCATTAGCACTCGGCGATAATCCTGGGCCATGAACCTCGTCTACGACCCAAGTCAAGAACTTATCGACGAAAAAAGAAACAACAGCTTCAAAAGATTGAGAACATTGCAGCACGATGACTCCTTCCCATTGGATCCACGATTTTTCATCGTTTTAATAATTCAGTGCCATCAGACTCGATTGTCCAAGACGGATGTCGACATAACTCATTTAGAAAGTGAATTAATTAGAAGCTCGAGCTCAAATGCCTACAATGAATTCTATTTATTTATTCCTATTGGGGTTGTCTCATATCGGTTATGCAATGGGCTGATGGCTGGTTTATGAGCGTTTGAGATGAAAGAAGTCTAAGACCAATCAACACTGGTATCAAAACCTACGTTACTAATAAGTCTGGACCAAACAATCACACGGGAGATATACGGGTTATCACTGCCTCAGACCCATAGCCCAATGTGTGAGGGGGAAGATTGTTGAGCTTGTCCCACATTAGTTGTGGAATGGGCGGCCCAATGTGTGAGGGGAGAGATTGTTGAGCTTGTCCCACATTAGTTGTGGAAGGGGCTGAGGATCGGTTAATAAGTGTAGGAGAAAGCCTCAACATTTGAGCTAACTTTTGGGATAAGAGAAATCAAGACCATCCAACAAATGGTATCAGAGCCGATGGTTGATTAGTGGGCCTCCAATCTATTCTGGTGAATATCTCAAGAATGAATTTGGTGACCAACTTATCTCAACTTGAATCTTCATAAAGCTAGCTCAACAATGTAGGACAACCTCAATAATCCCTAATATAGACAAATGTGAATTCGACAAATGATATTGTCCATTTAATTGTTACATTGTTAAATAGGTACTTAAGCTCGACCTCTGCCCAATTAAGTGTTTTTTTTTCTCAATACCCAAACTCAATAAATATATACTTACGAGTTATGCTGAGAATCTCACAAGTTACTTGACTCATTTTCAATCGTATCAGTGACCTCTTTGCTATGTATCTTCGAAAGATTATTAGAAGATAGGCATGGACGGATGTGTCATGCATTTGATTTTAATTTCTTTGTGCTGTAATATTGTCAAGCCACATAAATTGATTAAAGCATCTTTCTTGTATAAACAACTATCCGCATGAAAAATAAAGTATTATACTGTATATTAGAAAGTTTCGAGAATGTTTATGGCCTCTTTTAAGCATATAACCTAAGAGTCTTTTTAGTTAAGCTTTTTAAAAAGAAAAACACAATTTTTTTGCTTTCCCCTCTTCAACTTGTGAAGGATTACTGAGATTTCAAGAATTTATAAATAAGTAAAAAAAGATTGTATTTGAATCTACGTATCAGTATATATTCTATATTGTGTAAATCCCACACATTTGGATCCAGAAAAGGTAAAAGTGCTTTAATCGCAACATTTAGATGAAATTAAACTACATGACCCTAGGTTTAAACTCTAGGGGTTGGTTAATTGATTGTGTGGGTGCAAAAGAACTTCTTGGACAGTGTGAGTACTCAATAAACGTTATCTATGTTCTTTTGCCTGTTTGTTTGTTCTGTCCATGAAGATAATCAATAGAGTTGTCGATTTTTCATGGAAATAATAGAGAAGAAACCGATACCGAAGTTCCATTTTTTTTTCCCTTAATCATGGCATTTCTGCGCCACAAGGCAAATTCTGATCTGAAATGGTATGAACTCAATTTCCTAATTTCCCAATTGGACTAAACTCCGCCATCGTCCCCCAATGGAGTAGGAGGTTTGCCGCTGGGTCTGACTGGGAGACATTGATTCAGTCGAAAATGCCGGTTCGCTGTCATCGGGGATTCAAACTGCGGGGAGTCAATGAGAACCATTACGGAAGGGGGAGACTTTGCGAGGGGCCCTGCTTGTATGGCAGGGGATCATAGTTAGGGGGGCCATTGGATTTCCCCCCCCCCCCCCCCCCCTTTTATAGGGGGGAAATCCAATGGCCAATATTACTATGATCCCCTGCCATGCAAGCAGGGGATCCAGACACGGGCTTTGGACGGTGCTAGAAGTAGACCTGTCAACATGGGTCCAACACCCATTTAATAACTCAAAAATAGTCAAATGAATCACAAATAGGTCATCACAAATTTCTTAAGTCAGCATAATGGGTTTGAAGAATAAATAGGCCGAAATAAGTGGTCATAAATGGGTCCATGATGAACCCGTTTTCAACCCACTTAACCCATTTACAGTTTTGACCCAAAAAAAAAAAACAACCTTTAGTCTCTGTAGTGTCTCTCATTCTCTTTGCTTTGGGATTCAATTAGGGAAGATGGAAGGAAGGTAGCCTTGACATGTTCGTCAGCGATGGAAGCAAGCAATTCCTCCTCGCCAGAGCGGGACTCGACGGATTCATCCAGGGAGATCTAGAAGATTGATCACGGAGGAGGCGGGGCGATTGGGAATGGAGAGAAGAGCCGCCAAGTGCTGGTTCAATGCGGGCGGCAAGAGCAAGGATCGACACGGTGGCGGCAGAGGAATTGGCTGTAAGTGCTTTGGCTTCGTCATGCCTCACGATACATCCCGAAAATTTTCCTGTTAGCTCTGAGACCTCCCAATGCCCAAATGAGAGAGAGAGAGAGAGAGAGAGGGGGGTTTTCTCTTTGGAAAATTTCTCCTTTTTTTTTTTTGTTTCTGATTTGTGCAACCGATTGAGCAACATTTCACACGTTGATGCTGATTTTTTTCTAAATATTGTTAAAGTAGATTCTTGAAATTGGGGTGGAAGCTTGTACCGTCATTAGCAAATTTCAGTTCCTATTCAAGAGACTTTGATGTTAAGAAATGGAAAGGTGAAAGAGAATGTGTGAGTAGTCTATTGTCTAAATGAGTTGGTTGGGTATGGCTTGGGTGTGAATTGGGTCAAATATAGGTTAGAAAATTTGTATGGCAACTAAATGGGTCGCAAATGGGTTAATATGTCAATTTGGGTTGGACCATTTATGACCCAACCCACCCGTTTGACAGGCCTAGCTGGAAGGATCGTGGGGAGAGACATTGCGACACTGATGGAGGAGAGAGAGAGAGGGCGTAGAGAGTAGGGGTGAGCGGTTCCAAGTTCTTATAGGTTCCACTTGAAACCTATCTCTCCGAACAAGTTCTCCATTTTTTGGAACCTGAAACCTACCTGTCATATCCTGGAATCTGAAACCTACCTTGTCATAGATTATAGGGGATTCCAGGGTACTCAGGAACCTGCCAATATCTTTTCTATTCTTTTCTTTTTTTTTTCATTTTTAGTTAATTAAAATGAGAATGAATGCTACTACCGCTAAGGGGAAGTAGAGGTTACCTGAAACCAATCTGTTGGAACAAGTTCTTTATTTTTTATAACCTAAAATCTAAAAAATTATTTGGCTCCAGATAATACACTCATCATCGGATGCCATAGAACATTGTAGGATCATGCGAATACATATACTAAGAAAAACACAAAAATTTATTTCAGTATCTAGAGTCCAGGTTCCAGGTTCTAAATAGTGAAACTTGAAACCTACCTATTAGAACCTCAATTTTTGAAATCTGAAATCGGATCAATTCTCATAGGTTCCTTTTTTCAAGTTCTCAGTTCCACCCTGAAACTATGCTCATCTCTGGTGGAGAGGATCAGAATGTCAAGCGAATCGGGGGAGATGACTAGGGCAAAGTTACCGGACTCAGTTACGATTTCTTGTTCTTTGGTTGTTCAAGTGGTAAAAAGGAAAAAATTGGCTGACGAGAGGCCCCATTCACGAGCGGGAAAACGCTGTCCAGCTGTTAAAAAAAAAAAGACATTGGCCTCGAAAGAGGAGCTTTAGGAATGATGATGGTTCCATCTATAAATAAGTCATCCATCTTGTTAATGACATCTCCAAAAAATAATGGTTTCTTCATTATTGCTGTCCATCCAGTCTCCTTTGATTGTCGTCGTCGTCTACTTCTTCTTCTCGCTCTTCTTGGTCCACACCGCTTCATTTCATGGGGAAGGCGTTTCTGCTGTCAATGCAACCGGAAATAAGGATGCCGTTGTGGCTCTCCTGAATTGGAAATATACTCTTGACGACCACAGCCAATCACTCCTCCTTTCATGGCGCGGGGATCATCCTTGCCGCTTTACCGGTGTCGCTTGCGACGATTCCCAAGCCCTCCTCCATCTAAATCTTTCTGACCTCGGTTTGAGTGGAACTCTAGACGGCCTTGACTTCTCGCGCTTAACTAGTCTAGTTAGCTTTGAACTTGGCAACAACTGGATCTATGGCTCCTTCCCTTCGAGTATTGGTAACCTTTCCAAACTCAATTCTCTTGATCTCTGTTTCAATGAACTGTCCGGGGACATTCCCCCAGGTATAGGTATGCTAGGGAGTCTTCATTCTTTGTCCCTATGTGGAAACAACTTGAGTGGACACATTCCTCCAAGCATAGGGAACTTGAGCAGCTTGATTAATCTTTATCTGTGGAAAAATCAACTTTCAGGTTCCATTCCGAGAGAGATAGGTGATTTAAGGAATTTGGAAATTCTCGACTTTTGGCAAAATGGACTTTTAGGACCCATACATTCAGAAATCGGGAGCCTCACTTCTCTTATTAAACTTGACCTAGCAATCAACAATCTCACCGGCATAATTCCCCATTCCATAAGAAACTTGACAAGCTTATCTCTTCTCTACCTCTACCAAAATGGACTTTCAGGACCTATACCTTCAGAAATCGAGTGGCTCACTTCTCTTAAAGAACTTCACCTATCAATCAACAATCTCACTGGCTCACTTCCTTCAGAAATCGGGAGGCTCTCTTCTCTTGAAGTACTTGACCTATCATTCAACAATTTCATTGGTTCGATTCCTCGTCTTATAGGAAATTTGACTAATCTAACTTTTTTAAACCTTTACTTAAATCTTCTTTCGGGCTCAATACCACAAGAGATCGGGAAATTGGTATCTCTTCTAGAATTGAACCTTAGTTGGAATAAATTCTCTGGTTCCTTACCTTCTCAGTTCAATAAGTTAACAGGTTTGAAATTTTTGTATCTATCTCATAATGAATTAGAGGGGGGATTGCCGGAAGATATTTGCGTTGGGAGATCATTGCAGCATTTCCACGCATTCTATAATCAGTTCACGGGTCCCATCCCACCAAGCTTAGAGAACTGTAGCACATTAATCAGATTGAGGCTAGAAGGAAACCAACTTACTGGAAACATAACAGGAGCTTTCGGAAGATATCCCCATCTAAATTTTGTGGACTTGAGCCACAATCGTTTGAATGGCGTACTTTCATCGAAATGGGAGCATTGTCGTAATTTGACGAGTTTAAAGATATCAAACAACAAAATTTCCGGTGAGATACCGCCGATATTTGGAAGGATGGCTCAGTTACAGGTACTTGACCTTTCGTCAAATTGTTTAAGCGGAGAAATTCCGAGGGAATTGGGAGGCTTGCAGTTACTGCTACTTCTTATCCTCAACAACAATAGGATCACAGGTGATATTCCTATTGAAATTGGATTGTTATCTCGACTGGAACATCTCAACCTGGCATCAAACAATTTGAGCGGAGCCATTCCAGCGCAGCTCGGGCTATGCACCAACTTGCTGAGCTTGAACGTGAGCCAAAACAAAATCGAGAGAAGCATACCGCCCGAGATAGGCGATGTACGATTCCTAAACGTTCTTGATTTGAGTCAGAATCTATTGAGTGGAAGAATACCACCAGAATTAGGAAACCTCCCACAATGGCCTCTCTGGTTCCATCCCACAAAGCTTTGTTGACTTATTGGCGTTAACTTCTGTTGATGTGTCCTACAATGACTTGGAAGGTCCTCTCCCAGATGTCAGAGCTTTTAAGGAGGCTCCATTTGTGGCAGTGCAGCGTAACAAGGGGCTGTGTGGGAACATGGTTGGATTACAGAAATGCAATACTTCTACCATGAGCAGGAAACACAATCGACACAACAGAGCTAGAATTTTGATTATCCTCGTTCTGTCGTTCTTGGGATTCCTTCTCTCTTCCTTCTTGATCGTCCTCTTGATCGTTGATCGCCGTCGAAGAAACAAGAGAGAGAATAATGCACAGACACAGACGAATGATTTAGATTGCTTGCACATTCTGAGTTTTGATGGTAAAATTTTCTACGAGCAGATCGTGAGGCCACGGAAGGATTTGACTCCAAGTACATATTGGGAGAAGGGGCCTATGGAGTAGTTTACAGAGCTGATCTACCAACAGGTCAAACCCTTGCAGTCAAGAAAGTTCTGTCGTCCCAGGACGATGAGACCATCGACATCATTCCTTTTGAAAGGGAAATTGAAGCCTTACAGAATATTCGCCACAGCAACATCGTGAAGCTTTACGGGTTCTGCTCTCATGCATGGCATTGTTTTCTGGTATACGAGTACGTCGAAAGAGGGAGCTTGAGATCAGTTTTGAATGATGATGAAAGAGCAACAGAGTTTGGCTGGGACAAAAGGATAAACATGGTTCGAGCAGTTGCGGATGCATTGTCGTATATGCATCACAACTGTTTTCCTCCAGTGATCCACCGAGACTTGACCAGCAACAACATCTTGTTGGACGCTGATTATGAGGCTCGCGTTTCGGACTTTGGCACCGTGAGATTATTGAGGCCAGATTCGACCAACTGGACTGCTCTTGCCGGCACCATCGGATACATCGCTCCAGGTGATGTTACTTGCAGAAGCATATTAGTTTACTGTCCCACCAACTCGTGTTGTCATTGGAAATTTCATAATTATGTCAAATAAAATGTCCGAATCTTTAATTACGGCTGACAAGATTGTCAACGAACATTGAAATTCTTCAACTGCAGAGCTAGCTTATTCCAGTGTTCCGACTGAAAAATGCGATGTATATAGCTTTGGAGTCGTGGCATTGGAGACAATCATGGGAAAGCATCCAGGAGATTATGTCTCTCGGGAATACTCATCGTCTTCCCAAACTAAGTCACCCCTGATGTTGAAAGATGTTCTGGATCAGCGTCTCTCGCCTTCCAGAGTTCGTCTTCGAGATGCACAAGACTTGGTCTTGATTACCAAGCTAGCGTTCGCGTGCTTGCAAGCTGATCCACGGCTTCGACCAAGCATGGTACAAGTCTCACGCGAGCTTCACGTTCAAGTACCCTTGGAAATGCCATTCACTGCAATCAGCTTAGAGCAACTTCGTGATTCAGTGTCATTTGGAGCATTCACAGTAAAGGGTAAGTTTTGCATTTACTTTTCAAGTGTTATTTTTTTTGGTTCATTATAATGATGGCCATCGTCATTAATATCTTCTTAGTTCTCACTCATCCCAATCATGTGATTTATGATTTTTCACTGCAGAGCCAGCTTCTGTTTGAGCGTTATAAGAATAGTGTGAAGTTTATTGTTCGGAGCCGTGGCACCATAAATAATTGAAATAATTACGAGAAGGCTTCTGGGGAGATCTCATTTTACAACTATTTTGGAATTTATGCAGAGCAAATCAAGGCGTGATTTTGCAAAATGCATTGGATCTGCATCTATTGCCTTCTTTTAATCGAGATGTAAAGAACATGTAGTTTTTGCTTCTGGAAGAGATAATTTTACTAGTTTTCTGTAAAATTTTATCAAAGTGCAATTTCATACTTGAACTTTAAATTAGTTCAATTAAATCACTTTTGACGAAGGTGCGCATTTCGAGACTTTTTTTTCCCTTGATCGGAAGCAATATTTTCATTCCACTTGAAAAAGAGGTATATTACTTTATATAAAGATTAAAATCAACAAATCAAATAAATTTGAAAGATAAATCAACTTGTTACAGCATGTAGAGACTCGCTCATTCCATCACAAAGACGGGTATGCCATAGCATCAAAGCCCAACCAACAGCCGATCATTGAATTATGTATTTAGTAGATTTTCATAGTCATGCTTTTTTTTTTCCTTTCCTTTTTTGGGAAAAAGCCACCAAGCTCACTGCACATATTTACCTTAAACTCTTTTTCGGTGACGTCAAAAATCCCAAAGTTCCATGCGACACATTTACAACGTGTGGTACATAAGAAGAAAATATATGGACGGTGTGCATCTGTGCATGCGTTTGGAGATAAGGTATGATGAAGGAGACAGCCATCTTAATTTTGTAGAAACCCGGATGGTTCTTTGCGGAAGTTTGGTGGTTTCAAGGCGAGAGAGTTTTCGAATATGTAAAATGAGAGTGATATTCAAAATAGCCTTGCTAAGGCTTTTACACAAACAAAACACACATACAAGCTTTCCTAAGCTTGAGATACAAAAATCACAACTCTCTAACTCTCTTGCTCTCTATGTTCTAACACCACACAAATACAACTATGGCATATCACAAATGCCTTCAAGACATCTCTATTTATAGAGAGTTTCCATGCCTAACTAAGCATCAATTTGTTGACCTTCAAGTGTAAAACAAATATTGCCTAACTTACCTAACTTTGAAGGTGTGCTACAAATGTGAAATGTGAAAGGTGTGCTACCGTCCACCTTTAATCTTTGACCAAGTGGTAGGTTGCCAAACATGCCACCTATTTGGTGTTGAACTCCAACACTCCCCCTCAACACCTAATATTCTTCACCTTATAACATCTGATATTCATCTTCCTCAGTTGCTTCTATAACTGTAATTTCTGACTGAGCTTTGCGAAGCTTGGACTTTGTCAACGCCATTCGAACTTGCGCGTCGATCACTTTTCCTTTCTTTGCAGTCTCCGTAGTTGCGAGAGTTTCAAACCTCTTATTGACGGTTTTCATTTCACCATTCAATTTATTCAACTCCATCTGAAGCACTTCGGTAGAGGCATCTCGATCCTTTCTTTTGTAGGACTTTTTCTCTACCCTCTTCCAATGATCCTTGCGCCTTGGGATCTTTTTCTCTGGGTAATACTTCTTAAACTTTTGCAATTTCTTGAGCGCATGTCGGAGCTTCTCGTGCTCTCTTTCCTTGATCTTGAGCTCCTCGTTCTTTTGCTTCAGCATTTCATCCCTTGCTTTCAACATCCCCAGCAGCTCCTTCTCACTTCTGCTTGTTGAAGTTTCAACTTGCTTCTTTGAGTTTTCCCTCGACTTGCTTTTC
The DNA here is from genome assembly GCA_021437785.1 of Rhodomyrtus psidioides. Lineage (NCBI taxonomy): Eukaryota > Viridiplantae > Streptophyta > Magnoliopsida > Myrtales > Myrtaceae > Rhodomyrtus > Rhodomyrtus psidioides. The sequence goes on along the minus strand of JAILYB010000015.1, from coordinate 2,245,018 downwards.
TTCGGAGACATCTTAGGGCATGCATGGCAACACTTCCTTATAGTGGCTATCACATCATCTGCCTCAATGATTCTGGTGGCTGCGAGCTCTTCTTGAACCTCTGTTGCAACAGTTGCTTGAAGACTCCATTCTTCTTTGCCACCATGCTCTTTCTTGGTAAAAGGCGTGTCTTTTTCTTTTACCTGTTTGAACCAACAGACTCTAGCAAAGTGACCTACTTTGCCACATATGTAACATCGTCCGCTACGCTTCCTGTTGTTCTTATCATGATCTCGATGAGCTCCCCCTGGCTGAGAGCTTGTCACTGCTCCCCCTGGCTGAGAGCTTCTCGCTGCTGATCGTCTCTGCCAGTTTCGATGTCCTTTCCACTGTTTGTCATACTTACCAACATCGCTCCTTCTATGGCTATTGGAACATCTTTTATTACTAAAGAGGGAACTACCATAATCTATGGTACATGCAAGTACCACATCTTCATCATTACAGATGGTATGTGCATATTCCGTCGTCTCTTCTTGACATTCGAATTTGTAATGTCCGAATTTGTTACACTTAAAGCACCTTACCTTTGATTTATCACGTGCTTTATACTTTCTGTTAAAACTCGAATTTTCACCTCTTCCTCGGCCTCCTTCGCGACCTCGATCGCCTTGATAGCCTCCTCGGTTTGGTTGAGCGACCCGACTTTGCAATGCTTGCTCGGGAACGGAACCCGTAGACTTCTGATTCATTCTTTGCTCATGGGAGCATAATGAACCCATCAACCGCTCCAACGTGAGAGTTGATACGTCTTGTCCTTCCTCGATCGCTGCGACGACGTAGTCAAATCTTTCGGTCAAAGACCTCAAGATTTTTTCTACGACACGAACATCTTGAAGTTCTTCACCATTAACCCTCAATTGGTTAACGATGGCCTGCACACGATCAAAATATGCCGATATTGTTTCCGAGTCATTCATGCGTAAAGACTCGAAATCACCTCGAAGAGTCTGAAGCCGCACCCGCCGGACACGATCATCGCCTTTGTAGGATTTCTGCAAGATATCCCAGGCAGCTTTCGCCGTCTCCGCGCATGATATTTTTTCAAATATCATTTCTTCCACAGCTTGAAAGATCGTATACAATGCCTTTTGATCTTTCTTTCGGGACTCCACCAGAGATTCTTTCTCCTTCTTTCTCAAAGCCTCGAATGCTTCGCCATCGGCTACTTCGTCGTAGCCACTTTCAACCAGGTTCCACAAATCCTGTGATTTGAATAGAACCTTCATCTGGACGGACCAGTTGTTGAAATTCCTCCCATTCAACTTTGGAAGTTGCATTTGAACGGAACTTGTGGATGCCATAGCTATCTCCGGGTTCACGATCCTCGATCGTCCACTCTAGGATCTCGGTCTCCGTGATTGGATTCTTGACCGCCTAGGTTCCGGCACGATCCTTCGACACCGTGGCTCTGATACCAAATGTAGAAACCCGGATGGTTCTTTGCGGAAATTTGGTGGTTACAAGGCGAGAGAGTTTTCGAATATGTAAAATGAGAGTGATATTCAAAATAGCCTTGCTAAGGCTTTTACACAAACAAAACACACATACAAGCTTTCCTAAGCTTGAGATACAAAAATCACAACTCTCTAACTCTCTTGCTCTCTATGTTCTAACACCACACAAATACAACTATGGCATATCACAAATGCCTTCAAGACATCTCTATTTATAGAGAGTTTCCATGCCTAACTAAGCATCAATTTGTTGACCTTCAAGTGTAAAACAAATATTGCCTAACTTACCTAACTTTGAAGGTGTGCTACAAATGTGAAATGTGAAAGGTGTGCTACCGTCCACCTTTAATCTTTGACCAAGTGGTAGGTTGCCAAACATGCCACCTATTTGGTGTTGAACTCCAACAAATTTTACGTCTGTTGGGGTTTCTTTTTCGGTCAAGTTTCTACTTTTTTCTTTCTTTCTTTCTTTTTTTATGGCCCCACAAACCGATAAAGAAGAGAGCCTTTGTCCGGATCAATTCTTATGAAAGAGATTAATTTTGGAATTTATCACTCAATACATTAACGCTTGAGATTCAACTAGATGTTTCAATCTATTCAAATCCTTCATGTGGTGGTAGATGGGGATTTTGTTGGAGGTACTAGTAATATTTCTGCTTTCCTTCTTTTACGGCGTGTGAATCGATTAGTCCATGCAAATTAGATGGCCGACTTAAAATGTTATATAGCCACCTGCTGGCTGTCTTACTTGCAAATGTTCATCGTTTTAAGATTTGTTTTCCCTCTCCAGCTGTGTAAATTGTTGGTCACATAAGTCATCTCTATTGCCATTGACATTAGGTGTAGTAACAAGTTTCGAAATGTCAGCGTGAAAATTAAAATCGTAGTTTATATGGGGTGAATCAATGGTCCCTTGGAGGTACCGTGCTCGCGTAATCTTTCACCGGTGGATTGAAACGCAATAAGTCCCTGCCACTCAGCATATGTCAACCTAGATGGTTGCTGTAATTTTTTACTGATCAATCCAACGATGAAGGCTCAGCAGGCATGGCTGTGAACCATAGACTCATCCATTCATATAATAAGCAAGAAATTTCATTTGAGGCATGTAGCATATAGACAAGCACATTATAAAGCCACCATTCAATCATCAGACGTCGGTATTGTATCTGGATACTGTCACCGTTTATGATTTGTTGAATTCGCACCACGTTGGGATTTTGTTACAAAACCCCATAGGAAGTGAATGAGAAATGAAGGAAAGAGAGTCTGTAACATTCCGAATTTCCGCCCCCTCGAGGCTCGAGTTACGAAATTAAATCTCAAAATTGGAAAATGGAGAATAAAGATTTCCAACATTTTATTTGGATTATACGTCGCCCCGTCGAAGAAAAATTTGAATTGGAAAATCGATGTTCTGGACGCCGGAGGAAAAATGACCACTTTGCCCTCAAGCTTTAGCCTTCATTTTATATTTGGACAAGGGCATTTTGGTCCTTGGTAGAAACCCTAGCTGCCGAAAATCAAGGAGAAATCTCAACCCTTGAATTGAATCTTGATGGACAAGGTGACAAATGGCAAAGGATTAGGCATGGTGCATTTAATTTCCACTTTTCACCAACCGTTCAACATAGGCTGACTCTTGTGAGTAAAGAAAATTTTCAGCCCACTTTCCTCTGCTGAAGACCCTCATTCGCAAAGCCATCTTCTTCCTTTTCCCTTCCCTTTTCTTTTTCCTTCCAACCGTGAACTGCTTTCACCCAATCAGCCATGTTCGCCCACTTTGCCGCCGTCCAGCGCCCTGACCGGTGACCACTAGCCGTCGAACCGACACCACCACCTTCTTCTTCCTCTTGCCGTTCAGCTCCAACTCGAAGCACTGCATTTGGTCACCGGACGAGCTCCGTTCGGCCGTTTTTTCGCGAGTCGCCGAAATCTGCTGCAGCTGGAGGTAAGTGGACGTTTGACCTCCATAGGACCCCGATTTGCTTCCGATTTTCTGCGGTAGCTTGTAGATGTGAAGGGCTAGGTTTGGCTAAGTTGTGGTAAAAATTTTGGATGAATTTGATGGAGTTTTGATGAGGAATTGGTGCTGTTTTTGAAAGGTCAGAAACTGACCTGTTGCGGGCTTGAAGAAAACAGTTGGAATAGCGGACTTGTCGGTGTCGCCTTGCACCCAAATTTTCGGTAAGGCCTCTTGACTCATGGAACTTTGTGTTAGTGAGAGGAATTGATGATGGATATGAGCTTATGGTTGAGTAATGGACTGATTGAAGATGATTGAGTAAAATCGGTTCGGCTCGGTTGGGTTTTGTGCAAAACCTATTCTGTTTAGGGTGTTTTTTTTTTTTTTGTAGAACCGAGTTCTTTATGTGTTGTTAGGACATGTTAAGAGGTCAATGGAGTTGCTACTAAGGTGTACTAGTAGTGGCGTTGAAATTTGAATGGATAATTGGTTGGAAATGACGAATCGCCGCTAACTGTTTGCTGCCCTGTTTTGAATCTGTGAAACCGGTTCTGTTTAGGGTTGTTCTTGGTGTCGCCATGATTCCAATTGATCGTTAAGGCATACTAGAGTGCTAATGGAGGTGTTAATGGGGAGTGTGTGAATTGGATTGGAGTTTAGAGAAGTTTCAAAGATTATTTGAGGTGAAAACGTGAGGTGCCGTATAAGCTGTTTTCTACATGCATCGGTTTTAAAATTAGTCGTTCTAAGTCGTCCGATATCCGAATTGAGCTCTGTTTTCGTCCACGCGTCCGTAAGACATTGAAGTTTAAGATTCTGAAAGTTGATTTCATAAAATGTCGAAGGATCAATGTCATTTTTTTAATGAATGAAGCTGAACGTAGAGCCTAAATAGGGCGATTTTGGGTGGAGTGTTACTTATGATGACTTACCTTGATAGAACGGTGATTGACATGCCTAGGGCCATTGAATTGATGCCGTGAAGACATGAGAATAAGGGGTTGCGTGTGCTATTGAGGCATCGACACGAAGAAAATGAGAAATGATTGAACTTTGATATGATTTTCCCAGGTACGTCATGGATGCCCTGTTCGACCTTGAAATTTTCTCACCATGGAGGAGCTTTGTGATTCGAGTTTGTTATTTGAATGAAGAGGTGAGTGACCCCTAACCTTCTATTGGGATATTCGGACGTGTTTGAACGATTTCCTTAAGAAATCTCGGAATTGCTAGGCTCAAATGATCGAATATCGATTGATTCTGATTACGTATGAACCATAAAAGCGTGCTGCTACATATTTGTTGTTCTTGTGATGATCATGATGATGGGCTTGTTGAGTATCTTGCTTGCCTGGATAATGTTAAAGTATTGACTCTCGAGTCTTGTGGGTGTTTAAGCACATATGTCCTTGGCAAGCATTGAGTTGCATTTGAATGTTTAATTATCCTCATGATGTAATGCGACTAAATGATTGTCATGATGAAATATGTGACCGGAATTACTGTGGAAATGGATTGTGGAAACGTGAGAACTCATAAAATGTGAAATGCCCTGATGCGATGTAATCGCGGGGTTGAGAAATGTCGAGAAGTGTGAAATGCCCTGATGCGATGTAATCGCGGGGTCGAGAAATGTCGAGAACTGTGAAATGCCCTGATACGATGTATTCGCGGGGTCCAGAAATGTGGAATACCCTGAGGCGATGTAATCGCGGGGTTGAGAAACGAGGCATACCCTGAGGCGAAGTAATCGCGGGGTTGTGGTTGAAGGTGGAACCACCTCTTATTTTCGAAAATGATGAGATCCCTATTGGGCTAGTGCAGAAGCTTGGTCATGTGCGTCTTAGTGCTCTTATCGGATACTCTCACGAAATATTGATGTGATGCCATGTGTAATTATCACGCTTTGCACTTGTTTACTGATTACATACGTCTATGCTTGTTTGGTTTGTTGGGACGAATGGCCTATAGGGTTAGGATAACTCGCTGAGACGTAAGTCTCACCCCGCCGTGGGATCCTTTTTTTCAGGTTTCAAATTTTGAAGCATCGGTTGGCAAAGGATTGGAAGAGCAAGGAGGTAGTGGTTGATTGATTAAAGAATTAATAGCAACGTTAAGGATTCCGTTTATGCTTTAAAGTTAAAATTGTAATTAGCCTTTAAGTGGGGATATACCCCTTCCGTCCCAAGTCATCTTGTATTGTTTTCATTGGAAGTGTTTCCATGTTTCCGTCTGTTGGATGTAATTCTTTTGCAATAGGCCTAAGGATCCTAGAAATTTGTGTAAAGAGCAGCGGCCTAGGCTGATGTGCCAATGCTCGCCGGGTTCGGGGCATGACATACCCGTTTAAGTGGTATCAGAGCAAGGTCAGCTTGATCCATTTTGGTCGAGGCTTGGAGTGATAAGGAGTGATGACTTGAGGACTGTTGGATAAAGAAACCCTTAGGATTAAGCATGAGTTGTGGAATCTTGGAGAATTATAGGCTTGAACTGGTGAAGTATCCTAATGGTCTTAGTATTGATTTAATGGTTGGTCCTGAGTGACTATATGGTTAAGATTCAAAAGAAAGTGAGTAGAGATTGTGGAGTCACAAGCTAGGGATTGAGGTTACGAAAGAGTAGCTTATGAATGAAGGGTTAAGCGAAGTATATGATTGTGATTGAGGCTTGTCAATGGCCCAATTTGGGAAATATGAGCTATAAAGGGATAATTGGTACTGGTATACTCAAACTTGAATTGCATGATATCTTGATAACTTTCAGATATTAACTGCCTAGGACAACCTGGGAAGGCATGAGATAATGTGTATATAAGGAAGTGGATAATGAATACTTTGAGTAAAGGCCAGTGTGATCGGGTATAAATGAATTGGACTGGAGTAGTGACTAAACTTGAGGTGTATGGTTGAACATAGGAAACTGATTCGAAAGAGATGAGGATCACTGGTGAGAATCTGAAACCTTTTATGGATGGAAATTGATTGGGAAACGACCGTGGCTTGATGAGTGGCGAGGACGAACGTGTTGTGCATGTGTTTATGGCCGTGGAATGAAAGCTGATGAGGGTGCGTGCATGAACTTATCGCCGTTAGACTTAATAAACTATCGCTTGGTATGGGACAAGTTGATGGGATACCTATAAACTGTTATGAAGCATGGTATGAGACATGTAGAGTGGGGCTTTCTCCGTAAATGTATGATTTGGGACAACCTGCAACGGCCAGGTCTGATGAGGGCGAGGAGTGATCGCCGGGACAGAGAGGTCCGGACAAGGAACGACTCCTGGCAGGCTTCTAAGATGGCAAGTGGCAGGAATGACCCAAGCCATAACTTGAAAGGGAAAGTCTAGATATCAAGTTGAGTCCAACTGTGTGGTTAAAAGGTGTATAGCACGGGATCGATTCTCGAAATGAATGATCGAAAGTGGCATGGCACGTGAAATGACGCCTATGAGTGGCATGATTAAGAGCTTTGTGCTCGATAGTGGATGCCATTTGAAAAAGAAGAGCGAAGTTGTGAATGGCCTGTTAGGCGTGTTTTGTAATTGGCATCCGTGATTATTTTGGCCAAGGTTTAACTGAGAGATTAGACGGTGTGTGGGGAGCTTATACCTCATTGAATGGATGCCTATTGAGAATGAGAAAGCATGTTGTGCTTGTGATGGATGGCAGATGCCTTATGTTTAAGATATGATAAATTGGCTTATAGAAGTAAAGCCTTGAGTTTTTGCTTGGTGTTGACCTAGCTGCGTTTTAGCCTAGTTGAGGCTTGCCTAGTGATGGCTGTTGATTGAAAAGTTGCCACGTGGAGGCTGACTTGTGGTGTGGCTGCTATTTAAGGGTGAATTGGAATCCTGGTATAAAGAGCAACTAATTGAAAATTGCCTGGGAACCACTGATGGTTGATAGCAAAAGATGATGAGAAGAGCAGCCTGAGATTGCTAGACCTAGATGACCTAAATCTTTGATTCCTAGAGGAGATCATAGTGGTTCAAGTGAGGTGAGAACCTGATGAAGTTGAATGACCAAAGCATGGTCGTGGAAGAGCATTGGGCTCGAGTATGCAAGATACATGAAGATCCAAGAACTGAGATGGATCATGAGAATTGAGTAAGGATGAGTAACCAGAATGAGAATACTAGTAGAGCAATTGGCCTAAGTCTGTGAACCCTGTGGGACCCAAGAGTCGAATGGGTCATAAGAATTTTCAGTGGAAATGAGAAAACGGATAGGTAGGCGAACTCGGCGAGGAGCTGCCATGATTGTTTAGGTCACTGTGGTGACAGACGCATATACCGATGAGTTAAAGGATGGAAGTCATGAGAAAGGAGACTCTGAGTTAATCCTTCCTAAATTGAATGCGTGGAAAGAACCACGAGAGTTTGAAAAGCTTGTGAAGCTATGAATAAGATTGAGATCGACTGAGTTCGATGGAGGGATGAAATTTGAAATTGTATTCCTCTGGATTGGGGAGCTTGGTAAGGAAACCTTAGAAGTTTTGGGTACACTAAAGGAAGAAAGTAACCTTGGCAATTACTGATCTTATGAGGCTGTTGATAATTGGTGAAAGGTCACCAGTGGAAGGGTTTTCTCGAGGGCATGATATCTGCCTGGACTACCTCTGTTGACTGGTTCGATGGAAAGTATCTTTGTGGGATTGTTCGAGAGCAAAGGTTGTGGGATCCTGATAGTTTTGTAAGGATCAAAGAATGATTGACCACTATGAGACAGAGTTCTCACGATCGCCTAAGTGCATTAAGAGTGGTCAAGGATCCCTCGAATAAGAAGCGTGAAATCCCTGATTGGATTGGAAATTTGAAAGCCGTATGGCTATTTGTTATTCCTGAGTCGGACGGACTGTAAGCGATTGTAATGAAAGGAGTAGACGATTGGAAGATTTATGAACAAGAGAACTCATGCTCATGGTCTACGAACAAAGAGATGTTCCTTGTGAAACCTGAAACGCAACTGTAAGAAACGACTTTTACCTTGGCGTAAGGCTCGTCATGAAGGATTGGCAATTTGTTTCTGCCATGATGGTAAAATTAAAGAAGGATTAATGTCGATTGTTTGAGATTGTGGATTAAAATGAGGATGATTGAGATTGAAACGGAATCACGAGAAGTGGCATTACGAGTTATCACCCTTAAAGAGCAGGGTGTCCTCTTAAAGGGTGATGGAAGCATGAGATGGTCATTGATGAAAAGAAAAGTGAATGGACATGATAGTCCTGGCTGTTCGTAATCCTAGCGGATGGTTGAGTAAGTGGAAAAGAACGTTTGGAGGGTAATTATAAAGTGACTCGAAGCAGTTAAATTGAGTGTACGATATGAGAATTGGTGAGACCGAGGAAGAGCCTCGACTCTTTGGAATTTTGCCACTTGAGGTGACTAAGCCACTAGAAGAAGAGTGTCAGGTATGGTGAAATTTGAACCCTGGAGCGGAGGTACTACTGTTGGCATAGACTCCAAGATTAACACTCTAAGAGATGGGAAGGACGAGGTGGATTCAAAGTAAAAGAATACCACTGAAGTGTGCCGTTTTGCTCATAGGGTAGGAGACCCTATTGTGCGAGGAAGATGAAATCTTAGTTGTCTCAGTATTAAGGTGGAGCGTCTGGATTAAGAAAGAAGACGCGAAACTTGAATGATTCTTGAGAGTGAGTTCGAGAGATTATCATGTATACAACGTTGAATTCCAGGATATTGTGGACGTTTAATTGAATGTGTGAAATTGAGACAAGATCGCATTAGAGAGAATTACAAAGTCGAAAGGTCCGAGCACTAATGTTCCTGAGAAAAGAGGGTGACCGTAATGGAGACCCGTGGGAGCCAAGGTTTGGGTCTCCAAGTGAAAATTATGAGGAACGGTTTGAAAAATGCGACACCTGATAGAAAAAAAAAACTGATGTTAGTTTAACTAAGTATCCGAGGGATAGTTGGATCGATGGCTACTGTCTTGAGAGGCGGTGATTAGACTAATTTAAGGAGTCATGAGAAACATGAATAGCTTTGGGAGCATCCTATGGATTCTAAAGAGATGCTCACTGGGTGCACTGTGAAGTGCGCGAGCTGCGAATCTGATGAATTAGGATTCCTTAGTTGTGAAATCTCTGGGAGATGAAACTCCGGTGAAATCCTTTGAGGATTGGGTTAAATGATGAATCGACTAAAGTTGATGTGAGTCGCGGCAAGTTGAAATTCCCTGAGATTGATGAATTGTTACATACGAATCGTGAGAAGTTTCCCCACGAGTGTTGTTCCATTGGTGAATGGACTAAGAGCGAAACGTAACCTGAAGGGATGATTGAACGTGAAAAGATTTTTCGATGACTTAAGCTAAATTGATAACTACGCTGTTTTTGATGTTTTCGGTTGAGAGTTGAAAAGCTTGTGAGGGTCGTGTTGACATGACGCAGAATGAAACCTGGAGCATAACAAAGCAACCAGAAGTGGGCATTGTGTGCCCAACGTAATGATGAGGCTATATGAGTTGAAACGCTTAAAACATAATTGGAGTTGGTTAGTGGATGTCCTTGTGACAAGGTTGGGAAACATTATGTGAGCGGAAGAAGATTTCGGATATATATATACCCCCCTGAAATACCGAGTAGTAGTTTTTGAGAGGAATTGATGAGAAGCAACGCCGGTAGACAAAATTACTTATGGATACGTAAACGTTGCTCGTGTAAGGGAAGATCTCGCAACCGTGTGAACTGCAAGAGTTGAAAATGTTGACTGCCTCAAAGAGATTGAAGAGAAAATATGACTGTTGCGGGTGGGCAAATTAAATTAATCATTGGAGGGTCTAGAGTGGAATCGAGGGGAGTTATTAAGGACTCAATTATGAGATTGCCTAAAAAGTCCAAAAAGCTATGGTGCAAAGTGGATAATCGAGTGTAAGTTATCAAAATTGGTGCATCTTTAACGGTACGAAAGGACGTTGAATTGGATTCTTATGCCAAAGGATAGAGGTACTAAAGAGTACGTGCTCGCGATGATTTGGTGACGATGGTGATGAAAAAAAAAGGGGGGGGGGGTAAATGGAGGATGAGGATTGTAAGAAACGAGTCCTGAGGAAGGATGACTTGTATCGGAAAAGATAATCGAGAATGTCAAGTTGAGAAGAGTTAGTTGGGAGAGTGACGGTACGATGAGGCGTAGGTACCCCCATGAGATTCGATAACGGGAAAATGGCAAATTTCGAGGACGAAATTTTTTTAAGAGGGGAAGAGTTGTAACATTCCGAATTTCCGCCCCCTCGAGGCTCGAGTTACGAAATTAAATCTCAAAATTGGAAAATGGAGAATAAAGATTTACAACATTTTATTTGGATTAGACGCCGCCCCGTCGAAGAAAAATTTGAATTGAAAAATCGATGTTCTGGACTTCGGAGGAAAAATGACCATTTTGCCCTCAAGCTTTAGCCTTCATTTTATTTTTGGACAATGGCATTTTGGTCCTTGATAGAACCCCTAGCTGCCGAAAATCAAGGAGAAATCTCAACCCTTGAATTGAATCTTGATGGACAAGGTGACAAATGGCAAAGGATTAGGCATGGCGCATTTAATTTCCACTTTTCACCTACCGTTCAACATAGGTTGACTCTTGTGAGTAAAGTAAATTTTCAGCCCACTTTCCTCTGCTGAAGACCCTCATTCGCGAAGCCATCTTCTTCCTTTTCCCTTCCCTTTTCTTTTTCCTTCCAGCCGTGAACTGCTCTCACCCGATCAGCTCTGTTCTCCCACTTTGCCGCCGTCCAGCGCCCTGACCAGTGACCACCAGTCGTCGAACCGACCACCACCACCTTCCTCTTCCTCTTGCCGTTCAGCTCCAACTCGAAGCACTGCATTTGGTCACAGGACGAGCTCTGTTCGGCCGTTTTCCCGCGAGTCGTCGAAATTTGCTGCAGCTGGAGGTAAGTGGACGTTTGACCTCCATAGGACCCCGATTTGCTTCCGATTTTCTGCGGTAGCTTGTAGACGTGAAGGGCTATGTTTGGATGAGTTGTGGTAAAATTTTGGACGAATTTGATGGAGTTTTGATGAGGAATTGGTGCTGTTTTTGAACGGTCAGAAACTGACCGGTTGCGGGCTTGAAGAAAACAGCTGGAATAGCGGACTTGTCGGTGTCACCTTGCACCCAAATTTTCGGTAAGGCCTCTTGACTCATGGAACTTTGTGTTAGTGAGAGGAATTGATGATGGATATGAGCTTATGGTTGAGTAATGGACTGATTGAAGAGGATTGAGTAAAACCGGTTCGGCTCGGTTGGGTTTCGTGCAAAACCTATGCTGTTTAGGGTGTTTTTTTTTGTAGAACCGAGTTCTTTATGTGTTGTTAGGACACGTTAAGAGGTCAATGGAGTTGCTACTAAGGTGTACTAGTAGTGGCGTTGAAATTTGAATGGATAATTGGTTGGAAATGACGAATCGCCGCTAAGTGCTTGCTACCCTGTTTTGAATCTGTGAAACCGGTTCTGTTTAGGATTGTTCTTGGTGTCGCCATGATTCCAATTGATCGTTAAGGCATACTAGTTGCTAATGGAGGTGTTAATGGGGAGTGTGTGAATTGGATTGAAGTTTATAGGAGTTTCAAAGATTATTTGAGGTGAAAACGTGAGGTGCCGTATAAGCTGTTTTCTGCGCGCACCGATTTTAAAATTAGTCGTTCTAAGTCGTCCGATATCCGAATTGAGCTCTGTTTTCGTCCACGCGTCCGTAAGTTATTGAAGTTTAAGATTTTGAAAGTTGATTTCATAAAGGTCGAAGGATCAATGTCAGTGTTTTTATGAATGAAGCTGAACGTAGAGCCTAAATAGGGCGGTTTTGGGTGGAGTGTTACTTATGATGACTTACCTTGATAGAACGGTGATTGACATGCTTAGGGCCATTGAATTGATGCCGTGAAGACATGAGAATAAGGGGTTGCGTGTGCTATTGAGGCATCGGCACGAAGAAAATGAGAAATGATTGAACTTTGATATGATTTTTCCAGGTACGCCATGGATGCCTTGTTCGACCTTGAAATTTGCTCACCATGGAGGAGCTTGGTGATTAGAGTTTGTTATTTGAATGAAGAGGTGAGTGACCCCTAACCTTCTATTGGGATATTCGGACGTGTTTGAACGATTTCCTTAAGAAATCTCGGAATTGCTAGGCTCAAATGATCGAATATCGATTGATTCTGATTACGTATGAACTATAAGAGCGTGCTGCTACATATTTGTTGTTCTTGTGATGATCATGATGATGGGCTTGTTGATTATCTTGCTTTCCTGGATAGTGTTAAAGTATTGACTCTCGAGTCTCGTGGGTGTTTAAGCACATATGTCCTTGGCAAGCATTGAGTTGCATTTGAATGTTTAATTATCCTCATGATGTAATGCGACTAAATGATTATCATGATGAAATATGTGACCGGAATTACTGAGGAAATGGATTGTGGAAACGTGAGAACTCATAAAATGTGAACTGCCCTGATGCGATGTAATCGCGGGGTCGACAAATGTCGAGAAGTGTGAAATGCCCTGATGCGATGTAATCGCGGGGTCGAGAAATGTCGAGAACTGTGAAATGGCCTGATGCGATGTATTCCCGGGGTCCAAAAATGTGGAATACCCTGAGGCGATGTAATCGCGGGGTTGACAAACGAGGCACACCTTGAGGCGAAGTAATCGCGGGGTTGTTGTTGAAGGTGGAACCACCTCTTATTTTCGAAAATGATGAGATCCCTATTGGGCTAGTGCAGAAGCTTGGTCATGTGCGTCTTAGTGCTCTTATTGGATACTCTCACGAAATATTGATGCGATGCCGTGTGTAATTATCACGCTTTGCACTTGTTTACTGATTACATACGTCTATGCTTGTTTGGTTTGTTGGGACGAATGGCCTATAGGGTTAGGATAACTCGCTGAGACGTAAGTCTCTCTCCGTCGTGGGATCCCTTTTTTTTCAGGTTTCGAATTTTGAAGCATCAGTTGGCAAAGGATTGGAAGTGCAAGGAGGTAGGGGTTGATTGATTAAAGGATTAATAGCAACGTTAAGGATTCCGTTTATGCTTTAAAGTTAAAATTGTAATTAGCCTTTAAGTGGGGATGTACCCCTTTTGTCCCAAGTCATCTTGTATTATTTTCGTTGGAAGTGTTTCCATGCTTCCGTCTGTTGGATGTAATTCTTTTGCAATAGGCCTAAGGATCTTGGAAATTTGTGTAAAGAGCAGCGGCCTAGGCTGATGTGCGCATGCTCGCCGGGTTCGGGGCATGACAGAGTCCCACATAGGAAAAAGAGTAGATGGTGATGGGTTTAAATATTGAAACTTCCCAAATGGGTTTGGGCCCCAAGGGTCACCGCACTTTTGTGGATGGGGGAGGACCTATGCAAAGCTAAGTCGGTCCACGCTCGCCGCCGCCGCCGCCGGCTCAAGTCTATTCGATTCGGGCGTGAATTTATTTTTCACCATCATTTTTTATTTATTCTTTTTAAATTAAGGGGACACATGTTCGGAAATTTCTGGACATTCTTTTTCGTCCAAACAGATATGAGCGAACATGAAAGTTCGTACGTCGAACATACATGTTTGTTCGGAATCAAACGAACGAACATGTTTGTTTGAACAGAACTGTTTGTTTGTCGAACATACATGTTCGTTCGGAATCAAACGAACGAACATGTTTGTTCGAACAAAACTGTTGATTTGCATTCCTTCATCAAGTGTAATGATTCGCGACTCTTCACACCATTGTCTATAATACAAACCCCGACCGTCATATTCCGACTACTGACATTTTTGCTTTCCACTGCTCATCATCCATATTGATATGTGCGATTGCTCTCCAAAAGTTACGTTTGCCGGAGTCCTTTGAAGAAGTACCGCTTCTAAGGAACGTGATCCGTTCTATTCTAGGAAACGATTGTCCAAGGTCCTCAGGTACTGATTGAAGGGGAAAATTTGTCTTAAGGACACAACGATATTCCGTTGGGCTCGGATCGATACTTATTTGCGTTGGCTACAGGTTAGTCCATGACTTGCAATTCTGTTTATACTAACTTGGGAATAACAATCTTAAGACAATTTTTTTTTCTTTTTGATCGTTTGACGATCCTCGTACTTAGTTCGTGTGGTTTTATCGTTGTAAGTATTCTGTAGCATTGAAACAGAATTGACGCAGTCATTTGAAGTTCCACAATATTCTGTTTCTTATATCACGTCTTGCCTATTCTGATAATTTTTGTGTGGTAATTTATTTCTATAAAATATACGTTACTGCATCACGTATAGTTGAATGTGCGTCATTACAAGTATTTGGTTTTACTTGTACGTTATTACTAGTATTCCGTTTATAGTCTTGTTAATTGTTAAATTTCTGACTTTGCAATAGAAATGGCTTCAACTTTAACTCCGATTACTCCGATTAATCCTATTCCGAATCATGGAGAAAAGCCAGAAAATTTCAATGGTTCTGATTTCAAGAGGTGGCAACAAAAGATGTTGTTCTATCTCACGACTTTGAACTTGGCAAGATTCCTCAATGAGGATGGTCCTAAATTGGACGTTGGAGAGACAAACAAAGAAAAAGTTGCTGCTATGGATGCATGGAAGCATTCTGACTTCCTGTGTCGCAACTATGTCCTCAACGGTCTAGACAATACCCTTTATAACGTCTATAGTCCGCTGAAAATGGCTAAAGAATTATGTGATAGTCTAGACAAGAAGTACAAAACAGAAGATGCTGAATTGAAGAAATTCATTGTCGGCAAATTTTTGAATTTTAAGATGGTCGATTCTAAAACTGTCTTAAGTCAAATTCAAGAGCTTCAAGTGATCCTGCATGATATTCATGCTGAAGGAATGACACTGAGTGAGTCATTTCAAGTGGTTGCATTCATTGAAAAACTGCCACTGTCTTGGAGAGATTTCAAAAATTATCTCAAACACAAGATAAATGAGTTGTCACTTGAAGACTTGATTGTTCGATTGAGGATTGAGGAAGATAATAGGCTTTTTGAGAAGAAAGTTGCCAAGAATCTGGAAGTCTCAAAGGCAAATGTTGTTGAAGAAGGGACGAAACCCAACAAGAAGAGGAAAATGCCTAGCAAGTCTGGAGAGAGATTCACCCAAGGCCAAAAGAAATTCGTTGACAAGTGCTTCAACTGTGGAAAGTCTGGACATCGAGCCAAAGACTGCAGAGCCAAGAAATGACAGAAAACTCAAGCCAACATGGTGGAACGAATTTCCAATGGTGTTGAAGATATCAATCTTACTACCATGATATCTGAGTGCAACATGGTGGGAAACCCCAAGGAGTGGTGGATTGATACTGGAGCAACTCGTCATATCTGTGCAAACAGATTGATGTTCTCGTCCTACACTATTGTGGGGGGTGCTGAAAAACTCTATATGGGTAATTCATCAACCTCTAAGGTTGAAGGTGTTGGAAAGATTGCTCTGAAGATGACAGCTGGAAAAATCGTGACACTAAATAGTGTTCTGCATGTACCAGATGTTCGCAAGAATCTAATGTCCGGATCTCTCCTGAGCAAGAATGGTTTCAAGTTGATTTTTGTATCTAACAAGTTTATACTCTCCAAAAATGAGATGTATGTAGGAAAATGTTATCTGAGTGATGGTTTGTTCAAGATGAATGTAATGACTTTGTATCCAAGAATGATATGAATAAAATTGCTTCTACCTATGTGCTTGAGTCTTCTGATATTTGGCATGCTAGACTATGACATGTCAATTATAAGTCAATAAAGAAATTGATGAACATGTGATTATTGCCAAAATTTGACTGTCCAAGTGGAAAATGCCAAGTGTGTGTTGAATCTAAATTTTCTAAACCTCCATTTCATTCTGTAGATAAGAGAAACACAGAACCTTTAGATTTAATACACACAGACATATGTGATTTGAAAACAATACCGTCAAGGGGTGGTAAAAAGTATTTCATTACGTTTATAGACGACTCTTCGAGGTATTGTTATATTTATTTGCTTAGTAGCAAAGATGAGACTGTAAATGCTTTTAGAACCTATAAAATTGAAGTTGAAAATTAGTTAAATAAGAAAATAAAAATAATAAGAAGTGATAGAGGAGGTGAATATGAATTTCCTTTTGAGAAAATTTGTTCTGAGTTTGGCATTATTCACCAAATCACCGCTCCCTACACACCACAATCGAATGGTGTGACGAAAAGGAAAAATTGTTCTCTAAAGGAAACAATGAATGCATTGTTGAATAGTTTTGGTTTACCACAAAATTTATGGGGAGAAGCTGTCTTGACGGTAAACTTTATTTTAAATAGAGTACCTCACAAAAAGACACAACAAACTCCCTATGAGAAGTGGAAAGGCAGAATGCCTAATTTGAAATATCTCAAAGTGTGGGGGTGTTTAGCAAAGGTTGCTGTTCCTAAACCTAAGAAGGTTAAGATAGGACCAAAAATCGTTGATTGTGTTTTTATTGGATATGTTCTAAATAGCAATGCATATCGATTTCTTGTTCACAAGTCTGAGATCCCAGATATACATGTTAATACGATTATTGAATCAAGGGACGCTTCGCTCTTTGAAAATATATTTCCGTATAACATAGTATATAAGCCAATTGATAACGATAAGAGGCCTCGAGATACTACATCTAGAAGTGATCCAATGGAGGATGAACCTAGACGTAGTAAAAGACAAAAAAACTTCTACATCTTTTGGACCTGATTTTTTAACATATTTGTTAGAGAATGAGCCTCGGATATTTAAGGAGGCTGTGACATCTCCAGAAGCTCCACTCTGGAAAGAAGCTATCAATAGTGAAGTTGAATCCATCTTGTCTAACCATACTTGGGAATTGGTTGATCTTCCTCCTAGTAATAAGCCATTACAATGTAAGTGGATATTTAAGAGGAAAATGAAAGCAGATGGTACTATTGATAAGTATAAGGCTCGGCTTGTAGTAAAAGGCTACAGGCAACGAGAAGGTCTTGATTATTTTGACACTTATTCACCTGTCACGAGAATTACATCTATACGGATGTTAATTGCCATAGCAGCGTTGTATGGACTTGAAATCCATCAAATGGATATCAAAACAGCATTTCTAAATGGGTATTTGGAAGAAGAAATATATTTAGAGAAACTTGAAGGATTCATTGTTCCAGGACAAGAGAAAAAAGTATGTCGGCTTATCAAGTCACTCTATGGCTTGAAACAAGCACCAAAACAATGGCATGCTAAATTCGATCAAGTCATGTTGTCGAATGGTTTCAAGATTAATGAGTGCGACAAATGTGTATATGTTAAGAACACTCATAATAGCTTTGCCATTTTATGCTTGTATGTAGATGATATGCTTATATTGGGCAGCAATAGTGAGGTTGTCAAAGCAACCAAACGCATGCTCACAAGCAAATTTGATATGAAAGACATGGGGGTTGCAGATGTTATCTTAGGAATTAAAATCCGTAAAACATCTGAAGGGTTGTCTCTATCTCAATCCCATTATATTGAGAAGATTCTTGAAAAATGCAAGAATCTAGGCATCGCACTAGTAATTACCCCGATAGATGTTAATTCACATCTCTCAAAGAATACTGGTGAAAGCAAGGCTCAAAATGAGTATGCTAGTATACCTGGCAGTTTAATGTATGTCATGAACTGTACTAGGCCAGGCATAGCTTGTGCGGTAAGCAAGTTAAGTTGTTTTACAATTAGTCCAAATGAAAATCATTGGAAAGCTATGAAACGTGTATTGGGCTACTTGAAGCATGCTCAAGACTATGCTTTGCATTACACAAAATATCCAGCGGTACTTGAAAGATATTGTGATGAAAATTGGATAACCGGCACAAAAGACACAAAATCAACAAGTGGATATGTGTTTACACTTGGTAGAGGAGCAGTGTCTTGGAAATCATCCAAATAAACTTGTATAGCAAGTTCTACTATGAAATCAGAATTTATTGCTTTGGATAAGGCCAGTGAAGAAGCATAATGGCTTCGAAATTTCTTGGAAGATATTCCTAATTGGCCTAAACCAGTACAGCTGTATGTATTCATTGTGATAGTCAAGCAGCAATAGGAAGGGCAAGGAATGTCATGTATAACGGTAAGTCTCGACATATATGTCAAAGACACGATACTGTAAGACAACTTCTTTCTAGTGGAATTATCACAATTGACTATGTAAAGTCAAAAGATAATGTTGCGGATCAACTAACAAAAGGCCTAACTAGAGAGTTGGTTGTGAAAACATCAAGGGGAATGGGTTTAAAGGCTTATAAATAAGTCATCATAGCGGAAACCCTACCTAGTTGACTGGAGATCCCAAGATCTAGGTTCAAAGGGACAACTAAGTTATGAAGACAGTGTAGAGTACTGTAAATTCTTACTCATTCCCGGATGAAAACAATACTGACATGTGAAGGTTAAGCAAAGCTTTTAATGATTCTGAATAAAGTATGTAATTTACAGAATATTCAGAAATCACCTATGTGAGTGTGAAGTGAGAGCCGCTTCTGTGAGAATTGAAAGGCCGAATTCTCTAAAACACTCATGGGACCAGGCGGTGTTCAAGGCCAAAATAAACACAATAGTGAGAACTAACTTTGTTCGAGAGATAGTTGTGTGATTTCTATTTTCTAGGCTTACACCAAAGGTCGACAGTTCAAAGACATCAAGTCTACTGATTGACCGAGTAAGTCCGATAGGTCTCACTAGGGAAAGTTCAAAGTCTCAAACTACTTATCCTAATGCAATGTTCTCTTATGGAATAATCACACATTGCATTTTATGCATACACGAAGAGTCATGATATCTGAACATCTCATTCATGTGGGGGATTGTTGGGATTTTGTTACAAAACCCCAAAGGAAGTGAATGAGAAATGAAGAAAAGAGAATCCCACATAGGAAAAAGAGTAGATTGTGGATGTGTTTAAATATTGAAACTTCACAAATGGGTTTGGGCCCCAAGGGGCACCGCACTTTTGTGGACGGGGGAGGACCTGTTGTGGAAATTCTCCTATATTTTGATTCTGACAAAACCTTCAAAAGATATTGTTTAATGAAATGTGATGCAGGAAGAATGTGTAAGCAGCAGGTTGAGTGATTCCAATTCTGTCGCGCTGACTAAGGGTCAGACGGAAGTACTTCTGACTAAGGGTCAGATGGAAGTGCTTCTGACGAAGGATCAGATGAAAGCACTTCTGACCGAGGGTCAGATGGAAGTGCTCCTGACGATCCAAACAGTGACAGATGGATCACATCAGATCTCCGTATTACCATTCCGTGCCAACTGATCAAATCTCTCTTAGACGAATTTGAAGAAAGATCAGTTTCTGCATTTTACAAAACACGAAGACCCACGTATTGCAGGTTTCCGATCAAGGCAAGTGATATTCAATTATCCTGATATCCCCTCTAATCAATTAAGAGATTTTCTATAATGGGATATCATCTTCTAAGGAATATATCCTCGAGAATCAACTCAAACATATCACACTTATGGAAGCTGGAGATTCAGTTGTATGGGCGACTGAATCAGAAGGGTTCAATGTCTTACCCAACGGTCTACATATCTTCTGAAGATACAGTCTCGTTCAATCATGATTGATGACGTCCTATGACATTCTGATTTCCAGTCATCTTGAGACGTTTCAATGAGAATATATCTAGTGATGCATTTCAGTCATATTTCGCTTGGATCTGATCAATCTCGAGTCAATCGACCAAAAGGGAAAGGCTAACGCGAGATAAGTACGTGGACCTAGGAACTCGAATAGGGAATGGCGCTTTGACCATAAGAATTGTCGAGGGAACGTTTAGAACCATAAAAGGTCGATCTAAGAACGATTTAAGGAATCCGTTGCTAGCGTTATGCGATTGGAGCGCGGGTGATGCCGCTTAACCAATTCATAATTTGCAAAATTTTCCTAAATCGATCGATGACGATCGAGACCGTCGGAACTAGTGATAGACCCTCGCAATTTAATGACAACCAAAGTCACCACGAACTGACGAGCCTGAGTGTGATTTAAGTCACATAGTCGATACGCGTAACGTCTGCAAAAGCCGCCCGTCGGTTCGAAATAGGCTGGAATCGCATTCAATAGAAAATTGAATCGGAGATGAGTCTTGAAATTGAAAATGGAGAATTAAGAATTCCAACATTTTCTTTGGAATGGGTGTCGCCTCATCGAAGAGATTTTGAATGAGAAAAATCGACGTTTTGGACGCCGGAGACGAAATGACCATTTTGCCCTTAAGCCTTAGTCTTTTTCTACTTTTAGACAAGGGCATTTTGGTCCTTTAACCACTCCCCTTGCTGCTGAAAAAGAAGAAGCAATAGCAGCCTTTGGATTGGGTTGGTGACTTTGAGGACACTTGTCAATGGATTAAGCTATGTGCATTAAGTGTTTGCTTTTCCACCTACCTTTCAACCCATTGACCAAGCTAAAGGAAGCTTTTCTTTTCTTTCTTCAGCAGACCTCCCTCCCTTTTCGCACGACGCCATCTTCTTCTTCCCTTTCTTTTTCCTTTTTCCCTTCTTGCCGAGAATAGCTCACCGATCAGGTTCTGACCACCCGCTTCGCCGACCACCAGCGCCGCTTCCGTCGACATCCAGCCGCCATGCCCGCCTCAATGACCTATCCCTACGTCTTGCCGAACTCCTCGAGGTGGAAGCGCGGCGTTTGGACCTCTGTGCCGCCCCGTCCAAGCATTGGCGCGCCGGTCGACGGATTCTGCTCCAGCCTGAGGTAGGTTCGGTTTTGCCTCCTTAGGGCTCCCGATTGTTGGAGTTTTTCGCTCAAAATTTGCAGATTGTTAGTAGACATGTAGATGTTCGTGCGGTAAAAAGTTGGACTGAATTGGATGAGAAATTGTTGCCTTTTGACTGCTGTGTTGCAAGGGCAGAATCTGCCGGTTTGTGGACTGAGGGAGTTGGGCGCCTATCAAGGAGTTCATGGCGTCGCTTTGGTTCAAAATTTTCGGTGAGGCTTCCTCGCTCCTAGATAGAGCTGCTGGTGATGAGTTGTGAGCTAGATAGAGGTTTATGTGTGAATTATGGACTGAGTTGTGAAGGACAGAACAGAACCGGGTTGTACCCTGTTTGGTTCTGTTCTTGTCGGGCCATTAGGGGCTGTTGGTGTCGATTTTGGGCTGAAGTTGTCTCTTGGCGATGTGTTAAATTGTCCGTAGTTATGTCCCTAAGGTTCTCGATAACTAGTTTGGCGTCTTGACGAAGATTATGTGACGAATTGGATGGATTTTGGCGTTAGGTGCTGCTGTCCTGTTGTGAGCCTTAGGAGCTGAACCTCGTGGGCTGTGGAAGTTGTTCGCGCTAATTCTAGAGCAAGGTAAGGAGTTCCTAAACTCTCGATAGGAAGATTGGACTCAATTGGATGAGTTAGTCGAGGAACGATATTGATTTTTTGGAGCGTCGTCTCATGATTTCGCTTTGTGCATTCTTAATTGACATCGGGGATTTGCATGTGTGCTTTGTGAATTGAATGTCGCTATGAAATGCCTAAGTCGATGCGTTCCCATGTTATAAATCCTTAGTTTAGAGTATGAACTATTTTCGATCTTGAAGTTATCTTGGGAATGGAATTCTGGCACGTTTGATTATGCTAGTGCCCTGATGCGTCATACACGCGGGGTTGAGGTGGCCAAGGTCCTGATGCGTAGAACGACGCGGGACAGATATTGAGTTGTGTTGGCACTGGTATGAGTTAAGACTGAAAACCTGAGGCGTTTACGCGAGTGTGTCAGCGAGATCGGTCTGAGGCGTAAATACGCGGACCGGGCCTGATGCGTTGTATACGCGGGCAAGAAAGAAATGTGAGGTTGGCAAGGGCGATGGAGTAGTTCGATTTAAATTGGACATTCGATTCTTATGACGATATACGGTGGCTTGATTATGAGCTTGAGATTTATTTACTCTTTGTGCTAAATGTGACCATTGGTACTTTTTGTAGTTATTGCTGCTTTGTTATTGTGAATGACTGCTTGTCCGAGTGTACAGTCGGCCTAACTTGGGGTTAGGGCCTCTTTTATTGAGATTTCAATCTCACCCCGTCGCGGGACCGTTTCTTTTCCAGATCCTAGGCCGTAAGAATGCCGCCTATTCGGCATGGGGATCCGCAGTGGATGACTCCCTACTGGGAAGAGTTGCTTGATGGACAGGGAACAGTTTTTGTGAGAACGACCACGGTGGTCTGGGTGGACGAGACGTCTAGCGACTCCAGTGCTTCGACTTAGGGGTTGCACTTAGGCTGGTCGATACTTTTGTGTGGTCGTTGTGGCGATGTCTTTTGGGGTGGATGTATATTTTTGGTTATTATTTTGGTCGTCTACTCGACCTTTCCGCCGGTCTTGGTGACCGCACTTTTGTATAAACAGCTTGTGGAAGTAAAGTGGCCGTGGTCCGATCTCGTCTTGCTATCCAAGTTGCCCCGTTACTCATGTTTGGGGGAGTTGCTGTCCTGTTTCCGTCTGCTAGCTCTTGTGTTCTATTTTCTTTAAAATTGTGCCCAGGGACTTTGGAAGCCATACTTTACAGGGATCGCCGCGTCCGCGTGTCGTGGGCAAGGCACGGGGCGTGACACGTCCAATCAAGGATTGAAGAGCGATCCCTTGGCTGGATTCCAACGGCTAATTCGGAGGTAGGGGAGTATAAAAGAAGAATAATGTTTGACTAGAAAGGAGAGACGTGCGAACAACAATACAAAGTGCAAGCATAATTTGAGTTTCATCTAAGAGAGTATTATGTGTACTCAAAATCCTTCACTGTGAAAATCTGTGTGAGAGGGAAACAAAACACTTGAGTGATTGTAATTCTCTTGTTTCTTCATAGTGAAATCCAGCTAATCGGCTGTCATCGTGGGAGAGTGGACGTAGGCTTGATCTAAGCCGAACCACTATAAATATCGTGTGCATTATCCTCTTCTCTAAACTCTTACCTTTGTGTTTAGATTTTCTGCACACTGTTATACTGCTTTTGTTCCTAATCGTACACTGAACTTTATTCATTCCGCAAGAAATTTCAATTGTGTTCAGAATCTCCTATTCACCCCCCTCTAGGAGATATTGCTAGCTACATCAATTGGTATCAGAGCAGGTTGCTCATTTTACGAAGTGTTTATTGACTTCAGAGTTAACGATCTACTATGTCTTGCAATCACTCTTCAGGAACAAGCGATTCGCACTTTGCCAACAAGCCTCCATACTTTGATGGAAATGATTACAATATGTGGAGTAACAAGATGAAGTGGTTCTTCAAAGCCTATGATGATCTGATGTGGGATGTCGTTACAAATGGAATAGTTCCTGCAAATACTACAAATCCAACCTCTGCTGACGGAGTAAATACTGTCACAACAATGACTGATGCTGAAAAGGCTAAAAGAAAAGGCCTTAATTCTAAAGCTGTCAATGCTCTCGTTTGTGCCTTATCTACTCCTCTTTATAATCGTGTCTCATAGGAAGAATCATCTAAGGCAATATGGGATAGACTTCATGTTACCTTTCAAGGAACAAATCGTGTGAAAGAAACAAAGCTCAGTATTTTACTGAGTGACTATGAAGCATTTGAAATGAAGCCTGATGAATCTATTGCAGATATGATAGACAGGTTTCAGACTTTGGCAAGTGGACTTGCAAGACAAGGTGCACCTATTGCTGAACCAATGCAAGTCAGGAAGATACTACGTGGACTCACAGATGATTGGAATTACATCAAGCCATCAATTCAAGAATGCCAAACAATTAGACCACTCTCGGTAGATGGGCTAGTCGGCACTTTGCAATCCTATGAAACAGAACGAGCAAACAAAAAGGGAGAACAGAAAGGTAAAAAATCTATTGCCTTAAAAAGTCAAATTAATCAATGTTTTTCTGACAGAGATGATGAAGATGAGGATGATGAAGAATTAGCCCTCATGGTCAAGAAATTTAGGAAGATGGCTCGGAAAGGCAGAAACATCAAAGGAAAGAAACCTTGGAAGAAGAGTGATGTAAAAATATCAAGCAATGACTCACAAGATAGCAAAGACGTGATTTGCTTCCACTGTAAGAAAGCAGGACATATCAAACCGAACTGCCCAATTTTGAAGAAGGACAAACTCAAGTATGAGAAGTACAATAAGGCTCTAAAAGCAGAAACTTTAAGTGATTCTGATGAAAGCGAAAATGATTATGCAAATATCTGTCTCATGGCTGAATTAGACTCAAGTTCAGATTCAGAAAATGAGGTATGTTCATCTGAACTCCCTGATGAAGTTATTGAATATATTGATGAATTGTGTAGAAACTACAAAGAAGCTCTTGAGAAGGTTTCTTGTTTGAAAAAGGAAAATGCTTCTTTAAAACAACAGAATTTGTTCCATGAAGAAAAAATTATTTTTTTACAACAAGAGTTTCACCAGATAAAAGAAAATCATGATTTAGTGTCAAAAGAAAATGCTTCCTTGAAAGAAAAAATTTCTACTATATCAAAAAGGTTTTCACAAAGCTCAGTAACTCTGAATAGCATTATTTCAAAACAAATACCCTTCAATGATCGATCTGGGTTAGGTTTTAAAAAGGAAAGTAGCCAAAGAAATATCTTTAAAACTGAATTTCGAAAACCAACGTTTTCCGATTACAAGCATCATTTTCATAAGCATTTTACTAGATCCTACATACGACAACCTTGTGTGAATTGTGGTGATCCTAGCCATACTAAGGATTACTGTAAGAAAATTTGGAGACCTATTAAAAGGTCAAAATATACTAACACAGAAGGACCCAAAAAAACATGGGTACCAAAGAAACAGTAAGTTAGTTATCTGTTGCAGGTACCAAAGAGAAGGAAGAACAAGTGGTTTCTGGATAGTGGTTGTTCAAGTCACATGACTGGAAATCCAGATGTATTTATATCCTTCTCAGATTGTGATAGAAGAAGCGTGTCGTTTGGAGGAAAGAACAAGGGAAAAGTGATCGGGAAAGGAAATGTAAAGATTGAAAATCTGACCGTTAAAGATGTCTCTCTAGTCAAAGAATTGAACTACAACTTGATTTCTATAAGTCAACTCTGTGACTCTGGATATGATATTCGGTTCCAAGATCTAAAATGCACAGGTATGAGCAAGGATAAGAAGCAATCCTTCACGGGACGAAGGCATGGGAACATTTATCTTTTAGATATTAATGCTGACTGTGAACATGCTAAATGTCTTATTTCTGTTAAGGATGAATCTGATCTTTGGCACAAAAAGTTAGGTCATATTAGTGTAAAACATATTTCAAAGCTTTCCAAGAAGGGACTTGGTCGAGGACTACCTCAAACAAAATTTGAGAAAAGTGGACTATGTCATGCATACACACTGGGTAAGCAGGTAAGAAGTTCTTTTAAGTCCTTAAATCAAGTTTCCACTAAGCATTGTCTGCAGCTACTTCATATGGACATCCTCGGACCTAATAGAACTCTAAGCATTGGAGGTAAGAAATATTGCCTTGTCATAGTTGATGACTTCTCTAGATTTACATGGGTTTCATTTCTTGCTCACAAAAACGAAGCTTTCATATCCTTCTCAAAACTTGCTGAAAGAATTCAAAATGAAAAGGGTTACACTATTTCCAGTTTGAGAACGGATCATGGGGGAGAGTTTGAGAATCAAAATTTCTCAGATTTTTGCACTAAGTTCGGAATTCAGCATAACTTCTCTGCACCTTATACTCCGCAACAAAATGGGGTAGTAGAAAGGAAAAACAGATCGTTGCAAGAAATGGCCAGAACTCTTCTTATTGAAAGTAAAATTGCCTCCAACTTTTGGGCTGAGGCCGTTTCAACAGCATGTTATATCTTAAATCGAATTTCCCTCAGACCTTTTTCTGAGAAAACTCCCTATGAATTTTTCAAAGAAAGAAAGCCTGATGTTGCATACCTTCATGTATTCGGTTGCAAATGCTTTATTCTAAAGAATGCTAATGATCGAGTTGGAAAGTTTGATGAAAGATCAGATGAAGGAATTTTCTTGGGATATTCAACAACAAGCAAAGCCTACAGAGTCTACAACAAGAACACTCGTATTGTTGAGGAATCAGTAAATATCAAGTTCGATGAAAGCAACCAGGATGATGAACCTGAATCCATTCAAATGCATACACTTCATCAAGTCACGAACTCACAAGCAGAATCAGATGTGAATACGAGTTCGGAGAATGTTCAGAAGGAAACTTCCTCAGCTGAAGAAAGACCAGAAGATGATCAGAATTGATCCACAAAATCCTCAAATGATGGCCTTGACAAAAACTGGAAGCATAAATCAAGTCATCCAAAGGAACTTATCATAGGCAGCATAAATGATGGCGTAAAAACAAGATCCAAGTTCAAGCAAGCAATGAGCAACATCGCATTGGTATCTGAATTAGAGCCAAAAAGGATTGAAGATGCATTAGCAGATGAAAACTGGATAAATGCAATGCAGGAAGAGCTACATCAGTTCATAGTCAACAATGTTTGGGAACTAGTCAATCGTCCCAAAAATCATCCAGTAATTGGAACAAAATGGGTATTCAGAAACAAACTTGATGACAAAGGAAAAGTTGTGAGAAACAAAGCAAGACTTGTAGCAAAAGGATATTCTCAAGAAGAATGAATAGACTATGATGAAACCTACACACCGGTTGCCAGAACAGGGTACGTCAGAAGGAGAGTCAGAAGGAACGTCAGAAGGAGAGTCAGAAGGAACGTCAGAAGGAGCGTCAGAAGGAGAGTCAGAAGGAACGTCAGAATGAGAGTCAGAAGGAACGTCAAAAGGAGCGTCAGTAGGAGCGTCAGAAGGAGCATCAGAAGAGACGTCAAAAAGGAGAGTAAGGAAAAATTCACACTTTCTTTTAAAAAAAAAAGGTCAGTTATCTCTAAAAGCTATCTTTTAGGTAAGTTCCTCATATGAATAGATATCTCCTAATATCTGATTGACCGTGAATATTTTTTTAAGAATTTATTTTTAAATCAAAATTCTCTTTTGTGTTTCCAAAAATAACCGCCTCTTTTATAAAAACGCTGAACCGTTACCTCTGTTCTCTCACTTTCAAAATTCTCTCAAATCAAAACCCTAAAACCGTGTTGAAAATCTCTCGCTCTCGATTTCCTCCTCAAAGCAACACTCTTTCACTCAAAGTTTCAAACTTTCTACGCATCAATGGCTCCAAAATCAGCCTCTGACTCGAAGAAGACGCCTCAGTTGAAGAGGAAGTTCTCCGCCTCAACTGCAAGCGGCGCGGAACTCACAGAAACCCAAATCAACGAACAGCGAAAAGCACTCCGCCTGACAAAAGGTCTGTCTCTGTCTGCCTTTAAAGGAAAAGAATCTATGGCTCATTCTATTAAGCCAATGTATGATAGGATCAAGGCCGTAGGAGATTTTGGTAACGAACTTAGAAAACTGCTGAACACTCACCATTTCGATAGTGAGGGCGAACTTTTGGAATTTCTTAGCTTGCCTGGAAAAATCGTTGAACCACTTGCTGTAGAAAAACTTGCATCTGTCTCTAGAAAAGGAAAGGAGAAAGTGGTAGAGACAAGTTCGAAACGAAGATGATCCCCAATTAGACCTGGCGGTACGAAGGCAAAGGTGGAAGATGATGATGACATTCTGTTCAATGATTTTGTGAAAAATATAGGCTTTAATTTGGATAAAAGCTTTCCTGATCCATTGTTCCAGAATCAGGCTCACAAAGAAAGGTTTGAAGCAATGAAATAGAGAGGTACTATACCTCAAAGGGTATTTGAGTTAAAGTACTTTGACAGCAATGGCATCTATCTGAGGAAGCATCTAGAAAAGATGAAGATAGATCAGTTTATAACTAGGAGAGGCTACACTTTTCCTGATTTGGTAGCTTACTTCTATTCAAATCTTCAGTTTGTCAACTTCAACTCTCTGGCTTTCACAGTCCAAAGAAAGCAGTATTTTCTGACTGTTGATGAATTGGCTTCAATCATAGGAACCAGAAAGGGAAATTTCAAACCCTTAGATGTCACTGCAAGTGAAGCTTTCTGCTTCCTGACTGGCAAATCGAGTTTCTCAAGGGAATCAAAGTCACATATTGCATACACGAACTTTCCCTTGAAACATATCATGATGCACAAGGTGATCATCAAATGTCTCAGACCCAAGGCAGCATCAAAGACAGATATATCAAAGTATGAGGCAAAGCTGTTATGGGGAATCTTGACAGGACATAGGATTTCTTTTGCTCATACTGTACTATTGCATATGTACAGATCAGCTCTCAAGCCAAAGGGTCAACTTCCTTATGCCGCATTGATCTTCAAAATAATCAATTATTTCAAGATTGATGTCCTAGGTGCCTTTGTCGAGCAAGACATTCCTCTAATGACTGCTGAAGAGACTATGGTAATAAAGATGGGGTACAAGATGACCCCTGCTGGATGGAGAACAAAGAACAATGAACCAGTCATTGTGGACTTCGAGGAAGAGTCCAAGCAGAAATCTCCAAAGAAGAGAAAAGTCATGGCTGTTAAGGGACAACAATCAGACAGTCCTAATGATAAGGACTCAGAAGCAAGTGAGGAAGAAACAGGGGAATATGATTCTGAAGCCACTCAATCTCCAGGTGGATCAGATGCAGATGGTCAGTCCGAAAATCAAAGTGCTGAAGGAGATGAGGAAGAATGAGATGAAACAGGAATACAACCACAAGAAAAAGTTGTGTATCCCTGTGATATGACTGAGGAAGAATTCCTCACAATGTGGGATGAAGAGCAAGCTGCACGAATTGAAGATGACACAGAGTATAACATCACAAATGTCAACTGTGATCATGAGCAACTGCTAGCACAAGTTCTAGCAACGTTGGTGTCAAAAGAACAGGAGGAAGAACAAGATGACATTGGAGCTTACTCTGTCTCTTCCACCAGAGGAACACTTCATAAAGATGCTGCAAGTCTAGCTTCAGTATTTGCACGCGAAGATCAGCTGTCCAGTGCACAGTCCATTCCAATGGACATTGATGAAAAAATAGTCTCCGTGCCAAGCTCAAACACAAAAGGGAAACGGGCTATAAATCAGGGGGAGAAAGAGCCTGTGCCCGTTACATCAGATGTTTTTCTCACTGAAGTCCAAGCCTCTCAAGCTTTCACCAAGGCACAAATTGAGGGGGAGACTCACGTACCTGCACCTTCACAACCACAAGTGGAACTTCAAGTGCTTTTTGAAAATCTCCAAAATACTCTTCTTCAAACGATGGCTGCCATGGAAACAAAATTTGATCAGCAAATGCAGGCTTTGGAACAGAAGACAGATAGGAAGCTGCAGGGTTTGACTAGTCAAGTGACTAAGCTGGAACAGTCCATTGATCTCTATGGGAGAAAGTTTTGTGATGAGATAGCCAACCTGCCTACATACACACTGGTCAGAACGGACAGATCAGCTTCAAACCTGCCCTCTACTCAAGCTGTAAGAGACCATGCTCTAATGATGGGAAAAAGCTTTGCAGGACCTTCCCGAGGGGAGGCTGATATTGAGCCTGAAGATCATCCATCTTCTTAAAAACTCACCTACATTTTTTTATACATATTTCTTTATGATGTTGACAAAAAGGGGGAGAAGTTGAAATTACTTTTATGCAGTCTCAATAGATTATCTCTAATTATATTTCAATTTAGAGGAAAGGAGGAGAAGACCTAACCTATTTTTTTGCAGGACAATCTACTAAGAAGTTTAGTTTCGTGCAGGATTATTGCAGGATAATCTTACTCTGATCATGCTCTCCTATGAGAACACTTTCATTACAGGATCTCTAATTATGATTACCTGCAGGAGCAAATGTGATGGCTACTCACTTTTATTATATTATCACTGGTTAAATTTTCTTTTAAATTTGCAACTGGAGAAGTTTTGTCACCATCAAAAAGGGGGAGATTGTTGTGGAAATTCTCCTATATTTTGATTCTGACAAAACCTTCAAAAGATAATGTTTAATGAAATGTGATGCAGGAAGAATGTGTAAGCAGCAGGTTGAGTGATTCCAATTCTGTCGCGCTGACTAAGGGTCAGACGGAAGTACTTCTGACTAAGGGTCATATGGAAGTGCTTCTGACTAAGGGTCAGATGGAAGTGCTTCTGACGAAGGATCAGATGAAAGCGCTTCTGACCGAGGGTCAGATGGAAGTGCTCCTGACGATCCAAACAGTGACGGATGGATCACATCAGATCTCCGTATTACCATTCCGTGCCAACTGATCAAATCTCTCTTAGACGAATATGAAGAAAGATCAGTTTCTGCATTTTACAAAACACGAAGACCCACGTATGGCAGGTTTCCGATCAAGGCAAGTGATATTCAATTATCCTGATATCCCCTCTAATCAATTAAGGGATTTTCTATAATGGGATATCATCTTCTAAGGAATATATCCTCGAGAATCAACTCAAACATATCACACTTATGGAAGCTGGAGATTCAGTTGTATGGGCGACTGAATCAGAAGGGTTCAATGTCTTACCCAACGGTCTACATATCTTCTGAAGATACAGTCTCGTTCAATCACGATTGATGACGTCCAATCAAGGATTGAAGAGCGATCCCTTGGCTGGATTCCAACGGCTAGTTCGGAGGCAAGGGAGTATAAAAGAAGAATAATGTTTGACTAGAAAGGAGAGACGTGCGAACAACAATCCAAAGTGCAAGCATAATTTGAGTTTCATCTAAGAGAGTATTCTGTGTACTCAAAATCCTTCACTGTGAAAATCTATGTGAGAGGGAAACAAAACACTTGAGTGATTGTAATTCTCTTGTTTCTTCATAGTGAAATCCAGCCAATCGGCTGTCATCGTGGGAGAGTGGACGTAGGCTTGATCTAAGCCGAATCACTATAAATATCGTATGCATTATCCTCTCTCTAAACTCTTACCTTTGTGTTTAGATTTTCTGCACACTGTTATACTGCTTTTGTTCCTAATCGTACACTGAACTTTATTCATTCCGCAAGAAATTTCAATTGTGTTCAGAATCTCCTATTCACCCCCCTCTAGGAGATATTGCTAGCTACATCAGGACCTACGCAAAGCTAAGTCGGTCCACACTCGTGCGCCACCGCCGCCGGCAGGCTCGATTCGGGCCGGGCCGGGCCCGCGCGTGAATTTATTTTTCACCATCATTTTTTATTTATTCTTTTTAAATTAAAGGGACACATGTTCGGAAATTTTTGGACATTTTTTTTTTCGTTCGAATAGATATGAGAGAACATGAAAGTTCGTACGTCGAACATACATGTTCATTCGGAATCAAACGAATGAACATGTTTGTTTGAACAGAACTGTTCGTCTGTCGAACATACATGTTCGTTCGGAATCAAACGAACGAACATGTTTGTTCGAACAGAACTGTTGATTCGCATTCCTTCATCAAGAGTAATGATTCGCGACTCTTCACACCATTGTCTATAAATACAAATCCCGACCGTCATATTCCGACTACTGACATTTTTGGTTTCCACTGCTCATCACCCATATTCATCTGTGCGATTGCTCTCCAAAAGTTACGTTCGCCGGAGTCCTTTGAAGAAGTATCGCTTCTAAGGAACGTGATCCGTTCTATCCTGGGAGACGATTGTCCAAGGTCCTCGGGTACTGATTGAGAGGGAAAATTTGTCTTAAGGACACAACGATATTTCGTTGGGCTCGGATCGATACTTATTTGCATTGGCTACAGGTTAGTTCATGACTTGCAATTCTGTTTATACGAACTTGGGAATAACAGTAGCAATCCACCTCACCAGGAGAAAGGACTCCGACCACCTATTCCATTAGCCCTGCACACCTTGAATGTATTCACTTGAGGTATTATTGGCTTTGAATAGTCTCATACCGCACCTCATGGTTTTGTCTTTTGTCGCAC
The DNA here is from genome assembly GCA_021437785.1 of Rhodomyrtus psidioides. Taxonomy (NCBI): domain Eukaryota; kingdom Viridiplantae; phylum Streptophyta; class Magnoliopsida; order Myrtales; family Myrtaceae; genus Rhodomyrtus; species Rhodomyrtus psidioides. The sequence goes on along the minus strand of JAILYB010000015.1, from coordinate 2,212,656 downwards.
AAATGAACACATTTTCATAAGGTCATCCATCTTGATAATGCTGTCACATGACTATGAGCACGCTTAACAGGAATTCTACTTGTCAAGCTTGCATCTTAGAAAGATAGTTGTTACCCATCTTCAATATCCACCCACTGGATCTCTCTCTCTCTCTCTCTCTCTCAAGCTTGTTAGTTACTTTCTTCCACGCAACTTGATAAAAGAAAGAAGACTTTTAACCGTCTTTTTATCTTGCTTTCGTTACGGTTTCATGTCACTCTTCCTCGTTCCCACTTCTGCATGCGGTACTTTATGAGGAATATAATAGATAGTGGATATTCCTAAATTTTAATAACGTTACCGTATTGTAGATAAACATTACAATAAGACAATTATGATTATGATAGAAGTAGAGGTAATCTTTGGACGGGAACAAATTTGGGGTTGACCTAAAAAAATTTCACCCAAGTCTGTCCATCATAAAGTTTAACGTCTATAAAACTTCGATTGGAACGGAGCCAACACGCGTAAATTGATAGATTCTCATTCCATGACTCACGAGGAGGAACGAGGCCCACGAAGACTTGAAAAAGTAGGTCAAGGACTTGTCCGTGAAGAAACGACAGCTTAACAAGATTGACGGCATTTTGTCCAACGCGGATATCCCCGGAACTCGAACAATTCGAAGCACATGCTCAAGTACTGACTTTAATGTGCATGGACGGGCTCTTGAGCTAATTAAGGCTTTGATTGATGGGTCTCTTTTATCAGACCTTTCGACATCGTCGTCCTTTGATTGTGTCCGACTAGATCACCGGATTTCACTCCCGATGGCTTTGCATCGTCTTCCGTTCTAGTTCATGCCTTAGGTCTGCATGAGGAAAAGATCGAGCTAGTTTGGAAAATATGCACATCATCAATAACAGGATCCCTTTCATTTGTGGAAATAAATTTCGCTTCCAACTTTAGCACTTTCGTTTCCAAAAAAGCTCACAAGTCTACTCAGTCCATGATCTCAAGCCGGCTGCGGCAGGACGGGCGGCAGAGGTGAGGGGCCCTCAGTTGCGAAGCGGGACCTTGCCTGTGGTCATCGAGGGTCAGGTGGCCCTCGCCAATCTTAGAAAAAAATATAATATTTTCCATGGATGGAGTTTTTCATTAGGAAGGTCACGCTCGTCTCTCTTAATTTGCGTCTTTGATAGATCCTCAAGACAGAATTTTCAAGAATGATCCAGCTCGATTACTAGCCGTTGTGATGATGATGTAATATATCAATTAAATCATCTATCAATATATCTCTTGATATTCTGGTTGTTGTGCATGAAATTCTTCTCTCAGAGCTTGAGCATAATTTCAACGTCTGAGCTCTACACAGTATTTGAGTCCCTCAAAACAACGTTTTGAGGCCCTTTTTGCTAAATTCAATCCTATATATCCCCACATCTTTGAAAAATCCCGGTAAATTTGTGATAAATTTATCCAAAATTAATTTTTTTTACTATAAAAAACTCCAAATTGGTACAGTTATGATAAATTTACCTTCCGTTAGTATTCGTTAAATTAGGTTAATACCGCAAGTAATCTAATTTGACGGATACTAACGTCGCACATTGCACTTAGGCGGCGCGGAACCGGCATGGAGAACGCCATGGGTCTGTACGCAGGTATTGCATCAATCTGCATTAGTCAACACAGTCCACGTTGAAAGCATCTCTAGTTGGGGCATTTTGTCCGACATGTCGATCTCACCGTCTTTCACATAACCATCGTTCGCTCCAGAAAGATTAATGACATTACTAGCTTTTAAATTTTTGTTCGATATACGGTGCAATTCCCGAGCTTTCAACTGATTTTGTCGGATCCCAATACTGTTTTGATGAACCGACATGGGACACCTATTCAATGAAACCAACATTAAATCGAGCGTACTAAAGACGATAATCACTCTGTAAAGGGAGACCAAGCCGGTCGATGTACACCATCGAATGGTCAACCACGTAAAAAGAAAGTAAAAACTGAGATGAATCCTGAAGATTGTAACTGATTTATAAAGATCGTAAGAGCGGAGACAAGAATCTCGAAACCGAATAGGTTCCGTGCAGGTCCGATCCCAAGTTCCGGGTTCCACTCTGGAATCATGCTTACCCTTAAAGTTGGATATTAATTATACATGCCAAGGGTGGGATAACATTACAACTTAAAATATAAGTTGGAGAGCTTCTTATCAAGATGCATTCATTAAAAAGTTAAAAGACTTATCAATTTCTTCCAGGAACGTCCCATTGCAGATTCATCTCTGAATCAAGACCAAACGATCGAGCTAAACTTCACCAAAGGATGACCACAATCGCGAGATTATCAGAAAATGGGAATGAATCCAACGAACTCTCATGAATCATGAATATCATCTGTCGAAAGAAGCAAGTGAATGGGAGTAATCTGCAAGCCCAAGACCTATTTCGGAAGGGCTCGCGTCTGTTCGCTTGCTTTTATAACTGTTAAATTGAAGGGTTCTTTAATTCAATCATTCATTCATTTGTTTACCCTCTCCCTCTGATTCAATAGCATCTCCTTCAAAAAATCCTGGGCTTAGCATCGCAAAGGATTAAGCAAGGGCACCCCTCTTGTGCTCCACGGAAGGGAAATGAGCGTGGATTGGGTTGGACTTCATTGGTTAAAAGAGACTGAAATTTCGTATCCCTCATATAATTAAAAGAGATTCCGATTCAAAATCAAATTACTTGGAACGAAAATCCATATGTCGACAAAAAGACCTGAGCCGGATGGGAAGACTCACGAATCGACCCATTTGCACCAATTTGCTTGACATGTCAATTACAAAGAAGACTTGGTGATTTGAGTCTCATCGTTCTGTAACACTTACTCATTATCTCCTAAGGCGCCCGATAAACTGATTGAAACATGAAAATATTTTGTCTTTGCAAATATATATAGCCAATTACAAAACAATGCGTAGACCTGCACCATCTCACCACCTCCCAAAAACCATTTGTACTCCAAAATCATGGCTTCTTCCTTTCTGCTGTCTACCCAGTCTCCTTTAGCTGTCTTCTTCTTCTTCTCGTTCTTCCTGGTTGGCACCACTTCATTTCATGGTGCAGCAGGCGTTTCTGCTTCCTCTGCTTCGTTTTCCGCTATCAATGCGACTGAAAATAAGGATGAAGCGGAGGCTCTCCTGAACTGGAAATCTACTCTTGACAACCATAGTCAGTCTCTCCTCTCTTCATGGCACGGCAACAACCCTTGCCGCTTTACCGGTGTCACTTGCAACGACCACGGAGCCATCACCCATGTAAAAATTTCCGATCTCGATTTGGGAGGAACTCTAGATGGCCTCGACTTCTCGCGCTTAACCAGTGTGGTCAGCTTTGATCTTTCCAACAACTCGATCTATGGCTCCATTCCCTCGAGTATCGGTAACCTTTCCAAGCTCAACTATCTTGCTCTTTGCTTCAATGAACTGTCCGGGGACATTCCCGCAAGTATAGGCAAGCTGGATAGTCTTCATAATTTGTCCCTATGTGCAAATCAACTTTCTGGGCTCATTCCTCCTTTCCTTGGAAAATTAGGCAATTTAACCGTATTACTGATTTTTAATAATAACTTTTCTGGTCCCATTCCTAGAGAGATTAGTGACTTGAGGAATTTGGAGACTCTTGTCTTGAGCGAAAATGGACTTTCCGGACCCATACCTCTAGAAATATGCTACTTGAGGAGCTTGAAGATTCTTAGCTTATGGGGAAATAGATTGTCAGGATCAATTCCTTCGGAAATAGAGCGGCTCACTTCTCTTATTGGACTTGACCTATCAAACAACAATCTCATTGGCTCAATTCCCCGTTCCATCGGAAACTTGACAAGTTTATCACATCTTGGCCTCTGTATCAATGGAATCTCGGGATCGATTCCTCAAGAAATAGGGAGGTTGATATCTCTGGAAGAGTTACTTTTGTATGAAAATGATTTGGGGGGTCCAATCCCTACATCAATTGGAAACCTGGCCAATCTAACCAGATTACAACTCGGTGACAACAAATTCATTGGTTCCTTGCCTTCTGAATTAAATAACTTAACCCGTTTGCGTGATTTGGAACTATATCGTAATGAACTAGAGGGAGAATTGCCAGAAGATGTATGCCTAGGAAGGCCATTGGACCATTTCGCCACCTCCAATAATCGTTTCACGGGTCCCATCCCAAGAAGCTTAGCGAACTGTAGCACATTAATCAGATTGAGGCTAGAAGGAAACCAACTTACTGGAAACATAACAAAAGCTTTTGGAATATATCCACATCTAGAGTATATGGACTTGAGCCACAATCGTTTGAATGGGGAAATTTCTTGGAAATGGGAGCGTTCTCATAATTTGACGAGCTTCAAGATATCAAACAACAACATTTCGGGTGAGATACCCGCAATATTTGGAAGGATGGCTCGGTTACAAGAATTGGACATTTCTTCAAATAATTTAAGTGGAGAGATTCCAAGGGAAATTGGGAGCTTGTTGACGTTGTTGAAACTTGATCTAAGCAGCAATGGGATCACGGGAAATGTCCCAATTGAGATAGGACTTTTATCCAAGTTGACATATCTGAACTTGGCATCAAACGATTTGAGTGGAATGATTCCAGCGCAACTTGGCTCATGCATGGGCTTGTTGAGCTTGAACTTGAGCAGAAACCAGTTTTGGAGAAGCATTCCTCCTGAAATAGGAAATGCACAGTTCCTTGAGGTTCTCGACTTGAGTCGTAATTTGTTGACAGGAAACATACCAGGAGTACTTGGACAGTTGAGAATGCTGCAAGTTCTAAATATCTCCCACAACAACCTTTCCGGTTCTATTCCACATACTTTTGATAATATGCTAGCCTTGACTTCCATCAATATATCCTACAATAACCTAGATGGTCCTCTCCCAAACGTCAAAGCTTTCAATGAGGCTCCATTTGAGGCAATTCAACATAACAAAGGGCTCTGTGGTAATGTTGTTGGTTTACCCAAATGCAATTTCACCGGGAGCAAGAAACACAATCGATGCTTTGGAGTTCGGATCTGGATTATCCTCATTCTCTCTTTCTTGGGGTTTCTTCTTCTCTCTGGCACCTTGATCGTTCTTGTGCTCGTCAATCATCATCAAAGAAGGAGAATCAGGAGAGAGAACAATGAGCAGTCAAATGGTTTGGATTTCATGGGTATTTGGAGGTATGATGGCAAAGTTTTGTATGACCGAATTATCGAGGCCACGGAAGGATTTGACTCCAAGTACTATGTGGGTGAAGGAGCATATGGAGTTGTTTATAAAGCCAAGATATTAGAAGGTCAAACGTTTGCTGTCAAGAAAACCTTGTCATCTCAGGAAGATAGTGAGGTCATTGATATGATATCATTTGAAAGGGAAATTGAAGCCTTAACAAATATACGCCATCGCAACATCGTGAAATTTTATGGGTTTTGCTCTCACGCCAAACGCTGTTTTTTGGTATATGAGTACATGGAAAGAGGAAGCTTGAAGTCTACTTTGAACGATGATGAAAGAGCAACAGAATTTCAATGGGACAAGAGGGTAAACGTGGTCCGGGGAGTTGCGGATGCATTGTCCTATATGCATCACGAATGTTCACCTCCGTTGATTCATCGAGACTTGACTAGTAACAACATTCTATTGGACTGCGATTATGAGGCTCGTGTTTCCGATTTTGGCACTGCAAGGATGTTGCGCCCAGATTCATCAAATTGGACTATCATTGCTGGGACCATCGGGTATATTGCCCCAGGTAATTCGTAATCTTTTTCCAATTTCGATGGGCATTTAGTGTCAGACATCCCTTCTATAATTGAACTTTCAAGCTTGGTGTTAATCAGCAAGCTTTCCGATTTCCCTAATAAAAAAGAATTGGCAAATGAGGAAAAACACCGCAGTTGATCCATTTCAAGGATATTAAGTTCAGATTCCCTAGATGATGCTAAGCGTCAAATAAAATAAAATCCTTTGAACTTCGCGAAAGCCTAAATTCCCACGCTCAAATCAGATTTGTAAGTGTAGAAATCTGTACTTTTAATGGTCACGTCATGGGAAGCAATGTTGTGAACTGAATTCTGCTTGTGATCGAGGTTATAATAGAATAAGATTTCTCCACTTGCAGAGCTAGCTTATTCTACAATTCCTACCGAAAAGTGCGACGTGTATAGCTTTGGAATTGTTGCATTAGAGACTATCATGGGAAAGCATCCAGGAGATCATGTCTCTCAGGAATGTTCATCGTCTACCCAATCTGAGTCGTCGATGATGTTGAAGGATGTGCTCGACCAACGTCTCTTGCCTTCTAGAATTCATCATCGAGATGCACAAGATGTGGTCTTGATTGCCAAGCTAGCGTTCGCATGCTTGCAAGCCAATCCACGGCTTCGACCCAGCATGAGACAAGTCTCACGTGAGCTTCGTGTGCAAGTACCCTTGGAAATGCCACTCTCTGCAGTTAGCTTAGAGCAACTTCGTGATCTCAGTGTCAGGAAATTTGGAGCATTCACAGGAGATTGTAAGTTTTGAATCTAGTTTTCAAGTGTTATTTTGTTTGGTTTATTATGATGATGATCATCACCTTTAATATCTTCTTAGTTCTCACTCATCCTCAACCATGTGACTTGTGATTTCCACTGCAGAGCCAGATTCTCTTTCAACGTTACAGGAATCATGGCACCAGAAATAATTGAAATAATTATTAGAAGGCTTCTGGGGAGATCTCATTACGATTATTTCGGAACTTTTGCAGAGCAATCAAGATGTGAATTTGCCTTCTTTTAATCGAGATGTGAAGCACGTATACTTTTTGCTTATGGAAGAGACAATTATTGTACTAGTTCTCTATGTAATTTTATCAAAGCCCAGAGTCATAATTGAACTTTCAATTAGTTCAACTAAATCACTTTTGATTCGTGTGCAATAACATCCCAAAACTTTTAATTGGTTCAATTTCATACCCCAATTGGATGCACCTAATTTCCACATTTAATAAACATGATGGGACTTCTCTAAACTTGAATTCCGTGTCAATAGCTCCTGTCAATTGATAATAAGTAGTTTGTGAACTTATTTGAATTTTCTAATTTGTTCATTTTACTCACTTGTGATTAATAATGCAATGTCTTCCTAAAATTTTCAGTTGGTCCAATTAAATCCCTAATGTACTTTATAACATGTTTGTTGCCGTCCTTGCATCAATTAATATGAACGAAATATGGCATGGACACCAATCTAATAAAGCTGATGTTTGATGGAAATACGTGGATTTTGTGCGTGTCATGTTTCGCAGTAAGCGAGTGGTTTTTCTCCCGATTTGGAAGTTTTTCTTTAACTTCGAACGGGTTCTGACTTTTCTATTTTAAACGAGAAACTGCCTAAATCTATCAATTTGAAACTTAGTATAACTGCCTAAATCTATCAATTTGAAACTTAGTATTGATTTTGGTCCTCTCACTTAGAGATGATGAATTTATTGTTGACACCTAAATTTTGATCAAACTTTTTTGCTTTATTTTTTTTTTTTAAAAAAATCATAGAAAATAAATAAAAAGTTGAAAAATTGAAAAATCAATTTTGGTAACCTTGGCCAACCCTAAGGAACCATTTTGACCAAAAATATTTTTTTTCATATTTTCGAAAATTAAAAAAATGCATCAAAAAATAAAAAAATAATAAAATAATAGAATTTGATGTCACAAAAATGTATAAGAATAGGCTATAATTTTTATTTTGATCTCTTGTCATTTTAACCCCATAAAAAAGTGAAAATTCAAGTTCAATTACATGTGCTTCTTTGTTACACATAGTGTTAAATTTGGCTTTTATATATATATATATATAAATAAAAGAGAGAGCTCGTGGGGGTGCAGATGAAATGAGCTGGTGGAGTTTCTTAACCAACCTCATGGCCGGCTAAAGAGAAGTGGTCCTAAAGAAATGGGGAGGGAACATTCATCATGAGATTTCTCTTCATCATCACCATTGCACAATCATTCATTGCTTTGTCATAATGATCCATCACTTTCTATCATGGCCAGCGGGGATTGCTGAAGGAAGGGACATAAGGAGGAGGGAGACGGCCAAAGAATTAGAGGGCAGGACACACGGCAAAGAAAAGATTTTTCTGCTCCTCTCAAGAGGTTTTCATTTTGCTTCCCGTTACTTCTTCTGCGTTTTCGATGAATTGGACCATTGGATCGAGCTGAATTTTTGTGTCCAAGATCATCTCAATCCCTCCTTCATCTCCACCGTTCGGATCTTGGAACGGAGCTGTCTTGGTAGTGGTATAACAGCTCATCTAGAAGCTGTTCTGGGTCACGGGTATTATGTATCCGCCGGCCATCTTAATTCTGAGTTTCCGGCCAAGTGGACCGTTGGATCGAGCCGAAATTTTGTTTCCGTGGTCACCTTGATCCCTTCTTCATACTCACCGTTCGGATCTTTGATAAGATCTCTCCTGATGGTTGTAGGATAGCTCGATCAGAAGCTGTTCCAAGCCACGAGTACTATGTATCCGATGGCTGATCTTGAGTTTCCGATCAATTGCACCATTGGATCGAGCTGAAATTTTTTGTACAAGGTCATCTCAATCCCTTCTTCACCTTCACCGTTCGGATATAGGGAAAGAGCATTCTTAGTGGTTGTGCAACAGTTCAATCAGAAACTACTCCTGCACGCTCGGCTCTTCATCATCCGATCGCAAAAGCTAAGTTAGCTTCCCTTTTCCATGTTTGATTTTGGGTTCTAAACACCATGCCGACTCTTTCTCTCGTTCTTTTAGATCATCACTGAAGAGAGCATCCATACAAGGGTACGAGTAAAGGTCGAATCCTACTTCGTCTCAGCAAGCCCAGACATGCATGTGGTCGACGTACTTCGTCGCAAACAATTCTAGCGGCGGGCATATTTGCTTTAAGTTCAACATCATCTTCATCCGAGCTCGGATCATTGTCTATTTTGTATTATGTTGTATTTGCTATGTATTTACTTTATGTCATAGCATTTCATGCACCATAGAGTTAATTTGCATTGCATTGCATCCAATAAAAGTGTTCATTGTCTATTTTGTATTATGTTGTATTCGTTGTGTATTTACTTTATGTCATAGCATTTCATGCATCATATAGTTAATTTGCATTGTATTGCATCTAATAAAAGTGTGCATTTTCTACATTTTACTTATTAGACCCAGAATCGGAAGGCCGAGCCTCCTGTTGGTGTCTAAATATTTGCTGTATATTTACTTTATGTTATTTCGCCTATCAGACCCAGAATCGGAAGGCCAAGCCTCCTATTGGTGTCCAAGGTATTTTATTCATTTATTTTCTGCAAATTATATTGTGCTACCCCAGAATCGGAAGGCCGAGCCTCCTGCTGGTGGTTTATACCCCCACACATTGTTGCACGAGCACCGACGGACTCCGACGTCGTAAAAATTCACCGGATCCCATCTCATTTGCTTATGTTTATGTTGTATAATGACTTAATATCTTCTTTATTTTTATTATAATTTGCATTGTGTTGCGTCCTATAAAAACAAAAACAAAAAAATGCTAGATCGGACGGCTGCAGATGAGCCACGTGTCGTGATCCGGTGATTTTCAGAATAAAAAATATTTTTAACATTAAAATAAATGAATTTCGAATTTTACAAAAATTAAAATGATTCGATTGTCACCGAGACGTCACGTGGCGAGTTAGGGACCGTCAGTTGGGATTTATTTTCAGAAATTTATAAAAAAAATTATAAAAAAAAATTCCAAAAAATGAATTATTAAGGAAAAATTCAAAAAAAATTGAGAAAAATTGCAGAAAATTCCTGAAAAATTCTAAAGCTTTTCCAAGGCTGAAAATGACAGAAAAATTGATTTGTTTTCATTTTTTGGGATCTTCTCCCCTTTAATCCAAAATGACGATTTCACCCCTCAAAGGGTAAATCGTCTTTGATATTCCGATGAATTGTGGAAATTGCTTAGAATTTGGCGATGGGTCAGATAGGTGACTAAACCTTATGTCTAAGATTTCCACATTTCATTCCCATTTTTAGAAAATGACGATTTTACCCCTTCGAATGGTAAATCGGTTTCTAAAATTCCAGAAAATCATGAAAATTGCAAAAAAAAAATAGGAAATGGGTCAATTGAGTGACCAAACCTATTTTTGACATTGTTTTACTCCGGATTCATTCCGAAATAACGATTTTTCCCTTTTTAGGCAAATCGTCCCTTTTGTCTCAAAATTACGACTTTACCCATGATGGGTAAAATCATGTCTAAATCATTCCTAAGCTTGATTGATACTTATTTAGGCTAATAGAGCCTTATTAGGAGTGTCATGTTGATTTGGTGTGATTATTTTACATATTTGGATTCATTAATTTGCGCATTTTATTACTGATTGTGATTGCTAGGATAGTCATTCCTATTTGCATGAATTCCTAGATTTAGGATTCGTACTCCACTCATCTGCATGAAATCTTAGGTCAGAAAATTCAGTCAACTTAGGTACCGAAAGGGCGTCAACTCTGACAGTTGACGTAACTAAGTCCCCGAACCCATTTCTCTGGTTATCGCAGAATTGAATAGAAACTCCCGACTATTCAATAGGGTGGTCCAATCATACCCTCCAAAAAATGATTGGTGGCGACTCCATGGCATGCACACTTAGCACATGTCACCAGACCACACTGAAGGTCGACTACGCATACCTCCGTTGCGATTTGGGTAACGGGCCTTGGGAGAGGCCCGCGTCCGACTAGACTGGACGGCCCATTAGCCCTCGAGAGCCCACATGCAACCTCGAGAGGGTCGCGACAGACTGGCGACTCCACTGGGGAACTTAGAGAACTTGAGCCGATTAAAAAGTTGATTGGTTTTTCTGACATGTTTTATGCAGATGCTCTTCAAGTTGAGGTACGTACTTTAACCCTTGAGGTGTTAAATGTTTTTGCAGATTGGAGAAATAAGGGGTGAAGTGTTCGTTAACTCTGTCTTATGCAGGTAGGAGTTTAGGATGTATGATTGTGTAGATGTTTATATTGAAGCGGTGTTTGCTAAATGAAATGCATGTTTATTGCTTTAGCACGACACAATGAACACACACAGCCGCGCCTAAAACCTCGGGCGCACTCTTTAGGAAAATAATAGAAGGAATTGAAATTGGAATCTCCGTGAGGAAAAACACGGGGTAGTCCATTTTTAATTCTGCTCATTTCGAACTATGGATTGGGTCCCAATGCAACGATAGTTGTGCAATGGAATCTACCCTTTCTAGAGCTCGAGGTGGGAACCTTGACCTTAGGTGCCAAATCCTTTGATTTTTAGAAGTTTTAACCTCACTGGTCTCATGCGTATGTATGTGAATGATTGGTACACCTCGAAACCAAAAGGTCATTCAGCGCCGCTTATGAATCAAAATCCAAAAACTTGTGTGAAGAATCAGTCGCGAGTTGAAACGAACCAGGATGGAATGGAAAAGCGTTGGACCACCTTGGAGAGTCAACTGACGAGGGCAAATGCCTCTTGACCGGGCAACCGAATCAAGTGTAAAAGGACGTATCGTTCCAAAATGATTATTTCCTTGATATGGGAATAATGCTTCCTTTCCTTTTCCTCTCAGATGATGATCAAGAGCAGAAGACGCAGGAGGTAATGCTTTCAAATAACAAACAGGAAACGTCAAATACCTCAAACGGCGACTGTGATCAAGACAATCACCAAACCGCCACATGACGAATCCCAAGAATATCAAGCTGTCTTGAGACAGATTAAATTGATCAAGGACTCTGACAATCGAGATGGATGATCAGAATCTGCAAAAATCAATGGGAGCAGGTTCCCCCCATTTGCTTTGAGGAGCCAAACCGGGGGCAAACTCTCATGATCCCCCATGAAAGCGCATCAGACCAGGGTCATCAAATCCAGAGATGACAAACAGCAAGACAAGCGTCACCTAGCTGTGATAAATCACGCCTAACTGGGGCAAGTGAATTAATTTTGCGCTGGACAAAGAAAGATGTGTCTTCTCCGGCAAAGTCAAATAGCAGAGTCGTCCGCATCAGAATCAAACCCCAAGATACGAATTTGGGCGAACGGTAACTTTGTATCGTTCCAATTTGATCTTCGAAGATCACGGGCTTAACATGAGTTTTTCTCATTTAACAGGAAGTCGTTGGCGCCGAAAGCCTTAAAAGAAAAGAGCTCGCTGATAGGGAGGCGAATAGAATCATTGGCCTTGGAAGTCAGGATTCCAGAAAATGGTCTTTGATTATAAGATCGAGTGGAGGGTAAAAAGTATCGCTTCCACACTTCATGCTTTGACATGCATTCCGATAACAATTTCCTTTTTCCTTGAATAAAAGGAACTCTGAAGAGTGGCGCTGGAATGCGTCCAAAAACACAAATGGATCTCCTCTGGGGCAAATCCTGGAAAATGATTCATCGCCAACCAAACGGAGGGATCAAGGCCACAAGATGGATGGCCAACTTCTGCAAGCCGCACGTTTGTGTTCAAATGGAAACACAAAACAAGAACAAGGCTGTATCGTTCCAATTTTCCTGGAATTTTAGAACGCAAACTGACGCCTAATTCCCGTCTTTGACAGGGGAACACCATCAAGACGAAACAGGTTTTCACATCCCATGTATTACCCGTTGGAATACATGACCAAGGGTAAGATGTATCGTTCTAATTTTTTTGAAAAATTCATGAACGAACAATAACATGTTTCTTCTACATTTTCAGGGATCTCCAGCCGCGAGGGACAGGTAAGTATCCCTCTCCCAAATCCCTTGAAGATGTTGAGTAAAAAATAGAGAAGAAAAGAAAAGCTCTCAGAGTCTAATGTCTAGAAAAGACATAGAACTCAAATTTCATTGGCATTCATGTTTTGAAACAGGAGGTTGTCTGAACATGAATAAGAACATGCATGGGGCATCATAAAATCCCCTTTGACAGGTAAAATTTTTGGAGAAAATGAAAGAGATTTTTCCAATAAAAAAATGTTCAAAACTTTCAAAAGGACGTTTTCTCAAAAGACAAGAGGCAAAGCCTAGTCCAAACACGTCCCACACACACTGGAGAGATGAGTGGAGCAGATCAGATAGCAAAATCTGGACCTACGGAAGTAGGGACCATTCGCAGCGATTACATGGATTGGGACGACGGAGGCATTCGTTTTTTATCCCCAAACACTACAGGTGACCGTTGATAACCCCTTCGAACGGCGGTTTTCATTCTTAACCCTGTCAAGAACCACCCCACATCGGGGCAAAATGGAGGTGAGTCCAGCGGCATCAGGAGAAAATGGTCAGAAATTTTCTTGCTCGGACTAACATTAATCTTTGTGTGTTGTTTATATGGTAATCCAAGTGCCATAGGATGACGAGAAGCATTCATTTCTCTATCACACACACTGAATCCTTTGCACAGCCAACTTGAGCCTGCAAATTCATTTCATGAACCCATTGGTGATCATTCCAAAACGGATGCAGCACCCCTTCAAAAATGGAAGAGTTCAAGACTCAGGGATTACGAAGAAGATTCTCGGGCTGATATTTAAAGCATGTTTAGACTTTCAGACATATGTATGACATGATCCCATCGAGGATGAGAAGAACCGGGATTTCAAAAAAATAATAGTAATAATAAATCCCTAGCATCGAAAAAAAACAAAGTGCCTGGTAAAAGCAAGGCCGATGCTCATGTAAATTGTTTGATTGATCCGCAATGAAGCCGGATGGGAAAAGAGGAAATCCCTAATGGAGTCAGATCAAAAAGACTACTCACCAAATGGTGTCAAGCGTGGAGCAGAGACGCGGACAGAGTTGTCAATCTCTTAATGCAGCCAGAGACACTCTCTAAAGAGCTGGTGCACACCTCAAAATCGGTTGCGCACCTCAACAACTGAAGGTGCAGAGAGGAAAAAGCAGGTGGTAAATTTGCAATGATCACCAATGTCAAACCCTTCGTAATTTCTGGGCCAAAAACAAGCCTTTTTCGGTCCCCAATCCTACCAATGTTACAACCCCGAAACAGTCTTCTCTGACTAAGACACTTGGGTTAACATATAGTTTAGCTCGAAGAAGTACGAGCAAGACTATTTCTTTCTCATTTTGCAGGGTTCTTGACTTGTAAACCCGGAGCAGATGGTGAAGACTTTCATTCAATGGCCTCGACTCCAAAGCGAGCCCCCCTTGAAAGCCAATATCCAAGCCTAACATTACGGTCCCGTGGAAGACCTCCCGACCGATCAAAATGTATGCGCTGCGAATGAGCCTAAAACCTAGGCACAGGTTAGTAGGGAATTGAGTGCATCCCCTATAAAAACCACATCTCAAAACAGGTGAGAAGACCTCCTTGTCGAGAAATATTCCAATTGACGTTTTGAACAAACTCTTTTTGGAATTTTCAAACTGTTGATCCAGATTTTCCGTACAAGGGACTTGTGATCACATTTGCATGTTGCAAGAATGCTTTGGATGACCTCCAGCATCAAAATGCACATTTCATGATTAAAACTTAAATCATACGATTTTGTCAAATGGACAGCCGTGGTCTTCCCAAAGATTACTAACGTTTTCTTGGTGAAGAAAAATATTTCAGGCTCAAATTTCTGCAGGATACCTGGAGAACCCAGCTCCCAGAATGTCGCCTCAACAGACTCAAGTGAAGCTTTGTCAAAATAAAATCTTTCACTGCTTCAAAAACTGAATTCCCGACAAACTTCGGGGTCTCTAAAAAAGAGGGGAAGAAAAACCCTTTTAAAAGAAAAGTCCTATCAGACGTGGAGAACCCTCGTCCCAGGACCCATTTTCAAAATATCAAACAGTCTCATCGGACGTGGAGAACCCTCGTCATGAGACCCCTTTTCATAATTTAGGCAGTCTCATCGGACGTGGAGAACCCTCGTCATGAGACCCCTTTTCAAAAATCAGACAGTCTCACCGGACGTGGAGAACCCTCGTCATGAGACCCATTTTCATAATTTAAACAGTCTCATCGGACGTGGAGAACCCTCGTCATGAGACCCCTTTTCAAAAATCAGGCAGTCTCATCGGACGTGGAGAACCCTCGTCATGAGACCCCTTTTCATAATTTAGGCAGTCTCATCGGACGTGGAGAACCCTCGTCATGAGACCCCTTTTCAAAGTCAAAACTGATGGTAGACACCGCCTGAAGGGTCAAAACTATGGTAGATACCGCCTGAAGGGTCAACACAAGGTAGATACCGCCTGAAGGGTCAACACATGGTAGAAACCGCCTGAAGGGTCAATCAAAGGTAGATACCGCCTGAAGGGTCAACACAAGGTAGATACCGCCTGAAGGGTCAACACATGGTAGATACCGCCTGAAGGGTCAACTCAAGGTAGAAACCGCCTGAAGGGTCAAACCAAGGTAGAAACCGCCTGAAGGATCACATTAATGGTAGAAACCGCCTGAAGGGTCAAACCAAGGTAGAAACCGCCTGAAGGGTCAACTTAAGGTAGACACCGCCTGAAGGGTCAATCCAGAGGTAGATACCGCCTGAAGGGTCAACTCAAGGTAGATACCGCCTGAAGGGTCAACTCAAGGTAGATACCGCCAGAAGGGTCAACACAAGGTAGAAACCGCCTGAAGGGTCGATTCATGGTAGAAACCGCCTGAAGGGTCAATCAAAGGTAGAAACCGCCTGAAGGGTCAAACCAATGGTAGAAACCGCCTGAAGGGTCAAACCAATGGTAGAAACCGCCTAAAGGGTCAAATTAATGGTAGAAACCGCCTGAAGGGTCAGTCAAAGGTAGAAACCGCCTGAAGGGTCAACTCAAGGTAGAAACCGCCTGAAGGGTCGATTCATGGTAGAAGCCGCCTGAAGGGTCAGTCAAAGGTAGAAACCGCCTGAAGGGTCAAGTCAAAGGTAGAAACCGCCTAAAGGGTCAACTCAAGGTAGAAACCGCCTGAAGGGTCAAATCAATGGTAGATACCGCCTGAAGGGTCAACTCAAGGTAGAAACCGCCTAAGGGTCAAATTAATGGTAGAAACCGCCTGAAGGGTCAAACAATGGTAGAAACTGCCTGAAGGGTCAACACAACGGTAGAAACCGCCTGAAGGGTCAACCCAATAGTAAAAGTCACTTAAATGGTCAACTTAATGGTCCGATCCACCATACGGATCAAAATCCTTGGCAAATCCCAAATGGGACGCGTCTTCCTTAGATTCCTATCAATTAGGAATCCAATTATGGTTTGACCTACCATACGGGTCAGAGCTTAACCTCTCTAGGATACTCTAGTAACGAGTTCCTAGAAATTCTCTTGAATCCATCAAACACCGCGAAAATCGCACAAACATCGAACAGGTAAGTGGCAGGTATGTCTCTCTATTATCTCACTCTCTCATGTCACATGAACGTTTCCCTCTTCAAGAAAGAGCATACATGGACAAGCATGAAGATTGGATGTCATAACTCATTTTCCTTTAGTTTCACTAGTCGAGTCGATCAGGACTCAGGTGTCACCTTGTCTTTGAGAGAAACCTCTAACGAGATTCCTTTCAAAGAGGGGCAGCTGTTGACACCTAAATTTTGATCAAACTTTTTTGCTTTATTTTTTTTTTTTTTAAATCATAGAAAATAAATAAAAAGTTGAAAAATTGAAAAATCAATTTTGGTAACCTTGGCCAACCCTAAGGAACCATTTTGACCAAAAATATTTTTTTTCATATTTTCGAAAATTAAAAAAATGCATCAAAAAATAAAAAAAATAATAAAATAATAGAATTTGATGTCACAAAAATGTATAAGAATAGGCTATAATTTTTATTTTGATCTCTTGTCATTTTAACCCCATAAAAAAGTGAAAATTCAAGTTCAATTACATGTGCTTCTTTGTTACACATAGTGTTAAATTTGGCTTTTATATATAGATATATATATATATATATATATATATATAAATAAAAGAGAGAGCTCGTGGGGGTGCAGATGAAATGAGCTGGTGGAGTTTCTTAACCAACCTCATGGCCGGCTAAAGAGAAGTGGTCCTAAAGAAATGGGGAGGGAACATTCATCATGAGATTTCTCTTCATCATCACCATTGCACAATCATTCATTGCTTTGTCATAATGATCCATCACTTTCTATCATGGCCAGCGGGGATTGCTGAAGGAAGGGACATAAGGAGGAGGGAGACGGCCAAAGAATTAGAGGGCAGGACACACGGCAAAGAAAAGATTTTTCTGCTCCTCTCAAGAGGTTTTCATTTTGCTTCCCGTTACTTCTTCTGCGTTTTCGATGAATTGGACCATTGGATCGAGCTGAATTTTTGTGTCCAAGATCATCTCAATCCCTCCTTCATCTCCACCGTTCGGATCTTGGAACGGAGCTGTCTTGGTAGTGGTATAACAGCTCATCTAGAAGCTGTTCTGGGTCACGGGTATTATGTATCCGCCGGCCATCTTAATTCTGAGTTTCCGGCCAAGTGGACCGTTGGATCGAGCCGAAATTTTGTTTCCGTGGTCACCTTGATCCCTTCTTCATACTCACCGTTCGGATCTTTGATAAGATCTCTCCTGATGGTTGTATGATAGCTCGATCAGAAGCTGTTCCAAGCCACGAGTACTATGTATCCGATGGCTGATCTTGAGTTTCCGATCAATTGCACCATTGGATCGAGCTGAAATTTTTTGTACAAGGTCATCTCAATCCCTTCTTCACCTTCACCGTTCGGATATAGGGAAAGAGCATTCTTAGTGGTTGTGCAACAGTTCAATCAGAAACTACTCCTGCACGCTCGGCTCTTCATCATCCGATCGCAAAAGCTAAGTTAGCTTCCCTTTTCCATGTTTGATTTTGGGTTCTAAACACCATGCCGACTCTTTCTCTCGTTCTTTTAGATCATCACTGAAGAGAGCATCCATACAAGGGTACGAGTAAAGGTCGAATCCTACTTCGTCTCAGCAAGCCCAGACATGCATGTGGTCGACGTACTTCGTCGCAAACAATTCTAGCGGCGGGCATATTTGCTTTAAGTTCAACATCATCTTCATCCGAGCTCGGATCATTGTCTATTTTGTATTATGTTGTATTTGCTGTGTATTTACTTTATGTCATAGCATTTCATGCACCATAGAGTTAATTTGCATTGCATTGCATCCAATAAAAGTGTTCATTGTCTATTTTGTATTATGTTGTATTCGTTGTGTATTTACTTTATGTCATAGCATTTCATGCATCATATAGTTAATTTGCATTGTATTGCATCTAATAAAAGTGTGCATTTTCTACATTTTACTTATTAGACCCAGAATCGGAAGGCCGAGCCTCCTGTTGGTGTCTAAATATTTGCTGTATATTTACTTTATGTTATTTCGTCTATCAGACCCAGAATCGGAAGGCCAAGCCTCCTATTGGTGTCCAAGGTATTTTATTCATTTATTTTCTGCAAATTATATTGTGCTACCCCAGAATCGGAAGGCCGAGCCTCCTGCTGGTGGTTTATACCCCCACACATTGTTGCACGAGCACCGACGGACTCCGACGTCGTAAAAATTCACCGGATCCCATCTCATTTGCTTATGTTTATGTTGTATAATGACTTAATATCTTCTTTATTTTTATTATAATTTGCATTGTGTTGCGTCCTATAAAAACAAAAACAAAAAAATGCTAGATCGGACGGCTGCAGATGAGCCACGTGTCGTGATCCGGTGATTTTCAGAATAAAAAATATTTTTAACATTAAAATAAATGAATTTCGAATTTTACAAAAATTAAAATGATTCGATTGTCACCGAGACGTCACGTGGCGAGTTAGGGACCGTCAGTTGGGATTTATTTTCAGAAATTTATAAAAAAAATTATAAAAAAAAATTCCAAAAAAATGAATTATTAAGGAAAAATTCAAAAAAAATTGAGAAAAATTGCAGAAAATTCCTGAAAAATTCTAAAGCTTTTCCAAGGCTGAAAATGACAGAAAAATTGATTTGTTTTCATTTTTTGGGATCTTCTCCCCTTTAATCCAAAATGACGATTTCACCCCTCAAAGGGTAAATCGTCTTTGATATTCCGATGAATTGTGGAAATTGCTTAGAATTTGGCGATGGGTCAGATAGGTGACTAAACCTTATGTCTAAGATTTCCACATTTCATTCCCATTTTTAGAAAATGACGATTTTACCCCTTCGAATGGTAAATCGGTTTCTAAAATTCCAGAAAATCATGAAAATTGCAAAAAAAAAATAGGAAATGGGTCAATTGAGTGACCAAACCTATTTTTGACATTGTTTTACTCCGGATTCATTCCGAAATAACGATTTTTCCCTTTTTAGGCAAATCGTCCCTTTTGTCTCAAAATTACGACTTTACCCATGATGGGTAAAATCATGTCTAAATCATTCCTAAGCTTGATTGATACTTATTTAGGCTAATAGAGCCTTATTAGGAGTGTCATGTTGATTTGGTGTGATTATTTTACATATTTGGATTCATTAATTTGCGCATTTTATTACTGATTGTGATTGCTAGGATAGTCATTCCTATTTGCATGAATTCCTAGATTTAGGATTCGTACTCCACTCATCTGCATGAAATCTTAGGTCAGAAAATTCAGTCAACTTAGGTACCGAAAGGGCGTCAACTCTGACAGTTGACGTAACTAAGTCCCCGAACCCATTTCTCTGGTTATCGCAGAATTGAATAGAAACTCCCGACTATTCAATAGGGTGGTCCAATCATACCCTCCAAAAAATGATTGGTGGCGACTCCATGGCATGCACACTTAGCACATGTCACCAGACCACACTGAAGGTCGACTACGCATACCTCCATTGCGATTTGGGTAACGGGCCTTGGGAGAGGCCCGCGTCCGACTAGACTGGACGGCCCATTAGCCCTCGAGAGCCCACATGCAACCTCGAGAGGGTCGCGACATTTATGGCACTAATATTTTCATCTAATACTTTTTTTTTTTATGTTTTAGTCTTGATATTCCCGTTAAACGATTTCCACTGTAACTTGTCTCAAATCTATTGTAAAACAATTTTTGTTTGACTTTGGATAATCTACCTTTTTCATATATCAATAGGATATTGTGCGACGACTGTGGGGCCGTTACCCGTTTTGACCTTCTAAATAACATCGACACCAATACGCGATATTCGACACGACAAGAAATGACACGCCGACATGTCATTCTAAAAAATAGAGAATTTCGATATGTTGTAACATGTTTTATATTAAATATATATTTTCATATATACATGATAAATTATATAAGCGGTGAGTTTCTTCTTCTTCTTCTTCTTGTTCTTTTTCTGTTATATCATGATTAGTTTTTTCTTTTTTTTTTTGCTGGCTGAGTATATTAATTTTGGTTGGCTGGGCATATGATTTAAAGTATATATATTTTGATATCTGAGTTATTGAAAATGCTTAGAATTGACACGTGTGTGTCAAAATGGCATGCCCGGATGCTGGACTCGAATGTCCTAGTGTCCGGAGCACTAACAATGGGTTGGTCGCATGTCGGAGAGTGTTGAGTGAGTGTTGGACACGACAAATAGACTTCTAGAGAGTGTCAGTGCTTCATAGTTGGTCTTTCAGATCTTGGTTTAAGAGTTGACTTTATATGGTCTTGACTTCACCCTCTTAACCAATGACGTTAGCCTCAAAATTGGCAACAACTTGATGAATGGCTCCGGGATCCATTCCTCCTTCTCTTTGCGAATTAGGCAACTCAACGAAATTGAGCACACGAACAGTATGACCTTTCTCATCATCCCTTTCTCAATTGAATCCAACCACTTCAGATGTTTTCAAAGCGTCCATTTGAGTTGAAGGATGCACACCTATAGTCACGACCGGGTCAGACCTCAAAATGACATCGACGCGCCGGCTCGATGTTCAAATTCCGGATATTATACTTGCACAGTATAGACGCCATAAAAGACCCATCCATAATTCGCACCAGAAATGTGAAGAGTCCTAGCATGTCTTGGTCAAGTAGGGATACTTGTTTAAGAATTAGAACTCTCTTCACCAACATCAACACGGTAATTAAATTACGTGTTTAATTGATTTGCGTAAACCAGTTTCTCCTGCAGATCTGGTCAAATGAACTCCAACATTATTGTATCCTAACTTGTTGCCATGAAACAAAGAGCTTGTTGGTCTCTTTCATTGAATAAGCATAAGTCGTTGGTTCCGGATATTGTCCAAACCATGAATAAAAGCAATGATTGAAGTGCAGCCCCTACCATATAGCTTCACCGACTTTTTTATAGTCGAACCTCCTGAACTTGATCGTTGGTTTCTTGGACTTAGTTTGTTTCGCCAGCGAAATATATAATTTAAAAAATATTTTTTCTAAAACTAATAATTTAAATCACTTAAGATAATTAGTCATCAAAAATATTTTTACTATCAACAACAATGTATATCTGAATATTTTCATGGACAATGAAGATACTTTTCGTTTGTTCATTACTGTAAACGATATAGTTTTAGGGAATATTTTTCGCGAAATAAAATGTGGCTTAATTTGGTACTGAAAATGGTTGGTTAGCTGGTTTGTTTAAACAATAGCGTAGGAACTTTATGGAAATTGTTTACATGGAGTGCCTAAGTCTATTGGCATTTTTGGCGAATTTTATGGAAATTGTTTGATTCGTCCTTGAATTTTAGTAGCACAGCTCACTCGCAGACTGATGGACAGATAGAGGTGGTCAATAGAACCCTGGGGAACTTGATTTGAAGTATCTGTGGAGATAAGCCGAAGCAGTGAGATATTACTTTATCACAGGCAGAGTTTGCTTATAACAATGCAGTTCATAGTTCTATTGGCAGGTCACCTTTTTCTGTCGTCTATACAAAGGCGCCTCAACATACTCTGGATTTGATTCAATTGCCCAAGCAAGCAGACAAGAGTGTTGCTGCGGATCATATGGCTAAGCAGGTTGTAGAGGTGCATCAAGAAGTGAAGCAGAAGTTGGAAGCGGCTAATCAGAAGGCTGCGGCAGATAAACACAGGCGGAAGCAGGTGTTTGCAGTAGGTGATCAAGTCATGGTGTTTCTTCATAAGGAGTGGTTACCAGCTGGTTCTTACAACAAGTTGCAGCAGAAGAAGTACGGACCTTATACAGTCAGCATGAAGATCAACAATAATGCTTATGTTATAGACCTTCCACGTAGCATGGGCATATCCAACACTTTCAATGTTGCTGACTTGTCACCGTTTCATGAGTCCACTGAGCCGTTGTATCCATATTCTGATTCTAACTCGAGGACGAGCTTTTCCCAAGTAGAGGAGAATGATGCAGAGCATATTAACAAAGCATTTCTAGACCGATTGGATAGGCAGAAGTCCCAACGGAAGTCGAGAAGATGCGTCTAAAATTTGCAGATTCAGAGTCAATGATGTCAGAATGGGCTCAGATTCGGTCAGTTAACGTGATCAATACGCAACGCCTTCGGCGTTGATTGATGATGGATTTTAGCGATCCAAAATTGTTTAGATGGTCTTTTGAATTATTTTAATATTTTTCGGGTTTAATTTTATTTTTAGTGTCAATTTTATAATTTTGCTGGCTTTGATGTCATTAAGGTCAACACCCTATATAAGCTTGTTTTAGGGTTTTGGACGACAGAACATTATTATCAATATTGAATTTTCGAATTTTCTCTCTAAGCAAGGAATTGCTTGTTCTTTATCGCTTTCATAGGCATTGAGTTGGAAGTGGGAATCAAAACCTTGTGGTACGGAGAGACCTCTGCTTTTCTGTAAGTAAGTAGTCACCTCGCTGGCGCCAATAAAGGCATCTCACCCTCTTTAGTATAGTAGACTAAGTCCGGATGGATGTCTAAGTCAGTATGATTTCTTGCTTGACGAAGGCAGCTGAAAAGGATGAAAGATGGATTATTTATAGACTAAAGACGGATTTGCTATCTATGGTGAGTAGTTTCTTTCTTCTCGATACCTTTTATTGAATTGAACTACTAAATACCTGTGTCTTTCTTCAGAGCTGTTTCTTTTCCCGTCCCCCTGCCCCAGCATAGCGCTTCGCTCCCGGTTCGTCGGAAGAATCAACCGACTTCTCCCTTATTCATTGATCTGGGGGAAAAGAAATCATCTACCAGTTGGGAATCCAGACATCAAGTAAGTGGCTTGATGAGGATAACTAAGCTGACACGCCGGAGTTGGCTGAACGCTGCGTCAATGGATCTGTGGTAATGTTGGCAGTGGAGGAGCGGCCATCTGTGGTTGAGGATGTGGATGCGATAGAGTGTTCAAGTGGAAAAGAAACACCAAATGAAGGGTGTTCAGATATGGAGCCATATGTCGGTATGGAGTTTGAATCTGAGGAAGCTGCAAAAGTTTTTTATAACGCTTACGCCACACACATGGGTTTCGTCATGCGCGTTGATGCGTTTCGGAGATCAATGCGTGATGGGAAGGTTGTATGGCGTAGGCGGGTCTGTAATAAAGAAGGTTATCCGAAAGTCGAGGCCTCGGAGAAGTGAAAATAGAAAGCCAAGAGCTGTCATGAGAGAAGGCTGTAAGGCAATGATTGTGGTAAAGAGAGACAAAAATGGGAAATGGGTGGTCACGAAATTTATAAAGGAGCATAACCATCCACTGGTTGCGGCTCCAGCAAATAGCCGTCAGAGTGTTCTTCTCTCTCAAACACCAGTAATTGCTCTTAGTTTCCATACCTTCCTACAAGCAGATGAATATGCAGGTGTGCTGTCATTACATATGACAAATATGGATGGATTGATTTAAATAAAGTCTAAGATCGCCATAAGATCGCGAGGCTCCCCCTTGCTTCTGTCTTCATCTAGTAACTGACTTTTCTGCTTAATCGACTGAACAACCATGAGGGTATTCTCAAGCAGACTTGATAGCATTTGTCCTAACATGGTATTCACCAAGAGTTTTTTTATTGTCCTTGTGCTAATAAATCAGAGTGCTCTGATATTCTCTCGCACTACTACACATTAGTGGGAGCTTATTAATTGTCCTTTTATGCTTCCAAATTGAGGAATCAGATTCAATAATTTCAAGAGCCCGCAGATAGCTTCTCACGTGCGATACTGAAGCTAGTTTTGCACTCTCTTTTAATGAAGTAGCAGTAACGCTTAGGATATTGTTAAGATCTGTGAACATGTAGACTTGTGATGCAGTTCTATCAATTGTTTTATGCTCTGCTAGTCCTAAATCCTGGCTACTTGGTGGCCCAGATACCTGCCCTGGTCATATCCAATCATCCTGACAGTGCATATATCTCGAGTATTAAAGAGTCCGATGCCATTCTAGCATGGCATCGATGATACTTATTTATGTGGCTAATTGAAATGGTTTCTTGTTGCTTTTCCAAAGGGATTAAAATGTAGGATGGATGTAAAAAGGCATATCTTCTGAAGAGACACTGTGTTGCCAAATTAGTATCTAAGAAGGGTTCGGGTTCAAATGCAGTGAAAAGAGAGCAATTCAGTTGTCTGATCTGAAGAGCGTTAGCCTGTTTAATTTGCATTCTTCTGCAAGACTTTACCTTTGCCTCCCTATGGTTTGTCACCCTTACCTGGCTACGGCAGCATGTGCTTTGTGTTAAAAAAAAAAAAAGTATTTCGCCGCACCCCTTGAAGATGGGTTTGTTACAGAAGCAACTATCTTCTAGTTTGTTAATCCTTCTACTAGGCTTTCCAACGACTTATCTTAAAAGGAAATTAAGTTAAATAAATAGAAGATAGCACAGAGGACAAGATCACCTTTGAGAGAAGCCCCATAGTGCTCTAATGTAATAAGGGCGAGCTGTTGGAGTTCTTGGTCATTGAGGTATTGGTTGCCTCAGAACCATGACAGCATGATTCTGATTTATTGATAATTAAATTAGTTCCATTACGATGATAAACCAGTATAAATAAATTAACCGGAACACCCATCTCAAGCGAGGGTAACTGATTATTTTGAAGGCATCAACATGTGCTTCATTTGACCATGCTTCCTTGTTTAAGAATCCTTGTGGTGACTGATCCTTTTTCCTACTACCGAACATGTGGGGATTTGTCATTGTTGGAAAAATAGTGTTAAAATAATAATTTTGTTTTATAAGCACAAAATTTGAACACGTCAGAAGCACAAAATTTGATGCGATCAGAAGCACAACAGTATTGAAAGAAATGGAATTGATCAAAATACCGAGGTCTGTGTTCGACACAGTTTCCTTAAAACAGATTCGTCCCCTCCAGTACGTGCTTAGAGATTTCGTGAACGTCTATCTCCCAGGATACAACAGGTAGCAGCACAGCACTCCACAACTTTCGGCGAAACTTGAACAACACGCGAACACTATCGAAAACAGTGTAAATGCAGAGAATTGAAAGAGAGGGAGAAGAGTTTTTCTTTTTTAAGATTGTAGATGGAAAGCCACTTATTTATAGGCTAAGTGGGGCATTATCTGTCATAGAATTATAATAGCCGTTACTGGTAATTAACTTAAGAGGCCTAGTCATGGGCCTGCGCCCCGTTGGGGTCTGAGATTTGCACCCCTGCGCATGCGCGTGAGGCATAGTACTTGTGTTATGATAGTTACCACTCAAAAGGAGTATAACCATATATAAAGCAGCCTTCCTCCTTTCCAATGTGGGACTAGCATACTCTTCACTTCCCACTTCCAACTTTATGGTGTTCTTTGAGAAGCAATTTCTCATTCACTCACCCATTAAAATACCTCATATTTCCAACAATCATTTGGTATGGTAAAGATATTATTTCATATCGGCTGAGGTTTGATCTTTTCCAAGTAAATACTATATACCATGCCTGGGATTTGCCATTTTGATTTGGTGGTGGATAATCGCTAGACAGCCGACACTTAATTCGATTTACAGTGACATGTCAGGATGAGAAAGATGTTAAGATTCGGGAATTGACTGCTGAGCTACAGCGTGAGCGGAAGAGATCCGTTGTTTATCTGGAGCAACTCGAAATGGTTTTGCGGGATATGGAAGAGCAATGGGGCCACCTATCGAAAAACATCGAAAACATAGTTAAAAGCGTGAGAGAAATCGACTCCAGGAGAGCTACTGTCAGTAGTAGTAGCCAATAGTCACACCTGGTGTGTCTCTTGTAAATGCAACTAATGTTGTTCATGTCTTTGTCCCCTCAGGTTGTAGATTAACTGCAGGATGGGTTGAATCTTTTAAAAACAGGGGAGTTAGTTAATAGCGAGGCTAACATAGCTGACTTAGAAAATGGAAGGACTATGATCAGCTTGATTGATTGTGCTTGTTGAGATCTTTTGAATACTTGCTCATAATTTTCTTTTGGGTCAAAATACTCGCTCATAATTTCATCTTCCATTCTTGGTTACACATAAGATCCCTCTGCATCGGGAAACAGAGCTCCTCATTCAAAACCCTGCTCGAGTCACTTCTTCAGAATCGAAATTTCCCAGGGAATGCTCATGCAAAAAATCATATGTTAACCAAACTGCCTTTCACTTGAGAAGCACGAAAGAGCTAGAAATTCGCTTCAATTTCGGGGTAAGAACAGTAGGAGTGCCACAACTTTTGTGCGGAGATCACTTGAGTGCCATAACTTTTTTTTGGATCACCTGAGTACCACAACTTTTAAAAATAGATCACTTGAGTGCCATTTGCTATTTGGGTCGCCGAAAAATCTGACGTGGCACTAAAATAATATAAAATCAACCCACGTGGCTCCCCGGAAAGTTGAATCAGCAATAAAAAGGAAACGACGTCGCATGCTTCGGATTGAACTTTCACAAAGTGGCCACTCAAGTACTAGATCTTCTTAAAAGTGATCACTTAGGTTCCTCAATTTTTAAAAAGTGATCACTTAGGTTCTTTAATTTTTTAAAAGTGCTCACTTAGGTTCATTAATTTTGGAAAAGCGATCACTTAGATTCACTTTAAGAACATCGCACGCTTTCAAATTGAACTTTCACAAAGTAGTCACTTAAGTACCGTATCTTTTTAAAAGTAGCCACTTAGGTTCCTCAATTTTTGAAAAGTGATCACTTAGGTTCTTTAATTTTTTAAAAGCAGTCACTTAGGTTCCTTAATTTTGAAAAAGTGATCACTTAGGTTCAATTTAATAACGACACGTTGGACAAGAATTTCCACGTCACAATAAAATATTAAGTAGAAAGTCCACGTATGATGTTTGGCCGGAAGTGGCACTCAAGTGATCCTTTTTGCTCCGATTTGATACTCAAGTGATCCAAAAAAAAGTTATGGCACTCAAGTGATCTCCGTACAAAAGTTGTGGCACTCCTACTATTCTTACCCCCTTCAATTTCACATTATAGACACTAAAAAAGGTTTACTTTCAATTGCTTCGAAACACTCGCTGACGCTTATCAATGCAGAAAAGCATACACGGCGGTGGAAATATAAGCAGCCAGAGCTAACGACACGAGCACGACTAGTGCCGATACAACATGGATTGCTGACTTGCTCCCGCAGGACCGTTGGAGTTGATGAATACTTCGAGGACTCTTGTTTCTCACACCGGACACGTCCACATGAACTTTGGGAAACTGAAGTATTATCCGATGATATGTGACATCTGCGAGCGGGATGCGGGGGTTTAAGGGCAGTGCCCCCAACTATGGTATCTCGCTGTCCGGTTTTAAGTTGGCCCATATGTTGTGAAATTAAAGAGGTTTCGGATAAGCTTAAGTTTTGGGCTTATTTAGTACATATATATTATGCTCGTTTATGACTAATAATTATAACGAGTTGTGTGATTGTAAACAGAATCATAGTGAAATCTATTTGCAGGATGCAGCCCTGTTCTAAGGTGAACCTGGGTAAACCGTGCGTTGTCTATTTTTCTTGATTTCTGTTTGATCATTCTGATTAGGTGTGCGATAAATCCCATCAATTAGAGGTTCTAGTTTTAAGTTTCTACCACCTGAAACCTAGAACTCACTAGTTGGAACAAGTTTTCCAATTTTTGAAACCCAAAACCTTACCTCACATACATTGAAACTTGAAACCGAATAGGTTCCGTGCAAGTCTGATCCCAAGTTCCGGGGTTCCACCATGGAATCATGCTTACCCTTAAAGTTGGATATTAATTATACATGCGAAGCGTGGGATAACATTACAACTTAAAATATGAGTTGGAGAGCTTCTTATCAAGATGCATTCATTAAAAAGTTAAGACTCATCAATTTCTTCCAGGGACGTCCCATTGCAGATTCATCTCTGAATGAAGACCAAACGATCGAGCAAAACTTCACCAAAGCATGACCACAATCGCGAGGTTCTCAGAAAATGGGAATGAATCGAACGAACTCTCATGAATCATGGATATCATCTGTCAAAAAAAGCAAGTGAATGGAAGTAATCTGCAAGCCGAGACAGGAAGGGTTCGCGTCTATTCACTTGCTTTTGTTACTGTTAAATTGAAGGGTTCTCTACAAAGCCCGCAGGAAAAAGGGTAAGCCCGAAGATCTTTTTGCCCTGTCACCATCAGAAAAGCAGCGGTTTGAACAAGCCCATGGGCAGATGAGGAATTTTTGAAAATTCTGTTAATAAAAACTGAAATTTCGTATCCTTCAAATAATTAAAAGAGATTCTGATTCAACGAATCAAATTACTTGGAACGAAAATCCGTATGTCGACAAAAAGACCTGAGCCAGATGGGAAGACTCACGAATCGACCTGAATAACCAGTGGTTCAAGAACACCGAAACTCACATCCACCATTTTCCACTAATTTGCTTGACATGTCAATTACAAAGAAGACTTGGCGATTGAGTCTCATCGTTCTGTGCCACTTACTCATTATCTCCTAAGGCGCCCGATAAACTGATTGAAATAGAAAAAGATTTTGTCTTTGCAAATATATATGTATAGCCAATTACAAAACAATGTGTAGACCTGCACCATCTCACCTCCCAAAACTCAATCATCCCCCAAAATCATGGCTTCTTCCTTTTTGCTGTCCACCCAGTCTCCTTTAGCAGTCTTCTTCTTCTCGCTTTTCTTGGTTGGCACCACTTCATTTCATGGTGCAGCAGGCGTTTCTGCTTCCTCCCCTTTTGTTTTCGCTATCAATGCGACTGAGAATAAGGATGAAGCAAAGGCCCTCCTGAATTGGAAATCCACACTTGACAACCGTAGCCAATCTCTCCTCTCTTCATGGCACGGCAACAACCCTTGCCGCTTTACCGGTGTGGCTTGCGATGACCACGGAGCCATCGCCCATCTGTATCTTTCCGATCTCGGTTTGGGAGGAACTCTAGACGGTCTGGACTTCTCGCGCTTAACCAGTGTGATCAGCTTTGACCTTTCCAACAACTCGATCTATGGCTCCATTCCCTCGAGTATCGGTAACCTTTCCAAACTCAACTTTCTAAATCTTTCCATCAATGAACTGTCCGGAGACATTCCTCCAAGTATAGGCACGCTGGAGAGTCTTCATACTTTGTATCTACGTGCAAATCAACTTTCTGGGCCCATTCTTCCTCTTCTTGGAAAATTAGGCAATTTGACCGCTTTAGACGCTTTCGGCAATAACTTTTCCGGTCCCATTCCTAGAGAGATTAGTGACTTGAGGAATTTGAAAGCTCTTCAATTATGGGGAAATGGACTTTCAGGACCCATACCTTCAGAAATCGGGAGGCTCACTTCTCTTATTGGACTTGACCTAGGAAACAACAATCTCATTGGCTCCATTCCTCGTTCCATCGGAAACTTGACAAGGTTATCATATCTTGGCCTCAATGGAAATGGAATCTCAGGTTCGATTCCTCAAGAAATAGGGAGGTTGATATATCTGGAAGGGTTATTTTTGTTTGAAAATGATTTGGGGGGTCCAATCCCTACATCAGTTGGAAGCCTGGCCAATCTAATTTCACTGCAACTCGGTGACAACAAATTCATTGGTTCCTTGCCTTCTGAATTAAATAACTTAACCCGTTTGCGTTATTTGAATCTATATGATAATGAACTAGAGGGAGAATTGCCAGAAGATGTATGCCTTGTTAGAGAATTGGAATATTTCTCCGTCAACAATAATCATTTCACTGGTGCCATCCCGAGAAGTTTAGCGAACTGTAGCACATTAATCAGATTGAGGCTAGAAGGAAACCAATTTACCGGAAACATAACAAAAGCTTTCGGAATATATCCACATCTAGAGTATATGGACTTGAGCCACAATAATTTGAATGGGGAAATTTCTTGGAAATGGGAGCGTTCTCATAACTTGACGAGCTTCAAGATATCAAACAACAACATTTCGGGTGAGATACCCGCAATATTTGGAAGGATGGCTCGGTTACATGAATTGGACATTTCTTCAAATAATTTAAGTGGAGAGATTCCAAGGGAAATGGGGAACCTGTCGATGTTGTTGAAACTTGATCTAAGCAGCAATGGGATCACGGGAAATGTCCCGACTGAGATAGGACTTTTATCCCATTTGACACATCTGAACTTGGCATCAAATGATTTGAGTGGATTGATTCCAGCGCAACTTGGCTCATGCATGAGCTTGTTGAGCTTGAACTTGAGCAGAAACCAGTTTTGGAGAAGCATTCCTACTGAAATAGGAAATGCACAGTTTCTTGAGGTTCTCGACTTGAGTCGTAATTTGTTGACAGGAAACATACCGGGAGTACTTGGACAGTTGAGAATGCTGCAAGTTCTAAATATCTCCCACAACAACCTTTCCGGTTCTATTCCACATACATTTGATAATATGCTAGCCTTGACTTCCATCAATATATCCTACAATAACCTAGATGGTCCTCTCCCAAACGTCAAAGCTTTCAATGAGGCCCCATTTGAGGCAATTCAACATAACAAAGGGCTCTGTGGAAATGTTATAGGTTTACCCAAATGCAATTCCACCGGGAGCAAGAAACACAATCGACGTTTTGGAGTTAGGATCTGGATTATCCTCATTCTCTCTTTCTTGGGGTTTCTCCTTCTCTCTTGCACCTTGATCGTTCTTGTGCTCGTCAATCATCATCGACGAAGTAATATCAAGAGAGAGAACAATGAACAGGCAGATGACTTGGATTTCATGGGTATTTGGAGGTATGATGGCAAAGTTTTTTATGACCGAATCGTCGAGGCCACGGAAGGATTTGACTCCAAGTACTATGTGGGTGAAGGAGCATATGGAGTTGTTTATAAAGCCAAGTTATTAGAAGGTCAAATGTTTGCTATCAAGAAAACCTTGTCGTCTCAGGAAGATAGTGAGGTCATTGATTTGATATCATTCGAAAGGGAAATTGGAGCCTTAACAAATATACGCCATCGCAACATCGTGAAATTTTATGGGTTTTGCTCTCACGCCAAATGCTGTTTTTTGGTGTACGAGTTTATGGAAAGAGGAAGCTTGAAGTCTACTTTGAACAATGATGAAAGAGCAACAGAATTTCAATGGGACAAGAGGGTAAACTTGGTCCGGGGAGTTGCGGATGCATTGTCCTATATGCATCATGAATGTTCACCTCCGTTGATTCATCGAGACTTGACTAGTAACAATATTCTATTGGATTGCGATTATGAGGCTCGTGTTTCCGATTTTGGAACTGCAAGGATGTTGCGCCCAGATTCATCAAATTGGACTATCATTGCTGGGACCATCGGGTATATTGCCCCAGGTAATTCTTAATCTTTTTCCAATTTCGATGGGCATTTAGTGTCAGACATCCCTTCTATAATTGAACTTTCACTAGGTTCCGTGATTATTTAGTATCTTTATGGACATTAGTTTACTAATTTAGAGTTTTCAAGCTTGGTGTTAATCAGCAAGCTTTCCGATTTCCCTAATAAAAAAGAATTGGCAAATGAGGAAAAACACCGCAGTTGATCCATTTCAAGGATATTAAGTTCAGATTACCTAGATGATGCTTGTACTCTAAGCGTCAAATAAAATAAAATCCTTTGAACTTCGCGAAAGCCTAAATTCCCACGCTCAAATCAGATTTGTAAGTGTAGAAATCTGTACTTTTAATGGTCACGACATGGGAAGCAATGTTGTCAACTTGAATACTTCTTGTGATCGAGGTTATAATAGAATAAGATTTCTCCACTTGCAGAGCTAGCTTATTCTACAATTCCTACCGAAAAGTGCGACGTATATAGCTTTGGAATTGTCGCATTAGAGACTATCATGGGAAAGTATCCAGGAGATCATGTCTCTCAAGTATGCTCATCGTCTACCCAATCTGAGTCGTCGATGATGTTGAAGGATGTGCTCGACCAACGTCTCTCGCCTTCTAGAATTCATCATCGAGATGCACAAGATGTGGTCTTGATTGCCAAGCTAGCGTTCGCATGCTTGCAAGCCGATCCACGGCTTCGACCCAGCATGAGACAAGTCTCACGTGAGCTTCGTGTGCAAGTACCCTTGGAAATGCCACTCTCTGCAGTTAGCTTAGAGCAACTTCGTGATCTCAGTGTCAGGAAATTTGGAGCATTCACAGGAGATTGTAAGTTTTGAATCTACTTTTCAAGTGTTATTCTGTTTGGTTTATTATGATGATGATCATCACCTTTAATATCTTCTTAGTTCTCACTCATCCTCAACCATGTGACTTGTGATTTCCACTGCAGAGCCAGATTCTCTTTCAACGTTGCAGGAATCATGGCACCAGAAATAATTGAAATAATTATTAGAAGGCTTCTGGGGAGATCTCATTACGATTATTTCGGAACTTCTGCAGAGCAATCAAGATGTGAATTTGCCTTCTTTTAATCGAGATGTGAAGCACGTATACTTTTTGCTTATGGAAGAGACAATTATTGTACTAGTTCTCTATGTAATTTTATCAAAGCCCAGAGTCATAATTGAACTTTCAATTAGTTCAACTAAATCACTTTTGATTTGTGTGCAATAACATCCCAAAACTTTTAATTGGTTCAATTTCATACCCCAATTGGATGCACCTAATTTCCACATTTAATAAACATGATGGGACTTCTCCAAACTTGAATTCCGTGTCAATAGCTCCTGCCAATTGATAATAAGTAGTTTGTGAACTTATTTGAATTTTCTAATTTATTCATTTTACTCACTTGTGATTAATAATGCAATGTCTTCCTAAAATTTTCAGTTGGTCCAATTAAATCCCTAATACACTTTTTAACATGTTTGTTGCCGTCCTTGCATCAATTAATATGAACGAACTATGGCATGGACACCAATTTAATAAAGCTGATGTTTGATGGAGATACGTGGATTTTGTGCGTGTCATGTTTCGCAGTAAGTGAGTGGTTTTTTCTCCCGATTTGGAAGTTTTTTTTTAACTTTGAACGGGTTTTGATTTTTCTATTTTAAACGAGAAACTGCCTAAAACTATCAATTTGAAACTTAGTAATGATTTTGGTCCTCTCACTTACAGATGATGAATTTATGGCACTAATATTTTCATCTAATACTTTTTTTTATGTTTTAGTCTTGATATTTCCGTTAAACAATTTCCACTGTAACTTGTCTCAAATCTATCGTAAAATAATTTGTTGTTTGACTTTGGATAATCTACCTTTTTCATATATCAATAGGATATTGTGCAACGACTGCGGAGCCGTTACCGTTTTGACCTTCTAAATAGCATCGACACCAATACGCGATATGCGACACAGCAAGAAATGACATGTCGGCATATTATTCTGAAAAAATAGAGAATTTCGACATGTTGTGACATGTTTTATATTAAATATATATTTTTATATATACATGATAAATTATATAAGCGGTGAGTTTCTTCTTCTTCTTCTTCTTCTTCTTCTTTTTCTGTTATATCATGATTAGTTTTTTTTTTTTTTTGCTGGCTGAGTATATTAATTTTGGTTGGCTGGGCATATGATTTAAAGTATATATATTTTGATATCTGAGTTATTGAAAATGCTTAGAATTGACACGTGTGTGTCAAAATGGCATGCCCGGATGCTGGACTCGAATGTCCTAGTGTCCGGAGCACTAACAATGGGTTGGTCGCATGTCGGAGAGTGTTGAGTGAGTGTTGGACACGACAAATAGACTTCTAGAGAGTGTCAGTGCTTCATAGTTGGTCTTTCAGATCTTGGTTTAAGAGTTGACTTTATATGGTCTTGACTTCACCCTCTTAACCAATGACGTTAGCCTCAAAAATTGGCAACAACTTGATGAATGGCTCCGGGATCCATTCCTCCTTCTCTTTGCGAATTAGGCAACTTAACGAAATTGAGCATACGAACAGTATGGCCTTTCTCATCATCCCTTTCTCAATTGAATTCAACCACTTCAGATGTTTTCAAAGCGTCCATTTGAGTTCAAGGATGCACACCTATAGTCACAACCGGGTTAGACCTCAAAATGACATCGACGCGCCGGCTCGATGTTCAAATTCCGGATATTATCCTTGCACAGTATAGATGCCATGAAAGACCCATCCATAATTCGCACCAGAAACGTGAAGAGTCCTAGCATCTCTTGGTCAAGTAGGTATATTTGTTTAAGAATTAGAACTCTCTTCACCAACATCAACACGGTAATTAAATTACGTGTTTAATTTATTTGCGTAAACCCATTTCTCCTGCAGATCTGATCAAATGAACTCCAATGTTATTGTATCCTAACTTGTTGGCATGTGTTAGAATATGTCTCGAATTTGAGCCCGGAGCGAAAATCTGAATTTCGAAATCGATATATCTTGATCTTGAAATTAAAGATAATATTTATTTTGAATATTTGGAAATCAAACCTTACTAGAAGTTTGGCCACCGAAATTGGAAAGTGCATTATGGTCTTTTTTGAATCTTGGACTTGGTCAGCATGGGGGAATAAAAGATACATATATCTTTTTGCAGAAGTCGCACTTTCTTATTTGATATATCCAAAAGCAAGTCAGGGAGTGCACGAGGATAGGGTCTTGACTTTCTTTCCTCTTGTGGCAGAGTGCATATATATATAAGAATATATATACTTGTGAAGATAAGGCGTGGGTTGCAGTGGTTTGGCCGTACGTAACCTTGAAGCGTCGAGACTATTCGAGTGCTTGATGTGCCCACCTTGCAAAAGGGTATTGAAGCGCCGTTGTGTTTACGAGTGCTTGGCGGTGCAAGTCTTGAAGCGCCGTTTTTCTTTTACGAGTGCTTGTTTTTTAGACTTCGATTTGTTCGCGGAATTACATCAAGAATTCGAGTGTCGAAGCCGATTAAATCTTGATGTTAGATTTATGTTTTAATTCCTATGCGAGATTGAAAGATTATTTCACTAGGAATTGAAAGTTAAATATTATGTGCGTTCTTGGATGTAATTGGGGCTAGAAAACACCAAGAGTGTGTTTGTGTAACTCGAGTGCAGTTTGTAATCTCTGTGTGTCGCTCGTTCTATAGTGAAATTTTGATGTTCTCCCCGTGGACGTAGGTCTCTAAGACCGAGCCACGTACATCTGGTGTTCGATTTACATTACTCATTCTGTCTATTTTATCGTTCAATCGCTCGTTCCGCGCAACAATTGGTATCAGAGCTAGGCTTGTTTGAGTTGAAGCGAATTGATGGCGACAGAAAATGCTAAAGTGAAAATTGACAGATTTGAGGGGAAGGACTTTGGTTTCTGGAAGATGCAGATAGAAGATCATTTGTATAAGATGAAACTACATGCACCCTTGTTTAGGGAGAAGCTAGATACGATGAAGCAAGATGATTGAGAATTGCTGGATAGACGAGCAATGGGTGTTATTCGGCTGACGTTGGCTCGTAACGTCGTGTTTAACATCATTAAAGAGAAGACCACTGCAGGTTTGATGAAAGCCATGTCGGACATGTACGAGAAGCCCTCTACGATCAACAAGGTCTATTTGATGCGACATCTGTTTAATTTGAAGATGAGCGAAGGTGCATCAGTTGCTGATCATATCAATGAATTCAATGTAATAGTTAGTCAATTGAGTTCAGTTGATATTGACTTTAAAAATGAGGTACGAGCTTTGATTCTATTATCCTCAATGCTTGATAGTTGGAATACTACTGTTACTGTTGTTAGTAATTCCTCTAGGTCGACAAGTTTGACGTTTGATAGGATTTAAGATTTAATTCTAAGTGAGGATATCCGTAGAAGAGAATTTGGCGAATCTGTATTTGTTGCTTTAGTAGGTGAAAGAGGAAGAGCTAGTACTCGTGTTAGCAAAAGTAGTATGAACATGAATAGACGCGGTCAGTCTAGGACTGGCGGTGATGTTTGTTGGAACTATGGCAAGAGAGGACAACTTAGAAGAAATTATTTTATGCTGAAAAACAAATGGGCTATGGAAATTGGAGTTGAATCTGCAGATGATGTTACAGCTGTAACTGGAAATTTTGATTGTGTCGATAGTGTCTTGTCTGTCACTGAGAATTCTTCGTTTGACGGATGGATTATAGATTCTGGTTGTTCCTTTCATGCTACCCCAAACAAGAACTGGTTTGCTACTTATCAGTGCACAGATAGCGGTAAAGTGCAGTTAGGAAACAACGCTAAATGCGATGTTGTGGGTATTGGTGATGTTAAAATCAGAATGCATGATGGTATTGTGAAGCCATTGACATGAGTAAGACATGTTCCAAAATTGAAGAAGAACTTAATTTCCTTGGGTGTTATAGATTCAGCTGGATGTAGTTATTCTTCACGAGGTGGAGTCTTTAAGATTGTTCGAGGTGCGTTGGTGATAATGAAGGGAATCAAACATGGTGGCATGTATGAAATTCAAGGTGAGACATTGATAAGTTTCGCTCCTAAGACATCGACATTTGTTCGAGAGTCAAACGACTACTCGAGGAAGGCCTAGGTGATTGTGGCGTCCCAGACCGCCACCCTACGATCATAGGTCTCTAATAACGATAGTTAAAGATTAACCTTATAACAATCAATAGACTATAGTCTATGATCCACAGGTCACAGGTACCATACGACAATTTTCAATAGGAGTTTAACAACTTAGAAAAGCAATATAAGGCATTCATAGCAAAGAGACTAGAACTTTTATTTATAAAACATAATGCATGACCACGTAGGAGTTCATATATATAAATATATACAAGCAAAAGAATCAGGTCGTCGATCCATAGGTATAACTGGGATGACCAAAAGAAAGCTACTCCATCATCCTATGCAGTCGCCTACATAAAAAGACACCAAGACTATCTCCAGTCCTCAATCCTCCTCAGACTGGTTAGAAAGAAACATCTCCTCGTCCTCATACTCCTCAAGTGGCTCTGATGGTGGAACGTACACCTTTGACACAACAGGCTCTGGAGGAGGAATGGGTGCATCAGCAGCAGCAGCAGCGTCAGCAGGCACAACTACAAGAGGTACGGGAACTACAAGCTCGACAGGGGCTGGGGGTATATCGAAAGTACTCTCGAAAAAAGGACCTACTAATCTATTACCTACTCGTATATAGATAGCATACCAACGATATGTAGTCAAAGAAGGCTCTCCCTCATCGACCCACATAGTATGAACAAGTACAACAAGTTTCAGATGCGGTACATCAAAATGTATCATGTCACGGTAACAAGACTCATAATCAAAAGGAACTCCAAAGCGTCCGGGGACTGCCGCCATGGATGCTAGTCTGAAAATATATCCACAAACATGGGTTAGCGCGACGGCTAGTAAGAAAACATTCAATCTCATCATAGGGGTCCTACGACTCCCTAGGACAACTATAAAACAATCATGTGACAGTATAGTACGGTAGCCTCTCAAAATTCAATCAAAGATCATATGATACAGAAATGCCAGAATATCATGAATATGACATGCTCTTCGTTCATACCACCATTGTCGCGACCTAAAAAATAAATGCTATTCTAGGGTAATGGATTATTAGGTTAATTAAATTAACTAACCTAACGTGGACACTCCCAAGTCCTACCAATTCGCAACTTGAAATCAATTTCATGCAAAAATATATTTTGGAGTCGCCACTAATTATTATTGGCAGGTTGATTAGAAACCTAAATAAAATAGCGGGAGAACTATTTTATTCCTGCGAACCAGAGATTTTGAGTTCGGGGACTTGGTTACATTAATTTTTCAATTAATGCCCTTTCGGTACCCTTTCTATGAAAATGTCTGATTTTGGCAAATTTGATGAATTTTCAAAGATGCGACTTTTCTGGTTTTTGCAATATTTTTTTGGGTTTTCTTATGAATGTTTAGGGGGTTTTTTTTTTATAAAATGCAATGCAATGCAAGTTATAATAAAATAAAAAAACATTAAAAGAAAATAAATATAAAGAAAGAGGGGTAGGATCCGGTGAATTTTATGACGTCGGAGTCCGTCAGTGTTCGTGCGACAAGATATGGGGATATAAACCACCAGCAGGAGGCTTGGCCTTCCGATTCTGGGGCAGCACAATATAATTTACAGAAAATAAATGACCACAATGCCTTGGACACCAATAGGAGGCTCGTCCTTCCGATTCTGGATCTGATAGGCGAAATATAGAAAAAGCACACTTTTATTGAATGCAATGCAATGCAGATGATTTTTTTATGCAATTTTTAAAGATGATTATAAATGACGAATATACTCTAAAATAACAATTAAATCAATTCCAATCAAGGTAAAAAGGATATGCCAATGCAAATAGGTTAAGCCAATAGCAGAAAAATATCTACGAACCTCGAAAGATTCCGTGATCTTAATGGCCTGGAGATATGTTCGTGTGCACTGATTTCGTTGGCAAATTCGGATAAGATTATTGTGATTACCAAAAATGATAAGAGAATAAGCTTATCTACTGATTTGGACAAGGCTAATGTCGACCTACTGATAACGATGCTCGTTCGATTAAAAAAAAGACAAACCCAAATAACATACGAGCTCAAGCCATCAATCACATCTTTGCATACTAAAGTGATAAAGAGTTGCCTTCAATTGCTCAAAAAAATCTGCTCGCGCAAGCTGCAACTTACGTTATGTCAACACGAGCAGAATATGCCACAATGAGGAGGCTTATTACATCGACGAAAGAATTACAAAAATTCTTCGGATGGAAGCACAAGAAACGAAACACTATGAGAAGAGTTTTCTCTTCTTTTTTTTTTTATCTTCCCCTCTCCCCTTGGTGCCCTCGACGGTCGGATATTTATAGGACTTCCTTGCCATTCCCTTTAACGCCTAGGAGAAGTTGATACCCCATCTTTCCTTTTTTGCCGAGATCTCCCCCTCTTCTTGAAGAAACGAAGAAACTCCCCCATGATGGTGTCCCCTTTCTTCCTTTTGACCAAATGAGTGCACTCAAGTGCATTTGAGTTCTCTTTAGAGAACCTATTTCCTTTTCTGGCGAGATCCTTCTCCTCTTGAAGAAACGAAGAACTCCCCCATGATGGTGTCCCCTTTCTTCCTTTTGACCAAATGAGTGCATTTGAGTGCACTCAAGTGCACTTGAGTGCATTTGAGTTCTCTTTAGACAAATCCCTCCCACGAATCTCTCATCTTGCTCGGCTCCTCCATAAACCGCATTCAAAGCTGTGACCAGAAAGAGAAGGCTTTAAGTGCTTCTTTTTTGTACTAGCTTTGTCCCGTGTCCTGGGTTCAATTAAATGTAAATGCAGTGCATGCAAAATAAATATGAGGGATGATTTTTTTTAGAATTAAAATTAGTTCTAATTATTTTTTTGAAAGTTAGATTTTTTTTTGAAGATGACTGATAAAGATTAGTCGGAATTTAGGTGTCAACAGCTGCCCCTCTTTGAGTGGAAGCTCGCCTTTGAGTGGAAGCTCGCAGAGGTTTCGCTCAAAGACTAAATTGAAACCTAAATTTTGCAAATGCAAATGATGACGATGAAATTTTTACGGGAGTTCAAGTCCCATTTTCTTATGCATGAGGAAATGATGCGTGAAATGCAATGCTATAAATAACATGTGCTAAAACTTCTCCCATCACCCATCAAAGAAGCCAGTGCTTGGATCGCCTATGAAAATATATGTTTTACTAAATACCTCATAAGCTAAAGATTCCCTTAACTTCCAGACTTCCAGTGGATGCCAGGATGCTAAGGTACTGGCCCATCTGTTGCCAGAAGTTTCCTTCTGACGCGAAACGGCGTAAGATCTACGTAGGGTTTGAAAATGTGCTTGAGTTATGGTTCGAGCTGGCCATTTGTCTCTTGGGACCTCCTCAATG
The DNA here is from genome assembly GCA_021437785.1 of Rhodomyrtus psidioides. Taxonomy (NCBI): domain Eukaryota; kingdom Viridiplantae; phylum Streptophyta; class Magnoliopsida; order Myrtales; family Myrtaceae; genus Rhodomyrtus; species Rhodomyrtus psidioides. Next base: position 2,172,510 of record JAILYB010000015.1, on the reverse strand, counting down.
GGTCACTATGAGACGGTAGAATGTCTCTTGCGACCTCCTCAACGGGTCAGCATGAGTCGGTAGGGATAATCTCTCACGATTTTTTCAGGAAGGTCTCATCGTATCAAGACGAGAGATGCATCTTGGGACCTCCTTAACGGGTCACCATGAGACGGTAAGGAAAATCTCTTGCGACCTTCTCAATCAGGTCTCATCGTATCAAGACAAGAGATGCCTCTTGGGACCTCCTCAACGGGTCACCATGAGACGGTAAGGATAATCTCTCGCGACCTTTTCAGGAAGGCCTCATCGTATCAAGACGAGAGATGCCTCTTGGGACCTCCTCAACGGGTCACCATGAGACGGTAAGGATAATCTCTCGCGACCTTCTCAGGGAGGTCTCATCGTATCAAGACGAGAGATGCCTCTTGGGACCTCCTCAACGGGTCACCATGAGACAATAAGGAAAATCTCTTGTGACCTTCTCAATCAGGTCTCACCGTATCAAGACAAGAGATGCCTCTTAGGACCTCCTCAACGGGTCACCATGAGACGGTAAGGATAATCTCTCGCGACCGTTTTAGGAAGGTCTCATCGTATCAAGACGAGAGATGCCTCTTGAGACCTCCTCAACGGGTCACCATGAGATGGTAAGGAAAATCTCTCGCGACCTTCTCAAGCAGGTCTCATCGTATCAAGACAAGAGATGATGTATCACCTGAAATGAAACAGTTATGAACAGTGTGATGCTTGGATTTCCTAAATAATGAATGGATGAGGGCTAGGCTGTCCGCATCATACATGTTCATTTGCTCGAAAAACATGACGACATGTATAACTATTGCAAATGCAATGTTATATGCCAGAAAAGTTTTGTGTGCTTTTGCTAGTATTATAAAGCTCCACTGGGAAATTTTGTCAATAGGGAAGCCTATCTGATCTTTCTGACCAATTTAAAAGAGGGACTTCAGTCGGAAGGGACTTTTCAGTCATGAAAAAGGCTTTTGAGAACTGATCATTAATGCAGGTAATAGAATCACTCAGAGCTGTCATCATCATGTTTGACAAGGGTCTGGATATTCTCGCAATTAGTATGACCTAGACCAATCTATGAGGTCTTTTATAAGGACTGTAATTCGGGCTTGGTCAAAGGCTATTCGAAGGGGACTCATGCGAGTCGTTAGGTTATGAAACTGACCCTTCATTAGCTGCATTGGGTTAACAAGTCAAGAACCCTGCGAAATGATATAAAGATAATCCTGCTCGTACTTCTTCGAGCGGTATTCATAAGCATTTGAAACCCTGCGTTAACCCAAGTGCCCTAATTTGAAGAGACTTTTGGTAGGGGTGGTGGGCTTATAAATGAAAGATTTATTTTCAACAAAGGGTTGTATGATAAGCAAATTGGTGATCATCTGTTTTTGTCACTTTGCAACTCATAAATGAACATTTTTCGGAAAGTATATTTTTTTGAACCAGTTTGAATAAGACCTCCTTTTGGAAATTCTTTCGAGAGAGCCTTCTCCTTTTTTTTAGAGTGGGCGCTTTTGTCCTTTTTTGCACAGCAAACTTTTCTCTTTCTTCCTCCTTTGCATTGAATTTTTTCTCTCTCTTTTTTTTAGGAGGGAAATGTCTTATCTGAATTGTCTACATATCCAAATTTTAGTTCGTCCAGGGCACTTTGCTTATCCGTCGGATAACTCGAAACAATCTCACTTCTAGATGATCACCCGTTGGGTTTAGAGAAATGAATCCATCGCTCAAAATGGGTTAAGCAAAGGGTTAAATGAATATGTGGTATAGAAATGAGGTGCTCTTCGTCATGTCTAAGGCACTTGAGCTAACACAGAATTCATATGCAACAAACTCACTCAAAGATTGATGTAAGTGAAAGCAAGAAAATTCTACTCATTTTTTGAATTTTTTGAGATTTGCTCCGATGTGGGGTTGTTCCTGACAGGGCTATGAAATGAAACCACCATTCAAAGGATTTAGCAATGGGCAACCTGTAGTGTTTGGGTAGATGAAATGAATGCCTCATATCATTTCAGTCGTCATACTTTTCGCAAGAAAACCCTTTACCTCGTCAGCATGGAAGTTTTCACACTGCTCATTGTGACATAGGACGTGTATGGAAATGGCTTGCCTATCGTCGTTCTAACATTCCTCATTCAAAAAGATCAGTCCAATTAAATCAGAGAGACTTCCTGATTGAGATTATCTCACCATGGAAATTCATAATGCAAACAATAGGCAAACAAACCGGTATCAAAAGAATATTATAACTTGATCAGAAAATGTCAAAGCAAATCAAGTATAATATTTTTTTACAGCATCAGAGTTGATTGGGCTAGTAAAAACACGGTCATCCATTGTTGACACATGATTTTTAATCACCTTTTATTTTGATTTTACTTCTTAAAATTAATTAAAAATAACAAAAAAGTCATAAAATTACAAAATCAACTTTGGAAGCCTTGGCCCAGCCCTAGGAACCAATTTTGAACAAAAAATATTTTTCAAAATTTTTAATATTTTTTCGAATTTATTTAATTATAAAAATAACCAAAAAATCAGAAAAAATACCATTCGTGGTCAGAAAAATACACAAAAATAGACAATAATTTTATTTTAATTTCCTCTTCAGGTTGGTCTTTATAAATCTCAAAAATTCGACTTGGGTCATTATGTTCCTTCACAAACATAAACCCGAATCGACCATAAAAATTACCTTTTGAGTCCCCTAATTTTTAATTTCCACTTTTAATAAGCCATGACATTATAATCTAGAGCCTTGAAGTGCTATTGGGTCAATTAGGCCTTCAATTTGATCAATTTTGACGAAAAGGACCTAATTGCACAAATTGCTTTGCGATTTAGTCCCCGGTTTCGCGGATCCTAAAATTAAATTCTCTCTAGGGACACCCATGAAAATAAAATACCCCTACCCTATAGTTTTCATCATGCCGAATTCATTGGTGGCCTCAATTTGAATTGATTTGATCATTTAAGCCTCCGATTTAGCGAAAATCGATTTCGGATCCTAGGCACGATTTGGGGTTTTCATCAAATTCCAATTCAATTGTTCGTGATAATACTCATATTTAAATGGAAAACGTGCCGAGGAGTCCGATTTTGGGGTCAATTTCACGAAAAAGATCAATTGCGGGCTCAATTGGGCGAAAAATGCGCGGTCGGATCGGTCGGGTCGGACCCGACCCGACCGAACCGGGTCTGCAAGCAAAGTTGCAGACCTGGTATTTCCGCGTACAGTACCGAAAAAAGAGCAGGAAACAGAGGCATGGCAGAGTACAGATCGGTCGACCAAGACTGAAGGAAGCAGGTGCTTTTTCAGAGCAGGACGAGGTGCGTGATCGTCCTCGGAGGTCGTCCACGGCTCGGGCTATAAGGGTCGAAGAGAGAGAGAGAGAGAAAGAGGGGGGTGTGGAGCTCACGGTTTTTCAGAAGAATAGAGAGGGAGGGCGAGATCCGGCAAGAAGCGAGAGAGACCGAGCGTTTGTCGAAGGTCTCCTAAGCCCCAGGAAACCGGAGCATCGCCGCCGAAGCCCCGAGCCGCCGGCGAGCCAACCCGAAGGTCGGTAGTCCCCCTGTTTTATTGCCCTGTTTTTTTAGTTTACTGTGAGTTTCGGCCCGAGTCCGTTCTCGACCGAATAAGTCCAAACCAAATGCATACCGACGTCCTTTGGCACTCCTATGTTGATGTCTGAGTGTTGGCTTGCCTCGGTTTCGCGCGAAATGTCCATAGATCTAGCATAAACGTTAGTTTTCGCACGCCCGCCAACCGTTCGACAAAATGCCCGCCGGTTGTTTTCTAGGCACAATGGCCACGGCCGAGTCTCGTTTGAGCGTGTTTCGACACATTCTTGCTCTTAAGGTGTTCTAGAATCATTGCTAAGCCTTGTATGCTCTTTGTCTTGCATCGATTGGCGCCGAAAACGGCGGTTGGAGCTCCCCGAGCCCAAACCCGAGCCGGGGGCTCGGTCCGGCGAAACCGGCGGCCACCGAAGTCCAAGCGACCTCAGGTAAGTCGCTAAACACCCTTTGAATACTATGTGAACGGCTGAAAATGAGTTTGAAACAAAATTTTTTTTCCGGAAAACGCCTCGCCGGAACCGAATCGGTGGGGGCTCATTTTGCCTATTTCCGGCGACTTAGTGGCTATGAATCTTGATGTATGTTGGTGTGGCTTGCTTAAGGAGTTGAATGCCGCGAAAATGAGCGAAAAACATGCAGGTTCGGGCTCGGTCCCGATTTTCCGGCGAGGATTCCGGCTGACTTGCCGGAAAAATCACTGTTCCGGCAAGTCGCCGGTCATCCTCTCCGGCGGACCATTGACCAGTCAACGATAGTTGACTGGTCAAAGGTGACGTGGCGCCACGTAGGCGGCCACATCAGCCGCGACGGGTCCGCAGCGGCCAAAAAAAAAAAAAGAAGAAGAAGAAGAAAGCCCTAGATCGGATGGTGGGCGATGTGCCACATGTCGCGATCTAGGAATTTTCAAAAATAAATAAAAGATTTTATAATAATAAATAATATTTTTGGAAATAAATAAATAATTTTTTTTTGATCGGACGGTCGTGGGAGCGCCACGTGTCGCGATCCGTTGCTTTCAAAAAAACCTAGATCGGACGGTCGTGGATGCGCCACGTGTCGCGATCTGATGGCTCAAAGCCAAATAGATTGGACGGATGGGATTGCGCCACGTGTCGCGATCCGACCTTTTTTCAAAATTAAATTAATCCGATGGCTAGGATAGTGCCACGTGGCAAGGCGGGGACCGTCCGATTGGTTTTAATTTTCAAAAATTCGGATAAATTAGAAAATGGTTTTAAAATAATAATAAAAATAATAAAAAAAAATTGAAAAAAACCAAAAACGGCGTCGTTTAGACCGGCTCCGACCCGTAGGGTCGGGCCGGGTTTGACCCGGTCCGGAAAATATTTTTTTAATATAATATAATAAAAAATATTCAAAAACAAATTATAAAAAATCCGAAAATTCATAATTAATAGAAAATCATTAAAAAAATTAATTAAAAAAAATTAAAAAATTTTGAAAAAATTCTAAAAAAATTTCAGAAAATAGGAAATGGTCACAATCAACTGGCCATGACCTATTTCAGGTCTTCCAAACCCTAATTCTTCAAAAATGACGATTTTGCCCTTTAGGCAAATCGTCTCCGAAAATTAAGGAAATTCAGAAAATTTCAAAAAAATCCCAGAAGATAGGAAATGGCCACAATCAACTGGCCATGATCTATTTCTGGTCTTTTGAGTCCTGATCCTTTCAAAAAATGACGATTTTGCCCTTTGGGATAATCGTCTCCCAAAAATTCCAAGGGAATTCCAAAAATTTCAAAAAATAGGAAATGGCCACAGTCAACTGGCCATAACCTGTTTTGAGTCTTCCAAACCCCAATCTTTCCAAAAATGACGGTTTTGCCCTTTAGGCAAATCATCTCTCAAAAATCAAAGAAATTAAGAAAATTCCTGAAAAATTATAGAAAATAGGAAATGGTCGCCATCAACTGGCCATGACCTATTTTGGGTCTTTTGAAACCCGACCCCTGGCCATGACCTATTTCAGGTCTTCCAAACCCTAATTCTTCAAAAATGACGATTTTGCCCTTTAGGCAAATCGTCTCCAAAAAATTAAGGAAATTCAGAAAATTTCAAAAAAGTCCCAGAAGATAGGAAATGGCCACAATCAACTGGCCATGATCTATTTCTGGTCTTGTGAGTCCTAATCCTTTCAAAAAATGACGATTCTGCCCTTTTGGCATATCATTCCTCAAGAAACCCTGAAAATTCCAAAAAAAAAATCCAGAAAATGGAAAATGACCACAACCAACTGGTCAAGACCTATCTTTGGTCTTTCGAATCCCGATCTTTTCAAAAATGGCCATTTTGCCCCTTTAAGAAAATCGTTTCTCGAGAAATCCCGAAAAATTCAAGAAAAAAATCTCCAAAATAGGAAATGGCCAAGATCAACTGGCCATGACCTATTTTGTTTATTTCAACTCTAAAACCTCCCTAAAATTGACGATTTCGCCCTTCGAGCAAATCGTCCCCAAATCTTCCCAGTCTACCCTTGGTCCTAAATCACACATTCCCTAAGCCCTTAAGGCTATACTAGGAGGCCATTGATTTGAATTGATGTGCATTGACGTGGTTCATTTATGCACTTGATTGCGCTTTCCTTATATTGATTGTGATTTGATAGGACTAGTCTTCCAATCTGCATGAAACCCCTTTGATCAGACTTACCTCACCCAAAAATTGCGCCTGTATGAAATCTTAGTTAGGAAAATCACTCGCGTTAGGTACCGAAAGGGCGTTGGTAATGACACCAACGTAACCAAGTCTCCGAACCCAAAATCTCTGGTTCCGCAAAACTGATCGATCTCTCCCAATCGATTAGTGAGGTTTCCGGTCCACCTTCCAAGAAGGACCGATGGCGACTCCAAATGCATGCACACATAGCACATGCCACCACGACTACACCAAGGTCGAATGCGGTCGACTCTTATCGTCGAAACCCCCGCATAAAAATTTACTCCCGTCGCGATTTGGTATGGGCCTGGGAGGGCCCGCGTCGAGAAAGCCCGCGATCCACATTTCAGAGTGGGAGGGCCCGATTCGACAATCCATTAGCCCGTTCGCGTAAAAGAAAATTTCGCGAGGTCGCAACAGACTGGCGACTCCGCTGGGGACGAGAACCCTAGAACCTATGGTTCTAGGTCTCAAGTGGACTTAGGCCGTAATTAAAACGTTGGGTGATTTTTCTAACCAAGCAGGTGCTCTTGAAGGTAAGGTAAGTCCGCTTATGAAAGGTGTTAAATGTTTTTGCAGATTGGAGTGATAAGGGGAGTAGTCTGTGACAACATTGTCTTGTGCAGGTTGGGTGTAGGAATGTATGTCATGTGGATGACTTTGAAGCGCTGATTGATATATAAATTGCTATGCATGATTCACCTGCATATTTGAGGATCACGACACTTCTGCACAAAGCGCCCAAACCCAGGCCGCGAAATCACCTGTTTAGGTAGCCATAGATAGGGAATCGATATGCGAGGCTCCAGCGTGGATTTGCGCTTGGGTTGACCATATTTGATCCCGCTCACTATTCAAGTCGATTCTTTTATCCATTTGTTGTGGATTGCGCTTATGGACGAATTTATCGACTCGAATAGTGAGAAGCCGTTAGGTCCATACCTGAGCCATTTTGATTTCTAGAGTCAAGCCTCACTTGTCTCATACGTATGTGTATGGATGGTTGGTATACCTAAAACCAAAATTCATTAGGTATCGCTTGTGGTAAGGTCCTTCCATTTCTATTTAATTTGTCTGCCATCTTCGATTTCGCACAACATGCTGCATTCATTAAATCCGATGGTTGAGTCTAATTCCATTTTATAGTATGGATAGGGTAGAGATGGTCTCTCCAAGTCGGTCCAAGATTTCCGAGATATTCGAATACGAGCGACGTGCCATTTGTCATCGAGCTACCGAGACATTCAACGGATTCAACTCCTTCCGATTTATCCAAGGGAGGGCACTTACTGGACGCAACCTTATCCGAGGGACGAATTGCTTCTACACCAAGTCCGCCGAGCAACTCGAACGCGAACATAAATTCGAGTACGAAAGGGAAAGGATGTGGAACATTTATTTGAGGTTAAGGGACATATTCAGCAGGATAAGAGCAAATCCAGCACCCCCTCCAGAAATTATCGAGATTTCGTCGGATGAAGAAGAGTCTCCCGAAAGCCAGCTGTCCTCTTCCACCCCCATAGACATTTCATCTGATGAAGATGGCGACCCGAGCTAATCGGAGCAAGGACGACGGGCGACGTTCCCCGAAGACCCGACTTGGGGCATCTCCTTAGGTTCTCTAGGGTCGCATTCTGACTGTCTCCTTGTTTAATTATTTATCTAAGTCTTCGAGTCTGTAAGGAGCATCCGCCTGTGGAACTCCCTTCTACCTTTGGTACTTTGGTCTTTGAGTCATTCTTGGGCGTCCTGACATTGGAACGCGACACTGGAATTTCTTTCAACCATTAGGATTTTCTGGTTCAATTGCATGTCTCATACAAATGAAACCATCATTAGAACCCACACTTGACGTTTTCAACGCAAGTCGGAGAATCTAATCCCCGTTTCATGGCGCTGGAGACATGAAAGTGAATTAGTCCATATCTTGCATGAGCATATCATCTGCATCACATCATTAGTTCCGTCTAATTCATTATACACCTTAATGAGACTTGGGTTGGAACCCTCATTCGATATTCCCTTTGATTAAATGAGGGACCCTAACCCTCGTCACATCAAGAGAGAATAATGAGTTAAACGAATCTAATAACCGAGTAATCCATGGTAATTAATTTGGGGACGACATTTTCATATTCTAGACTCGATGGGGAGAGACGACATCCAGATCATGCCCGTCCCATGCAGAGAGTTGCTGATTTGGTGGGGGCACCTCAACGAAACTAATCAGACTTACGTCAAGCAGAGGCTGGGGCACCTTGTCGACCTCCTCAAGGTCAAATATCAACCAGCACTCATACAGGCAGCGGCGCGATTCTGGGACCCAACCACACTGACTTTCAATTTCGAAGGCCTGGAGATCACGCCCACGCTAGAAGAGTACGCGACCGTCATCGGAGTGAAGTTCAGAGACCAGCTAGTCCAGCCTCCTTTGGGCCTCGACCCATCCAAGCTACTCTCCAGATTTCTTCGCCTCAAGATTCCCAAGGTCGAAGAAATCTTCAAGGCTCACTCTAACAGATTCCCCTTTTCGTTCCTGTTCGACAATTACTCCAACCTACCTGTCGATACAGGTCATAGAGCTGGAAAGGTTTTCATCCTAGCCTTCTTAGGGTTCGTCCTATTTCCCACGTCTAAAACCACATTCAACCCTCTCATTGTTCACATAGTCCAGCAGGCATGTGACCAATTAGATTACTCTTACATGATCCTCGCTGAGACCTTCCTCTCCCTGAGCCGCTACAAAACCGCTCTTGAACACTCTAAGTCCGCTCGAAAGACCGCTTTCCAAGCGTCCAACAGCCTTCTCTTCATGTGGCTCACCTCTCATTTCAAAAGCCTCAATCTTCGCGCGGGTTGCAACCGAATCGATGAGGATATCCACCCTATCCAATCCTTTGTCAAATGCCAATCACTCATTACCGATCGTTCTTTCAATGATTGGTACAAATTCCTTGAGAAACTAGAACCTGGACAGCTCCGATGGCGGCTGAGGCGACCGAAGATGACCAGGGCTCGCATTGCTACTGAAGATGGAGGATCGATTCCGCTGTTGGGACTTACCGGAGCCGTATCGTATTACCCGATCAGAGTTGTTAGACAGTTTGGTATGCTGCAGGAAATCCCACCTCAAAGCCCTCCTGATGAGTTCGCCTTTGATGTTCCCCAAGGGCCGATCACCAAAAAGACTAGGGTGCGCCTCCAAGCTATGATTGATGACATTGAGCAAGCGTTGAAAGACTCCCCCCCTCAAGTCGTGGAGTGGCCAGATCAGATGAGCCCCGAGATGGACCTCCATCGGGCTTCTGAGGAATACATCCGAGCTTTCAAAAGGATCCGCCCGACTCCCGTCGAGCCGTATGTCCCAGAGTACGTGTTCCCGTCTATACCAGGAGTGGAACCGTACATACCAGAGGCTGTAGGACCATCCACCTATCCCGAAGACGAAGTGATTTACGGGTGAAGATTGCACTTTCTCGACAGTGCCGAAAGATGACCAACGATGGGCGACCAGACCTGGAGAGCGTGACTTCCCATCGAGTTTAGAATATTAGAGCATTTACATATCGCATCTTAATCAAACTCTTTCGAGAGCCTTTTTAGTTGTAATGAACGCTCTTAATTCATGCATTATCAAGATATCTCTTCAAAATCCCCATCGTAATTAGCATGGATTACTCCCTGCTTAACAGCAGGCTTGTCTGTACGGGCGATGTAAAAAGCCTGGGGCAGGGGAACGTACTTACGGCCCGACTGCTGTCCGCACCGCGACATGCGGATGAGGAGGTCGCATACCATATGATCTGTCTTTCATTTCGACAAACCTAACTTTAGCCTTCTCAAACAGGTGACCTTTGATCACGAGGACTCGAGCTCGAGCCCGCTTGGAAGCCCAAATGGAGCAGGAGCAGGTTGATGCTCGCTTTGGAACTCTGGAAACACGATTGGACCAAATGGCTGAGATGATGGCCGAGATGAAGGCCCTGTTCACTGCAGCTAATGCTAGGCATCCTCCACCGATTGACCTTAACCAAGCCGCAAATCCGTATATCCCCACCGCTTCTGATGCGAGTGGGTCCGCTGGGACAAATCCTGCAACTACTCCCGATCAGGTCCCGACTGTTGAAGTTCCGCCAAGGGTCCCGCCCGTCATAATTGATCTGGAGGAAAAACAAAAGGAGAAGGCTATACCAAAACTCGATGAGGGAGTAAGGAGGATTGCTAAGATTGAGGAGTGTTTAACCAATCAGGGGTTTGAGTTGTCCAAATATGACAAAATGACACCCTTCGCGAAGATTGAGGTCCCGGCGGACTATAAGGAACCAGATTTTTCAAGGAAGTATAACGGGACGGGTTGCCCCAAAACTCACCTGAAGTACTACCTGTATAAGATGGCTAAGTATTCAGACCACGTACCACTCCTTATCAACACTTTCCAAGAGAGCCTGACCGGAGCCGCTTTGTCTTGGTACGTGGAGCTGGATGTTCAGAAGTACGATGACTGGGATGAGTTCGCAGGGGAATTCTTACGTCAATATAAGTTTAACGCGATGACCGCCCCCACGAGGGAGAACCTACTTCGGACCGCCAAGGGGAGAAGCGAAAGCGTTCGCTTATATGCACAGAGATGGAGAGCACTGGCCACCCAAGTCAAACCCTCGATCCCCGAGGAGGAGTTAGTGGATATTTTTCTGAAGGCCTTACCTTACGATTACTTCGACAAACTGAACACCTCTGGGTGTCAGACCTTCGCGCACTTGATCAAAGTGGCAGAGAGACACGAATGGGCAATACGAGAAAGGCGTGTACCAGAAGCAGCTCCTAAGCGACAATTTCCGATAAAGAAAGAGCGCGAGCCAGGTTCTGAAGTGGCCTTCGTCTCTAACCCCCCGAAGCCAAGGAAATTCGAAGATTCGACCCCGACCCGAGGGAACACCTCCTGGGAAAATCAGAGGTATCCTGAGCCTAAGAAGAGGGAGCCTCCCTCATTTACACCACTGCCAATTTTAATGTCAAAATTACTCCCCAAACTCCTGGAAGCGCGATTGCTGGCCAAGAAACCGCCTAGGATGAAGCCACCCAGGTTCCCCGGATTCGATGAAAACCAAGCATGTACATACCACATGGGTGAAAAGGGGCATAACGTAGATAATTGTCGGGCCTTGCAGTATGACGTACAAGCTATCATTGACCATAACCTCCTGGAGTTTGACGGGGCAAGTCCCAATGTTCAGCAGAATCCCCTACCTGAACACACTGTCAACGCCGTATTTGACGTCGATTTGGGGGGTGACTTAGAATTTCTAGTCAATGTACCTAGGATGGAGGCGGTACTAGCCGTAGCTTCGCAATATCCTGGACAGGGCGAAGTCGCGAAGGATAAAAAAGTGGCTTGTTTGACTAAGCTGGCTGACATGGGCGTTATCGCCAAGACCGACAGTCGTAACTTCTCAGGATGCTACACCAGGATTAATTTGGATTCAAACCAATTCTCGCTGAAAGCCACAAGAGGGAAGACCTGGGACATCCCCACGGGGTATTTGATGAACATCGAAGATGCTGGAAAAGCTGAGAAATTGGATGAATATGAGCACAACTTAAAGAAAGCCCGACAGGGTGATAGGAGGTTTGTACGGGAAGCTCTCCAGAGAGGGGAAATAATTGACAAATTGGGGGAAGACAGCGGAGGCTATAACTTCAAGGTGTCGTATTCTATTCCTCCGGGTTTCTTCGACGATCCCAAAGAAGTGATTCCTGATGGCTGGGGAGGTATGGATGATCCCCAAGAATCGAAAACAGCCGATACAACCACTGAAGCAGCCCTCACATGGACCCAGGGAGCGGAAAACGACCGGAGGATGTCTACGCGATTAGCTGAAATGGAGGCACGAATGTCTGACCTGGTAGACATACTGACTTCTTTGGTTCAACAAGTAGCAGCCGAGGGATCTAAAGAGAATACCGTTACGCTAATGGAGCACCGGGAAGAGATAGACATGTGGGGTTGTAAGCTCAACGTCTTAGAAGAACGACACTACGAGCTAGCTGATGGTCTCGCTCAGTTAGAAGCCCTGACGAACTCCCTATATCTCCGAGCCGAAGCTTCCTCAACAAGGCATGTCGACAATTTCGCCTTCCGTCGGACCTATAACGGGGAAGGATGCCCGAGGGCGCACGTCTCGTCTTACCTGAAAGCGGTTTCTAGGCTTGACAAGGATGGGGATACGCTTATTCGAAACTTCGAATTAAGCTTGGAAGGGCCAGCTCTCACTTGGTTCCGCACGCTGGATTGGTGTGGCCTTAGCACATGGAACGACTTCATAACCCAATTCCTTGAGCGCTTTGACGTTAATCAACCACTTTGTTTCAGCCGCAGAGACCTAACCCTCATGGAGAAAAGAAAGGGTGAAGATATTCAATCGTACGCATTTAGATGGAGAAAGGTTGCAGCGAAGGTATATCCTCCCTTGACTGAGGAGGAGTTGATTGAATTCTTCATGAAAACTATGCCTTGTAAAACTGCGACATCCATGGGATCCTACTGGTATCGTTCCTTTGCCCATCTGGTGGACGAGTTGGAAAAAGTCGAATGGGCCCAACAACAAGATCAGGCCCGAGGATCGAAGGTCGCTAGAACGGAAAGCGCCATCCAGTTCGTAAAGAGGATGAATGAAGAATTTCAACTCTCCAAATCTGAACCCAGATCAATTGAAACATGCCCCCTAGTCCAAGAGGTGGGTATAACTCTGAAGAACTTTACCTGGACGGGTCCATCTGTGTATTGGAAAGGGCAGGCCCGCTCGTAATTAATTTCGCTGAGTTTGACGCGGCACCCGAGGACGACAATGAGACGACGGAGGAGGCCGACGAATCCCCCAACATCGAAATTACCAAGGACAATCCTTTGGTAATCGTCCTCCCCGCAATGGAACCCTATAACTCTAAAGCAGCCCATTGGAATTATGGCACTGGCGATGTGGACGCTATCACCCGCTCCGGAAGGTGCTTTATTCACAAGGAGGATGTTGCAGAGAAGAAAGGAGTAACTGAAGAGGACGCCAGGCAGGTCTTATCCCTCGTCCGGACCAGCGAATTTGAGGTAGTCGAGCAGCTGAGGAAGATGCCCGCTCAAATTTCACTCCTAGACCTCTTCAAGACCTCTGAAAAGCACCGCGACGCTCTTCTAAAGGTACTTAATGAGGCACATGTGCCTGAGACCATCAATGAGACTCAATTGAAAGATTTCGTGGGTGCCATCCTTCTGAAGGATCAAGTGTCCTTCTCAGACGAAGATTTCACGACGGAAGGCAGAAATCATAACAAGGCACTATACATATCCGTAACCTGTCATGGCAAGCGGGTATCGCGCGTGTTAGTGGACAATGGGTCGGCATTTAACATATGCCCTATGGCCACGCTTAGAGGGTTGGGAGTAAAGGAAGATTCGATCAAGGCGTCGAAGTCCACCATTCGAGCGTTTGATGGGGCAAAAAGCGAAGTGATTGGAGAGATCGAGCTAACTGTCATCGTGGGCCCAACCGAATTCTCAATCAACTTCCAGGTTATGGATATTTCGGCGTCGTTCGGAATGTTACTAGGAAGGCCTTGGATCCATACAGCGGGAGCCGTCCCGTCCAGCTTACATCAGAAGGTCAGAATGGTGATTAACGACAAGCTAGTCACCGTGCACTCGGAGGCTGATTACATGACAGGCCAGGTAAACACCATTCCTAGAGTAGAGCCGGCTACTGAAGAAGAATCGGGCTTTCATGCCTTAGAAAGAATGTACATCATGCACATGCCGGCGGGCATAGTTACCAGGGTACCGAATTACTCTAAACCATCAATCATGGCGGGCACGATACTAAGTCAACATGGATTCATCCCTAGATTGGGGCTGGGCAAGCGGCATCAAGGGATCCGTGAACCAATCACCTTGGCTACAGTTCAGAGTCGGAATGGATTGGGTTTTAAAAGGGAGCAAAGGGGCAAGCCCGACAGTTATAGGCACGGTCGGAGTCGTGGCGGACGGTTCTTGGGATCGAACGCCTGGAAGGGCAAAGGAAAGATGTTCGAAACTCCCCTAAGTCGGTTCTTCGATGAAGCGTCTAAGTGGCTGGAAGACGAGGAAATAGATACCACGGAGGAAGAGTCCGATTTGTTCAAGCTGTTCTTGGAGGACTCCGTCAACGTCATCATCGAATCATTCGACGGCAACGCTCCTACCTTTGAGTAAAAAGATTTCTGCCTCTCTTCGACGCATCTAAATCCACATTAGATGCCTCGAGCTTTCACCTATGTCTTACGTTTTAGTATTATTGCAAAAAAAAAAAATATCAAAAAAAAAATCAAATCAAAAAAAAAATCAAATATAAAAAAAAAATCAAAAAAAAAAATCAATCAAAAAATGTGGACGTGTGGGGGCCACAAATCGGTCGATGATGATCCGAATGAGAGAAAAGAAATGGTCCAAAGAAAATAAGAGATGAAATGAAAAGAGAAGAAGAGCCCTGAGACCTGATTTCCCACACGTCTCCTAGTTTCTAAAATTTTGGGATGGCAAGGATGTCCAATGATATGAGGACTAGCCCACATCTCACGTTTCCAGTTTTAATCCTTTATCTTAAAACATCACCCAAAGAAATGCACCGTGCATGGATTTTTCCTTATATGTCAACTAACCATCCTGGTGACATTTCAGGCATGCCATTCCAAGCATACATAGCAGGTTATTACGTGGCTCGGGTTCTCGAGAGGGAGCTACCCTCCAAATCGAAGAAGAGGATGAAGAGCAGAATCTGGGAGAGGTAAAGTATAGCTGGGATCGCCATGAAGAGTCCAAACCACCCGTCGCCGAGGGTACCGTTTCAGTGAACATAGGGACCTCAGAGGATGTCAGGGAGGTGAAAATCGGTGAAAGTCTATCATCGACAGAGGCGTTTAGGATAATTGAACTCCTCAGAGAGTATCAGGACATTTTCGCCTGGTCATATGCGGACATGCCGGGATTGGACGCCAGTATTGTGGAACATAGGCTACCGACCGATCCTAGTATTCCTCCTAAAAAGCAGAAACTTAAGAGGACGAAACCCGAGCTGGCAAAGAAAATTGAAGAAGAAGTAATGAAGTTCCTTAAGGTGGGGTTCATTGAAGTAATTGCATATCCAGAATGGATCGCCAATATCGTCCCTGTCATGAAAAAGGACGGGAGAGTTCGAGCCTGTGTAGACTACCGGGATTTGAACAGGGCTAGTCCCAAAGACGACTTCCCATTGCCACATATCGATGTCCTGGTCGATAGTACGGCAGGATTTGAACGGTTCTCTTTTATGGATGGGTTCTCTGGCTACAACCAAATCCGTATGAGGGAGGAGGATAAAGCCAAGACATCATTCATCACGCCCTGGGGCACTTTCTGTTACAAAGTCATGCCGTTTGGCCTAAAGAATGCTAGGGCAACCTATCAGAGGGCGATGGTTACCCTTTTTCACGACATGATGCATAAAGAGATAGAGGTGTATGTGGACGACATGATAGCGAAGTCCAGATGTGGTGAGGAGCATACCGCAGTGTTGAGGAAATTGTTCGAACGACTTAGGAAGTATCAAGTGAGGCTGAACCCCACGAAGTGTGTATTTGGGGCAAGATCCGGCAAGTTGCTGGGGTTTGTAGTTAGCAATCGTGGCATCGAGATTGACCCCACCAAGGTCCAAGCCATTCTTAATCTTGGGACCCCCTCAACAGTTAAGGAGGTGAGGAGCCTTTTAGGCAGATTGAACTACATCGCCCGCTTTATATCCCAGCTTTCGGAAACAGCCAAGCCGTTCTTTAAGCTCCTGAAGAAAAACGCTAGAATCAAATGGGACCAAGAATGCCAACAAGCGTTTGACATGATTAAAGAATATCTGATTAATCCGCCGATATTGGTGCCTCCGATTCCTAGTGTTCCTCTGACCCTCTACCTCACTATTCATAATGAGTCCTTGGGGGCTTTACTCGCTCAGACGAATCCTGAAGATGGCAAAGAACGAGCGATTTATTATTTAAGCAAGAAGTTCACCGCGTCAGAGGCAAAATACCAGGAGATAGAGAAAACGTGCGTCGCGCTAATCTGGGTACTCCGTAGGTTGAGGCAGTACACTCTCCACCATACTATCCAGTTAGTCACGGAGAATGATCCGATCAAATACCTGCTAGAGAAGCCGTCATTGGTGGGAAAATTGGCCAAATGGCAGGTACTCTTGTCCGAATTTGACACAAGGAACTCGAATCAGAAGTCAGTGAAAGGGCGAGCCATCGCCGATATGTTAGCAGAGAGTTCATGAGGTCATGACACCCCCGACGGAGAAGAGAAAGCCGAGGGTCATATTCTGACACTCTCAGATGACAAGTGGACTATGTATTTCGATGGCGCGGTCAATTTAGCCGGGGCAGGTACTGGGGCAATCTTAATATCTCCAGATGGCCAACACTACCCTGTAGCCGCGAAGTTGACATTCCGGTGCACTAATAATGTGGCGGAATATGAAGCTTGTATCTTGGGGCTACAGTTGGCCCTCAACATGAGGATACGGAAGCTACAGGTGTATGGTGATTCGATGCTAATCATCCTGCAGACCCAAGGCGAATGGAAAACGAGAGATCCTAAGCTTGTCCCATACCATAAATTCTTGGAGGAAATGACTGAAGAATTCGAAGTTATCAATTTCGAGTATCTGCCGAGGACGCAGAATCACTTCGCTGATGCGCTAGCTACCTTGTCTTCCATGCTTCAAGTAACGAACGGTATGGATATCGAGCCGCTAAAGATTGGCGTCACCCAAGAGCCGGTGCATTGCATGGTGGTTGAAGAGGGGTTCGACGATCAGCCTTGGTATCATGACATTAAAAATTACCTGGCGAAAGGGGAATTTCCTCCAGGTGCCCAAGCAGGAGATAGAAAGTACATAGCAAAGATGGCCGGCAAGTTCTTTCTCAGCGGCCAAATTCTTTACAAGAGGTCTTATGACTCAGTGCTCCTTAGATGCGTGGACGCCAATGAAGCCAAGTCACTTATGAGCGAGATACACGAGGGAGAATGTGGTCCCCACATGAATGGCCATCTCCTTGCCAAGAAAATCATGAGGCTAGGGTATTACTGGTTGACCTTGGAATCGGATTGTAACCAGCACGCGAAGTCGTGTCATCAATGCCAGGTGTATGGAGATAGAATCAACGTGCCTCCAACTGAGCTGCACCAGATGTCCGAAGCTTGGCCCTTCTCGATGTGGGGCATAGACATGATCGGGCCAATTAACCCCAAGGCTTCGAATGGGCACCGGTTCATACTAGTGGCGATAGACTACTTCACCAAGTGGATAGAGGCATCTTCCTACATTAATGTGACCGCGAAGAACGTGGCTAAGTTCATAAGGCGAGATATCATTTCGAGGTACGGGACCCCTCAAGCCATCGTGACGGATAATGGCTCGAATCTGAACAATGAGACGGTGGATAACCTCTTGAATAGCTTCAACGTTCGTCATCTCAATTCATCGCCTTACCAACCCCAAATGAACGGAGCTGTGGAGGCGGCAAATAAGAATATCAAGAAGATCCTAGCTAAGACCGCAGAGAACTACCGGGATTGGCATGAGAGGCTACCCTACGTGCTGATGGCGTACCGAACCTCGATTCGGACTTCTACCGGGGCAACGCCTTATTCGCTGGTGTACAGCATGGAAGCAGTCCTACCAGTTGAAACAGAAATTCCATCACTGAGGATCCTATCTCAAGTCGAGCTTAGTGAAGCCGAATGGGTCCAGTAGAGACATGAACAACTGAACTTGATAGACGAGAAGCGTCTAAAGGCGATTTGCCATGGCCAAGCATACCAGAAGAGAGTCGCCAGGTCATTCAATCGAAAAGTTCGACCAAGAATGTTCGAAGCTGACGACCTTGTCGTCAGGAAGACCCTCCCGAACGTGTCACACCCTGGGGGCAAGTTCACCCCGAATTATGAGGGACCGTATGTGATTAGGAAGGTTTTACCTGGAGGAGCCTTAATCCTTGTAAACATGGACGGAGAGGAGTTGGGACATCCTGTAAACGCCGATGCGATCAAGAAGTATTATCCATGATTGAATCGGAAGCCCCAAGCGGCACCATTCTCTCAAAGAACCCGAGTCACCGCATACATCTCATGCATACATACATGCACATATGCATTTCTGTGCAGGAGATCTCCAGGAGAGATGATCAGCCGGAGAGACGCCCCCGATCGGGACGAGACGCGTCAGAAAATCACACGAAGGAGAATCGGTTGTAACCCGAACCCTTTCAGATTTGAGTAACCATTGATGCTGTCATTTTCATTTTTACAGGTACTTCCACGACCGCCGGAGCGGGCGTCAGTCGAAACAGAGTGCCTCGTCCACAAAGACAGGACAAAAACAAAAAAATGAAAATCCCCCCAAACCCTTTCGAGACTTCTTCGAAGATGGTGTCTGCGTCCATGTAAAAAAAATGCATGCGAAATTCTTGAAATCTTTTCATCTGCACTCACATTAAATAAGCTTTTGGAATCATCCCAACACATGCATTGGAATATGCATGTTGCATCAAGGATCCAAGTAGGGGACGTTTTGGATAAAAGAAATGGATTCTCAAAAGGGAATGTTTAAGGCTGTCAAAAGGAGTATCTCAGACGATGAGAGGCAACCCATGCCCAAACACGTCCCTACAAACACTTGAGTGATGAGTGAAGTAAGAATTAGCGTAGGAACCGTGTTCACGGATGTAGGGATCATTCGCAGTGGTTACCTAGATTGAAAAGACGGGGGGCATTCTTTTCTTTATCCCAAACACCGCAGGTCAACCATTGTTAACCAATTTGAGCGGAGGCTTCAATTCTATAACCCTGTCAAGAACCACCCATGTTGGGGCCAATCAGAAGGAATTCCAGCGGCGGTATGAGGTAAATGGTTAGAAATCTTTTTGCTCGAACCAACATCAATCTGCGAGTGTTTCTTTACATTCAAACTCGTACTGTGATTCAAGTGCTTTAGGACGACGAAAAGCGGTCGCTTCTCTATCCTACACACACTCATCCTTTGCGCAGCCCCATTGAGCCTGCATATCCGTTTCGTTAACCCCGTTGGTGATCATTGCCCATTCCAAGATGAAGATGGCGCCACCTCAAATCGGGAGAACTTAAAAGAGCTGAGTCTATAGACAAGGCATAAATCAACCTTTCAATGTGCTAAGATTTTGTTCGCATGTGTGTCTAGCATGATCTAAAAAAAATCTGGCCCAAAAAGAAAAAAAAAGGGGGGGGGGCAGTCACGGGCATCAAAAAGCAAAGTGCCTGGTAAAAGCAAGGCCAACGCCCATTCAAATTCTTGTGTATTTATAAATCACCCAAAGGATTCCAGAATATCCAAATATTAATCCACAGTGGAATCTACTTGTAAAGGAAAATGCCCATGGGAATCAAGTCATGAAGTTATCTCCCAGCCGAGGCACGTCCAGGTGACGACTACACCATCCTTGAACAACGAAGGTGCTTTCTGAAGATCAATCCAAGGGTCAGGATCGGTGGTAAATCTGCAATGATCACCAACATCAAACCCCCCTTTCATATATTCTGAGCCAAAAACAGGCCTTTCTCAGTCCCCAATCCTCACCTACGTTACAACCCTTGAAAGTCTTTTTCGACTAAGGCACTTGAGTTAACGTAGAGTTTAAATGATTTTAAGCATCGCTCGAAGAGGTACGAGCAAGACTATTTCTCTCTCATTTTTGCAGGGTTCTTGACTTGTAAACCCGAAGCAGATGATGAGGATTTTCAATTCATTGGCCTCGACTTGACCACGAGTCCCCTTTGAAAACCATTGACCGAACCCAACATTACGGTCCTTTAAAAGCCCCTTTTGATCAATCAAGGGTATACACTGCGAATAGTTTCGAAACCTTGAACATAGGTTCGAGAGAGAATTTGAGTGTCTCAAAAAGGACATGAAGCGAAAAGAAACCTCCTGAAAAATGGTGAGGAGCCCTCTTTGATGAACATACTCCAATTGGCATTTTAACCAAACCATTTTGCTTATCTCAGATCATTAGATCCAAAACCCTCCCTAAAAGGATCTTTGATTGTCACATCGGGATGCAAGATGTTTTGGATGATCTCCTACATCATTAGTATACCCTGATAAATTTTTTGGCTGAATGAAATTTTTAACAACATTAAGAATAAAAAAAATCCCTCTGCTTGTCATGGAATCCTCAGTCAAAACAAAAAATCCCTCTGCTTGTTAAGGAAACCCTATTTCAAAACAAAAAATCCCTCTGCTTGTCATGGAATCCTCAGTCAAAACAAAAATCCCTCTGCTTGTCAAGGAAACCCTATTTCAAAACAAGGAAAAATCCCTCTGCTTGTCATGGAATCCTCAGTCAAAACAAAAATCCCTCTGCTTGTCAAGGAAACCCTATTTCAAAAAAATAAAAAAATCCCTCTGCTTGTCAAGGAAACCCTATTTCAAAAAAAAATGAAAAATCCCTCTGCTTGTCATGGAATCCTCAGTCAAAACAAAAAAATCCCTCTACTTGTCAAGGAAATCCTTTTCAAAACACAAAAATCCCCTCTGACTTGGAGAACCCTCGTCATGGAAAACCCTTTCAAAAACAAAAAATCTCATCAGACGTGGAGAACCCTCGTCCCAAGAACACTTTTCAAAGGAAAAACTCAAGGAAAATTTAAGAAGTCCCCTCTGACCTCGCTAGTCAGCGTCATGGGATCCCCTAAAGCAAATAGGTGCTTAGAAGCCGACCCAAGACTGGAGCTCAAAAGGCTCGCTTGCCGCTTCAAAAGCACGATGACCTAGATAAATCTCTCTGTAAGTGTTCACAGGTTGGTAGCCGCGGATCTGTCATCTTCCGGACCGGATCGCCAATTTTCAGCTACAGAAGAATTCTTCCACCCCAAATCTCACCAAACAGGGATCTACGACAGAGGTGTCTCAAAGCACAGTTCAAGATCGGAGCCCGTAACGCTCTCGACTTGCCGCCTAGAGATACGGTGATCGCCTTTTCCGCGAAGCACGCGCCGGATAGCCATGACTCGAAGCTCTCACCCTTCGGAATGGATTGCAGCCGGTAGCCGCGGAAAAGACTTTGAAAATCCTGGTATAGCGGACCAGAAGCTACAAAGGGAGGAATAAAACCTGGTATAGCGAGTCAGAAGCTACGAAGGTAAAACAAAAAAACAAAAACAAAAAAAAAACAAAAACAAAAAACAAAAAAACAAAAAACCAACAAAAACAAAACAAAACAAAAAAAGGGGGAAGCCGAGCCCGCGATTTCAACGCCCCAGGAGCATAACGACGAACTCTCATATCCCACGAGCACAGCAGCGGACAGGTAGGTAAGCTCCAGGTAAACTTCCCCCTCCCCGGCCCACGTTCAAATAGTTAAAGCGAACCGGGGACGAATTTGAGCTTTCGCCGATGGGTTTCTTAGAGTCGAATGTCATGGCCTTTCTTTTTCCCCAGTCGAGTCGGTTAAGACTCATGTGTCATTTTTGTCTTTGAAAGCGACCTCTAACGAGCTCACTCTCAAAGAGGGGCAGCTGTTGACACCTGATTTTTAATCACCTTTTATTTTGATTTTACTTCTTAAAATTAATTAAAAATAACAAAAAAGTCATAAAATTACAAAATCAACTTTGGAAGCCTTGGCCCAGCCCTAGGAACCAATTTTGAACAAAAAATATTTTTCGAAATTTTAATATTTTTTCGAATTTATTTAATTATAAAAATAACCAAAAAATCATAAAAAATACCATTCGTGGTCAGAAAAATACACAAAAATAGAAAATAATTTTATTTTAATTTCCTCTTCAGGTTGGTCTTTATAAATCTCAAAAATTCGACTTGGGTCATTATGTTCCTTCACAAACATAAACCCGAATCGACCATAAAAATTACCTTTTGAGTCCCCTAATTTTTAATTTCCACTTTTAATAAGCCATCACATTATAATCTAGAGCCTTGAAGTGCTATTGGGTCAATTAGGCCTTCAATTTGATCAATTTGGACGAAAAGGACCTAATTGCACAAATTTCTTTGCGATTTAGTCCCCGGTTTCGCGGATCCTAAAATTAAATTCTCTCTAGGGACACCCATGAAAATAAAATACCCCTACCCTATAGTTTTCATCATGCCGAATTCATTGGTGGCCTCAATTTGAATTGATTTGATCATTTAAGCCTCCGATTTGGCGAAAATCGATTTCGGATCCTAGGCACGATTTGGGGTTTTCATCAAATTCCAATTCAATTGTTCGTGATAATACTCATATTAAATGGAAAACGTGCCGAGGAGTCCGATTTTGGGGTCAATTTCACGAAAAAAGATCAATTGCGGGCTCAATTGGGCGAAAAATGCGCGGTCGGATCGGTCGGGTCGGACCCGACCCGACCCGACCGAACCGGGTCTGCAACCAAAGTTGCAGACCTGGTATTTCCGCGTACAGGTGCTTTTTCAGAGCAGGACGAGGTGCGTGATCGTCCTCGGAGGTCGTCCACGGCTCGGGCTATAAGGGTCGAAGAGAGAGAGAGAGAAAGAGGGGGGTGTGGAGCTCACGGTTTTTCAGAAAAATAGAGAGGGAGGGCGAGATCCGGCAAGAAGCGAGAGAGACCGAGCGTTTGTCGAAGGTCTCCTAAGCCCCAGGAAACCGGAGCATCGCCGCCAAAGCCCCGAGCCGCCGGCGAGCCAACCCGAAGGTCGGTAGTCCCCATGTTTTATTGCCCTGTTTTTTTAGTTTACTGTGAGTTTCGGCCCGAGTCCGTTCTCGACCGAATCGGTCCAAACCAAATGCATACCGACGTCCTTTGGCACTCCTATGTTGATGTCTGAGTGTTGCCTTGCCTCGGTTTCGCGCGAAATGTCCATAGATCTAGCATAAATGTTAGTTTTCGCACGCCCGCCAACCGTTCGACAAAATGCCCGCCGGTTGTTTTCTAGGCACAATGGCCACGGCCGAGTCTCGTTTGAGCGTGTTTCGACACATTCTTGCTCTTAAGGTGTTCTAGAATCATTGCTAAGCCTTGTATGCTCTTTGTCTTGCATCGATTGGCGCCGAAAACGGCGGTTGGAGCTCCCCGAGCCCAAACCCGAGCCGGGGGCTCGGTCCGGCGAAACCGGCGGCCACCGAGGTCCAAGCGACCTCAGGTAAGTCGCTAAACACCCTTTGAATACTATGTGAACGGCTGAAAATGAGTTTGAAACAAAAAAATTTTTCCAGAAAACGCCTCGCCGGAACCGAATCGGTGGGGGCTCGTTTTGCCTATTTCCGGCGACTTAGTGGCTATGAATCTTGATGTATGTTGGTGTGGCTTGCTTAAGGAGTTGAATGCCGCGAAAATGAGCGAAAAACATGCAGGTTCGGGCTCGGTCCCGATTTTCCGGCGAGGATTCCGGCCGACTTGCCGGAAAAATCACTGTTCCGGCAAGTCGCCGGTCATCCTCTCCGGCGGACCATTGACCAGTCAACTATCGTTGACTGGTCAAAGGTGACGTGGCGCCACGTAGGCGGCCACATCAGCCGCGGCGGGTCCACGGCGGCCAAAAAAGAAGAAGAAGAAGAAAGCCCTAGATCGGATGGTGGGCGATGTGCCACGTGTCGCGATCTAGGAATTTTCAAAAATAAATAAATGATTTTATAATAATAAATAATATTTTTGGAAATTTAAAAAAAAAAAAATTGATCGGACGGTCGTGGGAGCGCCACTTGTCGCGATCCGTTGCTTTCAAAAAAACCTAGATCGGACGGTCGTGGATGCGCCACGTGTCGCGATCTGATGGCTCAAAGCCAAATAGATTGGACGGATGGGATTGCGCCACGTGTCGCGATCCGACCTTTTTTCAAAATTAAATTAATCCGATGGCTAGGATAGTGCCACGTGGCAAGGCGGGGACCGTCCGATTGGTTTTAATTTTCAAAAATTCGGATAAATTAGAAAATGGTTTTAAAATAATAATAAAAATAAAAAAAAAATTGAAAAAAACCAAAAACGGCGTCGTTTAGACCGGCTCCGACCCGTAGGGTCGGGCCGGGCGCCCGAGAGGCGCGGGCCGGGTTTGACCCGGTCCGGAAAATATTTTTTTAATATAATATAATAAAAAATATTCAAAAAAAATTATAAAAAATCCGAAAATTCATAATTAATAGAAAATCATTAAAAAAAATTAATTAAAAAAAATTAAAAAAAATTCGAAAAAATTCTAAAAAAATTTCAGAAAATAGGAAATGGTCACAATCAACTGGCCATGACCTATTTCAGGTCTTCCAAACCCTAATTCTTAAAAAATGACGATTTTGCCCTTTAGGCAAATCGTATCCGAAAATTTAGGAAATTCAGAAAATTTCAAAAAAATCCCAGAAGATAGGAAATGGTCACAATCAACTGGCCATGATCTATTTCTGGTCTTTTGAGTCCTGATCCTTTCAAAAAATGACGATTTTGCCCTTTGGGCAAATCGTCTCCCAAAAATTCCAAGGAAATTCCAAAAATTTCAAAAAATAGGAAATGGCCACAGTCAACTGGCCATAACCTGTTTTGAGTCTTCCAAACCCCAATCTTTCCAAAAATGACGGTTTTGCCCTTTAGGCAAATCATCTCTCAAAAATCAAAGAAATTAAGAAAATTCCCGAAAAATTATAGAAAATAGGAAATGGTCGCCATCAACTGGCCATGACCTATTTTGGGTCTTTTGAAACCCGACCCCTGGCCATGACCTATTTCAGGTCTTCCAAACCCTAATTCTTCAAAAATGACGATTTTGCCCTTTAGGCAAATCGTCTCCAAAAAATTAAGGAAATTCAGAAAATTTCAAAAAAATCCCAGAAGATAGGAAATGGCCACAATCAACTGGCCATGATCTATTTCTGGTCTTTTGAGTCCTAATCCTTTCAAAAAATGACGATTCTGCCCTTTTGGCATATCATTCCTCAAGAAACCCTGAAAATTCCAAAAAAAAATCCAGAAAATGGAAAATGACCACAACCAACTGGTCAAGACCTATCTTTGGTCTTTCGAATCCCGATCTTTTCAAAAATGGCCATTTTGCCCCTTTAAGAAAATCGTTTCTCGAGAAATCCCGAAAAATTCAAGAAAAAAATCTCCAAAATAGGAAATGGCCAAGATCAACTGGCCATGACCTATTTTGTTTATTTCAACTCTAAAACCTCCCTAAAATTGACGATTTCGCCCTTCGAGCAAATCGTCCCCAAATCTTCCCAATCTACCCTTGGTCCTAAATCACACATTCCCTAAGCCCTTAAGGCTATACTAGGAGGCCATTGATTTGAATTGATGTGCATTGACGTGGTTCATTTATGCACTTGATTGCGCTTTCCTTATATTGATTGTGATTTGATAGGACTAGTCTTCCAATCTGCATGAAACCCCTTTGATCAGACTTACCTCACCCAAAAATTGCGCCTGTATGAAATCTTAGTTAGGAAAATCACTCGCGTTAGGTACCGAAAGGGCGTTGGTAATGACACCAACGTAACCAAGTCCCCGAACCCAAAATCTCTGGTTCCGCAAAACTGATCAATCTCTCCCAATCGATTAGTGAGGTTTCCGGTCCACCTTCCAAGAAGGACCGGTGGCGACTCCAAATGCATGCACACATAGCACATGCCACCACGACTACACCAAGGTCGAATGCGATCGACTCTTATCGTCGAAACCCCCGCATAAAAATTTACTCCCGTCGAGAAAGCCCGCGATCCAAATTTCAGAGTGGGAGGGCCCGATTCGACAATCCATTAGCCCGTTCGCGTAAAAGAAAATTTCGCGAGGTCGCGACATCCATCTCTGCAAGGATCAAAACACCTCTTGGGAGCAATTTTTTCACGACATATGGATCGCCATAGTTCGGAGCGAACTTCCCTTTTGGCAACGGAACAATAGGCAATAGTTTTCGCAAAACAAGATCTCCTACTTGAAAATGTCGAGGCTGGACTTTCTTGTTAAAGGATTTAGCAACCCTCTGCTGGTAGCACTGGCCATGGCATAAAGCTTTAAGCCGCTTTTCATCGATCAGGTTCAACTGGTCCATCTTTTGTTGGATCCAATCGGCCTCGGTCAGCTTAACTTGAGATAGTATACGCAAGGAAGGGATTTCCACCTCAACCGGTAGCACTGCTTCCATTCCATATACAAGAGAATATGGGGTTGCCCCGGTAGATGTTCGGATTGAAGTCCGATAGGCCATAAGTGTAAAAGGTAACCTCTCATGCCAATCTCGATAGTTCTCGGCAGTTTTGGCTAAGATTTTCTTGATGTTCTTGTTGGCTGCTTCCACTGCTCCGTTCATCTGGGGACGGTACGGGGAAGAGTTCAAATGCTTGATCTTAAATTTCCCGAACAAATCACCGATCAACTTGTTGTTCAAGTTCGAGCCGTTGTCGGTGATTATGACTTCAGGTGAACCATATCGAGCTATGATGTCTCGACTAATGACTTTCACGACGTTTCGTGCCGTGACTGCCAAGTACGATGCTGGTTCAATCCATTTGGAAAAATAGTCGATGGTGACTAGGATGAAACGATGTCCATTGGATGCTTTTGGGTTAATTGGACCAATCACATCAATACCCCACATAGAGAAAGGCCACGGTTCAGATAATTGGTGCAGCTTGTTCGGAGGAACATTGATCTTATCACCATAAATCTGACACTTATGACAGCTTCGAACATCCTGAATACAATCGCTTTCCAGAGTGAGCCAATAATATCCCAGCCTCATGATCTTCTTAGCAAGCATGTGACCGTTCATATGTGGGCCGCATATCCCTTCATGTACTTCCATCATCAAACTGATAGCTTTAGTAGAATCAATTCACCTCAAAAGAACTAAATCAAATGATCTTTTGTAAGGATTTTCACCGCTAAGAAAGAATTTCGAGGCCATCTTCCTTATGTACTTCTGATCTGACGCAGTACTCTTCTCAGGGATTTTTTTTCTCTTGAATGTAAGCCTTGATATCGTGATACCAAGGCTTGCCATCGGGTTCATCGGCTATGGCCATGCAATAAGCCGGCTTTCTTAATACTTCGATCTTCAATGGCTCGACTTCAAGCCCATCAGTAACTCGTAACATTGAAGATAAGGTAGCCAATGCATCAATGAACTAATTGTGAGTTCTGGATAAATACTCAAATGAAATATTGTCAAATTCTTCCACCAACTCATGGTAGGGCAGCAGTTTAGCATCCCGTGTTTTCCATTTTTCGACCATTTGAAGGATGATTAGGGCCGAGTCTCCAAACACCTTGAGCCGGGTTACACCAATTTCGATTGCGGCTTGCAGGCCCAGAATGCATGCTTCGTATTCTACAATATTATTAGTGCAAGGGAAGACCAACTTTGCTGCTATTGGATAGTGTTGACCGCCTGGAGATATCAGGACTGCCCATGTTCCTGATCCAGATAAATTCATGGCTCCGTCAAAATACATGATCCAGAAATAATCGTCCGCCGTCATGACTTGATTTTCAGGTTGGTAAAGATATTCATCTTCCCAAGGATTTTCTGCCAGGACATCAGCTATAGCTCGACCTTTTACTGACTTTTGGGACAGATACTGCACATCAAACTCAGAAATGAGGATATGCCGTTTAGCAAGCTTGCCGACCAAGGCAGGTTGATTCAACAAGTACTTGATGGGATTGCATTCCGTTACCAAAAGAATTGGTAATGCAAAGTGTATTGTCGCAGTCGATGTAGCACTCAAACCAGACCCGCACAAGTCTTCTCGGCTTCAGAGTAGTTCATTTCAGAAGCTGTAAACTTCTTGCTCAGATAGTAAATGGCTCGTTATTTCCCGTCATCTCGTTTTATCTGTGCTAGCATAGCTCCCAAGGATTCGCTGTGGATCGTGAGATAGAGGACCAAGGGTTGTCTTGGTACTGACGGAACAAGCATTGGCGGATTCATGAGGTGTTGTTTTATCTTTTCAAAGGCTTTATCACAATCATCATCCCATCCAACCAATGCATTCTTTTTTAACAACCTGAAGAAAGGTTTAGCGGTTTCTGATAACTGAGAGATGAATCGGGCAATATAATTTAACCTGCCCATGAGGCTTCGAACTTCCTTGACTGTCTTTGGCGGCTTGAGTTCACATATGGCTTTTACTTTAGACGGGTCTATCTCAATGCCCTTGTTACTGACAATGAACTCGAGCAATTTACCCGAGCTGGCGCCGAAAATACATTTGGCTAGATTGAGGCGTAGCTTGAACTTCGGGAGTCTGTCGAACAGCTTTGTCAAGGTTTCAACATGATCCTCTCCACGTTTCGTCTTCGCAATCATATCATCGACGTAGACTTCGATCTCATTGTGCATCATGTCATGGAATAAAGTAATCATGGCCCGCTGATAGGTCGCGCCAGCATTCCTAAGACCGAAAGGCATTACCTTGTAATGAAACATCCCCCACGGAGTGGTGAACGTGGTCTTCAGTTTGTCATCCACATTCATCAGAATTTGATTATAGCCTGAGAAACCATCCATGAATGAAAACATTTCGAATCCAGCCGTGCTATCTACGAGCACGTCAATGTGTGGGAGCGGGAAATCATCTTTAGGACTAGCCTTGTTTAGATCACGGTAGTCGACACAAACTAGAAATCGTCCGTCTTTCTTCAGCACTGGGACAACATTAGCTACCCAGTCAGAGTATTGGGTAGCCTTAATAAATCCGACGTCGAGGAGCTTCATGACCTCTTCTTTGATTTTCTTCGCTAGCTCTGGCCTAGCCCTTCATGTACCCTGTACTACTGTCTTGACTGAGGGGTCGGTCGGTAAGCAATGTTCGACGATTGATCGATCAAGACCCGACATATCTGCATAGGACCAGGCGAAGACATCCTGGTAATCTTTCAAGAGTTTGGTAAGACGTTTCGCCATTTCAGTAGATAGATTCGCTCTGATTTTCACTTCTCTTGGATTTTCTTCATTGCCTAAATTGATTGATATCGTCTCATTGCCAGTCAGAGGCTTAATCATCTCATGCTGTTCAAAGTCTTCACTTATTTCTTCATAATCAGGAGTGAATTTGTCCAAGTCATATATTCCAGAATCCAATGGATCACCCTCATCATATTTGCCCCTGAAACATAGAATGGCAAAGTCAGAGAAACAAACAGGGTTTAAAAAATGCATGCTTTGCAACTTTCGAAATCCAATGTGTCGTTTTCGAAAACTTTGATTTTGATTTTTTTAAAGACTGCGAGACAAGAAATCTTGAAGAGGCCCAACCCTCAGTTTCTTACCATGGATGACAAATTAGTTCGATCATAGGTCATCGTCATCGGGTCGGTTTGGGATACTTCGTCAAGGTTTCAAAAACTTTTAGTGAAGGACATTTGTAATTTCATTGATATAAAATCAATTCATTACATCTTATTGAATGGGAATGCAACATTAAACTGAAACGAAAGCCTAAAATGCGAGATGAATTGAAAAAGATCTTAATACGTCCTGGAAACTGAAGGAAAGCGGAAAGATCCCGCGCAGGGGATCACAAAAATCTTGGAAGTGTTACTCTGATCCCTCCATTGGATCATCGATCACGGCTTTAACAGAAGGGTTAGGGGAATCAGACGCCATATAAAGCTCATCTTCAAATAATTTATCGTCATGTACGGGATTTTCAGATATGGCTCCGATAATGAGGTCATCAAAACAACCAATGAGATCTAGGAACCCATCATCAGCTGTATGTTCTTCTACCGCCAAAGCAATGTGGTCCTTTGGCGAGTTGGGGAATGCAATCCCTAGATTTTCTTCGAATTGGGTCGGTTTATCAAAACCACCGATCACTAGCTAATCGAAAGGTAGTGTAGAGAGGAGGTGATAGAGGGCTAGATTCCAACCTTCCACGGCTCATCCCAAGCCGTCTACCTCGTCTAGACTGGCCACGCCCTCGGTGTCCCAGACCAACCGTATGAGATTGTCCATTAAGCTCGATTGGGATACAGATTCCTTGACCTTGCCGGCCTAGGCCTGTGCCAAGTCGAAATCCATTGCCCACCATTACCTTTACTACCATGATGGAAGCGTTTGATACCTCAGTGTCGCGACCCGTCCGAAAGCGGACGCGGCTAATGGATTACCGATCGCGGGCCTTCCCTCGCATAAGGGTGCGGATCGCGCGGGCCCTCCCAGGCCCATACCAAATCGCGGCGGGAGTATTTTTCAAAGGGATTCGACGATAACAGTCGATCGCTTTCGACCTTAGTGTGGTCGTGGTGGCATGTGCAACTTGTGCATGCATTTGGAGTCGCCACCGGTCTTTCTTGGAGGGTAGACCGGAAACCTTATTGACCGATTGGGAGAGATCGATCAATTCTGCGGAAACAGAGATTTTGAGTTCGGGGACTTGGTTACGTTGATGTCATTACCAACGCCCTTTCGGTACCTAACGCGAGTGATTTTCCCTAACTAGGATTTCATGCAGGCGCAATTTTGGGTGAGGTAAGTCTGACTTTGCACATTAACCAGTTTGACATGCTCACGTAATCATAATAAATAAATAGATGCCAATCACATAAACATCTATCCTACGTGGTGATCATGGAATTATGATTTAATGGGTCTCGAGCCAATGAGACCACATTTAATCATTTTAATATTTTAATAATGGAGAGCCGCTCTTCGCTTCTTCTTGGTTTCTTGAACTCTTCAAGAATCGGGCCCCAAAGAGCTCGCCGACTTAAAAGGCTCCTCCACGTAATCCTCGTAGCATTTACATCAACAATTGACTATGCTAAAAATAAAGATTACATGAAAAATAAAAGGAGTACGCAGCCGCCATTTAATAATTACAACCCCAAATATATAAATAATCACCATACATTCATACATACATCAATCACATTGATTAGGGATTTTTCCATGATCACCACCCTTCCACGTAAGTAATAAATTCACAATTTAAAACTTAGGAAGGCACAATAAAAATTCTACGTTGAATCATATTCAGAATTTTTACGTAAAATAAGATAGCCATAAATTTTCTATTCAAAATTGATTTAGTCTCAATTTTTGCTACGTTGATTAATTTATCATATAAAATAATCAACCTCCATTAGCCATGTAAGACGAACAATTCGTTAATACATATTGGCCATAATATTGCAAAAATTGCAAAAAATCAATTAAATGCAGGAAAACACCTAAGGATCGGCTCTGATACCACTGTTGGGATCCACGTAACACGTAGCGGAAATAAATAACAACCCATACATGTATCTCCAGAGGCGTACTTCGTGCATTTCAATCGAAAAAAATCACAAAGCCTCAAAGGGAGTAAATAGATTACCTCTCATAGCGTGCTTGAACGGAGGTGTCGGTTCGATGTTCTTCGATCTCAGCCTCCACAAGTGTTAGGCATCTAGTTCGGACGCACCACCAATTGACGAACGGGGAGACGACTAATAACTCCACAACAATTGTGCTAGCAATATGCGGAATCAATATTCCGAACTTAGTATATTTTGCTCACTCAAGATTATGAGAATATAGAGAGTGTTTGTGTTTTTCTCTCTAAGCTCTCAAAAATTTGCACACTCTACAAAATGTCTCCCCCCTCCAACCTCAAAACTCTTGCCATCCTTTTATAGCCAAAAACACCTTCCAATAAATTGTATTATAAAATAGCACTAACAAATAATAAATACTTTCTAAAAATAGCACTCACAAATAAATGACATTTAAAAATAGCACTAACAATAGCACTCATAATTTATAATACAAAAATGCTATTTAAAAATAGCACTAACAATAGCACTCACAATTTATAATACAAAAATGCTATTTAAAAGTAGCACTAACAATTATAAATTCTATCTAATAATAGCACTCACAATTTATGATAAATAAATGCCATCTAAAAATAGCACTAACAATAGCACTCACAATTTATGATAAATAAATGTCATTTAAAAATAGCACTAACAATAGCACTCACAATTTATAATATAAAAATGCTATTTAAAAATAGCACTAACAATACCACTCACAATACAAAAATGCTATTTAAAAAAGCACTAACAAAGGTGTTAAAAATAATAACCATTATTATTATTACAAGAGTTAAAGAGGTTACCAAACAGTATAAATACGCATAACGTATAAATACGTATGACATATAAATATGTAGAGCATACGTATACATCCAAACGACCAAATTAGCCTGAATTGAGGCCGCCAATGGATTGGGCATGATGAAAATTATGGGGTAGAGGTGTTGAATTTTAATGGGTATGCCCGTGTGAAATTCAAGATCCGTGAAACCAGGGACTAATTGAAAGAAAAATATGCAATTAAGCCCTTTTGGTTAAAATTGATCAAATTGGAGGGCAAACTGACCCAATTGCACTTCAAAACTTTAGAATCCAATGTCATAGCTTATAAAAGGTGAGAATTGAAAATTAAAAGACTCGAAAAGGATTTTTTTTTTTGCTCGGTTCGGGTTTATGTTTGTGAAGGAACATAGTGACCCGAGCCGAATTTTCAATATTTTAAGTGACACACTTGAAGAGGAAATTAAAAAAAAATTATTGAATATTTTTGTATATTTTTCTGACCACGAATGGTATTTTTATGATTTTTTGGGTATTTTTATAATTAAATAAATTCGAAAAATACCGAAAAATATTTTTTGCTCAAAATTGGTTCCTAAGGCTAAACCAAGGCTTCCAAAGTTGATTTTGTGATTTTATGACCTTTTTTGATATTTTTAATTAATTTTAAATAATAAAAATCACAATAATAGATTGGTCAAAAATCAGGTGTCAACAGCTGCCCCTCTTTGAGAGGAATCTCGTTAGAGGTTTCTCTCAAAGATAAGATGACACCTGATTCCTAACCGACTCAACCGGGAAAATGAAAGAAGAAATGCTATGACATCGGATCCTTAAGACTCTTGATAAAGCTCGAATTAATCTCCGGTTTGCTCTAACAATTTGAACATGAGCCGGAGTGAGAGAGGCTTACCTGAAGCTCACTTGTCGGATGCTGCCGGTTGCGATTACTTTCAAGAAGATACCTAGGACTCGTCATTGAGAATATCCTAGGGAAATTAAGCTCTGACCTGTATGGTAGGTCATACCATTATTGGATTCCTAACTGGCAGGAACCTGAGAAGGGCGCATCCCACGCTAGGGGATTTGCCAAGGATTTTGATCCGTATGGTGGATCAGACCTTTGCGTTGATCCTTACGGCGGTATTTACCAATGAGTTGACCCTTGTGGCGGTTTATACCATATTTGACCCTTTAGGCGGTATCTACCTTGGTTTGACCCTTCAGGCGGTTTCTACCTTTGGTTTGACCCTTCAGGCAGTTTCTACCTTGAGTTGATCCTTTAGGCGGTTTCTACCTTGAGTTGATCCTTTAGGCGGTTTCTACCTTGGTTTGACCCTTCAGGCGGTTTCTACCATGAGTTGATCCTTTAGGCGGTTTCTACCTTGAGTTGATCCTTTAGGCGGTTTCTACCTTGGTTTGACCCTTTAGGCGGTTTCTACCATTGGTTGACCCTTCAGGCGGTTTCTACCTTGAGTTGACCCTTCACGCGGTTTCTAGCTTGATTTGACCCTTCAGGCGGTTTCTACCATGGTTTAACCCTTCAGGCGGTATCTACCTTGAATTGACCCTTCAGGCGATATCTACCTTTGAGTTGACCCTTCAGGCGGTTTCTACCCTCATGTTGACCCTTCAGGCGGTTCCTACCCTGGTTTGACCCTTCAGGCGGTATCTACCTTGTGTTGACCCTTCAGGCGGTATCTACCTCTTGTTTGACCCTTCAGGCGGTATCTACCTTGTGTTGACCCTTCAGGCGGTATCTACCATGGTTTGCTTTGAAAAGGGGTCTCATGAGGAGGGTTCTCCACGTCCGATGAGACTGCCTGATTTTTGAAAAGGGGTCTCATGACGAGGGTTCTCCACGTCCGATGAGACTGTTTGATATTTTTGAAAAGGGGTCCTAGGACGAGGGTTCTCCACGTCATGCTAGGACTGTTTGATATTTTTGAAAATGGGTCCTAGGACGAGGGTTCTCCACGTCAAGCTAGGACTGCTTGATTTTGAAAAATGGTCCCGGGACGAGGGTTCTCCACGTCTGCTGGGACAGTTTGCCGACTTCTTTTGAAAAGGGGTTCTATCCTCATCCCTTCTTTTGAAAGCTCCCGAAATTTGTCGGGAATTCAGTTTTGAAGCAGTGAAAGATTTTATCTTGACAAAGCTTCACTTGGGTCTGTTGAGGCGACATTCTGGGAGCTGGGTTCTCCAGGTATCCTGTAGAAGTTTGGGCCTGAAAGATTTTTCTTCACCAAGAAAACGTTAGTAATCTTTGGGAAGACCACGGCTGTCCATTTGACAAAAACCGTATGACTTAAGTTTTAATCGTGAAATGTGCATTTTGATGCTGGAGGTTATCCAAAGCATTCTTGCAACATGCAAATGTGATCACAAATCCCTTGCACGGAAAATCTGGATCAACAGTTTGAAAATTCCAAAAAGAGTTTGTTCAAAACATCAATTGGAATATTTCTCGACAAGGTGGTCTTCTCACCTG
The DNA here is from genome assembly GCA_021437785.1 of Rhodomyrtus psidioides. Taxonomy (NCBI): domain Eukaryota; kingdom Viridiplantae; phylum Streptophyta; class Magnoliopsida; order Myrtales; family Myrtaceae; genus Rhodomyrtus; species Rhodomyrtus psidioides. The sequence continues at coordinate 2,137,607 of JAILYB010000015.1, read as the reverse complement.
TTTTGAGATAGTGGTTTTTATAGGGGATGCACTCAATTCCCTACTAACCTGTGCCTAGGTTTTAGGCTCATTCGCAGCGCTTACATTTTGATCGGTCGGGAGGTCTTCCACGGGACCGTAATGTTGGGCTTAGTTATTGATCTTCAAGGGGGACTCACTTTTGAGTCAAGGTCATTGAATGAAATTTTTCACCATCTGCTTCGGGTTTACAAGTCAAGAACCCTGCAAAATGAGAAAGAAATAGTCTTGCTCGTACTTCTTCGAGCTAAGCTATATGTTAACCCAAGTGTCTTAGTCAGAGAAGACTGTTTCAGGGTTATGATGTTGGTAGGATTGGGGACCGAAAAAGGCTTATTTTTGGCCCAGAATTTATGAGGGGATTGACATTGGTGATCATTACAAACTTGTCACCTGTCTTTTCCATTCTGCATCTTCAATTTTTGAGGCGTGCAACCGCTTTTGAGGTGTTCACAAACTCTTTAGAGAACGTCTCTTGTTGCGTTCAGTGAGCGACTCTCTCTATGTCTTTGTTCTGCGCTTGGCACCATTTGGGGAGCAGCCCTTTTGGATTTGGCTCCTTCATGGATTTCTTCTTTTCCCATCCAGCTTCATTGTGGATGAATCAAACAACTTACACGAGCATCGGCCTTGCTTTTACCAGGCACTTTGCTTTTTCTTAATGCCGTGGATTTTTCTCATTCATTTTTGAAATCCCATTTTTTCTCATCTTCATGGGATCATGTTAGACATATAGTCTAAACATGCTTTAAATATCAGTCTGGGAATTCTCTTCGTAATCCCTGAGTCTTGAACTCTTCCATTTTTGAAGTGGTGCGGCATCCGTCTTGGGATGATCACCAATGGGTTCATGAAATGAATTTGCAGGCTCAAGTTGGCTGTGCAAAGGATTCAGTGTGTGGGATAGAGAAATGAATGCTTCTCGTCATCCTATGGCACTTGGATTACCATATAAACAACACACAAAGATTGATGTTAGTCCGAGCAAGAAAATTTCTAACCATTTTCTCCTGATGCTGCTGGACTCACCTCCATTTTGCCCCGATGTAGGGTGGTTCTTGACAGGGTTGAGAATGAAAACCGCCGTTTAAAGGGGTTGTCAATGGTCACCTGTAGTGTTTGGGGATATGAAACGAATGCCTCCGTCATCCCAATCTATGTAATTGCTGCGAATAATCCCTACTTCCGTAGGTCCAGATTTTGCTATCTGATCCGCTCAACTTCTCTCTCAAGTGTGTATAGGACGTGTTTGGATTAGGCTTTGCCTCTCGTCTTTTGAGAAAACGTCCTTTTGAAAGTTTTGAACAACTTTTGATTGGAAAAATCTCTTTCTTTTTCTCCAAAAATTTTACCCGTCAAGGGGATTTTATGATGCACCATGCATATTCTTATTCATGTTCAGACAACCTCCTGTTTCAAAACATGAATGCCAATGAAGTTAGAATTCTATGTCTTTTCTAGACATCAGATTCTGAAAGCTTTTCTTTTCTTCTCTGTTTTTTATTCAACATCTTCAATGGATTGGGGAAAGGGATACTTACCTGTCCCCAGAGGCTGGAGATCCTTGAAAATGCGGAAGAAACATATTATTGTACGTTCACGAATTTTTCAAAAAATTAGAACGATACAATTTACCTTGGTCATGTATTTCCAACGGGTAATACATGGGATGTGAAAACCCGTTTTGCCCTGATGGCGAGCCCCTGTCAAAAACAAACAATAAGTGTCAGTTTGTGTTCCAAAATTCAAGACAAATTGGAACGATACCGTCTTGTTCTTCCTTGGCGTTTTCATTTGAACACAAACGCGCGGCTTGCAGAATCTGGCCATCTATCTTGTGGCCTTGATCCCTCCGTTTGGTTGGCGATGAATCATTTTCAAGGATTTGCCCCAGAGGAGATCCATTTGTATTTTTGGACGCATTCCAGCGCCACTCTTCAGAGTTCCTTTTATTCAAGGAAAAAGGAAATTGTTATCGAAATGCATGTCAAAGCATGAAGTGTGGAAGCGATACTTTTTACCCTCCACTCGACCTTGTAATCAAAGACCATTTCTTGGAGTGCTGACTCCCAAGGTCAATAATTTTATTCGCCTCCTCGTTGGCGAGTGTTTTTCTTTTGAGGCTTTCGGTGCCAACGGCTTCCTGTTAAGTGAGTAAAAACTCATGTTAGGCATGTGGTTTTCGAAGACCAAATTGGAACGATACAAGGTTACCGTTCACCCATATTCGTATCTTGGGGTTTGATTATGATGCGGACGACTCTGTTATTGCGTCCATTGACTTTGCCAGGGGAGAAACGTCATTCTTTGTCCGGCGCACAAATGATTCACTTGCCACAGTTGGGTGTGATTTGTCATAGCTAGGTGACGCTTGCCCCAGCTAACTTCATTCCTGCATTTTGTTGCAATCCCCATCCTCTTTGGGGGTGTCTTTTCTCTTGGGATTCGTGATGACGTCTTACTGATGTATTCCCTTCTTTCGCCGATTATTGACGCTTCTCATTTGATGGAGGTCGTTTCAATATCGTATATTGATGTGGATGATGAGTATTGCTTCATCTCGTCTGCATTTGTGGGTGTTGTTCGTGAGATGATTCCTGATTACTTCCAAAACTGCTTTGCCCTAGTTGGGCGGTGTTCGTCTTGGCAACATGCCTTAGTACTTTTCGTGTTTGTTGGCAATTTTCAATTCAATTTTGACAACATCCATGCACTCTCATGGGTTTCGCCGATTCTGATCTTCTATCTCAATTGTCAGAATCTTCAATTATTTTTATCCGTCTCTAGGTGGCTTGACGGCCTTGGGATTTGTCGTGTGGCGGTTTTGTGATTCTCTCGATCATCGTCGCCATTTGAAGTATTTGATGTTTGCCTGTTGAAGAGAAGAGACCTCATGAGTAAAGGGCATGTATAATTGACTATTGGAGTCGATACAATTTACCCTTGAAAATTATCCTGCGGGAACCGGCATTTCTCCCTTTAGGTTCTCTGTATGCAGGATATGTGCATGATATACATAATGCATGTTAGGTATGCTTGCAACGAAAAATGAGTTCGTGCTTTTCACTCTATTCAGAGAAAGCATTTTTATCAGATGTGTCAATCTGCAAAACTTGAATTTTTCTTTTCAAGTGTTCTTTTCACGGAGATTTCTAAATGATAAGAAACTTCTTCAGGTTTTCTCAAAGGTTTTGTTCACAAATTGAGCCATTAGAATGCTCTTGAAAATATTTAGCCACAGTGCATGTTTGAGATGCCATGAAAATGGGTACTCCCTGTTTGTCATTGGAAAGCACTGCATCCTGAGTCCTCTGCTTTTGATCATCATCTGAGAGGAAAAGGAAGGAAGCATTATTCCCATATAGAAAAAACAATCATTTTGGAACGATACGTCCTTTTACCAAATGGATGGCTCCGCTTTAATTGAAACGACTACGGATTTACTATCCCCGCTCTGGTCACTTCTGGCATCCAAGATGCTGGAAATTTTTCAGTGGTCCCATTCATTTTTGTCATCACCTGCAAGAATGGAAAACCATATCAACTCGTGAACCGGTCAATCCGATTTGGAACGGATACAACTTTTTCGACTTAGGGAGAGTCGATCCAAATTAGGTTGCCCCAGCTTCACGTTGTCTACTTAAGGCTCATCACAATAAATCCATCTTGTTTTTGCAAACCCAATGGGTGATGCCCGATGAAGGTGCACTCCTTTCCATCTTGTAGGGAAGGCAAGCTCCCCTTTGTTGGTCTTTAACCATCTCATCCTGAGAGGAAGAGATATGAAATATTATGCCATCATCTGATTGAAAATCAATTAGGAATGACACGTCCTTATCCTTGATTCGGTTGCCCCGGTCAAGAGGCATTTGCCCTCGTCAGTTGACTCTCCAAGGTGGTCCAGCGCTTTTCCATGCCATCCTGGTTCGTTTCAACTCGCGACTGATTCTTCACACAAGTTTTTGGATTTTGATTCATAAGCGGCGCTGAATGACCTTTTGGTTTCGAGGTGTACCAATCATTCACATACATGCGCATGAGACCAGTGTGGTTTGACTCTAAGAATCAAGATAGGGTTGGAACCTAAGGCCAAGGCTCCCACCTCGAGTTCTAGAAAGGGTAGATTCCATTGCACAACTATCGTTGCATTGGGACCCAATCCATAGTTCGAAATGAGCGGAATTGAAAAGTGAATTACCCCGTGTTTTTCCTCACAGAGATTCCATTTTCAATCCATTCTATTGTTTTCCTATAGGCGGCGCCCGGGGTTTTAGGCGCGATTGTGTGTGTTCATGTGTTGTGAGTATCACAATGCAAGTCATGCACAACAGTTTATCAATCGGCGCTTCAAATCATCCATACAACATACATTCCTACGCCAACCTGCATAAGACAATGTTAATCACGGACTACACCCCTTATCTCTCCAATCTGCAAAAACATATAACACCTACCATGAGCGGACTTACCTCACCTTCAAGAGCGCCTGCAGGGTTAGAAAAATCACTCAGCGTTTTAATTACAGCCTAAGTCCACTTGAGGTCTAGAACCATAGGTTCTAGAACAAGGTCCCCAGCGGAGTCGCCAGCTGTCGCGACCCGTCCGAAAGCGGACGCGGCTAATGGATTACCGATCGCGGGCCTTCCCTCGCATAAGGGTGCGGATCGCGCGGGCCCACCCAGGCCCATACCAAATCGCGGCGGGAGTATTTTTCAAAGGGATTCGACGATAACAGTCGATCGCTTTCGACCTTAGTGCGGTCGTGGTGGCATGTGCAACTTGTGCATGCATTTGGAGTCGCCACCGGTCTTTCTTGGAGGGTAGACCGGAAACCTTATTGACCGATTGGGAGAGATCGATCAATTCTGCGGAAACAAAGATTTTGAGTTCGGGGACTTGGTTACGTTGATGTCATTACCAACGCCCTTTCGGTACCTAACGCGAGTGATTTTCCCTAACTAGGATTTCATGCAGGCGCAATTTTGGGTGAGGTAAGTCTGACTTTGCACATTAACCAGTTTAACATGCTCACGTAATCATAATAAATAAATAGATGCCAATCACATAAACATCTATCCTACGTGGTGATCATGGAATTATGATTTAATGGGTCTCGAGCCAATGAGACCACATTTAATCATTTTAATATTTTAATAACGGAGAGCCGCTCTTCGCTTCTTCTTGGTTTCTTGAACTCTTCAAGAATCGGGCCCCAAAGAGCTCGCCGACTTAAAAGGCTCCTCCACGTAATCCTCGTAGCATTTACATCAACAATTGACTATGCTAAAAATAAAGATTACATGAAAAATAAAAGGAGTACGCAGCCGCCATTTAATAATTACAACCCCAAATATATAAATAATCACCATACATTCATACATACATCAATCACATTGATTAGGGATTTTTCCATGATCACCACCCTTCCACGTAAGTAATAAATTCACAATTTAAAACTTAGGAAGGCACAATAAAAATTCTACGTTGAATCATATTCAGAATTTTTACGTAAAATAAGATAGCCATAAATTTTCGATTCAAAATTGATTTAGTCTCAATTTTTGCTACGTTGATTAATTTATCATATAAAATAATCAACCTACATTAGCCATGTAAGACAAACAATTCGTTAATACATATTGGCCATAATATTGCAAAAATTGCAAAAAATCAATTAAATGCAGGAAAACACCTAAGGATCGGCTCTGATACCACTGTTGGGATCCACGTAACACGTAGCGGAAATAAATAACAACCCATACATGTATCTCCAGAGGCGTACTTCGTGCATTTCAATCGAAAAAAATCACAAAGCCTCAAAGGGAGTAAATAGATTACCTCTCGTAGCGTGCTTGAACGGAGGTGTCGGTTCGATGTTCTTCGATCTCAGCCTCCACAAGTGTTAGGTATCTAGTTCGGACGCACCACCAATTGACGAACGGGGAGACGACTAATAACTCCACAACAATTGTGCTAGCAATATGCGGAATCAATATTCCGAACTTAGTATATTTTGCTCACTCAAGATTATGAGAATATAGAGAGTGTTTGTGTTTTTCTCTCTAAGCTCTCAAAAATTTGCACACTCTACAAAATGTCTCCCCCCTCCAACCTCAAAACTCTTGCCATCCTTTTATAGCCAAAAACGCCTTCCAATAAATTGTATTATAAAATAGCACTAACAAATAATAAATACTTTCTAAAAATAGCACTCACAAATAAATGACATTTAAAAATAGCACTAACAATAGCACTCATAATTTATAATACAAAAATGCTATTTAAAAATAGCACTAACAATAGCACTCACAATTTATAATACAAAAATGTTATTTAAAAGTAGCACTAACAATTATAAATTCTATCTAATAATAGCACTCACAATTTATGATAAATAAATGCCATCTAAAAATAGCACTAACAATAGCACTCACAATTTATGATAAATAAATGTCATTTAAAAATAGCACTAACAATAGCACTCACAATTTATAATACAAAAATGCTATTTAAAAATAGCACTAACAATACCACTCACAATACAAAAATGCTATTTAAAAAAGCACTAACAAAGGTGTTAAAAATAATAACCATTATTATTATTACAAGAGTTAAAGAGGTTACCAAACAGTATAAATATGCATAACGTATAAATACATATGACGTATAAATATGTAGAGCATACGTATACATCCAAACGACCAAATTAGCCTGAATTGAGGCCGCCAATGGATTGGGCATGATGAAAATTATGGGGTAGAGGTGTTGAATTTTAATGGGTATGCCCGTGTGAAATTCAAGATCCGTGAAACCAGGGACTAATTGAAAGAAAAATATGCAATTAAGCCCTTTTGGTTAAAATTGATCAAATTGGAGGGCAAACTGACCCAATTGCACTTCAAAACTTTAGAATCCAATGTCATAGCTTATAAAAGGTGAGAATTAAAAATTAAAAGACTCGAAAAGGATTTTTTTTTTTTGCTCGGTTCGGGTTTATGTTTGTGAAGGAACATAGTGACCCGAGCCGAATTTTCAATATTTTAAGTGACACATTTGAAGAGGAAATTAAAAAAAAAATTATTGAATATTTTTGTATATTTTTCTGACCACGAATGGTATTTTTATGATTTTTTGGGTATTTTTATAATTAAATAAATTCGAAAAATACCGAAAAATATTTTTTGCTCAAAATTGGTTCCTAAGGCTAAACCAAGGCTTCCAAAGTTGATTTTGTGATTTTATGACCTTTTTTGATATTTTCAATTAATTTTAAAGAATAAAAATCACAATAATAGATTGGTCAAAAATCAGGTGTCAACACTCAGGAACTGGTGAAGGACTTTCTGGTGATGCATAAACAGTCTGCACTAGCTCAAAAGCATGATACGAGTCTTCCTCATTGTGAGCTGGCACAATGTAAGGAATAGCCGTTTCATTGAAGATTCGATGATCTTCTTCACCATGAACGATCACTAGCTTTCCCTCTACGACGAACTTGATCTTCTGATGAAGATTTGAGGGCACAGCTCCCGCGTTGTGGATCCACGGTCGGCCCAGTAGGAGGTTGAAAGCTGACGGAATATCTAACACCTGGAATAAAACATCGAACATGGAAGGCCCAATTGTGATATCTAGATTGATTTGTCCCATGACATCTTTATTCACGCCATCAAAGGCTCTGACTGAGGTCTTGGCAGCTTGAATCCTGGCCAGATCTACCCCTAACAGATTCAAAGTGGCTAAAGGGCATATGTTTAGTGCCGACCCATTGTCAACGAGGACCCGTGCTACTAGAGTTTGCTTGTGCTTTACTGTTATTTGTAGGGCTTTGTTGTGACCACGTTGTCGCGACCCGTCCGGAAGCGGACGCGGCTAATGGATTACCGATCACGAATCTTGGATCGGCGCGAGCCCTTCCAGGCCCATACCAAATCGCGGCGGGAGTATTCTTCGACGATAAGAGTCGATCCCTTTCGACCTTCAGTGTGGTCGTGGTGGCATGTGCAAATTGTGCATGCATTTGGAGTCGCCACCGGTCTTTCTTGGAGGGTAGACCGGAAACCTTACTGACCGATTGGGAGAGATCGATCAGTTCTGCGGAACCAGAGATTTTGGGTTCGGGGACTTGGTTACGCTGGTGTCATTACCAACGCCCTTTCGGTACCTAACGCGAGTGATTTTCCTGACTAAGAGTTCCTGCAGGCGCAAGTTTGGGTGAGGTAAGTCTGACTTTGCACATTAACCAGTTTAACATGCTCACGTAATCATAATAAATAAATAGATGTCAATCACATAAACATCTATCCTACGTGGTGATCATGGAATTATGACTTAATGGGTCTCGAGCCAATGAGACCACATTTAATCATTTTAATATTTTAATAACGGAGAGCCGCTCTTCGCTTCTTCTTGGTTTCTTGAACTCTTCAAGAATTGGGCCCCAAAGAGCTCGCCGACTTAAAAGGCTCCTCCACGTAATCATCGTAGCATTTACATTAACAATTGACTATGCTAAAAATAAAGATTACATGAAAAATAAAAGGAGTACGCAGCCTCCATTTAATAATTACAACCCCAAATATATAAATAATCATCATACATTCATATATACATCAATCACATTGATTAGGGATTTTTCCATGATCACCACCCTTTCATGTAAGTAATAAATTCACAATTTAAAACTTAGGAAGGCACAATAAAAATTCTACGTTGAATCATATTCAGAATTTTTACGTAAAATAAGATAGCCATAAATTTTCGATCCGTGAAACCAGGGACTAATTGAATGAAAAATGTGCAATTAAGCCCTTTTGGTAAAAATTGATTAAATTGGAGGGCAAATTGACCTAATTGCACTTTAAGACTTTAGAATCCAATGTCATAGCTTATAAAAAGTGAGAATTGAAGACTAAAAGACTCGAAAATGATTTTTTTTAGGCTCGGTTCGGGTTTATGTTTGTGAAGGAACATAGTGACCCGAGCCGAATTTTTGAGATTTAAAGTGACACACTTGAAGAGGAAATTAAAACAAAATTATCGAATATTTTTGGGTATTTTTCTGACCACGAATGGTATTTTTCTGATTTTTTTGGGTATTTTTATAATTAAATAAACTCGAAAAATATTGAAAATACCGAAAAATATTTTTTGTTCAAAATTGGTTCCTAAGGTTAAACCAAGGCTTCCAAAGTTGATTTTGTTATTTTATGACCTTTTTTGATATTTTTAATTAATTTTAAAGAATAAAAATCACAATAATAAATGGTAAAAAAATCAGGTGTCAACAGCTGCCCCTCTTTGAGAGGAATCTCGTTAGAGGTTTCTCTCAAAGATAAGGTGGCACCTGATTCCTAACCGACTCAACTGGGAAAATAAGAGAAGAAATGTTATGACATCGGATCCTTAAGCCTATTGATAAAAGCTCAAATCAATCCCCGGTTTGCTTTAACAATTTGAACATGGGCCGGAGTGAGAGAGGCTTACCTGAAGCTCACCTGTCGGATGCTGCCGGTTGCGACGACTTTCAAGAAGATGCCTAGGACTCGTCATTCAGAATATCCTAGGGAGATTAAGCTCTGACCTGTATGGTAGGTCATACCATGATGGGATTCATAACTTGTAGGAACCTAAGGAAGGCGCATCCCACGCTTTGGGATTTGCCAAGGATTTTGATCCGTATGGTGGATCAGACCTTTGTGTTGATCCTTACTGCGATATTTATCAATGAGTTGACCCTTATGGCGGTTTCTACCAATGAATTGACCCTTATGGCGGTTTCTACCATGTGTTGACCCTTCATGCGGTTTTTACCATGTGTTGACCCTTCAGGCGGTATCTACCTTGTGTTGACCCTTCAAGCGGTATCTACCTTTGATTTTGACCCTTCAGGCGGTATCTACCTTTGATTTGCCCTTCAGGCGGTATCTACCATATTTTGACCCTTCAGGCGGTATCTACCTTGATTTGACCCTTCAGGCGGTATCTACCTTCATTTGACCCTTTAGGCGGTATCTACCTTTGAGTTGACCCTTCAGGCGGTATCTACCTTATTTTGACCCTTCAGGCGGTATCTACCTTCATTTGACCCTTCAGGCGGTATCTACCTTTGATTGACCCTTCAGGCGGTATCTACCTTTGATTTGACCCTTCAGGCGGTATCTACCTTTGATTTGACCCTTCAGGCGGTATCTACCTTTGATTGACCCTTCAGGCGGTATCTACCTTTGATTGACTTTGAAAAGGGGTCTCATGACGAGGGTTCTCCACGTCCGATGAGATTTCCTGAATTTTGAAAAGGGGGTCTCATGACGAGGGTTCTCCACGTCCGATGAGACTGTTTGAATTTTGAAAAGGGGTCTCATGACGAGGGTTCTCCACGTCCGATGAGACTGCCTAAATTTTTGAAAAGGGGTCTCATGCCGAGGGTTCTCCACGTCCGATGAGACTGTTTGATATTTGAAAAGGGGTCTCATGACGAGGGTTCTCCACGTCCGATGAGACTGCCTAAGTTTTGAAAAGGGGTCTCATGACGAGGGTTCTCCACGCCCGATGAGACTGCCTAAATTTTGAAAAGGGGTCTCATGACGAGGGTTCTCCACGCCCGATGAGACTGCCTAAATTTTGAAAAGGGGTCTCATGACGAGGGTTCTCCACGTCCGATGAGACTGCCTAAGTTTTGAAAAAGGGGTCTCATGACGAGGGTTCTCCACGTCCGATGAGACTGCCTAAATTTTGAAAAGGGGTCTCATGACGAGGTTCTCCACGTCCGATGAGACTGCCTAAGTTTTGAAAAAGGGGTCTCATGATGAGGGTTCTCCACGTCCGATGAGACTGTTTGATATTTTGAAAAGGGGTCTCATGACGAGGGTTCTCCACGTCCGATGAGACTGTTTGATATTTTGAAAATGGGTCCTGGGACGAGGGTTCTCCACGTCTGATAGGACTTTTTCTTTTAAAAGGGTTTTTCTTCCCCCTTTTTTTTGGAGACCCCGAAGTTTGTCGGGAATTCAGTTTTTTGAAGCAGTGAAAGATTTTATTTTGACAAAACTTCACTTGAGTCTGTTGAGGCGACATTCTGGGAGCTGGGTTCTCCAGGTATCCTGCAGAACTTTGAGCCTGAAAGATTTTTCTTCACCAAGAAAACGTTAGTAATCTTTGGGAAGACCACGGCTGTCCATTTTGACAAAACCGTATGATTTAAGTTTTAATCATGAAATGTGCATTTTGATGCTGGAGGTTATCCAAAGCATTCTTGCAACATGCAAATGTGATCACAAATCCCTTGCACGGAAAATCTGGATCAACAGTTTGAAAATTCCAAAAAGAGTTTGTTCAAAACATCAATTGGAATATTTCGACAAGGAGGCCATCTCACCTGTTTGGAGGTAATGATTTTTATAAGGGACGCACTCAATTCCATACTAACCTGTGCCTAGGTTTTAGGCTCATTCGCAGCGCATATATTTTGATCGGTCGGGAGGTCTTCCACGGGACCGTAATGTTAGGCTTGGATATTGGCTTTCAAGGGGGACTCGCTTTGGAGTCGAGGCCATTGAATGAAAGTCTTCACCATCTGCTCCGGGTTTACAAGTCAAGAACCCTGCAAAATGAGAAAGAAATAGTCTTGCTCGTACTTCTTCGAGCTAAGCTATATGTTAACCCAAGTGTCTTAGTCAGAGAAGACTGTTTCGGGGTTGTAACATTGGTAGGATTGGGGACCGAAAAAGGCTTATTTTTGGCCCAGAATTCGTGACGGGTTTGACATTGGTGATCATTGCTGATTTGCCACCTGTCTTTTCTTTTCTGCATCTTTAGCCTTTGAGGCGCGCAACCTATCTTGCGGTGTGCACCAGCTCTTTAAAGAGCGTCTCTTGTTGCATTCAGAGACCGACTCTCTCTATGTCTTCGTTCTGTGCTTAATAGCATTCGGGGAGCAGCCTTTTGGATTTGGCTCCTTTAGAGGTTTTTCTCTTTCCCCACGAGGCTTCATTGGAGGTCAATTTAAGAATTTTCACGAGCATCGACCTTGCTTTTATCAGGCACTTTGCTTTTTCTTTTCTGATGTTGGGGATTTCTTTAATCCCTTGTCGCAAGTGAGATGCTTTGGCAATTGTGCTAGATATATGATTTGGCTCTTAGCACGCTTGAGTATTGACTTAGTAGCTTTTTCGTAAACCCTAGGTCTTGAACTCCCTCGTTTCTGAAGTGATCTGCCTTTATCTTGGAATTTGCAATGATCACCAACGGGTTTATGAAATGAATTTGCAGGCTCAACTTGGCTGTGCAAATGATAAACGTGTGTGGGATAGAGAAATGAACGCTTCTCGTCATCCTATGGCACTTGGATTACCATATAAACAACACACAAAGATTGATGTTAGTCCGAGCAAGAAAATTTCTAACCATTTCCTCCTGATGCTGCTGGACTTACTCCTGTTTTGCCCCGATGTGGGGTGGTTCTTGACAGGGTTGAGAATGAAAACCGCCGTTCAAAGGGGTTATCAACGGTCACCTGTAGTGTTTGGGGGATATGAAACGAATGCCTCCGTCGTCCCAATCCAAGTAATTGCTGCGAATAATCCCTACTTCCGTAGGTCCAGATTTTGCTATCTGATCCGCTCCACTCCTCTCTCAAGTGTGTAGAGGACGTGTTTGGATTTAGGCTTTGCCTCTCGTCTTTTGAGGAAGTGCCCTTTTGATTGTTTTGAACATTTTTTTATTGGAAAAATCTTTTTCATTTTCTCCAAAGATTTTACCCGTCAAAGGGGATTTTATGATGCCCCATGCATGTTTTTATTCATGTTCGGACAACCTCTTGTTTCAAAACATGAATGCCAATGAAATTTAAATTCTATGTCTTTTTCTAGACATTAGATTCTGAAAGCTTTTCTTTTCTTGTCTATTTTTTATTCAACATCTTCAAGGGATTTTGGGAGAGGGATACTTACCTGTTCCTCGTGGCTGGAGATCCCTGAAAATGCAGAAGAAACATGTTATTGTTCGTTCATGAATTTTTCAAAGAAAATTAGAACGATACATTTTACCCTTGGTCATGTATTCCAACGGGTAATACATGGGATGTGAAAACCCGCTTTGCCTTGATGGTGAGCCCCTGTCAAAAACAAACAATAAGTGTCAGTTTGTGTTCTAAAATTCAAGACCAATTGGAACGATACCGCCTTGTTCTTGCTTGGCGTTTTCATTTGAACACAAACGCGCGGCTTGCAGAATCTGGCCCTCTATCTTGTGGCCTTGATCCCTCCGTTTGGTTGGCGATGAATCATTCTCAAGGATTTGCCCCAGAGGAGATCCATTTGTATTTTTGGACGCATTCCAGCGCCACTCTTCAGAGTTCCTTTTATTCAAGGAAAAAAGGAATTGTTATCTAAATGCATGTCAAAGTATGAAGTGTGGAAGCGATACTTTTTACCATCCACTCGATCTTGTAATCAAAGACCATTTCTTGGGGTGCTGACTCCCAAGGTCAATAATTTTATTCGCCTCCTCGTTGGCTAGTTCTTTTCTTTTGAGGCTTTCGGTGCCAACGACTTCCTGTTAAGCGAGTAAAAACTCATGTTAGGCATGTGGTCTTCGAAGACCAAATTGGAACGATACAATGTTACCGTTCACCCATATTCGTATCTTGGGGTTTGATTATGATGCGGACGACTCTGTTATTGCGTCCATTGACTTTGCCAGAGGAGAAACGTCATTCTTTGTCCGGCGCACAAATGATTCACTTGCCCCAGTTGGGTGTGGTTTGTCGTAGCTAGGTGACGCTTGCCCCAACTAACTTCATTCCTGCATTTTGTTGCAATCCCCATCCTCTTTGGGGGTGTCTTTTCTCTTGGGATTCATGATGACGTCTTACTGATGTATTCCCTTCTTTCGCCGATTATTAACGCTTCTCATTTGATGGAGGTCGTTTCAATATCGTATATTGATGTGGATGATGAGTATTGCTTCATCTCGTCTGCATTTGTGGGTGTTGTTCGTGATATGATTCCTGATTACGTCCAAAACTGCTTTGCCCCAGTTGGGCGGTGTTCGTCTTGGCAACATGCCTTAGCACTTTCCGTGTTTGTTGGCAATTTGCAATTCAATTTTGACAACGTCCATGCACTCCCATGGGTTTCGCTGATTCTGATCTTCTATCTCAATTGTCAGAATCTTCAATTATTTTTATCCGTCTCTAGGTGGCTTGACGGCCTTGGGATTTGTCGTGTGGCGGTTTTGTGATTCTCTCGATCATCGTCGCCATTTGAAGTATTTGATGTTTGCCTGTTGAAGAGAAGAGACCTCATGAGTAAAGGGCATGTATAATTGACTATTGGAGTCGATACAATTTACCCTTGAAAATTATCCTGCGGGAACCGGCATTTCTCCCTTTGGGTTCTCTGTATGCAGGATATGTGCATGATATACATGATGCATGTTAGGTATGCTTGCAACGAAAAATGAGTTCGTGCTTTTCACTCTATTCAGAGAAAGCATTTTTATCAGATGTGTCAATCTGCAAAACTTGAATTTTTCTTTTCAAGTGTTCTTTTCACGGATATTTCTAAATGATGAGAAACTTCTTCAGGTTTTCTCAAAGGTTTTGCTCACAAATTGAGCCATTAGAATGCTCTTGAAAATATTTAGCCACAGTGCATGTCTGAGATGCCATGAAAAGGGGTACTCCCTGTTTGTCATTGGAAAGCACTGCATCATGAGTCCTCTGCTTTTGATCATCATCTGAGAGGAAAAGGAAGGAAGCATTATTCCCATATAGAAAAAACAATCATTTTGGAACGATACGTCCTTTTACCAAATGGATGGCTCCGCTTTAATTGAAATGACTACGGATTTACTATCCCCGCTCTGGTCACTTCTGGCATCCAAGATGCTGGAAATTTTTCAGTGGTCCCATTCATTTTTGTCATCACCTGCAAGAATGAGAAACCATATCAACTCGTGAACCAGTCAATTTGATTTGGAACGGATACAACTTTTTCGATTTAGGGAGAGCCAATCCTAATTAGGTTGCTCCTTCTTCATAATTTGATTCAATTTGTCATTGCAATCCCAATGGGTGACATCTGCTGAAGGCACATTTCTTTTCGTCTTATAGGGAAGACAAATTTTCCTTCGTTTGTCTTTGACCATCCTATCCTGTAGACAAAAGACATAAAGGTCCCCATCAGGTATAATATTCGAAGGGCTTATTGGAACGATTACAGTTTCACCATCGTTCCATGATCATCTTGCATGTGATCGGATGAGGACATTTTCGACAAATGTATGCCATGTAAAACATGTCCCTCGTGTCTATCCGCAAATGGATTTTCCTTCTCTACCTGTTTTTCACCTGAGAGGAAAAGATAGGAAATATTATGCCGGTATCTGATTGAAAATCAATTAGGAACGACACGTCTTTACACTTGACCCGGCTGCCCCGGTTAGGTGGCGTTTGCCCTAGTTAAGTGGGATTTGCCCCATCAGTTGACTCTCCAGGGTGGTATAGCGCTTTTCCATGCCATCCTGGTTCGTTTAAACTCGAGATTGATTCTTCACACAAGTCTTTGGATTTTGATTCATAAGCGGCGCTGAATGACCTTTTGGTTTCGAGGTGTACCAATCATTCACATACATTCGCATGAGACCAGTGAGGTTTGACTCTAAAAATCAAAAGATTGGGCTTGGTACCTAAGGCCAAGGTTCCCATCTCGAGTTCTAGAAAGAGCAGATTCCATTGCACAACTATCGTTGCATTGGGGCTCGATCCATAGTTCAAAATGAGTGGAATTGAAAAGTGGATTACCCCGTGTTTTTCCTCACGGAGATTCCATTTTCAATCCCTTATATTGTTTTCCTATAGGCGGCGCCCGGGGTTTTAGGCGCGATTGTGTGTGTTCATGTGTTGTGAGTATCACAATGCAAGTCACGCACAACAGTTTATCAATCGACGCTTCAAATCATCCATACAACAAACATTCCTACGCCAACCTGCATAAGACAATGTTAATCACGGACTACACCCCTTATCTCTCCAATCTGCAAAAACATATAACACCTACCATGAGCGGACTTACCTCACCTTCAAGAGCGCCTGCAGGGTTAGAAATATCACTCAGCGTTTTAATTACGGCCTAAGTCCACTTGGGGTCTAGAACCATAGGTTCTAGAACAGAACTCCCCAGCGGAGTCGCCAGCTGTCGCGACCCGTCCGGAAGCGGACGCGGCTAATGGATTACCGATCACGGGTCTTGGATCGGCGCGAGCCCTCCCAGGCCCATACCAAATCGCGGCGGGAGTATTCTTCGACGATAAGAGTCGATCCCTTTCGACCTTCAGTGTGGTCGTGGTGGCATGTGCAAATTGTGCATGCATTTGGAGTCGCCACCGGTCTTTCTTGGAGGGTAGACCGGAAACCTTACTGACCGATTGGGAGAGATCGATCAGTTCTGCGGAACCAGAGATTTTGGGTTCGGGGACTTGGTTACGCTGGTGTCATTACCAACGCCCTTTCGGTACCTAACGCGAGTGATTTTCCTGACTAAGAGTTCATGCAGGCGCAAGTTTGGGTGAGGTAAGTCTGACTTTGTACATTAACCAGTTTAACATGTTCACGTAATCATAATAAATAAATAGATGTCAATCACATAAACATCTATCCTACGTGGTGATCATGGAATTATGACTTAATGGGTCTCGAGCCAATGAGACCACATTTAATCATTTTAATATTTTAATAACGGAGAGCCGCTCTTCGCTTCTTCTTGGTTTCTTGAACTCTTCAAGAATTGGGCCCCAAAGAGCTCGCCGACTTAAAAGGCTCCTCCACGTAATCCTCGTAGCATTTACAACAGCAATTGACTATGCTAAAAATAAAGATTACATGAAAAATAAAAGGAGTACGCAGCCTCCATTTAATAATTACAACCCCAAATATATAAATAATCATCATACATTCATATATACATCAATCACATTGATTAGGGATTTTTCCATGATCACCACCCCTTCTTGTAAGTAATAAATTCACAATTTAAAACTTAGGAAGGCACAATAAAAATTCTACGTTGAATCATATTCAGAATTTTTACGTAAAATAAGATAGCCATAAATTTTCGATTCAAAATTGATTTAGTCTCAATTTTTGCTACGTTGATTAATTTGTCATATAAAATAATCAATCTCCATTAGCCATGTAAGACGAACAATTCGTTAATACATATTGGCCATAGTATTGCAAAAATTGCAAAAAATCAATTAAATGCACGAAAACACCTAAGGATTGGCTCTGATACCACTGTTGGGATCCACGTAACACGTAGCAGAAATAAATAACAACCCATACATGTATCTCCAGAGGCGTACTTCGTGCATTTCAATCGTAAAAAATCACAAAGTCTCAAAGGGAGTAAATAGATTACCTCTCGTAGTGTGCTTGAACGGAGGTGTCGGTTCGATGTTCTTCGATCTCAGCCTCCACAGGTGTTAGGCATCTAGTTCGGACGCACCACCAATTGACGAACGGGGAGACGACTAATAACTCCACAACAATTGTGCTAGCAATATGCGGAATCAATATTCCGAACTTAGTATATTTTGCTCACTCAAGATTGTGAGAATATAGAGAATGTTTGTGTTCTTCTCTCTAAGCTCTCAAAAATTTGCACACTCTACAAAATGTCTCTCCCCTCCAACCTCAAAACTCTTGCCATCCTTTTATAGCCAAAAATACCTTCCAATAAATTGTATTTAAAAATAGCACTAACAATTATAAATTCTATCTAAAAATAGCACTCACAAATAAATGACATTTAAAAATAGCACTAACAATAGCACTCACAATTTATAATACAAAAATGCTATTTAAAAATAGCACTAACAATAGCACTCACAATTTATAATACAAAAATGCTATTTAAAAATAGCACTAAAAATTATAAATTCTATCTAATAATAGCACTCACAATTTATGATAAATAAATTCCATTTAAAAATAGCACTAATAATAGCACTCACAATTTATGATAAATAAATGTCCTTTAAAAATAGCACTAACAATAGCACTCACAATTTATAATACAAAAAATGCTATTTAAAAATAGCACTAGCAATAGCACTCACAATACAAAAATGCTAAAAAAAGGCACTAACAAAGGTGTTAAAAATAATAACCATTATTATTATTACAAGAGTTAAAGAGGTTACCAAACAGTACAAATATGCATAACGTATAAATACGTATGACGTATAAATACGTAGAGCATACGTATACATCCGTGAAACCAGGGACTAATTGAAAGAAAAATGTGCAATTAAGCCCTTTTGGTAAAAATTGATTAAATTGGAGGGCAAATTGACCTAATTGCACTTTAAGACTTTAGAATCCAATGTCATAGCTTATAAAAAGTGAGAATTGAAGACTAAAAGACTCGAAAATGATTTTTTTTAGGCTCGGTTCGGGTTTATGTTTGTGAAGGAACATAGTGACCCGAGCCGAATTTTTGAGATTTAAAGTGACACACTTGAAGAGGAAATTAAAACAAAATTATCGAATATTTTTGGGTATTTTTCTGACCACGAATGGTATTTTTCTGATTTTTTTGGGTATTTTTATAATTAAATAAACTCGAAAAATATTGAAAATACCGAAAAATATTTTTTGTTCAAAATTGGTTCCTAAGGTTAAACCAAGGCTTCCAAAGTTGATTTTGTGATTTTATGACCTTTTTTTTGATATTTTTAATTAATTTTAAAGAATAAAAATCACAATAATAAATGGTAAAAAAATCAGGTGTCAACACACGTCCCTCAGCAGGAATCTCATCATCAGAAAAAGCCATCTGATCTTTCAAAAGGATGGTTATGACAAAATTCTCTAGCTTGTCCTGGTCGATATTTTCCGGGACATGCACCTGCCCTAACACCTTCATTAAAGAATCTCGATGTTTTTCGGACGACTGCAAAAGTTCGAGCAAAGAAACCTGAGCTGGCAACTTCCGCAGTTGGTTGACGATACTATATTCGCTCGTTTTGACTATGGCAAGGAACTCTTTTGCATCTTTCTCTGTGACCGTCTTGGTTGGTTGTTCTTCGTTATAAGCGCGACCAGACCTTGTTACTAGGGCTAGATCGTAAGACCAAGGAACGGCCTTATCGTCCTTGTAAGGAAACAGCTGAGGTGTAGTGATTACTAGGGCTTCCGGTATGACAATCCCTAACTCATCCTCTAATGCATCTTCTAGGGGAGGTATGTCAAACAAATCCAGGTCAGCCTTGACCAGACCTGCTACATCGGTTTTCGCTACTTCTATTTCTGGAAAATGTTCAGACTGAGTCATGGTCAGAGCGGCGAACTCCTGGTCCCAATCAATGACGATGTGAGATATAGTGGCAATTGTTTCCGTCTGAATGACCTTAACTATTAAACCATTCCTCACTAGAGTTGCAATCCTCTTCTTTAGCTGACCCAGCGACGGTAGCCCTCCCGTCTGATAATAACCTGCTCTAACCAGAGTATCAAGAACGTCTGTTAACCGGACTTTAAATCTGCATGCCGGTTGGGTATTACAATTAAACACAGCATTAACTTTATCAGAATGGTCGGGTAAGGGATTATTCCGGACATTGGGCTGGGTGCCGCATTGGAACGAAAATGCCTTTGTGTCGAGCAAGTCCTGGATGCGACTTTTTAAGCACGAAGCAATTGTATGTGTCATGGCCGACCTCACCGCGATGATAATCACATTTCTTGGACGGGTCATAACCTACATATGACGTATAATTCAGTCTTAGAGGTTCAGTTGATAATTGATCTTTCTTGGAGAGGACGGCTAAAACTTGAGAAGGTGTCCCAGGCAAAGGTGTGTATTTTCGAGGTGGGCGTGAATTTCTCCTCTGCTTCTGCTCGTCAAAGTTCCCTCGCTGCTTGGTGGGAACTTGTACAATCGGCGCAGAACTTGTCATGCTGATCTGGTGAGCGACCTCTTTGTCCCTCTTTATTCCGAATCGTCTTGCGGGCGTGCCAATATCTCCGCACCAGCCTTTTTTCATGCCGCCTTCCACTTCCTCGGCCATTTCTATGAGGTGAGCAAATGATATCGCAGAAGTGCCAAGGACTCGTGTCCGCATAGTCTGTGGAAGGATAGAGACAAACAGCTACATGAGCTCCCTTTCGGGAGGAACTGGCTTGAGTTGGGACGTAATGTTCCTCCACCTGGTAGTATACTGCTTGACCGTCTCGCCCTTCTCTATTTCGGCTTGTTCCAGGTCCTCTCTAGAGACGAGGACGTCTATGTTAAAACTGAAGTGCTTGATAAAAGCGGTTGCCACCTGTTTCCAATTCCCCATACTGTATACTTCATAGTCAATATACCATCGCATGGCTGCATCTTTCAGACTGGCTTGGAAAGTCTGAACCAATAGAGGACCGTTGTCAGCGTATTTGCTCATTCTTGCTTGGTATATCTGAACATGCTGAACAAGATTGGACGTGCCATCATACTTCTGAAAATCGGGTACTTTGAACTTCTCTGGCACATCAAATTTTGTGAATGCAGAAAAGTCGATATGAGGGGTACTGTGCGCTCCCTGAATCTCTCGGAGCTTTTCCTCCATCTTCTGCTTCATATGTTGCTCCATTTGAGCCATCAGCTTTGCTGCATCGTAAGCCTGCTCTGGTATCACAGGGCTGACTGGGTGAACCGGAGGCACCGGCGGAGCATTCAT
Organism: Rhodomyrtus psidioides; assembly: GCA_021437785.1. NCBI lineage: Eukaryota > Viridiplantae > Streptophyta > Magnoliopsida > Myrtales > Myrtaceae > Rhodomyrtus > Rhodomyrtus psidioides. The sequence goes on along the minus strand of JAILYB010000015.1, from coordinate 2,116,865 downwards.
ACTAGAGCCTGGGACGAACATGTGTTCTAGTAACTGCTCCTGATCCTTGGTTGGATCATCAGCTACAGGAGGCGGAGGTGTCATTGGTTGGGAGATTTGGCCAGGCAGCTGCATCGTGCCCATGAGACTTGCTAGCATTTTCTCTGCCATCTGGGAGACCATGCTTTCCATCTTGTTGTTGAGGGTGTCCATGCGTTCCTGGAGGGCCTCTTGGATTGCGGCGTTCATTTCTGCTTTGTCGGCCATTTTCTTTGTGACTGACCTTGTGATGTGTGGTTGACCCGTGGTAAGTTACCTTCAGGAAATGACAAAGCAAAGATTAGTATAATGAGCAAGACTAATGAGCCGGTCCATGAAAACTCTCTAGACTCAACAAGACAGATACGCGCAAGAAGTCGAATGAGGCAGTTTTTCGATCTGGAATGCCGTTGCGACAAAACTCCTCATGATTCGTACGTTCATCGAAAAATTCCTAAATTTTATGAGCTTATACGGGACTCAACGATAAACAAATTTTATGTTTAGACTCACGGCTAAAAATCGACCGATCAATACAGTTTAATGCCTATTTGGGAAATCTTTGTTTAGAAAATTGTTTCACCTGGTTTTTGTAAAATGAACGAAGGACCCCTTTAAAATGTGATTTAAAGTCTGGAATTTTGCAGGTTACTAGTTTAGACTTCAACCTACAACTTTCAAGTTTGGAGATTTAGCAAAGAGATTCGTTTATGAGGGGTATTTTGCAAAATGTTCTGGAGTCTGTAAAACGTGAGAAATTTCAGCCTGCTCCACTATGGCCATTAATTCCATATTAAATAGAAAACACATCGGATTGGCACCAAACGTTTTCTCATGGTAGTTGTGAATCTTACGAACATTTTTCATTTGTTGAGACTAGATCCAATTTGAATAAAGTGTAAAAAATCGAGCAAGCCAACAAGGTCGGAAAGAAAACAGAAATGAAATACCGGTTGAAAGTGTAAATAACAAACCTAAAATCCGACGAATAATTCAAAGTGCGAATTTGAAAATACGACAATACGACTTCCTAAAGAAAAACAATAGATCAAACAGTCTTTCTTTTCTTAGGGGCAACATGCTCTATAGACAAATGGGTCTTCAAGGCATCCCGTAATCGTGCATTCTCTTCAGCCAAAGCATCTGCCGTCTTCTGGGCCTTCACTGCCTTTTCTTTGCTGACTCTGATTTGAGCTTTGAGAGTATGTTGCTTTGTTACGATCGGAATTTTTGGGAGTATTTCAGCAGGAATGGTATAACACTGAATGTACTGGGCCGTGGCGAAGTAGCTCTTCATGTTTCTAGTTGGCTCATCTATAGGCCAAATCAGTTTTCGATTGGAACATTTCTGCGAAGCTTCAAAATGACGCCTGAGTTCGACTCTGTAGGTCTCGCCTTTCTCGAACTGGACTTGAAATTCATTGGGCCCAAGTGAAGGCGGGATATCTTGCAGAACTCGAAATTGTCGCGCAACTCGAAGAGGCTGATAGCTGGTTGCCCCGTAAATGCCCATCAATGGTATGGGTTTCTGATCACCATAGCATAGCCGGGCCTCAACCACTCAGAACCATACAACTTGCCAAAGGAAAATCTTAGAGTTCGGATTCTCGAATAGCTCGACCCATTGCGAGTAGTGCAACTTCTTAGTTTGATTTTGTATTTGTTTAAATCTTAAAATAGGATTATCAGTCATACCCATTTCAAATACAGTCATGCCTTCCCCAAATTGAGAAAGATGTGAGAAAAAACAGATTTGTAAAAGCTCAATTGGAGGCCGAAAGGTCTTATCTTTTTCTTTCTTGTTTTGTTCTTTATTTAAAGATTTGAAACGTGTCAAAGAAATGAAAGTTTCAGCAAGAATAGTATTTACAAAATTAACTCCTCCACAAATCTGTTTTACTGTCCAAGCTATCACCGGGTCAATAGTGTTCTGACGGAATGGAAAAATGATAAGTCCGAAAAAGGCCAAGATAAAAATCCTAGACCTCATGAGGTCAGCATTATTTTCAAAGCATTCGATGAGGAAAGACAATGTACATGCCTGATAATTACCCTTCAGCACCTTTTCAATTGTCTTTTTAGTCAAACCCAAAAATTCAGTAAGTGCTACTACAAGGTCTACTTGAATGGGAGGTTCAACTATATCTACCCCAATTGATTTTCCAATGGCAACGCTGTATTCCTCTAGAGTGGGAGTGAGCTCAAACATACCTCCCAGCACAAATGTGGTCGTCTCAGGGCACCAAAAGTGAGCAAGTGCATGCATGATCCCGCTCTGAACATCAATGTCAAGTATTGGCAACATGAATCCAATACGCTCAAGCACATACCGCTGACCATCCGGCTTCAACTACTGCCATAACTTCTCGAGCTCTAGCTTTGGACTAGGCACGAAATGGATATCGTCACGACCCATTTGTATATAGATCACACACCAAGACAAGCCAACCTAGATCATGGACCGACCCCAAAATGAAATTAGATGACAAAGAGATAGAGTACAAGAAGTTACAGCCATTGAGGAGAGAAAATGTCAATCACAAAGACACTCACATGAATTGTGGATTCAATTTTAATTCTTAGCAAAATGAAATGAAGGACAGAACGACACGTCGCAGCCTTGCGCACGTTCACCATGACATAGTTGCTGCCTCGCATACATAGTCATGACTAGTCGGGTCCAATCACTCCGGCTTGGTTTGGTCGACAAGGACAGCGCCCATGCATCGCCACCTTGCGTGCATGAGAACAACCCTTGAGCCATTTTTGGAAGATTTCAGGATCCAAGTGGGATAACATTTAGCGAAGCCTGACAGCCAAGGTTAAAGAACCACTTAAATACCATCCTAAAACTATTGGGTGACCCGGGTCCGGTCACAATTTGAATGTGGTGTAGTGCAACTACATTAAGGGCATGCACAACATTTCAAATCAATCAGCGCTCCAACAATTCAGGAATTATAGCAAAAATTCTCCAAGCCTGCAAAACAAAGGGTAAGCCACAAACTCCTCCCCTTATAACTCTCAACCTGCAAAACCATTTAACACCTAATAAATGAGATTCAAGTAAGATCGCCAAAATCGAGACATCCATGGAATTTTCATCAGGCCCAAATCCTCTAAGGCTTTTATTTTTTTTCGAAAAGATTCAAGTGAACCAGCTTAGTCTTGAATTTTTTTCAAAAAAAAAAATTAAAGCAAGTCCCCAGCGGAGTCGCCAAGCTGTCGCGACCTAAAAAATAAATGCAATTCTAGGCTAATGGATTATTAGGTTAGTTAAGTTAACTAACCTAACGTGGACACTCCCAAGTCCTACCAATTCGCAACTTGAAATCAATTTCATGCAAAGATATGTTTTGGAGTCGCCACTAATCGTTATTGGCTGGTTGATTAGAAACCTAAATAAAATAGCGGGAGAACTATTTTATTCCTGTGAACCAGAGATTTTGAGTTCGGGGACATGGTTACATTAATTTTTCAATTAATGCCCTTTCGGTACCCTTTTCATGAAAATGTCTGATTTTGGCAAATTTGATAAATTTTCAAAGACGCGGCTTTTCTGGTTTTTGCAATACTTTTTTTGGGTTTTATTATGAATGTTTAGGGTTTTATTTTTTTTATATAAAATGCAATGCAATGCAAGTTATAATATAATAAAAAAAAACATTAAAAGAACATAAATATAAAGAAAGAGGGGTAGGATCCGGTGAATTTTACGACGTCGGAGTCCGTCGGTGTTCGTGCAACAAGATATGAGGATATAAACCACCAGCAGGAGGCTCGGCCTTCCGATTCTGGGGTAGCACAATATAATTTGCAGAAAATAAATGAACACAATGCCTTGGACACCAATAGGAGGCTCGGCCTTCCGATTCTGGATCTGATAGGCGAAATATAGAAAAAGCACACTTTTATTGAATGCAATGCAATGCAAATGATTATATATATATATATATATATATATATATATATATATATATATATATGCAATTTTTAAAGATGATTATAAATGACGAATATACTCTAAAATAACAATTAAATCAATTCCAATCAAGGTAAAAAGGATATGCCAATGCAAACAGGTTAAGCCAATAGCAGAAAAATATCTACGAACCTCGAAAGATTCCATGATCTTAATGGCCTGGAGATATGTTCGTGTGCACTGATTTCGTTGGCAAATTTGGATAAGATTATGTGATTACCAAAAATGATAAGAGAGTAAGCTTATCTACTGATTTGGACAAGGCTAACGTCTACCTGCTGATAACGATGCTCGTTCGATTAAAAAAAAAAGACAAACCCAAATAATATACGAGCTCAACCCATCAATCACATCTTTGCATACTAAAGTGATAGAGAGTTGCCTTCAATTGCTCAAAAAAATCTGCTCGCGCAAGCTGCAACTTGCGTTATGTCAACACGAGCAGAATATGCCACAATGAGGAGGCCGATTACATCGACGAAAGAATTACAAAAAGTCTTCAGATGGAAGCACAAGAAACGAAACACTATGAGAAGAGTTTTCTCTCTCTTTTTTTTTTAATCTTCCCCTCCCCCCTTTGGTGCCCTCGACGGTTGGATATTTATAGGACTTCCTTGCCATTCCCTTTGACGCCTAGGAGAAGTTGATACCCCATCTTTCCTTTTCTGCCGAGATCTCACCCTCTTCTTGAAGAAACGAAGAAACTCCCCCATAATGGTGTTCCCTTTCTTCCTTTTGACCAAATGAGTGCACTCTAGTGCACTTGAGTGCATTTGAGTTCTCTTTAGAGAACCTCTTTACTTTTCTGCCGAGATCCCCCCTCCTCTTGAAGAAACGAAGAACTCCCCCATGATGGTGTCCCCTTTCTTCCTTTTGACCAAATAAGTGCATTTGAGTGCACTCAAGTGCACTTGAGTGCATTTGAGTTCTCTTTAGAGAAATCCCTCCCACGAATCTCTCCTCTTGCTCGGCTCCTCCATAAACCACATTCAAAGCTGTGACCAGAAAGAGAAGGCTTTAAATGCTTCTTTTTTGTACTAGCTTTGTCCCGTGTCCTGGGTTCAATTAAATGTAAATGCAGTGCATGTAAAATAAATATGAGGGATGATTTTTGTTTAGAATTAAAATTAGCTCTAATTATTTTTTTTGAAAGTTAGATTTTTTTTGAAGATGACTGATAAAGATTAGTTGAAATTTAGGTGTCAACAACCATTGCCAAGTCAAATGACTTGCAACCCCTACTCCAGGGCATCCTCGACGCATGGTACGACTCTACCCCGCACACAGCTCAGGGTTATTAAGTACGTACAAATCCCCGCACACAACCCAGGGGCGTCAACTCGATTCAGTGCACTGAAGAGCAAAACTCCACATATCTCATCATATATCGATCGGCATCATGTACCAATGCATGCTCAACCATGAATCGCAAAATTCTCAATATCAATTCGGTGTAAGATGTATCAACGCCCGGCCGACAAACAAGCATGCATACTCATGAAGTCATGTGCACGAAAATTAGCCTCATGTTGATTAGTCAAGCAAGGCACCATAAAATAGCATTTCATTGATCAAGAAAACAACCGGTTCCTCATTGACTCAAGCCGCAAGACCAATCTGACTCACCCTTGATTAATCACGGTTTTATCTTCAAATAAACATGATACTCTTTAGTTCTTGCTAATCATTTGACTCTAAATGAACCATCATAATTGACCATTTCTAGAGCAAGAGACTAAGGCATCACTAACGTCTAAATTAGAAGGGAACTAACTGAACATAAATCGAGTACAAGGTCTATTCTAACTCGTAATTCTCGTCCTAGTTTTCTCCAAATCAACAAATATTGTCGCGTTCACAACGTCCTTAACTAGTCCTTCACTAATTAATTCAAGGACCTGCAATGTAGCTCGATCCTATCCCATTTACACGATGAAACAGAAAAGGCAGCAAGGTAACCAAACTCAGTCACGGCCTTATACTTGCAATTTTCTCCAAATCCTCTCAATCAAGTGAAGTAACATCACCTACACGATATCCACCCTAACTTCTCAAGATTTTCCTCCAAAAGTTCATGCAATATAACACTAACTTGACCCATTTCTATATCAAAGATAGAACCGCAACTGGCCAGCCCCAAACCCGACCATAACAACGATTTTTCTCACCCTTAAGGCCTTGCATGCACTCCTTAATGGAACGAAACCACAATGTACCTCTAACCTATGATGAAATTGAAGGGATTATTGCCTTTGGTAGCTTGATTTGCTCGAGCTCTACGTTTTCTTCCTCTCGGCTTCTTGGAGGACGCCGAGCTACTTCTTCCTCTTCCTTCTTGCTCTCTCTCTCTCTCTCTCTCTCTCTCTCTCTCTCTCTCTCTCTCTCTCTCTCTCTCTCTCCTCCTTAGCTTCGGTCGAGAATGGTGGAGGGTGAAGATGAGGAGTCGTATATTGCATGCCTATGGAAGTCCTCTGGTGACATTTGTCACTCATGCTCTTCCTCCAAATGATTACACGCCACTATGCTCTACCCCTATTGGGGATAAATCATTCAATGAAATCTTGACATGACTATAGGCCAATAGATGATCTTGCTCCTTTTGCCATTTCCCTAGGTTCTCACAGGCCAATCGCATTTCATGCATCAAGGAGTAGTGCCGCCATTTGTATCTAAGGCAATATCTTGATGAGACTATAGGCCAATGGGGACTTTGCTTTTCTTCACCATTTCCCTAGGCTTCTTTGGCCAACCGAATTTCATGCACCAAGAATGAAGGTGCCACCTAGCGTAAATCCATTGGTCATATATCAATTGTATAATTTTTTTCTTTCCCTAAACTTAACTGACCAATAGAATACCATGCGATTGAAGACCAAGCCGCCGCTTGTCCTAACCCCAAGTGGTCGATAATCATTTGCTAGATTTTGTTGGGATTGGCAACCAATGATCTTATTGCATCTTCCCTATGCTTGATCGGCCAATGACATTCCATGCAAGGAAAAATGTTGCCGCCACTTGTTCACCTTCCTATTGACCGAACGTAACTTAGGAAATTTTTGTGGGATTGGCAACCAATGATCTTCTTGCTAATTCTCAAGGAATGTTTCTTGAGGAAAGCTTTCGCCATTTGGCACCATCCCTAATGGCTAAACTTCCTTGCCTGCCAAACTTAGAGAATTTTCGGATATAAGGCCTGTTGACACCTAATTTCGGATCAGTTTTTTTTTATTTTATTCTTAGAAAATTCATAAAAACTTCACAAAAAAATCAAAAAAAAAATCACAAAATCAACTTTGGTGGCATTGACCAGGCCTAAGGAACCATTTTTTACCAAAAAATAATTTTTCATATTTTTCGCATTTTTTAGTATTTTTAGAAAATGGAAAAATACTTGAAAATTCAAGAAAAATAGCATTCGAGGTCACAAAAATATGGAAAAATAGTCTATATTTTTATTTTAAATCCTTTTTCTTTTTGACCTCATAAAAAGCCTCAATTCAAATTCAATTTTATGTGTTCCTTTATTACTCATATGATTGAATTTGACAAAAAAAGGTCAATTGAGTCTTTTAATTTGTGACTTTTGCATTTTTTTAGGATCTTGACATTCAATCTATTCGTCCCTCATTGCAAGTTTGCCCAATTGTCTACACAAATTGCTCAATTGCATGGATTAGGTAAAATTGCATACTTAATTGCATTTTAGTCCTTGAAATTGGGCATATTTGAAATTACTTTCAATTCAGGGACTACCATTGCAAATTGAAGTCACTGTCCAATGCTTTTGATCATTTTGAATCGATTGGCATAGGTGGTTTTGCCCTATTTGATCATTTGAGCCTTCAATTTCACGATTTGCCTAATTGAAATTAACGGTAAATTTGGGGGTTTTGTAGAAATTGACAGGAACTTTTGGCCAACATCACGTTTTTAGATAGAATTCATGCCCTAAATACGATTATGATGTTTAATTGCAAAAATTCCAAGTCGATTTGGGATTAATTTTGAAAATCGAGTTAGAACCGGTTCTGACCGGTTAGACCGATCGAACCGATCTGCTACAGTGCATCTTCTTCCCCCGTTCGCGCCACTTTAGCAGTTTGAACAGTTGGATTTTGGTTGCGAAATTGGACCATCAATCGGCTTCAATTGGTAAAATTGATTGAGGCGTTTTGTTGACAATGAAGTTCTCCGTCGATTGAGACCAGTTCGACGATCTGGGTCCGCCGGATCAGCGCCGGCGATGGCCGAAGAAGCGTCGGCCATTTTTGGTACAAAATGCAGGGTCGAATGCACACCAAATTCACGCCAAATATGGTCACCGGAGGGCCTAGATGGATTGGTCGTTTCATCCCTATCGATCGCCGGTCGTCGGTGACCATTTCGCACGTGTCTGCACGTGCGGACGTCACTGACCCCCATTTTCCCCGCGCGATCTATTTTCAAAGGGGGAAATATAAAAAGAAAGAAAGGAAAGGAAGTCGATTCTGTTAAGGAAGGAGAACAGAATCGAGAGAGAGAGAGAGAGAGAGAGAGAGAGAGAGAGAGAGAGAGAGAACGAGAGAAAGAGAGCTCACACTCCATCGCCATTGTCGAGGGTTGGAGCTCGAATTTGGAGGGCGCTGGTTAGGTCGTCTCCGGCCAAACCGAAGCCAAAGAAGATTGCCACAAGCTCATCTGAAGCACCACGAAGCAATCGCCGTCGGTCGCGCCACGCGAAATCACAAAAATAGGTGAGACGCAGTTCTGAGCTCTTCGCTTTGCGTTTTGTTCCTTTGATGTCACTGACCATTGCTGCATGTCATTTTTGCATCGATTTTCCCTGAAAACCCTAAGTCGAACTCCCAACCCAGCTCGGCCTGGTCGATCAATGGCCAGGCTATTCTAGCCATAGCAAGCTCAATCAGAGCTCGAGGTAAGTCTCCTGAACACCTTGTGGTGCTCCTATGTGAAGGAATTTCTTTGAAATGCCATGAATCGCGTGATCGAACTTCCATGGCCGTACTCGATATCTTGCATGATGATCGGGATTTTGTGGATGAAATGTTGCGATTCTTAGATATGTTAAACTAGAGGTCATTACGAGTCGATTGGCGCTGGTCTCGTGTCAATCAGTCTAGGTTTGGCCGTTCATCGGTGACGGAGAATTCTCAGCCGTCCATTCCGTCGGGGTCGAGAGGTTGAAGACGAAGTTGACGTAGAAGGTCAACGAGTTAGCGACTTAGGTGGCGATGTGTGATTGGTCCACGTAGATGTCGAGTCAGCTCGACCGTTAGTTTGTTAGGTTGAGTTGGATTAGATCAGGCGGTCTAGATTAATCGAGTCCAATTTTTAATGACCGTCCGATTAGTAATTAGAAATATCCGAAAATGGTTTTATAATCAGAAAATAAAAAAATGCAGAAACGGTGTCGTTTAGGTAAAGAGGTCGAGCGACGTCGTTTAGGTTAGTAAGATGGACGGCCCAGATCGAGTCTAGCCTTCTAATCCTGACCGTAGGTCTTGGTAAGTCAATCAGACGGTCTTGGTCGAGTCTTTGTTTAATCTAGGCCGTAGGCTTTAGTAAGCTGATCCGGTGGTCGTGGAATAGCCACGTGGTTCAATAGGAACCGTCGGATTAAATCCAAAAAATAAAAAAATAAAAAAACGACGGAACAGCGTCGTTTAGGGGATTTTGTCCGCACGGGTCTGGGTCTGGGTCGGGTTCCGACTCGAGTGGGTCGGGTCGACCCGGTTCGAATCATATTTTAATAAAAAATATATTCGAAAAATGATTTTAAAAATAAAAAATGAGAAAATTCTAGAAAATCCTAAAAAATATAGGAAAGTTGTGGGAAATTCCTAGACACTCCAGAAATCCTCAAAAATTGAGGATTGACCACAGACGACTGGTCAATCCTATTTTTGGGATTTCTTATCCGTTCTTCCGGTAATCGACGATCTTACCCTTTAGGGGTAAACCGTTTCAGCCTTGTATACGAGATAGGTCGAGAATGCCAAGATAAGGATTAGGGTCAGTTAGGTGACCGGTCCTTCTGCTTGGGTTCTCGAATCTCGTCTTTTCTTCGAAATGACGATTTTACCCTTCAAAGGGTAAATCGCCTTTCCTATTCCAATCGAGTCTTGAAAATTGCTTAAAATTAGGGTTTGGGTCAGGTGGTCGACCAATCCTAATGTTTGAGATTTTCTCTTTTCGTCTTCGCCCAAAATGACTATTTTACCCCTCCAAGGGTAAAATCACTTTTTAATTCTCGAAACATTTTGGAAATTCCCGAAAAATATGAAATGGAAGGGTTTGATCACCAATCCCATTTCCTTCATTTTTTGACTACTCATTTCATCTGAAATGACAATTTTGCCCCTCTGGGGCAACTTATCCCCAAATTTCTTAAAATTACGATTTTGCCCCTCATGGGCAAATTATGTCAAAATTACTCCTAAGCCTTGATTGATACTTCTCTAGGCTGATAAAGCCTTATTAGGGATGCCATGTTGCTTTCATGTAATTTATCCGCATGTTTTGGATCCTTGATTTGCGCATTTATTTTTACTGATTGTGAGTGATAGGGTAGCCATTCCTATCTCTTTGAACTCCTAGATTTAGGTTCGTACCCCCACTCATCTGTATAAAATCTTAGGATTAGATAAATCATTCAATTTAGGTGCCGAAAGGGCGTCAACTCTGACAGTTGGCATAACAAAGTCCTCGATCCCACTTATCTGATTTTCGCAGAATCGAATAGACCGCTCCCAACTATTCGATAGGGTTTCCGATCGTATCCTCCACGAAACGATTGGTGGCGAGTCCTTGGAGTGTACACATATCACATGTCACCAAACCGCACCAAAGGTCGACCACGTATATCCAGCCATTGCGATTTGGGTAATGGACTTTGGGAGAAGCCCGCGTCCGATCAGGACAAGGCCGTGTGCCACTTAATCCTCACAAATCTCTATTAGTCGACCACTCTTGTCAAATGGATTCCACGTTTACTCCAATGGTGGTGCTATTCCTCATTGTCTTGGCCGTGAATCAAAAATTTTGCGTGGACGGCTTTTTGTTATCTTCCGCTAATCATAACAGACAAGACTCTTAACGAATATTTCTAATTTCCTCTGTTACCTAGGTCATCTTGACCTATCTTGTTTTCCTTGCCTTGACTCGTATTCCAGGCTCTTAAGTTCTTGCGTTAAAAGTCAGCTTCAAAACCCATTTGATCATCTCTGATCATTAGGAATCTAATAAACAGGGGATGCCACAGTGATTGTGCTGATGCACAAGTTTGATGCTATAGTCAGGAATACGCGATCGAGAGTTTTGATTGAAACGGAGACTGGTAAGTTGATCAAGCATGCGCGAACTGACAGTAGCATGGAATCCTGCTCGAAGCTGGTAAATAAATTCTGCATGAAAAATGGCATGAAAAATGGCATCGTGAAACACCGCACTAGTGCTAGTAAACCACAATAGTTTACAGAATTGATGAGTAGAACGTTACTAGAGACGACCCGTAAAAAGATCTCTAGTGCTGGTATGGCTAGGAAAATTTTAGTGGATGCGCTTAGTATAGCGAGCTACCTAGTGAATAGATCCTCATCGACTGCGATTGGATATCGGACTCTCAAAGAAGTGTGGTCATGTAATGTTGCTGGTGATTCTATTTTTAGAATGTTTAGTTGCCCGTGTTATTATCGAATAAGTAATGGTAAACTCGATGTGAGGGCAAGGTGCATATTCCATGGCTATGCACGAGCTGAGTGTGGCTATCAGTTGTGGTGCCCATATATAGATTCACTTGTTTACAGCAGAGAAGTTACCTTTGACGAGTCTCTAATACTTCAGACTAAGAGTGATTATAGCACTGTTCATACGGATCTGGACGGTGTTCAGCTTAAGGTAGAGTTGCAACCAAAAACTCCTGAGGTAGCAAATACTAGCGTGGTAATCGACACAGATGGTGCTTATAGCGAAGTGGAGCCTGTAGAGCCAACAGTTGCTGTAACTACTGATATTTACAAGGTACATATTCGATCTCCTGACAGAAATGGATGCAATGATGATTTTATTTTATCTGTGGTTAAAGAGGTTGTGTCAGATAGTTCTTGTGGAGTAGTTAAAGGTGCATGTGCAGTTGGTGTTCTAATGAGGTCCTCGATTTTAGCGAAGTTCAAGCGCGGTTAGGACTTGGATAATATCTGTGGCGGTTGAGCCCAACGAGGCTGTTGGGAGAGTAGCAGATGATGTTCGGATTATCAGCGAAGCGATTGTCATTGGGCTCAAACGTCGAACCATGGTGGAGATTGTTAGAATATGTCTCGAATTTGAGCCCGGAGCGAAAATCTGAATTTCGAAATCGATATATCTTGATCTTGAAATTAAAGATAATATTTATTTTTAATATTCGGAAATCAAACCTTACTAGAAGTTCGGCCACCGAAATTGGAAAGTGCATTATGGTCTTTTTTGAATCTTGGACTCGGTTAGCATGGGGGAATGAAAGATACATATATCGTTTTACAGAAGTTGCACTTTATTATTTGATATATCCAAAAGCAAGTCAGGGAGTGCACGAGGATATGGTCTTGACTTTCTTTCCTCTTGTGGCAAAGTGCATATATATAAGAATATATAAACTTGTGAAGATAAGGTGTGGGTTGCAGTGGTTTGGATGTATGTAACCTTGAAACGCCGAGACTATTCGAGTGCTTGATGTGTCCACCTTGCAGAAGGGTATTGAAGTGCGCTGTGTTTACGAGTGCTTAGCGGTGGAAGTCTTGAAGTGCCGTTTTACTTTTACGAGTGCTTGTTTTTGGGACTTCAATTTTCTCGCGAAATTACATCAAGAATTCGAGTGTCAAATCCGATTAAATCTTGAGGTTAGATTTGTGTTTTAATTCCTTTGCGAGATTGATAGATTATTTCGCTAGGAATTGGAGGCTAAACACTGTGCGCGTTCTTGGATGTAATTGAAGCTGGGAAACACAAAGAGTGTGTTTGTGTAACTTGAGTGCGGTTTGTAATATCGGTATATCGCTCGTTCTATAGTGAAATTCGTTGCTGCTCTCCCCATGGACGTAGGTCTCTACGATCGAACCACATACATCTGATGTTCGATTTACTTTACTCGTTCTGTCTATTTTATCGTTCGATCGATTATTCCGCGCAATAATTGGTATCAGAGCTAGGCTTGTTTGAGTTGAAACGAATCGATGGCGACAGAAGAAGCTAAAGGGAAAATCGACAGATTTAAGGGGAATGACTTTGGTTTCTAGAGGATGCAAATGGAAGATTATTATATCAGATGAAACTGCATGCACCCTTGTCTGGGGAGAAGCCAGATACGATGAAGCAAGCTGACTAGGAATTACTGGATAGACGAGCAATGGGTATTGCTCGGCTGACCTTGGCTCGTAACGTCGCGTTTAACATCGTTAAAGAGAAGATCACTGCGTGTTTGATGAAAGCCCTATCGGACATGTACGAGAAGCCCTATGCGATCAACAATGCCTATTTGATGCGACGTCTGTTTAATTTGAAAATGAGCGAAGGTGCGTCAGTTGCTGATCATATCAATGAATTCAATGTGATAGTTAGTCAATTGAGTTCAATTGATATTGACTTTGAAGATGAGGTACGGGCTTTGATTCTATTATCTCCATTGCTTGATAATTGGAATACTACTATTACAGCTGTTATAATTCCTCTGGGTCGACAAGTTTGACGTTTGATGGGATTCGAGATTTAATTATGAGTGAGTATATTTGTAGAAGAGAATCTGGCGAATCTGTATTTGCTGCTTTAGTAGGTGAAAGAGGAAGATGTAGTACTCGTGTTAGCAGAAGTAGTATGAACATGAATAGACGCAGTTAGTCTAGGACTGACGGTGACGTCTGTTGGAATTGTGGTAAGAGATGGCATCTTAGAAGAAATTATTTTAAGCTGAAAAACGAAAGAGCTAAGTTTAAGCGCGGCTAGGACTTGGATGATATCTCTGGCGGTTGAGCCCAACAGGGCTGTTGGGAGAGTAGCAAATGATGTTTGGATTATCAGCAAAGCGATTGTGATTTGGCTCAGACGTCGAGCCATGGTGGAGATTGTTAGAATATGTCTCGAATTTGAGCCCAAAACGAAAATCTGAATTTGGAAATCGATATTTCTTGATCTTGAAATTAAAGATAATATTTATTTTGAATATTTGAAAACCAAACCTTACTAAAAGCTCGGCCACTGAAATTGGAAAGTGCATTATGGTTTTTTTTTAATCTTGGATTCGGTCAGCATGGGGGAATAAAAGATACAGATATCTTTTTTGCAGAAGTTGCACTTTCTTATTTGATATATCCAAAAGCAAGTCAATGAGTGCACGAGGATAGGGTCTTGACTTTCTTTTCTCTTATGGCAATGTGCATATATTTACGAATATATATACTTGGGAAGATAAGGCATGGGTTGCAGTGATTTGGCTGTACGTAACCTTGAAGTGCCGAGACTATTCGAGTGCTTGCTATGCCCACCTTGCAGAAGGGTATTGAAGCGCCGTTGTGTTTACGAGTGCTTGGCGGTGGAAGTCTTGAAGCGCTATTTTTCTTTTACGAGTGCTTGTTTTTGGGACTTCTATTTGTTTGCAGAATTACATTAAGAATTCAAGTGTCGAAGTCGATTAAATCTTAAGGTTAAATTTGTGTTTTAATTCCTTTATGAGATTGAGAGATTATATCGCTAGAAATTTGGGGTTAAACACTATGTACGTTGTTGGATATAATTGGGGCTGGAAAACACCAATAGTGTGTTTGTGTAACTCGAGTGCAGCTTGTAATCTCTGTGTATCGCTCGTTCTATAGTGGAATTCGTTGTTACTCTCCCCGTGGACGTAGGTCTCTACGATCGAACCACGTACATCTGATGTTCGATTTACTTTACTCGTTCTATCTATTTTATCGTTCGATCGCTTGTTCCGCGTAACAACATGAAACTAGGAGCTTGTTGGTCTCTTTCATTGAATAAGCAGAAGTTGTTGGTTCCGGATGTTATTGTCCAAACCATGAATAAAAGGAATGATTGAAGGGCAGCCCCTACCACATGGCTTCACCAACGTTTTTATAGTGGAACCTTCTGAACTTGATCGCAGGTTGCTTGGACTTCGTTTGCTTCTCAAACAAAATGAATAATTTAAAAAATATTTTTTCTAAAACTAATAATTTGAATTACTTAAGATAATTAGTCATCGAAAATTATTTTTACTATCAACAACAATGTATATCTGAACATTTTCGTGGACAATGAAGATATTTTTCGTTTGATCATTATTGTAAACGATATAGTTTTAGGGAATATTTTACGCGAAATAAAATGAGAGGCTTAATATTTTACGCGAAATAGCGTAGGAATATCGCTACAACTTTTAACTCAATTAGGACGGCCGGCCATAGCCGAAAATAGTTTGACCAACACCTTCCATTACGACGGCTGGGCATAGCGGAAAATGAAAAAAAAAAAAGAACAAAATGTCACTCGCGGCCAGCCATAACAAAAAATCAAAACATCGCATGTTGGTAATCATTGTAATGATGACACTTTACAAAACATTTATTGTGGACTGTTCTATTTTATAGCAGAATATTGTAGATTGTCTCTGAATGTGGATCGAATATCGACTATACTTTGCCATGATAACAATCACGAGACTCGGAAAATTGAAAATGCCAATTCCAAATTCAACGAACACTCTTGAGTATCATCCGTCAAAAGTAGAGGCCGAATGGAAATAATCTACGAGAATAAATTGTAAAAGATATGTGTGAGTTGTAATGAGCAATATTGAAGGATAGTAATTAGCTAGATTAGAGCATATACCTTTTAGGATTCTTTCCTTTCTCTGACACACACACACACATACACACACACACACACACACACACACACGCACACACACACACACACACATATATATATATATATATATATATATATATATATCTAAGTCATTCTAAAATATATGAATAAGATATATATAAAATTGAGGAATACGTTTTTTCCTCCAAATTTCTATGTGTTAACATGGTATCAGAGCCCTAGGGTTTTCTCCTTGGGAGTATTGCACGCTAACACTCGATTACGGCGGTCCCGCAACCAGTCTCCTTTAGCAGTCTTCTTCTTCTTCTCCCTCTTCTTGGTCGACACCACTTCATTTCATGGTGCAGGCATTTTTGCTGCCTCCACTTCTATTCTCGCTGCCAACGCAACTGTGAACAAGAATTAAACAAAGGCTCTCTTGAATTGGAAATCCACTCTCGACTACCCTAGCCAATCTCTCCTCTCTTCATGGTACCGCAATGATCCTTGCCGCTTTAACGGTGTAGCTTGTCAACACTATGGAGCCATCGCCCATCTAAATCTTTCCAATCTCGGTTTGAGAGGAACTCTAGACGGCCTTGACTTCTCACGCTTAACCAGCATGGGTATCTTTGAACTTGGCAACAACCGGATCTATGGCTTCATTTCTTCAAGTATTGATAACCTTTCCAAACTCAGCTCTCTTGATCTTTGTGGCAATAAACTATCTGGGGACATTCTTCCAAATATAGGTATGCTAGAGAGTCTTCTTTCTTTGCACCTATGTACAAACAACCAGAGGGGAGATGTCCCTGGTGTCGCGACCCTCTCGAGGTTGGCTGAGCTCTCGAGGGCTAATGGGCCAGCCAATCTGGTCAGATGCGGTCCTCTCCCAAGGCCCATTACCCAAATCGCAACGGAGGTAAGCGTAGTCGACCTTCAGTATGGTCTAGTGACATGTACTAAATGTGCATGTCATGGAGTCGCCACCAATCATTTTTTGGAGGGTATGATTGGACCACCCTATTGAATAGTCAGGAGTTTCTATTCAATTCTGCGATAACCAGAGAAATGGATTCAGGAACTTAGTTACGTCAACTGTCAGAGTTGAAGCCCTTTCGGTACCTAAGTTGAATGAATTTTCTGACCTAGGATTTCATGCAGATGAGTGGGGTACGAATCCTAAATCTAGAAATTCATGCAGATGGGAGTGACTATCTTAGCAATCTCAATCAATAATAAAATGCGCAAATCAATGAATCTGGATATGCAAAATAATCATATCAAATTAACATGACATTCCTAATAAGGCTCTATTAGCCTAAAGAAGTATCAATCAAGCTTAGGAATGATTTAGACATGATTTTACCCGTCAGGGGTAAAGTCGTAATTTTGAGATTAAAAGGGACGATTTGCCCTGAAAGGGTAAAATCGTCATTTCGGAATGAATCCGAAATAAAACAATGTCGAAGATAGGTTTGGCCATTCAATCGACCCATCTCCTATTTTTGATAATTTTCATGATTTTCTGGAATTTTAGAAACCGATTTACCATTCGAAGGGTAAAATCGTCATTTTCTAAAAAAAATGGAAACGAAATGTGAAAATCTTAGACATAAGGTTTGGCCACCTATCTAGCTCATCGCCAAATTCTAAGCAATTTCCACAAATCATCAGAATATCAAAGACGATTTACCCTCTGAGGGGTAAAATCGTCATTTTGGATTACATGAGAGGAAATTCCCAAAATGACAACAAATCAATTGCTTTTGGTCATTTTCAGCCTTGGGAATTTTCTTGAATTTTTTAGGAATTTTCTGCAATTTTTTTATCAAGTTTTTTTTTTTGAATTTTTCTTTAGTTTTCCATTTTTTTTATTTTTTGGAATTTATTTTCATTGACAGTAATATAATAAACACTTAATTAAGAAAATATGTTAAACATTAGATTGAAATAAACACATGCGAATCAAATCTATAATGACGATATTTAAAGAAAAGTAATTCTGATACACTGATTAGATGCAAAAAAAATGGACCTGATCGGACATCGATCTTCAACCACCGGGAAAGCTCACTTCAAAGATCCGAACGGTGGAGATGAAGACGGGATTAATATGACCTTGGACACGAAACATCAGCTCCATCCAACAGGCCAATCGGCCGGAAACTCAAGAAATGCAGGCGGGGTGAACAGCACTCACGCCTAGGAACGGCTACTGATCTAGCTGTTGGTCGATCACCAGGGGAGCTCCTTTTAAAGATCCGAACGGTGGATGTGAAGAAGGCATCAAGACGACCTTTCACAAAAACAATCAGCTCGATCCAACGGTCCAATCGGCCGGAAACTCAAGAAATGCGGCGGATAAACAGTACCCACGCCTTAGAACAGCTACTGATATAGTTGCTGTTCGGCCACTTGGAGAGCTCATTTTAAAGATCCGAACGGTGGATATGAAGAAGGGATCAAGAGGCCCTTGCACACAAAAAATCAGCTCGATCCAACGGTCTAATCGGCCAGAAACGCAAGAAATGTCGGCGGATGAACAATACCCACACCTTGGAACAGCTACCAATTTAGCTGCTGTTCGGCCACTTGGAGAGCTCATTTTAAAGATCCAAACGGTGGATATGAAGAAGGGATCAAGACGACCTTGTACACAAAAAATCAGCTCGATCCATCGGTTCAATCTACCAAAAACGCAAGAAATACGGCGGGTGGTGGCGCCACTACAAGGAGAGGGGAAGAGAGAAGAGGGAGAGGAGCGTCAGCGGGAGGAGCGACAGATGATGAGGGGGGAAGAGAGAAATAGGGAGAGAGAAGGAGCGGGGGAGAGAGAAAGAAAAAAATAATAAAAAATAATAAAAATAAAAATAAAATAACAAAAAGCAAAGACAAAATCATTAGTCGAATCTCCTCTTTTTTCTTTTAAATGATGATGTCTTCACTCCTTTTCCTTTTAATTATTGCTAATATTTTTGCCAAATTCAATTTTATGATGATAAAAGAACACCTAAAATCAAACCTGAATTTTACTGTTTATTAGGTCAGAAAATAGATAAAATAAAAATAAAAATACATACTATTTTTATATTTTTGTGATCTCAAATACTATTTTTCTTGATTTTCTTCTTTTCTTTTTTATTTTTCAAAAATATTAAAAAATACGAAAATTATGAAAATCATTTTTTTGGTCAAAATGGTTCATTTAGCTTGGCCAATGTCACCAAAATTGATTTTTCAATTTTTCAACTTTTTGTAGATTTTCTATGAAATTTTCAAAAAAATAAAGGAAAAAAGGTTGATCAAAATTTAAGTGTCAACAGCTACCCCTCTTTGAGAGGAATCTCGTTAGTAGGGGTGAGCGGTTCCCGGTCCGGTCCGGTTCCCCTCAAGAACCGGGAACCGGACCAATAGTCCCGGTTCCCATTTTTCAGAACCGTGGACCGGACCGGCCACCCCGAGAACCGGGAACCGGACCGGACCGTTGGTCCGGTCCGGTCCGGTCCGGTCCGGTTCCAAGGAACCAATAAAACAAACAAGAAACCTGTCCAATCTCCATTCCAATAAAACAAACAAGAAACCTATCCAATCTCCATTCTGATAACACAAACAAGAAATCTGTCCAATCTTCATTGGAACCAATAACACAAACAAGAAAGCTGTACCCAACAGAAACACATACAAAGTAAGTGCTCATCCACGGCACTAAGAAATCTCTCCAATCTCCATTGGACAGAAACACATTAGGCAACTATGAAATATGTACCCAACAGAAACATCAAAAGCACATTGAAAGCACACCCAAAGGAAAAAAAAAAAAGATTACAAAGCCGCCTAGACATTATGAATCATCGATCTTCCCCTCAACCAGCTGTTTGATCAGAAGTGTTGGTGAACTGAGGAGAATGAGTTGGTAGTCTCATCTGGATCTGTCCAAGAGCATGTGCTACTATACCTGAGTGACACAAGGAAGCTCACATAATTAAAGTAAAGCACATCTAAAAATCTCAGTCATTGCAAGTAGCTAAATTTCAGTCATTGCAAGTAGCTAAATGAAGTAGGAGGTAAAATAAGAATGAAAACAAAAATACTGCACATTTCAATAGATAGCAATGACAAGCAATAATCAACACCACACAGTTCTTTAGCTTTGCAAGTAGCTAAATGAAGTAGGAGGTAAAATAAGAACGAAAACATAAATACTGATGTCAAAAGATGACAAAGCCATTTAAAACTTGACTCAACGCATCATAGAAATAATAGAAAACACAGATTTGGGACAGACATGTCATTTTGCATGGTGAAAAAGATCATGATGTCAAAATAAAGTAGAGAAGTTCCTTAGCTCACTAATATGAGATAACTCAATTTTTAATGGGAGCTCACAAAATCTCACCACATATTCCTTCCATCAATTTGTAAACTTTATTTACCGATGAGCTCCGAGCAAGCATCATCCATGGCTAGAAAAAAAAAAGAAGATATTAATTAGAGCATTCACTTATTAAATATACAAAAGAAATACAAGATATAAAAGAAAATATATATCCATGACTTACCCGACTCGAACTTTTCGGCATTCTCGATGCACTCCTCAATATTAATTGGCTTGTTAGCAACTCTCAACCAATCTTGACCGCAAATCAAAGCTTCCACCACTCTAGGAGTCAAAGAACTTCGATAGCGATCAAGAACACGACCAGATGTGCTAAAAGTGGACTCCGAAGCAACGGTTGTTACTGGAATAGCCAAGATATCTCGAGCCATCAAAGAAAGGACTTTAAACTTTTGGCCAGCAGTATTCCACCACTTCAAAATGTCAAGAGTACGACATTCTTCACGTGTAGCTTGAAGATACTTTTCGATCTCGGATAAATTGCCCTCGGCCACTTTTTTCTCCTCATCCATAAAGCATTCGAATGCCTTTTCCCCATCAAAACTCACATCGAAACCCATAGTGAGATCAATCTCATTTTTGTGACCTTCCTCGTGTTGACCACTCGAATTACCACCAACATCAATTAAAAGTTGACTACACAAATTTTTGCTGCCAGAAGTTTCGGAACCATAAGACTTTTCGTAAAAACTAAACAAACGTCCTAGGTAAGTCCTCACATAATCACACCTCTCATTTATTATCCCATCATCATCATAGATTAGTTTATAACAATATCGCACATACTTCATCTTTTTTCTTGGATCCAATACCACCGCAATCAAAACCATCATATTCACTTTATCGAAACTCCCATAATATTTGTCAAACTTTTCCTTCATCTTCACCCCCATGGCTTTCACGCCAGCATCTGAAACAATCGATGCTTGTTTCAAAGTTTTATATAAACCGGCTATTTCGTCAAAATAATCATTTGAAGTGATATACAAAGCCCCAGACATTTTATTGGTGGAATCATAAAACTTTTTCAAAAATAAGACAAGAACTCTGGCACTTTCCCAATCTTCAGCTTTAGGCGTTTCATCTTCAAGCTCAGCCACGAAGAAAGGATCATCTTATTCCAGCTTCTCAAAAGCTTTTCTTAGCTTTAAGGCAGTGTCTAACATGAGATAAGTTGAGTTCCATCTAGTGGAAACATCAAGACAAGCTGAACCTTTATAACTGATCCTTGCACTCTCAATACAAGCTTGGAATGATTTAGCTCTCATGGGAGAACCTCTCACATACCTAACAGAGTTTCGAATACGTGTAATGGAATCACGTATCTCATGCAATCCATCCCTCACAATTAAGTTTAAAATATGAGCGGTGCACCTCATGTGTAAATCTTCACCATCTAAGATCAATAGCTTATCTTTCACAAATTTAGCTTTCAAAAACTTAATAGCTACATCATTCGAACTGGCATTATCCACAGTGATCGTGGACACATGTTTCTCTATTTCCCACTCATAAATGCATTTCTCAATCATTTTTCCAATTTCCTTGCCCTTGTGACTAGACATTACCACAAAATTGATGATTCTTTTGTGCAATCTCCAATCATCATCAATAAAATGAGCAGTGAGACATAAATAGTTCAAGTTCTGACAGGAGCTCCATGCATCGGTCGTGAGTGCGATCCTAGACTTAAGCTTGCGAAAATAATTCTTCAAACTCATTTTTTCAGCAATATACAACTTCATGCAATCTCTAGCCACCGTAAATCTGGAGATGGGATTGAAAAGAGGTTGCGCCACATTCATAAAATCACGGAATCCCGCACGCTCAACTAATGAAAAAGGATGTTCATCCACTATGATCATCCGAACAAGCATTTGCCTACAAAGATCTTAATCAAACTCCCACGTTGACAAGTCATTAGCACTACCAGTAGTGGTATTTCCCTTAGTCACCTGAGTATTTTCCATTCTACGTGGGACAAAAAACTTCTGCTTCTTATCTATATTTCGAGGATACTTATTGCACCTACTCAAGTGCTTCCACATAGCAGAAGTACCGTTATTAACACAATACCAATACATGGCACTACAATATTTGCAGAACACCTCACTTTTCCCCTTCGAATTTTTATTGCCTCTACGAAAATGCTGCCAAACTTTTGATAATTTTCGTTTACCAGTAACAGTTGGGCAACCATGAGATACCTTATTTGTGTCGACTTCCTCTTCGAAGACTTCTTCACCTTTATGTATTTCTTCACCTTCATGCTCCAGTGAATTCATTGGCGAAGTCACTTCATCGATGGACTCGTCCACTTCCATTGACATATAGGTAGAACACCTGAATAGAATAATCGGATTAGAATCTTATTCTATATTCAAGAAAATGAATTAATCGGATTAGAATCTTATCCTGCCTTAGCAATGCAAAATATGACTCAATCAATAGTATTCTTTTTGTTGGATCTTTTCTATGCCAGTCGATGCTCTTTGCCTTAAAACTGGTTCAATAAAGTGGTAGGAAGAGATTAAAGCAACTACGCTCAGAACACTCTACCACAAAGTGAGCCGCAACGGCAATCCCAAAGTATCTCAATTCTAGTTAAGAATAAGATCAACCCATATTGATCACACAGCAAATTTCTACATTTTGTGATTTCAGACCCTTCTAAACAAGCAGCATAGGCAATTGATCTGTCCAGCATACCAGCAAAGTTAGGCTCAAAGAATATACAACAATATCATCATCCAACAAGAACTGCTAGTGTCGAACAAAACGCAACTTGTCTTAAAGAAAGGGATAGTGGATGAGAACCAACTAGCACTGAGAGTTAGAGATAATAATATCATTAAGTGTGTGTCATCAGTTTTACTTTCCAGAAAAGCAAAAGAGTAGAAGTGTTACACCTTGAGTTTACTTATATTTTAATGATGGGTGTAAAATTGGCTGCAGAAAGGCTCACAGATTTGGTTTAAGTTTTGTAAGAATTGAGCTATTTATACTCGAATCGAAGAGAACACGAGAAAAATTTACAGCGACCAAGAAAGTGCGATCCATTCTCCACGCTTCAAGCAGGTAAATCTACCAAGAATATCGACAACTCATTTTCTCGTACTTCGCAATCATCTCGAAAACCAGAGCCAAGCATGCGCGTGTGAATCGGGAGAGGGGTCTACTCACCTGGGATCGAGCGTCGGCCTCGTGATCGGGGGAGAAGCGGCGGTAGTCGGGGGCTCTGGAGCTTCGGGTGGGGCGGGGCCGGGCGAGGCGGGGGCGATTTGAAGGAGGGTGAAGAGTGAAGACTCACCAAGCGCGACTAACGGATCGAGAGATCGATCGAGCGAGCGAGTGTGTGCGGGAAGCCTTTGGGTTCTTCCAAGGCACAGAGCACTGAGAGCAGACGGTAGTCACGGCACGGCAGAGAGCGACCGAGAGGAAAACCTTGCGATTGAGAGAGAGAGAGAGGTACCCTTGCGGAGAGAGGACTGGAAAAAAAAATAGAAACCCTAATGAATCATTAGTAATGATGCGGCTTCCCAGAGGTGTAAAAGAAAAGTGAGGAACAAATATGTATTTTTTTAACCATCGGGCGGTTCGGGCGGTCCGGTTCCGGAACCGGACCCCGGAACCGGGAACCGGACCGCCCGGTCATCGGTTCCCATTTTTGGAACCGGAGACCGGACCGGACCCCCCAAAAACCGGGAACCGGACCAACAGTCCCGGTCCGGTCCGGGCGGTCCCGGTCCGGGCGGTCTTTTTTGCACACCCCTACTCGTTAGAGGTTTCTCTCAAAGACAAGGTGACACCTCAGTCCTGATCGACTCGACTCGGGAAACTAAAGGAAAATGAGTCATGACATCCAATCTTCATGCTCGTCGATGTATGCTCTTTCTTGAAGGGGGAAACGTTCATTTGACATGAGAGAGTGCGATAGTAGAGAGACATACCTGCCACTTACCTGTTCGATGTTTGTGCGATTTTCGCAGTGTCTAATGGATTCAAGAGAATTTCTAGGGACTCGTTTCTAGAGTGTCCTAGAGAGGTTAACCTCTGACCCGTATGGTAGGTCAAACCATAATGAGATTCCTAACTGATAGGAATCTAAGGAAGACGCGTCACATTTGGGATTTGCCTGGGATTTTGATCTGTATGGTGGATCGGACCATTGAGTTGACCATTTAAGTGATTTTTACTATTGGGTTGACCCTTCAGGCGGTTTCTACCTTTTGTTGATCCTTCAGGCGGTTTCTACCTTCGGTTGACCCTTCAGGCGGTTTCTACCTTGAGTTGACCCTTCAGGCGATTTCTACCACGAGTTGACCCTTCAGGCGGTTTCTACCTTCGAGATAAAAGATGACGTACCCAATTTTCGGGGCTTGTCGGAGACTCGATCGTTTTGTGGATCGGTCTTAGGAAAGGTTTGCCTACTAAAAGGTTTCACTTAAGGATGCCGCATCTGGTCATCGAGGGGAGGTTTACCTAACTTTAGGTTCACCTGAAGGCTATTATGGAATTTGGGGTTACCAAAGATCCTATAGAAGTTTAAACCTGAAAGATTTTTCTTCACCAAGAAGATGTTAGTAATTTTTGGGAAGACAACAATTGTCCAATTGACAAAAATCTATGACCTAAGTTTTAGTCATGAAATGTGCATTTTGATGCTGGGGGTTATCCAAAATATTTTGCAACATACAGATGTAATCACAGATTCGTTGTACGGACAATCTGGATTAAATAATTTGAAAATTCCAAAAAGAGTTTTCTCAAAACGTCAATTGGAGTATTTCTCATCCGAGATGGCTCATCATCGCTCTGTGATAATGATCTTTTATATGAAAAAGTGCTCAATCTCCTACTAACTTGTGCCTAGGTTTCAGGATCATTCGCGGCGCATACATTTTGACTGATCAAGAGGTCCTTCATGGGACCGTAATGTTTGGCTTGGATATCAGTTTCCAAGGGGGACTCACTTTTGAGTCAAGGCCATTGAATGAAATATCTTCATTGTCTGCTCCGGGTCTACAAGTCAAGAACCCTGCAAAATGAGAAAGAAATAGTCTTGCTCGTACTTCTTTGAGCTAAGCTATACGTTAACCCAAGTGTTTTAGTCAGAGAAGACTGCTTCCGGGTTGTAACATTGGTGGGATTGAGGACCGAAAAAGGCTTGTTTTTTGCCCAGAAATTGTGAAGGGTTTGACATTGGTGATCATTGTAGATTTGCCCCCTGTCCTTCGAAGAACATCTTCAGTTCTTGGAGTGTACACTCCTCTTTTGAGCGCACAAGAGTCTTTAAGGGAGCATCTCCTGTCACATTAAAAGACTGTCAACTCTATTTGTGTCTTTGCTTTGAGCGTGACATTATTTGGGGAGTAATGTTCCTGATTTGACTCCCTTGAAAACTCTTTTCTTCATTCCTCCAGACTTTACTGGGGATGTTTTCAATGGGCATTGACCTTGCTTTTACCAGGCACTTTGCTTTTTCTTAATGTCGGGGATTTTTCTTTTTTTCTTCCCCCTTTTTTTATCACGCTTTTCCTTTTCTTTCGGAACTAGGATTCTCGACAATTGCGCCAGATATATAACTTAAACCTTAGCACGCTTCTGTTCCTGGAGTGATGTTGCTTCCATCTCGAAACATGCAATGATCACCAACGTGAGTTTTTGAAATGAATTTGCAGGCTCAACTTGGCTATGCAAATGGTATGTTATGTGGGATAGAGAAATGGATGCTTTTCATCATCCTATGGCACTTGGATTACCATATAAACAACACACGAAGATCGATGTTAGTTCGAGCAAGAAAATTCCTAACCCTTTACCTTTCGGTACCGCTGGACTGACCTGCGTTTGCCCCAAGTTTGGGGTGGTTCTTGACAGGGTTGGGAATGAAAACCACCGTTCAATGGTCACCTGTAGTATTTAGGATATGAAACGAATGCCTCCGTCATCCCAATCCATGTAATCGCTGCGAATGATCCCTACCTCCGTAGGTCCAAATTTTGCTATCTGATTCGCTCAACTCATCTCTCAAGTGTGTGTAGGACGTGTTTGGATTAGGGTTTGCCTCTCGTCTTTTGAGAAAACGCCCTTTCGAATGTTTTGAGCAACTTTTGTTTGGAAAAATCTCTTTCATTTTCTCCGACAAATTTCCTTCCAAAGGGTTTCTTTGATGCACTATGCATGTTCCATCCATGTTTAGATAACCTCCCGATTTAAATCATGAATATCGATGCATTGGAAAATCTCTATCATTTTTAGACATGATGACTGAAAAGATTCTCACATTTTTTTATCTCCAGTTAAGTGGGAAAAGGGATACTTACCTGCTCGTCGTGGCTGGAGATCTCTGGACATAAAGAAGAAATATATTAGTGTATGTCCCAAAACTTTACAAAAATTGGAACGGTACATCTCACCCTTGATCATGTGCTCTAGTGAGTACACACGGGTTGTGAAAATCTGTCCTCCTTGATGGCGAGTCCTTGTCAAGGATAAATAATAAGTGTCAACTCATATTCCCAAATTCAAGATAAATTGGGATGATACAACATTACTCTTGATTTGCATTTCATTCTGATGTTGCATACTGATATGAGCAACATCTATCGAATCCCTCCATTCATACTTGGTGGTGTTTATAACATCGATGGTCCGTTTGCCCCAACTAAACGACGTCTGTTTTGTTATTTGAATGCATGGCCTTTTGGGGCCTTATCTCTTTTTATCACCTGAGAGGAAAAAGAGAGGGAACATTATTCCCGAATCTGATTGAAAATCATTTAGGAACGATACGTTCTTTTACCGAATGGGTGGCTCCGCGGCCAAATGCGTTTTGCGTTGAAGGAATGGATTCCATTATACTCTGCAGGTGATAACCATCGCTTGGGGGATTTGCCCCATATATTAAATGACGAATACGATGCCTTCGACTTTTGACAGGCTTTCTGGATGTAGGAATGGTTTGCCCCCGCTCTCTGTATTTTTGGCAATTTTAGGTATACTAACCCTTCATAGACAAGCGCATGAGACAAGTGAGGGTAAAACTCTAGAAATCAAAAGATTGGCCTTGGTACCTAAGGCCAAGGTTCCCATCTCGAGTTCTAGAAAGAACAGATTCCATTGCACAACTATCGTTGCATTGGGACTCGATTCATAGTTCGAAGTGAGCGGAATTGGAAGTGGATTGCCCCATATTTTTCCTCACGGAGATTCCACTTTCAATTCCTTCTATTGTATTCCTAAAAAGGACGCCCGGGGTTTTACGCGTGGTTGTGTGAGTTTATTATGTCGTGCTAAAGCAATAGACATGCGTTTTAATTAACAATCACAGTTTCAATATAAGCATCCACACAATCATACATCCAAAACTCCTACCTGCATAAAACAAAGTTAACAAGCACTTCGCCCCTTATTTCTCCAATCTGCAAAAACATTTAACACCTCAAGGGTTAAAGTACGTACCTCACCTTGGAGAGCATTTGCATAAAACAAGTCAGAAAAATCAATCAACTTTTTAATCGGCTCAAGTTCTCTAAGTCTCCAGCGGAGTCGCTAGTCTGTCGCGGCCCTCTCGAGGTTGGCTCAGCTCTTGAGGGCTAATGGGCCATCCAGTCTAGTCGAATGCGGGTCCTCTCCCAAGGCCCATTACCCAAATCGCAACGGAGGTATGCGTAGTCGACTTTCAGTGTGGTCCAGTGACATGTGCTAAGTGTGCATGTCATTGATCGCCACCAATCATTTTTTGGAGGGTATGATTGGACCACCCTATTGAATAGTCAGGAGTTTCTATTCAATTCTGCGATAACCAGAGAAATGGATTTGGGAACTTAGTTACGTCAACTGTCAGAGTTGAAGCCCTTTCGGTACCTAAGTTGATTGAATTTTTTGACCTAGGATTTCATGCAGATGAGTGGGTACGAATCCTAAATCTAGGAATTCATGCAGATGGGAGTGACTATCTTAGCAATCTCAATCAATAATAAAATGCGCAAATCAATGAATCTGGATATGCAAAATAATAATATCAAATTAACATGACATTCCTAATAAGGCTCTATTAGCATAGAGAAGTATCAATCAAGCTTAGGAATGATTTAGACATGATTTTACCCGTCAGGGGTAAAGTCGTAATTTTGAGATTAAAAGGGACGATTTGCCCTGAAAGGGTAAAATCGTCATTTCGAAATGAATCCGAAATAAAACAATGTCGAAGATAGGTTTGGCCATTCAATCGACCCATCTCCTATTTTTGACAATTTTCATGATTTTCTGGAATTTTAGAAACCGATTTACCATTCGAATGGTAAAATCGTCATTTTCTAAAAAATGGAAACGAAATGTGGAAATCTTAGACATAAGGTTTGGCCACCCATCTAGCCCATCACCAAATTCTAAGCAATTTCCACAAATCATCAGAATATCAAAGACGATTTACCCTTTGAGGGGTAAAATCGTCATTTTGGATTACATGAGAGAAAATTCTGAAAATGACAACAAATCAATTGCTTTTGGTCATTTTCAGTCTTGGGAATTTGCTAGATTTTTTTATGAATTTTCTGTAATTTTTTCTCAACTTTTTTTTTGAATTTTTCTTTAGTTTTCCATTTTTTTTTTTGGAATTTATTTTCATTGACAGTAATATAATAAACACTTAATTAAGAAAATATGTTAAACATTAGATTGAAATAAACACATGCAAATCAAATCTATAATGACGATATTTAAAGAAAAGTAATTCCGATACACGGATTAGATGCAAAAAAATGGACCTGATCGGACATCGGTCTTCAACCACCGGGAAAGCTCACTTCAAAGATCCGAACGATGGAGATGAAGACGGGATTAATATGACCTTGGACACGAAACATCAGCTCGATTCAACGGGCCAATCGGCCGGAAACTCAAGAAATGCGACGGGTGGTGGCGCGACTACAAGGAGAGGGGAAGAGAGAAGAGGGAGAGGAGCGTCAGAGGGAGGAGCGGCAGATGATGAGGGGGAAGAGAGAAATAGGGAGAGAGCAGGAGCGGGAAAGAGAGGGAGCGGGGGAGAGAGAAAGAAAAAAATAATAATAAAATAATAAAAGTAAAAATAAAATAACAAAAAGCGAAGACAAAATCATTAGTCAAATCTCCTCATTTTTCCTTTTAAATGATGATGTCTTCACTCCTTTTCCTTTTAATTATTGCTAATTTTTTTGCCAAATTCAATTTTATGATGATCAAAGAACACCTAAAATCAAACCTGAATTTTACTATTTATGGGGTCAGAAAATAGATAAAATAAAAATAAAAATACATACTATTTTTATATTTTTGTGACCTCAAATACTATTTTTCTTGATTTTCTTCTTTTCTTTTTTATTTTTCGAAAATATTAAAAAATAAGAAAATTATGAAAATTATTTTTTTGGTCAAAATGGTTCATTTAGCTTGGCCAAGGTCACCAAAATTGATTTTTCAATTTTTCAACTTTTTATAGATTTTCTATGAAATTTTCAAAAAAAATAAAGGAAAAAAGGTTGATCAAAATTTAGGTGTCAACACCTGGGAGATTGGACGGTTGAATTCTCTTTTGGAACTTGATTTTTCCAAAACAATCTCAACGGTCTTATCCCTCCTTCACTGGGAAATTTGAGCTGTCTCATTCATCTTAATCTATGGGAAAATAAACTTTCAGGGTCAATTCCTACTTCTCTTGGAAATTTACACAATTTAATTGAATTTGGCCTTTCGCGAAATAACTTTTATGGTTCCATTCCAAAAGAGATAACTGACTTGAGGAATTTGAAGAGTCTTTACTTATGGCAAAATGGACTTTCGGGCCTATACCTTTAGAAATCGCGAGGCTCGCTTCTCTTAATGTAATTGACCTATCTGACAATGATCTCACCAGCTTAATGCCTCCTTCCATAGGAAACAAGACAGGTTTATCATATCTTAGGCTCTTCCGAAATGGAATCCCAGGCAAAGAGTGTCAATGAGCCGGATCGGGCCGGGTCTCATATAGACTCGAAGTAAATGGCGCCAAGCTCGACCGACCCGATACCCGAATAATGTAGATATTTGGGTTGGGTTGGGCCAGTGGCCTCATCTCTCTTCCCCCCCCCCCCCCCCCCCCCCCCAAAAAAAATTGAATCTCCAAAATCACCCTCTTTGTACTTGCAGATTGTCGAAGATTATGCAACATCACCTAAAGTTATAAAGCAAGTGGGTAAAATTCAATCTAGTGCAACCAAAAAATAAGGGAAAAAAAGGAGTTCAGCAAATTCTCTCTAGCCCCCGTTGATTCCTTTGATCTTCATTCCCTCTTCGTTGTCCTCTCCGTCACCCACCATCCATCAACATCATGTATGTTGAGTTCCAACGAGTCTCCACATCCAAACATACAAGACTCTTGGACCCAATATTCTGAAGCTCAATACACTCCTTAAAGCGTCTCAATCTCCCAGGAGAAGACCTCACATAATGCATTACTGATCGTATCCCAATGATGGAATCATTCATGTCTTTCAACCCATCTCTCACAATCAAACTCAATATATGGGCACAACACATCACATGCAGTAACTCACCTCTCAACACCAGAGAGTTCCAAGCACTAAGTTCGTTCTTTAAATGTCGAATCCCTAAGTCATTGGAGTTCGCATTGTCCACGGTGATAGAAAATACATTTTGAATCCCCTAGTCAATCAATCATTTCTCAATTGCTTTTTCTATAATCTTGGAAGAATGACCCGAGATTTGACAAAAATGTAATATTTTCTTATGCTACTTCCAATCATCATCAACAAAATGAGCGGTGAGACACATGTAACTCAAATTCTGATATGACGTCCATGTGTCGATTGTAAGACAGACTTTTGCGGATGTCTCCGAGAAATATTTCTTCAATTTATTTTTTTCTTCCAAGTACAACTTGTAACAGTCTTGCCTCAATGTGTTCCTAGTAGGGATTACAAAGTTTGACGGAAGTCTATTCACAAATAGATGAAATCCCTTGTTTTTATGAACTTGAAAAGGCATTCACCAATAATAAACATGGTTGCTAAGTCCCTTCGACTAACATCTTGATCAAATTTCCAAGGTCCAGATGAACTATCAAATCGACCCAAGGTACTTCTTTTCCTTTTATCGACATTTTCATAAGGGTATACCTTACATCTTGATAATTGACAAAGCATGGAACTGGTGCCCTAACCACTAGCACAACCTATGGGCGCGCATGGCACCACTTCTGCAAAAGAAATCATTTCTGAAACTGAAGTTGATTTTTCAACTTCTCAATCAGAACCAGAAGTTGATTTTTCAACTTCTCCATCAAAAGTTGATTTCTGATCAAAGAAATGTGTTTGATAAAATTTCTACTTCTGAAATTTTTAATTTTTAAACATTATTAACAAAATCTCCGGCGGTGGTGATCGGTGGAGGGCGACGGCCAGCGACCGGCGGCGAACGGGCGACCGGCGGCGGGCAGCGACCGGCGGCGGGCGGCAACCGGCGGCGGGCGCGGGGTGGGTTGTCGGTGGCCGGCGGTCGGGGGGGGTGCCGGCAGGCGGTCGTTGGTCGGCGAAGACCGGTGTAGTTGAAGAAGTGATTTCTTTTTTAGAAGTTATAATTTTTAGTTTCTCAAAATTAGCCAAAAATCCAATCAGAAGTAGAAATCACTCCCAGAAGTATTTCTGGAAATGATTTCACAATATTTTTACCAAACGGCTTTCAGCTTCAAAAGCACTTCTGAAGCGTCTTTACCAAACGGATTTCAGCTTCAGAAGCGCTTTAAAAGCAGAAATTATGCTTCTGAAGTGTTACCATGCGCGCCCTATATTAGCCCCACAATATAAACATTCAGCCTTATGTTTATCAACAATCTGTTTGAAGTGTTCCCACATGGTGGATCTCCTCTTTTTGTCAGTAGTATGTCGCGACCTAAAAAATAGGTTAATGAATTATCAGGTTAATCAAATGAATTAACTAGCCTAATACGAACTCTCCCAAGCCCTAACAATTCGCAACTTAAAAATTACAAAAACGATTTAGATTTTGGAGCCGCCACTAATCATTTTTGGTAGGTTGATTAGAAACCTAAGTAAAACACCGGGAGAACCATTTTACTTCTACAAACCAGAGATTGTGGATTCGGGGACTTGGTTACACTAGTTAATTAAAACTAATGCCCTTTCGGTACCTTAATTCCATGAGATGTCCTAAATTGACGACTCAGATTGAATCAATTTGAAGCTCAGAAAATGTAATTCTTTTTTTGGATTTTCACTTTTTATATGTAATGCATGAATGAAAATGAATGCAATGACGTGAAATTATCTAAAAGATACAATGACTTGCAAGATTAAGGCCGTCTCATCCTATATGCAAAATTAACTAATTAATTAAGACATGCAGAATTACATGATGTCAGGACACAATGCAAGTCCATTAGTTTAAACATGCAAAGGCCTTAGATGAAAACACAACCCGTTACACAGTTAGTTAATTAGCATGCAAACTAGCATGCAATTGATTGAATTGAACATACAAACTACATACACACAAGAACCCGTGCAGCACGTGATTTTTACCTAAATAATTTAATCATGCGGTCAAGCTAACCTAGTATGAAAACCCTAAACATGGTACTAGAGGCATGACAAAACAGAATGAGACACATGCATATAAATATTGGACATGCGAATACTATGACATATTATGCATGATTTTTGAAAATGATAATGATGCATGAATAAGCAGTTGTCAACAAATGTATGATAATATAATGAGCAATTTCCTATCTTTTTATTATTATTTTTTTATACTTTATGATGTTGATGCAACCTAACTACATGACACGTGAGATGATATGACATGGCAACAATGCATGACATGGCAAGGTGACATGGATAATGACGTGGAAAAATGTCATAAAAAAATGATGTGGACAATGACGTGCGAAGAACGACATGGCAAGATGGCGTGGCTGAATGACATGGCAAGAATGACTTGACATGGCAAATATGCAATATGTAATGCAAATGAATTTTTTATTTTTCGGATGGATTTTTTTAAAAAAAGAGAACTATCCTATTCTCTGCAACCAATTTTCTGGATATGGTAAAAACCAATTAGTCGATCATTCAATCAATCAATCAATCAGTCAATCAATCAATCAATCAAACAGAATTCCGATCGCCAACATCCCGACCATCATATTTTCGAATTTTTCTAAAAAAATCAGATCTCAGATCTTGAAATTAAAGATTGATTTTTGTATTCGAAGACAGCAAATCAGACCTAAACGGTGATAGGTCAGATTAGCTATATCCGAGATTTTCTTGACAAAATTATGGTTCCATTATACGACGATCCGATTAAAATCTCGATGAACATGCAAGACAGATCACAATTCAATTCAAGCAATTTATGCAAAAGTAGGCAATCAATTTAAGTCGAGCAACCACTTTCATAATATGTCAAAATAGAATCGGACTGGATTTGCGAATAGGATCAGTGGGCAAAATCCTGTCAAA
Organism: Rhodomyrtus psidioides; assembly: GCA_021437785.1. Taxonomy (NCBI): domain Eukaryota; kingdom Viridiplantae; phylum Streptophyta; class Magnoliopsida; order Myrtales; family Myrtaceae; genus Rhodomyrtus; species Rhodomyrtus psidioides. The sequence continues at coordinate 2,083,111 of JAILYB010000015.1, read as the reverse complement.
AGGCTCACGGTGGGCACCAACATGGACGTAGACTGCTCTTGTGAGGCATTAGGGAAAGAACACGCCCACCAAACCAACTAAAGAATTCTTGATGGCCTTTGGGGATCAACTTTTCTGATCTCCTTCGCCTTATTGTGACGCAACAATAGGTTCTTGGACGTGAACAGCATGGAGCAAGCTTGGTCTGAATCGTCTTATGATTTTGCAACACCTAGACAAAATCGAAAGAAAAGAAATCTACGCATCATGCTGGAGTTTAACACATGATATTCTGACCATTGACTCTTTTCCACTTTGTATTCTTTTCTTTTCAATTCTTTTGTCTTCAAGTGTTTCGGTGTGATCAAGAGAAATCAACAAAGTGAAAAGATATTGCGTAGAGAATTGGGGACTCCCTGATCTCATTGGACGATTGGGTTGGCTCGCCTTGTTTTGGGGTAGCGGTGGAGGCTTCGTGGATGCGAGCTCGCTTCTTGGTGTAGCAGTTTCGTTACTGGTCGTCAAAGCTTGTCGAATTGGACTGGAATTGCATGGACAACGCTGGGGACAACGGCTCGTCGAGGCTCGTCTGGACTTATGCAATTCACATTGAAACGAGATCATGATGGCAACGATTTGGAGGCATGGACTTCGTCCGAGAAAAAACTGTGCCGTGAGCTTCTTCACTCGTTCTTCATCTTTTGCCCCTCTCAAATTGTGAACGTGTATTCTGCCTTTCTCAATGGCCGTGTGAAACCACGGAATCACCCCTGGACAATGGATGAAGACCAACGAGAGAGACGCCTCTCACACTGGCCATATATTTCAAGATTGTGTGGCCTCCTTGATGTGAACCCTAAGGCATCTATTTATAATAGTGCGCTAGGGTTTGGTGTTACTTTCATTATTTGCATAATTATCCCTTTGGGATAATCACAAATTGATCCGGAGAGAAAATATTATGCCTACAAAGCCTTTTTCCTTAATTAATGGGCATTTTTAATTAAAAGGCTTTTTTCCCAAATTGATCATTAAATAGACCTTGATGATTTTTTTTTTTGAATTGGCCCCTAGCTAGCTGAATTATGCTTTTTGAGCTTTGGTTCACCGCTCGTCGATTTCAATTCATTTTCCACCGCCGATTTGATTAAATGTAAATGCAATGCATTGCAATATGATGCTAAAAATAAATATGAAGAATGATATGATTATTTTTTGTAGGAACTAAAATTAATTTCTAATTTTTTATGCAAAATAAATGATCAAAGAAAAATCAAAATTTAGGTATCAACATAGTACTTGACGCACTCGTTTCATACATCTAACAAATTAAACATTAAACATTAATTACTAAAAGTTCTCAAGTCACAAACAACCAGTGAAACGAATGAGTTGGCTTAATTTAATGCAAAAGGCTAATTCATATCACCAGTGAAATCTGCCAACATGACTATATCTATATGTAAGAACCCACTATTGTTTTAAAAAAAAAAAAAAAAACAGCACGTGCCAAGAAATTACCTCGTCCATTAAGAATACAAGGATTGTAACCCTCCGAAAACGAACGGATCGAACTTCTTGAGAAGTCGCTGTAAAGGATTTGCCTGAAACAGCAAATTGGCTGATTCCAAGTTTCTGTAAACTCTGCATGAAACAAGGCCACTTAAATTTTAATCATGTGGAACCTCAATATTTATCAATTAGCCCAAGAGATTTCGCATTTGATGCGTCTTTTTTCCCAAGTAGGTTTCCCTTTTCTTCTGTGTCAATTTTTACCATACTTAGCTTGGACGAAAACATCAATCTCAGTACATCCGGAAAGCTATTTAAACTCAGTGCAACATCCACTCTCTAAAAGTCAGAACTCTAAATGGAGGATGGAGGCAAGATTAGTTATGCAAGCTCCTTTTGGAAGAAATATGGGAAGAAATTGTGTGGATCGAATGTCCTAAGATGAAGACTGACAAGATGCAGGAAAAAAAAAACTTGGTAATTCGGTAAAGAACAGAATAAGCTTCAAGCCAATCTGCCTTTCCAGGCAATGTAACACCGCTCAACTGGTGGGTGTGTGAATAGAATGTTATTATCTCAGTTTATAGAACTTATTATCTCAGTTTATGGAACAACATTAGTAGACATTACAGAATGCCAGAGCAGGTATACCATCAAAGTTTTTTTTTGGGTAAAGGTTATACCATCAAAGTTGAAGATTGAAATTGGAAAGAAACTGAAATTGACACTTGCAAATGACTGTTAGACTGTTAGTCTCACAAAATACCTGTGAATATTATCATGTCGGCGATGTGCCATTACAACAACAATTATACCACATTTCGTTCAACAATTATACTTATGGTCAGTTATCTTGTAATCAATGGCATCTACCACATTTCTCTTCTCGAACACAGAATGAGAATCTTGAGAGAGAGAGAGAGAGAGAGAGAGAGAGAGAGAGAGAGAGAGGGGAATATTATCATGTCGGCGATGTGCCATTACAACAACAATTATACTTATGCTCAATTATCTTTTGATCAATGGCATCTACCACATTTCTCTTCTCGAACACAGAATGAGAATCTTGAGCGAGCGAGCGAGCGAGAGAGAGAGAGGAGGGGGGGTCCCCAAGTGGATAAACCCACGCACAAAATGTTGGCGTGAGCTGTATTTCCGTTAAATTAGGCAGTTTTTCCCTGTATTATAGCCTTTCCTGATTTATTGATATGCTAGGGTTAGCACATATATTGTATATAAGGTCGATTGTAATGCTGTAAAGATTCATATTGAAAAAGAGGAAAATATATTTCTTCATGGTATCAGAGCCCTAGGCGCTCGCCGGTTTCGTCACAACGTCACCGTCTCACGCCGGTCGACTTCGTCCCATTCGAGCAATTCATTCTGCGGACCTGATCTCATGGTCGACGATCAGCCAATTGTGAAAACTGACCAAGCGGATGCTAGTGCCTCTGCTACTGCCATTCTGGCAGACCTGACCGCTGCGATGAAGCAGCTCTTGACCCAGCAGGCCGCACCGTCGCGCGTTGAAGCTCCTGCTGCATCGATTGCTGTCAAGCTTGATGGCAAAAATTATGGCGTCTGGTCCCAGGTTGTTGAGATGTATGTCTCGAGCAAAGACAAACTGGGCTATTTGAACGGTGGTTCTCCTGAGCCCCTTCCGACTGATCCATTTTTTCGACAATGGAAGACCGATGATTCGACGGTGAAAGGTTAGCTTATCAATTCTATGGACCCAGCCTTGATACCAAATTTTATTCGATTTCCTACTACCAAAGCCGTCTGGGATGCTATGGCAACGACTTTTTTTGATGGATCTGACACCTCCCAAATCTATGATCTTAAGAGGCAGGTTTCTCGATTGAAGCAAGGCGGTGGACCCATCGAGAAATATTACAATGATCTTCAAGGGCTTTGGCGTGAGATTGATTTCCGACGTCCTAATCCTATGCAATTTCCGGTCGATATTCAGAGGTACAATGCTATTGTCAATGAAGATCAAGTTTATACTTTTTTGGATGGTCTCGATGACCGCCTGGACAATGTTCGTGCTGATGTTCTGAAGATGGATCCATTCCCCACTATTGAGCAAGCCTATGCACGCGTCCGCAGGGAAGATGTGCGCCAAACCGTGATGTTGACCAATGCTGATGGCTTTCCTACGGGTGCTGCAATGGTCTCACGGGGCAATCGAGGAGACCCATCTCTACAGATGATGGATGGCAATTTGACGGGTAGAGGTGGGCGCTCTCGATCTTCTGTCAAGGCCAAGTCTCAGGTGTTTAGCGGCTGTTCTCATTGTGGAAATTCCAAACACACTAGGGACACTTGTTTTAAGCTACATGGATTTCCAGATTGGTGGGACGATTTTCAAGCGAAGAAGAAGAAATCTGAAGCAGAACTGGGCAAGAGTACATGGCAAGCATCATTGGTGACTGGGAGTTCAACTCTTTCCTTAGTCCCGATGGTATCTTCAGCTAATACTTCCAATCTTCCTCCTGAAGGTAATTGTGGTTCTGGTTTTATCATTACTCGTCATGGTGGAAACAATGGATGGATTATCGACTCAGGCGCTACCGATCACATGACACCTCACCTCGATGACCTAGTCAACCGTACCTCACCACGACAAGACAGTGTGTATAATGCTAATGGAAATTGCCATCCAGTCATCGGGGCTGGGAGTGTGGCTCTCACGCCCTCTCTTTCTTTATCTCATACATTACTTGTGCCCTCTTTGTCCAACCGTTTATTGTCTATTGGACAAATGACTGATGAGCTGAATTGTTGTGTTCTTATGTACCCGAATTTCTATTTATTTCAGGACATTCTCACGAAGGAGATTATTGGGCGTGGTACTAAGAAGGAGGGGCTATACATTGTGGATGATCTAAGCTCTGGCTGTGCATATCACACTCCTAGTCAGTCTGTTAGTAAGGAGAATGATGTTTGGTTGTGGCATCGTCGGTTGGGACACCCATCATTTAGATATTTGAAGTATTTATTTCCTGAGTTGTTTCGTGGTTTATCAGATTCTATTTTTCAATGTGACACATGCATTATGGCAAAGAGTCATCGTGTTTCTTTTCCTTTGAGCTCTAATAAAAGTAGCAGGCCTTTTTGTCTGGTTCATTCGGATGTGTAGGGTGCATCTCCAATTACTACAATGGCTGGAATGAGATGGTTTATAACCTTTGTTGATGACTGCACACGTATGACGTGGTTATATCTGATGAAGCATAAAGATGAGGCCTCTACCATATTTCGCATGTTTCATAAAATGGTTGCTACTCAATTTGGAGCTCGTATTCAGATTCTCCGCACGGACAATGGTGGAGAATATATCAATCAACACCTTACCTCTTATTTTAAGGAACATGGTCTCATCCATAAGACCTCTTGCCCTCAAACCCCTCAGCAGAATGGTGTGGCCGAACGAAAGAACCGCCACATTCTAGAGACGGCAAGAGCTCTTCTTGTCGGCGGAAATGTTCCAAGAAGGTTCTGGGATGCAGCTGTAATCACAGCCGTTCACCTGATGAATCGTATGCCCTCTCGCGTGTTGCAATTTCAAACTCCATTACAAACTCTATCTCAGTTTACGCCTCTTCCTTCAGTCTTGACAATACCTCCTAAAGTGTTTGGGTGTGTGGCTTTTGTGCATCTTCACAAGAACCAACGCACCAAACTTGACCCATGTGCGGTAAGATGTATATTTGTTGGCTATGGAGCTCATCAAAAAGGGTATCGCTGCTATGATCCGAAGACCAAGAAGACACATGTTACCATGGATGTGACTTTTCTAGAGTCTGAGTCTTATTTTCTCCACCCCAATGTTCCTTTCAGGGGGAGAATTACAGTGAAAGGACAAATTGGTGGGATATTGGCATGGAGGGTGCGGAGTCAGTAGGATATATGGAGTCCGGGGTGCGATTGGGTGGGGCTGGACCATTAACCAGCTCACAAAAAATTTCAATTATGCAGTTTAATGAGGGGAAGGGTGCACTGACAGAAGATGAAGGGGAGGGTGTTCGTTTTTCAGCTGAAAGTGGGGATGATCAGCAGCCTATGTCTACATCTAATGAGCGAGATCAGCCTGCTCCTTCGCAAATTGCCCCTTCTTCAGTACCCGACCACTCTCCTGAGAATGATCCTGAGGTAAGCTCTCTTTCTGATATTGAGGTTTCTGATGATTCTGATTTGGTTATTAGATATAAACCCCATGACAGGCATAATCGAGGCAAGCCTCCTAGTCGGTATTCACCGGATGTAGAGGAACGAAGGTCTAAATATCCCATTGCCGATTTTGTGTCAACAAGAAGATTGTCGGAATTTTGCAAGGCTTTTGTGTCAAATGTATCAACTGTTCAAATTCCGAATGGGGTGGGAGAGGCCTTGAAGGATCCAAAATGGGTCCAAGCTATGAAGGAGGAGATGGAAGCACTAGAAAAGAATCAGACTTGGAGACTTGTAGAGTTGCCAAAAGGAAGAAAGCCGTAGGGTGCAAGTGGGTGTTTACCATTAAACACAAGGCAGATAGAACCATTGAGAGATACAAGGCTCGATTGGTCGCAAAAGGATACACACATACTTATGGTGTGGACTATCAGGAGACTTTCTCTCCAGTTGCAAAATTAAATACCGTGCGGGTTTTGCTATCGCTTGCTGCAAATCTGGATTGACCATTGCATCAGTTTGATGTAAAGAATGCATTTCTTCATGGAGATTTGAATGAAGAGATTTACATGGAGATTCCACCTGGATATGGGTGCGTTAATAAGCCAAATGCTGTTTGTAGACTGAAGAGGTCGTTATATGGTTTGAAGCAATCACCTCGTGCCTGGTTTGGTCGGTTCAACTCACCCATGAGAAAGCATGGTTATTCCCAGAGCAATTCAGATCACACTTCATTTTTGAAGCGAAGCCAAGGTAAGCTGACTGCCCTGATCATATATGTTGATGATATGATCATAACAGGAGACAATATTGAAGAAATTTCGAGGCTTCAAGAGAAGTTGGCAGAAGAGTTTGAGATGAAGAACTTGGGAGGACTAAAGTATTTCTTGGGTATTGAGGTAGCTAGGTCTAAGGAAGGAATTTTCTTATCACAGAGAAAATACATACTTGATTTGTTGGCTGAAGTAGGAATGTTAGACTGTAAGCCTGCTGATACTCCTATGGTACAGAATCATAAACTTGGAGAGTATTCTGATCAAGTGCCGACTAATAAGGAGAGATATCAAAGATTAGTAGGAAGATTAATTTATTTGTCTCACACTCGCCCAGACATTGCTTATGCAGTAAGTGTTGTGAGTCAATTTTTGCATGCTCCTAGTGAAGAACATATGAATGTAGTATATCGTATCCTTCGATATTTAAAGTCAGCTCCAGGGAGGGGGATAATTTTTGCAAAGAATGGTCACCTTGTAGTGGAAGGATATACAGATGCAGACTGGACAGGGAACGTAACAGATAGAAGGTCGACGTCGGGTTATCTCACATTTGTAGGAGGCAACTTGGTCACGTGGAGGAGCAAGAAGCAAAAAGTTGTGGCTCTGTCCAATGCCGAAGCAGAATTCAGAGGAGTAGCGAAGGGGTTGTGTGAGTTATTGTGGCTTAAAGGACTATTGTCCGAACTTGGGTATCCACCGGAGTCTGGGATGAAGTTGTTTTGTGACAATAGAGCTGCTATAGCTATCTCTCACAATCCGGTTCAGCATGACCGAACCAAACATGTTGAGGTTGATAGACACTTTGTCAAGGAGAATTTAGATGCTAAAGTAATTCAGTTACCTTTTGTCAAATCTGAAGATCAATTAGCCGATGTATTAACCAAAGCTGTGTCAAGTCGAGCGTTTCAGAGCTCACTCATCAAGATGGGTATCGAAGACATCTTCTCACCCACTTGAGGGGGAGTGTTGGCGTGAGCTGTATTTCCGTTAAATTAGGCAGTTTTTCCCTGTATTATAGCATTTCCTGATTTATTGATATGCTAGGGTTAGCACATATATTGTATATAAGGTCGATTGTAATGCTGTAAAGATTCATATTGAAAAAGAGGAAAATATATTTCTTCACAAAATAGAGGGGGAACGAGACTCGCCTTGATTTCGACGGCGAATCGGTGAGCTAAGGTGGAGACGACAGAGATAGGTGGGGCCTCTGGGTTGGCAAGCTGAAAAAGAACGACCCACATGAATCATCTGATACCAGCCATAACTGAAGCTACCAATTCAACCCTTCAAATCAAGCCACGCAAATTGTTTGTAAAGTGTCTACATACCTCGCAATTTAAAGAGTTGTTGCTCGAGATCTTCACCGACGAAGACGATGAAGAAGAAGAAATGACGTCAAAAGGAAGACGATGATCAAAGAGAAGTGAGATCTCGTCGTCGATGTCACACTCGCACTCACAGTCCGATCTTCACGGGTGAAGAGTCGAAGACGATGATGAAGAAGAAATGTCATCAAGCTTGGTCGAACTAGGGTTTTGAAATTCTGATTCTGAAAGCGTGAGGCTTGAGCGCACTAAGGCTGAGTGTCGTGGCCGTGGGCGAAAAAACAAGTCAAGAACTTATTCGTTAGAAATAGAAAAAAAAAAAAAAAAGAAGGAAACAATAGCTTAAAAAAATGTCATTACTTTTATAATTGAGTTCAATGAGATTTTGGGCATAAGTACACTTTTAGTGCCAAAAGTTGTGAACGGAGATCACTTTAGTGCGAAAAGTTTCAAACGGATCATTTTGATGCCAAAAGTTATGTACAGATATCACTTTAGTGCCAAAAGTTTCAAACATACAACTTTAGTGCCATTTTTTTAAAAACGATCACTTTTAGTGCCAACTTCTTTTAAAAACGATCACTTTTAGAGCCAACTCTAATGTGCCACGTCAGCTTAAAAAATAATAAAAATAACATGTGTCGGATTTTCGGCGAGTCACGTCAGCTCTAGCACTAAAAGTGATCGTTTTTAAAAGAAGTTAGTACTAAAAGTGATCGATTTTAAAAAAAGTTGGCACTAAAGTTGTCCGTTTGAAACTTTTGGCACTAAAGTGATCTCCGTACACAACTTTTGACACTAAAAATGTACTTTTCCCGAGATTTTGAAATAGAATAGCTTGGCCAAACGATAACGTAATTAGACCATTTGAAGGGTGGAATTCAAAAGAAGGTGAAAAAGGTTAAGGTCTTCATGGTCAAGGCCCTCCACATGATTAAGACAAATTGATTGGAAAAAGAGAGAGACACAGAGACAGATAAGAGAGCGCGCACACAAAAAAAAAAGTTTCGAGAAAAACCGGGCAAAAGAAAGATAAAAGCTGATGTTGATTTTTTTTATTATAAGGACTTTATATGTGGAAAAATTATAAAAAAAGATCCTAAATTTATTGCAATTGTTACAAATTCAGTCCTAAACCTTTCTTTTTTGACAATTCATTCTTATTTTTTTGTGCATTTGTGTCAATTTAGTTCATCCGGCCCAATTTAGCTGCGACGCACTCACGTGGACGCCAGCATCAATGTGAATAATTTTTAAATATTATTTTCTTTGAATTATTTATTAGATTTATGGATTATTTATTATTATTATTTTCTTCTTCTTCTTCTTCTTCTTCTAGCCGGACATCGGCGAACGGCCACTCGCTGACCCTCGCTTACGCTGGCTGGACGAGGCTCGATCTTACCATGGTTGAGCAAGGTCGCCCTCACTAGTGACTAGATGGATGGAGAAGAAGAAGAAAAAAAAGGAATGGATATTAAAAGAATTAAAATTAAAATTAAAATTGATAAAATATTACTTAAAAATTGCACGCCAGGGCCGGTGGTTGGCATCTAAATTTCGGCTACAACATTTAGTAAAAATTGCATAAACCATGGTCCCTACAATTTACCTTGATTTCTGGGTGTTTCATTTAATTGATTGCGGACCCTCATAATAACATTTATTAGTGGGTGTCAAATATTTTCATAAAAATGAAATGGTACTGACAGGGCATTAGAAAATTTAGTGTAACCAAATCCCCGAATCCATAATCTCTTAATTATATAAGTAACTTAATTTTTCCGCTATTTTACTTAGGTATCTAATCGACCTACCGTAAAGATTAGTGAGGACTCCAAAAGTCAGATGATATTGCATTAAGGCATAAACCCTAAGTTGCGATTCGGTATGGACTTGGAAGAATCCGAGCTAAGTTAGTTGAATAATTAGCCTAGTAAGAGTTTGAATGAACATTTAGGTTGCAACATCGGCTGGTCAAAGTTGGCCAGATGGATTGAATTAATACAAATGCAAAAATGTTTAGGACTAAATTTGCACAATTTTTTTTAACTGAATTTGCACAACTTTAAGATTTTTTGGTATTTTTCAATTCATCCATTCGCGAGTGTTTTTGGGGGTAAAGACTTGGTGAGCGAAACAAGAGGAGGACCCGCACTAATCATGTGAATCCAAGATTGTGTGGAAATTCTTTTATTAGCGCCTAGATGAGTCCCACTACATTCAGAGTGTGCTTTTTTTTAGAAGGGTTAATACCACAGAAAATCCTAAACTGGTACACCTAAGATAATTTTAACGCAAACTATTTTTTTTTACCACAAACAATTTCAAACTAATACACATGTGGTAAATTTACCCCAAATTATTTTTTTGACCACCAAAAATCTCAAATTGGTACATCTGTGACAAATTTACCCTAAATTAATTATTTTTATCATAAAAATCCCAATCTGGTACACCGGTGGTAAATTTACCCTCTGTTAAATAGGATTAATACCACGAAAAATCTCAAATTGATATGCATGTATCAAACATAGGGTAAAAATCCTAATCCAGTACATTCGTGAACTGACACGTGTCATGCAACTCAGTAATTCAATGGTTAGATTTAACCGACACTAACGGAGGGTAAATTTATCACAGGTGTACCGGTTTGGGATAAATTTATCATAAGTTTACTAGTTTAGGATTTTTCGTAGTAAAAAAAATAGTTTTGAGTAAATTTGTCACAAGTGTACCAGTTTAAGATTTTTCATGATAGTAATTTTTTTAAAATAATTTCAAGCTAGAGATTTCACAAAAAAAAAGGAATTACTTGAGAGAGAGAGATAGAAGATTTACGTTGAGCATAGAAGTGTCAAAAGGTTAGGTCGGATCGGGTCGAGTTTGGGTCGAGTCGATTATGGTCCTACTCATATTAACCCGTCTAACCCTTTTTGGCCCATATTCAATTATTAATACCCAACTCGACCCGCAATCGACCCATACCCAACCCGACCTGATCCATTTTGACCCATATTATCAAATCATACTAATATTCTAAGAAAACCTATATTATTTAAGCTATTTTAGGCTCTTTACATATATATGTTACCAGATAAAAACTTCACATTAAATAAAAAAATAAAATCAAATAATAAAAAAATTGTAAATAAAATAAAAATAATATTACTAAAATACTGTCACGCCCCGAACCCGGCGGGTACGCGAACATCCCACTAGGCCGTTCCTCTTGTTTGATATTACCCAGGATCCAACGGCCGCGGTCTCAAAGGGTTAAATGAAACAAGCATTCAGAAGCGAGAAACAACCCCATACAATTATGACACAAGATGAGTTGGGACAAAAGGGTACACCATAAATAAAGGTGAATCATACATCAGAGATTACAATTCTAAATCCTCAAATTCATCATTACAACCCTAAGGTCACAAAAGGATTCGTAACCATTTCTTCAATGACTTCATCGAATGCCAATCCATGGCGAGCTCGTGTTTCCTGCATTTGAGACCTGAAAATGTTGGTCCCACGACGGGATGAGATATATAATCTCAGTAAGTTAAACCTAACCCTAAACGAGGCTGCCAGTACCTCCAGACACTTTTGAAAAACGTGGGTATTTTGATATTAAAAACTTTGGCATGGCAAAAGCATGATTCCATCAAAACATGTCTTTTCAGTATTTCCAAATCAGTTAAACTCAATCACAAATCATGGCAAAATCTGAACTTCGTACAGTGGCAGGGTTTTCAATCAAACATACACACTCGAGGCCACTCAAAACATGGGGCAACTTTTAAATTCCATCAAAGTACCATTATCGAAATTCCAAGAAAACATAGTCTTTTCTTTCACGCCCTTCCTGTGCCATTTTCAACTCATGAGGAAGATTTAAAACTCGAGGAAAATCTCAATTCATGAGGCATCTTAGTTTCTCAAAAATCAATTCTTGATCCTTTCCAAAAAATCAGATCTTTTCATTTTTGCCCTTCCAAGGCCGCCCATTTTGGGTTGCGAGATGATTCGGTCTCCATATGACCCGTCGATCCATGTGAGACTCTTGAGTCTAGACCTAGAGATGATTCAGTCACCATACGACTCTCGACGCCCATTTTCAATCGAGATGAATCATGTCGGTATGGGACTCTCCAGCCGCACGACCTCGTCAGATCAAATGGGAGTAACTCCCTCTTAATACGTTGGCCAAATTTCATAATTTCTTGGCGATCCCACACGCCGTTGCACATAATATTTCCTCGGTGTTGCCACACGCCATTTTATTCATAAATTTCCAGTTATAAAGATAAGCCTTAGTTTTCACTTGAAAACAAATTCATGCCTCAATTTTAATTCAAAAACAATCTCATGCCTCAAAAATTCTTCATTCAAGAACAACTCATGGGATTCATTTCCAAAACATGGCATTTGTTTCAAAGTTTAAACATACACAGCCAAAGGATCATTCATGGCATATCAAGCAATTCACGGCCATTTCACAAACTCAGTTTTGGCCTTCTTTTCGATAAAATCTCGGGCTTTTCAATCTCAAAATTTCATTGAGTCATAAACAATGTACGTTCAAACAACCAAGCCCATAAAATCGAGCCAAACAACTAGCAATGTCTAATCTTGGTCTCAAAAACCATAGCTCCTTAAGTCACAACTTTGAACTCACGTGGATTAAACATGAATAACATAATTTCCAAGTAAAAATCGAGCCATCAAGAACTTAACTTCACAAATGGACAGATTAGGGTCCCTCGCGTTACTCACAAAATTCAATCTATAGCCATTCAAATCGAGTCCAAACTTCGTGTATTAGTGACTAACATCCCAATAGAGGGTTAGAAGCAACTTACCAAGCAAAAGAGCTAGCTAAAGTCCCCAAAGCCTCCCTTGAAGCTCACGGCCAGAACTGATTTGGCAAAGGACAGCTTGTCCTCTTGGAAATCTACGCAAGAATCAATCACTAAATTCCATCAATTTCACCCTAAACTTCAACCAATAGCTCACTAACATGTCAATATAAGATCTTGAGACATCTCACCACTTAATCGGAGCAAAATTAGTCCACGAACAGCCATCAAAGTTCACGGTTCCATCGAGTGTTCTAATATGTTCGGTCCAAGCAAATGCGCCACAAATGTCTATCAAAATCCATTAAATCCTCTCTAAATCTCAACCATCCACCTCTTAACATGTTAAGCTAGGCTTAAGAGTCAACTTACCAATTATTGAGCGGGAAAATTGATCCAAGAGGTCAGCAAGCTCACGACAAACCCTGAACAGAATCGGTTTGGTTTTTGGTCCACAAAATCAACAAGCAATCAGCCATTTAATCCCACCACAATCCATCCTCAACCTCAAATACATGTTGCTAAAGGTCTTAACTAAGTTCAAGGAGAGCCTTACCGAAGATTGGAGTGAAATGAGCTTGGAAATCCACTTAGAGCTCTCGGGTTCAAATCTGACCAGCCTGACATTTGCTCCTTCTAACGGCTCTACGGGACAAATGGCTAGGTGGATTTTGGCTCATAATACATTGTTGGAACAGCAAGAGGATAAGCTTTATATTGGCGGTGGAATCACCTCAATCGGATGTCGGACGACGGACTTATGACTGGAACAGTAACTGGCGACGGAACTGCTCGCGAGCTGAGCGCGAGAAAGAGAGAGCTCCGAGAGGGAGAGAGAGAGATGGCCGATGACAATGAGGGAGAGAGAAGAGGGGGCCAAGCTTAATCCAATGTGACACTTCTTCTAGAAGGGTGGTTGGAGAAAAGATGGGCAATTAATGCCAAAGTGATAAGATGAAGCCTTAATATGACACTTGTCAATGCCTTTGTAAATATCTTTATCCATTTGTTGACTCCTTTACCAATTTTCGGTGGCCCATGGAGATTCAAAATGACCAAAATGCCCTTCTAGAAATCTTAAGGCAAGGGCAAAGGTTGAGGGGCAAAATGGTCATTTAACACTTTTCGTCCGAAATTCCATTTTTCTAATATAAACCACCATCAATGAGGCAACGTCCAATTCAATTCAAACGTTGAAATTCCTCAATGTCCAATACCCAAATCTCGAGGTCCAATTTCATGTCGAACTCTCGTCGACTACAATTCCAATTTATCTCAAACTAACGGGCGACTCTTGCAGGCGCTACGCGTATCGACCTTAGGATTTCTCAAGTCGTGGTGACTTTGGTTGTCATGTGATTGCGCGGGTTTATCGCTAGTTCCTTTGGTCCTGATCTTCGGAATCCAATTTAGGAAATTCTCGCAAATTACGCATTTTTTAAGTGGAATCACCCGCGTCCCAACGTATAACACTAGCAAGGCATTCCATGATCGTTCCTAAATCGATCTCTGCTGGCCCAAAATATTCCATCGACAATCCTTATGGCCAAAGCACCATTTCTTATTCACATTCCCTAGGTCCACGTACCCGACCTCGCGTTAGTCTTTCCCTTTTGGTCAGTTAACTCGAGAGTGGTCTGCTCCGAGCGAGATACAACTGAAATACCTCGATCGATATCCTTCCATTCGATAGCCTCGAGAAGGGCCGAAATTCGGAATGTCACAACTCTTCCCCCCTTAAAGAAATTTCGTCCTCGAAATTTACAACTTTCCAAATCATCCAATCGTATGGGGGTATCAACGCCTCACCGCTTCTTTACTTTCCAAAGTAACTCGTTCCGTATCGTCGGGGATGCACAAGCCCCATTTGCTTAACCTCGATTGTCCACATCGAACCATAAACTTCTCGACTTATGAGGCAAATTCACAATTGAGTTCTTAGTAGTTCGTCCTTGATTCCATTCGATATTCCCCAATGAGCATTTATTCCACCAACTTACAACAATTACGCTTTTCCTCGTTAGCATGTTTCCTTGTCCTTGAATTTAATGTTTCCACCCTCAATTTCAAGGTTCCTTCTTCGGGTACTCGGAAGTCTAGATTTTCTCTCTATTGTAATTACTTTTATAATCCTTTGGATATTAGGGCCCTTCCATTGTAACGTCTTAGTCACTTCTTGACCTTCAAGTTCAATGCTTAAGGCATTTGCCCAACTAACCGGTCAGCATACTTCCAATTTAGAAGTTGAATCTCTTATTTCCTTGAGCGAAGTTCATCATTTATCTGCCAACTGCGCGGTGCTCAATTTTGATCACATACATCCATTACTTTTATTCGCATCCCCAAAGTGATATCGGCTATCTTATTCTTAGTCCCAAAGTAGCTTCCTCCATACGCTTTGCTCCTTATTTAATTCCCTTATGTGGGCAACTGTTTCAAATTCTTATGGTCGGTGTAAACTCGAAACATTTTTCTACGCAAGTCACATTTCCTAAACTTCATCGCAGGGACGGTTGCATGCCAAGTTCCAATCATGCCTTGGGTACTCCAACTCCTGGGGTCTCACTATCGCATCGTTTATGCCATGCTCGCTTCGAATTGCCTTGTTACGCCACAAATTTTCTTTCTGCGTTACGTCATTACGATTCTCATGATCCTTTCAATTCCAAATAGATATGCCGTTATCGGCGTGGTCATCAACTTGACTTAAGTCCTTGAAAAGTCTTTTCATATTCATTTAAACATTCGCACTGCATCTCGTCCTTTGTCCATTTCATCAATGGAATAGCTCTTGCGGGGAATCTTCCCACGATCCGTTTATAGCAATCCATCAATCCCAAGAAATTTCAAATTTCTGTAACTCATATCAACCTCAATTGATTCATCACCCATTCTAATCCTCAAAGGTTCCTCATGGGTTTTACTTCCCAGAAATTTTATGATCAAGAAATTTATCTTATCAAGCCCCAGGCCTGCACCCTTCACACTTACCACATGTTGAGCGTTTTCTTAGGGTCCGTAGAATAATTCCCAAAGGCTTTTCATACCTTTCATCGCCAGATGTCGTCTTGTCTCAATTTTCTCTTTGTATCCCACACGTGAGGATCTGTAATTCGACTTCCTATTCCCATGGATCCCTAACTTGACCATATACCAATTTCTTCATTTTTGTCACATTTTCTTCAGGATGCATTAGCGTTTTAATCGCTGGATTCCATAACTAGCCAATGCGTCTTCCTTCCTTAGTCCAGACGCTTAATCTTAACACCACGTCAAGTAGGATTTCTTCCTCCTTTCCACACTAGGGTCTCTTATCCTATGAAGGAAACTATACACTTCAGTGGCATTCCTTGGCCTCAAGTCCACCTTGTCCTTCTCGTTCCATAGGACGTCTATACCACAGCAATGCATTTACTTCAGAATTCAGATGCCACCATACTTAGCCTTCCTCTTTCATTAACTCAATCACTTCAAGTGACAAGGTTCCAACGATCGAGTCCCTCCTTGGTTTCCACATATCCACACCTAGGATATCCAAGTTGAATAATTCAAGTCACCTTGAAGTTATAATCCAAGCACCATGTTTGCTTACTCAACCATTCATTAGGATTACAAACAACTCTGACTACCAAGTCCAATCACTTTCCTTTCCATTAACGACCATCTCATGGTCTAATCATCCTTAAGAACAACACCCTATTCTTTAGGGGTGATAACACACATTACCACTTCTAGTGGTCCCGATTCATCCTCAATCAATCCCAATTTATTCGACATGATCCAACAAGCTGACACATCAGTCTCCTTTATAGTTCTCATAATAGTAAGAGGTTAACCACCATAAGCCTTATGCCAAGGTAATAGCCATCTTCACAGGCACATTTCATGTTCCATCATGAACATTTCTTAGCTCGTAATCCATAAGCAGAAGTTCTCTTATTCATATGTCTTTTGATCATTCACTACTCTTACTGAGTCTCATTATCATTCCTCAAAATCAGGAATAACAACTAGCCATAAGGCTTTCAAATTCCAATCCACTCCGAGACCTCATGGCTCACCCAAAGGGTCCTTAACCACCCTTAATACACTTGAATGACCTTGAGAACTCTGTCTTATATTGGTCGATCATCTTCATATCCTTATAAGACTATTAGGATTCAAACAACTTTTGCTCTCACGCAATCCCAAGAATGTACTTCCATTAAATAACTCAATGAAGGCAAACTAGACAGATACCATGCCTTCAAGAAAAAACTCTTCCTTTTGTGATATTTCACCAATCATCAACAGCCTCTTAAGGCTAATAATTGTCAGGGTCATTTTCTTGCTTTAATGCACTCAAAACCTCTAAGGTTTTCTCGCGAAACCCTCAATCCGGAGGGAGGCAGTTTCAGATTCACTTTCCCCATCGAACCTTTGTTGATCTCAACCTCATGATCTACTTCATAAGTTATTCAAGGTTCTCGTGGTTCATTCAACATTTCCTATTTTCCATCGTCTTTCCCATGATCTCTACCAATTGCTTTGCTAGCAACAGCAGCAACAGTCTCAGCTATTTAGGTAATAATGGCAGCTCATGCTCGAGTCTGCTTACCCATCCATTTCCCTATTGCCATTTGAGTTCTCATGACCCCTTCAATTCTTGGGTCTCACGCACTTTTCCAACTTGAGCCAAATGTTCTTTCAATGCTCATAGTTCAGTTGTTCATCTTTATTCAGTTCTCACGACTCCTTTCAATTCTAGAGTCCTTTCATATCTTGCATACTCGAGCTAACACTCCTCTTGTAACATACTCTGGTCATTCAGCCTTATTAGGTTCTCATGACACTAGAGCTATTACAATTCCCTGCAGGAATTAAAGGCTTAAGTCATCTTTCCAGGTCCAACAGCCTTAGGCTATTCAACATCAAAATAATCTCAGGCAAACACCAATCATCCAGGGATTCCAAGTAATCCTTAACAATCTCTTGTCAAGCCAATCTCAACTAGGAAATTTCTTAGCTTTTAACCAATTACTAGCAAGCCTCAGCTAGGCAAACTCTCGAGTCACAATTCATTAGGTCAAGTGCTCGCTTAGCAATAACTCAACAGGCTATCTCAATTCAAAAGGTATCAGCCAACAGCATTCAATGCCAAGACTCGCCACACAGGCCAAACACAAGCGTCAATTTTCTTTTTCAAACAACACCCACTGCCATGTATGAAGCTCCTAACCATGCCAATCACATACGCATTACAAATGCCATACAGTTTTGAAAATTCACCTTGAGGATCACTTCAGTGCAATGCATCTCTTAACTAAAATCAGACTCAATCCGATACCTAGACTCTCTCTTTCAATTTATGGCTTGGGTCATTCCTGCCTCCTTGCTATCTTAGAAGCCTGCCAAGAGCCGCTCATTGTCCGAACCTCTCTGTCCCGGCGTACACTCGTCGCCCTCATCAGACCTGGTCGTTGCAGGTTGTCCCAAGTTATACATCCACGAAGAGAGCCCCGTTCCACACATCCCACAACATGCTTTCTTACGATTTGTAGGTATCCCATCAGCTTGTCACATACCAAGCGACAGTTTATTAAGTCCGATAGTGATAAGCTCATACATGCACATTCCTCACTTTCACTTTAATGCAATAAACACATGCACTGCATGATCGTCCTCAATACTCATCACACCACATTCATTTTCAAGTCAATTCCTATCCGTGGAAGGTTTCTAATTCCACAAATGACCATCCATCTCGCAGATCAATTGCCTATGTTCGATCATATACCTCAAGGCCACAATCACGATCATATAATTCAATCGACCCTTTACTCATAAGCAATCCTCTATTAACCTCAAATACAATTGCAACATCAAAATCATGCTTATAGCTCCTCAATTTCTGCTTACTTCCTTATGAACTCCAATCATATTTCCACCCAAAATCATCTATTGAAATTGATACTATAACAAAATATAACGCAAGTTCAAGCTTATAATCCTCAAGATCCAGCAATTATTACCCAATCCTAAGGGCCTCACTATCTAATTGCCCTCAAGTCATCACCACTTATCACTCCAAGTCTCAATCAAATTAGATCGAGCTAACCTCGCTCTGATACCAACCAAACAAGGATGTCACGCCCCGAACCCGGGGGGCACGTGAACATCCCACTAGGCCGTCCGTTCCTCTTGTTTGATATTACCCATGATCCAACGGCCGGGTCTCAAAGGGTTAAATGAAATAGGCATGCAGAAGCGTGAAACAACCCCATACAATTATGACACAAGATGACTTGAGATAAAAGGGTACACCATAAATAAAGGTGAATCATACATCAGAGATTACAATTCTAAATCCTCAAATTCATCATTACAACCCTAAGGTCACAAAAGGATTCGTAACCATTTCTTTCAATGACTTCATCGAATGTCAATCCATGGCGAGCTCGTGTTTCCTGCGTCTAAGACCTGAAAATGTTGATCCCATGAAGGGATGAGATATATAATCTCAGTAAGTTAAACCTAACCCTAAACTAGGCTGCCAGTATCTCCAAACATTTTTGAAAAACGTGGGTATTTTGGTATTAAAAACTTTGGCATGGAAAAAGCATGATTCCATCAAAACATGTCTTTTCAGTATTTCTAAATCAGTTAGACTCAGTCACAAATCATGGCAAAATCTAAAGTTCGTACAGTGGCAGGGTTTTCAATCAAACATGCACACTCGAGGCCACTCAAAACATGAGGCAACTTTTAAACTCCATTAAAGTACCATTATCGAAATTCCCAGAAAACATAGCCTTTTCTTTCACGCCCTTCCTGGGCCATTTTCAACTCATGAGGCAGATTTAAAACTCGAGGAAAATCTCAATTCATGAGGCATCTTAGTTTCTCAAAAATCAATTCTTGATCCTTTCCAAAAAATCAGATCTTTTCATTTTCGTCCATCCAAAGCCGCCCATTTTGGGTTGCGAGATGATTCTGTCTCCACATGACCCGTCGCTCCATATGAGACTCTCGAGTCCGGACCTAGAGATGATTCGATCACCATACGACTCTCGACGCCCATTTTCAATCGAGATGAATCGTGTCAGTATGGGACTCTCTAGCCGCACGACCTCGTCAAGTCAAATGGGAGTAACTCCCTCCCAGACGCCATTGGCGATCCCACACACCAGTGCACATATAATTTCCTCGGCGATCTCACACGCCATTTTATTCATAAATTTCCAGTTATAAAGATAAGCCTCAGTTTTCACTTAAAAATAAATTCACACCTCAATTTTCATTCAAAATAATCTCATGCCTAAAAAATTATTCATTCAAGGACAACTCATGGAATTCATTGCCAAAACATGGCATTCGTTTCAAAGTTTAAACATACACAGTTGAAGGTTCATTCATGGCATATCAAGCAATTCACAACCATTTCACAAACTCAGTTTTGGCATTCCTTCCGATAAAATCTCGGGCTTTTCAATCTCAAATTTCGTTGAGTCATAAACAATGTACGTTCAAACAACCATGCCCATAAAATCGAGCAAAATAACTAGCAATGTCTAATTTTGGTTTCAAAAACCATAGCTCCTTAAGTCACAACTTTGAACTCACGTAGATTAAACATGAAAACATAATTTCCAAGTAAAAATCGAGCTATCAAGAACTTAACTTCACAAATGGACAGATTAGGGTCCCTCGCGTTACTCACAAAATTCAATCCATAGCCATTCAAATCGAGTCCAAACTTCGCCTATTAGTGACTAACATCCCAATAGAGGGTTAGAAGCAACTTACCAAGCAAAAGAGCTAGCTAAAGTCCCCAAAGCCTCCCTTGAAGCTCACGGCCAGAACTGATTTGGCAATGGACAGCTTGTCCTCTTGGAAATCTATGCAAGAATCAATCACTAAATTATATCAATTTCACCCTAAACTTCAATCAATAACTCACTAACATGTCAATCTAAGATCTTGAGACATCTCACCACTTAATCGGAGCAAAATTAGTCCACGAACAGCCATCAAAGTTCACGGTTCCATCGGGTGTTCTAATCTGTTCGGTCCAAGCAAATGCGCCACAAATATCTATCAAAACCCATTGAATCCTCTCTAAATCTCAACCATCCACCTCTTAACATGTTATGCTAGGCTTAAGAGTCCACTTACCAATTATTGAGCGGCGAAAATTGATCCAAGAGGTCAGCAAGATCACGGCAAACCCTGAACAGAATCGATTCGATTTTTGGTCCACAAAATCCACAAGCAATCTGCCATTTAATCCCACCACAATCCATCCTCAACATCAAATACATGTTGCTAAAGGTCTTAAATAAGTTCAAGGAGAGCCTTACCGAAGATTAGAGTGAAATGAGCTCGGAAATCCACTTAGAGCTCTCGGGTTCAAATCTGACCAGCCTGACCTTTGCTCCTTCAAACGGCTCTACGGGACAAATGGTTGGGTGGATTTTGGCTCATAATACCTTGTTGGAACGGCAAGAAGATAAGTTTTATATTGGCGGTGGAATCACCTCAATCGGATGTCGGACGACGGAGTTATGGCCGGAACAATAATCGGAGACGGAACTGCTGGCGAGCTGAGCGCGAGAAAGATAGAGCTCCGAGAGTGAGAGAGAGAGATGGCCGGTGACAATGAGGGAGAGAAAAGAAGGGGTCAAGCTTAATCCAATGTGACACTTCTTCTAGAAGGGTAGTTGGAGAAAAGATGGGCAATTAATGCCAAAGTGATAAGATGAAGCCTTAATATGACACTTGTCAATGCCTTACTAAATATCTTTATCCATTTTTTGACTCCCTTGACCAATTTTCGGTGGCCCATGGAGATTCAAAATTACCAAAATGACTTTCTAGAAATCTTAAGGCAAGGGCAGAGGTTGAGGGGCAAAATGGTCATTTAACACTTTTCATCCGAAATTCTATTTTTCCAATATAAACCACCCTCGATGAGGCGACGTCCAATTCAATTCAAACGTTGAAATTCCTCAATGTCCAATAACCAAATCTCGAGGTCCAATTTCATGTCGAATTCTCGTCGACTGCAATTCTAGTTTATCTCAAACTGACGGGCGACTCTTGCAGGCGCTACGCGTATCGACCTTAGGATTTCTTAAGTCGTGGAGACTTTGGTTGTTATGTGATTGTGAGGGTTTATCGCTAGTTCTTGCGGTCCTGATCTTCGGAATCCGATTTAGGAAATTCTCGCAAATTACACTTTGGTTAAGCGGAATCACCCGCGTCCCAACGTATAACGTTAGCAAGGCATTCCATGATCGTTCCTAAATCGATCTCTGCTGGCCCAAAATATTCCATCGACAATCCTTATGGCCAAAGCGCCATTTCTTATTCACATTCCCTGGGTCCACGTACCCGACCTCGCATTAGTCTTTCCCTTTTGGTCAGTTAACTCGAGAGTGGCCTGCTCCGAGTGAGATACAACTGAAATACCTCGATGGATATCCTTCCATTCAATAGTCTTGAGAGGGACCGGAATTCGGAATGTCACAAATACTTTCATGCAATAAAAAATCTAGTGATTTTTTTCTATTTTTTTTAAATCTGATTTTTTGGGAATTTTTTGAATTTTTTAAAAATATTTTTTATTTTATCTTTATTTCATTTTACTCTGATGTTCAACGGTGGTCGGCGATGGAAGTCAGCGGCGGCGGGGGGGGGGGGCGATTTTTATTTTTTAATTATATTTTTATTCTCTGATTTCTTAATTCACTTATAAAAATTGAAAATTAAAAAAAAATATCCAAATTGAGCCCTTGAAGCCTTGTCCCATTTGCAACTTGTGGAAACTGTTAGGTCGAAAATGGGTTTTAATATGTAACCCATTTTTGACCCATTTGATTTAACTTAAATCTTTTGGACCGATTTTCAGTCAGCCCTTTAAAAACTTAGAACTCATAAACAACCTATTTGTATGCACTACGGGTCAAAAATGGGTTATTGTTCCATATTGACGGCTCTAGAGGAGCGTCTCCTAGAAACATCAAAATAGCTCACAAAAAATTACAACTCTGTAAAATACCCTATGCCTTCTTAGAAATAACTTTTTTTCAAGAAATAGTCCTCCAATCTAATTTTCCAAATCCTAGTTTAATTTATTTTCCAAATTGACATTCATACCTCTAAAACTCAATTTCCAGTAATTTTTATGTTTAGTAATTGTTTCGATGGAATTTCTCCTACGATGAAAGATCTTTCACCAAAATTAGTTGTTCGACTAACAAATGGAAAATGATCCTATGGCAATTTCGGATAGGAGTAATCCAAATAGTCAGAAAATCAACACGTAGATTATGCAAAGATTCCAATAAAATTACACTAATGTGAACCAAGCTGGAATTTGACTCAATGGGAAAGCTCAGATACTATAAGTCTAAAGAACAAATACACAGAAACTTGGAAGAAATTATACAAATGCATACCAAACCGGACTTCGACTCAACGAAGTGGCTTGGAAAGATCAATTCTTACCAAAAGAACAAACCGACATACCCAAAATGTTAAACACACATCTCTTAAAACATTTTGATGATTTCCAAACTATACTTGATATTTGCCTTACCTTTGGGCATGCAAATGTGTTATCCATTTGACGAAGGATCACGTAATGATGATTGGATAAAAATTGAGTGAAGTTTGAGGCGCTTTTATTAAAACATCTGTTGAAGATATAAGAGATCTGGTCATTGATTATTTTCTTATCAAAGCTTGAAAGATCCGGTCCGTGGAATTGTTTAGCCCCTATATGGTAACACTTCTGGTCAACTTCTCAACTTCTGACCGGAAATTGATTTCTCTACTTCTCCTCTAAAGAAGAAGTTGATTTTTCTACTTCTACACTAGATTGACTTCTGATCAAAGAAATTCGTTTGGTAACAAATGAAAATTTCTATTTTTGAAACATTATTAACAAAATCTTTGGCGGCAGCGGCGGCAGGCAATCGACGACCTGCGATGGCAGTGGAGGTCGGCTACGGGCAGCGAGCGATAGCGACGGCCGGCGACAGCAGAGGCAGAGGCCGGCTGCGGGCAGCGAGCGATAGCGACGGCCGGCGACAGCAGAGGCAAAGGCCGGCTATGGGCGGCGGCGGGGGACTGGCAGTAGGCAACCGGTGGCTGGGGACCGGCAGCGGGCAACCAGCGGCAGTGGGCAATCGACGGCCGGCGTCCAATGGCTGACAGTGGGGGGCAACGTTTGGTCATAGGTGGCGACGGTGGTCAGCTGAGGCTCGTGTGATAGGAGAAATGATTCTGGAGCTGAAAAGTAAAAATTTTAACTTCTCGATATTGGCCAAAAATCCGATCTAAAGTAGAAAATCCTACCATAAGTTAATTTTTTTACAAAACACATTTCTGTTTCGGAAGTAATTTTACCAAACGAATTTCCTTGCCAGATTAACTTATGGCAGGGAAATTGAAAATTTGAAGTGTTTTCATGCACACCCTTAAAATCCAAACAAGTGGATATTTCTGAAAGAAAGCCTTCAGTAGCCATTTGATGATGGGAAAGCTCAGCGAAAAGTTTCTGACCTCTATCGAGAACAATTATCCGCTCTTGTCGGTGTCCAGCAAAAGCTGTCAGTGTGGAACAACAGCTATTCACCCTGTGGTCCACTTCTGGTAAACTATATCACGTAGAGAATGAAATTATGCTATATGGCAAAAATATAAACCTGATGCATTGAAACAAAATACTTGTTTCTACAATAATGACTATGGTCTTTTAGTTTTTAAGGAGTGTAGGATATTTCAATAATAGTGCGACACAATTTGGCCTAGACAGGCTGGATTTTGATTATTGTTTCGGAAAGAAGAAGGAGACTAAGATGTTTCCGTATGCTCAAAACCTTTCCTTGAAGTTTCTCTCTGTGAGACCTTTTGCTTGTTTCTTTATGACAAGCTTCTTGTTGCGTACTTACTTGATGTTTCTTCTAGTCTTTGTTTTTCTCCTAACTTCTTTACATATGCTTGTCTCATTCTGCCGTCTATGATGTGCTGGAGAACGATGATGCATTACCCTCATATGTATGTGTATCTAGTGGAGAGCAGTCTCGTTCCAGGAACACATCAAATGTGTCCATTATATTAGTTTCCAAACCATATTGACTTTGTTATTGAGTTTACATGTGTTTCATTTTTCTTCTATCATTGTTGGATTCTAGATGATTGTATGAATTTGGATAATGTGTATGAATCACTTATCTCTTTTCTAAATTCCATTGAGTAAACTAAACCTATATGTCTCCAAGGGCATTATCTTTTCCGCTATATTAGGAGGTAGCAAGAAGGCAAAAATTTATTATATGACTTCTGCTTCAAGCTCGTTCCTTATAGCCTCACCTGGCTCATTTATTATCATTCTTGGCAGTGTTGGGCAAACATGGTTAAAATAACAATTCTGTTTTATAAAATGGAGGATACTTAAAATTCGAATGACAATAGTAAATGTGGGCAAACTACAACAAACATACAAACACTGAGTTGGCAGAAGCACAAAATATAAGCATTCAGAAGCACAAAGTCTGAGCCTTCAGAAGCACAAAGTCTGAGCATGTCCAAAGCACAGAGTCTGAACCTTCAGAAGTACAAAGTCTGAGCCTGTCAGAAGCACACAGTTTGAACCCGTCAAAAGCACAAAATCTGAACTCGTCAGAAGGATAAAATCTGAACTCGTAAGAAGATCTGAAGCGGTTAGAAGCACAAGATCTGAGGCGGTTAGAAGCACAAGATATGAGGCGGTCAGAAGCACAAATGTATTGGAAGAAATGAAATCGATAAAAATACCGAGGTCTGTGTTCGACACAGTTTTCTTAAAACAGATTCGTCCCTTCCAGTATGTGCTTTAAGGTTTCGTGAACGTCTGTCTCCCAGGATATAACGGTTAAGCAGCGATAGAGGCAACCACAGCACTCCAAAGCTTTCGGCGAACTTGAACTCAACGTAAACACTATCGAAAACAATGTAGATACAGACAATTGAAAAAGAGGGAGAAGAGATTTTCGTGATCTTGTTTTCTATCACCTTTTGATCTATCGAAAACAGAATGGGAAGCCACCTATTTATAGGCTAAGTGAGGTATTTCGAAAACAAAGAATAACGGCTAAATAACTCTGCTGTTTATAGCAGTTATGTATTTAATTCTATAACCATAGAATTATAATAGTCGTTACTTAGTTAATACCATTAACATGCCGGTAATTAACTTAAGAATGATTACATTATAACGGCTTGAGTTGAAAAAATTAAAACAGAAGGTAAAAATGGGCTTAATTGTGCGCTGATTTGATCAATTTTGGGCTTTAGGGACCCAATTGCATAAAATTCTTTTCATTTTAGTCCCTATAATGCCAATTCTAAAATTAAACTTTTCTGAGGGACACCCATAAAACCCCAATGCTTCCTCCCTATAGGATTTGACCCCTTGAATCTAATGATGAGCTCAATTGGGGCCGATTCGTCCATTAAGAATATCAATTTGGCAAAAATCGATTTCGGATCCTACTCAACATTTGGGGTTTTCGTTTAATTCCACATTCATTTTTCACTAAATCACCATATCAGATGGGATTCATCTCATGGAAGCCGATTTATGGATTTAATTTGAGAAATTAGGAATTTTTGTGGGTCAATTTGCCTTATTTTTGGCGAATCGGGTCAACTGGGTTGGGTCAACCCAACCCAGTCAACCCGATTGACCAGGTCAACTTAAACAAACAGAACAACTGTTTGTTCAGGCTTCTTGGCGAAAAGAACAAAACAGAACGGAGGGGGGGTGCTTCGCGCACGCAGAGGAAGAAAAGAAAAAAAAAAGAGAGAGAGATCAGTTGGGGGAATTGGTTAAGGGAGTTCCACAATATCAGAGGTAACGACGAAAACGTTCACAGGGAAGAAACGACCTCAGAGAGAGAAAGAGAGGAGGAGGGAGCAGAGAGAGAAAGAGAGCCGAAGAGGGAGCGGAGAGAGAGCGAGAGAGAGTAGACGAGAGAGAGAGAGCTCGCGGGAAAAGAGCGAGAGAGAGAGTTCGCGGGGAAAGAACCGAACGTCCACAGGAGAGAACGAAAGAAGAGAGAGAGAGGGGATCGTCCGCCATTGAAGAAGCTCGGTGGCCGAGAGCTTCAAAGGCTTGGCCAGTGCATCCCAGGCTTCGCCGAGCCATGCCGTCGCCGTCTGCGACTTCGTCTCAGTCCTGTGAACGCAACGAACTAGCTTGTTCGTTGATTTATCGCAGAAAAGGGTGAGTCGAGTCTCCAAGCTCGAGCTCGGCCTTTAATGGCAACTCAAGCTAGAGCCATTCCTTGGCTCCAATTTTGATTGCAATCTGTTTGTCTTGATTCCCTGAGCAACTTTACCTTTGATTGCATGTGATTTCGTCGTGTGAAAACCCGAGTCGGCCTTCAACTCTCTTGGATTGGTCGCGACCCCCATCGCTCGTGTTAGACCAAACCGAAGCTCCGCAACCCCAAGGTAAGTTTGCTCTGGCTCCATAGATGCTGTATGATAGTTAAAAATGCTTGTTCAACGTTAGAAATGGCTAGGGCGGAATCCCGCCGGAGATTAGCTTCGGCACGGAGATGGCATGTGCGTGAGTGGTGATTCTGCTATGTCAAGGCTTCGACATGTTGAAGAGGAGATCGAAACGAGTTGAATGGCGGTGGTTTCGCGAGCTTTGGTGGTCTGTAGGTGGAGAAACTGCCTTTCGACGAGGCGCCGGCGAAACAGAGCCGGCGCCGATCGTCTTCTACGGCAAGACGGTTGACTGGTCAACGAGAGTTGACCAATCAACGCTGACGTGTCATCGACGTGGTGCCCACATGGCAGCCACGTCAGCCGTTCGGTTACAACAAAAAAAACAAACTTGATCCGACGGTGGATAGTGTGCCACGTGTCGAGATCTTGCTTTTTCGGAATAAAAAATGATTTTCAGAAATAAAAAAATGCCTTAGATTGGGCGGTTAAGATTTGGTCAAGCCTTTCAATCTAGGCCGTCGGTTCATTATGAAGATCAGGCCGTCCGCGGGTCCGCCACGTGGCGCAATCAGGGCCACTCGTTCGATTTGGGCGGGAGTTAAAATTTGAGCGGGATGATTGATGCGGCGTCGTTTTTGGGTGCAGGTCGCGCGGGCAGGATCCGGGTCGGGCCGGTCGTCCGTGGGTCGTGGGCCGGGTTCCGACCCGAGTGGGTCGGGTCGACCCGGCCCGAATAACATTTTTTTTTAAAATCAAAAATTCCGAAAATGATTTTAAAAAATAAAAAAAAAATCAGAAAAATCTTAGAAAATCCAAAAAATGCTAGAAAATTCCAGAAAATACCAAAACAAATGTGGAAAAATTGTGGGAAAATTTTAGACACTCCAGAAACCCCCAAAAATCGAGGGTTGACCACAGACAACTGGTCAACCCTATTTTTGGGGTTTCTTATCCATTCTTCCGAGACTTGACGACATTATCCTTTAGGGGTAAGTCGCATCTGCTGTGTATACGAGATAAGGCCGATAATGCCAAGGTAATAATTAGGTTGGGTAGGTGACCAATTCTTAAGTTTGGGTTTTCGAGTCCTGTCCCTTTTATCAAAATGACGATTTTGCCCCTCAATGGGAAAATCGTCTTTTTTGTTCCAATCAAGTTCTGAAAATTGCTTAAAGTTAGGGTTTGGGTCAGGTGGACGACCAACCCTAATATTTAAGATTTTCAGTTCTCATCTTTATCCAAAATGACGACTTTACCCCTCCGAGGGTAAAATCACTTTTAAATTCCAGAAAAATCCTAGAAATTCCCGAAAAATAGGAAATGGATTGGATTGATGGCCAATCCTATTTCCCCTGTCTTTTGATTTCCCAATTCATCTAAAATGACAGATTTACCCTTTCGAGGTGAATTGTCCCCGAATTGTTCAAAATTACGATTCTGCCCCTCATGGGCGAATCATGTCCAAATCAGTCGTAATCCTTGATTGATATTTCCCTAGGCTAATAGGGCCTCATTAGGGATGCCATGCTGTTTTCATGTGTTTTATCCGCATGTACTTGATCCTTGATTTGCGCACTTATTTCTATAGATTGTGAGTGATAGGGTAGTAATTCCCATCTGCATGAACTCCTAGATTTAGGACCTGTACCTCACTCGTCTGCATGAAATCCTAAGATCAGATAAACCATTCAGCTTCGGTACCGAAAGGGCGTCAACTCTGACAGTTGGCGTAACTAAGTCCCCGAACCCACTTCTCTGGTTTCCGCAGAATCGAATAGACCACTCCCAACTATTCGATAGGATTTCCGATCGTACCCTCCATGAAACGATTGGTGGCGACTCCTTGGCATGTACACTTATCACATGTCACTAGACCACACTGAAGGTCGACCACGTATATCAAGCAGTTGAGATTTGAGTAATGGACCTTGGGAGAGGCCCGCGTCCGATCAAGCCAGCGATCGGGCGGCCCATTAGCCCTCCGCCCGAGAGGGTCGCGACAGACTGGCGACTCCACTGGGGACTTATTCTAAACCAGAATCTCTGGTTACGAATTCCAGAGGACTTGAGCCGATTAAAAAGTTGCTTGGTTTATCTGACATTATTTTCTATAGATGCTCTCGAAGGTGAGGTACGTACACTAACCATTGTGTTAGATGTTTTTGCAGATTGGAGAAATAAGGGGTAGAGTAATTGTTGACATTTTTCCTGCAGGTTAGAGTTGGGAATGTATGTTTACTTTACGCACATACTAAAGCGGTGTTTGATACAAACTGATGTGCATGACCTTGCATTGTGATGATCACGACACATCGCACACACTGGCGGTCAAACCCCGACTGCAACCACCTCTAGGTTACCTTAGATAGGGAAAGGGTGCGAAAAGGAACTTTTGTTTGATGGCACATGAGACTTTCGTGTTCGTTCACGCTCACAATCCAAATTGGCGATATCTAGCCCTCTTGAGTGGATACTCTTGGGGAGGAGTCTGCCTCATTTGGATCGTGGGAGCCTGAGCCGTAGGTTCCTCACCTGATTTTCGATTTTTAGAGTATACCCCCCACTTGTCTCATGCGCATGTCTATGAGAGGTTGGTATACCTAAAACCAAAAAAAAAAATCCCACTGATCACTGTAAGTATGATTTCTCCCTCTACTTGTTCATTTCATAGTAAAATTTCATGATAGGAAATTCATGGAAATCAACCGAATGCCCTGGGTGTTTGAGTTTACAAATGAGAATTTTGACAATGAATTTTAGATGCAAAATTGGAACACTTCTAAGCCGTCCCTACGGAATAGATGGTTCATCCAAATTTTCAATCATGGATTAAGGTGACATTTTTTATGTCTGAAATTTTTCAAATTCAAGATTTTGGGGCATAAAGTTAAGGCCATGTTTGCAATCACATTTTGTGTAGTGATTTCTTAAAAACAAGGATTACATGATTTTTACAAGAAAAATGTGACAAAGCAATCTTTCAAGATTAATGCCTCCATTTATATGTGAAATCCTTGAAATTGAATGGGCGTTCGATTGATGACCATGGATCGATCTTTTAATGACGTCTCCTCTTATCTTGAAATCTTGGCGGACATCAGATGCCCATAAATAGGGATTATGGGATATGTATTGTCGCCTTGCTTTCATTATAAGAGGCGACCTCATTAAGAGATGTCTTTGCTATGTAAAATGTTAAGTGCGTCTCCTTTCTGACAAGTTATACATGACGGGCATTTATTGAAGATTCCTTCATCTAATCGCATGCGAGATGTGATTGAACGATGGTAAAACTGTAATCGTTCCAATAAAAACTTCGAGTGTTATACTTGACTTGCTTGGTTATTTCTTTTGCCAACAGGTCAAAATGGCTGAAGGCCAATGATGCGAGACTTGTTTTCCCTGTAACATGAAAGGAGATGCGTCTTCATCAGGAGCCACCCATGGGGTTTCCAAAATAAGATGAATCGACAATGATAAGCCCAGAACAAGACAACGTGAAAAAAGGGGCAACCTGATCTGGATTGACCTCTCTAAGTCGAAAAGGGTGTATTCGTTCCAAATTAAATTGATTTGTCTATAGGATGACATGGTTACTCACACTTGCAGGTGATTATACAAAATGAGTAGGGATCGTTAAGGAACATTCCTTCATCTCTGATGCTCAAAGTGATGGGAGCTGAGGAAATATACCCTGGGGATAGTAAATCTGTTATCGTTTCAATTAGAGCTTTTTGTGCAGCAATTGACGTATTCCTTCCTCATGTCATGTAGGTGAAATAAAGGATTGTGTGAGGTCGACATTCATCTCTTTAAAGAAGACTCAATTGTAGACCCTCAAAACTGGAGGCCAATGTGACATGGCACGATCGCCAATTGAAGCACGTCTCAAAGAGTACAAGCACTCGTGTTTCTCATCATGAGATTGATGATCACTCAACCATAAAAGGGTGTATATCGTTCCTCATTTCAATCCTCTCAAGATATGAAATGATCATCTCCTTTTCTATATGTAGGGATGAAGAAAACTGAATGCTTATTTGCGAAGCAACACTTCAAGGTGTAAATGTACACAAATAGAGATAAATCTACACTTGTGGATCTCGAGTAGTAGGGTGCTTGAAGAGCATCATGAAGTCATGACAAGTCGAAAAGACCATGAAGAGATGATCGTTGCCCATCTTTGAATCAAGAGGGAGTACTTGTTTTAGTAATTGATTTTCATAATCAAAAGTCAAACATTTTTCTTCCTCTCTAACCAGATTGAAATGCATCAATAGAGCGAAAGTGGCGAAAGATCACCCAACCTCAAGAAGGAGAGCGACAGAACCCAAAAATTGTCGAACATCATGCAACATCAAAGGCCGAGACCTTCGGATAATTACGATGAAGTTTTATCCTATGATGTCGTAAAAGGGAGTAAATTCTCCCTTATTCTGATTCCATTTCATACGAATGACCGGTATGCTTCTCTTTCATGTACAGAGAATGTTAGTTTAAGACAGGTGTCAAAATAGATTGAAGGGCGCGAAATGCCCAAATCACTTGACATGGAAATGATTAACTCAACCGACAAAGAATGCATTACCAAGATACAATGGAGCTTCATATGGCTAAGTCAGCTAACTCAAGGTGGAATACTCAGTTGCTGGGGGCAAATCATTTCCCTATCCAGAAAGCATGCCCAAGCCGAAGACATCAGATTCATCATGGTGATACATGGGGCGAGTCCCTGAAATAATGGTTATCACTCATGGAGCGTAATGGAATGAAATCCATCCCTCGAATACAAAAAGCGCTTCGCCATAGCAACAACCCTTCCAAGAAGAACGATGCCGAGTCATCCCTCTTGATAGAAAAGGACGTATCGTTCCTAAATAAATTTCAATCAGATGTGGGAATTATATTTCCTATCTTTTTCCTCTCAGGTGATGAATAGAGTCAAGACACCCAAGAAGCAACGACTTCAAATGACAGAACAGGGAGTACCCACTTTTCATATCATCTCACACATGCATTTAGGATAAATGATTTCAAGAGCGTCATAATGGCTCAATCTGCGAACAAAATTCTCGAGAAAACTTGAAAAGGTTTCTTAACAATTAGAAGTCTCTTTGAAAAGAGCATTCGAAAAGAAAGAATTCAAACTTTACAGATTGGCATACTTGATAAAGAGATACTTTCTGTGAACAGAGTGAAAGGCACGAATCCACTTTTCGTTGCAAACAAGAATCATCTTAGATCACTTGCATCTTACATATCATGCATGCATCATTTATATGCATATTATTCCTTGAAAGATGTCGACAGGTCAAGGCAAAAGAATCCAAATGAAAGGGAAATGCCAAGACCCAAGGAACGAAGGGTAAATTGTATCAATTCCAATTGCCCATTTTTTATGCCGTTCAGACACGAACCTTCTTTCCTTTGATAGGGAAATATCAAATACTTCAATGGCAACTATGATGGCTGATATTAAGGCAATGCTGGAAGCCTCCCAAGCCAGACAGTCAGTAGTTCCTAACAACTCAAGTCCATCACTTGCACCCGATATAGCTGATAAAGAAACGGCGAAAAATACCCAACGTGTCGAGGACGATGTTCGTGTACCAAACATCCAATCGCAGCAAAAGGCACCCCATGTTGTTATCAACCTCGAGAATGAGGAAAAAGGGAAGCAGACTGTAAAGACTGAAGTAAAGGCTAAAAGATTGGCCAAGATCGAAGAATGCTTGAGCAGCTAGGGCTATGAGTTAGCTCGCTTCGACAAGATATCTCATTTTGCTAAAGTAGAGACTCCTCCTGACTATAAGGAACCAGAGTTCGTGAGAAAATATAACGGGACAGGCTGTCCCCGTGCCCACCTCAAGTATTACCTGCGCAAGATGGCGCAGTATTCAGACTATGTTCCATTACTGATGAACATGTTCCAAGAAAATCTAGCTGGTGCCGCTCTGGTTTGGTTCATTGAATTGGACCTGGATGATTATGACGGGTGGAAAGATCTTGCAGAGGACTTCCTCAGACAGTATAGGTTCAACACAGCTACGGCCCCGACGAGGGAAGACCTTCTACGAACCTCAAAGGCAAGAGGAGAATTGATCATAACATACGCCTAGAGATGGCGAGCTTTGACGACCCAAGTGAAGCCGTCAATCCCAGACGATGAGATGATTAATTTGTTCCTGAAAGCACTCACCTACGAGTACTTTGACAGGCTGAACACTTCCGGATGTCAAACATTTGCACACTTGATTAAGGTTGCTGAAAGGCTAGAATGGGCCTTAAGAGAAAGGAGGCCCCATGAAGCTTCTGCTAGAAAACAACCAAAGGAGGATCGTCATGGTCAGCACCAAAAGGGCAAGAGCCTAGAAGGAGACAACCTCAAAAGTAGTTCTCTCAACTCCCAAAGCCTTTGTCCAAGCTACTCTCGATGTTGCTAGAACAACATTTGGTGGCAAAGGAACCACCTAGGGCAAATCCTGTTAAGTATCCTGATTTTGACGAGAGCCAGACTTATGTCTACCATATGGGCGAAAGGGGACATAATGTGGATGACTGCTATATCCTTAAGCTGGAGGTACAAGCTCAGATTGACAAGTCAGATTCTGAAATTTGACAACGTGGCTCCAAACGTACAAGAAAACTCGCTCCCTGATCATCAAGCAATTGGAGCAATATTCACTGAAGATGAGGAAAACCACCTTAAGCTGAAGGTGGACATACCTAAGCTGACCAACATAATGGCGGTCGCTTCGCTATACCCAAAAGGAGGGGAGATCTCTGCTGACATGAAGAGACTATGTATCGCTAAGATGATGAGCTTGGGGATAATGTCCGATACTACTGATGAAGAATTCGAGGGAGTCGAAGCTTCTCTATCTTTGGAAGGAAGCCACTTCATGATCAAAACTGAGCAGGGTAGCACTTGGGACATCCCGCATGAGAATCTGGTAGACAGTCTTGGGCCGGTCATTCAGTCAGAAGAAGAATTCGAAGAGGACGAACTGAAAGCCAAGAGGTGAAGTCTAGCAGATCGCAGATTCATGGCTAACGCACCTGAAATAGGTGAAATTATAGACAACCTGGGTCAGGACTTTAGAGGGTACAACTTTAAAGTGAAGTACTCTGCTCCTCCTAGCTTCTATCAGAGAATGGATGATATCATACCAGACGGATGGGGAGGCATGGATAATCCCGTTTGACCGGAAAAGCCTTTTTCGAAAGAGCCTGAGTCATCACTTGACCAGATGAGGGTTACTAAGCTTGGCACAAAGCAGTATGCCGAAACAAAGAGATCAAAGGATCAACAGCAGGGTTCAGCTGAATTATTCAAAGGAGAAAGAGAATACCCGAGATCCGCAACATCAGCAGTACTAGGTGACGACGATCGACATTATCGACTGAGAGACGAAATCTTTTCAAAGGACTTTGACAACACTGTGTCAATGATCGAAGCTGCTACGACTGTGGCAATTAAGTTGGAGGATCTTGATGTCTTGAATGAGGTAGAAGATTGTCTAGTCAAGCTTGTCGTGATTCGATTGCCGGAAGAGGAAGAAGACGACACAGCTGAACCTGAAGCATCTTGTCCGAAGATAATAACCATACAAATCCCTCCGGTAGAAAAGTACGATCCTAAGGCAGTCCATTGGGACAATGGGACGGAGGAAGAAGATGAGGATGAAGGTTATGCATCTATCCAAAGAGAATGGAGTGCCTTCGAGCAATCAATGCCTTCTACTTCAGAAGATCCAGTTGATATTAACTTAAGAGACACTATGAATATTAAAGAAATCAAGATCGGTGGACATTTATCCCGAGATGAAAGACTCAGGTTCACAGAATTACTGAGAAGGTCGCTAAGATGTCATGCGATAAATTCCCAAAGATGTCGAGCTACCAAGAGGTAGATAAAAGTGATCGAAGATTCAGATGGTTGAGACAAGTAACCAAAACCAGCAAAGAAGGTTCATTAGGGCAAGCCCCTCCTTTCCTGTCAAGAGACCCAGCTGGGGGCAAGATTCTCATGCGCCACCAAGATAGCTTATTGGAGCAAGTTATCAAGCCCAAAGACGACAAGCATCAAGACATCCCCTATTGGGACAAAGCAACCGAAAGAGATGATTTCCTTGATCAACGTAAATGCAAATACATCAAAGGGAGTATCACGTTCCTTGGTGATTTATGTAAAGTTAAACATGGATGAATACTCATTGCTTCATGTACAGGTACAAAGACCTCTTCAAATAGGATTGGAAATCGTCAAATGACATGAAAAATGCTAAGGCATTTGGCCAAGATAAACGTCGCCCAACTGGGGCAAATGGATTGTTGATGTTATCAACACCTTCAAGCATGGATGAAGGGATTTGACAAATGTTGCCCGTATCAGCATACAATATTGGAATGGACTCAATCAAGAGAGAAATGTCGAAAATTGACAAAAGAAGGGTAGTTGAGTGTCGTATCCAATTTACTCCTTTTTCTTGCATTTGCTACTGCAGAACCATTTCTTTCTGTGGCAGAATACGCCATTAGGACATTATCATGGGTCCAACAAAGAGGAAAACATCATAAGGATGGTCACAAGTGACAAGATACATGAAGCAAACGATTTTCTCAAGCATTGGAAGGATGACACTTCAAAGGTGAAAAGTAAAGTGAAGATCCAAGTAAGAGATAACCCAAATTGAATAGGGTATTGCATGAAAATGCAAAAATGAACAAGAGCCATTTAGCGGGGGCAACATTACCCAGCCACGACAAGTCATGCCTAACTGGGGCAAGCAAATCATCTACGTGACTGGAGGAAAAAGTGACATTTCATTCCCAGCAAGATCAATGAACGTGATAGAAGAGTCATTCACATCAGAGTCAAACCTCAAAATACAAACTTGAGTGAAGGGTAACTTTGTGTCGTTCTAATTTGGTCTCCAATGATCTTTCTCCTAATATGAATTGGCCTTAATTTCAACAGAAAATTACTGGCACTCAAAAGGACTCAAAAGGAAAGAACTCGCCGACTCAACTTCAAGGCGAGATGATCTTTGGAGATAACAGTTTCGGAAGTCAAGCATTCAAGAAATGATCCTTAGCTATAAGATCAGGTGGAGGGTAAAAAGTATCGCTTCCACACCACATGCATTAGCATACATTTTGATAAGAATTCATTTTTCCTTGAATAAGGAACTCCGAAGAATGGCATGGAACACGTTCAAAAGATGAATGAAGCCATCGAGCCATCGAGCAGGATTCATTGCCCCAATTAGACGAAGAGATCATCGCCGTAGGTCGAAATGGTCGTTTTCTATAATCTACATATTGGCGTTCAGATTGGAATGCATGATCAAGAGTGTGACATTCCGAATTCCGACCCCTCTCAAGACTATGGAATGGAAGGATATCGATCGGTGTGTTTCAGTGGTATCTCGCTCGGAGCAGGCCACTCTCGAGTTAATTGACCGAAATGGAAAGACTAACGCAAGGTCGGGTACGTGGACCTGAGGATTTTAAATAAGAAATGGCGCTTTGACCATAAGGATTGTCGAGGCAATATTTTGGGCCAGCAGAGATCGATCTAGGAACAATCATGGAATGCCTTGCTAGCATAATACATTGGGACGCGGGTGATTCCGCTTAACCAATGTGTAATTTGCGAGAATTTCCTAAATCGGATTCCGATGATCAGGACCGCAGGAACTAGTGATAAACCCTAGCAATTACATGACAACCAAAGTCGCCACGGCTTGAGAAAAATCCCAAGGTTGATACGCGTAGCGCCTGCAAGAGTCGCCCGTCAGTTTGAGATATTGGAATTACAGTCGACGATAATTCAACATGATCTTTGGCCTCGAATTTGGGTATTGGACATTGAGGAATTCCAACAATTTAAACGTTTGGATGCCGCCTCATCGAGGATAATTAGGATTGAGATTCACCTCATAAGGCTAGAGAAGTGAGGCGTTGGATTAGAAATGGAAATTTACCTTTTGCCCCTCGAAGATTAATCTTACCTTAAGATTAGAATAGGGGCATTTTAGTCATTTGGAGTTCCCCATGGCTGCTGAAAATTGGAGGATATAATGGTCATTTGATGCCATGATTTTTAATACAAGAAGACAAGTGTCAAGATGGGAGTGGATGACATTGATGGACCAACTTTTAACCTACCATTCAAAAGAGTTGACCAAGGTGGACTAAAGTTAATCTCTCTCCTGTCTCTCTCTCTCTCTCTCTCTCTCTCTCTTCATTTTCGGATGGCCACTCTCTCTCTCTTCTCCATCATCTTCTTCTTCTTCCTCCAATGGCCGGCAGAACCCGTCGCTCAGCTCGCTGCCCAGGTCCGATCACCCCACTGTTTTGATCATAACTTTGTCGTCCAACATCGGTTTGAGGTAAAACCACCGCCATCTGAAATATTATCGTCTTACCTTTCTAGGGATATATTATAAGCTCAATTTGGCCCAGTAAATCCTTCCGTAGGTCGATTTGAATGGACAAAGGTCTGGACGAGGCAGATTCTGACCGGTTTTGGAGAGAGTCCGTTTTTGAGGGCTTCAAGGTTTCAAATGGCTCCAAATATTCGGTGAGACTCTCTTGACTCTTAGTATTAGAGTTGGATGAGATGTGGTTGTAATTTTAGATGCATTAAGATGGGTTTCCATGTCTAATTTAAGATGGTTTTCTTGAGGCGAAACTGACCACTTGCACACCGAAGGGAATCGGCCCGATTGGAAGGCCTAGAAGGATTTTCTTGCTTCGAAATTGTTGGTGAGCCTTCTAGACTTGTTGATTGATGTTTTAACAAGATGGTTTGGTAGAGAATTGAAGTTTAGGATTGATTTATGGGCTGATTAGTGTGATTAAGAGCAGAACCGATTCTGCCCTAAGTTGTGACTATGCAAACCGAACCTCTTGAGGGATGAGGAAGGTGTTGCCTTGTTATAAATTCATCGTTAAGGCACCTTGGGACGTTAATTGATGTGTTGACGAAGTGTTTACTCGATGGGATGGAGATTGGTAGAGTTTTATTGATGAAATCGTGAAATTTCTCTTAGGACCGTGCCATGCCTTGCTCTGGCTGTGAGTGGATTGAGCTTGGTGACTCAATTGGATTGGAATTGCTAGCTCAATTAAAAAGGTAAGTTATTCCTAAACCTTTATTAGGATGTTAGGTTACTAAAGGACGAAACTTTGGGTTGGAATGAAAGGTTTTATGAAGTGATTTTGTGAGAGATACGAGAAAACCCAAATCTGTCCTATTTCGACAAATTGAGCTTGAGTGGGTTATGGCATGGAAATGTTGAAATCAAGGTTGAATTGAGGAGTCTTAACTTGATCATGGAATGCGGTTGGGCTTTTGACATGCTTTGTGGAGATTTCCGTTTCGTTTGAGTATTTTGAGTGAATTGAATCACCAATTGAGTTTCGAGATGATTTATGAAACCATGATTTTGTGTCATGCCTTGCGTTTCGTGAAATGGCCGTGTTCATTAAATTGTCCGAGGCCATGTTTGAATTAATTCGTGTGATGCATGTGCTTGACGGAGAATTTTATGATGGGGAATATGTTTTGTCCAGTTGAGGGACATTTGAAACGAATGCCTGGTTTTGGCGATGAATCTCATGTGTTGTTTTTGAATGATGAATTTTGAGGCATGAATTGTTTTCTTGAAATGAAAAAGCTGAGGCTTTCTATGAGTAAAATTTTTATGAATAAAATGGCGTATGGGATCGCCGAGGAAATTATGTGTGCACTGGCGTGTGGGATCGCCAATGGCGTGTGGGATCGCCGGGAAAAATTATAAGTGTACGGGCGTGTGGGATCGCCAATGGCGTGTGGGATCGCCGAGAATTTATAATTTGGCCAATGTGTTGGGAGGGAGTTACTCCCATTGGACCTGAAGAGGTCGTGCGGCTAGAGAGTCCCATACTGACACGATTCATCTCGATTGATAATGGGCGTCGAGAGTCGTATGGTGACCGAATCATCTCTAGGTCCGGGCGCGAGAGTCTCATATGTACCGACGGGTCATATGGAGACCGAATCATCTCGCAACCCTAAAGTAGGCGGCCCAAGATGGGCGGAAATGGAAAGACTTGTTTTATGAGAAATTCAAAGAATGGGTTTTGAGAAATCGAAAATGCCTCATGTTTGAAAATTTGCCTCATGATTTGAAATTGGCCCAGAGAGGGGCGTGAAAGGAAATTGGCCCAGAGAGGGGCGTGAAAGAAAAGAACGTATTTTCTGGATATTTCAAGGAATGATTCTTTTGAGAAAGAAATGAAAGCCGCCTCATGTTTTTGAGATGGAGTCTAGTGCTTGCGTGTGATTAAAAACCCCGCCTTTGTACGAAGCTTAGAGTTATCACGATTCTTCTTGATTGGATCAAGCTGTTTTGAAAGTACTAAATGCCATGTTTTGGAAAGTACCCTGTTTTGCTATGCCAAAGTTTTTAATACCAAAATACCCCCATTTTTCAAAAGTGTCTGGAGGTACTGGCAGCCTAGTTTAGGGTTAGGTTCGACTTACTGGGATTCTATATCTCACCCCGTCGTGGGACAACATTTTCAGGTCCCAAACGAAGGAAACCCGAGCTCGCTATGGATTGACATTTGAGGAAGTCATTGGAGGCAAAGGAGATTAATCTGATTAAAACCTTAGGGATTAAATATATTCTTTGGAGTTAGAATTGTACCTGACTTTGATATTAATTAGAAGAATACCCTTTTGTCCTAAGTCATCTTGTGTTTTATTTTTTTGGATTTGTCCTCGCTTTCACATGTATGTTTCATATAGATCTTTAAGCAATGGCCGTTGGTTCCTGGGAGATAATCAAAGGTAACGGGGGAGGTGGGATGCTCGCGTGCTCGCCGGGTTCGGGGCGTGACATCCCCGTTTAAGTGGTATCAGAGCAAGGTCAGCTCGATCCAAAGTGATTGAGGTTTGGAGTGATAAGGAATGATGACTTGAGGACGATTAGATAGTGAGTCCCTTAGGATTAAGTATTGATTATTGAATCTCGAGGATTAGAGGATTATAGGCTTGAACTTGTGTTGCACTTTAATGGTTATAGTATCGATCTCGATTGATGAATTTGAGTGGTGATGTGATTGAGGTTTACGATGAATCAAATAGAAGTCAAAGGGCATTAAGCATGGATTCGAAGTGTAAGTGTGTTTGAGGTTAATAGATGATTGCTTATGAGTAAATGGTCGATTTGATTTTATGATCGTGATTGTGACTTTGAGGTATATGGTTGATCCTAGGCACTGGATCTGTGAGATGAATGGTCCTTTGTGGCAATAGAAATCTTCTACTACTAAGAGTTGATCTGAGAACGAATGTGATATGGGGAGTGTTGAGGACGATCATTCATTGCATACGTTTATGGCATTAAAATGAAAGTTGAGGAAGGTGAATGCATGAGCTTATCATTATTAGACTTGACAAACTGTCGCTTGGTATGGGACGAGTTGATGGGATATCTACAAACTGTAAT
The DNA here is from genome assembly GCA_021437785.1 of Rhodomyrtus psidioides. Taxonomy (NCBI): domain Eukaryota; kingdom Viridiplantae; phylum Streptophyta; class Magnoliopsida; order Myrtales; family Myrtaceae; genus Rhodomyrtus; species Rhodomyrtus psidioides. The sequence continues at coordinate 2,042,495 of JAILYB010000015.1, read as the reverse complement.
GAAGCATGTTATGGGACATGTGGAACGGGACTCTCTTCGTAGATGTATGTCTTGGGACAACCTGCAACGACCAGGTCTGATGAGGGCGGGGAGTGTACGCCTGGACAGAGAGGTTCGGACAAGGAGCGGCTCCTGGCAGGCTTCTAAGATAGCAAGGAGGCAGGAATGACCCAAGTCATAAATTGAAAGAGAGAGTCTAGGTATCGGATTGAGTCTAATTTTGGTTAAGAGATGTATTGCACCAAGGTGATCCTCACAGTGAATTTTTAAATTTGTATGATATTTGTCATGGCGTATGTGATTGGCATGGTTAGGAGCTTCGTACATGGCAGTGGGTGTTGTTTGAAAAAGGAAATTTACGCTTGTGATTGGCCTGTATAGCGAGTTTTGGCATTGAATGCCGTTGGGTAATGTCTTTTGAATGTGAGAAAGCCTGTTGAGTTATTGTTAAGTCGCAGATACGTCTGGACTTAAGGTGTATACGTTTGATGCATTAATTTGTGGTTCGAGAGTTTATTTGATATTGACCCAGTTGAGTTTTGGCCTTTGCCTAGTAATTGGCGAATAGCTGAGAAATTGCCTAGTTGAGGCTGGCTTGATGAGTAGTTATTGATGAAGGATGATTTGAAATCCCTGAATAATTGGCGATTGATGGAGGATTTGCTTAGAACCACTAGGCGGTTGATTGCTTGTGATGGCTATGATGTTGAGCAGCTTGAGACTGCTAGGCTCAAGGATATGACTTAATCCTTTAATTCCTGAAGGGAATTGTAATAGCCCGAATGTTATGAGAATATAATAAGGTTGAACGACCAGAGTATGTTACAAGAGGATTGTTAGCTCGAGCATGTAAGATATGAAAGGACTCTAGAACTGAAAGGAGTCGTGAGAATTGAGTAAAGATGAACAACTGAAGTATGAGTGCTGAAAGAACATTTGGCTCAAGTTGGAAAAGTGCGCCAGACCCAATAATTGAAGGGGTCACGAGAACTTTGAATGGAAATGGGAAAAGTGGAAGGGTAGACAGACTCAAGAAGGAGTTGCCATTGTTACCCATGTTGTTGAGACTGATGTTGCTATTGTTGGCAAGGTAAATGGTAGAGATCATGGGAAGGACGATGGAAAATGAGAAATGTGGAAATGAACCATGAGAGCTTTGAATAACTTGTGAAGTGGATCATGAGGTTGAGATCGACTGAGGTTCGATGGAAAGATGATCCTGAAACTGCCTTTCTCTGGATTGAGAACTTGGAAAAGAAACCTTAGAGGTTTTGGGTACACTGAAGAAAGGAAGTGATCCTGATAGTTCCTAGCCTTAAGAGGCTGTTGATGATTGGTAAAAGGTCACCGAAGGAAGATTTTTTTTTTCCTTGAAGGCGCGGTATTTAACTGGATTGCCTTCGTCAAATTGTGCAATGAAATGTGACATTCTGAGATTGCTCGAGAGCAAAAGTTGTTTGGATTTTAATAGCCTTGCAAAGGATCTGAAGACGATCGACCAATGTGAGACAGAGTTCTCAAGGTCGTTTAGGCATATACCAAAGGTGGTCCAAGACCCGTTGGGTAGGACAAAAGGTCCAGGAATGGATTGAATTCGAAGCCCCGTAGCTAGTTGATGCTTATGAATTTGAGAAGCTGTAATAAGCATAAATGAAAAGGTCAAATGATCGGAAGAGGTATAAGTGAGAAAGTTAACGCTTACGGATCATAGAAACTGCATATAAGGAATGGCTGATAGGCTGTTTACCTGGGCGTAAGGCCCATAGTGGAAAAAAATTGAATTGATAGTTCGTCTCTTTTGTCATGGGAAGTGTTAAGGGAAACATTGGCATATTAGTTGCCTGGGTTTAATGATTCTATGAGATTGGTTGAGAATGAACTTAAACCATTAGAGATGGAATTATAAGCTGTTATTCCCTAAAGGATAAGGCGTTGTCCTTAAGAATGATTGGGCCATGAGATGGTCGCTGATGGAAAGAAAAGTGAATGGACTTGATAGTCTTGACTACGTGCGGTTCTAATGAATGGTTGAATAAGCGAAAAGGGTGCTTGGATTGTAGCCGCATGGTGACTTGATTTATTCGAATTGAATTTCCAAGGTGTGGATATGTGGAAACCAAAAAGGGACCTCGATCCTTGAAACCATGTCACTTGAGGTGATTGAGTTAATGAAAAAGGAAGGCTAAGTACGGTGGCATCTGAATTCTAAAGTAAAGGCATTGTTGTGGTATAGACGTCCTATGGAACGAGAAGGACAAGGTGGACTTGAGGCAAGGGAATGCCATTGAAGTGTATAGTTTCCTTCATAGGGTAAGAGGCCCTAGTGTGAAAGGTAGAGAACATCCGAATTGTCTTGATATTAAGATTGATCGTCTGGATTGAGGAAGAAGATGCAGAATTTGAATGATCCCTGGAAGTGAAGTCTGAGAAACTGTCCTGTAGATAGCATTGAATTCCAGGATAATGTCGACGTTCGGTTAAATTGATGAAATTGAGACATGGTTGCATTAGCTGGTTGTGGAACCCAGAAGCTAAGGCACTAATGCTTCCTGAGGAAGGAGTGACAAAAATGAATGAAATATTGTATGGCCCTAGTGAGGACCCTTGAGAACAGAGAGCAAAGATATGAGCTCTCAAGTGAATGGTACCATAGACAGTTGAAATGATTCGACACTTGGAAGTAGAAGAACTGATAACAATCGAATTGAGTATTCAAGGAGTAATTGGATCAATTGTTACCGTCTTTAGAGACGATGATCAAATTATTCGAAGAGTCAAGAAGGACATGAACACTCGCTGTATGCGAAGAGTAATAAATGCGAGTTTCGGCTTAATAAGATGGCGTTTCTTAAGACGTAAAGTCTGTGGAAAATAGAATCCATGTGGAACCTTCAAGGGTGGGAAATGATAGTGGATTGAGTAAGGTCGATGTGAGCTACTAAGGCTTGAGGTTTTCTAAACCTGCTGGATTATTGTGGATGATGCGTGAGAGGAATCCCCGCAATAGTTAATCTGGTGATAGGACTGACTAAGAATGAAACGTATCGTGAATGGATAGGTGAACACGAAGGAGTTTTAAGGACTTAAGTCAAGTTGGTGATCACGTCGACAACGGCATTTCCGTTTGGAATTGGAAAAATCCTGAGAACGTAATGACATGTCGTAGAAAAGAGATATGAAGCGTAACAAGGAGATCTGAAGTGGACATTGGGTGTATGTCGCGATAGTAAGACCCTACGAGTTGGAGTGCCGAATGCATGATTGGAGTTGGCTCGCAAACGTCCTTGTGATAAAGCTTGAGAAACATTACTTGCGTGAAGAAAGGATGTGAGTTCACATAGACCGTGAGGACTTAAAGTATTTGGTTGCCTAAGGGAAATGAACAAGGAGCAACGTGGATGAATGAAATTGCTTAAGGACGAAGGAAGATATTTCATATCGCTATGGAAAGGCGAATATGGTAGCGGATGTGTATAGTAGGAAATTGAGCATCGTGTGCTTGGCAATTGGAGGGCAGACCTTACCTCATGAAGTGAGAGATTCAACTTCTAAATCGGAAGTTTGCCGATTGACGGGCATAACAACTACCTCAAGCATTGGACCTGAGGGTCAGGAAGAGACTAAGGTATGTTAATCCACGGACATTAATGACAAAGGGATAGTGTGAATAAAAGTGACAGGGAGAAAAATCCAGACTTCTGAATACCTGGGGAAAGAACATTGAAATTGAGAGTGGGAATTTTAAAGTTCAACGACGAGGAAACGTGCCAACGAGGAAAAGCGTAACCGTTGTAAGATTCATGGAATAAATAGTCATTGGAGAATCTTGAATGGAATCGAGGACGAACTACTAAGGACTCAATCATGAATTTGCCTCAGAAGTCGAGAAGGCTATGGTTCGATGTGGACAACAGAGGTTAAACAAATGGAGCTTATATGTCCTGGAAGATACGAGTCATTTTGGCCATATAAGAAACGGTGAGGCGTTGATACCCCCGTAAGATTGGATGATTTCAAAGGTTGTAAATTTCGAGGACGAAATTTCTTTAAGGGAGGAAGAGTTGTGACATTCCGAATTCCGACCCATCTCAAGACTATGGAATGGAAGGATATCGATCGGTGTGTTTCAATGGTATCTCGCTCGGAGCAGGCCACTCTCGAGTTAACTGACCGAAATGGAAAGACTAACGCAAGGTCGGGTACGTGGACCTGAGGATTTTAAATAAGAAATGGCGCTTTGACCATAAGGATTGTCGAGGGAATATTTTGGGCCAGCAGAGATCGATCTAGGAACGATCATGGAATGCCTTGCTAGCATAATACATTGGGACGCGGGTGATTCCGCTTAACCAATGTGTAATTTGCGAGAATTTCCTAAATCAGATTCCGATGATCAGGACCGCAGGAACTAGTGATAAACCCTCGCAATTACATGACAACCAAAGTCGCCACGGCTTGAGAAAAATCCCAAGGTTGATACGCGTAGCGCCTGCAAGAGTCGCCCGTCAGTTTGAGATATTGGAATTACAGTCGACGATAATTCAACATGATCTTTGGCCTCGAATTTGGGTATTGGACATTGAGGAATTCCAACAATTTAAACGTTTGGACGCCGCCTCATCGAGGATAATTAGGATTGAGATTCACCTCATAAGGCTAGAGAAGTGAGGCGTTGGATTAGAAATGGAAATTTACCTTTTGCCCCTCGAAGATTAATCTTACCTTAAGATTAGAATAAGGGCATTTTAGTCATTTGGAGTTCCCCATGGCTACTGAAAATTGGAGGATATAATGGTCATTTGATGCCAAGATTTTTAATACAAGAAGACAAGTGTCAAGATGGGAGCGGATGACATTGATGGACCAACTTTTAACCTACCATTCAAAGGAGTTGACCAAGGTGGACTAAAGTTAATCTCTCTCCTCTCTCTCTCTCTCTCTCTCTCTCTCTCTCTCTCTTCATTTTCGGATGGCCACTCTCTCTCTTCTCCATCATCTTCTTCTTCTTCTTCCTCCAATGGCCGGCAGAACCCGTCGCTCAGCTCGCTGCCCAGGTCCGATCACCCCACTGTTTTGATCATAACTTTGTCGTCCGACATCGGTTTGAGGTAAAACCACCGCCATCGGAAATATTATCGTCTTACCTTTCTAGGGATATATTATAAGCTCAATTTGGCCCAGTAAATTCTTCCGTAGGTCGATTTGAATGGACAAAGGTCTGGACGAGGCAGATTCTGACCGGTTTTGGAGAGAGTCCGTTTTTGAGGGCTTCAAGGTTTCAAATGGCTCCAAATCTTCGGTGAGACTCTCTTGACTCTTAGTATTAGAGTTGGATGAGATGTGGTTGTAATTTTAGATGCATTAAGATGGGTTTCCATGTCTAATTTAAGATGGTTTTCTTGAGGCGAAACTGACCACTTGCACACCGAAGGGAATCGGCCCGATTGGAAGGCCTAGAAGGATTTTCTTGCTTCGAAATTGTTGGTGAGCCTTCTAGACTTGTTGATTGATGTTTTAACAATATGGTTTGGTAGAGAATTGAAGTTTAAGATTGATTTATGGGCTGATTAGTGTGATTAAGAGCAGAACCGATTCTGCCCTAAGTTGTGACTATGCAAACCGAACCTCTTGAGGGATGAGGAAGGTGTTGCCTTGTTATAAATTCATCGTTAAGGCACCTTGGGACGTTAATTGATGTGTTGACGAAGTGTTTACTCGATGGGATGGAGATTGGTAGAGTTTTATTGATGAAATCGTGAAATTTCTCTTAGGACCGTGCCATGCCTTGCTCTGGCTGTGAGTGGATTGAGCTTGGTGACTCAATTGGATTGGAATTGCTAGCTCAATTAAAGATGTAAGTTATTCCTAAACCTTTATTAGGATGTTAGGTTACTAAAGGACGAAGTTTTGGGTTGGAATGAAAGGTTTTATGAAGTGATTTTGTGAGAGATACGAGAAAACCCAAATCTGTCCTATTTCGACAAATTGAGCTTGAGTGGGTTATGGCATGGAAATGTTGAAATCAAGGTTGAATTGAGGAGTCTTAACTTGATCATGGAATGCGGTTGGGCTTTTGACATGCTTTGTGGAGATTTCCGTTTCGTTTGAGTATTTTGAGTGAATTGAATCACCAATTGAGTTTCGAGATGATTTATGAAACCATGATTTTGTGTCAAGCCTTGAGTTTTGTGAAATGGCCGTGTTCATTAAATTGTCCGAGGCCATGTTTGAATTAATTCGTGTGATGCATATGCTTGACTGAGAATTTTATGATGGGGAATATGTTTTGTCCAGTTGAGGGACATTTGAAACGAATGCCTGGTTTTGGCGACGAATCTCCTGTGTTGTTTTTGAATGATGAATTTTGAGGCATGAATTGTTTTCTTGAAATGAAAAAACTGAGGTTTTCTATGACTAAAATTTTTATGAATAAAATGGCGTGTGGGATCGCCGAGGAAATTATGTGTGCACTGGCGTGTCGGATCGCCAATGGTGTGTGGGATCGCCGGGAAAAATTATAAGTGCACGGGCGTGTGGGATCGCCAATGGCGGGTGGGATCGCCGAGAATTTATAATTTGGCCAATGTGTTGGGAGGGAGTTACTCCCATTGGACCTGACGAGGTCGTGCGGCTAGAGAGTCCCATACTGACACGATTCATCTCGATTGATAATGGGCATCGAGAGTCGTATGGTGACCGAATCATCTCTAGGTCCGGATGCGAGAGTCTCATATGTACCGACGGGTCATATGGAGACCGAATCATCTCGCAGCCCTAAAGTGGGCGGCCCAAGATGGGCGGAAATGGAAAGACTTGTTTTATGAGAAATTCAAAGAATGGGTTTTGAGAATTCGAAAATGCCTCATGTTTGAAAATTTGCCTCATGATTTGAAATTGGCCCAGAGAGGGGCGTGAAAGGAAATTGGCCCAGAGAGGGGCGTGAAAGAAAAGAACGTATTTTCTGGATATTTCAAGGAATGATTTTTTTGAGAAAGAAATGAAAGCCGCCTCATGTTTTTGAGATGGAGTCTAGTGCTTGCGTGTGATTAAAAACCCTGCCTTTGTACGAAGCTTAGAGTTATCACGATTCTTCTTGATTGGATCAAGCTGTTTTGAAAGTACTAAATGCCATGTTTTGGAAAGTATCCCGTTTTGCCATGCCAAAGTTTTTAATACCAAAATACCCACATTTTTCAAAAGTGTCTGGAGGTACTGGTAGCCTAGTTTAGGGTTAGGTTCGACTTACTGGGATTATATAGCTCACCCCGTCGTGGGACAACATTTTCAGGTCCCAAACGAAGGAAACCCGAGCTCGCTATGGATTGACATTTGAGGAAGTCATTGGAGGCAATGGAGATTAATCTGATTAAAACCTTAGGGATTAAATATATTCTTTGGAGTTAGAATTGTACCTGACTTTGATATTAATTAGAAGAATACCCTTTTGTCCTAAGTCATCTTGTGTTTTATTTTTTTGGATTTGTCCTCGCTTTCACATGTATGTTTCATATAGATCTTTAAGCAATGGCCGTTGGTTCTTGGGAGATTATCAAAGGTAACGGCGGAGGTGGGATGCTCGCGTGCTCGCCGGGTTCGGGGCGTGACAAAGAGGACTTACTGTCGTGGTGACCAGGTACATGTCCTTTTTCTCCAAAGACTGAGAATTTCAAGAAATTTTAGAACAACTTAACCATCTTGTGTTGTTAAGAAAAATGCAGATTTTCACAAATCTATCCACTCCCATTGGAGTGTATGATCAAGGGTAAGGTGTATCGTTCTAATTTTCTGAAATTCGAGAGCATACACCGACATATTCCTTTTATGTTTTTCAGGGATCCCTAGCCACGCTGGGCAGGTAAGTATTCATTTCCCAATCTTTTAGGTTTTAAGACTGTCAGAATTCTTATTGCTAGAATTTGAAGACTTCTTGGAATCTAGCATGCATTCAAATCTCATGTCTAGAAAGACGCAAAATTCTCACAATCATGTCATTGACATTCATGTTTAAATCTGGAGGTTATCTGAATATGGTTGAAATATACATTGTGCATCATAAATCCCCTTGGAGGATAAGCTTTGAAGAAAACAAGATGAACTCTTCCAACAAGAGTTGTTTAAAATTGTTCAAAAGGATGTTTCCTCGGACAAGAGGCAAGCCTAATCTAAACACGTCCCATACACACTTAAGAGATAAGTGGAGTGGTAAGGATAGCGAGACCTTGACCTACGGACGTAAGGGTTATTCGCAGTGATTACATGGATCGAGACGACGGAGGCATTCGTTTCTCTATCATAAACACTACAGGTGACCATTGATAACCCTTTGAACGGCAGTTTCATTCTTTACCCCTGTCAAGAACCACCCCACAGTGGGGCAAACTGGAGGTACGTCCAGCGGTATCAGGAGGTAAATGGTTAGAAGTTCTCTTGCTCAGACTTTCATCAATCTTCGTGTGTTGCTTGTCATTTTAACTTCTATGGTAGTTCAAGTGCTTTAGGATGACGAAAAGCATTCGTTTCTCTATCCTATACACTTTTACCCTTTGCACAGCCCAGTTGAGCCTGTACGTTCGTTTCACAAACCCGTTGGTGATCGTTGCATATTCCAAGACGGAAGCGACGTCACTTCAAGAGCAGAAGAGTTCAAAATATTGGATTTGTGAAAAATTCCTGAATTAATGTTTGAGTGTTGAGATTCAAGTTGTACATCTAGCACACTCATTTGAAAATGCTGGTCCCCAAAAGAAAAGAAAAGGTGGGACTTCGACAAAAGATGAGAAAAAAAAAAGGAGAGAAAAATCCAATCTTGGGCATCAAGAAAAAAGAAAAGTGCTTGGTAAAAGCAATGCCAATGCCCGTCCAAATATTTGTACACTTGTGAATCATGTGTTTGATATTGTAAATGTCAAAAGATGGCATGATACCTTTGTATAGGTCACTAGTGAGATCTGGTTGTAAAAGAAAATTCCAAGGGAGCTGGACTGCGAAAGATGCTCCCAATCATGTCACACTCAGATGATGAAAGCGTAGACAAGATGTTGACGCCGTCTCAACACGAAAGAGATATTCTCTAAAGACAAAAGTGCGCTTCGAAGACTGACAATGCTCTTCAAAGACTATCAATGCATTTCAAAGACTGGAGACGCTCTTTGAACCAGAATGGGCAAGATGGCGGCAAACTTGCAGTGATCACCAATGTTAAAACCCTTCGCATATTTTGAACCAAAAACAAGCCTTTTATGGATCCCCAATCCTACCTACGTTACAACCCTGAAAAGCCTTTTCTGATTAAGGCACATGGATTGACATAGGGTTTAATGTCTAAGCTTAGCTCAAAGAAGTTCGAGCAAGATTATTTCTTTCTCATTTTGTAGGTTTCTTGACTTGTAAACCTGGAGCAGACATTGAAGACTTATCTTCGAAAGCCTTGACTTGCACGCAAGTTCCCCTTTGAAAATCGTTGACCAAGCCCAACATTACGGTCCCTTGGAAGTCCTCCTGATCGATCGAGGTGTATTCACTGCGAATGATCCTGAACCCTAGGCGCAGGTTTGATAGGAAATTCGAGTGCATTCTTGGTAAAATACCATTATCTCAAAAACGGTGAGAAGTCCTTTTTGATGAGAATACTCCAATGGACGTTTTAACCAAACTCCTGTGGGTAATTTCAGATTGTTTGATTCAAAATTTCCTCACAAGGGATTTTTGATCACTTCCGTATGTTGCAAGGTGTTTTGGATAACCTCCAGCATCGTAGTGCATTCATTGAAATTTTTCATGACTATGATATAAGTCATAAAGTGCTGTCAGTTTGACATCAGATATCACTTAAAGACCATTGATGTGCCTTTGGTAAGAAAATTTTCAGATTGGAGCTTCTGCAAGATTCTTGATGACTTCGGCTCCTAAAATGGCTTGTATCACTCTTGGTGAGAAACGTTTAACATGTCTAAACTTCTGCTGAATTCCTGGCAATCCCAGATCTCAGAAGAACACAACCTCTCTTGGTAAGAAAGAGTTTACATGTTCAAGCTTCTGTAGGACCCCTGGTATCCCCAGACCTCAGAATGCTACTTCTTTTGTGAAGAATAACTTCCAAGTTTAAGCTTCTGAAGAATTCTTGGCAATCCCAGATCTCATAAGAACACAACCTCTCTTGGACTTGTGGTAACCCCAGGTCCCAGAATGACACACTTCTCTGATAAGAAGAGTTTATATGACTAAGCTTCTGACGAATTCCTGGTAACCCCAGATCCCAGAAAGATATCTTTCTTGGTTTAAACATCTGCAGGACTCGTGGCAACCCCAGGACTCGTGGCAGCCCCAAGTCCCAGAATGATACATTTCTCTGAGAAGAAAAGTTTATATGATTAAGCTTTTGACGGATTCCTGGTAACCCCGGATCTCAGAATGCTATTGTTATTGGTTAAACTTCTATACGAATCATGGTAACCCCAGATTCTAGAAGGATGCCTTGCTCTATGAAGAAGAGCTTTCAAGTTTAATTTTCCTGCAAGATCCCTGGTAATTCCATATCTCAGGAAAACACATTCTTATGAACAATTTTATAGGTTTGAGCTTTCTGCAGGATACCTGGAGTCCCCAGATCCCAGAATGTCACCTCCAATGTCAGAAGGACAATCTCCGAAATCATCCCTCTGTGAGATTTCAAATTTATAGGTTTGAGCTTTCTACAGGATACCTGGAGTCCCCATATCCCAGAATGTCACCTCCAATGTCAAAAGGACAATCTCCGAAATCATCCCTCTATGAGATTTCAAATTTATAGGTTTGAGCTTTCTGCAGGATACCTGGAGTCCCCAGATCCCAGAATGTCACCTCCAATGTCAAAAGGACAATCTCCGAAATCATCCCTCTGTGAGATTTCAAATTTATAGGTTTGAGCTTTCTGCATGATACCTGGAGTCCCCAGATCCCAAAATGTCACCTCCAATGTCAAAAGGACAATGTTTAAAATTATATCCTTGTGTGAGATTCCAGTGTTACAGGTTTGATCTTTCTGCAGGATGCCTGGAGTACCCAGATCCCAGAATGCCACCTCCCATGTCAAAAGGACAGTGTTTGAAATTATCTCCCTGTGTGAGATTCCAGTATTACAGGTTTGATCTTTCTGCAGGATGCCTGGAGTACCCAGATCCCAGAATGTCACCTCCCATGTGAAAAGGACAATGTTTGAAATTATCTCCCTACGTGAGATTCCAGTATTACAGGTTTGATCTTTCTGCAGGATGCCTGGAGTACCCAGATCCCAGAATGTCACCTCTCATGTCAAAAGGACAATGTTTGAAATTATCTCCTTGTGTGAGATTCCAGTATTACAGATTTGATCTTTCTGCAGGATGCCTGGAGTACCCAGATCCCAGAATGTCACCTCCCATGTCAAGAAGACAAACTTTAGAAATCATCTCTCCGTGAGATCCCAGTGTTACAGGTTGGAACTTTCTGCAGGATACCTAGAGCTCCCAGATCCCAGAATGTCACATTCAATGTGAAAAGGACAATATTCAAGATAGTCTTTCTACGAGATCTCAGGTAGCCCCTAGATCCCAGAAGAATCTTATCAAAGTTTTTGCAGGTTTAAGTTTTCTGCAGGATACTTGGAATCCCCAAATCCCAGAATAACGCCTTGCATGTCGAAAGGACAATTTTCAAGATCAGCTTTCTGTGAGGTTCTAGGTAACCCCTAAACCCAGAATAGCCCATTTGGTGAAGCCTAAAGGTTAGGCACACCTCACTTGTATGAATCCTAGTTAATTCCTTAGAATATATGATCAAAAATTGTTGACAAAATCTGCTTTCTGTGAGGTTCTAGGTAAACCCCTAAACCCAGAATAGCTCATCTGGTGAAGCCTAAGGGTTAGGCACACCTCATTTATAAAGATCCTAGTTAATTCCTTAGAATATAGGATCAAAATGTTCGACAATCCCTAAGAGACTGGGTGCGTCATCCATAGGTTCCTAGCAGAGATGAGTCCTATTTCTCGGCCTGATCCCCCTGAAGGATCAAAATGTTCGATAATCCCTAAGAGACTGGGTGCGTCATCCATAGGTTCCTAGTAGAAAGAAGTCCTATTCTTGGCCTGATCCCCTTGAAGGATCAAAATGTTCGACAATCCCTAAGAGACTGGGTGCGTCATCCATAGGTTCCTAGCAGAGAGGAATCCTATTCTCGGCCTGATCCCCCTGAATGATCAAAATGTTCGACAATCCCTAAGAGACTGGGTGCGTCATCCATAGGTTCCTAGCAGAGAGGAGTCCTATTCATGGTCTGATCCACCATACGGATCAAAACCCTTGACAATCCCTAAAAGACTGGGTGCGTCATCCATAGGTTCCTAGCAGAGAGGAGTCCTATTCATGGTCTGATCCACCATACGGATCAAAACCCCTGACAATCCCTAAGAGACTGGGTGCGTCATCCATAGGTTCCTAGCAGAAAGGAGTCCTATTCATGGTCTGATCCACCATACGGATCAAAACTTCTGACAATCCCTAAGAGACTGGGTGCGTCATTCACAGGTTCCTGTCAAGTATAGGAATCTCATTCTGGTACGGCCTACCATACAAGCTAGAGTTTAACCGCCCTAGGATACTCAAAAGACGAGTCCCTAGGTATTCACTTGAACCCGCTATACACCGCTCATGCCGCACGAGCATCAGGCAGGTGATCAACAGGTAAATAGCAGGTGGGTCTCTCTACTTTCTCTCTCACGTCAGCAAAAGAATGAGGAGCAGAGCATTCACCAGCGGGACAAGAAAGATTGAGTGTCAAGATTCGTTTTTCTTTTCCCCATTCGAGTCGGTCTAGACTCAGGTGTCACCTGTCTTTGAGCGAAACCCCTACCTGTCTTTGAGCGAAACCTCTCACGAGATTCCTCTCAAAGAGGGGCAGCTATTGACACCTGATTTTTGACCAAGTCTTTTTCAGTTTTATTTTTGAAAAATCACAAAAAATTCATAAAAAGTCAACAGATTACAAAATCAACTTTGTTGTCCTTGGCCAAGCCCAAGGAACCATTCTTGACCAAAAAATAATTTTTCATATTTTTCACATTTTTTAGTATTTTTAAAAAATAGGAAAATACTAAAAAAAATCACAAAAATAGTATTTGAGGTCACAAAAATATAGGAAAATAGTCAATATTTTTATTTTAAATCCCTTGTCATTTTGACCTCATCAAGAGTCGAAATTCAAGTTTAATTTTGTGTGTTTGTTTGTAACGCACATGGTTAAATTTGTCAAAAAATATGTTTTGAGCTTTTTTATTTGCAATCTTTTGCATTTTCCGAGTCTTGACATTCAACTTGATTGCCCTACATTTCAATTTGGTTTAATTGTGCGCTGATTTGATCAATTTTGGGCTTTAGGGACCCAAGTGCATAAAATTCTTTTCATTTTAGTCCATATAATGCCAATTCTAAAATTAAACTTTTCTGAGGGACACCCATAAAACCCCAATGCTTCCTCCCTATAGGATTTGACCCCCTGAATCTAATGATGAGCTCAATTGGGGCCGATTCGTCCATTAAGAATATCAATTTGGCAAAAATCGATTTCAGATCCTACTCAACATTTGGGGTTTTCGTTTAACTCCACATTCATTTTTTACTAAATCACCATATTAGATGGGATTCATCTCATGGAAGCCGATTTCTGAATTTAATTTGAGAAATTAGGAATTTTTGTGGGTCAATTTGCCTTATTTTTGGCGAATCGGGTCAACTGGGTCGGGTTGACCCAACCCAGTCAACCCGGTTGACCAAGTCAACTTAAACAAACAGAACAACTGTTTGTTCAGGCTTCTTGGCGAAAAGAACAAAACAGAACGGAGGGGGGGTGCTTCGCGCACGCAGAGGAAGAAAATAAAAAAAAAAAAAGAGAGAGAGATCAGTTGGGGGAATTGGTTAAGGGAGTTCCACAATATCAGAGGTAACGATGAAAACGTTCACAGGGAAGAAACGACCTCAGAGAGAGAAAGAGAGGAGGAGGGACCAGAGAGAGAAAGAGAGCCGAAGAAGGAGCGGAGAGAGAGCAAGAGAGAGTAGGCGAGAGAGAGAGAGAGCTCGCGGGAAAAGAGCGAGAGAGAGAGTTCGCGGGGAAAGAACCGAACGTCCACAAGATAGAACGAAAGAAGAGAGAGAGAGGGGATCGTCCGCCATTGAAGAAGCTCGGTGGCCGAGAGCTTCAAAGGCTCGGCCAGTGCATCCCAGGCTTCGCCGAGCCATGCCGTCGCCGTCTGCGACTTCGTCTCGGTCCTGTGAACGCAACGAACTAGCTTGTTCGTTGGTTTATCGCAGAAAAGGGTGAGTCGAGTCTCCAAGCTCGAGCTCGGCCTTTAATGGCAACTCAAGCTAGAGCCATTCCTTGGCTCCGATTTTGATTGCAATCTGTTTGTCTCGATTCCCTGAGCAACTTTACCTTTGATTGCATGTGATTTCGTCGTGTGAAAACCCGAGTCGGCCTTCAACTCTCTTGCATTGGTCTCGACCCCCATGGCTCGTGTTAAACCAAACCGAAGCTCCGCAACCCCAAGGTAAGTTTGCTCTGGCTCCATAGATGCTGTATGATAGTTAAAAATGCTTGTTCAACGTTAGAAATGGCTAGGGCGGAATCTCGCCGGAGATTAGCTTCGGCCGGAGATGGCATGCGTGTGAGTGGTGATTCTGCTATGTCAAGGCTTCGACATGTTGTAGAGGAGATCGAAACGAGTTGAATGGCGGTGGTTTCGCGAGCTTTGGTGGTCTGTAGGTGGAGAAACCGCCTTCCGACGAGGCACCGGCGAAACAGAGCCGGCGCCGATCGTCTTCTACGGCAAGACGGTTGACTGGTCAACGAGAGTTGACCGGTCAACGCTGACGTGTCATCGACGTGGGACCCACGTGGCAGCCACGTCAGCCGTTCGGTTACAACAAAAAAAACAAACTTGATCCGACGGTGGATAGTGTGCCACGTGTCGAGATCTTGCTTTTTCGGAATAAAAAATGATTTTCAGAAATAAAAAAATGCCTTAGATCGGACGGTTAAGATTTGGTCAAGCCTTTCAATCTAAGCCGTCGGTTCATTATGAAGATCAGGCCGTCCGCGGGTTCGCCACGTGGCGCAATCAGGGCCACTCGTTCAATTTGGACGGGAGTTAAAATTTGAGCGGGATGATTGATGCGGCGTCGTTTTTGGGTGCAGGTCGCGCGGGCCGAATCCGGGTCGGGCCGATCGTCCGCGGGTCGTGGGTCGGGTCGACCCGGCCCGAATAACATTTTTTTAAAAAAATAAAAATTCCGAAAATGATTTTAAAAAATAAAAAATAAAAAAAATCAGAAAAATCTTAGAAAATCCAAAAATTGCTAGAAAATTCCAGAAAATACCAAAACAAATATGGAAAAATTGTGGGAAAATCCTAGACACTCCAGGAACCCCCAAAAATCGATTGTTGACCACAGACAACTGGTCAACCCTATTTTTGGGGTTTCTTATCCATTCTTCCGAGACTTGACGACATTACCCTTTAGGGGTAAGTCGCCTCTGCTGTGTATACGAGATAAGGCCGATAATGACAATGTAAGAATTAGGGTCGGGTAGGTGACCAATTCTTAGGTTTGGATTTTCGAGTCCTGTCCCTTTTATCAAAATGACGATTTTGCCCCTCAATGGGAAAATCGTCTTTTTTGTTCCAATCAAGTTCTGAAAATTGCTTAAAGTTAGGGTTTGGGTCAGGTGGACGACCAACCCTAATATTTAAGATTTTCAGTTCTCATCTTTATCCAAAATGACGACTTTACCCCTCCGAGGGTAAAATCACTTTTAAATTCCAGAAAAATCTTGAAAATTCCCGAAAAATTGGAAATGGATTGGATTGATGGCCAATCCTATTTCCCCTGTCTTTTGATTTCCTAATTCATCTAAAATGACAGATTTACCCTTTCGAGGTGAATTGTCCCCGAATTGTTCAAAATTACGATTCTGCCCCTCATGGGCGAATCATGTCCAAATCACTCGTAATCCTTGATTGATATTTCCCTAGGCTAATAGGGCCTCATTAGGGATGCCATGCTGTTTTCATGTGTTTTATCCGCATGTACTGGATCCTTGATTTGCGCACTTATTTCTATTCATTGTGAGTGATAGGGTAGTAATTCTCATCTGCATGAACTCCTAGATTTAGGATCTGTACCTCACTCATCTGCATGAAATCCTAAGATCAGATAAACCATTCAGCTTCGGTACCGAAAGGGCGTCAACTCTGACAGTTGGCGTAACTAAGTCCCCGAACCCACTTCTCTGGTTTCCGCAGAATCGAATAGACCACTCCCAACTATTCGATAGGGTTTCCGATCGTACCCTCCACGAAACGATTGGTGGCGACTCCTTGGCATGTACACTTATCACATGTCACTAGACCACACTGAAGGTCGACCACGTATATCCAGCAGTTGCGATTTGAGTAATGGACCTTGGGAGAGGCCCGCGTCCGATCAAGCCAGCGATCGGGCGGCCCATTAGCCCTCCGCTCGAGAGGGTCGCGACACTATGTGATAGTGTTCAGCTAATGAAACCTGCATAGGATAGGTAGGTGTCACCCTTTGAACCTTCCCTTGTGAAAGTATATTTAATTTACCAGCTGTCCAATAGACATGATGTCTTTGAACTGTCCTGCTTTCTTAGTAAATGACCCATACACTTTACACAGGAATCATCTAAACATTTGTTCAGTTCTTATGAGTATGTTCGTTTTGGCTATGAACATCGTCTTGGTTCTACGAGAGTTTCTAAAAAATTCAGCCCTCAATAATTCTCCTTTGAAGCGGCCCCACTTCTCTTTCATATAGGTGATTACTTAATTTTAAGGAATTGATTTACTTCACTTAAGAATCATTAAAGTGCTATCATTTTCCTGATAAACCCCTACAATAATTAGGAATATCAAATCACTGATATTTTATAGGAATGGTTTGAGGGTAAACCCCCACAGTGATATCACTAAGTTCATATAATTAGGCTATCCCTTTGAACCTAGATCTTGGGATCTTCAGTTAGTTTGGTTGGGTTTTCCTTTATATCAACTTTCCTGTAATGGGCTTCAGTCCCATTCCTACTATCAATTTTTTAACTAACTCTCTATTTAACCCATTGGTTAGCGAATCCATAATATTATCCTTTGACTTTACGTAGTCAATAGAGATAATTCCAGTTGAGAGAAGTTGTCTAATGGTATTATATCTACGACGTATACATCTAGACTTACCATTATACATGTTACTCTGTACTATTCCAATCGCAGATTGATAATCGCAATGTATACAGATTGATGGCACAAGTTTTTGTCATTTTGGAATATCCTCTAAGAAATGGCGTAGCCATTCAGCCTCTTCACCACATTTATCCAAAGTTATAAACTCAGATTCCATTGTGGATCTAGCTATAACAGTTTGTTTACAAGATTTTTAAAAATATGGCTGCATCTGCTAATGTGAATACATATCCATTAGTAGATTTTGAATCAGCCACTTTTGCAAGATACCCACACACTTGTAAGCATTTGTAGGATGGTCTCCTACCTTTCAATAGCTCATAAGGGGTTTTATCCTCTTTCTTTCGAGGTATTGCATTATTCTCACCTTAGGAAGGAAATAAATTTTATAATGCTTCACAAGGTCAAGAAATGACTTGTTATTGCCCTAACTCATGAAATCGCCAATCATATAGGTTGGGTTACCATCACTGTTGATTTTCTTCAACTGGCTAAGTCCTATTTCCCTCGAGGAATAGTAGAGGATCGGCCGAATCCATTTCTGATTTCATATTATAGATGGACATAACTCCATTTTCAAACAATTGCTTTATTACATCACATCTCAAGAGGACATGTCGCGGACATGTCTCTTTCTACCATTGAAAGTTTCACTCTTGCAATGACTATTGCCACTTGGCAATCACAACGTATAGACATGTAAAGTGTCGATTTCATTTCCTTGAGCAATCCTCAAGTTATCAAAATATTTCCTTCTTCTCCTACTAAAGTGTAGGAGGATAAACCTTATATTTTCACAAATATGCTCGGTAGCATCTAGGTTTATCACCTATTATTTCCGTTTAGAGTCTCTGTTGAGCTCTTTGCATTCACAGCCTCTATTGAACTATTCACAGCCTCAATCGAACTTTTTGCGTTTAAAGTCTCTATTGTACCCTATTTTTGTTCAAGTCGTCGCACATGTTTCAAGCAATCTCCTCCGTATAGGAGAGGAAGAATTGCTTTTCGAAACTCAGCCTCAGATGCCTCTCATGTCTTGATATGGTTGGTCTTATCGTTGCTCCTGGTGCATCACCACAGCAACAAATTTTTCAAATACAAGAGTATGGTGTTCATACGCACCTTGTCATCCTAAGCTTCTTGAGTTTCTAAGTATCAATTTTCCGCCCATAAAAAGTTATCCACTTCCTTGGAATTCCTCGAGCCTTTGAATTTCTCGGACCGAGGGACATTCACTCTAAGGATTCACTCAATTATATTCAATCAGCTTGAATCTCTTGCAAGATCACTTGAATTTCTTGCACTTAACTGATAACAATCTTAGAATCCACCATCATATAATCAAGGAATCGTCCGACAACAAATTTCTTTGCTTCGACATCCTCTATTTTATATTTTCGGTCTAAGGATTCCCATAATACCTTTGATATCCTTATTGCACAATAGACATTGTACAAGGAGGACATAGTTCCTACATAGGAAGTCATAATGTTTCTAAGCCTCAACAACATTGAAGGCTTTCTTATCCGTTTCTCCATCGGATACCTTATGAGGTTCCTCAGTCAAGAATCTCGCAAGATTCAAAGTTGTTAAATAAAACAACATCTTTTGCTGCCACCTTTAAAAGTTAAATCCGTTGAACTTTCAGGTTTCTCACCATGGTGGAAAGAAACCGTAGCAGAAGCCACATGTCATCAACAGACACATCAGCAACTTCTTTTCCAGTAGCCATTCGAATTGTAAATATCGAATCGAATAAAATCTGTTTTAAGATTGTTGGGCAAACAGTGTTAAAATAACAATTCTATTTTATAAAATGGAGGATACTTAAAATTCGAATGACAATAGTAAATGTGGACAAACTACCATAAACATACAAACACTGAGTTGGCAGAAGCACAAAATCTGAGCCTTCAGAAGCACAAAATCTAATCTTTCAGAAGCACAAGGTCTGAGCCCGTCAAAGGCACAAAGTCTGAGCTTTTAGAAGTACAAAGTCTGAGCCCTTCAGAAGCACAAAGTCTGAACCCGTCAGAGGCACAAAATCTGAACTCGTCAAAAGGATAAAATCTGAACCCGTCAGAAGATCTGAAGCGGTCATAAGCACAAATGTATTGAAAGAAATGAAATCGATAAAAATACCGAGACCTGTGTTCGACACAGTTTCCTTAAAACAGATTCGTCCCCTCCAGTACGTGCTTTGAGGTTTCGTGAACGCCTGTCTCTCAAGATACAATGGCTAAGCAGCGATAGTGGCAAGCACAGCACTCCAAAGCTTTCGACGAACTTGAACTCAACGTAAACACTATCGAAAACAATGCAGATGCAGACAATTGAAAAAGAGGGAGAAGAGATTTTCGTGGTCTTGTTTTCTATCACCTTTTGATCTATTGAAAACAGAATGGAAAGCCACCTATTTATAGGCTAAATGGGGCATTTCAAAAATCTGCCGTTTAGAGCAATTATGTATTTAATTCTGTAACCACATAATTATAATAGTCGTTACCTAGTTAATACCATTAGCATGCCGATAATTAACTTATGAACAGTTACATTGTAACAGCTTGAGTTGGAAAAAATAAAAAGAGAAGACAAGAATGGGCTTGTCGCGAGGCTCACTTTTCAGTCCTGCATTCGCGTACGCAGATCGTGCGCTCGCGCCCAAGTTTCAAATTGTATGGCCTCCATCGGGGTCAAGGATTTGCACCCCCTGCGCGTGCGCGCGAGGCATAGTACTTGTGTTATGATAGTTATCACTCAAAGGGAGTATAGCCACATATAAAGCACTTCAAGGCCTTCTTCCTTTGCAATGTGTGACTAATGTTTTGTCAATTCTCACTTCCAACTCAAGGGGTGATCTTTGAGAAACAATTTCTCATTCACACACCCATCAAAATATCTCATATTTTCCAATAGGCAGCTCATAACAAGGAAGAAGAATGAGGTTGATGTGGAGCAAAATCATCTATTTTGGAGAGAATAGATGAGAGTTTCTAGCTAATCGGACATAACTTTATCGCTAGCTCTTAGAAATGTCGTACACTTCTTTTTGGTAACATTATGCATTCCTTTTGGGGCTTAAATAAATTGTTCTATGTAGCCGTTGTTTCTGAAAGTCTTCCATTATGTCTCCCAATAATAAGATGCCATCTTCGTTGTGACGTCATTGGTTAGATCTTATGTTCGTTCAATTCACTAAGCAGAATTCTTGATTTCTGCCGTGGAAATGATCATAATATTGATTTTGGGCTTTACCATGCCTGCCATTTATAGCTTCATACCGCGTGCAACGATTTCTTCTCCACTGAAGAGTCCTTATTTGTTGCTGATTAGAAGTTCTATAATATGCATTGATAGTCTTCATTTTTCCCTAGATAGATCTTGGTTCATTGACTTTACTAAAAAGTTACTATAACATCAAATGGATTTCTAAAACACCAGTCCTCGGCCTCGTTACTCGTTAGAATTCAAAGATGAGGTCTACGACTCTACATTAGACGCAGATGATTCTGCACTTGCCCTATATTGCTTTTGTGCGTATGTGCAGCTATTGATGTGGATGCTTGTGCGAAATATGGTTTGCTGGGCATATGAATATCTATGCATTATATTTGTTTTTAGTAAATGTTGGCACTGAAAGTGCAACGATTGCTGCAAATTGAGTTTCACAGAAACATGTTTGTCATTCACAACCATTTGGGTTGGAGATGAGGTAAACACCTGCTGTCTTTTCTTCGTTAATGTATTAGTATCATAGCACCTCTAGTTTGTCCAAAATGTATCTATTGAGAGCTATTGAGCTCCAAAGTTGACTCCCAAGAACTGGGATATTATACCAAAATTGCTGCCAAAGGTATTCTACCTAATTTCTCTTCTCTATGAGATTGAAATTGGAAATTTTCACCCTCAAATAAGGGGAGGGTTTTTTTTTTTTTTTTGGACAAAAAGAAATAAGGTGAAGAGGCTTGTAATTGTTGGGCAAGCTTTGAGTCAGCTAGTCTTATTGATCTTTGACTTTGATATCGAATTTAGTGTAATGGCGTAGAAAATGATCATATGCCCAATCCTACTTAGCCGGCTTTTTTCTTGCTACTGCTGCTGCTGTCTGGTGATGGGCCTTTTCGGACTCAAATTTGAAAGGAAAAAGGCTATAATCGAAGTTATCTTTCGAACATTATGTTTGCAAAATTACGTGCTGGACCTGAGAGCGCTGCCAATCTGGACTGCCCATGAAATTTGTGCATGGTGAAGACTGAGAGGGCTAATGTGAGATTGCACTTGAAATTGTTTGTGCTGAAGGCTGTCCAAGAGATCAATGACGAACATGACTTGCGTAATCAAAATGTTAAGTAGCTACCAGCTTGATTGTGTAGCTTTGTCTAATTTGCTTTGTCTAATTTGCTTTGTCTAATTTGATTATCTTAGCATTTATATACGTCATAAGGGCTATCTGTGTTGTTGATTACACAAGTCATCTCTCTTGCCATCGATATAGCTGTAGCTACGAGTTTTAAAAATAAAAAATCTATTGTGAAAATCATAATTTATATGAGGTGATATAATGGTTTCTAAAATGTATTGCGTTTGTATAATCTTTCGCCGTTGAATTGAAATGTAATAAATCTCAGTCATTCTCGTTCGACAAACCTGGATGTGATTTTTTACCATGTTGGAGGCCCAAGACACACACGGGAACCTTGGAGACTCGCCTGTTTATATAAGGGAAGAACTAACATTTGATCATGTAGCTTACAGAAGCGTGGGTACTTCATCTGGGTACTGCAATCATCCACCAATTATTGGGTTCACAGCACGTGGCAATCCACCGCACCGGCAGAAAATACCTTAACCACCATTCGGAGGGTCAGAACCGAATTGGAAAATTGAACCGAAATCTGGAGGCGACAAAATGCTTCCTGAACATATATTTGAAACTCATTCACTGGTGGTGGGTAGCATATGAATTGTTTAAGTTTTAAAAGTAGGTTACGAATGAGTTAGCTATGATTACTATTTTAAGTGAGACATAAATAAATTTTCTGATTTTTTTAAATTGATTTTTTAAATAATTTTATATTTTAAATCGGCCATGCTCACCGAGACGCGGCCGGTTGTTGGGCTGCTTTGTTGAAGCCCTGCAATCGGCGGACTGAGGAGGGAGGAAAAAAGGAAAAAAAGAAATGAAATGAAATGAAACGAAATGATTTTTTTAAAAAATTAAAAATTCAAAAAATTTGTATTATATAAAAGTGTCTTAGCAATATTATTATTTTATTATCAAATTATAAGCAATAAGTATTGTATGATTTATTTAAATAAATAAATATTTAAGAAATATAAGTCGAATATGGGTCGTTAAATTGTACTGTATAAAAATTGATCATAAAGGGTTAAATAGGTCAGACCATATTCGACCTGATTCACCCGTTTGATGTCCTATCGAAACCGTATCGAATCAAAATTTTAATCATTTTCGGTTTGAATAATGGTTAATTACGTGTAACTTAAAATCTCCCTTCTTTCTTACCCCTATCAGAATTCTCATAAACCATAATCTTCGTCTCTCTTCATATTCGGTTTGTCTCTCGATTCTGTTTGATTCATCTGCTAACTAAACCTATTCACACCCCTACCTTGATCCACTTCTCTCTCCTCCCTCCCCTCCCAATCTCACTCCTCTACTCTACCATGCCCTAGCCACGCCTCATCCCCTCGCATGTCTCTCTCCTCCCTCCCTTCCCTATCTCACCTCTCCGCCATGCCCTATCGACGCCTCCACCACCTTTGCTGTCCGTTAGCCCTGGCATCATTGGCGACCCATCGCGCACCTCCGAGCTCGATTGCCACCATTTTGGCCTTCGCTTATATTCATTGACCAATCCTAAATTTATCAGTTATGGTATCGTATATGAACATTACCTTAAGACTAGTATGATTAATTGTGGTGGGCCATAATGGATTGCTTAAGTTTTAAAAGGGGGCCATAAATGGGTTACTTAGAAACTCAGTGGGTCCTAAATGATTTTTAAATAGGTCATAAATGGATTAGTTATGATTACTTAATTTTTTTTAATATTTTAATATTTTATTTTACTATATGTATTTTTTTATTTTTTATTTTTTTCTTTATTTTCTTCTTTTTTCCTCCTTTTCCTCCTACCTCCAAGACGACAGCCACTGACGAGCCTCGTGCTTGCAGGTATCTGGTCATGAGCTCACAGGTCGCCTGGACGCGGTCGGTTGCCGAGTTGTTGGCCATCGCCAAAGCCTGGCAACCGGTGGATGGAGGAGGGAGGAGGAAAGAGAAAAAAAAATAAATATACATTTTAAAAATTTTAAAAAAATAACAAAAGTTTATATTGCATGAAGTATTTTAGCAATATCATTTTTTAATCAAATTATAAAAACAAGTATTTTATGATTTGATTAAATATAGAAATGTATAAAAAAAAAAATACGATATGTATGAGTGGTTAAATTTATACTGCATGTAAAAAATGAGTCTAAACAGGTTAAATGAGTCAAATGAATCGAACTATATTTGACTCGACCCAAACTCGATCCGGCCCAACCGTTTGACACTTTTATTTAAAAGTTTAAGGCAATGAGTTATGGGTCAACTAGGATATATTAACTATTCAACTTTACATTAATTCCATGATATGTGATTCTTCTCTAACACAAATCACACGTGCATCTCAATAATCTCTCCCTCACATGTGTAATCCAGTGTTGGGTTTGCTCTCCTCTAATCTAGGTGTCTTTCTGCATTAACTTATCTTAACATGAATCTCCAACACCCGTCTTTATCCCTGGTCTCTTTCTTATGACTGAACCATAAAGGTTGCCATCGAGCCTGCACTGCTACACTACAATCCCCACCGCCTGAAAATTGTGTTGGCTCACCAATCAACCATTGACTTTGATATCATTTTTTGGGATTGAGCAGTAGAAGTCTGATACTTTCATCTAGGGATATCGTCAAGAGAAAATTCAAATCTGAGTCCGTCAACATACCCGATTTGACTCACCTTCACTTAACTATTTAAGCCAATGAGTTAAGAGCTTTGTCGAATGAATTGTTGGAGACTGGAGTATATGTGATTCGGACTCAAATAGTTGGTCGGGCCCAAATCTTTACCGAACTCCCTTCGTCACGAAAGTATACGTATGTAGATTTCGAGTGGGATAGGACTTTATTTGGGCCCATCACGTGTAACACGACCACAGCCCCATGACTCAAGAGGAGCTAGGCCCACGAAGACCGAAAAAGTGCTGAGAATTTATAGGTCAAGAAAAAGGAAAAAGGAAACGATAACTTAAAAGTTGAGGACATTATAGCACGTAACTTCTTCCAAGTGGATTCTTGATTGTCGTTACTTTAGTAATTGAGTTCAATCAGACCATTTGAAGGGTGGAATTGAAAGGAAGTAGGAAAAGTGTTTTAAGGACATCGTGATCATGGTCCTCTGCATACAAAAAGAAATCTTTGAGAAAGATGGGGCCATAGAAAAGATGATAAAGCTGATATTGACTGTTTTTCTTTACAAGGATTTCTCGTGTTCATACATTCATGAGTGTTTTAGGAGGTGAAAACTGGTTGAATAAAAAATAAAAAATAGGAAGACGTAAACTCATGAGTCACGCCACTTTCAAAATGCGAAGTCTTTAAGGCTAATTGTTTTAAAGAAGGATTTGATCAAGGGCATTTTTGTTATTTATTTTTTATCTTTTTCTTTTTCTTTTCCTTTTTGTCGGTGGCCACCAACTAGTTCCTATTTGTGGCGCACAATTTTATGGAATGTAGGTAGTGACTATGCTTGATTTGATAGAAAAGAAGGAATAAATGTGTAATTTTTATTGGGGATTTCTTGGACAAAATCATTGCATCTTCCTACAACTTTGTATGAAAAACATTTAGTCCAATCAAATACAATTTAAAGAGGGTATTCGTACTTGTCGTGTCCTTTATATGGAAATCAAAGAACAAGGGGCTGTTCCCTTGGCACGTACAGATGAGAATTTGACTCAGCGGCCGATTAAAGCATTTTGAAAGAAACTTGAATTAAAGAAGAAATTCATTCCAAGCGGTAAGGAAAAAAATTCAAATTTAATCCAACAATGTGTGTGTTCTCATGCACATCAATTGTTCGAAATTTGATGAGTTGTTATAGCGGACTAACCCTACCTTACAATACAAGACCATGCTTTGGCATACAATGTTTGCTTTATGAAAATTGCCGTGGTAATGTTTTGGACGAAATTGTAATAGAGTCTTCATCTTATGGACGAAATTGTACTAAGAGTCTTCATCTTATGGACGAATTGTAATCAAGTGTCAAACATTTCAATTACTGAAATAAGGTCCTATGAAAATGGAAAGGTATAATTGAGCCTTACACCTTTTAGTGCGTGTAATCTAGTCATAGACCTTAACTACAAAGTGCAACAAAGAAATGTAATTCAAGGTTGCGGCATAGGCTTCGAGCACTATCTGGGCAAGTTTCCGGATTCTCCATGGAAAATGACTTGATTTTACGCAGGCTATGGTTGATGACTTGATTGCACCAATCGGAATAATGACGATTGGATTGCATTTTTTGCAATGGTTTAAGATTTTTGCTGCGCTTTTTGCTGTTATATTGGTGTAGAGGGATTTCTCCTAGGTAGCGATTCAATTTTTTAAAGTATTGCACTTGAAATACCTTCAGATTTCTATATAGATTGGCTATAAAAAAAAAGAAAAAAAAAAGGAGGGGGATGATATTAGCAAAGAGGAGGAAAGCCTATCTTTTCTCAATCTTCGCAATAGCAACCCGTTCAAAGAGTCCGGCCCGTTCACCGCACATGATGACGAAGACAGCCATTCCCCACCGTTTCTATCTTTTGGAATTTCTTTTCCGAGCATCTTTTGGCGTCTTTTCCCTTTGCCACACAGACTGATAATAAGAAGAAAATGAAGGATAGCTTCTTTTTGCTTCTTTTCCCATTCTTTTCCGAGCATCTTTTTGCTTCTTTTCCCTGTGCCACACACACGGTGAGAATCCAGGAATCCCAAGGAGCTAAGCTCATGAAGACTGAAAAAGTAAGTCAAGAACTCGTATGTTAAAAAAAAAACGATGGAGGAATTGTGAAGAAGGTGAAAAAGTGAAGGTCTTCATGGTCAAGTCAAGGCCTCCCACATGATTAAGAAAAAGAAAGAAAGATAAAGCTGATGTTGATTTTGTTATTTATGAAGATTTCATGTGTTCCTACATCCATGACCTTGAGTGTTTCTTGGGGTGAAGAAGACTTGGTGAGAAAAAAAAAAAAGCGGAAGACCCACACCAGTGAAGCGAGTTGAAGATTGTGGAAAACCAGGAGTCCAAAAACTTTCCGTAAAAATGTTTTAGAGTAATTAATTCCTGTAATTTGTTAAATTAATATACGATGAGTACTTTTGTTAACTCCGTGGAAAAATGCTCATGTTATATTTTTTTATATTTTTCGAAGATGCGGATGTCGTTGCTATGTCAGATATTTCATAGATTTTTTTTTTGTAAGGTAAGTATGTATTGAACATTTCAAAGCGCTAGGTACAAGGAAGAAACCGGACACAAAAATCATGAACCTAAAATGGCACCATTTGGTGTCAAAGAAGGTTCAACGGTGAGCCGGTTGCAAGATACAATATAGAATTTTTTTTTTCAGATTTAGAAAAGAAGAAGAGAAGCTAAAAAAGCAAAAATTAATAGTAAAATGTACAAAAAGAATAACTGAGCTGCCAATCGAGCGAGACAAGGGCCAGAGGGGTGTGGTTCAGGTTCAAAAGGAGACGCCGCCTCCCGCTAATTCGAACGGCCCTTGCTTGTGCGCTCGATGCAAGCGAGTGTGGGATCGCGTGGTCGCTTGCTAGCTTCGTCGATCTAGTGCGTCTTGGCAAAGTGCAGAGAATTGGCTTTATGAGGTCTTCTTCTTCTTCTTCTTCTTCTTCTTCTTCTTCTCTTAATATGAGTTTGTCGAATGGCACAAAATTTGGATAGATAAAGCGATTCAAGAGTGAATTAATGCAAAAGATAATAGACTATGAACGAGTGCTAATCAACTTCAGATGTGCTCATGATGATCATACAAGGGGGAAAAAAGGAGAGTGGTGCGGAAAAAGGTGAAAAGTCTTTAGCCTTTACAAGAAACTTTACATAAAAGAAGATTTTCACAAGGACGAAACATTTGATTGGAGAATTTCCATATGGTTGGGCATTCGCAAGAACCCTCGGATGAGTTCACGTGCTCAAGTTTCTTGCTACATCCTTTGATCAAAGGAGTCGTGATGAAATCTACAGAATTGTTTGGGAAAATTATCCAACAAGTCATAAACATGTTATACTTTGGCCACTTCCATTCTAATACTTTTAATTTTGCCAATTGAGACCTAAACTTTTTTACATTTTGCCAATTGAGTCAATCTGGCCAAGTTTATCTGGATATGCTGACGTACCGTCGGAAGTCCTATGTGGCACGGCTAGCGCTAACCTTTTGGTAATTTTAAACATTTATATAAAAAATTGAATTTCTTGATATTTTTCATCTTTAATTTTCTCTTTTTCTTTCTTTCTTTTACTTTTTTTTTTTCTGTCAAGTCCGGTGAGGGCTGGCCGACCCTCACCCATGGTCGAGGAGGTCCCGCGCTTCCTTAGTTTTTGTCTGGAATGGTCTGAGTTAAATTTCCAAATTTCACAATCAAACTGACCGAAAGAGGAAAAGATTTTATGTCGCAACCATTTGCGGACAGTGACCTTGACCGGGGCTTCTGGAAGGATGATGTTCCATCTATAGGTATAGTCATCAATCTCGTTAAAGTTTCAAGTGGGACATAACCCTGTTCTATGCCCGTCATGTTCAACACGGCGAGAATCCATGACTTCCCGAGGAACTAAGCTCATGAGGACTGAAAAGTAAGTCAAGAACTTACATGTTCACAAAAGAAAGGAAAAAAAAAAGAAACGATTGATTAAAAAATGGAGGAATTGCAAAGGTGAGAAAGGTTAAGGTCTTCATGGTCAAGGCCCTCGACAGGATTAAGACAAATTGATTGGCAGAGAAAGAGAGAGAGGCACACAAAGACAAAGTTTAGAGAAAAATGGGGCAAAATAAAGATAAAGCTGATGCTGATTTTGTTGTCTATGAGGATTTCATGTTCCTACATAAATGAGTGTTGTAAAGATCATAAAACATCAAAACTCTTAAAACTTATCGCAAAAGTGTATTTGAGTCTTAAAATTTTCAAATAGAGCAATTAAGTCACAAAAATTTGCTAAGTTAGTGCAATCTGAGTGCTTTTATTAACTCTATCTAATTTGAGTGATGAAAAATGCACATGTGGTACTTTTTTTTAAATATGTTCCGAAGACGCGGACATGGTTGCCATGGCAAATATATTAGAGGAAAACTTTGGATTTAAAAAAATACAACAAGAATAATTGATCTGCTGATGGAGCGAGGGAAGCGAGTGGTGTGGTTCGGGTTGAGAGGGATGCGCCGCCTCCCGTTACTTCGCGTGGCTAGGGCCAATGACACTTGCTCGTGCCCTCAATGCAAGCAACAGAGCGATTGCGTGGCTGCGTTCTAGCTTCATCGATCCAGTTCGTCTTGGCAAAGTGCAGAGAATTGACTTCATGGGGTTGTCGAATGGCACAAATTTGGATAGATAAGACCGTTTCAAGAGTCAATTAATGCA
This sequence comes from Rhodomyrtus psidioides, assembly GCA_021437785.1. Lineage (NCBI taxonomy): Eukaryota > Viridiplantae > Streptophyta > Magnoliopsida > Myrtales > Myrtaceae > Rhodomyrtus > Rhodomyrtus psidioides. The sequence goes on along the minus strand of JAILYB010000015.1, from coordinate 2,013,512 downwards.
GAAGATAATAGGCTGTGAACGAGTAGTAATATTTCTCCTTTTCTTCTTGGCATGTGACTCGATTACTCCATGCAAAGTAGATGCCGAAAACATTACTAAAAAACTCTTAAACCTATTATAATTATGTCAATTTAGTCTTAATATTTTTTTTTCCAATTGAGTTATAAACTTTTTACATTTATACCAATTCGGTCCACTCAATCAATTTTGGCCGGCCTACGCTGATGTGACATTTTTAATAATATTTTAATACATATTTTTTAAATTCCTTTTTTATTTTCTTTCTCTTTCTTTTTATTTTGCTTCTTCTTCGAGTCTCGCCAACCCTCTTCTCTGGTCAGTCTCTGTGACCTAGGTTGCACCGATACCAACACCGACACGATACATCGACACGCTGTCGCGACCCGTCCGAAAGCGGACGCGGCTAATGGATTACCGATCGCGGGTCTTGGATCGGCGCGGGCCCTCCCAGGCCCATACCAAATCGCGGCGGGAGTATTTTTCAAAGGGATTCGACGATAAGAGTCGATCGCTTTCGACCTTCAGTGTGGTCGTGGTGGCATGTGCAACTTGTGCATGCATTTGGAGTCGCCACCGGTCTTTCTTGGAGGGTAGACCGGAAACCTTACTGATCGATTGGGAGAGATCGATCAGTTTTGCGGAACCAGAGATTTTGGGTTCGGGGACTTGGTTACGTCGATGTCATTACCAACGCACTTTCGGTACCTAACGCGAGTGATTTTCCTGGCTAAGAGTTCATGCAGGCGCAATTTTAGGCGAGGTAGGCTTAATTCAGGATTTCATGCAGATTGGAAGACTGTTCCTATCAATCACAAGCAATTTAAATGAAAGCGCAATCAAGTACATAAATAAATCACTTCAATGCATATCAATTCAAATCAATGGCTTCCTAGCATAACCATAAAGGCTTAAGGAAGGTGTGACTTCGGACCGGGGTAAAATGGGAAGATTTGGAGGCGATTAGCCCGAAGGGCAAAATCTTCAATTTTTGGAAGGTTTGGATACCGAATTACTCAAAATATTCCATGACCAGTTGTTTGTGGCCATTTCCCATTTTTGAGAATTTTTTTGGAATTTCTTGATTTTTCTTCAATTTTTGGGAGACGATTCGCCCAAAGGGCGAAATCGTCATTTTTAAGAAGGATCGGGTTCAAAACACCCGGGATGAGCCTTGGCCAGTTGATTGTGGCCATTTCCTATTTTTTGGGGATTTTTCTAGAATTTTTAGAATTTTTTTTGGAAGACGGTTTGCCGGAAGGGCAAAATCGTCATTTTTGAAAAGACCGAGGGCCGAAAGACCTGAAACAGGTTGTGGCCAATTGAATGTGGCCATTTCCTATTTTCTGGGATTTTTTAGAATTTTTCTGAATTTTCCGAATTTTTTTGAATTTTTTATGATTTTCTATTTTTTTTTATTGATTTTTGAATTTTTTATTATTTTCTGAATTTTTTAATAAAAAGCATGTCTTTGACAATAGATAACACTCAACCAGATAAATAAGCTAACCACTAGACTGAAACAAATACATGCAAATCAAGTCTATAAAGGCAATATTTTAGAAAAATAATTCTGATATACGGATCGGGTACGTAAAACATACCGGATTGGACACCGGCCCTCAATCGCCCAGCCCCAGCCTGCGACCCTTCCTCGTGCGCTTCACCTCAATCACCAACCCCCATTGAGCTTCCATCGCCACGGGCATCATCGTCAGTCGCCACATTGGAATATCAAAATGGTGCATCAAACCTTTGGAACGTGCACTTACTCAAAGTAGATAGTCAGCAAAGTTCAGCCAATTAAAGGATAAAACGAGTGTCTCGAATTAAACTCTAATTATCGTGCTAATTTATCTACTAAGACATGCATAGTATTCAGACATTTGCAAGCGGAGTTAAAACTAAGTCATGTGAATTAAACATGGAGAACAAATCGACAAATCGAACACATATAAAGCCTAATTGAGACAATATAAGCAGATAAATGCATTTTCTATCTATTTCTTTTTTTTTTATATTTTATGAAATTTTATGATTTTTAATTATTTGGAATTTTTCTATTTTTTTTATTTTTTTATAATATTTATTAATGATAAATAAAAGAAACCGGGACCGGGTCGGGTTCCCGGGCCGGGCTTGGATCAGGTCGTCGGACTTGATCAAGCCCGAGAGAGAGAGCCGATCCAGGTCCAGCCAGAAGTTTAGGCCCACTTTTATTTTTTTGTCCAAACAGGGCTTCGGACTTTTTTTCGACCCAGCCCCCACGCCCAAAGCAAAAACAAAACTAGCAGCCTTCCCTCACAAAACACAAGCCCAAATCTTGCTAGAACCGGCCCAGACTTAGCCACCAACGCCTCAGCCCAGTATGAAATAAATAGGAAATAGGTGGGACAGCTTAATACCACTGTTCATTGTCTTCTTCGTGCGTTGCTCACTGTGTTCGCAGCACTAAGGCAAAAAAAGGACGTCGATGGTCAGCACGTCAGCTTCAACAGCCCTTGCTCGCCTCGCCGCCGCACCGACGGGATCCACTCGTCACCGTCGCCTCTAACTCGAGTCACCAGTTGCGCCGTCGAGTCGCCTGAACCAGTGGCGAAACCGAGAAGCCAAGGCACGGCGTTGCTTCTGTTAAGACTTACTTGCAAACTATCTTCAATCAGGTTCTCGTGTCGTCAACTCAGTCGGACTGACCCAGCCCTCGTGCTACTGTCCATTGTCTTCTTCGCAATGTTTGAAGGGCGACAGAATGCCAGTCATGCCTTCGAGTCCAGACCTAACAGACGAGATTTCGGGCGCCGGCGGGTAGCCGGGGGCTCCGCAACCTCCGACCTGGCCTGACTTGTCCGGCTCCTGCAACTCCGCCTTCAACACTATGTCGCCAACGTTCGGACTCTCGTTGCCACAGACCGAGCTGTCACATCGCCTCTGCTCGCGCTCGCTTGGCCTCCACTTCCTCTCTTGGCCTTGAGTAGACGTCACATCTATGGTTGCTGGATCGCGCCAGCCTCCGCCTTGCTATCGGTCTCCACAGAGACAGACCCAAGACGAAGCAAACTGGGGTCGCCGATCGCCAGCATCATCACCGACTAGTCGATCTTTCTCGACACCAACCCGAGGCGCCAACGTCGTCATGAAAAAATCCCCACACAAAAAGGTCAACTCACAGAAACATCACCATGGACTTTGAGCTTGGCCGAAAGGCTGAGGTCGAGCTGGTGGGGGCCTACGAGAGGCTGACTCGTGGTGGTTCACTGCACGAAGTCACCATCGTTTCGGATCACGACGGCGGTGGTCGAAACCCATCAGCAGGTTCGCGCGAATCCAAGCTTGCTTCGCCCCTGCCCGTCGCCGCCCGCCCGCGAGGCTGGCCGCGACGACGACGACCGATGCACTATGGCCTGGTTGCCCATACCTCTCGTCCACAAGCTCCTCCTCTCTCCCTTTTTTTTTTTATGTTCTCTCCCTCTTCTTTCGGTCCCCCGTGGCCGACCGCCTTTGGTAGTGGAACGCCCACCTTCACCACCATCCCTCTCATGGCATTCTTTTGCAAAGAAAAACCCCGCAGCGGGCCTCCTCTGTTTGCCCTTTTCTTTTCTTTCTTTAAAACCAGCCGCGTGCATGGGTCTGCAACTGAGAGTTGCAGACCCGGTCGGACCGGGTCGGGTCGGTCTTGACCCGACCGGCCCGGTTCGACCAATTTTGTCAAATCGGACCTCTAATTTACCCATTTTTATGAAATTGATGGCAAAATCGAATTCCTTGACATGTTTTCTATCAAATATGGGTATTATCGTGAATCAATTGATTGAAATTTAGTGAAAACCCCAAATTACCCTTAGGATCCAAAAATGATTATCGCCAAATTGAAGGCTCAAACGATCGAATTAGTCCAAATTAAGGCCATAAATGGATTCAGCATGATGAAAAATATAGGGTAGAGATGTTTAATTTGAATGGGTATGCCCTCATGAAATTTAATTTCAACAATTGTGAAACCGGGGACTAAATTAAAAGATTTTGCAATTAAGCCCTTTTGTTTAAAATTGATCAAATTGGAGGGAAAATTGACCTAATTGCACTTCAAGACTTTAGAATCCAATGTCATAGCTTACAAAAAGTGAGAATTGAAAATTAAAAGACTCGAAAAGGATTTTTTAGGCTCGGTTCGGGTTTATGTTTGTGAAGGAACATAGTGACCCGAGCCGAATTTTCAATATTCTAAGTGACACACTTGAAGAGGAAATTAAAACAAAATTATTGAATATTTTTTTTGTATTTTTCTGACCACGGATGGTATTTGTTCTGATTTTTTAGGTATTTTAATAATTAAATAAATTACAAAAAATATTAAAAAATATTCAAAAAATATTTTTTGTTCAAAATTGGTTCCTAAGCCTAGGCTAAGGCTTCCAAAGTTGATTTTGCAATTTTTTGACCTTTTTTGCTATTTTTAATTAATTTTAAAGAATAAAAATCACAATGATAGATGGTCAAAAATCAGGTGTCAACAGCTGCCCCTCTTTGAGAGTGAGCTCGTCAGAGGTTGCTTTCAAAGACAAAATGACACCTGAATCTTAACCGACTCGACTGGGGAAAAGAAATGCTATGACATCGGACCCTTAAGTCTTTTGATGAATGCTCAAATTAATCACCGGTTTACTCTTGCAATTCGAACATGGGCCGGAGTGAGAGAGGCTTACCTGAAGCTCACCTGTCAGATGCTGCCGGTTGCGACGACTTTCAAGAAGATACCTAGGACTCGTTCAGAATATCCTAGGGAGATTAAGCTCTGACCTGTATGGCAGGTTATACCATCATGGGATTCCTAACTGGTAGGAACCTAAGGAAGGCGCATCCCATGCTTTGAGATCTGCGAAGGATTTTGATCCGTATGGTGGATCGGACCTTTGTATTGAGTTTAGTTTGATCCTTATGGCGGTTTCTACCAATGAGCTGACCCTTATGGCGGTATCTACCATATTTTTGACCCTTTATGCGGTTTCTACTTTTGTTTTGACCCTTTAGGCGGTTTCTACCTTTGTTTGACCCTTTAGGCGGTTTCTACCTTTGTTTGACCCTTTAGGCGATTTCTACCTTTGTTTTGACCCTTTAGGCGGTTTCTACCTTTGTTTGTTTTGAAAAGGGGTCTCATGTCGAGGGTTCTCCACGTCCGATGAGACTGCTTGAATTTTGAAAAGGGGTCTCATGACGAGGGTTCTCCACGTCCGATGAGACTGCCTAAATTTTGAAAATGGTTCTCATGACGAGGGTTCTCCACGTCAGATGAGACTGTTTGATATTTTTGAAAAGGGATCCTAGGACGAGGGTTCTCCACGTCAAGCTAGGACTGCTTGATTTTTGACAAGAGGTCTCATGACGAGGGTTCTCCACGTCCGACGAGACTGCCTAAATTTTGAAAATGGGTCTCATGACGAGGGTTCTCCACGTCAGATGAGACTGTTTGATATTTTTGAAAAGGGATCCTAGGACGAGGGTTCTCCACGTCAAGCTAAGACTGCTTGATTTTTGATAAGAGGTCTCATGACGAGGGTTCTCAACGTCCGACGAGACTGCCTAAATTTTTGAAAAGGGGTCACATCTTTACCCCTTCTTTTGAAAGATCCCGAAATTTGTCGGGAATTCAGTTTTGAAGCAGTGAAAGATTTTATTTTGACAAAGCCTCGTTTTAGTCTGTTGAGGCGACATTCTGGGAGCTGGGTTCTCCAGGTATCCTGCAGAAAATTCAAACCTGTGTGCTCCACTCCATGGAGCAAATATTTTTCTAGGATTCGGGGTTTCCAAGAATCCTGCAGAAGTTTGAGCTTGAAAGATTTTTCCTCACCAAGAAAACGTTAGTAATCTTTGAGAAGACCACGGCTGTCCATTTGACAAAAATCGTATGACTTAAGTTTTAATTGTGAAATGTGCATTTTGATGCTGGAGGTTATCCAAAGCATTCTTGCAACATGCAAATGTGATCACAAATCCCTTGCACGGAAAATCTGGATCAACAGTTTGAAAATTCCAAAAAGAGTTTGTTCAAAACATCAATTGGAATATTTCTCGACAATGAGGTCTTCTCACCTGTTTTGAGATAGTGGTTTTTATAGGGGACGCACTCAATTCCCTATTAACATGTGCCTAGGTTTTAGGCTCATTCGCAGCGCATACATTTTGATTGGTCGGGAGGTCTTCCACGGGACCGTAATGTTGGGCTTGGATATTGGTCTTCAAGGGGGACCCACTTTTGAGTTAAGGTCACTGAATGAAAGTTTTCACCATCTGCTCCGGGTTTACAAATCAAGAACCCTGCAAAATGAGAAAGAAATAGTCTTGCTCGTACTTTCTTCGAGCTAAGCTATATGTTAACCCAAGTGTCGTAGTCAGAGAAGACTGTTTTCGGGTTGTAACATTGGTGGGATTGGGGACCGAAAAAAGCTTATTTTTGGCCCAGAATTCGTGACGGGTTTGACATTGGTGATCATTGCTGATTTACCACATGTCCTTTCCTTTCTGCATCTTTAGTTTTTGAGGTGTGCAACAGATTTTGAGGTGTGCACGAGCTCTTTAGAGAGCGTCTCTTGTTGCATTCAGAGACCGACTCTCTCCATGTCTTTGTTCTGTGCTTGGCAGCATTTGGGGAGCAGCCCTTTTTTTTGATTTGGTTCCTTCAGGGATTTCCTCTTTTCCCATCCAGGCTTCATTGTGGATCAATCAAAGAACTTACATGAGCATCGGCCTTGCTCTTACCAGGCACTTTGCTTTTTCTTGATGCTAGGGATTTATTATTATTATTATTATTTTGAAATCCCGATTCTTCTCATCCTTGATGGGATCATGTCAGACATATGTCTGAAAGTCTAAACATGCTTTAAATATCAGCCTGGGAATCCTCTTCGTAATCCCTGAGTCTTGAACTCTTCCATTTTTGAAGGGGTGCTGCATCCGTTTTGGAATGATCACCAATGGGTTCATGAAATGAATTTGCAGGCTCAAGTTGACTGTGCAAAGGATTCAGTGTGTGTGATAGAGAAATGAATGCTTCTCGTCATCCTATGGCACTTGGATTACCATATAAACAACACACAAAGATTAATGTTAGTCCGAGCAAGAAAATTTCTAACCATTTTCTCCTAATGCCGCTGGACTCACCTCCATTTTGCCCCGATGTGGGGGTGGTTCTGGACAGGGTTAAGAATAAAAACCGCCGTTCAAAGGGTTTATCAACGGTCACCTGTAGTGTTTGGGGGATATGAAACGAATGCCTCCGTCGTCCCAACCCATGTAATCGCCGCAAATGGTCCCTACCTCCGTAGACCCAGATTTTGTTATCTGCCCACTCCATTCATCTCTCAAGTGTGTGTTGGACATGTTTGGATTAGGTTTCGCCTCTTGTCTGAGAAAACACCCTTTTAAACGGTTTGAACAACTTTTATTGAAAAAATTCTTTTTGTTTTCTCCGAAAAATTTCCTCCCAATGGGGCTTTATGATGCACATGCATGTTTCATTCATGTTCAGACAACCTCCCAACTTCGACTATGGATGTCTATGAGTTTAAAAATTCGATGCCTCTTTTCAGACATAATGATTGAAAGAGTCCTAACACTTTTTTTTATCTTCAACGACTTGGGGAGAAGGGATACTTACCTACCCGCCGCGGCTGGAGATCCCTGAAAATGAGGGAGAAACATGTTATTGTACGTTCATGAATTTTTCAAAAAAAATTAGAACGATACATCTTACCCTTGGTCATGTGTTCCAATGAGTAATACGTGTGATGTGAAAACCTGTTTCGTCTTGATGACGAGCCCCTGTCAAAGACGGGAATTAGGTGTCAGTTTGCGTTCCAAAATTCAAGGCAAATTGGAACCATACAGCCTTGTCCTTGCTTTGTGTTTCCATTTGAACACAAACGCGCGGCTTGCAGAATCTGGCCCTCTATCTTGTGGTCTTGATCCCTCCGTTTGGTTGGCGATGAATCATTCTCAAGGATTTGCCCCAGAGAAGATCCATTTGTGTTTTTGGGCGCACTCCAACACCATTCTTCAAGGTTCCATCCACTAGGTCTTATAATCAAAGACTTTCTCTTGGAATCCCGACTTCTAAGGCCAATGATTCTATTCGCCTCCCTGTTAGCGCGCTCTTTTCTTTTGAGGCTTTCGGCGCCAACGACTTCCTGTTAAATGAGAAAAACTCATGTTAAACGTGGGATCTTTGGAGATCAAATCGGAACGATACAAAGTTACCGTCCCCCCAAATTCGTATCTTGGGGTTCGAATCGGATGCGGACGACTCTGCTATTTGACTTTGCCGGAGAAGACACATCCTTCTTTGTCTAGCGCAAAAATAATTCATTTGCCCCGGTTAGGCATGACTTGTCACAGCTAGGTGATGCTTGTCCTGATGTTCGTCATCTCTGGGTTCGATAACCCTGGTCTGATATGCTTTCGTGGGGTTTATGAGAGTTTGCCCCCAGCTTGACTTCCTCGAAGCAATTGGGGAAACCCGTTCCCACGAGCCTTGCTTGGGCTTTACTCGTATTTCCATACGTGAAGTATTTTCGACGCTTCTCTTCACGGTGTTGAATTGATTTGCCTTGAGTCTAATCTAAAATGGGATTGTCGCACTTGAGCATGATGATGCTCGCGGGTGGCGCTGGTCTTTACACAAGATTAGCTTCAGATATTAAAAGGAATATACAACCTGATGATTTAGCAACAAAAACTTAATAGCATATTAGGGCCTGCGTATTAGGCCTGCTTCCATTGAGGGTTGTACTAGTCGCGTCTTGAACCAGATACATAATTGCCCTCTCGGATCAGTTTGGTGGAGGACTGTCAGCTGTAAACTGATTAATCATGATAATGAGCTCGTCATCCAGATAGTCTCCCGATCCTTCAGGCAATTGATGTTCGAATTGAGCCGCGTCGATTCTTGGCGATGGATATCTTTTCATGCTTTCGCCATAGGCAATCTGGTTGGAGCTGGAGCTTCCATCATTGCCTAGGTGTAAATAGGCAGGATAAGCTAGCATACCGTGGCCGACGTCCCCCATTTGGAAGTTAGAGAGAGGAATGTGCTGAGAGCTACCCCACATACGCTCGTCGAGAGTCATAAGTTCAAACTGTGTGTTTGAAAAATTTGGTTCTCGAATATGTGGCCCAGTGACCTGATTGACCATAGGAAGGGTACCAGTGGAAGGTAGATGTCCAAACCAGGGAGTCTGTACTGGCCGTTTATCGTTCAGACTTGAATCAGCTTCGTTTTGGCCTTCTTGATTTAGAGTTGCCTCGTGCTCTCTCAATTCCTTTCTGTACTTCTGGAGGTGACTTGCGATGCTACTCCTGGCGAGTCCCGGTACATTCATGATCTCCATTATACGCTTCGGGGGTGCTGAGTTGACCCCTAACTGTTGGACTGTGTCGACAAACTTGCGATGAAGATCCGGGGACCAATCGAACCTTGTTTTCCTGCGCCCCACAACGGCATCGTCACCTTGTTTACGACCATCTTGCTTGTGTAACTGTTTTCTTACCACGTGCTGCCACAGGTTTTGAAGCACTCGGACCTGGGCCGGCTTCCTTATGAAACCATAAGCTCCATGCAGTATGGCCTTCGTTATAAACGACTGATCATCACTTGCTGACATGATGACAATCGGCATGTCCATTTCGGAACTGACGACTTTTATAAGATCAAGGACGCGCATGTCGAACACCGTCGTGGCAGTGACGACGATGTTAAACCTGCTCCTATTCCGCTTTAGAGCTTTTAAGGCTTCGGTTGCACTTGTTCGGCCCATAACCCTGTACTGGCATTCTCTCAGCATAACCATGAGCACTGAGAGAGAGACTGGATTGCCATCGATGGCCATGACTCGCAGACTCACCGGGCATGGAGTTTCTGTTAACGTCCGGGTTGAAAACATGTCATCCCCACCAATCGTCAGCATTTTCGCAGATCAAGGGACGGCCTGAGGAGAAGGGTTTGCTGCAGGAAATGACTTGACAAGTTTTGAGGTTACCCCAGATAAATGAGTCTCTTCTCGAAACTAGTGGTGACTCAAGATAGTGGACTCTGAGGATTGTTTGAATGTTTCAGAGAAAAGCTTTGGAGGTGCAAGCTTCTGGTGCTTCAGACGCAGAACCTTTCATCTTCTCTTTAATGCAGTCAGCATGGCACGAAGGTATTTGCTTTCTACGGATGAAGGCCGATCCTTTTAGATTCACGCGTGCCTCATATTTCAATCAGCGCTGCATCTTGTCTGCCCCATGATGTTGCCCTTGAAGCTTTCGGCTGAGGGGCCGCCTACAACGTTCGGTGTAGGTAGCCTTCGAATGTTGTTGACGATTGGAGCTCGATGGCTGTTGATTCTCCATGACAACCACAAAACGCCAAGGCTCAATGCTAAGTTTCTCCTCTTCCTGCTTTCGGCGCAGCGGGACCTGGAAATTTTCAGCCTCGAGATTCGATCTAATTTGTAATGATGGCAAGCTTCACGTGATGATATATGCTCCGCCCTTCGGACGGTGCTGGCACCGATTTTGGAAGCGCAGCTTTCTTGTGTACATCTACCGCACAATCCGACTTTGCTGAGAATTATTCTAGGAATTGCATAGGAACGAGCATTTCCGATCCTCAAGTAGCTCATTAAGGGTTTCACCGATAGCACTACGATCATTGCTTTTAAGACAAACGGTGGTGCCAAGGACCTCCCTATATCCCGGGTTCTCCGTTCGAAGCTTTTTAAATGCTCAATCCAAGGAGACATTCTTTACTTGAGGCTGTTCTTCCTTTGATGCTTCATATCCCGACCCTGGTCACTTTGGGCACCCAAGACGACGGAAATTCTTCAGTGGTCTCATTCATTTTTATCATCATTGAAGGCGTCTTTCTTTTTGTCGTACCTGAGAGAAAGAAATAGGAAATGTTATGCCAGTATTTGATTGAAAATCAATTGGGAACGATACGTCTTTACACTTGACCCGGATGCCCCGGTTGGGTGGCGTTTTCCCTCATCAATTGACTATATTTTTTTTTAGGATTCCTTGGTCTTCCCTCATCAGTTGGCTCTCTAGGGTGGTCCAGCGATTTTAACTTGCGACTGATTCTTCACACAAGTCTTTGGATTTTGATTCTGGAAATTGCCTGTTCGAATGACAGGAAGATGTCAGAAAGGGAAGTAAAGCATAAATCCTTTCAATTTTATGCTTTCTTGAGATTAACGAAGATAAGGACTTTTACACAAGCCTTAACCTCATGTGAAAAATTCTTATCAATGTTTTTCAAGAGAAAACATAAAACTAAAAGGAGCGTAATCCATGGTTATCACTTTTGGCAAATCCCCAGAAAATCTGTGGAATTTCCAAGAAGATAAAAATGCAATTCCAACGTGTCCTAAATTCGGTGAGAGATAGGACATCCAAATTGAAATGATTTCCCGAAGGTAATTTGGATATCATGTCTCCTCTTGAATTCAGGAAACATGGACGACTTTAGTTAATTACCAAGGATTACCAATGATGCATGCTATAGACCGGTTCAATTCCATGTCCGGCGCACCATGAAATGAATGTTAGATTCTCGTACTTGGGTTAAACATGCCAAGTGTGAGTTCTAACGAAAATTTCATCTAGGTGAGACACGCAATTGAACTGGAAAATCCGAATGGTTGAGAGAAATTCCAGTGTCACATTCCAATGTCAAGACACTTAGACAAGACTTAGGAATCGAGGTGTAAAAGATAGATGGGAGACCCACAGACGGGTGCTCCTTACAGACTCGATGATCTTGATAAAAGAAAAGGGACGACTGGAACGTGGCCCTTAATAACCTAAACAGATGCCCCAAGTCGGGTCTTTGGGGGACAACGCTTGATGTCTTCGGTCCGGCTATTTCGGGTCTTCGTTTTCATCAGATGCCCTTTTGATAATGTCCGGTAGGTGTCTCGGATTTGCTGTTATCACCTGTCCTTCAACTTCCGGTATGGTTACTGGATCATTCCTTGGACAGCTTGAAAAGGGTAAACTCCATTGAATGTCCCGACAGCCCGATGGCGGATGACGCGTTGCTCATACTTGAATATGTCCAGGATGTGGGACCGACTTGGAGAGATCATCTCTACTCTATCCATACTCTAAAATGGAATTGGACTCAACCCTCAGATTTGATGAATGCAGCATGTTGCGCGAAATAAAAGGGCTGCGAGTGAATTTAAATAGAAACGGCAGGATCTTACCATGAGAGGTACCCAATGATTTTTTTTTGGTTTTAGGTATACCAACCATCCATATACATGCGCATGAGACAAGTGAGGCTTGACTCTAAAAATCAAAAGGGTTTGGAACCTAAGGCCAAGGCTCCCATCTCGAGTTCTAGAAAGAGCAGATTCCATTGCACAACTATCGTTGCATTGGGGCTCGATCCATAGTTCAAAATGAGCGGAATTGAAAAGTGGATTACCCCGTGTTTTTCCTCACGGAGATTCCATTTTCAATCCCTTCTATTGTTTTCCTATAGGCGGCGCCCAGGATTTTAGGCGAGGTTGTGTGTGTCCATGTGTCGTGATCATCTCAATGTAAGTCATGCACAACAGTTTATCAATCAGCGCTTCAAATCATCCACACAGCATACATTCCAACGCCAACCTGCATAAGACAATGTTAATCACAGACTACCCCCCTTATTTCTCCAATCTGCAAAAACATATAACACCTACCATGAGCGGACTTACCTCACCTTCAAGAGCGCCTGCAGGGTTAGAAAAATCACTCAGCGTTTTAATTACGGCATAAGTCCACTTGAGGTCTAGAACCATAGGTTCTAGAACAAAGTCCCCAGCGGAGTTGCCAGCTGTCGCGACCCGTCCGAAAGCGGACGCGGCTAATGGATTACCGATCGCGGGTCTTGGATCGGCGCGGGCCCTCCCAGGCCCATACCAAATCGCGGCGGGAGTATTTTTCAAAGGGATTCGACGATAAGAGTCGATCGCTTTCGACCTTCAGTGTGGTCGTGGTGGCATGTGCAACTTGTGCATGCATTTGGAGTCGCCACCGGTCTTTCTTGGAGGGTAGACCGGAAACCTTACTGATCGATTGGGAGAGATCGATCAGTTTTGCGGAACCAGAGATTTTGGGTTCGGGGACTTGGTTACGTCGATGTCATTACCAACGCACTTTCGGTACCTAACGCGAGTGATTTTCCTGGCTAAGAGTTCATGCAGGCGCAATTTTAGGCGAGGTAGGCTTAATTCAGGATTTCATGCAGATTGGAAGACTGTTCCTATCAATCACAAGCAATTTAAATGAAAGCGCAATCAAGTACATAAATAAATCACTTCAATGCATATCAATTCAGATCAATGGCTTCCTAGCATAACCATAAAGGCTTAAGGAAGGTGTGACTTCGGACCGGGGTAAAATGGGAAGATTTGGAGGCGATTAGCACGAAGGGCAAAATCTTCAATTTTTGGAAGGTTTGGATACCGAATTACTCAAAATATTCCATGACCAGTTGTTTGTGGCCATTTCCCATTTTTGAGAATTTTTTGGAATTTCTTGATTTTTCTTCAATTTTTGGGAGACGATTCGCCCAAAGGGCGAAATCGTCATTTTTAAGAAGGATCGGGTTCAAAACACCCGGGATGAGCCTTGGCCAGTTGATTGTGGCCATTTCCTATTTTTTGGGGATTTTTCTAGAATTTTTAGAATTGTTTTTGGAAGACGGTTTGCCGGAAGGGCAAAATCATCATTTTTGAAAAGACCGAGGGCCGAAAGACCTGAAACAGGTTGTGGCCAATTGAATGTGGCAATTTCCTATTTTCTGGGATTTTTTAGAATTTTTCTAAATTTTCCGAATTTTTTTGAATTTTTTATGATTTTCTATTTTTTTTATTGATTTTTGAATTTTTTATTATTTTCTGAATTTTTTAATAAAAAGCATGTCTTTGACAATAGATAACACTCAACCAGATAAATAAGCTAACCACTAGACTGAAACAAATACATGCAAATCAAGTCTATAAAGGCAATATTTTAGAAAAATAATTCTGATATACGGATCGGGTACGTAAAACATACCAGATTGGACACCGGCCCTCAATCGCCCAGCCCCAGCCTGCGACCCTTCCTCGTGCGCTTCACCTCAATCACCAACCCCCATTGAGCTTCCATCGCCACGGGCATCATCGTTAGTCGCCACATTGGAATATCAAAATGGTGCATCAAACCTTTGGAACGTGCACTTACTCAAAGTAGATAGTCAGCAAAGTTCAGCCAATTAAAGGATAAAACGAGTGTCTCGAATTAAACTCTAATTATCGTGCTAATTTATCTACTAAGACATGCATAGTATTCAGACATTTGCAAGCGGAGTTAAAACTAAGTCATGTGAATTAAACATGGAGAACAAATCGACAAATCGAACACATATAAAGCCTAATTGAGACAATATAAGCAGATAAATGCATTTTCTATCTATTTCTTTTTTTTATATTTTATGAAATTTTATGATTTTTAATTATTTGGAATTTTTCTATTTTTTTATTTTTTTTATAATATTTATTAATGATAAATAAAAGAAACCGGGACCGGGTCGGGTTCCCGGGCCGGGCTTGGATCAGGTCGTCGGACTTGATCAAGCCCGAGAGAGAGAGCCGATCCAGGCCCAGCCAGAAGTTTAGGCCCACTTTTATTTTTTTGTCCAAACAAGGCTTCGGACTTTTTTTCGACCCAGCCCCCACGCCCAAAGCAAAAACAAAACTAGCAGCCTTCCCTCACAAAACACAAGCCCAAATCTTGCTAGAACCGGCCCAGACTTAGCCACCAACGCCTCAGCCCAGTATGAAATAAACAGGAAATAGGTGGGACAGCTTAATACCACTGTTCATTGTCTTCTTCGTGCGTTGCTCACTGTGTTCGCAGCACTAAGGCAAAAAAAGGACGTCGATGGTCAGCACGTCAGCATCAACAGCCCTCGCTCGCCTCGCCGCCGCACCGACGGGATCCACTCGTCACCGTCGCCTCTGACTCGAGTCACCAGTTGCGCCGTCGAGTCGCCTGAACCAGTGGCGAAACCGAGAAGCCAAGGCACGGCGTTGCTTCTGTTAAGACTTACTTGCAAACTATCTTCAATCAGGTTCTCGTGTCGTCAACTCAGTCGGACTGACCCAGCCCTCGTGCTACTGTCCATTGTCTTCTTCGCAATGTTTGAAGGGCGACAGAATGCCAGTCATGCCTTCGAGTCCAGACCTAACAGACGAGATTTCGGGCGCCGGCGGGTAGCCGGGGGCTCCGCAACCTCCGACCTGGCCTGACTTGTCCGGCTCTTGCAACTCCGCCTTCAACACTATGTCGCCAACGTTCGGACTCTCGTTGCCACAGACCGAGCTGGCACATCGCCTCTGCTCGCGCTCGCTTGGCCTCCACTTCCTCTCTTGGCCTTGAGTAGACGTCACATCTATGGTTGCTGGATCGCGCCAGCCTCCGCCTTGCTATCGGTCTCCACAGAGACAGACCCAAGACGAAGCAAACTGGGGTCGCCGATCGCCAGCATCATCACCGACTAGTCGATCTTTCTCGACACCAACCCGAGGCGCCAACGTCGTCATGAAAAAATCCCCACACAAAAAGGTCAACTCACAGAAACATCACCATGGACTTTGAGCTTGGCCGAAAGGCTGAGGTCGAGCTGGTGGGGGCCTACGAGAGGCTGACTCGTGGTGGTTCACTGCACGAAGTCACCATCGTTTCGGATCACGACGGCGGCGGTCGAAACCCATAAGCAGGTTCGCGCGAATCCAAGCTTGCTTCGCCCCTGCCCGTCGCCGCCCGCCCGCGAGGCTGGCCGCGACGACGACGACCGATGCACTATGGCCTGGTTGCCCATACCTCTCGTCCACAAGCTCCTCCTCTCTCCCTTTTTTTTATGTTCTCTCCCTCTTCTTTCGGTCCCCCGTGGCCGACCGCCTTTGGTAGTGGAACGCCCACCTTCACCACCATCCCTCTCATGGCATTCTTTTGCAAAGAAAAACCCCGCAGCGGGCCTCCTTTGTTTGCCCTTTTCTTTTCTTTCTTTAAAACCAGCCGCGTGCATGGGTCTGCAACTGAGAGTTGCAGACCCGATCGGACCGGGTCTGGTCGGTCTTGACCCGACCGGCCCGGTTCGACCAATTTTGTCAAATCGGACCTCTAATTGACCCATTTTTATGAAATTGATGGCAAAATCGAATTCCTTGACATGTTTTCTATCAGATATGGGTATTTTCGTGAATCAATTGATTGACATTTAGTGAAAACCCCAAATTACCCTTAGGATCCAAAAATGATTATCGCCAAATTGAAGGCTCAAACGATCGAATTAGTCCAAATTAAGGCCATAAATGGATTCAGCATGATGAAAAATATAGGGTAGAGATGTTTAATTTGAATGGGTATGCCCTCATGAAATTTAATTTCAACAATTGTAAAACCGGGGACTAAATTGAAAGATTTTGCAATTAAGCTCTTTTGTTTAAAATTGATCAAATTGGAGGGAAAATTGACCTAATTGCACTTCAAGACTTTAGAATCCAATGTCATAGCTTATAAAAAGTGAGAATTGAAAATTAAAAGACTCGAAAATGATTTTTTAGGCTCGGTTCGGGTTTATGTTTGTGAAGGAACATAGTGACCCGAGCCGAATTTTCAATATTCTAAGTGACACACTTGAAGAGGAAATTAAAAAAAATTATTGAATATTTTTTTGTATTTTTCTGACCACGGATGGTATTTTGTATGATTTTTTGGGTATTTTAATAATTAAATAAATTCCAAAAAATATTTAAAAAATTTAAAAAATAGTTTTTGTTCAAAATTGGTTCCTAAGCCTAGGCTAAGGCTTCCAAAGTTGATTTTACAATTTTTTGACCTTTTTTGCTATTTTTAATTAATTTTAAAGAATGAAAATCACAATGATAGATGGTCAAAAATCAGGTGTCAACACACGCCATTTCTCAAAAATAGAAAAATTCGACATGTCGGGGACACGTTATATTAAATATATTTTTATATATACATTATATATTTTTATTTCTATAATTTCTCTTATAAAATGAGATTTACAAAAAGAATTCTTATAATAAAAAGAAAGCTCATACCATCAATACTTCCACAATTTGATTCAATTAACCTATAAAAATGAAGAAATAACGAAGTAAAAAGGAAAAAAAATATGGATCTGCCTCTAGACACTTCTCCAACTCTCTCATGTCTCCTCCGCTTAGGTCATTACTCTCTTTTTTTTTTAAACGTCTGACACGCCTCAGGCCCTCAGCCCCCTCTCTCTCCTCTCTGTCTCCCCACTATTATCTCTCTTTACTTTTTTGAAAAATCGCCAAGAACACCTCACACGTTTTCTCTCTCTCCCTCTCCCTCTCTGTCCTCGCCCCCTCCCCCCTTCCCTTCTACTTCCTGAAAGAATCTCAGACGCACACCCCCTCTCTCGCTCCTCTCTGTGTCGCGACTCGCGACGCCAGCCCCGACGTGGACCATCTCCTCCGACGCTCTCGCTTTGTCCTCCTGCACGTTCGCTCTATGATTCGTCACGCATGAAAGATGTTCTCTGCTCGGACGCTCGCCGCGCGTCGCCGGCTCCCTCCCTCCTTTGTCTCATGGCCCGAGACGCTCTTTCCCCCCTCCTTCCCCGATCTGTGCCCTTCAAGATATTATTTTTGTTTCCTCTTTTTTAAGGAGCTTCAGGTATCCGACACGCCGGACACGGGTGTCGACCGAGTGTCTACCATGTTGACCAAGTGTCGAAATATCGACACGCGATCAACGCGACCGACACGGGTGTCGGGAGGTGTCTGACGGGTGTCGATGTCCGACGGGTGTCGATGTCCGACGGGTGTCGATGTCCGACACGGGTCCGACACCGACACTCTCACCTAGGAGGAGTGTCGGTGCTACATAGTCTGTGACCAGCTGGAGGAAGAAGAAAAATAAAGAACAAGAAAAAGTTATTCAAAAAATTATTAAGATATTATTTAAAAATTAGCCCCATCAGTGCCTCATGATCTACATCAGTGCTGGCAGGCCAATGTTGGCCGGATGGACTGAATTGATAGAAATGCAAAATATTTAAGACTCAATTGAAAAAAAAAATTATGACTAAATTGAGATAATTGCAATACATTTAAGAGTTTTTTTGGTAATTATCCCTGTAGATGGCTGACTTAAAAAGTTATATATCTACCAGCTAGCTGTCTTACTTGTAAAAGTTCATTGTTTTAATATTTTTTTTAAAATTCTCCAGCAATGTGAGTTGTCATCTGTATTGCTACTGACATTAGGTACAATTACAAGTTTCAAAGTATAATTGTGAAAACCACAGTTTAGGAGCAGGTACCGGGCTCATGTTATCTGTTCACCGGTGGATTGAAATGCGATAAGTCCCAGCCGTTCAGCATATGTTAGCCTAGACGGTTGTGATTTCTTACCAATCGATCGAACGACGAAGGCTCGGGAGGCATGGCTGGGAACTATAGGCTCATTCAATTATATAAGAAAAAATTACACCGACCATGGAGCATATAGTCTGAAATTGTAGAGCCACCATATAATCATTAA
Organism: Rhodomyrtus psidioides; assembly: GCA_021437785.1. Taxonomy (NCBI): domain Eukaryota; kingdom Viridiplantae; phylum Streptophyta; class Magnoliopsida; order Myrtales; family Myrtaceae; genus Rhodomyrtus; species Rhodomyrtus psidioides. The sequence continues at coordinate 1,994,885 of JAILYB010000015.1, read as the reverse complement.
AAGTTGGCATTGTATCTGGATACTGTCACCATTTATGATTTGTTGAATTTTGCACCACGTAGCAATCCACCACACCAGGAGAAAGCACTTCAACCATCTACTTCATCAACCTTACTCACCTTGCATGTATTCACATGAGGTATTATTGGTTTTGATTTGTCCTGTCATATTTTGGCGGTTCACCCATGATGGGATGTGTTTGGTGCATATGAAAGACATTGTTTTTGTATTAAACTATGCTCACTATGGCACATTTATCACAAATTCCTTTTTAGACACCAAAAATCTCAAACTTGTAATTATATGACTTATTTACGGCTTGTTTCCTATAAGAAGAAAACATTGACTGCTGCGCGGAACCAGTAATCAAACAATAAATAGACAGAACGAGTAAAGTAATTGGACACGAGATGTACGTGATTCAGTCGTAGAGACCTACGTACACGGGGAGAGCAGCAACAAATTTCACTATAGAACAAGTGATACACGGAGATGATAGATCACTCGAGTTACACAAACACTTTTAGTGTTTCCCAAGCCTCAATTACATCCAAAAACGCACACAGTGTTTAACCCCCAATTCCTAGCGAAATAATCTCTCAATTTTGCAAAGGAATTACACAAATCTAATAACAAGATTTAATCGGCTAAAACACTAAATCCGTACTCACTATGAAGCTGGGATGTCACGCCCTGCTCACTATATCGCGCAAACGCGACCTCCTAAGTCATGCTCTCGATTCCCAGGATTCACATAGCATGAGTTGCATGAGTAAACGAGCAAGCGAAAAGGAAAAGGAAAAATCCTCCGTACACAACCAATGGGGACATGGATAACGAGATTATAAAACAACTAAAAACATTTCGAAAGTTCTTACAAATAAGCAGTTCTACTACAATAGCTGACGATTAGGCTGGTCGGGACTTGTCCAAAAATCCCACTATACCTAAGTCCTCAAAAAGGTTACTGACTAACGAGGGTAACACCCAAAAGACGAACAAGCAAAGTCTGGAAACCCCTAGGTCGAACCACTAGACCCATCAGTCGCCTCTGCATCCTTAGTAGGCTCGTAGTTCGAAAAGGTCTCGGAGCGCACATCTATGGTGTCATCCATCGTGTCATCCTCCAGCTCATCCTCTGAGGCATCGATCACAATCACCTCAACTGTGTCCTCCTTAGATGGGGTCTTCTCCGGCACGTTCCTCGAACCCGCAACAGACACCTCTACTTCTACAGAATCCCGGGTGGGATGGCACCAACTCGGAACGACCTTTCGAGGCACCTCCATGGACTTCAGCGGACCGGTAGTGACATCACCCTACGGAACCAAGCCTCGAACCTATGTGGTTTCCAGTCTTTGCCTCCCTCATCGACCCACACAACTGTACAGTTCCTCACAAATACGGTACCCCAATCGTCAAGAAACTCATCAAAATATGCAGTCATCTCCTTAGGATCGCCTAAACATGTCGGAAGCATCCTCAAGGCTTAGGGTCTGAAAAGTAAGGTCCCACGACGGGGTGAGATTTACATCTCAGTAATAAGTCCAAACCCTAAGTCAAGCTAACAGTACACCCAGATGAATGCGAACAAAGAACAAGAATACATATTTAACAATAAGGCGTTCATCAGTCAAAATGTGCCATACAAGAAGGACCAATGACTAGCGATTACACAATCAAGTTATCAAAACATATTAGTCAAGTCCAGCAGGGATAACCAGATTAAGCTATACAATCCACTCACTAGGATTTTCTCATGGTTCATGCCAGCATCGTTACGCCTCAAGCTCGATCCGCGTCATTACTGTTGACACATAATTTTGGATCAGCCTTTTTTGGTTATTTCTTAGAAAATTCATGAAAAATACTTAAAACATTTTTTTTTTAAAAATGTAAAGTCAACTTTGGTGGCCTTGGCCAAACCTAAGGAACCATTTTTGACCAAAAAATAATTTTTCATATTTTTTGCATTTTTTAATATTTTCAAAAATTAGGAAAATACTAGAAAAATCAAGAAAAATAGCATTTGAGGTCACACAAATATGGAAAAATAGCTAATATTTTTATTTTAAATCCTTTGTCTTTTTTACCTCACAAAAAGTCCAAAATCATATTCAATTTTACATGTTCCTTTGTAACACGTATGATTGAATTTGGTAAAAACATGTCGATTGAGTCTTTTAATTTGCAGTTTTGGCATTTTCTAGGATCTTGACATTCAATCTAACGGTCTCTTATTGTAATTTAGCCCATTTGTTTGCACGAATTGCTCAATTGCACGAATTAGGCAAAATCGCATACTTAATTGCATTTTAGTCCTTGAAATTGGGCATATCTGAAATTACTTTCAATTCAGGGGCTATCATTGCAAATTAAACATATTGCCCAATGGATTTCACCATTTTGAATCGATTGGCATAGGTAATTTGACCCAATTTGACCATTTGAACCTTCAATTGCACAATTCCCCAATTCACAATTAAATGAAAATTTGGGGTTTTTGTTGAAATTGATATGAACTTTTGGGCAAAACCACATTTTTAGATAAACTTCACGCCCTAAAGTCGATTCTGAGGTTTAATTGCAAAAATTCCCCACCAATTTGAGTTAATTTTGAAAATCCCAATTCGGAACCGGTTCAGACCGATCTGACCGCCGGTCGAACCGGTATGCTACAGTGTCATCTTCTCCACTAAGCCTTCGTGCAAATGAACAGTACGAAGTCGAATTTCAACAACAAAATTGACCGACCAATCGACTATAATTGGAGAAGCATTGTTGGGCGTTTGGTTCCTTAGACCATTCCCCGTCGATTGGGACCGAAATGATGATCAATGGCCGTCGGAGCGGGGAGTAATCGACCGATCAAGGCCCCGGTACCTGCAAAAGTCAACAACGACAAAGCTCAGATGAAATTCGTCCAAATTCGTGCCAAGTGCGATCACTAGAGGTCCCGAACAGAATTGTCATTTGATGCCCGTCGATTGCCGGTCGTCGGTGACCATTTCGCACGTGTTTTCACATGCGGAGGTCACCTATCCCAACCCCCCATTCGGCGTCAAAATCTCAAAGGAGGATATAAGCCTATGGACCTTCGCGAAGCAAGCAGTTAGTGAATTCAGTTGAAGAAGAAGAAATTGAGTCGTGAGAGAGAGAAAGTGACTGAGAGCTCGCCCTCCAACCGCCATTGTCGAGGGCTCGAGCTCGAACTGTGAGGCGTGGGTAGGGCCACTTCCAGGCCAAACCGAAGCCGGTGGGTGTGGCGAAGAGGTTGCCCAGATTCCCAGGAAGCGATCGCCGCCGACCGCGCAAGCTACGACCGTGGAAACAGGTGAGATAGACTTCCGAGCTTCTCACTGTGTGTTAATGGCGATCCATATATTTCTTGATCATTATTGCAATTAATGTGTGCGTTTCATTCCTTGGACATCACTGACCATCATGGCATCTTCATTTTGCATAGATTTCGCTCGAATATCTCGAATTGAGTCTTCGAACATAGCCTCCATTGCCGACCGCCGTCCATAGTTGCCCAGCCAAATCTGGGCCGTGCGAGCTCAATCGGAGCTCGAGGTAAGTCTTCTGAACATTGAATGATGCTCTTGTGTTGATGAATTAGCCTAAAATGCCATGAATCGCATGATTAGAGCAGCTATGTACGCACTGGTTCGAGCTTCACCGCGTTCGATCCTACGGGTGTAGTCGTACGATTTTACGATATGCTATGCACGAACCTAAGACTAGTCGATTGCCGCCGGTTTCGCTCGATTCTGTCAAGATTCCACCGTTGGATCATCGCCGGAGTATCGTAGCCGTCCATTCGGAGATAGTCGCGAGGTTGAAGACGAAGCTGACGTGGCGTAGTCAGCGGGTCAAAGCTTAGGTGGCAGTCGGCCATTGGTCCACGTGGATGTCGAGTCAGCTCGATCATTAGTCTGTTAAGGCGAGCCAGCGTAGATCGGACGGTTTAGGTTAATCAAGTCCATTTCATAACGACCGTCCGATTAGAAATTAGGATAATTTGAAAATATTTTAAATCAAAAAAATCAAATTCAATCGAAATGGTGTCGCATAGGTTAATGAGTAGGCGACGTCGTTTAGGATAGTAAGATTGAACGGCTCAGATCAAGTCTCAGGTTATAATCCTGGCCGTAGATTTCAATAGGACAATCGGACGGCCCTGGTCGAGTCTTCGCTTAATCTAGACCATAGGTTTCAGTAATCAGATCCGATGTTCGTGGATTAGCCACGTGGCTCAATGAGGACCGTCGGATCGAGTCCGATTAATCTGAAAATAAAAAATGGCAAAAACGGTGTCGTTTTGGCATAGTGGTCTCGCGAGTCTGGGTCTGGGTCGGGTCGACCCGGTCCGAATAATATTTTTATAAAAAAAATCAGAAAATGGTTTTAAAAAATAAAAAAAAAATTCTAGAAAATTCAAAAAATGTTAGAAAATCACAGAAAATCCCAAAAGAATAGGAAAATTGTAGGAAAATCCTAGATATTCTAGAAACCCCCAAAAATTGAGGATTGATCACAGATAACTGGTCAACCCTATTTTTGGGGTTTCTTATCCATTCTTCCGAGAATTGACGATATTACCCTTTAGGGGTAAGTCGCCTCAGTTGTGTATGCGAGATAAGATCGATAATGCCAAGGTAAGAATTAGGGTCGATTAGACGATCAATTCTTAGGCTTAGGTTTTCGAGTCCCGTCCTTTTTTCTCAAAATGACGATTTTGCCCCCAATGGGAAAATTGTCTTTCTTGTTCCAATCAAATCCTGAAAATTGTTCAAAGTTGGGGTTTGGATCAGGTGGGTGACCAACCCTAATATTTGAGATTTTCAGTTCTCATTTTTTGTCCAAAATGACGACGTTACCTCTCTAAGGGTAAAATCACTTTCAAATTCCAGAAAAATCCTGGAAATTCCCGAAAAATAGGAAATGAAAGGATTTGATCACCAATCCCATTTCTACCCTATTTTGACTGCATCTTTCATCTGAAATGACATTTTTGCCTTTTTATGGCAAATTGTCCCCAAATTTCTCAAAATTACGATTCCGCCCCTCATGGGCGAATCATGTCCAAATCACTCCTAGGCCTTGACTGATACTTCTCTAGGCTAATAGGGCCTCATTAGGGACGCCATGATGATTTCATGTGTTTTATCCGCATGTATTGGATCCTTGATTTGCGCATTTATTTCTATTGATTGTGAGTGATAGGGTAGTCATTCCCATTTGCATGAACTCCTAGATTTAGGATCCGTACCCCATTCGTCTGCATGAATCTTAAGGTCAGATAAACCGTTCAACTTAGGTACCGAAAGGGCGTCGACTCTGACAGTCGACGTAACTAGGTCCCCGATCCCACTTCTCTGGTTTCCGCAGAATCGAATAGATCGGTCCCAACTATTCGATAGGGTTTCCAATCGTACCCTCCATGAAACGATTGGTGGCGACTCCTTGGCATGTACACATGTCACCAGACCACTCCAAAGGTCGACCACGTATATCTAGCCGTTGCGATTTGGGTAATGGACCATGGGAGAAGCCCGCGTCCGATCAAGCGACGATCGGGCGGCCCATTGGCCCCCTCCGACAGTCCTCCCTCGAGGAGAGGGTCGCGACAATGACGCCTCAGATCGTCACATTGACAAACCTGCGTTAAACCCATCAGGTTTCCTATACCATTCCGGCTTTGTGCCGACACATATAAAATCTCGTCACGCGTCTCGACGCATCAGGACACCAGGAGTTCTCAAGCATGCTAAGTTTCATTTCAACACAAGACTTCATGATCGAATGTAAGCCCATGCAATGGCTACGTGTCTATGGCATGCGAGGCAATTAAATTCATTACTTTAAAGTGGCATTGACACAAGGCAAGAGCATCTAGCAAGCATTCGAGCAACCATCGACACACCATGATGAACATCGAACAATCACACGATAACTCATAACAATTTCAACCAATTCGAAGCCAATTCATCCAGTCGAGGCCTATTGTGACATTCTGAAATTTTCACCCACAAGGCTCGAGGCATAGAATGTGATCTCGGAATTGGTAAATGGAGATGAAGAATTTATAACAATCAATCTGGAATAGACGACGCCTAATCAAGAATGAAATTTGGCAGAAAAATGGATTTTCGGACGAAAGGCGAGAAAAGACCATTTTGCCCCTAGTGAGTTAACATTGCCTTAATAAGTGAAGGAGGACATTTTGGTCATTGACCACCCCCTTGGGTACCGAAAATTAGGAGTAATTTTGGCCATTGGATGAAAAATTGATTGACAAGAGGACATGTGTCTATAGTTGGAGCATTAGCATTAAATATCCCACTTTTAACCTACCATTCTTCCATGTTGACCAAGCAAGTGGAGTATAGCTTCTTCTTTTGTCCCCTTCAGCTTCTTTCACGATACCACCCCCTCCCTCATCAAGTTTTCTTCGTTTTTCTTCAAGAACCAGAGCAGCTCCTGCACGATCAGCACTGATCGCTGGTTTCGTCCACCACGAGCAGCCCTTTCGGCCGCCACCTTGCCTCGCGCCGACCACCCACCTAACCCTCAGCCTCTTGCCAACAACCTCCAAGTGGAAGTTCGGCCATTGGACGCCGATGGAGCTCCGGCCAAGCGTTTCCCCGAAAGCCGACAGATTTCGACGCAGCAGAGGGTAAGTCGTCGTTTGGTCTCCATAAGACTTTGTTTTGCTTCAAATTTTCAGCAAGAGTTTGTAGGCACGTAGTACACTTGTATTCTGAGCTGAGGTAACAAGTTGGTCTGAAATTGGTGGAGTTTTGATGTCGAAACGGCGTTGTCTCCTTTGAGCAGAATCTGACCGGCAGCAGGCTTGAAGAAACCAGAGTTGTTCGTGAACTTTCGGACATCGTTTCGCTCCAAAATCTTCGGTGAGGCTCTATAAATGGTAGATTAAGATGCAATTAAGAGAGATTTATGATAAATTGAAGCTTATGGATGATTAGTGAGCTGTTTAGTGTGGGATTAAACTGAACCGATTCTCCCCTGTTCCAATTCTGAGTAAACCGGTTCTGTTTGGGGTTTTTCTTGGTGTCGCCATGCTTCTAATTGATCGTCAAGGCATACTAGGATATTAATTATGGTGTTAATGGAAAGTATGTGAATTGGATTGAAGTTTAGAAGTGAAATTAAGGGCTGATGGAAGTAAAAACGCGTGATGCCGCCTAATCTGTCTCGGGCGCGCACCAAATTTGAAATGAGTCGTCCGATGTCCGAATTGAGCTTCGTTTTCGCCCACACGTCCATAAGACATTGAAGTTTAAGATTCTGAAAGCTGACTTCATAAAATGTCAAAGGATCAATGTCAGTTTATTTATGAATGAAGCTGGACGTGGAGCCTAAATAGGACAGTTTTGGGTGGAATTATATTTTTGATGATTTGCCTTGATAGAACGGCTATTGGTATGTTTAGGGCCATTGAATCGGCGCTATGAGGACATGAGGATAAGGGGTTGTGTGTGCTATTGAAGTATTGGCACGATGGAAGTGAGAAATGACTAAGTTTCGATGTGGTTTCCTAGGTGCGCCGTGGATGCCCTGTTCGACCTTGAAATTTGCTGATCTTGGAGAAGCATGGTGATTGGAGGTTTCTATTTAAATGAAGAGGTGAGTGACCCCTAACCTTTTATTAGGACATTTGGTCGCGACTGAATGGATTCTTTGAGGAATCGCTGAGTTGATTGATATTCTTTTTTGGTGCTTAGTTGAGTGGGAGCCGAATGGTCCCGTTGAAGCATAGACCATGAGTGCTTGATGGCTATGGAATTCTTGGTCCCATGATTGAATTAACGACGTGCTCGTCGTGGCCCCTTATTTGTTTGGATGGTTGCCTTGTGCTCGAATCTTAAATCGTGTTTGTGATAAAGTACGTTTGTTTTTGGAAAACCTTGAGTTATGTTCTAATGCCTATAATTCCTCATGAGGAAATATGATATACCCTGATGCGATGTAATCGCAGGGTTGAGAAATATGAAACATACCCTGAGGCGAACTAATCGCGGGGTTGAGGAACGAGATACACCCTGAGACGATATAATTGCGAGGTCGAGAAATGAAATGCACCCTGAGGCGATCTAATCGCGGGGTTGAAGAATGAGACACACCCTGAGGCGATGTGATCACGGGGTTGTGGTCGAAAGTCCATCCTGAAGCGTTTGAACGCGGGATAAGAATTTTACCTGTGGACACGAGCTTGATGATAAGCTGCTAAACCTGATGCGTCTGAAGGCGGATTTATTGATCGGGATAATCTGAGGCGTCTAAACACGGGCTAGTCTCTAGAAATGTGAAGTGAAGTAAAATCTCCTTATGATTCTTATGTTATTATGAATTTTCTGATACTAGTATGGAAGCTTGGTTACTTAATGCCATGTTTACATTTGATTGAGATTCTCGTTTTAGCATGACTCGATGCCTTGAGAAAATGCATTGCCTTGTTTCAACTAATGATTGCATGTTGCTGTAAATATTTTGGTTCGGAGGAACGATTGGCCTAATTTAGGGTTAGGATAGCTCGTTGAAATTTATATCTCACCCCAATGGGGGCTTAACTTTTTCAGGTTCCAGGCGAAGGAAGCCCGATTTGGATAAAGATGTGGCTGGTGGAGGAAAATAGGTGATCAAATGTATCTAAGACATTGGATGATCATTAGAGATTGTATATAATGAGGTGTATGTAGAAGTCAAATCTTTAGTTTTGATCATCCATGAGAACTGAAGTGTACTATTTCTCTATCCTAAGTCATCTTGACTTTGATTGAGCACGGAGTAGCCTCTTGCTTCCGCAGACATACGATTGTTTTGTTGAGGGCCGAACGATCCTGGATGTCGCAGTTTGTTTTTGGCCAGTGGGATGTTCGCGGCTTGTCGGGTTCGGGGCGTGACACCTATCATCCTCACCAAGGCTTAGAGACTCCTTACCTTAAGCTTAAATCAACAAAAATCCTCCTCCAGGTACTTCAAAGGTTCGGCTCTAAAGAGTCCAAAACTGGGCAACCGTATACCTATTAGAATTTCAGCCATTTCGTCAATTTTTGTTCGTCCAGTCATCAAATCACTAAGCATAAACCTTATTGACATATCAATTGATATCCCCTTAAGCCTCAACGATAAATTTAGAGTCCGATAATACCCCAAACAGCCTCTGAGATTACGGCATGCACAGAATCGAAACAGAGCATTTTCGGTTCTATGTAGTGCCCAACTAATCGATCCGTAAACTACTCTTAAACCCCAATTTATCCACTAGTCTACTTGCTAACATAAAGTTCTAGGTGTTGGGAAGCCTCATCGGAAATTTGAGGGCAAGGCGACACCGAATAGTCCACGGACGGCGTCGATTCCTCCAAGTCCTCTACCGGACAGATTCTGTCCTCCAAACACATTACCCATTTGGTATCAAAATTCCATCAAACTCAGTCCAATTTTTCACCACAACTCAGTATACACGAGCTCTAGGTGTCTACAAAATTTGGCCATAAGATTGAAGCGAAAAGAAGTCCTACGGAGCTCAAACAGCAGCCTACCTCCAACTGCGATGGATTCCGTCAACTCGTGGGGAAAAGGCTGAACGGGGCTCTTCCGGTGACCAAATGTCACGCTTCGAGTTGGAGCTGGTCGGCAAGAGGATGAAGAAGATGATGGTGGCTGGCTCGACGGTTGGAGGTTGCCGGCGGGGGTGGACGAGCTACGCGAAAGAGGGGAGTTGGTCTGGTCGGGCGGCTGATTCTCGGCCGAGTAAAAGGAAAGAAGAAAAGAAGAAGAAAATGGCCACGTGAGAAGGTCTTCGGCTAAGGAAGAAGAAGGGAAGTCCACTCCAAATGTTGATGGTCAACCAAGAAGAATAGTAGGTTAGAAGTGGCTTAATAAATGCCAATTGGACATCCCTTGACACTTGTCCACAAGTCAATCAATTGCTCATCCAAGGGCTGTCACTCTTCCTCATTTTCGGCAGCCAAGGGAGGGTGATGAATGTCCACAAAGTCCTTGTCATACTCAGGTACCTACGGTATACTCGAAATCAAGGCATGTACTATACCAGGTATCCATCTGTATGAGAAGCATACAGTGATGCAAACTGGATATCTGATATAAAAGACTCAAAATCTACTAGTGGATATGTTTTCACACCGGCAGGTGCGATTGTATCTTGAAAATCCTGTAAACAAACTGTTATAGCCAGATCTACAATGAAATCCGAGTTTATAGCTTTGGATAAATGTGGTGAAGAGGCTGAATGGCTACGCCATTTCCTAGAGGATATTTCAAAATGGAAAAAACATGTGCCACCAATCTGTATACATTGCGATAGTCAATCTGCGATTAAAAGAGCACAGAGTAACATGTATAATGGTAAGTCTAGACATATACGTCGTAGACACAATACCATTAGACAACTACTCTCAACTGGAATTATCTCTATTAACTACGTAAAGTCAAAGGATAATATTGCGGATCCGCTAACCAAAGGGTTAAATAGAGAGTTAGTTGAAAAGTCAACAATAGGAATGGGACTGAAGCCCATTACAGAAAAGTTGGTATAAAGGAAAACCCAACCTAGCTGACTGGAGATTCCAAGATCTAGGTTCAAAGGGACAACCTAATTATATGAACTAAATGATATCACTATGGAGTCTATCCCTCAAACCATTCCTATAAAAGAAATAGTGATTTGATATCCCTCACATATGTGAAGAAAAATCAATTATTGTGGGGGTTTATCAGGAAAAGGATAGCAATTATGCTTTAATGATTCTTAAGTGGAGTAAATCAATTACTCAAGATTAAGTAATCACCCATGTGAGAGAGAAGTGGGGCCGCTTCAAAGGAAAATTATCGAGGACTGAATTCTTTAGAAACTCTTGCAGAACCAGGACGATGTTCAGGGCCAAAACGAACATACTCATGAGAACTGGATAAATGTTTAGATGATTCATGTGTGAAGTGTATGGGTCATTTACTAAGAAAACAGGACAGTTCAAGAACATCATGTCTACTGGACAGCTAGTAAATTAAATATACTTTCACAATGGAAGGTTCAAAGGGTGATACCTACTATCCTATGCAGGTTTCATTTGTTGAACACTATCACAGAGTCAAAACCAAAATAATTTTCATTCATGTGGAGGATTGTTGGAAAATATAAGATATTTTGATGGGTGAGTGAATGAGGAATTATTTCTCAAAGAACACCGTTGAGTTGGAAGTGGGAAGTGACAAAGCACTAGTCCCACATAGGAAAGGAAGAAGGCCTTAAAGTGCTTTATATATGGTTACACTCCTTTTGAGTGGTAACTATTGTAACAAGTACTATGCATCGCGCGCACGCGCAGGGGGGTGCAAATCCCGGACCTCAACGGAGGCCCAACAAGTTGAAACTTGGGCGCGAGCGCATGACCTGCGTACGCGAATACAGGACCGAAAAGTGGGCCTCGCGACAAGCCCATTTTTGCCTTCTGTTTTAATTTTTTCCAACTCAAGCTGTTAACCATTCTTAAGTTATTTACCGGTGTGTTAATGGTATTAACTAAGTAACGGCTGTTATAATTCTGTGGTTACAGAATTAAATACATAACGGCTCTAAACGGCGAAATTATTTAGCTGTTATTCTTTATTTTCGTAATGCCCCGCTTAGCCTATAAATAGGTGGCTTCCCATTCTGTTTCAAAAATACAAAGACACAGGAACTACGGCTGCGAAAATCACTTTTCCCTCTTTTGAATTATCTGCATTTGCATTGTTTTCGATAGTGTTCTCGTGTTGTTCAAGTTCGTCGGAAGCTTTGGAGTGATGTACTATCGCTGCTTAACCGTTGTATCCTGGGATACAGACGTTCACAAAACCTCAAAGCACGTACTGGAGGGGATGAATCTGTTTTAAGGAAACTGTGTCGGACACAGACCTCGGTATTCTTTATTAATTCAATTACTTTTTATACTGTTGCATTTCCGTGCAGATTTTGTTTTTTTGAAGGTTGAGCTTTTATCCTCATGAAGGGTTAGATTCACAGCTTTTGACGAGTTCAGATTCAGTGCTTCTGAAGCTGCTTCTAGAGGTTCAGAAGGAACTGCTTCTGACGTGTTCAGAAGGAACTGCTTCTGACCGGGTTCAGAAGGAACTGCTTCTGACCGGGTCCAGAAGGAACTGCTTTTGACGGGTGCATCTGAGTTGCATCTTACGAGTTTTGAACAGTGCATCTGAAGGTTCAATTTTTCTACTTCTGACCTGCTTCTGACCTGCATCTGATGGTTCAATTTTTCTGCTTCTGACCTGCATCTGATGGTTCAATTTTTCTGCTTCTGACCTGCACATGATAGTTCAGTCTTTACTGCTTCTGACCTGCATCTGATGGTTCAGTCTTTTCTGCTTCTCACTTGCTTCCGACCTCCTTATGAAGGCTCAGATTCTGTGCTTCTGTCAACTTAGTGTTTTCATATTTGAGGCAGTTTGCTTACGTTTATTATTTTCATTCGAATTGTAAGTATCCTCCATATCTATAAAATAGTATTGTTCATTTTTTAACACTGTTTATTCCAACAATTTTCTCTACGTACTACGCATTTACTAATTTTGATTTTGAATTTGTGTAAAGCTAGTGTATTTTATTTCCGTGAATGATTGGAATCCCCTCAATTTTAAACAAGACAGATCGAAACATCATTGACATGTGAGTCAATCACGCAATTCAAGTAATCTTTTGGATAAATGGAATGCCACGATTTGAAAAGCCACGAGTCAAGGACGCAATCAAGCATCAGAGATCGATCTATGTGCCGGGTCAAGCACAGTGTGGGGGATCCCGTGCCCCTGACATCAACGGGCTGTGCTAGCCCCCATGTAGATATGTTAAATGGATGGATGGAATCGAGTTGGGTCGGATCACAAATAGGTAGACTCAAATTTACCCATATAACCCATTTATGGCATATTTAGTGTAATGGAAATTTCTTGACTCGTACCCGACCCCGACTCATATTGTTGTGGAAATACTCCTATATTTTGATTCTGACAAAACCTTCAAAAGATATTGTTTAATGTAATGTGATGCAGGAAGAATGTGTAAGCAGCAGATTGAGTGATTCCAATTCTGTCGCACTGACGAAGGGTCAGATGGAAGTGCTTCTGACGAAGGGTCACATGGAAGTACTTCTGACGAAGGGTCAGATGGAAGTGCTTCTGACGAAGGGTCAGATGGAAGTGCTTTTGACGTAGTGTCAGATGGAAGTGCTCTTGACGATCCAAACAGTAACGGATGGATCACATCAAATCTCAGTATTACCATTCCATGCCAACTGATCAAACTTCTCATAGACGAATCTGAAGAAAGATCAGTTCCTGCATTTTACAAAACACGAAGACCCACGTATGGCAGGTTTCCGATCGAGGCAAGTGATATTCAATTATCCTGATATCCTCTCTTGTCAATCAAGGGACTTTCTATAATAGGATATCATCTTCTAAGGAAAATATCCTCGGGAATCAACTCAAACTTATCACACTTATGGAAGCTGGAGATTCAGTTGTATGGGAGACTGAATCAGAAGGGTTCAATATCTTACCCAACGGTCTACATATCTTCTGAAAATACAGTCTCGTTCAATCACGATTGATGACGTCCAATCAAGGATTGAAGAGCGATCCCTTGGCTGGAATCCAACGGCTAGTTCGGAGGCAGGGGAGTATAAAAGAAGAATAATGTTCGACCAGAGAGGAAGAGAGCGAACATCAATCCAAAGTGCAAGAATAACTTGAGTTTCATCTGAGAGAGTATTCTGAGTATTCAAAATCCTTCACTGTGAAAATCTGTGTGAGAAGGAAACAAAACACTTGAGTGATTGTAATCTTCTTGATTCTTCATAGTGAAATCCAGCCGATCGGCTGTCATCGTGGGAGAGTGGACGTAGGCTTGATCTAAGCCGAACCACTATAAATTTCGTGTGCAATATTCTCTTCTCTAAACTCTTATCTTTGTGTTTAGATTTTCTGCACATCGTTATACTGTTTTTGTTCCTAATCGTACACTGAACTTTATTCATTCCGCAAGAAATTTCAATTGTGTTCAGAATCTCCTGTTCACCCCCCCTCTAGGAGATATTGCTAGATACATCACATATTTCTAAAATATTTTCATATTTGATCCTGTCTAACAAAACCTATTTCTTTTAAATTCTTAAAAAATTACATTGCTAAAGCATTGTGGATAGTTATTGTCACACCCCAATTCTTCAGGAAAAAGGGCATGACACGGCCGTTCTTTTTAATCAAAGGACGCAGCCTCAAACAAAACCTGATATCAACATATATATATCCATATATATCTGATAACAAGGTCACATGTTCACAAAATATCAGAGCCCAACTACTATAACAAAACGATATATATACATATCGTCCACATCTAACTCAAACTCACCAACTGTATACAAACTTATCCAAAAATATAGTCCCAAAAGTCCTACAGCTAATGTACTCTTGATTCTACCTGCGACTCGTCGTAGAACTTGAAAAATAAAAGAGATAAAGGAGTGAGCGAACCATAGCTCAGTGAGAAGTACAAACTCTTCTAAGCGGATCGAAAAATTACTATGCATTCATCAAGTAAATCAAATATCAACTTACAGTAATAACAAACTATCAATGGTCTAATCCATTAATTAATCTCATCAAAACAATCTTCGATGGTCTATCCACCGAATAATCTCATACTCGCCATCCACTATGGTCACGAGTCGCTTTTAACGTCGTGACAAAGCGACCAAGTTTACCCCTCTTGATTAGGTCTACCGCCTATTTCGGCCAGCGGTTCGGCTTAATGACGTCCTGACAATATGCATACTACCCCAACCTCAGTGGGTTCTAAACATAGAGATATGAGCAGTAACCACAATATCAAATCCAGGAAAAATCACAACCATTCAGTTTCACAAACTGGATCCACAGCCTTCCACAAACATATTTCTCAAATAATCAAAAGGGCAGTAATAGCTCGATCATGTTCATGCAAGAAATAATGCTCGAAACATTTCTTTCTTTACTTTGTCAAGAAACTAAATCAGAAAACACGTACTCATCTTTAAAGACATGAGTTTTATAAACTCTTAGAAGAGAAAGTACAACTCACCTTAAAATCCGAATACCAAACTATGGTAGTTTCTCGAGTCACAAGACTTGAATTCCTAAAAAGAATAATGGAAAACAACATCAAACGTTGGAAAATTACTACGCTAGTGAACAATTGGACTAAACGACTCATAAACGTCGATAACTCGACACGTAAAGACTAAAAAGCTGCTGGTCGCACATTAGACAACCCGCACGCCAAACTTCAGAAATTTCGTTCGGGCAAATAGTAAACCCGATTTACGAACCGTCGAAGCCATTAGCTCCATAAACCCTTAAGTTTGTTTCCTGCTTTGTTCACGGCTAAACGACACCAAAATCAGGCCCCATAACACAAAAATCTCCAAAATTTGGATTTTCCAGCCTAATTTGCGAGAACTTCCTTAACTTTCTCATACGAACCCCGATTAAGGCCATCTTACTGTCCACACGAAGCTTATTCGACGTACTACAAAATTCCCAATGAGGTGCAACTTCATCCGGCAACTTAAAATTAAGGAAATCATTGTTGACACCCGATTTTTGACCATCTTTTATTTTAGTTTTTATTTCTAAAATTAATTAAAAATAGCAAAAAAAAGGTCAAAAATTACAAAATCAACTTTGGAAGCCTTAGCCTAGCCTTGGGAACCAATTTTGAACAAAAAATATTTTTTGTATTTTTTTAATATTTTTTGTTATTTATTTAATTATTAAAAATAACCAAAAAATCAGAAAAATACTATCCGTGGTCAGAAAATTACAAAAAAATATTCAGAAATTTTATTTTAATTCGCTCTTTAATATTTTCACTTTTTATTAGGGAAATTTGGCTCGATTCATGGGGTTCCTTCACAAACCTAAAACCGAAACGAGCCTAAAAAATCCCTTTCGAGTCTTTTAATTTTCAATTCTTGGTTTTCATAAGCTATGACATTGGACTCTAAACTATTGAAATGCAATTGGGTCAATTTGCCCTCCAATTTGATCAATTTTAATCAAAAGGGCTTAATTGCATAAAAATCTTTCAATTTAGTCCCCGGTTTCACAATTTTTGAAATTAAATTTCATACGGGCACACCCATTGAAATCAAACACCTCTACCCCATGTTTTACATCACGATGAATCCATTGGTGGCCTCAATTTTGACCAATTTGATCGTTTAGGGCCTCGATTAAGCAAAAATCAACTTCGGGTTTTAAGGGCCAATTGGGGTTTTCGCTAAATTCCAACCGATTGATTCACAAAAATACCCCTATTTGATAGAAAACATGTCAAGGAGTCCGATTTTGCCATCAATTGCATGAAAATAGGTCAATTTGAGGTCCAATTTGGTGAAATTGGTCGAACCGGGCCGGTCGGGTCAGATCCGACCCGACCCGGTCCGACCGGGTCTGCACTTGCAGACCCACCGTGGCTGAAATCGCGCGCCAAACACAGAGGAAGAAGGAGGACCGGCCGTGGCATTATTTTACCAAAAGAAGATGCCAAATGAAAAAAAAAGGGACGGTGGTCGAGCAGGTGGGGATTGCGCTACAAAAGCGGTCGGCCAACAGAGCTGAAAAGAGAGGAAGGGACGGGATTTTTTAAAAGAACCGACGGCCGAGCAGAAAAAATCTCCGAGCCCGTGTCGCCCTCGACCAAGCAAAACCGAAGCTGGCAGACCCTCCTCCGAGCTAAAAGACATCATGATGAAGCCCGTGTACCCGCCAGACTCGTCGGAGACCACCCAGAAACGCAAGTTGAGTCTTTGAGCTTCTTCCGGGCCTTCAATGGCATCTCACGCCGCACTCATTCGTTTTGCGACTTATTGATCTAGAATCGATCCTCGTACTTCGCTGACCGTTTTCGCTTTTGACTGTATGCCATTTCATGGCCAAAAACGACGAGTCGGCCCCCAACTCCTTCCGTTCGGCCGTGAGCTCGGGAGCTCGTTTCAGCCCAAACCGAACCTCACTGGTGATCAGGTAGGTACTCTTAATCCCCTAGTATGCTTCCCGATAGCTCGATTCATCCATGTTACGTGTAGAACGGCTATGGCGGTCTCTCGCCGGAGAATAGGTTTGGTCGGAGTTGGAGCTGGGCCAAATGAAATTCTGCTATGTCAAGGTCGATACATGTGGTAGCTCTCGTCGAGTAGGTTTGAACGCCGTTGGTTTCGCGCGTTTTGGACGTCGGAGGGCCGAGATATCGCCCTCCGACGAGGCGCCGGCGAGGGAACGCCGGCGCCGGTCTTCTTCCCCGGCGAGCTTCCGGCGGTCAACGGGTCAAAGGAATGACGTGGCACGCCACGTGGCGGCCACGTCAGCCGTGTGGGGCCGGTCGGGACGCTTCTCATGCGATCGAGGTGGACGGTCCGGATCGCGACACGTGTCGCGATCCTGTGTTTTTGAAAAATAAAAATGATTTTCGAAAATAATAAAAAAGTTTTGATCCGATGGTTAATGTCGCGCCAAGTGGCACTCTGAGGAGCGTCCGATCTGACCGAATATCGGACGCGCCATAGGAGGCCATGTGGCACGTTCTAGACCATCCGATGGTTTTTTTTTCAGAAAATCAAAAAAAATAAGAAAAACAGAAACGGCGTCGTTTTTGCTAGGGCCGGTCCGGGTCTGGGTTGTGGGTCGGGTCATCCGACCCGGTCCGAATAATTGTTATATATATTATTATTTTTAATAAAAAAATAATAAAAGAATAAAATAATAATATAATAATAATAAATCAAAAAAATAAAAAAAAATTCATAAAAATTCAAAAAAATTCAGAAAATTCAGAAAAATTCTAAAAAATTCTAGAAAATAGGAAATGGCCATATTCAACTGGTCACGACCTGTTTCGGGTCTTTTGACCCCCGGTCTTTCCAAAAATGACGGTTTTGCCCTTCTGGCAAACCGTCTTCCAAAAAAATTCTAAAAAAAAAAAATAAAATCCAAGAAAATCCCAAAAAATAGGAAATGGCCACAATCAACTGGCCAAGACTCATTTCGGGTGTTCTGAACCCCGACCCTTCTTAAATTGACGATTTCGCACTTTGGGCGAATTGTCTTCCAAAAAATTGAAGAAAAATCAAGAAATTCCAAAAAATTCTCAAAATTGGGAAATGACCACAATCAACTGGCCATGGAATATTTTGGGTAATTCGGTATCCAAATCTTCCAAAAATTGACGATTTTGCCCTTCGGGCTAATCGTCCCCAAATCTTCCCATTTTATCCCTAGTCTGAAATCACCCCTTCCTTAAGCCCTTATGGCTATACTAGGAGGCCATGTGATGTGAATTGATGTGATTTATTTATGCACTTGATTGCGCGTTCATTAAAATTGATTGCGATTGATAGGAATAGTCTTCCAATCTGCATGAAATCCTGAATCAAACCTACCCCACCCAAAATTGCGCCTGCATGAATTCTTAGCTAGGAAAATCACTCGCGTTAGGTACCGAAAGGGCGTTGGTAATAACACCAGCGTAACCAAGTCCCCGAACCCAAAATCTCTGGTTCCGCAGAACTGATCGATCTCTCCCAATCGGTCAGTAAGGTTTCCGGTCTACCCTCCAAGAAAGACCGGTGGCGACTCCAAATGCATGCACAAGTTGCACATGCCACCACGACCACACTGAAGGTCGAAAGCGATCGAATCTTATCGTCGAACCCATTAAATGAAAACTCCCGCCGCGATTTGGTATGGGCTTGGGAGGGCCCGCACCGATCTAAAGCCCGCGATCCGCACTCCGGTGCAGTGGAAAGGCCCGCGATCGGTAATCCATTAGCCGCGTCCGCTTCCGGACGGGTCGCGACAGCTGGCGACTCCGCTGGGGAAGTGTTCTAAAGCCTATGGTTCTAGACCTCAAGTGGACTTAGGCCGTAATTAAAACGCTGAGTGATTTTTCTAACCCTGCAGGCGCTCTTGAAAGTGAGGTAAGTCCGCTTACGATAGGTGTTATATGTTTTGCAGATTGGAGAAATAAGGGGTGTAGTCCGTGATTAACATTGTCTTATGCAGGTTGGCGTAGGAATGTATGTTGTGTGGATGATTCGAAGCGCTGATTGATAAACTGTTGTGCATGACTTGCATCGTGATGATCACGACACATGGACACACACAACCGCGCCTAAAACCCCGGGCGCCGCCTTTAGGAACACAATAGAAGGAATTGAAAATGGAATCTCCGTGAGGAAAAACACGGGGTAATCCACTTTTCAATTCCGCTCACGTCGAACTATGGATCGAGTCCCAATGCAACGATAGCTGTGCAATGGAATCGGCTCTTCCCAGAACTCGAGGTGGGAACCTTAACCTTAGGTGCCAAACCCTCTGATTTTTAGAAGTTTACCATCACTTGTTTCATGCGCATGTCTTTGGGCGGTTGGTATACCTAAAACCGCACATAAGTCGACGAGTTGGGTTGGTAAGACTCTCCATACCTCGAATCTATTACAGTTCATGTAAATATAGGCATTTCATTCATTGCATTCTGGTGATTAGATTAAATGCCATTTCAAGGATAGATGTGTGTGTTTTTCCCAAACGTCCTTGATAGAAGACGAAGAGGATGATATCCCATGACAAGCACCGAGTGAACAACAAAGGAGCCTACTATGGACATTATCGAGATATCGTCCAATAAAGATGACGAGTTGGGGCAAGTGATCCGGAAGTCACAGATCGAACTTGGGGCATCCTTAAACGTTAGGATCACATTCCTTTGTTTCATTTTCCATTACTAGTCCTCTTGTATAGGGTTTATTTTTATCGAGGCTTTCTCTATCTCACCCCTTAAAGTGATTGTATTAGGGATTTATTGGTGTATACATTTAGATGGAACTTGGTTGTATTTCTTTTGACAGGTCATAGGAATGTGATAGTGGCATTTTCTCTAATCATCCGAATACTCCCAAGTCAAGTTTATAATTCCTTTAGAGGAAATTAAAATTGGAAATCTTGCACGACCTTTTTGGTCGTATAGGGTAATCCAACCCCAATTTCGCTAGAAGGAATTATACACTTGAATTGGTCCATGCATGTTTTACGTCGCTGGTAATCCACGATAATTGATCGAGAATATCGGCGTTGTTTTGAATTTAATGACGAGATAGACGTCCAAATTACTCTCGTTCTTAACAAAACGGCCTTGATTTGGATGTCGTATCTTCAATTAAATTTAAAATACGTTATTATGCCTCGTACTTTTGAGTAATTCGTTCCTCTCGAAATTGATCAAAAGCAATTATTGTGAATTACATTCCTTTCAATAGTATGCTTTCTTTCGAAGAATATTGATAAAAAACTTTTCGCGCAAGATTAAAACCCTTGTAAAAGTTCTTGTCCTTATTAATCATGGGTAAGCATAAGATTGAAAGGGGTTTTTGCTTTCTTTTTCAAATTATTCCTTCTGATTCTGTCTTTTCATTTGCAGGTAAAAAATAGGTAACAGAGAGAAATCTTTTCCTGGATAAGTCTGAGGCTATTCTTTCATCTGATCATGAGCGAGTTATAAAATCCATATTTGCTCGACTTATTGATATTATGGTTCGGCTCACCTAAGTTGAAGATGTTTGAACGCTCGAAGAAAGGAACCATGCAGAAGTTAAAACACACACGAGAACTTTCATTTATTTTGCTCAGCGGAGGGTTTTCAGAAGCAGGTCATACAATTCGGGGTGGAAAAGTAAAGCCAAAGTGAGCCCTAATTAACGACACAAAGGAACCCAACTGACCCTCCATGTTGTTAATGTTATGCCCGTACTCACGACTCCGCATGTCCTGGTCCGCGAGCTTGAGGAAAAGGTTTCTGCATTCTCCCTTAACCTCAGTGACCTTGACCTCGTGTTCTTCGGTGATTATTTCCAAGTCCCGAACTAATCCATTCCCGTGAGCTATGTCTGCGGTTATTTTGTCGAGCCGTTCTTCCTGCCAGTCGCTTTGCAGCCTCAATAGGACATTGTGGCGGTCGTGCTCGCCAGCGGTCAGGGATAGGGCCAATTGATCCACCAGTTTTCTCCTCTCGCAAAGCAACGTCGCGACCCTCTCATTGGCAAACTCGACGGCCTTTTTGTGACTATCGGCCAAATAGTTGGTCAGCACCAAATGATCAGACCGATCCTGGTAACGAGCCCGCAAGACGCGAGCCACGAGAACCTCCCGATCAGCAACACGGTAGGCCTCTAAGGAGTGTGCAAAGAGGGTCGGGAAAGTTCTATATTCCCTCCCCAGCGTAGTACCTTCGAGGGAAGTGGTATCTAAGTCCTCGAGCAGGACACGGATTTCATCCGCGGTTGCAGAATGATCGGTTATGTGCGCATAACCGCGACCCAGTAGGTTATAAAGCTTTTCCCACTGGGCCAAGACATCAGTTGAAAAAGTGCGTACGGGAGAGGAGGCCATTTGCGTTGGGTTGGCTTGAGAATAAGACGAGTTTAACAGAGAGATTAGAAGGAAGAAGCTGATTATGCGAAAACGTTAACCTTCCATACACTAATTCCTCATTTTATAGCAACTCGAGGATGATGAAGGGTCTCAGTAATAATGCTGGTGGAGCCCAGTTAGGGAGTAAAGCAGGAGGTCCCCTCACGAGAACCATTGGATTCGTTTCGGTCCGCGATTTTCGGCTCATCAATTAAAAGATGTAAAAGATTTGTCGGGATCACCATTATTAGAGTTAGGTGGGAGGAAAGCGCAACTATCGAAGAGAGCCCTAACAGGGTTTGGCAGTCCCATCACATTGAAAAGCTAAGCGAGAAATTCAAGGTCTTGAGGGGGAACGTTTGCCTAATGATGCTTGAAGAGCGTCTCCTGAACATGCAAAGTCACTCGAAGAAAACTTTATAGGGAGTGAGCATACAGGAAAGAGTAGAGATCTGAGTGGGCAAGAACCAATCAAACATTTCTCAATCCAACATATTTAAGAGATTACTGTCAGCTGCTAGAGGCGACTAACTCAAAAATCTCAGAAATTGAACCACAGAGGGATCTCGAAGATTCCAAGATCAAGTCTAACGCCAAAACCATGGAGCCCAACACTTCTGGCAACGGAAATCAAGATCACGGCGACGACGACAACGACATCCACAATGCTCAACTCGGGAAAAGAAGACGTCCTCACCAATACTCTCAGGAGGAAACCCAAATGCTGGAAACCCTTTTCAGTAAAAGCCATTACATGAAAAAGAAGTGGAGAATTGAATTGAGTCGGGAGTTGGGGATTAATCAGTCGAGGATCCAGTTTTGGTTTCAAAATAGGAGATCCAAATCGAGGGCTCAACGCAAACGTCAGGTGGTCGAGATTTTAAAGGAAGAAAACCAAAAGCTGCGAACAGAAAACATGAGGTATGAAAAAGCTCTCAATATTACCGTTTGCCCTCATTGCGATAACCTCGTCGCCCTCGGTAAGATATTCCCCGATAAGCCTCACGCGATGATTGAAGACGTTCATTTACCACCCTACTCCCTCGGGGCATCTCCTGCTCAACCAGATTTTGCCGGAGTCACGCATGAGCAGGATGATCCTACGAAGATGATACAAATGCCTCCTGGGGGATGGGATTTGCATCGCTTTGATTGGAGTTATAGTTTCAAGGAGCTGGATGTTACCGCCGACCAGCTCAAAGCATATCAGCCTCATGCACAACAATTTTCGATAGGGTCGGGTCCTGCTGGAGATGAGTTAATCAGTCGTCAAGCCATCGATGCACTTTTGGGCCACGATAAGAGGAGGTTCGCTTGGCCCCCTGAACTGCATTCCAGATTCCTAGACGTGGTTCACCAAATGGGGATCGACTCAGCAACTCCGACGCGCATATTTAAGGCCATGAATGTACCGGGGCTTAGTAAGGAGCTGGTCAGGAATCACCTTGCTGCCTACAGAAAGCTATTAAAACAACGTCGAGCGGAGCTAAACCGGGAGGAATCCGTCTCGAGCTCAAAAGCTAGGAGGGACCGCCATTGTAATGCTCAGGCATCAAGAGATACCCGGCCAAATCTAAGCATCAATCAAGCTAGCAACCCGACCACCGGCAAACTGAAATCTGATCAGAATGTCCTCCCGGGCCATTTCAACATTTCTCAAGAGCGCGTGTCACAAGTACAGCGAGTGCAAACTCCTCCATTTGAGCAGCAGTCGGCTGGTGCTCTGCCTGCCGCGGGTCAACCCACGACAGACGATTTCTTCTATGAGGGGCTCGATGCCTTGTTCAATCAGTGGGAAGCTGGCATGCTTGGACAGCCATGATCTAGCACCTGACTCGGGGCACGATGGGTCGGTCACTACGAACACCCATAGAAAGAAGAACATGTTCACGAGTAGATCACTCATTTTATCGTTGTAAAGTTCCTACGGGAACATTTTTCTTTAATGACTATAGTTAAACCAACGCTATCGACGAACATCGTCATGCTCAGTTGTGATGATCCCTTGTTAGATTAAGTCTGAAACCAGAGACGGTCTTTAAAATTTTGAGTGACCACGAACTCATTCCTCACCAAGCGCCCGGGATGCTGAAATGAAGAGTAACAGCATGCACAGGGAAAATGCCACTTTCGTCTGAACGATGAAAAGGGGTTGAGAGAAGATCATAGCGTTAATTCCCATGGAGCTAAATGAATTAAACGGAGTCATTAATTGCGGGCCCACCGCTGCTCCCCACGTTCTCGGGCCTAGCAAATCATAAAAGGCGCCGAAAGATTGTAGACCCACCACTTTGAAGACTGAACTAGGGGACGAGCGCAATACTCGATGAAACCGAATCAATGCAAAAGAGTTTGTGATCCTATCACGAGGAAAAAGAAAGGGGAATACAGACGGTGAGTAATTACAGGGTCTCGGGAGGAGCGCTTACTTGCTGGTCTTCATATGCAGCCTGAAGGATGGTTCTAGGACACGCACAATCACTTGAGAAAATTTCTAGAGTGAGCAAACACGTAAGAGCGAATAGAGAAAGCTGAGTGAACTAGATCAGCCCGAGATACTTCGATCCATCATGTTTAAAAGCTATTCCCATCTGCTAGAAACACCCGACCTGGACATTTCTGAGCACGAACTGCTGGGAGACTTTGAAGATCCTAGAGCTGAATCCTGCCCGAAGGCCGTGGAGACTGACTCCTCCAGCGATGAAATTCTAGGTTTCAGCTACGAAGAAGGAATATACAATGATGACCGGAGTCGGAAAAGGAAGCAACTACAACGCCACACTCCAGGCCAAATCCGAGAGCTCGAAGCTTTCTTCAATGAATGCCCCACTCCAAGCAGACAACAGAAAATGGAGTTGAGCAGAAAAATAGGATTGGAGCTTTCGAAGGTCAAGTTTTGGTTCGCCAACAAACGAACCCGGGTGAAACAGCAATACGCAGACCATGAGTTACTGGTCCTGAAGGAGGAGAATGAGAAGCTTCAAGCTGAAGGCGCGAGATATAAGGAAGCTCTGACCAAGGCCACCTGCCTTAATTGTGGTAATCCTGTTGTCCTCGGCGAGGTATTCCTCGATGAACCGTCCCTGTTGACGGATAACGCTCAGCTGTTACCGTATTCTCCACAGCATTTTCCGACACAGCCAGATATCGCCGGAGATCTGCATGAGCAAGTCAACACCATAGGATCAACACCAACATCCTCTGAGAAATGGGATATGAATCATCACAGGGGGAGTTCTCTCAATGACGAACTCGCCGTCGCAGCCAGCCAATCCAAAGTCGGTGAGTCCCTCCCTGGACAACTTTTGAAACGACTAGATCCCGTAGAGAATAGCTACCGAAGTATTGACGATATTTTGGGTGATAAGAGAACAAGGTTTTACTGGACCTATGAACTTCACACCAAATTTGTTGATGCAATTCGAGAGCTGGGAGTTGATTCGGCTAGCCCACTACGCATACTCGAGATTATGAATGTGCCGGGGCTCTCTAGAATTAACGTCGAGTCTCACCTCAAGTACTATAGGAGATTGCTAAGGGATGGGAGGATAGCGTTAAACCATCATAAAGCCAGTTGGAGCTCAAGTGCCGAGCAGAGTTACAACCACGATGATTGGAGAGTCGAGAGCACCCAACCGTGTTTCAGCAATGACGGGACCAGCAGTCGTGTCAGCGACTCCTCTAACCCAAATCAGAATGCTCCGCCGAGCTATCTCAATACTCCTCAAGAGTATATACCGCAGTTCCAGCACATATAAATGCTGTCCTTGAAGCGGATCTGGCATTGGTAGAGAGTGCACATATAAACCTGCCGGTCATTGGAGGAAGTTCCAATTCGAGGGGTCAAATTGCTCATGACGAGAGCAAAGAGAGGAATCCCTCGCCTGCAGTCGACGACACCCAATCGGGGCACCAAGGGCTAGAAGGAACATGTGATTTCCTTGATGAGGAGCTGGACACTTGGATCAATACTCTTCAGGAATGTATGTCTCAACCCCAACAGGGCAGTGATGAAGGTTCCAGCTCAAAGACTCCAGTCCCTCACAACGAAGGCAATGAAAGAAATCTGCCCCCAACAATCGTTGATACCCAACTTGAACATCAATGGCTCGAAGACCCGAGCAATTTCCTTGGCGATGAGTTCAATCTTTGGCTCGATCAATTTGGAGCCGGAGGACCATCGCAGTGGTGACGCAAGGCCGGTGATCAAACATCTGATGCAAGGCATGGCTACTCGATGAAAAATTCTTAGAGAGAAGGGGTTGAATACTCCTATTGAATATGTTGTTGTTGATCGCACTGTAAGGTTCCTACGGGAACATCTTTCATTAATATCTAGAACTAATTGCGCGGAGTGTCAACATCACCCTTTGAGCATCTTCAAGCCGAGGGCCGTGGATTAATCGCTTAATCCGTGGAGCAAGTTCCATGAACAATGACTATCACCCGCGGAGCATAATGGGATCCACCACTTCAATACGAAATACGTTTGGCCGCGAAGCCACCCATTTGGTAAAACGATGTATCGTCCCTAAACGATCTTCAATCGCATATCGAAATGATGTCTCCTTTCTTTCCCTTCTCAGGTGATAAACATGGATAAATCACTCAAGGAGCCATCTGTTCAAATAACAGAACAGACGTTGCCCAACCGGGGGCAGCTGAACCATTGATGTTGCAAATATTCCAAGCATGGATAGGCGGATTTGATAGATGTTGTTCATATCAATACGCAACATCAGAACGGGATGAGAACCAAGAGTAAAGTTGTATCGTTCCAATTTGTCTTGAATTTGAGAATGTGAATTGATACTCGTTATTTATCCTTGACAGGGGAATCGCCTTACAGACGAACAGGTTTTTACATCCCACATACTACCTGTTAGGGTACATGAGGGTAGGATGTATCGTTTCGATTTTCGAAAAATTCGTGAACATACAATGATATGCTTCTTTTACATTTTCAGGGATCTCCAGCCACGGTGGACAGGTAGGTATCCCTTTCCCCCAATCCATTGAAGATGTTAAACCAAAAAGACAGAGAGAAAAAGAAAAAGCTTTCAAAATCTGATGTCTAGAAAAGACATGGAATTCTAACTTCATTGGCATTCATGTTTTGAAACATGAGGTTGTCTGAACACGCATTGTGCACCATAAAATCCCCTTGACGGGTAAAATTTTTGAGAAAACGAAGGATATTTTTCCAATCAAAAGTTGTTCAAAACTCTCAAAAGGATGTTTCCTCAAAGGAGAGGCAAGCTCAAATCCAAACACATTCTACATACACTTGAGAGATGAGTGGAGCGAATCAAATAGTAAAATCTGGACCTACGGAGGTAGGGACCATTCGCAGCGATTACATGGATTGGGACGATGGAGGCATTCGTTTCATATCATAAACACTACAGGTGACCGTTGACAACCCATTTGAACGGCGATTTTCATTCTTAACCCTGTCAAGAACCACCCCACACCGGGGCAAAAAGGAAGTAAGTCCAGCAGCATCAGGAGAAAATGGTTAGAAATTTTCTTGCTCGGACTAACATTAATCTTTGTGTGTTGTTTATATGGTAATCCAAGTGCCATAGGATGACGAGAAGCATTCATTCTCTATCCCACACACCATATCCTTTGCACAGCCAAGTTGAGCCTGCGAATTCATTTCATAAACCCCTGTTGGTGATCATGGGATGATTCAAGATAGAAACTGCATCACTCCAAGAACGGAAGAAATCAAGAGATGGGATTTATAGAAAAATTTCATATCGGCGTTTAAATGTGCTATGATTCAAGTTGTATATCTAGCACAATTTTCTGAACATCGTAGTTCCAAAGGAAAAGAAAAGGCGGGATTTCAACAAAGAAAAATCCCCAGCATCAAGAAAAAGCAAAGTGCCTGGTAAAAGCAAGGCCGATGCTCGTGAAAACTGTTTGATTGATCCCCAATAAAGCCTAGTTGGGAAGAGAGAAAAAACCATAAAGGAGTCAGATCAAGAAGACTGCTCCCCAAATGATGTCAGCCGTGGTGCAAAAACACGGACAGAATTGTCAATCTCTTAATACCACAAGAGACGTTCTCTAAAGGACTTGTGCACACCTCAAAAGCGGTTGCACACCTCAAAAATGGAAGATGCAGAATGGAAAAGACATGTGACAAATTTGCAATGATCACCAATGTCAAATCCTTCGTGATTTCTGGGCCAAAAACAAGCCTTTTTCGGTCCCCAATCCTACAAATGTTACAACCCTGAAACAATCTTCTCTGACTAAGACACTTGGGTTAACATATAGCTTAGCTCGAAGAAGTACGAGCAAGACTCTTTCTTTCTCATTTTGCAGGGTTCTTGACTTGTAAACCCGGAACAGATGGTGAAGATTTTCATTCGATGGCCCCCGACTCCAAAGCGGGTCCCCCTTGAAAACCAATATCCAAGCCCAACATTACGGTCCCGTGGAAGACCTCCCGACCGATCAAAATGTATACGCTGCGAATGAGCCTAAAACCTAGGCACAGGTCAGTAGGGAATTGAGTGCATCCCCTAAAAATCATCACCTCAAAACAGGTGAGATGGCCTCCTTGTCGAGAAATATTCCAATTGATGTTTTGAGCAAACTCTTTTTGGGAATTTTCAAACTGTTGATCCAGATTTTCCATGCAAGGGATTTGTGATCACATTTGCATGTTGCAAGAATGTTTAGGATAACCTCCAGCATCAAAATGCACATCTCATGACTAAAGCTTAAGTCATAAAATTTTGTTGATTGGACAATTGCTGTCTTCTCAAAGATTACCAATATTTTCTTAGGGAAGAGAAACCCTTTAAAAAAAATCCTTTTCAAAATATCAAACAGTCTCATCGGACGTGGAGAACCCTCGTCATGAGACCCCTTTTCAAAGTCAAAACTATGGTAGATACCGCCTGAAGGGTCAATCAAAGGTAGATACCGCCTGAAGGGTCAAAACAAATGTAGAAACCGCCTGAAGGGTCAACTGATGGTAGAAACCGCCTGAAGGGTCAAAACACGAGGTAGATACCGCCTTAAGGATCAACACGAAGGTCCGATCCACCATACGGATTAAAATCTCTGGCAAATCCCAAAGCGTGGAGATGCGCCTTCCTTAGGTTCCTACCAGTTAGGAATCCAATAATGGTATGACCTACCATACAGGTCAGAGCTTAATCTCCCTAGGATTTTCTATGACGAGTCCTAGGCATCTTCTTGAAATTTGTCGCAACCAGCATCACCCGACAAGTGAGCTTCAGGTAAGCCTCCCTCACTCCGGCCCATGTTCGAATTGCAAGAGTAAACCGGTGATTAATTTGAGCATTCATCAAAAGATTTAAGGGTCCGATGTCATAGCATTTCTTTTCCCCAGTCGAGTCGGTTAACATTCAGGTGTCATTTTGTCTTTGAAAGCAACCTCTGACGAGCTCACTCTCAAAGAGGGGCAGCTGTTGACACCCGATTTTTGACCATCTTTTATTTTAGTTTTTATTTCTAAAATTAATTAAAAATAGCAAAAAAAGGTCAAAAATTACAAAATCAACTTTGGAAGCCTTAGCCTAGCCTTGGGAACCAATTTTGAACAAAAAATATTTTTTGTATTTTTTTAATATTTTTTGTTATTTATTTAATTATTAAAAATAACCAAAAAATCAGAAAAATACTATCCGTGGTCAGAAAATTACAAAAAAATATTCAGAAATTTTATTTTAATTCGCTCTTTAATATTTTCACTTTTTATTAGGGAAATTTGGCTCGATTCATGGGGTTCCTTCACAAACCTAAAACCGAAACGAGCCTAAAAAATCTCTTTCGAGTCTTTTAATTTTCAATTCTTGGTTTTCATAAGCTATGACATTGGACTCTAAACTATTGAAATGCAATTGGGTCAATTTTCCCTCCAATTTGATCAATTTTAATCAAAAGGGCTTAATTGCATAAAAATCTTTCAATTTAGTCCCCGGTTTCACAATTTTTGAAATTAAATTTCATACGGGCACACCCATTGAAATCAAACACCTCTACCCCATGTTTTACATCACGATGAATCCATTGGTGGCCTCAATTTTGACCAATTTGATCGTTTAGGGCCTCGATTAAGCAAAAATCAACTTCGGGTTTTAAGGGCCAATTGGGGTTTTCGCTAAATTCCAACCGATTGATTCACAAAAATACCCCTATTTGATAGAAAACATGTCAAGGAGTCCGATTTTGCCATCAATTGCATGAAAATAGGTCAATTTGAGGTCCAATTTGGTGAAATTGGTCGAACCGGGCCGGTCGGGTCAGATCCGACCCGACCCGGTCCGACCGGGTCTGCACTTGCAGACCCACCGTGGCTGAAATCGCGCGCCAAACACAGAGGAAGAAGGAGGACCGGCCGTGGCATTATTTTACCAAAAGAAGATGCCAAATGAAAAAAAAGGGACGGTGGTCGAGCAGGTGGGGATTGCGCTACAAAAGCGGTCGGCCAACAGAGCTGAAAAGAGAGGAAGGGACGGGATTTTTTAAAAGAACCGACGGCCGAGCAGAAAAAATCTCCGAGCCCGTGTCGCCCTCGACCAAGCAAAACCGAAGCTGGCAGACCCTCATCCGAGCTAAAAGACATCATGATGAAGCCCGTGTACCCGCCAGACTCGTCGGAGACCACCCAGAAACGCAAGTTGAGTCTTTGAGCTTCTTCCGGGCCTTCAATGGCATCTCACGCCGCACTCATTCGTTTTGCGACTTATTGATCTAGAATCGATCCTCGTACTTCGCTGACCGTTTTCGCTTTTGACTGTATGCCATTTCATGGCCAAAAACGACGAGTCGGCCCCCAACTCCTTCCGTTCGGCCGTGAGCTCGGGAGCTCGTTTCAGCCCAAACCGAACCTCACTGGTGATCAGGTAGGTACTCTTAATCCCCTAGTATGCTTCCCGATAGCTCGATTCATCCATGTTACGTGTAGAACGGCTATGGCGGTCTCTCGCCGGAGAATAGGTTTGGTCGGAGTTGGAGCTGGGCCAAATGAAATTCTGCTATGTCAAGGTCGATACATGTGGTAGCTCTCGTCGAGTAGGTTTGAACGCCGTTGGTTTCGCGCGTTTTGGACGTCGGAGGGCCGAGATATCGCCCTCCGACGAGGCGCCGGCGAGGGAACGCCGGCGCCGGTCTTCTTCCCCGGCGAGCTTCCGGCGGTCAACGGGTCAAAGGAATGACGTGGCACGCCACGTGGCGGCCACGTCAGCCGTGTGGGGCCGGTCGGGACGCTTCTCATGCGATCGAGGTGGACGGTCCGGATCGCGACACGTGTCGCGATCCTGTGTTTTTGAAAAATAAAAATGATTTTCGAAAATAATAAAAAAGTTTTGATCCGATGGTTAATGTCGCGCCAAGTGGCACTCTGAGGAGCGTCCGATCTGACCGAATATCGGACGCGCCATAGGAGGCCATGTGGCACGTTCTAGACCATCCGATGGTTTTTTTTTCAGAAAATCAAAAAAAATAAGAAAAACAGAAACGGCGTCGTTTTTGCTAGGGCCGGTCCGGGTCTGGGTTGTGGGTCGGGTCATCCGACCCGGTCCGAATAATTGTTATATATATTATTATTTTTAATAAAAAAATAATAAAATAATAATATAATAATAATAAATCAAAAAAATAAAAAAAAATTCATAAAAATTCAAAAAAATTCAGAAAATTCAGAAAAATTCTAAAAAATTCTAGAAAATAGGAAATGGCCATATTCAACTGGTCACGACCTGTTTCGGGTCTTTTGACCCCCGGTCTTTCCAAAAATGACGGTTTTGCCCTTCCGGCAAACCGTCTTCCAAAAAAATTCTAAAAAAAAAAAAAAAATCCAAGAAAATCCCAAAAAATAGGAAATGGCCACAATCAACTGGCCAAGACTCATTTCGGGTGTTCTGAACCCCGACCCTTCTTAAATTGACGATTTCGCCCTTTGGGCGAATTGTCTTCCAAAAAATTGAAGAAAAATCAAGAAATTCCAAAAAATTCTCAAAATTGGGAAATGACCACAATCAACTGGCCATGGAATATTTTGGGTAATTCGGTATCCAAATCTTCCAAAAATTGACGATTTTGCCCTTCGGGCTAATCGTCCCCAAATCTTCCCATTTTATCCCTAGTCTGAAATCACCCCTTCCTTAAGCCATTATGGCTATACTAGGAGGCCATGTGATGTGAATTGATGTGATTTATTTATGCACTTGATTGCGCGTTCATTAAAATTGATTGCGATTGATAGGAATAGTCTTCCAATCTGCATGAAATCCTGAATCAAACCTACCCCACCCAAAATTGCGCCTGCATGAATTCTTAGCTAGGAAAATCACTCGCGTTAGGTACCGAAAGGGCGTTGGTAATAACACCAGCGTAACCAAGTCCCCGAACCCAAAATCTCTGGTTCCGCAGAACTGATCGATCTCTCCCAATCGGTCAGTAAGGTTTCCGGTCTACCCTCCAAGAAAGACCGGTGGCGACTCCAAATGCATGCACAAGTTGCACATGCCACCACGACCACACTGAAGGTCGAAAGCGATCGACTCTTATCGTCGAACCCATTAAATGAAAACTCCCGCCGCGATTTGGTATGGGCTTGGGAGGGCCCGCGCCGATCTAAAGCCCGCGATCCGCACTCCGGTGCAGTGGAAAGGCCCGCGATCGGTAATCCATTAGCCGCGTCCGCTTCCGGACGGGTCGCGACAATCATCCCTCGAAGTTTACTGTTCACGCGGACAGATTGCACACTGAAATTGAATTGCTCACTCCGGGAAAACCACAACATCAAATTGCGATCCGTCAAATCCTACAACTTCATAACATCCTAAAGTTTCATTCCCAAGCAAAAACGTAGCAAAAATCCCAAGAAATCAGACACAGCGACTGATTTTCTGCCAAAATCCGAATTGAACACTAAAATCCGAAAGTCGCTTCAATCGGAAGAAAGAGATAAATAACTTACCGAATGTTGCTATTTGGTGTCGGGATAGCTTGGCGAAGTAACGAGACTTGATTGTGAGGAAAAACCCCAAGTCTCTCTTCTTCTCTCTTGCTCTTTCTCTTTCTCTTTCTTTTCTCTCTTCTTTCCTTCCTTCCTTTGTTCTTCTTTCTTTGTTTTCTGTTTTGGAAGTCTCCCTATCCTTTTTATGCTCTCTTCTTTTTTCTTTATTTTATTAGTGGGCCCCACCATTTTTTGACCCTAGTCAACAAAGGCCCAAAATATTACCGTTATTATAATTTCTAAAAGTAAATTTTGAATTCTTTCATTGTTTTTTTTCTTTTCTTTTACATTGGGTGAGGATCTGGCGAGGGCCGCCCCTCACCTGTCACTGAATTTGTTGTAAAAAAAAGGCACAAGAAAATCAAAAAATTTAAAAAGCAGGAAGCTCTAGGGGCAAAAGTACATAATAAGTGCCAATATTTGTGTACGGAGATCACTTTAGTGTCAATATTTTTTTTTTACCACTTAAGTGCCACATCGAAGAAAAACGATTAGTTAAGTGCTAAGTCGCCGGAATTGGCACTTAAGTGATCTTTTTTTTAGAAACATTGGCACTTAAGTGATCCAAAAAACGATCACTTTAGTATCAATTCCGGCGAAAAAAGGATTATTTTAGTGCTAATTCCGGTGACTTAACACTTAAGTGATCATTTTTTTCTCGATTTGGCACTTAAGTGATCCAAAAAAAAATATTGACACTAAAGTAATCTTCGTACACAAATATTGGCACTTCTGCTGTACTTTTGCCCGATAATTAGGTAACCAATTTATGACTCGTTTAAAATTCATTTAAGACCCATTTAGTTGTTAATTAACTCATCTATGATATACTTAAGTTTATTTTTTAAACTTAAGGTATGACATTTATGACTTACCCCCTTAAATATGGGTTCTAGACTCATCTTTGCCACATCTACCTTTGTGTTAGGTTCAAGCACGTTATGCCCAAGGCTAATTTTTAATTTCTTTTTTCTATATATTTCGAACTAATTAAAACTTCGCTAGCAGGTATGCAGACCCTCTAAAAAAGGGTTTTGGGGAGGGAGGAGATTATCCCCGATAGAGATTTTTTTTTGGGGGGAGGGGGGGGCGGGGAAGACATAAAAAAATCTAATTAAAAATTTAAATTAAAAAAACTAAGGACATCTCAACAGAATAAATTATTCCTACTCCATGATTATTTTTTATATTGAGTTCCAAGTAGGGATAATTGGACAAAAATGAAATACATAACATAGGACATAAGACTCAGGCTTAAACCAATGCATCCCTTCATAAATTCAAATAGCAACATGCAAATTGCAATTGTCAAATGCAAATGCATAAGAAGCAAACTTAGATCGACACAATCTCATAAAAAAATTACAACCTAATAATTAAAACACCATATTAAATATACTGATAAGAACTCATTGGTATCCCCATAGAAAAATAAAACCTACACAAATTTCAAATGCAAACAAATGAAAATCTTAAGTGGCCAGTCCCACCACAATATTTCAAATATAATTTCACATCAGGTCTTCTTCTCACCATCTGTTAAGCCCGCGATGTTGACCATCTTCCAAACATTCGGCCCTTGCCAAAGAAAAATGTTAGAAAATATAATATATGTAATGACAGATCAAAAATAGTAAAGGAATAAATATTAAAATGACAGAGCGGTTTATATCTGACATATCTCGGGCTATGTCATTCACCATGTATGTCACATAAATTTTCTTCTTCGAAAATCTGCAATCCACAGATCTATGACCCATAGCCACAGTTGAAGCATTTCCTTTAAACTTGTTCTTGAATACTCCTCATTTTGGTCACAAATTTAGCTTCGCAATCTTCTTGTTTTAAGATTATTGGACCAAAAATATATTCAATTGTCAGAGGCACAAATGCTAAATGGCAAAAGCATAAACACTGAATTGACAGAATGTGACATTCTGATTTTTCGTCATTCTGAGACCTTTGACAGTAAGAAATCTGTCGAAGTATTTCAGTTATGGCTCACTCGGATCTGATCAATCTCGAGTCAATTAACCAAAGGGGAAAGGCTAACGCGCGATAAGATACGTGGACCTAGGAAACTCGATTAGAAACGGCGCTTTGACCATAAGGACCGTTGAGGAAACATTTAGAGCCGAGGCCGATCTAAGAACGATTAAGGAACACATTGCTAGCGTTATACGATTGGGACGCGGGTGATGCCACTTAACCGAAGTATGACAAGCGAAATTTTCCTAAATCGATTTGTGACGATCGTTGCCGTCAGGGCTAGCGATAGACCCTTGCGATTTCATGACAACCAAAGTTGCTGTAGTTTGAGTTACCTTAAGTGTGATGAGAATCACAGAGTCGATATGCGTAACGTCCGCAAAATCCGTCCGTTAGTTCGAGACAAACTGGAAATTCGATCGACGGAAGTTTCGATCACGAATTAGGATCTCGGAATTTGAAAATGGAAATGAGGGATTTAAACAATTTATATGGATTTGACGCCGCCTTATCGAGGGTGAAAATATCGAAAAACTGAAATTTCGAAAGAAATATGTGAAAAGACCAGCCCTTGGAGGGTTAACCTTGCCTTAATGATTTGAGAAGGGCATTTTGGTCATTTGGCATATTTCCTTCCTCCCCAAGGCTACCGAAAATTGAGGGGGGCAATTGAGTCTATTGAAACTTGGATATTATGTATGCAAGAACAAGTGTCAACCATTGGATGAGAGTAATTTTTTATCCACTAACCTTAACCTTCTAGAATATTGACCATGGTTGAATGGAGCCTCATTTCATCTGCCAATTTTCCCAAAATTTCGTGAGCCATCTTCTTCTTCCTCTTCATTTTGTGCAATTTCCTCAAGAGCAGAAAACTGCTCAACCCGACAAGCCGCTACTGCCCTGTTCGGTCCTTACGAGCGCCTCCTCCGGTGACCTTTTGACCGACCGCCGACCACCACAGGTTAGTTCAAGATGTCCTCTACAAGTTCCAATTAGTTTTGTGTCATTTGGAGGTCTGGTTAATTTAAGAAAACTTTTGGAAGAAAAGTGGATAAATTCTGAGCTAACTGAGAGAGGGCCATGGTTCATCCTCTTAGAGACTTCATTTGGCTCCGAAATTTTTATGGAAGTTACATGACATGTAGTACTATGTTCAATGAGTTTAGGCCGTTGATTTGGTTAAGTTTAGATTAGGTTTCGATGGTTGAATCGATGTGGTTTTTAAGAGCAGAATCTGACCACCGGTTGGACTGAGGTGAAGGGAGCTGTTCGGAGGTCTTAGGAGTGCTAATTAGCTTCGAAATTCATCGTGGGACTATATAACATGTTGATTGAGGTTTTACCAAGAGGAATTGATGATAATTTAGAGCTTATGGTTGATTAGTGAGCTGTTTGTGCAAGGAGAGGCAGGATCGGTTTCTGCTCTGTTTTGAATCTGAGTAGTCCAGTTCAGTTAGGGACTGTCCGTGGTGTCGCCATGCTCTAAATGTGTTGTTAGGACGTACTAGAATGTCCCTTGAGTTGTTAATGAAGTCCACGATTGGTGAAATTGGGCTAGATTGAATAAATTGATTGTAACGATGGATGGTTTCTAAGTTGTTTTGCTGCCTTGTTTTGGACAGCGGAGAAATCGATTTGAAGCCGAGCTTGACGAGGGAATTTTAGCGAGAATTGCTAGCTTAAGCAAAGGTAAGCGACCTCTAAACCTATACTATGACATTTGGACGCGACTGGATGATTTCATTGGGAAATTGATGAATTGATTGACTTTTATTGCTTAATTGCATGAAAGCCGAATGGTCTTGATGGGGAATGAGTCGCGAGTGCTAGTTTGCCATGGAATTGTGTCCTCGTGATTGAATTGATGACGTATTTATTGACGTGCCTTGTTTACCTATGTGGTAGTATGATGCCGGCTCTTAAATTTCGTTTTGTGATAAAGCACGTTTATTTATGGCAAGTATCTTGATGAGATGAGGGCTTAAGGCTGGTGGCACCCTGATGCGTCTGAACGCGGGGTTGCGAGTTATGTACACCTTGATGTGACTTATCGCGGGGCTATGATTGAAAGTACATCCTGATGCGTCTGAACGCAGGATGAGCAGTTTACATGTCGACATGAGCATGGTGGTGAGCTATCAAACCTGATGCGTCTGAACGCGGGTTTATTGACCGGGATAGCCTGAGGCATCTGAACGCGGGCTAGTCTCTGAAAGTTTGAAAATAATTGTAAGCTAGTACGAAAGCTTGGTCATTCTATGCCACTTTGCATTGATTGAAATGCTTGTGAAAACATGACTCGATGTCTTGGGTTAATGCCATGTCGTGCTTTAGTAATTTATATGTGTTGCTTTGCTTGCTTTGGTCTGGTGGGACGGATGGCCTAGGTAGGTTAGGATAGCTTGCTGAGACGTAAGTCTCACCCCGTCGTGGGATCCTTCTTTTTCAGACCCCAAGCCCTGAAGATGTTGCCTATTCGTCTTGGTAACCCGAATGAGATGACAGCTTATTTTGAGGAGTTCCCAGATAGTCGAGGTACGGTATATATTAGGAAGAGTACAGTAGTATTGGTTGATGAAGGGGAGGATGACTGGAAGCCACATCGCTTTGAGGCCTGGTTCAAGAGGACCGGAGATGTTACCAGAGGTCCGCTGAAGGCTCATGAGGTTTCTAAGCGAGCTGTGCCTTCGTGGTGTCATCCTAGTCGCAATGAGATAGAGGTGGAAGTTTCTATGGCAGAATCGAGAAACATTCCGGAGGAGATCCCAGCTAGGAACGAGAGCATTGAAGTGATCGAGATATTGGACTCTGAAGATGACATGGAGGAGGACACCATAGAAGTACGTTTGGAGACTTTTTCAAATTACGATCCCGAAGAGGATGAGTTGAACCAAGCCGAAGACAGTAGCACCACCTAGAGGGCTGGATGTCTTAGATCCTTTTGGGTTCTTTTTTTTTTAAGACTAGTGGCTTTGGTGGGCGCAGCAGCTATCCTTTTTGGTCGCCCTAACCTTCCTCGGCCTTAGTTTCTTTGATGTAGTTAACCCTGGCTCCTTTTGTGCAAACTCGTTCTTTTGTTATGTAATTACCCTTTTTCTTTATCCTGTGTCTCATTATTTGTTTTATGTCTGGAGGTGTATTTATTTTCTATTACTCTTCTGCATGCATATCGTATTTCATTGTCGCCGTTGAGAGGAGTATCTTGGGACTAAATTTACGGCCTAAGCGGATGAGCGCACTCGTTTTGGGAAGCGAGGCGTGACATCCCAATTTAAGTGGTATCAGAGCAAGGTCATCTCGATCCAAGTCGATTGAGAATTAGAGTAATAAGGAGTGATGAGATTCGGGATGATTAGATAGTAAGACCATAGGGGAGTCGCTAGAGTCGAGTAAGAAATGCATGGCATATGAGTTGGAGCTTGTGATTGGCATCATGAAAGTGGTGAGTTGTGATGGTTAGGTAGTGACCAAGTTTCGTACTTAGCGTATGTATTGATTGTGGATTCTTGCCTGATGAAATGTCGAGTATTTTGTTTGAACTTGAAGCACGACTATAGGTTCCAAATTATTGTGCTCTTGAGAATGAATGGGTGAATGGTTGCTTTGATGAGAGTGCTGCTTTGTGGTGTAGCATAGAACCACTGAACTTGCGTAGTTGAGCTAAGTCTTTAATTCCGTGATGGAATTATAGTGGTACAGGTAGTATAAGAATGAGCAACCGACCTAGCAGACGTGGGAGACCTAGAGGTGGAGCTTCTAGTTCGAGGCCACCTGTGGTAGAGAATCCTAGAATGGGGGATGTATTAAGAGCATTGGAACGGATAGGAAACTTGATAGATAGGCAGGCTCAAGACAGAGATGCTGCTATTACTCAGGCTGTGGGAGCTGCCTTAGCTACTGTCAATGCGACAACTGGTAATAATGTGGGAAGTGGAGTTAATGAAAATATTGGCCAGGGCGTTGAAACTAGTAATGCTCGAACTAATGAGAATAGTGGCCAGGGTATGGAGGTAGGTAATGCACCAGGTAATAACATTGCACCTAGAGATATTGGTCAATTAGTTGAGTAGTTTGTGAAGTTGAGGCCACTCTAGTTTAATGGAACTGGTGACCCAGAGTTGGCACCCAAGTGGATAGAAAAGCTGGAGAAAATTTTTGGGGTTTTGAGATGCAATGATAAGGAGAAAATACTCCTGGCAGTTTATCAGCTGGATAGTACTGCAAATGACTGGTGGAATGCTACGAAGGACGGAGTATTTCCTAAGGGTACTACTTTGAATTGGACTGCTTTTACTGCTGTCTTTAATGACAAGTATTTCTCGAAGACTACGCGAGAAAGCAAACTAGTGGAATTTCAGAATTTACGTCAGGGTAATATGACAGTGGATCAATATGAAGCTGAGTTTGCTACGTTGTCAGGATACGCGCCACGGTATGTTGAGGATCCGCTAGAAAAGGCGCGGAGGTTTCGAGATGGGTTACGGCCCGAACTTCGCAGTCAGATTGTGACCGTGAACTTGAGAACTTACAAGGAAATCTATGAGCGGGGTCAAATGATAGAACGAGATATGAAAGAGAGAACAACTGCATCCGGATCGCGATGTCTTTCATTTCAAGACAATCGCCAGTTTGGTAAGAGACCAGTGACCAATAATAGGCGTTTTGTTCCACCTGTGAAAAGGAACATTGGGAAGCCGCCGCACCAGTCCAACTTGAACTGTCGTCTTTGTGGAAGAAGACATGGACGTGGGCCTTGCCTGACTAGAACGGGCGCGTGCTTTAAGTGTGGTCAGTTGGGCCACCAGATGAGGACCTGTCCTAATCAAGTTCCAGGACCTAGACCCTAAGGACCGCGACCGCAGGTAGGACCCCCGGCTGCTGCCCCACAGAATGAAATGAATCAACCGCCAGCTCAAGGGCGAGTGTATGCTGTGGCGAGAGGTAAAGCGAAGAATGTGCCTGGTGTGGTCACAGGTATCATTTATTTGTGTGACCAAGCTGCTTATGCCTTGTTTGATCCTGGAGCTTCGCATTCTTTCGTGTCTGCTCAATTTGCTGATATGGTTAATCTGGACTTGAGGCCTTTTGAATGTGATATTGCATGTCACCACTCCGCTAAATGATAAAGTTATAACTTCACTAGGTTGTGCGAATAGAGCGAAAAAGATAGATTTGGTTGTACTGCCTATGTTTGATTTTGATGTGATCGTTGGGATAGATTGGCTGAGTAGACAAAAAGCTGTGGTTGATTGTGGTGATAGGGTAATCCGTTTTTATCCGGATGATCGCCCTAGCTTTGAGTTTAAGGGAGGTTGTGGGGGAATTTTTATTCTTTTGGTTTCGTCGCTTGAAGCGACAAGGTTGATAGATGACGGATGCCAAGCTTATTTGGCTGCGGTAGTGGCTACAACGGTTAGGGAACCGAAATTGGAAAATATAGTTGTGGTACGTGAATTTCCGGATGTTTTTCCCGAAGAATTGCCTAGATTACCACCCGAGCGGGAAATTGAGTTTGTAATTGAGTTAGCTCCTGGAACAGAGCCAATTTCGAAGGCACCTTATAGAATGGCGTTATCGGAATTGAAAGAGCTGAAGGTGTAGATGCAAGAGTTATTGGATAAAGGATTCATTAGGCCGAGTGCGTCGCCATGGGGAGTACCGGTGCTATTTGTGAGGAAAAAGGATGGATCCTTGCGTTTGTGTATTAATTACCGGCAATTGAATCAAGTAACCATTATGAACAAGTATCCGTTGCCGAGGATTGATGATCTATTTGATCAACTGCAAGGAGCTTCGGTGTTCTCTAAGATAGACTTGAGAACGGGGTATCATCAGTTAAGGATAAAGAAAGATGATATTCCGAAAACGGCTTTTAGAACGAGATATGGGCATTATGAGTTTACGGTGATGCCTTTTGGGTTGACTAATGCTCCAGCTGCATTTATGTACATGATGCATAGGGTGTTTAGGGAATATCTTGACCGTTTCGTTATAGTGTTTATTGATGACATTTTGATTTATTCGAGGAGTATTAAGGAGCATGAAAGGCATTTGAGAATTGTTTTACAGACCTTGAGAGAACACTCGCTTTATGCAAAGTTTAGCAAGTGCGAGTTTTGGTTGAATAAGGTGTGTCGCGACCCGTCTGAAAGCGGACGCGGCTAATGGATTACCGATCGCGGGCCTTTTCCCCAGCACCGGAGTGCGGATTGCGGGCTTTGGATCGGCGCGGGCCCTCCCAGGCCCATACCAAATCACGGCGGGAGTTTTCTTTTAATGGGTTCGACGATAAGAGCCGATCGCTTTCGACCTTAGTGTGGTCGTGGTGGCATGTGCAACTTGTGCATGCATTTAGAGTTGCCACCGGTCTTTCTTGGAGGGTAGACCGGAAACCTTACTAATCGATTGGGAGAGATCGATCAGTTCTGCAGAACCAGAGATTTTGGGTTCGGGGACTTGGTTACGTCGGTGTCATTACCAACGCCCTTTCGGTACCTAACGCAAGTGATTTTCCTAATTAAGATTTCATGCAAGCGCAATTTTGGGTGAGGTAGGTTTGATTCAGGGTTTCATGCAGATTGGAAGACTATTCCTATCAATCGCAATCAATTTAAATGAAAGCGCAATCAAGTGCATAATAAATCTCATCTATGCACATCAATTCAAGTCAATGGCCTCCTAGCATAACCATAAGGGCTTAGGGAAGGTGTGATTTCGGACCGGGGTAAAATGGGAAGATTTGGAGGCGATTTAGCCCAAAGGGCAAAATCGTCAATTTTTTGGAAGACTTGGATACCGAATTACCCAAAATATTCCATGGCCAGTTGATTGTGGCCATTTCCCATTTTTGAGAATTTTTTGGAATTTCTTGATTTTTCTTCAATTTTTGGAAGACAATTTGCCCAAAGGGCGAAATCATCATTTTAAGAAGGGTCGGGGTTCGAAACACCCGGGATGAGCCTTGGCCAGTTGATTGTGGCAATTTCCTATTTTTTTGGGATTTTCCTGGATTTTTTAGAATTTTTTTGGAAGACGGTTTGCCGAAAGGGCAAAACCATCATTTCGGAAAAGATCGGGGGTAGAAAGACCCGGAACAGGTCATGACCAGTTGAATGTGGCCATTTCCTATTTTCTGGAATTTTTTTAGAATTTTTCTAAATTTTCCGAATTTTTTTGAAATTTTTATGATTTTTCTATTTTTTATTGATTTATTGATTTTTTTTATTAGTTTTTTTGTTATTTTCTGATTTTTTATTTATTTAAAAATATTTTCCGGGCCGGATTGGACCCGGCCCGCGCCTCTCGGACGCCCGGCCCCGACCCTACGGGTCGAAACCGGCCTAACAAAACGACGCCTTTTTTGATTTTTTGATAATTTTCTATTTTTTTAACATTTTTTATTATTATCCGAAAATCCACCGAATCTAGCGGTCCATATCGCGCCACGTGGCCTCATTTCGCACGTCCGATCTTCCATTAGATCAGACGACCCACGGAGAGCCACGTGGCTCAATCCTAACCATCAGATCAAAATCAATTTATTTATCCGAAAAATTATTTAATAAATCTTAAAAGGCCGAGATCGCGACACGTGGCATCACCACGGCCGTCCAATCTATTTTATTAAACCGAACCGGCCCCACCGCTGACGTGGCTGCCTACGTGGCACGCCACGTCAGCTTTGACCGTTGACCGCCGGCGACTTCACCTGAGAAGACGATGAATAGTAAAAATTCCGGCGAAGTCGCCGGAATTCTCGCCGGAGGGTCCCGAAACCGATCAAATCTGGGTATTTTTTGTTCATTCTTGCGCCATTAGACACCTAGGATCCCACATATTAACATATAACAATAAAAACCGACATGAATGCGTTAGAAACAGATGAACCGGACCTCCCCGAACTCGGCTCCGGCGAGATACCTGCAGAAAATTTTTTTGCGTCCGAGCTCGTTCATGTTCCATCACACAACATCTAATGGAGTTAAGAAAACTTACCTGAGGTCGCTTTGACCTCGACGACCGCCGAAACTCCTCCGGCAAGCTCTTGAACCGAGTGCAATCCGACGAAGCTCCGGGCCGATTTTTTTGTCGCGTTTTAATGCAAATAAATGAACACGACAGGCTTAGGGATAGTTCTAGGGAATGTTCGAAGCTAGAATCGCGCGAAAAGAGACCGGGAACGACACGGCCGAGAGGCACAAGTTATAAAGCTCATTCGGGCATTTCATCGAACACCTTGTACGCACATAGAAAAACGGAAGTCAGGGGAGATATCGACCTGTTTTGGGTGTTGCCGGAGACCGTGGCTGCTTTGGCGATGTGGCTTCAAGTCCCCTGCAACTTGGAGAATACTCCTATCGCTCCAACTCTCCCCGAATTTTTCTCGAAAATTTCTTTCTCCCTTTTTTCTTCTGCTTTGGTTCCATGGCCGAGACCCCTATTTATAGGGGATTTTGGAGCTTATTTTATGGCCGACGGCGACCACCACCTCCACCATCGTGTTGCCCTCCAACTCAGCTCCACTTTCTCCTTCATGGCCGACCAATTTTGTGCGCCGAATCGTCCTCCATTCTGCCTCCCAAGTGCACCACTTACTTCAAGCTTTCGGCCATGGTGGGTCTGCAACCCGGTCGGACCGGGTCGGGTCGGGTTTGACCCGACCGGCCCGGTTCGACCAATTTCGCCCAATTGGGTCCTAAATCGACCCATTTTCATGAAATTGACGGCAAAATCAGACTCATTGACATGTTTTCTATCAAATATGGGTATTTTCACGAATCAATTGATTGAAATTTAATGAAAACCCCAAATTGTCCCTAGGATCCGAAAATTAATTTCGCCTAATCGAAGGCCCAAATGATCGAATTAGCCAAAATTGAGGCCACCAATGGATTCAGCATGATGAAAACTATAGGGTAGAGGTGTTCAATTTGAATGGGTATGCCCGCATGAAATTTAATTTCAAGATTTGTGAAACCGGGGACTAAATTGAAAGAAAATTGTGCAATTAAGCCCTTTTGGTTAAAATTGATCAAATTGGAGGGAAAATTGACCTAATTGCACTTTAAGACTTTAGAATCCAATGGCATAGCTTATAAAAAGTGGGAATTGAAGATTAAAAGACTCGAAAAGCATTTTTTGGGCTCGGTTCG
Source organism: Rhodomyrtus psidioides (assembly GCA_021437785.1). Classification (NCBI taxonomy): domain Eukaryota; kingdom Viridiplantae; phylum Streptophyta; class Magnoliopsida; order Myrtales; family Myrtaceae; genus Rhodomyrtus; species Rhodomyrtus psidioides. Next base: position 1,951,181 of record JAILYB010000015.1, on the reverse strand, counting down.
GGTTTATGTTTGTTAAGGAACATAGTGACCCGAGCCGACTTTTTGAGATTTAAAGTGACACACTTGAAGAGGAAATTAAAAAAAAAACTATTGAACATTTTTGTGTATTTTTCTGACCATGAATGGTATTTTTATGATTTTTTGGGTATTTTTAATAATTAAAAAAATTCGAAAAATTATTAAAAATACCAAAAAATATTTTTTGTTCAAAATTGACTCTTGAGGCTATGCCAAGGCCTCCAAAGTTGATTTTTCAATTTTATGAATTTTTGATTATTTTTAATTAATTTTGAAAATAAAAACTAAAATGATAAATGACCAAAAATCAGGTGTCAACAAGGTGACATTTCTTGGCCACGTAATATCTGGAGAAGGAATCTTCGTAGACCCTGCGAAGATTGAGGCGGTGATAAATTAGCCTAGACCTACGACGGTCACGGAAGTTCGAAGTTTTCTGGGATTGGCCGGTTATTATAGACGTTTTGTAGAAAAGTTCTCGTCTATAACTATGCCATTGACGCAGTTAACTAAGAAGCTTACGAAGTTCGAATGGAAGGATAAATGTGAAAGGAGTTTTCGAGAGCTTAAACATCGTTTGACGACCACCCCTGTACTTACCATTCTGTCGTAACCCGGAGGCTTTGAGATTTACAGTGATGCTTCGTTAAAAGGATTGGGATGCGTGCTTATGCAACATGAATGGGTAGTAGCGTACGCTTCGCTGCAATTGAGACCCCACGAACTGAATTATCCGACGCATGACTTGGAATTAGCTGCAATTGTTTTCGCCTTAAAGATTTGGATGCACTACTTATGTGGCGAAAGGTTCCAAATTTATACAGATCATCAGAGTTTGAAGTATTTATTTTCCCATAAGGAATTGAATATGAGATAGCGACGATGGATGGAGTTCCTTAAGGATTATGATTGCGACATTTTGTACCATTCCGGGAAGGCGAATAGAGTTGCCGACGCGCTTAGTCGAAAATATAGCATTGCACACTTGTTCGTTAAAGGATGGTCGGTGCTTGAAGGATTACGAGACTCTAAGTTTAAGTTGGAAGTGAGCCAGCTGTCAAGTTTGATAGCGACCTTGAGAATCGAACCAGAGATCCAAGAAAGGATAAAAGTCTTACAATCTACGAATCCATAAATTCAGAAAATTCTTGGTATGGATGCGGCGGAGAGGAAGGCTGAATTTCAGGTATCTGAGGACGGAATTTTAAGGTTTTGTGGACGTCTTTGTGTGCCTAATGACGAGGCGTTTAAAGAAAGAATTTTGTCTGAGGCTCATCGAAGTAATTACAGCATCCACCCAGGTAGCACGAAAATGTATCAGAACTTACGCCAGCATTATTGGTGGAACGGAATGAAAGTGGATGTGGCGAAGTTCGTAGCTAAGTGTTTGATGTGCCAACAAGTAAAAGCTCAGCATTGCAAGCCTGGCGGGTTACTACAACCTTTGGAAATACCTGAGTGGAAATGGGAGCACGTGACAATGGACTTTGTTATGGGGTTACCGCGGAGTCAAAGAGGGCATGACTCGATCTGGGTAGTGGTAGACAGATTGACCAAGTCTGCACATTTTATTCTTGTGAGAAAGGACTTTGCGATGGATAGGTACGCCGAGCTGTATATGCGTCACATTGTACGACTGCATGGAGTACCTATAACGATTACGTCGGATCGAGATCCTAAATTTACAGCAAACTTTTGGAAGAGTCTTCAGGATGTCTTGGGAACCAGATTGCGATTTAGTACGGTGTATCACCCACAAACCGATGGACAGTCAGAAAGGACGATTCAAATGCTCGAGGACATGTTGCGAGCATGTGTTATAGATTTTAAAGGTGGATGGAAGACCATTTGCACCTAGTAGAATTCGCTTATAAAAATAGTTTTGAACAGAGCATTGGAATGGCACCTTTTGAAGCACTTTATGGAAGAGCCTGCAGGACTCCTTTGTGTTGGGATGAAGTAGAAGAAAGGAGCATAACGTGCCCAGAGTTAGTAGAAAGGTCCATGGAGGCAGTGAAGGTAATCAGGGATGGATTGAAAACAGCACAAAGTCGCCAGAAAAGTTATGCCGATAAGCGACGTAAGCCCTTAGAGTTTCAGGTTGGTGATCATGTCTTCCTCAAGGTATCGCCGATGCGAGGCATATCCCAATTCGGAAAGAAAGGAAAGTTGCGTCCAAGATATGTAGGCCCATTTGAAATTTTAGAACGGATTGGGACATTAGCTTATGGACTTGCCCTACCGCCGAGTTTGTCTCAGGTACACAATGTGTTTCATGTGTCGATGTTAAGGAAGTACGAACCGGACCCGACGCATGTTTTGGATTATAAAACAATAGAAGTGGATGACAAGGTAACATACGCGGAAAGGCCGATCAGGATTGAAGACCATAAGGAACAAGTTTTGAGGACTAAAACGGTTCTGCTGGTCAAAGTAATTTGGGAGTTCCATGGAACCGAAGGTGCTACGTGGGAGAACGAAGAAACGATGAGGCGACAATACCCCCATTTGTTTGAATAGTTTGGTTGTAATAAATTTTGAGGACGAAATTTTTGTAAGGGGGAAGAGTTGTGACATTCTGATTTTTCGTCATTCTGAGCCCTTTAACTGTAAGAAATCTATCGAAGTATTTCAGTTATGTCTCGCTTGGATACGATCAATCTCAAATCAATTAACCAAAGGGGAAAGGTTAATGCGTGATAAGATACGTGGACCTAGGAAACTCGATTAGAAACGGCGCTTTGACCATAAGAATCGTTGAGGGAACATTTAGAGCCGAAGCCGATCTAAGAACGATTAAGGAACACATTGCTAGCATTATACGATTGGGACGCGGGTGATGCCGCTTAACCGAAGTATGACTAGCGAAATTTTTGACGATCGTTGCCGTCGGGGCTAGCGATAGACCCTTGCGATTTCATGACAACCAATGTTGTCGTAGTTTGAGTTACCTTAAATGTGATGAGAATCACAGAGTCGATACGCGTAACGTCCGCAAAAGCCGCCCGTTAGTTCGAGACAAACTGAAAATTCGATCAACGGAAGTTTCGATCACGAATTAGGATCTCGGAATTTGAAAATGGAAATGAGGGATTTCAACAATTGATATGGATTTGACGGTGCCTTATCGAGGGTAAAAATATCGAAAAACTGAAATTTCGGACGAAAGATGTGAAAAAACCATTTTGCCCTTGGAGGGTTAACCTTGCCTTAATGATTTGATAAGGGCATTTTGGTCATTTGGCATATTTCCTTCCTCCCCAAGACTGCCGAAAATTGAGGGGGGCAATTGGGTCAATTGAAGCTTGGATATTATGTATGCAAGGACAAGTGTCAACCATTGGATGAGAGTAATTAATTATCCACTAACCTTAACCTTCTAGAACATTGACCATGGTTGAATGGAGCCTCATTTCATTTGCCATTTCCCCCAAAATTTCGTGAGCCATCTTCTTCTTCCTCTTCCTTTTGTGCAATTTCCTCAAGAGTAGAAAACTGCTCAGCCCGACTAGCCGCTGCCGCCCTGTTCGATCCGTACGAGCGCCTCCTCCGGTGACCTTTTGGCCGACCTCTGACCACCACAGGTTAGTTCAAGATGTCCTCTACAAGTTCCAATTGTTTTTGTATCATTTGAAGGTATGGTTAATTTATGAAAATTTTTGGAAGAAAAGTGGACAGATTCTGAGCTAACTGAGAGAGGGCTATGGTTCATCCTCTTAGAGACTTCATTTGGCTCCGAAATTTTTATGGAAGTTACATGACATGTAGTACTATGTTCAATGAGCTGGGGCCGTTGATTTGGTTAAGTTTAGATTAGGTTTCGATGGTTGAATTGATATGATTTTTAAGAGCAGAATCTGACCGCCGGTTGGACTGAGGTGAGGGGAGCTGTTCGGAGGTCTTAGGAGTGCTAATTAGCTTCAAAATTCATCGTGGGACTATATAACATGTTGATTGAGGTTTTAGCAAGAGGAATTTGTGATAATTTGTAGCTTATGGTTGATTAGTGGGCTGTTTGTGCAAGGAGAGGCAAAATCGGTTTCTACTCTGTTTTGAATCTGAGTAGTCCGGTTCGGTTAGGGGCTGTCCGTGGTGTCGCCATGCTCTAAATGTGTTGTTAGGATGTACTAGAATATCCCTTGAGTTGTTAGTGAGGTCCACGATTAGTGGAATTTGGGCTAGATTGAATAAATTGATTGTAACGATGGATGGTTCCTAAGTTGTTTTGCTGCCCTGTTTTGGACAGCGGAGAAATCGATTTGAAGCCGAGCTTGACGAGGGAATTTTAGCGGGAATTGCTAGCTTAAGCGAAGGTAAGCGACCCATAAACCTATACTAGGACATTTGGACGCGACTGGACGATTTCATTAGGAAATTGATGAATTGATTGACTTTTATTGCTTAATTGCATGAAAGCCAAATGGTCTTGATGGGGAATGAGTCTCGAGTGCTAGTTTGCCATGGAATTGTGTCCTCGCGATTGAATTGATGACGTATTTATTGACGTGCCTTGTTTACCTATGTGGTAGTATGATGCCGGCTCTTAAATTTCATTTTGTGATAAAGCACGTTTGTTTCTGGCAAGTATCTTGATGAGATGAGAGCTTAAGGCCGGTGGCACCCTGATGCGTCTGAACGCGGGGTTACGAGTTATGTACACCCTGATGCGACTTATCGCGGGGTTGTGATTGAAAGTACATCCTGATGCGTTTGAACGCGGGATGAGGAGTTGACATGTCGACATGAGCTTGGTGGTGAGCTATTAAACCTAATGCGTCTGAACGGGGATTTATTGACCCGGATAGCCTGAGGCGTCTGAACGCGGGCTAGTCTCTGGAAGTTTGAAAATAATTGTAAGCTAGTACGAAAGCTTGGTCATCCTATGCCATTTTGCATTGATTGAAATGCTTGTGAAAACATGACTCGATGTCTTGGGTTAATTCCATGTCGTGTTTTAGTAATTTACATGTGTTGATTTGCTTGCTTTGGTCTGGTAGGACGGATGGCCTAGGTAGGGTTAAGCTAGCATGCTGAGACGTAAGTCTCACCCCGTCATGGGATCCTTCTTTTTCAGACCCCAAGTCCTAAAGATATTGCCTATTCATCTTGGTGACCCGAAGGAGATGACAGCTTATTTTGAGGAGTTCCCATATAGTCGAGGTACGGTATATATTATGAAGAGTACAGTAGTATGGGTTAATGAAGGGGAGGATGACTGGAAGCCACATCGCTTTGAGGCCTGGTTCAAGAGGACCAGAGTTATTACTAGAGGTCCGCTGAAGGCTCATGAGGTTTCTAAGCGAGCTGTGCCTTCGTGGTGTCATCCTAGTCGCAATGAGATAGAGGTGCAAGTTTTTGTGGCAGAATCGAGAAACATTCCGGAGGAGATCCCAGCTAGGAACGAGAGCATTGAAGTGGTCGAGATATCGGACTCTGAAGATGACATGGAGGAGGACACCATAGAAGTATGTTCGGAGACTTTTTCAGATTACGATCCCGAAGAGGAGGAGTTGAACCGAGCCGAAGACAGTAGCACCACCTAGAGGGCTGGATGTCCTAGATCCTTTTGGGTTGTTTTTTTTTTAAGACGAGTGGCTTTGGTAGGCGCAGCAGCTATCCTTTTTGGTCGCCCTAACCTTCCTCGACCCTAGTTTCTTTGATGTAGTTAACCCTGACTCCTATTGTACAAACTCGTTCTTTTGTTATGTAATTACCTCTTTTCTTTATCCCGTGTCTCATTCTTTGTTTTATGTCTGGAGGTGTATTTATTTTCTATTACTCTTCTGCATGCGTGTCGCATTTTATTGTCGCTGTAGAGAGGAGTATCCTGGGACTAAATTTACGGCCTGAGCGGATGAGCACACTCGTTTTGGGAAGCGGGGCGTGACACAGAAGCACAACTACTGAATTAGCAGAAACATAACACTGAATTGACAGAAGCACAACTGTGAATTGGAAGAAGCACAACACTGAGAACAGAACCACGATAGTCTTGAAAGGAAATGGAATTGTTACAAATACCAAGGTCTATGTTTGACATGGTTTCCTTAAAACAGATTCGTCTGCTCTCGTATGTACTTTGAGCTTTCGTGAACGTTTGTCTCCCAGAATATAATGGTTGGCAACGACAGAGGCATGTACAGCACTCCAAAGCTTTCGGCGAACTTGAACGAAACATGAACACTATCGAAAACAATGCAAATGCAGAGAATTGAAAAGTAAAAAAGTTTTCTCCTTCTTCTCCTCTTGAAAATAGAATGGGAAGCCATCTATTTATAGGGTAATTGGGATATTTCGGAATTAATAATGGCTGATTAATTTTTGTAACAGCAAAATAACGGTGGTTCTGTCGTTACAAAAGTAATAGTTCTGTCGTTACATTATTAATGGCTCTGCCAGTAGTTCTACAGTTACAATAGTAATAGTTCTACCAATGGTTCTGCTATTACAGTATTAATTATGTAACAGCCGAATTTAATGCCATTAAATTGCTATTACTAAATTAATTTAGTAGCTGTTACAAAAAATAATTTGTAATAGTTTGAAAGCGTTAAATGAGCAATAATTTATCATTCACTCACCCATCAAAATATCCATATTTTCCAACAATCTCTCACATGAATGAAAATTATTTTGGATTTGACTCTGTGATAGTGTTCAAATGAAACCTGCAAAGGATAGGTAGGTGTCACCTTTTGAACCTTCTCTTGTGAAAGTATATTTAATTTACCAACTATCCAGTACACATGATGTCCTTAAACTGTCATGCTTTCTTAGTAAATGACTCATACACTTCACATAGGAATCATCTAAACATTTATTCAGTTCTCATGAGTATGTTCTTTTTGGCCATGAACATCGTCCTGATTTTGCGAGAGTTTCTAAAGAATTCAACCCTCAATAATTCTCCTTTAAAGTGGCCACACTTCTCTCACACATAGGTGATTACTTAATCTTGCGTAATTGGTTTACTGCACTTAATAATCATTAAAGTAAATATTGCTATCCTTTTTCCTGATAAACCCCCACAGTAATTGATTTTTCTCCACATATGTGGGGCATATCAAATTAATGTTTCTTTTATAGGAATGGTTTGAGGGATAGATCTCCACCGTGATATCTTAAGTTTGTATACTTAGGTTGTCCCTTTTGAATCTAGATCTTGGGAGCTCCAGTCAGCTAGGATGGGTTTTCCGTTATACAAACTTTCTTGTAATGGGCTGCAGTCCCATTCCTACTTTCGATTTTTCAACTAACTCTCTGTTTAACCCTTTGGTTAGCGGATCCATAATATTATCATTTGACTTTACATAGTCAATAAAGATAATTCTAGTTGAGAGTAGTTATTTAATCGAATTATGTCTATGACATATATATCTAGACTTACCATTATACATGTTACTATGTGCTCTTCCAATCGCATAATGTATACAGATTGGTGGCACGGGTTTTTGCCATTTTGGAATATCCTCTAAGAAATGGTGAAGCTATTTTGGAATATCCTCACTCAAGAATCTCGCAAGATTCAAAGTTGTTAAAAATAACATTTTTTTATGCCACCTTTTAAAGTTCGATCCGTTGAACTTTTCAGGTTTCTCACCATGGTGGACAGAATCCGCAGCAGAGGTAGAGGATGATCCAAACAGATGCAGTTGGACAGCAGAAGCAGAGACAGATCCAGGTAGAAGCAGTTGGACAGCAGAAGCAAAGCCGTTGGTGATGTCATTAGCAGCCATATCAACAACTTCGTTTTCAGTAGCAATCTGAATACTAAATATGTATTCTCTTTGTCTACATGAATTGATAGTACGAAAATACAATGGTAAATATGGACAAAACCCATAAGAAAGCAAATCTACCATTAAACCGCGTTGGGTTAGATTCAATGATAGGGCAAAGCACCACGTCAAAGTCATGAATAACATAACTTGGCATCAGCCATAGATTAGACCGTTGGGGTCATGAACGAAAGTTCATTATGAATCAATAGCAGTGCTTCGAACTTGCCATGACTCAAAGGCTCTCGACTGGTTTGTGGCTCCTAGTGAGATAGGCCATATGGAAATGGGCACATTGATACTGCTTGGTATGCTACAAACACAGCTGGTCGTGGTAAGGAGTCCATCAAAGAATCTGCAAAAGACACCTAACAAACAAAATATGAAATTTGCATGACCTGTTGGTGTTATTGACTAATAACAAGCCATGACCGGTATGAAGAAGAATGCTACGTGCATTGAGATTTCGCCTGGAAAGCCTGCGAATAGAAATATCAAAAGTTCGCCAATTTTACTCAAGGATTTGTTGAACCGTTTGACAATCAAATCCCGACCAGAAGACTTCATGAATGTGTTACGAGGCTTCTCGCTTTTCGTCATTTTCTTCTATTTGTTGACACCTGATTTTTGACCAAGTCTTTTTGCAATTATATTTTGAAAAATCACAAAAAAATCCATAAAAAGTCAAAGAATTACAAAATCAACTTTGGTGACCTTGGCCAAACCCAAGGAACCATTCTTGACAAAAAAAAAATAATTTTTCATATTTTTCACATTTTTTTAGTATTTTTTGAAAATATGAAAATACTCAAAAAATCAAGAAAAATAGCATTTGAGGTCACAAAAATATAAAAAAAAAATAGCCAATATTTTTCTTTTTAATCCCTTGCATTTTTGACCTCACAAAAAGTCCAAAATCAAATTCAATTGTATATGTTCCTTTGTTATACATATGATTGAATTTGAGAAACAAATGTCAATCGAGTCTTTTAATTTGCAATTTTGGCATTTTCTAGGATCTTGACATCCATTCTAACTGTCGCTTATTGCAATTTAGCCCAATTGATTGTACAAATAGCTCAATTGCACGAATTTGGCAAAATTGCATACTAAAATTGCATTTTTAGTCCTTGAAATTGAGCATAATTGAAATTACTTTCAATTCAAGGGCTATCATTGCAAATTAAACATACTGCCCAATGGGTTTCACCATTTGGAATCGATTGGCACAGGTAATTTGACCCAATTTGATCGTTTGAACCTTCAATTGCATAATTCCCCAATTTGCAATTAAAAGGAAATTTGGGGTTTTGTTGAAATTGATATGAACTTTTGGGCAAAATCACATTTTTTGATAGAATTCATGCCTTAGATTCGATTATGAGATTCAATTGCAAAAATTTCCTGTTAATTTGGATTTAATTTGGAAAATTGCAAGTCGGGACCGGTTCGGACCGGTCTGACCACCGGTTGGACCGGTCAAACCGGTCCAGAACAGTGTCTTCTTCTTCCCCAAAACGCTCGTGCGAATGAACAGTGACAGACCGAGTTTTGAAGACCAAATTGAAGGTCAATTCGCGACTAATTGAAAGGGGAATGGTGGGCATTTTGTTCCTCTCATCTTTCCCCGTCGATCGACACCAACAGCACCATCCAACGTCGCCGGAGGGGAGAGTAATCGGATGGTCAAGGTCGCGGGACCTGCAAAAGTCAAACAACGTTAGAAACAGCTCAAATCCATGCCAAATTCGTGCGAAATGAGACTCGTCGAGGGACCTAATGAAACTGAACGGAATACCCAGTTTCTCCGTCGTCGTTAGCATGCCATTTGGCACGTGATGGCACGTGAGTTGAAGTGGGCAGAGGATTCCCCGTTCGGCGCCAAAATTTCAAAGAACGATATAAGCCAACAGACCTTCGCGAAGCAGGGGGTTGGTGGATTCAGTTCGAGGAGAAGAAACTGAATCAAGAGAGAGAAAGAACGAGAGAGAGAGAGAGCTCCCCTCCATCGCCGTTGTCGAGGGTTGAGCTCGAACTTGCAGGGCGATGGTTGGGTCGTCTCCGGCCAAACCGAAGCCAAGGGAAACTACTAGAAGGTCGTCTAGTGTGCCAGGAAGCGAACGCCACCGATCGCACTGCCTGAAATAGCGGAAATAGGTAAGACGAAGCTTAAAGCTCTTCACTGTGCATCAATGGTGACTTGCCTATTTCACGTTCTTTTTTGTGATTTGTGTGTGCGTTTTCTTCCCTAAACATCACTGACCATATTCGCATCTTGGTTTTGCATCGATTTTGCCTGAGCACCTTGAATCGAGTCTTCAAATTTAGCTTCCATAGCCGACCACTGTTCATACTTGCCTAGCCCAATCTAGGCCGCGCGGGCTCAATCGGAGCCCGAGGTAAGCCTTCTGCACCTCCTGCCATGTCAACATGTAGATGAATTGATCTGATTTCGTGTGACTTGCGTGATTGAGCTTCCATGGCCGTACTCGGCAATTCGCACGATGTTCTCGATTCTGTGAATAGGATGCTTCAATTCTCAGATATGTTAAACTAGAGATGATTGCGAGTCGATTGCCGTTGGTCTCACGTGATTTCACCAAGATCTCATCGTACGATCATCGCCGGAGATCCTCTGTCGTCCATTCAGCCGAGGTCGAGAGGTTGAAGACGAAGCTGACGTGGCGTGGTCAATAGGTCAAAGTTCCATGTGTCACAATGCGATTAGTCCACGTGGTTGTCGAGTCAGCTCGACCGTTAGTCCGTTAGGACGAGTCAGCATAGATCGGACGGTCTAGATTAATCGAGTCTAATAAACGGTGGCCGTTCGATTAGTAATTAGGATTATCTGGAAATAGTTTTAAATAGAAAAAATAAAAATTGGTTGAAACGGCGCCGTATAGGTTAGTCGGTAGGCGACGTCGTTTAGGTTAGTATGGATGGACGGTCTAGATCGAGTCATGGGTTTTAATCGTGGCCGTAGGTTTAAGTAGTCTGATCAGACGGCCCTGATCGAGTCTACAGTTCAATCTGAACCGTAGGTTTTAGTAATCAGATCTGACGGGCGTGGATTAGCCACGCAGTTCAATAGGAACCGTCGGATCTGAGTCGGATAATTCAAAAATAAAAAAGAAGATACGGCATCGTTTTGAGCGTATGGTTTCCGCGGGTCCGGGTCTGGGCCAGGTCCCGACCCAAGTGGGTTGGGTCGACCCGGTCCGAATAACATTTTTTTAATAAAAAATTCGAAAATTGATTTTAAAAATAAAAAAATCAGAAAAATCCTAGAAAATCCAAAAAATGCTAGAAAATTCCAGAAAATTCCAAAAAATTGTGGGAAAATCCTAGACACTCCAGAAGTCCCCAAAAATCGAGGATTGACCACAAACAACTGGTCAATCCTATTTTTGGGGCTTCTTATCCATTTTTCTAAGACTTGACGATATTACCCTTTAGGGGTAAGTCGCATCTGCTGTATATGCGAGATAAGGCCGATAATGCCAAGGTAAGAATTAGGGTCGGGTAGGCGACCAATTCTTAGGCTTGGGTTTTCGAGTTCCGCCTCTTTTCTCAAAATGACGATTTTACCCTTTAATGGGAAAATCGTCTTTCTTGTCCCCAATCAAGTCCTGAAAATTTCTTAAAATTAGGGTTTGGGTCAAGTGGGCGACCCACCCCAATATTTGAGATTTTCAGTCATCATCTTTGTCCAAAATGACGATTTTACCCCTCCGAGGGTAAAATCACTTTTAAATTCCAGAAAAATCCAGAAAATTTTCAAAAAAATGGAAAATGGATTGGATTGATAGCCAATCCTATTTCCCCATCTTTTGACTTCCCAATTCATCTAAAATGACAAATTTGCCCTTTTCAAGGCGAATTGTCCCTGAATAGTTCAAAATTACGATTCTGCCCCTCATGGGCGAATCATGTCCAAATCACTCTTAATCCTTGATTGACATTTCTCTAGGCTAATAGGGCCTCATTAGGGATGCCAAGCTGCTTTCATGTGTTTTATCCGCATGTACTGGATCCTTGATTTGCGCACTTATTTCTATTGATTGTGAGTGATAGGGTAGTAATTCCCATCTGCATGAACTCATAGATTTAGGATCTGTACCCCGCTCGTCTGTGTGAAATCCAAGGATCAGATAAACTATTCAACTTAGGTACCGAAAGGGTGTCAACTCTGACAGTTGGCATAACTAAGTCCCCGAACCCACTTCTCTGATTTCCGCAGAATCGAATAGACCACTCCCAACTATTCGATAGGGTTTCCAATCGTACCCTCCAGGAAACGATTGGTGGCGACTCCTTGGCATGTACACTTATCACATGTTACTAGACCACACCGAAGATCGACCACGTATATCCAGCAGTTGCGATTTGGGTAATGGACCTTGGGAGAGGCCCGCATCTGATCATGCAACATCGGACGGCCCATTAACCCCCGCGAGGCCGATGGCGCTCGAGAGGGTCGCGACACTATTCTCCTACAAAAGACATTTGATCCTAGAAAGTATTCAAACTGCACTTATGAGAAAAAAACTCTGATATCATTGCTCCATCACCATCTTCAATCCCCAGGGCACCCCCCAAAACTCCTCCTCGTGGTTTTTTATAACATCGGTGCTCTCATCAAATCTGTCAAATGTGCAGAAGAAAGAAGAGAAGACTTCTCTCCTTCACCAAATATGTTGTGTATGTGATTAATCTGTTTTCTTCACTATTAAAAATTCTAAAATATTTGAGAGAAGACTTCCCTTGTGATTAATCTGTTTTCTTCACTATTAAAAATTCTTAGGATAATGACACAATTGATCTCTGAACTTTGACCCAATGTGCAATATAATCTCTGAACTTTTAATTTAACCGATACGGCCCCTCAACTTTAGCCCAATGTGCAATGTGATTTCTGAATTTTTTTTTACCAATATGGTCCCCGAACTTTTGAAACATATTCAACTTAGTCAATGAACTATACGCAGATACTCAATGTAGTCCTTCTATTAATTCAAGTTAAGGGACTAAGTTGAACATGTTTCAAAAGTTCTAGGGCCACATTAAATATATTGAAAGTTCAAGGATCACATTATATATCGAGCTAAAGTTCAAGGGCCATATGGGGAAAATTAAAAATTCAGGAATCAAATTACCTATTAGACCAAAGTTTAGAAACCATTCGTGTCGTTTCTCCAAAATTCTTTGAAATTGGTGAGCCACATGGGATATGGTCTTACGGATTGGGCGTTGCCGCTGATAAAGTCAATTTTCAAATTCCAAGCTTGGAAATATACTTTACACAGATCGTTATTGTCTTGAGAAGTAAGGAGAGGAGTAAGATTGCGAGAATAAGAGGAGGAGGGGTTGAATTTTGGGGAGGTTAATTTATTTATTTATTTATTCCATTAATGTAGCCGAACCTCGCGCTGTACAAATGGATGGGCCACGCATGGGCCAGCCCATTAAGCTCAAGCCCAGGCACGTCAAATAATGAAGACAGTAACCTACGAATGCGATGGCTATAACAGACAAACTCTTTGGGAAATGGGAGTATACTCCAAGTCCACACATGTTTTCGATGTCAACTTGATTGGCCTTTTTTTTTTTTTTAATAAAGAGGGTACTTCATATTATTATTTAAAATATTATATATTTTAGATCTTTATTTGAGAAAATAAAGGTATTTCATGTCTTTATTTGAAATTGTACTTCAAGTCCACACCTGTTTTCGATATCAACTTGATTGGCTTTTTTTTTAAATAAAGATGGTACTTCATATCATTATTTAAAACATGGTATATTTTAGGTCCTTATTTGAGAAAATAAATGTATTTTATGTCCTTATTTGAAATTTTTCCTAAAAAATAAGACGTCGAGAAGAAAAAAAATTGAGGGCATAGAAAAACAAAAAAGAAAATGGGAGGAGAGTAAACCCTGAATAACTAGTGGTTCAAGAAAAATTGAGGATAGATCAATTGCTGTACATGTCAATTTCAATGAAGACTTGGAAAAGTAAGTCAAGCATGTAAATTACCCACCCACCCACCCCACCCAAAAAAAAAAATTGCGAATGCTAAAATGATTGAAAAAAGGACCATAAGAAAAAGTTGTCCGCCAAAGGGGCCCATCCGTCAAAAAACGTTGTACAGCTGTAAAAGGCGTTGGCCTTGATTGGGGCTTCAAGAATAATCTTCCATCTATAAGTATGTCAGCAATCTCGTTAATGAAATGTAGAACTCAATTATCTCACCTCCCTCGAACCAATCATCCTCCAAATCATGGCTTCCTTCTTACTACTCCCGAACCAGTCTCCTTTAAATTATTTCTTCTTCTTCTTCTCGCTCTTCTTGATTGGCACCACTTCATTTCATGATGCAGGCGCTTCTGCTTCCCCCATTTCTGTGTTCGCTATCAATGCGACTGAGAATAAGAATGAAGCAGAGACCCTCCTGAATTGGAAATCCAGTCTTGACTACCGCAGCCAATCTCTTCTCTCTTCATGGCACGGCAACAACCCTTGCCACTTTACCGGTGTCGCTTGCGATGACCACGGAGCCATCGCCCATCTAAATCTTTCCAATCTCGGTTTGAGAGGAACTCTAGACGGCTTCGACTTCTCGCACTTAACCAACATGGTCAGCTTTGAACTTTTCAACAACTCGATCTATGGCTCCATTCCCTCGAGCATCGGTAACCTTTCCAAACTCAACTATCTTGATCTTTGTCCAAATAAACTGTCCGGGGACATTCCTTCAAGTTTAGGCACACTGGAGAGTCTTCACTCTTTGTCCCTATGTGAAAATCAGCTTTCTGGGCTCATTCCTCCTTCTCTTGGAAAATTAGGGAATTTAACCATATTAGACCTTTCAATCAATAACTTTTCCGGTCCCATTCCGAGAGAGATTAGTGACTTGAGGAATTTGAAATATCTTTTCTTAAACCAAAATGGACTTTCGGGACTGATACCTTCAGAAATCGGGAGACTCACTTCTCTTAATCTACTTGACCTATCTGACAACGATCTCACCGGCTCAATTCCTCCTTCCATAGGAAACATGACAGGTTTATCTTGTCTTAGCCTCCTCCAAAATGGAATCTCAGGTTCGATCCCTCAAGAAATAGGGAGATTGATACCTCTCGAAACGTTGATTTTGTCACGGAATGACTTGGTCGGTCCAATCCCATCGTCTCTTCATAACTTGAGCAATCTAATATACATAAGCCTGAAATCAAATCATCTTTCAGGCTCGATTGCACAAGAGTTGGGGAATTTGACATCTCTTAGAGTACTTCTAGTATTTAACAATAATTTGACTGGTCCAATCCCTGCATCAATTGGAAATCTGCTCAATCTGACCGTATTAAACCTTGCTGCCAACAAATTCTATGGTTCCTTGCCCTCTGAATTTAATAGGTTAAGACGTTTGGAGCAATTGTATCTTTCTAACAATGAATTAGAGGGGGAATTGCCGGAAGACGTGTGCCTTGGGAGATCATTGCAATATTTCCACGCCTTCAATAATCATTTCACGGGTCACATCCCAACAAGCTTAGAAAACTGCAGCACATTAATCAGATTGAGGTTAGAAGGAAACCAACTGACAGGAAATATAACAGAATCTTTCGGAATATATCCCCATCTAAATTATGTGGACTTGAGCCACAATCAATTCAACGGAGAACTTTCATGGAAATGGGAGCGTTGTCCTAATTTGACAAGCTTGAAGATATCAAACAACAACATTTCTGGTCAGATACCCATAATATTTGGAAGGATGGTTCAATTACAGGCACTAAACCTTTCTTCAAATAGCTTAAGTGGAGAGATTCCAAGGGAATTGGGAAACGTGTCGATGTTGTTAGAACTCGATCTAAGCAGCAACGCTATCACAGGAAATGTCCCAACTGAGATTGGACTTTTATCCCACATGGCACGTCTGAACTTGGCATCAAACAATTTGAGCGGATTGATACCAGCGCAGCTAGGTTCATGCCAAAGCTTGTTGAGCTTGAACTTGAGCATAAACAAATTTTGGAGAAACATTCCTCCTGAAATAGGCAACGCACAGTTCCTCGAGGTTCTTGACTTGAGTCATAATTTGTTGACGGGAAACATACCGGGAGTACTTGGACAATTGAGAATGCTGCAAGTTGTGAATATCTCCCACAACAACCTTTCCGGTTCTATGCCACATACTTATGGTGATATGTCAGCCTTGACTTCCATCGATATATCCTACAATAACCTAGAAGGTCCTCTCCCAAACATCAAAGCTTTCAATGAGGCTCCATTTGAGGCAATTGAGCATAACAAAGGGCTCTGTGGGAACATTGTTGGTTTACCCAAATGCAGTTCCACCAAGAGCAAGAAACGCAATCGACCCTTTGGAGTTAGGATCAAGGTTATTATCATTCTCCCTTTCTTGGGGTTTCTCCTTCTCTCATGCACCTTGATAGTTCTCGTACGCCTCGATCATCATCGAAGAAGGAATATCAGAAGAGAGAACAATGAACCGGCAAATGATTTGGATTTCATGGGTATTTTGAGTTATGATGGCAAAGTTTTTTATGACCGAATCGTCGAGGCCACCGAAGGATTCGACACCAAGTACTATGTGGGTGAAGGAGCATATGGAGTCATTTATAAAGCTGAGATATCAAAAGGTCAAACGGTTGCTGTCAAGAGAACCTCGGCGTCTCAAGAAGATAGTGAGGTCGCTAATTTGATATCATTCGAAAGGGAAATTCGAGCCTTAACAAATATACGCCATCGCAACATCGTGAAGTTTTATGGGTTTTGCTCTCACGCCAAAAACTGCTTTTTGGTGTATGAGTATATAGAAAGAGGAAGCTTGAGAACAACTTTGAACGATGATGAAAGAGCAGCCGAATTTAAATGGGACAAGAGGGTAAATGTGGTCCGAGGAGTTGCGGATGCATTGTCCTATATGCATCATGAATGTTCACCTCCACTGATTCATCGAGACTTGACCAGTAACAACATTCTATTGGATCGCGATTATGAGGCTCGTGTTTCCGATTTTGGCACTGCAAGACTCTTGAGGCCTGATTCATCAAACTGGACTGCCATTGCTGGCACCATTGGGTATATTGCTCCAGGTACTTCGGAATTTTTTTCAATTTCGATGGTATTCAGTGTCCGATATCCCTTCTTCAATTGAACTTGTTATTAGTTTGGTGCAATTCTTTAGTTATGTAATTGAACTTTGAAATTGAGTGTTGATAAGAAAGCTCTCTGAAATTCCTGATAAGAAAGACTTGGCAAACGAGGAAAAAACCTTATAATCGATTCTTTCCAAGGATACTAAGTTCGTCTAACCTAAATGATGCTCATAGATTAAGTAGAAATTTGTACTTGCGATCGGCACGTCACGGGAAGCAGTATTGTCAACTTGAATACATCTTATGATCAAGGTTACATAGATATTGTGAATTCTCCACTTGCAGAGCTGGCTTATTCTCCGATTCCTACCGAAAAATGCGATGTATATAGCTTTGGAGTTGTCGCCTTAGAGACAATCATGGGAAAACATCCAAGAGATCATGTCTCTCGGGAATGTTCGTGCGCCCAAACTAAGTCGCCGATGCTAAAAGATGTGTTGGATCAGCGTCTCCTGTCTTCTAGTCTCCGTCTTCAAAATGCGCAAGACGTGATCTTGATTGCCAAGCTAGCCTTGGCATGCTTGTAGGCTGATCCGCACCTTCGACCGACCATGCAACAAGTGTCGTTTGAACTTCGCGCTCAAGTACCACTGGATATTCCACTGTCTGCAGTAAGCTTAGAGCAACTTCGCAGTCTGAATGTCAGGAAATTTGGAGCATCGATAGGAGATGGTAAGTGTTGAAGCTACTTTGTCATGTGTTGTGTTTGGCTCTTAATAATTATGAAGATTACCTTTCAAATGTCTTCTTGGCTCTTACTAATTCCCAACCATGTGATTTACGATTTTTACTGCAGAGCCTGCAGCTTCACTGTGAACGTTACAGGAATAGCGCAATGTTCATGGCTTAGAGTCATGGAACCAGAAATAATTATGAGAAGGCTTCTGAGGAGATCTCATTTCACAGCTTTTTCTAACTTTCTGCAGAGCGATCAAGAACTGAATTTGCAAAATGCATTGGGTCAGCATCTCTTGCTTTCTTTCAACGGAGATAAAGAATAATTTGTTTCTATTGCTAGAAGAGATAGTGATACTATTAGTCTGTGCACTTCTATCAATGTGATCTTGGTTTTTTTTTTTTTGTCAAACGAGCAACTTCATTTCATATAGAAAAAGTAGTACATAACTTAAAGATAGATGCAAATCCCACAAAGCAAATAAAAATTTGAAACATAAATCAACTTGCTACTGCTTATAAAGACTGGCACATTCCTCAAAGACAGATCTATTGTGACATCGAAGCTCATACGGCGGCCAATCGCCGAGTCTCGCATCATCAATGATGAGCACACACCGAGAAATCTCACTTCAGTAACAACGGTTTCGCCAAAAAGCAGTGCGCGCCAAAGTTCGGCGTCCCCAGCACCATTACCGCGTAAAGAACACAATTCCACCAATGGATTGTAGGAATAGAGAGAACATCTTGAAAATTCCAGATCTATCTCTAGAATAGGATAGAAACATACTCAAATCTAAATCGAGATCTAGATCGGGAGAGAACAGCTACAAACTAAGTAGCAGTTGATCACGAAATCAGATAAGCCGACAGAAATTTAAAAAACCAAGAACACAACAAAAGCAGAGAAAAGGGAGACCAGCACCAGAACCGAGCAGGCAGCGCCGGTGGGAAACTACGAGCAAGAGAAGCAGCAGAAGCACCAGTGGAAAACCACGAGCACGCCGTCGCAAGTTGATGGAGGAGAGAGCGAGCCGGAAAAGTCTTTCCCGGTGAGCTTGAGAAAGTCTTCCCGTTCTCTAGATGATACTCGAAAACAGGAGGGACGGAGGGAGAGGGGAGCAACGAATGAGGATGAGAGAGATCTGCTTTAGGGGAGGATAGGCGGCCGTTTTGAGAGAGAGAAACCCTAAAGGCTCCACGTTTTCAATGTGATTTTGGTTCAATCAAATCACTTTTTACTAATGTTAGATGTCGTCTTAAAACTTTCAATTGGTCCAATTAGATCCCCAACATACCTTAATATATTTGTTTTCATTATTTCATTAGTCAATTTAAATGAAATATGAGTTTTCATTCTACCACTAATAATTTGACTGAAATGTGGCATGGACACCAATTTAATAAATCTGATGTTTGATGTTGGAAATGACGTGGATTTCACGCTTCATGTTGACTTGAAATCGCAACACTATGGGAGGACTGCACAATCAATCCTAAAGTTATTATGGGGATTTAAATTTAGTCTCAATTTTATCAATTGAAACAATGTAATGCTAACTTTTTTTAGGGAAAATGTAATCGAAGTCCTCTATGCCAAATCTCGCCGGATTTATTTGACGTGGCAGTTCAATCATCACCGCCTGTCCCATGTATTGCAACCAGTAATATCACATGAACGAAAAGACACTGTTTCTTTTTTATTTTTATTTTTATTTTTATTTTCTAATTTCCGGTCCACGAGTTATTGTCCATCATCTTCAAACTAGCTCTCACTCAGCCAAAACTCCTTCGGCACTCGTTTGGTGCTAGCAAGCACCGGAAATGGATCGCCTAACCTTTCCTTAGAAGGTTAGGCCTTAACCTTACAATCCGGGCCATTCGTGTTATGAATGGATGGCCCAGATTATTACTTACAAAAATATATATGAAAAATTCAAAAAATTCCCCCCTAAAAACAGGAGATCTGGGCCGTCCATCCAAAAATGGCGACCCGGATTGCAAGGTTAGGCGATCCGGATCCGCAAGCGCCGCCTAAACCTCCCAGTGAAGTTCGTCAACCTTTGCTCGTTCATCGACCCTTGCTCAACTAATTTAAAGAAATTTTGGTTTTTTGGCCAAACAGTTCTCTTTTTCTTCTGCTTCTGTATGTTTCTTTACAATGTTAATTGATCTTCTTCTTTTTTGTCTAAACAATGTTAATTAATTTAAAGAACTTGGTTTTTTGGCCAAATAATATTTGAAAAACTTGTTTAAAAATGCCTCTTTTAGATGTCCTGCCACAAACATTGTGTATTTGCAATTACTTTGGGACCGAACGATTTTAAGATCTTTATGTTCAATTCACAATAAGAAGAGCATATAGTTGACGTTGTTTATTTAATTTATAGTATATTTTGTTTTTATTTAATTTATGCTCCATTTGTTTCGCAAAAAATAACTTCTAGAAAAATATTTTCCAAAAAATAACAAGTTCCGGACAATGGTCAAGTATGTAATCCATCAAATTTCAAAAGATCTGGAACAAAAAAATAAAATACAAAATAAATAAAAGAAAATATAAGTGAAAAAAGATAAAAATAAATAAAAATAAAAATTGAAAAACAAAAAAAAATATTAAAAGGCGTGGACAATGGAAATTTATTTTCCTTACAGAAATGCAAAAAATATGTTCCAATTCGTTTTTAATTTGCAGTCAAACACCGAAAAATATCGTCATTTTCTTGAAAAAAAAATATTCCAAAATGTTACATTTTCCTCGAAATAATTGGAGCCTTATAGTATAATTTGTTTCTGCGGATGATTGGAATCACTTCAATTATAAACAAGACAAATCGAAACATCTTTGACATGTTACTCAATCACACATTTCAAGTAATCATTTGGATAAATGAAATGCGGCGATTTCATAAGTCGCACTCGTGGCATTTTCCGACCAGTTTTGTGGAACTTGGGATAGATAATTAGCGAGGAGTCAAGGATGCAATCAAACATCAAACGGGCATCACCATGTTTCCTAAGGACCGATGAGTCTCGTCGCATTATCTTATAAGTTACCATCTCGATAAAGAAATTATTTTATTTAGAATATTCTACATGGTGACTAGCAATGGCCTCGACCGTGCCTAGGCCGTCAATTTTATGTGTCGGGCCAAGCACAGCATGGGAAATCCCGTGCACGGGCCTGCATGCCCATGACACCAACGGGCTGTGCCAGCCCCCGTGTTAGGCCCAAGCAAATTATGCCGGGGACTGGTTTTTTATTTCTTTTTTTATGTGTATTTTTTACACTGATTAAGAATACAATTAGAGAACGAAAAATATTAAGGAAATTTCGATAGAATGAAGTATTCCTACTTCATGATTAATTTTTATAGTGAGCTGAGCTCCAAGTAGGGATAATTGGACAAAAACGAGATACATAACATATTATTACATGAGACTCGGACTCGAACGAATACATCCCATCATAAAAGCGGATAACACCACACGAATTGCGGCTGTCCGAATACAAATACATTAGAAGCAAACTAAGATCAATACAACCTAATATCTAAAAACCACCATACCGAACAGACCGATAAAAAGCTCAATGTGCCATGTGCCATTTTTTTTTTTCTCAATTGGCCTGTCCCACCACCATATTTCAAAGATAATTTCACAGCACAATATGGGGAAATGGATTAGGCATTGCCGCTGATATCGGTCAATTGCGAATTCCGCGCTTGGAGATATCCTTTTGCAGAGATCGCCACGCCATCCTTTGGATAAGTAAGGAGAAGAGCATGATCGCGAAAATGAGTGGGGGTTTGAATTTTGGCAGAAGTTAATTTCTTTATAATACCAATGTGGACGAATATGAATGGGCCGTACATATGCCGACCCATTAGGCCCAAGTACCTGGGCCAGCTTAGCCCACCCAGGTTAGAGCCCGTATCCAAATGGGCCCGGGACGTCCAGTGGCCATTGCTGATGACGACACTAACCTACGAATACGATTGGTCGTAATTCATGACAGACGATTACTACTCTTTGGGAAATGGGAGTCTACTCCATCCAAGTCCACCTCTGTTTTCCGTGTCCGAACATCCCTTCCTCATCATCCACCCAAAACACGACAGCGAAAGTAAAATTCACCCAAACTCTAAAGCATCTCCCTTTCTGTCTTCTCTCTCTCTCTCTCTATCTCTTCCAAGAAAACTTCGGTACAAACCCTACAAGCAATCGCCATTACAGATCACACTCCTCTCTCTCTGCGTAGCAGACGGTCCGAAGCATTTTCAAGATCCATCCATGGACGAGTATCTCTCTCTCTCCCTCTCCCTCTCCCTCTCACTCTCCCTCTCTCTCTCTCTCTCTCTACATGTTAACGTTCTCTCCCATTTTCTTGCAGATCCGAGACATACCCAAAGGAATACTACCCGCAGAACGCCGCGAGAACCCTCTCCTCCTCCTCCTCCGCCGACTCTACCACGAGCGTCCAGGTGACCGCCCTCGACGGCATCGTCAACGTGAACTCCCTCTTCACCATCGCCGTCTTCGTCGGGCTCTCCCTCACCACACCGGACCAGCACAGCCTCGAGAACCCCGGCCCCTGCGACGCCGGCCTCGACGTCGTCAAGAAGCTCCTGGTCTTCGAGGTCGTCTCCTTCAGCTTCTTCCTCTTCTCCTCCCTCGTCGCCCAGGGCCTCAAGCTTGCCATCAACCTCCTCAACAGCAAGGACGTGAACGAGGCCCTCAGGGCCCACATCAACATCAGGGTCCTCAGGTTCGGCATGGTCGGCTCCGCCTTCGGGTCCGTCATGGGCTGCCTCTTCCTGATGCTGTCTATGATCAGCGTGATCGAGATTAGGCTCGGGACGCTGTCCTGCGGGAGCAAGTCGGCGATCCATGCTGCGTCGGCGCTGATCGTGCTCGTGTCGTCGGCTCTGGTGGCTTATATTTCCACCGCCGTGTATGCTTTTCTGCATTGATGAGCGTGAGCGAGTGTTTCGAAGCGATTGAAACTAAACCTTTTTAGTGTCTATAATGTAAAATTGAAGCGAATTTCTAGCTCTTTCGAGTTCTTTCGTGCTTCTCAAGTGGAAGGCAGCTTGGTTAACATATGATTTTTTGCATAAGCATTTCATGGGAAATTTCGATTCTGAAGAAGTGACTCAAGCAAGGGTTTTGAATGAGGAGCTCTGTTTCCCGATGCAGAGTGATCTTATGTGTAACCAAGAATGGCTGATGAAATTATGAGCAAGTATTTTGACCAAAATATATATATGTATATATGAGCAAGTATTCAAAAGATCTCAACAAGCACAATCAATCGAGCTGATCATAGTCCTTCCATTATCTAAGTCAGCTATGTTAGCCTCGCTATTAACTGACTCTCCTGTTTTTACAAGATTCAACCCATCCTGCAGTTAATCTGCAACCTGGGGGGACAAAGACATGAACAAGATTAGTTGCATTTACAAGAGACACACCAGGTGTGACTATTGGCTACTACTACTGACAGGAGCTCTCCTAGAGTCAATTTCTCTCACGCTTTTAACTATGTCTTCGATGTTTTTCGATAGGTGGCCCGATTGCTCTTCCATATCCCGCAAAACCATTTCGAGCTGTTCCAGATAAACAGCGGATCTCTTCCGTTCACGTTGTAGCTCAGCAGTCAACTCCCGAATCTTAACATCTTTCTCATCCTGACATGTCACGGTAAATCGAATTAAGTGTCGGCGTCTAGCAATTATGCACCCCCAAATCAGAATGGCAAATCCCAGGCATGGTATGTAGTATTTACTCGGAAATGATCAAACCTCAGCTGATATGAAATTACAGAACATCTTTACCATACCAAATGACAAACCCCCACATGTTCGGCAGTAGGAAAAAGGATCGAGCCACCACAAGGATTCTTAAACAAGGAAGCATGGTCAAATGAAGCACATTTTGATGCCTTCAACATAACCAGTTACCCTCGCTTGAGATGGGTGTTCCTGTTAACTTATTTATATTGGTTTATCATCGTAATGGAACTAATTTAATTATCACTAAATCAGAATCATGCTGTCATGGTTCTGAGGCAACCAATACCTCAGTGACCAAGAACTCCAGCAGCTCGCCCTTATTACATTAGAGCACTATGGGGCTTCTCTCAAAGGTAATCTTGTCCTCTGTGCTATCTTCTATTTATTTAACTTAATTTCCTTCCAAGATATGTCATTGCAATGCCTAGTAGAAGGATTAACAAACTAGAAGACAGTTGCTTCTGTAACAAACCCATCTTCAAGGGGTGCGGTGAACTTCCTTTTTTTTTTTTTTTTAACACAAAGCAAATGCTGCCGTAGCCAGGTAAGTGTGACAAACCATAGGGAGTTAAAGGTAAAGTCTTGCAGAAGAATGCAAATTGGTTTCTAACAACAGGCTAACGCTCTTCAGATCAGACAACTGAATTGCTCTCTTTTCACCGCATTTGAACCCGAACCCTTCTTATATACTAATTTGGCAACACACTGTCTCTTCAGAAGATATTCCTTTTTACATCCATCCTACAGTTTAATCCCTTTGGAAAAGCAACAAGAAACCATTTCAATTAGCCACATAAATAAGTATCATCGAAGGCATGCTACACCTCTACTGTCCATTTTTCAGAATGGCATCAGACTCTTTAACACTCGAGACATATGCACTGTCAGGATGATTGGATATAACCAGGGCAGGTATCTGGGCCTCCAAGTAGCCAGGATTTAGGACAAGCAGAGCATAAAACAATTGATAGAACTGCATCACAAGTCTACATGTTCACAGATCTTAACAATATCCTAAGCGTTACTGTTACTTCATTAAAAGATAGTGCAAAACTAGCTTCAGTATCGCACGTGAGAAGCTATCTGCAGGCTCTTGAAATTATTGAATCTGATTCCTCAATTTGGAAGCATAAAAGGACAATTAATAAGCTCCCACTAATGTGTAGTAGTGCGACAGAACATCAGAGCACTCTGATTTATTAGCACAAGGATAATAGAAAAAGCTCTTGGTGAATACCATGTTAGGACAAATGCTATCAAGTCTGCTTGAGAATACCCTCATGGTCGTTCAGTTGGTTAAGCAGAAAAGTCAGTTACTAGATGAAGACAGAAGCAAGGGGGAGCCTCGCAATCTTATGGCGATCTTAGACTTTATTTAAATCAATCCATCCATATTTGTCATACGTAATGACAGCACACCTGCATATTCATTGTATGAAGGTATGGAAACTAAGAGCACTTACTGGTGTTTGAGAGAGAAGAACACTCCGACGGCTATTTGTTGGAGCCGCAACCAGTGGATGGTTATGCTCCTTTATAAATTTCGTGACCACCCATTTCCCATTTTTGTCTCTCTTTACCACAATCATTGCCTTACAGCCTTCTCTCGTGATAGCTCTTGGCTTTCTATTTTCACTTCTCCGAGGCCTCGACTTTCGGAAACCTTCTTTATTACAGACAAGCCTACGCCATACAACCTTCCCATCACGCATTGATCTCCGAAACGCATCAACGCGCATGACGAAACCCATGTGTGTGGCATAAGCGTTATAAAAAACTTTTGCAGCTTCCTCAGATTCAAACTCCATACCGACATATGGCTCCATATCAGAACTCCCTTCATTTGGTGTTTCTTTTCCACTTGAACACTCTATCGCATCCCCATCCTCAACCACAGATGGCCGCTCATCCACTGCCAACATTACCACAGACCCATCATAAGATAAAGCCATACCAAAGCAAACATGATCACCACCTGAATCCTCATACTTCTTTTTCCCCAAACATATCAAGAACAAGATACTTTTAGAATTTTTTTAAAAAAAAATACATCCCTACAACTAGCACCCGAAGAGAGAAAGAGAGGAGAGAGATTTCCGATTTCATAAAAGGGAACTAAGGAAGCTTGTTTTATTCAAATTGGTACTGATGAATAAAGTAAAGATACCATGATAATTCGCATTAAAAAAAGATCTGTTGTGCCTTCCTGGCAGACGACATCGGACTGACAAAGAAAGAAACGTTCTTGAGCGCATACTTGTGGCCCCCAAATAGTCAAAATTCGATCATTGGACAGAATTCTGGCAGTTCAATCAATATGCAATCTATGAACACAGCCAACCCATAAAACGGTTGATCCAATATTCAACTAAAAACAATTGTCTTATAGTCATCAAACACAGCCAAAAATGTAACTTCTGTGACGGGGGAAAAAGAAACAATAGACAAGAAGCTCCAGGTGCAATCCCAGTTTTGGCCATCACTCATCAAGTTCCCCCAGAAACGAGAATAAAAGGAGTACGAACTTCACCAGGCCAAATAGAAAAGAACCTAGAGAGCTACAAAAGCATCCTAATTTGTGAGTTCTCGCAAGTAGCTCCAGCCATTAACAGGAGATTCGAAGCTGAAAAACACTCGGCGTGCACTGAATCAGGAAGGGTGCAGGAGCACTAACTCAAAGACTAGAAGTAGAAGCAAATTTAGGAGCTTTACTTGTAATTGACAGAAGCGCAAGGACCCCAATCCTTTTGCGAGGCTGCGAGAGCGAGTTGCGAAGCTCTCTTCAGAGTTCAGACAAAGACCTCGGAGACGCAGAGAAAATAAAATGATCGCCTTTAGTGGAAAAAACATTGAAAACCACCTGTCTTGTTTTTTTTGCCTTTTTTTTCAACATTAATAAGCTTTCCATGAATCATTACAGAGTAAACTGTGTCTTTTTTCAATCATTTTGAGTAAAATAGTTCATTTATAACCAAAAAAGAAAGAATTAAAAAGATCATTTGATTATGAATTATTTTCATCCTTCTGTCCCTCTGCCAATTGAAGTAAAATATCAAATAGGGAAATGTTTTCATTGAAGGTGTTTTTTTTTTAATATTTTTTTATTAATTTATTTTTCATGAAACAAACGAAACATTTACTCGATTTATGTTACACAAACCTTATTAATTATTGTTGTCCACAAGGGACATAATGTGATTTTTCAAGCACTTTTTTGTATTCATTAATGAAAAATAAATGACGATATTATCATTCATCTGGGATGTCCAACTTCTACCCTCTCAGGAGTAGCAACATCTTATCTTCCAAAAAAGAAAAGCCAACATTACTAATTTCATACTACAACACTAAATTCTTCTGCATACAAGTTCTAACAGATGCTGGTTGAAGCAGCTCATCACTCCGCAAGAATTTTTCAGACAACCCTCAAAAGGGGCTGCCTGAAACTGAGAGCAACTTCCAAAGAAATTTGATTACAAAACGCAACGTTGCGACGTACATAAGTGACGAAAAATGGAGATCAATAATAAAATGATCGCATTTGAATGAGCAAGGGTTCTTATTTCAATCCGGTTCCTCCATACAAATAGTCTGACGCACAATGATCAGCGAAATACAACTGCAAGACTCTGATGGTTCTGTTCGCCATCAAACTATTGAATTTCGAGATGTGCTTCCCCCAGGTTTGGCTTGGCAAATGCAGCGCAAAGGAAAGCAGGACCAAATAGCAAAACCTCTGGTGTCATTCTTTCCTAAAGCTCACCGAAAAAGCTCAACACTTACAGCTTCACGGAACAAATGCGAATTCCTATCATACGCATATGATGCCATTACCAGTTCTGTTTGCAGAACAGTAACAAGAAGCGTGCCAGGCTAATCCAGCTTTAAGTGCCCTTCAACCAAAGCTAACAGCTGACCTTAGAAATGCATCTTTTGACCACACCAGACAGCTAACATTTGAAGCATAGGGGAGGATGCTCTTTAGAGTTTATGCTGAAGGCTTTTACTAATTTGACGAAATTATCTTCTCGTTTTCTTCAACGTCGAAGCTGCACGTAGAAACAACCTGTCGACCTCATCAAGGTCTGGAGAGTCAGCATCTTTTCCTAATGGTTTCGCATTTCTTGTATCCACAGATATTTGACGCAAGTGATCCTCAAAATCCTCGGACTCCCTGGCAGTTTCCACAGGAAACTTATCGAATATGTCCAGAAACAGGTCCTCTTCCCCCTTGTCCTCGGAATCAGCCTCAGTTTCCGTCTCGAAAATATCAGATAAATCTTCAGAATCTGATTCTACGCCCAAATACATATTAGAGTCATCATCAATTGATTCATCATTTCCACCCAATATTTCTCTCAGCTTCTCGGAATTTGCCAGCTGCGATTTTGATTTGCCTGTGGAAGATATGCCTCCAATATCTGTTGTCTGGATTTCGCCGACCGCCTCTTTTTTAACCTCAACTTCATTTTGAGCCTGTGCTTGAAGCAACTCAAGATCCTGTTCAAGTCTTGGAATATACTTTCTAACTGCTCTTAAACCATCCCTGTATTTGGATTTATCGAGTGCCTGACGACAAAAGGAATAATTTAAAGGCATGAACAAACACGGTAAA
Source organism: Rhodomyrtus psidioides (assembly GCA_021437785.1). Lineage (NCBI taxonomy): Eukaryota > Viridiplantae > Streptophyta > Magnoliopsida > Myrtales > Myrtaceae > Rhodomyrtus > Rhodomyrtus psidioides. The sequence continues at coordinate 1,923,114 of JAILYB010000015.1, read as the reverse complement.
AAGCTCTAACATCAGGAACCTTTCTTTTAGCGAAAAAGGAATTGAGAGCTGAAATATACATTTGATTGACCAAGAATGTCAGGATACAAAGTAATATCGATGTTGGAAAATGAAAATAGCTTGTACCAAAAGGTGTTTTTTTTTTTCAAGATAATGCTAACTATAACCAATTTGAAGTAATAATTTAGACTCCGCAAATTTTTAAATATACCAAAATCTTGTCTACTGATATCTGTTAAATTCTAAAGGTTAATTAAAAGCGGTAACGAATTTGAACACTTCATCAAAACCAACGGTTTTCCCAACTTGAACTTGATAGACAGATTCACTTTATTATATATATATATATATATATATATATATATATATATAGAGAGAGAGAGAGAGAGGGGGGGGGGGGGTGACCTTCGTCCTCGACAAAGTGATCCTAGGCGACATTATTTCTGTTGGCGGCTGACAATAATTCTTCCCTCGATACATAATTATAGTGTTTTCCTCATGAATGTCGAGAACTATCCCTCCGGTCAATCTAGCGAGTTCAGCAGCAATCTCCTTAACCTCCTCTGGCGAGAATGTTTTTACCACCACTTTCACCGTCTGGTGCTTCTTCCAATGCAAGTGCATGTTAAGTATTACACCTTGGTATATTCCCCTTCGCCCAACTGGCACATAATTCTTGCACTTAAGGCCCATCTTGAGAAAGAAGAAGTGCTCTTCCGGAGTCAATATCTCAGGATCATGGGTTGGTTCGGATGATTCTGCAGGTTCAATCTTTTTCAAAGCTTCAACGAGTCTCTCCTCTTTCTTTCGAGCCTGTAAAGGAGGATGATGTATCTTTAGAAATGCGAAGAGGAGATCAAACCGGATCAGGAACTGGGACGATTTTCCTCTATCTCCCAACGAATAATTAGCAAATCAACTCTTAATCATGCTATTACTAAAACTGGAGGTTCTTATTCAGATCAAACCAACAAATAAGACAGCCGGTTACACGAAGGCAAGGAAGGGTCAATAGATAGGATATCCATGTGCAAATGACAGGCTCTTAAAATCCCTTCATCACATGGTTTCCAGTCCTGAGCTAAAGAATACTACTAAACTCAAATGACCGACAACTAGTAGCACTCCTCTTTTGGTGTTCCGTAATTCATGGACCTTTATAGTGGATTCATGAGTGATAAGTCTATTTTCTCTCGCCTATATGACCTTCAACCCAATAGATCTTTCTACTTCTGACAAGTCAAAGTACCATGACCTTATTATTTTTACGATTTTCCTATCAATATGTCAAAAGGAAGACTGGAAACGTCCAGTATTTCTCAATAGACAATTCATCCTTGCTGACAAACTCCATGTTTTCTATGTATATAATATCACACAAGCATTCTTTTCAAGATCCCACGATATAAAGTATACTCTGTGGGTCATCTAAAAACAAGTATGCAGCAGCTAACATACATAAGACGAAAAAGAGAACAATGGAAAGTTCACCTACGAATTTTGTTCATAAGTTCCTCGGATTTCTCAAACCAACAAGTGGTAAATAGTAAGAGCAATGACCAGACATAAACCTTTCTGAGCTTGAATAAGATCTTCTCGTCTGCTGTCATCCTTTCATACTCTTTCTTCTTCTTCCATCTAAAACATTTAAGCCACCTGACAACAGCTCTTTTCCCCTTCAGCTTTTTCCTCCTCGATTTAGTTTCACCAGGTCCATCTACTTTGCCACTGCTTCCAGAATTGTTTGGCAGCTCTACAACTTTGTCCACCACATTTGATAATGAACGCCAATGAGCATGTAGACACCCAGCCCAGGACAGCCTTTTTGCATTGCAGAGAGGCCCAATACCGAGTTTCTGTCTGAAAACCTTGAATAGAACATCATCCAAGCTACTGCAGTGAGGGATAGCATTCACGCAATACTCAATTTTCAGATTGAACTCAGTTCAATCGGAGAGCCGAGCGAGAAACATTTTGAGCAATCAGGCATACAAACTTTCAACATCAAAGCGGAGACATCACAATGATGCTATCCTAACAGACATTACCATAAGAGACTTTGCAATCGCAAGACAGAGAGAGAAGTCAAAAGAAAATTGAAAGACATGATGACACTTTCCGGGAAAACCATTTACAGCACTTGAGTAGTAATTAGTCTTCGCGACCCACATCAGAATTATGAAGGGATGTCAATTTGGAATTAGAACAGAGCCTCGCTACAAACAAAAGGCGCGCCATTTTGCGGCTCTTGAACGGACACGAAACTTGGACCAAAAAAAAAAAAGAAGGGACACGAAACAGGAAGAAATTATCTTACGATGTAAAATAACATCTTTAGAATCCATTCGAAGTCTAACCACATTATACTCAACTCTTCTGCCAAACCATGAGCCGAAATTGCGGCAACAAGAACAAAACGACTCACAGCCAAGACCAATCATTGCGTCCACTAGAAACCCAATTGACAGCTGCCACGAACAAAGCACAGGAACGGACAAAGGTCGTATCTCGTAGAAACTAAGCGCTTAATTCGGGGAAGACGAGAGAAGTGGAAACGAAAAGAGACGAAACGAATTTCGATAAATTACAGTCTCGAGAGAGAGAGAGACCTGGGAGAGTGAAAATGGCGAATAGGGACATGGGGGAGAGAGATGGGGAGGAGACTCTTGAGTCCGTTGGACCTCCTACAGAGAGCAACCACTGCCATTGAAGACGCGGCAAAAGCCCTACCCGCCATTTTTGTGCTTCCTCTTCGGACTCGAATCTAGTCTTCTCTGTATCAGCTTCCTTGCTGATTGACTCAGTGAGGGCTGCAGCTCCTTCATGAGATCGCTGCACTCGCCACTTCAACCTTCGCCGTTTTCTTTCATTCTTTGATTGCTCGCTAAGCCGAGCGAGTCGGGAGTGACTCGTCCCTGCCAGTCTGATGGGCTGGACTTGCATCGAAGCCCTCGGACCGTCTTTGTTTGGGTCCTGATAAATTTTCAGGAAAAATAACACAAAGGTAAAAAGGCCACAAAAAATTTCAAAATTATGCCATTTGTAACATATTTCTCCGGTTTTTTTTAATCAAAAATCCTGAACTAATCAATACATTTATCCTAAAAAAATCGTGACCTAACAAATCTCAAACTTACACGAACGTGACCCATTTACCCTCCCTCCGTCAAATGATTTTTCAGCCAAAAACGACTTTTTTTATTTCATTTATGCCACATGCGCATCATGTCGACACCGTCGCATTATGGCATCTATGTAGATAGATTACTAATGGAAATTATTGACGGAAGATATTTCACAAAGGTACAAATTTGGGATTTCTGGTGTTAGAAAAAAGTTTAGGAAAAATGTGTCATAATGAGCATAGTTTCTATGGTTCTTAAACTTCTATCCATTGTGCGATATCGTTTTTAAATTTTTAATTTGTTCAATGTGATATTTGAGCTTTTAACTAAATGTGATATTTGAGCTTTAACTTGTTCAATATGATCATTTGACTTTCGATATGAAAATGTCTAATGTCGTCATTCCATTAATACAAGTTTAAGCACAAATTGGAATATTCTCATATTATCGATGAACTAGATTAAACATGTACCAAAAGTTAGGAAATCACATTAAACAAGTTAAAAGGAGAAAATTCCAAATAAGGGCTTAAAGTGTCCTCATTTTCTCAAATGAGAGATTGAAGTGGACATTGTTTCAAATAATGTCATGAATTGCCCTCATTGTTTCAAAGTAATGTCATGGCTGCAGGGCATTTTTCTCATTTATTTTCTTTTTCTATTTCTTTTTCTCTCCCCTCCCCTGGCCATCGCCAACGTTGAGGGGACCCTCGTCCTTGCCTGAATTAGGTTAGTGAGGGCAACCTTTGCTTGAGTGAACTTCGCCTATGCCCCTGTGACGGCTCAAGGAGGGAAGAGAGAGGAAAAAATAAAAAATGAAGGAGAAAAATGAAAAAATAAAGTGAAAATTTCAAAAAAGATCCTTAAGTGCCTTCATTTTCTCAAATGAAGGGTGGTGACCCTTGCTCGGACTTGGGCGAGGGCTGTAAACCCTTGCCTCTAGTCGGCGGGGTCGCCGACGAGCTTGGCGACTACAGGCAGGAGGTCTAACCTCCCGCCTTTGTTTCTTTGTTTTGTTTTTTACTTTTTATTTTTTTTAAATATCTTAAAAATGGAAAAATAAAAATAAAATAGTAAATGATTAAAATGCCCTTATTTAAGTCACCCAAGCCCCTTTTTTGATACTAATATAATTATTTCAAGCCTTTATTTAGAACAAAGTCCACTTCATGTCCTTATTCGAGAAAATAAGAATACATGGAGCTTTTTTTTGGAATTTTCCCAAAAATAAATGGAGAAAATACCCTTAGTCAAGCTTTTATCTGAATCAGAGCCCATTTTAAACTCTTATTTGAGAAAAATGATAGCACTCTCGATACTCGTATTGAATTTTTTTTTAAAATTTTTTTATATTCAGAAATTACATTGTGGGCCAAAGCTTGGGCGCGGTTTATGAAGTTGCCCCAAATTTTGGGCCAAAGCTTGGGCGCCGTTTATGGAGGAGTCACCCCAAATTTTGAGAGGGCGTGAAGACAGAAAGTCCGTCGATCATTTTCCTCTTCGTCAAAACGAAGGAATTCATATTCCTGTCATTCTAATTCAATGGGCCAAGTCTATTCCTACTACGTTCGGTTGGGCACCACGCGAAAACATGTAATTCCCATTATGAAGGGCGCGAAAAAAAAGAAGAAGAAGAAGTCGGGAGTCCATTTTTATCCACGTGGAGTCAAGTTCACTAGTACGGTTGGTGCCGTAGAAATACCTAGTTCTTCCTTTCTTTGTCTATTTTGTAGATGATACTCATGTTCTAAAATCTTGAAAAACATTCTTTTTCCAATAAACATTATTTCGTTTGTCGGTAAATAATGACTTAAATTGCATGAAAGGGAAGTCATGACAAATTCTTTAAAGAGAACAAGAATTGTTCTTGTTGTTAACCAGTGATCTAATCTTTGCCAATATTCACTTCGAATTGAAAGTCCCCCACTCATATTGCAGAATGAACGTGCATCTGCGTTCCAGTCCAGATGCAAAATGATAGTGAAATGTGCTCCGACCATGTGCCCGATATGATCATCTCAAACCAAAACATCATATGGGCGAGTAAGTCGGAGCTTATTATGATGTCGCAAACGAAGAAATTGCCTCCAAACATTCATCTTTCCGATGGTTTCGGGACAGAGTGCGTTTGCTTTTCTTTCTTCAAAGCCTCCCCAAGGGAGATGCAAAAAAAGGACAAACGAAGCTTCGACACCCCCAACAGATCTGCATAAGGGAAAAGCAAAAACCCTAGAACCGAATTCGCCGAACGAGCTTCGCAAGCGACTGAAAAAGAAAGCTTTTTCTCGCGGGGGGGCAAACAAAGGAAGCGGGACGAGCACGGGCAGGAAATCAGAAACGGGGAAGAGGTGAAGCGAGAGAGATGTGCCAGCAGTAAAAGGGCCCGGAAAATCAGATGGGTCAGATCCAGGCGAGTGATGCTGGTCGTCTTCTGCTATCGCAAGTTTTTCCTTTTCTAAAGAATTGCCTGGATCGACGCGATCGAGATCCAGTCAAGAAGCTGACTTGCTTACGGACGACGACGCACGGGAACGTTTAACGATGAAATTGCGAAAAAGAACACAAAAGACGAACTGCGAAGACCTCGACAGGACTAAAGCAGCTTCATAAGGACAATGAAGAAGCAGTAGGCCGATCCTGCTGCAGCAGCAGCAGCACAATGAGCGCAGAGAGAGAGAGAGAGGAGTTGCCGATGGAGAGGGTATTTATACGGAGAGTGTGAGAGCGAGAAGTGGATTAGGGTTTCAGAGGTGGCGGTTTGAAATGGGCCTGGTCCTGGGCCTGGGCCTGGGCTGCTTGAAGGGTCCAAAATATTTGGAGAGAGATTAGGATGGTTTCTTGGCCCAATTAAAAATACTGGGGGGCTAAAATATTTGATATATCGAAACTCATTTTGCGAAGCGATGTAACAAACTATCGTTGATTATTTAAGTTTGTAGGCTTATCCAAAACCGGCACCTGCCATAGCGCTTCATTAATCGAATTATTTTGGTGACTCCAGCATTGCGCTTGTAAATAGTTAATGTGAATATGTTCTGTCATTGTCTTTCGCGAGACTATCGGGGGCGCAAATAGATCATGCAATCACATTCAATCGCAAGTAAACACGACATCCCTTATGGTAATTTTTGAGAGAAAATGTAATAGAAACGTGAATTTTTCCAACACAAAACACTAATCAATATTCGTGAAAAAAAAAACTAATAACAACCGACTTCTTTTGAATTTATGTTTGTTTTTTTCCTTGGAATCTGATCAGCTGAAGTGTTACTTTTTATTCAGATGAAAATCTCATTGGCTTGTTTGAAAAGCTCTGAACCGACCCAAACCAACCATTAGAGAAGAATTATAAAAAATATCAGATCGATATATATATGTACATATAAAATCTTTCATTATTATTTTGAAATTGTTACATATCCTTTTAAGCATTATCAAAAAAGTAATTAAAATGATTCTTGTGGCGTCAAACACGCCAGAGGTCAAAAGCTACGTCTCCGTCTGGTGGAGCCCACTCATACGCGCTATTCTCGCCGTCCATCGACGGCGATCGAAGCAAGCCGTGAAATCTCAAGGTCCGAATCGTAGAAAGGTGAACGGTGTTTGGAGCAAACACGTCAGCAGATTTCCGGTAATTAAAAAAACCAATAAAGAGGATAGTCACTTTCTTTAGATAATAACCAAAAGTTTTTTTTTTAATAAATGATCAACAAAAAATAATCGCCACGCGATCTATCCCTTCCAGCTGCATTCGTACTTCCCCACCACCCGCAGTCCTTTCCCACTCTCGAAACCTCGCCGGGAACCACCGCCTCGCCGGTGGCTCCGCCGATTTCACCGTCGCAAGACTACCTCCAGCCCTCAATGGCCTCAGTTCCAGTTCTATCTCCGGCTGCCTCCACTGCTCCGCCGAGATTACGCGCCTTGGTTCTTCGCTCCGCAAGACCGAATTCCGCCTCTCCTCCTTCTCCATCTTCTTCTTCTTCTTCTTCTTCTTCTTCTTCTTATTGTACTTCACCTTCTTGCTCGTGTTCTATTTCGACTTCAATCCGCGAGCATAAACGGAAAGCCCTCGGCAACGGCGGCTTATCCGCGTACGCGTGCTCGACTTCGTCTTTCATCGGGAGAGTCGGACTGCAGAAACGAGAAGGCAATGTCTCGTTGCTCTCGTTCGGGAACAAGCAGCATGTGATCTCCGAAGTCGATAGAACCGATTCGTCTCAGGTTTTGTCCGCGATGCTTCCGTTCGTCGTCGCTGCTACGGCGGTTGCTGCTCTTGCTCAGCCGGCTACTTTTACTTGGTACTTGGTCTTTTTCTTTTTTTGTTTGTTGATGCGAGGAACTTTCTGGAAACCACCGCTTGACTTTTCAGGTTTATTTGCTATGCATTTGAAGATGTTTGGAACCTCGGAAGAAGTCCTCGTCCTGCTCCTCTGCTGTATCTGAACTTTGAATATACAATATTTATATATTCACTCCTCACTCTTCTCTGCATTTATACTAATATATAATAACATTCCCTATCATTATAAAATTCACAAGAAAATTTTAAAAAGTCTCGTCTTTACTGGGACGATTAATTTTGTATTCGTAAGTTTGTGATGACATACTATGGTTCGTCACGTCTCTTTATGGTAATTTCAATCATGATACAATTTGTTTTCCAATTTGTCAGAGGAGGAGGTTGAGTTGCTGTAAAGATCTGGTTTTTGTATGTGTTTGATGAAAGGTGCATTCGAACCACTTGTTCAATGCATATCCTTCTTAATTGATTTATTATCTGCTTTATCAGTAAATAGTTTGCTAAACTTGGTGGTATTTCATATGGTTCGCGCAGTTAACCATCACTAGCTATGCTTCTTAATTTCAGACTATGTATGCAGCAGACGTGTAATAACGCGGGGTTTCTACAGGGTATCCAAAGAGTTGTACGCCCCCGCCCTTGGTGGGATCATGTTGTCTATAGGAATCAGGCTTTCCATCGATGATTTTGCTCTTGCTTTTAAAAGGTGGTTCTATTCTGCTGAGCTTAAGATGCAACCTCTATCAGCTCTTTTGCAACTTTGGTGGAAGTCGTGATTTCGTCTTGTTTTTTAATTTGTTGCAGACCTTTGCCACTATCTATCGGGTTCATCGCGCAGTATGTTCTGAAACCGGTCCTCGGGGTTTTAATTGCCCAGGCGTTTGGGATGTCTCACATGTTTTATGCTGGTTTTGTCCTCACAGCTTGTGTTGCGGGGGCTCAGCTGTCTAGCTATGCGAGTTTCTTGAGTAAGGGCGATGTGGCCTTGAGCATTTTGCTCACCAGCTGCACCACTATTGCATCGGTTCTTGTTACACCTATCCTAACCGGCCTTCTAATTGGATCAGTTGTACCAGTTGATGCAGTTGCCATGTCCAAGTCAATATTGCAGGTGAGAGATGCTTGGGAGTAGTGAATATCTGTAATTTACATCGATTATTCTTTCCTGCCTACAAACTTGATTGGAGATTTTTCCTTTGTGTATCAGGTTGTTCTTGTCCCCGTAACTCTTGGCCTTCTTCTCAATACCTACGCAAAACCAGTCGTTTCACTTCTTCAACCAGTGATGCCGGTAGTTGCTATGGTTTGCACTTCATTGTGTATTGGGAGCCCTCTAGCAATTAACAGGAGCCATATTTTGTCTAGAGAAGGTTTACGCCTCGTTCTTCCAGTGTTGACATTCCATGGGGTGGCTTTCACTTTAGGATACTGGATCTCCAAACTTCCAGTTCTGAGGTAATTTGCAACCGGCTATTCTGCTTTCTGTATAGTGACAAACACAAAGGAGCAGCTGTATTTAGCACTGCTTTATGTGTATTGAAAAAGGCAAAGGAGTAGTTGTATTTATTAGCTAATCACAGAGCTGTTGACATTGAGTTGAGCCTTCAGGAATATGGACTGGTTCATGTAGTATTTATGCCACCTTTTTCTCCATTATACCCCTGAATATCTGGAGCTAAGTTCGAAGATATAGAAGAAACAGGTGTTTCCACTGCCCTTTATTATAGCTTTGTTACCATGTTATCGCTTAGAGGGATTGAGATTTGTCCAGGGGCTTTTTGTGTCTGAAAGAGTCAAGTGCATTACTCCTTGCGAGAAAGAGATTTCTCTTTAGAAACCAGTTCTCTGCGCACTTCAGCTACTTCGTTGTAACTTGAGTGTCGCGCAACCATCAAAGACTAGATCAAGAAGTCTACCAGAAAAACAACAACAAATTCTTGGTGGGGCTTGATCTCTTTTTCAGGATTAGGGGTCAAAAATTGAAATTAAAAATTCATTGACTATGAGAATTAATGTAGTAGTCATGCGGTAGAACCTCTGAAGGCCCACAAATAGGAGCCTTATGCAGTGGTATGACAGTACTGTGTGAGTTGGTCTTGTCTATAAAGATTTTCTTTCATGGATGGACAGAGATGCATCTGACTTTGCATTTTTGATAAATTAGTTTACACACGTCCTGCCATACAGTCTGCGAATAACATCAAGAGCAGGATCAGCAGAAACTAGCCTACATAAATAGTCCTAAGAGTTTACAGTTTTTTCCTGCATGGAATATAGGCGGAGTTTATCGATAGAGATGAGGGCTTTTGGATAAATCTACTTCCTATATATCCCATTTCCCTCTTCATCAATCAACTGCTGAGACTTGTCCTCTTTATTTCCTTGTAGGCAAGAAGAAGAAGTTGGGCGGACAATATCTTTATGCACAGGAATGCAGAGTTCCACTCTCGCCGGCCTTCTTGCATCCCAATTTCTTGGCAGCAGTCAGGCTGTCCCACCAGCATGTTCAGTAGTTGCCATGGCTATCATGGGACTGTGCCTTGCCTCTTTCTGGGGCCGTGGTTCACGGATTAGGGACCTACCATCGTTAGTCAATCTACAAGTTGGTTCTTCGTTGGAGCTGCAACAATAGCAGAAAAAAAACCTAGCGAAGATCACATCGACATATCTGGCACATTGCAAGTTGGTGAAGATACTGATAAGTCACGGCCTGGAAATATGTAATTTACATGAGGAATGCCAGAGATCTGCCGGTACCTTCTTGAGTGCACCGAGTTCAGGTGCAAACGCTTTGTACAGGTCAGCAACCAATGTAGCTAGCAAAGAGAGATATATTTAGAGGACGATAATCTTGTCAACCTACACGTTGAGCTTACTTGTTATACACAGGCGGTATGTATCACATTAAATCAAAGACATGCTGGTGTAGCTTAATACGGCCTCTCTCTCTCTCTCTCTCAAACTTTTCTGGTGATAAGGGTAATTGGTTTCGGGGTGAGTAGGTTCTAGACCTAGAATCTGGAATCTGTCATGTTAGAACCGGTTCTGAGTTTATGAAACCTGGAACCTATCATGTTTGCTCTGAAACCGATCCTTGAATCTGTCATGTTTGTCCAGTCCAATTCCAGGGTATTTCCAGGAACCGGTTTGTTCTTCTTCTTTTTTGCTTTATTTTTCAGAAAAACCAAGACAAATAGCAGAAATTCGTAAGGGGTTCTTTGTTTAGGTAAAACTTCATACCATGATGCATAAGTTGCATGGACGCCACTTCGAACATATATCACGGCAGACTTGCTACGCCTTTAACTCGGCTGTAATGGCAAGAAACTCAAATTTCTGTCTGGCACACTTTGAGCTTGAGCATGTACCAGCTCTTTGGGGGTTGTTAGGACTTAGGATGCCTTTCCTGTTATTCCAATGTTAGAAACCAAACTGCTATGAGTACGCACGCACGTTGATAGAGCTCGGACATGAGCTGCAAGAAAAGAACGTTGCTTTGGGTACATTCTTTCAGAAGTACTGATGATGGGGTTTGCCGTATTTGTTTGGTTCTCGTCGTAATCGTGGTCGACATTTTTCTGTTATCAATTTGAATGTGTCACGCGTAGAGATGTTCACATGAAAAAGCTACGATGCACAGACTCGCTGCCATCTCTTTTCATACGGGGGCTCCATCATTGTTTTGTACTCTTCTTCTTGTTCCACAAATGGTCAATTGTGATCGGGTATTGAGTTTCGGATAACCGTCTACAATGGTGATGATGGACGCTGATGTTCTCGTCTCCTTCCCCGAACCCTTGAGCTCCTGTGTGCTCTTCTGGTCCCTCCTTGGCTAGTCGAACAAATTTTTCCGTCTTTTTCGAGATTTGACACGGCGAAATGGTGCCCTGCAAGTGGCTTGTGTGGGATTTTTATGGTCTTCGTGGCATGGAGACTTACGGATTTCACCCTCAGAGAAGGAAAGTTCGGCGAAATTTCCACGCTAACTGGATACGCTACATGGATAATTCCTTCACGCATATGCTTTAGAATGGTGGATGCCCAATCGTCTCGACGCATCCTCGTGAATGACATTGGCGTTAACTTTACAGAAGAACACCTACTTTCTTGTGAAACCATTTGGTTGATTCAACGACCGTCCTTCCACGGGGAATAGTTTCTTGCTGTCCAATTTTAGGTTTGGTCCAACGGGATTGATGTGACAGACCATGAATCATGTGGTGTCCTGTCCTATGCATATGTTTCAACGATCCGATGTGAATAAATCCCCCTGATTCGTGACTATTATCGATTGGTCTAATTGTAATAAAGTGAAGAAGAAGAATTTTCTGTATGTATATCTGAGAATGAATGTACATTTGTGTATTTATAATCCTATAAATGAAGGAAAAAATGAAAGGCGTATAAGCCTGATTATGCCTTCCAAAAATAAAGATCAGAATTTGCTAATCTATTTCATCAATCCTCAATCGCAATCTTCAATCAATCGCAATCTTCAATCTTCAATATTTCCAACACTCCCCCTCAAGCTGGTGGCCTATAGATGTCAAGGACGCCGAGCTTGCTTAGGAGATATGTATGCTGTTTCTGACACAAAGGTTTGGTGAAAATATCTGCAGGCTGTTCCGCAGTTCCAATCCCTTTGGTCACAATGATTCCTTCCCGAATTTTATCCCGAGTAAAATGGCAATCAACTTCGATATGCTTCGCCCTTTCATGAAAAACTGGATTTGCAGCTAACTTGAGTGCAGCATCATTATCGCAGAATAATTCAGTTGGCCTTTCAATTTGTATTCCAAGATCTGAGAGTAGTCCTCGTATCCAGATAATTTCACAAACAGTTTTGGCCATTGCACGATATTCTGCTTCTGCTAATGACAAGGATACCGTTGATTGCTTCTTCGTTTTTCATGAAATCAATAATCTTCCCAATTTTATGCAGAAACCAGTGATAGATCGCCTAGTCATGGGACATGTGGCATAGTCTGTGTCACAATGAGCAGTCATCTTCATGTCACAGTCACGAGATAAGAAAATCCCAAGGCCTGGACAACCTTTTAAGTATCGTACTACTTTTAACGCCGTGTTCATATGGGATTGCTTGGGCTTGTGCATGAATTGGCTAAGCATCTGGACTGCATAACAAATATCAAGTCTTGTCATAGTGAGATATATCAGTTTTCCAACAAGCCTTTGATATCCTGATGGATCTTCAAGTAGAGGATCGTCGATGGATGGCGATGTTTCCATGTCATATTCATGAGATGTCATTTTGACATTTTGCTCTATTGGGATGATAGCTGGCTTGCATCCTGACAATCCTGCTTCAGATACGATCTCCATGGCAAATTTTCGCTGACTGAGATTAATTCCTTTGTCGGATCGTGTGATTTCAATTCCAAGAAAATATTTAGGTGCTCCTAAGTCCTTAATATGAAAAGAAGAATGCAAGTACTCTTTGAATTGACCAATGCAAAGTTCGTCGTTCCCCATGATAAGAATGTCATCAACATATATCAGCAAATATATTGATGAAGTACCTGAAGTCCATGTGAATAGTGCATAATCATATTTGGAATGCTGGAATCCTGCATTGGTCAACGCATCGGTAAATTTGGCATACCATTGCCGGGAAGCCCGTTTGAGTCCATATAGGGATTTGCGAAGACGACATACTTGAGACTCCCCCTGTCTGCGTAATCCCAATGGAAGATCCATATAGATTTCCTCATCGAGGTCGCCATGTAAGAAGGCATTGTTAACATCCATTTGATGGAGGGACCAATTACGAATTGCCGCTATAGAAAAGAAGGAGCGATCAGTAACCTCCTTTGCGACCGGGGAGAATGTCTCGTGATAATCAAAACCTTCGCGTTGAGTAAACCCTTTTGCCACTAAGCGAGCCTTATAACGTTCGATAGTTCCATCGGCCTTGAATTTAATTTTGTAGACCCATTTGCAGCCAATAAGTTTCCGATGTGAAGGCAATGGAACGATGTCCCATGTATGATTGGCAATAAGAGCATCTAGCTCAGTTGCCATGGCTTGTTGCCAACGAGGGTCACGGGATGCCATTTGATAGGATGATGGTTCATGTTCCTCAGAAATCCGGCTAATGGTACACATATATGCAGGAGATAGGCGACTGAAGGAAACGTAGGAAGATACAGGATAATGGATACCTGAAGAGCGCGAAGTAGAACAAACATAGTCCTGTGTCCAAGTGGGTGGTCTGACAACAAGTCCAGAACGTCGAGGCTGCACAGGGGATGCTGGAGGAAGATCCGGTGAAGTCGTCAATATATCAGTCGAAGATGTCGAAGAATCAGCCGTAGGTGACTGTGGAATAGCTCCGAGAGGTGTTTCAGATAATGCAGGCGTGGGATGCTGGGTATCATCCGCAATGGATGTGGTAGGAATAAATACAAGTGGAGTTGAAACATTGTCTTCCAGGAAATAGGAGCGGTCCGAAGATGAGTCGGTAGTGGCCGGTAAAGATGTGACATCCCGAAAGGGAAATAATTCTTCATGAAAAATGACGTCCCTGCTTACAAAGAAGTTGCCTGTAGCAATATCCATAACTCTATAACCTTTATGTAAAGTAGGGCACCCCATGAAGACGCATGGAATGGCACGAGGGGCCATTTTGTCTCGAGATCCCACAGTTGTTGCATAACATAAACATCCAAATACCCGCAAATGATCAATAGACGGCGCATTATCATGAAGTAATTCATAAGGGGTTCTACCTGCAAGAATTCTACTCGGCATGCGAATTAATCAAATAGGTGGCAGTGACCACACAATCGCCCCATAATTTCTCAGGAATGGAAGCTTGATATTTGAGAGCTCTTGCAACTTCTAAGAGATGTCTATGTTTTCTTTCCACAATGCCATTCTGTTGTGGAGTATAAGTGCAAGAGGTTTCATGGACAATACCATGAGAGGTAAAAAGAGACTGGCATTCATTAGAAAGAAATTCACGCCCATTATCTGTCCGGATTCTTTTGACAGATGTATCAAATTGAGTTCGGGCTAGAGACAAAAATTTCGTTAGACGAGATAAAGTCTGGCTCTTGGATTGCATAAGGAAAACCCAAGTAGCACGAGAAAAATCATCAACGATTGTAAGAAAAAATCGGGAACCGTCACGATGTGGAGTGTGATATGGTCCCCAAATATCCACATGCAATAATAAGAAAGGACGAGTGGCACGAGATGTGCTCATGGGAAAAGATGGTTTGGATTGTTTAGCTAATGGACATATGGGACATTTTGGATAGGGATAACGTGCACTGTGTCCCAATCGTCGATGTAAAAGAAGATTGTTATTTCTTGAAATGCTATTACAAGAAATACTATTATTAGAAAAATTGAAATCTCCAGGTAAATCGATCCAAAAAAATAGCCCATCTGCGACTTTACCCAAGCCCATCGGTTTGCCAGTCGTACGGTCCTGAAAGAGACAATTGTCGGAATTGAAAAAGACATTGCAAGAACTATCTTGGCAAACTCTTGAAACAGAGAGGAGATTGAACTCAAACTCAGGTATATATAGTTTTGAGAAACCGGTTGAAGAGTTCCTGACAAAAACAAATATTCTGTATACCAAAATACATGAGGCGGGGCAATTCATGTATCAAATCAGGCAAACAGATAAAAAAGAAAGGTGAATATCTGTCTACCACTACCGCTGTCGCAATTAAATGGACGAAGATCGAGTTTATTTGAATGCGAAGATTAAAAATGCCAAAAGAGATGCAAAGACTAATACAATCATGTACTTAAACAGGAAAGCTTCATGTATAGATTAGGTTATACAAAATTGAATTTAGGTGTACACTATGTACTTCACATCCTAAGATGCAATACACTGATCTCTGCAATCAATACGGAAAACCATATACAAATCGAAAGCCATAACAGCCAGAACCTCACAAACTTTGTAAAACTCGGTCATAGTTAAATGCTCCCACACTCGGTAGACGACTCGGAGCCAGAGTCATCCATTGTTGAATTCGAGGTTGTGTCTAGCTGGCTTCCTGTCTCATTATCTGAAGTCGCGGATGGTCTTTCTTCAACAGGTTGATTCAAGAACCAATGCATGATACTTGCGGTTAACGTCAAAATCATCTTCTGGTTCACCTGATAATACACAGGTCGATTAGTAGTCGGACGGAGATAACTAAGACAAAAATGAGCAGAGGAGTTTAATTTCGACGTACAGTGCAGTTTGAAACTGTATGAAAATATGACCTGATTCAGTATTCATACAGTTGTTTGTGTGCAACATTCCATATACCGGATTCAGTATTCACACAGTTGATCAAATCTCTGGATTTCTTATCCTATCCTATCTTGATTAGAAATTCAGATAACCAAAGGCAGACTAAAAGATTAGGAACCTAAGAGATCGTACAATGGAAAGACTTTGATAACTGGGTTCAACAAGAACCATATTCAAAGGCGTAATATGGGCCACGACCACGAGGTCATTCTAAGGAAGCAATATCCACTTCCGGTAGTGGTATTGAATTCAATCTACCATTTAATAGTAGGGTTAATATCACCAAAAACCTCAAACTGATACACTTATGACAATTTTACCCCAAATTATTTCTTTGACCATGAAAAACCCCAAACTGATACATCTGTGACAAATTTACCCCAAACTGATACAGTCGTGACAAATTTACCATCAGTTAGTTTTCGTCAGATTTTACAGTCAAATTGCTAAGTTAGATGACACGCGGCTATTATCGAATGTGCACGTTACCCTATATTTACT
Source organism: Rhodomyrtus psidioides (assembly GCA_021437785.1). Taxonomy (NCBI): domain Eukaryota; kingdom Viridiplantae; phylum Streptophyta; class Magnoliopsida; order Myrtales; family Myrtaceae; genus Rhodomyrtus; species Rhodomyrtus psidioides. Next base: position 1,906,898 of record JAILYB010000015.1, on the reverse strand, counting down.
ATAGGCATATCAATTTGAAATTTTTCGTAGTATTAAGTCAATTTAACAGAAATTAACAAAGGGTAAATTTGTCATATGTGTATCAGTTTGAGATTTTTTATAGAAAAAAAAAGGTAGTTTGAGGTAAAATTGTCACAGTTATAATAGTTTAGGATTTTTTTGTTAAAAAAATAGCTTGGGGTAAATTTGTCACAAGTGTACCAGTTTGGGGGTTTTTTGTAGTCAAAAAAATAGCTTGAGGTAAATTTGTCACAGGAGTACCAGTTTGGGGTTTTCTGCGGTATTAACCCTTAATAGTAAGACATGGTAGTATGGCGGAAAGCAGCACCTAAAATGCTTCGGGAGCATGAACATGGAAGGGAGACTCTGAGTAGAGCACATAACCCAGCAGTCATACACATTACTTAGTAGAACACAAACCCCGTACCTCAGTTATATCTTCTGGAAGAAGAAATATCGAGCATCCAAGTTTCCTCGCAATGCTTATGATGTAGGTAGCATTCATCCTTTTCTCTTCATCTACATATATCCAATAAATACAGGTAAATAAGGTCAAGATGAGACACTTTTAAGATGTTGATGATGATAATAAAGATCAGAAAGCAAAGAAGATGGAAGAGAAGATAAGGAGAACCACAATTTCCGGACTGTTAAAAATTTGCTTAGTTGGACAACGTTATCTATATATTTTACCCGTAAGAAAGAATGAATGGGCATGTAACTAATGAACTATTTACCTATCATTAACTACTTTTATTTGTAAAACCAATGTGGCAAAGTGATTTTTCCTCTAGATACCCTAACTAGTTAGGGATAAAATTGTTGTTGATATTGATATTGATGTTGATGTATGTTCCTAAACAATAGAAAGGACATAGACAGAGGAACATAGTAGACTTCGTGGACTGACATATGTTCTTAGAAAGGCAGTACACAATGCTTGGCGCATGTAGCAAATTACCACCACAATTGACATAAGCTTGGAATTTAAGTCCTTGAAATTTTAGCCGGCAAAGTTATCCTGATGAGGGAATCTTTATTAGCTTGGTCTTGATTTTACCTAGAAATCTCATCTGCTTATGTGTCTTAACGTAGTTAGAAAATGCAGAGTCACTGTAAATTGTTCTGGCCATCTAACTTTAAATCATTCCACACGCTCGCTGCTTCTTGCACTATCAGACACTAACCTAGTTTAGCTGGCAGTTCAACATCTACACAATCACAAGCCAAATTTCTCATGTAAAGTATCTGGACAGAAAATTCAAGTAAACAGATCTTAAAAGTAAACTCACCCGTTACTCCTCTTGTAACAACACTCCAGTTTACAGCTCTTGGCTGCACAGCGCTTAAAAGATCCAGGAAAAATATGCCATCAGATAAACTTCTATCCTGTAATGAAAAAGGGATTAAGGAATTACACTCCCATATATAAGATGGACATTGAATGACAGTGGCGACACTAGGCAGCGTGCAATAATCCCTCACAAGAAAGAATCATTTCCTAATTATCTTCAGTAAATAATCTGAAAACATGCTTCTTACCTATCTTCTCGATTGATAAGAGATTATTGTATGAATATAAGCAGGCAACCAAATCAGGAAAATAGAGCTTCTCATAGTTGTCAATAATGCAGTCCGTCAATGGCTACAAATAGGAATACACAAACTAGTACTCCAGCATCAAAGATCATTCCCTAAAAGCAAATGATTATGGAGAAAAGTTGTTAGGAGATCAAGGTTATATGGAATGTAGAGTACCTTAAAACTATCCATGCGACTCTTACTTCCAGTGTTCCTCACTTTGGTGTTGGCCCATTCTAGAATATCAGCATCAGTAATCTCCTTTCCATTAGAACGAAATCTCAAATTCTTTAGAAGTTGTAGGGTGTTGTATCGCATCAATTGCCATAAATAAGCTGAAAGAAGAAAAGAGAACTTCTGAACTTAACATTATGATTCTGAAGATGCTTGTAAAATATATATCAGAGTTCAATCAAGTTAATTTAGCAGCGAGATCAAGAACATACCCAATATTAATTTCTTATTCCCTTGAACTATATCGTTGCCAGCAACATTAACCAAGGAAAACTTCAACTGTTTTCCTAATTTGACAACTTGGTTACAGTTCTCTACTTTCTTGAATGGCATTTTTATCGGTGGCTTATTTGCAAGCTTCCAGTTGACAATTCCTGGTGATACTTTGTCCAGTGTTTCCAACAATACCCACCTGCAGAGGAAAATCAAATTCACTTGATCTCTGGATATGATTGAAGTTTTTCACTCCATTAAAAAGCAAGAACACACTCATTTCAGAAAATGTTCACTTAAAATTGACTCCATCGCAAATTCCAGCTAGTATACCATGCTTCTTTTGACAAACTACAAGGTCAACCAGAGCAGTATCCTTAACAAGCAATGATCTCCACATCGAAGTTAAGGTGTTCTGGAAATTACAGATATACTGTCTTTTTGGAAACATTAACTAAATGGTCAAAACAATATTTACCCATTTCTAAGATCTTCAAAGACGTTGTCAATGTATGTGGAATTTCCAAGACTGTTTATCCAAAAGCGAAATGCTCTTTCTTCTCTAGATACTTGGGTGTCCTCTGCAGAAGTTTCGAGAAAAGATATCTGTTTTGTCTGGGTTGACAGCCCATTCCTGCAAGTCAGAGAAAGAACTTTAACAAAAAGAACTTTAGCATGCACTGATCTCCTAGAGGCAAAAGAGAGACTTTGAGTTGTCATTTGCCATAGATACAAATCTGTTGCTAATAATGAGGAATTGGCTCTTGTTATGAATTCTAAATTTTTGGTGACAAGGTCCAGTGGACTTGTGTCTTTACTGTGACTATTACAATTTGTAAACTTCTACATGCTCACAACCTTTAATAGATCACAATACCCTTGCAGAAAAAATAAAGTAAATCAATGGAAAAAATGACGAACAGGCCCATTTCACATCAATATCCCGTGTAGAACTTGAAGCATTCTTGTGAGACTGCAAAACATACAACTTAGGTGATCTGTTTGTTCCTTTCTATCATGAAGAGAAGCGATATTTCATTACTAAAGCTGGTAAATTGTTTACATGAAACATTTTTGGAAAGAATTTTTCCCAATTAGGTTTTCCCTCAGAACCCTCTGGTATCAATTTGCCTGCCATTTCAAATTCTCATGCTTCCAAATGAACGAGGATTACTACTGTTAATATTTTAACAAAGACAACCCACATCAGAAGAAGCTCACAAATCGGAAGGCCTACACTTACCTATGTTGGAAAATATGTGCAACGAAAGCAAGATTGAGATTTGGAGACCCTTCAACAATATCTTTTGCAGTTAGGTATCTCTTGCATCCCATCCTATCTGCATGCTGAAGAACCAACTTCGCCCTTTCTAGAGTACTTTTTACTGTGAATACAGACGAATCAACGTGCTCCGGAGCAAGAACGTTTAAGAGGTGAGCATAGGCCTCAGCATCCTACAGGCCAAGACATTTGATACACTCAACAACAGCATCATCTTAACAGACAACACTAAAATGGAAGTTACTGAGAATATGGCAGCATCCATCAGGAAAAAAAAGGACAGAAAACAGCTACCTTCAAAATAAGATAATGAAATTATGGAACACAGATAAGACCAAGGTTATATTTGGTAAAAGCTAGGCACAACAAATTTTGGAGAATTTAAGCTATAGCTCGACTTGTTCTCACATACCTTTACATCAGAAGAGAAGTTTGTTACTATTTTCTTGTAATTTGCTTTCTTCAACTGAAAATTCATCCATCTCAACAAAATTTTCTCTGGAGGTAGACTCATCAACTCTTCCACATCCTGTTGTTGTTCAAGTTGGAAGGCATTGCACATAAGACAGCAATTACATATAGAGATAGAATGTGAACTACTGCTGAGCAGCGAATTATACCTTACTATCTTCGACCAACTCCACCAACTGAGGTGTTTTCTTCAAATTGAGATCAGCCAATAATTGTATCTGGAGAAAGTTTTCATGTTTTTAATTACTGAGCAAATATTTGAACTCAAACCTCTTACATAGCATGTGCATTTAGAGATTATCTTTTAGCGATCTTACCTTTATGATTTGTGAAATCACACCAAGGACAAGATGGCGCTGAACAAAGAAACGAGAATTGTCAATACTCAAAGAGAGTTAGATGCCCAAGCTAACTTCATCAACTCAAACAACATATGTAGGTCTTATATGTAAGAAAAGGCAAGCATGCATACCCTTCCTTCAATGATGTCCTGAGTCCCTATATTTACGACGGTACACCCAATAGCCTTGGCAGAATTTAGGCAAAGTGTGTGATTTTCATTTCTTTCCCAGGGATTGAGCAATCTCTTAGTATTGATGGCACGCTCATCTATTGTCCCAGGAACTGCCACATTGATAAGCTTGCTGCAGTAGAGGAAGTGGTTCCAATGTGAAAAATGCAAGCATAAAAACAGTAAGTGAAGCAGAGTAGAACGGCACCAGTGAAGTTACCAAAGAAGAACGCCGTCCTTTGCAATCTCGAAGAGATCATTGGTTGAAGGGTCTATAGGCAGATACTTCTTCAAGAATTCATCTTCCTTGAGGTAATTATTAATATGTTCGACATAAGATGCCTTCTCAGACTCACTTATTGTGTGGAGCAGAGTGGTAGTAGCGGCCTTCATGAATGCAGATGAACTTTTTGCGCCACTACCCCTTCTGTCAGTTGCATGTGCTTGCAGTTTCGAGTAGACCTGGGATCAAAGAAGTCATCATCAACTGTAAATCCCATATAGTACCACCGCAGATAAATTATTAGGATTAAATCTTGCAATTTTGACGCAAACACAGTAGTTTTTTGGACTAATTTTTGCAGACCCTTAATTATCTTCAGGAATCAAATGTACCACATATTCCAAAATCTGGTGAAATTCTTGGATCAAGTTGCCAGCAAATTTAATTAGTATGTAGCTCCTCGACTTCAAAAGTCACAACAGTGGCCTTTCTGATAGATCGACTTTGCATTCTTTGGCAATTTTCTCATCAATCAAAGAGTGCAATAACCCAAGATACTGAGCAGAAACTTCATTCATGATAATAGCAATCAGTCGATCAACTTCAAAAGCAAAATCCAGCTTAAGTTTACCAAGGATTCACATAAAAGAGTAATGAAAAGGTTAGAGAAAGCAAATAACATCCTCACCCTGAGAAAGAGCTCGAAATCCACCTCATCCTGCATGTTCTGATACAAATCCTGAATAAAAGCTTCTCTCTCATCCTCAGTCAGGCTCTCTCCTACTACTTTCAATCTCGACATCTTGGAAGACAAGTCTCCAAGCGTGAGCTTCCCGTTCTCCCGCCTCATGCTCATAAACTGCGCCGATCAAGCCATCAAACCATATTCAAAGCACAAATCGTTTGGATTACAAATAAAAAGGCTCAAAGAAGACAAAACGGAGCTACAACACAGGTGATCGGAAGAAGCAACGGGAAGATCAGCATCGACGATATCGTCATCCGACCTCGGCGGGGCATCGCGATTGCAGGTTTAAACCAGAGAACGAAACTTACGTGCGTCTTCAAGCTGCGAAGCTCGACTTGAGTGAACTGGTTCTGGAGCCACGGATCGGACACCAGAATGCCGACGAAACCGGACATGTCCGCGGACGCGAGGAGCTCGTTATCCGACGGCTATGAAGAGAACTCCGGTGAGCTTCGCAGTTGCAGAGCTCGGAAGAAGGAAGAGAACTGTGGTGTGTATGCGATCGATCGCAACACGCGCACAATCTCTCTCTAAAATGAGCTCTCAAGCCCCTTCTTCATCTTCCTCTAGGATCTAACACACTCTGTCTATCAATCTATCTTTAACTCCATCATCATCATCATCATCATCATCATCTTCTTCTTCTTCTTCTTGGTGAGGTGAGCGAAGGAGAGAGAGCCCCAACGAACTTGGGACTGTGCAGAGCTGTCAGCCTGTCAAGCGTTCAAAGTTCGGCTCTCTCTCTCTCTCTCAAATTCAAATTTCTCTCTCTCTACTTCCACTTAAGATGGACCACCCCTTGCCTAAAATTCTACGAATGGACTAATTTGCCCTCTCTCTTTTTTTTTTTGGTCGAAGCCCTCCTTGGATTTCCTAATTTTGAACTAATTGCGAAATAAAAAGGTCTTAGAGATCATTTTCAATAAGTAATTTATTTTTTAGATAAAGTGTACTGAAAGTTCTAAAACTTATCACGAAAGTGCAATTGAATCTTAAAATTTTCAAAAAGTGCATTTAAGTCCTATAACTTGTCAAGTTGATACAATCAAAGTCCTTCCATTAAGTCCGTCCAGCTATAAAAAGAAAAAAAAAACGATTGCACCAACTTGATAAGTTTTAGGACTTGATTGCGCTTTTTAAAAGATTTAGGATTCAATTTCATTTTTATGGCAAATTTTAGCACTTAATTGTATTTTTGAAAAGTTTAAGGATTGAATTGCACTTTCTTGACAAATTTTAGGACTTTTAGTGCACTTATTCCTTTATTTTTCAAGAGAAATATGATAAGTATTTGATACTGACAATTTTTGCTTGTGCCTCACAAATGTAATTATAAACTTTCGACATCGCCTCAATGAATTTACCAAATGCTTTTTTTTTGTGAACATGGTTGTTCTGTAGAATGGTCCTGGCGTCAAAATGAAAAAGCCCCTCTCAAACAATAGGGAGTTACATTATTCGTAATTAACCAAACCAAGTGATTAAAATCAGATTGAAGGACGAGAAAAAAAAATCAAGTAGAAAAAAAAAATCTCTAATTTAGTAATCCATTCAACATGATCATATGATCACATCAATGTCATGTGCGCCGGTCATGCTTTCGCGTGAAAATCGGTGCATTGCTCTTCTTTAATTTGGTTTTGGTATATTCAATCGGCAGTTGATCGTATTCACTTTAAAGGTTTAACTTTTCTCAAGAAAAATGGATTTCGCTTCATGAAACGGCGAAACGAAAAGAAAAGAAAAAAATGCAATTTTCTCAGGTAATTTGAAATGCGAAAACTATACCTCGAAATCAAAGTGCGAGAAATAAAAAAAAAAGTATTTTTTTTTTTGGCATTAGCAAGAAAGAAATCTATTGAGGGCAAAAATGAGAAAAAAAAAAGAAGGGAGGGGAGGCTGGGTAGGGTGCGAGGCAATGTCCGCAAAAATGATGAGGCCCACGTGAGAAAGTATGCGTGCCTTTTTTAAAAGCGACGAGCGGTTCTTCATTACATAACGGCTATCATGCTGACGTCCTCCGATTTGTGCTAATTTTTTATTTATTTATTTAATTTCCGTTGGAAATTTGCAGATTTGAAAGAAGCTGAATTGAACCTCGAGTTAAATACATTTCGTAGACCTACTTAAAAAAAATGATAACCAACTATTTAGGGATTGATATTATGTCCGAAATGTTTTGAAAGATATCGAGTTTTTCTTTTCCTAACCAACGTCAATGTTTGGATTCCGTAAAACACATATAAATAAGTCAATTTAAAATTAGAGGTAACCGGCAGTCCGCAGACAAGCGCGTTCTTCTGCTTTCTCGTACCATTGAGATTTTTGTGTGATTCTCGAATCGCGCTCTCCGTTATTACGTTATGAATCTTATACAATGAAATTTCACATCGCGTGCAAGATGAATTAGCATCTTCGCAAATTATGCATCATGTCGAGAAACACCAATCGAGAGATATAACTAATTAGGATCCTATTAAGGAGTGGCCCCGAGGCGCTTATAAGCATACTAAATAAGGAATGACTCATTAGTATGGATTATGCTTTCCTCTAATCACTTTTTTTTTTTCCTGATCGGCGAGTTACAATCACGAGCATCACCGTGCTTATAATTTGTCAATCTTCGCATGGGTGATGTCCTCAACTCATAACCCATTAATCAAAAAGGGTGATTCATCTCGATCGGGGGCAGAAAGTTCTTAGACGGTCAGTTATGAAACCCCCTCCCCTAGCTCTGCTCCAACTCCTCCATCAATGTGATTCCAAAGCAGGTAGATATTCGTCAATTGCAGTGTTCAATAGGGTCACAGTACCCAAACCATCCATACCCTTTAATGCTGCAAAAATATCAGACACCAGCCGACCAAATTGGCCATTTTGCACCTGCTTTTTCTTTTTTTTCCCCCTTCCCCCTTTTTTTTTTTTTCATCTAGATGAAGTTAACCCTTTTCTCATATGGTCGCAGGCAGATCTTTCGGATCAAAATTAGGAGCTTCAGATCTTCAATTTTAGCTTTGTAATGGGAATCTGATTGATCTTTTTGGCCTTAGGATTGTGATAAGAAAGGTGAAACAGTTGAAGGGGACATCACATTAGAACAAGGAGAAAACCAGAAAAAAGGTGCTTCTTTGAATGAAGAAAAGGGGTGTAGTGAGTGTGAGAGAGCCAACTAGGAAGGAAGAAAAAGGAAGCAAACCAAAGATGGGACTGTGCTGTGAACTGCATCAATCACCCTTTTTTTTTTTTTTTGGTCGGACACCATCCTAGTTGATGAGGCCTCCTCTTTGGTACTAAAACTCAAGAACTGTCACCCCCCCCCCCCCCCCCCCCCCCCCCCCCCCCCCCCCATGATTTTTCGGGACATGGTTGGATGGCCTCTACTCTACTACTCAAGACAGTGATGATGGGACAATTTCTATTGTATTTCCCCTAGCTGGGAGGAATTTGATAATTTTAGGGCAAAGGACATGGGTCTCCTTTTTCCTTTTTTGATCCAGATGAACAAAAAAAAAATGACGTGAATAGTCTCTCAATTTTGATTTCATATTTAATGTCATCCCTAACTTTTTAATTTGTTCAATGTAAATCCTAAACTATTGGCAAATGTTCGGACTAGCCCCTAAACCACATGAAAATGTTCAATGTCACCCTTCAGCTAATTCAAGCTTCCACTCATTTAAGTTTTTTTTTTTGGTCTAATCACTCATTTAAGTTTGAACGGTGGACAACAACAACAACAAAGAGTCATGCGTGGATTATCTACACACGATGTTCATCTCATACCGCATCATGGTAATTCACGTCACGCTATCAAACAACAATGTGTATGTCAGCACCCTAATTGTTTCTTGTTTTTGCCTTTTCCAAAGTGGATGGATAAAAAAGATAGTCATGTTAACTCATAGCTTCAAGAATCCAACTCGACATATAATAATCAATGTCGACAAGATGATGTCTAAATTTTCGTTTGAGCAAACGAAGGGATTGCATTGGATAATATTAAAAGTCCAATGACGATATTACATATTGGGCCAAATTTAAAGTTCCATACATGTAATTTTCCCAAATGAAAAGAAGGAACGACACATTTCAAATTTTGTTTTCCTCTCGGTAATCGAACCCCATACTTCTTTTAACCATCGCATGAGAATCATGCAAGTGTAATCTTAGTGGTGCTGTAATATCAGGCAAATAATATTAAATGATACGGTTTATACTTGCAGCTTGTCACATCACTTAAAATATCAACGGAAACAGTTCCATTGAACAACCATTAGACACAATCTATTTCCCTAGCACTAGCCTATTTTTTCTTCCTTTTTTGCTTATTACGAAATACCAATTGATCCACTTTGCTTGCTAAGATAGAATATCGAGTCATTTTGTTTCTCCTTTCTTTGTTGTCTTTAGGGGTCCGGAGACAAGATCACAAGATGGTGTGCACGAGAAGGTGGACGAGGGTTTCCTTTTCGATTAAACAACTTGTCAAGTTAAAAAGGGAAAGGGGGGGTTTGCAAATTGCACGATGCATGTGATGGAGGGGCCACAAGTGTGTACGAGAGAAAGGAGAAGGAGGGAAAGCTTTGGTGGAAGAAAAGGAAGCCTTTGTGAATGGATGGATCATGGAGGGGTTGCCTTGCCTTCTATCCTTTTGAGGTCCCATCCTCACCTACTCTTTTTCAATTTCATTTATCAGTTTGGGGAGAAACAAGCAAGCTCTTGTCCTTGTTAATTTAGCTACATATACTAATTCCAATTCTATATGGTAGTGATCTAGAGGGGGGCAATGGTAAAATACCATTTACGACAGGAAAATTACCCAAAAAGTCCTAAACCTATTGCAATTATGCCAATTCAGTTCTAAGCCTTTCAATTATGCCTTTCAATTTCTATACATTTTCATGTGTTGTCAGTCGAGTTAATCTAGTCAATTTTGACCGAAAAACACTCACGTGATGGTCCAATCAACGCTAGTTATCCTATGTGGCATACCGGCATAGACATGAACAAATTTTAAAGAAAAAAAAATCAATTTTTCCTTTCTTTTTGCCAACGGCCGGTCTTAAGCTTTGGCCAGAGAGGACTAAGGGGGGCCTCCCTTGGTGGCCACGATTAGGAGAAGGTCAGTCTTAGTTGGACAAAGGTCGCCCTTGCCCACGGTAGCCTTTGTCTATGGCTGGCGAGGCCAACCCTCGTGGACATTTTGTAAAAAAAAAAGTTAAAGAAAAGAAAAAAAATTATTAGAAAACTCCAAAAATACTAAAAGATTATTACAAAATGTCCACATCAGCGCCAACTATGCCACATAATCCGGTTGGTGTCAACGTCTGAAATTTTCGATCAACATTGACCGGATGGACTTAATTGATAAAACATGATAAAGTTTAGGATCCAGCTGGTACAATTGAGAGGTTTAGGACTATATTGATATAAATGCAATAAACTTATGACTTTAACTTTCTCCATTTTCGAATGGTCTCTCTCGATTTTTATGTTGTTGTCGATTCCGATAATAAAAAGAAGGGTTAATACCACAGAAAATTCTAAACCGGTACACTTATGACAAATTTACCTTAAATTATTTTTTTAACCACAAAAAATTCCAAATTGGTATGCTTGTGATAATTTTACCCCAAACTGGTACATCTGTGATAAATTTACTCTATGTTAATTTTCGTTAAATCTAACTATTAAATTGCTAAGTTTATGACATATTGTAATTAACGAATGTACCATATTGAAATTTTTACCCTCAGTTTGTCACATGCGTATCGATTTGAAAATTTTCGTGGTATTAACCCAACTTAACGGAGGTAAATTTATCACATGTATATCAGGTTGGGATTTTTCGTGGTTAAAAAAATTAATTTAGGGTAAATATATCACAGGCGTACCCGTTTAAGATTTTTGGTGGTCAAAAAAATAACTTGAGGTAAATTTGTCATAACTGTACCAGTTTAGAGTTTTTCGTGGGTCAAAAAATTAATTTAGGATAAATTAATAATAGGTGTATCGATTTGAGATTTTTTTTTTTTTTTTATGATCGAGGTGTCTGAACCCGCTTCACGGGCTCGAATATTCCTCGAGGGGGACTGGCCCAGCAACCCACCAGCCGGGGCCTTCTGCTTAAGTCAATGGAACGCGGTCAGGAGATTCGAACCCTTAATTTTTTATGAATTAATAATAAGTGTATCGATTTGAGATTTTTCGTCAAATTAAACCTAAAAAGAATTAAACTGTCCTCTCCATTGCGTCGAAAGAACAGTTATGTCAATAAGTGCTTTTGGATTGATGTGAGTGTTGTCTTTCGAGAGAATGGATAAAGTGCGGCAATTTCACCCTCGAATTGGAATCTTGCCTGGAGAAACTTTAGCAGCATCCACGCACTTTTTAAGATGGTTTTTAAAGAAGTCATTTCCTAAACATAGTTCAAAGCAGGAGGCACATAATGATTTAACTTTTCCTTGGGGTCATTTTCCAATTTTGACTTGAGATAATCCAACCCCTTCTTTTTTATTTTTTATTTTTTTTTTGCACTTGAGATCACATATTTAGGATATTTGGTATCCACGCTTCGAAATTTCCCACCAACATTGGACGGATAGACTCAATTGACAAAACGAGAAACTGTTTAACTCTGCTGGCACAATTGAAAGGTTTAGAATTGAATTGGCACAAATACGATAAATTTAAGACTTTTTGAGTAACTTTTCCCGAGGCCGGTAATAGAAAGAATGAAACTATCCTCTCCAATGCGTTGAAAGTTCTGTCAATAAGTCTTTTTGCATTGATTTAAGTCCCTCGAATTGGAATCTGCCTAGACAAACTCCTAGCAGCATTCAAACACCTTTTAAGAGGGGTACAAAAGAAGTCATTTCCTATACATTGTGCAAAGCAGTTGGCACATAATGATCTGACTTTTCCTTGGGGTCATTTTCCAATTTTGACTTGGCATAATCCAATCCCTCTCCTTTTTTTAAGATCAAGTACTTAGACCATGGTCAAGAGTGAGTTGCGCGACAGAAAGTGGGTAGTCTCTTGTCGTCCTTAATCATCAATTATCTTTTGCTAATTGGGGTACTAATCCCATGATAACCATCTTCAAACCCCCCCACCATGAGCTACTGATGATGGCACATTCTCAAATCTCATGTGGACCGTCTGGCAAAAGACAAGTCATGTGGCTAAATCAAGTTTTATATTCGCTTTCTCCCCTTGTCCTCTTATCTCAAAATTGAAGTACTCTCCTCCATCGATTCCTTCCCATAACGACCCCATCATTAAATAGTGTGGTGGTGGCAAATCCCACTAGTTGGGAGTTTAGTCCACAAAATAATATCATTCCCCTTCAATAATTGGAAAAAAAAATCGAAAGGAAAAAGGGATAGTGACCTACATTTTGAATTTTGTCCGATAAGCAACGTGGTTCGTGAATTTTAAATGTTCAAAGTTGTCATTCCATTAATCCAAGTTTAGGGACAACATTAAATAGTTTCGTACAACCCAGGTACTAAATTGAACACGCACCAAAAGTCCGGAGACCAAATTGAACAAATCAAAAGTTCGGGAATGACATTATACATCAGGCTAAAGTTTAGAGACCACGTTGAACAAATTTAAAGTTTATGAATCACATTGCATATGACGCCGTTTACCCGAGGAAATATACGAAAGAATAGACGGTCATTGAGAAAATATGGAAGCAAGCAATACTTGCTGTGTTTGCTTCTGCTTCTTCCAACGTTTGGAATCATGAAAGGGTGGTCATACAAAAGTGCTGCACACACCTTGGCAATGAAATTGGGCCCCCTCCCCCACACATGGCCTTCTGTATATGCCTATCTGATTTGGGAGATCTTCTTCATCATGGTTTTCCTGACTCCGGGTATGCCATAAAAGCTATCTATGCCTTTCGAGTTGTATTACCATCTTGGGACTCTGCCTTTGTTCATAAAAATGTCGCACATTCATACTTGTTTAAGTTTTAGCACGAGGATCATGCAATGCGTGAGAGGCCATTTGTGGTTTTTCTTCTCTCGCCCATCGTTAGTATTATTGGTCAAACGAGGTTGAGAAAAAAGATGGGGGAACGCCGTCTGTGGGAATCGAACCCACGACCACATGGTTAAAAGCCATGCGCTCTACCGGCTGAGCTAAGACGGCCTTCGATAGTGACTTTCTTATCTACCAATATATTTTTTAGTGGTTTATCCCCACCTGCATTGTTCATCTGAAACTATACCAGTATGGCTTTCCTTTCGTTCGATTTGTCTTGATGAACAAGCTTTGTTCTTACTGCAAAGGAAACTCCGTCTTACTCCCTCGTCGTCACGTTGAAAAAAGAAAAGTGCCGAGCGAATGTGGTCTAATCTCGAAGTTGCGTCACGAGGGAAATTCGACATGAATTACTACGAGTTTGCTGACTATCGGCCCTTAGAACGCGCCCCGATCTAAATGGCATAGAGTCGAAGACGTCCGGCGATTGTTGTGTGAAAGATCCAAGTGAATTCCCCCAATGCATCTCGACAATGGAAATCGAACTCGAGGTCTCCGCTTCTCAAGCGAGGCTACGCCCGGTGATGGCCCATGATCTATCTGCTTGGATTTCTTGTGGGATGAAACAGAGCTGGCATTCATGGGCATAAAGGCCACGTTTGGGCCAGTGGAACTTATCAATGGAGATGGTTCCAGGGGCCTATATCTATGCTTGATCCACTTTTTTGGATGCAAAAGGACACTTTCAACCAGATTACAAGAATTTGACCCCAAAAAAAAAGAAAAGAAAAGCAAGATTATAAGGAGGTCGCAATCATCGTAAGTACTCGTCATTAAAGTGAGAAGAATTCTGCTTAGCTCAGGGATTTAAGATTAAGGCAGGGGAAACATGGATTGGCATCTAAGGGCTTCATTTGTTCCACGAAAAATTTGACATTCTTGACAAATTGTTTTCCAAGAAGTCATTTATTTCCAGGAACTGGAAATTATTTTTTCTGTCGTTTGAAAAGAAAATTTTGATTTGATTTCACTGAGTAAAGATATATTACTCGAGTGCTAGTGAATTGCGCATGGCCATTCGGGGAATTGGACAAGGCTACTGGGCCCTGGGGGCGCGTGATCGGATCCTCGGCACCTGAGCCTGGGCCTTTTGAGGCCAGAACTAGGACCTTGGCGCTCATGCATGGAACAGTCAAGGTTGAGTCCCCGATGCTAACCCCAGGTCCATAGAAGCCGGGTTGATACCCCCGTGCTCGTGCCTGGGAACCCGGCTTCCAAGCTCAATATCCTAGCCCCTAGGCTCGGGTCTATCGAGGCTTGCCCCCGAAACCCGACACCCATCCCCGGGCTGAGGTTGGGCCCACGTCCATCAAGGGCAGGCCCTATACCCCAATAGATGATCCATTGAGGCCCAAGACCTGGTTCTGAGCTCGGCCTTCCGCCTCAATGGAATCGAGGTCTCGGGCCTGTCCTTGATGGACCCAAGCACGTGTGCCATGGACTTGGGCCCAACTTCAATGGACTCGGGCTTGCCCTCGATGACCCCTGGTAGACTTGGACTTGGTCTCGGTCTCTAGACTCGGGTCAGTTGCCAAGGGCCAGAGTACGAGGGTTGGAGTTCTCACTGTAGAGTTTATGGTCCAAGCGTATAATCTAGTCATAGTTTTGGAAAATGATTTTTCAATTTTTAAAGAGAAAAACATTTTCCTGAATTTAAGCATATATGTCTTCTATCAACTAGGAAAATATTCTCCGTTTCTTAAGTGATCCACACACCGGAAAATGAGGAAACTGCAAAAGAAACGGAGTCCGAGTGGATGATAACGCAACCAGAGTTATTGAGGCACCAAGCAGTGAGCTCTCGCTAATAACCTTAGATTAGAGCGCCTAACCACTTTATCATCAGGCATTAGACACGTGATTAGGGGAACGAAGTGGAGCGGACAAAGTTGAAGACAGATGAGCCAAAGAGAAAAGCAATTTGCCCCTTCTTTCCCTCACACGCAGCTTACCTCTCTGTCGCTTTACTGTTTGTTGTGGAAAAAGTTGGGAGTGCCACGGGCTTTGTAACCTTACCGTTCTCCTTTTCTCTTCTTTTCAAATCATAAAGAACATCACACATTCGCTTTAGCCTGAAAAGAAAATTTTTGAATTTTTTTTTCAAATGGGACTTTGTTCCATTTTCTACTGCATTTGCATCCAAAGGAACATTCAAAAGCAATCTGAAAAAGAGATCTAAACCACATGCATATATAAACCCCGTTGAGATGAGGCTGAGTATCTAGTGACTAGTGAGTGATCAATTTCCACTGTCATACACACCTCTCTTTGCCTTTTATCTCCAATGATGCATGTAAGGCACAATGACTGCTGTTTTTTGCCTCTGCTTACTCGTTCCTTTTGTTTAGTTCGTTCAATGATCGATGCATGTTCATGTGAAATGCATGAAATGGTGTTGTAGGGTGATTCCAAGAGGCAAGGGTGGCAAGTCCCGGCTTTCGGGAGCTGGGATAGCTACGAAGGCCTTCCTTTCACTCAGTGCTTCGACTCGGCGAGACGGGTCGAGTCGCTCCGTCATGAGTACTGCAACGAGGATCGCGATCTATACGCGGATCGTGGTCTCTACGGGGACGGTGACGTAACACCTGCCGTGATCGTTGTTCCTCGCCAGAGGGTAAGTTGAAAGAAAAGCTAACTTGAACGAGTTATACTTCCCTCTTGCAGTTATGAACATTTGTTGTGGCGACCTTTTGTTGGATTTGTCGCCGCGCACTTACAAGTTTGATGTTATTTGTTTTAGTCAAAAGTTCGCGACCCTCATGCCAAAACAGAGAAAGGACATCGATGGCTGAACGACCTCGAAGGGTCTCCAATCCCAGGATTTCACTTCAGGGCGAGGCCAAAACCCGTCGACGAGGACCTGTACAAAGTACCAGCCGAACTCCTTGATGCCAAACCTAGGAAGGCAGGGCTTTCAGACGCTTTTCAATTAAAATCACGATCATTCAAGAACGATAATATGATTACAATGAAGCCACGATTTGCCTGCTCCATTACCATTTTTGAATTTTATGGCTGGCTAAACTCGTTTGAATTTTTCCTGCAGAAGAGAGGGTCGGGCTTCTTTTCCAGCTGCTTGATTCCAGCCTGCGCCTTGTGTTAGAGAAGCTTACAGAGATGAGTTCTATAGAATGCTTGTGCTATGTATATTTTTTTCTGCACTTCTATAGGAAATCAAGACGTGTACTTTCTTTGGGTGCGAGACGTCAATCTTTCTTGTGTTGGAATGGTAATATTGAGCTTAATCCTTTTTCGTCCTCTCTCTCTCCTTCCGCAAGTCACAAGATCAAATTTTCGACCCAAATTACAAACTGAACGAGGGGGGATCAAACTTTCGACCCGACCCAAATTATAAATTCAACAAGGGGATGAGCCCGAACGGACAATGGCACTTAGTCTCTACATGAAGAAGAGACAGTCAGTGTTGACATACAAGTAGAGAAAATTGGAAGAGGCTGATATGGAAGAGCACAAAAGAATACCATGAAGGGTGGGTTTAATTACCCTTTAAGAGGAGAAAGTCGAAAGAGCAGATAAAAAAGGGACAAAAATTGCAGGAAAGAACGCTTAATTTCTACTCCTTAATTGTAATTTGTCGGCATCAAGATTCACAGGAGAAAAAAAGTGTGAAGTTTTGCAATCTACCCGTGGCACAATCGAGAAAGGCATGAACATAAAATTGACATAAAGTTAAGTGCACGCAAGTGACCTTTATCTTTTGTTGTAGACTTTTGATAGCATTTCACGTTGAAACCAATCAAAAGCAATGCATTGAAGTTGTAAAACCCAAAAGCAAAAGCAACAGCAAGGAGTCATCGGGAACCAAAAGGAGGCAAACCTAACGATTTAAGTCAATCATCCCATTGGACTTGCAGTTAAGAACACTTAGGTCCCCAGATCGTGGTCTCTTTTCTGATTGGCGAGCGGAGAGGGAGAGGGAGAGAGAGCCCTTTTCACTTTACTTTCACAGCACCTTTCTCTTCTTTTGTATTCACAATGGGAAAGCAATAGGATGATAAAGAGATTAAAGTTTTCAGATTTTGATACAAAATTACACTGAACCATGTAGTTATATTCCTATCTCATACATAGGCATAAGGGAAGAAAGAGAGTTACAGTCCAGATCCTCTGAGCACTCCCCCGGAACATGCCGTGCAAACTGCTCTGCTGAATCTGCATTCAGGTTGGCTTCATCAACCACCACAAGCGAAAGTAAGTACCGTGCACATAACTGCTTTTACTGGCTCCGGCATGGGAACAAAGAGACTTGTCAAGGACAAATTTGCCTGATATGCCACTTTTAGCCGGTGATAGACAGGACTCTAATGGGAAACATCAGTCACTTTCACTTTCCGAAAAGTATCTCTGAGCATCGAATGGCTGATACCGGGAGCTTGCATCTTGATCATCCGAAGGGGGTGTCGTGTTCATCGGTGCAAATGCTGCAATTGGCATGCATACAAACATGAGAAATGGTGCAAACTATTGCAACCAGAATTATAAGAACCCGAGGGAAATTTCCAATGACAAGAAAGAGCCATCAATCCAAGTGCCACCTTCAGAATGCACTAAGGAACTGAGATTGCATCCACTCACAGTCCTTATGAGCTTTCAGAATTTGCAATAACATAGTTTGCATAATTTACTATACTAATAGAAAACCATTCCCGGACACAAGATATTGTTATTTCAATTTTTGTTTTCTCAATCCTCTTATGGCTTTTTCGAATATTACACGCGAATGCTTCCAGTTCATCCTAAGCTAGATTCTGCGACGAGAACATTTTCTTTCCCTTGATAAAGTACAATCATTTTCTTGACAAACATAATTCATTTTCCAGCAAATCGGCAAGAACACAGCTAATCAATCGCATTTGCAATGTCATAGCCATCTGACATCTAGGGAAATGCTTGAACAAGAAAATTAGGAAAAGAATATGGAGAAAATTTTCATCTTCTAGCTTAAGAAGTTAAAGGAGGTACTAATCAGCAAAAAGAGTGAACCAACAGACATGATCAAGAGCATCTATATCATGCAGGTAAAGGTAATTTTTTTAGTATGCTTCTCATAAAAGCATGCTGCTACTGAAGCTTGAGAGTGTCAGAAAAAGTAATAACCATAAGTGGAAAATATAGCTCATACGTTTCTTTTAGGTACTTTACGCTTATATATCACTAGATAATTCTTTGTAGTGGTAATGAGATTCTGCTAAGAAGGTACCAAGGGGGTTCTGCCCCCATACAACACGGCAATAGGTAAAAGCTACGCATATGCAAAATTATGCACAAAGGACTGTTTCTAACATTTCCAAAAAACTAGAACCATGAATTTGAAATTAAACATATATAGATTTCGTGATAGGAAGTATAAGACTCATAAACAAGTCTGCAGACAAATCACAAATTGACGACATCACAACCAAGGGAGCGCATCAATAAAATTGGACTTAGAAATACGAATCCAACAAATAGGGACAGATCTAGACTTAGAATCCTGAGGGGGCCAAAGCGGCCCAACTATGGTCCCTAGGAGACCAGTCTCCCATTGCTCCTCGTCAAAATCAAAGTTCATTTTTCTGGTATTTCCATATAAAGTGTCCTGGAGGGCAAATTTTTTATTTTTGTTTTATGACACTTGTGTGGGAGTTGCCAATTCAAACCACAGATACAACTAGGTAATTGAGGGGATTGATCCCCAGAGCATAGAAACCCCGAACCCAAATATTCTCAACTCGCGAAATATTATTCTAAAAAACCATTGATTTAGCTAACCAATGTTGGCAGAATATATATTCGGCCACTTAATATCAAACTTTCTATCAACCCATCAATCTTACTTATATGAACAATAGAAAGTTGCTAATTTGACAAAAAGATCTTAAGCAGAATTGGTCCATAATCTCCAGAGTCAGATTAATTTAAAAGTTCTGTATATCGTTTTACAATGAGAAAATTAAGAAGAATTCCCACTATTGTAACCATGGATAGTATGAAAGTTTTTACTTTGGAATTCAAGTGTATATCGTTTTACAATGAGAAAAATAAGAAGAATTCCTACTATTGTACCATGTATAGCATGAAAGTTTTTACTTTGGAATTCAAGTGGACTTGGTATCCAACCTATTCATTGGGTCCCCTGGTTTCTGTTAAATTGGAAGCTATTCATTTTTGCTGACAAAATCTAATTGGACTGGCTTTTTCAGGAGCGAGAGAGCAATTGAGATCAACATGTGTGTAAGAAAACATAAATTATGGGTAATGGCAGCTCAGAATACTTGGCAAATATATGTTGATTAGATTGTAAGGATGAAATAACAGGTAGATACCCAGAATATTTTCCATAAACCCACTCGTTACATGATTCAAGGAACAGCTGCCTTGGGTGACATGGTGTAATGTAGGTCCAATGCAACCAGCTCATTTCTCAGAACAAGAAATTCTGCTCTGCCTTATCCTTTGTCTAGCTAAATCATGATCTTCATTTATATTGAATGGAATAACAGGTTATGCCCACATTAGTTTGTCTTCTTAAATAGGAAATTAAAAAATTCATGCTGTTACCCCATAGGTCACAAACAAGAAGTTGGTGGAAGACATGTATGTACCTTGGGAGTAAACAATCACTGCAAGTAGCTCATAGATTGGTGAAACCAATGGACAAAGATGAATCATTCAAGAAGTCAAACATAAACTTACCTTTCTCCCTCGTTCTTCTCTCTCTATCATATTCGAACTTATCTCGAATTTGGTTAACCTTTTCCCATGTATCACCTTGTCCATTCCTTACAAATCCTTGCTCCTGCATTCAGAAAAATCTACCGTCTTTAACATACCTCATCATTTAATGGACGTGCAGAGATTATTATTATCATCATCATCATTCAGAGACACAGCACCGTAAGTTGCGAGAAAGTAACCACATTTGCCTTCATAATTATTACAGTCTCATGGTGATCTCATCGGATAACAAAGGAATACTGTAAATAATTCTGATTTCACACCAGTACCTTGACTTGACCAGCATAAGACCTCCTGCTCCTGAAACATAAAGAAGACATACAACACAGTTATAGTTGGTTCATACTAACTCTAAAAAGCTGAAATAAAACCTATGCTTTACTTTTATGACTTAGCTAGTGAGAAGCTTCCCAATAGATTAGTTGTGTCTCCAATTTCAAACCGCATCAATTAAAGAGGAGAAAATTTCATGCATATCATTGCCCAACCTGTATGGGGAAAAATCTTGATCATCATCCTCAGCAGATTCATAATTTGCATGATCTTGGGCAATTTTCTTCGAATACCCTTCATCCCAATACAGCCTCTCCCAATTCTCCCTAAGCTCATTATATAGTTCCACATACCTTTTGCACCAAGGTTCATGCTCCTGAATCATAACCGCAAGTCAAAAATGAAAACGCAACGGTAAACAACAAATTTTCAACACTTCAATTGACTCAGAGCATGCGGTTGAGATTCAAACAAAACTAATGTGGGTTCTTTCAATTCTCCATCACACACTGTTCACACAGTCCCAACATATACACCAGTACTCATCCTCCTGAGAGCTCACCTCCAATCTCGGTCGAATGCTGTAACACAATACCCAATACAGGCGAACAGTTCCGTACATCATTACCAGGAATAGAACAAATGAATGAACACTCAACAAAACACCCTTAATAAATGGCAAAAGGAAAGAAATTATTTGAAGAGCTAGAGACCCACAAGGCCAAACATCATTTGCACAAAATACAACGCAGCCATCGACACGCAAACCGATATTCAAGCTGAAGACTAAATCTCACTCCCATCAACATTTCACACAGCGAGACGAAAAGAGGCTGCAGACACATTTCCCACCACGCAAACACTAAATATTCGGACAGCAAATTGAGTTTCAGTACGGACCGCCTCCTTGAGCACGAGGCGAGTGCGGCGCATGAACTGGTCCCTGAGCTGCTTCCGCCGCCTGTTGGGGATGTTGTCCCTCGGGATCACGAAACGCTCGCGCGGAGGCACGTTGTCGCCGATCTCGTGCATCTCGCCGTCCACGATCCACCACTCCGATTTCTCATCCGACTTCTTGAGCGCGAGAGGCGGCGACTTCGGCCGCCGCCGCGACGGGACGGCGTAGTGTCGAGGCAAGCAGAGGGAGCCAGCGGCGGCGAGAGGGAGGCATCGGTGGAAGGTGCGGATTCGTTTCGAGAGGGCTTGCATGGAAGAGTTTGGAGCAAGCTCTCCAGGGTGTTGAAGCTGGCAATTACTGTTTGTTCGGAGGGTTTTGTCCAGGTTTTTTTATTTTGGAGAATTACTCGTATTTTTCGGATTCTGGTAAGTGAAGTCTTATTTATTTTCAATTTGCCCCCTCATTTTATGAAATTTGTGGGAATACGCCCCCTAACCAAATTTTTATTACACATGGGATCACGTGACTGGACATGTTTTGATATGAAAGGTTAATTGCTCATATGTCATTTATTTATATGAGATAAAATATATATGTTACTGAATAAATATAATAATTTCAGAATCACATTTCGACATTGACTCCGGTCGAATCCTCGTCGAAATTCTACTCACTTGCTAATATATACTGTCGCATGCTATTTGTATTCCACTTATGTATATTTATGTGCAGTTGTGCGCTTACATGATGAAATTATTCTCATAAGTCACGTGTCGTCACGTGGTTAGAGCTCCAAATATAATATAGTCGGAGTCAATATGGAGGATACATTGCAATCCGATTTTTGCATTTCGAAGGGCGAATTGACAAAATTGAAACCATTTTTTTTTTGTCGAAAAGATTATATTACAGATTACACAGAGAAAGTTGTACGAGGTAGACGGGCCTCCAAAGAAAGCAGGACCCGAAGTACAAAAGGGGGAGAACATGGCCAGTCACTAGGCAAATGAAGCCGTCTGTGGGCTTGACAAAATCAATGGGCTATACGATTAACATGTCCAGAACAGTGCTGAAACGTAATCCTAAGCCCAAACTCACTCAAGATGTGCAGACAATCTAGCAAGATTGGAGTTGTCTTCCACGAGGTCAACGACGACCGATGGTCCGACTGTAGAAGTAAGATCTTCTACAACATTAGCAGCATCGGATTCAATAACCAAAGATGGTGAGGTAGGTTGCTGATAATTGTGGGATTGCTGCCATTTGCCCAAAATCGTGCGGCTTGCAGGCAGGCCAAAGCTTCGGCTTGCTCCGAATCCGCCGCTGGAACGTCCTTAACGAAACCCCCAATGCAGGCTCCCGACACATTGCGTAAAATGCCAGCAACCACAGCCGACTTCTCGCCTGCTATGAATGAAGCATCAACATTCAGCTTTTGTGCTCCAGTCAAAGGAGGCTGTCACTTCTCAGGTAGATTTTCTGGTCTTCGTTTTTTGTTGGGACCGCATCTGGAAAAACTAGTATTATTAGCCATCGCTGCGTAAACCGTAATTTCAGGGTTTGGAGATTGTTGGCGAAAGATAGCAGCATTTCTGGCTTTTCAGATCTGCCATAGAACATGAGCCGTAAGATTGACAGAAGCCCGGCTTGGTGATGGATTCTGCAGCAAGTATGTGATCCACTCTTCAATTCTGGTTATTCTTTGGGGGCTAATCGAGATATTGATTGACGAATGTGCCCAAACCTGTGATGTCCAGGGACACAACTACAACAAATGTTCCATAGTTTATAGAGCTTGGTGGCAGAAGCTATAGGTAGGATCAGGTATAAATATAATGTTCCTACGAAACATCGAGTGGGCAATTTGCGACAACCCTAAAAGCATGGGGATTTTTATAATTCATCTATATCTATCGGAGAAAAAGTTGGGGGGAAGAGAGGAAAAGGAAAAAAATGACACAAATAGTATTTGAACTTCGATCTAATGTATAATGTGGTCTATGATTTTTAATTTGTTCAATGTAGTCCCTGAACTTTAGCTCAATGTGCAATTTGGTCCCTAAACTTTTGATTTGTTCAATGTAACTACTGAACTTTTAGTACAAGTTCAATTTAGTCCCTGAATCATATGAAAATATTTATTGTTGTCCCTGACCTTAAATTAATGAAGGATCGCGTTAAATATTTTCATATAGTTTTGTAGCAAAAGTTTAGGGATCACATGAAATAAATTAAAAATTTAGGGATCATATTGAACATTAAACTAAAATTCAAGGGTAATATTAAATAAATTTAAAGTTTATGGATCAAAACGTATGTTATGTCTGAACTCAAAATTCAGAGACCATCTATATCGGTCAAAATAAAAAGAAGAAAAGCATAGAGGCGGAACGACGCCCATCTCCGAGAACTCGGTCGAATCCAACGGCTCTCGTCAAGTTTCCACTTTACTTAAGAAGGGAAATGAAACCGCCATTGTCTCTTTCTCTTCTTCCCGCTCTTTCCACTTTCGCTCTCGGGACTGCACACGCTCGTTCTCATAGCAGAATCGCCCAGAGAGAGAGAGAAGATGTGCGGAAGAGCTCGTTGCACCCTCAGGCCCGACGACATCCCTCGCGCGACTCATCGCGGCGGTCAACCCTCCCGTACCATCGACTTGGACCGGTATCGCCTCTCTCTCTTTCTCTAGGTTTTCCGATGTATGTGCGAGCGTGTGTATGGTATTCGTGTGGGTTTGAGAGCGCCGGATGTGCATCCGATATTCGATTGCAGAGAAATTACTTCTGTCGATTGAGGAGTGCGATTGAGCTATTCCCTAGTTTTCTGCTTTTTTCTTTGTTAGTGATAACAGGAACCGATAGTCTAATTAACAAAGGAGGCTGTTTTTTTTTTTTTTTTTTTCCGTTTGAAAAATTTCCGGCTGGAAAGCAAGTCTCTGAAAACTTCTTTGGCATATTGAGCTTCGTATTTGTTCTCCACAGTTGCATAAAAGTGTTTCTTGCTGGTGAGTAGTGTTGGGACCTGTGCTTCATCACTCAGGTACCGCCCTTGTTATAACTGTGCGCCGGGGTGGAATTTGCCGGTGGTGCGGAGAGAAGAAAATTCGGACGGAGATGATTACGTGCTTCACTGCATGAAATGGGGCTTGATTCCCAGCTTCACCAAGAAAAACGAGAAGCCTGATCATTACAAAATGGTATTAAGCTATAACATGCGAATCCTTTTTTATGACTTGAACTGCTGTGTTGCCACGTTAATAATTTGTGGACTTTAATGAAGTCTTGCAGATGAGGCCAATGTTTATTTGATTTCGAGGATAGAGTTAGAACTTATTGGTTTGCTTTGGTTTTCTGCATGTAGAAACTTCCATCATGTCTTATTGTTGTCTGTCTGTTACAGTTCAATGCTCGGTCAGAGTCAATATATGAAAAGGCTTCATTTCGTCGTCTTATTCCCAAATGCCGGTGCCTTGTGGCTGTTGAAGGGTATGCACATATCTAATCCTTGCATGAAGTGATCTTTTCGTCATGGAGCAATGTGGAGGCATATAACTTTCTTCAGTTAGCATTTTCTATTTCTAGGATGATGTTGGACTTTACTTCCTTTTTTTTTTTTTTTTGGCTAGGTACTTACATTTTGCAGTAATGGCGATCCACCTTACCTTTTTAGTTCTTTTTTGGCAATCAGCCTTTCCTATTTAGTTTTCTCCCCACCTGCCAAACATATGTAAAAGGGAAAATCTAGGTTAAAATGTGGTTTTTTTTATTTATTTATCCTAATACATGTTTATGTTGGGGTATATGGTCTCTTGTTAATAGTCGGGTATGCAGTCATTTTTCATCTGCAACTGGAGGCTGTGCATAGGACATTGCTGGAATTGAGAGCTTTAGTTGCAGATGTCTCGAGGACTCTGTTTTCTAGTTATGGCATGACTGGAACACAAAAAACATAGGATAATGTGATGACTTCTTAAGCTAGGGTCCGATCACATCTAATTATAATCATTAGGTTGTCTGGAGCATTGTTGAGAATTTTCCTTATCATGGTTCGCACCTTTTCCTTATCTTGATCGACTGTAATGGGTTATATTGATACTCTTAAGTATCGGATGTCTTGCTACTTCTGTCTGTTCTCTGGAGCACGTCATATTTATGGTTGGCTCTCATTTCTTTCTGCCTCTTTTGGAGGTCATGTCATAGGTATTGGATATTTCATTGATTTTGGGATGTTTTGTAGTTCTCTTGTAGGTGATAAGCTGCTTCTTTCAAGTTTTCTGCATCCTTTAGTGTGTTAATGCATTTGGATGTACTATACAGATTCTATGAATGGAAAAAAGATGGTTCCAAAAAGCAACCACATTACATTCATTTCAAGGATGGTCGTCCTCTTGTTTTTGCTGCTCTGTATGATTCATGGAAGAACTCAGAAGGTTCATTACTCTGCTAATGTAAATTTCATTCCCTGTTTATAATGACTGCGTTGAGAAAATCCTGTTTCTTCTTTTCCATCTTTTGTTTGCTATTTTTTCATTTTAACTCATTTCCTACCTAACAGCTACTTTGCTTGAATTCAGGCCTAGCAATGTACAATGTGTTGGTCTATGATGATCCATATGTAACTTTCATTTTGCTTTAGCTGATCCTGCTCCCAAATGTCGACTTTATTTGTCTGATTTCTCTTATTACTCTTTCTCTGGAGAAAAGGCAGCAAAAGGCTAATTTGATCTGATTAGATCTGCTTGACTTTGTATGGACATACAATTCACAGCCGGATCACTGAGCAAATGCTTTTCCGCAGGTGAAATTATTTACACCTTTACCATTCTCACAACTTCATCATCTCCAGCTTTGCAGTGGCTACATGGTAAACAATTCTCGTTTTAGCTTTGTCATATCTGATCACATGGTATCTCTCATTAATCTACAATGACTCTCTTGATGTTGATGTACTTATAATCAGCAAGCTTAATCTTTTGGCGGACCAAGCATAAAAAACTGATCGGTCGTGCTTTACAGAGGGGCTTAGACATACACTTCTTGAAAGATAAGATTTTGTGATTAGGTGGAAATTACAGTTTCTGTTTAAGATTGCCGGAAACTGGGAATGACTATGGGAGGATCTTAAAACCAAGGGTTAGAGTTTTTACACTGAATTAGTCCATAGATGTTTGGTTTTCACCACCCATTCAAGGTCTTAAGAGTCAGTTTCTTCGTCACATTTCATAGTAAGTTGAGTGACAAAATTGCGGGTTTTCTGGTCATCTGTTTATGTTAGCCCAACATACATTAGAGACACTGGGTACATGGATTAATGCACTATTGATTAGAGACGAGAGGAATTATGCCTATATCTTCACTGAACCTCCATTGCAGATAGGATGCCCGTTATTTTAGGTGACAAGGAGTCAATTGATACATGGCTGGGCTGTTCGTCTTCTTCCAAATTCGATACCATGCTTAAACCATATGGAGAGCCAGATCTGGTAGGAGCTCCATGACTGTGGAAAGATTGGATAAGATCTGCCTTATGTAATGTACCTGGCTTATAGAATTTTTTCGTTTAGGTTTGGTACCCAGTGACACCTGCAATGGGCAAGCCATCATTTGATGGACCAGAATGCATTAAGGAGGTAAGCTATGTTTGGCTTATCTTCTTCATTTGTGACACTCGCACCACAGTTTCACTTATAATGCCAAAGAATTTTACTCATAAGGGATAGTACACAAGGCCATCATGACTTCATGGATGGAGCACTAGAATGTTGACATAAAAGAACTTTGTATTTGCTGCTTCACGTGCAATATTCCTTTGGTTTCTTAGTTTCTTAATTCTTCCTAGCGAATAATCTGAGGGAGTTGCTGCTAGTTGTCATTTTTGTTTCTTCGAAATGTGCTTCCATGAGCGATTCATAGCTGATTATGTGGAGGTATATATTTTGTGGATGGTGATTATCTCCTAAAGTTCCATGTGAAAAAATATGAGGTCAAATTACCGTACTAGTTTAAAAAGTTACCCAAGAATCCTATCCTCGTTTCTCTTCCCTGACCACAGGAACTCTTGTACTCACTGGCATATGATGAAGATTGTTATCTACATAAAATTGCCTCTGCACAAGGGCAGACGTGATCCTCACAGAAATAACTGAGTGGTTTTTCTGTCTTAATTACTCTTTCGTATTTAGAAGTCTTCTTTGTTTTACATGGGTTATTTTTTGCAGATCCAACTGAAGAAAGAGGACAAAAATATGATTTCGAAATTTTTCGCGAGAAAGGAAATCAAGAAAGAAGAAGAAGAAGCTAAGGGAGAAGAGAAAAGCTCTCATCATGATTCTGTCGAGACTGATGTGCATACAAGCTTCAAAGGGGAACCTAAAGTTGAAGACTGCAATGAATTCTCATCACCGACTGAAAAATCTGACGTTGCTAAACATCTTGATGACGGAACAGGACAGGGCCAAGTCAAAAGGGATTATGAGGAGTTCTCAACTGATCCAGATGAAGGCACGTGCCAAACGGATGCGACCCAAACTAGTCCATTGAAGAAGAAACGAGAGGTTAAGAGCAATGGAGATAAACAGCCGACACTATTTGATTACTTTACCAAAAGCTAGTTCGGATGCTTTAGCGAGATTTTTCGGCTTCCTTTACTTCCCTTGGCTGTATAATATTGTACTTGTATAGATTGCCGGGAGCTTACCTCCATTTTGTTGTTGGGAAGAGGTGTAGCTGGTATTGCTCGGTGATCGATATGTATACGGTGCATTTTGCAGGGACATGAAAGAACAGATGAATCTGTAAGATCTTTAGGGTAGCATTGTACCATCGTTAGCTGTGTTTTTGCTGGTGACAGAATGCCAAGCAAAGTTTATGCTATTTTTGCTTTGCACTTTACTTTCGTCGCCACTCTAGATTCTAGTTTACATAATTTACTCCACGAGGCCGATGAGATTAATTCTCCTAAGCTAAATGGTGCAGAGAAATTGTTAGCTATGAAAATTTGTCCATATAATTACTACTGTCACATAGTTTCTGTGTGGCCGCTACATAATTGAAATTGCGCAAGAAGAGCAGGTTCAGTATAGACCCATGAGCCAGCACCCAGCAGAGAGCTCAGGCCATAGGGTTGTGATCGGTTGAAGCATTAATTTAAAGCACAGAAGATGCTGTCGGAGTGACTTCTTAGTTATGCAGCTTTGATGTGCCCTTATCATACAAATTTAGAAAGGAAAAGAAGGGGAGAAATTTTACAGTCGAACGAAAATGCCGTTAGCAGTCAACACAAGGGAAACAGTTGCGGGCGCAACATGGGTAGAGACCAGATACAATTGTCCATCAATCTGTCACCCCATGCTATCTGCATCACAATCTTCTTCAGCACCCGAAAAGGGCTCGCCACCGCTCCCCACCGGACCACCGGCCGCGTCCCCAGACAGAACCCACGCCGCTTGTTGCCGAGCCTTATTGTGTTGCCACGCCGTCTCCTCAGCCGGCGGCGCGGGCGGCACCACCCGACCAAGATCTCTGAATTCGACAACACAGAGATGCTACTGGCATCCTTCTTCTCCATTGCCAAAATTGGAAGCGTTTGGCATCTTCATATCCAGTTAAATCTTTATATAGTCTATGAGGTGCATCTATTGGTGTTAATCATTAGGATCATGATGGCTGTAATTATCACCATTCATTATGTCTTAAAGCCTGATGCTAAAGTGAAGTGAATTGTGGCTTTTGGAAGGGGCTTCACCTTCTTTTTGAACTTTTTCTTCTTGAGCCTTGTGGTAGGCATGATCACATGAAGATAGGCCTCTACTAAACTAAAGAGGAATTAATAGAAGTTGCAGCAATGTGTATCGATTACCTTGGAATCCAATCATGACATGTATATGATTGCACTTCCAAACTTTAGAATACAACTAAATAATTAGTTTTTTTATTAAGTAATCAAACCTAGCAAATGCGCTTTTTTTTTTTTCCATTTACTTTAGTGTATCCACCATGCCGTGAAGCTTTTTGCTCATAATAATGAGTTAAAATTCTAAGTAAGAGCCAAGTGACCTCATTTTCTCAAAAGAGAGCTCAAAGTGGACTTTTTTCAAATAAGGATCTGAAGTGACCATGACAGTTTCAAATAAAATTTAATCTTGCTGGCTGCTAGTGAGGGTTGTCGTCCTTGCCCAGATCCTCGATGATCATGGGCAAAGGCGACCCTTGCCCAGCCCTCTTTAGGCATCCCCAGTGGCCAGTCATCACCTAAGTCTGGTTACTGGTGAAAAGGAAAGATAAAATATAGAAAAATGAAAAAAAAGAGAGAAAAAGTAAAAAAAATCACAAAAAATAAAGGGCGAAAATGCCCTTGACCTGCGAAAGATTTGATTGACCAGCAAGATTAGATCAATTTTCGAGACTAACATAGCCACTCCAAGCCCTTAATTAAATTAAGATCTACTTTGAGCCATTTCTTAAGAAAATTTTGGCACTTAAAGCTCTTATATAAATTTTTCCAAATAAAAAATTGATCGAACAAAACTGATTAATAGTTATATGTCAAGATAAAGTTAAATTCTCTTTAGGTTTCGTGTCTACTTTTCTAGAATTCATTCCATTCCGATCACTTTCTCAATGGTACGAAGTCTGGAATAATGCTAGATCAAGACCAGCATACAAATTGATATGAGTACAAGCGGTCACATTCAATGCGCAATTAAAATCTGCCATATCATTCGACATATAAATTTTTTTAATAGATACGTAAATTATTAGGGAATTGACTCAAATAAACTGTAAGTAGAATAGATAGGCCCTGTTTGGTTCAGCATTTGCAAATGACTTTAGGGCTTTAAAGTCCCTTGGCTAAATGCAAATAGCATTTGGTTCGTTTTTTGCTCAATTTTGAGAAAATGCAATTGCATTTCCAAAGGCCCCTAAAGGCTTTTAGCCCAAAGTACCTCTAGAGGTACTTTGGAAAGTTGAATTTCCGAAATGCAACTATTTTTTTTTTAAAATTTTGATACAATCGAAATAGATTTAGGACTTTTTTGGTAATTTTTTCAGTATTGGTATCCATCTCCGAACCCTAGGCTGCGTTTGGTCGACAAGATTTCTAGCAAAGATTGGATTGAACAGGATATGATATAAAATCCAAGATTTTTTCATATCCTATCCACTGTTCGACGAATCACAATATTAAAACCGGATATATTTATGTCCTATTATGTTTATTGCTTGATATTTACATATATACATGTAAATAAATATGAAAATGTACAAACAGAGACTATAAGAATCTCTCATAATTCACCATCAACTCTAGGGGTGAGCGGTTCCGGTTCTGGGTAGGTTCCACCTAGAACCTGGAACCTACCCACTACTACAGGTTCCTCAATTTCTGGAACCTAGAACCTACCCTCTATACTCTGGAACCTGGAACCTACCCTGTCACAGGTTCTGGATCCGGTTCCAAGGTACCCTAAAACCTATCAATAAAACTCCATTTGCACCAAAATAGAAGAAAGTAGGGATGAGCGGTTTCAGGTTCTATCCAGGTTCCACATATATTATTGATTGAACGATCAATGTGAATAATTACCTCTAATGACCACCATCTGCTACTAAAATCTATTAACTATAACTCATACATATATACACGAAAAGTATAAAACAATAATAGAGTAAAAAACTCGATGATAAAGTAGTTTCAAATTACATACTCATTATCGTCCTTATGAAATCCCTCATAATGACGTGATGACATATACTAAAAATAATATAAAAGATTGCTTCAGGTTCCAGGTTCCGGTTCCAGGTTCCACCTACTTGGTACCTGGAACCTACCCGTCAAAGCAGGTTCCCAAATTTTTGGAACCTGGAACCTACCCTCTTACCTTGGAACCTGGAACCAATCGGTTCCTACCGGTCCGGTTCTACAGGTTCCAGGTTCTACCCTGGAACTATGCTCACCCCTAATCAACTCTAGTAAGAGAGAAAATATGATCATTCGCATTTGCAACCACGAAAAGTTTTGTCTCTCTCCCAATTGGCAAGGTAAACAATCAAATGTTTTATTGTTACGAAACCTAAATGACCACTTAAAATCAAAGAATTTAATCTAGAAAGTGAAGGATGACACAATCGAGAGTGCCAGGTTTCAGATGACACTGTGGCAGCACATCCAGTGAAGGAATTTGGAAGCTTTAACGACACAAGCTCAAATAAGCGTCCCACTTTACGGCATGTCCCAATTGTTTATCCCGTCAGTGGATCCTGCACATGACAATCATTTGAAGCGAAATGAATGTCAAAACCAAAGTCACATAGCTGTCCCACATATATCAAGTTTAAGGAGAGTTTGGGAACCATAAATGTATTAGGTAAGGATAAGTTGGACGTCGAAATGTTTCCTGTATGACTGGCTATCATATGAGAATTATCAATTGTATGAATTATAGGTGCTTGTGAATTGTATGATTTTGATTGAAATAAATTGGAATTGGAGGTCATATGATTACAATAAGCAGAGTTAAAGAACCATGAATCAGGAATACCTGGAGTTACTGACAAGGCAAAAGAGCTAAAAGTACCAGATTCTTGAATTATGGAACGAATTGTTGATCGAAGATCATCTAACTAAAGAGTAATGGATGAACTTTTAGAGGAACCCTCAATAGCAGCAACAGCAGTGGGTGGTCTTGCAGGTGGACCTCTGAATTGAGATCAATTGTTTGCCCTTATGAGCTGCTTAGGTTGTAAATGGTAACAATTTGAAACATGATGTCTAGCTCGGCGATAATGAGTGCAATAAGGTTTGCGCCATGAGGATGAACCTGGAGTAGCAAGTACTGCATTTGTAGGCATAGAGATTGAGGGCGTGGCGCGTTGCACTTTTAAAGTAGCAAGCCGAGTCTCCTCAATTAACAATTTAGATACTTCCTCAAGATGAGGTAAAGGATCTCTACGCAAAAGTGAAGCTCGCACCGATTCAAACTCATCATTGAGTGCCATCAGAAATTGCATAATACGCATACAATCGCGATATTAAGCAAATTTACCTGCATCATTATTCGAACTCCATTTCAGTTCAGATAAAGCTAGCTGATCCCATATAGCATGCATGGATGATAAAAAGTCATTAATAGACTGACCTGTCTCCTGATGCATACGATGTAAATTTCCTAACAATTGATATTGATGAGCAATAGCTGACGTGGAATAACGACTAGCAAGAAGATCATAAGCTTCCTTAGCTGTATTTAAGCGTCCAAACTGAAGTCGAATAGATGGAATCCAAGTATTTCGAATCCATGTGAGTATTTGATGATTCTTGCTGTCTCACTCCTCTAAATATTCAGCAAATTTATCATCAGCTTCACCAACGGTCTGGGTAGGCTCATGAATATGTTCGGTGACATAACTCAAAGCCTACGTCCTCTCAGAGAACTTGATATTTCTTGAGACCACATAATATAATTTGACCCATCCAAGACTGTTTGAATAGGTATTGCCACTTCTACTTTATCCATGACAAGTAAATAGTATAATTCAAATAGACTTATATGTTGATTTCAATGTAAACTAATAATTCCAGAGCCGATATGACAAAAATAGGCCAAAAATAGGTTCAAAACGTCGAAATATCTCAGGAATCGGTTTGAAAACAGCGAGAACCGGTCTAAAAAGGGTTGAACCGGTAGAAACAATGAGCAAACCGGTTTGGTCAATGCCGGTTAACGACAGTCAATGCCGGTCAAAATCTGGTCAATGCGGTCAACAGAAGTACACGTGTGGCTGACGAATGACACCTGGCGGAGGACGTGGCCAAATTCGCACACGTGGCAGAGGACGCGGCGAACACGTGGCAGACGCATTGCAGATCCTTGCACGTGAGACGCACGAGCGAATGGATCTCACTTGCAAAGAGCTCCACCGGTGTGTGAGGGCGCGTGAAGCACTATGTTGGGTTTCGAGGATTGTTAAAACGCAGCGGAATATATTTATAAACCGAAACCCTAGACAAGATCCATGCGTATATCAAAATCGAAATATGAGTTTAATACGTACCTTTATCAGATCGGAGATAAATCGACGATCGGCTGTGTCTTGATTAGCGCCCCAAGCGTTGCGCCTCTACAGGTATCCACACACGAACTGAAATCTCCAACGATCCAAGTGCTAGCTTACAGATCTTTGAGTCCATCTTGCTTCGTTGCCTTTCATCTTCAAGACTCTCTTAAAGATCTTCGAGTAGAGAAAGATTCTCTGTGTTTTTCTCATTTGAATTGAAACCTTTTAATATCTGAGGCGTCTTTAGGGTTTTCCACATGTAACCCACTATACGCCCGCCCAGTGTGCTTCTTTCACGACATGCTCTGATCTCGGGTGTCTTCCAGTGGTTTTTTAGTGTTAGAAGAAGTCGTGTCCGTCCCAAACATCTGCAACGTCCATGAGAAGGGGAAGGGGAGAGGTGAGGCGAGCACCTCTCGCCCTCCTTTTTCTCTTCCTTCTGGGTGAATAATGGGTAAGTAGTAGTGTAGCTAGTTGTTGACACCTGATTTTTGACCATCTTTTATTTTAGTTTTTATTTCTAAAATTAATTAAAAATAGCAAAAAAGGTCAAAAAATTGCAAAATAAACTTTGGGAGCCTTAGCCTAGCCTTAGGAACCAATTTTGAACAAAAAATATTTTTTGAATTTTTTAATATTTTTTGGAATTTATTTAATTATAAAAAAACCCAAAAAAATCAGAAAAATACCATCCTTGGTCAGAAAATTACAAAAAAAATATTCAGAAATTTTATTTTAATTCTCTCTTTAATATTTTCACTTTTTATTAGGGAAATTCGGCTTGGTTCATTGGGTTCCTTCACAAACCTAATCCCGAACCGGGCCTAAAAAATCCTTTTCGAGTCTTTTAATTTTCAATTCTCGGTTTTTATAAGCTATGACATTGGACTCTAAAGTACTGAAATGCAATTGGGTCAATTTTCCCTCCAATTTGATCAATTTTAACCAAAAGGGCTTAATTGCATAAAAATCTTTCAATTTAGTCCCCGGTTTCACAATTTTTGAAATTAAATTTCACACGGGCACACCCATTAAAATTAAACACCTCTGCCCAACATTTTTCATCATGCTGAATCCATTGGTGGGCTCAATTTTGGCTAATTCGATCGTTTAGGCCTTCGATTTGGCGAAATTAAATTTCGGATCCTAGGGACAATTTGGGGTTTTCACAGAATTTCAATAAATTGATTCACGAAAATACCCATATTTGATGGGAAACATGTCAAGGAATCCGATTTTGCCATCAATTTCATGAAAAGAGGTCATTTAGGGGGTCAATTTGGCGATTTGGGCGATTTGGCCGAACCGGGCCGGTCGGGTCCGACCCGACCCGACCCGGCCCGAACCGGGTCTGCAAATGCACAGAATGTGCAGCAACGTGGGCAGAACGCAGAAACAGAGGAGCATGGGGCGTGCGATTTGGCTAAAAAAAAAAGGGGCGCCGAACGTGGGAAGCATGGTGGCGGAAGAATATTCGTTTGGCAGAGGAATGGGCGTCGACACGCCGGTCGGCCACCGCGAGAGAGGTTGATTCTCGGTCAAAACCGAGGGGAGCCGAGAGAGGGAAAAAGATTTTTTGAGAGAGAAAACCGACGGACAAACGGCAACCCAAGGTCTTTGGCGATACTCCTCGACCATCACCGGAGCTGAGGGGTCGTCGGCGAGCTCCGAATAGGTTGGTATTTGCTCTCGAGTTTCATTTTTTTAGCGCACGTCATGTGTTCGACGAAATGCTTCGGCGAGCATTTTACTTCGGGGCTCTCGGCCGGACCTTTCCCGACCCCCTCTCGTGCAAGACTCGCTTTAAAAATCATCTAGATCCAACTCTAAGCTCGCCTTGCTATTCATTTTGCATTAAACCGCGGCGAAAACACGGCTCGGAGCTTCGCCGGCAACGGTTCGGACCGGGAGCTCAACGGGGAACTTCCGGCGGTCTTCAAGCTCGAAATGAGCTCAGGTAAGCCTCTAGACCCTCCTTGGGTGTTGTTTGATGGTTTAGAATCGAGTTTTGATAAGAAAAAAAATTCGGAAAATACCTCGCCGGAGCCGGGTTCGGGGAGGCCCGGTTTACTTATTTTTCGGCGTGTTCACGGCCTTCTTTTTGTTGTATGTTGATGCTGAGTGTCTAATGAGTCGAATGCCGCAAGAACGGGCGAAAAATACCAAGTTTCGGGCCCGTTTCGCAATTTTCCGGCGACTTCGCCGGAATTTTTACTATTCCCGCCGGATTTTTCACTGTTCATCGTCTTCTCCGGCGACCCTCCGGCCGGTCAACGGTCAACGGCCGACGTGGCGTGCCACGTAGGCAGCCACCTCAGCCGGGTGGGGTCCGGTCCGCTTATTTTCAAATAAAACAAACGGACGGCCACGATCGCGACACGTGTCGCGATCCTGGAATTTTTGGAAAATTAAATAAATGATTTTCGAATAATCGATCCGGCGGACGAGGATGTGCCACGTGGCTCACTGAGGGACATCCGATCTTGTACAAGATCGGACGCACCAGAGGAGGCCACGTGGCACGTTCTAGAGCGTCCGATTTGTAGGTTTTTCTAAAAAAGAAAATAAATTAATTTTTGATCCGACGGCTATTATTGAGCCACGTGGCTCTCTGTGGGTCGCTCGATCTAGTGGAAGATCGGACGCACGAGACGAAGCCACGTGGCACAACGTGGACCGTCCGATCCGGGGAATTTGCGGATAATTAAATAAAATAGATAAAAAATCAAAAAAATTGTTAAAAAATGGAAAAATGTTTAAAAATATAAAACGGCGTCGTTTTAGGCCGGTTTCGACCCCTAGGGTCGGGCCGGGCGCCCGAGAGGCGTGGGCCGGGTTTGACCCGGCCCGGAAAATATTTTTAAATATTTTAAAAAAATTCAAAAAAATAAAAAAATAATCAAAAAATCAATAAAAAATGAAAAATCATAAAAAATTCAAAAAATTCGGAAAATTCAGAAAAATTCTAAAAAATTCCAGAAAATAGGAAATGGCAATATTCAACTGGCCACGACCCGTTTCGGGTCTTTTGACCCCCGGTCTTTTCAGAAATGACGGTTTTGCCCTTCCGGCAAACCGTCTTCCAAAAAAATTCTAAAAATCCAGGAAAATCCCAAAAAAATAGGAAATGGCCACAAACAACTGGCCAAGTCTCATCCCGGGTGTTCTGAACCCCGAACCTTCTTTAAAATGACGATTTCGCCCTTCGGGCGAATCGTCTTCCAAAAATTGAAGAAAAATCAAGAAATTCCAAAAAAATTCTCAAAAATGGGAAATGGCCACAATCAACTGGCCATGGAATATTTTGGGTAATTAGGTATCCAAACCTTCCAAAAATGACAATTTTGCCCTTCGGGCTAATTGTCCCAGAATCTTCCCATTTTACCCCTAGCCTTAAATCACATCTTCCCTAAGCCCTTATGGCTATACTAGGAGGCCAATGATTGAAATTGATGTGCATTGACATGATTTATTTATGCACGTGACTTGTGCTTTCATTTAAATTGATTGTGATTGATAGGAATAGTCTTCCAATCTGCATGAAACCCTGAATCAAACCTATCTCACCCAAAATTGCGCCTGCATGAACTCTTAGTTAGGAAAATCACTCACGTTAGGTACCGAAAGGGCGTTGGTAATGACACCGACGTAACCAAGTCCCCGAACTCAAAATCTCTGGTTCCGCAGAACTGATCGATCTCTCCCAATCGGTCAGTAAGGTTTCCGGTCTACCCTCCAAGAAAGACCGGTGGCGACTCCAAATGCATGCACAATTTGCACATGCCACCACGACCACACTGAAGGTCGAAAGCGATCGACTCTTATCGTCGAACCCTCAAAAGACACTCCCGCCGCGATTTGGTATGGGCCTGGGAGGGCCCGCGCCGATCCAAAGCCCGCGATCGGTAATCCATTAGCCGCGTCCGTTTTGATTTTCGGACGGGTCGCGACACTAGTCAGTGCGCTATACGGCTTTATATTTTTCTAAACTGCTCTATACTTCACTAGTGCAGTCAGTCATTGTGCTATACTTCTTCACTATTCAAGTCAAGGTCTGATTCCATCCAATTCCGATCAACAACTTGGAGGTATGGCTGAGTGGCTGAAGGCATTGGTTTGCTAAATCGACATACAATAAGATTGTATCATGGGTTTGCCATATATATATGGGGGGGGTGGACAGTTTTACGGGCCCTCCACCTCCAATCGTGCATTTAATCATTATCCCATAACGCGCACAATCATTCTGCACAACCCTTTTATTTGCATATATATAGGAGAATAAACTTAAATCTACTTCTTAAGTAGATCAAGGTGCAGATAAAATATAAACTCAGTTCGCTCTTGTGTGCGACCCTGTAAGTTGATTAAATATTAGTAGTGTGCTCAAAACGTTTTTGGCTCACAAGTCATAAGTAGTCTCTAGCAAGACATTATGACTACCTAAGTGTAGTGAAGGTCAATTTTTTTGAGACAACCTAATCCATAACTAATGTTAGAGTATCAACTTTAATTAGTTCTTAGGGCAGACCACTAAGAAGAACCTGTTGGTGGCGGTGCCAATGAATAAAAATTAACGGATGACTAATAAACATGGACTTACAGAGGACGACGTCAGTGACTTGTGTCGAGCCAAAGCGTGGTGAATTATCCGGTCTGTTCACTATGAAATTTCACGATTTCACTCATATGAGAGCAACGATCCTGATGGTGATATTATTTTTCTGAAGTAAACACCGAAAATGGAAGAGCAGCGAAGGACAACAATATGACTAGCAAATAATGCCTCAAATGACGCTGATGCATGAGGGAGGGCTGGTCCCTGTCAATACTTGCTAAGGTAGCTCTGATGGGTGAAGAATCAACATTGGGGTTGGTCGCAACTGGATGACGACTAGAGGAGTGACCAAACAAGAGATGCTGTGAAAACTTCTCTATATCGCCGCTTCCTCAGACAAAGATAGCTTTGATACCATATTGAAAATGAAGAAGAGAGTAATTTTCTATATATTTTCTATACCACAAATCAGTGATACAAAGAGCCTACGAATAGGCTGTACAGGATGTCCTAAAGAGTTATCTAAGGCAATTAATAATTATAAAATCAATCACAATAAATCAAGGAAGATTACAACCCTATCAATATTGATAATACTCTCACTACTTTCGTTAAATTTCAACATGAACCACAAAGCTACATAGAAGAATTGATTTTGACTCTCTTTCTGTTTTCATATACTTCTCACGTGAACTAGAAACCTACGAAGGAAAAGAAGTTTTGACTCTCTTGCCATTTTTGACGTGAACTAAAATACTACAAAGAGCGGCGAAACTTTAATATGAACTAAAAATACGTAGGAAAAAGGAGATTTTTATTTTTTTAAAGAAATTTTATTGTCTCACATTCTTCAAGAATTTGAAAGATCGTTTCAAGTTCGAATTTGTTCATTTAAAATTTGGGTTCTTCCACTTCATTTTTATTTACTTATTTTTTATATTTTATTTTTTATCCTTTTTTTCGTCATTTTTATTTCGTTCCATCATTTCTTAATAAAATTTTTATTACATAACAAACTATACTACAAAAAATCTTTCTTTGAGCCCACCCAATAAAAAAATCCTTCAATTTGTAATGACATGGATATAAAGTGTGCACAAAATATATATTGTAAAAAGAAAATAAATTTATAAATATATATAGGAATAAATAAAAAAATTATTTTTAATATTAGAATTCAAATATAATTCATATTTAATTGTTATTTTAATTTTATTTTTTAAGAAGTTTGTTACTAAAAAAAATAGCATTTATATTATGAACATAAGAAATCCTATCCATCTTTATCCCATCTCTCCTATGGAATAATTTTATTAAGGCTATATATTATATCTCATTTTATCCGGTCCTAGGCGGTAGCCAAACACAGAATATGATAACTTTATCCTATCTTGCTTTTTATCCTGACCACCAAATGCATCTAACATGTCTAGCATTGTTCCATACGTGCACCTGCGAAAGCCCAGCGTAGAATGCGTAATGACACCAATGAAATGTCGAGAAAAGCAAGAAAAAGAAGGATTTGGGGCCACGAGGTCATGTAATTTCAAGGTCATTGTCTGCGATTCGAAGAACACGCGAGCGCAATCCAGGGGACAAACTCAGCGACCCGATAAGAATTTCGATCCACTCAGTCCCCCTGCCTCCTCCAATGTCCCCCATCCTCCAATGTCCGAATCTTTCGCGTCTCTGTCTGCTTCAGTTTCTCATCCGATTCGATAAGACTGCGTAGATTGAGGTTTTCGAGCTTTCGGTTCGTTCCTAGTACTGCTTCAGATGTTGACAACGGCACAGCTATGATGTCTTCTAGCGCTTGACCTGCGCACGCAACTGATGTTAAGTCTCCGCAACGAAATAGACACTGCCAAACGAATGACCATGGAAATGGTCTGCTTATGTTAAGCATTAATCGTCGCAAAGCTCACCAACCTTCGTTCGCAGGTTAGAATTAGGAATTTCATGCCGAGGAGCACCCGCCGTGTAACACGTATTGACGATCTAGCAGATGTTAAGTCTTTGTTGTCATCACTTTGAAATCTCGGGACGCAGATTCGCGATGAAGGCCACCACGACTCGTAGACAGGTCAAAGAAATGGAAAAGAAGGCTAAGCCATCTCCAGTTCATGCATCCGGACTTATAATGAGACCACCATGTCTGAAGAGAGATCCAGAAGAGTATTGGATTTTAGCTCCTAACAGAGTAACGAAATCTTTTTAGGATACGTAAGTACCTCAAAATCCGACTCCATATCGTTCCCCCCCCTTTCCTGCAATACATGGCCTCTTTTAAGACTTTTATGTCTCCATTTTCCAACCGGCCACCACAAGATTTGGACATTTCCTTGCCCATTTTCCATCACAATCTTTGACAAATTTGAAAGCGCAAATCAAAAGGGTCTTATTCCCAAAATCTAATAGAGAAAAGGATGAGAGTTTTTCTCCAAAATAGGGCTGATATCTTTTTATCTACATTGAACAATGGAAGAGCTTGAACCAGACGATTATGGTGCCGGGTCTAAATCTTTTTCATCCAGACTCACCCATTAATAAGAAAGCAATTAATTTTCCGATACAAATGGCTCTGTTCGGGCGGATCCGGATCGCCTAACCTTTCCTCAGAAGGTTAGGCACATAACCTTGCAATCCGGGCCGTCCATTTTTGAACGGACGGCCCAGATCTCCTATTTTTAAGGGGCAATTTTTTATTTTTTATATTTTTGTTAGTAATAATCTGGGCCATCCATTCATAATACGGACGGCCCGGATTGCAAGGTTATGGCCTAACCTTCTAAGGAAAGGCTAGACGATCACTTTCCTGTTCGGGCAGTCCAAGATTGGCCATCCAGATATTCAAGAAGGGATTGCTTGTCTTGGCTCATCGATTGTGCCGTCCGGACTAATCGGGTTTGAGCGGATCGCCAAGTCCATGATCGTATTAACCGATATCTAAACTTTTCAACAGACCAGATTGTACTCAGAATCAAAACCATTAACATAAATGCTGAACGGAGCGAGATTGTGCGAGTGCAGCAAGGTTATGCCAATGTGTTAAAGTTAAGCCACTTCTTGCGACCTTCGACGCAAATTACAAAGCAAAGAGTCTGATTCCATCAAGAGAAAGTTGCATATTAGACTATTATTTGGATCAAAATAGAAAAGAAGCTAAGATGATCAACCACTCTCAGCCACAGCTGTGCCAGTAGCATCACTGTTGTCGACAAGGGTTTTGGCGGTGATGACTTCTTGATTCTTGGAGGAGGCCAGTTTGGAGAGAGAGACGGGGTACTTGAGGGCGTTGAGCTCGACCTTGCGGAGGGCGGCTCGGCCCAAGTCGATGCCGCACGCGTCGGAGAGCTGAACCAGGTAGAGCAGCACGTCCGAGAGCTCCTCGCCCAAGTGCACCTTCTCCTCTTCTTTCCAGTCCGGAAGTCCCTTCGGAACCTCCCCTTTCCACTGGAATATCTCCGACAGCTCCCCGACCTCACCCACCTGTGTGAACAGAAAGCCGAGCTTATCTTCACGATCAGACATACCCGCGTGTAAACGACAATGACAGTCCAATGAAGTACCCAGAAATAAGCAAGGACAAACAAATAGATAATAGATATAGCAAGATAAATAGTAAATATCATTGAGCCAAAGCCAAGTAGGTATTCCCTTGCATTTTGTCTAGTGACATACGAATGGTGACGGATGCAAAATCCAGAAAATCCCGTAGATTATAATATCAAGCGATGGGTCCGTGCGGACGAGATCCATTTATCAAACGACACCAAAGAAATGCCGTTTAGCTTGGACTCCATGTCTGCAGAACTGATTCACACGCTTATGAAAATACGACTTTGATCTTCTAATGAAGCAGAGAAGATCAGCCAAAATTTTTATCTTTTTTTGACTTTTTGGCCCAGACAGGCAAAAGACGAAGACCAAGCAGAAGCAGAGCGATGATGGGATAGGAATTTTCTTAAACAGTGGGATCGGTTCATCGCCCAACAACGTAAGAGATCGAAAACGATAAGGAGAGAGGGACTACCAGAGCCAAGAGGAGGTTTCTGGGGCTGTGAAACTGATCCCAGTCTCTCTCCCTAGCGAAGTCGGCCATCTTCTGCTTCAGAAGACCGAGGGTCACGCTCTGATCTCCCTCTTTGACCATTCTCCCTCTTCTTTCGCACGCAAATACTACGATACGAGCGATGGACGACGAAGGGTTCTGGTGTAACTTTCTCGGGAAAGATGAGTTTCAGGCACTTAGAGAGAGAGAGAGAGAGAGAGAGAGAGAGGATCCGAAAGCAAGGGAGGCGAGAGCGTGAGGGTGTTGTTGTCTGAGTGCCAGTTTTTAAGGGGACAAAGCTGAAGCTAGCACGTCATGTCATTTCGAGGTAACCTTAAATTAATCAAATCATTCCTGATTAAGGTGGTAGGATATGGTCACGAGCCATTGATGGGAAGGTCCTTAAATGCGCTTTGAAAATCACATCCTTTCTCTTAGCCATATGGAAATATGTTTAATTAGGTGATTTTTGTTTTACTCAATCAAGTCATCAATTTTTCACCATATATATATATATATAGCTCTTCAACTCTATATCTTCTTTTTGACCAATAAAAAAACCCTCTATATATCTCAAAATTAGTTAATAAGACTTTTTAACATATAATCGTAAATTACTTCTTGACTAAACATTTGTTGAATGTACCTCATGATTCTCTTTCATTACAGATACTCAACATTCCTTCATATTTAGCAGCACCTTCACATGTGGGAAGAGGGAGGTAGGGGGTTCGAAACCCCACCTTCGGGGTATTGGGGTGAGGACGCGTGAAAAAGGAGTAAGGTGGTGAGGACGCGTGAAAAGGGAGTAAGGTTTCGTTAGCTACACACGATACATAACGCACGTAGCGTGGTTTGTATTCAGGATATGATATGATAGAACCAAACAAAAGATAAAAAAAAGAGCCCATTGCCTATTAAAAAAAAGCACTTACGCTTTCAATGAGTAACAGGTGTACATGGAGTACGAAAAAAAAAAGGTCCGTGCATACGGAATTAATTTACTGACCGAATTCTTTTTTAATATAATTCAATGGTAAGTGTAAGTTACTTCTTACATTGTCTGTGAATTTAATTAAAAGCCCTAAAAGTTATAAGAAACAATTTAGATATACATCTCTTCCTCTTAAAAAAACTCAATTTTTTTTTTGTAATTTTCCACAATAATTCTCATTTCCTCCCTTTTCTTTTTCTTTTAACATCGAGAATTAGGCTACATATGGTAACGCTCGAAACGCGTATAGTAAAAAAGTATTCTCAAAATGTTACTTTTGAGAAACAAAAATACTTTTGAAGTAAAAATAAGAAACAAAAAAACTACTTCTGTGTTCCTGAAACACTTTTTAGAAACATATTTGGAACATTTTTTAGAAATAATTGGGAACATTTTTTCACTTCATTAACACATACTCTTCTTTTTTATTCTTACATGAGCAGCTCCTCCCTACTATCCTTATGCGTTCCTCGACTAGCTAACGCCGTCGCTCCTCCAGTGAGTTTCCATCGGTTCCTCCTTTTTTTCTTCCTCTTCTCGACAACCGACCAACACTTGACATGGCAGGTGAGCTCGCGCAAGCCCGCTTAGATTTGGGCGGGGCTTGGCCTCGCGTGGTGAGTGCAAGCTGAACCCCGCCATCGCCGACTGAGCTTCGACCTCGACCGACGTTGGCAGGAGTTGGCCTCACGCTTACCTGGGCGGGATCACACAAGCCCCGCCCAGATTCGGGTAGGGCTCGCCTGGGTGGACTCGCGCGAGCTGAGCCCCACCACCGCCGGCCGAGCTTTGATCAGTGTTATTCATACATAGGCAATGGATGGATATCTGGGGAAGCTGTGGAACAAAGCTGTCAAGAAGACAAAAAGATTGAACAAATGAGAGTTAATTTGATTTAGTAAGTTAAAAAGATAAATACATCTTAATTTTAATACATATATATAGTTCCCTTAATTAAATGAAAAAAATTATGAATATAAACTTTATGCAGTTACCAAACCCGTTTCTGTTCTTTTTTGTTTCGAGAACAAAATTTTTTTGCATCTACCAAATGCGCTTCCGTTTTTAGAAATCGTTGCCGGGAACAGAAACTGAAAAAAAAAAATTATTTATGTTTCAAAAATTGTTTCGGAAACAGAAACGTTACCATATACAGCCCATTCTGTCACGGGTCCCGCTTTGCTTCTTGCCATATATTTTTCATAGAGGATATAATTTGTTTTCCGCATATTTTAGGGATG
This sequence comes from Rhodomyrtus psidioides, assembly GCA_021437785.1. NCBI lineage: Eukaryota > Viridiplantae > Streptophyta > Magnoliopsida > Myrtales > Myrtaceae > Rhodomyrtus > Rhodomyrtus psidioides. The sequence continues at coordinate 1,862,771 of JAILYB010000015.1, read as the reverse complement.
ACGTGATATAATCGACCTACAAGTTTCATTCTTATTTGACGCAATATATGTTGTACATATGACTTTCGATTAACTTGTGTTGGCACAAAAATAATATCTAGTTTTTGTTATGCAATAATAGCTGACTTTGATGAATAACAAAAGTCATCGATTGAAAGAATCGTAGACAACTTAAAGAGTATACACAACAAACATAAGTAATCGATAATAACCTTCATCAGGGATGCAGTCATCAACATTAACATGTAACTGTCGATAGCGATTTTTTCATATGTGTAATTTCTTTTAAGCAAGTGTTACTAGATGTCAGGTAACTGTTGGGCGGCTATGTGTAGTGTCACTATTTTAGGTTTTATGTAACTTCTTGTAAATAAGTATCGTTGTAACTTCTTGTAACCTTAGATAGGATTCATAAGTCATTTGTTTTGAAGATAGGAATAGGAAGTTATCTTTTTAAATTCACCGATAGCTCAAAACCCTCAATTGTAGGCTTTAAATAGCTATATCTTACTCTTTGTAATGACCCGATTTAATTAAAGAACTAAGTGCTATTCGCAAACTTATCATTATATTTATTTTTTTGCAATTTGAATGAAAAGCCATGATTTAATCTAGTCTTCATACCTTTAAGTTTTTGTCATTTATTTTCTTGTCAAAAATCAATAGAGAACCTTCATAACCTTTGTCGATCATATCGATCCATCCATATTTTTAAAAGATTTTTTATTTACATTTTCCAGCGAAACATCTTTTTGGCATGTCCAATGGGATGATTTTTTTTTTTTATTCAAGGAGATAACGATGGAAAGAACCATAAATCAACAAGAGTCCAATAATGTTGCTGGCAACAATAATCTAGTCCCACAAATTGGTGATGAAATTGCTGCGCACTCCAAATCTTCAATCGTTAATCAAGCAGCCGAAGGAGGCCAACTTGAGGGGGGGAGACCTTTCCTGATGTCTCACATGAAGAATTACATTGTGACGCACATGTCACCTGTAATTAAACGGATTGTCACTAATGTTGTGAATGATGTTTACTTGAGCCTACGATCGACTATTCAATCACCACTAGTTAATCCAGTGGCAGCTACGTTCCTAATTCCTCTCCATGTTTGATGCTAATACTGCTGGTCAAAATAACCAATTTGGCGATAATAATTTGGCAAATCAAATTCATCGACCGGTCAATTGCTAAATGTTGAAGATGTGTAAGGCAAGTGGCTCCATTCACCCAATGTGAATATTCTTGTTAGGCCTAACATGCTCATTAACATAGATAGTCTAGCAAGACCAGCATTATCGCCTGGTGCAAGATGGCCAAATAAATCTACACTTAAATCCATCACAGTTTGTTAAAGAAATTCGATAACGATTGGGATTAGACAAGGGTGTTACCATATATATATATAGCCTTGTAGAAGAGGTTCCAAAATGCCTAATTTTGCCAACTTTACTGGCAAAGATGAACAATTGACTATTGAACACATTTTTTTTTATACCCTAGTATGGAGAAGTAGGGACAAATGAGTTTTTAGAACTTAGGTTATTTCCTTTATCTTTATAAAAATTGCCTCTTAGAAGAGGTTCCAAAAAATTGCTTTTTCTTTATACCTTATAAAATAACTATTAGCTATTGCTCTATCTTCGTAAGCAATCACATTTTCCAAACACCATATTCTTGAAGGTCGATGGAACACGCCACAAGTGCAAGCCCCATGTCGGTTCTACTTAAAAATTGTTGGTTTGGTAGATTATCTTACTATACTTGCCAATATAAATTTATCTATGACACTTTGATATTCTATATTATTTTGAAAAATAGTTGCTAATTAGTGCCAAGGAAATCCTTGGATCCAACTCTAATAAACACCCTTTTGGCTTTTGCTTTGAATTGTCCATTGTACTTCCTCTTACATAGTTCTTCTTGTGCTTCCAACTGCTAAAAAGTCATTGCAATTCGCACCACTTGGCTTAATCAAATGGTACCTCACTAAGCAAAATATGAAGGGAATCACACCACAACACTACACAAAATGAATTGTTTTACTTTTTTTTTTTACAAAAAGGAATTTCATAATGTGTAGTTCACTCACCATGATTAATTGCATACAAATTTCTAGCTAGCATCGCTGGAGAGATCAGAAGGAAAGAGAGAGACCTCGGTGAAATCGCGTTTATTTAATGTTAGGACGCGTTTGTTTAAGTAAAAATGTTTTTCCGATTTTCACCCATTTGGTTCGTTGAAAATGACTCAGTCAACGAAAAATTCATACATAAAATTAGGAAAATGGATTCTTAAATCTAAAGAGGTAAAAACACCTTACGAAATTGCTCATCTGAAATTTTTGAATATTTTATATTTCTATATTCATTTACTAAGTTATATTTATTTTATTTTTATTTTTCTTCTCCCCTCGTCAGTAGTAGGGCCTCGTCGACGGCTGGTTAGCCGAAAGAAAAAGAATAAAAAAATAAACAATTATTCAAAAATTCACCTTTTTTTTTGTCTAAGATAAACTGATGAGATTAAAATCATTTTTCAAATGAGATCCAAACATCGGAAATATTTTCGGTCACATATCACCAAACAAAGGGAAACTAACTATTGTCTTGGAAAATGATTTCCCAAAAAGTATATTCCTTCAACATAATATTTTGTGTGAAACTAACGCACCCTTTATTGTGGTCTAGGTTGAGCGCATTGACGTAGAGTACATATACAAAGAAGGCGGCTTATATTAGACCAAAAACCCTGCCAGAGCCCTAAATTTTAATATTAGCAACCAGATCAACTTGACTTATAAAGAAATCAATTCCAATACTTGATCACTGTGGACATGCGCGAGGCGTGTGACGTATTTAATGCAGCGCGTCATAATCGATTCTCTGTGCTAGATTACAATCAGATCCTCTCTCAGTGATACCGCTCTAGGATAATATAAAGGGCATCCGATATTTTGCTTAGTTAATTTAAAGTACACCATCGACCGGGAGAATGCAGTTAATCAAAGTATTGATTAAGCATGTACTGCACGCTAGTGCTGGTGAAGAACATTAATTATTATTAGTGGAGAGAGAGAGAGGGAGAAAGAGAGATCTCCATAAAAGTGGGAGTGAAGGGTATAATATTGCATGGTGGGTTTCTGTTATCATCTGCACCCCATTATTAATTAAGGATTAACCAAGGAGCGGTAAAAAAGTTAAATTGATTGGTTCTTGCCTAGATTGATTTTTTTTATAATCATTTTTGTTAGGAGTGACAGTTAACTTATACACAATCTGCACAAGAGGTCTAGGGACAGTGGCGTTGATTAATTATGTTGTTGTTGGCATGGGGGAGAGATATTTGACTAAATTGAGCAAGGTTGGACTCCATGAAAATGGGATTGAAGGGAAACAATGTTTCAAGGAGAGTGGTTTTCAGGAATTCGATTTCTGAAAAGTGGTTTCCTGAAAACCACTTTCTCGGAAAACGATTTGTTTTCCTTTGTTTTGTAATATGTTATCGAAAATATTTTTCGGTGTTTGGTTCTCATTTGGAAAACGATTTCAATCTCATCAAAGGGACTGTCTTTGATACTGAGGAGAGGCAGATGGTCGAGAGAGCTGACGTGAACTGATCCGGCCAGGCCCCGGTCCCCGGTTCATGTCCCCGGCTCGGTCCCCGGCCCCGGCCCCGGTCCCCGGTTCCTGGCCCTTGGCCTCGGTTCCGACCCCGGCCCTGGGTCCCCGATCCCCGGCCCCGGTCTCGGTCTCGGTCTCGGTCCCGGTCTCGGCCTGACCCCGATCGCGGCCCCGACCCTCGGTCCCGGGTCCCTATTCCGATCCATGAAAATGGGAGTGAGGGAAACAAACTAAGGTGGATTCCGATTTCCCCTATCGTCTCCACTCTATCTTCAGAACAAATTAAGGATGGGCCAAACTCAGACTCCATGAAAATGGGAGTGAAGGGAAACAAACTAAGGTGGATTCCGATTTCCACTATCGTTCCCACTCTATCATTAGAACAAATTAAGGATGGGCTAAACCCTATTTTTTTTTTTTGGATAATCGAGGTTTCCCACGTGCAATGGACTAAATCCTCGAGGTGGTGGGGTACAAGATCAATGCCATCGGGTAAGCCCCCAAGATGCGGCCGGAGATATTCGAACATGGGATCTCATCAGTTTAATTGTCTAAGATCCGATGATCTCATCAACTCAACCAACGCCCTGTTGGTGTCAAACCCTAATTGTTTATTTAGTTACATAGCTAGAATTGAAGTTTCTTTCTCCTGATGCACGAATATTTTTCCTTCTAATTGGGGATAACTATGGTATTCTGTATGTTATTTGATTACGTACAATAGCCTATCAGTGAGGAAGCAATCTGTAAACCCGTGTATCTTCGCTAGCAAATTAAGATTATTACGCATTTAGGCCGCCCACTAAAATTTCGGCTCGCGTCTTACCTGATCCATAAGATCAATAGACTACTTCCCAAACCCGGAATTTTACCTACATAAGAAGGGTTTCCTTCACCATAGTAAAAAAAAAAAAAAAAAAAAAACAAAATGAGCAAAACGCTAGGAAATTACTTAGGTACTATTTCCGGCTCTAAATTAAGCACCAACTCAGTACACGCGCCGAACCCTAAACGCAGCTTGTCAATCACATTCATTGTGAACAAGTCAAGGCATTCACACTCGATGAAATAACGCACATAAAGTGGATCTCGCATGCTCTCATCTTTGTTAGGGTTTCGTGTATTTGCGGAAAAACGAGGCTTTATTCCATGAATGGTATATGTCAGCATCGGTTCAGCGTCGCCTGTACATGTGAATTTGTAGCAATCTCAGGCGTTATATAACTCCTGATTATTCCACCCACTTTAAGAATTGACTAATCTTTAGGATTAATGGCGAACTTTACCTACTCATGTCTTCTTCTTTTGGTCCCAAACCTTTGATTCTTCTTCTTCTTCTTCTTCTTCTTCTGTATGTCCATACTAAACGTACACAAGTCTTTTGCTTGAAGATCACGCAGTATGCTAACATAAAATATTCCTAGTGGAAGGTGGAAGGCAATCAGATATGCCTCTCGAGATGTTTTAATTAGTAGTGCTGGGTGGATTTTGCCGCGTTAGTTAGGAGATTAATCAATGGTTTCTCTAATCTGGAATTAAATTAAAATAAAGGGAAATTATCTCATGATTTTATCTCTATCAAAAAAGAAACCACCGACTTGGAGAACAACAAGGACCGACCAATTGTTCTCTATCGCCCGTCCTTTCGTTTTCTCAGGTTCACGGGTTTTAAAGTTGGGAGAGTGACATTTAATACAATAATTGTGTGTGTATATATAAATACGAATTATTTTTTGGACGATGCACATGTGGAAAGCCTTTTTTATCTAGTATTTACTAGCGGATTCGCTCTTTTTCTTTTTCCCTTTTATAGTGAAGATAGTCTCGCGTATTGACATATCACAGTCGCATGATTTAAGATTTCTGGTGAAAAAAGAGACGCCGGATTGGAGAAATTATAATCCAACTAAATCAGGTCAAACTCGTTTTATCGTCTCGGACCTGGAGGACAATGAATAAGAAGCTGTTTCCTAGATCAATATGCCAAATTCCACCCTAGTCTTAGCTTTTCCCGTCTGCTATATATTCTCTAAGGAACGGGCATGACTTTCCGGCATCACCGCCAAATGGACAACATTATCGAAGCCGAAAGTGTAAGTTTCTGTCCACTGAATTTGTGGAGATTAGCGCCCAAAAAAGCTGAGAAGATTCTTTTAGTATGGGCTTTAAAATGGATTATAGAATCCGCGACAGTAAAAAAAAACACGTGTGGATGCTGTAAGGTGTGATTCCCGGTATCAGATCCGATTGCCCAGACAAAAACCCTTGCAAAATAGCGGCAGAAGAACTGAACCTGGTCGGGTTTCGACCCGAAACAGGAAACGGATCACCAGGCGGGGCCGGGTAGGCATTTGGGTCTGGAATGATTGGGGCTCAGATTTTAGTGAGGATTGGACCGGTACAAGTCCAGGTGAGCATCTGAATATCGCCTATGTTGCGAAGCGCAAACTTCGTTTTTCTCTTTTTTTCTTGGGGTTGGGGGGGTTAATGACCACGTAAATCCCGCGTCGTTCTCACTTGTGCCGGTTAATCTGCGAAAAATCCACGGTGCGACAGGAGGCCCCCCAGCCCTTTTGACACCGAGCGAGCCAGAGTAGCTGCTCGTGGGGACTCGAACTCCGCACCTGTTTATGCAAAGTGAAGAGCCCCAGCTAGACGCACTTCTGCCCATGGGGCTATGACGGAGCACGTCAAAGAACACAGAATGGTGTGATTATATGTACACATACATACGCACATCATGTTCCTCATCCAAACAAAATTTATTAGAATCAATGAAAATCAGAATTAACGTTTAGAAGAGGAGTTTTCTGGGTAAAAGACAGTGGTAACTTTTTCTTTTTAGCTAGAGTATGAGGAAATTATTTTATATGTCGTTTGTTTGTGCAGCTGACGTAGTGTAACAAACCACATACATCATCCATGCCGACCTTCCTTTTCAATCGATGTGTCAAATGGGTGAGTTGGGTCAGGTTTGGATTAAGTCATAAATGGTCCGACCCAAATCGATCCATTAACCGGTTTATGACCCATTTATGCACAATACAAATTTCTTGACCCATACCCAACCCAACCTATACCCGGCTCAATCCATTTAAGAAAACGCTTCTATATTTAATTTAATTTATGAAAATTTATTTCTTATGATTGTTTAATAAAATTATATTGCTGAAATATTTTCATAAAATACAAATCGACATTTTTATTGGATATGGGTCACCCCATACCTGGCCCCGGTCTCAGTCCCCGCCACCGGTCCCGGCCTTGGGACCAGGCCTCGAACCCAGCCCCCAGTCGCCGGTCCCGACCTCGGTACCTACCCCGGCCCCAGCCTCGGTCCCAGCCCTGGTCCCCGACCCTGGCCCTCGGTCCCTGTTCCGGTCCCCCGCCCCGGCCTCATCCCTGGGTCCCTGTCCCAGCCCCGGCCCTGGTCCCAGTCCCGGATCTGGCCCCGGTCCCCAGTTCCCCGCCCCGGTCTCGATCCCGGACTCGACCCTGGCTCCGGTCCCTGACTATTGATGGAAGAAGAAGAGATTGAATTAAATGGGTCGTAAATGGATTTAGACCAAACCTATTAAGGCTCATCTATTTTTGCCCTCTTATTGTAAAACTCATTTATGGTTGACAAGAGAAATAAGAGTGATCCATTAAAAAAAATAGGTTTATAAATGAGTTTTAGACCCATTTTGACAGGTCTACTTTTCAACTATCAAAACTCTCCCTTTTCATTGGGCAATTTCTTGATGTCATTGGGATATGACTTAAATTTGAATATTTTTCATTGGACCAAAAAAAAATTGGTAGAATTGGGACGATAACCCAAAGTTGATGGTTTTTTATGAAACAAAAAAAAAAGTTTAGGATGGAATTGGAATTGAACCTCAAGTTGGAGGTTTTTTGACTAGACAAAAGGTAGAATTCGGATAAAAGATAAAATTGAACATTTTTTTTCGCGGTATTAGGCTGACAGATGAGTGATGTCTTGTGGTCCATCATGACCATTAATAGCTACCAATTGTAATATGAATGAAGCATCTCTCTCTCTCCCGTTGCCAAAACAAGCATGTGGCTCAGAAATGGCAGAAAATGTTGGATGTTGTACACCTAAGAGCCAGGCTAAGGAAGGGGTATGATTTCTCTATGAACCCTTTAGAACTCTCAGAAAGAAAAGACCCAGGTGGCCCTAATGCACTCAACCATTGAACAATGCACAAGGATGATGGGATCTTTTTTATTTAGTTATTTTCTTTCTGGTACACTCAAAGAAATGACCCTTCATGCCCTAATTGACGGATCCTTGTTGGCTTCATTAGACCCATCTTTGCCATTTTCTGCATATGAAAACACAACTCAAACAAAGCCACAACATGTGATTCCCCCTAAGTATTAGCATGTCCTCTTTCTTGGGACCACCTTCCATGTGACCAAATACCAGAGAGGACTAATCAGAAGAACACACCCTCTTATCCTCCCAAAAGGCAAAAGTGGGGGGAAAAAAAGAGAGAACAAAACCCTTAGCAGTTCATGGAGACTTTTTTTTGGAATGTCCTCTTCTACTTCATACTGCCGATAGGTGCGCATAATAACACTTTTGGAAATGGATTTCTGCTCCAGAATTGCTTCTGAAGCAAAAATCCGTTTGGCAATGTAACTTCTGAAGTAAAAAATAGTTTGGTAAAAAAATTTACTTCCGAAAGAAATTTTTATTTTTGAAATGAATTTCCACTTTTGAAGCTATTTTTCCCTGAATTTGAGAAGTTAAAAAAAATAACTTCTCTAATTCAAGAAGTACTTCTTGCCTCATCCTATTTTCATTATGCACTCATTCTCTTTTCAATCATACGCACCTCCGCCGACGCCAATTGCCCCCGATAGCCAACCACCAGCCACCGCCTACCTTCGTCGGCCACCGCCCATTGCGCCCATGACCGTTGCCAACTGCCGACCACCGACCTCCATCGGCCATTGCCAATTGCTGACCACTGCTACCATTGACCACTGTCCGTCGCTGACCTTCGCCAGCCGCGATCGCCGCCAACCGCCAATCTTCATTGGCCGTAACCTTCGCCAATCGCCGCACCCTGCCGCCAACCATCGACCACTGTGCTTGCCCCCACCGCCAAGTCGCCGTCTTCGACCGCCGGAGTTAAATAATAATTTTTTATTTTTAAAAAAATAAATAATATTTTTAATAATAAAAAATATATTTTTAAAAAAAAACTAAAACGTTCAAAAATGAAGTAAAATTTTTTCGACCGTCGATAATAATTCTTCATAGAATATTTTGTATTAATAATGTTTCGGAAGTAGAAATTTTCGCCCGTTAACAAACGAATTTCTCTGGTTAGAAATAACCTCTGGAGCAGAAGTAGAAAAATCAACTTTTGCTTCCGGGAAGAAGTAAAAAAAAAAAAATCAACTTCTGGACAAAAGTTAATTTCTGAAGCAAAAGTGTTATCATGCGCGCCCCAAGTTTTTACATGGGAGTGGTTTCCCAAAGCCTTGTAGAAAACTAAGTCAAAACACTTTATTTACGTCCCTCGTGCATGTAAAATGTAAATCCTCTCTATTTTATTGGACTAGTACAAATGAAGTGGTAAATACCTTGCATCATCATGTGTCCTAGACTCCTATCCTATCGAAAGGTCGAAAACGTTTAATCCCAAATGCCGGTTAAATGCAAATGTCAATGCCATTTGAGCGCGAACGGCGTCCATGATGTCACATTTTTTTCTACCGCTGAGCCAAAACCGATGGGACTTTCCCTTCGAATGTGGTACCAAATGTATGACAAACACAAAAGTACGACCAAAAAATATGAACATAACGTGCAGCTGGAATCAAAGTCATTTTTGTGAAAGGCTTAACATAAAATATCAATGGAAATACTTCAACGTAAAAGATACATTTACAAATAACAGAGGTAAATCGCACATAGCACGAGCGAGGGCTAGCATACGCTATTCTCACCATAATATCCGGTACCATCACATTTCCTTGCGTATGTTAAAACTTCGTACAAATTGTATTTACCCTCATAAACCACACACATTTGTATCTCCGACAGCATATTAGTCGCTCAATTTTACTAAGATAAGCCCCTAAAAATAAAAGGAAAACGTGCATGCTTTCATTTATTCTAGGATTCTAGTAATCACTAAAGGTCGAGAAGAAGAAGAAGAAGAAGAAGAAGAAGAAGAAGAAGAAGAAGAAGAAGAAGAAGAAGAAGTTGACATTGCAAGATGGACTTCAAGAATTCTTATTTATTTTCTTCTGCATTTTAGTTCTGATAACAGAAGCACATTTTTGCAGCTCAACAAAGACAACTAATTGAGTCCAAAACCTAGGCCTAACAGATAAGAATAACACCTGAGAGACTTCCTTCTTATATGCAGACAATATAAGAAATTCAAAATGAAGAGAAAGAGTTTTTATTTATTTATTTATTATTCTCTTATTTCTCTTGGGTCCAAACCCTCATTCAAATAAATATGATCATTACCCAACCCCTAGATTAATTTAAATTTATGTAATCTTTATTTACCTATGACACACACATCTGTAGTGGTAAGCACTGTGAATGGGATCATTCCCTTCAACCGGAACTTGTTCAGCCCTGCATCTGTACTTGCAACCTCTGCATTCATTGTATGTGCAAATTGGCCTGGTCGACCCAATCATTAATCTCCTTGAGTCCCTATGTTTGTTTTCGTCTTCCCCTAGTAGCTTCATACCCTATGAAAATCATATCTCATTAAGAAAGTAATTCAAAGAATAATTAGTCAAAAAAACACATAGAACCCATCAAAAGCAAATTACTACTAATACCGAGTGTTAAGAGCATGCAGAATACAACACGCTGGTGCCATTGAACATTAAGGTATATTTCGCTTCTTCATCGTGTGTTGTTAAGCTAGAGGTTACACGGCCCACTTACTTCGAAACGGTTTAAACGTCTCACCTGCAAATGCACCGCCTCTCTCTGTAATGAAGCTGCATGATGTTCAGGACTAGTTCTTGAACCTGAAACATCAACGAGAATGACATATCAATTCATCTTGTGATGAAAAAAAGTGTCGAGATTGTAAAAGAACTGAAGCTTATAACACACTCATTGGGAGTATCTGCCACACACTGACAATGACCTTGTATAACGGAAGCAGCAAGAATCAAGCTGAAGAGAAGCAGAAAGGGAGGTACTTTAAATTCAGCCATTCTTGACATGCGAATCAGAACCTCTCTCTCTCTCTCACAAGTTTCAAAGCGAGTGGTTTGAATTTATGTGAAAGATAGGGGGGGGGGGGGGGGGGGGGGGGGGGGGAGATGAGGGTGTTAGGGGAGAGAGAGAGAGAGGGGACTGAAGGGGTGGGTCGTGGTCAATAACTGACCATAAAAGATAGACTGAGCTAGAAACCTGCAAGCGTTTCAGAGAAGAGACACACTCCTTCGCCACCTACAAAAGAGAGGGGTCCCCTACTTACTCTTAAACCGATAGAATGCTTCGTAATTCCAGGACCCGCATGCCACAAAACAAAAACAAAAAAAGTCGAATTCAATTGCAATTTGCTTGCCAAATTACTAAATTGCCCTCAAGTGGGATATAGTAGTGATTTCTTTCAAAGGGTAAGAAGGGGATTTTCCTGGGTTCGAGAACCTGGAGTGGAAATTGAAAAATTCTTTTGTGGGTTCATCGTCATCATGTGTTGGCCCTCGAGAAGCAGCTTTAGGAATTCCCTAGAGAGAACAAAGAATGGAAGATCCTGGATGACCATGGAACCCATGGATGGGCTCTCTCAAGAGTGAGATATGCAATGCGGCAAATAATTCAAGAATTTAATGCTGTTTCCGGTGTAAACTAATTGCTCCGCCTAAAGGAAGATTATATAAGTCTTTGCTGTGTGCAGTTCTAGGGTACATAGTTCTGTGTAACACTACAAGTCACAACTATTTGTTGCTTGCTCAACGATAATGTAATTGCTCTTTTTATTACACAGAGGACTTACCTTAACCTTTGTCGCAGCGGAAAGGAGAATCCAAACTGTGGTCCTTACTGTGGACTCACGTGCATATAAAAGAGCAAGGGAAAATCAAGATGCTGCTGCTGGATCCATGAAGGCAGAGGGAGGCACCAGTGGAAAACATACGACACTGATCTCACTTGAAGCCAAGCACAGGACCACTGTCAACCTGAGCTTCCGTGCTAAAATCATGGTGGCCAGTATCGACAAATTTTCCTCTTTCTTGGAAGTATATCATTCAACAAAAGAATTCCACTTATTACTAGAATGGAGGTCCTCCATAGTTCAACTGAAATTGGTTTGACCGGTACAACAGTAATCCAAATACATCAAAGTGCGATCCAAAGTAAAAAATCAAGGCAATTGATTTTAATTATTAGATACGATTACAATCAGCTCATCCCTATCAATATGTACTCTAAACTAGGGAGAAATGTAGACACGCCACTTCCTTGAAAAAAGAAACGATTCACAAAAATTTGGTGTAAAGATGTGAAGAAGCAGCTCGAACATATCAGAAAACGAAGGAAGGCGTGCTCTTCCATGGACAACGTAGGCTTACAGAATCCAGGACACGTCTCCGAAGTCGCTACAAATCCTCAAAGCCATTCACTTTGCAACAAACAGATGAAACTAAGGAGCTCCAAACGGGGGCTTCCGGTACGTCACCACGGCTGACCATCTCCTCCAACCACATGACAGCTTGATAGTGCCTGCCAATAGTGCAAAGACCTTGTATAATTGTACTGAAAAAACCACCATGAGGAAGATGCGATTTGATAATCATCTGCTCCAACACTTTGCTTGCTGTCCCAAATCGACCTTCACGACAGAGCCCATCCAACAGAATTTCATAAGATTTCTTGTCAGGGGTGCAACTTAACTTTTTACGCATCTGCTCTAGATATTCAACAGCCATAACCGAATTCCCGTGATTACAAAGTCCTTCAAGCAATATGTTATAAGCTCTTCGTGTTGGAACGGAGTTGTTCTCCACCATCTCCGCATCAATGACCTTCGCTGCTACTTGCACTTCACCTTTCCTGCAAAGAGCAGCCAATTTTGCTTCGTAGGTAGAATTCGGTGGCCTAAAGCCTTTCCTGCGCATCTCAGAAAGCACTTTTTCTGCCTCTTTGATCTTTCCTTCATTATACAGGTCAACAGCAATGGCACTATAACTAGCAGAACTGGGGACCCCGCCCTTGATCAAAGAATCGTTGATGGAATGCTTCATGACCTCTAATTCTTCAGCTTTGTTACATCTTGTAAGACCAAGAGGCTGAAGATGCTGCCTAGGTGCTTTGAGTCCTTTCTTTAAGATTTTTCTAACAATTTCTACCGCTTCTTGAACTCGGCCATTATCGCATAATGCAGACAAGAGGGTTCTATAGACAGCAATATCCTCACCACTTCCCTTTTGAGATATCCTCCAGAACATTGAGTACAGTAAATGGGTGGCTTCATTCAATCTCCCCTCTTCGCACAGTCCTCTCATGAGAATACCATAACTCTCCCTGTTAGGATAGCAATTTTGGTATTCCATCTCCTGGAAAATATGAAGCGCAAGATCAGAATGCCTTCTCTGGCATAGAGCATCCATGAGCAAATTCAAGGAACGGAGACGGGACTTCACTGCCCATCCGTGAGAGTCCTTTAAGAACAGATGATAAGCATCTTCAAGCCTGGATTCTTTTACCAAAATCTGTAGAAGGGCATTGAAAGATTCCGTCCAGTTCACACAATTAAACTGTGGAAGCATTCGGAAAAGATCAACAGATTTCTCAAGCAGTCCATGTTTTGCATAGGTGTTAATTGCAGCTGCAAAAGTGGAATCTGCACACTCGCACGAATCCTCTTTCATCTCATTGATGACCTCTTCCATCTCACTAATTCGGCTGCAGTTTGCTAGAATCCCAATTATGGTGGAGTATACCGGACCATTATGACAATAATTCGGGTACTTATGCCTAGCTTCTCTGAAGATTTCAAGAGCTGTAACTGGATTTTTCTGGCACTTTAGTATCTGAGAAAGCTGATTAGGATTTAGGAGTCTTGGCCATCTCACAGGCATGGTATCCACAAATATCTATGTCAAAAGACGCCCCAATTCTCGGTACACATCAACGTCAAGGCAAAAGTCCTTCAGAACAATCCTAAAAAAAATCTATCAGTAACTTCACAAGGCCCAGTGAAAGCAGTAAGTACAGGTTCCTGCGTGAAGCTAAAAATATTCTACTAAGGCTCTGTTGGTTTCGCGGAAGATAAATGATTTGAAAAACAATTTCCTAAAAATGGTCACTTATATTGGTTACAAAAATGAACGAACGAAAAGTATTTTCATCGTCCATGAAAATGTTTAGATGTATATTATTGTCAATAATAAAAACATTTTGCGTTGTCAATTATTTCAAGTGATACAATAGATCATTTTAGGAAAATGTTTTCCAAATTATTCATTTTTCATAAAACAAACGGATCCAAAGAGGTGGTAGTTTGTGTAATTCTAACAAATACGAGGTACTGAAGATAACTGTATTGGTAAAAAAACCTCCACGAATAGATCACCAATGCAGTCTGATAGACTGACTATGATAGACCATTCCATAATCACCCGCTAGAAATCTAGGTAAGATAAACATTACAAATATTAGACACTCTGGTCAAGATTCACCTGATCAGAAGAACATTTTATGAGCCAAAACTGATCAGCAAATGGTCCACATGGAAGTGTCCTAGAATCAAATGTGATGTTTCCTCCGATCAACAGCTCCCTGCAAGGGCATATCAAGAGTTACAGAATGACAAAAAGCATAAGAATGGCACTTATAAGATGAAGTGATTGGTCAAGCCAACTGGGCAGATTTTTTACACCGCAGGAAACTGGATTAGTCGTGTTGTAACTCATAAACCTAAGATTTACACAATCATGTTTGCATGTTTATGCAGATCATCCTGACATCCACAGGCTTAAAAATCCGAAGAAACTATATGGAAGGATTTACGTACAAGTACCTGATGCAGAGAAAGAGAAAGATTTAACTTAACAGGCAACCTGATTTTTGCCAATGTATTCTTGAATCCTGCAGCAGCAATTTCCCCCACTTCTTACATACTGGATATCTATATAAAGCACCAACATCGTATAAACAGTTTAGGGACTTGGCCAAGTTCAGTACCCTGATTGAGGACTTCTATCAAACACCATCGAGGCAATCAAGAATCAAACACATCGGAACAGGTGGACGAAGATTGAACATGATGCTGAGAGTTGACGGATCATAATTCCCAAGTGCAATTTCTTATCTTCGGTGAGATCACAACCACCAAATTGGCTCTACGAAATCGCAAGCCGACACAAAAAATTCAGCGGCAAGAAGCGCGACCCCCCAGTAAGTTCTCCCGTCCCGTGTTTTCTCTTTAATTTGTGCCCTGCGAGTTAATTTTGATCCATTTTCTCGACAATGGGCAGTCAAATGATCGAACTTGGCATCACCCACGCGTGCCCAGACTATGCGAAATCGGCACAAGAACCGAATAAAGGAGCGAACATGAAAGAAGTGGAACTGACCCACGGTTCTTGCTTGATTGAACTTGTGTCGCAATACCGAACAATCATTTGGGTTCTTGCTTGATTTTGAATCTTCAAATTTGTCTTTGCTGACACTCTGATTGAACAAACAGACCCGCTTGCCTTGTGACGAACAAAGTATTGCTACTTATTTTTCTAGTCCTCTATTTTTTCGGGGGGGTGTTTTCGTGTGTTCAACAAAAAATGGTAATCATGTCCTTCTATTCTAAGTATAATTATGAAAAAAATTCAAATAAGGACCTAAGTGTCGTCATTTTCTCACGTAAAAATCTGAAATGAATCTTATTTCTGTCCTTATTTGAGTAAATAAGACAAAGAAACATATGTGCGGAAGGCCATTTTCGTTTTCTTACTTTTTTCTTTTACTTTCTTTTACTTTTTCTATTGACTTCCTTCCGTCGACAATTGTCTGGCTTGGTCCATGGCCGGCGGACGTCATCGAACACCCAACGTCTCCTGGCTAGATCCGGCTAGGGAAACCTTCGCCCTAGCAGGCGTCCGTCGATCCTCCACAAACGCCGACAAAGCCTGGCGATTGCCAAGGAAGGGAAGAAGGAAAAAGAAAAGGAAAAGAAAAGGAAACAAAATAATTTGAAAAATTAAATTCTACATATACACACATAGAGCTTTTTTGACTTAAAAGACCGGCCAAAGTCCTCATTGAGACGATATCGGTTCACATTCTTATTTGAGACGATTTGAGAACAAGGTGGAATTGGAAGTCATGCGGCCGGGGCTGCTTAGTTGCAAATTGCAATCTCCAGCTCTCTTATTTCATAATATCGCCCTTTCATTTTTGTTACCTTTTTGTTATATTAATCTTGAATTAATCCTTCGAAGAAAAAAAAAATCTTGAATTAATCCTTTTTTTTTATATAACAAAAATGATTATTGGACTCGCCTGAACCCGAGGTATCAATATTGGTGGGCCTACGTACATCATTTGACTCTTGAAAGACCCAGATGGGCTCGCCCCAATCTCGACAATTTACACAAGAAATTTTAGTATTTTCCCTAATCATGACCAAAAATCAGATTAGCAAATTCATCTTCAGATTAACAATGGATTAATTCTAATCTTCAGATTCATCAAATTCATCTCGCTGATAATAAAAATTGCATCACATATCATGTCACTTCGTTGAAGATATTAAGCAAAAGAGTGATTAGCACAATTAGTGCAGAAAGAAAAGGCAGGGGATTCAAATTCAACAAATGACACAGAAGACCAAAGGGAAAAGATGGGCTCCTTGCTACTGCTTCTGGGCAAATATCCTTTGGACGGTTGCAGACAATTTGTCGCTCTTTTTGGTTTTTCCTCTGCACTCATCGCTGCTTCTGGGGAACGATGGATGGAGGGAATGGAAGGGAATATTCTGTGAACCATTGCAGACATCAGTGGCAAGATCCCACTCTCATGCATGGTCATGGATCACGCTACAGGACTTGGGATGAGAATGTGAAGAGACAATTGCTGTTGCAGTCAAATGAAATGACCCTACTGCTTTTTATTTGAGTGGAAAAGAAAGGAAGGAAGCCACTTCATGTGGCTGGTTTTGTCTATACTCTTGCCCAATCGTTGGACCACATGAAGAAACAATCATTGTAATGCCCTTTTCATAGTACAGAGGCAATGCGCATTATGCTGTGGAATCAAATTATTGGACACAAACAGGTAAACTTTAGCAGTAGCTACAGATTTGTGTAGCTGTTGTTGTCTATGGATAGACCAACTTCTTTATAGTTTCCCCGCGCGCGATGTTACTGTCGTTTCTGTCGAGCGGAAAGAAAAACGGGTAGAGCTCGTATCGGACGTAACAACTGCTGTACAGAACTCGACAACCCTTCCGGTTGTTGCAGAAATTTGGGAAATTCCCGACGGCGATGGCCAAGCACTGAGCGCAGGACAGCTTGGGCAGGTCTCTGGTGCATTGGACCAGCGCGTAGAGAGTGATGAATGGTGTGAGCTTAGTCTCGCCTTTCCCGAGCCCTCTGTTCTTAGGCACGACCGCGTCCGCTTCGATCTGGTCCGTCAGGCTCCCTAGCTCTTTATTGAACTTTTCGGGGTCGGTCACGTTCTCAACATTGTAATAGAATATCCCGAAAGACGTGTCGACCTCGCCGACGAAAGTTTTGTTGTCGTAGCGTAGAAAACAAAAGTCGTACCAGATCCTCGCATCGGCCTGGTCCGGGCAGAGCTGGCGGATTTGCTTGCCCGCGTCTTGGATGCAGCTCGAGCAGTCATCTCGGTTCACGTCTCCTCTGCATTGGGCTAGGCCATATACCTTGTCATAGCCCGACCCGTAAGAGGCTGTGAGGAAGCCGGTTGACGGGGCTTTGGATACCAACTCGGTCAGGACATGGTCGATGTTCGATGAAATCGGGCTGGCCTTGCTGATGACAGTGTCTTGGTTGCAGAATTGGCCCAAGGGATCGGCGGATTCGGCATTAGAAGCAAATGGGAGAACTAGGAATAAGAAGAAGAGCAGCAGGAGATTGAATAGAGAGTTCATTTTACAGACTTGTGTTTCAAGTTCAATTGCAAAATTGTGACTTTCGCTACCTTCTTTTATCAGGTAAAAGTGGTGGAAGTGGATTGTGTTTGTGGCCATTGAGACCGCAGCAACATTTGACTGAGTCACTCGATCATGTTGGCATTGAAAATCAAGAAACAGAGCATTGTTTCTAGAGGGTCTCTACTTTTCCTCTTCTCGCACCATCGATCTAATCATTGGTAATGCACTCTCAATAGCGCTCTATCCAAAGGCCCAACTGCACCTGCACAACCTTTGTCTGACTCTTCCAGTAGCCATACTTCCACAAGAAAGATCTCTCAGAACAAAATTCAGGCTACTGATATGCAGTTTTGCTGTAATAATCTTCTATTCATAAGCTAAATTTGATTAATTAGGAGTTCGCTCCTTGAGATGTCTATGTAAGAATATTCCTAACGTGAGTTTATATTAATTGAAATTGATATTTGCCGTTAGAGATCTGCATGATCCTGGCCGGTCCAGTCCCGGAATGGAACAGGGAACTGGACTGGTAGTCTTGATCCCCAAATTTTTGGGAGCAGGGGTGGTCAAGTCCAGTCTCGATTTGGTTCGCTAACACAAGCTGTTTATAGAAATATAACCATTGGATCCAAACTAACAACTTTCAATCTCAATCATCTAACCTAATAAAACATACACATGACCATTGTACAACTATGACATGAGTACATATAATTCTAAAATAATGAGAAAAGACTAAATTAGGATGGAGATGAGGAGAGGTAGCGGCAAGAGGATGACGCCAGTGGCTGTGAGATGAGAGAAGAGAGATGACACCGATGAGTGACAGGCAGGACCGCGAGAGGAGCGAGTGGAGAGGTGAAGGTGAAACGAGCGAGCGTCGAGCAGAGCTATGTTTTGAAGGTGAAACGCGAGCTATGTTGTGAAGGTGAGACGCGACTGTTGAGCGAGATGAGAAGAGTGAGTGTCAAGCAGAAGCAAATTAGGTTAACTAGTTCTTCAAAAAATTTAATTTTTTTCTTATATATATTCTGGGCGGTCCAATTTTGGCGGTCCGGTTCGGTCACATCCACCATGGAACTGAGGACTGGACTGCCCCCCTCAAGGACTGGACCAACCCGACCGGTCCGGTCTAGTTTGCTCACCCCTATTTACCATTTTATGTGTTGGTCTAATAAGGTAGCATATAATGATTCTTAATCGATTTAATATGGGCTGGCTATTGTGGGCCGAGTTAGATCGGTCCGTAATGAGAGAGCTTGCGTTGAGAACTCTATAAATATATTCAAATCCCTCCTCTAGCCCTCTAATGCTGAAATGAGAACGTACCTTTTCATCCCTTGGCAATTGTCTTATTTGATCAACGTAACTAAGGGAAGGCATAGAGGATAACCAGTTGGGTTTTGAGAATTGTCGTAATTCCGCATCAAGATAGATGCTAAAACAGGTGTAACGCAATCCTTTTCCTCTATCGGGTATTGTGTTTCTAGTTCTCATTAAGGTGATCCTTGGCGTGCCACATTTTCACGGCCTAGAGTCTCAACTTCTAGAAGACACAATCCGGCTCGGCCTAGAGGTGTTTTGACTTTTCTCCAGTCTCAAACCGAAAATCATGCCTTTAAGAGTCTGTAGGGTGGGTTGACAGGTGCGCCTCGCTATTGAATACTTCGTTGACTTGGGCAAATCAGGATGAATTAGCTCTAACCCCAATTAAGCATGTTCAGCTGCATCATTATACGATGGTTTCATTTGCTTCTCAGAGAATTTCTCACAAGTTTAAGAATATTTTCTTCCTTGTCCCCAGCGTCGACGACACAACCCAAGATCGACAGAGCATAATCAAAATGTAGTTTACAATTGGCTAAACTAAATCAACTTAAATTCATATAGTTTTACCCGACAATGTCTTGGCAGTTGAAGACAGAAAAAGTGGGCCTGCTATTTGCGACCTTAAATATCCAATTTGGCATCCTCCAAGAACGAAGCACCACCGCCACATCAAAACCAAATGGTTTGTCCACTTCATTCCAAATTGACTCCTCATGTCCGAAACCCTTTCCGAATGCATGCATCCGCATGTGGTCCTATCCTCTTGTCCCCGTGGAGGCATGAACAGTCGCCCATCTTCGAAACGGAACGAAAAACCACTTGCATAGCTGGGCACAAATCGCGGGCATTAGGCCATGTAGATCTCGCCTGCGAATCCAGTAACGCGATCAACAACAGAATCGTCTCTGGACGATCAATTTACGCGAAAACAACAGCTAAATGAAAGGTCCCGATCTCATATATGTCCAGCCATTGCGTAGCTGTGTCGCCTTCGTGCCTTTACTATCGCCTTACAATGTAGATGTACACAACAAACTCCTGATTTTATACAGATCTTACCCGTTGTCGTGCCCGATTCATTGGTCTGTAAAGTCACCCAGCAACTCGTAATTAAAGCCCCCCTTATTTTTTCTACCACCGAAACGAGAACAACATCGAGAAAAATAAAGAAGGATTCAGAATATCCGAAGCTGAAGTTAAAGTCGCTATCTGTAATTCCACGCTTGGATCCAAGTCTCCCCCCCACATGGCCACATCCACCTAGACATGGCCGGTTCCGTGGAACCGCCGGTTCCGAGCCGGTTCCCGGTTTCGGTACCGAACCGGATTAAAAAAAAAAAAGGCATGCCTCCGCCTCATATAACGTCGCAGGGTGGGTGCGCCCTGCGGGTGTGCTCGGGTAGGTTTGGCGATGGGCTTCAACAAACGCCGAGGGTCTCGGCCAGCTCGCGATGCTCGAGCTTTCAGGGCCGTCGGACGACGGCATCGGGGGTGAAAGGCCGACGTGGCACGAGCCGGCGGCTGGTGGTGGAGCTGCTGTGTGACGGAGGATGGAGGTGGAGGCGGTGAGGGCTGGTCAGGAAACAAAAGAAAATGAAGAAGAACAGAAGAAAAAGAAGAAGAGGAAGAAGATGAACAGGAGAGGGGAGGTGATGGTGAGGTGCGCACAGGAAAGAGAGAGACAGTGGAAGAGCACGTGGGGCCCCTTGCCTGGGGAAGAGCCAACGTGCTTTTCCCCAGGTCCTGGGGAAGAGCACTCCTGAGTGCTCTTCCTCTCATAATTTTTTATTTTTTTTAAAAAAAAAAATTAGGCGGTTCGGAACAGGCCCGGAACCGCCGGTTCCGAACCGGTTCCGAAAAATTTGAAGGCCGGTTCTTGTTCGGAACCGCGGGTCCGGTCAACGGGCCGGTTCCGGGTCCACGGTTCCGTTTGGCCATGTCTATCCACCCAACAATCCATCGGCGCAACGCAGCTATATTTGAACGAATCAGGGTGGAATTTATGTAGCTCACCTAAAACCGGCCAGCGCCCACAACTTCCAGACGTCATCCCTCATGTCATCCGACATCATCAAGTATTGTTGGACGAAGAATAGTAAGAGGAAAATTATCAAAAAAGTCATAAACCTATTGCAATTGTGCCGATTAAGTCCTAATTTTTTTTTTGCCGATTGAGTCCTAAACCTTTTACAATTGTGCCATTTCAGTCCATCCGGCGAATTTTGGCCGACCGGCACTGACGTGGACGCCGGCCGGTCGGCGATCGAATATTTTATTATTTATTTTGAATTTATTTTTATGTTTTTTATATTTTTCTGCCCTTTTGTCGTCTCTCCTCCCCCCTCCGCCTCCGCCTCCGCCTCCGCCTCCCTTCACCTCACCAAAGGTGGTTCTGGCCGGTCACCAAAGTCTGGCGACCGGCCAGAGGCGCGGCCGGAGAGGCCTCGCCTAGCCGTGGCGGGGGCCGACCTCGCTGTCGCCGGGCAAGGCAGCGACGGCGGGGCTCGACCTCGCCCGGCCATGGCGAGGGACATCAAACTTCGATCTCCTCGAAAACGATCTGGGATATCAAGAGCTAGCTTCCTCCGATTTGTAGCCCAATCTGATTAATACATCACAGATCTCCACTGAATCCGCCAAAGCCCCTTCTTCGAACTTGAAATACCCCCAGCTCTGAGAAAAAAAAAACCGAAGATCTTCAACACAGATGGGCCTCGATTCTTCACACGAGCCACACGAGACGAGATCCGAGAATCTTCAATCGGTGCAATTGCTCTTGTCCTCGCCAAGGCCGGGCGAGGTTGAGCCCCACCCTGGGTCGGTGAGGTCGAACCTCGCCTGGCCATGGCGGGGCTCAACCTCACTGTCGCTGCCTTGCCCGGTGACGGCGAGGTCAGTCCCCGCCACGGCCGGGCAAGGCCTCTCCGGTCACGCCTCTGGTTGGTCGCTGGACTGTGGTGACCGGCCAGAGGTGGTTCTGGTGAGGGGGAGGGGGAGGCGGAGGCGGAGGGGGGGGGGGAGGAGTGACGACAAAGGGGCAGAAAAAAAAAAGGGACAAAGAAAAAAATAAAAAAAATTAATTTTTTTTTAAAAATTCAAAAAAATAATAAAATATTCGATCGTCGGCCGGCCGGCGTCCACATTAGCGCCGGCCGGCCAAAATTCGCCGGATGGATTGAAATGACACAATTGTAAAAAATTTAGGACTCAATCGGCAAAAAAAAAAAAAATAGGACTGAATCAGCACAATTGCAATATATTTAGGACTTTTTTGGTAATTTTTCCGAATAGTACATAGTTCCTATTTGAATATTCACATTTTCGTAAACGATGCGAATGCATACATCAGTTCCAAACAAGTCGCTATTGCCGGTACGCTGCTTACTGCATTTTAATATCTATACTGCGCAAAAGATCCCGTGCAAGGTTACTAGTATGGTCCCGACCAAAAAAAGGTCACTAATATATATAATAAGGGTTTAGGGAAGCCCCATGCAAGAACAAGATCGATAAAAGATTGATTATTTTCCCAACCAACCACACCTTTAGGGTTTTTAGTATTCATTTCAATTGTGATGATGTTGACCTTGTGCCTAGGTTGGATCAGTGCCCACCACAACGTCCACAAATGTCAATGAGTAAATTTGGGGAATAGAAATAAGGAGGAAAACGAAAAAAGAATGATAGATATTTATGGCGGGACAAATGAATTGAAAATATTCTCAACAATAAAGAGAGCAGTGGTTAAGGGCACATTCGGGAAATCGAATAAAAAAATCAATTCTGGAGAATCAGAATGCGTCTATTAACTGCACAAAATTTATGTTCCCAAAGCAGAAAACTTTTGGTAACAGCACAAAATTTCTTTTCGAGGGAATAATTTCTCTTTTTGTTTTTTGTCATTTGAGTCAAATAATTATAGCCTGTCAGTATAAAGTCAACCTATATAGCATCACTATAATCCATAATTAGTCTATTTATTTCGTTGTAATTGTTTATTTATTTCGTGGAATACTTGCCTCTTATAATTTGTTAAGAAAAATGATATTGTTAAAACGCTTACATGCAATACAAATCTAGTGGTTTTTTTAAATTTTTTTAAATTTTAAAAACTATTTTATATTTTAAAAAACATTTTTATTTGTTTAAAACTTATTATTCCAATACTCGTGGAGAAAGGGAACGAATAAATGCAAAGAAGAGGCATCTGGGTTTGAACCAAGCTTTCAAGATGGATATGATAGAGCATTAGTATATCCAACACATAATCAAAACGTGAAAATTTGTCCTCTAAAAAAGGAAAAATGAAATGAATAGACCGTAAATTATGAGATTTTACTATTCTTTTCCTTTCTAAGGAAGATATTAATGGTAGGGAAAATAGAATTTCCACAACGACTACAAATCCCTCTAAGACAATTTGAGAATTCAAATTCTTGTTGCGCTCAAAAAATGGATATCGGGTAAAATTATTGGCCGAAAAAAATCAAAGGATTCAGTTGATACATTCAAGTCATTCGATGAATGATTGATCCAACTATAATATTTGTTACTTTGTAATATAAGGTACATAATCAAAGCATTTCAATTTGAAGGCGTATTTACTCTTTCTACTCTACAGGGACTTCTCCTACTACTATATTCCAGTAAAATTATTTTATTTTGTTTTAATTTAATTGTCTTTTTTCTCGGGCAGCAGCATATGACAGTGGTGGAGTTAGCTAGTGGAGCGATGGGAATTAGCTGGTCGAATGTTCTTACCTAAGGCGTCATTCCTTTTTTATTTCAGGCCGAGAAAATAAAGTGAGAGTCTTCCCTAAGCATTCTCATTTTGTTGGTCTTGTTTCTCAAAAGTGATTTTGAAATAAAGAATCATTTTTTTAATTATTGTTTCTGCTCGAAATCCATTATCGAGAATATAATTAGAGAATTTGAAAATCAAAATCATCTATTTTACTAAACAGGTATCTCGTTATGTTCAATCAGAGAATCAAAATTGTTGCCAAACATGCCCTTAATAGGAGATTAGTAAATAATCAAGAAACTATTATTAGTGTACAATATTAGTGTAACCCTAAGCCCTAATTCTATTAAAAAAATCCAATTTTAGATCTAATCTCAAATCTGCCCCAAACTTTTTTTTGTCTCGGAAAAAACCTCAACTTTAAGTTAATTCCCAAATTATCTTAGGAAAAACCTCCAACTATAGGTCCAATCTCAAATATGTTTCAAACTTTTTTTTTTCCTCAGAAAAAACTCTAAATTTTAGATTTAGTCAAAAATTTGCTTCGAACTTTATTTTGTCTAGAAAAATTACAAAGTTTCAATCTATTCTCAAATGTAACCTGCGGTCCAGTCCCAACTTGACATTTTCTATGAAAAAAAGAGTTCAGCTTAATTCTTTTTTCTTTTATTTTATGCCTATTGGCGTTCCAAGGGTGTGTATGGCAACACAAAAAAAACACTCTAGGGAGAGTGTTTCTGTTCCCAAAAGAACGCTTTGAGAACAGAAACGCGTATGGTTAAAAAATGTTCCAAAAATGTTTCGCGGAACAGTTTTGCGCCAGGGAACACTTTTGAAGAAACAAAAAAAACTTGCTTCTAGATTTTGGAATACTTTTTGGAACACTTTTGGAATCATCACCTACCACCGCCAACGCGGCCACCACCCACCGGTTGCCGCCGCCGCCGCCACCATCGGTCGCCGGTCTCCGCCGCCGGTCGCCCGCCGCCAGCCCGACCGAAGCCGGCCACCGGCCGTCACCGCCGCCGGCGGTCGCCTGTCGGGCAGCCGCCGCCCGCCGGTCGCCTGCCTGCCGCCGCCTCCGATTGCCCTCGCCCGCCGACGCCGTCGGCTGCAGGTCGTCCGCCCGCCACCGCCGCCGCCGCCTTCACTCCGCCGGTGACCAAAAATTGTTTATTTTTTTAACTTTCTAAACGCGTTTCTATTCCCAAAAAACGTAGTCGGGAACAGAAACACCAAAAAATGTTTCTGTTAAAAAACAATGCTCAGAAACAGAAACGTTCCCATACGCACCCCAAAAGTACCCATCCATGTATAATCCGTACTAGATTTGACCTTCCCAAAGCGCGATTGGTTTCTAAGATTGCTTTAGGCTCTTCTTCCAAAGCACTGCTCGCAAATTTTCTTATAGCTATTCCATTCCCGTTGTCCATTGAGCTCGCTGAGCCCCCCAAAAGGGAGGATTTGCTCCGCTGTCGCATCATCTATGGTTGGTGCATTTGTAGCTTAATTTCGATATTGAATGTAACGAAGACTGGTAAATCGATTGATGATTGGTCGGTAGGCAAGGAATTGTTCCCTCTTTCTTGTTACTTAGGCTGCTCGAAAGGAATTGAAAGGCTACATCTAGTACCGAACCAATGATTTGAGTGATATGTGCCATTTTTTTTTGCAAGACCAAAGGAGCTAATGAACCACCTGCTGAAATTCTTGAGAAAGAATTGCAATACCCATCCTGCCTAAAATTCAAGGAATTCCATCGAAGAGAAGCAAATGAAAGGCTCTATAAAAAATCCACATCATCAAAGTAATGAGGCAATAAGTACTGACCAATGTGGCATTTCCACGTGGATAATAAATACACCCCATGAAAGTTGTTGAAACATTCCAAAATGAAATCTTTTTAGGATATGAAAATTGAAAAGAATAACGATGAGTTTTGGATAAATAGCTAATGGGGCCAAATTTAATGAGAGAGTAAAAATTGGGGATTCTTTTTTTAGACAAAAAAAAAATGGTCGGGGTAGATTTGGGACTAGATGAAAATTTTGGGGTATTCTCTTAGACAAAAAAAAGTTTGGGGCATATCTAGCCGAACGTAAGGTTTGGGATTTTTTCTG
This sequence comes from Rhodomyrtus psidioides, assembly GCA_021437785.1. Lineage (NCBI taxonomy): Eukaryota > Viridiplantae > Streptophyta > Magnoliopsida > Myrtales > Myrtaceae > Rhodomyrtus > Rhodomyrtus psidioides. Next base: position 1,836,828 of record JAILYB010000015.1, on the reverse strand, counting down.
AAGCAAAAATGAATTTTGATATGGATTTTGGACTGAACCTAAAGTTAGGATTTTTTTAGGGGATTACGATGCCGGGGAATTCCCTAAAGTTGCCGACAACAGCAAAGGAGTTACCAACTTTTTAGTTACCGATCGAACTCCTCGTAAATCATTATCTCCTCGTTACCAATTCGCGAGCAGCTGTCGGTAGTCAATTTCACATTTATTGAAGAACATCAATTCGGAAACTTAAGAACAGCGAATTGAAAACCTTCAACCAACTACCATTATCTTTTGTGTTGTTCAAGGTCTAACAAATATTGTTTAAGTTCTCAAAGAGTCAAGACCATCTAGGTCTTTAAATGCTTTTTCTAGTTTCCTAGAACTTTATTACTTCTCTAGTTCCTATGTATTTAATTGATTAATCTCTTTCCTATGAAGAGCCACCCATGCTGGGAGGATTGTTTCATACTCGTCTAGATAAGCATGCTAAGATGACTAAAAAGGCAAGCTTAATTAATTCATAAAATTGTTGCTTTTGGCTTGAGAACAAGAGGTTGCTTTTATTTGCTTTTATCCCTTAGGTGGATTTCTACGGGTGACAATTATTCTATCCTTTTTAGTTCTCACTTGTGTTATTTCCTTTCTCTCTATGCTCTTTCGCAGCGTCAAGTTAGGCCCAACTCCATATGGCGTTGCTTTTCTTAAAAATGTATTTAGATGATGGGATTAGTGAAAGATCAAAAGAGGTTTCGAGAGTCTAGGGTTGGCATATTACTTTGACCATTGAGTGTTGTTTTCGCTCGGACCACGTTAACAGACGAAGTTTTGAGAGATCTTCCGGATAATGTAGCTTATCTTTTTGACCACTTTTTTCGGGGAGATTTATTTTAATTCCGCATAACTTTTCGAGAGAAATGTCATGAAAAACACGAAATTTTAATTTTTTATCGTAACTTTAACATGAAAATGTCGCATCTTACAAATGCCAGGAACGTTCTCAATAAACTAATCAGATTTCTTTGTTGATTCAAATATCCACCAACCCTCAGATAGAGGGTTTCTTTGTGACGATGGAAGCGCTTCATTGTGTCCTCAAACATTATATCTCAACAGCGAGCTTTCCTAACTTAGCCTAGGGATTAGGGCCTTTAGCGGAGGGAAGGTACGGTCCACTAATTAACCATATAAATAGATGCGGCCTATTGATTGACTTCTCTACCAAGGTTACACTAGGCCACCAAATCCGCATATAAATGCTTTAGCTAAAACAAGCTCGAAAATTTACCAGCAATAATAAAGGTAGTCCTGTACAAATATAAAAAGTTACCAAGTACTAAAGTGATCATAGCACCAGCTTTTTAGACTATCCTTAATGACATTTGACAATGATAGGTATAATGAATTTGGGGTTAGATTAAGATATAGTAAGGCCCTTCTTTATCCAAGGGTTCATTTGGAGCCGCTTCTATTTTTAATTTCGTACTTGGTTATTTATTTGAGTTTCTCACTTTTATGTAGTGTCAAGCATGACAAATCTTTCGAAAAAACGTAGGATATTTTTCAAAATATTTAAATTTTCCACTTATTATATCTTTTTTGGAAAAGTCATAGTTCTCTAAATTCTTAAAGTGTATTTTCTTTATCTTCATATTTTTCAAATAAAAGCGGAGACTACTTTCTCTAGCTAAAAAATAGACGCTTTTTAAACCTTTTTTTCCCTTTATAAAAGAAAGTAAATCCGTGCGTATTTGTCTAAGTAGCACCGACACCGACGCAAGACACCCAATACAACACGACATGCCATTTCTCAAAAATAAAGAATTTCGACATGTTGTGACACATTGTATATTGAATATATATTTTTTATGATTATTTCAATCAAGTTAATTAGATTCAAATCCATAAATAAATAAGTAATGAAAAAAGAGCTTAGAATGAATTTACACTGAAAACACTAGTCCTTCATTTGTTAGTATCATTAATTATTTCAAATTGAAACATGATTCCTTCATTTGTTAGTATCATTCATTATTTCGAATTGACAAATTCGACTATATTCCATTCTAATAATCTACCATTTGTTGGTGGATTTTTTAGAATATTAGGTTTCTATAAATGTAACTTTTACCCCAAAAAAATTGAAAATTTCAAAAATTAACCCAAATGTGCCGGATTTTGCATGTGGTGATGTCTGACATGTGTGTCACTGGCATGTCGGAAGAGTTGACCACATGTCGAAAATTTGATACGCCGTTAACCATTTGTCGGAGCGTGTCGAACGTGTGTTAGGTGTTCAACATGTGTTGGACATGACACGGAACCTTTCGGATAATGTCGGTCCTATAGGTACTTTTTTCTAAGTAAGAAAAGGAGATTTAACCCAATGAATTCGGTGACATCGGGAAGAATATGATGAATAGGCAAAAAATCTCGAAGAGAAAAACGAGCTTAGAATCTATTATTGAGATTCATTATTTATACTGACTAACGTTTCCAGATACTCACTAAGATCATATCTAATGTTTTTTTTTTTCAACATTTAAGAAATAACCATTTTTATTCTCCATGCCCAATGGAAAGAAGTTATGTCCAACTTTTTTTTTTACAATTCAGTTGTAAACCTTTTGCATTTATGTCAATTCAGTCCATTTGACCAATCGACGCTGATATGGACTTTTTTTAAATAATATTTTAATAATATTTGAATTTTTAGTTTTTCTTCCCCCATACTTAGAGCCGGTGAGAGTCGCCGGCCAATCAAATAGACTGAATTGGTATAAATGCAAAAAGCTTTATGGCTTAATTGGGAAAAAAAGGTTTATGATTGAATTGTCATAATTGCAACATATTTAGGACTTGATTGCACCAATTTATTATTATAATAAATGCCATGTAGAAGAGAGAAAATAATAATAAAAACCACATCAACATTTTTCATTAGACAAGTTTGACGGATTTCATGGAAGGACTTAATTGTACCAATTTGACAAGTTTGAGGACTTGATTGCAATTTTTGAAAGTTCTACGATTCAATCGCAATTTTGCAACAAGTTTTAGTATTCCTACAGTGGTTATCCCTTAACTAATTTATTTTGGTTTAATGAGACTATTTTCGTTTCCGTCTAAAATTTTCTCTCGCCCCAATCAATTTATGAATGGCTGATTTGTCCGAGTCCTCATATTAAACTATGAAAAAGGTTTGTCATATTTACAGACATAAGATCATCCATAAAATTCAAAAAATGACTATCACCTAATTAAGTTTATTAGTCACAGCTAAAAAATTCATATGATATTTTTACCACGAATGATATTAGGAAAAGTTTTCTAATCTTAATATCTATATTGACCCGTGCAGGCATCAGAATATGCATTCACGTAAATTACAGAGACCTTATGTCTTGTTCTTGAAAAAGAATAATCAAATCAAGCAACCTTCTTGTTATAGAACAGACGTTCCATTCTTTGCTTTCCTAGCACTAACTAATTAACCTTTCTCTCTGGTTGGATGTTATATTGCCCTGGTCAGTTGTATTGATGGTAGCATTTTACTAGCTTGAACTACTTGGAGTTTTCGACCTTTTTTATGTCCGTCTTTAAATGAGCGTACTCTTTCTATCTACAAAAATTAGGATTCAATAACTTAGGCTGCGCATGGTAACCATTCTAGTTCTGATTTCTGATTCTGATTAAAATGGTTTTTTCTGATTCTGTTCCTGAATGAGTTTTAGAGAATGAGAATGCGTTTGATAACTGCCTAACATTTCTGTTCCTGAATGAGAAATGCGTTTGATAACTGCACAAAGTTTATGTTTCTAAAAACTGCTTCTCTTCCTAATTTTGTACATTTAAGTCAAATAAATATGTAATCAGCATAATCAGTAATCCCGTAACTACCAAAAATGTGGTCTTCAAATTTCAGGGTAAAAGAATATGTCCTTCCCCTGTCCACACTATTCCACGTTCAAACTTCAGGTAAGAAGGTTGAGTCAGTTTCTTTTAAAGTTAGTTCATTCCAAAAGTGGGTCATAATCACAATATCAAGTCGACAAAGTTCCTTAAGGTAGCATGGAATATATGCTTTTGGAATAGCATCCGCATTATGGTACGTGCTTTCTTTCCTCGATATCATCTGCATACTGCTTCCTCACTGCATCAACAAACTTTTACATTCTCTTTTTCTTTGCATTCTAACCGAGACAGATAAACCATGCATCATGCTGTCTAGATAATTGATACACAGACTCCAACTCAAGAGACTGAAAAATCATTCAAAGGAAGAGGATAAAAAATGTGACCTGGAGGGATCTCCATGAGTTGCCAACCAGGGCTCAACCATTTGTGCCCCAAAAGTATCAACAATATGCCTGTGAAGGTCAGATTTCTTAGACTCGGTGGCAACTCCTCGTGAACTACCCATAGATTTACTACATTCAGCCAAATTTGCCTGCTTTGCCAACCAATTCAATACCTTCATCCCATCCTCGAATGCAGCTGGGTACTTATTTTCTGGGGCAAGCCAATACCCCGACTGCGACAACAATCACATCACACGACTTCGCAATCCTCCGACAAAAGACATCATTCACCACCGAATCATTCGAACCGCTCACCCAACCTCCACCATGAAACTGTAGCATCACTGGCAATTTCCTCGCATTGCCAATCAAGGGCGAATACCCTCTGTATGGCAAACCACCTCCATCAGACGATCTCAAACTCAAGCTCTTCGCATCGTTACTAAATCCCGTATAACGATTACCGTTCAGCTTGGCATTGTGTGGGTGTGTCGCGGATGATCCGAAGCTATTGCGCAGCTCGTGGATCAATCGCGAGCTCTCCTCGAAATTGGAGGGCTTCTCAGGATCATCTCTCGCTGAGGCAGTCGGAGTGCCGTAGCTGTGGCGGCGAGTGGAGGAGGAGAGGCGGGAGAGGAAGGCGCGGAGGGACGCGACGGTGGTGGGGGAGGCGGCGGCGGCGGAGGAGGAGTGGGGTTGGGGTTGCGGGTTGGAGGAGATCGGGAGTGCGGAGGAAGATGGCAACATTGAAGATGTGTTTTATCTCAGAATGACTTTAGTTAAAAAGTGGTTCTTTTCCAAGAAGCAACTTTTTTCTGCTTCTTTTTTTTAGCTTTAAAAGTGATTCTCGTCCAGAATGAGAATCGCTTTTATTTGCGTTATCAAACGCGATTCTCATTTTTTTTTGTTCCAGAGCTAGAATCAGAGAATGAGAATGGTTACCATGCAGGCCCTTAATGTCTTGCGTGATTGTCACTCTTATGAATATTTCATTACCAACAAAATTATTTTACTTCAATATGATTCCTTCGGGTGGAGGTTAACTTTAAATATACTTTGCTAATACATAAGTGATCAATTATCTATTAGTAGATTAACTGTAAATATAGATACAATGGTAATTAATACTGCTCTAGTCTAGAGGGCACTTTCAATGAGTCGTGCTCAACAATTTTTATGTTCAATAAGATTGATCTTCCTAATGGTAAATGTTCCATCAGATCAAAATGTTTTCCGCCGTTCAGTTTACAGAAAATAAATGAGTTAAAGAAAATGTTTTTTGCTCATGAAAAAAAGAATATCTTTAAAAGTATGGAAAATGATTTCCTCTTTTTGGGAAAAGGAAAACATTTTTCATCATATTTCATTCTCCACTCTTTCACGTTCCTTTATTTAGTTATTTTTTATTTCATCTTTTATTTTTTTTTAAATTCCAAATTTTTATTTTTCTATTTTCTATTTTCTATTTTCACTTTTCTATTTTATTTTATTTTATTTTCTTTTTTTCCCTTGTTCTTCGATTGGTCGCCGGCCACGACATTGGGCACATCCGGCCAATGGTAGAAGGCGAACGAGGCCGAGCCTCACCAGATCTAGTGGGACGAGGTGAGACCTCACCCAAGGAAGGCTCATCCTCGCTCCTCGCCCTGTGGCGAGGCTTGACCTCATCTGCGGCCGATTGCCGGCCAAAGAAGAAGGGAATAGAAAAATAAAAATAAAAATAAGAAAAGAGTAAGAATAAAAAAATTCCAATTTTTAAAAAAATAAAAAGAAAATAATAGATAGAAATAAAATTATTAAAAGGAGTGCATAGAGGAAAATAAAAATATGATTTTTCCATATGATTGACGAAAAATATTTTCTAACTCATTTTCAGGTTTCAGTTGAACACCGAAAAATATTGACATTTCTTGAAGAATGACTTCTTGGAAAATACTTTCAAGAAATACCTTATTTTCCACGAAACAAACAGAACTTAAGTGTCTCGGTAAATGAGTGTGCAAGGAGGGGGGAGGGGGAGGGGCGAAATTCTATATTTTACTATCTAATTGTGTTTTCTTATTTATTTTCTAGCGGAAAACATTTAGGCGTTTTAATAGCTTAGAGGAATGAATTAACCGGTTATCCCACATCGGTTGTGGAATGGGCTGGTGGTCGGTTTGTAAGTGTGAGGGAAAGCCTCAACTTTTGAGCTAACTTTTGAGTTGAGAGAGGCCCAAGACCACCCAACACTGGTATCAGAGTCCAGGTTACCAACAAGTCTGAACCCAACAGTCACACGGGAGAGATACGGGTTGTCGTGGCCCCTGACCCATGGCCCGATGTGTGGGGAGGAGATTGTTGGGGTTGTCTCACATCGATTGTGGAATGGGCTAGTGGTCGGTTTATAAGTGTGAGGGAAAGTCTCAACCTTTGAGCTAGCTTTTGAGTTGAGAGAGGCCTAATAGTCACACGGGAGAGATACGGGTTGTCGCGGCATTCGACCCATGGCTCGATGTGTGAGGAGGAGATTGTTGGGGTTGTCCCACATCGGTTGTGGAATAGGCTGGTGGTCGGTTTATAAGTGTGAGGGAAAGCCTCAACCTTTGAGCTAGCTTTTGGTCGGTTGTGGAATGGGCCGGTGGTCAGTTTATAAGTGTGAGGGAAAGCCTCAACCTTTGAGCTAACTTTTGAATAAACCACAAGCCTCCATTCTATTCGGTTTCTTGGTTAGAGTGGAGGCTTGTGGTTTATTTAAGCCAAATGTGGAGATTTGTTGATGTTGTCTTAAATTTCAAAAGAAGTCAAAGAAGGCTTGAAGATATGTCAAGATATTTCAGAATATTTGGGGATAATCACTAAAGATTTATTAGTTAGTTTCCTAAACTGATAAGATCTCTAGAGATACCAATTTGATGATCTTTATTATTCAGGAATTGTACCATGTATCTTTTGACGCTAAGAAAATAAGAAATCATCTCTCTCTCTCTCCCATGGACATAGGCGGACTTTCACCGAACCATGTAAATCTCTGCATTCTTGATTATTCTTGCTTTCCTTTTCATCTCATCTAGTTAGAGAGCTCTTCCGCGCACAACAATTGGTATCAGAGCAATCCAGGTTCTTCGTTCCTGTATTGCGACTTCTGACTAGATGGTTGGAAAAGGTTCGACTGTTCGATTTGATATTGAACGATTCACCGGGAAGAATAATTTTACACTATGGCGGAGAAGGATGAAGGATCTGTTGATTGAACTGGGTTTATCAAAGGTTCTTGTAGGACGTTCGAACAAGCCAGCCACCATCACCGATGATGACTGGGCCGACATCGAGGAAAGGGCGTGCAACGTGATCCGATTAAACTTATAGGGTGAAGCCCTTCAATATGTAGCGAAAATTGATTCCGCTCCAGAGGTATGGCTCAAACTCGAAAGCATTTACATGACAAAATCTCTTACGAACAAGTTATTCTTGAAGAAGAGGTTGTATTCGCTTCAGATGAGTGAAGGAGGAGATATGTTGGAACATCTCAACGTGTTCAATCAAATGATTAGTGAACTTACAAGCTTGGAGGTAAAGTTCGAGGATGAAAACATAGCGCTTCTACTATTGGCGTCGTTGCCGGATTCGTTTGACCACTTGGTGACTACCCTCTTTTATGGCAAGGAAACCCTAAAGATCGGAGAGGTGACTGCTGCCCTAATTTCTAACGATACTCGAAAAAGGGCAAGTAGTTCAAAATCTTCGGGAGAGAGACTCTTTGGAAAGGAGAAAAGCAGTCAAAGAAGAGGAAGATCAACAGATCGAGGATCAAGGATCAAGGCATAGGGGTCGATCAAATCCAAGGGAAGGTTCAAAGGAAGATGTTATGGGTGTAATGAGGAAGGGCATACCAAGAGATTCTGTCCAAATAAGAACGAAAAAAAGAAGAAGAACTCGGATGAAGCAAGTGTAGCCGATAGCACTGAGACTAGTGTTGGGGACGTCTTGTCCATATCGTCGGGAAAGGACACCTTCGAAGATTCGTGGATCTTGAACTTCGGATGCACTTATCATATGTGTCCTCATCGAGAAGCCTTTGATGAGTACAAAGCATATGATGGTGGTTCAGTTCTCATGGGGAATGACACTTCGTGCAAGACTGTAGGAGTTGGAACCGTGAAAATCAGGATGTTTGATGGCATGATCAGAACCCTGTCGAATGTGCATCACGTACCAGGTCTAAGGAAGACTATGATTTCATTGGGAGTACTTGAATCCAATGGGTGCAAGTACTCGGCTCAAAGTGGAGTCTTGAAGGTGATAAATGGAGCTTTGGTTGTTCTAAAGGAACAAAGACAAGGGAACCTATATCGACTTATAGGAACTACAGTGCAAGGTGGAGCATCCGTGTCCATGGATGCCAGCACAGAGATAGATAACACCTATTTGTGGCATATGCGTCTTGGGCATATGGGGGAAAGAGGATTGATGGAGCTTCACAAGAGGAACGCACTCCAAGGTATGAAAACATGCAAATTAGATTTCTGTAAATTTTGTGTGCTTGGAAAACAATGCAGAGTATGGTTCAAGGTTGCAACTCATATGAGCAAGGGCATGCTCGAGTATGTACATACAGATGTATGGGGTCCTTCACTAGTAAAGTCAAAAGGCGGGAAGGAATACTTCGTGACATTCATTGATGATTTCTCTAGGAAAGTTTGGGTATACTTTATGCGAAATAAAAGTGAGGTCTTTGACAAGTTCAAAGAATGGAAAGTTGAAGTTGAGACTTCAACAAGGAACAAACTTAAGTGCTTGAGATCAGACAATGGAGGAGAGTACAAATCGACACCATTTATGGAGTTTTGCAAGAATGAAGGGATTAGACGTCACTTCACAGTTTCAGATACGCCCCAGCAAAATGGCGTAGCGGAAAGGATGAGCTGGACTTTATTAGAGAGAGCTCGGAGCATGAGGTTGCATGCGAATTTGAGCAAAGGATTTTGGGCAGAAGCTGTCTGTATGGCATGTTATCTTGTGAATAGGTCTCCATCAACTGCAATTGAATGCAAAATTCCTGAAGAGGTATGGACTAGTAAAATTGTCGATTATTTTAATTTAAGAATATTCGGTTGTCCTGCTTTTGTACATGTGTAGAGTTCGAAGCGCTCGAAGTTGGATCCAAAGTCTAAACAATGCATATTTCTCGGTTATGAGAAAGGAGTGAAAGGCTACAAATTATGGGATCAAAGTGAGAAGAAAGTTCTGACGAGCAAGGATGTCGTGTTCGATGAATCTACAATGTTGAAGTCAAGCTGCGTGCCACACACGGCTACTGAAGAGGAGAGTGATAAATCTATCGTTAAGGTGGAGCTTGAAGCTAAAGAATCTGCAGAGAATGGCGAGTCATCTGACGAAGCTCCAGAAGTTAAAGAAACGGTAGAAGTTCCTCATACTATTGCAACGGGTCGAGGAAGGCGCAATCTCAAAGTACCGGAGAGGTACGGTTTTGAGGATATGGTTGCTTATGCTCTTACTATAGGCTCCGGCGTTCCAAGCTCCTATCATGAAGCTTTGAAAAGTGATTACAAAGATAAGTGGATGACTGTTATGATGGAGGAGATGGAGTCGTTACAAAAGAATGAGACGTGGCAGCTTGTGGAAAAGCCCAAGAATCGGAAAATCATTGGCTGCAAATGGGTTCTTCGAAAAAAGGAAGCAACAATAGACAAAGAACAAGAGAGATACAAGGCCCGACTTGTTGCTAAGGGCTATGCACAGAAGGAGCGATTGATTACGATGAAATATTTTTACCGGTTGTGAAACACACGTCAATTCGTGTTTTACTAGCTATGGTGGCCATGTATGACTTGGAGCTCGAGTAGCTAGATGTGAAGACGGTATTTCTTCATGGTGACTTGGAGGAGAAAATTTACATGGAGCAGCCCGAAGGCTTCAAGGTGGAAGGAAAAGAGAATCACGTTTGTTTGCTCAAGAGATCACTTTACGGTTTAAAGCAATCTCCGAGGCAATGGAATAAAAGGTTTGATTCTTTTATGCTTCGTATTGGCTACATGAGAAGTGTACATGATTCTTGTGTCTACTACAGAGTTTTGGATGATAAGTCGTTTATTCTATTGATGATATGTTGATTACTGCAAGAAAATTGGGTGATATTATTTCACTGAAGTCTCAGTTAAGCAACGAGTTTGAAATGAAGGATCTTGCTGCTGCAAAAATGATCCTTGGCATGGAAATCTTTCGAGATAGACATGCAAGTAAACTTTGGGTAAATCAGAAGAAGTATGTTGAGAAGGTCTTGGAGAGGTTCAACATGGGAAAAGCTAAACCGGTTTGCACACCTTTAGCAAATTACTTCAGATTATTCGAGAAACAATGCCCTAGTTCACATGAGGAGATTGTAAAGATGTCTCGAGTTTCCTATGCCAGCGCAACAGGGAGCTTCATGTATGCTATAGTTTTTAGCAGACTGGATTTGGCTCATGCAGTGAGTCTTGCCAGCCGATACATGAACAATTCGGGTAAGGAGCATTGGGAAGCTGTTAAGTGGATCTTTCGTTATTTGGCTGGAACTACTAGAATGGGTTTGATGTTCAGTTCAAAGGGAGAATCGATCAATTTAGCAAGTTATGTTGATTCAGACTTCGCTGGTGATTTGGACAAGCGAATGTCCATCACAGGATACGTCTTTACTCTTGGAGGTGGAGCTATTTCATGGAGGGCAATGCTTTAGTCTATTATAGCATTGTATACAACCGAAGCTGAGTATATAGCAGCAACTGAGGCTGCGAAGGAGGGAATATGGTTGACCGGCTTGGTCAAGAGTTGGGTTTAAAGCAGAAAAGTGTTACACTATATTGCGATAGCCAAAGTGCAATATGTCTCACGAAGAATCAAGTGTTTCATTCTAGAACGAAGCACATTGAAGTTCGGTACCACAAGATTCGAGAATTTGTGAAGAACAGTAGCATTGCTTTGGAGAAAATCCATACTATAGATAATCCCGTGGATATGCTCACGAAGACGGTTACTGCGAAGGTACGGTGGAGATTGAGATCTATATTCGGTTTCTTGGTTAGAGTGGTGGCTTGTGGTTTATTCAAGACAACATCAACATACGCTTGGGTAGAGAATCCCAAAGCTGGCTTCTGAGCTCTTGGCAGCAGACGAGGGTTTAGGCACCATCCATCGAGGCCAAGCTTAGGTCAATAAAACCTTTGCCCCTAAGTACTGATGCTCAAGCCTGGGTCCATACAGGCCCCACCTAAAACTCTAGTGTTCTTGCAATTACTTTGGCTCTGATCCATTGAGGTTGAGCTTAAGTCCACAGAGGCTAAGCTCAAAACTCCAGTGCCCATGCCTCGAATCCATGGCGCCGACACTCAATTCGTGGAGGCTGGATTCTCGAGTCCACAAAGGCTAGGTCATGACCCTAACGTTTGCGCTTGGATCCTTGGCAACCAGGCTCGGGTGCTTGAAATCTAATGCCCTAATCTCCTGTGCCTCAAACATAGTATATTGAGTATGAGGCTCGGGCCTTAGTGCCCATGCTTGGATCCGGATCGCCTAACCTTTCCTCAGAAGGTTAGGCACTTAACCCTTCTATCCGGACCGTCCATTTTTGGACGGATGACCCAGATCTCCTATTTTTATGGGATAATTTTTTATATATTTTTTTGTTAGTGATACTCTAGGCCGTCCATTCATAACACGAACGGCCCTGATTGCAAGATTATGACCTAACCTTCTAAGGAAAGGTTAGACGATCTCTTTCCCCATGCCTAGGTCCATCATGGCCAACCATAGCTCAGCCAACTCTATTACTATGAGAGTAGAAGATTTCATCAAAAATTTGGAGCCATTTGAAGTCTTGAAGCCCACGAAACAGATTCTTCTCCAAAACTGGTTAGAATCTGCCTCGTCCAGACCTTTGTCCATTCAAATCGACCTACGAGAAAAAATACTGGGCCAAATCGAGCTTATAATATGTCCCTGGAAAGGCAAGACGATAAGCTTTCTAATGACGAAGAAATCACCTCAATCGGCCATCAGACGACGAAGATATGGCCGGAGAAAGGGAAGTGGTCGGTGTTGGTCGGGCAGAGCAGTTCGGCTGAGAGAGAGAGAGAGAGAGTGAAGAAGAAAATGAAGAAGATGATGGAGGAGAGAGAGAGTGTGGTCGTCCAAGTGAAGAGAGAGAAGAGGAAGATTAGCTTTAATAATTCTTGGTCAAAGACTTGGAATGGTTGGTGGAATAGTGATCATTAAATGCTAATTACCCACATTTTGACACTTGTCTTTTGCAAATAATATTTTATTTTCCATTTGACTTCCTTTGACCCTCCCTCTCTTCAATATTTCGGCAGCCATGAGGGACCTAAATGACCAAAATGTCCATCCATATTCCTTAAGGCAAGGGCAAGGGTCGAGGGGCAAAATGGTCATTTTGCACTTATCGTCCGAAACTTCACTTTTCAAATTTTGAATTACCATTGGCGATGCGATGTCAAATTCCAATCCAATGTTAGAATTCTTCATTTTCACTATTTCAATTTTGAGGTTTCATTCCATATCTCAAGTTTCAAGGGAGCGAAAATTCGGAATGTCACAAGATCCTTCCGTTTGCATTTGCTATGAGTATGATAGATTGCGTCAAATTTGTGTTCTTTTTCCAAGTACCCACATTAATGTCATTGTATTTGTGTGATGGTAGTGGTACAATAAAAGAGGAATCAAGTATTGTGTCTACTGGACAAGTAACTCCAGTTGGAACATGCTTGAATGAGTTTCATATTACGATAATACGTTCATGGATCTATGATCAGATGTTGGATAAGTGCTTACATGTGAAAGAACCATGCAGGGACGGTAAACAAATGAGGGCTGAATGGGTAAGCGAGATTCTTCATGGATACTTGGATAGAATATACGAGCCGTTTAGGTTGGAAAGACATGTTTTTTTGAAGCTATGTGATTTAATGAGTGAAAAGGTTGGTTGAAAGATAGTCGGTATATTAAAGTGGATGAACAAGTGGGTATCTTTTTATTGATGGTTGGCCACAAGAGCTCTATGAGAACGAAATAATTAGCAGGTATTTTACTGTAGTGTTGAAAGCACTGATCAAAATTTCAAATGAAGTCATCAAGGCACCTTCCTTTGATGTAGCCCGAAGGAGATTATGATGAATCCTAACCACTCGCACTACTTTAAGGTATATTTTCTATATTAAGTTTACATCATCAGATACTTGTAATTTATAATCTTATATAACAATATACTATTGTAAAATCATAGGACTGCATAGGTGCTATTGATGGTACGCACATTAGTGTTATCGTGCATGTGCTGAAATAGATCCCATATAGAAATAGGAAAGGAACTACCACTCAGAATGTGCTATGTGCTTGTTCCTTTGATATGAAATTGTGTATGCTGGATGGGAAGGATAAGCTAACGGTTGTCGGGTGCTCTCGATCACACTTGAAGATCCCCAACAAAATTTTCCTCGACCACCACTAGGTATTTTCTTTGTCTATCAGTAGTAGTTTGCATATGATCATATTGCGGTTTCATTTCATAACAAATCTATATTGTACCTTGTTGTAGACAAGTATTACGTGGTAGATTCTGATTATGCAGCACTTCCTGGATTTTTAACACCATTTAAAGGTGAACTGTATCATTTGAATGATTATAGAGATAGAGGGAGACGGACTAGAACAACAAAAGAAATGTTCAATCATAGGCACTTCACTTCAGAACGTAATTGAGAGAGCATTTGGGGCACTGAAGAAACGGTTTTTCATATTGCAACATGCCTTCCTTTCCAATTCGGAAGCAAGCGCTCATTATGATTGCATGTTGCGCTCTTCACAATTATATTTGCAACCAAGATAGATGGACATAAACTTTTCCGTTTATGGTGATCCTGACTACGCATATGTGTCTACAGAAAAAGAGGTTGCTGATGGTGTATCGGATGTGCAGGCAAGTGAGATGAACATATTTAGGAAAAGTATTGCAAATAAAATGGCAAGGGACTGCAATATGCCTGAAATTCCATAACTTTGGATTTTTCAATTATGTAATCATATTTTTAACTACTTGGGAACATTTGTGTATGACTTGTAATTGTAATTTTTCCTATTTATGAAAAATATATTTGATGTTATTATTGGTCAATTCCAATTCATCTTTCTCTTTCAATTTTTTTATTATAATTGATCTCGTCCATATTGTAATTTGTTAAATCGTGCGTAAATTCTTATATATATATATATATATATATATATTGATTTAATTTGATTTAGTAAATTAAACAAATGAGACTTAATTTAAACTAATAAGTTAAAAAGATAAAGACATCTTAATTTATATATATATATATAGTCCCCTTAATTAAATAAAAAAAATTAGGAACAATTTTTTTTTCCTGTTACCAAACACATTTTTGTTATCATAAATCGTTACCGGGAACAGAAACAGAAAAAAATGTTTCTATTTCAAAAGTGTTCTTAGGAACAGAAACGTTACTATAAGCACAAAAAAAAAGATGGTTGCACTAGTAGTTTTAAAACTTGTTAGGAAAATGTAATTGTAACGTTTGTGTAATCAAGCTCTTCCGTTAACCCCATCCCCCTTAGCTAATGGAAAAAGCTGATGTAATTTTTTTAAAATTGTTTTCTCTATCTTACATGATGCTAACATGGCTAAAATATAATTCATAACGTTAAAAAGACATTGTTTTGGTCTAAACCTGCAAATTTTCATTTAAATTAAATTTAAAAAGCTAATATCTTTTTTTTGAAAGGAAAACTAGGCATGTCAAAAATGGTAGACGAAAGCGGCGAAGGCAAGTGACCCTTTCCAATCACGGTTGAGAGTTGCGACCCTCGTCCATATCGGGTAACACTGGCCCTCGCTTGCGGAAGGCAAGGGTCATAAGCCACTAGTTGGGGCTCGGTGACCCTTGTCGACCCTTAACCCATCAATGCCATCACCAACCCCTTCTGGCAAAGGTGGGGTGGGCTCTCGCCTGGTATTCCTTTATATATATTTCTTAATTAACATTCTTTTTCAATTCAATTTAAACAAATTTGGACCAAAATAATGTCATTTTAGCCTTATGTGATATGTTTTAATTACATCAGAGCTATGTAGGAGAGAAAAAATAGTAAAAAAACCATGTCGGCATTTTGTATTAGCAAAGTTAAACAAAATTAACGGGATGACTTGATTGCATCAATATGACAAGTTTTAGGCCTTTATTTTGTATTTGCCAAGTTAGACAAAATTACCGGGATGACTTGATTGCATCAATATGACAAGTTTTAGGCTTTTATTGCATTTTTTGACAATTTAAGGACGCGATTATATTTTCGTGACAAATTTTAGAACTTTCGGTACACTTATTAAAAGAAAAAAACAATGATGATGGTGATACGGTGAAATTAAAATCTCCAAGGTTGCAGCAAATCCAGATGTAGTCAACGACTAGACTACACCATAACAACACCAATAAACAAAATTAGACTCATGAAGAAACCCGCATCATTTCTATTCACCCGTCATCCGCCACGACTAGGTGCAGGAGCTGGGGCGGGTGCGGTGCCCATGCCCCCATCGTTCTGTGGCGAGACCAGCATGAGCTTCCCCTTCGACTCCCTGTTGGCTGGGGCCAACGGATGAACTTGCGGTTGGTTCCTGATGACCGCACCACCGACATTCCAGACTTGGTTAACGCTCATCGCGTTATTCGGCACTTTGACCGATGCGAAGATCCTCATCATCCCGTTCACCTCATCGGCACTCAGGTCCCACACCTCGAACGATAGCTTGGACTCCGTGATGGCGATGTAGCTATTGCAGCTGTAGGTCTTGGCGACGAGGGAGCCGTTATCGAGCTTGAGCGCAACTAGGGCTTGAGCGCCAATCATGCCGGTGCCAACGGGATTGATGGCCCATGAGACCCATTCGCCGAATGGGGCCGGCGCAGCAAGGTATGCGATTGCAAGGGAGGAGTTGGATGCGTTGTAGGTATAGTGGAGGTAGGCGCCGAGCTGCGGGAGGTCGATGCAGTTGGCGTAGACCCTGCGGGGGAGTTTTTGGGACGTGCAGGTGAGGCAGATGGCCGGCGAGGGAAAGACGGAAAGGAGGGAGAGGGAGAGGGAGAGGAGGAGAGGGAGACTCGTCATTGTAGTAGGCAGAGATCTTTGAGAGAGAGGGAAGGCTGAATGATGTAGCTATTGCTATTCATCTGACCATTCCATGTATTTATACTCTTTTGCTTTTGTGTCAATGTCATGGATCGAATAAGGCAGTCGATTATTTTGCCAACCAACGGCTCTGTTTCGAACCAAAAAAAAAAACTAGGGCTCCGTATATTTGGCTATATTTCGCTAAAAATGAAGGATCTGGTTAATAATTATTTAAAAGTAATTGTTTGTGCCCCTTGAAATAATTAGTTAATGGAAAATATTTTCACTATCGATAACGATCTATGTCTAAACATTTTACGTAAACGATGGATTTGTTTTTTCGATCTTCATTATTGTAAACAATACAAGAGATCATTTTTTGGAAATATTATTTTAAATCATTCATTTTTTACGAAACTAATATAGTCTATATGTCATGTGTAGTTGCGATCCATTCGAGTCCCCTCTACCACGATAACACACGCCTAGCAAATCAGCGTGTAAATACTTTAGCTAAGGCTACAAGTGAGTTAATGTCCTCGATATAATTTTCCCAATCAAAAAAGTTAAATCTTACATAACGTATTTTCATTCATCTTAGGCTATCTATTATGACAACCGACGATGGTGCCGAGCCGATGTTGCATGAAAATGTGCTCCTTCATGATAAATGATTCAGAAGGGCCAAAGACGGCTGATAAACGGTTCCGCTAGAGTAGGAAGGCGGGAAAGAAAAAAACCTAACCTAAGTGACTTTCATCACCTCGGAACAATTTAGGGCTTGTTTGGGAAAGACATCAGCTTTTCTTGTTTTGTTCTTTGTTGTTGGGATGTATGTGTGTATATGGGAGGACCGTGGTCCGCCCAAGGCTATCATAGCCGCTTATCTTCTCTGATAACTGCTAGAGGCAATTATCTTATTTCAAATGTGGAATAAAAGAACGTAAGACGTTCATTCGGTCGTTGGTGGCTTCAGACCTTTTTTTTTTTTTTTTTTATGAAAGAACACATAACAATAACAACGACGACATTCCTGCCCCTCTCTCGAACGTCAATTGGACGAACGATCTCTAAGGGGACTGCAAGAGGAGCATTTAATCTGTGGAAACGAGGTATACCCGTTCTATGATACACTTCTCTGATTGGTAATTCAAGTAAGTTTCTGGGCTTGTTAATTCCGTGTAATTCCACTGCATATGTAATGAGATTGGTTCCCTTCGTTGGTATAAGAGCCATGTTCTTGTTTCCTAATGTTTTGTGAAGTTTGTAGTCAAATTAGCATGAAAACATTGATTTATTGTTCACTAGAATTCGACATCTTTATGCTTAACAAAAATAATTTTAGAATGCATATTCGGAACGGCCTCGACAAGACGAGAATTTGGAGTGATCAACTGCTGCGAGGCGACACTGGTAGACGCCGCACGCACGCTACGCGTTGCGACTAGACTGGGTCTCCCAAGCCGTGGCGAAACATCTCCTTTTCACGAAATTTCATTCATCGAAAATGCCATTTGATTATACCATCAAGTGCGTCTCGTCAATACGAGCGTTTTGAGGATCGACCGCTGCCGGAGGATGACATATGGTGCCAAACGCGCCTACATGGCCCGAAGGAGTCCAATGAGCATGGGACTCATGTGCTACGTATGTCATGCGTGCCTTCGAACATTAGTAATCGCTTGTTGACATGGCGATTACGTGGTGCTAACATGGCATTCGACGTAGCGTGATGACAAGGCACAGTGACATGGCAAGTGACGTCATCGTTTCATGTTCGACCCGACCCACAAGCCGGATACGATCTGGATATAAGCTCATTGACTAGATCAATTGTTGACTGTTGATAAGCGTGAAATACACACACCGAAGCTTTGACTTGTGTGTGTCAATGTGTGGATATTTCGATTCGGGCGTGTGAGGTACCACTGTGTTCGTCTCGAAATTTTCTTCAATTTGAATTATTTGGTCATGTTTTCTGAATGTAAAACTATTAAAAGGCATATGAAACCCATGACACATGTATTTTGAGACGTTTTTGAGTATTTTTACCTGTGTTGTTTTTAATATAGAGGATGACTTATATGTACATAATCACATGCAAATTGTGTAGAGCATGGTTGCTGATAGCATGTACAAAGCTTAGAATACTTACTATATATATATCTTGTATTCAGAAATTTTACTATGGCATGAGTTATTGGTATTCTAATTCAAATCATGGCATTTTTTTTTATGATTACAAGATAAGTGGATCATTATGTGATTTATGATCTTTATTCGAGTGAGGAGATCTATAAAGTTTTAGTAACTTTAGTGAACTCAATTTTACATAAATGATTATATTGATGATAATTTCATGCGAGGATTCTTAGATGATGACTGGGAACATAGTAAACTTTCAAATATGAGGCATTATGTGAAATTATTCATTACTGTAATTAGTTAGTGTAAAATAGATGCATAAATATTGGGCATTAATAGTTCATGAATATATGTCTATAGATTTCGTGTTTAGATACAATGGGTACAACATTTTAGAATATCTAGTTGGGCTAAGTAAAAAAGAGAATTTTGAACATCAAGAATTATGAAAACTGGAATATGAAAATCCAATATGTATTAGAAAATCATGAAGCAATAGAAGCTCTTAACCTAGTTATGGAGGAACCTGAAGATGGAATTAATGCACCACATAGAAACGACATTAACTGCATGGAAAAAGATGAACTCTATTGCTTGCATTATGTCGCTGAGTAGCATGAAAAATGGTATCATGCGAAAGTTCAAGGATTTTGAAAATTCCAAAGTCATGTGGGAAGCATTAATGGCCAAGTTTGATTAGACATGGCCATCAAAATCGAGATAGATCACTATAAGGTTTGACGTTTATATGATGTCTCATGGGCAGAATATAAAACAACATTTGAGGCCGTCAAACATGATAAGTGAATTGCAAGTTGCTGGCCACATTTTTTGACTCGTGAACAGCAAGTGCAAGCATTAATCAGTTCTTTGCCTCATAGCTAGGTGCATATCAAAATCTACTTGATCCACAACAAAAAGTAAAGAAATTTGAAGATGCTATGTGCCGAATTGAACTATAGGTAGACCGTCTTCTGGAAGCTAAACCAGAAATCGATATTTTTTTATCCTTGTTTTAGCTCAAATGAGGCTATGTGTTCTCGGCTTAAGCATCAAGGTGGGTTCAAAAATTTGAAAGACAAGTGAGCATATTCTTCAGGATAAAAATTGAAGTTTCATCGACATGGGAAAGGAAAGTATCATTTCATCAAAAACATCGCAAAGGTGAAATGTTTTAACTGTAGCAAGAAGGGTCACTTTGCTCGTGACTGTGTCGACCCAAAGAAGTTAGAAACCCTTTGTACTCTTGAGAGTGTTACTTACGTCTCTAGTTCAATTTTTTGTAGCTGAATCTCATCCTTTGTGGATTATAAACTTAGGGGCCACAGTCCATGTAGTGAAGGATAGAAATACCTTCGTGGAATTTCAACGAGATTCACATGGAGCAAAATGGATAAATGCGAGAAATAATTCCTGAGTGAAAGTTAAAGGGATTGGCACCTGCCAATTAAATATACGCAGTGGTTGCACCCTGGTCCTATATGATATGTTATATGCTCCGAATAGTCGTCGAAAGTTGTTTTCGATGTTGGTTTTGGTTGAACTTGATTTTAACTTAAACTTTTATAATGATGGTGATGACTTGTCGTTGGGAACAAGTTATTATCATTTTGGATATTTTCTAGATGGTTTCATTGTGCTGATTGTTGAGTACAATAAAGTGGATGTTTGTTATTCCCTATTTACATCTTCCGTAATGATGTGAATATATGGCATGCTAGGTTGGGTTATATTGGCCAACAACGAATGTTTAGATAAATCAAAGAGGACTTATTGGGCAGTATTGAAAAAGTCGATTTGCCTATTTGTAAGCATTTCCTGGTGAATAAAAAAATAATGAGGAAACCATTTGGAAAAAGAACAAGACCTGAGTTTCCTTTGCAGCTGATCCGTTCAATGAATGCGAGAGTAAGGCATGGGGCTGTTTATTTGATCACATTTATAGATGATTACACTCAATTCGGACATGTCGATTTGATTCCTCATAAATCTAAGGCATGAGTTAATTTGAGAAATTTATGAGCCTGGTAGAAAATCAATTAAAAAAATCGATCGAGGTCGAGAAACTCTATCTAATCAGTTCAGATGTTTATGTGATGAAAAAGGAATATAAAAACAGTTGACTATTTCAGTGATTCTTCAACAAAATGGAGTTGTAGAGAGATGAAACAAGTCTCCATGAAAATAGTTAGGTCTATGATGACACATGCTAATTTACCTATATTTTTTTAGGTGAAATTTTGTTGATTGCCATCTAGATATGTAACCTCGTGTTTTCTAAGTCAGTTACTTTCACTCCATATGAGTTGTGGACAGGTCAAAAATAAGATTTAAGTTTTCTCAGGCCTTGGGGATTGTCGCGACCCATCCGGAAGCGGACGCGGCTAATGGATTACCGATCACGGGTCTTGGATCGGTGCGAGCCCTCCCAGGCCCATACCAAATCGCGGCGGGAGTATTTTTCAGGAGGATTCAACGATAAGAGTCGATCGCTTTCGACCTTAGTGTGGTCGTGGTGGCATGTGCAACTTGTGCATGCATTTGGAGTCGCCACCGGTCTTTCTTGGAGGGTAGACCGGAAACCTTACCGATCGATTGGGAGAGATCGATCAGTTCTACGGAACCAGAGATTTTGGGCTCGGGGACTTGGTTACGCTGGTGTCGTTACCAACGCCCTTTCGGTACCTAATGCGAGTGATTTTCCTAACTAGGATTTCATGCAGGCACAATTTTGGGTGAGGTAAGTCTGACTTTGCACATTAACCAGTTTAACATGCTCACGTAATCATAATAAATAAATAGATGTCAATCACATAAATATCTATCCTACGTGGTGATCATGGAATTATGATTTAATGGGTCTCGAGCCAATGAGACCACATTTAATCATTTTAATATTTTAATAACAGAGAGCCGCTCTTCGCTTCTTCTTGGTTTCTTGAACTCTTCAAGAATCGGGCCCCAAAGAGCTCGCCGACTTAAAACGCTCCTCCACGTAATCCTCGTAGCATTTACATCAACAATTGACTATGCTAAAAATAAAGATTACATGAAAAATAAAAGGAGTACGCAGCCTCCATTTAATAATTACAACCCCAAATATATAAATAATCATCATACATTCATATATACATCAATCACATTGATTAGGGATTTTTCCATGATCACCACCCTTTCACGTAAGTAATAAATTCACAATTTAAAACTTAGGAAGGCACAATAAAAATTCTACGTTGAATCATATTCAGAATTTTTACGTAAAATAAGATAGCCATAAATTTTCGATTCAAAATTGATTTAGTCTCAATTTTTGCTACGTTGATTAATTTATCATATAAAATAATCAATCTCCATTAGCCATGTAAGACGAACAATTCGTTAATACATATTGGCCATAGTATTGCAAAAATTGCAAAAAATCAATTAAATGCACGAAAACACCTAAGGATTGGCTCTGATACCACTGTTGGGATCCACGTAACACGTAGCGGAAATAAATAACAACCCACACATGTATCTCCAGAGGCGTACTTCGTGCATTTCAATCGAAAAAAATCACAAAGTCTCAAAGGGAGTAAATAGATTACCTCTCGTAGCGTGCTTGAACGGAGGTGTCGGTTCGATGTTCTTCGATCTCAGCCTCCACAAGTGTTAGGCATCTAGTTCGGACGCACCACCAATTGACGAACGGGGAGACGACTAATAACTCCACAACAATTGTGCTAGCAATATGCGGAATCAATATTCCGAACTTGGTATATTTTGCTCGCTCTAGATTATGAGAATATAGAGAGTGTTTGTGTTCTTCTCTCTAAGCTCTCAAAAATTTGCACACTCTACAAAATGTCTCTCCCCCTCAACCTCAAAACTCTTGCCATCCTTTTATAGCCAAAAATACCTTCCAATAAATTGTATTTAAAAATAGCACTAACAATTATAAATTCTATCTAAAAATAGCACTCACAAATAAATGACATTTAAAAATAGCACTAACAATAGCACTCACAATTTATAATACAAAAATGCTATTTAAAAATAGCACTAACAATAGCACTCACAATTTATAATACAAAAATTCTATTTAAAAATAGCACTAACAATTATAAATTCTATCTAATAATAGCACTCACAAATAAATGACATTTAAAAATAGCACTAATAATAGCACTCACAATTTATAATACAAAAATGCTATTTAAAAATAGCACTAACAATAGCACTCACAATTTATAATACAAAAATTCTATTTAAAAATAGCACTAACAATTATAAATTCTATCTAATAATAGCACTCACAATTTATGATAAATAAATGCCATTTAAAAATAGCACTAACAATAGCACTCACAATTTATGATAAATAAATGTCATTTAAAAATAGCACTAACAATAGCACTCACAATTTATAATACCAAAAAATGCTATTTAAAAATAGCACTAGCAATAGCACTCACAATACAAAAATGCTAAAAAAGGCACTAACAAAGGTGTTAAAAATAATAACCATTATTATTATTACAAGAGTTAAAGAGGTTACCAAACAATACAAATATGCATAACGTATAAATACGTATGACGTATAAATACGTAGAGCATACGTATACATCCGTGAAACCGGGGACTAATTGAAAGAAAAATGTGCAATTAAGCCCTTTTGATAAAAATTGATTAAATTGGAGGGCAAATTGACCTAATTGCACTTTAAGACTTTAGAATCCAATGTCATAGCTTATAAAAAGTGAGAATTGAAAACTAAAAGACTCGAAAATGATTCTTTTTTTTTTAGGCTCGGTTCGGGTTTATGTTTGTGAAGGAACATAGTGACCCGAGCCGAATTTTTGAGATTTAAAGTGACACACTTGAAGAGGAAATTAAAACAAAATTATCGAATATTTTTGGGTATTTTTCTGACCACGAATGGTATTTTTCTGATTTTTTGGGTATTTTTATAATTAAATAAACTCGAAAAATATTAAAAATACCGAAAAATATTTTTTGTTCAAAATTGGTTCCTAAGGTTAAACCAAGGCTTCCAAAGTTGATTTTGTGATTTTATGACCTTTTTTGATATTTTTAATTAATTTTAAAGAATAAAAATCACAATAATAAATGGTAAAAAAAATCAGGTGTCAACAGGGATGTGCTTCCTATACACACGAATCCTTCCACAGGTATGAGAAATCAGGCCCTAGAGACAAAAAAAAGTATCTCCATGAGATAGTGAGAGTAGTCAAAAGGGTATCTGTTTATAGGTGCGCAAGAAAGTGGAAGTGTAACTGAATTTGAATTACGAGATGTCACATTCCTAGTGAATGAATTTTAGAAAAAAGGCAAGGTAGGTGAAGACTATTCTCTATTTTGAAATCTTAGATAGTGATAATGATTTTATTGGGACATCTCATCCAAGTGGGAGCAATGTTAGATGTGGAAAATTTATTTCGAACTAGTCTCAATTGCAATCACTTGATGTGAAGATGTCGTTATTATCTAATCATAGTAGGAGTGTAATGGAGAAAATGTACAATCTCCAATATGGTGAACAAGTCACCGAGTTGGATCATAATGGAGCTTGACGTACTAAATGTATAATATCTAATTTGGTGAACAAGTTACAAAAGCGTTCTCCATTGACTCGTCGACGTTTAGATACTGAAGGTACAGCTTCCATGGTTGCTTCACAAGAAGAGGATGAGCCAAGAAATGTAAATGAGACTCTGACTTGCCCTAATAAAGAAAATTTGATACAAGCAATATAAGAAGATATGGAGACAATGAGATCAAACCAAGTTTGGGAACTAGTTGATCTTTCGACCGGACACAAAGCCATTGGGAACAAGTAGATTCTCAAAATAAAGCGTAAAGCTAGTGGCTCGATTGAGAGATATAACGCTCGCCTTGTGGTAAAAGGGTATAATCAACAAGAGGAATTGATTATTGTCGCGACCCGTCCGAAGGCGGACGCGGCTAATGGATTACCGATCGCGGGTCTTGGATCGGCGCGGGCCCTCCCAGGCCCATACCAAATCGCGGCGGGAGTATTCTTCGACGATGAGAGTCGATCGCTTTCGACCTTCAGTGTGGTCGTGGTGGCATGTGCAAATTGTGCATGTCTTTGGAGTCGCCACCGGTCTTTCTTGGAGGGTAGACCGGAAACCTTACTGACCGATTGAGAGAGATCGATCAGTTCTGCGGAACCAGAGATTTTGGGTTCGGGGACTTGGTTACGCTGGTGTCATTACCAACGCCCTTTCGGTACCTAACGCGAGTGATGTTCCTAGCTAAGAGTTCATGCATGCGCAAGTTCGGGTGAGGTAGGTTTAATTCAGGGTTTCATGCAGATTGGAAGACTATTCCTATCAATCACAATCAATTTAAATGAAAGCGCAATCAAGTACATAAGTAAATCACATCAATGCACGTCAATTCACATTACATGGCCTCCTAGTATAGCCATAAGGGCTTATGGAAGATGCGATTTCGGACCGGGGATAGAATGGGGAATTTAGAGGCGATTTAGCCCGAAGGGCAAAATCGTCAATTTTTGGAAGACTTGGATACCGAATTACCCAAAATATTCCATGACCAATTGATGGTGGCCATTTCCCATTTTTGAGAATTTTTTTTTGGAGTTTCTTGATTTTTCTTCAATTTTTGGGAGACGATTCGCCCAAAGGGCGAAATCGTCATTTTTAAGAAGGATCGGGTTCAAAACACCCGGGATGAGCCTTGGCCAGTTGATTGTGGCCATTTCCTATTTTTTTGGGATTTTTCTAGAATTTTTAGAATTTTTTTGGAAGACGGTTTGCCGGAAGGGCAAAACCGTCATTTTTGAAAAGACCGAGGTCCGAAAGACCCGAAACGGGTTGTGTCCAGTTGAATATGGCCATTTCCTATTTTCTGGAATTTTTTAGAATTTTTCCGAATTTTTCCCGATTTTTTTAGTTTTTTATGATTTTCCATTTTTTATTGGATTTTTTGATTTTTTATTATTATTATTTTTAATTATTAAAAGTAATAATATATATATATATATATATAAATTATCCGGCCGGGTCGGATGACCCGGCCCACGCCCAGGCCCGCGACCCATGAACCGGCCCACCCCCGTCCATGACAAAACGGCGCCGTTTCGTTCAAAGGAAACGAACGTCCCAGATGGCGACACATGGCAAAGCCACGGCCGTCCGATCTGGGCTTTGATTAAACCGGCCCGGACCCACCAATGCTGACGTGGCCGCTGACGTGGCATGCCACGTCAGCGTTGACCGGTCAATGGACGACCAGGCCCGCCGGAGAAGACGATCGGCGCCGGCGACCCTTCGCCGGCGCCTCGTCGGAACGCCATAACTTGGCCCACAAAACTCCAAATTACATGAAACCAACGGCATTAGACTCGTATGGATCTCCTCTACAACATACCCGAAGCTCGACATAGCAGAATTTCGTTTGACCCACCTGTGACTCCGGCCGAGACTCATTCTCCGGCGAGAGATCGCCCCGACCATTCTACACGTAACACATTTAATCTAAACTATCAGGGAACTTCTTGGGAGTCAGAGAGAGCTTACCCGATCGTCATGAAGCTTCGTCTTGGCCCGAGACGAGCCGCGGAGCTCGAAGTGGTTCGGAAGGAGTTGGGGGGTCGGCCGAGAGATTTGCTCGATGAAAACGCATGAAACGAAAAACAAAAATGAGCACGGGGGTGGAAGAAACAAATTGCAACAAACGGCACAGCAAATGGAGGTCTTGAACTCGAGTTGCCATTGGAGGCCGAGTGAGAGCTCGATGGTGAGTCTCACCGTTTTCTGAGGTCCGGGGCCGGTTGGATGGGTTTAACAGCTTCCTCGGAGCTCAGGGAAGTCGAAGATGACTATCGCCAGCTTCGGTTTTCGTCGAGGATGATCAGACGAGCCTTCGACATTTTGGTGACGTCGGGCTTCCATCGCCCACCCTCTCTGTTCTAGGCCGCTGCCACTACGAACCTGGTTCACGAGCACCTTGAAGACCACCGAGGCTTCAGTCACACTTCTGCTCAGTTGAGCCGCAAAAGGAGAGCATCCCACCTTCCCGGTCTTAGTTCTCTCCGGTCGTGCTTGGCCCGGTGCTGGTCATGTCCGCCGCTGCAACACCATTGGCCGTTTGCTGGACCACGATCGTCAACGAACGGCCTCTCGTCACCACGACTCTCCGTGGCGCTCGAAAACTGATCGCGGAGAGCTGTGGGTAAAGAGTTTGGGAACTCGGACCAAAAAATCCTCTATACTCACAGGTTCTCCATGCCCAAATACGAGCGTCGTCCCTCTTCTTAACTCTCTGCATGTTCGACCCCTCCTGTCCTCTCTTTTCCTTTTTTTTTCTATATCCTCCGCTTGTTGGCCGACCACCTTTCAGTGGACGACCACCTGCCCCGCTCTCGCCGAAAGAGCGTCTTCAGAAAAGCAAGACTCAGGAAGGCCACCCCCAGCTGCATTTTTTTATTTTGTACGTTTGTCCCGCGCGGGTCTGCAACTAAGTTGCAGACCCGGTTCGGACCGGGTCGAGTCGGGTCTGACCCGACCGGCCCGGTTCAACTCTCCACGCCCAATTTAGCCCCGTATCGACCTCTTTTCATGAAATTAACATCAAAATCGGACTCCTTGACACGTTTTCTATCAAATATGGGTATTTTCGTAAATCAATTGATTGAAATTTAGTGAAAACCCCAAATTGTCCCTAGGATCCGAAAATGATTTTTGCTCAATCGAGGGACTAAATGACCAAATTAGTCAAAATTGAATCCACCAATGGATTCCTCATGATGGAAACTATCGGGTAGAGATGTTTAATTTTAATGGGTATGCCCGTATGAAATTTAATTTCAAAAATCGTGAAACCGGGGACTAAATTGAAAGAAAAAAATGCAATTAAGCCATTTTGTTTAAAATTGATCAAATTGGAGGACAAATTGACCTAATTGCACTTCAAGACCTTAGAATTCAATGTCATAGCTTATAAAAAGTGGAAATTTAAAATTAAAAGACTCGAAAAGGAATTTTTGGGCTCGGTTCGGGTTTATGTTTGTGAAGGAACATAGTGACCCGAGCCGAATTTTTGAGATTTAAAGTGACACACTTGAAGAGGAAATTAAAACAAAATTATCGAATATTTTTGGGTATTTTTCTGACCACGAATGGTATTTTTCTGATTTTTTGGGTATTTTTATAATTAATATTAAAAATACCAAAAAATATTTTTTGTTCAAAATTGGTTCCTAAGGCTAAACCAAGGCTTCCAAAGTTGATTTTGTGATTTTATGACCTTTTTTGATATTTTTAATTAATTTTAAAGAATAAAAATCACAATAATAAATGGTAAAAAATTAGCTGTCAACAGCTGCCCCTCTTTGAGAGGAATCTCGTTAGAGGTTTCTCTCAAAGATAAGGTGGCACCTGATTCCTAGCCGACTCAACTGGGAAAATGAGAGAAAAAATGTTATGACATCGGATCCTTTAGGCTCATGATAAAAACTCAAATTAATCCCTGGTTTGCTCTAACAATTTGAACATGGGCCGGAGTGAGAGAAGCTTACCTGAAGCTCACTTGTCGGATGCTGCCGGTTGCGACAACTTTCAAGAAGATACCTAGGACTCGTCATCAGAATGTCCTAAGGAGATTAAGCTCTGACCTGTATGGTAGGTCATACCATTATGGGATTCCTAACTGGTAGGAACCTAAGGAAGGCGTATCCCACGCTTTGGGATTTGCTAAGGATTTTGATCCTTATGGTGGATCAGACCATAAGCGGTTCACATACAGTAAGGCTTACCTAGGAGAATAACTTCTCCGACATTTATAATTAGTCAAAGTTTTGATCCGTATGGTGGATCGGACCATGGGATTGATCCTTATGGCTGTTTCTACCTTTGGTTGACCCTTCAGGCGGTGTCTACCTTAAGCTGACCCTTCAGGCGGTTTCTACCTTTGGTTGACCCTTCAGGCGGTGTCTACCTTAAGTTGACCCTTCAGGCGGTTTCTACCTTTGGTTGACCCTTCAGGCGGTTTCTACCTTTGGTTGACCCTTCAGGCGGTGTCTACCTTAAGTTGACCCTTCAGGCGGTTTCTACCTTTGGTTGACCCTTCAGGCAGTGTCTACCTTAAGTTGACACTTCAGGCGGTTTCTACCTTAAGTTGACCCTTCAGGCGGTTTCTACCTTTGGTTGACCCTTCAGGCGGTGTCTACCTTAAGTTGACCCTTCAGGCGGTTTCTACCTTA
Source organism: Rhodomyrtus psidioides (assembly GCA_021437785.1). Lineage (NCBI taxonomy): Eukaryota > Viridiplantae > Streptophyta > Magnoliopsida > Myrtales > Myrtaceae > Rhodomyrtus > Rhodomyrtus psidioides. Next base: position 1,807,971 of record JAILYB010000015.1, on the reverse strand, counting down.
AGTTGACCCTTCAGGCGGTTTCTACCTTTGGTTGACCCTTCAGGCGGTGTCTACCTTAAGTTGACCCTTCAGGCGGTTTCTACCTTAAGTTGACCCTTCAGGCGTTGTCTACCTTAAGTTGACCCTTCAGGCGGTTTCTACCCTAAGTTGACCCTTCAGGCGGTGTCTACCTTAAGTTGACCCTTCAGGCGGTTTCTACCTTTGGTTGACCCTTCAGGCGGTTTCTACCTTTAAGTTGCTTTGAAAAGGGGTCTCATGACGAGGGTTGTCCACGTCCGATGAGACTGATTGAATTTTTGAAGATGGGGTCTAACCTCACCCCTTCTTTTGAAAGATCCCGAAATTTGCCGGGAATTCAGTTTTGAAGCAGTGAAAAATTTTATTTTGACAAAGCTTCACTTGAGTTTGTTGAGGCGACATTCTGGGAGCTGGGTTCTCCAGGTATCCTGCAGAAGTTTGAGCCTGAAAATTTTCTTCACCAAGAAAACGTTAGTAATCTTTGGGAAGACCACGGCTGTCCATTTGACAAAAACCGTATGACTTAAGTTTTAATCGTGAAATGTGCATTTTGATGCTGGAGGTTATCCAAAGCATTCTTGCAACATGCAAATGTGATCACAAATCCCTTGCACGGAAAAATATGGATCAAACAATTTGAAATTTCCAAAAAGTGTTTATTCAAAACATCTATTGGAGAATTTCTCATCCAAGAGGGTTCCTCACCGCTCTGTGATAATGGTCTTTTGTAAGGAATGCGCTCAACTTCCTACTAACCTGTGCCTAGGTTTTAGGATCATTCGCAGCGCATACATTTCGATCGATCGGGAGATCTTCCACGGGACCGTAATGTTGGGCTTGGATAATGGTTCTCAAGGGGGACCCGCTTTGGAGTCGAGGCCATTGAATGAATGTTCTCATCATCTGCTCCGGGTTTACAAGTCAAGAACCCTGCAAAATGAGAAAGAAATAATCTTGCTCGTACCTCTTCGAGCTAAGCTATATGTTAACCCAAGTGTCTTAGTCAGAGAAGACTGTTTCGGGGTTGTAACATTGGTAGGATTGGGGACCGAAAAAGGGCTTGTTTTTGGCCCAGAATTCATGGCGGGTTTGACATTGGTGATCATTGCTGATTTGTCACATGTCCTTTCCTTTCTGTACCTTCAGTTTTTGAGGTGTGCAACCGCTCTTGAGGTGTGCACAAATTCTTTAGGGAAAAACCTCCGACTGCATTAAGAGATTGACAATTCTGTCCGCGTCTTTCCTCCACGCTTGACATCATTTGGAGGAGCGACCTTTTGATCTGACTCCTTTATGGGTTTTTCTCTCCTCCCAACTAGGCTTCATTGGGGATCAAGCAAACAGCTTGCACGAGCATCGGCCTTGCTTTTACTAGGCACTTTGCTTTTTCTTGATGCTGGGGATTTTCTAATCATCATTTTTTTGAAATCCCGTTTTTCTCATATTCGATGGGATCATGTTAGACATATGTCTGAAAGTCTAAACATGCTTTAAATATCAGCCCGGGAATCCTCTTCGTAATCCCTGATGCCTTCATCTTGGAACGTGCAATGATCATCAATGGGCTCATGAAATGAATTTGTAGGCTCAACTTGGCTATGCAAAGGATATGGTGTGTGGGATAGAGAAATGAATGCTTCTCTTCATCCTATGGCACTTGGATTACCATATAAACAACACACAAAGATTAATGTTAGTCCGAGCAAGAAAATTTCTAACCATTTTCTCCTGATGCTGCTGGACTCACCTCCATTTTGCCCCAATGTGGGGTGGTTCTCGACAGGGCTGATAATGAGAACCTCCGTTCAAAGGGATTATCGATGGTCACCTGTAGTATTTGGGAATATGAAACGAACGCCTCCGTCGTCCCAATCCATGTAATTGCTGCGAATGGTCCCTACCTCCGTAGGTACAGATTTTGCTGTCTGATTCGCTTCACTTCTCTCTTAAGTGTGTATAGGACGTGTTTTGACTAGGCTGGCCTCTCTTTTGAGTAAACTTCCTTTTGAATGATTTGACAAATAATCATATTTGGAAAAATTCATTTCTTTCTTTCCCAAAATTTATCCATCGAGGGGATTTTGTGATGTATCGTGCATGTCTTATCCATGCTTTGGGCAACCTCCCGATTTAAATCATGAACATCGATGCATTGGATAATTTTCATGACGGCTGAAAGTATTTTAACATTTTTTTTTATCTCCAGCTAACTGGGAAAGGGATACTTACCTACCTGTCGTGGCTGCAGACCCCTGAAAATGTAAAAGAAGCATATCATTGCATGTTCACGAATTTTTCAAAAATCGAAACGATACATCCTACCCTTGGTCATGTACTCTAACGAGTAGTACATGGGATGTAAAAACCTGTTCGTTTGTAAGGCGATTCCCCTGTCAAGGATAAATAACGAGTATCAATTCATATTCTCAAATTCAAGACAAATTGGAACGATACAACTTTACTCTTGGTTCTCATCCCGTTCTGATGTTGCGTATTGATATGAACAACATCTATCAAATCCGCCTATCCATTCTTGGAGTGTTTGCAACATCAATGGTTCATCTGCCCCCAGTTGGGCAACGTCTGTTCTGTTATTCGAACAAATGGCTCCTTGAGTGATTTATCCACGTTTATCACCTGAGAAGGGAAAGAAAGGAGACATTACTTCGGTATTCGATTGAAGATCGTTTAGGAACGATACATCGTTTTACCAAATAGGTGGCTTCGCGGCCAAACGTATTTCGTATTGAAGGGGTAGATCCCATTATGCTCCGCGGGTGATAGTCATTGTTCATGGAACTTGCTCCACGGATTAAGTGATTAATCCACGGCCCTCGGCTGGAAGATGCTCAAAGGGTGATGTTGACACTCACGCGCAATTAGTTCTAGATATTAATGAAAGACGTTCCCGTGGGAACCATACAGTGCGATCAACAACATATTCAATAGGAGTATTCAACCCCTTTCCTCTAAGCATTTTTCATCGAGTAACCATGCTTTGCATCGGACGCTTGATCACCGGCCTTGCGTCACCACTGCGATGGTCCTCCGGCTCCAAATTGATCGAGCCAAAGATTGAACTCATCGCCAAGGAAATTGCTCGGGTCTTCGAGCCATTGATGTTCAAATTGGGTATCAACAATTGTTGGGGGCAGATTTCCTTCATCGCCTTCATTGTGAGGGACTGGAGTCTTTGAGCTGGAACCTTCATCATTGCCCTGTTGGGGTCGAGACATACATTCCTGAAGAGTATTGATCCAAGTGTCCAGCTCCTCATCAGGGAAATCGCCTGTTCTTTCTAGCCCTTGGTGCCCAGATTGGGTGTCGTCGACTGCAGGTGAGGGATTCCTCTCTTTGCTCTCGCCGTGAGCAATTTGATCCCTCGAATTGGGACTTCCTCCGATGACCGGCAGGTTTATATGTGCACTCTCTACCAATGCCAGATCCGCTTCAGGGACAGCATTAATGACTGATTCGCGCTCAAACTGAGGAATCTCTATGTGCTGGAACTGTGGCATATACTCTTGAGGAGTATTGAGATAGCTCGGCGGAGCATTCTGATTTGGGTTAGAGGAGTCGCTGACACGACTGCTAGTCCCGTCATTGCTGAAACACGGTTGGGTGCTCTTGGCTCTCCAATCATCATGGTTGTAACTCTGCCCAGCACTTGAGCTCCAACTGGCTTTATGATGGTTTAACGCTATCCTTCCATCCCTTAGCAATCTCCTATAGTACTTGAAGTGAGACTCAACGTTAATTCTAGAGAGCCCCGGCACATTCATAATCTCGAGTATGCGTAGTGGGCTAGCCGAATCAACTCCCAGCTCTCGAATTGCATCAACAAATTTGGTGTGAAGTTCATAGGTCCAGTAAAACCTTGTTCTCTTATCACCCAAAATATCGTCAATACTTCGGTAGCTATTTTCTACGGGATCTAGTCGTTTCAAAAGTTGTCCAGGGAGGGACTCACCGACTTTGGATTGGCTGGCTGCGACAGCGAGTTCGTCATTGAGAGAACTCCCCCTGTGATGATTCATATCCCATTTCTCAGAGGATGTTGGTGTTGATCCTATGGTGTTGACTTGCTCATGCAGATCTCCGGCGGTATCTGGCTGTGTCGGAAAATGCTGTGGAGAATACGGTAACAGCTGAGCGTTATTCGTCAACAGGGATGGTTCATTGAGGAACACCTCGCCGAGGACAACATGATTACCACAATTAAGGCAGGTGGCCTTGGTCAGAGCTTCCTTATATCTCGCGCTTTCAGCTTGAAGCTTCTCATTCTCCTCCTTCAGGACCAGTAACTCATGGTCTGCGTATTGTTGTTTCACCCGGGTTCGTTTGTTGGCGAACCAAAACTTGACCTTCGAAAGCTCCAATCCTATCTTTCGGCTCAACTCCATTTTCTGTTGTCTGCTTGGAGTGGGGCATTCATTGAAGAAAGCTTCGAGCTCTCGGATTTGGCCTGGAGTGTGGCGTTGCAGTTGCTTCCTTTTCCGACTCCGGTCATCATTGTATACTCCTTCTTCGTAGCTGAAACCTAGAATTTCATCGCTGGAGGAGTCAGTCTCTATGGCCTTCGGGCAGGATTCAGCTCCAGGATCTTCAAAGTCTCCCAGCAGTTCGTGCTCAGAAATGTCCAGGTCGGGCGTTTCTAGTAGATGGGAATAGCTTTTAAACATGATGGATCGGAGTATCTCGGGCTGATCTAGTTCACTCAGCTTTCTCTATTCGCTCTTACGTGTTTTCTCACTCTAGAAATTTTCTCAAGTGATTGTGCGTGTCCTAGAACCATCCTTCAGGCTGCATATGAAGGCCAGCAAGCAAGCGCTCCTTCCGAGACCCTGCAATTACTCCTCGTCTGTCTTCCCCTTTCTTTTTCCTCGTGATAAGATCACAAACTCTCTTTCATTGATTCGGTTTCATCGAGTATTGCGCTCGTCCCCTAGTTCAGTCTTCAAAGTGGTGGGTCTACAATCTTTCGGCGCCTTTTATGATTTGCTAGGCCCGAGAACATGGGGAACAGCGGCGGATCCGCAATTAATGACTCCGTTTAATTCATTTAGCTCCATGGGAGTTAACGCCATGACCTTCTCTCAACCCCTTTTCATCGTTTAAACGAAAGTGGCATTTCCCCTGTGCATGCTGTTACTCTTCATTTCAACATCTTGGGCGTTCGGTGAGGAATGAATTCGTGGCCACTCAAAATTTAAAGACCGTCCCTGGTTCCAGACTTAATCTAACAAGGGATCATCGCAACTGAGCATGACGATGTTCGTCGATAGCATTGGTTTTCATACATAATTAACTATAGCCATTAAAGAAAAATGTTCCCATAGGAACTTTACAATGGATAAAAAGAGTGATCCACTCGTGAACATGCTCTTCTTTCCATGGGTGATCGTAGCGACCAACCCATCGTGCCCCGAGTCAGGTGCTAGATCATGGCTGTCCAAGCGTGCCAGCTTCCCACTGATTGAACAAGGCATCGAGCCCCTCATCGAAGAAATCGTCTGTTGTGAGTTGACTAGCGGCAGGCAGAGCACCAGCCGACTACTGCTCGAATGGAGGAGTGCGCACTCGCTGTACTTGTGACACTTGCTCTTGAAAAGTGTTGAAATGGCCCAGAAGGACATTCTGATCATCTTTCAGTTCGCCGGTGGTCGGGTTGCTAGCTTGATTGATGCTTAGATTTGGCCGGGTATCTCTTGATACCTGAGCATTACAATGGCGGTCGCCCCTAGTTTTTGAGCTCGAGACGGATTCCTCCCGATTTAGCTCCGCTCGACGCTGTTTTAATAGCTTTCTGTAGGCAGCAAGGTGATTCCTAACCAGTTCCTTACTAAGCCCCGGTACATTCATGGCCTTAAATATGCGCGTCGGAGTTGCTGAATCGATCCCCATTTGGTGAACCACGTCTAGGAATCTGGAATGCAGTTCAGGGGGCCAAGCGAACCTCCTCTTATCGTGGCCCAAAATTGCATCGATGGCTTGACGACTGATTAACTCATCTCCAGCAGGACCCGACCCTATCGAAAATTGTTGTGCATGAGGCTGATATGCTTTGAGCTGGTCGGCGGTAACATCCAGCTCCTTGAAACTGTAACTCCAGTCAAAGCGATGCAAATCCCATCCCCCAGGAGGCATTTGTATCATCTTCGTAGGATCATCCTGCTCATGCGTGACTCCGGCAAAATCTGGTTGAGCAGGAGATGCCCCGAGGGAGTAGGGTGGTAAATGAACGTCTTCAATCATCGCGTGAGGCTTATCGGGGAATATCTTACCGAGGGCGATGGGGTTATCGCAATGAGGGCAAACGGTAATATTGAGAGCTTCTTCATACCTCATGTTTTTTGTTCGCAGCTTTTGGTTTTCTTCCTTTAAAATCTCGACCACCTGACGTTTGCGTTGGGCCTTCGATTTGGATCTCCTATTTTGAAACCAAAACTGGATCTTCGACTGATTAATCCCCAACTCCCGGCTCAATTCAATTCTCCACTTCTTTTTCATGTAATGGCTTTTACTGAAGAGGGTTTCCAACATTTGGGTTTCCTCTTGAGAGTATTGGTGAGGACGTCTTCTTTTCCCGAGTTGAGCATCGTGGATGTCGTTGTCGTCGTCGCCGTGATTTTGATTTCCGTTGCCGGAAGTGTTGGGCTCCATGGTTTTGGCGTTAGGCTTGATCTTGGAATCTTCGAGATCCCTCTGTGGTTCAATTTTTGAGATTTTTGAGTCAGTCGCCTCTAGCAGCTGACAGTAACCTCTTAAATATGTTGGATTGAGAAATGTTTGATTGGTTCTTGCCCACTCAGAGTTCTCCACTCTCTCATGTATGCTCACTCCCTATAAAGTTTTCTTCGAGTGACTTTGCATGTTCAGGAGACGCTCTTCAAGCATCATTAGGCAAACGTTCCCCCTCAAGACCTTGAATTTCTCGCTTAGCTTTTCAACGTGATGGGACTGCCAAATCCTGTTAGGGCTCTCTTCGATAGTTGTGCTTACCTCCCACCTAACTCTAATAATGGTGATCCCGACAAATCTTTTACATCTTTTAATTGATGAGCCGGAAATCGCGGACCGAAACGAATCCAATGGTTCTCGTGAGGGGACCTCCTGCTTTACCCCCTAACTGGGCTCCACCAGCATTATTACTGAGACCCTTCATCATCCTCGAGTTGCTATAAAATGAGGAATTAACGTATGGCAGGTTAGCGTTCTCGCATAATCAGCTTCTTCCTTCTAATCCCTCTATTAGACTCGTCTTATTCTCAAGCCAACCCAACGCAAATGGCCTCCTCTCCCGTACTTACTTTTTCAACTAATGTCTTGGCCCAGTGGGAAAAGCTTTATAACCTACTGGGTCGCGGTTACGCGCACATAACCGATCATTCTGCAACCGAGGATGCAATCTGTGTCCTGCTCGAGGACCTTGATACCACTTCTCTCGAAGGTACTACACTGGGGAGGGAATATAGAATTTTCCCGACTCTCTTTGCACACTCCTTAGAGGCCTATCGTGTTGCTAATCGGGAGGTTCTCGTGGCTCGCGTCTTGCGGGCTCGTTATGAGGATCGATCTGATCATTTGGTGCTGACCAACTATCTGGTTGACAGTTACAAAAAGGCCGTCGAGTTTGCTAATGAGCGGGTCGCGACGTTGCTTCGCGAGAGGAGAAATCTGGTGGATCAATTGGCCATATCCCTGACCACCGGCGAGCATGACCGCCGCAATGTCCTGTTGAGGCTTCAGAGCGACTGGCAGGAAGAACGGCTCGACAAGATAACCGCGGACATAGCTCGCGGGAATGGACTGGTTCGGGACCTGGAAATAGTCACCGAAGAACACGAGGCCAAGGTCTCCGAAGTTAAGGGAGAATGCAGAAGTCTTCTCCTCAGGCTTGCCGACCATGACATGCGGAGTTGGGAGTATAAGCAGAGCATTAATAACATGGAGGGTCAGTTGGGATCCTTTGTGTCGTTAATTAGGGATCACTTTGGCTTTACTTTTCCACCCCGAATTGTATGACCTGCTTCTGAAAACCCTCCGCTGAGCAAAATAAATGAAAGTTCTCGTGTGTGTGTTTTAACTTCTGCATGGTTCCTTTCTTCGAGCATTCGAACATCTTCAACTTGGGTGAGCCGAACCATAATATCAATAAGTCGAGCAAATATGTCCTGATTTTATAACTCGCTCATGATCAGATGAAAGAGTAGCCTCAGACTTATCCAGGAAAAGATTTCTCTCTATTACCTATTTTTTACCTGCAAATGAAAAGACAGAATCAGAAGGAATAATTTGAAAAAGAAAGCGAAAACCCCTTTCAATCTTATGCTTACCCATGATTAATAAGGACAAGAACTTTTACAAGGGTTTTAATCTTGCGCGAAAAGTTTTTATCAATATTCCTCGAAAGAAAGCATACTATTGAAAGGAATGTAATTCACAATAATCGCTTTTGATCAATTTCGAGAGGAACGAATTACTCAAAAGTGCGAGGCATAATAACGTGTTTTAAATTTAATTGAAGATACGGCATCCAAATCAAGGCCGTTTTGTTAAGAACGAGAGTAATTTGGACATCTATCTCGTCATTAAATTCAAAACAACGCCGATATTCTCGATCAATTATCGTGGATTACCAGCGACGTAAAACATGCACGAAACAATTCAAGTGTATAATTCCTTCTAGAGAAATTGAGATTGGACTACTCTATACGACCAAAAGGTCGTGTAAGACTTCCAATTTTAATTTCCTCTAAAGGAATTATAAACTTGACTTGGGAGTATCCGGATGATTAGAGAAAATGCCACTATCACATTCCCGTGACCCGTCAAAAGAAATACAACCAAGTTCCATCTAAGTGTATACACCAATAGATCCCTAATACAATCACTCTAAGGGGTGGGATAGAGAAAACCTTGATAAAAATAAACCCTATACAAGAGGACTAGTAATGGAAAATAAAACAAAGGAATGTGATCCTAACGTTTAAGGATGCCCCAAGTTCGATCTGTGACTTCCGGATCACTTGCCCCAACTCGTCATCTTCATTGGACGATATCTCAATAAGGTCCATAGTAGGCTCTTTTGTTGCTCACTCGGTGTTCGCCATGGGATATTATCATCCTCGTCTTCTATCAAAGACGTTTGGGAAAAACACACACGTCTATCCTTGAAATGGCATTTAATCTAATCACCAGAATGCAATGAATGAAATGCCTATATTTATATGAACTGTAATAGATTTGAGGGATAGAGAGTCTTACCAACCAAACTCGTCGACATATGTGCGGTTTTAGGTGTACCAACCGCTCAAAGACATGCGCATGAGACAAGTGATGGTGAACTTCTAAAAATCAGAGGGTTTGGCACCTAAGGTTAAGGTTCCCACCTCGAGTTCTGGAAAGAGCCGATTCCATTGCACAGCTATCGTTGCATTGTGACTCGATCCATAGTTCGAAGCGAGCGGAATTGAAAAGTGGATTACCCCGTGTCTTTCCTCACGGAGATTCCATTTTCAATCCCTTCTATTGTTTTCCTAAAGAGGGCGCCTGAGATTTTAGGCGCGGTTGTGTGTGTCCATGTGTCGTGATCACCACAATGCGAGTCATGCACAACAGTTTATCAATCGGCGCTTCAAATCATCCATACAACATACATTCCTACGCCAACCTGCATAAGACAATGTTAATCACAGACTACCCCCCTTATCACTCCAATCTGCAAAAACATATAACACCTATCATGAGCGGACTTACCTCACCTTCAAGAGCGCCTGCATGGTTAGAAAAATCACTCAGCGTTTTAATTACGGCCTAAGTCCACTTGAGGTCTAGAACCATTGGTTCTAGAACAAAGGTCCCCAGCGGAGTCGCCAGCTGTCGCGACCCGTCCGAAGGCGGACGCGGCTAATGGATTACCGATCGCGGGTCTTGGATCGGCGCGGGCCCTCCCAGGCCCATACCAAATCACGGCGGGAGTACTCTTCGACGATGAGAGTCGATCGCTTTCGACCTTCAGTGTGGTCGTGGTGGCATGTGCAAATTGTGCATGCATTTGGAGTCGCCACCGGTCTTTCTTGGAGGGTAGACCGGAAACCTTACTGACCGATTGGGAGAGATCGATCAGTTCTGCTGAACCAGAGATTTTGGGTTCGGGGACTTGGTTACGCTGGTGTCATTACCAACGCCCTTTCGGTACCTAACGCGAGTGATGTTCCTAGCTAAGAGTTCATGCATGCGCAAGTTCGGGTGAGGTAGGTTTAATTCAGGGTTTCATGCAGATTGGAAGACTATTCCTATCAATCACAATCAATTTAAATGAAAGCGCAATCAAGTGCATAAGTAAATCACATCAATGCACGTCAATTCACATTACATGGCCTCCTAGTATAGCCATAAGGGCTTATGGAAGATGCGATTTCGGACCGGGGATAGAATGGGGAATTTGGAGGCGATTTAGCCCGAAGGGCAAAATCGTCAATTTTTGGAAGACTTGGATACCGAATTACCCAAAATATTCCATGACCAGTTGATTGTGGCCATTTCCCATTTTTGAGAATTTTTTTTTGAGTTTCTTGATTTTTCTTCAATTTTTGGGAGACGATTCGCCCAAAGGGCGAAATCGTCATTTTTAAGAAGGATCGGGTTCAAAACACCCGGGATGAGCCTTGGCCAGTTGATTGTGGCCATTTCCTATTTTTTTGGGATTTTTCTAGAATTTTTAGAATTTTTTTGGAAGACGGTTTGCCGGAAGGGCAAAACCGTCATTTTTGAAAAGACCGAGGTCCGAAAGACCCGAAACGGGTTGTGGCCAGTTGAATATCGCCATTTCCTATTTTCTGGAATTTTTTAGAATTTTTCCGAATTTTTCCCGATTTTTTTAGTTTTTTATGATTTTCCATTTTTTATTGGATTTTTTGATTTTTTATTATTATTTTTTTTAATTATTAAAAGTAATAACATATATATATATATAAATTATCCGGCCGGGTCGGATGACCCGGCCCACGCCCAGGCCCGCGACCCATGAACCGGCCCACCCCCGTCCATGACAAAACGACGCCGTTTCGTTCAAAGGAAACGAACGTCCCAGATGGCGACACATGGCAAAGCCACGGCCGTCCGATCTGGGCTTTGATTAAACCGGCCAGGACCCACCAACGCTGACGTGGCCGCTGACGTGGCATGCCACGTCAGCGTTGACCGGTCAATGGACGACCAGGCCCGCCGGAGAAGACGATCGGCGCCGGCGACCCTTCGCCGGCGCCTCGTCGGAACGCCATAACTTGGCCCACAAAACTCCAAATTACATGAAACCAACGGCATTAGACTCGTATGGATCTCCTCTACAACATACCCGAAGCTCGACATAGCAGAATTTCGTTTGACCCACCTGTGACTCCGGCCGAGACTCATTCTCCGGCGAGAGATCGCCCCGACCATTCTACACGTAACACATTTAATCTAAACTATCAGGGAACTTCTTGGGAGTCAGAGAGAGCTTACCCGATCGTCATGAAGCTTCGTCTTGGCCCGAGACGAGCCGCGGAGCTCGAAGTGGTTCGGAAGGAGTTGGGGGGTCGGCCGAGAGATTTGCTCGATGAAAACGCATGAAACGAAAAACAAAAATGAGCACGGGGGTGGAAGAAACAAATTGCAACAAACGGCACAGCAAATGGAGGTCTTGAACTCGAGTTGCCATTGGAGGCCGAGTGAGAGCTCGATGGTGAGTCTCACCGTTTTCTGAGGTCCGGGTCCGGTTGGATGGGTTTAACAGCTTCCTCGGAGCTCAGGGAAGTCGAAGATGACTATCGCCAGCTTCGGTTTTCGTCGAGGATGATCAGACGAGCCTTCGACATTTTGGTGACGTCGGGCTTCCATCGCCCACCCTCTCTGTTCTAGGCCGCTGCCACTACGAACCTGGTTCACGAGCACCTTGAAGACCACCGAGGCTTCAGTCACACTTCTGCTCAGTTGAGCCGCAAAAGGAGAGCATCCCACCTTCCCGGTCTTAGTTCTCTCCGGTCGTGCTTGGCCCGGTGCTGGTCATGTCCGCCGCTGCAACACCATTGGCCGTTTGCCGGACCACGATCGTCAGCGAACGGCCTCTCGTCACCACGACTCTCCGTGGCGCTCGAAAACTGATCGCGGAGAGCTGTGGGTAAAGAGTTTGGGAACTCGGACCAAAAAATCCTCTATACTCACAGGTTCTCCATGCCCAAATACGAGCGTCGTCCCTCTTCTTAGCTCTCTGCATGTTCGACCCCTCCTGTCCTCTCTTTTCCTTTTTTTTCTATATCCTCCGCTTGTTGGCCGACCACCTTTCAGTGGACGACCACCTGCCCCGCTCTCGCCGAAAGAGCGTCTTCAGAAAAGCAAGACTCAGGAAGGCCACCCCCAGCTGCGTTTTTTTTATTTTGTACGTTTGTCCCGCGCGGGTCTGCAACTAAGTTGCAGACCCGGTTCGGACCGGGTCGGGTCGGGTCTGACCCGACCGGCCCGGTTCAACTCTCCACCCCCAATTTAGCCCCGTATCGACCTCTTTTCATGAAATTAACATCAAAATCGGACTCCTTGACACGTTTTCTATCAAATATGGGTATTTTCGTAAATCAATTGATTGAAATTTAGTGAAAACCCCAAATTGTCCCTAGGATCCGAAAATGATTTTTGCTCAATCGAGGGACTAAATGACCAAATTAGTCAAAATTGAATCCACCAATTGATTCCTCATGATGGAAACTATCGGGTAGAGATGTTTAATTTTAATGGGTATGCCCGTATGAAATTTAATTTCAAAAATCGTGAAACCGGGGACTAAATTGAAAGAAAAAAATGCAATTAACCCCTTTTGTTTAAAATTGATCAAATTGGAGGACAAATTGACCTAATTGCACTTCAAGACCTTAGAATTCAATGTCATAGCTTATAAAAAGTGGAAATTGAAAATTAAAAGACTCGAAAAGGAATTTTTGGGCTCGGTTCGGGTTTATGTTTGTGAAGGAACATAGTGACCTGAGCCGAATTTTTGAGATTTAAAGTGACACACTTGAAGAGGAAATTAAAACAAAATTATCGAATATTTTTGGGTATTTTTCTGACCACGAATGGTATTTTTCTGATTTTTTGGGTATTTTTATAATTAATATTAAAAATACCGAAAAATATGTTTTGTTCAAAATTGGTTCCTAAGGCTAAACCAAGGCTTCCAAAGTTGATTTTGTGATTTTATGACCTTTTTTGATATTTTTAATTAATTTTAAAGAATAAAAATCACAATAATAAATGGTAAAAAATCAGGTGTCAACAATTATGAAGAGGCTTTTTCTCATGTGGTGAGACTTACCTTAATTCACCTTATTCTGGAAATAGTGATTAGTATGGATTTTGAATTCTAATGGATGTAAAGACTGTGATTTTCAATGGAGAATTAAAAGAAGAAATTTACATAAAACAACACGGTGGGTTCGTTATACAAGGCCAAGAACAAGAAGCATGTCAACTTTTGAGATCGATAAATAGCCTTAAGCAATCTTCCAGACAATGATATATGTTTTCTTATAATGCCATAGTGGCTTATGACTTTGTAATGATTGATGAAAATCATTGCGTATATATCAAAAGATCCAAAGATCAATTTGTGATCTTATCATTATATATTGATGGTATGCTAATTGTTAGGAGCAATATAGAGTTTGTTTATATAGTCAAGAATTGGTTATGATCCAATTTTGAGATAAAAGATATGGGTGAATCTGCATATATTATTGGAGTTAAAATTTCAAGATATTTTTCAAAGAGACCGCAATCTCTTTCACAAGAGACTTACATAGATAAAATCCTTGAATGATTTTGTATGCAAGACAATAAATCTAAAGATACTCCCATTGTAAGAGGTGAAGGTCTGAGCGGTAAAATGTGTCCTGAGACTCTACAAATAAATAAAGAAATGGAAAGTGTTTTATTTCCTAGTGTTGTGGGAAGCTAAATGTATATTATGGGTGTACAAGACCCGATATTTATTGTGTATTTGGAATGGTGAGTAGATACCGATCCAATCTAGCTCAAGCACTTTAGACTGGAGTTTATAGAATCCTAAGGTATATGAATGGTGCTGCTGATTATTCATTGAGTAATTAAGGTAGAGATCTGCGTCTTAAAGGCAATATTGATGTTGACTGAGAAGGAGGTTTAGATGAGAGAAATTTCACCTTTGAATTTGTGTTCTTACTTAACAATGACGACATATCATGGATTAGTAAGAAGAAAACGTGTATAGTTGTATCCACGATGGAAGCTGATCTTGTGGTGTTATCAACAGCAACACAAGAGGGTGCTTGGCTTAAGAGATGTTTGGATCAATGAGGTGCTGCTAAAGATGCCACAGGTTCAATTATTGAATAATTGTAATAGTCAAGTGGCAAAAGCTTACACTAAGGATCCACTGCAAGACCAAAAATATAAACACGAAATATAATTATGTGAAAGACATGATTGTACGAAAAGATGTGTACATACAATACATATCTATACATAGTATGAAAACAGAATCTATGCAAAGTTAATTCCTAGAGATGTTTTTCTTGGTCATGTATTGACAAAGGGATTAGTTCCCTATATTGAAATCTCTAAAAGTGCGTAGAAATTGGATTAGTTCCCTATATATATATATATATATATATATATATATATATATATATCTCCCAAAGTTCAAAGTTAATGATATTTATTGTCATTATTGATGCCTATAAGTTTGTATGACATTATGTATATTAATGCTTAGTGCATTCCTCTGAGAAGATATGTCGACCAGATGAGATATTAGCCTACATTGAAATCTCTGGAAGTGTGTAGAAGTTAGAGTACTAGATATATATTTTCCAAAGTTCAAAGTTAATGATATTTATTATCATTATTGATGCCTATAAGTTTGTATGACATTTCGCATATCAATGCTTAGTGCATTACTTTGAAAAGATATGTCGGACAAATGATATATTAGTCCACTCACACTGGTAATCGCCTCTATTTACTGTGTGATAAATAGAGATGAAACAATTTTAAGCTCATTATATAAGTGATAATTGAGAGCTCGAGCTTAAAATATAAATGTCGCCTTAACAGAGTGTTGAGATGAGGCCATAATATTTATGATGTCTAAAAGTGAAATAGCCAACATATTCCATTTTATCTATCTTTAAGTGTCAGATGTGAGTTCTGATGGATTCTTTCAAAAAGAGTAGAATTGTAAACTCAAGTTAGGCATTTTGTACGTCTGAACTATCATCTGTACGATATTAAGTGAAAAGATATACACTCCATGGAAAAAGATAAAATGCCGTAATACGTATTTCATATTACGTATGCATGAGATGACCAATAAGAGTTGGCGGAAGCTTTGATCTCAGCTTTCAAGCCGTGTGAGATTCTTGAGGACAAGAGTTCCTCAATTAAAGTCTACTCGTAACTTTTACTTATTCTCAATATTTCAATTCAATGTTGCTATCTTAGGATGTTGTCAATAGTCATGAGATTAATTCGATCTAATGGGATATCTCTAGAAAAGCGAGTTGAACTGAGATTGGGAGGTTTAAGGAAAGAGGAAGATCGGTTTATTTTGATATCACATTTTATCTTTGTATTCAGAAGTCAATCAATTATGATTATTTGAGTTTTAATAGTAATTGTGAATACAATCCATATGAAATGCTTAAAAAGATCGAGAGATATGATGTAAATGTGACTGATTGATCTAGAGTACTGCATATTGGAACTACTTTGAATTAATGTGCCAAATTTAAGTTTCTATATACTTCCAATAGATGTATGGCAATAAGGTCTCGTAGTATTCTGGTCGCATAGATTATTTGTTGATATGAACCTTGCAGAGAAGCGAGAGTTATGGATAGTCCATCACGAGCGAGCGAGAAATGTTGGGACGTATGAGGCATATGAGAGGACCGTGGTCCACCCATGTAGGTTGTCATAGCCATTTATCCTCTCTAATAACTGCCACTGTCGGTTATCTTATTTCAAACGTGGAATAAAAGAACGTAAGATGTTCAATCGGTCGTTGGTGGCTTGAGATATTCTTTTTATGAAAGAACACAAAACAACGATGACATTCTTGCGCCTCTCCTGAGCATCAATTGGACGAACGATCTCTCGAGGGACTGCAAGAGGAACATTTAATATGTGAAAACGAGGCATGTCCGCTCTATAATACACTTCTCTGATCAATGATTCAAGTAAGTTTATGGGCTTATTAATTTCGTGTAATTTTGCTGCATTGGTAATGGGATTGGTTTCCTTCATTTGTAATAAAAGCAAATTCCCACGTAAGTTCTTCATAGTTTGCTTCTATTGACCCCAAATTAGTTCAGCTGATCCTAAAATCGCCTTTAGTGTCCGTTTGTTTCGCGAAAAATTAATGATTCAGAAAACACTTCCTAAAAATAATTACTTGCATTGTTTCAAATAATTAGTCGATGAAAAAAATTTACACCATTGATAGTAATTTATGTTTTCATATACGATGAAAACATTTTTCGTTAAGCCATTTTTGTAAGTAATAGAAGAGATTATTTTTAGGACAATATTTTTCAAATTAGTTATCTCCGCGAAATGAACAGAACCTTAATTGCGTTAAAGTATGTTGTCCATGTCATTTGGTTCAAGTGTTTTTTAAACAAGTACAAATCGGCCCCACTTTCCCAAAGCTACAGGGGCCCGGGAGCCTGGATACTTGCGCGGAAAGCCCAATCCATTTGGGTCAATTATTGGGCGACCGGATGCTCGCGCGGATACCCAAAAGGTGTTACTGTAAATAATTAGCAGTTTAAATTGGTGATTAGGCTTGATTAATATAAGTAGGACACCCTCTTGCTTGGAATTAACTATTAAGACACACAAACACATTCAAGCAGATACTCACTCTAGCTCCTTGTAAACATCTTGCAATCAAATATCAGAGGGAGATAAACTTATGAGAGAGAGCTTTTTTGAAATACTCAAAGAGTGTATGGAGCGGCGGAAATCCTCCAACCTTTATAATCAAGCTTTCAACGGGTGGATTTGGCGTGATCTCCCAAAGGGGTGTGTGTGTGTGTGTGTTTATATATATATATATATATATATATATATATATATATATATATGGAGTAGTCATCATTTTGAAATTAAACTACTATTAAGAGCATGTTTGGTAACTTTCTGATTGTCTATTTTTCTGTTATTTTATTCTATGGAACAGAAAATGAACAGAAATCCAGTGAACTACCATTATTTTGAATTGGCAAAAATTAGATTCATCGATGAACTGTTTACGAAAAAAAATATCAAGTTACCTCATTGCGCATAACATTTTCAGTGCATTCCTAGATATTCCTCTAACATCTTACTTGATTCGTATAAAAGTATCTCGCCAATATGAGAGTTCACCAAGTGAGCTTTTGAGATAAGAGGGATAAAAATAAATAAGTTGATATAAGATCAATGATGAAGAAATAACTCTTCAGTTTTATACAAATATCATATAATGTATTTTTTTCCTCTTACCGTTAGTGAGATAATTGTGTACAGAGCATATAAAATGACATAGGACTATCTAAGAATGTACTTTTCTTTGATACACTAAAACAAAATATGCTTTATTATGGTGAATACATTAAATAGAAAAAGGGAATAAATACAAAGGACGAAGTGGGGCCATCACTTTAAATTGCAACCGAAAAATTGTGGGATGATTTGTATTTTTAGTGTAAATGTGGTGGATTTAATAATATAGGGGTGGAAATAGTGCCACTCATTTAGTTTAATTGTTTGAATGTCAAGGTGAACATCTTGGTGGTTTCGTTGCATTTAGTTGAGCATTATGGTGAAAGAAAGAGAAACATAAAACTCTTTATATTATCAAAAGCTAAAGTATACTACAAGTATCAAAACTTGTGTACGACGCTCATTGTAATGTCAAAACTTTCAAAACAATCACTTAAGTACCTATTTTTTTAAAACGATCATTTAAGTGCCCATTTAAAAAAAAATGCTCACTTCAATGCCAATTCTGATTTGAGTTGACGTGGCTCGTCGGAGTTGACACTAGAGTAAGTGTTTTTCAAAAAAAAAAAATTGGCACTTAGTGATCGTTGAAAAAAAATTGATACTTAAGTGATCATTTTTCAAAAAATTTGGTACTTAAGTTATCGTTTTGAAAGTTTTGGCATGAAAGTGACACAAATGTTGGCACTTGTAATGTATTTAAGCCCATTATCAAATGAAGAGTACACGAGTCTACGATAGGCTTTATAGGATGACTATCTAAAATAGCAGAACATCAATCGGGAACAATCAAAGGAAATGTATATGATCTCCTAAATATAGCTCTAACATCCCCTCAAACTCAATTTGAAAAAAGGTTAATTTGAGTAAAAAAAACAAAAGAGATTTGGAAAGTGCCCAGGCAGATGTGCCTTGGCAAAGACATTAACAATTTGGTCAGCAAATGAAGCAACAGATGAAGTAGAGACAAGTCAGAGAGTGCCATGAAGAACATGGTATAAGATAAAATGACAATTTACTTCAATATGTTTGGTGCGTCATGGAAAACATCATTATATTTTTATTTGGATAGAACTAGGGTTGATCGGTCCGGTTCAGTTCACAGGCAGTCCAATGGAAATGGTGGATGCTGAGCTCGTTTGCCAAGTCGAGGTCCAGCTAAGGAACAAGTCGGAAAGGATGACAACAAGAGGGTTGAGGTGAGAGGCGAACCACCAGGTGAGGAGGAGGCGAACCACCGAACGAGGGGTAGCTGGAGATGAAGGTGATGTTGCCGAAATTGGGGAAAGGAGGACAACCTCGAGTCCTCTCTCACTCTCAAAGCTACATCGGACGCTGAGATTTCAACTTCGAGTGCGCTTTTCTGAAGGACAATCGTCACTCCAGAAAAGCCCCCTTGTAAATATTTCGAAAAAATTGTTGAAAAAGACCTAAACCTATTGCACTTTTGTCAATTCAATCATAAACCTTTTAATTTGTCAACTAAGTCCTAAACATTTTACATTTTTGTCAATTTAGTCCTAAACTTTTTTTGTGTCAATTCAGTCCTAAATCTCTTGTATTTATGCCAATTTAGCTCATTCGTCCAACTTTGACTGGTCAACGCTGATGTAGGCGTCGGCCGATCTGATGGGGCAATTTTTAGTAATACTTTTACATTTTTACCTTTTTTTCCTTTTCTTTCTTTTTCTGGTTTATCTTCTTCCTTCATATCTTCATATCTTCCTCCTCCACCACGGTCTTGCCAGCCACTAGCATCGCAGTTGCTGAGCAAGCTCGGCCTCGCCCAATGACGATCAAGCGTCACCATTGCCCAGCTGGGCTCCTTTGCTTGCTTGGTTTTCAGCCATCACCCAACATTGAAGGTCTAGTTCCGGTTTTGGCTAAGGTTTAAGTACTAGAGAATAATTTTTAGTAGCCAGTGCTGAGTGATTTTGCCACCACCGAAAGTGTGGTGATGGCTGTAATTGGCCAATTGTGACATTCCGAATTTCGACGGCCGACGACGGCCAAGGATGAAGGTCGACGGCGATCCAAGAAGGCGTAGGTCAAAGCTTAGGAAGAGACGTGCAAGGAAGAAGAAGAACAATAAATAAGAAAAGAAATAAAAAATTTAATAAATATTGAAATAGTATGAAAATTGCCCCGTCAACACCGACAGGGCCCACGTTAGCGTCGGCCGACCAAAGTTGCGGAATGGATTGAATTGACACAAATGTAAAAGGTTTAGAACTAAATTGGCATAGAAAAGGTTTAGGACTGAATGGAAAAAATTAAATGGTTTAGAATTGAACTGATAAAAATTTAATGGGTTTAGGATTTTTTTTTTTTGGACAATTTTCCCTATCAATTTCCCAGCCCTCCTCTTCTCCTTATTCTAGGACCCCGATTCTTCTTATTAGTGTCTATCTAAGTTGCGCTGCGACGTCATTTGCATGGACAGGCCAAAAGAGGGTGCGGTTCCCCAAGGGCAAGAAGGTGAAGTCAAAGAGACGAAGACGAGGGCCTAACGATTTGAGGGGCCCTCGGCTGGCCGTGAGAGAGCGCGCGAGTCGCCGTAGTTAAATCACGGTCGAGCTCTTCAGTGACGATAGCAGGGGCATTGCTAGGCCTGTCAAACGGGTGGATCGGGTTGGGTTTGGGTCGGGTCTTAAATGGTCCGACCCAAATTGACCCATTAACCCGTTTATGCATAGTGCAAATTTCTTGACCCGTACCCGACCTGACTCATACCTAACCCATACCCGACCCAACCTATTTGATAAACGCTTCCATATTTTTAAAATTTTTAAATTTCTCTAAATTCAGTGAATTTAGTACATTTTTTTCAATTTTTTTAAATTTTTTTTAGATCTTTATAAAATATTTTTAGTTTTACTTTATTATTATTATTATATTATTATTATTTTTTCCTCCCCTCCTCCGTATATAACCTCCCTCCACTCGCAACCTTCTTCCTTCCTCCTGCCTCCTCCATTTGCAACCTGCCTCCTCCGTCTGCAACTCTGGCTGCACCTCCCTCCTTCGTCTACCGGTTGTAAGGCTTCGGTGACGGTGGGAATCCCGGCAACCTTTCGCATTCCGGCAAGCCCCGAACTCGCTCGAGGCTTGCAATTTCGAGGCTGGCCAGATCTCGGCTCGCAAGCTCGAGGCCAGATCCTGGCAAGCCTCGAGCTCGCCTGCGTAGGCCGAGCTTGGGCTCGCTTGAATCGGTTGAGCCTTGAGCTCCCCAACGAGTTTTGGGACTACCTTGGCGAAAGAGAGAGAACAGACCCTTCCTTGACGAGTTTTGGGACTTTTTTGACAACTAATCGGAAACAATCTTCGCAACCGTCGGCGAAGGTGGTGGGGCGGCGGTGAGTGAGATCTGTGCTGAATGAAGAATGAGGTGAAAAACTGAGGAAGAAGAAGATGTCGTGCGTGAGAATGACGTGAAACAAGGGAGCAAGTAAATGGGTTGTAAATGGGTTCTGATATGAACCCATTCAAGTCTAATTTATTTTAGCTCATCCATTTACAACCCATTTATGGTTGGTCTGCACATTTTAAATGACCCATTTATTAACCATGTCAATGAATATGGGTTAATAAATGGGTTTTAGACCCATTTGGACAGGTTTGGCATTGCCAATGACACCTCTTCTGCCGAACTAGCTTATGAGGTTGTCTTCCTTTCGCCAATTTCGAGCGGTGTTCTATATCCTTTGGGTTTCAATCTTGATATTATGTGGTGTAACTAATTGCTTGATCCGGTGATGAGTTTTAGTAGTGCCTGTAAATGGTCCGATCCGGGCGGTTTGATTCTCACTCTGGAATCGGGAATTGGACTGTCCATCACCTGTTCCAATTTTATGGAATCGGGAATCGAACCGGCGTCCTTGGGAGCCACCCAACATTGGCATGTCTGGTTTGAGCGGTTCTTGATTCGAGTGATTCCCATTACACACCCCCAAAGAGAACTTGAGTTTCGCAATGAACAAATGTTCCGCTATTGCAACACACTCACATATCTTCTAGTAACCATTGCAACCATAGTAACTTGGATGTTATATCAACAAGAGCACGATATTATTCTTTTGTACTGGAGTGAACGATAATGATCTCTTTCTTGTTACCCATAAAAAACTGAGTAGCCAAAAAAAAAAAAAAATCCTATAACATAGTGATGATCTTGAGATGTTAGCATCCAAGTCAGCACCTAAATAAACTGTCAACTCACAATTTTTATTTTTTTTTGTCAGAGTCAACTCCCAAGTTAGGATGAGCTGAAAAGTGAAGGCCAAGAAATAATATGCGCTTAACATATAATGGGTTTTGGACTGAATCGGTAATTTTTCCTAAATTTATCTCCCAAAAAAGAGGAGCTAGACAAAAGACGGGGAACAGTATAAGGATTCGGTGGGGCGTGTATTGACTTTGCTTTGCCAATCTGTCCCGGTAGTTTTATTTTAAACTACTTATGTTTGCAAAAGATGCACGCGGATTTTGATTCGTGTATGCATTTGTGTATTTATTATCGCAATCGTCTTAAAAAGTAATCATGCCAAAATGGTTCATGAAACTTATTTTTAATCCGTATGTGCTCGAGTTGTTATATAGATTAATTGTATTCATTGAATAGGTAGTAAATAGATTTACAACTTACTTAAACCCAAGTCACCTTTATGATTCTCTCTCACCTCACTCCATATCGCACTCACTCATTCCACACTTTTGCCTCAATTTGGATATGAATTTTCCTAGGATGAGTTAGATGTGTAATTGATTTAGGAATATATGTCGGGTACAATATGATTTGGGTCGGAAATGAGTCACTAGACTTGCATTGCAATAAAGAGGTATATTTGGATCGAACCATTTATAACCCGATCCACCCATTTGACGGTATGTTGAAAACTTGAAATTTACTATGTCATGCAACTTGGTAAATTGAAATTTGAAATTCGAAACACATCAAGCGTCGGGCTTGAAAATTAAATTGGTGGAGCCTTATGTCTTTTTTAAAAAATAGATTAGCTCCCAATTCGTCTCATCAGTCAATGTGGGATAAAGTTCTTGTGGGGTGTTCTCATTCGCAAGTCAAAAAAGTTTGACTTCTACAAGAGATACAAGTTTGAAAAGTGCGGCAATAGCATTACATCTTATCTTCACTTAAATATACTAGATTACCTCACCACCCATAGAGACTTAAAGAGCCGGCCTCACTAGTTTGAATATTAATTTCTTTTTGAGATCGCAATAAGTATGAAGAAAATAAGAAAGTGAAAAGCCAAAAAACACTTCAATATTTGTGTACGGGCACTCATTTGAGGTCTTTTTGGATCACTTAAGTATTAATTTTTTTTAAAAAAAAATGATTATTTAAGTATCAACTCCGATGAAGTCGTCGAAATTTCTTGCCGCTCGCCCTAAACTGATAGCTTTTTCTTCTTCGATTTAAATTAAAGTGATGATAGTGAAAAGAAAAGAAACAAGAAGCAAGTCAGGAGCGTTAAAGTGGTGATAGCAACTCGACGCAAGATCATAACTGCTCCTGAAACGAAAGCAACGCGTTTTACCATGGCCAGTAAATTTAGTTTTTAACTACACTTCTTATTAACACAACTTTCACGTCAGCAACAGTGAATAAGTTCTCCTGAGAATTGGCCACGGAGCGAGAGGTGAGTGGGATCTTCACCGTAAGAGAAAAAGGGGAACTCAGTCCCATCAGGCATCAACGCGCTGTCGTGCCCCACAATTTAAACATCTTTCTTTTTTTCCCCTTTTCTTGACGCTTTACACTTTGAAAAATATATATTATTATTCTCCTCTCAAAAGTTTAGTAATCGGGAAAAAAAAGTAGTCTAAGGTAAAAAAAAAAAAGAAAAATAAAATTAAGTGAAAAGGGCTGGCGTTAAAGACAGTCCCTTAAGAACAATCTTCACACTAAATACTCGGGTAATTATTCGACAGTAATTTCCTTGGCTCAGTGAGTGTTCAACTGTTCATCGTAATCTAAAAGGACCGATGTATAAAGAAAAGGAAGAAGATTCGGAGAAGATCATACTGAAATCAAAATCTCCACCACAGCTGCAAATTTGAACAGATATAATAATATCGGATCCGGATCCAAATCCAAGTCTAGAGTACCGCAAGGCTCCCCATCAACAAAACCGCACTCGCCAACAGACCCACATTGCCCCGACCCGCCGGAGCTCCGTTCTTGCTCGGCCCCGGAGCTGAGGAGGGGCTTACCGCCGTCGAGGCCAGCTCGAGCGTCCCCTTCGACGCCTTGTGCGCCACGTCCAGCGGGTGGATGCTCGGTTGGGTCCCGTTTACGGCGCCGCCGACCTGCCAGACCTGGTTCACGCTCGTCGCGTTCTCCGGCACCTTCACCGACGCGAAGATCCGCATCGTCCCGTTGGCATCGTCGGCGCTTAGGTCCCACACGTCGAACGAGAGCTTGGACTTGACGATGGAGTGGTAGCCGGAGATGTTGTAGGTGTAGGCGACGACGGAGCCGTTGATCCTGAGCGCCATCAGGGCCTGCGACCCGACCATGCCGGTGGCGACGGGGTTGATGGCCCAGGCGACCCAGGCGCCGCCGGTGGCCGGGGCGGCGACGTAGGCGACGGAGAGGGAGGAGTTGGAGGCGTTGTAGGTGTAGTGGAGGTAGGCGCCAAGCTGAGGGAGGTCGGAGCAGTTGGCGTAGAGCTTGTTGAACTTCTGGGAGGTGCAGGTGAGGGAGAGGGCCGGAGGGAGGAGGGAGAGGAGCGAGAGGGAGAGGAGGAGAGAGAGAGACGCCATTGTTGTTGCAGAGAGCGAGCTCAGAGACAGAGAAACAGAGAGATATTCCGTGCCTTCAGATGCGGAAGATGCTTATAAAGAGAACGTGTGGCCAGGGTGGACGGTGGAGCGAAGTAAGGGCCGGAGATTTTTCAGATTTAAGATTCGTAATGCAATATCGTAATTTAGGAAATAGTATCTTTCTGTATCTGGTTTGGGATGTGATCTCGATTACTAATGCCCGAATTTTGTTTATTTTATCATAACTCCAATTATCTGGAAAGCTTTGTTTTTGCATCGATTGGGCTTTTTTGGCCGTCACGTGGGTGGATCTTTTGATAAGCAAAAAGGATATGTGCAAACGTCATGCTACAACCAACTACACATCATGCGACACGTGCGTGAGATTGGTGAGAGTACAACACCATGTATGATTTGATTGTGTTAGGAATCGCATTAAAAAGAATGAATGATTGGCAATGGAAAAGCCAGAGAGATTTAATGTCAGTACAATAATTAGGTTTTAGAAGAACATAAAATTATATAAACAAAGGGCGAGAATGGATGTTCAGTGATTCTGTGCCGTAACTCTCCAAAGTGAGTGAGTGAGTGAGTTCCACACTGACGAAAGAATGCTCGGTCCGAATTATAATACCATTGCTCGTTTAGAGTGAAACCCAGTCACTGCATCGTGGCAAAGGCAAGGCTACGCCGAAGACTAACCAAGGCATTGATGATCAACTTGTGATCAAGAGACCCCAAAACCGCTTGGAAATTAACCGGACATCGAAAAGATCTAAGGGCACTTCTTGATAAATTCGTTTCACACTCTTGTTATGCACTTTAATTAAGCATACCAAACTCTGAACATCGAATATAGCGGACGACACTGAACAATCATATAAATTAATACTGGCACATCGACTATGATTATATATATTCAGAAAATCTAGTATAATTCACCCTTTTTTTATTTTGCCTTGATCTAAATTTCGTGACTCATACTTTGGCTTTCTCAATTCCAAGCACTTAAAAATTCACAATATACAACCGTTGGCACGTAGATTTTACAGATAATTTTTCATGATACTTTGAAATTTGGACAATGTTTTAATTTGTGACGTCTATTCTTAAATATGATCCCGAACATATTATATTACATTATAAAATTAGCAACGGGGGAAGCTATTCCTGGCCCGTCACGGGCTTTTCTTTTCCTGTTAGCTAAGGGCGACACTGCACACAACGCCGCGGGGAGAAGAACGAATCGCGAGACGCCACGTCATACGAAGCATCCGGCTATCGGTGACGTGTTGCTCTTGGATTGGTAGGGTTGGGGGTAGCGAGGTTCGGGCTAGCCATCTCGGGCTCTGGGCCCGCTGTTTCCATAGTTTGACTAAAGGAGTTCGGGGAGTCGGTCACGCAAGAGAATATGAAGGGAGGAGGGAGTGGGGTGTGGGATACGGTGACCGTGGGTTGCAGGTGGGGCGTTGCGTGCTACCGCGACAGGTGTCCTCCAAGCGCAGAGCGATGAAAGTCGGGGTCAACTTTGTGGAAAGTTTGCAACGTCGAGGGAAGCTCACCTAACTTTCTGGAAGCGGTCGAAGATTTTATGACTTTCTTTCTAAATTTCTTTATTATTAATAATGATAGTATCGTTACTATTATAATGGAATTATTCCATGGCGCACTGCACGTGACAGCAATTTCTCCGAATGCTCGGGGAGGAAAGTATGCTCCAAAGTCGGAAACTACTAATGCTGCTTACTGAACCGTGTCTGGCACGAGTCATTAGTCAAGACCATGCTCGTCTGGCTGAGGTATTATATTGTCCTTCCTTTTTTGGAAAAAATAAAATAAAATCATATGAATCATCTATTACAATCTTAAAAGAAATGCTCATTAATACACAAAGAAATACTCAAGTTTGCAAAATGTATTTACGTAGTTATTTCTCGAATACCATGTGGATGCTTAACAAGTGACTCGAGAGCAGTCGATAACAAGACTCCTTTATAATAAATCTCGTTTCAACGGGCCTTTCGAATTGTTCGCCCTGCGTTAGAACCGTATGGTACTTTACCGTTCGGGCAGTTCTACGGGGCAAGGTGCCGATTCAACCATCTCGATCCAATTGCCTCCGGAACTTCCTCCCATTTCCTTCTAGTTAGGAGCCTCTTTTAGTTTTCTGACACTGTGAAAGCGACCTTAAAGCAATTTCGTGAGAACATACATATGACCATTTCCGGGGATCACCACAATTTTTTTATTTCACCTCGGAGAACTTAATCAACGGTCCCAGTTATTGTTGCAGCTTTCGGAGCGGCTCGATGACTCCCACTTTCGAAGAAGGAGTGACGTCGAAGTTAGTTTCCTTATCTACGTCGCCATTAATGAGGTTTCTATTGCTTCCAGATGCAAGCCCATCCGCCGCTGTCTCCCGCCATTGTTGTTCACCTTGACGGTAACCGCATAACTTAAAGAAGCCCCACGTGCCTGCCATGAATGCTCATCTTTGGATTCCCTTCATTGTTTCTCTCGATCGAGTGAAGAAGACGATTGCGTATGCACGTGCGAACTCTTTTCGATATATCGACCCATGTAGCTGTTTGCCAAAAGAAAAGGGGAATATGGTCACACACGTTTTCTTTTAAGGGGGTTAGTTTCAAAGTCATTTCTTCGACGCTCGGATCGGGGGCTCTCGAATCAATCTTAAGAATGGTCGCTTCCGAGAGCTATTAGTATTGACCCTTTCTGAGTCTCCCTCGACACACGTGTCTCGTCTTCTCATGCATTTTCCTGAGGAACATTTTGTTCGATACTTTCGTACATGTATACTTTGAGCTCTCAAACATGGAGGTTATTCTTAATGTGTCCTTTGCAATAATGTCCGTGTACTCTATTTATTACGTCAGCCATCTAAGGAAACCACGAGAAATGGGAGCGCATCTCAAGTCCCAAAGAGAAAAGGAACTTTTCGAAAAAGCGTCACCCGTAGCGGGTAGCACGTTTCTTAGCTCGAATTGGTCCTTGCACACACGCATGGTCCCCAATGCCATTGCTTGTATCAAAAAGCAGATGAACTTATGGGACATTGATTTAAGAAAATTTAGGGTTTTGCTTCTAAGTTCTAACTCTTTCTAAAAAGTTCACTTTAAAGATGCCAACCATGCACTCCAAAAACACCCATGATGCTGGCGAGAATCAATATCCAGTTTCCCACAAAAAAGAAGTAGCAGGGAGATACTTCGTTTACATATTAACATAAAAAAATTAGGAAGTCTAACCCAAAAGTTCAAGTATATAAATACCATTTGCCAATCGAATTAGGAATGCCACATGAAATTTAATGGATGGGGTGGACCCACATGCATAATAAGCTAGTGCAGAACCTGATTTTTCATACAATGTTAGAAATGTCTCACACAAAAGTATAAGTTAAGAGGTGAAGGGAGAAGAGATGAATATAAACAACATACATGTCACAATCAAGCAAGGTGAGTTATTTCACGAAAGAAAATAAGTGCACGATCAATAGGTCATACAACATGGATCCTATTGAATTCTCACTTGTCCTCATCACATTTCCTCATAAAAAAGGATTAAAAATATTAGAAACTCCAACCCAAAAGTTCAAGCATATGCTCGGATTATGAATGACACATGAAATTTGATGTTCGAGGTGGATGCACATGCAAAACAAGCTAGTGCATAAACTTAATTTGGTATAATGTTAGAAAAGTCATGCCCAAAAGTTCAAGTTAAGAGGTAGAAAAAGATGGCTTGTATAAAAAGAGCACATATGTTCCATAAGAAAAGCGACATGGGATATTTAAATAAAGAAACTAAATGTATGTTTGTTGCGCGTCAAATTCCCTCGGTCGAGCCCGATTGATTTCTCAAGGTTCGGTCCAAAAGGGAAAAAGCCCAAGAGGGTTGATAACGCGGGAAATTGTTTATCAAACGTTAGCAGTTCGTTAAGTAAGAAGGGTTCCGGGCAAGTTTTAGATAGAGAGTGTCAAATGCATGATATGTATTAATAGAGATGGGTCTTTCGACAGCTTCGTACAAACTTTCGACAGACCTCATGGTGACGCTTCAATGAAACTTGTCGAATTATTTCAACGAGAACGTAACCAAGATACAACATCGGAATTGAATCAACGATGCCGAACCTTACTGTAGGACACGATGTCGGAACTCAATCTACGACACCGAACGTGTGAAAATGTAGGACACATCATCGGAATTTAATCAACTGTACTGAACGGGTGGATAAACCAATACAACACCAGAATTTAATCAATGGTACTAGATTGGGCGAGCAGACGTCGGAATTGAATCGACGACACTTAGCTCTGGATATGAAACACGTCGGAATTGAATCGACGATGGGAAGCTGAAAACTACAGCTAAGTTTAAGGACTAGTTGAAAGATAAAGACTGGTTTTGTTGTGTTGTGTGTGTCCTGTGTGGTGGATGACCCTGGATATTTATAGGCTTACTCTTGGTAACCGTCAAACGGTTACTGCAGTGGGCTCCAAGTACGTTCTCTTTACGGATAACTCCTTTGGCGGTTTCCTTGGCTCTTCGCGCTTTTTTCCTCTCAGCTTTTGGGGATTGCCGCCAATCCTTGCAACTGCCTCAATCGTGGCTCCTTTTGCGCGCCCTTTTCTCTTATTTTTTCGGGGAGAATACCGCCAAGACTCTCCTTGTCACGTGGCGTCCTCAAAGTCAACCCTCGTCTAGCTTTGGTAGAGCTGTCAGCAGGTGATCATAACCCTCGCTCGTGTTCGGCACGTGGTTCTTTGGGGTAACTTTCGAGTGTCAACAATGTTCAAAGAATTATACCCGCATGGATCCTATTGAATTCTCATGTTTCTTTAGCGCATTACCTTTTGGTCGTGCGAAATTCCGTTTCTAATTTGGTTCTTTCAAATGAGAAGCTTCGCAACTAACCATTATGTCATACTAGACCTGTCAAAATGGGTCTAAAACCCATTTATAAACTCACTTTTCATTAAATGGGTTATTAATGGGTTACTCTTATTTTTCTTGATAGCCATAAATGGATTTTATAATAAGAAGACAAAAATAGATGGGTCTTAATGGGTTTGATCTAAACCCATTCACGACCCATTTAATTCAATCTCTTCTTCTTCCCTCAATAGCCAAGAATCAGGGGCCGAGGCCGGGTCCGGGATCGGGGCAGGGGCTAGGGCCAGGGCCAGGGGCCAGGCTCGGCCTCGAGACCGAGGCCGGGCTTGAAGGATGGGGCTGGGGACCGGGAACGTGGCCAGGTCCGGGGAAAAGAGATGAGGGCCGGGGCCGGGGCTGGGCCGGGGACCGAGGCCGGGGCCGGGGACTGGAAACAGGGACCGAGGCTTTGTCCGAGCCCAGGGGCAAGGGTCGGGGCCGGGAACGGGGGATCGGGGCTAAGTCTGAGGCCGGGGCCCGGGTCGAGAGTGAGGCCGGGGCCCGAGCCTAGAGTTGGGCCAGGTCCGGGGCCGGGGCCGGGGTCTGGGGTCGGGACTGAGGCCAAGACAGGGACCGGGCCAAGGACTGGGGGCCGATGCCGGGGTCCGGGGCCAGGGTCGATGCCGAGGCTTGGTCTGGGCCCGAAGGCGGGGGCTGGGCCGGGGCAGGGATCAGGATCGGGACCAGGGCCGGGGCCGAGACCGAGGCTGTGTCCGGGATCGGGGCCGGGGCCAGGGTCGAGGCGGAGGTCCGAGAGCGGGGTCGGGTCCGAGGCCGGGGCCTAGCTAGGGATCGAGGCCGAGGGCCGGGGCCGAGGTCGGGGACTGGGGTCAGGTCCGCGATAGGAGTCGGCCCCGGGGCCGGGGCCAGGACCGGGTTCGAGGCCGGCCTGGCCGGGGTCCGAGGCCAGGAGCGAGGCAGGGTCCTGGTTCGGGGCCGAGGTCTGTGGCCAGCGACCGGGGCTGGGGACCGGGGTCTGGTCAGCGACAGGGACTGAGGCCGGGGCCGGGGCCAAGGCCGAGATCGGGGCGGTGACGATACCGAGGCTGGAGCAGGTATTGGCCGGCCATTGAGGCAGGCCCAGACCAGACCGGGGTCGGGGGGCCAAGGCCGAGGTAGTTACCAAGGCTGGGATATGCGACTGGGGGTTGGGTCCTGGGGGGGGGGGGGGACAGGGGCCGGTTCCTGGGGCCGAAATCGGTGGCGGGGACCGGGTTCGGGGCCGGATATGGAGTGACCCATATTCAATAAAAATGCCGATTTGTATTTCATTAAAATATTTCAGCAATATAATTTTATGAAACAATCATAAGAAATAAATTTTCATAGATTAAATTAAATATAGAAGTGTTTTCTTAAATGGGTTGGGTCGGATATGTGATGGGTATGGGTCGGGTTGGGTATGGGTCAATAAATTTGTATTGTGCATAAATGGGTCATAAACAAGTTAATGGGTCGATTTGGATCGGACCATTTATGACCTGACCCAACCCATCCATTTGACACTCCTATGTCATACTGATGAATTGCTTACGATGTCGAACGACCCTTGTTTTCTTTTGTTCTCATGGAGGTGGAGGTGGAAGTGGGGGTGGCTCGATCCACATTTTAAAGATATTTTTTGGAAAGCTTCTTGATGACAATGATATCTAAAGAAATAAACAAACTTGACCGCCATTTATGAACGCTTCATCAAAGGATTTTCGCACCGACGAAGCAGTAAATGACAAAGGAAACCAATTCCAAACACAAAACCCTAATTGCAGCGATGACCAAAAAGGCCAAAAGAGAGAAAGACAAAAATAGGATCCAATACCCTATCCTGCATCCTCCAAATGGACCAATGAAAAGCGTAACCCGATAAAGTCAGGGCTTGCCTCGTGAACAACGGAAAGAAGGGCGGGTAAAATTGGATTTGGCAGGGGATCATAGACGCGGTAAAATTACCCAAAATTCAAAATTTATCGTGTCAATTTCAATTCAACCGTAGAACTTTCAATTTTGTCCTTCATCTTTGTGCGGAATTTCAATATAATCATTCCGATCAATTTTTTTTGTCGGGAATCACGGATGTATGGTACAATCATGGCTGATAGTCCTAGGTAGCATGTCTTCATATCCACGATTTTCAGCAATATTTAGTCGAAAGAACTACATTAAAATTTTACAAAGTCTATGAACAAATGGGCAAAATTGACAAGTTTATAATTAAATTGATGTTTGTATAATGGGTTTTGGACTAATCGAACAATTCAAGACCTGCGGACTTCACCCAAGTCAAAGTTCTGACTTTAGCTACCAAAAAGATTTCCTTCTTTAGTTCACTTCCCCAAGATTTTGTCTCTCTTAATTATACTCGACCTTATTCATTTCAAAAACCCACATCTCCAATTCCCTCGTCGGTGCTGGAGAGTTCACATGTACACGTGGGGGCCATCCTAGTCTAAATGATAGAACTTGGACAAGAGAATTCTGATTATTTTTAGCAGCATTATCGGGTGGGATTGTTTGTCCTGTTCACAAAGACCAATTTGAAAAAGTTCCTATCGATTGCAATTTGAATCCAATTTTGTTTTTTTTTGGTCGAATTTTTGAATCCAATTTGATCGTGACGGCAACGGCGGAGGGATAATAGTAATGGGGAACTTGACTTTTCTGGAGAAGCGGATCAGACGGCAAAGTCGATTTAAAAAAAAAAAAAATCTTTCTTCCTTTGTTTATTCTGGTTAGGATGGAACTTGTATGTCCTAAGACAACGTTTTGGTCGGGTAAATCCAAGGAATGCAAAAAAGAAACTTCCCCCGTTCACATAAAACATTACACGGTTGATTCAAGTGGACGGAACTTGAAAGAGAGCGTGGGAATCGGAGCCGGTCCGGTTTTCGGCACGTTGAACCATCCTACCTTTGGATGCCGAGTCTTGACCGGTGAGCAAATTAACCAATCGTTTCATAGGTAAAACCAATCGCGTTTAGAAGGAACAGAAAGCATCCTTATATATTTATATTGGCCTTTTGACCATACTCAAAGAGTTGAATATATGTTTAGGTGGTCCGTGAGGGACCGCATTGCCTGTGGACTCGACCAATGAAGATGCACAAACTTGTGCATTCTTATTGCATTCTTCGCTCGAAAATGTTATATCCACTCGCCGTTATGGATGGGCGTGATGATATCTTGAAAGAAGTTGAGAAAAAACTTCTATTTTCTCTCGAATGCAATGTTCACCGCACGCACTCTTGTTGGGTCTAAAAGGCCGCAGGTACGTAAGGAGGGGCATGTGGGCCCGCGATTTGTTTGGAAGCCCTCTTAGGGCGCGTTTGTTTTGGGGAAAGTATTTTCAAGAAAAGTGTTTTTTGGACTTTCGTCTGTTTGGTTCGCGGAAAATGATTTGGTCAACGGAAAGTACTTTCTAGTCAACAAAGATTTTATTCATTAAAATAGGAAAGTGAATTCCTCAAAATAAAAAAGTGAAAACACTTTCCCAAATTTGAGTTTCTCACTTTCTTTGAAAACGGGATTGAGGCCGATCCCTAGGACCGATCCGGGAGCCAAGACCGGGACAAGGATCGGGGCCGGGGCCGGAGATCGAGGATTCATGCTTGGGTCGGGACTCAGGGCTGGGGACCAGGATCGTACCGGGGCCGGGGCCGGAGATCGAGGATTCATGCTTGGGTCGGGACTCAGGGCTGGGGACCAGGATCGTACCGGGACCAGGACTGAGATCGGGGCCTGGCCAGGTCAGTTCATGTCAGCTCTCTCGACCATCTGCCTCTCCTTAGTATCAATGACAATCCATTTGATGAGATTAAAATCGTTTTCCAAATGAGAACCAAACACTGAAAAATATTTTCGGTAACATATTACCAAACAAATGAAAACAAATCGTTTTTCGAGAAAATGGGTTTCAAGAAACCACTTTCCAGAAAACGAATTCCTGAAAACCATTTTCTTTGAAACAAACACACCCACATGAATGAAAATTGTCATAATGAACTGATTTTGGTATTCATGATCTCCTTTTTGTTCATAATTTGAGATGCAGCGTAGGGTTTTAATCTCTATTTGTTGCAATTCAGTGTTCAATGACGAGGTCGGAAATATGCTGCACCTAAGAATGGGCTTCACTAGTCCACCTGGTCCACCATTTACGCCCGTACGAGATATATCTGACTAGATCATCACTCTAGGCCGGGCCTTTAGCCACATCATGTTTCGCCGTTGGAGAAAATAATGTTGAAAACCAGATCATTAATTCCTTAGATAAAGGCTCCATCCAAAATGTATCTTTGTTCTACTTTTTAAAGAGTTTTCCATTTTCCTATAGTTTATCATTATATGTACTTATCCTATCTTTTTAAAAGCCATGTAAGACGACACTTTAGTTAATAATGACAGATTAACAGCCACATCGACTTTTTCTATGACTTGTTCTAAAAGAGAAAACCTATATAGTTGAGGGAGCACATTGTTAAAAAAAATAATATAGGGACAATATTGAACAAATTGACAAGGAATGGAAACTATCGGCGCCTTTATCCTCTTTAGTTCATAAATCAGAACATTTTGAATAAGATTTTGGTAAGCTAACTGCTATCTTTTTTTTTTGTCGAAAGCTAAACTACTATTTACAAGAAGGTGAATGTAGGCTTCTTTTTAAGAGTTATGACACAATAATATTGATTGTGTGAATACAAGATTCTAGACTGACGTCTTCAACGTTGTATACAGTCATCACTACAAAAAAACACGGATTTAACAACGAAAAACTTGCAACGAACTTTGTAACGAAAATCAAATTCGTCGCTAATTTGCGACAACATTAGGGACGAACAAATTTCATTGCTAATTTGCGACGAAATTACGGATTCGTTGCAAATGTCTGCAACGAAATCATTTTTTCGTTGCAAAAATTTGCAACGAATCCGTAATTCGTTGCAAATTGCAACGAAAAAGCAATTTCGTTGCTACTTTTGCAACGAATCAGAGTTCGTTGCAAATGTTTGCAACGAAAAAATGATTTCGTTGCAGACATTTGCAACGAATTGGATAGTTCGTTGCAAATGTTTGCAACGAAACAAAGTTTTCGTTGCAAACATTTGCAACGGATTAGTGTTCGTTGCAAATATTTGCAACGAATACCCACTTTCGTGGCAAATTTTGCACGGCTTGCTTCCTCTGATGCAACCCTCCTCCTTTACCTTGACTTGAAAAATAGGCTATGTGAACATACATACGCGAAGTTCTCACACTCCAGCTTCTGAGCTCTCTCCCCCAGGCTTCACTCTCT
Organism: Rhodomyrtus psidioides; assembly: GCA_021437785.1. Classification (NCBI taxonomy): domain Eukaryota; kingdom Viridiplantae; phylum Streptophyta; class Magnoliopsida; order Myrtales; family Myrtaceae; genus Rhodomyrtus; species Rhodomyrtus psidioides. The sequence continues at coordinate 1,773,362 of JAILYB010000015.1, read as the reverse complement.
CATTCCTTGAGTCACGAAAACCCACTTTAGTGGGTTGTATGGTATACTGAGGATGATGAAAATGTCGAATCTTTATGCTGATGGATTTATCGCATTTGGGAAATCAGAAAAAAATATTCGTCAAAAAAGTAAATGTTTAGAGTAGAATCAAGATAAAAATAGAAGTTAGAGATTTTTTATAAGATATTTTTTTTTAAAATATGATTATTATAAATGCTAAAGTTAGAATTTTTTTTAGTATTGGGCCTAAATATGAGGAGTGCATAGTTTGCATATTTATCGGACCAACAAGAAACGATTTGGGCACGAACAATTGAATAGCCGAATATACGTATCTGTCCGGAGGAAAGAAGTAAACAAAGGATCAATTAATAAGATTTTCCCATTATTACATTCATGCATAATGTTCCTATTATTACGTTCCTTGATTGTCCCGCCTTCATCCAATTTGCTTAGCAGATCGTCCGGGTTAGTAATCTTCTCGAACGGAATTTGATTTCAACATTGTGCTGCCAAAGTTGGATTATTTGACATTAATCTTGATTTGTTTTTAAGATGTTTTAAGCATTACCGATTGGGGTGTTTGTATCAAAATCAATGTAATCACTAATTTGTGCCGTAGAGGACCTTTTTTTTAGGAAGGCTAGGGTAATCTTAATTTACTCCGTAAGAAATCAAGTTATTTTTTGAATTAACTTAACTTTGTGATCTCTTGGATTTCGATGATATCTCGAGTATTGGACACGCCTCTTCTCTTTAATTCAGATAGCTTTTCCTAATTTGAAAATATGAAAAATGTCACGTCTTATTTTTATTTTTTATTTTTTTTGGGTAGGATTTCGCGCATAGGAATTATCTAAAGACTTTGGATATGTTAACAAGTTTAAATATGATTTAATGCAATCGCTAAGTCAGAAGGAGAAAAAAAAAGATGACGATGAATTTAGTCATACAAAATTTCTATTTTTTCATCCCCACGAAATAAATATTCGTCGCAAAATCTCGGGTCGTTACTTTTGCGACGAAAAATTACTCGTCGCAAATTTTCAACGAAAAATTATTCGTCGCAAATTTTCGACGAGAACAATGTTTCGTCGCAAGATCTCGCCTATTTTGTGACAAAAAATGTTTTCATCGCAAAACTTGTCACAATGAAAATTAATTATGTCGTCGCAAAATACTGTGGTGAGAACATTGTCGCCGGAACAGTTGCTTGCTTGTTTTGCAACGAAACATTTTTTTCGTTGCAAAAAAAAAAAAAGAATTAGGGCTTCTTCAGACGCGCCCCCGCCCCTCTTTTTTGCAACGAAAAAACGTGGTCGTTGCAAAATTTGCAACGAAAAAACTATTTCGTTGCAAAATTTGCAACGAAAGCACGTGGTCGTTGCAAATTTTGCAACGAAAAAATGTTTTCGTTGCAAAAAAAAAGAATTAGGGCTTCTTCAGACGCGCTCCCCGCCCCTCTTTTTGCAAACTCTCGTTCTCTCTCACGCCTCTCTCGCTGCCTCTCCCTTCACACCGGGCCCCTCGACTCCTCCTCCTCCTCTCGCTACGCACACTCGATCTGCAACTCTGGTTGCCGTCGTCTCCACTCTTCAGCCTGCGGCTTCGCTCGACAGTCCTTCTCTTCGCCGATGAGCCTCTCTCTCGCTCCTCCGAACAACAGTTAGATTGATCGAATCTTCCTTCTCATTTCTCTCTGGCCTCGAACATACCTCTCGGCTCTCGGTTCGCCTTCGTTCACAGCATTATCTGGTGCTTCCTCCCGCGATTTTGTTTCGAGGTTTGATCGATTCTTCCTTCTCATTTCTCTTATCTGCGATTTTTGTTGATTGTTTTCGATGGCACACAAGTCTCTGTCTGAGTGATCTGTGCTCGTCTAGGAACCCGATTTATCTGTGCCTTCGTCTCACGCGTGTGTGCGCCTTTCTCGACACCTCCAAAGGCTTCCCCATACACTATCTTGATCCATCGATCGATCTCTCGATCCCTCAGTCGCACTTGGTGAGTTTTTTTCTATGATGATTTGTGCGTCTTCGTTCTTTAAAGTTGGTCTCTGTTTGCCTCCTTCGCGATTGCTTCTTATTGGTCTCTGATCAAGTCTCTTGGCTGTAAATCTGGCCGATCCTATTTACGTGGTCCTCAGAGTATGCTAGAGTGTGAAATGGATAAAACATTGCCTTTATGGACGCCCACCATGGAAAGAAGTAAAACTTCAATTTTCATTCACTATTTTTCACCTTAGTTATTGCATCTTATTTGCTAACGCCCATGCTTGATTTTCTTTTAAGGTTTAGAGTAGATGTGATACTGTGATCTGTTTAAGGCTTAGCCTGAATCTTTATGCTTTTATAGGTCTTGAACAGAATATATCTTTTAATTGCAGGATAGATGACTTTGAGTTCACCCGTGAACGTGCAATATTTGATCTGCTGGACATTCCTCTCTATCTTGGTTGGATTGTCGATCCCCAGGTGCTTTATCATTTCAGTTTATGTGCTTTTGTGCCAATGCTTATCACTTGTTTATGAGTGAATTCTCAAGTAACTTGTGATGTTTGCTTCATCTGAATGGAAGTGTTAGTCCTGATTCGCTATCTAATATCGAGATTTTTTATGGTTACAATAATAACTTGGCTTTCATTATCAACTGTGGAAGTTGTCTGTCTTTTGAGGATTTTTACTTGGTCTATCAGTAGTCTCTGTCCAGGATGATGTATAACTTATTGATTTATTTGAAAGCCAACTTTATGGTTGGCTGCTGATTACATGAGGAAACAGCTGTGGTTTGCTTGATGATCAAATATGTTCTAGTCTCATTGCATTGCATTTATATCCTTCTTGTGTAGAAGTATTTTCTATGATCTTTCTCTATTTTGGTACTTAGTGCCTTGCATAGGCAGGCAGACCACTGTGGTTTGCTCGATGATCAGACTCATTGCATTGCATTTAAGTCCTTCTTGGGTAGAAGTATCGTGTATGATCTTGCTCTATTTTGGTACTTAGTGGCTTGCGTAAGCAGGCAAAAGAAGTGTGTACTTATTTTATTGGATTTAGTGATCTTTGTTGAAGTTTAAATCTAAAGTTTGAGTAAATTCCCACTAGTTTAAGTTCTTTGTACTCTCCCTCCTGTCAATTTATTCTAATGCTACCTACACGTTTGTATGTTTCTTTCTACATCTTTCTTAGGATCATGATACTGCAATTGCGATTGGATCCAAGTCATATAATGCCCTTATGGGTGAACTTGTTACATTAGAAACAAGAATGATGGATCAAGAACATAAGAAAGACAGTGGAGAAGACTGCGTTGATTTTGCAGCTGCAGCTACCGCAGCTCTTGGAGTGATTGGCAGAACTTGTCTGGGGGAAGTAGGTCCTCCATCCTTAAAGAAGGATGTGGCTAACCACATTCATCAGTCTAAACATGTAGAAACTGAGGAGGCTGCCTTTCAGGTGATTGACCTGAGAGATGCCGACACTTCGGTCCAGGTTGAAAAGACTTCAGTATTGTCTCATGTTAAACTGGATGGTGCTATGGACGAGAGTTCGGGTTATCTTTGCGAGTAAATGAAAAGGTAGAGATACCGACTTCTCCAGTTTATTCTGTTGAAGCAGCTGATCATCAGAGTGGATGTGATGCAGCGGGATTTTTTAGAGTCTCTATGCCAAATGTCGATTCAGATTCACCCAGTGGCAAATTGCAGCACGCAGATGTTGCTGAACCTTTGACGCCCAGTTTAGATGGTAGTGAACCCAATATGAGGGAGAGGAATGCATTTTATTTTGGATGTTGGCATAGCAGCCTGTGAAGATATGAAGGCGAGGTGGTTCTTGCCAAACAAGCTGACAAAGCAATCGTAGATGCCTATAATGTCAGTAGTAAGGAAGAAATGACCCCAAAACAGGGTAAAAGGTTTTGTAATCAACTGGATGTTCGGGGTAAGAAGCATGTTTTCATTGTCATTGATGTGAAGAGCTTTCCTCAGTTTGTTCTCATTTCATCCTTTTACCTGCTTGAAACTGAAGTTGTTTTACCGGTTTGTGGTTTTTCTTATCGGACAACAAAACTATTTGATTGTGTTAATAATTCATCGCAGACTTGCGACGACATGAAAGGTTAGTCGTTGCAATTTGCAACGAAAAGTTTATTCGTTGCAAATTTGCGACGAAGTATCGAATTTTTCGTTGCACAATTTGCGACGCCGAATTCGCAACGAATTTTTTTTCGTTGCAAATTTCGTTGCAAAATCGATTTGCAACGAATTTTGGATGATTTTTCGTTGCAAATTCCGTTGCTAAAAGGCTGTTTTTTTGTAGTGCATATACGGTAATAACATGTAAATGATTTCGCCTAAAAGAAAATCCACATATGTTACATGAAGTGTTGGCGAGGTAAACTTGCCATGATAATATTGAGGATGTTATCATGTAAACTGCTGACTAACAGACGGGGTCAACTAGGGTTTCTCCCCTACTGGAAAAACATTGCTGCCCAACCTCTCCTTTCTTCAGGGTCTTTTATGAGAGGAAGAGCGGGACCTCTCTCTTCTCTCTCCCCCTCCGCACCTCCCATTCTCTTGTATTCCCATATTTCTCTTTGTCTTCATCTTTTTAAAGTTTTTTTCGTTAATTTCGCGGGCGATCCCATCAACTTCTCCATGTGGAGAGTTTTCTTCGGTAATTTGAAGCATGAGCATTTCGAAAAAAATCTACTATTCCAGATTTGATCGCTCGCTCCGATTTCAGTACTCGCTCTTTATAGTCGAGCGCAAATCTTCTACTGCTTCTTTGGTCGGCTTATTCGAAAGTTTTTTTTTTGTTCAACTGATATATGTTTTGCAGGTCTTCTCTCCTAATCTAGAGTTAGATTTAGAATTGAATGCTCTTATATTTTGATCTAAAAATAGATCTGAAATTTGTAAGGCATCATCTGTGCTTTTTCAACCTGTTAGTGTTGTTATCGTCTTCTCTATATGGTGATGGTGCTAGGGACACTGAACTTAGGCGCACCACCTTTTGGCAAATTCATAGTCACTGAGAAAAATTTTGGTGTGTGCCCATCACTGATCTTGTTTCAAGATTTGGCGATAGACACCGATTGTGCTTTGATGTGTCTTTGTGGAATAAACGAGTCTCTAAGACTGTACCGAGTTGATTGATTTTTCAAATTTACTTACCTTGTTTGATTTGACAAGTTATGTAGTTCTCTTTGAATGGAATGAATTTTTTTTCGACATAATAATAATAATAATAATAATAATAATAATAACAACAACAACATTGAGGATCTATGTTTAAGTTGTAACAGTAGTATTCACCATAATAATCATGAGCTATTTTTGGCCAATATGTTTTTGTATTCTTTATTAAAGGAAAAATAAAGAATTCAATATCGAAAGAAGTTAAGAGAAAAACTTCTCTTTTCTCTCGAATGCAATGTTGGCCGCACGCACCTGTGTTGGATCTAAAAGGCCGAAGGTACATAAGGAGGGGCATGTGCGCCCGCGATTTGTTTGGAAGCCCTCTTAAATAAAGAGTTTAAGATCACATGGAATGTTATGATGAACTGATTTTGGTAATCGTGATCTCCTTTTTGTTCATAATTTGAGATGCAGCTTAGGGTTTTAATCCCTATTTGTCGCAATTCAGTGTTCAATGACGTAGTCGGATATACACTGCACCTAAGAATGGGCTTCACTAGTCCACCGGTCCACCACTTAGGCACGTACGAGATCTATCTGACTTGATCGTCCCTTTAGGCCGGGCCTTTAAGCATAGCTGTCGACCGTCTTGCACTCATCATGTTTCGTCGTTGGAGAAAATATTGTTAAAAACCAGATCATTAATTCCCTAGATAAAGGCTCTCCAAAATGTATCTTTGTTTTTACTTTTCAAAGATTTTCCATTTTCGTATAGTTTATCATTACGTGTATTTATTGTATCTCTTTAAAAGCCATGTAGGACGACACTCTAGCAAATAATGACAAATTAACGGCCATATCAACGTTTCCAATGACTTGTTCCACAAAAGAAAACTAATATAGTTGATTTGGTTTAAAAAAAATATAGGAACAATATTGAGCAAATTGAGATGGAATGGAAACTATCGGTGCCTTTATCCTCTTTAGTTCATGAATCAGAACATTTAGAAAAAGATTTTGGTATGATAACCACTATATATATTTTTTTTGGTTGAAAGCTAACTACTATTTAAAAGAAGGCAAATGCAGGCTTATTTTCATAGTTATGACATAATAATGTTTGTTATGTGAATATACAATCATGTAAGCATGTAAATGGTTTCGCCTAAAAGAAAACCCATATATGTTACATAAAATGTTGGCGAGATAAACTTGCCAAGTCATGATAAGATTGAAGATCAATGTTTAAGTTGCAATAGCTTTATTTACCATAATAATCATAGGTTATGTTTGTTGAAGGGTATTCACAATGGCACTGACTAGAATAACTTACAATCAAATGACAAGAACACAAAATTAAATTAGGCAGAAGCACCAACACTGAGTCGGTAGAAGCACAACACTGGATCGGCAGAAGCACATCACTGGATCGACAGAAGCACGAGCTCGATGGACAGCACATGAGCTGATATTAAATCAAAACTAAACACACTGAAATTACAAAGACAAATCTAAAAATGAAAATGACACAAATACCGAGGCCTGTCTATACAGTTTCCTTAAAACAGATTCGTCCCCTCCGTATGTGCTTTGAAGTTTCGTGAGCGTCTGTCTTCCAGGATACAACGGTATAACGGTTACAGAGGCAAGCACAGCACTCCGGAGCTTTCGGCGAACTTGACCAAACGCGAATACTATCAAAATCGATGCAGATGCAAAGAATAGAAAGAGATGAAAGTTTTTCTTTTCCGGAATTTATCTCTCTTCATTGAATGAGAGGTCATACATATACATATATATAAGGTCAGTGGGGGCATTTCGGAGACAAGAAATAACGGCTAAATAAATCTGCCGTTATAACTTTAATTATTTAACAGCAGACCATAACGGGTAGAACCATAATAGCAGAGCCGTTATGCTTCTGTTAACGGCAGAGCCATAAATGACAGAATCGTTATGCATTCAATTCTGTAACGGCAGAACCGTTACTTAGTCAATGCTATTAACAAGCCACTAAATAGCTCAACAGTTGTTACATAAAATTTGTAACGGTTTGAGTTGGAAAACTTAAAACGGAAGGCAAAATGGGCTTGTCGCGGGGCCCATTACCAGTCCTGCATTCGTGTACGCAGGTCGTGCGCTCGCGCCCAAGTTTCCACTTGTCGAGCCTTCGTTGGGGTTTGGGATTTGCACCCCCTGCGCGTGCGCGCAAGGCATAGCGCATGTAATATGAAAGTTACCACTCTAAAGGAGTGTAACTCTATATAAAGCACTCCAAAACCTTCCTCCTTTCCAATGTGGGACTAGTGCATTTTACTTCCCACTTCCAACTCAAGAGTGTTGTTTGAGAAATAATTTCTCATTCACTTTCCCATCAAAATATCTCAATTTTCCAACAATCCCCCACATGAATGAAAATTGTTTTAATTTTGACTCTGTGATAGTGTTCAACAAATGAAACATGCATAGGATAGGTAGGTATCACCCTTTGAACCTTCCCTTGTGAAAGTATATTTAATTTACCAGTTGTCCAGTAGACATGATGTCCTTGAACTGTCCTGCTTTCTTAGTAAGTAACCCATACACTTCACACAAGAATCATTTAAACGTTTGTTCAGTTCTCATGAGTGTGTTCGTTTTGGCCATGAACATCGTCCTGGTTTAGCGAGAGTTTCTAGAGAATTCAGCCCTCAATAATTCTCCTTTGAAGTGGCCCCACTTCTCTCTCACATAGGTGATTACTTAATCTTGAGTAATTGGTTTACTCTACTTAAGAATCATTAAAGCATAATTGCTATCATTTTCCTGATAAACCCCCACAATAATTGGTTTTTCTCCACATATGTGAGGGATATTAAATCACTGTTTCTTTTATAGGAATGGTTTGAGGGATAGACCCCCACAGTGATATCATTCAGTTCATATAATTAGGTTGTCCTTTTGAACCTAGATCTTGGGATTTCCAGTCAGCTAGGTTAGGTTTTCCTTTATATCAACTTTTCTGTAATGGGCTTCAGTCCCATTCCTATTGTTGACTTTTCAACTAACTCTCTATTTAACCCTTTGGTTAGCGGATCCGCAATATTATCATTTGACTTTACGTAGACAATAGAGATAATTCCAGTTGAGAGTAGTTGTCTAATGGTATTGTGTCTACGACGTATATGTCTAGACTTACCATTATACATGTTACTCTGTGTTCTTCCAATCGCAGATTGACTATCGCAATGTATACAGATTGGTGGCACAGGTTTTTTCCATTTTGGAATATCCTCTAGGAAATGGCGTAGCCATTCAGCCTCTTCACCACATTTATCCAAAGTTATAAACTCGAATTCCATTGTGGATCTGGCTATAACAGTTTGTTTACAGGATTTCCAAGATACAGCCACACCTGCCAGTGTGAAAATATATCCACTGGTAGATTTTGAGTCTTTTATATCATATATCCAGTTTGCATCACTGTATCCTTCTAATACAGATGGATACCTGGTATAGTGCAGGCCATGATTCCGAGTATACCGTAGGTACCTGAGTACTCTCACTATTGCTTTCCAATGGTCAGCACTCGGATTGCTCGTATATCTACTCAATCTACTAACCGTATAGGCAATGTCTGGTCTAGTAAAACTCATTAAGTACATTAGACTTTCAATAATTCTGGAGTATTCTACTTGAGTAATACCCTCTCCTCTATTCTTAGATAGATGAAGACTATTGTCTAATGGTGTTCTAGCAATACCAGAATCATTCTTGCTGAATTTTTCAAGAATCTTGTCCACATAGTGTGACTGGTTTAAAACTAAACCTTCTGACGTTCTTGTGATCTTAATCCCTAAAATCACATCAGCAAATCCCATATCTTTCATGTCAAATCTTGAATTCAATATATTCTTGGTAGATTTGATCATTTTGTCATCACTACCAACAATGAGTATGTCATCTACATACAGACATAGAATGACATATCCATTCTCTGTCTCTTTAATGTAGACACATTTATCACATTCATTGATTTTAAAACCATTGGTAATGATTGCATTATCAAACTTTTCATGCCAGTGCTTTGGCGCTTGTTTTAGACCATACAATGATTTTACCAATTTACAGACTTTCATTTCTTATCCTGAAACTACAAAACCTTCAGGTTGTTCCATATAGATTTCTTCATCCAAATCACCATTTAGGAAAGCTGTTTTTACATCCATTTGATGTACTTCTAGATTTCGCAATGCTGCAATTGCAAGTATCATCCTAATGGAGTTTATTTTCATCACAGGAGAATAAGTATCAAAGCAATCTAAGCCTTCTCGTTGTCTGTATCCTTTGATTACAAGTCTGGCTTTATACTTATCAATGGAGCCATCTGCTTTCATTTTCCTTTTAAAGATCCATTTGGACCCTAAAGGTTTACAACCAGCAGGAAAATCCACTAGCTCCCAAGTATGATTCTGCAAAATAGAACCAACTTCACTTTTTATTGCCTCTTTCCATAGAGGTCCCTTAGAAGAACTCACAGCTTCTATATAAGTTAGTGGTTCTTTTTCTAACAAATAAGTTAGAAAATCATTTCCAAATGATTTTTTCACTCTTGCTCTTTTGCTACGTCTTAGTTCATGATCTGAATCACGACTTTCATCATTCATAGTTTCATTCGTTCGTTTAGACGAACTTGAACCATCATTGGATTTATAAGGAAATACATCTTCAAAGAATGAAGCATTCCTAGACTCCATGATCGTATTCTTGTGTATAGCTGGAATCTTAGATTCATGCACAAGAAATCGATATGCATTACTGTTATGTGCATAGCCTATAAAGATACAGTCCACCATTTAAGGATCTATCTTAGTTTTCTTTGGTGTTGGAACAATTACTTTAGCAAGGCACCCCTACACTCGTAAGCAATTGTAGGATGGTCTCTTACCTTTCTATAGCTCGTAAGGGGTTTTATCCTCTTTCTTTCGAGGTACCTTATTTAAAAGATAATTGCTTGACAAAATAGCTTCACCCCACATATTTTGAGGGAAGCCTGAACTTAGTAACATTGCGTTCATAATTTCTTTCAATGTGAGATTTTTACGTTCAGCAACACCATTTGATTGAGGTGAATAGGCCGCAGTTACCTCATGTATAATTCCGTGTTGTGCACAGAATTCACCAATTGGTACTTCATACTCACCGCCTCTATCACTTCTCAATCTCTTGATTTTCTTATCAAGTTGATTTTCAACTTCATTCTTATAGAGAATAAATTTCTCTAAAGCTTCATCTTTGCTTTTAAGCAAATATACATAGCAGTATTTAGTGCTATTATCGATAAAGGCAATAAAATATTTATTACCACCTCTTGCTTGTACGAATTTCAAATCACAAACATCATTATGAATCAATTCAAGAGGTACGGTACTTCTGTCAATTGATTGAAACGATGATTTCGTTAATTTTGTCTTAACACAAATTTCACATTTATGTTTTGAATCAATTTAGAATGAGGGTATATGGTCCAAGTTAATTAATCTACACAATGTATCATAATTAACATGTCCGAGTCTACCATGCCATAAATTGGAGGACTCAAGCAAATAAACGGAAGGCTTATTATCTTTATTGATAATTGTCATAACATTGAGCTTAAAAAGCCCATTAGTTACATATCCCTTCCCCACATATATTCCAAATTTAGACAAAATAACTTTATCTGACTCGAACACCATGCGAAATCCATGCTTGTTCAACAGTGATCCGGAGACCAGATTCTTTCGAATTTTCGGCACATACAAGACATTATTCAGAGTCAGCTCTTCCCTAGAAGTCATCTTCAGAAGCACCTTCCCTTGGCCTTCAACCGCAGAAGAGGTAGAGTTTCCCATGAACACTTTCTCCCCATCAATTGGTTCGAAAGTTGTGAACAGGTCCTTATTGGAGCACACGTGCCTAGTTGCCCCTGTGTCAATCCACCATTCCTTTGGATTGGACCCAATTAAGTTTACTTCAGAAATCATTGCAGAAAGGTTTATGTCTGACATGTCTTTTGTAATGTCATTCACCATATTTGTCTCATAATTCTTCCTCTTTGGAAGTCTGCAATCCACATATCTATGACCCGTCTTGTCATAGTTGAAGCATTTTCCTAGAAACTTGTTCTTGAAAACTCCTCCTTTTGGTCCCAACTTCGCCTTGGCGACCTTCTTATTCTTGTGGCCATGCTTATGCTCCACAACATTTGCCTTAGCTGTAGCAGGATTGAATCCTTTCTGTTCAGGGCTTCTGTTGTCTTCTTTGATTCGAAGTCTAACAATCAGCTCCTCCAGGTTCATTTCCTTTCGCTTGTGCTTAAGGTAATTCTTAAAATCCTTCCACCCAGGAGGTAGCTTCTCAATAATCGCAGCCACTTGGAAGGTTTCACTCAAGTTCATTCCTTCAGCCTGAATCTCATGCAAGATCACCTGAATCTCTTGCACTTGACTGATTGCAGCCTTAGAATCCACCGTCTTATAATCAAGGAATCGACCGACAACAAATTTCTTTGCTCCGGCATCCTCTGTTTTATATTTTCGGTCTAAGGATTCTCATAACTCCTTTGCCGTTTTTATTGCACAATAAACATTGTACAATGAGTCATGTAGTCCATTCATGACATAATTTCTACATAGGAAGTTAGAATGTTTCCAAGCCTCAACAGCATTGAAGGCTTGCTTATCAGTTTCTCCATCGGATACCTTAGACGGTTCCTCAATCAAGAATCTTGCAAGATTCAGTGTTGTTAAATAAAACAATATCTTCTGCTGCCACCTTTTAAAGTTCGATCCGTTGAATTTTTCAGGTTTCTCACCATGGTGGAAAGAAGGCGCAGCAGAAGCAGAAGATGATCCATGCTGATGAACAGCAGAGGCACAGCTTTTGGTGATGTCATTAGCAAGCACGTCAACAATGTCTTTTCCAGTAGCCATTCGAATTGTAAGTGTCGAATAGAATCTGTTTTAAGATTGTTGGAGGGTATTCACAATGGCACTGGCTAGAATAACTTACAATCAAATGACAAGAACACAAAATTAAATTAGGCAGAAGCACCAACGCTGAGTCGGTAGAAGCACAACACTTAATTGGCAGAAGCACAACACTGGATAGGCAGAAGCACATCACTGGATCGACAGAAGCACTAGCTCGATGGACAGTACATGAGCTGATATTAAATCAAAACTAAACAAACTGAAATTACAAAGACAAATCTAAAAATGAAAATGACACAAATACCGAGGCCTGTCTATACAGTTTCCTTAAGACAGATTCGTCCCCTCCGTATGTGCTTTGAAGTTTCGTGAGCGTTTGTCTCCCAGGATACAACGGTATAACGGCTACAGAGGCAAGCACAGCACTCCGAAGCTTTCGGCGAACTTGGCCAAACGCGAACACTATCAAAACCGATGCAGATGCAAAGAATAGAAAGAGATGGAAGTTTTTCTTTTCTGGAATCTATCTCTCTTCATTGAATGGGAGGTCATATATATACATATATATAAGGTCAGTGGGGGCATTTCGGAGACAAGAAATAATGGCTAAATAAATCTGCCGTTATAACTTTAATTATGTAACAGCAGAGCCGTTATGCTTCTGTTAACGGCAGAGTTATAAATGACAGAACCATTATTAATGCTATTAACAAGCCACTAAATAGCTCAACAACTGTTACATAAAATTTGTAACGGTTTCGCGGGGCCCATTACCGGTCCTGCATTCGTGTACGCAGGTCGTGCGCTCGCGCCCAAGTTTCCACTTGTCGAGCCTTCGTTGGGGTTTGGGATCTGCACCCCCCTGTGCGTGCGCGCGATGCATAGCGCATGTAATATGAAAGTTACCACTTTAAATGAGTGTAACTCTATATAAAGCATTCCAAGACCTTCCTCCTTTTCAATGTGGGACTAGTGCACTTTACTTTCCACTTCCAACTCAAGAGTGTTGTTTGAGAAACAATTTCTCATTCACTTTCCCATCAAAATATCTCAATTTTCCAACAATGTTTAGCCAATATGTTGTAGTCTTCTTTAACTTTATTGAAGGATAAATAATCTCCCCCAATAAGTCAAGTCTAAGCTTGCAAGGAATTTTTCCTTGATCGATCAAACCACGTAAAACCTTTGTCATCTTCTCTTTTATTTACATTTTCCATCTTCGTATCAACTTGCTATAAGGAAAAAAAAAAAACAATTCAGTTAGTTTGGCCTAAATGAAAGATAAGGATCATTATCTAGTACATAAATGGAGTGAATTACTCGGAAACCAAAGCAAAACGGGAAATCTCAACCTTCAACATGACCGATCGGATCATAGACAACCAACTAGGCCTTGATCTAACCGAAAACGTAGGAGCCCACGTTAGCTGGCAGAATCTACTCCCGAAGCACTTCTTATGATATGTGTGGCTGCAGTTCTTGAGCACTCAACACTAAAAGATCCCAAGCAAATCGTGCAGCTCTCACAATTGATCACCCTAATTTTGTCGCCTCGATATACCACAGTCTCCACCTTCGGAGGCATTTGTGGGAGCCACGTGCTGAAGCTCGACGGAGAGAGAACCATTCGCCATCCGATTCCTCATCTTTTCATAACAAAAGCGGATGCTAACATAGATGAAGCAGAAGATGCAGTATTCTAGAAATGTTTTGACGGCCAACGGCAGTTTCTGGAGATGACGAAATATCCGAAGCATGGCCGCCCTTAGGAATTTTAAACAACCGATGGTGGGTTTTGTATTAGGGATTTTCGAAAGAGAATAGGTTTGGAAATTAAGGATTTACTGGAAAGTGAATTATCAAATTTACACTAAGCCTCGTTTTAGCCGCGTTTGATAAGTCCAATTCGGAATTGCGTTAAATAGTGAAAATGTGAGAGACCCCAATTCATGTACGTAATGGGAACACTCATCCAATTTATAGTCATAATTTTGAAGGCGTTGCTGGGCACATACCTTGTGCTGATTTCATTTTTCAAATGAATTTTCACGAATTAAGGGTAGTCTCTAAAGAAAATCAAAAGCAAATACAAATCCCTTTGTTAATTTTTGCAGGCTCTTCCAAGAGAATCAAAGAAGGAAAAATTTGCGGATGCACAGGAAAAATTAATCAACTGTCTAGCAAAGGATATGTATGAAGGATGCACAGTGAAACTCTAAGCTATGAGTTGTGTCCTAAGAGTCTAGAAGAAAAGAAAGAAATGGAAACTTTTCCTTACTCTAATACAGTCGAGAATTTGATGTTTGCTATGATGTGTACTTGACTCAACATTTTTGAAGCCATTGGGTTGGTAAATCGCTGCCGGTCAAATCTTGGTCAAGCACACTGAAAAGGAATGTAGAGGCTTTTGAGATATTTTGAAAGGAAAATATGGACTATCCACTTCATTATCGAGGAAGTAATTTACACTTAAATTAGTTACTCCGATGCTGATTGAGAGGATACCTAGATGAGCGTAAATTGATATTTGAATTTGCGTTCTCGCTTAATGAATGTGCAATTTCTTGGAGAAGAAAGAAATTGACATGTACAACTCTATGTGCGATAGAGGCTAATTTAATGGCATGCTCTACTGCAAGTAAGAAGTAGTTCAGCTAAATTGTTTTTTATGTTAGGATGCATGTGTGAGTTGTGTTAGAGAAGTCCCACATTGGAGAATTAATGTGGTGTGGAATAGTTAATATATCTAAGTTGGCTCAAAACTCATTGACTTAAACTTTTGAGTGAAGGTGGGTCCAACTGGGTATATTGACGGGCTCAGACTTGGGCTCCCTCATGGTAATCTTCCCAGGTGAAAGTATTGGACTTTTGCTGCGCGTTTCCAACAAATGGTATTAGAGCCGATGGTTGATTGTTGGGCCTCCAATCTGTTCCGGTGTTTGGTGGATATCTCAAGGAAGGGATTTGGTGACTAACACGATTTCCGGGCCGATGTGGTATTGTGGTGTGGCAATGCGAGCCCGATGGGCGTTGATGGAGATTCAAGATGAGATATGTTTGTAAGACGGATACTTGGATTAAGGGGGAATAAACCTAACACTGGAGCTCACATGTGATGGGGAGATTGTTAGGATGCACATGTGAGTTGTCTTAGAGAAAGTCCCACATTGGAGAATTAATATGGTGTGGAGCAGTTAATATATCCATAACTCATTTGCTTAAGCTTTTGAGTGAAGGTGATTCAAACTGGATATATTGACGGGCTCGGACTTGGGCTCAAACTTAGGCTCCCTCTTGGAGATCTCCCCAGGTGAAAAAAGTATCAGACTTCCGCTGCGTGCTCCCAACATCTTAGAGAATTTAGCCATTGTCATTGATGTTCCATGACCATTGACATTTTATTATGATAGTCAAGCAAATATTGCCTATGTAAAATATTCTAAGTATCATGGTATGGTGAAGGGTGTCATCATAAAGAACAACTTCATTAAAGAAATAATGAGATTAGCACAAACACATATATTGCTGAAAGGTGTTCATCAGGCAAATGATTGGTTCATTCACGTGAGCAATCCCCTTAAACGATGTAGTAAGTGAGTTGAGATGAGACGATATGTATAAAGGATGATGGAAGAGCAAATTAGGTACACAATATATTTTATGTCACCTTGATTGAAATCAAGACAAGGTTTGTGATTTATATGTGATAAGATCGAACATGATAGTCCCACAATCATGAGTGCTAGAAGAGCCCGAATGCGAATGCTTAATTGGGCACTATTAAGAGCGAATTGATATGACACTCGGGCTAAATATATGTACCCGAGAAGCATGTGACTATGTTTAGGGTAAAATTCGTATATATGTTTGATAAATGACATCCGCTCTTATAGAAAAAGAAATCCGCTATACTGGTACATCTGTAACAAATTTATTCCAAACCATTTTTTTTAACCACAAAAAATCTTAAACTAGTACATCTGCAATAAATTTACCCCAAATTGGTATAACTTTATTTAGAGTTGGTTTATGAAATAGCTTCACACAGACAGAATTGGACAGTTTCCATCAACGAAGGGCATGTATAGTAACACTTCTGAAAATGAGTTTTTACTTCAGAAATGCTTATAATGCAGAAATTCGTTTAGTAATGCAGCTTGTGAAGCATAAATCTATTTTGTTACGCAACATTGCATTTCTGCTTCTAAAGCAAATTTATAATTCTGAATTTGTTTTTGAGCCAATTTCATAAGTTAAAAAAAGTCACTTCTCTTTCAGAAGTTAAAAGAAGATACTTCTGTTTTAGAAGTAGAAATCTCTCAATATTAATATCTCTCACTTTGACCTCTTTTCATTTTCAGCGCCTCTCTCGCTCAACTACGCCTCCGCTGTCGCCACCCACCATAGACCTTCATTCGCCATTGTTGCCCCCTGCCGACCACCGTGACCACTGTCGATCAACTCGCTGCCATCAACCAGCACCGACCTTCGCCGACTATTGTAGACCACCAATTCCAGTTGCCGACCGCTACCCGTGGCGGTTGCCTGCCACCATCGCTGCCCGTTATTACAGTCGTGTCACCTTCTTCGACCGCCAAAGTAAAAAATGAATAATAATTTGTTATTATTAAAAAGTAAGTAATATTTTTTTAATAATTATTATTATTTAAATAAATTTTAAAAAATTAAAAATGAAGTTGGAATTTTTCATTCACCAACAATAATTTTTCGTAGAAGATTTTGTATTAATAAAGTTCCAGAAGTATAAATTTTCAACCGTTACTAAATGAATTTCTCTGATCAGAAAACAACATCTACTTTTGAGTAGAAGAAGAAAATTCAACTTCTGGCCAGAAGTTGATTTCTGAAGCAGAAGTGTTGCTACGCGCCCGAAATAATTCGAGGAATTATCACTACCTGGGAATCGTGAATATCGCGGAATAAAACATAGAGACTTATGCAGGTAGTTAAATCTCAAATGCTTCATAATAGCAAAGTCAAGCCGTTAAGGTTTTGTTTGTTTCGTAAAAAAATGAATGATTTAGAAAATATATTCATAAAACATCATTTATAAAACTGAATGAACAAGAAATATTTGCATCTTCCACAAAATTGTTTGAATATATATCATCATTGATTGAAAATAATTTCTATTAACTAATTATTTGAAGCAATACAAGCAATCACTTTTAAGTAAAAAAGGTTTAAGACTGAATCGGCACAAAGGCAAGAGGTTTGAGACTGAATTTGCAAAATTAAAAGTTTTAAGAAGGAATTGACAAAAATGCAATAAGTTTAGGACTTTTTTTTAAACAATTTTCCCCTAGTGATATGCTAGTCGGATTACCAATACTAGTGATTTTAAATAAAGGGTTCAGCCCCATTTCTTTTTAGGTCACATTTACCACTTCTCTTAGTAGAGCTTTTGTAAAGGGATCGGCCAAATTTTTGCTTGACCTCATGTAGACAATTGTTATTGTGCCATCCTAAATCAATTGTGTCATGTACTCATGCCTTAGGATAATATATCTAGACTTTTTGTTAGGCTTAAGTACACTACAAGTGCCAAAACTTTTGTACGACGCTCACTTTAGAGCCAAAACTTTCAAAACGATCACTTAAGTGTCAATATTCTTTAAAAACGATCACTTTAGTGCTAAAACTTTCAAAATGATCACTTCAGTGTCATTTTTTTTTTAAAAAAAATGATCACTTAAGTATAAAATATTTTGAAAAATACTCACTTCAGTACTAACTCCGGTGAGCCACGTCAGCTCAAACCGTAGTTGGCACTTAAATGATCATTTTTAAAAAAAGTTGGCACTTAAGTGATCGTTTTAAAAATTTTGACACTAAAGTGAGTGGCATACACAACTTTTAGCAGTTGTAGGTACTTTAGTCCTTTTCGTTATAAGTGCTCCTATAAGCTCTAGCTAAAATAGCATGACTGTCACAATGAACATAATTAGGAGATATAGGACCAGGACATAATTTGATGTCTAACAACAAATTTCTAATCCATTCAGCCTCTTTTCACTTGCTGCTAAAGCAATAAATTTCAATTCCGCCATTGAGTGATTTATGCATGCTTATTTCTTGCTCGCTCAATATACAACACGTCCACCTAATTTGAAGACCCATCTAGAAGTGAATTTTTTTTCCACCACACTAAAAATCCAACTAGCATCGGTAAACCTTCTAATACAGTCGGATAATTATTATAGAACAATCCCAAATTTTTAGTTCTCTTAAGATAACAAAAAAATCCTTGTGACATCGTTCCAATGTGTTATACTTAGATTACTAGTGTATCTACTCAACTTACATAAGAAAAAAGTAATATAAGATCTAGTACTATATGCATCACATACACCATAGATCTATAACACTATCATGTTCAAGTTGTGCTACTGTTCTACTAGTATTATAATTTAATTTCATAATGGTATCAAACAGAGTAATCATATCTTTGAAATCAGATGTTTAGACTTATTTAACATCTTTTCAACCTAATTACTTTGGTTCATAGAGTGACCCCCCACTATTTTTTAACTTTAATTTCCAAGGTAGTACCTACTCCACTCAGAAATTTCATTTAAACATGGAAATTAATATTTCCCGGTCTCAATGTATAACCACTTCAACATAACGCTACTAACCTCAACTGTAGACATGGCCATTTGGAACCGTAGATCCGGAACCGGCCCGGAACTGGCCCGTTGACTGGGCCTGCGGTTCCGAACCGGAACCGGAACAGGCCTTCAAGGGCCAGTTCCGGTTCCATATTTTTTGGAACCGGCGGTTCCGGGCCGGTTCGGAACCGTTTTATTAAAAAAAAAAATTAAGTTGGGGAGCGGGAGATAAGCGCGGGAGACCGGGAAGGAAGAGCCAAAATGGCTCTTCCTCTAGCCAGGCGGGCCCCACGTGGGGCCGCCTTACCTGGGGAAGAGCCTTCCCCAGGCGTCGCCCGGGGAAAAGAGCCATTTTGGCTCTTCCCCAGGCGACGTCCCACCATCTTTTTTTTTTTTTAATTAAATTTTACAAAATCCGGTTCGAACCGGCGGAACCGCTGGTTCCGAACCGGAACGGGAACCGGCCTCTTAAGGCCCGGTTCCTGAACCGAAACCGGCGGTTCCACGGAACCGGCCATGTCTACTCAACTGTGTCTTGTGCATCTACATTGCAATGACTAGACTAATGAGATCCAATTTTAGCTTCGGTGGACTCGTGCTGACTAAAAGACACGAATCCAAAACTGAGAAGCTGACATAAGTCAAAGAGAGAGACTTCAATCCAGGAAACCTGCAGTAATTTGGTTCGACCCTCTAGATAGAACTATGCAAAACCACAGTTACACAATGTTGATAGTCATAAATCAAGAGTGCTACACTATGGAACACACTTCACTGTCAGCTTTTAGGCACCATTGAAGAAAGGCAAACATGATCACTTCCCATAAAGCCACAAAGCTCTTCCAGAGTTGGTAGCCTTTTGTAATGCAATGTCCCTACTGAGCATAGAGAAGGCATATATGCCCTTTATGTGTGTGTTTAAATTCAGTAATCATAACAAGGAAATGTAACCAGAAAATCAGATCTAATGCTGACGTGTAATCAACTTCAACACGTCCTCAGATTGAACATGATCATGAACTATTTCACAATCAGTGTCTCAAAGGCATTTCAGCAAATATTTTGTATACGTTAACCGAGGAATTAGACTAGGCATTGACGAACCAGATTAGAGACCAAAATCCATTCAACAAAAAATCAGTCACATATGCGAGATGTGCACAATCACTAACACAAACTCGAGTAAAGCCGATTCAATTCCAATTTCTGCACTTTAAATCTCACTTCTCAACATGGACGACACCCCTACTTATCCACTCAACCGATTGTAACATGAAACAAAAGCCAGAACAAAGAACCTGGAGGCACGTGGGGAAGAGTAGAGGAAGATCCTGGATCCATGGATAACATCTCGAGGACGACCTGAACGTGAGCCACCGCAGGCATGTGCTTCCTCAGGCTCATGCCGATGCATTAGGCCAAAATCGAAATCGTTTCTCGCCTGGTTTCTGAATGGTATCTTGGCCGGATTCCCAAACTGAAGAAAGAAACATTACGACCATTCAGACTCGTCCTCAGTGTCCTCATCTTTGCCAGTTCTGATACGTCGCTTTCTCTTCTGTAGTTAGTGTTAGAAAGTGGATTTCATGACTACATATTCATGAACCTTCTCATTCATTGTTGAATATGTCTCGAGTTTGAAGTATTTCAGATA
Source organism: Rhodomyrtus psidioides (assembly GCA_021437785.1). Taxonomy (NCBI): domain Eukaryota; kingdom Viridiplantae; phylum Streptophyta; class Magnoliopsida; order Myrtales; family Myrtaceae; genus Rhodomyrtus; species Rhodomyrtus psidioides. Next base: position 1,752,980 of record JAILYB010000015.1, on the reverse strand, counting down.
AAAAATCAATCTGTTATATATGTAAGATTTGACCGGTTTTGATTAACGAAGATTTGTGCATGTTTAGGAATTACGTGCAATGAAGAATGTCCTAAGTAGAAATAAGTCTTGGTGGATCCCAGTGATAAAGGCATTAGTTGACTTTTATTGGAAGAAATTGAATCCTGCAGAGCTTCTTTCGTGGAGCAATAAAAGAGAGGGGCCCACATTGAATATATGTTATATTCTAAGTGTGGGTTTAGATAGGGTTCAGGGAGGAAAGAAAAAAAAAGAAAAATCTCTTGCCTTTATGTTTCTTGCCCAACACACAGACGACTGATTATCGAGCAGCAGAAGAAGACATGAGGATTTTGTGATCATGTTTTATTTAGGGCGTGCCGTCTAGTGGGTTTGGACGGGGGGCACCACCGAAGCCACACAAGGACTAAAGCCGCACGAACAGGAAGTTGCCGCACGGAGAAAGAAAACGAGAACGTGGGCGACAGCTCGTGGTTCAACCGTGCATGAGCAAACAAGACAAGTTTTTTCTCTCCGTGAGTCTTTCTGAGTGAGAGTTCTGTGAGAGATTGTGAGATACTACTTGTGGGTTTGCTTTGAGCTTAATCTAGGTGCGGGAAACACTCGAGTGTATGAGCGATTGTAAATCTGACTCTCCGATTATAGTGGATTATATTGCTGGCTCTCCCCGTGGACGTAGGTACCGATATTTGGACCGAACCACGTAAATATCTGGTGTCCTTTATTGTTCCTCATAATTTTTCTGGTGATTTCGTCTCGACATATTTGCAAGATCCGTGAACGTTTCCGCGTTATCGTTACTATAATCACAACATTCATGAACTATACGTTATTGAACGGATCATGAACCATATTAAAGGTTCATATTAAAGTTGTGTTCATTGGAATGTAACTAAAGGATTGGTAAAAAATGAACCGCATTAAACATTGTATGTTTATTGGAATGTAACTGAAGGATTGGTTCATTGATGGGTAGAACCAAGAATGCCTATAAATACATCCTCAGAGTCCCTCTCTCCGATCATTCTTGTTGTTGACATCCCATCATTAGATACAACAATATTGAGAGTAAGGGGAGAGAAGACTACAAGGTCATTGTGAAAAGAGTAAGTTTTGACACCGTGAAGACAGTAAGTCTCAAAAAACTCAATGGCTCGAGGTACAATATCTCCAATTTCTAAGTTTGTAATTTTAAATCAAGATCCTAAATATTCTAACAAGCAGAAAAACATTTCTACGCTATTCATGTCCCCAATCTTCGCATATGTACGAATTATTGCAATGCACAAGTGAATTCATTCCCATATCCAAATCCAAGTTTAATCGTGAGAGAACGCACTTGTTGGCCCTTGCCCTTGATCTCGTCGATCAGTCTTCAAAAAATATGTTTTCATGGAAAAGAGAAAGAGCAGCAGTCTGATGAAAATTCTCCCCATGATCAATAGCAAAAATAGAGAGTTATGATCAATGATCATAGAGAATGGAGGTTAGTGATAATCCCTTCGATCAGAGAGATGTCAATCTCTGCCAAAAGGGAAAAAATAAATAATCTTCCTTATGGACTGGAATCCCTTTCCCGATTTGAAAATATTAAAAGAAAAAAAGGAAAAATAAAAAAATAAAAGCATAAAAGTTATTTAAAAATTCATAAAAAATTCAAAAATAATAATAATAATAAAATATTCGGTTGCCGGCTGGCCGGCGTCCACGTCAGTGCCGGCCGGCCAAAATTCGCTGGATGGGCTGAAATGACACAATCGCAAAAGGTTTAGGACTGAATCGGCACAATTGCAATAGGTTTATGACTTTTTTGGTATTTTTCCCTAAAGAATGGAGGTTAATTATAATCCCTTCGATCATAGTGATGCCATTCTCTACCAAAAGGGAAAAAAAAAAATAATCTTCCTATTATTTTTGTCATGTTCACCATTACGGTAATCACGCCTCTTCAAGTTCATGTCTCTCCTACTGCTTCTGTCATAATCAGAGTCATAACTATGTCGACCATGGCCATAATCCTTTTCACCGCTATCCTCTCCATGCTGTGAAGTTCGTGGTCTATGGCCAGAGTCATCATATGGATAGTAATCACGATCCCGTCCTCCAAACTGGTGTGAACTCAACGGATGCTTGTCGCCGACATAACACCCTAATGGAACAAATCGACGCGCAGGAAAACATGACCGAAGCCCCAAAGAAAGATCTCTGCGTGGTTGAATTGCATATCGTGCTTCCAGTCGGGGTCCATTGTTGGCATTACTCAAAACACCCAAAATCTTCTTATGATCAATTCATTGGCCACCACTATCTAACTCTACAAATTGTTGAAAATATGTCTCGAATTTGAGTCCCGAATGAAACTCGGGAGTTAGGCATTGACTCGGGAGTTAGGCACGAGTTAGGCATTGACTCGGGAGTTAAGAGTTTGGCAAGTTTGGCAAGTATGAAAGACAAGAGTTTGGCAAGTTTGGCACCTCTTTCTTTTGACTTGGAAATTAGGCATAAGTTGGGCACAAGTTGGCATGCTTCCTCCTTCCATATGGCTATATAAGGAGAAGAAGATGCAATTGAAGAAGTGCGCCGAAGCCAAGTCATTCGGTGGCCGAGAGAAGAGAGAGTTCTTCTCGTGAGGGTTTTGCTCGTTGCAATTACACCTGGGTGTTTTAGCCAGATAAATTCTCGTGAGTAGAATTTGTATAATTCCTTGAGTGAGGTTTCACTAGGAATTGTGAGGGGTTAAACACTGTGTGAGTCTGAGGTGTAATTGGGGTTTGGGAAACACCAAGAGTGTGTTTGAGTGCTCGAGTGATTGATCTCGTTGTATCGCTTGTTTTCTATAGTGGATTCTGTGCTGCTCTCCCCGTGGACGTAGGTTCCGACATTCGGACCGAACCACGTAAAATCTCGTGTCCTTTGTTATTATTTCGTTTTATTTCTCTGTCGACTTTGCAAACGCTCATCGATCCGATTCCGCTGCGACACCGATCAAGGTGTCCTATTTCACAACAATCGCGATGGAATGCAATTGCATAATCAAACTACGACTCCATTAGTGCAAAAATAAATCCTTAAAATTGTTGGGAAATTTCATCGAAGGGGATAAACAACGAAATCAGACTTTGAGGCATGATAACACTCTCTTTAAGGATTTATTTATCCTACAACATTGCTATTGGTTTCTAGCAAATATCCTTTAGGAAACAACAAAGTCTCAGTGAGAATAACAGATAATAATTTCGATATTTCTCCTTAATCTCTCTAGGAAACAATTGAAAGAGTGGCCATATTAAAGAAAGAAAATTGGAGGAATAAATTTATGAATTGAATAGACACATTAAGTAATTTATAGAGAAAATCATTGAACATACACAGCCCTTCGAAGACAAAGGAGTAATGTCCGAACAGACATGACATTTCAAAAGATTAAGAAATTATGTCCGAACATATACAATTCGAATACACCTCTCGAAAGGTTGTAAAAGCCCTTTGTGAACAGTCGCACTGTTTCGCTGTAAAACAATGGTGATTGTTGATTTGTCTCAAATCTAGTCCACACGCGCACTCACATCTTTTCGATGTGGAACAAGGCACCTCTCAGTTTGTTTTTGCAAACAAACCACCAACACTGTCCACGTTTGTATCTTGTAGAGTTTGAGGTTTTCTAACGGTTGGACAAACTTCCATGCTTATTTTTGCGTTAGTTAAATGTTGAGGATAATGGTGATCATAATAATTATCAATGTCTTTCAAATGCTCGATTTCAACTTCAAGATGCGCATAATGTTATGTCAATTGCCAAGTTAGGGTTCGCGTGCTTGCAAGCAATCTGCGGCTTCGACCTACCATGGGACAATTCTCACATGTGCTTCGCGTATAAATTCCCCCGGAAATGCCACTCCCTGCATTCAACTTAAAGCAACTCTGCGATTTCAATGTCAGAAAATATGGCATTCGCTGGAGATGGTAAGTTTTCAAGTTCTTGTTCCATGTGTTATTTCGTTTGGTTTTTGATCAGGAAGACGATCACCTTTTGAATATCTTCTTAGTTCTCACTTATCCAGTCGCACGATGATCGTGACAGGAACAGTGCCGTGATTATAGTTTTAAGTCGAGGCACCAGAAATAATTACGAGGAGGCAACTGGGAAGATCTCATCTCCCAAATTTGTTCGTTCTTTTTGCAATGGATCAACGTCTCTTTCCTTCTTTGTGTCATACTTGAATGTTCAGTTTATTCAATTGAATCAATTTTTTTTTTTTATCAACGTAAAATATTGTCCCGAAATTTTTAATTGGCCCAATAATTAGATCACCGAAATATATTAACATATTTTATTGTCATGATTTCATTAGTCAATTCAAATGAAATATGGCACGGACAACAATTTGACAAAGCTGGTGTTTATTGGAGAAAAATACGTGGATCAGCGTGTTATGTTGACTTAGAAATTGCAAATCCATGATAGAAGCTCGTTTAATATGGGCACTATTGACTCAGTCAATCTTTTCTTTTCTCAACACGCACCATCGCACAGTTGACTCGCTTCAGTAACAATTTTATGTTTCTTGTCCCAAGAAAGATAATGATAATGGCTTTGTAAACTCTGCCGTTAGAATCATCTAATTGGGCCAATTGAAATTTTCGCAACGATATTGCGTGTTAAACCAAAATGTTATCTTTCGAAGCATAGGGAAAAAAATATCTCTCTTGTTCTCTATTTCACGCAATTTAATTGAAAAGCTTGAAGAATAAGACCAATTGTTCATATTTGATTTTGATCCTCTCATTTACAACTAGTAATTTATGAAACAAATATTGGTGCATCCCAGTTGAGGTAGATTTCGGTGGGATCGCATATCTCCATGCATGATCTCGCCCAAGGAAGCGTGAGCCGCTTCAACTGATCTCATGCATGGAGATGGAATTGTCAGATTGTAGCCTAACGTGAAGCTTCAATGGCTCGATATGAAAGTGGCCGGCCCCACTCATTCACTCACTTGATTACGATTGCAGTCACTCCCTGAAAAGAGAGAGAAGAGGGAATTGTGTGGCATATATACTCACACTGTGCTTGTGTGTCAAAGAAAAAGTAGAAGGGGCAAAATAGTGAACAAATTGAGAATGTATGGAAACTATCGGTGCCTTTATCCTCTTTTGTTCATGAATCAGAACTATTTAGAATAAGAATTTGGTAAAGCTTACTTCTATTTAAAAGATCAAATGAATAAAGACTTCACTGAAAATTGTTAAAAAAAAAATATAAATGCGAGCTTCTTTTCATAGTTACGACATAATAAAATTCCCTGGGTGTATCCAAGATTCTAGACTGACGTCTTCAAAATTATATGCAATTATGTACAGTAATAGCATGTAGATGGTTTCGCGTAAAAGAAAATCCCATATATGTTACATCAAAGGCCGACGTAATAAGTATTTGCGAGATAAACTTGCCAAGTGATATAAGATTGAATATCAAGGTTTTTTTTTTTGGACAGAAAATATCAAGGTTCAAGGTGTAATAGTTATATTTACCATAGAAATCGCATGATATGTTTAGCCAATACGATGGACTCTTCTTTATAAAAGGAAAAAGAATCTCCCCCAATAAGCTAAGTTGAAGGGGGATTTCTACCGTGGAAGTAACTTTCCAAGGAACTTTTCCTTGATTGACCAAACCGCATAGAACCTTTATCATTTTCTATTTTCTTTTTCTTTTCCATCATCGTATTAAATCGCTATAAGAATAAACAATTCAACCAGTTTGGCCTAAATGAAAAGTGCGTTATCAAACAAATCAATGGGGTGAATTACATGGAAACCAAACTACAATGGAAAATCTCAGCCTTCACTATGATCCACCAACCAGGCCTTGATCCAAGCAAAAACATAGGAGCCAAGTTAGCTGGCAAAATCTACTCCCGAATGACGTCCTGGCAAAGCGGGCAGTTCAAACGTTGCGGGAGCCTTTTGTCGATGCACTTGTTATGGTATGTCTCATTGCAGTCATTGAGCACCCAACACTCACCTTCCTTCTGGAAAGATCCGAAGCAAATCACGCAGTCCTCTCGATTGATCTCCCTAATTTTGTCGCCTCAATACACCAGAGCCTCCACCTTGGGAGGAGGCCCTCGTGGGGGCTCAACACTGCCGTCACAGGGAGTGCGACTATTCAACGCCACGGAAACCGTTTGCTGATGCTCAGCGGAGTGAGCATTAGCCGCCTTCCAATCCCTCATCTTCTCATAACAAAAGTGGATGCTAACATAGATGGAGCAGAAGATGCAGTATCCTAGGAGCGTTTTGAAGGCCAAGGGCAATTTTTGGAGATGATGAAATAGCCGAAGCCTGGTCGCCCTGAGGAATTTGTAAAGAACCGATGGTCAGTTTTGGATCCAACATAGGCTTCAATGTCTACCCAGTGAGTGCAATGATCTTGTACTTGTACCGGTTAAGTAACATCCTTTTATGAGTTAATGAGGTTGTCTATCATCTGTATTAGGGATTTTTTTTTTTTTTCCAACAAGAGTAGGTTTGGCAAGTAAGGTCTACTGGAAAGTGAATTATCAAATTTACAGATTCACCTTACCGCGTCTGTTTAGGTCAAAACATGTCTGAATTTGAATGAAGAATGAGACATATCAATGCATGTACCTGATGAGAACATTCATCAAACCTATAGTCCTAATTTTGAAGGCATTGCCAGACACATTCCTTGTGCTATTTTGGTTTTTCAAATGAGAAATTTCAATATAAATGAGGAAGGGAAGTATCAAATTTCATCCATAACACTTTCGGTAATTAATTTGTTTTTCATATCGGACATTATGATCCATCGGGCTATAAATTTATTTACACCAACAAATACGTAACTAAGCAGCAGTTTAAATGCATATAGCTTATCTTATGCAACAAAGTAAAAAATTGAAAACATTCCAAGTTGGTTTGCAAAACATTTAGCTTTATAAGTATCGTTCCAAATTATTATTATTATTATTTTTTTGTGAAACAGTTGAAGCCTTTGTTTCGATTCAAAAATCTGTTAAATAAAAAATGCGTTTTTGTTACGCAGCATCACAGGCATTTTTGCTGTTATATCTAAATTGTGCTTCTTTTATAGTTCGCAAGTAAATATGTTTGAACTTTCTCACACAAAAAAAAAAAGAAAAAACAATGGATTAGAGTGAATGAGGATCTACCAATGAGATCAACGCATTTTCCTAGTGCAAAAAGTCCATCTCCTAGATAGGAAAAAAAAAATTTGGGCGACTCACGCAGAGCGTTCCCGAAGGGGCATTATGGTAACTTCACGTTCGGATTTGTACTCGCGAGTCAATCAAAATGCACGTCAACTTAGGTGAAGCCAAGCTGGCCCAATCAAACCCGACCTTCACCAAGCCAACGTCCTCGGCAAAAAATCAGTGTGGATTAATTTACAGCTTTGACTACCCCTTCGCTCGGGTTAGATCACTTGGAATAGTAAGTCAGTATCCTCATCTCGCACGCTAAACTGACTTCTAGGAAATATTATCTTGAAATAGAGAATCATCTATATCCCCTTTCAACACCTCACTCATCTACAAAAAGAAAAAAAAAATCTGAGTGTCGATTTTGAGCCATTATAACAACCCACAGTCAGGATCACCATTTTCCCACAACGAAGACTTGGGAATGTAAGTGGATGAAGGACCAACCATTGAGACTTTTATTGTTCTGTGCTATTCACTCCACTCAGTATCCCCGCTGCGCACGCTAAAACTGATTGAAAATTGTCCTCGATAGAGGAGGCTTCGGGAGTGATCTTCCACTCTATATAAGTATAGTCATCTATCTCGTTAACATTATGTACACCTGAACCCACCCCCAATCGAAAATCATGGCATCTTCCCTTCAGCTGTCCACGCAGTCTCCTTTAGCTGTCTTCCACTTCTTCTTGTTCTCGCTCTTCTTGGTTGGCACCACTTCATTTCATGGTGCAGCAGGCGTTTCTACTTCCTCCCCTTCTGTTTCCGCTATCAATGCGACTGAGAATAGGGATGAAGCATAGGCCCTCCTGAATTGGAAATCCACTCTTGACAACCGTAGCCAATCTCTCCTCTCTTCATGGCACGGCAACAACCCTTGCCGCTTTAACGGCGTCTCTTGCGACGACCACGGAGCCATCGCCCATCTGAATCTTTCCGATCTCGGTTTGAGAGGAACTCTAGACGGCCTCGACTTCTCGCGCTTAGCCAGCATGGTCAGCTTTGACCTTTCCGACAACTCGATCCATGGCTCCATTCCCTCGAGCATCGGTAACCTTTCCAAACTCAACAATCTTGATCTTTGCTTCAATGAACTGTCCAGGGACATTCCTCCAAGTATAGGTACGCTGGAGACTCTTCGTTCTTTGTACCTATGTGCAAATCAGCTTTCTGGGCCCATTCCTCCTTCTCTTGGAAAATTAGGGAATTTAACCGAATTAGACCTTTCAACCAATAACTTTTCCAGTCCCATTCCGAGAGAGATCAGTGACTTGAGGAATTTGAAATATCTTTACTTATGGAAAAATGGACTTTTGGGAACCATACCTTCGGAAATCGGGAAGATCACTTCTCTTGTCGAGCTTGATCTATCGGCAAACAAACTCACCGGCTTAATTCCACGTTCCATCGGAAACTCGACAAGTTTATCTAGTCTTCACCTCTTCGAAAATGGACTTTCCGGACCCATTCTTTTGGAAATCGGGAGACTCACTTCTCTTGTTGGGCTTGAACTATATAGAAACGAACTCACCGGCCCAATTCCTCATTCCATCAGAAACTTGACAAGTTTGTCTCTTCTTTACCTCTATAGAAATGGACTTTCCGGACCCATACCTTCGGAAATTGGGAGGCTCACTTCTCTTGTCAAACTTAGTCTATCAAGAAACAAACTCACCTGCTCAATTCCTCATTCCATCGAAAACTTGATAAGTTTATCTGTTCTTTACCTCTTTGAAAATGGACTTTCCGGACCCATACCTTCGGAAATCGGGAGGCTCACTTCTCTTGTCGAACTTGATCTATCCATAAACAAACTCGCCAGCTCAATTCCTCGTTCCATCGGAAACTTGACAAGTTTATCTCTTCTTCATCTCTTTGAAAATGGACTTTCGGAACCCATACCTTTAGAAATCGGCAAACTCACCTGCTCAATTCCTCATTCCATCGAAAACTTGACAAGTTTATCTGTTCTTTACCTCTTTGAAAATGGACTTTCCGGACCCATACCTTCGGAAATCGGGAGGCTCACTTCTCTTGTCAAACTTGATCTATCCATAAACAAACTCGCCAGCTCAATTCCTCGTTCCATCGGAAACTTGACAAGTTTATCTCTTCTTCATCTCTTTGAAAATGGACTTTCGGAACCCATACCTTTAGAAATCGGGAGGCTCACTTCTCTTATCGAGCTTGATCTATCAGAAAATCAACTCACCGCCTCAATTCCTCGTTCCATCGGAAACTTGACATGGTTATCTGCTCTTAACCTCTTTTAAAAATGGACTTTCCGGACCCCTACCTTCGGAAATTGGGAGGCTCACTTCTTTTGTCGATCTTGTTCTATACACAAACAACTGACCGGCTCAATTCCTCATTCCATCGGAAACTTGACAAGTTTATCTCTTCTTGACCTCTTTGACAATGGACTTTCCGGACCCATACCTTCGGAAATCGGGAGGCTCACTTCTCTTGTCAAGCTTGCTCTATCAGAAAACAAACTCGCCGGCTCAATTCCTCGTTCCATCGGAAACTTGACAAGTCAGTTGACTCATCTAAAGCTATATAATAATGAACTAGAGGGGGAACTGCCAGAAGATGTATGCCTTGGGGGATCTTTGCAAATTTTCACCACGAGTAATAATCATTTCACAGGACCTATCCCAAAAAGCTTAAAGAATTGTAGCACATTAATCAGATTGAGGCTAGATGGAAACCAACTTACTGGGAACATAACAGAAGCTTTCGGAATATATCCACATCTATATTTTGTTGACTTGAGCCACAATCACTTGAACGGTGAACTTTCCTGGAAATGGGAGCGTTGTCCTAATTTGACGAGCTTAAGCATATCAAACAACAACATTTATGGTGAGATACCCGCAATATTTGGAAGGATGGCTCGGTTAGGGCTACTAAACCTTTCTTCTAATAATTTAAGCGGAGAGATTCCAAGGGAATTGGGAAGCCTGTCAATGCTGTTAGAGCTCGATTTAAGCAGTAACTCGATCATGGGAAATGTCCCGACCGAGATTGGACTTTTATCCCATCTGACACATCTGAACTAGGCATCAAACAATTTGAGTGGATCGATACCAATGCAGCTAGGCTCATGCAAACGCTTGTTGAGCTTGAACTTGAGCATGAACAAATTTCTGAGAAGCATTCCTCCCGAGATAGGCAACGCACAAGTCCTCGAGGTTCTTGATCTGAGTTATAATAGTTTGTCAGGAAATATACCAGGAGAGCTTGCAACATTGAGAAACTTGCAAGTTCTCAATATCTCCTACAATAACTTGTCTGGTTCCATCCCACAATCTTTTGGTGATATGTGGACATTGACTTCTATTGATGTATCCTATAATGACCTGGAAGGTCCTCTCCCAAATGTCAAGGCTTTCAATGAGGCTCCATTTGTGGCAATTCAGCATAACAAAGGGCTATGTGGGAACATTGTGGGTTTATCGAAATGCAATTCCAACGAGAGCAAGAAGCCCAATAGGCACGTTGGAGGTAAAATCACAATTATCCTTATTCTCTCTCTCTCTTGGGGTCTCTCCTTCTCTCTTGCACCTTGATCGTTCTAGCAATCGTCAATAATCGTCGAAGAATTATTTTCAAGAGAGAAGATAACGAAGGGGCAAAAGATTTGGATTTCAAGCGTATTTTGAGTTATGATGGCAAAGTTTTCTATGATCGAATCGTTGAGGCCACAGAAGGATTTGACTCCAAGTACTATGTCGGTGAAGGAGCATATGGAATTGTTTATAAAGCAGAGATATCAGAAGGTCAAACGTTTGCTGTCAACCAAATCTTATCATCCCAGGAAGATACTGAGATTGCTGATTTGGTGCCATTTGAAAGGGAAATTCAAGCCTTATCAAATATACGCCATCGCAACATCATGAAATTTTATGGCTTTTGCTCTCATGCCCAACGCTGTTTTTTGGTGTATGAGTACTTGGAAAGAGGAAGCTTGAGAACAACTTTGAACGATGATCAAAGATCAATAGAATTTGGATGGGACAAGAGGGTAAATGTGGTCCGAGGAGTTGTTGATGCATTGTCCTATATGCATCACGAATGTTGTCCGCCATTGATTCATCGAAACTTGACCAGTAACAACGTTATATTGGATCGTGATTATGAATTGTTGTGGAAATTCTCCTATATTTTGATTCTGACAAAACTATCGAGAGAAATTGTATAACGTTCTGTGATGCAGAAAGAATGTGTAAGCAGCAGGTTGAGTGGATCTAATTCTGTCGCGTGGACGAAAGGTCAGATGGAAATGCTTCTGACTATGGGTCAGATGGAAGTGCTTCTGACGAAGGGTCAGATGGAAGTGCTTCTGACTAAGGGTCAGATGGAAGTGCTTCTGACGAAAGGTCAGATAGAAGTGCTTCTGACGATCTAAACAGTGACGGACGGATCGCATCAAATCTCCGTATTACCATTCCATGTTAACTGATCAAGTAAGAAGCAAATCTATTCTAAGACGAAACCCAAGGAAGATCAGTTTCTGCATTTACAAAACATGAAGACCCACGTATGGCAGGTTTCCGATCAAAGCAAACTTCCTAAGGAAAGCTTGTGATATTCAATTACCCTGATATCCCTTCCAATCAATCAAGGGACCTTCTACAATGGGATATCATCTTCTAAGGAATATTCTTTCGGGAATCAACTCAGACTTATCACACTTATGGAAGTTGGAGATTTAGTTGTATGAACGACTGAATCAGAAGGGTTCAACATCTCACTCAACGGTCTACATATCTTTTGAAGATACAGTCTCGTTTAATCACGATTGATGACGTCCAACCAAGGATTGAAGAGCGATCCCTTGGCCGGGAATCCAACGGCTAGTTTGGAGGCAGAGGAGTATAAAAGAAGAACCATGATGGACTAAAGAGATGAGAGGGCGAACAACAATCCAAAGTGCAAGCATAATCTGAGTTCTATCCGAAAATATTCTGAGTACCAAAAATCCTATTCATTGTGAAAATCTGTGAGAGAGAAAAACCAAGTGATTGAGTGTTTGTAATTCTCGTGATTTTTCATAGTGAAATCCAGCCGATCGGCTGTCATCGTGGGAGAGTGGACGTAGGCTTAATCGTCGCCGAACCACTATAATCGTCGTGTGCAATATTCTCTACTCTATACTCTTACTTTTGTGTTTAGACTTTTTGCACACTGTTATTCTGTTCTTGATTCTAATCGTACACTGAATTATTTTTTATTCCCAAGAAATTTCAATTATATTCAGAATCACCTATTCACCCCCCCTCTAGGTGATATTGCTAGATCTATCAATTGGTATCAGAGCAGGTTGCTCATATTTACGAAGTGTTTATTGACTTCTGAGCTAACGATCTATTATGTCTAGCAATCACTCTTCAGGAACAAGCGATTCGCACTTTGCCAACAAGCCACCATACTTTGATGGGAAGGACTACAATATGTTGAGAAACAAGATGAAGTGGTTCTTCAAAGCCTATGATGATCTGATGTGGGATGTTGTTACGAATGGAGTAGTTCCTGCAACTGCTACAAATCCAACCTCTGCTGACGGAGCAAACCCTGTCGCAATAATGACCGATGCTGAAAAGGCTAAAAGAAGAGGCATTGATTCTAAAGCTGTCAATGCTCTCTTTTGTGCCTTATCTACCAATCTCTATAATCGTGTCTTAGAGGAAGAATCATCTAAGGCAATATGGGATAGACTTCATATTACCTTTCAAGGAACAAATCGAGTAAAAGAAACGAAGCTCAGTATTTTACTAAGTGACTATGAAGCATTCCAAATGAAATCTGATGAATCTATTGCAGATATGATAGACATGTTTCAGACTTTGGCAAGTGGACTTGCAAGACAAGGCGCACCTATTGCTGAACCAATGCAAGTCAGGAAAATACTACGTGGACTCACAAATGATTGAAATTACATTAAACCATCAATTCAAGAATGTTAAACAATCAGACCACTCTCGGTGGATGAGCTAGTCGGAACTTTGCAATCTTATGAAATAGAACGAGCAAACAAGAAGGGAGAACAAAAAGGTAAAAAATCTGTTGCCTTGAAAACTGAAATTGCTCAATGTCTTTCTGATACAGATGATGAAGATGAGGATGATGAAGAATTAGCCCTCATGGTCAAGAAATTTAGAAAGATGGCTCGGAAAGCCAGAAATATCAAAGGGAAGAAACCTTGGAAGAAGAATGATATGAAAATGTCAAGCAACGACTCACAAGATAGCAAAGAAGTGATTTGCTTTCACTGTAAGAAGACAGGACATATCAAACCGAACTATCCAATTTTGAAGAAGGACAAACTCAAGTATGAGAAGTACAAGAAGGCCCTAAAGGCAGACACTCTAAGTGATTCTGATGAACGTGAAAATGATTACGCAAACATCTATCTCATGGCCGAATCAGATTCAAATTCAGACTCAGAAACTGAGGTATGTTCATCTGAACTCCCTGATGAAGTTACTGAGTATATTGATGAATTGTGTAGAAACTACAAAGAAGCTCTTGAAAAAGTTTCTGATTTGAAAAAGGAAAATTCGTCCTTAAAACAGCAGAATTTATGTCAAAAAGAAAAAATCGATTTTCTACAACAAGAGTTTCACCAATTGAAAGAAAATCATGATTTGATTTCAAAAGAAAATGCTTCTCTGAAAGAAAAGGTTTCCGATATCTCAAAAAGGTTTTCACAAAGCTCAGAAACTCTGAATAACATTATTTCAAAATAAATACCCTTCAATGACCGATCTGGGTTAGGTTTTAAAAAAAGAGAGTAGTCTCAAAAATTCCTTTAAAACTGAATTTCTAAAACCAACATTTTCTGATTACAAGCATCATTTTCATAAGCATTTTACTAGATCTTATATTCGACAATCCTGTGTGAACTGTGGTGATCCTAGTCATACTAAGGATTATTGCAAGAAAATTTGGAAACCCGTTAAAAGGCCAAAACCTACTAACACAGAAGGACCCAAGAAAGCATGGGTACCTAAGAAACAGTAAGTTGTTTAATTCTTGAAGGTACCAAAGAGAAGGAAGAACAAGTGATTTCTGGATAGTGGCTATTCAAGTCACATGACTGGAAATCCAGATGTATTTATGTCATTCTCAGATTGTAATGGTAGAAGCGTGTCATTTGGAGGAAAGAACAAGGGAAAGGTCATTGGGAAAGGAAATGTAAAGATTGGAAATCTGACGGTTAAAGATGTCTCTCTAGTCAGAGGATTGAACTATAGCTTAATTTCTGTAAGTCAACTCTATGACTCTGGCTATGATATTTGCTTCCAAGATTTAAAATGTACAGGTATGAGCAAGGACAAGAAGCAATCCTTCACGGGACGAAGGCATGGGAATATTTACCTTTTAGATATTGATGCTAACTGTGAAAGTGCAAAATGTCTTATTTCTGTTAAGAATGAATCTGATCTTTGGCACAGAAAGTTAGGTCATATTAGTGTAAAACATATCTCAAAGCTTTCCAATAAGGGACTTGTTCAAGGGTTACCTCAAACAAAATTTGAGAAAGGTGGACTATGTCATGCATGCACACTAGGCAAGCAGGTAAGAATTTCTTTTAAGTCCTTAAATCAAGTGTCCACCAAACATTGTCTACAGCTACTTCATATGGATATCTTTGGACCAAACAGAACCTTAAGCCTTGGAGGTAAGAAATACTGTCTTGTCATAGTTGATGACTTCTCTAGATTTACATGGGTTTTATTTCTAGCTCACAAAAGTGAAGCTTTTATGTCCTTTTCAAAACTTGCCAAAAGGATTCAAAATGAAAAAGGCTACACCATTTCTAGTTTGAGAACGGATCATGGGGGAGAATTTGAAAATCAAAGTTTCTCAGATTTCTGAACTGATTTCGGAATTCAGCATAACTTCTCTGCACCTTATACTCCTCAACAAAATGGGGTAGTAGAAAGGAAAAACAGATCATTGCAAGAAATGGCAAGAACTCTTCTTATTGAGAGTAAAATTGCTTCTAATTTTTGGGCTGAGGCCGTTTCAACAGCTTGTTATATCTTAAATCGAATTTCTCTCAGACATTTTTTCGAAAAAACCCCCTATGAAATTTTCAAAGAAAGAAAGCCTGATGTTGCATATTTTCATGTATTCGGTTGTAAATGTTTTATTCTAAAGAATGCTAATGATCGAATTGGAAAGTTTGATGAGAGATCAGATGAAGGAATTTTCTTGGGATATTCAACAACGAGCAAAGCCTACAGAGTCTACAACAAGTACACTCGCGTTGTTGAAGAGTCAATGAACATCAAGTTCGATGAAAGCCATCAAAATGATGAACCTCAAATCAATCAAGTTCATATACCTCCTTGTCGCGACCCGTCCGAAAAACGGACGCGGCTAATGGATTACCAATCGCGGGCTTTGGATCGGCGCGGGCCCTCCCAGGCCCATACCAAATCGCGGCGGGAGTGTCTTTTAAGGGATTCGACGATAAGAGTCGATCGCTTTCGACCTTAGTGTGGTCGTGGTGGCATGTGCAATTTGTGCATGCATTTGGAGTCGCCACCGGTCTTTCTTGGAGGGTAGACCGGAAACCTTACTGACCGATTGGGAGAGATCGATCAGTTCTGCGGAACCAGAGATTTTGGGTTCGGGGACTTGGTTACGTCGGTGTCATTACCAACGCCCTTTCGGTACCTAACGCGAGTAATTTTCCTGACTAAGAGTTCATGCAGGCGCAATTTTGGGTGAGGTAGGTTTGATTCAAGGTTTCATACAGATTGGAAGACTGGTCCTATCAAATCACAGTAAATATAATGAAAGCGCAATTCAAATGCATCATGTCAATGCACATCAATTTCAATCATGGGCCTCCTAGTATAGCCATATAAGGGCTTAGAGAAGATACGATCCGGGACCAGGGGTAAAATGGGAAGATTCGAGGACAATTACTCGAAGGGCAAAATTGTCATTTTTTGGAAGGTTTAGATATCGAATTACCCAAAATATTCCATGGCCAGTTGATCATGGCAATTTCCCATTTTTGAGAATTTTTTGGAATTTCTTGATTTTTCTTCAATTTTTGGAAGACGACTCGCCCAAAGGGCGAAATCGTCATTTTCAAGAAGGTTCGGGGTTCAAAACACCCGGGATGAGCCTTGGCCAGTTGTTTGTGGCCATTTCCTATTTTTTGGGATTTTCCTGGATTTTTTTAGAATTTTTTTGGAAGATGGTCTGTCGGAAGGGCAAAACCGTCATTTCTGGAAAGACCGGGGGTCGAAAGACCCGAAACAGGTGATGGCCAGTTTAATGTGGCCATTTCGTATTTTCTGGAATTTTTTAGAATTTTTCTGCATTTTTCGAATTTTTTTGAATTTTTTTATGATTTTTCAATTTTTTATTGATTTTTTTTTATTATTATTTTTTTAAATTTTTTTTAATATTTAAAAATATTTTCCGGGCCGGGTCAAACCCGGCCCGCGCCTCTCGGGCGCCCGGCCCGACCCTAGGGGTCGACACCGGCCTAAAACGACACCGTTTTATATTTTTAAGCATTTTTTCCTTTTTTTTTACAATTTTTTTTGATTTTTTATCTATTTTATTTATTATCCGAAAATTCCCCGGATCCGACGGTTCTCATCTCGCCACGTGGCATCGTCACGTGCGTCCGATCTTCCACTAGATCGGACGCTTCGGAGGGAGCCACGTGGCCTGATTTTAACCGTCGGATCAAAAACCAATTTATTTTCGTTTTAGAAAAATCCACCGAAATGGACGCTCCGGATCGTGCCATGTGGCGACTCTTGGTGCGTCCGATCTTGGAGAAGATCGGACGTCCCACAGAGTGCCACTTGGCACTACCTCGCCCGTTGGATCGAATTTAGTTGATAAACCAAAAATGAATTATTGGAAAATTAGGATCGCGACACGTGTCGCGATCGGGGCCGTTCGTTTTTTTGTTTTATTTAATTTCCGCAGCGGACCCCGCACGCTGACGTGGCTGCCGACGTGGCATGCCACGTCAACGTTGACCCGCTGACCGGTCGCCCCCTCGCCGGGGAAGACGACCGGAGTAACAAAATTCCGGCTAAACCGCCGGAATTTTCGCCGGAACTTCGAAACCGCCTCCGATCTTGGAAATTTTCGCTCATTCTTACACCATTCGGTTCCCCATCAACTTAGGATCAACATCATACAAAAAATATAGCCATGAATACGCGTAAAAACGGCGAACCGGACCTCCCCGAAACCGGCGCCGGCGAGGTAAGTTGCAGAAAATTTTTTCTATCAAAGCTCGATTCTAAACCATCAAGCAGCATTCAAGAGGGGTCTAGAACCTTACCTGAGCTCGTTCCGAGCTTGTCGACCGCCGGAAGTCCTCGTGGAGCTCTCGGTCCGCAAGGTGGACGGCGAAGCTTCTGGCGTGGTTTCCGGCTCGGTTTCAATGCGCAATAAAGAGCAAGCCAGGCTTAGGGATAGTTCTAGTGAAGCTCAAAGACTAGTATTGCAAGAAACGAGGCCGGAGATGTCACGGCCGAGAGCTAATGGTCGGGAGGTTCATTGAGGCATTTCGTCGAGCAATTAGTGTGCATTCGGAAAATGAAGTTCAAGGGAGGACACTGACCTGCTCCGGGCTCGGCGACGGCAATGGCGACCTTGGTGGCGATGAGTGAAGTCCGCTGGAGGTTTGGGGTGGTCGGTTGTCCGTCGGTTTCGTCCGAAAAAATCTCGTGCCCCCCTCAACTCTCTCGGCCCTGTTTTCTTTAAACCCGAGCACCATGCCCCGCTCTCCCGTGGCCGACCGGCCCTTTTTCGATGCCCACGCCCTTGCCAGAACGAATATGCCCTGTCCCTTTTGCTTCCCACGCTCGGCTGTCCCATTTCTCTTTGAAAAATCGCGCGCCCATCTCATTGCCCATCTTCCCCTGTTCTCCCCTGCTGTTCTGTCGGCCACGGTCTGCAACAATGTTGCAGACCCGGTCGGACCGGGTCGGGTCGGGTCTGACCCGACCGGCCCGGTTCGACCAATTCGCTCAAATTGAGCCCCGATTCGACCTATTTTCATGAAATTGATGGCATAATCGGACTCCTTGACACATTTTCTATCAAATAAGGGTATTTTCGTGAACCAATTGATTGAAATTTTATGAAAACCCCAAATTGTCCCTAGGATCCGAAAATGAATTTCACCAAATCGAAGGTCCAAACGATCGAATCATTCAAAATAGAGCCCACCAATGGATTCAGCATGATGAAAACTATTGGGTAGAGGTGTTTAATTTTAATGGGTGTGCCCGTGTGAAATTTAATTTCGAAAATTGTAAAAACGGGGACTAAATTGAAAGATTTTTATGCAATTAAGCCCTTTTGGCTAAAATTGATCAAATTGGAGGGCAAATTGACCCAATTGCATTTCAATACTTTAGAGTCCAATGTCATAGCTTATAAAAACCGAGAATTGAAAATTAAAAGACTCGAAAAGGATTTTTTAGGCCTGGTTCGGGATTAGGTTTGTGAAGGAACCCCATGAACCGAGATAAAATAAAATTTCTGAATATTTTTGTGTAATTTTCTGACCACGGATGGTATTTTTTCTGATTTTTTTGGGTATTTTAATAATTAAATAAATTCCAAGAAATATTAAAAAATACAAAAAATATTTTTTGTTCAAAATTGGTTCCTAAGGCTAGGCTAAGGCTTCCAAAGTTGATTTTGCAATTTTTTGATCTTTTTTGCTATTTTTAATTAATTTTAGAAATTAAAACTATAATAAAAGATAGTCAAAAATCAGGTGTCAACACTCCTCAAGTCTCAGACTCACACGAAGAATCAGGAGAAAAACAAGACTCAATTGTGCATGATGGTTCAGAGAATGTTCAGAAGGAAATTCTCTCAGTTGAAGAAAGACCAGAAGATGAAAAGAATGAACCCACAACATCCTCAAATGATTGTTTCGACAAAAGTTGGAAGCACAAGTCAAGTCATCCAAAGGAACTTATCATAGGAAGTAAAGTGATGGCATAAAGATAAGATCAAAATTCAAGCAAGCAATGAGCAACATAGCATTGATATCTGAATTAGAACAAAAAAGGATTGAAGATGCATTAGCAGATGAGAACTGGATAAATGCAATGCAGGAAGAGTTACATCAATTTAAAGTCAACAATGTTTGGGAATTGGTCAACAGACCCAAAAATCGTCCAGTGATTGAAACTAAGTGGGTATTCAGAAACAAACTGGATGACAAAGGAAAGGTTGTAAGAAACAAAGCAAGACTTGTAGCAAAGGGCTATTCTCAGGAAGAAGGAATAGACTACGATAAGACCTACGCACTGGTTGCCAGGTTAGAAGCCATTAGGCTACTTCTTGCTTATGCTTGTTACAATGATTTCAAACTTTTTCAGATGGACGTGAAAAGTGCTTTTCTAAATGGTTACACCAAAGAAGAGGTATATGTTGAACAACCCGCCGGCTTCGAAGAACCTAGAGAAAAGAATTTGATATTTGTCTTAAAAAAGGCACTCTATGGACTGAAACAAGCACCTCGTGCTTGGTATGAAAGGTTGAGTAACTTTCTATCTCAACACAACTTTACAAAAGGTAACGTAGACACTACTCTTTTTATTCAAAGAAAAGGTAATGATATTCTTCTAGTTCAAATTTATGTTGATGATATTATATTTGGTTCTTCTAATGAGCTTTTCTGTAAGAAATTCTCTAAAGTAATGCAGGACGAATTTGAGAAGAGTATGATGGGAGAATTACGATTCTTTCTTGGTCTTCAAATTCATCAATCTCAGAAAGGAACTTTCATATATCAAGAAAAGTATGCACTGGAAATAGTGAAGAAGTTTGATTTGGAGAACGGAAAAAAGACAGAAACTCCCATGTCTCACTCCTCCAAATTAGATAAAGATAAAGATGGAAAGGAAGTTGATCCCAAACTATATCGAAATATGATTGGATCACTACTCTATCTCACAGCTTCAAGACCAGACATCCTATATAGTGTCTGTTTATGCACAAGATTTCAATCAAGCCCAAGAGAATCACACCTTTCAGCCGTCAAAAGAATAATCAAATACATTGGGACGTATCCCAACTATGGTTTGTGGTACTCTAAATCTTCTGATTTTATACTAAAGGGATATTCAGATGCAGATCTTGCAGGTTGCAAAATTGATAGGAAAAGTACATATGGAACTTGTCAGCTCATGGGAAACATGCTTGTCTCATGGTATTCCAAGAAGCAAAATACAGTGGGACTTAGTACAGCTGAAGCAGAATACGTATCTCTTGGAAGTTGCTGTGCTCAAATACTTTGGCTAAAACAGCAGCTCAAAGATTATGGTGTTGAAGAATCAATTGTGGAAATCCTTTGTGACAATACAAGTGCCATAAATCTTACAAAAAATCACATACTTCACTCAAGAATAAAGCACATTGAGATCAAGCATCACTTCATATGTGATCATCTTCAGAATGGTGATGTTAACATTCAATACATTGATACGAAAAATCAACTTGCAGATATTTTCACTAAACCATTGGATAAGCAAACTTTTAATTTTATTAGAAATGAATTATCCATCATTAACCCTCCTTCTTAAGCATATTTTAGAACATGGAGAGTCAGAAGGAACATCAGAAGGAACGCCAGAAGGAACGCCAGAAGGAACATCAGAAGGAATGCCAGAAGGAGCGTCAGAAGGAACATCAGAAGGAAAGTCAGAAGGAGCGTCAGAAGGAACGCCAGAAGGAGCGCCAGAAGGAACATCATAAGGAAAGTCAGAAGGAGCGTCAGAAGGAACGCCAGAAGGAGCGTCAGAAGGAATATCAGAAGGAACACTAGAAGGAGCGTCAGAAGGAACATTAGAAGGAACGTCAGAAGGAGCGTCAGAATGAACGTCAGAAGGAGCGTCAGAAGAAGCGTCAAAAGGAACGTCAGAAGGAACGCTAAAAGGCGCGTAAGAAGAAATTCACATCTTTTTGGAAAAGTTCATAAACCAAGGTCAGTTAACTCTTAAAATTCTCTTTAAGGTAAGTTTCTCATATGAATATATATCTCCGAATATCTGATCGACGATGATTAATTGATTTGTTAAAGAAATTCTTTTATTTCTTTTTAGGATCAGAATTTTCTTTTATTGATTTTGTTTCCAAAAATAACCGCCTCTCTTATAAAACACCGAACCGTCACCTCTGTTCTCTCACTTTCAAATCTCTCAAATCAAAACCCTAAAACCGTATTCAAGATCTCTCGCTCTCGATTTCTTCTCAAAACAACACTCTTTCATCCAAAGTTTCAAACTTTCTACGTATCAATGGCTCCAAAATCAGCCTCTGACTCGAAGAAGACTCCTCAGTTGAAGAGAAAGTTTTCCGACTCAACTGCAAGCAACGCCGAACCTACAAAAACCCAAATCAACGAACAGCGTGAGGCATTCCAATTGGCAAAAGGTTTGTCTCTATCTGCTTTTGAAGGAAAAGAAGCAATGGCACATTCTATTAAGCCAATGTACGATAGTATTAAGGCAGCAGGGGATTCTAGCAATGAACTTAGAAGATTGCTGAATGCTCATCAGTTCGAAAGTGAAGATGAACTGCTCGAGTTTATTAGTTTACCTGGAAAAATAGTTGATCCAATTGCTGTAGAAAAACCTGAATCAGCATCTAGAAAAGGAAAAGCGAAAATGGCAGAGCCTAGTTCGAAGTCAAGAAAACCATCCCCTATAAGACCTGGCGGAACTAGGGCAAAGGTTGAAGATGATGATTACATTCTGTTCAATAATTTTGTGACGAATATCGGGTTTAATTTGGATAAAAGCTTTCCTGATCTCATGTTCCAGAATCAGGCTCACAAAGACAAGTTTGAACTCATGAAACAGAGAGGTGTTATACTTCACATGGTATTTGAGTTAAAGTATTTTGATAGTAACGGCATTTATCTGAGGAAGCATCTACAAAAGGTGAAGATAGATCAATTCATAACGTATAGAGGCTATACCTTTCCTGATCTGGTAGCCTACTTCTACTCAAATCTTCAGTTTATCAACTTCAACTCCTTGGCTTTCACGATGAAAAGAAAGCAGTATATTTTGACTGTTGATGAATTCGCATCTATTATGGGAACCAGAAAGAGAGATTTCATACCTCTAGATGTCACTGCAGAAGAAGCTTTTTGCTTCCTAACTGGCAAATCAAGCTTCTCAAGGGAATCGAAGTAGCATATTGCCTACAGTGACTTTCCCTTAAAACACATCATGATGCACAAGGTGATCATTGAATGTCTTAGACCCAAGGCAGCCTCTAAAACAGACATCTCGAAGTATGAGGCAAAACTGTTGTGGGGCATCTTGACAGGAAAGCGGATTTCTTTTGCTCACATAGTCCTATTACACATGTATAGGTCTGTTCTCAAGCCAAAGGGACAACTACCTTATGCTGCTTTGATCTACAGAATAATGGATCATTTCAAGATCGGAGGTCTGGGCTCTCTTATCAAACAAGATATCCCTCTGATGACTGCTGGTGAAACTGTGGTTACAAAGATGGGATACAAGATGACTCCTACTGGATGGAGGACAAAGAATAATGAACCAGTCATTGTGGATTTCGAGGATGAGTCCAAACAGAAATCTCCAAAGAGGAGAAAAGTTATGGCTGTCAAGGGACAACAAAAAGACAGCTCAACTGATAAGGACTCAGAGGCAAGTGAAGAAGGAACAGTGGTGTATGACTCTGAAGCTACACAATCTCGAGGTGGATCAGATGAAGAAGGTGAATCTGGGGATCACAGTGCTGAAAGAAATGAGGAAGGAGGAGATGAAACAGACACACAACCAAAAGAAAAGGTTGTATATCCTTGTGATCTGACCGAAGAAGAATTCCTCACAATGTGGAATGAGAAGCATGTTGCCAAAATTGAAGATGAAATAGAGTATGACAATACCCTTGTCAATTTTGATCATGAGCAGGTGCTAGCTCAAGTCCTAGCTAAGTTGGCCTCAAAAGAGCATGAGAAAGAGCCATATGACATTGAAGCTTATTCTGTATCCTCCACCAGACAAACAATTCACAAAGCTGCTACAAGCTTGGCTTCGGCTATTGCACGAGAAGATCAACTCTCGAGTGCTCAGTCCATACCAATGGACATTGATGAAGATGTAGAATCTGTACCCAGCTTACGAGCTAAAGGAAAGAAGGCTCTAACTCAAGGGGAGCCATTGCCTGCAACATCTGATGTCTTTCTCACTGAAGTGTTTACCTCTCAAGCTTTTCTTAAAGCACAAACTGAGGGGGAGAATTCAACTACAAAAGGGATTTACACCTCATATCAAGAACCTGCTCCTACAGAACTACAGGTGGACCTTCAAGGACACTTTGAGAATCTTCAACATATCCTTCTTCAGACTTTGGCTGCTATGGAAACAGGGTTAGATCAGAAACTGCAGACTTTTGAAAAGAAGATCGATAGGAAGTTGCAGGGTATGACTAGTCAGGTGAACAAGTTGGAGAAGTCAATTGATCTATATGGCAGAATGTTTTGTGCTGAGGTTGCAAACATGCCTACCTACACACTGGTCAGAACTGGCAGAATAGATTCAGAACTGCCTTCATCTCATGCTGTTAGAAGCCGTGCACATCAAATGGGAAGAAGCTCTGAAGGACCTTCCCCAGTGGAGGCTGATAATGAGCCTGAAGATCATCCCTCTTCTTCAAAAATGCCTCCACCCACATCTTATTAGTTTTATTTTTTGGACCAAAAGTTGCTCTTTGATATGATACAACCTTTACTCTATTTTGTTTAACATTGACTCGATTCAAATTTTTTTTATACAATCTTTCTGATGTTGACAAAAAGGGGGAGAAGAGTTGATATCCATTTTGTGCAGGGTTTGATATCATCTTAAACATAGATATCTATATGCTATTGATACTCTGATTAACATACCTCTGATTATACTCCAATTCAGAAAGGGGGAAAGGAGTTTATTTTTGTGCAGGACAACCATACTCTGATAGATACCTACACTCTGTTTATACTCTGATTATGTATCTATACTCTGATCATGTTTTTTTTTTCCTACAAGAGTATTTTCAGTACAAGATCTCTGATAATGATTACCTGCAGGAGCAAATCGGATTATTACTCGTTTTTGTCACTGTTTAAAATATTTAAATTTACATATATGTAGTTTTGTCACCATAAAAAATGGGGAGATTGTTGTGGAAATTCCTATATTTTGATTCTGACAAAACTATCGAGAGAAATTGTATAACGTTCTGTGATGCAGAAAGAATGTGTAAGCAGCAGGTTGAGTGGATCTAATTCTGTCGCGTGGACTAAAGGTCAGATGGAAGTGCTTCTGACGAAGGGTCAGATGGAAGTGCTTCTGACTAAGGGTTAGATGGAAGTGCTTCTGACGAAAGGTCAGATGGAAGTGCTTCTGACGATCTAAACAGTGACAGATGGATTGCATCAAATCTCCGAATCACCATTCCTTGTTAACTGATCAAGTAAGAAGCAAATCTATTCTAAGACGAAACCCAAGGAAGATCAGTTTCTGCATTTACAAAACATGAAGAGCCACGTATGGCAGGTTTTCGATCAAGGCAAGCTTCCTAAGGAAAGCTTGTGATATTCGATTACCCTGATATCCCTTCCAATCAATCAAGGGACCTTCTACAATGGGATATCATCTTTTAAGGAATATTCTTTCGGGAACCAACTCAGACTTATCACACTTATGGAAGCTGGAGATTTAGTTGTATGGGCGACTGAATCAGAAGGGTTCAATATCTCACTCAACGGTCTACATATCTTCTGAAGATACAGTCTCGTTCAATCACGATTGATGACGTCCAATCAAGGATTGAAGAGCGATCCCTTGGCCGGGAATCCAACGACTAGTTTGGAGGCAGGGGAGTATAAAAGAAGAACCATGATGGACTAAAGAGATGAGAGGGCGAACAACAATCCAAAGTGCAAGTATAATCTGAGTTCTATCCGAAAATATTCTGAGTACCAAAAATCCTATTCATTGTGAAAATCTGTGAGAGAGAAAAACCAAGTGATTGAGTGTTTGTAATTCTCGTGATTTTTCATAGTGAAATCCAGCCGATCGGTTGTCATTGTGGGAGAGTGGACGTAGGCTTAATCTAAGCCGAACCACTATAATCGTCGTGTGCAATATTCTCTACTCTATACTCTTACTTTTGTGTTTAGACTTTTTGCACACTGTTATTCTGTTCTTGATTCTAATCGTACACTGAATTATTTTTTATTCCGCAAGAAATTTCAATTATATTCAGAATCACCTATTCAACCCCCCTCTAGGTGATATTGCTAGATCCATCAATTATCAGGCTCGTGTTTCCGATTTTGGCACTGCAAGACTATTGAGACCGGATTCATCTAATTGGACGGCCATTGGTGGTAGCATTGGGTATATTGCTCCAGGTACTTTGCAATTTTTTGCTCAAGTTCTTTGGCATTCCGCGTCATTCTTCTATAATAAACTTTTATTAGTTTAATTATGTTTATTAGTAATTTAATCATCTTATAGAAATTTGTTCTATTATTCTAAAGCTTTCAAGTTCAATATTGATGTGGAGCTTTTAGATTTTCCCCATACGTAAGAATTTGCAAATGAGGAAAACATCATAATCAATCCATTTCAAGGATTTTAAGTTCGTTTTACCTAGAAGATGCTCGTATTGCAAGCGTTGAACAAAAGTTATTGAACTTTGCCAAAGCATAAACTCCTATACTCAAATCGGTGTTGTAACTGTAAATTAAGCAAAAATCTGTACTTGCAATCATCACATGTCCTGTCACATGAAGTGATGTTGTCAACTTGAATGCAACTTATGATCAAGATTGAAAAAACCGTGGATTCTCCGCTTGCAGAGCTGGCTTACTCTTCAATTCCTATCGAAAAGTGCGATGTGTATAGCTTTGGAGTCGTCGCATTAGAGACTATCATGGGAAAGCATCCAAGAGATCATATTTTTCGAGAATGTTCATCGTCCGCTCAAACTCAGTTGATTATGTTGAAGGATGTATTGGATCAACATCTCTCACCTTCTAGACTTGGCCTTCGAGATGCCCAGGATGTGGTCTTGATCGCGAAGCTTGCATTCGATTGCTTGCAAGCCAATCCAAGGCTTCGACCTACCATGGAACAAGTCTCACGTGAGCTTCGCTCTCAAGTACCCCTAGATATGCCACTCTCTGCAGTCAGCTTAGAGCAACTTCGTGATCCCAATGTAAACAAATTAGGAGCATTTCAGGAGATGGTAAGATTTGAAGTTTCATGTGTTATTGTGTCTAATTTTCAATTATAATGGCTACTGCCTTTTGAATATTTTTGAGTTCTCGCCAATCCCAACTCGTGATTTTCTCTTTTCACTGCAGAGCTAGGTGCGACGTTTACAGTTGAAGTCGTGACACCAAAAATAACTATTGGAAGATTTCTGGCAAGATCCCATTTCACCTACTTTTTCCCATCCTTCTGAGCTTTTTGTTTTTTTTTCTCCCTCTTTCCTTTTTCCTTTCATTTTAATATAAGAAATTCTTGTGTACTCTATGATTCTGTGGTTTATATATTTGTGGTCATTGATTATCTTCTAAATAATTTGCAATCAAGTAGAAATATCGGTAAAGCATTTTATTTTCTTCTTGATTCCACCTGCTGAATTTAAAAGAAAAAGATTATAATCGTTATGCTCAAATGCTATAAGTAACTATAATTTTCCCGTTCAACCAATCTCGACATATTAGGGATACTTCTTCTATTTTTTTTCCATTTTTCTTAGGAAATAAAATCTATTTCAGTTGGAAATTTTTCTTAAATAAGAAAATGTAATCGCACGGGTTTTCTTTCTAATTCCGGGGTACCTGAATTGTAGTTGTGATATATTGTGGTTATACTTTCACATAACAGAACAATAGATAACAGCAAGGGTGGGTCTACTAATGACGTTGATGGAACTTCACGTTCAAAAATCTCCTCACCAGCCAATCAAAATGATCGTTAATTTAGGTGAAGCCTAGTTGGCCCAATCATACCCGGCCTTCACCAAACCAACGTCCTTGACATGTGATCTAATGATTACTTCAATTGAATTCAGTTAAGCCGTATGGATTATTGAATTAACTCTTTGGTCCAAGAAAAGAAAAGAAGAAGGTGAAATTTTTTCTCGCTAAGCTATTTTCATTTTCCCCGTCAGTTTCTTTTCTTCAGGCAATTTTCCGTCATCGCAAGTCTCTCTCTCTCGCGTCTCGACAGCGACAAAGAAAAGGAGCAATCCATTTCTCAATCCCGTCGCTATCGTTCGTTTCCTAAATAGAAGCTTCTAGAGCGAGGAACCCTGAATTAGACGAGAGCTACAGAGGTGTAGAATCGTACTCGACTTAGAGAGAGAGAGAGAGAGAGAAATGAGGCTTGATGCGCAGATGTTAGCGGCAGCGGCAAGGCAAGCGGAGAGGTTGAGGAAGGACGGGAATGAGTGTTACCGGAGGAGTCCTTTTGGGAGCCGCCATTGATGGTTACACCGAGGTGCCGAACTCATCGCGATTCAATTTTTTCACATTTTCGAAGTCAGATTGCTTGTTCGGTTTTTTGTTTCCGTCAACCTGTGTTTTGGACTTGATGGGTTTTCGATTTGAGAAGACTGAAAGTTGGATCGAGTGACCATGAATCCATTTCAGGTTTCATCCTCATCAAACCACATGCATTGTCCAGAGAAATGTGGGATCAGGTTGATGGGGTTTAACTGTCCATCGAAGTACAGTTTTTTCTTCTTCTCCTTTTAGGTTGGGGTGGGGGACCAGATCTCACGGGTTCGACATTGTTTTCTACAGAAATAAACCATTATGTCTGTGAAGTCCCCAGACATACCGTGCATACAATTTCCCCTTTCCAGTGTCAATAGAGGCGACAAAAACATTTATAGGTTGTTGAAAGAGCCCATTGATAAGTAGAGAAGCCAACTACTCCAGCGTGGCTCGAACTTTTAACACATAACTCTTGCACACCTTCTACTGTTAAGCCAAGCGTTCCCATCAGCGGAGGTTGCCTGCCTCGCCCTCGCCTGATGCTGGCAACCTTCGCTAGCTTTTGCCAGGCTCGTCGATGGTCGGCGGAAGGAAGGGGAAAAAAGGAAGAAGAAAAAAATGTAAAGGAAATCAGAAGAAAAGAAAAGAAATATAAAATATAGAAAGCGTAAAAATCGAACCATGGGCCTATGATGCAACGTCCCACCCTCCAATCTCTTAACAAATGGGGCCACATGCCTATTGGGAGTAAAAGTAGGGCAAAAGAACAATATAAGTCCAAAAGTTGTGTATGACACTCACTTTGATATCAAAAGTTTTTGCGAGATCACTTAAATATCAAATCGTAGACAAAACAATCAATTTAGTGCCTCCGGACAGAAAATTCTGCCAAGATTAATACGTGTATTTTAAATTAAATTTTTATATTAAGTGGTTAATTTTAATTAAAATAAAGTGAAAATTATCTTAATATTTCAACAACAAAAAAGATTAAAAAAAAAAGAAGGGATGCAAAACCAGACAGCAAGGGCTTATACAGCCCTCGCCGCTTGGTTATCCATCCTGGTTTCTTTTCTTTTTCTGAGCTTCTCTTGTTAGATTTTTAAGCTCATTTTTCAATTTATTTTAAATAAAATTTGTATTTTAGAATTTTTTTTTGTTAATTTGCTTTCTTAAATCTAATTTAAATAAAATTTGAATAAAAAATAGAAGTTGAACCAAGCCGATGTCTTCTTAGCCATGTCATTACCATATAGGAGAGAGAAAATGCTAAAAAAATCATTGTTTTTCGTTAATCAAAATGGACAGAGTTAATAGAGGGACTCGTTTGCGCCAATTTGACAAATTTTAGGACTTGATTATAATTTTTGTAAGTTTTAAGATCAATTTCACTTTCGTTAAAAGTTTTAGGACCTCTATTGAACATTTTCCTTTTTTTAAAATCATTTTTTAAACTATTTAAGTCATTATTTTTAATTTTTTAATAAAAAAATCGACCTTATCTTTTCTAATTGCCTATTGAACCTCCGTTGAGCCATGTCAGCTTCATATATTAATAAAAAAAAATTGCCAAGTCAAATTTCCAACCAAGCGTATTAGAGTTGCCACTTAAGTAACCACTTTTCAATAAATCTAGTACTGAAGTGATCCAGGCGAAACTTTTGGCACTAATGTGAGGGCCATATACAACTTTTGGCACTCCTCGTATTCTTCTTCCGAAGTTGACCAAACAATAAAAGGACCACTTTTCTAGAGTGATTAGTCACACAAGGGAATCAAAACACAAAAAAAAAGGAGTGTCTAAGCCAAGGAAAAGTGAAAAAAATGCGAACCTTAACGTAAAGGTACTTTTTAACAAAAAAAAAATCAATGGATGAATTAAGGAAAATATTTAAGGAATAGAATTATGTTCTAGAGAAGATAAATGATTTCATTATCATGTAAACTACGGAAATTGATATAAAAGTAATCTTTCAATTATAAATATGGAAGGAAAGTCTCAAATTTCATCCATAACACAAAAAATGTCTCTTAGGAAATCCCATCATAACCCCTCCCCTGGGATTTTTTTATCCTGGCTATATCCCTCTATATCTCCTCTTTATCTTATCCTGAACAACTACCAAACAGAGTATATGATAAAACATATCCTATCCTGGCTTATATCCTAACGACCAAACGTAACCTTTAACCACCTCTCACTCGAGTGAACTCAAATAGAATTGAATTAACTCCTTGGCTAATAAAACAAGAACGACAAACTTAAGTTTTACAGTTAAGCTCATTCCATTTTCGTGTCAGATTCTTTCCTTTCGCGAAAGCTACTGGTTTTGCCGTGGTCGCAATTTTTCTCGTAGATTCTTTCTTGTCTTGATAGTGAGAAAACGAGCAAACCAAATTCTCTTAAATGCCAATGAATTTGTGTCAACTGAAAAACCTGAAAAGATGAGAAAACTGACGAATCGACCTAAATAACTTGTAACAAGAACTTCAATTTGTTCACTGAACTCTTGTTCCAGAATAGTTATCAAAGCATCGCCTAGGCGACAAGGCGGCCTCGGATGCCCAAGGCGTCCTGTTGCCTTGCTGGTTCTCCTCAAGGCAGGCGCCTTGGACGCCTAGGCGATGCCTTGTTGACGCCTTGGGCGCCTTGGATGCGTCGGGCTAAGCAGACGGCTCGGGTCAGCCAGCTATAAGGCCAGAGTCTGGACAGCAGCCAGATTTGGGTCGAATGGTGTCCGACGGTCCCGCAGCTGCTCGTTGAGGCTCCGGGGTGCCGTCAGGGATGTGGGTCGACAGCGGAGGAAGCGCGAAGCTGGCGTCGGGTCTCCGAGCTAGCAGATCTGGGTTCGCGACCCCGAGACAGAGGCTTAGGTGGTGGCTGGGTTTGTCTTTGGGCATGAGCACGGCGGCGCAGGCGAGCTAGGACCTCGGTGGGGGCTGTAGCGGCGGCTCAGGATCGCGAAACTCAACTGGGCAGTGGTGGAGAGGCCTCGGTGGCTGAGACATGGCGTAGATGGAAGGGGTTCTAGGGTTTGGGTCTCGGCCGGCATCGGATTTGAGGTGTACGAAGGTGGAAGGGCTCGGATCGGTGAGAACTGAGAAGAAACCGATGAAGAAGACGAAGACTTGAGAGGAAAAAGAAAGTGAACAGGAGAGAGAGAGAGAGAGAGAGAGAGAGAGAGAGAGAGAGAGAGAGAGAGAGAGAGAGAGAGAGAAGAGAGAGAGAGAGAGAGAGAGAGAGAGAGAGAGAGTGGGGAGCATGTGTTTTTTTTTTGGGGGGGGGGTTCAAAGCTGAAAAAAATGAAGTGATGTTTGAGACTTTCTTTATATTTGAAATTTATTTAGTTGAGCGTGTTAGACTATTTTGAAACTATTGAACTTATAGTTACTTAATCTCGATTACCTACTCCATTTTATGATTATTATTTATCTTAAATATATTTGATAGTTGTTTATTTTTAATAATATTCCATGCATATATTTACTCTATTGAATCATAAATGTAAGTTTTGAATTACAAATGTAAAATATACAATTACACACACACACACACACACACACACACACACACACACACACACACACACACACACACACACACACATTTAGATATATTGTCGCCTTGCGGACGACTAGGCGGACGCCTAATCGCCTAGGCGTTTTAAAGACTTCTGCTCGCCTTGTCGCCTTAACAACTATCCAGTATTGAAGGAGGCCTAGGTTCCCCTTAAAGTAACCTACTCATATTCTTGTTGCTGCTTTGTTTTTGAAAGATTTGGTGGGATCACTTGCCAATTGCTCTAAAAGCTTAAACTGTT
Source organism: Rhodomyrtus psidioides (assembly GCA_021437785.1). Classification (NCBI taxonomy): domain Eukaryota; kingdom Viridiplantae; phylum Streptophyta; class Magnoliopsida; order Myrtales; family Myrtaceae; genus Rhodomyrtus; species Rhodomyrtus psidioides. The sequence continues at coordinate 1,721,343 of JAILYB010000015.1, read as the reverse complement.
AGAAGAAAGCGTGATTAATATTTATATATTCCAACACTCCCCCTTACGCTTATTCTGGTCTTTTTGCCTAGTACTAAACATGGAAAAATTCATTGGGGAGGCAAATAGGGGCCTGGAAAGATTTGAACTCAGGACATCCTGCTCTAATACCATGAAAGATTTTGTTGGATCACTTGCCAACTGCTCTAAAAGCTTAAGCTGTTAGAAGAATGCGTGGTTTAATATTTATATATTCCAACAGAGCAATGAGTCCAGCTTGTATTTTTTCACGAACGAGATGACAATTTATTTCAATGTGCTTCGTTCTCTAGTGAAAAACTTGATTGACAGCAATCTGGAAGGCAGCTTGATTATCACAGTGTAAAGAAACCAGGACTTGGAGGTGTATGCCAATGTCTTGTAAAAGATATGATAACCATGTAATTTCGCATGTAGTTATTGCTATTACACGATATTCTGCTTTAGCAGAAGAGCGTGAGACCGTGCTTTGTTTCTTGGTTTTCCAAGAAATGGGGCTATCTCCCAATAAAATACAATATCCAGTTGTTGAACGACGAGTCATGGGACAACTAGCCCAATCTGAGTCACAATAAGCTGTGAGTTGAAGTTCATTTTCAGTGGGGTAAAATAGCCCCTGGCCTACAGTAGCCTTGAGATATCGTAAAAGACGATATGCTGCATCCAAATGTAGTTGGCGTGGTGTATGCATAAATTGACTGAGAATGTTGACACTATAAGCAATGTCTGACCTCGTGACAGTCAAATAAATGAATCGACTAATCAAGTGCCGATAAAGAGATTGATCCTCTAATAAAGTGTGACATTCTGATTTTTCCTATCATTCTGAGACATTTGACCGTAAGAAATCTATCGAAGTAATTCAGTTATATCTCGCTCTGACCTGATCAGTCATGAGTCAACTAACCGAAGGGGAAAAGGTAACGCGTGACGAGGTACGTGGACCTAGGAAACTCGATAAGAAAACGGCGTTTTGACCATAAGGGTCGACGAGGGAACATTTAGAACCGAGGCCGATCTGAGAACGATTAAGGAATCCGTTGCTAGCGTTATACGATTGGGACGCGGGTGATGCCGCTTAACCAACATATGATTTGCAAATTTTTCATAAATCAATTTATGGCGATCGCGGCTGTCGGGGCTAGTAAGAGACCCTTGCGATTACATGACAACCAAAGTCGCTATAGTTTGAGTCATCCTAAGTGTGATGAGAATCACAGAGTCGATACGCGTGACGTCCGCAAAAGCTGCCCGTTAATTCGAGATAAAATTGAAATTACGAACGACGAGAAATCAATCACGAAATGGGATCTCGAAAATGGAAAATGGAGATGAAGAATGGAAAAAATTATTTTGGGTTGGACGACGCCTATTCGAGGATGAAAAATTGGCGAAAAATGAATTTTCGGACGAAGGGTGTGAAAGGACGATTTTGCCCCTGAAGTTTTGGCTTTGCCTTATTATTTTCGATGAGGGAATTTTGATAATTTGTTTCCCCTTGGAGCTGCCGAAATTGTGAGGGTAGATTGGGAAAGGATTTTTTTTTATATTATGGATGCAAAGCCATGTGGTAAACTTTGGGTGATGAGCATTAATAGTCCACTAACCTAAGACTTCTAGAAGCTTGTTCAATAATTGACTAAACAACACTTTTCTCTCCCTCTTCAGCTGGACACACGACCACATCTCCTCCTCTGCTCCTTCTTCTTCGTTTTCTTCTCCTTTCCCCGAACAGAATCTACTTTGCTTTGTTCAGTCTGGACCGCCGATTTCGTCGCCGTCGTGCGCCTCGTCCGGCGACCTTCAGCCATCGAGCCAACCACCACCGTGTAGGTCATCCACTTGTCGATCCATTCCAAGTGGAATCGCGGCGTTTGACCCACTGAGGAGCTCCGGCCAACATTTCTTGCGCGAGTCGACGGAAATCGTCGCAGCTGGAGGTAGGCGGTTGTTTGTACTTCGTTGGATCTCGAATTGTTTGAGTTTTTCATTCAAACTTCGTGGACGTCTAGGGCACACCTTTACTGAGTTGTGGTAAAAATTTGGGCTGAATTTGATGGAGTTTTGATGTCGAATCATTGCTGTGTTTGAAGTTCATAAATTGACCGGTTGCAGGGCTGAAGGAAACGGTTAGAATTGTGGGCTTGCGGGTGTCGCCTTGCTCTCAAATTTTCGATAAGGCTCTCTAATTCATAGAACTATGTGTTAGCAAGAGGTTTTTATGATAAATTGGAACTTATGGATGTTAGTGAGCTGTTTATGGCGGTTTGAGCAAAATCGATTCTGCTCGGTTGAGGTTTGATGAAAATCGGTTCTGTTTAGGGCTAAGGTTGGTGTCGCCATGCTAAAAATACTTAGTTAAGACATGCTAGAGTATTAATTGAAGGGTTAATGAAGAGTACGATGTGTGGAATTGAGGTTTGGGTGGTTAAATTGATTGAATCGACGAGTTACTTCTAAGTAGAGTTGCTGCCCTGTTTTGGACAGCTTGGTGTCGTGCCGGATTCGGGCTTGTCAAGAGGCTTGTGATGTTATTTTCTAGTAGGAACTGAGATGAGTGACCCCTACCCTTTTACTAGGATGTTCGGACGCAACTGGGCGATTTTTCCTTGAGGAATCAATGTTTTGACTGAATTGATAGGCTCAAGTATTGGAATGTCGATTGGTTTCGATTATGTATGAGCCTTGAGTACTTGTTGCCATGTAATTGCTATTCTTGCGATGAGCATGATGATATGCTTGTTGAGTGCCTTGCTTGTCTTTATGATCGTGCGAGATGGGTTCTTAAATTTCTTTTGTATGAAGGCATGTCATCCTTCGGCAAGCCTCAAATTGTGTTTGATTGATTAATTTTCTTTCTCCTGGTGAAGTGAGACTAATGATGGTCGTGATGAGATATTTGTGACTGAGGTTATTGAGGAAATGGGATTGACAAACCGTGAGAATCGCCCCGAGGTGCCTATATGACACAGGGTTAAGAAGTGAAAAAAATACCTTGACGCGCCTAAGAAGAGGCGGGGTTACTTGAAGAGGAACATCCTGATGCGCCTATATGATGTGGGGTCGAGGAATGTGGAACACCCTGAGGCGATGTGATCGCGGGGTCGTGATTGAAATATCTTTTATTTCTTTTTTTACGAGGATTTGATTCATTGTAAACTAGTACGGAAGCTTGGTCATGCGTACGCCTATTGTTTTGATTGAAATGCTTGTAGAATTACTACTTGATGCCATGAGAAGTTGCTATGCACTACTTTGTTTGTTGACTGCATGAGCTTGTGCTTGTTTGGTTCGGTGGGACGGATGGCCTAGTTTGGGGTTAGGATAGCTCGCTGAGACGTAAGTCTCACCCCGTTATGGGTCCCTTTTTCCCACAGACCCCAGGCCTTGAAGATGTTTCCCGTCCGCGTAGGCGATCCCAAGGAGATGACGTCGTATTTTGAGGAGTTCCCTGTTGGATGAGGTACTGTATATGTTAGGAAGACCACAGTTGTTTGGGTTGACGAACCAAGAGAGCCTAGTAAGCCACATCGATTTGAAGCATGGTTTCGAAGGGTCCATGACGTTTTGTCTGAGCAGCTGAAGCCCACAAATGTTCCAAGAGGCGTGGTACCTTCTTGGTGTCATCCCTCACGAGAGTCTATAGAGGTAGTGACTTCCGTGGCAGCTTCGAGGAACGTACTAGAAGGTGAACCTGCAGCCAAAGCGAGCATAGAAGTGATAGAGATATCCGACTCTGAGGATGAGATAGAGGAGGATACCATCGAGGTCCGTTCCGAGACCTTCTCGGATTATGACCCGGAGGAGGACATGGACATTGTGGGAGACAGTAGCACCTCTAGTAGACTTCGTTGTAGTAGGGCCTTAGTGGGGTTTTTGGGAGTTGGTTCCTTTTGGATGGGCTTAGTGGCTTTCTTTTGTTGCCCTTACCCTGGTCCAACCTAGATGATGTTGTTAGTTATCTCTCTAACCCTTACTTTTGTTTAAAGTGGGGTTATTTATTTATTTATTTACTGATATGTCATGTATATGCCTTTTCATCTCGTGTCTCATTCTTTGTCTTTGATATGAGTTTGTGAAGTTGTCTCTTTGTTCTTGTGTATGCGAGTCGCTTTTCATTTAGGCCGCAAAGTAAGTATCCTGGGCTGGTTTTGCATTTGACTGTTGTGGCGCACTTGCAAAGGGAGCGGGGTGTGACATAAAGGGCCAGTATTAATGCTTAATTTTATATTCTGCTCGATGGGAGTATCAGCTGGTCGTGCTCCACTAAAACCACAATCTTCTAGAATATCCAAGATATATTTTCGCTGGCATAAGTACAGACCAGAGCGGGATCGAGCTACCTCAATGTCCAGAAAATATTTTAGAGGTTCCGAGATCCTTAATGTGGAACTGATTGTGCAACATAGTCTTTACCGAATCAATCAAATCACGCTAAGAGTTTTCTCTCCACGATAGGGAAGCGAAAAAGAGATCCAAGCACTCTTCAGAGACCAATCACTCGTATCTTTTATCACATGCACATCATAGAACCATTTCGCTAGAATTGACAATGGAAAAACTATGTGCAACCGAAATCGGGTCGATTTCTACGAAATACTATCTTGAAATAGAAAATTGACATCACATCTTGGAAATATAGAGGTCTCGGAACCGAAATTGGGTCGATCCCACCCATGTGTCATGTGTATTCCCCTTTCAACACTCCACTCACCATTTTCCACAAATATGGTCGATATGTCAATTTGAAGACTTGGAAAAGTAAGTCAAGCAAGACCAACGATTGAGACTTCCATGGTTCTGCTTTATTCACTCGGTACCCCCGCCGGAGGCGCACTAAAACTGATTGGCATGGTGAAAAGACTTCATCCGCAAATAACATGTTCGTTAAGTTGAATAGAGAATTTCCTTAAATAGTCCAAAATAAAAAAAATAATTATTCAAATTCCACTAGATTTGTATTGAAAGTATTTAAGCAATATTATTTAATATATATATATATATATATATAAGAAATAAGTAATCCAAAATATAAAAGTATTTAAATATACGGATTGGGTCGGGCATGGATTGGTATGGGTTAGTTTGTAGTATGAGTCATTAGATTTATATTACATTAAAATGAGTCTAAACGAGTTAAATGGGTAAATATAAGTGGCACAATTTTTAACCCGACTCGTTCACACATCCCCTTTCAACACCCCACTCATCTAGAGAGAGAGCGCGCGCTTTCCGCTTTGAGCCATATGGACACCGACGGTCACGTCAGGATCGCCATTTTCCGCAAATATGGTCGACGTGTCAATTTCCATGAAGACTTGGAAAAGGAAGCCAAGCATGACCAACGGCTGAGACTTTTACGGTTCTGCGCTATTCACTCGTTATCCCCCACGGCGCCCGCTAAGCTGACTAAAAAGGGAAAACGACTTCTTTGCAAATAGGAATTGTCTTGGATAGAGGAGGCTTCGGGAGTGATCTTCCACTCTATGCAAGTATAGTCACTAACATTATGTGCACCTGAACCCACCCCAACCAAAAATCATGGCTTCTTCCTTTCTGCTATCCAGCCAGTCTCCTTTAGCTGTCTTCCTCCTCTTCTTCTTCTCGCTATTCTTGATTGGCCCCACTACAAAAAATCTTAAATTGATATATCTATGAAACTTAAAAAGTAAAAAATCCAAATGGGTACATTCGCCAATTGTCATGTGTTAACTTGGTAATTTGATGGTAAAATTTAACGAAAGATGACAGTGGCTAAATTTACCATAAGTGTATTAGTTTGGAGGTAGTTTGTTACATGTGTACTAATTTAAGATTTTTTATAGTAAAAATAATAATTTGGGGTAAATTTTTCACAGACTTACCAATTTTGGATTTTTTGTGGTGAAAAATAGTTTATGGTAAATTTATCACAAGTGTACCAGTCTGGGGATTTGGGAGATATTAGCTCTTACAAATGCATGGACTTGCGTCAACCAAAAGACTTGCCCAAGATAAGAGAACTCGTGAATCGACCTAACTAACCTATAAACAGAACTTTGAGCTATTCACTGTACCATTGGTATTTGGGCAGGGTGTGCCTTGATGTGATCGTGGCCATCCGTGATTGAACGGACGGCCACGATAAAAAAAAAAATTGCGGCTGGGCGATTTTTTTTTTGGGTCACTTTTTACTCCCATCAATCCCATCCGTCCGTTCAATCAACGGACGGATGGGATTGACCAGGGCATTCCCTGCCTTGATGCATCCAGGGCAGAGGATCCGCTCACCTCATATTCTTGTTGCTGCTTTGTTTTTCTCTCTAATATAGGGAAGCGTAAAAGTTGCTCTGGAAAAAGAGATACAAGCTCTCTTCACATACCAATCCCTCAAATTTTTACCATATGCAAGTCATAGAACCATTTCGCCGGAATTCACAATGGAAAAATTATACACAATTAAGATTTGGTCGATTTCTACGAAATAATATCTTGAAAAGGAAAATTGCCACCACCAGCACCCCACACATCTACAAAAAGGCGAGTCAAGCAGACCAACGATTGAGACATATAACCACCCCCGGTCAGGGTCACCATTTTCAACCAATATGGTCGCCAATGTCAATTGCAATGAAGACTTGAATAGCTAAGTCAAGCGGACCAACAATTTAGACTTACGCGGTATTCTCTCGGCACACTCACAACGCGCGCTAAACTGATTGAGAAGGGAAAATTGTTTCATGTTGTAATAGGAATTGTCCTCGATAAAGGAGGCTTCTGGAGTGATCTTCCACTCTATATAAGTATAGTCATCCATCCCTTTAACATTATGTACACCTCAACCCTCCCCAACCAAAAATCATGGCTTCTTCCCTTCTGTTGTCCACGCAGTCTCCTTTAGCTATCTTCCTCTTCTTCTCGCTCTTCTTGATTGGCACCACTTCATTTCATGGTGCACGCACTTCTGCTTCTTCCATCTCTGTCTTCGCTATCAATGCGACTGAGAATAAGGATGAAGCACAGGCTCTCCTGAATTGGAAATCCACTCTTGACAACCATAGCCAATCTCTCCTCTCTTCATGGCACGGTAACAACCCTTGCCGCTTTACTGGTGTCGCTTGTGACGACCAAGGAGCCATCGCCCATGTAAATCTTTCCGATTTCGGTTTGGGAGGAACTCTAGACGACCTCGACTTCTCGCGCTTAACCAATATGGTCAGCTTTGACCTTGCCAACAACTCGATCAATGGCTCCATTCCCTCGAGTATCGGTAACCTTTCCAAACTCAACTTCCTTGATCTTTGCGGCAATGAATTGTCCGGGGACATTCCTCCAAGTATAAGTATGCTGGAAAGTCTTCGTTCTTTGTACCTATGCGCGAATCAACTTTCTGGGCCCATTCCTCCTTCTATTGGAAAATTAGGGAATTTAACCATATTAGGCATTTCGCGCAATAATTTTTCCGGTTCCATTCCGAGCGAGATATGTGACTTGGGGAATTTAAAATATCTTTACTTATGGCAAAATGAACTTTCGGGACCCATACCTTCAGAAATCGGGAGGCTCACTTCTCTTAATGTACTTGACCTATCATTAAATAATGTCAACGGCTCAATTCCTCATTCCATCAGAAACTTAACAAGTTTATACTCTATTGAACTCTTTCAAAATAGACTTTCAGGACCGATACCTTCGGAAATTGGAAGCTTAGCAAACCTAACTCGACTGAACCTTGCCAACAATAGATTCTTTGGTTCCTTGCCTTCTGAATTCAATAAGTTAACAAGGTTAACTAAGTTGCATCTATATAATAATGACCTAGAGGGGGAGCTGCCAGAAGATGTATGTGTTGGGAGATCATTGCAAAATTTCACCATCTTCAATAATCATTTCACGGGTCCCATCCCCAGAAGCCTAGAGAACTGTAACACACTAATCAGATTGAGGCTCGATAGAAACCAACTTACAGGAAATATAACAGATGCTTTCGGAATATATCCCCATCTCAATTTTATGGATTTGAGCCACAATCATTTGCGAGGAGAACTTTCATGGAAATGGGGGCATTGTCATAATCTGGAGAGCTTGAGGATATCAAACAACAACATCTCTGGTGAGATACCCTCAATATTCGGAAGACTGGCTCAGTTACAGGTACTAGACCTTTCTTCAAATAATTTAAGTGGAGAGGTTCCAAGAGAAATGGGAAGCCTTTCGTTGCTGCTAGAACTAGACCTAAGCAGCAACGCGATCACTGGAAATGTCCCAACTGAGATTGGATTTTTATCCCATATGGCAAATTTGAACTTGGCATCAAACAATTTGAGTGGATCAATACCGATGCAATTAGGCTCATGCAAAAGCTTGTTGAGCTTGAACTTGAGCAGAAACAAATTTCGGATGACCATTCCTCCTGAGATAGGCAACACACAAGTCCTCGAGGTTCTTGATCTGAGCTACAATATTCTGTCAAAAAATATACCAGGAGAGCTTGCAAAACTGAGAAACTTGCAAGTTCTCAATATCTCCCACAATAGCCTATCTGGTTCCATCCCACAGTCTTTTGATGATATGTCGGCCTTGACTTCTATCGATATATCCTACAATGACCTAGAAGGTCCTCTCCCAAATGTCAAGGCTTTCAATGAGGCTCCATTTGCGGCAATTCAGCATAACAAAGGGCTCTGTGGCATTGGTGTGGGTTTACCGAAATGCAATTACACCATGAGAAAGAAGCCCAATCGGCATGTTGAAACAAAACTCACAATTATTCTTATCCTCTCGTTCTTGGGGTTTCTCCTTCTCTCTTGCACCTTGATGGTTCGAGTGATCGTCAATAATCGCCGAAGAAGGATTTTCAAGAGAGCGAATAATGAGGGGGCAAAAGATTTGGATTTCAAGCGTATTTTGAGTTATGATGGCAAAGTTTTCTATGACCGAATCATTGAGGCCACAGAAGGATTTGACTCCAAGTACTATGTGGGTGAAGGAACATATGGAATTGTTTATAGAGCGGAGATATCAGAAGGTCAAACATTTGCTGTCAAGCAAATCTTGTCATCCCAGGATGATACTGAGATTGCTAATTTGGTACCTTTTGAAAGAGAAATTCAAGCCTTGTCAAATATACGCCATCGCAACATCGTGAAGTTTTATGGCTTCTGCTCTCATGCGCAACGCTATTTTTTGGTGTATGAGTACTTGGAAAGAGGAAGCCTGAGAGCAACATTGAACGATGATCAAAGATCAATAGAATTTGGATGGGACAAGAGAATAAATGTGGTCCGAGGAGTTGTGGATGCACTATCCTATATGCATCACGAATGTTCTCCTCCGTTGATTCATCGAGACTTGACCAGTAACAATATTCTATTGGATTATGATTACGAGGGCCATGTTTCGGATTTTGGCACTGCAAGACTATTGAGACCGGATTCATCAAATTGGACGGCTATTGCTGGTACCATCGGGTATATTGCTCCAGGTACTTTACAATTTTTTGCTCAATTTCTATATGGCATTCGGCATCATGCTTCTATAATAAAATTTTACTAGTTTAGGACTGTTCATTAGTGATTTAATCTGTCTTATAGAAATTGTTATACTTATCTAGGGTTTTCAAGTTCAATATTGATGTGGAGCTTTTAGATTTTCCTCATACGTAAGATTGGCAAATGAGGAGAACATCATAATCAATCCACTTCAAGGATATTAAGTTCGTTTTACTTAGAAGGTGCTCGTATATATTGTAAGCGTCGAAAAAGTGTTTTGGACTTTGCCAAAGCATAAACTCCCATACTCAAATCGGTGTTGTAACTATAGATTAAGCATAAATATGTACTTGTAATCGTCACACGTCCTATCATGGTAAGTAATATTGTCAACTTCAATACAACTTATGATCGAGGTTGAAAAAACAATGCAGAGTTGGCTTACTCTTCAATTCCTACCGAAAAGTGCGATGTGTATAGCTTTGGAGTTGTCGCATTAGAGACAATCATGGGAAAGCATCCAGGAGATTATGTTTCTTGAGAATGCTCATCGTCCGCTCAAACTCAGTTGATTATGTTGAAGGATGTGTTGGATCAACGTCTCTCACCTTCTAGACTTGGCCCTCGAGATGCACAAGATGTGGTCTTGATCGCGAAGCTTGCATTCGAGTGCTTGCAAGCCAATCCAAGTGTTCGACCTTCCATGGGACAAGTCTCACATGAGCTTCGCTCTCAAGTACCCCTGGATATGCCACTCTCTGTGGTCAGCTTAGAGCAACTTCGCAATCCCAATGTAAACTAATTAGGAGTGTTGCAGGAGATGGTAAGATTTGAAGTTTTCATGTGTTATTGTGTCTAATTTTCAATTATAATGGCAATCGCCTCTTGAATATATTTGAGTTCTCACCAATCCCAACTCGTGATTTTCTCTTTTCACTGCAGAGCTAGGTGCGACGTTTATAGTTGAAGTCGTGATGCCAGAAATGATTATGGGAAGATTTTTTCTTCCTTTCTTTCCTTCATTTTCCTTTATGGCGCTCTAAGAAAAGCTAAGGCCCTCCTTTTTCATCATTTTGCGCTATTTTTTTTCCCTCTTTTATGTTTCTTTTTTCCTTTCATTTTAATATAAAGACAATTCGTGTGTATTATATGATTCTGTAGTTTATATGTTTGTGGTCATTGATCAAATTTGCGATCAAATACAAATATAAGTAAGCCATTTTATTTTCTTCTTGATACTACCTACTGAATTGAAAAAGAAAAGGTTACAATCATTATGGTCAAATGCTATAGTAACTATAATTTTCCGTTCAACCGACATCTACATCCTTAACTTAATGCACGTATGGACAAATGAGCCAAAAATATTTTCAAGAGATGACAAGTTCTAATCTCTGCATCTTAGGCACGCTTCTTCTATTTTTCCCATTTTTCTTAGGAAATAAAATTTATTTCGGTTGAAAAATTGTGTTTAATAAAAAAAAATGTAATAGCACGGTTTGTTTTTTCTAATTCAGATGTATAATCGTATTTGACTTCTAGAGCTAGGAACCCAGAATTTGACGAGAGCAGCCCTGAATTAGACGAGAGCGACAGAGCCGCCATTGATGCTTACACCAAGGTGCCAAACTCATCGCGATTTAATTTTTTCACATTTTCGAAATGAGATCTCTTCTTCGTTTTTTTCTTTTTTTCCCGTCAACCTGTGTTTTAGGGTTCGCATGCGTTCGACCTTTACATCTTTGCTTTTAGGGGAGGAAAATGAGTTGCTTGTAATTTCATTCCGTAGCATAAAAATTTGAGACTTTCAGCTGATCGCTGAGTTTCTTTCGTTCTTTCCTTCCTTATCTGTTCTTTATGATCGGTGCTGTTTGTACTGTTTTTTAATTTGTATTTTTTTTTCTGTCGGAGGTTTCTTGTAGTTCGCATATAATATGTTTGCACTTTTTCACAAAAGAACAACGGATGAGAGTAAATGAGGGTCTACAAATGAAATCAACCCGAAAAACATATATTTGGGCGACTCACGCAGGTCGTCACCGAAGGGGCCATTATAGCAATTTTACGTTCAGATTGCTACGCGCCAGCCAATCAAAATGCTTGTTAACTTCGGTCGAGCCTAGCAGGCCCAATCAAACCTGACCTTCACCAAGCTAACATCCTCGATATGTGATCAAATGATAACTTTCATTATACTCAATCAAGCCGTGTGGATTAATTAACAACCATTTGACCACCTCTCGCTCGAGTGCACTCAAATCGAATTGAACTAACTCCTTAATTAGCCAATAAAATAAAAACGAAAAACTTAATTACAGCTATGCTCGTTCCATTTTCGCGTCAGATTCTTTCCTTCCGCGAAAGCTCCTGGTTTTGTCGTGGTCGCAATTTTTCTCATCGACTCTTTCTCATCTCGATAGTGAGAAAACGAGCAAATCAAATTCTCTTGTTCAAAACAAGTTAATATTTCAATGGAAAAATGATGCACAACCAAAATTGGGTCAATTTCTACGAAATATTATCTTGAAATGGAGATTTGACACCACATGTGTATCATCCATATCCCCTTTCTTTCAACACCCCACTTATCTACAAAAGAATCTGAGGGTCGACTTTGAGCCATATAAGCACCGTCGGTCAGAAATCAGGATCACCATTTTCTACAAATATGGTTGACTTGGAAAAGTAAGTCAAGCATGACCAACGATTGAGACTTTCGTGGTGGTGCTTTATTCACTCAGTACCTCCCACGACGCACGCTAAACTAATCGACATGGGGAAAAGACTTCATCTTCGCAAATAACATGTTTGGTAAGTTGAATGGAGATTTTCCGTAGATAGTGAAAAAGAAAAATGTGAGAGAGAACGCATGTAATTGATGAGAACATTCATCGGATCTATAATCATAATTTCCGCTGCCGCCGCCGCCGAGACAATCATCCAATTCTACCGACCTTCTTGATTATAATTTTTATGCATGAGGGGGGCAACTCTTTAGGGGCGTCTAATGACCTTTCCATCCGACCTGAAGTTACAGTCAAAGGGCCTCCTCTCCTATGCACGATTCCACCAGCCGATCCCTATACAGAGTCTATTCTTATGTTTCAAACTCATAATCAAATCTGTCTCGTTTAACCACTCACGGTGCACTTTGCAAACATAATGCATAACAAGATCCAATCAGCTGTGCGAGCTTGACTTGACTTGGTAATATTGTTTTCCGATGAAGCATTCTCGATCCGTAAAAAAAATCTTTCCCTTGGTTACTCCCACTCCACCTCCGTGCGATAGCAACAGAGCTCGCACAACATCTGGGCAGATGTCGAGCGGCATGGCAGGCAGGGACGATGGCAGGCAGCTGGACAACAGCGGCTGGCGAGCAGGGGGCAGTGTGTGACTGACACCACCAGCTACCGCTTTTAGTCGCCTCCTTCGAGTGCCGGATTTGGAGGGACAAAAAAGGAAAGAAAATAAAAAAAAAATATTATTAAAAATTTATAATAAAAAATTCCACTACATTTATATTTAAAGTATTTAAGCAACATTATTTTTTTTTATAAAATTATGAGAAATAAGTGGTCCATGATTTGATTAAATATAGAAGTATTTAAGTAATATAGGTTAGGTCAGGCTTGAATTGGGTATTGGTTAATTTATAGAATGGGTCTTTAGATTTGTATTGTCTTAAAATGGGTCAAAACGAATTAAATGGGTAAATATAAGTCGGATCTTTTTCAACCCCCGACTCAACCCACCTGTTTTACATCTCCAGAGTCCCCTTTCAACACCCCATGCATCTAAAAAAAAAAAAAATCTGAGTGTCGATTTTGAGCCATATAACCACCCACGGTCAGGATAATCGATTGCCATAAATATATGGTGGACATGTCAATTTCAATGAAGACTTGGAAAAGTAAGTCAAGCATACCAACGATTGAGATTCTTATGGTTCTGCGATATTCACTCCACGCAATAGTCAGTATCCTCTCCGCGAACGCTAAAATCGATAGATGACTTCAGCAAAATATTTAAGGAAGGGAGATAAGTCTTGGGAAAGATAATAATCTCATTATCATGTCAACTATGTACATGAATATAAAGAAAAAAGCTTAGCTGACCGTCCCATCCAGTCAGACGGTGGGACGGTCAACTATTTACCATAATTAGTTTGATGAAACCGGACCAGTGATCCAGTTTCACTTCACTTTTTCTTTTTCTTTTTCTTTTTTTTTTTCACTTTTATGTATTTTAATATGCTTGTCGCCCAAAAGTTTACGTCTGACATATAGGCACCACATATCTGCATGATATGCTTGTCATCCAAAAGTCCATGTCCAACATGAATGCACCACATATCTGGGTGATTTACTTGTCAATTAGATATGTTACGTTAGAATCTTCATTGTATGGGCCCTCTTATAATTTTATTTTTAAATTTTAGCTTACAATAAAAATACATAAAAAAATAATAATAATGTGAAGTCACACCAGATCAACAATTAATCCGTTTTTAGTAAACAATATTTATGATAAATAGTTGATCGTCCCATCGTCTGACTGACTGGGTGGGACAGTCAGCTTAGCCGGTTCCTAATATAAATGAGAATAAAAGGGAAGTATCAAATTTCATCTATAAACTTTCTACAATAACAAATAAACTCTTCTCTTCATAAAATACTCATAATTGGCACATTTATAAATATTTAGACTTACTAGGAACATAAACTTATTTAGTAATATCGATGAACTTGCCTCAACTGGAAGGCGTGACGAAGATGAGAAAACTCACGAATCGATCTAAATAACTTGTAGACAAAACTTTGAGCTGTTTACTAAACTCTTGTTCCAATATTGGAGGAGGCCTAGGTTCCCCTTGAAGTAGGGGTGAGCGGATCCAGGTTTCACCTGGAACCTGGAACCTACCCGTTATGACAGGTTCCTCATTTTTTGGAACCTAAAACCTACCCGTCATATCCTGGAACCTGGAACCTACCCTATCACAGATTCTAGGGTCGGTTCCAAGGTACCTGAGAACCTATCAATTTCTTTTATTTTTTCATTTTTAGTTAAGCAAAATGAGAGTAAATACTACAACAGTTAAGGAGAAGTAGAAGTGAGCGGTTTTAGGTTCCACATTTAGAACTTGAAACTAACTCGTTGGAATAGGTTTTTCATTTTTTAGAACTTTGAACATAAAAATTTATTTGGCTCTAGATTATATACTCATCATCAAACGCCATAGAATATTGTAGGATCGTAGATCTAGGGTCCAGGTTCCAGGTTCCAGGTTCTAGGTAGTGGAACCTAGAACCTACCCGTTGGAACAGGTTCCTTGATTTTTGGAACCTGGAACCTACCCTATATACCTTGGAAACTGGAACCAGATTGGTTCCTACAGTTTTCGGTTCTAGGTTCTCGGTTATACCCTGGAACCATGTTCACCCCTACCTTGAAGTAACCTATTCATATTCTTGTTGCTGCTTCGTTTTCTCTTCAAGATAGGGAAGCATAAAAGTTACACTGCAAGAACAAGATTCAAGCTCTCTTCACGGACCTATCACTCGAATCTCTATCACAAGCACGTCATAGAACCATTTCGCCGGAATTGACAATGGAAAAACTATGCACAATCAAAATCCGGTCAATTTCTACGAAATAGTATCTTAAAATAGAAAATTGCCACCACCACTGGGAAAATATAGAAGTCTCAGAACCTTGATTCCATATACTGTACATGCCCTTTCGGATGCCCCACTCATCTACAAAAAAAATCCAAGTGTCGATTTGGAGCCATTATAGCCACCCTCGATCAGGATCACCAACGACTGAGACTTTAATGGTTCTGCTCTGTTCACTCGTTATCCCCCACGGCGCGCGTTAAACTGATTGAGAAGGGAAAAACTACTTCATCTTTGCAAATAGGAATTGTCTTCAATAGAGGAGGCTTCAGGAGTGATCTTCATATTTTTATGAGATGACCCCATGTATATATTTATCTATATATCTTTATCTTTGTTTATTTACTTGTACATATTTATCTTTTTTCTCTCGATTAGTCTTGTTTTTATTTTTTTAATCTTTGGGGTTCATCGATCGCCGACCCCAACTAATTTGGGATAAAGGTGTTGTTGATGTTGATTAATCAAAGAAAAAGTATAGGGTCATAGTGAGCAAATTGAAACGGTACATGAACTACTGATGCCTTCTATTTTTTACTATTCATGAATTAGAACATTTAGAATAAGTTTTTCATAAAGCTAACTGCTCTTCAAAAATTTTGCTGAATATTGTTAAGGAAGACAAGTGCGTGCTTATCGAAATGGTTCATCCTAAAAAACATTAATATATGCTAAGTTAGAGGCTGATGTGGTTAGATAAAACATATGAACAAAAAAATTCAATTGATCGGCACAAATAAAGAAAATGGGTCGGTATGAATTACATCGATCAAGGTGAGTTACTGGAACACCATATCAAAACGAAAAATATCAGTAGGACCCATAAACCAACCAGCCCTTGAGCTGACCAAGAACATAGGAGCCAATCTTAATTAGTTGGCAAAATCTCGGCAAAGCAGGGCAATCAATTCGAACATTGGCCGAGCCATTTCTCGAAGCACTTCTCGTAGTACGTGTGGTTGCAGTTGTTGAGCACCAACACTCGTCTCTTTTCTCGAAATAGAAAGATCCGAAGCAAATTGTGCACTCCTCGCAACTGATGTCCTTAATTTTGTCTCATAGGGGTATACCACAGCCTCCACCATAGGAGGCACTCGTGGGAGTTATGCGACACAGCAAGAGTCACTTGATGGAGCGAGCATTAGTCGCCGTCCGACGCTTCTTCATCCCAAGGTCGATTTTTGGAGATGATGAAACAGGCGAAGCATGGGAATGAATCGTTCTCTGTTTTCTGATTTATTAGGCGTTGATTCTACAAATCTTGTTCGATTACTTTTCCTTTTCTTTTCCTTCATTTTCCTTTTTGGTAGTCTAAGTAAAGATGAGGCTCTTTTTCATCCTTTTGCTTTTGTTTATTATTTCCCTCTTTCCTGTTTTCTTTTTCCTTTCAATCTGATATAAGACAATTCAAGGTAAATGTCAAAAAAGTCCTAAACCTATTGTATTCTTGTCAATTTAGCCATAAATCTTTTTTTGGTGCCAATTCAGTCATAAACCTTTTGCAATGGTGTCAATTCAATCTTAAACCTTTTATTAGTGCCAATTCAGTCTTAAACATTTTGCATTAATGCCAATTTAATCCTAAATATTTGTATTCAAGCCAATTGAGTCAATTCGGCCAATTTTGATCGAAAATCGCTAGCGTTGACGTCAATTGTCCTGCGTGGCACAATTATGCTAACTTGGATATTTTTTAATATTAGTATAATATTTTAAATAATTTTTTTATATTTTTAAAAATTATTTAAAATATCAAAACAATATCAACACTAGCGCCAACTGTACCATGTAGGACAATTGATGTCCATGCCAGCAATTTTTGGTTAAAATTGACCGAATTGACTCAATTGACATAAATACAAAATATTTAGGACTAAATTGGCACTAATGCAAAAGGTTTATGACTGAATTGACACCAATAAAAGGTTTAGGACTGAATTGGCACCACTGCAAAAGGTTTAAGACTAAATTGGAATGAAAAAAAAAGTTTAGGATTGAATTGATACTAATGCAATAGGTTTAGGACTTTTGTGACATTTTCCCCGATAATTTATGTGTTTTGTTCTATGGTTTATAATTTGGGTTAATACCACGAAAAATCCGAAATAGTACACTTGTGACAAATTTATCCCAAATTATATTTTTGACAATGCAAAACCTCAAACTGATACACATGAGACAAATTTACCCAAGCTATTTTTTTACCTCATCTATGACAAATTTACCCTAAATTGGTATACTTGTGATAAATATAGTCTCTGTTAGTTTCTGTTAGATTTTATCATAATATTACTAAGTTAGATGACACGTGGCAGTTGACAGGTGTACCCGTTTGAGATTTTTACCCTTTGTCGATCACAAGTATATCAATTTGGTATTTTTGGGGGTATTAACTCAATTTAACGAAAATTAAAATAGGGTAAATTTGTCACAAATATATCAGTTTATAATTTTTTATGGTCAAAAAAATAGTTTTAGATAAATTTATCACATGAATATCAATTTGGGGTAAATTTATCATAGCAGTATCAGTTTGAGATTTTTCGCGACATTAACCCTTATATTTTTGTGCTAGTGGATAGTCTTCTACAATAGTTGCAATTAAATACAAATATAGGTAAAGGAGTTTTTTTGTTTTCTTCTTTAATCTACTTACTGAATGAAAAATTAAATGAGGAGGTTATAGTAGATTATTTTATCTTTATGTTCAAATGCTAACCGATCTCTGCATCCTTATTTTAATTTACGCAAAGAGAAATGAGCCAAAAGTATAATCAAGAGATGGCAACTTCTAATCTATGCATCTTTGGCACGCGTCTTTTCCTTTCCCATTTATCTCTGTAAAATTCCGCCTACATCGATTTTCTTGCCTTTGGCCGAGATACAAGCAAAAAACACCCCCCGTCCCCTCTTTTTTTGTTTGAGATAAAAGCTTTGAATCATCCGCATAGTTTTGAAGGCGTTGCTCGGCACATTGCTTGAATTGCTTAGTTTCACATACTTGTTCTCGAAAACTATAAGTCTTATCTTGAGAGGTTTTGTAAAAGTGATTAAGAGTGATATCTTGGTAACCTTTCAACGATTCATTCAGCGGAATCCAGTCAATTGGCTGTCGGCATGGGATAGTAGTGTAGGCTTGCTAAAACCACACCACTGTAAACATTGTGTGCATTTCTCTCTTGCTCTAAACTCTTCTAATTGGGGAAACTTGTCTGTTGGCGTTAAAATCCCCCGATTGGGCTTGAGTAGGCTTTTCGGGGTTCGGCCCAAAAGGCTATAGCCCAAAAGGGGTGGCTAACGCGGAAATCTTTTATCGAACGTTAGCAGTTCATTAAGTAAGAAGGAGTTCCGGGTCAGTTTTGAATAGAGAGTGTCAGACGCAAGAAATATATTGATGATTGTTTCGACAGTTCTGTACAGACCTTCAACCAACCTTCTTGACGACTTTTGACCAAACTTGTCGAATACTTCGACATACTTGTATCTAGGATACAACACCAGAATTGAATCGACGATGCTGGACCACACTGTAGGACACGATATTGGAATTTAATCGACGACACCAAACGGGTGGAAATGTAGGACACTGCACCGAAATTGAATCGACGGTACTAGACAGGGTGAATGAACAGTACAACACCACAAGTGAATCGACGACACTGAATTGGGTGAGCAGATGCCAAAATCTGATTGACAACACCTAACGATCGATATGAAACTCGCTAGAATTGAATCGATGACGGGATCTGAAAACTACAGCTAAGGTAGGATCTAATTGAAAAGATAAGACTTGTTTGTTGTGTTGTGGAGGAGGCTCTACGTTGGACGACATTAGGTATTTATAGGCGTGCTTTGGTAACCGTCGAACGGTTACTGCCATGGGCTCTACTCCAAGCACGCTCCCTTCGATGGCTTTTGTGGATAATGCCTTTGGCGGTTTCTTGGTTCTTCGCGCCTTTTCTCTCTTCACTTTTGGGGATTGCCACCAATCTCCGTAACTGCCTCGATCGTGGCTTCTTCTGCGCGCCTTTTCTCTTATCTTTGGGGAGAATGCCGCCAAAATTACTCTTACACGTGACGTTTCCGCAGCTGATCTTCACCTGGTTCTGTGCACTTGCCCGTAGCTGGTCACATCCTTTCCTCGTGCATGTCACATGACCTATAGGGTAACTTTTGATGTCAACAAATACCCCCTTTAAAAAGAAATAAATTAAAGATTTATCTTTTTTAAGAGATATCTCTCGATTTGGCTGCCCTCAGCCGCGGTTAATGATTATACTTTCTGATTTCCCTTTCCAAAGCATAATCATTTCGATTTTCCCACCATGCATCAATCTTTTATCCGGATCACCTTTCTAGGTAAAAAGATGTCAATCGTCGTCCTCTTTGTTTTCAACTTCGTCCTAAAAAAGCCCTTTCAATCTTTGCCTCACCCTTTCTCACGGCATCTCGGAGCTCTGATCCTGATTCAAAGCAACTGATCAACCATTTTGATAAGCTGACGAAGGATGAAGACAATGGTGACTGCTTCTTCGAGCTACTAAACACCACTAAGGAACATGTTGGGTTTATTCTTAGACCTAGTCTCCGAACTCATACGTCCGTTCCGAAGCCTCTTCAAGCTTGTTTTCTGATGCATCGAAGCGAGAAACTTCCTATTCAAGCCTCTCATTTGCGAGACATATGGTCGCCTCCATCTCAGCAATTCAGAAGCTTTACGTTACCTGATGACACGTTCTTTGCTTGGTTTCATCGACTCAAGGCCGACCCACTAACTACCGCTTCCTGGGCAACAGCTAACATAAGTACAACCCTTGAGGTTAGTTTGATATCCCATGATTTGAACAGAGGTCTGTTAGGCTCCGTCATAAGCTTCATGTCTTCATCAACCAATTGCTTCTTTTTTTCGTGGTGCCCTATGTCAGTAACTATTTTAGATTTCTTTGCCATCGCTGGTCTAACTACCCATGGGACCACTATTGCTTAGAAGATTGTTCTACTCCTAGTGCTTTCCTTGCTTATAGAAAGTTTTTGGGTCTTCATTGCAAAACTTCTGGTTCTATCACGTTTGCTGAGCGAACAGCTTTCCTCTTTTTTTGGTTTTCAAAATACATGTTCTTTAGTTTGACCATAAAGGTATCTAAAGATTACCTCATGCTTGCATCCAATCTTACAAGGGGAAGAGATGTCGCCCTGGGTCCCCTTGCCTTAACCATCTTGTATAGGAGTATTACCCATGTTTCCCTGTCGATGATGACGCCCAAGAAAGATGGTGTGTTGTCTGGCCCACTCTGGATCCTTCAAGCTTGGACGTTGTTGTACTTCCCTTTCATGTTTATGAGTACGCATAGCCCTCAAAAGGATAATGGACCCTCCAGCATCGGTACCAGACTGCTTAGAGCCACTCCGTTGGAGGTTCTTGCTAGCGTTCAACCTCTGAACTTTTATTTCCAACATATCTTGTCCTATGACATGAACCAGATTGACATGTTCCCATATCGCTCCGCTGAACTCAGCTTTTTCCTCGACCTAAAGACTCATGAGCCTTTTAGCTTCCGTGATTTTTTAGTTTCGGCTATGTCTTAAAGGCAGGTTTTATCCTGGGTTTGAACCCTATTCTCCACAATATTGCGCTCGGCAATTTGGCTTTCGACAAGCTATCCCCGTACCTACTCCCTACCTTATGGATTTCCCATTGATGGACAAGAAAGCATACAATCTTGATGATGATGCTTCCTTCTTTTGTTGCGCCCGAGTAACTACTCTAATGCATCAACGCTTTTCTAAGAACATTACTGAAGCTCTTCTGTGACATTCTGAATTTCCTACCATTTTGAGACTATTGAATGAAAAAGAATCTATCGATGTATTTCATTTTTATTTCACTCGGATCTGATCAATCCTGAGTAGACTGACCAAAAAGGAAAGGCTAACGTATGACAATGTACGTGGACCTTGGAAACTCGAAAAAGGAAATGGCGCATAATCACTTGGCCACATGCATTGTTGAGAGAAATGTGAGATCAGGTTGATGGAGTTTAACCAGTCAAATTGGGGCATTTACAAGTACTTTTATTTTTCCTTTCTTTAGGTTGGGGTGGGGGGCCAGATCTCACTGGTTCGACATGGTTTTTTATATATAAAAAAAACAACCTAATAAGTATGAAATCTAGACTTTTCTTTTTCCATTTCCGCATTTAGAATTAGAAGTGCAGTTTTCCCTTCTTTAGATTGGGGTGGAGGGCCACCTCTAAGAGGTTCAACATGGTTTTCTATAAAAAGCAATCATTATGGATGGGCATAGTCTGTGAAGTCCCCAGACATATGATACATAGAATTTCCCACTAAGCCATGAACCGTTTCTAGTGTTAATAGAATGGAGAAAAACATTTATAGCTTGGCCTAGTGGTACATAAGTACAGAAGGCAAACCATTCTGACGTGGCTCGAACTTTTTGACACGTGGCTCTTGCACACCTTCTACTGTTAAGAAAAAATTAGGTGGGCTTGGAATGCCATGTCATCTTTGTGATAGTCCATACAAGAATCGACATGTGTACAGATGGGACCCACTTTTCAGATTTTTTTTTAAGGGCATAGCGCTCCGTTAATTTGTCCCTGTTTCTCCGTTAGGCGGGGCCCACTTTACGGAAAATTTAAATGCTCGTCTCCTCTGTTCTCTCTCTTCCTTTACACACACTCTCTCTCCTCAAGCTCATTCTTCTTTCTCCCTCAACCCCTCACCATTTTTGCTTCCTCTAAACTGAGTTTTATTTTTGTTAACCATTGGGGTTTACCCCGGTGGCCACTCTTCTCACTTGAGAAAGGGAAGGAGAGGGGTTGGAATCCCCAACTTCTAGGGGAATTGGGTGGGAACGTGTAAGAAGAGAGTATGGTTTCTCATCAATGTTTTGGTTTTCCAAATGAATAATTTTATTTTTAAACGGGCAGGGAAGTATCAAATTTCATCCATAACACTTTTGATAATGAATTTGTTTTCGTATAGGACTTCATGATCCTTCAGGCTATAAAGTTGTTTACACCAACAAATATGTAACTTAGCAGCAGTTTAAATGCATATATCTTATCTTACGCAGCAAAGTAAAAAATTGAAAACATTCCAAGTTGGTTTGTGAAAATTTAGCATTACAGATTCCAAATCTTTTTTTTAAACAAGCGGAACCTTTTGTTTCTATTCAATCTATTAAATAAAAAATCTCGTCGACCCCTAGCGAGGTCTCGGCGACCCCCCCCCAAGGCATTCCTCCACCCATCGCCGGCCAACAATGTTGTGCGGCGGCGGCGAGGGCTCTTGCCGCTGCAAATGCAAACTTTGAGATGTTCGCTAAACTCTTGTTCCGATATTGGAGGAGGCCAGTTACACTACGAAAAAGAGATCCAAGCTCTCTTCACAGACCAACCACTCAAAGCTTTATCACATGCACGTCATAGAACCATTTCGCCGGAATTGTCAAATGGAAAAATCATGAACAATCAAAATTTGGTCAATTTCTATGGAATATTATCTTGAAATAGGAAACCACCTCTGGGAAAATATAGAGGCCTTAGAACCTTGATCCCACATACTGTATATCCCCCTTTCAACACCCCACTCATCTACAAAAAAAAAATCTGAGTGTCGATTCTGTGCCACATATGCTGGACATGTCAATTCAATGAAGACATGGAAAAGTAAGCCAAGCATTCCAACTGATTGAGACTTTTATGGTTCCGCGATATTCACTCGGAAATATCTTCGTCAATGAGAAGGACCACTTGTTAACATTATGTACACCTTCACCATCTCCCACCTCCCAAAAACTCAATCATCCCCAAAATCATGGCTTCTTCCTTTTTGCTGTCCACCCTGTCTCCTTTAGCTATCATCTTCTTCTTCTTCTCGCTCTTCTTGGTTGGCACCACTTCATTTCATGGTGCAGGCTTTTCTGCTTCCATCTCTTCTCTTTTAGCCATCAATGCCATCGAGAATAAGGATGAAGCAAAGGCTCTCCTGAACTGAAAATCAACTCTTGATAACCATAGCCAATCTTTTCGCCATCTATTGTTAAGGCTTCGTTTGTTTCACAAAAATGAATGATTTACATCACTTATAAAAATGAATAAAAAAAATATTTTGCGTCTTCCAAAAAAAAAGTGTTTGAATATAAATTATTATTGATAATTAAAATATTTTTTATTGACTAATTATTGGAAGCAATGCAAGCAATCACTTTTACGAAAATATTTTTTTAAATCATTTATCTTTCAAAAAACAAACGGAGCCTTTGAATCGATACGAAAGGTATGTTAAATTAAAATTATGGTTTTATTGCACAGCACCACACACATTTTTGCCAGTATATTTATATTGTGCTGTTTTTCTTTAGTTTGTTTTTTTGCCGAAGTTTTATTGTAGTTCGCATATAATATGTTTGCACTTTCTCACAAAAGAACAACGGATGAGAGTAAATGAGGATCTACAAATGAAATCAACCCATTTCCCTAGCGCAAAAGTCCATCTCCTAAATACGGAAAAAAATTGGGCGGCTCAGGTAGATTTGTCACTGAATGGGGGCATTACGGTAGCTTTACATATTGCCAGCGAATCCAAATGCTTGTTAAATTCGGTCGAGCCTAGCTGGCCCAATCAAACCCGACCTTCACCAATTTTAACATCCTCGACATGTGATTTTTTTTTTAATCCCGGCTATATCTCCCTATATCCCGTCTTTATCCTATCATGAACAACATCCAAAGACAGTATAAGATAAAACATATCATATCCTGATTTATATCTTGACGATCAAACACAGCCTTTGACCAACTCTCGCTTAGGTGAACTCAAATTGAATTGAATTAACTTCTTGGCTACTAAAATAAAAATGAAAAACTTAAGTTTTATAGCAAAGTTGGTTCCATTTTCGAGTCAGATTCTTTCCTTGAAATAGAAAATTGACCTCACCTCTGGGAAAATATAAAAATAAAAAAACTATGCACAACCTAAATTGGGTCGATTTCTATGAAATATTATCTTGAAATAGAAAATTGACACCACCTCTGGGAAAATATGGAGGTGTCGGAACCTAGATCCCACATGTGTATCATGTATATTCCCCTTTCAACACCCCACTCACCATTTTCCACAAATATGGTTGACATTTCAATTTGAATGAAGACTTGGAAAACTAACTCAAGCATGACCAACGATTGAGACTTTCATGGTTCTGCTTTATTCACTCAGTACCCCCCACGGCGCACGCTAAACTGATCGACATGGCGAAAAGACTTCATCTTCGCATATAACATGTTTCGTAAGTTGAATGGAAAATTTCCTTAAATAGTGAAAAAAAAAATGTGAGAGAGATGAACGTATGTAATTGATGAGAACATTCATCAAATCTATAATCCTAATTTCCGCTGCGGCTGCCGCCGAGACAATTATCCAATTCTACCGACTTTCTTGATTATATTTTTATGCATGAGGGCAACTCTTTGGGGCATCTAATGATCTTTCCACCCGAGCTACAGTTACAGTTAAAGGGCCTCCTCTCCTGTGCACGATTCCACCCAAGACTGTTGATGCAGGAAACAGAGCCGATCGCTGTACAGAGTCTATTCTCATGTTTCGAACTCAAGATCAAAATATTTCTCGTTTAACCACTCACTGTGCACTTTGCAAACGTAATGCATAACTAGATCTGATCAACTGGGGGAGCTTGGCTTGACTTGAATTGCTATTATTGTATTCTGATGACGCGTTCTCGATCCGTAAAAAATCTTTCCCCTGGTTACTCCCACTTCGCCTTCGCGCAATAGCAACAGAGGTCGCACAACATCTGGGCAGATGGCGAGCGGCACGGCAAGCAAGGACGGTGGCGAGCAATTGGACAGCAGCGGTCGGCGAGGAAGGGGCAGTATGTGACCGGTGCTGGCACCCGCTACCGCCGCCAGTCGCCTCCTTCGAGTGCTAGATTTGGAGGGAAAAAAAGGAAAGAAAATAGAAAAACAAAAATAAAATAAAAAATATTATTAAAAATTTATATAAAAAAAATTCTACTACATTTATATTGAAAGTACTTAAGCAACATTTTTTTTTATAAATTATGAGAAATAAGTGGTCCATGATTTGATTAAATACATAAGTATTTATGCAATATGGGTTAGGTCGGGCATGAATTGGGTATTGGTTAGTTTGTAGAATGGGTCGTTAGATTTGTATTACATTAAAATGGATCAAAACGAATTACATGGGTAAATATAAGTCGGATCATTTTCAACCCCCGACTCAACCCACCCGTTTTAGATCTCTAGAGTCCCCTTTCAACACCCCACGCATCTACAAAAAAAGCCTGAGTGTCGATTTTGAGCCATATAACCACCCACGGTCAGGATAACCTTGATTCCATATACTGTACATTCCCTTTTGGACGCCCCACTCATCTACAAAAAAAATCCAAGTATCAATTTTGAGCCATATAATAAACATCCACAGTCACGATCACCATTTGCCGCAAATATGGTCGACATGTCAATTTCAACGAAGACTTGGAAAAGTAAGTCAAGCATGACAAACGACTAAGACTTTTATGGTTCTGCGCTATTCACTCGTTGTCCCCCACGGCGCACGTTAAACTGATTGAGAAGGGAAAAACTACTTCATTTTTTGCAAATAGGAATTGTCCTCGATAGAGGAGGCTTCGGGAGTGATCGTCCACTCTATATAAGTATTGTCATCTATCTGGTTAACATTATGTACCCCTGAACCCACCACCAATCAAAAACCATGGCTTCTTCCCTTCTGCTGTCCACCAAGTCTCCTTTAGTTGTCTTCCACTTCTTCTTGTTCTCGCTCTTCTTGGTTGGCATCACTTCATTTCATGGTGCAGCAGGTGTTTCTGCTTCCTCCCCTTCTGTTTTCGCTATCAATGTGACTGAGAATAAGGATGAAGCAAAGGCCCTACTGAATTGGAAATTCACTCTTGACAACCATAGCCAATCTCTCCTCTCCTCATGGCACGGCAACAACCCTTGCCACTTTACCGGCGTCACTTGCGACCACCACGGAGCCATCGCCCATCTGAATCTTTCCAGTCTCGGCTTGGGAGGAACTCTAGACGGCCTCGACTTCTCGTGCTTAGCTAGTGTGGTCAGCTTTGACCTTTCCAACAACTCGATCTATGGTTCCATTCCCTCGAGTATCGGTAACCTTTCCAAGCTCAGCTTTCTTAATCTTTGCACCAATGAACTGTCCGGGGACATTCCTCCAAGTATAGGTACGCTGGAGAATCTTCGTGTTTTGTACCTCTGTGAAAATCAGCTTTCTGGGCCCATTTCTCCTTCTCTTGGAAAATTAGGGAATTTATCCATATTAATCCTTTCAATCAATAACTTATCCGGTCCAATTCCAAGAGAGATTAGTGACTTGAGGAACTTGAAATATTTTTACTTATGGCAAAATGGACTTTCCGGACCCATACCTTCAGAAATCGGGAGGCTCACTTCTCTTGTGGGACTTGGTCTATCAAAAAACAAACTCACCGGCTCAATTCCTCGTTCCATCGAAAACTTGACAAGTTTATCTCTTTTTCATCTCGGTGAAAATGGACTGTCCGGACCCATACCTTCAGAAATCGGGAGGCTCACTTCTCTAAACAAGCTCGATCTATCCACAAACAAGCTCGCCGGCTCAATTCCTCATTCCATTGGAAACTTGACAAGCTTATCTATTCTTCACCTCTATCAAAATGAACTTTCCGGACATATACCTTCGAAAATCGGGAGGCTCACTTCTCTTGTCGAACTTAGTCTACAAATAAACAAACTCACCGGCTCAATTCCTCGTTCCATCGGAAACTTGACAAGTTTATCTGTTCTTTACCTCCATGAAAATGAACTTTCCGGATCTATACCTTTGGAAATCGGGAAGCTCAATTCTCTTATTAGACTTGGCCTATCATCCAATAATATCACCGGCCCCATACCTTCAGAAATTGGAAGCCTGACCAATCTTTCTGAACTGGCCCTTCATGAAAATAAATTTTTTGGTTCCTTGCCTTCCGAGTTCAATAAGTTAATAGGGTTGACTGGTCTAAATCTATTTAATAACGGACTAGAGGGGGAACTACCAAAAGATGTATGTCTTGGGAGATCATTGCAATATTTCGGTGTCCACAATAATCATTTCACGGGCCCCATCCCGACAAGCTTAAAGAACTGTAGCACATTATTCAGATTGAGGCTAGATGGAAACCAATTTACTGGAAACATAACAGAAGCTTTCGGAATATATCCACATCTATATTTTGTTGACTTGAGCCACAATCACTTGAACGGCGAACTTTCCTGGAAATGGGAGCGTTGTCCTAATTTGACGAGCTTAAGCATATCAGACAACAACATTTCTGGTGAGATACCCGTAATATTTGGAAGGATGGCTCGGTTACAGCGACTAAACCTTTCTTCAAACAATTTAAGCGGAGAGATTCCAAGGGAATTGGGAAGCCTGTCAATGCTGTTAGAACTCGATCTAAGCAGCAACTCGATCATGGGAAATGTCCCGACTGAGATTGGACTTTTATCTCATTTGGACTATCTGAACTTAGCATCAAACAATTTGCGCGGATCGATACCGATGCAGCTAGGCTCATGCAAAAGCTTGTTGAGCTTGAACTTGAGCAGAAACAAATTTCGGAGAAGCATTCCTGCTGAGATAGGCAACACACAAGTCCTCGAGGTTCTTGATCTCAGCGATAATATTTTGTCAGGAAATATACCAGGAGAGCTTGCAATACTGAGAAACTTGCAAGTTCTAAATATCTCCCACAATAGCCTGTCTGGTTCCATCCCACACTCTTTTGGTGATATGTTGGCCTTGACTTCTATCGATGTATCCTACAATGACCTAGAAGGTCCTCTCCCTAATGTCAAGGCTTTCAATGAGGCTCCATTTGAGGCACTACAGCATAACAAAGGGCTCTGTGGAAACGTTGATGGTTTGCCAAAATGTAATTCCACCGGGAGTGAGAAACACCGAGTTGGAGTTAGTATCACCATTATCCTCATTCTCTCGCTCTTGGGGTGTCTCCTTCTCTCTTGCACCTTGATCGTTCTAGTAGTCGTCAACAATCGCCGAAAAAGGATTTTCAAGAGAGAGGATAATGAAGGGCCAAAGGATTTGGATTTCAAGCGTATATTGAGTTATGATGGCAAAGTTTTCTATGATCGAATCGTTGAGGCCACAGAAGGATTTGACTCCAAGTATTATGTGGGTGAAGGAGCATATGGTATTGTTTATAAAGCGGAGATATCAGAATGTCAAACGTTCGCTGTCAAGCAAACCTTATCATCCCAGGAAGATACTGAGATCGCTGATTTGGTACCATTTGAAAGGGAAATTCAAGCCTTGTCAAATATACGCCATCGCAACATTGTGAAATTTTATGGTTTTTGCTCTCATGCCCAACGCTGTTTTTTGGTGTATGAGTACTTGGAAAGAGGAAGCTTGAGAACAACTTTGAACGATGATGAAAGAGCAACCGAATTTGGATGGGACAAGAGGGTAAATGTGGTTCGAGGAGTTGCAGAAGCATTGTCCTATATGCATCACGAATGTTGTCCTCCATTGATTCATCGGGACTTGACCAGTAACAACATTCTATTGGATCATGATTATGAGGCTCATGTTTCCGATTTTGGCACAGCGAGACTATTGAGACCGGATTCATCAAATTGGACGGCCATTGCTGGTACCATCGGGTATATTGCCCCAGGTACTTTACAATTTTTTGCTCAATTTCTATGGCATCCGGCCGTCATGCTTCTATAATAAACTTTTACTAGTTTAGTGATGTTCATCATTAATTTAATCGTCTTATAGAAATTTGTTGTACTTATCTAGATCTTTCAAGTTCAATATTGATGTGAAGCTTTTAGATTCTCCTCATACGTAAGAATTCGCAAATGAGGAAAACATCATAATCAATCCATTTCGAGGATATTACGTTCGTTTAACCTAGAAGATGCCCGTATTGTAAGCGTCGAACAAAAGTTTTTGAACTTTACCAAAGCATAAACTCCTATACTCAAATCGGTGTTGTATCCATAGATTAAGCAAAATATCTGTAGTTGCAATCGTCACACGTCCTGTCATGGGAAGAAATGTTGTCAACTTGAATATAACTTATGATCGAGATTGAAAAAATTGTTGATTCTTTGACTTGCAGAGTTGGCTTATTCTTCAATTCCTACCGAAAAGTACGATGTGTATAGTTTTGGAGTCGTCGCATTAGAGACTATCATGGGAAAGCATCCAAGAGATCATGTTTCTCGAGAATATTCATCGTCCGCTCAAACTCAGTTGATTATGTTGAAGGATGTGTTGGATCAACGTCCCTCACCTTCTAGACTTGGCCTTCGAGAGGCACAGGACGTGGTCTTGACCGCAAAGCTTGCATTCAAGTGCTTGCAAGCCGATCCGAGGCTTCGACCTACCATGGGACAAGTCTCACATGAGCTTCGCTCCCAAGTACCCCTGGATATGCCACTCTCTGCAGTCAGCTTAGAGCAACTTTGCGATCCCAATGTAAACAAGTTGGGAGCGTTTAAGGAGATGGTAAGATTTGAAGTTTTCATGTGTTATTGTGTCTAATTTTCAATTATAATGGCAATCGCCTTTTGAATATGTTTGAGTTCTCACCAATCTCAACTTGTGATTTTCTCTTTTCACTGCAGAGCTAGGTGCAACATTTACAGTTGAAGTCGTGACACCAAAAATAATTATGGGAACATTTTTTCTTCCTTTCTTTCCTTCATTTTCCTTTATGGCACTCTTAAGTAAATTAGCTAAGGCCCTCCCTTTTCTTCCTTTTGCGCTACTGTCTTTCTCCCTCGTTGCTGTTTCCTTTTTCCTTTCATTTTAATATAAAGACAATTCGTGTGTATTATATGATTCTGTAGTTTACATGTTTGTGGTCGTTGATCATCTTCTAAATAATTTGCGATGAAATACAAATATAAGTAATCCATTTTATTTTCTTCCCGATTCTACCTATTGAATTGAAAATGAAAAGGTTACTACAATCATTGACTCA
The DNA here is from genome assembly GCA_021437785.1 of Rhodomyrtus psidioides. NCBI lineage: Eukaryota > Viridiplantae > Streptophyta > Magnoliopsida > Myrtales > Myrtaceae > Rhodomyrtus > Rhodomyrtus psidioides. The sequence continues at coordinate 1,691,089 of JAILYB010000015.1, read as the reverse complement.
TTATGGTCAAATGCTATTGTAACTATAATTTTCCGTTCAATCGACATCTACATCCTTAACTTAATGCACGTATAGACAAATGAGCCAAAATTATTTTCAAGAGATGACAAGTTCTAATCTCTGCATCTTAGTCGTGCTTCTTCTATTTTTCCCATTTTTGTTAGGAAATAAAATTCATTTCTGTTGAAAATTTGTGTTTAATAATAAAAAAAAACATGTAGTATCACGTGTTTTTTTTTTCTGATTCAGATGTATCTGAATTGTGTTGTTTTTCTGTAGTTGTGATATACTATGGTTGTGTTTTCAAAAGAACAATGGGTAAGACTTAAGAGCAAGTGAAGGGGCATTAATGGCACTTCACGTTCAAAATTCTCCTTACCAACCAATCAAAATGCTCGTTAACGTCGGTCGAGCTTAGCTGGCCCAATCAAACCCGACCTTCACCGAGCCAACGTCCTCGACTTGTGATCTTAATGATCGCTTTAATTGAACCCAGTTAAGCCCTGTGGATTATTGCATTAACTCTTTGATCCAAAAAAACAAAAATAAAAGAAAAAGAGAAAATGAATTTTCTCTGGCTAGGCTCGTTCCATTTTCCCCGTCAGTTTCTTTCCTTCCGGGAAAGCTCGTGAATTTTCCGTCGTCGCAAGTTTTCTCGTCGAACTCTCTCTCTCTCGTCTCGACAGCGACAAAGAAAATGAGCAAATCCATTTCTCAATCCCGTCGCTTTCGTTCGTTTCCTAAAGAGAAGCTTCTGGAGCGAGGAACCCTGAATTAGACGAGAGCGACAGAGGTCTAGAATCGTATTCGACTTAGAGAGAGAGAGAGAGAGAGAGATGGGTCCTCATGCGGAGACATTGGCGGCGGCGGCGAGGCAAGCGGAGAGGTTGAGGAAGGACGGGAACGAGTGTTACCGGAGGAGTCGTTTCGGAGCCGCCATTGATGCTTACACCGAGGTGCCAAGCTCGTCTCGATTCAATTTTTTGGCATTTTCCAAATGAGATCTCTTGCTCGGTCTTTTTGTTTCCGTCAACCTGTGTTTTGGGGTTCGCATATGTTCGACCTTTACATCTTTGCTTTGATTGAGACTTTCAGTTGATCGCTGATTTTCTTTCTTTCCTTCCATGTTACTTATGATCGGTGCTGTTTGCTGAATACGAAGGCCATAACCCTATGCCCGACCGTCCCTGTGTACTGGACGAATCGTGCCCTTTGCCATCGCAAGCGGAAGTATGTACGAGTTCTAACTCTCTCTTTCTCATCCAGTTATCTCTGCTAAATTCTGCTGGCAGTTGATTTTCTTGCCTTTTGCCGAGATACAAGCTTTGAATCGTTTGCCTTTTTTTGCAGTGATTGGCAGAAAATCGAGGAGGATAGCAGAAAAGCTCTTCAGCTCGATCATGATTCTGTCAAGGTTTGCTAGTGGGAGTTATCCCTTCCTGCATTTTACTTTGGGGAAAATGATGTACTAGTGTTATCTGCAAAATTGTCGTGCATTGTTTCTTGTTATTGTTTGTTGGTTTGGTTCTCATTTTGCAGAAAAGAAGACATTTTTGCGATCAGCTTGACTATAATCGAAAAAGCCAGGATTGCTCCTGATCCAGGCCATAGCAGAAAAGAAGCATGGTATAGTGTTTTCTACAAGATAATGCAAGCTAATTGGCTGCTTAATTTGTGTTTTGCATGGACTTGATTGATGGCTTTTCTGCTGGTGGAATGGGAATTAGAGTATAAATATCCATTGAAGAAGACTGAATGTTGGATCCCCTTCCGCTGGTTCTGAAGAGTGACCATGAATCGGTTTGAGGTTTCATTGTCATCTAACCACTTGGTCACATGCATTGTTGTGAGAAATGTGGGATCAGGTTGATGGGGTTTAACCAGTCAAATCGGGGCATTTAGAGGTACAGATTTTTTCTTTCTTTTGGTTGGGGTGGGGGGCCAGATCTCACGAGTTTGGCATGGTTTTCTATAAAAAGCAACTGTAATGAGTGGGCATAGTATGTGAAATCCAGATTTTTCTTTTCTTAGGCTGCATTTAGAAGTGCAGTTTTTCCTTTTTAGGTTGGGGTGCGATCATACCAACACTAATGCACCGGATCCAATCAGAACTCCGAAGTTAAGCGTGCTTGGGCGAGAGTAGTACTAAGATGGATGACCTCCTGGGAAGTCCTCGTGTTGCACCCCTCATTTTAGCCGACCCCAACTAGTTTGAGATAAATGTGTTGTTGATGATGATGAGGTTGGGGTGGGGGGCCAGCTCTAACAGGTTCAACACGAAGCAACCGTTATGAATGGGCATAGTCTGTGAAGTCCCCAGACATAGCATGCATAGAATTTCCCACTAACCCATGAACCGTTTCTAGTGTTAATAGAGTGGAGAAAAACATTTATAGCTTGACCTATCGATGTAAGTAAAGAAGCCAACCATTATGACATGACTCGAACTTTTGACACATGGCTCTTGCACACCTTCTATTGTTAAGCCAAGTGTTCCCATCAACGTTATTGTTGAAAATGCATATATATCTCGACCAATGTTGAACTAAAAATGCAACTTGTCAAAGTGGTTCACACCGGTCTAACTTTGAAGTATTTCTCTTATTTAGGGAGAAACATGCTTAAAAGGCTAAGCAGTTTTCACCAGTCCTGCAATTAGAATGTCTTCGGCTGTAGTTTCTTCTCTCTCTCTCTCTCTTTACCGGATTTGTTATTTAATTGGAGAAAGGGTTTGGCTACCATAAAAGAGATGAAGTTGTTTCGTCACCATGATAGGTGTATATTAACAAAAAGACAGGGATCACCTGCCTCTGATGTTGCAGCATCATGCAATATCATTGGTGACACGTTACTGCCGCTATGTTCTATTTTGCTGTTATTACCAACGTGTGAATTTTGTTTCCACACCGAGTAGTTCTATTTGGCGGAGAAATTTGCTTCAGTTAGCTAAAGATACGCTATATCTGGGAATCGTTAGTCTAGAGAGGGACATGGTTTAAAGTGTTTGGGACCATTAAGTTGTGTATTCGTGCTGTTTGCTACAATTTCTTACACGGAATAAAGCACACAGATTGGCCATGAGGCTTTTGCCTTAGTGCCATCTCCCTTCTTGGGAAGGAGAGGGATCAAGAATTCGAACCCCAAGGTCCAGGACCTTAGGGAGAGGTGAGGAAAAAGTACTAAATATGAGAATCATTAAACTCTTGTTTTGCGTAGCAACAAAAAAGTGCTTACAAATTAATAAGGGATTATATAATTAGATATTTGATGCTTCGTACCTATCAGAAATGTTATTGTTGCCTGGTTGGCAACTTCATGCTTTATCGGGTATGTGGTATCGTTATATTTCATGTGGAAAATTTTGGAAGTTTTCGGCCTTGTTTTATATGTATATAGTTTGAGCTCTTTGGAGTGTGATTGGAATGACAATGTAAGGTCAGTTCCATTTGTGGTAACAAATATGAGTTGGATTGTTGTCTCTTCCGTTGTTTTTATTGATGGTGATCCTTTGATATTATAAAGATACGAAAGATGTCAGTTTTCAATTACAAATTAATGGCTCCACTGTCCCCGTTGATATCTTGTAGAGTTTGAGTTTCTCTGAAGGTCGGGCAAACTTCCCCGCTTATTTTGCACTAGTTAAATGTTGAGGAAGATGGTCATAATGATGATGATGAGAGAGAGAGAGAGAGAGAGAGAGAGAGAGAGAGAGAGTATTTGCGACGGCTCATCGTTGGATTTAAGAAATCATTTTGCAATTGCTGATATATGCGAAAGACAGATACTTGTTTGTTTGTACAAACATACTTATGCAGATTCATTTCTAGTTATCATACACCTGCGTAAAAGACAACGGAGATTTTATTTTCATTCCACTGTTATATTTTTAACGTTGTGGCGAAGCGTTAGTAGTGTAGAGTTGGATTCCAAATGGTTGGGTTGGGGAGATCTGCAGAAGGATGTATTGGAAATACGTTGAAGAAAATTCAGTGTGTTTCTTGACAAAAATGCGATCCGGAGGCCACATTTCACATGCTTTGTCTTGTCACATATTGAAATGCAATTGAATTGAGGCAAGGGTCATGTGCATTGGGCAGCCTGAATTAAATCGGTATTATAGTGGAGTCCCAATCACAGTCTTTATTTCCTCGGAACACATTTTTACTGATGTCCTCAAACATTTCGAATCAAATTGAGTTGTTTGGAGATGAGAGATGCATGTAATAAACTCAAGGAGTGTGATTTAGGAACTTTTGTATTTAAAATCAGATCTTTTGGACATTGTGGGCCTAACTAAATATATCTGGCAGGCTCGCTATATGCTGGGAATGGCCTTGCTGCAAAAAAAAGAACACACCGAAGGGGTCAAGGAATTGGAAAGAGTATGTGTTTTTTAATTGCTCCTCTGTTGTGTTTCCCTCGAATAATTAAGAGCTGTTATTTGTCGAGACGTTTGAAATAAGCATCACGTGATTAGCTCAAAATGTCGAATTGGCAATCAATTCAGTGGAGGAGAGGTATATTGGTGTATATCCTGTTTCACAAATTTTCATGGGATCTGTGGGTATTCCCTTGATTAACTTTTGGTATTGCCGTACAAGTTTTTGAGGAAGAAATGTTCTCCATCATTTGGGCCGGGTGTTTATTGCGGTGCAACAATAATCTCTCTTGTTGTTTGGTCTATTGCGGTAAAAATAAGACATTTGACATATGCCGAATTACGTTGGCTAAGATTAATTGGCTTTAATGTCTCTTTCTGGATAAAGAGGGAGGTGGAAAGTTTACCCATTTGTTAGATCCGAGGAGAAAGTCCGTCTTTTAGCCCTGAGCCAAAAGTTTGTGCATCCTGGAGAAACCTTAAATTGCATGAGATTTCCGATGCCGCGATAGAGCAAAACATAAATGTGAAGGATACTTGTAAGCATTTTTCAACTAAATCGACCCTTGACAGCTATACCTCTTATGCCACATTTATCTACTAGTGTTGTAAATAAAACGGCGACCTTTGGAATCAACTCAGAAAATTCTACCGGGAATATAATGAGAGAAAGAAGAGACAAGAGAAAGTGGGAGCAGAATGTCAACTCATATATCATTGCACTCAACAACTTATACAAGCCTCTATTTATACCTCTATTTATAGGCAAGAGAGTACAAATGTTTATGAAATATAAAAGGCTAAACATCAATCATCATCAATCCTCCTTGATGTACGTAATTAATCCTCGTAATCAATCTTCATCAATCAATCTTCATCAGAAGAGGAAAAAGGGTGGAAGGTGAAACATCCACTTATAAATATATTTACAACAACTAGGTCTTTTTCTCATTTCTTTCATTAGCTCTGACCCCTTTGTTAGTTTCATGATGATGTAGATGCTGATTTTGGCTAATTTGAGTAAATCCCGTTAGGCTTTGGATCTTGGAAGGGGTGCACATCCTAGGAGTTATATGGTAGAAGAAATTTGGCAGGAACTATCAAAAGCAAAATATTTGCTGTGGGAGCAGGAATCTACTAAGAGATCATGGGAACTGCAAAGCTTGAAGTATGTAACTCTTATGCTAGCAGTCTCTGATGTACATGGTATAGATTTCGGTGGAATTATAGCTGCTGTGAGTTCATCAAGAACTGCTGCTATATGTATTTGTTCCTGTTGTGCCAGGGAAGCATGTCAGATGGCTCTTAAAGAGAAATTTGTTAGCGACGCTTCCAAGACAGGACTTTTGGATGAACTTGCCAAGTCTCATTTGGAACAGTTAAATGCCGTGGGACAAGTCTTCCAGAAAGCTGCAGAAGCTAACAGTATAGGATAAAACATATCATATCGTGATTTATATCTTGACGGTCAAACACAGCCTTTGACCAACTCTCGCTTAGGTGAACTCAAATTGAATTGAATTAACTACTTGGCTACTAAAATAAAAATGAAAAACTTAAGTTTTATAGCAAAGTTGGTTCCATTTTCGCATCAGATTCTTTCCTTGAAATAGAAAATTGACCTCACATCTAGGAAAATATAAAAATAAAAAACTATGCACAACCTAAATTGGGTCAATTTCTATGAAATATTATCTTGAAATAGAAAATTGACACCACCTCTGGGAAAATATGGAGGTGTCGGAACCTAGATCCCACATGTGTATCATGTATATTCCCCTTTCAACACCCCACTCACCATTTTCCACAAATATGGTTGACATTTCAATTTGAATGAAGACTTGGAAAACTAACTCAAGCATGACCAACGATTGAGACTTTCATGGTTCTGCTTTATTCACTCAGTACCCCCTACGGCGCACGCTAAACTGATCGACATGGGGAAAAGACTTCATCTTCGCATATAACATGTTTGGTAAGTGTCGCGACCCTCTCGAGGTTGCATGTGGGCTCTCGAGGGCTAATGGGCCGTCCAGTCTGGTCGAACGCAGGCCTCTCCCAAGGCCCGTTACCCAAATCGCAACGGAGGTATGCGTAGTCGACCTTCAGTGTGGTCTGGTGACATGTGTTAAGTGTGCATGCCATGGAGTCGCCACCAATCATTTTTTGGAGGGTATGATTGGACCACCCTATTGAATAGTCGGGAGTTTCTATTCAATTCTGCGATAACCAGAGAAATGGGTTCGGGGACTTAGTTACATCAACTGTCAGAGTTGACGCCCTTTCGGTACCTAAGTTGACTGAATTTTCTGACCTAAGATTTCATGCAGATGAATGGAGTACGAATCCTAAATCTAGGAATTCATGCAAATAGGAATGACTATCTTAGCAATCACAATCAATAATAAAATGCGCAAATCAATGAATCAAAATATGTAAAATAATCACATCAAATCAACATGACACTCCTAATAAGGCTCTATTAGCCTAAATAAGTATCAATCAAGTTTATGAATGATTTAGACATGATTTTACCCATCAGGGGTAAAGTCGTAATTTTGAGACAAAGGGGACGATTTGCCTAAAAAGGGAAAAATCGTCATTTCGGAATGAATCTGGAGTAAAACAATGTCAAAAATAGGTTTGGCCACTCAATTGACCCATTTCCTATTTTTTGCAATTTTCATGATTTTCTGGAATTTTAGAAACCGATTTACCATTCGAATGGTAAAATCGTCATTTTCTAAAAATGGGAATGAAATGTGGAAATCTTAGACATAAGGTTTAGCCACCTATCTGGCCCATCACCAAATTCTAAGCAATTTCCACAATTCATCGGAATATCAAAGACGATTTACCCTTTGAGGGGTAAAATCGTCATTTTGGATTAAAGGGGAGAAAATCCCAAAAATGAAAAAAAATCAATTTTTTGTCATTTTCAGCCTTGGAAAAGTTTTAGAATTTTTTTAGGAATTTTCTGCAATTTTTCTCAATTTTTAAATTTTTCTTTAATTTTCTTCTTTTTTTTGTATTTTTCGAAAATATATTAAAAAAATGAAAATTATGAAAATTATTTTTTTGGTCAAAATGGTTCATTTAGCTTGGCTAAGGACACCAAAATTGATTTTTCAATTTTTCAACTTTTTATGGATTTTCTATGAATTTTCAAAAAATAAAAAAATAAAAATAAAAATAAAAAAGTTGATCAAAATTTAGGTGTCAACAGCTGCCCCTCTTTGAGAGAAATCTCGTTAGAGGTTTCTCTCAAAGATAAGGTGACACCTGAGTCCTGATCGACTAGACTTGGGAAACTAAAGGAAAAGGAGTCATGACATCCAATCTTCATGCTTGTCCTTTTATGCTCTTTTTTGAAGGGGGAAATGTTCATGTGACATGAGAGAGTGAGATAATAGAGAGACATACCTGCCACTTACCTGTTCGATATTTGTGCGATTTTCGCGGTGTTTGATGGATTCAAGAGAATTTCTAGGAACTCGTTACTAGAGTATCCTAGAGAGGTTAAGCTCTGACCCGTATGGTAGGTCAAACCATAATGGGATTCCTAACTGATAGGAATCTAAGGAAGACGCGTCCCATTTGGGATTTGCTAAGGATTTTGATCCGTATGGTGGATCAGACCATTGAGTTGACCATTTAAGTGATTTTCACTATTGGATTGACCCTTCAGGCGGTTTCTACCATCATTTTGACCCTTCAGGCGGTATCTACCTTGAGTTGACCCTTCAGGCGGTTTCTACCATTGATTTGACCCTTCAGGCGGTATCTACCATGTGTTGACCCTTCAGGCGGTATCTACCTTGTGTTGGTTTGAAAAGCGGTCTCATGACGAGGGTTCTCCACGTCCGATGAGACTGTTTGAATTTTGAAAAGGGGTCTCATGACGAGGGTTCTCCACGTCCGATGAGACTGTTTGAATTTTGAAAAGGGGTCTCATGACGAGGGTTCTCCACGTCCGATGAGACTGCCTAAATTTTTGAAAATGGGTCCTGGGACGAGGGTTCTCCACGTCTGATAGGACTTTTTCTTTTAAAAGGGTTTTTTTTTTCTTTTTTTTCAGAGATCCCGAAGTTTGTCCGGAATTCAGTTTTTTGAAGCAGTGAAAGATTTTATCTTGACAAAGCTTCACTTGAGTCTGTTGAGGTGACATTCTGAGAGCTGGGTTCTCCAGGTATCCTGCAGAAAGTTCAAACCTGAAAGATTTTTCTTCACCAAGAAAATGTTAATAATCTTTGGGAAGACAATAATTGTCCAATTGACAAAATTTTATGACTTAAGTTTTAATCGTGAAATGTGCATTTTGATGCTGGAGGTTATCCAAAGCATTCTTGCAACATGCAAATGTGATCACAAATTCCTTGCATGGAAAATCTGGATCAACAGTTTGAAAATTCCAAAACGAGTCTGTTCGAAACATCAATTGGAATATTTCTCGACAATGAGATCTTCTCACCTGTTTTGGGATAATGGTTTTTATAGGGGATGCACTCGATTCCCTACTAACCTGTGCCTAGGTTTTAGGCTCATTCGCAGCGCATACATTTTGATTGGTCGGGAGGTCTTCCACGGGACCGTAATGTTGGGCTTGGTTATTGATTTTCAAGGGGGACCCGCCTTGGAGTCGAGGCCATTGAATGAAAGTCTTCACCATCTGCTCCGGGTTTACAAGTCAAGAACCCTGCAAAATGAGAAAGAAATAGTCTTGCTCGTACTTCTTCGAGCTAAGCTATATGTTAACCCAAGTGTCTTAGTCAGAGAAGACTGTTTCAGGGTTGTAACATTGGTAGGATTGGGGATCGAAAAAGGCTTGTTTATGGCCCAGAATTCGTGACGGGTTTGACATTGGTGATCATTGCTGATTTGCCTCTTGTCATTTCCTTTCTGCATCTTTAGTCTTTGAGGTGCGCAACCAATTTTGAGGTGTGCACCAGCTCTTTAGAGAGCGTCTCTTGTGGTATTAAGAGGTTGACAACTCTTTCTGTGTTTTTGCTCCACGGCTGACATCATTTGGGGAGTAGTCTTCTTGATCTGACTCCATTAGGGGTTTTTCCCTCTTCTTTTCCCTACCAGGTTTCTTTAGGGATCGATCAAATTGTTCACCCGAGCATCGGCCTCGCTTTTACCAGGCACTTTGCTTTTTCTTGATGCTGGGGATTTCTTTAATCTCTTGTCGCAAGTGGGATGCTTGGCAATTGTGCTAGATATATGACTTGGCTCTTAGCACGCTTGAGTATCAACTTAGTAGTTTCTTCGTAAACCCTAAGTCTTGAACTTCTCCGTTCCTGAAGTGATTTGTCTTTGCTTTGGAACTTGCAATGATCACCAATGAGTTTATGAAATGAATTTGCAGGCTCAACTTGGCTGTGCAAAGGATTCGGTGTGTGGGATAGAGAAATGAATGCTTCTCATCATCCTATGGCACTTGGATTACCATATAAACAACACACAAAGATTAATGTTAGTCCGAGCAAGAAAATTTCTAACCATTTTCTCCTGATGCTGCTAGACTCACCTCTATTTTGCCCCGATGTGGGGTGGTTCTTGACAGGGTTAAGAATGAAAACCGCCGTTCAAAGGGGTTATCAACGGTCACCTGTAGTGTTTGGGGGATATGAAACGAATGCCTCCGTCATCCCAACCCATGTAATCGCTGCGACTGGTCCCTACCTCCGTAGACCCAGATTTTGTCATCTGTCCGCTCCACTCATCTCTCAAGTGTGTGTTGGACGTGTTTGGATTTAGGCTTTGCCTCTCGTCTTTCGAGGAAACGTCCTTTTGAAAGTTTTGAACAACTTTTGATTGGAAAAAGCTTTTTCATTTTCTCAAAAAATTCTACCCGTTAAGGGGATTTTAGGATGCACCATGCATGTTCTTATTCATGTTCAGACAACCTCCTGTTTCAAAACATGAATGCCAATGAAGTTAGAATTTTATGTCTTTTCTAGACATCAGATTCTGAAAGCTTTTCTTTTCTTCTCTGTTTTTTATTCAACATCTTCAATGGATTGGGGAAAGTGATACTTACCTGTCCCTCGCGGCTGGAGATCCCTGAAAATGCAGAAGAAACATGTTATTGTACGTTCACGAATTTTTCAAAAAATTAGAACGATACATCTTACCCTTGGTCGTGTACTCCAACAGGTAATTCATGGGGTGTGAAAACCTGTTTCACCTTGATGGCGATCCCCTGTCAAAGATGGGAATTAGTTGTTAGTTGGCGTTCCAAAATTCAAGGGAAATTGGAACGATACAGCCTTGTTCTTGCTTTGTGTTTCCATTTGAACACAAACTCGCGGCTTGCAGGATTTGGCCCTCTATCTTGTGGTCTTGATCCCTTCGTTTGGTTGGCGATGAATGATTCTCAAGGATTTGCCCCAGAGGAGATCCATTTGTGTTTTTGGGCGCACTCCAGCGCCATTCTTCAAGGTTCCTTTTATTCAAGAAAAAAAGAAGATTTTATCAAAATGCATGTCAAAGCATGTGACGTAGGAGCGATACTTTTTACCATCCACTAGGTCTTATAATCAAAGACCATCTCTTGAAATCCTGACTTCTAAGGCCAATGATTCTATTCACCTCCCTATTAGTGCGCTCTTTTCATTTGAGGCTTTCAGAGCCAACTACTTCTTGTAAAATGAGTAAAAACTCATGTTAGGCATGTGGTCCTCGAAGACCAAATTGGAACGATACAAGGTTACCATTCACCCAAATTCGTATCTTGGGGTTTGATTCTGATGCGGACGACTCTGTTATTGCATCCATTGACTTTGCCAGAGGAGAAACGACCGGCGTACAAATGATTCACTTGCCCCAGTTAGGCATGGTTTTGCTGTTTGTCATCTCTGGATTCGATGACCTTGGTCTGATTCGCTTTCATGGGGGATCATGAGAGTTTGCCCCCGGTTTGGCTCCTCAAAGCAAATGGGGGGGTCCTGCTCCCATTGATTTTTGCAGATTCTGATTATCCAACTCGATTGTCAGAGTCCTTGATCAATTTTATCTGTCTCCAGACAGCTTGATATTCTTGGGATTCGTCATGTGGCGGTTTGGTGATTCTCTCGATCACAGTCGCCATTTGAGGTATTTGATGTTCCCTGTTTGTTATTTGAAAGCATTACATCCTGCGTCCTCTGCTCTTGATCATCATCTGAGAGGAAAAAGAAAGGAAGCATTATTCCTATATCAAGAAAATAATCATTTTGGAATGATACGTCCTTTTACACTTGATTTGCACTCCGTTTTGATGTTGCATATTGATATGAACAACATCTATCAAATTCCTCCATCCGTGCTTGAAGGTATTTGCAACGCCTACGGTTCATTTGCCCCAGCTGGGCGACGTCTGTTTTGTCATTTGAATGCATGAGCTTTTGGGTGCATTGTCTCTTTTATCACCTGAGATAAAAAAAAATGGAGAAAAACTTATCCCTAGATCTGATTAAAAATCAATTAGGAACGATACGTCCTTTCACCAAACGAGTGGCTCTGCGGCCAAATGTATTTTGCACTGAAGGGACGAATTCCACTATGCTCCACGGGTTTGGGGAATTTGCCCCCATTTTCGATAGAAATGAGCCTTATCAAGATGTATACAATACAAATAGATCCCTAATACAATCAATCTAAGGGACGATATAGAGAGGATCTCAGCAAAATTAATCTTATACAAGAGAACTAAAAATGTCAAATCAATCAAAGGAATGTGGTCCGAACACTTGGAGATGCCCTAGTTCCAGTCTTCGAGATGTGACTCCAGGATCACCGATTTTTTTTTTTAGGTGGTTTTAGATATACCAACCATCTAAAGACATGCACACGAGACAAGTGAGGATAAAACTTCTAAAAATCAAAGGATTTGGTACCTAAGGTCAAGGTTCCCACCTCGAGTTCTAGAAAGAGCCGAATCCATTGCACAGCTATCGTTGCATTGTGACTCGATCCATAGTTCGAAGTGAGCGAAATTAAAAATGGATTACCCCGTGTTTTTCCTCACGGAGGTTCCATTTTCAATTCCTTCTATTGTTTGCTTATAGGGGCGCCCGGGGTTTTAAGCGCGGTTGTGTGTGTTCAGGTGTCGTGATCATCATAATGCAAGTCATGCATAATAGTTTATCAATCAGCGCTTCAAATCACCCACACAACATACATTCCTACGCCAACCTGCATAAGACAATGTTAATCACGGACTACACCCCTTATTTCTCCAATCTGCAAAAACGTTTAATACCTCAAGGGTTAAAGTACATACTTCAATTTGAAGAGCGTCTGCATAAAACATGTCAGAAAAACCAACCAACTTTTTAATCGGCTCAAGTCCACTAAATGGTTAAGAACCAGTCCCCAGCGGAGTCGCCAGTCTGTCGCGACCCTCTCGAGGTTGCATGTGGGCTCTCGAGGGCTAATGAGCCGTCCAGTCTGGTCGAACGCGGGCCTCTCCCAAGGCCCGTTACCCAAATCGCAACGGAGGTATGCGTAGTCGACCTTCAGTGTGGTCTAGTGACATGTGTTAAGTGTGCATGCCATGGAGTCGCCACCAATCATTTTTTGGAGGGTATGATTGGACCACCCTATTGAATAGTCGGGAGTTTCTATTCAATTCTGCGATAACCAGAGAAATGGGTTCGGGGACTTAGTTACGTCAACTGTCAGAGTTGACGCCCTTTCGGTACCTAAGTTGACTGAATTTTCTGACCTAAGATTTCATGCAGATGAATGGAGTACGAATCCTAAATCTAGGAATTCATGCAAATAGGAATGACTATCTTAGCAATCACAATCAATAATAAAATGAGCAAATCAATGAATCAAAATATGTAAAATAATCACATCAAATCAACATGACACTCCTAATAAGGCTCTATTAGCCTAAATAAGTATCAATCAAGCTTAGGAATGATTTAGACATGATTTTACCCATCAGGGGTAAAGTCGTAATTTTGAGACAAAGGGGACGATTTGCCTAAAAAGGGAAAAATCGTCATTTCGGAATGAATCCGGAGTAAAACAATGTCAAAAATAGGTTTGGCCACTCAATTGACCCATTTCCTATTTTTTGCAATTTTCATGATTTTCTGGAATTTTAGAAACCGATTTACCATTCGAATGGTAAAATCGTCATTTTCTAAAAATGGGAATGAAATGTGGAAATCTTAGACATAAGGTTTAGCCACCTATCTGGCCCATCACCAAATTCTAAGCAATTTCCACAATTCATCGGAATATCAAAGACGATTTACCCTTTGAGGGGTAAAATCGTCATTTTGGATTAAAGGGGAGAAAATCCCAAAAATGAAAAAAAAAATCAATTTTTTGTCATTTTCAGCCTTGGAAAAGTTTTAGAATTTTTTTAGGAATTTTCTGCAATTTTTCTCAATTTTTAAATTTTTCTTTAATTTTCTTCTTTTTTTTGTATTTTTCGAAAATATATTAAAAAAATGAAAATTATGAAAATTATTTTTTTGGTCAAAATGGTTCATTTAGCTTGGCTAAGGACACCAAAATTTATTTTTCAATTTTTCAACTTTTTATGGATTTTCTATGAATTTTCAAAAAATAAAAAAATAAAAATAAAAATAAAAAAGTTGATCAAAATTTAGGTGTCAACAGTAAGTTGAATGGAAAATTTCCTTAAATAGTGAAAAAAAAAATGTGAGAGAGATGAACGTATGTAATTGATGAGAACATTCATCAAATCTATAGTCCTAATTTCCGCTGTGGCCACCGCCGAGACAATCATCCAATTCTACCGACCTTCTTGATTATATTTTTATGCATGAGGGCAACTCTTTGGGGCGTCTAATGATCTTTCCACCCGAGCTGCAGTTACAGTTGAAGGGCCTCCTATCCTATGCACGATTCCACCCAAGACTGTTGATGCAGGAAACAGAGCCAATCGCTGTACAGAGTCTATTCTCATGTTTCGAACTTAAGATCAAAATCTTTCTCGTTTAACCACTCACTGTGCACTTTGCAAACGTAATGCATAACAAGATCCGATCAGCTGTGCGAGCTTGACTTGACTTGCTATTATTGTATTCCGATGACGCGTTCTCGATCCGTAAAAAATCTTTCCCTTGGTTACTCCCACTCCGCCTCCGCGCAGTAGCAACATAGGTCGCACAACATCTGGGCAGATGGCGAGCGGCACGGCAAGTAGGGACGATGGTAGGCAACTACACAACAGCAGCCGGCGAGCAAGGGGCAGTGTGTGACCGGCGCTGGCACCCACTACCACTACCAGTTGCCTCCTTCGAGTGCTAGATTTGGAGGGAAAAAAAGGAAAGAAAATAGAAAAAATAAAAAAATTATATAAAAAAAATTCCACTACATTTATATTGAAAGTGCTTAAGCAACATTATTTTTTATAAATTATGAGAAATAAGTGGTCCATGATTTGATTAAATACAGAAGTATTAAAGTAATATGGGTTAGGTCATGTATGAATTAGGTATTGGTTAGTTTGTAGAATGGGTCGTTAGATTTATATTGCATTAAAATGGGTCAAAACGAATTACATGGGTAAATATAAGTCGAATCATTTTCAACCCCCGACTCAACCCACCCGTTTTACATCTCTAGAGTCCCCTTTCAACACCCCACGCATCTACAAAAAAGCCTGAGTGTCGATTTTGAGCCATATAACCACCCGCGGTCAACATAACCTTGATTCCATGTACTGTACATTCCCTTTTGGACGCCCCACTCATCTACAAAATAATCCAAGTGTCCATTTTGAGCCATATAATAAACACCCACAGTCAGGATCACCATTTGCCGCAAATATGGTCGACATGTCAATTTCAACGAAGACTTGGAAAAGTAAGTCTTGCATGACAAACGACTGAGACTTTTATGGTTCTGCGCTATTCACTCGTTGTCCCCCACGGCCCACGTTAAACTGATTGAGAATGGAAAAACTACTTCATTTTTTGCAAATAGGAATTGTCCTGGATGGAGGAGGCTTCGGGAGTGATCTTGCACTCTATATAAGTATAGTCATCTATCTCGTTAACATTATGTACACCTGAACCCACCCCAATAAAAAATCATGGCTCCTTCCCTTCTGCTGTCCATTAGAGGTGGCAAATGGGTGGGTTGGGTTGGGTTTGGGTCGGGTTGAATATGGTATCACCCATCTAACCCATATTGACCCATATTTAATGACTCATACCCGACCCGACCCATTTTGACCCATATTATCAAAACATATTAATATTTTAAGAAAGTAATATTATTAAAATACTTCCATACAATAAAAAATATAGTGAAATTTTTTAAGCGACCAGCACTAGCGGACGCGATCGGCATTGGGATTGGGGTCGGGACAGGGTTGCATGACCCTGTCTCGACATCGGCCCTCGGACCAAGCCCCAGCCGCCGGTCCCCGACCTCGAACCATGCCCCGGCCTCGGTCCCGTCCTCGGCCCCCAACCTCAGACCCGACCCCGGCCCTGGCCTCGGCCCCTAGTCCCTGGTCCCAGACCCGGCCCTGGCCCCGCCCTCGGCCCTCGGTCTAGGACCCGCCCCCAGGCCCCGATCCTCGGGTCCGATCCCCGGCCCGGGTTCGATTGCCGGCCCCGACCCCAGGCCCCAGCCCCCGAACCCAGAATAAGCCCCAGCCCCGGACCCAGCCCCCAACCCCGGTCCCAGCCCTCGACCCGCAGCCCCGGCCCCCGACCTCGAACCCAGCCCCGGCCCCCAGCCCCGGTCCCGACCCCGACCCCGGCCCTAGGCCACAGGCCCAGCCAACGGCACCGGTCCCCTGTCCTAGCCCCGGTCCCGGTCCCGATCCCAGCCATGATCACAGACCTCAGCCTTGGTCCCGGGACCATTTGTAACTTGTGGAATGATGTTGTCCTTATGGGTCGAACGTGGGACCAATATGGGTCAAAAATTGATTTAAGTATGATCCGGCCCCAAGCCCCGACCCCAGACCCAGCCCCGGCCCCAGACCCAGACCCCGACCCCGGCCATGGCCCCAGACCCATCCCCCATCCACGGCCCCTGATCCAGGACCTACCCTGGCCCCAGCCCCGACCTACGAACCAAGACCCGACCTCGGCCCCTGATGTGACGCCCTGAAAATCCGACTTCGGTAAAGTGCCTGAATTCAATAAAAGAAATTAATATTGAAATTCAGTCGATAAAATGTATTGGATTGTAAGGACTGAAGAAACGGTAATTGGATGAGTTTCGAAGTTTCAGTCGGTTTAGATTAGGTTCCGAATTCTTAGTCGTCGTAAATTAGGATTTCAATCCTCGCGACCGGAGCCTAATCTCGACCGAGCCTAACCCATGAAATTACCAAAATACCCTTCGTCCGTTGTACCGAAAATTCGTTTCAGTCCCGATTTGCCAAATTACCAATTTACCCCTAGATATTTGCTAGTGACACAAAATTGACCACAAAGTCTCCTTGTGGGCCCCATCCCCCACTCCCATCAGCCCACTCTGTCACGTGTCTCTCTCTCCCCCTTGCTCTCTCTCACGATCGCTCTATCTGTTCCCTCTCTCTCTCTCTCTCTCGCGAAACCCCCCACGGCCGAACACCCACCATCCTCTTCCTCGTGTGTTTTTGTCGCCGACCACCACCACCTCCAGCCCGTCCTTGCCGTCGCCCCTGAACCCGCTACCGCCGTCGTCAGTTGCCGGACGATCGTGAATCAGCCGTGGTAGCCCCTGCCCTGTTTCGGCCTCCCTTGACCCGAGAACGTCAGCTCATCCTCTGGCCTCGTGCGGCTTCGTCGCCGCCACCCACCACCTCAGCAACGTCCCTTAGCCTCCCCTCGACATTTTCGACCCGACCCCACCACCGATTAGCCACCGGAGCAGCCGCGATCAGGCCTTGAAGCCTCGGTGCCCTGTTTTCGTACCCTGTTCGGATTATCTTCAGATCCGGCCGAACCAGTCGTCGCCGTTGCTCACCGCCACCACCAACGAACTCCCAAGTCCCCTCTCCAACTTCCCTGAGCTCGGCGAAGCTCGCCGCCGAGAGTGGTGGCTAGAAATCGCCTCCGACCGCTCCCCTGTTTTCTGCTAGTGCGTGTTCCCTGTTCGGTCGCTTCCGACCGCCGTCCGCTGCCTTTGGCCGGTTCTGTAGGTCGCCCTCAGCCCCTAGGTAAGTCCTCGATCATTGGCCGCCCTCGCCTCGGCCCTCGAAACCGAGAAACGCCCCGAAATAGCTCTGTTTGCCCTGTTTCGCCTCTGACCCGTTACTGTTTCAGCCGCCAGCCACCATTTGCCGGAGCTCCGTCGCCGACCACCTGTCCCGGTGACCTTGCCGGACTTCCCCGTGGTGTCCCCGAAGTTTGGGTTCGTATCGCCGCGCATTAAACCCTAGAGTCGCCGAGAACGGCCGTCGCATTTCGTCGTCGCCGCCCACGCCGTCGTTGTGAGACCGCCCGAGCTTAAATTGATTGTGAGTTGACCCTAATCCTTGGTTAGGGCGCTAATTGCGCCTAGGATTTGTCGTTTAGTCAATTGTGGATTTTAGGTACACGATCGGGGCCGGTCTAAATAGAAATTGGGATTAGGATAAATGGCCGATCGAATTGGTTAGTCGAAGTGATTGAATTGTCTATGGCTAATTATTGCTAGATGAATATTGATTGATTGATTGGGCAATGGATTGCCGCTGTTTGATTGCGAGCGAGTGATAGGCTAGAGACGAGCGAGCGATCGACGATTTAAATTGACTGGTTTGACTAATAAATAATTATTGCATGAATTCGAGCCTTTAAGTGGCCTAATTGGATTGATTGTTCGAGGTTGTATTGCTTACCTCACTGGATGGCTTGGTTGATTGGCCGAAATGACTGTTGGCTGTTGGATTATTGATTGGAGGTTAATCGCCCTATGTGTGGTGACTAGTGGATAGTCTGCAATTGCATATGACCGTGTACGAAGTCAAAATACATATTTTAGTATGAAAATGGCATTTGGCCGAGACTTTTACATACATGTGTGAGCATCCGGCCATAACCAAAGATAATGAAAAGGGTTGATTGCTGGATGTATTATGTATGGTCATACGAGGGAAAATAATGATGTTCCTGGCAAGTTCATGTTCTATGATTTGTACGGAACCATATGACTTGCTAGAAGCATGATAATTCATGCCCCGGACTAGACGAACGGTCTTAAGGGATTATTGGATGCTGGTCGTAGCTGGAGCTGGACCGACGTCCCGTTTAGGGATGCCTACTTACTGGTGTCGTGATGGGTACACTGGATACACCACTTGTAGTAGCCGTTGCCGAGAGTAAAGGAACGTAGACCGGTGCTGTCGGTGAGACGTTGGATCGCACTGAGGTGTTGGATCGCGTCATTGGGAGAGTCGAATCACGCTCTCTTTCGCGTAGATCCTCTCTTGTGCCATAGGCACGATTATCGTTAATAAAAGGATTGAATACAATGTGACTTCACGCATGGGTTAGTGTGAGCGCATCCCGACTACGAGTTTGGAATGGGACAAATGGAGTAGGAAGACGGACATTCATACTCGCTTGTGTTCGAGTTATTATTGTATTGTGTGCATTGTCCTGGTGAATGTCCTGTGCATACTGATGGATGTAATGATGTGATTGAGTGATTGATTGGTTTGACTATTGGGCCGAGTCATGCATTGCATTATGTGTGGCTGAGGCTGGTAAGTGTGCATGTGGATGGTTGTTGTATTGTTATTTGTGAGTGGCTGTTATACATGCCTGTGTGGTCTTTGAGCTTCCGTTAGGATGCCCTGGACGAATCAGTTTCCTAACCGAGCTTAGGATTGATTCACTGAGATTTATTCTCACCCCGTCGTGGAATAACAATTTCAGGTCCCTTCGGATGAAGACTTGTGGACGCCAATGATTGGCTTTTGGATTAGTTCTTTTGAAGTAGATGAGAAGTTGACCTTACCTGACAGAATGACTTACTAAGGTCTTGTCTAGTTGCCCCGAAGTATGGGGTTATGCTCGAATGTCTGCCGTTATGTATAATTATTTATTGTTATTTTTGGTGTAAAAGTTGTGGTGTTTGATTCCTGCTATTCTATTCCATGATTGTTTGATGTCAGAGAGTTTAAACGTTTCCGCTTGCGTAAATAATTGATAGGTCGATAGTGTGCTTGGGACGCTATCTCTATGACCTCGTGGTGATTTGGCAAGGGATGTTGCGGGCTCAAGAGTCGGGGAGTGACATCCCCACTCAAGGGAGGCTGAAACAGGGCAGGGGCTTCCACGACTGATTCACGATCGTCCGGAGGCTGACGACGGCGGCAAAGGGTTCAGGGACGACGGCAAGGACGGGCTGGAGGTGGTGGTGGTCGGAGATGTGGTGGTCGGCGACAAAAACACACGAGGAAGAGGATGGTGGGTGTTCGGCCGTGGGGGGTTTCGCGTGCGAGAGAGAGAGAGAGAGAGGGAACAGAGAGAGCGATCGTGAGAGAGAGCAGGGGGAAGAGAGAGACACGTGAGAGAGTGGGCTGATGGGAGTTGGGGGTGGGGCCCACAAGGAGACTTTGTGGTCAATTTTGTCTCACTAGCAAATATCTAGGGGCAAATTGGTAATTTGGCGAATCGGGACTGAAACGAATTTTCGGTACAACGGACGAAGGGTATTTTGGTAATTTCATGGATTAGGCTCGGGTCGCGAGGATTGAAATCCTAATTTACGGCGACTAAGAATTCGGAACCTAATCTAAACCGACTGAAACTTTGAAACTCGTCCTATTACCGTTTCTTCAGTCCTTACAATCTAATACATTTTATCGACTTAATTTCAATATTAATTTCTTTTTTTGAATTCATGGATTTCACCAAAGTCGGATTTCCAGGGCGTCACACCGGTCCTAGACCTAGACCCAGCCCCGGCCGAGGCCCTAAACCTAGACCTGGCCTCGGCCTTGGAGCCAGCCCCCACCCCCGGCCCCCAGTCCCGGACTTGCCCCGGCCTTGGCTCCGTCCCCCGAACCCTAACTCGACCCCGACCCCGACCCCGACCCTGACCCCAGATCCAACCTCCGGCCTTAGCCTTGGCCCCGGACCTCGGCCCAGACCCCAGCCCCCGAACTCTGACACGGCCCCGGCCCCGGCCCTGGAACCAGCACCCACCCCCGTCCTCGGCCCTGGCCCCCAGACTCGGCCCCGGTCTTAGCCTTAGGCCGGGTCGCCAACCCCCGGCCTCGTTCCTGGCCCTGATCAGGGCCTCGGCCACGACCCCGTTCCCCGGCCCCAGTCTCCGGTTCCTACCCCGACCCCGGTGGCCGGTCCCCGGAACCGGTCCCTACCCTGGTCCCTGGCCCCGAGACTGGTCTCGGCCCTCGTCCCGGCCCCAGACCTGGACCCGGCCTCGACCCCGGACCCAGCCCCCCGGTCGAGGACCCGCCTTGGCCCCGGCCCCCGAACTTGAACTCGACCCAACCCAGACCCAACCCTGGCCCCTAACCCCGATCCCGGCCCCAACCCTTATCCCCGAGCTAGGACCCGACCCTAGACCCAGCACTCACCCCAGCCCCGGTTCTGATCTCGACCTCGGTCCCGGACCCAGCCCCCAACCCCGGCCCCGACCCCGACCCCCGGCCCTAGCCCTGGGCCCGGTTGCCATCCCCAGCACCCGGCCTCGTTCCCGGCCTTGGACCCGGCCTTGATCGGGGCCTCGGCCACGACCATGGCCCCGTTCCCCGGCCCTCGGTCCTTGGTCCGAGCCCTTGTCCTTGTCTCGGTTCGTGTCCCAGCCCCGGTCTCCTGTCTCGACCCCGACCCCATTGGCTGATCCCCAACATCGGTTCCGACCCCGGTCGCCTGTCCCCGGCCCGGGATCGGCCCCAGTCCCGGCCCCGACTCCGGTCTCGAGACTATTTGTAACTTATGGAAGGATGTTGTCCTTGTGGGTCGAAAGATGGTCCAATATGGGTTGAAAATTGATTTAGTTGTGACCCATTATTGACCCATTTTTAGTGAACTCTTTAAAAGTTAATGACCCATATTTGACTCATTTTATACAAATATGGGTCAAATATAGGTTTGTGACCCATATTACCACATGTACTGTCCACCAAGTCTCCTTTACCTGTCTTCTACTTCTTCCTCTTCTCGCTCTTCTTGGTTGGCACCACTTCATTTCATGGTGCAGTAGGCGTTTTTGCTTCCTCCCCTTCTGTTTTCGCTATCAATGCAACTGAGAATAAGGATGAAGTAAAGGCTCTCCCGAATTGGAAATCCACTCTCGACAACCGTAGCCAATCTCTCCTCTCTTCATGGCACAGCAACAACCCTTGCCGCTTTACCGATGTCTCTTGCGACGACCACGGAGCCATCGCCCCTCTAAATCTTTCCAATCTCGATTTGAGAGGAACTCTAGACGTCCTCGACTTCTCTCGCTTAACCGGCATGGTCAGCTTTGAACTTTTCAACAACTCGATCTATGGCTCCATTCCCTCGAGGATCGGTTACCTTTCCAAACTCAACTATCTTGATCTTTGTCCAAATAAACTATCCGGGGACATTCCTGCAAGTTTAGGCACGCTGGAGAGTCTTCACTCTTTGTACCTGTGCGCAAATAAGCTTTCTAGGCCCATTCCTCCTTCTCTTGGAAAATTAGGGAATTTAGCCATATTAAGCCTTTCAATCAATAACTTTTCCGGTCCAAATCTGAGAGAGATTAGTGACTTGAGGAACTTGAAATGTCTTTACTTATGGCAAAATGGACTTTTAGGATCCATAACCTTGGAAATCGAGAGGCACACTTCTCTTGTCGAGCTTGACCTATCCACAAACAAACTCACCGGCTCAATTCCTCATTCCATCGAAAACTTGACAAGTTTATTTGTTCTTCATCTCTTTAAAAATGGACTTTCCGGACCCATACCTTCAGAAATCGAGAGGCTCACTTCTCTTATCAATCTTGACCTATCATTCAATTATATCACCGGCCCCATACCTTTAGAAATTGGAAGCCTGACAGATCTTTCTCTACTGTGCCTTAGTGAAAATAAATTATTTGGTTCCTTGCCTTCTGAGTTCAATAAGTTAACAAGGTTGACTAGTCTAATGCTATATAATAATGGACTAGAGGGAGAACTACCAAAAGATGTATGTCTTGGGAGATCATTGCAACATTTCGGTGTCAGCGATAATCATTTCACGAGACCTATCCCCACAAGCTTGGCGAACTGTAGCACATTAACTAGATTGAGGCTAGATGGAAACCAACTTACTAGAAACATAACATAAGCTTTCGAAATATATCCTCGTTTATATTTCATTGACTTGAGCCACAATCGTTTGAACGGCGAACTTTCATGGAAATGGGAGCATCGTCCTAATTTGGTCAGCTTAATAATATCAAACAACAACATTTCTGGTGAGATAGCTGTAATATTTGGAAGGATGGCTCAATTACAGCTGCTGAACCTTTCTTCTAATAATTTAAGTGGAGAGATTCCAAGGGAACTGGGAAATTTGTCGATGCTGTTAGAGCTCGATTTAAGCAACAACTCAATCATGGGAAATGTCCCGACCGAGATTGGACATTTATCCCATCTGGCACATCTGAACTTGGCATCAAACAAATTGAACGGATCGATACCGGTGCAACTAGGCTCATGCAAAAGCTTGTTGAGCTTGAACTTGAGCAGAAATAAATTTCAGAGAAGCATTCCTCCTAAGCTAGGAAACACACAAGTCCTCGAGGTTCTTGATCTGAGTTATAATATTTTGTCAAAAAATATACCAGGAGAACTTGCAATACTAAGAAACTTGTAAGTTCTAAATGTCTCCCACAATAGCCTGTCTGGTTCGATTCCACAGTCTTTTGGTAATATGTTGGCCTTAACTTCTATTGATGTATCCTACAATGACCTGAAAGGTCCTCTCCCTAATGTCAAGGCTTTCATTGAAGCTCCATTTGAGGCACTACAGCACAGCAAAGGGCTCTGTGGAAATGTTGCTGGTTTACCGAAATGTAATTCCACTGGGAGCAAGAAACACAATCGACATGTTGGAGTTAGTATCACCATTATCCTCATTCTCTCGTTCTTGGGATTTCTCCTTCTCTCTTGCACCTTGATCATTCTAGTAATCGTTAATAATTGTCGAAGAAGGATTATCAAGAGAGAGGATAATGACGGGGCAAAGGATTTAGCTTTCATGAGTGTTTTGAGTTATGATGGCAAAGTTTTCTATGATCGAATCATTGAGGCCACGGAAGGATTTGACTCCAAGTACTATGTGGCTGAAGGAGCATATGGAATTGTTTATAAAGCCGAGATATCAGATGGTCAAACATTTGCTGTCAAGCAACCTCATCATCCCATGAAGATATTGAGATCGCTGATTTGTCACCATTTGAAAGGGAAATTCAAGCCTTGTCAAATATACGGCATCGCAACATTGTGAAATTTTATGTCTTTTGCTCTCATTTGTTTTTTGGTGTATGAGTACTTGGAAAGAGGAAGCTTGAGAACAACTTTGAACGATGACCAAAGATCAATAGAATTTGGATGGGACAAGAGGATAAATGTGGTCCGAGGAGTTGCGGATGCATTGTCCTATATGCATCACCAATGTTGTCCTCCATTGATTCATCGAGACTTGACTAGTAACAACATTCTATTAGATCGTGATTATGAGGCTCGTGTTTCCGATTTTAGCACTACAAGACTATTGAGATCGGATTCATCAAATTATACGGCTATTGCTGGTACCATCGGGTATATTGCTCTAGGTACTTTAGAATTTCTTGCTCAATTTCTATGGCATTTGACGTCGTGCTTCTATAATAACTTTTACTAGTTTAGTGTTGTTCATTATTAATTTAATCGTCTTATAGAAATTTGTTATACTTATCAAGATCTTTCAAGTTTAATATTGATGTGGAGCTTTTAGATTTTCCTCATACGTAAGAATTCGCAAATGAGGAAAACATCATAATCAATCCATTTCAAGGATATTAAGTTCGTTTTACCTAGAAGATGCCAGTATTGTAAGCGTCGAACAAAAGTTTTTGAACTTTGCCAAAGCATAAACTCCTGTATTCAAATCGGTGTTGTATCGACAGATTAAGCAAAAATCTGTACTTACCATCATGACACATCTTGTCATGGGAGGTAATGTTGTCAACTTGAATACAACTTATGATCGAGACTGAAAAAAAAAGTGGATTCTCCGCTTGCAGAGCTGGCTTACTCTTCAATTCCTACCGAAAAGTGCAATGTGTATAGCTTCGGAGTCGGCGCATTAGAGACTATCATGGGAAAGCATCCAAGAGATCATATTTCCTGAGAATGTTCATCGTCCGCTCAAACTCAATTGATTATGTTGAAGGATGTGTTGGATCAACGTCTCTCACCTTCTAGACTTGGCCCTCGAGATACACAGGATGTGGTCTTGATCGCGAAGCTTGCATTCGAGTGCTTGCAAGCCAATCCGAGTGTTCGACCTACCATGGGACAAGTCTCACACGAGCTTCGCTCTCAAGTGCCCCTGGATATGCCACTCTCTGCGGTCAGCTTGGAGCGAGTTCGCGATCCCAATGTAAACAAATTAGGAGCGTTTCAGGAGATGGTAATATTTGAAGTTTTCATGTGTCATTGTGCCTAATTTTCAATTATAATAGCAATCGCCTTTTGAATATATTTGAGTTCTCACCAATTCCAACTTGTGATTTTCTCTTTTCACTGCAGAGCTAGGTGTGACGTTTACAGTTGAAGTCGTGACACCAGAAATGATTATGGGAAGATTTTTTCTTCCTTTCTTTCCTTCATTTACCTTTATGGCGCTCCAAGTAAAGCTAAGGCCCTCCTTTTTCATCATTTTCCGCTATTATTTTTTTCCCTCGTTGCTGTTTCCTTATTCCTTTCATTTTAATACAAAGACAATTCGTGTGTATTATATGATTCTGTAGTTTATATGTTTGTGGTCATTGATCATCTTCTAAATAATTTGCGATCAAATGCAAATATAAGTAAGCCATTTTATTTTCTTCTTGATTCCACCTACTGAATTTAAAACGCAAAGGTTACAATCATTATGGTCAAATGCTATCCTAACTGTAATTTTCCCGTTCAACCGACATCTACATCCTTAACTTAATGCACGTAAAGACAAATGAGCCAAAAATATTTAGAGATGACAAGTTCTAATCTCTGCATCTTAGGCACGCTTATTCTATTTTTCCCATTTTTCTTAGGAAATAAAATTCATTTATGTTGAAAATTTGTGTTTAATAAAAAAAATTGTAATAGCACGTGTTTTTTTTTCCTGATTCAGATGTATCTGAATTATGTTGTTTTCTTGTAGTTGTGATATATGTTGACACCTAAATTTTGATCAACTTTTTTTTTTTTATTTTATTATTTTATTATTTTATTTTTTATTTTATTTTATTTTTAAAATTCATATAAAATCCATAAAAAGTTGAAAAAATTGAAAAATCAATTTTGGTGACCTTAGCCAAGCTAAATGAACCATTTTGACCAAAAAAATAATTTTCATAATTTTCATTTTTTTATATATATATTTTCGAAAAATACAAAAAAAAAAGAAAAAAAGAAAAAGAAAATCAAGAAAATCAAGAAAAATAATATTTGAGGTCACAAAGATATATAAAAATAGTCGGTATTTTTATTTTTATTTTATCTATTTTCTAACCTCATAAATAGTAAAATTCAGGTTTGATTTTAGGTGTTTTCTGATCACCATAAAATTGAATCTGGCAAAAATATTAGTAATGATTAAAAGGAAAAGGAGTGAAAACATCATCATTCAAAAGGAAAAGGAAACTAATCATTTTGTCTTTATTCTTACTTTTTAATATTTTATTTTATTATTATTTTATTATTATTTTATTTTTTTTATTATTATTCACTCACCTTTTCCCTCATCCGTCGCTGGCTTCTTCTCCCCCCGCGACTTCATCTTCTTCTCCTCCTTCCTCTTCTTCCTCTCCCGTAGCTTCTTCTTCTTCTTTTCTTCTTCTTCTTCTTAAAAATAAAATGGAATCCTCACCTTCGTGCACTATTTTCCTTCGCCATCGACCCTTCCGCCGTCGTCGCTAGCCGTCGTACCTCAAAGCCGCCGTGAATAACCCAAGACCCGCGGCCTCCACCCGTTTCGGAGTTTGGTTCGGGATTGTTTCGGATCGGGCCAAATCCGTCATCGCCAAAGCGCGCTATCGCCTCCGGCGACAGCCCCGGAGTCCTACCTCCTCCCTCGGAGCTTATAGAGCCTACGCGCCGCTGGTGGAGCCCAGAAACAGCCTCGGGTCACCACCCCGTCGTCGGAGCGTATCCGGACGTGTCGGAGCGTGTCCGGACGTGTCGGGCGTGTCGGGCGTGTCGGAACGTGTCCGGACGTGTCGGAGCATGTCCGGACGTGTCGGGCGTGTCGGAGCCGTGTCGGGCGTGTCGGAACGTGTCCGGACGTGTCGGAGCGTGTCGGGCGTGTCGGAGCCGTGTCCGAGCAGTGTCGGAACAGTGTCGGAACAGTGCATGAACAGTGTCGGAATAGTGCATGAACAGTGTCGGAACAGTGCATGAACAGTGTCCGATTTTTAATTTTTTTTTATTTTTATTTTTTAGTCTTAATTTGTGAAATTGACTATCGACATTCTAATGGCGATCGACAGGTAACGGGCATGGGGATGGTCGCAGGCTGGGGCTGGGCGATTGAAAGCTGGTGTCCAATCCGGTATGTTTTACGTACCCGATCCGTGTATTAGAATTATTTTTCTAAAATATTGCCTTTATAGACTTGATTTGCATGTATTTGTTTCAGTCTAGTGGTTAGCTTATTTATCTGGTTGAGTGTTATCTATTGTCAAAGACATGCTTTTTATTAAAAAAAAAATTCGAAAATATTAAAAAATAATAATAATAAAAAATCGATCAGAAAATGCTAAAAAAAATGAAAAACTAAAGAAAAATTCAAAAAAATTGAGAAAAATTGCAGAAAATTCCAAACAAATTCTAAAAATTTTCCAAGGCTGAAAACACCAAAAAAATCGATTTGTTTTCATTTTTGGGATTTTCTCCCATTTAATCCAAAATGGCGATTTCACCCCTCAAAGGGTAAATCGTCTTTGATATTCTGATGAATTGTGGAAATTGCTTAGAATTTGGTGATGAGCCAGATGGGTGGCTAAACCTTATGTCTAAGATTTCCACATTTCATTTCCATTTTTAGAAAATGACGATTTTACCCTTCGAATGGTAAATCGGTTTCTAAAATTCCCGAAAATCACGAAAATTGCCAAAAAATAGGAAATGGGTCAATTGAGTGACCAAACCTGTTTTTGACTCCGGATTCATTCCGAAATGATGATTTTGTCCTTTTTGGGCAAATTGTCCCATTTGTCTCAAAATTACGATTTTGCCCCTGATGGGCAAAATCATGTCTAAATCATTCCTAAGCCTGCTTGATGCTTCTCTAGACCAATATGGCCTTATTAGGAATGCCATGTGATTTATTTGTACATTTGAATTCATTGATTTGTGCACTTTATCATTGATTGTGATTGCTAGGATAGTCATTCCTATCTGCATGAACTCCTAGATTTAGGACTCGTACCCCACTCATCTGCATGAAATCTTAAATAGGAAAATCACTCGCGTTAGGTACCGAAAGGGCGTTGGTAATGACACCGACGTAACCAAGTCCCCGAACCCAAAATCTCTGGTTCCGCAGAACTGATCGACCTCTCCCAATCGGTCAGTAAGGTTTCCGGTCTACCCTCCAAGAAAGACCGGTGGCGACTCCAAATGCATACACAAGTTGCACATGCCACCACGACCACACTGAAGGTCGAAAGCGATCGACTCTTATCGTTGAATCCCTCAGAAAAATACTCCCGCCGCGATTTGGTATGGGCTTGGGAGGGCCCGCGTCGATCCAAAGCCCACGATCCGCACTCCGGTGCTGGGGAAAAGGCCCGCGATCGGTAATCCATTAGCTGCGTCCTCTTCCGGACGCGTCGCGACAGCTGGCGACTCCACTAGGGACTTTGTTCTAGAACCTATCGTTCTAGACCTCAAGTGGACTTAGGCCGTAATTAAAACGCTGAGTGATTTTTCTAACCATGCAGGCGCTCTTGAAGGTGAGGTAAGTCCGCTTACGATAGGTGTTATATGTTTTTGCAGATTGGAGAAATAAGGGGTGTAGTCCGTGATTAACATTGTCTCATGCAGGTTGGGCGTAGGAATGTATGTTGTGTAGATGATTTGAAGTGCTGATTGATAAACTGTTGTGCGTGACTTGCATTGTGATGATCACGACACGTGGACACACACAACCGCGCCTAAAACCCCGGGCGCCGCCTTCAGGAACACAATAGAAGGAATTGAAAATGGAATCTCCGTGAGGAAAAACACGGGGTAATCCACTTTTCAATTCCGCTCACTTCGAACTATGGATCGAGTCCCAATGCAACGATAGCTGTGCAATGGAATCGGCTCTTTCTAGAACTCGAGGTGGGAACCTTAACCTTAGGTGCCAAACCCTCTGATTTTTAGAAGTTTACCATCACCTGTTTCATGCGCATGTCTCTGGGCGGTTGGTACACCTAAAACCGCACAATAAGTCGACGTGTTGGGTTGGTAAGACTCTCTATCCCCCCAAATCTATCACTGTTCATATAGATATAGGCATTTCATTTATTGCATTCTGGTGATTAGATTAAATGCCATTTCGAGGATAGATATGTGCGTTTGTCCCTAACGTCCTTGATAGAAGACGAGGAGGGTGATATCCCACGACGAACACCGAGTGTGCGATAAGGAGCATACTATGGACATTATTGAGGTATCATCCAATGAAGATGACGAGTTGGGGCAAGTGATCCTGAAGGCACAGATCAAAACTGGGGCATCCTTAAACGTTAGGATCACATTCCTTTATTTCATTTTCCATTACTAGTCCTCTTGTATAGGGTTTATTTTTACTGAGGTTTTCTCTATCTCACCCCTTAGAGTGATTGTATTAGGGATCTATTGGTGTATACATTTGTCGCGACCCTCTCGAGGTTGTCGGGCTCTCGAGGGCTAATGGGCCGTCCAGTCTGGTCGGACGCGGGCCTCTCCCAAGGCCCATTACCCAAATCGCAACGGAGGTATGCGTAGTCGACCTTCAGTGTGGTCTAGTGACATGTGCTAAGTGTGCATGCCAGGGAGTCGCCACCAATCATTTTTTGGAGGGTATGATTGGACCACCCTATTGAATAGTCGGGAGTTTCTATTCAATTCTGCGATAACCAGAGAACTGGGTTCGGGGACTTAGTTACGTCAACTGTCAGAGTTGACGCCCTTTCGGTACCTAAGTTGACTGAATTTTCTGACCAAAGATTTCATGCAGATGAGTGGGGTACGAGTTCTAAATCTAGGAGTTCATGCAGATAGGAATGACTATCCTAGCAATCACAATCAATAATAAAGTGCACAAATCAATGAATTCAAATGTACAAATAAATCACATGGCATTCCTAATAAGGCCATATTGGCCTAGAGAAGCATCAATCAGGCTTAGGAATGATTTAGACATGATTTTGCCCATTAGGGGCAAAATCGTAATTTTGAGACAAAGGGGACAATTTGCCCAAAGAGGACAAAATCATCCTTTTGGAATGAATCCGGAATCAAAAACAGGTTTGGTCACTCAATTGACCCATTTTCCTATTTTTTTGGCAATTTTCATGATTTTCGGGAATTTTAGAAACCGATTTACCATTCGAAGGGTAAAATCGTCATTTTCTAAAAATGAAAATGAAATGTGGAAATCTTAGACATAAGGTTTAACCACCCATCTGGCCCATCACCAAATTCTAAGCAATTTCCACAATTCATCAGAATATCAAAGACGATTTACCCTTTGAGGGGTGAAATCGCCATTTTGGATTAAATGGGAGAAAATCCCAAAAATGAAAACAAATCAATTTTTTGTCATTTTCAGCCTTGGAAAATTTTTAGAATTTTTTTAGGAATTTTCTGCAAATTTTCTCAATTTTTTTGAATTTTTATTTAGTTTTTCATTTTTTTAGCATTTTCTGATTTATTAATATTTTTTATATTTTCAGAAAATATTTTAACAAAAAGCATATCATTGGCAATAGACAACACTCAACCAGATAAATAAGTTAACTACTGAACTGAGATAAATACATGCAAACCAAATCTATAATGGCGACATTCTAGAAAAATAACCCTGATATACGGATCGGGTACGTAAAACATACCGGATTGGACACCGGCCTTCAATCGCCCAGCCCCAGCCTGCGACCATCTCCGTGCACATCACCTGTCGATCACCACATCAAAATGTCAACAATTAATTTTATAAGTTTTAAAACCGGCAATAAATAATAATAATAATTTAAAAAAAAAATCTGGGCCCGGATATGGGCCATTGGTGATCATTGCAAACTTGTCACATGTCTTTTCCATTTTGCATCTTCAATTTTTGAGGCATGCAACCGCTTTTGACAACTCTGTCTGCGTCTTCCACGCCTGACATCATTTGGGGAGTAGTCTTTTTGACCCGACTCCTTTAGGGGTCTTTCTCTTTTCCCATCCGGCCTCATTGCGGATCAATCAAACAACTTACACGAGCATCGGCCTTGCTTTTACCAGGCACTTTGCTTTTTCTCGATGCCGTGGATTCATTTTTGAAATCCCACTTTTTCTCATCTTCATGGGATCGTGTTAGACCTATGATCAAAGGCCTAACAAGGTTAAGCATTAACTTAGGGATTTTTTGCAAACCCTAAGTCTTGAACTCCTTCGTTTCTGAAGTGATGCTGCATCCGTCTTGGAATGTGCAATGATCACCAACGGGTTTATGAAATGATTTTGCAGGCTCAATTTGGCTATGCAAAGGATTCAGTGTGTGGGATAGAGAAATGAATGCTTCTCATCATCCTATGGTACTTGGATTACCATATAAACAACACACGAAGATTAATGTTAGTCTGAGCAACAAAATTTCTAACCATTTCTCCTGATGCTGTTGGACTTACTTCTATTCTGCCCCGATGTGGGGTGGTTCTCGACAGGGCTGATGATGAAAACCTCCGTTCAAAGGGGTTATTAATGGTCACCTGTAGTATTTGGGAATATGAAACGAACGCCTCCGTCGTCCCAATCCATGTAATTGCTGCGAATGGTCCCCACCTCCGTAGGTACAGATTTTGCTATCCGATTCACTTCCCTCGTCTCTCAAGTGTATGTAGGATGTGTTTAGACTGGGCTCGCCTCTCTTTTGAGTAAATTTCCTTTTGAATGATTTGACAAATAATCATATTTGGAAAAATTCGTTTCTTTCTTTCCCAAAATTTATCCATCGAGGGGATTTTGTGATGTATCGTGCATGTTTTATTCATGCTTTGGGCGACCTCCCGATTTAAATCATGAACAGCGATGCATTGGATAATTTTCATGGCGGCTGAAAGGATTTTAACATTCTTTATCTCCAGCTAACTGGGAAAAGGATACTTACCTACCTGTCGCGGCTGCAGACCCCTGAAAATGTAAAAGAAGCATATCATTGTATGTTCACGAATTTTTCGAAAATCGGAACGATACATCCTACCCTCAACTACCCTAATAGGTAGTACGTGGGATGTAAAAACTTGTTCGTCTCCAAGGCGATTCCCCTGTCAAGGGTAGACAACGAGTATCAATTCATATTCTCGAATTCAAGACAAATTGGGACGATACAACTTTACCCTTGGTTCCCATCCCGTTCTGATGTTGCGTATTGATATGAACCCCGTCTATCAAATCCGCCTATCCATGCTTGGAGTGGTTGCAACATCGATGGTTCCTTTGCCCCCAGCTGGGCAGCGTCTGTTCTGTTATTTGAACGCATGACTCCTTGAGTGATTTATCCATGTTTATCACCTGAGAAGGGAAAGAAATGATACATTACTTTGGTATTCGGTTGAAGATCGTTTAGGAACGATACATCGTTTTACCAAATGGGAGGCTTCGTGACCAAACGTATTTCGTGCTGAATGGTGTAGATCCCATTATGCTCCGCGGGTGATAGTCATCGTTCATGGAATTTGCTCCACGAATTAAGTGATTAATCCACGGCCCTCGGCTTGAAGATGCTCAAAGGGTGATGTTGACACTCACGCGCAATTAGTTCTAGATATTAAGGAAAGATGTTCCCGTGGGAACCTTACAGTGCGATCAACAACATATTCAATAGGAGTATTCAACCCCTTTTCTCTAAGCATTTTTCATCGAGTAGCCATGCCTTGCATCAGACGTTTGATCACCGGCTTTGCGTTACCACTGCGATGGTCCTCCGGCTCCAAATTGATCGAGCCAAAGATTGAACTCATCGCCAAGGAAATTGCTCGAGTCTTCGAGCCATTGATGTTCAAGTTGGGTATCAACGATTGTTGGGGGCAGATTTCTTTCATTGCCATCGTTGTGAGGGACTGGAGTCTTTGAGCTGGAACCTTCATCATTGCCCTGTTGGGGTTGAGACATACATTCCTGAAAAGTATTGATCCAAGTGTCCAGCTCCTCATCAAGGAAATCACCTGCTCTTTCTAGCCCCTGGTGCCCAGATTGGGTGTCGTCGACTGCAGGTGAGGGATTCCTCTCTTTGCTCTCGCCGTGAGCAATTTGACCCCTCGAATTGGGACATCCTCCGATGACCGGCAGGTTTATATGTGCACTCTCTACCAATGCCAGATCCGCTTCAGGGACAGCATTAATGACTGATTCGCGCTCAAATTGAGGAATCCCTATGTGCTGGAACTGTGGCATATACTCTTGAGGAGTATTGAGATAGCTTGGCGGAGCATTCTGATTTGGGTTAGAGGAGTCACTGACACGACTGCTGGTCCCGTCATTGCTGAAACACGGTTGGGTGCTCTTGGCTCTCCAATCATCATGGTTGTAACTCTGCCCAGCACTTGAGCTCCAACCGGCTTTATGATGGTTTAACGCTATCCTTCCATCCCTTAGCAATCTCCTATAGTACTTGAGGTGAGACTCAACGTTAATTCTAGAGAGCCCCGGCACATTCATAATCTCGAGTATGCGCAGTGGGCTAGCCGAATCAACTCCCAGTTCTCGAATTGCATCAACAAATTTGGTGTGAAGCTCATAGGTCCAGTAAAACCTTGTTCTCTTATCACCCAAAATATCGTCAATACTTCGGTAGCTATTCTCTACGGGATCTAGTCGTTTCAAAAGTTGTCCAGGGAGGGACTCACCGACTTTGGATTGGCTGGCTGCGACAGCGAGTTCGTCATTGAGAGAATTCCCCCTGTGATGATTCATATCCCATTTCTCAGAGGATGTTGGTGTTGATCCTATGGTGTTGACTTGCTCATGCAGATCTCCGGCGGTATCTGGCTGTGTCGGAAAATGCTGTGGAGAATACGGTAACAGCTGAACTGCATTCCAGATGCAATTTTGGGCCACGATAAGAGGAGGTTCGCTTGGCCCCCTGAACTGCATTCCAGATTCCTAGACATGGTTCACCAAATGGGGATCGACTCAGCAACTCCGACGCGCATATTTAAGGCCATGAATGTACCGGGGCTTAGTAAGGAGCTGGTCAGGAATCACCTTGCTGCCTACAGAAAGCTATTAAAACAACGTCGAGCGGAGCTAAACCGGGAGGAATCCGTCTCGAGCTCAAAAGCTAGGGGCGACCGCCATTGTAATGCTCAGGCATCAAGAGATACCCGGCCAAATCTAAGCATCAATCAAGCTAGCAACCCGACCACCGGCAAACTGAAAGCTGATCAGAATGTCCTCCCAGGCCATTTCAACACTTCTCAAGAGCGCGTGTCACAAGTACAGCGAGTGCGCACTCCTCCATTCGAGTAACAGTCGGCTGGTGCTCTGCCTGCCGCTGGTCAACCCACGACAGACGATTTCTTCGATGAGGGGCTCGATGCCTTGTTCAATCAGTGGGAAGCTGGCATGCTTGGACAGCCATGATCTAGCACCTGGCTCGGGGCACGATGGGTCGGTCACTACGAACACCCATAGGAAGAAGAACATGTTCACGAGTAGATCACTCATTTTGTCCGTTGTAAAGTTCCTACGGGAACATTTTTCTTTAATGACTATAGTTAATTCTATATTAAAACCAACGCTATCGACGAACATCGTCATGCTCAGTTGTGATGATCCCTTGTTAGATTAAGTCTGAAACCAGAGACGGTCTTTAAAATTTTGAGTGGCCACGAACTCATTCCTCACCAAGCGCCCGGGATGCTGAAATGAAGAGTAACAGCATGCACAGGGAAAATGTCACTTTCGTTTGAACGATGAAAAGGGGTTGAGAGAAGATCATAGCGTTAATTCCCATGGAGCTAAATGAATTAAACGGAGTCATTAATTGCGGGTCCACCGCTGCTCCCCACGTTCTCGGGCCTAGCAAATCATAAAAGGCGCCGAAAGATTGTAGACCCACCACTTTGAAGACTGAACTAGGGGACGAGCGCAATACTCGATGAAACCGAATCAATGCAAGAGAGTTTGTGATCCTATCACGAGGAAAAAGAAAGGGGAATACAGACGATGAGTAATTGCAGAATCTCGGGAGGAGCGCTTGCTTGCTGGTCTTCATATGCAGCCTGAAGGATGGTTCCAGGACACGCACAATCACTTGAGAAAATTTCTAGAGTGAGCAAACACGTAAGAGCGAATTGAGAAAGCTGAGTGAACTAGATCAGCCCGAGATACCCCGATCCATCATGTTTAAAAGTTATTCCCATCTGCTAGAAACGCCCGACCTGGACATTTCTGAGCACGAACTGCTGGGAGACTTTGAAGATCCTGGAGCTGAATCCTGCCCGAAGGCCATAGAGACTGACTCCTCCAGCGATGAAATTCTAGGTTTCAGCTACGAAGAAGGAGTATACAATGATGACCGGAGCCGGAAAAGGAAGCAACTACAACGCCACACTCCAGGCCAAATCCGAGAGCTCGAAGCTTTCTTCAATGAATGCCCCACTCCAAGCAGACAACAGAAAATGGAGTTGAGCCGAAAGATAGGATTGGAGCTTTCGAAGGTCAAGTTTTGGTTCGCCAACAAACGAACCCGGGTGAAACAGCAATACGCAGACCATGAGTTACTGGTCCTGAAGGAGGAGAATGAGAAGCTTCAAGCTGAAAGCGCGAGATATAAGGAAGCTCTGACCAAGGCCACCTGCCTTAATTGTGGTAATCCTGTTGTCCTCGGCGAGGTGTTCCTCGATGAACCATCCCGGTTGACGAATAACGCTCAGCTGTTACCGTATTCTCCACAGCATTTTCCGACACAGCCAGATACCGCCGGAGATCTGCATGAGCAAGTCAACACCATAGGATCAACACCAACATCCTCTGAGAAATGGGATATGAATCATCACAGGGGGAATTCTCTCAATGACGAACTCGCTGTCGCAGCCAGCCAATCCAAAGTCGGTGAGTCCCTCCCTGGACAACTTTTGAAACGACTAGATCCCGTAGAGAATAGCTACCGAAGTATTGACGATATTTTGGGTGATAAGAGAACAAGGTTTTACTGGACCTATGAGCTTCACACCAAATTTGTTGATGCAATTCGAGAACTGGGAGTTGATTCGGCTAGCCCACTGCGCATACTCGAGATTATGAATGTGCCGGGGCTCTCTAGAATTAACGTTGAGTCTCACCTCAAGTACTATAGGAGATTGCTAAGGGATGGAAGGATAGCGTTAAACCATCATAAAGCCAGTTGGAGCTCAAGTGCTTGGCAGAGTTACAACCATGATGATTGGAGAGCCAAGAGCACCCAACCGTGTTTCAGCAATGACGGGACTAGCAGTCGTGTCAGCGACTCCTCTAACCCAAATCAGAATGCTCCGCCGAGCTATCTCAATACTCCTCAGGAGTATATGCCACAGTTCCAGCACATAGAAATTCCTCAGTTTGAGCGCGAATCAGTCATTAATGCTGTCCCTGAAGCGGATCTGGCATTGGTAGAGAGTGCACATATGAACCTGCCGGTCATCGGAGGAAGTTCCAATTCGAGGGGTCAAATTGCTCACGGCGAGAGCAAAGAGAGGAATCCCTCGCCTACAGTCGACGACACCCAATCTGGGCACCAAGGGCTAGAAAGAACAGGTGATTTCCTTGATGAGGAGCTGGACACTTGGATCAATACTCTTCGGGAATATATGTCTCAACCCCAACAGGGCAATGATGAAGGTTCCAGCTCAAAGACTCCAATCCCTCACAACGAAGGCAATGAAAGAAATCTGCCCCCAACAATCGTTGATACCCAACTTGAACATCAATGGCTCGAAGACCCGAGCAATTTCCTTGGCGATGAGTTCAATCTTTGGCTCGATCAATTTGGAGCCGGAGGACCATCGCAGTGGTGACGCGAGGCCGGTGATCAAACGTCTGATGCAAGGCATGGCTACTCGATGAAAAATGCTTCGAGAAAAGGGGTTGAATACTCCTATTGCATATGTTGTTGATCGCACTGTAAGGTTCCCACGGGAACATCTTTCATTAATATCTAGAACTAATTGCGCGTGAGTGTCAACATCACCCTTTGAGCATCTTCAAGCCGAAGGCCGTGGATTAATCACTTAATCCGTGGAGCA
Source organism: Rhodomyrtus psidioides (assembly GCA_021437785.1). Lineage (NCBI taxonomy): Eukaryota > Viridiplantae > Streptophyta > Magnoliopsida > Myrtales > Myrtaceae > Rhodomyrtus > Rhodomyrtus psidioides. Next base: position 1,654,113 of record JAILYB010000015.1, on the reverse strand, counting down.
AGTTCCATGAACCATAATTATCACCCGCTGAGCATAATGGGATCTACCCCTTCAACACGAAATACGTTTGGCCGCGAAGCCACCTATTTGGTAAAACGATGTATCGTTCCTAAACGATCTTCAATCGAATACCGAAGTAATGTATTCTTTCTTTTCCTTCTCAGATGATAAACATGGATAAATCATTCAATGAGTCATGCGTTCAAATAGCAGAACAGACGCTGCCCAGCTGGGGGCAGATGAACCATTGATGTTACAAACACTCCAAGCATGGATAGGCGGATTTGATAGAGGTTGTTCATATCAATACGCAACATCAGAATGGGATGAAAATCAAGAGTAAAGTTGTATCGTCCCAATTTGTCTTGAATTTGGGAATATGAATTAACACTTATTTTTTATCCTTGACAGGGGAATCGCCTTGGAGACGAATGAGTTTTTACATCCCACATACTACCTGTTAGGGTACATGAGGGTAGGATGTATCGTTTCAATTTTCAAAAAATTCGTGAACATACAATGATATGCTTCTTTTACATTTTCAGGGATCTCCAGCCACGGTGGACAGGTAGGTATCCCTTTCCCCCAATCCATTGAAGATGTTAAACCAAAAACACAGAGAGAAAAAGAAAAAAGCTTTCAAAATCTGATGTCTAGAAAAGACATGGAATTCTAACTTCATTGGCATTCATGTTTTGAAACATGAGGTTGTCTGAACATGCATTGTGCACCATAAAATCCCCTTGACGGGTAAAATTTTTGGGAAAACGAAAGAGATTTTTCCAATCAAAAGTTGTTCAAAACTCTCAAAAGGATGTTTCCTCAAAAGAGAGGCAAGCTCAAATCCAAACACATCCTTCATACACTTGAAAGATGAGTGGAGCGAATCAAATAGTAAAATCTGGACCTACGGAGGTAGGGACCATTCGCAGCGATTACATGGATTGGGACGACGGAGGCGTTCGTTTCATATCATAAACACTACAGGTGACCGTTGACAACCCACTTGAACGACGGTTTTCATTCTTAACCCTGTCAAGAACCACCCCACACCGAGGCAAAAGGGAAGTAAGTCCAGCAGCATCAGGAGAAAATGGTTAGAAATTTTCTTGCTCGGACTAACATTAATCTTTGTGTGTTGTTTATACGGTAATCCAAGTGCCATAGGATGACGAGAAGCATTCATTCTCTATCCCACACACCATATCCTTTGCACAGCCAAGTTGAGCCTGCGAATTCATTTCATAAACCCCTGTTGGTGATCATGGGATGTTTCAAGATAGAAACTGCATCACTCCAAGAACGGAAGAAATCAAGAGATGGGATTTATAGAAAAATCTCATATCGGCGTTTAAATGTGCTATGATTCAAGTTGTATATCTAGCACAATTTTCTGAACATCGTAGTTCCAAAGGAAAAGAAAAGGCGGGATTTCAACAAAAAATCCCCAGCATCAAGAAAAAGCAAAGTGCCTGGTAAAAGCAAGGCCGATGCTCGTGAAAACTGTTTGATTGATCCCCAATAAAGCCTAGTTGGGAAGAGAGAAAAACCCATAAAGGAGTCAGATCAAGAAGACTGCTCCCCAAACGATGTCAGCCGTGGTGCAAAAACACGGACAGAATTGTCAATCTCTTAATACCACAAGAGACGTTCTCTAAAGGACTTGTGCACACCTCAAAAGCGGTTGCACACCTCAAAAATGGAAGATGCAGAATGGAAAAGACATGTGACAAATTTGCAATGATCACCAATGTCAAATCCTTCGTGATTTCTGGGCCAAAAACAAGCCTTTTTCGGTCCCCAATCCTACCAATGTTACAACCCTGAAACCGTCTTCTCTGACTAAGACACTTGGGTTAACATATAGCTTAGCTCGAAGAAGTACGAGCAAGACTCTTTCTTTCTCATTTTGCAGGGTTCTTGACTTGTAAACCCGGATCAGATGGTGAAGATTTTCATTCGATGGCCCCGACTCCAAAGTGGGTCCCCCTTGAAAACCAATATCCAAGCCCAACATTACGGTCCCGTGGAAGACCTCCCGACCGATCAAAATGTATGCGCTGCGAATGAGCCTAAAACCTAGGCACAGGTCAGTAGGGAATTGAGTGCATCCCCTAAAAATCATCACCTCAAAACAGGTGAGATGGCCTCCTTGTCGAGAAATATTCCAATTGACGTTTTGAGCAAACTCTTTTTGGGAATTTTCAAACTGTGGATCCATATTTTCCATGCAAGGGATTTGTGATCACATTTGCATGTTGCGAAAATGTTTTGGATAACCTCCAGCATCAAAATGCACATCTCATGACTAAAACTTAAGTCATAAAATTTTGTCAATTGGACAATTATTGTCTTCCCAAAGATTATTAACATTTTCTTGGTGAAGAAAAATCTTTCAGGTTTGAACTTTCTGCAGGATACCTGGAGAACCCAGCTCCCAGAATGTCGCCTCAACAGACCCAAGTCCTAGCATGACGTGGAGAACCCTCGTCTCGGGATCCCTTTTCAAAAATCTGGCAGTCTCATCGGACGTGGAGAACCCTCGTCATGAGACCCCTTTTCAAGAATCAGGCAGTCTCATCGGACGTGGAGAACCCTCGTCATGAGACCCCTTTTCAAAAAATCAAGCAGTCCTAGCTTGACGTGAAGAACCCTCGTCCTAGGATCCCTTTTTCAAAAATATCAAACAGTCCTGGCATGACGTGGAGAACCCTCGTCCTAGGACCTCTTCTCAAATATCAAACAGTCTCATCGGACGTGGAGAACCCTCGTCATGAGACCCCTTTTCAAACCAAAACAAAGGTAGATACCGCCTGAAGGGTCAAATGAAGGTAGATACCGCCTGAAGGGTCAAATCAAAGGTAGATACCGCCTGAAGGGTCAACACAAGGTAGATACCGCCTGAACGGTCAAATCAAAGGTAGATACCGCCTGAAGGGTCAACACAAGGTAGAAACCGCCTGAAGGGTCAAATAAAGGTAGATACCGCCTGAAGGGTCACATGAAGGTAGATACCGCCTGAAGGGTCAACTTAAGGTAGAAACCGCCTGAAGGGTCAACTTAAGGTAGAAACCGCCTGAAGGGTCAAATAAGGTAGAAACCGCCTGAAGGGTCAACTCATGGTAGAAACCGCCTGAAGGGTCAACTCGAGGTAGATACCGCCTGAAGGGGTCAACTCAAGGTAGAAACCGCCTGAAGGGTCAACCAATGGTAGAAACCGCCTGAAGGGTCAATCAAAGGTAGAAACCGCCTGAAGGGTCAATCCAATAGTGAAAATCACTTAAATGGTCAACTCAATGGTCCAATCCACCATACGGATCAAAATCATTGGCAAATCTCAAATGGGACGCGTCTTCCTTAGATTCCTATCAGTTAGGAATCCCATTATGGTTTGACCTACCATACGGGTCAGAGCTTAACCTCTCTAGGATACTCTAGTAACGAGTTCCTAGAAATTCTCTTGAATCCATCAAACACTGCGAAAATCGCACAAACATCGAACAGGTAAGTGGCAGGTATGTCTCTCTATTATCTCACTCTCTCATGTCAAAATGTTTCCCCCTTCAAGAAAGAGCATACATGGACCGGCATGAAAATTGGATGTCATGACTCCTTTTCCTTTAGTTTCCCGAGTCGAGTCGATCAGGACTCAGGTGTCACCTTATCTTTGAGAGAAACCTCTAACGAGATTCCTCTCAAAGAGGGGCAGCTGTTGACACCTAAATTTTGATCAACTTTTTTTTATTTTATTATTTTATTATTTTATTTTTTATTTTATTTTATTTTTTTGAAAATTCATAGAAAATCCATAAAAAGTTGAAAAAATTGAAAAATCAATTTTGGTGACCTTAGCCAAGCTAAATGAACCATTTTGACCAAAAAAATAATTTTCATAATTTTCATTTTTTTATATATATATTTTCGAAAAATACAAAAAAAAAAGAAAAAAAGAAAAAGAAAATCAAGAAAATCAAGAAAAATAATATTTGAGGTCACAAAGATATATAAAAATAGTCGGTATTTTTATTTTTATTTTATCTATTTTCTAACCTCATAAATAGTAAAATTCAGGTTTGATTTTAGGTGTTTTCTGATCACCATAAAATTGAATCTGGCAAAAATATTAGTAATGATTAAAAGGAAAAGGAGTGAAAACATCATCATTCAAAAGGAAAAGGAAACTAATCATTTTGTCTTTTCTTTTGATTATTTTATTATTATTCTTACTTTTTAATATTTTATTTTATTATTATTTTATTATTATTTTATTTTTTATTATTATTCACTCACCTTTTCCCTCATCCGTCGCTGGCTTCTTCTCCCCCCGCGACTTCATCTTCTTCTCCTCCTTCCTCTTCTTCCTCTCCCGTAGCTTCTTCTTCTTCTTTTCTTCTTCTTCTTCTTAAAAATAAAATGGAATCCTCACCTTCGTGCACTATTTTCCTTCGCCTTCGACCCTTCCGTCGTCGTCGCTAGCCGTCGTACCTCAAAGCCGCCGTGAATAACCCAAGACCCGCGGCCTCCACCCGTTTCGGAGTTTGGTTCGGGATTGTTTCGGATCGGGCCAAATCCGTCATCGCCAAAGCGCGCTATCGCCTCCGGCGACAGCCCCGGAGTCCTACCTCCTCCCTCGGAGCTTATGGAGCCTACGCGCCGCTGGTGGAGCCCAGAAACAGCCTCAGGTCACCACCCCGTCGTCGGAGCGTATCCGGACGTGTCGGAGCGTGTCCGGACGTGTCGGGCGTGTCGGGCGTGTCGGAGCCGTGTCGGAACGTGTCCGGACGTGTCGGAGCGTGTCCGGACGTGTCGGAGCGTGTCGGGCGTGTCGGAGCCGTGTCCGAGCAGTGTCGGAACAGTGTCGAAACAGTGCATGAACAGTGTCGGAATAGTGCATGAACAGTGTCGGAACAGTGCATGAACAGTGTCCAATTTTTAAATTTTTTTATTTTTTTTATTTTTTAGTCTTAATTTGTGAAATTGACTATCGACATTCTAATGGCGATCGACAGGTAACGGGCATGGGGATGGTCGCAGGCTGGGGCTGGGCGATTGAAAGCTGGTGTCCAATCCGGTATGTTTTACGTACCCGATCCGTGTATTAGAATTATTTTTCTAAAATATTGCCTTTATAGACTTGATTTGCATGTATTTGTTTCAGTCTAGTGGTTAGCTTATTTATCTGGTTGAGTGTTATCTATTGTCAAAGACATGCTTTTTATTAAAAAAAATCGAAAATATTAAAAAAATAAATAATAAAAAATCGATCAGAAAATGCTAAAAAAAATGAAAAACTAAAGAAAAATTCAAAAAAATTGAGAAAAATTGCAGAAAATTCCAAACAAATTCTAAAAATTTTCCAAGGCTGAAAACACCAAAAAAATCGATTTGTTTTCATTTTTGGGATTTTCTCCCATTTAATCCAAAATGGCGATTTCACCCCTCAAAGGGTAAATCGTCTTTGATATTCTGATGAATTGTGGAAATTGCTTAGAATTTGGTGATGAGCCAGATGGGTGGCTAAACCTTATGTCTAAGATTTCCACATTTCATTTCCATTTTTAGAAAATGACGATTTTACCCTTCGAATGGTAAATCGGTTTCTAAAATTCCCGAAAATCACGAAAATTGCCAAAAAATAGGAAATGGGTCAATTGAGTGACCAAACCTGTTTTTGACTCCGGATTCATTCCGAAATGATGATTTTGTCCTTTTTGGGCAAATTGTCCCATTTGTCTCAAAATTACGATTTTGCCCCTGATGGGCAAAATCATGTCTAAATCATTCCTAAGCCTGCTTGATGCTTCTCTAGACCAATATGGCCTTATTAGGAATGCCATGTGATTTATTTGTACATTTGAATTCATTGATTTGTGCACTTTATCATTGATTGTGATTGCTAGGATAGTCATTCCTATCTGCATGAACTCCTAGATTTAGGACTCGTACCCCACTCATCTGCATGAAATCTTAAATAGGAAAATCACTCGCGTTAGGTACCGAAAGGGCGTTGGTAATGACACCGACGTAACCAAGTCCCCGAACCCAAAATCTCTGGTTCCGCAGAACTGATCGACCTCTCCCAATCGGTCAGTAAGGTTTCCGGTCTACCTTCCAAGAAAGACCGGTGGCGACTCCAAATGCATACACAAGTTGCACATGCCACCACGACCACACTGAAGGTCGAAAGCGATCGACTCTTATCGTTGAATCCCTCAGAAAAATACTCCCGCCGCGATTTGGTATGGGCTTGGGAGGGCCCGCGTCGATCCAAAGCCCACGATCCGCACTCCGGTGCTGGGGAAAAGGCCCGCGATCGGTAATCCATTAGCTGCGTCCTCTTCCGAACGGGTCGCGACAATATATTATGGTTGTGTTTTCACATAAAAGAAAGATGGGTAAGAGCAAGTGAAGGGGCATTAATGGAACTTCATGTTCAAAATTCTCCTCACCAGCCAATCAAAATGCTCGTTAGCGTCGGTCGAGCCTAGCTGGCCCAATCAAACCCGACCTTCACCGAGCCAACGTCCTTGACATGTCAAGGACGTTTCCTAAAGAGAACCCTCAATCCTTTTTAGGTTGGGGTGGGGGGCGAGCTCTAACGGGTTCGACATGGATTTCTATAAAAATCAACCGTTATGAATGGGTATAGTCTTCAAAGTCCCTAGACGTAGCATGCATAGAATTTCCCACCAAGCCATGAACCGTTTCTAGTGTTAATAGAGTGGAGAAAAACATTTATAGCTTGGCCTATTGATGTAAGCAGGGAAGCCGGATCCCGCTCCCCTACCTCAAAGGCAGGGGTGCCTTGGTTTCTGGGCCGTCCAGATCAATAGGCTTGCAAAGCAGGGGAAAAAAGTATTTACCAAATCAGGGGTGAGACTGCAGGTAACATTCAATCTATTTCGTAATGAACGAGCATCGTCTTACCAATAAATCATGTGATGTTTATGTAGAAGGAATACCAAATAAAGGTTCTTTCAAATCAAACATATTTGGACGTATTAAGAAATGAATTTGGGTGAACCCTTGAAAATGATTTTCACGTGGCATACCATCCCCATTCGAGTCTCGTCACAGTACAAAGGGTAAAGTGCTAAAATGTACTATAGCTGCAGGAATATATTAAAAACACGAAGGAATATGTTGAAAATCGCAATAATAGACAAGTGCAAAACTGCACAAAATAGTTAAAAACCGCATGGAAAGATGGAAAACCGCAACAAAAGAGTGGAAACGAGTAAAGATAGGGGAAAACTTTGAAAGCGCATATCTCATCGCCCAGGCGTCCGTTTTGGACGATTTTTTGTTTGTTCGATTTCTTGTAATTTTTCGAGACGAATCCGTAGGCAGTTTGGCCGGGCTTTTTCCCCAAAAAATGCCGTTTTCCTTGTCAATTTTGCATTTTCTCCCTCCGATGCCACATCTCGATCTCGAATGAACCGTCCTTTCCCTCTTTCTTCTTTCGATCTTTCCATGCCAGATTCATTATATCACGTCTTTTGTAGTGGGAAAGGGGTCTAGGCAGTTTTTCATGTCCAAATTAATATCACGTCTGTTAATATGTGTATAGATTAATTAACTTGCAAATGATTCAACTAATTCTATTGTTTACCTCGTTGGTTGTCATTCGGGCGAAGTATTTTGGTGGTCATGGATTCCATTCCTAGCTTGTTCCATCTCTTTCTTTTTTTGTTTTGTTTTTGTTTTTTCCTTTTCCAAAAATCAATATACTCCAATTGATTGAAAAAGGGCCTTGTTGGAGCACCTTGGTTATGTAACCAAGACGTAATTGTTAATAGTAAGATATTTGTGGAACGATGGACGCATGAGAACCAAAATTGCAGGTGCTAACAGCACCATGGTGTTGACACCTGATTTTTGACCATTTATTATTGTGATTTTTATTCTTTAAAATTAATTAAAAATATCAAAAAAGGTCATAAAATCACAAAATCAACTTTGGAAGCCTTGGCCTAGCCTCGGGGACCAATTTTGAACAAAAAATATTTTTTGGTATTTTATAATATTTTTCGAATTTATTTAAATATTAAAAATACCCAAAAAATCATAAAAATACCATTCGTGGTCAGAAAAATACACAAAAATATTCAATAATTTTTTTTAATTTCTTATTCAAGTGTGTTACTTTAAATCTTGAAAAATCGGCTCGGGTCACCATGTTCCTTCACAAACATAAACCCGAATCGGGCATAAAAATTCCCTTTCGAGTCTTTTAATTTTCAATTCTCACTTTTTGTAAGCTATGACATTGGATTCTAAAGTTTTGAAGTGCAATTAGGTCAATTTGCCCTCTAATTTGATCAATTTTAACCAAAGGGGCTTAATTGCATAAATTTCTTTTAATTTAGTCCCCGGTTTCACAATTTTTGAAATTAAATTTCATACGGGCATACCCATTAAAATTAAACACCTCTACCCTATATTTTTCATCATGATGAATGCATTGATGGCCTCAATTTGAACTAATTCGGTCGTTTGGGCCCTCGATTAAGCAAAAATCAATTTCGGATCCTAAGGGTAATTTGGGGTTGTAATTAAATTCCAATCAATTGGTTCACTAAAATACCCCTATTTGATAGAAAACATGTCAAGGAATCAGATTTTGCCATCAATTTCATGAAAATGGGTCTATTTGGGACCCAATTGGGCGAAATCGGTCGAACCGGGCCGGTCGGGTCAAGCCCGACCCGACCCGACCCGGTCCGACCGGGTCTGCAACTAAGTTGCAGACCCACCGGCCAACGAAGCAGAAAACAGGGGAACAAGGGGAGCCACGCCGTGAAATTTTTTAAGGAAAAACGACGCCAGATCGATGGTGGACATTGGGTGGAGATTCCACGACCTAAAGGCGGTCGGCCATGGGATTAAAAAGTGGAAAAAAGAGAGGGGAGCGGACAAGAAAAGAAGAGCTCGGCCGGGGGGAAACAAGGGAGTCGGTGAGAGATGCGGGCAGAGAGGGATGGTCCTAGAGCTTCAGGGAACACTACCAGCCGCCACCGGAGCCTCAGTTGCCATTGGCAACCCCCGAACAGGTCGGTGCTCCCTCTGAACCTCCATTTCGCCGAAGTACACGACCTGTTTGACAAAATGCCTACATGAACTTTATATTTTTCGAGTCTCGGCCGTGCCTCTCCGGGCCGTGTTTTGCGCGAACCTAGTTTCAGACCTTCTGTGTAACCGACTCTAAGCTCGTCTATGTGTTTATTTTGCATCAAAACCGCGCCGGAGACGGTGGCCGGAGCGCCACCACGCTCGGGCCGTGTCGAGGACTTGCATCGGCAAAAACAGCTGTCGCCGACCCCCATGGGAGACCAGGTAAGCTCCCAAACCTTGCCTTGATGCTGCTTGAATCATTAGAATAAGCTTTGGACAGAAAATTTTTCTGCAAAATTTTTGGCCGGAATCGGTTCGGTCGGGGCTTCGTCCGGCCACTTCCCGACGTTAAATCCCTCATATTTTCTTTGTATGTTGATGTTGAGGTGCTGAGGAGTCGAATGGTGTTAAAATGGTAAGAAAAGTGCCGAGTTTTGGTTCGGATCGCGCGACTCCGGCGAGGATTCCGGCGAACTCGCCGGAATAATCACTATTCCGGCGAGTCGCCGGTCGTCTTCTCCGGCGGGGGGCTTGGCGGTCAACGGTCAAAGCTGACGTGGCGTGCCACGTGGGCAGCCACGTCAGCGAGGTGGGTCCGGGCCGGTGAAATCAAAACTAGGATCGGAAGGCCGTGGTTCCGCCACGTGTCACGATCCTGGATTTTTGAAAAATAAAAAATGATTTTCATATTAATAAATGATTTTCGGAAAATAAAAATAAAATCAATCGGATGGTTAAAATTCGGCCAAGTGGCACTTCGTGGAGCGTCCGATCTTGTCCGAGATCAGACGCACCAGAGGAGGCCACGTGGCACAAGGAGGACCGTCCGATCCGGGGATTTTTGGATAATTATAGAAAATGAATAAAAAAATCAAAAATTGATTAAAAAAATAAAAAATGGCGAAACGGCTTCGTTTCTTCGAGGCCGGTTTCGGCCGTGGGGTTGGGTCGGGCGCCCGAGGGGCGTGGGCCGGGTCTGACCCGGCCCGGAAAATTTTATTATAAACAAAATTCAGAAAATAATAAAAATTCAAAAATCAATAAAAAATAGAAAATCATAAAAAATTCAAAAAATTCGGAAAATTCAGAAAAATTCTAAAAAAATTCTAAAAAATAGGAAATGGCCACATTCAACTGGCCATGACCTATTCCGGGTCTTTCGAGCCCCGATCTTTTCCGAAATGACGGTTTTGCCCTTCCGGCAAACCGTCTTCCAAAAAATTCTAAAAAAATTCAGGAAAATCCCAAAAAATGGGAAATGGCCACAAACAATTGGCCATGGAATTTTTTGGGTAATTCGGTATCCAAAACTTCCAAAAATTGACGATTGTGCCCTTCGGGCTAATCGCCTCCAAATCTTCCCATTTTACCCCTAGTCCGAAGTCACGCCTTCCTTAAGCCTTTATGGTTATACTAGGAAGCCATTGATCTGAATTGATGTGCATTGAAGTGATTTATTTATGTACTTGATCGCGCTTTCATTTAAATTGATTGTGATTGATAGAAACAATCTTCCAATTTGCATGAAATCCTGAATTAAGCCTACCTCACCTAAAATTGCGCCTGCATGAACTCTTAGCCAGGAAAATCACTCGCGTTAGGTACCGAAAGGGCGTTGGTAATGACACCAGCGTAACCAAGTCCCCGAACCCAAAATCTCTAGTTCCGCAGAACTGATCGATCTCTCCCAATCGGTCAGTAAGGTTTCCGGTCTACCCTCCAAGAAAGACCGGGTGGCGACTCCAAATGCATGCACAAGTTGCACATGCCACCACGACAACACTGAAGGTCGAAAGCGATCGACTCTTATCGTCGAATCCTTTGAAAAATAGTCCCGACGCGATTTGGTATGGGCTTGGGAGGGCCCGCGCCTATCCAAGACCCGCGATCGGTAATCCATTAGCCGCGTCCTCTTTCGGACGGGTCGCGACAGCTGGCGGCTCCGCTGGGGACTTTGTTCTAGAACCTATGGTTCTAGACCTCAAGTGGACTTAGGCTGTAATTAAAACGCTGAGTGATTTTTCTAACCCTGCAGGCGCTCTTGAAGGTGAGGTAAGTCCGCTCATGATAGGTGTTATATGTTTTTGCAGATTGGAGTGATAAGGGGGGTAGTCTGTGATTAACATTGTCTTATGCAGGTTGGCGTAGGAATGTATGTTGTATGGATGATTTGAAGCGCCGATTGATAAACTGTTGTGCATGACTCGCATTGTGGTGATCACGACACATGGACACACACAACCGCGCCTAAAACCTCGGGCGCCCTGTTTAGGAAAACAATAGAAGGAATTGAAAATGGAATCTCCGTGAGGAAAAACATGGGGTAATCCACTTTTCAATTCCGCTCACTTCGAACTATGGATCGAGTCCCAATGCAACGATAGTTGTGCAATGGAATCGGCTCTTTCTAGAACTCGAGGTGGGAACCTTGACCTTAGGTGCCAAATCCTTGGATTTTTAGAAGTTTTATCCTCACTTGTCTCATGTGCATGTCTTTAGATGGTTGGTATATCTAAAACCACCTAAAAAAAAATCGGTGATCCTGGAGTCACATCTCGAAGACTGGATGTCACGCCCCGACTCTCGAGCCCGCGACATCCCTTGCCAAATCGCCACGAGGTCATAGAGATAGCTTCCCAGGCACGCTATCGACCTATCGTTTAACTACGCATGCGGAAACGTTCTAACTCCCTGACAGCATAAACAAACAGGGATAGCAAAGTAGGCAGTCACAATCGACATTCACAAAATAAAAATCCCAATTACAAACATATCAGCAAACCAATCAAGACCTTATTCATACTAACGAATGTACACAACCCCATACTTCGGGGCGACTAGACAAAACCTCAAATGGTCACTTGGTCAGGTGAGGTCAACTTCTCACTTACTTCAATAGACTACTCCAACAGCCAATTCTTGGCATCCACAAGGCTCCGTCGCGTGGGACCTGAAAATGTTATCCCACGACGGGGTGAGAATAAATCTCAATGAATCAAGCCTAAGCTCGGTTAGGAAACTGATTCGCCCAGGACATCCTAACCGAAGCTCACAAATCACACATGCACATATAGCACTATCCACAATTAACAATATACCCATCATCCACATGCACACTTACCAGCTTCAGCCATACATAATGCAATGCTCGACATGACTCAGCAGTCAACGTCAATCAGTTACTCAATCACAGCATTACATCCACCAGTATGCATAGGACATTCACCAGGACAATGTACACGACACAATAATAACTCGAACACAAGTGAGTATGAACTTCCGTCTTCCTACTCCATTCGTCCCATTCCAAATGTCGTAGTCGGGATACGTTCACACTTACTCATGTACGAAGTTACATTGCACTCAATTCTTTTATTAACGATGATCGTGCCACCGGCACATGAGAGGATCTACGCGAAAGAGGGCGTGATTCGACTCTCACACATAACGCGATCCAACACCTCAGTGTGATCCAGCGTTCTACCGGTAAAACCGGGCTACGTTCCTTTACTCTCTGCAACGGCTACTACAAGCGGTGTATCCAGTGCGTCTGGCACGGCACCAGCAAGTAGGCATCCCTATACGGGGCGTCGGTCCAACATCCATTGCGACCGGCATCCGACCAACTCTGCATCCGTACTAGTTAACACCGAATCAGAGTTGTCGTGCTTCTGGCAAGTCGTATGGTTCCGTCCAAATCATAGAACACGAGCTTGCCAGGAACATCATCGTTTTTCGTCATATGACCATACAATCCACATCCAGCAATCAACCCATTTCATTATCTTTGGTTAAGGCCGGATGCTCACTCAGGCATGTAAAAACTTTGGCCAAATGCCAATTTCGTGCCAAAATATGTATTTTGACTTCGCATACGGTCATATGCAAATGCAGACTAACCACTAGTCACCACACACAGGGCGATTAACCCCCAATCAACGATCGACGCCAAACAATCATTCCAGTCAATCAATCACAGCATCCAACGAGGCAATTCACACAAACCCGAACAATCAGTCTGATTAGGCCACATAAAGGCTCGAGTTCATGCAATAATTAATTATTAGCCAATCCGACTTAAACGTCGTCGATCGCTCGCTCGTCTCTAGCCTATCACTCGCTCGCGATCAAACAGCGGCAATCCATTGCCCAATCAATCAATCAATAATTTTCTAACAATAACTAGCCACAGACAAATTAATCAGTCCGGCTAACCAAATCGATCGGCCATTTATCCTAATCCCAATTTCTATTTAGACCGGCCCCGATCGTGTACCTAAAATCTACAATTGACTAAACGACTAATCCTAGGCGCAATTAGCGCCCTAACCAAGGATTAGGGTCAACTAACTATCAAATTGAGCTCGGGCGATCTCAACAGCCGACGACGGCGAACGGCGGCGGCGGCGGCGACTGCGGCGACCGCGGCGACGGCCCAAAAACCTAAAACCTCGGGAATGCCTGAGGGAAGTCTCACAAGGTCAACGGGACAGGTGGCCGGCGACGGCGACGCTCCGGCAAGCGGCGGCGACCTAAAACAGAACCGGGCGGCGGTCAAAAACAGGGTTCCGGGCTGTTTTCCGGCGAAACACGGCCCCACGGGCCGGGACGAGGCCGGCCAAGGCTCGGGGACTCACCTATGGGTCGAGGGGAGGTGATCAGGACCGGCAGCAGCGGCTGAGGGCGGTCGGAGGCGGCGGATCGGCGACGAGCAGAACTGGGGGTTTCGGGGCAAAAAAACAGGGGCGGCTTGCGGGCGGTCCTCCGGCCACCACGAGCGGCGGCGAGCTCTGCCGAGCTTGGGGAAGGTGGAAGGGAGGTCGGGGAGTCTGTTGGTGGTGGCGGTGCACGGCGGTGGGCGGCGGAACGGCGGGATCGAAGAAAATAAGGACTGAGTCCTAAAACAGGGCGCCGACGATTTCGGGGCTGATTGCGGCGGCTCCGGCGGCTAATCGGCGGTGGGGTGGCTTCGGCTTGGTCGAGGGGAAGCTGAGGGACTTGGCCGAGGTGGTGGGTGGCGGCGGCGACGCCGCGAGCGGCCGGGGGATGCCCCGACATCCTCGGGTCCGTGGCGCGAAAAACAGGGGTAAGTCCCGTGGCTGTTCCGCGGTCGTCCGGCGGCCAACGGCGGCCGAGACCGGGTCGGGGGCGACGGCAACGAAGGGCTGGAGGTGTTGGTGGTCGGAGAAGTGGCGGTGGCGCGCCAAAACGGACGGAGGAGGAGGTGGAAGGGAGGAGGACGCTCGGCCAAAGGGGGGGTGTGTCGCGCGAACAGGGAAGGGAAAGAGAGAGAGAGAGAGAGAGAGAGAGAGAGAGAGAGAGAGAGAGAGAGAGAGAGAGAAAGGGAGTGGGCTGATGGGAGTTGGGGGTCCACAATGACTTTTGGGCAATTTGTCCTATTAGCAAATATCCAAGGGCAAAACGGTCTTTTGGCGAATCGGGACTGAAACGAATTTTCGGTACAACGGACGAAGGGTATTTTGGTAATTTCATAGGTTAGGCTCGGTCGGGATTAGGCTCGGGTCGCGAGGATTGAAATCCTAATTTACGGCGACTAGGAATTTCGAACCTAATCTAAACCGACTGAATTTCAAAATTCGTCCAAACATCGTCTCTTCAGTCCTTTCGATCCAATATAATTTAACGACTGAAATTTCGATCTTAATTCCTTTTATCGAATTCAGGGACTTCACCGGGGTCGGATTTCTAGGGCCTCATACTGGAACTGGGGCATCTCCAAGTGTTCGGACCACATTCCTTTGATTGATTTGACATTCTTAGTTCTCTTGTATATGATTAATTTTGCTGAGATCCTCTCTATCTCGTCCCTTAGATTGATTATATTAGGGATCTATTTATATTGTATACATCTTGATAAGGCTCATTTCTATCGAAAATGGGGGCAAATTCCCCAAACCCGTGGAGCATAGTGGAATTCGTCCCTTCAGTGCGAAATACATTTGGCAGCAGAGCCACTCGTTTGGTGAAAGGACGTATCGTTCCTAATTGATTTTTAATCAGATCTGGGGATAAGTTTTTCTCCATTTTTCTTTATCTCAGGTGATAAAAGAGACAATGCACCCAAAAGCTCATGCATTCAAATGACAAAACAGACGTCACCCAGCTGGGGCAAATGAACCGTAGGCGTTGCAAATACCTTCAAGCACGGATGGAGGAATTTGATAGATGTTGTGCATATCAATATGCAACATCAAAACGGAATGCAAATCAAGTGTAAAAGGACGTATCGTTCCAAAATGATTATTTTCTTGATATGGGAATAATGCTTCATTTCTTTTTCCTCTCAGGTGATAATCAAGAGCAGAGGACGCAGGATGTAATGCTTTCAAATAACAAACATGGAACATCAAATACCTCAAATGGCGACTGTGATCGAGAGAATCACCAAACCGCCACATGACGAATCCCAAGAATATCAAGCTGTCTTGAGACAGATAAAATTGATCAAGGACTCTGACAATCGAGATGGATGATCAGAATCTGCAAAAATCAATGAGAGCAGGTTCCCCCCATTTGCTTTGAGGAGCCAAACCGGGGGCAAACTCTCATGATCCCCCATGAAAGCGCATCAGACCAGGGTCATCGAATCCAGAGATGACAAACAGCAAAACCATGCCTAACTGGGGCAAGTGAATGATTTGTACGCAGGACGTTTCTCCTCTGACAAAGTCAATGGACGCAATAACAGAGTCGTCCGCATCAGAATCAAACCCCAAGATACGAATTTGGGTGAACGGTAACCTTGTATCGTTCCAATTTGGTCTTCCAAGGCCACATGCCTAACATGAGTTTTTACTCATTTTACAGGAAGTCGTTGGCGCTGAAAGCCTCAAATGAAAAGAGCGCGCTAACAGGGAGGCGAATAGAATCATTGGCCTTAGAAGTCAGGATTCCAGGAGATGGTCTTTGATTATAAGACCTAGTGGATGGTAAAAAGTATCGCTCCTACGTCACATGCTTTGACATGCATTTTGATAAAATCTTCTTTTTTTTCCTTGAATAAAAGGAACCTTGAAGAATGACGCTAGAGTGCGCCCAAAAACATAAATGGATCTTCACCGGGGCAAATTCTTGAGAATGATTCGTCGCCCAACCAGATGGGAGATCAAGGACACAAGATAGAGGGCCAAATTATGCAAGCCGCGCGTTTGTGTTCAAATGGAAACACAAAGCAAGAACAAGGCTGTATCGTTCCAATTTGCCTTGAATTTTGGAACGCAAACTGACACATAATTCCTGTCTTTGACAGGGGCTCGCCATCAAGGCGAAACAGGTTTTCACATCCCATGTATTACCCATTGGAACACATGACCAAGGGGATCTCCAGCCACGGTGGACAGGTAGGTATCCCTTTCCCCAATCCATTGAAGATGTTAAACAAAAAAAACAGAGAGAAAAAGAAAAAGCTTTCATAATCTGATGTCTAGAAAAGACATAGAATTCTAACTTCATTGGCATTCATGTTTTGAAACATGAGGTTGTCTGAACATGCATTGTGCACCATAAAATCCCCTTGACGGGTAAAATTTTTGGGAAAACGAAAGAGATTTTTCCAATCAAAAGTTGTTCAAAACTCTCAAAAGGACGTTTTCTCAAAAGACGAGAGGCAAAGCCTAGTCCAAACACGTCCTATACACACTTAAGAGAGAAGTGAAGCGAATCAGACAGCAAAATCTGGACCTACGGAAGTAGGGACCATTCGCAGCGATTACATGGGTTGGGACGACGGAGGCATTCATTTCATATCCCCCAAACACTACAGGTGACCGTTGATAACCCCTTTGAACGGCGGTTTTCATTCTTAACCTTGTCAAGAACCACCCCACAATCGGGGTAAAATGGAGGTGAGTCCAACAGCATCAGGAGAAAATGGTTAGAAATTTTCTTGCTCGGACTAACATCAATCTTTGTGTGTTGTTTAAATGGTAATCCAAGTGCCATAGGATGACGAGAAGCGTTCATTTCTCTATCCCACACACTGTATCATTTGCACAGCCAAGTTGAGCCTGCAAATTCATTTCATAAACCCATTGGTGATCATTGCAAGTTCCAAAACAAAGGCAAATCACTTCAGGAATGGAGAAGTTCAAGACTTAGGGTTTACGAAGAAACTACTAAGTTGATACTCAAGCGTGCTACGAGCCAAGTCATATATCTATCACAATTGCCAAGCATCCCACTTGCGACAAGGGATTAAAGAAATCCCCAGCATCAAGAAAAAGCAAAGCGCCTGGTAAAAGCGAGGCCGATGCTCGGGTGAACAATTTGATCGATCCCTAAAGAAACCTGGTAGGGAAAAGAAGAGGGAAAAACCCCTAATGGAGTCAGATCAAGAAGACTGCTCCCCAAATGATGTCAACCGTGGAGCAAAAACACAGAAAGAGTTGTCAACCTCTTAATACCACAAGAGACGCTCTCTAAAGAGCTGGTGCACACCTCAAAATCGGTTGCGTACCTCAAAGACTAAAGATGCAGAAAGGAAATGACATGAGACAAATCAGCAATGATCACCAATGTCAAACCCGTCACGAATTCTGGGCCAAAAACAAGCCTTTTTCGGTCCCCAATCCTACCAATGTTACAACCCTGAAACAGTCTTCTCTGACTAAGACACTTGGGTTAACATATAGCTTAGCTCGAAGAGGTACGAGCAAGACTATTTCTTTCTCATTTTGTAGGGTTCTTGACTTGTAAACCCGGAGCAGATGGTGAAGACTTTCATTCAATGGCCTTGACTCCAAAGCGGGTCCCCCTTGAAAACCAATATCCAAGCCCAACATTACGGTCCCGTGGAAGACCTCCCGACCGATCAAAATGTGTGCGCTACGAATGAGCCTAAAACCTAGGCACAGGTTAGTAGGGAATTGAGTGCATCCCCTATAAAGACCACTACCTCAAAACAGGTGAAAAGACCTCCTCGTCGAGAAATATTCCAATAGATATTTTGAACAAACTCTTTTTGGAAATTTCAAATTGTTTGATCCAGATTTGCCGCACAAGGAATTTGTGATCACATTTGTGTGTTGCAAGAATGCTTTGGATAACCTCCAGCATCAAAATGCACATTTCACAATTAAAACTTAAGTCATACGGTTTTTGTCAAATGGACAGCCGTGGTCTTCCCAAAAATTACTAACGTTTTCTTGGTGAAGAAAAATCTTTCAGGCTCAAACTTCTGCAGGATACCTGGAGAACCCAGCTCCCAGAATGTCGCCTCAACAGACTCAAGTGAAGCTTTGTCAAAATAAAATCTTTCACTGCTTCAAAACTGAATTCCCGACAAATTTCGGGATCTTTCAAAAGAAGGGGTGATGATAGGACCCCTTTTCAAAAATATCAAACAGTCCTAGCATGACTTGGAGAACCCTCGTCCCAGGACCCATTTTCAAAATATCAAACAGTCTCATCGGACGTGGAGAACCCTCGTCATGAGACCCCTTTTCAAAAATCGGGCAGTCTCATCGGACGTGGAGAACCCTCGTCATGAGCCCCCCCTTTTTCAAAAATCAAGTAGTCTCATCGGACGTGGAGAACCCTCGTCATGAGACCCCCTTTTCAAAAATCAGGCAGTCTCATCGGACGTGGAGAACCCTCGTCATGAGCCCCCCCATTTTCAAAATCAAGTAGTCTCATCGGACGTGGAGAACCCTCGTCATGAGATCCCCTTTTCAAAAATCAGGCAGTCTCATCGGACTTGGAGAACCCTCGTCATGAGACCCCTGTTCAAATCAAGGTAGATACCGCCTGAAGGGTCAAATCATGGTAGATACCGCCTGAAGGGTCAAATCAAGGTAGAAACTGCCTGAAGGGTCAAAACAAAGGTAGATACCGCCTGAATGGTCAAATCATGGTAGAAACCGCCTGAAGGGTCAACACATGGTAGATACCGCCTGAAGGGTCAAAATCAAAGGTAGATACCGCCTGAAGGGTCAATCAAAGGTAGAAACCGCCTGAAGGGTCAAAACAAAGGTAGAAACCGCCTGAAGGGTCGAATTAAAGGTAGAAACCGCCTGAAGGGTCAAAACAAAGGTCGATACCGCCTAAAGGGTCAAATATGGTAGAAACCGCCTGAAGGGTCAATGTATGGTAGAAACCGCCTGAAGGATCAACTCAAGGTAGAAACCGCCTAAAGGGTCAAAACAAGGTAGATACCGCCTGAAGGGTCAAAACACATGGTAGATACCGCCTGAAGGGTCAACTCATGGTAGAAACCGCCATAAGGGTCAATGCAAGGTAAATACCGCCGTAAGGATCAACACAAAGGTCTGATCCACCATACGGATCAAAATCCTTGGCAAATTCCAAAGCTTGGGATGCGCCTTCTTTAGGTTCCTACCAGTTAGGAATTCCATAATGGTATGACCTACCATACAGGTCAGAGCTTAATCTCCCTAGGATATTCTAAACGAGTCCTAGGTATCTTCTTGAAAGTCGTCGCAACCGGCAGCATCTGACAGGTGAGCTTCAGGTAAGCCTCTCTCACTCCGGCCCAAGTTCAAATTGCAAGAGCAAACCGGGGATTAATTTGAACATTCATCAAAAGGCTTAAGGGTCCGATGTCATAGCATTTCTTTTCCCCAGTCAAGTCGGTTAAGATTCAGGTGTCATTTTGTCTTTGAAAGCAACCTCTGACGAGCTCACTCTCAAAGAGGGGGAGCTGTTGACACCTGATTTTTGACCATTTATTATTGTGATTTTTATTCTTTAAAATTAATTAAAAATATCAAAAAAGGTCATAAAATCACAAAATCAACTTTGGAAGCCTTGGCCTAGCCTCGGGGACCAATATTGAACAAAAAATATTTTTTGGTATTTTATAATATTTTTCGAATTTATTTAAATATTAAAAATACCCAAAAAATCATAAAAATACCATTCGTGGTCAGAAAAATACACAAAAATATTCAATAATTTTTTTTTAATTTCTTATTCAAGTGTGTTACTTTAAATCTTGAAAAATCGGCTCGGGTCACCATGTTCCTTCACAAACATAAACCCGAATCGGGCATAAAAATTCCCTTTCGAGTCTTTTAATTTTCAATTCTCACTTTTTGTAAGCTATGACATTGGATTCTAAAGTTTTGAAGTGCAATTAGGTCAATTTGCCCTCTAATTTGATCAATTTTAACCAAAGGGGCTTAATTGCATAAATTTCTTTTAATTTAGTCCCCGGTTTCACAATTTTTGAAATTAAATTTCATACGGGCATACCCATTAAAATTAAACACCTCTACCCTCTATTTTTCATCATGATGAATCCATTGGTGGCCTCAATTTGAACTAATTCGGTCGTTTGGGCCCTCGATTAAGCAAAAATCAATTTCGGATCCTAAGGGTAATTTGGGGTTTTAATTAAATTCCAATCAATTGGTTCACTAAAATACCCCTATTTGATAGAAAACATGTCAAGGAATCCGATTTTGCCATCAATTTCATGAAAATGGGTCTATTTGGGACCCAATTGGGCGAAATCGGTCGAACCGGGCCGGTCGGGTCAAGCCCGACCCGACCCGACCCGGTCCGACCGGGTCTGCAACTAAGTTGCAGACCCACCGGCCAACGAAGCAGAAAACAGGGGAACAAGGGGGAGCCGCGCCGCGAAATTTTTTAAGGAAAAGCGACGCCAGATCGATGGTGGACATTGGGTGGAGATTCCACGACCTAAAGGCGGTCGGCCATGGGATTAAAAAGTGGAAAAAAGAGAGGGGAGCGGACAAGAAAAGAAGAGCTCGGCCGGGGGGAAACGAGGGAGTCGGTGAGAGATGCGGGCAGAGAGGGATGGTCCTAGAGCTTCAGGGAACACTACCAGCCGCCACCGGAGCCTCAGTTGCCATTGGCAACCCCCGAACAGGTCGGTGCTCCCTCTGAACCTCCATTTCGCCGAAGTACACGACCTGTTTGACAAAATGCCTACATGAACTTTATATTTTTCGAGTCTCGGCCATGCCTCTCCGGGCCGTGTTTTGCGCGAACCTAGTTTCAGACCTTCTGTGTAACCGACTCTAAGCTCGTCTATGTGTTTATTTTGCATCAAAACCGCGCCGGAGACGATGGCCGGAGCGCCACCACGCTCGGGCCGTGTCGAGGACTTGCATCGGCAAAAACAGCTGTCGCCGACCCCCAGGGGAGACCAGGTAAGCTCCCAAACCTTGCCTTGATGCTGCTTGAATCATTAGAATAAGCTTTGGACAGAAAATTTTTCTGCAAAATTTTTGGCCGGAATCGGTTCGGTCGGGGCTTCGTCCGGCCACTTCCCGACGTTAAATCCCTCATATTTTCTTTGTATGTTGATGTTGAGGTGCTGAGGAGTCGAATGGTGTTAAAATGGTAAGAAAAGTGCCGAGCTTTGGTTCGGATCGCGCGACTCCGGCGAGGATTCCGGCGAACTCGCCGGAATAATCACTATTTTTCGGCGAGTCGCCGGTCGTCTTCTCCGGCGGGGGGCTTGGCGGTCAACGGTCAAAGCTGATGTGGCGTGCCACGTGGGCAGCCACGTCAGCGAGGTGGGTCCGGGCCGGTGAAATCAAAACCAGGATCGGACGGCCGTGGTTCCGCCACGTGTCACGATCCTGGATTTTTGAAAAATAAAAAATGATTTTCAGATTAATAAATGATTTTCGGAAAATAAAAATAAAATCAATCGGATGGTTAAAATTCGGCCAAGTGGCACTTCGTGGAGCGTCCGATCTTGTCCGAGATCAGACGCACCAGAGGAGGCCACGTGGCACAAGGAGGACCGTCCGATCCGGGGATTTTTGGATAATTATAGAAAATGAATAAAAAAATCAAAAATTGATTAAAAAAATAAAAAATGGCGAAACGGCTTCGTTTCTTCGAGGCCGGTTTCGGCCGTGGGGTTGGGCCGGGCGCCCGAGGGGCGTGGGCCGGGTCTGACCCTGCCCGGAAAATTTTATTATAAACAAAATTCAGAAAATAATAAAAATTCAAAAATCAATAAAAAATAGAAAATCATAAAAAATTCAAAATTTTTTGAAAATTTAGAAAAATTCTAAAAAATTCCAGAAAATAGGAAATGGCCACATTCAACTGGCCATGACCTGTTCCGGGTCTTTCGAGCCCCGATCTTTTCCGAAATGACGGTTTTGCCCTTCCGGCAAACCGTCTTCCAAAAAATTCTAAAAAAATTCAGGAAAATCCCAAAAAATGGGAAATGGCCACAAACAACTGGCCATGGAATTGTTTGGGTAATTCGGTATCCAAACCTTCCAAAAATTGACGATTTTGCCCTTCGGGCTAATCGCCTCCAAATCTTCCCATTTTACCCCTAGTCCGAAGTCACGCCTTCCTTAAGCCTTTATGGTTATACTAGGAAGCCATTGATCTGAATTGATGTGCATTGAAGTGATTTATTTATGTACTTGATCGCGCTTTCATTTAAATTGATTGTGATTGATAGAAACAATCTTCCAATCTGCATGAAATCCTGAATTAAGCCTACCTCACCTAAAATTGCGCCTGCATGAACTCTTAGCCAGGAAAATCACTCGCGTTAGGTACCGAAAAGGCGTTGGTAAAGACACTAGTGTAACCAAGTCCCCGAACCCAAAATCTCTGGTTCCGCAGAACTGATCGATCTCTCACAATCGGTCAGTAAGGTTTCCGGTCTACCCTCCAAGAAAGACCGGTGGCGACTCCAAATGCATGCACAAGTTGCACATGCCACCACGACCACACTGAAGGTCGAAAGCGATCGACTCTTATCGTCGAATCCTTTGAAAAATACTCCCGCCGCGATTTGGTATGGGCCTGGGAGGGCCCGCGCCGATCCAAGACCCGCGATCGGTAATCCATTAGCCGCGTCCTCTTTCGGACGGGTCGCGACACATGGGCCTCGGATGCCGCTCGGCATTCGGGCTGCCGAGGAGGGGGCCGCTCACCCAAATGGGCCTCGTATCCTGCTCGGCATTTGGGCTGCCGAGCGGGCCCGGTTGGGCAGCCCAAGTGCCGATCGGGTGCCGCTTGGCCCAACGGCTACCGAGTATCCGAGAATCGTTATTCTAGATAGAGACATGGTTTAAAGTGTTTGGGACCAGTAAGTTGTGTATTCGTGCCATTTGCTACAATTTCTTACACGGAATAAAGCGCACAGATTGGCCATGAGGCTTTTGCCTTAGTGCCATCTCTCTTCTTGGGAAGGAGAGAGATCAAGACTGTTGATGCAGGAAATAGTGTCGATCGCCATGCAGAGTCTATTCTCGTGTTTCGAACTCGAGATCAAATCTTTCTCGTTTAACCCCTCACTGTGCACTTTGCAAACATAATGCATAAGCAGCTCCGATCAGCTGTGCAAGCTTTTTCTTCAAGCCAATTCGTGCTTGACTTGCTAATATTGTATTCCAATGAGGCATTCTCGATCCGTAAAAATCTTTCCATTGCTCCCTCCCACTCTGCCTCCGTGCAATAGCTACAGAGGTTGCACAACATCTAGAGGAATGGCGATCGGCGGGGTAAGCGGGGACGGCGTGACGCAGAGAAGCAAACTTGGAAAACAATTCCAAAGGAATAATCGAATTTGATTGAATGATAACATGCCAATTACATAGAGAGGACGTCCTTTATATAGATATGACTCCTTAAAGAATCAAGATTCCATGAAGATAACATAAAACGAATCTAATCTAATTAAAAGAGAATTCAAATCAAATATTGCAATTATCTACAATGCTAAGTTTCCTAAAATAGAAAAAAAAATATTGAAATATTGTGAATCAAATCTAAGGATATTCCAAAACGAATATTGAAATCAAATCTAAACGATATTCGGTAGATCGGAGCTCCGCAAGTCATCGCAATCGATAAGTTCGATATCCGATAAGTTGAAAAATCGATAACTTCCCGAATTGGTGACACCCCAATCAGTGAAATTTTCCTGATTTTCGGCGATCATGATTCTCAAGATAATGAAGCACTAACTGTTCTACATCAGTCTCCTCCTCTTCAAGAGAACTTGTCCTCGAGTTAGTATCAGGATAAAGAGGAATATCGGTGGAATGATACTCGAATAAGTCTGCCACATTGAAGATCGGAGATATGTTCAGATCATCAAGAAGATCAACCACATAGGCATTGTCATTGATCTTCTTCAGAATGCGGCAGGGACCAACCTTCTTATGCTTCAGTTTGTTATAGGTGTCAACAGGGAATCGTTCCTTGCGTAGGAAAACCATCACCTCATCTCCTTCTTCAAAAACCTTGGAACGACGCTGTATGTCAACATCATCCTTATACTTCAAATTAGAAGCAGCAAGTTGTCGAGCTATATCAGCTTGAACTTCCATAATTTTCATCGCTAGATTTTCTGCCGCGACATTATAACTAGGGATCTTTGGTAAAGGAACCAAGTCAAGGGTATGTTGTGGAGTCCGCCCTTAGATAACTTCAAAAGGAGACTTACCAGTTGAACGATTGACCGTGTTGTTGAAAGCGAACTCAGCAGGAGCAATATATCGATCCCACTGCTTGGGCATATCGCTACAAAGACATCGAATAATATCAGCCATGGTACGGTTGACGACTTCCGTCTGACCATCAGTCTGAGGATAGAAATAACTGTTGTACTGTAAATCAGTTCTAAATAAATGCCATAAGGTCTGCCAAAAGTAGCTCAAGAACTTGGTGTTACGATCAGAGGTGATCGTCTTGGGCACACCATGCAGACGAACTACTTCACGAAAGAATAAACTCGCCACATGGGAAGCATCCGAAGTCTTCTTACAAGGAATGAAATATGTCATCTTTGAAAACTTGTCAACCACCACAAAAATAGAGTCTAAATCGCGTTGTGTTCGGGGAAGTCCCAACACAAAATCCATTAAAATATCTATCCAAGGACCAGTAGGAATAGGTGGAGGAGTGTATAACCCAGTGTTCTGAGAATGACCCTTAGCAGTTTGGCAAGTGTAACACCTATTAACGAATCGCCCCACATCCCTCTTCAGTTGGGGCCAATAATACCTTTCCTCAACCAAAGCCACAGTTTTATCATGACCCAAGTGTCCACCCCAGGTACCACCATGAAGTTCTCGAATGAGCTGCTCTCGTAAAGAACCACATGGGATGCATAATCTGTTCCCAAAGAACAAGAACTTATCCTGAAGGATCATATCCCCATTACAACCTGTTTGAGAACACTTCTCCCATATATCACCAAAATCATCATCGTTAGTATAAAGAGAACAAAGATGGTCAAAATCAATAATATCATTGCGCATGGTCCCTAATGTTTCAGCACGTCGACTAAGCGCATCTGCCGCCTTATTCAAGTGGCCTGCCTTAAGACGAAACGCAAAGTTAAATTGCTCCAAAAAGGAGACCCATCGCGCATGCATAATGTTTAGATATTTTTGGCTCTTTATATACTTAAGAGCCTGATGATCCGTATTCAGAACAAACTCATGCTGATAAAGATGCCAATGCTTAATAGATCGCTCTACAGCATAATACTCCTGCTCATACGTAGACCATCGCCTGCAAACATCATTAAGTTTTTCGCTAAAATAGGCAATAGGCTTACCTTCTTGGGAAAGAACATCACCAATCCCTATTCCAGAAGCATCGTAATCCAGTTCGGACACCTTTTCAAAATCGGGGAGCATCAATACTGGAGCAGTAGAAAGCTTTTCTTTGATGAGTTTAAAACTGGCTTCAGCTTCATCACCACAATGAAGCTTCCATTTCTTCAAACAATCAGTGATTGGGGCCATAATGGTGCTAAAATTCCTGATGAAGCGCTGGTAGAATGTCGCAAGGTCATGGAAACTATGAGCATCACCAACATTCTATGGTACTGGCCAACTGCGGATTGCAGCCACCTTTTCGGCATCTATGCGAAGGCCATCTGCTCCAACAACAAAACCCAGGAAAAGAAGTTGTTCTGTCATGAAACTACACTTCTTCAGATTAATAAATAACTGGTTCGACTGTAAGGCCATCAAGACATCCCTCAAGTGCTCTATGTGCTGCCGATCATCTGGACTATATATGAGAATATCATCAAAGAAAACCCACAAACTTGCCAATAAAAGTTTTGAGAACCTGAGTCATCAAACGCATGAAAGTGCTAGGCGCGTTAGAGAGTCCAAACGATATGACAAGCCATTCATACAAACCCGCACTTGTTTTGAAATCCGTCTTCCACTCATCACCAGGATGGATACGAACTTGGTTATATCTGTTACGCAAATCGATCTTCATAAAGACTCTTGATCCAGCAAGTCTGTCAAGCATATCATCGAGTCGAGGAATCAAAAATCTGTACTTGATAGTAATCTGGTTAATGGCACGGCTATCAACACACATCCGCATACTTCCGACTTTCTTCGGTGTGACAAGCGAAAGAACAACACAAGGACTTTTCTCTCGCGCAAGAAACCCTTTCTGAGGAACTCGCCCACTTGCTCTTGTAAAATCTGTTTCTCCTTCGGATTCATCCTGTAATGCGGTAAATTAGGAAGACTGGCATCTGGAAGAAAATCAATCTCATGCTGGATATCCCTCAAAGGAGGTAATCTGTCAGGTAAGTCTTCTGGCATTACATCACCGAAAGCCTTCCCCAAGGGCTTAATAACATTATGAATACTAATAACAGCTTGCTGATCCCCCTTCTCTACGTTCATATACATCCCTTCATGCTTACGGACATTCAACATAACACCTACATCTTGCTTCTTCACAATCTGGGGAGTATTATTCTTTGGTTTCAACGTAATTTTAGTCTTTTTCCACACAAAAGAATAAGTATTCTCCCTAGCTCAATGGGTGATATCAACATCATATTGCCACGGTCGTCCTAGTAAGACATGGCATGCATCCATCTGCACAACATCACAGACAATAGTATCCTTATACGTTTTTCCAATAGAGATAGGTAAACGACACAGTTGATTTACCTTAAGTTCAGCTCCTTTACGAGTCCAACCGATTGTATAAGGGGCAGGATGCGGCTCTGTCTTCAATTGCAGGTGATCCACCAAGGCCTTCGATACTATATTCTCCCAACTCCGGCTATCGATGATGACATCACATACTTTGCGATTGACAGTACATCGAGCGTAGAAAAGCTGATTCCATTGGGTGTCCTCAATCCGTGGGGTAAGTAATAGACGTCAGACTACATAGTTAACTTGCTCAACCACTCATCATCTACCTCTTCTTCATCCGCCCACTCTTCATCATATACATCGTCATCATGCTCGACGATATTAGCCTTCCTCCGCCGTAGACAATCGCTGGAACGATGGCCCAATTCGTTACACTTGTAGCACTTGATTGGCAAGGGTTTAGCATAAGGATTATGTGCATTTGGATTAAGAGTGCGATTGTTTGATGCCATCGGTTCCTTAGACACTCTTGCGGTACTCCCTAAATTTCGGTTCGTATCACTGTGTTGCTATGTCGAAGAACCCAAAACTTCAATTTGCTTTCCTTTCCCGAACGATCCACGATCCGAGTAGTTGTTATGTGATGCCCTAGAAATTCGCCTTTTGTAAATCGTCTGAATTCGATAAAGGGAATGAAATTGAATTTCAGTCGATAAGAAATTTTGGACCGTAAGATGTTAAGGGACGAATTGTGGACAACCCCCGAAATTGTCAGTTAATTAGATTAGGCTCCGTAATTCGTAATCGCTGTGATTTAGGATTCGAATCCTCGCACCCGAGCCTGATCCTGTTGAGCCTAGCCTGTGAAAAGACCAAATTACCCCTCCGTCAGTCAAGCCAAAATTCGTTCAACGCCGATTTATTGAAAGACCAAATTGCCCTTCAATAATTCATTAGAAGACAAATCAATTCAAATATCTTCTTGTGGGCCCCCCATGGTCAAATTCCTACCAACCCATCAACTCTTGTGTCAAGTCCCACCTACTTTTCTCTCTCTCCTCTCCCTCTCTCTTTTCTCTCTCTCGGCAGATCACTGCCCCCCTTCACTGTTGCTTCGTGGACACCCCCCGACGTCTTCTCCTCCTTCGTTCTTCCTCTTCTTGGTGTGTCTTGCGCCACCGCCACCAGCGACCTCTTCCTCATGCTCATCCGCTCGTCCGTTGCTGTCTCGTCGCCATTCCGGCCGCCGCACGCCACTAGAGGACCCAGAAAACAGCCCCCGGCGTCCCCTGCCCTGTTCTTGAACCGCCGACCCTCGACTCCCCCTCCTCCTCAGCGAGCCGTGCGTCGCCACCGCTCCCTCCCGCTACCTCGTCGACGTCCTTTGACCACCTCACCACCACCCTAGCCCAGCCTCACCACTGGTCGAGTCCCGGAGCCACCGCGAGCAACCCCAAGATCTATAGTCCCCTGTTTCGAGAACCCGAGCTATTCGCGGCCCCCTCGCCGCTTTTCGGTCGTCACCTCCACTCGCCGGCCAACCCCTCCGACTTCTCTCGACCCCTCGTCATCCCTCAGTGCCATTGGAAGTCGTCGAACGCCGGTAGAGCGCGGGTCAAGCCCCGGTCAGCTCCCCTATTTTTGGCTGAAGCCCTGCTCTGCCCCCACCGGTTCTGTTCGAGCAACGTCGCCGCCTTTGGCGGCCTCCAGCCGTCGTCGCCGGTAAACCACCGACTCTACAGGACCCCCGAGACCTCGTGCCACCCTTCCCTCAACCCCGTCGGCCCTTGAAACGCTCGAAATAGCCCCAAAACCGAGCTCATCTACCCTGTTTTCCCTTGACTCGAATTTGACCGCCGCCGGCCGCCATTGGTTCGGCCACCACCAGTCACCGACGCCTACCCCCGACCTCTTTGCACGTCCACCATTGACTTCAGAGCCGGCTACCACCCTTAGCCACCTGAACCGAATCCGACTAGCAACTGTCCTGCTGCTGCGTTGCTACTTTCTGCTTTTATTCTTGGGCTGGACAGAGTTGTTGAGTTGGGTCAAGATCCAAGTTAGGTTGGGCCATGTGGAAGGAAGTTAGACCAAGCGTTTGGGCTTTTTCTTAGGTCTGTGGGCCAAGTTATTTGAGGATTTGTGCCGTTGTTCGAGAATTAAAGTTCGCGGTCCGTTTGAGTTCGAGGTTGGCGTCGAAGGATTGTTCGAGGATCGTCGCTGCCGTTCATCACCGTCGAGACCGCCCGAGCTTGATTGGGGGTGAGTTAACCCCTAAACCTTGGTTAGGGCGCTAATTGTGCCTAGGATTAGTTAATTAGTCAATTAGGGTAATTAGTTAGAATAATCGTGGTCGGTTTAGATAAAAATCAGGTTTACAGTAAATGGCCGCGATTAAATAAGTTAGTCGATTTAGTTAAGTTGTATGTGGCTAATTGGTAGTTAGAATTGATTGATTGACTGATTAGGCATTGATTGCCATTGTTTGACCGCGAGCGAGCGATGGTTCAGAACCGAACGATCGATACATAATTTAATGAAATTGGAATTAATCAAGGCTGTTTGGTTAATTGAAATGGTTAATCGATCATATCTTGACTGCTTGACTGATTGCAGTTGATTGATTGTGATGTGACGTGATTGAATTTCTGAGTGTTTCATCATCCGTGTCTGGCGTAAGCCTAGTCATGAGGTTGTGCATTCATACGACCTGTGCGAGCTCAAACTGCACGATTTAGCATGAAAACGGCCTGAGGCCAAGTCTTTGAGCATGTTTGTATGAGCATCCGGCTTAAATCAAATATGACAAAATTGATTGATTGACGGGTGTCATGTGTGGTCATATGATGGGACGATGAGATTCCTGACAAAGTTGTATCGTGACGATCTAGAAAATACGACTTGTTAGAAGCACATCATTTTGTGACGCCAGTTTGATGGATGCCGATCGCAGCTTGTGACGGACCGAAGTCCTGGAAGGGATTCCTTGTAGTTCCGTACCGTGACGATCGAAACCACACGGACTACTAGAAGCAGTCGCCGGAAGTAAGGGACGTTGCCTGGCGCCGCCAGAAGAGTACTAACTGACTAGTGTACTAGGCACCAACTGACTAGTGTGCCAGGCTGACATGCCTTATCTCATAATAAATGGACTACGTGTGATGTCATGTATGTCAATTGATGTGATGCTTGCTTGATTGGGCTGTTTGACTGTTATGTCGTGTCTGCATCGCACTTTGTGTGGCTTCCTGGCAGGAAGTTGCATGTGGTTGGATATCTGTATTGGTTGATATGCCGTGTCTGTGTGGTAGGATGTCCTGGGTGAATCAACGTCCTAACCGAGCTTAGGCGTTGACTTCACTGAGATTTATTTCTCACCCCATTGTGGGATAACATTTTTAGGTCCCAAGTGATAGAGCCTCGTGGATACCAAGACATGGACTTATTGGAGTAGTCTCGGAGGCCGTGTTAGATCAAACATGATAGTCTGGGAGTTGTAGACTAGGAGCCGAAGAATGGCTTGCGACTGTTGTCTAAACAAGATAGTTAAATAAAAAGGTTGACTTTGTGAGCTGTCTTAAATTGATTGATATGTCTAGCTGTTTAACTATCCATGTTGTTTGATTTGATCTTTGGGAGTTGCACGTTTCCGCATGTGTATAATCAGATAAAAATAATGGGTCGATAACGTGCCTGGGACGTTATCTCTTGTGACCTAAGGCGATATGGTAGGGATGGCGTGTGCTCGAGGATCGGGGCGTGACATGTTACCCCAAGTATTAGGGCCAGCTCTCTCCAGCTGCATCTCAACCTTTCTCGCCATCTCCTAGGCATCATCAACAGTAAACAATTGATGCAAAGACACTCGATCCTGAATATTGAGTCGCAACCTATTGTTGTACCGAGCAGTCTGTTGAGCATATGATTCTTCAAGGTTATTGCGGGCGGAGAGTAAAAGAAACTCTTCCGTATAAGCTTGGACTAATCGATTCAACTACCTGCAATTTTGGAATTGCTGAAATACCAACTGCTTATAATTCGATGGGAGGAACCGAGTCTTCAACTTTTGTTTCATCCGACTCGATGTCCTGATAGAAGCCAATCCTTGTCGGCGTCGGGTCAATTGAGTCTGCTCCAACCAAGCAGAAGCGCCCCCATTTAGCTTGTATGCTACAAGTTTCACTTAGCGATCCTCTTCGATCTCCATGGCATCGAAGAATTTTTCGACCTCCCAAAGCCAGTCCATAAAATCTTCAATGTTTAAATTACCATTGAAAGTAGGAAGATCTAACTTAATTGATACTGTTCAGGATCTCGGTGATAACCTCCATGTCGGCGACCCCCACGAATGTGCTCATCCCGGAATCCTCTATATCGACGACCCCCACGAATGGGCATGTCCTGGAAATCCTCTCCATCTTCATCTTCAATATCCTCGACATAGTCTTGACGCCTGTGTCGGGGATTTCCTCCACGCTCCATGGCAACTTCGGGATCACGAGCGACAGGAATTCGCTCGGCTGGAAGAACACCAGGTGCTTGGTTTGTGGACAAACACTTGATGGCCTCAAGGATCTCTTGAAACCTCCGATCGGATTGACCCACAAATTGATTGAACTCAGCCCGTGTAATAGGCTCGTTTTCACGGCCCTCAGCTGCGGGGAGATTGACATTCATGTTATTCACCATTGTCATAGGAGAAGCCTGCTCTGATACCAAATGACGCAGAGAGAAGCGAACGTGGAAAATAATTCCAAAGGAATACTCGAATTTGATTGAATGATAATGTGTCAATTACATAGAGCGGACGTCCTTTATATAGATAGGACTCCTTAAAGAATCAAGATTCCATGAAGATAACATAAAACGAATCTAATCTAATCAAAAGAGAATTCAAATCAAATATTACAATTATCTACATTGCTAAGTTTCCTAAAATAGAAAACAAATATTGAAATATTGCGAATCAAATCTCAAGATATCCCAAAATGAATATTGAAATCAAATCTAAACGATATTCGGTAGATCGGAGCTCGGTAAGTCATCGCAATCGGTAAGTTGGTTATTCGGTAAGTTGAAAAATCGGTAACTTCCCGAATTGGTGACATCGGGATCAGTGAAATTTTCCTGATTCCTGGCGATCATGATTCTCAAGATAATAAAGCGCCAACTATTCTACATCACAACGGCAGGTAGCTAGGCGGCAGCAGCCGGCGAGCAGGGGGCAGCGACGCCACCCGCCATCGCCAATCGCCGCCTTCGGATGCCGGATTTCGAAGGAAAAAAAGGAAAAGAAAATAGAAACACAAAAATAAAAATAAAAATAAAAATAAAAAAGTAATTATTAATAGGGGTTAGCATGGATTGGGTATGGGTTAGCTTATAGTATGGGTCATTAGATTTGTATTGCATTAAAATGGGTCAAAATTAGTTAAATATAAGTCGGATCATTTTCAATTTGACTCGACCCACCCATTTGTTCTTCCCCTTTCAACACCCCACTCATCTAAAAAAAAAAACTGAGTGTCGATTTAGAGCCAGATAACTACCCACGGTCAGTATCACCATTTTCCACAATGAAGACTGGGAGTAGTAAGTCGATGAAGACTTTCATGGTTTTGCCCTAATCACTCCCACTCAGTATCCCCCATCGCGCACGCTAAAATCGATAGATGACTTCAGGAAAATATTAAGGAAGGAAGATACATTCTGGGAAAGATAATAATCTCATTATCATGTCTACTACGTATATTAATATAAAGGAAAAAGCTTAGCTGACTGTCCTATCTAGTCAGAGGGCTGGACGGTCAACTATTTACCACAAATAGTTTGATGAAACCGGACCAGTGATCCAGTTTCACTTCACTTTTTTTTATTTACTTTTATGTGCTTTTTTATTAAAAGCTAAAATTAAAAAAATATATATACAAGCTAATTACGCTTCTATCTATCGGCGTGATAGGCTTAATGACCAAAAGTCTATGTACATGTACGTACCACATATTCGCGCGATATGCTTGTTATTCAAGAGTCCACGTCTGACATGAACGCACCACATATTCTTGTGATATGCTTGTAAGCCAATAGTCGATGTCTGACATGAAAACACCTCACATCCGCTTGATCTGCTTGTCGGCCAAAAGTTTATGTCTGACGTATAGACACCACATATTCATGGGATATGCTTGTCATCCAAAAGTCCACATCTAACATGAACGCGTCTCATATTCGCGTGATATACTTGTCAGGTCAAAAGTCCACGTCTAACATGTACACACCATATATCCGCATGATTTGCTAGTCAATTAGATAAGTTTCATTAGAATCTTGATTGTATCATCCTCTTAATTTTTAATTTTAGCTTACAATAAAAATACTAAGATAAAAAATAATAATGTGAAGTCACACCGGATCAAAAAGTGATCCGATTTTAGTAAACAATATTTATGATAAATAGTTGACCGTCCCACTGTCTAACTGACCGGGTGGGACAGTCAGCTTAGCCGGTTCCTAATATAAATGAGAATGAAAGGAAAGTATCAAATTTCATCTATAAACTTTCTACAATAACAAATAAACTCTTCTCTTCATAAAACACTCATCTAAAGAACTTGTAAACAGAACTTTGGGCTGTTCACTAAACTCTTGTTTCAGTATTGGAGGACGCCTAGGTTCCCTTGAAGTAACCTATTCATATTCTTGTTGCTGCTTCTTTTTCTCTTCAAGATAGAGAAGCGTTAAAGTTACACTGCAAGAACAAGATTCAAGCTCTCTTCATGGACCAATCACTCGAATCTCTATCACAAGCACGTCATAGAAGCACTTCGCCGGAATTGACAATGGAAAAACTATGCACAATCAAAATCCGGTCAATTTCTACGAAATATTATCTTAAAATAGAAAATCGCCACCACCACTGGGAAAATATAAAAGGCTCAGAACCTTTTGGACGCCCTACTCATCTACAAAAAAATCCAAGTGTCGATTTTGAGCCCTTATAGCCACACTCGGTCAGGATCACCATTGGTTGACATGTCAATTCCAACGAAGACTTGGAAAGGTAAGTCAAGCACGACCAACGACTGAGACTTTTACGGTTCTGTGCTGTTTACTCGTCATCCCCCACGGTGCGTGTCAAACTGATTAAGAAGCGAAAAACTACTTCATCTTTGCAAATTGGAATAGTCTTCGATAGATGAGGCTTCGGGAGTGATCTTCATATTTTTATGAGATGACCCCATGTATATATTTATCTATATATTTTTATCTTTGTTCATTTACTTGTATATATTTACATTTTTTCTCTCGATTAGTCTTGCTTTTATTTTTTGAATCGTTGGGGTTCATCAACCGCCGACCCCAATTAGTTTGGGATAAATGTGTTGTTGATGTTGATTAATCAAAGAAAAAGTTGTTGACACCTAAATTTTGAATTTTAAAAATTTATTTATTCATAAAATGAGAATTAGCCTTAGTTCTCGCAAAAATAATTCTCATGCATTGCATATTTAATTTCAGTCATCACATTAGAAGAGTCCAATGAGCTTGATTTAATAGACGGCTAAAACAGATTGAAAGTGGAATTTTGAACTAGGGGCGTAGGAAGTGTGCCAAATTTTAATGAGACAATTGAGCTTGATTTTTGACAGGCGACTGGGCCAGATTCAGTTGTGAATTTTCAGCCATGCATGAGAGGGTGTGCCGAATTTAATGAGCCAATGGGATTCAATTTCATATTCATTCTAATCCATTTGAGCTGAAATATTGAGGCTTTCGACCAAATGCCCATTTTCTGTTAAAACAAGCCTTAATTGAGCCCAAGAATGCAAGACGAGCCCATAATTTAATCAACAAATCTTATTGGGGTTAGTCCATGAAAGAGCCGAAATTTTTATGGGTATAGGCTTCAAACCCAGTTCGATTCAACCCCTACAATTCTGTGAGGCTTTAATTGATTTAATCAACTTAGGCCCCAAAACAAATATATATCACAAGCCCACGTGGACTTGAGAATTTCGGCCATGCATCATCCCTTTCTTAGTTGACCAAGATTTATTAAGTGTCCTTTGGTGCTCAAACTCTTTCAGGTTCAAATTTAATCAAGAGTTTAGTTGGATTGAGATTCTCATCTTAACTAAGTGTTCTACTAGATGTGGGAACCTAAAGATCCAATGGCTCGAGACTAATCCTACTCTAGCTAGGACAAGCAATCCGACGGTCTCAATAGATTTCAACTCCTACTAGGATTGTCAAGTCAAGCTCTATATAAGGAACTCCTCATTCACGTTACGGGGGGTCGGCGACATACTGAAATTTTTGAAGCTAAAAATTCAGAGCACACTAGAGGAAATTTTAAAGAGTTCGATTGTTTCCCCATCCGGTCGAGACAATCCTCTTTGATCTCGAGAGTGAATCTCCGTGTTCGTCTTCATCCACGACCGCAAGACGTCATCGCATCAACATCTGCCCCAGCCACGCTTCCGACCGTGACTCCCTCGGGAGATTGTAAGATCCAGTCGCTTCGCTCTACCGCTATCCATTGTCATCCGCACTTGATCTGTGCCTCGATTCCGCACACCATTCATCATCCAATAGCTCTTTTGGTGCCCGCAGACCAGCCCCAACACCCTTTTCGAGTTTCTGTTGTTTGTTTTGGAGTTCAAGATCACTAAAGGTGGGGCTGCCTTTTGGCAAAATCCGTAGCTGGTGCGTGTGGTGGAATAACATCCGAGAAAGATTATCTCGCTGTTCGAGAGAAAATTCAGTGAAAAAGGAATAGCTTTTGGGTGCTAGTCCGGCGTCGCGCATTGCTGGATTTCGGCGTTGAGAAGGTAACAAATTCTCATCTTTTGATCGCGAATTCATGTCTGCTGCTTTGAAGACTTGCATGTATTTTTTTGATGTTTTGAGGAATTTGTTTCGTTTGCAATTAAAGGGTGGGAAATCTGTGTTTCCTTTGTCAACATAAATCAAAACCGTAGGTTGGATATTGCAAGATGAAAACTCATATTTTTTAGCAAGCTTAATTCGGTTGAGTGGGATCCGTATGACACTTTCTGAGGATTGATTAAACAAACTTGGAACCTTTTTCTCCTCAAAGTAAAATCATCCACTAATCGAACGGAATTAAGTAAACATCAGAATTTTTGGCACACTCTCATGTTCATGACTGAATTACATATTGCGGATGACTCTTGGTTGTTACCCCGCTCGAGGTTAGATTGGAGGATTGGTTCTATCTTGTGACTATCGAATGGCCTTTACATGTTATAGATAAAAAACCAAGCTGAATTAGATTGTCCTTTTTTTAGAACATCTTGTCGTGAATATGTTTTTGGTCTTGGTCATTATCTCTAACAATGAATTGGTCGCGGCGTTAACCTGATAGTTATCATGTCCTATCTCTTGTGATTTTCTCTAAAACTGTCCCTTAGAGATAAAATTTGATGTGGTCTCGATATTTGTTCTATCTCTTGAGGATTATCTAAAAAACAAAATTTTCCAACCTTAAAGATAATTTTCTCAAAATCTGGAGATATGAGATAAGATTTCACTCTGATAAGATATCTTTAAAATTTGGGGAATTATCAAAAAATTCATTTCAAATCTCAAGAGATAATTTTTCTTAATTTAAAAGATATGAGATCCTTTGCAGATAGGACCTTATGTCCTTTAAAATTTTCGGCACCTATCCCTAGTTGGCCGAAGATCATCCTTTTTAATTTAAATCAAATAATTTTATAATCTACCTTGAGTATAATACATGCTCCCTTGTGCCTTGTCCCTCGGAATTATGTGCATTGTGATGACTATCTGACCCGACCCCCAGGGTACGACGTCATCCGCACACCAATTTGTCTAACATATCTCATAACTTTGGGACCGAATTGACAAATTTTTAAATTCACTATCTAACCCGATCCCCAGGGTACGACGTGAATAAATTACCTTCTCACCCAACCCCCAGGGTACGAAGCGAATTCATCGAAAAATTCAGAATTTAAGGTGTATTATGCTCAAGGTTTATTATATCTTTATTTGATTCATTTTTCATAAAAAACACAAAAAATAACAAAAATCATGAAAACATATAAAAATCATCATGCTACGGCATTAAATGAATTGTTTTTTTGGAATTCACACTTAAAAGACTCTTAATATAAATTGGATTTTAATTAATCAATTTGTGTTAATTGTCGATCCAATTCATTGAAAAGCCGAAAATTCATTAAATGTTATGATGTCTCATTTACATTTCATATAGTCTAATTTGTCATGCATTTTCATAGTCCATGCATGCAATTCGAAAATCATTTTATTCAAATTTTCCTCCAAGATCAGTCATACCTTTTTATAAAAATCACCTCGCATGTCATTTAGGGTAGTCATAATTTTTGCATTTCATGCATAATTGCTCGTCATTCATGCATTACCATGCCATGCCATCTAAGCTCATGCATCACCATGTCGCATGACATTTATATTAGAATTTATATTCTTTATTGCATTAAAATTAAATTTTTCAAGAATCATCATGCATGGTCACCTTTTCTTACGTCATGTAGTTTCATATTTTTGCATGTCATCTAGTCACATTTGCATGCATTCATTAAATCCAGAAAAAAAAGGAAATTGCACCTTAATCTTTAATTGAGATCGATGGAATTTGCCAATTAAATAAATTATTCACAAGAATGGTACCGAAAGGGTGTTAATTGAAAAAATTAACATAATCAAGTCTCCGAACCTAGATCTCTGGTTAGCAGAAAATAAAGTATTCTCCCGTACTTTATTTAGGTGTCTAATCTACCTGCCAAAAAAGATTAGTGGGGGCTCCGAAATTAAAAATCCTATGATTAAAATCAAGTGGACCTAAGTCACGAATTAGTAGAGCTTGGGAGAGCTCGCGCTAGGTTAGTTAATTCATTTAATTGATGTGGTAATCCATTAACCCGAAATTCAAACCGAATTTTAGGTCGCGACAAAAGTATAGGGTAATAGTGAGCAAATTGAAACGGTACATGAACTACTAATGCCTTCTATTTTTTACTATTCCTGAATTAGAACATTTAGAATAAGTTTTTGATAAAGCTAACTACTCTTCAAAAATTTTGCTGAATATTGTTAAGGAAGACAAGTGCGTGCTTATCGAAATGGTTCATCCTAAAAAAACATTAATATATGCTAAGTTAGAGGCTGATGTGGTTAGATAAAACATATGAACAAAAAAATTCAATTGATCGGCAAAAATGAAGAAAATGGGTCGGTATGAATTACATCGATCAAGGTGAGTTACTGGAACACCATATCAAAACGAAAAATATCCGTAGGACCCATAAACCAACTAGCCCTTGAGCTGACCAAGAACATAGGAGCCAATCTTAGTTGGCAAAATCTCGGCAAAGCAGGGCAATTCGAACATTGGTCGAGCCATTTCTCGAAGCACTTCTCGTAGTACGTGTGGTTGCAGTTGTTGAGCACCAACACTCGTCTCTTTTCTCGAAATAGAAAGATCCGAAGCAAATTGTGCACTCCTCACAACTGATGTCCTTAATTTTGTCTCATATGGGTATACCACAGCCTCCACCATAGGAGGCACTCGTGGGAGTTATGCGACACAGCAAGAGTCACTTGATGGAGCTCGATGGAGCGAGCATTAGTCGCCGTCCGACGCTTCTTCATCCCAAGGGCGATTTTTGGAGATGATGAAACAGGCGAAGCATGGTCGCCCCTTAGGATTTGTAGACAACCGGTGGTGGGTTTTTGACTTTCAACATAGCCTTCCTTCACTATCTACCAGGTGAATGAATCACGGTGTTCAGCTGACTTGCACTGATAGAGCCCTATCGTATTGGAATTAGGTGCCTATCTTTTTACTGTTGTCAACTAATCTCTAACATGCTCGATTCGACTCTATGTTAGAACATTTCTGTGAATGCTATTCTGATCTAAGTGGTCCTATTCTTTGTCCCGTGCTAGGAAGTATTACTCTTCTTTTCATTCCAAATTCAAGAATACGACCGATACGATTGATTGGTCTTTGCGCCTCTCTTATTACTTTTTTGTATTCCCTTGTTCCTCGGATACAATTCGATCCTTCTATAGCCAAATCTCAATTTGTGGAAAGCCTTCGATGGCTTCCTTATGAAAACATCAATTTTTTTTTTGGTATAGACGGTATCTCTTTATTCTTCGTGATATTGACCACATTTCTGATCCCTATTTGCATTTTAGTGGGTTGGTCTGGTATGAGAAGTTATGGGAAAGAGTATATTACAGCATCTCTAATTCGTGAATTTCTAATGATCGCTGTGTTCCACATGCTGGATCCTCTTCTATTCTATGTTCTTCCCGAAAGCGTGCCAATCCCTATGTTATGCGGAGCTGAGCATCTTCTATTCGCTGGGATAAAGCTTTTCCTCTGCATGGGCCTTGTGCAGTAAACCCCCTACGGACGGTCGTCCGTCATCGTAAAGTAGTCCCCGCGAAGCTTTCGGGAAGAGGGGTAGTCTTGTGTGTAAGAATAGCATTTCTGGTCGAACCCGCCCAACCCAACTAAGAAGAAGCGAACTTGACAGACACATCTTTTTCCTTTTGGGAGGGTACTCCGAGTAGTGGGTACCTCGTAGGACCTCGACCCGCCTACTCGGGTCTTGTATGGATATGCAGGAAGGGGTGCTCCTAGGTGTGTATAGGGGTTGTGTTTGTTCGCGAGAATGGATTCCTCCTCAAGTCAGTTTGGGGCGTGTAGACACACTTGCGCGAATTCGGGTAACGGCCACAAGGGAGAAATCGAAAGGGAATTGTGCCCGACCAGGGATGGACGTAAACTCGTAAGCTACCGAGGGTAGGGATAATCGTCCAGGTCTTATTGTGAAACAAAAAAGCCGCCCCGCCACAGCAGGCGGGTTGGTTCCTCTGTCGTCGCCGGGAAGCTCTTGGCGAGGAGACCTTAGGAGTTGTTGCTAAAACAAAGGGGAGGGGAGGATCGACCCGTTCAGTAGAATTCCGAAGAAAGACTGTTGGCAGCAGGTGGAGACATTTCTTTGGCCCCATCAAAAGGAAATGCGGGCAGGGGAGAGCTCGGCAGAAGGTTCGAGAATGGGGTAGGGTCCTCTGTGTGAACAACCCGACTGTGCGTTACATGTGCCCTACAGGCCGCACTCTATCCTCTTCCCAACGAGCCCATTTATCCTTTGATTTGGAAGACGGGCGTTGCCTTCGGTTCGAAAGGCATGGGTTTTAGTATGTCTCTAGATGAGGCCCCCCACTAGTCCGGCTAGCTAGTAAGTGGTTCTTTCGGGCGAGAAGCACGCCGGCCGCTACCCTACGGGCGGACATCTCCCGCAACGCAAGCTGCATTGTTCGCCACCACCCAAGAAGCAAAAGATTCGAGAGTCCAGGCTAAAAATACATGCATATATAGTGGTCTAATGACAAGGGCCGACGACGGAAGCTCGGGACGGAGCCGTATGATGCGGAAGTCTCACGTACGGTTCCCTGAGAAGGGAGTGGCTACCTACTGGAGCTTCGACCAACCACCACCGATCAATTCCGCTTTGGGGCCACCCCTTACTCTACCATTATTATAGGGGTATGAGGTTCGAGACAAAGAAAGATCAAGGCAGCATATAAGTTTTTCCTTTATACTTTACTTGGATATGTTTTTATGCTATTAGCTATTCTGTTGATTCTTCTCCAAACAGGAACCACCGATTTACAAATATCATTACCCACAGAATTTAGTGAGTGGCGCCAAATCTTTCTATGGATTGCTTCTTTCGCCTCTTTCGCCGTCAAAGTGCCTATGGTACCAGTTCATATTTGGTTACCCGAAGCTCATGTAGAGGCACCTACGGCAGGATCCGTCATCTTGGCAGGAATTCTTTTAAAATTGGGAACCTACGGGTTTTTAAGATTTTCAATACCCATGTTTCCTGAAGCGAC
Organism: Rhodomyrtus psidioides; assembly: GCA_021437785.1. Lineage (NCBI taxonomy): Eukaryota > Viridiplantae > Streptophyta > Magnoliopsida > Myrtales > Myrtaceae > Rhodomyrtus > Rhodomyrtus psidioides. Next base: position 1,613,191 of record JAILYB010000015.1, on the reverse strand, counting down.
ACTTTGTTCGACTCCTTTCATTTATACTCAAAGCGCGATTGCTATAATATATACTTCCTTGACCACTTCAAGACAGATCGATCTTAAGAAGATCATTGCTTACTCCTCAGTAGCCCATATGAATCTGGTGACTATTGGTATGTTTAGTCGGGCGGCGGCCGTTAGGTCACCTATTTTGAGTTATGGACACACAAGCCCAAAACATGTGTGCCGGGCGTGCGACCCATCAACCTACTAGCAATGGGGGAGAAAAGATAGCATGTCGCAACAAAAGCTTGATTCTAGGCGTCAGCAAAACACTGCCGTCTATTCCAAAAACAAAAGCTCCTTAGCGCCCCGGGACGGGAGTGGGGGACGGCCCTACGCGCAGGCAACAGCAGCACCGGCTCTACGAAGTCAGAATCGAATCTTTCTGTTGGCTTTCCCAATTCATTCGTGAATAAGAATTCAAGGGCGTTACTAGTTGCGAGCGCTTCTAGCTGCTTCACCTGCTTGCTTCTTATTATGGCGGCTATCTATGTTGGCGTGGCGGAAATGAACGAAAAGCGATATGAACGTGCTATTTTCAAATCGATTAATAGATAGCCTAATCTGTTCTGATAGATCGAAAGAGTAGGAATGGCTAGAGAGGAAATCTCCTCTTTCTATCTATTGATGAGACAACTATCGATTCTTGATCCATCAGAAAGAAAAGAAATCGATATGTATCTGATGGAGTCTACATCGTACGTAAAGCGCCCAAGCGCTTTTTTGGCCAGCTCAGTTCTCTTATCCATCGGTCCAATGCACTGGACTCATCTCATGGAGGGAAAAGCCAAAATGTAGTTGTGTTGTTGTTGTTGGCCGCCTGGACGCATTCCCTTCTCCCCCCGGCATCGTCCCACACAGAAAGAAAGAGCGCAGAGCCCCGGCCCGACCTCTAGGTCCGCTAACGTAAAGCGAGGAGTTGAGCCTGAACTGGCGAACCGAAGTCACTTTCGGAACCATACTTCCTACAGCTAACATGTGTCCAGTCCAGCGGGAACGCGCAGTGCAAACGACCGTGAGCTGCTATACCGAATCCCCCGCTGGCCATCGGGGACCGAGTGGTAAGGCCATGATCCGCAGGGGAACGGATCACTCATTCTTCCATTGGGGATAGGTGCACGAACGACAACTCCAAACGTCACACATCCGCCGCCTACCTACCGTTTAGGGGGCACCAGCGATATCCAGCTAAGGTAAGGAACTTCGTGTCGCGGCTGCTCCACTCCACGCTGCGGTATCATGAACTGAACTCCATTGCCTTCCCGCACGCGAAGCGAATGGGCGTTGTGCTGTGGGTCAGTTTCGGGGCGGGGGGCGAAGAGAGACCAGAAGAATGATTCATTTGGATCGACGAGCTTTTTCAGCTCCAAAACGAACGAATCAATGGAATGTCTGTCTATCCATGAACATCTATTCTATCTGTATATCTAGGGGATTCTCTCTATCCAAAAAAAAATCTTTTTTGGCATGATAAGATCGCCTAGCCGTAGCCGCATATCAGCTGTGCTCAATATGCGGGTTGGATCAGATCTTTCGCTTTGACAGAAGCTTTTGGACCTAGCGAAAAGGACTTTAAGCCTTCGCGCAAGCAACCGCGAGAGAAGCAAGCAAAGTAGAATAAGCTTTTCCAGAAGCAAGACGAGGAAGCGGAGCTGTCTACGAAGCGGTCGCTTCCCCCGACCGACTCAAATACAACAGTCGCGACCTACTTTGATTCAAAAGAAAGGCGAAGGCTTTGGCAACAAGCAAACGGCTTTCTATCGTAGTTGCAAGGGTTCCAAACCTTAACTACAACCTTAAGTACAAAAGAAAGGCTGCTTTCGGTTGGTTTCATAAGGGGGCTGCTCACTACAGGCTATAGCTCTCAACGCTTTCTTAGATTGAACGGCAATAAGAGTTGTCGACGTTCAATCTCTAAGGCGGGTTTCCGCTGAGAACTGAATAGTGTTCGTGTCCAAAGGTGAACAAGGCCCTAGCTTCTAGAGTTCGCTGCTTTTCCCAGGCCGGAGAAGGGCTCGCCTTTGTTTGATATGTTCATTCAGTACCAATACAAACAACAATTCCACCAAAGTGGAAGGGCCACTATAGAAGGTAGAAGTAGCCTATAGTATAGTAGTCGGCCCGTAATGCCTCCCTTCATTTGCTTGCCTCCTTCTAGCTCAGAATGCTTACCCTCTTGCGCCAAGTCGATCTTTTAGGCTTGGCTTCATCCCGGAAGCTATCGCTTCGACGACGAGTCGCTTATACCTTTCTCTACTCTCTCTGGCAGAGAAAGCTCGAAGAGCTTCCCTTCATTCGCTTCGCGAGAGCCGCACAACACATAGCTGGAAGTCAGAGGGCCCATACTACCTGCCTAACCCTTCGCTCCAAGGGACCGTAGATCGGAAAATGCCTTCTACACCACTCCATTCATCCAAAAGAGAAGGGAAGGGGCCTATCTCTTTGCATGACCCCTGCAGATTTGACCCTATCTACACCCGGAGCCAATCCCCTATCGGTCCTGCCACCACTCCGCAGAACGGGAGCTCATGTGAAACCTTTTCTTTTTGGCGTAAGAGCGGTGGAACGTAACAAAATATTACGGTCGCGTAAGAGTTGGGCCGGAGGTACGGTAAACTCGTCCAAAATAGGACACCCGAAGGGCCCGGCACGCACAATCCTATCCTATCCGAGTCCGAGTTTACCCCTTGGATTTCGGACAACCGTCCGTAGCATCATAAGGAGGACCTCCCTTTCGAGGTACAAAAGCGCCTCGAAGCTTAGAGAGGAACCTTGATGCACCAACGTCCGGAAATAAACCTATTGATGCTTCCGGCATAGCAAAGACCTGTGCATGTTTTCACAGTTAAGTCAATGAACATATTTATATATGTCGCACGTATGTCGCACGGCTTTTCTGCTAGTTAGTAATAAGATAAGAGATTCCACAATGAATGAGAATACCGTGTTCTCGGTGACGACACGAAATGTCGCTTGCATCGATAGTCCAGCTCCTCCACCCATGACAAGTCCATCAACTAGGGCAACCTTTTATACATCAACAACGATCGTATAAAAAGAAAGAAAGAAAGGGAGAATTCACACTAACTGCGGCACTGAAGATTAGGGCGGGACACAAAACCTTACACACTAGAGGCTAAAACCCTAAGCCTCATTTCAACACAACAAGCTAGCACACCGTCGACCGATGGAATGTAATGTGTAGACAGAAGTTCCTACTCGCGGCATGGACGATAACAATACTAACGACAATAGTAACAACAATCAATCATCTTAAAGACATGAACGAAGTAGTAGTAGGGCCTCCTAAGCCTGTACTTTGACAAAGTAGAGTTGGGACTCACCACAGGTTTTCTGTAAGTGGCCAGCAGATAATCTAAGGTGAGCTGAAGACCATAAATCCTCGTACCCAAGCTCCAATGTCCTATGATTTTTTTTTCCATATTTAATGGCGCGTTAATTGGGGAAAAAGAATATAATTTTAAAAAAGGAGCATAAATAATTGAAAAACAAAAAAAAGAGGAAAATTGATATGAATTTTATATGAAGGATTTAGGTACTACGAAGAAAATTCTTGGCATGGAAATTCAGCGATATCAAAAAAGAGGAAAATTGTATCTTTCCTAGAAAAGCTACATTGAAAAGGTGTTAGATCCTTTTGGCATGAAAGATACTAAACCAGTGAGTACTCCTCTTGCTGCTCACTTTCGATTATCAGTTGAATTATGTCCACATACAAATGATGAAATAAAATATATGTCACATATTCCATATTCTAGTGCAGTTGGTAGCGTTATGTATGCTATGGTTTGCACTCGACTTGACATATCACATGCTGTTAGCGTGGTAAGTAGATATTTATCATGCCCAGGTAAAATTCATTGGCAAGTAGTTAAGTGGATTTTGAGATATTTGAAGGGTACTTCATATTATGGTTTATAGTTTGGAAAAACTTGTGAAACTCTTACTGGATATGTTGACTCCGATTATGCTGGTGACCTTGATAAAAGGAGGTCTTTGACAGGGTACATCTTTACTATTGGGGGTTGTGCACTCAGTTGGAAAGCTTCTTTGCAGCATACAATTGCTTTGTTTACTACATAGGCAGAATATATGGCTATTAGAGAGGCAATCAAAGAAGTTATATGGTTAAGAGGCTTATTTGAAGAGCTCAGTGTGGATGATGATGTGACTGTTGTGTATTGCGATAATCAGAGTGCTATACATCTTACTAAAGATCATATGTAAAATGAGAGAACAAAGCACATTGATATGCGGTATCATTATATTCGAGACATTCTTGCTGATGGCTATATTAAGGTCTTGAAGATTGGTACAGAAAACAATCCAGTTGATATGTTGACAAAGTTATTGCCCTTTATTAAATTCAAGCACTTCTTGGATTTTGTTAATGTTTGCAGCAGCTGAGTTTTATGCTGGTGGGAGGAGAAGATTGACTTAATACTTATGTCTACTTGGGAATTCAAGCCAAGGTGGAGATTTGTTAATATGTTTTGAATAGTTAATGGCTTAAGTTAAGGGCCTTGGGCCAACATTAGGGTTTGAGGGGTAATATTATAAATATTTCCATTTGCTTAAACTGTCTGATTGAGAAACTTACGTTGTCTCTTTTGTAATCCCTAATTCTTATAGTGGATTTTGCTTCTCCTCTCTCTAGTGGTTTTTCCCGCATGGGTTTCCACGTAAATCTTGGTGTTCCGTTCTTCTCCTCTGTCTCAATTTCGTTTTAGTTTCCGCATTGTCGTAACATTTTTCATAAAGCTAACCGCTCTTCAAAAATTTTGCTGAATATTGTTAAGGAAGACAAGTGCGTGCTTATCGAAATGGTTCATCCTAAAAAAACATTAATATATGGTAAGTTAGAGGCTAATGTGGATAGATAAAACATATGAACAAAAAAATTCAATTGATCGGCAAAAATGAAGAAAATGGGTCGGTATGAATTACATCGATCAAGGTGAGTTACTGGAACACCATATCAAAACGAAAAATATCAGTAAGACCCATAAACCAACCAGCCCTTGAGCTGACCAAGAACATAGGAGCCAATCTTAGTTGGCAAAATCTCGGCAAAGCAGGGCAATTCGAACATTGGTCGAGCCATTTCTCGAAGCACTTCTTGTAGTATTTGTGGTTGTAGTTGTTGAGCACCAACACTCGTCTCTTTTCTCGAAATAGAAAGATCCGAAGCAAATTGTGCACTCCTCACAACTGATGTCCTTAATTTTGTCTCATAGGGGTATACCACAGCCTCCACCATAGGAGGCACTCGTGGGAGTTATGCGACACAGCAAGAGTCACTTGATGGAGCTCGATGGAGCGAGCATTAGTCCCCGTCCGACGCTTCTTCATCCCAAGGGTGATTTTTGGAGATGATGAAACAGGCGAAGCATGGTCGCCCCTTAGGATTTGTAGACAACCGGTGGTGGGTTTTTGACTTTCAACATAGCCTTCCTTCACTATCTACCAGGTGAATGAATCGTTCTCTGTTTTCTGATTTATTAGGCATTGATTCTACAAATCTTGTTCGATTACTTTTCCTTTTCTTTTCCTTCATTTTCCTTTTTGGTACTCTAAGTAAAGATGAGGCTCTTTTTTCATCCTTTTGCTTTTGTTTATTATTTCCCTCTTTCCTGTTTTCTTTTTCCTTTCAAGCTAAGTGTCAAAAAAGTCATAAACCTATTATATTCGTGCCAATTTAGCCCTAAATCTTTTTTTTGTGCCAATTCAGTCCTAAACCTTTTGCAGTGGTGTCAATTCAGTCTTAAACCTTTTATTGGTGCTAATTCAGTTTTAAGCATTTTGCATTAGTGTCAATTTAATCCTAAATATTTGTATTTAAGCCAATTGAGTCAATTCGGTCAATTTTGATCGAAAATTGCTGGCGTGGACGTCAATTGCCCTGCGTGGCACAATTATGCTAACTTGGATATTTTTTAATATTATTATAATATTTTAAATAATTTTTAAGCATTTTTTATATTTTTAAAAATTATTTAAAATATCAAAAACAAATATCAACATTAGCGCCAACCATACCATGTGGGACAATTGATGTCCATGCCAGCAATTTTTGGTTAAAATTGATCGAATTGACTCAATTGACATAAATACAAAATATTTAGGACTAAATTGGCACTAATGCAAAAGGTTTAGGACTGAATTGACACCAATAAAAGGTTTAGGACTGAATTGGCACAACTGCAAAAGGTTTAGGACTAAATTGGAATGAAAAAAAAAGTTTAGGATTGAATTGATACTAATGCAATAGGTTTAGGACTTTTGTGACATTTTCCCCGATAATTTATGTGATTTGTTCTATGGTTTATAGTTTGGGTTAATACCACGAAAAATCCAAAATAGTACACTTGTGACAAATTTATCCCAAATTATATTTTTGACCATGCAAAACCTCAAATTGGTACACATGAGACAAATTTACCCTAGGCTATTTTTTTTACCTCATCTATGACAAATTTACCATAAATTGGTATACTTGTGATAAATATAGTCTCTGTTAGTTTCTGTTAGATTTTATCATAATATTACTAAGTTAGATGACACGTCGCAGTTGACAGGACCCGTTTGAGATTTTTACCCTTTGTCGATCACAAGTATATCCATTTGGTATTTTTTGGGGTATTAATTCAATTTAACGAAAATTAAAATATGGTAAATTTGTCACAAATATATCAGTTTATGATTTTTGATGGTAAAAAAAATAGCTTTAGATAAATTTATCACATATATATCAATTTGAGGTAAATTTATCATAGCAGTATCAGTTTGAGATTTTTCGCGACATTAACCCTTATATTTTTGTGCTAGTGGATAGTCTTCTACAATAGTTGCAATTAAATACAAATATAGGTAAAGGAGTTTTTTTTGTTTTCTTCTTGAATCTACTTACTGAATGAAAAAAAAAATGAGGAGGTTATAGTAGATTATTTTATCTTTATGTTCAAATGCTATACTATCTATAATATTTACGTTTAACCGATCTCTGCATCCTTATTTTAATTTACACAAAGAGAAATGAGCCAAAAGTATATTCAAGAGATGGCAACTTCTAATCTATGCATCTTTGGCACGCGTCTTTTCCTTTCCCATTTATCTCTGTAAAATTCCGCCTACATCGATTTTCTTGCCTTTGGCCGAGATACAAGCAAAAACCACCCCCCGTCCCCTCTTTTTTTTTTTGTTTGAGACAAAAGCTTTGAATCGTCCGCATAGTTTTGAAGGCATTGCTCGGCACATTGCTTGAATTGCTTAGTTTCACATACTTGTTCTCGAAAGCTATAAGTCTTATCTGGAGAGGTTTTGTAAAAGTGATTAAGAGTGATATCTTGGTAACCTTTCAACAATTTATTCAGTGGAATCCAGTCAATTGGCTGTCGACATGGGAGAGTAGTGTAGGCTTGTAAAACCACACCACTGTAAACATTGTGTGCATTTCTCTCTTGCTCTAAACTCTTCTAATTGGGGAAACGTGTCTGTTGGCGCTAAAATCCCTCGATTGGGCCTGAGTAGGCTTTTCGGGGTTCGACCCAAAAGGCTATAGCCCAAAAGGGGTGGCTAACACGGAAATTTTTTATCGAACGTTAGCAATTCATTAAGTAAGAAGGAGTTCCGGGTCAGTTTTGAATAGAGAGTGTCAGACGCAAGAAATATATTGATGAGTGTTTCGACAGTTCTGTACAGACCTTCAACCAACCTTCTTGACGACTTTTGACAAAACTTGTCGAATACTTCGACATACTTGTATCTAAGATACAACACCAGAATTGAATCGACGATGCTGGACCACACTGTAGGATACGATATTGGAATTTAATCGACGACACCGAATGGGTGGAAATGTAGGACACTGCACAGGCATTGAATCGACGGTACTAGACAGGGTGAATGAACAACACAACACCACAAGTGAATCGACGGCACTGAACTGGGTGAGTAGATGCCAAAATCTGATCGACAACACCTAACTATGGATATGAAACTCGCAAGAATTGAATCGACGACGGGAATCTGAAAACTACAGCTAAGGTAGGATCTAATTGAAAAGATAAGACTTGTTTATTGTGTTGTAGAGGAGGCTCTACGTTGGACGACCTTAGGTATTTATAGGCATGCTTTGGTAATTGCGGAACGGTTACTGTCGTGGGCTCTACTCCAAGCATGCTCCCTTCGATGTCTTTTGTGGATAATGCCTTTCGCGGTTTCTTGGTTCTCCGCGCCTTTTCTCTCTTCACTTTTGGGGATTGCCACCAATCTCCTTAATTGCCTCAATCGTGGCTTCTTCTACACGCCTTTTCTCTTAGCTTTGGGGAGAATGCCACCAAAATTACTCTTACACATGATGTTTCTGCGGCTGATCTTCACCTGGCTTCTGTGCACCTGCCCGTAGCTGGTCACATCCTTTCCTCGTGCATGTCACTTGACCTATAGGGTAACTTTTGATGTCACCAAATGCCCCCTTAAAAAAAAATTGAAGATTTATCTTTTTTAAGAGATATCCCTCGATTTGGCAGCCCTCAGCCGCGGTTAATGATTATACTTTATGATTTCCCTTTCCAAAGCATAATCATTTCGATTTTCCCACCACGCATCGATCTTTTATCCGGATCACCTTTCTAGGTAAAAAGATGTCAATCGTCGTCCTCTTTGATTTCAACTCCGTCCTAAAAAGCCCTTTCAATCTTTGCCTCACCCTTTCTCACGGCATCTCGGACCTCTGATCCTGATCCAAAGAAATTGATCAGCCGTTTCGATAAGCTGACGAAGGATGAAGACAGTGGTGACTGCTTCTTCGAGCTGCTAAACACCACTAAGGAACATGTTGGGTTTATTCTTAGACCTAGTCTCCGAACTCATACGTCCGTTCCGAAGCCTCTTCAAGCTTGTTTTCTGATGCATCGAAGCGAGAAACTTCCTATTCAAGCCTCTCCTTTGCGAGACATATGGTCGCCTCCATCTCAGCGATTCAGAAGTTTTCCATTACCTGATGACACGTTCTTTGCTTGGTTTCATCGACTCAAGGTCGACCCACTAACTACCGCTTCCTGGGCAACAACTAACATAAGTATAGCCCTTGAGGTTAGTTTGATATCCCATAATTTGAACATAGGTCTGTTAGGCTCCATCATAAGCTTTAGGTCTTCATCAACCATTTGCTTCTTTTTTCGTGAGGCCCTATGTCAATAACTCTTTTAGATGTCTTTGCCATCACTGGTCTGACTACCCATGGGACCATTGTTGCTTAGAAAATCGTTCTACTCCTAGTGCTTTCCTTGCTTACAGAAAGTTTTTGGGTCTTCATTGCAAAACTTCTGGTTCTATCACGCTTGCTGGGCGAACAGCTTTCCTCTTTTTCTGGTTGTCAAAATATCTGTTCTTTAGTCTAACCATAAAGGTATCTAAAGATTACATCGTGCTTGCATCAAATCTTACAAGGGGAAAAGATGTCGCCCTGGGTCCCCTTGCCTTAACCATCTTGTATAGGAGTATTACCCATGCTTCCCTGTCGATGATGACGCCCAAGAAAGATGGTGTGTTGTCTGGCCCACTCTGGATCATTCAAGCTTGGACGTCGCTATACTCCCCTTTCATGTTTTTGAGTACGCCAAGCCCTCAAAAGGATAATGGACCCTCCAGTATCGGTACCAGACTGCTTAGAGCCACTCCGTTGGAGGTTCATGCTAGCGTTCAACCTCTGAACTTTTATTTCCAACAGTCCTATGACATGAACCAGATTGACGTGTTCCCATATCGCTCCGCCGAACTCAGCTTTTTCCTCGACCTAAAGACTCATGAGCCTTTTAGCTTCCGTGATTTTTTAGTCTCCGTTCTTTCTTCTAAAGACCTTCCCATTCGGCTATGTCTTAAAGGCAGGTTTTATCCTGGGTTTGAACCATATTCTCCACAATATTGCACTCGGCAATTTGGCTTTCGACAAGCTATCTTCATGCCTACTCCCTACCTTATGGATTTCCCATTGATGGACAAGAAGGCATACAAGCTTGATGATGATGCTTCCTTCTTTTGCTGCGCCCGAGTGACTGCTCTAATGCATCAATGCTTTTCTAAGAACATTATTGAAGCTCTTCTGTGACATTCTGAATTTCCTACCATTTTGAGACTATTGAATGAAAAAGTGGGTTTTGATTGGTGAATGGTGTACGGGGAAAAGAGGGAGACAGTAACAGAGCAAAGTGCTTTTAAAAAAATTCTAAAAAGTGGGTCCCATCTGTACAGGTGTCCAAATTCAAATGAACTGTTTTAGAGATGACCAGGCGCATCTAATATTTTCTCTATACTGTTAAGCCAAGCGTTCCCATCAATGTTTTGGTTTTCCAAATGAAAATTTTCATTTTTAAACGGGCGGGGAAGTATCAAATTTCATCCATAACACTTTTGATAATGAATTTGTTTTCGTATAGGACTTCATGATCCTTCAGGCTATAAAGTTGTTTACACCAACAAATATGTAATTAAGCAGTAGTTTAAATGCATATATATCTTATCTTACGCAGCAAAGTAAAAAATTGAAAACATTCCTCCACCCAGGCACTTCTCCACCCATCGCCAGCCAACGATGTTGTGCGACGGCGGCGAGGGCTCTTGCCGCTGCAAATGCAAACTTTGGGATGTTCGCTAAACTCTTGTTCCGATATTGGAGGAGGCCAGTCACACTATGAAAAAGAGATCCAAGCCTCTTCACAGACCAACCACTCAAAGCTTTATCACATGCACGTTATAGAACCATTTCGCCGGAATTGTCAAATGGAAAAATTACGAACAATTAAAATATGGTCAATTTCTACGAAATATTATCTTAAAATAGGAAACCACCTCTGGGAAAATATAGAGGCCTTAGAACCTTGATCCCACATACCGTATATCCCCCTTTCAACACCCCACTCATCTACAAAAAAATCTGAGTGTCGATTTTGTGCCATATAGCCACCCACAGTCAGGATAATCAATTGCCATAAATATATGCTGGACATGTCAATTCAACGAAGACATGGAAAAGTAAGTCAAGCATACCAACTGATTGAGACTTTTATGGTTCTGCGATATTCACTCGCAAATATCTTCGTCAATGAGAAGGACCACTTGTTAACATTATGTACACCTTCACCATCTCCCACCTCCCAAAAACTCAATCATCCCCAAAATCATGGCTTCTTCCTTTTTGCTGTCCACCCTGTCTCCTTTAGCTTTCCACTTCTTCTTCTTGTTCTCGCTCCTCTTGGTTGGCATCATTTCATTTCATGGTGCAGGTGCTTCTGCTTCCATCTCTTCTCTTTTAATTTCATGGTGCAGGTGCAAATCAACTCTTGATAACCATATCCAATCTTTTCGCCATCTATTGTTAAGGCTTCGTTTGTTTCACAAAAATGAATGATTTACATCACTTATAAAAATGAATGAAAAAAATATTTTGCTTCTTCCAAAAAAAATGTTTGAATATAAATTATTATTGATAATTAAAATATTTTTATTGACTAATTATTAGAAGCAATGCAAGCAATCACTTTTACGAAAATATTTTTAAGAACGACGGGTAAGAGCAAGTGAAGGGGCATTAATGGCACTTCACGTTCAAAATTCTCCTTTCCAGCCAATCAAAATGCTCATTAACGTCGGTCGAGCCTAGCTGGCCCAATCAAACCCGACCTTCACTGAGCCAACGTCCGCGACATGTGATCTTAATGATCACTTTAATTGATCTCTGTCAAGCTTGCATTAACTCTTTGATGCAAAAAACAAAAATAAAAGAAAAAAAGAAAATGAATTTTCTCTGGCTAGGCTCGTTCCATTTTCCCCGTTAGTTTCTTTCCTCCCGGGAAAGCTCGTGAATTTGCCGTCGTTGCAAGTTTCCTCGTCGAACTCTCTCTCTCTCTCTCTCTCTCTCTCTCTCGCTCGTCTCGATAGCGACAAAGAAAACGAGCAAATCCATTTCTCAATCCGGTCGCTTTCGTTCATTTCCTAAATTAGACGAGAGCGACAGAGGTGTAGAATCGTATTCGACTGGGAGAGAGAGAGAGATGGGGCTTGATGCGGAGACATTAGCGGCAGCAGCGAGGCAAGCGGAGAGGTTGAGGAAGGACGGGAACGAGTGTTACCGGAGGAGTCGTTTTGGAGCCGCCATTGATGCTCTCACCGAGGTGCCAAACTCGTCGTGATTCAATTTTTTTTTCACATTTTCGAAAAATGGGATATCTTGTTCGGTTTTTTGGTTTCCGTCAACATGTTTTTTAGGGTTCGCATGCGTTTGACCTTTACATCTTTGCTTTTGGGGGAGGAAAATGGGCTGCTTGTGATTTCTTTCTGTAGCATAAAAGTTTGAGACTTTCAGCTGATCGCTGAGTTTCTTTCGTTCTTTCCTTCCTAATCTGTTCTTTATGATCGGTGCTGTTTGTACTATTTTTTTTATATGTTTTTTTTTTTCTGTCGAAGGTTTCTTGTAGTTCGCATGTAATATGTTTGCACTTTTTCACAAAAGAACAACGGATGAGAGTAAATGAGGGTCTACAAATGAAATCAACACGAAAACAAAATAAAAATATACTCAATCAAGCCAATCAAAATGCTGGTTAACTTCGGTCGAGCCTAGCAGGCCCAATCAAACCTGACCTTCACCAAGCTAACATCCTCGATATGTGATTAAATGATAACTTTCATTATACTCAATCAAGCCGTGTGGATTAATTAACAACCATTTGACCACCTCTCGCTCGAGTGCACTCAAATCGAATTGAACTAACTCCTTAATTAGCCAATAAAATAAAAACGAAAAACTTAATTACAGCTATGCTCGTTCCATTTTCGCGTCAGATTCTTTCCTTCCGCGAAAGCTCCTGGTTTTGTCGTGGTCTCAATTTTTCTCATCGACTCTTTCTCATCTCGATAGTGAGAAAACGAGCAAATCAAATTCTCTTGTTCAAAACAAGTTAATATTTAGAATGACTCGGAATGGGAGTTCATTTATAAATAAATGCCAATGAATATACGTCAGCTGAAAAACCTGACCAGGATGAGAAAACTGACGAGTCGACTGGAATAACTTGTAACAAGAACTTTGAGCTGTTCACTATATTGGAGGAGGCCCAGGTTCCCTTGAGTTAACCTACTCATATTCTTGTTGCCGCTTTGTTATCACTCCAAGATATGGAAGCAAAAAAGAGATCCAAGCACTCATCACGGACCAATCACTCGGATCTTTTATCACAAGCACGTCGTAGAACCATTTCGTCGAAACTGACAATGGAAAAATGATGCACAACCAAAATTGGGTCAATTTCTACGAAATATTATCTTGAAATGGAGATTTGACACCACATGTGTATCATCCATATCCCCTTTCTTTCAACACCCCACTTATCTACAAAAGAATCTGAGGGTCGACTTTGAGCCATATAAGCACCGTCGGTCAGGATCACCGTTTTCCACAAATATGGTTGACTTGGAAAAGTAAGTCAAGCATGACCAACGACTGAGACTATTATGGTTATGCGCTATTCACTCGTCATCCCCCACGGCGCGCGTTAAACTGATTGAGAAGGGAAAAACTACTTCGGCCCTCGGGAGTGATCTTCCACTCTATATAAGTATAGTCATCTATCTCGTTAACATTATGTACACCTGAACCCACCCCAATCGAAAATCATGGCTTCTTCCCTTCTGTTGTCCACCCAGTCTCCTTTGGTTGTCTTCCACTTCTTCTTGTTCTCGCTCTTCTTGGTTGGCACCACTTCATTTCATGGTGCAGCAGGTGTTTCTGCTTCCTCCCCTGCTGTTTTCGCTATCAATGCGACTGAGAATAAGGATGAAGCGGAGGCCCTCCTGAATTGGAAATCCACTCTTGACAATCGTAGCCAATCTCTCCTCTCCTCATGGAACGGCAACAACCCTTGCCATTTTACCGGTGTCGCTTGCGACGACCATGGATCCATCGCCCACCTAAATCTTTCCGATCTTGGTTTGGGAGGAACTCTAGACGTCCTCGACTTCTCGCGCTTAACTAGCATGGTCAGCTTTGACCTTTCCAACAACTCGATCTATGGCTCCATTCCCTCGAGCATCGGTAATCTTTCCAAACTCGACTATCTTGATCTTTGCTTCAATGAACTGTCCGGGGACATTCCTCCAAGTATAGGTACACTGGAGAGTCTTCATTCTTTGTACCTATGTGCAAATCAGCTTTCTGGGCCCATTTCTCCTTCTCTTGGAAACTTAGAGAATTTAACCGTATTACACCTTTCAACCAATAACTTTTCCGGTCCCATTCCGAGAGAGATTAGTGACTTGAGGAATTTAAAGTATATTTTCTTTTGGCAAAATGGACTTTCCGGACCCATACCTTCAGATATCGGGAGGCTCACTTCCCTTGTCGAACTTAGTCTATCAACAAACAAGCTCATCGGCTCAATTCCTCGTTCCATCGGAAACTTGACAAGTTTATCTCTTCTTTATCTCTATCAAAATGGACTTTCCGGACCCATACCTTCGGAAATCGGGAGGCTCACTTCTCTTGTCGAACTTGGTCTATCAACAAACAATCTCACCGGCTCAATTCCTCGTTCCATCGGAAACTTGACAAGTTTATCTCTTCTTTACCTCTATCAAAATGGACTTTCCGGATCCATACCTTCGGAATTCGGGAGGCTCGCTTCTCTTATCAAGATTAGTCTATGGAGAAACGAACTCACCGGCTCAATTCCTCGTTCCATTGAAAACTTGACAAGTTTATCTCTTCTTTACCTCGATCAAAATGGACTTTTCGGACCCATACCTTCGGAAATCGGGAGGCTCACTTCTCTTGTCGAACTTGGTCTATCAACAAACAATCTCACCGGCTCAATTCCTCGTTCCATCGGAAACTTGACAAGTTTATCTCTTCTTTACCTCTATCAAAATGGACTTTCCGGATCCATACCTTCGGAATTCGGGAGGCTCGCTTCTCTTATCAAGATTAGTCTATGGAGAAACGAACTCACCGGCTCAATTCCTCGTTCCATTGAAAACTTGACAAGTTTATCTCTTCTTTACCTCGATCAAAATGGACTTTCCGGACCCATACCTTCGGAAATCGGGAGGCTCACTTCTCTTGTCGAACTTGGTCTATCAACAAACAATCTCACCGGCTCAATTTCTCGTTCCATCGGAAACTTGACAAGTTTATCTCTTCTTTACCTCTATCAAAATGGACTTTCCGGACCCATACCTTCGGAATTCGGGAGGCTCAATTCTCTTATTAGACTTGACCTATCATCCACTAATATCACCGGCCCCATACCTTCAGAAATTGGAAGCCTGACCAATCTTTCTGAACTGGCCCTTGCTGAAAATAAATTGTTTGGTTCCTTGCCTTCTGAGTTCAATAAGTTAACAAGGTTGACTGTTCTAAATCTATTTAATAGCGGACTAGAGGGGGAACTACCAAAAGATGTATGTCTTGGGAGATCATTACAATATTTCATTGCCTACAACAATCATTTCACGGGTCCCATCCCCACAAGCTTAAAGAACTGTAGCACATTATTCAGATTGAGGCTAGATGGAAACCAACTTACTGGAAACATAACAGAAGCTTTCGGAATATATCCACATCTATATTTTGTTGACTTGAGCCGCAATCACTTGAACGGTGAACTTTCGTGGGAATGGGAGCGTTGCGGTAATTTGACGAGCTTAAGTATCTCAAACAACAACATTTCTGGTGAGATACCCGTAATATTTGGAAGGATGGCTTATCTACAGCGACTAAACCTTTCTTCAAACAATTTAAGCGGAGAGATTCCAAGGGAATTGGGAAACCTGTCAATGCTGTTAGAACTTGATCTAAGCAGCAACTCGATCATGGGAAATGTCCCGATTGAGATTGGACTTTTATCCCATCTGGCACATCTGAACTTGGCCTCAAACAATTTGCGCGGATCGATACCGGTGCAGCTAGGCTCATGCAAAAGCTTGTTGAGCTTGAACTTGAGTAGCAATAGATTTCGAAGAAGCATTCCTGCTGAGATAGGCAACACACAAGTCCTCGAGGTTCTTGATCTGAGCGATAATATTTTGTCAGGAAATATACCAGGAGAGCTTGCAATACTGAGAAACTTGCAAGTTCTAAATGTCTCCCACAATAGCTTGTCTGGTTCGATCCCACAGTCTTTTGGTGATATGTTGGCTTTGACTTCTATTGATGTATCCTACAATGACCTGGAAGGTCCTCTCCCTAATGTCAAGGCTTTCAATGAAGCTCCATTTGAGGCATTTCAGCATAACAAAGGGCTCTGTGGAAACGTTGCTGGTTTATCGAAATGTAATTCCACCGAGAGCGAGAAGCACAATCGACACGTTGGAGTTAGGATTACCATTATCCTCATTCTTTCGTTCTTGGGATTTCTCCTTCTCTCTTGCACCTTGATCATTCTAATAATCATCAATAATCTTCGAAGAAGGATTATCAAGAGAGAGGATAATGAAGGGGAAAAGGATTTAGATTTCATGAGTATTTTGAGTTATGATGGCAAAGTTTTCTATGATCGAATTGTTGAGGCCACGGAAGGATTTAACTCCAAGTACTATGTGGGTGAAGGAGCATATGGAATTGTTTATAAAGCCGAGATATCAGAAGGTCAAATGTTCGCTATCAAACAAACATTATCATCCCAGGAAGATACTGAGATTGCTGATTTGGTGCCATTTGAAAGGGAAATTCAAGCCTTGTCAAATATACGCCATCGCAACATCGTGAAATTTTATGGCTTCTGCTCTCATGCCCCACATTGTTTTTTGGTGTATGAGTACTTGGAAAGAGGAAGCTTGAGAACAACTTTGAACGATGATCAAAGATCAATAGAATTTGGATGGGACAAGAGGATAAATGTGGTCCGAGGAGTTGCAGATGCATTATCTTATATGCATCACGAATGTTGTCCTCCATTGATTCATCGAGACTTGACCAGTAACAACATTCTATTGGATTGTGATTATGAGGCTCATGTTTCCGATTTTGGCACCGCAAGACTATTGAGACCGGATTCATCAAATTGGACGGCTATTGCTGGTACCATCGGGTATATTGCTCCAGGTACTTTACAATTTTTTGCTCAATTTCTATGGCATTCGGCGTCATGCTTCTATAATAAACTTTTACTAGTTTAGTGTTGTTCATTATTAATTTAATCGTCTTATAGAAATTTGTTATACTTATCTAGATTTTTCAACTTCAATATTGATGTGGAGCTTTTAGATTTTCCTCATATGTAAGAATTCACAAATGAGGAAAACATCATAATCAATCCATATCGAGGATATTAAGTTCGTTTCACCTAGAAGATGTCCGTATTGTAAGCGTCGAACAAAAGTTTTTTTGAACTTTGCCAAAGATTAAACTCCTATACTCAAATCGGTGTTGTATCTATAGATTAAGCAAATATCTGTACTTGCAATCGTGACACGTCCTTGTCATGGGAAGTAATGTTACCAACTTGAATACAACTTATGATCGAGATTGAAAAAACAGTGGATTCTCCGCTTGCAGAGATGGCTTACTCTTCAATTCCCACCGAAAAGTGTGATGTGTATAGCTTTGGAGTCGTCGCATTAGAGACTATCATGGGAAAGCATCCAAGAGATCATGTTTCTCGAGAATGTTCATCGTCCGCTCAAACTCAGTCGATTATGTTGAAGGATGTGTTGGATCAACGTCTCTCACCTTCTAGACTTGGCCTTCGAGATGTACAAGATGCGGTCTTGATCGCAAAGCTTGCATTCGAGTGCTTGCAAGCCAATCCGAGGCTTCGACCTACCATGGGACAAGTCTCACGTGAGCTTCACTGCCAAGTACCCCTGGATATGCCACTCTCTGCCGTCAGCTTAGAGCAACTTCGCAATCCCAATGTAAACAAGTTAGGAGCATTTCAGGAGATGGTAAGATTTGAAGTTTTCATGTGTTATTGTGTCTAATTTTCAATTATAATGGCAATCGTCTTTTGAATATGTTTGAGTTCTCACAAATCCCAACTTGTGATTTTCTCTTTTCACTGCAGAGCTAGGAGCGACATTTACCGTTGAAGTCGTGACACCAAAAATAATTATGGGAAGATTTTTTTCTTCCTTTCTTTCCTTCATTTTCCTTTATGGCACTCTTAAGTAAATTAGCTAAGGCCCTCCCTTTTCATCCTTTTGCGCTACTTTTTTTTTCCCTCGTTGCTGTTTCCTTTTTCCTTTCATTTTAATATAAAGACAATTCTTGTGTATTACATGATTCTGTAGTTTATATGTTTGTGGTCGTTGCTCATCTTCTTAATAATTTGCGATCAAATACAAATATAAGTAAGCCATTTTATTTTCTTCTTGATTCTACCTACTGAATTGAAAAAGAAAAAGGTTACAATCATTTAACTTAATACACGTAAAGACAAATGAGCCAAAAATATTTTCAAGAGATGGCAAGTTCTAATCTCTACATCTTAGGCACGCTCTTCTATTTTTCCCATTTTTCTTAGGAAATAAAATTTATTTCTATTTTTCCTAATTCAGATGTATCTGGATTGTGTTGTTTTCTTGTAGTTGTGATATATTATGGTTGTGTTTTCACATGAAAGAACGATGGGTAAGAGCAAGTGAAGGGGCATTAATGGAACTTCACGTTCAATAATCTCCTCACCAGCCAATCAACATCAAACCCGACCTTCACCGAGCCAACGTCCTCGACATGTGATCTTAATGATCGCTTTAATTGAACCCAGTTAAGCCGTGTGGATTATTGCATTAACTCTTTGATCCCAAAAAAACAAAAATAAAAGAAAATGAGAAAATGAATTTTCTCTGGCCAGGCTCGTTCCATTTTCCCCGTCAGTTCTTTACTTCCGGGAAAGCTCGTGAATTTTCCGTCGTCGCAAGTTTCCTCGTCGAACTCTCTCTCTCTCTCGTCTCGACAGCGACAAAGAAAACGAGCAAATCCATTTCTCAATCCCGTCGCTTTCGTTCGTTTGCTAAAGAGAAGCTTCTAGAGCGAGGAACCCTGAATTGGACGAGAGCGACAGAGGTGTAGAATCGTATTCGACTTAGAGAGAGAGAGAGAGAGAGAGAGAGAGAGAGAGATGGAGCCTGATGCGGAGACGTTAACGGCGGCGGCGAGGCAAGCGGAGAGGTTGAGGAAGGACGGGAACGAGTGTTACCGGAGGAGTCGTTTCGGAGCTGCCATTGATGCTTACACCGAGGTGCCAAGCTCATCTCGATTCAATTTTTTGGCATTTTCCGAATGAGATCTCTTGTTCGGTCTTTTTGTTTCCGTCAACCTGTGTTTTAGGGTTCGCATATGTTCGACCTTTACATCTTTGCTTTGGTTGAGACTTTCAGTTGATCGCTGATTTTCTTTCTTTCCTTCCCTGTTACTTATGATCGGTGCTGTTTGCTGAATACGAAGGCCATAACCCTATGCCTGACCGTCCCTGTGTACTGGACGAATCGTGCCCTTTGCCATCGCAAGCGGAAGTATGTACGGGTTCTAACTCTCTCTTTCTCTTCCAGTTATCTCTGCTAAATTCTGCTGGCAGTTGATTTTCTTGCCTTTGACCGAGATACAAGCTTTGAATCGTTTGCCTTTTTTTTTTTTTTGCAGTGATTGGCAGAAAGTGGAGGAGGATAGCAGAAAAGCTCTTCTGCTCGAACATGATTCTGTCAAGGTTTGCTAGTGGGAGTTATCCCTTCCTGCATTTTACTTTGGGGAAAATGATGTACTAGTGTTATCTGCAAAATTGTCGTGCATTGTTTCTTGTTATTGTTTGTTGGTTTGGTTCTCATTTTGCAACAGTTTTATATGGAATAGAAAGGACATTTTTGCGATCAGCTTGACTATAATCGAAAAAGACAGGATTGCTCCTGATCCAGGCCATAGCAGAAAAGGAGCATGGTATAGTGTTTTCTACAAGATAATGCAAGCTAATTGGCTGCTTAATTTGTGTTTTACATGGACTTGATTGATGGCTTTTCTGCTGGTGGAATGGGAATTAGAGTATAAATATCCA
Source organism: Rhodomyrtus psidioides (assembly GCA_021437785.1). NCBI lineage: Eukaryota > Viridiplantae > Streptophyta > Magnoliopsida > Myrtales > Myrtaceae > Rhodomyrtus > Rhodomyrtus psidioides. The sequence goes on along the minus strand of JAILYB010000015.1, from coordinate 1,593,101 downwards.
TTGAGGAAGACTGAAAGTTGGATCCCCTTCCGCTGGTTCCGAAGAGTGACCATGAATTGGTTTGAGGTTTCATTGTCATCAAACCACTTGGTCACATGCATTGTTGTGAGAAATGTGGGATCAGGTTGATGGGGTTTAACCAGTCAAATTGGGGCATTTAGAGGTACAGATTTTTTCTTTCTTTAGGTTGGGGTGGGGGGCTAGATCTCACGAGTTCAGCATGGTTTTCTATAAAAGGCAACTGTAATGAGTGGGCGTAATATGTGAAATCCAGATTTTTCTTTTCTTAGGCTGCATTTAGAAGTGCAGTTTTTCCTTTTTAGGTTGGGGTGCGGTCATACCAACACTAATGCACCGGATCCCATCAGAACTCCGAAGTCAAGCGTGCTTGGGCGAGAGTAGTACTAAGATGGATGACCTCCTGGGAAGTCCTCGTGTTGCACCCCTCATTTTAGCCGATCCCAACTAGTTTGAGATAAAGGTATTGTTGATGATGATGAGGTTGGGGTGGGGGGCCAGCTCTAACAGGTTCAACACGAAGCAACCGTTATGAATGGGCATAGTCTGTGAAGTCCCTAGACATAGCATGCATAGAAGTTCCCACTAACCCATGAACCGTTTCTAGTGTTAATAGAGTGGAGAAAAACATTTATAGCTTGACCTATCGATGTAAGTAAAGAAGTCAACCATTATGACGCGACTCGAACTTTTGACACATGGCTCTTGCACACCTTCTATTGTTAAGCCAAGTGTTCCCATCAACGTTATTGTTGAAAATGCATATATATCTCGACCAATGTTGAACTAAAAATGCAACTTGTCAAAGTGGTTCACACCGGTCTAACTTTGAAGTATTTCTCTTATCTAGGGAGAAACATGCTCAAAAGGCTTAGCAGTTCTCACCAGTCCTGCAATTAGATTATCTTCGGCTGTAGTTTCTTCTCTCTCTCTCTCTCTCTCTCTCTCTCTCTCTCTCTCTCTACCGGATTTGTTATTTAATTGGAGAAAGGGTTTGGCTACCATAAAAGAGATGAAGTTGTTTCGTCACCATGATAGGTGTATATTAACAAAAAGACGGGGATCACCTGCCTCTGATGTTGCAGCATCATGCAATATCATTGGTGACACATTACTGCCGCTATGTTCTATTTTGCTGTTATTACCAACGTGTCAATTTTGTTTCCACACGGAGTAGTTCTCTTTGGCGGAGAAATTTGCTTCAGTTAGCTAAAGATACGCTATATCTGGGAATCGTTAGTCTAGAGAGGGACATGGTTTAAAGTGTTTGGGACCATTAAGTTGTGTATTCGTGCTGTTTGCTACAATTTCTTACACGGAATAAAGCACACAGATTGGCCATGAGGCCTTTGCCTTAGTGCCATCTCCCTTCTTGGGAAGGAGAGAGATCAAGAATTCGAACCCCAAGGTCCAGGACCTTAGGGAGAGGTGAGGAAAAAGTACTAAATATGAGAACCATTGAACTATTGTTTTGCGTAGCTACAAAAAAGTGCGTACAAATTAATAAGGGATTATATAATTAGATATTCGATGCTTCGTACCTATCGGAAATGTTATTGTTGCCTGGTTGGCAACTTCATGCTTTATCGGGTATTGGTATCGTTATATTTCATGTGGAAAATTTTGGAAGTTTTCGGCCTTGTTTTATATGTATATAGTTTGAGCTCTTTGGAGTGTGATTGGAATGACAATGTAAGGTCAGTTCCATTTGTGGTAACAAATATGAGTTGGATTGTTGTCTCTTCCGTTGTTTTTATTGATGGTGATCCTTTGATATTATAATGATACGAAAGATGTCAGTTTTCAATTACAAATTAAGGGCTCCACTGTCCACGTTGATATCTTGTAGAGTTTGAGTTTCCCTAAAGGTCGGGCAAACTTCCCCGCTTATTTTGATGGGATAAATCGACTGTGGGGGGCTCTCAACAAGTACTCTCAAAGGAACTTTGTTCACACAAGGAAGAGGAGACGGAAGGTGGCTTTTCAATATACTGTATTCACAATCGATTCACCCATGCTGAAATGGTTACAAGACTCACCTATTTATAGGCTTAAAACATGACTCTTGAGTCTCTCTAGGAAAGTGAAGAGACTAAAACAACAATTACATCGGAATACTAAAGACTAAAACAACAATTACATCGGAATACTAAAAGATGATAGACTCAACTAATTATGTCTACTAAAACAATAATTACATCGGAATACTAATTATGCCATGGGAGTCATAATTACATCGGAATACTAATTATGCCATGGGAGTCGAACGGTCACTGATAACACTTAATGAATTTGACTTAATTCCCAACAAAACTCCACCTTAAGCCAAATTCTCTTCCGTCGATCATTCCAAGTAAACTTCTGAATTTCCGAAACACTTCGATCTTGAGAGGTTTCGTAAAAATATCTGCGACTTGATCACCGGTCTTCACGTGCACAACTTCGATTTGTTTGTCGCTAACTTGTTCTCGAATAAAATGATATCGAACATCGATATGCTTGCTCCTCTCATGAAAAACTGGATTCTTCGCCAAAGCAATGGCAGAAACATTATCAACAAAAATCTCCGTTGCATCCTTTTGCTCCATATGGATTTCGTTGAGCAACTTTCTCAACCATATCGCATGACAAACACACGATGATGCAGCAACATACTCCGCTTCACATGTCGACAGAGTAACACTATATTGCTTCTTTGATGACCATGTAAAAGCAGTTTCACCCAGATAAAATACAAAGCCCGTAGTGCTTTTTCGATCATCGACATCTCCCCCATAGTCACTATATGAATAACCTCTGAGTTGAAATAGTTCAGATTGATAATAATACAAGCCAAGAGAGATAGTACCTTTGATGTACCGAAGTATCCTCTTTGCTGCCTTAAGATGAGATGTCTTCGGATTCTCCATATATCGACTCACAATTCCGACACTGTACATGATATCTGGTCTGGTACAGGTCAAATACCTTAAGCTTCCAATCAAGCTTCTAAAATATGTTGAATCAACATCGACACCTTCATCGAACTTCGACAGTTTTGCACCACAATCCATCGGAGTATTAACCGAAGTGCAATTCTTCATGTTGAATTTCTCAAGGATATTTTCAGCATATCTTTTTTGGGAAATAAAAATCCCATCTTCATTTTGCTTCACTTCGATACCCAGAAAATAACTCATCAAACCATTATCTGTCATTTCAAATTCTTTCACCATCGATGCTTTAAAAGTGTCAATCAATCCAGAATTATTTCCTGTGAAGACAAGATCATCAACGTATAAACATGCCAATAAAACATCACCTTTCTCATGCTTCCAGTAGAGAGCATGTTCGTACGGACATTGTACGAAGCCATTTGCCTTGAAATAAGCATCGATTCTGGAGTTCCAAGCTCTTGGAGCTTGCTTAAGCCCATACAAAGCTTTCTTCAATCTCAGCACTTTGTCTTCATGACCTTTCACAACAAACCCAGTGGGTTGTTCGACATAAATTTCTTCTTCAAGAACGCCATTCAGGAATGCCGATTTGACATCCATTTGATAGATTGGCCACCGATTTTGAGCTGCAATGGAAATCATTAGTCTGATGGTTTCCATTTGGATGACAGGTGCAAATACCTCGTCATAGTCGATCCCAGCTTTCTGTTTGTAGCCCTTTGCGACAAGTCTGGCCTTATAACGAGTGATTTCTCCTTTCTCGTTCTTCTTGGCCTTGTATACCCATTTGACACCGATCGCCTTTTTGTCCTTCGGAAGATCAGCGAGTTGCCACGTTTTATTCTTTTCGATGGCTTCTATCTCTTCATCCATGGCTTTCCTCCATTTTTCTTCTTTGGCAGCTTCATCGAAAATAAGTGGTTCACAATCTGCAAGAAGACATATAAGGTGAAGCTCATCGGTAGCTTCATAAATTTCAGAAAGTCTTCTTGATCTCGGTGCTAGCGATTCTTCGACAGTATTTGAAGTTGAAGCTGACGATGATGGAGAGAACATCGGAGAAGGTGAATGAGCTTCAATCTTCATTTCGACAGAATCATCACGAACGGTTTCGACAAATTTATCATGACTGGTTTTGACAAGTTGTCGATTTTCCTCCCACAAACTTTCTTCATCAAATTTCACATCTCTGCTTACATATACTTTCAAAGTGTCAGGATCAAACAATTTGTAAGCTTTTGATGAGGAATCATACCCGATGAATATGAGCTTTTTACTCTTGTCTTCCAACTTCGATCTTTTCTGGTCGGGTACGTGAGCATACGCAACACTCCCAAAAATTCTTAAATGAGAAACCGTAGGTTTTCTCCCGCTCCATGCTTCTTCTGGGGTAACACCATCGAGTCCTTGCATGGGACATCGATTCTGCAGATAAACTGCACATCTGACAGCTTCGCCCCAAAGCTCCTTTGACAAATATTTGCTTTTCAACATACTGCGAACCATGTCGAGAATGGTTCTGTTCCTTCGCTCAGCCACACCATTTTGTTGTGGGGAATACGGCGCCGTTAAGAAACGTCGAATGCCATGGTAATCACAGAATTGATTAAATTCTCCAGAAGTAAATTCTCCTCCACGATCAGTTCTTAAAGACTTGATAAAATAACCACTCTCCTTTTCAACCATTTTCTTGAAGTGCTTAAACGTATCAAACACCTCTGATTTTTCTTTCAAGAAAAACACCCAAGTCTTTCGAGTAAAATCATCAATAAACGTAACAAAGTAGCGATGATTACCGTACGACTGAGGAGTGATCGGACCACATACATCAGAATGAATCAACTCCAGTGGCTTCTTCGCTCGATAAGTCGACTCCTTCGGAAAACTTGCTCGAGAATGCTTGCCAATTACACATCCTTCACATAATTGATCGGGGTGATCAATATGCGGTAAGCCATACACCATCTTCTTGCGAGAAAGCGTATTGAGTCCGCCAAAATTGAGATGACCGAACCTCAAATGCCATAGCCACGAAGGATTGTCTACACATGCTTGAAGGCATGTAGACATATCATCTTTGATGTTCAGAGTGAACATCCTATTCTTTGACATCTTCACATTCGCAATCAACTTATTATTGCAATCTCTCAACATAAGACATAGATTTTTCATCTGGACAGTAAATCCTTTCTCAAGAAGCTGTCCTAAACTCAAAATATTGCTCGACATCTTCGGCACATAATACACGTTAGTAATAAACTGACGTGTTCTGTTCTTCAGACGTATTAAAATCGTACCTTTCCCTTCGACAAGAATTTGAGAATTATCACCGAACGAGACTTTTCCTTTTACTGTCTCATCCATTTCAACGAACATCTCCTTTCGGCCGCACATGTGGTTACTTGCTCCAGTGTCCAAGTACCACGTATCATTCTTTTCATCAGCATTTTCTTTAAATGCCAGCATAAGAACTTGATCACCATCATTCACCAGGTTCGCCTTTTCATCTGCCACCGCACTTTCTTTCTGCCAACACTCATAAGCATAATGGCCACATTTATTACAATGATAACATCGAACCTTTGATTTATCATACCGGCTATTTGTGTTTCTTCCTCTTCCACGTGTACTTCTTTGATTATGAAAGCACTCATTGCTTCGGGCGAAATCTCCTCCGCTTCGTCCACGACCTCTTCCTTGGAAACGGCCTCTACCGCGTCCTCGGTCACGATCTTGATTGACCCATCGAGTTTGCATAGGGTCACTTCTTTGGCCTTTGTCATCTCGGATATTCAATCGAGATTGGAGTACTTCCTCCACCGGTTCAGACTTGTTTCTTTTCAGTCTTTCTTCATGGGCTTGCAACGAACCCATGAGCTCATCGACCGTCATAGAATCGACATCTTTCGATTCCTCGATAGCGACGACGATGTGGTCGAACTTCTTATCCAACGACCGCAGGATTTTTTCGACAACACGAACATCAGGAACATCTTCGCCATTCCTTTTCATCTGATTCACAATAGCTAAAACTCTTGTGAAATAATCAGAAATCGACTCAGATTCTTTCATACGGATTACCTCGAACTCGCCTCTCAAAGTTTGAAGGCGGATCTTCTTTACTTTCTCAACACCTTGGTGCGTGGTTTGAAGAATCTCCCATGCCTCCTTGGATGTAGTAGCATTCGAGACTTTCTCGAACATAGAATCATCTAAGGCTTGAAAGATGATTGACAACCCGAGTTGATCTTTCGAACGAGTCTTCTCCAACGCATTCCTCTGAGCCTGAGTCAACGCGACATCTTCATCTGGCTCATCATAGCCATTGTTGACAAGATCCCACACACTATGGGCGCCGAGTATGGCTTTCATTCTGGAAGCCCACTTGCCATAGTTTTCTTTGGTGAGGATTGGATACTGAAAAGGAAGGTTGCTTGTTGACGCCATAATCACGAAACCGTGAAGCTCTGATACCAATTTGATGGGATAAATCGACTGTGGGGCTCTCAACAAGCACTCTCAAAGGAACTTTGTTCACACAAGGAAGAGGAGACGGAAGGTGGCTTTTCAATATACTGTATTCACAATCGATTCACCCATGCTGAAATGGTTACAAGACTCACCTATTTATAGGCTTAAAACATGACTCTTGAGTCTCTCTAGGAAAGTGAAGAGACTAAAACAACAATTACATCGGAATACTAAAAGATGATAGACTCAACTAATTATGTCTACTAAAACAATAATTACATCGGAATACTAATTATGCCATGGGAGTCATAATTACATCGGAATACTAATTATGTCATGGGAGTCGAACGGTCACTGATAACACTTAATGAATTTGACTTAATTCCCAACATATTTTGCACTAGTTAAATGTTGAGGAAGATGGTCATAATGATGATGATGATAATCACGAGAGAGAGAGAATGAATTTGCGATGGGTCATCGTTGGATTTAAGAAATCATTTATACTTGCAATTGCTGATATATACGAAAGACAGATACTTGTTTGTTTGTATAAACATGCTTATGCAGATTCATTTCTAGTTATCATACACCTGCATAAAAGATAACAGAGGTTTTATTTTCATTCCAACATAGCCAAGAACCATCAGATTTCACAAAGGACTCCAGTGCAGTGACTCCATATACCACTTCTGCTGCATATACCACTTCTGCCTTTGAACTACAACCATGGAGTCTCAGAAAACTTCTATAGTAGATGTCACTGAGCCCATTCTCAGGTAGAATAAGGAGAGGAGAATCGGCCGAGGACAGAGCATATTCGCGCAGCCGATTGTAGAAAGACTCCACCCGTTGCTCCCGCACCATAATTTCTTCAAATTGAAGACGGCGAATTTCCTCTCGCGGAACGAGCGGAACCTCCCAAATCCGACTTGAGCAAACAGGGTGGCGGGGACTTTCAAAAGAGGAAAAGTGAGAAACCCTAGAGCGCCAGACAGATCCAGCTCGTGCCTCGACTACAGAGCCTCAGTTGGACAATCAGAGCTCATGGCGATGCGAACTAAGAAAGGAGAGATAGCGAGTGAGAGGGAGACAACCTCGAGAAAGAGCCCGGGGATTGAACGTCGAAGCTTCTGTACATCACCGGAGCGACCAGCCAGCAGAGAAGCTTGCGCCAGATGAAGACGTGAGATAGAGGGGTCCGGTTCGTTGGCGCGTGAGGGGCACGAGGGGTTTGGTGACGGCGGGAGGTTGCGTACGGCGTGTGGGAGGGGGTCGAACTCGAAGTGGAAGTAGAGGAGGAGCAACCAGAAAGCAAAGAAGGAAGAGAGGAAGGGCGCAGGATGGAGGAATTATATGAGAGACTGAAACAGTACCGGCCCATTCAGAAACAGTACCAGTACTCTATAAAAACAGTATCGGATCCGGCCCGAAAATTTCTCAATTTTTCAAGCCGGGCCGGCACGGGCCCATTTGACAGCCCTAATCACTCCCACTTAGTGTCCCCCACCGCGCACGCTAAAATCGATAGATGACTTCAGGAAAATATTAAGGAAGGGAGATACGTTCTGGGAAAGATAATAATCTCATTATCATGTCAACTACGTATATTAATATAAAGGATACGATTTCGCTTCACTTTTTTTTTTTTAACTTCCATGTGTTTTTTTATTATAAGCTAAAATTAAAAAAAAAAACAAAGTATACAAGCTAATTATGCATTTATTCGCATGAACGCACCACATATCCGCGTGATGCTTGTCGATCACAAGTCTACGTCTGACATGTACGTACCGCATATTCGTATGATATGCTTGTTATTCAAAAGTCCACGTCAGACATGAACGCACCACATATTCTCATGATATGCTTGTTATTCAAAAGTCCACATCGAACATGTTCGCGTCACATATTCGCTTGATATGCTTGTCAGGTCAAAAATCCACAACTAACATGAATGCACCACATATCTGGGTGATTTACTTGTCAATTAGATATGTTTCGTTAGAATCTTCATTGTGTGGGCCTTCTTATAATTTTATTTTTTTTAATTTTAGCTTACAATAAAAATACATAAAAATTAAAAAAAAAATAATAATGTGAAGTCACACCAGATCAACAAGTAATCCTTTTTTAGTAAACAATATTTATGATAAATAGTTGATCGTTGTCGCGACCCTCTTGAGGTTGTCGGGCTCTCGAGGGCTAATGGGCCGTCCTGTCTGGTCGGACGCGGGCCTCTCCCAAGGCCCATTACCCAAATCGCAACGGAGGTATGCGTGATCGACTTTCAGTGTGGTCTAGTGACATGTGCTAAGTGTGCATGCCATGGAGTCGCCACCAATCATTTTTTTAGGGTATGATTGGACCACCCAATCGAATAGTTGGGAGTTTCTATTCAATTCTGCGAGAACCAGAGAAATGGTTTCGGGGACTTAGTTACACCAACTGTCAGAGTTGACGCCCTTTCGGTACCTAAGTTGACTGAATTTTCTAGCCTGAGATTCATGCGGATGAGTAAGGTATGAACCCTAAATCTAGAAATTCATGTAGATAAGAGTGATTATCCTAGCAATCACAATCAGTAATAAAATGCCCAACTCAAGGAATCTAGATATGCAAATAAATCACATGGCATTTCTAGTAAGGTCCTATTTATCAATCACAGCTCAAGAATGATTTAGCTGTCCTAGTCATTCTACACACGATCTAACCTAATAAAAGCATTAGAAAGCATCGAAGGAGTTCGAGAGTACTCACATGGGGTTCGCCGTGCCCTGGTTTGGTCTTGGACGAGCTATCGAGCTCATGCCGACCCGATTATATTTGGGGATCCACTTGGCGTTTTACACCATGAAATCATGTGAAATAAAAACGAAAATATTCAGCAAGGGGCATTTATTGTAGATGGTGGTCAATCTAATTGGACGTCAAGACTAAAAAAGATGTAGAAATTTACAAATTAAAATACTCGAATGACATTTTTTTGCCAAATTCAACTCTATGCGTCGTGAAGAAACACATGCAATTGAACTTGAATTTTGACTATTTATGAGTTCAAAATGTAAAAGAAATTAAAATAAAAATATTGACTATTTTTCTATATTTTTACGACATCGAACGCTATTTTTCTTCATTTTTCATGTATTTTTCTATTTTTGGAAAATATTAAAAAATATTTAAAAATATGAAAAATTATTTTTTTTTATCAAAAATGGTTCCTTTAGCTTGGTCAAGGCTACCAAAGATGATTTTTTTATTTTTTTAACTTTTTATAGATTTTTTATGAATTTTTTAAAAATAAACTATGAAAGACTGATCAAAAATCAGGTGTCAACAATCGTCCCACCGTCTGACTGATTGGGTGGGACAGTCAGCTTAGCCAATTCCTAATATAAATAAGAATAAAAGGGAAGTATCAAATTTCATCTATAAACTTTCTACAATAACAAATAAACTCTTCTCTTCATAAAACACACATAATTGGCACATTTATAAATATTTGAACTTACCAGGAACAGAAACTTAGTTAGTAATATCGATAAACTTGCCTCAACTGGAAGGCGTGACGAAGATGAGAAAACTCACGAATCGATCTAAATAACTTGTAGACAGAACTTTGAGCTGTTCGCTAAACTCTTGCTCCAGTATTGGAGGAGGCCTAGGTTCCCCTTGAAGTATCCTATTCATATTCTTGTTGCTGCTTCTTTTTCTCTTCAAGATAGGGAAGTGTAAAAGTTACACTGCAAGAACAAAATTCAAGCTCTCGTCACGGACCAATCCCTCGAATCTCTATCACAAGCACGTCATAGAACCATTGCGCCGGAATTGACAATGGAAAAATTATGCACAATCAAAATCCGGTCAATTTCTACGAAATATTATCTTAAAATAGAAGATTGCCACCACCACTGGGAAAATATAGAAGACTCAGAACCTTGACTCCACATGCTGTACATTCCCTTTTGGACGCCCCACTCATCTACAAAAAAATCCGAGTGTCGATTTGAGCCATTATAGCCACACTCGGTCAGGATCACCATTTGCCGCAAAATTGATTGGTTAGGATCAGCATTTTCTATAAATATGGTCGAAATATCAGTTTGAATGAAGACTTGAAAAAGTAAGTCAAGCACGACCAACGATTGAAACTTTTATGGTTCTACGTTATTCACTCAGCTCACGCTAAACTGATTGATTTTCCATCTTGTTAACGTTATGTAGACCTGAACCATCTCCCACCTCCCGAAACTCCAACCATCACCCAGCCCCAAATCATGGTTTCTACCTTTTGGCTGTCCGCCCAGTCTCATTTAGCTGTCTTCCTATTCTTCTTCTTCTTGCTCTTCAAGGTTGGCACCACTTCATTTCATGTTGCAGGCGTTTCTGCTTCCTCTACTTCTTTCTCCGCTATTAATGCGACTGAGAATAAGGATGAAGCAGAGGCTCTCCTAAATTGGAAATACACTCTTGACAACCATAGCCAATCTCTCCTCTCTTCATGGCACGGCAACAACCCTTGCCGCTTTACCGGTGTCGCTTGCGATGACCATAGAGCCATCGCCCATGTAAATCTTTCTAGTCTCGATTTGGAAGGAACTCTAGACAGCCTCGACTTCTCTCGTTTAACCAATGTTGTCATCTTTGACCTTGCCAACAACTCGATCTATGGCTCCATTCCCTCGAGTATCGGTAACCTTTCCAAACTCAACTTTCTAAATCTTTGCATCAATAACCTTTCTGGTCCCATTCCAAGAGAGATTACTGACTTGAGAAATTTGACATATCTTTTCTTATGGAAAAATAGACTTTCGGGATCCATACCTTCAGAAATCGGGAGGCTCACTTCTCTTATCCAATTTGGTCTATCAATAAACGAACTCACCGGCTCAATTCCTAGTTTCATAGGAAACTTGACAAGTTTATCTGTTCTTCACCTCTTTCAAAATGGACTTTCAGGACCGATACCTTCATAAATTGGAAGCCTGGTGTTGACACCTGATTTTTGACTATCTTTTATTTCAGTTTTTATTTCTAAAATTAATTAAAAATATCAAAAAAGGTCAAAAAATTACAAAATCAACTTTGGAAGCCTTAGCCTAGCCTTAGGAGCCAATTTTGAACAAAAAATATTTTTTGTATTTTTTAATATTTTTTGGAATTTATTTAATTATAAAAATACCCAAAAAATTAGAAAAAATACCATTCGTGGTCAGAAAAATACAAAAAAATATTCATTAATTTTATTTTAATTTCCCAAACATAAACCCGAACCGAAGTCTTTTAATTTATTTTAATTTTATTTTCCTTTTCGAGTCTTTTAATTTTGAATTCTCACTTTTTATAAGTTATGACATTGGATTCTAAAGTATTGAAGTGCAATTGGGTCAATTTGCCCTCCAATTTGATCAATTTTAACCAAAAGGGCTTAATTGCACAAATTTTTATTCAATTTAGTCCCCGGTTTTGCAATTTTCGAAATTAAAATTCACACGGGCACACCCATCCAAATTAAGCACTTCTACCCTATATTTTTCATCATTAGGAATCCATTGGTGGCCTCAATTCGGGCTAATTCGGTCTTTTGGACATTCGATTTGGCAAAATTCATTTTCGGATCCTAGGGACAATTTGGGGTTTTCATTAAATTTCAATCAATTGATTCACGAAAATACCTATATTTGATAGAAAACATGTCAAGGAATCCGATTTTGCCATAAATTTCATGAAAATAGGTCAATTTGGGACCCTATTAGGGAAAATTGTTCGAACCGGGTCGGTCGGGTCAGACCCGACCCGAACCGGTCCGACCAGGTCTGCAACTTAGTTGCAGACCCGTGGGCAGAACGTGCAAAAAAAAAAAACAGGGGAAGATGGGGCGTCGAATTTTCAAAGGAAAAGGGGGCGGTCGAACGTGGGAGACATGGACAGGAAGCATATTCGGTTGTTGCAGAGGCGTGGGCACGAAAAGCCGGTCGGCCATGGATGAAAATGGGGGGGGGGGGTGCTCGGGTTTAAAAAACAGGGGAGCCGAGAGAGAGAGGGGACTTTTGGGCGAAAAACCTAGGAAGAACGGGCGTCCTCGACCTTCAAGATGCTACACTAAGCTTCGCCGCAACCTCAACCGCCGTCGACGGGCCGGAGACAGGTCGGTATCTCGCCGGATCTCCATTTTTTTTCATGCACGCCATGTGTTCGATGAAATGCCGATGCTTGTTTCGATTCGGTTTTGCCCCCGGCCGTGCGTGATCCGAATGGCATACGTTCGGTTACGGCCCTAATTTAATCCTAGAACTGCTCTACGGCCCGGCTTGCTATTTATTTCGCATTGAAACGTGCCGGGAATTCATGGCCGGAGTTCCTCGAGGCGCGTCCGAGCCAAGAGCTTGGTCCGGCGCGCACGGTGGATAGCTAGCTCGAAACGAGCTCAGGTAAGCCTCTAGACCCTTCTTGGATGCTATTTGATGGTTTAGAATCGAGCTTTGATAAGAAAAAAAATTTCGGAGAATGCCCCGCCGGAGACGGGTTCGGGGAGGTCCGGTTCGCCGGTTTTTGGCGTGTTCATGGTTATTATTTGTGTTGTGTGTTGATGCTGGTAGTGTAGAAAGTCGAATGCCGAAAAAAGGAACGAAAAACACCAAGTTTGGGGACCGGTTCGCGATTTTCCGGCGAGAACTCCGACAAGTTCGCCGGAATTTATACTGTTCCGGCGTCTTCTCCGGAGGGCCGAGGACCGGTCAACGGTCAACGGACGACGTGGCATGCCACGTAGGCGCTACGTCAGCCGGGTGGGGCCAGTCCGTTTATTTTCAAACAAAACAAAACGGACGGTCCCGATCGCGACACGTGTCGCGATCCAGTAATTTTGGAAAATAATAAATGTTTTTTTGGAAAATAAATTAAAACCGATCCGGCGGACGAGGTTGTGCCAAGTGGCGCACCATGGAACGTCCGATCTAATGTTAGATCGGACGCGCCGAAGCTGGCCACGTGGCACAATCTGGAGCGTCCGATTTGAATGGTTTTCTAAAAAAGGAAAATAAATTAATTTTTCATCCAACGGCTATGATTGAGCCACGTGGCTCTCTGTGGGTCGCTCGATCCAGCGAGAGATTGGACGTACGAGATCAGGCCACGTGGCACAATATGAACCGTTAGATCTGGGAATTTTCGGATAATTAAAGAAAATGATTAAAAAATCAAAAAATTGATAAAAAATATAAAAAATACAAAACGGTGTCGTTTTAGACCGGTTCTGACCCCTAGGGTCGAGCCGGGCGCCCGAGAGGCGCGGGCCGGGTCTGACCCGGTCCGGAAAATATTTTTAAATATTAAAAAAATAAAAAAAAATAATAAATAATAAAAAATTCAATAAAAAATGGAAAATCATAAAAAAGTCAAAAAAATTTGGAAAATTCAGAAAAATTCTAAAAAATTCCAGAAAATAGGAAATGGCCATATCCAACTGGCCATGACCTGTTTCAGGTCTTTCGACCCCCCGATCTTTCCAGAAATGACGGTTTTGCCCCTCCGGCAAACCGTCTTCCAAAAAAATTCTAAAAAATTCCAGAAAATAGGAAATGGCCACATTCAACTGGCCATGACTTGTTTCGGGTCTTTCGACCCCCAGTCTTTCCAAAAATGACTGTTTTACCCCTTTGGCAAACCGTCTTCCAAAAAAAAAATTCTAAAAATTCAAGAAAAATCCAAAAAAATGAATCTAGGTACCGAAAGGGCGTTAGTCAAAGTCGATTAGCGTAACCAAATCCCCGGATCCAAAATCTCTAGTTCGCAGAGGTGAATTAGTTCTCCCGCTAGTTCATCTAGGTTTCTAATCGACCTACCTCGAACGATTAGTGGCGACTCCTCATTTGTTCTAATTTTCCTACGTCGCGATTCGGTAGGGCTTGGGAGGGTCCGCATTAGGTTAGTTCTCGATAACTTGCCTGATAATCCGATTCACCCTTAAAAACCGGTCGATTTTTTAAGGTCGCGACACCTGGTCAATCTAACTCTACTGAACCTTGCCAACAATAAATTATTTGGTTCCTTGCCTTCTGAATTCAATATGCTCACACGATTGACTAGTTTGCATCTATATAATAATGAACTAGAGGGGGAACTGCCAGAAAATGTATGCCTCGGGGGATTATTGCAATATTTCACAGTTGGCAATAATCATTTCACGGGTCCCATCCCCACGAGCTTCAAGAATAGTAGCACTTTAATCTGATTGAGGCTACAAGGAAACCAACTTACTGGGAACTTAACAGAAGCTTTCGGAATATATCCACATCTATATTTCATTGACTTGAGCCGCAATCATTTGTATGGCGAACTTTCGTGGAAATGGGAGCATTGTCGTAATTTGACGAGCTTAAGTATATCAAACAACAATATTTCTGGTGAGGTACCCGCAATATTTGGAAGGATGGCTCAATTACAGCTACTGAACCTTTCTTCAAATAGTTTAAATGGAGAGATTCTAGGGGAATTGGGAAGCTTGTCAATGTTATTAGAACTCGATTTCAGCAACAACTCGATCAAAGGAAAAGTGCCGATTGAGATTGGACTTTTACCCCATCTCGCACATTTGAACTTGGCATCAAATAATTTGAGCATATCGATACCGGTGCAGCTAGGCTCATGCAAAAGCTTGTTGAGCTTAAAGTTCAGCATAAACAAATTTTGGAGAAGCATTCCTCCTGATATAGGCAACATAGAAGTCCTCGAGCTACTTGATCTGAGTCATAATATTTTGTCACAAAATATACCAGGAGAGCTTGCAAAACTAAGAAACCTACAAGTGCTAAATATCTCCCATGATAGCCTGTCTGGCTACATCCCACAGTCTTTTGGTGATATGTTGGCATTGACTTCTATTGATGTATCCTACAATGCCCTGGAAGGTCCTCTCCCTAATGTCAAGGCTTTCAATGAGGCTCCATTTGAGGCAATACAACATAACAAAAGGCTATGTGGAAATGTTGTTGGCTTACCGAAATGTAATTCCACCGGAAGCGAGAAGCGCAATCAACACATTGGGGTTAGTATCGCTTTTATCCTCATTCTCTCGTTCTTGGGGTTTCTCCTTCTCTCTTGCACCTTGATCATTCTAGTAGTCATCAATAATCCTCGAAGAAGGATTATCAAGAGAGAGGACAATAAAGAGGCAAAGGATTTGGATTTCAAGCGTATTTGATGGCAAAGTTTTCTATGATCGAATCGTTGAGGCTACGGAAGGATTTGGCTCTAAGTACTATGTGGGTGAAGGAGCATATGGAACTATTTATAAAGTGGTGATATCGGAAGGTCAAACGTTTGCTGCCAAACAAACCTTGTCATCCCATGAAGATAGTGAGATCGCTGATTTGGTACCATTTGAAAGGGAAATTCAAGCCTTGTCAAATATACGCCATCGTAACATCGTGAAATTTTATGGCTTCTGCTCTCATGCGCAACGTTGTTTTTTGGTGTATGAGTACTTGGAAAGAGGAAGCTTGAGAGCAACTTTGAACGATGATCAAAGATCAGTAGAATTTGGATGGGACAAGAGGATAAATGTGGTTCGAGGAGTTGCGGATGCATTGTCCTATATGCATCACGAATGTTCTCCTCCATTGATTCACTTAGACTTGACCAGTAATAACATTCTATTGGATCGTGATTATGGGGCTCATATTTCCGATTTTGGCACTTCAAGACTATTGAGAGAGGATTCATCAAACTGGACGACTATTGCTGGAATCATCGGGTATATTGCTCCAGGTACTTTGCAATTTTTCACTCAATTTGTATGACATTCGATGTCATGATTCTATAATTAACTTTTACTAGTTTAGTGCAGTAAATTAGTAATTCAATCGTGTTATAGAAATTTCTTAAACTTATCTAGAGCTTTCAAGTTCAATATTGATGTGAAGCTTTTAGATTTTCCTCATAAGTAAGAATTGGCAAATGAAGAAAACATCATAATCAATCCATTTCAATTAAGGATATTAAGTTCGTTTTTCCTAGAAGATGCTCCTATTTGAAGTGTCGAACAAAAGTTTTTCAACTTTGCCCAAGCATAATACTCAAATCGGTTGTTGTAACTGTAGATTAAACAAAAATCTATAATAGCAATCGTCACACGTCCTGTCATGGGAAGTGGAGTAGTCAACTTTGAATACAACTTATGATCGAGATTGAAAAAACGGTGGATTCTCTGCTCGCAGAGCTGGTTTGTTTATTCTTCAGTTCCTACCGAAAAGTGCGATGTGTATAGCTTTGGAGTTGTCGCATTAGAGACAATCATGGGAAAGCATCCCGGAGATTATGTTTCTAGAGAATGTTCATCGTCCGCCCAAGCTAAGTTGATGATGTTTAAGGATGTGTTGGATCAATGTCTCTCACCTTCTAGACTTGGCTTTCGAGATGCGCACGACGTGGTCTTGATTGCCAAGCTAGCGTTCAAGTGCTTGCAAGCCAATCCGAGGCTTCGACCTACAATGGGACAAGTCTCACGCAAGCTTCGCTCTCAAGTGCCTTCGGATACGCCACTCTCTGCAATCAGTTTAGAGCAACTTCGCGATTCCAATGAAAAAAATATTGGAGCATTTTCGGAGATGGTAAGATTTGAAATTTTCATGTGTTATCGTGTCTAATATTCAGTTATAATGATGATCGTCTTTTGAATACTTTTTAGCCTGATCCCAACTTGTGATTCTTTTTTTTTTTCATTGCAGAGCTAGGTGCAAGGTCTGGAGTTTGAAGTCGTGACCCCAGAAATAATTACGGGAAGATTTCTGGCAAAATCCCATCTCACCTACTGTTTTTCCATCTTCCTGCGCTTTTGTTCTTTGTTTGTTTTCCCTTTTTCCCGTTTCCTTTGTCCTTTCATTTTAATATAAGACAATTCGTGTGTATTCTATGATTATGTAGTTTATATATTTGTGGTCATTGATTATCTTCTGAATAATTTGCAATCAAATACAAATATAGGTAAACCATCTTATTTTCTTCTTGATTCTACCTACTAATGAAGGGGCAATAATGGAACTTCACCTTCAAAAATCTCCTCCCCAGCCAATCAAAATGCACGTTAACTTAGTTGAAGCCTAGTTGGGCCCAACCAAACCCGACCTTCACCAAGCCAATGTCCTCGACATGTGATCTTAATGATCACTTTAATTGAACTCATTTTTTCTTTTGTCAAAATTGAACTCAGTTAAGCCGTGTGGAATATTAACTCTTTGGTCCAAAAAAAAAAGATCGATTTTTTTTTACTCGCTAAGCTCGTTTCATTTTCCCCGTCAGTTTCTTTCCTTCCGGGAAAGCTCGTGAATCTTCCGTCGTCGCAAGTCTCTCTCTCGTCTCGACAGCGACAAAGAAAACGGGCAAATCCATTTCTCAATCACATCGCTTTCGTTCGTTTCCTAAAGAGAAGCTTCTAGAGCGAGGAACCCTGAATTAGACGAGAGCGACAGAGATGTAGAATCGTATTCGACTTAGAAAGAGATGTCAAGGTTTGCGAATGGGAGTTATCCCTTCCTGCATTTTACTTTGGGGAAAATGATGTACTTGTGTTATCTGCGAAATTGTCATGCATTGTTTCTTGTTATTGTTGGTTGGTTTGGTTCTCATTTTGCAACAGTTTTATATGGAATAGAAAGGACATTTTTGCAATCAGCCTGAATATAATCGAAAAAGCCAGGATTGCTCCACATCCAGGCCATAGCAGAAAAGAAGAGTTTGTATCGTGTTTTCTGCAAGATAATGCAAGCTAATTGGCAGCTTGATTTGTGTTTTCACATGGACTTGGTTGATGGCTTTTCTGGTGGTGGAATAGAAAGGACATTAATGAAGACAGAAAGTTGGATCCCTGCTTCCGCTAGTTCTGAAGAGTGACCATCAATTTGTCTGAGGTTTCATCGTCATCAAACAACTTGGCTACATATTTGTGTACGACGCTCACTTTAATGTCAATTTTTTTTTCACTGGCTCATTAAGTGCCAAATTAGAGAAAAAACGATCATTTAAGTGTCAAGTCGCCACACTAAAGTGGTTATTTTTTTTTAATTTGCACTTAAGTGATCCAAAGAACGATCACTTTAGTGCCAATTCTAGCAAAAAAACAATCACTTTAGTGTCAAGTCGCCGAGTGCCAATTCCAGCGACTTGGCACTTAAATGATAATTTTTTATCCGATTTGATACTTAAGTGAGCCGATTAAAAAAATTGACACTAAAGTGAACATTGTACATAAATATTGACACTCTTGTTGTGCTTCTTCCTTAAAAAAAATTTAAAAAAAAGACTTGATTGTGATTTAGAGCCAGATAACCACCCACGGTGAGTATCACCATTTAAGACTGGGAATATAACTAGTAAGTCGATGAAGACTTGGAAAAGTAAGTCAAGCAGGACCCACGATTGAGACTTTTATGGTTCTGCGCTAATCACTCCCACTCAGTATCCCCCACCGCGCACGCTAAAATCAATAGATGACTTCAGGAAAATATTAAGGAAGGGAGATACGTTCTGGGAAAGATAATAATCTCATTATCATGTCTACTACGTATATTAATATATAGGATCCGGTTTCCCTTCATTTTGTTTTATTTTACTTCTATGCATTTTTTTTATTATAAGCTAAAATTAAAAAAAACAAAGTATACAAGCTAATTATGCATTTATTCGCGTGAACGCACCACATATCCGCGTGATGCTTGTCAATCCAAAGTCTACGTCTGACATGTACGTACCACATATTCGCGTGATATGCTTGTTATTCAAAAGTCCACGTCTGATATGAACGCACCACATATTCTTGTGATATGCTTGTAAGCCAATAGTAAAAGCACCACACATCTGCTTGATATGCTTGTCGGCGAAAAGTTTATGTCTGACGTATAGACATCACATATTCACGAGATATGCTTGTCATCCAAAAGTCCACATCTAACATGAACGCATCACATATTAGCGTGATATACTTGTCAGGTCAAAAGTCCATGTCTAACATGTACACACCACATATCCGCATGATTTGCTAGTCAATTAGATAGTTTCATTAGAATCTTGATTGTATGGGTCCCCTTATAATTTTATTTTTTAATTTTAGCTTACAATAAAAATAATAAAAAATGATAATGTGAAGTCACACCGGATCAAAAAGTGATCCGATTTTAGTAAATTATATTTTTGATAAATAGTTGACCGTCCCACCGTCTGACTGACAGGGTTGGACAGTCAGCTTAGCCGATTCCTAATATAAATGAGAATGAAAGGAAAGTATCAAATTTCATCTACAAACTTTCTACAATAACAAATAAACTCTTCTCTTCATAAAACACTCATAATTGGCACATTTATAAATATTTAGACATTTGTTTTTTTTCGTCGCTAATTTTAGCGACACCGTATTAGCTATGAAATTTTGCTCGTAGCTAAATTCGTCACTAAATTCATTTGGCGACGAATTTCTCCGAAATTTTCGTCTCTAAATCCGTCACGAAATCCTTGTTTTTTTGTAGTGATGCAAGCTGATTGGCTGCATAATTTGTGTTTTACATGGACTTGATTGATGGCTTTTCTGGTGGTGGAATGGGAATTAGAGTATAAACCTCCATTAAGGAAGACTGAAAGTTGGATCCCCTTCCGCTGGTTCTGAAGAGTGACCATGAATCGGTTTGAGGTTTCATCGTCATCAAACTTGGCCACTGGCATTGCCGAGAGAAATGTGGGATCAGGTTGATGGACAAAATGTGACCCTTAACGTAAAGGTACTTTTTTTACGAAAAACTCAATGGATGACTTAAGGAAAATATTTAAGGAAGAGAATTACGTTCTAGAGAAGATAAATGATTCCATTATCATGTAAACTACGAAAATTGATATAAGTAATCTTTCAATTATAATTACGGAAGAAAAGTGTCAAATTTCATCCATAACACAAAAAACAGAGTGTCTTCTCTCTTGAGAAATCCTATCCTGGTCTATCATACCCCTTCCCCTCGCTCTTTATCATATCCTGAATAACTGCCAAACAAAGTATAGGATAAAACATATCATATCCTGAAGACCAAACGCAGCCTTTGACCACCTCACGCTCGAGTCAATTCAAATCGAATTGAATTAACTTCTTGGCAAATAAAAAAAAAAATCTAAAAAATTTAAGTTTTACAACTATGCTCGTTCCATTTTCGCATTAGATTCTTTTCTTTCGCGAAAGCTTCTAGTTTTGCCGTGATTGCAAATTTTCTCATCGACTCTTTTTCTTCTCAATAGTGAGAAAACGAGCAAACCAAATTCTCTTGTTAAAAACAAGTTAATTTTAGAATTATTTGGAGTGGGAATTCATTTACAAAATAACTGTCAATGAATTTGCTTCAACTGAAAGACTTGACCAAGATGAGAAAACTGACGAACCGACCTAAATAACTTGTAACAAGAACTTTGAGCTGTTCACTAAACTCTTGTTCCAGTATTGGAGGAGTCCTAGGTTCCCCTTGAATTAACCTATTCATATTCTTGTTGCTGCTTTGTTTTCTCTCCAAGATAGGGAAGCGAAAAAGAGATCCAAGCACTTTTCACGGACCAATCACTCAGATCTTTATTGCATGCACATCGTAGAACCATTTCGCCAGAATTGACAATGGAAAAATTATGCACCACCAAAATTGGGTCGATTTCTACGAAATATTATCTTGAAATAGAGAATCGATACCACCGCTGGGAAAATGTAGAGGTCTCGGAAACAAGATCCCACGTGTGTATCATGCATATCCCCCTTTCAACACCCCACTCACCATTTTCCACAAATATGATTGACATGTCAATTTGAATGAAGACTTGGAAAAGTAAGTCAAGCAAGACCAACGATTGACCACGGCACATGGGGTGATTCACATTGGGGAAAAGACTTCATCTTCGCCAATAACATGTTTGGTACGTTGAATGGAGAATCTCCTTAAATAGTGAAAAAAAAATGTGAGAGAGATGAAGGCATGTAATTGATGAGAACATTCATCAAATCTATGGTCACAATTTCTGGCGCGGCCGCCGCCGAGACAATCATCCTATTCTACCGTCCTTCTTTGATTATATTTTTATGCATGAGGGCAACTTTTCAGGGGCATCTAACGACCTTTCCATCATAGCTAAAGCTACAGTTGAAGGGCCTCCTCTCCCATGCACGATGTTCACCCAAGACTGTTGATGCAGGAAACAGAGCCGATCGTTGTACAGAGTCTATTCTCGTGTTTCGAACTCAAGATCAAACCTTTCTCATTTAATCGCTCATGGTGCACTTTGCAAATGTAATGCATAACCAGCTCTGATCAGCTATGCGATCTTTTCTACAAGTCAATTCGTGCTTGACTTGCTGATATTGTATTCCGATGAGGGGTTCTCAATCCGAAAAAATCTTTCCATTGGTCCCTCCCACTCTGCCTCCGCGCAATAGCTACAGAGGTTGCACAACATCTGGAGGAATGACCCACCAGTGAGCAGGGGGCAGCGGGTGACCGGCGCCATGACTCGCCACCGCCAGTCGCCGCCTTCGGATGCCGAATTTCGGAGGAAAAAAAAGAAAAGAAAATAGAAAAATCAAAATAAAAAAGTAATTATTAATACGGGTTAGCATGGATTGGGTATGGGTTAGCTTAGAGTATAGATCATTAGATTTGTATTGCATTAAAATGGGGAAAAATTTCAAAAAAGGGCCCGAAGTGGCTTCGTTTTTCAAATAAGGACCCAGAATGAATATCGTTTCAAATAAAGGCCTAAAGTGCTCAAATTATTTCAAAAAAGGGCCCACTCGAAGGGCGTTTTTGTCTTTTAATATTTTTTTACTTTTCTTTTCCGTTTTTCTTTTGTTTCCCTCCCCTCCCCTCCTGTTTATCGTCTCCCCCAGCGTGTCTTCTTCATGGAAATGTCGCCGGTACCAAGTCCAGTTGATTGCAAGGTTGAGATCCGTGGTGAGGCATTTCTCGAGGTGCCCGGACATAAAACGAAGCTATTGAGAAGAAGCCGACGAAGAGGTGCTTACTGCTTCCTTTGCCTATTTTCTTCTCCTCCTTAATTGAAAAAACGAAGCCACTTCGGGCTCTTTTTTCAAATTTTCCCTTAAAATAAGTCAAAATAAATTAAATATAAGTCAGACCATTTTCAATCTGACTTTACCCACCCGTTTGACGCCTTCCCTTTCAACACCCCACTCATCTAAAAAAAGCTGAGTGTCGATTTAGAGCCAGATAACCACCCACGGTCAATATCACCATTTTCCACGATGAAGACTGGGAATATTAAGTCGATGAAGACTTGGAAAAGTAAGTCAAGCAGACCAACGACTGAGACTTTTATGGTTCTGCACTAATCACTCCCACTCACGCCAAAATCGATAGATGACTCGAGGAAAATATTAAGGAAGGGAGACACGTTCTGAGAAAGATAATAATCTCATTATCATGTCAACTACGTATATTAATATAAAGGAAAAAGCTTAGCTGACCGTCCTATCTAGTGAGATGGTTGGACGGTCAACTATCTACCATAAATAGTTTGATGAAATCGGACCGGTGATCCGGTTTCACTTCACCTTTTTTTCTTCTTTTTTTTACTTTTATGTTTTTTTTATTATAAGCTAAAATTTAAATAAAAAAAAGGTATACAAGCTAATTATGCTTCTATTCATGTGAACGCACCACATATCCGCGTGATATGCTTATCGATCGAAAGTCAACGTAACGTACCACATATTCGCGTGATATGCTTGTTATTCAAGAGTCCACGTCTGATATGAACGCACCACATATTCTCGTGACATGCTTGTAAGCCAATAGTCGATGTCTGACATGAAAGCACCACACATCCGCTTGATATGCTTGTTTGACGTATAGGCACCACATATTCACGAGATATGCTTGTCATCCAAAAGTCCACATTGAACATGAACGCACCACACATTCACATGATATACTTGTCAGGTCAAAAGTCCACGTCTAACATGGACATTAAGTTCATTTTACCTAGAAGATGCCAGTATTGTGAGCATCGAGCAAAAGTTTTTGAACTTTGTCAAAGCGTAAACTCCTATATTCAAATCGGTGTTGTATCTACAGATTAAGCAAAAATCTGTACTTGCAATTGTGACACGTCTTGTCATGGGAAGTAATGTTGTCAACTTGAATACAACTTATGATCGAGATTGAAAAAAATAGTGGATTCGCCGCTTGCAGAGCTGGCTTACTCTTCAATTCCTACAGAAAAGTGTGATGTCTATAGCTTTGGAGTCGTCACATTAGAGACTATCATGGGAAAGCATCCAAGAGATCATATTTCTCGAGAATGTTCATCATCCGCTCAAACTCAGTTGATTATGTTGAAGGATGTGTTGGATCAACGTCTTTCACCTTCTAGACTTGGCCCTCGAGATACACAGGATGTGGTCTTGATCACGAAGCTTGCATTCGAGTGCTTGCAAGCCAATCCGAGTGTTCGACCTACCATGGGACAAGTCTCACGTGAGCTTCGCTCTCAACTACCCTTGGATATGCCACTCTCTGCGATCAGCTTAGAGCAACTTCGCGATCCCAATGTAAACAAATTAGGAGCGTTTCAGGAGATGGTAAGATTTGAAGTTTTCATGTGTCATTGTGTCTAATTTTCAATTATAATGGCAATCGCCTTTTGAATATATTCGAGTTCTTACCAATCCCAACTTCTGATTTTCTCTTTTCACTGCAGAGCTAGGTGCGAAGTTTACAGTTGAAGTCGTGACACCAGAAATGATTATGGGAAGATTTTTTCTTCTTTTCTTTCCTTCATTTTCCTTTATGGCGCTCTAAGTAAAGCTAAGGCCCTCCTTTTTCATCTTTTTGCGCTATTGTTTTTTTCCCTCTTTGCTATTTCCTTTTTCCTTTCATTTTAATATAAAGGCAAGCGGAGAGGTTGAGGAAGGACGGGAACGAGTGTTACCGGAGGAGTCGTTTCGGAGCCGCCATTGATGCTTGCACCGAGGTGCCAAACTCGTCGTGATTCAATTTTTTTCACATTTTCGAAATGGGATATCTTGTTCGGTTTTTTGGTTTCAGTCAACCTGTGTTTTAGGGTTCGCATGCGTTTGACCTTTACATCTTTGCTTTTGGGGGAGGGAAATGGGCTGCTTGTGATTTCTTTCTATAGCATAAAAGTTTGAGACTTTCAGCTGATCGCTGAGTTTCTTTCGTTCTTTCCTTCCTAATCTGTTCTTTATTATCGGTGCTGTTTGTACTGTTTTTTTTATATGTTTTTTTTTCTGTCGAAGGTTTCTGGTAGTTCGCATATAATATGTTTGCACTTTTTCACAAAAGAACAACGGGTGAGAGTAAATGAGGGTCTACAGATGAAATCAACACGAAAACAGACCGTCACCGAAGGGGCGATTATAGCAATTTTGTAAGAGTGCGCAATCTTGCTAGATATATCACTCTCAGATATGCGGAAACTTTGTGGTGATAATACGAGAAAAATGTAATAGACAACTCAAGATAAACTCTTATACTAAACTGAAAGTATAACAAACAGAGATTATCTCATACAACTATTACAACCTATTCTCTCATACCTGTTGACACCTGATTTTTTTTACCATTTATTATTATGATTTTTATTCTTTAAAATTAATTAAAAATATCAAAAAAGGTCATAAAATCACAAAATCAACTTTGGAAGCCTTGGTTTAACCTTAGGAACCAATTTTGAACAAAAAATATTTTTCGGTATTTTTAATATTTTTCGAGTTTATTTAATTATAAAAATACCCAAAAAATCAGAAAAATACCATTCGTGGTCAGAAAAATACCCAAAAATATTCGATAATTTTGTTTTAATTTCCTCTTCAAGTGTGTCACTTTAAATCTCAAAAATTCGGCTCGGGTCACTATGTTCCTTCACAAACATAAACCCGAACCGAGCCTAAAAAAATCATTTCCGAGTCTTTTAGTTTTCAATTCTCACTTTTTATAAGCTATGACATTGGATTCTAAAGTCTTAAAGTGCAATTAGGTCAATTTGCCCTCCAATTTAATCAATTTTTACCAAAAGGGCTTAATTGCACATTTTTCTTTCAATTAGTCCCCGGTTTCACGGATGTATACGTATGCTCTACGTATTTATACGTCATACGTATTTATATGTTATGCATATTTGTATTGTTTGGTAACCTCTTTAACTCTTGTAATAATAATAATGGTTATTATTTTTAACACCTTTGTTAGTGCCTTTTTTAGCATTTTTGTATTGTGAGTGCTATTGCTAGTGCTATTTTTAAATAGCATTTTTTGTATTATAAATTGTGAGTGCTATTGTTAGTGCTATTTTTAAATGACATTTATTTATCATAAATTGTGAGTGCTATTGTTAGTGCTATTTTTAAATGGCATTTATTTATCATAAATTGTTAGTGCTATTATTAGATAGAATTTATAATTGTTAGTGCTATTTTTAAATAGAATTTTTGTATTATAAATTGTGAGTGCTATTGTTAGTGCTATTTTTAAATAGCATTTTTGTATTATAAATTGTGAGTGCTATTGTTAGTGCTAATTTTAAATGTCATTTATTTGTGAGTGCTATTATTAGATAGAATTTATAATTGTTAGTGCTATTTTTAAATAGAATTTTTGTATTATAAATTGTGAGTGCTATTGTTAGTGCTATTTTTAAATAGCATTTTTGTATTATAAATTGTGAGTGCTATTGTTAGTGCTATTTTTAAATGTCATTTATTTGTGAGTGCTATTTTTAGATAGAATTTATAATTGTTAGTGCTATTTTTAAATACAATTTATTGGAAGGTATTTTTGGCTATAAAATGATGGCAAGAGTTTTGAGGTTGAAGGGGGAGACATTTTGTAGAGTGTGCAAATTTTTGAGAGCTTAGAGAGAAGAACACAAACACTCTCTATATTCTCATAATCTTGAGAGAGCAAAATATACTAAGTTCGGAATATTGATTCCGCATATTGCTAGCACAATTGTTGTGGAGTTATTAGTCGTCTCCCCGTTCGTCAATTGGTGGTGCGTCCGAATTAGATGCCTAACACTTGTGGAGGCTGAGATCGAAGAACATCGAACCGACACCTCCGTTCAAGCACGCTACGAGAGGTAATCTATTTACTCCCTTTGAGACTTTGTGATTTTTTTCGATTGAAATGCACGAAGTACGCCTCTGGAGATACATGTATGGGTTGTTATTTATTTCCGCTACGTGTTACGTGGATCCCAACAGTGGTATCAGAGCCAATCCTTAGGTGTTTTCGTGCATTTAATTGATTTTTTGCAATTTTTGCAATACTATGGTCAATATGTATTAACGAATTGTTCGTCTTACATGGCTAATGGAGATTGATTATTTTATATGATAAATTAATCAACGTAGCAAAAATTGAGACTAAATCAATTTTGAATCGAAAATTTATGGCTATCTTATTTTACGTAAAAATTCTTAATATGATTCAACGTAGAATTTTTATTGTGCATTCCTAAGTTTTAAATTGTGAATTTATTACTTACGTGAAAGGGTGGTGATCATGGAAAAATCCCTAATCAATGTGATTGATGTATATATGAATGTATGATGATTATTTATATATTTGGGGTTGTAATTATTAAATGGAGACTGCGTACTCCTTTTATTTTTCATGTAATCTTTATTTTTAGCATAGTCAATTGTTGATGTAAATGCTACGAGGATTACGTGGAGGAGCCTTTTAAGTCGGCGAGCTCTTTGGGGCCCAATTCTTGAAGAGTTCAAGAAACCAAGAAGAAGCGAAGAGCGGCTCTCCGTTATTAAAATATTAAAATGATTAAATGTGGTCTCATTGGCTCGAGACCCATTAAATCATAATTCCATGATCACCACGTAGGATAGATGTTTATGTGATTGGCATCTATTTATTTATTATGATTACGTGAGCATGTTAAACTGGTTAATGTGCAAAGTCAGACTTACCTCACCCAAAATTGCGCCTGCATGAAATCCTAGTTAGGGAAAATCACTCACGTTAGGTACCGAAAGGGCGTTGGTAATGACATCAACGTAACCAAGTCCCCGAACCCAAAATCTCTGGTTCCGCAGAATTGATCGATCTCTCCCAATCGGTCAATAAGGTTTCCGGTCTACCCTCCAAGAAAGACCGGTGGCGACTCCAAATGCATGCACAAGTTGCACATGCCACCACGACCACACTAAGGTCGAAAGCGATCGACTGTTATCGTCGAATCCCTTTGAAAAATACTCCCGCCGCGATTTGGTATGGGCCTGGGAGGGCCCGCGCCGATCCAAAGCCCGCGATCCGCACCCTTGTGCAGGGGAAGGCCCGCGATCGGTAATCCATTAGCCGCGTCCGCTTCCGGACGGGTCGCGACAGCTGGCGACTCCGCTGGGGACTCTTGCTCTAGAACATATGATTCTAGACCTCAAGTGGACTTAGGCCGTAATTAAAACGCTGAGTGATTTTTCTAACTTTGCAGGCGCTCTCGAAGGTGAGGTAAGTCCGCTTATGGTAGGTGTTATATGTTTTTGGCAGATTGGAGAAATAAGGGGTGTAGTCCGTGATTAACATTGTCTTATGCAGGTTGGGCGTAGGAATGTATGTTGTGTGGATGATTTGAAGTGCTGATTGATAAACTGCTGTGCATGAATTGCATTATGATGATCACAACACGTGGACACACACAACCGCGCCTAAAACCCCGGGCGCCGCCTTTAGGAACACAATAGAAGGAATTGAGAATGGAATCTCCGTGAGGAAAAACGCGGGGTAATCCACTTTTCAATTCCGCTCGCTTCGAACTATGGATCGAGTCCCAATGCAACGATAGCTGTGCAATGGAATCGGCTCTTTCTAGAACTCGAAGTGGGAACCTTAACCTTAGGTGCCAAACCCTCTGATTTTTAGAAGTTCACCATCACTTGTCTCATGCGCATGTCTTTGGGCGGTTGGTACACCTAAAACCGCACATAAGTCGACGAGTTTGGTTGGTAAGACTCTCTATCCCTCAAATCTATTACAGTTCATATAAATATAGGCATTTCATTCATTGCATTCTGGTGATTAGATTAAATGCCATTTCAAGGATAGATGTGTGTGTTTTTCCCAAACGTCCTTGATAGAAGACGAGGAGGATGATATCACATGGCGAACACCGAGTGAGCAACAAAAGAGCCTACTATGGACCTTATTGAGATATCGTCCAAAGAAGATGACGAGTTGGGGCAAGTGATCCGGAAGCCACGGATCGAACTTGGGGCATCCTTAAACGTTAGGATCACATTCCTTTGTTTCATTTTCCATTACTAGTCCTCTTGTATAGGGTTTATTTTTATCGAGGCTTTTTCTATCCCACCCCTTAGAGTGATTGTATTAGGGATCTATTGGTGTATATATTCAGATGGAACTTGGTTGTATTTCTTTTGACGGGTCATGGGAATGTGATAGTGGCATTTTCTCTAATCATCCGAATACTCCCAAGTCAAGTTTATAATTCCTTTAGAGGAAATTAAAATTGGAAGTCTTACACGACCTTTTGGTCGTATAGAGTAGTCCAATCTCAATTTCTCTAGAAGGAATTATACACTTGAATTGTTTCGTGCATGTTTTACGTCGCTGGTAATCCACGATAATTGATCGAGAATATCGATGTTGTTTTGAATTTAATGACGAGATAGATGTCCAAATTACTCTCGTTCTTAACAAAACGGCCTTGATTTGGATGCCGTATCTTCAATTAAATTTAAAACACGTTATTATGCCTCGCACTTTTGAGTAATTCGTTCCTCTCGAAATTGATCAAAGACGATTATTGTGAATTACATTCCTTTCAATAGTATGCTTTATTTCGAGGAATATTGATAAAAACTTTTCGCGCAAGATTAAAACCCTTGTAAAAGTTCTTGTCCTTATTAATCACGAGCAAGCATAAGATTGAAAGGGGTCTATGCTTTCTTTTTCAGATTATTCCTTCTGATTCTGTCTTTCTATTTGCAGGTAAAAAATAGGTAATAGAGAGAAATCTTTTCCTGGATAAGTCTGAGGCTATTCTTTCATCTGATCATGAGCGAGTTATAAAATCCATATTTGTTCGACTTATTGATATTATGGTTCGGCTCACCTAAGTTGAAGATGTTCGAACGCTCGAAGAAAGGAACCATGCAGAAGTTAAAACACACACGAGAACTTTCATTTATTTTGCTCAGCGGAGGGTTTTCAGAAGCAGGTCATACAATTCGGGGTGGAAAAGTAAAGCCAAAGTGAGCCCTAATTAACGACACAAAGGAGCCCAACTGACCCTCCATGTTGTTAATGCTCTGCTCATACTCCCAGCTCCGCATGTTGTGGTCGGCAAGCCTGAGGAGAAGACTTCTGCATTCTCCCTTAACTTCGGCGACCTTGGCCTCGTGTTCTTCGGTGACTACTTCCAGGTCCCGAACCAGTCCATTCCCGCGAGCTATGTCCTCGGTTATCTTGTCGAGCCGTTCTTCCTGCCAGTCGCTCTGAAGCCTCAACAGGACGTTGCGGCGGTCATGCTCGCCGGTGGTCAGGGATATGGCCAATTGATCCACCAGATTTCTCCTCTCGCGAAGCAACGTCGCGACCCGCTCATTAGCAAACTCGACGGCCTTTTTGTAACTATCAACCAGATAGTTGGTCAGCACCAAATGATCAGATCGATCCTCATAACGAGCCCGCAAGACGCGAGCCACCAGAACCTCCCGACTAGCAACACGATAGGCCTCTAAGGAGTGTGCAAAGAGAGTCGGGAAAGTTCTATATTCCCTCCCCAGTGTAGTACCTTCGAGAGAAGTGGTATCAAGGTCCTCGAGCAGGACACAGATTGCATCCTCGGTTGCAGAATGATCGGTTATGTGCGCGTAACCGCGACCCAGTAGGTTATAAAGCTTTTCCCACTGGGCCAAGACATCAGTTGAAAAAGTGCGTACGGGAGAGGAGGCCATTTGCGTTGGGTTGGCTTGAGAATAAGACGAGTTTAACAGAGAGATTAGAAGGAAGAAGCTGATTATGCGAGAACGTTAACCTTCCATACATTAATTCCTCATTTTATAGCAACTCGAGGATGATGAAGGGTCTCAGTAATAATGCTGGTGGAGCCCAGTTAGGGGGTAAAGCAGGAGGTCCCCTCACGAGAACCATTGGATTCGTTTCGGTCCGCGATTTCCGGCTCATCAATTAAAAGATGTAAAAGATTTGTCGGGATCACCATTATTAGAGTTAGGTGGGAGGAAAGCGCAACTATCGAAGAGAGCCCTAACAGGGTTTGGCAGTCCCATCACGTTGAAAAGCTAAGCGAGAAATTCAAGGTCTTGAGGGGGAACGTTTGCCTAATGATGCTTGAAGAGCGTCTCCTGAACATGCAGAGTCACTCGAAGAAAACTTTATAGGGAGTGAGCATACAGGAGAGAGTGGAGAACTCTGAGTGGGCAAGAACCAATCAAACATTTCTCAATCCAACATATTTAAGAGGTTACTGTCAGCTGCTAGAGGCGACTGACTCAAAAATCTCAGAAATTGAACCACAGAGGGATCTCGAAGATTCCAAGATCAAGTCTAACGCCAAAACCATGGAGCCCAACACTTCTGGCAACGGAAATCAAGATCACGGCGACGACGACAACGACATCCACAATGCTCAACTCGGGAAAAGAAGACGTCCTCACCAATACTCTCAGGAGGAAACCCAAATGCTGGAAACCCTTTTCAGTAAAAGCCATTACATGAAAAAGAAGTGGAGAATTGAATTGAGCCGGGAGTTGGGGATTAATCAGTCGAGGATCCAGTTTTGGTTTCAAAATAGGAGATCCAAATCGAGGGCTCAACGCAAACGTCAGGTGGTCGAGATTTTAAAGGAAGAAAACCAAAAGCTGCGAACAGAAAACATGAGGTATGAAAAAGCTCTCAATATTACCGTTTGCCCTCATTGCGATAACCTCGTCGCCCTCGGTAAGATGTTCCCCGATAAGCCTCACGCGATGATTGAAGACGTTCATTTACCACCTTACTCCCTCGGGGCATCTCCTGCTCAACCAGATTTTGCCGGAGTCACGCATGAGCAGGATGATCCTACAAAGGTGATACAAATGCCTCCTGGGGGATGGGATTTGCATCGCTTTGATTGGAGTTATAGTTTCAAGGAGCTGGATGTTACCGCCGACCAGCTCAAAGCATATCAGCCTCATGCACAACAATTTTCGATAGGGTCGGGTCCTGCTGGAGATGAGTTAATCAGTCGTCAAGCCATCGATGCGATTTTGGGCCACGATAAGAGGAGGTTCGCTTGGCCCCCTGAACTGCATTCCAGATTCCTAGACGTGGTTCACCAAATGGGGATCGACTCAGCAACTCCGACGCGCATATTTAAGGCCATGAATGTACCGGGGCTTAGTAAGGAGCTGGTCAGGAATCACCTTGCTGCCTACAGAAAGCTATTAAAACAACGTCGAGCGGAGCTAAACCGGGAGGAATCCGACTCGAGCCCAAAAGCTAGAGGCGACCGCCATTGTAATGCTCAGGCATCAAGAGATACCCGGCCAAATCTAAGCATCAATCAAGCTAGCAACCCGACCACCGGCAAACTGAAAGCTGATCAGATTGTCCTCCCAGGCCATTTCAACACTTCTCAAGAGCGCGTGTCACAAGTACAGCGAGTGCGCACTCCTCCATTCGAGCAACAGTCGGCTGGTGCTCTGCCTGCCGCTGGTCAACCCACGACAGACGATTTCTTCGATGAGGGGCTCGATGCCTTGTTCAATCAGTGGGAAGCTGGCATGCTTGGACAGCCATGATCTAGCACCTAGCTCGGGGCACGATGGGTCGGTCACTACGAACACCCATAGGAAGAAGAGCATGTTCACGAGTGGATCACTCTTTTTATCCATTGTAAAGTTCCTATGGGAACATTTTTCTTTAATGGCTATAGTTAATTATGTATGAAAACCAACGCTATCGACGAACATCGTCATGCTCAGTTGTGATGATCCCTTGTTAGATTAAGTCTGAAACCAGAGACGGTCTTTAAAATTTTGAGTGACTACGAACTCTTTCCTCACCAAGCGCCCGGGATGCTGAAATGAAGAGTAACAGCATGCACAGGGAAAATGCCACTTTCGTTTGAACGATGAAAAGGGGTTGAGAGAAGATCATGGCGTTAATTCCCATGGAGCTAAATGAATTAAACAGAGTCATTAATTGCGGGTCCACCGCTGCTCCCCACGTTCTCGGGCCTAGCAAATCATAAAAGGCGCCGAAAGATTGTAGACCCACCACTTTGAAGACTGAACTAGGGGACGAGCGCATTACTCGATGAAATCGAATCAATGCAAGTGAGTTTGTGATCCTATCACGAGGAAAAAGAAAGGGGAATACAGACGATGAGTAATTGCAGGATCTCGGGAGGAGCGCTTGCTTGCTGGTCTTCATATGCAGCCTGAAGGATGGTTCCAGGACACGCACAATCACTTGAGAAAATTTCTAGAGTGAGCAAACACGTAAGAGCGAATTGAGAAAGCTGAGTGAACTAGATCAGCCCGAGATACCCCGATCCATCATGTTTAAAAGTTATTCCCATCTGCTAGAAACGCCCGACCTGGACATTTCTGAGCACGAACTGCTGGGAGACTTTGAAGATCCTGGAGCTGAATCCTGCCCGAAGGCCATAGAGACTGACTCCTCCAGCGATGAAATTCTAGGTTTCAGCTACGAAGAAGGAGTATACAATGATGACCGGAGTCGGAAAAGGAAGCAACTACAACGCCACACTCCAGGCCAAATCCGAGAGCTCGAAGCTTTCTTCAATGAATGCCCCACTCCAAGCAGACAACAGAAAATGGAGTTGAGCCGAAAGATAGGATTGGAGCTTTCGAAGGTCAAGTTTTGGTTCGCCAACAAACGAACCCGGGTGAAACAGCAATACGCAGACCATGAGTTACTGGTCCTGAAGGAGGAGAATGAGAAGCTTCAAGCTGAAAGCGCGAGATATAAGGAAGCTCTGACCAAGGCCACCTGCCTTAATTGTGGTAATCCTGTTGTCCTCGGCGAGGTGTTCCTCGATGAACCATCCCTGTTGACGAATAACGCTCAGCTGTTACCGTATTCTCCACAGCATTTTCCGACACAGCCAGATACCGCCGGAGATCTGCATGAGCAAGTCAACACCATAGGATCAACACCAACATCCTCTGAGAAATGGGATATGAATCATCACAGGGGGAATTCTCTTAATGACGAACTCGCTGTCGCAGCCAGCCAATCCAAAGTCGGTGAGTCCCTCCCTGGACAACTTTTGAAACTACTAGATCCCGTAGAGAATAGCTACCGAAGTATTGACGATATTTTGGGTGATAAGAGAACAAGGTTTTACTGGACCTATGAGCTTCACACCAAATTTGTTGATGCAATTCGAGAGCTGGGAGTTGATTCGGCTAGCCCACTACGCATACTCGAGATTATGAATGTGCCGGGGCTCTCTAGAATTAACGTTGAGTCTCACCTCAAGTACTATAGGAGATTGCTAAGGGATGGAAGGATAGCGTTAAACCATCATAAAGCCAGTTGGAGCTCAAGTGCTAGGCAGAGTTACAACCATGATGATTGGAGAGCCAAGAGCACCCAACCGTGTTTCAGCAATGACGGGATTAGCAGTCGTGTCAGCTGTCGCGACCCGTCCGGAAGCGGACGCGGCTAATGGATTACCGATCACGGGTCTTGGATCGGCGCGAGCCCTCCCAGGCCCATACCAAATCGCGGCGGGAGTATTCTTCGACGATAAGAGTCGATCGCTTTCGACCTTCAGTGTGGTCGTGGTGGCATGTGCAAATTGTGCATGCATTTGGAGTCGCCACCGGTCTTTCTTGGAGGGTAGACCGGAAACCTTACCGATCGATTGGGAGAGATCGATCAGTTCTACGGAACCAGAGATTTTGGGTTCGGGGACTTGGTTACGCTGGTGTCGTTACCAACGCCCTTTCGGTACCTAATGCGAGTGATTTTCCTAACTAGGATTTCATGCAGGCACAATTTTGGGTGAGGTAAGTCTGACTTTGCACATTAACCAGTTTAACATGCTCACGTAATCATAATAAATAAATAGATGTCAATCACATAAATATCTATCCTACGTGGTGATCATGGAATTATGATTTAATGGGTCTCGAGCCAATGAGACCACATATAATCATTTTAATATTTTAATAACGGAGAGCCGCTCTTCGCTTCTTCTTGGTTTCTTGAACTCTTCAAGAATTGGGCCCCAAAGAGCTCGCCGACTTAAAAGGCTCCTCCACGTAATCCTCGTAGCATTTACATCAACAATTGACTATGCTAAAAATAAAGATTACATGAAAAATAAAAGGAGTACGCAGCCTCCATTTAATAATTACAATCCCAAATATATAAATAATCATCATACATTCATATATACATCAATCACATTGATTAGGGATTTTTCCATGATCACCACCCTTTCACGTAAGTAATAAATTCACAATTTAAAACTTAGGAAGGCACAATAAAAATTCTACGTTGAATCATATTCAGAATTTTTACGTAAAATAAGATAGCCATAAATTTTCGATTCAAAATTGATTTAGTCTCAATTTTTGCTACGTTGATTAATTTATCATATAAAATAATCAATCTCCATTAGCCATGTAAGACGAACAATTCGTTTTATACATATTGGCCATAGTATTGCAAAAATTGCAAAAAATCAATTAAATGCACGAAAACACCTAAGGATTGGCTCTGATACCACTGTTGGGATCCACGTAACACGTAGCGGAAATAAATAACAACCCACACATGTATCTCCAGAGGCGTACTTCGTGCATTTCAATCGAAAAAAATCACAAAGTCTCAAAGGGAGTAAATAGATTACCTCTCGTAGCGTGCTTGAACGGAGGTGTCGGTTCGATGTTCTTCGATCTCAGCCTCCACAAGTGTTAGGCATCTAGTTCGGACGCACCACCAATTGACGAACGGGGAGACGACTAATAACTCCACAACAATTGTGCTAGCAATATGCGGAATCAATATTCCGAACTTAGTATATTTTGCTCGCTCAAGATTATGAGAATATAGAGAGTGTTTGTGTTCTTCTCTCTAAGCTCTCAAAAATTTGCACACTCTAGAAAATGTCTCTCCCCTTCAACCTCAAAACTCTTGCCATCCTTTTATAGCCAAAAATACCTTCCAATAAATTGTATTTAAAAATAGCACTAACAATTATAAATTCTATCTAAAAATAGCACTCACAAATAAATGACATTTAAAAATAGCACTAACAATAGCACTCACAATTTATAATACAAAAATGCTATTTAAAAATAGCACTAACAATTATAAATTCTATCTAAAAATAGCACTCACAAATAAATGACATTTAAAAATAGCACTAACAATAGCACTCACAATTTATAATACAAAAATGCTATTTAAAAATAGCACTAACAATAGCACTCACAATTTATAATACAAAAATTCTATTTAAAAATAGCACTAACAATTATAAATTCTATCTAATAATAGCACTCACAAATAAATGACATTTAAAAATAGCACTAACAATAGCACTCACAATTTATAATACAAAAATGCTATTTAAAAATAGCACTAACAATAGCACTCACAATTTATAATACAAAAATTCTATTTAAAAATAGCACTAACAATTATAAATTCTATCTAATAATAGCACTCACAATTTATGATAAATAAATGCCATTTAAAAATAGCACTAACAATAGCACTCACAATTTATGATAAATAAATGTCATTTAAAAATAGCACTAACAATAGCACTCACAATTTATAATACAAAAAATGCTATTTAAAAATAGCACTCACAATACAAAAATGCTAAAAAAGGCACTAACAAAGGTGTTAAAAATAATAACCATTATTATTATTACAAGAGTTAAAGAGGTTACCAAACAATACAAATATGCATAACGTATAAATACGTATGATGTATAAATACGTAGAGCATACGTATACATCCGTGAAACCGGGGACTAATTGAAAGAAAAATGTGCAATTAAGCCCTTTTGGTAAAAATTGATTAAATTGGAGGGCAAATTGACCTAATTGCACTTTAAGACTTTAGAATCCAATGTCATAGCTTATAAAAAGTGAGAATTGAAAACTAAAAGACTCGAAAATGATTTTTTTTTAGGCTCGGTTCGGGTTTATGTTTGTGAAGGAACATAGTGACCCGAGCCGAATTTTTGAGATTTAAAGTGACACACTTGAAGAGGAAATTAAAACAAAATTATCGAATATTTTTGGGTATTTTTCTGACCACGAATGGTATTTTTCTGATTTTTTGGGTATTTTTATAATTAAATAAACTCGAAAAATATTAAAAATACCGAAAAATATTTTTTGTTCAAAATTGGTTCCTAAGGTTAAACCAAGGCTTCCAAAGTTGATTTTGTGATTTTATGACCTTTTTTGATATTTTTAATTAATTTTAAAGAATAAAAATCACAATAATAAATGGTAAAAAAAAATCAGGTGTCAACAGCTGCCCCTCTTTGAAAGGAATCTCGTTAGAGGTTTCTCTCAAAGATAAGGTGGCACCTGATTCCTAACCGACTCAACTGGGAAAATAAGAGAAGAAATGTTATGACATCGGATCCTTAAGCCTATTGATAAAAGCTCAAATCAATCTCCGGTTTGCTCTAACAATTTGAACATGGGCCGAAGTGAGAGAGACTTACCTGAAGCTCACCTGTCTGATGCTGCCGGTTGCGACGACTTTCAAGAAGATACCTAGGACTCGTTCAGAATATCCTAGGGAGATTAAGCTCTGACCTGTATGGTAGGTCATACCATCGTGGGATTCCTAACTGGTAGGAACCTAAGGAAGGCGCATCCCCATGCTTTGGGATTTGCCAGAGATTTTAATCCGTATGGTGGATCGGACCTTTATGTTGATCTTTGAGGCGGTATCTACCTCGTGTTGACCCTTATGGCGGTTTCTACCATGAGTTGACCCTTCAGGGGGCTTCTACCTTGAGTTGACCCTTCAAGCGGTATCTACCTTTGGTTTGACCCTTCAGGCGGTATCTACCTTGATTTGACCCTTCAGGCGGTTTCTACCTTGTGTTGACCCTTCAGGCGGTATCTACCATGTGTTGACCCTTCAGGCGGTATCTACCTTGTGTTGAAAAGGGGTCTCATGACGAGGGTTCTCCACGTCCGATGAGACTGTTTGATATTTTGAAAATGGGTCCTGGGACGAGGGTTCTCCACGTCTGATAGGACTTTTTCTTTTAAAAGG
Source organism: Rhodomyrtus psidioides (assembly GCA_021437785.1). Classification (NCBI taxonomy): domain Eukaryota; kingdom Viridiplantae; phylum Streptophyta; class Magnoliopsida; order Myrtales; family Myrtaceae; genus Rhodomyrtus; species Rhodomyrtus psidioides. The sequence continues at coordinate 1,555,353 of JAILYB010000015.1, read as the reverse complement.
ATTTTTCTTCCCCTTTTTTTGAGACCCCGAAGTTTGTCGGGAATTCAGTTTTTTGAAGCAGTGAAAGATTTTATTTTGACAAAACTTCACTTGAGTCTGTTGAGGCGACATTCTGGGAGTTGGGTTCTCCAAGTATCCTGCATAAGTTTGAGCCTGAAAGATTTTTCTTCACCAAGAAAACGTTAGTAATCTTTGGGAAGACCACGGCTGTCCATTTTGACAAAACCGTATGATTTAAGTTTTAATCATGAAATGTGCATTTTGATGCTGGGGGTTATCCAAAGCATTCTTGCAACATGCAAATGTGATCACAAATCCCTTACACGGAAAATCTGGATCAACAGTTTGAAAATTCCAAAAAGAGTTTGTTCAAAACATCAATTGGAATATTTCTCGACAATGAGGTATTCTCACCTGTTTTGCGATCGTGTTTTTTTATAGGGGATACACTCGATTCCCTACTAACCCGTGCCTAGGTTTTAGGCTCATTCGCAGCGCATACATTTTGATCGGTCGGGAGGTCTTCCACGGGACCGTAATGTTGGGCTTGGATATTGGTCTTCAAGGGGGACTCACTTTTGAGTCAAGGTCATTGAATGAAAGTTTTCACCATCTGCTCCGGGTTTACAAGTCAAGAGCCCTGCAAAATGAGAAAGAAATAGTCTTGCTCGTACTTCTTCGAGCTGAGCTGTATGTTAACCCAAGTGTCTTAGTCAGAGAAGACTGTTTCAGGGTTATGATGTTGGTAGGATTGGGGACCGAAAAAGGCTTGTTTTTGGCCCAGAATTCATGACGAGTTTGACATTGGTGATCATTGCTGATTTACCTCCTGTCTTTTCCTTTCTGCATCTTTAGTTTTTGAGGTGTACAACCGATTTTGAGGTGTGCACCAGCTCTTTAGAGAGCGTCCCTTGTTGCATTCAGAGACCGGCTCTCTCCATGTCTTTGTTCTGTGCTTGGCAGCATTTGGGGAGCAGCTTTTTTTATTTGACTCCTTTAAGAATTTTTTTTTTCATCCAAGTTTCACTGGGGATCAAGCAAACAGCTTTCATGAGCATCGGCCTTGCTTTTACCAGGCACTTTGCTTTTTCTCGATGCCGTGGATTTTTCTCATTGATTTTTGAAATCCCACTTTTTCTCATCTTCATAGGATCGCGTTAGACCTATGATCAAAGGTCTAACAAGGTTAAACATTAACTTAGGAATTCTTTTGCAAACCCTAAGTCTTGAACTTCTTCGTTTCTGAAGTGATGCTGCATCCGTCTTGGAATGTGCAATGATCACCAACGGGTTTATGAAATGATTCTGCAGGCTCAACTTGGCTATGCAAAGGATTCGGTGTGTGGGATAGAGAAATGAATGCTTCTCATCATCCTATGGCACTTGGATTACCATATAAACAACACACAAAGATTAATGTTAGTCCGAGCAAGAAAATTTCTAACCATTTTCTCCTGATGCTGCTGGACTCACCTCCATTTTGCCCCGATGTGGGGTGGTTCTTGATAGGGTTAAGAATGAAAACCGCCGTTCAAAGGGGTTATCAACGGTCACCTGTAGTGTTTGGGGGATATGAAACGAATGCCTCCGTCGTCCCAACCCATGTAATCGCTGCGAATGGTCCCTACTTCCGTAGGTCCAGATTCTGCTGTCTTATCCGCTCCATTTCTCTCTTAAGTGTGTATAGGACGTGTTTGGACTAAGCTTTGCCTCTCGTCTTTTGAGAAAACGTCCTTTTGAAAGTTTTGAACAACTTTTGATTGGAAAAATCTCTTTCGTTTTCTCCAAAAATTTTACCCGTCAATGGGATTTTATGATGCCCAATGCATGTTCAGATAACCTCATGTTTCAAAACATGAATGCCAATGAAGTTAGAATCCTATGTCTTTTCTAGACATCAGATTCTAAAAGTTTTTCTTTTCTTCTCTATTTTTTATTCAACATTTTCAATGGATTGGGGAAAGGGATACTTACCTGTCCCCCGCGGCTGGAGATCCCTGAAAATGCGGAAGAAACATGTTATTGTTCGTTCATGAATTTTTCAAAAAATTAGAACGATACATCTTACCCTCGGTCGTGTGCCCCTGCGAGTGCACACAGGTTGTCAAAATTTGTCCTCCTTGATGGTGAGTCCCTATCAAGGATAAATAGCAAGTGTTAACTCATATTCCCAAATTGAAGACAAATTGGGACAATACAACTTTACTCTTGGTTCTCATCCCGTTCTGACGTCGCGTATTGATATGAACCACGTCTATCAAATCCGCTTATCCATGCTTGGAATATTTGCAATATCAATGGTTCAGCTGCCCCCGGTTGGGCAACGTCTGTTTTGTTATTTGAACAGATGGCTCCTTGGGTGATTTATCCACGTTTAACACCTGAGAAGGGAAAGAAATGAGACATTACTTTGGTATTCGGTTGAAGATCGTTTAGGAACGATACATCGTTTTACCAAATGGGAGGCTTCGTGACCAAACGTATTTCGTGCTGAATGGGGGTAGATCCCATTATGCTCCGCGGGTGATAGTCATCGTTCATGGAATTTGCTCCACGGATTAAGTGATTAATCCATGGCCCTTGGCTCGAAGACGTTCAAAGGGTAATGTTGACACTCAAAGCGGTTAGTTTTCAGCGTTAATTACAATGTTCCCGCGGGAACTTTACAACGAAATCCGTAACACATTCATTCGATGTATTCACCTCTCACTCTCCTGAGCCTTCTAATGATTTAGCACACGAGCTTCGAACCAGATGTCCGGTCGCCGGTACCGGTCACGACTGCGAAGATGCACTTGTTCCAAAATGCTTGACCCATAGGCTGAGTTGCTCATTCAGGAGATCGTCCGACCGCTCGAGTCGTCCAAGTTGAGCATCCTTAATTGCTGGTGACGGACTTCTCCCATTTTCGGCATGAACAACCTAGTTTCTCGGTTTATGCGTGATCCACACGCCGAGTTGCTCACTGAGGGACTCGCTTGAAATTTCAAGCCATTGACGCCCAAGTCGGGCATCCTCAACCGTTGGCGATGGGTTCCTCACACTACTTTCGACATGAACAACCTCACTTCTCGAGTTGGTATTTTCATCGTTGTCCAGTAGGTTTGTACCCGATGCTGGATTCGCCGTAGGAATAACACTAACGATCGGTTGGTGCTCAAATTGGGGAGTCCATACCTGCTGAAATTGTTGTACATACTCTTGGGGAGTACCAGGGTAACTCAGGGGGGAATTCAGCCGATCGAACCAAGAATAGATGTTTTCAAGGAGATCGTCTGAACCATCGAGCGACTGACACTCAGGTTGAGTATTGTCGACTACTGGAGAAGGAATCTTTTTGCCATTTTCGTCATAAACCACCTGATTCTTCGAGCCGGAATCTCCGTAATCGTCTCGCAAGATTGTATGTGCATCTCCTGCCAGTGTTAGATCCGCTGTAGGACTAGTATTAACGGCCAGTCGGTGCTCAGACTGGGGAGTCCCGATTTGCTGAAATTGCGGTACATACTCCTGAGGAGTACTGGGATAACCCATGGGAGTACTCTGATTGATGCCTGAACAATCGACCGTGTAATTGTCAGTCCCATCGGTGTTAAGAGGTGATTGGATGCTTCCTGCTTCATGAGGATTGCGATCACAGCCATGCTCATCGTTTAAACTTGAACTGCCTCTCTCTTGGTCTAGCGCCACTCGTCCATCTCTCAGTAGTCTTTTGTAGCACCAAAGGTGGTTCCTGACTTTATTTCTATCCAATTCCGGCATGTTCATGATCTTGAGTATGCGCGATGGGCGAGCCAAACTGATCCCTAACTGTTGAACTGCATCAACAAATTTGCTATGAAGCTCCGAGGTCCAATAAAACCTTGTTTTCTTGCTAGCCGAAGTAGGGTTGGCAACTCGGCGGCTACTCTTCGTGGAATCTGGTCGTGTTGAACCGCCTCTATCTTGGTCTAGCGACGCTCGTCCATCTCTCAGTAGTTTCTTGTAGCGCCAAAGGTGATTCTTGACCATATTTTTAGTCAGTCCCGGCACGTTCATGATTTCGAGTATGCGCAATGGGCAAGCAAAACTGATCCCCAACTGTTGAACTGCATCAACAAATTTGCTATGAAACTCCGGGGTCCAACGAAATCTTATTTTCTTGCTAGCCGAAGTGGTGTCAGCAACTTGGCGGTTACTCTTCTCGGAATCTGGTCGTGTTGGAGGTTGCTCTGGAGGGGATTTAGTGGTCTCAGATCGGCTGGTCATGATGGTGAGTTCATCATCGAGCGGACCCGACTTGTCATGACGCATGTTCCCTTCCACAATGGGCGTCGACTTTGACCTTATAGCACTAGTTTCCTCTTGTAGATCCTCGGCGGTACCCGCCTGTTCCGAAAGATGTTGCGAAGGGCATTGCAACAAATGAGCATTATAAACCCCCAGATCTGGCTTTTCAGTGAATACTCCGTCCATGGGAACAGGGTTACCGCACTCCAGGCAAATAGCGATGCTTAGAGCTTTTTTGTACTGAGTGTTTTTTATTCGAAGCTTTTCATTTTCCTCCCTTACAACCGCTAACTCGTGCCGATCGCGTTGCTGCTTCAGCCGGGTTCGTTTGTTTTCAAACCAGCACTTGACCTTCCGAGGCTCCCACCCTATCTCCTGGCCCATTTTGATTTTCTGTTCCATGTCCGGATAGGGGTATTCCCTGAAAAACAATTCGAGTTTATGGACTTGACCTGAAGTGTTGCGTTTGAGATATTCCCCTTTCTGACGCTGATAACCGTCGCGGGTACTGTTCTCGTTAACCAAGCCGCGGGTTTCATCATTAGAAGGATCGGTCTCCATGGCCCTCGTGTCAGGTTCGGTCCTGAGATCTTCAAACTCTTCCAGCAGCTCAAGCTCGGAGACCTCCAAGTCTGGCGCTTCCAGTAAATGACAGAATCCCTTGAACATTTTGACCGGGATATCACTGTTTGATTTTCCGTTAACTCAGCTTTCTTTGTTCCTCCTTGGATCTTCACTTTCTCTGCAAATTCTGAGAGGTTAAAGGAGCCGGATCACCGTTCTTCGATCAAAGGTGATGGCTACCCGACGAGCGCTCTTCTCAATGTTTCGAGATTCCCACTTCGTCCTTTTGTGATGGCTACTTGACGAGCGTTTTTCTCAAGGCTTCGTAATTCCCACTTTGTCCTTTTTTGCTCTTTTCTACGTGAACGGAGCCTGAAGATCTCTTGCGTTGATTTCGCTTTGTCGAACACTACGCTTGTCCCCCTGGCCCAGTCTCTAGAGTAACAAGCCTGCCCACCTTTCGGCGCCATTATGTTTCGTAAAACCCGAGATCACAGGACGGTGGTGGATTCGTGACTCATCGGGGATGCATTAACGAAACCCGCTTGGCTCTACTGCACATAAAATATTATTACCACTTCTCCCTGTACTCGAGCATTTATAAGGTGATAGATTGATGTCAAGAAGATTAACACTTTAGCCTTATCAGACTCAGCCTCTCAAACACTCTTCACATTCTCACTCTCTTCTCCGTCATTCCATCGCATATGGATTCCTCCTCTATGCCTGTTGCTTTACCTGAAGCTTCGACCCAATGGGAGAGATTTTACCACCTCTTGGGTAGGGGTTATGGCTACATAAACAATCATCCTGAAGCTGAGGTTGAAGTTCGTACTCTGATTCCGGCCCTGGATACTGCGTGTATTGAAGGTACGAAACTGCAAAGGGAGTTTGTGATCTTCCCAACTCTCTTTAACAATTTCATGCAGGCTTACGAAGTTGCTAGCCGGGAGGTCACTTTGGCTGGTATCGTGCGAGCCCGTTATCAGGACCGAACTGAGTCCCTGATGTTGGCCATGCTGACGGCCGATAACCATAAAAGGGCTGTTGAATACGCCCACGCCCAGGTTTCGATGCTGGTCCGTGAGAGGGACAACTTGGTGGAGCGTCTGGCTCTCTTTGACACCGCCTTTGAGCAAGACCAGCACAACTTCGTGCTGAGGTTCCAGTGTGCCTGGTTGGAGGAAAGGCTTGAAGACCTGAGCATGGATATAGCTCGCGGGAGGGTGCTGGCTCATGACTTAGAGCTTGAGTTCGAGTACTATGACACCAAGGTGAACGAACTTAAGGAGAAATGTCGTCTCCTTTTCTTCAAGCTTGTAGACCTCGATTCCCGGAGTGTGGGTTGTAAGCAAGGCATGGATAGCATGGAGAGTCAGTTAAGCTTTTTTGTGATGCTTGTCAGAACTCATTTTGGGTTTACTGCTCCCCCTCAGTGATCCACTTGTAAACTTTCCTGCTGAATGAAATAAATGCGAGTTTGTTTATATATGCTCTTTCATTCTGCATTGTTGACTAGCCAAGAAAGGTTTTTGCTTTCGGATCTACGCGACTCCTTTTTCGCCTGTGTCAACAGATTGACTACGCATCATTCTCACAGCCCGACGCTTTATATTTGATTGACCTGAATGCCTCGTGAGAAATAGATTTGTAGTTGCTCGAAACTTAAAGATTGCCCCTGATTTTGCGGTCATTGCGTTTGGGGCCGCTAGTAATCTTTCACTTTCGAGCTCGATCACATTCTGCTAGTAACTCATGCTATCAATTCTGCCTTCACGCGTCGGGGCTGATTTTACCTTGAACTTAATAACAAGGAATTACCGTATACACACGAGATGACGTTTGCGAAAAACATTATGCAGAATCAACTCTAGCTATTGAAGAAACAAACGCATGCACCGATGAGAACTTTACAATAGGAGATACATCCTTCTCGCGTACATCCCCTTCTTTCTTGGGGCATGTCCAATGACTAACCAGTCTGGCCTCAGCTTAGGTGTGCCATTACCAAGTGCAGATCATGGTTGCCAACCTTTAATAGCTTCCAACTGATCGAACCAGGTATCAAGTCCTTCATCGAAGAAATCACCCGACCCCTCGAACGATTGATGTGTAGGTTGAGCTGCATCGCCCGACGGGTTCTTCGAACTGGAACCTCCATCTTTGTCTGGGATTATAAGAGGAGATTTGATCGATTGACTACCACAAGCATCTCCCACTTGGGGATTAGGGAAATAAGAGTGCTCCAAGCTTTCTCCCATTAGATCATCTGAAGCCATATGCTCTAATTGGGCAAACCCTTGAGCACTGGGCGTGGTGGGCTGATCTGCGACAGGATGAACACTGACTAGCTGCTGCTCGGACGGAGGAGTGCTTACTCGTTGCACTTGTGATGCGTGTTCTTGAGGAATATTGAAATGACTCGCGAGGATATCCTGATCAAATCCCCAATAGTCGTCCAGATTCGACCGGGCCTCATTTGTCATAAGGGTGCTGGGTTCGCAGCCGAGTCTATTGCTCGGATTCAGTTCTGCATAACGCTGTCCTAACGCCCTTCTGTAGCAACCAAGGTGATTCGCGACTAATTGCTTGGTAAGTCCCGGTACGTTCATGACCCTAAGTATGCTTGTCGGACCTATGAAGTCGAGTCCTATCTGTCGAACTGCGTCCAAGAACTTGAGATGAAGCTCCGGGGGCCAAGTGAATTTCTTCTTCTCGTCGTCCAGAGTGGCGTAGATAGCCTGCCGACTAACCTCTAACTCCTCTTGAACCGTATCTGATCTTACCGGAAGCTGTTGTGGAGGAGATTCATGGGCTTCGATGAGGTGACTCCGATCATAACGACACGTATCTTCTTCCTCCGAAGACACTGGTATAATTTCTGTAGGATCGATCTGCTCATGCGCGCCATTAGCAGGATCTGATTGTACCGGAGATGGCTCAAGGGAGCAGGGGGATAAATGAGCACCTTCCATCTTCGTAGAAGGCTTACTGGGGAACAATTTACTGAGGGTGGTAGGGCCACCGCAGTCAGGGCAGGTAATAGTACTGAGAATTTTCTCATACCACATGTTTTCCATTTGAAGGTTTTGGTTCTGCTCTTTTAGGGCCGTGATCTCCTTACGCCTGTGTTGGACACCTAGTCTGAAACGTCTATTCTGAAACCAAAAATGGATTCTCATAGGATTCATTCCCAGCTTCTGGCCCAATTCAATCTTTTGTTCCTCGTTTGGGCAAGGGCATTCATCGAAGAAAGCTTCAAGCTCCTGGATTTCTTTCCGAGCGTAGCGCTGGCGACTTTTTCTTTTCCGGGGTTGAGCGTCGTGGCCACTGCCGTCGTCACCACTGCGATCTTGATGTTCGTCACCGGCGATGTTGAGTTCCATGGCTTCGATGTCGAATCTGATTCTAGAGAATTTGAGGTCTTTCAACGAACTCGTCACTCGGGGTTCTCTGTTCTCTTTTGTATACTCGCTCTTTCGATTTGTTGCCTCCTTTTCCTCGAAAGCTAGGTCTGTTCAGCGTTCTGTTTTTGAAACGACGGAACTGTTTACCTCCTGCTCAGCTTTCCGACACGAAGGGGTAACCAAATCCTTCCGCGGCTTCTTCGATAGTAGCGCTCGCCTTTCACTTTTCCTCGATAGTCATGCCTGTTCAGCACTGTCTTCTCTTTTTAAGTGGCAGAGCTGTTCACTCGCCGCCCAGCTTTATGCGTGATGGAACAACACAATCCTTTCGCGGCTTCTTCGATAGTTGCGCTCGCCTTTCACTTTTCCTCAATAGTCATGCATGTTCAGCACTGTCTTCTCTTTTTAAGTGGCAGAGCTGTTCATTCGCCGCCCAGCTTCATGCGTGATGGAACAACACAATCCTTTCGCGGCTTCTTCGATAGTTGCGCTCGCCTTTCACTTTTCCTCAATAGTCATGCCTGTTCAGCATTGTCTTCTCTTTTTAAGTGGCAGAGCTGTTCACTCGCCGCCCAGCTTCATGCGTGATGGAACAACACAATCCTTTCGCGGCTTCTTCGATAGTTGCGCTCGCCTCCCTCCCAGCTTTAATAATGGCGAGACCGAATTTGTCAGGCCTGAAATTGCGGATCAGGACATGTCTGATGATTCACGGGAGGAGCAGCCCTCGCTTTACATTAATTAACCCGGCTCCACAAGCATTATTGCTGCAACTTTTCTCCACTCTCGAGACGCTATAAAATGCGGAGTTGGTGTTTGGGAGATTAACGCTCTCATATAATTTGCTTCCATCCTCTAATCGCTCCACTACACACATCTCCGTCGAAAATGGCTTCTTCCCAAGTTCACACTTTCTCAGCCGAAGCTTTGACTCGATGGAAAGAGTTCTATAACCTCTTGGGTCGAGGCTACGCTCACATAGCCGATCATCCCGAAACCGAGGATGAGATCAGAGTCATGTTCGGGGACCTGGACATCACCTCCCTCGAGGGTACCGCGTTGGGGAGGGAATACAATATTTTTCCAACGCTCTTTACGAACTCCTTGGAGGTCTACCGCGCTGCTCATCGGGGAGTTACCGTGGCTCGTGTCTTGCGAGCCCGTTATGAGGATCAGTCCGACCGCCTAGCGTTGGCTGACTACCTGGCCGATAGTCACAAAAAGGCTGTTGAGTTCGCCAAAGAGCGGGTTTCGACATTGTTACGCGAGAGGAGGAATCTGGTGGAGGACTTAGCTCTATCTCTGGCTACCTATGAGCGCGATCGACGTAATGCCCTGCTAAGGAATCGGAGCGAGTGGCTGGAAGAAAGGCTCAACGGCATAAACGAGGATATAACTCGTGAGAATGGACTTGTTCGGGACTTGGAAGCAGTCGCCGAAGATCACGAGACTCAGGTTGTTGCAGTCAATGATGAACGCAAACGCCTCCACCTCAGGCTTGCGGACCATGATACGCGGAGTGGTGCGTATAAACAAAGCATCCATAACCTGGAGGGCCAGCTGGGCTCCTTTGTGTCGTTGATTAGGGCTCACTTCTGCTTTACTTTTCCACCCCAATGAATTGTATGATCTGGTTTGGGCAAGAATGAATGAAAGCCCCTGTGTTTGTTTTAGCTTTTATATGATCCATTTCTTCGAGCATCCGGACATCTTAGACTTGGATGAGCCGATCCATAATAAGTCGAGTAGATGTGTTCTGATTTTCTAACTCACTCATGGTCAGATGAAAGAATAGCCTCAGACTTATCCAAGAAAAGATTTCTTTATGCTACTTGTTTTTCACCTGCAAATGAAAAGACCGAGTCAAAAGGAATAATCTGAAAAAGAAAGCATAGACCCCTTTCAATCTTATGCTTGCTCGTAGTTAATAATGACAAGAACTTTTACAAGGGTTTTAATCTTGTGCAAAAAGTTTTTATCAATATTCCTCGAAAGAAAGCATACTATTGAAATGAATGTAATTCACGATAATTGCTTTTGACCAATATTCAGAAGAGCGAATTAGTCAAAAATGCAAGGCATAACGACGTGTTTTTAAATTTAATTGAAGATACGGCATCCAAATCAAGGTCGTTTTGTTAAGAACGAGAGCAATTTGGACATCTATCTCGTCATTAAATTCGAAATAACGTCAATACTCTTGATCAATTATCGTGGATTACTTAGTGACGTATGACATGCATGGACCAATTCAAGTGTATAATTCCTTCTAGCGAAATTGGGGTTGGATTACCCTGTACGACCAAAAAGGTCGTGTAAGATTTTCAACTTTAGTTTCCTCTAAAGGAATTATAAACTTGACTTGGGAGTATTCGGATGATTAGAGAAAATGCCACTATCACATTCCCATGACCCGTCAAAAGAAATACAACCGAGTTCCATAAGAATGTATACACCAATAGATCCCTAATACAATCACTCTAAGGGGTGAGATAGAGAAAGCCTCGATAAAAATAAACCCTATACAAGAGGACTAGTAATGGAAAATGAAACCAAGGAATGTGATCCTAACGTTTAAGGATGCCCCAAGTTCGATCTGTGACTTCCGGATCACTTGCCCCAACTCGTCATCTTCATTGGACGATATCTCAATAATGTTCATAGTAGGCTCCTTTGTTGCTCACTCGGTGTTCGCCATGGGATATCATCCTCCTCGTCTTCTATCAAGGACGTTTGGGAAAAACACATGCATCTATCCTTGAAATGGCATTTAATCTAATCACCAGAATGCAATGAATGAAATGCCTATATTTATATGAACTGTAATAGTTTTGAGGGATAGAGAGTCTTACCAACCCAACTCGTCGACTTATGTGCGATTTTAGGTGTACCAACCGCCCAAAAACATGCGCATGAGACAAGTGATGGTGAACTTCTAAAAATCAGAGGGTTTGGCACCTAAGGTTAAGGTTCCCACCTCGAGTTCTAGAAAGAGCCGATTCCATTGCACAACTATCGTTGCATTGGGACTCAATCCATAGTTCGAAGCGAGCGGAATTGAGAAGTGGATTACCCCGTGTTTTTCCTCACGGAGATTCCATTTTCAATTCCTTCTATTGTGTTCCTAAAGGCGGCGCCTGGGGTTTTAGGCGCGGTTGTGTGTGTCCATGTGTCGTGATCATCACAATGCAAGTCATGCACAACAATTTATCAATCAGCACTTCAAATCATCCACACAACATACATTCCTACGCCACACCTGCGTAAAATAAAGTTAATCACAGACTACACCCCTTATTACTCCAATCTGCAAAAACATATAACACCTATCGTGAGCGGACTTACCTCACCTTCAAGAGCGCCTGTAGGGTTAGAAAAATCACTCAATTTTTATTACGGCCTAAGTCCACTTGAGGTCTAGAACCATAGTTTCTAGAACAAGTCCCCAGCGGAGTCGCCAGCTGTCGCGACCCGTCCGGAAGCGGACGCGGCTAATGGATTACCGATCACGGGTCTTGGATCGGCGCGAGCCCTCCCAGGCCCATACCAAATCGCGGCGGGAGTATTCTTCGACGATAAGAGTCGATCGCTTTCGACCTTCAGTGTGGTCGTGGTGGCATGTGCAAATTGTGCATGCATTTGGAGTCGCCACCGGTCTTTCTTGGAGGGTAGACCGGAAACCTTACCGATCGATTGGGAGAGATCGATCAGTTCTACGGAACCAGAGATTTTGGGTTCGGGGACTTGGTTACGCTGGTGTCGTTACCAACGCCCTTTCGGTACCTAATGCGAGTGATTTTCCTAACTAGGATTTCATGCAGGCACAATTTTGGGTGAGGTAAGTCTGACTTTGCACATTAACCAGTTTAACATGCTCACGTAATCATAATAAATAAATAGATGTCAATCACATAAATATCTATCCTACGTGGTGATCATGGAATTATGATTTAATGGGTCTCGAGCCAATGAGACCACATATAATCATTTTAATATTTTAATAACGGAGAGCCGCTCTTCGCTTCTTCTTGGTTTCTTGAACTCTTCAAGAATTGGGCCCCAAAGAGCTCGCCGACTTAAAAGGCTCCTCCACGTAATCCTCGTAGCATTTACATCAACAATTGACTATGCTAAAAATAAAGATTACATGAAAAATAAAAGGAGTACGCAGCCTCCATTTAATAATTACAATCCCAAATATATAAATAATCATCATACATTCATATATACATCAATCACATTGATTATGGATTTTTCCATGATCACCACCCTTTCACGTAAGTAATAAATTCACAATTTAAAACTTAGGAAGGCACAATAAAAATTCTACGTTGAATCATATTCAGAATTTTTACGTAAAATAAGATAGCCATAAATTTTCGATTCAAAATTGATTTAGTCTCAATTTTTGCTACGTTGATTAATTTATCATATAAAATAATCAATCTCCATTAGCCATGTAAGACGAACAATTCGTTTTATACATATTGGCCATAGTATTGCAAAAATTACAAAAAATCAATTAAATGCACGAAAACACCTAAGGATTGGCTCTGATACCACTGTTGGGATCCACGTAACACGTAGCGGAAATAAATAACAACCCACACATGTATCTCCAGAGGCGTACTTCGTGCATTTCAATCGAAAAAAATCACAAAGTCTCAAAGGGAGTAAATAGATTACCTCTCGTAGCGTGCTTGAACGGAGGTGTCGGTTCGATGTTCTTCGATCTCAGCCTCCACAAGTGTTAGGCATCTAGTTCGGACGCACCACCAATTGACGAACGGGGAGACGACTAATAACTCCACAACAATTGTGCTAGCAATATGCGGAATCAATATTCCGAACTTAGTATATTTTGCTCGCTCAAGATTATGAGAATATAGAGAGTGTTTGTGTTCTTCTCTCTAAGCTCTCAAAAATTTGCACACTCTAGAAAATGTCTCTCCCCTTCAACCTCAAAACTCTTGCCATCCTTTTATAGCCAAAAATACCTTCCAATAAATTGTATTTAAAAATAGCACTAACAATTATAAATTCTATCTAAAAATAGCACTCACAAATAAATGACATTTAAAAATAGCACTAACAATAGCACTCACAATTTATAATACAAAAATGCTATTTAAAAATAGCACTAACAATTATAAATTCTATCTAAAAATAGCACTCACAAATAAATGACATTTAAAAATAGCACTAACAATAGCACTCACAATTTATAATACAAAAATGCTATTTAAAAATAGTACTAACAATAGCACTCACAATTTATAATACAAAAATTCTATTTAAAAATAGCACTAACAATTATAAATTCTATCTAATAATAGCACTCACAAATAAATGACATTTAAAAATAGCACTAACAATAGCACTCACAATTTATAATACAAAAATGCTATTTAAAAATAGCACTAACAATAGCACTCACAATTTATAATACAAAAATTCTATTTAAAAATAGCACTAACAATTATAAATTCTATCTAATAATAGCACTCACAATTTATGATAAATAAATGCCATTTAAAAATAGCACTAACAATAGCACTCACAATTTATGATAAATAAATGTCATTTAAAAATAGCACTAACAATAGCACTCACAATTTATAATACAAAAAATGCTATTTAAAAATAGCACTCACAATACAAAAATGCTAAAAAAGGCACTAACAAAGGTGTTAAAAATAATAACCATTATTATTATTACAAGAGTTAAAGAGGTTACCAAACAATACAAATATGCATAACGTATAAATACGTATGATGTATAAATACGTAGAGCATACGTATACATCCGTGAAACCGGGGACTAATTGAAAGAAAAATGTGCAATTAAGCCCTTTTGGTAAAAATTGATTAAATTGGAGGGCAAATTGACCTAATTGCACTTTAAGACTTTAGAATCCAATGTCATAGCTTATAAAAAGTGAGAATTGAAAACTAAAAGACTCGAAAATGATTTTTTTTTAGGCTCGGTTCGGGTTTATGTTTGTGAAGGAACATAGTGACCCGAGCCGAATTTTTGAGATTTAAAGTGACACACTTGAAGAGGAAATTAAAACAAAATTATCGAATATTTTTGGGTATTTTTCTGACCACGAATGGTATTTTTCTGATTTTTTGGGTATTTTTATAATTAAATAAACTCGAAAAATATTAAAAATACCGAAAAATATTTTTTGTTCAAAATTGGTTCCTAAGGTTAAACCAAGGCTTCCAAAGTTGATTTTGTGATTTTATGACCTTTTTTGATATTTTTAATTAATTTTAAAGAATAAAAATCACAATAATAAATGGTAAAAAAAAATCAGGTGTCAACATCAGCGACTCCTCTAACCCAAATCAGAATGCTCCGCCGAGCTATCTCAATACTCCTCAGGAGTATATGCCACAGTTCCAGCACATAGAGATTCCTCAGTTTGAGCGCGAATCAGTCATTAATGCTGTCCTTGAAGTGGATCTGGCATTGGTAGAGAGTGCACATATGAACCTGCCGGTCATTGGAGGAAGTTCCAATTCGAGGGGTCAAATTGCTCACGGCGAGAGCAAAGAGAGGAATCCCTCGCCTGCAGTCGACGACACCCAATCTGGGCACCAAGGGCTAGAAAGAACAGGTGATCTCCTTGATGAGGAGCTGGACACTTGGATCAATACTTTTCAGGAATGTATGTCTCAACCCCAACAGGGCAATGATGAAGGTTCCAGCTCAAAAACTCCAATCCCTCACAACGAAGGCAATGAAAGAAATCTGCCCCCAACAATCGTTGATACCCAACTTGAACATCAATGGCTCGAAGACCCGAGCAATTTCCTTGGCGATGAGTTCAATCTTTGGCTCGATCAATTTGGAGCCGGAGGACCATCGCAGTGGTGACGCGAGGCCGGTGATCAAACGTCTGATGCAAGGCATGGCTACTCGATGAAAAATGCTTCGAGAAAAGGGGTTGAATACTCCTATTGCATATGTTGTTGATCGCACTGTAAGGTTCCCACGGGAACATCTTTCATTAATATCTAGAACTAATTGCGCGTGAGTGTCAACATCACCCTTTGAGCATCTTCAAGCCGAAGGCCGTGGATTAATCACTTAATCCGTGGAGCAAGTTCCATGAACCATAATTATCACCCGCTGAGCATAATGGGATCTACCCCTTCAACACGAAATACATTTGGCCGCGAAGCCACCTATTTGGTAAAACGATGTATCGTTCCTAAACGATCTTCTATCGCATACCAAAGTAATGTCTCATTTCTTTCCCTTCTCAGGTGATAAACGTGGATAAATCACTCAAGGAGCCATCTGTTCAAATAACAAAACAGACGTTGCCCAACCGGGGGCAGCTGAACCATTGATATTGCAAATATTCCAAGCATGGATAAGCGGATTTGATAGACGTGGTTCATATCAATACGCGACGTCAGAACGGGATGAGAACCAAGAGTAAAGTTGTATCGTCCCAATTTGTCTTCAATTTGGGAATATGAGTTAACACTTGTTATTTATCCTTGATAGGGACTCACCATCAAGGAGGACAGATTGTCACAACCTGTGTGCACTCGCAGGGGCACACGACCAAGGGTAAGATGTATCGTTCTAATTTTTTGAAAAATTCACGAACATACAATAACATGTTTCTTCTGCATTTTCAGGGATTTTCGGCCACGGGGGACAGGTAAGTATCCTTTTCCCCAATCCATTGAAGGTGTTAAATAAAAAGAAAAGCTTTCAGAATCTAATGTCTAGAAAAGACATAGAATTCAAACTTCATTGGCATTCATGTCTTAAAACAGGAGGTTATCTGAACATGAATAAGAACATGCATGGTGCATCATAAAATCCCCTTGACGGGTAAAATTTTTGGAGAAAATGAAAGAGATTTTTTCCAATCAAAAGTTCAAGACTTTTAAAAGGACGTTTTCTCAAAAGAAAAGAGGCAAAGCCTAGTCCAAACACGTCCTACACACACTGGAGAGAAGTGGAGCGGATCAGATAGCAAAATCTGGACCTACGGAAGTAGGGATTATTCGCAACGATTACATGGGTTGGGATGACGGAGGCATTCGTTTCATATCCCTCAAACACTACAGGTGACCGTTGATAAACCCTTTGAACGACGGTTTTCATTCTTAACCCTGTCAAGAACCACCCCACATCGGGGCAAAATGGAGGTGAGTCCAGCGGCATCAGGAGAAAATGGTCAGAAATTTTCTTGCTCGGACTAACATTAATCTTTGTGTGTTGTTTATATGGTAATCCAAGTGCCAGAGGATGACGAGAAGCATTCATTTCTCTATCCCACATACCATATCCTTTGCACAGCCAAGTTGAGCCTGCAAATTCATTTCATAAACCCCTGTTGGTGATCATGGGATGTTTCAAGATGGAAACTGCATCACTCCAAGAACGGAAGAAATCAAGAGATGGGATTTATAGAAAAATCTCATATCGGCGTTTAAATGTGCTATGATTCAAGTTGTATATCTAGCACAATTTTCTGAACATCGTAGTTCCAAAGGAAAAGAAAAGGCGGGATTTCAACAAAGAAAAAATCCCCAGCATCAAGAAAAAGCAAAGTGCCTGGTAAAAGCAAGGCCGATGCTCGTGAAAACTGTTTGATTGATCCCCAATAAAGCCTAGTTGGGAAGAGAGAAAAA
Source organism: Rhodomyrtus psidioides (assembly GCA_021437785.1). Classification (NCBI taxonomy): domain Eukaryota; kingdom Viridiplantae; phylum Streptophyta; class Magnoliopsida; order Myrtales; family Myrtaceae; genus Rhodomyrtus; species Rhodomyrtus psidioides. Next base: position 1,538,446 of record JAILYB010000015.1, on the reverse strand, counting down.
CCCATAAAGAAGTCAGATCAAGAAGACTGCTCCCCAAATGATGTCAGCCGTGGTGCAAAAACACGGACAGAATTGTCAATCTCTTAATACCACAAGAGACGTTCTCTAAAGGACTTGTGCACACCTCAAAAGCGGTTGCACACCTCAAAAATGAAGATGCAGAATGGAAAAGACATGTGACAAGTTTGCAATGATCACCAATGTCAATCCCCTCATAAATTCTGGGCCAAAAACAAGCCTTTTTTCGGTCCCCAATCCTACCAACATCATAACCCTGAAACAGTCTTCTCTGACTAAGACACTTGGGTTAACATATAGCTTAGCTCGAAGAAGTACGAGCAAGAATATTTCTTTCTCATTTGGCAGGGTTCTTGACTTGTAAACCCGGAGCAGATGGTGAAAACTTTCATTCAATGACCTTGACTCAAAAGTGAGTCCCCCTTGAAGACCAATATCCAAGCCCAACATTACGGTCCCGTGGAAGACCTCCCGACCGATCAAAATGTATGCGCTGCGAATGAGCCTAAAACCTAGGCACAGGTTAGTAGGGAATTGAGTGCATCCCCTATAAAAACCACTATCTCAAAATAGGTGAGAAGACCTCATTGTCGAGAAATATTCCAGTTGGTGTTTTGAACAAACTCTTTTTGGAATTTTCAAACTGTTGGTCCAGATTTTCCGTGCAAGGGATTTGTGATCACATTTGCATGTTGCAAGAATGCTTTGGATAACCTCTAGTATCAAAATGCACATTTCATGATTAAAACTTAAATCACACGGTTTTGTCAAAATGGACAGCCGTAGTCTTCCCAAAGATTACTAACGTTTTCTTGGTGAAGAAAAATCTTTCAGGCTCAAACTTCTGCAGGATACCTGGAGAACCCAGCTCCCAGAATGTCACTTCAACAGACTCAAGTGAAGTTTTGTCAAAATAAAATCTTTCACTGCTTCAAAAAAACTGAATTCCCGACAAACTTCGGGGTCTCCAAAAAAAAGGGGGAAGAAAAACCCTTTTAAAAGAAAAAGTCCTATCAGACGTGGAGAACCCTCGTCCCAGGACCCATTTTCAAAATATCAAACAGTCTCATCGGACGTGGAGAACCCTCGTCATGAGACCCCTTTTTCAAAACTTAGGCAGTCTCATCGGACGTGGAGAATCCTCGTCATGAGACCCCTTTTCAAAATTTAGGCAGTCTCATCGGACGTGGAGAACCCTCGTCATGAGACCCCTTTTCAAAATTTAGGCAGTCTCATCGGACGTGGAGAACCCTCGTCCCAGGACCCATTTTCAAAATATCAAACAGTCTCATCGGACGTGGAGAACCCTCGTCATGAGACCCCTTTTTCAAAACTTAGGCAGTCTCATCGGACGTGGAGAACCCTCGTCATGAGACCTCCTTTTCAAAATTTAGGCAGTCTCATCGGGCGTGGAGAACCCTCGTCATGAGACCCCTTTTCAAAACTTAGGCAGTCTCATCGGACGTGGAGAACCCTCGTCATGAGACCCATTTTCAAAAATTTAGGCAGTCTCATCGGACGTGGAGAACCCTCGTCATGAGACCCCTTTTCAAAATTCAAACAGTCTCATCGGACGTGGAGAACCCTCGTCATGAGACCCCCTTTTCAAAATTCAGGAAATCTCATCGGACGTGGAGAACCCTCGTCATGAGACCCCTTTTCAAAGTCAAATGAAGGTAGATACCGCCTGAAGGGTCAACTCAAAGGTAGATACCGCTTGAAGGGTCAACACAAGGTAGATACCGCCTGAAGGGTCAACACATGGTAGATACCGCCTGAAGGGTCAACACAAGGTAGAAACCGCCTGAAGGGTCAAATCAAAGGTAGAAACCGCCTGAAGGGTCAACTCAAGGTAGAAACCGCCTGAAGGGTCAAACCAAGGTAGAAACCGCCTGAGGGATCACATATGGTAGAAACCGCCATAAGGGTCAATTCATTGGTAGAAACCGCATAAGGGTCAACTCATTGATAAATATCGCAGTAAGGATCAACACAAAGGTTTGATCCACCATACGGATCAAAATTCTTGGCAAATCCCAAAGCGTGGGATGCGCCTTCCTTAGGTTCCTACAAGTTAGGAATCCCATCATGGTATGACCTACCATACAGGTCAGAGCTTAATCTCCCTGGGATATTCTGAATGACGAGTCCTAGGCATCTTCTTGAAAGTCGTCGCAACCGGCAGCATCCGACAGGTGAGCTTCAGGTAAGCCTCTCTCACGCCGGCCCATGTTCAAATTGTTAGAGCAAACCGGGGATTGATTTGAGCTTTTATCAATAGGCTTAAGGGTCCGATGTCATAACATTTCTTCTCTTATTTTCCCAGTTGAGTCGGTTAGGAATCAGGTGCCACCTTATCTTTGAGAGAAACCTCTAACGAGATTCCTCTCAAAGAGGGGCAGCTGTTGACACCTGATTTTTTTTACCATTTATTATTATGATTTTTATTCTTTAAAATTAATTAAAAATATCAAAAAAGGTCATAAAATCACAAAATCAACTTTGGAAGCCTTGGTTTAACCTTAGGAACCAATTTTGAACAAAAAATATTTTTCGGTATTTTTAATATTTTTCGAGTTTATTTAATTATAAAAATACCCAAAAAATCAGAAAAATACCATTCGTGGTCAGAAAAATACCCAAAAATATTCGATAATTTTGTTTTAATTTCCTATTCAAGTGTGTCACTTTAAATCTCAAAAATTCGGCTCGGGTCACTATGTTCCTTCACAAACATAAACCCGAACCGAGCCTAAAAAAATCATTTTCGAGTCTTTTAGTTTTCAATTCTCACTTTTTATAAGCTATGACATTGGATTCTAAAGTCTTAAAGTGCAATTAGGTCAATTTGCCCTCCAATTTAATCAATTTTTACCAAAAGGGCTTAATTGCACATTTTTCTTTCAATTAGTCCCCGGTTTCACGGATGTATACGTATGCTCTACGTATTTATACGTCATACGTATTTATATGTTATGCATATTTGTATTGTTTGGTAACCTCTTTAACTCTTGTAATAATAATAATGGTTATTATTTTTAACACCTTTGTTAGTGCCTTTTTTAGCATTTTTGTATTGTGAGTGCTATTGCTAGTGCTATTTTTAAATAGCATTTTTTGTATTATAAATTGTGAGTGCTATTGTTAGTGCTATTTTTAAATGACATTTATTTATCATAAATTGTGAGTGCTATTGTTAGTGCTATTTTTAAATGGCATTTATTTATCATAAATTGTTAGTGCTATTATTAGATAGAATTTATAATTGTTAGTGCTATTTTTAAATAGAATTTTTGTATTATAAATTGTGAGTGCTATTGTTAGTGCTATTTTTAAATAGCATTTTTGTATTATAAATTGTGAGTGCTATTGTTAGTGCTAATTTTAAATGTCATTTATTTGTGAGTGCTATTATTAGATAGAATTTATAATTGTTAGTGCTATTTTTAAATAGAATTTTTGTATTATAAATTGTGAGTGCTATTGTTAGTGCTATTTTTAAATAGCATTTTTGTATTATAAATTGTGAGTGCTATTGTTAGTGCTATTTTTAAATGTCATTTATTTGTGAGTGCTATTTTTAGATAGAATTTATAATTGTTAGTGCTATTTTTAAATACAATTTATTGGAAGGTATTTTTGGCTATAAAAGGATGGCAAGAGTTTTGAGGTTGAAGGGGGAGACATTTTGTAGAGTGTGCAAATTTTTGAGAGCTTAGAGAGAAGAACACAAACACTCTCTATATTCTCATAATCTTGAGAGAGCAAAATATACTAAGTTCGGAATATTGATTCCGCATATTGCTAGCACAATTGTTGTGGAGTTATTAGTCGTCTCCCCGTTCGTCAATTGGTGGTGCGTCCGAATTAGATGCCTAACACTTGTGGAGGCTGAGATCGAAGAACATCGAACCGACACCTCCGTTCAAGCACGCTACGAGAGGTAATCTATTTACTCCCTTTGAGACTTTGTGATTTTTTTCGATTGAAATGCACGAAGTACGCCTCTGGAGATACATGTATGGGTTGTTATTTATTTCCGCTACGTGTTACGTGGATCCCAACAGTGGTATCAGAGCCAATCCTTAGGTGTTTTCGTGCATTTAATTGATTTTTTGCAATTTTTGCAATACTATGGTCAATATGTATTAACGAATTGTTCGTCTTACATGGCTAATGGAGATTGATTATTTTATATGATAAATTAATCAACGTAGCAAAAATTGAGACTAAATCAATTTTGAATCGAAAATTTATGGCTATCTTATTTTACGTAAAAATTCTTAATATGATTCAACGTAGAATTTTTATTGTGCATTCCTAAGTTTTAAATTGTGAATTTATTACTTACGTGAAAGGGTGGTGATCATGGAAAAATCCCTAATCAATGTGATTGATGTATATATGAATGTATGATGATTATTTATATATTTGGGGTTGTAATTATTAAATGGAGACTGCGTACTCCTTTTATTTTTCATGTAATCTTTATTTTTAGCATAGTCAATTGTTGATGTAAATGCTACGAGGATTACGTGGAGGAGCCTTTTAAGTCGGCGAGCTCTTTGGGGCCCAATTCTTGAAGAGTTCAAGAAACCAAGAAGAAGCGAAGAGCGGCTCTCCGTTATTAAAATATTAAAATGATTAAATGTGGTCTCATTGGCTCGAGACCCATTAAATCATAATTCCATGATCACCACGTAGGATAGATGTTTATGTGATTGGCATCTATTTATTTATTATGATTACGTGAGCATGTTAAACTGGTTAATGTGCAAAGTCAGACTTACCTCACCCAAAATTGCGCCTGCATGAAATCCTAGTTAGGGAAAATCACTCACGTTAGGTACCGAAAGGGCGTTGGTAATGACATCAACGTAACCAAGTCCCCGAACCCAAAATCTCTGGTTCCGCAGAATTGATCGATCTCTCCCAATCGGTCAATAAGGTTTCCGGTCTACCCTCCAAGAAAGACCGGTGGCGACTCCAAATGCATGCACAAGTTGCACATGCCACCACGACCACACTAAGGTCGAAAGCGATCGACTGTTATCGTCGAATCCCTTTGAAAAATACTCCCGCCGCGATTTGGTATGGGCCTGGGAGGGCCCGCGCCGATCCAAAGCCCGCGATCCGCACCCTTGTGCAGGGGAAGGCCCGCGATCGGTAATCCATTAGCCGCGTCCGCTTCCGGACGGGTCGCGACAATACCACACACCACACTTGAAGTCTTTCTCTAGGTTGAGAAAGCTTAGAAAACAACATATAAGACTAGCCTATTTATAGAAAAAACTAAACACTCTAGAAGACAACCATACCTAATCAAACAAAAGAAGTAATCACTCCTCCAAGCTAACCACCCCCAGTAATAACTCCTCCATGGACAAGACCTAATTAAATATTCATCCAAGCCCCAAGCATTTACTCCTCCATGGTGCAAGTCTAATTAGGTGTTGAACTTCAACACTCCCCCTCAACACCTAATACCCTTTACATCGTCTGCTCTAGGTGTTGGGCTTTGGGCCCAATCCAGCCCATTAGGTTGTTAAAAACCTAGGGCAGCAGCAGCAACACATGGTAGAACACACACACGCACGAGAGAGAAATAGAGAGAGCAGCCACCGAGAGGACAAAGAGCAAAAACGCAGAAAAATACTGCAGTTTTTCTGGGCGTCCATCGAAGATCAAATCGACGATCGGAGGTCTTCCCGTGGTCCGATTGGGCTGAAATTTTGACAGCATCTTCAAGACTCGTTGTTCTTGATTCTGTACGGTTGAATCGTGATTTCAAGGTATTTACTGTAGCTGTTCGTGGGTATTTCGGGGCTGCATATTTTGGGGGTGATTTTCATCCGGTTCTCTCGTTTACGGTGTTGTTGTTGCTTGATCTTCACTTATAGTTTTGGGATTTTATTGTCGTTGTATTCAGCGAGTTTGTATACCCAAACGATTGATATATAGTGGAGATTCGGGTGGACTCCGTGAGCGGTCTCGTGGTTTTTATCCTTCGCATTGAAGGGGTTTTCCACGTAAAAATTCTGGTGTTGTTTTTCTTTCAATTCGCATATTTCCATTGGTTGTGCTCGAATAGGTTTCTCACAGGTTTAGTCAAAGGGGGAAAATTATATCCGCTGCTTGTCTGTTTTTCCCAACATAGTGGTATCAGAGCATTGTTTTTTGACTGAACGATGGAACCAAACGTGAGCAGAATGGTTAGTTTAAATGGAAAGAATTATCATGTATGGAGAGGAAAGATGGAAGATCTACTATATGTGAAACGGTGGCATTTACCAGTGTTTGCTGATACTAAACCTGATAATATGAGCGATGCCGATTGGAATCTTGAGCACAAAATTGTGTGTGGATTTATTCGACAATTTGTCGATGATAATGTTTTGAATCACATCAGCAAAGAATCGCATGCTAGGACATTGTGGAATAAGCTGGAGTCATTATATGCACGGAAGACTGGCAACAACAAAATATGTTTGATTAAACAATTTATGGAGTTGCATTATAGAGATGGCCAATCTATATCAGATCATTTGAATGAGTTTCAGGGAGTGATAGATCAACTTTCTGCCATGAATATTAAATTTGATGATGAAGTGCAGGGACTTTGGTTGCTATGTACCTTGCCGGAATCTTGGGAGACTTTTCGTATGTCTTTAATTAATGCTGCACCTGATGGTATTGTTACCATGGATTTTGCAAAAAGTGGTGTTCTGAATGAAGAGATGAGAAGAAAAACACGTGGTTCTTCCTCTCATTCAGAAGCTCTAGTTGTTGAAAACAGGGGCAGAAGTCAGAGTAGAGGTCCGAAAGGTAGATACAAGAACCGAAGCAAGTCAAGATCATGGAAGAAGACTATTGAGTGTCATCACTGTGGTAAGATGGGTCATATGAAGAAAAGTTGTTTCCAGCTGAAAAATGAGATGAGGAATGAGAAGAAAAATGGCAATGAAAATAACGAGAGAAGAAATAATGGTGGTGATGATCGGGTGGCAACTGCTACTGATGAACTTGTTATTGTTTTCTATGATGATAATGTTAATTTTGCATGTGATGATTCAAACTGGGTTATTGATAGTGGAGCTTCTCTGCATATTACCTCCAGGAAAGAATTCTTTACATCCTACAGGTCAGGAAATTTTGGTACCTTAAGGATGGGTAATGACGGTTTGGCTACTGTTGTTGGCATAGGAGATGTATGCTTGGAGACTAGTACTGGAGCAAAACTAGTTCTGAAAGATGTTAGACATGTTCCTGATATTCGTTTGAATTTGATTTCGACTGGAAAACTTGATGATGCAGGATTTTGCAGTACTTTTGACAATGGTCAATGGAAACTCACCAGAGGCTCATTAATTGTGGCTAGAGGTATGAAACAATCTTCCTTATATTTGTTTCAGGCTAAGATTTCCAAAGACATGTGTAATGTTGTGGAAGATGAGAATGCAACTGCATTATGGCACAAGAGGCTTAGTCACATTAGTGAGAAAGGAATTGGCTTACTAGCTAAAAAGGGTTTACTCTCTGGAGTAAAGAGTGCAAGACTTGAGAAGTGTGCACATTGTTTAGCAGGAAAACAACGAAGAGTTTCATTCAAGAGTCATCCGCCTTCGAGAAAATCAGAGTTGCTAGAATTAGTGCATTCAGATGTTTGCGGTCCAATAAAACCACTAACACTTGGTGGTGCAGCTTACTTTGTAACCTTCATTGATGACCATTCAAGAAAATTATGGGTTTATTTCTTGAAGACGAAAGATCAAGTGTTAGATGCATTCAAGCAGTTTCAAGTTTCAGTTGAAAGACAGACTGGAAAGAAGTTGAAATGCATTCGTTCAGATAACGGTGGTGAGTACATCGGGCCATTTGATGAATATTGTAGGCAACAGGGAATTCGACATCATAAGACACCTCCTAAAACGCCTGAGTTAAATGGTGTAGCGGAAAGAATGAACAGAACACTGATTGAGAGAGTCAGATGTTTGATTTCAGATGCAAAATTGCCAAAATCTTTTTGGGGAGAGGCTTTGAGTACAGTGGTACATGTTCTTAATATTTCTCCCATTGTTGCTTTAGATGGTGATGTTCCAGACAGAGTTTGGTTTGGAAAGGAAATTTCATATGATCATCTAAAGGTGTTTGGCTGCAAAGTTTATGTTCATGTTCCCAAAGATGAGAGGTCCAAGTTAGATGTCAAGACAAAAGAGTGCATCTTTCTTGGTTATGGTTCTGATGAATTTGGCTATAGGCTTTATGATCCAGTTGCTAAGAAAATTGTCAGAAGTCGAGATGTAGTATTTGTTAAGAATGAGACCATTTGTGATATTGAGAAGATAAAGAAGACATATTCCCGTGATTCTGATATGTTAGTTGATACTAGCTCAATTTCACCTTTTGAGTTGCAGGAACAGTTGCATGATCAAGTTGAAGACGATGGTCAGACTACAGATCAGCAGGTTCAGGGTCAGACTCATAATGATCAGTCGATTGAAAATCAGGCTCAGGGTGACCAGCATCATTCAGATGACATTGATGCTCAAGAGATTGCACCATTAGCTCCACCAACTACTGCTTTGAGGAGGTCTACCAGAGACCGCACCTCATCTACTAGATATTCCTCTAATGAGTATGTTCTGTTGACAGATGCAGGTGAACCTGAAATTTTTGAAGAAGCAGTAGAAGATAAAAATAAGAATGAGTGGCTTGATGCAATGCATGATGAGATGAAGTCATTGCATGACAATCATACTTTTGAGTTGGTGGCATTACCTAAGGGTAAAAGAGCTTTGAAGAACCGATGGGTTTACAGATTGAAGCAAGATGAGACGACTTCGCGTCCTCGATATAAAGCTAGATTAGTTGTTAAAGGCTTCAATCAGAAAAAGGGAATTGACTATGATGAGATCTTCTCACCAGTTGTGAAAATGTCTTCAGTTAGAGTTGTTTTGAGTTTAGCAGCTAGCCTTGATCTTGAGGTTGAGCAGATGGACGTGAAGACCGCTTTCCTTCACGGTGATTTGGAGGAAGACATATACATGAAGCAGCCTGAGGGTTTCCAGGTAAAAGGTAAAGAGAATTATGTTTGTAAATTGAAGAAAAGCTTGTATGGCTTAAAGCAGGCGCCGAGGCAATGGTATAGAAAATTTGAGTCTTTTATGGGGGAGCAATCCTATAAGAAGACTACTTCTGATCATTGTGTATTTGTGCAGAAATTCTCTGAAGGTGATTTTATTATCTTATTGCTCTATGTTGATGATATGTTGATTGTTGGTCAGAATGCTTCCAGGATTGACAAGTTAAAGCAAGATTTAAGCAAGTCTTTTTCGATGAAAGACTTGGGACCGGCTAAGCAGATTCTTGGTATGAGGATCACTCGCGACAGACAGGCGAAGAGATTATGGTTATCTCAAGAGAAGTACATAGAGAAAGTACTTCAAAGGTTCAAAATGGACAAAGCTAAAGTTGTAAGTACACCTCTTGCTACACACTTTAAGCTTAGTCATAAACAATGTCCATCAACTGAGAAAGATCTGAAAGAGATGGAAAAAGTTCTTTATGCTTCTGCAGTGGGTAGTCTGATGTATGCAATGGTTTGCACAAGACCAGATATAGCTCATGCAGTTGGAGTGGTTAGCCGTTTTATGTCAAATCCAGGTAGAGAGCACTGGAATGCATTGAAGTGGATATTGAGATATCTCCGAGGCACTTCTAGTTTGAGACTTTCATTTGGGAGTGATGAGCCGATTCTTGTTGGATATACTGATTCTGACATGGCAGGTGATATTGACACAAGGAAATCTACTTCGGGTTATCTGATTACTTTCTTAGGGGGAGCTGTGGCTTGGCAGTCAAGGCTGCAAAAATGTGTTGCCTTGTCGACGACAGAGGCAGAGTTCATCGCAGCAACTGAAGCATGCAAGGAATTGCTTTGGATGAAAGAGTTCACGCAAGAACTTGGTTTCAGTCAAGAGAGGTATGTTTTACTTTGTGATAATCAAAGTGCTATACATCTTGCAAAGAATTCCACTTTTCATGCCAGGTCAAAGCATATTGATGTGAGGTATCACTGGATACGAGAAACTCTGGAATCCAAAGGGTTAGAACTTGAGAAAGTACACACAGAAGATAATGCTTCAGATATGATGACGAAGCCTCTTACTAGAGAGAAGTATGAATTTTGTCGGCGTCAGGCCGGCATGGATTTCTGATGAATTCTTTTGTGTCGAAATCTCCCTTAATGGGCTGGAGGGGGAGATTTGTTGGGCTTTGGGCCCAATCCAGCCCATTAGGTTGTTAAAAACCTAGGGCAGCAGCAGCAACACATGGTAGAACACACACACGCACGAGAGAGAAATAGAGAGAGCAGCCACCGAGAGGACAAAGAGCAAAAACGCAGAAAAATACTGCAGTTTTTCTGGGCGTCCATCGAAGATCAAATCGACGATCGGAGGTCTTCCCGTGGTCCGATTGGGCTGAAATTTTGACAGCATCTTCAAGACTCGTTGTTCTTGATTCTGTACGGTTGAATCGTGATTTCAAGGTATTTACTGTAGCTGTTCGTGGGTATTTCGGGGCTGCATATTTTTGGGGTGATTTTCATCCGGTTCTCTCGTTTACGGTGTTGTTGTTGCTTGATCTTCACTTATAGTTTTGGGATTTTATTGTCGTTGTATTCAGCGAGTTTGTATACCCAAACGATTGATATATAGTGGAGATTCGGGTGGACTCCGTGAGCGGTCTCGTGGTTTTTATCCTTCGCATTGAAGGGGTTTTCCACGTAAAAATTCTGGTGTTGTTTTTCTTTCAATTCGCATATTTCCATTGGTTGTGCTCGAATAGGTTTCTCACAGGTTTAGTCAAAGGGGGAAAATTATATCCGCTGCTTGTCTGTTTTTCCCAACACTAGGTTCTCGGTCTCCGACTGCTGATTGCTCCGGTTCCTGACCGCCTAGGCTTTGATATGCTTCATGGCTTGCTGGCTCCAGGTTTACGATCCTCGATCATCCACTCTAGGTTCTCGGTCTCCGGCTGCTGATTGCTCCGGTTCCTGACCGCCTCGGTCTCCGGCTGCTGATGCTCCGGTTCCTGACCGCCTAGGTTCCGGCACGATCCTTGGACAACCTGAGCTCTGATACCAATTGTAAGAGTGCGCAATCTTGCTAGATATATCACTCTCAGATACGCGGAAGCTTTGTGGTGATAATACAAGAAAAATGTAATAGACAACTCAAGATAAACTCGTTATACTAAACTGAAAGTATAACAATAAGAGATTATCTCATACAACTATTACAACCTATTCTCTCATACCACACACCACACTTGAAGTCTTTCTCTAGGTTGAGAAAGCTTAGAAAACAACATATAAGACTAGCCTATTTATAGAAGAAACTAAACACTCTAGAAGACAACCATACCTAATCAAACAAAAGAAGTAATCACTCCTCCAAGCTAACCACCCCCAGTAATAACTCCTCCATGGACAAGACCTAATTAAATATTCCTCCAAGCCCCAAGCATTTACTCCTCCATGGTGCAAGTCTAATTAGGTGTTGAACTTCAACAAATTTTACGTTCAGATTGCTACGCGCCAGCCAATCAAAATGCTTGTTAACTTCGGTCGAGCCTAGCAGGCCCAATCAAACCTGACCTTCACCAAGCTAACATCCTCGATATGTGATCAAATGATAACTTTCATTATACTCAATCAAGCCGTGTGGATTAATTAACAACCATTTGACCACCTCTCGCTCGAGTGCACTCAAATCGAACTGAACTAACTCCTTAATTAGCCAATAAAATAAAAACGAAAAACTTAATTTTTACAGCTAAGCTCGTTCCATTTTCGTGTCAGATTCTTTCCTTCCGCGAAAGCTCCTTGTTTTGCCTTGGTCGCAATTTTTCTCATCGACTCTTTCTCGTCTCGAGAGTGAGAAAACTAGCAAACCAAATTCTCTTGTTCAAAACAAGTTAATATTTAGAATGACTTGGAACGGGAGTTCATTTATAAATAAATGCCAATGAATATGCATCAGCTGAAAAACTTGACCATGATGAGAAAACTGACGAATCGACCTGAATAACTTGTAACAAGAACTTTGAGCTGTTCACTATATTGGAGGAGGCCCAGGTTCCCTTGAGTTAATCTACTCATATTCTTGTTGCTGCTTTGTTACCTCTCCAAGATATGGAAGCAACAAAGAGATCCAAGCACTCATCACGGACCAATCACTCGGATCTTTTATCACAAGCACATCGTAGAACCATTTCACCGAACTGACGATGGAAAAATGATGCACAACCAAAATTAGGTCGATTTCTACGAAATATTATTTTGAAATAGAGATTTGACACCACGTGTGTATCATGCATATCCCCCTTTCAACATCACACTTATCTACAAAAGAATCTGATGGTCGAATTTGAGCCATATAAGCACCATCAGTCAGGATCACCATTTTCTACAAATATGGTTGACTTGGAAAAGTAAGTCAAGCATGACCAACGATTGAAACTTTCGTGGTTGTGCTTTATTCACTCAGTACCTCCCACGACGCACGCTAAACTAATCGACATGGGAAAAAGACTTCATCTTCGCAAATAACATGTTTGGTAAGTTGAATGGAGAATTTCCGTAGATAGTGAAAAAGAAAAAATGTGAGAGAGAACGCATGTAATTGATGAGAACATTCATCGGATCTATAATCATAATTGCCGTCGCCGCCGCTGCCGCAGCCGCCGCCGCCGCCGCCGAGACAATCATCCAATTCTACCGACCTTCTTGATTATATTTTTATGCATGAGGGGGGCAACTCTTAGGGGCGTCTAATGACCTTTCCATCCGACCTGAAGTTACAGTCAAAGGGCCTCCTCTCCTATGCACGATTCCACCAGCCGATCCCTGTAGAGAGTCTATTCTTATGTTTCGAACTCAAAATCAAATATGTCTCGTTTAACCACTCACGGTGCACTTTGCAAACGTAATGCATAACAAGATCCGATCAGCTGTGCGAGCTTGACTTGGATTGGTAATATTGTATTCCGATGGCGCATTCTCGATCCGTAAAAAAATCTTTCCCTTGGTTACTCCCACTCCGCCTCCTCGAGATAGCAACAGAGGTCGAACAACATCTGGGCAGATGTCGAGCGGCATGGCAGGCAGGGACGGTGGCAGGCAACAGGAGGCAGCAGCTAGCGAGCAGGGGGCAGTGTGTGACTGACGCCACCCGCTACCGCCGTTAGTCGCCTCCTTCGAGTGCCGGATTTGGAGGGACAAAAAAGGAAAGAAAATAGAAAAACCAAAATAAAAAAATTATTATTAAAAATTTATAATAAAAAAATTCCACTACATTTATATTGAAAGTATTTAAGCAATATTTTTTTTTTATAAATTATGAGAAATAAGTGGTCCATGATTTGATTAAATATAGAAGTATTTAAGTAATAGAGGTTAGGTCGGGCTTGAATTGGGTATTGGTTAGTTTGTAGAATGGGTCGTTAGATTTGTATTGTATTAAAATGAGTCAAAACGAATTAAATGAGTAAATATAAGTCGGATCATTTTCAACCCCCGACTCAACCCACTTGTTTTACATCTTCAGAGTTCCCTTTCAACACCCCACGCATCTAAAAAAAAAAAAAAATACTAAGTGTCGATTTTGAGCCATATAACCACCACCCACGGTCAGGATAATCGATTGCCATAAATATATGGTGGACATGTCAATTTCCATGAAGACTTGGAAAAATAAGTCAAGCATACCAACGATTGAGATTCTTATGGTTCTTCGATATTCACTCCACTCAGTAGTCAGTATCCTCTACGCAAACGCTAAAATCGATAGATGACTTCAGGAAAATATTTAAGGAAGGGAGGTACGTTTTGGGAAAGATAATAATCTCATTATCATGTCAACTACGTACATTAATATAAAGAAAAAAGCTTAGCTGACCGTCCCATCCAGTCAGACGGTGGGACAGTCAACTATTTACCATAATTAGTTTGATGAAACCGGATCAGTGATCCGGTTTCAATTCTTTTTTTTTCTTTTTTTTTACTTTTATGTATTTCGATATGCTTGCCGCCCAAAAGTTTACGTCTGACATATAGGCACCACATATCCACATGATATGCTTGTCATCCAAAAGTCCATGTCCAATATGAATGCACCACATAGCTGGGTGATTTATTTGTCAATTAGATATGTTTCGTTAGAATCTTCATTGTGTGGGCCCTTTTATAATTATAATTTTTATTTTTAGCTTACAATAAAAATACATAAAAATAATAATAATAATAATGTGAAGTCACACCAAATCTACAAGTAATCCGTTCTTAGTAAACAATATTTATGATAAATAGTTGATCGTCCCACCGTATGACTGACTAGGTGGGACAATCAGCTTAGCCGGTTCCTAATATAAATGAGAATAAAAGGGAAGTATCAAGTTTCATCTATAAACTTTCTACAATAACAAATAAATTCTTCTCTTCATAAATACTCATAATTGGCACATTTATAAATATTTAGACTTACTAGGAACAGAAACTTATTTAGTAATATCGTTGAACTTGCCTCAACTGGAAGGCGTGATGAAGATGAGAAAACTCACGAATCGATCTAAATAACTTGTAGACAGAACTTTGAGCTGTTTACTAAACTCTTGTTCCAATATTGGAGGAGGCCTAGGTTCCCCTTGAAATAACCTTGATGCCGAAGCGCGATAGAAAGCAAGGCTAAACAGAAAATCGAAACGATAAACAAGGAACCACCGTTCACTCAAATGTGATTTTATCAAAATCAACGAAAATATTAATATATGTCATAAACTCCTCTTCCACGAACCCTAAACATCTTTATATAAGATGCTAAACCTAATTGACATAAGAAATACAAAATTACAAAAACGCCACTAGAATTAATTAAAATACCTAAAAACATTAAAATTGCAAAAATGCCTAAAACAGAAAATGAGCAATATTACGCAATCTTTGCAATATTACGGAGATCGTGAGATTTATTTGCATCAGTCTCCCCTGCTAGGAAAAAGATTCACCCTCGAATCTGGTTCATCTTTGTTGACTTCAATCTACTCTTCAAATTCAATTCCGTCTTCAAGATTGCGAAATCTGCTTTGTCTTCACCAATATCAATTTCTTCATATTCAAAAAGATTTGTCTTCAAATCTTGTTGTGGCTTCTCATCTCCAAGATTAGACTTTGTGAAATTTGCCACAATCGAGAAGGAACTAAATTCTGTAAAACGCCCAGGGCGGCCTTTCCAACAAATCAAGTAATACACCAACTTGAGATCCAAGAAATTCTCTAGAAACATATCTTCAAGCTTATTCCAAACAAGTCGAATCCGCAAGTATCTGCACCACTTGATATAGTTATCCAGCACATTCAAGAACACCTCAGTGATTGCCTCAAGAACTTTGCCATCATGATATTCGGAACAAGAATAATATTGCACATCAAGATCCAGAATCCTAGATGGTTGTTTAACTGGTACATCAATAAAAAAATCGTGAATTTCACCCCTCCCTAGAGATGAACTTTTTGAGACATCAGAGTCCTCCTCAAAGCAATTGATCAAGAAAAGTCCATCCATTTTCACATTTTCATCGTAGTTTGTGCACAACACAAACCTCTCATCGCCACGGCCCTCACATGCAAATACTGACGCTTTCTTTGGAAAATGTTTCAGTATTTTTGCCAATTCACCGGCTTCATACATCTGTCTAATCACATCAGCTCCATCTACATACGTGCCCCCAATGAACACCTGGGGCAAGCTTACTTTTTTCTCACGCAACACACCCTCCAGCTCGTTCTTATATACCAAATTCGTAAAGACGTCTTCCTTTTCATTCCACGGTATCCTTGACAAGGACTTTGAATAATCTTCCTCATATGCTTCTCGAAAACTAAAACTATCAACATCAAAATGTACCTGATGCTCTTCCGATACACCTTCGGCTTCGTCATTGTGATCTTCATCATAAACAAACGCAGTAGCACGTTTTTCGTCCGTTGGAAGTGCAGCCACAGCGAAATCATCAATCAACGAACCCTTGTACTCGGCAAATCATCCACTCATGACCCCAGGTTTGCATCCTCGTGTTCTCTGTTAGATTCACCATCAGATTCATCAGAGATTGGATTTTCATAGATCGGATCTGTATCAAAATTTGGATTTCCATAACAAATCGGATATTTATCAAAAATCAAATCTTTATCAAAGATAAGATTTTCATCGACAATCAGATATTCATCGACGATCGGATATTCATCAGCGATCGGATATTTTTCGGATTGAAAGTCCAACCTCGCTCGCGCAAGTCGTCGCTCCAATCGCTGGATTCACCTTCTCAACGCCCGCGCAAGTTGTCTCTTTAAATCCTACTTTCGTCTTCGTAGTTCTTCATTTTCTATGTCTCGCAGGTCTCTTAGACGCGATTGTTCATCAGCATCAAGAACGATTCCACGCTCCCGGCCTCCACAAGCACGCTGTCTTCGACCACCTCGATTTCGTTCAGCCATTGATTTCAAGCAACCTGTGCTCTGATACCAAATGATGCCGAAGCGCGATAGAAAGCAAGGTTAAACAAAAAATCGAAACGATAAACGAGGAACCACCATTCACTCAAATGTGATTTTATCAAAATCAACGAAAATATCAATGTCTGTCATAAACTCCTCTTCCACAAACCCTAAACATCTTTATATAAGATGCTAAACCTAATTGACCTAAGAAACACAAAATTACAAAAACGCCACTAGAATGAATTAAAATACCTAAAAACATTAAAATTGCAAAAAATGCCTAAAACAGAAAATGCGATGTCGCGACCTAAAAATCAATTTTAGGCTAATCGGATTATTGGGCAAGTTATCGAGAACTAACCTAATGCGGATCCTCCCAAACCCTACCAAATCGCAATATGGGAAAAATTAGAACAAACGAGGAGTCGCCACTAATCGTTCGAGGTAGGTCGATTAGAAACCTAGGTGAACTAACGGGAGAACTAATTCACCGCTGCGAACCAGAGATCTTGGATCCGGGGATTTGATTATGCTAATCGGCTTAGACTAACGCCCTTTCGGTACCTAGATTCCTTTTTGTTTTGGATTTTTCTTCAAAAATTAACAACTCGGAAATCATCTCAAGGCTTTTGCTTTTTCCATTTTTTATTCTTTTTTATTATTTTTATTTCAAATAAAAGAAAAATAAATGAATTACTGATGCAATGCATGACCTAAAACTATATGACATACGACTAATTATTAAAAAAATATAAAAACTTCAAATAATCGAAAATTACACACAAAGAATCAACTGACTCGAAATTCAAAAAAAAGAAATAATAATAATAATAATATTATTATTATTATTATTATTATTATTAAAAAAAGTAAATTCGAAAATAAACTTTAATAATTCCAAAAATCCTAAAAAAACTAAATGAAATTTTCTCTGAGGCTCTTGTCATCTTGATCTTGCTGGGCTTGTGTTGACACCTGATTTTTGACCAAGTCTTTTTCAGTTTTATTTTTGAAAAATCACAAAAAATCCATAAAAAGTCAAAAAATTACAAAATCAACTTTGGTGGCCTTGGCCAAGCCCAAGGAACCATTCTTGACCAAAAAATAATTTTTCATATTTTTCACATTTTTTAGTATTTTTAGAAAATAGGAAAATACTAGAAAAATCAACAAAAATAGAATTTGAGGTCACAAAAATATAGGAAAATAGTCAATATTTTTCTTTTAAATCCCTTGTCATTTTGACCTCATCAAGAGTCGAAATTCAAGTTTAATTTTGTGTGTTTCTTTGTAACACACAGGGTTAAATTTGTCAAAAAATATGTCTTGAGTCTTTTTATTTGCAATCTTTTTCATTTTTCGAGTCTTGACGTTCAGCTTGATTGCCCGACATTTCAATTTGGTTCAATTGTGTGCCGATTTGATCAATTTTGGCTTTAGGGACCTAATTGCATAAAATTCTTTTCATTTTAGTCCCTATAATACCAATTCTGAAATTAAACTTTTTTTAGGGGCACCCATTGAACCCCAATGCTTCCTCCCTATAGTGTTCGATCCCCTAAATCTAACGGTCAGTTCAATTGGGGTTGATTCGTCCATTAGGACCCTCAATTTGACAAAAATCAAATTCGGATCCTACTCTACATTTGGGGCTTTCAATCAATTCAAAAGGAATTTGTCACGAAAACCACATTTCTAGATGGAGTCTGTGCCATGGAACCCAATTTTAGCGTCAATTTTGTGATCTTGGCACATATGGGCGTCTAATTCGGACAAAGAAAGTAGAACCGGGTCAACTGGGTCGGGTTGACCCGACCCAGTCAACCCAGTTGACCAAACCAAGAGAACAAGTCTGTTCTCTTCTTCGCGCACACACAAGGCTCTTTGGACAAAAACGAAAAAACAGAATGAGAAACAAGAGGGAAAAAGGAGAGGAAGTCAGGGGAGTTGGGGATTCGGTTGTGAGGATTTCCACAAAGACGAAGGACCGAACGCCTAACGGAAGCAAGAACGGAAGCGAATGAAGAGCTTCTGCTTCGTGCACGTACAAGGGAGAGCGAACATGAGGCTCGCGGAAGGAAAAAAAAAAAGAAGGGGAATCAACAGAATAGAAAGGAGGAAAACAGAAGCGAGTGGGGCGGCTTCTTCGCGCGAGGGCGAACAGAGAGAGAGGGCGGGCGAAGACAGAGAGAGAGAGAGAGAGAGAGAGAGAGAGAGAGAGAGAGAGAGAGAGAGAGAGAGAGAGAGAGATGGCGACCGGAGCTTGCTCCAACCGAACCTGTGCAAGCTCCGCCAGAACATCACCGGCAAAACCGAAGCCAACGACGGCCTTATCCGACTTCCTGGAGCTCCGGAGAAGCTACCGAGCCCGTTCGATAAGCCTTTCACCTCAAGAAACGGTGAGGCTCCTCCTCGTGCTTGGCTTCGGCCTCTAATGGCAACTTGCAATCCTCTCGATCACTTCGCGTTTTATGAGTCGCAATCTACTCCTTGTGTATCACTGATCATTTTCCATTTGATTTCTTGCATTTTCCCTACGTGAAACGTCGGGTCTGACCTCCGACCATCCAAACCTACCGAGAGCTTGAGAGCTCGACCCGAGCGAAACCGAAGCCTCGCAATGGCCGGGTAAGTCTTCTCGAACTCCTAGGATGCTTCTTGATTGATTTGGTGAGATAGATCTCGCTTGGAATAGCTAGGACGATAGCTCGCCGGAGATTAGCTCCGGCCTTGATTTGCAGATTAGTCAAAGTAGATTCTGCTATGTCGAGCGAGATATATGTTGTAGAGGACGGCAAGACGAATCATTTGCCGTTGGTTTCGCGGTGAGACAGAGCCGGCGCCGGTCGTCTTCCCCGGTGAGCCGTTGACCGGTCAACGGCGGTTGACCGAGTCAACGGCCACGTGGCGCTGACGTGGCGCCCACGTGGCAGCCATGTCAGCACCGTCGTTACAACAGAATAAAAAACGAAATTGATCCGACGGTGGTAGGCGTGCCACGTGTCGCGATCTCGCTTTTTCGGAAATTAAAAATGATTTTCGAAAATTAAAAATCCCTTAGATCGGACGGCTGTAATTCGATCAAGCATTTCAATCACGACCGTTGGTTTCCAGCCTTAGATCAGACCGTCCATCAGTCGCCACGTGGCGCAATCAGGAGCGTTGGTTCGTTTGGGCGGGAATTTAAAAAATCCGAGCGGGAGAAGGTGAAATGACGTCGTTTTAGGGCATGGGCTGCGCGGGCATGGGCTGGAAACCGGGCCGGTCGCCGCGGGCCTGGTGACCCGGCCCGAATAATATTTTCTTAAATAAAAAAAATCAGAAAAGGATTTTAAAAATAAAAAAAATCAGAAAAATTTTAGAAAATCCAAAAAATGCTAGAAAAATTCCAGAAAATTAAAAAAAAAATGTGGAAAAATCGTGGAAAAATCCTAGACACTCCAGAAACCCCCAAAAATCGAGAGTTGACCACAGACAACTGGTCAACCCTATTTTTGGGGTTTCTTATCCGTTCTCCCGAAACTTGCCGATATTACCCTTTAGGGGTAAGTCGCCTCTGCTGTGTATGCAAGATAAGGCCGATAATGCCAAGGTAAAAATTAGGGTCAGGTAGGCGACCAATTCTTAGACTTGGGTTTTCGAGTCCTGTCCCTTTTCCCAAAGTGACGATTTTGCCCTTTAATGGGAAAATCGTCTTTTTTGTTCCAATCGAGTTTTGAAAATTTCTTAAAATTAGGGTTTGGGTCAGGTGGACGACCAACCCTAATATTTGAGATTTTCAGTTCTCATCTTTGTCCAAAATGACGATTTTACCCCTCTGAGGGTAAAATCATTTTTAAATTCCAGAAAAATCCTGGAAATTCCAGAAAAATAGGAAATGGATTGGATTGATGGCCAATCATATTTCCCTTGTCTTTTGACTTCTCAATTCATCTAAAATGACAGATTTACCCTTTTTGAGATGAATTATCCCCGAATTGTTCAAAATTACGATTTTGCCCCTCATGGGCAAATCATGTCAAAATCACTCCTAAGCTTTGATTGCTATTTCTCTAGGCTAATAGGGCCTCATTAGGGATGCCATGCTGATTTCATGTGTTTTATCCGCATGTATTGGTTCCTTGATTTGCGCATTTACTTTTAATGATTGTGAGTGATAGGGTAGTAATTCCCATCTGTATGAACTCCTAGATTTAGGATATGTACCCCACTCGTCTGTATGAAATCCTAGGATCAGATAAACCATTCAATTTAGGTACCGAAAGGGCGTCAACTCTGACAGTTGGAGTAACTAAGTCCCTGAACCCACTTCTCTAGTTTCCGCAGAATCGAATAGACCACTCCCAACTATTCGATAGGGTTTCCAATCGTACCTTCCACGAAACGATTGGTGGCGACTCCTTGGCTTGTACACTCATCACATGTCACTAGACCACACTGAAGGTCGATCACGTACATCCAGCAGTTGTGATTTGGGTAATGGACCTTGGGAGAGGCCCGCGTCCGATCAAGCCAGCGATCGGGCGGCCCATTAGCCCGCTCCGCCGCGAGAGGATCGCGACAGACTGGCAACTCCGCTGGGGACTTATGTTGACACCTGATTTTTGACTATCTTTTATTTCAGTTTTTATTTCTAAAATTAATTAAAAATAGCAAAAAAGGTCAAAAAATTGCAAAATCAACTTTGGAAGCCTTAGCCTAGCCTTGGGAACCAATTTTGAACAAAAAATATTTTTTGAATTGTTTAATAATTTTTGGAATTTATTTAATTATAAAAATACCCAAAAAAATCAGAAAAATACCATTTGTGGTCAGAAAATTACACAAAAATATTCAGAAATTTTATTTTAATTCTATCTTTAATATGTTCACTTTTTATTAGGGAAATTCGGCTTGGTTCATTGGGTTCCTTCACAAACCTAATCCCGAACCGGGCCTAAAAAATCCTTTTCGAGTCTTTTAATTTTCAATTATCGGTTTTTATAAGCTATGACATTGGACTCCAAAGTATTGAAATGCAATTGGGTCAATTTGCCCTCCAATTTGATCAATTTTAGCCAAAAGGGCTTAATTGCATAAAAATCTTTCAATTTAGTCCCCGGTTTTACAATTTGTGAAATTAAATTTCACACGGGCTCACCCATTAAAATTAAACACCCCTACCCAATAGTTTTCATCATGATGAATCCATTGGTGGGCTCAATTTTGACTAATTCGATCGTTTAGATCTTCGATTAGCCAAAATGCATTTTCGGATCCTAGGGACAATTTGGGGTTTTCATAAAATTTCAATCAATTGATTCACGAAAATACCCATATTTGATAGAAAACATGTCAAGGAATCCGATTTTGCCATCAATTTCATGAAAAGAGGTCAATTTGGGCGATTTGGCCGAACCGGGCCGGTCGGGTCCGGCCCGACCCGACCCGGTCCGACCGGGTCTGCAACTAAGTTGCAGACCGTGGCCGACAGAAAAACAGGGGAGGCGACCGAGCGGCGTGGGCTCGCGATTTTCTAAGAAAAAAGGACGACGCGCATGAGGGGGACATTGGCAGGGGGATATTCTCATTTTGGCAGAGAGAACGGGCGTCGAGGCGCGCCGGTCGGCCACGAAAATGGTGGGGGATTCTCGGTTTTAACCGAGTGGGCCGAGAAAGAAAAGCGGAGGACTTCGGACGAAGCCGACGGACAACCGACCACCCCAAACCTCCAGCGGACTTCACTCATCACCACCAAGGTCGCCATTGCCGTCTTCGGGCCCGGAGCAGGTCAGTGTCCTCCCCTGAACTTCATTTTCCGAATGCGCATCAGCTACTCGATGAAATGCCCCAATGAACCCCCCGACTTTTAACACTCGGTCGTGACACCTCCGGCCTTGTTTCTTGCAATACTAGTCTTTGAGCTTCACTAGAACTATCCCTAAGCCTGGCTTGTTCTTTATTGCGCATCGAAACCGAGCCGGAAACCACGCTCGGAGCTTGGCCGTCCACCTTGCGGACCGAGAGCTCAACGGGAACTTCCGGCGGTCGACAAGCTCGAAGCGAACTCAGGTAAGGTTCTAGATCCCTCTTGGATGCTGTTTGATGGTTTAGAATCGAGCTTTGATAAAAAAAAAATTTCTGCAACTCACCTCGCCGGCGCCGGGACTGTGGGGGTCCGGTTCGGTCGTTTCCCGACGTAAAAATTGCCATGTTTCGTGTGTATGTTGATGTTGAGGTGCTGAGGGTCCGAATGCCACAAAAATTTCCCAAAAATTTTGAGTTTTGGTTCGGTTTTGGGCATTTTCCGGCGACTTCGCCGGAATAATCACTGTTCCGGTGAGTCGCCGGTCGTCTTCTCCGGCGACGGTAGGCCGGTCAACCGGTCAACGGCTGACGTGGCCGGCCACGTAGGCGCCACGTCAGCCGGTGGGGGCCAATCCGTTTATTTTCAAACCAACAAAATGGACGGCCCGGATCGTGACACGTGTCACGATCCTGGAATTTTTGGAAAATAGAATAAATGATTTTCGGATAATTAAGTAAATTCGATCCGATGGCCGAGAATGTGCCAAGTGGCCTTCTGTGGATCGTCCGATCTTGTCCAAGATCGGACGCACCAAAATTGGACACGTGGAACATTTCTGATCATCCGATTTGTGGGTTTTTCTAAAAAAGGAAAAGAAATTGATTTTTGATCCGACGGTCGTGATCGATCCACGTGGCTCTCTGTGAGTCACCCGATCTAGTGGAAGATCGGGCGCACGAGACAAAGCCACGTGCACGACGTGGACCGTTCGATCCGGGGAATTTTCGGATAATTAAATAAAATAGATAAAAAATCAAAAAATTGATAAAAAAAAATACAAAAAATGATTAAAAATATAAAACGGTGTCGTTTTAGGCCGGTGTCGACCCCTAGGGTCGGGCCGGGCGCCCGAGAGGCGCGGGCCGGGTTTGACCCGGCCCGGAAAATAATTTTAAATATTAAAAAATTCAGAAAATAATAAAAAATAATAAAAATTCAAAAAATCAATAAAAAAATAGAAAATCAATAAAAATTCAAAAAAATTCGGAAAATTCAGAAAAATTCTAAAAAAATCCCAAAAAAATAGGAAATGGCCACATTCAACTGGCCATGACCTGTTCCGGGTCTTTCGACCCCCGATCTTTTCCGAAATGACTGTTTCGCCATTCCGGCAAACCGTCTTCCAAAAAATTCAGAAAAATTCTAAATAAATCCCAAAAAATAGGAAATGGCCACATTCAACTGGCCATGACCTGTTCCGGGTCTTTCGACCCCCGATCTTTTCCGAAATGACTGTTTCGCCCTTCCGGCAAACCATCTTCCAAAAAATTCTAAAAAATTCAGGAAAATCCCAAAAAATAGGAAATGGCCACAAAAAGCTGGCCAAGACTCATTCCGGGTGTTTTGAACCCCGAACTTTCTTAAAATGACGATTTCGCCCTTTGGGCGAATCGTCTTCCAAAAATTGAAGAAAAATCAAGAAATTCCAAAAAATTCTCAAAAATGGGAAATGGCCACAATCAACTGGCCATGGAAAATTTTGGGTAATTCGGTATCCAAATCTTCCAAAAATTGACGATTTTTCCCTTCGGGCTAATCGTCCCCAAATCTTCCCATTTTACCCCTAGCCCTAAATCACACATTCTCTAAGCCCTTATGGCTATACTATGAGGCCATTTGATGTGAATTGTATGCATTGACATGATTTATTTATGCACTTGATTGCGCCTTCATTAAAATTGATTGTGATTGATAGGAATAGTCTCCCAATCTGCATGAAAACCTGAATCAAACCTACCTCACCCAAAATTGCGCCTGCATGAAATCTTAATTAGGAAAATCACTCGCGTTAGGTACCGAAAGGGCGTTGGTAATGACACCGACGTAACCAAGTCCCCGAACCCAAAAATCTCTGGTTCCATAGAACTGATCGATCTCTCCCAATCGGTCAGTAAGGTTTCCGGTCTACCCTCCAAGAAAGACCGGTGGCGACTCCAAATGCATGCACAAGTTGCACATTCCACCACGACCACACTAAGGTCGAAAGCGATCGACTCTTATCGTCGAATCCCTCAAAAGACACTCCCGTCGCGATTCGGTATGGGCCTGGGAGGGCCCGCGCCGATCCAAGACCCGCGATCGGTAATCCATTAGCCGCGTCCGTTTTTCGGACGGGTCGCGACAACTCATTCTAAACCAGAATCTCTGGTTACGAATTCCAGAGGACTTGAGCCGATTAAAAAGTTGTTTGGTTTATCTGACCTTGTTTTCTGCAGATGCTCTCGATGGTGAGGTACGTACACTAACCATTGTGTTAGTTGTTTTTGCAGATTGGAGAAATAAGGGGTGGAGTGATTGTTGACGTTTTTCCTGCAGGTTGGAGTTGGGAATGTATGTTTACTTTATGCATTTACTGAAGCAGTGTTTGATACAAACTGCTGTGCATGACCTTGCATTGTGATGATCACGACACATCGCACACACTGGCGGTCAAACCCCGACTGCAACCACCTCTAGGTTACCTTAGATAGGGAAAGGATGCGAAAAGGATCTTGTGTTTGATGGCACTTGAGACTTTCGTATTCGTTCTCGCCTACCATCTGCATTGGCGATATCTAGCCCTCTTGGGTAGGTACCCTTGGAGAGGAATCTGCCTCGTGTGGATCGTGGGAGCCTGAGCCGTAGGTTCCTTACCTGATTTTCGATTCTTAGAGTATACCCCTCACTTGTCTCATGCGCATGTCTGTGAGAGGTTGGTATACCTAAAACCAAAAAAAAAAAAAAAAATCCCGCTGATCACTGTAAGTATGACTTCTCCCTCTACTTGTTCATTTCATAGTGAAATTTCATGATAGGAAATTCATGGAAATCAACCGAACGCCCTGCGTGTTTGAGTTTACAAATGAGAATTTTGACAATGAATTTTAGATGCAAAACTGGAACACTTCTGAGCCGTCCCTACGGAATAGATGATTCATCCAAATTTTCAATCATGGATTAAGGTGACGTTTTTTATGTCTGAAATTTTTCAAATTCAAGATTTTGGGGCATAAAGTTAAGGCCATGTTTGCAATCACATTTTGTGTAGTGAGTTCTTAAAACAAAGATCACATGATTTTCACAAGAAAAATGTCACAAAGCAATCTTTCAAGATTAATGCCCCTATTTGCGTATTAAACGTTTGGGATTAAATGGGTGTTTGATTGATGACCATGGATCGATCTTTTAATGACGTATCCTCTTATCTTGAAATCTTGGCGGACATCAGATGCCCGTAAATAGGGGTTATGGGGTATGTATTGTCGCATCGCTTTCATTATGAGAGGCGACCTCATTGAGAGACGTCTTTGCTATGTAAAATGCTAAATGTGTCTCCTTTCTGACAGGTTATACATGACATGCATTTATTGAAGATTCCTTCATCTAATCGCATGCGAGATGTGATCGAACGATGGTAAAACTGTAATCGTTCCAATAAAAGCTTCGAGTGTTATACTTGACTTGCTTGGTTATTTCTTTTGCCAACAGGTCAAAACGGCTGAAGGCCAATGATGCGAGGCTTGTTTTCCCTGTAACATGAAAGGAGATGCGTCTTCATCAGGAGCCACCCATGGGGTTTCCAAAATAAGATGAATCGACAATGATGAGCCCAAGAACAAGACAACATGAAAAAGGGGCATGCCTGATTTGGATCGACCTCTCTAAGTTGAAAAGGGTGTATTCGTTCCAAATTAAATTGATTTGTTTAAACAATGACATGGTCACTCACACTTGCAGGTGATTATAAAAGATGAATGAGGATCGTTAAGGAACATTCCTTCATCTCTGATGCTCAAAGTGATGGGAGCTGAGGAAATATACTATGGGGATAGTAAATCTGTTATCGTTTCAATTAGAGCCTATTGTGCAACAATTGACATATTCCTTCCACATGTCATGTAGGTGAAATAAAAGGAGTGTGTGAGGTCGACATTTGTCCCTTTAAAGAAGACCCAATTATGGACCCTCAAAACTGGAGGCCAATGTGACATGGCACGATCGCCAATTGAAGCACGTCTCAAGGAGTACAAATACTCGTGTTTCCCACCATGAGATTGATGATCACTCAACCATAAAAGGGTGTATATCGTTCCTCATTTCAATCCTCACAAGATATGAAATGATCATCTCATTTTCTATATGTAGAGATGAAGAAAACTGAATGCTTATTTGCGAAGCAACACTTCAAGGTGTAAATGTACACAAATAGAGATAAATCTACACTTGTGGATCTCAAGTAGTAGGGTGCTTGAGGAGTGGCATGAAGTCATGACAAATCGAGAAGACCATGAAGAGATGATCATTGCCCACCTTTGAATCAAGAGGGAGTACTTGTTTTAGTAATTGATTTTCATAATCAAAAGTCAAACATCTTTCTTCCTCTCTAAACAGATTGAAATGCATCAATGGAGCGAAAGTGGCGAAAGATCACTCAACCTCAAGAAGGAGAGTGACAGAACCCAAAAAGTGTCGAGCATCGTGCAACATCAAATGCCGAGACCTTCGGATAATTACGATGAAGTTTTCTCCTCTGATGTCACAAAAAGAATGTTAGTTGAAGACAGGTGTCAGAATAGATCGAAGAATATCAAACACTAAAATCACCAGACATGGAAGTGATTGACTCAACCAACAGGGAAGGCGTTAGCGCGATACAATGGAGCTTCATATGGCTAAATCAGCTAACTCAAGGTGGAATACTCAGTTGCTGGGGGGAAATCATTTCCCTATCCAGAAAGCATGCCGAAGTCGAAGACATCAGATTCATCATGGTGAAACGTGGGGCAAGTCCCCGAAATGATGGTTATCACTCATGGAACGTAATGGAATGAAATCCATCCATTGAGTACAAATAGCGTTTCACCATAGCAACAACGCTTCCAAGAAGAACAATGCCGAGCCATTTCTCTTGGTAGAAAAGGACGTATCGTTCCTAAATAAGTTTCAATCAGATGTGGAAATAATATTTCCTATCTTTTTCCTCTCAGGTAATAAACAAAGTCAAGACACCTAAGAAGCAACGACTTCAGATGGCAGAACAGGGAGTACTCGCTTTTCATATCATCTCACACATGCATTTAGGATAGATGATTTCAAGAGCGTCATAATGGCTCAATCTGCGAACAAAATTCTCGAGAAAACTTGAAAAAGTTTCTTAACAATTAGAAGTCTCTTTGAAAAGAGCATTCGAAAAGAAAGAATTCAAACTTTATATATTGACATGCTTGATAAGAAATGCTCTCTATGAATAGAGTGAAAGGTACAAATCCATTTTTCGTTGCAAACACGAATCATCTTAGATCACTTGCATCATGCATATCATACATGCATCATTTATATGCATATTATTCCTTGAAAGATGTCGACAGGTCAAGGTAAAAGAATCCAAATGAAAGGGAAATGCTAAGACCCAAGGAACGAAGGGTAAATTGTATCAATTCCAATTGCCCATTTTGTATGCTGTTCTGACACGAACCTTCTTTCCTTTGATAGGGAAATATCAAATAGTTCAATGGCAACTATGATAGCTGATATTAAGGCAATGTCAGAAGCCTCCCAAGCCAAACAGACAGTAGTTCCTAAACAACTCAAATCCATCTCTTGCACCCGATATAGCTGATAAAGAAACGACGGGAAATATTCAACGGGCGGAGGAGGATATCCGTGAGCCGAACACCCCGTCGCAACAGAAAGCGTCCCCTGTTGTTATCAACCTCGAGAATGAAAAAAAAAGTGAAGCAGACTATAAAAACTGAAGTAGAGGCAAAGGGACTTCGTGAGGAAGTATAATGGGACAGGCTGTCCACGCGCTCACCTCAAATATTATCTACGCAAGATGGCGCAGTATTCAGACTATGTTCCATTACTGATGAACATGTTCCAAGAAAATCTAACTGGCGCCGCTCTGGCTTGGTTCATTGAATTGGACCTGGATGATTATGATGGGTAGGAAGATCTTGCAGAGGATTTCCTCAGGCAATATAGGTTCAACATAGCTACGGCCCCGACGAGGGAAGACCTTCTACGAACCTCAAAGGCAAGAGGAGAATTGATCATAACATACGCCCAGAGATGGTTAAACGCCTCGGGATGTCAGACCGTCGCACATTTGATAAAGGTGGCTGAAAGATTCGAATGAGCCTTAAGAGAAAGGAGGCCCCATGAAGCTTTTGCTAGGAAACAACCAAGTGAGGATCTTCATGGTCGGCACCAAAAAGAGCAAGAGCCTAGAAAGAGGCAACCCCAAAAGTAGTTCTCTTAGCTCCCGAGGCCTTTGTCCAAGCTACTCCCGATGCTGCTAGAACAACACTTGGTGGCAAAAGAACCACCTTGAGCAATAACTGCTATATCCTTAAGTTGAAGGTACAGGCCCTGATTGACAGTCAAATCCTGAAGTTTGACATCATAGGCTCCAAATGTACAAGAAAACCTTCTCCCTGATCATCAAGCAATTGGGGCAATATTCACTGAAAATGAGGAAAACCACCTCCAGCTGAAGGTGGACATGTTTAAGCTGACCAACCTTCTGGCGACCGCTTCATCATACCCAAAAGCAGGTGAGATCTCTGCAGACGTAAAGAAGCTATGTATTGCCAAGATGATGAGCTTGGGGGTAATGTCCGATATTATCGATAAAGAATTCGAAGGAGTCGTAGCTTCTCTATCTTTGAAAGGAAGCCACTTCGTGATCAAAACTGAGCGGGGTAGCACCTGAGACATCTCGCACAAGAATCTGGTAGACAGTCTTGGGCCGGTCATTCAGTCAGAAGAATAATTCGAAGAGGACGAACTGGAAGCCAAGAGACGAAGTCTAGCAGATCGCAGATTCATGGCCAACGCACTAGAAATGGGTGAAATGGTAGACAACCTGGGTCATGATTCTAGAGGGTACAACTTTAAAGTGAAGTACTCCGCTCCCCCTAACTTCTATAAGAGAATGGAAGATATCATATCAGACGGATAAAGAGGCATGGATGATCCCGTTCAACCGGAAAAAGCCTTTTTTCAAAAAAACCTGAGTCATCCTTGACCAAGTGAGGGTTACTAAGCTTGACACAAAGCAGTATACCGAAACAAAGAGATCAAAGAATCAACAGCAGGGTTTAGCTGAATTATTCAAAGGAAAAAGAGAATACCCGAGATCTGCCACATCAGCAGTATTAGGCGACGATGACCGACATTGTCGACTGAGAGACGAAATCTCCTCAAGGGACTTTGACAACACTATGTCAATGATTGAAACCGCTACGACTGTGGTAATTAAACTAGAAGAGCTTGACAACTTGAATAAGGTAGAAAATTGCCTAGTCAAGCCTATTCTGATTCGATTGCCGGAAGAGGAAGAAGACGGCACAGCTGAACCAGGGACGTCTTATCAGACGACAGTAACTATAAAAGTCCCTCCGATAGAAAAGTACGATCCTAAAGCGGTCCACTGAGACTATGGGACAGAGGAAGAAGACCATGATGAAGGTTATGCGTCTATCCGCAGAGAATGGAATGCCTTTGAGGAATCAACGCCTCCTCCTTCGGAAGAGCCGGTTACTTTTAATTTGGGGGATACTGAAAATATCAAAGAAGTCAAGATCGGTGGACATTTATCCCGAGATGAAAGACTCAGGTTCACAGAACTACTGAGAATGTCGCTAAGACGTCATGCGACAAATTTCAAAGATGTCAAGCTACCAAGAGGTAGATAAAAGTGATCAAAGATCCAGATGGTTGAGTTAAATAACCAAAACCAGCAAAGAAGGTTCATTAGGGCAAGCCCCTCCTTTCCTGTCAAGAGACCAAGCTGGGGGCAAGATTCCCATGCGCCACCAAGATAACGTATTGGAGCAAGTCATCAAGATCAAAGGCGACAAATGTCAAGACATGCCCCACTGAGACAAAGCAGGCGAAAGGGACGATTTTCTTGATCAACAAAAATGCAATACCTCAAAGGGAGTATCACGTTCCTTGGTGATTTAATATAAAGTTAAACATGAATGAATACTCATTGCTTCATGTACAAGTACAAAGACCTCTTCAAATAGGATTGGAAATCGTCAAATGATACGAAAAATGCTAAGGCATTTGGCTAAGCATACAATATTGGAATGGACTCAATCAAGAGATAAATGTCGACAATTGACAAAAGAAGGGTAGTTGGGTGTCGTATCCAATTTACTCCTTTTTCTTGCATTTGCTAATGCAAAATTATTTCTTTCTGTGGCAGAATACGCCATTAGGACATTATCAGGAGTCCAACAAAGAGGAGAACATCACAAGGATGGTCACAAGTGACAAAGATACATGAAGCAAACAACTTTCTCAAAGCATTGGAAGGATGACACTTTGAAGGTGAAAAGTAAAGTGAAGATCCAAGTAAGAGATAACCCAAATTGGACAGGGTATTGCATGAAAATGCAAAAATGAACAGAGCCATTTAGCTGGGGCAAGCATTACCTAGCCATGACAAGTCATGCCTAACTGGGGCAAGCGAATCGTCTACGCGACTGGAGGAAAAAGCGGCATTTCATTCCCAGCAGGATCAATGAACGTGATAGAGGAGTCGTTCACATCAAAGTCAAACCTCAAGATACGAACTTGAGTGAAGGGTAACTTTGTGTCGTTCTAATTTGATCTTCAAATGATCTTTCTCCTAATATGAATTTGCCTTAATTTCAACAGAAAATTATTGGCATTCAAAAGGATTCAGAGGGAAAGAACTTGCCGACTCAACTTCAAGGCGAGGTGACCTTTGGAGATAACAGCTTTGGAAGTCAAGCATTCAAGAAATGATCTTTGGCTATAAGATCAAGTGGAGGGTAAAAAGTATCGCTTCCACACCACATGTTTTAGCATACATTTTGATAAGAATTCATTTTTCCTTAAATAAGGAACTCCGAAGAATGGCATGGGGCACGTTCCAAAGATGAATGAAGCCATCGAGCAGGATTCATTGCCCCAATCAGACGAAGGCGTCATCGCCATAGGTCGAAATGACCGTTTTCTATAATCTAAATATTGGCGTTTAGATTGGAATGCATGATCAAGAGGACTTACTGTCGTGGGGGTCAGGTGCACGTCCTTTTTCTCCAAAGACTGAGAATTTCAAGAAATTTTTAGAACAACTTAACCATCTTGTGTTGTTAAGAAAAATGCAGATTTTCATGAATCTATCCACTTCCATTGGAGTGCATGATCAAGGGTAAGGTGTATCGTTCTAATTTTCTGAAATTTGAGAGCATACACCGACATATCCCTTTTATGTTTTTCAGGGATCCCTAGCCGCGCTGGGCAGGTAA
This sequence comes from Rhodomyrtus psidioides, assembly GCA_021437785.1. Classification (NCBI taxonomy): domain Eukaryota; kingdom Viridiplantae; phylum Streptophyta; class Magnoliopsida; order Myrtales; family Myrtaceae; genus Rhodomyrtus; species Rhodomyrtus psidioides. The sequence goes on along the minus strand of JAILYB010000015.1, from coordinate 1,506,534 downwards.
GTATTCATTTCCCAACCTCTTAGGTTTTAAGACTGTCGGGATCTTTATTGCTAGAATTTGAAAGGCTTCTCGGAATCTAGCATGCATTCAATTATCATATCAATAAAAATGCAAAATTCTCACAGTCATGGCATTGGCACTCATGTTTAAACCTGGAGGTTATCTAAACATGGTTGAAATATACATTGTGCATCATAAATCCCCTTGGAGGATAAGTTTTGGAGAAAGCAAAAATGAACTTTTCCAATAAAAGTTGCTTAAACCGTTCAAAAGGATGTTTCCTCAGACAAGAGGCAAGCCTGGTCCAAACACGTCCCATACACACTTAAGAGATAAGTGGAGTGGTAAGGATAGCGAGACCTTGACCTACGGACGTAAGGGTTATTCACAGCGATTACATGGATTGAGACGACAGAGGTATTCGTTTCTCTATCATAAACACTACAGGTGACCATTGATAACCCTTTGAACGACGGTTTCATTCTTTACCCCTGTCAAGAACCACCCCACAGTGGGGCAAACTGGAGGTACGTCCAGAGGTATCAGGAGGTAAATGGTTAGAAGTTCTCTTGCTCAGACTTGCATCAATCTTCGTGTGTTGCTTGTCATTTTAACTTCTATGGTAGTTCAAGTGCTTTAGGATGACGAAAAGCATTCGTTTCTCTATCCTATACACTTTTACCCTTTGTACAGCCCAGTTGAGCCTATACGTTCGTTTCACAAACCCGTTGGTGATTATTGCATATTCCAAGACGGAAGCGACGTCACTTCAAGAGCGGAAAAGTTCAAAACACAGGATTTGTGAAAAATTCCTAGATTAATGTTTGAGTGCTGAGATTCAACCTATACATCTAGCACATTCATTTGAAAATTCTGATCCCCAAAAGAAAAGAAAAGATGGGATCTCAAAAAGAAAGAAGAGAGAAAAATTCAATCTTGGGCACCAAGAAAAAGCAAAGTGCCTGGTAAAAGCAAGGCCAATGCCCATCCAAATACTTGTACACTTGTGAATCATGTGTTTGATCTTGTAAATGCCAAGAAATGGCATGATACCTTTGTATAGGTCACTAGTGAGATCTGATTGTAAAAGAAAATTCCAAGGGTGCTAGACTGCGAAAGATGCTCCCAAATCATGTCACACTCAGATGGTGTAAGTGTAGACAAGATGTTGACACCGTCTCAACGTGAGAGAGATATGTTCTCTAAAGACAAACGTGCGCTTCGAAGGCTGACAATACTCTTCAAAGACTATCAATGCACTTTAAAAACTGAAGACGCTCTTTGAACCAGAAGGGACAAGATCAGCGGCAAACAGGCAGTGATCACCAATGTTAGACCCTTCGCATATTTTGAGCCAAAAACAAGCCTTTTTTGGTCCCCAAACCTACCTACGTTACAACCCTGAAAAGCCTTTTCTGATTAAGGCACTTGGATTGACATAGGGTTTAATGTCTAAGCTTAGCTCGAAGAAGTTCGAGCAAGATTATTTCTTTCTCATTTCGCAGGTTTCTTGACTTGTAAACCTGGAGCAGACGTTGAAGACTTCTCTTCGAAAGCCTTGACTTGCACGCAAGTCCCCCTTTGAAAACCGTTGACCAAGCCCAACATTACGGTCCCTTGGAAGTCCTCTTGATCGATCGAGGTGTATTCACCGCGAATGATCCTGAACCCTAGGCGCAGGTTTGATAGGAAGTTCAAGTGCATTCTTGGTAAAAGACCATTATCTCAAAGCGGTGAGAAGTCCTCTTTGATGAGAATACTCCATTGGACATTTTAACCAAACTCTTTTGGTAATTTCAGATTGTTTGTTTCAAACTTTCCCCACAAGGAATTTTTTATCACTTCCGTATGTTGCAAGGTGTTTTGGATAATCTCCAGCATCGTAATGCATTCATTGAAATTTTTTCATGACTATGATATAAGTCATAAAGTACCGTCAGTTTGACATCAGATACCACTCAAAGACCATTGATGTGCCTTTGGGAAGAAAATTTTCAGATTGGAGCTTCTGCAAGATTCTTGATGACTTGAGCTCCTAAAATGGCTTGTATCACTCTTGGTGAGAAACGTTTAACATGTTTAAACTTCTGCAGAATTCCTGGCAATCCCAGTCTCAGAAGAACACAACCTCTCTTGGTAAGAAAGAGTTTACATGTTCAAGCTTCTGTAGGACCCCTGGTATCCCTAGACCTCAGAATGCTACTTCTTTTGTGAAGAATGTATTTCAAGTTTAAACTTCTGCAGGACCCCTGGTAACCCCAGGTCTCAGAATGACACATTTCTCTAAGAAGGAAAGTTTATATGCCTGAGCTTCTGACGGATTCTTGGTAACCCCAGATTCTAGAATGCTATTGTTCTTGGTTAAACTTCTATAGGAATCACGGTAACCCCAGATTCTAGAAGGATGCCTTGCTCTGTGAAGAAGAGCTTTCAAGTTTATTTTCCTGCAAGATCCCTAGTAATTCCATATCTCGGGAAAACACATTCTTATGAACAATTTTGTAGGTTTGATCTTTCTGCAGGATACTTGGAGCTCCCAGATCCCAGAATGTCACCTCCAATGTCAAAAGGACAATCTCCGAAATCATCCCTCTGTGAGATTTCAAATTTACAGGTTTGATCTTTCTGCAGGATACCTGGAGCTCCCAGATCCCAGAATGTCACCTCCAATGTCAAAAGGACAATCTCCGAAATCATCCCTCTGTGAGATTTAAAATTTACAGGTTTGAACTTTCTGCAGGATACTTGGAGCTCCCAGATCCCAGAATGTCACCTTAAATGTCAAAAGGACAATCTCCGAAATCATCCCTCTGTGAGATTTCAAATTTATAGGTTTGAGCTTTCTGCAGGATACCTGGAGTACCCAGATCCCAGAATGTCACCTCCAATGTCAAAAGGACAATCTTCGAAATCATCCCTCTGTGAGATTTCAAATTTATAGGTTTGAGCTTTCTGCAGGATACCTGGAGTACCCAGATCCCAGAATGTCGCCTCCCATGTCAAAAGGACAATGTTTAAAATTATCTCCCTATGTGAGATTCCAATATTACAGGTTTGATCTTTCCGCAGGATGCCTAGAGCTCCCAGGTCCCATAATGTCGTCTCCCATGTCAAAACGACAATGTTTGAAATTATCTCCCTATGTGAGATTCCAATATTACAGGTTTGATCTTTCTGCAGGATGCCTGGAGTACCCAGATCCCAGAATGTCACCTCCCATGTCAAAAGGACAATGTTTGAAATTATCTCCCTGTGTGAGATCCCAGTGTTACAGGTTGGAACTTTCTGCAGGATACCTGGAGCTCCCAGGTCCCAGAATGTCACCTTAAATGTCGAAAGGACAACATTCAAGATAGTCTTTCTGCGAGATCTCAGGTAGCCCCTAGATCCCAGAAGAATCTTATCAAAGTTTTTGCAGGTTTAAGTTCTCTGCAGGATACTTGGAATCCCCAAATCCCAGAATAACGCCTTGCGTGTCGAAAGGACAATTTTCAGAATCAGCTTTCTATGAGGTTCTAGGTAACCCCTAAACCCAGAATAGCCCATTTGGTAAAGCCTCAAGGTCAGGCACACCTCATTTGTATAAATCCTAGTTAATTCCTTATAATATAGGATCAAAATATTCGACAATCCCTAAGAGACTGGGTGCGTCATCCATAGGTTCATAGCAGAAAGGAATCCTATTCTCGGCCTGATCCCCCTGACGGATTAAAATGTTCGACAATCCCTAAGAGACTGGGTGCGTCATCCATAGGTTCCTAACAGAAAGGAGTCCTATTCATGGTCTGATCCACCATACGGATCAAAACCCTGACAATCCCTAAGAGACTGGGTGCGTCATCCATAGGTTCCTAGCAGAGAGGAGTCCAATTCATGGTCTGATCCACCATACGGATCAAAACCCTGACAATCCCTAAGAGACTGGGAGTGTCATCCATAGGTTCATAGCAGAGAGGAGTCCTATTCATGGTCTGATCCACCATACGGATCAAAACCCTGACAATCCCTAAGAGACTGGATGCGTCATCCATAGGTTCCTAACAGAAAGGAGTCCTATTCATGGTCTGATCCACCATACGGATCAAAACCCCTGACAATCCTTAAGAGACTGGGTGCGTCATCCATAGGTTCCTAGCAGAAAGGAGTCCTATTTATGGTATGATCCACCATACGGATCAAAACCCCTGACAATCCTTAAGAGACTAGGTGCGTCATCCATAGGTTCCTAGCAGAAAGGAGTCCTACTCATGGTCTGATCCACCATACGGATCAAAATCCCTGACAACCCCTAAGAGACTAGGTGCGTCATCCATAGGTTCCTAGCAGAAAGGAGTCCTATTCATGGTCTGATCCACCATACGGATCAAAACCCCTGACAATCCTAAAGAGACTGGGTGCGTCATCCATAGGTTCCTAGCAGAAAGGAGTCCTATTCATGGTCTGATCCACCATACGGATCAAAACCCCTGACAATCCTTAAGAGACTGGGTGCGTCATCCATAGGTTCCTAGCAGAAAGGAGTCCTATTCATGGTACGATCCACCATACGGATCAAAACCCCTGACAATCCTTAAGAGACTGGGTGCGTCATCCATAGGTTCCTAGCAGAAAGGAGTCCTACTCATGGTCTGATCCACCATACGGATCAAAATCCCTGACAATCCCTAAGAGACTGGTGCGTCATCCATAGGTTCCTAGCAGAAAGGAGTCCTATTCATGGTCTGATCCACCATACGGATCAAAACCCCTGACAATCCTTAAGAGACTGGGTGCGTCATCCATAGGTTCCTAGCAGAAAGGAGTCCTATTCATGGTATGATCCACCATACGGATCAAAACCCCTGACAATCCTTAAGAGACTGGGTGCGTCATCCATAGGTTCCTAGCAGAAATGAGTCCTACTCATGGTCTGATCCACCATACGGATCAAAATCCCTGACAGTCCCTAAGAGACTGGGTGCGTCATCCATAGGTTCCTAGCAGAAAGGAGTCCTACTCATGGTCTGATCCACCATACGGATCAAAATCCCTGACAATCTCTAAGAGACTAGGTGCGTCATCCATAGGTTCATAGTAGAGAGGAGTCATATTCATGGTATGATCCACCATACGGATCAAAACCCCGACAATCCCTAAGAGATTGGGTGCGTCATTCACAGGTTCCTGTCAAGTATAGGAATCCCATTCTGGTACGGCCTACCATACAGGCTAGAGTTTAACCGCCCTAGGATACTCAAAAGACGAGTCTCTAGGTATTCACTTGAACCCGCTATACACCGCGCATGCCGTACGAGCATCAGGCAGGTGATCGACAGGTAAGTAACAGGTGGGTCTCTCTACTTTTTCTCTCACGTCAGCAAAGGAATGAGAAGCAGAGCATTCATTAGTGGGACAAGAAAGATTGAGTGTCAAGATTCGTTTTTCTTTTCCCCAGTAGAGTCGGTCTAGACTCAGGTGTCACCTGTCTTTCAGCGAAACCTCTCACGAGATTCCTCTCAAAGAGGGGCAGCTGTTGACACCTGATTTTTGACCAAGTCTTTTTCAGTTTTATTTTTGAAAAATCACAAAAAATCCATAAAAAGTCAAAAAATTACAAAATCAACTTTGGTGGCCTTGGCTAAGCCCAAGGAACCATTCTTGACCAAAAAATAATTTTTTTATATTTTTCACATTTTTTAGTATTTTTAGAAAATAGGGAAATACTAGAAAAATCAACAAAAATAGAATTTGAGGTCACAAAAATATAGGAAAATAGTCAATATTTTTCTTTTAAATCCCTTGTCATTTTGACCTCATCAAGAGTCGAAATTCAAGTTTAATTTTGTGTGTTTCTTTGTAACACATAGGGTTAAATTTGTCAAAAAATATGTCTTGAGTCTTTTTATTTGCAATCTTTTTTCATTTTTCGAGTCTTGACGTTCAGCTTGATTGCCCGACATTTCAATTTGGTTCAATTGTGTGCCGATTTGATCAATTTTGGCTTTAGGGACCTAATTGCATAAAATTCTTTTCATTTTAGTCCCTATAATACCAATTCTGAAATTAAACTTTTTTGAGGGGCACCCATTGAACCCCAATGCTTCCTCCCTATAGTGTTCGATCCCCTAAATCTAACGGTCAGTTCAATTGGGGTTGATTCGTCCATTAGGACCCTCAATTTGACAAAAATCAAATTCGGATCCTACTCTACATTTGGGGCTTTCAATCAATTCAAAAGGAATTTGTCACGAAAACCACATTTCTAGATGGAGTCTGTGCCATGGAACCCAATTTTAGCGTCAATTTTGTGATCTTGGCACATATGGGCGTCTAATTCGGACAAAGAAAGTAGAACCGGGTCAACTGGGTCGGGTTGACCCGACCCAGTCAACCCAGTTGACCAAACCAAGAGAACAAGTTTGTTCTCTTCTTCGCGCGCACACAAGGCTCTTTGGACAAAAACGAAAAAACAGAATGAGAAGCAAGAGGGAAAAAGGAGAGGAAGTCAGGGGAGTTGGGGATTCGGTTGTGAGGATTTCCACAAAGACGAAGGACCGAACGCCTAACGGAAGCAAGAACGGAAGCGAATGAAGAGCTTCTGCTTCGTGCACGTACAAGGGAGAACGAACATGAGGCTCGCGGAAGAAAAAAAAAGGAAGGGGAATCAACAGAATAGAAAGGAGGGAAACAGAAGCGAGTGGGGTGGCTTCTTCGCGCGAGGGCGAACAGAGAGAGAGGGCGGGCGAAGACAAAGAGAGAGAGAGAGAGAGAGAGAGAGAGAGAGAGAGAGAGAGAGAGAGAGAGAGAGAGATGGCGACCGGAGCTTGCTCCAACCGAACCTGTGCAAGCTCCGCCAGAACATCACCGGCAAAACCGAAGCCAACGACGGCCTTATCCGACTTCCTGGAGCTCCGGAGAAGCTACCAGGCCCGTTCGATAAGCCTTTCACCTCAAGAAACGGTGAGGCTCCTCCTCGTGCTTGGCTTCGGCCTCTAATGGCAACTTGCAATCCTCTCGATCACTTCGCGTTTTATGAGTCGCAATCTACTCCTTGTGTATCACTGATCATTTTCCATTTGATTTCTTGCATTTTCCCTGCGTGAAACGTCGGGTCTGACCTCCGACCATCCAAACCTACCGAGAGCTTGAGAGCTCGACCCGAGCGAAACCGAAGCCTCGCAATGGCCGGGTAAGTCTTCTCGAACTCCTAGGATGCTTCTTGATTGATTTGGTGAGATAGATCTCGCTCGGAATAGCTAGGACGATAGCTCGCCGGAGATTAGCTCCGGCCTTGATTTGCAGATTAGTCAAAGTAGATTCTGCTATGTCGAGCGAGATACATGTTGTAGAGGACGGCAAGACGAATCATTTGCCGTTGGTTTCGCGTCAATCCACCGTCTGTAGGCGGAGATAGGGCCTTCCGACGAGGCGCCGGCGAGACAGAGCCGGCACCGGTCGTCTTCCCCGGTGAGCCGTTGACCGGTCAACGGCGGTTGACCGAGTCAACGGCCACGTGGCGCTGACGTGGCGCCCACGTGGCAGCCACGTCAGCACCGTTGTTACAACTGAATAAAAAACGAAATTGATCCGACGGTGGTAGGCGTGCCACGTGTCGCGATCTCGCTTTTTCGGAAATTAAAAATGATTTTCGAAAATTAAAAATCCCTTAGATCGGACGGTTGTAATTCGATCAAGCATTTCAATCACGACCGTTGGTTTCCAGCCTTAGATCAGACCGTCCATCAGTCGCCACGTGGCACAATCAGGAGCGTTGGTTCGTTTGGGCTGGAATTTAAAAAATCCGAGCGGGAGAAGGTGAAATGACGTCGTTTTGGGGCAAGGGCTGCGCGGGCATGGGCTGGAAACCGGGCCGGTCGCCGCGGGCCATGGGCCGGGTCACCTGACCCGGCCCGAATAATATTTTCTTAAATAAAAAAAATCAGAAAATGATTTTAAAAATAAAAAAAAAATCAGAAAAATTTTAGAAAATCCAAAAAATGCTAGAAAAATTCCAGAAAATTCAAACAAAAATGTGGAAAAATCGTGGAAAAATCCTAGACACTCTAGAAACCCCCAAAAATCGAGAGTTGACCACAGACAACTGGTCAACCCTATTTTTGGGGTTTCTTATCCGTTCTCCCGAAACTTGCCGATATTACCCTTTAGGGGTAAGTCGCCTCTGCTGTGTATGCAAGATAAGGCCGATAATGCCAAGGTAAGAATGAGGGTCAGGTAGGCGACCAATTCTTAGACTTGGGTTTTCGAGTCCTGTCCCTTTTCCCAAAGTGACGATTTTGCCCTTTAATGGGAAAATCGTCTTTTTTGTTCCAATCGAGTTCTGAAAATTGCTTAAAATTAGGGTTTGGGTCAGGTGGACGACCAACCCTAATATTTGAGATTTTCAGTTCTCATCTTTGTCCAAAATGACGATTTTACCCCTCTGAGGGTAAAATCATTTTTAAATTCCAGAAAAATCCTGGAAATTCCAGAAAAATAGGAAATAGATTGGATTGATGGCCAATCCTATTTCCCTTGTCTTTTGACTTCCCAATTCATCTAAAATGACAGATTTACCCTTTTTGAGATGAATTATCCCCGAATTGTTCAAAATTACGATTTTGCCCCTCATGGGCAAATCATGTCAAAATCACTCCTAAGCTTTGATTGCTATTTCTCTAGGCTAATAGGGCCTCATTAGGGATGCCATGCTGATTTCATGTGTTTTATCCGCATGTATTGGTTCCTTGATTTGCGCACTTACTTTTAATGATTGTGAGTGATAGGGTAGTAATTCCCATCTGTATGAACTCCTAGATTTAGGATATGTACCCCACTCGTCTGTATGAAATCCTAGGATCAGATAAACCATTCAATTTAGGTACCGAAAGGGCGTCAACTCTGACAGTTGGCGTAACTAAGTCCCCGAACCCACTTCTCTGGTTTCCGTAGAATCGAATAGACCACTCCCAACTATTCGATAGGGTTTCCAATCGTACCTTCCACGAAACGATTGGTGGCGACTCCTTGGCATGTACACTCATCACATGTCACTAGACCACACTGAAGGTTGATCACGTACATCCAGCAGTTGCGATTTGGGTAATGGACCTTGGGAGAGGCCCGCGTCCGATCAAGCCAGCGATCGGGCGGCCCATTAGCCCGCTCCGCCGCGAGAGGGTCGCGACAGCTTGGGCCGCCATCTGATCCTGGACATCTTCCTTCTTGCAAGGCCCACGCCTTGGAGCGGTTCTGATAGCCCATCGCCTCTTCCTGATCTTCCTTATGACCTAACTCTATTAGGCCCATAACATCGGGCTTTTCCTAGTCTATCTAATTCTAATTAATTGAAAATTGCATTACAAATAAAAGGACTTGGGGAAACATGGGATGACATGCGAGATGACGTGGTAATATGCAGGATGAATTTTTTTAGAAATTCGAAATTTGCTAACCAAAGACCGAACTCGCCATTTTTATTTATTTATTTATTTTGTATTTTATCAAAAATTATTTTTTTTTAAAATTTTGCCCATTTTACCATTAAATTCGAAAATCAATCGAGGATTAGCTGGCAATCACTTCAAAAATATACATGCGCCTTCCATATTTTGGGAATCGGGATCGGCATCAATTAAACGCGTCTTCCTTTTTTAAACGCGATCGGATTCACAATTTCCTAATTCGAATATTTCCTTACCGAAAACTTTCAAAAAATATTTGTGCGCTTTCCATATTTTGGGAATCGGGATCAATTTGAAACGAGAAACTAACTTTGATAAAGCAACGACAGAATCTCAATCAATCAATTTCTATAGAAGGCAATCACATCGACATGGCTAGAATTAGAAATCCGAAAGAATCACATTTTTATTTCTAAAATTTCGGCCCTGCCAATTTAGCATTTTTTTTGTCAAGCCTGGCAAATCGCACCCGTTGGGTAACTGACGGAACCGACCACAGCTTGGTTTTTTTTTTAGCGAAAAGGGCTTTTGATTTTTGTCGAAAATTCACGATACATGCGAAGGCAATTAAACTCAACTAAACTAAAATCAACAGAACATGGCAAATCAAACCAATAATTAACCAAAATCGGGATTAGAATTTCTACCTAGGCCGAGCTTCTTTCCCTCTTCGAGTTAAGCACCCCAAGGCCGATTTTGATATCCAGCGGAAACAAGAAATAGTAATTAAAAAAAAAAAAAAAACGCCGCTGCCGAGGATGATGGCGATTGGATAGCCGGCCAAGATTGATGTCGATCGGGCGATAGGCGTGCGGCTATCGAACAACGACTTAATTATTCCTCGAGCGGCCGCCAACTCAAGCGAGACAGGCGTTGACTCTTCTCAAGCTGGACGAATGGTGAGCGGCGGTCTTCAATCGACCTGGGGGGTTCGGCAACATCCAAGAGAGGTTGTTGAATGGCGCGGCGATATTGAGAGGAACGAGCAACAGGAGGTAGCCTTCGGGGATCACGAGCAAGCGACGACGCGAAGTGAAGACGGCAGTCAGAGCAGAAGCAGCATCGGTGTCAGCTAGGGTGAGGAAGTAGTGATTGGAGAGAGAGAAGGCGGTCGTGATTTGGCGATAGAGAGATCGGGAGCAAGAGAGAGTTGGTGTGTCAGAAGGAAAAAGAAAAATTGTCAAGGCCAGAGAGAAGCCGTGAAAGATTGAGAGAGAGTGATGGCCAGAATGAGATGATGGTGATCGTCCAGATGGCCTGCGAGAGAGAGGTAGGCGAGGGTGATGATGGAGAGAGAGTGTGGCGAGGGATTCATTGAGAGAGAGTGGGGCGAGAGATTGAATGTCCGAATGGCGAGCGATGGGAGAATGCGAGAATGAGAGCGGCGAGGGAGCGTCCGTGAGAAAAATCCGAGAGAAAATCTTCGAAAATTTTTTTTGTCGTCATCCCCATGTAACCCTAGGCTTAGTGAGATATATATAGAGGGTATTAGGGTTGCGCCTTTAGGGTTTAATCCTAACTGTCGACTCTAAGGATTTCCAACGCGATATCTACCGTAAGATCATAACTCGATGATTCTTGAATAATCCTATCGGGCTAGGGTTTCTCAAATAGGCTCATTCGCGCGGACTTAAGGCCTAAGTGGGCTTTAATTAATTAAATGAATAATTAATTAAAAGCCTTATTTTCACAAAATTAACATGAACCGAATGAGATTTTAAATCGAGGCCATTATAATTTTCGGTAATTCCTCCTTTCATGATGGAAAATTCTCAAATTGATTTTGAGTCCGTCGCTTGTTAAATTCAGCTCAATTGAATCGCCTGTGACTGACTGCGAATCCATGACAGACAAATAAAAATATGTAATGCATGAAAATTTATTTTTTGTGAGAATTAGGATTAACTCTCATTTTGTGAAATAAATGGATTTCCTAAAAATTAAAATTTAGGTGCTAACAGCTTGCCCCTCTTTGGGTGGAGGCTCGAAGAGGTTTCACTCAAAGGCCAAAAATGGCACCTAAATTTTCATCTAAATCGATTTCTCCTTTTTTTTTTTGTAAATGATGCAACGCAAGACTGAAAATAACATGCGTCTAACTTCTTTTTTCAAAGAACTCGCGCATGGATTGCGTAAGGGGTATCTGTTTCTGCAAATACCTCATACGCTGAGGATTCCCTTAATCACCAGTGCTGTGAGGATCTTATGGTACTAGGCCCACCCGTCCTCAGGAATTTCTTTCTTCCTGACTCGGGCGACGCAAGATGTCTGTAAGTCGAATTTGCGAATTCTGGATCGTAAATCGATAATGCTTTTGCACCACGATCATCCGCTCATCACATGAAGCATTAGCTGCGAGTAAAAATTTCGAACCACGATCATCCGCTCATCACGTGGAACGTCAGCTAAGAATAAAGCTGTCACACCACAATCATCCACTCATCCTGTGGAATGTTAGCTGAGAAATGCCTCTGCGTCACGATCATCCGCTCATCACGTGAAGCATTAGCTGCGAGTAAAGCTTTCGAACCACGATCATCCGCTCATCACGTGGAACGTCGGCTAAGAATAAAGCTTTCAAACCACAATCATCCGCTCATCCTGTGGAATGTCAGCTGAGAAATGTCTTTGCATCACGATCATCCGCTCATCACGTGAAGCATTGGCTGAGAATAAATCTTTCGAACCACGATCATCTGCTCATCACGTGGAACGTCGGCTAAGAATTGGCTTTTGCATCACCATCATCCTCTCATCACGTGAAGCATTGGCTGAGAATAAAGCTTTTGAACCACGATCATCCGCTCATCACGTGGAACGTCGGCTGAGAATTAAGCTTCTGCATCACGATCATCCGCTCATCACGTGAAACATTGGCTGCAGGCCGGATTTGAGAAAGGCTGGTATCGCAATCAGGTAAAAACTGAATCACATTCATCATTTATGTGAAACAGTGGACAGAATTACGAAATGCTGGTATCGTAATATGAGAATATCTGAATCATATTCATCCTTTATGTGAAACAGCGAACAGATTTGCGAAATGTTGGTATCATAATCTGAGAAAATCTGAGTCACATTCATCCTTTATGTGAAACAGGGAATAAAATTGCAAAATGCTGATATCGCAATTCGGGAAAATCTGAATAGGGTGCTCGAGTTATGAATCAAGCGGGCCTGATTATCTTTTAGGATCTTCTGTCTAGATCACCGTGCTTAGCTTGATACCTACAACATTGAAGATGCAATCATCCAAGCCTGAAAAAGAATCAGAAAACTTACCTGAGTTGACTGAAACCCGTCTTTTAGGATTTGCTGAATTGGCATGCTTGTTGACACCTAAATTTTGATCAATTTTTTTTCCTTTATTTTTCAAAAATTCATAGAAAATCCATAAAAAGCCGAAAAATTAAAAAATCAATTTTGGTGACCTTGACCAAGCTAAATGAACCATTTTGACCAAAAAAATAATTTTCATAATTTTCATTTTTTTAATATTTTCGAAAAATACAAAAAAAAAGAAAAAAAAAAGAAAATCAAGAAAAATAATATTTGAGGTCACAAAATATATACAGATAGTCGGTATTTTTTATTTTTAATTTTCTTTACTTTAGGATCTCATAAAACAGTAAAATTCAAGTTCGATTTCAGGTGTTCTTGATCACCATAAAATTGAATTTGACAAAAATATTAGTAATGATTAAAAGGAAAAGGAGTGAAAACATCATCATTTAAAAGAAAAAGGGGACTAATCATTTTTTCTTCACTTTTGATTATTTTATTATTATTTTTACTTTTTAATATTTTATTATATTATTATTATATTACTATTTCATTATTTTATTTTATTTTTATTACTATTTATTCTCCCCCCCTCATCATCCGTGCTTCTCCTTCCTCCTTCCTTCTTCTTCTTCTTCTTCTTCCTCTTCTTCTTCTTCCCTTCTCTTCCTTTCATTTTTCTCTCTTTTCCCTCTTCCACCAAACTGCAGCTGCCCGAACCATCTCACTGTTCCGGTCATAACTCCGTCGTCCAACATCAGATCGAGGTGAAACCACCTCCAATAGAAATCTTATCATCTTATCTTTTCAGGGACATATTATAAGGCTCATTTGGCCCAGCCATTCGTCCGGTGGAGCCGTTTGAATGAGCAAAGGACGTTGTTGACCCTATACCGACCAGTTTCTGCCGCCGCCGTCGTCCTCTACGATCAGCCCTTCCGGCGACCTTTCTGCCTCCCTCTGACCACCACAGGTTAAGTTAAGACGTCCTTAACAATTTCCCGTTGGTTTCGTGAATTTTCGAGGTCTGGTTAAATTATGGGGATTTTTGGAAAAAAAACGTTGACGAAAATCGAGCGTACTGAGGTATTGTGGTCATATCTCACTCATTTGGACTCCTTTTAAGGTGAAATTTTCAGTGATGGCTTCCTAAGAGGATAGGCTATGTTCTTGAGTTTTAGGGTTGCTGAATACTTTGGAAATTTTTTTTTTATGATCCTTAGACTAAGGTGATTCTGCTGGTTGTGTATTGGACAGATTGTGTGATTGGTGTAGTTGAGCTATTTGAAGGTCTAAATTGAGTTGAAATGCTGCTAAATTTTCGGTGGAACCCTAGGTTACATAGATTGAGGTTCCAACAAGCTTGATTGATGAAGAATTGGTGATGAGAGTGAGTAATTGATCTGAAATTGGCAAGAAAAACCAGAACCGATCTACACTATTTTTGCCCTGCCTTTGCCGAATATAGTTAATTTGCATTGTATTGCATTTAATAAAAGTGGGCATTTTCTACATTTTACTTATTAGACCCAGAATCGGAAGGCCGAGCCTCCTGTTGGTGTCTAAATATTTGCTGTGTATTTACTTTATGTCCTAACATTTCATGCATCCTATAGTTAATTTGCATTGTACTGCATCTAATAAAAATGTGCATTTTCTATATTTTACCTATTAGACCCAGAATCGGAAGGCCGAGCCTCCTATTGGTGTCTAAATATTTGCTGTGTATTTACTTTATGTCCTAGCATTTCATGCATCGTATAATTAATTTGCATTGTACTGTATCTAATAAAAATGTGCACTTTCTACATTTTATCTATTAGACCCAGAATCGGAAGGCCGAGCCTCTTGTTGGTGTTTAATATTTGCTATGTATTTACTTTATGCCATAGCATTTCATGCATCATATAGTTAATTTGCATTGTACTACATTCAATAAAAGTTTACATTTTCTATATTTCGCCTATCGAACCCAGAATCGGAAGGCCAAGCCCCCTATTGGTGTCCAAGGCATTTTATTCATTTATTTTCTGCAAATTATATTGTGCTACCCCAGAATCGGAAGTCCGAGCCTCCTGCTGGTGGTTTACACCCCCCCACACCTTGTTGCACGAACACCGACGGACTCCGACGTCGTAAAATTCACCGGATCTCATCTCATTTACTTATGTTTATGTTGTGTAATGATTTAATATCTTCTTTATTTTTATTATAATTTTCTTTGCGTTGCGTCCTATTAAAAAAAAAAGCGAGATCGGACGGCTGCAGATGAGCCACGTATCGTGATCCGGTAATTTTCATAATAAAAAATATTTTTAGTATTAAAAGAAATGAATTTCGAATGTTTACAAAAATTAAAATGATTCGATTGTCACCGAGACGCCACGTGGTGCATTCTAGACCGTCCGATTGGGGTTTTTCAGAAAATAAAAAAATTCAAAAATTCAATAAAAAAATGGGAAAATCATAAAAAAATTCAAAAAAAATTCAGAAAATTAAGAAAAATGCCAGAAAAATCCCAAAAATAGGAAATGGCCACAATCAACTGGCTATGGAGTATTTTGGGTAATTCGGTATCCAAACCTTCCAAAAATGATGATTTTGCCCTTCCGGCTAATCGTCCCCAAATCTCCCCATTTTACCCCTGGTTCGAAATCACATCTTCCCTAAACCCTCATGGCTATACTAGGAAGCCATTGATTTAAATTGATGTGCATTGATGTGATTTATTTACGTATTTGATTGCGCTTTCATTTAAATTGATTGTGATTGATAGGAACAGTCTTCAAATCTGCATGAAACCCTGAATCAAGCCTACCTCACCTAAAATTGCACCTGCATGAACTCTTAGCTAGGAAAATCACTCGCGTTAGGTACCGAAAGGGCGTTGGTAATGACACCAGCGTAACCAAGTCCCCGAACCCAAAATCTCTGGTTCCGTAGAACTGATCGATCTCTCCCAATCGGTTGGTAAGGTTTCCGGTCTACCCTCCGAGAAAGATCGGTGGCGACTCCAAATGCATGCACAATTTGCACATGCTACCACGACCACACTGAAGGTAGAAAGTGATCGACTCTTATCGTCGAAGAATACTCCCGCCGCGATTTGGTATGGGCCTGGGAGGGCTCGCGCCGATCCAAAGGGCCCGCGATCGGTAATCCATTAGCCGCGTCCGTTTCGGACGAGTCGCGACAGACTGGCGACTCCGCTGGGGACTGTAGAGAACTTGAGCCGATTAAAAAATTGATTAATTTTTCTGACATATTTTATGCAGATGCTCTTCAAGTTGAAGTACGTACTTTAACCCTTGAGGTGTTAAATATTTTTGTCGATTGGAGAAATAAGAGGTGAAGAAACGTTAACTCTGTCTTATGCAGGTAGGAGTTTAGGATGCATTATTGTGTGGATATTTATATTGAAGCGGTGTTTACTAAATGACATGCATGTTTATTGCTTTAGCCCGGCACATTGAACACACACAGCTGCGCCTAAAACCCCGAGCGCCCTTTTTAGGAAAACAATAGAAGGGATTGAAAATGGAATCTCCATGAGGAAAAACATGGGGTAATCTATTTTCTCAATTCCGCTCACTTCGAACTATGGATCGAGTCCCAATGCAACGATAGCATGGAATCGGCTCTTTCTAGAGCTCGAGGTGGGAACCTTGACCTTAGGTGCCAAATCCTTTGATTTTTAGAAGTTTTATCCTCACTTGTCTCATGTGCATGTCTTTAGATGGTTGGTATACCTAAAATCACCTAAAAAAATAAAAAAATCGGTGACCCTGGAGTCACATCTCGAAGACTGGAACTGGGGCATCTCCAAGTATTCGGACCACATTCCTTTGATTGGTTTGGCATTTTTAGTTCTCTTGTATATGATTAATTTTGCTGAGATCCTCTCTATCTCGTCCCTTATATTGATTGTATTAGGGATCTATTTATATTGTATACATCTCGATAAGGCTCATTTCTATCGAAAATGGGTGCAAATTCCCCAAACCCGTGGAGCATAGTGGAATTCGTCTCTTCAGTGCAAAATACATTTGGCCGCAGAACCACTTGTTTGGTGAAAGGACGTATCGTTCCTAATTGATTTTTAATCAGATCTAGGGATAAGTTTTTCTCCATTTTTTTTTATCTCAGTTGATAAAAGAGACAATGCACCCAAAAGCTCATGCATTCAAATGACAAAACAGACGTCGCCCAGCTGGGGCAAATGAATCATAGGCGTTGCAAATACCTTCAAGCACGGATGAAGGAATTTGATAGATGTTGTTCATATCAATATGCAACATCAGAACGGAATGCAAATCGAGAGTAAAGTCGTATCGTCCCAATTTATTTTGGATTTGGGAATGCGAGTTGACACTTGTTATTTATCCTTGATAGGGACTCGCCATCAAGGAGAACAGATTTTCACAACCTGTGTAAATTCGCTGGGGCACACGACCAAGGGTAGGATGTATCATTCCAATTTTTATAAAATTTTGGGACATACACTGACATATTTCTTCTTTGTCTCCAGGGATCTCCAGCCACGGCGGTCAGGTAAGTATCCCTTTCCCCAATCCATTGAAAATGTTAAATAAAAAAAAACAGAGAGAAAAAGAAAAGCTTTTAGAATCTGATGCCTAGAAAAGACATAGAATTCTAATTTTATTGACATTCATGTTTTAAAACAGGAGGTTGTCTGAACATGATTAGAACATGCATGTGCATCATAAAACCCCCTTGGGAGGAAATTTATTGGAGAAAATGACGAAAAAATTTTTTCAATAAAAAATGGTTCACAATTTTCAAAAGGATGTTTTCTAAAAAAAAGAAAGAGGCGAGCCCAGTCCAAACACATCCTACATACACCTGAGAGATGAGTGGAGTGAATCGGACAGCAAAATCTGGACCTACGGAGGTAGGGACCATTCGCAACGTTTACATGGATTGGGACGACGGAGGCATTCGTTTCATATTCTCAAATACTAAAGGTGACCGTTGATAACCCCTTCGAAAGACAGTTGTTCATTATCAGCCCTGTCGAGAACCACCCCACGTCGGGGCAGATAAGTCCAACAACATCAGGAGAAATGGTTAGAAATTTTATTGCTTGGACTAACATTAATCTTCGTGTGTTGTTTATAGGGTAATCCAAGTGCCATAGGATGACGAGAAGCATTCATTTCTCTATCCCACGCATCGAATCCTTTGCACAGCCAACTTGAGCCTAAAAAAAAAAAATTCATTTCATGAACCCATTGGTGATCATTCTAAGACAAAGGCAGCACCACTTTAAAAGTGGAAGAGTTCAAGACTCATGGATTACGAAGAGGATTTTCGGGCTGATATTTAAAGCATGTTTAGACTTTCAGACATATGTCTAACATGATCCCATCGAGGACGAGAGGAATCAGGATTTCAAAGAAAAATAATAATAATAATCCCTAGCATTAAGAAAAAGCAAAGTGCCTAGTAAAAGCAAGGCCGATGCTCGTGTAAGTTGTTTGATTGATCCACAATGAAGCCTAGATGGGTAAAGAGGAAATCCCTCAAGGAGCCAAATCCCAAAAAGCTGCTCCCCAAATGTTGCCAAGCGCAAAACGAAAACATAGAGAGAGAGAGAGTCGGTCTTTGAATGCAACAAGAGACGCTCTCTAATGAGCTGGTGCACACCTCAAAATCGGTTGCGCGCCTCAAAGACTGACGATGCAAAAAGGAAAGAACAGGTGGCAAATCAGCAATGATCACCAATGTCAAACCCGTCACGAATTCTGGGCCAAAAATAAGCCGTTTTCAGTCCACAATCCTACCAATGTTACAACCCTGAAACAGTCTTCTCTGACTAAGACACTTGGGTTAACATATAGCTTAGCTCGTAGAAGTACGAGCAAGACTATTTCTTTCTCATTTTGCAAGGTTCTTGACTTGTAAACCCGGAGCAGATGGTGAAGACTTTCATTTAATGGCCTCGACTCCAAAGCGAGTCCCCCTTGAGAACCAATATCCAAGCCTAACATTACGGTCCCGTGGAAGACCTCCCGATCGATCGAAGTGTATGCGTTGCGAATGATCCTAAAACCTAGGCACATATTAGTAGGAAGTTGAGCGCATTCCTTACAAAAGACCGTTATCACAGAGCGGTAAGGAGCCCTCTTCGATGAGAAATTCTCCAATAGATGTTTTGAACAAACTCTTTTTGGAAATTTCAAATTGTTTGATCCAGATTTGCCGGGCAAGGAATTTGTGATCACATCTATGTGTTGCAAGAATGTTTTGGATAACCTCCAACATCTAAATACACATTTCATGACTAAAACTTAAGTCATAAAATTTTGTCAGAATGGACAGCCGTCGTCTTCCCAAAGATTGCTAACGTTTTCTTGGTAAAGAAAAATCTTTCAGGCTCGGATTTCTGCAGGATCCATTGGAGCACCCAAGATCCCTGAAGGACGCCTCGCTCTGTCAAGAAGAGCCCACATGGTCATGTTTTGCAGGACTCCTGGAGAACCCTGGTCCCAAACTGATACATTTTTAATGAAAGGATTGCAGGTTTCAGCTTTCTGCAGGATAATTGGAGTCCCCAGATCCCAGAAAGGTACCTCGCATGTCGAAAAGACAATTCAGCTTCTACGAGATTTCAGGTAACCCCTAAATCCCAGAATGACCTGTAGGTGAAGCCTTTTAGTAGGCAAACCTCTTCCAAGACCGATCTACAGAACGATCGAGTCTCTGACTAGTCCCAACCAGACAGGGTATGTCAGCCTTAGATTCCTATCAGTTTGGAGTCAAAATCAACCAAAGGTAGAAACCGCCTGAAGGGTCAACTCACTGTAGAAACCGCCTGAAGGGTCAAATTAAAGGTAGAAACCGCCTGAAGGGTCAACTCCAGGTAGAAACCGCCAGAAGGGTCAACCAATGGTAGAAACCGCCTGAATGGTCAACTCAAAGGTAGATACCGCCATAAGGATCAGTCCAATGGTCCGGTCCCCCATACGGATCAAAACTTTGACTAATCCCAAATGTTGAAGAAATTGTTTTCCTAGGTAAGCCTTACTGTAGGCGAACCGTTTATGGTATAATCCACCATACGGATCAAAACCCTTGGCAAATTCCCAAAGAAAGAATGCGTCTTCTTTATATTCCTATCGATTAGGGATCCCATAATGGTATGACCTACCTCCCTAGGACACTCTAGTAACGAGTCCCTACGCATTCTTTTGAATCCATCAGACACCGTGAAAATGGCACAAACATCGAATAGGTAAGTGGCAGGTATGTCTCTCTACTATCTCACTCTCTCATGTCAAATGATTGTTTCCCCTTTCAAGGAAAGAGCATACATCAACAAGCATGAAAAACTGGATGTCATGACTCATTTTCCTTTAGTTTCACGAGTCGGGTCGATCAGGACTCAGATGTCCCATTGTCTTTGAGAGAAACCTCTGAGGGGATTCCTCTGACGAGATTTCTCTCAAAGAGGGGCAGCTGTTGACACCTAAATTTTGATCAATTTTTTTTTCCTTTATTTTTCAAAAATTCATAGAAAATCCATAAAAAGATGAAAAATTAAAAAATCAATTTTGGTGACCTTGGCCATGCTAAATGAACCATTTTGACAAAAAAAAACAATTTTCATAATTTTCATTTTTTTAATATTTTCGAAAAATACAAAAAAAGAAAAAGAAAAGAAAAGAAGAAAATCAAGAAAAATAATATTTGAGGTCACAAAATATATACAGATAGTCGGTATTTTTTATTTTCTTTACTTTAGGACCTCATAAAACAGTAAAATACAAGTTCGATTTCAGGTGTTCTTGATCACCATAAAATTGAATTTGACAAAAATATTAGTAATGATTAAAAGGAAAAGGAGTGAAAACATCATCATTTAAAAGAAAAAGGAGGCTAATCATTTTGTCTTCACTTTTGATTATTTTATTATTATTTTTACTTGTTAATATTTTATTATATTATTATTATATTACTATTTCATTATTTTATTTTATTTTTATTACTATTTATTCTCCCCCCCTCATCATCCGTGCTTCTCCTTCCTCCTTCTTCCTTCTTCTTCTTCTTCATCCTCTTCTTCTTCTTCCCTTCTCTTCCTTTCATTTTTCTCTCTTTTCCCTCTTCCACCAAACTGCTGCTGCCCGAACCATCTAACTGTTCCGGTCATAACTCCATCGTCCAACATCAGATCGAGGTGAAACCACCTCCAATAGAAATCTTATCATCTTATCTTTCCAGGGACATATTATAAGGCTCATTTGGCCCAGCCATTCGTCCGGTGGAGCCGTTTGAATGAGCAAAGGTCGCTGTTGACCCTATACCGACCAGTTTCTGCCGCCGCCGTCGTCCTCTACGATCAGCCCTTCCGGTGACCTTTCCGCCTCCCTCTGACCACCACAGATTAAGTTAAGATGTCCTTAACAATTTCCCGTTGGTTTCGTGAATTTTCGAGGTCTGGTTAAATTATGGTGATTTTTGGAAAAAAAAAAAAAAACGTCGAGCGTACTGAGGTATTGTGGTCATATCTCACTCATTTGGACTCCTTTTAAGGTGAAATTTTCAGTGATGGCTTCCTAAGAGGATAGGCTATGTTCTTGAGTTTTAGGGTTGCTGAATACTTTGGAATTTTTTTTTTGATGATCCTTAGACTAAGGTGATTCTGCTGGTTGTGTATTGGACAGATTGTGTGATTGGTGTAGTTGAGCTATTTGGAGGTCTAAATTGAGTTGAAATGCTGCTAAATTTTCGGTGGAACCCTAGGTTACATAGATTGAGGTTCCAACAAGCTTGATTGATGAAGAATTGGTGATGAGAGTGAGTAATTGGTCTGAAATTGGCAAGAAAAACCAGAACCGATCTACACTGTTTTTGCCCGGCCTTTGCCGAATACAGTTAATTTGCATTGTATTTCATTTAATAAAAGTGGGCATTTTCTACATTTTACTTATTAGACCCAGAATCGGAAGGCCGAGCCTCCTGTTGGTGTCTAAATATTTGTTCTGTATTTACTTTATGTCCTAGCATTTCATGCATCATATAATTAATTTGCATTGTACTGTATCTAATAAAAATGTGCACTTTCTACATTTTACCTATTAGACCCAGAATCGGAAGGCCGAGCCTCCTGTTGGTGTCTAATATTTGCAATGTTTTTTCTTTATGCCATAGCATTTCATGCATCATATAGTTAATTTGCATTGTACTGCATTCAATAAAAGTGTACATTTTCTATATTTCGCCTATCGGACCCAGAATCGGAAGGCAAAGCCTCCTATTAGTGTCCAAGGCATTTTATTCATTTATTTTCTGCAAATTATATTGTGCTACCCCAGAATCGGAAGGCCGAGCCTCTTGCTGGTGGTTTACACCCCCCACACCTTGTTGCACGAACACCGACGGACTCCGACGTCGTAAAATTCACCGGATCTCATCTCATTTACTTATGTTTATGTTGTGTAATGATTTAATATCTTCTTTATTTTTATTATAATTTGCTTTGCGTTGCGTCCAATAAAAAAAAGCGAGATCGGACGGCTGCAGATGAGCCACGTGTCGTGATCCGGTGATTTTCAGAATAAAAAAATATTTTTAGTATTAAAAGAAATGAATTTCGAATTTTACAAAAATTAAAATGATTCGATTGTCATCGAGACGCCACGTGGTGCATTCTAGACCGTCCGATTGGGGTTTTTCAGAAAAAAAAATCAAAAATTCAATAAAAAAAAATGGAAAAATCATAAAACAAATTCAAAAAAAATTTAGAAAATTAAGAAAAATTCCAGAAAAATCCCAAAAATAGGAAATGGCCACAATGAACTGGCTATGGAGTATTTTGGGTAATTCGGTATCCAAACCTTCCAAAAATGACGATTTTGTCCTTCGGGCTAATCGTCCCCAAATCTCCCCATTTTACCCCTAGTCCGAAATCACATCTTCCCTAAACCCTCATGGCTATACTAGGAAGCCATTGATTTGAATTGATGTGCATTGATGTGATTTATTTACGTATTTGATTGCGCTTTCATTTAAATTGATTGTGATTGATAGGAACAGTCTTCCAATCTGCATGAAACCCTGAATCAAGCCTACCTCACCTAAAATTGCACCTGCATGAACTCTTAGCTAGGAAAATCACTCGCGTTAGGTACCGAAAGGGCGTTGGTAATGACACCAGCGTAACCAAGTCCCCGAACCCAAAATCTCTGGTTCCGTAGAACTGATCGATCTCTCCCAATCGGTTGGTAAGGTTTCCGGTCTACCCTCCGAGAAAGACCGGTGGCGACTCCAAATGCATGCACAATTTGCACATGCTACCACGACCACACTGAAGGTCGAAAGCGATCGACTCTTATCGTCGAAGAATACTCCCGCCGCGATTTGGTATGGGCCTGGGAGGGCTCGCGCCGATCCAAAGGGCCCGTGATCGGTAATCCATTAGCCGCGTCCGTTTCGGACGGGTCGCGACAATGCTCAACCTGTTCAATTCACAAGGAAATGGTGTTTTGCATGAACTTTAATGCAAATGCAACAACTTGTGAGCTTCTACTTACATTGTAAAGTTCCACTGGGGATTTTATCAATAAGGAAAACTGTCTGATCCTTTCGACAAAGTTCGACCAAATAGAATGAGGAACCTTCAATTAGAAAGGAATTTCTCTCACTCTCTTTGAAAAGACTATTTGACCCGACCATTGATGCGGGCATGAGAATCACTCAGAGCTGTCCTCATCACACTTGATAAGGGTCCGGGTAATCTTGCAATTAGTATGATCGGACCAATCCATGAGGTCTTTTCAAAGACTGTAATTCAGGCTTGGTCAAAGGCTATTCAAATGGGACTCACATGAGTCATTGGGCCATGAAATGAAATCTTGATCGACTGTATTGGGTTTACAAGTCAGGAACCCTGTGAAATGAGATAAAAATGATCTTGCTCGCACTGCTTCGAGCAATATATATAAGCATTTGAAACCTTATATTAACCCGAGTGCCCTAGTTTGAAGAGACTTTTGGAAATGGTTGTAATGTAGGTTCGGGGTAGGCTTGGAAATGAGAGACCTATTTTCAACAAGGGTTCATGAAGATGAGAAAGTTGGTGATCATCCGTCTTTGATACCTTTGCACTTTAGGGATGGTTTTTCTTCATGGAACACATTTCGAACAAATTTAGGCGGGACCTCCCTTCTTTCCGATTTTTTTTTGAGAGAGCTCTTTCCTTTTTTTTCTTTTTCTCTTTCTTTTCGATGAGAGTAGGCGTTTTTTTTTTTTTAAGGAAGTGTCTCTTCTGACAAATTTTCAAATTCCAGCTTGCCCTAAGGCACTTTGCTCATCCGTCTGATAATTCGAAACAATCTCTTTTTAGGATGATCACCAATCGGGTTCGAAAGAAATGAATTCACCGCTCGAATTGGGTTAAATAAAGGATTAGTGTATATGGGTATAGAGATGAAATGCTCTTCGTCATATCTAAAGCACTTGAGCTAACATAGAATTCGCATACAATAAATACACTCGAAGATTGACACAAGTGAAAACAAGAAATTTCTATTCATGCTTTGAATTTTCTGAAATTTGCCCCAATGTGGGGTTGTTCCTGACATGGGTATGAAAACGAAACCACCGTTCAAAGGAGTTTAGAAAAGGGAGACCTGTAGTGTTTGGATAGAGGAAATGAATGCCTCACATCATCTTGGTCGTCATACTTTTCGCAAGATAACCCTTTCACCTTGTAAATATGAAAATCTTCACACTTACTCACTTGGGATATGATATAGGACGTGTATGCAAATAGCTTGCCTTTCATCGTCCTGGCGTTCCTCATTCAAAATGATCAACATCAATTGATCAAACAAATTTCCTGATTGAAAAATTCAGTGAAGATTTATAATATAATCAGAAAGCAGGCAAAACGTGCATGAGTATTAAGATTTGCAACAACATTGCAACATCTCAGGTATAATATTTCTTGACTGAATCAGCATTGACAGGATTAGTGAAGACACGTCCATCCATCTCTGCCAAGATCAAGGCGTCGCCTGAAAGGGCTTTCTTCACTATCTAGGGTCCGCCATAATTTGGAGCAAACTTCCCTTCTGGCTGTGGGATGATGGGCAGAAGCTTCCACAGCACAAGGTCTCCCTCCTGAAAATGTCGAGCTCGCACCTTCTTGTTAAAAGTTCGGGCCACTCTTTGCTGATAACATTGACCAAGGCATAAGGCTTTAAGCCGCTTCTCGTCAATCAAGTTCAGCCGATCTATCCTCTGTTGGATCCAATCTACTTCAGTTAGTTCTATTTGGGATAAAATACGTATAGAAGGAATCTCTACTTCGACCGGTAATACTGCCTCCATACCATATACCAGGGAGTATGGGGTTGCCCCGGTTGATGTCCGGATTGAAGTCTGGTATGCCATAAGTGGGAACGGCAACCTGTCGTACCAATCTCGATAATTCTCAGCCGTCTTAGACAATATCTTCTTGATGTTCTTGTTCGCTGCCTCGACTGCCCCGTTCATCTGAGGGCGATATGGAGAAGAATGCAAGTGTTTGATCTTAAATATTTTGAGCAGTTCTTCCACATGCTTACTATTCAGATTCGCACCATTATCTGTGATTATAACCTCAGGGGCTCCATATCGAGCAATTAAATCACGTCCGATGAACTTTACTACATTTCGGGACGTGACCGTTGAATACGATGTCGCCTCAATCCACTAGGAAAAATAATCAATTGCCACTAGAATGAACCGATGTCCATTGAAAGCTCTAGGGTTGATCGGGCCAATCACATCTATTCCCCACATGGAAAACGGCCAAGGCTCGGATAACTGATGCAACTCGTTTGGAGGGACATTGATCTTGTCACCATGAATCTGGCATATATGGCAACTTCTGACATGCTGTATACAATCATTTTCTAAGGTGAGCCAATAATAGCCCAGCCTCATGATCTTCTTTGCTAGCATATGGCCGTTCATGTGAGAGCCGCAGACGCCTTCATGCATTTCTGCCATTAAACGAATCGCTTCAGTCGCATCAACAGATCTCAGCAAGACAGAATCGAAAGACCTTTTATAAAGATTTTCTCCGCTCAAGAAGAACTTTGAAGCCATCTTCCTTATATACTTCTAGTCTGAAACTGTACTATTCTCAGGAAACTTCTGATTCTGGATATACATCTTGATATCCCGATACCAGGGTTTGCTATCTGGCTCATCCGCTACAACCATGCAGTAGGCCGGCTGTCTTAAGACTTCGAACTTTAGTGGTTCGACTTCTAATCCCTCCGTGACATGCAACATTGATGCCAGAGTGGCCAAAGCGTTTGCAAATCGATTTTGAGTTCTAGACAAATATTCAAACGTGATATCCGTAAAACCTTCCATCAATTCGTCTAAATACTCATGATAGGGCAGCAACTTTGGATCTCGCGTCTTCCATTTACCAACCGTTTGGAGAATAATTAAGGCTGAGCCTCCAAACACCTTGAGCTTAGATATTCTCATTTCTATCGACGCTTGTAGACCAAGAATACAAGCTTCATATTTGGCAATGTTATTAGTGCAAAGGAACACCAATTTTGCTGCTACTGGATAATATTGATCTCCAGGAGATATCAGGACTGCTCCCGTGCCGGATCCTGACAAGTTTACGGCTCCATCAAAGTACATTGTCCAAACATAGTCTTCGACCGCCATAATTCGATCTTCAGGTTGATAAAGATCATCGCCTTGTCTCGGATTTTCTGCTAGAACATCTGCTATAACTCTTCATTTCATCGATTTCTGAGGCAAATATCGAATGTCAAACTCGGAAATGAGAATTTGCCACTTGGCCAGTTTGCCAACCAATGCAGGCTGATTCAGGAGATATTTAATGGGATCGCACTCCGTCACCAAAAGGATTTGGTAATGCAGAGTGTACTGTCGCAGCCTGTGTAACACCCATACCAATGATGCGCACGTCTTTTCAGCCTCCGAGTAATTTAATTCGAAGCCCGTGAATTTCTTGCTCAAATAATAGATGGCACGTTCTTTAGCATCCCCCTGACTTTCTTGGGCTAGCATGGCTCCAAGTGACTCACTGTTTATTGTGAGGTAGAGAATCAATGGTTGCCCCGGTGTGGGTGGCACAAGGACAGGTGGATTCATAAGATGCTGCTTTAACTTCTCAAACGCTTTTCTCACATTCTTCATCCCATCTAATAAGTGCATTCTTTTTCAGGAACTTGAGAAAGGGTTTGGCGGTCTCTGTCAACTGAGAGATGAATCGGAAAATATAATTCAATCTTCCCATGAGACTCCTAACCTCTTTCGCCGTGATCGGTGGTTTTAATTCACAGATCGCCTTAGCCTTCGATGGATCAATCTCGATACCTCGGTTGCTGACAATGAAACCGAGCAATTTGCCACTGCTAGCTCCAAAAACACACTTCGCTGGGTTGAGGCGCAATTTGAACTTCCTAAGCCGCTCAAATATCTTAATCAGAGTCTGGACGTGGTCTTCCCCTTTTCGGGTTTTGGCAATCATATCATCGACATATACTTCTAACTCATTATGAATTAGGTCATGAAATAAAGTCACCATGGCTCGTTGATATGTTGCCCGGCATTCTTCAATCCAAAAGGCATCACCATGTACTGAAATAATCCCCATGGGGTAGTGAAAGTGATTTTCTTCTTATCATTTTCGTTCATCAGAATCTGGTTGTACCCTGAGAAGCCATCCATGAAAGAAAACAGCTCAAATCCAGCTGTGCTGTCCACTAGAACATCGATATGTGGGAGGGGAAAATTATCCTTCGGGTTGGCCTTATTCAAGTCCCGGTAGTCTACACAAACTCGAACTCGACCATCCTTCTTCATCACTGGAACGATGTTGGCAATCCAGTCTTGGTATTGAGAAGTCTCAATGAATCCCACGTTTAAGAGTTTCATAACTTCATCTTTGATCTTATTTTCCAACTCCGGTCTAGCTCTTCGTTTCTTCTGCGCTACTGGATCACAAGATGGGTTGAGCGGAAGACAGTGTTCAACAATCGAGCGATCGAGCCCTGGCATATCTACATAGGACCATGCAAAGATATCTTGCTAATCCTTCAGGAGTTGAATCAATCGTCTAGCTGTGTCCTCAGGAAGGTTTGCCCCAATCTTAACTTTCTTAGGGTTTTCTTCATTTCCTAGATTGATAGACATGGTCTCATCTTCGGTCAACGGCTTGACCGTTTCATGTTCCTCGAATTCCCGTCGTATTTCTTCGTATTCGAGGTCGAATTCATCGAGGTCATAAACTCCATAATCCATTAGATCTCCCTCCACATCCCTGAGACATAAAGTAGGGAATTCAGACAAAAAAACAGGGTTTAAAGA
This sequence comes from Rhodomyrtus psidioides, assembly GCA_021437785.1. Lineage (NCBI taxonomy): Eukaryota > Viridiplantae > Streptophyta > Magnoliopsida > Myrtales > Myrtaceae > Rhodomyrtus > Rhodomyrtus psidioides. The sequence continues at coordinate 1,478,437 of JAILYB010000015.1, read as the reverse complement.
TGTATGCCCTATCTTTTTTTGATGGGATTTTTTTTTTGAAAATGCTTCTTCTTGGCTTTTTCTGTTTTTCTTTCTGAAAAATTTATTTTACAAAAATTTTGAAACAAGAATCTTTGAAGAAGCCCAACCCTCGGCATCTTACCATTGACGATAATTTGTTTGACCGCTGGTTATCGTCATCGGGTTTGTTTGGGGTACTTCGGCAAGATTCCAAAATGATGGCTAAAAATTTCTGTAATTTTATTGATCTTCGAAATCAATTCATTACATTTATTGTAAAATAATAGCTGAAATGACTGAAATTAAAAGAAAACTGGAAATATCCCACGCATGGGGTAACATAGACTAGTTACTCTGAATCTAAACCCTCCAATGGATCGTCTGTAGAGTGAACATTGTTCGAAGGCCTCGGCGGTTTGCGTTCCAAGTGGGCTCTTCTTCAAGGGTTCCATATATCTGCATAAGGTCTTCAAGCACAGCTCCCACGGTCATGTCACCAAACCATTCAGCCATGTTAGGTATCTCATCCTCCACATCCGGTTCCATGGGCTCTTCTTCGGCGACCTGCTCCTTCACAGGAACGTAGACCACAATCCCCAAATCGTCCTCATACTTGGACAACTCATCATATCCTCCGACCAGCCCGCCGGATCGGAAAGTGACATATATGGGCAGTGGCTGAGAGCTATTTTTTTGCTTGCCAAGTCCTTTCACTACCTATTTGCCATGTCTCCGTCCCGGATAACCCAGGCCCGCCTTATGATTTTGACCTTTAAGCTCAACAGGGGTACGGATTCCTTGGCTATGTCTTCCCAGTCCCATGCCAGGTTGATAGCCATTCCCTACCATTACTTTGGCCACCATAACAGAAGCGGCCGACACCTCAGGAGTTGGTAAGGGACTCTCAGGAGAGGCATGTATGGCCTGTATTAGCTCGAACGCGTGATACGAGCTCTCTTCATTTCCGGTCGGTTCCACGTAGGGAATGGCTGTCTCGTTATAGATCTGATGGTCTTCCTCACCAAACACTGTCACCAGCTTCTTCTCGACCACAAATTTAATCTTCTGATGGAGGCTTGAAGGTACGGTGCCTGCATTGTGGATCCAAGGGCGTCCAAGTAGAAGATTGAATGTAGAGGGGATATCCAGGACTTGAAATAAAATGTCAAATGTCGATGGTCCGATGAGGATATCCAGATTTATCGGCACCAGAACGTCTTTCTTCATCCCATCAAAGGCTCTGATAGGGGTCTTTGCCGACTACATTCTAGTCAAGTCCACTCCCAATCGGTTCAAGGTGGCCAATGGACATATATTCAATGTTGAACCATTGTCAATGAGGACTCGAGACACAAAGGTCTGTTTGTACTTCACGTTAATGTGCAGGGCTTTGTTATGGCCCCGACCTTCTACAGGAATCTCATCGTCCGCGAAAGCCGCTTGATCCTTCAGCAGGACTACCCCGACAAATCCTTCCAGCTTCTTTTGTTCGATGTCTTCAGGGACGTGAACCTGCGCCAGAACCTTCTTTAACACCTCTTGATGCTTAGGCGAGGTTTGCAACAATTCGAGTAGAGAGACTTGAGCCGGCGCCTTCCTCAGCTGATCTACAATGTTGTACTCGCTAGTCTTAATGACCGCGAGAAACTCCTTAGCTTCCTTCTCTTCGACTGGTTTAGCCAGCTTATCTTCATTGTAGGTTCGTCCTGACCTAGCTATAAGAGCTAAGTCATAGGACCAAGGGACTGCCCGACCATCTGAATATGGGAAGGGTAGTGGGGTGGTAAGCTTCAGGTTCTCGTTCACCACCAGCCCCAGATCATCATCTGACGCATCTTGTAGATGGGGCATATCTGCTAACTCCGGATTTGCTTGAGCTTTTATTTCATTCTTCTCGATGGGAATCGTTACTTCAGGTGGAGATATAGCCAATTGTCGCGGCCCGTCTGAAAGCGGACGCGGCTAATGGATTACCGATCGTGGACCTTCCCCCGCACTGGAGTGCGGATCGGGGGCTTTGGATCGGCGCGGGCCCTCCCAGGCCCATACCAAATCGCGGCGGGAGTATTTTTTGGGGGTTCGACGATAAGAGCCGATCGATTTCGACCTTAGTGTGGTCGTGGTGGCATGTGCAACTTGTGCATGCATTTGGAGTCGCCACCGGTCTTTCTTGGAGGGTAGACCGGAAACCTTACTGACCGATTGGGAGAGGTCGATCAGTTCTGCGGAACCAGAGATTTTGGGTTCGGGGACTTGGTTACGTCGGTGTCATTACCAACGCCCTTTCGGTACCTAACGCGAGTGATTTTTCTAGCTAAGAGTTCATGCAGACGCAATTTTGGGTGAGGTAGGCTTGATTCAGGGTTCCATGCAGATTGGAAGACTATTCCTATCAATCACAATCAATTTAAATGAAAGCGCAATCAAGTGCATAAATAAATCACATTAATGACTTTGATATACGGATCGGGTATGTAAAATATACCAGTTTGGACACCGACCTTCAATCGCCCAGCCTCAGCCTGCAACCCTTCTTCGTACACTTCATCTCAATCACCAAGCCCCTTTGAGCTTCCATCGCCATGGGCATCATTGTCAGTCGCCTCATTGGAATATCAAAATGGTGCATCAAGCTTTTGGAACATGCACTTACTCAAAGTAGATAGTCAGCAAAGTTCAGACAATTAAAAGATAAAACGAGTGTCTCGAATTAAACCCTAATTATCGCGCTAATTTATCTACTAAGACATGCATAATATTCGGACATTCACAAGTGAAGTTAAGACTAAGTCATGTGAATTAAACACGGAGAACAAATCGACAAATTGAACACATATAAAGCCTAATTAAGACCCTATAAGCAAATAAATGCATTTTCTATCTATTTCTTTCTTTTTGATATTTCATGAAATTTTATGATTTTTAAATATTTTTGGAATTTTTCTATTTTTTTTTACCTTCTTTTTTTTATTAAAATAGAACAGGGGCCGGGTCGGGTTCTCGGACCCGGGCCTGGAGCAGGCCATCGGGCCTGATCGGGCCCGAATAAGAGGATCCGAATCGGGCCCGGTCGGCACCAAAACAGGCCTCAGGCCCGCGCCCCTTTTCTCATCCGAATTGGGCTTCAAATGTCTTGGCCCAACCACCTTACGCCCAAAACAGTAAGCCTGGCAGCTTCTCTTCCAACCTGATGCGGACCTGGTTTTTGTTGGACATAGAACGGGGCCCAGCTGACCAAACTCAGCCTCCAACACGCCTAGCCCAAAACGAAACAACCCAACATGCTACTGTTCAACCATCTTCTTCCTCGCGCGACGTCTCACATGGAACCAGAGGAAAAGCTCCAGTCTGCTTCGGCTTGCGTCGCCGGCGTCCCTCACTCCCGATCGTCGCCGGCCTCCCGATTGACCTGTCGCCTTCAACCACCGTCGGGTCACGCTCCAACAGCCCTTCGTCACCAATGGGTCCACCCTACCAGGCCTGGAGGAAACGAAGCCAAGACCCGTCGACACTGCCACTGGACGGACTGCCACCTCGAGCTTCCCTTCGCTTACGCCGACATCGTCGCTGGGTCTGAACTCGTATGCCGCGTTTCGGCTCATCCTGCCACCGCCAGGTTCAGCTCGACGGGATATGCCGGGTCTGCTCGCCATCACCACCAGCTCGAACGAACCAACGACGTTATCGCTTCAACCTTCTTCCGCCTGGTTCCTAAGCCGACCACGAGTGAAGGGAAACATACCCGAACCGATACCTCTGGCTACCGCTCAGTCGACCATCCGAACAAACCGCGACTCCAAAACGCAGCAAGGACCGCAACCTCCGTGGAGGGACACGTGCGCGCGAAAACTGATCGAGATGGGGGACGAGGGACATGGCTAGAGGCTGAGTTCAAACTAAAACGTTGAAAGCTCAACAAGAGAACGGCAGACCCAAAACTCCTTCATACTCAGCGTATATATCGACTAAAACTAACGAAAATCTGTCCCTAAATCGACCGAGCGAAGTAGAAACGAGACTTGAAGCTTACCTGGCTCGAGAGCGGTGGAACAGCGGGCAAGGTGCTCAGAATGGGATATCGACGCAGAACGGGACAGGTTGGTTTCGAGCTTTGCTCAGCTACTCGGGGCTATCGGGCAGGCGTTGCGACGCTCGAAGGTGGGAGAAGAGGCGACGCCGAGGTGGTGGTGCAGTGAAGATGCGATCCAAAGCAAAACGGGAAGGCGTCGGGGCTGCTGGAGCTACTCGCGGTAGCCCCTCTGGTAGAGGTGGCTCCTTGATCTTTTTGAACAAGGACCGCCACCTACTGATCTTCCACCGCCATTTCTTTTTTGCCGATGGACCTCCCCCATGCTCTTTTTTTATCGTTCTTTCTCTTCTCTTTTGCATGGTGGACGACAGACTCTTGCTTTTTTATTTTTCCTCTCACCCCCATAGCATCATCGTCACCTTTCCTTTTTTTTTTTTTCGAATATATATATATATATATATATATAAATGAAAATTATGAAAATTATTTTTTTTTTGGTCAAAATGGTTCATTTAGCTTGGCTAAGGTCACCAAAATTGATTTTTCAATTTTTTCAACTTTTTATGGATTTTCTATGAATTTTCAAAATAAAAATAAAAATAAAAATAAAAATAAAAATAAATAAATAAAAAAGTTGATCAAAATTTAGGTGTCAACAGCTGCCCCTCTTTGAGAGGAATCTCGTTAGAGGTTTCTCTCAAAGATAAGGTGACACCTGAGTCCTGATCGACTCGACTCGGGAAACTAAAGGAAAAGGAGTCATGACATCCAATTTTCATGTTTGTCCATGTATGCCCTTTCTTGAAGGGGGAAACATTCATTTGACATGAGAGAGTGAGATAATAGAGAGACATACCTGCCACTTACCTGTTCGATGTTTGTACGATTTTCGCGGTGTTTGATGGATTCAAGAGAATTTCTAGGAACTCGTTACTAGAGTATCCTAGAGAGGTTACGCTCTGACCCGTATGGTAGGTCAAACCATAATGGGATTCCTAACTGATAGGAATCTAAGGAAGACTCGTCCCATTTGAGATTTGCCAATGATTTTGATCTGTATGGTGGATTGGACCATTGAGTTGACCATTTAAGTGATTTTCACTATTGGATTGACCCTTCAGGCGGTTTCTACCTTTGATTGACCCTTCAGGCGGTTTCTACCATTATTTTGACCCTTCAGGCGGTTTCTACCTTGTGTTGACCCTTCAGGCGGTATCTACCATTGTTTGACCCTTTAGGCGGTTTCTACCTTTGTTTTGTTTTGAAAAGGGGTCTCATGACGAGGGTTCTCCACGTCCGGTGAGACTGCCTGATTTTGAAAAAGGGTTCTATCCTCATCCCTTCTTTTGAAAGATCCCGAAATTTGTAGGGAATTCAGTTTTGAAGCAGCGAAAGATTTTATCTTGACAAAGCTTCACTTGAGTCTGTTGAGGCGACATTCTGGGAGATTGGTGTTTCCAATGGATCCTGCAGAAGTTCGAGCCTGAAAAATTTTTCTTCACCAAGAAAACATTAGCAATCTTAGGGAAGACGACGGTTGTCCATCTGACAAAACCATATGATTTAAGTCTTAATCATGAAATGTGCGTTTTGATACTGGAGGTTATCCAAAGCATTCTTGCAACATGCAAATGTGATCACAAATCCCTTGCACGGAAAATCTGGATCAAACAATTTGAAATTTCCAAAAAGAGTTTGTTCAAAACATCTATTGGAGAATTTCTCATCCAAGAGGGCTCCTCACCGCTCTGTGATAATGGTCTTTTGTAAGAAATGCGTTCAACTTCCTACTAACCTGTGCCTAGGTTTTAGGACCATTCGCAGCGCATACATTCTGATCGATCGGGAGGTCTTCCACGGGACCGTAATGTTAGGCTTGGATTTTGGCTTTCAAAGGGGACCCGCTTTGGAGTCGAGGCCATTGAATGAAAGTCTTCACCATCTGCTCCGGGTTTACAAGTCAAGAACCCTGCAAAATGAGAAAGAAATAGTCTTGCTCGTACTTCTTCGAGCTAAGCTATATGTTAGCCCAAGTGTCTTAGTCAGAGAAGACTGTTTCAGGGTTGTAACATTGGTAGGATTGGGGACCGAAAAAAGGCTTGTTTTTGGCCCAGAATTCGTGACGGGTTTGACATTGGTGATCATTGTTGATTTGCCACCTGTTCTTTCTTTTCTGCATCTTTTTTTGAGGTGTACAACCGATTTTGAGATGTGCACCAGCTCTTTAGAGAGCGTCTCTTGTTGCATTCAGAGACCGACTCTCTCCATGTCTTTGTTCTGTGCTTGGCAGCATTTGGGGAGCAGTTTTTTTTTATTTGGTTCCTTCAGGATTTCCTCTTTTCCCAACTAGGCTTTATTGGGGATCAATCAAACAGTTTTCACGAGCATCGGCCTTGCTTTTACCAGGCACTTTGCTTTTTCTTGATGCTGGGGATTTTTTCTTCGTTGAAATCCCGCCTTTTCTTTTCCTTTGGAACTACGATGTTCAGAAAAATGTGCTGAATCATAGCACATTTAAATGCCGATATGAAATTTTTCTATAAATCCCATCTCCTGGATTCTTCCGTTCTTGGAGTGATGCAGTTTCTATCTTGAAACATGCCATGATCACTAACAGGGGTTTATGAAATGAATTCGTGGGCTCGACTTGGCTATGCAAAGGATTCGGTGTGTGGGATAGAGAAATGAATGCTTCTCATCATCCTATGGCACTTGGATTACCATATAAACAACACACGAAGATTAATGTTAGTCCGAGCAAGAAAATTTCTTACCATTTTCTCCCGATGCTGCTGGACTTACTCTCCTTTTGCCCCGATGTGGGGTGGTTCTTGACAGGGTTGAGAATGAAAACCGTCGTTCGAAGGGGTTGTCAATGGTCACCTGTAGTATTTGGGGATATGAAACGAATGCCTCAGTCGTCCCGATCCAAGTAATCGCTGCAAATGGTCCCTACCTCCGTAGGTACAGATTTTGCTATCCGATTCACTTCCCTCATCTCTCAAGTGTATGTAGGATGTGTTTGGACTGGGATCGCCTCTCTTTTGAGTAAACTTCCTTTTGAATGATTTGACAAATAAACATATTTGGAAAAATTCATCTCTTTCCCAAAATTTATCCATCGAGGGGATTTTGTGATGTATCGTGCATGTTTTATTCATGCTCTGGGCAACCTCCCGATTTAAATTATGAATATCGATGCATTGGAAAATCTTTATGTCGGCTGAAAGGATTCTGACATTTTTTATCTCCAGCTAACTGGGAAAAAGGGATACTTACCTGTCCGTCGCAGTTGCGGATCCCTGCAAATGTAAAAGAAGCATATCATTGTAGGTTCACGAACTTTTCAAAAATCCAAACGATACATCCTACCCTTGGTCATGTACTCTAACGAGTAATACATGGGATGTAAAAATTTGTTCGTCTGCAAGGCGACTCCCCTGTCAAGGATAAACAATAAGTGTCAATTCATATTCCCAAATTCAAGACAAGTTGGGACGATACAACTTTACTCTTGATTTTCATCCCATCCCGATGTTGCGTATTGATATGAACAACATCTATCAAATCCGCCTATCCATTCTTGGAGTGTTTGCAACATCAATGGTTCATCTGCTCCTAGTTAGGCAACGTCTGTTCTGCTATTCGAACGCATGGCTCCTTGAGCGCTTTATCCATGTTTATCATCTGAGAAGGAAAAGAAAGGAGACATTACTTCGGTGTTTGATTGAAGATCGTTTAGGAACGATACATCGTTTTACCAAATAGGTGGCTTCGCGGCCAAACGTATTTCGTGTTGAAGGGGTAGATCCCATTATGCTCAGCGGGTGATAATTATGGTTTATGGAACTTGCTCCACGGATTAAGTGATTAATCCACGGCCTTCGGCTTGAAGATGCTCAAAGGGTGATGTTGACACTCACGCGCAATTAGTTCTAGATATTAATGAAAGATGTTCCCGTGGGAACCTTACAGTGCGATCAACAACATATGCAATAGGAGTATTCAACCCCTTTTCTCGAAGCATTTTTCATCGAGTAGCCATGCCTTGCATCAAACGTTTGATCACCGGCCTCGCGTCACCATTGCGATGGTCCTCCGGCTCCAAATTGATCGAGCCAAAGATTGAATTCATCGCCAAGGAAATTGCTCGGGTCTTCGAGCCATTGATGCTCAAGTTGGGTATCAACGATTGTTGGGGGCAGATTTCTTTCATTGCCTTCGTTGTGAGGGATTGGAGTCTTTGAGCTGGAACCTTCATCATTGCCCTGTTGGGGTTGAGACATACATTCCCGAAGAGTATTGATCCAAGTGTCCAGCTCCTCATCAAGGAAATCACCTGTTCTTTTTAGCCCTTGGTGCCCAGATTGGGTGTCGTCGACTGCAGGCGAGGGATTCCTCTCTTTGCTCTCGCCGTGAGCAATTTGACCCCTCGAATTGGAACTTCCTCCGATGACCGGCAGGTTCATATGTGCACTCTCTACCAATGCCAGATCCGCTTCAGGGATAGCATTAATGACTGATTCGCGCTCAAACTGAGGAATCCCTATGTGCTGGAACTGTGGCATATACTCTTGAGGAGTATTGAGATAGCTCGGCGGAGCATTCTGATTTGGGTTAGAAGAGTCGCTGACACGACTGCCAGTCCCGTCATTGCTGAAACACGGTTGGGTGCTCTCGGCTTTCCAATCATCGTGGTTGTAATTCTGCCCAGCACTTGAGCTCCAACCGGCTTTATGATGGTTTAACGCTATCCTTCCATCCCTTAGCAATCTCCTATAGTACTTGAGGTGAGACTCAACGTTAATTCTAGAGAGCCCCGGCACATTCATAATCTCGAGTATGCGTAATGGGCTAGCCGAATCAACTCACAGCTCTCGAATCGCATCAACAAATTTGGTGTGAAGTTCATAGGTCCAGTAAAACCTTGTTCTCTTATCACCCAAAATATCGTCAATACTTCGGTAGCTATTCTCTACGGGATCTAGTCGTTTCAAAAGTTGTCCAGGAAGGGACTCACCGACTTTGGATTGGCTGGCTGTGACAGCGAGTTCGTCATTGGGAGAACTCCACCTGTGATGATTCAGGTCCCATTTCTCAGAGGGTGTTGGTGTTGACCCTATGGTGTTGACTTGCTAATGCAGATCTCCAACGGTATCTGGCTGTGTCGGAAAATGTTGTGGAGAATACGGTAACAGCTGAGCGTTATTCGTCAACAGGGATGGTTCCTCGAGGAACACCTCGCCGAGGACAACAGGATTACCACAATTAAGGCAGGTGGCCTTGGTCAGAGCTTCCTTATATCTCGCGCTTTCAGCTTGAAGCTTCTCATTCTCCTCCTTCAGGACCAGTAGCTCATGGTCTGCGTATTGCTGTTTCACCCGAGTTCGTTTGTTGGCGAACCAAAACTTGACCTTCGAAAGCTCCAATCCTATCTTTCGGCTCAACTCCATTTTCTGTTGTCTGCTTGGAGTGGGGCATTCATTGAAGAAAGCTTCGAGCTCTCGGATTTGGCCTGGAGTGTGGCGTTGTAGTTGCTTCCTTTTCCGACTCCGGTCATCATTGTATACTCCTTCTTCGTAGCTGAAACCTAGAATTTCATCGCTGGAGGAGTCAGTTTCTATGGCCTTCGGGCAGGATTCAGCTCCAGGATCTTCAAAGTCTCCCAGCAGTTCGTGCTCGGAAATGTCCAGGTCGGGCGTTTCTAGCAGATGGGAATAGCTTTTAAACATGATGGATCGGAGTATCTCGGGCTGATCTAGTTCACTCAGCTTTCTCTATTCGCTCTTACGTGTTTGTTCACTCTAGAAATTTTCTCAAGTGATTGTGCGTGTCCTAGAACCATCCTTCAGGCTGCATATGAAGGCCAGCAAGCAAGCGCTCCTCCCGAGACCCTGTAATTACTCATCGTCTGTATTCCCCTTTCTTTTTCCTCGTGATAGGATCACAAACTCTTTTGCATTGATTCGGTTTCATCGAGTATTGCGCTCGTCCCCTAGTTCAGTCTTCAAAGTGGTGGGTCTACAATCTTTCGGCGCCTTTTATGATTTGCTAGGCCCGAGAACGTGGGGAGCAGCGGTGGGCCCGCAATTAATGACTCCGTTTAATTCATTTAGCTCCATGGGAATTAACGCTATGATCTTCTCTCAACCCCTTTTCATCGTTCAAATGAAAGTGGCATTTTCCCTGTGCATGCTGTTACTCTTCATTTCAGCATCCCGGGCGCTTGGTGAGGAATGAGTTCGTGGCCACTCAAAATTTTAAAGACCGTCTCTGGTTTCAGACTTAATCTAACAAGGGATCATCACAACTGAGCATGACGATGTTCGTCGATAGCGTTGGTTTTAATATAGAATTAACTATAGTCATTAAAGAAAAATGTTCCCGTAGGAACTTTACAACGGATAAAATGAGTGATCTACTCGTGAACATGTTCTTCTTTCTATGGGTGTTCGTAGTGACCGACCCATCGTGCCCCGAGTCAGGTGCTAGATCATGGCTGTCTAAGCATGCCAGCTTCCCACTGATTGAACAAGGCATCGAGCCCCTCATCGAAGAAATCGTCTGTCGTGGGTTGACCAGCGGCAGGCAGAGCACCAGCCGACTGCTGCTCGAATGGAGGAGTGCGCATTCGCTGTACTTGTGGCACGCACTCTTGAGAAGTGTTGAAATGGCCTGGGAGGACATTCTGATCAGCTTTCAGTTTGCCGGTGGTCGGGTTGCTAGCTTGATTGATGCTTAGATTTGGCCGGGTATCTCTTGATGCCTGAGCATTACAATGGCGGTCGCCCCTAGCTTTTGAGCTCGAGATGGATTCCTCCCGGTTTAGCTCCGCTCGACGTTGTCTTAATAGCTTTCTGTAGGCAGCAAGGTGATTCCTGACTAGCTCCTTACTAAGCCCCGGTACATTCATGGCCTTAAATATGCGCGTCGGAGTTGCTGAGTCGATCCCCATTTGGTGAACCACATCTAGGAATCTGGAATGCAGTTCAGGGGGCCAAGCGAACCTCCTCTTATCGTGGCCCAAAATTGCATCGATGGCTTGACGACTGATTAACTCATCTCCAGCAGGACCCGACCCTATCGAAAATTGTTGTGCATGAGGCTGATATGCTTTGAGCTGGTCGGCGGTAACATCCAACTCCTTGAAACTGTAACTCCAATCAAAGCGATGCAAATCCCATCCCCCAGGAGGCATTTGTATCATCTTCGTAGGATCAGCCTGCTCATGCGTGACTCCGGCAAAATCTGGTTGAGCAGGAGATGCCCCGAGGCAGTAGGGTGGTAAATGAACGTCTTCAATCATTGCGTGAGGCTCATCGGGGAATACCTTACCGCGAGCGATGAGGTTATCACAATGAGGGCAAACGGTAATATTGAGAGCTTTTTCATACCTCATGTTTTCTGTTCGCAGCCTTTGGTTTTCCTCCTTTAAAATCTCGACCACCTGACGTTTGCGTTGAGCCCTCGATTTGGATCTCCTATTTTGAAACCAAAACTGGATCCTCGACTGATTAATCCCCAACTCCCGGCTCAATTCAATTCTCCACTTCTTTTTCATGTAATGGCTTTTACTGAAAAGGGTTTCCAGCATTTGGGTTTCCTCCTGAGAGTATTGGTGAGGACGTCTTCTTTTACCGAGTTGAGCATCGTGGATGTCGTTGTCGTCGTCGCCGTGATCTTGATCTCCGTTGCCAGAAGTGTTGGGCTCCATGGTTTTGGCGTTAGACTTGATCTTGGAATCTTCGAGATCCCTCTGTGGTTCAATTTCTGAGATTTTTGAGTCAGTCGCCTCTAGCAGCTGACAGTAACCTCTTAAATATGTTGGATTGAGAAATGTTTGATTGGTTCTTGCCCACTCAGAGTTCTCCACTCTCTCCTGTATGCTCACTCCCTATAAAGTTTTCTTCGAGTGACTTTGCATGTTCAGGAGACGCTCTTCAAGCATCATTAGGCAAACGTTCCCCCTCAAGACCTTGAATTTCTCGCTTAGCTTTTCAACGTGATGGGACTGCCAAATCCTGTTAGGGCTCTCTTCGATAGTTGCGCTTACCTCCCACCTAACTCTAATAATGGTGATCCCGACAAATCTTTTACACCTTTTAATTGATGAGCCGGAAATCGCGGACCGAAACGAATCCAATGGTTCTCGTGAGGGGACCTCCTGCTTTACCCCCTAACTGGGTTCCACCAGCATTATTACTGAGACCCTTCATCATCCTCGAGTTGCTATAAAATGAGGAATCAATGTATGGAAGGTTAACGTTCTCGCATAATCAGCTTCTTCCTTCTAATCTCTCTGTTAAACTCGTCTTATTCTCAAGCCAACCCAACGCAAATGGCCTCCTCTCCCGTACGCACTTTTTCAACTGATGTCTTGGCCCAGTGGGAAAAGCTTTACAACCTACTGGGTCGCGGTTACGCGCACATAACCGATCATTCTGCAATCGAGGATGCAATCTGTGTCCTGCTCGAGGACCTTGATACCACTTCTCTCGAAGGTACTACACTGGGGAGGGAATATAGAACTTTCCCGACTCTCTTTGCACACTCCTTAGAGGCCTATCGTGTTGCTAATCGGGAGGTTCTCGTGGCTCGCGTCTTGCGGGCTCGTTATGAGGATCGATCTGATCATTTGGTGCTGACCAACTATCTGGTTGATAGTTACAAAAAGGCCGTCGAGTTTGCTAATGAGCGGGTCGCGACGTTGCTTCGCGAGAGGAGAAATCTGGTGGATCAATTGGCCATATCTCTGACCACCGGCGAGCATGACCGCCGCAATGTCCTGTTGAGGCTTCAGAGCGACTGGCAGGAAGAACGGCTCGACAAGATAACCGAGGACATAGCTCGCGGGAATGGACTGGTTCGGGACCTGGAAGTAGTCACCGAAGAACACGAGGCCAAGGTCGCCGAAGTTAAGGGAGAATGCAGAAGTCTTCTCCTCAGGCTTGCCGACCACAACATGCGGAGCTGGGAGTATGAGCAGAGCATTAATAACATGGAGGGTCAGTTGGGATCCTTTGTGTCGTTAATTAGGGCTCACTTTGGCTTTACTTTTCCACCCCGACTTGTATGACCTACTTCTGAAAACCCTCCGCTGAGCAAAATAAATGAAAGTTCTCGTGTGTGTGTGTGTTTTAACTTCTGTATGGTTCATTTCTTCGAGCATCCAAACATCTTCAACTTGAGTGAGCCGAACCATAACAGCAATAAGCCGAGCAAATACGTCCTGATTTTATAACTCGCTCGTGATCAAATGGAAGAATAGTTGCAGATTTGTCCAAGAAAAGATTTCTCTATACTACTTGTTTTTCACCTGCAAATAAAAAGACAGAATCAGAAGGAATAATTTGAAAAAGAAATCAAAAACCCCCTTCAATCCTATGCTTGCCCATGATTAATAAGGACAAGAACTTTTACAAGGGTTTTAATCCTGCGCGAAAAGTTTTTATCAATATTCCTCGAAAGAAAGCATACTATTGAAAGGAATGTAATTCACAATAATCGCTTTTGATCAATTTCGAGAGGAACGAATTACTCAAAAGTGCGAGGCATAATAACGTGTTTTAAATTTAATTGAAGATACGGCATCCAAATCAAGGCCGTTTTATTAAGAACGAGAGTAATTTGGACATCTATCTCGTCATTAAATTCAAAACAACGCCGATATTCTCGATCAATTATCGTGGATTACCAGCGACGTAAAACAGGCATGGACCAATTCAAGTGTATAATTCCTTCTAGCGAAATTGGGGTTGGATTACCCTATACGACCAAAAAGGTCGTGCAAGATTTCCAATTTTAATTTCCTCTAAAGGAATTATAAACTTGACTTGGGAGTATTCGAATGATTAGAGAAAATGCCACTATCACATTCCCATGACCTGTCAAAAGAAATACAACCAAGTTCCATCTAAATGTATACACCAATAGATCCCTAATACAATCACTCTAAGGGGTGAGATAGAGAAAGCCTCGATAAAAATAAACCCTATACAAGAGGACTAGTAATGGAAAATGAAACAAAGGAATGTGATCCTAACGTTTAAGGATACCCCAAGTTCGATCTGTGACTTCCGGATCACTTGCCCCAACTCGTCATCTTCATTGGACGATATCTCAATAATGTCCATAGTAGGCTCCTTTGTTGCTCACTCGGTGCTTGTCATGGGATATCATCCTCTTCGTCTTCTATCAAGGACGTTTGAAAAAAAAAAAAAAAAAAAAACACACACACACATCTATCCTTGAAATGGCATTTAATCTAATCACCAGAATGCAATGAATGAAATGCCTATATTTATATGAACTGTAATAGATTCGAGGTATAGAGAGTCTTACCAACCAAACTCGTCGACTTATGTGCGGTTTTAGGTGTACCAACCGCCCAAAGACATGCGCATGAAACAAGTGATGGTAAACTTCTAAAAATCAGAGGGTTTGGCACCTAAGGTTAAGGTTCCCACCTCGAGTTCTGGAAAGAGCCGATTCCATTGCACAGCTATCGTTGCATTGGGACTCGATCCATAGTTCGAAGTGAGCGGAATTGAAAAGTGGATTACCCCGTGTTTTTCCTCACGGAGATTCCATTTTCAATTCCTTCTATTGTGTTCCTAAAGGCGACGCCCGGGGTTTTAGGCGCGGTTGTGTGTGTCCATGTGTCGTGATCATCACGATGCAAGTCATGCACAACAGTTTATCAATCAGCGCTTCAAATCATCCACACAATATACATTCCTACGCCAACCTGCATAAGACAATGTTAATCACGGACTACACCCCTTATTTCTCCAATCTGCAACACATATAACACCTATCGTAAGCGGACTTACCTCACCTTCAAGAGCGCCTGCAGGGTTAGAAATATCACTCAGCGTTTTAATTACGGCCTAAGTCCACTTGGGGTCTAGAATCATAGGTTCTAGAATAATGTCCCCAGCGGAGTCGCCAGCTGTCGCGGCCCGTCTGAAAGCGGACGCGGCTAATGGATTACCGATCGTGGACCTTCCCCCGCACTGGAGTGCGGATCGGGGGCTTTGGATCGGCGCGGGCCCTCCCAGGCCCATACCAAATCGCGGCGGGAGTATTTTTTGGGGGTTCGACGATAAGAGCCGATCGATTTCGACCTTAGTGTGGTCGTGGTGGCATGTGCAACTTGTGCATGCATTTGGAGTCGCCACCGGTCTTTCTTGGAGGGTAGACCGGAAACCTTACTGACCGATTGGGAGAGGTCGATCAGTTCTGCGGAACCAGAGATTTTGGGTTCGGGGACTTGGTTACGTCGGTGTCATTACCAACGCCCTTTCGGTACCTAACGCGAGTGATTTTTCTAGCTAAGAGTTCATGCAGACGCAATTTTGGGTGAGGTAGGCTTGATTCAGGGTTCCATGCAGATTGGAAGACTATTCCTATCAATCACAATCAATTTAAATGAAAGCGCAATCAAGTGCATAAATAAATCACATTAATGACTTTGATATACGGATCGGGTATGTAAAATATACCGGTTTGGACACCGACCTTCAATCGCCCAGCCTCAGCCTGCAACCCTTCTTCGTACACTTCATCTCAATCACCAAGCCCCTTTGAGCTTCCATCGCCATGGGCATCATTGTCAGTCGCCTCATTGGAATATCAAAATGGTGCATCAAGCTTTTGGAACATGCACTTACTCAAAGTAGATAGTCAGCAAAGTTCAGACAATTAAAAGATAAAACGAGTGTCTCGAATTAAACCCTAATTATCGCGCTAATTTATCTACTAAGACATGCATAATATTCGGACATTCACAAGTGAAGTTAAGACTAAGTCATGTGAATTAAACACGGAGAACAAATCGACAAAATTGAACACATATAAAGCCTAATTAAGACCCTATAAGCAAATAAATGCATTTTCTATCTATTTCTTTCTTTTTGATATTTCATGAAATTTTATGATTTTTAAATATTTTTGGAATTTTTCTATTTTTTTTTTACCTTCTTTTTTTTATTAAAATAGAACAGGGGCCGGGTCGGGTTCTCGGACCCGGGCCTGGAGCAGGCCATCGGGCCTGATCGAGCCCGAATAAGAGGATCCGAATCGGGCCCGGTCGGCACCAAAACAGGCCTCAGGCCCGCGCCCCTTTTCTCATCCGAATTGGGCTTCAAATGTCTTGGCCCAACCACCTTACGCCTAAAACAGTAAGCCTGGCAGCTTCTCTTCCAACCTGATGCGGACCCGGTTTTTGTTGGACATAGAACGGGGCCCAGCTGACCAAACTCAGCCTCCAACACGCCTAGCCCAAAACGAAACAACCCAACATGCTACTGTTCAACCATCTTCTTCCTCGCGCGACGTCTCACATGGAACCAGAGGAAAAGCTCCAGTCTGCTTCGGCTTGCGTCGCCGGCGTCCCTCACTCCCGATCGTCGCCGGCCTCCCGATTGACCTGTCGCCTTCAACCACCGTCGGGTCACGCTCCAACAGCCCTTCGTCACCAATGGGTCCACCCTACCAGGCCTGGAGGAAACGAAGCCAAGACCCGTCGACACTGCCACTGGACGGACTGCCACCTCGAGCTTCCCTTCGCTTACGCCGACATCGTCGCTGGGTCTGAACTCGTATGCCGCGTTTCGGCTCATCCTGCCACCGCCAGGTTCAGCTCGACGGGATATGCCGGGTCTGCTCGCCATCACCACCAGCTCGAACGAACCAACGACGTTATCGCTTCAACCTTCTTCCGCCTGGTTCCTAAGCCGACCACGAGTGAAGGGAAACATACCCGAACCGATACCTCTGGCTACCGCTCAGTCGACCATCCGAACAAACCGCGACTCCAAAACGCAGCAAGGACCGCAACCTCCGTGGAGGGACACGTGCGCGCGAAAACTGATCGAGATGGGGGACGAGGGACATGGCTAGAGGCTGAGTTCAAACTAAAACGTTGAAAGCTCAACAAGAGAACGGCAGACCCAAAACTCCTTCATACTCAGCGTATATATCGACTAAAACTAACGAAAATCTGTCCCTAAATCGACCGAGCGAAGTAGAAACGAGACTTGAAGCTTACCTGGCTCGAGAGCGGTGGAACAGCGGGCAAGGTGCTCAGAATGGGATATCGACGCAGAACGGGACAGGTTGGTTTCGAGCTTTGCTCAGCTACTCGGGGCTATCGGGCAGGCGTTGCGACGCTCGAAGGTGGGAGAAGAGGCGACGCCGAGGTGGTGGTGCAGTGAAGATGCGATCCAAAGCAAAACGGGAAGGCGTCGGGGCTGCTGGAGCTACTCGCGGTAGCCCCTCTGGTAGAGGTGGCTCCTTGATCTTTTTGAACAAGGACCGCCACCTACTGATCTTCCACCGCCATTTCTTTTTTGCCGATGGACCTCCCCCATGCTCTTTTTTTATCGTTCTTTCTCTTCTCTTTTGCATGGTGGACGACAGACTCTTGCTGTCCTCTACTCCTTCCGAATTTTTTTTATTTTTCCTCTCACCCCCATAGCATCATCGTCACCTTTCCTTTTTTTTTTTTTTCGAATATATATATATATATATAAATGAAAATTATGAAAATTATTTTTTTTTTGGTCAAAATGGTTCATTTAGCTTGGCTAAGGTCACCAAAATTGATTTTTCAATTTTTTCAACTTTTTATGGATTTTCTATGAATTTTCAAAATAAAAATAAAAATAAAAATAAAAATAAATAAATAAAAAAGTTGATCAAAATTTAGGTGTCAACACCAATGTTGACAGCTCTTATTCCCAGTCAATAACCATCCCAGAGATGGTTGCTATCAGTCCAAACT
Organism: Rhodomyrtus psidioides; assembly: GCA_021437785.1. Taxonomy (NCBI): domain Eukaryota; kingdom Viridiplantae; phylum Streptophyta; class Magnoliopsida; order Myrtales; family Myrtaceae; genus Rhodomyrtus; species Rhodomyrtus psidioides. The sequence goes on along the minus strand of JAILYB010000015.1, from coordinate 1,460,621 downwards.
GGTTCATCCGAACCACCAAGCCTTCTCTACTCAATTTGGTAAACATCTCCTCCAGTTGAGTTGAAGTTACCACATCTCCTGTTTGATAATAACCCGCCCTGATTAGGGCGTTAAGAACTTCAGCAGCCGTGACCTTAAATGGACCTGCTGTGCTAGTGTCTTCTCCTAAAATAGCATTGATGGCCCCGGAATGTTCAGGTAGAGGATTCTTTTGCACGTTGGGCTGCTTGTTGGGTAGCGAGATTGCCCCAGTCTCAATCAGATCCTGAATACGATTTTTCAGGACGAAACAATTGTCTGTGTCATGGCCTACTTCCCCATGATGATAATCACACTTCTTATTCGGGTCATACCATTTTTCGTTTGACGTGTTTGCTCTCATTGGCTATGTAGTTAAGAGCCCTTTCTTATGTAGGATGGCTCAAATCTGCGTCGAGGTTCTCGGGAATGGGCTGAACTGCCGGTTCCTCCACGTATCCCTTCTCTAGCTACTACTAGCCTTCCGTTCGTCGGGGAGTTAAATGACGGGACTCTGACCCACCGGTCTCTGCGTGTACGCTAAGTTAACTTGCGTGGCTGCTGGTTCCTTCTTTAGTGCAAAACGTTTCAAACTAGTTCTGCTGTCTCCATACCAGCCTCTCTTCCAGTTGCTTTCCACATCCTCAGCAAATGAAATTAGGTCAGAGAAAGACGCGACCGCTGATATGAACACATGTGCTCGTACGTTCTGCGGCAGGGTAGAGACGAACAGCCTCATTAGTTCCCGTTCGGGAGGTACCGGTTTCAACTATGAGGCGAGGCTCCTTCATCTAGTGCCGTACTCCTTAATCGACTCACCATTCTTCATTTCAACCCGCTCCAGATCTTGTGTTGTGATGGCCACATCAATATTGAAGCTGAAATGCTGCACGAAATCATTGGCCACCTCGTCCCAATCATCTTTGATATAGACCTCATAAGCAATGTACCACCTCATGGCAGCTCCTTTCAAACTAGCCTGAAACGTCTAGATCATGAGTGCGTCATTTGCAGCGTACTTACCCATTCTAGCCTGATAAGTCTGGATGTGTTGCACATGATCTGATGTGCCGTCATACTTTTCAAAATCTGGGACTTTGAACTTGTCCGGATAGATTGTTCTTGAAAAGGCTGAACGGTCAATTTTAGGGACATGCCGTGCACCCTCAACCTCTTTGAGCCTCTGGTCTATTTTGGTCAGCATCTTTGCATTATCATCCTTTTGTGGAATAATATCTTCAGGCAGAGAATAGTTCACCAGCGGGACAGACGAAAATTGGGCTGATGATTGGCCAATATGCCCTGAGGCTCTGGCAACGCCTTTAGCTTTTGCCTTGGTTGCAGCAAGTGAGGCTACAACTCCAGGCATGTCTTCTTCATCTTCTTCTTCCTCCTCCTATCGTAGGTCTACATATAACCCCTTCGACTGAAATAAAGGGTTGGAATGCACGGGCGTAGCAGAAGGTAGTTGTTGATCCAGAGACAGCTGGGATATCATAGCCTTCAACTCGGCCAGTTGATCATTGAAAACCTTGGCTTGCTCCTCCATTTCCCTTCTCATTTCTTGTCTTATTCTCTCCTCCATTTGGGCAACTGATTCAGCTGGATTTGTCATTTTCCTGGCTTTGGAGCGAGTGTTATATGGATGCTGAGGGGGATCCGTGATATGCTCCCTAAGACAAAGAAATAACCCACGATTAGTAACACGTTTCAAGCAATATGGGCTGATCCATGACACACTACTTACGGACTTCCTAAGACTCCCAACTTTGTTTGCGTTTGATAGAGAAAAACATTTGCCATTGCAAGCATTTTGATTCAATTAAGAAAATCATTCATGGCAATAAAGATTTGAAATTCTCCATTCAATCGCAATTAAATAATCTCAAGAAATAAATTCTGACAAAGTCGAATTACAAGAAAGAAATCCTTAAATAAATCTCTAGAAAGACTGAAAACACTAAAAAAAGACTAAACATCTCGAGCCATAGATCCTGGGAGAATCTTCTGAGCCTTGAGCTTCTTGTACTTTTCCTCGAAGATACGGGCCCTCTCCTTAGCTTTGGCGTACTTCTTCATGAGTAAGCGGATTTTGAGACGCATGGTTTCCTGAACTGGAATGGCGGGAATCACTGGAAGCCATTCCTTTGGTATATCATGCTCCTCGATTTATTTGAGAGAGGCGCAGTACGTCTTGACCCTTGCCTTGAGGACTTCCTTCGGAAATACAAGCTTCACTGGCTGATAACTTTCCTACATAGAACGCGACAGGGCGGCGTGTTCCTCAAACCTTTGGTCGTTTCCTTCAAAGTAGATGCAGATCTTGCCTTCCTTTGGCTTTGGTGGAATTTCCTGTAGGACACCATACTGACGGACTACCCTTGCAGGATGATATTCTAACATGCCAGAAAGGCTCAAGAGAGGAATAGGCGCTCCGTCTGGACCCGTGTTCCTTGCTTCCTCCACCTTAAACCACATAGCACTCCATAGGAAAATCACTGGACTGAGGTTTGATAACAAGGCCAAAAGCTTGGTATAGTGAAAATTATGAAGGCGACCTTGTTCATTTTTAAATTTCAAGAAAGGGTGTTCAAGTTCTGAAATCAAAGGTATTTCGAGGTATTTTCCAAACTGAACATAGTGGGAAAGGAACCAAACTTGCAGAATTTCTGGAGAAAAACGGAGTGTTTTATCTTGTTTGGCCTTAAATCTATTAAGTGAAAGGAAAATTTCTACCATCTAACACTTCGTTGGCAAAAAAATGACATCAAAGGATCGACATGGTTTGGCTTATATGGAAAGACGATTGACCCAAGAATAACATCATGAAAATTCTAACCCTGCCAAATCTAGAAGAATTTACCCTAAGACAACTATCTAGGAATGAGATGGGGCAACTCCCCCTTTCCTGTTTCAAAACCTTAGCCACTTCATCCCTATTGACATTTAAAAACTCAGACAAGACTAAAACTGGATCTTTACCAAGTGGCGGAGCGACCAAAACCCGGCCCAGTGACTTTCCAACTAGAATACTATATTCTTCCAAGGTGGGAGTTAGCTCATGCTTACCAAAGATGAATGTGGTAGTCTGTGGACTCCAAAACTGAGCAAGAGCATGAACGAGACCAAACTGAATACGGATATGGATCAAAGGAAGCATCCGGCCGATGTAAAATCTGATTATCTCTCGGGTATCCTCGCCTAGAAAATTCCACCATTCCTTCAACTTTTCCCTGGCTGGCTCAATACACCGGATATCTCCTTCCCCCATGATCTATAATTCAAGACTCTGACTCACCCTAGCTATCATGGATCAACCCGAAAAGCATAAATAGAGAGAAAGGTAGAGTTCAGAAAATACCGCCTTTAAAGAACCGAAACAAATAATCACACAGACATACAGATGAGGTCGTGAGGTTCACTAACTAATAGGCTTCAAAGGTGGAGCCCCAAGGATACTCAGACCAAGCCAACTGGGGTTTGCAGCTGGATCGAAGTCCCCCGTAGACATCCGGCTCAGCCAAGTGAAGACCCGCATCACCAGGGTAAGTGACGAGGGTACTCGCTCTTGGCACCGATTTAGAAAAGTTCGGGACTTGAAAAGGACGACTCAGGCCACAGGGTAATGGCCGAAGTGTCCCTAACCAAGCTTCATCCTAAGCCTAGCCATTCAGGTCCAACGGTAGGTTGTGTGTGCAAGGTGTAGTATCTATCCAACTAAGGCATGCATAGCAGGTTATATCAAGACAACGCTTCTATATAAACTCACGTACATAAACTCCTTCAAACTGCAAAACAAAGGTTAGCAAGCACTCACCCCTTATAACTCCTAGCCTGCACAGAAAGGGTTAACAAACACCTCCCCTTATCACTCCAAATCTGCAAAAACATTTAACACCTTAAAGGTGAGATTCAATCAATCCACTCAAGACATCCAGGGAATCTAAACGGCCTAAATCCTCTATAACTTTTAAATTTTCCGAAAGGTTCAGATAATTTAGTTAAGCATTCCTGTTTCTCGGAAAATTAAAAAGGAACTCCCTAGTGGAGTCGCCAAGCTGTCGCGACCTAAAATTCAATTTTAAGTTAATCGGATTATCGGGCAAGTTATCGAGAACTAACCTAATGCGGATCCTCCCAAACCCTACCGAATCGTAACATGGGAAAAATTAGAATAAACGAGGAGTCGCCACTAATCGTTCGAGGTAGGTCGATTAGAAACCTTGGTGAACTAACGGGAGAACTAATTCACCGCTGCGAACCAGAGATCTTGGACCTGGGGATTTGATTACGCTAATCGGCTTAGGCTAACGCCCTTTCGGTACCTAGATTCCTTTTTGTTTTGGGTTTTTCTTGAAAAATTAATAACTCGGAAATCATCTCAAGGTTTTTTCTTTTTCCATTTTTTGTTTTTTTATTTCTTTTTATTTCGAATAAAATAAAAATAAATGAATTACTGATGCAATGCATGACCTAAAACTATATGACATACGACAAATTATTAAAAAAATATAAAAATTTCAAATAATCGAAAATTACACACAAAGAATCAACTTACTCGAAATTTAAAAAAACGAAATAATAATAATAATAATAATAATAATAATAATAATAATAAGAAAATTCGAAAATACACTTTAATAATTCCGAAAATCCTAAAAAAACTAAATGAAATTTTCTCTGAGGCTCTTGTCATCTGGATCTTGCTGGGCTTGGGCCGCCATCTGATCCTGGACATCTTCCTTCTTGCAAGGCCCATGCCTTGGAGCGGTTCTGATAGCCCATCGCCTCTTCCTGATCTTCCTTATGACCTAACTCTATTAGGCCCATAACACCGGGCTTTTCCTAGTCTATCTAATTCTAATTAATTGAAAATTGCATTACAAATAAAATGACCTGGGGAAACAGGGGATGACATGCGAGATGACGTGGTAATATGCAGGATGAATTTTTTTAGAAATTCGAAATTTGCTAATCAAAGACCGAACTCGCCATTTTTATTTTTAAATTTTTTTTTTGTAGTTTTCAAATTTTTTTTAAAATTTTGCCCATTTTACCATTAAATTTGAAAATCAATCGAGGATTTGCCGCCAATCACTTTCAAAAATATACATGCGCCTTCCATATTTTGGGAATCGAGATCGCCATCAATTAAACGCGCCTTCCTTTTTTAAAGGTGATCGGATTCACAATTTCCTAATTCGAATCTTTCCTTACCGAAAACTTTCAAAAAATATTCGCGCGCTTTCCATATTTTGGGAATCGGGATCGATTTGAAACGGGAAACTAACTTTGATAAAGCAACGACAGAATCTCAATCAATCAATTTCTATAGCAAGCAATCACATCGACATGGCTAGAATTAGAAATCCGAAAGAATCACATTTTTATTTCTAAAATTTCGGCCCTGCCAATTTAGCATTTTTTTTGTCAAGCCTGGCAAATCGCACCCGCTGGGTAACGGACGGAACCGACCATAGCTTGATTTTTTTTCAGCGAAAAGGGCTTTTGATTTTTGTCGAAAATTCACGATACATGCAAAGGCAATTAAACTCAACTAAACTAAAATCAACAGAACATGGCAAATCAAACCAATAATCAACCAAAATCGGAATTAGAATTTGTACCTAAGCCGAGCTTCCTTTCCCTCATCGAGTTAAGCACCCCAAGGCCGATTTTGATATCCTGCGGAAACAAGAAACAGTAATAAAAAAAAAAACGCCGAGGCCGAGGATGATGGCGATTGGACAGCCGGCCAAGATTGATGTCGATCGGGCGATAGGCGTTCGGCTATCGAACAACGACTTAATTATTCCTCGAGCGGCCGCCAACTCAAGCGAGACAGGCGTTGACTCTTCTCAAGCTGGACGAATGGTGAGCGGCGGTCTTCAATCGACCTGGGGTGTTCGGCAACATCCAAGAGAGGTTGTCAAATGGCGCGGCAATATTGATAGGAACGAGCAACATGAGGTAGCCTTCGGGGATCACGAGCAGGCGACGAGGCGAAGTGAAGACGGCAGTCAGAGCAGAAGCAGCATCGGTGTCAGCTAGGGTGAGGAAGTAGTGATTGGCGAGAGAGAAGGCGGTCGTGATTTGGCGATAGAGAGATCGGGAGCAAGAGAGAGTTGGTGTGTCAGAAGGAAAAAGAAAAATTGTCAAGGCCAGATAGAAGCCGTGAAATATTGAGAGAGAGTGATGGCCAGAATGAGATGATGGTGATCGTCCAGATGGCCTGCGAGGGAGAGGTAGGCGAGGGTGATGATGGAGAGAGAGTGTGGCGAGGGATTCAATGAGAGAGAGTGGGGCGAGGGATTGAATGTCCGAATGGCAGCGATGGGAGAATGCGAGAATGAGAGCGGCGAGGGAGCGTCCGTGAGAAAAATTCACGAGAGAATCTCCGAAAAAAAAATTTGTCGTCGTCCCCACATAACCCTAGGCTTAGTGAGATATATATAGAGGGTATTAGGGTTGCGCTTTTAGGGTTTAATCCTAGCCGTCGACTCTAAGGATTTCCGACGCGATATCCACCGTAGGATCATAACTCGATGGTTCTTGAATAATCCTATCGGGTTAGGGTTTCTCAGATGGGCTCATTCGCGCGGACTTAAGGCCTAAATGGGCTTTAATTAATTAAACGAATAATTAATTAAAAATCTTATTTTCACAAAATTAACATGGACCGAATGATATTTTAAATCGAGGCCATTATCATTTTCGGTAATTCCCCTTTCATGATCGAAAATTCTCAAATTGATTTTGAGTCCGTCGCCTGTTAAATTCAGCTCAATTGAATCGTCTGTGACTGACTGCGAATGCATGACAGACAAATAAAAATATGTAATGCATGAAAATTTATTTTTTGCGAGAATTAGGATTAACTCTCATTTTGTGAAATAAACGGATTTCCTAAAAATTAAGATGTAGGTGCTAACATGCACAATATTACGCAATCTTCGCAATATTACGGAGATCGCGAGATTTATTTGCATCAAACCTATTTATATTCTTGTTGCTGCTTCTTTTTCTCTTCAAGATAGGGAAGCGTAAAAGTTACACTGCAGGAACAAGATTCAAGCTCTCTTCACGGACCAATCCCTCGAATCTCTATCACATGCACGTCATAGAACCATTTCGCCAGAATTGACAATGGAAAAACTATGCACAATCAAAATCCGATCAATTTCTACGAAATATTATCTTAAAATAGAAAATTGCCACCACCAATGGGAAAATATAGAAGTCTCAGAACCTTGATTCCATATACTGTATATGCCCTTTCGGATGCCCCACTCATCTACAAAAAAAAAAAATCCAAGTGTCGATTTGGATGCCCCACTCATCACCAACGACTGAGACTTTAATAGTTCTGCTCTATTCACTCGTTATCCCCCATGGCGCGCGTTAAACTGATTGAGAAGGGAAAAACTACTTCATCTTTGCAAATAGGAATTGTCTTCGATAGAGGAGGCTTCGGGAGTGATCTTCATATTTTTATGAGATGACCCCATGTATATATTTATCTGTATATTTTTATCTTTGTTCATTTACTTGTACATATTTATCTTTTTTTTCTCTCGATTAGTCTTGCTTTTATTTTTTGAATATTTGGGGTTCATCGACCGCCGACCCCAACTAGTTTGGGATAAAGGTATTATTGATGTTGATTGATCAAAGAAAAAGTATAGGGTAATAGTGAGCAAATTGAAACGGTACATGAACTACTGATGCCTTCTTTTTTTTTTACTATTCATGAATTAGAACATTAAGAATAAGTTTTTCATAAAGCTAACTGCTCTTCAAAAATTTTGCTGAATATTGTTAAGGAAGACAAGTGCGTGCTCATCGAAATGGTTCATCCTAAAAAACATTAATATATGCTAAGTTAGAGGCTGATGTGGTTAGATAAAACATATGAACAAAAAAATTCAATTGATCGGCAAAAATGAAGAAAATGGATCGGTATGAATTACATCGATCAAGGTGAGTTACTGGAACACCATATCAAAACGAAAAATATCAGTAGAACCCATAAACCAACCAGCCCTTGAGCTGACCAAGAACATAGGAGCCAATCTTAGTTGGCAAAATCTCGGCAAAGCAGGGCAATTCGAACATTGGCTGAGCCATTTCTCAAAGCACTTCTCGAAGTACGTGTGGTTGCAGTTGTTGAGCACCAACACTCCTCTCTTTTCTCGAAATAGAAAGGTCCGAAGCAAATTGTGCACTCCTCGCAACTGATGCCCTTAATTTTATCTCATAGGGGTATACCACAGCCTCCACCATAGGAGGCACTCGTGGGAGTTATGCGACAGAGCAAGAGTCACTTGATGGAGCTCGATGGAGCGAGCATTAGTCGCCGTCCGACGCTTCTTCATCCCAAGGGCGATTTTTGGAGATGATGAAACAGGCGAAGCATGGGAAAAGTACACTGCAAGTGCCTTAACTTTCGTACGGTATGCACTTAAGTGCCTTAACTTTCAAAGTGTTCACTTGAGTGCCTAAACTTTTTAAAAACGTTCACTTGAATACCAACTTCTTTTAAAATTGTTCAGTTCAATGCCAAATCTGACGTGGCTCATCGAAAATTCGACACATGGCATTTTTAATTATTATGTGTGCTGAAGAGGCTCATTGGAGTTGGCATTAAAGTGAACGATTTTAAAAGAATTTGGTACTCAAGTGGACGCTTTTTAAAAGTTTAGGCACTCAAGTGAACACTTTGAAAGTTAAGGCACTTAAGTGCACGAGTTGAAAAAAAGTTAGCACTCAAGTGAACACTTTGAAAGTTAAGGCACTTAAGTGCACGCCGTACGAAAGTTAAGGCACTTGTAGTGTACTTTTCCCGGCGAAGCATGGTCGCCCCTTAGGATTTGTAGACAACCGGTGGTGGGTTTTTGACTTTCAACATAGCCTTCCTTCACTATCTACCAGGTGAATGAATCGTTCTCTGTTTTCTGATTTATTAGGCGTTGATTCTACAAATCTTGTTCCATTACTTTTCCTTGTCTTTTCCTTCATTTTCCTTTTTGGTACTCTAAGTAAAGATGAGGCTCTTTTTTCATCCTTTTGCTTTTGTTTATTATTTCCCTCTTTCCTGTTTTCTTTTTCCTTTCAATCTGATATAAGACAGTTCAAGGTAAGTGTCAAAAAAGTTTTAAACCTATTATATTCGTGCCAATTTAGTCATAAATCTTTTTTTGTGCCAATTCAGTCCTAAACCTTTTGCAGTGGTGTCAATTCAGTCTTAAACCTTTTATTGGTGCCAATTCAGTTTTAAACATTTTGCATTAGTGCCAATTTAATCCTAAATATTTGTATTTATGCCAATTGAGTCAATTCGGTCAATTTTGATCGAAAATCGCTGGCGTGGACGTCAATTGACATACATGGCAAAATTATGCTAACTTGGATATTTTTTAATTTTATTATAATATTTTAAATAATTTTTAAGCATTTTTTTTATATTTTTAAAAATTATTTAAAATATCAAAAAAATATCAACATTAGCGCCAACCATACCATGTAGGACATTTGATGTCCATGCCAGTAAGTTTTGGTTAAAATTAACCGAATTGACTCAATTGACATAAATACAAAATATTTAGGACTAAATTGGTACTAATGCAAAAGGTTTAGGACTAAATTGAAATCAATAAAAGGTTTAGGACTGAATTGGCATCACTGCAAAAGGTTTAGGATTAAATTGGAATGAAAAAAAAGTTTAGGACAGAATTGACACTAATGCAATAGGTTTAGGACTTTTTTGACATTTTCCCCGATAATTTATGTGTTTTGTTCTATGGTTTATAGTTTGAGTTAATACAACGAAAAATCCGAAATAGTACACTTGTAACAAATTTATAACAAATTATATTTTTGACCATGCAAAACCTCAAACTGGTACACATGAGATAAATTTACCCCAATCTATTTTTTTTACCTCATCTATGAAAAATTTACCATAAATTGGTACACTTGCGATAGATATAGTCTACGTTTGTTTCTGTTAGATTTTATCATAATATTACTAAGTTAGATGACACGTGGCAGTTGACAGGTATACCCGTTTGAGATTTTTACCCTTTGTCAATCACAAGTATATCAATTTGGTATTTTTTGGGGTATTAACTCAATTTAACGAAAATTAAAATAGGGTAAATTTGTCACAAATATATCAATTTATGATTTTTAATAGTCAAAAAATAGTTTTAGTTAAATTTATCACAGGTATACCAATTTGGGGTAAATTTATCATAGCAGTATCAGTTTGAGATTTTTTGCAAAATTAACCCTTATATTTTTGTGCTAGTGGAAAGTCTTCTACAATAGTTGCAATTAAATACAAATATAGGTAAAGGAGTTTTTTTTTGTTTTCTTCTTGAATCTACTTACTGAATGAAAAAAAAATGAGTAGGTTATAGTAGATTATTTTATCTTTATGTTCAAATTCTATACTATCTATAATATTTACGTTTAACCGATCTCTGCATCCTTATTTTAATTTGCACAAAGAGAAATGAGCCAAAAGTATATTCAAGAGATGGCAACTTCTAATCTATGCATCTTTGGCACGCGTCTTTTACTTTCCCATTTATCTCTGTAAAATTCCGCCGACATCGATTTTCTTGCCTTTGGCCGAGATATAAGCAAAAAAAAAAAAAAAAAAACCCGTCCCCCCTTTTTTTGTTGGAGATAAAAGCTTTGAATCGTCCGCATAGTTTTGAAGGCGTTGCTCGGCACATTGCTTGAATTGCTTAGTTTCACATACTTGTTCTCGAAAGCTATAAGTCTTATCTTGAGAGGTTTTGTAAAAGTGATTAAAAGTGATATCTTGGAAACCTTTCAACAATTCATTTAGTGGAATCCAGTTCATTGGCTGTCGACATGGGAGAGTAGTGTAGGCTTGCTAAAAGCACACCACCGTAAACATTGTGTGCATTTCTCTCTTGCTCTAAACTCTTCTAATTGGGGAAACTTGTCTGTTGGGGCTAAAATCCCTCGATTGGGTCTGAGTAGGCTTGTCGGGGTTCGGCTCAAAAGGCTATAGCCCAAAATGGGTGGCTAACGCGGAAATCTTTCATCGAACGTTAGCAGTTCATTAAGTAAGAAGGAGTTACGGGTTAGTTTTGAATAGAGAGTGTCGGACGCAAGAAATATATTGATGATTGTTTCGACAGTTCTGTACAGACCTTCAACCAACCTTGTTAACGACTTTTGACCAAACTTGTCGAATACTTCGACGTACTTGTTTCTAGGATACAACGCCAGAATTGAATCGACGATGCTGGACCACGCTGTAGGACACGATATTGGAATTTAATCGATGATACCAAATGGGTGGAAATGTAGGACACTACACCGGAATTGAATCGACAGTACTAAACAGTGTGAATGAACAGTACAACACCACAAGTGAATCGACGGCACTAAATTGGGTGAGCAGATGCCAAAATCTGATCGACAACACCTAACTATAGATATGAAACTCGCTAGAATTGAATCGATGACGGGAATCTGAAAACTACAGCTAAGGTAGGATCTAATTGAAAAGATAAGACTTGTTTGTTGTGTTGTGTTGTGGATGAGGCTCTACGTTGGACGACCTTAGGTATTTATAGGCGTGATTTGGTAACCGTCAAACTGTTACTGCCGTGGGCTCTACTCCAAGCACGCTCCCTTCGATGGCTTTTGTGGATAATCCCTTTGGCGGTTTCTTGGTTCTTCACGCCTTTTCTCTCTTCACTTTTGGGGATTGCCACCAATCTCCATAACTGCCTCTATCGTGGCTTTTTCTACGTGCCTTTTCTCTTAGTTTTGGGGAGAATGCCGCCAAAATTACTCTTACACGTGATGTTTCCATGGCTGATCTTCACCTGGCTTCTGTGCACCTGCCCGTAGCTCGTCACATCCTGTCCTCGTGCATGTCACATGACCTATAGGGTAACTTTTGATGTCAACAAATGCCCCCTTTAAAAGAAATAAATTGAATATTTATCTTTTTTAAGAGATATCTCTCGATTTGGCAGCCCTTAGCCGCGGTTAATGATTATACTTTCTGATTTCCCTTTCCAAAGCATAATCATTTCAATTTTCCCACCATGCATCGATCTTTTATCCGGATCACCTTTCTAGGTAAAAAGATGTCAATCTTCGTCCTCTTTGTTTTCAACTCCGTCCTAAAAAGCCCTTTCAATCTTTGCCTCACCCTTTCTCACGGCATTTCGGAGCTCTAATCCTGATTCAAAGCAATTGATCAGCCGTTTCAATAAGCTGACGAAGGATGAAGACAGTGGTGACTGCTTCTTCGAGCTGCTAAACACCACTAAGGAACATGTTGGGTTTATTCTTAGACCTAGTCTCCAAACTCATACGTCCATTCCGAAGCCTCTTCAAGCTTGTTTTTTGATGCATCGAAGCAAGAAACTTCATATTCAAGCCTATCCTTTGCGATACATATGGTCGCCTCTATCTCAGCGATTCAGAAGCTTTCCATTACCTGATGAGACATTCTTTGCTTGGTTTCATCGACTCAAGGCCGACCCACTAACTATCGCTTCCTGGGAAATAGCTAACATAAGTACAACCCTTGAGGTTAGTTTGATATCCCATGATTTGAACAGAGGTCTGTTAGGCTCCGTCATAAGCTTCAGGCCTTCATCAACCAATTGCTTCTTTTTTTGTGGGGCCCTATGTCAGTAACTCTTTTAGATGTCTTTTCCATCGCCGGTCTAACTACCCATGGAACCACTGCTGCTTAGAAGATTGTTCTACTCCTAGTGCTTTCCTTCTTATAGAAAGTTTTGGGTCTTCATTGCAAAACTTTTGGTTCTATCACGCTTGCTGAGCGAACAACTTTCCTCTTTTTCTGGTTGTCAAAATACATGTTCTTTAGTCTAACCATAAAGGTATCTAAAGATTACCTCGTGCATGCATCCAATCTTACAAGGGGAAGAGATGTCGCCCTGGGTCCCTTGCCTTAACCATCTTGTATAGGAGTATTACACATGCTTCCCTGTCGATGATGACGCCCAAGAAAGATGGTGTGTTGTCTGGCCCACTCTGGATCCTTCAAGCTTGGACGTCGTTATACTTCCCTTTCAGGTTTATGAGTACGCCTAGCCCTCAAAAGGATAATGGACCCTCCAGTATCGGTACCAGACTGCTTAGAGCCACTCCGTTGGAGGTTCCTGCTAGATGTCGCGACCCGCCTCGAGGCGTAGTGCCGTCGAGGGAGCTAATGGGCCGCCCGATCGCTGCCTGATCGGACGCGAGCCTCTCCCAAGGTCCATTACCCAAATCGCAATGGCTGGATATGCGTGGTCGAACTTCGGTGTGGTCTAGTGACATGTGATACGTGTACATGCCAAGGAGTCGCCACCAATCGTTTCTTAGAGGGCACGATCAGAAACCCTATCGAATAGTTGGGAGATGTCTATTCGATTCTGCGGAAACCAGAGAAATGGGTTCGGGGACTTAGTTACGCCAACTGCTAGAGTTGACGCCCTTTCGGTACCTAAGCCGAATGGTTTTATCTGATCCTAAGATTTCATACAGACGAGTGGGGTACAGATCCTAAATCTAGGAGTTCATGCAGATGGGAATAACTACCCTATCACTCACAATCAGTAAAAGTAAATACACAAATCAAGGATTCAGAGTATGCGGATAAAGCACATGAAATCAGCATGGCATCCCTAATGAGGCCCTATTAGCCTAAAGAAGTATCAATCAAGGTTTAGGAGTGATTTGACATGATTCGCCCATGAGGGGCATAATCGTAATTTTGAGAGATTTATGGACAATTTGCCTCAGAAGGGAAAAATCATCTTTTCAGATGAAATCTATGGTCAAAGGACGGTGGAAAAGGAATTGGCGATCAAATCATGCCATTTCCTATTTTTCGGGAATTTCCAGGATTTTTCTAAAATTTACAAGTGATTTCACCCTTGGAGGGGTAAAGTTGTCATTTGGACAAAGACGAGAACTGAAAATCTCAAATATTAGGGTTGGTCACCCACCTGACCTAAACCCTAACTTCAAACAATTTTCGAGACTCGATTGTAACAAGAAATACGATTTTCCCATTGAGGGGCAAAATCGTCATTTTGAGAAAAGGGACGGGACTCGAAAACCCAAGCCTAAGAATTGATCGCCTACCCGACCCTAATTCTTACCTTGGCATTATCGGCCTTATCTCGCAAATACAGCAGAGACGACTTACCTCTAAAAGGTAATATCGTCAAGTCTCGGAAGAACGGATAAGAAACCCCAAAAATAGGGTTGACCAGTTGTCTGTGGTCAATCCTCGATTTTTGAGGATTTCTGGAATGTCTAGGGTTTTCCCACAATTTTTCCACAATTTTTTTGAAATGTTCTGGAATTTTCTAGCATTTTTTTGGATTTTCTAGGATTTTTCTGATTTTTTTATTTTAAAAATCATTTTCGGATTTTTTTATTTAAAAAATGTTATTCGGACCAGGTCGGGTGACCCGGTCTACGACCCTCGGGCGACCGGCCCGGCCCGAATCCGACCCGCCTCAAAACGACGTCGCTCCAATCCTCCCGCTTGAATTTTTAATCTCCCGCCTAAATTGAACCAGTGGCCTTGATTGCGCCACGTGGCAGACTACGGACGGCCTGATCTAAGGGAAGCAACCGACGGCCACGATTGAAATGCAAGGTTGAATCATGACCGTTCGATCTGCGGTAATTTTTTATTTCTGAAAATCATTTTTATTTCCAAATATGCGAGATCGCGACACGTGGCCAGCTCTCCACCGTCCGATCAGTTCTTTTTTTTTTTGTTATTCGGTTATAACAACCGAAGTTGACGTGGCTGCCACGTCAACGCCACGTGGGTGTTGACTGGTCAACTTTCGTTGACCGGTCAACAGCCTCGCCGAAGAAGACGATCGGCGCCGGTACCCTCTCGCCGGCGCCTCATCGGAAGGCCTTATCTCCACCTATAGAAAACCAAATCGCACGAAACCACCTCCATTTGGCTCATACGGTTCTCCTCTACCACATATCAAAGCCTTGACACAGCAGATCAACATTTTCAATACATGCAACTCCGACCGGTGCTAATCTCCGGCGAGAGTATCGCCCTAGCCGTTTCTAGCGTCGAATGAGCATTTTCAACTATCACACAGAATCTATGGAGTCAGAGCAAACTTACCTTGGGGTTGCGGAGCTTCGGTTTGGTCTAACACGAGCCATGGAGCTCGCAGGCGATCGGACATGGTGGGGGGCAGACTCGACGATTTAGGCGATGAAATGACATGCGATCAAAAGTGAAAATGCTCAGGGAATCGAGACAAACAGATTGCAATCAAAATCGGAGCCAATGAATGGCTCTAGCTTAAGTTGCCATGAGAGGCCGAGCTCGAGCTCGGAGGAGGATCTCACCTAATTCTACGATGAAATGAGGCGCCGCTTGGTTCTGGACGTTCCTTAGGGTGTCACGAAGCTCGGAAGATGTATCCGAAGCTTCGGTTTTTTGTCGTTCGTCAGGGTCGACCCTTTGAAGCTCGCGGCTTCTTTCTTCCCATGGCGTCAATCTCTCTCTCTCTCTCTCTCTCTCTCTCTCTCTCTGAGCTCTCTCTCTCTGAGCTCTCTGTTCTTCTCTCCCGTTGTTGTTCGGTTGTGTCCCTCTTAACCGACTCCCTCAACTGATCTTCTCTCTTGTTTCTTTGTCCTCCTCAGTTCTGTTTTGTTGTGCGTCCCCAAGAAGGACAGCGCAGCAGTCCTATTTTGTTTGTTTAAATTGAACTGGTCAATCGGGTTGACTGGGTTAGGTCCACCCGACCCAGTTGACCCAATTCGCCAAAAAGAAGGCAAATTGACCCACCAAAATTCCTAATTTCTCAAATTAAATCCAGAAATCGGCTTCCATGAGATGAATCCCATCTAATATGGTGATTTAGTGAAAAATGAATGTGAAATTAAACGAAAACCCCAAATATTGAGTAGGATCCGTAATCGATTTTTGTCAAATTGATGTTATTAATGGACGAATCGATCCCAATTGAGCCCACCATTAGATTCAGGGGGTCAAAAACTATAGGGAGGAAGCATTGGGGTTCTATGGGTGTCTCTCAGAAAAGTTTAATTTTGGATTTGGCACTTTATGGACTAAAATGAAAAGATTTTCATGTAATTAAGTCCCTAAAGCCAAAATTGATCAAATAGCACACAATTGAACCAAATTGAAATGTGGGGCGATCAAGTCGAATGTCAGGATTCTAAAAATGTAAAATATTGCAAATAAAAAGACTCAAAACATATTTTTTGACAAATTCAACTATGTGCATTACAAAGAAAAACACAAAATTAAACTTGAATTTCGACTCTTGATGAGGTCAAAATGACAAGGGATTTAAAATAAAAATATCTACTATTTTCCTATATTTTTGTGACCTCAAATGCTATTTTTGTTGATTTTTGTTGATTTTTCTATTTTCTAAAAATACTAAAAAATGCAAAAAATATGAAAAATTATTTTTTGGTCAAATATGGTTCCTTAGGCTTGGCTAGGGCCACCAAAGTTGATTTTGTAATTTTTTGACTTTTTATGATTTTTTTTATGATTTTTTCAAAGAAATAACCAAAAAATACTGATACAAATTAAGTGTCAACAGCAGCCCCTCTTTGAGAGGAATCTCGCGAGAGATTTTTCTCAAAGACAGATGACACCTAAGTCTAGATAGACTCTACTGGGAAATAGAAAAAAGAATTTTGACATCTAAGCTTTCTTGCCCCGCTGGTGAATGCTTTGCTCATCTTGCTTTGGCTGATGTGAGAGAGATAGAGACGGGACAGAGATCCTCACCTATTATTTACCTGCTTAAAGCTCGTGTGGCGTGCACGATTTATAGCGGGTTCAAGTGGATACCTAGAAACTCATCTTTTGAGTACCCTAGAGCGGTTAAACTCTAGCCTGTATGGTAGGCCGTACTAGAATTGGATTCCTATGCTTGACATGAACCTATGAATGACGCACCCAGTCTCTTAGGGATTGTCAGGGTTTTGATCCGTATGGTGGATCAGACCATGAATAGGACTCCTCTCTGCTAGGAACCTATGGATGACGCACCCAGTCTTTTAAGGATTGTCAGAGGTTTTGATCCGTATGGTGGATCAGACCATGAATAGGACTCCTTTCTACTAGGAACCTATAGATGACGCACCCAGTCTCTTAGGGATTGTCGAACATTTTGATCCTTCAAGGGGATCAGGCGGAGAATAGGACTCCTCTCTGCTAGGAACCTATGGATGACGCACCCAGTTTCTTAGGGATTGTCGAACATTTTGATCCTTCAGGGGGATCAGGCCGAGAATAGGACTCATCTCTGCTAGGAACCTATGGATGACGCACCCGTTCTTTAGGGATTGTCGAGCATTTTGATCCTTCAGGGGGATCGGGCCAAGAATAGGACTCCTTTCTGCTATGAACCTATGGATGACGCACCCGTTCTTTAAGGATTGTCAAGCATTTTGATCCTTCAGGGGGATCAGGCCAAGAATAGGACTCCTTTCTGCTAGAAACCTATGGATGATGCACCCGTTCTTTATGGATTGTCGAACATTTTGACCCTATATTCTAAGGAATTAACTAGGGTCTATATAAGTGAGGTGTACCTAACTCTTAGATTTACCAAATGAGCTATTTTGGGTTTAGGGATTACCTAAAACCTTACAGAAAGATGGTTCTAAAAGTTGTCCTTTTGACATGCAAGGTGTTATTCTGGGATTTGGGGATTCCAAGTATCCTGCAGAAAACTCGAACCTGTAAAACTGAAATCTCACACATAGAGATGATTCTGAAGATTGTCCTTTTGACATTGAAGGTGACATTCTGGGATCTGGGGATTCCAAGTATCCTGCAGAAAGCTCAAACTTGTAAAACTGAAATCTCACACATAGAGATGATTCTGAAGATTGTCCTTTTGACATTGAAGGTAACATTCTGGGATCTGGGGACTCCAGGTATCCTACAAAAAGCTCAAACCTATAAAACTCAAATCTCACACATAGAAATGATTCTGAAGATTGTCCTTTTGACATTGAAGGTGACATTCTGGGATCAAGGGACTCCAGGTATCCTGCAGAAAGCTCAAACCTATAAAACTGATGTCATGCCCCAAACCCAGCGAGCATCCCTCCAAGCATTTCCATCACTATGATTGTCTTCCAGGATCCTTCAACCTTCGACTTATCAAATCATTACAATGAAAGGGCACAAGCAGAAACGAGATAACTACTTCTTCCCTTTAATACAAATGATGACTTTAGGACGTTCCAATACAAAAGTATTTTACTCCCAAGGTAAATCATAAATTTCAATGTATGACTCTAATTTCGAAACATTAAGAGGTCCTCATAGACTTCAACAGAAAAGACTAACTTCTCATCAAGTCAATTGCTCATCAACCTTCACGTCATCATCTTTCTTCAAGGGTCTCCACCAGTGCTTCGGGTCTGAAAATGTTGGTCCCACGACGGGGTGAGATAATAATCTCAGCAAGTCGACCCTAACCCTAAGCTAGACTATTGGTACCTCCAGGCTCATTTGAAAATATGTAATTTTGACCCAAAAAAAAATATTTTTCACACATGACATTCGAGCAATTGGTCATAACAGAGCAACTCAGGCATTCAAGTTCATGTCTTTCACACTTTCACTTTCCTATCTGAATTTCTCAAGCAATACATGCAATATAGACATTCCATGCGCTCCAGGCATCCCAGGCATTCCAGCCAATTCAAGCATACAGACTCGAAAACATATCAAGAATCATGTTTTAGTCTTTTATCTTCTTTACGCCCATCAAGGGCCGCCCCACTTGGGCCGCGAGATGATTCGGTCAATCATATGACTCTCGACGTCTTATCGAGATGATTCGGTCATCATGACTCTCGCTGCAAGATGATTCGGTCTCTATAGTGACTCTCGACACTCCACGCCATCGAGATGATTCGGTCGACTATAGGACTCTCGCGTCCGGACCTATAGATGATTCGATCACTACCTGACTCTCGATTCTTACAGCCTTCGAGATGATTCGGTCAAGGTAGGACTCTCTAGCCGCACGACCTCGTCAGGTCAATGGGAGTAGATCCCTCCCCGGCTCAATGCATTGGCCATAAAAACAAACAGTGATTCTTTCTCATTAAGCCATTTTTCACAATCACAGGCCATTCCTGGCATCATGTCATCTCATCGCCATTCAAGGCACACGGTTCAATCACAACCAATTCACCATTTCAAGCATATCATTCGGCCATCAAGCATATGCATATCACTACATTAGGCCGCATGCGACATCGAGTGCAAAACCAAGCATTAAAGCTTTCAATTGAACCAAATTAATCATCACATGCCCAAATTCACACACGGCATATCATCACCAAGCAACCATAGCATCATATCGATGCTCCCTAGGCATGTTAAAGGGGCATTCAATCAAGAAAAGTCATCAATGACCCCAAACCACAAAAATATTCACCACGACCAGATTTACTCTCGAGAAAACTGAAATTTTTCTACTAACTTTTTTGGAAAAAAAATTTCATGGTATTAAACTTCAAGATCTTATGGTCATGTGGGCAAAAACGATGCTCAATTTGGACATCGGATGAATTAGAACAGGCCGTTTTAAAATTGGTGTGCGCAGAAAATGGGATTTGGACGGTTTCGGGTCTCACGGGTATTTCTCACCAAATCAGTCCTTTAAACCCTTTTAATTCAACCAAAATTCCACCCTTTAGTGACTCAACATCCTAACAAAAGGTTATAAATCTTCTTACCTAGCTAATTAAGCAACGAACTCCTTCAAGAACCGCTACAATCCTCGGTTCCCAATCTGTCCGGCGCAAGACAAATTCTGTTCCTAGGAAACACCATGCAAACCGGCCATCAAAACTTCAATCTAGCTCACCAATAATTTTCTAACATGTAATATCATTCTTAGGATAGCTTACCAACAAATTTTGGGGCAAGGCGACACCTCGACGGACCTCAAAAGCTCACAGATCCTCTACCGGTCGGAGGAGGCAGAATCTGTTCGGTAAAGACCACCTCAAATCAGCCATGAAATCTCATTCTAAAACCATCTATTTGTAGCCATAAAACATCTGAATATAGTACTAGATGTTATGAAGCTCTCCTAAAAGATTTAAGGTCATTTGGAATTTCTAAGAGCTAGAACAAACACTTCTCCTCAGCTAGCTCAGAATCCGTCCGCCTTTTTTTCCAAAAATCACCATAAATCAACCAGACCTCCAAAAATCATGAAACCAACAGAAAATTATCAAGGACACATAGATCTAACCTGTCGTAAGAGGGATCAACCAAAAGTCTCCGGGAAGAACCGTTAGTACGGACCGAACGGGAAGGCAAAAACCTGACTTTTATGGCAGTTTTCTGTTGAGGCCAAATGTAGAGGAAAAAGAGGTGAACGTGTGGGAGGGGTATACACAGCAGATGAGGTCTTCAATAACATTGTCTCACACATATAATTGAGCTCCAAATTGATAAGACAAGGTTAGGTAAAGTCATTAATGCTTGGGGGTCTCATTGCTTGACAAGTGGCACTCCTCCAATAATGCAAGATTAACTTTGACTCATCTTTGACCACGCATGAGTGAATTTTCAGCAGCCATAGATGGGGAGAGCGATTGTCCATTTTTTCCTTCATGAAGTCTTAAGGCAAGGGTAAATGGTCCGAGGGAAAAATGGTCTTTTTGCACTTTCAGTCCAAACTTCACTTTTCCAATTCGAAACTACCATTAGGCGAGACATTGTCAAATTCCTATTCATAATTGGAATTCTCTATTCCCAATTGCCTATTTTGAGCTTCCATTTCATGATCATTCGTCCGCCGATGGAAATTCCAGTTTGTCTCGAACTAACTGGCGGCTTTTACAAACATTACACGTATCGACTCTGTGATTCTCATCACACTGAGGATAACTCAAGTTATGACAGCTTTGGTTGTCAAGTAATTGCGAGGGTTCATCACTAGTTCCAACGGCTTCGATCGTCAAAGTTCGATTTAGGAAAATTTGCAAATTATACATTGGTTAAGCGGCTTCACCCGCAATCCAATCATATAACGCTAGCATTGTATTCCTTAATCATTATCTGATTGGCCTCATTGGCTCTAAATGTTCCCTCGACAATCCTTATGGTCAAAGCGTCACTTCCTTTTTCGAGTTTCCTAGGTCCACGTACCTTGTTATGCGTTAGCCTTTTCCTTTCTGGTCAGTTTACTCGAATTGATCAGGTCCGAGCGAGACAAAACTGAAATACATCGTAAGGTACATTCACATTCAACAGCCTCAAAATGACAGGAAATTCAGAATGTCACAATTCTTCCCCCCCTTACAGAAATTTCGTCCTCGAAATTTGCCACTTTCCAATTATCCAATCTCTTGGGGTATAGACACCTCATCGCATTCTCACTCTCCAAAGTAGTTCCTCCCATTACTTGACATTCTCACTTGTCTTCTCTAACGAAAGTTACCTTCCCCCGGACTTGCTTCCCTCAGTCCTTAATCTATGTTTACTTCTCTTTTCTCCTTTAACATTCACAACAATGGTCGGTGGTACACCTCCTAGCATATAGACCTTCTTTTAAATTCGTCCAATGGTTCGGGAATAATATGTACGTCATTCTGTAATCTCGCTTTTCAAATTCCTTGTCGGAAGGCTTTTTCCGGAATGCCGCAATAGATTTAAGATAGTTTTTTATCACGATCATTACCCAACCATCAAGAATCGAACTCCTTGAGTGTCTCAATCAATTGGCATAATCATCCAATTCAAACGTCATGTTGCACCTTCGGGAATGCATAAGTCCCCTTTAACTTACCCTCGGCTGTCCAAATCGAACCCTAGCCTTCTCGACTCCTCAGACAACTCATGATTAAGTCATTAGTAGCTTTTCCTCGATTACATTCAAGATCCTCAATAACCAATTTAATCTACCAACTCGCAATGGTTATGCTTTCCCTTCAATACCTTTAAAGCAGTCAACACTTCCAACTCTTGCAGTTCACACAGTTACGAGGTCTTTCCTTACACAAGCAACGCTCCCGTATCCGTAAGTAATTTCAACCATCGGTGTTGCTTCTCATCAATTCCTCTCAGGAAACTACTGCTCGGTATCTTTTGGAGTAGGTAAAAACTTGAAATCTTCTTCCACCCAAACAATGTTTCCCAAACTTTGTCACAAGGACATTCACAAACCAATTCCAATCATGCTTTAAGCATTCCAACTCATATAGCCTTATCATTACGATATATATGCAATGCCCACTTCCGATTGCCTCGTCATGCCTCACGTTTCAATCTATGTCGTGTGACTATGACTTTCATAAGCTTTTCCAATTTCCAGCTGGAAACGCCATTCACAACATTGTCGTTAACTTGATTTAAGTCCTAGAAACTCTTTTCACGTTCGTTATTCATTCGTGCTACTTCTTTTCCTTAGTCTATTTCATCAATGGAACAATTTTGGTGGGGAATCTTTCCACATTCCGTCTATTGCAATTCATCAATCCCAAGAACTTCAAGTTTCAGCAACCCACATCGACCCTAGTCGATTCATCACTCATTCCCGTCCTCAAAGGCTCCACAGGGATTCCATTTCTCAGAAATTTCACAATTGAGGAATCTTACCTCGTCAAGTCCACAGCTCGTGCTCTTCACATTTAGTATATAACGAGCATCTCATTAGAGTCCATAGGATACTCTCAAAGTTGTTCATATTTCTCACGACTCCTTAGATGAGTCCAATCATCGTTTCTCAAGGTGGTAACAACCAATCCAATTATTCTTTGGGACGCCCAATCCGACTATTATCCACTTTATTACTACCAAGTGTCGAATCATTTCAACTGTCCATGGTACCATTCACTTGAGAGCTTATACCTTAGCTCTCTCTATTCTCAAGGGTCCTCACTATGGCCAAACAACATTTTGTTCATTTTTGTTACCCTTTCCTCAGGAAGCATTAATGCCTTGACCTCTTGGTTTCACAATTAGCTAATGCGACCATGTCTCAATTTCATCCCTTTAACCGGACGTCTACATTATCCTGGGATTCAACGCTGTCTACATGATAGTTTCTCTGACTTCACTTCCAAAGATCATTCAAGTTATGCGTCTTCTTTCTCAATCCAAACGCTCAATCTTAATACAAAGACAATTCGGATCTTCTCTTCCTTTCACACTAGGGTCTCCTACCCTATGAAGGAAATTATACACTTCATTGGCATTCTTTTACTTCTAATCCACCTTGTCCTTCCCATTCCTTAGGGTGTCAATCTTGGAGTCTGTGCCAACGGCAGTACCTCCACTCCAGGATTCACCATGTCTGACACTCTTCTTCCAGTGACTCAGTCACTTCAAGTGACAAGATTCATTCTTCCTTGGTTTCCACCAATTCACGTATCGAATACTCAATTCGACTACCTCGAATTACTCTGCAATGACACTCTAAGCGCTCTTTTCACTTTCTTAACCATTCATTCCCATTACGAACAACCAGGACTGCCAAGTCCATTCACCGTCCTTTCCCTCAACAATCATCTCATGGTCCAATCGCTCTTTCAGAACGACACCCTACTCTTTAGGGGTGATAGCACACAATACCACTTCTAATGGTCTCGATTCGTCCTCAATCAATCTCATTTTTATACATAGCTTCACAAGCTTTTCAAAACTCTCGTGGTTCTTCCCACACATTCACTTTAGAACGAAGTAGCTCAGAGTCACCTTTCTCGTGACTTCCCTTTACTTAACTCATCAGCACTAGTCGTCTCAGCGGCTTGGGTAACATTGGCAGTTCTTCCTCGAGCTTGCCCATCCATCAAATTTCCTCATTTCCGCATAAAGTCCTCATGACCCCTAATTACACTTCGGTCTCGCACGATTTACAAAATCGAGCCATATTCTCATCTAGTACTCATACTCAATTCGCTCATCTTTACTCAATTCTCATGAACCATCTCAATGCTTGGATCTTATCATATCTCGCAAATACGAGCCAAGTGCTCCTCTAGCGACCGTATATTGGTCTTTTAACCTCATTAGATTCTCATGCCACTTGAACCACTATGATTCCCCCCAGGGATCCAAGACTTAAGCCATCTACTCAAGTCTAGCAGTTTCAGGCTGCTCATCTCATTTTCTTTCACCAGCAATTATCCAGTGGTTTCCAAACATCTCTCAACCAGTTGCTCATTATCCAATGATTCCAAATCATCCTTAAGCAACATCCACATATCAAGCCAACTTTCACGAGACAACTTCCCAATTAACAGCCATTACTAGGCAAGCCTCAACTAGGTCAAAACTCAACTAGGTCAACACCCAGTAAATACTCAAGGCGTTAATTCTATAAGTTAATCGCCCAAACTCTAGACATAAGGCATCGCCCACTCTGTCACAAACACGACAGACTTTCTCATTCTCAACAAGCATCAGTTTAACGGGGTATAAACTCCCTACACGCCGCCTAATCTCTCAATTAGACCTTGGCCAAAATAATCACACGATGCCAATCATAAAACACACCTAACAGGCCCATAACAAACATCAATTTTCTTTTTCAAATGGCATCCTCTGCCAAGCATGAAGCTTTTAACCATGCCAATCATAGGTGCCAACACAAATGCCTTGCCACTCTCGATCATTCCTTTCGAGACTCAATCTCGTGCCATACATCTCACTTAACCACAATCAGACTCAACCCGATACCTAGGCTTTCCCTTTCAATTTATGACTTGGGTCATTCCTGCCTCCTCGCTATCTTAGAAGCCTGCCAGGAGCCGCTCCTTGTCCGGACCTCTCTGTCTCGGCGATCACTCCCCGCCCTCATCAGACCTAGTTGTTACAAGCTGTCCCAAGTCATATACTACGGAGGAAGCCCCGTTCCACACGCCCCATAATATGCTTCATTACGGTTTATAGGTATCCCATCAACTCGTCCCATACCAAGCGACAGTTTATTAAGTCTAATAGCAATAAGCTCATGCATGCACCCACATCAGCGTTCGTTTCAAAGCCACAAACATGTACACATCATAACTGTCCTCACTACTAGTCATACCACAATCACCTTCAGATCAATTCTTATGCATCGAAAGTTTCTAATTCCACCAATGACTGTCACATCTCGTAGATCAATTGCCTATATTCCATCATATACCTCAAATTTAGTCACTAGTCAAATCAAATCCTTATGCATTCGATCACAACTGGTCTTTAACCCAAATATTCCTTTATCGCTTCCCTGTATAAACCTCATCTCATATCACTCAAGACTCTCAATAGCAATCAATAGCTGAACCATCAAGATATCACACAATTCAAACCTGAATCCACTAATACCAGTCGTCTCTTTATAAATCATATTTTCCTCAAGTTGGGTCATTGACAAACCACAATCACATTCATATACTTCAATTGACCCTTTAATCATAAGCAATTCTCTACTAACCTCAAGCATAATTACTACCTCCAAAAATCCATGCCTATGTCTCTTTAATATCAACTTGCTTCCACTTAAACACCAATCACCGCATTACTCAAGATCATCGATTAAAGTCGACACTAGGACCATTAGAATACCACACAAGTTCAAGCCTATAATCCTCAAGATTCAATGATCAATGCTTAGTCCTAAAGGTCTCACTATCTAATTATCCTCAAGTCATCACTCCTTATCACTCCAAACCTCAATCACACTGGATCGAGCTAACCTCGCTCTGATACCACTTAAACGGGGTTGTCACGCCCCAAACCCAACGAGCATCCCTCCAAGCATTTCCATCACTATGATTGTCTTCCAGGATCCTTCAGCCTTCAACTTATCAAATCATTACAATGAAAGGGCACAACCGGAAACGAGATAACTACTTCTTCCCTTTAATACAAATGATGACTTTAGGATGTTCCAATACAAAAGTATTTTACACCCAAGGTAAATCATAAATTTCAATGTATAACTCTAATTTCGAAACATTAAGAGGTCCTCATAGACTTCAACAGAAAAGACTAACTTCTCATCAAGTCAATTGCTCATCAACCTTCACGTCATCATCTTTCTTCAAGGGTCTCCACCAGTGCTTCGGGTCTGAAAATGTTGGTCCCACAACGGGGTGAGATAATAATCTCAGCAAGTTGACCCTAACCCTAAGCTAGACTATTGGTACCTCCAGGCTCGTTTGAAAATATGTAATTTTGACCAAATTTTTTTTTTCACACATGACATTCAAGCAATTGGTCATAACAGAGCAACTCAGGCATTCAAGTTCATGTCTTTCACACTTTCACTTTCCTATCCGAATTTCTCAAGAAATACATGCAATATAGACATTCCATGCGCTCCAGGCATCCCGGGCATTCCAGCCAATTCAAGCATACAGACTCGAAAACATATCAAGAATCATGTTTTAGTCTTTTATCTTCTTTAAGCCCATCAAGGGCCGCCCCACTTGGGCCGCGAGATGATTCGGTCAATCATATGACTCTCGACGGCTTATCGAGATGATTCGGTCATCATGACTCTCGCTGCGAGATGATTCGGTCTCTATAGCGACTCTCGACACTCGGCGCCATCGAGATGATTCGGTCAACTATAGGACTCTCGCGTCCGGACCTAGAGATGATTCGATCACTACCTGACTCTCGATTCTTACAGCCTTCGAGATGATTCGGTCAAGGTAGGACTCTCTAGCCGCACGACCTCGTTAGGTCAATGGGAGTAACTCCCTCTCCAGCTCAATGCATTGGCCATAAAAACAAACAGTGATTCTTTCTCATTAAGTCGTTTTTCACAATCACAGGCCATTCCTGGCATCATGTCATCTCATCGCCATTCAAGGCACACGGTTCAATCACAACCAATTCACCATTTCAAGCATATCATTCGGCCATCAAGCATATGCATATCACTACATTAGGCCTCATACGACATCGAGTGCAAAACCAAGCATTTAAGCCTTCAATTGAACCAAATTAATCATCACATGCCCAAATTCACACACGGCATATCATCACCAAACAACCACAGCATCATATCGACGCTCCCTAGGCATGTTCAAGGGGCATTCAATCAAGAAAAGTCATCAATGACCCCAAACCACAAAAATATTCACCACAACCAGCTTTACTCTCGAGAAAACTGAAATTTTTTTACTGACTTTTTTGGAAAAAAAATTTCATGGCATTAAACTTCAAGATCTTATGGTCGTGTGGGCGAAAACGGTGCTCAATTTGGACATCGGATGAATTAGAACGGGCCGTTTTAAAATTGGTGTGCGCAGAAAACGGGATTTGGATGGTTTCGGGTCTCACGGGTATTTCTCACCAAATCAGTCCTTTAAACCCTTTTAATTCAACCAAAATTCCACCCTTTAGTGAATCAACATCCTAACAAAAGGTTGGAAGTCTTCTTACCTAGCTAATTAAGCAACGAACTCCTTCAAGAACCGCTACAATCCTCGGTTCCCAATCTGTCCGGCGCAAGACAGATTCTGTTCCTAGGAAACACCATGCAAACCGGCCATCAAAACTTCAATCTAGCTCACCAATCCTTTACTAACATGTAATATCATGTCTTAGGATAGCTTACCAACAAATTTTGGGGCAAGACGACACCTCGGCGGACCTCAAAAGCTCACGGATCCTCTACCGGTCGGAGGAGGCAGAATCTGTTCGGTAAAGACCACCTCAAATCAGCCATGAAATCTCATTCTAAAACCATCTATTTGTAGCCATAAACCCTCTGAATATAGTACTAGATTTTATGAAGCTCCCCTAAAAAATTTGAGGTCATTTGGAATTTCTAAGAGCTAGAACCAACACTTCTCCTCAGCTAGCTCAGAATCCGTCCGCCTTTTTTTTTCCAAAAATCACCATAAATCAACCAGACCTCCAAAAATAATGAAACCAACGGAAAATTATCAAGGACACATAGATCTAACCTGTCGTAAGAGGGATCGACCAAAAGACTATGAGAAGAACCGTTAGTACGGACCGAACGGGAAGGCAGAAACCTGACTTTTCTGGCAGTTTTCTGTTGAGGCCAAATGGAGAGGAAAAAGAGGTGAACGTGTGAGAGGGGTATACACAGCAGATGAGGTCTTCAATAACATTGTCTCACACATATAATGGAGCTCCAAATTGATAAGACAAGGTTAGGTAAAGTCATTAATGCTTGGGGGTCTCATTGCTTGACAAGTGGCACTCCTCCAATAATGCAAGATTAACTTTGACTCATCTTTGACCACCCATGAGTGAATTTTCGGCAGCCATAGATGGGAGAGGGATTATCCATTTTATCCTTCATGAAGTCTTAAGGCAAGGGTAAATGGTCAAGGGGCAAAATGGTCTTTTTGCACTTTCAGTCCAAACTTCACTTTTCCAATTCGAAACTACCATTAGGCGAGACATTGTCAAATTCCTATTCAGAATTGGAATTCTCTACTCCCAATTGCCTATTTTGAGCTTCCATTTCATCATCATTCGTCCGCCGATCGAAATTCCAGTTTGTCTCAGTTAACATATGATTTTTGACCAAGTCTTTTCCAGTTTTATTTTTGAAAAATCACAGAAAATTCATAAAAAGTCAAAAAAAAAATTATAAAATCAACTTTGGTGGCCTTGGCCAAGCCCAAGGAATCATTCTTGACCAAAAAATAGTTTTTCATATTTTTCACATTTTTAATATTTATAGAAAATAGGAAAATACTTGAAAAATCAACAAAAATAGCATTTGAGGTCACAAAAATATAAAAAAATATCCAATATTTTTATTTTTAGTCGCTGGCATTTTTGACCTCATAAAGAATCCAAAATCAGATTCAATTATGGGTGTTCCTTTGTAACCCATACTATTGAATTTGAGAAAAAAATATCAATTGAGTCTTTTAATTTACAATTTTGGCATTTTCTAGGTTCTTGACATCCATTCTAACTGTCCCTTATTGCAATTTAGCCCAATTTATTGTACAAATTGCTCAATTGCACGAATTTGGCAAAATTACACACTAAAATTGCATTTTTAGCCCTTGAAATTGAGCATAATTGAAATTACTTTCAATTCAAGGGCTATCATTGCAAATTAAACATATTGCCCAACGGGTTTCACCATTTTGAATCGATTGGCACAGGTAATTCGACCCAATTTGATCATTTGAACCTTCAATTGCATAATTCCCCAATTTGTAATTAAAAGCAAATTTGCGATTTTTGTTAAAATTGATATGAACTTTTGGGCAAAATCACATTTTTGGATAGAATTCATGCCCTAGATTCGATTATGAAGTTCAATTGCAAAAATCTCCTGTTAATTTGGATTTAATTTGGAAAATTGCAAGTCGGGACCGGTTCGGACCGGTCTGACCGCCGGTTGGACCGGTCGAACCGGTCCGCTACAGTGTCGTCGTCTTCCTCAG
The DNA here is from genome assembly GCA_021437785.1 of Rhodomyrtus psidioides. Lineage (NCBI taxonomy): Eukaryota > Viridiplantae > Streptophyta > Magnoliopsida > Myrtales > Myrtaceae > Rhodomyrtus > Rhodomyrtus psidioides. The sequence continues at coordinate 1,431,134 of JAILYB010000015.1, read as the reverse complement.
GCACCTGTGTGAATGAACAGTAAATAGTTGAACTTTGACGGGGAAATTGACGGACCAATCGACGCCAATTGAAGACGCAATGGTGGGCGTTTAGTTCCTTAGGCCACTCCCCGTCGATTGGAGCCAGAATGATGATCAATGACCGCCGGAGCAGGGACCAATCGGCCGGTCAAACTGTGAACCTGCGAAAGTCAACATTTACCCAAACGCAGACCAAATTCATCCTAAATTCACGCAGAATGAGACCCACCGTAGGAGCAAAGAGAATCGGACGAGATGCCCATCGCCCCCGACGCCAATTGGACCTAAAATCATGTGATGGCACGTGCCATTGGAGTTAGTTGGCCATTCCCCGTTCGGCGCCAAAATTTCAAAGAAGGATATAAGCCAACAGACCTTCGCGAAGCAGGAGATTGGTGGATTCAGTTCGAGGGGAAGAAACTGAATCAAGAGAGAGAAAGAACGAGAGAGAGAGAGAGAGAGAGAGAGAGAGAGAGAGAGAGAGAGAGAGAGAGAGAGCCTTCCCTCGCGGTGGTCGAAGGCTTGAGCTCGGATTTGCAGAGCGCTGGTTGGGCCTTCTGAGGCTAAACCGAAGCTCCACAGGATCGTCAAGAGGTCGCCCAAACTCCCAGGAGTCGATCGTCGTCGGCCGCGCACGTTGAAACCACGGGAATAGGTGAGTTCGACCTTCAAGCTTTCTTACTGAGCATCAATGGCGGAAAACGATTTCGGTCTTGATTCTTTGATTTAGCGTGTGCATTTTGTTCCCCAAGAATTATTGACCATATTCGCATTTTGGTTTTGCATCGATTTTGCCTGAGCACCTTGAATCGAGTCTTCAAACTTAGCTTCCATAGCCGACCATTTTTCATCCTCCCCCAGCCAAATCTGGGCCGTGCGGGCTCAATCGGAGTCCGAGGTAAGCTTTCTGCACCTCCTACCATGTCAATTTATGGATGATTTGATTTGATTTCGTGTGACTCGCGTGACTGAGCTTCCATGGCCGTACTCGACAATTCACACGATGTTCCCGATTCTGCCAATAGGATGCTTTAATTCTCAGATATGTTAAGCTAGAGATGATTGCGAGTCGATTTCCGTTGGTCTCACGTGATTTCATCGAGATCTCACCGTACGATCGTCGTCGGAGAAGCATAGCCGTTCGTCCAGTTGCAGGCGCGAGGTTGAAGACGATGCGCACGTGGCAAGGTCAACGAGTCAAAGGTTTAGTTGGCAACACGCGATTGGTCCATGTGGCGTCGAGTCAGCATGGCCGTTGGGTCTGTTATTCGAATAAAAAAATCGGACGGTTCAGATAAATCGAACCTAAATTCTAGTGACCGTCCGATTGGTAAATAGGATTATCCGAAAATGTTTTAAATCAGAAAATCAAAAAAATGGGATGAAACGGTGCCGTTTAGTTTAGTTGTAGTGCGGCGTCGTTTATGTTAGTATGAATGGACGGTCCTGATCTAGTCTTAGGTTTTAATCGTGGCCGTAGGTTAAAGTAGTCAGATCAGACGGCCTGGCCGAGTCTTCATTCAATCTGAACCGTAGATTTTAGTAATCTGACCCGGCAGTCGTGGATTAGCCACGCGGTTCAGTAGGAGCCGTCAGATCAAGTCTAGATAAATCTAAAAATAAAAAAAGGGCAAATACGGCGTCGTTTAGGTGATCGGGTCTCGCGGGTTCGGGTTTGGGCCGGGTCCCGACCCAAGGGGGTCGGGTCGACCCGGTCCGAATAATTTTTTTAAAAAAATAAAAAAAATTCCTAAAATGATTTTAAAAAGAAAAATAATAAAAAAAAATGCTAGAAAATTCCAGAAAATTCCAAAAAAATGTGAAAAAATTGTGGAAAAATCCTTGACACTCATGCAACCCCCCAAAAATCGAGGGTTGACCACAGACAACTGGTCAACCCTATTTTTGGGGTTTCTTATCCGTTCTTCTGAGACTTGATGACATTACCCTTTAGGGGTAAGTCGTCTCTGATGTGTATGCAAGATAAGACCGATAAATGCCAAGGTAAGAATTAGGGTCGGGTAAGCGACCAATTCTTAGGTTTGGGTTTTTCGAGTCCCGCCTCCTTTATCAAAAAAGACGGTTTTGCCCTTCAATAGGAAAATCGTCTTTCTTGCCTCAATCGAGTTCTGAAAATTGCTTAAAGTTAGGGTTTGGGTCAAGTGGACGACCAATCCCAATATTTGGGATTTTCTGTTCTCATCTTTGTCTAAAATAACGACTTTACCCCTCCGAGGATAAAATCACTTTTTCCAGAAAAATCCTGGAAATTCCTGAAAAATTGAAAATGGATTGGATTGATGACCAATCTTATTTCCCATGTCTTTTGACTTCCCAATTCATCTAAAAATGACAGGTTTACCCTTTCAAGGTAATTTTTTCCCGAATTGTTCAAAATTACGATTCTGTCCCTCATGGGCCAATCATGTCCAAATCACTCTTAATCCTTGATTGATATTTTTCTAGGCTAATAGGGCTTCATTAGGGATGCCATGCTGCTTTAATGTGTTTTATCCGCATGTACTGGATCCTTGATTTACGCACTTATTTCTATTGATTGTGATTGATAGGGTAGTAATTCCCATCTGTATGAACTCCTAGATTTAGGATCTGTACCCCACTCGTCTGTATGAAATCCTAGGATCAGATAAACCATTCAGCTTAGGTACCGAAAGGGCGTTAACTCTGACAATTGACGTAACTAAGTCCCCGAACCCACTTCTATGGTTTCCGCAGAATCAAATAGACCACTCCCAACTATTCGATAGGGTTTCCGATCGTACCCCCCACGAAATGATTGGTGGCGACTACTTGGCATGTACACTCATCACATGTCACTAGACCACACTAAAGGTTGACCGCGTATATCCAGCAGTTGCGATTTGGGTAATGGGCCTTGGGAGAGGCCTGTGTCCGATCATACAACATCGGACGGCCCATTAGCCCTCCGCCGAGGGAGGGTCGCGACAGACTGGCGACTCCACTGGGGAATTTATTCTAAACCAGAATCTCTGGTTGCGAATCCCAGAGGCTTGAGCCGATTAAAAAGTTGTTTGGTTTATCTAACCTTATTTTTTTGCAGATGCTCTCGAAGGTGAGGTACGTATGCTAACCATTGTGTTAGATGTTTTTGCAGATTGGAGAAATAAGGGGTGGAGTGATTGTTGACATTTTTTCCTGCAGGTTGGAGTTGGGAATGTATGTTTATTTTTATGCACATACTGAAGCGGTGTTTTAATACAAACTGCTGTGCATGACTTTGCATTGTGATGATCACGACACATTGCACACACTGGCGGTCAATCCCCGACTGCAACCACCTCTAGGTTACCTTAGATAGGGAAGGGGTGCGAAAAGGATCTTGTGTTTGATGGCACTTGAGACTTTCGTACTCATTCCCGCCTACCATCTGCATTGGCGATATCTAGCCCTCTTGGGTGGGTACCCTTGGGGAGGAATCTGCCTCATGTGGATCGTGGGAGCCTGAGCCGTAGGTTCCTCACCTGATTTTTCGATTTTTAGAGTATGCCCACTTGTCTCATGCGCGTGTCTATGAATGGTTGGTATACCTAAAACCACCCATTGATACAGGGGAACATCCCACATTCCCCCCAAGTATGGTTGGTAAGGCATTTATTTTCAATGTACTTTATTGTTCCCTGCTCCATAATATGACTCATACATTACATACATTCATATGCATTCGCATCGTGAGAATAACTCAAGTGACTAATTGAAACAACGATGGTAATAGGATAGGATGCCGTTGTTCCCCAAGAGCTCGACAGAGTTGGTAACCTTCGACTACCTGAGAAAAGTCACTCGCCCTGGACCAAACACAAGGCTACACTTCACCAGGTTCGTGTATGGCCGAGAACTGACTGGACGTAAATTGGGATACGCCGAAGATTGCCAAACCCGTTACTATGCCGATAACCTCAAATTTAAGCAAGAGGAAGACGAGATGTTCAAGAATTATCTGGAGATGAAGAGACAGCGTCGCAACCAGTAGGCCAGGGAGGCATATGCCCGTCGAAAGGCTGAACTACTGACCAAAGAAAGTGTACTCGTGATCACTTTTTGGGGAAGAAGAAGACGTCCTGCTACCAAGACAATGCCAAGGCGTATCACACTCAAGAAGGTGAAACCCGAGAAGGCTCCTGAAGTCGTCACACCGTGGACTAGAGAATGGCCAGAGGAACTACGACCTTTCGACCAGAACATTGAAGATAACTCCCCTACACTTGATTGAAGGAGGTTCCCGATTGACTGTCAAGAGTGATTTAGATCCTCACATTCCATAGGCCTTTTATGGCTTTCTTGTTTGAAGCGTCTTTCTCTACCTTTCTTTCATTAGGCATCCTAATTGTAATAAAAGTTCATTCCACTTTGTTCATTTGATGTATTGACCAATGGAATGTGACATTACTGTTTCCTCTAGTCACTGAGTGAACCTGACTAAATTGCATAATTCACTTCCCTGAAATTCAAGTTAGGCTTTAAGTCAGGCCTTCGAGACCTGAAAAATGTCCTAATTTTCATTTCTTCAATTGAGCTATGCAATTAAGTTAGCCCATGCATACCTAATGACATCTGCATATTCATGTGTTTAAAGTAATTTCTGACGATTGACTTTTTAAAATCATTTGCATATTTTAGACTTGATGGGAAAGAATGATATTCAAGTGTTCAAAATCCCCCGGGCCGAGGTCCAATCATGGTGGGACAGCATGGGCGAACCCAGCCAGAAGTATGCTGAATCACGACTAGGATACCTGTTAGATCTGTTGAGGATTGAATGTCCACATGCCTTTATCCAAGCCATGGCGCTCTATTGGGATCCTACCACCGCTACATTCAGCATGGAAGGACTGGAGATTACCCCCACTATCGAGGAGTACAGCGCCGTCATCGGAGTTGAGTTCACTCACACGCTCTTCCAACCCCCCATAGGATTTGAACCCCTGAGTCAGGTGGCTGAATTCCTTGACACAAGCCTAAACGAAGTCAAAGCAGATGCAAAAAACAATTCTGGACGAATCTCCCTATCTTTCCTTATAGACCGATTTTCCTGCCTCCCTACTGCTAAAAGGACCAAATCTGGTAGAGCCTTTGTCTTGGCATTCTTCCGCTTTGTACCGTTCCCAATCTCATCTGTCACATTCGACCATATCATGGCTATAATAGCAAGACAAGTCTGTTGTGGGTGGGATTACTCAAACATCATCCTTGCCGAAACATTCCTTTCCTTAAATCGCTTCAAGAAAAATAAAAAGGGAATCTTTAGAGCCTCTAGTGATCTTCTGTATCTGTGGTTCACTTCCCATATCAGACAATTCCACATCCGCATGAGTTTCACTGAAATCAGCCCCGATGCACATCCTCTTAAAACCTTTGCCAGAACCCATACACGTATTCCTAAGTTCAACTTCATAGAGTGGAAAAACTTCCTTAAAGCCCTAAAGCCCGAACAGCTCCGATGGCGGCAAAGGTTACCAACCTTGGGCAAAGTCAGATTGGCCTGCAATGACAAAGGTCCAGTCTCCTTGCTAGGATTCATAGGCGCTACCGCATACTATCCGAAGAGGGTGATCCGATAGTTTGGGGCGCTACAATGGATCCCTTCTCCACCACAACTTGATATCTTTTCTTCTGACATACCGAGCAAGACTCTCATGGAGGAAGAGAAGAAACAGTTTGAAGCCAAGGTGACATCCATCATCCGCTCCTTGAAGAATTCGCAAGCCGAAGAAATAAGTTGGCCAGAAAACATGACTCATGAAGAAAACATTCATAGATCCACTGCAGAATACATTCAGCACTTTAAAGCAACCAGACGGAGCCTTGTCGAGCCATACGTACCCGAATACATCGTACCATATGTACCTAGAATAGAGCCGTACGTACCCGAAAACATGGGACCACTGTCATATTCAGAAGATGACGAGCCCCAGACTGAATAGGGAAATCCATACTGGGATGATGAGGATACCTTAGACCTCAATCGTCCTAAACTTGAATAGGCTATTCTGTCAAGTGTAAAATAAGCAAACATCGTGACACCTTCTCATACATTCTCATTTCTGTGTGATGCTATTTTGGACACATGAGCATAAATGTGAACATGTTTTGCGAATACATAAAAAACTATCGTCAGAAATTACGCTTCTTTTAATTTCATAAATTCCTGTCGGAATATGATTAAAAGAACTACTTACATGAGGCTACGGCTCATGAAGTAGCCCTTTTTCTCATCCACTGACAAGAAGCATGTAACTGAAAGAATTAGCTGCTTCCTTTTTTGTCAAAGACAAAAGAAATACTCACTGGGAATCCTTCTAAAATAGGTACACTCTCATCACGGAACTACCAACACATCGTTTCCGTACTCGCCTTAAGACAAGAATGGAGCAACAAGAATTGTCTCCGCGTGTGGGCATGTTGGAGTCTCAGATGACTGCCTGTTGACACCTGATTTTTGATCAGTCTTTCATAGTTTATTTTTAAAAAATTCATAAAAAATCTATAAAAAGTTAAAACAAATTAAAAAATCATCTTTGGTAGCCTTGACCAAGCTAAAGGAACCATTTTTGACAAAAAAAAATTAATTTGTCATATTTTTTAATATTTTTTAATATTTTTTAATATTTTCCAAAAATAGAAAAATACATGAAAAATGAAGAAAAATAGCGTTCGATGTCGTAAAAATATAGAAAAATAGTCAATATTTTTATTTTTATTTCCTTTTCATTTTGAACTCATAAATAGTCAAAATTCAAGTTCAATTGCATGTGTTTCTTCACGACGCATAGAGTTGAATTTGGCAAAAAAATGTCATTCGAGTATTTTAATTTGTAAATTTCTACATATTTTTTAGTCTTGACGTCCAATTAGATCGACCACCATCTACAATAAATTCCCCTTGCTGAATATTTTCGTTTTTGTTTCACATGATTTTATGGTGTAAAACGCCGAGTGGATCCCCAAATATAATCGGGTCGGCATGAGCTCGATAACTCGTCCATGACCAAAACAGGGCACGGCGAACCCCATGTGAGTATTCTCGAACTCCTTCGATGCTTCCTAATGCTTTTCTTAGGTTAGATCGTGTGTAGAATGGCTAGGACAGCTAAATCATTCTTGAGCTGTGATTGATAAATAGGGCCTTACTAGGAATGCCATGTGATTTATTTGCATATCTAGATTCCTTGAGTTGCGCATTTTATTACTGATTGTGATTGCTAGGATAATCACTCCTATCTGCATGAATTTCTAGATTTAGGGTTCATACCTTACTCATCCGCATGAATCTCAGGCTAGAAAATTCAGTCAACTTAGGTACCGAAAGGGCGTCAATTCTGACAGTTGGTGTAACTAAGTCCCCGAAATCATTTCTCTGGTTCTCGCAGAATTGAATAGAAACTCCCAACTATTCGATTGGGTGGTCCAATCACACCCTAAAAAAATGATTGGTGGCGACTCCATGGCATGCACACTTAGCACATGTCACTAGACCACACTGAAAGTCGATCACGCATACCTCCGTTGCGATTTGGGTAATGGGCCTTGGGAGGGGCCCGCGTCCGACCAGACAGGACGGCCCATTAGCCCTCGAGAGCCCGACAACCTCAAGAGAGTCGCGACAGACTGACGACTCTGCTGGGGACTGGTTCTTAACCATTTAGTGGACTTGAGCCGATTAAAAAGTTGATTGATTCTTCTAACCTAATTTTATGCAGATGCTCTTGAAAGTGAGGTGTATATGCTAACGAATGTGTTAGATGTTTTTGTAGACGGGAGAAATAAGGGGTGAAGTGCTTGTTAACTTTGTTTTATGCAGGCAGGAGTTTTGGATGTATGATTGTGTGGATGTTTATATTGAAGCGGTGATTGTTAAATAAAATGCATGTCTATTGCTTTAGCACGACACAATGAATACACACAATTGCGCCTAAAACCCCAGGCGCCCTCTTTAGAAACACAATAGAAGGAATTGAAAATGGAATCTCCGTGAGGAAAAACATGGGGTAATCCACTTTTCAATTCCGCTCACTTCGAACTATGGATTGAGTCCCAATGCAACGATAGTTGTGCAATGGAATCGGCTCTTCACAGAATTCGAGGTGAGAATCTTGGTTTTAGGTACCAAGCCCTATCTTTTGATTTTTAGCAGTTTTCCCTCACTTGTCTCATGCGTTTGTCTATGGAAGGTTAGTATACCTAACACTGCAAAAAATACAGAGAATCTTAATTTTCTCTTAAGTTTGGTTGGTAAGACTTTTCTATCCCTCGAACTTGTTACAGCTCTTAATCATTATATTCATTGCATAATTCTGGTGATTGGATTAAATGCCATTTTGAGGATAGATAGGTGTGTTTTCCTCCCAATGTTCTTGATGGAAGATGAAGATGGTGTCATCCCATTACGAGCGCCAAGTGGACAAGAAGAGCCTGCTATGGACATCATTGAGGTATCATCTAATGAAGATGACGATTTGGAATAGGTGATCCTGAAGTCACGTCTCAAAGATCGAAACTGGGGCATCTCTAAGTATTAAGATCACATTCCTTTGTTTTATTTTTCATTTCTAGCCTTCTTGTATAGGATTTATTTTGCTGAGATCCTCTCTATCTGATCCCTTAGATTGATTGTATTAGGGATCTATTTGTGTTTATATACATTCAGATTGAAATTTGTTGTATTTCTATTGACTTGTCATTGGAATGTGATAGTGGCATTTCTTCTAATCACTCGAATACTCCAAAATCAATTTTATAATTCCTTTGGATGAAAGTGAAATTGGAAGTCTTATACAACCTTTTGGCCGTATAGGGCAATACAATCCCAATTTCGCCAGAAGGAACTATAAACTTGAATTGGTTTATGCATGTTTTGCATCATTGGTAATCCACAATAATTGATCAAGAGTATTCGTGTTTTTCAAATTTAATGAAAAGATAGATATCCAAATTACTCTCGTTCTTAGCAAACAGCTTTAATTTGGACACCGTATCTTCAATTGAATTTAAAACACATCGTAATTGTGTACTTTTGAACATTCCATTGATTTTCTTGGAATTGATCAAAGGCGATTATCGTGAATTACATTCCTTTCAATGATATGCTTTCCTTTGAAGAATATTGATAAAAGCTTTTGCACAAGGCCAAAACCCTTGTAAAAGCTCTTATCCCTATTAATCACAAGTAAGCATAAAATTGAAAGGATTTATGCTTTATTTTTCAAATTCTTTCTTCTGATTCTGCCTTTTCATTTGAAACAGGTTAAAAACAAGTAGAGAAGAGAAAGTCTTTTTGTGGATAATCGCGGTGGGAGGTTCCTTTATCCGATCATAAGCAAGATTAAAAAATCAAGATGTACACGCTCGAATCATCAATGTCAAAGCGCAGCTTGCCTAGGTTGAGAGTGGTCAGGTGTTCGAGAAAGTCAGCCATACAGAAGTTGAGACACACACATTAGAGCTTTCATTCATTTCGCTCAATCGAGGGACCTTAAAAGCAGATCATACAAATCATCGGGGTGGAAACATAAAACCGCAATGAGCCCTAATTAGCATCACAAAGGAACCTAGTTGGCCCTCCATATTATTGATGCTTTGCTTATACTCACCACCTCGAGACTCGAGATCTGCAAGCTTAAGAAGAAGGCGTTTACATTCCCCTTTAAGATCGGCAACCTTGGTCCCGTGATCTTCAGCGGCTATTTCCAGGTCCCGAACTAGTCCTCTCCCATGGGCTATATCCGCGGTAATGCTGTCAAGCCTTTCTTCCTGCCACTCACATTGAAACTTCAACACGACATTACGACGGTCGTGCTCATAGGTGGTCAGGGATAAGGCCAAGCGCTCCACCAAATTTCCCCTCTCGTGAAGCAACATCGAGACTCGCTTGTTGGCGAACTCAACAGCCTTTCTGTGACTATCGGCCACAAATTTGGCCAACACCAAGCAGTTGGACCGATCCTCATAGCGAGCTCGCAAAACGTGAGCCACGGTAGCTTTTCGATGAGCGACACGGTGATGAACAGAGACGAGGCACCCAAGAAGCCATTCATTCAAATAACAAAACAGTGCATGAAACACGCCCAAAAAGATGAATGAATCTCCTCCGACGTAAATCCACGAGGTGGATTCGTTGCCCAACCAGACGAAGAAATCATGGCCACAAGCTTGAGGGCCGGCTTCTACAATCCGCACATTAGCATGCAGAATGGAATTCAAATCAAGAGTAAAGTAGTATCGTCCTAATTTGTTTTGAATTTGGAAACCCAAAATAATGCTTAATATTTATCCTTGGCAGGAGCTCGCCATCAGGGCAAACATGTAAGTTTCATTTTTTTCCAAAAACCAAGAAGTCGAAAGAACTTTAGAACACCTAACAATCTTGTGTTACTATGTGAAGTGCAGATTTTCACAACCCTTGTACACTCGTTGGAGCATATGACCAAGGGTAAGATGTATCGTTCCAATTTTTGTAAAGTTTTAGAATATACGATGACATATCTCTTTTATATCTCCAGGATCTCCAGCCTCGATGGGCAGGTAAGTATCCCTTTTCCCAATTCATTGGAGATTAAAAACTTTCAGAATTAATTCGATTCTCACATCTAAAAAGACATAGAATTCTTACTTCATTGACATTCATGTTTTAAAACATGAGATTGTCTGAACATGAATTACACATGTATGGTGCATCACAAAATCCATTTGAAGGATAAATCTTGATGAAATGAAATGAATTTTTCCAACAAGAGTCGTTTGAACTGTTCAAAAGGGTATTTTCTCATAAGAGAAGCGAGCCTAATCCAAACACGTCCCATACACACTTGAGAGATGAGGAGATTGGAAATGATAGCGAAACCTTAACTTATGGATATAAGGGTCATTCGCAACGATTACATGGATCGAGATGACGGAGGCATTTATTTCTTCATTCCAAACACTACAGATGCCCATTGAGAACCCCATTGAACGGCGATTTTCATTCTCAACCCTGTCAAGAACCACCCCACATTGGGGCAAATGAAGGTTAGTCCAACAGTATCAAAAAGTAAACGGTTTGAAATTTTCTTACTCGGACTAACATAAATCTTTGTGTGTTGTTTATATGATAATCCAAGTGTCATAGGATGACGAGAATAATTCATTTCTCTATCCTACACACTGTTATCCTTTGCACGACCAAGTTGAGCCAGCAAATTCATTTCATCAACCTATTGGTGATCATTGCATATTCCAAAGCAAAGGCAACATCACTCTAGGAATGGAAGCGTGCCAAAGTTTAAGTTGCATATCTAGCATGATTGCCGAAAATCCTAGCTCCAAAAGAAAAGAAAAACACGGGATTAAAAAAGGGGGAAAAGAAAAATCCCTAGACATCAAGAAAAAGCAAAGTGCCTGGTAAAAAGCAAGGCTGATGTCTATTCAAAATATCCCCAGTAGAGTCTAGATATACGATGAAAAGACCCTGCAAAGGAGTCAGATCAAGATGACTACTCTCCAAATGATGTCGTGCTCAAATTGCAAACACACAAACAGACGGTCTCTTAATGTAACAAGAGACGCTTTTAAACATCCTTGTTCGCTCTAAAAGAGGAGTGTACACTTCAAGAAATGGAGATGTTCTTCGAAGGACATGTGGCAAATTTGCAATAATCACCAATGCCAAGCCCTTCACAATTTCTAGGCAAAAAATAAGCCTTTTTCGGTCCCTAATCCTTCCAATGTTACAACCCTGAAGCAGTCTTATCTGACTAAGACACTTGGGTTAATGTATAACTTAGCTCAAAGAAGTACGAGCAAGACTATTTCTTTCTCATTTTACAGGGTTCTTGACTTGTAAACCTGGAGCAGATAGTGAAAAATTTCGTTCAATGGCCTTGACTCAAAAGTGAGTCCCCCTTGGAAACCGATATCCAAGCCTAACACTACGGTCCCGTGAAAGACCTCCTGATCGGTCGAAATGTATGCGTTGCGAATGATCCTGAAACCCAGGCACAGGTCGGTAGGAAATTGAGCACTTTCCCTATTAAAGATCATTATCACAGAGCAGTGAGGAACCTTCTTGGATGAGAAATACTCCAATGGATGTTTTGAGCAAACTCTTTTTGAAATTTTCAAATTGTTTGATCTAGAGTTTCCGTGCAAGGAATTTATGATCACATCTGTATATGGCAGGAATGTTTTGGATAACCTCCAGCAATCAAAATGCACATTTCATGACTAAAACTTAAGTCGTAGAATTTTGTCAGTTAGACAATTATTGTCTTCCCAAAGATTACTAATATCTTCTTGGCGAGGAAAATTTTTTCAGGTCTAAGTTTTCTGCAGGACTTTTGGCCGCCCCAAAGACTGGGTGCGTCATCCTTAGGTGAAGCCTTTTAGTGGGCAAATCTTTTCTAAGACCGATCCACAGAATGATCGAGTCTCCGACTAGCCCCGAAGAGCGGGTACGTCATCCTTTGATTCATATCAATTTGGAATCTCATAAATGGTAGAAACCGCCTGAAGGGTCAACTCAATGGTAGAAACCGCATGAAGGGTCAATCAATGGTAGAAACCGCTTGAAGGGTCAACACAATGGTAGAAACCGCCTGAAGGGTCAATGTATGGTAGAAACCGCCTGAAGGGTCAACCAAAGGTAGAAACCGCCTGAAGGGTCAAAACAATGGTAGAAACCGCCTGAAGGGTCAATGTATGGTAGAAACCGCCTGAAGGGTCAACCAATGGTAGAAACCGCCTGAAGGGTCAACTCAATGGTAGAAACCTCATGAAGGGTCAATGAATGGTAGAAACCGCCTGAAGGGTCAAAGGACTGGTAGAGACCGCCTGAAGGATCAACCCAATGGTCCGATCCACCATACGGATCAAAGCCTTGATGAATCCCGAACGGGGGAGGATTCGTTTTCCCTAATAAGCCTTACATTAGGCAAGCCATTTCTAGTTTAGTCCACCACACGGATCAAAACCCTTGGCAAATTCCCAAATGTGGGATGCGTCTTCCTTAGGTTCCTATCAGTTAGGAATCCCATTATGGTTTGACCTACCATACAGGTCAGAGCTTAACATCCCCAGGACACTCCGATGACAAGTCCTTAGGAATCTACTTGAACCCATCAGACTGTCGCGACCCGTCCGAAAGCGGACGCGGCTAATGGATTACCGATCGCGGGTCTTGGATCGGCGCGAGCCCTCCCAGGCCCATACCAAATCGCGGCGGGAGTATTTTTCAGAAGGATTCGACGATAAGAGTCGATCGCTTTCGACCTTAGTGTGGTCGTGGTGGCATGTGCAACTTGTGCATGCATTTGGAGTCGCCACCGGTCTTTCTTGGAGGGTAGACCGGAAACCTTACTGATCGATTGGGAGAGATCGATCAGTTCTACGGAACCAGAGTTTTTGGGTTCGGGGACTTGGTTACGCTGGTGTCGTTACCAACGCCCTTTCGGTACCTAACGCGAGTGATTTTCCTAACTAGGATTTCATGCAGGCGCAATTTTGGGTGAGGTAAGTCTGACTTTGCACATTAACCAGTTTAACATGCTCACGTAATCATAATAAATAAATAGATGTCAATCACATAAACATCTATCCTACGTGGTGATCATGGAATTATGATTTAATGGGTCTCGAGCCAATGAGGCCACATTTAATCATTTTAATATTTTAATAACGGAGAGCCGCTCTTCGCTTCTTCTTGGTTTCTTGAACTCTTCAAGAATTGGGCCCCAAAGAGCTCGCCGACTTAAAAGACTCCCTCACGTAATCCTCGTAGCATTTACATCAACAATTGACTATGCTAAAAATAAAGATTACATGAAAAATAAAAGGAGTACGCAGCCTCCATTTAATAATTACAACCCCAAATATATAAATAATCATCATACATTCATATATACATCAATCACATCGATTAGGGATTTTTCCATGATCACCACCCTTCCACGTAAGTAATAAATTCACAATTTAAAACTTAGAAAGGCACAATAAAAATTCTACGTTGAATCATATTCAGAATTTTTACGTAAAATAAGATAGCCATAAATTTTCGATTCAAAATTGATTTAGTCTCAATTTTTGCTACGTTGATTAATTTATCATATAAAACAATCAACCTCCATTAGCCATGTAAGACGAACAATTCGTTAATACATATTGGCCATAGTATTGCAAAAATTGCAAAAATCAATTAAATGCACGAAAACACCTAAGGATTGGCTCTGATACCACTGTTGGGATCCACGTAACACGTAGCGGAAATAAATAACAACCCATACGTGTATCTCCAGAGGCGTACTTCGTGCATTTCAATCGAAAAAAATCACAAAGCCTCAAATGGAGTAAATAGATTACCTCTCGTAGCGTGCTTGAACGGAGGTGTCGGTTCGATGTTCTTCGATCTCAGCCTCCACAAGTGTTAGGCATCTAGTTCATACGCACCACCAATTGACGAACGGGGAGACGACTAATAACTCCACAACAATTGTGCTAGCAATATGCGGAATCAATATTCCGAACTTAGTATATTTTGCTCACTCAAGATTATGAGAATATAGAGAGTGTTTGTGTTCTTCTCTCTAAGCTCTCAAAAATTTGCACACTCTACAAAATGTCTCCCCCCTTCAACCTCAAAACTCTTGCCATCCTTTTATAGCCAAAAATACCTTCCAATAAATTGTATTTAAAAATAGCACTAACAATTATAAATTCTATCTAAAAATAGCACTCACAAATAAATGACATTTAAAAATAGCACTAACAATAGCACTCACAATTTATAATACAAAAATACTATTTAAAAATAGCACTAACAATTATAAATTCTATCTAATAATAGCACTCACAATTTATGATAAATAAATGCCATTTAAAAATAGCACTATCAATAGCACTCACAATTTATGATAAATAAATGTCATTTAAAAATAGCACTAACAATAGCACTCACAATTTATAATACAAAAAATGCTATTTAAAAATAGCACTAGCAATAGCACTCACAATACAAAAATGCTAAAAAAAGGCACTAACAAAGGTGTTAAAAATAATAACCATTATTATTATTACAAGAGTTAAAGAGGTTACCAAACAGTACAAATATGCATAACGTATAAATACGTATGATGTATAAATACGTAGAGCATACGTATACATCCGTGAAACCGGGGACTAATTGAAAGAAAAATGTGCAATTAAGCCCTTTTGGTAAAAATTGATTAAATTGGAGGGCAAATTGACCTAATTGCACTTTAAGACTTTAGAATCCAATGTCATAGCTTATAAAAAGTGAGAATTGAAAACTAAAAGACTCGAAAATGATTTTTTTTAGGCTCGGTTCGGGTTTATGTTTGTGAAGGAACATATTGACCCGAGCCGAATTTTTGAGATTTAAAGTGACACACTTGAAGAGGAAATTAAAACAAAATTATCGAATATTTTTGGGTATTTTTCTGACCACGAATGGTATTTTTCTGATTTTTTGGGTATTTTTATAATTAAATAAACTCGAAAAATATTAAAAATACCGAAAAATATTTTTTGTTTAAAATTGGTTCCTAAGGTTAAACCAAGGCTTCCAAAGTTGATTTTGTGATTTTATGACCTTTTTTGATATTTTTAATTAATTTTAAAGAATAAAAATCACAATAATAAATGGTAAAAAAAATCAGGTGTCAACAGCTGCCCCTCTTTGAGAGGAATCTCGTTAGAGGTTTCTCTCAAAGATAAGGTGGCACCTGATTCCTAACCGACTCAAATGGGAAAATAAGAGAAGAAATGTTATGACATCGGATCCTTAAGCCTATTGATAAAAGCTCAAATCAATCCCCGGTTTGCTCTAACAATTTGAACATAGGCCGGAGTGAGAGAGGCTTACCTGAAGCTCACCTGTCGGATGCTGCCGGTTGCGACGACTTTCAAGAAGATGCCTAGGACTCGTCATTCAGAATATCCTAGGGAGATTAAGCTCTGACCTGTATGGTAGGTCATACCATGATGGGATTCCTAACTTGTAGGAACCTAAGGAAGGCGCATCCCACGCTTTGGGATTTGCCAAGGATTTTGATCCGCATGGTGGATCAGACCTTTGTGTTGATCCTTACTGCGATATTTATCAATGAGTTGACCCTTATGGCGGTTTCTACCAATGAATTGACCCTTATGGCGGTTTCTACCATATGTGACCCTTCAGGCGGTTTCTACCATTAATGTGATCCCTCAGGCGGTTTCTACCTTGGTTTGACCCTTCAGGCGGTTTCTACCTTTGATTTGACCCTTCAGGCGGTTTCTACCTTGTGTTGACCCTTCAGGCGGTATCTACCATGTGTTGACCCTTCAGGCGGTATCTACCTTGTGTTGACCCTTCAAGCGGTATCTACCTTTGATTTTGACCCTTCAGGCGGTATCTACCTTTGATTTGACCCTTCAGGCGGTATCTACCATATTTTGACCCTTCAGGCGGTATCTACCTTGATTTGACCCTTCATGCGGTATCTACCTTCATTTGACCCTTCAGGCGGTATCTACCTTTGAGTTGACCCTTCAGGCGGTATCTACCTTATTTTGACCCTTCAGGCGGTATCTACCTTCATTTGACCCTTCAGGCGGTATCTACCTTCATTTGACCCTTCAGGCGGTATCTACCTTTGTTTGACCCTTCAGGCGGTGTCTACCATCAGTTTTGACTTTGAAAAGGGGTCTCATGACGAGGGTTCTCCACGTCCTATGAGATTTCCTGAATTTTGAAAAGGGGGTCTCATGACGAGGGTTCTCCACGTCCGATGAGACTACCTGAATTTTGAAAAGGGGTCTCATGACGAGGGTTCTCCACGTCCGATGAGACTACCTAAATTTTGAAAAGGGGTCTCATGACGAGGGTTCTCCACGTCCGATGAGACTGCTTGATTATTGAAAAGGGGTCTCATGACGAGGGTTCTCCACGTCCGATGAGACTACCTAAATTTTGAAAAGGGGTCTCATGACGAGGGTTCTCCACGTCCAATGAGACTGTCTGATTTTGAAAATGATTTTTTTTTTAAGGGTTTCTCTTCCCCAAGAAAATATTGGTAATCTTTGAGAAGACAGCAATTGTCCAATTGACAAAATTTTATGACTTAAGCTTTAGTCATGAGATGTGCATTTTGATGCTGGAGGTTATCCAAAACATTCTTGCAACATGCAAATGTGATCACAAATCCCTTGCATGGAAAATCTGGATCAACAGTTTGAAAATTTCCAAAAAGAGTTTGCTCAAAACATCAATTGGAATATTTCTCGACAAGGAGGCCATCTCACCTGTTTTGAGGTGATGATTTTTAGGGGATGCACTCAATTCCCTACTGACCTGTGCCTAGGTTTTAGGCTCATTCGCAACGCATACATTTTGATCGGTCGGGAGGTCTTCCACGGGACCGTAATGTTGGGCTTGGATATTGGTTTTCAAGGGGGACCCGCTTTGGAGTCGAGGCCATCGAATGAAAATCTTCACCATCTGCTCCGGGTTTACAAGTCAAGAACCCTGCAAAATGAGAAAGAAAGAGTCTTGCTCGTACTTCTTCGAGCTAAGCTATATGTTAACCCAAGTGTCTTAGTCAGATAAGACTGTTTCAGGGTTGTAACATTGGTAGGATTGGGGACCGAAAAAGGCTTGTTTTTGGCCCAGAAATCACGAAGGATTTGACATTGGTGATCATTGCCAATTTGTCACATGTCTTTTCCATTCTGCATCTTCCATTTTTGAGGTGTGCAACCGCTTTTGAGGTGTGCACAAGTCCTTTAGAGAACGTCTCTTGTGGTATTAAGAGATTGACAATTATGTCTGTGTTTTTGCACCACGGCTGACATCATTTGGGGAGCAGTCTTCTTGATCTGACTCCTTTATGGGTTTTTCTCTCTTCCCAACTAGGCTTTATTGGGGATCAATCAAACAGTTTTCACGAGCATCGGCTTTGCTTTTACCAGGCACTTTGCTTTTTCTTGATGCTGGGGATTTTTTTCTTTGTTGAAATCCCGCCTTTTCTTTTCCTTTGGAACTACGATGTTCAGAAAATTGTGCTAGATATACAACTTGAATCATAGCACATTTAAACGCCGATATGAGATTTTTCTATAAATCCCATCTCTTGATTTCTTCCGTTCTTGGAGTGATGCAGTTTCCATCTTGAAACATCCCATGATCACCAACAGGGCTTTATGAAATGAATTTGCAGGCTCAACTTGGCTGTGCAAAGGATATGGTGTGTGGGATAGAGAAATGAATGCTTCTCGTCATCCTATGGCACTTGGATTACCATATAAACAACACACAAAGATTGATGTTAGTCCGAGCAAGAAAATTTCTAACCATTTTCTCCTGATACCGCTGGACTCACCTCCATTTTGCCCCGATGTGGGGTGGTTCTTGACAGGGTTAAGAATGAAAATCGTCGTTCAAAGGATTTATCAACGGTCACCTGTAGTGTTTGAGGGATATGAAACGAATGCCTCCATCATCCCAACCCATGTAATCGTTGCGAATAATCCCTACTTCCGTAGGTCCAGATTTTGCTATCTGATCCGCTCCACTTCTCTCCAGTGTGTGTAGGACGTGTTTGGACTAGGCTTTGCCTCTTTTCTTTTGAGAAAACGTCCTCTTAAAAGTTTTGAACTTTTGATTGGAAAAAATCTCTTTCATTTTCTCCAAAAATTTTACCCGTCAAGGGGATTTTATGATGCACCATGCATGTTCTTATTCATGTTCAGATAACCTCCTGTTTTAAGACATGAATGCCAATGAAGTTTGAATTCTATGTCTTTTCTAGACATTAGATTCTGAAAGCTTTTCTTTTTCTCTCTGTTTTTTATTTAACATCTTCAATGGATTGGGGAAAGGGATACTTACCTGTCCCCCGCGGCTGGAGATCCTGAAAATGCGGAAGAAACATGTTATTGTACGTTCACGAATTTTTCAAAAAATTAGAACGATACAATTTACCCTTGGTCATGTATTCTAACGGGTAATACATGGGATGTGAAAACCTATTCGTCTGTAAGGTGATTCCCCTGTCAAGGATAAATAACGAGTATCAATTCATATTCTCAAATTCAAGACAAATTGGAACGATACAACTTTACTCTTGGTTCTCATCTCGTTCTGATATTGCGTATTGATATGAACAACATCTATCAAATCCGCCTATCCATTCTTGGAGTGTTTGCAACATCAATGGTTCATCTGCCCCCAGTTAGGCAACGTCTGTTCTATTATTCGAACAAATGGCTCCTTGAGTGATTTATCCACGTTTATCACCTGAGAAGGGAAAGAAATGAGACATTACTTCGGTATTCGATTGAAGATCGTTTAGGAACGATACATCGTTTTACCAAATAGGTGGCTTCACGGCCAAACGTATTTCGTATTGAAGGGGTAGATCCCATTATACTCTGCGGGTGATAGTCATTGTTCGGGGAACTTGCTCCACGGATTAAGCGATTAATCCACGGCCCTCGGCTTGAAGATGCTCAAAGGGTGATGTTGACACTCACGCGCAATTAGTTCTAGACATTAATGAAAGATGTTCCCGTGGGAACCTTACAGTGCGATCAACAACATATTCAATAGGAGTGTTCCACCCCTTTCGTCTAAGCATTTTTCATCGAGTAACCATGCCTTGCATCAGACGTTTGGTCACCTGCCTTGCGTCACCACTGCGATGGCCCTCCGGCTCCAAATTGATCGAGCCAAAGATTGAACTCATCGCCAAGGAAATTGCTCGGGTCTTCGAGCCATTGATGTTCAAGTTGGGTATCAACAATTGTTGGGAGCAGATTTCCTTCATCGCCTTCATTGTGAGGAACTGGAGTCTTTGAGCTGGAACCTTCATCATTGCCCTGTTGGGGTCGAGACATACATTCCTGAAGAGTATTGATCCAAGTGTCCAGCTCCTCCTCAAGGAAATCGCTTGTTCTTTCTAGCCCTTGGTGCCCAGATTGGCTGTCGTCGACTGCAGGCGAGGGATTCCTCTCTTTGCTCTCGCCGTGAGCAACTTGACCCCTCGAATTGGAACTTCCTCCAATGACCGGCAGGTTTATATGTGCACTCTCTACCAATGCCAGATCCGCTTCAGGGACAGCATTAATGACCGAATCGCGCTCAAACTGAGGAATCCCTATGTGCTGGAACTGCGGTATATACTCTTGAGGAGTATTGAGATAGCTCGGCGGAGCATTCTGATTTGGGTTAGAGGAGTCGCTGACACGACTGCTGGTCCCGTCATTGCTGAAACACGGTTGGGTGCTCTCGGCTCTCCAATCATCGTGGTTGTAACTCTGCCCGGCACTTGAGCTCCAACTGGCTTTATGATGGTTTAACGCTATCCTTCCATCCCTTAGCAATCTCCTATAGTACTTGAGGTGAGACTCGACGTTAATTCTAGAGAGCCCCGGCACATTCATAATCTCGAGTATGCGTAGTGGGCTAGCCGAATCAACTCTCAGCTCTCGAATTGCATCAACAAATTTGGTGTGAAGTTCATAGGTCCAGTAAAACCTTGTTCTCTTATCACCCAAAATATCGTCAATACTTCGGTAGCTATTCTCTACGGGATCTAGTCGTTTCAAAAGTTGTCCAGGGAGGGACTCACCGACTTTGGATTGGCTGGCTGCGACAGCGAGTTCGTCATTGAGAGAACTCCCCCTGTGATGATTCATATTCCATTTCTCAGAGGATGTTGGTGTTGATCCTATGGTGTTGACTTGCTCATGCAGATCTCCGGCGATATCTGGCTGTGTCGGAAAATGCTGTGGAGAATACGGTAACAGCTGAGCGTTATTCGTCAACAGGGACGGTTCATCGAGGAACACCTCGCCGAGGACAACAGGATTACCACAATTAAGGCAGGTGGCCTTGGTCAGAGCTTCCTTATATCTCGCGCTTTCAGCTTGAAGCTTCTCATTCTCCTCCTTAAGGACCAGTAACTCATGGTCTGCGTATTGCTGTTTCACCCGGGTTCGTTTGTTGGCGAACCAAAACTTGACCTTCGAAAGCTCCAATCCTATTTTTCGGCTCAACTCCATTTTCTGTTGTCTGCTTGGAGTGGGGCATTCATTGAAGAAAGCTTCGAGCTCTCGGATTTGGCCTGGAGTGTGGCGTTGTAGTTGCTTCCTTTTCCGACTCCGGTCATCATTGTATATTCCTTCTTCGTAGCTGAAACCTAGAATTTCATCGCTGGAGGAGTCAGTCTCCACGGCCTTCGGGCAGGATTCAGCTCCAGGATCTTCAAAGTCTCCCAGCAGTTCGTGCTCAGAAATGTCCAGGTCGGGCGTTTCTAGCAGATGGGAATAGCTTTTAAACATGATGGATCGAAGTATCTCGGGCTGATCTAGTTCACTCAGCTTTCTCTATTCGCTCTTACGTGTTTGCTCACTCTAGAAATTTTCTCAAGTGATTGTGCGTGTCCTAGTACCATCCTTCAGGCTGCATATGAAGACCAGCAAGCAAGCGCTCCTCCCGAGACCCTGTAATTACTCATCGTCTGTATTCCCCTTTCTTTTTCCTCGTGATAGGATCACAAACTCTCTTGCATTGATTCGGTTTCATCGAGTATTGCGCTCGTCCCCTAGTTCAGTCTTCAAAGTGGTGGGTCTACAATCTTTCGGCGCCTTTTATGATTTGCTAGGCCCGAGAACGTGGGGAGCAGCGGTGGGCCCGCAATTAATGACTCCGTTTAATTCATTTAGCTCCATGGGAATTAACGCTATGATCTTCTCTCAACCCCTTTTCATCGTTCAAACGAAAGTGACATTTTCCTTGTGCATGCTGTTACTCTTCATTTCAGCATCCCGGGCGCTTGGTGAGGAATGAGTTCGTGGCCACTCAAAATTTTAATGACCGTCTCTGGTTTCAGACTTAATCTAACAAGGGATCATCACAACTGAGCATGACGATGTTCATCGATAGCGTTGGTTTTAATATAGAATTAACTATAGTCATTAAAGAAAAATGTTCCCGTAGGAACTTTACAACGGATAAAATGAGTGATCTACTCGTGAATATGTTCTTCTTTCTATGGGTGTTCGTGGTGACCGACCCATCGTGCCCCGAGTCAAGTGCTAGATCATGGCTGTCCAAGCATGCCAGCTTCCCACTGATTGAACAAGGCATCGAGCCCCTCATCAAAGAAATCGTCTGTCGTGGGTTGACCAGCGGCAGGCAGAGCACCAGCCGACTGCTGCTCGAATGGAGGAGTGCGCACTCGCTGTACTTGTGACACGCGCTCTTGAGAAGTGTTGAAATGGCCCGGGAGGACATTCTGATCATCTTTCAGTTTGCCGGTGGTCGGGCTGCTAGCTTGATTGATGCTTAGATTTGGCCGGGTATCTCTTGATGCCTGAGCATTACAATGGTGGTCGCCCCTAGCTTTTGAGCTCGAGACGGATTCCTCCCGGTTTAGCTCCGCTCGACGTTGTTTTAATAGCTTTCTGTAGGCAGCAAGGTGATTCCTGACTAGTTCCTTACTAAGCCCCGGTACATTCATGGCCTTAAATATGCGCGTCGGAGTTGCTGAATCGATCCCCATTTGGTGAACCACGTCTAGGAATCTGGAATGCAGTTCAGGGGGCCAAGCGAACCTCCTCTTATCGTGGCCCAAAATTGCATCGATGGCTTGACGACTGATTAACTCATCTCCAGCGGGACCCGACCCTATCGAAAATTGTTGTGCATGAGGCTGATATGCTTTGAGCTGGTCGGCGGTAACATCCAGCTCCTTGAAACTGTAACTCCAATCAAAGCGATGCAAATCCCATCCCCCAGGAGGCATTTGTCTCGTCTTCGTAGGATCATCCTGCCCATGCGTGACTCCGGCAAAATCTGGGTGAGCAGGAGATGCCCCGAGGGAGTAGGGTGGTAAGTGAACGTCTTCAATCATTGCGTGAGGCTTATCGGGGAATATCTTACCGCGGGCGATGAGGTTATCGCAATGAGGGCAAACGGTAATATTGAGAGCTTTTTCATACCTCATGTTTTCTGTTCGCAGTTTTTGGTTTTCTTCCTTTAAAATCTCGACCACCTGACGTTTGCGTTGAGCCCTCGATTTGGATCTCCTATTTTGAAACCAAAACTGGATCCTCGACTGATTAATCCCCAACTCCCGGCTCAATTCAATTCTCCACTTCTTTTTCATGTAATGGCTTTTACTGAAAAAGGGTTTCCAGCATTTGGGTTTCCTCCTGAGAGTATTGGTGAGGACGTCTTCTTTTCCCGAGTTGAGCATCGTGGATGTCGTTGTCGTCGTCGCCGTGATCTTGATTTCCGTTGCCAGAAGTGTTGGGCTCCATGGTTTTGGCGTTAGACTTGATCTTGGAATCTTCGAGATCCCTCTGTGGTTCAATTTCTGAGATTTTTGAGTCAGTCGCCTCTAGCAGCTGACAGTAACCTCTTAAATATGTTGGACTGAGAAATGTTTGATTGGTTCTTGCCCATTCAGAGTTCTCCACTCTCTCCTGTATGCTCACTCCCTATAAAGTTTTCTTTGAGTGACTTTGCATGTTCAGGAGACGCTCTTCAAGCATCATTAGGCAAACGTTCCCCCTCAAGACCTTGAATTTCTCGCTTAGCTTTTCAACGTGATGGGACTGCCAAATCCTGTTAGGGCTCTCTTCGATAGTTGCGCTTACCTCCCACCTAACTCTAATAATGGTGATCCCGACAAATCTTTTACATCTTTTAATTGATGAGCCGAAAATCGCGGACCGAAACGAATCCAATGGTTCTCGTGAGGGGACCTCCTACTTTACCCCCTAACTGGGCTCCACCAGCATTATTACTGAGACCCTTCATCATCCTCGAGTTGCTATAAAATGAGGAATTAATGTATGGAAGGTTAACGTTCTCGCATAATCAGCTTCTTCCTTCTAATCTCTCTATTAGCCTCGTCTTATTCTCAAGCCAACCCAACGCAAATGGCCTCCTCTCCCGTGCGCACTTTTTCGACTGATGTCTTGGCCCAGTGGGAAAAGCTTTATAACCTATTGGGTCGCGGTTACGCGCACATAACCGATCATTCTGCAACCGCGGATGAAATCCGTGTCCTGCTCGAGGACTTAGATACCACTTCCCTCGAAGGTACTACGCTGGGGATGGAATATAGAACTTTCCCGACCCTCTTTGCACACTCCTTAGAGGCCTACCGTGTTGCTGATCGGGAGGTTCTCGTGGCTCGCGTCTTGCGGGCTCGTTACAAGGATCGGTCTGATCATTTGGTGCTGACCAACTATCTGGCCGATAGTCACAAAAAGGCCGTCGAGTTTGCCAATGAGAGGGTCGCGACGTTGCTTCGCGAGAGGAGAAACCTGGTGGATCAATTGGCCATATCCCTGACCGCTGGCGAGCACGACCGCCACAATGTCCTATTGAGGCTGCAAAGCGACTGGCAGGAAGAACGGCTCGACAAAATAACCGCAGACATAGCTCACGGGAATGGATTAGTTCGGGACTTGGAAATAATCACCGAGGAACACGAGGTCAAGGTCACTGAGGTTAAGGGCGAATGCAGAAACCTTCTCCTCAAGCTTGCGGACCAGGACATGCGAAGTCGTGAGTACGGGCAGAGCATTAACAACATGGAGGGTCAGTTGGGCTCCTTTGTGTCGTTAATTAGGGCTCACTTTGGCTTTACTTTTCCACCCCGAATTGTATGACCTGCTTTTGAAAACCCTCCACTGAGCAAAATAAATGTGTGTGTTTTAACTTCTGTATGGTTCATTTCTTCGAGCATCCGAACATTTTCAACTTGGGTGAGCCGAACCATAATATCAATAAGCCGAGCAAATATGTCCTGATTTTATAACTCGCTCATGATCAGATGAGAGAATAGCCTCAGACTTATCCAGGAGAAGATTTCTCTCTATTACCTATTTTTTCACGTTTAAGGATGCCCCAGTTTTGATCTGTGCCTTCAGGATCACTTGCCCCAACTCGTCATCTTCATTGGATGATACCTCAATAATGTCCATAGTATGCTCCTTATCGCACACTCGGTGTTCGTCGTGGGATATCACCCTCCTCGTCTTCTATCAAGGACGTCAGGGACAAACGCACATATCTATCCTCGAAATGGCATTTAATCTAATCACCAGAATGCAATAAATGAAATGCCTATATTTATATGAACAGTGATAGATTTGGGGGGATAGAGAGTCTTACCAACCCAACTTGTCGACTTATGTGCGGTTTTAGGTGTACCAACCGCCCAAAGACATGCGCATGAAACAAGTGATAGTAAACTTCTAAAAATCAGAGGGTTTGGCACCTAAGGTTAAGGTTCCCACCTCGAGTTCTAGAAAGAGCCGATTCCATTGCACAGCTATCGTTGCATTGGGACTCGATCCATAGTTCGAAGTGAGCGGAATTGAAAAGTGGATTACCCCATGTTTTTCCTCATGGAGATTCCATTTTCAGTTCCTTCTATTGTTTTCCTATAGGGGCGCCCGGGGTTTTAGGCGCGGTTGTGTGTGTCTATGTGTCGTGAACACCACAATGCAAGTCATGCACAACAGTTTATCAATCAGCGCTTCAAATCATCCACAAAACATACATTCCTACGCCAACCTGCATAAGACAATGTTAATCACGGACTACACCCCTTATTTCTCCAATCTGCAAAAACATATAACACCTATCATGAGCGGACTTACCTCACCTTCAAGAGCGCCTGCAGGGTTAGAAACATCACTCAGCGTTTTAATTACGGCCTAAGTCCACTTGAGGTCTAGAACCATAGGTTCTAGAACAAAGTCCCCAGCGGAGTCGCCAGCTGTCGCGACCCGTCCGAAAGCGGACGCGGCTAATGGATTACCGATCGCGGGTCTTGGATCGGCGCGAGCCCTCCCAGGCCCATACCAAATCGCGGCGGGAGTATTTTTCAGAAGGATTCGACGATAAGAGTCGATCGCTTTCGACCTTAGTGTGGTCGTGGTGGCATGTGCAACTTGTGCATGCATTTGGAGTCGCCACCGGTCTTTCTTGGAGGGTAGACCGGAAACCTTACTGATCGATTGGGAGAGATCGATCAGTTCTACGGAACCAGAGTTTTTGGGTTCGGGGACTTGGTTACGCTGGTGTCGTTACCAACGCCCTTTCGGTACCTAACGCGAGTGATTTTCCTAACTAGGATTTCATGCAGGCGCAATTTTGGGTGAGGTAAGTCTGACTTTGCACATTAACCAGTTTAACATGCTCACGTAATCATAATAAATAAATAGATGTCAATCACATAAACATCTATCCTACGTGGTGATCATGGAATTATGATTTAATGGGTCTCGAGCCAATGAGGCCACATTTAATCATTTTAATATTTTAATAACGGAGAGCCGCTCTTCGCTTCTTCTTGGTTTCTTGAACTCTTCAAGAATTGGGCCCCAAAGAGCTCGCCGACTTAAAAGACTCCCTCACGTAATCCTCGTAGCATTTACATCAACAATTGACTATGCTAAAAATAAAGATTACATGAAAAATAAAAGGAGTACGCAGCCTCCATTTAATAATTACAACCCCAAATATATAAATAATCATCATACATTCATATATACATCAATCACATCGATTAGGGATTTTTCCATGATCACCACCCTTCCACGTAAGTAATAAATTCACAATTTAAAACTTAGAAAGGCACAATAAAAATTCTACGTTGAATCATATTCAGAATTTTTACGTAAAATAAGATAGCCATAAATTTTCGATTCAAAATTGATTTAGTCTCAATTTTTGCTACGTTGATTAATTTATCATATAAAACAATCAACATCCATTAGCCATGTAAGACGAACAATTCGTTAATACATATTGGCCATAGTATTGCAAAAATTGCAAAAATCAATTAAATGCACGAAAACACCTAAGGATTGGCTCTGATACCACTGTTGGGATCCACGTAACACGTAGCGGAAATAAATAACAACCCATACGTGTATCTCCAGAGGCGTACTTCGTGCATTTCAATCGAAAAAAATCACAAAGCCTCAAATGGAGTAAATAGATTACCTCTCGTAGCGTGCTTGAACGGAGGTGTCGGTTCGATGTTCTTCGATCTCAGCCTCCACAAGTGTTAGGCATCTAGTTCATACGCACCACCAATTGACGAACGGGGAGACGACTAATAACTCCACAACAATTGTGCTAGCAATATGCGGAATCAATATTCCGAACTTAGTATATTTTGCTCACTCAAGATTATGAGAATATAGAGAGTGTTTGTGTTCTTCTCTCTAAGCTCTCAAAAATTTGCACACTCTACAAAATGTCTCCCCCCTTCAACCTCAAAACTCTTGCCATCCTTTTATAGCCAAAAATACCTTCCAATAAATTGTATTTAAAAATAGCACTAACAATTATAAATTCTATCTAAAAATAGCACTCACAAATAAATGACATTTAAAAATAGCACTAACAATAGCACTCACAATTTATAATACAAAAATACTATTTAAAAATAGCACTAACAATTATAAATTCTATCTAATAATAGCACTCACAATTTATGATAAATAAATGCCATTTAAAAATAGCACTATCAATAGCACTCACAATTTATGATAAATAAATGTCATTTAAAAATAGCACTAACAATAGCACTCACAATTTATAATACAAAAAATGCTATTTAAAAATAGCACTAGCAATAGCACTCACAATACAAAAATGCTAAAAAAAGGCACTAACAAAGGTGTTAAAAATAATAACCATTATTATTATTACAAGAGTTAAAGAGGTTACCAAACAGTACAAATATGCATAACGTATAAATACGTATGATGTATAAATACGTAGAGCATACGTATACATCCGTGAAACCGGGGACTAATTGAAAGAAAAATGTGCAATTAAGCCCTTTTGGTAAAAATTGATTAAATTGGAGGGCAAATTGACCTAATTGCACTTTAAGACTTTAGAATCCAATGTCATAGCTTATAAAAAGTGAGAATTGAAAACTAAAAGACTCGAAAATGATTTTTTTTAGGCTCGGTTCGGGTTTATGTTTGTGAAGGAACATATTGACCCGAGCCGAATTTTTGAGATTTAAAGTGACACACTTGAAGAGGAAATTAAAACAAAATTATCGAATATTTTTGGGTATTTTTCTGACCACGAATGGTATTTTTCTGATTTTTTGGGTATTTTTATAATTAAATAAACTCGAAAAATATTAAAAATACCGAAAAATATTTTTTGTTTAAAATTGGTTCCTAAGGTTAAACCAAGGCTTCCAAAGTTGATTTTGTGATTTTATGACCTTTTTTGATATTTTTAATTAATTTTAAAGAATAAAAATCACAATAATAAATGGTAAAAAAAATCAGGTGTCAACACAGACACAGCAAATGCCGCAAGCATTCGACGGGTAAGGGGCAGGGAAGTCTATCTACTCCTTAACTTTCTTACACCATATCAGGGAATTGAATGAGCACATCTCTTTTTAAGGAAAAGCACACATTGATGGGTATGAAAATTGGATGTCATGATTTCTTTTCTTTTCCCAGTCGAGTCGATCGGAACACAGGTGTCACCTTGTCTTTGAGAGAAACCTCTGACGAAATTCCTCTCAAAGAGGGGCAGCTGTTAACACCTTATTTTTTATCAGTCTTTCATAGTTTATTTTTAAAAAATTCATAAAAAATCTATAAAAAGTTAAAAAAATTAAAACATCATCTTTGGTAGCCTTGACCAAGCTAAAGGAACCATTTTTGATAAAAAAAAAAATTAATTTGTCATATTTTTTAATATTTTTTAATATTTTTCAAAAATAGAAAAATACATGAAAATGAAGAAAATAGCGTTCGATGTCGTAAAAATATAGAAAAATAGTCAATATTTTAATTTTAATTTCCTTTTCATTTTGAACTCATAAATAGTCAAAATTCAAGTTCAATTGCATGTGTTTCTTCACGACGCATAGAGTTGAATTTGTCAAAAAAATGTCATTCAAGTATTTTAATTTGTAAATTTCTACATATTTTTTAGTCTTGACGTCCAATTAGATCGACCACCATCTACAATAAATTTCCCTTCCTGAATATTTTCGTTTTTGTTTCACATGATTTTATGGTGTAAAACGCCGAGTGGATCCCCAAATATAATCGGGTCGGCATGAGCTCGATAGCTCGTCCAAGACCAAACCAGGGCACGGCGAACCCCATGTGAGTATTCTCGAACTCCTTCGATGCTTCCTAATGCTTTTCTTAGGTTAGATCGTGTGTAGAATGGCTAGGACAGCTAAATCATTCTTGAGCTGTGATTGATAAATAGGGCCTTACTAGGAATGCGATGTGATTTATTCGCATATCTAGATTCCTTGAGTTGCGCATTTTATTATTGATTGTGATTGCTAGGATAATCACTCCTATCTGCATGAATTTCTAGATTTAGGGTTCATACCTTACTCATCCGCATGAATCTCAGGCTAGAAAATTCAGTCAACTTAGGTACCGAAAGGGCGTCAACTCTGACAGTTGGTGTAACTAAGTCCCCGAAACTATTTCTCTGGTTCTCGCAGAATTGAATAGAAACTCCCAACTATTCGATTGGGTGGTCCAATCACACCCTAAAAAAATGATTGGTGGCGACTCCATGGCATGCACACTTAGCACATGTCACTAGACCACACTGAAAGTCGATCACGCATACCTCCGTTGCGATTTGGGTAATGGGCCTTGGGAGGGGCCCGCGTCCGACTAGACAGGACGGCCCATTAGCCCTCGAGAGCCCGACAACCTCAAGAGGGTCGCGACACTGCCCTAGCAACTATGATGGCCAACATCAAGGCAATGCCGGAGGCCACCCAAGCTAAACAAACAACAGCTCATAACCAGAACAACGCAGGTCCTTCTTTTGTACCTGATACAACAGATAAGAAGTTGACGAGAGATACACAATGTGCAGAGGAAGACATCCATGAACCAAACAGCCGGTCACAACAAAAGGCCTCGCCTGTTGTTATCAACCTCGAGAAGGAAGAGAAGGGGAAGCAAGCTGTGAAAACTGAAGCAGAGGCTAAAAGATTGGCCAAGATCGAGGAATGTTTGAGCAGCCAGGGCTATGAGTTGGCCCGCTTCGACAAAATATCTCCTTTTGCTAAAGTAGAGACTCCTCCTGACTATAAGGAGCCAGAGTTCGTAAGAAAGTATAACGGGACAGGCTGTCCCCGTGCCCACCTCAAGTATTATCTGCGCAAGATGGCACACTATTTTGATTACATTCCACTATTAATGAACACGTTCCAAGAGAGCTTGGCTGGCGCTGCTCTAACTTGGTTCATTGAGCTAGACCTAGAAGATTATGACGGATGGGAGGATCTTGCAGAAGACTTCCTCAGACAGTATAAGTTCAACACGGCTACAGCCCCAACAAGAGAAGACCTGTTGTGAACTTCAAAGGCGAGAGGTGAATCAATCAGGACATATGCCCAGAGGTGGCGAGCCTTGGCTACCCAAGTAAAGCCGTCAATCCCAGAGGAGGAGCTGATTGATTTATTCCTAAAGGCACTCCCCTACGAGTACTTTGACAAGCTAAACACTTCCGGATGTCAAACATTCGCACACTTGATAAAGGTTGCTGAGAGGCTAGAATAGGCCTTGAGAGAAAGAAGGCCTCATGAAGCTTCTACTAGGAAGCAGTATCCCTTGAAAAAGGAGAGAGAAACCGGACTGGACATAGCGTTTATACCGGATCCCCACAAGCCCAAGCCGTTTGGCAATTCCAGTCAGGCCAAAGGAGGATCATCCTGGTCGGCACCGAAAGTACAAGAGCCTAGAAGAAGGTAACCCCAGAAGCAATTTTCCCAACTCCCGAGGCCTTTATCTAAGTTGCTCCCAGTACTGCTAGAACAACGCCTGGTGGCAAAAGAACCGCCTAGGGTAAACCCTGTTAAATATCCCGGCTTTGACGAGAACTAAACCTGTGTCTACCACATGGGCGAGAGAGGACATAATGTGGATAACTGTTATATCCTTAAGCTGAAGGTGCAAGCTCTGATTGACAGTCAGATTCTGAAGTTTGACAATGTGGCCCCGAATGTGCAGGAAAACCCACTTCCAGATCATCAAGCAGTAGGAGCAATATTTACTGAAGTGGAGGAAGACTGCCTTAAGCTGAAGATAGACGTACCCAAGCTGACCGACTTACTAGCAGCCGCTTCGTCATACCCAAAAGCAGGAGAGATCTCTGCTGACGAAAAGAAGCTCTGCATTGCCAAAATGATGAGCTTAGGGATAATGTCCGGTATCACCAATGAAGAATTCGAAGGAGTTGAAGCCTCTTTATCTTTGGAAGGAAGCTACTTCGTGATCAGAACTAAGAAGGGTAGCACCTGGGGTATCCCACACAAGAATCTGATAGACAGTCTCAAGTCAGTCACTCAATCAAAAGGAGAATTCGAAAAGGACGAATTGGAAGCCAAGAGACAAAGTCTAGCTGACCGCAAATTTATGGCCAACGCGATGGAAAAGGGGAAATTGTAGACAACCTTGGTCAAGATTCTGGAGGGTACAACTTCAAAGTGAAATATTCAGCCCCTCCCAGCTTTTATCAGAAAATTGAGAACATCATACCAGACGGATGGGGAGGTATGGATGATCTCTCTCAACCAGAGACCTCGAAGGACGTAGAAGAATTTTTTTCAAAAGGGCTTGACGACACCGTATCAATGGTCGAAGTCGCTACGACAGTACTAATCAGATTGGAAGAACTTGATAACCTGAGCATGATGGAAGATTGCCTGATTAAACCTGTCGTGATCCAATTGCCTAAAGAAGAGGCAGACGATACAGCTAAACCGGAGGAATGCGGCCCAACAATGGTAACCATAAAGGTCCCTCCAGTAGAAGAATACGATCCTAAAGCAGTCCATTGGGACTATGGGACTACACAAGTAGACGCGGTAATGAGGTCTGGACGATTTTATGCCCCTAGGGAAGGCGAATCTGAAAAAAAGGAGGTCTTGAAGGAAGACGCAGAAAAGCTCATATCAATCATTAAGACCAACGAGTTTGAAGTAATAGAGCAGCTGAGGAAGATGCCAACACAAATATCCCTGCTAGATCTATTCATCAATTCAGAAAAGCACAAGAACGCACTGTTAAAGTAACTCAACGAAGTACATGTCCCTGAAACAATTAACGAGGTACAATTAGGGGACTTTGTGGGAGCAATCCTCCTAAAGGACCAATTAAGCTTCTCTGACGAGGACTTCCCCATGGAGGGAAGAGGGCACAACAAGGCCTTATATATCTCCGGGCAATGTAACGAGAAGAGAGTGGCACATGTATTAATCGACAATGGATCAGCCTTCAATATTTGCCCTTTGGCTACCCTAAGAAGTTTGGGAATTAATGAGGAAACGGTTAAGGCATCCAAAACGGCTGTGAGAGCTTTTGACGGAATAAGGAAGACCGTGGTAGGCGAGATTGAGCTTGACGTATTCATCGGCCCGATGAAATTCTCTATAAACTTCCAAGTAATGGATCTGCCCAGTGCATTCGGATTCTTGCTGGGAAGGCCTTGGATCCATACAGCAGGAGCCGTCCTTTCGAGCTTGCATCAAAAAGTACGCTTTGTAGTGGATGGGAAGGTGATTACCATACATGGAGAAGTCGACCTCCAGACATACCAGAACAGTGTCATTCCCTATATTGAACTCGAAGTGAAGACAGAAGCAAGCTATCATTCCCTAGAACTGGTAGCAACAGTTCATACCCCGGCAGGAACAAGGTTGAGAACCCCCTACATTTCAGAAGCCAATCTTTTACCAGCCAAGATGCTACTGGCATATGGGTTTGACCCTAGAAAAGGCTTGGGTAAAAACAGTCAAGGGATAAATGCCCCCCTGTAGTTAAAAGCTAACCCGCATAGAATGGGTTTGGGGTACCAGAAATATCACATGGATGAATCTGTCCCAAAGGCAACAGGCCGAGGCCGAGGTAAAATCTTGGGACGCCTAGGAGGCCGAAACAGCCCGAATAACTCGTTCATCGGTTCTCCAACTTGGAAAGGCAGGTTTCGAATGTTCAATAATCCTTTAAACACCTACTTCAACCAGAACTCCAAATGGTTCTCCGAAGAAGATGTCACTTCACCAATAGAACCAGATCTAACGAATCCTTTTTTAGAAGACAACTCTGTGAATGCCATCATAGGGTGGCTAAGTGATGAAGCCACTTCCTCTGAGTAACGAGACTCTTCCCTTGTCTTTAAATACTGCATTTAGAACTTTTTGCATTTTGACGCATTTTCTTTCCTTATTGTACGTATAGGGAAACGCCTTTGGATCTCCGGCCGTTGGTCCAAATAGCACATCTTGTAATGCGGCCCATTTTGCATTCAATAAAACCATGCATATTTTGTTAAGGACATATGGGACCACGAATCAGCCCAATGATGATACTAGTCTTCTGCACAGAAGCTTGAGGCATGATTTGCCGTATAACTCCTGATTTCCAAAGTGATTTCCTTGGGGCCCGGATATCCAATGACATGAGGATTAGTCCCGTTTATACCTGTACCTATTTCGAAAACTCTTTCGAAAAGACTTTCCATGATTATGCATGTCATTCTTATGGAGTACGAACTAACCATACTCATGACATTTCAGGCATATCATCTCAAACATGCATACCAGGTTGTTACGAGATTCTGATTTCTCCAGTAACCATTCTTATAGCATTGAGGAAGATGAAGACGAGGGTTACGCGTCCATCCACAGAGATTAGAATGCCTTTGAGGAATCGACGCCTCCTACTTCAGAAGAACCAATCATTATTAATCTGGGAGACTCCGTGGATATCAAAGAGGTCAAGATCGGTGGGCATTTATCCCGAAATGAAAGGCTAGAGTTCACATAATTATTAAAAGAATATCAAGACATTTTTGCATGGTTTTACGCTGATATGCCGGGCCTAGATCCTAAGATCGTGGAGCATGCCTTACCCACAGATCCTAATATCAAACCTGTCAAGCAAGACAGCAGGCGGATGAAGGTTGATTTGGAAGACAAAATCAAGGAAGAAGTCATGAAACTTCTTAGAGTAGGCTTTATTGAAGCTATCCCATACTCAGACTAGATTGCAAATATAGTCCCTGTCATGAAGAAGGATGGTAGAGTTCGGATCTGCGTGGATTACCGAGATTTGAATAGAGCAAGCCCAAAAGATGATTTTCCACTCCCTCACATTGATGTATTGGTAGATAGTACGGCGGGTTATGAATTGTTCTTGTTTATGGATGGATTCTCCGGATACAACCAAATCTTCATGAAACAAGAAGACAAACCGAAGACTACTTTTACCACACCCTGGGGGAACTTTTGCTACAAAGTCATGCCCTTTGGATTAAAAAACGCCGGGGCTACCTATCAAAAGGCCATGATCACATTATTTCATGATATGATCCACAAAGAAATTGAAGTATATGTCGATGACATGATCGCCAAATCCAAGAAAAGGCAGGATCACATACAAGTGTTAAGAAAATTATTTGAGCGTCTGCGCAAATATAAGTTGAAGTTGAACCCTAACAAATGTGTGTTTGGGGCAAGATCTAGGAAACTTCTTGGATTCATAGTCAGTAACAGGGGCATTGAGATTGATCCTTCAAAGATTCAAGCTATCCACGATCTATCAACTCCCTCCACAGTAAAGGAAATGAGAAGCCTTCTGGGGAGACTGAACTATATTACCAGATTTATCAATCAACTGTCTGATGTGGCTAAGCCAATCTTCAGATTGCTTAAGAAAGGCGCGAAAGTAACATGGGATGCTGAATGCAGCAGGGCATTCCAAATGATCAAAAACTATCTGATCACACCGCCGGTACTTGTCCCACCGATTCCTGATCACTCATTGACCTTATATCTGACTATACACCAGGAATCCCTGGGAGCCTTAATTGCCCAAACAAGCCCGATGGATGGTAAAGAAAGGGCCATCTATTACTTGAGTAAGAAATTCACGCCATCCGAAGTAAAGTATGTACCAGTCGAAAGGGCCTGTATAGCAGCAGTGTGGGTACTTCGTAGACTGAGGCAGTATACCCTACACCACCACATTCAGCTCATGACAGAGAACGGTCCTGTCAAATACCTCCTGGAGAAACCCGCTTTAATTGGGAAATTAGCAAAATGGCAAGTGATGCTGTCTGAATTTGACATCAAGTGTTCTCCACAGAAGTCAGTAAAAGGAAGAGCTATAGCTGACATGCTAGCAGAAAACCCGTCAAGCAGTGAGCCTTCTGAAGTAACAAGCACAGAAGGTCAAATTCTCAACTTAGCGGAAGACAAGTGGGTCATGTGTTTCGATGGTGCTGTTAATCTATCAGAAGCAGGCACTGGGGCAGTACTGATATCCCATGATGATCAACATTACCCTGTAGCGGCAAAAATAACTTTCCCTTGCACCAACAACATCTCAGAATATGAGGCGTGCATTTTAGGCCTACGATTGGCCATTTCCATGAAGATACCTAGGTTGCAAGTTTTTGGAGATTCCATGCTCATCAATTTACAGACACAAGGAGAGTGGAAGACGAAAGATGCAAAGCTCATCCCTTATCACGAAAACCTTGAAGAATTGATACTTAAGTTCGAAGAAGTATCATTCGAGTACCTATCAAGGTCTCACAATCAATTTGCAGATGCGTTAGCCACCCTAACCTCGATGTTGTAAACAACTGGAGGGTTAGATATAGAACCCCTAAGGATCGGCTTAGTTGAAAAGCCAGCTTATTGTATGCTAATCGAAGAAGAATTTGATGGAGATCATGGTATTATGACATCAAGAATTACCTCTCAAAAGGGGAATTCCCTGAAGGATGCCAGCCAGGAGACCGGAGATATATAGCCAAGATGGCCAGTAAGTTCTTCCTCAATGGACAAATTCTGTACAAAAGGTCATTTGACTCTACTCTGTTAAGATGTGTAGATGACAAAGAAGCAAATATTCTCATGAAAGAAATCCATGAAGGTATGTGTGGGCCTCACATGAACGGCCACCTCCTCGCCAGGAAGATCATGCGGCTTGGCTATTTTTGGATGACCATCGAATCAGACTACTGTCAGCACGTCCGGTCATGCCACCAATGCCAAATATATGGTGATAAGATCAATGCACCCCCAAACGAACTACACCAAATGTCTGAAGTTTGGCCTTTCTCTATGTGAGGCATGACATGATAGGGTCTATTAATCATGTGGCTTCAAACGGTCATCGCTTCATCCTGGTAGCGATTGATTATTTCACAAAATGGGTAGAAGCCAGTTCTTACAAGAATGTCACTGCAAGAAATGTGGCAAAATTCGTCAAAAGAGACATCATATCCCGGTATGGTACCCCTCAAGCGATCCTCACAGATAATGGGTCCAACCTGAACAACAAGATTGTCAATGATCTACTATATCACTTTGGCATTCGACATCTGAATTCATCCCCCTACTGCCCACAGATGAATGGGGCAGTGGAAGCAGCCAACAAAAACATCAAAAGAATCTTGGCTAAAACAGCAGAAAACTACAGGGATTGGAATGAAAGGCTACCCTTTGCCTTAATGGCTTACCGAACATCAATCAGGACTTCCACAGGGGCAACTCCCTACAGTCTGGTGTATGGGACGGAAGCAGTCCTACCCGTGGAAGTTAAGATCCCCTATTTGAGAATCTTGTCAGAGGGTAAACTCTCTGAGCCAGAGTATTCCAAGCACAGATACGAACAGTTGAATTTAATAGACGAGAAGCGTCTTAAAGCCATTTGTCATGGACAAACTTACCAAAAAAAGGGTAGCCAGGACATTTAACCGAAAGGTCAAAACCAGAAATTTCGAAGTAAATGACTTGGTAATTAGGAAGACTCTGCCGAGTAATATCCATCTGGGGGGTAAATTCACCCCAAATTACGAAGGCCCTTACATTATCAAGAAGGTTCTCACTAGAGGAGCATTGATTCTTGTAAACTCCGAAGGAGAAGAACTGGGGCACCCTGTAAACTCAGATGCTGTGAAGAAGTATTACCCTTGAAATAAAATCAGATTTCGATTGTATGACTCATCCCGGATTAAGCCGAGTCATCATAATAGTCATTACATAAGCATATCACGCATCCATGCATACATTAGCATGTGTTCAATATTGCAAGACCCAAGGAAACAAGGTCCTCGATGGAAAATACCAGGAATGTCTGATGAAGACAGCAGACAGCAAGACGAAGAGCAGGAAACTTCAAAGAATGGCACAGAGGCACGCTCCAAAATGAATGAAGCCATTTAGCAGGATTCATTGCCCCAATCAGGCAAAGACATCATCGCCATAGGTTGAAATGGCCGTCTACTATAATCTACATATTGGCGTTCATATTGGAATGCATGATCAAGAGGACTTACTGTCATGGTAGTCAGGTGCACGTCCTTTCTTTTCAAAAGACCGAGAATTTCAAAAAAAAATTAGAACACTTAACCATCTTGTATTGTTAAGAAAAATGCAGATTTTCACAGACCTATCCACTTCCATTGGAGTGCATGATCAAGGGTAAGGTGTATCGTTCTAATTTTCTGAAAGAGCATACACTGACATATTCCTTTTATGTTTTTCAGGAATCCCTAGCCGCGCTGGGCAAGTAAATATTCCTTTCCCAATCTTTTAGGTTTTTAAGACTGTCAGAATCCTTATTGCTAGAATCTGAAGGCTTTTTGGAATCTAGCATACATTCAAAGCTCATGTCTATAAAGATGCAGAATTTTCACAGTCATGTCATTAGCATTCATGTTTAGATCTGGAGGTTATCTGAACATGATTGAAATATACATTGTGCATCATAAACCCCCTTTGAGGGTAAGTTTTGGAGAAAGCGAAATGAACTCTTCCAACAAGAGTTGTTCAAAACTGTTTAAAAGGACGTTTCCTCATACAAGAGGCAAGCCTGGTCCAAACACGTCCTATACACACTTAAGAGATGAGTGTAGTGGTAAGGATAGCGAGACCTTGACCTACGGACGTAAGGGTTATTCGCAGTGATTACATGGATTGAGACGACGAAGGCATTCGTTTCTCTATCATAAACACTACATGTGACCATTGATAACCCTTTGAACGACGGTTTCATTCTTTACCCCTGTCAAGAACCACCCCACAGTGGGGCAAACTGGAGGTACGTCCAGCGGTATCAGGACGTAAATAGTTAGAAGTTCTCTTGCTCAGACTTGCATCAATCTTCGTGTGTTGCTTGTCATTTTAACTCCTATGGTAATTCAAATGCTTTAGGATGACGAAAAGCATTCGTTTCTCTATCCTATACACTTTTACCCTTTGCACAGCCCAGTTGAGCCTGTACGTTCGTTTCACAAACCCGTTGGTGATCATTGCATATTCCGAGATAGAAACGACGTCGCTTCAAGAGCAGAGGAGTTCAAAACACAGGATTTGTGAAAAATTCTTAGATTAATGTTTGAGTGCTGAGATTCAAGTTGTACATCTAGCACATTCATTTGAAAATTCTGATCCCGAAAAGAAAAGAAAAGATGGGATTTCAAAAAAAAAGAGAAAAACCCGATCCTGGGCATCAAGAAAAAGCAAAATGCCCGGTAAAAGCAAGGCCAATGCCCATCCAAATACTTGTACACTTGTGGATCATGTGTTTAATCTTATAACTGCCAAAAGATGGCACGATACCTTTGTATAGGTCACTAGTAGGATCTGGTTGTAGAAGAAAATTCCAAGGGAGCTAGACTGCGAAAGATGCTCCCAAATCATGTCACACTCAGATGACGAAAGTGTAGACAAGATGTTGACGTCGTCTCAACAAGAAAGAGATATTCTCTAAAGACAAATGTGCGCTTCGAAAACTGACAATGTTCTTCAAAGACTATCAATGCACTTCAAAGACTGAAGACGCTATTTGAACCAGAAGGGGCAAGATGGCGGCGGACTTGCAGTGATCACCAATGTTAAACCCTTCGCGTATTCTAAGCCAAAAACAAGCCTTTTTTTGGTCCCCAAACTTACCTACGTTACAACCCTAAAAAGCCTTTTCTGATTGAGGCACTTGGATTGACATAGGGTTTAATGTCTAAGCTTAGCTCGAAGAAGCTCGAGCAAGATTATTTCTTTCTCATTTTGCAGGTTTCTTGACTTGTAAACCTGGAGCAGACATTGAAAACTTCTCTTCAATAGCCTTGACTTGCTTGCAAGTCTCCCTTTGAAAACCGTTGACCAAGCCCAACATTACGGTCCCTTGAAAGTCCTCCTGATCGATCAAGGTGTATTCACTACGAATGATCCTGAACCCTAGGCACAAGTTTGATAGGAAATTCAAGTGCATTCTTGGTAAAAGACCATTATCTCAAAACGGTGAGAAGTCATCTTTGATAAGAATACTCCATTGGACATTTTAACCAAACTCTTTTGGTAATTTCAGATTGTTTGATTCAAACTTTCCTCACAAGGAATTTTTTATCACTTCCATATGTTGCAAGGTGTTTTGGATAACCTCCAGCATCGTAATGCATTCATTGAAATTTTTCATGACTATAATATAAGTCATAAAGTGCTGTCAGTTTGACATTAGATATCACTTAAAGACCATTGATGTGCCTTTGGTAAGAAAATTTTCAGATTGAAGCTTCTGCAAGATTCTTGATAACTTCGGCTCCTAAAATAGCTTGTATCACTCTTGGTGAGAAACGATTCACATGTCTAAACTTCTACAGAATTCCTGGCAAGCCTAGATCTCAGAAGAACACAACCTCTCTTGGTAAGAAAGAGTTTACATGTTAAAGCTTCTGTAGGACCCCTGGTATCCCCAGATCTCAGAATGCTACTTCATTTGTAAAGAATAACTTTCAAGTTTAAGTTTCTGCAGAATTCCGGGTAATCCCAGATCTCAGAAGAACACAACTTCTCTTGGTAAGAAAGAGTTTACATGTTCAAGCTTCTGTAGGATCCCTGGTATCCCCAGACCTCAGAATGTTACTTTTTTTGTGAAGAATATATTTCAAGTTTAAACTTCTGCAGGACTCGTGATAGCCCCAAGTCCCAGAATAACACATTTCTCTAAGAATGAGAGTTTATATGCCTGAGCTTCTGACAGATTCTTGGTAACCTCAGATTCTAGAAGGATGCCTTGCTTTGTGAAGAAGAGCTTTCAAGTTTATTTTCCTGTAAGATCCCTGGTAATTCCATATCTCAGGAAAAGACATTCTTATGAACGATTTTGTAGGATTGAGCTTTCTGCAGGATACATGGAGTGCCCAGATCCCAGAATGTCACCTCCAATGTCAAAAGGACAATCTCCGAAATCATCCCTCTGTGAGATTTCAAATTTGTAGGTTTGAGCTTTCTGCAGGATACCTGGAGTACCCAGATCCCAGAATGTCACCTCCAATGTCAAAAGGACAATGTTTGAAATTATCTCCCTGTGTGAGATTCCAGTGTTACAGGTTTAAGCTTTCTGCAGGATACCTGGAGTACCCAGATCCCAGA
The DNA here is from genome assembly GCA_021437785.1 of Rhodomyrtus psidioides. Taxonomy (NCBI): domain Eukaryota; kingdom Viridiplantae; phylum Streptophyta; class Magnoliopsida; order Myrtales; family Myrtaceae; genus Rhodomyrtus; species Rhodomyrtus psidioides. The sequence continues at coordinate 1,390,605 of JAILYB010000015.1, read as the reverse complement.
ATGCCACCTCACATGTCAAAAGGACAATCTTCGAAATCATCCCTCTGTGAGATTTCAAATTTACAGGTTTAAGCTTTCTGCAGGATACTTGGAGTCCCCAGATCCCAGAATGTCACCTTCAATGTCAAAAAGGACAATCTTCGAAATCATCCCTCTGTGAGATTTCAAATTTACAGGTTTGAGCTTTCTGCAGGATACCTGGTGTCCCCAGATCCCAGAATGTCACCTTCAATGTCGAAAGGACAACATTCAAGATAGTCTTTCTACGAGATCTCAGGTAGCCCCTAGATCCTAGGAGAATTTTATCAAAGTTTTTGCAGGTTTAAGTTTTCTACAGGATACTTGGAATCCCCAAATCCCAGAATAACGCCTCGCGTGTCGAAATGACAATTTTCAGAATCAGCTTTCTGTGAGGTTCTAGGTAACCCCTAAACCAAGAATAGCTCTTGTGGTTAAGCCTCAAGGTTAGGCACGCCTCACTTGTATGAATCCTAGTTAATTCCTTAGAATATAGGATCAAAACGTTCGATAATCCCTAAGAGACTGGGTGCGTCATCCATAGGTTCCTAGCATAGAGGAATCCTATTCTCGGCCTGATCCCCCTGAAGGATCAAAATGTTCGACAATCCCTAAGAGACTGAGTGCGTCATCCATAGGTTCCTAACAAAAAGGAGTCATATTCATGGTCCGATCCACCATACGGATCAAAACTTCCGACAATCCCTAAGAGATTGGGTGCGTCATCCATAGATTCCTAGCATAAAGGAGTCCTATTCATGGTCTGATCCACCATACGGATCAAAATCCCTGACAATCCCTAAGAGGCTGGGTGCGTCATTCACAGGTTCCTGTCAAATATAGGAATCCCATTCTGGTACGGCCTACCATATAGGCTAGAGTTTAACCGCCCTAGGATACTCAAAAGACAAGTTCCTAGGTATTCACTTGAACCCGCCATACACCGCGCATGCCGCACGAGCATCAGGCAGGCGATAAACAGGTAAAAAGCAGGTGGGTCTCTCTACTTTCTCTCTCACATCAGCAAAAGAATAAGGAGCAAAGCGTTCACTAACGGGACGAGAAAGATTGATTGTCGAGATTCGTTTTTCTTTCCCCCAGTCTAGTCGGCCCAGACTCATGTGTCACCTATCTTTGAGAGAAACCTCTCACGAGATACCTCTCAAAGAGGGCAGCTGTTGACACCTGATTTTTGACCAAGTCTTTTCCAGTTTTATTTTTGAAAAATCACAAAAAAATCATAAAAAGTTAAAAAAACAATTAAAATATCAACTTTGGTGGCCTTGGCCAAGCCCAAGGAACCATTCTTGACCAAAAAATAATTTTTCATATTTTTCACATTTTTTAATATTTTTAGAAAATAGGAAAATATTTGAAAAATCAACAAAAATAGCATTTGAGGTCACAAAAATATAAAAAAATAGCCAATATTTTTCTTTTTAATCTCTGGCATTTTTTACCTCACAAAGAATCCAAAATCAGATTCAATTATGGGTGTTCCTTTGTAACCCATACTATTGAATTTGAGAAAACAAATATCAATTGAGTCTTTTAATTTGCAATTTTGTCATTTTCTAGGTTCTTGACATCCATTCTAACTGTCCCTTATTGCAATTTAGCCCAATTGATTGTACAAATTGCTCAATTGCACGAATTTGGCAAAATTGCACACTAAAATTGCATTTTTAGCCCTTGAAATTGAGCATAATTGAAATTACTTTCAATTCAAGGGCTATCATTGCAAATTAAACATACTGCCCAATGGGTTTCACCATTTTGAATCGATTGGCACGGGTAATTCGACCCAATTTGATCATTTGAACCTTCAATTGCATAATTCCCTAATTTGCAATTAAAAGGAAATTTGGGGTTTTTGTTGAAATTGATATGACCTTTTGGGCAAAATCACATTTTTGGATAGAATTCATGCCCTAGATTCGATTATGAAGTTCAATTGCAAAAATCTCCTGTTAATTTGCATTTAATTTGGAAAATTGCAAGTCGGGACCGGTTCGGACCGGTCTGACCGCCGGTTGGACCGGTCGAACCGGTCCGCTACAGTGTCGTCGTCTTCCTCAGGCACTTGCGTGAATGAACAGTAAATAGTCGAACTTTGACGGGGAAATTGACGGACCAATCGAAGCCAATTGAAGACGCAATGGTGGGCGTTTAGTTCCTTAGGCCACTCCCCGTCGATTGGAGCCAGAATGATGATCAATGACCGCCGGAGCAGGGACCAATCGGTCGGTCAAGCTGCGAACCTGCGAAAGTCAACATTTACCCAAACGCAGACCAAATTCATCCTAAATTCACGCAGAATGAGACCCGCCGTAGGAGCAAACAGAATCGGACGAGATGCCCATCGCCCCCGACGCCAATTGGACCTAAAATCATGTGATGGCACGTGCCATTGGAGTTAGTTGGCCATTCCCCGTTCGGCGCCAAAATTTCAAAGAAGGATATAAGCCAACAGACCTTCGCGAAGCAAGAGATTGGTGGATTCAGTTCGAGGGGAAGAAACTGAATCAAGAGAGAGAAATAACGAGAGAGAGAGAATTCGCCTTCCCTCGCGGTGGTCGAAGGCTTGAGCTCGGATTTGCATAGCGCTGGTTGGGCCTTCTGAGGCTAAACCGAAGCTCCACGAGGTCGTCAAGAGGTCGCCCAAACTCCCAGGAGTCGATCGCCGTCGACCGCGCACGTTGAAACCACGGGAATAGGTGAGTTCGACCTTCAAGCTTTCTTACTGAGCATCAATGGCGGAAAACGATTTCGGTCTTGATTCTTTGATTTAGTGTGTGCATTTTGTTCCCCAAGCATTATTGACCATATTCGCATTTTAGTTTTGCATCGATTTTTCCTGAGCACCTTGAATCGAGTCTTCAAACGTAGCTTCCATAGCCGACCACTGTTCATCCTCCCCCAGCCAAATCTGGGTCGTGCGGGCTCAATCGGAGTCCGAGGTAAGCTTTCTGCACCTCCTACCATCTCAATTTATGGATGAATTGATGATTGAGCTTCCATGGCCGTATTCGGCAATTCGCACGATGTTCCCGATTCTGTGAATAGGATGCTTTAATTCTCAGATATGTTAAGCTAGAGATGATTGTGAGTCGATTTCCGTTGGTCTCACGTGATTTCATCGAGATCTCACCGTACGATCGTCGCCGGAGAAGCATAGCCGTTCGTCCAGTTGTAGGCGCGAGGTTGAAGACGATGCGCACGTGGCAAGGTCAACGAGTCAATGGTTTAGTTGGCAACACGCAATTGGTCCACGTGGCGTCGAGTCAGCATGGCCGTTGGGTCTGTTATTCGAATAAAAAAATCGGACGGTTCAGATAAATCGAACCTAAATTCTAGTGACCGTCCGATTGGTAAATAGGATTATCCGAAAATGTTTTAAATCAGAAAATCAAAAAAATGGGATGAAACGGTGCCGTTTAGTTTAGTTGTAGTGCGGCGTCATTTAGGTTAGTATGAATGGACGGCCCAGATCTAGTCTCAGGTTTTAATCGTGGCCGTAGGTTAAAGTAGTCAGATCAGACAGCCTGGCCGAGTCTTCATTCAATCTGAACCGTAGATTTTAGTAATCTGATTCGGCAGTCGTGGATTAGCCACGCGGTTCAGTAGGAGCCGTCGGATCAAGTTTAGATAAATCTAAAAATTTTAAAAAAAAAAAGGGCAGATACGGCGTCGTTTAGATGATCGGGTCTCGCGGGTTGGGGTCTGGGTCGAGTCCCGACCCAAGTGGGTCGGGTCGACCCGGTCCGAATAATTTTTTTAAATAAAAAATAAAAAAAAATTCTGAAAATGATTTTAAAAAGAAAAATAATAAAAAAATGCTAGAAAATTCCAAAAAATTCCAAAAAAATGTGAAAAAATTGTGGAAAAATCCTTGACACTCCAGAAACCCCCCAAAAATCGAGGGTTGACCACAGACAACTGGTCAACCCTATTTTTGGGGTTTCTTATCCGTTCTTCCGAGACTTGATGATAGTACCCTTTAGGGGTAAGTCGCCTCTGCTGTGTATGCAAGATAAGATCGATAAATGCCAAGGTAAGAATTAGGGTCGGGTAAGCGACCAATTCTTAGGTTTGGGTTTTTCGAGTCCCGCCTCCTTTATCAAAAAAGACGATTTTGCCCTTCAATAGGAAAATCGTCTTTCTTGTCTCAATCGAGTTCTGAAAATTGCTTAAAGTTAGGGTTTGGGTCAAGTGGACGACCAACCCCAATATTTGGGATTTTCAGTTCTCATCTTTGTCTAAAATAACGACTTTACCCCTCTGAGGATAAAATCACTTTTTCCAGAAAAATCCTAGAAACTTCCGAAAAATTGGAAATGGATTGGATTGATGACCAATCTTATTTCCCCTGTCTTTTGACTTCCCAATTCATCTAAAAATGACAGGTTTACCCTTTCAAGGTAAATTTTTCCCGAATTGTTCAAAATTATTATTCTGCCCCTCATGGGCGAATCATGTCCAAATCACTCTTAATCCTTGATTTATATTTCTCTAGGCTAATAGGGCCTCATTAGGGATGCCATGCTGCTTTCATGTGTTTTATCCGTATGTACTGGATCCTTAATTTGCGCACTTATTTCTATTAATTGTGATTGATAGGGTAGTAATTCTCATCTGTATGAACTCCTAGATTTAGGATCTGTACCCCACTCGTCTGTATGAAATCCTAGGATCAGATAAACCATTCAGCTTAGGTACCGAAAGGGCGTCAACTCTGACAGTTGACGTAACTAAGTCCCCAAACCCACTTCTATGGTTTCCGCAGAATCGAATAGACCACTCCCAACTATTCGATAGGGTTTCCGATCATACCCTCCACGAAATAATTAGTGGTGACTCCTTGGCATGTACACTCATCACATGTCACTAGACCACACTGAAGGTTGACCGCGTATATCCAGCAGTTGCGATTTGGGTAATGGGCCTTGAGAGAGGCCCGTGTCCGATCATACAACATCGGACGGCCCATTAGCCATCCGCCGAGGGAGGGTCGCGACAGTCTCGAACTAACGGGCGGCTTTTGCAAACACTACGCGTATCGACTCTGTGATTCTCATCACACTGAGGATAACTCAAGTTATGTCAGCTTTGGTTGTCATGTAATTGCGAGGGTTCATCGCTAGTTCCGATGGCTTTGATCGTCAAAGTTCGATTTAGGAAAATTTGCAAATTATACATTGGTTAAGCGGCTTCACCCACAATCCAATCGTATAACGCTAGCATTGTATTCCTTAATCATTATCTGATCTGCCTCATTGGCTCTAAATGTTCCCTCGACAATCCTTATGGTCAAAGCGTCACTTCCTTTTTCGAGTTTCCTAGGTCCACGTACCTTGTTATGCGTTAGCCTTTCTCTTTCTGGTCAGCTTACTCGAATTGATCAGGTCCGAGCGAGACAAAACTGAAATACATTGTAAGGTACATTCACATTCAACAGCCTCAAAATGACAGGAAATTCAGAATGTCACAACTGAAATCTCACATAGAGATGATTCTGAAGATTGTCTTTTTAACATTGAAGGTAACATTCTGGGATCTAGAGACTCCAGGTATCCTGCAGAAAGCTCAAACCTATAAAACTGAAATCTCACACATAGAGATGATTCTGAAAATTGTCCTTTTGAGATTGAAGGTGACATTTTGGGATCTGGGGACTCCAGGTATCCTGCAGAAAGCTCAAACCTGTAAAACTGAAATCTCACATAGAGATGATTTTGAAGATTGTCTTTTTGACATTGAAGGTGACATTCTGGGATCTGGGGACTCTAAGTATCCTGCAGAAAGCTCAAACCTATAAAACTGAAATCTCACACATAGAGATGATTCTGAATATTGTCATTTTGACATTGGAGGTGACATTCTGGGATCTGGGAACTCCAGGCATCCTGCAGAAAGCTCAAACCTATAAAACTGAAATCTCACACATAGAGATGATTCTAAATATTGTCCTTTTGACATTGGAGGTAACATTCTGGGATCTGGGAACTCCAGGCATCCTGCAGAAAGCTCAAACCTACAACAACTTTGATAAGATTTTTTCTGAGATATGGGGTTACCAGGGATCCTGCAGAAAAATAAGCTTGAAAGCTCTTCTTCACAGAGCAAGGCATCCTTCTGGAATCTAGGGTTATCATGAGTCATGTAGAAGTTTGAACCAAGAAAGATAACTTTCTGGGATCACGAGTCCAAGAGAGGTTGTGTTCTTCTGAGATCTGAGATAGTCTGGAATCCTGTAGAAGCTTAAACAAGCATTACCAAGAAATATGCCCTTCTGGGATCTAAAGTTGCAAGAAATCCAGCAGAAGCTCAAACTTGAAAGTTATTCTTCACAAAAGAAGTAGCATTCTGAGGTCTGGGGATACCAGGGGTCCTACAGAAGCTTGAACATGTAAACTCTTTCTTACCAAGAGAGGTTGTGTTCTTCTGAGATATAGGCTTGCCAGGAATTCTGCAGAAGTTTAGACATGTGAATCGTTTCTCACCAAGAGTGATACAAGCCATTTTAGGAGCCGAAGTCATCAAGAATCTTGCAGAAGCTCCAATCTGAACATTTTCTCACCAAGGGTACATCAATGGTCTTTAAGTGATATCTAATGTCAAACTGACAGCACTTTATGACTTATATTATATTCATGAGAAATTTCAATGAATGCATTACGATGCTGGAGGTTATCCAAAACAACTTGCAACATACGAATGTGGTAAAAAATTCCTTATGGGGAAAGTTTGAATCAAACAATCTGAAATTACCAAAAGAATTTGGTTAAAAACGTCCATTGGAGTATTCTCATCAAAAAATGACTTCTCACCGTTTTTGAGATAATGGTCTTTTATCAAGAATGCACTCGAATTTCCTATCAAACCTGTGCTTGGGGTTCAGGATCATTAGCTGTGAATATACCTCGATCGATCAGGAGGACTTCCAAGGGACCGTAATGTTGGGCTTGGTCAACGATTTTCAAAGGGGGACTTGCAAGCAAGTCAAGGCTATTGAAGAGAAGTCTTCACCGTCTGCTCCAGGTTTACAAGTCAAGAAACCTGCAAAATGAGAAAGAAATAATCTTGCTCGAACTTCTTCGAGCTAAGTTTAGACATAAAACCCTATGCCAATCCAAGTGCCTTAATCAGAAAAGGCTTTTCAGGGTTGTAACATAGGTAGGATTGGGGACCAAAAAAGGCTTATTTTTGGCTCAGAACACGCGAAGGGTTTAACATTGGTGGTCACTGCAGGTTTGTCGTCGATCTTGTCCCTTTTGGTTCAAAAAGCGTCTTCAGTCTTCGAAGTGCATTGATAGTCTTTGGAGAGTGTCGCTAGTCTTTTGAGGATACTCTTTGTGTTTGGAGAGCATTGCTGATCTTCGGAGAGCATCATCAGTCTTCGAGGAACACATTTATCTTTAGAGAATATCTCTTTCATGTTGAGACGGCGTCAACATCTTGTCTATGCTTTCATCATCTGAATGTGACATAATCTGGGAGTATCTTTCTCAGTCCAGCTCCCACGGGATTTTCTTATACAACCAGCTCTTCACTAGTGATCTATACAAAGGTATCATACCATCTTTTGGCATTTACAAGATCAAATACATGATTCACAAGTGTACAAGTATTTGAATGGGCATTGGCCTTGCTTTTACTAGGCACTTTGCTTTTTCTTGATGCCTAGGATTGGATTTTTCTCTCTTTTTTCTTTTTGTTGAAATCTCATCTTTTCCTTTCTTTTGGGAATCAGAATTTTCAAATGAGTGTGCTAGATGTACAACTTGAATCTCAGCACTCAAACATTAATCTAGGAATTTTTTATAAATCCTATATTTTGCACTCTTCCGCTCTTGAAGTGACGTCGCTTCCATCTTGGAATATGCAATGATCACCAACAGGTTTGTAAAGCGAACGTATGGGCTCAACTAGGTCGTGCAAAGGGTAAAAGTGTGTAGGATAGAGAAACGAATGCTTTTCGTCATTTTAAAGCACTTGAACTACCATAGAAGTTAAAATGACAAGCAACACACGAAGATTGATGCAAGTCTGAGCAAGAGAACTTCTAACCATTTACCTTCTGATACCGCTGGACGTACCTCCAGTTTGCCCCAATGTGGGGTGGTTCTTGACAGGGGTAAAGAATGAAACCGTCGTCCAAATGGTTATCAATGGTCACCTGTAGTGTTTATGATAGAGAAATGAACGCTTTCGTCGTCCCAATCTATGTAATCACTGCGAATAACCCCTACTTCCGTAGGTCAAGGTCTCGTTGTCCTTACCACTCCACTCATCTCTCAAGTTTGTATAGGACGTGTTTGGATCAAGTTTGTCTCTTGTCTAAGGGAACATCCTTTTGAACAATTTAAACAACCCTAATTGGAAAAGTTCATTTCGCTTTCTCCAAAACTTACCCTCCAAGGGCATTTATGATGCACAATGCATATTTCAATCATGTTCAAATAACCTCCAAATTTAAACATGAATGCCAATGACATGATTGTGAGAATTCTGCGTCTTTTTAGACATGAGAATTGAATGCATGCTAGATTCCAAGGAGCCTTCAAATTCTAGTAATAAGCATTCTGGAAGTTTTAAAACCTAAGGGATAGGGAAATGAGTACCTACCTGCCCAACGTGGCTAGGGATCCCTGAAAATATAAAATGAATATATTAGTGTATGCTCTCGAATTTCATAAAATTAGAACGATACACCTTACCCTTGATCATGCACTCCATTGGAGGTGTATAAAAAGTCTGCATGATACTTAACAACACAAGATGGTTAAGTGTTCTAAAATTTCTTGAAATTCTCAGTCTTTGGAGAAAAAGGGCATGTACCTGGCCACCATGACAGGTCTCCTCGATCATGCATTCCAATCTGAACGCCAATATGTAGATTACAGAAAATGACCATTTCGACCTGTGGCGATGATCCCCTCGTCTGATTGGGGGCAATGAATCCCGCTCGATGGCTTCATTCATCTATGGAACGTGCTCCATGCCATTCTTCGAAGTTCCTTATTCAAGGAAAAATGAATTCTTATCAAAATGTATGTTAAAACATGCAGTGTGGAAGCGATACTTTTTACCCTCCACTCGATCTTATAGCCAAAGGTCATTTCTTGAATGCTTGACTTCCGAAGCTGTTATCTTCCAATGATCATTTCGCCTTGAATTTGAGTCGGCGAGTTCTTTCCCTCTAAGTCTTTTTGAGTGCCATTAATTTTCTGTTGAAATTAGGGCAAATTCATATTAGGAGAAAGATCATTGAAGATCAAATTAGAACGACACAAAGTTACCCTTCACTGAAGTTTGTATCTTGAGGTTTGACTATGATGTGAACGACTCTTCCATCACGTTCATTGATCTTGCTGGAAATGAAATGCCACTCTTTCATCCAATCGCGTAGATGATTTGCTTGCCCCACTTAGGCGTGACTTGTCATGGCTAGGTAATGCTTGCTCCAACTAAATGGCTCTGTTCATTTTTGCATTTTCATGCAATGCCCTGTCCAATTTGGGATATCTCTTATTTGGATATTCACTTTGCTTTTCACATTTTGAAGTGTCATCCTTCCAATGCTTGAGAAAATCATTTGCTTCATGTATCTTGTCACTTGTGACCATCCTTGTGATGTTTTCTTCTTTATTGGACCCATGATAATGTCCTAACGGCGTATTCTTTGAGGTATTGCATTTCCGTTGATCAAGGAAATTGTCTCTTTCAGCTATTTTGTCCTAGTAGGGCATGTCTTGATGCTTGTCGTCTTTGAGCATGATAACTTGCTCCATATGTTGTTGACACCTATTTTTGACCATCTATTATTGTGATTTTTATTTTTAAAATAAATTAAAAATATCAAAAAAGGTCATAAAATCACAACATCAACTTTGGAAGCCTTAGCCTAGCCTCAGGAACCAATTTTGAACAAAAAATATTTTTCATAATTTTTAATAAATTTTCGAATTTATTTAATTATTAAAAATACACAAAAAAATCAGAAAAATACCATTCGTGGTCAGAAAAATACACACAAATATTCAATAATTTTGTTTTAATTTCCTCTTCAAGTGTGTCACTTTAAATCTTGAAAATTCAGCTCGGGTCACTATGTTTTTTCACAAACATAAACCCGAACTGAGCCTAAAAAATCCTTTTTGAGTCTTTTAGTTTTCGATTCTCACTTTTTATAAGCTATGACATTAGATTCTAAAGTCTTAAAGTGCAATTAGATCAATATGCCCTCCAATTTGATCAATTTTAAATAAAAGGGCTTAATTGCATAATTTTCTTTCAATTTAGTCCCCGATTTCGCAAATTGTGAAATTAAATTTTATGCGGGCATACCCATTCAAATTAAACACCTCTCCCCTGTATTTTTCATCATGCTGAATCCATTGGTGGCCTCAATTAAGACTAATTTGGTCGTTTGGATCGTCAATTAAGCAAAAATCAATTTCGGATCCTACGGGTAATTTGGGGTTTTCACTAAATTTCAATCAATTGATTCACGAAAATACCCATATTTGATAGAAAATATGTCAATGAGTTTGATTTTGCCATCAATTTCATGAAAAGATGTCGATTTGGGACTCAATTGGGCGAGAAGAATCGAACCGGGCCGGTCGGGTCAGACCCGACCCGACCCGATCCGACCGGGTCTGCAACTTAGTTGCAGACCCACATGGCCATGGTGCACCGAGCAGGGAAAAACAAGGGAAGATGGAGGCACACTTTTGAGGAAAGTGAGGGATGTCGAGCATCGTGGGGGACAAAAGCATGGTCCATGGACGGAAGTAGGGCGGCCACCGAGGAAAAGGCCGGTCGGCCATGAAAGAAAAAGGAAGAGGGGGCTCGGTTTTGAGAGAGCTCGGGTGAGAGAGGCAGAGAGGAGTCCGAGCGAAAACGGGAACGAAGTCGACGATCCCCGACCTCCAAGGCGACACACCAACCATCACTGAAGCTCCGGCCACCGTCGACAAGCCACGAACAGGTCGGTAATTCTCCCCTGAGCTTCATTTTTAGAATGCACGCCAACTGTTCGACGAAATGCCTAAATGAGCATTGTACTTTTGGAGTCTCGGCCGACCCATCCCGACCCCTATTTGTCGCGATTCTGGCTTTGAACCTTCATGATAATCTTCTCTAAGCCTGGCTTGATGTTTATTTTGCATCGAAAATGGCCGAGAATGATGGTCGGAGCTTCGCCATGCTCGGAACGAGCCGAGGGCTCACACCGGCGAGATCGGTGGCCGCCGATCAGCAAAGGACCTCAGGTAAGTCCCTAAACCTTACCTTGATGCTGCTCGATTGAATCGAATCAAGCTTTGAACGTGAAAAATTCTCTACAAGTTTTCGCCAGAACCGGCACTGTGCGGGTCCGGTTTGCTATTTTTTCGGTCGTTTTCTGGTCTTGTCTTGGTCGTATGTTAATCAGGGAAGGTTAAGGAGTGGAATGGCGAAGAAGCGAGCAAAAAAATATGAAGTTTTGGTTCGGATCGCGCTCTTCCGGCGAGGATTTCGGCGAACTCGCCGGAATAATCACTGTTCCGGCGAGTCGCCGGTCATCTTCTCTGGCGGGCTGCGAGTCCGTTGACTAGTCAACGGTTGACGTGGCATGCCACGTAGGCAACCACGTCAGCGTGGTGGGGCCGGTTCTTAATAAAAATAAAACGCCCAGATCGGACGGTCGTGGCTTCGCCTCGTGTCGCGATCTGGGATTTTTGGAAAATTAAAAAGATTTTCAGAAATAATAAATGATTTTCGAAAATAATAAAAAAAAGTTCTGATCCTACTGATGATACTATGCCAAGTGGCACTCTGAGGATCGTCCGACCTAGTCCAAGATCGTACGTACCAGAGGAGGCCACGTGGCACGTTTTGATCCATGGATGAGAGGCTAATTTTTAGAAATTATAAAAAAAAAAATCGTTTCTGATCGGATGGTCAGTTTTACGCCACGCGGTTCATTTTGGACCGTCCGATTAAGGGTTTTCAGAAATAGTTAAAGAAAAGGATTAAAAAAATAAAAAAAAAATTGTTAAAAAAATAGAAAAATGTTTAAAAATACAAAACGGTGTCGTTTTAGATCGGTTTTCGACCCGTATGGTCGGGTCGGGTGCCCGAGAGGCGTGGGCCGGGTCCAACCCGGCCCGAAAAAAATTGCAGAAAATAATAAAAAATTCAAAAATTCAATAAAAAAAAGGAAAATCATAAAAAAAAATTCAAAAAAAATTCGAAAAATTCAGAAAAATTCTAAAAAATTCCGAAAAATAGGAAATGGCCATATTCAATTGGCTATGACCTGTTTTGGGTCTTTCGACCCCCGGTCCTTCTAGAAATGACGGTTTTGCCCTTCCGGCAAACCGTCTTCTAAAAACAATTCTAAAAAAATCCAAGAAAATATCAAAAAATAGGAAATGGCCACAATCAATTGGCCAAGGCTCACTCCGGGTGTTTTGAACCCCGACCCTTCTTTAAAATGACGATTTCGCCCTTTGGCGAATCGTCTTCCAAAATTAAAGAAAAATCAAGAAATTCCAAAAAATTCTCATGAATGGGAAATGGCAACAATCAACTGGCCATGGAATATTTTGGGTAATTCGGTATCCAAATCTTCCAAAAATTGACGATTTTGCCCTTCGGGCTAATCGCATCCAAATCTTCCCATTTTACCCCCGATCCTAAATCACACATTCCCTAAGCCCTTCTGGCTATACTAGGAAGCCATTGATTTGAATTGATGTGCATCGATGTAATTTATTTATGCAGTTGATTGCGCTTCTATTAAAATTGATTATGATTGATAGGAATAGTCTTCCAATCTGCATGAAACCCTGAATCCGACCTACCTCACCCAAAATTGCACCTGCATGAAATCTTAATTAAAAAAAATCACTCGCGTTAGGTACCGAAAGGGCGTTGGTAATGACACCAGCGTAACCAAATCCCCGAACCCAAAATCTCCGGTTCCGCAGAACTGATCGATCTCTCCCAATCGGTCAGTAAGGTTTCCAGTCTACCCTCCAAGAAAGACCGGTGGCGACTCCAAATGCGTGCACAAGTTGCACATGCCACCACGACCACACTAAAGGTCTAAAGCGATCGACTGTTATCGTCGAATCTCTCAAAAAATACTCCCGTCGCGATTTGGTATGGGCCTGGGAGGGCCCGCGCCGATCCATTCCCACGATCCGCACACCAGTACTGGGGAAAGGCCCACGATCGGTAATCCATTAGCACGTCCGTTTCGGACGGGTCGCGACAGCTGGCGACTCCACTAGGGACGTGTTCTAGAACCTATGGTTCTAGACCCCAAGTGGACTTAGGCCGTAATTAAAATGTTGAGTGATTTTTCTAACCCTGCAGGCGCTCTTGAAGGTGAGGTAAGTCCGCTTACAATAGGTGTTAAATGTTTTTGCAGATTGGAGTGATAAAGGGGGGTAGTCTGTGATTAACATTGTTTTATGCAAGTTGGGCGTAGGAATGAATGATTGTGTGGATGTTTTATATTGAAGCGATGATTATTAAATAAGATGCATGTTTATCACTTTAGCACGACACCGAAGACACACACAACCGCGCCTACAACCCCGGGCGCCCCTATAGGAAAAAAATAGAAAGAATTGAAAATGGAATCTCCGTGAAGAAAAACACAGGGTAATCCATTTTTAATTCCTCTCATTTTGAACTATGGATCCAGCCCCAATGCAACGATAGTTGTGCAATGGAATCTGCTCTTTCTAGAACTCGAGATGGGAACCTTGGCCTTAGGTACTAAACCCAATCTTTTGATTTTTAGAGTCAATCCTCACTTGTCTCATGCGCATGTATTGTGGATGGTTTTTTTTTATGATCGAGGTATCCGGGCCCGCTTCGCGGGCTCGAATATTCCTCGATGGGGACTGGCCCAACAACCCACCAGTCGGGGCCCCCCACTTAAGTCAGCGGAACGCGGTCAGGAGATTCGAATCCTCAACCTTTCATGAGAGGAAGAAGGGCACGGTCTCAACCAACTACGCCATGCGCGGGTGGGTATGTATTGTGGATGGTTGGTATACCTAAAAACCAAAAATTCATTAAGCGCCACTTATGGTAAGGTCCTGCCATTTCTATTTAAATTCACTTGCAGCCTTTCATTTTGCACAACATGCTGCATTCATCAAGTCCGAGGGTTGAGTCCAATTCCATTTTAGAGTATGGATAGAGTAGAGATGATCTCTCCAAGTCGGTCCCACATCCCGGACGTATTCAAGTATGAGCGACGTGTCATCCGCCATCGGACTGTCGGGACATTCAACGGAGTTTACCCTTTTCGAGCTGTCCAAGGAATGATCCAGTAACCATACCGGAAGTTGAAGGACAGGCGATAACAACAAATCCTAGACACCTGCCGGATGTTATCAAAAGGGCATCTGATGAAAACGAAGACCCGAAATAGCCGGACCGAAGACACCAAGCGTCGTCCATCGAAGACCCGACTTGGGGCATCTCTTTAGGTTCTTAAGGGCCACGTTCCAATCGTCCCTTTTCTTTTATCAGGATCCATCGAGTCTGTAAGGAGCACCCGCCTGTGGGTCTCCCATCTATCTTCTGCACCTCGATTTCTAATTCTTGTCTAAGTGTCTTGGCATTGGAACGCGACACTAGAATTTCTCTCAACCATTCGGATTTTTCGGTTCAATTGCATGTCTTACCCAGATGAAAGTTTCGTTAGAACTCATACTTGGCATGTTTAACCCAAGTACGAGAATTTAACCTTCATTTCATGGTGCACCGGACATGGAATTGAACTGGTCTATAGCATGCATCATTGGTAATCCTTGGTAATTAACTAAAGTCGTCCATGTTTCCTGAATTCGAGAGGAGACCTGATGTCCAAATTACCTTCGGTAAATAATTTCAATTTGGATGTCCTATCTCTCACCGAATTTAGGACACAATGGAATTGCATTTTTATCTTCTTGGACATTCCACAGATTTTCTGATAATTTGCCAAAAGTGATAACTAGGGATTACACTCCTTCTAATTGTATGTTTTCCTCTTAAATAAACATTGATGAGGAACTTTTCACACGAGATTAAAGCTTGTGTAAAAGTACTTATCTTCGTTAATCACAAGAAAGCATAAAATTGAAAGGGGTTTACGCTTTCTTTTTCGAATTCTTCCTTCTGATTCTGTCTTTTCATTTGCAGGTGAAAAACAGACAGAAAAGGGGAATATATTTGTGGATAAAATGTGATGATTTTCTGTCATCCAATCATGAACAAGATAAAGCCAAAATGCACTTGTTTGACTTATCAATGTTGAAACTCAGCTCGCCTAAGTTGAGAGCGGCCGGGTATGCGAAGGTATTAACCATACGGAGATTAAGGCACACACATGGGAGCTTTCATTCATTATTGCTCAATCAGGGGACTTCAAAAGTAGATTAATACAGATCAGCGAGGTGGAAAATTAAAGCCGAAGTGAGTCCTAATGAGCATCACAAAGGAACCCAGTTGCCCCTCCATATTACTGATGCGTTGTCTATACTCACCACTCCGCTTATCATGGTCCCCAAGCTGCAGAAGAAGGCGTTTGCATTCAGCCTTAACCTCGGTAACCCGGGCCTCATAGTCTTCGACAACTATTTCCAGGTCCCGAACTAATCCATTCCCGCGAGCTATGTCCGCCGTTATGGTGTCAAGCCGTCCTTCCTGCCACTCGCTCTGAAGTCTCAACAGGACATTGTGGCGGTCGTGCTCGTAGGTGGTCAGGGTTAGGGCCAAATGCTCCACCAGGTTTTTCCTCTCGCGAAGCAACGTCGAGACCCGCTCGTTGGCAAACTCGACGGCCCTTTTGTGACTATCAGCCAGATAGTTGGTCAACACCAAGTGGTTAGACCGATCTTCATAACGAACCCGCAAAGCACCACCCACGAGAACCTCTCGGTGAACAGCACGGTAGGCCTTCAAGGAGTTTGTGAAGAGGGTTGGGAAAATTCTGTATTCCCTCCCCAGCATAGTGCCCTCGGTGATGGTGGTGTCTATGTCCACGAGCAAAGCGCGGATTTCAGTCTCAGTTTCTGGGTGATCGGCTATATGAGCATAGCCTCGACCGAGGAGGTTATAGAGTTTTTCCCATTGAGCCAAAACTTCAGCTGAGAAAGTGTGATTGGGAGAAGAGGCCATTTTTGTTGGGATCGTTTGAGAGGGAGAGGCGCGTAGTAGAGCGATTAGAAGATGGAAGCTGACTATGCGAGAACAATAATCTCCCAAGCATTAACGCCTCATTCTATAGCATCCCGAGGGTGGAGAAAAGTAGCAGCAATAATGCTCGTGGAGCCAGGGCGATTAAGCAAAGTAGAGGTCACTCTTCCCGTGAATTGTCAGACCCGTCTTGATCCGCGATTTCAGGCCTAATGATTTCACCATTATCAAGATGGACTAAGGGGTCGAGCGCAACTATCGAAGAAGTCGCGGTAGGGTTTGACAGTCTCGTCATGATGAAAAGCTGAACGAGGGGTGAGCATAGTTCAGTCTTTTGGAAACATAGTGGGGGACAAGTTCGGCTATCGAGGAAAGAAAAGCGATCCGGGATCCCTCCACAATGGAAAAGGAAGGAAGACGACAAAGCGAGAAATTCAAAATCTCTGGGGGAGCGCTCGCCTGGTGATCGTCTTCCATCCTCGAAGAGCGTCTCCTGAACATACAAAGTCACTCAAAAGAAAGTTTAGAGAGAGTGAACATACGAGTGGATAAAAATCGAGCAACCTCTTCTTAATCAAGTATGTTTAGTAGTCATAGTCATTTGTTGAAGATGACCGGCCCAAGTGTCCTAAATAATGTGCAACTGGGAGACCTCGGAGTCTTTGGGATCGAGCCAGATACCAAAACCATACAACCCAACCCTGCCGGCAACGAGGTCCAGGATCACGGCAGCGACGACGATAGTGGTGGTGGCAACGACAGTAGCAGCGACAACAATGGTAGCAGCGATGTCCCACCTCAGGGAAGAAGACGTCGCCAGCCTTGTACTGAGAAGGAAATACACGTGCTCGAAGTCGCCTTCAATAAGTGTCGTTACCTAGACATGAGACGAAGAAAGAAATTGGCCCGGAAGTTGGGGATAGAGCTGTCGCGACCCGTCCGAAAGCGGACGCGGCTAATGGATTACCGATCGCGGGTCTTGGATCAGCGCGAGCCCTCCCAGGCCCAAACCAAATCGCGGCGGGAGTATTTTTTGAGGGGATTCAACGATAAGAGTCGATCGCTTTCGACCTTCAGTGTGGTCGTGGTGACATGTGCAAATTATGCATGCATTTGGAGTCGCCACCGATCTTTCTTGGAGGGAAGACCGGAAACCTTACTGACCGATTGGGAGAGGTCGATCAGTTCTGCGGAACCAGAGATTTTAGGTTCGGGGACTTGGTTACATCGGTGTCATTACCAACGCCATTTCGGTACCTAACGCGAGTGATTTTCCTAGCTAAGAGTTCATGCATGTGCAATTTTAGGTGAGGTAGGCTTGATTCAGGGTTTCATGCAGATTGGAAGACTGTTCCTATCAATCACAATCAAGTTAAATGAAAGCGCAATCAAGGGCATAAATAAATCACATCAATGTACATTAATTCAGATCAAAGGCTTCCTAGTATAGCCATGAAAGCTTAGGAAGTGTGTGATTTCGGGTCGGGGTAAAATGGGAAGATTTGGAGGCGATTAGCCCGAAGGGCAAAATCGTCAATTTTTGGAAGACTTGGATACCGAATTACCCAAAATAATCCATGGCCAGTTGGATGTGACCATTTCCCATTTTTGAGATTTTTGTTTTGGAATTTCTTGATTTTTCTTCAATTTTTGGAAGACGATTCGCGCAAAGGGCGAGATTGTCATTTTTAAGAAGGGTCAGGGTTCAAAACACCCGGAGTGAGCCTTGGCCAGTTGATTGTGGCCATTTCCTATTTTTGGGGATTTTTCTGGATTTTTTTTTTTAGAATTTTTTTATTTGATTTTTTATTTTCTAAAAATAAATCCCAACTGACGGTCCCTAACTCGCCACGTGGCGTCTTGGTGACAATCGAATCATTTTAATTTTTGTAAAATTCGAAATTCATTAATTTTTTTTATTCTGAAAATCACCGGATCACGACACGTGGCTCATCTGCAGCCGACCGAACAAGCTTTTTTTTTTATTTTTTTTATAGGACGCAACGCAATGAAAATTATAATAAAAATAAAGAAGATATTAAGTCATTACACAACATAAACATAAGCAAAGGAGATGGGATCCGGTGAATTTTACGACGTCGGAATCCGTCGGTGTTCGTGCAAATAGGTGTGGGGGGTATAAACCACCAGCAGGAGGCTCGGCCTTCCGATTCTGGGGTAGCACAATATAATTTATAGAAAATAAATGAATAATATGCCTTAGACACCAATAGGAGGCTTGACCTTCCGATTCTGGGTCCGATAGTCAAAATACAGAAAACGTGCACTTTTATTGGATGCAGTACAATGCAAATTAATTATATGATGCATGAAATACTATGACATAAAGTAAAAACACAGAAAATATTTAGACACCAACAGGAGGCTTGGCCTTCTGATTCTGGGTCTAATGGATGAAATGTAGAAAGTGCACACTTTTATTAGATGCAATACAATATAAATAAAATCTATAACAATATTTTAGGAAAATAACTCTAATGTATGAATCGGGTACGCAAAATATACCTGATTGGACATCGGTCTTCAATCGTCCAGCCCCAGTGTGCGACCGTCTCCGTGCGCGTCACCTTGCACACAAAAAAAAATTAGCTAGATCTGACGGTTCAATCGGCCGGAAACTCAAGAAACGTTGGCGGGTGAACGTCTTTTTTTTTAAATTATCCTTGAGAGAGCTAGCGATTCCCTTTTTTTTGTGTCGTGCCCCCTCTAAGAATTTTCTCAGCGTATGTCCTCTCCCCACCTCAAAACTCTTGTCATCCTTTTATAGCCAAAAACACCTTCCAATAAATTGAATTATAAAATAGCACTAACAATAGCACTCACAATTTATAATACAAAAATGTTATTTAAAAATAGCACTAACAATTATAAATGCTATCTAAAAATAACACTCACAATTTATAATACAAAAATGCTATTTAAAAATAACACTAACAATAGCACTCACAATTTATGATACAAAAATGATATTTAAAAATAACACTAACAATAGCACTCACAATTTATAATACAAAAGTGTTATTTAAAAATAGCACTAACAATTATAAATGCTATCTAAAAATAACACTCACAATTTATAATACAAAAATGCTATTTAAAAATAACACTAACAATAGCACTCACAATTTATAATACAAAAATGCTATTTAAAAATAGCACTAACAAATGTGTTAAAAATGATAATAACAATTATTATTATTACAAGAGTTAAAGAGGTTACCAAACAGTAAAAATACGTATAACGTATAAATACGTAGAGCAGACGTGTACATCGTATATGCACGTTCAAGTGACCAAAAAAAAGAAATAAAATTAAATCTCATTTAATAGGTATGCCCGAGTGAATTTTAAGATCCGTGAAATCGGGGACTAATTGAAAGAAAGATGTGCAATTAAGCCCTTTTGGTTAAAATTGATCAAATTGGAGGGCAAATTGACCTAATTGCACTTCAAGACTTTAGAATCCAATGTCATAGCTTACAAAAGTGAGAATTTAAAATTAAAAAACTCGAAAAGGAAATTTTTGTTTTTGTTTTTTTTTTTTTTTGCTCGGTTCGGGTTTATGTTTGTGAAAGAACCCCATGAATCGAGCCAAATTTCCCTGATAAAAAGTGAAAATATTAAAGAGGGAATTAAAATAAAATTTCTGAATATTTTTGTGTAATTTTCTGACCACGGATGGTATTTTTTCTGATTTTTTGGGTATTTTAATAATTAAATAAATTCCAAAAATATTAAAAATTTTAAAAAATATTTTTTGTTCAAAATTGGTTCCTAAGGCTAGGTTAAGGCTTCCAAAGTTGATTTTGTGATTTTATGACTTTTTTTACTATTTTTAATTAATTTTAAAGAATAAAAATCACAATGATAGATGGTCAAAAATCAGGTGTCAACAGCTGCCCCTCTTTGAGAGTGAGCTGAATGACACCTGAATCTTAACCGACTCGACTGGGGAAAAGAAATGCTATGACATCGGACCCTTAAGTCTTTTGATGAATGCTCAAATTAATCACCGGTTTACTCTTGCAATTCGAACATGGGCCGGAGTGAGAGAGGCTTACCTGAAGCTCACCTGTCAGATGCTGCCGGTTGTGATGACTTTCAAGAAGATACCTAGGACTCGTTCAGAATATCTTAGGGAGATTAAGTTCTGACCTGTTGTTGACACATAATTTTGATTAACCTTGTTTACTTTATTCTTCGAAAATCTATAAAAAATAATAATAAAAAAATAAAAAAATAAAAATCTTTAAATTTTTGCTTTATATTTTATATTCTATTTAAAAAAATAGCAGATATATGAAAAATCATAAAAAAAAATCCCCTAATTTATACTGTCTCGCAAAGCAATCGGCGCGTCTGTTAATCCCAATATAATGAATGATTTCCGCGGGTTGCCTAAGGGATATCGGGCTATTCGAGGATTCAAAGTTTGACCGATGCTTTCCTGTCTAGTGACTTGGGTCTTCGACATTTTTGCCGGTGCTTTTGGATGCCGTGATAATGACCTCGTGCGAGAGAGGTCAGGTGGTGACACTCCAACAACGGCTTTGGTCTGATAAAAAAAGGGAGAGGAAGGCTAAAAGCATGAGGGGGGGACTTCTGCCAGCGACTCCATCCCACCATGGGCGGCCAAAAACTCAAGACCATCCCTTCCATGCCGTGACAGCCATCACCACAACCCACTCTGGCGTCGGTCTGAAAGGATTAACGCGGTTTGCGCCGCTGTGCCCAGTCGCTATAAGATCCCAGCCATCGCCGTTTTGTCCAGTCACCCCCACCATAAGAAGACATGATCAGCGGCAGGTATCGTGGAGCGATGAGAAGGGCAGCCACCGCCATCTTCAACCGCATCTTTGCAGCCGCCGCCTTCTTCACCACCGTTCTTCGCAGCCGTCGCCATCTTCAACCGCGTCTTTGCAGCCGCCGCCTTCTTCATCAACTTCTTCGTAGCCGTCGCCATCTTCAACCGCGTCTTTGCAGCCGCCGCCTTCTTCATCAACTTCTTCGCAGCCGTCGCCATCTTCAACCGCATCTTTGCAGCCGCCGCCTTCTTCACCAGCGTTCTTCGCAGCCGTCGCCATCTTCAACCGCATCTTTGCAGCCGCCGCCTTCTTCATCAACTTCTTCGCAGCCGTCGCCATCTTCAACCGCGTCTTTGCAACCGCCGCCTTCTTCATCAACTTCTTCGCAGCCGTCGCCATCTTCATCCGCGTCTTTGCAGCCGCCGCCTTCTTCACCAGCATTCTTTGCAGCCGCCGCCTTCTTCATCAGCTCCTTCGCAGCCCGCTTCGCCGGCTTGGCTGACTCCAGCCTCCTCGTCGGTTTGGCTCTCGCAGCAGGAGCCGCCTCCTTCGGCTTCTTGGCAATCTCCTCTGTCTTCTTCGGAGGCTTGGACGAGGGTGTGGCGTTCTCTTTCTTGCCCGCCTCGGAGAACTAGTACGAGGCGTTCATCTGGGTCAGCTTCCCCTGGAGCGCTAAGATCGCCACCATGTCATCTGGAGACCCAAACTCGCCATTGGATCCGTGAAGAAGACGATGTGTGAAGAAGGTGAGGAATAGTGAATGCATGTTACTTTTCCTTGATTGTCCGTGTGGAGGATTTGTGTAGAATAAAAAAAATCAAAGAAAAGAAAGCCAAAGAAGAATAAAGAATGAATTGTGGGTTATATTTGCGCGGATACGTTTCTGTGGATGGGTTTTGGGTTTTAGGTTAGTGTGCTGGCTTAGTTTGATATTTGGGTTTTAGGTTTTAGAGTATAATGGGACCTTTATAAAAATCATTCAAAAAAATAGAGGATTAAGTTAAAAATATATACATATAATAATAATAATAATAATAAATTCTAAAAAAATTCGGAAAATTCAGAAAAATTCTAAAAAATTCCAAAAAAATGGGAAATTGCCACAAACAACTGGCCATGGGGTATTTTGGGTAATTCGGTATCCAAATCTTCCAAAAATTGATGATTTTGCCCTTCGGGCTAATCGCCTCCAAGTCTTCCCATTTTACCCCGGTCCGAAATCACACATTTCCTAAGCTCTGATGGCTATACTAGGAAGCCATTGATTTGAATCGATGCGTATCGATGTGTTTTATTTATGTACTTGATTGCGCTTTCATTTAAATTGATTGTGGTTGATAGGAACAGTCTTCCAATTTGCATGAAACTCGGAATCGAGCCTACCTCATCTAAAATTACGTCTGCATGAACTCTTAGCCAGGAAAATCACTCGCGTTAGGTACCGAAAGGGCGTTGGTAATGACACCGACGTAACCAAGTCCCCGAACCCAAAATCTCTGGTTCCGCAGAACTGACCGACCTCTCCCAATCGGTCAGTAAGGTTTCCGGTGTACCCTCCAAGAAAGACCGGTGGCGACTCCAAATGCATGCAAAATTTGCACATGCCACCACGACCACACTGAAGGTCGAAAGTGATCGACTCTTATCGTCGAATCCTTTAAAAAAGAAAAATACTCCCGCCGTGATTTGGTATGGGCCTGGGAGGGCTCGCGCCGATCCAAGATCCGTGATCGGTAATCCATTAGCCGCGTCCGCTTCCGGACGGGTCGCGACAGCTGGCGACTCCGCTGGGGACTTTGTTCTAGAACCTATCGTTCTAGACCTCAAGAGGACTTAGGCCGTAATTAAAATGCTGAGTGATTTTTCTAACCATGCAGGCGCTCTTGAAGGTGAGGTAAGTCCGCTTACGATAGGTGTTATATGTTTTTGCAGATTGGAGAAACAAGGGGTGTAGTCCGTGATTAACATTGTCTTATGCAGGTTGGGCGTATGAATGTATGTTGTGTGGATGATTTGAAGTGCTGATTGATAAACTGTTGTGCGTGACTTGCATTGTGATGATCACGACACGTGGACACACACAACCGCGCCTAAAACTCCGGGCGCCGCCTTTAGGAACACAATAGAAGGAATTGAAAATGGAACCTCCGTGAGGAAAAACACGGGGTAATCCACTTTTCAATTCCGCTCACTTCGAACTATGGATCGAGTCCCAATGCAACGGCTGTGCAATGGAATCGGCTCTTTCTAGAACTCGAGGTGGGAACCTTAACCTTAGGTGCCAAACCCTCTGATTTTTAGAAGTTTACCATCACCTGTTTCATGCGCATGTCTCTGGGCGGTTGGTACACCTAAAACCGCACAATAAGTCGACGAGTTGGGTTGGTAAGACTCTCTATCCCCCCCAAATCTATCACTGTTCATATAGATATAGGCATTTCATTTATTGCATTCTGGTGATTAGATTAAATGCCATTTCGAGGATAGATATGTGCGTTTGTCCCTAACGTCCTTGATAGAAGACGAGGAGGGTGATATCCCACGACGAACACCGAGTGTGCGATAAGGAGCATACTATGGACATTATTGAGGTATCATCCAATGAAGATGACGAGTTGGGGCAAGTGATCTTGAAGGCACAGATCAAAACTGGGGCATCCTTAAACGTAAAAAATAGGTAATAGAGAGAAATCTTTTCCTGGATAAGTCTGAGGCTACTCTTTCATCTGATCATGAGCGAGTTATAAAATCAAGACATATTTGCTCGACTTATTGATATTATGGTTCGGCTCACCCAAGTTGAAGATGTTCGAATGCTCGAAGAAAGGAACCGTGTAGAAGTTAAAACACACACACGAGAACTTTCATTTATTTTGCTCGGCGGAGGATTTTCAGAAGCAGGTCATACAATTCGGGGTGGAAAAGTAAAGCCAAAGTGAGCCCTAATTAACGACACAAAGGAGCCCAACTGACCCTCCACGTTATTAATGCTCTGCTCATACTCCCAACTCCGCATGTCATGGTCGGCAAGCCTGAGGAGAAGACTTCTGCATTCTCCCTTAACTTCGGCGACCTTGGCCTCGTGTTCTTCGGTGACTATTTCCAGGTCCCGAACCAG
The DNA here is from genome assembly GCA_021437785.1 of Rhodomyrtus psidioides. Lineage (NCBI taxonomy): Eukaryota > Viridiplantae > Streptophyta > Magnoliopsida > Myrtales > Myrtaceae > Rhodomyrtus > Rhodomyrtus psidioides. The sequence continues at coordinate 1,366,449 of JAILYB010000015.1, read as the reverse complement.
TCCATTCCCGCGAGCTATGTCCGCGGTTATCTTGTCGAGCCGTTCTTCCTGCCAGTCGCTCTGAAGCCTCAACAGGACATTGCGGCGGTCATGCTCGCCGGTGGTAAGGGATATGGCCAATTGATCCACCAGATTTCTCCTCTCGCGAAGCAACGTCGCGACCCGCTCATTAGCAAACTCGACGGCCTTTTTGTAACTATCAACCAGATAGTTGGTCAGCACCAAATGATCAGATCGATCTTCGTAGCGGGCTCGCAAGACACGAGTCACGAGAACTTCTCGGTGAGCAGCACGATAAGCCTCTAGAAAGTTTGCAAAGAGGGCTGGGAATGTTTTATACTCCTTCTCCAACTCAGTACCCTCGATGGAAGTAGTGTCTGTAGCCGCGAATAGAACGCGGATCTCAGCCTCGATCTCCGGATGATCGGCTATATAAGCATAGCCCCGACCCAAGAGATTATAGAGTTTTTCCCATCGGGCCGGGACTGCGATTGAAAAGACGCAAGCATGGAAAGAGTCAGAGGAAGAAGCAGAAGATGAAGCCATTTCTCGTTGGAAGATGGAGGGGAAGACGAGTGCGATGGAATGAATGAAAGTGAAAGTTGGGCAAAGGAGAGCACTAACCTTCTCCCCGTTTCATAGTGGCTCAAAGGTGGAGAAAAGTTACAGCAATAATGCTTGTGGAGCCGGGGTAATCAAGTAAAGCAGAGGCCGCTCCTCCCGTGAATCACGAGACCCGCCTCGATCCGCGATTTCAGGCCTGTCGGACAAAAGTTGTAAATAAAGAAATCGTCGGTTTCATCATATTAAGTCTGAGCGGGAGACGCGCGTAGTTACGCTTTCTTGAAAACGAAGTGGGAGACAGACATAGACATCGAGAAATGAAATCGATTCGGCGCCCTTCCATGTTGAAAAGAGAAAAGAGGACGACAAAGCAGGAAACACGGAATCTTGGGAGGGACACTCACTTGATGATCTTCGTCCATATTTAAAGAACATTCCCTGGGCAGGTAGAATCACTCAAAAGAAAGTTTGGAGAGAGTAAGCATACCAGAGAAATTACAGAACCCAGAATAAGTAAAGAAAAAAAGATATCGAGCGACCTCTCCCTGATCCGATATGTTTGGGAGCTACCGTCAGTTGTTAGAAGGGATAGGCCCAAACATCTTAGATACCGTCCAATTCCAAGACCTCGAAGGTTATGGGATCCAACTCGATACCGAAGTCAGGGAATCCTGCCCTTTCGGCAGCAAAGCGCAGGAACCCGATGGTGACGACGGTGGTAAGAGGTGTTTCTCACGTTACGCCCCAGATCAAGTTCGAGAGCTTGAAGTGGCCTTCAGCGAGAACCCTCTCCCGAGCAGGGAACAAAGAGGGAAGCTAAGCCAGAAAGTGGGACTGAAACCCCAGAAGATTAAAGCTTGGTTTGAATATAGGCGAGTCAAATTGAGGGCCCGAAACAGACAACAAGAAATTGCCATTCTAAAGGAGGAAAACGAAAAGCTTCGAGTGGAGAACATAAGGTATAAAGAAGCTCTCGACACTATTCTTCGTCCTAACCGTGACGGTCCTATCGCCCTTGGTGAAATATCCCTAGACGAGTCATGTTCAGGGACCGATAACGCTCCTTCACCATCTCGCCCCCCTGCACAACTTTCGAGACAATCAGATCTTGTTCCCGACCGTGAAAGGATAAGCCGACGTTGGATGCCTGAAACTGAAGATAAATTTATTGACGCGGTTCGGCGGATAGGGATCGACGCGGCGCGTCCACGACAAATACTCAAGATCATGAATGTACCTGGGCTAGCTAAGACAAGCGTTAGGAACCGCCTTAGGTACCATAGGAAGTTGCTGAAAGAAGGCAAGGTAACACTAAAGCTGAAAAGGGCCGGTCTGAATGTGGACGACTGGTATGCCTACAACTGCGACACTTCTCCACTCGAACAGCAGCCGGTCACCAATGTTCTTCCCATTAGCGATCAACCTATTGCGTCCAGTACTCAGATACCTGCCCAACTCAAAGAACCTGGCGACTTCCTTGATGAAGACCTTCATCCACGGGTCGATCAGCTGAATCCCCCTTTGAGTCGTCTCAGTACCCTACAAGATTATTTGCCACAATCCCCGCGAATAGGAACTCCCCAATTTGAGTACCAGCCTGTCGTTAGTGCTCTTCCAGGGGCGAACCCAATGTTAGCAAGAGATACACGTATAAATTTGCAGGGCAATGATGAAGGTTCCAGCTCAAAGACCCCAGTCCCTCACAATGAAGGCGATGAAGGAAATCTGCCCCCAACAATTGTTGATACCCAACTTGAACATCAATGGCTCGAAGACCCGAGCAATTTCCTTGGCGATGAGTTCAATCTTTGGCTCGATCAATTTGGAGCCGGAGGGCCATCGCAGTGGTGACGCGAGGCCGGTGATCAAACGTCTGATGCAAGGCATGGCTACTCGATGAAAAATGCTTCGAGAAAAGGGGTTGAATACTCCTATTGCATATGTTGTTGATCGCACTGTAAGGTTCCCACGGGAACATCTTTCATTAATATCTAGAACTAATTGCGCGTGAGTGTCAACATCACCCTTTGAGCATCTTCAAGCCGAAGGCCGTGGATTAATCACTTAATCCGTGGAGCAAGTTCCATGAACCATAATTATCACCCGCTGAGCATAATGGGATCTACCCCTTCAACACGAAATACGTTTGGCCGCGAAGCCACCTATTTGGTAAAACGATGTATCGTTCCTAAACGATCTTCAATCGAATACCGAAGTAATGTATTCTTTCTTTTCCTTCTCAGATGATAAACATGGATAAATCACTCAATGAGTCATCCGTTCAAATAGCAGAACAGACGCTGCCCAGCTGGGGGCAGATGAACCATTGATGTTACAAACACTCCAAGCATGGATAGGCGGATTTGATAGAGGTTGTTCATATCAATACGCAACATCAGAATGGGATGAAAATCAAGAGTAAAGTTGTATCGTCCCAATTTGTCTTGAATTTGGGAATATGAATTAACACTTATTTTTTATCCTTGACAGGGGAATCGCCTTGGAGACGAATAAGTTTTTACATCCCACATACTACCTGTTAGGGTACATGAGGGTAGGATGTATCGTTTCGATTTTCGGAAAATTCGTGAACATACAATGATATGCTTCTTTTACATTTTCAGGGATCTCCAGCCACGGTGGACAGGTAGGTATCCCTTTCCCCCAATCCATTGAAGATGTTAAACCAAAAACACAGAGAGAAAAAGAAAAAGCTTTCAAAATCTGATGTCTAGAAAAGACATGAAATTCTAACTTCATTGGCATTCATGTTTTGAAACATGAGGTTGTCTGAACACGCATTGTGCACCATAAAATCCCCTTGACAGGTAAAATTTTTGGGAAAACGAAAGAGATTTTTCCAATCAAAAATTGTTCAAAACTCTCAAAAGGATGTTTCCTCAAAAGAGAGGCAAGCTCAAGTCAAAACACGTCCTATACACACTTAAGAGAGAAGTGGAGCGAATCAGACAGCAAAATTTGTACCTACGAAGGTAGGGACCATTCGCAGCAATTACATGGATTGGGACGACGGGGGCGTTCGTTTCATATTCCCAAATACTACAGGTGACCATTGATAACCCCTTTGAACGGAGGTTCTCATTATCAGCCCTGTCGAGAACCACCCCACATTGGGGCAAAATGGAGGTGAGTCCAGCAGCATCAGGAGAAAATGGTTAGAAATTTTCTTGCTCGGACTAACATTAATCTTTGTGTGTTGTTTATATGGTAATCCAAATGCCATAGGATGATGAGAAGCATTCATTTCTCTATCCCACACACCATATCCTTTGCATAGCCAAGTTGAGCCTACAAATTCATTTCATGAGCCCATTGATGATCATTGCACGTTTCAAGATGAAGGCATCAGGGATTACGAAGAGGATTCCCGGGCTGATATTTAAAGCATGTTTAGACTTTCAGACGTATGTCTAACATGATCCCATCGAATATGAGAAAAACGGGATTTCAAAAAAAATGATGATTAGAAAATCCCCAGCATCAAGAAAAAGCAAAGTGCCTAGTAAAAGCAAGGCCGATGCTCGTGCAAGCTGTTTGCTTGATCCCCAATGAAGCCTAGTTGGGAAGAGAGAAAAAACCCATAAAGGAGTCAGATCAAAAGGTCACTCCTCCAAATGATGTCAAGCGTGGAGGAAAGACGCAGAAAGAGTTGTCAACCTCTTAATACCACAAGAGACGCTCTCTAAAGAGTTTGTACACACCTCAAAAACGGTTGCACGTCTCAAAAATTGAAGATACATAATGGAAATGACAGGTGACAAGTTTGCAATGATCACCAAGGTCAATCCCCTCATAAATTCTGGGCCAAAAACAAGCTTTTTTTCGGTCACCAATCCTACCAACATCATAACCCTGAAACAGCCTTCTCTGACTAAGACACTTGGGTTAACATATAGCTTAGCTCGAAGAAGTACGAGCAAGACTCTTTCTTTTTCATTTTGCAGGGTTCTTGACTTGTAAACCCGGAGCAGATGGTGAAGACTTTCATTCAATGGCCTTGACTCCAAAGCGGGTCCCTGTCGCGACCCTCTCGAATTTCGCCATGGGCTCTCGAGGGCTAATGGGCCGTCCAGTCTGGTCGGACGCGGGCCTCTCCCAAGGCCCGTTACCCAAATCGCAACGGAGGTATGCGTAGTCGACCTTCAGTGTGGTCTAGTGATATGTGCTAAGTGTGCATGTCATGGAGTCGCCACCAATCATTTTTTGGAGGGTATGATTGGACCACCCTATTGAATAGTCGGGAGTTTCTATTCAATTCTGCGATAACCAGGGAAATGGGTTCGGGGACTTAGTTACGTCAACTATCAGAGTTGACGCCCTTTCGGTACCTAAGTTGACTGAGTTTTCTGACTTAAGATTTCATACAGATGAGTGGGGTACGAGTCCTAAATCTAGGAGTTCATGCAGATAGGAATGACTATCCTAGCAATCACAATCAATAATAAAGTGCACAAATCAATGAATTCAAATGTACAAATAAATCACATGGCATTCCTAATAAGGCCATATTGGCCTAGAGAAGCATCAATCAGGCTTAGGAATGATTTAGACATGATTTTGCCCATCAGGGGCAAAATCGTAATTTTGAGACAAAGGAGACAATTTGCCCAAAAAGGACAAAATCATCATTTCGGAATGAATCCGGAGTCAAAACAGGTTTGGTCACTCAATTGACCCATTTCCTATTTTTTTTGGCAATTTTCGTGATTTTTGGGAATTTTAGAAACCGATTTACCATTCGAAGGGTAAAATCGTCATTTTCTAAAATGGAAATGAAATGTGGAAATCTTAGACATAAGGTTTAACCACCCATCTGGCCCATCACCAAATTCTAAGCAATTTCCACAATTCATTAGAATATCAAAGACGATTTACCCTTTGAGGGGTGAAATCGCCATTTTGGATTAAATGGGAGAAAATCCCAAAAATGAAAACAAATCAATTTTTTGTCATTTTCAGCCTTGGACAATTTTTAGAATTTTTCTGCAATTTTTCTCAATTTTTTTGTTTTTCTTTAATTTTTCCATTTTTTTGACATTTTTGATTCATTAATATTTTTTTATATTTTCAGAAAATATTTTAACAAAAAGCATGTCTTTGACAATAGATAACACTCAACCAGATAAATAAGCTAACCACTAGACTGAAACAAATACATACAAATCAAGTCTATAAATGCAATATTTTAGAAAAATAATCCTGATATACGGATCGGGTACGTAAAACATACCGGATTGGACACCAGCTTTCAATCGCCCAGCCCCAGCCTGCGACCATCCCCATGCCCGTTACCTGTCGATCGCCATTAGAATGTCGATAGTCAATTTCACAAATTAAGACTAAAAAATAAAAAAAATAAAAAAATTTAAAAATGGACACTGTTCCGACACTGTTCATGTACTGTTCATGCACTGTTCATGCACTGTTCCGACACTGTTCATGCACTGTTCCGACACTGCTCGGACACGCTCCGACACGCCCGACACGTCCGGACACGCTCCGACACGCCTGACACGCTCCGACACGTCCGGACACGCTCCGACATGTCCGGACACGTTCCGACACGCCCGACACGTCCGGACACGCTCCGACACGTCCGGACACGTCCGGACACGTTCCGACACGTCCGAATACGCTCCGACGACAGGGTGGTGACCCGAGGCTGTTTTTGGGCTCCACCAGCGGCGCGTAGGCTCCATAAGCTCCGAGGGAGGAGGTAGGACTCCGGGGCTGTCGCCGGAGGCGATAGCGCGCTTTGGCGATGACGGATTTGGCCCGATCCGAAACAATCCCGAACCAAACTCCGAAACGGGTGGAGGCCGCGGGTCTTGGGTTATCCACGGCGGCTTTGAGGTACGACGGCTAGCGACGACGGCGGAAGGGTCGAAGGCGAAGGAAAATAGTGCATGAAGGTGAGGATTCCATTTTATTTTTAAGAAGAAGAAGAAGAAAAGAAGAAGAAGAAGCTACGGGAGAGGAAGAAGAGGAAGGAGGAGAAGAAGATGAAGTCGCGGGGGGAGAAGAAGCCAGCGACGGATGAGGGAAAAGGTGAGTGAATAATAATAAAAAATAAAATAATAATAAAATAATAATAAAATAAAATATTAAAAAGTAAGAATAATAATAAAATAATCAAAAGAAAAGACAAAATGATTAGTTTCCTTTTCCTTTTGAATGATGATGTTTTCACTCCTTTTCCTTTTAATCATTACTAATATTTTTGCCAGATTCAATTTTATGGTGATCAGAAAACACCTAAAATCAAACCTGAATTTTACTATTTATGAGGTTAGAAAATAGATAAAATAAAAATAAAAATACCGACTATTTTTATATATCTTTGTGACCTCAAATATTATTTTTCTTGATTTTCTTGATTTTCTTTTTCTTTTTTTCTTTTTTTCTTTTTTTTGTATTTTTCGAAATATATATAAAAAAATGAAAATTATGAAAATTATTTTTTTGGTCAAAATGGTTCATTTAGCTTGGCTAAGGTCACCAAAATTGATTTTTCAATTTTTTCAACTTTTTATGGATTTTCTATGAATTTTCAAAATAAAAATAATAATAAAATAAAAATAAAATAAAATAAAAAGTTGATCAAAATTTAGGTGTCAACAGCTGCCCCTCTTTGAGAGGAATCTCGTTAGAGGTTTCTCTCAAAGATAAGGTGACACCTGAGTCCTGATCGACTCGACTCGGGAAACTAAAGGAAAAGGAGTCATGACATCCAATTTTCATGCTTGTCCATGTATGCTCTTTCTTGAAGGGGGAAACATTTTGACATGAGAGAGTGAGATAATAGAGAGACATACCTGCCACTTACCTGTTCGATGTTTGTGCGATTTTCGCGGTGTTTGATGGATTCAAGAGAATTTCTAGGAACTCGTTACTAGAGTATCCTAGAGAGGTTAAGCTCTGACCCGTATGGTAGGTCAAACCATAATGGGATTCCTAACTGATAGGAATCTAAGGAAGACGCGTCCCATTTGAGATTTGCCAATGATTTTGATCCGTATGGTGGATTGGACCATTGAGTTGACCATTTAAGTGATTTTCACTATTGGATTAACCCTTCAGGCGGTTTCTACCTTTGATTGACCCTTCAGGCGGTTTCTACCATTGGTTGACCCTTCAGGCGGTTTCTACCTTGAGTTGACCCTTCAGGCGGTATCTACCTCGAGTTGACCCTTCAGGCGGTTTCTACCATGAGTTGACCCTTCAGGCGGTTTCTACCTTAAGTTGACCCTTCAGGCGGTATCTACCTTTATTTGACCCTTCAGGCGGTTTCTACCTTGTGTTGACCCTTCAGGCGGTATCTACCTTTGATTTGACCCTTCAGGCGGTATCTACCTTCATTTGACCCTTCAGGCGGTATCTACCTTTGTTTTGGTTTGAAAAGGGGTCTCATGACGAGGGTTCTCCACGTCCGATGAGACTGTTTGATATTTGAAAAGAGGTCCTAGGACGAGGGTTCTCCACGTCATGCCAGGACTGTTTGATATTTTTGAAAAAGGGATCCTAGGACGAGGGTTCTCCACGTCAAGCTAGGACTGCTTGATTTTTGAAAAGGGGTCTCATGACGAGGGTTCTCCACATCCGATGAGACCGCCTAAATTTTGAAATGGGATCACATCCTCACCCCTTCTTTTGAAAGATCCCGAAATTTGTCGGGAATTCAGTTTTGAAGCAGTGAAAGATTTTATTTTGACAAAACTTCAGTTGAGTCTGTTGAGACGACATTCTGGAAGCTGTGTTCTCCAGGTATCCTGTAGAAAGTTCAAACCTGCGTGCTCCACTCCACGGAGCAAATGCTTTTCTGGGATTTGGGGTTTCCAAGAATCCTGCAGAAGTTCGAGCCTGGAAGATTTTTCTTCACCAAGAAAACGTTAGTAATCTTTGGGAAGGCCACGGCTGTCCATTTGACAAAACCGTATGTTTTAAGTTTTAATCATGAAATGTGCATTTTGATGCTGGAGGTTATCCAAAGCATTCTTGCAATATGCAAATGTGATCACAAATCCCTTGGACGGAAAATCTGGATCAACAGTTTGAAAATTCCAAAAAGAGTTTGTTCAAAACATCAATTGGAATATTTCTCGACAATGAGGTCTTCTCACCTGTTTTGCGATAGTGGGTTTTTTTTTTTTTGTAGGGGATGCACTCAATTCCCTACTAACCTGTGCCTAGGTTTTAGGCTCATTCGCAGCGCATACATTTTGATCGGTCGGGAGGTCTTCCACGGGACCGTAATGTTGGGCTTGGTTCTTGATCTTCAAGGGGGACTCACTTTTGAGTCAAGGCCATTGAACAAAAATTTTCACCATCTGCTCCGGGTTTACAAGTCAAGAACCCTGCAAAATGAGAAAGAAATAATCTTGCTCGTACTTCTTCGAGCTAAGCTATATGTTAACCCAAGTGTCTTAGTCAGAGAAGACTGTTTCGGGGTTGTAACATTGGTAGGATTGGGGACCGAAACAGGCTTATTTTTGGCCCAGAATTCGTGACGGGTTTGACATTGGTGATCATTGCTGATTTGCCACCTGTCCTTTCTTTTCTGCATCTTTAGCCTTTGAGGCGCGCAACCTATCTCGCGATGTGCACCAGCTCTTTAAAGAGCGTCTCTTGTTGCATTCAGAGACTGACTCTTTCTATGTCTTTGTTCTGTGCTTGATAGCATTTGGGGAGCAGTCCTTTTGGATTTGGCTCCTTCAGGGATTTCCCCTTTTCCCATCCAGCTTCATTGCGGACCAATTAAACAACTAGCACGAGCATCGGCCTTGCTTTTACTAGGCACTTTGCTTTTTCTTGATGCCGGGGATTTTTCTCATTTTCATTTTTGAAATCCCCCTTTTTCTCATCTTCATGGGATCATGTTAGACATATAGTCTAAACATGCTTTAAATATCAGTCCGAGAATTCTCTTCGTAATCCCTGAGTCTTGAACTCTTCCATTTTTGAAGTGGTGCGACATCCGTCTTGGAATGATCACCAATGGGTTCATGAAATGAATTTGCAGGCTCAACTTGGCTGTGCAAATGATACAGTGTATGGGATAAAGAATGAATGCTTCTCGTCATCCTATGGCACTTGGATTACCATATAAACAACACACAAAGATTAATTAGTCCGAGCAAGAAAATTTCTAACCATTTTCTCCTGATGCCGCTGGACTTACTTCCATTTTGCCCCGGTGTGGGATGGTTCTTGACAGGGTTGAGAATGAAAACCGCCGTTCGAAGGGGTTGTCAATGGTCACCTGTAGTGTTTGGGGATAAGAAACGAATGCCTCCGTCGTCCCAACCCATGTAATCGCTGCGAATGGTCCATACTTCCGTAGGTCCAGATTTTACTATTTGATCCGCTCCACTTCTCTCTCAAGTGTGTATAGGACGTGTTTGGATTAGGCTTTGCCTCTCGTCTTTTGAGAAAACGTCCTTCTAGAAGTTTTGAACAATTTTTGATTGGAAAAATCTCTTTCTTTTTCTCCAAAAATTTACCCCTCAAGGGAATCTTACGATGCCCCATGCATGTTTTATTCATGTTCAAACAACCTCCTGTTTTAAATCATGAATATCGATGCATTGAAAAATCTCTATCCTTTGTAGGCATGATTATTGAAAGGATTCTGACATTTTTTTTTTATCTCCAGCTAACTGGGAAAAGGGATATTTACCTTCCCGTCACGGCTGGAGATCCCTGAAAATGCGGAAGAAACATGTTATTGTACGTTCATGAATTTTTCAATAAATTAGAACGATACATCTTACCCTTGGTCATGTGTTCCATTGGGTAATACACGGGATGTGAAAACCTGTTTCGCCTTGATGGCGAGCCCCTGTCAAAGAAGGGAATTAGGTGTCAGTTTGCGTTCCAAAATTCAAGACAAATTGGAACGATACCGCCTTGTTCTTGTTTTGTGTTTCCGTTTGAACACACACGCGCGGCTTGCATAATTTGGCCCTCTATCTTGTGTCCTTGATCTCCCATCTGGTTGGGCGACGAATCCTTCTCAAGAATTTGCCCCAGAGAAGATCTATTTGTGTTTTTGGGCGCACTTCAGCGCCATTCTTCAAGGTTCCTTTTATTCAAGGAAAAAAAGAAGATTTTATCAAAATGCATGTCAAAGCATGTGACGTAGGAGCGATACTTTTTACCATCCACTAGGTCTTATAATCAAAGACCATCTCCTGGAATCCTGACTTCTAAGGCCAATGATTCTATTCGCCTCCCTATTAGCGTGCTATTTTCATTTGAGGCTTTCAGCGCCAACAACTTCCTGTAAAATGAGTAAAAACTCACGTTAGGCATGTGGTCTTGGAAAACCAAATTGGAACGATACCAGGTTACCGTTCACCCAAATTCGTATCTTGGGGTTTGATTCTGATGCGGACGACTCTGTTATTGCGTCTATTGACTTTGTCAAAGGAGAGACGTCCTGAGATAAAAAGAATGGAGAAAAACTTATCCCCAGATCTGATTAAAAATCAATTAGGAACGATACGTCCTTTCACCAAACGAGTGGCTCTGCGGCCCAATGTGTTTTGCACTGAAGGGACGAATTCCACTATGCTCCACGGGTTTGGGGAATTTGCCCCCATTTTCGATAGAAATGAGCCTTATCAAGATGTATACAATACAAATAGATCCCTAATACAATCAATCTACGGGACGAGATATAGAGGATCTCAGCAAAATTAATTTTATACAAGAGGACTAAGAATGTCAAATCAATCAAAGGAATGTGGCCCGAACACTTGGAGATGCCCCAGTTCCAATCTTCGAGATGTAACTCCAGGATCACCGATTTTTTTTTTAGGTGGTTTTAGATATACCAACCATCTAAAGACATGCACATGAGACAAGGGAGGATAAAACTTCTAAAAATCAAAGGATTTGGCACCTAAGGTCAAGGTTACCACCTCGAGTTCTAGAAAGAGCCGATTCCATTGCACAGCTATCGTTGCATTGGGACTCGATCCATAGTTCGAAGTGAGCGGAATTGAAAAGTGGATTACCCCGTGTTTTTCCTCACGGAGATTCCATTTTCAATCCATTCTATTGTTTTCCTATAGGCGGCGCCCGGGGTTTTAGGCGCGGTTGTGTGTATTTTCGGTGTCGTGCTAAAGCGATAAACATGCATCTTATTTAACAATCATCGCTTCAATATAAAACATACACACAATCATTCATTCCTACGCCCAACCTGCATAAAACAGAGTTAACAAGTACTCCACCCCTTATTTCTCCAATCTGCAAAAACATTTAACACCTCAAGGGTTAAAGTACGTACCTCACCTTGAAGAGCATCTGCATAAAACATGTTAGAAAAATCAATCACCTTTTTAATCGGCTCAAGTTCTCTAAAGTCCCCAGTGGAGTCGCCAGTCTGTCGCGACCCTCTCGAATTTCGCCATGGGCTCTCGAGGGCTAATGGGCCGTCCAGTCTGGTCGGACGCGGGCCTCTCCCAAGGCCCGTTACCCAAATCGCAACGGAGGTATGCGTAGTCGACCTTCAGTGTGGTCTAGTGATATGTGCTAAGTGTGCATGTCATGGAGTCGCCACCAATCATTTTTTGGAGGGTATGATTGGACCACCCTATTGAATAGTCGGGAGTTTCTATTCAATTCTGCGATAACCAGGGAAATGGGTTCGGGGACTTAGTTACGTCAACTATCAGAGTTGACGCCCTTTCGGTACCTAAGTTGACTGAGTTTTCTGACTTAAGATTTCATACAGATGAGTGGGGTACGAGTCCTAAATCTAGGAGTTCATGCAGATAGGAATGACTATCCTAGCAATCACAATCAATAATAAAGTGCACAAATCAATGAATTCAAATGTACAAATAAATCACATGGCATTCCTAATAAGGCCATATTGGCCTAGAGAAGCATCAATCAGGCTTAGGAATGATTTAGACATGATTTTGCCCATCAGGGGCAAAATCGTAATTTTGAGACAAAGGAGACAATTTGCCCAAAAAGGACAAAATCATCATTTCGGAATGAATCCGGAGTCAAAACAGGTTTGGTCACTCAATTGACCCATTTCCTATTTTTTTTGGCAATTTTCGTGATTTTTGGGAATTTTAGAAACCGATTTACCATTCGAAGGGTAAAATCGTCATTTTCTAAAATGGAAATGAAATGTGGAAATCTTAGACATAAGGTTTAACCACCCATCTGGCCCATCACCAAATTCTAAGCAATTTCCACAATTCATTAGAATATCAAAGACGATTTACCCTTTGAGGGGTGAAATCGCCATTTTGGATTAAATGGGAGAAAATCCCAAAAATGAAAACAAATCAATTTTTTGTCATTTTCAGCCTTGGACAATTTTTAGAATTTTTCTGCAATTTTTCTCAATTTTTTTGTTTTTCTTTAATTTTTCCATTTTTTTGACATTTTTGATTCATTAATATTTTTTTATATTTTCAGAAAATATTTTAACAAAAAGCATGTCTTTGACAATAGATAACACTCAACCAGATAAATAAGCTAACCACTAGACTGAAACAAATACATACAAATCAAGTCTATAAATGCAATATTTTAGAAAAATAATCCTGATATACGGATCGGGTACGTAAAACATACCGGATTGGACACCAGCTTTCAATCGCCCAGCCCCAGCCTGCGACCATCCCCATGCCCGTTACCTGTCGATCGCCATTAGAATGTCGATAGTCAATTTCACAAATTAAGACTAAAAAATAAAAAAAATAAAAAAATTTAAAAATGGACACTGTTCCGACACTGTTCATGTACTGTTCATGCACTGTTCATGCACTGTTCCGACACTGTTCATGCACTGTTCCGACACTGCTCGGACACGCTCCGACACGCCCGACACGTCCGGACACGCTCCGACACGCCTGACACGCTCCGACACGTCCGGACACGCTCCGACACGTCCGGACACGTTCCGACACGCCCGACACGTCCGGACACGCTCCGACACGTCCGGACACGTCCGGACACGTTCCGACACGTCCGAATACGCTCCGACGACAGGGTGGTGACCCGAGGCTGTTTTTGGGCTCCACCAGCGGCGCGTAGGCTCCATAAGCTCCGAGGGAGGAGGTAGGACTCCGGGGCTGTCGCCGGAGGCGATAGCGCGCTTTGGCGATGACGGATTTGGCCCGATCCGAAACAATCCCGAACCAAACTCCGAAACGGGTGGAGGCCGCGGGTCTTGGGTTATCCACGGCGGCTTTGAGGTACGACGGCTAGCGACGACGGCGGAAGGGTCGAAGGCGAAGGAAAATAGTGCATGAAGGTGAGGATTCCATTTTATTTTTAAGAAGAAGAAGAAGAAAAGAAGAAGAAGAAGCTACGGGAGAGGAAGAAGAGGAAGGAGGAGAAGAAGATGAAGTCGCGGGGGGAGAAGAAGCCAGCGACGGATGAGGGAAAAGGTGAGTGAATAATAATAAAAAATAAAATAATAATAAAATAATAATAAAATAAAATATTAAAAAGTAAGAATAATAATAAAATAATCAAAAGAAAAGACAAAATGATTAGTTTCCTTTTCCTTTTGAATGATGATGTTTTCACTCCTTTTCCTTTTAATCATTACTAATATTTTTGCCAGATTCAATTTTATGGTGATCAGAAAACACCTAAAATCAAACCTGAATTTTACTATTTATGAGGTTAGAAAATAGATAAAATAAAAATAAAAATACCGACTATTTTTATATATCTTTGTGACCTCAAATATTATTTTTCTTGATTTTCTTGATTTTCTTTTTCTTTTTTTCTTTTTTTCTTTTTTTTGTATTTTTCGAAATATATATAAAAAAATGAAAATTATGAAAATTATTTTTTTGGTCAAAATGGTTCATTTAGCTTGGCTAAGGTCACCAAAATTGATTTTTCAATTTTTTCAACTTTTTATGGATTTTCTATGAATTTTCAAAATAAAAATAATAATAAAATAAAAATAAAATAAAATAAAAAGTTGATCAAAATTTAGGTGTCAACAGCTGCCCCTCTTTGAGAGGAATCTCGTTAGAGGTTTCTCTCAAAGATAAGGTGACACCTGAGTCCTGATCGACTCGACTCGGGAAACTAAAGGAAAAGGAGTCATGACATCCAATTTTCATGCTTGTCCATGTATGCTCTTTCTTGAAGGGGGAAACATTTTGACATGAGAGAGTGAGATAATAGAGAGACATACCTGCCACTTACCTGTTCGATGTTTGTGCGATTTTCGCGGTGTTTGATGGATTCAAGAGAATTTCTAGGAACTCGTTACTAGAGTATCCTAGAGAGGTTAAGCTCTGACCCGTATGTTGACACCTGATTTTTGACCATCTATCATTGTGATTTTTATTCTTTAAAATTAATTAAAAATATAAAAAAAATTCATAAAATCACAAAATCAACTTTGGAAACCTTGGCTTGGCCTTAGGAATCAATTTTGAACAAAAATATTTTTTGGTATCTTTTAATATTTTTTCGAATTTATTTAATTATTAAAAATACCCAAAAAATCAGAAAAATACCATTCGTGGTCAGAAAAATACACAAAAATAAACCCGAAGCGGGCAAAAAAAATTGAAATAAAATGGAGCCGTCCTGTAAGCACTCACGGAAAAGAGCTGGATAGCATGAGGAAATAAAAAAAAGAGAGGGAAGGCTTCTTTTCTTGGTTGAAGCAAATCCGTCGTGGGAAGGGTATTATAAAGAAATGGTGGATGGACGACAAAAGCAAGAGTGGAATAAAGAAAAAGGGCAGGGCTGTTTCGTCTGAAAGCAAGGGGATTGGTGGCGGTGCCGAGGTCATCAAGAAGCAGAAGAGGAGAGAAAAAAAAGAGAGAAGAAGAAGAGCAGGGAGAGAGCACGAGAAACAAAAACCAGCCTGCACAATGCAACTCTGAGTCGACGGCGGTCTCGCACCTGGAACCGTGGCCTGATAGTTTGGCGTCATGGAGAGAGGCGACGGCGGCTCTATCAAGAGAATGAGTTACAGTAGAAGCCAAAACCAGTCATACCTTGGCCGGCGAGGATCGTAGTTACTCACCACCGCCTCCTCCTCTCCTCACGGCCGCCTGAAGTTTAAGCAAACCTGATAACGAAAGAGCCATAAGCCCGACCTGGGAAGAATCGACAAGGATGGGTACGTTCAACCCCCCTCTCCTCCTACTAACGTTGTAGCTTGTCATAAACATCTGCTGCTTGTTGGTCATCTATACATGCCTTCGTTTGGGTGGTCGGTCGAGATTCTAGTCTAGCAACTGTCGTCTCTTTTACGTTGATGGTGTCCGCACCAGTTCTAAGGCCTCGTTATCGGTCGTTCGAGAACGTTGAGTTCGGTTTTTCGGAAGCTCGAACAACGTCGTCCCGCAGTCTTGACCGCTAGCTCGGCCCTTGCCTGCTAGTCGGAAGACTGTTAGGCCTGCCAGTTCGTTGCTCCGTGGAAAGGGCAGAAGCGTGAAGCCGAGATGAGACCGACGCAGATGTTGAGCTCGACGGAGGCCGGCGAAAAGCAACGCCAGTGAAGTCCCCGTTAGGCCAAAGGTGACGCCTCATAGGTAGATCGTGCAAGGCAAAGCGTGGGTTTGGATATGTTCAACACTGGAGGTGAGGGAGCTCGCCAGTGACGACGTCAAACACGAGTGAGCTGGTGTCGAAGTTGTACTTTGATGACGAGCGAGCCCAGACGAGCAGGTCCCGTCGACTGTCCTTAACGCTTACAGTGGCGGGCGCGAGCTCGGGTGTGTGTCGGTCGGTCGGGCGAAGCTTGACGCTGGTGCTGGCGCCGAGCGGATCTCGGCGTTTCGGTGGCCCACGCAGTGAATGCTATTGTTTGGCTCGGGTCGTTCCATCGTTTTCAATGGTGCGAGGCGTTGTCAGTGTTGCAGAGAAGGGCAACACGTTAGGAAGACGATGAGCAGTGATATTAAGCCACTCTCCCGTTTTTCCCTTTTGTTTCGTGTTGGGCTGAGGTGTCGGAGGCTGAGTTTTGAGTGTTGGGCCGGTTCCAGCGAGTTTGGGCCTACGTTGTCGAAAAGCAAGCGTTGAGGTCAGAATAGAAGCCGGGCCTAGTTCGGAGGTGGGCCTGGTTTTCCGCTGATGTCTGGGCCTGTTTCAGGTCCCCTTACTCGGACCTGATCGAGGCCCGGCGGGTCTGATTTGGACCCGGGTCCGAGAACCCGACCCGGACCCGGCTCCCTTTATTTAATAAATTAAGAAAGTAAAAAAAGAGTAATAAAATAAATAAAAAATAAATAAATCATATAAAAAAAATCGAAAAATTCAGTAAAATTCCAAAAAAAAAAAATTCTCAAAAATGGGAAATGGTCACAATCAACTGGCCATGGGGTATTTTGAGTAATTCGGTATCCAAGTCTTCTAAAAATTGACGATTTTACCCTTCGGGCTAATCATCTCCAGTCTTCCCGTTTTACCCCAGTCCCAAATCACACCTTCTCTAAGCCCTTATGGCTATACTAGGAAGCCCTTGATTTGAATTGGTGTGCATTGATGTGATTTATTTATGTACTTGATTGCGCTTTCATTTAAATTGATTGTGCTTGATAGGAACAGTCTTCCAATTTGCATGAAACTCGGAATCGAGCTTACCTCACCTAAAATTACGCCTGCATGAACTCTTAGTTAGGAAGATCACTCGCGTTAGGTACCGAAAGGGCGTTGGTAATGACACCGGCGTAACCAAGTCCCCGAACCCAAAATCTCTGGTTCCGTAGAACTGGTCGATCTCTCCCAATCGGTCAGTAAGGTTTCCGGTCTACCCTCCAAGAAAGACCGGTGGCGACTCCAAATGCATGCACAAGTTGCACATGCCACCACGACCACACTGAAGGTCGAAAGCGATAGAATCTTTCTGGAAAAATACTCCCGCCGCGATTTGGTATGGGCCTGGGAGGGCTCGCGCCGATCCGAGACTCGCGATCGGTAATCCATTAGCCGCGTCCGCCTTCGGACGGGTCGCGACAGCTGGCGACTCCGCTGGGGAGTTCTGTTCTAGAACCTATGGTTCTAGACCCCAAGTGGACTTAGGCCGTAATTAAAACGCTGTGTGACATTTCTAACCCTGTAGGCGCTCTTGAAGGTGAGGTAAGTCTGCTTATGGTATGTGTTATATGTTTTTGCAGACTGGAGAAATAAGGGGTGTAGTCTGTGATTAACATTGTCTTATGCAGGTTGGGCGTAGGAATGTATGTTGTGTGGATGATTTGAAGTGCTGATTGATAAACTGTTGTGCGTGACTTGCATTGTGATGATCACGACACGAGGACACACACAACCGCGCCTAAAACCCCGGGCGCCGCCTTTAGGAACACAATAGAGGGAATTGAAAATGGAATCTCCGTGAGGAAAAACACGGGGTAATCCACTTTTCAATTCCGCTCACTTCGAACTATGGATCGAGTCCCAATGCAACGATAGCTGTGCAATGGAATCGGCTCTTTCTAAAACTCGAAGTGGGAACCTTAACCTTAGGTGCCAAACCCTCTGATTTTTAGAAGGTCACCATCACTTGTCTCATGCGCATGTCTTTGGGTGGTTGGTACACCTAAAACCGCACTTAAGTCGACGAGTTTGGTTGGTAAGACTCTCTATCCCTCAAATCTATTACAGTTCATATAAATATAGGCATTTCATTCACTGCATTCTGGTGATTAGATTAAATGCCATTTCAAGGATAGATGTGTGTGTTTTTCCCAAACGTCCTTGATAGAAGACGAAGAGGATGATATCCCATGACAAGCACCGAGTGAGCAACAAAGGAGCCTACTATGGACATTATTGAGATATCGTCCAATGAAGATGACGAGTTGGGGCAAGTGATCCGGAAGTCACAGATCGAACTTGGGGCATCCTTAAACGTTAGGATCACATTCCTTTGTTTCATTTTCCATTACTAGTCCTCTTGTATAGGGTTTATTTTTATCGAGGCTTTCTCTATCTCACCCCTTAGCGTGATTGTATTAGGGATCTATTGGTGTATATATTTAGATGGAACTTGGTTGCTTTTCTTTCGACAGGTCATGGGAATGTGATAGTGGCATTTTCTCTAATCATTCAAATACTCCCAAGTCAAGTTTATAATTCCTTTAGAGGAAATTAAAATTGGAAATCATGCACGACCTTTTTGGTCGTATAGGGTAATCCAACCTCAATTTCGCTAGAAGGAATTATACACTTGAATTGGTCCATGCATGTTTTACGTCGCTGGTAATCCACGATAATTGATCGAGAACATCGGCGTTGTTTTGAATTTAATGACGAGATAGATGTCCAAATTACTCTCGTTCTTAACAAAACGGCCTTGATTTGGATGCCGTATCTTCAATTAAATTTAAAACACGTTATTATGCCTCGCACTTTTGAGTAATTCGTTCCTCTCGAAATTGATCAAAAGCGATTATTGTGAATTACATTCCTTTCAATA
Organism: Rhodomyrtus psidioides; assembly: GCA_021437785.1. Classification (NCBI taxonomy): domain Eukaryota; kingdom Viridiplantae; phylum Streptophyta; class Magnoliopsida; order Myrtales; family Myrtaceae; genus Rhodomyrtus; species Rhodomyrtus psidioides. The sequence continues at coordinate 1,347,434 of JAILYB010000015.1, read as the reverse complement.
GTATGCTTTCTTTCGAGGAATATTGATAAAAACTTTTCGCGCAAGATTAAAACCCTTGTAAAGGTTCTTGTCCTTATTAATCATGGGCAAGCATAGGATTGAAAGGGGTTTTTGATTTCTTTTTCAAATTATCCGTTCTGATTCTGTCTTTTTATTTGCAGGTAAAAAAATAGGTAATAGAGAGAAATCTTTTCCTGGACAAGTCTAAGGCTATTATCTCATCTGATCATGAGCGAGTTATAAAATCAGGACATATTTGCTCGGCTTATTGATATTATGGTTCGACTCACCCAAGTCGAAGATGTCCGGATGCTCGAAGAAATGAACCATACAGAAGTTAAAACACACACACAAGAACTTTCATTTATTTTGCTCAGCGGAGGGTTTTCAGAAGCAGGTCATACAATTCGGGGCGGAAAAGTAAAGCCAAAGTGAGCCCTAATTAACGACACAAAGGAGCCCAACTGACCCTCCATGTTGTTAATGCTCTGCCCGTACTCTCGACTCCGCATGTCCTGGTCCGCGAGCTTGAGGAAAAGGTTTCTGCATTCTCCCTTAACCTCAGTGACCTTGACCTCGTGTTCTTCGGTGATTATTTCCAAGTCCCGAACTAATCCATTCCCGTGAGCTATGTCTGCGGTTATTTTGTCAAGCCGTTCTTCCTGCCAGTCGCTTTGCAGCCTCAGTAGGACATTGTGGCGGTCGTGCTCGCCAGCGGTCAGGGATAGGGCCAATTGACCCACCAGTTTTCTCCTCTCACGAAGCAACGTCGCGACCCTCTCATTGGCAAACTCGACGGCCTTTTTGTGACTATCGGCCAAATAGTTGGTCAGCACCAAATGATCAGACCGATCCTGGTAACGAGCCCGCAAGACGCGAGCCACGAGAACCTCCCGATCAGCAACACGGTAGGCCTCTAAGGAGTGTGCAAAGAGGGTCGGGAAAGTTCTATATTCCCTCCCCAGCGTAGTACCTTCGAGGGAAGTGGTATCTAAGTCCTCGAGCAGGACACGGATTTCATCCGCGGTTGCAGAATGATCGGTTATGTGCGCGTAACCGCGACCCAGTAGGTTATAAAGCTTTTCCCACTGGGCCAAGACATCAGTTGAAAAAGTGCGTACGGGAGAGGAGGCCATTTGCGTTGGGTTGGCTTGAGAATGAGACGAGTTTAACAGAGAGATTAGAAGGAAGAAGCTGATTATGCGAAAACGTTAACCTTCCATACATTAATTCCTCATTTTATAGCAACTCGAGGATGATGAAGGGTCTCAGTAATAATGCTGGTGGAGCCCAGTTAGGGGGTAAAGCAGGAGGTCCCCTCACGAGAACCATTGGATTCGTTTCGGTCCGCGATTTCCGGCTCATCAATTAAAAGATGTAAAAGATTTGTCGGGATCACCATTATTAGAGTTAGGTGGGAGGAAAGCGCAACTATCGAAGAGAGCCCTAACAGGGTTTGGCAGTCCCATCACGTTGAAAAGCTAAGCGAGAAATTCAAGGTCTTGAGAGGGAACGTTTGCCTAATGATGCTTGAAGAGCGTCTCCTGAACATGCAAAGTCACTCGAAGAAAACTTTATAGGGAGTGAGCATACAGGAAAGAGTGGAGAACTCTGAGTGGGCAAGAACCAATCAAACATTTCTCAATCCAACATATTTAAGAGGTTACCATCAGCTGCTAGAGGCGACTGACTCAAAAATCTCAGAAATTGAACCACAGAGGGATCTCGAAGATTCCAAGATCAAGTCTAACGCCAAAACCATGGAGCCCAACACTTCTGGCAACGGAAATCAAGATCACGGCGACGACGACGACGACATCCACAATGCTCAACTTGGGAAAAGAAGACGTCCTCACCAATACTCTCAGGAGGAAACCCAAATGCTGGAAACCCTTTTCAGTAAAAGCCATTACATGAAAAAGAAGTGGAGAATTGAATTGAGCCGGGAGTTGGGGATTAATCAGTCGAGGATCCAGTTTTGGTTTCAAAATAGGAGATCCAAATCAAGGGCTCAACGCAAACGTCAGGTGGTCGAGATTTTAAAGGAAGAAAATCAAAAGCTGCGAACAGAAAACATGAGGTATGAAAAAGCCCTCAATATCACTGTTTGCCCTCATTGCGATAACCTCGTCGCCCTCGGTAAGATATTCCCCGATAAGCCTCACGCGATGATTGAAGACGTTCATTTACCACCTTATTCCCTCGGGGCATCTCCCGCTCAACCAGATTTTGCCGGAGTCACGCATGAGCAGGATGATCCTACGAAGATGATACAAATGCCTCCTGGGGGATGGGATTTGCATCGCTTTGACTGGAGTTACAGTTTCAAGGAGCTGGATGTTACCGCCGACCAGCTCAAAGCATATCAACCTCATGCACAACAATTTTCGATAGGGTCGGGTCCTGCGGGAGATGAGTTAATCAGTCGTCAAGCCATCGATGCACTTTTGGGCCACGATAAGAGGAGGTTCGCTTGGCCCCCTGAACTGCATTCCAGATTCCTAGACGTGGTTCACCAAATGGGGATCGACTCAGCAACTCCGACGCGCATATTTAAGGCCATGAATGTACCGGGGCTTAGTAAGGAGCTGGTCAGGAATCACCTTGCTGCCTACAGAAAGCTATTAAAACAACGTCGAGCGGAGCTAAACCGGGAGGAATCCGTCTCGAGCTCAAAAGCTAGGGGGGACCGCCATTGTAATGCTCAGGCATCAAGAGGTACCCTGCCAAATCTAAGCATCAATCAAGCTAGCAACCCGACCACCGGCAAACTGAGAGTTGATCAGAATGTCCTCCCAGGCCATTTCAACACTTCTCAAGAGCGCGTGTCACAAGTACAGCGAGTGCGCACTCCTCCATTCGAGCAACAGTCGGCTGGTGCTCTGCCGGCCGCTGGTCAACCCACGACAGACGATTTCTTCGATGAGGGGCTCGATGCCTTGTTCAATCAGTGGGAAGCTGGCATGCTCGGACAGCCATGATCTAGCACTTGACTCGGGGCACGATGGGTCAGTCACCACGAACACCCATAGAAAGAAGAACATGTTCACGAGTAGATCACTCATTTTATCCGTTGTAAAGTTCCTACGGGAACATTTTTCTTTAATGACTATAGTTAATTCTATATTAAAACCAACGCTATCGACGAACATCGTCATGCTCAGTTGTGATGATCCCTTGTTAGATTAAGTCTGAAACCAGAGACGGTCTTTAAAATTTTGAGTGGCCACGAACTCATTCCTCACCAAGCGCCCGGATGCTGAAATGAAGAGTAACAGCATGCACAGGGAAAATGCCACTTTCGTTTGAATGATGAAAAGGGGTTGAGAGAAGATCATAGCGTTAATTCCCATGGAGCTAAATGAATTAAACGGAGTCATTAATTGTGGGCCCACCGCTGCTCCCCACGTTCTCGGGCCTAGCAAATCATAAAAGGCGCCGAAAGATTGTAGACCCACCACTTTGAAGACTGAACTAGGGGACGAGCGCAATACTCGATGAAACCGAATCAATGCAAGAGAGTTTGTGATCCTATCACGAGGAAAAAGAAAGGGGGAATACAGACTAGGAGTAATTGCAGGGTCTCGAGAGGAGTGCTTGCTTGCTGGCCTTCATATGCAGCCTGAAGGATGGTTCTAGGACACGCACAACCACTTGAGAAAATTTCTAGAGTGAACAAACTCGTAAGAGCGAATAGAGAAAGCTGAGTGAACTAGATCAGCCCGAGATACTCCGATCCATCATGTTTAAAAGCTATTCCCATCTGCTAGAAACGCCCGACCTGGACATTTCCGAGCACGAACTGCTGGGAGACTTTGAAGATCCTGGAGCTGAATCCTGCCCGAAGGCCATAGAGACTGACTCCTCCAGCGATGAAATTCTAGGTTTCAGCTACGAAGAAGGAGTATACAATGATGACCGGAGTCGGAAAAGGAAGCAACTACAACGCCACACTCCAGGCCAAATCCGGGAGCTCGAAGCTTTCTTCAATGAATGCCCCACTCCAAGCAGACAACAGAAAATGGAGTTGAGCCGAAAGATAGGATTGGAGCTTTCGAAGGTCAAGTTTTGGTTCGCCAACAAACGAACCCGGGTGAAACAGCAATACGCAGACCATGAGTTACTGGTCCTGAAGGAGGAGAATGAGAAGCTTCAAGCTGAAAGCACGAGATATAAGGAAGCTCTGACCAAGGCCACCTGCCTTAATTGTGGTAATCCTGTTGTCCTCGGCGAGGTGTTCCTCGATGAACCATCCCTGTTGACGAATAACGCTCAGCTGTTACCGTATTCTCCACAACATTTTCCGACACAGCCAGATACCGTTGGAGATCTGCATGAGCAAGTCAACACCATAGGGTCAACACCAACACCCTCTGAGAAATGGGACCTGAATCATCACAGGTGGAGTTCTCCCAATGACGAACTCGCTGTCGCAGCCAGCCAATCCAAAGTCGGTGAGTCCCTCCCTGGACAACTTTTGAAACGACTAGATCCCGTAGAGAATAGCTACCGAAGTATTGACGATATTTTGGGTGATAAGAGAACAAGGTTTTACTGGACCTATGAACTTCACACCAAATTTGTTGATGCAATTCGAGAGCTAGGAGTTGATTCGGCTAGCCCACTACGCATACTCGAGATTATGAATGTGCCGGGGCTCTCTAGAATTAACGTCGAGTCTCACCTCAAGTACTATAGGAGATTGCTAAGGGATGGAAGGATAGCGTTAAACCATCATAAAGCCAGTTGGAGCTCAAGTGTCGGGCAGAGTTACAACCACGATGATTGGAGAGCCGAGAGCACCCAACCGTGTTTCAGCAATGACGGGACCAGCAGTCGTGTCAGCAACTCCTCTAACCCAAATCAGAATGCTCCGCCGAGCTATCTCAATACTCCTCAAGAGTATATGCCACAGTTCCAGCACATAGAGATTCCTCAGTTTGAGCGCGAATCAGTCATTAATGCTGTTCCTGAAGCGGATCTGGCATTGGTAGAGAGTGCACATATGAACCTGCCGGTCATTGGAGGAAGTTCCAATTCGAGGGATCAAATTGCTCACGGCAAGAGCAAAGAGAGGAATCCTTCGCCTGCAGTCGACGACACCCAATCTGGGCACCAAGGGCTAGAAAGAACAGGTGATTTCCGTGAGGAGGAGCTGGACACTTGGATCAATACTCTTCAGGAATGTATGTCTCGACCCCAACAGGGCAATGATGAAGGTTCCAGCTCAAAGACTCCAGTTCCTCACAATGAAGGCGATGAAGGAAATCTGCCCCCAACAATTGTTGATACCCAACTTGAACATCAATGGCTCGAAGACCCGAGCAATTTCCTTGGCGATGAGTTCAATCTTTGGCTCGATCAATTTGGAGCCGGAGGGCCATCGCAGTGGTGATGCAAGGCAGGTGACCAAACGTCTGATGCAAGGCATGGCTACTCGATGAAAAATGCTTCGAGAAAAGGGGTTTAATACTCCTATCGCATATGTTGTTGATCGCACTGTAAGGTTCCCACGGGAACATCTTTCATTAATATCTAGAACTAATTGCGCGTGAGTGTCAACATCACCCTTTGAGCATCTTCAAGCCGAGGGCTGAGGATTAGTCGCTTAATCCGTGGAGCAAGTTCTCCGAACAATGACAATCGCCTGCGGAACATAATGGGATCTACCCCTTCAATACGAAATACGTTTGGCCGCGAAGCCACCTATTTGGTGATAAACGTGGATAAATCACTCAAGGAGCCATTTGTTCGAATAACAGAACAGACATTGCCTAACTGGGGGCAGATGAACCATTGATGTTGCAAACACTCCAAGAATGGATAGGCGGATTTGATAGATGTTGTTCATATCAATACGCAATATCAGAACGGGATGAGAACCAAGAGTAAAGTTGTATCGTTCCAATTTGTCTTGAATTTGAGAATATGAATTGATACTCGTTATTTATCCTTGACAGGGGAATCACCTTACAGACGAACAGGTTTTCACATCCCATGTATTACCCGTTAGAATACATGACCAAGGGTAAATTGTATCGTTCTAATTTTTTGAAAAATTCGTGAACGTACAATAACATGTTTCTTCCGCATTTTCAGGATCTCCAGCCGCGGGGGACAGGTAAGTATCCTTTTCCCCAATCCATTGAAGATGTTAAATAAAAAAAACAGAGTGAAAAAGAAAAGCTTTCAGAATCTGATGTCTAGAAAAGACATGGAATTCTAACTTCATTGGCATTCATGTTTTGAAACATGAGGTTGTCTGAACACGCATTGTGCACCATAAAATCCCCTTGACGGGTAAAATTTCTGGGAAAACGAAAGAGATTTTTCCAATCAAAAGTTGTTCAAAACTCTCAAAAGGATGTTTCCTCAAAAGAGAGGCAAGCTCAAATCCAAACACATCCTACACACACTTGAGAGATGAGTGGAGCGAATCAAATAGTAAAATCTGGACCTACGGAGGTAGGGACCATTCGCAGCGATTACATGGATTGGGACGACAGAGGCGTTCGTTTCATATCATAAACACTACAGGTGACCGTTGACAACCCACTTGAACGACGGTTTTCATTCTTAACCCTGTCAAGAACCACCCCACACCGGGGCAAAAAGGAAGTAAGTCCAGCAGCATCAGGAGAAAATGGTTAGAAATTTTCTTGCTCGGACTAACATTAATCTTTGTGTGTTGTTTATATGGTAATCCAAGTGCCATAGGATGACGAGAAGCATTCATTCTCTATCCCACACACCGAATCCTTTGCATAGCCAAGTTGAGCCTGCAAAATCATTTCATAAACCCGTTGGTGATCATTGCACATTCCAAGACGGATGCATCATCACTTCAGAAACGGAAGAGTTCAAGACTTAGGGTTTGCGAAGAAATTCCTAAGTTAATGCTTAAAGTTGTTAGACCTTTGGTCACATGTCTAACACGATCTCTCGAAGATGAGAAAAAGCAGGATTTCAAAAAAAATGAAAAGGAAGAGATGATGAGAAAAATCCCCAGTATCAAGAAAAAGCAAAGTGCCTGGTAAAAGCAAGGCCGATGCTTGGGTGAACAATTTGTATCAATCCCCCAGTGAAACCTGTTTGAAAAGGGGAGAAGAGAAGTCCAAAAGGAGTCAGGTTCAAAAAGAGTACTCCTCGAATGGTGTCAAGCACGGAGCAAAGACACAGATAGAGTTGTTACTCTCTTAATGCAGCCAGAAGCGCTTTCACAAGAATTTGTGCACACCTCAAAAGCGGTCGTGTACCTCAAAAATTGAAGATGCAAAATGGAAAGGACAGGTGGCAAATTTGCAATGATCACCGATGTCAATCCCTTCACAAATTCTGGGCCAAAAACAAGCTTTTTTTCGGTCTCCAATCCTACCAAAGTTACGACCCTGAAACAGTCTTCTCTGATTAAGACACTTGGGTTAACATATGGCTTAGCTCGAAGAGGTACGAGCAAGACTATTTCTTTCTCATTTTGCAGGGTCCTTGACTTGTAAACCCGGAGCAGATGGTGAAGACTTTCATTCAATGGCTTCGACTCCAAAGCGGGTCCCCCTTGAAAACCAATACCCCAAGCCCAACATTACGGTCCCGTGGAAGACCTCCCGACCGATCAAAATGTATGCGCTGCGAATGAGCCTAAAACCTAGGCACAGGTCAGTAGGGAATTGAGTGCATCCCCTAAAAATCATCACCTCAAAACAGGTGAGATGGCCTCCTTGTCGAGAAATATTCCAATTGATGTTTTGAGCAAACTCTTTTTGGAAATTTTCAAACTGTTGATCCAGATTTTCCATGCAAGGGATTTGTGATCACATTTGCATGTTGCAAGAATGTTTTGAATAACCTCCAGTATCAAAATGCACATCTCATGATTAAAACTTAAATCATACGATTTTGTCAAAATGGACAGCCGTAGTCTTCCCAAAGATTACTAACGTTTTCTTGGTGAAGAAAAATCTTTCAGGCTCAAACTTCTGCAGGATACCTGGAGAACCCAGCTCCCAGAATGTCGCCTCAACAGACCCAAGCGAAGCTTTGTCAAGATAAAATCTTTCACTGCTTCAAAATTGAATTCCCGGCAAATTTTGGGATCTTGCAAAAGAAGGGGTCAGGATAGAACCCTTTTTCAAAAGAAGTCAGCAAACTGTCCCAGCAGGACGTGGAGAACCCTCGTCCTAGGAGACCCATTTTCAAAATTTAGGCAGTCTCATCGGACGTGGAGAACCCTCGTTATGAGACCCCTTTTCAAAGCAAACAAAGGTAGAAACCGCCTGAAGGGTCAACTCAAGGTAGAAACCGCCTGAAGGATCAACTCAAGGTAGAAACAGCCTGAAGGGTCAACCTAAACTTGACGGTAGATACCGCCTGAAGGGTTAAATATGGTAGAAACCGCCATAAGGGTCGACTCATTGATAAACACAAATGTTTGATCCACCATACGGATCAAAATCCTTGGCAAATCCCAAAGTGTAGGATGCGCCTTCCTTAGGTTCCTACCAGTTAGGAATTCCATAATGGTATGACCTACCATACAGGTCAGAGCTTAATCTCCCTAGGATATTCTGAATGACGAGTCATAGGTATCTTCTTGAAAGTCGTCGCAACCGGCAGCATCCGACAGGTGAGTTTCAGGTAAGTCTCTCCCATCCCGGCCCATGTTCAGGTTGTTGGAGTAAACCGGAGATTAATTTGAGCTTTTATCGAGAGCCTTAAGGATTCGATGTCATAGCATTTCTTCTCTCATTTTCCCAGTTGAGTCGGTTAGGAATCAGGTGCCACCTTATCTTTGAGAGAAATCTCTAACGAGATTCCTCTCAAAGAGGGGCAGCTGTTGACACCTGATTTTTGACCATCTATCATTGTGATTTTTATTCTTTAAAATTAATTAAAAATATAAAAAAATTCATAAAATCACAAAATCAACTTTGGAAACCTTGGCTTGGCCTTAGGAATCAATTTTTAACAAAAATATTTTTTGGTATCTTTTAATATTTTTTCGAATTTATTTAATTATTAAAAATACCCAAAAAATCAGAAAAATACCATTCGTGGTCAGAAAAATACACAAAAATAAACCCGAAGCGGGCAAAAAAAATTGAAATAAAATGGAGCCGTCCTGTAAGCACTCACGGAAAAGAGCTGGATAGCATGAGGAAATAAAAAAAAGAGAGGGAAGGCTTCTTTTCTTGGTTGAAGCAAATCCGTCGTGGGAAGGGTATTATAAAGAAATGGTGGATGGACGACAAAAGCAAGAGTGGAATAAAGAAAAAGGGCAGGGCTGTTTCGTCTGAAAGCAAGGGGATTGGTGGCGGTGCCGAGGTCATCAAGAAGCAGAAGAGGAGAGAAAAAAAAGAGAGAAGAAGAAGAGCAGGGAGAGAGCACGAGAAACAAAAACCAGCCTGCACAATGCAACTCTGAGTCGACGGCGGTCTCGCACCTGGAACCGTGGCCTGATAGTTTGGCGTCATGGAGAGAGGCGACGGCGGCTCTATCAAGAGAATGAGTTACAGTAGAAGCCAAAACCAGTCATACCTTGGCCGGCGAGGATCGTAGTTACTCACCACCGCCTCCTCCTCTCCTCACGGCCGCCTGAAGTTTAAGCAAACCTGATAACGAAAGAGCCATAAGCCCGACCTGGGAAGAATCGACAAGGATGGGTACGTTCAACCCCCCTCTCCTCCTACTAACGTTGTAGCTTGTCATAAACATCTGCTGCTTGTTGGTCATCTATACATGCCTTCGTTTGGGTGGTCGGTCGAGATTCTAGTCTAGCAACTGTCGTCTCTTTTACGTTGATGGTGTCCGCACCAGTTCTAAGGCCTCGTTATCGGTCGTTCGAGAACGTTGAGTTCGGTTTTTCGGAAGCTCGAACAACGTCGTCCCGCAGTCTTGACCGCTAGCTCGGCCCTTGCCTGCTAGTCGGAAGACTGTTAGGCCTGCCAGTTCGTTGCTCCGTGGAAAGGGCAGAAGCGTGAAGCCGAGATGAGACCGACGCAGATGTTGAGCTCGACGGAGGCCGGCGAAAAGCAACGCCAGTGAAGTCCCCGTTAGGCCAAAGGTGACGCCTCATAGGTAGATCGTGCAAGGCAAAGCGTGGGTTTGGATATGTTCAACACTGGAGGTGAGGGAGCTCGCCAGTGACGACGTCAAACACGAGTGAGCTGGTGTCGAAGTTGTACTTTGATGACGAGCGAGCCCAGACGAGCAGGTCCCGTCGACTGTCCTTAACGCTTACAGTGGCGGGCGCGAGCTCGGGTGTGTGTCGGTCGGTCGGGCGAAGCTTGACGCTGGTGCTGGCGCCGAGCGGATCTCGGCGTTTCGGTGGCCCACGCAGTGAATGCTATTGTTTGGCTCGGGTCGTTCCATCGTTTTCAATGGTGCGAGGCGTTGTCAGTGTTGCAGAGAAGGGCAACACGTTAGGAAGACGATGAGCAGTGATATTAAGCCACTCTCCCGTTTTTCCCTTTTGTTTCGTGTTGGGCTGAGGTGTCGGAGGCTGAGTTTTGAGTGTTGGGCCGGTTCCAGCGAGTTTGGGCCTACGTTGTCGAAAAGCAAGCGTTGAGGTCAGAATAGAAGCCGGGCCTAGTTCGGAGGTGGGCCTGGTTTTCCGCTGATGTCTGGGCCTGTTTCAGGTCCCCTTACTCGGACCTGATCGAGGCCCGGCGGGTCTGATTTGGACCCGGGTCCGGGAACCCGACCCGGACCCGGCTCCCTTTATTTAATAAATTAAGAAAGTAAAAAAAGAGTAATAAAATAAATAAAAAATAAATAAATCATATAAAAAAAATCGAAAAATTCAGTAAAATTCCAAAAAAAAAAAAAATTCTCAAAAATGGGAAATGGTCACAATCAATTGGCCATGGGGTATTTTGAGTAATTCGGTATCCAAGTCTTCTAAAAATTGACGATTTTACCCTTCGGGCTAATCATCTCCAGTCTTCCCGTTTTACCCCAGTCCCAAATCACACCTTCTCTAAGCCCTTATGGCTATACTAGGAAGCCCTTGATTTGAATTGGTGTGCATTGATGTGATTTATTTATGTACTTGATTGCGCTTTCATTTAAATTGATTGTGCTTGATAGGAACAGTCTTCCAATTTGCATGAAACTCGGAATCGAGCTTACCTCACCTAAAATTACGCCTGCATGAACTCTTAGTTAGGAAGATCACTCGCGTTAGGTACCGAAAGGGCGTTGGTAATGACACCGGCGTAACCAAGTCCCCGAACCCAAAATCTCTGGTTCCGTAGAACTGGTCGATCTCTCCCAATCGGTCAGTAAGGTTTCCGGTCTACCCTCCAAGAAAGACCGGTGGCGACTCCAAATGCATGCACAAGTTGCACATGCCACCACGACCACACTGAAGGTCGAAAGCGATAGAATCTTTCTGGAAAAATACTCCCGCCGCGATTTGGTATGGGCCTGGGAGGGCTCGCGCCGATCCGAGACTCGCGATCGGTAATCCATTAGCCGCGTCCGCCTTCGGACGGGTCGCGACACCGTATGGTAGGTCAAACCATAATGGGATTCCTAACTGATAGGAATCTAAGGAAGACGCGTCCCATTTGAGATTTGCCAATGATTTTGATCCGTATGGTGGATTGGACCATTGAGTTGACCATTTAAGTGATTTTCACTATTGGATTAACCCTTCAGGCGGTTTCTACCTTTGATTGACCCTTCAGGCGGTTTCTACCATTGGTTGACCCTTCAGGCGGTTTCTACCTTGAGTTGACCCTTCAGGCGGTATCTACCTCGAGTTGACCCTTCAGGCGGTTTCTACCATGAGTTGACCCTTCAGGCGGTTTCTACCTTAAGTTGACCCTTCAGGCGGTATCTACCTTTATTTGACCCTTCAGGCGGTTTCTACCTTGTGTTGACCCTTCAGGCGGTATCTACCTTTGATTTGACCCTTCAGGCGGTATCTACCTTCATTTGACCCTTCAGGCGGTATCTACCTTTGTTTTGGTTTGAAAAGGGGTCTCATGACGAGGGTTCTCCACGTCCGATGAGACTGTTTGATATTTGAAAAGAGGTCCTAGGACGAGGGTTCTCCACGTCATGCCAGGACTGTTTGATATTTTTGAAAAAGGGATCCTAGGACGAGGGTTCTCCACGTCAAGCTAGGACTGCTTGATTTTTGAAAAGGGGTCTCATGACGAGGGTTCTCCACATCCGATGAGACCGCCTAAATTTTGAAATGGGATCACATCCTCACCCCTTCTTTTGAAAGATCCCGAAATTTGTCGGGAATTCAGTTTTGAAGCAGTGAAAGATTTTATTTTGACAAAACTTCAGTTGAGTCTGTTGAGACGACATTCTGGAAGCTGTGTTCTCCAGGTATCCTGTAGAAAGTTCAAACCTGCGTGCTCCACTCCACGGAGCAAATGCTTTTCTGGGATTTGGGGTTTCCAAGAATCCTGCAGAAGTTCGAGCCTGGAAGATTTTTCTTCACCAAGAAAACGTTAGTAATCTTTGGGAAGGCCACGGCTGTCCATTTGACAAAACCGTATGTTTTAAGTTTTAATCATGAAATGTGCATTTTGATGCTGGAGGTTATCCAAAGCATTCTTGCAATATGCAAATGTGATCACAAATCCCTTGGACGGAAAATCTGGATCAACAGTTTGAAAATTCCAAAAAGAGTTTGTTCAAAACATCAATTGGAATATTTCTCGACAATGAGGTCTTCTCACCTGTTTTGCGATAGTGGGTTTTTTTTTTTTTTGTAGGGGATGCACTCAATTCCCTACTAACCTGTGCCTAGGTTTTAGGCTCATTCGCAGCGCATACATTTTGATCGGTCGGGAGGTCTTCCACGGGACCGTAATGTTGGGCTTGGTTCTTGATCTTCAAGGGGGACTCACTTTTGAGTCAAGGCCATTGAACAAAAATTTTCACCATCTGCTCCGGGTTTACAAGTCAAGAACCCTGCAAAATGAGAAAGAAATAATCTTGCTCGTACTTCTTCGAGCTAAGCTATATGTTAACCCAAGTGTCTTAGTCAGAGAAGACTGTTTCGGGGTTGTAACATTGGTAGGATTGGGGACCGAAACAGGCTTATTTTTGGCCCAGAATTCGTGACGGGTTTGACATTGGTGATCATTGCTGATTTGCCACCTGTCCTTTCTTTTCTGCATCTTTAGCCTTTGAGGCGCGCAACCTATCTCGCGATGTGCACCAGCTCTTTAAAGAGCATCTCTTGTTGCATTCAGAGACTGACTCTTTCTATGTCTTTGTTCTGCGCTTGATAGCATTTGGGGAGCAGTCCTTTTGGATTTGGCTCCTTCAGGGATTTCCCCTTTTCCCATCCAGCTTCATTGCGGACCAATTAAACAACTAGCACGAGCATCGGCCTTGCTTTTACTAGGCACTTTGCTTTTTCTTGATGCCGGGGATTTTTCTCATTTTCATTTTTGAAATCCCCCTTTTTCTCATCTTCATGGGATCATGTTAGACATATAGTCTAAACATGCTTTAAATATCAGTCCGAGAATTCTCTTCGTAATCCCTGAGTCTTGAACTCTTCCATTTTTGAAGTGGTGCGACATCCGTCTTGGAATGATCACCAATGGGTTCATGAAATGAATTTGCAGGCTCAACTTGGCTGTGCAAATGATACAGTGTATGGGATAAAGAATGAATGCTTCTCGTCATCCTATGGCACTTGGATTACCATATAAACAACACACAAAGATTAATTAGTCCGAGCAAGAAAATTTCTAACCATTTTCTCCTGATGCCGCTGGACTTACTTCCATTTTGCCCCGGTGTGGGATGGTTCTTGACAGGGTTGAGAATGAAAACCGCCGTTCGAAGGGGTTGTCAATGGTCACCTGTAGTGTTTGGGGATAAGAAACGAATGCCTCCGTCGTCCCAACCCATGTAATCGCTGCGAATGGTCCATACTTCCGTAGGTCCAGATTTTACTATTTGATCCGCTCCACTTCTCTCTCAAGTGTGTATAGGACGTGTTTGGATTAGGCTTTGCCTCTCATCTTTTGAGAAAACGTCCTTCTAGAAGTTTTGAACAATTTTTGATTGGAAAAATCTCTTTCTTTTTCTCCAAAAATTTACCCCTCAAGGGAATCTTACGATGCCCCATGCATGTTTTATTCATGTTCAAACAACCTCCTGTTTTAAATCATGAATATCGATGCATTGAAAAATCTCTATCCTTTGTAGGCATGATTATTGAAAGGATTCTGACATTTTTTTTTTATCTCCAGCTAACTGGGAAAAGGGATATTTACCTTCCCGTCGCGGCTGGAGATCCCTGAAAATGCGGAAGAAACATGTTATTGTACGTTCATGAATTTTTCAATAAATTAGAACGATACATCTTACCCTTGGTCATGTGTTCCATTGGGTAATACACGGGATGTGAAAACCTGTTTCGCCTTGATGGCGAGCCCCTGTCAAAGAAGGGAATTAGGTGTCAGTTTGCGTTCCAAAATTCAAGACAAATTGGAACGATACCGCCTTGTTCTTGTTTTGTGTTTCCGTTTGAACACACACGCGCGGCTTGCATAATTTGGCCCTCTATCTTGTGTCCTTGATCTCCCATCTGGTTGGGCGACGAATCCTTCTCAAGAATTTGCCCCAGAGAAGATCCATTTGTGTTTTTGGGCGCACTTCAGCGCCATTCTTCAAGGTTCCTTTTATTCAAGGAAAAAAAGAAGATTTTATCAAAATGCATGTCAAAGCATGTGACGTAGGAGCGATACTTTTTACCATCCACTAGGTCTTATAATCAAAGACCATCTCCTGGAATCCTGACTTCTAAGGCCAATGATTCTATTCGCCTCCCTATTAGCGTGCTATTTTCATTTGAGGCTTTCAGCGCCAACAACTTCCTGTAAAATGAGTAAAAACTCACGTTAGGCATGTGGTCTTGGAAAACCAAATTGGAACGATACCAGGTTACCGTTCACCCAAATTCGTATCTTGGGGTTTGATTCTGATGCGGACGACTCTGTTATTGCGTCTATTGACTTTGTCAAAGGAGAGACGTCCTGAGATAAAAAGAATGGAGAAAAACTTATCCCCAGATCTGATTAAAAATCAATTAGGAACGATACGTCCTTTCACCAAACGAGTGGCTCTGCGGCCCAATGTGTTTTGCACTGAAGGGACGAATTCCACTATGCTCCACGGGTTTGGGGAATTTGCCCCCATTTTCGATAGAAATGAGCCTTATCAAGATGTATACAATACAAATAGATCCCTAATACAATCAATCTACGGGACGAGATATAGAGGATCTCAGCAAAATTAATTTTATACAAGAGGACTAAGAATGTCAAATCAATCAAAGGAATGTGGCCCGAACACTTGGAGATGCCCCAGTTCCAATCTTCGAGATGTAACTCCAGGATCACCGATTTTTTTTTTTAGGTGGTTTTAGATATACCAACCATCTAAAGACATGCACATGAGACAAGGGAGGATAAAACTTCTAAAAATCAAAGGATTTGGCACCTAAGGTCAAGGTTACCACCTCGAGTTCTAGAAAGAGCCGATTCCATTGCACAGCTATCGTTGCATTGGGACTCGATCCATAGTTCGAAGTGAGCGGAATTGAAAAGTGGATTACCCCGTGTTTTTCCTCACGGAGATTCCATTTTCAATCCATTCTATTGTTTTCCTATAGGCGGCGCCCGGGGTTTTAGGCGCGGTTGTGTGTATTTTCGGTGTCGTGCTAAAGCGATAAACATGCATCTTATTTAACAATCATCGCTTCAATATAAAACATACACACAATCATTCATTCCTACGCCCAACCTGCATAAAACAGAGTTAACAAGTACTCCACCCCTTATTTCTCCAATCTGCAAAAACATTTAACACCTCAAGGGTTAAAGTACGTACCTCACCTTGAAGAGCATCTGCATAAAACATGTTAGAAAAATCAATCACCTTTTTAATCGGCTCAAGTTCTCTAAAGTCCCCAGTGGAGTCGCCAGTCTGTCGCGACCCTCTCGAATTTCGCCATGGGCTCTCGAGGGCTAATGGGCCGTCCAGTCTGGTCGGACGCGGGCCTCTCCCAAGGCCCGTTACCCAAATCGCAACGGAGGTATGCGTAGTCGACCTTCAGTGTGGTCTAGTGATATGTGCTAAGTGTGCATGTCATGGAGTCGCCACCAATCATTTTTTGGAGGGTATGATTGGACCACCCTATTGAATAGTCGGGAGTTTCTATTCAATTCTGCGATAACCAGGGAAATGGGTTCGGGGACTTAGTTACGTCAACTATCAGAGTTGACGCCCTTTCGGTACCTAAGTTGACTGAGTTTTCTGACTTAAGATTTCATACAGATGAGTGGGGTACGAGTCCTAAATCTAGGAGTTCATGCAGATAGGAATGACTATCCTAGCAATCACAATCAATAATAAAGTGCACAAATCAATGAATTCAAATGTACAAATAAATCACATGGCATTCCTAATAAGGCCATATTGGCCTAGAGAAGCATCAATCAGGCTTAGGAATGATTTAGACATGATTTTGCCCATCAGGGGCAAAATCGTAATTTTGAGACAAAGGAGACAATTTGCCCAAAAAGGACAAAATCATCATTTCGGAATGAATCCGGAGTCAAAACAGGTTTGGTCACTCAATTGACCCATTTCCTATTTTTTGGCAATTTTCGTGATTTTTGGGAATTTTAGAAACCGATTTACCATTCGAAGGGTAAAATCGTCATTTTCTAAAATGGAAATGAAATGTGGAAATCTTAGACATAAGGTTTAACCACCCATCTGGCCCATCACCAAATTCTAAGCAATTTCCACAATTCATTAGAATATCAAAGACGATTTACCCTTTGAGGGGTGAAATCGCCATTTTGGATTAAATGGGAGAAAATCCCAAAAATGAAAACAAATCAATTTTTTGTCATTTTCAGCCTTGGACAATTTTTAGAATTTTTCTGCAATTTTTCTCAATTTTTTTGTTTTTCTTTAATTTTTCCATTTTTTTGACATTTTTGATTCATTAATATTTTTTTATATTTTCAGAAAATATTTTAACAAAAAGCATGTCTTTGACAATAGATAACACTCAACCAGATAAATAAGCTAACCACTAGACTGAAACAAATACATACAAATCAAGTCTATAAATGCAATATTTTAGAAAAATAATCCTGATATACGGATCGGGTACGTAAAACATACCGGATTGGACACCAGCTTTCAATCGCCCAGCCCCAGCCTGCGACCATCCCCATGCCCGTTACCTGTCGATCGCCATTAGAATGTCGATAGTCAATTTCACAAATTAAGACTAAAAAATAAAAAAAAATAAAAAAATTTAAAAATGGACACTGTTCCGACACTGTTCATGTACTGTTCATGCACTGTTCCGACACTGTTCATGCACTGTTCCGACACTGCTCGGACACGCTCCGACACGCCCGACACGTCCGGACACGCTCCGACACGCTCCGACACGCTCCGACACGTCCGGACACGTTCCGACACGCCCGACACGTCCGGACACGCTCCGACACGTCCGGACACGTCCGGACACGTTCCGACACGTCCGGATACGCTCCGACGACGGGGTGGTGACCCGAGGCTGTTTTTGGGCTCCACCAGCGGCGCGTAGGCTCCATAAGCTCCGAGGGAGGAGGTAGGACTCTGGGGCTGTCGCCGGAGGCGATAGCGCGCTTTGGCGATGACGGATTTGGCCCGATCCGAAACAATCCCGAACCAAACTCCGAAACGGGTGGAGGCCGCGGGTCTTGGGTTATCCACGGCGGCTTTGAGGTACGACGGCTAGCGACGACGGCGGAAGGGTCGAAGGCGAAGGAAAATAGTGCATGAAGGTGAGGATTCCATTTTATTTTTAAGAAGAAGAAGAAGAAAAGAAGAAGAAGAAGCTACGGGAGAGGAAGAAGAGGAAGGAGGAGAAGAAGATGAAGTCGCGGGGGGAGAAGAAGCCAGCGACGGATGAGGGAAAAGGTGAGTGAATAATAATAAAAAATAAAATAATAATAAAATAAAATATTAAAAAGTAAGAATAATAATAAAATAATCAAAAGAAAAGACAAAATGATTAGTTTCCTTTTCCTTTTGAATGATGATGTTTTCACTCCTTTTCCTTTTAATCATTACTAATATTTTTGCCAGATTCAATTTTATGGTGATCAGAAAACACCTAAAATCAAACCTGAATTTTACTATTTATGAGGTTAGAAAATAGATAAAATAAAAATAAAAATACCGACTATTTTTATATATCTTTGTGACCTCAAATATTATTTTTCTTGATTTTCTTGATTTTCTTTTTCTTTTTTTCTTTTTTTTGTATTTTTCGAAATATATATAAAAAAATGAAAATTATGAAAATTATTTTTTTGGTCAAAATGGTTCATTTAGCTTGGCTAAGGTCACCAAAATTGATTTTTCAATTTTTTCAACTTTTTATGGATTTTCTATGAATTTTCAAAATAAAAATAATAATAAAATAAAAATAAAATAAAAAAAAAGTTGATCAAAATTTAGGTGTCAACAGTCCCCCCTTTTTGAAAACCAATATCCAAGCCCAACATTACGGTCCCGTGGAAGACCTCCCGATCGATCGAAATGTATGCGCTGCGAATGATCCTAAAACCTAGGCACATGTTAGTAGGAAGTTGAGCGCATTCCTTACAAAAGACCATTATCACAGAGCGGTGAGGAGCCCTCTCGGATGAGAAATTCTCCAATAGATGTTTTGAACAAACTCTTTTTAGAAATTTCAGATTGTTTGATCCAGATTTTCCGTGTAAGGGATTTGTGATCACATTTGCATGTTGCAAGAATGTTTTGGATAGCCTTCGGCGTCAAAATGCACATTTCATGATTAAAACTTAAGTCATACGGTTTTGTCAAATGGACAGCCGTGGTCTTTCCAAAGATTACTAACGTTTTCTTGGTGAAGAAAAATCTTTCAGGCTCAAACTTCTGCAGGATACCTGGAGAACCCAGCTCCCAGAATGTCGCCTCAACAGACTCGAGCAGTCTCATCGGACGTAGAGAACCCTCGTCATGAGACCCCTTTTCAAAGCAAACCGAAGGTAGAAACCGCCTGAAGGGTCAAATCAAGGTAGAAACCGCCTGAAGGGTCAAACCAAGGTAGATACCGTCTGAAGGGTCAACTCAAGGCAGATATCACCTGAAGGGTCGACACAAGGTAGAAACCGCCATAAGGGTCAAACCAAGGTAGAAACCGCCATAAGGGTCAACCCAAGGTAGAAACCGCCATAAGGGTCATCACGAGGTAGATATCGCCGTAAGCATCAACACAAAGGTCCGATCCACCACACAGATCAAAATCCTTGGCAAATCCCAAATGGGACGCGTCTTCCATAGATTCCTTTTCCTTCAAGAAAGAGCATACATAGACAAACATGAAAAACTGGATGTCATGACCCCTTTTTCTTTAGTTTCACGAGTCTAGTAGATCAGGACTCAGGTGTCACCTTGTCTTTGAGAGAAACCTCTTAGGGGGTTCCTCTAACGAGATTCCTCTCAAAGAGGGGCAGCTGTTGACACATAATTTTGATTAACCTTGTTTACTTTATTCTTCGAAAATCTATAAAAAATAATAAAAAAAAATAAAATAAAAAAAAATCTTTAAATTTTTGCTTTATATTTTATATTCTATTTAAAAAAATAGCAGATATATGAAAAATCATAAAAAAAATCCCCTAATTTATACTGTCTCGCAAAGCAATCGGCGCGTCTGTTAATCCCAATATAATGAATGATTTCCGCGGGTTGCCTAAGGGATATCGGGCTATTCGAGGATTCAAAGTTTGACCGATGCTTTCCTGTCTAGTGACTTGGGTCTTCGACATTTTTGCCGGTGCTTTTGGATGCCGTGATAATGACCTCGTGCGAGAGAGGTCAGGTGGTGACACTCCAACAACGGCTTTGGTCTGATAAAAAAAGGGAGAGGAAGGCTAAAAGCATGAGGGGGGACTTCTGCCAGCGACTCCATCCCACCATGGGCGGCCAAAAACTCAAGACCATCCCTTCCATGCCGTGACAGCCATCACCACAACCCACTCTGGCGTCGGTCTGAAAGGATTAACGCGGTTTGCGCCGCTGTGCCCAGTCGCTATAAGATCCCAGCCATCGCCGTTTTGTCCAGTCACCCCCACCATAAGAAGACATGATCAGCGGCAGGTATCGTGGAGCGATGAGAAGGGCAGCCACCGCCATCTTCAACCGCATCTTTGCAGCCGCCGCCTTCTTCACCACCGTTCTTCGCAGCCGTCGCCATCTTCAACCGCGTCTTTGCAGCCGCCGCCTTCTTCATCAACTTCTTCGCAGCCGTCGCCATCTTCAACCGCGTCTTTGCAGCCGCCGCCTTCTTCATCAACTTCTTCGCAGCCGTCGCCATCTTCAACCGCATCTTTGCAGCCGCCGCCTTCTTCACCAGCGTTCTTCGCAGCCGTCGCCATCTTCAACCGCATCTTTGCAGCCGCCGCCTTCTTCACCAGCGTTCTTCGCAGCCGTCGCCATCTTCAACCGCATCTTTGCAGCCGCCGCCTTCTTCATCAACTTCTTCGCAGCCGTCGCCATCTTCAACCGCGTCTTTGCAACCGCCGCCTTCTTCATCAACTTCTTCGCAGCCGTCGCCATCTTCATCCGCGTCTTTGCAGCCGCCGCCTTCTTCACCAGCATTTGTTGACACCTGATTTTTTTTACCATTTATTATTGTGATTTTTATTCTTTAAAATTAATTAAAAATATCAAAAAAGGTCATAAAATCACAAAATCAACTTTGGAAGCCTTGGTTTAACCTTAGGAACCAATTTTGAACAAAAAATATTTTTCGGTATTTTTAATATTTTTCGAGTTTATTTAATTATAAAAATACCCAAAAAATCAGAAAAATACCATTCGTGGTCAGAAAAATACCCAAAAATATTCGATAATTTTGTTTTAATTTCCTCTTCAAGTGTGTCACTTTAAATCTCAAAAATTCGGCTCGGGTCACTATGTTCCTTCACAAACATAAACCCGAACCGAACCTAAAAAAAAAATCATTTTCGAGTCTTTTAGTTTTCAATTCTCACTTTTTATAAGCTATGACATTGGATTCTAAAGTCTTAAAGTGCAATTAGGTCAATTTGCCCTCCAATTTAATCAATTTTTACCAAAAGGGCTTAATTGCACATTTTTCTTTCAATTAGTCCCCGGTTTCACGGATGTATACGTATGCTCTACGTATTTATACATCATACGTATTTATACGTTATGCATATTTGTATTGTTTGGTAACCTCTTTAACTCTTGTAATAATAATAATGGTTATTATTTTTAACACATTTGTTAGTGCCTTTTTTTAGCATTTTTGTATTGTGAGTGCTATTTTTAAATAGCATTTTTTGTATTATAAATTGTGAGTGCTATTGTTAGTGCTATTTTTAAATGACATTTATTTATCATAAATTGTGAGTGCTATTGTTAGTGCTATTTTTAAATGGCATTTATTTATCATAAATTGTGAGTGCTATTATTAGATAGAATTTATAATTGTTAGTGCTATTTTTAAATAGAATTTTTGTATTATAAATTGTGAGTGCTATTGTTAGTGCTATTTTTAAATAGCATTTTTGTATTATAAATTGTGAGTGCTATTGTTAGTGCTATTTTTAAATGTCATTTATTTGTGAGTGCTATTATTAGATAGAATTTATAATTGTTAGTGCTATTTTTAAATAGAATTTTTGTATTATAAATTGTGAGTGCTATTGTTAGTGCTATTTTTAAATAGCATTTTTGTATTATAAATTGTGAGTGCTATTGTTAGTGCTATTTTTAAATGTCATTTATTTGTGAGTGCTATTTTTAGATAGAATTTATAATTGTTAGTGCTATTTTTAAATACAATTTATTGGAAGGTATTTTTGGCTATAAAAGGATGGCAAGAGTTTTGAGGTTGAAGGGGAGAGACATTTTGTAGAGTGTGCAAATTTTTGAGAGCTTAGAGAGAAGAACACAAACACTCTCTATATTCTCATAATCTTGAGCGAGCAAAATATACTAAGTTCGGAATATTGATTCCGCATATTGCTAGCACAATTGTTGTGGAGTTATTAGTCGTCTCCCCGTTCGTCAATTGGTGGTGCGTCCGAACTAGATGCCTAACACTTGTGGAGGCTGAGATCGAAGAACATCGAACCGACACCTCCGTTCAAGCACGCTACGAGAGGTAATCTATTTACTCCCTTTGAGACTTTGTGATTTTTTTCGATTGAAATGCACGAAGTACGCCTCTGGAGATACATGTGTGGGTTGTTATTTATTTCCGCTACGTGTTACGTGGATCCCAACAGTGGTATCAGAGCCAATCCTTAGGTGTTTTCGTGCATTTAATTGATTTTTTGCAATTTTTGCAATACTATGGCCAATATGTATTAACGAATTGTTCGTCTTACATGGCTAATGGAGATTGATTATTTTATATGATAAATTAATCAACGTAGCAAAAATTGAGACTAAATCAATTTTGAATCGAAAATTTATGGCTATCTTATTTTACGTAAAAATTCTGAATATGATTCAACGTAGAATTTTTATTGTGCCTTCCTAAGTTTTAAATTGTGAATTTATTACTTACGTGAAAGGGTGGTGATCATGGAAAAATCCCTAATCAATGTGATTGATGTATATATGAATGTATGATGATTATTTATATATTTGGGGTTGTAATTATTAAATGGAGGCTGCGTACTCCTTTTATTTTTCATGTAATCTTTATTTTTAGCATAGTCAATTGTTGATGTAAATGCTACGAGGATTACGTGGAGGAGCCTTTTAAGTCGGCGAGCTCTTTGGGGCCCAATTCTTGAAGAGTTCAAGAAACCAAGAAGAAGCGAAGAGCGGCTCTCCGTTATTAAAATATTAAAATGATTATATGTGGTCTCATTGGCTCGAGACCCATTAAATCATAATTCCATGATCACCACGTAGGATAGATATTTATGTGATTGACATCTATTTATTTATTATGATTACGTGAGCATGTTAAACTGGTTAATGTGCAAAGTCAGACTTACCTCACCCAAAATTGTGCCTGCATGAAATCCTAGTTAGGAAAATCACTCGCATTAGGTACCGAAAGGGCGTTGGTAACGACACCAGCGTAACCAAGTCCCCGAACCCAAAATCTCTGGTTCCGTAGAACTGATCGATCTCTCCCAATCGATCGGTAAGGTTTCCGGTCTACCCTCCAAGAAAGACCGGTGGCGACTCCAAATGCATGCACAAGTTGCACATGCCACCACGACCACACTAAGGTCGAAAGCGATCGACTCTTATCGTTGAATCCTCCTGAAAAATACTCCCGCCGCGATTTGGTATGGGCCTGGGAGGGCTCGCACCGATCCAAGACCCGTGATCGGTAATCCATTAGCCGCGTCCGCTTCCGGATGGGTCGCGACAGCTGGCGACTCCGCTGGGGACTTGTTCTAGAAACTATGGTTCTAGACCTCAAGTGGACTTAGGCCGTAATAAAAATTGAGTGATTTTTCTAACCCTACAGGCGCTCTTGAAGGTGAGGTAAGTCCGCTCACGATAGGTGTTATATGTTTTTGCAGATTGGAGTAATAAGGGGTGTAGTCTGTGATTAACTTTATTTTACGCAGGTGTGGCGTAGGAATGTATGTTGTGTGGATGATTTGAAGTGCTGATTGATAAATTGTTGTGCATGACTTGCATTGTGATGATCACGACACATGGACACACACAACCGCGCCTAAAACCCCAGGCGCCGCCTTTAGGAACACAATAGAAGGAATTGAAAATGGAATCTCCGTGAGGAAAAACACGGGGTAATCCACTTCTCAATTCCGCTCGCTTCGAACTATGGATTGAGTCCCAATGCAACGATAGTTGTGCAATGGAATCGGCTCTTTCTAGAACTCGAGGTGGGAACCTTAACCTTAGGTGCCAAACCCTCTGATTTTTAGAAGTTCACCATCACTTGTCTCATGCGCATGTCTTTGGGCGGTTGGTACACCTAAAATCGCACATAAGTCGACGAGTTGGGTTGGTAAGACTCTCTATCCCTCAAAACTATTACAGTTCATATAAATATAGGCATTTCATTCATTGCATTCTGGTGATTAGATTAAATGCCATTTCAAGGATAGATGCATGTGTTTTTCCCAAACGTCCTTGATAGAAGACGAGGAGGATGATATCCCATGGCGAACACCGAGTGAGCAACAAAGGAGCCTACTATGGACATTATTGAGATATCGTCCAATGAAGATGACGAGTTGGGGCAAGTGATCCGGAAGTCACAGATCGAACTTGGGGCATCCTTAAACGTTAGGATCACATTCCTTGGTTTCATTTTCCATTACTAGTCCTCTTGTATAGGGTTTATTTTTATCGAGGCTTTCTCTATCTCACCCCTTAGAGTGATTGTATTAGGGATCTATTGGTGTATACATTCAGATGGAACTCGGTTGTATTTCTTTTGACGGGTCATGGGAATGTGATAGTGGCATTTTCTCTAATCATCCGAATACTCCCAAGTCAAGTTTATAATTCCTTTAGAGGAAACTAAAGTTGAAAATCTTACACGACCTTTTTGGTCGTACAGGGTAATCCAACCCCAATTTCGCTAGAAGGAATTATACACTTGAATTGGTCCATGCATGTCATACGTCACTAAGTAATCCACGATAATTGATCAAGAGTATTGACGTTATTTCGAATTTAATGACGAGATAGATGTCCAAATTGCTCTCGTTCTTAACAAAACGGCCTTGATTTGGATGCCGTATCTTCAATTAAATTTAAAAACACGTCGTTATGCCTTGCATTTTTGACTAATTCGCTCTTCTGAATATTGGTCAAAAGCAATTATCGTGAATTACATTCCTTTCAATAGTATGCTTTCTTTCGAGGAATATTGATAAAAACTTTTCGCACAAGATTAAAACCCTTGTAAAAGTTCTTGTCATTATTAATTACGAGTAAGCATAAGATTGAAAGGGGTCTATGCTTTCTTTTTCAGATTATTCCTTTTGACTCGGTCTTTTCATTTGCAGGTGAAAAACAAGTAGCATAAAGAAATCTTTTCTTGGATAAGTCTGAGGCTATTCTTTCATCTGACCATGAGTGAGTTAGAAAATCAGAACACATCTACTCGACTTATTATGGATCGGCTCATCCAAGTCTAAGATGTCCGGATGCTCGAAGAAATGGATCATATAAAAGCTAAAACAAACACAGGGGCTTTCATTCATTCTTGCCCAAACCAGATCATACAATTCATTGGGGTGGAAAAGTAAAGCAGAAGTGAGCCCTAATCAACGACACAAAGGAGCCCAGCTGGCCCTCCAGGTTATGGATGCTTTGTTTATACGCACCACTCCGCGTATCATGGTCCGCAAGCCTGAGGTGGAGGCGTTTGCGTTCATCATTGACTGAAACAACCTGAGTCTCGTGATCTTCGGCGACTGCTTCCAAGTCCCGAACAAGTCCATTCTCACGAGTTATATCCTCGTTTATGCCGTTGAGCCTTTCTTCCAGCCACTCGCTCCGATTCCTTAGCAGGGCATTACGTCGATCGCGCTCATAGGTAGCCAGAGATAGAGCTAAGTCCTCCACCAGATTCCTCCTCTCGCGTAGCAATGTCGAAACCCGCTCTTTGGCGAACTCAACAGCCTTTTTGTGACTATCGGCCAGGTAGTCAGCCAACGCTAGGCGGTCGGACTGATCCTCATAACGGGCTCGCAAGACACGAGCCACGGTAACTCCCCGATGAGCAGCGCGGTAGACCTCCAAGGAGTTCGTAAAGAGCGTTGGAAAAATATTGTATTCCCTCCCCAACGCGGTACCCTCGAGGGAGGTGATGTCCAGGTCCCCGAACATGACTCTGATCTCATCCTCGGTTTCGGGATGATCGGCTATGTGAGCGTAGCCTCGACCCAAGAGGTTATAGAACTCTTTCCATCGAGTCAAAGCTTCGGCTGAGAAAGTGTGAACTTGGGAAGAAGCCATTTTCGACGGAGATGTGTGTAGTGGAGCGATTAGAGGATGGAAGCAAATTATATGAGAGCGTTAATCTCCCAAACACCAACTCCGCATTTTATAGCGTCTCGAGAGTGGAGAAAAGTTGCAGCAATAATGCTTGTGGAGCCGGGTTAATTAATGTAAAGCGAGGGCTGCTCCTCCCGTGAATCATCAGACATGTCCTGATCCGCAATTTCAGGCCTGACAAATTCGGTCTCGCCATTATTAAAGCTGGGAGGGAGGCGAGCGCAACTATCGAAGAAGCCGCGAAAGGATTGTGTTGTTCCATCACGCATGAAGCTGGGCGGCGAGTGAACAGCTCTGCCACTTAAAAAGAGAAGACAGTGCTGAACAGGCATGACTATTGAGGAAAAGTGAAAGGCGAGCGCAACTATCGAAGAAGCCGCGAAAGGATTGTGTTGTTCCATCACGCATGAAGCTGGGCGGCGAGTGAACAGCTCTGCCACTTAAAAAGAGAAGACAGTGCTGAACAGGCATGACTATTGAGGAAAAGTGAAAGGCGAGCGCAACTATCGAAGAAGCCGCGAAAGGATTGTGTTGTTCCATCACGCATAAAGCTGGGCGGCGAGTGAACAGCTCTGCCACTTAAAAAGAGAAGACAGTGCTGAACAGGCATGACTATCGAGGAAAAGTGAAAGGCGAGCGCTACTATCGAAGAAGCCGCGGAAGGATTTGGTTACCCCTTCGTGTCGGAAAGCTGAGCAGGAGGTAAACAGTTCCGTCGTTTCAAAAACAGAACGCTGAACAGACCTAGCTTTCGAGGAAAAGGAGGCAACAAATCGAAAGAGCGAGTATACAAAAGAGAACAGAGAACCCCGAGTGACGAGTTCGTTGAAAGACCTCAAATTCTCTAGAATCAGATTCGACATCGAAGCCATGGAACTCAACATCGCCGGTGACGAACATCAAGATCGCAGTGGTGACGACGGCAGTGGCCACGACGCTCAACCCCGGAAAAGAAAAAGTCGCCAGCGCTACGCTCGGAAAGAAATCCAGGAGCTTGAAGCTTTCTTCGATGAATGCCCTTGCCCAAACGAGGAACAAAAGATTGAATTGGGCCAGAAGCTGGGAATGAATCCTATGAGAATCCATTTTTGGTTTCAGAATAGACGTTTCAGACTAGGTGTCCAACACAGGCGTAAGGAGATCACGGCCCTAAAAGAGCAGAACCAAAACCTTCAAATGGAAAACATGTGGTATGAGAAAATTCTCAGTACTATTACCTGCCCTGACTGCGGTGGCCCTACCACCCTCAGTAAATTGTTCCCCAGTAAGCCTTCTACGAAGATGGAAGGTGCTCATTTATCCCCCTGCTCCCTTGAGCCATCTCCGGTACAATCAGATCCTGCTAATGGCGCGCATGAGCAGATCGATCCTGCAGAAATTATACCAGTGTCTTCGAAGGAAGAAGATACCTGTCGTTATGATCGGAGTCACCTCATCGAAGCCCATGAATCTCCTCCACAACAGCTTCCGGTAAGATCAGATACGGTTCAAGAGGAGTTAGAGGTTAGTCGGCAGGCTATCTACGCCACTCTGGACGACGAGAAGAAGAAATTCACTTGGCCCCCGGAGCTTCATCTCAAGTTCTTGGACGCAGTTCGACAGATAGGACTCGACTTCATAGGTCCGACAAGCATACTTAGGGTCATGAACGTACCGGGACTTACCAAGCAATTAGTCGCGAATCACCTTGGTTGCTACAGAAGGGCGTTAGGACAGCGTTATGCAGAACTGAATCCGAGCAATAGACTCGGCTGCGAACCCAGCACCCTTATGACAAATGAGGCCCGGTCGAATCTGGACGACTATTGGGGATTTGATCAGGATATCCTCGCGAGTCATTTCAATATTCCTCAAGAACACGCATCACAAGTGCAACGAGTAAGCACTCCTCCGTCCGAGCAGCAGCTAGTCAGTGTTCATCCTGTCGCAGATCAGCCCACCACGCCCAGTGCTCAAGGGTTTGCCCAATCAGAGCATATGGCTTCAGATGATCTAATGGGAGAAAGCTTGGAGCACTCTTATTTCCCTAATCCCCAAGTGGGAGATGCTTGTGGTAGTCAATCGATCAAATCTCCTCTTATAATCCCAGACAAAGATGGAGGTTCCAGTTCGAAGAACTCGTCGGGCGATGCAGCTCAATCTACACATCAATCGTTCGAGGGGTCGGGTGATTTCTTCGATGAAGGACTTGATACCTGGTTCGATCAGTTGGAAGCTATTAAAGGTTGGCAACCATGATCTGCACTTGGTAATGGCACACCTAAGCTGAGGCCAGACTGGTTAGTCATTGGACATGCCCCAAGAAAGAAGGGGATGTACGCGAGAAGGATGTATCTCCTATTGTAAAGTTCTCATCGGTGCATGCGTTTGTTTCTTCAATAGCTAGAGTTGATTCTGCATAATGTTTTTCGCAAACGTCATCTCGTGTGTATACGGTAATTCCTTGTTATTAAGTTCAAGGTAAAATCAGCCCCGACGCGTGAAGGCAGAATTGATAGCATGAGTTACTAGCAGAATGTGATCGAGCTCGAAAGTGAAAGATTACTAGCGGCCCCAAACGCAATGACCGCAAAATCAGGGGCAATCTTTAAGTTTCGAGCAACTACAAATCTATTTCTCACGAGGCATTCAGGTCAATCAAATATAAAGCGTCGGGCTGTGAGAATGATGCGTAGTCAATCTGTTGACACAGGCGAAAAAGGAGTCGCGTAGATCCGAAAGCAAAAACCTTTCTTGGCTAGTCAACAATGCAGAATGAAAGAGCATATATAAACAAACTCGCATTTATTTCATTCAGCAGGAAAGTTTACAAGTGGATCACTGAGGGGGAGCAGTAAACCCAAAATGAGTTCTGACAAGCATCACAAAAAAGCTTAACTGACTCTCCATGCTATCCATGCCTTGCTTACAACCCACACTCCGGGAATCGAGGTCTACAAGCTTGAAGAAAAGGAGACGACATTTCTCCTTAAGTTCGTTCACCTTGGTGTCATAGTACTCGAACTCAAGCTCTAAGTCATGAGCCAGCACCCTCCCGCGAGCTATATCCATGCTCAGGTCTTCAAGCCTTTCCTCCAACCAGGCACACTGGAACCTCAGCACGAAGTTGTGCTGGTCTTGCTCAAAGGCGGTGTCAAAAAGAGCCAGACGCTCCACCAAGTTGTCCCTTTCACGGACCAGCATCGAAACCTGGGCGTGGGCGTATTCAACAGCCCTTTTATGGTTATCGGCCGTCAGCATGGCCAACATCAGGGACTCAGTTCGGTCCTGATAACGGGCTCGCACGATACCAGCCAAAGTGACCTCCCGGCTAGCAACTTCGTAAGCCTGCATGAAATTGTTAAAGAGAGTTGGGAAGATCACAAACTCCCTTTGCAGTTTCGTACCTTCAATACACGCAGTATCCAGGGCCGGAATCAGAGTACGAACTTCAACCTCAGCTTCAGGATGATTGTTTATGTAGCCATAACCCCTACCCAAGAGGTGGTAAAATCTCTCCCATTGGGTCGAAGCTTCAGGTAAGGCAACAGGCATAGAGGAGGAATCCATATGCGATGGAATGACGGAGAAGAGAGTGAGAATGTGAAGAGTGTTTGAGAGGCTGAGTCTGATAAGGCTAAAGTGTTAATCTTCTTGACATCAATCTATCACCTTATAAATGCTCGAGTACAGGGAGAAGTGGTAATAATATTTTATGTGCAGTAGAGCCAAGCGGGTTTCGTTAATGCATCCCCGATGAGTCACGAATCCACCACCGTCCTGTGATCTCGGGTTTTACGAAACATAATGGCGCCGAAAGGTGGGCAGGCTTGTTACTCTAGAGACTGGGCCAGGGGGACAAGCGTAGTGCTCGACAAAGCGAAATCAACGCAAGAGATCTTCAGGCTCCGTTCACGTAGAAAAGAGCAAAAAAGGACAAAGTGGGAATTACGAAGCCTTGAGAAAAACGCTCGTCAAGTAGCCATCACAAAAGGACGAAGTGGGAATCTCGAAACATTGAGAAGAGCGCTCGTCGGGTAGCCATCACCTTTGATCGAAGAACGGTGATCCGGCTCCTTTAACCTCTCAGAATTTGCAGAGAAAGTGAAGATCCAAGGAGGAACAAAGAAAGCTGAGTTAACGGAAAATCAAACAGTGATATCCCGGTCAAAATGTTCAAGGGATTCTGTCATTTACTGGAAGCGCCAGACTTGGAGGTCTCCGAGCTTGAGCTGCTGGAAGAGTTTGAAGATCTCAGGACCGAACCTGACACGAGGGCCATGGAGACCGATCCTTCTAATGATGAAACCCGCGGCTTGGTTAACGAGAACAGTACCCGCGACGGTTATCAGCGTCAGAAAGGGGAATATCTCAAACGCAACACTTCAGGTCAAGTCCATAAACTCGAATTGTTTTTCAGGGAATACCCCTATCCGGACATGGAACAGAAAATCAAAATGGGCCAGGAGATAGGGTGGGAGCCTCGGAAGGTCAAGTGCTGGTTTGAAAACAAACGAACCCGGCTGAAGCAGCAACGCGATCGGCACGAGTTAGCGATTGTAAGGGAGGAAAATGAAAAGCTTCGAATAAAAAACACTCAGTACAAAAAAGCTCTAAGCATCGCTATTTGCCTGGAGTGCGGTAACCCTGTTCCCACGGACGGAGTATTCACTGAAGAGCCAGATCTGGGGGTTTATAATGCTCATTTGTTGCAATGCCCTTCGCAACATCTTTCGGAACAGGTGGGTACCGCCGAGGATCTACAAGAGGAAACTAGTGCTATAAGGTCAAAGTCGACGCCCATTGTGGAAGGGAACATGCGTCATGACAAGTCGGGTCCGCTCGATGATGAACTCACCATCATGACCAGCCGATCTGAGACCACTAAATCCCCTCCAGAGCAACCTCCAACACGACCAGATTCCGAGAAGAGTAACCGCCAAGTTGCTGACACCACTTCGGCTAGCAAGAAAATAAGATTTCGTTGGACCCCGGAGTTTCATAGCAAATTTGTTGATGCAGTTCAACAGTTGGGGATCAGTTTTGCTTGCCCATTGCGCATACTCGAAATCATGAACGTGCCGGGACTGACTAAAAATATGGTCAAGAATCACCTTTGGCGCTACAAGAAACTACTGAGAGATGGACGAGCGTCGCTAGACCAAGATAGAGGCGGTTCAACACGACCAGATTCCACGAAGAGTAGCCGCCGAGTTGCCAACCCTACTTCGGCTAGCAAGAAAACAAGGTTTTATTGGACCTCGGAGCTTCATAGCAAATTTGTTGATGCAGTTCAACAGTTAGGGATCAGTTTGGCTCGCCCATCGCGCATACTCAAGATCATGAACATGCCGGAATTGGATAGAAATAAAGTCAGGAACCACCTTTGGTGCTACAAAAGACTACTGAGAGATGGACGAGTGGCGCTAGACCAAGAAAGAGGCAGTTCAAGTTTAAACGATGAGCATGGCTGTGATCGCAATCCTCATGAAGCAGGAAGCATCCAATCACCTCTTAACACCGATGGGACTGACAATTACACGGTCGATTGTTCAGGCATCAATCAGAGTACTCCCATGGGTTATCCCAGTACTCCTCAGGAGTATGTACCGCAATTTCAGCAAATCGGGACTCCCCAGTCTGAGCACCGACTGGCCGTTAATACTAGTCCTACAGCGGATCTAACACTGGCAGGAGATGCACATACAATCTTGCGAGACGATTACGGAGATTCCGGCTCGAAGAATCAGGTGGTCCATGACGAAAATGGCAAAAAGATTCCTTCTCCAGTAGTCGACAATACTCAACCTGAGTGTCAGTCGCTCGATGGTTCAGACGATCTCCTTGAAAACATCTATTCTTGGTTCGATCGGCTGAATTCCCCCCTGAGTTACCCTGGTACTCCCCAAGAGTATGTACAACAATTTCAGCAGGTATGGACTCCCCAATTTGAGCACCAACCGATCGTTAGTGTTATTCCTACGGCGAATCCAGCATCGGGTACAAACCTACTGGACAACGATGAAAATACCAACTCGAGAAGTGAGGTTGTTCATGTCGAAAGTAGTGTGAGGAACCCATCGCCAACGGTTGAGGATGCCCGACTTGGGCGTCAATGGCTTGAAATTTCAAGCGAGTCCCTCAGTGAGCAACTCGGCGTGTGGATCACGCATAAACCGAGAAACCAGGTTGTTCATGCCGAAAATGGGAGAAGTCCGTCACCAGCAATTAAGGATGCTCAACTTGGACGACTCGAGCGGTCGGACGATCTCCTGAATGAGCAACTCAGCCTATGGGTCAAGCATTTTGGAACAAGTGCATCTTCGCAGTCGTGACCGGTACCGGCGACCGGACATCTGGTTCGAAGCTCGTGTGCTAAATCATTAGAAGGCTCAGGAGAGTGAGAGGTGAATACATCGAATGAATGTGTTACGGATTTCGTTGTAAAGTTCCCGCGGGAACATTGTAATTAACGCTGAAAACTAACCGCTCTGAGTGTCAACATTACCCTTTGAACGTCTTCGAGCCAAGGGCCATGGATTAATCACTTAATCCGTGGAGCAAATTCCATGAACGATGACTATCACCCGCGGAGCATAATGGGATCTACCCCCATTCAGCACGAAATACGTTTGGTCACGAAGCCTCCCATTTGGTAAAACGATGTATCGTTCCTAAATGATCTTCAACCGAATACCAAAGTAATGTCTCATTTCTTTCCCTTCTCAGGTGTTAAACGTGGATAAATCACCCAAGGAGCCATCTGTTCAAATAACAAAACAGACGTTGCCCAACCGGGGGCAGCTGAACCATTGATATTGCAAATATTCCAAGCATGGATAAGCGGATTTGATAGACGTGGTTCATATCAATACGCGACGTCAGAACGGGATGAGAACCAAGAGTAAAGTTGTATTGTCCCAATTTGTCTTCAATTTGGGAATATGAGTTAACACTTGCTATTTATCCTTGATAGGGACTCACCATCAAGGAGGACAAATTTTGACAACCTGTGTGCACTCGCAGGGGCACACGACCGAGGGTAAGATGTATCGTTCTAATTTTTTGAAAAATTCATGAACGAACAATAACATGTTTCTTCCGCATTTTCAGGGATCTCCAGCCGCGGGGGACAGGTAAGTATCCCTTTCCCCAATCCATTGAAAATGTTGAATAAAAAATAGAGAAGAAAAGAAAAGCTTTTAGAATCTGATGTCTAGAAAAGACATAGGATTCTAACTTCATTGGCATTCATGTTTTGAAACATGAGGTTATCTGAACATGCATTGGGCATCATAAAATCCCATTGACGGGTAAAATTTTTGGAGAAAACGAAAGAGATTTTTCCAATCAAAAGTTGTTCAAAACTTTCAAAAGGACGTTTTCTCAAAAGACGAGAGGCAAAGCCTAGTCCAAACACGTCCTATACACACTTAAGAGAGAAATGGAGCGGATAAGACAGCAGAATCTGGACCTACGGAAGTAGGGACCATTCGCAGCGATTACATGGGTTGGGACGACGGAGGCATTCGTTTCATATCCCCCAAACACTACAGGTGACCGTTGATAACCCCTTTGAACGGCGGTTTTCATTCTTAACCCTGTCAAGAACCACCCCACATCGGGGCAAAATGGAGGTGAGTCCAGCAGCATCAGGAGAAAATGGTTAGAAATTTTCTTGCTCGGACTAACATTAATCTTTGTGTGTTGTTTATATGGTAATCCAAGTGCCATAGGATGATGAGAAGCATTCATTTCTCTATCCCACACACCGAATCCTTTGCATAGCCAAGTTGAGCCTGCAGAATCATTTCATAAACCCGTTGGTGATCATTGCACATTCCAAGACGGATGCAGCATCACTTCAGAAACGAAGAAGTTCAAGACTTAGGGTTTGCAAAAGAATTCCTAAGTTAATGTTTAACCTTGTTAGACCTTTGATCATAGGTCTAACACGATCCTATGAAGATGAGAAAAAGTGGGATTTCAAAAATGAATGAGAAAAATCCACGGCATCGAGAAAAAGCAAAGTGCCTGGTAAAAGCAAGGCCGATGCTCATGAAAGCTGTTTGCTTGATCCCCAGTGAAACTTGGATGAAAAAAAAAAAAGAAAATTCTTAAAGGAGTCAAATAAAAAAAGCTGCTCCCCAAATGCTGCCAAGCACAGAACAAAGACATGGAGAGAGTCGGTCTCTGAATGCAACAAGGGACGCTCTCTAAAGAGCTGGTGCACACCTCAAAATCGGTTGTACACCTCAAAAACTAAAGATGCAGAAAGGAAAAGACAGGAGGTAAATCAGCAATGATCACCAATGTCAAACTCGTCATGAATTCTAGGCCAAAAACAAGCCTTTTTCGGTCCCCAATCCTACCAACATCATAACCCTGAAACAGTCTTCTCTGACTAAGACACTTGGGTTAACATACAGCTCAGCTCGAAGAAGTACGAGCAAGACTATTTCTTTCTCATTTTGCAGGGTTCTTGACTTGTAAACCCGGAGCAGATGGTGAAAAATTTCATTCAATGACCTTGACTCAAAAGTGAGTCCCCCTTGAAGACCAATATCCAAGCCCAACATTACGGTCCCGTGGAAGACCTCCCGACCGATCAAAATGTATGCGCTGCGAATGAGCCTAAAACCTAGGCACGGGTTAGTAGGGAATCGAGTGTATCCCCTATAAAAAAACACGATCGCAAAACAGGTGAGAAGACCTCATTGTCGAGAAATATTCCAATTGATGTTTTGAACAAACTCTTTTTGGAATTTTCAAACTGTTGATCCAGATTTTCCGTGCAAGGGATTTGTGATCACATTTGCATGTTGCAAGAATGCTTTGGATAACCCCCAGCATCAAAATGTACATTTCATGATTAAAACTTAAATCATACGGTTTTGTCAAAATGGACAACCGTGGTCTTCCCAAAGATTACTAACGTTTTCTTGGTGAAGAAAAATCTTTCAGGCTCAAACTTATGCAGGATACTTGGAGAACCCAACTCCCAGAATGTCGCCTCAACAGACTCAAGTGAAGTTTTGTCAAAATAAAATCTTTCACTGCTTCAAAAAACTGAATTCCCGACAAACTTCGGGGTCTCAAAAAAAGGGGAAGAAAAATACTTTTAAAAGAAAAAGTCCTATCAGACGTGGAGAACCCTCGTCCCAGGACCCATTTTCAAAATATCAAACAGTCTCATCGGACGTGGAGAACCCTCGTCATGAGACCCCTTTTCAAACATGGTAGATACCGCCTGAAGGGTCAACACAAGGTAGAAACCGCCTGAAGGGTCAACTCATGGTAGATACCGCCTGAAGGGTCAAATCAAAGGTAGATACCGCCTGAATGGTCAAAATCAAAGGTAGAAACCGCCTGAAGGGTCAACTCATGGTAGATACCGCCTGAAGGGTCAAATCAAAGGTAGATACCGCCTGAATGGTCAAAATCAAAGGTAGATACCGCTTGAAGGGTCAACACAAGGTAGATACCGCCTGAAGGGTCAACACATGGTAGATACCGCCTGAAGGGTCAACACAAGGTAGAAACCGCCTGAAGGGTCAAATCAAAGGTAGAAACCGCCTGAAGGGTCAACTCAAGGTAGAAACCGCCTGAATGGTCAAACCAAGGTAGAAACCGCCTGAGGGATCACATTAATGGTAGAAACCGCCTGAAGGGTCACATATGGTAGAAACCGCATAAGGGTCCACTCATTGATAAATATCGCAGTAAGGATCAACACAAAGGTCTGATCCACCATACGGATCAAAATTCTTGGCAAATCCCAAAGCGTGGGATGCGCCTTCCTTAGGTTCCTACAAGTTAGGAATCCCATCATGGTATGACCTACCATACAGGTCAGAGCTTAATCTCCCTGGGATATTCTGAATGACGAGTCCTAGGCATCTTCTTGAAAGTCGTCGCAACCGGCAGCATCCGACAGGTGAGCTTCAGGTAAGCCTCTCTCACTCCGGCCCATGTTCAAATTGTTAGAGCAAACCGGAGATTGATTTGAGCTTTTATCAATAGGCTTAAGGATCCGATGTCATAACATTTCTTCTCTTATTTTCCCAGTTGAGTCGGTTAGGAATCAGGTGCCACCTTATCTTTGAGAGAAACCTCTAACGAGATTCCTTTCAAAGAGGGGCAGCTGTTGACACCTGATTTTTTTTACCATTTATTATTGTGATTTTTATTCTTTAAAATTAATTAAAAATATCAAAAAAGGTCATAAAATCACAAAATCAACTTTGGAAGCCTTGGTTTAACCTTAGGAACCAATTTTGAACAAAAAATATTTTTCGGTATTTTTAATATTTTTCGAGTTTATTTAATTATAAAAATACCCAAAAAATCAGAAAAATACCATTCGTGGTCAGAAAAATACCCAAAAATATTCGATAATTTTGTTTTAATTTCCTCTTCAAGTGTGTCACTTTAAATCTCAAAAATTCGGCTCGGGTCACTATGTTCCTTCACAAACATAAACCCGAACCGAACCTAAAAAAAAAATCATTTTCGAGTCTTTTAGTTTTCAATTCTCACTTTTTATAAGCTATGACATTGGATTCTAAAGTCTTAAAGTTCAATTAGGTCAATTTGCCCTCCAATTTAATCAATTTTTACCAAAAGGGCTTAATTGCACATTTTTCTTTCAATTAGTCCCCGGTTTCACGGATGTATACGTATGCTCTACGTATTTATACATCATACGTATTTATACGTTATGCATATTTGTATTGTTTTTTAACCTCTTTAACTCTTGTAATAATAATAATGGTTATTATTTTTAACACCTTTGTTAGTGCCTTTTTTTAGCATTTTTGTATTGTGAGTGCTATTTTTAAATAGCATTTTTTGTATTATAAATTGTGAGTGCTATTGTTAGTGCTATTTTTAAATGACATTTATTTATCATAAATTGTGAGTGCTATTGTTAGTGCTATTTTTAAATGGCATTTATTTATCATAAATTGTGAGTGCTATTATTAGATAGAATTTATAATTGTTAGTGCTATTTTTAAATAGAATTTTTGTATTATAAATTGTGAGTGCTATTGTTAGTGCTATTTTTAAATAGAATTTTTGTATTATAAATTGTGAGTGCTATTGTTAGTGCTATTTTTAAATAGCATTTTTGTATTATAAATTGTGAGTGCTATTGTTAGTGCTATTTTTAAATGTCATTTATTTGTGAGTGCTATTATTAGATAGAATTTATAATTGTTAGTGCTATTTTTAAATAGAATTTTTGTATTATAAATTGTGAGTGCTATTGTTAGTGCTATTTTTAAATAGCATTTTTGTATTATAAATTGTGAGTGCTATTGTTAGTGCTATTTTTAAATGTCATTTATTTGTGAGTGCTATTTTTAGATAGAATTTATAATTGTTAGTGCTATTTTTAAATACAATTTATTGGAAGGTATTTTTGGCTATAAAAGGATGGCAAGAGTTTTGAGGTTGAAGGGGAGAGACATTTTGTAGAGTGTGCAAATTTTTGAGAGCTTAGAGAGAAGAACACAAACACTCTCTATATTCTCATAATCTTGAGCGAGCAAAATATACTAAGTTCGGAATATTGATTCCGCATATTGCTAGCACAATTGTTGTGGAGTTATTAGTCGTCTCCCCGTTCGTCAATTGGTGGTGCGTCCGAACTAGATGCCTAACACTTGTGGAGGCTGAGATCGAAGAACATCGAACCGACACCTCCGTTCAAGCACGCTACGAGAGGTAATCTATTTACTCCCTTTGAGACTTTGTGATTTTTTTCGATTGAAATGCACGAAGTACGCCTCTGGAGATACATGTGTGGGTTGTTATTTATTTCCGCTACGTGTTACGTGGATCCCAACAGTGGTATCAGAGCCAATCCTTAGGTGTTTTCGTGCATTTAATTGATTTTTTGCAATTTTTGCAATACTATGGCCAATATGTATTAACGAATTGTTCGTCTTACATGGCTAATGGAGATTGATTATTTTATATGATAAATTAATCAACGTAGCAAAAATTGAGACTAAATCAATTTTGAATCGAAAATTTATGGCTATCTTATTTTACGTAAAAATTCTGAATATGATTCAACGTAGAATTTTTATTGTGCCTTCCTAAGTTTTAAATTGTGAATTTATTACTTACGTGAAAGGGTGGTGATCATGGAAAAATCCCTAATCAATGTGATTGATGTATATATGAATGTATGATGATTATTTATATATTTGGGGTTGTAATTATTAAATGGAGGCTGCGTACTCCTTTTATTTTTCTTGTAATCTTTATTTTTAGCATAGTCAATTGTTGATGTAAATGCTACGAGGATTACGTGGAGGAGCCTTTTAAGTCGGCGAGCTCTTTGGGGCCCAATTCTTGAAGAGTTCAAGAAACCAAGAAGAAGCGAAGAGCGGCTCTCCGTTATTAAAATATTAAAATGATTATATGTGGTCTCATTGGCTCGAGACCCATTAAATCATAATTCCATGATCACCACGTAGGATAGATATTTATGTGATTGACATCTATTTATTTATTATGATTACGTGAGCATGTTAAACTGGTTAATGTGCAAAGTCAGACTTACCTCACCCAAAATTGTGCCTGCATGAAATCCTAGTTAGGAAAATCACTCGCATTAGGTACCGAAAGGGCGTTGGTAACGACACCAGCGTAACCAAGTCCCCGAACCCAAAATCTCTGGTTCCGTAGAACTGATCGATCTCTCCCAATCGATCGGTAAGGTTTCCGGTCTACCCTCCAAGAAAGACCGGTGGCGACTCCAAATGCATGCACAAGTTGCACATGCCACCACGACCACACTAAGGTCGAAAGCGATCGACTCTTATCGTTGAATCCTCCTGAAAAATACTCCCGCCGCGATTTGGTATGGGCCTGGGAGGGCTCGCACCGATCCAAGACCCGTGATCGGTAATCCATTAGCCGCGTCCGCTTCCGGATGGGTCGCGACAGCATTCTTTGCAGCCGCCGCCTTCTTCATCAGCTCCTTCGCAGCCCGCTTCGCCGGCTTGGCTGACTCCAGCCTCCTCGTCGGTTTGGCTCTCGCAGCAGGAGCCGCCTCCTTCGGCTTCTTGGCAATCTCCTCTGTCTTCTTCGGAGGCTTGGACGAGGGTGTGGCGTTCTCTTTCTTGCCCGCCTCGGAGAACTAGTACGAGGCGTTCATCTGGGTCAGCTTCCCCTGGAGCGCTAAGATCGCCACCATGTCATCTGGAGACCCAAACTCGCCATTGGATCCGTGAAGAAGACGATGTGTGAAGAAGGTGAGGAATAGTGAATGCATGTTACTTTTCCTTGATTGTCCGTGTGGAGGATTTGTGTAGAATAAAAAAAATCAAAGAAAAGAAAGCCAAAGAAGAATAAAGAATGAATTGTGGGTTATATTTGCGCGGATACGTTTCTGTGGATGGGTTTTGGGTTTTAGGTTAGTGTGCTGGCTTAGTTTGATATTTGGGTTTTAGGTTTTAGAGTATAATGGGACCTTTATAAAAATCATTCAAAAAAATAGAGGATTAAGTTAAAAATATATACATATAATAATAATAATAATAATAATAAATTCTAAAAAAATTCGGAAAATTCAGAAAAATTCTAAAAAATTCCAAAAAAATGGGAAATGGCCACAAACAACTGGCCATGGGGTATTTTGGGTAATTCGGTATCCAAATCTTCCAAAAATTGATGATTTTGCCCTTCGGGCTAATCGCCTCCAAGTCTTCCCATTTTACCCCGGTCCGAAATCACACATTTCCTAAGCTCTGATGGCTATACTAGGAAGCCATTGATTTGAATCGATGCGTATCGATGTGTTTTATTTATGTACTTGATTGCGCTTTCATTTAAATTGATTGTGGTTGATAGGAACAGTCTTCCAATTTGCATGAAACTCGGAATCGAGCCTACCTCATCTAAAATTACGTCTGCATGAACTCTTAGCCAGGAAAATCACTCGCGTTAGGTACCGAAAGGGCGTTGGTAATGACACCGACGTAACCAAGTCCCCGAACCCAAAATCTCTGGTTCCGCAGAACTGACCGACCTCTCCCAATCGGTCAGTAAGGTTTCCGGTCTACCCTCCAAGAAAGACCGGTGGCGACTCCAAATGCATGCAAAATTTGCACATGCCACCACGACCACACTGAAGGTCGAAAGTGATCGACTCTTATCGTCGAATCCTTTAAAAAAAAAAAAATACTCCCGCCGTGATTTGGTATGGGCCTGGGAGGGCTCGCGCCGATCCAAGATCCGTGATCGGTAATCCATTAGCCGCGTCCGCTTCCGGACGGGTCGCGACACCTGTATGGTAGGTCATACCATTATGGGATTCCTGACTGGTAGGAACTTGAGAAGGGCGCATCCCACGCAGGGGAATTTGCCAAGGATTTTGATCCGTATGGTGGATCGGACCTTTGCGTTGATCCTTACAGCGGTATTTACCAATGAGTTGACCCTTTAGGCGGTATCTACCTTCAAGTTTAGTTTGACCCTTTTGGCGGTTTCTACTTGGATTTGACCCTTGTGGCGGTTTCTACCATATTTGACCCTTTAAGCGGTTTCTACCTTTGATTTGACCCTTTAGGCGGTTTCTACCTTTGGTTTGACCATTTAGGCGGTTTCTACCTTGAATTGACCCTTTAGGCGGTTTCTACCATTGGTTTGACCCTTTAGGCGGTTTCTACCTTGAGTTGACCCTTCAGGCGGTTTCTACCTTTGGTTTGACCCTTTAGGCGGTTTCTACCTTGAATTGACCCTTTAGGCGGTTTCTACCATTGGTTTGACCCTTCAGGCGGTTTCTACCATGAGTTGACCCTTCAGGCGGTTTCTACCATTTGAATTGACCCTTTAGGCGGTTTCTACCATTGGTTTGACCCTTCAGGCGGTTTCTACCATGAGTTGACCCTTCAGGCGGTTTCTACCATTTGAATTGACCCTTTAGGCGGTTTCTACCATTGGTTTGACCCTTTAGGCGGTTTCTACCTTGATTTGACCCTTTATGCGGTTTCTACCTTTGGTTTGACCCTTTAGGCGGTTTCTACCTTGAATTGACCCTTTAGGCGGTTTCTACCTTTGGTTTGACCCTTTAGGCGGTTTCTACCTTGAATTGACCCTTTAGGCGGTTTCTACCATTGGTTTGACCCTTTAGGCGGTTTCTACCATGAGTTGACCCTTCAGGCGGTTTCTACCATTTGAATTGACCCTTTAGGCGGTTTCTACCATTGGTTTGACCCTTTAGGCGGTTTCTACCTTTGGTTTGACTCTTTAGGCGGTTTCTACCTTGAATTGACCCTTTAGGCGGTTTCTACCTTTGGTTTGACACTTTAGGCGGTTTCTACCTTTGGTTTTGACCCTTTAGGCGGTTTCTACCTTGAATTGACCCTTTAGGCGGTTTCTACCTTTGGTTTGACCCTTTAGGCAGTTTCTACCTTGAATTGACCCTTTAGGCGGTTTCTACCATGAGTTGACCCTTCAGGCGGTTTCTACCATTTGAATTGACCCTTTAGGCGGTTTCTACCATTGGTTTGACCCTTTAGGCGGTTTCTACCTTGATTTGACCCTTTAGGCGGTTTCTACCTTTGGTTTGACCCTTTAGGCGGTTTCTACCTTGAATTGACCCTTTAGGCGGTTTCTACCTTTGGTTTGACCCTTTAGGCGGTTTCTACCTTTGGTTTTCTTTGAAAAGGGGTCTCATGACGAGGGTTCTCCACGTCCGATGAGACTGGCTGATTTTTGAAAAGGGGTCTCATGAGAGGGTTCTCCACGTCCGATGAGACTGCTTGATTTTTGAAAAGGGGTTTCATGATGAGGGTTCTCCACGTCCGATGAGACTGCCTGATTTTTGAAAATGGGTCTTGGGACGAGGGTTCTCCACGTCACACTAGGACCGCTTGATTTTTTGAAAATGGGTCCTGGGACGAGGGTTCTCCACGTCCGCTGGGACTGTTTGATATTTTGAAAATGGGTCCTGAGACGAGGGTTCTCCACGTCCGCTGGGACTGTTTGATATTTTGAAAAGAGGTCCTAGGACGAGGGTTCTCCACGTCAAGCTAGGACTGCTTGATTTTGAAAAAGGGTCCCGGAACGAGGGCTCTCCACGTCTGCTGGGACAGTTTGCCGACTTCTTTTGAAAAAGGGTTCTATCCTCATCCCTTCTTTTGAAAGATCCCGAAATTTATCGGGAATTCAGTTTTGAAGCAGTGAAAGATTTTATCTTGACAAAGCTTCACTTGGGTCTGTTGAGGCGACATTCTGGGAGCTGGGTTCTCCAGGTATCCTACAGAAATTTGAGCCTGAAAGATTTTTCTTCACCAAGAAAACGTTAGTAATCTTTGGGAAGACCACGGCTGTCCATTTGACAAAAATCGTATGACTTAAGTTTTAATTGTGAAATGTGCATTTTGATGCTGGAGGTTATCCAAAGCATTCTTGCAACATGTAAATGTGATCACAAATTCCTTGCATGGAAAATCTGGATCAACAGTTTGAAAATTCCAAAAAGAGTTTGTTCAAAACATCAATTGGAATATTTCTCGACAAGGAGGTCTTCTCACCTGTTTTGAGGTAATGATTTTTATAGGGGATGCACTCAATTCCTTACTGACCTGTGCCTAGGTTTTAGGCTCATTCGCAGCGCATACATTTTGACTGGTCGGGAGGTCTTCCACGGGACCGTAATGTTGGGCTTGGATATTGGTTTTCAAGGGGGACCCGCTTTGGAGTCGAGGCCATTGAATGAAAGTTTTCACCATCTGCTCTGGGTTTACAAGTCGAGAACCCTGCAAAATGAGAAAGAAATAGTCTTGCTCGTACCTCTTCGAGCTAAGCTATATGTTAACCCAAGTGTCTTAGTCAGAGAAGACTGTTTCAGGGTTATGATGTTGGTAGGATTGGGGACCGAAAAAGGCTTATTTTTGGCTCAGAATTCATGAGGGGTTTGACGTTGGTGATCTTTGTAAATTTGCCACCTGTCTTTTCCATTCTGCATCTTCAGTTTTTGAGGTGTGCAATCGCTTTTGAGGTGTGCACAAATCCTTTAGAGAGTGTTGTTGACACCTGATTTTTTATCAGTCTTTCATAGTTTATTTTTAAAAAATTCATAAAAAATCTATAAAAAGTTAAAAAAATTAAAAAATCATCTTTGGTAGCCTTGACCAAGCTAAAGGAACCATTTTTGATAAAAAAAAATAATTTTTCATATTTTTTAATATTTTTTAATATTTTCCAAAAATAGAAAAATACATGAAAAATGAAGAAAAATAGCGTTCGATGTCGTAAAAATATAGAAAAATAGTCAATATTTTTATTTTAATTTATTTTACATTTTGAACTCATAAATAGTCAAAATTCAAGTTCAATTGCATGTGTTTCTTCACGACGCATAGAGTTGAATTTGGCAAAAAAATGTCATTCGAGTATTTTAATTTGTAAATTTCTACATCTTTTTTAGTCTTGACGTCCAATTAGATCGACCACCATCTACAATAAATGCCCCTTGCTGAATATTTTCGTTTTTGTTTCACATGATTTCATGGTGTAAAACGCCGAGTGGATCCCCAAATATAATCGGGTCGGCATGAGCTCGATAGCTCGTCCAAGACCAAACCAGGGCACGGCGAACCCCATGTGAGTACTCTCGAACTCCTTCGATGCTTCCTAATGCTTTTCTTAGGTTAGATCGTGTGTAGAATGGCTAGGACAGCTAAATCATTCTTGAGCTGTGATTGATAAAT
This sequence comes from Rhodomyrtus psidioides, assembly GCA_021437785.1. Classification (NCBI taxonomy): domain Eukaryota; kingdom Viridiplantae; phylum Streptophyta; class Magnoliopsida; order Myrtales; family Myrtaceae; genus Rhodomyrtus; species Rhodomyrtus psidioides. The sequence continues at coordinate 1,303,659 of JAILYB010000015.1, read as the reverse complement.
AGGACCTTACTAGGAATGCCATTTGATTTATTTGCATATCTAGATTCCTTGAGTTGGGCATTTTATTACTGATTGTGATTGCTAGGATAATCACTCTTATCTACATGAATTTTTAAATTTAGGGTTCATACCTTACTCATCCGCATGAATCTCAAGCTAGAAAATTCAGTCAACTTAGGTACCGAAGGGCGTCAATTCTGACAGTTGGTGTAACTAAGTCCCCGAAACCATTTCTCTGGTTCTCGCAGAATTGAATAGAAACTCCCAACTATTCGATTGGGTGGTCCAATCATACCCTAAAAAAATGATTGGTGGCGACTCCATGGCATGCACACTTAGCACATGTCACTAGACCACACTGAAAGTCGATCACGCATACATCCGTTGCGATTTGGGTAATGGGCCTTGGGAGAGGCCAGCGTCCCACCAGACAGGACGGCCCATTAGCCCTCGAGAGCCCGACAACCTCAAGAGGGTCGCGACAAGTGTCTCTTGCTGTTTTAAGATATTGACAACTATGTCAGTGTATTTGCTTTGTGTCTGACACCATTTAGAGAGCAGCCTTTTGATTTGGCTCCTTCAGGGATTTCCTCTTTTCTCATCCAAGTTTCATTGGGGATCAAGCAAACAGCTTTCATGAGCATCGGCCTTGCTTTTACCAGGCACTTTGCTTTTTCTTGATGCCGGGATTTTTTTTTCATTCATTTTTTTATCATTTTTCTTTTGAAATTCCGCTTTTTCATCTTCGGGAGACCATGTCAGACCTATGACTGAAAGTCTAAACATGCTTTAAACATCAGCCCGGGAACTTTCTTCGTAGCCCCCTAAGTCTTGAATTCCTCCATTTATGAAGTGACGATGCATCCGTCTTGGAATGTGCAATGATCACCAACGGGTTCATGAAATGAATTTGCAGGCTCAAGTTGGCTGTGCAAAGGATTCGGTGTGTGGGATAGAGAAATGAATGCTTCTCGTCATCCTATGGCACTTGGATTACCATATAAACAACACACAAAGATTAATGTTAGTCCGAGCAAGAAAATTTCTAACCATTTTCTTCTGATGCTGCTGGACTCACCTCCATTTTGCCCCGATGTAGGGTGGTTCTTGACAGGGTTAAGAATGAAAACCGTCGTTCGAAGGGGTTATCAACGGTCACCTATAGTGTTTGGGAATATGAAACGAACGCCTCCGTCGTCCCAATCCATGTAATCGCTGCGAATGGTCCCTACTTCTAGACATGCACTGTTCGACGGAACCGGCGGTTCCGGTTCCTAAAAAAGCTGGAACCGGAACCGGCCCTTAAAGAGGCGGTTCTGGTTCCGGTTCGGAACCGGCGGTTCCGAGCCCGGTTCAAGGAACCGCCGGTTCCCGTCGGTTCAATTTGTCCATATATATTTTTTATAATTTATTTACAATATGAACAATCAAATTGAAGGTAGTTGAGTGGTTTAGGGTGCTTATTTCAACTAAAAGATCAAATGTTCGAATCCCACTTCAAGCAATTATCATTTTCTATATTTTTTTATTTTATTTTTTATTAAAAATAACGGGTCGGAACCAGCCCGGAACCGCCGGTTCCGGGCCGGTTCCGAAAAAAGAGGAACCGGAACCGGCCCGTAAAGGTCCGGTTCCGGTTCGGAACCGCGGACCCGGTCAACGGGCCGGTTCCGGGCCGGTCAACGGGCCGGTTCCGGGTCCGGGTCCAATTTGGCCATGTTTACCTACTTCCGTAGGTCCAGATTTTGCTGTCTGATTCGCTCCACTTCTCTCTCAAGTGTGTATAGGACGTGTTTGGATTTTACCTCTCGTCTTTTGAGAAAACGTCCTTTTGAAAGTTTTGAACAACTTTTGATTGGAAAGATCTCCTTCGCTTTCTCCAAAAATTTTACCCGTCAAGGGGATTTTATGGTGCACAATGCATGTTCTTATTCATGTTCAGACAACCTCCTGTTTCAAAACATGAATGCCAATGAAGCTAGAATTCTATGTCCTTTCTAGACATTAGATTCTGAAAGCTTTTCTTTTCTTCTCTATTTTTTATTCAACATCTTCAATGGGTTGAGGAAATGGATACTTACCTGTCCACCGTGGCTGTAGATCCCTGAAAATGTAAAAGAAACATGTCATTGTATGTTCAAGAATTTTTCGAAAACTTGGAACGATACATCTTACCCTTGGTCATGGGTTCCAACGGGTAATACATGGGATGTGAAAACATGTTTCGCCTTGATGGCGATCCCCTGTCAAAGACGGGAATTGGGTGTCAGTTAGCGTTCCAAAATTCAAGGCAAATTGGAACGATACATCCTTGTTCTTGCTTTGTGTTTCCATTTGAACACAAACGCGCGGCTTGCAGAATTTGGCCCTCTATCTTGTGGCCATGATCTCTCCATCATCCACTGGGTCTTATAATCAGAGACCATTTCTTGGAGTCCTGACTTCCAAGGTTGATAGCTTTGTTTGCTTCCCTATCGGCGAGTTCTTTTTTTTTGTGGCTTTTTGATGCTGATAATTTTATGTCCATCCTGAGGCGAATCCTCTCGCTTCGCGTGAGGTCCGCAGAAGTTGGCCATCTAGCTTGTGGCCATGTCATCCAGCGGGCTGGGAACAAATCTTTCTCTAGGATTTACACCGGATGAGATCGATTTGGGCTTTTGGACATATTCTACGTCATTTTCCAAGATTCCATTTCCTGGCAACCTGCCCCCTAAAACTGATATTTCTTTTCGCCTCCATGTCGGTGAGATCCTTTCTTTTGTGGCTTTCTGGCGCCACCAATTTTCTGCCAAATGAGAGAAAACTCATGTTAAGCATGGGATCTTCGGAGATCAAGTTGGAACGATACAAAGTTACCGTTCACCCAGGTTGGTATCCCGGGGTTTAATTCTGATGTGGACGACTCTGCAATTGCGTCCATTAATTTTGCCAGAGGAGAGACGTCATTCTTTGTCCAGTGGAAAATTAATTCACTTGCCCCAGTTAGGCATGACTTATCACAGCTAGGTGATGCTTGTCTTGATGTTTGTCATCTCTAGGTTTGATAACCCTGGTCCGATGTGCTTTCATGGGGTTTATGAGAGTTTGCCCCCAGCTTGGCTTCTTCGAAGCAAATGGGGAAACCCGTTCCCATGAGTTTTGCTTGGGCTTTACCCGTATTTCCATACGTGAAGTATTTTCAACGCTTCTCTTCACGGCGTTGAATTGATTTGCCTTGAGTCTAATCTAAAATGGGATTGTCGCACTTGAGCATGACGATGCTCGCGGGTGGCGTTAGTCTTTATACAAGATTAGCTTCATACATTAAAAGGAATATACAACCTGAGGACTTAGCAACAAAAACTTAATAGCATATTAGGTCATGCATATTAGGCCTGCTTCCCTTGAGGGTTCTACTAGTTGCGTCTTGAACCGGATACATAATTGCCATCTTGGATCAGCTTGGTGGAGGATATTCAGCTTTAAATTGATTAACCATGACAATGAGCTCGTTATCCAGATAATCTCTTGATTCTTCAGGCAATTGATGTTCGAATTGAGCCGCATCGATCCTCGGCGATGGATATCTCTTCATGTTTTCGCCATAGGCCATCTGATTGGAGCTGGAGCTTCCATCATTACCTAGGTGTAAATAGGCAGGATAAGCTAGCATATTGTGGCCGACGTCCTCCATTTGGAAATTAGAGAGGGGAATATGCTGAGAGCTACCCCACATATGCTCGTCGAGAGTCATATGTTTGAACTGTGTAGTTGAAAAATTTGGTTCTTGAATATGTGGCCCGGTGACCTGATTGACCCTAGGAAGGTAGATGTCCAAACCAAGGAGTCTGTATTGGCTGCCTATCGTTCAGGCTTGAATCAGCTTCGTTTTGACCTTCTTGACTTAGAGTTGCATTGTGCTCTCTCAGTTCTCTTCTGTATTTCTGGAGGTGACTCGCGATGCTACTCCTGGCGAGTCCTGGTACATTCATGATCTCCATTATACGCCTCGGGTATGCTGAATTGACCCCTAGCTGTTGGACTGTATCAACAAACTTGCGATGAAGATCCGGGGACCAATCGAACCTTGTCTTCTTGCGCCCCACAACGGCGTCGTCACCTTGATCATGGCCGTCTTGCTCGTGCAACTGTTTTCTTACCACATGCTGCCAAAGATTTTGAAGCACTCGGACCTGGGCCGGCTTCCTTATGAAACCATGAGCTCCATGCAGTAGGGCCTTCGTTATAAACGACTGATCATCACTTGCTGACATGATGACGATCGGCATGTCCATTTCGGAACTGACGACTTTTATAAGATCAAGGACGCGCATGTCGAACACCGTCGTGGCACTGACGACGATGTTAAACCTGCCCCTATTCCGCTTCAGCGCTTTTAAGGCTTCAGTTGCTCTTGTTCGGCCTATAACCTTATACTGGCATTTTCTCAACACAACAATGAGCACTGAGAGAGAGACTGGATTGCCATCGATGGCCATGACTCGCAGACTCTCAGGGCAGGGAGCTTCTGTTAACGTCTGGGCTGGAAGCGTGTCTTTCCCTCCAATCTTCAGCATATCCGCAGATCAATGGTAACCTCAGGAGAGAGGATTGACGAAGGAAATGCCTCGACAAGTTTTGAGGTTGCCCCAGATAAATGAGTCTCATCCCGAAACTAGTGGTGACTCATTATAGTGAACTCCGGGGATTGTTTGAATGTTTCAGAGAAAAGCTTTGGAGGGGTAAGCTTCTGGTTCTTCAAGTGGAGAACCTTTCCTTTTCTCTATGATGCAATCAGCGCGGCATGAAGATATTGTCTTTCAACGGATGAAGGTCGATCCTTTTAGATTCACGCGTGCCTCATATTTCAATCGGCGCTGCATCTTGTCCGCCACTTGATGTGTCCTTGAAGCTTTCAACTGAGGGGCCCCCTACAACGTTCGGTGTAGGTAGCCTTCGAGTGTTGTTGACGATTGGAGCTCGATAGCTGCTGATTCTCCACGACAACAACAAAACGCCAAGGTTTAATGCTAAGTTTTTCCTCTTCTTGCTTTCGGTGCAGCGGGACCTGGAAATTATCAGCCTCGAGACTCAATCTAATCTGTAATGATAGCAAGCTTCACATGATGATATATGCTCCGCCCTTCGGACGGTGCTGGCACCGATTTTGGAAGCGCAGCTTTCTTGTGTACATCTACCGCATAATCTGACTTTGCTGAGAATTATTCTAGGAATTGCATAAGAACGAGCATTTTCGATCCTCAAGTAGTTCATTAAGGGTTTCACTGATAGCACTACGATCATTGCTTTTAAGACAAACGGTGGTGCCAAGGACCTCCCTATATCCCGGGTTCTCCGTTCGAAGCTTTTTAAATGCTCAATCCAAGGAGACATTCTTTACTTGAGGCTGTTCTTCCTTTGATGCTTCACATCCCGACCCTGGTCACTTTGGGCACCCAAGACGACGGAAATTCTTCAGTGGTCTCATTCATTTTTATCATCATTGAAGGCGTCTTTCTTTTTGTCGTACCTGAGAGAAAGAGATAGGAAATGTTATGCCAGTATCTGATTGAAAATCAATTGGGAACGATACGTCTTTACACTTGACCCGGATGCCCCGGTTGGGTGGCGTTTGCCCTCATCAGTTGACTATTTTTTTAGGATTCCTTGGTCTTCCCTCATCAGTTGACTCTCTAGGGTGGTCCAGCGATTTTAACTTGCGACTGATTCTTCACACAAGTCTTTGGATTTTGATTCTGGGAATTGCCTGTTCGAATGACAGGAAGATGTCAGAAAGGGAAGTAAAGCATAAATCCTTTTAATTTTATGCTTTCTTGAGATTAACGAAGATAAGGACTTTTACACAAGCCTTAATCTCATGTGAAAAATTCTTATCGATGTTTTTCAAGAGAAAACATAAAACTAAAAGGAGCGTAATCCATGGTTATTACTTTTGGCAAATCCCCAGAACATCTGTGGAATTTCCAAGAAGATAAAAATGCAATTCCAATGTGTCCTAAATTCGGTGAGAGATAGGACATCCAAATTGAAATGATTTCCCGAAGGTAATTTGGATATCATGTCTCCTCTTAAATTCAAGAAACATGGACGACTTTAGTTAATTACCAAGGATTACCAATGATGCATGCTATAGACCGGTTCAATTCCATGTCCGGCGCACCATGAAATGAATGCTAGATTCTCGTACTTAGGTTAAACATGCCAAGTGTGAGTTCTAACGAAAATTTCATCTGGGTAAGACATGCAATTGAACCGAAAAATCCGAATGGTTGAGAGAAATTCCAGTGTCGCGCTCCAATGTCAAGACACTTAGACAAGAATTAGAAATCGAGGTGAAGAAGATAGATGGGAGACCCACAGGCGGGTGTTCCTTACAGACTCGATGATCCTGATAAAAGAAAAGGGACGACTGGAACGTGGCCCTTAATAACCTAAAGAGATGCCCCGAGTCGGGTCTTTGGGGGACAACGCTTGATGTCTTTGGTCCGGCTATTTCGGGTATTCATTTTCATCAGATGCCCTTTTGATAATGTCCGGCAGGTGTCTTGGATTTGCTGTTATCGCGTGTCCTTCAACTATCGGTATGGTTACTGGATCATTCCTTGGACAGCTCGAAGAGGGCAAACTCCGTTGAATGTCCCGACAGTCCGATGATGGATGGCGCGTCGCTCATATTTGAATACGTCCGGGATGTGGGACTGACTTGGAGAGAACATCTCTTCTATCCGTACTCTAAAATGGAATTAGACTCAACCATCGGACTTGATGAATGCACCATGTCGTGCAAAATAAAAGGCTGCAAGTGAATTTAAATAGAAAAGGCAGGACCTTACCATGAGTGGCGCTTATTGACCTTTTTTTTTTTTTTTGGTTTAAGGTATACCAACCATCCAAATACATGCGCATGAGACAAGTGAGGCTTGAATCTAAAAATCAAAAGGGTTTGGAACCTAAGGCCAAGGCTCCCATCTCGAGTTCTAGAAAGAGCATATTCCATTGCACAACCATCATTGCATTGGGGCTCGATCCATAGTTCAAAATGAGCGGAATTGAAAAGTGGATTACCCCGTGTTTTTCCTCACGGAGATTCCATTTTCAATCCCTTCTATTGTTTTCCTGTAGATGGCGCCCGGGGTTTTAGGCGGGGTTGTGTGTGTTTTCGGTGTCGTGCTAAAGCGATAAACATGTATTTTATTTAACAATCACCGCTTCAATATAAAACACACACAATCATTCATTCCTACGCCCAACCTGCATAAAACAATGTTAATCACAGACTAACCCCATTATCGCTCCAATCTGCAAAAACATATAACACTTATCATAAGCGGACTTACCTCACCTTCAAGAGCGCCTGCAAGGTTAGAAAAATCACTCAGCGTTTTAATTACGGCCTAAGTCCACTTGAGGTCTAGAACCATAGGTTTTAGAACAAAGTCCCCAGCGGAGTCGCCAGCTGTCGCGACCCGTCCGAAAGCGGACGCGGCTAATGGATTACCGATCGCGGGTCTTGGATCGGCGCGAACCCTCCCAGGCCCATACCAAATTGTGCATGCATTTGGAGTATTTTTTGTAGGGATTCGACGATAAGAGTCGATCGCTTTCGACCTTCAGTGTGGTCGTGGTGACATGTGCAAATTGTGCATGCATTTGGAGTCGCCACCGGTCTTTCTTGGAGGGAAGACCGGAAACCTTACTGACCGATTGGGAGAGGTCGATCAGTTCTGCGGAACCAGAGATTTTAGGTTCAGGGACTTGGTTACGTCGGTGTCATTACCAACGCCCTTTCGGTACCTAACGCGAGTGATTTTCCTAGCTAAGAGTTCATGCATGTGCAATTTTAGGTGAGGTAGGCTTGATTCAGGGTTTCATGCAGATTGGAAGACTGTTCCTATCAATCACAATCAAGTTAAATGAAGGCGCAATCAAGTGCATAAATAAATCACATCAATGTACATTAATTCAGATCAAAGGCTTCCTAGTATAGCCATGAAAGCTTAGGAAGTGTGTGATTTCGGGTCGGGGTAAAATGGGAAGATTTGGAGGCGATTAGCCCGAAGGGCAAAATCGTCAATTTTTGGAAGACTTGGATACCGAATTACCCAAAATAATCCATGACCAGTTGGATGTGACCATTTCCCATTTTTGAGATTTTTTTTTTTGGAATTTCTTGATTTTTCTTCAATTTTTGGAAGACGATTCGCGCAAAGGGCGAGATTGTCATTTTTAAGAAGGGTCAGGGTTCAAAACACCCGGAGTGAGCCTTGGCCAGTTGATTGTGGCCATTTCCTATTTTTGGGGATTTTTCTGGATTTTTTTTTTAGAATTTTTTTATTTGATTTTTTTATTTTCTAAAAATAAATCCCAACTGACGGTCCCTAACTCGCCACGTGGCGTCTTGGTGACAATCGAATCATTTTAATTTTTGTAAAATTCGAAATTCATTAATTTTTTTTTATTCTGAAAATCACCGGATCACGACATGTGGCTCATCTGCAGCCGACCGAACTAGCTTTTTTTTATTTTTTTATAGGATGCAACGCAATGCAAATTATAATAAAAATAAAGAAGATATTAAGTCATTACACAACATAAACATAAGCAAAGGAGATGGGATCCGGTGAATTTTACGACGTCGGAGTCCGTCGGTGTTCGTGCAAATCGGTGTGGGGGGTATAAACCACCAGCAGGAGGCTCGGCCTTCCGATTCTGGGGTAGCACAATATAATTTACAGAAAATAAATGAATAATATGCCTTAGACACCAATAGGAGGCTCGACCTTCCGATTCTGGGTCGATAGTCAAAATACAGAAAACGTGCACTTTTATTGGATGCAGTACAATGCAAATTAATTATATGATGCATGAAATACTATGACATAAAGTAAAAACACAGAAAATATTTAGACACCAACAGGAGGCTCGGCCTTCTGATTCTGGGTCTAATGGATGAAATGTAGAAAGTGCACACTTTTATTAGATGCAATACAATACAAATAAAATCTATAACAATATTTTAGGAAAATAACTCTAATGTATGAATCGGGTACGCAAAATATGCCTGATTGGACACCGGTCTTCAATCGTCCAGCCCCAGCGTGCGACCGTCTCCGTGCACGTCACGTTGCACACAAAAAAAATTAGCTAGATCTGACGGTTCAATCGGCCGGAAACTCAAGAAACGTTGGCGGGTGAACGTCTTTTCTTTTAAATTATCCTTGAGAGACCTAGCGATTCCCTTTTTTTTGTGCCGTGCCCCCTCTAAGAATTTTCTCAGCGTATGTCCTCTCCCCCCTCAAAACTCTTGTCATCCTTTTATAGCCAAAAACACCTTCCAATAAATTGAATTATAAAATAGCACTAACAATAGCACTCACAATTTATAATACAAAAATGTTATTTAAAAATAGCACTAACAATTATAAATGCTATCTAAAAATAACACTCACAATTTATAATACAAAAATGCTATTTAAAAATAACACTAACAATAGCACTCACAATTTATGATACAAAAATGCTATTTAAAAATAACACTAACAATAGCACTCACAATTTATAATACAAAAATGCTATTTAAAAATAGCACTAACAATTATAAATGCTATCTAAAAATAACACTCACAATTTATAATACAAAAATGCTATTTAAAAATAACACTAACAATAGCACTCACAATTTATAATACAAAAATGCTATTTAAAAATAGCACTAACAATTATAAATGCTATCTAAAAATAACACTCACAATTTATAATACAAAAATGCTATTTAAAAATAACACTAACAATAGCACTCACAATTTATAATACAAAAATGCTATTTAAAAATAGCACTAACAAATGTGTTAAAAATGATAATAACAATTATTATTATTACAAGAGTTAAAGAGGTTACCAAACAGTAAAAATACGTATAATGTATAAATACGTAGAGCGGACGTGTACATCGTGTATGCACGTTCAAGTGACCAAAAAAAAGTAATAAAATTAAATCTCATTTAATAGGTATGCCCGAGTGAATTTTAAGATCCGTGAAATCGGGGACTAATTGAAAGAAAGATGTGCAATTAAGCCCTTTTGGTTAAAATTGATCAAATTGGAGGGCAAATTGACCTAATTGCACTTCAAGACTTTAGAATCCAATGTCATAGCTTACAAAAGTGAGAATTTAAAATTAAAAGACTCGAAAAGGAAATTTGTTTTTTGTTTTTTTTTTTGCTCGGTTCGGGTTTATGTTTGTGAAATAACCCCGTGAATCAAGCCAAATTTCCTTGATAAAAAGTGAAAATATTAAAGAGGGAATTAAAATAAAATTTCTGAATATTTTTGTGTAATTTTCTGACCACGGATGGTATTTTTTCTGATTTTTTGGGTATTTTAATAATTAAATAAATTCCAAAAATATTTAAAAATTTAAAAATATTTTTTGTTCAAAATTGGTTCCTAAGGCTAGGTTAAGGCTTCCAAAGTTGATTTTGTGATTTTATGACTTTTTTTACTATTTTTAATTAATTTTAAAGAATAAAAATCACAATGATAGATGGTCAAAAATCAGGTGTCAACAAGAGCCATTAAGGGTCAAGCACTGGTTTCAAAACAGGCGGACCAGATCGTCGATTCGGGGCAAGTGTCAAGAGCTCGAAACTCTAAAAGAAGAATACGCCAAGCTTCGAGCAGAAAACATGTGGTATAAGGAAGTCCTCATCACTAACGCTTGCCTTAACTGCGGTGGTCCTATTGACACTCGCGAAATGTTCCGTGATAAGCTTTCTATGAGGATCGCAAATGCTCGTCCAGCACCCTACTCCCTCAAATCATCTTTTGAAAGATGGGATGCGCGTCATTACAATTTCCGTAACAATGGGCTTACTCTCACCACGGACCAGTTCAAAGTCAACCAGCTTCCCCTACAACAACCTCTGGCACAACCAGATCCTGCCGGGAGTAAATCAAGGAATGATCGCCAAATCATCGACGCTATTCTGAGTCGCCAAAAGAAGAAGTTCATGTGGTCTCCAGAGCTTCATCGAAAGTTCCTCGACGCGGTTCACCAAATAGGGAACAACTCGTTGTGTCCAACGCGCATACTGGAGGTCATGAATGAACCGGGACTTACTAGAAGTGTAGTCGCGAACCACCTTAATAGTTACCGAAGGGTGCTAAGACAGCGTCATGCCGCGCTGAGCCTAGAAAAGCCCGACTCGAGCTTGAACACTAGGTACGGCCACAAACACAACGGTCACGCATCAGAAAAGGCCCTGCCGAATCTCGACACCAACCAAGCCAATAGCTCCACCACCGACTGTCGGGGAATTGGTCAAGATAGCCCTATGAGTCATCTTAATGTTCCTCAAGAATACATGCCACAAGGGCAACAAATGTACACTTCTCTGTGCGAGCAGCAGCCACCCACCGACGCTCTTTCTGTTGCTGATCAACCTACTGTCGCGACCCTCTCGAGGTTGCATGAAAGGCTCTCGAGGGCTAATGGGCCGTCTAGTCTGGTCGGACGCGGGCCTCTCCCAAGGCCCGTTACCCAAATCGCAACGGAGGTATGCGTAGTCGACCTTCAGTGTGGTCTGGTGACATGTGCTAAGTGTGCATGCCATGGAGTCGCCACCAATCATTTTTTGGAGGGTATGATTGGACCACCCTATTGAATAGTCGGGAGTTTCTATTCAATTCTGCGATAACCAGAGAAATGGGTTCGGGGACTTAGTTACGTCAACTGTCCGAGTTGACGCCCTTTCGGTACCTAAGTTGACTGAATTTTCTGACCTAAGATTTCATGCAGATGAGTGGGGTACGAGTCCTAAATCTAGGAGTTCATGCAGATAGGAATGACTATCCTAGCAATCACAATCAATGATAAAGTGCACAAATCAATGAATTCAAATGTACAAATAAATCACATGGCATTCCTAATAAGGCCATATTGGCCTAGAGAAGCATCAATCAGGCTTAGGAATGATTTAGACATGATTTTGCCCATCAGGGGCAAAATCGTAATTTTGAGACAAATGGGACAATTTGCCCAAAAAGGACAAAATCATCATTTCGGAATGAATCCGGAGTCAAAAACAGGTTTGGTCACTCAATTGACCCATTTCCTAGTTTTTGGCAATTTTCGTGATTTTCAGGAATTTTAGAAACCGATTTACCATTCGAATGGTAAAATCGTCATTTTCTAAAAATGGAAATGAAATGTGGAAATCTTAGACATAAGGTTTAGCCACCCATCTGGCCCATCACCAAATTCTAAGCAATTTCCACAATTCATCAGAATATCAAAGACGATTTACCCTTTGAGGGGTGAAATCGCCATTTTGGATTAAATGGGAGAAAATCCCAAAAATGAAAACAAATCAATTTTTTTTATGTTTTCAGCCTTGGAAAATTTTTAGAATTTTTTTGGAATTTTCTGCAATTTTTCTCAATTTTTTTGAATTTTTCTTTAGTTTTTTATTTGTTTAGCATTTTCTGATCGATTTTTTTTTTATTATTTTTTTAATATTTTCGAAAAAATATTTTAATAAAAAGCATATCATTGGCAATAGACAACACTCAACCAGATAAATAAGCTAACTACTGAACTGAGATAAATACATGCAAACCAAATCTATAATGGCGACATTTTAGAAAAATAACCCTGATATACGGATCGGGTACGTAAAACATACCGGATTGGACACCGGCCTTCAATCGCCCAGCCTCAGCCTGCGACCATCTCCACGCACATCACCTGTCGATCACCACATCAAAATGTCAACAATCAATTTTACAAGTTTTAAGACCGGCAATAAATAATAATAATTTAAAAAAATAAATCCAGGCTCTGAAACGGGCCGATTCGCTCAGCCATGGACCGGCTATGGGCTCAGCCACGGCCCAAGATCACGGCCTCGGCCCACGGCTTTGGCCCACGGCCTCGGCCATGGGCTCGGCCATGGGCTCGGCCGTGGGCTCGGCCTTGGCCTACGGCCTTGGCCCACGGCCTCGGCAATGGGCTCGGCCATGGCCTTGGCCGACGGCCTTGGCCCACGGCCTCGGCCATGGGCTCGGCCGTGGGCTCGGCCTTGGCCCACGGCCTCGGCCATGGGCTCGGCCATGGCCTTGGCCTACGGCCTTGGCCCACGGCCGGGATCGGCCCGAACACGATGGATTTGTGGCCAAGCGGCGACGACGAAGAGCGACGACGTGGCGGTGGGGGCGAAACAGAGGAGGAAGATTGAGGGGGATTGCGGTATCTAGGAGCTCCACGAGGTCGCGATAAACAGCAAGACGGACGGGATCTCGACACGGCGTCGGAGGGTGGCGGAGCAAGGTGGCGGTGAGGTGGTAGCTGGCTCGACAAAGGCGGCCGGATGTGTGGTGTCGGTGAGGTGGGGAGGTTCACGAAGAAAAAAAAAAGAAAAAACCAAGAAGAAAAAGGAGAAGGAAGGAAGGAAGAGGAGCCGGAGACGAAGGAGGGGGAGGCGGATGAAGGAGGAGGGATCTCTCCTCCCTCTCTCTCAATTGAGTGCACTCAAGTGCACTTGAGTGCATTCAAAAAAGAGAGAGAGAGAGAGGAAAATATCAAAAAGAGAGAGATGGAGACCGTGTGAGAAAGAGAGGGAGCGGGCGCGCGCGAGAGAGAGAGAGAGAGAGAGAGAGAGAGAGAGAAAAAGAAAGGGAAAGAAAAGAGGGAGTGGGGGAGAGAGAAAGAAAAAAGAAAAGAAAATAATAATAATAATAAAATATTAATAAAATAAAATATTAGAAAATAATAATAATAATAATAAGATAATCAAAACTGAAGACAAAACTTTTTCTTTTAAATGATGATGTTTTTAATCCTTTTCTTTTTAATTATTACTAATATTTTTGCCAAATTCAATTTTATGGTGATCAGAGAACACCTAAACTCGAACCTGAATTTTACTGTTTTATGAGGTCAGAAAATAGATAAAATAAAAATAAAAATATCGACTATTTTTATATAACTTTTGTGACCTCAAATATTATTTTTCTTGATTTTCTTTTTCTTTTTTTCTTTTTTTTTGTTTTTTTTCGAAAATATATTAAAAAAATGAAAATTATGAAAATTATTTTTTTGGTCAAAATGGTTCATTTAGCTTGGCTAAGGTCACCAAAATTGATTTTTCAATTTTTCAACTTTTTATGGATTTTCTATGAATTTTAAAAAAAATAAAATAAAAATAAATAAATAAATAAAAGTTGATCAAAATTTAGGTGTCAACAGCTGCCCCTCTTTGAGAGGAATCTCGTTAGAGGTTTCTCTCAAAGATAAGGTGACACTTGAGTCCTGATCGACTCGACTCGGGAAACTAAAGGAAAATGAGTCTTGACATCCAATCTCCATGCTTGTCCATGTATGCTCTTTCTTGAAGGGGGAAACATTCATTTGACATGAGAGACATACCTGCCACTTACCTGTTCGATGTTTGTGCGATTTTCGCGGTGTTTGATGGATTCAAGAGAATTTCTAGGAACTCGTTACTAGAGTATCCTAGAGAGGTTAAGCTCTGACCCGTATGGTAGGTCAAACCATAATGAGATTCCTAACTGATAGGAATCTAAGGAAGACGCGTCTCATTTGAGATTTACCAAGGATTTTGATCCGTATGGTGGATCGGACCATTGAGTTGACCAGTTAAGTGACTTTTACTATTGGGTTGACCCTTCAGGCGGTTTCTACCGTTGTGTTGACCCTTCCGGCGGTTTCTACCTTGAGCTGACTCTTCGGGCGGTTTCTACCTTAGTTTGACCCTTCAAGCGGTTTCTACCTTTGGCTTGACCCTTCAGGCGGTATCTACCTTGGTTTGACCCTTCAGGCGGTTTCTACCTTGAATTGACCCTTCAGGCGGTTTCTACCGTGAGTTGACCCTTCAGGCGGTTTCTACATTGGTTTGACCCTTCAGGCGGTTTCTACCTTTGGTTTGCTTTGAAAAGGGGTCTCATGACGAGGGTTCTCCACGTCCGATGAGACTGCTTGAGTCTGTTGAGGCAACATTCTGGGAGCTGGGTTCTCCAGGCATCCTGCAGAAGTTTGAGCCTGAAAGAATTTTCTTCACCAAGAAAATGTTAGTAATCTTTGGAAAGACCACGGCTGTCCATTTGACAAAACCGTATGACTTAAGTTTTAATTATGAAATGTGCATATTGATGCCGAAGGCTATCCAAAACATTCTTGCAACATGCAAATGTGATCACAAATCTCTTGCACGGAAAATCAGGATCAAACAATTTGAAATTTCCAAAAAGAGTTTATTCAAAACATCTATTGGAGAATTTCTCATCCAAGAGGGCTCCTCACCGCTCTGTGATAATGGTCTTTTGTAAGGGATGCGCTCAACCTCCTACTAACCTGTGCCTAGGTTTTAGGATCATTCGCAGCGCATACATTTTGATCGGTCGGGAGGTCTTCCACGGGACCGTAATGTTGGGCTTGGATATTGGTTTTCAAGGGGGACCCGCTTTGGAGTCGAGGCCATTGTATGAAAGTCTTCACCATCTGCTTCGGGTTTACAAGTCGAGAACCCTGCAAAATGAGAAAGAAATAGTCTTGCTCGTACCTCTTCGAGCTAAGTTATATGTTAGCCCAAGTGTCTTAGTCAGAGAAGACTGTTTCAGGGTTGTAACATTGGTAGGATTGGGGACCGAAAAAGGCTTGTTTTTGGCCCAAAATTCGTGACGGGTCTGACATTGGTGATCATTGCTGATTTGCCACCTGTCCTTTCTTTTCTGCATCTTTAGCCTTTGAGGCGCGCAACCTATCTTGCGGCGTGCACCAGCTCTTTAAAGAGCGTCTCTTGTTGCATTCAGAGACTGACTCTATCTATGTCTTTGTTCTGCGCTTGATAGCATTTTGGGGAGCAGCCCTTTCAGATTTGGCTCCTTTAGGGATTTTCTCTTTTCCCATCCGGCTTCATTGTGGATCAATCAAACAACTTACACGAGTATCGGCCTTGCTTTTACCAGGCACTTTGCTTTTTCTCGATGTCGTGGATTCTTTTCTCATTTTCATCTTTTTTTTTTGAAATCCCTTAGTCTTGAGCTCTTCCGTTTCTAAAGTGATGCTGCATCCATCTTGAAATGTGCAATGATCACCAACGGGCTCATGAAACGAATTTGCAGGCTCGACTTGGCTATGCAAAGGATTCGGTGTGTGGGATAGAGAAATGAATGCTTCTCATCATCCTATGGCACTTGGATTACCATATAAACAACACACAAAGATTAATGTTAGTCCGAGCAAGAAAATTTCTAACCATTTTCTCCTGATGCTGCTGGGCTCATCTTCATTTTGCCCCGATGTGGGGTGGTTCTCGACAGGGCTAAGAATGAAAACCGCCGTTCAAAGGGGTTATCAACGGTCACCTGTAGTGTTTAGGGGATATGAAACGAATGCCTCCGTCGTCCCAACCCATGTAATCGCTGCGAATGGTCCCTACTTCCGTAGGTCCAGATTTTGCTATCTGATCCGCTCCACTTCTCTCTTAAATGTGTATAGGACGTGTTTTGACTAGGCTTGCCTCTCTTTTGAGTAAACTTCCTTTTGAATGATTTGACAAATAATCATATTTGGAAAAATTCATTTCTTTCTTTCCCAAAATTTATCCATCGAGGGGATTTTGTGATGTATCGTGCATGTCTTATTCATGCTTTGGGCAACCTCCCGATTTAAATCATGAACATCGATGCATTGGATAATTTTCATGACGGCTGAAAGTATTTTAACATTTTTTTGTCTCCAGCTAACTGGGAAAGGGATACTTACCTACCTGTCGTGGCTGCAGACCCCTGAAAATGTAAAAGAAGCATATCATTGCATGTTCACGAATTTTTCAAAAATCGAAACGATACATCCTACCCTTGGTCATGTACTCTAACGAGTAGTACATGGGATGTAAAAACCTGTTCGTCTGTAAGGCGATTCCCCTGTCAAGGATAAATAACGAGTATCAATTCATATTCTCAAATTCAAGACAAATTGGAACGATACAACTTTACTCTTGGTTCTCATCCCGTTCTGATGTTGCGTATTGATATGAACAACATCTATCAAATCTGCCTATCCATTCTTGGAGTGTTTGCAACATCAATGGTTCATCTGCCCCCCAGTTAGGCAACGTCTGTTCTGTTATTCGAACAAATGGCTCCTTGAGTGATTTATCCACGTTTATCACCTGAGAAGGGAAAGAAAGGAGACATTACTTCGGTATTCGATTGAAGATCGTTTAGGAACGATACATCGTTTTACCAAATAGGTGGCTTCGCGGCCAAACGTATTTCGTATTGTAGGGGTAGATCTCATTATACTCCGCGGGTGATAGTCATTGTTCGGGGAACTTGCTCCACGGATTAAGCGATTAATCCACGGCCCTCGGCTTGAAGATGCTCAAAGGGTGATGTTGACACTCACGCGCAATTAGTTCTAGACATTAATGAAAGATGTTCCCGTGGGAACCTTACAGTGCGATCAACAACATATTCAATAGGAGTGTTCCACCCCTTTCGTCTAAGCATTTTTCATCGAGTAACCATGCCTTGCATCAGACGTTTGGTCACCTGCCTTGCGTCACCACTGTGATGGCCCTCCGGCTCCAAATTGATCGAGCCAAAGATTGAACTCATCGCCAAGGAAATTGCTCGGGTCTTCGAGCCATTGATGTTCAAGTTGGGTATCAACAATTGTTGGGAGCAGATTTCTTTCATCGCCTTCATTGTGAGGGACTAGAGTCTTTGAGCTGGAACCTTCATCATTGCCATGTTGGGGTCGAGACATACATTCCTGAAGAGTATTGATCCAAGTGTCCAGCTCCTTATCAAGGAAATCGACTGTTCTTTCTAGCCCTTGGTGCCCATATTGGGTGTCGTCGACTGCAGGTGAGGGATTCCTCTCTTTGCTCTCGCCGTGAGCAATTTGATCCCTCGAATTGGGACTTCCTCCGATGACCGGCAGGTTTATATGTGCACTCTCTACCAATGCCAGATCTGCTTCAGGGACAGCATTAATGACTGATTCGCGCTCAAACTGAGGAATCTCTATGTGCTGGAACTGTGGCATATACTCTTGAGGAGTATTGAGATAGCTCGGCGGAGCATTCTGATTTGGGTTAGAGGAGTCGCTGACACGACTGCTAGTCCCGTCATTGCTGAAACACGGTTGGGTGCTCTTGGCTCTCCAATCATCATGGTTGTAACTCTGCCCAGCACTTGAGCTCCAACTGGCTTTATGATGGTTTAACGCTATCCTTCCATCCCTTAGCAATCTCCTATAGTACTTGAGGTGAGACTCAACGTTAATTCTAGAGAGCCCCGGCACATTCATAATCTCGAGTATGCGTAGTGGGCTAGCCGAATCAACTCCCAGTTCTCGAATTGCATCAACAAATTTGGTGTGAAGTTCATAGGTCCAGTAAAACCTTGTTCTCTTATCACCCAAAATATCGTCAATACTTCGGTAGCTATTCTCTACGGGATCTAGTCGTTTCAAAAGTTGTCCAGGGAGGGACTCACCGACTTTGGATTGGCTGGCTGCGACAGCGAGTTCGTCATTGAGAGAACTCCCCCTGTGATGATTCATATCCCATTTCTCAGAGGATGTTGGTGTTGATCCTATGGTGTTGACTTGCTCATGCAGATCTCCGGCGGTATCTGGCTGTGTCGGAAAATGTTGTGGAGAATACGGTAACAGCTGAGTGTTATTCGTCAACAGGGATGGTTCATCGAGGAACACCTCGCCGAGGACAACAAGATTACCACAATTAAGGCAGGTGGCCTTGGTCAGAGCTTCCTTATATCTCGCGCTTTCAGCTTGAAGCTTCTCATTCTCCTCCTTCAGGACCAGTAACTCATGGTCTGCGTATTGCTGTTTCACCCGGGTTCGTTTGTTGGCGAACCAAAACTTGACCTTCGAAAGCTCCAATCCTATCTTTCGGCTCAACTCCATTTTCTGTTGTCTGCTTGGAGTGGGGCATTCATTGAAGAAAGCTTCGAGCTCTCGGATTTGGCCTGGAGTGTGGCGTTGTAGTTGCTTCCTTTTCCGGCTCCGGTCATCATTGTATACTCCTTCTTCGTAGCTGAAACCTAGAATTTCATCGCTGGAGGAGTCAGTCTCTATGGCCTTCGGGCAGGATTCAGCTCCAGGATCTTCAAAGTCTCCCAGCAGTTCGTGCTCAGAAATGTCCAGGTCGGGCGTTTCTAGCAGATGGGAATAACTTTTAAACATGATGGATCGGGGTATCTCGGGCTGATCTAGTTCACTCAGCTTTCTCAATTCGCTCTTACGTGTTTGCTCACTCTAGAAATTTTCTCAAGTGATTGTGCGTGTCCTGGAACCATCCTTCAGGCTGCATATGAAGACCAGCAAGCAAGCGCTCCTCCCGAGATTCTGCAATTACTCATCGTCTGTATTCCCCTTTCTTTTTCCTCGTGATAGGATCACAAACTCTCTTGCATTGATTCGGTTTCATCGAGTATTGCGCTCGTCCCCTAGTTCAGTCTTTAAAGTGGTGGGTCTACAATCTTTCGGCGCCTTTTATGATTTGCTAGGCCCGAGAACGTGGGGAGCAGCGGTGGACCCGCAATTAATGACTCCGTTTAATTCATTTAGCTCCATGGGAATTAACGCTATGATCTTCTCTCAACCCCTTTTCATCGTTCAAACGAAAGTGACATTTTCCCTGTGCATGCTGTTACTCTTCATTTCAACATCCCGGGCGCTTGGTGAGGAATGAGTTCGTGGCCACTCAAAATTTTAAAGACCGTCTCTGGTTTCAGACTTAATCTAACAAGGGATCATCACAACTGAGCATGACGATGTTCGTCGATAGCGTTGGTTTTAATATAGAATTAACTATAGTCATTAAAGAAAAATGTTCCCGTAGGAACTTTACAACGGATAAAATGAGTGATCTACTCGTGAACATGTTCTTCTTCCTATGGGTGTTCGTAGTGACCGACCCATCGTGCCCCGAGCCAGGTGCTAGATCATGGCTGTCCAAGCATGCCAGCTTCCCACTGATTGAACAAGGAATCAAGCCCCTCATCGAAGAAATCGTCTGTCGTGGGTTGACCAGCGGCAGGCAGAGCACCAGCCGACTGTTGCTCGAATGGAGGAGTGCGCACTCGCTGTACTTGTGACACGCGCTCTTGAGAAGTGTTGAAATGGCCTGGGAGGACATTCTGATCAGCTTTCAGTTTGCCGGTGGTCGGGTTGCTAGCTTGATTGATGCTTAGATTTGGCCGGGTATCTCTTGATGCCTGAGCATTACAATGGCGGTCGCCCCTAGCTTTTGAGCTCGAGACGGATTCCTCCCGGTTTAGCTCCGCTCGACGTTGTTTTAATAGTTTTCTGTAGGCAGCAAGGTGATTCCTGACCAGCTCCTTACTAAGCCCCGGTACATTCATGGCCTTAAATATGCGCGTCGGAGTTGCTGAGTCGATCCCCATTTGGTGAACCACGTCTAGGAATCTGGAATGCAGTTCAGGGGGCCAAGCGAACCACCTCTTATCGTGGCCCAAAATTGCATCGATGGCTTGACGACTGATTAACTCATCTCCAGCAGGACCCGACCCTATCGAAAATTGTTGTGCATGAGGCTGATATGCTTTGAGCTGGTCGGCGGTAACATCCAGCTCCTTGAAACTATAACTCCAATCAAAGCGATGCAAATCCCATCCCCCAGGAGGCATTTGTATCATCTTCGTAGGATCATCCTGCTCATGCGTGACTCCGGCAAAATCTGGTTGAGCAGGAGATGCCCCGAGGGAGTAAGGTGATAAATGAACGTCTTCAATCATCGCGTGAGGCTTATCGGGGAATATCTTACCGAGGGCGACGAGGTTACCGCAATGAGGGCAAACGGTAATATTGAGAGCTTTTTCATACCTCATGTTTTCTGTTCGCAGCTTTTGGTTTTCTTCCTTTAAAATCTCGACCACCTGACGTTTGCGTTGAGCCTTCGATTTGGATCTCCTATTTTGAAACCAAAACTGGATCCTCGACTGATTAATCCCCAACTCCCGGCTCAATTCAATTCTCCACTTCTTTTTCATGTAATGGCTTTTACTGAAAAGGGTTTCCAGCATTTGGGTTTCCTCCTGAGAGTATTGGTGAGGACGTCTTCTTTTCCCGAGTTGAACATCGTGGATGTCGTTGTCGTCGCCGCCGTGATCTTGATTTCCGTTGCCAGAAGTGTTGGGCTCCATGGTTTTGGCGTTAGACTTGATCTTGGAATCTTCGAGATCCCTCTGTAGTTCAATTTCTGAGATTTTTGAGTCAGTCGCCTCTAGCAGCTGACAATAACCTCTTAAATATGTTGGATTGAGAAATGTTTGATTGGTTCTTGCCCACTCAGAGTTCTCCACTCTCTCATGTATGCTCACTCCTTATAAAGTTTTCTTCGAGTGACTTCGTATGTTTAGGAGACGCTCTTCAAGCATCATTAGGCAAACGTTCCCCCTCAAGACTTTGAATTTCTCGCTTAGCTTTTCAACGTGATGGGACTGCCAAATCCTGTTAGGGCTCTCTTCGATAGTTGCGCTTACCTCCCACCTAACTCCAATAATGATGATCCCGACAAATCTTTTACATCTTTTAATTGATGAGCCGGAAATCGCGGACCGAAACGAATCCAATGGTTCTCGTGAGGGGACCTCCTGCTTTACCCCCTAACTGGGCTCCACCAGCATTATTACTGAGACCCTTCATCATCCTCGAGTTGCTATAAAATGAGGAATTAATGTATGGAAGGTTAACGTTCTCGCATAATCAGCTTCTTCCTTCTAATCTCTCTGTTAAACTCGTCTTATTCTCAAGCCAACCCAACGCAAATGGCCTCCTCTCCCGTACGCACTTTTTCAACTGATGTCTTGGCCCAGTGGGAAAAGCTTTACAACCTACTGGGTCGCGGTTACGCGCACATAACCGATCATTCTGCAACCGAGGATGCAATCTGTGTCCTGCTCGAGGACCTTGATACCACTTCTCTCGAAGGTACTACACTGGGGAGGGAATATAGAACTTTCCCGACTCTCTTTGCACACTCCTTAGAGGCCTATCGTGTTGCTAATCGGGAGGTTCTCGTGGCTCGCGTCTTGCGGGCTCGTTATGAGGATCGATCTGATCATTTGGTGCTGACCAACTATCTGGTTGATAGTTACAAAAAGGCCGTCGAGTTTGCTAATGAGCGGGTCGCGACGTTGCTTCGCGAGAGGAGAAATCTGGTGGATCAATTGGCCATATCCCTGACCACCGGCGAGCATGACCGCCACAACGTCCTGTTGAGGCTTCAGAGCGACTGGCAGGAAGAACGGCTCGACAAGATAACCGAGGACATAGCTCGCGGGAATGGACTGGTTCGGGACCTGGAAGTAGTCACTGAAGAACACGAGGCCAAGGTCGCCGAAGTTAAGGGAGAATGCAGAAGTCTTCTCCTCAGGCTTGCCGACCACAACATGCGGAGCTGGGAGTATGAGCAGAGCATTAATAACATGGAGGGTCAGTTGGGATCCTTTGTGTCGTTAATTAGGGCTCACTTTGGCTTTACTTTTCCACCCCGACTTGTATGACCTGCTTCTGAAAACCCTCCGCTGAGCAAAATAAATGAAAGTTCTCGTGTGTGTGTTTTAACTTCTGTATGGTTCATTTCTTCGAGCATCCAAACATCTTCAACTTGAGTGAGCCGAACCATAATAGCAATAAGCCGAGCAAATACGTCCTGATTTTATAACTCGCTCATGATCAGATGGAAGAGTAGCCTCAGACTTATCCAGGAAAAGATTTCTCTCTATTACCTATTTTTTACCTGCAAATGAAAAGACAGAATCAGAAGGAATAATTTGAAAAAGAAAGCGAAAACCCCTTTCAATCTTATGCTTACCCATGATTAATAAGGACAAGAACTTTTACAAGGGTTTTAATCTTGCGCGAAAAGTTTTTATCAATATTCCTCGAAAGAAAGCATACTATTGAAAGGAATGTAATTCACAATAATCGCTTTTGATCAATTTCGAGAGGAACGAATTACTCAAAAGTGCGAGGCATAATAACGTGTTTTAAATTTAATTGAAGATACGGCATCCAAATCAAGGCCGTTTTGTTAAGAACGAGAGTAATTTGGACATCTATCTCGTCATTAAATTCAAAACAACGCCGATATTCTCAGTCAATTATCGTGGATTACCAGCGGCGCACAATCATGCATGAACCAATTCAAGTGTATAATTCCTTCTAGCGAAATTGGGGTTGGATTACCCTATACGACCAAAAAGGTCGTGTAAGATTTCCAATTTTAATTTCCTCTAAAGGAATTATAAACTTGACTTGGGAGTATTCGGATGATTAGAGAAAATGCCACTATCACATTCCCATGACCCGTCAAAAGAAATACAACCAAGTTCCATCTGAATGTATACACCAATAGATCCCTAATACAATCACTCTAAGGGGTGTGATAGAGAAAACCCCGGTAAAAATAAACCCTATACAAGAGGACTAGTAATGGAAAATGAAACAAAGGAATGTGATCCTAACGTTTAGGGATGCCCCAGTTTCGATCTGTGTCTTCAGGATCACTTGCCCCAACTCGTCATCTTCATTGGATGATACCTCAATAATGTCCATAGTATGCTCCTTATTGCACACTCGGTGTTCGTCGTGGGATATCACCCTCCTCGTCTTCTGTCAAGGGCATTGGGGACAAACGCACATACCTATTCTCGAAACGGCATTTAATCTAATCACCAGAATGCAATGGATGAAATGCCTATATTTACATGAACAGTGATAGATTTGGGGGGATAGAGAGTCTTACCAACCCAACTCGTCGACTTATGTGCGGTTTTAGGTGTACCAACCGCCCAAAGACATGCGCATGAAACAAGTGATGGTAAACTTCTAAAAATCAGAGGGTTTGGCACCTAAGGTCAAGGTTTCCACCTCGAGTTCTAGAAAGAGCCAATTCCATTGCGCAGCTATCGTTGCATTGGGACTCGATCCATAGTTCGAAGTGAGCGGAATTGAAAAGTGGATTACCCCGTGTTTTTCCTCACGGAGATTCCATTTTCAATTCATTCTATTGTGTTCCTAAAGACGGCGCCCGGGGTTTTAGGCGCGGTTGTGTGTGTCCACGTGTCGTGATCATCACAATGCAAGTCATGCACAACAGTTTATCAATCAGCACTTCAAATCATCCACACAACATACATTCCTACGCCCAACCTGCATAAGACAATGTTAATCACGGACTACACCCCTTATTTCTCCAATCTGTAAAAACATTTAACACCTCAAGGGTTAAAGTACGTACCTCACCTTGAAGAGCATCTGCATAAAACATGTTAGAAAAATCAATCAACTTTTTAATCGGCTCAAGTTCTCTAAAGTCCCCAGCGGAGTCGCCAGTCTGTCGCGACCCTCTTGTTGACACCTGATTTTTTTTACCATTTATTATTGTGATTTTTATTCTTTAAAATTAATTAAAAATATCAAAAAAGGTCATAAAATCACAAAATCAACTTTGGAAGCCTTGGTTTAACCTTAGGAACCAATTTTGAACAAAAAATATTTTTCGGTATTTTTAATATTTTTCGAGTTTATTTAATTATAAAAATACCCAAAAAATCAGAAAAATACCATTCGTGGTCAGAAAAATACCCAAAAATATTCGATAATTTTGTTTTAATTTCCTCTTCAAGTGTGTCACTTTAAATCTCAAAAATTCGGCTCGGGTCACTATGTTCCTTCACAAACATAAACCCGAACCGAGCCTAAAAAAAAATCATTTTCGAGTCTTTTAGTTTTCAATTCTCACTTTTTATAAGCTATGACATTGGATTCTAAAGTCTTAAAGTGCAATTAGGTCAATTTGCCCTCCAATTTAATCCATTTTTACCAAAAGGGCTTAATTGCACATTTTTCTTTCAATTAGTCCCCGGTTTCACGGATGTATACGTATGCTCTACGTATTTATACGTCATACGTATTTATATGTTATGCATATTTGTATTGTTTGGTAACCTCTTTAACTCTTGTAATAATAATAATGGTTATTATTTTTAACACCTTTGTTAGTGCTTTTTTTAGCATTTTTGTATTGTGAGTGCTATTGCTAGTGCTATTTTTAAATAGCATTTTTTGTATTATAAATTGTGAGTGCTATTGTTAGTGCTATTTTTAAATGACATTTATTTATCATAAATTGTGAGTGCTATTGTTAGTGCTATTTTTAAATGGCATTTATTTATCATAAATTGTTAGTGCTATTATTAGATAGAATTTATAATTGTTAGTGCTATTTTTAAATAGAATTTTTGTATTATAAATTGTGAGTGCTATTGTTAGTGCTATTTTTAAATAGCATTTTTGTATTATAAATTGTGAGTGCTATTGTTAGTGCTATTTTTAAATGTCATTTATTTGTGAGTGCTATTATTAGATAGAATTTATAATTGTTAGTGCTATTTTTAAATAGAATTTTTGTATTATAAATTGTGAGTGCTATTGTTAGTGCTATTTTTAAATAGCATTTTTGTATTATAAATTGTGAGTGCTATTGTTAGTGCTATTTTTAAATGTCATTTATTTGTGAGTGCTATTTTTAGATAGAATTTATAATTGTTAGTGCTATTTTTAAATACAATTTATTGGAAGGTATTTTTGGTTATAAAAGGATGGCAAGAGTTTTGAGGTTGAAGGGGGGAGACATTTTGTAGAGTGTGCAAATTTTTGAGAGCTTAGAGAGAAGAACACAAACACTCTCTATATTCTCATCATCTTGAGTGAGCAAAATATACTAAGTTCGGAATATTGATTCCGCATATTGCTAGCACAATTGTTGTGGAGTTATTAGTCGTCTCCCCGTTCGTCAATTGGTGGTGCGTCCGAACTAGATGCCTAACACTTGCGGAGGCTAAGATCGAAGAACATCGAACCGACACCTCCGTTCAAGCACGCTACGAGAGGTAATCTATTTACTCCCTTTGAGGCTTTGTGATTTTTTTCGATTGAAATGCACGAAGTACGCCTCTGGAGATACATGTATGGGTTGTTATTTATTTCCGCTACGTGTTACGTGGATCCCAACAGTGGTATCAGAGCCAATCCTTAGGCGTTTTCGTGCATTTAATTGATTTTTGCAATTTTTGCAATACTATGGCCAATATGTATTAACGAATTGTTCGTCTTACATGGCTAATGGATGTTGATTGTTTTTATATGATAAATTAATCAACGTAGCAAAAATTGAGACTAAATCAATTTTGAATCGAAAATTTATGGCTATCTTATTTTACGTAAAAATTCTGAATATGATTCAACGTAGAATTTTTATTGTGCCTTCCTAAGTTTTAAATTGTGAATTTATTACTTACGAGGAAGGGTGGTGATCATGGAAAAATCCCTAATCAATGTGATTGATGTATATATGAATGTATGATGATTATTTATATATTTGGGGTTGTAATTATTAAATGGAGGCTGCGTACTCCTTTTATTTTTCATGTAATCTTTATTTTTAGCATAGTCAATTGTTGATGTAAATGCTACGAGGATTACGTGGGGGAGCCTTTTAAGTCGGCGAGCTCTTTGGGGCCCAATTCTTGAAGAGTTCAAGAAACCAAGAAGAAGCGAAGAGCGGCTCTCCGTTATTAAAATATTAAAATGATTAAATGTGGTCTCATTGGCTCGAGACCCATTAAATCATAATTCCATGATCACCACGTAGGATAGATGTTTATGTGATTGACATCTATTTATTTATTATGATTACGTGAGCATGTTAAACTGGTTAATGTGCAAAGTCAGACTTACCTCACCCAAAATTGCGCCTGCATGAAATCCTAGTTAGGAAAATCACTCGCGTTAGGTACCGAAAGGGCGTTGGTAACGACACCAGCGTAACCAAGTCCCCGAACCCAAAAACTCTGGTTCCGTAGAACTGATCGATCTCTCCCAATCGATCAGTAAGGTTTCCGGTCTACCCTCCAAGAAAGACCGGTGGCGACTCCAAATGCATGCACAAGTTGCACATGCCACCACGACCACACTAAGGTCGAAAGCGATCGACTCTTATCGTCGAATCCTTCTGAAAAATACTCCCGCCGCGATTTGGTATGGGCCTGGGAGGGCCCGCGCCGATCCAAGACCCGCGATCGGTAATCCATTAGCCGCGTCCGCTTCCGGACGGGTCGCGACAGCTGGCGACTCCACTGGGGACTCTTGCTCTAGAACATATGATTCTAGACCTCAAGTGGACTTAGGCCGTAATTAAAACGCTGAGTGATTTTTCTAACTTTGCAGGCGCTCTCGAAGGTGAGGTAAGTCCGCTTATGGTAGGTGTTATATGTTTTTGGCAGATTGGAGAAATAAGGGGTGTAGTCCGTGATTAACATTGTCTTATGCAGGTTGGGCGTAGGAATGTATGTTGTGTGGATGATTTGAAGTGCTGATTGATAAACTGTTGTGCATGAATTGCATTATGATGATCACAACACGTGGACACACACAACCGCGCCTAAAACCCCGGGCGCCGCCTTTAGGAACACAATAGAAGGAATTGAGAATGGAATCTCCGTGAGGAAAAACGCGGGGTAATCCACTTTTCAATTCCGCTCGCTTCGAACTATGGATCGAGTCCCAATGCAACGATAGCTGTGCAATGGAATCGGCTCTTTCTAGAACTCGAAGTGGGAACCTTAACCTTAGGTGCCAAACCCTCTGATTTTTAGAAGTTCACCATCACTTGTCTCATGCGCATGTCTTTGGGCGGTTGGTACACCTAAAACCGCACATAAGTCGACGAGTTTGGTTGGTAAGACTCTCTATCCCTCAAATCTATTACAGTTCATATAAATATAGGCATTTCATTCATTGCATTCTGGTGATTAGATTAAATGCCATTTCAAGGATAGATGTGTGTGTTTTTCCCAAACGTCCTTGATAGAAGACGAGGAGGATGATATCCCATGGCGAACACCGAGTGAGCAACAAAAGAGCCTACTATGGACCTTATTGAGATATCGTCCAAAGAAGATGACGAGTTGGGGCAAGTGATCCGGAAGCCACAGATCGAACTTGGGGCATCCTTAAACGTTAGGATCACATTCCTTTGTTTCATTTTCCATTACTAGTCCTCTTGTATAGGGTTTATTTTTATCGAGGCTTTTTCTATCCCACCCCTTAGAGTGATTGTATTAGGGATCTATTGGTGTATACATTCAGATGGAACTTGGTTGTATTTCTTTTGACGGGTCATGGGAATGTGATAGTGGCATTTTCTCTAATCATCTGAATACTCCCAAGTCAAGTTTATAATTCCTTTAGAGGAAATTAAAATTGGAAGTCTTACACGACCTTTTGGTCGTATAGAGTAGTCCAATCTCAATTTCTCTAGAAGGAATTATACACTTGAATTGTTTCGTGCATGTTTTACGTCGCTGGTAATCCACGATAATTGATCGAGAATATCGATGTTGTTTTGAATTTAATGACGAGATAGATGTCCAAATTACTCTCGTTCTTAACAAAACGGCCTTGATTTGGATGCCGTATCTTCAATTAAATTTAAAACACGTTATTATGCCTCGCACTTTTGAGTAATTCGTTCCTCTCGAAATTGATCAAAGTCGATTATTGTGAATTACATTCCTTTCAATAGTATGCTTTCTTTCGAGGAATATTGATAAAAACTTTTCGCGCAAGATTAAAACCCTTGTAAAAGTTCTTGTCCTTATTAATCACGAGCAAGCATAAGATTGAAAGGGGTCTATGCTTTCTTTTTCAGATTATTCCTTCTGATTCTGTCTTTCTATTTGCAGGTAAAAAATAGGTAATAGAGAGAAATCTTTTCCTGGATAAGTCTGAGGCTATTCTTTCATCTGATCATGAGCGAGTTATAAAATCCATATTTGCTCGACTTATTGATATTATGGTTCGGCTCACCTAAGTTGAAGATGTTCGAACGCTCGAAGAAAGGAACCATGCAGAAGTTAAAACACACACGAGAACTTTCATTTATTTTGCTCAGCGGAGGGTTTTCAGAAGCAGGTCATACAATTCGGGGTGGAAAAGTAAAGCCAAAGTGAGCCCTAATTAACGACACAAAGGAGCCCAACTGACCCTCCATGTTGTTAATGCTCTGCTCATACTCCCAGCTCCGCATGTTGTGGTCGGCAAGCCTGAGGAGAAGACTTCTGCATTCTCCCTTAACTTCGGCGACCTTGGCCTCGTGTTCTTCGGTGACTACTTCCAGGTCCCGAACCAGTCCATTCCCGCGAGCTATGTCCTCGGTTATCTTGTCGAGCCGTTCTTCCTGCCAGTCGCTCTGAAGCCTCAACAGGACGTTGCGGCGGTCATGCTCGCCGGTGGTCAGGGATATGGCCAATTGATCCACCAGATTTCTCCTCTCGCGAAGCAACGTCGCGACCCGCTCATTAGCAAACTCGACGGCCTTTTTGTAACTATCAACCAGATAGTTGGTCAGCACCAAATGATCAGATCGATCCTCATAACGAGCCCGCAAGACGCGAGCCACCAGAACCTCCCGACTAGCAACACGATAGGCCTCTAAGGAGTGTGCAAAGAGAGTCGGGAAAGTTCTATATTCCCTCCCCAGTGTAGTACCTTCGAGAGAAGTGGTATCAAGGTCCTCGAGCAGGACACAGATTGCATCCTCGGTTGCAGAATGATCGGTTATGTGCGCGTAACCGCGACCCAGTAGGTTATAAAGCTTTTCCCACTGGGCCAAGACATCAGTTGAAAAAGTGCGTACGGGAGAGGAGGCCATTTGCGTTGGGTTGGCTTGAGAATAAGACGAGTTTAACAAAGAGATTAGAAGGAAGAAGCTGATTATGCGAGAACGTTAACCTTCCATACATTAATTCCTCATTTTATAGCAACTCGAGGATGATGAAGGGTCTCAGTAATAATGCTGGTGGAGCCCAGTTAGGGGGTAAAGCAGGAGGTCCCCTCACGAGAACCATTGGATTCGTTTCGGTCCGCGATTTCCGGCTCATCAATTAAAAGATGTAAAAGATTTGTCGGGATCACCATTATTAGAGTTAGGTGGGAGGAAAGCGCAACTATCGAAGAGAGCCCTAACAGGGTTTGGCAGTCCCATCACGTTGAAAAGCTAAGCGAGAAATTCAAGGTCTTGAGGGGGAACGTTTGCCTAATGATGCTTGAAGAGCGTCTCCTGAACATGCAGAGTCACTCGAAGAAAACTTTATAGGGAGTGAGCATACAGGAGAGAGTGGAGAACTCTGAGTGGGCAAGAACCAATCAAACATTTCTCAATCCAACATATTTAAGAGGTTACTGTCAGCTGCTAGAGGCGACTGACTCAAAAATCTCAGAAATTGAACCACAGAGGGATCTCGAAGATTCCAAGATCAAGTCTAACGCCAAAACCATGGAGCCCAACACTTCTGGCAACGGAAATCAAGATCACGGCGACGACGACAACGACATCCACAATGCTCAACTCGGGAAAAGAAGACGTCCTCACCAATACTCTCAGGAGGAAACCCAAATGCTGGAAACCCTTTTCAGTAAAAGCCATTACATGAAAAAGAAGTGGAGAATTGAATTGAGCCGGGAGTTGGGGATTAATCAGTCGAGGATCCAGTTTTGGTTTCAAAATAGGAGATCCAAATCGAGGGCTCAACGCAAACGTCAGGTGGTCGAGATTTTAAAGGAAGAAAACCAAAAGCTGCGAACAGAAAACATGAGGTATGAAAAAGCTCTCAATATTACCGTTTGCCCTCATTGCGATAACCTCGTCGCCCTCGGTAAGATGTTCCCCGATAAGCCTCACGCGATGATTGAAGACGTTCATTTACCACCTTACTCCCTCGGGGCATCTCCTGCTCAACCAGATTTTGCCGGAGTCACGCATGAGCAGGATGATCCTACGAAGGTGATACAAATGCCTCATGGGGGATGGGATTTGCATCGCTTTGATTGGAGTTATAGTTTCAAGGAGCTGGATGTTACCGCCGACCAGCTCAAAGCATATCAGCCTCATGCACAACAATTTTCGATAGGGTCGGGTCCTGTTGGAGATGAGTTAATCAGTCGTCAAGCCATCGATGCGATTTTGGGCCACGATAAGAGGAGGTTCGCTTGGCCCCCTGAACTGCATTCCAGATTCCTAGATGTGGTTCACCAAATGGGGATCGACTCAGCAACTCCGACGCGCATATTTAAGGCCATGAATGTACCGGGGCTTAGTAAGGAGCTGGTCAGGAATCACCTTGCTGCCTACAGAAAGCTATTAAAACAACGTCGAGCGGAGCTAAACCGGGAGGAATCCGTCTCGAGCCCAAAAGCTAGAGGCGACCGCCATTGTAATGCTCAGGCATCAAGAGATACCCGGCCAAATCTAAGCATCAATCAAGCTAGCAACCCGACCACCGGCAAACTGAAAGCTGATCAGAATGTCCTCCCAGGCCATTTCAACACTTCTCAAGAGCGCGTGTCACAAGTACAGCGAGTGCGCACTCCTCCATTCGAGCAACAGTCGGCTGGTGCTCTGCCTGCCGCTGGTCAACCCACGACAGACGATTTCTTCGATGAGGGGCTCGATGCCTTGTTCAATCAGTGGGAAGCTGGCATGCTTGGACAGCCATGATCTAGCACCTAGCTCGGGGCACGATGGGTCGGTCACTACGAACACCCATAGGAAGAAGAGCATGTTCACGAGTGGATCACTCTTTTTATCCATTGTAAAGTTCCTATGGGAACATTTTTCTTTAATGGCTATAGTTAATTATGTATGAAAACCAACGCTATCGACGAACATCGTCATGCTCAGTTGTGATGATCCCTTGTTAGATTAAGTCTGAAACCAGAGACGGTCTTTAAAATTTTGAGTGGCTACGAACTCATTCCTCACCAAGCGCCCGGGATGCTGAAATGAAGAGTAACAGCATGCACAGGGAAAATGCCACTTTCGTTTGAACGATGAAAAGGGGTTGAGAGAAGATCATGGCGTTAATTCCCATGGAGCTAAATGAATTAAACAGAGTCATTAATTGCGGGTCCACCGCTGCTCCCCACGTTCTCGGGCCTAGCAAATCATAAAAGGCGCCGAAAGATTGTAGACCCACCACTTTGAAGACTGAACTAGAGGACGAGCGCATTACTCGATGAAATCGAATCAATGCAAGTGAGTTTGTGATCCTATCACGAGGAAAAAGAAAGGGGAATACAGACGATGAGTAATTGCAGGATCTCGGGAGGAGCGCTTGCTTGCTGGTCTTCATATGCAGCCTGAAGGATGGTTCCAGGACACGCACAATCACTTGAGAAAATTTCTAGAGTGAGCAAACACGTAAGAGCGAATTGAGAAAGCTGAGTGAACTAGATCAGCCCGAGATACCCCGATCCATCATGTTTAAAAGTTATTCCCATCTGCTAGAAACGCCCGACCTGGACATTTCTGAGCACGAACTGCTGGGAGACTTTGAAGATCCTGGAGCTGAATCCTGCCCGAAGGCCATAGAGACTGACTCCTCCAGCGATGAAATTCTAGGTTTCAGCTACGAAGAAGGAGTATACAATGATGACCGGAGTCGGAAAAGGAAGCAACTACAACGCCACACTCCAGGCCAAATCCGAGAGCTCGAAGCTTTCTTCAATGAATGCCCCACTCCAAGCAGACAACAGAAAATGGAGTTGAGCCGAAAGATAGGATTGGAGCTTTCGAAGGTCAAGTTTTGGTTCGCCAACAAACGAACCCGGGTGAAACAGCAATACGCAGACCATGAGTTACTGGTCCTGAAGGAGGAGAATGAGAAGCTTCAAGCTGAAAGCGCGAGATATAAGGAAGCTCTGACCAAGGCCACCTGCCTTAATTGTGGTAATCATGTTGTCCTCGGTGAGGTGTTCCTCGATGAACCATCCCTGTTGACGAATAACGCTCAGCTGTTACCGTATTCTCCACAGCATTTTCCGACACAGCCAGATACCGCCGGAGATCTGCATGAGCAAGTCAACACCATAGGATCAACACCAACATCCTCTGAGAAATGGGATATGAATCATCACAGGGGGAATTCTCTTAATGACGAACTCGCTGTCGCAGCCAGCCAATCCAAAGTCGGTGAGTCCCTCCCTGGACAACTTTTGAAACGACTAGATCCCGTAGAGAATAGCTACCGAAGTATTGACGATATTTTGGGTGATAAGAGAACAAGGTTTTACTGGACCTATGAGCTTCACACCAAATTTGTTGATGCAATTCGAGAGCTGGGAGTTGATTCGGCTAGCCCACTGCGCATACTCGAGATTATGAATGTGCCGGGGCTCTCTAGAATTAACGTTGAGTCTCACCTCAAGTACTATAGGAGATTGCTAAGGGATGGAAGGATAGCGTTAAACCATCATAAAGCCAGTTGGAGCTCAAGTGCTGGGCAGAGTTACAACCATGATGATTGGAGAGCCAAGAGCACCCAACCGTGTTTCAGCAATGACGGGATTAGCAGTCGTGTCAGCGACTCCTCTAACCCAAATCAGAATGCTCCGCCGAGCTATCTCAATACTCCTCAGGAGTATATGCCACAGTTCCAGCACATAGAGATTCCTCAGTTTGAGCGCGAATCAGTCATTAATGCTGTCCTTGAAGTGGATCTGGCATTGGTAGAGAGTGCACATATGAACCTGCCGGTCATTGGAGGAAGTTCCAATTCGAGGGGTCAAATTGCTCACGGCGAGAGCAAAGAGAGGAATCCCTCGCCTGCAGTCGACGACACCCAATCTGGGCACCAAGGGCTAGAAAGAACAGGTGATCTCCTTGATGAGGAGCTGGACACTTGGATCAATACTTTTCAGGAATGTATGTCCCAACCCCAACAGGGCAATGATGAAGGTTCCAGCTCAAAAACTCCAATCCCTCACAACGAAGGCAATGAAAGAAATCTGCCCCCAACAATCGTTGATACCCAACTTGAACATCAATGGCTCGAAGACCCGAGCAATTTCCTTGGCGATGAGTTCAATCTTTGGCTCGATCAATTTGGAGCCGGAGGACCATCGCAGTGGTGACGCGAGGCCGGTGATCAAACGTCTGATGCAAGGCATGGCTACTCGATGAAAAATGCTTCGAGAAAAGGGGTTGAATACTCCTATTGCATATGTTGTTGATCGCACTGTAAGGTTCCCACGGGAACATCTTTCATTAATATCTAGAACTAATTGCGCGTGAGTGTCAACATCACCCTTTGAGCATCTTCAAGCCGAAGGCCGTGGATTAATCACTTAATCCGTGGAGCAAGTTCCATGAACCATAATTATCACCCGCTGAGCATAATGGGATCTACCCCTTCAACACGAAATACGTTTGGCCGCGAAGCCACCTATTTGGTAAAACGATGTATCGTTCCTAAACGATCTTCTATCGCATACCAAAGTAATGTCTCATTTCTTTCCCTTCTCAGGTGATAAACGTGGATAAATCACTCAAGGAGCCATCTGTTCAAATAACAAAACAGACGTTGCCCAACCGGGGGCAGCTGAACCATTGATATTGCAAATATTCCAAGCATGGATAAGCGGATTTGATAGACGTGGTTCATATCAATACGCGACGTCAGAACGGGATGAGAACCAAGAGTAAAGTTGTATCGTCCCAATTTGTCTTCAATTAGGGAATATGAGTTAACACTTGTTATTTATCCTTGATAGGGACTCACCATCAAGGAGGACAGATTGTCACAACCTGTGTGCACTCGCAGGGGCACACGACCAAGGGTAAGATGTATCGTTCTAATTTTTTGAAAAATTCATGAACATACAATAACATGTTTCTTCTGCATTTTCAGGGATTTTCGGCCACGGGGGACAGGTAAGTATCCTTTTCCCCAATCCATTGAAGGTGTTAAATAAAAAGAAAAGCTTTCAGAATCTAATGTCTGGAAAAGACATAGAATTCAAACTTCATTGGCATTCATGTCTTAAAACATGAGGTTATCTGAACATGAATAAGAACATGCATGGTGCATCATAAAATCCCCTTGACGGGTAAAATTTTTGGAGAAAATGAAAGAGATTTTTTCCAATCAAAAGTTCAAGACTTTTAAAAGGACGTTTTCTCAAAAGAAAAGAGGCAAAGCCTAGTCCAAACACGTCCTACACACACTGGAGAGAAGTGGAGCGGATCAGATAGCAAAATCTGGACCTACGGAAGTAGGGATTTTTCGCAACGATTACATGGGTTGGGATGACGGAGGCATTCGTTTCATATCCCTCAAACACTACAGGTGACCGTTGATAAACCCTTTGAACGACGGTTTTCATTCTTAACCCTGTCAAGAACCACCCCACATCGGGGCAAAATGGAGGTGAGTCCAGCGGCATCAGGAGAAAATGGTCAGAAATTTTCTTGCTCGGACTAACATTAATCTTTGTGTGTTGTTTATATGGTAATCCAAGTGCCATAGGATGACGAGAAGCATTCATTTCTCTATCCCACACACCATATCCTTTGCACAACCAAGTTGAGCCTGCAAATTCATTTCATAAACCCCTGTTGGTGATCATGGGATGTTTCAAGATGGAAACTGCATCACTCCAAGAACGGAAGAAATCAAGAGATGGGATTTATAGAAAAATCTCATATCGGCGTTTAAATGTGCTATGATTCAAGTTGTATATCTAGCACAATTTTCTGAACATCGTAGTTCCAAAGGAAAAGAAAAGGCGGGATTTCAACAAAGAAAAAATCCCCAGCATCAAGAAAAAGCAAAGTGCCTGGTAAAAGCAAGGCCGATGCTCGTGAAAACTGTTTGATTGATCCCCAATAAAGCCTAGTTGGGAAGAGAGAAAAACCCATAAAGAAGTCAGATCAAGAAGACTGCTCCCCAAATGATGTCAGCCGTGGTGCAAAAACACGGACAGAATTGTCAATCTCTTAATACCACAAGAGACGTTCTCTAAAGGACTTGTGCACACCTCAAAAGCGGTTGCACACCTCAAAAATGAAGATGCAGAATGGAAAAGACATGTGACAAGTTTGCAATGATCACCAATGTCAATCCCCTCATAAATTCTGGGCCAAAAACAAGCCTTTTTTCGGTCCCCAATCCTACCAACATCATAACCCTGAAACAGTCTTCTCTGACTAAGACACTTGGGTTAACATATAGCTTAGCTCGAAGAAGTACGAGCAAGAATATTTCTTTCTCATTTTGCAGGGTTCTTGACTTGTAAACCCGGAGCAGATGGTGAAAACTTTCATTCAATGACCTTGACTCAAAAGTGAGTCCCCCTTGAAGACCAATATCCAAGCCCAACATTACGGTCCCGTGGAAGACCTCCCGACCGATCAAAATGTATGCGCTGCGAATGAGCCTAAAACCTAGGCACAGGTTAGTAGGGAATTGAGTGCATCCCCTATAAAAACCACTATCTCAAAATAGGTGAGAAGACCTCATTGTCGAGAAATATTCCAGTTGGTGTTTTGAACAAACTCTTTTTGGAATTTTCAAACTGTTGGTCCAGATTTTCCGTGCAAGGGATTTGTGATCACATTTGCATGTTGCAAGAATGCTTTGGATAACCTCCAGCATCAAAATGCACATTTCACGATTAAAACTTAAGTCATACGGTTTTTGTCAAATGGACAGCCGTGGTCTTCCCAAAGATTACTAACGTTTTCTGGGTGAAGAAAAATCTTTCAGGTTTGAACTTTCTGCAGGATACCTGGAGAACACAGCTCCCAGAATGTCGCCTCAACAGAATCAAATGAAGCTTTGTCAAAATAAAATCTTTCTCTGCTTCAAAACTGAATTCCCGGCAAATTTCGGGATCTTTCAAAAAAAGGTGTGAGGATAGAACCCTTTTTCAAAAGAAGTCAACAAACTGTCCCAACAGACGTGGAGAACCCTCGTCCTAGGACACCCTTTTCAAAAATATCAAGGAAATCTCAACGGACGTGGAGAACCCTCGTCATGAGACCCCTTTTCAAATAAAAACAAAGGTAGATACCGCCTGAAGGGTCAAACAATGGTAGAAACCGCCTGAAGGGTCAAAACAAAGGTAGAAACTGCCTGAAGGGTCAAATCAAAGGTAGATACCGCCTGAAGGGTCAAATGAAGGTAGATACCGCCTGAAGGGTCAACTCAAAGGTAGATACCGCTTGAAGGGTCAACACAAGGTAGATACCGCCTGAAGGGTCAACACATGGTAGATACCGCCTGAAGGGTCAACACAAGGTAGAAACCGCCTGAAGGGTCAAATCAAAGGTAGAAACCGCCTGAAGGGTCAACTCAAGGTAGAAACCGCCTGAAGGGTCAAACCAAGGTAGAAACCGCCTGAGGGATCACATATGGTAGAAACCGCCATAAGGGTCAATTCATTGGTAGAAACCGCATAAGGGTCAACTCATTGATAAATATCGCAGTAAGGATCAACACAAAGGTCTGATCCACCATACGGATCAAAATTCTTGGCAAATCCCAAAGCGTGGGATGCGCCTTCCTTAGGTTCCTACAAGTTAGGAATCCCATCATGGTATGACCTACCATACAGGTCAGAGCTTAATCTCCCTGGGATATTCTGAATGACGAGTCCTAGGCATCTTCTTGAAAGTCGTCGCAACCGGCAGCATCCGACAGGTGAGCTTCAGGTAAGCCTCTCTCACTCCGGCCCATGTTCAAATTGTTAGAGCAAACCGGGGATTGATTTGAGCTTTTATCAATAGGCTTAAGGGTCCGATGTCATAACATTTCTTCTCTTATTTTCCCAGTTGAGTCGGTTAGGAATCAGGTGCCACCTTATCTTTGAGAGAAACCTCTAACGAGATTCCTCTCAAAGAGGGGCAGCTGTTGACACCTGATTTTTTTTACCATTTATTATTGTGATTTTTATTCTTTAAAATTAATTAAAAATATCAAAAAAGGTCATAAAATCACAAAATCAACTTTGGAAGCCTTGGTTTAACCTTAGGAACCAATTTTGAACAAAAACTATTTTTCGGTATTTTTAATATTTTTCGAGTTTATTTAATTATAAAAATACCCAAAAAATCAGAAAAATACCATTCGTGGTCAGAAAAATACCCAAAAATATTCGATAATTTTGTTTTAATTTCCTCTTCAAGTGTGTCACTTTAAATCTCAAAAATTCGGCTCGGGTCACTATGTTCCTTCACAAACATAAACCCGAACCGAGCCTAAAAAAAAATCATTTTCGAGTCTTTTAGTTTTCAATTCTCACTTTTTATAAGCTATGACATTGGATTCTAAAGTCTTAAAGTGCAATTAGGTCAATTTGCCCTCCAATTTAATCCATTTTTACCAAAAGGGCTTAATTGCACATTTTTCTTTCAATTAGTCCCCGGTTTCACGGATGTATACGTATGCTCTACGTATTTATACGTCATACGTATTTATATGTTATGCATATTTGTATTGTTTGGTAACCTCTTTAACTCTTGTAATAATAATAATGGTTATTATTTTTAACACCTTTGTTAGTGCTTTTTTTAGCATTTTTGTATTGTGAGTGCTATTGCTAGTGCTATTTTTAAATAGCATTTTTTGTATTATAAATTGTGAGTGCTATTGTTAGTGCTATTTTTAAATGACATTTATTTATCATAAATTGTGAGTGCTATTGTTAGTGCTATTTTTAAATGGCATTTATTTATCATAAATTGTTAGTGCTATTATTAGATAGAATTTATAATTGTTAGTGCTATTTTTAAATAGAATTTTTGTATTATAAATTGTGAGTGCTATTGTTAGTGCTATTTTTAAATAGCATTTTTGTATTATAAATTGTGAGTGCTATTGTTAGTGCTATTTTTAAATGTCATTTATTTGTGAGTGCTATTATTAGATAGAATTTATAATTGTTAGTGCTATTTTTAAATAGAATTTTTGTATTATAAATTGTGAGTGCTATTGTTAGTGCTATTTTTAAATAGCATTTTTGTATTATAAATTGTGAGTGCTATTGTTAGTGCTATTTTTAAATGTCATTTATTTGTGAGTGCTATTTTTAGATAGAATTTATAATTGTTAGTGCTATTTTTAAATACAATTTATTGGAAGGTATTTTTGGTTATAAAAGGATGGCAAGAGTTTTGAGGTTGAAGGGGGGAGACATTTTGTAGAGTGTGCAAATTTTTGAGAGCTTAGAGAGAAGAACACAAACACTCTCTATATTCTCATCATCTTGAGTGAGCAAAATATACTAAGTTCGGAATATTGATTCCGCATATTGCTAGCACAATTGTTGTGGAGTTATTAGTCGTCTCCCCGTTCGTCAATTGGTGGTGCGTCCGAACTAGATGCCTAACACTTGCGGAGGCTAAGATCGAAGAACATCGAACCGACACCTCCGTTCAAGCACGCTACGAGAGGTAATCTATTTACTCCCTTTGAGGCTTTGTGATTTTTTTCGATTGAAATGCACGAAGTACGCCTCTGGAGATACATGTATGGGTTGTTATTTATTTCCGCTACGTGTTACGTGGATCCCAACAGTGGTATCAGAGCCAATCCTTAGGCGTTTTCGTGCATTTAATTGATTTTTGCAATTTTTGCAATACTATGGCCAATATGTATTAACGAATTGTTCATCTTACATGGCTAATGGATGTTGATTGTTTTTATATGATAAATTAATCAACGTAGCAAAAATTGAGACTAAATCAATTTTGAATCGAAAATTTATGGCTATCTTATTTTACGTAAAAATTCTGAATATGATTCAACGTAGAATTTTTATTGTGCCTTCCTAAGTTTTAAATTGTGAATTTATTACTTACGAGGAAGGGTGGTGATCATGGAAAAATCCCTAATCAATGTGATTGATGTATATATGAATGTATGATGATTATTTATATATTTGGGGTTGTAATTATTAAATGGAGGCTGCGTACTCCTTTTATTTTTCATGTAATCTTTATTTTTAGCATAGTCAATTGTTGATGTAAATGCTACGAGGATTACGTGGGGGAGCCTTTTAAGTCGGCGAGCTCTTTGGGGCCCAATTCTTGAAGAGTTCAAGAAACCAAGAAGAAGCGAAGAGCGGCTCTCCGTTATTAAAATATTAAAATGATTAAATGTGGTCTCATTGGCTCGAGACCCATTAAATCATAATTCCATGATCACCACGTAGGATAGATGTTTATGTGATTGACATCTATTTATTTATTATGATTACGTGAGCATGTTAAACTGGTTAATGTGCAAAGTCAGACTTACCTCACCCAAAATTGCGCCTGCATGAAATCCTAGTTAGGAAAATCACTCGCGTTAGGTACCGAAAGGGCGTTGGTAACGACACCAGCGTAACCAAGTCCCCGAACCCAAAAACTCTGGTTCCGTAGAACTGATCGATCTCTCCCAATCGATCAGTAAGGTTTCCGGTCTACCCTCCAAGAAAGACCGGTGGCGACTCCAAATGCATGCACAAGTTGCACATGCCACCACGACCACACTAAGGTCGAAAGCGATCGACTCTTATCGTCGAATCCTTCTGAAAAATACTCCCGCCGCGATTTGGTATGGGCCTGGGAGGGCCCGCGCCGATCCAAGACCCGCGATCGGTAATCCATTAGCCGCGTCCGCTTCCGGACGGGTCGCGACACCTCTCGAGGTTGCATGAAAGGCTCTCGAGGGCTAATGGGCCGTCTAGTCTGGTCGGACGCGGGCCTCTCCCAAGGCCCGTTACCCAAATCGCAACGGAGGTATGCGTAGTCGACCTTCAGTGTGGTCTGGTGACATGTGCTAAGTGTGCATGCCATGGAGTCGCCACCAATCATTTTTTGGAGGGTATGATTGGACCACCCTATTGAATAGTCGGGAGTTTCTATTCAATTCTGCGATAACCAGAGAAATGGGTTCGGGGACTTAGTTACGTCAACTGTCCGAGTTGACGCCCTTTCGGTACCTAAGTTGACTGAATTTTCTGACCTAAGATTTCATGCAGATGAGTGGGGTACGAGTCCTAAATCTAGGAGTTCATGCAGATAGGAATGACTATCCTAGCAATCACAATCAATGATAAAGTGCACAAATCAATGAATTCAAATGTACAAATAAATCACATGGCATTCCTAATAAGGCCATATTGGCCTAGAGAAGCATCAATCAGGCTTAGGAATGATTTAGACATGATTTTGCCCATCAGGGGCAAAATCGTAATTTTGAGACAAATGGGACAATTTGCCCAAAAAGGACAAAATCATCATTTCGGAATGAATCCGGAGTCAAAAACAGGTTTGGTCACTCAATTGACCCATTTCCTAGTTTTTGGCAATTTTCGTGATTTTCAGGAATTTTAGAAACCGATTTACCATTCGAAGGGTAAAATCGTCATTTTCTAAAAATGGAAATGAAATGTGGAAATCTTAGACATAAGGTTTAGCCACCCATCTGGCCCATCACCAAATTCTAAGCAATTTCCACAATTCATCAGAATATCAAAGACGATTTACCCTTTGAGGGGTGAAATCGTCATTTTGGATTAAATGGGAGAAAATCCCAAAAATGAAAACAAATCAATTTTTTTTATGTTTTCAGCCTTGGAAAATTTTTAGAATTTTTTTGGAATTTTCTGCAATTTTTCTCAATTTTTTTGAATTTTTCTTTAGTTTTTTATTTGTTTAGCATTTTCTGATCGATTTTTTTTTTATTATTTTTTTAATATTTTCGAAAAAATATTTTAATAAAAAGCATATCATTGGCAATAGACAACACTCAACCAGATAAATAAGCTAACTACTGAACTGAGATAAATACATGCAAACCAAATCTATAATGGCGACATTTTAGAAAAATAACCCTGATATACGGATCGGGTACGTAAAACATACCGGATTGGACACCGGCCTTCAATCGCCCAGCCTCAGCCTGCGACCATCTCCACGCACATCACCTGTCGATCACCACATCAAAATGTCAACAATCAATTTTACAAGTTTTAAGACCGGCAATAAATAATAATAATTTAAAAAAATAAATCCAGGCTCTGAAACGGGCCGATTCGCTCAGCCATGGACCGGCTATGGGCTCAGCCACGGCCCAAGATCACGGCCTCGGCCCACGGCTTTGGCCCACGGCCTCGGCCATGGGCTCGGCCATGGGCTCGGCCGTGGGCTCGGCCTTGGCCTACGGCCTTGGCCCACGGCCTCGGCAATGGGCTCGGCCATGGCCTTGGCCGACGGCCTTGGCCCACGGCCTCGGCCATGGGCTCGGCCGTGGGCTCGGCCTTGGCCCACGGCCTTGGCCCACGGCCTTGGCCTACGGCCTCGGCCATGGGCTCGGCCATGGCCTTGGCCTACGGCCTTGGCCCACGGCCGGGATTGGCCCGAACACGATGGATTCGTGGCCAAGCGGCGACGACGAAGAGCGACGACGTGGCGGGGGGGGCGAAACAGAGGAGGAAGATTGAGGGGGATTGCGGTATCTAGGAGCTCCACGAGGTCGCGATAAACAGCAAGACGGACGGGATCTCGACACGGCGTCGGAGGGTGGCGGAGCAAGGTGGCGGTGAGGTGGTAGCTGGCTCGACAAAGGCGGCCGGATGTGTGGTGTCGGTGAGGTGGGGAGGTTCACGAAGAAAAAAAAAAGAAAAAACCAAGAAGAAAAAGGAGAAGGAAGGAAGGAAGAGGAGCCGGAGACGAAGGAGGGGGAGGCGGATGAAGGAGGAGGGATCTCTCCTCCCTCTCTCTCAATTGAGTGCACTCAAGTGCACTTGAGTGCACTTGAGTGCATTCAAAAAAGAGAGAGAGAGAGAGGAAAATATCAAAAAGAGAGAGATGGAGACCGTGTGAGAAAGAGAGGGAGCGGGCGCGCGCGAGAGAGAGAGAGAGAGAGAGAGAGAGAGAGAGAGAGAGAGAAAAAGAAAGGGAAAGAAAAGAGGGAGTGGGGGAGAGAGAAAGAAAAAAGAAAAGAAAATAATAATAATAATAAAATATTAATAAAATAAAATATTAGAAAATAATAATAATAATAATAAGATAATCAAAAGTGAAGACAAAACTTTTTCTTTTAAATGATGATGTTTTTAATCCTTTTCTTTTTAATTATTACTAATATTTTTGCCAAATTCAATTTTATGGTGATCAGAGAACACCTAAACTCGAACCTGAATTTTACTGTTTTATGAGGTCAGAAAATAGATAAAATAAAAATAAAAATATCGACTATTTTTATATAACTTTTGTGACCTCAAATATTATTTTTCTTGATTTTCTTTTTCTTTTTTTCTTTTTTTTTTGTATTTTTTCGAAAATATATTAAAAAAATGAAAATTATGAAAATTATTTTTTTGGTCAAAATGGTTCATTTAGCTTGGCTAAGGTCACCAAAATTGATTTTTCAATTTTTCAACTTTTTATGGATTTTCTATGAATTTTAAAAAAAATAAAATAAAAATAAATAAATAAATAAAAGTTGATCAAAATTTAGGTGTCAACACCTACGACATCTAATGTTCAGGAGTTTGTCCAACTAGGGCATATGATCTCGGATAATCCAATGGACGAATACATCAAACAGTTTTGCTTCCTTGATCCCTGAGTGAGACGGACTTTTGGTAGGGAAACGGTCGACCCTCTTCTTTTCTTCTCAAACAAAGACGGAGGTCACAGTTCAAAGAATCCGTCTGGAGGTGCTGCTCAACTCGTACATCAGTGGTTCAAAGGATCAGACGATGAGGGATTCGATACTTTTTTTTTATTAATAGGAGGCTAGCAAACCTTCGCGACCATGATCTGAGGTCGACAATCGCACACCTGAACCGAGACGTGATGGGTCGATGATTGAACATGCCTAGAGAAAGAGGGGCATGTACACGAGATGAATTTATTTCTTATCGGCTGTTGACACCTAAATTTTGATCAACTTTTTTTATTTATTTATCTTTATTTCATTTTTTTGAAAATTCATAGAAAATCCATAAAAAGCTGAAAAATTGAAAAATCAATTTTGGTGACCTTAGCCAAGCTAAATAAACCATTTTGACCAAAAAAATAATTTTCATAATTTTCATTTTTTTATATATATTTTCGAAAAATACAAAAAAAAATCAATCAAGAAAATCAAGAAAAATAATATTTGAGGTCACAAAGATATATAAGAATAGTCGATATTTTTATTTTATCTATTTTCAGACCTCATAAAACGGTAAAATTCAGGTTCGATTTTAGGTGTTTTCTGATCACCGTAAAATCGAACTTGGCAAAAATATTAGCAATAATTAAAAGAGAAAAGAGTGAAACATCATCATTTAAAAGAAAAAAGAAAAAGAAAAGTGTGTACTTAATTAATGATTTTATCCCTCTTTTATTTATTTATTTTATCTTATTTTCAGCTTTTCTCTCCTTTTGATTTTTTTTTTATTTTTTTATTTTTTCCCGCGGACGGCTCTCTCTCTCTGCTCCCTCGGTCTTCTTCTTCTTCTTCTTGGACGGAGAAGATCTCCTCCTCGGCCGACGGATCTCCTTCTTCTCCCGCTCGCTCGCTACCATCCCCATTATCCTCCACCTCCTTCGATCATCGCCCATCCCGTCACGCCGTCGCTCCACCCCCGCTGCACCGCCATAGCCGCCGAAAATAGCCGAAGCTTCCAAGTCTTCGTCGTCCCGCCTGAAGAAGAAGTGAAGCCGGTGAATCACCCTCCGAGCTCCAGAACGCCGTGAGGAAGCTTGTGTACCCGTCAGATTCGCCAGAGACTGT
This sequence comes from Rhodomyrtus psidioides, assembly GCA_021437785.1. NCBI lineage: Eukaryota > Viridiplantae > Streptophyta > Magnoliopsida > Myrtales > Myrtaceae > Rhodomyrtus > Rhodomyrtus psidioides. The sequence continues at coordinate 1,258,959 of JAILYB010000015.1, read as the reverse complement.
CTAGAAGCACAACCCGGACCTTGGAGCTGGATCTCGGCCTTCAATGGTGTCTCGATTTTCACTCGCTCATTTCACGAATGGTTGATCTTGAATTACTCCCTGGCCATCAGTGTCCATTTTCATTTTTCATTTCATACGATTTCGTCTAGCAGAACTCCCGGTCGGTCTTTAACCTTCCCCGGCCGGTCGTGAGCTCCGGAGATCGTTTCCGACCAAACCGAACCCCCACGAAGATCAGGTAAGTCTTCTGGAACTCTTAGAATGCTTCCCAATAACTTATATTAGTCATGTAACGTCTAGAATAGCTAGAACCATGCCTCGCCGGTGATGTAGTTTCGGTCGGAGATGGCAAGTCGGTCGTTTGATTTTCTGCTATATCGAGCTCTTGGTATGTTGTAGGCGAGGTTCACACGAGTCTAATGCCGTCGGTTTCGTGCGATTTGGACGTCGGAGGGCCAAGATATCGCCCTCCGACGAGGCGCCGGCGAGGGAACGCCGGCGCCGATCATCTTCTCCGGCTGCCCTGGTCGCCCGTTGACCGGTCAACGCTGACGTGGCATGCCACGTCAGCGGCCACGTCAGCGTTGGTGGGTCCGGGCCGGTTTAATCAAAGCCCAGATCGGACGGCTGTGGCTTTGCCACGTGTCGCCATCTGGGACGTTCGTTTCCTTTGAACAAAACGACGCCGTTTGGTCATGGAGGGGGGGCGGGCCGGTTCATGGGTCGCGGGCCTGGGCGTGGGCCGGGTCATCCGACCCGGTCCGCATAATTTATATATATATATTATTTTTAATAAAAAAAATAATAATAATAAAAAATTCGAAAATCAATAAAAAAAAAAATAAAAAATCATAAAAAATTCAAAAAAATTCGAAAAATTCAGAAAAATTCTAAAAAATTCCAGAAAATAGGAAATGGCCACATTCAACTGGCCACGACCTGTTTCGGGTCATTTGACCCCCGGACATTCCAGAAATGACGGTTTTGCCCTTTCGGCAAACCGTCTTCCAAAAAAAATTCTAAAAAAATCTAGGAAAATCCCAAAAAATAGGAAATGGCCACAATCAACTAGCCATGGAATATTTTGGGTAATTCGATATCCAAGTCTTCCAAAAATTGACGATTTTGCCATTCGGGCTAAATCACCTCCAAATCTTCTCATTTTACCCCAGTCCTAAATCACGCCTTCCCTAAGCCCGTATGGCTATACTAGAAGGCCATGTGATGTGAATTGATGTGCATTGATGTGATTTATTTATGCACTTGACTGCGTTTTTCATTTAAATTGATTGTGATTGATAGGAATAGTCTTCCAATCCGCATGAAACCCTAAATCAAACCTACCTCACCCGAAATTGTGCCTGCATGAATTCTTAGCTAGGAAAATCACTCGCGTTAGGTACCGAAAGGGCGTTGGCAATGACACCAGCGTAACCAAGTCCCCGAACCCAAAATCTCTGGTTCCGCAGAATTGATCGATCTCTCCCAATCGATCAGTAAGGTTTCCGGTCTACCCTCCAAGAAAGACCGGTGGCGACTCCAAATGCATGCACAATTTGCACATGCCACCACGACCACACTGAAGGTCGAAAGCGATCGACTCTTATCGTCGAATAATACTCCCGCCGCGATTTGGTATGGGCCTGGGAGGGCTCGCGCCGATCCAAGACCCGTGATCGGTAATCCATTAGCCGCGTCCGCCTTCGGACGGGTCGCGACAGCTGGCGACTCCGATGGGGACTTTGTTCTAGAACCTATGGTTCTAGACCTCAAGTGGACTTAGGCCGTAATTAAAACGCTGAGTGATTTTTCTAACCATGCAGGCGCTCTTGAAGGTGAGGTAAGTCCGCTTATGATAGGTGTTATATGTTTTGCAGATTGGAGTGATAAGGGGTGTAGTCCGTGATTAACATTGTCTTATGCAGGTTGGCGTAGGAATGTATGTTGTGTGGATGATTTGAAGCGCTGATTGATAAACTGTTGTGCATGACTTGCATCGCGATGATCACGACACATGGACACACACAACCGCGCCTAAAACCCCGGGCGCCGCCTTTAGGAACACAATAGAAGGAATTGAAAATGGAATCTCCGTGAGGAAAAACACGGGGTAATCCACTTTTCAATTCCGCTCACTTCGAACTATGGATCGAGTCCCAATGCAACGATAGCTGTGCAATGGAATCGGCTCTTCCCAGAACTCGAGGTGGGAACCTTAACCTTAGGTGCCAAACCCTCTGATTTTTAGAAGTTTACCATCACTTGTTTCATGCGCATGTCTTTGGGCGGTTGGTACACCTAAAACCGCACATAAGTCGACGAGTTTGGTTGGTAAGACTCTCTATACCTCGAATCTATTACAGTTCATATAAATATAGGCATTTCATTCATTGCATTCTGGTGATTAGATTAAATGCCATTTCAAGGATAGATGTGTGTGTTTTTCCCAAACGTCCTTGATAGAAGACGAAGAGGATGATATCCCATGACAAGCACCGAGTGAGCAACAAAGGAGCCTACTATGGACATTATTGAGATATCGTCCAATGAAGATGACGAGTTGGGGCAAGTGATCCGGAAGTCACAGATCGAGCTTGGGGCATCCTTAAACGCTAGGATCACATTCCTTTGTTTAACTTTCCATTACTAGTCCTCTTGTATAGGGATTATTTTTATCGAGGCTTTCTCTATCTCACCCCTTAGAGTGATTGTATTAGGGATCTATTGGTGTATACATTTAGATGGAACTTGGTTGCTTTTCTTTTGACAGATCATGGGAATGTGATAGTGGCATTTTCTCTAATCATTAGAATACTCCCAAGTCAAGTTTATAATTCCTTTAGAGGAAATTAAAATTGGAAATCCTGCACGACCTTTTTGGTCATATAGGGTAATCCAACCCCAATTTCGCTAGAAGGAATTATACACTTGAATTGGTCCATGCATGTTTTACGTCGCTGGTAATCCACGATAATTGATCGAGAACATCGGCGTTGTTTTGAATTTAATGATGAGATAGATATCTAAATTACTCTCGTTCTTAACAAAACGGCCTTGATTTGGATGCCGTATCTTCAATTAAATTTAAAACACGTTATTATGCCTCGCACTTTTGAGTAATTCGTTCCTCTCGAAATTGATCAAAAGCGATTATTGTGAATTACATTCCTTTCAATAGTATGCTTTCTTTCGAGGAATATTGATAAAAACTTTTCGCGCAAGATTAAAACCCTTGTAAAAGTTCTTGTCCTTATTAATCATGGGCAAGCATAGGATTGAAAGGGGTTTTTGATTTCTTTTTCAAATTATCCCTTCTGATTCTGTCTTTTTATTTGCAGGTAAAAAATAGGTAATAGAGAGAAATCTTTTCCTGGACAAGTCTAAGGCTGTTATCTCATCTGATCATGAGCGAGTTATAAAATCAGGACATATTTGCTCGGCTTATTGATATTATGGTTCGGCTCACCCAAGTCGAAGATGTTCGGATGCTCGAAGAAATGAACCATACAGAAGTTAAAACACACACACAAGAACTTTCATTTATTTTGCTCAGCGGAGGGTTTTCAGAAGCGGGTCATACAATTCGGGGCGGAAAAGTAAAGCCAAAGTGAGCCCTAATTAACGACACAAAGGAGCCCAACTGACCCTCTATGTTGTTAATGCTCTGCCCGTACTCACGACTCCGCATGTCCTGGTCCGCGAGCTTGAGGAAAAGGTTTCTGCATTCTCCCTTAACCTCAGTGACCTTGACCTCGTGTTCTTCGGTGATTATTTCCAAGTCCCGAACTAATCCATTCCCGTGAGCTATGTCTGCGGTTATTTTGTCAAGCCGTTCTTCCTGCCAGTCGCTTTGCAGCCTCAATAGGACATTGTGGCGGTCGTGCTCGCCAGCGGTCAGGGATAGGGCCAATTGATCCACCAGTTTTCTCCTCTCGCGAAGCAACGTCGCGACCCTCTCATTGGCAAACTCGACGGCCTTTTTGTGACTATCGGCCAAATAGTTGGTCAGCACCAAATGATCAGACCGATCCTGGTAACGAGCCCGCAAGACGCGAGCCACGAGAACCTCCCGATCAGCAACACGGTAGGCCTCTAAGGAGTGTGCAAAGAGGGTCGGGAAAGTTCTATATTCCCTCCCCAGCGTAGTACCTTCGAGGGAAGTGGTATCTAAGTCCTCGAGCAGGACACGGATTTCATCCGCGGTTGCAGAATGATCGGCTATGTGCGCGTAACCGCGACCTAGTAGGTTATAAAGCTTTTCCCACTGGGCCAAGACATCAGTTGAAAAAGTGCGTACGGGAGAGGAGGCCATTTGCGTTGGGTTGGCTTGAGAATAAGACGAGTTTAACAGAGAGATTAGAAGGAAGAAGCTGATTATGCGAAAACGTTAACCTTCCATACATTAATTCCTCATTTTATAGCAACTCGAGGATGATGAAGGGTCTCAGTAATAATGCTGGTGGAGCCCAGTTAGGGGGTAAAGCAGGAGGTCCCCTCACGAGAACCATTGGATTCGTTTCGGTCCGCGATTTTCGGCTCATCAATTAAAAGATGTAAAAGATTTGTCGGGATCACCATTATTAGAGTTAGGTGGGAGGAAAGCGCAACTATCGAAGAGAGCCCTAACAGGGTTTGGCAGTCCCATCACGTTGAAAAGCTAAGCGAGAAATTCAAGGTCTTGAGGGGGAACGTTTGCCTAATGATGCTTGAGGAGCGTCTCCTGAACATGCAAAGTCACTCGAAGAAAACTTTATAGGGAGTGAACATACAGGAAAGAGTAGAGATCTGAGTGGGCAAGAACCAATCAAACATTTCTCAATCCAACATATTTAAGAGGTTACTGTCAGCTGCTAGAGGCGACTGACTCAAAAATCTCAGAAATTGAACCACAGAGGGATCTCAAAGATTCCAAGATCAAGTCTAACGCCAAAACCATGGAGCCCAACACTTCTGGCAACGGAAATCAAGATCACAGCGACGACGACAACGACATCCACAATGCTCAACTCGGGAAAAGAAGACGTCCTCACCAATACTCTCAGGAGGAAACCCAAATGCTGGAAACCCTTTTCAGTAAAAGCCATTACATGAAAAAGAAGTGGAGAATTGAATTGAGTCGGGAGTTGGGGATTAATCAGTCGAGGATCCAGTTTTGGTTTCAAAATAGGAGATCCAAATCGAGGGCTCAACGCAAACGTCAGGTGGTCGAGATTTTAAAGGAAGAAAACCAAAAGCTGCGAACAGAAAACATGAGGTATGAAAAAACTCTCAATATTACCGTTTGCCCTCATTGCGATAACCTCGTCGCCCTCGATAAGATATTCCCCGATAAGCCTCACGCGATGATTGAAGACGTTCATTTACCACCCTACTCCCTCGGGGCATCTCCTGCTCAACCAGATTTTGCCGGAGTCACGCATGAGCAGGATGATCCTACAAAGATGATACAAATGCCTCCTAGGGGATGGGATTTGCATCGTTTTGATTGGAGTTATAGTTTCAAGGAGCTGGACGTTACCGCCGACCAACTCAAAGCATATCAGCCTCATGCACAACAATTTTCGATAGGGTCGGGTCCTGCTGGAGATGAGTTAATCAGTCGTCAAGCCATCGATGCACTTTTGGGCCACGATAAGAGGAGGTTCGCTTGGCCCCCGGAACTGCATTCCAGATTCCTAGACGTGGTTCACCAAATGGGGATCGACTCAGCAACTCCGACGCGCATATTTAAGGCCATGAATGTACCGGGGCTTAGTAAGGAGCTGGTCAGGAATCACCTTGCTGCCTACAGAAAGCTATTAAAACAACGTCGAGCGGAGCTAAACCGGGAGGAATCCGTCTCGAGCTCAAAAGCTAGGGGGAACCGCCATTGTAATGCTCAGGCATCAAGAGGTACCCGGCCAAATCTAAGCATCAATCAAGCTAACAACCCGACCACCTACAAACTGAAAGTTGATCAGAATGTCCTCCCAGGCCATTTCAACACTTCTCAAGAGCGCGTGTCACAAGTACAGCGAGTGCGCACTCCTCCATTCGAGCAACAGTCGGCTGGTGCTCTGCCTGCCGCTGGTCAACCCACGACAGACGATTTCTTCGATGAGGGGCTCGATGCCTTGTTCAATCAGTGGGAAGCTGGCATGCTTGGACAGCCGTGATCTAGCACCTGGCTCGGGGCACGATGGGTCGGTCACTACGAACACCCATAGGAAGAAGAACATGTTCACGAGTAGATCACTCGTTTTATCCGTTGTAAAGTTCCTACGGGAACATTTTTCTTTAATGACTATAGTTAATTCTATATTAAAACCAACGCTATCGACGAACATCGTCATGCTTAGTTGTGATGATCCCTTGTTAGATTAAGTCTGAAACCAGAGACGGTCTTTAAAATTTTGAGTGGCCACGAACTCATTCCTCACCAAGCGCCCGGGATGCTGAAATGAAGAGTAACAGCATGCACAGGGAAAATGTCACTTTCGTTTGAACGATGAAAAGGGGTTGAGAGAAGATCATAGCGTTAATTCCCATGGAGCTAAATGAATTAAACGGAGTCATTAATTGCGGGTCCACCGCTGCTCCCCACGTTCTCGGGCCTAGCAAATCATAAAAGGCGCCGAAAGATTGTAGACCCACCACTTTGAAGACTGAACTAGGGGACGAGCGCAATACTCGATGAAACCGAATCAATGCAAGAGAGTTTGTGATCCTATCACGAGGAAAAAGAAAGGGGAATACAGACGATGAGTAATCTCGGGAGGAGCGCTTGCTTGCTGGTCTTCATATGCAGCCTGAAGGATGGTTCCAGGACACGCACAATCACTTGAGAAAATTTCTAGAGCGAGCAAACACGTAAGAGCGAATTGAGAAAGCTGAGTGAACTAGATCAGCCCGAGATACCCCGATCCATCATGTTTAAAAGTTATTCCCATCTGCTAGAAACGCCCGACCTGGACATTTCTGAGCACGAACTGCTGGGAGACTTTGAAGATCCTGGAGCTGAATCCTGCCCGAAGGCCATAGAGACTGACTCCTCCAGCGATGAAATTCTAGGTTTCAGCTACGAAGAAGGAGTATACAATGATGACCGGAGCCGGAAAAGGAAGCAACTACAACGCCACACTCCAGGCCAAATCCGAGAGCTCGAAGCTTTCTTCAATGAATTCCCCACTCCAAGCAGACAACAGAAAATGGAGTTGAGCCGAAAGATAGGATTGGAGCTTTCGAAGGTCAAGTTTTGGTTCGCAAACAAACGAACCCGGGTGAAACAGCAATACGCAGACCATGAGTTACTGGTCCTGAAGGAGGAGAATGAGAAGCTTCAAGTTGAAAGCGCGAGATATAAGGAAGCTCTGACCAAGGCCACCTGCCTTAATTGTGGTAATCCGGTTGTCCTCGGCGAGGTGTTCCTCGATGAACCATCCCTATTGACGAATAACGCTCAGCTGTTACCGTATTCTCCACAGCATTTTCCGACACAGCCAGATACCGCCGGAGATCTGCATGAGCAAGTCAACACCATAGGATTAACACCAACATCCTCTGAGAAATGGGATATGAATCATCACAGGGGGAATTCTCTCAATGAAGAACTCGCTGTCGCAGCCAGCCAATCCAAAGTCTGTGAGTCCCTCCCTGGACAACTTTTGAAACGACTAGATCCCGTAGAGAATAGCTACCGAAGTATTGACGATATTTTGGGTGATAAGAGAACAAGGTTTTACTGGACCTATGAGCTTCACACCAAATTTGTTGATGCAATTCGAGAACTGGGAGTTGATTCGGCTAGCCCACTGCGCATACTCGAGATTATGAATGTGCCGGGGCTCTCTAGAATTAACGTTGAGTCTCACCTCAAGTACTATAGGAGATTGCTAAGGGATGGAAGGATAGCGTTAAACCATCATAAAGCCAGTTGGAGCTCAAGTGCTGGGCAGAGTTACAACCATGATGATTGGAGAGCCAAGAGCACCCAACCGTGTTTCAGCAATGACGGGACTAGCAGTCGTGTCAGCGACTCCTCTAATCCAAATCAGAATGCTCCGCCGAGCTATCTCAATACTCCTCAGGAGTATATGCCACAGTTCCAGCACATAGAAATTCCTCAGTTTGAGCGCGAATCAGTCATTAATGATGTCCCTGAAGCGGATCTGGCATTGGTAGAGAGTGCACATATGAACCTGCCGGTCATCGGAGGAAGTTCCAATTCGAGGGGTCAAATTGCCCACGGCGAGAGCAAAGAGAGGAATCCCTCGCCTACAGTCGACGACACCCAATCTGGGCACCAAGGGCTAGAAAGAACAGGTGATTTCCTTGATGAGGAGCTGGACACTTGGATCAATACTCTTCGGGAATGTATGCCTCAACCCCAACATGGCAATGATGAAGGTTCCAGCTCAAAGACTCCAATCCCTCACAACGAAGGCAATGAAAGAAATCTGCCCCCAACAATCGTTGATACCCAACTTGAACATCAATGGCTCGAAGACCCGAGCAATTTCCTTGGCGATGAGTTCAATCTTTGGCTCAATCAATTTGGAACCGGAGGACCACCGCAGTGGTGACGCGGGGCCGGTGATCAAACGTCTGATGCAAGGCATGGCTACTCAATGAAAAATGCTTCGAGAAAAGGGGGTTGAATACTCCTATTGCCTATGTTGTTGATCGCACTGTAAGGTTCCCACGGGAACATCTTTCATTAATATCTAGAACTAATTGTGCGTGAGTGTCAACATCACCCTTTGAGCATCTTCAAGCCGAAGGCCGTGGATTAATCACTTAATCCGTGGAGCAAGTTCCATGAACCATAATTATCACCCGCTGAGCATAATGGGATCTACCCCTTCAACACGAAATACGTTTGGCCGCGAAGCCACCTATTTGGTAAAACGATGTATCGTTCCTAAACGATCTTCAATCGAATACCGAAGTAATGTATTCTTTCTTTTCCTTCTCAGATGATAAACATGGATAAATCACTCAATGAGTCATGCGTTCAAATAGCAGAACAGACGCTGCCCAGCTGGGGGCAGATGAACCATTGATGTTACGAACACTCCAAGCATGGATAGGCGGATTTGATAGAGGGGAATCGCCTTGGAGACGAATGGGTTTTTACATCCCATGTACTACTCGTTAGAGTACATGACTAAGGGTAGAATGTATCGTTCCTATTTTTGGAAAATTCGTGAACATACAATGATATGCTTCTTTTACAATTTGCAGGGATCCGCAGCTGCGACGGGCAGGTAAGTATCCCTTTTCCCAGTTGGCTGGAGATAAAAAATGTCAGGATACTCTCAGCCGGCATAAAGATTTTCCAATGCATCGATATTCATAATTTAAATCGGGAGGTTATTTGAAGCATGAATAGAACATGCACGGTACATCACAAAATCCCCTCGACGGATGAATTTTGGAGAAAAGAAAATGAATTTTTCCAAATATGATTATTTTTCAAACCATTCAAAAGGATGTTTCCTCAAAAGAGAGGCAAACTCAAATCCAAACACATCCTACATACACTTGAGAGATGGGTGGAGCGAATCAAATAGTAAAATCTGGACCTACGGAGGTAGGGACCATTCGCAGCGATTACATGGATTGGGACGACAGAGGCATTTGTTTCATATCCCCAAACACTACGGGTGACCGTTGATAAACCCCTTTGAACGGCGTTTTTCATTCTTAACCCTGTCAAGAACCACCCCACATCGGGGCAAATTGGAGGTGAGTCCAGCAGCATCAGGAGAAAATGGTTAGAAATTTTCTTGCTCGGACTAACATTAATCTTTGTGTGTTGTTTATATGGTAATCCAAGTGCCATAGGATGATGAGAAGCATTCATTTCTCTATCCCACACACCGAATCCTTTGCATAGCCAAGTTGAACCTGCAAAATCATTTCATAAACCTGTTGGTGATCATTGCACATTCCAAGACGGATGCAGCATCACTTCAGAAACGAAGGAGTTCAAGACTTAGGGTTTGCAAAAAAAAAATAATAATAATAATTCCTAAGTTAATGCTTAACCTTGTTAGACCTTTGATCATAGGTCTATCACGATCCCATGAAGAGGAGAAAAAAAAATGGGATTTCAAAAATGAATGAGAAAAATCCACGGCATTAAGAAAGAGCAAAGTGCCTGGTAAAAGCAAGGCCGATGCGCGTGCAAGTTGTTTGATTGATCCCCAATGAAGCCGGATGGGAAAAGAGGAAATCCCTTAATGAGCCAAATCCAAAAGGCTGCTCCCCAAATGCTGCCAAACACAGAACAAAGACATAGAGAGAGTCGGTCTCTGAATGCAACAAGAGACGCTCTCTAAAGAGCTGGTGCACACCTCAAAATCGGTTGTGCACCTCAAAGACTAAAGATGCAGAAAGGAAATGACAGGAGGCAAATCAGCAATGATCACCAATGTCAAACCCGTCACGAATTCTGGGCCAAAAACGAGCCTTTTTCGATCCCCAATCCTACCAATATTACAACCCTGAAACAGTCTTCTCTGACTAAGACACTTGGGTTAACATATTGCTTAGCTCGAAGAAGTACGAGCAAGACTATTTCTTTCTCATTTTGCAGGGTTCTTGACTTGTAAACCCGAAGCAGATGGTGAAAACTTTCATTCAATGGCCTTGACTCCAAGCGGGTCCCCCTTGAAAACCAATATCCAAGCCCAACATTACGGTCCCGTGGAAGACCTCCCGACCGATCAAAATGTATGCGCTGCGAATGAGCCTAAAACCTAGGCATAGGTTAGTAGGGAATTGAATGCGTTCCTTATAAAAAACCACTATCGCAAAACAAGTGAGGAGACCTCCTTGTCGGGAAATATTCCAATTGATGTTTTGAACAAGCTCTTTTTGGAATTTTCAAATTGTTGGATCCGGATTTTCCGTGCAAGGGATTTGTGATCACATTTGCATGTTGCAAGAATGCTTTGGATAACCTCCAGCATCAAAATGCACATTTCATGATTAAAATTTAAGTCATACGGTTTTTGTCGAATGGACAGCCGTGGTCTTCCCAAAGATTACTAACGTTTTCTTGGTGAAGAAAAATCTTTCAGGCTCAAACTTCTGCAGGATACCTAGAGAACCCAGCTCCCAGAATGTCGCCTCAACAAACTCAAGTGAAGCTTTGTCAAAATAAAATTTTTCACTGCTTTAAAACTGAATTCCCGGCAAATTTCGGGATCTTTCAAAAGAAGGGGCGAGGTTAGACCCCATTTTCAAAAATCAAGCAGTCCTAGCATGACGTGGAGAACCCTCGTCCTAGGATCCCTTCTCAAAAATATCAAACAGTCCTAGCATGACGTGGAGAACCCTCGTCTCAGGACCCCTTTTCAAAACTTAGGCAGTCTCATTGGACGTGGAGAACCCTCGTCATGAGACCCCTTTTCAAAACAATCAAAGGTAGAAACCGCCTGAAGGGTCAAACCAATGGTAGAAACCGCCTAAAGGGTCAAATTAATGGTAGAAACCGCCTGAAGGGTCAGTCAAAGGTAGAAACCGCCTGAAGGGTCAACTCATGGTAGAAACCGTCATAATGGTCAACTCAATGGTCCGATCCACCATACGGATCAAAATCCTTGGCAAATCCCAAATGGGACGCGTCTTCCTTAGATTCCTATCAGTTAGGAATCTCATTATGGTTTGACCTACCATACGGGTCAGAGCTTAACCTCTCTAGGATACTTTAGTAACGAGTTCCTAGAAATTCTCTTGAATCCATCAAACATCGCGAAAATCGCACAAACATCGAACAGGTAAGTGGCAGGTATGTCTCTCTATTATCTCACTCTCTCATGTCAAATGAATGTTTCCCCCTTCAAGAAAGAGCATACATGGACAAGCATGGAGATTGGATGTCAAGACTCCTTTTCCTTTAGTTTCCCGAGTCGAGTCGATCAGGACTCAGGTGTCACCTTATCTTTGAGAGAAACCTCTAATGAGATTCCTCTCAAAGAGGGGCAGCTGTTGACACCTAAATTTTGATCAACTTTTTTTATTTATTTATCTTTATTTCATTTTTTTGAAAATTCATAGAAAATCCATAAAAAGCTGAAAAATTGAAAAATCAATTTTGGTGACCTTAGCCAAGCTAAATAAACCATTTTGACCAAAAAAATAATTTTCATAATTTTCATTTTTTTATATATATTTTCGAAAAATACAAAACAAAATCAATCAAGAAAATCAAGAAAAATAATATTTGAGGTCACAAAGATATATAAGAATAGTCGATATTTTTATTTTATCTATTTTCAGACCTCATAAAACGGTAAAATTCAGGTTCGATTTTAGGTGTTTTCTGATCACCGTAAAATCGAACTTGGCAAAAATATTAGCAATAATTAAAAGAGAAAAGAGTGAAACATCATCATTTAAAAGAAAAAAGAAAAAGAAAAGTGTGTACTTAATTAATGATTTTATCCCTCTTTTATTTATTTATTTTATCTTATTTTCAGCTTTTCTCTCCTTTTGATTTTTTTTTATTTTTTTATTTTTTTTTTATTTTTTCCCGCGGACGGCTCTCTCTCTCTGCTCCCTCGGTCTTCTTCTTCTTCTTCTTGGACGGAGAAGATCTCCTCCTCGGCCGACGGATCTCCTTCTTCTCCCGCTCGCTCGCTACCATCCCCATTATCCTCCACCTCCTTCGATCATCGCCCATCCCGTCACGCCGTCGCTCCACCCCCGCTGCACCGCCATAGCCGCCGAAAATAGCCGAAGCTTCCAAGTCTTCGTCGTCCCGCCTGAAGAAGAAGTGAAGCCGGTGAATCACCCTCCGAGCTCCAGAACGCCGTGAGGAAGCTTGTGTACCCGTCAGATTCGCCAGAGACTGTCTAGAAGCACAACCCGGACCTTGGAGCTGGATCTCGGCCTTCAATGGTGTCTCGATTTTCACTCGCTCATTTCACGAATGGTTGATCTTGAATTACTCCCTGGCCATCACTGTCCATTTTCGTTTTTCATTTCATACGATTTCGTCTAGCAGAACTCACGGTCGGTCTTTAACCTTCCCCGGCCGGTCGTGAGCTCCGGAGATCGTTTCCGACCAAACCGAACCCCCACGAAGATCAGGTAAGTCTTCTGGAACTCTTAGAATGCTTCCCAATAACTTATATTAGTCATGTAACGTCTAGAATAGCTAGAACCATGCCTCGCCGGTGATGTAGTTTCGGTCGGAGATGGCAAGTCGGTCGTTTGATTTTCTGCTATATCGAGCTCTTGGTATGTTGTAGGCGAGGTTCACACGAGTCTAATGCCGTCGGTTTCGTGCGATTTGGACGTCGGAGGGCCAAGATATCGCCCTCCGACGAGGCGCCGGCGAGGGAACGCCGGCGCCGATCATCTTCTCCGGCTGCCCTGGTCGCCCGTTGACCGGTCAACGCTGACGTGGCATGCCACGTCAGCGGCCACGTCAGCGTTGGTGGGTCCGGGCCGGTTTAATCAAAGCCCAGATCGGACGGCTGTGGCTTTGCCACGTGTCGCCATCTGGGACGTTCGTTTCCTTTGAACAAAACGACGCCGTTTGGTCATGGAGGGGGGGCGGGCCGGTTCATGGGTCGCGGGCCTGGGCGTGGGCCGGGTCATCCGACCCGGTCCGCATAATTTATATATATATATTATTTTTAATAAAAAAAATAATAATAATAAAAAATTCGAAAATCAATAAAAAAAAAATAAAAAATCATAAAAAATTCAAAAACATTCGAAAAATTCAGAAAAATTCTAAAAAATTCCAGAAAATAGGAAATGGCCACATTCAACTGGCCACGACCTGTTTCGGGTCATTTGACCCCCGGACATTCCAGAAATGACGGTTTTGCCCTTTCGGCAAACCGTCTTCCAAAAAAAATTCTAAAAAAATCTAGGAAAATCCCAAAAAATAGGAAATGGCCACAATCAACTAGCCATGGAATATTTTGGGTAATTCGATATCCAAGTCTTCCAAAAATTGACGATTTTGCCATTCGGGCTAAATCACCTCCAAATCTTCTCATTTTACCCCAGTCCTAAATCACGCCTTCCCTAAGCCCGTATGGCTATACTAGAAGGCCATGTGATGTGAATTGATGTGCATTGATGTGATTTATTTATGCACTTGACTGCGTTTTTCATTTAAATTGATTGTGATTGATAGGAATAGTCTTCCAATCCGCATGAAACCCTAAATCAAACCTACCTCACCCGAAATTGTGCCTGCATGAATTCTTAGCTAGGAAAATCACTCGCGTTAGGTACCGAAAGGGCGTTGGCAATGACACCAGCGTAACCAAGTCCCCGAACCCAAAATCTCTGGTTCCGCAGAATTGATCGATCTCTCCCAATCGATCAGTAAGGTTTCCGGTCTACCCTCCAAGAAAGACCGGTGGCGACTCCAAATGCATGCACAATTTGCACATGCCACCACGACCACACTGAAGGTCGAAAGCGATCGACTCTTATCGTCGAAGAATACTCCCGCCGCGATTTGGTATGGGCCTGGGAGGGCTCGCGCCGATCCAAGACCCGTGATCGGTAATCCATTAGCCGCGTCCGCCTTCGGACGGGTCGCGACATCGGCGCATTGTAAAATTTCAATCGGAGCATTTCTTTTCTTCTAATGCCTAGAGTTGATTTCACACAATGATGTCTGCTAGCACCATCATGTTTAGATACGGCAATCTCTTGTCATAATAGGTTCGAGGTAGATCAACCAAACGCACAAAGGCAAATGTGACAACATAAATTACGAATAGAACGTGAGCGAGCTCGAAAGCGGAAGGATCGTCAGCTGCCTCACACACTATGATTGCAAAATTAGGGGCAATATTAAATCTTGCGAAAGATAAGGGAACATGTACATGCACTCTCATTATTTTCACTCAACATGAGACTTTACAAATAGATTACTGAGGAGGAACCGTAAACCCGAAATGAGTTCTAATGAGCGTCACAAATGAGCTCAACTGATTTTCCATGTTATCCATGCCCTGCCTACAACCAGCGCTTCGAGAATCAAAATCTGCGAGTTTGAAGAAGAGGAGACGACATTTCTCCTTAAGCTCATTTACCTTGGTCTCATGGTACCCTGATTCATGCTCCAAACCCTGGGCCAGCGCTCTCCCGCGGGCTATATCCACTGTCAGATCATCTAGCCTTTCCTCCAACCAGGCGCACTGGAGCCTCAGCATGAGATTGTGCTGGCTTTGCTCAGGGACGGTTTGACAGAGAGCTAGACGCTCCACCAAGTTGTTCCTCTCACGGACTAACAATGAGACCTGGGCGGGCATATTCAACAGCCCTCTTATGGTTATCGGCCGTCAGTATGGCCAACACCAGAGAATCAGCCCTGTCTTGATAGCGAGCTCGCACGATGCTAGCCAAAGTGACCTCTCGGCTGGAAACATGGTAAGCCTCTAAGTAATTGGTGAAAAGAGTCAGGTAGATCGCAAACTCCCTTCGCAATTTCATACCCCCGATACAGGCAGTGTCTAAGGCCGGAATTAGAGTACGGATTTCAGCTTCAGCTTCAGCTTCAGGGTGATTATTTATGTAACCATAACCTCTACCCAGAAGGTGATAAAATATCTCCCACTGGGTCGAAGCTTCGGCTGAGGCGGCCGGTACAAGGGAGGAAGCCATCTGCAGTTGAGCGGTAGAGAAGAGAATGAATGATGGAGGAGTGTTTGAGAGGTTAGACAGAAATGCTGGGCTAATCAAGTCTCATTAATACATCCTTGGTGAGTCACGGATCCACTTCTATCCTGTGATCTCGGGCTTAGCAAAAAGTAGAGGCGCTTAAAAGCCAGTGGACCTATTGTTGACACCTGATTTTTGATCAGTCTTTCATAGTTTATTTTTAAAAAATTCATAAAAAAATCTATAAAAAGTTAAAAAAATAAAAAAATCATCTTTGGTAGCCTTGACCAAGCTAAAGGAACAATTTTTGATAAAAAAAAATAATTTTTCATATTTTTAAATATTTTTTAATATTTTCCAAAAATAGAAAAATACATGAAAAATGAAGAAAAATAGCGTTCGATGTCGTAAAAATATAGAAAAATAGTCAATATTTTTATTTTAATTTCTTTTACATTTTGAACTCATAAATAGTCAAAATTCAAGTTCAATTGCATGTGTTTCTTCACGACGCATAGAGTTGAATTTGGCAAAAAAATGTCATTCGAGTATTTTAATTTGTAAATTTCTACATCTTTTTTAGTCTTGACGTCCAATTAGATTGACCACCATCTACAATAAATGCCCCTTGCTGAATATTTTCGTTTTTGTTTCACATGATTTCATGGTGTAAAACGCCAAGTGGATCCCCAAATATAATCGGGTCGGCATGAGCTCGATAGCTAGTCCAAGACCAAACCAGGGCACGGCGAACCCCATGTGAGTACTCTCGAACTCCTTCGATGCTTCCTAATGCTTTTATTAGGTTAGATCGTGTGTAGAATGGCTAGGACAGCTAAATCATTCTTGAGCTGTGATTGATAAATAGGACCTTACTAGAAATGCCATGTGATTTATTTGCATATCTAGATTCCTTGAGTTGGGCATTTTATTACTGATTGTGATTGCTAGGATAATCACTCTTATCTACATGAATTTCTAGATTTAGGGTTCATACCTTACTCATCCGCATGAATCTCAGGCTAGAAAATTCAGTCAACTTAGGTACCGAAAGGGCGTCAACTCTGACAGTTGGTGTAACTAAGTCCCCGAAACCATTTCTCTGGTTCTCGCAGAATTGAATAGAAACTCCCAACTATTCGATTGGGTGGTCCAATCATACTCTAAAAAAATGATTGGTGGCGACTCCATGGCATGCACACTTAGCACATGTCACTAGACCACACTGAAAGTCGATCACGCATACCTCCGTTGCGATTTGGGTAATGGGCCTTGGGAGAGGCCCGCGTCCGACCAGACAGGACGGCCCATTAGCCCTCGAGAGCCCGACAACCTCAAGAGGGTCGCGACAGACTGGCAACTCTGCTGGGGACTGGTTCTTAACCATTTAGTGGACTTGAGCCGATTAAAAAGTTGATTGATTCTTCTAACCTAATTTTATGCAGATGCTCTCGAAAGTGAGGTGTATATGCTAACGAATGTGTTAGATGTTTTTGTAGACGGGAGAAATAAGGGGTGAAATGCTTGTTAACTTTGTTTTATGCAGGCAGGAGTTTTGGATGTATGATTGTGTGGATGTTTATATTGAAGCGGTGATTGTTAAATAAAATGCATGTCTTTTACTTTAGCACGACACAATGAATACACACAATTGCGCCTAAAACCCCAGGCGCCCTCTTTAGGAACACAATAGAAGGAATTGAAAATGGAATCTCCGTGAGGAAAAACATGGGGTAATCCACTTTTCAATTCCGCTCACTTCGAACTATGGATTGAGTCCCAATGCAACGATAGTTGTGCAATGGAATCGGCTCTTTCCAGAATTCGAGGTGAGAACCTTGGCTTTAGGTACCAAGCCATATCTTTTGATTTTTAGGAGTTTTCCCTCACTTGTCTCATGCGTTTGTCTATGGAAGGTTAGTATACCTAACACTGCTAAAAATACAGAGAAGCTTGATTTTCTCTTAAGTTTGGTTGGTAAGACTTTTCTATCCCTCGAACTTGTTACAGCTCTTAATCATTATATTCATTGCATAATTCCGGTGATTGGATTAAATGCCATTTTGAGGATAGATAGGTGTGTTTTCCTCCCAATGTTCTTGATGGAAGATGAAGATGGTGTCATCCCATTACGAGCGCCAAGTGGACAAGAAGAGCCTGCTATGGACATCATTGAGGTATCATCTAATGAAGATGACGATTTGTAATAGGTGATCCTGAAGTCACGTCTCAAAGATCGAAACTGGGGCATCTCTAAGTATTAAGATCACATTCCTTTGTTTTAATTTTCATTTCTAGCCTTCTTGTATAGGATTTATTTTGCTGAGATCCTCTCGATCTGATCCCTTAGATTGATTGTATTAGGGATCTATTTGTGTTTATATACATTCAGATTGAAATTTGTTGTATTTCTATTGACTTGTCATTGGAATGTGATAGTGGCATTTCTTCTAATCACTCGAATACTCCAAAATCAATTTTATAATTCCTTTGGATGAAATTGAAATTGGAAGTCTTATACAACCTTTTGGCCGTATAGGGCAATACAATCCCAATTTCGCCAGAAGGAACTATAAACTTGAATTGGTTCATGCATATTTTGCATCATTGGTAATCCACAATAATTGATCAAGAGTATTCGTGTTTTTCAAATTTAATGAAAAGATAGATATCCAAATTACTCTCGTTCTTAGCAAACGGCTTTAATTTGGATACCGTATCTTCAATTGAATTTAAAACACATCGTAATTGTATACTTTTGAACATTCCATTGATTTTCTTGGAATTGATCAAAGGCGATTATCGTGAATTACATTCCTTTCAATGATATGCTTTCCTTTGAGGAATATTGATAAAAGCTTTTGCACAAGGTCAAAACCCTTGTAAAAGCTCTTATCCCTATTAATCACAAGTAAGCATAAAATTGAAAGGATTTATGCTTTATTTTTCAAATTCTTTCTTCTGATTCTGCCTTTTCATTTGAAACAGGTTAAAAACAAGTAGAGAAGAGAAGTCTTTTTGTGGATAATCGTGGTGGGAGGTTCCTTTATCCGATCATAAGCAAGATTAAAAAATCAAGATGTACACGCTCGAATCATAAATGTCAAAGCGCAGCTTGCCTAGGTTGAGAGTGGTCAGGTGTTCGAGAAAGTCAGCCATACAGAAGTTGAGACACACACATTAGAGCTTTCATTCATTTCGCTCAATCGAGGGACCTTAAAAGCAGATCATACAAATCATCGGGGTGGAAACATAAAACCGCAATGAGCCCTAATTAGCATCACAAAGGAACCAAGTTGGCCCTCCATATTATTGATGCTTTGCTTATACTCACCACCTCGAGACTCGAGATCTGCAAGCTTAAGAAGAAGGCGTTTACATTCCCCTTTAAGCTCGGCAACCTTGGTCCCGTGATCTTCGGCGGCTATTTCCAGGTCCCGAACTAGTCCTCTCCCATGGGCTATATCCGCGGTAATGCTGTCAAGCCTTTCTTCCTGCCACTCACATTGAAACTTCAACACGACATTACGACGGTCGTGCTCATAGGTGGTCAGGGATAAGGCCAAGCGCTCCACCAAATTTCCCTTCTCGCGAAGCAACATCGAGACTCGCTTGTTGGCGAACTCAACAGCCTTTCTGTGACTATCGGCCACAATGTTGGCCAACACCAAGCAGTTGGACCGATCCTCATAGCGAGCTCGCAAAACGTGAGCCACGGTAGCTTTTCGATGAGCGACACGGTAAGTCTCTAAAAAGTTTATAAAGAGGGTTGGGAAGATTCTATATTCCCTCTCTAAATTAGTGCCCTCGATGGAGGTGGTGTCTATTTCCACGAGCAAAATGCAGATTTCATCTTCAGTTTCTGGGTGATCGGCTATATGAGCATAGCCTCGACCGAGGAGGTTATAGAGTTTTTCCCACTGGGCCAAATTTTCGGCCGAGAAAGCGCGAATAGGAGAGGAGGTCATTTTCGTTGGAGTGAGGGAGAAGAAGATGAGTGTGGTAGAGTGATTAAAATAAGAAAAGGCAATTATGTAAGAGTGTTAATCTTCTCTGCATTAACTCCTCCTTTTATAGCAACTCGAGAATGAAGAAAGGCATAGCAATAATGCTCGTGGAGCCAAGTTAATTGGGTAAAGCAGTGGTGGCTCTTTCGGTGAACCATCAGATCTGTCCCAGTCCGCGATTTCAGGCTTGATAAACCTAAAAAAGTTGTAAAAAGATATGTCGGTGTCACCATATTAAAATTGAGCGGGAGTTAAGCGCAACTATCGAAAAAAGTTGCGAAAGGATTTGGCGGTCCCATCATATTAAAAAACTGAGCAGGAGGCGAGCGTAGTTCCACCTTTTTGAAAATAAGTGGGAGACAGACATGGATATCGAGAAAAGGAAATCGATTTGGTGTCCCTCCACGTTGAAAAGAAGAAAGAAGACGACAAAGCGGGAAATACGAAATCTTGGGAGCAACGCTTGCCTGATGATCTTCATCCATGTTTAAAGAACGTTTCATGGGCATACAGAACCACTCAAAAGAAAATTTAGAGAGAGTGAGCATACATGAGAGAGTAGAGAACCCTGAGTGAGCAAAAATTGATCGAACATTTCTCGATCCAACATGTTTGAGGGTTACCATCAGTTGCTAGAGGCGACTGATCCAAAAATCTCAGAAAATGAACTACTGAGAGATCTCGAAGATTCCAGGATGGCGTCTGGTACCAGAACCACAGAACCCAACCCTTTCGGCAACGAAGTTCAGGAGCTCAGCAGCGACGACAACAGCAGCAGCGATGGTCAATCTCGGAAAAGGAAACGTCGCCAGTGCCACACTCAGAATGAAATCCAAGAGCTTGAAGCTTTCTTTAGTGAATGCCCTCTCCCGAACATGAAACAAAGAAATGAATTGGGCCAGAAGCTAGGGATGAAACCTTTGAGGGTCAAGTTTTGGTTTCAAAATAAGCGAGCCAAATTGAGGGCTCAACACAGACGTCAAGAACTTGCGATTCTAAAGGAGGAAAACGAAAAGCTTCGAGCGGAGAACATGAGGTATAAGAAAGCTCCCAGCACTATCGCTTGCCTTAATTGCGGTGGCCCTATCACTCTCGGCGAAATGTTCCTTGATAAGCCTTATATGAGGATTGAAAATGCTCATTCACCACCCCACTCCCTCGAACCATCTTCGATACAATCGGATTTTGTTGGAGATATGCATGAACAAATCAATTCTACGAAGTCAATATCGATGCCTTCTAAAGGATGTGATATGCGTCACCATGATTGGAGTTTCCTTAACGATGAGCTTACTATCACGACCGACCAATCCAAAGCTGATGAATTCCCTCCACAACAATTTCTGGCTCGATCAAATTCTACTGGAAATAGGCCAGAGAGCAATAGCCAAGTTGTCAACACTGTTCCGGGTCGCAAGAAGACGAGGGTCAATTGGTCCCCCGAGCTTCATCTCAAGTTCCTTAGTGCGGTTCAGCAACTAGGGATCAACTCAGCATATCCAACGCGCATACTTGAGATCATGAACATACCAGGACTCACTAAAGATGGAGTCGCGAGTCACCTCAAGAGCTACAGAAGGGCGCTAAGACAGCGCCACACAGCACTGAACCTGAAAGAACTCAACTTGTGCCTAAACACTAGGCATGGCTATAACTACAATGCCCCTGAAGTAAGAAATACCCTGCCGAATTTAGGCACCGACCAAGCTGGTAGCAGCACCATCGACTACTTGGGCGCTAATCAGAATATTCCCCCAAATCATCTCAGCACCCCTCAAGAGTATATGCCACAAGTGCAGCAGGTACGAACTCCTTGGTTTGAGCAGCAACTTTTCGCTAGTGCTCTTCCTATCCCCGATCAACATATTGCGCCTAGTGTTCAAAGATCTGCCCGGCTTGGGCATATGATTTCGGAAGATCAAGCGGGCGGATGCTTTGAGGATTTTTGTTTCTCCCATTCCCAAATGGAAGGTGCTTTTGATAGTGAACCGATCAATCATCCTCTTATAATCTCGAGCAACGACGAAGGTTCTAGCTCGAAGAATCAGATCGCTCACAACAGAAACAAGAATCCTTCAACGCCAAGCGATGATGGTCAACCCGAATATCAGTTGCTCGAAGAATCAAAAGATTTCCTTGATGAGGAGCTCCATATCTGGATCGATCAGTTTAAAACTGATGGACTTATGAAGTTATGATCCAAAATGACGATTATATGTCTGATTCATGGTGTAGCTGGCTGATCACCGAGAATCCTCAAGGGAACTAGGCACATGTGAATGGATGTATCATTAATCTTTCTGTCATAAAGTCTTCCATGCAAGATAATCTTCCTTAATGCCTAGAGTTAATCTGGGGCAGCGATCAGTACTACCTGCGAGCATCATCATGCTTGAGTACGACAATCCCTTGTTAGATTAGAGTCGAGGCGAATCAATTGAACGCCACGAAGAAAAACATTTAAAGGCTTCACATAGGAAAATGCGAGCAAAAGCCCGAGCGAGCTCAAAGACGGTTAGCTCTGTATCGTTCTAAGGGACCTTTAGTCGTTATGAACTCTAAATTGAGCTTGTTTCATTCTCGATGGGGGTCGCTAACTGCTTCAAGAATTTTATAACAAAAAACGAACCAGTTAGGGACGCCAATAGTGCTTTGTCCTGGTAGTCAGTGAACTGGAAGTGGTACGAAACGTCAGGAGTTCGATCTCAGGATTGAAAAATCATTTTATCAGTTTGTCTATCACCCGATGAAGTTCAAAGAGATTCGACGCAGATGACTATAGAACTTGGGGCAATTCGAAAATCATCGATTCATTTTCATCAAGCGGCGAAGTTGGTATTGTAAAATGTGAAGCACGCAAATGACAAATCCGAAGCAGAAGGAGATGAATCATGATTCGCTTATCCAAGGTCGGGATTTCAACCTTCGACTAAAGCCAAATCTAGGATGAGTTTTTGATCTTGCCCACTCGACAAAACCCATCTCCACTGAAAATGGGGGCAAACCATTCCTACATCTGGAAAGCATGTCGAAGCCGAAGACATCAAATTCATCGTTTGATCCGTGGGGCAAGTCCCCGAAGCGATAGTTATCATCCGCAGAGCGTAATGGAATCCATCCTTTCAATGTAAAACACATTTGGCCGCGGAGCCACCCATTTGGTAAAAAGAACGTATCGTTCCTAAATGATTTTCAATCAGATGCGGGGATAATGTTCTCTCATTTTCCTCTCAGGTGATGAACAGAGATGAGGCACCCAAGAAGCCATGCATTCAAATAACAAAACAGTGCATGAAACACGCCCAAAAAGATGAATGAATCTCCTCCGACGTAAATCCTCGAGGTGGATTCGTTGCCCAACAAGACGAAGAAATCATGGCCACAAGCTTGAGGGCCGGCTTCTACAATCCGCACATTGGCATGCAGAAGGAATTCAAATCAAGAGTAAAGTAGTATCGTCCCAATTTGTTTTGAATTTGGAAACCCAAAATAATGCTTAATATTTATCCTTGGCAGGAGCTCGCCATCAAGGCAGACATGTAAGTTTCATTTTTCTCCAAAAACCAAGAAGTCGAAAGAACTTTAGAACACCCAACAATCTTGTGTTACTATGTGAAGTGCAGATTTTCACAACCCTTGTACACTCGTTGGAGCATATGACCAAGGGTAAGATGTATCGTTCCAATTTTTGTAAAGTTTTAGAATATACAATGACATATCCCTTTTATATCTCCAGGATCTCCAGCCTCGATGGGCAGGTAAGTATCCCTTTTCCCAATTCATTGGAGATTAAAAACTTTCAGAATTAATTTGATTCTCACATCTAAAAAGACATAGAATTCTTACTTCATTGACATTCATGTTTTAAAACATGAGATTGTCTGAACATGAATTACACATGTATGGTGCATCATAAAATCCCTTTGAAGGATAAATCTTGATGAAATGAAATGAATTTTTCCAATAAGAGTCGTTTGAACTGTTCAAAAGGGTATTTTCTCATAAGAGAAGCGAGCCTAATCCAAACACGTCCCATACACACTTGAGAGATGAGGAGATTGGAAATGATAGCGAAACCTTAACCTATGGATATAAGGGTCATTCGCAACGATTACATGGATCGAGATGACAGAGGCATTTATTTCTTCATTCCAAACACTACAGATGCCCATTGAGAACCCCATTGAACGGCGATTTTCATTCTCAACCCTGTCAAGAACCACCCCACATTGGGGCAAATGAAGGTTAGTCCAACAGTATCAGAAAGTAAACGGTTAGAAATTTTCTTGCTCGGACTAACATAAATCTTTGTGTGTTGTTTATATGATAATCCAAGTGTCATAGGATGACGAGAATGATTCATTTCTCTATCCTACACACTGTTATCCTTTGCACAACCAAGTTGAGCCAGCAAATTCATTTCATCAACCTATTGGTGATCATTGCATATTCCAAAGCAAAGGCAACATCACTCTAGGAATGGAAGCGTGCCAAAGTTTAAGTTGCATATCTAGCATGATTGCCGAAAATCCTAGCTCCAAAAGAAAAGAAAAACACGGGATTAAAAAAAGGGGGAAAAGAAAAATCCCTAGACATCAAGAAAAAGCAAAGTGCCTGGTAAAAAGCAAGGCTGATGTCTATTCAAAAGATCCCCAGTAAAGTCTAGAGAGACGATGAAAAGACCCTGCAAAGGAGTTAGATCAAGATGACTACTCTCCAAATGTTGTCGTGCTCAAATTGCAAACACACAAACAGACGGTCTCTTAATGTAACAAGAGACGCTTTTAAACATCCTTGTGCGCTCTAAAAGAGGAGTGTACACTTCAAGAAATGGAGATGTTCTTCGAAGGACATGTGGCAAATTTGCAATGATCACCAATGTCAAACCCTTCACAATTTCTGGGCAAAAAATAAGCCTTTTTCGGTCCCCAATCCTTCCAATGTTACAACCCTGAAGTAGTCTTATCTGACTAAGACACTTGGGTTAATGTATAACTTAGCTCAAAGAAGTACGAGCAAGACTATTTCTTTCTCATTTTGCAGGGTTCTTGACTTGTAAACCCGGAGCAGATAGTGAAAAATTTCGTTCAACGGCCTTGACTCAAAAGTGAGCCCCCCTTGGAAACCGATATCCAAGCCTAACACTACGGTCCCGTGAAAGACCTCCTGATCGGTCGAAATGTATGCGTTGCGAATGATCCTGAAACCCAGGCACAGGTCGGTAGGAAATTGAGCACTTTCCCTATTAAAGATCATTATCACAGAGCAGTGAGGAGCCTTCTTGGGTGAGAAATACTCCAATGGATGTTTTGAGCAAACTCTTTTTGAAATTTTCAAATTGTTTGATCTAGAGTTTCCGTGCAAGGAATTTATGATCACATCTGTATATGGCAGGAATGTTTTGGATAACCTCCAACAATTAAAATGCACATTTCATGACTAAAACTTAAGTCGTAGAATTTTGTCAGTTAGACAATTATTGTCTTCCCAAAGATTACTAATATCTTCTTGGCGAGGAAAATTTTTTCAGGTCTAAGCTTTCTACAGGACTTTTGGCCACCCCAAAGACTGGGTGCGTCATCCTTAGGTGAAGCCTTTTAGTAGGCAAATCTTTTCTAAGACCGATCCACAGAATGATCGAGTCTCCGACTAGCCCCGAAGAGCGGGTACGTCATCCTTTGATTCATATCAATTTGGAATCTCATAAATGGTAGAAACCGCCTGAAGGGTCAACTCAATGGTAGAAACCGCCTGAAGGGTCAATCAATGGTAGAAACCGCCTGAAGGGTCAATGTATGGTAGAAACCGCCTGAAGGGTCAAAACAATGGTAGAAACCGCCTGAAGGGTCAATGTATGGTAGAAACCGCCTGAAGGGTCAACCAATGGTAGAAACCGCCTGAAGGGTCAACTCAATGGTAGAAACCGCATGAAGGGTCAATGAATGGTAGAAACCGCCTGAAGGGTCAAAGGACTGGTAGAGACCGCCTGAAGGATCAACCCAATGGTCCGATCCACCATACGGATCAAAACCTTGATGAATCCCGAACGCGGGAGGAGTCGTTTTCCCTAATAAGCCTTACATTAGGCAAGCCATTTCTAGTTTAGTCCACCACACGGATCAAAACCCTTGGCAAATTCCCAAATGTGGGATGCGTCTTCCTTAGGTTCCTATCAGTTAGGAATCCCATTATGGTTTGACCTACCATACAGGTCAGAGCTTAACATCCCCAGGACACTCCGATGACAAGTCCTTAGGAATCTACTTGAACCCATCGACACAGCAAATGCCGCAAGCATTCGGCAGGTAAGGGGCAGGGAAGTCTATCTACTCCTTAACTTTCTTACATCATATCAGGGAATTGAATGAGCACATCTCTTTTTAAGGAAAAGCACACATTGATGGGCATGAAAATTGGATGTCATGATTTCTTTTCTTTTCCTAGTCGAGTTGATCGGAACACAGGTGTCACCTTGTCTTTGAGAGAAATCTCTGACGAAATTCCTCTCAAAGAGGGGCAGCTGTTGACACCTGATTTTTGATCAGTCTTTCATAGTTTATTTTTAAAAAAATCATAAAAAATCTATAAAAAGTTAAAAAAATAAAAAAATCATCTTTGGTAGCCTTGACCAAGCTAAAGGAACAATTTTTGATAAAAAAAATAATTTTTCATATTTTTAAATATTTTTTAATATTTTCCAAAAATAGAAAAATACATGAAAAATGAAGAAAAATAGCGTTCGATGTCGTAAAAATATAGAAAAATAGTCAATATTTTTATTTTAATTTCTTTTACATTTTGAACTCATAAATAGTCAAAATTCAAGTTCAATTGCATGTGTTTCTTCACGACGCATAGAGTTGAATTTGGCAAAAAAATGTCATTCGAGTATTTTAATTTGTAAATTTCTACATCTTTTTTAGTCTTGACGTCCAATTAGATTGACCACCATCTACAATAAATGCCCCTTGCTGAATATTTTCGTTTTTGTTTCACATGATTTCATGGTGTAAAACGCCAAGTGGATCCCCAAATATAATCGGGTCGGCATGAGCTCGATAGCTAGTCCAAGACCAAACCAGGGCACGGCGAACCCCATGTGAGTACTCTCGAACTCCTTCGATGCTTCCTAATGCTTTTATTAGGTTAGATCGTGTGTAGAATGGCTAGGACAGCTAAATCATTCTTGAGCTGTGATTGATAAATAGGACCTTACTAGAAATGTCATGTGATTTATTTGCATATCTAGATTCCTTGAGTTGGGCATTTTATTACTGATTGTGATTGCTAGGATAATCACTCTTATCTACATGAATTTCTAGATTTAGGGTTCATACCTTACTCATCCGCATGAATCTCAGGCTAGAAAATTCAGTCAACTTAGGTACCGAAAGGGCGTCAACTCTGACAGTTGGTGTAACTAAGTCCCCGAAACCATTTCTCTGGTTCTCGCAGAATTGAATAGAAACTCCCAACTATTTGATTGGGTGGTCCAATCATACTCTAAAAAAATGATTGGTGGCGACTCCATGGCATGCACACTTAGCACATGTCACTAGACCACACTGAAAGTCGATCACGCATACCTCCGTTGCGATTTGGGTAATGGGCCTTGGGAGAGGCCCGCGTCCGACCAGACAGGACGGCCCATTAGCCCTCGAGAGCCCGACAACCTCAAGAGGGTCGCGACACCTATCACTTTGGAGACCGAGCTAGGGGAACAGGCGTAATACTCGATAAAGAAAAAAAATCGACATGGGAGATCTTCAGGCCCCACTCAAGTGGGAAAGAGTAAGAAAGGACAGGGGGAATCACGAAGTCTCGAAAGGAACGCTCGTCAGACGCTCGTTATCCAGTATCAAAAGGGCATTTTTTTTACACGCCTCATCTCTAAAAATTGCAGAGAGGGCGAACATCTGATAAAGGGTGGAGAAAATCACGCGAACAAAGACCAGGAAGGGACATTTCGATCCAAAATGTTCAAGGGATACCGTCATTTGTTGGAAGCGCCCGACCTAAATGTCTCTGAACTTGAACTGCTAAAGGAATTTGAAGACCTTGGAAATGAATCCGTCACGAAGGATATAGAAATCGACTCTGCCAGCTAGGAGACCTGGGCCCTCAGCGACCAAAACGCCAGCGACAATGGTCAGCGCCAGAAAAGGAAGCATCGCCAACGCCACACTACACGCCAAAGCCGAGAGCTTAACGCTCTTTTCAAGGAATGCCCATTTCCAAATGAGCAGCAGAAAGTTGAAATAAGTCAGAAGCTGGGCTTGGAACCCTTGAAGGTTAAGTTTTGGTTTCGCAACAAACGAACACGGTTGATGGAACAATTCAGACATCACGAGGTGGAGATTCTAAAGGAGAAGATTGGACAGCTTCGAATAGAAAATGCGAGGTATAAAAAAACTTTGAGCTCCGCCGTTTGCCTCAACTATAGCAACCCTGTCCAAATCGGTGAAACGTTCCCTGAGGAGCCATGTATGGGGATTTACAATGCTCATCTGTCACATTTCCCTCAGCAATACCTTCTGACACCATCGGGTACCACCCGAGATGTACCAGAACGGATCGACACTACAAAATCAATATCGACGCCTATTGGGGGAGGGAGCGTGCATCATGACGAGTGGCGTCTCCCTAACGATGAACTCGCCATCACAACTAGTCGACCCAAAATTGATCGACTCTCCCCAAAACAACTTTCAACACGGCTGGATCTCGAAGATAGCTGCCTCCAGGTTGCTAAAGCTGCTCGGGGTAAGAAGAAAAAGAAGCTTCGTTGGACCAATGAACTTCATCATAGATTTATCGATGCAATTCGGCAGGTAGGAGTCAACTCAGCCCGCCCACAGCAAGTACTCAAGATCATGAACGTGCAAGGGGTTGCCAAGAGTAGTGTCAGGAGTCACCTCAAATACTATAGAAGATTGCTGAGGGAGGGCTGGGCAACTTCAGACCCAGATGGAGCTAGCTTGAGCCAAAACGCTAGATATGGCCATGACTACGATACTTTTCGGGAATACGTATCGCAACTCCAGCAAATAGAGCCTCCCCAATTTGAGCACCAACCTGTTGAATATGCTATTCCTACAATGGATCTTGCATTGACAGAGAATACACATACAACTGTACAGAACAGCAACAAAAGTTCCAATTCGTGGAATCAAGTTGCTCATGGCGAAAATATTGAAAAAAATCCTCCTCCAGCGGTCGATTCTGCCCGACTCGAGCATCAAAGGCTCGAAGAAGCCCCCAGTTTCCTTGATGAAGACCTTTCTTTTTGGATTGATCAACTGAACAACCCATTGAGTTGTCTCAATACCCCTCAGGAATATGAACCACAGTCTCAATAGGGCAACAATGGAGGTTCCAGCTCGAGGAATCAGATCGTTCAAGGCGAAAATGACGAGAGGAACTCATCCCCAGCGGTCGGTGATGCCCGACTTGAGCATCAATGGCTCGGAGATTCGAGCGATTTCCTTGGGGAGGAACTCAATTTCTGGCTCGATCAGCCTGAAGCTGGTGGACCGTCACAATGTTGATACAAGGCTAACGATCATTGGTCTAATTCAAGGCGCGATTACTCAAAAAAATACTCAGAGAAAAAGGGGTTGAATACCCTGAATGAATGTATTGATAACCTCATTGTAAAGTTCCCACGGGAGCACTTCTCATTTACGCTCGAAACTAATCGCGCGAGGATTAGCCTTACCTCTTGAGCATTTTCAAGCTCAAGCGCGTCATCGCCTTATTTAATTAGGGGCAAAACGTCCTTACTCTCGTCAAACATGTCGAGATCGAAGACATTGGATGCATCGTTTAAACCATGGGAGCGAGCTCCCCAAAGTGATGATTATCGTTCACAGAGCATAATGGAATACATCCCTTCAACGCGGGACGCATTTGGCCGCGGAGCCATCCATTTGGTAAAGGGACGTATCGTTCCAAAATGATTACTTTCTTGATATGGGAATAATGCTTCCTTTCTTTTTCCTCTCAGATGATGATCAAAAGCAGATGAATCAGATGACAGTGTTTTCAAATGACAAAACAGGGAGTACCCTTTTTCATGACATGCATTCTGGCTGAATATTTTCAAGAGGCTCAATTTGTGAACAAAGCCCTTGAGAAAACCTGAAGAAGTTTCTCATCATCTGGAAATCTCTGTGAAAAGAATGCTTGAAAAGAAAATCTCAAGTTTTGTCAATTGGCACCTCTGATAAAAGTACCTTCTTTGAATAGAATGAAAAGCACGAATTCATTTTTCGTTGCTAACATAGATGACCAGGATCGGCAAAATTCGTGGGAGCAAGTCCCTCCCTTTTCTCCGAGAAGCCCAGCCAGGAACAAACTCTCATGATCCCCCATAAAAGCGCATCAGACCAGGGTCATCAAATCCAGGGATGACAAACAGCAAGACCAGCCTCACTGGGGCAAAATGCTCGAAAAGCACGGAAGGACGAAACTTCTGAGGGAGTATCTCTTTCCAGAAATTCCAAATGAAGTCAGATAAAAACCCCACGCCTATTTCTTCACATGCAGATGAGAGAAGACATCCCCAAAGAGGATGAGGATTGCAGCAAAATGCAAAAATGAAGTTGATGTAACTAGCAATATCTCCTAGAGAGGGGTGAATAGGAGATTCTGAAGACAATTGAAATTTCTTGCGGAATGAATAAAGTTCAGTGTACGATTAGGAACAAAAACAGTATAACAGTGTGCAGAAAATCTAAATACAAAGGTAAGAGTTTAGAGAAGAGGATATTGCACACGATATTTATAGTGGTTCGGCTTAGATCAAGCCTACGTCCACTCTCCCACGATGACAGCGGATCGGCTGGATTTCACTATGAAGAATCAAGAAGATTACAATCACTCAAGTGTTTTGTTTCCTTCTCACACAGATTTTCACAGTGAAGGATTTGCGTACTCAGAATACACTCTCAGATGAAACTCAAATTATTCTTGCACTTTGGATTGTTGTTCGCCTCTCTTTCCTCTAGTTAAACATTATTCTTCTTTTATACTCCCCTGCCTCCGAACTAGCCGTTGGATTCCAGCCAAGGGATCGCTCTTCAATCCTTGATTGGACGTCATCAATCGTGATTGAACGAGACTGTATCTTCAGAAGATATGTAGACCGTTGGGTAAGATATTGAACCCTTCTAATTCAGTCGCCCATACAACTGAATCTCCAGCTTCCATAAGTGTGATAAGTTTGAATTGATTCCCGAGGATATATTCCTTAGAAGATGATATCCTATTATAGAGGTCCCTTAATTGACAGTTGGGATATTAGGATAATTGAATATCACTTGCCTTGATCGGAAACCTGCCATGCGTGGGTCTTCGTGTTTTGTAAAATGCAGGAACTGATCTTTCTTCAGATTTGTCCAAGAGAAATTTGATCAGTTGGCACGGAATGGTAATACGAAGATTTGATGTGATCCATCCGTCACTGTTTGGATCGTCAGGAGCATTTCCATCTGACCCTTGGTCAGAAGCGCTTCCATCTGACTCTTCGTCAGAAGCACTTCCATCTGACCCTTCGTTAGAATCACTTCCATCTGACCCTTCGTCAGAACGACAGAATTGGAATCACTCAACCTGCATCACATTTCATTAAACAATATCTTTTGAAGGTTTTGTCAGAATCAAAATATAGGAGAATTTCCACAACAATCTCCCTCTTTTTGATGGTGACAAAACTTCTCCAGTTGCAAATTTAAAGGAAAATTTAACCAGTGATAATATAACAAAACTTAACCAGTTGCACATTTGCTCCTGCAGGTAATCATCATTAGAGATTCTATAATGAAAGTGTTCTCATAGGAGAGCATGATGAAAGTAAGATTATCCTGCAATAATCCTGCATGAAACCAAACTTCTTAGTAGATTGCCCTGCAAAATGGTAGATTAGGTCTTCTCCTTCAGATTGAAATATAATTAGAGATAATCTATTGAGACTGCATAAAAGTAGTAATTTCAACTTCTCCCCCTTTTTGTCAACATCAGAAAAAAAAATTCTTGAAATAATGACGCGTTCGAGAAGATTAAAAAAAAATAGGTGAGTTTTTAAGAAGAGGGATGATCTTCAGGCTCAATATCAGTCTCCCCTCGGGAAGGTCCTGCAAAACTGCTTCTCATCATCTGAGCATGGTCTTTGACAGCTTGAGGATAGGGCATGTGTGAAGCTGTTCTGTCCGTTCTGACCAGTGTGTATGTAGGCAGGTTGGCTATGTCATCCGAAACGTTTTCCCATAGAGATCAATGGACTTTTCCAGCTTAGTCACCTGACTAGTCAGACCCTGCAGCGTCCTATCTGTCTTTTGTTCAAATGCCTTTATTTTCTAATCAAATCTTGTTTCCATTGCAGCCATCGTCTGAATGAGAGTATTTTGAAGATTCTCAAAATGCGCGTGAAGTTCCATATGTGGATTTGAAGGTGTAGGTTTTGAAGGCTCCCCCTCAGTTTGAGCCTTGGTGAAGGCTTGAGAAGCTAGGACTTCAGTGAGAAAAACATCTTATGTAACAGGCACAGGCTCTTTCTCCCCCTGAATTATAGCTCTTTTCCCTTTTTCCTTTGATCTTGGCACGGAGACTATTTCTTCATCAATGTCCATTGGAATGGACTGTGCACTGGACAGCTGATCTTCTCGTGCTATTGCTGAGGCTAGACTTGTAGCACCTTTTTGAATAGTGCGTCTGGTGGAGGAGACAGAGTAGGCGTCAATGTCATCTTGTTCTTCCTCCTGTTCTTGTGAAGTCAACTGTGCTAGAACTTGTGCTAGCAATTGATCATGATCATAGTTGACAAGTCTAATGTCATACTCTGTGTCACCTTCAATTCGCGCAGCTTGCTCCTTATCCCACATTGTGAGGAATTCTTCCTCAGTCAGATCACAGGGATACACAACTTTTTCTTGTGGTTGTATCCCTGTTTCATCTCCTTCTTCCTCATCTCCTTCAGCAGTTTGATTTTCAGACTGACCATCTGCATCTGATCCACCTGGAGATTGAGTGGCTTCAGAATCATATTCCCCTGTTTCTTCCTCACTTGCTTCTAAGTTCTTATCATTAGGACTGTCTGATTGTTGTCCCTTAACAGCCATGACTTTTCTCTTCTTTGGAGATTTCTGCTTGGATTCTTCCTCGAAGTCCACAATGACTGCTTCATTGTTCTTTGTTCTCCATCCAGTAGGGGTCATCTTGTACCCCATCTTTGTTACCATAGATTCTCCAGCAGTCATTAGAGGAATTTCTTGCTCGCCAAAGACACCTAGACCATCAATCTTAAAAAAGTTGATTATTTTGAATATCAACGCGGCATAAGGGAGTTGGCCCTTTGGCTTGAGAGCTGATCTGTACATGTGCAATAGAACTGTATGAGCAAAGGAAATCCTATGTCCTGTCAAGATTCCCCATAACAGCTTTGCCTCGTACTTTGATATATCCGTCTTTGATGCTGCCTTGGGTCTGAGACATTCGATGATCACTTTGTGCATCATGATATGTTTCAGGGGAAAGTCTGTGTAGGCAATATGTGACTTGGATTCCCTTGAGAAACTCGATTTGCCAGTCAAGAAGCAGAAAGCTTCACCTACAGTGATATCTAAGGGTTTGAAATCTCCCTTTCTGGTTCCCATGATTGCAACCAATTCATCAACATGTAGAAAATACTGCTTTCTTTTAACTGTGAAAGCCATAAAGTTGAAGTTGACAAACTGAATATTTGAATAGAAGTAAGCTACCAAATCAGGAAAAGTGTAGCCTCTCCTAG
Organism: Rhodomyrtus psidioides; assembly: GCA_021437785.1. Lineage (NCBI taxonomy): Eukaryota > Viridiplantae > Streptophyta > Magnoliopsida > Myrtales > Myrtaceae > Rhodomyrtus > Rhodomyrtus psidioides. The sequence continues at coordinate 1,225,542 of JAILYB010000015.1, read as the reverse complement.
TTACAAACGAATCTATCTTCAACTTTTCTAGATGCTTCCTCAGATAAATGCCATTACTGTCAAAGTACTGTAACTCAAATACCCTTTGAGGTATGACACATCTCTGTTTCATTGCTTGAAACCTTTCTTTGTGAGCCTGATTCTGGAACAATGGATCAGGAAAGCTTTTATCCAAATTAAAGCCTATATTTTTCACAAATTAATTGAACAGTATGTCATACCGCCAGGTCTAATTGGTGATCGTCTTCGTTTCGAACTTGTCTCTGCCACTTTCTCCTTTCCTTTTCTAGAGACAGATGCAGGTAGTTCTACAGCAATTGGTTCAACGATTTTTCCAGGCAAGCTAAGAAACTCCAAAAGTTCTCCCTCACTATCGAAATGGTGAGTGTTCAGCAGTTTTCTAAGTTCGTTGCCAAAATTTCCTGCGGCCTTGATACTATCATACATTGGCTTAATAGAATGAGCCATAGATTTTTTTCCTTCAAAGGCAGACAAAGACAGACCTTTTGTCAAGCGGAGTGCTTCTCGCTGTTCGTTGATTTGGGTTTCTGTGAGTTCCGCGCCGCTTGCAGTTGTGGCGGAGAACTTCCTCTTCGACTGAGGCATCTTCTTCGAGTCAGAGACTGATTTTGGAGCCATTGATGCGTAGAAAGTTTAAAACTTTGAGTGAAAGAGTGATGTTTTGAGGGGGAAATCGAGAGCGAGAGACTTCGAACACGGTTTTAGGGTTTTGATTTGAGAGAAATTTTGAAAGTGAGAGAACAGAGGCGACGGTTCAACGTTTATAAAAGAGGCGGTTATTTTTGGAAACAAAAGAGGGAATTTTGATTTAAAGAAAGAAAAAAAATTCTTTTAATAGAACAAATATTCACCGTCAATCAGACATTCGGAGATATCTATTCATATGAGGAACTTACCTAAAAGATAGCTTTTAGAGATAACACATGGTCCATGGACGGAAGTGGGGCGGCCACCGAGGAAAAGGTCGGTCGGCCATGAAAGAAAAAGGAAGAGGGGGCTCGGTTTTGAGAGAGCTCGGGTGAGAGAGGCAGAGAGGAGTCCGAGCGAAAACGGGGAGGAAGTCGATGATCCTCGAACTCCAAGGCGACACACCAACCATCACTGAAGCTCCGGCCACCGTCGACAAGCTACGAACAGGTCGGTAATTCTCCCTTGAGCTTCATTTTTCGAATGCATGCCTATTGTTCGACGAAATGCCTAAATGAGCATTGTACTTTTGGAGTCTCGGCCGACCCATCCCGACCCCTATTTGTCGCGATTCTAGGTTTGAACCTTCATGATAATCTTCTCTAAGCCTGGCTTGATGTTTATTTTGCATCGAAAATGGCCGAGAATGATGGCCGGAGCTTCACCATGCTCGGAACAAGCCGAGGGCTCACACCGGCGAGACCGGTGGCCGCCGATCAGCAAAGGACCTCAGGTAAGTCCCTAAACCTTACCTTGATGCTGCTCGATTGAATCGAATGAAGCTTTGAACGTGAAAAATTCTTTGCAAGTTTTCGCCGGAACCGTCACTGTGGGGGTCCGGTTTGCTATTTTTTCGGCCGTTTTCTGGTCTTGTCTTGGTCGTATGTTAATCAGGGAAGGTTAAGGAGTCGAATGGCGAAGAAGCGAGCAAAAAAATATGAAGTTTTGGTTCGGATCGCGCTCTTCCGACGAGGATTTCGGCGAACTCGCCGGAATAATCACTGTTCCGGCGAGTCGCCGGTCATCTTCTCCGGCGGGCTGCGAGTCCGTTGACTGGTCAACGGCTGACGTGGCACGCCACGTAGGCAGCCACGTCAGCATGGTGAGACCGGTTCGTAATAAAAATAAAACGCCCAAATCGGACGGCTGTGGCTTCGCCACGTGTCGCGAACTGGGATTTTTGGAAAATTAAAAAGATTTTCAGAAATAATAAATGATTTTCGAAAATAAAAAAAAAAGTTCTGATCCTACGGATGATACTATGCCAAGTGGCACTCTGAGGATCGTCCGACTTAGTCCAAGATCAGACGTACCAGAGGAGGCCACGTGGCACGTTTTGATCCGTTGGATGAGAGGCTAATTTTTAGAAATTATAAAAAAAAAAAATCATTTCTGATCGGATGGTCAGTTTTACGCCACGGGGCTCATTTTGGACCGTCCGATTAAGGGTTTTCGGAAATAATTAAAGAAAATGATTAAAAAAATATAAAAAATTGTTAAAAAAATAGAAAAATGTTTAAAAATACAAAACGGTGTCGTTTTAGAACGGTTTTCAACCCGTAGGGTCGGGCCGGGTGCCCGAGAGCCCGACCCGGAAAATATTTTTAAATAAAAAAATTGCAGAAAATAATAAAAAATTCAAAAATTCAATAAAAAAAATGGAAAATCATAAAAAAAATTCAAAAAAACTTCAGAAAATTCAGAAAAATTATAAAAAATTCCAAAAAAATAGGAAATGGCCATATTCAATTGGCTATGACCTGTTTCGGGTCTTTCGACCCCCGGTCCTTCCAGAAATGACGGTTTTGCCCTTCCGGCAAACCATCTTCTAAAAAAAATAATAATTCTAAACAAATCTAGGAAAATCCCAAAAAATAGGAAATGGCCACAATCAATTGGCCAAGGCTCACTCCGGGTGTTTTGAACCCCGACCCTTCTTAAAAATGACGATTTCGCCCTTTGGGCGAATCGTCTTCCAAAAATTGAAGAAAAATCAAGAAATTCCAAAAAATTCTCATGAATGAGAAATGGCCACAATCAACTGGCCATGGAATATTTTGGGTAATTCGGTATCCAAATCTTCCAAAAATTGACGATTTTACCCTTCGGGCTAATCGCATCCAAATCTTCACATTTTACCCTCGATCCTAAATCACACATTCCCTAAACCCTTATGGCTAACTAGGAAGTCATTGATTTGAATTGATGTGCATCGATGTGATTTATTTATGCACTTGATTGCGCTTCTATTAAAATTGATTATGATTGATAGGAATAGTCTTCCAATCTGCATGAAACCTTGAATCCGATCTACCTCACCCAAAATTGCACCTGCATGAAATCTTAATTTAAAAAAAAAATCACTCATGTTAGGTACCGAAAGGGCGTTGGTAATGACACCAGCGTAATCAAGTCCCCGAACCCAAAATCTCTGGTTCCGCAGAACTGATCGATCTCTCACAATCGGTCAATAAGGCTTCCGGTCTACCCTCCAAGAAAGACCGGTGGCGACTCCAAATGCGTACACAAGTTGAACATGCCACCACGACCACACTGAAGGTCGAAAGCGATTGACCGTTATCGTCGAATCTCTCAAAAAAATACTCCCGTTGCGATTTGGTATGGGCCTGGGAGGGCCCGCGCCGATCCAAAGCCCGCGATCCGCACACCAGCACTGGGGAAAGGCCTACGATCGGTAATCCATTAGCACGTCTGTTTCAAACGGGTCGCGACATATGCTATCTTGGTGGCACATGAGAATCTTGCCCCCAGCTTGGTCTCTTGACAGGAAATGAGGGGTTTGCCCTAATGAACCTTCTTTGCTGGTTCTGGTTATTTATCTCAACCATCTGACTCTTCGATCACTTTTATTTACCTCTTGGTAGCTCGACATCTTTGGAATTTGTCGCATGACATCTTGGCGACCTTCTTAGTAATTCTGTGAACATGAGTCTTTCATCTTGGGATAAATGCCCATCGATCTTGATTTCTTTAATGTTTATAGTGTCTCCTAAGTTAATATCAACTGGTTCTTCTGAAGTAGGAGGCATTGATTGCTCGAAGACACTCCATTCTCGACGGATAGACGCATAACCTTTATCCTCATCTTCTTCCTCTATCCCATAGTTCCAGTGGACCGCTTTAGGATTGTACTTTTCTACCGGAGGGACTTTTATAGTTACTGTCGTCTGATAAGACGTCTTTGGTTCAGCTGTGCCGTCTTCTTCCTCTTCCGGCAATCGAATCAGAACAGGTTTGACTAGGCAATCTTTTACCTTATTCAAGCTGTCAAGTTCTTCCAGTTTAATAACCACGGCCGTAGCGGCTTCAATCATTGGTACAGTGTTTTCAAAGTCCCTTGAGAAGATTTCGTCTCTTAGTCGACAATGTCGATCGTCACTTCTTAGCTTTGCTGAGGTCGCAGATCTCGGGAACTCTCTCATTCCCTAGAGTTGTTCAACTGAGTTTTGTTGTTGGCCTTTCAATCTTTCTATTTCAGCATATTGTTCTGTGTCAAGCTTAGTATCCCTCATCCGGTCAAGCGATGACTCGGGCTTTTTAGCAAAAGGGCTTTTCCGGTTGAACGGGATCATCCATGCCTCCCCATCCGTTTGGTATAATATCCTTCATTCTCTGATAGAAGCTAAGGGGAGCAGAGTACTTTACTTTAAAGTTGTATCCTCCAGAATTCTGACCTAGGTTGCCTACAATTTCACTCATTTCAAGTGCGTTGGCCATAAATCTGCGATCTGCTAGACTTCGCCTCTTGTCCTCTAGTTCGTCCTCGTCGAATTCTTCTTCTGGTTTAGTAACTGGTTTAAGACTGCCTGTCAGCTCCTCGTATGAGATGTCCCATATGTTTCTCTGCTCAATTTTGATCACAAATTGACCTCCCTCCAAGGTTAAAGAGGTCTCGACTCCCTCGAATTCTTCATCAGTAATGTCTGATATTATTCCCAAACTCATCATCTTGGCAATGCATAGTTTCTTCATGTTAGCATAGATCTCCCCTCCTCTTGGGTATAGTGAAGCGACCGCCAGTATGTTGGTCAGCTTAGGTACGTCCGCTTTCAGCTTAAGGTGGTCTTCCTCATCTTCAGTGAATATTGCCCCAATTGCTTGATGATTAGGGAGCAGGTTTTCTTGTACATTTGGAGCCATGTTGCCAAACTTCAGAATCTGGCTATCGATCAAAGCTTGTACCTTCAGCTTAAGGATATAACAGTTATCGACATTATATCCCTTTTCGCCCATATGGTAGACACAAGTCTGGCTCTCGTCAAAACCTAGATACTTGACAGGATTCACCCTAGGTGGTTCCATTGCCACCAAGTGTTGTTCTAGCAGCATTGGGAGCAGCTTAGATAAAGGCCTTGGGAGTTGAGAGAACTGTCTTTGGGGTTGTCTCCTTTTAGATTCTTGTCCCTTTGGCGCCGACCATGACGATCCTCCCTTGGTCTGGTTAGAACTGCTAAACGCCTTGGGTTTATGGGGATCCAGTATGAATGTTATGTCAAGCCCAGTCTCTTTCTCCTTTTTCAGAGGATAATGTTTTTTGATAGAAGTTTCATGAGGCTTCCTCTTTCTTAAGGCACATTCTAGCCTTTCAGCCATCTTTATCAGCTGTGTAAAGGTTCGGCATCCAGAGGTGTTTAATCTGTCGAAATATTTGTAGGGGAGTGCTTTCAGAAATAGATCAATCAGCTCGTCTTCTGGGATTGACGGCTTTACTTGGGTTGCCAAAGCTCGCCATCTCTGAGCGTATGTTCTAATCAACTTGCCCCTTGTCTTTGAGGTTCGTAGAAGGTCTTCTCTCATCAGGGCTGTAGTTGTGTTGAACCTATACTGCCTGAGGAAGTCCTCTGCAAGATCTTCCCACCCGTCATAATCATCCAGGTCCAATTCAATGAACCATACCAGAGCGACGCCAGCCAGACTCTCTTGGAACGTATTCATCAGTAGTGAAACATAATCTAAATATTGTGCCATCTTGCACAAGTAATATTTGAGGTGAGCGCGTGGACAGCCTGTCCCATTATACTTCCTCATGAAATCCAGTTCTTTATAGTCAGGAGGAGTCTCCACTTTGGCGAAAGGAGATATCTTGTCGAAACGGGTCAACTCATAACCATGGCTGCTTAAACATTCCTCGATCCTGGCTAATCTCTTAGCTTCCACCTCGATTTTTATGGTCTGCTTCCCCTTTTCCTCTTTCTCAAGGTTGACAACAACAACAGGGGGTGCTTTTTGTTGTGACTGGATGTTTGGCATACAGACATCTTCCTCTATATGTTGGGTATCTCCTGTTGTTTCTTTATCAGCCATATCGAGTGTGAATGGCGGACTCGAGTTGTTCTGGTTAGGAACTACTATTTGTATGGCTTGGAGGCTTCCAGCATCGCCTGAATATCATCCATCATTGTTGCCATTGAAGTATTTGATATTTCCCTATCAAAGGAAAGAAGGTTCATGTCTGAATGGCATATAAAATGGACCATTGGAGTTTATACAATTTACCCTTCACATTCGTCTTTTGGGTCTTGGCATTTTCCTTTCATTTGGATTCTTTTGCCATGACCTATCAACATCTTTCATGGAAGAATATGCATATAAATGATGCATGTATGATATGCATGATGCAAGTGATCTAAGATGATTCGTGTTTGCAACGAAAAAAATGGATTCGTGCCTTTCACTCTATTCGCAGAAAGCATCTCTCTATCAAGTATGTCAATCTGTAAATTTTGAATTCTTTTTTTTAATGCTCTTTTCAAAGAAACTTCTAATTGATAAGGAATTTTTTCAAGTTTTCTCGAGAATTTTGTTCACAAATTGAGCCATTATGACGCTCTCGAAATCAATACCTAAATGCATGTATGAGCTGATATGAAAATGGGTACTCCCTGTTCTGTCATTTGAAGTCGTTGCTTCTTGGGTGTCTTGACTTTGTTCATCACCTGAGAAGAAAAAGATAGGAAATATTATTCCCACATTTGATTGAAACTTATTTAGGAACAATACGTCCTTTTCTACCAAGAGGGATGGCTCGGCATTGTTCTTCTTAGAAGCATTGTTGCTATGGATTTCATTCTATTACGTTCCATGAGTGATAATAACTATTGTTTCAAGGACTTGCCCCACGTATCACTATGGCAAATATGATGTCTTTAGCGTCGGCATGCTTTCTAGATAGGGGAATGATTTGCCCCCCCAGCAACTGAGTATTCCACCTTGAGTTAGCTAATTTAGCCATATGAAGCTCCATTGTATCACGCTAATGCCTTCCCTGTTGGTTGAGTCAATCACTTCCATGTCAGGTGATTTTGGTGTTTGATATTCTTCAATCTTTTCTGACACATGTCTTAAACTAACATTCTCTGTATATGAAAGAGAAATATCTCAGTCATTTGTATGAAATGGAATCAGAATAAGGGACAATTTACTCCCTTTTGTGACATCAGAGGATAAAACTTCATCGTAATTATCTGAAGGTCTCGGCATTTGATGTTGCACGATGTTCGACACTATTTGAGTTCTGTCACTCTCCTTCTGAGGTTGGGTGATCTTTTGCCACTTTCGCTCTATTGATGTATTTCAATCTGTTTAGAGAGAAAGAAAAATATTTGACATTTGATTATGAAAATCAATTACTAAAACAAGTACTCCCTCTTGATTCAAAGATGGGCAACGATCATCTCTTCGTGGTCTTTTCGATTTTTCATGACTGCATGACTCTCATCAAGCACCCTACTACTCGAAATCCACAAGTGTAGATTTATCTCTATTTGTGCACATTTACACCTTGAAGTGTTGCTTCGCAAATAAGCATTCAGTTTTCTTCATCCCTACATATAGAAAAGGAGATTCATTTCATATCTTGAGAGGATTGAAATGAGGAACGATATACACCCTTTTATGGTTGAGTGATCATCAATCTCATGATGAGAAAAACGAGTATTTGTACTCTTTGAGACGCGCTTCAATTGGCAATCGTGCCATGTCACATTGGCCTCCAGTTTTGATGGTCCAAATGGAGTCTTTTTTTTTAAAGAGACAAATGTCGACCTCACACAATCCTTTTATTTCACCTACATGACATGAGGAATGAATACGTCAATTGTTGCACCAAAAGCTCTAATTGAAACGATCACAGATTTACTATCCCCAGAGTATATTTCCTTATCTCCCATCATTTTGAGCATGAGGGATGAAGGAATGTTCCTTAACGATCCCCACTCATTTTTTATAATCACCTGCAAGTGTGATAACCATGTCATCTTATAAACAAATCAATTTAATTTGGAACGAATACACCCTTTTCGACTTAGAGAGGTCGATCCAAATCAGGTTGCCCCTTTTTCATGTCGTCTTGTTCTGGGCTTATCATAGTCGATTCATCTTATTTTGGAAACCCAATGGGCGGCGCCTGATGAAGGCACATGTCCTTTCATGTTACAGGGAAAACAAGTCTCGCATCATTGGCCTTCAGCCATTTTGACCTGTTGGCAAAAGAAATAACCAAGCAAGTCAAGTATAACACTCGAAGTTTTTATTGGAACGATTACAGTTTTACCATCGTTCGATCACATCTCGCATACGATTAGATGAAGGAATCTTCAATAAATGTCCGTCATGTATAACCTGTCAGAAAGGAGACACACTTAGCATTTTACATAGCAAAGACATCTCTTAATGAGGTCGCATCTTATAATGAAAGCAAGACGACAATACATATCCCATAATCCCTATTTACGAGCTTCTGATGTTAGCCAAGATTTCAAAATAAGTAGAGACTGTCGCGACCCGTCCGAAAAGCGGACGCGGCTAATGGATTACCGATCGCGGGTCTTGGATCGGCGCGAGCCCTCCCAGGCCCATACCAAATCGCGGCGGGAGTATTTTTCAAATGATTCGACGATAAGAGTCGATCGCTTTCGACCTTCAGTGTGGTCGTGGTGGCATGTGCAAATTGTGCATGCATTTGGAGTCGCCACCGGTCTTTCTGGGAGGGTAGACCAGAAACCTTGCTGACCGATTGGGAGAGGTCGATCAGTTCTGCGGAACCAGAGATTTTGGGTTCGGGGACTTGGTTACGTCGGTGTCATTACCAACGCCCTTTCGGTACCTAACGCGAGTGATTTTCCTGACTAAGAGTTCATGCATGAGTAATTTTAGGTGAGGTAGGCTTGATTCAGGGTTTCATGCAGATTGGAATACTATTCCTATCAATCACAATCAATTTTAATGAAAGCGCAATCAAATATGTAAATAAATCACATCAATGCACATCAATTCCAGTCAATGGCTTCCTAACATAGTCATAAGGGCTTAGGGAAGATGTGATTTAGGACCGGGGTAAAATGAGGGGATTTGGAGGCGATTTAGCCCGAAGGGCAAAATCGTCAATTTTTGGAAGATTTGGATACCGAATTACCCAAAATATTCCATAGCCAGCTGTTTGTGGCCATTTCCCATTTTTGAGAATTTTTTTGGAATTTCTTGATTTTCTTTAATTTTTGGAAGACGGTTCGCCCGAAGGGCGAAATCATCATTTTAAGAAGGATCGGGTTCAAAACACCCGGGATGAGCCTTGGCCAGTTGATTGTGGCCATTTCCTATTTTTTTGGTATTTTCCTGGAATTGTTTGGAATTTTTTTTTGGAAGACGGTTTGCCAAAAGGGCAAAACCGTCATTTCGGAAAAGATCGGGGGTCGAAAGACCCGGAACAGGTCATGGCCAGTTGAATGTGATCATTTCCTATTTTCTGGAATTTTTTAGAATTTTTCTGAATTTTTCCCAAATTTTTGAGTTTTTTATGATTTTCCATTTTTTATTGAATTTTTGAATTTTTTTTATTATTTTTTTATTATTTTCTGAATTTTTTTAATATTTAAAATTATTATCCGGGCCGGGTTGGACCCGGCCCACGACCCGGACCCGCGACCCAGGCCCTGCCCGCCTCCCCCACGGCCAAAAGGACACCGTTTCACAAATTTTGAATAGACGCCTAAGATTGCGCCACGTGGCACGTTTGTAACCGTCGGATCAATTTCTGTTTTCTATTATTAAACCGCGCTGACGTGGCCACCATGTGGGCGCCACGTCGGTGCCACGTCGGCGTTGACCGGTCAACATGCGTTGACCGGTCAACCCTTGGCCGTAGAAGACGACCGGCGCCGGCGTTCCCTCGCCGGCGCCTCGTCGGAGGGCCATAACTTGGTCCTCCGACGTCCAAAAAACTTGAAATCGACGGCATTGGACTCCTTTCGTCGAGATCTACAACATATCCAAAGAACAACGTAGCAGAATTACATGAACGACAACTCAACCTTTGGATTTTCCGGCGAAAAATTCCAACTCCGGCGGGCACTATTTTGGTATGGTAAACCATTCTATTTGCGATTTATAGGCACGACCGACATCTATGAAGGTTCAGGAACCTTACCTGAGGTCCACGAGATCCGAGTAGCCAGCGGCCGGCGGTCCCTAGCTCCGGGCTCCGACGAGATCGGCGATGGGTTCGGTTTGGCCATTTACGATTCGATTCATGCAATAAAATGGTATAGCCAGGCTTAGGGATGATTCTAAATGCGACATTGAACATGAAAAACACGAAGTACAGCTGACCACAGTTCACAATTCGGATCGACCAAATCGGCTCATTTTAGGACATTCATCGAACATGTGGCGTGCACCTTCAGAAAATTGAGGAAATGATTTCGCCGAAGCTCGAAGAGGGATCACGAGCTAAAATGACTATTCATTATTTCTATATGCATCGTCAGGAGGATAGGGTACTATCGGTTTCGGTCCGACTCGATTGAAATCGAGCCGAACCGAGGAGCCCTGTTCAACAGCACAAAAACAGGGCAAAAACAGGGGGGGATACTGACCTGGTTTTTCGGCAGCGGCGACGGCGGTTGGAGCTCCGGCGGCGACTGGTGTGACGTCCTGGAGTTCGAGGATGGTCCTCCTTACCCCGCCTCTCGCTCGAACTCCCCCCGGCCAAGCTCTCTCCCCCCCGGCCGAACCAAAACACCCCCCTCAGAATCCTCTTTTCTTCCTTTTTTTTTTCCGCGGCCGACCGGCCTTCGTGCGCATCCACCACCGAAGATTCTCCCACGACGACCTTGCTTTTTGTCCCACACATCCAACGTTTCTTTTCCTTAAAGAAGTACCGCTGCCGGACCATGCCCCTGCTTTTCCTCTTCCTTTTGCCTGTCGCGAGCCAGGGTCTGCAAATGAGTTGCAGACCCGGTCGGACCGAGTCGGGTCGGGTCTGACCCGACCTCCCCGGTTCGACCCAATCGCCCAAATTGGGCCCCAATTTGACCCATTTTCATGAAATTGATGGCAAAATCGGACTCCTTGGCATGTTTTCTATCAAATATGGGTATTTTCGTGAATCGATTGATTGAAATTTAGTGAAAACCCCAAATTATCCCTAGGATCCGAAAATGATTATCGCCAAATTGAGGGCCCAAACGATCGAATTAGTCCAAATTAAGGCCACCAAAGGATTCAGCATGATGAAAACTATAGGGTAGGGATTTTTAATTTGAATGGGTATGCCCACATGAAATTTAATTTCAAAAATTGAGAAACCGGGGACTAAATTGAAAGATTTTTATGCAATTAAGCCCTTTTGGTTAAAATTGATCAAATTGGAGGGCCAACTGACCTAATTGCACTTCAAGACTTTAGAATCCGATGTCATAGCTTATAAAAAGAGGAAATTGAAAATTAAAAGACTCGAAAAGGAATTTTTGGGCTCGGTTCGGGTTTATGTTTGTTAAGGAACATAGTGACCCAAGCCGAATTTTTGAGATTTAAAGTACACACTTGAAGAGGACATTACAAAAAAATTATTGAATATTTTTGTGTATTTTTCTGACCACGAATGGTATTTTTCTGATTTTTTGGGTATTTTTAATAATTAAATAAATTCAAAAAATATTAAAAAATACCAAAAAATATTTTTTTTATTCAAAATTGGTTCCTAAGGCTAAGCCAAGGCTTCCAAAGTTGATTTTGTGATTTTATGACCTTTTCTGATATTTTTAATTAATTTTAAAAAATAAAAATCGCAATGACCAATGGTCAAAAATCAGGTGTCAACAGAGACATCATTAAAAGATCGATCCACTGTCATCAATCGAACGCCCATTTATTTTCAAACGTTTAATACGCAAATGGGAGCATTAATCCTGAAAGATTGCGTTGTGACATTTTTCTTGTAAAAATCATGTGATCCTTGTTTTAAGTAATCACTACACAAAATGTGATTGCAAACATGGCTTTAACTTTATACCCCAAAATCTTAAAATGGAAGAATTTTAGACATAGAAAATGTCATCTTAATCCATGATTGAAAATTTGGATGAACCATCTATTCCATAGGGACGACTTAGAAGTGTTCCAACTTTGTATCTAAAATTCATTGTCAAAAATTTCATTTGTAAACTCAAACACCCAGGGCATTCGGTTGATTTCCATGAATTTCCTATCATGAAATTTCACTAGGAAATGAACAAGTAGATGGAGCAATCATACTTACAGTGATCCGCGATTTTTTTTATTTGATTTTTTTTTTTTTTAGGTATACCAACCTCCCATAGACATGCGCATGAGATAAGTGTGGGTATACTCTAAAAATCGAAAATCGGGTGAGGAACCTACGGCTCAGGCTCCCACGATCCAAATGAGGCAGACTCCTCCCCAAGAGTACCCACTCAAGAGGGCTAGATATCGCCAATTTGGATTGTGAGCGGGAACACGAAAGTCTCAAGTGCCATCAAACACGAGATCCTTTCACATCATTTCCCTATCTAAGGTAACCTAGATATGGTCGCAGTCGGGGTTTGACCGCCAGTGTGTGCGATGTGTCGTGATCATCACAATGCAAGGTCATGCACAACAGTTTATATCAAAGCACCGCTTCAGTATGTGCGTAAGATAAACATACATTCCCATCTCCCATCTGTAGGAAAAATGTCAACAATCACTCCACCCTTTATTTCTCCAATCTGCAAAAACATCTAACACAATGGTTAGTGTACGTACCTCACCTTCAAGAGTATCTGCAGAAAATAAGGTCAAATAAACCAAACAGCTTTTTAATCGGCTCAAGTCCTCTGGAATTCGTAACCAGAGATTCTAGTTTAGAATAGTCCCAGTGGAGTCGCCAATCTGTCCCGACCCGTCTCGAGGCGTAGTGCTGTCGAGGGAGCTAATGGGCCGCCCAATCGCTGCCTGATCGGACGCAACACTCTCTCAAGGTCCATTACCCAAATCGCAACGGCTGGATATGCGTGGTCGACCTTCGGTGTGGTCCAGTGACATGTGATACGTGTACATACCAAGGAGTCGCCACCAATCGTTTCTTGGAGGGTACGATCATAAACCCTATCGAATAGTTGGGAGATGTCTATTCGATTCTGCGGAAACCAGAGAAATGGGTTCGGGGACTTAGTTACGCCAACTACTAGAGTTGACGCCCTTTCGGTACCTAAGCTGAATGGTTTTATCTGATCCTAAGATTTCATACAGACGAGTGGGGTACAAATCCTAAATCTAGGAGTTCATGCAGATGGGAATAACTGCCCTATCAATCACAATCAGTAAAAGTAAATGCACAAATCAAGGATCCAGAGTATGCGGATAAAGCACATGAAATCAGCAAGCATCCCTAATGAGGCCCTATTAGCCTAGAGAAGTATCAATCAAGGTTTAGGGGTGATTTGACATGATTCGCCCATGAGGGGCAGAATCGTAATTTTGAGAGATTTAGGGACAATTTACCTCAGAAGGGAAAAATCATCTTTTCAGATGAAATCTATTGTCAAAGGATGGTGGAAAAGGAATTGGCGATCAAATCCTTCCATTTCTTATTTTTCGAGAATTTTCAGGATTTTTCTGGAATTTACAAGTGATTTCACCCTTAGAGGGGTAAAGTTGTCATTTGGACAAAGACGAGAACTGAAAATCTCAAATATTAGGGTTGGTCACCCACCTGACCCAAACCCTAACTTCAAGCAATTTTCGAGACTCGATTGGAACAAGAATGACGATTTTCCCATTGAGGGGTGTCGCGACCCGTCCGAAAGCGGACGCGGCTAATGGATTACCGATCGCAGGTCTTGGATCGGCGCGGGCCCTCCCAGGCCCATACCAAATCGCGGCGGGAGTATTATAGAAGGATTCGACGATAAGAGTCGATCGCTTTCGACCTTCAGTGTGGTCGTGGTGGCATGTGCAACTTGTGCATGCATTTGGAGTCGCCACCGGTCTTTATTGGAGGGTAGACCGGAAACCTTACTGACCAATTGGGAGAGGTCGATCAGTTCTGCGGAACCAGAGATTTTTGGGTTCGGGGACTTGGTTACGTCGGTGTCATTACCAACGCCCTTTCGGTACCTAACGCGAGTGATTTTCCTAGCTAGGAGTTCATGCGGGCTCAAGTTTGGGTGAGGTAGGTATGATTCAGGGTTTTCATGCAGATTGGACGACTATTCCTATCAATCACAATCAATTTAACTGAAAACGCAATCAAGTACATAAATAAACCACTTCAATGCGCATCAATTCAGATCAATGACTTCCTAATGTAACCATAAAGGCTTAGAGAAGATGTGATTTCGGACCAGGGAAAAATGGGAAGATTTGGAGACGATTGGCCCGAAGGGTAAAATCGTCCTTTTTGGAAGGTTTGGATACCAAATTACCCAAAATACTCCATGGCCACTTGATTGTGACCATTTCCCATTTTTGAGAATTTTTTGGAATTTCTTGATTTTCCTTTAATTTTTGGAAGACGATTCGCCCAAAGGGCGAAATCGTCATTTTAAGAAGGTTCGGGGTTCAAAACACCCGGAATGAGTCTTGGCCAGTTGTTTGTGATCATTTTCTATTTTTTTGGGATTTTCCTGAATTTTTTTAGAATTCTTTTTGAAGACGGTTTGCCGGAAGGGCAAAACCGTCATTTCGGAAAAGACCGAGGTCCGAAAGACCCAAAACAGGTCATGACCAGTTGAATGTGGCCATTTCCTATTTTCTAGAATTTTTTAGAATTTTTCTGAATTTTCCGAATTTTTTTGAATTTTTTATGATTTTCTGTTTTTTTTATTGATTTTTGAATTTATTATTATTATTATTATTATTATTATTATTATTTAAAAAAATTAATTATAATAAAAATAGTCCGGACCGGGTCGGGTGACCCGGCCCACGATCCAAACCCGCAACCCAAACCCGGCCCGCCTCTTCTAGGACCAAAACGGCGCCGTTTACCTTATTAAGAACGGACGCCCCAGATCGAGACACGTGGCAACACCTCGACCGTCGGATTTTTTTTATTTATATATATATATTTTTTTAGGGCGCGGCCCCACCACTGACGTGGCTGCCCACGTGGCATGCCACGTCAGCGTTGACCGGTCAACTGGGGCGTGGCTCACCGGGGAAGACGACCGGCGCCGGCGCTAAGTCGCCGGCGCCTCGTCGGAGGGCCATAACTTGGTCCCCCGACGTCCAAAAAACTTGAAATCAACGGCATTGGACTCCTTTCTTCGAGATCTACAACATATCCAAAGAATAACGCAGCAGAATCACATGAAAGACAACTCAACTTTTAGATTTTCCGGCGAAAATTTCCAACTCCGGCGGGCGCTATTTTGGTACGGTAAACCCTTCTACTTGCGATTTATGGATACGACCGACATCTATGAAGGTTCAGAAGCCTTACCTGAGGTCCATGAGCTTCAAATGATTAGCGTCCGGCAGTCCCTAGCTCCGAGCTCCGGCGAGGTCGGCGATGGGTTCGGTTTAGCCATTTACGGCTCAATTCATGCAACAAAATGGTATAGCCAGGCGTAAGGAACACTCTTAAACTTATTTGAAGTGAAAACTCGAGCGAAGGAATGGACAACGATACAAACCGAGCTCGGAGACCAAGAGAGCTCCGGCGGCAATTCGTCGAACATGTGGCGTGTATGTACAGAAAGTTGCTAAAATGACTTCGTCGACGCAAGACGGGGGATACCGAGCCGAACCAATTATTGAATCATCTTCGACACATCGCCAGGATAAACGGGTACTATCGAGTTTGGTCCGACTCGATCAGAATCAAGTCGGACGGACACGCTCTGCCCGCCGGAGCAAAACAGGGCAAAAACAGAGTATGAGGACTGACCTGGTTCGCCGGGGCTATGACGGTGGCTTGTCGATGTGGCGGCGGTTCGACTCCGTTCCCCTGCTCCTTCATCTATCCACTTCACTCTCTATCGCCACTCTCTCATCTCTCAATTTCCCCCATCCCTCTCTCGGCCGAATCGTTCTCTCCCGCCCCCATCTCCCCTTTTTTTTTTCTTCTTTTTTCCTATGGCCGACCGCCTTTCGTTCGTGGAACATCCACAATCGACCGACGCTCTACCACGACGATTTCTTTTTGCCAAACAACGCCGCGGCGGGCCTCCCCCAACTTCCCCTGTTTCCTGCTCTGTCGGCGCGGTGGGTCTGCAAGTGCAGACCCGGTCGGACCGGGTCGGGTCGGGTATGACCCGACCGGCCCGGTTCGACCAATTTTGCCCAATTAGGTCCCAAATCGACCCTTTTTCATGAAATTGAAGGCAAAATCGGACTCCTTGACATGTTTTCTATCAAATATGGGTATTTTTGTGAATCAATTGATTGAAATTTAGTGAAAACCCCAAATTGCCCTTAGGATCCGAAATTGATTTTTGCTTAATTGAAGGTCCAAACAAACCCATTTGTCAAAATTGACGCCACCAACGGATTCCTCATGATGAAAACTATTGGGTAGAGGTGTTTAATTTTGGTGGGTATGCCTGTATGAAATTTAATTTCAACATTTGAGAAACCGGGGACTAAGTTAAAAGATTTTTATGCAATTAAGCCCTTTTGGTTAAAATTGATCAAATTGGAGGGCAAATTGACCTAATTGCACTTCGAGACTTTAGAATCCAATGTCATAGCTTATAGAAAACAAGAATTGAAAATTAAAATACTCGAAAAGGATTTTTCATGCCCGATTCGGGTTTATGTTTGTGAAGGAACATAGTGACCCAAGCCAAATTTTCAAGATTTAAAGTGACAAACTTGAAGAGAAAATTAAAACAAAATTATTGAATATTTTTGTGTATTTTTCTGACCACGAATGGTATTTTTCTGATTTTTTGGGTATTTTTATAATTAAATAAATTCGAAAAATATTATAAAATACCAAAAAATATTTTTTGTTCAAAATTGGTCCCCGAGGCTAGGCCAAGGCTTCCAAAGTTGATTTTGTGATTTTATGACCTTTTTTGATATTTTTAATTGATTTTTAAAAAAATAAAAAAAATAAAAATAAAAATAAAAAAATAAAAAATAAAAAATAAAAATCGCAATAACAGATGGTCAAAAAATCAGGTGTCAACAGCTGCCCCTCTTTGAGAGTGAGCTCGTAGAGGTTGCTTTCAAAGACAAGATGGCACCTGATGCTTAAACGACTCAACAGGGAAAATGAAAGAAGAAATGCTATGACATCGGATCCTTAAGGCTCTTGATAAAAGCTCAAATTAATCCCCGGTTTACTCTAATAATTTGAACATGGGCCGGAGTGAGAGAGGCTTACCTGAAGCTCACCTGTCGGATGCCGCTGGCTGCGATAACTTTCAAGAAGATACCTAGGACTCGTCATTGAGAATATCCTAGGGAAATTAAGCTCTGACCTGTATGGTAGGTCATACCATTAATGGGTTCCTAACTGACAGGAACCTGAGAAGGGCGCATCCCACACTTTGGGATTTTGCAAAGGATTTTGATCCGTATGGTGGATTAGACCATAAGCGGTTCGCCTACAATAAGGCTTACCTAGGAAAAGAACTTCTTCAACATTTGGAATTAGTCAAAGTTTTGATCCATATGGGGGATCGGACCATTGGGTTGATCCTTATGGCGGTATCTACCTTCGAGTTGACCCTTCAGGCGGTATCTACCTTGGTTTGACCCTTCAGGCGGTATCTACCTTGATTTGACCCTTCAGGTGGTGTCTGCCATTGAGTTGACCCTTCAGGCGGTTTCTACCATTGGTTGACCCTTCAGGCGGTTTCTACCATTGGTTGACCCTTCAGGCGGTTTCTACCATTGGTTGACCCTTCAGGCGGTATCTACCTTTGTTTTGCTTTGAAAAGGGGTCTCATGACGAGGGTTCTCCACGTCCGTTGAGGCAGTTTGTTGACTTCTTTTGAAAAAGGGTTCTATCCTCGCACCTTTTTTTTTTTAAAGATCCCGAAATTTGCCGGGAATTCAGTTTTGAAGCAGAGAAAGATTTTATTTTGACAAAGCTTCATTTGATTCTGTTGAGACGACATTCTGGGAGCTGGGTTCTCCAGGTATCCTGCAGAAAGCTCAAACCTGAAAGATTTTTCTTCACCCAGAAAACGTTAGTAATCTTTGGGAAGACAACGGCTGTCCATTCGACAAAAACCGTATGACTTAAGTTTTAATCGTGAAATGTGCATTTTGATGCTGGAGGTTATCCAAAGCCTTCTTGCAACATGCAAATGTGATCACAAATCCCTTGCACGGAAAATCTGGACCAACAGTTTGAAAATTCCAAAAAGAGTTTGTTCAAAACACCAACTGGAATATTTCTCGACAATGAGGTCTTCTCACCTATTTTGAGATAGTGGTTTTTATAGGGGATGCACTCAATTCCCTACTAACCTGTGCCTAGGTTTTAGGCTCATTCGCAGCGCATACATTTTGATCGGTCGGGAGGTCTTCCACGGGACCGTAATGTTGGGCTTGGATATTGGTTTTCAAGGGGGACTCACTTTTGAGTCAAGGTCATTGAATGAAAGTTTTCACCATCTGCTTCGGGTTTACAAGTCAAGAACCCTGCAAAATGAGAAAGAAATAGTCTTGCTCGTACTTCTTCGATCTAAGCTATATGTTAACCCAAGTGTCTTAGTCAGAGAAGACTGTTTCAGGGTTATGATGTTGGTAGGATTGGGGACCGACAAAGGCTTGTTTTTGGCCCAGAAATCACGAAGGATTCGACATTGGTGATCATTGCAAATTTGTCACATGTCTTTTCCATTCTGCATCTTCCATTTTTGAGGTGTGCAACCGCTTTTGAGGTGTGCACAAATCCTTTAGAGAACGTCTCTTGTGGTATTAAGAGATTGACAATTCTGTCCGTGTTTTTGCACCACGGCTAACATCGTTTGGGGAGCAGTCTTCTTGATCTGACTCCTTTATGGGTTTTTCTCTCTTCCCAACTAGGCTTTATTGGGGCTCAATCAAACAGTTTTTACGAGCATCGGCCTTGCTTTTACCAGGCACTTTGCTTTTTCTTGATGCTGGGGATTTTTTGTTGAAATCCCGCCTTTTCTTTTCCTTTGGAACTACGATGTTCAGAAAATTGTGCTAGATATACAACTTGAATCATAGCACACTTAAACACCGATATGAGATTTTTCTATAAATCCCATCTCTTGATTTCTTCCGTTCTTGGAGTGATACAGTTTCTATCTTGAAACATCCCATGATCACCAACAGGGGTTTATGAAATGAATTCGCAGGCTCAACTTGGCTGTGCAAAGGATATGGTGTGTGGGATAGAGAATGATTGCTTCTCGTCATCCTATGGCACTTGGATTACCATATAAACAACACACAAAGATTAATGTTAGTCCGAGCAAGAAAATTTCTAACCATTTTCTCCTGATGCTGCTGGACTTACTTCCTTTTTGCCCCGGTGTGGGGTGGTTCTTGACAGGGTTAAGAATGAAAACCGCCGTTCAAGTGGGTTGTCAACGGTCACCTGTAGTGTTTATGATATGAAACGAACGCCTCCGTCGCCCCAATCCATGTAATCGCTGCGAATGGTCCCTACCTCCGTAGGTCCAGATTTTACTATTTGATTCGCTCCACTCATCTCTCAAGTGTATGTAGGATGTGTTCGGATTTGAGCTTGCCTCTCTTTTGAGGAAACATCCTTTTGAGAGTTTTGAACAACTTTTGATTGGAAAAATCTCTTTCGTTTTCCCAAAAATTTTACCCGTCAAGGGGATTTTATGATGCACATGCATATTTCATTTATGTTCAGACAACCTCATGTTTCAAAACATGAATGCCAATGAATTTCGATTTCTATGTCTTTTCTAGACATTAGATTCTGAAAGCTTTTCTTTTTATTTAACACCTTCAATGGATTGGGGGAAAAGGATACTTACCTGTCCCCCGTGGCCGAAAATCCCTGAAAATGCGGAAGAAACATGTTATTGTATGTTCGCGAATTTTTCAAAAAATTAGAACGATACATCTTACCCTTGGTCGTGTGCCCCTGCGAGTGCACACAGGTTGTGACAATCTGTCCTCCTTGATGGTGAGTCCCTATCAAGGATAAATAACAAGTGTTAACTCATATTCCCAAATTGAAGACAAATTGGGACGATACAACTTTACTCTTGGTTCTCATCCCGTTCTGACGCCGCGTATTGATATGAACCACGTCTATCAAATCCGCTTATCCATGCTTGGAATATTTGCAATATCAATGGTTCGGCTGCCCCCAGTTGGGCAACGTCTGTTTTGTTATTTGAACAGATGGCTCCTTGAGTGATTTATCCGCGTTTATCACCAAATAGGTGGCTTCGCGGCCAAACGTATTTCGTGTTGAAGGGGTAGATCCCATTATGCTCAGCGGGTGATAATTATGGTTCATGGAACTTGCTCCACGGATTAAGTGGTTAATCCACGGCCTTCGGCTTGAAGATGCTCAAAGGGTGATGTTGACACTCACGCGCAATTAGT
The DNA here is from genome assembly GCA_021437785.1 of Rhodomyrtus psidioides. Lineage (NCBI taxonomy): Eukaryota > Viridiplantae > Streptophyta > Magnoliopsida > Myrtales > Myrtaceae > Rhodomyrtus > Rhodomyrtus psidioides. The sequence continues at coordinate 1,205,013 of JAILYB010000015.1, read as the reverse complement.
TCTAGATATTAATGAAAGATGTTCCCGTGGGAACCTTACAGTGCGATCAACAACATATGCAATAGGAGTATTCAACCCCTTTTCTCGAAGCATTTTTCATCGAGTAGCCATGCCTTGCATCAGACGTTTGATCACCGGCCTCGCGTCATCACTGCGATGGTCCTCCGGCTCCAAATTGATCGAGCCAAAGATTGAACTCATCGCCAAGGAAATTGCTCGGGTCTTTGAGCCATTGATGTTCAAGTTGGGTATCAACGATTGTTGGAGGCAGATTTCTTTCATTGCCTTCGTTGTGAGGGATTGGAGTTTTTGAGCTGGAACCTTCATCATTGCCCTGTTGGGGTTGAGACATACATTCCTGAAGAGTATTGATCCAAGTGTCCAGCTCCTCATCAAGGAAATCACCTGTTCTTTCTAGCCCTTGGTGCCCAGATTGGGTGTCGTCGACTGCAGGCGATGGATTCCTCTCTTTGCTCTCGCCGTGAGCAATTTGACCCCTCAAATTGGAACTTCCTCCAATGACCGGCAGGTTTATATGTGCACTCTCTACCAATGCCAGATCCGCTTCAGGGACAGCATTAATGACCGAATCGCGCTCAAACTGAGGAATCCCTATGTGCTGGAACTGTGGTATATACTCTTGAGGAGTATTGAGATAGCTCGGTGGAGCATTCTGATTTGGGTTAGAGGAGTCGCTGACACGACTGCTGGTCCCGTCATTGCTGAAATGCGGTTGGGTGCTCTCGGCCCTCCAATCGTCGTGGTTGTAACTCTGCCCGGCACTTGAGCTCCAACTGGCTTTATGATGGTTTAACGCTATCCTTCCATCCCTTAGCAATCTCCTATAGTACTTGAGGTGAGACTCGACGTTAATTCTAGAGAGCCCCGGCACATTCATAATCTCGAGTATGCGTAGTGGGCTAGCCGAATCAACTCCCAGCTCTCGAATTGCATCAACAAATTTGGTGTGAAGTTCATAGGTCCAGTAAAACCTTGTTCTCTTATCACCCAAAATATCGTCAATACTTCGGTAGCTATTCTCTACGGGATCTAGTCGTTTCAAAAGTTGTCCAGGGAGGGACTCACCGACTTTGGATTGGCTGGCTGCGACAGCGAGTTCGTCATTGAGAGAATTCCCCCTGTGATGATTCATATCCCATTTCTCAGAGGATGTTGGTGTTGATCCTATGGTGTTGACTTGCTCATGCAGATCTCCGGCGGTATCTGGTTGTGTCAGAAAATGTTGTGGAGAATACGGTAACAGCTGAGCGTTATTCGTCAACAGGGATGGTTCATCGAGGAACACCTCGCCGAGGACAACAGGATTACCACAATTAAGGCAGGTGGCCTTGGTCAGAGCTTCCTTATATCTCGCACTTTCAGCTTGAAGCTTCTCATTTTCCTCCTTCAGGACCAGTAACTCATGGTCTGCGTATTGCTGTTTCACCCGGGTTCGTTTGTTGGCGAACCAAAACTTGACCTTCGAAAGCTCCAATCCTATCTTTCGGCTCAACTCCATTTTCTGTTGTCTGCTTGGAGTGGGGCATTCATTGAAGAAAGCCTCGAGCTCTCGGATTTGGCCTGGAGTGTGGCGTTGTAGTTGCTTCCTTTTCCGACTCTGGTCATCATTGTATACTCCTTCTTCGTAGCTGAAACCTACAATTTCATCGCTGGAGGAGTCAGTCTCTATGGCCTTCGGGCAGGATTCAGCTCCAGGATCTTCAAAGTCTCCCAGCAGTTCGTGCTCAGAAATGTCCAGGTCGGGTGTTTCTAGCAGATGGGAATAACTTTTAAACATGATGGATCGGGGTATCTCGGGCTGATCTAGTTCACTCAGCTTTCTCAATTCGCTCTTACGTGTTTGCTCACTCTAGAAATTTTCTCAAGTGATTGTGCGTGTCCTGGAACCGTCCTTCAGGCTGCATATGAAGACCAGCAAGCAAGCGCTCCTCCCGAGATCCTGCAATTACTCATCGTCTGTATTCCCCTTTCTTTTTCCTCGTGATAGGATCACAAACTCACTTGCATTGATTCGATTTCATCGAGTAATGCGCTCGTCCCCTAGTCCAGTCTTCAAAGTGGTGGGTCTACAATCTTTCGGCGCCTTTTATGATTTGCTAGGCCCGAGAACGTGGGGAGCAGCGATGGACCCGCAATTAATGACTCCGTTTAATTCATTTAGCTCCATGGGAATTAACGCTATGATCTTCTCTCAACCCCTTTTCATCGTTCAAACGAAAGTGGCATTTTCCCTGTGCATGCTGTTACTCTTCATTTCAGCATCCCGGGCGCTTGGTGAGGAATGAGTTCGTGGCCACTCAAAATTTTAAAGACCGTCTCTGGTTTCAGACTTAATCTAACAAGGGATCATCACAACTGAGCATGACGATGTTCGTCGATAGCGTTGGTTTAACTATAGTCATTAAAGAAAAATGTTCCCGTAGGAACTTTACAACGATAAAATGAGTTATCTACTCGTGAACATGTTCTTCTTTCTATGGGTGTTCGTAGTGACCGACCCATCGTGCCCCGAGTCAGGTGCTAGATCATGGTTGTCCAAGCATGCCAGCTTCCCACTGATTGAACAAGGCATCGAGCCCCTCATCGAAGAAATCGTCTGTCGTGGGTTGACCAGCGGCAGGCAGAGCACCAGCCGACTGCTGCTCGAATGGAGGAGTTTGCACTCGCTGTACTTGTGACACGCGCTCTTGAGAAATGTTGAAATGGCCCGGGAGGACATTCTGATCAGCTTTCAGTTTGCCGGTGGTCGGGTTGCTAGCTTGATTGATGCTTAGATTTGGCCGGGTATCTCTTGATGCCTGAGCATTACAATGGCGGTCGCCCCTAGCTTTTGAGCTCGAGACGGATTCCTCCCGGTTTAGCTCCGCTCGACGTTGTTTTAATAGCTTTCTGTAGGCAGCAAGGTGATTCCTGACCAGCTCCTTACTAAGCCCCGGTACATTCATGGCCTTAAATATGCGCGTCGGAGTTGCTGAGTCGATCCCCATTTGGTGAACCACGTCTAGGAATCTGGAATGCAATTCAGGGGGCCAAGCGAACCTCCTCTTATCGTGGCCCAAAATTGCATCGATGGCTTGACGACTGATTAACTCATCTCCAGCAGGACCCGACCCTATCGAAAATTGTTGTGCATGAGACTGATATGCTTTGAGCTGGTCGGCGGTAACATCCAGCTCCTTGAAACTGTAACTCCAATCAAAGCGATGCAAATCCCATCCCCCAGGAGGCATTTGTATCATCTTCGTAGGATCATCCTGCTCATGCGTGACTCCGGCAAAATCTGGTTGAGCAGGAGATGCCCCGAGGGAGTAGGGTGGTAAATGAACGTCTTCAATCATCGCGTGAGGCTTATCGGGGAATATCTTACCGAGGGCGACGAGGTTATCGCAATGAGGGCAAACGGTAATATTGAGAGCTTTTTCATACCTCATGTTTTCTGTTCGCAGCTTTTGGTTTTCTTCCTTTAAAATCTCGACCACCTGACGTTTGCGTTGAGCCTTCGATTTGGATCTTCTATTTTGAAACCAAAACTGGATCCTCGACTGATTAATCCCCAACTCCCGGCTCAATTCAATTCTCCACTTCTTTTTCATGTAATGGCTTTTACTGAAAAGGGTTTCCAGCATTTGGGTTTCCTCCTGAGAGTATTGGTGAGGACGTCTTCTTTTCCCGAGTTGAACATCGTGGATGTCGTTGTCGTCGTCGCCGTGATCTTGATTTCCGTTGCCAGAAGTGTTGGGCTCCATGGTTTTGGCGTTAGACTTGATCTTGGAATCTTCGAGATCCCTCTGTAGTTCAATTTCTGAGATTTTTGAGTCAGTCGCCTCTAGCAGCTGACAATAACCTCTTAAATATGTTGGATTGAGAAATGTTTGATTGGTTCTTGCCCACTCAGAGTTCTCCACTCTCTCATGTATGCTCACTCCCTATAAAGTTTTCTTCGAGTGACTTCGTATGTTCAGGAGACGCTCTTCAAGCATCATTAGGCAAACGTTCCCCCTCAAGACTTTGAATTTCTCGCTTAGCTTTTCAATCGTGATGGGACTGCCAAATCCTGTTAGGGCTCTCTTCGATAGTTGCGCTTACCTCCCACCTAACTCTAATAATGGTGATCCCGACAAATCTTTTACATCTTTTAATTGATGAGCCGGAAATCGCGGACCGAAACGAATCCAATGGTTCTCGTGAGGGGACCTCCTGCTTTACCCCCTAACTGGGCTCCACCAGCATTATTACTGAGACCCTTCATCATCCTCGAGTTGCTATAAAATGAGGAATTAATGTATGGAAGGTTAACGTTCTCGCATAATCAGCTTCTTCCTTCTAATCTCTCCGTCAAACTCGTCTTATTCTCAAGCCAACCCAACACAAATGGCCTCCTCTCCCGTACGCACTTTTTCAACTGATGTCTTGGCCCAGTGGGAAAAGCTTTATAACCTACTGGGTCGCGGTTACGCACACATAACCGATCATTCTGCGACCGAGGATGAAATCCGTGTCCTGCTCGAGGACCTTGATACCACTTCTCTCGAAGGTACTACACTGGGGAGGGAATATAGAATTTTCCCGACTCTCTTTGCACACTCCTTAGAGGCCTACCGTGCTGCTAATCGGGAGGTTCTCGTGGCTCGCGTCTTGCGAGCTCGTTATGAGGATCGATCTGATCATTTGGTGCTGACCAACTATCTGGCCGATAGTTACAAAAAGGCCGTCGAGTTTGCTAATGAGCGGGTCGCGACGTTGCTTCGCGAGAGGAGAAATCTGGTGGAGCAATTGGCCCTATCCCTGACCACCGGCGAGCATGACCGCCGCAATGTCCTGTTGAGGCTTCAGAGCGACTGGCAGGAAGAACGGCTCGACAAAATAACCGCGGACATAGCTCGCGGGAATGGACTGGTTCGAGACCTGGAAACAATCGCCGAAGAACATGAGGCCAAGGTCGCCGAAGTTAAGGGAGAATGCAAAAGTCTTCTCCTCAGGCTTGCCGACCATGACATGCGGAGTTGGGAGTATGAGCAGAGCATTAATAACATGGAGGGTCAGTTGGGCTCCTTCGTGTCGTTAATTAGGGCTCACTTCGGCTTTACTTTTCTACCCCGAATTGTATGACCTGCTTTTGAAAACCCTCCACTGAGCAAAATAAATGAGAACTCTTGTGTGTGTGTTTTAACTTCTGTATGGTTCATTTCTTCGAGCATCCGAACATCTTCAACTTGGGTGAGCCGAACCATAATATCAGTAAGCCGAGCAAATATGTCCTGATTTTATAACTCGCTCATGATCAGATGAGATAATAGCCTTAGACTTGTCCAGGAAAAGATTTCTCTCTATTACCTATTTTTATTTTTATTTTTCCCTGCAAATAAAAAGACAGAATCAGAAGAAATAATTTGAAAAAGAAATCAAAAACCCCTTTCAATCCTATGCTTGCCCATGATTAATAAGGACAAGAACTTTTACAAGGGTTTTAATCTTGCGCGAAAAGTTTTTATCAATATTCCTCGAAAGAAAGCATACTATTGAAAGGAATGTAATTCACAATAATCGCTTTTGATCAATTTCGAGAGGAACGAATTACTCAAAAGTGCGAGGCATAATAACGTGTTTTAAATTTAATTGAAGATACGGCATCCAAATCAAGGCCGTTTTGTTAAGAACGAGAGTAATTTGGACATCTATCTCGTCATTAAATTCAAAACAACGCCGATATTCTCGATCAATTATCGTGGATTACCAGCGACGTAAAACATGCATGGACCAATTCAAGTGTATAATTCCTTCTAGCGAAATTGGGGTTGGATTACCCTATATGACCAAAAAGGTCGTGCAAGATTTCCAATTTTAATTTCCTCTAAAGGAATTATAAACTTGACTTGGGAGTATTCGGATGATTAGAGAAAATGCCACTATCACATTCCCATGACCTGTCAAAAGAAATACAACCAAGTTCCATCTAAATGTATACACCAATAGATCCCTAATACAATCACTCTAAGGGGTGAGATAGAGAAAGCCTCGATAAAAGTAAACCCTATACAAGAGGACTAGCAATGGAAAATGAAACAAAGGAATGTGATCCTAACGTTTAAGGATGCCCCAAGTTCGATCTGTGACTTCCGGATCACTTGCCCCAACTCGTCATCTTCATTGGACGATATCTCAATAATGTCCATAGTAGGCTCCTTTGTTGCTCACTCGGTGCTTGTCATGGGATATCATCATCTTCGTCTTCTATCAAGGACGTTTGGGAAAAACACACACATCTATCCTTGAAATGGCATTTAATCTAATCACCAGAATGCAATGAATGAAATGCCTATATTTATATGAACTGTAATAGATTCGAGGTATAGAGAGTCTTACCAACCAAACTCGTCGACTTATGTGCGGTTTTAGGTGTACCAACCGCCCAAAGACATGCGCATGAGACAAGTTATGGTGAACTTCTAAAAATCAGAGGGTTTGGCACCTAAGGTTAAGGTTCCCACTTCGAGTTCTAGAAAGAGCCGATTCCATTGCACAGCTATCATTGCATTGGGACTCGATCCATAGTTCGAAGCGAGCGGAATTGAAAAGTGGATTACCCCGCGTTTTTCCTCACGGAGATTCCATTTTCAATTCCTTCTATTGTGTTCCTATAGGCGACGCCCGGGGTTTTAGGCGCGGTTGTGTGTGTCCACGTGTTGTGATCATCACAATGCAATTCATGCATAGCAGTTTATCAATCAGCACTTCAAATCATCCACACAACATACATTCCTACGCCCAACCTGCATAAGACAATGTTAATCACGGACTACACCCCTTATTTCTCCAATCTGCAAAAACATATAACACCTATCGTAAGCGGACTTACCTCACCTTTGAAAGCGTCTGCATGGTTAGAAAAATCACTCAGCGTTTTAATTACGGCCTAAGTCCACTTGAGGTCTAGAACCATAGGTTCTAGAACAAAGTCCCCAGCGGAGTCGCCAGCTGTCGCGACCCGTCCGAAAGCGGACGCGGCTAATGGATTACCGATCGCAGGTCTTGGATCGGCGCGGGCCCTCCCAGGCCCATACCAAATCGCGGCGGGAGTATTATAGAAGGATTCGACGATAAGAGTCGATCGCTTTCGACCTTCAGTGTGGTCGTGGTGGCATGTGCAACTTGTGCATGCATTTGGAGTCGCCACCGGTCTTTATTGGAGGGTAGACCGGAAACCTTACTGACCAATTGGGAGAGGTCGATCAGTTCTGCGGAACCAGAGATTTTTGGGTTCGGGGACTTGGTTACGTCGGTGTCATTACCAACGCCCTTTCGGTACCTAACGCGAGTGGTTTTCCTAGCTAGGAGTTCATGCGGGCGCAAGTTTGGGTGAGGTAGGTATGATTCAGGGTTTTCATGCAGATTGGACGACTATTCCTATCAATCACAATCAATTTAACTGAAAACGCAATCAAGTACATAAATAAACCACTTCAATGCGCATCAATTCAGATCAATGACTTCCTAATGTAACCATAAAGGCTTAGAGAAGATGTGATTTCGGACCAGGGAAAAATGGGAAGATTTGGAGACGATTGGCCCGAAGGGTAAAATCGTCCTTTTTGGAAGGTTTGGATACCAAATTACCCAAAATACTCCATGGCCACTTGATTGTGACCATTTCCCATTTTTGAGAATTTTTTGGAATTTCTTGATTTTCCTTTAATTTTTGGAAGATGATTCGCCCAAAGGGCGAAATCGTCATTTTAAGAAGGTTCGGGGTTCAAAACACCCGGAATGAGTCTTGGCCAGTTGTTTGTGATCATTTTCTATTTTTTTGGGATTTTTCTGAATTTTTTTAGAATTCTTTTTGAAGACGGTTTGCCGGAAGGGCAAAACCGTCATTTCGGAAAAGACCGAGGTCCGAAAGACCCAAAACAGGTCATGACCAGTTGAATGTGGCCATTTCCTATTTTCTAGAATTTTTTAGAATTTTTCTGAATTTTCCGAATTTTTTTGAATTTTTTATGATTTTCTGTTTTTTTTATTGATTTTTGAATTTATTATTATTATTATTATTATTATTATTATTATTTAAAAAAAATAATTATAATAAAAATAGTCCGGACCGGGTCGGGTGACCCGGCCCACGATCCAAACCCGCAACCCAAACCCGGCCCGCCTCTTCTAGGACCAAAACGGCGCCGTTTACCTTATTAAGAACGGACGCCCCAGATCGAGACACGTGGCAACACCTCGACCGTCGGATTTTTTTTATTTATATATATATATATTTTTAGGGCGCGGCCCCACCGCTGACGTGGCTGCCCACGTGGCATGCCACGTCAGCGTTGACCGGTCAACTGGGGCGTGGCTCACCGGGGAAGACGACCGGCGCCGGCGCTAAGTCGCCGGCGCCTCGTCGGAGGGCCATAACTTGGTCCCCCGACGTCCAAAAAACTTGAAATCAACGGCATTGGACTCCTTTCTTCGAGATCTACAACATATCCAAAGAATAACGCAGCAGAATCACATGAAAGACAACTCAACTTTTAGATTTTCCGGCGAAAATTTCCAACTCCGGCGGGCGCTATTTTGGTACGGTAAACCCTTCTACTTGCGATTTATGGATACGACCGACATCTATGAAGGTTCAGAAGCCTTACCTGAGGTCCATGAGCTTCAAATGATTAGCGTCCGGCAGTCCCTAGCTCCGAGCTCCGGCGAGGTCGGCGATGGGTTCGGTTTAGCCATTTACGGCTCAATTCATGCAACAAAATGGTATAGCCAGGCGTAAGGAACACTCTTAAACTTATTTGAAGTGAAAACTCGAGCGAAGGAATGGACAACGATACAAACCGAGCTCGGAGACCAAGAGAGCTCCGGCGGCAATTCGTCGAACATGTGGCGTGTATGTACAGAAAGTTGCTAAAATGACTTCGTCGACGCAAGACGGGGGATACCGAGCCGAACCAATTATTGAATCATCTTCGACACATCGCCAGGATAAACGGGTACTATCGAGTTTGGTCCGACTCGATCAGAATCAAGTCGGACGGACACGCTCTGCCCGCCGGAGCAAAACAGGGCAAAAACAGAGTATGAGGACTGACCTGGTTCGCCGGGGCTATGACGGTGGCTTGTCGATGTGGCGGCGGTTCGACTCCGTTCCCCTGCTCCTTCATCTATCCACTTCACTCTCTATCGCCACTCTCTCATCTCTCAATTTCCCCCATCCCTCTCTCGGCCGAATCGTTCTCTCCCGCCCCCATCTCCCCTTTTTTTTTCTTCTTTTTTCCTATGGCCGACCGCCTTTCGTTCGTGGAACATCCACAATCGACCGACGCTCTACCACGACGATTTCTTTTTGCCAAACAACGCCGCGGCGGGCCTCCCCCAACTTCCCCTGTTTCCTGCTCTGTCGGCGCGGTGGGTCTGCAAGTGCAGACCCGGTCGGACCGGGTCGGGTCGGGTATGACCCGACCGGCCCGGTTCGACCAATTTTGCCCAATTAGGTCCCAAATCGACCCTTTTTCATGAAATTGAAGGCAAAATCGGACTCCTTGACATGTTTTCTATCAAATATGGGTATTTTTGTGAATCAATTGATTGAAATTTAGTGAAAACCCCAAATTGCCCTTAGGATCCGAAATTGATTTTTGCTTAATTGAAGGTCCAAACAAACCCATTTGTCAAAATTGACGCCACCAACGGATTCCTCATGATGAAAACTATTGGGTAGAGGTGTTTAATTTTGGTGGGTATGCCTGTATGAAATTTAATTTCAACATTTGAGAAACCGGGGACTAAGTTAAAAGATTTTTATGCAATTAAGCCCTTTTGGTTAAAATTGATCAAATTGGAGGGCAAATTGACCTAATTGCACTTCGAGACTTTAGAATCCAATGTCATAGCTTATAGAAAACAAGAATTGAAAATTAAAATACTCGAAAAGGATTTTTCATGCCCGATTCGGGTTTATGTTTGTGAAGGAACATAGTGACCCAAGCCAAATTTTCAAGATTTAAAGTGACAAACTTGAAGAGAAAATTAAAACAAAATTATTGAATATTTTTGTGTATTTTTCTGACCACGAATGGTATTTTTCTGATTTTTTGGGTATTTTTATAATTAAATAAATTCGAAAAATATTATAAAATACCAAAAAATATTTTTTGTTCAAAATTGGTCCCCCGAGGCTAGGCCAAGGCTTCCAAAGTTGATTTTGTGATTTTATGACCTTTTTTGATATTTTTAATTGATTTTTAAAAAAATAAAAAAAATAAAAATAAAAAATAAAAAATAAAAAATAAAAAATAAAAATCGCAATAACAGATGGTCAAAAAATCAGGTGTCAACAAGGGGCAAAATCATCATTTTGAGAAAATGGACGAGACTCGAAAACCCAAGCCTAAGAATTGGTCGCCTACCCGACCCTAATTCTTACCTTGGCATTATCGGCCTTATCTCGCATATACAGCAGAGATGACTTACCCCTAAAGGGTAATATCGTCAAGTCTCGGAAGAACGGATAAGAAACCCCAAAAATAGGGTTGACCAGTTGTCTGTGGTCAATCCTCGATTTTTGAGGATTTCTGGAATGCCTCAGATTTTTCCACAATTTTTTCACATTTTTTTTTGGAATTTTTTGGAATTTTCTAGCATGTTTTTGGATTTTCTAGGTTTTTTCTGATTTTTTTTATTTTTAAAATCATTTTCTGATTTTTTTTATTTAAAAAATGTTATTTGGACCTGGTCGGGTGACCCGGCCTACGACCCATGGGCGACCGGCCCGGCCCGGATCCGACCCGCCTCAAAACGATGTCGCTTCAATCCTCCCGCTCGAATTTTCAATCTCCCGCCTAAATTGAACCAGTGGCCCTGATTGCGCCACGTGGCAGACTACGGACGGCCCGATCTAAGGGAAGCAACCGACGGCCACGATTGAAATGCAAGGTTGAATCATGACCGTTCGACCTGCGGTAATTTTTTCTTTTTGAAAATAATTTTTTATTCCAAAAATGCGAGATCGCGACACGTGGCCAACTCTCCACCGTCCGATCAGTTCTTTTTTTTTTGTTATTCAATTATAATAACCGATGCTGACATGGCTGCCACGTGGGCGCCACGTCAGCGCCACGTGGGCGTTGACTGGTCAACTTTCGTTGACCGGTCAACAGCCTCGCCGAAGAAGACGATCGGCGCCGGCACCCTCTCGCCGGCGCCTCGTCGGAAGGCCTTATCTCCACCTACAGAAAACCAAATCGTACGAAACCACCTCCATTTGACTCGTACGGATCTCCTCTACCACATATCAAAGCCTTGACACAGCAGATCAACATTTTCAATACCTACAACTCCGACCGGTGCTAATCTCCGGCGAGAGTATCGCCCTAGCCGTTTCTAGCGTCGAACGAGCATTTTCAACTATCACACAACATCTATGGAATCAGAGCAAACTTACCTTGGGGTTGCGGAGCTTCGGTTTGGTCTAACACGAGCCATGGAGCTCGCAGCCGATCGGTCATGGTGGGGGGCAGACTCGACGATTTAGGCGATGAAATGACATGCGATCAAAAGCGAAAATGCTCAGGGAATTGAGACAAACAGATTGCAATCAAAATCGGAGCCAATGAATGGCTCTAGCTTAAGTTGCCATTAGAGGCCGAGTTCGAGCTCGGATGAGGACCTCACCTAATTCTGCGATGAAATGAGGCGCCGCTTGGTTCTGGACGTTCCCTAGGGCGTCACGAAGCTCGGAAGATGTATCCGAAGCTTCGATTTTGCGTCGTTCGTCAGGGTCGACCCTTTGAAGCTCGCGACTTCTTTCTTCCCATGACGTCTCTCTCTCTCTCTCTCTCTCTCTCTCTCTCTCTCTCTCTCTCTCTCTCTCTCTCTCTCTCTCTCTCTCTCTCTCTCTCTCTCTCTCTCTCTGAGCTCTCTGTTCTTCTCACCCGTTATTGTTCGGTTGTGTCCCTCTTAACTGACTCCCTCAACTGATCTTCTCTCTTGTTTCTTCCTCCTCCTCCGTTCTGTTTTTCTGTGCGTGCCCAAGAAGGAGAGCGAAGCAGTCCTATTTTGTTTATTTAAACTGGGCTGGTCAATCGGGTTGACTGGGTTGGGTCAACCCGACCCAGTTGACCCGATTCGCCAAAAAGAAGGCAAATTGACCCACCAAAATTTCTAATTTCTCAAATTAAATCCAGAAATCGGCTTCCATGAGATGAATCCCATCTAATATGGTGATTTAGTGAAAAATGAATGTGAAATTAAATGAAAACCCCAAGTATTGAGTAGGATCCGAAATTGATTTTTGCCAAGTTGATGTTATTAATGGACGAATCAGTCCCAATTGAGCCCACCATTAGATTCAGGAGGTCAAAACCTATAGGGAGGAAACATTGGGGTTCTATGGGCGTCTCTCAGAAAAGTTTAATTTTGGATTTGGCACTTTATGGACTAAAATGAAAAGATTTTCATGTAATTAAGTCCCTAAAGCCAAAATTGATCAAATCAGCGCACAATTGAACCAAATTGAAATGTGGGGCGATCAAGTCGAATGTCAGGATTCTAAAAATACAAAATATTGCAAATAAAAAGATTCAAAACATATTTTTTGACAAATTCAACTATGTGCGTTGCAAAGAAACACACAAAATTAATCTTGAATTTTGACTCTTGATGAGGTCAAAATGACAAGGGATTTAAAAGAAAAATATCAACTATTTTCCTATATTTTTGTGACCTCAAATGCTATTTTTGTTGATTTTTGTATTTTCTAAAAATACTAAAAAATGCAAAAAATATGAAAAATTATTTTTTGGTCAAAAATGGTTCCTTATGCTTGGCTAAGGTCACCAAAGTTTATTTTGTAATTTTTGACTTTTTATGAATTTTTTTATGATTTTTTCAAAGAAATAACCAAAAAAGGCTGATAAAAAATTAGGTGTCAACACTAACGTTCAACCTCTGAACTTTTATTTCCAACAGATCTTGTCCTCCTATGAAATGAACCAGATTGACAGGTTCCAATATCGCTCCGCTGAACTCAGCTTTTTTCCTCGACTTAAAGACTCATGAGCCTTTTAGCTTCCGTGATTTTTAGTCTCCGTTCTTTCTTCTAAAAACCTTCCCATTCGGCTATGTCTTAAAGGCAGGTTTTATCCTGAGTTTAAACCCTATTCTCCAGAATATTGCGCTCGGCAATTTGGCTTTCAACAAGCTATCCCCATGCCTATTCCCTACCTTATGGATTTCCCATTGATGGACAAGAATGCATACAAGCTTGATGATGATGCTTCCTTCTTTTGCTGCGCCCGAGTGACTACTCTAATGCATCAACGCTTTTCTAAGAACATTACTGAAGCTCTTCTGTGCCATTCTGAATTTCCCACCATTTTGAGACTATTGAATGAAAAAGAATCTATCGATGTATTTCAGTTTTATTTCGCTCGGATCTGATCAATTCTGAGTAAACTGACCAAAAGGGAAAGGCTAACGTATGACAAGGTACGTGGACCTAGAAAACTCGAAAAAGGAAATGGCGCATAATCACTTGGCCACATGCATTGTTGAGAGAAACATGGGATCAGGTTGATGGAGTTTAATCAGTCAAATTGGGGCATTTACAAGTACTTTTATTTTTCCTTTCTTTAGGTTGGGGTGGGGGGCCAGATCTCACGGGTTCGACATGATTTTTTTTTATTATAAAAAAGCAACCTAATAAGCATGAAATCTAGACTTTTCTTTTTCCATTTCCGCATTTAGAATTAGAAGTGCAGTTTTCCCTTCTTTAGATTGGGGTGGAGGGTCACCTCTAAGAGGTTCAACATGGTTTTCTATAAAAAGCAATCATTATGGATGGGCATAGTCTGTGAAGTCGCCAGACATAAGATACATAGAATTTCCCACTAAGCCATGAACCGTTTCTAGTGTTAATAGAGTGGAGAAAAACATTTATAGCTTGGCCTATTGGTACATAAGTACAGAAGCTAAACCATTCTCACGTGGCTCGAACTTTTTGACACGTGGCTCTTGCACACCTTCTATTGTTAAGAAAATATTAGGTGAGCTTGGAATGCCACGTCATCTTTGTGACAGACCATACAAGAATTGACATGTGTACAGACGGGACCCACTTTTCATATTTTTTTAAGGGCATAGCGCTCCGTTAGGCGGGACCCACTTTACAGAAAATTTAAATGCTCGTCTCCTCTGTTCTCTCTCTTCCTTTACACACACACTCTCTCTCTCTCTCTCAAGTTCATTCTTCTTCCTCCTCCTTCAACCCCTCACCATTTTTGCTTCCTCTAAACTGAGTTTTATTTTTATTTTTATTTTTATTAATCATTGGGGTTTACCCCAGTGGCTACTCTTTTCACTCGAGAAAGGGAAGGAGAGGGGTTGGAATCCCCAACTTCTGGGGGAATTGGGTGGGAACGTATAAGAAGAGAGTATGGTTTCTCAACCTGCGCATACACATAACACACATGATTACTTGTAAAATAGAATAAAATAGGGACCAAATAAAAAGAATTGAGCTTTTCATTTTGTTTCTAGTTTTGAGTTCGTGTTCACCGATACGCTCTCTGCATCCGACCTAGTTTGAATTCAAGCATTATAATAAGGAGAGAATGATCATTATGAAACATCCCAAAACATGAGTAGAAAATGAAATCGAAGAGCTTAAAACACATTCTATTCACCAAAAATAGATCCCATCGTAGTTCAACAACAAACTTCACAAATTCACGTTTTTGAAATCGAAAATCCAGAATAAGTTACAATTGTGTCACTAACTAAACTTAAGGACCCCTCTAAAACCATGCCCATGGTGGTCACTATCTTTCGCCGAGCGTGCTCCAGGTAGGTCACGGGATCGCGCATCACGTTTTTGACGAAGAGTTTTAGTAGCCCGGGTCTTCCTATAAATCAGCGGGCTGATTCGCTTCACTTTCCCATGACTGGCTAGCGGCTAGATTGCCTATTGCGTAATGCCTTAAATGTTGTTGCCCAAGACTTTTTGGTGCCTCTTTGCGATGCCCTTTCCCAACCCCTTTGCCTCCCTTTCCACAGGCTGACATTTTCTTCGCCTCAAAGCTGAGAGGATTCGAAGAAGAAGAAGAAGAGAAGGACACTTTGTGTTTTTGGTTTGAAGTGTCTGAAGTTCGTGATGGTGAATGGTGTACGGGAAAAAGAGGGAGACAGACAGAGCAAAGTGCATTAAAAAAAAAATCTAAAAAGTGGGTCCCATCTGTACAGGTGTCCAAATTTGTATGAACTGTTTCGGAGATGACCAGGCGCATCTAATATTTTCTCTCTACTGTTAAGCCAAGTGTTCCCATCAATGTTTTGGTTTTCCAAATGAATAATTTCATTTTTAAACGGGTAGGGAAGTATCAAATTTCATCCATAACACTTTTGATAATGAATTTGTTTTCGTATAGGACTTCATGATCCTTCAGGCTATAAAGTTGTTTACACCAACAAATATGTAACTAAGCAGTAGTTTAAATGCATATATCTTATTTTACACAGCAAAGTAAAAAATTGAAAACATTCCAAGTTGGTTTGTGAAAATTTAGCGTTCCAAATCATTTTTTTTGTGAAACAAACAGAACCTTTGTTTCTATTCAATCTATTAAATAAAAAATGTGTTCTTGTTACGCAGCATCATGGGCATTTTTACTGTTATATCTATATTATGTTGTTCTCTAGCGAGGCCTCGGCCAGCCATAGGGTCTGCGAGGCCTCGGCCAGCCATGGCCATGCTCGTCGACCCCTAGCGAGGCCTCGACGACCCCCCCCCCCCCCCCAGGCACTCCTCCACCCATCACCGGCCAACGATGTTGTGCAACGGCGACGAGGGCTCTTGCCGTTGCAAATGCAAACTTTGAGATGTTCGCTAAACTCTTGTTCCGATATTGGAGGAGGCCATTTACACTACGAAAAAGAGATCCAAGCTCTCTTCATAGACCAACCACTCAAAAGCTTTATCACATGCACGTCATAGAACCATTTTGCCGGAATTGTCAAATGGAAAAATTACGAACAATCAAAATTTGGTCAATTTCTACGAAATATTATCTTGAAATAGGAAACCACCTCTGGGAAAATATAGAGGCCTTAGAACCTTGATCCCACATACTGTATATCCCCCTTTCAACACCCCCACTCATCTACAAAAAAATCTGAGTGTCGATTTTTTGCCACATATGTTGGACATGTCAATTCAATAAAGACATGGAAAAGTAAGTCAAGCATTCCAACTGATTGAGACTTTTATGGTTCCGCGATATTCACTCGCAAATATCTTCATCAATAAGAAGGACCACTTGTTAACGTTATGTACACCTTCACCATCTCCCACCTCCCAAAAACTCAATCATCCCCAAAATCATGGCTTCTTCCTTTTTGCTGTCCACCCAATCTCCTTTAGCTGTCTTCTTCTTGTTCTCGCTCTTCTTGGTTGGCACCACTTCATTTCATGGTGCAGACGCTTCTGCTTCCATCTCCTCTTTTAGCCATCAATGCCATCGAGAACAAGGATGAAGCAGAGGCTCTCCTGAACTAAAAATCAACTCTTGATAACCATAGCCAATCTTTCCGCGATCTATTGTTAAGGCTTCGTTTGTTTCACAAAAATGAATGATTTACATCACTTATAAAAATGAATGAAAAAAATATTTTGTGTCTTCCAAAAAAAAAGTGTTTGAATATAAATTATTATTGATAATTAAAATATTTTTTATTGACTAATTATTGGAAGCAATGCAAGCAATCACTTTTACGAAAATATTTTTTTAAATCATTTATCTTTAAAAAAAACAAACGGAGCCTTTGAATCGATCCGAAAGGTATGTTAAATTAAAATTGTGGTTTTATTACACAGCACCACACACAATTTTTTTTAGTTTGCTTTTTTGTCGAATTGTTTTATTGTAGTTCACATATAATATGTTTGCACTTTCTCACAAAAGAACAACGGATGAGAGTAAATGAGGATCTACAAATGAAATCAACCCATTTTCCTAGAGCAAAAGTCCATCTCCTAAATACGGAAAAAAAAAAAAATTGGGCGGCTCAGGTAGATTTGTCACTGAATGGGGGCATTACGGTAGCTTTACATATTGCCAGCGAATCCAAATGCTTGTTAAATTCGGTCGAGCCTAGCTGGCCCAATCAAAACCGACCTTCACCAATTTTAACATCCTCGACGTGTGAATTTTTTTTTTAATCCAGGCTATATCTCCCTATATCCCGTCTTTATCCTATCATGAACAACATCCAAAGACAGTATAGGATAAAACATATCATATCCTGATTTATATCTTGACGATCAAACACGGCCTTTGACCAACTCTCGCTTAGGTGAACTCAAATTGAATTGAATTAACTTCTTGGCTACTAAAATAAAAATGAAAAACTTCAGTTTTATAGCAAAGATGGTTCCATTTTCGTGTCAGATTCTTTCCTTGAAATAGAAAATTGACCTCACCTCTGGGAAAATGTAAAAATAAAAAACTATGCACAACCTAAATTGGGTCGATTTCTATGAAATATTATCTTGAAATAGAGAATTGACACCACCTCTGGGAAAAGATGGAGGTGTCGGAACCTAGATCCCACATGTGTATTATGTATCTTCCCCTTTCAACACCCCACTCACCATTTTCCACAAATATGGTTGACATTTCAATTTGAATGAAGACTTGGAAAACTAACTCAAGCATGACCAACGATTGAGACTTTCATGGTTCTGCTTTATTCACTCAGTACCCCCCACGGCGCACACTAAACTGATCGACATGGGGAAAAGACTTCATCTTCGCATATAACATGTTTCGTAAGTTGAATGGAAAATTTCCTTAAATAGTGGGAAAAAAATGTGAGAGAGATGAACATATGTAATTGATGAGAACATTCATCAAATCTATAGTCCTAATTTCCGCTGCGGCTGCCGCCGAGACAATTATCCAATTCTACCGACCTTCTTGATTATATTTTTATGCATGAGGGCAACTCTTTGGGGCATCTAATGATCTTTCCACCCGAGCTGCAGTTACAGTTAAAGGGCCTCCTCTCCTGTGCACGATTCCACCCAAGAATGTTGATGCAGGAAACAGAGCCGATCGCTGTACAGAGTCTATTCTCATGTTTCGAACTCAAGATCAAAATCTTTCTCGTTTAACCACTCACTATGCACTTTGCAAACGGAATGCATAACAAGATCTGATCAACTGGGGGAGCTTGGCTTGACTTGACTTGCTATTATTGTATTCTGATGACGCGTTCTCGATCCGTAAAAAATCTTTCCCCTGGTTACTGTACGCCGTAAATAAACCTTATCACGGCTGTCCCCGGATCACCATAGCAGAACACAGAACGCTATACTGGAAAATAAAGGAGCTTGCGTACCTGATTTCGGATCCATAATACTTTAGGCGGAATCTCGATGATCCGATGCTCAAGTCTTCTCCTCTATTACCCTCCGGAATCCTGGCGTCGATGAGACCACCACCCTCACCTTCACTTGGCTTTATAGGAGGAAACAACCTCCCTAGTGAAGTAACTTCTCATGGAAGTTGAGTGATTGAGGAGGTTATGTGTTAGGGCTAGAGGAGGGACTAAAGCTCATTTTATAGAGTCCTTTGGCCAAGCTCTCTCATCACGGGCTGGGCCGAACTCGGCCCACACTAGCCAGGCCCATATAAGACTAATTAAGAATCTTTAGATCTCTCTTTATTAGACCAACCATATGATTCCAATTAATATAAGCTCATACTTAAGAAAACTCTAACAGTTACTCCCACTTCGCCTTCGCGCAATAGCAACAGAGATCGCACAACATCTGGGCAGATGGCGAGCGGCACGGCAAGCAAGGACGGTGGCGGGCAATTGGACAGCAGCGGCCGGCGAGGAAGGGGCAGTATGTGACCGGTGCTGGCACCCGCTACCGCCGCCAGTCGCCTCCTTCGAGTGCCAGATTTGGAGGGAAAAAAAGGAAAGAAAATAGAAAAACAAAAATAAAATAAAAAAATATTATTAAAAATTTATATAAAAAAATTCTACTACATTTATATTGAAAGTACTTAAGCAACATTATTTTTTTTATAAATTATGAGAAATAAGTGGTCCATGATTTGATTAAATACAGAAGTATTTATGCAATATAGGTTAGGTCAGGCATGAATTGGGTATTGGTTAGTTTGTAGAATGGGTCGTTAGATTTGTATTACATTAAAATAGATCAAAACGAATTACATGGGTAAATATAAGTCGGATCATTTTCAACCCCCGACTCAACCCACCCGTTTTACATCTCTGGAGTCCCCTTTCAACACCCCACGCATCTAAAAAAAGCCTGAGTGTCGATTTTGAGCCATATAACCACCCACAATCAAGATAACCTTGATTCCATATACTGTACATTCCCTTTTGGACGCCCTACTCATCTACAAAAAAATCCAAGTGTCGATTTTGAGCCATATAATAAACACCCACAGTCAGGATCACCATTTGACGCAAATATGGTCGACATGTCAATTTCAACGAAGACTTGGAAAAGTAAGTCAAGCATGACAAACGATTGAGACTTTTATGGTTCTGCGCTATTCACTCGTTGTCCCCCACGGCGCACGTTAAACTGATTGAGAAGGGAAAAACTACTTCATTTTTTGCAAATAGGAATTGTCCTCAATAGAGGAGGCTTCGGGAGTGATCGTCCACTCTATATAAGTATTGTCATCTATCTGGTTAACATTATGTACCCCTGAACCCACCACCAATCAAAAACCATGGCTTCTTCCCTTCTGCTGTCCACCAAGTCTCCTTTAGTTGTCTTCCACTTCTTCTTGTTCTCGCTCTTCTTGGTTGGCATCACTTCATTTCATGGTGCAGCAGGTGTTTCTGCTTCCTCCCCTTCTGTTTTCGCTATCAATGTGACTGAGAATAAGGATGAAGCAAAGGCCCTACTGAATTGGAAATTCACTCTTGACAACCATAGCCAATCTCTCCTCTTCTCATGGCACGGCAACAACCCTTGCCACTTTATCGGCGTCACTTGCGACAACCACGGAGCCATCGCCCATCTGAATCTTTCCAGTCTCGGCTTGGGAGGAACTCTAGACGGCCTCGACTTCTCGTGCTTAGCTAGTGTGGTCAGCTTTGACCTTTCCAACAACTCGATCTATGGTTCCATTCCCTCGAGTATCGGTAACCTTTCCAAGCTCAGCTTTCTTAATCTTTGCATCAATGAACTGTCCGGGGACATTCCTCCAAGTATAGGTACGCTGGAGAATCTTCGTGTTTTGTACCTCTGTGCAAATCAGCTTTCTGGGCCCATTTCTCCTTCTCTTGGAAAATTAGGGAATTTATCCATATTAATCCTTTCAATCAATAACTTATCCGGTCCAATTCCAAGAGAGATTAGTGACTTGAGGAACTTGAAATATTTTTACTTATGGCAAAATGGACTTTCCGGACCCATACCTTCAGAAATCGGGAGGCTCACTTCTCTAAACATCCTTGATCTATCCGCAAACAAGCTCATCGGCTCAATTCCTCATTCCATCGGAAACTTGACAAGTTTATCTCTTCTTCATCTCGTTGAAAATGGACTGTCCGGACCCATACCTTCAGAAATCGGGAGGCTCACTTCTCTTATCGAGCTTGAACTATATAGAAACAAACTCACCGGCTCAATTCCTCATTCCATCGGAAACTTGACAAGTTTATCTCTTCTTTACCTCTATCAAAATGGACTTTCCGGACCCATACCTTCAGAAATCGGGAGGCTCACTTCCCTTGTCGAACTTGATCTATCAGAAAACAAACTCACCGACTCAATTCCTCGTTCCATCGAAAACTTGACAAGTTTATCTATTCTTCATCTCTCTGAAAATGGACTTTCCGGACCCATACCTTCAGAAATCGGGAGGCTCACTTCTCTAAACAAGCTCGGTCTATCCACAAACAAGCTCGCCGGCTCAATTCCTCATTTCATTGGAAACTTGACAAGCCTATCTATTCTTCACCTCTATCAAAATGAACTTTCCGGACATATACCTTCGAAAATCGGGAGGCTCACTTCTCTTGCCGAACTTAATCTACAAATAAACAAACTCACCGGCTCAATTCCTCGTTCCATCGGAAACTTGACAAGTTTATCTGTTCTTTACCTCCATGAAAATGGACTTTCCGGATCTATACCTTTGGAAATCGGGAAGCTCAATTCTCTTATTAGACTTGGCCTATCATCCAATAATATCACCGGCCCCATACCTTCAGAAATTGGAAGCCTGACCAATCTTTCTGAACTGGCCCTTCATGAAAATAAATTATTTGGTTCCTTGCCTTCTGAGTTCAATAAGTTAATAGGGTTGACTGGTCTGAATCTATTTAATAACGGACTAGAGGGGGAACTACCAAAAGATGTATGTCTTGGGAGATCATTGCAATATTTCGGTGTCCACAATAATCATTTCACGGGCCCCATCCCGACAAGCTTAAGGAACTGTAGCACATTATTCAGATTGAGGCTAGATGGAAACCAATTTACTGGAAACATAACAGAAGCTTTCGGAATATATCCACATCTATATTTTGTTGACTTGAGCCACAATCACTTGAACGGCGAACTTTCTTGGAAATGGGAGCGTTGTCCTAATTTGACGAGCTTAAGCATATCAAACAACAACATTTCTGGTGAGATACCCGTAATATTTGGAAGGATGGCTCGGTTACAGCGACTAAACCTTTCTTCAAACAATTTAAGCGGAGAGATTCCAAGGGAATTGGGAAGCCTGTCAATGCTGTTAGAACTCGATCTAAGCAGCAACTCGATCATGGGAAATGTCCCGACTGAGATTGGACTTTTATCTCATTTGGCCTCTCTGAACTTGGCATCAAACAATTTGCGCGGATCGATACCGATGCAGCTAGGCTCATGCAAAAGCTTGTTGAGCTTGAACTTGAGCAGAAACAAATTTCGGAGAAGCATTCCTGCTGAGATAGGCAACACACAAGTCCTCGAGGTTCTTGATCTGAGCGATAATATTTTGTCAGGAAATATACCAGGAGAGCTTGCAGTACTGAGAAACTTGCAAGTTCTAAATATCTCCCACAATAGCCTGTCTGGTTCCATCCCACACTCTTTTGGTGATATGTTGGCCTTGACTTCTATCGATGTATCCTACAATGACCTGGAAGGTCCTCTCCCTAATGTCAAGGCTTTCAATGAGGCTCCATTTGAGGCACTACAGCATAACAAAGGGCTCTGTGGAAACGTTGATGGTTTGCCAAAATGTAATTCCACCGGGAGTGAGAAACACCAAGTTGGAGTTAGTATCACCATTATCCTCATTCTCTCGCTCTTGGGGTGTCTCCTTCTCTCTTGCACCTTGATCGTTCTAGTAGTCGTCAACAATCGCCGAAAAAGGATTTTCAAGAGAGAGGATAATGAAGGGCCAAAGGATTTGGATTTCAAGCGTATATTGAGTTATGATGGCAAAGTTTTCTATGATCGAATCGTTGAGGCCACAGAAGGATTTGACTCCAAGTATTATGTGGGTGAAGGAGCATATGGAATTGTTTATAAAGCGGAGATATCAGAATGTCAAACGTTCGCTGTCAAGCAAACCTTATCATCCCAGGAAGATACTGAGATCGCTGATTTAGTACCATTTGAAAGGGAAATTCAAGCCTTGTCAAATATACGCCATCGCAACATTGTGAAATTTTATGGTTTTTGCTCTCATGCCCAACGCTGTTTTTTGGTGTATGAGTACTTGGAAAGAGGAAGCTTGAGAACAACTTTGAACGATGATGAAAGAGCAACCGAATTTGGATGGGACAAGAGGGTAAATGTGGTTCGAGGAGTTGCAGAAGCATTGTCCTATATGCATCACGAATGTTGTCCTCCATTGATTCATCGGGACTTGACCAGTAACAACATTCTATTGGATCATGATTATGAGGCTCATGTTTCTGATTTTGGCACAGCAAGACTATTGAGACCGGATTCATCGAATTGGACGGCTATTGCTGGTACCATCGGGTATATTGCTCCAGGTACTTTACAATTTTTTGCTCAATTTCTATGGCATCCGGCCGTCATGCTTCTATAATAAACTTTTACTAGTTTAGTGATGTTCATCATTAATTTAATCGTCTTATAGAAATTTGTTGTACATATCTAGATCTTTCAAATGAGGAAAACATCATAATCAATCCATTTCGAGGATATTACGTTCGTTTAACCTAGAAGATGCCCGTATTGTAAGCGTCGAACAAAAGTTTTTGAACTTTACCAAAGCATAAACTCCTATACTCAAATCGGTGTTGTATCCATAGATTAAGCAAAATGTCTGTAGTTGCAATCGTCACACGTCCTGTCATGGGAAGAAATGTTGTCAACTTGAATATAACTTATGATCGAGATTGAAAAAATTGTTGATTCTCTGACTTGCAGAGTTGGCTTATTCTTCAATTCCTACCGAAAAGTGCGATGTGTATAGTTTTGGAGTCGTCGCATTAGAGACTATCATGGGAAAGCATCCAAGAGATCATGTTTCTCGAGAATATTCATCGTCCGCTCAAACTCAGTTGATTATGTTGAAGGATGTGTTGGATCAACGTCCCTCACCTTCTAGACTTGGCCTTCGAGAGGCACAGGACGTGGTCTTGACCGCAAAGCTTGCATTCAAGTGCTTGCAAGCCGATCCGAGGCTTCGACCTACCATGGGACAAGTCTCACATGAGCTTCGCTCCCAAGTACCCCTGGATATGCCACTCTCTGCAGTCAGCTTAGAGCAACTTTGCAATCCCAATGTAAACAAGTTGGGAGCGTTTAAGGAGATGGTAAGATTTGAAGTTTTCATGTGTTATTGTGTCTAATTTTCAATTATAATGGCAATCGCCTTTTGAATATGTTTGAGTTCTCACCAATCTCAACTTGTGATTTTCTCTTTTCACTGCAGAGCTAGGTGCAACATTTACAGTTGAAGTCGTGACACCAAAAATAATTATGGGAAGATTTTTTCTTCCTTTCTTTCCTTCATTTTCCTTTATGGCACTCTTAAGTAAATTAGCTAAGGCCCTCCCTCCCTTTTCATCCTTTTGCGCTACTTTTTTTTTCCCTCGTTGCTGTTTCCTTTTTCCTTTCATTTTAATATAAAGACAATTCTCGTGTATTACATGATTCTGTAGTTTATATGTTTGTGGTCGTTGCTCATCTTCTAAATAATTTGCGATCAAATACAAATATAAGTAAGCGATTTTATTTTCTTCTTGATTCTACCTACTGAATTGAAAAAGAAAAGGTTACAATCATTATGGTCAAATGCTACAGCAACTGTAATTTACCCGTTCAACCGACGTCTACATCCCTAACTTCATACACGTAAAGACAAATTAGCCAAAAATATTTTCAAGAGATGGCAAGTTCTAATCTCTGCATCTTAGGCACGCTTCTTCCATTTTTCCCACTTTTCTTAGGAAATAAAATTTATTTCTGTTGAGAAATTGCGTTTAATAAAAAAAATGAAATGGCATGGTTTTTTTTTTCCCTAATTCAGATGTATTTTGATTGAGTGAAGGGGCATTAATGGAACTTTCGCACCAGACAATCAAAATGCTCGTTAATCTCGGTCGAGCCTAGCTGAACCCAATCAAACCCGACCTTCACTGATCCAACGTCCTCGACATGTGATTTTAATGATCACTTTAATTGAGCCCAGTTAACCCGTGTGGATTATTGCATTAACTCTTTGATCCAAAAAAACAAAAAGAAAAGAAAAAGAGAGAGTGAATTTTCTCCTCTGGCTAGGCTGGTTCCATTTTCCCCGTCAGTTTCTTTCCTTCCGGGAAAGCTCGTGAATTTTCCGTCGTCGCAAGTTTCCTCGTCGAATTCTCTCTCTCTCTCTCGTCTCGACAGCGACAAAGAAAACGAGCAAATCCATTTCTCAATCCCGTCGCTTTCGTTCGTTTCCTAAAGAGAAGATTCTAGAGCGAGGAACCCTGAATTAGACGAGAGCGACAGAGGTGTAGAATCGTATTCGACTTAGAGAGAGAGAGAGAGAGATGGGGCCTGATGCGGAGACGTTAGCGGCGGTGGCGAGGCAAGCGGAGAGGTTGAGGAAGGACGGGAACGAGTGTTACCGGAGGAGTCGTTTCGGAGCCGCCATTGATGCTTACACCGAGGTGCCAAGCTCGTCTCGATTCAATTTTTTGGCATTTTCCAAATGAGATCTCTTGCTCGGTCTTTTTGTTTCCGTCAACCTGTGTTTTGGGGTTCGCATATGTTCGACCTTTACATCTTTGCTTTGGTTGAGACTTTCAGTTGATCGCTGATTTTCTTTCTTTCCTTCCCTGTTACTTATGATCGGTGCTGTTTGCTCAATACGAAGGCCATAACCCTATGCCCGACCGTGCCTGTGTACTGGACGAATCGTGCCCTTTGCCATCGCAAGCGGAAGTATGTACGAGTTCTAACTCTCTCTCTCTTCCAGTTATCTCTGCTAAATTATGCTGGCAGTTGATTTTCTTGCCTTTGGCCGAGATACAAGCTTTGAATCGTTTGCCTTTTTTTGCAGTGATTGGCAGAAAGTCGAGGAGGATAGCAGAAAAGCTCTTCAGCTCGATCATGATTCTGTCAAGGTTTGCGAGTGGGAGTTATCCCTTCCTGCATTTTACTTTGGGGAAATTGATGTACTAGTGTTATCTGCAAAATTGTCGTGCATTGTTTCTTGTTATTGTTTGTTGGTTTGGTTCTCATTTTGCAACAGTATTATATGGAATAGAAAGGACATTTTTGCGATCAGCTTGACTATAATCGAAAAAACCAGGATTGCTCCTGATCCAGGCCATAGCAGAAAAGAAGCATGGTATAGTGTTTTCTACAGGATAATGCAAGCTAATTGGCTGCTTAATTTGTGTTTTACATGGACTTGATTGATGGTTTTCTGCTGGTGGAATGGGAATTAGAGTATAAATACCCATTGAGGAAGACTGAAAGTTGGATCCCCTTCCGCTGGTTCCGAAGAGTGACCATGAATCGGTTTGAGGTTTCATCGTCATCAAACCACTTGGTCACATGCATTGTTGTGAGAAATGTGGGATCAGGTTGATGGGGTTTAACCAGTCAAATTGGGGCATTTAGAGGTACAGATTTTTTCTTTCTTTAGGTTGGGGTGGGGGGCCAGATCTCACGAGTTCGACATGGTTTTCTATAAAAAAAAAGAAAACAACTGTAATGAGTGGGCGTAGTATGTGAAATCCAGATTTTTCTTTTCTTAGGCTGCATTTAGAAGTGCAGCTTTTCCTTTTTGGGTTGGGGTGCGATCATACCAACACTAATGCACCGGATCCCCATCAGAACCCCGAAGTTGAGCCTGCTTGGGTGAGAGTAGTACTAAGATGGATGACCTCCTGGGAAGTCCTCGTGTTGCACCCCTCATTTTAGCCGACCCCAACTAGTTTGAAATAAAGGTGTTGTTGATGATGATGATGAGGTTGGGGTGGGGGGCCAGCTCTAACAGGTTCAACACGAAGCAACCGTTATGAATGGGCATAGTCTGTGAAGTCCCCAGACATAGCATGCATAGAATTTCCCACTAACCCATGAACCGTTTCTAGTGTTAATAGAGTGGAGAAAAACATTTATAGCTTGACCTATCGATGTAAGTAAAGAAGCCAACCATTATGACGTGACTCGAACTTTTGACACATGGCTCTTGCACACCTTCTATTGTTAAGCCAAGTGTTCCCATCAACTTTATTGTTGAAAGTGCATAAATATCTCGACCAATGTTGAACTAAAAATGCAACTTGTCAAAGTGGTTCACACCGGTCTAACTTTGAAGTATTTCTCTTATTTAGGGAGAAACATGCTTAAAAGGCTTAGCAGTTTTCACCAGTCCTGCAATTAGAATGTCTTTGGCTGTAGTTTCTTCTCTTTCTCTCTCTCTTTACCGGATTTGTTATTTAATTGGAGAAAGGGTTTGGCTACCATAAAAGAGATGAAGTTGTTTCGTCACCATGATAGGTGTATATTAACAAAAAGACAGATCACCTGGCTCTGATGTTGCAGCATCATGCAATATCATTGGTGACACATTACTGCCGCTATGTTCTATTTTGCTGTTATTACCAACGTGTGAATTTTGTTTCCACACCGATTAGTTCTATTTGGCGGAGAAATTTGCTTCAGTTAGCTAAAGATACGCTATATCTGGGAATCGTTAGTCTAGAGAGGGACATGGTTTAAAGTGTTTGGGACCATTAAGTTGTGTATTCGTGCTGTTTGCTACAATTTCTTACACAGAATAAAGCACACAGATTGGCCATGAGGCTTTTGCCTTAGTGCCATCTCCCTTCTTGGGAAGGAGAGAGATCAAGAATTCGAACCCCAAGGTCCAGGACCTTAGGGAGAGGTGAGGAAAAAGTACTAAATATGAGAACAATTGAACTCTTGTTTTGCGTAGCAACAAAAAAGTGCGTACAAATTAATAAGGGATTATATAATTAGATATTCGATGCTTCGTACCTATCAGAAATGTTATTGTTGCCTGGTTGGCAGCTTCATGCTTTATCGGGTATGTGGTATCGTTATATTTCATGTGGAAAATTTTGGAAATTTTCGGCCTTGTTTTATATGTATATAGTTTGAGCTCTTTGGAGTGTGATTGGAATGACTATGTAAGGTCAGTTCCATTTGTGGTAACAAATATGAGTTGGATTGTTGTCTCTTCCGTTGTTTTTATTGATGGTGATCCTTTGATGTTATGATGATACGAAAGATGTCAGTTTTCAATTACAAATTAAGGGCTCCACTGTCCATGTTGATATCTTGTAGAGTTTCAGTTTCTCTAAAGGTCGGGCACACTTCCCCGCTTATTTTGCACTAGTTAAATGTTGAGGAAGATGGTCATAATGATGATGATGTGTGTGTGTGTGTGTGTGTGGGTGTGTGTGTGTGTGTGTGTGTGTGAGAGAGAGAGAGAGAGAGAGAGAGAGAGAGTTTGCGACGGCTCATTGTTGGATTTAAGAAATCATTTATACTTGCAATTGCTGATATATGCGAAAGACAGATACTTGTTTGTCTGTATAAACAGATAATACTTATGCAGATTCATTTCTAGTTACATACACTTGCGTAAAAGATAACGGAGGTTTTATTTTCATTCCACTGTTATATTTTTAACGTTGTGGCAAAGCTTTAGTAGTGTAGAGTTGGATTCCAAATGGTTGGGTTGGGGAGATCTGCAGAAGGATGTATTGGAAATACATTGAAGAAAATTCGGTGTGTTTCTTGACAAAAATGCGATCCGGAGGCCACATTTCACATGCTTTGTCTTGTCACATATTGAACTGGCATTGAATTGAGGCAAGGGTCATGTGCATTGGGCAGCCTGAATTAAATCGGTATTATAGTGGAGTCCCAATCACAGTCTTTATTTCCTCGGAACACATTTTTACCGATGTCCTCAAACATTTCGAATCAAATTGAGTTGTTTGGAGATGTGAGATGCATGTAATAAACTCAAGGAGTGTGATTTAGGAACTTTTGTATTTAAAATCAGATCTTTTGGACATTGTGGGGCTAACTAAATATATCTGGCAGGCTCGCTATATGCTGGGACTGGCCTTGCTGCAAAAAAAAGAATACACCGAAGGGGTCAAGGAATTGGAAAGAGTATGTGTTTTTTAATTGCTCCTCTGTTGTGTTTCCCTCGAATAATTAAGAGCTGTTATTTGTCGAGATGTTTGAAATAAGCATCGCGTGATTAGCTCAAAATGTCAAATTGGCAATCAATTCAGTGGACGAGAGGTATATTGGTGTATATCCTGCGTCACAAATTTTCATGGGATCTGTGAGTATTCCCGTGATTAACTTTTGGTATTGCCGTACAAGTTTTTGAGGAAGAAATGGTCTCCATCGTTTGGGCCGGGTGTTTATTGCGGTGCAACAATAATCTCTCTTGTTGTTTGGTCTATTGCGGTAAAAATAAGACATTTGACATATGCCGAATTACGTAGGCTTAGATTAATTGGCTTTAATGTCTCTTTCTGAATAAAGAGGGAGGTGGAAAGTTTACCCATTTGTTAGATCCGAGGAGGTGGAAACCTTAAATTGCACGAGATTTCCGATGCTGCGATAGAGCAAAACATAAATGTGAAGGATACTTGTAAGCATTTTTCAACTAAATCGACCCTTGACAGCTATATCTCTTATGCCACATTTATCTACTAGGTCTTTTTCTCATTTCTTTCATTAGCTCTGACCTCTTTGTTAGTTTCATGATGATCTTGATGCTGATTTTGGCTAATTTGAGTAAATCCCGTTAGGCTTTGGATCTTGGAAGGGGTGCACATCCTAGGAGTTATATGGTAGAAGAAATTTGGCAGGAACTATCAAAAGCAAAATATTTGCTGTGGGAGCAGGAATCTACTAAGAGATCATGGGAACTGCAAAGCTTGAAGTATGTAACTCTTATGCTAGCAGTCTCTGATGTATATGGTATAGATTTCGGTGGAAATTTAGCTGCTGTGAGTTCATCAAGAACTGCTGCTATATGTATTTGTTCCTGTTATGCCAGGGAAGCTTGTCAGATGGCTCTTAAAGAGAAATTTGTTAGCAACGCTTCCGAGACAGAAGGATTTTTGGATGAACTTGCCAAGTCTCATTTGGAACAGTTAAATGCCGTGGGACAAGTCTTCCAGAAAGCTGCAGAAGCTGACATGCCTGCTGAAGTAAGTGCCAGCTGCTATGTAATTTATTTTCCTTCTTTACTTTTTAAATTCATCCGTCATTCCATGGAGGTGTTGGATACCTATTCAGGTGCCGGATTATCTGTGTTGTAAAATTACCCTCGATATATACCGTGATCCTGTCATCACACCCAGTGGGATAACATATGAGAGAGCAGTACTTCTTGAACATCTCAGCAAGGTAATATCTCATTCAATTATGAAATCTTTTCTCTGTATGGCACTACGGATTGCTTGATGCTTTTGTGATGTTAGGTCGGGAAATTTGATCCGATTACGCATGAGCAACTCGACCCTTCTCAGCTGGTGCCAAACTTGGCCATTAAAGCAGCAGTTCAAGCATATCTAGATGAACATGGTTGGGCATACAAATGGGATTGATGGCCAAAGTTTAGGACGGGATAAGAGGTAGGAGGCATTCGCAATGGAATAGAGCGCAGCCAATCATTTTTCTATCCTGGATGTGTCTCATTCTGTTGGTGCTGTTACTGCATACAAAATGTAAAGTCTGTTGTGTAGTGTTAATGGCGGGCTTGAAACTAGTTCTCTGAATTGTACAGATATCTCAATGCGCATTGCATCACATAGTGGCATGTACAGCTGCTTGGTTTTGGAGCTTTTTCATATTAGCGATGGTGTCTTCTGAGTCATTCAGTTTGTGAAGCGTTTAGACTCAAGTTTCAACCTCTCTTGTCAAACCTCTCAACTCAATTGATAGAGAAACATAATTTATAGATCATGATCAAAGTGGTGCATGCATACTGGTTACACCCGAACTTATTATGCGATCATTTAAGTTTTCGAGCATCTGATAGCGATGCAAATCGGTTGGGCCATTGTGTCCTCACACGCCTTAGTAGTTTTGCGGCTTTCCTACGTAGTAGTTAAAGAGTGGTGTCCAAGTCAGAGAGGTGGAAAATATGAAAAGTAACTAGATGAGTGCTTGTTTTACTCGAGTCATGAAACAGTACTTTAATAGAAAATCATGGCCCTCCCGGTCCTAACCCATTATGTTCCTTGTTGTACATGATGGGTCAGGATCATGTCCAACAGATCATGTTCTAGTTGGCGCAAAATTCATGGCTTGCTCCTTCCATGGAAGCATTGACACACATAATGGAGCCGAACACTTCCAAAAAGCCAGCACATTATCAACCATGCACTCAATTATATAACAGTACCATAACATGAGCTATCTTTATATCTTCCTATTATCACATTACCAAATTTCTAACTTCGTCCACCTTTGCGGGTCTGTTCTTCTTCATCCTGAGAAATCAATCATTAATATTCGGGAAGAAAGCAATAGAATCAGTGCAGACAATGGCTGCTTTTCCTGTCCTCGGCAGCCCCTTTATTATTGAAGGATTGTCGTGTTGAACACGTGGTGGGCTCGCAGTGCTTGAATTTGATTATTATTGCAAAAGAAAAGTACTTGATTGGTAGGAGTTGATAAATTCATGATTTCGAGAAACCGCGACAGGAACATGACATTGTTTTGGCTCCAAAATTTTTCTTCTCCTCTTCGGTTTAATGGCGATATGCAAAGGCAAGCCAACTGCCTTTTGTTTTTGCTTTCCTGGCAGGTTAGCTTGATTTTGAGAATACTAAAAGATTAACACGCGGACGTCTTTTGGTCAGTCAATCGCATGATTCAAGCATAACAAACTATTGTCTCTCTTGATAAAGATAATTTTGTCAGGATCAAGATCAAATGGATATTCTCTGTTTTTTGTCGAAGATGTCTTCTTCATACGAAAGCGGTAGGTAATAAGTGACGGCCGGGTTGGGTGATCTATTAATTTGGTATTTGCTGACCGATTAGATATATTGCACCAATGTGAAGCCGACACTTCCTCCTCCACAAAGATTGGTATTCCCTCGTACCTGAATTTCTTTCTCTGCTGGGCGAACCCGTTTAATCTATTGTCGACTGGAGCAATTAGTTTAATGATGTTTGAATCATGTTTGGACGGGCCCATGTGATTGACCTTTTGAATATAGGGGAAGTTAGATGGGTGGGTTTCATTCAAATGCATGCTGCCGTCGTATACAGTGTGAGTACCGACAGTGCGCCTCCCGGGGTTGGGATCGCACCAATTTGAAAAAAGAGCAATAACGAAAAATTTAATTGAAGTTATATGTTTATGAAGTTGTTGTCACTGTGGCATTGAGGCTGATGTACCAACAGAAATCTTCAGCCAATGAAAAACAGAAATGTATCAGCATCTCTGACTTTTCAAATTGTTCGGCTTTTCCACAGGAATTTTTCTTTCGGAGAGAATTTCTTTTGAGATTCCCAGTCTCACGTGTAGTTATCATCAGTATTCGACCGTCTACGCCATCTATGGGTTTCGAATCGTTGAAGTAGAGGTTTGGAAATGAGCTAATATTCATTCAATATGCATGTTGTTCAGGCGCGCTCTGCAGTATCGCCTCGCGTTTTGCCCAGTTCCTCCAGAAATAGTAAGATCTTTGTCGTTAAAAAAATAAAAAAAAAAAAAAAGGGGGGGGGGGGGGGGGGGGAGGGGGGGTTGACTCTTATCATCGTGACTTAATCTTCTCCGTCCAGAGCAACGGCTCCAATTCAAATTAAGCCAAAATCTCAATCGAGGAGGTCAAATAAATTCGAAACCCTACGAAACAGAGGACAAAACAGAACTACGAAAATCCCCCACTAAACATACATCTTTACTTGAGAAGCCGAACTCTCTCGTCGATGGAGAAATTCTCGTGCAATACGGGGCTGACAACTTGCTAAGATGCTTTTTTCCTTTGATGTGTTGTCACTCGACACCCCCTTGACATTTTGTGGACTTCCATGTCAATCGTATGATGATCATAATTGAGCCAGACCACCACCATGAAGTCCGTGATTGAATTAAACCCATCCCTTCGTTTAATCAAAACCAAAGTGATCCGTCGCTTTCGATGTTTTTTTACCATACACCCACACAGTTATTGCTATATACACACACCCTAATCAATGGGGAGTCTTCAACACTGCCTTGGGAAGAACAACCCCAAGTCTTTCCCGAGACCTTCCTCACATTCCTCCTGAGACGACATTCACGGCCGAGCATAAAAACACCCGTGTACATGTCGAGATTCCATACGCCCGTAAAAGAGAGAGAGTAAGACAAAGAAAAATTTAGATTCTTGGGCTAAAAGAAAAGCAAAGGGGTAAGGAAAAAGTATCTGAAAGACCCACCAACCAATTGCCCATCTACCTCTATGAGGCAAATTTCCAGTAGGCTTTGTCCATCGCTTTGCTCCAACGAAGGGCTGAGAATTTTAACCAAGCATAAAGTGAACCAAACGAAGACAACACCACCTTTGACAGTGACACAGGTTGTAGGAATCAATGATGTACTTGTTGTTGTCGCCGAAAGAACCCGGAGGGGTTTGGTCAGTCCCACTGTGGCATTTGAAGACTTTCGCGAAAAAAAGGGGCACATATGGGCATCTTGCATTTGGACCACCACCAATCACACCCATCACGCTCGGGGTCACACACCGAAACCATTCAACACATGGGACACGATTCTTCTAGTTCCCATCTTCCACCACCATTCATTCATCCCCTTCCTCCCGGGACCGACTGACCGACCTGTCGATCTTCCCAGGGATCGAAGATAGAACTTTTGGCCTCATCCCCAGATGAAAAACAATCGACAATTCACTCCCTCCTCAAAAAATGTAACCTGCAGTTACATTCCATCAACAATCTGACATCTTCATCAGAGGATATGCCAAGGGCAAGAATGATACGGTTGCACACGATACGCTATTGAAGGAGGAGGAGAGCCTCGATAAAAGCAGCCAAATCCGTCGTTCTTATTAACACAGACAAGAATGAGACCATATCCCAGAAAAACATTATTCACGCACCACTGAAGACAACCTGGAAGAAGATGAAAGGCTATAGGGAATGACTCTCCTGACTGCAGGCATAATAAGAATCCAAAACTTACCCACACTGAAGCACTTGCACGGTGAAAAGGGGAGGGGGGGATAACTTGTAAAAATTATAAGCTCTCGTTATATGCACAGCAACTAACTCAACACAAGAGTGAGACTCTAGAGAAGAGAATTTACAATGTAAACACAGGGCCGGAAAGGATTTCCTGGTGGCATAAGCAGCCGATATACCGCAAATAGGATGAGAATATACAAGCACTGCGAAGTAACTCGATTAAGCAGTGTGCGTAATGTTGATGGCCCGGTTCAATCTTCCAAGGATCCCGTCGGCTTTCCTCTGAGCCCGGGAGGTTCCATTCTTCGCAAGCTCAGATATCGTGCTATGTGAATTCTCCTCTTCCCTCAATTCCTTCAACTTGGTTCGATCAGTGAGGCATATAGTGTGGAGTATCGCGATGCAGTTCTCCTTGTTACGAGCGCATGACGTCTCCCTCATAACCCCAAGCAAGCAAGGAACTGCGTCAAGCTCACACATTTCCTCAATGGCCCTCTGCTGGCTCGAGATCATCGCAAGTATAGCCAACAACTCATCCACATGAATACGGTTTGCAATCTTATCTAGGATCACGCCAACCGCCCCATCCCGCACAGCTCTGCACCTATTCTCAGGGAAGATGCACAAGTTGAATATAGCCGAAGCGACATCCGTCATGGCCAATGGGTGCCCCTCGTCTAATAGATCGATGAGGAGCTTTATGGCTCCTGATTCCCCGATTAGTTTTTTATTGGAATCAAGAGCAGAGAGAGTAAAAAGGGCTGCCGCAGCATTGCTCCTCGTCTCAATTGTTCCCGATCTCAGAGCATCCATCAGAAGAGGGATTACCGATGGAATTTCGGCCACGAGCTTCTTGTTATTGTCGTGGATGGAGAGATTCAAGAGCGTCGTTATGACATCTTCTTGGAGATCAAGGTTCGTGCCACTTTGGGGCTGCACTTCGGAGAGTGGACTGAGTAACTGTGTGATGGCATCAGGTGACTCCCCAAAAAGCGCGCGGAAGGAGGGCATCTTCTTGGTCAGTGACCTAAGCTCTTTTGCAGCTTCTTTTTGCTCAGATATATTTGACGACATCTTCTCCAGCAAAGAAAGAAAGCGATCTCGCTCACCTTCTGTAACACTATCGTCGTCAATGCAGTGAACTGGTTCAGACAGTTCGACCCCTCGACCTTTGCACCATCTCAGAATCAATTCTCTTATCAGAATATTTGGAGTAAGAATCGTGTGCGAAAGAACCTGTTCGGTTTGTGGACACGTTCTGTTGCCCGCTTTTAGCCATTTCTGGATTGAAGGCCGATCATAAGTCTGCACAAAGCAATCGAACAAATCAAGAACCAAAAGAATGTGTGTTTTGAAGGTCAAGAAGTCACCAAAGTGGCAGGATTAGGTAAATCAATTCGCTAGAGTATAAGAAACGGTATTAAAAGGAAAATGCAAGAGCCAAGAACAAGCAGTTCAGAAGAAGTCATCCGATCCACACGAGAATCAATTCAATTGGTTTGAGCCGGCCAAGTGGCTTGCCCACTGTCAAAACATATTTCACACACCAACATTTGATACTATTGTTTTCCAGAATTTTATGAGTCGGGCATCGTACCGCATTGTCCATCTTTATTTGTTTGTTTGTTTGTTTTTTTTTTTGCCATTACGTATATTGATACATCCTATAAGATTAATCCACAGTGAAAAGTACCAAAGAACAAAAACAACAAAAGGGTGGGATGATATCTATGAAACACATGAAAGTTCTTCTTGTGTCTGGTGGTCCATGAAAGTTCTTGTTCTTTCCAGTCAAACGTAATTAACTCGTATTCCAAACCGACTGGCCGTGTAACGCTTATAGATCATCAATTTCACCGACCAGATAAAAGTTGAGAATAAATTCTCCAACCGTTAAGAGAAACAGCCACCGACTAAAACAAAAGGTGGTGGAATCTACATTTTGTTTTGAGAACTAACGTGAAACAGCAAGAAGATGATATTATGCGCACCTGCCGCATTAAGAACTATAGTTCAACCCCAGTAAAAAAGCTAAAATATGAACATGGTGATGATTCCGTTGACAGGGCGAAGTACAGAACACATGGTGATCAGAAGCGGAGGGGATGATTAAGGATTGCCAA
The DNA here is from genome assembly GCA_021437785.1 of Rhodomyrtus psidioides. NCBI lineage: Eukaryota > Viridiplantae > Streptophyta > Magnoliopsida > Myrtales > Myrtaceae > Rhodomyrtus > Rhodomyrtus psidioides. The sequence goes on along the minus strand of JAILYB010000015.1, from coordinate 1,169,157 downwards.
TTTCCAGTCCTCCAAATCGAAACCTCCACATAGCCTTCTTATGTTTAATTCACCACCATGCATATCGAGATTCAAGAAACGAGGGAACTACTCAACAGATTCGCGGCACGAAAACAAGAAACCGACATCTCGCGGCCGTAAAAAGAAGGAGGGAAAAAAAAGAAGAGGAGGAAAATGGAAACTCCATAAGTAAAGAAGCATCATGATCGAAGCAATTCAGTCTTCAGGCGACTCCAAAATCAACATCCAACAGGAAAATTCGAAACCGGACGCAACATTCTCTTCGCTTCATTCTCTAGACAGCAAAAAACCTCGAAGAACCTAATCGCCCAAAATCAGGCAGTCAAAGGCGGAAAAGGCAAAGACTCTCTCACCTTTCCCGTGGCGACAATCACGGGGTCCCGCATCAATTCCTTGGAGATCGGACAGCGGTACTCCTCGGGGCAGGCCAGCGTCCTCAGGGAGAAGGACGACCTCCTCCTCCCCCTCAGCTCCCGCAGCGCGAGCAGGGCCTCCCTGGCGTGGTCGATGGCCTCGACGCTGCACTCCTCGTCGTCGGCGATGATCCTGACCAGCCTCTGCAGCTCCTTCTTCAGCTCGGTGGCCCTCGCGGCCCTCGCCGCCGGATCGGCGTCGAACACCCCGGTCTTCGCCATCGCCGGCGGCGGGCCACGGCAACGGCGCTGATCGGACGACGAAACGGGGCCCTAGAGAGCGAGGACGGGGGCGGGAACGAGAGAGAAGCGCATGATTCTCGGGCTAGTTCTTGTCGGTGTCTCTGTTCGAGCTCTTCTTCCTCCTCCTCCGCTTCTTCTTCTTCTTCAGCAATCCCACGAGAAGGAGAGAAGGAGAACGACCACTTATAACACTCACTCACTCTCTCTCTAGAATTGAAAATGAGGAAGAGTCTCCCTCTCGCTCTAGAATTTAAGCAGGGGCGCCGGGTTTTGTCACACGCGGGGGTTGGAGTTGGGGAGATCAGGTGGGTTCACTTATCCCTTCGTCCCCTCGTATTTTTAACTAAGCTTTTTTCTTTTTTTTTTGTCCACGTCATCGTTGATCGCCGACCGATTGCCATTCCGTTTTTTTTTTTTCACCCGGCCGATTAAATGGCCTGAAAATTGAATGCCCGATTCACCTAAGTCAAGACATTATCCACGCATCGCTATAAGATAGCTCGAGATCTCTCGGGCTTCCATTCGGTGCCGAATTTCGCGACACGTCAAGTCCAAAAGGCACCGTTCCAATTCGATGCATCGATTGGCATTTATGTTATGCGATTAAGATCGCGCCTTCGAAATCGGCAAAGGGTTAGGCGCGTATTTCGCAAAGGATGAAAATAGAATATGTTTTGGTGGATGTAAGAAATTAATGAAAGCATTTATGATTGTGTACTTTTGTTGTTGTTATTGTTGTTATGGAAGAAAGCAAATGGTGCTAAGCCCCACCCCCAAAAAAAAAAAAATAATAAAAGGAAGAAACGCGTTTTCCATGTTGAAAATTTTAGTGCCTGCCTTACATGTGAAGGCTTCAACTTTTGGCAAAACTCAATCAAAAGTGGAAGTTTTAACCCCTCTCTTCCCTCATCCTCTAGTGGTTTCTACATCTTTGATTTTTATGCCAAAACTTGATGACGACCACTCTTTTAAGGTGAGAGAGACCTCGTGAGTGATCTGAAAGTCATTATGTCCACACCGACTGACCAAGTCGATCTTTCAAACCCGATCCGTAAGTTAATTTGGGCTTTAGGAGACGAGCTCTTCGCACAGATGAAGTCCGCTCTCTGTCACGATTCGATTCGGAACTGTCGAAATCGAGGATCAAATCGGTCGGTCCCTATAACCACGAAACCAGGTCGGTCAAGGCCGATCCCTCGGCCCTCGGTTCGGTGTAAAATCGGGGCCGAGGGAAAGGCACAATTCGATCCGGCCTTTCGACTAGACAGGTCCGGTCACCCGCCCTCCAGTTAGAATACCCCCCCTAAGTCAAGGACCGCAGCAGAAATGATCGGTCAAATAGGCGTGGCGGTGGTGGCGGGGGTGAAGGAAGAGAATTTCATTCGAGCAAGTAAATCTTTCATCTTGCAGCTCCAGTTGCGCCACGTCATCGGATAAATAAAAATTTATGTTTTACATTTAAAAGAAAAAAAGGAGGGAGGGGAATTTAAAACGGGGAGGGTTGGGGTGGGTCCCGTCACGTACGCGATGGCAGGATCGACGACCACACAGCTGGCGCGCCGCGTGGTCGAAGCTTGTGTGCTGCTTGCTCGCCTCCTCTCCTCCTCTTTGCCCTATTTTCCCCCCTCCTCCCCGCGACCAACAAATGCAAATAGACAAGTCTCAACAGAAATATTTAATTTGTAGACGCATTTAATGCAAAGCGATTCAATTCCGAAAAGTTTCTAATTTTCCCAATATTTCTTTTTTGAAAAAATAAATAAATAATAATAATACGTGCAGGTGCACCCTTCAAAGAAAAGAAACCCACGATGCCCTCTCTCACCGAAAAAAATAAAATAAAAAAAGAACTAAATTTATTATAATTATATCAATTCAATCTTTTTCTTTTTTTTTTTACCAATCGAGTCCTAACTCTTTTTGTGTTCATGTCAATTTAGTCTATCCAGCTAACTTTGCTTGGTCGGTCGGCCGGAGCTGAAGTGGACGATCCTCGATGTGCCAGGCTCATATCATGATTTGTATCTAATTCGCACTTTATGAATCGCGTCTCCGATTTGCTTTTGCAAAATCAAGAATAAAAAAATGAAAGAATAAAATCTTTTTTTAGAAAATGATTACGAGAGATCCATCGACTCGGGAGGATCTGTCAGATTGGTATCTCGTTTTTTTTTTTGTTTTTTTTTTTGGCAAGATTAAAATTTTAACTGATGGGTTGTGTATTTTAATTGGGGAATTTAGAGGTGGCATTGGCAACAATGCATGTGAGGTGTGTTTGAGGAGGACGTGAGGTGGATAGGGACGTGTGGCGAAAACCCAATGGAGGAGGAGTGAGCTGTACTTCGATTGGAATTAAATAGAAACCCCATTTCGGACAAGATCGGTCAAACCCCCCCATCTCAATGGGGATGCTTGAAAAACCATGCGAAACAAACACTTGTTTTCATTTGTGTGAATGTGCGGGATCGATGGAAAATTCCCATCGGGCAGATCTATCCCGCTTTGATTTAACGTCAGAAAAGTCAATAAACGATTGCGATTCGAGACTTCACTTTGGAATAAATCGACTCCAAATCTTCTTTCGATTGATGCGTCGAGATCAGATGCGAAATATCAATATGAGAATCTCTATAGCTGCGAATGTCTTACTTCCTAAACCGCATTTGCAACCCTCTTTTTAACTGTCTTTCAGAGCCATCGACGCTCAAATTTACTTGGGTGGCAAAGAGAGATTTTCTTCTTCTTCTTCTTCTTCTTCTTACTCTTTTTTTTTTTTTTTGCTGTTGATTATAATAGTATTTAGATGAAGGGAAAGGGGGGAAAAACATTGGGATGCAAAAGAAAAAAATAACCGGGTCACACCTAACATTACTTATTCTACTTGAATTCTTCACAGTTGTAATGACGCGCTCGCTCTCAAGATCTTTCGCGGTGACGACATTGACATGGTCCTCCGGGCAGCAAGACTTTTAACACTGTCTGGAAACGGGAAAAGAAAAAAAAAAAAAGCAAAATTAATCAATGAAAAGAAAGAGATTAGAGCTAGTGAAGTGAACCTTACTCAGATGGGCTAATCAAGTCGAGATTAAGGACCACAACCCCACCCAAGTGGCCCAAAAAAGAGCTGAAATCATCGAAAGCGCCTTTTCAAGAATCTTGAGCAGGGATTGGTGAAGTAATCGTGCCTATTAAACCTAGGTTTTGGCGCCTTAGTAAAAAAAAAGGCTAATTAGTCAAATAATCAAATATAATGGAAGCAAAAGAGTAACGGGGAAGGCTCGAGTGTTGACAAAGTCAAACCCGCCACTCACGATGGCCAATTCTCTCTTTTTGGACAACCCCCCCTCCCTCTTCTTTTAGGGTTTTGCTACAAAGCAAAGTTAGGTCGTGACTATTTGGCATCCTCCACCGACCTAAATTTGATTATCTTTGGCACTAATCTTTTGGATTTGCTAACTGCTATCTACATGTTCCAAATTTTTTTATTAACGCGGCAGAAGCTTAACTGTTGATGGCTTCGTTAGGTTCGGAAACTCGGCTAGGGGCACCAAGTGTTTCCGATTCGCGAGGCGGGGTATCGAGTTAGCTTAAAAGGCCCTAATGCCCCTTTTTTTCCATCAGATAAGCCTTCATACCTATTGAACCAAACTAGAAAAAGTTTGGAGAGGGAGTGCTCGAGTGGGGTTTGAAGCTGTGTAATCAAGTTTGATTTGGCATTTGAGGGAGAACAGTTGCCGGATTCAAGTCGTGACACCGAGTTGAAAGCAACCCCTGAACCTACTTAATTAAATTTTTTTTTCTAATCAGCAGCTCCATTAACAAAATGCCGACCACCGACAGAACAGTTTATCCATGTTTTAAGAGTAGGACTTGGTCAGGATCATTGACGATGATGGTGTCTCATCTCTTGCATGGGATGTGACGGGATGGATAGGGAGAGGTTCTTGTTCTTGTCAATGTTCGGTCCATTAAGCAAAACCAGCTAGTGGTATTCGTGGTTGGCATGATGAAGTGCAAAGGTTCTTGGGAAGGATAGGTGGAATTTTTAGTGGTTGTTGTGGTTTCATTGGATCATCCGGGGGCGTTCGTCCTTGAGCATAAATTGAGCTTTATCCTTTCCGTATCTGATCTCACTTCCATGGTACGCTTCCGTAGCAAGTGACCGCAATAATTGGTAATCGACGCCGAATTAAACCACACCGGCCGTGAGGGGAGCTCGACGTTTCCATTGAGTTTAGAGAGCGAGGGAGAGAGAGAGAGAGAGACGAGGATGTAAAGAGAGCGGGAACTTGCCGATTGCCAAGTCGGTTTCGTCGACTGAGGTGGAGCTCAATGCCATATCGAGCTATGGCATTAGATATCCATGATGTCTTGTTTTGGCGAGTCCACAGGGATATGAGTTCCTTGAGAGACCCACGAGAAAGAGTATTATGTTCCTTGTGGTAACAAAAATCCAATTTCTACGAAACCATTCAGAAATCAATCATGCATTTGCAGTTACAGATGAGACTATTACTATCGTAATATAAGATCATACCTATGTAGCCATTTCATTCTAAGTTTGTATTTGTCATTCTCACCTCACCAACGGATTCGGATCGTCTGCCATTCCCTTAGAAGGGCAAGCGCCTGTCCTTGGGATCCGGGCCGTCCGTTTTTAAGCCAACGGCCCAGATCTCATTTTTTTAAGGGACAACTTTTTGGGTATTTTATTTTTTTAGTAATAATCTGGGCCATCGATTCATAACACGGATGGCCTGAATTTCAAGAGCAGGGCTTATCCTTTTGAGGAAATGGCAGACGATCCCTTCACCTCACGAATTGTGTCTCTATGGGTGTGTTTGATTCCGCCTTGGAGAAAGACCTTTGGGCTAAAAGGGTTTTTCGAAATGTAAATAATGTTTGGTATACTGTAATTTTAATGTGTATTTGGCATCAAGCTTTGAAAAGCATTTTTTTCCCTTTTTTTCTTTTAAAAAAGAAGAAGAGAAAAGCACAAAACTAGCAAGACTCAGCAGCCGATAGGATGCCGGCGCAATCGAATGTGGCTATCGACGACCAGATTTGTAGTTAAAAGAGTCGGCTGAGGTCGTCAGACCTTAGGCGACCGTCTCCTCGATCTCCAGACCCCAGGCGACACGACCTCTGAGGTTTCCAACACCAAATTTGGCTCACCAATAGTCATATTCGACCTCACCGGCGACCTAAAATCTCGCCAGTGATGTCATGTTAAGTAGGACGTTTTCGAAATTACGATAGTTAAGCAAGAACAAAGTTGAAAGGAAAAAAAAATGTATTTACATTTCGTAATGCAGAATTACAAATGACCTCCGGACCTGCTTGGGCTAAAGGACTCTAGGGAGCCTTGCATCTATCCTTTAGCATCGCCTAAAGATTTAGGAAAGTAGAAGTGTTTGGGGGAGACGTGTTAAGGAGTAAAGCGCATCACCATACTTATTGTATGATGTTAAGTTTCGGTGGCGTGAATCTCTCCGTTTCCCATGTTAAATCACGTCAAATGAAGAAAGCATTGTCTGATTTATGTAGCAAGACTCCTAAGATTTCATGCTTACTAAGAAGAGTCCACACATTACCAAAGCCAAACCCCCCCTAAGACTAAGCCCTCACCTTTAGAGAGAAGTTCCCAATCGTCCAAAGCACGCAATTAAAAGCCAAACTCTCATGCTTCATTTGCACGCACCTTTAAACAAATCACTAGTGAAGAACTCGCGCTCTGCAACAGAAAACGATTCTTTCGCAGATCCTTTACGGATCTTTGCTACTTAATGTCCTAGACCTGTCACAACGGGTCATAAACACAATTCTTAACACACATATGATGGGCTAAAGTTGTTACATGAATTCGATATATTCAATAAATGGGTCGTAAATGGGTTGTAAGCTGGTTTACAACTTACTCAGACCCAATCGACCTTTTATGACTCTCTCTTCATTCTCTCTCACCCTCATTCGATCTCACACTCACCCGGTCCACACTCTCACCTCGATTTGGGTATATTCAATAAAAGGGGTTAATTGATTCTATTTGGGTCGGACCATCTACGACCCAACCCGACCCACCCAGTTGAAGAATCTACTAACAGGCGATCACATCATTTTTGTTCTTTCGATCGATACACTAACGTTACATCACGAGAACCATAACTAAAACATCCGACAACCCATCGAACAAAATCAGCGAGCCTTTATATCTCGATCTCCATTGCCAAATTCCCAAATCTGGAAAAACAATGATGAACACCTTGGATTGTCTCGATGACGAAGATCTTGATTTTTTTCCCCCCCTTTATTTGGGGCTTCATAATGAGTCAAAACAAAGGCAAAATTGGGGCCTCAAAAGCGAAACCCTAATTCCGCCAACAAGAAGACAAAAGGGGGAATCATCATCCCCCTAATATTATTGCAATCTCATGCCTTTTTGGGCGGGAGACAAGGAAAGCCCAGATGACCGCTTGTCGCCATTCGCCTCTTCTTTTCCCCTCCCCCAAAAAAAAAAAAATAAAAAAATTAGGAAAAAAAATATCGACTACTTTTATTTTATTTTTTTCCCCCACTTTTTTCATTATTTATTAATTTTTTTTAAAAAAAAAAATCAGGTTCCAATGGGATCCACATCAGCACCCCCCCCCATGGCACATCGCTCTGGGGAATTATTAGGAAATGAGATGGAAGTGGGCCTGCATCGACACACCAAGTAAATGCGCAGCTCTGGATCACTGTCCGTACGTGGGAGAAGTGGGCCCCCGTTTGGACCGACGTGTCCTCATCGTGGTGTGTGTGTGTGCGCGCGTGTCCAAAGGCAGGGCTTCAATCAGGTCCGGTCCAGAGTCCAGCTTCTCTTTTGTCCTCTTTTGGTAAGAGGCCCAGAAATTAACGACCCCCCAACAAAAGGGACATTTCATCCCCATGTAGGGGAAATTGCGTTTATGATGATTTAAAAAAAAAAAAGGGCCAATTCCAAAAAGATTAAAAATAAAATAAAATCTTAACTTTACGTCCAGTTCCAATTTTTTTTTTTCGTCTAAAAAAATTCTCAACTTTTACTATAGTCCCAAATCTGTCCCCCCATCCTAAGATCGCCACTGGCGTCTTCGAAATTATTAACATCAGAAGGCTATAATTGCTATATTGAAAGTAAGGGGTGTTGATGAAGACATAGTTCGGATAATGAACCTAATTGGCCTTGATATTCATGGTTTTAGAGAAATTATTAGCAATTTTTGTTACACATGGACAGATTTGGAACTAGAGTGAAAGCCGGGATTTTTTTTTTTTTTAGACAAACAAAAGTTTATGGCGGAATTGAAATTGGTCCTAAAATTTGGAGGGTTTTTTTTTCCCCGGAGAGTTAGGCGGATGATAAAACTATGGAAAAGCATGCAATTTTATTTTTTGAAATTTTTAAATAATTTCATTGTTGTTTATGAGGGCAGTTAATGAAATGCGCTTGTGGAATTTCCTTTTGTGTTGTGGCCTAATGATATGATGAGGGGATTTTGAGAGATGGGTAGGAAAGTACCAAGTACGAAGAGAAGGTGGGCGCGAAGGGTACTCTTAGGCTGCGTATGGTAGCGTTTCTGTTCTTGGGAGCATTTTTTGAACAGAAACTTTTTTTGTGTTTCTGTTTCCGGCTACGATTTTTGGGAAAAAAACGCGTTTAGTAAGTAAAAAAAAAACACTTTTTTCAGTGGCGGGGGACGACGGCGGGCGGCCGACGACTGGCGACCGGCGGCGGCCGACGACTGGCGACCGGCGGCGGCCGACGACTGGCGACCGGCGGCGGCCGACGACTGGCGACCGGCGGCGGCCGGCGACAGGCAGCGGCCGCGACTAGAGAGGCGGCGGACGGTGGCAACGTCGGCGACGATGAATGGTGGTTCGAAAAAGTGTTCCAAAAAGTGTTCCAAAATCCAGAAGCAAGTTTTTTTTGTTCCTTCAAAAATGTTCCCTGGCGCAAAAGTGTTCCGCGGAACACTTTTGAACCATACACATTTATGTTCCAAAAGTATTCCCAGAACACTTTTGGAACAGAAACACTTTCCCTGGCTACTATCCATACGCAGCCTTAACTGTTAAATAGCCTTGCGTTTATGGAAGTGTTGAATGAGCACCTAAATTAGTTAGCTTAAAAACAGAGGATTGCCTAAGCTGGAGAGGGACTAGCCAATTTTTTGCCAGCCTCCAAAGTTTGGCATTTGATTGATTCACAAGCCATTTCTAGGTTCCGGCAGGTGCCTAAGATATGAAATTACTTAGCATTCCGTTAAAATAATGATAAAAAAATAGGTGTAGTAATTTCAGCAAATTGGTTGATTTATCATAGGTGTAGTAATTTAGAGTAATTTCAGCAAAAATAACGATACTTAGCATTCCATCCAATTCAGCAAATTGATTGATTCACAAGCCATTTCTAGGTTCCGACAGTTGTACCAGTTTAGGGTAAATTTATCATAGGTGTAGTAATTTGGGGTTTTTCATGATAAAAAAAATAGTTTGGGGTAAATTTGTTACATGTGTACCAGTTTGGGGTTTTTGGCGGTATTAACCCTTAAAATAATGTCCACTTCATTTTCTTATTTGAGAAAATGATGGTATTTCAGACTTTTATTTCAAATAAGATCTATTTCATGGCCCTTATTTGAAAAAAAAAAAAATGAGGACATTTCAGGATCTTATTTGGAGTTTTCCCTTGATTTTATTTTGCCTTCGTTGAGCGTTGGATGCAGAATAGAATCAGGCCCGGACCCTATCTAGGCCTGGGCTTTTATAAGAGGAAAAACGAGTTTGGGTTTCTTGCAAAGATATCAGCTTGGACTCCAAAACCTGTTGCACCATATCTTGATACGTTTCTAGAAAAGTTCTAGTTTTCGATCCATGTAGTCCATATACTTGTAATGTATCTTGATCAAGTCCTCCTACTTTCACGAAATTGTATAACTAAGTGCCTCCGACATCAAACCCGACTAAAAATTCGGCCTGTTAAACTACCGAACACCGCCACAACACGATGTCTTACTACGAGAGTTTCCGATGTGATCCAATTAACGGCAGAGAATCTAGCTCAACTCTCTCCCTTTCCGTCTTTAAACCCGCCACCCTATGAGTAAAACACGCGGGCGCCCAAGAGGACGTGTATGGAAAAACTTAGACATAATAGACAATATCAGAATATGATGTGGACGTCTACATTGGAAGATTGATACTATGTATACCACGGCATCGCTCAACAGCCGCATCATTCGGATTTCACGGGGCATGGTGTTGGAGTGGATTTTGATTAGAAAATTTGTGACGGTAGAAGGAAGGACTTGATGAGATAAGTTAAAATTAGAGGGACTTGGTTCAAGAAGGCGTGAAATTACAAAAGTAGGAACAGAAAACAGTGATGACGTGTCCATCATCCACCGTAGTTTCTTCAATAACTTGAAAATTAAGAGTGTGTTTTCATCGTCGACCGCATAACATGACATCCAACCTCCACGAACGGTCGAACGGATCTCAGCTAAACGGTGGCGTTAGGAAGCTGGCCCAGTAAGTCTTGGGCTTATTCAACATAAGCTTGTTGAATAAGCAGTTAATGTACATCTTAATGTAATACGGAGAGGAGTCACAGATCTTGGATTTGTTCTCCTCGTACTCATTTCACTCAATTAAAGGGTTTCTTTCGTCTCACATAATGGTCTTGTTTTTTTCAAGTTTTTTTTTTTTTCTTCAACGACCGCAAAGCCTAACCTCGATAGGCAAAAATCGAGCACTATCAAGATCTGATAACTAGGGGTGTCAAAAATCGAAATCGAACCGGAAATGAAATTTCGTGTATTTTCGATTCGGTTCGGTTCGGATAATGGAAAAAAAAAAGGAAATGTTTTGGATAGTTTCGATTCGGTGCGGGGCAGTTCTAAGTTTTGGTCATTCTATCCACTTTTGTGCCAACCAATCCCCCAGAAATTCCTAACGCCATTCGGAGTTTCGTACTCACCAGCCACGACAATTTTTCTCCAAATGCCCAAACACTCCAACCCGATTTTCCACGTGAGGTGGTCAAGATCATGGGACCAGATATTGTGTTCTCACAACGAGTGGCATTGAGGTGCGGATTCGAGAGAAATCCTTTATTCCGGAGCCTGCCACGACCCACGACGGTACCCCACGCAAAAGAATGATGGAAAGAGAGAGGGAGGCCATGTGAACTGAAAAATCCAAAAATTCCGTTTGGTTGTGCGAATAAGACAAGAAATTATCCTATTCCGTGGATTAAATTCTGGCTAGAAATTCCGCATCGAATTGGGACAAAATTTTTGAAAAAAAAATTATATATTAACTTAACAGTTTATGTCATCTTTTCACTGACGGAGCGATAGAGTGAGATATTGCTTCGCCGGCCGCAAGGATCACCGTCGAGATAGCCGATCATCATCTCTGCTGATCCTTGTACAACCGTCTTTGACTCCGACCATCCCGGTTGGTGGCCATGCTCCTATGAGTGAGGGTGAAATGGAGTCTATAGACGATCGCGATGCGAGGTTTGCACGGATCATCACGCTATTGCTTCCCCTCGGCTCCTCCGGGATGACGCCGCCGCCGCCGCTTCATTCGACGATGGAGTCTGGTCGCACGCCGACATGAAGTGCTTCCTGCCGTTGATGAGGCCTTATTCCAAAGATTCGTATTCCTCGAGTGTCGTTGATGCTCCTAAGGTCGATTTATCAAGGACTCGTTCGTTTTAAAATATTTGCATCGTTACATGTTTCTAACTTTCTACAATCAGGATGGGATTTCAAAGTCTTTATTCAAATTCGAGCACCCAGTCTAACCCCTCGCTTAGCCGGCGGGACTCGGTGGTCTCTAACCCACTCGATTGGGACACTTGTCCTTTGGTTGTTTGGCAAGACATAAATCATGAATGCTCACTTCTTCCTTTGTCTACTCAATCCAACCGTCTTTGCCCAATGAAAGCGACCCCCCAATCCCCACAAAAAGACTGAAAGCCTTATCTGCTCCTCCTTCCTTTGTCTGCTCAATCCGACAAATAGACAACTTTTAGACAATAACCTTATCCATATGCTTTCTTTCATTCCTCGTCCCTCGTTTGCATACCCCATCACATATAGCATTTATCATTTTTTTTTTTTACAAAATTTTATAGATGGGTGATGTTTATAATTACAACCTACAAAAAAATGAATTAAAAAAAAATTAGTCGTTGAAGCGGTTAGAATGCACGTGTGAGTTATATTAGAGAAGTTATACATTTGAGAATTAATGTGGTCTAGAGCAGTTAACATATCCAAATTGACCTATAATTCATTAGCTTAAGCTTTTGGGCGAAGGTACGGGCTCAGATTTGGGCTCCCCTTTTGGCGATTTCCCGAGTGAATGTATCGGTTTCTGCTGCACGCTCTTAACAGAAGCATAAGATTTGCAAAACAGCTCGCAGAGAGAAATGGAGGATTTTAGATCTTAAAATCGCGGTGTCATCGTCGCAAAACGCTCTCTTCTCTTGTGATGACTACGTTGTTATCAACTCGCCGCTGCGATGAAGGCGACTAGAGTCCACTATAGAGTTGCCATTGATCGTCACTTGGAAAAGTGAAAGGGATTTTGGGAAGGGGCCGAGATAGAAATCTCAGATGAAGCTTGGACAAAGTTTATGAAAATTGGACTAAGGACCTACCGACCTAGTGATTGGGAGGGAGGATAGCAGCCATTACCAGCCTCCTTGGTCCAGTGCTAAGTACGTGCTTTCAAGATACTTTGCCTGAACATAATTAAAACAGTATGCAGTAGTGAAGTGTTGACCACAAATCTCACAAAGATAAAATTATATATTAAAGTCTGTAATGATTGACATACGAATCTAAGCAGATATATCTTGGGTCATGAGCATGTACAAGCGTACATGCAGATTTCATTATACATATGAATAAAAATACGCACATCTTCAATATAAACTTTACTAGAAACAAATGGGAGTATATGACAAAGGGTAAGCGATAACAGAAAAATAATTCCTCATAATAAGTGTTCGCAAAATTCTCAACGCAAGTGTACGTGTCGAACAAGTAATATAATGATGAGAAAAGATATCGTCCCACAGAGACTGATGATTAATAAACTAATTAAATATTAAAAATGGACTAATTCTAAAATTTATCTAACAAATAAAAATAGAATTGAGAATAAAATAAAATTGACAATCTTAAATATTAAAGTTCAGAATTAGATGCGATAAAATCAATCAAATAAATATGTTAGAGCATCCGATTGCACCATAACCACTAGACATGAATTTCAGATCTTTACGCACACAAGAACGACATCAAACATGTGATAGCGGAATTTCCTCTATTATTTACTATCCTATCTCTAGGCATAATAAACATACTCAGTTTATCAATCCACTATATCTCTATGTGAATTTAAATAAACATAAGTGCATTAAAATCTGTGAATATTTTCGATTTACAATGAGTCTTTTGGGTCATCTTATCACCGAAAGCCACACAAATAACATGGTATATTTCTATCCACATTGTAATTCATGATTATTTATTATAAAGAGCAATTGCATATTATCACTTTTCAGTTTCAAACATGCACATCGGATCATTCAAGTGGTGGCTAGTCACTTAAAAGCATAAAGCATAATAATATATAACTCACATGAACGAAATCACTTGCAAAACATGAACATCATGAAATTCATATCATCATGATCAGGCTACATCGTAGCCCTAACGAAAGAAAATTAGAACATTATAGAAGAAGAAGAAGAAGAAGAAGAAGAAGCAAAAATATAAATTAAATCAAACATCTTGAATCAAATAACAAGAAATCTGTCACCACTTTGTCTTCTCTTCAAAAATACTTCAAAAGCTCCAAGAACGACGATGGAAGAAAAAGTAAAAAGTGATAAAAACCCAGACGTCCCTCCAAGACTAATCCCCATCTAGAATAACATTATAGATTCATAAAAATAAATAAAATCCTAAAGATTACATCAAGATATTCTAAAAAGAATTGAATCTCTAAGGATAACATTGAGATATTCTAAAAACAAGGTAATCTTCTAAAAATTCTGCTCGTGACATCTTGATTCTCTTCTATTTTCCTTATCTTCTCCATATATCATTATTCTGCACAAATAAGGAAAATTTGAATAAATAGAATGAAATCCAAATATTTTCTCCCATATGTCACATTATCTGTTGCTCAAAATATATAAAATTACTCTATTTTTTAGGGTAATCAATAAGCTGTATTCGATTGATAAATGTCTTGTGATTATAAAGAGCGGATGTCATTTATATAGATGGGACTCCTAAAGGAAATAGAATTACAGAAGATAACGCTAAAACGAATCAAATCTAATCTAATCAAAAGAGAATTCAAATCGAATATTGCAATTATCTAATCTTAATCTATATCGTAAGTTTTCTAAAATAGAAAAAAAAACATTGAAATCAAATCTAAACGATATTTTGTATATTGGAAGCTCGGTAAGTTGTTGCAAGTGATAAGTTGCCGATTCAGCAAGTTGGATAATCAGCAAGTTAGATATTCGGTAACTTCCCTGAATTCTGTAACATTTCCCGATCAAAACTACCAAAATAGAAAAACTGTTCGAAAAGATACTTAAACGACTCGATCACGTTTCTCCAGGCAATTACACACTAGTTGTCCTACATCATTTCTCCTCTTTTTCAGAAGAACTCATCCTCGAGTTCGCCGTGTCTAGAGCTGCTTTCTCTTGTACTTCCAGTGCCTCTTCATCTTCCATTTTCCTCTTTCGACCTCTTTTTATGGAATTGGTGGATATCGAAGGAAACTGCCCACATCTCGACATCTTGAGCTTTTCATTCTCGCTTGATTTTAATTTTCATCTCAGAGCGAGATAATAGTGACACAGAGCCATCAGAAAGCCCCATTACTATCAATGTTGAAGGATTCCAATCCAGGCATATGCACATAGAAGAAATGATATTTTCACTGATGTCCTCTCTCAAGACAAGACTTTGTTCTTCCGGTCCATCCGAAGAACTCTCCAAACCATGAATTTTGACATAACCATCTGAGTCAGCTTGTGCCAACAAGGGACATCCTATGTTAGCTTTAACATGGCGCCATTTGATATAAAAAAAAATACCAGTGGATTCCAGACAGTGTAATAAATCAAGTTGGTATGAACCAGCATTGACTTTAAAGAGTACTATACTGCCAGATCGAGAAGGATTATCGCATTCTTACAGCATGTAAGTCGCACCATCAAAATTGTTTGTGGTAGTTTTAATATGATTGTTGTGCTGATCGTGCGTTAATACCACCAATTGCTCCGGGTCCGTGCTTCCATCGCCGCCGTTGCTGCCCACATCTTCTTCCCTTTCAGCTGCAAAATCGCCCATCACCGGGCCGTCTGCATCGGGGTCGAAAATCGTCGCCTCGTTATCCAACGCGGTGGAATCCCAATCATCCATCACACACATCGGCATCTGTGCCGCCGTTTGGGAAACATCGCCAAGGGCAACCTCGTGTTCTTGACTTGATTCCTTATGCTCGTGCCTTACCTGCCCAATTGGAGCAAGGAGGCCATGTCCGTGGTCACCAGCTTCAGCGTCACCGCCGTCTAACACATCTAGTTTTGCTTGAACCACTTCTCGGCCGACGTCTACATGGGCCCACTCAACGGGACAAACTGGCTCGAGAGCTTCGGCGGTCTTGGCAAGAGAATAGGAGAAAGAAGGGCACAAAGAATCTAGCGAGTGATTTGAATTTAACAAGTCTTGTTCATAGTCAGGTGGGAGGAGCCGAACCTTTAACATTCGTTTCATCCGTCTCCACGTTTGGATGTGAGCTTTTCCTTGTCGGCGTCGGGATATTTGCGTTTGTTCCCAGCAGGCTAAAGCGCTACGCCTCAACTTGTTTTCCATGATTTTTACTTGGCGATCCTCATCGATCTCCATTGCATCAAAGAACTCCTTAGCTTCCTAGAGCTAATCCAGAAAGTCTTCAATATCCAAATTGCCATTGAAGGTGGGAAGATCAACTTCCAATTCATATGGTTCGGGATATCGTCGGTATCCCTTATGTCAACGACCTCTATGAACATGCTCTCACTGGAATCCTCCATAACGGCGACCTCCACGAATAGGCATGTCCTGGAAATATTCTTCTTCAAAATTCTAGACATAGGCTTGTCATCTTTGTTGGTGATGTCAGTGATTTGTCCCACGATCCATAGCTACTTCGGAATCACGAGCGATAGGAATTTGCTCGGCTGTAAGAACGTCAGGTGTGTGGTTTGGGTTTGCAGACAACCGTCGGGTAGCGGCAAGTAATTCTTGTATCGTCCGTTGGCAGTCTTGCAAAGTTTGTCGAGTTTCCTCGGCAAACTAGGTAAACGCCTTCCGTGTAATAGGCTCATCAAGATGACCCTCAGCTACGGAGGTATATCGACTTACGTTATGAGACGTCGTCGCAAGGAGAAACTACCAAATTACGCAAGGTAAGCGATAACAAGAAAATAATTCCTCAGAATAAACTGTATTCGATTGATAGATGTCTTGTGGTTACAAAGAGTGTATGTCCTTTATATAGATAGGACTCCTAAAAGAAATAGAATTACAGAAGATAACGCTTAAACGAATCAAATCAAATCTAATCTAATCAAAAGAGAATTCAAATTGAATATTGCAATTATCTAATCTAATATATATCATAAGTTTCCTAAAATAGGAAAACAAATATTGAAATCAAATCTAGACGATATTCTGTAGATTGGAAGCTCGGTAAGTTGTCGAAAGTGATAAGTTGCCGATTCAGCAAGTTGGATAATCGGCAAGTTGAGTATTCGGGAAGTTAGATATTCGGTAACTTTCCCGAATTCGGTAACATTTCTCGATCAAAACTACCAAAATAGAAAAACTGTTAGAAAAGATATCTAAACGACTCGATCACGTTTCTCCAGGTAACTACACACTAGTTGTCCTATATCAGTATACCTATATTAAAATTTAATCCAAAGTTCCTCAAATAAGGATCAAACTCGAGATGAAAACGAGGCCTATAAAAATATCCCACATGCATTTTATATTAAGTGTGAGTTGGGGCCAAAATTTAATATTATTCAAGTATCCATTCATGGCGCTTGAGTTCTTTCCACACATGCCTGTCTCTGTATCCCACCAGTTACTCTTGGCGTCTTTATCAAAGACGTATAGCTCCACTAGTCATGAGAATACTCGTAAAAAGGATAAGGTCGGGTTGAGTCGAAAATGGCGATATTTAAATTAACTCATGTAATCTATTTTTTACTTATTTCCATCCAAATCATTACTCGATCCGAGTCATAATTACAATACCTCTATATTTAATCAATTTAGGAAAATTTATAATTAAACTGAGATGATATCACTGATATGGAAGAACAAGCAAGCGCGAGATCGGACGAGGACGCAAGAGTTACAGAAGTGGATTGAGTTTAAATAAGTTGTGATCCCATTTAACATTCGATATTATTTTAAATCTTACTATTTCAAACCTATTTACGGCTCATTTAGCGGATATTAACTAATTCATATAATTATTTAAGCTTGTATTTATTAAATATGAGTTAAGAAATGGTTCTACTCCATACGAAAAGAGCGGCCACTAGAGTAATTCTCCAATGATTAAAAACACAAAACTCACAAAAAAAAAGGAAAGGAAAGAAAAGAAAAAGGATGTGAAGAGTTCGAATCCCGCCTACGGATAGAGTAGGGTGAGGACGCGCGATGTAGAGGAGGGATTCGCAATCCGTACACGAAATATAGAGCACACAAATAATTTGTACAGTAGATTAGGATCGGGTGGCAATGGCATACGGGGAAAAAAAAAGATCAATGTACCATCACCCGTCACATCGGCCCTGTCCACGTCATCCCTATCCATATCCTACTCCCCAGTCCCCACCCATCAAATCACATCTAGACACGACCTTCTACGAGGCCTTCACCGTCCGATGACTACGCGCAGTGAACGGTCCAGATCGCCCAGAGAGGAAGCGTCCAAGTGAAGTCGAAAGACTTCCCGTGCGCACGTGATTCACAGCTCTTCTGTTTCGCCGCCACCGATCCGATGTGCATTTGCCGCGTACACTTCGATTAACGCCATTTCTTTTACCCCGAGACCGGAAAAGTTCAAAAAACGAAATCCACAAAAAAAGAAAATTTTTATTTTTCTTATTCGTTTATCTCGTGCGTACAAACGGACTGCCGCTCATGGATTGGTCGAACCCAACCGATCGGCACTTCACGGCGGTGCCGACGGAGGACGACGCCGCCGCCTGAGCAAAAGTGCTCGCCGGCGACGGGTTCGTCGTCCGACGGTACGGCGCGAGCCACTTGTTCTGCATGTAGCGGTTCTTCCTCCACGGAGGCAGAGAGAGGTCTCTGCTCTTGAGCGACCGCCTCGCCGCGTCGCACATCGCCCTCACCGTCTTCTTCAGATCCTCGATTCCCCCGACGAAAACCCTCGGGACTCGCTGCAACAGCCGCGAGTACTCCGGCGCCGGCCGCGCGATCGCGAAATGGCCGTCGAAGTCGACGTCGACGAAGTACCGGCTCGGGCTGCTGCACGCGGACGGCTCCGTTCGGACCACGTCGATGAACTCGTAGCTCCCGGCGGTGAGGCCGCCAGAGGAGTCCCACTTCGACTTGCAGATGGCAGCATTGTACCCGATCTCCCTCAGGTACGACATCACGTTGCGCCTCAGCGCGGGCTTGTCCGACTTCAGGCACGAGAACACCTCGATCGCTTCGGAAACGCGACGGAGGAGAAGGCTCCGATAGGAATCCGCATTGCGGACGAGAGCCTCCTCAAGGACGCCCTCGATCGCGTCCGTCCAGGCGGCTCGGTCGGAGTCGGAGTCGGAGCCGGAGCCGCAGTCCGCCGGGGGCCGGTTCGGGGCGGAGTCGTCGGGCTCGACCTCGAGGAAGCCGTGGACGAGGTCGGAGAGGCAGGGGGAGTCGTCCTCGCCGTCGTGCTCGCTGCCGCTGCTGTCGGAGCTGAGGCGGCGAAGATCGGAGCGGACGAGCCGAGCCTTGGCCTGGTCGTCGAGCAGGTCACTGCCACGCTTGGGTCTAGCAAAACCCACCATCGCAGCAGCTAAAACCTCCGTCGGTTCCGCTCACTTTCGGGATTGATCTGGAGTGCCGAGCGCTGTGGCGAGTCGTCGTCGGCGTCGTTGTCACCTCGATCGAGCCGTCCGTGGGATATATAGGAGAAGCAGGTGAGGGTTGAAGGGAATGGTTTAATGGAGGATTTGGGGAGGAATATTCGAGCGGAAGTGCGGTTTAGGACTTCAAGACCTGTGTGTGACTGTGTGTGGCTTTTGAGCTTCCTTTAAGGACTTGATTGGAAAGACAAAAAGTAATGCTGGGTCTCTCGTTCTCTACACGGCTAAGGGTTAATTTTAGTTCGTGAGATGGGTTCGCCTAAGCCGTACCGATCGCGATCGCGATCACGATCACGATCACGAAATACTACGCCGATCGCGCTAGTCATTTTTGACCTGAAGTTACTCGGATCGACACGTGTTATTGACGTGTGAGTCGGGTGTAGAAGATTTACGAATGACCACCGTGACGTCTTATTGGTTTTGGTAAGGTCAATTTTACAATGGGATAAGGTTAACGTTGTTTTTTGGGTCTATGGGATAGAAAGGGTGGGAAGCGGAGGACCCGGAGGGAAAGGGAATATGCGGGTAAGGATCCGGAAGGGGGGAGCATATCCAGCGGCACCTGGTTTATTCGGTGGGGTAGCTGGTGGTGACGTGGACGGTGGAGATCCGCCGCTTCATTGACACGCGGTGGTCGCAGTGTATGTGTACGTGCGTGCAGGCTCGTGCGAGAGGAGGGTGGGATTGGTTCGGGGGCTTGCTTGCCTCTTGGAGTTTCGGGAGAGGTGAGAGAGAGAGAGAGAGAGAGACGTGAATTGACGTGACCCAAAACGTAGAACTTCGGCACTGGATTGAATCGGAAAGGACGTTTTTTTTTTTTTAAATTGTTACTTTAGCCCAAAAAAAATATATCTATTTTAATGTGTTTATGTTTGCACTGTATGAGAAAAACAATACTTCAACAATGACGCAATTCTTTTTTAAAAATGAATATTCGGCACATGTCCGTGAAACCCTTCGTTGAGAAAAACCTTATTAAATAATCAAGTAGGAGACAAGATTGGCATGATAGACCAAATAAAATATAATGATTTGCGTGTTTCAACCGATAAATTTGAAAGAACGATAAGCTTTAGCAGATTTTTGATTAGTCGGTTCTGAATGAATTTTGCTAGACCATCATCATCATCATTTTGAAAGCACTGTCCGATAGAAAATGACGAGCCTTTCCCATTAACCGAGGTTAAGCTATGTTAGACGATGTCTGGCACAAACTATTTTCCTCACTACATCAATCAACCTCGCGTCAAGTTAGGACTGTTTTTTTTTTTTTTGAAGTGTAATCTATACCCGCAATGAGCACGTGATTAACGCTTCTGGTATAAAGAAAATCTTCGTCCATTGAGTTCGACGAAGACACGATCATTTCAACCACATGGTTCTGTTCTGACCCTTTTCATGAGTGAAAACCCCAGTTTTTAAATTCAGGTTGCGGTACGAATTAATCTCGACAGACTCTGATCATCCGTTCTCCCATTTCAAGAAAGCTGGGGAGTTAGGAAGAATGGTGGTGCGGGGGCTTCCATGTGCTTAGCACTTTCAGGTTTTGATAAAGAACAAAAACCTATGTGTGCCTGTCCGAGCAAAAGAGTTATTCGCGAGTTAATTTTCGAGACTTTCACACATTTTGATTTTGCTGAAAATGATAAGTAAACGAAAAATCATTTACGGTCCAAAGAAAGCATGCATTTTTAAAGTTGCGAAAATAGATTTCCTAATTGAAAGCGTGAAAAATATTTTTCAGAAAAAAATGATTTCTCAGAAAATATTTGAACATGTAATGTCGATGAGCATGGTAAAAGGTCGTTAGCAAGGTGGGCCGGAAGAACAACTTTCGTTTTTCTAACATTATCTTCGCATGACTCCAATCCCTACTTCCAAATCTCCAACTCACAACATCTTGTGTTTTGTATTCGACTCAGGTTGAATCTGTCGTGTCGCGTGTGTAGAGATGTGATAGGTGTCATTTGATACAGTTTATGAAGACTTATTTTGTTATATTATACCATACTCATGGGTCAGTTATACATGCATAATCTATGAACTTCACCCGTGGTTCTTCATCCCTAATTGAACCACGATGTCGATCCTCATGAAAGGAATGGCTTTTAGTCGAATATTTGCTCCCACTCAAAAGTTTAAGCCGACTAACATAAATTGATTGCTCCACGCCACATCAGTTTTGAGATGTCGAACTTCGTTTAACAAGTATGGTCTCGCTATCAATTCAAAGCTAAGTGGCCAAAGAGCTACGAACGCCCCAACCCTAAGGGAGAACAAATTTGAAGATGACCTACCTCTGCGTTCGTGCTTGCAAGCAACCTCTTTCTCGAGTGTCGACCTAAATCACGTCACGAGTAACAGTTCCCTAAACGACTCGATATGTTGCACCGACCTTGTCCACACGAGACCAAAATCTAAGTCTCGTAATTTTCAACTCCCTTTCCTCTTTAGAGAACAATGAGACGGCATGCCTCACGCCTCCATGACCGTGACTGCAATATTGCGCTGAATAAGGTGGATTTCGTATTCATCAGCATCACTTGCAATCCTGAGCAAGAAAGGAGGAGAACGTGCGGGATTGCTGTGATTGGGATTCTTATCCGGAAGGAAGACGAGCGACAATACGCAAATTGATTTCCGTATGTGACCTTCTACGCCCTACGCTGGATTTACAAGTTGCATCTTTCCGGTTAGTCCATAAGGATCGGACACCCATATTCCTGGACCATACAATCCTGTTACGTGAAATGCGCCAGACCCAAAGCAAGCCACCCTTGGAAGATATCGATGAATATTAGGGGTACTGAGAATTGCGACGCATATTGAAATATCTTATAATAGAAATCAGAAGGACAAATTTCAAGAGGTTTTCATAGCACAATGGTTCTGTCCATTTGATTAGAGATCAATCAGCACAGGTGGGAAGTAAAATAAACTTCGCCGCAAGCCGCAACGATCGTATTGGCTGACATGGGCGGATTTGAACGCGGTCTCTCGGAAGAACTTTTCCATCCTATAGAAGGTCGCTCGATGTTCGAGCCTATCGCCATGCATTGTTTTGGGATTTGAGGCTCATTAGCATACTTAACCAAGCATAGTTCATCGAAATTTTTTAAGCGAAAGACAGTTACGAACTAGAAATTGTCCAAAACTTTTGCATTAAATATCACTTCACACCTGACACCACTCGTTTGCTTCCTCACAACAAGTCCATTCTGGCCTTCAATGTGAACAAGAATCTGTGAATTCGGGATACAGTCGGAGCCCATTGGGCCAGCGTGTGGCTAAGCGGGGAGAAAACTTGGACAGCTTTGCTTCATGAACAGAGATTTGGACAAAATTCTTGCTCTGAGCCCCATGCCATTATGAAGCCATCTAACCATTGTCCACACCCACAAAGCTCTTAGTAAGCTTTTTATAATCAAGATTGCTTGCACTCTTACGGCCCAAGTCCATCTTCATGATCAAAATCAAGTTCGTCCCAAAACATTAGCTTCGTCGTTATGATCCTTGAAATTTCTCAATGTTCGAGATTCTGGTAAATTTAGTGAAATTCAACAATTTTCGGTATCTTCACATACGTACAGGAAAGTTTTGTTAGGATGCACGTATGAATTGTGTTAGAGAAGTCCCTCATTGGAGAATTAATGTGGTGTTGAGCAGTTAATATATCTAAGTTGGCCCATAACTCATTGGCTTAAACTTTTGAGTAAAAGTGGATCCAACTAGATATATTGACGGGCTCGAACTTGAGCTCCCTCTTGGCGACCTCCCCAAGCGAAAGTATCAGACTTTCGCTATGCGCTCAATCTCAAAGAAGGAATCTAGTGACCAACGCGGTTTTCGGGCTGGTGGATGTTGTGATGTAACGCGAGCCCGATGGGTGTTGATGAAAATTCAAATGAAGATAAGTTGGTGCGGGTTTCCGGGCCGGTGGATGTTGTGGTGTAACGTGAGCCCGATGGGTGTTAATGGAAATTCAAGTTAAGATAAGTTGGTGCGGAAGGATACTTAGATTAAGTGAGAGCAAACCTAACACTGGAGCTCACACGTAAGAGAGAGATTATTATGAGTTGTGTTAGAGAAGCCTCACATGTGAGGAGGAGATTGTTATGAGTTGTGTTAGAGAAGTCTCACATTGAAGAATTAATGTGGTGGAGATTGTTATGAGCTGCGTTAGAGAAGTTTCACATTGGAGAATTAATGTGGTGTCGAGTAGTTAATATATCCAAGTGTCATAACTCATTGGATTAACCTTTTGAGTAAAAGTGGGTCCAACTGGATATATTGACGAGTTCGGACTTGAGTTCCCTCTTAGCGATCTCCCCTAAGCGAAAGTATCGGACTTCCGTTGCGCGCTCCCAACAAGTTTACCCATCTTCCCCATAGATGGTTAAGTGCATGGTTAAATTTAGGGGAGAACTTAATACAATAAGGCTACGTTTGGCAGTCATGATATAAGCCAGGATAGGATAAAATTTATACTATCCTGTGTTTGGTTCCTACTCAGGATATGATATAGCAGGATATAAGGGGGATATAGCCTGGATATAATTATCCTAGGGGGGGAGGTAGGATAAAGGTGGATAGGATTTCTTTTGCTTATGGTATAAAAACTATTTTTCTGAATAATAAAATTATTATATAGTAAAATTAAAATAGTAATTATTTTAAAATAAATTTGAATTCTAATGTTAGAAAGAAAAATCAAAATAAAAAATAAATTTTATTTTTATTTTCTATAAATCATATTTATAATTTGATTTCTTTCTTCATTATAATATATAGTTTGTATATGTACACACACACACTTAATATCTATATCATTAAATATTTTAAGTATAATAGTACAATTTGTTATTTAATGAAAAATTTTATTAAGAAATGATGGAAGGGAGTCAAAAAAATAATAAAAAAGATTTATAATTAAAAATAATAAAAATGAAGTAGAATAAATTAGATTTTAAGTAAATAAAATGATTTTTCTAATTCTCGAAGAGAAGGAGTAATGAAATTTCTAAAAAAATAGCATCCCCGTCTCTCTAACTCTAGTTCATGTGGAAGTTTCGTGATTGCTTTGTAGCTTTATAGTTTATTATAAAACTTTACGAAAATAACGAGATAGTTGAAACTTACTCTCCTTCTTAGCTTTTAAGCTCACATCAAAAGTCTAAGAAAACAGAAAGAGAGTCAAATATTTTTCTCCTCCATAACCTTGTGTTTCATATTAACGTTTAACGAATGTCGTGAAAAAGGAAAAACTTTTCAGCAAAAGTTGAATGTTTATATTTTCTTTCTTTTACTAGATTCAGTAGTGAATTACAATAGATTCTTATATTTTTCGTTTGTGCTTTTTCAAATTCATTTTACATCAATATATCGTATATACCAAACAATGAATATGATATGATATGAATATATCTGGCTCTATTACTGCGATTCACCAAACACAGGATAGGATATGGCAAAATCCATGGATTTCATATCCTATCCTATCCAATCCTATCCTGACTAAAAATCCGGGCGACCAAACGCAGCCTAAATAATTAGAGATAAATGGCCGTAATATCAAAAGGAACTTGCTTGTTTATTCTTCACTTTATGCAAGCGAAAACACCACATAAAAATTCCACTTATTCAAGCATGACTTAGGGTTTGAAAAGGTACGTAATCTACTTAATCACGGCACAGCCGTCATTGGAACCGATATTAAGGGTGGTCTAATTAAGGCAGCACACAAAAACTCAAATCCAGCTATTAAATCCAGCATTCCAGTGACATGGTAGAGGGGCTAAGTCAAAATTTAAAAAAAAAAAGGAAAAATCGTTGCTTATGTCTACACGGTCCTCTTGTATGATTTCATATATAATATCATTTGGTAGTACGAACGTATAATCCTTCCCGGTTTAGATGGTTGCGCCGCTGGTTAATACAAACTTCTGGTTTTGGGACAACCCACCGTCCATCTAATTTAAATATCCCGAGGACAAATAAAACAATATTAGACGAACAAAAAACTAAGGAAAAGCGTTGAGGATGTTGTCTTTTTGCAGTATTTAAAAAATAGATAATAATAATAATAATAATAATAATAATAATAAGAATACTTAAAAGGTAAAGGTGAAAGAATTGGAAAGCCACTTCACCAGATGCCACCTCTTAATCGAGTTCAACCCGGCGAGCAAGTGCTTCTCCTTTGTTGCCATATGTGTAATTGACTCAGTGAGACTGCCATTCACGAATCGCATTCTGTAACTGCTTTTTATGTGAGGTTATTGAAACTTGAGCACCATTTATAGAGTTTTCGGATACAGACCTTCTCATCATATGCCGGGCTCTACTTCTCCCGCACAAGCCAAACCTCATATTAAACTAATTAAAAATCTTACATCTTGCCTTATTAGACAAGCCCCGTAAGACGGTGAATTTCAATCTTACTTAACGTGGCCCACATAAAAAGAAACACTTACGCATGAGCGTTAGATAAATCGTTCTTCCTCAAATTTAAGCTTTTAGGAAACGGGTCGACAACATCGGCATAGTACATTTTTTGACAATTAAAAAAAAAAATCTCCATCGGTTGTGATCTCTGTATGAATATTTTGCCTTCGACACACGCACACATATGTCCTTATCGCAGTACCAAGTTCCAGGGGTTTTGTCCCCAATGCCATGTCTCGGAGATACATCTCCCCTGTCCAAGCTTTTAGGTTTTCTCCTTAGATAATCCGATTGCTTTGCTTTCTTTTTGAAGGCACAACATTTAATAGGGCAACTCCACAGACAGATTGAGAAAGAGGACCCCTTTATTCTGCTCTTCTGTTTGCATGCTTGCGCAAGATGTTTGCGTGATTAAGGGTTTAATTAGCGGTTAAGGACAAAACGAGGTGTCAATTCATGGAACAACTCCAAAGTGTTGATTTAGATATGTTCTGCAAACTGCTAGGTCGCATGGCGGTAACTGCAGAATAAAACGTGATCTCTGTGCCTCACCAGATGAACAAGAGGATGACGAGAACCAGACGTTCTGGAACTGATCTTTCCCAACTGAAAGATGCGCTGGATTGATTGAGATAATGAACAAGTTTGTCCGTTTCGCTTCTTTGAGTTTCGACCATACACTTTGGACTCACGTCTGCATACATTTAATCGACCGATTGACCACATAAAAAAAAAAAAAAAAAAAAGCTTGCCCTTATCACCATCCACCGTTTGTGCATGTCATTGTCAAAATTGACTGAAAGGGTTAAATTGGTAAATCGTCAAAATGGTTAAGACTAAATTGGCCAAATTGACAATAACTTTACAACTTTTTTTTTTGGTGATTTTTCTCAATATTGATAGTTCGATTTTGGCCAATTCCGACCCCATGCATCGGAAAACAGCACCAGTCCAGGGACGGCCCCCTGTCACTGCATCATTTACTTCATTAGGATACCCCATCGTGTATTGGATGGAACCCCATGTGACGAACCGTTTGTCCCTTATTGTCTCAAACCTTCAAAACTCAAATCCAATTTCTCCACTGTCTTTTTCGTTTCTTCCTTCCCCACATCTTATTTAAAAAAGAAAAAGAAAAAAAAAAGAGAGTCTTGCAATTGTATCGGCGCAACATGCACAATTAGCAAAGATACCGTCGGATAATTTCAGGTGTCAGAGCTCCAATAATTCGAACACAACCAAAACTAACCTTAAAAAAACAGAAGTGAGGTCCAATGATGATATACGGCTCATGATTGCCGATGTGAGAATTGAGAATGCGCTTTGACAGTGGTCTCTCGACTTTTTGTGCTTCTTTTTTACGTTCAAAAGGTGTTTGTGAAAATGCAAGTGGCCATCAGATGAAGGATCGTCAGCCATGATTTTTTTTTTTTTTCACTATGGTTCGGATGAAGACCTTCCATACCCATTAACTGCAACATTGGTGCGAATTGAAAAATCATCGCTTGGTGCCCAATTTGCACAAAAGGGACATGCCCAAAAAGGATATAATTTGAAGTTTTTCAACTGGTTATCTTGCGCATGGCGTTTTCCTTTCTATCCGACTTGATTAAAGTTGACAAAAGTGGACGAAAGAGATTAGGGCATGATGTAGTTTCGTGGTGCAATTTGCGGCATACTATATATATATATATATATTCTCTCTCGTCGAGTAGCTCCTCAACAGTTTCGTTCTTAAGCATTCTTCTAGGTGAATTAACGTTTCTGCATTATTGATGTGACTCCACAATCTCCTAGTGAAGCACCAAACACAAGAGAAGATCTTCGCAAAACTTTACTTTTGTTTTTTTCTCCTCCTTTTTCTGCTGCCTAATGATATCGTGAATACTAATAGTTTTGTAGCAACTTGTAGTTGTTTATTGTAATGGGTCTTCCCCATTAGTCGTGAACTCCGAGTTTGACCCATGAAATCATTAGGGTTTATATTATGGACGTAAAGAAATGGCGCCTTTGCTAGAATGAGGACGGGGAGTTCGGAGCCTTTAGATGATGGTCTTCTCAATTTAACAAAAAAAAAAACACGATTAATTATAAATAATTCAGCAAGCCACATGCTCTTACAGTGTTCTCGAAGAAAATAAGAGAACATTCAATAATATCACCGTACGTACCGCAGATTATATTTTCTTATTTAGATGTATAGTTCGAAAATAGCGGTAGGTACGACATAATTCCACCGATAAATTATCATCAAGCCTAGGATGCTCGCTACTACTACTAGTATTTCTTCTTCTTCTCAATAGAGTTATTTAGTCTAGTAAACACCGTGGTTAACACAACGTAGGCTTTGTTTTGGAAACCTTAATTGATCGACGAGTCAAGCTCGTCTTGAGTATGTTTGAAGCAAAATTTATTGTCTAAGAAAGGAAGAAGAAAGACTCCAATGTGGAGTATCGTGGAGTGCGTATTGGACTCATATATGAGTCATACTGGTGATTAGGGTTTCACATATGCTTAGAAATCAAGACTACCCTTACCGCACATTTTTTATGAGATCGAAAGAGATATAAATCGGATCCCTCGTAAAGTTCATGACCGCTAAAAGTCATTGTTCTAATTTGCAGGAAGATTAAGAAGGAAAAAAAAAATCCGAGAAACGGATGAAAGATTCAATGGGCCAGTAAGTTGAGGGTAATTTGATAATAAGTTACCGATATCAAAGGCTTATTTGAGATAAAGTTCACTTTGAGCCCACCACACTTCGAGAGATTGTTTGAAATTTTCCTTTAAAGTAATATGACCGTGGATAGGAAGACTTGGCAGCTTGTAGTGAAAGAGGAAAGCAAAATGAAAAGAAGGAAGAAACGGTGGGTGTTTTCTAAGAGTGTGCAACCGGATCGGGTTTACCCGGAACCCGAATCGGCCCACCCAAAAATAGGGTCGGAAATCGATTCCTGTTCAAACCGGCCCGGGAACCGATTGAAACCGGTCCAGTTCGATTCTAAGTGAAGACCCCCTCAGATCGATTTTAGAATCGATTTTTAGGGTGCGTATGTTTTGGGGAAAGTGTTTTCTGGAAAAGTGTTTTCTGGACTTTCGTCTGCTTGGTTCGCGGAAAATGATTTGGTCAACGGAAAGTACTTTCCAGTCAACAAAGATTTTATTCATTAAAATAGGAAAGTGAATTCCCCAAAATAAAAAGGTGAAAACATTTTTCCAAATTTGAATCTTTCACTTTCTTTGAAAACGGGACTGAGGCCGATCCCGGGGACCGATTCCGGGACCGGGGTCAGGCGCCGAGGCCGGGACTAGGACTAGGGGCAGGGGACCGGGGGCCGAGGCAGGGGATCGGGGCCGGGACCTGAACCTGGACCTGGGTCGGGAACTGGGGATCGGGGCCCAGAACAAGGACCCGGGTTGGGGCCCGGGCCAGGACCGGGGCCGGGACTGGGCCTGGGTCGGGGACCGGGGACCGATGACTGAGGCTGGGGACCGGGGACCGAGGCCGGGGCCGGGGCTGGGGACCGGTACCCAAGGCCTTGACCTGAACCTGGATCGGGGCAGGGGCCGGGGCCGGGGTCGGGACCGGACCGGGGCCGGCGACCGGGGCCGGGGCCAGGGTCGGGACCGGACCGAGGCTGGCGACCGGGGCCGGGGCCAGGATCGGGACTGGGGTCGGGGCTTGGCTGGATCAGTTTATGTCATCTCTCTCGACCATCTATCTCTCCTTAATATCAAGGACAGTCCCTTTGATGAGATTGAAATCGTTTTCCAAATGAGAACCAAACACAAAAAAATATTTTCGATAACATATTACCAAACAACGGAAAACAAATCGTTTTCCGAGAAAGTGGTTTTCAGGAAACCACCTTCCAGAAAACGAATTCATGAAAACCATTTTCTTTGAAACAAACGCACCCTTAGTTACTTTAAAAAAAAAAGTCCTAATGTCCACTCCAAACGTCGTTTCATAAAGAAAATATATCAACATCTATGTATGGAGATAGAGAATCTTATATATTTTGCTGAAAGATTATCGTAGAAAGATGCGACCCGCAATATTTTCATCGATACTCATATTATTTTGATAAAAAAAAAAGAAATAGATTTTCGAGTAGACCCTAGAATCAAACTGAAAAAAAGAGCCGATTTCAAAACGGGTTTCAAGACAAACAAGATTGGTTTTCGACTCTAAAAATCGAGAATCGGTTACCGGCCATCCTCACCCATAGTGTTCTCATGGAACGGTGGAACCCATTGGCCATCGCCCATTCCCATAATAAATGTTTCTCCGCTTCAGAAGTAATTGACATCTTTTGTCGTCTTTCCTCGTTAGGTCTCGCTTGAATAATCTCTTCCTGTCGTGTTCGATGAACATTTTCACCCACGTCGCATCCAGCTCCTTTTGTACAACAGGCGGCTAATCGCTGTATGTTCTTCAGCCTCCACTCACTCACTCACTCTCTCTCTCTCTCTATTTTTTGGAGCATTCATGGGGCTTACCATGATATCACAACGTGAAGCATGCATGGAGATCGAAGGAGCCATCACATGTTACTTGTTGAAGTCAAATGTATGGACCACAAAAAGATACACGCATGCTGCGTTGTGTTGAAAAACAATCTTAAATCGAATAATTCAACTCATTGATTTTAAGCTTTTGACTTAATAGAAAGTGCTAACCAAAAACTCAAGCTACTAGATAGATGGAGATCATATGAATATTAAAATAGTTTAGGACCCGCTGACAAGCGATATGCGATAATACTTCTACACCTTCTCTTGCATACAAGCTAGATTACCAAGGGGGTGTGCAAACTGGACCGGACCGGCCCGGACCAGCCTGGGATTGGCCCGGCCTGGGCGGGTTGGTCTGGTCCCCGGTCCCAATAAACAGGATCGGTGACTGGGCGGTTCGGTCCCCGGGTTCCATGGTTTGGGACCGGACCGGCCCAGCCCGGACAGGACCGGCAATGTTTTTTTTTTTAAAAAAAAAAGATCCGCAAAAGCAGGATCATCCTTGGATGAACTCTGACTTATTTATTTACTTGCAAGTTTTGGTGTTAGTAAAAGCGTTAAAGTGATGTTTTCAATTGGTGGCGAAAAGGACTTCTAATTACTTTTGTTATGATGAAATCCTCAGGACCATGCATGATTTTTAAATTAACAATAATTTAGCCTCTTGACATTCTTAGGGTTGGATGAATTTGAGTATAATATGCGCAGCCTTATGTTTCAGTCGAATTGCACATGAGCGGGAATTTTGTGCACTGAGCTAGCTTAGTAACTATAACACGAGCGGGTTGAACGTAGTAGTAGGCTTTACAGCGATTGGGCCGGGACCGGGACCGGACCGGACCACGGATCCTGGTCCTGTTCGGTCCCGGTCCAATCCTTGGTCCCGAAATTATGGGGACCGGACTATTGGTCCGGTCCTCAGGTTCATGCTGGGACCGGACCGGCCCAGACCATGCACACCCCTAACCAGGGGCACATGTAATTTAACTAATGGGGTGGACATACATTCGCGATCAACGGAATTTGACTAATGCCAGATCAAGTATGAACTAATGGCATCTTTCATGTATCGGTCTCATTCAGAGAAAGAGATTGGTCACATAAAAAAAAAAAAAAAGAGACAAGGAGGAGAATGTCGATGTAGATTCAAAGTCCAAATATATTGATGCGGAAGGATACCTGAATTAAGGGGAAAGAAATGAAGACCTGAGCTCATAGGTGTGGGAGAAACTGCTAAGACACATGTGAGTTATGTTAGAAAAAGTCTCGCATTAGATAATCGGTATAGGGTGAAACAGTTAGTATATTTCGATTGACCCCATAACACCCTGTCTTAAGCTTCGAGTAAACGCGGATCCAACTAAATGGTGGACTCAAGCTTCTTCTGCACGCTCTCAACACACGGTCGCTCACTTCTCAACCCCTAAACACCCCTAAACAAAAGTCTCTATCGTTTCCACATGGTTGGCATCTGTGACCCGCCTTCGTCTCTTTGTCAGTTTGGAATGAGTTGTTTGGCGATACGGATTTGGCCGAAAGAAGCATGTTAGCACGGGACGATCCGCTGTGGAGATACATGAACAACGCATCAATTTTTGAAAGGCATGGGAATTTGACCGAATGCGAAAGATGAATACGAGAAGTCTCGATCCAGATGCTTCTGTGTCCAGCTATTTTCCACGTTTAACTTGGGTCGCGGGGGATGTTCTCGCAAGCAAAGAGCGTTTGGTCAAGAATGCCCCTCCTTATGGAGTTTCAATTTTCAAGACCCTTTGGACTATATGTGGGTAGCAACTAATCTCGAAATAGACTGGAGGAGGAAAAAACAAACTAGGTAAATCTTTTTAGCGGATGTAAATTCAGTCCTAAATATTTTAATTGTACTAATCAGTCTTAATTTTGGCTGAAAATCGCTTGCTTAAACGTTGGTTGTCTCACATTTTTAACTTTATTGAATTTTATATATTTATATATTTTTTTCCCATTTTTCTTTTACAGCCCTTGCCCACAACCAGATCTGGCCAGCAAGAGCAGCGATCCACGCCTGCAAAGCCCTCGCTCGTCGGATTTGGACGCGGGCGATTGTTGGAAACCCTCGCCAACCAAATCTAGGTCCTCGTCCACAAACACCGAGCCCTCGTTGGCCCTCTCCGAGAAGTCTACACTGAAAAAAAAAATAAAAGAAATAAAAGAACATAAGAAAATCATTAAAAAATTAGAAAATTATATTTAAAAAATCGTTCACAACAGCGCCGATCGTGCCACGTGTTGGGGGCCACATTCGCGATTTTTGACCACTTTTAGCTAGAAAGATTACATTAGCAAATTACTAAAATAATTAGGACTAAATTGACATAATCGAAATATTTAGAACGGAATTAACATCCGTACAATAAATGCTAAAAAAAAAATTGCGATTTTACACAGGTTGGCGGGATGCATCTCTCCTAGGGTGATAGCTTTGTATAGTTTGTTTACCAGATTTATACAAGTTACCCATAAATAATTAAAGGGCAAAAAATAAAGAATTAAGTTGGTGATCGAGCTGCTTTGTAGTTTTGGTTAAAAATGTTTGGCATTCCGTCTCCAGTCTCATTTGATTTGGTCACAATTCTAAACTCTCAAGTCAATTTGATTTTTGATCTCGTGCTAAACATGAATTAAGCCGGATTAGCAGAGAAAAGGTAATCAGTTAGAAGAGGATAAGAACAAACGAAATAGTGGAAAAAAAAAAAGGGGGTCAAGTTTTCCTCTATCTGCTGTCGGACAGCACACAATCTGATAATTTTTTCGATCGATGAGTTATAAGCATGGACGGAACGTGACGCATACTAGTGGTGATGTTCACAAACGGTTTGTTCAAAAGTCTTGACCCTTTGTACCGTAGCCAATTCATTCATAAATTTTTTAGTTGTGTTGATATACTCCCAAACCTTTTGATAATTTGTCAATGTAGTAATTTCAGCAAATATGAGTTTATGACAAAAGAGATTCAGGGCTAAAGATTGACAAAACTTTCAAATGGGTCATGGCTAAATTAATAGAATCGAAAAGTTTATAACTGAATTAGCACATTTGAAATGCTCATAACTAAACTGGCCACCGTACATCAAGTTTAGGACTTTTTGGGATGATTTTAGCCTCGGCAACTCGCCTACTAGAGATACGATTCGAGAGAGTTATCTTCGACCCGAAACGGAGGGACATGGGGTATTCAAAATAGAAAGAAGGAGCCAACATTCCTTTTGACTATAACAAAGGGGTGACCAAGATGATGGATCCTTCTCTTGATTTTGGGCTTTGTGGCCGGAAAAAGAACGGAAGGAGAAAGGAGACAATGGCATATGACTAATACGAGACAGGACAGAAACACCATTATCAAGCCACAGTACAGCTTTGATTTTCTCTTCGGTAGAGAAGGGAAAGAAGGGGGCCCCGCTTCCCCCTCGTGAATCAAATGTGCGTCCAACCTCATAAGCCAACCCAAAATACGAGGAAGATGGTCAGCATGAGTTGGGGCCCCACCAGACCTAAAAAAATAATAATAAAAAAGAGTTCGGGCAACGATTAAGGTGCTCGAATGAATTGATTCGACTCGACTTGACTAGGCCTAAAAGGTAAACGGGAAGTCCGTGAAACGGCCTTAGATTGAAAGGCCTTGACTACCTAGCTTCAACCCCAGTGCCCGCCTGACAGGTTCGGACCACTTCGCCGTACATTTTAGACTATGGGAGGAGGACGGAGCCCCACTCAACGATCAGCTCCGCTCATGAACCACGACGGGCGTCGAAATTGACCCACTCTTTGTATTCCCTCTTTATTTCTTTCTAGCAAGGAATGCAAAGTATCACGACCAAAACGGCGTCGAAGATGGAGTAAACAATTCAAAACGGCCAACGCTAGCCCAATCGATGATGGAACACGGTGTATAGGCACGTAGGCGAATGTTTTTTCTTCTTTCTTTTGTTTTTCTTTTCTGCCTTAACCTTTTTTTTTTTTTTTTTTTTTGTTTTTTTTTTTTTGCGTTATGATTAAACTGATTTTTTCTCTGTAATTGCCAATTGGACGGCGGGTCGATCCGGTATATGAACCCGACCGGGGCCCGGTTAAACCGGGCGATGAGAATTTAATGCAATGATTGACTATGCCAAAACACGTTAAATAATTTCCCTTTTTTAAAATATTAATTTCCTTGGTTATCGTGCATAAAAATGTTTATTTATTGCCTTAGTGACTATGCTTTACCGGCTATATATATATATATATATATATATATATATATATATATATTGTCCTCACTCCAATCATTGTGAATTTAAAATTGGCCCCATATGATAGGACAGGTTCCTTTAATATTTAGTTAGTGTTTAGCCAATGGGGCAGAACGAAATTGTGCATCGTCTTCAATTCCTTTGAACCGCGAGGAGACTAGGATGAACTCAACCGGTCACAAATATATAAATTTAAGTGTGAATCCAGTGAAGAGCGTGAAAGGTAGGTTATGGCAGTTAAAAACATTTATGCCGTAGTTTTTTTTTTAGTTGCACTAGCTTTTTAATAGGTGCTTTGAATGTAATAAACTAGACTTGAATGGTTGGTTGTCACGAGAAAAAATTTGATTTGCATCTCGCTAAAATGTGTACATGTCAATACACGTGGCGGATGACTGCAAAATTATTTTGATGTGTAGAATAACGGTAACGGACATGAAAAATTCACGTATATTGACAAGCATTCAGTTCAACGAGATGTTGGATGGAATGCTGATGAGGGTTTAAATTTAGGCCGGGGTACCAATTTGAGAATTCTTGTGTGACATAAATTAGTTTAGGATGAATGTGCTACCTCTTGGATTTATATTTTCTTTATTAGGAGATGAATCGGGCCACTGCATGCAAATTAGTGCAAAAAAAAAAAAATACACAGTAGAAAGAGAAGAATTATCAAACATTACTCCAAAGAGTAATGGGGTCGTGTTCAAATTTGTTAGATACTATTTAGTTGGTACTTGTACAAATAAGATGACAGATCAGATCTGTTTGACCCAAATTACATGATAAAATATGAAGCATAAAGGGGAAAATATACATTGCAAAAGTGGCTTTCTCCATATAGATATGAGAATCAAAGTAGTTAAAAGTTTAATAATGTGCAAACAGACCAATCATGTTCCTCAACTGGTGATCTGTCCAACCAGCGACCACATACTAGAAATGCCCAAACCTCAATGAGCTCATGAAAACATACCTTGAGATCCGGTGACTTAGCTACTTTAATGTTATTCCTAAACTTGCTGTTTACAGCAAATAGTTTGCGGTGTTTATCTAAAAATTAGGACCTAACTAGCTTAGCTCCCTATCAATTATTCCCCGACGGGGTACTAACAATCTCAATAATATTTTTCTATAACCCTAGTGATCCGCGTAGAGTCTACTGATTTGCAGTCAATTTACTGAAAAAGCTATGATAATAATGTACTGAAAACTTATGCTTAATGGCGTGATCGTCCCAAGACTCATTCATCACTCCAAAATGAAAGAGGGGGGTGTTTCGGGGATTTTTCCTTTCTATTTCTTTTTTCTTATTTCGTGGCACAATGAGCGGGTTTTTTTTTTTTTTTTTTTTTAGGGTTGAGCATGATTTCAGATTTCAAGATATGCATAGGAGGTTTTAGGTTTAAAAAATTTGAAACTACTAGTCTAGACTTTCATTTTCCGGCGATATTTATGATTGAGTTTTAATTTATTATTGTATCATATTTATTCGTGGGTTTAAATATGAGCTGTGGTCAGGAGATTGTAGTAGTAAATAGTGGTCATTAAAGATGATGATTCACTCTAATGTTCAATTAAGAATACATGTGAAACTTAGATTGATCATGTAGAAGCAAATAGTGGTCATTAAAAGTGATGATTCACTGCAATATTCAATTGAGAATGCGGGTGAAAATTTAGGTAGGCCCTGTAGCAGCAAATAATGGTCATTAAAGGTGATGATTCACTGTAATGTTCAATTAAGAGTAAATGTGAAACCTAGATAGCCCCTATAGTAGTCATTAAAGATGATGATTCACTGTAATGTTCAAATAGGAATACGGGTGAAACGTAGATAGGCCTTGAAACTTGTGGCAGGGTAGATTCCGGGTTCTAAAAAAAATAAGAATCTTGTTCTGACAGGTAAATTCCATGTGAAACCTTACGGAACTTGGAATTGCTCATCCCTAATTTTTTCGGCCCATGGGGCCTAATGTGACGAAGCAAATCAATGTCTTATCTTTTAAATTCAAACTCAAAATAATTGTTAGAAAGTCCAACCCAAAAATTTAAGCTAATAGGTGGAAGGAGATTACATGAATATAAAAAAAATATAAAATCCATAATCGAGCGATTGGGAACAACAACTTTAACACCGTGAATATAGAACCCATTATCAAGCGATATGGGACAACAACTTTAACAACCCTTCTCACGGGGTGGATGTGAGACGACAACTTTAACACTCCTATCACGGGAGTGGAGGCACTGGCTCTAATACCATGTTAGAAAGTCCAATCCAAAAGGTTAAACTAATAGGCAGAGAAAGATCATATGAATATAAAGAGCATATAAGATCCGCTATCAAGCATTGTGAGACAACAACTTTAACAATAATAAATTAGCATTCACTGTATTTACTTACTATCTGCTTGTACGACTGTACAAATTATATCGAGAAGGGGTTAAAGTCTTTACAGACTATTAAACACGCAGAGCGTTTCATGTACGCAAGAAGTCGAATTTGAAAAGTAAGGAAGTAAAATATATCATTTGGAATGTAGCGAATGTACTTCTGGTCACACGTTTCGTATAATTGAACATCAAATATAACAAACATTTACAAATCTTACATAAAGTTGTAGTCTTTACATGCTTACTTGGTGAGAGATATTACATATGGGAAAACAGGGGAAAAAAATAAAAAAAGGATTGAACTTTACTCCTTGCCGTTAAACCGCGAGACAGTTCCCTCTTGGGACGGTTAAATTTCGGAGAGAGAGAGAGAGAAGAAGAAGAAGATGAATTTTTTGACATTTGCGAGAGCGGTTTGGCGTAGAAGGCCCGGCAGGGCAGGCACTGGCAGACACCGCGCTCCGCCTTTCGAGGGAGTGGCGGAGGGAGGGAGGAGCGGTTCTGTTATGTTCTGTTCAGTGAAAAGTTCTAATTTTTTTTTTTTTACAAATTGTCAACACTTTCTCTTCTCTCCTCTTTTCTGTCTATAAAACGCCCATCTTCTTCCCCTTTTCCCCTTCCCTTTTCCCTCTCCTCCTCCTCCTCTCTCTCTTCCTGCGTGTGCTGTTCTCTCTTTGGGTTCTGCGTTCGCAACCTTTTTCACACCAAACACATTCCTCTCTCTCTCTCTCTCTCTCTCTCTCTCTCTCTCTCTTCTGTACTTCCACCCACCACTCTCCCCCAATTCCATACAAATGCAATCATATTGAGCCCCACACATTTCCCTCCCTCCAAACTTCTTCTCACTCTCTGTTTCTTGGTTTCTTCGTTTTAATGCCTCTCCCCCAGAACTTCCTCAGTCCATTTCTTGATTGGCCCATTCGCCTTCTTTAAAAACACCCTTTTAGCTCTCTCTCGCCTCTCAACCCCAAGCTCTCTCTTAGACTGATCCCCCACCATTCTGATTCTGGTTCCGCCCCTGCTTCTTCACTCCTGAAAACATGGACAATGAGTTCGTCATGCCGTGGCAATTGCTCTCCTCAGGAGTGGCTGTTCAGCCTGCCGACCTGAATTGCGCTTCCAAGCAATCCCCCGATTGCTTCTTCACTCCGAATTGGGACGATTCTTCGACAGATCAGGGTGGTCGCTTCGAGTCTGCGCTGAGCTCCATGGTGTCCTCCCCTGCGGCCCCCTGTTCATACATTTCCCATGAGAGTGTCCTGATCAGGGAGCTGATCGGAAAGCTCGGCAGCATCGGGAACCCTGGCGATACGTCGCCGCATTCCCTCTCTTTGTCGGGGAATGCCGCCCCCACCGCCACCGCCATGCCTTATATTGGCAGAAGCAACAGTACTAACACGTCGTGTTATAGCACCCCTTTGAATTCGCCCCCGAAGGTGAATTTCACGACCGTGGATCGCGTGGTCAAGGAGAGATTCTCCAGTGTGGCGGAGTTCACCGCTGATCCTGGATTTGCAGAGAGGGCCGCAAGGTTCTCGTGCTTTGGGAGTCGGAGCTTCAATGGCCGGACGAGCCAATTTTCCCCAAACAGTGGCGAGCTGCCTTATAAGCCCAATCCGCAGATGGAGAGCGGGAAATTCCAACGGGTCTCGAGCAACCCATCGCTGAAGGCGTTGGGATCTCAGGCAGCAGCCACCGTTCAGCAGAATGTGAATTCGAGACTGTCGGATCGAATGGAACTGACGAATTCCAACGAGGAGTCCTCGGTGTCCGAGCAAATCACGGGCGGCGAAAACGGATTAAAGGCCTCGAACGAGGCGAATTCCAGGAAAAGGAAGGCAGCTGCTAAGGGAAAAGCGAAAGAATCCACTCCATCCACACCTTTCGCCAATGCGATGAAGGTATTGATGGAAAGCTTCAATGTAGCCCCTCTTTTGGTTCCATATTATCCCAACAGGTAAGAAAAGAAAACTTTCATTTTCAGGTAACCGAGTCTCATGACAACTTGAGTCCGAAGCGATGCAAGCCGAACGAAGGCAATGAAAATGGAAATGGAACTGCCAAAGGGGAAGAAGATGCCAAAGGAAATAGTACTAAGAACGATGGAAAGCCACCTGAGCCTCCAAAAGACTACATTCATGTCAGAGCAAGAAGGGGACAGGCAACCGATAGTCATAGTCTAGCTGAAAGAGTAAGAATTGCTTCCCAGTCTTCTTCAATGTAGAAGTAAGGAATGTCAACTGCAATTTGTTTGGCTTACAATCTAGCAATTTCCATTTTTAGGTGCGAAGAGAGAAGATCAGTGAGCGAATGAAGCTCCTCCAGGACCTTGTGCCTGGCTGCAATAAGGTGCTTGAGAAAAATTTCCGAACTTGGAAGATGTCCATTTCAATTCCATAAATGTGCAAATTTCTAATCCGTGACTCGGATTCTCTGCAAAACTTTAGGTCACTGGAAAGGCACTGATGCTAGATGAAATCATCAACTATGTTCAGTCGTTGCAGCGTCAAGTTGAGGTAATGTCGCGGCAATTCATCGATGTGGCCTCTGTACTAGAGTTCCTCTTGCTTTGTTGGTGACGAAAGAATTTTTGCTAAGTGCAGTTCCTTTCCATGAAGTTGTCCTCTGTCAATACCACTCTGGATTTTAATGCAGATGCACTCATGTCAAAGGATGTAAGTCTCATGACTTCTTGAGTTTGAAAGGAACTGCTTGAGATTACGAACTTTCCGCCAACATCAGTGGTTTTATTTTATTTTTTCCATTTTCAGATGTTTCAGCCCAACAACTCTGCACCGTGTCCTATGTTTCCGTTAGATTCTACCTTTCACGGCCACCACCGACCTCAGAGTCAGCCAGTACCACCACCGCTCCAAGGACATGGCTCTAGTGGCACTGCGACCCAAGTAGAACAATTGGATCTGGGACCATGTCACAACGTCGAGTCACATTTACCTCAACTGAATGATCTTCAGGTAAATCTTCATGAAAGATCTTCTCTGGACTGCGATTCAACTGCATCAATTTATATCTGACTGCTTGTTCCATTTATTTTTCAGTATCAGAACTTCTGTGGAGATGACCTGCACAGCATTGTCCAAATGGGTTTCGGTCAAAATTCAAATCAAGAAACAGCATTCCAGCATCAGACTTTCCATGGTTGAAGATAGCATTCGAAGATTAGGTCTAATGAAGAAGACAATTAGTTGTTTCTCTTCCTTCAAATTTTTGTCAATGATCTTTCCTTCCTTTGGGGCTAATTCTCGAGGGGTTTTTTCTCAGAATACCCTCTGTAAAATCTTTGTACAATTTCTTCTGGTGCAGAGTGTGGTAGCTATACATGTATCATAATATATAAAAATTCTATGAAGATGAAGGGATTTATTTTTATCTGCTATACCTCTCATTGTCATATCGTCCGGATATTTCACCACAAAAACATACAAGTCATCATTCACTCAATTGACTTAAATTTCGCTCACTTTGTTTACTGTTCAGAGGTTGCTCTCAGAGACCTGTCACTTGAGTCTTGATTAACTGTTAGGCCCGCGTAATCTGGTGTTCTTGATTCTTATTCATGTTGTGACCAGCTGTATATGTCGGGCTTCACCCTTTTCCTTCTGATAAAGTCTGATTCAAATGATTAAGACATGAGTTATCTTCTTCTGGGGTCAACCAAAAGAATTTCTTTTTTTTTTCTTCTTTTTCCTCATTTTTTCTGCATATGTTCTGCGAGCTCCTGTAATTTCCACAGATTAACCAAGGCAGAGAAGCTTCTGTTCTCTTTTTACTGCAGAGAGAAATCAATCATTCAATCAAGCAAAGATAGATGCCAAATGCCCTTTCTTTAAACTAGTTAATTACAATAAACTCCTCCATAATTTCTTTACCAAAAAAAATTAAAAAAATAAACTCCTCCATAATTTTATAAGCTAGCATCAAAAGAATCCCAGGTTGGCAGTGGTGAGATTCTGACTAGACCCAATGAATCACTTCAACTTTTTCATATAATAGAGAGAGAGAGAGAGAGAGAGAGAGAGAGAGAGAGAGAGAGAGAGAGAGAGAGAGAGTGGAAAAAGAAGAATGAAGTGGGGTTCAGGCATGGAAGATGCTCTTTGAGATAAAGGTTGATAATTTATCTACTTATTTTTTTCCATCTCAGTGATGGTGTTGGTTAAAATCCATTTCATTGGGTTCACCGAAAAGATTTCTGCTGCAGCCTTAACAGGAATTTTCCTTTTTCATATATATATAGGAGATGGCAGTAATTATTTTCTGCATGTCACTTGTTATTTATTCAGCTAAAAAAGATGCTTTGAATGTGGCTGGTGTGTGCAGAACATTTAGTATGTGCCAATATCCACAATATAATAACTACAGGAAGATGTTAGGTGACAGTCTTGTCCCCACAAGAGTTTCAAAGAGTCTTAATCATACTGCTGCGGGAATGAATTTAAACTTTCTTCATCTTCTCTCTTTTTTTTTTTTTTTTTTTTAGGGGGTTTTTCTTGTTCATCATCTTTGGCTGTTTGTGTGCAGACTACAGGCCAAGGGGGGAGGAGGAGGAGGAGGAGGAGGAGGAGAGGAGGACCCTCCAGACATTGTTTCCTTAAAATTTAGCTGATGAGACTTGTAGCTGATCCACCAAGACAAACTTGACAATTTGACAGGACAAAAGACAGGAGTGGGGTTTTGCTGGTAACAGATCAACATTGAAGAAAGCAGAAAATGAAAAAGCACCTTGAGGTCTCTTTTTCTACGAACACAGTTTTAAAAGGCGCTACGATTAACTTAAGTTTGAATTAAAATGTATCATTAAGATAAAATTACGTTGCGACTATCTAACTTTCTCGTCTTCGCGGGGCACGAAATAGAGAGCCATTTTTTTTTTAGGCCTTAACTCTGCCTTGAGAAAGAGACTACTCTTTTTTCTATTGAACCTTGTCCTGATGTTAAGAACAAGCAAGGTGATATGACTTGTTGAGCAACCTCTTTGTTAGATCCTTCCTTGACCCTAACTGTAAGTAGCTAATACATGGTTTCTTGCTTCTTCAATACTCATGGGCCAAGCTCCTTGGAATTTGCATTCAACAGTTACATTTCTAGGTTCATAGATTTATGAATGGGGCACTCCATCTTCAAGTGGTAATGAGGTGGATGATGAAACTTGGCCTCTGATAATTGGAGGAACCGTTCCAATGGAAAGACTCAATTCGGTTGTGCAATTTCACCTTCAATGAAGGACATTATGCTCAATGAAGATCATAATGATCTTCCAAACAGTGGATATTCACATCCTTCAAATCATTTTAGGAAGATTTTACTTGGGACCCTCCTCACGTTTACTCGAGTTCTATTTACCTAAGTAAATGATGCAAAATCGCACAGCGGGGCAGAACCCGATCGACAGATCCACATCATGGCCATCTCCTGATTCCCAATAATGGAGGACATTTGTTTAAATGTTTGCTCATATCCGCCTAAACCAGTCTTCCATGATCTAGGATTAGTTTGAGATTTGGAAGCATCTGGGTTTAGTCACTGATCATTCGTAGGTCTTATCATTATTTGTCCAACCTTTTCCTCGGCTAATAATGCCTCTGCGCATATTCTTAAATAAAGCCATCTTCTAGTTGCAGCAGAGTATCTGTTGGTGACTGTTCAACTGGAACTTTATTAACTGTTATACATTATTGCTCTTCTCTGCATTTATCGTAGGCTTAGTTTCAAATTATTAAAGTTCAATATTCCAAATAATGTGACATCTGCCAGGCCACTTGCATATTCTTGCAATGTGCAATATTTTCAAATTCTAATTGTCTTTTTTTTTTGCTAATTTAATTAGCATCCTAAAACGAGCTTATTAACGAAACCTTGAAATTTTTTTCACAGCATCCTCTGGAAAATGTTAATATGCTGTGATTGGGGCACAGTGAAGTCTTGGTCAAGACTTTAATAAATAGCATCAGCAGAGGAGCAGTTTTGGAGAAATGACAGCTAATTACGTTGCATTAACGCTGATGACCAGACTGAATTCCACCTTCATCAGAGGCAGGAGAGGCTTTCTATAATGCCAATTATGCATGCAGCCTTACTCTTTTGGCTTGAAAACCAGAGGCAGAGAGGGATCTCTAATTTTGACCATTGTGACTGCAATAATATCCTTATTTCAGACTGTATATAGTCCATTAAATCTCATTTTCCTTTTCTTACTTTTGAAGAATTCAGGGAAAATGGTCGAGTCCGCAAGACTGGTCCACCACCAGAACCATATTGCATTTCAGGCCACTGCAGCATTTCCTTTCCACCAATGGTAGGAATCTAACCCACGGTTTCCTTTTCGTAAGTGGACAAGAAAAGCTTCGAGCCTCCGCAAATCATCTGGGTAGGGTTCTTTTTCCGCGAAAAGAAACCAAAAGACAGAGACCCACCCTACGAACAAGGATTAGACCTCTCGATATATGTTGGTCATTCACTCGATATCACGTTACATCACTCGGTGAGTATGATGTAACAGACATTTTATCGGCATTAAATCTGATTTATTATTTCAAAAGCTCCCTTGCAATCCATCACGTCGTTTCCGTGCGGTGATTATGTAAATCGACGAAGTTGCTTCTAACACTGCCACTCTGCGTCGAATTTTTCGTATTATCTGTGGAGAGTCGCTTATCTATACTTCACGACGGTATAAATGAGTGTAAATTGAGTCAAATCTATAGGAGAAGTTATTCCAATCTTAGAAGAGCTAGAAAAGAGAGAGTTATATGATAACTTGCGGTAGGTGTTGTAGGGTAACTGGGGGAGTTTATCATTAGGGTAGGTGCCCTTCTAATCGAGACTTTGTCACTGTTCTTTCACTCCTTTCAATAAGGGGCACCTCCACTTTTTGCCCTTTCACCATATTATGAAAGCTTCTCTTTGTCCCCCCTTTTTTTTTTCCTTTCAATTTTTTTTTCTTGTTTTTTTGGGGGGGGTGGGGGTCGGGGTCAATTGGCATTTTCCTTAAGGAGGGAGGAAAAACAGGCTGGTGAAGATTGAAGGGGATCATCATTTGTTTCACCAACCATTGGCATTATAACATTCGGGTCTATCCCACTTTTGAGAGTCCCACTGCTCTGTTTTGGTCCTGCATCACCAATTTCAGACACTTCATCGGATGCTATGTTACTTTCAACTCTTTAAACTCGAAGTCAAAAGCATTATTATGTGTACGCGATGGTTGGATGTCAAGGTTCAAATCTCACACTCCTCCCTAGTGTGTGTTTTATGTATTGTATGTTGTTGATGATCGTCTCTTGAACAGGTTGCCTCTATGTCTTGCTTCACATGTATGGTTCGGTTTTTGCACAAGAACGGTTCGACTTATTTTCGTGAACGGAGAACGTTGATTGGGATGCTTGATGAGCTATCTGGGCTCATTTGGTATTTAAAGGGAACGGATCTCAATAACATGCGCAGCAAAAATACTTGAAAATAACATGCCTTAAAATCATCTTGAACCACTGATCTAAGAAGTATATCACATAGAACGAACATGACTCGATAGCCACTAATTAAGAGACCCTTGAGCAGATGGGAAAGAATTCTGATCCAAGCTTGTTCTTCAAGAGAATTCGATAAAGAATTTTTTTTTTCTTGAGAGCGTTTTGCACCAGTGAAAACGTTGTTCATTTTCTCTGAGAGAATATGCAATATACTCTTCTTTGGAATTGGCAATCAAATAGCCTATTATTTCGATCAATCAAGACCTGCCTTTTTGGTATTCCTCTATATGGTAACCGATATCATATATTCAAAGCAATTTTGGGTTTACTCTTTATGGGTGTAATTAATTCCAACATCTCCGACTCATCCATAAAGAGTCGAACATCTCTATTTCTCTTCTTATTGCAAAGTTCATATGTGCAAATAATCAGTGTGACC
Organism: Rhodomyrtus psidioides; assembly: GCA_021437785.1. Lineage (NCBI taxonomy): Eukaryota > Viridiplantae > Streptophyta > Magnoliopsida > Myrtales > Myrtaceae > Rhodomyrtus > Rhodomyrtus psidioides. Next base: position 1,124,689 of record JAILYB010000015.1, on the reverse strand, counting down.
ATCATACTCTGACAACGCGTTGCCATACATCTATTAGGAATATATAATAGCTCACATTAGACACTGTTACTTAAAGTAGATCCAGCATGCGGTATCCTAAATCAATCAATCACATTTATATCTCTCATGATCTCTTGAAAAAGTTCAATATGTATTGTATTCACAATTATGATTAAACTCATATAATCATAATTGGTCGACCTGTGAATACAAAATCATAATGTGAAATCAATAATGAATTGATCTTCATCTTTCCTTAAAATCTTTCCATTTCAACTCAATTCACTTTTCCAGAAATGTCTCGCTAGATCGAATCTTCCTTTATCATTGGCAACGTTCTAGGATAGCAAACACTGAATCAAAATTTCAAGAATAAGTTAAAGTCGTGAGGGCACTGAGTTGAAGAACTCATATCCTCGAGCATTTCACTCGGCTGTAGAGTAGAGATCAATACTTTTGCCAACTATTCTTGGTCGTCTCATGCATATGTAATATGAAATACGTATTACGATATTTTTTTTCTTTTTCATGGAGCGCATGTCTCTACATTCAATACTGTATAGATGATGGTTCAAACATTCTTGATGTCTAACTTGAGTTCACAAATTCACTCTCTTTAAAGAATCCATTAGAACTCACATCTGGCATCAAAGACAAATATGAAATATGTAGGTTACTTCACTTGCGGGCATAAAATATCATCTCTTCATCTTAACAATCCTAGTAATGTGACATCAAAATTTCAAACTTGAGCTATTAATTATCACTAGATAATAAGCTTGAAATTTTTTCATCTCTATTTATCACATGGTAAATAGAAACGATTACTTGTGTGAGTGGGCTAATCTCTTATCTGTCCGACATACTTTCTCAATATAATGCACTAATCATTAAAATGTATAAATATCATACAAACTCATAGGCATCAATAATGGTAATAGATACATTGACTGTAAACTTTAGAAAATATAAATATTCAGTACTCCAACTTCTATGCACTTCTATAGATTTCAATATAGGGAACTAATTCATTTATCAACACATGACCAAGGAAAACATCTTTAGGAATTGACTTCATCATGAGATCTGTTATCATTCTATGCCTAGTTATTAGGGGTGAGCAAAAAAGACCGCCCGGACCGGGACCAATGGTCCGGTTCCCGATTTTAGGGAGGTCCGGTCCGGTCTCCGGTTCCTAAAATTGAAACCGGTGACCAGACGGTTCAGTTCCCGGTTCCAGGGTCTCGTTCCGGAACCGGACCGCCCGGAACTTTAAATAAATAAAAATATATATACACACACGCATACACACACACACCCCTCACGTTTTGCACTTGTAGGTTTTAGCGTTTTGCATTAGGGCTTCCTTTTCTTTCCTCTTTCTGCAGACATACCTCTCAGCTCTTGGTCCTCTACTCATCTTCTCTCGCTACGCGCACATTATCGATATGCAATTCTGATCGTCGTCGCCTTCAGCCTGCGTATTCGAGTCAATCACCGTCGCCCGAACACCGCGCGCTTCTTTCTCCCTTTGTCACCTGCGTACCTCCAATGGCCGAACACGAAGAGGAGGTGGCGATGAAAGTGGAGGCCGTGCAGTCCATTTACGGCGGCGATTGAGTCGTCATCGATCTGTATCCTCCTCGGCTCCACGTCCGCATCGTGCCTTGCACAGCCGACGTCTCTTCTTAACAGGTCCCTCTCTCTCCTCTTCAATGTTCTCTTCTCTGGCGATTTCGATTCGTAGGCCGAGAGCGCTCTTTTCCGATCGAGGACGAGCCTCATTTGTGTTACCTTTGTGTTGTTCGCAGTTTGTGGAAGCAGTCATCGGAATAAGTGTAGGCCCGCAGGCAATCAACTTCTGCGAATTTTGGTAGAAATCGAAGGACCATTGCTGGATTGCGTAGTTTCATTCAATTAGGTTAGAAGTGATGTAGGACACTTTTAACTGTTGGGTTGCTTACTGTTGATTGAATTTGAGTTACGGTTACCACTGGCAGTGCTGGAATTATTTTTTGTTTAGATAGTTTTCAAGCTTGGAAGCAAGATAGGGGCGATTGTTTTTGTTGAACATCAGTTTTTACCTTGTTATTTTGTCGGAGGCTATTTCTCTTGGCCTTTTCTTTTTGGTTAATCCTGAAGATCAGTGATACTCTTCCGAAGACAGTGTTCACTGAAGTGAAGATGTGGAAGAGTTTATGTCAAATGCTCTCAAATATACATATACCGAGGGTTAGATTTTCTTTAAGAGCCATTTTCTTATTGGATAGTAAAACTATTTGATTGTAACTGATGGTCCGATTTTCGATGCTTGGGGTGGCCGGTCCAGTCCACGGTTCCCATAAATGGGAACCGGGACTATTGGTCCGGTTCTCGGTTCTTAAGGAGAACTGGACCGGATCGAGAACCGCTCACCCCTACTAGATATGCATCGTCTGTTCACATCTTTTTGTACAACCAAGTATTTCACAAAATTACACTTTTTGTTTATATGTTTGGTCTTGCAATGGATCCTTAGTGTACACTATTGCTGCTTGGCTATCACAATTAATCATTAGTTGAACTTACAACATCCTTAGCAACTCCTCATTGATCCAAATATCTTTTAAGCCAAACACTTTCTTGTGCTAGTGCTGATAATGCCATGAATTCGGCTTTGATTCTGGTTAAGGCTATGCATGTTTGCTTCTTACTATTCCATGATATGGCACTATTGTTAAGTAATAACGCAAATTCAAAGATAAAATTTCTGTCATCTAAACCTCCTCCTCAGACAGCATTAGTATAGCCTTCAACGCGTAGATTTCTATCTTGATAACTTAGAGAATAATCGGTAGTACCCATCAGATACCTCAGAATTCTCTTGATGGCAATCGAATGTGCTTGACAAGGTAGTAAGAACTTTGATAGATGTTAGGCATATCCCAGATTTGAAGAATAACCTTATTTCTTTGAGTAGGTTGAATTCCAATGTATGCATGTATATTCGTGGAGGTGGAGTTTTAAAAATTTCAAAGGACTCCTTGATTGTGATGAGAGGTAACAAGAAGAATGATCTTTACGTTCTGCAGGGAAATACCGTTATATGTTCTTTAAATATATCATTATCTTCAAATTTTGATAAATCAAGGTTGTGGCATATGCGGTTGGGCCACATAAACGAAAGATCCCGAGTAAGCATGGTTTACTCTGTGGGGAGCATACAGTTCCACTTGATTTTTGTGAGCATTGTATTTACGGGAAACAGCGCAGAATTAGTTTCAGTATTGGGGTGCACTCGACGAAGGGCACAATTGACTAAATTCACTCCGATTTGTGGGGACCTGCACAAGTTACATTTAAAGGTGGTACAGTTTATCTTCTGACATTTATTGATGGCTTTTCTAGGAAAGTTTGGGTTTATTTCTTGAAGCGTAAAAGTGACGTTTTTTATATGTTCAAGAAGTGGAAGATATTGATTGAAAATCAAATTGGCAAGAAGATAAAGCGTCTCAGAATAAATAATGGTCTTGAGTATTGCGAAGGTGAATTTAACAAGTACTGTGAAGATTTAGGGATTGTTCGATATCGAACAGTCGAGTATACACCTCAGCAGAATGGGGTGGTGGAACGCATGAATCGAACACTTTAAGAGAGAGCTAGATGTATACTTTTTAAGGCTGGACTTGATAAAGATTTCTAGGCTGAAGCCGTGAACATGGCATGTTATTTGATGAATCATTCTCATTCTACCGCAATTGAATGTAAGACTCCAAACGAGATATGGTCTGGTAAACCTTTTGATTATTCTATATTGAAAGTATTTGGATGTTCCGCTTATTATCATGTAAAAGATGGTAACCTTGAACATAGAGCCAAGAAAGGAATTTTAGTTGGTTATGCAGATGGAGTTAATGGATATAGATTGCGGTGTTCTGATCCTCAGTCACCAAAGTTTATAATCAGTAGTGTCGCGACCCTCACTCGCGGAGCGAGGGGCAAGGAAGGAGGGCTAATGGGCCGTCCGATCGCTAGCTTGATCGGACGCGGGCCTCTCCCAAGGTCCATTACCCAAATCGCAACTGCTGGATATACGTGGTCGACCTTCAGTGTGGTCTAGTGACATGTGATAAGTGTACATGCCAAGGAGTCGCCACCAATCGATTCATGGAGGGTACGATCGGAAGCCCTATCGAATAGTTGGGAGCGGTCTATTCGATTCTGCGGAAACCAGAGAAGTGGGTTCGGGGACTTAGTTACGCCAACTGTCAGGGTTGACGCCCTTTTGGTACCAAAGCTGAATGGTTTATCTGATCCTAGGATTTCATGCAGATGAGTGAGGTACATATCCTAAATCTAGGAGTTCATGCAGATGAGAATTACTACCCTATCACTCACGATCAATAGAAATAAGTGCGCAAATCAAGGATCCAATACATGCGGAAAAAACACATAAAATCAGCATGGCATCTCTAATGAGGCCCTATTAGCCTAGAGAAATATCAATCAAGGCTTAGGAATGATTTTGGCATGATTTGCCCATGAGGGGCTAAATCGTAATTTTGAACAATTCGGGGAAAATTCACCTCGAAAGGGGAAATTTATGATTTCAGATGAATTGGGAAGTCAAAAGATGGGAGAAATAGGATCGGTCATCAATCCAATCCATTTCCTATCTTTCGAGAATTTTCAGGATTTTTCTGGAATTTAAAAGTGATTTTACCCTTAGAGGGGTAAAATCGTCACTTTGGGACAGAGATGAGAACTAAAAATCTCGAATATTAGGGTTAGTCACCCACCTGACCCAAACCCTAACTTCAAGCAATTTTCGGGACTCGATTGGAACAAGAAAGACGATTTTCCTATTGAGGGGCAAAATCGTCATTTTGAGAAAAGGGACGAGACTCGAAAACCCAAGCCCAAGAATTGGTCGCCTAAGCGACCCCAATTCTTGCCTTGGCATTATCGATTTTATCTTAGCTTACGCAACGGAGACGACTTACCCCTAAAGGGTAACATCGTCAAGTCTTGGAAGAACGGATAAGAAACCACAAAAATAGGGTTGACCAGTTGTCTGTGGTCAATCCTTGATTTTTGAGGATTTCTGGAGTGTCTAGGATTTCCCCACAATTTTTTTCACATTTTTTGGAATTTTCTGGAATTTTCTAGCATTTTTTTGGATTTTCTAGGATTTTTCTATTTTTTTATTTTTAAAATCATTTTCTGATTTTTTTTTAAAATGTTATTCGGGCCGGGGTCGGGTGACCCGGCCCACGACCCACGGGCGACCCAACCCGGATCCGAACCGCACGAAAAACGGCACCGCTTTAGCCTTCTCCCTCTCAAACTTCAATTCCCGCTCAAATTCGAACCTACGGCCTAGATTGCGCCACGTGTCGACGCACGGACGGTCTGATCTGAGGCTAGAAACCGACGGTCCAGATTGAAACACTAGATTAAATCGTGACCGTCCGATCGAAGGGATTTTTTTGTTTCTAAAAATCATTTTTTATTTCCAAAAAAGCGAGATCGCGACACGTGGCACGCCTACCACCGTTCGATCAAGTTTATTATTCGGTTATAACCGAACGTGCTGACGTGGCTGCCACGTGGGCGCCACATCAGCGCCACGTCAGCGTTGACCCGATCAACTTTCATTGACCGGTCAACGGACTCGCCGGGGAAGACGATCGGCGTCAGCGCTGTATCGCCGATGCCTCGTTGGAGGGCCCTATCTCCGCCTACAGACGTCGGATTGACGCGAAACCAACGGCAAACGACTCGTTTTGTCGAGCTCTACAACATATACGAAGCTTGATACAGCAGAATCACATCTCACCTACGTGCTATCTCCGGCCGAAACTAAGCTCCGGCGACTATCTGCCCTAGCCGTTTCTAACGCTACTAGGCTAAACATATTGATCAGGAAGCATCACAAAGGGCCGAGAAGACTTACCTGGCCATCGCGGAGCTTCGGTTTGGTGCGAAACGAGCCGTGGAGCTCGCGACCGATCGGAGAGAATTGGAGGCCGACTCGACGATTTAGGCGATGAAATGACATGCGATTAAAAGCAAAAATGCTCAGGGAAGCGAGACGAACAGATTGCAACCAAAATCACAGCAAATGGATGGCTCTAACTTAAGTTGCCATTGGAGGCTGAGAGGAAGCTCGAAGGAAGACCTCACCTGTTTTGGCGATGAAATGCGACACCGCTTGGTTCTGGAGATTCCTTGGGGTGTCACGAAGCTTGGAGGATGTACCCGAAGCTTCTGTTTCGCGCCGCTCGCCGTGGTCGAGCCTTCGAAGCTCACGGTTTCCTTCCTCCCACTGAGCCAATCTCTCTCTCTCTCTCTCTCTCTCTCTCTCTCTCTCTCTTCTTGCTCTCAGGTCGTTCTGCTCTCGTCCTCCGTTGTCCAACCGACTCCCCCCCACTTAACTGACTTCCTCAACGGATTTTCTTTTGTTTCTTCCTCCTCCCTGTGCGCGAAGAACCCCCCTCCGTTTTATTTTTCTCTTTGCGCCAAGAAGCCCGAACAAACAGTCTTGTTCTGTTTGTTTAAGTTGACCTGGTCAACCGGGTTGACTGGGTTGGGTCAACCCGACCCAATTGACCCGATTCGCCAAAAATAAGGCAAATTGGCCCACCAAAATTCATAATTTCTCAAATTAAATCCAAAAATCGGCTTCCATGAGATGAATCCCATCTAATATGGCGATTTAGTGAAAAATGAATGTGGAATTAAACGAAAACCCCAAATGTTGAGTAGGATTCAAAATCGATTTTTGCCAAATTGATATTCTTAATGGACGAATCGGCCCCAATTGAGCTCATCATTAGATTCAAGGGGTCAAATCCTATAGGGAGGAAGCATTGGGGTTCTATGGGTGTCCCTGAGAAAAGTTTAATTTCAGAATTGACATTATAGGGACTAAAATGAAAAGATTTTTATGCAATTAAGTCCCTAAAGCCAAAATTGATCAAATCAATGCACAATTGAACCAATTTGAAATGTCGAGCAATCAAACTGAATGTCAAGACTTAGAAAATGCAAAAGATTGCAAATAAAAAGACTCAAAACATATTTTTTGACAAATTTAACCATGTGCGTTACAAAGAAACACACAAAATTAAACTTGAATTTCGACTCTTAATGAGGTCAAAATGACAAGGGATTTAAAATAAAAATATCTACTATTTACCTATATTTTTGTGACCTCAAATGCTATTTTTGTGATTTTTCTAGTATTTTCCTATTTTCTAAAAATACTAAAAAATGTGAAAAATATGAAAAATTATTTTTTGGTCAATAATGGTTCCTTGGGCTTGGCCAAGGCCACCAAAGTTGATTTTGTAATTTTTTTTTTGACTTTTTACGGACTTTTTGTGATTTTTCAAAATATAACTGTAAAAAGACTTGGTCAAAAATCAGGTGTCAACAAGTAGGAATGTTACTTTTGATGAAAATTCTATGTTTGATCAAAGAAAAGTTGTTGAGTCTACAGATAGATATTCATGAAGAGAATCTAGTGAAAGATATAGAGTTTAGTGTAAAGCATCCACAAAGAACCTCTGAAGACGTTCTTATTCAGCCAGAAAGTGACAGTGAGCAACAAGACTTAGGTTTGATTAAAGAAGAAGTAGAAGAAGTTGAACAACCTCAGACTTTGGCTGCAATGAAAGCTAAAAGACAAATTAAGCCTCTTCAAAGGTATGGTTTCGCTGACTTGGTAGCATATGCTCTTACAGTTGTTGAAGAGCTTGGTATTGAAGAACCTTCTGCATTTCATGAAATTACTATTTGTTCTTAATTTGAGAAGTGGCTTGTTGTGATGAATAAAGAGATGGAATCTCTTCATAAGAACCAAACTTGGGATCTTGTGAAATTGCCTAAGGGCAAAAGAGCTCTTGAATGCAAGTGGATTTTCAAAAGAAAAGAGGAAATTCCAGAGGTTGAAGATGAAAGATTCAAGGCACGTTTGGTAGTGAAAGGCTTCAGTCAAAGGAAGGGATCGACTTCAATGAAATGTTCTCTCCAGTTGTGAAATATAATTCCATCCGTGTGTTGCTCGCATTAGTGGCCCTTTATGATCTAGAACTTGAGTAACTTGATGTCAAGACCACTTTTCTACATGGCGAGTTTGAGGAGACAATATGTCTCAACCCGAGGGATTCACTATTGAGGGTAAATAAGATCAAGTTTGCAGGTTGAAACGCTCGTTGTATGGTATCAAGTAATCTCCACGTCAATGGTACAAGATGTTTGATAGTTTTATATTAAGTCATGGCTACTTGCGAAATGCGATAATAGTTGTGTGTACTATAAAAAAAAATTGCGTGATGGTTCTTTGTTTATTTGCTATTGTATGAGGATGACATGCTTATTGTAGCAAAGGACATGTTAGAGATACAATTGTTAAAGAAGCAAGTTAGCAGAGAATTTGAGATGAATGATCTTGGAGCTGCTAAGAAAATTCTAGGTATGACGATTCGTAGAGATAGATAGGTTGGGAAGTTATACCTTTCGCAGAAAGGGCATATTGAGAAAGTGCTTGAACGTTTCGATATCAAGAATGCTAAATCGGTAAGTACTCCTCTAGCGTCCCATTTTAGACTTTCCGCTTCTTTGTCACTTAAAACCAAAAAAGATGAAGATGAGATATCTCGAGTTCCATATTCTAATGCTATGGGTAGTCTTATGTATGCCATGGTATGAATTCGTCTAGACATTTTCTAAGCAGCTAATGTTATGGGCAGGTGTATGGCAAATCCAAGTAAAACTCACTAGCAAGCAGTGAAGTGGATTTTTCGGTATATCTGAGGTACCTCAAATGTTGGTTTAGTCTTCGATAGAGGTTGTGATATAGGGCATTTAGTTGTTGGTTTCGTTGATTTTGAATATATAGGTGATCTCGATAAAAGTAGATCTTTGACAGATTATGTTTTTACACTTGGTGGTTCCCTGATTAGTTGGAGAGAAGCTTTGCAAGACACAGTTTCTTTATCACCGAAGCAGAGTACATGGCAGCAAAGAAAGCTCTTTGGTTGAAGCATTTGGTTACAGAACTTGGGGTGGAGTGGGAGGAAGCCTCTGTTATCTTTTGCTATAACCAAAGTGCGATTCAACTGACCAAGAATGTGATGTATCAAGAGAGAACGAAACATATCCATATTCATTATCACTTTGTGCATGATGAGGTTGTTAAAGATACAGTAACATTGAAGAAAGTACCTACAGTAGATAATCCAGCAGATATATTGACTAAACCAATTCCTTTGACCAAGTTCAAGCATTGTTTGGATTTGATCTATGTAGCACGGACACGCCGCTCTCTAGGTTTTTTGCATGTCGGACACGGCGCCGTGTCCGACACGGCTGGACACGGCCGGCTGCGTGTCCGAATGGTAAGAAAAAAAAAACCAGCCATGTCCGACGTTTTTAATGGGAAAAATGTGAGCGAGGTAAAAAAAAAACAGCTGCGCAACTACAAAATACTGTGACAGCTTGGGTTGCAATCTCTTGACGAAATCGATCTCCGTGAGCTACCGTGAGGACCTGATCGCGGAGGGGACTGAGAAGGTGGAGGCGGAGTTGATGAAGTTCTCGAGCTCGCGGTCGAAATAGGTGGCGAGGTTCTTGAAGGAGTTGGCGCGGTTGCAAATCAGCTACAAATTGGCGTCGGCCGAGACCTGGACCTCCTTCCGACTCTTGGAGAGGAACGAGAAGGCGTTCGAAGACGCCGAGGACCGCGTCTCGTTGACCATCGCCTCAGAGCTTCGACCCCTGGTCGGAACTAGGGTTTTGTCGAAAAAAGACGATTCGTGGGTTTCTCGCAAAGCTTGCGGGTTCTGAAAAGAGAGAGGAGTGCGAGAAATGGGAGTGAGCGAGAGAGAGAGAGTCGGAGTTGTCCACGAAGCAGGCAAAGAGAGAGAGAGAGAGAGCAGAGAGAGTCAGGAGACCGTGATATAGAAAGAGAGAGTGAGAGTGAGTGGAAGAGAGGAGAGAGAGAGTTGATGGAGGGATATGATTAGTTGGGTGAGAATTGACTTGAGGTGGGGCCCACTTGGATTTAATTTTTTTTTCTCTCTTATGAATGAATTAGTGAGGGGCAATTCGGTCATTTGATAATTCAAGACTGAAATGAAATTTAGTACACTAGACGGAGAGAAATTTTGGTATTTTCACCGGCCATGCTTGGTCATATATACATATATATGCCGTGTCCCGTGTCGGAATTCTCTATTTTTTGAAAACTGCCGTGTCGGCGTGTCGTGTCGTATCGTGTTCCCGTGTCCGTGTCGTATCGGTGCTACATAGGATTTGATTGGTGTTCTCACTGTTTGAGTTGCTTAGGCGGTGTTGATGGCGGTTTATCCATTGTTTCCTACATCGAGTACGCTCACGTATGCTTAGGGTGTGCGTCGTTAATTTCTCCGTTTGACGGGTGGCCTTATGTGGTCACTCTTGATGGTGAGGGAGAGAGGTCTTGTGGCGTTTGGTTAAACGCTATTTTGAAGATTTGAAGTCAATGTGAAGATTTGTTATATTTTGACTTTAAAATAGTGATAAGGTTATTTTTTACCATTTACTTTGTTTTATGGTTTTTTAGAGGGGGCTATAAAAAGGATATCTTGCATATTATATTGTAAGGCTTACTTTCGCTTCTACCTCGAAACCCTTTTTTTTTTCACTTCTTCTTGTCAGATCTTTTGATCTTTGATTGTACGCTCGTTATTGAAGATAGTGAAACCCCCCTCTCTCTCCCTGTGATTTTTCCCATTTTGGATTTTCCACGTATACCATGTCTCGTTTTTTATTTTACTTTTATCTTTACTATTACGCGCTTGAATTTGCACATTTCTTAGCGTTTTTCGCTAACAAAGAGTTGTTGACACCTAATTTTGGACAGGTCGCGACAGGAGTATATGGTCTTTCGCATATTGTACTTTATTTTTATATAACGAATTCAATTGATTAAAGCTTGCTCTATAGTTTTACGTTTTCACTTACATAACTTAGACATCTTGAAACAAAGATGATTCATTCGAACCTTTTGAGTATGTATATTTAAGTCTACCGATTTAGACGGTTTCCCTCACGAATGCGCTTAGGTGCACAAAGGAAGTAACAAGCATATGATGTATCATGATTGACGCGGAGTGAGCTAATCAAGTACATTGTCTACGTGACATGTATTCAAACCAACGCTATGTTTGAATTTTGAAATTGTAATCTCCACATGACATGCATTGTTGTAATTTATCTATACGTATATCTATTAGCTAGTGGAGAGGCGCTTGGTCATGAAAATGTTATATATTTGAAATCAGCATGCTTTTTGGTATTGGGTGCAATTCATAGAATACTGGGGGAGAAGTGTCAAAAAAGTCATAAACCTATTGTATTTGTGCTAATTTAGTCATAAACCTTTTTTTAGTACCAATTCAGTCCTAAACTTTTTGCATTGGTGCCAATTTAGTCCTAAACCTTTTTTTGGTGCCAATTCAGTTCTAAACATTTTGCATTAGTGCAAATTTAGTCATAAATCTTTGATAATTTATACTAATTGAGTTAATCCAACTAATTTTGATAAAAAAAAATGACTGATGTGGACATCGATTGTCCTAAGTGGCATGGCAAACGCTGATTTGGATATTTTTTTAATATTATTCTATAATTTGAAATAATTTTTAAGCATTTTTTTGTTTTTTTAAAAAAATATTTAAAAAAATATCCACGTTAGCACAAACCGTGCCATGTATGACAATAGATATTTGTGCTAATGATTTTCGGCCAAAATTAATCGAGTTGACTCAATTGGCATAAATACAAAATATTTAGGTTTTGGACTGAATTGGCACTAGAGCAATAGGTTTAGGACTTTTTTTACACTTTTCCCGAATATTATCAAACAAAAACTGCACTTTCATTGATAAACATTATAGTTTAGTTATCATTCTGCTTCCGAGCTAAACATTTATTCTTCAACCCTTATTAATCTAGCAAAATATCCCAATGATCAGTGATCACAACAGTGTATTGGCAGTGGCGGAAGCCACCGAGGCAGGCTTGTTCTCATAATCATTCAAGTCTGAAAATGTCGATTTGCCTTCAAAGCCCGTTTCACAATCGGATGCTTCACTCACAAGGAGAACTCATTGAATACGCCATGTGACTCTACTTCGGTACCTCGAAAATGGCAATTGGTGACCCTATATGAGTATGGCTGACGTAAATCTCAACAGGAAAACTCAAGGTTTCGGCATAATAAATATATCTTATATTTCAGGCCGGAATGCTAAAATATGTGTATAGACTATAAAGATGAGTCTACTACGAAACCGGAAATTATAGTAAAGGTCGGTAAAAACAAGGATTAAACAAGTAAATCGGCAAAATTAAGGATTAAACCAGTCGCTAATCAATGGTTGTGGAGTCAATGTCCCTATTACTATCTATCGGACTTTTGCCACATGTCCAATAAGGACCGCATTCAAAAACACACACACACACTCTCTCTCTCTCTCTCTGTTTAAGCGATCATTATTCTCATCCCGAAGACGGCGAGTTGAGATTTAAGGCTCAAAACGAAGCCCGGGCCTCATATCTTGGCTTGACCTTAGAACGATTCGGATTGATGGCAATGGTGGCTTTAGCTCGACTCTTTGAGGTGGATAGCTACCGTCCACACCAAGTCCAAAACGAGGATAAAGCCGACGACGGATTGATCAGGTGCTGGTGCTTCGCCAGATCTAAAACGAGGCATAGCTCATCTGTCGTCAAAGGGGACTAGGTGTGAAGACTTCTTTCTTCATTGGCATGAAGACTTCTTTCGGGCTTTTTTTTCCAAACTAGGTGTGTGTGTATATATATGTTAGATTCACGGTAAAAAATCGAGTGACATTCCACTTAAACACACCCCGCAAATCGTGCCAGCGTGCCATATCCAAGATCTATAATCACGTCGAGCCAATTTCGATGAGTAACAATACACTTTTGCAACAAAAGAGTTTTGCCCAATAATCATGTCATTTCGTGTTAGAGATTACCGGACCTTTTATTCAGGAGTCGGTATTCTATCGTCACGTATCTACGGGCCGGGTTGTATTTTGACATTCTCATTTCTAATCACGCGCAAATGCTTCGCGAAAGCGATTTCTCTCTATCAAGGGTCGCGGTCAATTATTATACTCTTTGATCTCGCTGTTCCGCACTCCTACCTAATCGAGTGACTTGAAATTTCGCAAAGAGTTATTATCACGTAGACAAAAAGAAAAAACTCCAAAAATTAATCTAAAAAAATAGAAAAAAACCTTAAATAAAATACTCGCAATTCGCAAGTAGGAATATAAGAAAAAAAATGATTTGGGTTTTTTTTTTTTAAAAAAAAAAAAATTAGGCACCCGCAAATACTCCGATTTGGGACAAATTTTTTTATGAAAATAAGTCAAACCCCCCCCCCCCCCACCCCCCAAGAAAATCATTTTTTTCTTGTTTTCTTTTTAAAAAATTAAAAAACATAAAAATAAATCCAAAGTGTCCGAGCAACAGTTTGGGTGCCGAGCGACACCCATCTCGGTAAATATTTTTTTCGACCTATTTTGGTAAAAAAAAAAAAATTAATCCTAATTTGGAAAAAAGCCCACTTCTTTCTTCCCCAAGGAATATGTGCCTCGGGACCACTGATTGCTCTTCGTGAGATTAATACCAAGGATTTTAAAGAATTACAGCTATTATCAACAATGGCAGTGACGCTGTGAAAATTTTGGTAATCTCTTCCTACCCTTTCACTCCAAAAAAAAAAAAAAGACCCTCAATCTTTTCACACAAATAGAATGTCTGTCGAATCGAAAGAACTTCATTTATTTATCAAGAAAAATCACAAAAAAAGGGTTTAAAAAAAAAAGATATTCGACACCGGTCAAAATATGTCTTTAATATCCACTGCTATGGAACATATTCGCCCACAATAAAAGGTGTTAGTCGACCGGAGTTAACGTCAATGCGATATGGCAGTGGGAAAGGCCGAAAGGGTCTCGGCATACCGGAGGCGACATTTCACAAAATTTGAAAACATCGGCGGAACAGAAGTACAGCCGCACCGGAGAACAGGGAATTCCGGCTGCCGTAAAAAAAATGGAGAAGAACAGCATCGGATAGCGTCAAATGTCCACCGTGGCAGCTTCCCGAACAAAAGAAAATCACCAGATCTGGATTATGATTTCTTAGTCAGGTATTTTTCACGTAAATGCATATATTTGGGAGAGACGACGTGAGATCGGGAGCTGTCATGAGCTTATTAAGTGGAAATCATGCTAGTTGTTGGCCTTTACCTTTGCTTTAAATGGTAACATTTTCTTTAATCGTTTGATACGTCTTTTAGGTACCCAAGAAAGATGCTTTTAGATATCTATGATCAATATTGCAAAAGTGGAAAGAGATTGATGAGGATGTAAGCTATGAAATCAAAGCAGGTTGGATGAAATGGCGTAGTGCATCAGGATTTTTGTGTGATCGCAAAATCCATCTTAGGCTAAAAGGAAAATTTTATAGAACTGCAGTAAAACCTACAAAGATATACGGAGCTCAATGTTGGCCAGCACAGAAGCAACATGAGCATAAAATGGAAGTAGCGAAAATGAGGATGTGTGGTCATACAAGAACGGATAAGATAAGAAATGAAGATAATCGACGAAAAGTTAGAGTAGTATCAGTGGCAGAAAAGATGAGAGGACATAGATTGAGATAGTTTGAGCATATTCTTTGTAGATTCTTAGATGATCCGATAAGAACAAAAGTATGTTATCAAGAGCTTGACATGAAGAAAGGAAAATGACGGCCGAAACTCACTTGGGGCAAAGCAGTAAAACAATATTTATTGGAATGAGAAATAGATTGGCGTACGATTGGTCTTAGGACAGAGTGAAGGAAAGCTATTAGCATTGTGGAGGGACATAATTCCTATGGTTCTAGCTGTTCTTTTTAGTCCTCTATATATATATATATTTCCCCTCAAGCGGTCTTGCTTTTATTTCATTTATTTTTTAGTGCATCAATCGCCGACCCCAACTAGTTTGTGATAAATGTGATGTTAATATTGATGTTGTTGATGCTTGATACCTCCTTTGATTTATTGCACAACCATGAATAGTATGCTCGAAAACGAGTTTTTGGTGATAAAAAACGACAATAATCATACTTAAACGTTAGGAAACAAGATATACGACTCTGATACTAATAAAAGGAATAGAACCAATAACATACGCAGCGAAAATACTCAGAAATAACATACCCTATAATCATCTTGAATTACTAACAGAAGAAGTATATCACGTAAAACGAACATACCTCGATGACTTATTCTTCGAGAGAATTTCACTGGTTTTTTTTTTTTTGAGAGGGAGAGTTTTGCGCAAATGAAAACTTCGTTCATTTTCTCTAAGAGAATATGCAATATACTCTTTTTCGGAATTGGCAATCAAATCGTATATTATTCCGATCAATCAGGACCTTCCTTTTTGGTCTTTCTCTATATGATAACTGATACTGGCATATTAAAAGCAATTCCAGCTTTACTCTTTATGGGCGCAATTAATTTCAACAGTATCCATTGAGAGTTTTTTGAGAAGATCGATGTCATCTAAAAATAATAATAAAGCCTCCAGCCTCGTTAGGGGAATGAAGAGAAGAGCCTAGGGGATCGCATTCCGCATTTTATAGGCCTACGTGATGAATACGTTTTCTCAAACCTTATTACGAAGAGAAACATTTAAACGGAAAAAAAAGAGGCAAAAGGGGATATCGGGTGCTGTTGGTCCATCATTTTGAAAATCCCTACGAGAAAATTTGGAGTTTTAGCAACCATGCTTTGGGGGTGAAAGCTACCTTGGAAAGGCTGAAAGCTCAATTTTGATAAGGATTAGCATCGAGCTTTCAATATTTTAGGAATGTTGAAGGCCTCGTTAATGAAAACTAATTAGTTGCTTCTTTTGCTCTTAAAACTTTACAAAAAATTCAATTTTACCCCTTTTAAAAGGTAAAACCATAATCTATTGTTCATCTTCTGGATCGAGAGCCGACGAGGCTAGATTTCGTCGGCAAGGTTGCACGACCTCGTCCGATGGCGCCAGATTTGACTGGCAAACTGCTTGAGCTCTTTGCCCACTCCGGCAATGAGTTCAAGTTTTTCAAATAACAAAAGAAATGGTTAATACTACGGAAAATCGCACACTGATACACATGTGATAAATTTATCCCAAATTATTTTTTGACCACAAAAATCTCAAACTGATATACTTGTGACAAATTTACCCCAAACTGATACACGTGATAAATTTATCATCCATTAATTTTCATTAAATCTAACCGTCAAATTGCTGAGTTGGATGATACGTGGCAGTTGATGGGTATACTAGTTTAAGATTTTTACCCTATATTTATCACATGTGTATCGATTTGAACATTTCTGTGGTATTAGTTTAATTTAACGGAGGGTAAATTTATCACTATGTACTAGTTTGAGGTTTTTCATGATAAAAAAGATTAATTCAAGATAAATTTATCATAGATATATCAGTTTATGATTTTTTGTGGTTATAAAATTAGACTAGGATAAATTTATCATAAGTAAACCAATTTGAGATTTTTCGTGATTAAAAAAATAATTTGAGGTAGATTTGTCACAAGTATACCAGTTTGAGATTTTTGTGTAACCCAAAAAGAAATAATGCAGTCAAAGCCCTTTGCAATTTTTTTTTGGCTAGATAATATTTAACCAAAAGTTGCTTTTCGCCAAACATCATTTGCCTTTTCCCAAAACCCTTAGGCAAGTCATTTACATTTTGCGAAAAATCCATTTTCAAAGTCGAACCAAACACAGCGGATGCTCTTCATTTGCTTCTTCTTACTTTGGTTTGATTGGTGCAATCAAAGGAAAACAAACAAATGGTGGATTTGGTTCATCTTTGTAAATGAGAGTAATGCAAATACCTTTAACTTAAGGGGCTTCAGAGAAATGCAAAAAAAAAAAAAATCAAACCTAAGGCAAGGCCATCAACCAACGCTGCCAAGGGTCGAGTGACCTCCAGCGACAGTCGCCTAAGTCGAGCAACCCCAAGCGCGGCCCTCGCTGAGGGGTCGTACGGCCGATTTTAATTTCTTTTTTTTTTTAAATCTTATTGATTTCAATTTCTTTTTTAAAATAAAAAAATAAAGGACAAATTCGAATTTTGAAAGAAAATGTGAGGATAATTTTGGAAGAATAGCTCCTCATTTGGCTAAATATTAAGGGCGCACATGGTAACACTTCCCTACTACAAATCAACTTATGACCAGAAGTTGATTTCTCTACTTCTCCTTAAAAGTGGAAGTTGATTTTTCTACTTCTACTCTAGATTGACTTCTGATTAGAGAAATTCATTAGGTAACTATTGAAAATTTCTACTTTTGAAACTTCGGCATCGGTGGTCGACCACGGGCGATAGTGGGGGCAATGGCCAACTCCCACAGTGTGACGGGCGGTGTGTACAAGGCCCGAGAACAAATTCACCACCATATGGCTGACCAGCGATTACTAGCAATTTCGGCTTCATGTAGGCCAGTTGCAGCCTACAATCCAAACTGAGGATAGGTTTTTTAAGTTAGCTCACCTTCAAAGGCAATGACCGATGGTCGCGGCGGCAGTGGGCGAGCGTTGGTCGACAGTGGCGACCAGTAGCGGTGGCGGAGACAGTGATCGTCAGGCGATCGGCTGCGGCCGACAAGGGCAGCAGCAGCCAACGATGGGAGATGGTCGCTGTGGGGGCGGGCAGGCATTAGTAGGCAGAGGCCGGTATGGTCAAAGAAGTGATTCTGGAGTCAAGAAGTAAAAAAATTTTACTTTTCAAAGTTGGCCAAAAGCTCAACCATAAAAAGAAAATCCAATCAAAAATAGAAAATCTTATCAGAAATTAATTTTTTTACCAAACGCATTTCTAGTTCGATGGTATTTTTATCAAACGGATTTCTGAATTTCTCTGCCAGATTAACTTCTAACAGAAAAATCCAGAAGCAAAAGTGTTATCATGCAACCCACGGTGATATAATTGTCAAACACCTTAAATTTTCTCCAAGCGGTTTTGAAGCTCCAACCAGCCCTAAATAACTAACCTTCTTTTTAATGACTCACAAGATTGCGATCGAGAACACTTGATTGAAGATGCGTAGGCCGGAGGAGCAGCTTTTGGAGTGGGAAGTTGATTATGCACGACAAATGACCCCTCTAAAGAAAGTAGGAGCTAGACAAAACCTCCTTTGTTTCCTTAGCTTTTGGTCAGCGAGTGGCTGGAGATGTCGGGAGTTCATACGGCTGGTGGTTTGCCAGCCTCCAAGTCGGATCCATTTCGCCGCTACTATCGGCGAATGGAAAATGGATGTTTGAAAGATTCGGAAAAAGAAAGTTCAACAAGGTACCATTTTACGCTTAGGCTGCGTATGAATAGTGGCTAGGAAAACTGTTTCTATTTGGAGTAAAAACACGTATGATTCAAAAATGTTCCGAAAGTGTTCCGCGGAACACTTTTGTGCCAGGTAACACTTTTGAAGGAACAAAAAAAAACTTGCTTCTAAAATTTTGGAACACTTTTTGGAACACTTTTGAAACCACCATCCATTGTCGTCGACGTAATTACCACTCACCGCCTCGCTAAAAGCCAACCGCCTGCCGCCGGCCGCCGTCGCCGGCCGCCGCCGCCCATCGCCCGCCGCCGGCCGTCGCCCACCTCCGGTCGCCGGCAATCGCCGATCGGCGACTGAAAAAAGTGTTTTTTTTTTAAATTACCAAACGCATTTTTTTTCCAAAAATCGTAATTTTGAACAAAAACACAAAAAAATGTTTATGTTCAAAAAATGCTCCCTGAAACAGAAACGCTATCCTACGCAGCCATAACAACCCGCTTGGCATGACTCGTCCATAGTTTCCGCACCTTAGCCTGCACATAAAATGTTACCGATAGCTAATAGGATCATAGTTCTTCGGTATCGATGTCAGTTGCGGTCAGCTCGGGCTCGCGGTTCACACTTGCAAGCAACCTTTCTTCAGTCTCATTAAGCTTTACCTACGGTTCGTGCGCTTTGAGCGCATTACTACATGGCCCCATTAAGACTTATGACCTTACCTCGTTTCCCACATACACCTCTTACCTGTTGGTGCCGACCATAACACAAAGTTGACATCCCAGTTACCACAATGAACTAGTAGATGAGATCGAACAGCTTTCGAAACTACAAGAGAGAATTCTCAAAGGCACAAGAAATTTTAAAACTCCACCACAGCACGGCTGATCTAAAACATGCAAAAGACACTGTAAACGGCATTTTATGTTTTCCAATCCCATAAAGTAACCCCAGTTACATTCCCGCAGAATACAGAATTCCTTGCATGTAGAGGACGACCCAAAATGACTTGAAAGAAGAGAAATGACCTGAAAGAAGAGAAAAGGAATAGGCACTTCTCTCATGCCGTGCTGTCTATGCTCATCGGTTCAGGCTCCTTAGCTGCAGTCTTCTGCATGTCCACAAATTTAACAAAGCCTCAGCAACGGCCAGGTAATGATAGACAATGATGTCTATGGTCATATTGATACAAGGATTTCCCGATTGGGAAGTGCTTTCTCATTCTTACCTCTACAGGCTCTAGTTTACTCATTTTGGCAAACATATTGCCATAGAACTTGGCATCCTTTTTGTTATACTCCTTGACCTTCTCCTTCAATACTTTATACTCCAGTTTCACATCCCTGTTTTGACAAGGCAAATAAATGTGTAAGCACCATACTTCTGCACACAGTGTGACCAAGATATCCCAGACCACAAAGGAAACACCTCAGAGAACGAAAATAGAGTCAAATGAAATACCTATTGTCAGGATCAATCTCTAGCGCCTTCTTGATATCAAATTCAGCCAAATCAAGATCAGCAAGCTGAATATAAGCCTGTGCTCTCCGATAAAGAGCCTTCACATTCCTGCTATCCAGCTCCAAAACCTGAAACACAGAATCAAAGGATGAGAGACCATTCATGCTTCACACCCAGAGATTTTGTAATGGCGTAGACGAGGAAATGTTCCAAACCTTAGTGCACAGTTTCTCAGCCTGCTTGTAATCTTTGAGTTTCAGCTTGCATGCTGCATCATTCAGATTGCAAGCAACTTTCAGTGCCTTCGCTTGTTTCTTCTCCTCTTCGCCAAAGGAGGTATCGTACTCTATGTACTTCACAGCCTGCCAAATAAAGGAACAAAGCGCTCAGCTACAAACAAGATCTATATCCACTAGAATAAGAAAAATTACCAGGTAAAGCTTATCCAGGTAAGTCGCCCTGTTCAAGATTCTAGCTCCTCTAACAAACTCTACTTTGACTAGTAAGCAGTTCATCATTTCATCGAATACCAAATTTATTACAAATAATTAGAAATAAAATCTTCACAATGGGCTGGAGAAACTAACTCTGAGACCTTCAACTACAAAGAGAACCTCAATTTAAACCGGTTGTTGAGAATCTGCTTTCCTACTAAACCATACTTTAACATACAATACATAACAGCGTCAATTGAGAGGGGGGGAAAAAAAGCAACCATCATCAAGTCTAAAGCACACTCAACCAGCCATAGAATAGAGGATATAAGTAATAACTAAACAGTGCATGATTTGATCCAAACAACACAGGAAACAGGAGTCAATAATATCCACTTCCAACAGGAATAAATCATGAGCAAGGTTCCTCATAGCATGTTACTAGGACTGTACTCCGTCAGGACTCAGATTTGAGAATCATTAGCCTCGCCACTTAGCATGAAACAAAACAATACCCCTGTTGCAAGTGATTTAAACAATGAAATGCCTAATAACTAGTTAACCATGTAAACAGACAAGATGTACCTTTTCATATCTCTTGGAAGCTCTTGCATACTTCCCCGCCTTAAATAGAACATTTCCTTCTTCTTTCTTCTTGCCTGCAGCCTCAATCTTCTCTTCAGTATTCATGTCCCACGACTCCTTGTCCTAAACATCGAATGTTAGATGTATTAGCGCCATGAAGTATACAATGAGGATTGTGCAATAACAGCACAAGAACAAGAGCCTGCTAACATACCTTGACAAAAGAGACCAACTCCACCTCATAATACACAGTCGAATTAGGAGGCACGACAGCCAGATCCTGCTTAGATTCGAAAGATCCGAAAGCATATTCAGGTGCAACTGTCAGCAAAGCAACCTCACCCTTTTTCATGTTCCTCACAGCTCTGTCAAGCCCATCGATCACTTGTTCTGTCCAGAGAATAATCTTCAGCTAATCAACAGACTAAAGTAAAGCAGGCAAGTAACCTATCCAACAAGTTCAATTACCTTCGTCGGTCTTGAACTCAAATAACTCCTCACTATCATCGTGGCCCTTCTTCACAAATACCATACCATCTTGCAACTTCCCAATCAATTTCACTGCAAACTCAGAATCACACTCATCAGCAACCACAGAGGCCATTGTGCAAATCATACCTAAGTCACTTTCATTTTACACTACAATTCTTAAGTTACTCAAATAGATCAGTGGATCATCTTGTCCATAGGATGTAAGAAAAGCTTGGGCACAAAAAGAAAGTACCTTTAACTACAGCTCCTTCGTTAGGCTTCTCATATCCTTCCCCTTCCTTGAGGATCTTTTTTATTACTTTCTTGTCGTCGGTCACTTCAGACACGGTCCTCCATGATACCAACTCTAATGTTATTTGAAGAGTGGCATTAGGTGGAACGGCACCCTCATCACCAAAAGCTGGCTTACCTTTCTCACCAAATCCATCTACAAACAAGATCTAAAATTAACAAAACACAACCCAGTAGAATGCTCCACAAGAAAAAAGAGATGGAAGAGAGTGTTAGAAAGTCCAACCCAAAAAGTTAAGCTAATAGATGAACAGAGACCACATGAGTATAAAGAGTATTTAGAACCCGTTGTTAAGCAATGTGGAACATACTTCAACACCCTCACTCACGTGCTACCCGAATTACGAGCGGCACGTGAAATTTTGATTACACACATTCACATGAAGTTTTTAAGGAATTTTTTACCACGCACATTCGCGAAAGAGATAGTACTAGCTCTGATACCATGTTAAAAAGTTCAATCCAAAAGTTTAAGCTAATAAGTGAAAAGAGACCACATGAGTATAAAGAGTATTTAAAACCCGTTGTCAAGCAACGTGGAACATACTTCAACAAAAAGAACTTCAGCTTACATTGTGGCTTGACTGTCAAAAGAACTTTCTCTCCCTTTTTCATTGTCTTGACAGCTTTAGCAACTGCTGGGCAAAAATGTCCTACAGGAAAGATTTGAGGGTTAGTACTATACAAATGTGTAGGACGGCATAAAGAGTACGACTTTGCCAAAAATTAGTCACCTTCTTTAACAGTAAATTCAACTCCATCAGACTTTGCAACTGTGGTACCATCTTCCAGCTGAACCTCATACTTGACTGCATAAACAAGAAGTCAATCCCATCAGCATCTTTTCGATTAACAAATTCCCGACAAAAATATCAATGAGGAAGAATTAAATAAGCACCTGTTACTTCATCCAGATCTTTAGGATTTTCCCATTTTTCGCCTTCCACCAGAATTTTCTTGAACACGCCTCCATCCTTGCAAATATCCTTGACACTTGTCCAAGAAAGCAGTTCAACATCAAATTGCAGAGTTGCATTAGGAGGTATGGTTGGAGGCGAGCCAGACTCGCCATAAGCTAGCTCTGGAGGTATGGTGAAAATAGCATTTTCCCCCTTCTTCATTGTCTTGATACCTTGATCCCATCCCTTTATCACTTGCCCTGCAAGCACAACAAATTCATTCCGAAATCAACACCCTCCTTGGCCAGCTTCCTTAACCAAAATAAAATAAACAAGGGATAATGAATGCAAGATGATCAAAACTAGAATAATACAGTTGAGAGAATCATCTAAGTCCACAGACATCATATGATTGATACATATTGTCCAAGATTCACATAAGAGCAACCTTTGCCACCCCAATGCCAATCAAAGAGTGTAAATTTTAATGACTCAGCCTCGTCGCGCAATTCATCAGACAGGTTCAGTTTACGTTTAACAAAAGTCATAATGTCATTAGTGTAAAAGCATCTTGGAAATACAGTCAACAGAGAACCATGCCAATGATGACCAGTCAATTGTGCAGGGTTTACTTATGTCTGTCCATATCTCTCACTATTTTTCCATTTATTCATCCAATTTCTTCTCAATCCTAGCAATATCTCGTTAGAGGATGATCTACACCTGTTCTTTCAATTATTCATGCTATCCCTGCATCACCCCAATGCTACTTCTGCCGACTACCAGTAGACCAGTAGCATATTGGGATTATAAAAAAGAATGAAGTACGTAAAATTGGCTTCCTCAAGAAATGTGAAAACAAAAGCTGTCACTACTAACACCATCATCTAACCAGCTTACCATTTTATGACCAGGAAAAAAACCACAGACATAAAAGAGGGCTGAAGCATGACAAGACCAGTATTCAGAATGATAGAAGGAGATAAAAAAGAATCAATGAACAGAGGAACATCCATATAAGATTTTCACCATCCCCAGACATACTCAAGAACTAGGAGGCAGAGAACTTTAGTCCACGAGTCACATATCCTGACTAGATTAACCTCCCAGGCTAGGGAACTCTAGAATCTTAGTTAGGCATCTATTTTCAACATACACTAGAACTAATATGCTACTCCATGTCCTGTAATGAAAACTAATGATTCGCATATGTCAGCAGAAACAGAATAGCATTCATGATATTTCAGCATCACGCCAAACTGGTATTCACTATGGACCATAACCAATGAATCCCGTGACCACCACAAGTGGGAAGGCACTTCCAATACAAGGAGACGCTCCAATACATGCTAAGCAAAGAGTTCTATCCAGACTAACAGGATCTCAGCACATAAAAAATTATATCCACTTCTTCTATAGAAGCTTGCAAATAGACAACGCAGTAATTAACATCCTCCCATCCACAATGGTAGACAAGGAAAATTTGCATCCGCATGGACCAGAGAGTAGAGACTGCAGATAAAACCCACATTGAGTAGTGGTTATGTTCACGGCATATCCCCACGTCGGCTAATAAAGAACTTCTCAGAGATAAACCATTCCCTACGAATTTCCCCGAATAGTCACAACAACATTGCGTAGCCAAATATAGTAACGCATGATCAATGTGGCCAAACCAAAAAGCAAACGGTCAAAGGAGAATCTAAGACCTCCAGAGAGTTACACGTGTAGGATCCATAAAGAGGATGAGATATTCTCCAATACAGGTCGTACCACACAAAAGCCCGTTCAACTTCCACTTGGCCACTATTAGGCCATATCAGCAAACTATCATCCCATCAAGAAAACCAGTTCCTCCCCACTAAGACGTTCCTTACGGACTCGTCAGTAGTGGATAACCCATTCTCAATGCAACCTGTTCGCATTTCAGAAGAACCAATGAACAGAAAATACATACTTCGCCTTAACAGCCCAATTAGATTCAAGATCGAGCAGCCGAAGAACTTCCACAATCACAGCAGAGCATACTGCGGACGACTTTTATTCACTGAGCTAAAAATCACGATTTTTGCACAAAACTTGGAAGCCTCACCTTGGCCAAGAGTGAACTTGAATGGAGTCCCACGGTCCCGACTAGAATCGAACTGAGTACCGTCAAGGAGCGTCCCGGTGTAATGCACTGTAAACAAGACAACCACGAGGGAAAAACCAATCAGCTCCACCACCTCCATAAACGAAAACCGCAAAGCTAACACGCAACGATCCAAGGAAAAGGCACGCACCTTCAACTTCGTCGCCATTATCAGGAGTGTCCCAGCCATCGCCTTCCTTGACAAGCTTCTTCTTGAGGCCCTGCTTGCCGATCTCCTTCTCCTCGCCGGCCTTCATGATGGGGGCGTCGTCGTCGGGGAGGTCGAAGTCCTCGTTCATCTCGTCGGCGGGCGGAATGTCGAAGTCCCCAGATGCATCCATTTGAGGGGAGGTCCAATTCCGATCCTCTCCGAGAATCCAAAACGAAGAAGAAAGGACGGCTACTTTAAGGATCGCCCGGAGCTCACCCGAGAGGGGACAGCGGGGCTGCGAGCTGCAACGCGGATCGCGGAGCGAGAGAGGGTTCACGGGAGCGGAATCTGGAGGCGTCGAGAAGTGATCGATCCCACTGGTGAGAAGAGATTTATACGGCGTCGAGAGGGGGGGGCGGGGGAGGTTCTAGAGAGTTCGAAGCGAGGGTTTTGGGGGTGAGCTGAAGAGGATGATAGAGAGTTCCAGAGAGTTTTACTCCTTTTCTTTTTAATTCTTTTTTTTTCTTTTTATTACTTTTAGTGTGACGTGGGGTTGCAGAAAAATGAGAACGAAGGAAGGCTGAGCGATGATGCGTCGATACTCGTGCGGGGTGCTCGACTAAAGATTACTGTACTGAGTCTGAGAGAGGTCAGCCGAGTCAGAGTCAGTCGTAGAGACAGAGAGCCGCTGGTGCATTTTATCAAACACATAGATAGCACCGTCGGATCTCAATCTCATCATAACAAGTTAACAACACACTTCATCTTCTTCATGGATCCTGATTCGATTCCGTGCTTATTTATTTACGCTACGCTCCGTTCTAAAAATCGCTCCTTTGTTGGTGAAAACCACAAAGAGAAGAAGGATGGGCCCCGGGGTTCGTTTTGGGCTTGAAGATCTTTGCCCAAACCAGTTCGTTCTTAAAGTTGAGCACGAAATTTCCATTGAGGGAGGTCGGGCTAGAGAAAGCGAACAGCTCTCTCGCACCTATTTTGAATCGCTTGCGCGGCGCAGGCCGTCGGACCCGTACCCGTAACCGTTTCCGCTCCCCGTATTTAACCCGTTGAGCGAGGGAAGAAGACAAGTGACAACAAGACCACCTTCTTAATTGTTTCCTCCTCCTCCTTCCCCGGACATCAATGGGATAAGCCCATGAGGCCAAAAGGGCAAATTCCTCTCGTGAGGAACTTTGGTTGCCCGCCGTCCTCCGAAGGCTCGTGAGCTTGTCTCGCTATGTTGGGAAAAAGGCGAGTAATATGCGGAAGCGAAACCCTTTCTCCCTCCTTACGTGATCAAGATGGGCAAAAGAAAAATAGAGAAATGTAGAAGCGGAGACACGCGAATTTTTATGTGGAAAATCCCTCGAAAACGAAAGAGAAAAACCACGAAGATCTTTCACTATAATAGTAGGATTACATCAATATTTCCTCACTGAAATTGATGAATCACCCTCACATTTAAGGTGGAATACAAACTAGCTCAATAAGATAACACTCTCTCAAACTCTTCACACAATGGTGGATTTCTCTCTCTCACTTTGAGAATCTCTCTTGTCGAATGGTTGTCGAATCCGTCGACCTCATCGACTCTCGTCGAATTTGTCTTCGATGCGGAATGTGCATTGGATCTCTTGTCCTTCCTCAACGCATCTCTTCATCGTCTTTTTATAGAGGGATAAAGGACATCTCTTCCATGCTCTAGAATCTTCACCAATAAATAAGGTGGGTTTTCGAAAACGACTAGCGTCTTTGCAATGCATGGAGACTTACCAAACTCTTCGTTTTCCGTTCAAGGTGGTTGCATTGAAACTACGTGGTCATCAATGCATTAATCCTCCCAACTAATTAAGGAGAATCCCAACAATTCTCCCCCTTCGACTTAATTAGAGGGCTTACCATCAGTTCGAATTCCATCGAGAATATGGAAGTTATTGTACCATCACTTGTGCAATTCGATGGAATTACCTTGGTCACGAGCTGCTTTCATCATCTTTGAGTTTATACACCCACTTGTTTTTCAATGCTCGCCTTCCCTTCGGCAACTCAACTAGATCATAGGTATGATTCTCAAGCAAGGACTGCATCTCCTGTGACATTCTGATTTTCTTGCCATTCCGAGACCTTTGACGGTAAGATATCTATCGAAGTATTTCGGTTGTATCTCGCTCGGATCTGATCAATCTCGAGTCGACTAACCAAAGGGGAAATGTTAACACGAGATGAGGTACGTGGACCTAGGAAACTCGATTAGAAAACAGCGTTTTGACCATAAGGATCGTCGAGGGAACATTTTGAACTGATGCCGATTTGAGAACGATTAAGGAATCCGTTGCTAGTGTTATACGATTGGGACGCGGGTGATGCCGCTTAACCAATGTATGATTTGTGAAATTTTCCTAAATTGATTAATGACGATCGAGGCCGTCGGGGCTAGTAGTAGACCCTTTGCGATTACATGACAACTAAAGTCGCCGTCGCTTGAGTTATCCTAAGTGTGATGAGAATCACAGAGTCGATACACGTAACGTCCGCAAAAGCTGCCCGTTAGTTCGAGATAAATTGAAATTACGGACGACGGAAAATTTGATCACGAAATGAGATCTCATAATTAGAAAATGGAAATAAAGAATTCCAACAATTATTTTGGATTGGAAGTCGCCTAGTCGATGATGAAAATTAGCGAAAAAAATGAATTTTCAGACGAATGGTGTGAAAAGACCATTTTGCCCTTGGAGAGCTAGCCTTGTCTTAACCTTTTAAGGAGGATATTTTGGTCAATTAAGCACCCCTTAGAGCTGCCGAAATTCAGAGGGAAAAATTGGGAAGAAAATGAGGATATTATTGATGTAAGACAAGTGTCATTGCTTGGTGGTTGATCGTTAATTTCTCACTACTCTAAACTCTTCGAGAAGCTTGATTAGGATTAGATTAACTTCTTTCTCTCTCCCTCTTCAGTTCAGTTGGACGACAGCAGCTTCCTCCATCTTCATCTTCTTCGTTTTTTTTTCTCTCTAGAACAGAACCTGTTCTGTTTCGCCTAGCCGCAGCCGCCGTGCTCATCCCCCACGAACGGTCCTTCCGGCGATCACCAGCCCTAGCGCGGATCATCAGCTTGTAGCTTTGCCTTCTGCCGACCAACTCCAACTGGAATTTTGGCATTTGGCCATCTGAGGAGCTCCGGCTAGCCATTTTCTTGAGAGTTGTCAGTTTTCGTCGCAGCTGGAGGTAAGTTGTCATTTGACCTCCGTAGGACCTCGAATTGCTTTCAATTTTCGGTGGTAATTAGTAGACATGTAGCACTCTTGTACACTGAGATGTGGTGACAAATTGAGTGGATTCTGATGGAGGTTTGATATCGATTTGGTGTTGTGTTTAAGGGGGGCAGAACTGACCGGCGGTAGACTTGGAAGAAACGGCTTAAATCTTGGATTTTCCGACGTCGCCTCACCACAAGATTTTCGGTAGGGCTCTTTGACACATAGGTCTATATGTTAGCAAGAGGAATTTGTGTTGAATATGAGCTATTGGTTAACTAATGGACTGATTGGTGTGGATTATACAAAACTGGTTCTGCTCGGTTGGGGTTTTGTGGGAGACCGATTCTGTTTAAGGCTGTAAATGGTGTCGTCAGGCTTGAAATCCTTAGTTAAGGCTTACTATAATGTTAACTGGCGAGTTAGTGAGGAGTACAATTGAACGAATTGGAGTTTGGAAGGTTAATTTAGTCAATTCGGCGGATTACTTCTAAATGAGCTGTTGCCCTGTTTTTGGACAGCGGGGTCTCGTGCCGGAATCAAGCTTTTCAAGAGAATTGTGGTGATAAATTGTTAGTGGGAATCGAGGTTTGTGACTCCTAACCTTCTATTAGGATATTCGGACGCGATTGGACTAATTTCTTGGGAAATCAATGAATTGACTGAAATGTTCGGCTCGAATGATGGAATGTCGATTGGTTTCGATTACGTATGAGCCATGAGTGCTTGCTACCACGTATGTGTTGTTCGTGTGATCAACATGATGATGTGCTTGTTGAGTGTCTTGCTTGCCCATATGATAGTGCAAGATCGGTCCTTAAACCTCTTTTGTGTTAAAACACGTCATCCTTCGGCAAAACTTGATTTGTATTTGAATGCTTAATTTTTCCTCATGATGAGGTGCGACTAAATGATTGTAGTGATGATATATGTGACGGAAATTATTGAGGAACGTGAAATACCCTGAGGCGATCTAATCGCGGGGTTGAGGAACGTGAATTACCCTGAGGCGATGTAATCACGGGGTCGTGACTGAAATATCTTTTGTCTCAAGTGATAATGTGATTCATTATAACTAGTACAGAAGCTTGGTCATGTGTACCACAGTTGCTTTTGATTGATATGCTCGTGAAATTTTGACTCGGTGCCATGAGAAATTGCCATGCCTCGTTTTTGTTTATTGGCTACATATATCTGCGTTCGTTTGGTTCGGTGGGACGGATGGCCTAGTTTAGGGTTAGGACAGCTCCATGAGACGTAAGTCTCACCCTGTTGTGGGCCCCTTTTTCTTACAGATCCTAGGCCTTAAAGATGCTTCCCATACGCTTAGGCGATCCCAAGGAGATGACGACATATTTTGAGGAATTCCCGGACGGACAGAGCACTGTATATGTTAGGAAAAGCACTGTTGTTTGGGTCGATGAACCAGGGGAACCTAGTAAGCCACACCGTTTCGAAGCGTGGTTCCGTAGAGTCAACGATGTTTTGTCTGAGCAGCTGAAGCCCCAAGAAGTTCCTAGAGGCGTCGTGCCCTCTTGGTGTGATCCCTCGCGTGAGTCGATAGAGGTGGAGACTTTCGTGGTATGTTCGAGGAACGTACCAGAAGGAGAACCTGCAGCTGAAGCAAGCATCGAGGTGATAGAGATATCCGACTCAGAGGATGATATGGAGGAGGATACCATCGAAGTTCATTCCGAGACCTTTTCAGACTACGACCCTGAAGAGGACATGAACGTAGCCGAGGATAGTAGCACCACCTAGTGGGCGTTAGTATCGTAAGACCTTAGAGTTGTTTTTGGGAGATGATATCTTTTTGGTGGGCTTAGTGGCTTTCTTTTGCTGCCCTACTGTTCCCTCGACCCTAGGGGGTGATGTTAGCTGCTCCTGATTCTCTCCCATGTATACACTCTCTGTTATGATATGTACATGCCTTTCTATCTCATGTCTTATTCTTTGTGTTTGATATGAAGGTGTGAAGTTATTTTCTTTGTTCTTGCGCATGCGAGTCGCATTTCATTTAGGCCGCAAGGTAAGTATCCTGGGCTAGTTACGACGATGGCGGATGTGGCACACTCGTTAAGGGAACGGAGCGTGGCATCTCCTCCTGCATGGCTTTCTCCCATTCTTCTTTCTCGTTGCTGGCGACAGCTTCTTCATAGCTCTGAGGCTCCCCTTCTTTTGCAAGAACTGTATAATCATCTGCAGGATATTCAGTTGGGCAGACTCTGTCTCTGTCGTTTCGACAGGCTCATCTGTTGGTGGTTCGACATTGCCATTACCAACTTCTTTATTGTTGTTCTGCAATGATTCTCCCCTTGAATCATCACGCTTCTTAGAAGATAATACAGGATCAGAATGGGTAACGACCCTGGTCTTGGGCTTCCCTATGTCTTCAAGAGTTTGGTCTTCAAAGAATACGACATCGCGACTTCCCATGATCTTCCTTTTGATAGGATCTCATAGTCGATAGCCAAACTCATCTCTTGTTGAACCAAGGTAAATATATTCCCTGGTCTTCGCATCGAGCTTAGCTCATTCGTCTTTAGGAATATGACGAACGTTCAGCAACCGAACACTTTCAAATGACCGTATAGCTCCTTCTTTCTTGTCCAAACCTCCTTTGGGATTTCTCCATCCAAAGGTTTTGATGGGGACAGGTTGATTATATCAACTGCAGTCTTCACGATCTCACCCCAAAAAGATTTGGGTAGTTTGGTATAAGATGACATGCATCGAATTCTCTCTTCAATGGTTCGGTTCATCCTTTCAGCTACACCATTTAGTTGTGGCGTCTTTGGAGGTGTTTTCTCCAGTATAATACCATGTGACCTGCAATATGCATCGAATGTGCTACGATACTCTTCACCATTATCGGCTCGCACACACTTCAATTTCTTACCAGTCTCCCGTTCCACCATGGCATGGTACTTCTTGAACGCTTGGAGAACTTGGTCATTTATGCTCAATAAAGACACCCATACTTTTTTAGAGTGATCGTCGATAAAGGTGATGAAATAGTATGCACCGCCGAGGGATTTCTCTGTCATCAAATAGACATCAGTATGGACCAGATCAAGAACATATCTTTTCCTTCTAGGTTGATCTGGATTTTGGAATGACACTCGACGTTGTTTACCGGCTAACCAGTGAGTGCAGGCCTCCAGCAGTTGGCCTTTTACGTCGGAGAGTAGCTCTTTCTTGGCGAGGATTTGTAACCCCTTCTCGTTAATTGGACCAAGCCTTTTATGCCATAACTCCAAGCTTGAATCACCGTGGGCAACGTTAGCATCTCCGTTGCATACTTTTCCTTGCATGACATACAATGAGCCTTCTTTCTTTCCTCCAGCGATGACCATACTCCCTTTGGCAAGTTTCCATTTGCCCGCACCAAAGTGATTCATCCCAGCATCGTCTAGCTTCCTAGTTGAGATAAGGTTGAGATGCATATCTGGAACATGTCTCACCTCCTTCAATACTAACTAATATCTCACATCGGTAATCAAAGTGACTTCACCGATTCTAACAATTTTGCTGGTGATGCGGTTTCCCATCTTGACTGTACCAAAGTCGCTACTTTGGTAGGAAGAAAAGAAGCCTTCATGTAGAGCGACATGGAAGGATGCACCTGAGTCAACGATCCACGAACTATCATCATCGGCATTGTTGAGGTAGTTGGCTTCTCCAATTAGAAAGATATCATCAACTTCAGTTGATGCAACGGCCATAGTGCTCTTTTCCTCCTTCTTCTTTAGGTCAACTTGATGTGGCTTAATATTGCCGGACTTTTGATCTCTCTTAAGAATCCGGTACTCTAGTTTCTTGTGACCTGGCTTCCCGCAATAAAAACAAGTTACTTTGGAGTGAGATTTGGATCGTCCGTGAGACTTGTCAAGTCTGCGACTTTTGCTTCTTCCACGGGTCTCACTTCTGCCATGATTGTCTATGACGTTAGCTTCATATTGGTTGGATGTACCTCGTTCTCTTTTCCTAGCCTCTTCATTCAATAGGCTGTCGGCAACGTCATCCACGGAGAGCTTCCCTTCTAGGGTTGAGTTACTTAGAGTAACGACCAACGTGTCCCAACTTTCTAATAGGGAACTGAGGAGTAGAAGGGCTTGCACTCATCATCGATCTTCATCTTGATCTTCGTCAATTGATTCACGAGCCCCTTAAAGGTGTTTAAGTGCTCGATCATACTTTAACCATCCTTATACTATAACTTTACCAATCGTCAGACTAGGTGAGCTTTATTGCGAGGAGTCTTCTTTTGAATCATGGACTCTAGCTTCGACCATAATTCAAAAGCATTGGTGTATGTCGACACATGCTCGAACAAACTTTTGTCGATGTACTTGCGGATCATGGCGACCGCCTTGCGATTCAAGAGTTCCCATTATTTATCTCCCTTCTCCTCCGGCTGCTCGTCATTTAGGATTGGCTCATACAAGTCCCTGCAATATAGATGGTCATCCATCATGGGCTTCCAATAGGAATAGTTCTCCGCGATGAGTTTGAACATACCACCATTATGAGTGACGGTAGCTTCCATCTTGAAACACACAATGCACTTGAACCAAGCTCTGATACCACTATTGGGAAAAAGGCGGGTAATATGCGGAAGCGAAACCCGTTCTCCCTTCTTGCGTGATCAAGATGGGCAAAAGAAAAATAGAGAAATGTAGAAGTGGAGACACACGAATTTTTACGTGGAAAACCCCTCGAAAATGAAAGGAAAAAACCACGAAGATCTTCCATTATAATAGTAGGATTACATCAATATTTCCTCACCGAAATTGGTGGATCACCCTCACCTTTAAGGTGAAATACAAACTAGCTCAAAAGGATAACACTCTTTCAAGCTCTTCACACGATGGTGGATTTCTCTCTCTCACTTTGAGAATCTCTCTTGTCGAATGGGTTGTTGAATCCGTCAACCTCACCAACTCTCGTCGAATTTGTCTTCGATGCGGAATGTACATCAGATCTCTTGTCCTTCCTCAACGCATCTCTTCATCCCCTTTTTATAGAGGGTCAAGGGATATCTCTTCCATGCTCTAGAATCTTCACCAATAAATAAGGTGGGTTTTCGAATACGACTAGTGTCTTTCCAATGCATGGAGACTTACAAAACTCTCCGTTTTCCGTTCAAGGTGGTTGCATTGGAACTACATGGTCATCAATACATTAATTCTCCCAACTAATTAAGGAGAATCCCAACACGCTAGTACCTTGGACCATGCAATCGATGTTAGCCCATGTCGTATGATCCCGCTTAGATGATTCTTGGGGTGTTCCTAGAAATTCTGTGCATATCAAGGTTTCCTTTATTCTTCAAAGAATATATTTTCCTAAAAAAATTTGCTTGTATCGCGTACAAAAATAAATAAATGAGAAATATTTGCATTATTCACGAAAATATTGAAACATATATCGCTAGCGATACTGAAAAATGTTTGATTATTTTATTATTTCAACCAATGCAAACAACCATTTTCGGGAAAATATTTTTCAAATTTTTCATTTTCCTCTAAATAAGTGGAGCCCAATTTTTTTGGAGGAAAATTCCAAATAAGGGCACCTGTGTCTGCCCTTATTTTCTCAAATAAGAGCATGAAGTGACGTTTGTTTTAAATAAGAACCGAAAGTGTCCTCTTTGTCTTAAATAAGGGCCTAAAGTGTCATACATGTTTCAAATAAGAGTCTGACTTAGCTGGTCTGCCGGCTAGCCACATATTCCAGCCAACTAGGGGCATTTTTTTTAAAAGCTAAAACTGTTAAAAAAAATAAGCTACAGGCAAGAGAGGGTTGCCCTCCCTGTGGCCATCGGCCGAATTGCGGTGGGGCGGCAGCGAGGGCCGATGACCCCCCCGACCAAGGGCGAGGGTCGCGATCCTCGCCAGATTGGGAGAGGATCGCGGTCCCCTCCCGTTGAGGCGACGGCTTGACCTCTAGTCGACGAGATTACTGGCCCTCGCCGCTACCCCATCGGCGCTGGGGCAATGGCCATAGGAGAGAGGGCAGCCCTTTTCCCGCCTGTTGCTGAGTTTTTTTTTTTTAAGCATTTTTAGTTTTTTTAAAAAACATTAAAAGTAGAAATTAATAAAAAAAATTACCAAAATTCCATGCTCTTTTTTGAGACCGAAATGGCCTTTTCATGCCTTTATTTGAAACATTTATCCATTTTAGGCCCTTATTTGATACAATGAGCACACTTCATACCCTTATTTGAAGCAATGTCAATTTCAGATCTTTATTTGAGAAAATGAAGACACTTGGGGCCTTTATTTGAAAATTTTCCTTTTTTCTTTAGAAGGGAAAAATTGAATGGGCGAAACTTGTGTAGCATGGCCAAGAGTTTCTTAACAACTCTTAATAGAAGGTATGTGTTGTGGGCGTTTTTGTGCATCGAGAAATCACATCAATCCAAAAGAGGTGGTAGGAGGTAAATTCTTAGATGCTTTCGAAACACGGCATTATCATTCCCCATAGCTTGATGCTTTTTTCACCCCCATCGATCCTGCTCTTCGGTTTCCGTTCTTAAAAAAAAAAAAAGAGATTAGCAACCATATCGCGGCCTCTCTCAAAGAAAGGAGGCTCATTTTTTTTTTTTGGGGGGGTCAAATAAAGGAGGCTCATTGAGTAAGGCATTCTCCCAAGAGCTCCATAATTAGTAATTAGCAGCGGTATCACTGACTAGCGGCGTGTATTTTTCTAGTAATTAGTAAGTTCTATAAGTTTCCAAGGAGGAAAAGTGACTGTCGATGCGTGAAGGATTAGCAAATTATTGTCTAATTAATCTGGCGATGAATGTTTTTCCTCATTGAAATCTCAAGTCCCGCGAGGTTCCCAAGCGAAGTATGGGCTTTCTTTCTTTAAGCATTCGAGGGTAGGAATTGGGGCGACCTTAATTTCTCTCCTCATCGAGACTTAAAGCAAAGCTGCCAACTCTCTTCAAATTCTAAAACGGCGCATAGTTCGATGACAGATAAAACTGATATATCTATCCAAGTTGAACGCTAAACGACAACTATATCATCGTCCCTTTTTTAAACTCACCACCTCTTTTAAGTGGCAATATCAAATTCATGGAGATCTGCAAATTTCCGCCCTTGAAAGGGAATCCGATGGATTCTGAGTTCTATATGAAGCAAAGCTGCCCAGTTTTCAGCCCCGGCACGGTGGTCTCGAGCGTCAAATGGGTGGTCTTCTTCACTTGCTCGTCCTCTCATTT
This sequence comes from Rhodomyrtus psidioides, assembly GCA_021437785.1. Taxonomy (NCBI): domain Eukaryota; kingdom Viridiplantae; phylum Streptophyta; class Magnoliopsida; order Myrtales; family Myrtaceae; genus Rhodomyrtus; species Rhodomyrtus psidioides. Next base: position 1,089,349 of record JAILYB010000015.1, on the reverse strand, counting down.
CTACTCTACTTTTCATGTAAGTTCCCCTCTGTTGTAACGAAACGCGGAAACAAACACAGAACAACAAGGATTTACGTGGTTCGATCAAGGTGATCTACGTCCACGGGCGAGGCAAAACGAGATTCCACTATAATCAATGAGAGTGCAGATTACAAAAGTCGTTTTCAGCGACTGAACAAAGCTCACAGCTCACAAATCTCTCAGATGACGAAAAAACCGCCGTACAACAAAATAAACCCTATCGGCCCAACTCTCCGCGTCACGAACCAAATCTCAATTTTCTCTCCAATTTTGGGTCGCACAAAATATGTCGGGTCGGGTAATTAACCGGGCCGAGTACATAAAATTCAAGACATATTTAACACCCTCTTCCTCCCTTTGAGAAAGCTCTCTGGTAAAAAGCCTCAAGGCCAGCCTAGACGGTACTGGGTGTTATACTTGGTTGTCATAGAGTTGCTCAAACATGCACGGTTGCAATCTTTCACGTCACTTGTTACTATGTTTCGACGAGGCGAGATAATGGTTTTGCGTGTGGCTTGTAGGGGCAGAGGCGACGAGTGCAGTCGGGGTGAACTATGGCCAACTAGGCAACAACCTCCCTTCGCCGCCCGAAGCAGTCTGGCTTATCAAGAACATGTTGGAGGTAATGGGTTTTGAGAGAGTAGAGAGTGTTTGCTTGAAGTATTACACCTTGAGACATCAGGTTTGGAATGCTCAACAGTGTTACCTCCAGCGTAGGGCGAACCCTAGAATATATATAAGCAAGCTATTGGGCTCCAGCCCAAATGGACCCAAATAACCAAGCCTTCACCTATTGGGCTTGTATGTGAACATATTACATGGATTATATTCACAATATATCCAACAATCTCCTCCTATGTTCACCATACAGCACAATCCAATACGGTGTCAGTGTGATGTTCAAACAAACACGAATCATCCACATTCAGTCCAAATAAGTGAATCATCCTTATCATGAATCTGTTCTGAGATCAGCATACCATAATAAATCTCTGAATCAGTTCACAATCAACATATGCATAGCAGTCAAGTATAAGTAGGCCAATCAAAATAGTCTAAGGCCTTACAAATACAAAAGATAAGCATAATGATGTTCACAACACAAGAACATAAAATATAAGTCTCAAGTAAATGGACTTCATCAAAATGGGCATTTGCAGGTGAACTGTCAAGTCCCCCACACACTCTGAATGATATATTCATTCATCAAGTAGGTCATCCTGGTCAGGATCCCACTCATTAAGCTCTCCTCCATCTCTGCCATCCCCTGTAGAATTTAACATATGAATTTCATATTACTATGAATTCAATCATTTGAATAATCTACTAAAAGTGTCTAGTTCTACTAAAAGAACTTAGCACCATAACACAAGGCAGAGAAGAACATATATCGATGTCATAAAGCATCATAATATCATGTTCATAAGCATCAAGCCAGTTTCATAAATTATGAACAAGGCCTAAACAGTTTGATTTACAAAGAGCCATCAACCCAAGTTTATTCGTAAGAGAATAACCATTGCCTAGTTTCAAAGAACCGGACCAACAGTCAAGTCACTTACAATAACTAGTTATGTAATGTCAAGTTTCAATTAAGAACAAGACCAACAGGCTTCTTATGCAACCAACTATTTCTGTGTTCCAATTTGGAATGTCACAATTACTGATTCCTTAAAGTCAAATAATCTCGCATCAAGTTTGGAATGGGATCATTTAACCAAAGGATAGTCCACACCTGGTCGGATTGTATCATCAAGTTTGGAATGACACAAACTTCCCAGATAGAACCTCTGAATCAGGTTAAAACCATCTTCATCAAGTTTGGAATGAGACAACTAACCCTCTTCAGATTTATCGGCAACCATGAACATCGATGAAACAAATAGAATGTGCTTATCATTTTGGCCAACAAAAGAAGATTCGATAATTCAAAACACACATTTAGAAGGTAAGTAAATGGTAATTAAGACTTATCTTTCAAAATCTTTAACCCCATTTCCCCCACTGTTTTGAATAATCGATCTTTAAACAAACCTTTTGTAAGAGCATCGGCCATGTTATCCTTCGATCTCACATCGATCAAGGTGATAACTCCTTGTTCTCTCAGATAATTCAACAATGCATGTCTCAGTCTCACATGTCTTCTCTTTGAATTAAATATAGCATTTTTGACGACTTGGACTGCCGCTTGATTATCACAGAACAGGCTTAAAGAATTTATCTTTAGCCGAGATAACGAAATATCCATAATCAGATTCTTTATCCACTCTGCCTCTTCACCGGCTGAAGCTAAAGCAAAGAGTTCTGATTCCATAGACGACAATGCAATACAAGTCTGTCTTTTGGATTTCCAAGTAATAGCAGCTCCACCCAACGTGAATACATATCCACTTGTGGACTTACTATTTCCAATCTCTGAGCACCATGAGGCATCATAATATCCATCCACAGTTGGAGGAAAACCAGAGTAACATAGAGCATAATCTTTAGTACCTTTAAGGTATCTCATCAGCCTATTGATGGCATCCCAATGCTTTTTACTAGGATTACTAGTGAAACGACTCAGCATGCCAACTGTAAAGGCTATGTCAGGTCTAGTGCAACTCATAGCATACATGAGACTACCAATCAGTTTCGAGTACTTTAACTGATCCACGCTGGTCCCTTCATTGGGACTCAGTCTTTTATTATAATCATATGGTGTCTCAATCGGTTTACACTCACTGTATCCCCAGGTAGAAAGTAGCTGCTCAATATAATGAGTCTGGCTAAGGGAGACGACTTGCCTTTCAAAGCTTACTTTCATACCAAGAATGGTATTGGCAATACCAAGATCTTTCATGTCAAATTCTTTAGCTAAAATAGCTTTCACGTCACTCACTACAGAATGATCGGAGCCAAGAATTAACATGTCATCAACATACAAGCAAATGATAACTATCTTATTTGACATAGAACGATGGTAAATGCATTTATCTGAGTAACTAGACTGGAAGCCAAAACTCTTTACCACTTTGTCAAACTTAAGATGCCACATCTTAGGTGCTTGTTTAAGACCATACAAAGATTTGTTCAATTTACAAACTTTGTCCTCAAGTCCTTTCATGACATACCCTTTCGGTTGTTCCATGTAAATTTCCTCATTTAACTCTCCATTTAGGAAAGCTGTTTTTACATCCAATTGATGCACTACAAAGTGTTCAATAGATGACAAAGCAAGAATAATTCTTATAGTTGATAGATGACACACAGGTGAATAGACATCAAAATAGTCTATTCCACTCTGCTGTTTATAGCCTTTAGCTACTAAACGTGCTTTGTATCTGGCTATTGATCCATCACTATTCAGTTTCTTCTTCAATACCCACTTACAGCCTATAGCCTTAGCCCCTTTTGGCAAATTGACTAGCTGCCAAGTGTGGTTCTGTAGCAGAGAGTTAATTTCATCATCTATAGCTTCTGCCCAAAATAGAGATTCCCTAGATCTCATTGCTTCTTGATAGGAGAATGGATCATCCTCTAGATGATAAGTGACAAAGTCCTTACCAAAACTTTTGGAAACTCTCTCTCTTGTAGATACTCTAATTGGATCTGGTTCAACAACCAGTTGTGTGGGATTAGTGTCAGAAGGGCCTGTTTCAGATTCTACATTAGACTCTGTAATCATATCTGTAGATCCAGAAACACTCAATCCATGATCTTTGAGAAACTTATTTTCAAAGAATTCTGCATCTCTAGATTCTATCACTGCGTTAGTAGATAGATCCAAAAACCTGCCTGCAGCACTATCTTCTGCACTACCTAGATATACACAAGTAATTGTTCTAGGTCCCACCTTAGTTCTCTTAGGATCTTGTATTCTTACATAAGCAATACAGCCCCAAGTTTTAAGAGTATCATATCTACAAGGATGCTTATGCCATATCTCATAAGGTGTCATAGACAACTTAGAGTGTGGCAACCTGTTCATGATGTGATTAGCAGTTAGAACTGCTTCTCCCCAGTAGGAGGAAGGCATGCCGGCTGTAAGTAGCATTGAATTTAACATTTCTGTTAACGTTCTGTTCTTACGCTCTGCAACACCATTTGATTGGGGTGAGTAAGGAGCGGTAGTTTCAAGTATTATGCCCTCTGAAGCACAAAATTCCTTGAACCCTGTCATTGTATATTCTCCTCCTCTGTCACTCCTAAGCCTTTTAATTTTCAAGTTGAGTTGATTTTCTACTCTGGACTTGAAAATCTTAAACTTCTCAAAAGCCTCATCTTTCGATTTCAACAAATAGACATGACAATATCTTGAAAAATCGTCTATGAATGTTATCAAATACTTCCGACCACCTCTTGTGACGAAATTTCTAAAGTCACAGAGATCAGAATGTATTAGCTCAAGAAGTTGTGTGCTTCTAGAAACCAACTTAAAAGGTTTTCTAATGATTTTAGCTTGTGCACACACTTCACATTTGTCAAATCGAATAGATGTGTCCAATGGAATGTTGTGAGTTTTAGCTAGATGTTGCATTTTTCCTGTAGTTCACATGTCCAAGTCTATTGTGTAATAACTTTGGATCAATCAAAGTAGAACTCACATGGTTTATGCTATCAGTATCTAAACTCAACCTATACATGCCATTAACCATGAATGCACAACCGAAATAACATGAGTTAACTGATAAAGTTACTCTACCATTCATAGTTGAAAAGGACATACCAGCTTTATCAAGTAAACTCATAGAAATCAAATTCTTTTTCAGTAAAGGTACTACTCTAACATGTTTCAGAGTTAGTAATTTACCTGAAGAAAGCACCAAATTTGCAGTTCCAGCATGAGTCACCTCTGCCTTACCACCATTGCAATTTTCTACGGTGTCTTTCACTTCTGTGACCTCAGTGAGTAAGTTCTTGTCATTTGTAGCATGACAGGTAGCGCCACTATCCAACCACCACTCAGAAGAGACATTGGCCTTTCCATCCTTCATCATTTCAATAAAGGCTTGAGGCTCAGACTCATTAACTAGCATATTAGCCTCATTTTGTGGTGTGTCTTTCTTTGGCTTCTTTGGTAGCTTACACTCTGCTGCCCAGTGACCCCACTTTCCACAGTTATGGCACTTGCCCTTCTTCTTTCTTTTGAAGATAGTCTTTTTGGCCTCTAACTGTGAAGAAGATTCACCTTTTGGTGACTTGAACCTTTTATGAGGTTTATAGGAATGTGAAACTAAGTTGGCAACTGACTTTTGTTGTCCTGCTTGTTCCAAACTCTTCCTAGAAAAGTTTTGATCCTCAATATGAATATACCTCTTTAGTTCATCAAGTCCCATCTGTTCTTTCTGTCTGTGCATTTCAGTCTTGAAAGAACTCCATTCAGCAGGTAGCTTACTCAACACAAGACCGACAAAGAGATTATCGGACAAATCAGAGTTATCCTCTTTCAACTTGTTCCTCATGTTCTCAAGTTCAACTAACTGTGAGGTGACACTCGAATTCGTATTGAATTTAAAGTCAAAGAACTTCTCCGCTAGGAGAGTTTTAGAGAGCCCCTCTTACTTTTGGAACTGAGTGTTCAAGTGATCCCATATCTCTTTCGCCGTCTTATACTCACTATAAGTCATAGCTAGACGAGGATTTAGAGAATTCAACAAGTAATCTCTACAAAAATCTTCATCTTTGTTCCATTGATATTCATCGACATCCTCAGTGGTAGATGCAAAGTCACTTAAAACAGTGTAGAATATTTCACGCTCTTTCATGCCAAATTGAACGTGCAATTTCCAACCATGAAATTCAGTGACATCAAATGATTGCAGCTTTATAATATCATAGGAACTATGTTTTGCCATTCCAATCAGAGCAAAGAGTTAGAAAGAGTGCACCTTGGGGTCCTCGAAGCTCCCAAAGTCGAATAATGCCTCTAACCTTGGTCTAACTGCTCTGTAGAGATGGAATTTGCCAAAACTGACCCCAAAATTGAGTCCGGAGCGCCCAAACACCTTAAGATGGACTGCCTTGTCGTCGGAAACTCACTGAAAGTTGATCGAAAATACGCTGGAAATACGCCAGAAATACACTGGAAATACGTCTAGAATACACCTGGAAATACTCCGGGAATACACTGGGAATACGTCGGAAAATACTCCACAAATACGCCTGGAAATACACCGAAAATACAGTACCCGCGTGGTGCTACAGTAATTCGGGTGCTACAGTAAATTTCGCGTGCTACAGTGAATCCCGAGTGCTACAGTGATCTTCAATCTACAGTAGATCTTCAATCTACAGTAACCTTCAATCTACAGTAATCTTCAATCTACAGTAACCTCGAGCTACAGTAATCTTCAATCTACAGTGTTTCTTCCGACGGCCGTATCTCCTTCGTCCGACCTCCGTTCGACGCGAGTGACCACTCAAAACGTTCGTATCGACGAGACGAACAAAACCCAAGTGGTCTCACTTTCTGAAACTAGCTATAATTTCTGAAATCTTGATTCAAAGATTTCGGGTGCTACAGTAAACCCGAATCTTCAACCTCAGATCTTGGCCAAACCAACCGTCGAAATCGAAAGTAGTTCGTACCTGCGAGTTCGTCTCGACGAGACCTTCAAGTAGACACCTTGCTCGCTCAAATCCGACACCCGAAGATAATACTTCAAGATTGTTGGAGGTAATGGGTTTTGAGAGAGTAGAGAGTGTTTGCTTGAAGTATTACACCTTGAGACATCAAGTTTGGAATGCTCAACAGTGTTACCTCCAGCGTAGGGCGAACCCTAGAATATATATAAGCAAGCTATTGGGCTCCAGCCCAAATGGACCCAAATAACCAAGCCTTCACCTATTGGGCTTGTATGTGAACATATTACATGGATTATATTCACAATATATCCAACAGAACAGACTCAGCTCCAGGAGCGTCAAGCTCTACGATGCCAACCCCCAGATCCTCCGAGCCCTCAGGAACACGGGCCTTGAGGTGTGCACCATGCTCCCCAACGAACTCATTGCCAACATCTCGGCCGACCAAGCCCTCGCGGACCATTGGGTCGTGTCCAACATCGTACCGTTTTACCCGGTTACCAGGATCCGGCACCTCCTCGTCGGCAACGAGATCCTCAGCGACCCCAACAATAGGTGGTTCTGGCTCAAGCTCGTCCCCGCCATGAGAAGAATCCAAAAGGCGCTAAAAAAGAATCGAATTCGGAACGTGAAAGTTGGTACCTCGATGGCCATTGACACGCTCGAGGTTTCCTCGGTGTACCCGCCTTCCAACGGGTCGTTTAGGTCCGACATATCGGGTTCGGTCATGAAGCCCATGTTGCAGTTCTTGAGCGAGACCAAATCGTATCTCTATTTCGATGCGTATCCTTATTTCCACTGGGCCAAGGACCCGGAAAAGATCGATCTTGATTACGCATTGTTTGAATCCAAGAGCATCAGGTATACAGATCCGGGTACAGGTCTGGTTTACACGAATCTTTTCGACCAAATGGTAGATTCAATGGTCTTCGCTATGAAAAAACTCGGGTACCCCAACATTCGGATCCAGATGGCCGAGACGGGCTGGCCCAGTTTCGGAGATTACGACCAGATCGGGGCGAATATCTACAACGCCGCCACTTACAATCGCAATTTAGTCAAGAAGCTCACCGCCAGACCGCCCGTGGGGACTCCGGCCCGACCGGGGCGTGCCATGCAAGGATTCGTCTTCGCTCTTTTCAACGAGAACCAAAAACCAGGCCCTACCACGGAGCGGCATTTCGGGTTGCTGTACCCAAACGGGTCCGGAGTCTACGAGATCATCCTGAGCGGGAAGACGCCGTCATCAGGTTACGAGCTGTTGCCAGCACCGACGAACAATAAGCCGTACAAAGGGCGCATATGGTGCGTGGTGACGCCAGGATCCAACAATAGGACGGCACTTGAGTCGGCATTAACGTACAGTTGCTCGCAGGTAAGCTCGCAAACAACTGTAACATCGCATGCGAATTCGGATTATTTACTGTATCTTTCGCGTTCATGTCACTTTTGAGTTTTGATAATCCATGCTCGGCAGGGGAACAAAACTTGCGAGGCGATCCGACCAGGCAAGGCGTGTCACAAACCGGATTCACTGCTGTCGTACGCCAGTTACGCGTTCAGTTCGTACTGGGCCCAGTTCAGGAAGTCCGGCACGAGCTGTTTCTTCAATGGTCTCGCCACTCAAACCATCAAAGATCCAAGCAAGTCTCACCAACCTTAGATTTCTATTCTCTCTTTATCGCGTGACTTGATTCCCGAGAAATCTTCGCACGTACATGATGTCGTTCAATCTTGCAAACGAGAGACACTTCTCGAAGGGGAAATAACAGATGTTGGGTTCTATGTTCTTGATTGCAGGTCATGGATCTTGCAAGTTTCCGAGCGTTACACTCTGAAGACGACGAACGGGGAGGTTCTCTACTGTACTTATCAGTTATCATTGGCTTCGACCCCATAAGACTCGAAAGGGATCCTCTTCTGAAGCCATTTGGGCAATCTCTCTTTACTTTTTACTAATTTTTTTTTTTAATCAGCCGTGCCTTCCAGGATCTTGATGTTGTAATCAACGTTATGTTCTTCTAATGAAGTGCCATTAAGAAATTTCCTCAAAGGAGTGACGCTGAATCCAATCGTAAAGTAGGCATTGAATCAACTGTATGTGTTTCGGTGAAAGTTCATGGGTTTGGTGTAGTGAAAGAGAACAAGTAGCTTTAGTTTTCTCATTACAAAAAGATCTCTCTAAACTTTTGAAAAGAGAATCGTTGGTTTGACCGACGAACTACGTGAGAAAATTGACCTTCTTTCTTGGCTTGATCCTTACTTAGATCACGTACTAGAAAGAATAAAAAATGAAGGGCAGGGACGAAGACTGGTGAGAATGAAACTAGGAAAGACTCAATAAATCCAGGGCACTCCTACTAGTTGTAAGAAAAGAAATCCTTTTAAGTACTCACTACAAAAAAAAACACGCAATTAGCCACGACATTAGCGACGAGAATTTCGCAAAAATTCGTAACTAAATTGATTTGGCGACGAATTTGCGCCAAGAAAAAATTCGTAGCTAATTCGGCGTCGCTAAATTTAGCGACGAAAAATTCAAAGGTCGTCGCTAAAATTAGCGACGAACGAAGTAGTTCGTCGCCAATTTTGGCGACGAACAAAGCCATTCGTCGCCAAATTTTAGTGACGAACGGCTTTGTTCGTCGCTAATTTGTTTTTTTTTTTTTTTGGTCGGAGGAAGTTTTGGGAAATTGTCCAAGAAGAAGATGGCAACGAAGATTGCGAGGAAAATGAAAGCAGAAGCATTTCCAACGATGGCTACAATTCCAAATACATAGACACATGAAAGTTCAGCCAAAAGCCGACAACGAAGACGTAGGACGGCATTCTAGGGCGGTGAAATCACCGGCTCCGCCGTCGACCGGAGAGGGAGGGGTTCGGGTCGATCGCCGGAGTGAGCTTCCTTCCCTCTGAGCTGCTCACGGTAACGAGAGCGGCCGGGGATGTCGAGTCAATCGCCGGAGTGAGCTTCTTCCGTCCGAGCTCGCTCCTCGGCGATTTTGCTGAAGGTGGATGACGGAGTTTGGTGTCGAGGCGAAGGGAGAGAAAAGGGAGGGAGTGGCAAGTGGAATGACGAGAGAGGGAGTAACGAGAGCGGCCGGGGAAGCTAATTTATAGACGAGCGGCCCGGGAAAAAAAGCTCTATTTTTTGACTCTGCGAAATTGAAAATTAGCGACGAACTTCGAATCTCGTCGCTAAACCAGCGACGACCTTCGAAGGTCGTCGCTAAATCGTCGCTAATTTTCAATTTCGCTGCAAAAAAAAAAGGCGCTTTTTTTCCCGGGCCGCTAGAAATTGAAAATTAGCGACGACTTTCGAATGTCGTCGCTAATTTAGCGACGAAAAGAGATGTTCGTCACTAAAAATAAAATTGAATAATTCGCTAAATTAATTAGATACATCAAAATAAACCCTAGCCGCAGCATAAATAGAGCAAAAAAAAAAAATATCGAGGGCGTTGCCCCCGAACCCCCATAAATCTATTCGCACCCCTATAAAGATCGAACCCCCCCGGCCAACTCTCCGCGTCACTGTTGACACCTGACTTTTTTTACCATTTATTATTGTGATTTTTATTCTTTAAAATTAATTAAAAATATCAAAAAAAGTCATAAAATCACAAAATCAACTTTGGAAGCCTTGGTTTAACCTTAGGAACCAATTTTGAACAAAAAATATTTTTCGGTATTTTTAATATTTTTCGAGTTTATTTAATTATAAAAATACCCAAAAAATCAGAAAAATACCATTCGTGGTCAGAAAAATACCCAAAAATATTCGATAATTTTGTTTTAATTTCCTCTTCAAGTGTGTCAATTTAAATCTCAAAAATTCGGCTCGGGTCACTATGTTCCTTCACAAACATAAACCCGAACCGAGCCTAAAAAAAAATCATTTTCGAGTCTTTTAGTTTTCAATTCTCACTTTTTATAAGCTATGACATTGGATTCTAAAGTCTTAAAGTGCAATTAGGTCAATTTGCCCTCCAATTTAATCAATTTTTACCAAAAGGGCTTAATTGCACATTTTTCTTTCAATTAGTCCCCGGTTTCACGGATCTATACGTATGCTCTACGTATTTATACATCATACGTATTTATACGTTATGCATATTTGTATTGTTTGGTAACCTCTTTAACTCTTGTAATAATAATAATGGTTATTATTTTTAACACCTTTGTTAGTGCCTTTTTTAGCATTTTTGTATTGTGAGTGCTATTTTTAAATAGCATTTTTTGTATTATAAATTGTGAGTGCTATTGTTAGTGCTATTTTTAAATGACATTTATTTATCATAAATTGTGAGTGCTATTGTTAGTGCTATTTTTAAATGGCATTTATTTATCATAAATTGTGAGTGCTATTATTAGATAGAATTTATAATTGTTAGTGCTATTTTTAAATAGAATTTTTGTATTATAAATTGTGAGTGCTATTGTTAGTGCTATTTTTAAATAGCATTTTTGTATTATAAATTGTGAGTGCTATTGTTAGTGCTATTTTTAAATGTCATTTATTTGTGAGTGCTATTTTTAGATAGAATTTATAATTGTTAGTGCTATTTTTAAATACAATTTATTGGAAGGTATTTTTGGCTATAAAAGGATGGCAAGAGTTTTGAGGTTGAAGGGGAGAGACATTTTGTAGAGTGTGCAAATTTTTGAGAGCTTAGAGAGAAGAACACAAACACTCTCTATATTCTCATAATCTTGAGCGAGCAAAATATACTAAGTTCGGAATATTGATTCCGCATATTGCTAGCACAATTGTTGTGGAGTTATTAGTCGTCTCCCCGTTCATCAATTGGTGGTGCGTCCGAACTAGATGCCTAACACTTGTGGAGGCTGAGATCGAAGAACATCGAACCGACACCTCCGTTCAAGCACGCTACGAGAGGTAATATATTTACTCCCTTTGAGACTTTGTGATTTTTTTCGATTGAAATGCACGAAGTACGTCTCTGGAGATACATGTGTGGGTTGTTATTTATTTCCGCTACGTGTTACGTGGATCCCAACAGTGGTATCAGAGCCAATCCTTAGGTGTTTTCGTGCATTTAATTGATTTTTTGCAATTTTTGCAATACTATGGCCAATATGTATTAACGAATTGTTCGTCTTACATGGCTAATGGAGATTGATTATTTTATATGATAAATTAATCAACGTAGCAAAAATTGAGACTAAATCAATTTTGAATCGAAAATTTATGGCTATCTTATTTTACGTAAAAATTCTGAATATGATTCAACGTAGAATTTTTATTGTGCCTTCCTAAGTTTTAAATTGTGAATTTATTACTTACGTGAAAGGGTGGTGATCATGGAAAAATCCCTAATCAATGTGATTGATGTATATATGAATGTATGATGATTATTTATATATTTGGGATTGTAATTATTAAATGGAGGCTGCGTACTCCTTTTATTTTTCATGTAATCTTTATTTTTAGCATAGTCAATTGTTGATGTAAATGTTACGAGGATTACGTGGAGGAGCCTTTTAAGTCGGCGAGCTCTTTGGGGCCCAATTCTTGAAGAGTTCAAGAAACCAAGAAGAAGCGAAGAACGGCTCTCCGTTATTAAAATATTAAAATGATTATATGTGGTCTCATTGGCTCGAGACCCATTAAATCATAATTCCATGATCACCACGTAGGATAGATATTTATGTGATTGACATCTATTTATTTATTATGATTACGTGAGCATGTTAAACTGGTTAATGTGCAAAGTCAGACTTACCTCACCCAAAATTGTGCCTGCATGAAATCCTAGTTAGGAAAATCACTCGCATTAGGTACCGAAAGGGCGTTGGTAACGACACCAGCGTAACCAAGTCCCCGAACCCAAAATCTCTGGTTCCGTAGAACTGATCGATCTCTCCCAATCGATCGGTAAGGTTTCCGGTCTACCCTCCAAGAAAGACCGGTGGCGACTCCAAATGCATGCACAATTTGCACATGCCACCACGACCACACTGAAGGTCGAAAGCGATCGACTCTTATCGTCGAAGAATACTCCCGCCGCGATTTGGTATGGGCCTGGGAGGGCTCGCGCCGATCCAAGACCCGTGATCGGTAATCCATTAGCCGCGTCCGCTTCCGGACGGGTCGCGACAGCTGGCGACTCCGCTGGGGACTTGTTCTAGAAACTATGGTTCTAGACCTCAAGTGGACTTAGGCCGTAATAAAAATTGAGTGATTTTTCTAACCCTACAGGCGCTCTTGAAGGTGAGGTAAGTCCGCTCACGATAGGTGTTATATGTTTTTGCAGATTGGAGTAATAAGGGGTGTAGTCTGTGATTAACTTTATTTTACGCAGGTGTGGCGTAGGAATGTATGTTGTGTGGATGATTTGAAGTGCTGATTGATAAATTGTTGTGCATAACTTGCATTGTGATGATCACGACACATGGACACACACAACCGCGCCTAAAACCCCAGGCGCCGCCTTTAGGAACACAATAGAAGGAATTGAAAATGGAATCTCCGTGAGGAAAAACACGGGGTAATCCACTTCTCAATTCCGCTCGCTTCGAACTATGGATTGAGTCCCAATGCAACGATAGTTGTGCAATGGAATCGGCTCTTTCTAGAACTCGAGGTGGGAACCTTAACCTTAGGTGCCAAACTCTCTGATTTTTAGAAGTTCACCATCACTTGTCTCATGCGCATGTCTTTGGGCGGTTGGTACACCTAAAATCGCACATAAGTCGACGAGTTGGGTTGGTAAGACTCTCTATCCCTCAAAACTATTACAGTTCATATAAATATAGGCATTTCATTCATTGCATTCTGGTGATTAGATTAAATGCCATTTCAAGGATAGATGCATGTGTTTTTCCCAAACGTCCTTGATAGAAGACGAGGAGGATGATATCCCATGGCGAACACCGAGTGAGCAACAAAGGAGCCTACTATGAACATTATTGAGATATCGTCCAATGAAGATGACGAGTTGGGGCAAGTGATCCGGAAGTCACAGATCGAACTTGGGGCATCCTTAAACGTTAGGATCACATTCCTTGGTTTCATTTTCCATTACTAGTCCTCTTGTATAGGGTTTATTTTTATCGAGGCTTTCTCTATCTCACCCCTTAGAGTGATTGTATTAGGGATCTATTGGTGTATACATTCATATGGAACTCGGTTGTATTTCTTTTGACGGGTCATGGGAATGTGATAGTGGCATTTTCTCTAATCATCCGAATACTCCCAAGTCAAGTTTATAATTCCTTTAGAGGAAACTAAAGTTGAAAATCTTACACGACCTTTTTGGTCGTACAGGGTAATCCAACCCCAATTTCGCTAGAAGGAATTATACACTTGAATTGGTCCATGCATGTCATACGTCACTAAGTAATCCACGATAATTGATCAAGAGTATTGACGTTATTTCGAATTTAATGACGAGATAGATGTCCAAATTGCTCTCGTTCTTAACAAAACGGCCTTGATTTGGATGCCGTATCTTCAATTAAATTTAAAAACACGTCGTTATGCCTTGCATTTTTGACTAATTCGCTCTTCTGAATATTGGTCAAAAGCAATTATCGTGAATTACATTCCTTTCAATAGTATGCTTTCTTTCGAGGAATATTGATAAAAACTTTTCGCACAAGATTAAAACCCTTGTAAAAGTTCTTGTCATTATTAACTACGAGCAAGCATAAGATTGAAAGGGGTCTATGCTTTCTTTTTCAGATTATTCATTTTGACTCGGTCTTTTCATTTGCAGGTGAAAAACAAGTAGCATAAAAAAATCTTTTCTTGGATAAGTCTGAGGCTATTCTTTCATCTGACCATGAGTGAGTTAGAAAATCAGAACACATCTACTCGACTTATTATGGATCGGCTCATCCAAGTCTAAGATGTCCGGATGCTCGAAGAAATGGATCATATAAAAGCTAAAACAAACACATGGGCTTTCATTCATTCTTGCCCAAACCAGATCATACAATTCATTGGGGTGGAAAAGTAAAGCAGAAGTGAGCCCTAATCAACGACACAAAGGAGCCCAGCTGGCCCTCCAGGTTATGGATGCTTTGTTTATACGCACCACTCCGCGTATCATGGTCCGCAAGCCTGAGGTGGAGGCGTTTGCGTTCATCATTGACTGCAACAACCTGAGTCTCGTGATCTTCGGCGACTGCTTCCAAGTCCTGAACAAGTCCATTCTCACGAGTTATATCCTCGTTTATGCCGTTGAGCCTTTCTTCCAGCCACTCGCTCCGATTCCTTAGCAGGGCATTACGTCGATCGCGCTCATAGGTAGCCAGAGATAGAGCTAAGTCCTCCACCAGATTCCTCCTCTCGCGTAGCAATGTCGAAACCCGCTCTTTGGCGAACTCAACAGCCTTTTTGTGACTATCGGCCAGGTAGTCAGCCAACGCTAGGCGGTCGGACTGATCCTCATAACGGGCTCGCAAGACACGAGCCACGGTAACTCCCCGATGAGCAGCGCGGTAGACCTCCAAGGAGTTCGTAAAGAGCGTTGGAAAAATATTGTATTCCCTCCCCAACGCGGTACCCTCGAGGGAGGTGATGTCCAGGTCCCCGAACATGACTCTGATCTCATCCTCGGTTTCGGGATGATCGGCTATGTGAGCGTAGCCTCGACCCAAGAGGTTATAGAACTCTTTCCATCGAGTCAAAGCTTCGGCTGAGAAAGTGTGAACTTGGGAAGAAGCCATTTTCGACGGAGATGTGTGTAGTGGAGCGATTAGAGGATGGAAGCAAATTATATGAGAGCGTTAATCTCCCTCCGCATTTTATAGCGTCTCGAGAGTGGAGAAAAGTTGCAGCAATAATTCTTGTGGAGCCGGGTTAATTAATGTAAAGCGAGGGCTGCTCCTCCCGTGAATCATCAGACATGTCCTGATCCGCAATTTCAGGCCTGACAAATTCGGTCTCGCCATTATTAAAGCTGGGAGGGAGGCGAGCGCAACTATCGAAGAAGCCGCGAAAGGATTGTGTTGTTCCATCACGCATGAAGCTGGGCGGCGAGTGAACAGCTCTGCCACTTAAAAAGAGAAGACAATGCTGAACAGGCATGACTATTGAGGAAAAGTGAAAGGCGAGCGCAACTATCGAAGAAGCCGCGAAAGGATTGTGTTGTTCCATCACGCATGAAGCTGGGCGGCGAATGAACAGCTCTGCCACTTAAAAAGAGAAGACAGTGCTGAACATGCATGACTATTGAGGAAAAGTGAAAGGCGAGCGCAACTATCGAAGAAGCCGCGAAAGGATTATGTTGTTCCATCACGCATAAAGCTGGGCGGCGAGTGAACAGCTCTGCCACTTAAAAAGAGAAGACAGTGCTGAACAGGCATGACTATCGGGGAAAAGTGAAAGGCGAGTGCTACTATCGAAGAAGCCGCGGAAGGATTTGGTTACCCCTTCGTGTTGGAAAGCTGAGCAGGAGGTAAACAGTTCCGTCGTTTCAAAAACAGAACGCTGAACAGACCTAGCTTTCGAGGAAAAGGAGGCAACAAATCGAAAGAGCGAGTATACAAAAGAGAACAGAGAACCCCGAGTGACGAGTTCGTTGAAAGACCTCAAATTCTCTAGAATCAGATTCGACATCGAAGCCATGGAACTCAACATCGCCGGTGACGAACATCAAGATCGCAGTGGTGACGACGGCAGTGGCCACGACGCTCAACCCCGGAAAAGAAAAAGTCGCCAGCGCTACGCTCGGAAAGAAATCCAGGAGCTTGAAGCTTTCTTCGATGAATGCCCTTGCCCAAACGAGGAACAAAAGATTGAATTGGGCCAGAAGCTGGGAATGAATCCTATGAGAATCCATTTTTGGTTTCAGAATAGACGTTTCAGACTAGGTGTCCAACACAGGCGTAAGGAGATCACGGCCCTAAAAGAGCAGAACCAAAACCTTCAAATGGAAAACATGTGGTATGAGAAAATTCTCAGTACTATTACCTGCCCTGACTGCGGTGGCCCTACCACCCTCAGTAAATTGTTCCCCAGTAAGCCTTCTACGAAGATGGAAGGTGCTCATTTATCCCCCTGCTCCCTTGAGCCATCTCCGGTACAATCAGATCCTGCTAATGGCGCGCATGAGCAGATCGATCCTACAGAAATTATACCAGTGTCTTCGGAGGAAGAAGATACGTGTCGTTATGATCGGAGTCACCTCATCGAAGCCCATGAATCTCCTCCACAACAGCTTCCGGTAAGATCAGATACGGTTCAAGAGGAGTTAGAGGTTAGTCGGCAGGCTATCTACGCCACTCTGGACGACGAGAAGAAGAAATTCACTTGGCCCCCGGAGCTTCATCTCAAGTTCTTGGACGCAGTTCGACAGATAGGACTCGACTTCATAGGTCCGACAAGCATACTTAGGGTCATGAACGTACCGGGACTTACCAAGCAATTAGTCGCGAATCACCTTGGTTGCTACAGAAGGGCGTTAGGACAGCGTTATGCAGAACTGAATCCGAGCAATAGACTCGGCTGCGAACCCAGCACCCTTATGACAAATGAGGCCCGGTCGAATCTGGACGACTATTGGGGATTTGATCAGGATATCCTCGCGAGTCATTTCAATATTCCTCAAGAACACGCATCACAAGTGCAACGAGTAAGCACTCCTCCGTCCGAGCAGCAGCTAGTCAGTGTTCATCCTGTCGCAGATCAGCCCACCACGCCCAGTGCTCAAGGGTTTGCCCAATTAGAGCATATGGCTTCAGATGATCTAATGGGAGAAAGCTTGGAGCACTCTTATTTCCCTAATCCCCAAGTGGGAGATGCTTGTGGTAGTCAATCGATCAAATCTCCTCTTATAATCCCAGACAAAGATGGAGGTTCCAGTTCGAAGAACCCGTCGGGCGATGCAGCTCAACCTACACATCAATCGTTCGAGGGGTCGGGTGATTTCTTCGATGAAGGACTTGATACCTGGTTCGATCAGTTGGAAGCTATTAAAGGTTGGCAACCATGATCTGCACTTGGTAATGGCACACCTAAGCTGAGGCCAGACTGGTTAGTCATTGGACATGCCCCAAGAAAGAAGGGGATGTACGCGAGAAGGATGTATCTCCTATTGTAAAGTTCTCATCGGTGCATGCGTTTGTTTCTTCAATAGCTAGAGTTGATTCTGCATAATGTTTTTCGCAAACGTCATCTCGTGTGTATACGGTAATTCCTTGTTATTAAGTTCAAGGTAAAATCAGCCCCGACGCGTGAAGGCAGAATTGATAGCATGAGTTACTAGCAGAATGTGATCGAGCTCGAAAGTGAAAGATTACTAGCGGCCCCAAACGCAATGACCGCAAAATCAGGGGCAATCTTTAAGTTTCGAGCAACTACAAATCTATTTCTCACGAGGCATTCAGGTCAATCAAATATAAAGCGTCGGGCTGTGAGAATGATGCGTAGTCAATCTGTTGACACAGGCGAAAAAGGAGTCGCGTAGATCCGAAAGCAAAAACCTTTCTTGGCTAGTCAACAATGCAGAATGAAAGAGCATATATAAACAAACTCGCATTTATTTCATTCAGCAGGAAAGTTTACAAGTGGATCACTGAGGGGGAGCAGTAAACCCAAAATGAGTTCTGACAAGCATCACAAAAAAGCTTAACTGACTCTCCATGCTATCCATGCCTTGCTTACAACCCACACTCCGGGAATCGAGGTCTACAAGCTTGAAGAAAAGGAGACGACATTTCTCCTTAAGTTCGTTCACCTTGGTGTCATAGTACTCGAACTCAAGCTCTAAGTCATGAGCCAGCACCCTCCCGCGAGCTATATCCATGCTCAGGTCTTCAAGCCTTTCCTCCAACCAGGCACACTGGAACCTCAGCACGAAGTTGTGCTGGTCTTGCTCAAAGGCGGTGTCAAAGAGAGCCAGACGCTCCACCAAGTTGTCCCTCTCACGGACCAGCATCGAAACCTGGGCGTGGGCGTATTCAACAGCCCTTTTATGGTTATCGGCCGTCAGCATGGCCAACATCAGGGACTCAGTTCGGTCCTGATAACGGGCTCGCACGATACCAGCCAAAGTGACCTCCCGGCTAGCAACTTCGTAAGCCTGCATGAAATTGTTAAAGAGAGTTGGGAAGATCACAAACTCCCTTTGCAGTTTCGTACCTTCAATACACGCAGTATCCAGGGCCGGAATCAGAGTACGAACTTCAACTTCAGCTTCAGGATGATTGTTTATGTAGCCATAACCCCTACCCAAGAGGTGGTAAAATCTCTCCCATTGGGTCGAAGCTTCAGGTAAGGCAACAGGCATAGAGGAGGAATCCATATGCGATGGAATGACGGAGAAGAGAGTGAGAATGTGAAGAGTGTTTGAGAGGCTGAGTCTGATAAGGCTAAAGTGTTAATCTTCTTGACATCAATCTATCACCTTATAAATGCTCGAGTACAGGGAGAAGTGGTAATAATATTTTATGTGTAGTAGAGCCAAGCGGGTTTCGTTAATGCATCCCCGATGAGTCACGAATCCACCACCGTCCTGTGATCTCGGGTTTTACGAAACATAATGGCGCCGAAAGGTGGGCAGGCTTGTTACTCTAGAGACTGGGCCAGGGGGACAAGCGTAGTGCTTGACAAAGCGAAATCAACGCAAGAGATCTTCAGGCTCCGTTCACGTAGAAAAGAGCAAAAAAGGACAAAGTGGGAATTACGAAGCCTTGAGAAAAACGCTCGTCAAGTAGCCATCACAAAAGGACGAAGTGGGAATCTCGAAACATTGAGAAGAGCGCTCGTCGGGTAGCCATCACCTTTGATCGAAGAACGGTGATCCGGCTCCTTTAACCTCTCAGAATTTGCAGAGAAAGTGAAGATCCAAGGAGGAACAAAGAAAGCTGAGTTAACGGAAAATCAAACAGTGATATCCCGGTCAAAATGTTCAAGGGATTCTGTCATTTACTGGAAGCGCCAGACTTGGAGGTCTCCGAGCTTGAGCTGCTGGAAGAGTTTGAAGATCTCAGGACCGAACCTGACACGAGAGCCATGGAGACCGATCCTTCTAATGATGAAACCCGCGGCTTGGTTAACGAGAACAGTACCCGCGACGGTTATCAGCGTCAGAAAGGGGAATATCTCAAACGCAACACTTCAGGTCAAGTCCATAAACTCGAATTGTTTTTCAGGGAATACCCCTATCCGGACATGGAACAGAAAATCAAAATGGGCCAGGAGATAGGGTGGGAGCCTCGGAAGGTCAAGTGCTGGTTTGAAAACAAACGAACCCGGCTGAAGCAGCAACGCGATCGGCACGAGTTAGCGGTTGTAAGGGAGGAAAATGAAAAGCTTCGAATAAAAAACACTCAGTACAAAAAAGCTCTAAGCATCGCTATTTGCCTGGAGTGCGGTAACCCTGTTCCCACGGACGGAGTATTCACTGAAGAGCCAGATCTGGGGGTTTATAATGCTCATTTGTTGCAATGCCCTTCGCAACATCTTTCGGAACAGGCGGGTACCGCCGAGGATCTACAAGAGGAAACTAGTGCTATAAGGTCAAAGTCGACGCCCATTGTGGAAGGGAACATGCGTCATGACAAGTCGGGTCCGCTCGATGATGAACTCACCATCATGACCAGCCGATCTGAGACCACTAAATCCCCTCCAGAGCAACCTCCAACACGACCAGATTCCGAGAAGAGTAACCGCCAAGTTGCTGACACCACTTCGGCTAGCAAGAAAATAAGATTTCGTTGGACCCCGGAGTTTCATAGCAAATTTGTTGATGCAGTTCAACAGTTGGGGATCAGTTTTGCTTGCCCATTGCGCATACTCGAAATCATGAACGTGTCGGGACTGACTAAAAATATGGTCAAGAATCACCTTTGGCGCTACAAGAAACTACTGAGAGATGGACGAGCGTCGCTAGACCAAGATAGAGGCGGTTCAACACGACCAGATTCCACGAAGAGTAGCCGCCGAGTTGCCAACCCTACTTCGGCTAGCAAGAAAACAAGGTTTTATTGGACCTCGGAGCTTCATAGCAAATTTGTTGATGCAGTTCAACAGTTAGGGATCAGTTTGGCTCGCCCATCGCGCATACTCAAGATCATGAACATGCCGGAATTGGATAGAAATAAAGTCAGGAACCACCTTTGGTGCTACAAAAGACTACTGAGAGATGGACGAGTGGCGCTAGACCAAGAGAGAGGCAGTTCAAGTTTAAACGATGAGCATGGCTGTGATCGCAATCCTCATGAAGCAGGAAGCATCCAATCACCTCTTAACACCGATGGGACTGACAATTACACGGTCGATTGTTCAGGCATCAATCAGAGTACTCCCATGGGTTATCCCAGTACTCCTCAGGAGTATGTACCGCAATTTCAGCAAATCGGGACTCCCCAGTCTGAGCACCGACTGGCCGTTAATACTAGTCCTACAGCGGATCTAACACTGGCAGGAGATGCACATACAATCTTGCGAGACGATTACGGAGATTCCGGCTCGAAGAATCAGGTGGTCCATGACGAAAATGGCAAAAAGATTCCTTCTCCAGTAGTCGACAATACCCAACCTGAGTGTCAGTCGCTCGATGGTTCAGACGATCTCCTTGAAAACATCTATTCTTGGTTCGATCGGCTGAATTCCCCCCTGAGTTACCCTGGTACTCCCCAAGAGTATGTACAACAATTTCAGCAGGTATGGACTCCCCAATTTGAGCACCAACCGATCGTTAGTGTTATTCCTACGGCGAATCCAGCATCGGGTACAAACCTACTGGACAACGATGAAAATACCAACTCGAGAAGTGAGGTTGTTCATGTCGAAAGTAGTGTGAGGAACCCATCGCCAACGGTTGAGGATGCCCGACTTGGGCGTCAATGGCTTGAAATTTCAAGCGAGTCCCTCAGTGAGCAACTCGGCGTGTGGATCACGCATAAACCGAGAAACCAGGTTGTTCATGCCGAAAATGGGAGAAGTCTGTCACCAGCAATTAAGGATGCTCAACTTGGACGACTCGAGCGGTCGGACGATCTCCTGAATGAGCAACTCAGCCTATGGGTCAAGCATTTTGGAACAAGTGCATCTTCGCAGTCGTGACCGGTACCGGCGACCGGACATCTGGTTCGAAGCTCGTGTGCTAAATCATTAGAAGGCTCAGGAGAGTGAGAGGTGAATACATCGAATGAATGTGTTACGGATTTCGTTGTAAAGTTCCCGCGGGAACATTGTAATTAACGCTGAAAACTAACCGCTCTGAGTGTCAACATTACCCTTTGAACGTCTTCGAGCCAAGGGCCATGGATTAATCACTTAATCCGTGGAGCAAATTCCATGAACGATGACTATCACCCGCGGAGCATAATGGGATCTACCCCCATTCAGCACGAAATACGTTTGGTCACGAAGCCTCCCATTTGGTAAAACGATGTATCGTTCCTAAACGATCTTCAACCGAATACCAAAGTAATGTCTCATTTCTTTCCCTTCTCAGGTGTTAAACGTGGATAAATCACCCAAGGAGCCATCTGTTCAAATAACAAAACAGACGTTGCCCAACCGGGGGCAGCTGAACCATTGATATTGCAAATATTCCAAGCATGGATAAGCGGATTTGATAGACGTGGTTCATATCAATACGCGACGTCAGAACGGGATGAGAACCAAGAGTAAAGTTGTATTGTCCCAATTTGTCTTCAATTTGGGAATATGAGTTAACACTTGCTATTTATCCTTGATAGGGACTCACCATCAAGGAGGACAAATTTTGACAACCTGTGTGCACTCGCAGGGGCACACGACCGAGGGTAAGATGTATCGTTCTAATTTTTTGAAAAATTCATGAACGAACAATAACATGTTTCTTCCGCATTTTCAGGGATCTCCAGCCGCGGGGGACAGGTAAGTATCCCTTTCCCCAATCCATTGAAAATGTTGAATAAAAAATAGAGAAGAAAAGAAAAGCTTTTAGAATCTGATGTCTAGAAAAGACATAGGATTCTAACTTCATTGGCATTCATGTTTTGAAACATGAGGTTATCTGAACATGCATTGGGCATCATAAAATCCCATTGACGGGTAAAATTTTTGGAGAAAACGAAAGAGATTTTTCCAATCAAAAGTTGTTCAAAACTTTCAAAAGGACGTTTTCTCAAAATACGAGAGGCAAAGCCTAGTCCAAACACGTCCTATACACACTTAAGAGAGAAATGGAGCGGATAAGACAGCAGAATCTGGACCTACGGAAGTAGGGACCATTCGCAGCGATTACATGGGTTGGGACGACGGAGGCATTCGTTTCATATCCCCCAAACACTACAGGTGACCGTTGATAACCCCTTTGAACGGCGGTTTTCATTCTTAACCCTGTCAAGAACCACCCCACATCGGGGCAAAATGGAGGTGAGTCCAGCAGCATCAGGAGAAAATGGTTAGAAATTTTCTTGCTCGGACTAACATTAATCTTTGTGTGTTGTTTATATGGTAATCCAAGTGCCATAGGATGATGAGAAGCATTCATTTCTCTATCCCACACACCGAATCCTTTGCATAGCCAAGTTGAGCCTGCAGAATCATTTCATAAACCCGTTGGTGATCATTGCACATTCCAAGACGGATGCAGCATCACTTCAGAAACGAAGAAGTTCAAGACTTAGGGTTTGCAAAAGAATTCCTAAGTTAATGTTTAACCTTGTTAGACCTTTGATCATAGGTCTAACGCGATCCTATGAAGATGAGAAAAAGTGGGATTTCAAAAATCAATGAGAAAAATCCACGGCATCGAGAAAAAGCAAAGTGCCTGGTAAAAGCAAGGCCGATGCTCATGAAAGTTGTTTGCTTGATCCCCAGTGAAACTTGGATGAAAAAAAAAAAATTTCTTAAAGGAGTCAAATAAAAAAAAGCTGCTCCCCAAATGCTGCCAAGCACAGAACAAAGACATGGAGAGAGTCGGTCTCTGAATGCAACAAGGGACGCTCTCTAAAGAGCTGGTGCACACCTCAAAATCGGTTGTACACCTCAAAAACTAAAGATGCAGAAAGGAAAAGACAGGAGGTAAATCAGCAATGATCACCAATGTCAAACTCGTCATGAATTCTGGGCCAAAAACAAGCCTTTTTCGGTCCCCAATCCTACCAACATCATAACCCTGAAACAGTCTTCTCTGACTAAGACACTTGGGTTAACATACAGCTCAGCTCGAAGAAGTACGAGCAAGACTATTTCTTTCTCATTTTGCAGGGTTCTTGACTTGTAAACCCGGAGCAGATGGTGAAAACTTTCATTCAATGACCTTGACTCAAAAGTGAGTCCCCCTTGAAGACCAATATCCAAGCCCAACATTACGGTCCCGTGGAAGACCTCCCGACCGATCAAAATGTATGCGCTGCGAATGAGCCTAAAACCTAGGCACGGGTTAGTAGGGAATCGAGTGTATCCCCTATAAAAAAACACGATCGCAAAACAGGTGAGAAGACCTCATTGTCGAGAAATATTCCAATTGATGTTTTGAACAAACTCTTTTTGGAATTTTCAAACTGTTGATCCAGATTTTCCGTGCAAGGGATTTGTGATCACATTTGCATGTTGCAAGAATGCTTTGGATAACCCCCAGCATCAAAATGCACATTTCATGATTAAAACTTAAATCATACGGTTTTGTCAAAATGGACAGCCGTGGTCTTCCCAAAGATTACTAACGTTTTCTTGGTGAAGAAAAATCTTTCAGGCTCAAACTTATGCAGGATACTTGGAGAACCCAACTCCCAGAATGTCGCCTCAACAGACTCAAGTGAAGTTTTGTCAAAATAAAATCTTTCACTGCTTCAAAAAACTGAATTCCCGACAAACTTCGGGGTCTCAAAAAAAGGGGAAGAAAAATCCTTTTAAAAGAAAAAGTCCTATCAGACGTGGAGAACCCTCGTCCCAGGACCCATTTTCAAAATATCAAACAGTCTCATCGGACGTGGAGAACCCTCGTCATGAGACCCCTTTTCAACACAAGGTAGATACCGCCTGAAGGGTCAACACATGGTAGATACCGCCTGAAGGGTCAACACAAGGTAGAAACCGCCTGAAGGGTCAAATCAAAGGTAGAAACCGCCTGAAGGGTCAACTCAAGGTAGAAACCGCCTGAAGGGTCAAACCAAGGTAGAAACCGCCTGAAGGGTCAACCAAAGGTAGAAACCGCCTGAAGGGTCAAACCAAGGTAGAAACCGCCTGAAGGGTCAACCAAAGGTAGAAACCGCCTGAAGGGTCAACTCAAGGTAGATACCGCCTGAAGGGTCAAACCAAAGGTAGATACCGCCTGAAGGGTCAACTCAAGGTAGAAGCCCCCTGAAGGGTCAACTCATGGTAGAAACCGCCATAAGGGTCAACACGAGGTAGATACCGCCTCAAAGATCAACATAAAGGTCCGATCCACCATACGGATTAAAATCTCTGGCAAATCCCAAAGCATGGGGATGCGCCTTCCTTAGGTTCCTACCAGTTAGGAATCCCATGATGGTATGACCTACCATACAGGTCAGAGCTTAATCTCCCTAGGATATTCTGAACGAGTCCTAGGTATCTTCTTGAAAGTCGTCGCAACCGGCAGCATCAGACAGGTGAGCTTCAGGTAAGTCTCTCTCACTTCGGCCCATGTTCAAATTGTTAGAGCAAACCGGAGATTGATTTGAGCTTTTATCAATAGGCTTAAGGATCCGATGTCATAACATTTCTTCTCTTATTTTCCCAGTTGAGTCGGTTAGGAATCAGGTGCCACCTTATCTTTGAGAGAAACCTCTAACGAGATTCCTTTCAAAGAGGGGCAGCTGTTGACACCTGACTTTTTTTACCATTTATTATTGTGATTTTTATTCTTTAAAATTAATTAAAAATATCAAAAAAAGTCATAAAATCACAAAATCAACTTTGGAAGCCTTGGTTTAACCTTAGGAACCAATTTTGAACAAAAAATATTTTTCGGTATTTTTAATATTTTTCGAGTTTATTTAATTATAAAAATACCCAAAAAATCAGAAAAATACCATTCGTGGTCAGAAAAATACCCAAAAATATTCGATAATTTTGTTTTAATTTCCTCTTCAAGTGTGTCAATTTAAATCTCAAAAATTCGGCTCGGGTCACTATGTTCCTTCACAAACATAAACCCGAACCGAGCCTAAAAAAAAATCATTTTCGAGTCTTTTAGTTTTCAATTCTCACTTTTTATAAGCTATGACATTGGATTCTAAAGTCTTAAAGTGCAATTAGGTCAATTTGCCCTCCAATTTAATCAATTTTTACCAAAAGGGCTTAATTGCACATTTTTCTTTCAATTAGTCCCCGGTTTCACGGATCTATACGTATGCTCTACGTATTTATACATCATACGTATTTATACGTTATGCATATTTGTATTGTTTGGTAACCTCTTTAACTCTTGTAATAATAATAATGGTTATTATTTTTAACACCTTTGTTAGTGCCTTTTTTAGCATTTTTGTATTGTGAGTGCTATTTTTAAATAGCATTTTTTGTATTATAAATTGTGAGTGCTATTGTTAGTGCTATTTTTAAATGACATTTATTTATCATAAATTGTGAGTGCTATTGTTAGTGCTATTTTTAAATGGCATTTATTTATCATAAATTGTGAGTGCTATTATTAGATAGAATTTATAATTGTTAGTGCTATTTTTAAATAGAATTTTTGTATTATAAATTGTGAGTGCTATTGTTAGTGCTATTTTTAAATAGCATTTTTGTATTATAAATTGTGAGTGCTATTGTTAGTGCTATTTTTAAATGTCATTTATTTGTGAGTGCTATTATTAGATAGAATTTATAATTGTTAGTGCTATTTTTAAATAGAATTTTTGTATTATAAATTGTGAGTGCTATTGTTAGTGCTATTTTTAAATAGCATTTTTGTATTATAAATTGTGAGTGCTATTGTTAGTGCTATTTTTAAATGTCATTTATTTGTGAGTGCTATTTTTAGATAGAATTTATAATTGTTAGTGCTATTTTTAAATACAATTTATTGGAAGGTATTTTTGGCTATAAAAGGATGGCAAGAGTTTTGAGGTTGAAGGGGAGAGACATTTTGTAGAGTGTGCAAATTTTTGAGAGCTTAGAGAGAAGAACACAAACACTCTCTATATTCTCATAATCTTGAGCGAGCAAAATATACTAAGTTCGGAATATTGATTCCGCATATTGCTAGCACAATTGTTGTGGAGTTATTAGTCGTCTCCCCGTTCGTCAATTGGTGGTGCGTCCGAACTAGATGCCTAACACTTGTGGAGGCTGAGATCGAAGAACATCGAACCGACACCTCCGTTCAAGCACGCTACGAGAGGTAATCTATTTACTCCCTTTGAGACTTTGTGATTTTTTTCGATTGAAATGCACGAAGTACGTCTCTGGAGATACATGTGTGGGTTGTTATTTATTTCCGCTACGTGTTACGTGGATCCCAACAGTGGTATCAGAGCCAATCCTTAGGTGTTTTCGTGCATTTAATTGATTTTTTGCAATTTTTGCAATACTATGGCCAATATGTATTAACGAATTGTTCGTCTTACATGGCTAATGGAGATTGATTATTTTATATGATAAATTAATCAACGTAGCAAAAATTGAGACTAAATCAATTTTGAATCGAAAATTTATGGCTATCTTATTTTACGTAAAAATTCTGAATATGATTCAACGTAGAATTTTTATTGTGCCTTCCTAAGTTTTAAATTGTGAATTTATTACTTACGTGAAAGGGTGGTGATCATGGAAAAATCCCTAATCAATGTGATTGATGTATATATGAATGTATGATGATTATTTATATATTTGGGATTGTAATTATTAAATGGAGGCTGCGTACTCCTTTTATTTTTCATGTAATCTTTATTTTTAGCATAGTCAATTGTTGATGTAAATGTTACGAGGATTACGTGGAGGAGCCTTTTAAGTCGGCGAGCTCTTTGGGGCCCAATTCTTGAAGAGTTCAAGAAACCAAGAAGAAGCGAAGAACGGCTCTCCGTTATTAAAATATTAAAATGATTATATGTGGTCTCATTGGCTCGAGACCCATTAAATCATAATTCCATGATCACCACGTAGGATAGATATTTATGTGATTGACATCTATTTATTTATTATGATTACGTGAGCATGTTAAACTGGTTAATGTGCAAAGTCAGACTTACCTCACCCAAAATTGTGCCTGCATGAAATCCTAGTTAGGAAAATCACTCGCATTAGGTACCGAAAGGGCGTTGGTAACGACACCAGCGTAACCAAGTCCCCGAACCCAAAATCTCTGGTTCCGTAGAACTGATCGATCTCTCCCAATCGATCGGTAAGGTTTCCGGTCTACCCTCCAAGAAAGACCGGTGGCGACTCCAAATGCATGCACAATTTGCACATGCCACCACGACCACACTGAAGGTCGAAAGCGATCGACTCTTATCGTCGAAGAATACTCCCGCCGCGATTTGGTATGGGCCTGGGAGGGCTCGCGCCGATCCAAGACCCGTGATCGGTAATCCATTAGCCGCGTCCGCTTCCGGACGGGTCGCGACAGTCACGAACTAAATCTCATTTTTTTTTCTCTACTTTTGGGTGATGAATCAGACCGAGTGCATAAATTTCAATACATATTTAACAAAAATGTGAAGCTTCTTAAAATTAGCAAGAAAATATATATCCTATATAATTCAAAAGAATTCGTTAAATTAGCAACGAAAACAAAATGAATACGATGAAACACGATGAGAATGGAACCCGCGATCACCGAAGTACTTCATCCACGCGACAACCAACAAGGCAAAAGATATGGTATGATGTGTAATAATGATTACACCTAAATAATGAAACAGAATGAATGCTTTCTAATTCAAGAATAAGAATAACACAAATAAACCTCAATTCCAAGAAATTATATCTTCTTTAAAGCATTCACTGAAGAAGCAGAAACCCTTTTCAAAGAAGCTATCTAGGAATAAAATGAATTCTTTCTAATTTAGGAACAAGGATAATAAAAATAAATAAATTGATCGCTCTTCATTTATGCTTATTAATGTAATCTTTACATAATTAATAATATAATATATTCATTTTTAAATTTCAAAAAAATATTCGCTCTATTTTCATTTTCTTTTAAAAAGAATTAATGTAGATTAATATAAAATAATATAATCGAAGAAATAACATAAATAAGCTAAGGTAAACGACGTATCATAAGCGTTTCTTATTTATATCATTCACCGTTTGAAGAGAGCAAAGATTCCAAATAATCGATCTTTCTTTTAGTTATTATTGAACATTTCTTTGGTTGATTAACGTGTGATATATTGAACCCTCATTACTAATATTGAACGAAACTCGATCTTATAGAATCACATTTGAATATTTTATGATACATTCCGTACCTTACTAAAAAACTGATCCTTCTAATGTTTTTGAAATCTTTATTAATTAATTTAGAACATCTCTTATTCGCTTATAGTATCTTATCTATCTTTCAAAATTAGAAGAAAGAACCGATCGATTTCATTTTCGTGGATCACACAATTACAATATATATTTTTGGTGATCAAATATTATATATGCAAAGTAAATCATTTTCGAATAGATCCTTACTCTACTCTATTTAGTATCTCATCAAAGACGATTTTTTTTCTAAGTTATATTTTATCAAAAGAATTGATCTCCATTTTTTGTTTGCTCACAACTTTATATATGTAATAAATATAAAAAGGGTCCTAATAAACCTTGAAAAAAATATAAATTAAGGATAGCAATTAGCGACGAACAATTGTTTTCGTCGCCATAGAAAAATTACATAAGATTCACGAAGCTTGTAGCAATTGATAAAAGAAAATTTAAAAAAAAACACTAATTAGCGACAAAATTGACATTTCGTCGCTAAATTAATTTAAATAAAAAATAATATTTAGCGATGAACAAAGTCTTTCGTCGCTAATTATATTTTTAAAAAAATTATTTTTGCGACGAAACGACAATTTCGTCGCTAATCAATTCTTTTTATTTTATTTTTCCTCAAATTATCGACGAACAACACTATTTGTCACTAAATTTGCCAAAAAAACAAATACAAAAGAAACACTAAATTAGCGAACAACACTGTTCGTCGCTAAGTTGAGCAAAAAACAAAAAAAAAATCATAAATAAAATTTAGCGACAAACACTAATTGTCGTCGCTAAACAAACGGTCTTAGTCGTCGCTAAATAGACCAAAAACCAAATAAAAATTAAAATAAAAAAAATTAGTCACGAATAACATTGTTTGTGGCCAATTTAGCGACGCATAATGATTCTCGTTGCTAAATTATTTCTTTTTTTTTTAATTTCTGGTCATTTAGCGACGAAATTGTATATCCGTCACTAAATTAGCGACGGATTGTTCTTCGTCGCTAAGTTCATCTCAATTTAGCGACGAAATTAATTTTTCGTCTCTAATTTAGCTACAAATGTCTTGTTTGTCGTTAATTTCATTGCTAATTAGCTACGAATTTCTTGTTCGTCGCTAATTTCGTCGCGAATTAGCTACAAATATTTTTTCGTCACAAAATTTGTGAGAAATTTTTTTGTCACTATTTTCATCGCGAATAGCGACGAACTTCCATGTCGTCGCTATTTTAGTCACAAATTAGCAACGAAAATGATCTCGTGGCTAAATCGCTATTTTTTTGTAGTGACTACCTAAGCACTATGGTTCGGATTCCTACTTATCAAAAGTGATAGAGGAACTCTCGGATATTCGGGCATATCTTCATTTGACCAGGCGAAGACATCTTGATATTCTATGAGGAATCTAATCAGATCCTTTTTCGGTGAAGAGCTTCATCCTGCCCTTGTCACTTGTTTTTGCGGCTAGATCCCCCTTGTAGAACAGAAGTTTTGGAACCCTCATGGGCGGAACGTTTGCTATCGGAATGATGTCACCAAGAGCTTCAAAAAAGCACTTAAAAACTTCTAGCCCATCCATTTCTATACCATCTTTATAGAGTGAGGATATCTTGCATCCCCGCTCCTTTCCCTAATAACCTGGTCGTGCGAAGGTGCTCAAGACGAAAGATCAATTCAGGGCGAGACAAAGACCCTTTCTATCAAGGTTGAGAGTGGAAGGCCTTATGTTCGCCGCTAAGGAGGATGAGTGAGGATGCATGCGTAGCTCCCGTGAGGCTATCTTCTTTGACTCTTTTGTATTGGATTAAGCCCGTCCATCTTCGAGGAGAGATTGTCTTCCTTCCTAGGTACTCCCCAAACCAAGAGCAGTTCTTTCGATAGTTAGGTTCATTTTCTTCCTCTCCTTGACTGTTGATGCACATGAACCATACAACAATTACATCGATCGGAACTAGACCCGTTAAACAAAAATCTTTTTATTAACTCAACTTCATTGAAATCAATCAGTACATGGGTGTCGCGACCCGTCCGAAAGCGGACGCGGCTAATGGATTACCGATCGCGGGCCTTGGATCGGCGCGGGCCCTCCCAGGCCCATACCAAATCGCGGTGGGAGTATTTTTCAAAGAGATTCGGCGATAAGAGCCGATCGATTTCGACCTTCAGTGTGGTCGTGGTGGCATGTGCAACTTGTGCATACATTTGGAGTCGCCACCGGTCTTTCTTGGAGGGTAGACCGGAAACCTTACCGACCGATTGGGAGAGGTCGATCAGTTCTGCGGAACCAGAGATTTTGGGTTCGGGGACTTGGTTACGCTGGTGTCATTACCAACGCCCTTTCGGTACCTAACGCGAGTGATTTTCCTAGCTAAGAGCCCATGCAGGCGCAATTTTAGGTGAGGTGGATTTGATTCAGGATTTCATGCAGATTGGAAGACTATTCTTATCAATCACAATCAATTTAAATGAAAGCGCGATCAAGTGCATAAATGAATCAGATCGATGCACATCAATTCACATCACATGGCCTCCTAATATAGCCATAAGGGCTTAGGGAAGGCGTGATTTAGGACCAGGGGCAGGATGGGAAGATTTGGGAACGATTAGCCCGAAGGGAAAAATCGTCAATTTTTGGAAGGTTTGGATACCGAATTACCCAAGATATTCCATGGCCAGTTGATTGTGGCCATTTCCTATTTTTGAGAATTTTTTGGAATTTCTTGATTTTTCTTCAATTTTTGGAAGACGATTCGCCCAAAGGGCGAAATCGTCATTTTAAGAAGGGTCGGGGTTCAAAACACCCGGAATGAGTCTTGGCCAGTTGTTTGTGGCCATTTCCTATTTTTTGGGATTTTCTTGAATTTTTTTAGAATTTTTTTTGGAAGACGGTTTGCCGGAAGGGCAAAACCGTCATTTCTGAAAAGATCGGGGGTCAAATGACCCGAAACAGGTTGTAGCCAGTTGAATGTGGCCATTTCCTATTTTCTAGAATTTTTTAGAATTTTTCTGAATTTTCCGAATTTTTTTGAATTTTTTATGATTTTCTATTTTTTATTGATTTTTGAATTTTTTATTATTATTTTTTATTAAAAACAATATATATATATATATATATATATATATATATATAATTATTCGGACCGGGTCGGATGACCCGGCCCACGCTCGGATCCGCGACCCAGCTCTGGCCCGCCCCGTCCATGACAAAACGGCGCCGTTTCAAAGATTGAGAACGGACGCCCCTGATCTAGCCACGTAGCGCATCCTCAGCCGTCCGATCGAATTTTTTATTATTATTCAAAAATATTTTATTAATTCTGAAAAATCATTTTTATTTTTAGAAAATCCCAGATTGCGACACGTGGCTGAACCACGGCCGTCCGATCTGGGTTTTGTTTTAAACGGCCGTGGACCCCCCCCCTACGCTGACGTGGCTGCTGACGTGGCATGCCACGTCAGCGTTGACCGTTGACCAACCCCCCCTCGCCGGGGAAGACGACCGGAGTTGCGAAATTCCGGCGAAATCGCCGGAATTCTCGCCGGAAATTTGAGACCGAGGCCAAACCTTAGTATTTTTCATTCTTTCCTTCAGCATTAGACTCCTCAACGACCCAGTATCAATATTCAACAAAAACATGGTACGTTTAACGTCAAGAAGCGGCCGAACCGGACGTCCACAGAACCGGCGCCGGTGAGGGGATTCACGAAATTTTTTTTTATCCAAGCTCGATTTTAAACATTCAGATAGCATCATTGGGAGGTTTAGGGACTTACCTGAAGCTCCTTGAAGGTTGGAAGCCGCCCGAAGTACCTCGTTAAGCCCCCGATCCGAACCGGGCCGGCGAGACTCCGAGCCATGGTTTCCGCCGCGGTTTAATGCAAAACGAAGGGCAAGTCGAGTTTAGGGGGGATTATAACGGGGGTTTAAGGCAAGAACCGCACCGAATATGGCTCGGGACGGCACGGCCGAGGCTCGAAAATTATAAAGCCCATTCGGGAATTTCATCAAACATCTAGTATGCATAAAGGAAAACGAAAGTCAGTGGAGAAAACGACCTGGTTCGGCGTCGCCGGCGACCGTGGTTGCTTCGGCGATGTGTCTTCAAGCTCCCCGCGACTTGGAGAATACTCCTCCTGCTCTGACTTTCTCTGAAAATCCTCTCCCTTTCTCGGCTCCCCCCCTCTCTCTCTCTCTCGGCTCTCCCCTATTTTCATGGCCGACCAACCATTTTTCCGGGTCCCTCAACTCGCAAAACGATCGTCGACCACTCGGTCATGTCCCCCGCATTCGTTCTTCGCCGTTCTTTTCTCAAGAATCTGGCCCCCGAGCTCGTTTTTTTAATGCTCTGCCCTGCTCTGCTTTCGGCCGGTGGGTCTGCAAGTGCAGACCCGGTCGGACCGGGTCGGGTCGGGTCGGGCCTGACCCGACCGGCCCGGTTCGACTTGAATTTGTCAAATCGGGCCCCAAATCGTACCCTTTTCATGAAATTGATGTCAAAATCGAACTCCTTGACATGTTTTCTATCAAATAGGGCTATTTTCGTGAATCAATTGATTGAAATTTAGTGAAAACCCCAAATTGTCCTTAGGATCCGAAATTGATTTTTGTTAAATTGAGGGCCCAAACGATTGAATTAGTCACAATTGAGGCCACCCATGCATTCATCATGATGAAAAATATAGGGTAGAGGTGTTTAATTTTAATGGGTGTGCCCGTGTGAAATTTAATTTCACAAATTGTAAAGCCGGGGACTAAATTGAAAGATTTTTATGCAATTAAGCCCTTTTGGCTAAAATTGATCAAATTGGAGGGCAAATTGACCCAATTGCATTTTAAAACTTTAGAATCCGATGTCATAGCTTATAAAAACCAAGAATTGAAAATTAAAAGACTCGAAAAGGATTTTTTAGGCCCGGTTCGGGATTAGGTTTGTGAAGGAACCCCATGAACCAAGCCAAATTTCCCTAATAAAAAGTGAAAATATTAAATAGAGAATTAAAATAAAATTTCTGAATATTTTTTTGTATTTTTCTGACCACGAATGGTATTTTTCTTATTTTTTGGTTATTTTTAATAATTAAATAAATAACAAAAAATATTAAAAAAATACAAAAAATATTTTTTGTTCAAAATTGGTTCCCAAGGCTAGGCTAAGGCTTCCAAAGTTGATTTTGCAATTTTTGACCTTTTTTTGCTATTTTTAATTAATTTTAGAAATAAAAACTAAAATAAAAGATGGTCAAAAATCAGGTGTCAACAATGGGCCACCTTAAATTTTGCAGGCCAGCCATAATGAGTTTTATATAAAATTACTAAAATAAATGGATCTCAAATGGGTTATGTTATGAATCAATTTACAACAGAAAAATTACCAAAAAAGTTCTAAGCTTATTGTTACTGTGCCAATTTAGTTTTAAACTATATATATATTATCAATTCAGTTCTAAACCTTTTGCATTCGTGGCATGATCATTTTGATTAGAAATTGTTGACACGAGGCAGCCGGCACTTACGTGGCCAATGTTTTTTTTTTTCTCCTTCTTCTTCCTCCACCCTGTCACCAAGCTCTGCTGAGTGAACGCGGAATCAATTCTTAGGGAGGCTTGACGACCAAGTTTCATGTAAGCGGTTGGATGTGTGAATAACACACTGAGGCCACCAATAGCAGAGCGGTGGGATCTAGAGTGGAAGGAATCGTCGAGGAGTGCTGGTCTTCCGATCGTTCAAACCGGCCATCGTTCATGCAAGATCGCCATGAGACTACAGACCATGTTGAGGACTCTTCAGACCAAGCGATACTCGGACAAGCACAAGTATCAGAACACAGCGAGCTGGATCGACCAGATCAAATTCTTCTTCTGCTTCTTTTGTAGATGTAGTCTTGTTAGCGAATGTTACCGCACAGAGAGGGAAGAAAAGGCAATAGTAAACACACGATTCTGCATCCTAGGAGGTCCCACCTAAATGAAGGGTGGGGATCACCCCACCTTACAAAAGGTAAGGTAGGGGATCCGGAAGATTGCTAAGCACACTAACGAGTATGGTCTTTGTTTTGGGCCCGGTCTGATGATGAGAGCGAACTGTTTCCGTCGAGATTCGCGGGGGGCCGTGTTGGCCGACCCTAATCAACTTGGTCACTACTAATCTTGCGTGCTAGGCCCGGTGCCACTACGCAAAGCCATTGTGGACGGGATGTGTGATGCGCCTTTTTCTAGTTAGGCCCCATTTGGTTCAGCATTGCAGATGTGCATTTGGGCTCTAAAGTCCTTGGCCAAAATGCAAATGTTGTTTGGTTCAATTTTTTTCTCACTTTGATCAAATGCATTTATATCTCAAATGCTATCTAAAGTCCCTTAGCCCAAAGTACCTCTAGAAATACTTTGAGCAAAGTGACTTTTGCGAAATGTAACTAATTTTTTTTAATTTAACTTTGTCATCTTAGTCGCCACCGCCCATCGCCACCCGCCACACCCGCCGGTCGCGGGCACCGCCACTGCCGCCACCCTCGATCACCGCCGACCATCGTCGCCCCCGCCACCGCCGGTTGCCAGTCGGTGGCGATGAACCACCGCTTTTTTTTTAAAAGTAAAAATATTTTACAAAGTTCATTTTTTACCAAACAATATTTACTCAATGTTGTTTTCCAATGTGTTTTTAAAATGCACTTTACCAAACATTACTTGCATTTTGCAAAAAGCCTTTAACCCAAAGATATTTGCATTTTCTCAAAGTCCTTTAGCCAAAAGCTGAACCAAACAAGTCCTTAGTATCGTTGCCTTAAAGGGCATTGTGATCCTTAATTTTTTTTTTTGTCAAAGTGATCCTTGATTCCAATAGCAATATTTCGAGAAGAAATTTGGACAAAAAAAGAGGGGCGTAGAAAATACCAGCAATAAATCAAAGATGAGAATATAAGAAGAAATATAGATATAAATTCGGATCGGGATGGATCGATAAATTTACATCATAATTAAATGGGTCAAAGCAAGTTAATGTGGATCAGGCCGATTTTGACCAAACTCAAACCTGATCGCTTGACAGGCCTAATCGATATAAACATGTAGTGAATCTGACCCTATATTAAGGTTGAATTGCTGAATTAGATGACATGTGCTAGTTGACGAGTGTAGCAGTTTGGAGTTTTTACCCTATATTTGTCACAGCCATAGGACGATAGAGCTGCAGCATTTTTCTACCCCATCGACCCGATTCTCCGGTTTCCGTTCTATTCAGAAACCATCCTCATCTTCAACTTGAAGATGATGATTCCGTGACGCCGAACAACACAGCGGGTTGACTAGGTTTGGGAACATGCCGGCCCTTTGAAATGGACTGGTTCTGTGAGCGGCCCAATTTCTTTCTAAATGGACCGGCTCAAAGCAACGACCCGAGATCTGTTTGTAGGGCTCACGGGCCCGCAGAATACCAGCATTGCTTCGAAGAAAACACAGAAAAATCCCCATTTTCGCACCCATTTTATTTTGCAGAAAATGAATAATTCGTAAAAAAAAAAAGCCTTGTTAAGAATGATGTTTGGATCAAACTTTCGCCACTCAAATCATCAAAGATCCAAGTAATTCTCCCCGAGCTATTCCAATTTCCTACACTTGTTTCCAAGTACGGTGCGACTAAATTCGCAAGAACTCTTTGAACGAATATCATCACCCAATCTTGCAAACAAGCTGAGATCTGGCGAAGTTTTCCTAGCTTTGCTCTCCGAAGACTCGACGAAGATGGAGGCTTTTGTACTGACGATTCTCCACCAATAGTCCCCATCTTCTTCCTTTACCAAAAAAGGAAAGTAAGGAGAGGGCTCGGTGGGTTTGTGATTCCTCTTCTAAAGTCATTTGGGCATCTCTCTTTGCTTTCTTGCTTTCTTCTTTTCACCTCCTTTCCAATCTTTTTATCAACCGACCGTCTCTTCCAGCGTCTCGACGAAGGAAGCAAATTGATGCTATCGTGATATCATCTTCTCCTAAGGAAGTGAAAATACGAGATTTGTACGAATTGGGCGGTCCTCTCGTGCAAGTGAAGCTTAGGAAGAACTGGTGGGAACAGTACAACAACTACATGGTTCAGTACAAACATGTCAGTAGCTTTGACCCTTGATTTGGGTCCGTTGAACTGAATTATTAACCTACGAGAAGAACAATAAAAATAAAAATAATAAAACGACACAATGTAGAAACGTGGGTCAAGGAGGAAGGCGCTGATTAGGAGCTGCCTGCCTTCGTCCCTACCAGGGGGAGGAATGGGACGTTCCACAAATAATAACAACGATAATGAGGATATGATAATACGAAATTCTAGGGTTTTGATGTGGGGATGATGTGCCAAGGAAGAAGACGCTGCCCTGCCACCTCTCCTCTTTTTTCTCCTGTCAAATCCCACCACGCGACGCCATTGGAGAGGTCCAAGGGAAGCTCTCATGATCTCATCCTTGACCCCCCAAAAATAAAATAAAATTGAGGGAGTGGGGTGGGGAAGGAAGCTCTCATCTCTTTCCTTTTCCAACTTTGATGGAAGGCCCACTTCGGACCACTTCTCTGTTCTTCTCCCTCCTCGTTTTTTGTTTAGTACGAGACGCTATTAGGAGCGGAGCGGTCGTGTTCCCAAGCGATGTCGCAAATAAATCCCTCCCTGCTGACGGAGGGAAGAAAAACCTTTTGAGCAGACTCTTTTCTTGTTTCTATTATCAGGAAAATTAAAATTTTATAAATCATGTTTTGTCCAAACTCAAAATCGAACCTGTCCTCGTCTTTTTTTTTTCTTTTTTTTTTTGATGTGTGGTTTAACCAAGATCAATTTATGAGAAAATTCTCAGCAAATCTTTTGACTTTTTCTTGCTATGGAGCTTTCGGCCATCATTGTACCAGCTACCCTTGGCTAAATCAGCTTTATCATATTCGAAAGGAAAATTTCATTAATTTTGTTACACCACCTCGCTATTTACGATCACATTTCATTATCCTTACCGGGGAAAATACTCCCATGGATTTGCATTCACTGGACCGTATCTAATTATCTATCTCAGCAGTTGGTTAAGAGGAGGCGGCCCCGCACACAATCCGCGTGAATAAAAGCTGTGACGCACCCAATTAAGAGACCTGATTCGGGTGAGAAATCCTCATTTGTCAGTGCGAGATATGGCCGACCAAAAAGAAGAAAAAAAGAAAGAAAGAAAGATGATTAACTTCACTTCGCTATCTCAAGTTGGTAGAGAATCGCCCATTCAACACATTATCATCAAACCTTCGACATATATCCCTTTGATAATGATTCTAAATCGGAAAAAAAATAAAGAAGAAGAACAAGAGAACAACTCCACAAATTTTTAGCATTTGCTCCTCCGCGGGAGCCGATCA
The DNA here is from genome assembly GCA_021437785.1 of Rhodomyrtus psidioides. NCBI lineage: Eukaryota > Viridiplantae > Streptophyta > Magnoliopsida > Myrtales > Myrtaceae > Rhodomyrtus > Rhodomyrtus psidioides. The sequence goes on along the minus strand of JAILYB010000015.1, from coordinate 1,051,038 downwards.
TCAAACATTTTCGGCATCCCAAATCGATCTATTTCCCACGAACGGGCCATACTCAAAACAGCTGGAAAAGAAAGAGACACGTTATCCATAATAGTTGGAGGCAATCGAAGCTGGAGGACATGCCATGGAAGGAGGTCTAATTAAAAGATGCTCACATCCATGGAGTATTGGAACTGAGAATTTGATTGGACGATGCTTCACAGACCATACAATTAATCGAAGATTAGCACCTTTTTAATCCTAACCATTGGAGGAATAATGTCCTCAATCAATCCCTTGGCATGTCTTTTATTGCCCGAAGTAGTGGGCCCCACATGAAACGGCTAGTCGTCCCTCTCCTTTTTTTGTGATCCGAGTCACCACTTCCTGTTCTTCTTCCCACTGTCCGAGACTGCTGACAGAACCTAGCAAAAAAAAAAAAACCGAAGCACCAAAAATGTGGTGGCCCCCACTCGCTCCTCTTTCCTCTTTCCCATCTTTGGAACTTTTCCTTCCATCCCTGACCTCATCACTCTCTCTCTCTCTCTCTCTCTCTCTCTCTCTCTATCACTAGACTTTTCCTGCGACAGAATATAGCAAAAACCTTATTCCACGAGTCTCTCTCTCGACAGAGAGAGAGAGAGAGAGAGAGAGAGAGAGAGTCCCAACAGTCATTCATTAAAGCCCACATCTACTTATCTCCTTATAAAAATCTCTATTAAATCCCCAGTACTATCTCCACAAATCTCCTAAACTTTTGACACAACACATCTGAGCATTGCTATCTGTTCAAACCCTCCCTCCCCAATCGCCAGTCGCCGTCTCTCTCTTTGCTTCTCAGTCTCAACCATCATTGACCTCCCCACCAAAAAAAAAAATAAAGTTGCAACCTTTGGGTAGATAGAAAACAGGGCTCTTGATTGGGAATAGGCGGGGCTCGTTTTTTTCGATGCAAATGGGTCTTTTGCATCTGCTCGCCTTCTCTTCCCTGCTCCTTGCACTGTGTGGTGAGTCTCTTCTCTTCTGCTGCGGAATCTCGACAATGCTGATTTTGGGACTTGTCTGTTTCGAGCCTCACTCTTGTGGGTTCTTTCTTCCACAGGTGCGGAGTTTTCGAGCAAGGTCGGAGTCAACTACGGCCAGCTGGGGAACAACCTCCCATCACCGGCCCGGTCCGTCCGGCTCATCAAGCACCAGCTCAAGGCCCGGCGCGTCAAACTCTACGATGCCAACCCAAGCATCCTCCGAGCCCTCAAGCACACCGACATTCGAGTCTCCGTCATGGTCCCGAACGAGCTCATCAACGCCATCGCCGTCAACCAGACGCTCGCCGACTCGTGGGTCAGGTCCAACGTGGCGCCCTTCTACCCGGCGACCAAGATTCGGTACCTCCTCGTAGGCAACGAGATCCTCAGCTCCGCCGACAACACGACTTGGTTCAACCTCGTGCCGGCGATGCGAAAGGTCAAGATCGCCCTGAAGAGGCACAAGGTCCGAAAGGTCAAGGTGGGGACTCCGCTAGCGATGGACGTTCTCGCGTCGTCGTACCCGCCCTCGAGCGGCTCGTTCAGGCCCGACGTGTCGGACCGTGTCATGAAGCCGATGCTGCAGTTCTTGAACCGGACCAAATCCTTCTTTTTCCTCGACGTGTACCCGTATTTCCCCTGGGCCTCCGACCCGAAGAATATCGACCTCGACTACGCATTGTTCGAGTCCAAGAACGTGACGGTCACGGACCCTGGCACGGGCCTGGTCTACACCAACCTTTTCGACCAGATGGTGGACGCGATAATATTCGCGATGAAGAAACTCGAGTATCCGAACATCCGGGTCTGGATCGCCGAGACGGGCTGGCCCAACGACGGCGACTGCGATCAGATCGGCGCCAACATCTACAACGCTGCCACGTACAACCGCAACGTGGTCAAGAAGCTCTCGGCCCGACCGGCCATCGGGACACCGGCTCGACCCGGTTGGGTCCTGCCCTCCTTCATATTCGCGCTCTACAACGAGAACCAGAAGTCGGGTCCGGGCACGGAGCGGCATTTCGGGCTGCTGTACCCGAACGGGTCGTTCGTCTATGAGATCGATCTCAGCGGAGAGACGCCGGAGATGGATTACCGGGGGAAATTGCCGGCGCCGACGAACAACGAGCTGTACAAGGGGAAGTTATGGTGCGTGGTGGCGAGGCGAGCGAACCGGAGCGCGTTGGGGTCCGCATTGTCGTACGCGTGCTCGCAGGGGAACGGGACGTGCGGGCCGATCCAACCGGGCAAGGCGTGTTATAGACGGGGTTCGCTGGTCCGGCGAGCGAGCTACGCATTCAGCTCGTACTGGGCCCAGTTCAGGAAGGCGGGCGGGTCTTGTTACTTCGATGGGCTGGCCACTCAAACCATCAAAGACCCAAGTAAGATTTAGCAAACCGGGCTTTGATTACTCAATTGTTTATGTTGTCAGTGCTCTATGATATATCTATTATTATCTATTGTAGTTTTTATTTGTTGATCTTCTCTGAATTTTTGCTTGTTAATTCTGTCGGAAATGCTAAGTTTGATATTCATTGACCATTAAAGAGTTCAGAAGGAGAATCTTGCTCAAACTTTACAAGCTAGGATTGATTCCGGTTTGTGGAATTAGAGACGGATTTTGATGGTCGTCTTAAATTGTTGTTGATAGGTTACGGATCCTGCAAGTTCCCTGCGGTGACTCTTTGAAGAAACTCCGCCGGCCAGAAGAGGTGATACCATCGTCGTCCCTGTTTCTCCGCCATCGTCACGTGGAATAAAAATTTGTTCAGCTCATTCTTCCGGGGACTCTGGGGAGCTGCACATTTTCTTGAAACAACTTAGGTGTTACTGGTTAGGCCGGACATCCAGAGCATATGGCAAGCTCAGAAGTCATCACGACGAGTGGTGGGCGATCAACGGGGACGAGAAATCAGTAGGGTCGTCTTTCATCAAAACGTTGTCTTGGTTTCCAGATTGTTACTAGAAGGTTTCAACGGCTACATCCCACCATTTTTGGAACCATTCTCAGAGCTTACCTTACTTTCTGACAGAGACAATTTGTTGATGAGGATATATCTTCATATTCAGATGACTCTTCCTTTAAATTCATATGAAGCATCGCCGCTGCATCTCATCATCGTTATTATTATTATTTCCCATTTCGGATTGTAAGTTGAGGATGTTGCTGAAAACATGACTGATTATTTCTTGACGTTGATTCCTCTTTTGGATTCCTAGGAATAAGAATGGTTGTAGGATGGTCTTTATTTGAAAACTGCGATCTAGACTCTAATTATGCTCTGTTCTTTTGCGGGCTATACAACTTCGTCGCAACCCGATCACTTCAAGATAGCCCTGGGAAATCTCTTCGGGAGACAATGACTAAGATACTAAAACCTTTAACGAACAGTGACAGAATTCCACGCCAGGATCTAAGGACATGTCTATAAAATTTCATGAGGAGTTAAAGTCACAAACAAGGAAGCAGCATGATAAAATACTCGACCCGCTTGATTCGTTTGCCTGAGGATTGCAACTTCCCACGTATCTATTTCTGATTTCCTGATCACCTCTTATTAAGAACTTGGCCCGCTTCTCTTGCGGCGTTCTCTGCACTTTCCAGCCACCAGTTCCCATGTTCTGATTTTTCGTCAATCTTGAAGGAGGCCATTGAGTCGATTCCTTCTGCTCCGAAAATTTCCAATTTGAGATCGCAACAGTAGGAACCTGGTTTGGCGGTCACCTAGATAAGCAAGTGACGACTTCTGATTCTCGCAAGATTCAGTTGTCGATCCAATTAGTTCACCCCCAAGTGCAGCCCCTGGGATAGTAGAAGATGGCAAAGTTGTACAGTGAAATTATTTCAAGATTCAACATGCCGCGTTCTGTCACTGGTGTTGCTAGTTTTGCTGAGTCTTCTTAGCCTGACTCATTTTTACAAGCTGAGGAATTTATCTAGGCTGCTCGATTCTGCACTTTACTGTTATCTAAACTACTATCCGATTTATCTGCTATCATGCCGAGAAGTTAAACCTACTGAGTCGCAATTGCCTTTAGGAAAGCTTCAGAATATAGCGAACAAGGCGACGAAGCCTTTGGCAAACACATGAAGGAATGCATGTACTGCTAAAAAGCACAATGCAGAAACTAGAAAGATGATCAGGACATAGCTTTCACCGGACATGATGTTATCTTACATCACGATTCATTTGGATCTAGGAAGTGACAGATTCTGGTATTCTAAAGCGAGAAGTAGATGCATCATATGAATCATTTAGCTCGGTCAGAGGTCTTCTTTATTGCTCAAGGACTCTGCAATCTTATTGGCAATGCAATATGCAGTGGACTCGATGGTGATCATTGGATTAACCCCAATTGCAGTAGGCATCAAGCTCCCATCACAGACGAACAAGCCCTTAGCTTCCCAGCTCTCGCCGTTCTCATCCACCACGCTATCTCTCTCACTAGCCCCCATCCTGCAGCTTCCCATGGGATGTGCACAGCAGTACAAGTTCCACAGCTCTTCCCTCGACGTGGGTCCTCCACTGACCGCAATGCCGTTCAAGAACTCTTCGATGTCTTCTTCCTTAGTCCCTTTGCATTTCATCCTCTGCCCATCGCTCCTGTGCGTACCCACTTCCTCGGCGCCCGCGGCAATCAGTATCCTAAGAGCTTGCCTCAGCCCGACTTTCATGTTCTCCTTGTCGAATTCGCTTAGGTTGTAGACGATTTTCCCCTCCTCTCTAACTTCCCCTGAGCCCTTGTCTCGGACCAGTGTGAAGAGATGGGCAGTCCTCGAATACTTTCTCATCCTTGCCTTCATGTCAGCACCCGACGTCCAAGGACATAAGGCAGAAAATAGGCCGGGCCCGAGAGAAGGAGTTTCTATAATCGCCGGAACAGGGGCACCGGTTTCCGAGACAACCTTGTTGAGCGAAGTGATGATCCCCCCTTCGTACACTTTGCCTTGGATCCCGGTCGGATTCTCCGGGAAATAGCCCCAGGCGAAAGCGCACGGGTGCAAATGCAGGTTCCTCCCGATGTTTGGGTTCTTCAGGCCGCTTGAGATCAGCAACGGCGGCGTTGAGACCGCACTGCATGCGGCGATGGTCACTTTAGCCTCGATGTGAAGCTCCTTTGTAATCTCCTTGTTGAGAACAGACGATGCAATCACTCCCGAGCATTTTTTGGTTTTTTCTCCATGTTGGGTATTTTCCAGAATGAGCTTCTCGGCCTTGCAACTCGTCAAGATGACCGCTCCGTTTTCGACCGCGTCCACCAACCATGTGGAATCGGTCCCCTTCTTGTCCCCTGTCCTACACCCATAACAGCAAGATCCACAGAAATGACCCTCTGATGAATTCCTAGCGACATCTTCGACTTTCAAGCCGAGACTCTCGCACCCTTTCCTCAGAATCTGATTCTGAAACCCTTCTCGTTCACATTTCTGAGTGACGCCAATCTTCTTGCACACAGCATCCATAGCGGACACATAGTCAGGTGTTCCGAAAAGCCTTATCTTGTGATCCGCCGACCATTCCTTCAGGACATGGCTCGGGGTCCTGATGCAGGCCGACCAGTTTACGGCGGACCCACCTCCCACGGTGGAGCCGGCGAGGACCACGATCTTCCCGTCGACAGTGGAGAGCAGAGCGCCGGATTCATACAGCTGATCCAGCGACGGCCCTTCCAGGGACGAGTAATCCTGCGGGACGAAGTAATTGCCCTTTTCGAGAACCACCACCTTTTGGCCCGAGCGAGCGAGGGCCGCCGCCGCGACGCCTCCGCCGCAGCCGGAGCCTATGACAACGACGTCGCACTTAACCCTAAGGGCGTTGTGCTGCGGAATTTGAGCGACTTCGAGTCCCTTCTGGGCGAGGGATTGAACGAGGGACGAGTCGGTTTCGTGCAGCGTTTCCACGAGGCCTCTTTGAAGAGGCCTCCCTTGCTTGTCATGGGACTCGTTAGGTTTATCTCTGGTGTCCACTCGGTACCCAATTGATTCCCATGCTGGGTTGCTTGAGTTCTCATCTGTCTGCAAGATAAAACGAGGAGGAGGAAGAAGAAGAGGATAATTAAAAAAGTCTCTCTCTCTATTTTTTTTTTAGGATTAAGTTCTAGTTCCAAATGTTTAATTGGCTTTTTAGACTACCAATTTCTCTTATCTCTAAGAAAAAAATCAACTTTTTTTTCAATTGTCAACTCCGGTTTATTTTCTGCATAGCGCCTTTAATTTAACAACGTCATGTGATATTACCAACTTATTTGAGTGACAATCAAGTAACCAAATTAAAAAATTGTCAAATAAAAGTAATCAAATAAACGTCGATGATCAAGTCAAATGAGTAACGATAACTTATAACTACGAAAAGTTTAGCTAAATTTAATAATTTTATATAAGAAGCGTTAAGCCAATAACAAGTATTAATTTCTTATGAAAGTCATCGATCGATGCTTTTACCATCACCGATCAAAATCCTCGAGCATGGAAAAGTATTTGTATTTTTTCTTTTTATCACGGGTCAATAAAATTCTACCCTTTATTCAATGCAAATTTAGCTCACAAAATGATGCGGTTTGAAATTTTTAGTAACCTTACCCGAGTGTAGAAGATGAGAAGACAGTAGAGTTTGATCATCACGAAGACGACCCTCAGGGGAACCACGAACGTCTGTCTCGACCAGTTCATGAGAACTCTCTCTCTGCGCTTCACCGGCATTTCGGAGAAGCTGAGGATGAACGGCCATGTCGGAGCCAAGCACGAGCCCCAGCACAGCACGAGCGTGCCCAGCCTGAAGGACAGCATCTTCAGCACTATGCTCACCATCGCCACGACCTGGCCTGGAGCCCTCTTCGTCAAAAGCTCTGCAACCTGCTCTCCATTGCCATGCATGGAAGGAATCAGAACATTGGTCGAAGGGTGATGTTTGGTTACATCTAATGACAAATCTTTACACAAGATGTTTATTTATTACATTTTTCATCAACCGTCCTTTTAGTGATGTCTGCCACGCGAGGGTCCGCTGACCTTCGCTCTGCGGTTGTGAGCGACGGCGTGGTGGCGCATGACCACAATATAACATCAGAATGTTATGTACTTGTTTTCTGACCAAATCTTTGGGCCCCAATATAATGAGATGAAAAATTAGAGCATGCACCGTCGGTAAAAAGAATTTTCCATATAAGCGGCCTCATCCGTCAAGATGAATGAATGAGGGGCATGGAGGAATTGAATTGATAATGTCATGTCAAAATGTCTTAATCCAGACAAACTACATAAAGGACGTGACCAAAATCGACTGCCGGTATGCGGTCCTTTTCCTTTGTTTTTTTCCCCTTTTGGGTCGGATCCAGTGTGTGGTTCAAGTCTCAAGCACATGATCATAGAGATGAAGCCAGTGATGTCTTTAAGTTCCTTCTTTTTTTTTTTTTTGTCACTACTTTGTAAGATCAAACATGTCAGACTCACGTCAGAAAAAAACTGAAAAAATGGGTTAAAAAAAGAAACAAAAAAAATCCTTAGAACCTAAAATGATGGGAGATAAAAAAATTGTTATAATTGTTAGATTATGATTCATACTTTCCATGAACAGGAAGACACGGAAGTTCATGAATAGTTATTATCATATATTATCCATTTATCTTCTGATTAAGGTATGTAATGAGAAGTGCGATGTGCTAATTATAGTAGAATCATTTGTTCGACGTAACCTTAAAAGTGAACCAACGTAAAACCTTTTACGTCTCGATTTCCTTTTCTCTCTTTAACGCTCTATTTCGTTATAGTTATGCGTAGAAATCCTAACAATAATTAAAGTTATATGCTACATGAAATTTGAAAATAAAAAGGAGCTATAATTACTTCCTCCTCGTTTTCCGAATTCTCCCCTAATGAGAGTTTGAGAGAGATCATTTCACCTCGTCGGGAAGAGGAGGCTCGGACCCAGAAGCGCCGTAGAAGCCATGCAGGGCCTGATCATCAATGGAGAGCTTTGGGTTGATGGAGTCCGGCGAGAGAGAAGGGATTAGGGTTTCGCAGATGGCGGCAAGAGCTTGAATCTGAGCTGGAGAGAATCCATGGCTGTATCTCCTCTCTCTCCTTCCTCCTCTCAACAGAGGATGGCACTCCACCACCATTCTTGTTTGCTTCTGAAGGAGGAGGAGGAGGGGTGGTACAAGAATCCCAAAAAACTGCCAAGTATCGAGTGGCTTCTTGGCGGTTGCCTGTATTTTGCTCCCAAGGCCAAGCATATATACACACAGCGCACGCAGATATTTCTGTCTCGGAGCTATTATCTTGTCGGCGTTGGCTCGGTGCTATCGTAAATATCTTTGCCTTTTGCCCGTTTAGGCTCTATTTATTTCTCGAAAAATGAAAAATTTATAAAATATTTTGTTAAAAGTTTAAGTCGTTTGCACAAAACCCGAGTCAAGATAATTTTAATATTTAATATACGTGAAGATCCATGGAAATATTGATTTCCTGGTTGGCATTAAGAAAGAAAAAGAAAAGAGACTGCCTCGACTTTCTGATGTTTTGAAGTTCCGTGCAAGAAAAGTTGAGCCAAGAAAGAGTAAAATATTCTTTCTTGTTTTCGGTAAGTATTGTGGTCAAAAGAGGAAAACCAATTGCACATTGAATCGTGAGAAAGGAAATAAGAAGGAAAGTGTATTCTCAGACTTCTTTGACCAAATCTTTTTGTTCTCTCTCCTGATCGACGCCATCCTTGCAAGTGCTCATTCTCATACGAAATAAAAGGACGAGGCGTGGGTCTTTGTGAGGGAGTGCTCTTGAAGCACCGTATTTTTCCTCGAGTGCTTGAGTAGAGTTTCTTGATGCGCCGTTGAGTGCTTGGCGAAGGTTTTTCTTCGTGGATTTTTGTTCACGGAATTACATCAAGAATTCAAGTGTCGAAACCGATTAAATATTAAGGTTAGATTTGTGTTTTAATTCCTTTACGAGATTGATAAATTATTTCGTTAGGAATTGGGGGCTAAACACTGTGTGCGTTATTGATGTAATTGGGGCTGAAAAACACCAATAGTGTGTTTGTGTAACTCGAGTGATCTGTTATCTTCGTGTATCGCTTGATCTATAGTGAAATTCGTTACCGCTCTCCCCGTGGACGTAGGTCTCTACGACCGAACCACGTACATTTGGTGTTCGATTTACTTTACTCGTTCTGTCTATTTTATTGGTCGATTGCTTATTCCATGCAACATATTTCTTTCTAGAGATCGATCATGTTGGGGTTGTCCCACATCGATTGTGGAAGGGGCTGATGGTCAGTTTATAAGTATGGGAAAAATCATCATCCTTTAAGCTAGATTTTGCGTTGAGGGATGCCCAAGACCACCCAACAACATTGGTATCAGAGCCTAGGTTACAAACAAGTCATATGGGAGAGATACGGGTTGTCGCTTCGTCCGACTCATGGCCCGATGTGTGAGGGGGAGATTGTTGGGGTTGTTCCACGTCGGTTGTGATGGGGCTAGTGATCGGTTTATAAGTGTGAAGGAAAATCTCATCCTTTAAGCTAGCTTTTGAGTTGAGAGAGGCCCAAGACTACTTAATAGATCAAATATGTGACTTGAAATAACCAGTTAATCGATAATGTTTTCGTTATGGACAATCTTATGTCTCGGCACTTTTGTGGAAGGTTAAAATGTTTTCCACTCGTTCATTTTTGTAAGCACGCGCGAGCGATCCATTTCAGAGAAAATATTTTTCAAATCATTCAATTTTTCGATGAACCAAGGCTCTTATTTGCTCGGTTTGTTGCGATTCATCGCCCAGCAAGACATGGTCCAGACGCTCATGTGCTGAAACGGGACAAGTTGCGGTGCTGTTCTTGTCTCTTTTATGCGATTTTTTGTGCGTTGCTTTTTGCTTGAGGGTCCCGAATTTTTAATCATGAAACGCATGATGAAATTGTTTATTCGTGGATCTTCTTCAAAGCAAACGGTACCATCATAGATATAATTAATGGGGGAAAAATATTGGGTGGACCGGCCACATGGGCCCCTGTGTCTATCTCTCTCCTCTGTGTCTCTCTTGTGTCAGAGAGGCAGAGAGGAGAGAGATAGACGGTGGGGCGCACAGTGGCCGCCCCACCCAATATCTTCTCATTAATGGGAGGTACTGTCAATGATGCTATCAAAGGACAGAATCGCTTTTATGCAAAAGACAAAGTTAGAATCCCTAAATGGTTTTCGCCCTAATCATCAATTAAGGAGGGATCGATCATTTGCGAGCACCACGGAAAAATAGTCCAAAAGATTTTAAATTTATTATATTTTTATCAATTCAATTCTAAACGTTTTTGCTTGTGTCAATTGCGTCCTAAACATTTTCAGGTATTATCAATTGAGTGTTAGGAAATTATATTTGATTTTGAAGGAAACAAAACTTACATATTTTGTTGAAAAGACTTAGATTTATACTTTGAGGAATTACTACAAATATATCTCTATGCCTTTTGTACTTATGTGCTTAACGCTTAAGCAGACATATTTCGTGGCAGAGGCAGGCTGATACGAGAATAATTACGAGATATATTTTGATATTTAATTTATCCTCATTTTGTGTAATTAATATTATTCTTGATTATCTTAGCAGATTATATTTCCCCACTAACGGTCAATTATCTGGTTAGGATTGCGCTTCTAAGTTAAATTGATTGATCATCAATCACAAAGATATTCTCATTACTTTCAATATGAGTCAATCACCTTTATATAATTTCTTTTATTAGAAGCTCGATTTATGAAGTTAAGGATTTGATTGTATGGGCGAGCAAATCCTCTCAAATTTCTGATTTCTCTTACTGCAAAGACTCGTTATCTTTTATTCAACAATCAACTAACGGCTAGTTTTGGATATTGATCATCGGGTGATTCTGTCCAGCGGGAAGCTTAGAAGAAGAGAAGTATATAAAGACCACCAAGTTCGAGAAGAAGGAAGAGAGATCAAGAGATCAATATTCATATATCAAGAGAGCTTAATCTGTTTCAATTATCTATTTGTGCTTAAAGTGAGATCTTGTGATATGTGTTATACAAAGTAAAGTGTGTAGAGTGAGATGGCCTTGGTAGAGGCAAAGCTCGCTTCTATTGGAAGTGCTTGTGTTCAAGCAATCACATTTTTCTGTAATCTCTTACTTGATTACTTAGTGGAATCCAGCCAGTAGGCTGTTAGTGTGGGAGAGTGGACGTATGCTTTCTAAAGTCGAGCCACATCTATTTACTGTAATCTTGTGTGCATTGCATTCATCTCTAAACTCGCATCTATTTACTGTTCAGTAGAAGCATTGCGTGACTCTGCTAATACATGTGCCTCTATCGAACTCGATATTTTCAATTTCGCTTTATTTATCGAAGTTTGATTAAATACACCTATTCACCCCCTCTAGGTGTATGGCCTAGCCAGGAACAACAATTTGTATCAGAGCCTAAGGTTTATTATTTGAAGTGTATACTTCTAAGTTAACGATCTTCAATGGCTAGCATTCTTAGAGCAGGCATTGTGGAAGGCCAAGGCAACACACGACCTGTATACTTTGATGGAAAAGACTACAACATATAGAAGAACAAGATGAAAGCATTCATCAAATCTATAGATTCACTAATGTGGGATGAAAGGAGCAAATCCAACATCTTCATCAAAAGAAAGTGGCAATGAGGAACCAAAGCCTAGTGTCACAGAAATCTCCAAAAAAGAAGCTTTGGATTCGAAAGCAATTTATTCTTTTTATTGTGCTTTATCTCCATCTCAATATAATCGCGTTTGCTCATGTGAAACAACGAAGGAAATTTGGGATAGTTTGCAGGTTACTCATGAAGGGACTAATAGAGTCAAGGAGCTGAAGGGACTAATAGAGTCAAGGAGACAAAAACAAACATTCTCCTTGGAAAATATGAATCCTTCAAAATGAAACCTGATGAATCTGTTTCTGATATGATTAACATGTTTACAGATATTGCGAATGGTTTAACCTACTATGGCAAGCTGATCTCTCAAACCGAGAGAGTCAACAAAATCCTGAGAAGATTGACAAAGGAATGGAGCAATATCAAGACTACCATTCGGGATGAACTCGGTGGATTGTTTTGACTCATAGATCACAATTGCTATTGGGATTGACTGAACGAGGACGGCGAAGGATTTCGAGGCTGGTTTCGGTGGAGGTTCCTCAATTCAGATCAGGCTTTCACCAAAGCCAACTTGACCACCGCTTGGAATTTTGTCTTATCTGCACAAAAAAGAAAGCAACTTTTCCTGTCCTCTTCTTGTTTCTTCGTGTGACGCTGTCGAGTGCTCGGTGATTTGAAGTACTCACTAGTTTCGGGGCCGTAATCACGTCACGACGGGGTTGACGTAGTGATTAGAGGTGAAGATCAATTAGCCGAGGCACTGCAACGACACGTAGGGATGCCGAAACCTTCGGGCTTTTTTCTAAAATAATTTTTTTTTAAATTACCAAAATAATAGAAAAAAAATAATTTCCGAATTGGGTGCCAATCGACAATGGGCCTGCCGGGGCCCAAATCAATTTTTTTTAAAATAATAGTTATTTACTTTTAATTTATACTTTTTTTTTTATAAAAGTTTTAATTAAATAATAAATTATATTGAAATTACGCAAACTTTGAGGGAAAAAAAAAGACAAGCACTACATAATTCATATTACATCATTCAAATTTACTTTTAATTTATATATTTTTTTTTATAAAAGTTGTAATTAAATAATAAATTATATTAGAATTACGTAAACTTTGAGGGAAAAAAAAGACAAGCACTACATAATTCATATTACATATTCAAATTTACTTTTAATTTATATATATATATATATATATATTAAAAAAGTTGTAATTAAATAATAAATGATATTGGAATTACGTAAACGTTGAGGGAAAAAAAAGACAAACACTCTATAATTCATATTCCACCATTAAAATTTACTTTTAATTTATATATATATTTTTTATAAAAGTTGTAATTAAATAATAAATTATATTGGAATTACATAAACTTTAAGAGGAAAAAAAAAGACAAGCACTACATAATTCATATTACATCATTCAAATTTACTTTTAATTTATATTTTTTATAAAAGTTTTAATTAAATAATAAATTATATTAGATTTACGTAAACTTTGAGGAAAAAAAAGACAAGCACTACATAATTCATATTACATCATTAAAATTTACTTTTAATTTATATTTTTTTTTATAAAAATTTTAATTAAATAATAAATTATATTGAAATACGTAAACTTTGGAATTACACCATTCAATATAATTTATTATTTAATTAAAACTTTTATAAAAAATATAAATTAAAATTAAATTTTAATGGTGGAATATGAATTATGTAGTGTTTGTCTTTTTTTTTTTCCCTCAAAGTTTACGTAATTCCAATATCATTTATTATTTAATTACAACTTTTATAAAAAAATATAAATTAAAAGTAAATAATTATTATTAAAAAAAATGAGTTGGGCACCAATCGGCAATGGGCCTGCCGATTGGCACCCAAATTCTGATTTGAGTGCCAATCGGCAGGCCCATTGCCGATTGACACCCAATTTGGGAATTATTTTTTTTTACTATTATTTTGGTAATTATTTTTAAAAAATATATTTTGGAAAAAAGCTCGAAACCTTCGTTGTTGGAATGAATTCTTTTTTTTTTCGAAGCCTCCGAACAGTGAGTGTTTTGCACCCCAAAAAAATGCGGTGGATGAGTCCAAACGCAAGCCGAAAACCTGCACTGATCAAACGTCCAAAACAAGCTGTTTTGGACTTAGAATAACAACAAAACGCCACTGGACTGCAAGCAGAATTCAGCTTAGGCAGCAATTTCGTTCCACAGCGTTGGCTGCTTGATTTTGGCGTCAAAGAGCAAGGCAAATGCTACTGGACTGCAACTTTGATTTGGAACAAAACAGCACAAGGGAGGTGCTTCAATGGCACAGACAGACCGGGACATACGTCGGATGGCTCCTCCATTGATGGCTAACTTCCGAAGGAAAGAACGAGGATCACCAGAGGTATGGATGCTTTCGGGAGAAAGGAAGGATGGCAGTGGCCCGGGTGGTTAGACTCGACCAAAGGCACTCAACCCCTCCTCTCTCTATCTCTCGTTGCTTTTTTTTTTTTTTTACGTGAAGTTTCCGATTTTCAGAAAAAAGATCCCATGTGAATGAAAACTGTTCATTTTTTATAGGAAAAAAAAACTCTCACGTCCTTTGTTTGGAAAGCTGGATTCATGGAGTCAATCACCAAAATTTGGCTATGAATTATTGGTAGTAATTGGCCACGAATTTGTTCTTTCCCTCTGCTTCATATCCACTGAATAAGCTAAATCATCCCTTATTGAGAATGATACGCTGAGTATGCCGAGCGTGATTTGTACTGTCATTCGTACCTTCCTTCCCGAAAACACGCTAGAGAATCAATTCAGAAGGTTAAGGACCTAACCTTGTAATCCGGGCCGTCCATTTTTGGACGGACGGCTCAGATCTCCTATTTTTAGGGGTCAATTTTTTGAATTATTTATATATTTATTATTAGTAATAATCTGAGGCATCCATTCATAACACGGACGGCCCGGATTGCGTTAGAGCCTAACCTTCTAAGAAAAGGTTAGACGATCCATTTTCGAGAATCAATTCTCTTTATTTCACGCCACCTTCGATCACGAAGAAATGTCCTCCGCATATGCTCTGCCATATATAATCCAACCTTACCCTTTTCTTTCCTTGAATATGCACCCCCTTGACTGGCACTGGCAGCTTATTGAGGTGGTGGTGATTGGACTTTGTAGAATCCAAGAAAGAAGCGGCCTTGATTTCAGCATGAGACAGAAAATTAAGAGCCACCAAAAATTTCCCAAACCAAAGAAAAAGAGGGAACTTCAGTGGAAACGAGAAGTGAAAGGTCACTCTTAACGAAATGGGTGGTCTAGAAATCGCAGGTGGGCATGTTTATAGGCCCCCAAAAAAAAAAAACAACGAACATGTGTGCGTGGCCACGAAACCAGAAGGAGGGTCTTGTTCTTTGGTGTGGGTTCCTCTGTCGACTGAATTTTTCTTTTAATGGCAAATGGTAAGTGGGAAGGGCATAACGACAATGTGGTTCTCGACTTAGGTCTAATTTCTTGATTTACTAAGCATAAATAGATTCATTAAGCCTAGTACGTCAATCACCGATCCAATCAGATATGAATGTAATGCAACTAAAATTTAATTAATCTAAGTGAATATGAAAACTGATATTTTTTTTTTGCTAGGGACTAAGTTTAGTCCCTAATTTTTATGTAATAAATGATTAAATAAGAAATCAAAATGTATATGTCAACACCAATCCTTTGGATTCTAAAGTTTCTCGTATCCAGTGATACCTCACATCAATATGCTTTGACCTAGCATGAAAAGTGAAATTCTTTGTAAGATGTATAGCACTTTGACTATTACAAAGTAAAACATACCTTTCTTGAGTGAAACCAAGTTCATGCGTGAACTCTTTCATCCAAAGCAATTCCTTGCATGCTTCGGTTGCTGCGATGAATTTTGCCTCTGTCGTTGACAAGGCAACACATTTTTGCAACCTGGACTGCCAAGCCACAACTCCCCCTGAGAAAGTAATCAGATAACCTGAAGTAGATTTCCTTGTGCAAATATCTCATGCCATGTCAGAATCAGTATATCCAACAAGAATCGGCTTATCACTCCCAAATAAAAGTCTTAAACTAGAAGTGCCTCGGAGATATCTAAGGATCCACTTCAATGCATTCCAATTCTCTCTACTTGGATTTGACATAAAACGGCTAACTACTCCAACTGCATAAGCTATATCTGGCCTTGTACAAACCATTGCATACATCAGACTACCCACTGCAGAAGTATAAGGAACTTTTTCCATCTCTTTCAGATCTTTCTCAGTTGATGGACATTATGACTAAGCTTAAAGTGTGTAGCAAGAGGCGTGCTCACAATTTTAGCTTTGTCCATTTTGAACCTTTGAAGTACTTTCTCTATATATTTCTCTTGAGATAACCATAATCTCTTCGTCTGTCTGTCATGAGTGATCCTCATACCAAAAATTTGCTTAGCCGGCCCCAAGTCTTTCATCGAAAAGGACTTGCTCAAATCTTGCCTTAACTTGTCAATCCTGGAAGCATTCTGACCAACTATCAGCATGTCATCAACATAGAGCAATAAGATAATAAAATCACATTCATAGATTTTTTGCACAAATACACAATGATCAGAAGTAGTTTTCTTATAGGATTGCTCCCACATAAAAGACTCGAATTTTCTATACCATTGCCTCGGCGCCTGCTTTAAGCCATATAGGCTTTTCTTCAGTTTACAAACATAATTCTCTTTAACTTTTACCTGGAAACCCTCAGGCTGCTCCATGTATATATCTTCCTCCAAATCACCGTGAAGAAAAGCGGTCTTCACGTCCATCTGCTCAACCTCGAGATCAAGACTAGCTGCTAAACTCAAAATAACTCGAATTGAAGACATTTTTACAACTGGTGAGAAGATCTCATCATAGTCAATTTCCTTTTTCTGATTGAAGCCTTTAACAACTAATCTGGCTTTATATTGAGGACACGAAGTCGTCTCATCTTGCTTCAATCTGTAAACCCATCGGTTCTTCAAAGCTCTTTTGCCCTTAGGTAATGCCACCAACTCAAAGGTATGGTTGTCATGCAATGACTTCATCTCATCATGCATTGCATCGAACCATTTCTTCTTATTCTTATCTTCTACTGCTTCTTCAAAAGTTTCGGATTCACCTGCATCTGTCAATAGAACATACTCACTAGAAGAGTATCTAGTAGATGGGGTGCGGTCTCTGGTAGACCTCCTCAAAGCAGTGGTTGCTGGAGCTAATGGTGCAATCTCTTGAGCATCAATGTCATCTGAATGCTGCTAATCACTTTGAGCTTGATCTTGAACCTACTGATCATTTTGAGACTGACCTTGAACTTGCTGATCTGGAGTCTGACCTTGAGCACCATTTTCAACTTGATCATGCAATTGTTCCTACAACTCAAAAGGTGGGATTGATCAACTAACATATCAGAATCTCGGGAATTTATCTTCTTCATCTTCTCAATATCCCAAATTGTCTCATTCTCAACGAATATCACTTCTCGACTTTTGAGAATTTTCGTGGTAACTGGATCATAAAGTCTATAGCCAAACTCAGAACCATAACAAAAAAAGATGCACTCTTTTGTCTTGACATCTAACTTGGACCTCTCATCCTTGGGAACATGAACAAAAATTTTGCAGCCAAACACCTTTAGATGATCATATGAAATTTCCTTTCCAAACCAAACTCTATCTGGAACATCACCATCTAAAGCAGCAATGGGAGAAATATTGAGAACATGTACCACTGTACTTAAAGCCTCGCCCCAAAAAGATTTTGGCAATTTTGCATCTGAAATCAAACATTTAACTCTCTCAATCAATGTTCCGTTCATTCTTTCCGCTACACCATTTAACTGAGGTATTTTAGGAGGTGTCTTCTAATGTTGAATCCCCTGTTGCCTGCAATATTCATCAATGGTCCGATATACTCACCACCGTTGTCTGAACGAATGCATTTTAACGTCTTTCCAGTTTGTCTTTTAACTGATACCCGAAACTGCTTGAATGCATCTGGCACTTGATCTTTCGTCTTCAAGAAATAAACCCATAATTTTTGTTGAATGGTCATCGATAAAGGTTACAAAGTAGGCTGCACTACTAAGTGTTAGTGGTTTTATTGGACCATAAACATCTGAATGCACTAGTTCTAGCAACTCTGATTTTCTCGACGGCGGATGACTCTTGAAGGAAACTCTTCGTTGTTTTCCTGCTAATTAATGCACACTTCTCAAGTATTGAACTCTTCACTCCATAGAGTAAATCTTTTTTAGCCAACAAATTAATTCCTTTCTCACTTATGTGACTAAGACTCTTGTGCTATTGTTGACACCTGATTTTTGACCATCCGTTATTATAGTTTTTTTTTATTTCTAAAATTAATTAAAAATAGAAAAAAAGGTCAAAAAATTGCAAAATCAACTTTGGAAGCCTTAGCCTAGCCTTAGGAACCAATTTTGAACAAAAAATATTTTTTGTATTTTTAAATATTTTTTGGAATTTATTTAATTATAAAAATACCCAAAAAATCAGAAAAAATACCATCCGTGGTCAGAAAATTACACAAAAATATTCTGAACTTTTATTTTAATTCTATCTTCAATATTTTCACTTTTTATTAGGGAACTTTGGCTTGGTTCATGGGGTTCCTTCACAAACCTAATCCCGAACCGGGCCTAAAAAATCCTTTTCGAGTCTTTTAATTTTCAATTCTCGGTTTTTTATAAGCTATGACATTGGACTCCAAAGTATTGAAATGCAATTGGGTCAATTTGCCCTCCAATTTGATCAATTTTAACCAAAAGGGCTTAATTGCATAAAAATCTTTCAATTTAGTCCCCGGTTTCACAGGTTTTGAAATTAAATTTCACACGGGTACACCCATTAAAATTAAACACCTCTACCCAACAGTTTTCATCATGCTGAATCCATTGGTGTGCTCAATTTTGGCTAATTCGATCGTTTAGGCCTTCGATTTGGCGAAATCAAATTTCAGATCCTAGGGACAATTTGGGGTTTTCACAGAATTTCAATAAATTGATTCACGAAAATTCCCATATTTGATGGAAAACATGTCAAGGAATCCGATTTTGCCATCAATTTCATGAAAAGAGGTCATTTGGGGGGTCAATTTGACGATTTGGTCGATTTGGCCGAATCGGGTCGGTCGGGTCCGACCCGACCCGACCCGGTCCGACCCGGTTCTGCAACAATGCACAGAATGTGCAGCAAGGTGCCCAGAACGTGAAAAAAAAACAGGGGGGCGACGAGTCGCGATTTTCTAAGAAAAAAAGGACGACGCATGCGGGGGACACGAACGGGTGATCGACAATCGTTTGTGCGGGTTAAAGGACCCGAAAAAAGGGTTGGTCGGCCACGAGGAGGGGGATATACTCGGTTTTTTTAACCGAGCTCGGAGGGATGAACAAAGGGGGAGCCGAGAGAGAAAGGAGGATTTTTTGAGCTGAGGGGAAGCGCGAAACGGCGTCCTCGGACCTTCAACATACCAAGGCGAACATCACCAAAGGCTCGGCGGTCGTCGGCAAGCTCCGGATAGGTCGGTATCTCGCCGGATCTCCATTTTTTTTTCCGCGCATGCTATGTGTTCGATAAAATGCTCAAATGAATGCTATGTCTTTGGGGGTCTCGGTCGTGTCTTCCCGAGCTCCATTTGCGCGTGTCTAGCCTCAAGCATGCATTAGAACCGACTCTAAGCCTCGTTTCCCCTTTATTTTGCATCGAACGCCACCGAAAAACGAGGGCCGGAGGTCGCCGAGCCATACCCGGACCAAGAGCTCACGCCGGCGAAGCCGGAGGTCGCCGACCATCAAAGGACCATAGGTAAGCTTCTAAACCTTCCTTAGATGCCACGTGAATGCCCGGAACCGAGTTTAGACGAATAAAATTTTCTCAAAATTCCTCGCCGGAGCCGGGTTCGGGGAGGTCCGGTTTGGCCATTTTTCGAGGTAAAATCTGTCATAATTTGCTTATATGTTGTTGCTGAAGTTGTGAGGAGTTGAATGCCGCAAGAACGGGCGAAAAATACCAAGTTTCGGGCCCGTTTCGCAATTTTCCGGCGACCTCGCCGGAATTATTACTATTCATCGTCTTCTCCGGCGACCCTCCGGCCGGTCAACGGTCAACGGCCGACGTGGCGTGCCACGTAGGCAGCCACGTCATCCGGGTGGGGTCCGATCCATGTATTTTCAAATAAAACAAACGGACGGCCACGATCGCGACACGTGTCGCGATCCTGGAATTTTTGGAAAATTAAATAAATGATTTTCGAATAATCGATCCGGCGGACGAGGATGTGCCACGTGGCTCACTGAAGGACGTCCGATCTTGTACAAGATCGGACGCACCAGAGGAGGCCACGTGGCACGTTCTAGAGCGTCCGATTTGTGGGTTTTTCTAAAAAAGGAAAAGAAATTGATTTTTGATCCGACGGTCGTGATCGAGCCACGTGGCTCTCTGTGAGTCGCCCGATCTAGTGGAAGATCGGGCGCACGAGACGAAGCCACGTGGCACGACGTGGGCCGTTCGATTCAGGAATTTTCGGATAATTAAATAAAATAGATAAAAAAATCAAAAAAATTGTTAAAAAATGGAAAAATGTTTAAAAATATAAAACGACGTCGTTTTAGGCCGGTTTCGACCCCTAGGGTCGGGCCGGGCGCCCGAGAGGCGTGGGCCGGGTTTGACCCGGCCCGGAAAATATTTTTAAATATTAAAAAATTCAGAAAATAATAAAAAATAAAAAAATTCAAAAATCAATAAAAAATAGAAAATCATAAAAAACTCAAAAAAATTCGGAAAATTCAGCAAAAAATTATAAAAAATTCCAGAAAATAGGAAATGGCCACTTTCAACTGGCCACGACCTGTTTCGGGTCTTTTGACCCCGATCTTTCAAAAAATGACGGTTTTGCCCTTCCGGCAAACCGTCTTCCAAAAAAATTCTAAAAAAATTCAGGAAAATCCCAAAAAATAGGAAATGGCCACAATCAACTGGCCAAGGCTCATCCCGGGTGTTTTGAACCCCGACCCCTCTAAAATGACGATTTCGCCCTTTGGGCGAATCGTCCTCCAAAAATTGAAGAAAAATCAAGAAATTCCAAAAAATTCTCAAAAATGGGAAATGGCCACAATCAACTGGCCATGGAATATTTTGAGTAATTCGGTATCCAAATCTTCCAAAAATTGACGATTTTTCCCTTCGGGTTAATCGTTCCCAAATCTTCCCATTTTGCCCCTGGTCCTAAATCACGCCTTCCTTAAACCTTTATGGTTATACTAGGAAGCCATTGATATGAATTGATGTGCATTGATGTGATTTATTTATACACTGGATTGCGCTTTCACTTAAATTGATTGTGATTGATAGGAACAGTCTGCCAATCTGCATGAAATCCTGAATCAAACCTACCCCACCCAAAATTGCGCCTGCATGAATTCTTAGCTAGGAAAATCACTCGCGTTAGGTACCTAAAGGGCGTTGGCAATGACACCAGCGTAACCAAGTCCCCGAACCCAAAATCTCTGGTTCCGCAGAATTGATCGATCTCTCCCAATCGGTCAATAAGGTTTCCGGTCTACCCTCCAAGAAAGACCGGTGGCGACTCCAAATGCATGCACAAGTTGCACATGCCACCACGACCACACTAAGGTCGAAATCGATCGGCTCTTATCGCCGAACCCTTTAAAAATATACTCCCGCCGCGATTTGGTATGGGCCTGGGAGGGCCCGCGCCGATCCAAGGCCCGCGATCGGTAATCCATTAGCCGCGTCCGCCTTTCGGACGGGTCGCGACAGCTATAATACAGTTGCATTCTCATCTTTGTCGCGACCCGTCCGGAAGCGGACGCGGCTAATGGATTACCGATCGCGGGCTTTGGATCGGCGCGAGCCCTCCCAGGCCCATACCAAATCGCGGCGGGAGTATTTTTTCAGAAGGATTCGACGATAAGAGTCGATCGCTTTCGACCTTAATGTGGTCGTGGTGGCATGTGCAACTTGTGCATGCATTTGGAGTCGCCACCGGTCTTTCTTGGAGGGTAGACCGGAAACCTTACTGATCGATTGGGAGAGATCGATCAGTTCTGCAGAACCAGAGATATTGGGCTCGGGGACTTGATTACGCCGGTGTCATTACCGACGCCCTTTCGGTACCTAACGTGAGTGATTTTCCTAGCTAAGAGTTCATACAGGCACAATTTTAGATGAGGTGGGCTTAATTCAGGGTTTCACGCAGATTGGAAGACTGTTCCTATCAATCACAATCAATTTTTAATGAAAGCACAATAAAATACATAAATAAATCACACTAATGCACATCAATTCAAATCAACGGTTTCCCAGTATAGCCATAAGGGCTTAGGGAATGTGTGATTTCAGACCAGGGGTAAAATGGGAAGATTTGGGGACGATTAGCCCGAAGGGCAAAATCGTCAATTTTTGGAAGACTTGGATACCGAATTACCCAAAATACTCCATGGCTAGTTGATTGTGGCCATTCCCTATTTTTTGGGATTTTTCTAGAATTTTTAGAATTTTTTTGGAAGACGGTTTGCCGGAAGGGCAAAACCGTCATTTTTGAAAAGACCAGGGGTCAAAAGACCCGAAACAGGTCATGGCCAGTTGAATGTGACCATTTCCTATTTTTTTGGAATTTTTTAGAATTTTTCTGAATTTTACGAATTTTTTATGATTTTCTATTTTTTATTGATTTTTTTTTTTAATTTTTATTATTATTACTGACAAATATTTTGATAAAAAGCATATCTTTGGCAATAGACAACACTCAACTAGATAAATAAGCTAACTATTAGATTGAAATAAATACATGCAAATCAAGTCTATGATGACAATATTTTAAAAAAAATAACTCAGATATGAGAATTGAATACGCAAAACATACATGATTGGACACCGGCCTTCAATCGCCAAGCCTTAGTGGGCTACCACTGCCAAGGGCATCCCTGATCGGGCTCGGATAGGAGGACTCGAATAGGCCCGATCCACGCAAGAGACATCCAGGCCCACTTCCTTTGCCTTTCATTTTTCTTGGGCCAATTCTAAACCTGAAGCTACGCTCTCTTAATGAAGACAAACCAAGCCCACAAGTCCATCTTTTTTTTACTCTAGCCCACTTGCATCAACCCAACGGAGCAGAAATGGGAAGGCCTACTCGCCACTGTTCCATCTTCTTCCCCGCGCGCCTTCTTGCATGGAAACAGAGGCGACCTCGAGCTTGTTTCAGCTTGCGCCGCCTGCGTCCTTCACTCCCAATCGTCATCGGCTTCCTGACTATCCCGTCACCTGATCACTCCACCGTCGGGTCACACTCCCGTGGACGTCCCCGTTACAAACGCCAAGTAGGCTCGCCTCCCGCCGAACCACGACGCTGGGATCCGCTCACCAGCTCCGTCAGATCGCGCTCGGCGGACCCTCTGGACGCCATGTCTGCTCGTCGTGACGACTGAGGACATCTTTCCTCTGCGACCAGTTGGCCGCCTGGCATTGAATAAGAACGCCGACAACTTCTTTAACGAGAATGAACAGCTCGCATTCAACCCTGCATTTATGGTCCTTAGTATCTATTTCTCTGATAACAAGCTTCTCCGATCTCGGATCTTCGTTCCGATACTCAAAGATATCGTCTCGGATCGAACTAACTTCAACTCCCTGTTAATGCTCTCAAGTTTGCTCATCATAACAATCACTTTGGTAGTTTCATGCACATGCAAAGGGATGAAGAGGCGACCCTGTCTGCCATGCAGAAAGGTTCATACCAGCTCGCATCTGGAAGGCGAGAGAAGTGCATCATCAAGAAGGAGAACAACTTCAAGCAGCTGGGAGAGAGATACCAATCCTGGGCATCGAACAGACGAGACTGTTTCATCGACCGCTGGATCAAGGCGTTCTGACCCCCGCGTCACCCATGAGCATCGGGCCGTCTGGATCTCCTACTAGACTCAGGCCGACAAATCACTCGGCCAGAAGTTAGCTATTCACCTCAGCGCGCGGCCGAACGTATGAACGCCGAAGTCCCCGGGGGGTGACTGCAGGCTAACACAGAGGAGAATAATGGCCAGAGCGTAGGCGGAGTATTCAGATGGCCTCTAACCACGGGCTGTCATTGTGGCGGCCGTCGAGCCGCGGACAAGTTTGAGTTCGGAGAAGCTCGAGCGAGCTCGCGTTCCGACTACATTCAGCTACGAAGGTAGTTTGACGGCGGTGAGTCAAAACTTTCGCAGTAGTCTGGAACGGCAACCCGATGAAAATTCGCTCTTGCACAGATTCGGACCACTCCCACATATTACGGCTTCGACGAGGTTCAGATGAAGGTCGCGGTCTGGCGGAGAGGCTGCCGATGGTTGGACAGCTTGTGTTCAAGACCGAACTTGCGGCTGTCGGGTTCCCAGATTCATGAATAAGAGGTCTTGCGCTGGCATCTGAGATGACGAATTAACGGCTGTTCGAGGAAAGTCGCAGGCTTCGAGCAGTAGAGAGGAAAAAGCTGGCGTTGAAGCTAGTTGGGTCTCGGCTGCTGGCTGGTTTCACTGGATCTGGGTCGCGAGGAGGGGTGGTAATGGCCGGGGCGAAATGACTGAGGGCGTTGGGTGAGAGAATGAGGAGGTGGTAGCTCATGTGTCCTTGGGGTCGAGATCGAGTTGGTGGAGATAGCGAGTCCTCGGCAGTAGTTAGACAACGACCGGGGTGGCAGTCCACGGTGGAGTGGCGGCTAGGCGGTGAGGGAGATTGTCATTTCTTGATCGGAGGAGGGTGGCGATGCTCCCCTCTTACCTTCGTTCTTTTTTTTGCTCTCTCCCTCTGTCTGTGTGTCTGCTTCTTTTTTTTTTCTTTTTCCCTTTAACTCTGGCACGTCCGAATATGCTATGTCCTCCTCTTCCTTTTTTTGTTTAATCCTTCTTTTCTATTGCATGGTGGAGGATAGGCTCCTGCTGTCCTCTACTTTTTTTTTTATTATACTCTTGTTTTTGGTTGAGGCGCCGCTCCCCTACCTTTGCTCCATTAATCTGTCTTCCACTCCTTCCTCTTTTCATTTTTTTTAATCATTCTAGTCCCCTCACGAAGAAGAGAAACAAATGGGCGTTTATTGCATACGGTGGTCGACGTCAAGATTATAGAATCTACAAATTAAAAGACTCGATTGGCATTTTTTATTTTTTATTTTTTTTTTTATTTTTGGCTCGGTTCGGATTTATGTTCGTGAAGGAACATTGACCCGAACCGAATTTTCAAGATCTAAAGTAACACACTTGAGTAGGAAATTAAAACAAGATTATTGAATATTTTTGTGTATTTTTCTGACCACGAATGGTATTTTTCTGATTTTTTTGGGTATTTTATAATTAAATAAATTCGAAAAATATTATAAAATACCAAAAAATATTTTTTTGTTCAAAATTGGTCCCCGAGGCTAGGCCAAGGCTTCCAAAGTTAATTTTGTAATTTTATGACTTTTTTTTTTATATTTTTAATTAATTTTGAAGAATAAAAATCACAATAATAGATGGTCAAAAATCAGGTGTCAACAATCTTCCACAACATTACACATGTCCTTGAAAATCTTCGCTTGAAACAAATACAAAGAAGATTGTTTCATACCTCTAGCCATAACTAATGAGCCTTTGGTGAGTTTCCACTTTCTATTGTCAAAAGTACTTCAAAATTCTGCATCATTGAGCTTTCCAGTTGAAATCAAATTCAGACGAATATCAAGAACATATCTAACATCTTTCAGAATTAGTTTTGCTATGTTATTAGTCTCTAAGCACACATCTCCTACACCTACTGTCACACCCCGAACACGACGAGCGCACAAACATCCCACCAAGCCGTTTCTTTTTCGATAGTCTCCTAGGATCCTTCGACCCACAACTCATAGAATCCATATACAAGCGGAAGCAAGAAACATCTCCAATGATAAATAAAAACAAAATGATTTAGGACGGAAAAATGGTACACTTCACATATCTATATACTACACTTCCGTTGTTATAGCGGTCAAATGCCAATGGTTCAATTCTAATCCACAAAACCAAATACAATTCCTAAGGTCACAAAAGGTTTTTATGTTCATTCGACCATCTACTTCCTCGAATACCAATCCTTGGCAAACTTGGTGTTCCATCGCCTGAGACCTGAAAAATGTTAATCCCCAACGGGGTGAGATATAAATCTTAGCAAGTTCATCCTAAACCTAGATTAGGCCATTAGTCCCCCCAGACTAGACATGGCTGTCGCGACCCTCTCGAGGTTGCCTGTGTGCTCTCGAGGGCTAATGGGCCGTCCAGTCTGGTCGGACGCGGGCCTCTCCCAAGGCCCATTACCCAAATCGCAACGGAGGTATGCGTAGTCGACCTTCAGTGTGGTCTAGTGACATGTGCTAAGTGTGCATGCCAGGGAGTCGCCACCAATCATTTTTTGGAGGGTATGATTGGACCACCCTATTGAATAGTCGGGAGTTTCTATTCAATTCTGCGATAACTAGAGAAATGGGTTCGGGGACTTAGTTACGTCAACTGTCAGAGTTGACGCCCTTTCGGTACCTAAGTTGACTGAATTTTCTGACCTAAGATTTCATGCAGATGAGTGGAGTACGAATTCTAAATCTAGGAATTCATGCAAATAGGAATGACTATCCTAGCAATCACAATCGATAATAAAATGCGCAAATCAATGAATCCAAATATGCAAAATAAACACATCAAATCAACATGACACTCCTAATAAGGCTCTATTAGCCTAAATAAGTATCAATCAAGCTTAGGAATGATTTAGACATGATTTTACCCATAAGGGGTAAAGTCGTAATTTTGGGATCAAAAGGGACGATTTTCCCCAAAAGGGAAAAGTCGTCATTTCGGAATGAATCTGGAGTAAAACCGTGTCGAAAAAAGGTTTGGTCACTCTGTTGACACCTGATTTTTGACCATTTATTATTGTGATTTTTATTCTTTAAAATTAATTAAAAATATCAAAAAAGGTCATAAAATCACAAAATCAACTTTGGAAGCCTTGGCCTAGCCTCGGGGGACCAATTTTGAACAAAAAATATTTTTTGGTATTTTATAATATTTTTCGAATTTATTTAATTATAAAAATACCCAAAAAATCAGAAAAATACCATTCGTGGTCAGAAAAATACACAAAAATATTCAATAATTTTGTTTTAATTTCATCTTCAAGTGTGTCACCTTAAATCTTGAAAATTCGGCTCGGGTCACTATGTTTCTTCACAAACATAAACTCGAACCGAGCAAAAAATTCCTTTGCGAGTCTTTTAGTTTTCAATTCTCACTTTTTATAAGCTATGACATTGGATTCTAAAGTCTTAAAGTGCAATTAGGTCAATTTGCCCTCCAATTTAATCAATTTTTACCAAAAGGGCTTAATTGCACATTTTTCTTTCAATTAGTCCCCGGTTTCACGGATGTATACGTATGCTCTACGTATTTATACGTCATACGTATTTATACGTTATGCATATTTGTACTGTTTGGTAACCTCTTTAACTCTTGTAATAATAATAATGGTTATTATTTTTAACACCTTTGTTAGTGCTTTTTTTTTTTTTTAGCATTTTTGTATTGTGAGTGCTATTGTTAGTGTTATTTTTAAATAGCATTTTTGTATTATAAATTGTGAGTGCTATTGTTAGTGCTATTTTTAAATGACATTTATTTATCATAAATTGTGAGTGCTATTGTTAGTGCTATTTTTAAATGACATTTATTTATCATAAATTGTGAGTGCTATTATTAGATAGAATTTATAATTGTTAGTGCTATTTTTAAATAGCATTTTTGTATTATAAATTGTGAGTGCTATTGTTAGTGCTATTTTTAAATAGCATTTTTGTATTATAAATTGTGAGTGCTATTGTTAGTGCTATTTTTAAATGTCATTTATTTGTGAGTGCTATTATTAGATAGAATTTATAATTGTTAGTGCTATTTTTAAATAGCATTTTTGTATTATAAATTGTGAGTGCTATTGTTAGTGCTATTTTTAAATAGCATTTTTGTATTATAAATTGTGAGTGCTATTGTTAGTGCTATTTTTAAATGTCATTTATTTGTGAGTGCTATTTTTAGATAGAATTTATAATTGTTAGTGCTATTTTTAAATACAATTTATTGGAAGGTATTTTTGGCTATAAAAGGATGGCAAGAGTTTTGAGGTTGGAAGGGGAGAGACATTTTGTAGAGTGTGCAAATTTTTGAGAGCTTAGAGAGAAGAACACAAACACTCTCTATATTCTCATAATCTTGAGTGAGCAAAATATACTAAGTTCGGAATATTGATTCCGCATATTGCTAGCACAATTGTTGTGGAGTTATTCGTCGTCTCCCCGTTCGTCAATTGGTGGTGCGTCCGAACTAGATGCCTAACACTTGTGGAGGCTGAGATCGAAGAACATCGAACCGACACCTCCGTTCAAGCACGCTACGAGAGGTAATCTATTTACTCCCTTTGAGGCTTTGTGATTTTTTTTCGATTGAAATGCACGAAGTACGCCTCTGGAGATACATGTGTGGGTTGTTATTTATTTCCGCTACGTGTTACGTGGATCCCAACAGTGGTATCAGAGCCAATCCTTAGGTGTTTTCGTGCATTTAATTGATTTTTTACAATTTTTGCAATACTACGGCCAATATGTATTAACGAATTGTTCGTCTTACATGGCTAATGGAGATTGATTATTTTATATGATAAATTAATCAACGTAGCAAAAATTGAGACTAAATCAATTTTGAATCGAAAATTTATGGCTATCTTATTTTACGTAAAAATTCTGAATATGATTCAACGTAGAATTTTTATTGTGCCTTCCTAAGTTTTAAATTGTGAATTTATTACTTACGTGAAAGGGTGGTGATCATGGAAAAATCCCTAATCAATGTGATTGATGTATATATGAATGTATGATGATTATTTATATATTTGGGATTGTAATTATTAAATGGAGGCTGCGTACTCCTTTTATTTTTCATGTAATCTTTATTTTTAGCATAGTCAATTGTTGATGTAAATGCTACGAGGATTACGTGGAGGAGCCTTTTAAGTCGGCGAGCTCTTTGGGGCCCAATTCTTGAAGAGTTCAAGAAACCAAGAAGAAGCGAAGAGCGGCTCTCCGTTATTAAAATATTAAAATGATTATATGTGGTCTCATTGGCTCGAGACCCATTAAATCATAATTCCATGATCACCACGTAGGATAGATATTTATGTGATTGACATCTATTTATTTATTATGATTACGTGAGCATGTTAAACTGGTTAATGTGCAAAGTCAGACTTACCTCACCCAAAATTGTGCCTGCATGAAATCCTAGTTAGGAAAATCACTCGCATTAGGTACCGAAAGGGCGTTGGTAACGACACCAGCGTAACCAAGTCCCCGAACCCAAAATCTCTGGTTCCGTAGAACTGATCGATCTCTCCCAATCGATCGGTAAGGTTTCCGGTCTACCCTCCAAGAAAGACCGGTGGCGACTCCAAATGCATGCACAATTTGCACATGCCACCACGACCACACTGAAGGTCGAAAGCGATCGACTCTTATCGTCGAAGAATACTCCCGCCGCGATTTGGTATGGGCCTGGGAGGGCTCGCGCCGATCCAAGACCCGTGATCGGTAATCCATTAGCCGCGTCCGCTTCCGGACGGGTCGCGACAGCTGGCGACTCCGCTGGGGACTTGTTCTAGAAACTATGGTTCTAGACCTCATGTGAACTTAGGCCGTAATAAAAATTGAGTGATTTTTCTAACCCTACAGGCGCTCTTGAAGGTGAGGTAAGTCCGCTCACGATAGGTGTTATATGTTTTTGCAGATTGGAGTAATAAGGGGTGTAGTCTGTGATTAACTTTATTTTACGCAGGTGTGGCGTAGGAATGTATGTTGTGTGGATGATTTGAAGTGCTGATTGATAAATTGTTGTGCATGACTTGCATTGTGATGATCACGACACATGGACACACACAACCGCGCCTAAAACCCCAGGCGCCGCCTTTAGGAACACAATAGAAGGAATTGAAAATGGAATCTCCGTGAGGAAAAACACGGGGTAATCCACTTCTCAATTCCGCTCGCTTCGAACTATGGATTGAGTCCCAATGCAACGATAGTTGTGCAATGGAATCGGCTCTTTCTAGAACTCGAGGTGGGAACCTTAACCTTAGGTGCCAAACCCTCTGATTTTTAGAAGTTCACCATCACTTGTCTCATGCGCATGTCTTTGGGCGGTTGGTACACCTAAAATCGCACATAAGTCGACGAGTTGGGTTGGTAAGACTCTCTATCCCTCAAAACTATTACAGTTCATATAAATATAGGCATTTCATTCATTGCATTCTGGTGATTAGATTAAATGCCATTTCAAGGATAGATGCATGTGTTTTTCCCAAACGTCCTTGATAGAAGACGAGGAGGATGATATCCCATGGCGAACACCGAGTGAGCAACAAAGGAGCCTACTATGAACATTATTGAGATATCGTCCAATGAAGATGACGAGTTGGGGCAAGTGATCCGGAAGTCACAGATCGAACTTGGGGCATCCTTAAACGTTAGGATCACATTCCTTGGTTTCATTTTCCATTACTAGTCCTCTTGTATAGGGTTTATTTTTATCGAGGCTTTCTCTATCTCACCCCTTAGAGTGATTGTATTAGGGATCTATTGGTGTATACATTCATATGGAACTCGGTTGTATTTCTTTTGACGGGTCATGGGAATGTGATAGTGGCATTTTCTCTAATCATCCGAATACTCCCAAGTCAAGTTTATAATTCCTTTAGAGGAAACTAAAGTTGAAAATCTTACACGACCTTTTTGGTCGTACAGGGTAATCCAACCCCAATTTCGCTAGAAGGAATTATACACTTGAATTGGTCCATGCATGTCATACGTCACTAAGTAATCCACGATAATTGATCAAGAGTATTGACGTTATTTCGAATTTAATGACGAGATAGATGTCCAAATTGCTCTCGTTCTTAACAAAACGGCCTTGATTTGGATGCCGTATCTTCAATTAAATTTAAAAACACGTCGTTATGCCTTGCATTTTTGACTAATTCGCTCTTCTGAATATTGGTCAAAAGCAATTATCGTGAATTACATTCCTTTCAATAGTATGCTTTCTTTCGAGGAATATTGATAAAAACTTTTCGCACAAGATTAAAACCCTTGTAAAAGTTCTTGTCATTATTAATTACGAGCAAGCATAAGATTGAAAGGGGTCTATGCTTTCTTTTTCAGATTATTCCTTTTGACTCGGTCTTTTCATTTGCAGGTGAAAAACAAGTAGCATAAAGAAATCTTTTCTTGGATAAGTCTGAGGCTATTCTTTCATCTGACCATGAGTGAGTTAGAAAATCAGAACACATCTACTCGACTTATTATGGATCGGCTCATCCAAGTCTAAGATGTCCGGATGCTCGAAGAAATGGATCATATAAAAGCTAAAACAAACACAGGGGCTTTCATTCATTCTTGCCCAAACCAGATCATACAATTCATTGGGGTGGAAAAGTAAAGCAGAAGTGAGCCCTAATCAACGACACAAAGGAGCCCAGCTGGCCCTCCAGGTTATGGATGCTTTGTTTATACGCACCACTCCGCGTATCATGGTCCGCAAGCCTGAGGTGGAGGCGTTTGCGTTCATCATTGACTGCAACAACCTGAGTCTCGTGATCTTCGGCGACAGCTTCCAAGTCCCGAACAAGTCCATTCTCACGAGTTATATCCTCGTTTATGCCGTTGAGCCTTTCTTCCAGCCACTCGCTCCGATTCCTTAGCAGGGCATTACGTCGATCGCGCTCATAGGTAGCCAGAGATAGAGCTAAGTCCTCCACCAGATTCCTCCTCTCGCGTAGCAATGTCGAAACCCGCTCTTTGGCGAACTCAACAGCCTTTTTGTGACTATCGGCCAGGTAGTCAGCCAACGCTAGGCGGTCGGACTGATCCTCATAACGGGCTCGCAAGACACGAGCCACGGTAACTCCCCGATGAGCAGCGCGGTAGACCTCCAAGGAGTTCGTAAAGAGCGTTGGAAAAATATTGTATTCCCTCCCCAACGCGGTACCCTCGAGGGAGGTGATGTCCAGGTCCCCGAACATGACTCTGATCTCATCCTCGGTTTCGGGATGATCGGCTATGTGAGCGTAGCCTCGACCCAAGAGGTTATAGAACTCTTTCCATCGAGTCAAAGCTTCGGCTGAGAAAGTGTGAACTTGGGAAGAAGCCATTTTCGACGGAGATGTGTGTAGTGGAGCGGTTAGAGGATGGAAGCAAATTATATGAGAGCGTTAATCTCCCAAACACCAACTCCGCATTTTATAGCGTCTCGAGAGTGGAGAAAAGTTGCAGCAATAATGCTTGTGGAGCCGGGTTAATTAATGTAAAGCGAGGGCTGCTCCTCCCGTGAATCATCAGACATGTCCTGATCCGCAATTTCAGGCCTGACAAATTCGGTCTCGCCATTATTAAAGCTGGGAGGGAGGCGAGCGCAACTATCGAAGAAGCCGCGAAAGGATTGTGTTGTTCCATCACGCATGAAGCTGGGCGGCGAGTGAACAGCTCTGCCACTTAAAAAGAGAAGACAATGCTGAACAGGCATGACTATTGAGGAAAAGTGAAAGGCGAGCGCAACTATCGAAGAAGCCGCGAAAGGATTGTGTTGTTCCATCACGCATGAAGCTGGGCGGCGAATGAACAGCTCTGCCACTTAAAAAGAGAAGACAGTGCTGAACATGCATGACTATTGAGGAAAAGTGAAAGGCGAGCGCAACTATCGAAGAAGCCGCGAAAGGATTGTGTTGTTCCATCACGCATAAAGCTGGGCGGCGAGTGAACAGCTCTGCCACTTAAAAAGAGAAGACAGTGCTGAACAGGCATGACTATCGAGGAAAAGTGAAAGGCGAGCGCTACTATCGAAGAAGCCGCGGAAGGATTTGGTTACCCCTTCGTGTCGGAAAGCTGAGCAGGAGGTAAACAGTTCCGTCGTTTCAAAAACAGAACGCTGAACAGACCTAGCTTTCGAGGAAAAGGAGGCAACAAATCGAAAGAGCGAGTATACAAAAGAGAACAGAGAACCCCGAGTGACGAGTTCGTTGAAAGACCTCAAATTCTCTAGAATCAGATTCGACATCGAAGCCATGGAACTCAACATCGCCGGTGACGAACATCAAGATCGCAGTGGTGACGACGGCAGTGGCCACGACGCTCAACCCCGGAAAAGAAAAAGTCGCCAGCGCTACGCTCGGAAAGAAATCCAGGAGCTTGAAGCTTTCTTCGATGAATGCCCTTGCCCAAACGAGGAACAAAAGATTGAATTGGGCCAGAAGCTGGGAATGAATCCTATGAGAATCCATTTTTGGTTTCAGAATAGACGTTTCAGACTAGGTGTCCAACACAGGCGTAAGGAGATCACGGCCCTAAAAGAGCAGAACCAAAACCTTCAAATGGAAAACATGTGGTATGAGAAAATTCTCAGTACTATTACCTGCCCTGACTGCGGTGGCCCTACCACCCTCAGTAAATTGTTCCCCAGTAAGCCTTCTACGAAGATGGAAGGTGCTCATTTATCCCCCTGCTCCCTTGAGCCATCTCCGGTACAATCAGATCCTGCTAATGGCGCGCATGAGCAGATCGATCCTACAGAAATTATACCAGTGTCTTCGGAGGAAGAAGATACGTGTCGTTATGATCGGAGTCACCTCATCGAAGCCCATGAATCTCCTCCACAACAGCTTCCGGTAAGATCAGATACGGTTCAAGAGGAGTTAGAGGTTAGTCGGCAGGCTATCTACGCCACTCTGGACGACGAGAAGAAGAAATTCACTTGGCCCCCGGAGCTTCATCTCAAGTTCTTGGACGCAGTTCGACAGATAGGACTCGACTTCATAGGTCCGACAAGCATACTTAGGGTCATGAACATACCGGGACTTACCAAGCAATTAGTCGCGAATCACCTTGGTTGCTACAGAAGGGCGTTAGGACAGCGTTATGCAGAACTGAATCCGAGCAATAGACTCGGCTGCGAACCCAGCACCCTTATGACAAATGAGGCCCGGTCGAATCTGGACGACTATTGGGGATTTGATCAGGATATCCTCGCGAGTCATTTCAATATTCCTCAAGAACACGCATCACAAGTGCAACGAGTAAGCACTCCTCCGTCCGAGCAGCAGCTAGTCAGTGTTCATCCTGTCGCAGATCAGCCCACCACGCCCAGTGCTCAAGGGTTTGCCCAATCAGAGCATATGGCTTCAGATGATCTAATGGGAGAAAGCTTGGAGCACTCTTATTTCCCTAATCCCCAAGTGGGAGATGCTTGTGGTAGTCAATCGATCAAATCTCCTCTTGTAATCCCAGACAAAGATGGAGGTTCCAGTTCGAAGAACCCGTCGGGCGATGCAGCTCAACCTACACATCAATCGTTCGAGGGGTCGGGTGATTTCTTCGATGAAGGACTTGATACCTGGTTCGATCAGTTGGAAGCTATTAAAGGTTGGCAACCATGATCTGCACTTGGTAATGGCACACCTAAGCTGAGGCCAGACTGGTTAGTCATTGGACATGCCCCAAGAAAGAAGGGGATGTACGCGAGAAGGATGTATCTCCTATTGTAAAGTTCTCATCGGTGCATGCGTTTGTTTCTTCAATAGCTAGAGTTGATTCTGCATAATGTTTTTCGCAAACGTCATCTCGTGTGTATACGGTAATTCCTTGTTATTAAGTTCAAGGTAAAATCAGCCCCGACGCGTGAAGGCAGAATTGATAGCATGAGTTACTAGTAGAATGTGATCGAGCTCGAAAGTGAAAGATTACTAGCGGCCCCAAACGCAATGACCGCAAAATCAAGGGCAATCTTTAAGTTTCGAGCAACTACAAATCTATTTCTCACGAGGCATTCAGGTCAATCAAATATAAAGCGTCGGGCTGTGAGAATGATGCGTAGTCAATCTGTTGACACAGGCGAAAAAGGAGTCGCGTAGATCCGAAAGCAAAAACCTTTCTTGGCTAGTCAACAATGCAGAATGAAAGAGCATATATAAACAAACTCGCATTTATTTCATTCAGCAGGAAAGTTTACAAGTGGATCACTGAGGGGGAGCAGTAAACCCAAAATGAGTTCTGACAAGCATCACAAAAAAGCTTAACTGACTCTCCATGCTATCCATGCCTTGCTTACAACCCACACTCCGGGAATCGAGGTCTACAAGCTTGAAGAAAAGGAGACGACATTTCTCCTTAAGTTCGTTCACCTTGGTGTCATAGTACTCGAACTCAAGCTCTAAGTCATGAGCCAGCACCCTCCCGCGAGCTATATCCATGCTCAGGTCTTCAAGCCTTTCCTCCAACCAGGCACACTGGAACCTCAGCACGAAGTTGTGCTGGTCTTGCTCAAAGGCGGTGTCAAAAAGAGCCAGACGCTCCACCAAGTTGTCCCTCTCACGGACCAGCATCGAAACCTGGGCGTGGGCGTATTCAACAGCCCTTTTATGGTTATCGGCCGTCAGCATGGCCAACATCAGGGACTCAGTTCGGTCCTGATAACGGGCTCGCACGATACTAGCCAAAGTGACCTCCCGGCTAGCAACTTCGTAAGCCTGCATGAAATTGTTAAAGAGAGTTGGGAAGATCACAAACTCCCTTTGCAGTTTCGTACCTTCAATACACGCAGTATCCAGGGCCGGAATCAGAGTACGAACTTCAACCTCAACTTCAGGATGATTGTTTATGTAGCCATAACCCCTACCCAAGAGGTGGTAAAATCTCTCCCATTGGGTCGAAGCTTCAGGTAAGGCAACAGGCATAGAGGAGGAATCCATATGCGATGGAATGACGGAGAAGAGAGTGAGAATGTGAAGAGTGTTTGAGAGGCTGAGTCTGATAAGGCTAAAGTGTTAATCTTCTTGACATCAATCTATCACCTTATAAATGCTCGAGTACAGGGAGAAGTGGTAATAATATTTTATGTGCAGTAGAGCCAAGCGGGTTTCGTTAATGCATCCCCGATGAGTCACGAATCCACCACCGTCCTGTGATCTCGGGTTTTACGAAACATAATGGCGCCGAAAGGTGGGCAGGCTTGTTACTCTAGAGACTGGGCCAGGGGGACAAGCGTAGTGCTCGACAAAGCGAAATCAACGCAAGAGATCTTCAGGCTCCGTTCACGTAGAAAAGAGCAAAAAAGGACAAAGTGGGAATTACGAAGCCTTGAGAAAAACGCTCGTCAAGTAGCCATCACAAAAGGACGAAGTGGGAATCTCGAAACATTGAGAAGAGCGCTCGTCGGGTAGCCATCACCTTTGATCGAAGAACGGTGATCCGGCTCCTTTAACCTCTCAGAATTTGCAGAGAAAGTGAAGATCCAAGGAGGAACAAAGAAAGCTGAGTTAACGGAAAATCAAACAGTGATATCCCGGTCAAAATGTTCAAGGGATTCTGTCATTTACTGGAAGCGCCAGACTTGGAGGTCTCCGAGCTTGAGCTGCTGGAAGAGTTTGAAGATCTCAGGACCGAACCTGACACGAGGGCCATGGAGACCGATCCTTCTAATGATGAAACCCGCGGCTTGGTTAACGAGAACAGTACCCGCGACGGTTATCAGCGTCAGAAAGGGGAATATCTCAAACGCAACACTTCAGGTCAAGTCCATAAACTCGAATTGTTTTTCAGGGAATACCCCTATCCGGACATGGAACAGAAAATCAAAATGGGCCAGGAGATAGGGTGGGAGCCTCGGAAGGTCAAGTGCTGGTTTGAAAACAAACGAACCCGGCTGAAGCAGCAACGCGATCGGCACGAGTTAGCGGTTGTAAGGGAGGAAAATGAAAAGCTTCGAATAAAAAACACTCAGTACAAAAAAGCTCTAAGCATCGCTATTTGCCTGGAGTGCGGTAACCCTGTTCCCACGGACGGAGTATTCACTGAAGAGCCAGATCTGGGGGTTTATAATGCTCATTTGTTGCAATGCCCTTCGCAACATCTTTCGGAACAGGCGGGTACCGCCGAGGATCTACAAGAGGAAACTAGTGCTATAAGGTCAAAGTCGACGCCCATTGTGGAAGGGAACATGCGTCATGACAAGTCGGGTCCGCTCGATGATGAACTCACCATCATGACCAGCCGATCTGAGACCACTAAATCCCCTCCAGAGCAACCTCCAACACGACCAGATTCCGAGAAGAGTAACCGCCAAGTTGCTGACACCACTTCGGCTAGCAAGAAAATAAGATTTCGTTGGACCCCGGAGTTTCATAACAAATTTGTTGATGCAGTTCAACAGTTGGGGATCAGTTTTGCTTGCCCATTGCGCATACTCGAAATCATGAACGTGCCGGGACTGACTAAAAATATGGTCAAGAATCACCTTTGGCGCTACAAGAAACTACTGAGAGATGGACGAGCGTCGCTAGACCAAGATAGAGGCGGTTCAACACGACCAGATTCCACGAAGAGTAGCCGCCGAGTTGCCAACCCTACTTCGGCTAGCAAGAAAACAAGGTTTTATTGGACCTCGGAGCTTCATAGCAAATTTGTTGATGCAGTTCAACAGTTAGGGATCAGTTTGGCTCGCCCATCGCGCATACTCAAGATCATGAACATGCCGGAATTGGATAGAAATAAAGTCAGGAACCACCTTTGGTGCTACAAAAGACTACTGAGAGATGGACGAGTGGCGCTAGACCAAGAGAGAGGCAGTTCAAGTTTAAACGATGAGCATGGCTGTGATCGCAATCCTCATGAAGCAGGAAGCATCCAATCACCTCTTAACACCGATGGGACTGACAATTACACGGTCGATTGTTCAGGCATCAATCAGAGTACTCCCATGGGTTATCCCAGTACTCCTCAGGAGTATGTACCGCAATTTCAGCAAATCGGGACTCCCCAGTCTGAGCACCGACTGGCCGTTAATACTAGTCCTACAGCGGATCTAACACTGGCAGGAGATGCACATACAATCTTGCGAGACGATTACGGAGATTCCGGCTCGAAGAATCAGGTGGTCCATGACGAAAATGGCAAAAAGATTCCTTCTCCAGTAGTCGACAATACTCAACCTGAGTGTCAGTCGCTCGATGGTTCAGACGATCTCCTTGAAAACATCTATTCTTGGTTCGATCGGCTGAATTCCCCCCTGAGTTACCCTGGTACTCCCCAAGAGTATGTACAACAATTTCAGCAGGTATGGACTCCCCAATTTGAGCACCAACCGATCGTTAGTGTTATTCCTACGGCGAATCCAGCATCGGGTACAAACCTACTGGACAACGATGAAAATACCAACTCGAGAAGTGAGGTTGTTCATGTCGAAAGTAGTGTGAGGAACCCATCGCCAACGGTTGAGGATGCCCGACTTGGGCGTCAATGGCTTGAAATTTCAAGCGAGTCCCTCAGTGAGCAACTCGGCGTGTGGATCACGCATAAACCGAGAAACCAGGTTGTTCATGCCGAAAATGGGAGAAGTCCGTCACCAGCAATTAAGGATGCTCAACTTGGACGACTCGAGCGGTCGGACGATCTCCTGAATGAGCAACTCAGCCTATGGGTCAAGCATTTTGGAACAAGTGCATCTTCGCAGTCGTGACCGGTACCGGCGACCGGACATCTGGTTCGAAGCTCGTGTGCTAAATCATTAGAAGGCTCAGGAGAGTGAGAGGTGAATACATCGAATGAATGTGTTACGGATTTCGTTGTAAAGTTCCCGCGGGAACATTGTAATTAACGCTGAAAACTAACCGCTCTGAGTGTCAACATTACCCTTTGAACGTCTTCGAGCCAAGGGCCATGGATTAATCACTTAATCCGTGGAGCAAATTCCATGAACGATGACTATCACCCGCGGAGCATAATGGGATCTACCCCCATTCAGCACGAAATACGTTTGGTCACGAAGCCTCCCATTTGGTAAAACGATGTATCGTTCCTAAACGATCTTCAACCGAATACCAAAGTAATGTCTCATTTCTTTCCCTTCTCAGGTGTTAAACGTGGATAAATCACCCAAGGAGCCATCTGTTCAAATAACAAAACAGACGTTGCCCAACCGGGGGCAGCTGAACCATTGATATTGCAAATATTCCAAGCATGGATAAGCGGATTTGATAGACGTGGTTCATATCAATACGCGACGTCAGAACGGGATGAGAACCAAGAGTAAAGTTGTATTGTCCCAATTTGTCTTCAATTTGGGAATATGAGTTAGCACTTGCTATTTATCCTTGATAGGGACTCACCATCAAGGAGGACAAATTTTGACAACCTGTGTGCACTCGCAGGGGCACACGACCGAGGGTAAGATGTATCGTTCTAATTTTTTGAAAAATTCATGAACGAACAATAACATGTTTCTTCCGCATTTTCAGGGATCTCCAGTCGCGGGGGACAGGTAAGTATCCCTTTCCCCAATCCATTGAAAATGTTGAATAAAAAATAGAGAAGAAAAGAAAAGCTTTTAGAATCTGATGTCTAGAAAAGACATAGGATTCTAACTTCATTGGCATTCATGTTTTGAAACATGAGGTTATCTGAACATGCATTGGGCATCATAAAATCCCATTGACGGGTAAAATTTTTGGAGAAAACGAAAGAGATTTTTCCAATCAAAAGTTGTTCAAAACTTTCAAAAGGACGTTTTCTCAAAAGACGAGAGGCAAAGCCTAGTCCAAACACGTCCTATACACACTTAAGAGAGAAATGGAGCGGATAAGACAGCAGAATCTGGACCTACGGAAGTAGGGACCATTCGCAGCGATTACATGGGTTGGGACGACGGAGGCATTCGTTTCATATCCCCCAAACACTACAGGTGACCGTTGATAACCCCTTTGAACGGCGGTTTTCATTCTTAACCCTGTCAAGAACCACCCCACATCGGGGCAAAATGGAGGTGAGTCCAGCAGCATCAGGAGAAAATGGTTAGAAATTTTCTTGCTCGGACTAACATTAATCTTTGTGTGTTGTTTATATGGTAATCCAAGTGCCATAGGATGATGAGAAGCATTCATTTCTCTATCCCACACACCGAATCCTTTGCATAGCCAAGTTGAGCCTGCATAATCATTTCATAAACCCGTTGGTGATCATTGCACATTCCAAGACGGATGCAGCATCACTTCAGAAACGAAGAAGTTCAAGACTTAGGGTTTGCAAAAGAATTCCTAAGTTAATGTTTAACCTTGTTAGACCTTTGATCATAGGTCTAACGCGATCCTATGAAGATGAGAAAAAGTGGGATTTCAAAAATCAATGAGAAAAATCCACGGCATCGAGAAAAAGCAAAGTGCCTGGTAAAAGCAAGGCCGATGCTCATGAAAGCTGTTTGCTTGATCCCCAGTGAAACTTGGATGAAAAAAAAAAAAAAATTCTTAAAGGAGTCAAATAAAAAAAAGCTGCTCCCCAAATGCTGCCAAGCACAGAACAAAGACATGGAGAGAGTCGGTCTCTGAATGCAACAAGGGACGCTCTCTAAAGAGCTGGTGCACACCTCAAAATCGGTTGTACACCTCAAAAACTAAAGATGCAGAAAGGAAAAGACAGGAGGTAAATCAGCAATGATCACCAATGTCAAACTCGTCATGAATTCTGGGCCAAAAACAAGCCTTTTTCGGTCCCCAATCCTACCAACATCATAACCCTGAAACAGTCTTCTCTGACTAAGACACTTGGGTTAACATACAGCTCAGCTCGAAGAAGTACGAGCAAGACTATTTCTTTCTCATTTTGCAGGGTTCTTGACTTGTAAACCCGGAGCAGATGGTGAAAACTTTCATTCAATGACCTTGACTCAAAAGTGAGTCCCCCTTGAAGACCAATATCCAAGCCCAACATTACGGTCCCGTGGAAGACCTCCCGACCGATCAAAATGTATGTGCTGCGAATGAGCCTAAAACCTAGGCACGGGTTAGTAGGGAATCGAGTGTATCCCCTATAAAAAAACACGATCGCAAAACAGGTGAGAAGACCTCATTGTCGAGAAATATTCCAATTGATGTTTTGAACAAACTCTTTTTGGAATTTTCAAACTGTTGATCCAGATTTTCCGTGCAAGGGATTTGTGATCACATTTGCATGTTGCAAGAATGCTTTGGATAACCCCCAGCATCAAAATGCACATTTCATGATTAAAACTTAAATCATACGGTTTTGTCAAAATGGACAGCCGTGGTCTTCCCAAAGATTACTAACGTTTTCTTGGTGAAGAAAAATCTTTCAGGCTCAAACTTATGCAGGATACTTGGAGAACCCAACTCCCAGAATGTCGCCTCAACAGACTCAAGTGAAGTTTTGTCAAAATAAAATCTTTCACTGCTTCAAAAAACTGAATTCCCGACAAACTTCGGGGTCTCAAAAAAAGGGGAAGAAAAATCCTTTTAAAAGAAAAAGTCCTATCAGACGTGGAGAACCCTCGTCCCAGGACCCATTTTCAAAATATCAAACAGTCTCATCGGACGTGGAGAACCCTCGTCATGAGACCCCTTTTCAAACAAGGTAGATACCGCCTGAAGGGTCAAACTCAAGGTAGAAACCGCCTGAAGGGTCAAACTCATGGTAGATACCGCCTGAAGGGTCAGCACAAGGTAGAAACCGCCTGAAGGGTCAAACTCATGGTAGATACCGCCTGAAGGGTCAGCACAAGGTAGAAACCGCCTGAAGGGTCAAACCAAGGTAGAAACCGCCTGAAGGGTCAACTCAAGGTAGAAACCGCCTGAAGGGTCAAACCACGGTAGATACCGCCTGAAGGGTCAAATATGGTAGAAACCGCCTGAAGGATCAGCCTAATGGTCCGATCCACCATACAGATCAAAACCTTGACAAATTCCAAACACGGAAAGAGTCGTTTCCCTAGGTAAACCTTACAGTAGGTGAACCATTTCTGATTCGATCCACCATACGGATCAAAATCCTTGGCAAATCCCAAAGTGTGGGACGCGCCTTCCTTAGGTTCCTACCAGTTAGGAATCCCATAATGGTATGACCTACCATACAGGTCAGAGCTTAATCTCCCTAGGATATTCTGAATGACGAGTCCTAGGTATCTGCTTGAAAGTTGTCGCAACCGGCAGCATCAGACAGGTGAGCTTCAGGTAAGCCTCTCTCACTCCGGCCCATGTTCAAATTGTTAAAGCAAACCGGGGATTAATTTGAGCTTTCATCAAAGGGCCTTAAGCGATCCAATGTCGTAGCATTTCTTCTCTCATTTTCCCAGTTGAGTCGGTTAGAAATCAGGTGCCACCTTATCTTTGAGAGAAACCTCTAACGAGATTCCTCTCAAAGAGGGGCAGCTGTTGACACCTGATTTTTGACCATTTATTATTGTGATTTTTATTCTTTAAAATTAATTAAAAATATCAAAAAAGGTCATAAAATCACAAAATCAACTTTGGAAGCCTTGGCCTAGCCTCGGGGGACCAATTTTGAACAAAAAATATTTTTTGGTATTTTATAATATTTTTCGAATTTATTTAATTATAAAAATACCCAAAAAATCAGAAAAATACCATTCGTGGTCAGAAAAATACACAAAAATATTCAATAATTTTGTTTTAATTTCATCTTCAAGTGTGTTACCTTAAATCTTGAAAATTCGGCTCGGGTCACTATGTTTCTTCACAAACATAAACTCGAACCGAGCAAAAAATTCCTTTGCGAGTCTTTTAGTTTTCAATTCTCACTTTTTATAAGCTATGACATTGGATTCTAAAGTCTTAAAGTGCAATTAGGTCAATTTGCCCTCCAATTTAATCAATTTTTACCAAAAGGGCTTAATTGCACATTTTTCTTTCAATTAGTCCCCGGTTTCACGGATGTATACGTATGCTCTACGTATTTATACGTCATACGTATTTATACGTTATGCATATTTGTACTGTTTGGTAACCTCTTTAACTCTTGTAATAATAATAATGGTTATTATTTTTAACACCTTTGTTAGTGCTTTTTTTTTTTTTTAGCATTTTTGTATTGTGAGTGCTATTGTTAGTGTTATTTTTAAATAGCATTTTTGTATTATAAATTGTGAGTGCTATTGTTAGTGCTATTTTTAAATGACATTTATTTATCATAAATTGTGAGTGCTATTGTTAGTGCTATTTTTAAATGACATTTATTTATCATAAATTGTGAGTGCTATTATTAGATAGAATTTATAATTGTTAGTGCTATTTTTAAATAGCATTTTTGTATTATAAATTGTGAGTGCTATTGTTAGTGCTATTTTTAAATAGCATTTTTGTATTATAAATTGTGAGTGCTATTGTTAGTGCTATTTTTAAATGTCATTTATTTGTGAGTGCTATTATTAGATAGAATTTATAATTGTTAGTGCTATTTTTAAATAGCATTTTTGTATTATAAATTGTGAGTGCTATTGTTAGTGCTATTTTTAAATAGCATTTTTGTATTATAAATTGTGAGTGCTATTGTTAGTGCTATTTTTAAATGTCATTTATTTGTGAGTGCTATTTTTAGATAGAATTTATAATTGTTAGTGCTATTTTTAAATACAATTTATTGGAAGGTATTTTTGGCTATAAAAGGATGGCAAGAGTTTTGAGGTTGGAAGGGGAGAGACATTTTGTAGAGTGTGCAAATTTTTGAGAGCTTAGAGAGAAGAACACAAACACTCTCTATATTCTCATAATCTTGAGTGAGCAAAATATACTAAGTTCGGAATATTGATTCCGCATATTGCTAGCACAATTGTTGTGGAGTTATTCGTCGTCTCCCCGTTCGTCAATTGGTGGTGCGTCCGAACTAGATGCCTAACACTTGTGGAGGCTGAGATCGAAGAACATCGAACCGACACCTCCGTTCAAGCACGCTACGAGAGGTAATCTATTTACTCCCTTTGAGGCTTTGTGATTTTTTTTCGATTGAAATGCACGAAGTACGCCTCTGGAGATACATGTGTGGATTGTTATTTATTTCCGCTACGTGTTACGTGGATCCCAACAGTGGTATCAGAGCCAATCCTTAGGTGTTTTCGTGCATTTAATTGATTTTTTACAATTTTTGCAATACTACGGCCAATATGTATTAACGAATTGTTCGTCTTACATGGCTAATGGAGATTGATTATTTTATATGATAAATTAATCAACGTAGCAAAAATTGAGACTAAATCAATTTTGAATCGAAAATTTATGGCTATCTTATTTTACGTAAAAATTCTGAATATGATTCAACGTAAAATTTTTATTGTGCCTTCCTAAGTTTTAAATTGTGAATTTATTACTTACGTGAAAGGGTGGTGATCATGGAAAAATCCCTAATCAATGTGATTGATGTATATATGAATGTATGATGATTATTTATATATTTGGGATTGTAATTATTAAATGGAGGCTGCGTACTCCTTTTATTTTTCATGTAATCTTTATTTTTAGCATAGTCAATTGTTGATGTAAATGCTACGAGGATTACGTGGAGGAGCCTTTTAAGTCGGCGAGCTCTTTGGGGCCCAATTCTTGAAGAGTTCAAGAAACCAAGAAGAAGCGAAGAGCGGCTCTCCGTTATTAAAATATTAAAATGATTATATGTGGTCTCATTGGCTCGAGACCCATTAAATCATAATTCCATGATCACCACGTAGGATAGATATTTATGTGATTGACATCTATTTATTTATTATGATTACGTGAGCATGTTAAACTGGTTAATGTGCAAAGTCAGACTTACCTCACCCAAAATTGTGCCTGCATGAAATCCTAGTTAGGAAAATCACTCGCATTAGGTACCGAAAGGGCGTTGGTAACGACACCAGCGTAACCAAGTCCCCGAACCCAAAATCTCTGGTTCCGTAGAACTGATCGATCTCTCCCAATCGATCGGTAAGGTTTCCGGTCTACCCTCCAAGAAAGACCGG
This sequence comes from Rhodomyrtus psidioides, assembly GCA_021437785.1. Taxonomy (NCBI): domain Eukaryota; kingdom Viridiplantae; phylum Streptophyta; class Magnoliopsida; order Myrtales; family Myrtaceae; genus Rhodomyrtus; species Rhodomyrtus psidioides. Next base: position 1,006,461 of record JAILYB010000015.1, on the reverse strand, counting down.
TGGCGACTCCAAATGCATGCACAATTTGCACATGCCACCACGACCACACTGAAGGTCGAAAGCGATCGACTCTTATCGTCGAAGAATACTCCCGCCGCGATTTGGTATGGGCCTGGGAGGGCTCGCGCCGATCCAAGACCCGTGATCGGTAATCCATTAGCCGCGTCCGCTTCCGGACGGGTCGCGACACACTCGATTGACCCGTTTCCTATTTTTCGACAATTTTCATAATTTTTTTGGAATTTTAGAAACCGATTTACCTCTCGAAGGGTAAAATCGTCATTTTCTAAAAAGGAAATGAAACGTGGAAATCTTAGACATAAGGTTTGGCCACCCATTTGACCCATCGCCAAATTCTAAGCAATTTTCACAATTCATCGGAATATCAAAGACGATTTACCCTTTGAGGGGTAAAATCGTCATTTTGGATTAAATGGGAGAAAAATCCAAAAAATGAAAACAAGTCAATTTTTTGTCATTTTCAGCCTTGAAAAATTTTTAGATTTTTTTTTCTGCAATTTTTCTCAATTTTTTTGTTTTTCTTTAATTTTTCCATTTTTTTGGCATTTCTAATTTATTAATATTTTTTTTATATTTTCAGAAAATATTTTAACAAAAAGCATATCATTAGCAATAGATAACACTCAACCAGATAAATAAGCTAACCACTGAACTGAGATAAATACGTGCAAATCAAGTCTATAATGGTATTATTCTAGAAAATTAACTTTGATATACGAATCGGGTATGTAAAATATACTTGATTGGACACCGGTCTTCAATCGCCCAGCCCCAGCGTGCGACTGTCTCCATGCGCATCACCTGTCGATCACCACATCAAAATGTCAACAATCAATTTTATAAGTTTTAAAATTGGCAATAAATAATAATAATAACATTAATGATAATAATAATAATAATAATAAAAATTCGGGCCCGGACACGGGCCAATTCGCTCGGCCATCGGCTGGGCCATGGCCAAGTCTCGGCCCGAACACGACTGGGCCATGGCCTGATCTCGGCCGGCTCACGGCTGGGCCATGGCCGGGTCACGGCCGGGTCTTGGCCTGGTCATGGCCGGCTCATGGCCGGCTCACGGTTGAGCCATCGCCGGGTCACGGCCTAGTCACGGCCAGCCCACTAAGGACGGCGGAGGAGGTGATGGCACGGTGGTAGCTGGCTCGATGAAGGCGGCCGGACATGTGGTGGCGGGGAGTGATGTACGGTGAGGTGGGGGAGGTTCACAAAAAAGAAGAAGAAGAAGAAGAACAAAAACAAGAAGAAGAACCAGAAGAAGAAGAAGAACAATCTGCGGAAGAAGAAGGAGGAAGAAGGAGGAGGAATGGAGCAGCGGATGATGAAGGAGGGGAAGCAGAGTAAAATAATAATAAAAAATAAAATAATAATAATATAATAATATAATAAAATACTAAAAAGTAAAAATAATAATAAAATAATCAAAAGCGAAGACAAAATGATTAGTCCCCTTTTCCTTTTAAATGATGATGTTTTCACTCCTTTTCCTTTTAATCATTACTAATATTTTTGTCAAATTCAATTTTACGGTGATCAGTGAACACCTAAAATCGAACCTGAATTTTACTGTTTTATGAGGTCCTAAAGTAAAGAAAATTAAAAATAAAAATACCGACTATTTATATATATTTTTGTGACCTCGAATACTATTTTTTTATTTTATTTTTATTTTTTTATTTTTCGAAAATAATAATAATAAAAAATACGAAAAATATGAAAAATATTTTTTTTATCCAAAATGGTCCCTTTGGCTTGGCCAAGGCTACTAAAGTTGATTTTGTAATTTTTTTAGCTTTTTATGAATTTTCTATGAATTTTTGAAAAATAAAGGAAGAAAAAGGTTGATTAAAATTTAGGTGTCAACAGCTGCCCCTCTTTGAGAGGAATCTCGTCAGAGGAATCCCCTCAGAGGTTTCTCTCAAAGACAATGTGACACCTGAGTCCTGATCGACTTGACTCGTGAAACTAAAGGAAAATGAGTCATGACATCCAGTTTTTCATGCTTGTCGATGTATGCTCTTTCTTGAAGGGGGAAACATTCATTTGACATGAGAGAGTGAGATAGTAGAGAGACATACCTGCCACTTACCTGTTCGATGTTTGTGCCATTTTCGCGGTGTCTGATGGATTCAAGAGAATACCTAGGGACTCGTTACTAGAGTGTCCTAGGGAGGTTAAGCTCTGACCTGTATGGTAAGTCATACCATTATGGGATCCCTAACCGATAGGAATCTAAAGAAGGTGCATTCTTTCTTTGGGAATTTGCCAAGGATTTTGATCCGTATGGTGGATTAGACCATAAGCAGTTCGCCTACCGTAAGGCTTATCTAGGAAAATAACTTCTTCAACATTTGGAATTAGTCAAAGTTTTGATCCGTATGGTGGATCGGACCATTGGGTTGATCCTTATGGCGGTATCTACCTTTGAGTTGACCCTTCAGGCGGTTTCTACAATTGGTTGACCCTTCTGGCGGTTTCTACCACACATTGACCCTTCAGGCGGTTTCTACCATGAGTTGACCCTTTAGGCGGTTTCTACCTTTGATTGACCATTCAGGCGGTATCTACCTTTAGTTGACCCTTCAGGCGGTTTCTACCTTTGAGTTGACCCTTCAGGCGGTTTCTACCTTGGTTTGACCATTTAGGCGGTTTCTACCTTGATTTGACCCTTCAGGCGGTTTCTACCTTGTGTTGACCCTTCAGGCGGTTTCTACCTTGTGTCGACCCTTCAGGCGGTTTCTACCTTTGATTTGACCCTTCAGGCGGTATCTACCTTTGGTTGACCCTTCAGGCGGTATCTACCTTGAGTTGACCCTTCAGGCGGTTTCTACCTTGAATTGACCCTTCAGGCGGTATCTACCTTCAGTTTGCTTTGAAAAGGGGTCTCATGACGAGGGTTCTCCACGTCTGATAGGGCCGCTTGATTTTGAAAAAAAAAAAAAGGGTCTCATGACGAGGGTTCTCTACGTCCGATGAGACTGCCTGATTTTTGAAAAGGGGTCTCATGACGAGGGTTCTCCACGTCCAATGAGACTGCTTGATTTTTTTGAAAAGGGGTCCTAGGACGAGGGTTCTCCACGTCAAGCTAGGACTGCTTGATTTTTGAAAAAAGGGGTCCTAGGACGAGGGTTCTCCACGTCTGCTGGGACAGTTTGTTGACTTCTTTTGAAAAAGGGTTCTATCCTCACCCCTTCTTTTGAAAGATCCCGAAATTTGCCGGGAATTCAGTTTTGAAGCAGTGAAAGATTTTATTCTGACAAAGCTTCACTTGGGCCTGTTGAGGCGACATTCTGGGAACTGGGTTCTCCAGGTATCCTGCAGAAAGTTCAAACCTGTGTGCTCCACTCCACGAAGCCAATGTTTTTCTGGGATTTGGGGTTTCCAAGAATCCTGCAGAAATTTGAGCCTGAAAGATTTTTCTTCACCAAGAAAACGTTAGTAATCTTTGGGAAGACCACGGCTGTCCATTTGACAAAACCGTATGACTTAAGTTTTAGTCATGAAATGTGCATTTTGATACTGGAGGTTATCCAAAGCATTCTTACAACATGCAAATGTGATCACAAATTCCTCGCATGGAAAATTTGGATCAACAGTTTGAAAATTCCAAAAAGAGTTTGTTCAAAACATCAATTGGAATATTTCTCGACAAGGAGGTCTTCTCACCTGTTTTGAGATAGTGGTTTTTATAGGGGATGCACTCAATTCCCTACTAACCTGTGCCTAGGTTTTAGGCTCATTCGCAGCGCATACATTTTGATCGGTCGGGAGGTCTTCCACGGGACCGTAATGTTGGGCTTGATTATTGATCTTCAAGGGGGACTCACCTTGGAGTCGAGGCCATTGAATGAAAGTATTCACCATTTGCTCCGGGTTTACAAGTCAAGAACCCTGCAAAATGAGAAAGAAATAGTCTTGCTCGTACTTCTTCGAGCTAAGCTATATGTTAACCCAAGTGTCTTAGTCAGAGAAGACTGTTTCAGGGTTGTAACATTGGTAGGATTGGGGACCGAAAAAGGCTTGTTTTTGGCCCAGAATTCATGACGAGTTTGACATTGGTGATCATTGCTGATTTGCCACCTGTCCTTTCCTTTCTACATCCTCAGCCTTTGAGGCGTGCGCCCGTTTTTTGAGGTGTGCACAAATCCTTTAGAGATGGTTTCTTGTCGCATTCAAAGACCGATAATTCTCTCTATATTTTTGCTCCGCGCTTGACACCATTTGGGGAGTAGCCCTTTTGATCTTACTCCTTTAGGGATTTCCTCTTTTCCCGACCAGACTTTACTGGGGATCAATCAAACAGCTTATGCGAGCATCGGCCTTGCTTTTACCAGGCACTTTGCTTTTTCTTTTCTGATGCTGGGGATTTTTCTTTTTTCTTCCCCTTTTTTATCACGCTTTTCCTTTTCTTTCAGAACTAGGATTCTCGGCAATTGCGCCAGATATATAACTTAAACCTTAGCACGCTTCTGTTCCTGGAGTGACGTTACTTCCATCTCGAAACATGCAATGATCACCAACGTGGGTTTTTGAAATGAATTTGCAGGCTCAACTTGGCTATGCAAATGGTATGGTGTATGGGATAGAGAAATGAATGTTTCTTGTCATCCTATGGCACTTAGATTACCATATAAACAACACACGAAGATCGATGTTAGTTCGAGCAAGAAAATTTCTAACCCTTTACCTTCCGGGTACCGCTGGACTGACCTGCGTTTGCCCCAAGTTTGGGGTGGTTCTTGACAGGGTTGAGAATGAAAACGCCGTTCAAAGGGGTTATCAATGGTCACATATAGTATTTAGGATATGAAACGAATGCCTCCGTCGTCCCGATCCATGTAATCGCTGCAAATGATCTCTACCTCCGTAGGTCCAGATTTTGCTATCTGATCCGCTCCACATCTCTCTCAAGTGTGTATAGGACGTGTTTGGATTAGGCTTTGCCTCTCGTCTTTTGAGAAAACGTCCTTTTGAAAGTTTTGAACAAATTTTTATTGGAAAAATCTCTTTCATTTTCCCCAAAATTTACCCCTCAAGGGAATCTTACGATGCCCCATGCATGTTTTATTCATGTTCAAACAACCTCTTGTTTTAAATCATGAATATCGATGCATTGAAAAATCTCTATCCTTTTTAGGCATGATTATTGAAAGGATTCTGACATTTTTTTTTATCTCCAGCTAACTGGGAAAAGGGATACTTACCTTCCCGTCGCGACTGGAGATCCCTGGAGATAAAGAAGAAATATATCAGTGTATGTCCCGAAACTTTACAAAAATTGGAACGATACATCTCACTCTTGATCATGTGCTCTAGCGAGTATACAAGGTTTGTGGAAATCTGCCCGCCTTGATGACGAGTTCCTGTCAAGGATAAATAATAAGTGTCAATTCATGTTCCCAAATTCAAGACAAATTGGGATGATACAACTTTACTCTTGATTTTCATTCCATTCTGATGTTGCATATTGATATGAACATCTATCGAATCTCTCCATCCGTGCTTGAAGGTGTTTACGACATCAACGGTTCATTTGCCCCAGCTAGGCGACGTCTGTTTAGTCATTTGAATGCATGGCCTTTTGGGACCTTGTCTCTTTTTATCACCTGAGAGGAAAAGAGAGGAAACATTATCCCCGAATCTGATTGAAAATCATTCAGGAACGATACGTTCTTTTACCGAATGGGTAGCTCCGCGGCCAAATGCGTTTCGCGTTGAAGGAATGGATTCCATTATACTCTGCGGGTGATAACCATCGCTTGGGGGATTTGCCCCACATATTAAATGATAAATACGATGCCTTCGACTTCGGCAGGTTTTCTTGATGTAGGAGTGGTTTGCCCCTGCTGTCTATATTTTTGGCAGTTTTATGTATGCTAACCTTTCGTAGACAAGCGCATGAGAGACGTGAGGGTAAAAACTCTAGAAATCAAAAGATAGGATTTGGAACCTAAGGCCAAGGTTCCCACCTCGAGTTCTAGAAAGAGCCAATTCCATTGCACAACTATCGTTGCATTGGGACTCGATCCATAGTTCGAAGTGAGCGAAATTGAAAAGTGGATTACCCCATGTTCTTCCTCACGGAGATTCCATTTTCAATTCCTTCTATTGTTTTCCTAAAGAGGGCGCCCGAGGTTTTAGGCGCGGCTGTGTGAGTTCATTGTGTCGTGCTAAAGCAATAAACATGCATTTTATTTAGCAAACACCGCTTCAATATAAACATCCACACAATCATACATCCTAAACTCCTACCTGCATAAGACAGAGTTAACAAACACTTCACCCCTTATTTCTCCAACCTGCAAAAATATTTAACACCTCAAGATTTAAAGTACGTACCTCACCTTGAAGAGCATCTCCATAAAACAGGTCAGAAAAACCAATCAACTTTTTAATCGGCTCAAGTTCTCTAATTCCCCAGCGGAGTCGCCAGTCTGTCGCGACCCTCTCGAGGTTGCCTGTGTGCTCTCGAGGGCTAATGGGCCGTCCAGTCTGGTCGGACGCGGGCCTCTCCCAAGGCCCATTACCCAAATCGCAACGGAGGTATGCGTAGTCGACCTTCAGTGTGGTCTAGTGACATGTGCTAAGTGTGCATGCCAGGGAGTCGCCACTAATCATTTTTTGGAGGGTATGATTGGACCACCCTATTGAATAGTCGGGAGTTTCTATTCAATTCTGCGATAACTAGAGAAATGGGTTCGGGGACTTAGTTACGTCAACTGTCAGAGTTGACGCCCTTTCGGTACCTAAGTTGACTGAATTTTCTGACCTAAGATTTCATGCAGATGAGTGGAGTACGAATCCTAAATCTAGGAATACATGCAAATAGGAATGACTATCCTAGCAATCACAATCGATAATAAAATGCGCAAATCAATGAATCCAAATATGCAAAATAAACACATCAAATCAACATGACACTCCTAATAAGGCTCTATTAGCCTAAATAAGTATCAATCAAGCTTAGGAATGATTTAGACATGATTTTACCCATAAGGGGTAAAGTCGTAATTTTGGGATCAAAAGGGACGATTTTCCCCAAAAGGGAAAAGTCGTCATTTCGGAATGAATCTGGAGTAAAACCGTGTCGAAAAAAGGTTTGGTCACTCGATTGACTCGTTTCCTATTTTTCGACAATTTTCATAATTTTTTTGGAATTTTAGAAACCGATTTACCTCTCGAAGGGTAAAATCGTCATTTTCTAAAAAGGAAATGAAACGTGGAAATCTTAGACATAAGGTTTGGCCACCCATTTGACCCATCGCCAAATTCTAAGCAATTTTCACAATTCATCGGAATATCAAAGACGATTTACCCTTTGAGGGGTAAAATCGTCATTTTGGATTAAATGGGAGAAAAATCCAAAAAATGAAAACAAGTCAATTTTTTGTCATTTTCAGCCTTGGAAAATTTTTAGATTTTTTTTTCTGCAATTTTTCTCAATTTTTTTGTTTTTCTTTAATTTTTCCATTTTTTTGGCATTTCTAATTTATTAATATTTTTTTATATTTTCAGAAAATATTTTAACAAAAAGCATATCATTAGCAATAGATAACACTCAACCAGATAAATAAGCTAACCACTGAACTGAGATAAATACGTGCAAATCAAGTCTATAATGGTATTATTCTAGAAAATTAACTTTGATATACGAATCGGGTATGTAAAATATACTTGATTGGACACCGGTCTTCAATCGCCCAGCCCCAGCGTGCGACTGTCTCCATGCGCATCACCTGTCGATCACCACATCAAAATGTCAACAATCAATTTTATAAGTTTTAAAATTGGCAATAAATAATAATAATAACAATAATGATAATAATAATAATAATAATAAAAATTCGGGCCCGGACACGGGCCAATTCGCTCGGCCATCGGCTGGGCCATGGCCAAGTCTCGGCCCGAACACGACTGGGCCATGGCCTGATCTCGGCCGACTCACGGCTGGGCCATGGCCGGGTCACGGCCGGGTCTTGGCCTGGTCATGGCCGTGTCATGGCCGGCTCATGGCCGGCTCACGGTTGAGCCATCGTCGGGTCACGGCCTAGTCACGGCCAGCCCACTAAGGACGGCGGAGGAGGTGATGGCACGGTGGTAGCTGGCTCGACGAAGGCGGCCGGACATGTGGTGGCGGGGAGTGATGTACGGTGAGGTGGGGGAGGTTCACAAAAAAGAAGAAGAAGAAGAAGAACAAAAACAAGAAGAAGAACCAGAAGAAGAAGAAGAACAATCTGCGGAAGAAGAAGGAGGAAGAAGGAGGTGGAATGGAGCAGCGGATGATGAAGGAGGGGAAGGAGAGTAAAATAATAATAAAAAATAAAATAATAATAAAAAATAAAATAATAATAATATAATAATATAATAAAATACTAAAAAGTAAAAATAATAATATAATAATCAAAAGCGAAGACAAAATGATTAGTTCCCTTTTCCTTTTAAATGATGATGTTTTCACTCCTTTTCCTTTTAATCATTACTAATATTTTTGTCAAATTCAATTTTACGGTGATCAGTGAACACCTAAAATCGAACCTGAATTTTACTGTTTTATGAGGTCCTAAAGTAAAGAAAATTAAAAATAAAAATACCGACTATTTGTATATATTTTTGTGACCTCGAATACTATTTTTTTATTTTATTTTTATTTTTTTATTTTTCGAAAATAATAATAATAAAAAATACGAAAAATATGAAAAATATTTTTTTTATCCAATTAGTCGGTTGGCCAAGGCTACCAAAGTTGATTTTGTAATTTTTTAGCTTTTTATGAATTTTCTATGAATTGTTTAAAAATAAAGGAAGAAAAAGGTTGATCAAAATTTAGGTGTCAAGAATGGCCAAATTGGACTCGGACCCGGAACCGGCCCGGAACCTGGTTCCAACCCGTTTTGAAAAAAAAACCCCACCCCCTTGTGGGCCTCGCCCCCTGAAAATTTTAGGGGGCGGGGCCCCCCCTCCCGCGGGAAAGAGCCGTTGGCTCTTCCCCAACGGCAATTTCCAACGGCCCGAAGGCCAAAAATTTAAAAAAATTTAAAAAAAATCTATAAATACCTCTCAATCCCTATTTATTTTTCTCACAATTTCTCTCAATTCTCTCAAATACTCTCAAGTCTCACAATCTCTCAAATTCTCTCAATCTGCTATTCTCTCTAAATTTCGTCTCAATTTTTTGATCAATTTTCTCAAAAAATGGCAAGTGGAAGCAGAAATACTAGAAATGGAAAGAACCCGATGCCGATCGAGATGAGAGAATCCGATTATCCCGTTCATGAATATGATCCTCATGAATATGCATGTTGGGAAGACCACGATGCTTCCAATCCCAACGTCGAGCACGTCCCAACGCAAGAAAGTCTTCGTCCTCGTGGTGTCGAAGAATCGTCGATAGCGAAGGAGCCAGGACGAAAGAGCCGAGAATCTGATTTATGGCTACACTTTAACAAAGTATGGAATGAAAATGAAGGCAAGTTTGATATAAGCTGTAAATATTGTCCGCAGACATACAAGCTTGGTAAAAGAGATGGCTATGGAACATTTCGTCGGCATGTGACGAAAAAACATTCAACGCAAGCGGGAATCGACACTAGCCAACAACAAATTCCCGGGTTCGCCAATCCTAACGCTCATCCTTTATTTCGTTTCACTAATGCACTTTATAAAGAAACATTAGCTGAATATGTTGCACTTGAGCATGCTCCGTTTAATACTGGTGAAAATCTTAATTTTAGATATTTGGTAAACACTGCGTTAGCTCCGCAAGCACCATCTGTTTCGAGAAATACTCTTAAACGCGAACTTGAACAAGTTTATACAAAACAAAAAATGAAATTGTTAAGATTTTTTAAAGAATTCAATGGACGTGTACATATAGGTAGTGATATTTGGACTGATTCTTGGAATATTAATTCTTATATGGGTATCATGTGCCATTGGATAGGTGATGATTGAGTTATTCAAAAAAGACTTCTTGCATTTCGAGTTTTTCCTGAAAGGCATACGACCCATAATATTTATAGACTAATTAGGCAAGTTTTAGAAGAATTTAATTTGATTGATAAATTTTTTTCAGTTGGTTTTGATAATGCCGCCGCAAATACTGCTTCCATTTCTGAGTTAGAAAAACTTTGTAAACCCTCTTTTGGTGGACAATTTTTTCACATTAGATGTGCTTGCCATGTTTTAAATTTATGTGTTCAAAATGGTTTACGAGTTCTTGCAACATCTCTTCAGCCAATAAATAATGCAATTAGATATTTGTGGAGCCGTCCTCAACTTATGAAAGAGTGGGGAAAATATTGTAAAAAAAATGGGAGAATGGCAAGAAGGTTTCCAAAAGATATTCTGACTCGTTGGAATTCTACCTACGAGATGCTTCTACAAACTTTTGATTACAAAGATTTATTATGTTCCTTTATTTCGAATAATGTTCCCGATATTGCTTTGCTCCCACAACATTGGGAAGTTTGCAAAAAAAAAAAAATAGATTTTTTGAAAGTTTTTAATGATGCTACTAATATTTTATCTGGTGTTTATTATCCTACTACGCATTTATTTTTAATAGAGTGTGTTAACATTGCTGGTATTTTTAATGAATGTGAAAAAGATACTGAATTAGCTTCGAGTATTTTAGTAATGCGAGAAAAATGGTTGCATTATTACTTGAACATTCCTCTTGTCTATTTAGTTTGTATTATTTTCGATCCACGTACTAAATTAGATGATTTATTAGATTATTTGAATGCTTATTATTATGAATGTTTACATTTGAATGAAGTAATAGATATTCATAGTATGCAAGTAGATGTTAAAAAAGTTATAGTAGAATTATATAATGAATTTTGTAGTAAATATGGTTTAAGTGATAGTGGATGTGAATCTGTCTAGCATAGTGTCTCACGAAGCAAAACAGGTATTTCACTTGGTAGAGGGTATAAAATGCTTATGAATAGGCAAAAAAAAAATAAAAAAAGGGACAACAGGTAGTATTTCTAAATTAGAAAACTATTTAACAGTTTATTTTGAGTTTAGTGATTCCGAACACAGCGCATATTTCAAGATTCTTGAGCGGTGGAAGAACCATTCAATTCAATATCCAGTTCTCTCCCTCATCGCAAGACAAATATTAGCGACACCTTCTTCGACAGTGGCAGTTGAACAAGTATTTGGTGCTGGAGGATTAATTTTAGACTCCCGTCGTTCAAGATTAAATCCGGAAAGTGTGGAGTTTCAAGCTTGCGTCGATGATTGGACAAGGGCTAGGCTTCGACAACAAGAGCTGGATCGAGAACACGAATTCTTCAGTGATGATTGTGGAGATACCACCGCCACCACAACAACAGGTAGCGACGATTGTGGATGAGGTAAGTTGGGGTTACCAAAGGTAAGAGAACTACATGGGCTTTGATTCTTCTATCCCCAAGAAGATATGTAGGCGCTTAATGATATTTCATTAAGTTCAAGCCCATCCCTCATCTTTTTTTTTTCAAATTTTTTTACAATGTACAATTTGATTATAAATTTTAATTAATAATTTAATAATTTATTTTATTATTTTAAAAATAAAATTAAAGGTTCCGGAACCAGAACCGGCCCGGAATCGGAACCGGCCCGGAACCGAACGGTTCCGAACCGAAATCGGAACCGGCGGTTCGACGGAACCATGCATGTCTACCCCAGACAATGCTTTAAACGACAGGCAAGGATTCATCAGGTAAAAATAGCACAAGACATTCAAGCCTCAAGTCACATTGACATAAATGGCATAAAGGATCACATTTCATAGGCATATATGTAACAATAAGAGACCAAGCTTATGTACTAGCACAAAATGAATTCATACAGCAAGAATTAGTAATCATTTCATCAATCTAGGGCTTACTAGCTAATACATTTCTCAAGGGCTCAATAGCCAATCATATCTCAGGGCTCAAATGTCATATGGCCACTCAAGGTCTCATACCAATCAATGCACACGCTAATCATTCAGCCATAAAGATTGCAATTTCACATCAAAACAAACGCATATGGCTCAATCCACAACCGTCCTAGTCGACCATCATCAAATAAAGCACAACAAGTCCATCGATACATCAATTCACCAATCAAAGGCATCCAGTAGGGTCCTAGCGTCCTAATAAAGGTTTAAGGATTACTTACCAACTTAATTACGCCAACAATTTCCACCAAAGCTCTCCACAAGGTTCGGTTCTTGCTCCACCGAAACAGGACAGTGTAGTCCTAGAAGAAATTGTACCAAATCAATCATTATAACACTTCCAAACTCAATTCTTTCGCTCCACTACTTTGCCAACATATTATACTACGTCCTAGGGTACCTTACCGAAGATTTTGGGGCAAGGCGACACCTTGGCGGTCCTTCAAAAGGCTCGGTTCACTCGGTTTGGTGTAGGGCAGAATTGGTCCTAATTAAATCACACCAAACAGCCATTTAATCACCTTTAAACTCAATTTCCTCGCACATTCTCCTTGCTAATACATCAAACTATGCCTCTAAGGTATTACCAAGTATTCCACAGCATGACGACACCTCCAAGAGCCCTCAAATGGCTCGGTTTCACACGGCCAGCAGGAGTGGTAGATTCTGCCCTTACAAAACCACAAGATTTCATCCATTAAACTCATTTCAACTCTAATATTCGACCAAAAAAAAAACTCTAATAAAATTCCCATCTCAACTTGCTAAACCCTTAATCTAGGTGTTAAATAGGTCTCGCCGAAATTTGGGAGCCAAAAGAGCTCTTTTGGCCGGCGAAATGCTGCTCCTTCTCAAATCGGATCTAAAACTGACCAGCCTGACTTTTACCTCTTCAAACTGAGCTATAGGAAAAATGACTGGGTCAAATTGAGCTTATAATATGTCCCTAAAATCACAAGACAATACGACGGGTGGCTCACCTCAATCTAACGTTGGACGAAGAAGTTATGACCGGAACAGTGGAGGTGTCGGACAAAGCAGCGAGCTGGTCGGGAACGACAGATTCTGTTCTTGAAGGATCATGGAGTTTCAACCATCAAAACCTACCAAAAGTCTAGCCAAGCTCCAATATCAAGTTACTAGACATTTAAACTATGTCTAAGAGGCAACTTACGAAGAGGCCAAGCCAAAACGATCCCACAAACGGGCTAAAAACCTTCCTCGGGCCGGCACAGGGTCGGTCAACGACCCTTGCCTCTTCAAACCGCTCTACAGAACGAACGACTTATCAGATTGGGGCTCACAATAGCTTGATGGAACGGCAAGAGAAAGGGCTTTCCATTGATATATGGTTTGCTGGCAACCGATCATAGATGACCGAGATATATCCGAAAGAGTGGGGAGGTGCTAGTCTGGTCGCGAGAAAGAGAATGAGGGAAAGAAAAAGAAAGTTGAGAGAGATGAGGGAGGGAGGTCTTCAGCCGAAAATGATGAGGGAGAGAGAGAGAGAAGTCTTCTTCCATCTCCCATTTGGTCAAGGCTTGGAATGGTAGTTGGGGGATTTGACAAAAACCAATGCTTAATGGACTACTTAGCCCATGCAATGACACTTGTCTTCTAGTCAATAATATCTAGGAGCCCTAATGACCCTTATGCCCTCAAGAATTCGGCCACCTAGAGGAGATTGGAAAAAGACTAAAATGCTCTTGTTTAATTCTTAAGGTAAGGGTATTTTTCAGGGGCAAAATGGTAATTTCACACTTTCCGTCCGAATTTTTCACTTTTCCAATATAAATCACCCTCGATGAGGTGACATCCAATTCCTTTCAAACGTTGGAATTCTTCATTGTCCTATATCCGATTTCAAGATTCCATTCATGTCATTAACCTCGAAGAGTGTCGAAATTCGGAATGTCACACCTATAATAGTAACTAAATCGTCGTTACCCATCTTTAAGATATCAAAATTTCCTGACATGTAGGATGTAAGGAAATCATTCTTGGAAGTAATATAAAGAGAAGCTCCATTGTCAATAACCCAGTTCGAATTATCGCAGGCAAAATTAACATTGTCATCATAGCAAATAATAACAAGTTCATCAGTAGCAGTTGCTAACCGATCATCACTATTGTTATCTCTTTTCTCGTTATTCTCGTTGCCATTTTTCTTCTCATTCCTCTTCTCATTTTTCAGCTGAAAATAATTTTTCTTCATATGACCCATCTTACCGTAGTGATGACACTCAATAGTCTTCTTCCATGATCTTGACTTGCTTCGGCTCTTGTATCTACCTTTCGGACCTTTACTCTGACTTCTGCCCCTGTTGTCAACAACCAATGCTTCAGAATGAGAGGAAGAACCGTGCATTTTTCTTCTCATCTCTTCATTCAGAACGTCACTTTTTACAAAATCTATGGTAACAATACCTTCAGGTGTAGCATTAATCAAAGACATACGAAATGTCTTCCAAGATTCCGATAAGGTACATAGCGGCCAAAGTCCCTGCACTTCATCATCAAATTTAATATTTTTGACAGAAAGTTGATCTATCACTCCTTGAAACTCATTCAAATGGTCGGATATAAATTGGTCATCTTTACAATGCAACTCCATAAATTGTTTAATCAAACATATTTTATTGTTGCCAGTCTTCCGTGCATATAATGATTTCAGCTTACTCCACAAAGTTCTAGCATGTGATTCTTTGCTGATGTGATTCAAAATATTATCATCGACAAATTGTCTAATAAATCCACACATAATTTTGTGCTCAAGATTCCAATTGGCATCGCTCATATTATCAGATTTAGTATCAGTAAACATCGGTAAATGTCACCGCTTCACATATAGTAGATCTTTCATTTTTCCTCTACATACATGATAATTATTTCCATTCAAACTAATCATCCTGCTCATATTCGGTTCCATCATTCAGTCAAAAATAACGTTCTGATGCCACTATGTTGGGAAAAACAGCGGATAAAATTGCCTCTTTGACTAAACCTATAAGAAACCGAATCGAGCACAACTAATGAAAATATAGAAACTCAGAGAAAGTATAACATCAGAATTTTTAAGCGGAAAACCCCTTCAATACGAAGGATAAAAACCACGAGATCGATCACGGAGTCCACCCGAATCTCCACTATATGTTAATCGTTTAGGTACAAAACGTCACTAAATTCAACGACATTGAAATCCCAAAACTATAAGTGAAGATCAAGCAACAACATCATTTTAAACGAGAGAACCGGATAAAAAACACCCTCAAATTTGCAGTCTAAAAAACGCCCACGAACAGCTACAATAAATACCTTCAATTTACGATCCAACCGCACTGAATCAAGAACAATAAGTCTTGAAGCCGCTGACAAAATTTCAGCCCAATAAGACCAGGGAAAGAGCTCCGATCGTCGAGTTGATCGCCACTGGATAGATTCGTTTTTCCCCCAAAAAACTGCTGCTATCCCTCGCTCGGTCTGCTGCCTTTTTCATGTTTTTGCTGCTACTTTTCTCTCTCGATGCTTTCTATTTTGCTACGTTTGTCTAATATTTTGTTGTTGTGTTATATCCCTTGGTATAACAACTAAACCAATGGACTGGACCGGCTTTAAAAAAAGCCCAACATGGCCCACCCCTCGGGGGTTAATACAAGTGAGGGACATCGTGATTTGAATACGTGGTCTCTTGAATCCAAACCAAGCGCTTAATCACTGACTCAACCCTTCCCTTCAGAAGTTCTATACTATGATTGCTTTCTATGGTAGTTTTTTTTTCTTTTCCAACACTTTTATTCTCGCCCTTTCTATTTTGTTTGCTTGGTTATTCGTACACTATTCATATCTAGGTCTCGAAAAATTATGTTTATGCATAGCCGCCTAAATGGTCAAACCGATCCTTCATCTCTTCCTTTTGTACTTAGGGCTTTGCTTTCCTCAGAAGCCCATCTTCCTTGTACATTTCGCCCCCTATGATCTACTAATATAAAGTTCCTTTCGACAAAAAAAAATGGTCAGACTGATCTGTGATAGTAGGATGTGGCTCGTTTGGATTCATTATTGTAGATAGAATAGCGGGGACTGCTAAGAGCTATGTAAGCCATGGGAGTTTCATGCTACTCGATCCTATCACCCGGGCATCAAGTTCGAATAAAATAGATTATGAAAATAACCAAAAAAATCCAATATTATGTCCGATCCTAATTCTGCTCCGAACTTTAAAAAAAAAAATCTCACGCTTTAAGTCTAATTCCAATTTTGCGCCAAACTCTTTTTTTTTGTTTATGACAAAATCACTAACTTTCGATCGCGTCTCAATTTTACCTCCATCCTTCATCCAAAAGTTTATGTTAATTGTTTCGTGTTGCATTTCAACTATCGATAACAAGTCCACGTTAGTAAAAGTGAAAGAAAAAAATTATATCCAAAATCAAACCGTTTTTTGATATGAGAATTACGAAAATTAGGGATAACTGATGGCGATTTTTAGATGGAGGGATAACTGAGGCAAATTTGGGATTAGAATAAAAGTTGGTGATTTATTTTCAGTCTTAAAAAAGTTCATTCCAAATTTGAGACTAGACCTAAAGTTGGAAGTATATATATCTTTTTGACCAAAAAAGTTCTGGATAGATTTGGACTATACCTAAAGATGAAGGGTTTTTTTTCGCTCCTTTTTTTGTTGTTACTAAAACGCTTTTTTTTTCTTGTGTTTTGACCATAATATCCCTATATCGCCCATCACTCTAAAAAATAATCCTATTTTTTGTTTGGTCTAAATATTTTTATTTTTTCTTCTTTTATTTTTCCTTGCGGACCTCACTTTCTTTCTTTTCACTTTTTGACATGTTAGTTCTTGCCGTGAAAGTAGCAGATAAGCTCCAGAGGGAAGGTAAGGCTGTGAGAGTTGTGTCTTGGTTTCCTAGGAACTTTTTTACGAGCAATCTCCCGAATATAAAGAGACTATGTTGCCTTACTACTAGATCAACTATAGTTATTACGGAAACTCGAACAACTTTTGGTTGAAAGAAGATAGTTGGAAGCAAAGTTAAGGCTATTGGAGTTTGGCATTATTGTGGAGGCGGTCATTGCTGCAGCCAAGCAAGGGTCTTAGTCTAAGTAGTAGTCTATTTATCTTGATTTTTTCTCGGGATTTGGGTTTTGAAGCGGAGCTTAAATGGAGTAGCCGTCCTTAATGAGGTCTCTTTTATATATATATATATATATTTGGTAAGTTAAGTATGTATAGACTTTCCAAAACGCTAGGTACAATGAAGTAACCGGACACAAAAATCATGAACCAACGTTGGCATAGAAAATGTCAAGATGGGTTCAACAGTGAACCAGCTGCAAGAGAAGCCCCACAGCAAGGCGCATCTACCTAGAGGCCAAAGTCGGCCGAGATAAAGAGAAAACGGCCAAACAACCGGCCAAAGACCTAACTAACAGAAAAATCCGGAAGAAGTAAGCAAGGCCAAGCAAGCGGCCGAGAAAAAGAAGGAAGATGGAGCGTCTTCCTTCATGAAAAATGGTCAGAGCAACGTCCAGGCAGCATCAGGGAAAGCAACAAGCTTGTCGACCAAAACACCAAGGGCTGGCTACTCATGGTGACGAGATGGCTAGCAAAGAAGGGTGGAGACTGTGTAAATGGAACAAAAATAGATGGCCAATACACGGCCATACCAGCAAAGAAAAGAGGCTAAATATATGGCCAAAATAAGCAAGGCAAGCATAAAAAGAAGCCGATCAGTCGGCCAAAAGACTGCCAGGGTAGTTGACCTAAAGTGAGTAACATGTTCGGCCAGCAACAAATCTGGGTAGAAGTAGAACTGGGCAGCACCAACTCCGAACAGCAACATGGGGTCCAGACCTGTGTGAAATGAGGACCCAACATATAGTCAATAATAGACAAAATACAAAGTTCCCTAAAACAGCAAGGGCTAGAAGGAGAAAGGAGGGAAAGAGGGCCAATACACGGCCTGAACAGCAGCTACAAAAAGCTATAAACCAGCCAAAACTGTGGCCAGGAGCTAGGTGAAACACAGCCAAAACAGAAGCCAAAACAGTATAAAAAATAACCTAAAATGCATGTAAGCGATCTTCAAAGATGGCAGGTGAGAATCCCCATTTGCTTTGCAATCTTCTATTGCAAAGATTGTCTTCTATACGTCCAAAGGAGAGGACCTTGTCCTTTACTACCTTGATAAGATGGTTGATAATCCTCGGTATGAGAATAGGCTCATCACGGAAGAGGAAATTGTTTCTCTCAGACCATAATATATGGCAAAGGGCCCTGAAGGAGAACCTAGCAATCTGATGGGAGAATGAATGGCCTCCTATATGCACCTTGGCCCATCGTATATGGTCGTCCCATGGCCGGTTATGCCAATTAAGATTACAATTTGCAGCCCAAGTTAGAGCAATAGTACCAGTGATAGAGCAGGCAAAAAATAGATGGTTCACTAAATCCGGTCTAAGTCGGCAAAAAGCACAAGTGCCATCATTAATCCTACGATGTCGAAGCAATAAAACCTGAGTAGGTAGACGGTTAAAAGAGGCTACCCACATAAGGAAAGAAAGGCGTGGAGTGATGGCACTATCCCATATAAAAGAGCTCCAATGTACAAGCGGTTTCCTTGGCCTGATAAAGTCCCATGCTGAAGTAACTAAGAAGTCGCCTGAGGAGTGTTGACACCTAAATTTTGGCTATCTTTTTAGTCATTTAATTTGCAATAAAAAATTAGGAGTTAATTTTAATTCCTACAAAAAAATAATCAAATCACGTTTCATGTTTATTTATATCATTCATGCATTTCATTTGCATTTGATGGACTAGTGGTGAAGTATTCGGAATTAATCATGCAAATTCGGCGGGTGAAAAAAAAATGAAATTATACTCACTTTAGCTGTAAATTCCAAGTAATAAGGCCAAGATTGGGATTTAATTGAACATAATTCGGCCGTTCAAAGACTCAATTGGAAATGGTTCTAAGGTTGGGACTATTTCGTAATTAAACGAAGAGAGCAAACCCTAGCATACCATTATAAATACACATGTAGGGTTCACGATTTAAAGGGGGGCCGACTCACAATTGAAGACACGGCAGCCACAATTTCGAGAGAGAGAGAGAGAGAGAGAGAGAGAGAGAGAGAGAGGGCTTCTTTCATCCGAATTTTCCTCCGCATTGTGCAACTGCTTTGGGTCATTGTTGTTTCTTTGACCGTCCAACACAAGCTTCATGGTAGATAGGAAAGGACCTTCAAGTCCTGTGGAGACATAAATTGGAGAGAAAGCTAAAACTGGAGAGCCCGTCATCCGGCCATGACTGAAGCCATCACCGAACAACATCCAAAGGGGGTCTACAGTTCTTCAAATTCTTTTTATTCTTACATGCCTTCATGATGTTTTCCTTTCTCAGGAGTCGCACGAATTCCAGAGTTTGTCCGTAATTCAAGTTCATTGAACATTGGCAACTCTCTCATTGAATCCGTAATGGTGTATAACTGCGTGGTTGTTCGGTGACGGTCGAACTGAGTACTGCTATCTAATCATCGCGCGATGAAGCGGCTGATCAGCGATTCCTGGCTCCCAGTCAGGTCCCTTGACGTGCACCAGCCTGTTGTTCACAACTCTATTCTTCACAGCGGTGTCCTTGTCCACAACTCTATTGTTCTCGGCTCACCAAAGTTCCTCTGGCGTGGTGTCCAACTTGAGAGAAAGTAACACTGTCCACGTCTGAATGAGTGATTTCCTTCGGTGAATTATGTATGTTTGCTTGGTCAACAAATATTAAAAAATTCATATTCTTTCATTGATTAACAGCAAGTCCACCATGTTGCTTAAGTGAATCTCACGGTCATATTTGGTGAAGCAACAGAAAAGGTCCATTTGTGGTGCATGCCAGGAGATACGAGCCGCAGTTTGAGAACTCCCAGAGCACCCACACACGTGCATAATGGTCAACGATGAATGTTTCCACATACTGCATGAAGAACACCCATCCTCTTGGACGTCCAAAAGTCAATACGGTGAGGTCAGAGATTCAAATTCAATCACAATGCTCGCAATTTTCCAGTAGGTTGTACAGGTATCGCAAGAGGATCTTCCCACCGCAACACCACTGATCGAACGAGCCCTAGTCGTGAGTCCAAGATCGCAAGCCAAATCCAAAGCTGATCCGAATTTGGAATGGTTATTTTCAATTTTAGGCAACGATCTTTATCTGAGAATATTGTTAATATATGTTGCCTATTTTGAATTGTTCGTTACCATTGCATATCTTTTGATTCATGTGATTGCTTGTTTGTTAAAATTTGCACTTAAATAAACAATCATGCCCATAATTCATGCTCCCTCGTGCCTTGTCCCTCCGGAATATGTATATCAATGCATGCAATTTGACTTCAATTTTGAAGTATGATCGTGCTCGAATATACATGAGGATTATACATCAAACCCTCTATTTTGAGGGGCGGATTGATAACTCCAAAGAATTTCATGGTTTGCCCTATGTATATAGGGGTTATGGTAATTCTTTATATAATCCGTTCTCTGGCCCTGATCCAAGGGCACGTTGCGTATTAAATCGGAATTTTCGGAATTTAAGGTTAATTATGGGCAAGATTGTTTATTTTTGTTCAAATTCTTGTACTTTTCCTTTTTAATTAAATTCCTAAAAAATACCAAAAATACCATGCATAGCATATAGTCTAGAATCATACTTGCCATGTCTTGCACGTCATTCATGCATATTTTCATGTCATTTTGCATTAGCATTACACCAAACAAGAGAAAATCTTAAATCATCAAATCAAGAATTTTTCATGAAAATTGGTACCGAAAGGGCATTAATTGAAAAATTAATGTAACCAAATCCCCGAACATTTAATCTCTGGTTCGTAGAAATAAAATAGTTCTCCCGCTATTTTATTTAGGTTTCTAATCGACCTACCATGAACGATTAGTGGCGACTTCAATTTGATACATTTTTTTAAAAAATGAACCTAAGTTGCGATTCGGTAGGACTTGGGAGAGTCCGAATTAGGTTAGTTAATTTAATTAACCTGATAATCCGTTAACCAAGAATTTTTAATTTTTTAGGTCGCGACAAGGAGTGACCTATCTGTTGACACCTGATTTTTGGTCTTTTATCATTTTAGTTTTTATTTCCAAAATTAATTAAAAATAGCCAAAAACTCATAAAATTGCAAAATCAACTTTGGAGGCCTTGGCATAGCCTCAAGAGTCAATTTTGAACAAAAAATATTTTTCATAATTTTTAATAATTTTTCAAATTTTTTTAATTATTAAAAATACCCAAAAAAAAATACCATTCGTAGTCAGAAAAATACACAAAAATATTCAATAATTTTTTTTAATTTCCTCTTCAAGTGTGTCACCTTAAAAATTGAAAATTAAGCACGGGTCACTATGTTCCTTCACAAACATAAACCCGAACCAAGCCTAAAAAAATCATTTTCGAGTCTTTTAGTTTTCAATTCTCACCTTTTGTAAGCTATGACATTGGATTCTAAAGTCTTGAAGTGCAATTGGGTCAATTTACCCTCCAATTTGATCAATTTTAGCCAAAAGGGCTTAATTGCACAATTTCTTTTCAATTTAGTCCTCGGTTTCACAATTTTTGAAATTAAATTTCATACGAGCATACCCATTCAAATTAAGCACCTCTACCCTATAGTTTTCATCATGCTGAATTCTTGATTTCGGATCCTACGAAACTCTCTCAACCGCCATCCGTCATCATCATGAACAAGATGACAATTCCCACAATGGCCAAAGGATAGATATGAGGAGCGGCTTTCTTTTCGTGGCCCCTTGTGGTTAAGTCTCTGCCAATTAAATTCTAATGGGGGCCAAACATTATAAAATATGACCATGATGAACAGAACATGGGGTCCAGGAGTTCATGAAACTTTTCTTGTCGCTCGTCAAGTAGTGCTCCACGTTTTGTCATAGATTTTATATACGAAAGGAGAAAAGCAAGACCATCACCGAATGGAGCAGGAGCACTAAGAGACAAGGAATAAAATAAAAATGGGTGAAGGCCAATTGTGATGATATACGGCCATCGAGAAAGTGGGAAAGGAGGGGTCTTCTTCTCTATAAAAGGGGCACCACCAAGAAATAAAGAACAATAATAAGAGATGGGAATGGAGCACTTAAAGAAGGAGAAGAAAGGAT
The DNA here is from genome assembly GCA_021437785.1 of Rhodomyrtus psidioides. Classification (NCBI taxonomy): domain Eukaryota; kingdom Viridiplantae; phylum Streptophyta; class Magnoliopsida; order Myrtales; family Myrtaceae; genus Rhodomyrtus; species Rhodomyrtus psidioides. Next base: position 984,286 of record JAILYB010000015.1, on the reverse strand, counting down.
AGTGGTGATGGTCGTCCATTAAGTGAAAGGTGGGGTGGAGGGATGAAGAAAAGTGAAGTGGGACGGGAGGAGATTTTTGGTTTTTTGGGAGGAAATAAAAAAGGAGAGAGCCTTCCTTCGTTGGGTTGGCTCGGCCGGACACACACAGAGGACGACGGAACTGACCCCCATCCTTCCTTCGTTTTCGTACAACTACCACCCGCAGCCATCGCGACAGCCCGTCGCCGACCTCCGTCCTAGCCCGACGACGCCAAGATCCGCCGAAGCTCCCGAACCTTCGTCACCTCATATTGAAAGAAACCGAAGTCAGCAAGTCGTCCTCCGAACTCGGTGACATCCCGACGAAGCTCGCAAGCCCATCAAATCCGTCCAAGATGGCTTAAAACCGTGAGACTCCTCTTCGAGCTCGGATCCGGCCTCTAATGGCAACTTAGGCTAGAGTCATTCGTTTGATGCGATTTTTATCGCAATTTGTTCGTACCTCTTCCCTGCACATTTTTTCTGTTGATCGCATGATGTTTCATCGCCTGAATCGTCTGCTATGTCCATTGCCATGACTAGCCTGCCGTGAGCTCCCCGGCTCGTTTCAGACTAAACCGAACCTCTGCAAGGCTCAGGTAAGTCTTCTGGAACTTCCTAAATGCTTCCCAATAAGTTAAATCAGTCATGTAACGTGTAGAATGGTTGAAACCAAGCTTCGCCGGAGATATAGCTTTGGTCGGAGATGGCAAGGTAATCATTTAGTACTCTGCTACGTCCAATTTCTGATAGGTTGTAGAGGAGATCCATACGAGTCTAATGCCGTTGGTTTCATGCAATTTGGAGTTTTGTGGGCCAAGTTATGGCCTTCCGACGAGGAGCCGGCGAACGGTCGACGGCGCCGATCGTCTTCTCCGGGGGGTCCCCGTCCAAGTCAACGAGTCAACGATGCCGTGGCGAGCCACGTAGGCAGCCACGTCAGCGATGTTGGTCCGTGTCCTTTAAAAATAAAACACTGGATCGGACGGCCGTGGATGAGCCACGTGTCGTGATCCGGCGATTTTCAAAATAAAAAAAAAATTAAAAATGATTTTCGGATAAATAAATTAATTTGATCCAATGGTTGAGATCGGGCCACGTAGCTCTCTGTCAATCGTCCGATCTAGTGGAAGATCGGACGCACAAGATGAAGCCGCGTGGCACGTGTGGACCGTTAGATCCAGGGATTTTCGGATAATTAAAGAAAATGTATAAAAAAATCAAAAATAAATACAAAATACAAAATACAAAATGTTTAAAAATACAAAACGGTGTCGTTTTAGATCGGTTTTCGACCCCTAGGGTCGGGCCGGGCGCCCGAGAGGCGCGGGCCGGGTCCAACCCGGCCCGGAAAATAATTTTAAATATTAAAAAAATTCAAAAAATAATAAATAATAATAAAAAATAACAAAAATTCAATAAAAAAATGAAAAATCATAAAAAAAAATTCAAAAAAATACGAAAAATTCAGAAAAATTCTAAAAAATTCCAGAAAATAGGAAATGACCACATTCAACTGACCATGACCTGTTCCAGGTCTTTCGACCCCCGATCTTTTCAGAAATGACGGTTTTGCCCTTCCGGCAAACCGTCTTCCAAAAAAATTCAAACAAATTCAAACAAATTCCAGAAAATAGGAAATGGACACAATCAATTGGCCACGACCTATTCCGGGTCATTTGACCCCCGGTCTTTCCAGAAATGACGGTTTTTCCCTTCCGGCAAACCGTCTTCCAAAAAAATTCTAAAACAATTCAGGAAAATCCCAAAAAAATAGGAAATGGCCACGAACAACTGGCCAAGACTCATTTCGGGTGTTTTGAACCCTGACCCTTCTTAAAATGACGATTTCTCCCTTTGGACGAATCGTCTTCCAAAAATTGAAGAAAAATCAAGAAATTCCAAAAAATTCTCAAAAATGGAAATGGCCACAAACAACTGGCCATGGAATATTTTGGGTAATTCGGTATCCAAACCTTCCAAAAATTGACGATTTTGCCCTTCGGGCTAATCGCCTCCAAATCTTCCCATTTTACCCCTGGTCCGAAGTCACACCTTCCTTAAGCCTTTATGGTTATACTAGGAAGCCATTGATCTGAATTGATGTGCATTGAAGTGATTTATTTATGTACTTGATTGCGCTTTCATTTAAATTGATTGTGATTGATAGGAACAGTCTTCCAATCTGCATGAAATCCTGAATTATGCCTACCTCACCTAAAATTGCGCCTGCATGAACTCTTAGCTAGGAAAATCACTCGCGTTAGGTACCGAAAGGGCGTTGGTAATGACACCGACGTAACCAAGTCCCCGAACCCAAAATCTCTGGTTCCGCAGAACTGATCGACCTCTCCCAATCGGTCAGTAAGGTTTCCGGTCTACCCTCCAAGAAAGACCGGGTGGCGACTCCAAATGCATGCACAAGTTGCACATGCCACCACGACCACACTGAAGGTCGAAAGCGATCGACTCTTATCGTCGAATCCCTCAAAAGACACTCCCGCCGCGATTTGGTATGGGCCTGGGAGGGCCCGCGCCGATCTAAGGCCCGCGATCCACATTTCAGAGTGGGGCCCGCGATCGGTAATCCATTAGCCGCGTCCTCTTTCGGACGGGTCGCGACACTATCCAGGTGAATTTGTCTTCTTTAGAGTCAATGAAAGTAGGATTCGGCTCTGGCCATGAAATAATGTTGTCCCTAGCCATCGATGAAGGCCAAACCGAATCAAAGAACACCCGGACGGTACAGTCCCGAGAAATACCAGAACGATATATAACGATTGGTGTAAAGAGCTTATATAGGGGTCCTTTGTCATGCCAGTGGTCATACCAAAATAAGATAGTAAGGCCGTTACCAATTTTCCATTTAAATTGGAGCAAGAAATCCGTGTGGAGGTCAAGGATCTTCTTCCATGTCCAAGAGCAGAATGTAGGCTTCGTGGCAACCCAAAAGTTAGTGTTCTTTAAAAAGGTTGAGTGGATCCATTGCACCACAATGATTCCTTATCTGTGAATAGGAGCCAAATATGTTTGAGGGTCATAGCCTTGTTGCAATCGACAAGCCGGCGGATTCCCAAGCCCCTCTTCCTTGTGAAGGCAAATATCCAACCAAGAAACTTTGGCTCCTCCAACTCCTAGATCAGGGCATTTCCATAGAAACTGTCTAAGGATAAGCTCAATCCTTTTCATTATCCACTTTGGAACAGTGAAAACACTAGACCAATACACATGAATGGAATGCAGGACAGATTTTATGAGCCGTAGGCGTCTAGCATAAGATAAGAATCTTTGAGCCCAAGCACGAACTCTAGTAGTGATAGTCTTGACTAGTATGTCACAGTCACCTTTGTACAACCTAGTAGCAATGATAGGAACACCCAAGTACTGGAAAGGGAGCATACCTTGTCGAAATCCAAAGCAGTGAAGAATCTGATCATGTAGGGTAGCCGACCCACCGGAAAGGAACACATCACTCTTGTTAGAATTCGGCTTCAATCCAGACCAAGCTGAGAATAAGTCTAACCCATCATTGATAGAGGTGATAGAGGGCAAGTAAGCTTCAGCAAATAGAAGGACATCATTTGCTAAGAATAAATGAGATAGCCGAGCCTGCTTGCAATGCCAGAAGAATTTGAACCCTGGAAGGTTCATCTTGGCATGTAGGATCCCTGAGAAAACTTCCATAACCATGGTGAATAGGTATGGAGAGAGTATCTCCTTGACGTATGCCCCTACTACTGGAGTAAAAACCGTGCAGCTCCCCATTTATAGCGACTGAGAACTTAGGCGAGGATACACATTCCATGATCAACTTAATAAAGTAGGCTGGGAACCCAAATGCATTCATAACAATCTCAATGAAAGCCCAATCCACAGTGTCATAAGCCTTCCTGAAGTCAACTTTTATAGCGCATTTTGGAAGGTACGGCTCATGATGGAAATTTGCAAAGAGTTCTTGAGCAATCATGATATTGTCACTAATTCTCCGACCCTTAACAAAAGCAGTTTGGGAGGTGGAAATGATAGAAGGCAAGACCGCTGCAATCCGGTTGGCTAACAATTTAGTTATGCATTTGTAAATTGTATTACAAGATGCAATGAGACGAAAATCATTCATGGCCATAGCATTGAGGATCTTCGGTACAAGGGTTAGAATGGTGGTATTGATTTCCTTGAGAAGCCTCCCATGGTCAAAGAAATCCTTGATGACCGAAGTAACCGATGACCCAACAATGTCCCAAGAAGACTTAAAGAAATCAACATTATAACCATCTGGGCCAGGAGCCTTACCTCTAGCTAGAGAGAGAAATGTGGTGCGAATCTTCTCCCCCATAACTGGCCGAGAAAGAAAAGCACTATGGTCCTCATCCAGTGTGTGAGAAAGGAAACCTCTAATATCATCCAACTGTGGCCGAATGGAGGTGGAGTCCCCATTGAGCAACTCCTGAAAGTGTCCCACAATGTGGTCTCTTATGCTTTAATAAAAGAGAACTACAAAATTTTTGGCCGCTTGAGTTTTCTCAATGCAGCAAAACATAGATGCTAGATGGAGTAGATTAAGTAACATTGCAAATGCAAAACACCTGTAGCTTTTTTGTTGTTGTAAGATTTGTATTGACTTATGGATAAATCACATGAAACACTTTTACCCTCCATTTCCATCCTCTTTGCAGGAGTTAAATGGTTTAAAGTGTGTTTTTCAGTTTTTGCTCTTAAAAGAAAACTATTTTTTTTTCCAAAAATATGAATTTTTTCAACAGAGAGAGACTAAATAAAAGAGTTGCATTTCTCTCTCTCCTCTAGCCACAAAAGTATCACTGTTAGGGGTGTGTAGAAAGAAGAGAATAGCTTGCAAAAGAGAAAATAGAGAGACATTTGCAAGAGCTTAGAACTAGGATGTCAAAGGCGTACAAAGAAAGAAGAGGAACCCGCAAAGACAAAATGATAATGTGTATATTTGACTTTTATTTTGATTATATTTGTTGATATCTTGGGCAAATATTTGAATAAATAGAATGGAACTTATTTGTTTTTATGCATTGTGGTTAGGTGATGGTGAATGATGCAATCGTGAAGATTCTGGACGCTATTGATAATTTATTGAGCTGATTGGTTGAGATTCTGCATATAAAAGATCCATTTTCTAGATCAGATTGTGGAGTATTTTTTTACTTAAATAAGACTCTGAATTAGGGATATTAGGGAGAAGATTTTATTTTATTTTTCTCTTTCCATGTTGGATAGAGTTTCTTTTTTCTAGACTTTCTTCTACTTCTTTTATTTAAGAGGTTGAACGCAAGAGGGGGGGGAGACGTTGATTCCAGAAAATTCAGAAGCATTTTTATTCTTTTCTTTTGCGCACTTTGCAGCCATGCGTGGCTAACTCCTTTTGAATCTAGCAAAGGTTTATCAAGGTTCAAGTTCATTCAAGTTGTGAGATCTAAACTTAACTCTTCTTCTTAATTTCTACAGTATTTATATATTCTCTGTTTTATTGTTTACCATTGCTTTGTTGATTGTTGCAATAAGAGCTCGTTGTGCAATTGATAGGGTGATAGTTTGCCAATTGAAATACCCAAATCCGTAATTGTTTAGGTGTTTAATAATAATGGCAGATAATATAACTTGATTAAAACCAGATTTTCAGGTTGTATAATGAGAATATATGATCTAGCTTGAATAAGTTACGCGTGTGATTTATTGGCTAGGGTTGGGTTTTTCTCGCGGTTGACACCTGATTTTTGACCATTTATTATTGTGATTTTTATTCTTTAAAATTAATTAAAAATATCAAAAAAAGGTCATAAAATCACAAAATCAACTTTGGGAGCCTTGGCCTAGCCTCGGGGACCAATTTTGAACAAAAAATATTTTTTGGTATTTTATAATATTTTTCGAGTTTATTTAATTATAAAAATACCAAAATCAGAAAAATACCATTCGTGGTCAGAAAAATACAAAAAAATATTCAATAATTTTTTTTAATTTCCTCTTCAAGTGTGTCGCCTTAAATTTTGAAAATTCGGCTCGGGTCACTATGTTTCTTCACAAACATAAACCCGAACCGAGCAAACAAATTCCTTTTCGAGTCTTTTAATTTTCAATTCTTACTTTTCATAAGCCATGACATTGAATTCTAAAGTCGAGAAGTGCAATTGGGTCAATTTGCCCTCCAATTTGATCAATTTTAAACAAAAGGGCTTAATTGCATAAAAATCTTTCAATTTAGTCCCCGGTTTCACAATTTTTGAAATTAAATTTCATGCGGGCATACCCATTCAAATTAAACACCCATACCCTATAGTTTTCATCATGCTGAATCCATTGGTAGCCTCAATTGAGACTAATTTGGTCGTTTGGATTGTCAATTAAGCAAAAGTTGATTTCGGATCCTAAAGACAATTTGGGGTTTTCATTAAATTTCAATCAATTGATTCACAAAAATACCCATATTTGATAGAAAACATGTCATGGAATCTGATTATGATATCAATTTTGTGAAACGAGACCGATTTGGCCCTCAATTTGGTTTAATTGATCGAACCGGGCCGATCGGGTCAGACCCGCCCGATCCGGTCCGACCGGGTCTGCACTTACAGACCCAAGGCCGACAGAAACGGGAGGAGCGCATTCAGTGATGGGGGCGGCGTGAATTGTTTAAGAAAAGGAAGAACGAGTGTCGGGGAAAGGAAGAGGAAAGCCATACCTTTCGTTTGCAGGTGGAATCGACAAAAAAAGCCGGTCGGCCACGCACGAAAGGGAGGACTTTCGGCAAAAAAAAGAGAGCCGAGAGAGAGAGGAGGGGGGACCGAGAGAAAAGAGAGCGGAATCCGTGAGCGAGAGAGAGGAAAAAGAGAGTGAAATAGAGAGAGGGAGAAGTCGGGGACTCGATCGAACCGCCGCCACGCCGACGCCCCGCCGTCAGCCCTCGGCGGACACACGGTCAGTATCCCTCCCCTGCTTTTACTCTGTTTTTGCGCCGTCGAACAGGGCATGTCCGTCCGGCTCGATTTCGATCGAGTCGGACCAAAACCAATAGTACCCGATCCTCCTAACGGTGCATATAGAATTACTCAATAGCCATTTCGGCTCGGTATCCCTCGTCGAGCTTCGACGAAATCATTTTAGCAACTTTCTGAGGATGCGCGCAATATGTTCGATGAAATTCCAAAAGTGAACGTATTCGGTTGATCCGAGTTGCGAACCGTGGTCACCTATTTTTCCTGTTTTCATGCTCCAAATCGCATTAAGAATGTTCACTAATCCTGGCTTTACCTTTTTCTCGTATGGAATCGGTCAAAATGGTCGGATCGAACCTATTCGGCGACCTCGCCGGAGTTTGGAGCCGGGGATCGCCGGCTGAGGATCGTAGGACCTCATGGACCTCAGGTAAGTCTCCTGAGCCATCATACGTGTTAGACATGTATCAAGATCATAGACTAAAGGGCTCATCGCATCAAAATCAATGCTCGTCGGAAGTTGGGGATATCGCCGGAAAGAATAAAACTCGAGTTGTGCTCATGTGATTCTGCTGTTATATGCTTATGATATATCGTAGATCTCGTCAATTAGGTTCGAATGGCGTTGATTCCATGTTATTTGGACGTCGGAGGGCCGAGATATGGCCCTCCGACGAGGCGCCGGCGAGGGAATGCCGGCGCCGGTCGTCTTCTCAGGCAGACCGCTGACCGGTCAACGGTCAGCGGCTGACGTGGCGCGCCACGTAGGCAGCCACGTCAGCCGGGTGTGGGCCGCGTCGGTTAAAATAAAATCCAGATCGGACGGCCGTGGCTTCGCCACGTGTCGCGATCTGGGAATTTTGGAAAATAAAAAAAAATGTTTTCAGATTAATAAATGATTTTCGAAAAATAAAAAAATAAAATCAATCGGACGGTTGCTATTCGGCCAAGTGGCTCTCTGAGGAGCGTCCGATCTTGTCTGAGATCAGACGCACCAGAATAGGCCACGTGGCACAATAAGAGCCGTCCGATCCGGGGATTTTCTGATAAATTAAGAAAATGATAAAAAATCAATAAACCAAAAACGGCGCCGTTTTGGTTGTAAAGGGTGCGGGCCGGGCCTGGGTCGCGGGTCCGGGTCGTGGACCGGGTCTGACCCGGCCCGGAAAATATTTTTAAATAAATAAAAATCAGAAAATAATAAAAAATCAAAAAAATCAAAAAAATCAAAAAAATCAAAAAAAAAATAGAAAATCATAAAAAATTCAAAAAAAAAATTCGAAAAATTCAGAAAAATTCTAAAAAATTCCAGAAAATAGGAAATGGTTACATTCAACTGGCCACGACCTGTTTCGGGTCATTTGACCCCCGATCTTTCCAGAAATGACGGTTCTGCCCTTCCGGCAAACCTTCTTCCAAAAAAATTCTAAAAAAAATCCAGGAAAATCCCAAAAAATAGGAAATGGCTATAAACAACTGGCCAAGTCTCATCCCAGGTGTTTTGAACCCGACTCTTCTTAAAATGATGATTTCGCCCTTTGGGCGAATCGTCTCCCAAAAATTAAAGAAAAATCAAGAAATTCCAAAAAATTCTCAAAATGGGAAATGGCCACAATCAACTGGCCATGGAATATTTTGGGTAATTCGGCATCTCAATCTTCCATAAAATTGACGATTTTGCCCTTCGGGCTAAATCGCCTCCAAGTCTTCCCATTTTACCCCGGTCCGAAATCACACCTTTCCTAAGCCTTTATGGCTATGCTGGGAAGCCATTAACTCGAATTGATATGCATCGCTGAGATTTATTTATGCACTTGTTTGCGCTTTCATTTAAATTGATTGTGATTGATAGGAATAGTCGTCCAATCTGCATGAAACCCTGAATCAAACCTACCTCACCCAAACTTGCGCCTGCATGAACTCTTAGTCAGGAAAATCACTCGCGTTAGGTACCGAAAGGGCGTTGGTAATGACACCAGCGTAACCAAGTCCCCGAACCCAAAATCTCTGGTTCCGCAGAACTGATCGATCTCTCCCAATCGGTCAGTAAGGTTTCCGGTCTACCCTCCAAGAAAGACCGGTGGCGACTCCAAATGCATGCACAATTTGCACATGCCACCACGACCACACTAAGGTCGAAAGCGATCGACTCTTATCGTCGAATCCTTTGAAAAATACTCCCGCCGCGATTTGGTATGGGCCTGGGAGGGCCCGCGCCGATCCAAAGCCCCCGATCCACATTTCAGAGTGGGGGCTGCGATCGGTAATCCATTAGCCGCGTCCGATTCCGGACGGGTCGCGACAGCTGGCGACTCCGCTGGGGACTGTGTTCTAGAACCTATGGTTCTAGACCTCAAGTGGACTTAGGCCGTAATTAAAACGCTGAGTGATTTTTCTAACCATGCAGGCACTCTTGAAGGTGAGGTAAGTCCACTCATGTTAGGTGTTATATATTTTTGCAGATTGGAGTGATAGGGGGGGTAGTCTGTGATTAACATTGTCTTATGCAGGTTGGCGTAGGAATGAATGATTGTGTGTATGTTTTATATTGAAGCGGTGATTGTTAAATAAGATGCATGTTTATCGTTTTAGCACGACACCAAAAATACACACAACCACGCCTAAAACCCCGGGCGCCGCCTATAGGAAAACAATAGAAGGGATTGAAAATGGAATCTCCGTGAGGAAAAACACGGGGTAATCCACTTTTCAATTCCGCTCATTTCGAACTATGGATCGAGTCCCAATGCAACGATAGCTGTGCAATGGAATCGGCTCTTTCTAGAACTCGAGGTGGGAACCTTGACCTTAGGTGCCAAATCCTTTGATTTTTAGAAGTTTTATCCTCACTTGTCTCATGTACATGTCTTTAGATGGTTGGTATACCTAAAAAAAAAAAAATTCGGTGATCCTGGAGTCACATCTCGAAGACTGGAACTGGGGCATCTCCAAGTGTTCGGACCACATTCCTTTGATTGATTTGACATTCTTAGTTCTCTTGTATAAGATTAATTTTGCTGAGATCCTCTATATCTCGTCCCTTAGATTGATTGTATTAGGGATCTATTTGTATTGTATACATCTTGATAAGGCTCATTTCTATCGAAAATGGGGGCAAATTCCCCAAAACCGTGGAGCATAGTGGAATTCGTCCCTTCAGTGCAAAATACATTTGGCCGCAGAGCCACTCGTTTGGTGAAAGGACGTATCGTTCCTAATTGATTTTTAATCAGATCTGGGGATAAGTTTTTCTCCATTTTTTTATCTCAGGTGATAAAAGAGACAATGCACCCAAAAGCTCATGCATTCAAATGACAAAACAGACGTCGCCCAGCTGGGGCAAATGAACCGTAGGCGTTGCAAATACCTTCAAGCACGGATGGAGGAATTTGATAGATGTTGTTCATATCAATATACAATATCAAAACGGAGTGCAAATCAAGTGTAAAAGGACCTATCGTTCCAAAATGATTATTTTATTGATATGGGAATAATGCTTCCTTTCTTTTTCCTCTCAGATGATGATCAAGAGCAGATGACGCAGGATGTAACGCTTTCAAATAACAAACAGGGAACATCAAATACCCCAAATGTCGACTGTGATCGAGAGAATCACCAAACCGCCACATGACGAATCCCAAGAATATCGAGTTGTCTTGAGACAGATAAAATTGATCAAGGACTCTGACAATCGAGATGGAAGATCAGAATCTGCAAAAATCAATGGGAGCAGGTTCCCCCCCATTTGCTTTGAGGAGCCAAACCGGGGGCAAACTCTCATGATCCCCCATGAAAGCGCATCAGACCAGGGTCATCGAATCCAGAGATGACAAACAGCAAAACCATGCCTAACTGGGGCAAGTGAATCATTTGTACGCCGGACGTTTCTCCTCTGGCAAAGTCAATGGGCGCAATAACAGAGTCGTCCGCATCAGAATCAAACCCCGAGATACGAATTTGGGTGAACGGTAACCTTGTATCGTTCCAATTTAGTCTTCAAAGACCACATGCCTAACATGGGTTTTTACTCATTTTGCAGGAAGTCGTTGGCGCTGAAAGCCTCAAATGAAAAGAGCTCGCTGACAGGGAGGCGAATAGAATCATTGGCCTTGGAAGTCAGGATTCCAGGAAATGGTCTTTGATTATAAGATCGAGTGGAGGGTAAAAAGTATCGCTTCCACACTTCATGCTTTGACATACATTCCGACAACAATTTCCTTTTTCCTTGAATAAAAGGAACTCTGAAGAGTGGCGTCGGAATGCGTCCAAAAACACAAATGGGTCTCCTCTGGGGCAAATCCTTGAGAATGATTCATCGCCAACCAAAAGGAGGGATCAAGGCCACAAGATAGAGGGCCAGATTCTTCAAGCCGCGCGTTTGTGTTCAAATGGAAACACAAAGCAAGAACAAGGCTGTATCGTTCCAATTTGCCTTGAATTTTGGAATGCAAACTGACACCTAATTCCCGTCTTTGACAGGGGCTCGCCATCAAGGCGAAACAGGTTTTCACATCCCATATATTACCTGTTAGAATACATGACCAAGGGTAAGATGTATCGTTCCAAATTTTCGAAAAATTCTTGAACTTATAATGACATGTTTCTTTTACATTTTCAGGGATCTCCAACCACGGTGGACAGGTAAGTATCCCTTTCCCTAATCCATTGAAGATGTTGAATAAAAACAGAGAAGAAAAGAAAAGCTTTCAGAATCTGATGTCTAGAAAAGACATAGAATTCTAACTTCATTGGCATTCATGTTTTGAAACAGGAGGTTGTCTGAACATGAATTAGAACATGCATGTGCATCATAAAACCCCCTTGGGAGGAAATTTATTGGAGAAAATGACGGAAATTTTTTCGATCAAAAATGGTTCAAAATTTTCAAAAGGATGTTTTCTCAGAAGACGAGAGGCAAAGCCTAACTCCAAACACGTCCAACACACACTTGAGAGATGAGTGGAGTGGGCAGATAGCAAAATCTGGGCCTACGGAAGTAGGGACCATTCGCAGCAATTACATGGATTGGGACGACGGAGGCATTCGTTTCATATCCCAAAACACTACAGGTGACCATTGACAACCCCTTTGAACGGCGATTTTCATTCTCAACCCTGTCAAGAACCACCCCACATCGGGGCAAAATAGAGGTGAGTCCAGCAGCATCAGGAGAAAATGGTTAGAAATTTTCTTGCTCGGACTAACATTAATCTTTGTGTGTTGTTTATATGGTAATCCAAGCGCCATAGGATGATGAGAAGCATTCATTTCTCTATCCCACACACCGAATCCTTCGCATAGCCAAGTTGAGCCTGCAAAATCATTTCATAAACCCGTTGGTGATCATTGCAAATTCCAAGACGAAGGCAGATCACTTCAGAAACGAGGGAGTTCAAGACATAGGGTTTACGAAAAAGCTACTAAGTCGATACTCAAGCGTGCTAAGAGCCAAGTCATATATTTAGCACAATTGCCAAGCATCCCACTTACGACAAGGGATTAAAGAAATCCCAAGCATCAAGAAAAAGCAAAGTGCCTGGTAAAAGCGAGGCCGATGCTCGGATGAACAATTTGATCGATCCCTAAAGAAACCTGGTAGGGAAAAGAAGAGGGAAAAACCCCTAAAGGAGTCAGATAAAAAGGGTCGCTCCTCCAAATGATGTCAAGCGTGGAGGAAAGACGCAGACAGAATTGTCAATCTCTTAATGCAGCCAGAGATTCTCCCTAAAGGATTTGTGCACACCTAAAAAGCGGTTGCACACCTCAAAAAAATTGAAGATGCAGAATGGAAAAGACAGGTGACAAGTTTGCAATGATCACCAACGTCAATCCCCTCATGAATTCTGGGCCAAAAACAAGCCTTTTTCGGTCCCCAATCCAACCAACATCATAACCCTGAAACAGTCTTCTCTGACTAAGACATTTGGGTTAACATATAGCTTAGCTCGAAGAAGTACGAGCAAGACTATTTCTTTCTCATTTTGCAGGGTTCTTGACTTGTAAACCCGGAGCAGATGGTGAAAACCTTCATTCAATGGCCTCGACTCCAAGCGGGTCCCCCTTGAAAACCAATATCCAAGCCCAACATTACGGTCCCATGGAAGACCTCCCGACCGATCAAAATGTATGCGCTGCGAATGAGCCTAAAACCTAGGCACATGTTAGTAGGGAATTGAATGTGTTCCCTATAAAAAACCACTATCGCAAAACAGGTGAGAAGACCTCCTTGTCGAGAAATATTCCAATTGGCGTTTTGAACAAACTCTTTTTGGAATTGTCAAACTGTTGGTTCAGATTTTCCATGCAAGGGATTTGTGATCACATTTGCATGTTGCAAGAATGCTTTGGATAACCTCCAGCATCAAAATGCATATTTCATGACTAAAACTTAAGTCATAAAATTTTGTCAATTGGACAATTATTGTCTTCCCAAAGATTATTAACATTTTCTTGGTGAAGAAAAATATTTCAGGTTTGAACTTTCTGCAGGATACCTGGAGAACCCAGCTCCCAGAATGTCGCCTCAACAGAATCAAATGAAGCTTTGTCAAGATAAAATCTTTCTCTGCTTCAGAACTGAATTCCCGACAAATTTCGGGATCTTTCAAAAGAAAGAGTGAGGATAGAACCTTTTTCAAAAAAAATCAAGCAGTCCTAGCATGACGTGGAGAACCCTCATCCTAGGACCCCTTTCCAAAAGTTAAACAATCCTAGCATGACGTGGAGAACCCTCGTCCTAGGACCCCTTTTCAAAATTTAGGCAGTCTCATCGGACGAGGAGAACCCTCGTCATGAGACCCCTTTTCAAAAATCAAGCAGTCCTAGCATGACGTGGAGAACCCTCGTCCTAGGACCCCTTTTCAAAATTTAGGCAGTCTCATCGGACGTGGAGAACCCTCGTCATGAGACCCCTTTTCAAAAATCAAGCAGTCCTAGCATGACGTGGAGAACCCTCGTCCTAGGACCCCTTTTCAAAATTTAGGCAGTCTCACCGGACGCGGAGAACCCTCGTCATGAGACCCCTTTTCAAAATTCAGACAGTCTCATCGGACGTGGAGAACCCTCGTCATGAGACCCCTTTTCCAAATTTAGGCAGTCTCATCAGATGTGGAGAACCCTCGTCATGAGACCCCTTTTCAAATCAAACAAAGGTAGAAACCGCCTAAAGGGTCAAAACAAAGGTAGAAACCGCCTAAAGGGTCAAAACAAAGGTAGAAACCGCCTAAAGGGTCAAACAAAAGTAGAAACCGCCTAAAAGGTCAAACAAAGGTAGAAACCGCCTAAAGGGTCAAAACAAAGGTAGAAACCGCCTAAAGAGTCAAAACAAAGGTAGAAACCGCCTAAAGGGTCAAACAAAGGTAGAAACCGCCTAAAGGGTCAAACAAAGGTAGAAACCGCCTAAAGGGTCAAAACAAAGGTAGAAACCGCATAAAGGGTCAAAAATATGGTAGAAACCGCCATAAGGGTCAACTCATTGATAAATACCGCCATAAGCATCGACACAAAGGTCCGATCCACCATACGGATCAAAATCCTTGGCAAATCCCAGGGCGTGGGATGCGCCCTCATCAGGTTCCTACAGTTAGGAATCCCATGATGGTATGACCTACCATACAGGTCAGAGCTTAATCTCCCTAGGATATCTTGAATGATGAGTCCCAAGTATCTTCTTGAAAGTCGTCGCAACCGGCAGCATCCGACAGGTGAGCTTCAGGTAAGTCTCTCTAATCTCGGCCCATGTTCAAGTTGTTGGAGTAAACCGGGGATTAATTTGAGCTTTTATCGAGAGCCTTAAAGATCCGATGTCATAGCATTTCTTTTCTCATTTTCCCAGTTGAGTCGGTTAGGAATCAGGTGCCACCTTGTCTTTGAGAGAGACCTCTAACGAGATTCCTCTCAAAGAGGGGCAGCTGTTGACACCTGATTTTTGACCATTTATTATTGTGATTTTTATTCTTTAAAATTAATTAAAAATATCAAAAAAAAGGTCATAAAATCACAAAATCAACTTTGGGAGCCTTGGCCTAGCCTCGGGGACCAATTTTGAACAAAAAATATTTTTTGGTATTTAATAATATTTTTCGAGTTTATTTAATTATAAAAATACCCAAAAATCAGAAAAATACCATTCGTGGTCAGAAAAATACAAACAAATATTCAATAATTTTGTTTTAATTTCCTCTTCAAGTTTGTCGCCTTAAATTTTGAAAATTCGGCTCGGGTCACTATGTTTCTTCACAAACATAAACCCGAACCGAGCAAACAAATTCCTTTTCGAGTCTTTTAATTTTCAATTCTTACTTTTCATAAGCCATGACATTGAATTCTAAAGTCTAGAAGTGAAATTGGGTCAATTTGCCCTCCAATTTGATCAATTTTAAACAAAAGGGCTTAATTGCATAAAAATCTTTCAATTTAGTCCCCGGTTTCACAATTTTTGAAATTAAATTTCATGCAGGCATACCCATTCAAATTAAACACCCATACCCTATAGTTTTCATCATGCTGAATCCATTGGTAGCCTCAATTGAGACTAATTTGGTCGTTTGGATTGTCAATTAAGCAAAAGTTGATTTCGGATCCTAAAGACAATTTGGGGTTTTCATTAAATTTCAATCAATTGATTCACAAAAATACCCATATTTGATAGAAAACATGCCATGGAATCTGATTATGATATCAATTTTGTGAAACGAGACCGATTTGGCCCTCAATTTGGTTTAATTGATCGAACCGGGCCGGTCGGGTCTGCCCTTACAGACCCAAGGCCGACAGAAACGGGAGGAGCGCATTCAGTGATGGGGGCGGCGTGAATTGTTTAAGAAAAGGAAGAACGAGTGTCGGGGAAAGGAAGAGGAAAGCCATACCTTTTGTTTGCAGGTGGAATCGACAAAAAAAGCCGGTCGGCCACGCACGAAAGGGAGGACTTTCGGCAAAAAAAAGAGAGCCGAGAGAGAGAGGAGGGGGGACCGAGAGAAAAGAGAGCGGAATCCGTGAGCGAGAGGGAGGAAAAAGAGAGTGAAATAGAGAGAGGGAGAAGTCGGGGACTCGATCGAACCGCCGCCACGCCGACGCCCCGCCGTCAGCCCTCGGCGGACACACGGTCAGTATCCCTCCCCTGCTTTTACTCTGTTTTTGCGCCGTCGAACAGGGCATGTCCGTCCGGCTCGATTTCAATCGAGTTGGACCAAAACCAATAGTACCTGATCCTCCTAACGGTGCATATAGAATTACTCAATAGCCATTTCGGCTCGGTATCCCTCGTCGAGCTTCGACGAAATCATTTTAGCAACTTTCTGAGGATGCGCGCAATATGTTCGATGAAATTCCAAAAGTGAACGTATTCGGTTGATCCGAGTTGCGAACCGTGGTCACCTCTTTTTCCTGTTTTCATGCTCCAAATCGCATTAAGAATGTTCACTAATCCTGGCTTTACCTTTTTCTCGTATGGAATCGGTCAAAATGGTCGGACCGAACCTATTCGGCGACCTCGCCGGAGTTTGGAGCCGGGGATCGCCGGCTGAGGATCGTAGGACCTCATGGACCTCAGGTAAGTCTCCTGAGCCATCATACGTGTTAGACATGTATCAAGATCATAGACTAAAGGGCTCATCGCATCAAAATCAATGCTCACCGGAAGTTGGGGATATCGCCGGAAAGAATAAAACTCGAGTTGTGCTCATGTGATTCTGCTGTTATATGCTTATGATATATCGTAGATCTCGTCAAGTAGGTTCGAATGGCGTTGATTCCATGTTATTTGGACGTCGGAGGGCCGAGATATGGCCCTCCGACGAGGCGCCGGCGAGGGAATGCCGGCGCCGGTCGTCTTCTCAGGCAGACCGCTGACCGGTCAACGGTCAGCGGCTGACGTGGCGCGCCACGTAGGCAGCCACGTCAGCCGGGTGGGGGCCGCGTCGGTTAAAATAAAATCCAGATCGGACGGCCGTGGCTTCGCCACGTGTCGCGATCTGGGAATTTTGGAAAATAAAAAAAAATGTTTTCAGATTAATAAATGATTTTCGAAAAATAAAAAAATAAAATCAATCGGACGGTTGCTATTCGGCCAAGTGGCTCTCTGAGGAGCGTCCGATCTTGTCTGAGATCAGACGCACCAGAATAGGCCACGTGGCACAATAAGAGCCGTCCGATCCGGGGATTTTCTGATAAATTAAGAAAATGATAAAAAATCAATAAACCAAAAACGGCGCCGTTTTGGTTGTAAAGGGGGCGGGCCGGGCCTGGGTCGCGGGTCCGGGTCGTGGGCCGGGTCTGACCCGGCCCGGAAAATATTTTTAAATAAATAAAAATCAGAAAATAATAAAAATAAAAAAATAAAAAATTCAAAAAAATCAATAAAAAATAGAAAATCATAAAAAATTCAAAAAAAAATTCAAAAAATTCAGAAAAATTCTAACAAATTCCAGAAAATAGGAAATGGCCACATTCAACTGGCCACGACCTGTTTCGGGTCATTTGACCCCCGATCTTTCCAGAAATGACGGTTCTGCCCTTCCGGCAAACCTTCTTCCAAAACAATTCTAAAAAAATCCAGGAAAATCTCAAAAAATAGGAAATGGCTATAAACAACTGGCCAAGTCTCATCCCAGGTGTTTTGAACCCGACTCTTCTTAAAATGACGATTTCGCCCTTTGGGCGAATCGTCTCCCAAAAATTAAAGAAAAATCAAGAAATTCCAAAAAATTCTCAAAATGGGAAATGACCACAATCAACTGGCCATGGAATATTTTGGGTAATTCGGCATCTCAATCTTCCATAAAATTGACGATTTTGCCCTTCGGGCTAAATCGCCTCCAAGTCTTCCCATTTTACCCCGGTCCGAAATCACACATTTCCTAAGCCTTTATGGCTATGCTGGGAAGCCATTGACTCGAATTGATGTGCATCGCTGAGATTTATTTATGCACTTGTTTGCGCTTTCATTTAAATTGATTGTGATTGATAGGAATAGTCGTCCAATCTGCATGAAACCCTGAATCAAACCTACCTCACCCAAACTTGCGCCTGCATGAACTCTTAGTCAGGAAAATCACTCGCGTTAGGTACCGAAAGGGCGTTGGTAATGACACCAGCGTAACCAAGTCTCCGAACCCAAAATCTCTGGTTCCGCAGAACTGATCGATCTCTCCCAATCGGTCAGTAAGGTTTCCGGTCTACCCTCCAAGAAAGACCGGTGGGCGACTCCAAATGCATGCACAATTTGCACATGCCACCACGACCACACTAAGGTCGAAAGCGATCGACTCTTATCGTCGAATCCTTTGAAAAATACTCCCGCCGCGATTTGGTATGGGCCTGGGAGGGCCCGCGCCGATCCAAAGCCCGCGATCCACATTTCAGAGTGGGGGCCGCGATCGGTAATCCATTAGCCGCGTCCGATTCCGGACGGGTCGCGACACTCGCTTTTCATGCTATTAAGGAATTAAATCCTAGGCACGTGTCAGGGTTATTCGTTAATAAGGGATTAATCATAGGTGTGTGTCCGGTTAATCTAATATTAAGGAAAGATTAGGTTGTTAGAAGCGTTTCAACAATCATAACCAGTCTATTGCAGCATTTGAGATTATTCGTTTGACTCAATAATCAACTTCTGAACTTGAAACATTTGCTAGATATCGCATAATCTGATATTTTTTTTTTCGTTTACTTATTTTGTTTAAGTTTATTCTGCATAAACCTCCATTGTTAATTTTGTTCCTATTGTTTATTTGGTTTTCAAAGAATTAACAATTTGTCAGTCTCTGTGGATTCGATCCTGCTCACAGTAAGTACAATTTATTTGTCATTTTGAGAGTAGGAATTATTTTTGGTGAATTCGACACCACCACAAAAAAAAGAAAAAAAACTTACGAAGAGATTTTTTTTTTTTTTTTGTAAAAAAGGGGTTAACTAAATAAAAAAGGATCACTTTTATAGAGTGGTGGGCCACAAAGAGATATTATGGTCAAAACACACAAAAAAGGGAGTGTCTTAGTGAAAAAGGAATGAAAAAAGCGCCACACTTTTTTTTTGGATAAAATAAAGTTTGGGGCATAATTGATATTAAATCTAAAGCTAGGGTTTTTATTAGGGAACTAAACCTATCAAAATGGGAATTATAGAAAGTAAAAGAAAGTTGCTACCCTGACTTCGTAACAGTACTGTCAGTTATTTCTGACGTCATGATCTCCCAATCAATGAATGTTTATGCAAAACTAGTATATATTTACTGTTGAGATTATACTATCATTGATAGTACTATCAGGAAAATATTTTTCAAAATAAAAAATCAGAAGGCTTTGTATTAAACAGACGATGGCTTGACGGTTCATTGGTAAGAGGATTAATGTTGGGCTACGCCGTAGAGGAGCGGCGGTTCTCATCTTATCTGCGATCCAACAACCCGAAAAAAAAAATGAAATAAAAAAATAGACCTTATCTCGTCTCTTTCATATCTTGAAAACGACCAGAGCATGGAGATTCACGATGGCCAAGGCTGTCGGCTCCTGACAAACGATGGAGACTGGACGAACGAAGTCGACCCACGAAGAATTTTCTCTATCTATCGATCGAGCAAAGTCTAGCTGGACCAACCCACTGTAGAAAGTTAGATAGTATGTGATTGGTGACGAATTGCACTGATGATTTTATCTTTAAAACCAACAGGTTCTAAGTACTGTTGCTCCACCGACGTAAAAACTGTTGGGAGCGCCTAGCGAAATTTCGATACTTTTATCGTATCGTCAAGAAGAAGCTCAAATTCGAGCCCGTCAGTATATACAGTTAGACCCACTTTCACTAAAAAATTTAAGTCAATGAGTTATGGGCCAACTTGGATATATTAATTGCTTCACAACACGTTAATTCTTCAATGTGAAACTTTTCTAGCACAACTCACACGTTCATTCTAACAAAAACGACGGCTACTTATAAGCGTTCGGACGTTCCCGACTTTCGTTCCGTGCCCGAGAAAGATGATGATCTAGCGAAAAAGCTTCTTATCGTCACACAATCCGGCGAGCTTTCGGGATAGGCAACGGTGGAGAAGAAGCTGATGATGCACGCGGTTTGGTACGAGTCCTACGGCGGAGGACCCGCCGGCTTGAAGGTGCGAATGTTCAGGCTCTTTCGATCACCTAGACGCACGAGTATGTTTTGAAGTAACCAAGTTTGCATCGGTAAACGACGCATGTTTACGTGTTCTCCGACAACTTGTGCTGTCAATGGAGCGTTTTCTTGCTTTTGGGATTCTTCTGTTCCAAAATAAGCAGAGGAAGAAGCGGTTCGGTGTTCTCGAATGTTTGTTGTAGGAGTTTTAGTTTTGGTGTAAACAGAGAAGATCTTCGTTATGGAACGTTCTCCTAAAGAAAGAGTGGACGAGCAAAGCGGCTCGTCTGATTTCTTCTCTGCGTAGATATGTGTTGGGTGGTTTGGGATGTGTCGGTTGTGCTTTCGATCCGCATTACATGACCGCCGTTTTACCTGTTCTTTGCGCTTCTTGCAGCATGTGAATATCCCGGTTCCGGAACCTAAAAAGGACGAGGTTTTGCTGAAACTAGGAGCGATTAGTATAAACCCTTTCGATTGGAAAGTGCAGGATGGACAGCTTAGGCCATTTCTTCCTCGCAAGTTCCCTCAGATACCTGGTACTGGACCCTAACTCGAAATTGCATTTTTTTCCCTCCTTCCCCTCTTGTCCAGAAGAAGTGTGACGGTTTTTTACAGTGTATGGATGTCTGGGTGAAGACTTGGGCAGGCAATATAGTCAGTATAGTTGCATAATGACATCATTCATCTGTTGTGCTTAAGAGATGACCATGTCACTTCCACCTTGTAGACTTCAGTTTGTTAACAAGAAGAACCCATTCGTGCAAGACTATTTCACTACTTAAAAGCATTTCATGTCCGTCATCATCTTCTCCCTATCTAACCCTGTGGGTTCGAGCCATTTCAAAGGATGTGTGAAATTGCGATATATTTTGGTTGCTTGGGGGTTCTTCTGCGAGCGCACGGGAATATGCTCGTGTGTTTGGCAAGGTCTTGAGGGCCGGACACCATGTTTCGCAGCGTTAGTGGGAATGATTTGGAGATGAGCATGTTTATTTTGTTAAGCATTATGGTGCTGAATATGATCCGTAACTTGATATCTTTGGTCTCTTTTGCCTTTCATTTTTACAGCCACTGATGTAGCAGGAGAGGTGGTCAAGGTTGGAACAGTAGTCAAGAAATTTAAACCTGGTGACAAAGTCGTAGCCGTCCTCAATCCCTTTGTAATGCTCACCCTTCAAGTTCATGTCCTGCATTTTATCTTTTTGACTGGTGCTTTATGTTGCTCACTTGCTATGGTGTTATATCCTTCCGCGCTTCTTATGCGATGACCTGACAGACAGGAGGCGGATTGGCCGAGTTCGCTGTCGCAAAGGAGAGCCTAACGGTGGCGAGGCCGCCCGAAGTACCAGCCCCGGAAGGGGCAGGGTTACCCGTTTGCGGCCTCACTGCTCTCCAGGCCCTCACCCAAGCTGCCGGGCTAAAGCTCGACGGGACCGGGCCTCGGAAGAATGTCCTGATCACCGCGGCCTCAGGCGCCGTCGGCCATCACGCGGTCCAGCTTGCCAAGCTAGGGAACACGCACGTGACCGCAACCTGCGGGGCCCACAACGCCGACTTCGTCAAGAGCCTTGGAGCCGACGAGGTCCTGGACTACAGGACCCCGGAGGGAGCCGCCTTGAAGAGCCCCTCCGGGAGGAAGTACGACTTCGTGATCCACTGCGCGGGCGCGCTCCCCTGGTCGGTTTTCGAGCCGAACTTGAGCGCCTGCGGTAAGGTGATAGATCTCACGGCCGGCGCCAGGGCCATGATGACTTTCGCCCTCCAGAAGCTCACCTTCTCCAAGAAGCAGCTCGTGCCGATGATGATGTCGTCCAAAGGCGAGAATCTGGAGTTTCTGGTTAAGTTGGTTCAGGAAGGGAAGCTCAAGACCTTCATCGACTCGAAGTATCCTTTGAGCAAAGCTGAAGATGGCTGGGCTAAGTCTATCAGTGGTCGCGCCACTGGCAAGATCATTGTAGAGCCATAACACTATGTACTGCTCTGTTTTTTTTTTTTAAGTTGTAATTTCACTTGAACCTAGAGGTGTCAAATGGGTAGGTCGGGTCGGGTTTGGGTCGGGTCGAATATGGTCCGACCCCATATTGACCCATCTGACCCATATTGACCCATATTTAATGACCCAAACCCGACCCGACCCGCGACTGACCCATACCCGACCCAACCCGTTTTGACCCATATTACCAAAACACAACATTTTTTTTAAAAAATAATATTACTAAAATAGTTCCCGACCTTGGTCCCGACCCCAGCCCCGGTCCCGGTCACGGCCCCGGCACCGGTCACGGCCTCGACCCCGAACACGGCCCCGGGACCCCGCCCCGACACAGGGAATCGGCCCCGGGACCCGGACCAGGCCCCCGCCCCAGCACCGGCCTCGGCCCCGGTCCCAAGACCCGACCCCGGCTCCGGTCCCAGGACTCGGCCCTGGCCCCGGTCCCGGGACTCGGCCCAGAGACCTGGCTATCGGCCCCGGACCCGGGACCCAGTCCACGCCCCCCGCTCCCTGCCCCGGACCCGGACCCGGCCCCGGCCCCGGCTCCCGGCCCCGGACCCGAGACCCGGGACCCCTCCCATGCTCCCTACCCCGGCCTCGGGACCCGGACTCGGCCACGGCACCGGGACCCGGCCCCGGACCCGGTCTCGGGAACCAGCCCCGAGACCCAGACCCGGACCGGACTCGGGACCCGAGACCCGACCCCGGGACCCGAGACCCGGCCCCGGCCCCCGACGCGGCCCCCGGCCCCGGGACTCGGCCCCGACCCCGGACCCTGGCCCGGCCTCAGGACCAGGACCCGGTCCCGGGACTCGGCCCCCCGGCCCAGGACCCGGACCCGACCCCGGGACCCGGACCCGGACCCGGACCCGGACCCGGACTCGGCCCCCGGCCCCAGGACCCGACCCCAGCCCCGGGACCCGACCCCCGGGACCCGGCCCCCGGCCCCGGACCCGGGACCCGGCCCCCCGACCCGATCCCGGGACCCGGCCCCGGCCCCGGACCCGGGACCCGGCCCCCCGACCCGATCCCGGGACCCGGCCCCTGGACCAGGGACCCGGCCCCTGGACCAGGGACCCAGCCCCGGACCCGGCCCTGGGATCCGACCCCCGGCCCCGGACCCGATCCCGGGACCCGGCCCCGGCCCCTCGACCCGGGATCCGGCCCCGGCCCCGGACCCGGCCTCCGGCCCCGGACCCGGGAGCCAGCCCCAGACCCGATCCCGGGACCCGGCCCCCCGGCCCCCGGCCCCCGGCCTCGAGACCCGGACCCGGTCCCTGGACTCGGCCCCTGGACCCGGCCCCGGACCCGGCCCGGGACCCGGCTCCGGACCCGGCCCGGGACCAGGCTCCGGCCCCTGGACCCGGTCCCAGACCCGGACCCGGCCCCGGACCCGGACGCGGCCCCCGGCCCGGACTCGGCCCCGGGACCCGACCCCCGGCCCCGGGACCCCGACCCGGCGCCCCGGACCCGGACCCCGGCCCCGGACCCGGCCCCCGGCCCGGACCCCGGCCCCCCGACCCGATCCCAAGACCCGGCCCCCGACCCGATCCCCGGCCCCTGGACTCGGCCCCGGCCCCGGACCCGGCCCGGGACCCGACCCCCGGGACCCGGGACCCTGCCCCCGACCCGACCCCGGACTCCGGCCCGGCCCCGGCCCCAGGCCCCGGACCAGGCCCCGGCCCCGAACCCGGACCCGATCCCGATCCCGGGACCCGGCCTCGGAACCCGGGACCCTGACCCGGCCCCGGCCTTGGGACCCGGCCTCGTCCCCGGACCCGGCCCCGGGACTCTGTCTCGGCCCCGGGACCCGGTCTCGACCCCAGCACCCGGTCCCGGAACCCGACCTCTGGACCAGGCCCCGGGACCGGGTCCCGGTCCCGAGACCATTTGTAACTTGTGGAAGGATGTTATCCTTATGAGTCGAAAGTGGGTCAATATGGGTCGAAAGTGGGTCAATGTGGGTCGAAAATTGATTTAAGTGTGACCCATTGTTAACCCATTTTTAGTGAACCTTTTAAAAGTTAATGACCCATATTTGACCCATATTTGTAAAATATGGGTCAAATATGGGTTTGTGACCCATATTGACACCTCTACTTGAACCGTGCGATTTACGTTATTACCGTGGCCTCGTTTGTTCACTATTGCCGGTCTCAAAACTGGAGAATTTTTTTTTAAAAAAACCATAAATCTATTGTAATTGTGTCAATTCGATCCTAAATTTTTTTTAGTGCTAATTCAATCTATCTGGCGACCTAAGATTTTAATAATGTTTTTGAACTGTTTTCTAATTTCTTTTCTTTTCTTCCTCTTCCCCTTCCCCTTCCCCGCTCTACCTCCAACAGGTCGCTGGATCTCGATAACGGGCCAAAGGACGATTAGCGAGGCTCTCATCGGCCTCGCCATAACCAGGCGAGGAAGATCAAGCCTCTCCTCACCTTGTCACGGCAAGGTCCAACCTCGCTCGACCACGGCAAGGCTGGCAAGAGCCTTGTCGTATCTCGGCGATCGGCCAAACATAGAACAAGGAAGGGGAAGGAGAGGAGAAAAAAATTAAAAAAAAAATTCAAAAAAAAAATGAAACATTAGATAACTGCTCGGTGTCCACATTAGCATTGGCCGGCCAAAATTCGTCGGATGGACTGAATTGACACAATTACAAAATGTTTGGACTGAATCGACAAAAAGAGAAAGAGTGTAAGATAGAATTGACATTATTGTAACGAGTTTAGGACTTTTTTGGTAATATTCCCGTCTCAAAACCTTATAAGGAAAACTTAGACATATGTTCAGAGTAATTACAATTTCTGTTCCAAACTTATTACACTGATACCACTTCAATTCTATTTTTTTTTTATTTCTTCCGTGTAACCCAAAACTTCTACTCAAAATTCGAGCAACAGTCATGGGGATAAATCATCACACCATCATGTCAGTAAAATTGAAAAGTTTAGGACTGAAACGACATATGTATAATAAGTTTAGGGCCGATTGAAAAACATCTCCGATCTGTGTCGTACGTTTATACGCAAATCTGCTCCTTGATTGAAACCGACTCGGCTGGTATGATGCCAAAAGACGAGCAAATTGTAAGAAAATTCTTGTGTTTTCTATGGTCGAATAATCAAACTCATTGTTCGGATCCAAATCAGGCTTCTTCCCATCGTTGCGACGCGCTTGTTTCCATCCCTACCTTCGCTCTCATCCTTCTCAATGCCTTAGCAGATAAAGAAAGAGAAATCAAATCCCGATTATGCCCTCGCTTCGTGTCCTCCTCCCCCACACACGAAAATTACATAAACCGCACCCCCGCCGAAGCGAGGCTATTCCAGTCATTCGGAGAAAGAGATCCAACGGTTATTTATACGTGGTTCGCCTTCGAACGGACGGTCCCAGTTTCGTTTCGTGCCACAAAAACAGTCTTTCACCTTTCTTCCCACCTCTCAGCTCTCTCCCTCTTTAGATCTTCACGCGATTCTGGGAGCTTCGGGATCGGCGAAATGGCGGAGACGAAGCCGACGATGCACGCGGTACGCTACGAGTCTTACGGCGGAGGACCCGCCGGCTTGAAGGTGCGGATGCTTTCCGGCTCTCCTTCATCTCGTGATTCATCTCTGTAATGCCCAATAACTTTGTGCTATTAATGGGTTGTGGTCATTTTGATGAAAACGTCGAAGCTAGCGTTTCTTGCTTTTTAGATTCTGCTGCTCGAAAAGAAACCGAGGAAGATGCTGTTCAGTGTTCTCGTATGCTGTTCAGTGTTCAGTCTTCTCCTATGTTGAAGATGCTGTTCTGTCACATTATTTAATTAAGCCGACGACTTTTTTTCGAGTAAACCGCTTATCCTGCTACAGGTTTTGATTTTTAAATGAATATGTGAGGATTCAATTGACCGACGCACCTTCAGGGACATATTTTTGGAAACAGAAGATCTTTGTTGTAGAACAATCTCCTAATGTAAGAGCGAATGAAGTGGCTGGCACCTATTAAGCCCAAGCTTATAGTCCTCTTGTCCGGTTTATCCATTTTCCGTGTTGAGCTTCTGATGACAAACGTTTTCATCTTCTTTCAGTCCTTTTTCCGCCAAGCATTTTCTCTTCTCACTTCTTTGTCCTGGGTAACTGGACCCAGTCGCGACTTTTGCCTGTTGGTGTCGAGAAAAATCGATGATGAAGCAAACAGGACTTGTCTTTTACAGGAATATCTATCTATTTATGTGTAGGCTAACTGTGAATTTGATCTGCTCCTATGCAAATAGAAGGCGGACAGAACCTGGGAGTAGACGTATACTCATGCTTATATATGTTAGATCTACTATTGTGAGCTAATGTAAAATAACTTGCTCTTATTTTTTTTTGTCACAATACATGTTGGCTGGAATGTTTCTCCATTGACTGCATAAGGTCAGGAATTTGGACATCATGAAACAGTCAAAAAATTGCTCTTTTTCAAGTTATTTGATCTATTTTTTTTCCTCTGTTCTTTCATGAGCTGACAGATATTAAACACATAATCTGATTGATGTTATAAATGTTTCCTCTGTTCTTCTTTGTCTAGATACGTGCGAAGTGATTTGGGTTGTCAAGATATCTGTGTCATATGCGCTTTTGAGTTGGATTACATATTATGTTACCTGTTCCTGTGCTTCTTGCAGCATGTTGATATACCTGTTCCTGCACCTAAAAATGGTGAGGTTTTGCTGAAACTAGAAGCGATCACTATAAACCCTGTCGATTGGAAAACGCAGAAAGGAATGCTGAGACCAGTTCTTCCTCCCAGGTTCCCTCACATACCTGGTATTGTGTTGAAACCAAAAATTGCTATTTTTCTTACCTTGTTGAGAAGAAGCGTGATGGTTTCCCAAATGTATGGATCCTTTGGGGAAGAGTCATTTCTTAAAGATAGTTCATATTTGCTTGGGTAGGCAATATAATCTGTGGCTGCATTATCTCCTCACTCATCTGTTTTTTCTTTTTGAACTTCAGAATATTTACTATTGTCCGCTTTGTCACGGATTTGGTGAACCCACCCATTGTGCTTATGAGATGACTATGTTATTTTCCTGATAAGTAGATTACAGTATATTAACAAGAACTAATTCCTGCGGACAAATTTACTACTTAAAGTATTGACGTTTGTCATTGTTTTTCCCAATCTAAACTGTGGCTGTGAGCCATTTTCAAATGATTTATTGTTTGGTTGCTTCTGGAATGTGCCTGCACACAGGAATGCTTATGTTTGTGTGTGTGAGAGAGCATGTACTGGGGTCGTGTTGGGAATGCTGGTAACTAGATTATCTGGGATGGTTTTGAGGGTAGGACGTCATTTTGTGTGGTTGTAGTGTCAGTGATTTGGAGGTAGGTATGTTTCTTTTGCCTTGTAGTATGCTCACTCTCCGAGCTTCATCAATGGGCTGGTTATTTTGTGAAGCATATGTGCTGAATATAAGTGTAACTTAGTATGTTTTGTCTCTTTGCCTTCATTGTACAGCCACCGATGTAGGAGGAGAGGTTGTTAAGGTTGGACCAGCAGTCAAGAAATTTAAACCTGGCGACAAAGTCGTAGCCATCCTCAATCACTTTGTAATGTTCACCCATCATGTTTTGCATTTTATCCTTTGGTGAGATTGTATTTTGCAATGGTGGTGGATCGCAAACCGGATTTAAAATAATTTTTTCACAAATTGTGAGAGCTTTTGGAATTATTGATTGCTCTCTTGGTCAGTTTATGAACTCCTATTTGCTAGTTGAGGCCGTCTGATGTTAATAGCTTTTTGTGCTCTTACATGATAACCTGCCAGAAAGGAGGAGGATTTGCCGAGTTCGCCGTTGCAAGTGAGAGCCTAACGGTGGCAAGGCCACCTGAAGTATCCGGACCAGAAGGGGCAGGTTTACCAGTAGCTGGCCTCACTGCTCTCCAGGCCCTCACGCAAGCTGCTGGGGTAAAGCTCGACGGGAGTGGGCCACTGAAGAATATCCTGATTACCGCTGCCTCAGGCGGCGTTGGCCACTATGCGGTTCAACTTGCGAAGCTAGGAAATACACATGTGACTGCAACTTGTGGCACTCGCAACATCAACTTGGTCAAGAGCCTCGGCGCTGACGAGGTCCTCGACTATAAGACCCCGGAGGGAGCTGCCTTGAAGAGCCCATCCGGCAAGAAGTATGACTTTGTGGTCCACTGCGCAAACAATTTCCCTTGGTCAGTTTTTGAGCCGAACTTGAGCGAGTGTGGCAAGGTGATAGATATCACCCCGACTGCCAGCGCAATGCTGACCTTTGCTCTCAAGAAGCTCACCTTCTCCAAGAAGCAGCTCGTCCCATTGCTTTTAACAGCCAAGGGCGAGAATCTGGAATTTCTGGTTAAGTTGGTTAAGGAAGGGAAGCTCAAGACCATCATCGACTCGAAGTATCCGCTGAGCAAAGCTGAGGATGCTTGGGCGAAGTCTATAAGTGGTCACGCCACTGGTAAGATTATTGTAGAGCCATAGGACTAATTGCTGGTGCTTTTTATATGATAATTGACTTTCTGCTTGCTGTGAATGCTATTGAACTTTTGGAAAGTGTAATATAATTTGAACAGAGAAATATTACATTAAAAGATGTTGCTGTGGCCTACCTAAGCTCAGCTTTATACAGTTCAATACATTGTCCGCGCGCTTTTCTCGTGCTTGCGGGGTCTCGGATATATATGTCTGATCATGGACAAATCTCGAACATCATTCTGAATCTCATGCCAAGAGAAACTTGAGTATAAAATGCTTTATTGTACTTAGCCAAGGGGATCGCAAATAGATGCTCAAAACAAGAAACTCCTTCACTTGTTGGCATCATCATCAGCATCTAGCACGACTGCCTTCACAGCCAATCCAATGATCTAAACACTGTAAATACCTCCATGGGGGAGTCATGAAAGTACCACTCTTAATAACACATCAGTATATGCTCCTACCCAGATGAAACCCAAAACTCGAGGATTCTTAAAGACCAAAAGTTCTGGTGATCGTTGTAATTGAACTAATCATATCAGACGACCAATAAGCCACCTCAACTAACAACACAACCCTCTACTTCAAGCTATAACTATTTAACTCATCATCAGCAAGATAAAACGCAATTCAAACCAAAAGCAACAAAACCAACGAATAGGGAGACACAAAAACAAGAAACCACCGTAGGAGCAATAACAGTGGCAGCCTATGTTACACGGACACAGGATACGACTCGTGACACGACACGATACGTCGACACGGTAATTCTCAAAAAATAAAGAATTCCGACACGCTGGGACACGGTTGTATATTATATATATATTTTTATATATACATGATAAATTAATATTTTTATGATTTCAATAATGATATCATGATACTGAAATTATTATTATTCTACTCCTTTTTCACAAAATATATCCTGTGACGACAGGGCAAGATGGTTGGCGGATCAAGGGACGTTGAGCGTGATTCTGAGCTCACGAGAGGCAAGAAGCAGTAGATGACAACAATGCTGGTGGTAGACAGCCTTAAAGCTTGAAATTTAATTTTCAGCGAGGGATGTTTTATTTTAATAGTTTCTCTTTATGAAGGGCACGGTGGGCCCCGCCACCTTCAAAATAACCTCATCCCCTCCGGTCATGCCAGAAAAAAGTAGAGAGACACAGCCAACCCCGTCTCTCTCATCTCTTCTTCTTCGCAAACCCCCTGTGGTCGTCCGCCTTAGGGTTTTCGGCTCCTGCATCTCGCTCTCTTCTCTCCGTCGCCGACTCCCTCCGGCGCTGCCTAGATCGGATCTTGGTGTTCCCGGTGTCTCCAACGTGCGCGTTCTCTGATTTCTGGCTCGTCGCGGGGACTAGCCGTACAACTCTTTGCAAGCTCGGTTTCGCCGTCCTCGCAGATTTGTTTTGTTTCAGCTCCTTCTTTTTTTTCCCTCCTTCCCTTTCTGGGTCGTTGAGCTGATCCTGCTGTCTGTGTTAGAAATCTGGAGACTCGATTGCTTTCGCCTTCTATTTCTCCTTTGCAGGTCTATTTCAACGCCGGACACGCGAGTCCCTCGCGTGTCCGTATAGTTGACCGCGAGTCCGGTAATCGGACAGGCGTTGACCGCGAGTCCGAGAAGAGTCCGTCCGAGTCCGGCCGTGTCGAACGCGTGTCCGAGTCCGACACGTGTCCGACACGGAAAAATTCCGAAACTGCGAGTCCGTGTAACATAGGTGGCAGCTCTCACAACGAGCCCCTTGAAGGAGCTCTGCGTCAAAGACCCGGCTTTGAAAGGATCCACGGAAGCAAACTTCACCGTGAACGGCTTGAGGCCTTCGAAAGACGGAATCAGTCTAACCGCAAATGTGGGCGCCGTGAGCCGACCGCTCGCCATTTCTCTGCTAATCCCAAGGATCCACAAGAAGTCAGTCGCTTTTCAAAATTAATCAAAGAGAGCTCATCCAAAGCTCGCAAGAGGGAGGAAAAAGATTGCAACTTTGCGATTCAAGTACCTTGTAAGAATGAGGATTGGGGTGGGACTCTGAAGATAAGAAGACGGGGGACGCGCCCCAATATCTTCTAGAATTTTCCCCAGCGTTTTAGTGAGTGAACGCGCCTCGATATCTTCTTGCGTCAGGATCTCCCACTTCCTCCAATGACCACCACCACCATCCAGAACAGGCTTTGAGCGGAATGATCTTGTCGGCCCATGCACTTCACCTCACCTTCGTCGGCCCGTCGGTCGTTGAGCGTTCGACGAACAAGAGCCCCCTCTTCGGGTGGTGAGTCAGATTTGGGAGGGACAGAGAGCATGGAGTCGTCACTGAGGGCACGGAGAGGGGAGAGAATAGAGTAGGGTTCCTCGATCGCAAGTCGGGAGGGATGGAGAGAGCAGATAGCCGAATCCGGGGGTGAGGGAGGGCGGAACGCGAAGAGTGAAGAGAGAGGGGAGAGAGCGCGTCACGGAACAGTGAAACAGGAAGATTTGAGGCGACGGCCTGATGCGAGGGAGCCCGACGGAGCTTCGGCAAAGAATCGAAGAGAGGCCGACGGCCGACGATTTAGGAGGCGACTCTAGAGCGTGAGGGAGCAGAGGAGGAGAGAACGTTGTCTGTCTGTCCGAGGGGAATCCAGGCGGGCGGAGAGAGAGAGAGAGAGAGAGAGAAAAAGGAGGTTTGAAAAATGATATTTTTTAAGTAATTGGCGCCCAAATTTGGGCTTCTCCTCTTCTCGATGACGTGGCTTAATATCAGCCGTCCGATGGGAACGGACGGCTGGGATTAAAACCTAGTCACCCCTGCCAAGATCCCACCTTGGCAGGGGATCCAAATCTCCCTCGGATACGCGTCCGGATCGCCTGTCAAGGTCCCCCCGTCAATCGTGGCCGTCTGTTCAATCACGGACGACCACGATTTGAAGTTGAAAATGCAAAAATAAAATAAAATAAACGGTGCATGAACAGTGCAACTGTAATTTGATGTGATCGTGGCCGTCCGTGATTGAATAGACGGTGTTAGCACCTAAATTTTGATTTTTAGGAAATTCATTTATTTCACAAAATGAGAGTTAATCCTAATTCTCGCAAAAAGAAATTTTCATGCATTGCATATTTATTTTTTTGTCATGCATCGGCAGTCAGTCGAAGTGAATCAATTGAGCTTAATTTAATAGGCAGCGGAACCGAAATCGATTTGGACTTTTCGATTATCAGAGGGGATGGCAGCTGTTGACACCTAAATATTAAACTACCATTTTTAGTCATTTAATTTTTCATAAAAATCAGGAATTGATTTTAGTTCCTACAAAAAATAATTAAATCATTTTTTTTCATGTTTATTTTTACATTACATTACATTCACATTTAATCGGATCGGCGACGAGTGTTCTGAATTTGGTCGAAATAACCTGCAGTGAAAGAAGGTTTGTCTCAAACCCATTATCCTTTAATTGACCAAAATTTGAAAAAAATAACTTTATTTTAAGCCTTGGTCAGATGGCGAAGAGAACATTTTTGCACTGGCTCATACTTGGCCTTCGTTTGTTCATGAAGAAGTCCACACGTGTATTAAAAAAAAAAAAAAGAGAGGAAGGAAAATATGCTCAGCTATATGAAAAAGGAAAAAGAAAAAAAAAAGAAACGGGGGGGAGGAGAATTCAAGGGGCCATGGTGCTCATGGGATATTGGAGAGAGGTTTTAGGTGTTCAGAAAAGGGGGAGTTTCGGGGTGGTTGTGCTCAAAAAAGTTGTGATGCCTAGACTACTCAAGCACGCTCGCGACACTGGTAAGCTCCCAGATTTGCAATCCTGAGCCAAGCTAGCAAGCTCCGAGGGTCTCCACGGCTATTGACTGTACAAGCCCCAGATTGGTCCGATCCAATCCTGATGATTGTCCGCTTGCATCCGCAACTGCTTGGTTCGGCGTCAACGATCCCTAAATGACCCATAGGGCCCGGCTTGTTACATCTTTTCAGGCTTTACTGAGATACCATAATCTTTTCCCCACGCTCTAACAACTTCATCGTTATTGTGTTCTTTCATAGAAGTTACAGCCGAGATCCGGTTTCAATTCTATTAGTAGCAATAACAATTGTCTTGCAGGTTTTCTTTGACGTTTTCAGGTGCACGAGTTCATAGCTGTCCTTCTCTAAAGCAGATTCCTCCCTCTCTTAATCAGTATTGCTGCAATCTCAAGTCTGTGAAGCTTCTCCTGTGCAAATCGCATCGTGACCTCTCCGAACAGCCACCGTCAAGCAGACCCTCGCTGAACACCGTCATGTCCTCTCCGAACATGCACTCAATGAAAAGACTCTAGATCCCAGATCTTCACCGAATTGGAAGAATACAAATCCAGTCGAGATGCCCCCCCCCCCCCCCCCCCCCCCCCCCCCCCAAATTTAACCTTGAAGGAGACACGTAGCAAGGGTAGAAGACGACAGCCGAATGAATCAAACAGGAAGTCTCAATTGAGTTTATATTTTCCACTGCGGGCTAATTCTCATAAACTCGCTATTGACCCAATTGCTATTGCCATTCAGCTTTGAAATTGTTGCAAGTTTCATCGAGTTGCAGCTTAAATTAATAAGTCATCCCGCGGTAAAAAAAAAAAAATTTGCCGCAAGGTTTCTCCAGCTGTTGCTCATCGTGGTCCCCAGTGAACCCCAACAAATCTCTGGTTCTTTGTAGCTTTGTCCGTGACATCGAACCTGCAACGAAGTACCGTTAATGAGCATCAAAATCGTACATCCCCGTCGTTCTCCGAAGTGAATCGTAAACTGTTGCGCTCGTTCACAGAGCCAATCGACAGGGTATTCTCAATTCTTCTACGCAGGAGACATGAGTGATATGTGATCAAATATGGAGGCGAGGACAAAGAAGACAAAATCCAGGATATGGATGAATGATGACTAATGTGGGAAACATCGGTCTTTACCAGACCCCTCGTTTTGACCACAGAAGCTGAGCTGGCCTCATCATGATTTATTGACATCAAACCGACTCATTCAAGGAGCCGACATCAAAACTTGCATAAAAAGGGCAAAGAAAGGGAAGGCTTATTAATTTAACATAATTTGCATTTTTTTTTGTTCGGCAAGTTCTACCCGTGTCGTCTTATTTTGCAGGTTCCCACACACACGAGGAGTATCGATCCAGACGAGCTTTGACGATCCGTTGTCTCCGGCGTCACCCCCGCAATTTCCATCAAACTTGACAAGCTCGCGGCTTGGATGATATGATCTTTGTCTATTTTGTATTATGCTGTAATTATCATGTATCTTCTATGTTTTGTAATATTTCATGCATCGTATAGTTAATTTGCATTGCATTTTATAAAAAGAAAATCCTAAAAAAAAACCTAAAAAAAATTCAAAAGATTGCACCTTTGCAATTTTCATCAAAATTGCCAAATCCAGATGATTTTCATGAAATAGGTACCGAAATGGCATTAATAGAAATATTAATGTAACCAAGTCCCCGAACTTAAAATCTCTGGTTCGCAGAAATAAAATAGTTTCTCTCGCTATTTTATTTAGGTTTCTAATCAACCTACCAAGAAATGATTAGTAGCGACTCCAAAAGTTAAAATCTTTTTCAGATAATCATTTGTACCATAAGTCACGATTTGGTAGAACTTGGGAGAGTTCGAGCTAGGTTAGTTAATTTAATTAATTAATCTAGTAATCCATTAACCTAAGATTGGAAAGCTCGATTTTTAGGTCGCGACAGACGGCCACAATTTGACCTTGACACCCTGATAGATACCTGGTACTGGACCCAAACCCGAAATTGCATTTTTTTTCCCTCATTCCCCTCTTGTCGAGAAGAAGTGTGACGGTTTTTTTACAATGTATGGATGTCTGGGTGAAGACTTGGGCAGGCAATGTAGTCAGTATATAATGACATCATTCATCTGTTGTGCTTAAGAGGTGACCATGTCACTTCCACCTTGTAGACTTCAGTTTGTTAACAAGAACCCATTCGTGCAAGACTATTTCACTACTTTAAAAGCATTTCATGTCCGTCATCGTCTTCTCCCTATCTAACCCTGTGGGTTCGAGCCATTTCAAAGGATGTGTGAAATTGCGATATATTTTGGTTGCTTGGGGGTTCTTCTGCGAGCGCACGGGAATATGCTCGTGTGTTTGGCAAGGTCTTGAGGGCCGGACACCATGTTTCGCAGCGTTAGTGGGAATGATTTGGAGATGAGCATGTTTATTTTGTTAAGCATTATGGTGCTGAATATGATCCGTAACTTGATATCTTTGGTCTCTTTTGCCTTTCATTTTTACAGCCACTGATGTAGCAGGAGAGGTGGTCGAGGTTGGAACAGTAGTCAAGAAATTTAAACCTGGTGACAAAGTCGTAGCCGTCCTCAATCCCTTTGTAATGCTCACCCTTCAAGTTCATGTCCTGCATTTTATCTTTTTGACTGGTGCTTTATGTTGCTCACTTGCTATGGTGTTATATCCTTCCGCGCTTCTTATGCGATGACCTGACAGACAGGAGGCGGATTGGCCGAGTTCGCTGTCGCAAAGGAGAGCCTAACGGTGGCGAGGCCGCCCGAAGTACCAGCCCCGGAAGGGGCAGGGTTACCCGTTTGCGGCCTCACTGCTCTCCAGGCCCTCACCCAAGCTGCCGGGCTAAAGCTCGACGGGACCGGGCCTCGGAAGAACGTCCTGATCACCGCGGCCTCAGGCGGCGTCGGCCATCACACGGTCCAGCTTGCCAAGCTAGGGAACACGCACGTGACTGCGACATGCGGGGCCTGCAACGCCGACTTCGTCAAGAGCCTCGGAGCCGACGAGGTCCTGGACTACAGGACCCCGGAGGGAGCCGCCATGAAGAGCCCCTCCGGGAGGAAGTACGACTTCGTGATCCACTGCGTGGGCGCGCTCCCCTGGTTGGTTTTCGAGCCGAACTTGAGCGCCTGCGGTAAGGTGATAGATCTCACGGCCGACACCAGGGCCATGATGACTTTCGCCCTCCAGAAGCTCACCTTCTCCAAGAAGCAGCTCGTGCCGATGATGATGTCGTCCAAAGGCGAGAATCTGGAGTTTCTGGTTAAAAGTTGGTTCAGGAAGGGAAGCTCAAGACCTTCTATTGGATAATACAGTGGGGCCTACGGGAGTTGCGGTGTGCGCCCATGCGGGCAACCACACCCCCCTTGGCAGTTATCCAAATTAAACGTGAAGGATCACGTTGGTTGAGAAGACATAAAAACGTCGTCTTCTTCGTCAGTTTTTCTACGACACTTTCTGTACTTCCAAAAAGAAAAACCGATACAAAGAACGCTCCTCCCTACTGATCGCTCGTTGATTTGGTGTTGACGCAAGAGGAACTCCAAGAACGCAAAGGGCACTTAATCTGTGACAATTAAGGTATGTCCTCGTGATATACTTTTGATGATCAATGATTCAAGTGATTCAATTGGGCATACTTCCGCAGTTTATAGATTGAATGTAGATTAGGGTTTAGTACCCAACATTGGTATCAGAGCCAGCTTGCTTGTTTCCTGATTGATTTCGTGTTAATTGTGAACAATTTAGCCCTAATTGCGTGTACTGTTCATGCGTGATATTCTGAATTTGATTTATCAAAAATGTGTTTTGAACATACCATTAGAACGGGCTCGTCAAGACGATGAATTTGAGTGGTTGATGGCCCCGAGGAGACGCCGGGAACCGCCGCACGCGCTACACGCGCCGCGGCGGGGCGAAGTCCCTCAAGGCCGAATCTGTTCATCACTTTTTGGCAATTTTTTGTTTGTCAAAATTGAAGTGTGAATATACCATCGTGTTCGTCTCGAAGAGACGAGAATTTTGATGGGTGGATGGCCACCGGAGGAGGCCGGACGGCCGCTCACGCGCCGACATGCGCCCGGGGGGCGAAACCGTCGCCCCCCACGCGCCACGTGCCGGGCACGTGACGTACGCGTGGGCCGCGCCACGTGCAACGCACGTGGTGCTTGGCCCGGGCGCATTTTGGGCTTGGGCCGACCAGTACAAAAAAAAATTCTTGTACGGGCCTGGGCCTGGCCCGTTTAATAATCAAGCCTGAACCGGATTAGTTTCGGATTTGACCCGACCCGGTTTTACCCGATCCATTGACCGTTGACCATTGACCGAGAGTTGACCGTTGACCGAGATTTGACCGTTGACCCCCCCCCCCCCCAAAAAAAAAGATCTTTCAATCTTGGGGTTTGTATAATGTCTTGTATTTGTTTGTCCTTATTTACGATATATTCATAAATTTTACATAATTGATGGATTTTAGTAATTCACTTTGTATTGCATTTGTTGCAGGAACAATGCCGTCAAGAAAAATACATCGGGACAAATGGAAAGTGCTAGAAGACAAGAAACCTCCAAAACTAATAAGACAGAGTGAGATACAAGCTCTTAATGAAAAGATTGAAATATTGAACAATTAATGGGATAATGTATGTGACATTATAACCCATGTAACAAAGGTCAACAATATGATCCAAGAGATCATTTGGGGTGGACGTATAGTGGAAGATCGAGAAGCGTTTAACGCACTTAAAAATTCAATGCCTGAGGATTGGCATGATCAGCTCGACCGCACTTGGGATGAACAATGGTCATATAAGACGTTTGTACTGCACTTTTACAAAAAGTTGTAAGAGTCGGGGCAGCAAAGACGTCGTCACTTGGGATGAATGGATCGCACAAGCATAGTGTACCCTGGCTAAAGACCAAGGGTCCTCAGAGGATTTTTGCTAAGGCAGCGATATGGGCTCCTGATTTTGTCAAAAATTCCCCTAGAGAACTTGCGGATTCCCTACCTTATATAAGGGATATTACCTGGATCAATCGTCAAACCTCAGAAAGGGTTACAACGCTTGATTATCTTTAGATTTTTTTTTTTAAATTCTAAGTATGCATAGGCAACTTTTAGGAATATGTTGTTATTGAATTCATGATTATCTGTTGTTGATAATGTGAGATATATGTTATTGTATATATATAATTAAATGGGAGTGTTCATAAGTTTTAGTAACTATTTGATGAACACGTTTGAATGATTGTATTGATATATGTTTTAGATTAGAATATCTAGATGATGATGGGGAACTTAGTGAACCTTTGATTTTAGAATCTTTTCTGAAATAATATATCAATATAATCTAAATGCATAAATAGAGTTGCATTTGTTGCATACAAATAGACTTAAAATTCGTGCAAATGTCTAATATTCAGATACCATGGCAACGGCTTCAAAGAACATTGTTGCTGAACTCAACAAGGGTGAGAAATTGAATGGAGAGAATTATGAAATCTATAGTATGAAAATCCAGTATGTGCTAGAGGAACTTGAGGCATTGGAAGCTCTTAACCTGATCATGGCTGAACCAGAGGATGGTAACACTGCACAGCATAGAAGGGACAAGGAAGCCTTCACTGCCTGGAAGAAAAAGAACTCAACTGCTCGCATTACGTTGTTGAGCAGTATGGATAATGACATTATGCGAGAGTTCAAGCAACACGAGAATGCTAAAGACATGTGGGACGCCTTGAAGGCTCGATTTGGACAAACTTCTGTCACTAAGCTGAGGAAGCTTACAATCAGGTTCGATACATATAAGATGCCACATGGGCAGAATATGAAACAACATCTGAGGAAGATGTCGAACATGATTAGCGAGCTGAAGGATGCCGGTCACACATTGTCTGATGAACAGCAAGTGCAGGCTGTGATCCGCTCTTTGCCTAACAATTGGAAACACATGAAGGTTAACTTGACCCATAATGTGAATGTCACGACCTTCGAGGATGCTATGCGACATCTTGAGCTGGAAGAGGACCGTCTTTTAGTGGCTAAAATACAAACTGATGTGTATTTTGCTGGTTCTAGCTCACATGGAGCTTCGGGCTCCAAGCGCAAGCACCCTGGTAGTTTCAAAAAGTGGAAAGGCAAAGGAGTGGAACCATCTGGAAAGAAACTGAAGTTTGAAAATCATGGAAAAGGGAAGCGTCCCGCGAAGAAAAATATTTCAAGGATGAAATGTTACAATTGTGGCAAGAAGGGTCACTTCGCTCGCGACTGTGGCGAGCCGAAGAAGGTAAAAACCCTTAACACATTTAAAAATACTTGTTATGTAACAAGTTCTGTATTTTTAACTGAATCTCATCCTTTGTGGACTGTAGACTCAGGTGCCACAGACCATGTAGCCAGAGATAGAAGTGCGTTTGTGGAATTTCGACGAATTCCAAGTGGAGTGAGATGGATCTATGTAGGAAATAATTCCATAGTGGAAGTGAGAGGAATTGGCACTTGCCAACTGATCATGCGTGGTGGACGCACTTTATTCCTACACGATGTCTTGTATGCTCCTGAGATTCGTCGAAATCTTGTCTCTGTGCTGGTTTTAATCAAACTCGATTTTAGTATGAATTTTCATAGCAATGGAGTGGATTTGTTGTTAGATACAACTTATTATGGTTCTGGCTATTTCGTGGATGGTTTTGTTGTATTAGATATTGAACATACCAGTGTTAATGTATGTTATTCCCTATTTGCATCTTCCAATTCTAGTGAAAATGATGTGAATGTTTGGCATGCTAGGCTTAGTCATATTGGCCAACAGAGAATGAATAGATTGGCCAAAGATGGCTTATTAGGCAATATTGAGAAAGTAGAATTGCCTGTATGTGAACATTGCCTAGTTGGGAAAACCACGCGAAAGCCATTTGGAAAGGGCACTAGAGCTGATTTTCCTTTGCAATTAGTCTATACTGACATCTGTGGTCCAATGAATGTGAAAGCAAGGCACGGTGCTGTTTATTTCATCACATTTATTGACGATTATACTCGATATGGATATGTCTATCTGATTTCTCATAAATCTGAAGCATTAAGTTGTTTCAAGAAATTTATGACCTTAGTGGAAAATCAGTTAGATAAGAATATAAAAGCTTTAAGATCCGATCGAGATCGGGAGTATTTATCTGATCAGTTTAGATACTTATGTGATGAAAAGGGAATAGATAGACAGTTATCCATTCCATACACTGCTCAACAAAATGGAGTAGCTGAAAGGAGAAATAGAACCTTACTAGAAATGGTTAGGTCCATGATGGCGCAAGCTAATTTACCAATCACTTTTTGGGGTGATACTTTATTAACTGCTGCTTATGTGTTTAACCGAGTGCCTTCTAAATCGGTCTCTTCAACCCCATATGAGTTATGGACAAGTCGAAAACCTGATTTGAGCTTTCTTAAACCTTGGGGTTGTGCTGCCTATACTCATGAGTCCTCTCATAAATATGGAAAATTGGGACCAAGAGGTAGAAAGAGTATCTTCATAAGATACTCGGAACACTCTAAAGGATATGTGTTCATAGGTGAACAAGACAGCGGAAGCGTGACTGAATTTGAATCAAGAGATGTCACATTCTTAGAGAATAATTTTCCAAGAAAGGGCGAAATAGGTGAAGATTGTTCCCTATTTGAGATCTTAGATCAGGATAATGGAACTGCAATATATAATGATCCAAGTAGGAGCAATATGCGAAGTGGGGAATTGTTTACGAACCAGTCTCAATTGCAACCACTTGATGAATCGATACCGTTATCTGGTCTAAGTGGGGGCATAATGGAGAATGAAGTACCTTTGGTGGTGCAATCTTCTCCATGGCGAACAAGTCGCAAAAGCATTCCTCGACGACGTTTTGAAATTGAAGGGGAAGCTTTCATGATTACTCCACTAGAAGAAGATGAGCCAAGAAATATTAATGAGGCTTTATCTTGCCTTGATAAAGAAAAATGGATGAAAGCAATGGAGTCAATGAGATCAAACCAAGTTTGGGAACTGGTTGATCTTCCGAAAGGACGAAGAGCCATTGGGAACAAATGGGTTCTCAAAATAAAGCGCAAGGCTGATGGTTCAATTGAAAGGCATAAGGCTTGCCTTGTTGCGAAATGATACAACCAACAGGAAGGAATTGATTATGAGGAAACTTTTTCTCCTGTGGTTCGAATTACTTCCGTTCACCTTATTCTTGCAATAGTGGCTAGTTTGGATCTAGAGTTACATCAAATGGATGTAAAGACTGCTTTCCTCAATGGGGAATTAGAAGAAGAAATTTATATGGAACAACCCGTTGGGTTTGTTAAAGAAGGCCAAGAACAAAAGGTATGTCGACTTCTGAGGTCGATATATGGCCTTAAGCAGTCTTCTAGACAATGGAATATACGCTTTCATAATGCCATAGTGGCATATGATTTTGAGATGATCAATGAAGATAATTGCGTGTATATCAAAAGATTCAAAGGTCACTTTGTGATTTTGTCATTATATGTTGATGACATACTGATTGTTGGAAGCAATATGGAGTTTGTCAAGACAGTCAAATGTTGGCTATCTTCAAATTTTGAAATGAAAGATATGGGCGAGGCTACGTACATTCTCGGAGTTAAGATTTCGAGAGATCGTTCGAAAAGGTTATTGTCTCTTTCGCAAGAGACTTATATTAATAAAGTCCTTGAACGATTTCGTATGCAAGATTGTAAACCCATTGATACTCCTATTGCAAAAGGTGAAGGACTGAGTCAAAGAATGTGTCCTAAGACTCCACAAGAGCAAGAACGTATGAAAAACGTTCCATATGCCAGTGCTATTGGAAGTCTCATGTATGCTATGATGTGTACAAGACCTGATATTTGTTACGCAGTTGGACTGGTCAGTAGATACCAATCCAATCCAGGTCAAGCACATTGGACTGCCGTTAAGAGAATCCTGAGGTATCTGAAAGAAACTGCCGATTACTCACTGAAGTACCAAGGAAGTGATCTGCACCTTGAGGGCTACACCGATGCTGACTGGGGAGGAGATTTGGATGAGAGGAAATACACTTCTGGAAATGTATTCTTACTGAATAATGGTGCCATATCGTGGAGCAGTAAGAAACAGCAGTGTATAGCGTTATCCACCATGGAAGCCGAGTTCGTGGCTTTATCAGCGGCAGCACAAGAAGGTGTTTGGCTTAGAAGATTTCTGGATCATTTGAGTGTTACTAGAGATGCTGTAAACCCAGTGAAGGTTTATTGTGATAGTCAGGCAGCAATAGCTTACACTAAGGATCCTAAGTTCCATGGCAAGACCAAACACATAGACATTAAGTATAACTATGTCAAGAATATGGTGGCACAAAAGGAAGTAAACTTACAGTACATATCTACGCATAAAATGTTAGCAGATCCTATGACGAAGCCAATTCCCAGAGATGCCATTTTTCGTCATGTAA
This sequence comes from Rhodomyrtus psidioides, assembly GCA_021437785.1. NCBI lineage: Eukaryota > Viridiplantae > Streptophyta > Magnoliopsida > Myrtales > Myrtaceae > Rhodomyrtus > Rhodomyrtus psidioides. The sequence continues at coordinate 942,463 of JAILYB010000015.1, read as the reverse complement.
AGACTCTAGGACTGCGTAGAGATTGATGTACTGAATATTTGTATTTTCCCTTAACAATTAATAATTGATGATATTTTTTTTGTCAATATGGAAGTCTATAAGTCTATTTGATATTTATGCATGTTAATGCTTGTTGAAACCTGATTTTTAATCATCCTTTATGTCGATTTTATTTCCAAAATTAATTAAAAATAGCAAAAAAAGTCATAAAATTACAAAATCAACTTTGGAAGCCTTGGCCTAGCCTTGGGAACCAATTTTGAATAAAAATATTTTTCGTAATTTTTAATATTTTTTTGAATTTATTTAAATATAAAAATACCCAAAAAATCAGAAAAATACCATTCATGGTCAAACAAATGCACAAAAATAGTCAATAATTTTATTTTAATTGCCTCTTCAAGTTGGTCTTATTAAATCTCGAAAATGTGACTTGAGTCACTATGTTGCTTCACAAACATACACCCGAGTCGAGCATAAAAATTGCTATTTGAGTCTTTTAATTTTCAATTTCCACTCCCAATAAGCCATGACATTTTGATCTAGAACCTTGAAGTGCTATTGGGTCAATTAGGCCTTCAATTTGATCAATTTTGACAAAAAAAGACTTAATTGCATAAATTTCTTTGCGATTTAATCCCCGATTTCGCGAATTTTAAAATTAAATCCTTCTTATGGACACCCATGAAAATTAAACACCTCTACCCTATATTTTTCATTGTCTCAAACTCATTGGTGGCCTCAATTTGGACTGATTTGATCATTTGAGCCTCCGATTTGGCGAAAATCATTTTCGGATCCTAGGCACAATTTGGGATTTTCATTAAATTCCAACTCGATTGCTCACAAAAATACTCATTTTAGATGGAAAACATGCCGAGAAGTCCGATTTTAGCATCAATTTCATGAAAAATAATCAATTTAGGGCTCAATTGCACTAAAATTAAGAATCGGTTTGACCGGTTCGGACCCGACCCGACCCGACCGAACCGGGTCTGCAAAGGGGACATTCCCTGCTCTTCTCTCTCACGTACATGGGTACAGGAACAACAAAGAACAGAGGGCAAAGGGGGCATGGGCGCGACAAAAACTGAGGGAGCAGGCCACTTTTGTAGAGAGAGGTGGGAATGGCGTGAAGGTCCCTGGGAATCTACAGAGACGGGAAGAGAAAACGGAGCTCGGCCATTAGAGAAAGAAGAGGGGTTCTGGTTTTCAGAAAAAAAAAAAAAAAAAAAGAGCGAGAGAAAGGATACCGGCGGAGGGAGAAAAACATAGAGAAAGGAGCTCGTGATGGGGATTTTCCGGGGATTGAAAAAAGAGAGCAAACCGAGAGAGAGCACCAGGGAGAGAGGAGCTCGTGAGGGGGATTCTCAGATTCAAAGAAAAAAAAATGGACAGAGGGAGAGTTCTGGGGACTTCCAGTTTAGAGAGGATGAGAGTGAAAGGGAGGCTCGTTCACGGAGGAAGGTTAGCGTGGGATGAGCTTCCTGAGAACGCAAGAATCAAGAGAAATAGAGGGACCAACATAAAGGAAAGTGAAGCGTGAGAGAAAAGGTGAAAAAAAGAGAGATCAATCCTGTTATACGTTGGTTTGAGGCCAAGCGAAGTCAGCGTCACATTGTGTGGTGTCGCTGGGAGGAGTCGAGTCGCGTCGGATCCGAGGAGGATGGTGGCGAGCGTTGAACACCTGTTGAGCCGTCCAGTCGCCTCGCTGCTTTCGTAGCTGCCCGTCGAGCCACCGTCGACCATCCGTGACCCCGGCCCGAGTTTCCCCCTCCGCTGAGCCGAGAACCATCCTAGCTGCCGGCCCTCGACGCCAACTCGAGTCCGACCTGTCATAGGTCCGTCCCAGCCGGTCCGAGACTCCAAGCCCGAGCTACGAACCCGACGATCCTAGATCTGGAGCTCGTGGCGCCCCCTCTTCTCCGCTCAGCCACCCGCGAGTCTTCGCCAGCCGTCGTTCCCCGCCCCCGTCAGATTGAAAGCCAACACGAGTTTTGCCGCGCGATCCCAGTCCATCGCGACTGTTCGCGCCGTCGTCCACCACACCGTGCCTTCGTCCGAACCCTTGAGACCGCCCCCAATCGACTCCAACCATCAGCAGCCCCTCCGCTAGACGGCGACCCCCACCCGAGCCTCGTCGAAGCCGTAGCTCGAGCGAGTGGTCCAAATCTGTGTAGGATCAAAAGCTAGATGGAGTTTTCATCAGGTTGCAGCTCAAGGCCACCGTGGAAGCTTAACTCGTCGCCGTCGACACCATCTCCGTAGCTGAATATGGTGGTAACGCGAGCTTGCTCGAGCTTCTCCGAACTCAGGCTTGTCCACGGCACGACGGTCATCGCCAAATTGCGGCCCGTGGTTAGAGGCCACCCAGGTAAGCTTCCCGATCTTCATTAATAGTTGTTGCGTGCTCGGAGTTGGAAAGTCGAACAAGAAATCGAACAATCAGCAGTCAAGGTATTTGATGCGTGCGAGTGTGATTAACAATGGGTATTTCGGTAGGTTTCTGTGAGTTTGGGGAGAAGATGATGTAAACGACAGACCCAAGAAATAAAATAATGAAGGAAAGAGAAAATAATAAAAATGAAAAAGCTGAGGGCAGCTAGGGAAAGTGGGGGCACGGCATTTTTTTGGTGTTATGCACGTGGGTTTGTTTCAAGATTGGGTCAGCTAATGGAATTTTCGGTTTGGGCCTCTAATGGAAAGAATTGAAAGAAATTGGGTCATGTCTAAATTTAAGTCAAATTGGTCTTTGTAAAAGAATGGGCCTTTCTTGTTTAGGTTTTATTTGGGCTTTTGGTTGGCATGTGGTTATTAAGGGGTTGGGTTTAGGGGTCCGATCACTATTTTCGAAATTAAACAAAAAAATAGAAAAATCATAAAAAAAAAATTAATAAAAATTCAAAAAATTCAACAAAAAAATAGAAATTAAAAAAATGTGGGAAATTCAGAAAAATTCTAGAAAAATTTCAGAAAATAGGAAACGGCCACAATCAACTGGACATGACCTATTTTGGGTCTTTCGAACCCCAATCATTCCAAAATGATGATTTTGCCTTTTTGACAAATCGTCTTCCAAAAATTGAAGAAAGTAAAAAAATTTCTAAAAAATGTCAGAAAATAGGAAATGGACACATTCAACTGGCCAATCCTATATCCGAAGCTTTGGGTTCCTAATCCCTCTAAAAAATGACGATTTCACCCCTCATGGGTAAATTGCTTTGAAAATCAAGAAAAGATCTGAAAAATGTCATAAAATAGGAAATATGTCATCTCAACTGGCCAATCCTTTCTCTGACTCTTTGGGTTCCTAATCCCTTAAAAATGACAATTTTACCCCTCATGGGTAAATTGTCTTTGTTTTCCCAAAAGGACGATTTCGCCCCTCATGGGAAGATCATTCCAAAAAATGTTAGGAAATAGGAAATGAGCCATTTCGACTGGTCAATCCTTTTTCTAAAGCTCTTGGGTTCCTATCCCTTTCCAAAATGATAATTTTGTCCCTTATCGCGAAGTTCTCATTTATTTTTCTAAATGACGATTTTGCCCTTCATGAGCAAATTGCCTTCTAATCATTCCCGAACTCCTTCCGTACTTCAAATGTCCCTTCTCTAAGCCAATATGGCTATACTAGGGAGACATTGATTTGAATTGACGTGCATCGACGTGGTTTATTTATGTACTTGATTGCGCTTTCATTAAATTGATTATGATTGATAGGACTAGTCTTCCAATCTGCATGAAACCCTGAATCAGACTTACCTCACCCCAAAATTGCGCCTGCATGAAATCTTAGTTAGGAAAATCACTCGCGTTAGGTACCAAAAGGGCGTTGGTAATGATGCCAGCGTAACCAAGTCTCCGAATCCAAAATTTCTGGTTTCGTAGAATTGATCGATCTCTCCCAATCGATTAGTGAGGTTTTCAGTCCACCTTCCAAGAAGGACCGGTGGCGACTCCAAATGCATGCACACGTTGCACATGCCACCACGATCACACCAAGGTCGGAAGCGATCGACTTTTATCGTCGAGAAATCCCAAAAAATACTCCCGTCACGATTTAGTATGGGCCTGGGAGGGCCCGTGCCGAGAAAGCCCGCGATCCACATCACAGAGTGGGAGGGCCAGATCGGTAATCCATTAGCCCGTCGACACTAAAGAAAATCGACAACGGGTTGCGACAATGCTTGCTGCATTATATTGAAAAAGGTATGTCGGACAGATGAGAGATTAGCCCACTCACACGGGTAATCGCCTCTGTTCACTGTGTGATGAATAGAGATGAGGTAATTTTAAGCTTATTATCTAGGTGATAATTGAGAGCTCAAGCTTAAAATATTTATGCCGCCTTAACAAAATATTAAGATGAGGACTTAAAATTTATAATGTCCGAAAATGAAATAGCCCACATATTTCATTTTACCTGTCTTTATTGCCAGATGAGAGTTCTGATGGAAACTCTTGGCTGGGGTTATTACATGAACTCAAGTTAGACACTGAGTGTGTCAAAATAATCATATGTACGGTATTAAGTTGGAAAGACATACGCTCCATGGGGAAGGAGAAAATACTGTAATACGTATTTCATATTACGTATGCATAGTCGACCAATGAGAGTTGGCAAAATTATGATCTCAACTTTCTTAAGCCGTGTGAGACTCTCGAGGATAAAATTCCTCAATTTTTTTTTTACCCTTATGACTTTTCGTTATTCTCGAGATTTCTATTTAGTGTTCGCTATCTTAGAGTGTTGCCTATGGTCATGAAATTGATTCGATCTAAAGGGACATTTCTAGAAAAGCGAGCTGAACTGAAATTCAGAGGTCTGATGAAAGAGGAAGATTGATTTGGAGTTTAAGTCATATTATGGATTATATTCACAGACCGGTCAATTATGGTTATTTAGTATAATCATAATTGTGAATATAATGTATCTAATTATTAAATGAGATCTAGTGAGATGTACAAATGTGAATGATCGGTCTAGGGTACAGCATACTAAAATATATATTTGAATATGTCCAATTTTAGAGCTGTCATGTACTCCCAACGGATGTACGACAACGAGCTCTCAGAGTATGCTGGTCGCACGGGTTATTTGCCAATATGAACTTTGCGAAAATATTAAGAGTTGAATTTTGTCCTATGTGGACAAGTGGGAGTTGTTTGCCCTATATGGACGAGTGGGAGATATTGGATAATACAGTGGGGCCTACGGGAGTTGCGGTGTGCGCCCATGCGGGCAACCACACCCCCCTTGACAGTTATCCAAATTAAACGTGAAGGATCACGTTGGTTGAGAAGACGTAAAAACGTCGTCTTCTTCGTTAGTTTTTCTACGACACTTTCTGTACTCCCAAAAAGAAAAACCAATACAAAGAACGCTCCTCCCTACTGATCGCTCGTTGATTTGGTGTTGACGCAAGAGGAACTCCAAGAACGCAAAGGGCACTTAATCTGTGACAATTAAGGTATGTCCTCGTGATATACTTTTGATGATTAGTGATTCAAGTGATTCAATTGGGCATACTTCCGCAGTTTATAGATTGAATGTAGATTAGGATTTAGTACCCAACACCTTCATCGACTTGAAGTATCCTTTGAGCAAAGCTGAAGATGGCTGGGCTAAGTCTATCAGTGGTCGCGCCACTGGCAAGATCATTGTAGAGCCATAACACTATGTACTGCTCTGTTTTTTTTTTAAGTTGTAATTTCACTTGAACCGTGCGATTTACGTTATTACCGTGGCCTCGTTTGTTCACTATTGCCGGTCTCAAAACAGGAGAATTAAAAAAAAAACCATAAATCTATTGTAAATTGTAATTGTGTCAATTCGATCCTAAATTTTTTTTAGTGCTAATTCAATCTATCCGGCAACCTAAGATTTTAATAATGTTTTTGAACTGTTTTCTAATTTCTTTTCTTTTCTTCCGCTTCCGCTTCCGCTTCCGCTTTCCCTTCCCCGCTCTACCTCTAACAGGTCGCAGAATCTCGACAACGGGCCAGAGGACGATTAGCGAGGCTCTCATCGGCCTCGCCATAACCAGGCGAGGAAGATCGAGCCTCTCCTCACCTTGTCACAGCAAGGTCCAACCTCGCTCGACCACGGCAAGGCTGGCAAGAGCCTTGTTGTATCTCGGTGATCGGCCAAATGTAGAACAAGGAAGGGGAGGGGGAGGAGAATAAAATAAAAATAAAAAATTCAAAAAAAAAAAATAAAACATTAGATCACCAATTGGTCGGTGTTCACATCAGCACCGGCCGGCCAAAATTCGTTGGATGGACTGAATTGACACAATTGCAAAAGATTTGGACTGAAACGACAAAAAAGATAGAGTTTAAGATAGAATTGACATAATTGTAACGAGTTTAGGACTTTTTTTGGTAATATTCCCTTCTCACGACCTTATAAGGAAAATTTAGACATATGTTCAAAGTAATTATAATTTCTGTTCCAAACTTATTACACTGATACCACTTGTAATTTTTTCCGTGTAACCCAAAACTTCTACTTGAAATTCGAGCAACAGTCTTGGGGATAAATCGCCACACCATCATGTCAGTAATATTGGAAAGTTTAGGACAGAAGCGACGTATGTACGATAAGTTTAGAGCCGATTGGAAAACTTCTCCGATTTGTGTCATACATTTATACGCAAATCTGCTCCTTGATTGAAACCGACTCGGCTGGTATGATGCCAAAAGACGAGCAAATTGTAAGAAAATTCTTGTGTTTTCTATGGTCGAATAATCAAACTCATTGTTCGGATCCAAATCAGGCTTCTTCTCAGCGACGCGCTTGTTTTCATCCCAGCCTTCGCTCTCATCATTCTCAAAGCCTTGGCAGATAAAGAAAGAGAAATCAAATCCCGATTATGCCCTCGCTTCGTTTCCTCCTCCTCCCCCACACACGAAAATTACAGAGAAACCGCACCCCCACCGAAGCGAGGCTATGCCAGTCATTCGGAGAAAGAGATCCAACGGCTATTTATACGTGGTTCGCCTTCGAACGGACGGTCCCAGTTTCGTTTCGTGCCACAAAAACAGTCTTTCACCTTTCTTCCCACCTCTCAGCTCTCTCCCTCTTTAGATCTTCACGCGATTCTGGGAGCTTCGGGATCGGCGAAATGGCGGAGACGAAGCCGACGATGCACGCGGTACGCTACGAGTCTTACGGCGGAGGACCCGCCGGCTTGAAGGTGCGGATGCTTTCCGGCTCTCCTTCATCTCGTGATTCATCTCTGTAATGCCCAATAACTTTGTGCTATTAATGGGTTGTGGTCATTTTGATGAAAACGTCGAAGCTAGCGTTTCTTGCTTTTTAGATTCTGCTGCTCGAAAAGAAACCGAGGAAGATGCTGTTCAGTGTTCTCGTATGCTGTTCAGTGTTCAGTCTTCTCCTATGTTGAAGATGCTGTTCTGTCACATTATTTAATTAAGCCGACGACTTTTTTTCGAGTAAACCGCTTATCCTGCTACAGGTTTTGATTTTTAAATGAATATGTGAGGATTCAATTGACCGACGCACCTTCAGGGACATATTTTTGGAAACAGAGAGGATCTTTGTTGTAGAACAATCTCCTAATGTAAGAGCGAATGAAGTGGCTGGCACCTATTAAGCCCAAGCTTATAGTCCTCTTGTCCGGTTTATCCATTTTCCGTGTTGAGCTTCTGATGACAAACGTTTTTATCTTCTTTCAGTCCTTTTTCCGCCAAGCATTTTCTCTTCTCACTTCTTTGTCCTGGGTAACTGGACCCAGTCGCGACTTTTGCCTGTTGGTGTCGAGAAAAATCGATGATGAAGCAAACAGGACTTGTCTTTTACAGGAATATTTATCTATTTATGTGTAGGCTAACTGTGAATTTGATCTGCTCCTATGCAAATAGAAGGCGGACAGAACCTGGGAGTAGACGTATACTCATGCTTATATATGTTAGATCTACTATTGTGAGCTAATGTAAAATAACTTTCTCTTATTTTTATTTGTCACAATACATGTTGGCTGGAGTGTTTCTCCATTGACTGCATAAAGTCAGGAATTTGGGCATCATGAAACAGTCAAAAAATTGCTCTTTTTCAAGTTATTTGATCTATTTTTGTTTTTCCCTCTGTTCTTTCATGAGCTGACAGATATTAAACACATAATCTGATTGATGTTATAAATGTTTCCTCTGTTCTTCTTTGTCTAGATACGTGCGAAGTGATTTGGGTTGTCAAGATATCTGTGTCATATGCGCTTTTGAGTTGGATTACATATTATGTTACCTGTTCCTGTGCTTCTTGCAGCATGTTGATATACCTGTTCCTGCACCTAAAAATGGTGAGGTTTTGCTGAAACTAGAAGCGATCACTATAAACCCTGTCGATTGGAAAACACAGAAAGGAATGCTGAGACCAGTTCTTCCTCCCAGGTTCCCTCACATACCTGGTATTGTGTTGAAACCAAAAATTGCTATTTTTCTTACCTTGTTGAGAAGAAGCGTGATGGTTTCCCAAATGTATGGATCCTTTGGGGAAGAGTCATTTCTTAAAGATAGTTCATATTTGCTTGGGTAGGCAATATAATCTGTGGCTGCATTATCTCCTCACTCATCTGTTTTTTCTTTTTGAACTTCAGAATATTTACTATTGTCCGCTTTGTCACGGATTTGGTGAACCCACCCATTGTGCTTATGAGATGACTATGTTATTTTCCTGATAAGTAGATTACAGTATATTAACAAGAACTAATTCCTGCGGACAAATTTACTACTTAAAGTATTGACGTTTGTCATTGCTTTTCCCAATCTAAACTGTGGCTGTGAGCCATTTTCAAATGATTTATTGTTTGGTTGCTTCTGGAATGTGCCTGCACACAGGAATGCTTATGTTTGTGTGTGTGAGAGAGCATGTACTGGGGTCGTGTTGGGAATGCTGGTAACTAGATTATCTGGGATGGTTTTGAGGGTAGGACGTCATTTTGTGTGGTTGTAGTGTCAGTGATTTGGAGGTAGGTATGTTTCTTTTGCCTTGTAGTATGCTCACTCTCCGAGCTTCATCAATGGGCTGGTTATTTTGTGAAGCATATGTGCTGAATATAAGTGTAACTTAGTATGTTTTGTCTCTTTGCCTTCATTGTACAGCCACCGATGTAGGAGGAGAGGTTGTTAAGGTTGGACCAGCAGTCAAGAAATTTAAACCTGGCGACAAAGTCGTAGCCATCCTCAATCACTTTGTAATGCTCACCCATCATGTTTTGCATTTTATCCTTTGGTGAGATTGTATTTTGCAATGGTGGTGGATCGCAAACTGGATTTAAAATAATTTTTTCACAAATTGTGAGAGCTTTTGGAATTATTGATTGCTCTCTTGGTCAGTTTATGAACTCCTATGTGCTAGTTGAGGCCGTCTGATGTTAATAGCTTTTTGTGCTCTTACATGATAACCTGCCAGAAAGGAGGAGGATTTGCCGAGTTCGCCGTTGCAAGTGAGAGCCTAACGGTGGCAAGGCCACCTGAAGTATCCGCACCAGAAGGGGCAGGTTTACCAGTAGCTGGCCTCACTGCTCTCCAGGCCCTCACGCAAGCTGCTGGGGTAAAGCTCGACGGGAGTGGGCCACTGAAGAATATCCTGATTACCGCTGCCTCAGGCGGCGTTGGCCACTATGCGGTTCAACTTGCGAAGCTAGGAAATACACATGTGACTGCAACTTGTGGCACTCGCAACATCAACTTGGTCAAGAGCCTCGGCGCTGACGAGGTCCTCGACTATAAGACCCCGGAGGGAGCTGCCTTGAAGAGCCCATCCGGCAAGAAGTATGACTTTGTGGTCCACTGCGCAAACAATTTCCCTTGGTCAGTTTTTGAGCCGAACTTGAGCGAGTGTGGCAAGGTGATAGATATCACCCCGACTGCCAGCGCAATGCTGACCTTTGCTCTCAAGAAGCTCACCTTCTCCAAGAAGCAGCTTGTCCCATTGCTTTTAACAGCCAAGGGCGAGAATCTGGAATTTCTGGTTAAGTTGGTTAAGGAAGGGAAGCTCAAGACCATCATCGACTCGAAGTATCCGCTGAGCAAAGCTGAGGATGCTTGGGCGAAGTCTATAAGTGGTCACGCCACTGGTAAGATTATTGTAGAGCCATAGGACTAATTGCTGGTGCTTTTTATATGATAATTGACTTTCTGCTTGCTGTGAATGCTATTGAACTTTTGGAAAGTGTAATATAATTTGAACAGAGCAATATTACATTAAAAGATGTTGCTGTGGCCTACCTAAGCTCAGCCTTATACAGTTCAATACATTGTGCGCGCGCTTTTCTCGTGCTTGCGGGGTCTCGGATATATATGTCTGATCATGGACAAATCTCGAACATCATTCTGAATCTCATGCCAAGAGAAACTTGAGTATAAAATGCTTTATTGTACTTAGCCATGGGGATCGCAAATAGATACTCAAAACAAGAAACTCCTTCACTTGTTGGCATCATCATCAGCATCTAGCACGACTGCCTTCACAGCCAATCCAATGATCTAAACACTGTAAATACCTCCATGGGGGAGTCATGAAAGTACCACTCTTAATAACACATCAGTATATGCTCCTACCCAGATGAAACCCCAAACTCGAGGATTCTTAAAGACCAAAAGTTCTGGTAATCGTTGTAATTGAACTAATCATATCAGACGACCAATAAGCCACCTCAACTAACAACATAACCCTCTACTTCAAGCTATAACTATTTAACTCATCATCAGCAAGATAAAAGGCAATTCAAACCAAAAGCAACAAAACCAACGAATAGGGAGACACAAAAACAAGAAACCACCTTAGGAGCAACAACAATGGCAGCTCTCACAACGAGCCCCTTGAAGGAGCTCTGCGTCAAAGACCCGGCTTTGAAAGGATCCACGGAAGCAAACTTCACCATGGACGGCTTGAGGCCTTCGAAAGACGGAATCAGTCTAACCGCAAATGTGGGCGCCGTGAGCCGACCGCTCGCCATTTCTCTGCTAATCCCAAGAATCCACAAGAAGTCAGTCGCTTTTCAAAATTAATCAAAGAGAGCTCATCCAAAGCTTGCAAGAGGGAGGAAAAAGATTGCAACTTTGCGATTCAAGTACCTTGTAAGAATGAGGATTGGGGTGGGACTCTGAAGATAAGAAGACGGGGGAACGCGCCCCAATATCTTCTAGAATTTTCCCCAGCGTTTTAGTGAGTGAACGCGCCTCAATATCTTCTTGTGTCAGGATCTCCCACTTCCTCCAATGACCGCCACCACCATCCAGAACAGGCTTTGAGCGGAATGATCATGTCGGCCCATGCACTTCACCTCACCTTCGTCGGCCCGTCGGTCGTTGAGCGTTCGACGAACAAGAGCCCCCTCTTCAGGTGGTGAGTCAGATTTGGGAGGGACAGAGAGCATGGAGTCGTCACTGAGGGCGCGGAGAGGGGAGAGAACAGAGTAGGGTTCCTCGATCGCAAGTCGGGAGGGATGGAGAGAGCAGAGAGCCGAATCCGGGGGTGAGGGAGGGCGGAACGCGAAGAGTGAAGAGAGAGGGGAGAGAACGCGTCGCGGAACAGAGAAACAGGAAGATTTGAGGCGACGGCCTGTTGCGAGGGAGCCTGACGGAGCTTCGGCAAAGAATTGAAGAGAGGCCGGCCGACGATTTAGGAGGCGACTCTAGAGCGTGAGAGAGCAGAGGAGGAGAGAACGTTGTCTGTCTGTCCGAGGGGAATCCAGGCGGGCGGAGAGAGAGAGAGAGAGAGAGAGAGAGAAAAAAAGGAGGTTTGAAAAATGATTTTTTTTAAGTAATTGGCGCCCAAATTTGGGCTTCTCCTCTTCTCGATGACGTGGCTTAATATCAGCCGTCCGATGGGGACGGACGGCTGGGATTAAAACCTAGTCACCCCTGCCAAGATCCTTATCAAGGTCCCCCTGTCAAGGTGTGCCTGGGTCAATCGTGGCCGTCTGTTCAATCACGGACGGCCACGATTTGAAGTTGAAAATGCAAAAATAAAATAAAATAAACGATGCATGAACAGTGCAGCTGCAATTTGATGTGATCGTGGCCGTCCGTGATTGAATAGACGGCCACAATTTGACCTTGACACCCTGATAGATGCCTGGTACTGGACCCAAACCCGAAATTGCTTTTTTTTTCCCCTCCTTCCCCACTTGTCGAGAAGAAGTGTGACGGTTTTTTACAATGTATGGATGTCTGGGTGAAGACTTGGGCAGGCAATGGAGTCAGTATATAATGACATCATTCATCTGTTGTGCTTAAGAGGTGACCATGTCACTTCCACCTTGTAGACTTCAGTTTGTTAACAAGAAGAACCCATTCGTGCAAGACTATTTCACTACTTAAAAGCATTTCATGTCCGTCATCATCTTCTCCCTATCTAACCCTGTGGGTTCGAGCCATTTCAAAGGATGTGTGAAATTGCGCTATATTTTGGTTGCTTGGGGGTTCTTCTGCGAGCGCACGGGAATATGCTCGTGTGTTTGGCAAGGTCTTGAGGGCCGGACACCATGTTTTGCAGCGTTAGTGGGAATGATTTGGAGATGAGCATGTTTATTTTGTTAAGCATTATGGTGCTGAATATGATCCGTAACTTGATATCTTTGGTCTCTTTTGCCTTTCATTTTTACAGCCACTGATGTAGCAGGAGAGGTGGTCAAGGTTGGAACAGTACAGTAGTCAAGAAATTTAAACCTGGTGACAAAGTCGTAGCCGTCCTCAATCCCTTTGTAATGCTCACCCTTCAAGTTCATGTCCTGCATTTTATCTTTTTGACTGGTGCTTTATGTTGCTCACTTGCTATGGTGTTATATCCTTCCGCGCTTCTTATGCGATGACCTGACAGACAGGAGGCGGATTGGCCGGGTTCGCTGTCGCAAAGGAGAGCCTAACGGTGGCGAGGCCGCCCGAAGTACCAGCCCCGGAAGGGGCAGGGTTACCTGTTTGCGGCCTCACTGCTCTCCAGGCCCTCACCCAAGCTGCCGGGCTAAAGCTCGACGGGACCGGGCCTCGGAAGAACGTCCTGATCACCGCGGCCTCAGGCGGCGTCGGCCATCACGCGGTCCAGCTTGCCAAGCTAGGGAACATGCACGTGACCGCGACATGCGGGGCCTGCAACGCCAACTTCGTCAAGAGCCTCGGAGCCGACGAGGTCCTGGACTACAGGACCCCGGAGGGAGCCGCCATGAAGAGCCCCTCCGGGAGGAAGTACGACTTCGTGATCCACTGCGCGGGCCCGCTCCCCTGGTCGGTTTTCGAGCCGAACTTGAGCGCCTGCGGTAAGGTGATAGATCTCACGGCCGGCGCCAGGGCCATGATGACTTTCGCCCTCCAGAAGCTCACCTTCTCCAAGAAGCAGCTCGTGCCGATGATGATGTCGTCCAAAGGCGAGAATCTGGAGTTTCTGGTTAAGTTGGTTCAGGAAGGGAAGCTCAAGACCTTCATCGACTCGAAGTATCCTTTGAGCAAAGCTGAAGATGGCTGGGCTAAGTCTATCAGTGGTCGCGCCACTGGCAAAGATCATTATAGAGCCATAACACTATGTACTGCTCTGTTTTTTTTTTAAGTTGTAATTTCACTTGAACCGTGCGATTTACGTTATTACCGTGGCCTCGTTTGTTCACTATTGCCGGTCTCAAAACTGGAGAATTTTAAAAAAAAAACCATAAATCTATTGTAAATTGTAATTGTGTCAATTCGATCCTAAATTTTTTTTAGTGCTAATTCAATCTATCCGGCGACCTAAGATTTTAATAATGTTTTTGAACTGTTTTCTAATTTCTTTTCTTTTCTTCCTCTTCCCCTTCCCCTTCCCCGCTCTACCTCCTGCAGGTCGCCGGATCTCGACAACGGGCCAGAGGACGATTAGCGAGGCTCTCATCGGCCTCGCCATAATCAGGCGAGGAAGATCGAGCCTCTCCTCACCTTGTCACGGCAAGGTCCAACCTCGCTCGACCACGGCAAGGCTGGCAAGAGCCTTGTTGTATCTCGGTGATCGGCCAAATGTAGAACAAGGAAGGGGAGGGGGAGGAGAATAAAATAAAAATAAAAAAAATTCAAAAATTAAAAAAAAAATGAAACATTAGATCACCAATTGGTCGGTGTTCACATCAGCACCTGCCGGCCAAAATTCGTTGGATGGACTGAATTGACACAATTGCAAAAGATTTGGACTGAAACGACAAAAAAGATGGAGTTTAAGATAGAATTGATATGATTGTAACGAGTTTAGGACTTTTTTGGTAATATTCCCTTCTCACAACCTTATAAGGAAAATTTAGACATATGTTCAGAGTAATTACAATTTCTGTTCCAAACTTATTACACTGATACTACTTTAATTTTAAACTTTTTTTTTTGTAATTTTTTCCGTGTAACCCAAAACTTCTACTTGAAATTCGAGCAACAATCTTGGGGATAAATCGCCACACCATCAAGTCAGTAATATTGGAAAGTTTAGGACAGAAGCGACGTATGTACGATAAGTTTAGGGCCGATTGAAAAACTTCTCCGATTTGTGTCGTACATTTATACGCAAATCTGCTCCTTGATTGAAACCGACTCGGCTGGTATGATGCCAAAGGACGAGCAAATTGTAAGAAAATTCTTGTGTTTTCTATGGTCGAATAATCAAACTCATTGTTCGGATCCAAATCAGGCTTCTTCTCAGCGACGCGCTTGTTTTCATCCCAGCCTTTGGTCTCATCCTTCTCAATGCCTTAGCAGATAAAGAAAGAGAAATCAAATCCTGATTATGCCCTCGCTTCGTTTCCTCCTCCCCCACACACGAAAATTACAGAGAAACCGCACCCCCACCGAAGCGAGGCTATGCCAGTCATTCGGAGAAAGAGTTCCAACGGCTATTTATACGTGGTTCGCCTTCGAACGGACGGTCCCAGTTTCGTTTCGTGCCACAAAAACAGCCTTTCACCTTTCTTCCCACCTCTCGGCTCTCTCCCTCTTTCGATCTTCACGCGATTCTGGGAGCTTCGGGATCGGCGAAATGGCGGAGACGAAGCCGACGATGCACGCGGTACGCTACTAGTCTTACGGCGGAGGACCCGCCGGCTTGAAGGTGCGGATGCTTTCCGGCTCTCCATCATCTCGTGATTCATCTCTGTAATGCCCAATAACTTTGTGCTATTAATGGGTTGTGGTCACTTTGATGAAAATATCGAAGCTAGCGTTTCTTGCTCTTTAGATTCTGCTGCTGGAAAAGAAACCGAGGAAGATGCTGTTCAGTGTTCTCGTATGCTGTTCAGTGTTCAGTCTTCTCCTATGTTGAAGATGCTGTTCTGTCACATTATTTAATTAAGCCGACGACTTTTTTTCGAGTAAACCGCTTATCCTGCTACAGGTTTTGATTTTTAAATGAATATGTGAGGATTCAATTGACCGACGCACCTTCAGGGACATATTTTTGGAAACAGAAGATCTTTGTTGTAGAACAATCTCCTAATGTAAGAGCGAATGAAGTGGCTGGCACCTATTAAGCCCAAGCTTATAGTCCTCTTGTCCGGTTTATCCATTTTCCGTGTTGAGCTTCTGATGACAAACGTTTTCATCTTCTTTCAGTCCTTTTTCCGCCAAGCATTTTCTCTTCTCACTTCTTTGTCCTGGGTAACTGGACCCAGTCGCGACTTTTGCCTGTTGGTGTCGAGAAAAGTCGATGATGAAGCAAACAGGACTTGTCTTTTACAGGAATATCTATCTATTTATGTGTAGGCTAACTGTGAATTTGATCTGCTCCTATGCAAATAGAAGGCGGACAGAACCTGGGAGTAGACGTATACTCATGCTTATATATGTTAGATCTACTATTGTGAGCTAATGTAAAATAACTTTCTCTTATTTTTATTTGTCACAATACATGTTGGCTGGAGTGTTTCTCCATTGACTGCATAAAGTCAGGAATTTGGGCATCATGAAACAGTCAAAAAATTGCTCTTTTTCAAGTTATTTGATCTATTTTTGTTTTTCCCTCTGTTCTTTCATGAGCTGACAGATATTAAACACATAATCTGATTGATGTTATAAATGTTTCCTCTGTTCTTCTTTGTCTAGATACGTGCGAAGTGATTTGGGTTGTCAAGATATCTGTGTCATATGCGCTTTTGAGTTGGATTACATATTATGTTACCTGTTCCTGTGCTTCTTGCAGCATGTTGATATACCTGTTCCTGTGCTTCTTGCAGCATGTTGATATACCTGTTCCTGCACCTAAAAATGGTGAGGTTTTGCTGAAACTAGAAGCGATCACTATAAACCCTGTCGATTGGAAAACGCAGAAAGGAATGCTGAGACCAGTTCTTCCTTCCAGGTTCCCTCACATACCTGGTATTGTGTTGAAACCGGAAATTGCTATTTTTCTTACCTTGTTGAGAAGAAGCGTAATGGTTTCCCAAATGTATGGATTCTTTGGGGATGAGTCATTTCTTAAAGATAGTTCATATTTGCTTGGGTAGGCAATATAATCTGTGGTTGCATTATCTCCTCACTCATCTGTTTTTTCTTTATAAACTTCAGAATATTTACTATTGTCCGCTTTGTCACGGATTTGGTGAACCCACCCATTATGCTTATGAGATGACTATGTTATTTTCCTGATAAGTAGATTACAGTATATTAACAAGAACTAATTCCTGCGGACAAATTTACTACTTAAAGTATTGACGTTTGTCATTGTTTTTCCCAATCTAAACTGTGGCTGTGAGCCATTTTCAAATGATTTATTGTTTGGTTGCTTCTGGAATGTGCCTGCACACAGGAATGCTTATGTTTGTGTGTGTGAGAGAGCATGTACTGGGGTCGTGTTGGGAATGCTGGTAACTAGATTATCTGGGATGGTTTTGAGGGTAGGACGTCATTTTGTGTGGTTGTAGTGTCAGTGATTTGGAGGTAGGTATGTTTCTTTTGCCTTGTAGTATGCTCACTCTCCGAGCTTCATCAATGGGCTGGTTATTTTGTGAAGCATATGTGCTGAATATTAGTGTAACTTAGTATGTTTTGTCTCTTTGCCTTCATTGTACAGCCACCGATGTAGGAGGAGAGGTTGTTAAGGTTGGACCAGCAGTCAAAAAATTTAAACCTGGCGACAAAGTCGTAGCCATCCTCAATCGCTTTGTAATGCTCACCCATCATGTTTTGCATTTTATCTGTTGGTTGATTGTATTTTGCGATGGTGGTGGATCGCAAACCGGATTTAAAATAATTTTTTCACAAATTGTGAGAGCTTTTGGAATTATTGATTGCTCTCTTGGTCAGTTTATGAACTCCTATTTGCTAGTTGAGGCTGTCTGATGTTAATAGCTTTTTGTGCTCTTACATGATAACCTGCCAGAAAGGAGGAGGATTTGCCGAGTTCGCCGTTGCAAGTGAGAGCCTAACGGTGGCAAGGCCACCTGAAGTATCCGGACCAGAAGGGGCAGGTTTACCAGTAGCTGGCCTCACTGCTCTCCAGGCCCTCACGCAAGCTGCTGGGGTAAAGCTCGACGGGAGTGGGCCACTGAAGAATATCCTGATTACCGCTGCCTCAGGCGGCGTTGGCCACTATGCGGTTCAACTTGCGAAGCTAGGAAATACACATGTGACTGCAACTTGTGGCACTCGCAACATCAACTTGGTCAAGAGCCTCGGCGCTGACGAGGTCCTCGACTATAAGACCCCGGAGGGAGCTGCCTTGAAGAGCCCATCCGGCAAGAAGTATGACTTTGTGGTCCACTGCGCTAACAATTTCCCTTGGTCAGTTTTTGAGCCGAACTTGAGCGAGTGTGGCAAGGTGATAGATATCACCCCGACTGCCAGCGCAATGCTGACCTTTGCTCTCAAGAAGCTCACCTTCTCCAAGAAGCAGCTCGTCCCATTGCTTTTAACAGCCAAGGGCGAGAATCTGGAATTTCTGGTTAAGTTGGTTAAGGAAGGGAAGCTCAAGACCATCATCGACTCGAAGTATCCGCTGAGCAAAGCTGAGGATGCTTGGGCGAAGTCTATAAGTGGTCACGCCACTGGTAAGATTATTGTAGAGCCATAGGACTAATTGCTGGTGCTTTTTATATGATAATTGACTTTCTGCTTGCTGTGAATGCTATTGAACTTTTGGAAAGTGTAATATAATTTGAACAGAGAAATATTACATTAAAAGATGTTGCTGTGGCCTACCTAAGCTCAGCTTTATACAGTTCAATACATTGTGCGCGCGCTTTTCTTGTGCTTGCGGGGTCTCGGATATATATGTCTGATCATGGACAAATCATATTCAATTTAAGCTTTTTTAGTCTAACCATAGTAGAGCGTGGAATTTTTGGATTGATAATATTGTTTTCAATTTGTTGAACCATCTGTAATTTTGTCACTCGTTATGTTCACCTTACTTTATAGGTAATGAATTTGTGATCTAAATTGTTTTTCCATTTCTCATCTTACGTACGAGAGTTTGGTTTTGTTAATTTCCTATTGACCATAGATCTAATACCTATTCCCTCGCCAAACTTCCCACGTCGCGAATGCGCAAATATTATGTTGAAAATGTTCATAAATGAGATAGGGTGTCCGTCGGCGACGCCGCCAACGGCCACATATCTCGCCGGAGACATTGTCCAAAGTCGTGATTGCTCGCGAATCACGCCTTTTTTAGGGAGCTTCTCAATCGGAAATGGCGGGGTGAGCAAGGGGTGATCTGTTCACAGGATTGTTGATTTTACCTTAGAATCGAGAACCATCCGCTAGGAACCGGTTCCGCAAAATGCGAACCGTGAACCAATCGCTTCTTCTATGAACCGTGAACCAACCGAACCATCGGTCCGGTCTTCGATTAGATTCCGGTTACGTTTCTATCGAGCAAAAAAAGAAAAAAAAGAAAAAAAAGGCAAGGAAACAAATTCGCCTTATTCCATCACAAGTAGTCATAGGATTATGCTCCAAGGAATCATAAGGACAAAATAAAAAAATAAAATAAAAGAACTCGGTAAAACATGGTGTGTAGCACTTGCGGAATAATGAGAACCGAAATGATAAAATAATATACATTCAGATTATATAAGGGGGCCGGTTCATGGACCGGTTGGATGGTTCGCATTTAAATTCGTAAACCGAACCGATAAAACCGGTTCTGGAAAATTAAAACCGAGAACCGAACCGTTCTCGCCAAAAATCATCCAAAATCAATCGGTTGGGTACGGTCCGGTCCGGTTTGGTTGGATCGTAATTTTTCTGCTCACCCCTGTGAGCGGTCTCCTATGGCTCTTACGGTGGGGGATCCACCAATTTGAAGGTCCGAATCGGCATTTCTAGATCTATATATGCGCTTTGCGATTGGCAGGATCGTCAAATTACGTTAGGTGCTACACTCAAAATGGGGCTTTGGACACAAAGACGACAAGAATAACGGGATTATCTGTCGTGCAGACACACAAAATTGACCTAATTCGAGTCCAATAATTTCTATCGGGTCCGAATTGTGCCACGTGTTGTGTGGGT
This sequence comes from Rhodomyrtus psidioides, assembly GCA_021437785.1. NCBI lineage: Eukaryota > Viridiplantae > Streptophyta > Magnoliopsida > Myrtales > Myrtaceae > Rhodomyrtus > Rhodomyrtus psidioides. The sequence goes on along the minus strand of JAILYB010000015.1, from coordinate 922,987 downwards.
GACGGTCACCCAGATCAGTTCTAACCATGAGGCAATGCCATAGGATTTTTGTGGACGGACCCGATTTAATCAATCTCACCCTTAACCGGATCGGTCCGTCTGAACTGCTCCCACTCGTGGAATCACATTTGGCGCCATTTTCAGCTATTCCAGTAAGGGAATCAACAGCGGTTCTTGAACGTGTTTTGTCATTGTAGCAATCGGTCACGGTCTCGCCTGTGCCGAGCTCCCGGAAAATCTTCCCTCCTTCCCTCTCGCTCTCTCTCCGACTGTGCGCTCGGGAAGTGGCGGAGAAGAAGCTAATGCGCGCGGTTTGGTACGAGTCTTGCAGCGGAGGAGCCGCTGGTTTGAAGGTGCGAAACGTGGTCTGCTCTTGGTTCTTGGTGCGGAGATGTTTATTTCTCGACGATATGAAGCGGGAAACTCTGGACCGCATAAATTGTTAATCCTCATTACAATGCCATGAAAATCGGAGGCGAAGGAAGAGTAAAATTTTTTTCCCCAAATCTGCTTGAAGATAAATCAATCTCAGTGTCGTACTTGCTTAAGTTCAACGTTTAGTTAGACTCTCTTTGGTTGAGCTTACGCTGCATCAGCCTTTGATCTTGTTTTCATGTTGTACGGATCATGATGAGCAACACTGTTTTCCGCTTCCGGTTGCTCTGCTTCTCGTACCTCATTACCTGTTCTTGTGCTTCTTGCAGCATGTAAACCTATCGGTTCCGGAGCCAAAGAATGGCAAGGTTTTGCTGAAACTAGAAGCGGTTGCTATAAATCCCGTCGATTGGAAACTACAGAGCGGAATGCTAAGACCGTTTCTTCCTCCGAAGTTCCCTTACACACCTGGTATTGCCTTGTAATCACAAATGTTCTGTTTCTTTCCTGTCCCCCTTCTTGACAAGAAATACTATGGTATTGTATAGTACGGGGCCTCTCTTAATAGGTGAAGAGATTTTCTTAAAGATAGATCATGTTTGCTCGGTGATGCAACACGAAGTACGCTCGAAATAGTAACGGAGTATGAGGAAGATAAATGTCCTCATCCGACCGTGTTACTTCCGTCTTTCGCGCACTTTATCATTGTCTGAGGATTTGGTGATTCTGTCATGCTTAAGAGATGTCTGGCACTTCATCTTTTTGCGAATTATGGTATGCCAACAACAGCTGATTCTGCAGATTATTGTGTTACTACAAACCCGTTGTGCCGGTTGTAATAGAGTTCCGGCTCTTTGGGTTCCATGATTGGCCGGTTGTTTCGCTTAAGCACACGAAATCGATTATTTACCGAATTGCAACTTTTTGCGTGCATATCTTTCACTTCTCTTTGGCTGAGGAGATTCATCACCTTTGCAGCCTGCGATGTAGAAGGAGAGGTGGTTGAGGTCGGTCCAGGAGTCGAGAATTTTAAAGCCGGCGACAAAGTCGTTGCCTACCTCGGTATTTAATGTAATGCCCGACTCTCATGTTTAGCCATTCTCCATCAGGTTCCACAAATCTTGCAATTTGAATAGAACCTTCGTCTGGACGGACCAGTTGTTAAAATTCATTCCGTTCAACTTTGAAAGTTACAATAGAACGGCGCCGGTGGATGATGCAAATAAAGATAGCGATCTTCGTAATATGACGTAATATTTTATATTTTAGGCGTTTTTATAAATTTAATGGCGTTTTTGTAATTTTGTGTTTCTTAGGTCAATTAGGTTTAGCATCTTATATAAAGATGTTTAGGGTTTCGAGGTTTTAAAATTTATGACAGATTATTGAATATTTGAAAAATATACGGTTTGATATCGTTTCTGAGAGAACAGTGATTGTTCCTCGTTTATTGAATTCGATTCTTCTGTTTAGCATTGGTTTCTATCGCGCTTCGGCATCATTTGGTTTCAGAGCACATGTTGCTTGAAATCAATGGCTGAACGGAATCGAGGTGGTCGAAGACAGCGTGCTTGTGGAGGCCGGGAGGGTGGAGTCGTTCCTGATGCAGATGAACAGTCGCGTTCGAGAGACCTGCGAGACATAGAAAACGAAGAGCTGCGGAGACGAATTCAGGATTTGAAGCGATGACTTGTGCGGGTGCAGAAAAGGCAAACCTATATGGATTGACGACTTGCGCTAGTGGGGTTGTACTTTCCATAAAAAAAAATCCGATCGTTGATGAAAATTCGATCGTCGATGAAGATCCGATCGTTGATGAATATCCGATCGTTGATGAAAATCCGATCGTCGATGAATATTCGATCGTCGATGAAAATCCGATCGTTGATCAAGATCCGATCTTTGATCAAGAACCAATCTTTGATCAAGATTTGATTTTTGATACATATCCGATTTGTTATGAAAATCCAGTTTATGATGGTGACCCAGTCTACGATGAATCTGATGGTGAATCAGATAGAGAACAAGAGGATGCAAATCTGGGGCTAGGAGTAGATGATGTTGCCGAGTATGAGGGTTCGTTGATTGATGATTTCGCTGTGGCTACACTTCCAACGGATGAAAAGCGTGCTACTGCGTTTGTTTATGATGAAGATCACAATGACGAAGCCGAAGGTGTATCGGGAGAGCATCAGCATGGATCCTTTGACAATCTTAATTCTGTGGATGTGTCGGTTCCATCAGAACCAGGATCATCCATTGGGGCTGCTATTGCATCTTCTGTGACAATTCCACCAGGTACAGTGCGTACAGTAAAATTTTCCTTGGCATGGGATTGTCCAGAAGTAAGCTTTATGCGGGGGAAGACATATCACAGGAGGTATACCAAATTCTATGGTACACATGGAGACGCCGCGGCAAACATTGCGCATGATGCAATCCTTGAACATGGGCAATGGAAGTCCCAGATAGAAGCCTGGTAGAGACCTGTTCTTGAGGACAAGAGGCTTCCTGAATGGTACCCTATCACTCTCTTCAATGAACTCTATTATCTTAATTCTGGGGGTATAGTTGGGACAGATGGATCACCTCCAATTTGCAGTTTGGTTAGCCTTGAAGAAAGAAAGTTCTCCCTTGACAAGTTTAGATCCCATTTGGAGCAATCAATTGATGTCACTTCTTGACCTGAGACTGCTGTTGATATATTAGAAAGAATGATCTCAGTTTTTGTGCAAGTACATACTCCTGTCGCATCTAATTCTGCTTTCGGCACAAATTTGCTTCAAGAAGGAGAAGAAAACATTGGTCAATTTCTTTATTTTGAAGGAATAGAATATCATGATGGCGAAGTTCTTGAGGCAATCAATGAGGTGTTCTTGAATGTGCTAGATAACTATATCAAGTGGTGTAGACACTTGCGGATTCGACTTGCTTGGAATAAGCTTGAAGATATGTTTTCAGAGAATTTCTTGGATCTCAAGCTGATGTATTACTTGATTCGTTGGAGAGGCCATCCCGGACGAAGTAGATTTCGCAATCTTGAAGACGGGATTGAATTTGGAGAGATTAAAGTCAACGAAGACGAACCAGATTTGAGGACAAATATTTTTCCTAGCAGGGGAGAATGATGCAAATAAAGATAGCGATCTTCGTAATATGGCGTAATATTTTATATTTTAGGCGTTTTTATAAATTTAATGGCGTTTTTGTAATTTTGTGTTTCTTAAGTCAATTAGGTTTAGCATCTTATATAAAGATGTTTAGGGTTTCGAGGTTTTAAAATTTATGACAGATTATTGAATATTTGAAAAATATACGATTTGATATCGTTTTTGAGAGAACAGCGATTGTTCCTCGTTTATCGAATTCGATTCTTCTGTTTAGCATTGGTTTCTATTGCGTTTCGGCATCAGTGGATGTCATAGCTAGCTTTGAGTTCACGATCCTAGATCGTTTGCTCTAGGTTCTCGGTCTCCAGCCACTGGTTTCGATACTCCGATTCTTGACCGCCTAGGCTTTGACACGTTCCCTTCCTGTTGGCTCTAATACCAATTGTAGGAACCAAAAGGGTTTCCGGAGGTTTAGTGGCCTTAACATATAGAGAGTGAGAGAGTTATGGTCTGTTTGGTTCATCATTGAGACTCTAAAGTCCCTTGGCCAAAGGTAAATGCTGCTTGGTTCACTTTGGACAGATGCAATTGCATCTCAAATGCTCTCTAAAAGAATTTAGGCCAAAGTACCTAAGGTACTTTGGGAAGTTGCATCTCAAATGCAACTAATTTTTTTTTTTAAATTTTGTCACATTCACTTGCCGCTCGCGGCCGCCGCCACCGGTCATCGGTCGCCTCCAGCCACCGGTCGCTGCCCCTCCACCGATCGCTGGTATTCCCACCGCCGGCCGCTGCCGTCGGTTGCCACCGCCGTAGTCCGTTGCCGCCCCCTCCGCCGATCGTCGATTTTCCCACCGCCGGTAAATTGTCGCCGTTGGTCGCCGATCGCCACCGGTTGCCGCAGCTGCTACCGCCTGTCTCCGGTCGCAGCCACCGCCGTTGGTCGCCACTAGCAGCCGCCGATCGCTGCCAGACCCTGCCGGCCGCCTCAGCCGCCGCCGATCGTCGTCGGCCCCCACCGATTGCCGTCGGCCACCACCGATCGCCGTCCGTCGCCACTGCTGGTCACCGGTCGCCTCTAGTCGCCAATCGCCACCCTTCCGCCAATTGCCGGTCGCTGGTATCCCCGCCGTCGTCGTCGCACGTCGTCGCCCCTTCACCGATCGCCCCACCACCGGTCGCCGCAGTAGGCGATCACCTGTCGCCATTTTTTTTATATAAAAAAAAGTAAAAATACTTTACAAAATATATTTTTCACCAAACGAAATTTACGTCAAAGTTGCTTTCAAATGCGTTTTTAAAAAATACTTTGCCAAACACTACTTGCATTTTGGAAAAGGTCTTTGCTCCAAAGGTATTTGCATTTACTCAAAGTCCCTTGGCCAAATGCTGAACCAAACAGGCCCTTAGAGAGGGTTATTTTTTTTTTTATCAAACAAGCTTAGCAAAACTTGTATTTTGTGTAAGCCTTAGCAAAGTCTATTTTGAATGCCATTCTCATATTTCCATACTCATATTCGCAAACTTTCTACCGCGTTAAAACCACCAAACTTCCGCAAACCCTTTTGGTTCCTACAATTACTTCCGCAAACCCATTTCATATTAGATGTAGGAATTCAACACGCGTAGATAATAGTAGAGTGCGCAACATTGCTAGGTATATCATGCATAGATAATGTGGAAGCGTTGGAACGAAAGGATAGAGAAAGTTTTGGTGGTTTGGCGGGAGGGAACACACAAATACAAATGAGAGTCATTATATTCGATCTTTCAAGTCATGGAGGAAACGACATTTGAAAAAAAAAATAGTGCGCGGAGACCGAAAAAGTAGTGTGGGATATTATGTAAAAATCCTACAAGGGCGACGATCGTGTGAGGCGAATACGCATCTAGATGCTTCGAGGAGATTTTGAGTCTTTACGAATGAACGACTCTTAATCTATCTCAACGTAATTTGATCGTGTACAAACCATCGTTGACCAAACCTCCAAGATGAACGAGTTGTAGAAAAAAATCTTAAGATCTTTGAATGAAAGATTTGACTACGTGGTTGCAGCAATTGAAGAAAGCCATGACATATGGAGCGGTTGATGGGTTCATTATGCTCCCATGAGTAAAGAATGAATCAGAAGTCCGTCGATGTGTATCCTGAGCAAGCTTTGCAAAGCCGAGTTGCTCATTCAACTCGAGAAGGACATCATGGTGTTCGAGGCCGTGGAGGTGGACGAGGTAGATGTGGAAGTTTCAATTCCACTGGAAGATATAAAACACATGATAAATCAAAAGTATACCTGGAGTGCCATAAGTTGTGTACGGCGATCAGTTTAGTGTCAAAACTTTCAAATCGATCAGTTTAGTGCTAAATTTTTGTAACTTCGATCATTTCAGTGCTAATTGTGTACGTAGCCGCCGAAAAATCTACGTGGCGCTTACGTGGACGGTTTGCATAAAAAATAAGGCCGACGTGGGTCGCCGGAAGCTAACTCAGCATTATAAAGAGCAAAATGACGTCGTTTGCAACCAAATTTTTCCCAACATAAACCCTAATCCCCAAATTGATTAGGGTTTATCTTTGGCGATCCTTTTTGTCTTCGGTGCCGTGCCAGATCAAGCTCCTCCGCCAACCACCGCCTCCTCTTCAAATACTCGACCCAACCGGTGGGAATCCTGTTCATCTCCGACTCTGATTCAATTTCAACTCTCGTGGGGTTTAACGCCGCTTCGAGTTCGAGCGTGAGTTTCGCGAATCATGAGCCGTGCGCGAGCGGTTCTGGTTTTGTTCTTTCTTGTTTCTTGTGGGCAGTCCTTTGGGCCTTTTTTGCCCGTTCGAATTGAATGTCGTCGTGAGTTTGACGTTTGAGTTACTTCGACTTGGAGATTGCCGGGTTTGGCTTCAAGAATCGAGTCAACAGTTGGCGTCGATCCAGGGCGATCGGTTTGCTGCGTGGAGTCGACAAGAATCCCGTTGGTAGAAGATCCCTGAAACTCGAAAACTCTCGTCGTTTCATGACACGATTAGCCAGCGATATTTCAGTGAATATTTCTTCATTATTGTCTCTTTTATTGCTCTGTGATTTTCTGATTCGAAACTCGGGAAAAAAATATTGGGACCTCTCAGACATGGGTGTGTGGTGAAATCTAGATGACGAGATCAAACTATGACACATCTTTTGCGTGGTGTCGAGAGAGAGCGAGCTATGGGAATCGAACGACCCGAGGAAGAAGAAGAAGAAGAAGCCGGCGTGCCCTGTGCACCGGTGCAGGAAGGTGCTGACATTCTCCAACACCAGCGCGTGCAAGGTGTGCCTCAAGGACCGATTCCCAGAGAACCACGGCTGCAAGGTGCGGCCGGCGGCGGCGGCGGCGGGAGGGCGGTGGAACGAGAAGTTCATGGCGGCGCTGGCCTCGAGGGGTTGCGAAGGAGTGCGGGAAGAAGGAGCGGGGATCGGCATAGAAGATGTAGAAGATGCACTCATAGACATAAACGACATCGTTTTAAATTTTCTCCTTTCTGTAAGCCACGTAAGACTTCATCATGGCAACCGCTTCTAAAAAATTAGCCATGTAAGATAATAAAAATTAATTATAATATCCATGTAATTCATTTTGCCGGACTATGGATGGATTTTGGCCGGAATGGCACTGAAGTGCATGATTTTCTCCGATATTGGCACTGAAGTGATCGAAGTTACAAAAACTTAGCACTAAATTGATCGATTTGAAAGTTTTGGCACTAAACTGATCGTCGTACACAACTTATGACACTCCAGGTGTACTTAAGCCCAAGAATTTTGACAAAAAAAAGTCCACAAAAAAAAGTAGAGTTCAAATTTTCTTGAAAATAAATTACGGCAGATTGAAGTCGGCAACTCCCTTTCTTTTTCACACTATGTCGGCCAATTTTTAGTCTCTTTAGGCAATAGAAATTTTATATAAATAGGGGTGTTTATTTGTGCATTTTGTGTGGCCTTAGCATATAGAGAGTTGTAAGTTAGAGAGGGTTATTTTTGTATCAAACAAGTTTAGCAAAGCTTGTATTTGTAAAGCCTTTGCAAAGGCATTTTTGAATACCACTCTTACATCCATATTTGCGTATTAAAAAATTCTCCCATGTTGAAACCACCAAACTTCCACAAATCCTTTTGCCTACCAACCGACTTCAACATGTGAAAAAAATTTGCTAAAGAAGAAAAGGACATGCGGCCACAATTGTTGACAAAATAGAAAGTCTGCATACAAAGCAAACTTGAACTTTGTTTTGCTTTAACCAACCTCATCATTTAGCCAAAAATATTCACATGTTCATATTAGATATTGAATTTCAACACTCCCCCTCAACACCTAATACTTTTACCTATAGCATTTGATATTCGTCTTTCTCAAAGTATTGAATTCTTCGGCAACGGCTACTTTAGCCTAGCCATTGTCTACTAGGTTCCACAAATTCATTAGCAAAGCTTGTGTATTTTATAAAAGCCTTAACAAAGGTTATTTTGAATACCACTCTCATATTTGCATACTCATATTCTCTCCCGCGTGGAAACCACCATGCAAATCCTTTTGGTTCGTACAATTGGCATCAGAGCCAACAGGCAGGGAACGTGTCAAAGCTTAGGTGGTTAAGAACTAGAGTATCGAAACTAGCGGCCGAAGATCGAGAACCTAGAGAAAACGATTCAGGATCGTGAACTCAAAGCTAGAATGGCATCCACTAGCGTCGTTCAATCGCAACTTCAATGTTGAACGGGAAGAATTTCAACAATTGGTCCATCCAAATGAAGGTTCTATTCAAATTACAGGATTTGTAGAACCTGATGGAGAATGGCTACACCGAAATAACAGATGCCGAAAAATTCAATGTTTTGAGAAAGATGGAGAAAGATTTATTAGTGGAAACCCAAAAGAAAGATCAGAAAGCATTATATACGTTCTTTCAAGCCATGAAAAAAATGACATTTGAGAAAATATCGTGCGCGAAAACCGCTAAAGCAGCGTGTGATGTTCGGTAGAAATCCTACAAGAGCGATGATCGCGTGAAGCAAGTTCGACTTCAAACACTTCGAGGTGATTTTGAGTCTTTACGCATGAACGACTCTGAATCTATCTCATCGTACTTTGATCGTGTGCAAACCATCGTTAACCAATTGCTGGTTAATGGTGAAGTCCTCCAAGATGAACGAGTCGTAGAAAAAAATCTTGAGGTCTTTGACTGAAAGATTTGACTATGTTGTTGCGGCAATTGAAGAAGTCCTGGATATATCAACTATGACATTGGAGCAGTTGATGGGTTCATTGTGCTCGCATGAGCAAAGAATGAATCAGAAGTCAATCGGTTCATATCCTGAGCAAGCTTTGCAAAGCTGGGTCGCTCACTTAACTCGAGGAGGCTATCACGGCGTCCAAGGTCATGAAGATGGATGAGGTAGAGGTGCAAATTCCAATTCCATAGGAAGATATAAAACACGTGACAAATGTCGAGTAAACATGGGGCATGAGCAGCCAGAACCCGTACATGCTGTCGATGTTGACGAAGGCGTGGTACTCGCAAGTACCATGGATTATGATAGTTCCCTCTTTAATAATAAAAGAGGTTCCAAGAGCTATAGAAGGAATGATGCTGGTACTAAGAATGGCAAACAATGGAAAGAACATAGAAACTGGCAGAGACGATCAGCAGTGAGAAGTTCTCAGCCATGGGGAGCTCATCGAGATCATGATAAGGACAACATAAAGCATAGCGGACGGTGCTATATATGTGGCAAAGTAGGTCACTTTGCTAGAGTCTATTGGTTCAAATAGGTAAAAGAAAATGACGCGTGTTTTACCAAAAAAGAACGCAGTGGCAAAGAAGAATGAAGTCTTCAAGCGACTGTTGCAACAGAGGTTCAAGAAGAGCTCGCACCCACTAGCATCATCGAGGAAAATGATGTGATAGCCACTGAGATGTCCCCAAAGAAAAGCAAGTCGAGTGGAAACTCAAAGAAGCAAATACTAGCTTCATTAAGCAGTTGTGGGATGGAACTGCATGAGATGTTGAAAGAGAAAGATGAAATGTTGAAGCAAAAGAATGAGGAGCTCAAGGTCAAAGAAAAAGAGCACGAGAAGCCCTGACATGAGGTCAAGAAATTGCAATAACTTAAGAAGTATTACCCAGAGAAAAAGATCCTAAGACGCAAGGATCATTGGAAGAGAGTAGAGAAAAAGTCCTACGAGAAGAAGGACTGAGATGTTCATACCAAAGTGCTTCAGATAGAGCTAAATCAACTTAAGAAATAGATGAAAGTCATGAATGAGAAGCGTAACCACATGAGTTGCAATATCAAAACTCTTAAGAAAAAGTGATCGACGAGCAAATTCGAAAGGCGTTGACGAAGTCCGATATTCACAAAGCTCAATCAGAAACCGCAATCTTAGAAGCAACTGAAGAAGACGAATATCGGATACTATAGGTAAAAAGTATTAGGTTTGAGGGGGAGTGTTGGAATTCAACACCTAATATGAACATGTGAATATTTTTGGCTAAATGATTAGGTCGGTTAAAGCAAAGCAAAGTCCAAGTTTGCTTTGGTTGGTCACGTTCATAAGTAATTGGAGGTGGAATTGGACTTTGGCAGATTCTTGATTCTAGTTTGACTTTGTCAAAGTTTAGTAAGTGGTTTTCCGTGGATGAAGAAATTGCGGCTCACACCATAGGCGGCAGAACTCCCAATGTTCACACTTATGTCGGCAAATTTTGTAGTCCCTTTGACGGTGAAAATTTTCTATAAATAGATGGGTCTTGAAGCATATAGAAGAGTATGCCATAGAACTTGAGAGTAAGAGAGTGAGAGAGATAGATGTGTTTGTGTCAAACATGCTTAGCAAAACTTGTGTATTTTGTAAAAGTTTTAGCAAATGTTATTTTGAATATCACCCTCAGATTTGCATACTCGTATTAACTCCCGCGTTGAAATCACTAAACTTCCTCCAATTAAGTGTGAACGGCAATTTCTTCATCCACGGCCAACCACTTACTAAAGTTTGTCAAAGTCAAACTAGAATCAAGAATCTGCCAAAGTCCAACTCCACCTCCAATTACTTGTGAACGTGACCAACCAAAGCAAACTTGGACTTTGTTTTGCTTTAACCGACCTCATCATTTGGCAAATTTTTTTTCACATGTTCATATTAGGTGTTGAATTCCAACACCTTCAACACCTAATTGGAGAAAGTTGATTTGTGGTGCTTCCCAACCGACTTCAACACATGAAAAAACTTGCTGAAGAAGAAAAGGACGTACGGCCACAATTATTGACAAAATAGAAAGTCTGCAAACAAAACAAACTTTGATTTTGACTTGAGGAAAATTGTTGCAGCTTATGTTCACTTTGAAGGTGGAAAACATGTGGCGTGAAAGCAAGAATTTTGGTCAAAAGTCAATTAAAAAAAAGCAAAGTTCAACTTTGCTTGAGAAAAAAAATTGCAGCAGATTGAAGTCGGCAACTCCCTTTCTTTTTCACACTATGTCGGCTAATTTGTAGTTTCTTTAGGCGGTTTTAAACTCTCTATAAATAGGGCTATTGTTCATTCTCTTTGTGTTAGGCCGTAGAAGAGAGATGTAGAGTTAGAGAGTTGATTTTTTATATCAAAACAAGCTTAGCAAAACTTGTGTATTTTGTGTAAAGCCTTAGAAAATGTTATTTTGAATATCACTCTCATATTTACGTATTTGCAAACTTTCCCACATTGAAACCACCAACCTCTAAATATTTCTCTATCATTTTGTTCCAAAGCTTCCACATTACCTACACACCGTACATCTAGCTAGGTTGCGCACTCTATAATTAGTATCAGAGTTAGCTATGACATCCACCAGTTCCGTTCAATTGCAACTTCAAAATTGAACGGAAGGAATTTCAACAACTGGTCCGTCCAAATGAATGTTCTATTCAAATTGCAGGATTTGTGGAATCTGATGGAGAATGGCTACACCGAAGTAGCCGATGCCGAAGAATTCAATGCTTTGAAGAAGGAGAATAAGGATTCATTGGTCAAGTTCCGAAAGAAAGATCAGAAAGCTTTATATGCGATCTTTCAAGATGTGGAAGAGATGATATTTGAAAAAATATCGTGCGCAGAAACCACAAAAACAGCGTGGGATATTATGTAGAAATCATACGAGGGCGATGATCGCGTGAAACGAGTTCGACTTCAAACACTTCGAGGTGATTTTGAGTCTTTACGCATGAACGACTCTGAATCTATCCTATCGTATTTTGATCGTGTGCAAACCATCGTTAACCAATTGAGGGTTAATGGTGAAGTCCTCCAAGATGAACGAGTCAGAGAAAAAATCTTGAGGTCTTTGATTGAAAGATTTGACTACGTTGTTACGGAAATTGAAGAACACCAGGATATATCAACCATGATGTTGGAGCAGTCGATGGGTTCACTATGTTTGCATGAGCAAAGAATGAACCAGAAGTCCGTTGGTTCATATCCCGAGCAAACTCTGCAAAGCCGGGTCGCTCACTCAACTCAAGGAGGCTATCATGGCGCCCGAGGTCATGAAGATGGACGAGGTAGAGGTGAAAATTTCAATTCCACTAGAAGGTATAAAACACGCGACAAATTAAAAGTTAGGTGTAACGAATTCGGACATTACAAATTCGAGAGTAAACATGGGGCATGAGCAGCCAGAACAAGTACATGTTGTCGATGTTGGCGAAGACGTGGTACTCGCATGTATCGTGGATTATGATAGTTCCCTCCTTAGTAATAAAAAAGGTTCCAAGAGCCATAGAAGGAATGATGTTAATACTAAGAATGGCAAACAGTGGAAAGAAAATGGAAACTGGCAATATCATCAATGCGAAGCTCTCAGCTAGGGAGAGCTCATCGAGATCAAGATCGTGATATGGACAACAGAAAGTGTGACGGATGGTGCTACATAAGTGCCAAAGTAGGTCACTTTGCTAAAGTCTGTTGGTTCAAATAGGTAAAAGGAAATGACGCATCTTTTATCAAGAAAGAGCACGGTAGCCAAGAAGAATGGAGACTTCAAGCGACTATTGCAACAGAGGTTTAAGAAGAGCTTGCAGCCACTAGCATCATCGAGGCAAATGATGTGATAGCCATTGAGATGTCCCCAAAGAAAATTAAGTCGAGAGAAAACAAAGAAGCAAGTACTAGCTTTATCAAGCAGTTGTGAGAAGCAACTATATGAGATGTTGAAAGAGAAAGATGAAATGTTGAAGCAAAAGGACAAAGAGCTCAAGGTCAAAGAAAGAGAGCACGAGAAGCTCCCACATGAGCTCAAGAAATTGCAAAAGCTTAAGAAGTATTATCCAGAGAAAAAGATCCTAAGGCGCAAGGATCATTAGAGAGGGTAGAGAAAAAGTCCTACGAGAAGAAGGACCGAGATATTCATACCAAAGTGCTTCAGATGGAACTGAATCAACTGAAAAAAGAGATGAAAGCCATGAATGAGAGGCTTAACCACAAAAGTTGCAATCTCCGAAACTTTGAGGAAACTTCGAGTACGGAGCCTGTAAAGAAAGAAAAAGTGATCAACGCGCAAGTTCGATTGGCATTGACGAACTTCGAGTTCGCAAAACTCAATCAATGTTTACTTTGAAGGTGGCAAGCATGTGGCATGAAAGCAAGAATTTTGGTCAAAACGTCAACAAAAGAAAGCAAAGTTCAACTTTGCTTGAGAAAAAAATCGCGGCAAAATGAAGTCGACAACTCCCTTTCTTTTTCACACTATGTCGGCCAATTTGTAGTCTCTTTAGGTGATAGAAATTTTCTATAAATGGGGGTGTTTGTTTGCATTTTGTATGGGTCTTGAAGCATATAGTTAGAGGGTAAGAAAGTGAGAGAGTTAGAGATAGAGTTGTGATTTTGTATCTAAAGCTTAGCAAAACTTGTGTATTTTATAAAAGCATAGCAAATGTTGTTTTGAATACCACTCTCATATTTGTATACTCGTTGTAGGAACCAAAAGGGTTTGCGGAAGTTTGGTGGTGTAAACGCGGGAGAGAGTTTGCGAATACGAGTATGGAAATATGAGAGTGCTATTCAAAATAGCATTTGCTAAGGTTTACACAAAATACTAGCTTTGCTAAACTTGTTTGATATAAAAATAACATTCTCTAACTCTCTCACTCTCTCAGTATCTATATGCTAAGGCCACACACAAAATACACAAGAACCCTCTATTTATAGAAAATTTTCACCGCCAAAGGGACTACAAAATTTGCTGACATAAGTGTGAACATTAGGAGTTCAGCCGTCTTAGGTGTGAGCCGCAATTTTTTCATCCACGGCAAACCACTTACTAAAATTCGACAAAAATCAAACTAGAATCAAGAATCTGCCAAAGTCCAACTCCACCTCCAATTACTTGTTAACGTGACCAACCAAAGCAAACTTGGACTTTGCTTTGCTTTAACCGACCTCATCATTTAGCCAAAAATATTCACATGTTCATATTATGTGTTGAATTTCAGCACTCCCCTTCAACATCTAATACTCTTACCTTATAACATCTGATATTCATCTTCTTCAATTGCTTCTACGATTACAATTTATGATTGAGCTTTGCGAAGCTCAGACTTCGTCAATAGCATTTGAACTTGCACGTCGGTCACTTTTTCTTTCTTTGCAATCTCCGTAGTCGCAATAGTTTTGAGATTGCAACTCATGTAATCAAACCTCTCATTCACGATTTTCATTTCATGCTTCAATTGATTCAACTCCATCCGAAGTACTTTGGTAGAGGCATCTCGATCCTTTTTCTCGTAGGACTTTTTTTCTACCCTCTTCCAATGATCATTGCACCTTAGGATCTTTTTTCTCTGGGTAATACTTCTTAACCTTTTTCATTTCAAGCTTCAATCGATTCATGCACCGCCTTTGTGTGAACAAGGATGCTGCCGTAAATCAGTTCCATTTTGAACTCTCTCCTTTTCCAACTTAGGTGTTGAACTTCAACACTGCCACATGTCATTCGTGTTTACTAGTTTGGCTCTCATGGTGGATCAGTTGTTTGCCTGCCTATTAGTATAGTATCTTTGGTAATTTTGATAACACAAACGGTGGTGGATTTGCTGAGTTTGTCGTCGCAAATGAGAACCTAACAGTGGCAAGGCCACATGAAGTATCTTCCCTAGAAGGGGCAGGGTTACCCATAGCAGGCCCCATCGCTCTCCAGGCACTCACCAAGCTGCTGGGGCAAAGCTTGAAGGGAGCGGGCCACTGAGGAACTGTAGTTGCCAATTTCGTATAAACAGAATTGCAATGTATCGACTAACCTGTAGCCAACGCAAATAAGTAAGCAGTTGTTGACATCTGATTTTTGACCATTTATTATTGTGATTTTTATTCTTTAAAATTAATTAAAAATATCAAAAAAGGTCAAAAAATCACAAAATCAACTTCGGAAGCCTTGGCCTAGCCTCGGAGACCAATTTTGAACAAAAAAATATTTTTTGGTATTTTATAATATTTTTCGAATTTATTTAATTAGAAAAATACCCAAAAAAAATAAAAAAATAGTATTCGAGGTCCCAAAAATATAAAAAAATAGCCGATATTTTTTTATTATTATTATTTTATCTATGTTCTAACCTCATAAATAGTAAAATTCAGGTTCGATTTCATGTGTTCTTTGGATCATCATAAAATCGAATTTGGCAAAAAAAGTTAGTAGTATTTAAAGGGGAAAAGGAATGTTTGACCCATAATTGTGTTTGTGCCTTTTTATTTTTATAATTATTTTACTTGTATTTTATTCTTGTTGGGACTTCTCTCTCTCATTTTTTTTGGCCCTCCCTCTCTGCATTTTTTCTTCTTCGGACGGCCGAGAGGACGAAGGAAAAACTTCTTTTTCCGTCTTCCACGCGCGACAACAGCCCCTCCATCCGCACGACCACCACCGCCACCTCCATCCTTCGTCATCGCGTCGCCCCACCGTCGTCATCAACCACCGCCACCTCCATCCTTCGTCATCGCGTCGCCCCACCGTCATCATCAACCACCACCGCCGCACCTCCCCAGAACTTCCAATTCGCTGAGTCAGCCCCGGACCGCCGGACCTGTCATGAACTCGGGAGCGCGTCTCGAGCAACGAAGAACTCCCTCGACGCCGCCGTGACAACCCGTCGCGAACCGCCGTGCAAGCCCAGCAATGCCGCGCTTGGCCGAAGTTTCCAAATCGTCGTCCGATCATCCTCGACGAAAACCGAAGCTGTTGACAGTCATTTTCGACTTCCCTGAGTTCCGGAGAAGTTGTTAAGCCCGTCCAATCGGCCGCAGACCTCAGAAAACCGTGAGATCCCTCCTCAAGCTTCACGTCGGCATCCCATGGCAAGTTGAGTTTGGATCGTTCATTGGCTAAGCTGTTCATCGCAACCTGTTTCTTCTACCTTGCTGACCACTTTCTTTTTTGATTGCGCACGATTTCATCGGGCAAATATTCGGGTTGGTCGCCGACGTCCTCCGACCGGCTGTGAACTCCACGCCTTGTTCCACGCCAAACCAAAGCCCCGGGATTATCAGGTAAGTCCTCTACAGCTCCTAGGATGCTTCTCAATAATTTATGTTGGTCGAGTAACGTGTAGAACGGCTAGAACCAAGTTCGCCGGAGGTATGCTTTCGGTCGGAGATGGCGAGTCAATCTTTTGGCGTTCTGCTATGTTGAGGTTCGGATATGTGGTAGAGGACGTCGAGTAGAATCTTTTGGCGTTGATTTCGTTTGATTTGGACGTCGGAGGGCCGAGATATCGCCCTCCGACGAGGCGCCGGCGAGGGAACGCCGGCGCCGGTCGTCTTCTCCGACGAGTCGTTGACCAGTCAACGTTTGTTGACTGGTCAACGATGACGTGGCGCTGACGTGGAAGCCACGTGGCGGCCACGTCAGCGCGCAGCGTTAATAGAAAAAAATAATAAAAAAGTATAATAAAAAATCCGACGGTCCAGTGAACACCACGTGTCTCAATCTGAGACGTCCGTCTTAAACGCATGGAACGGCGCCGTTTTTCTCATGGAGGAGGCGGGCCGGGTTTGGGTTGCGGGTCTGGGTCATGGGCCGGGTCATCCGACCCGATCCGGTTTTCATTATTATTATTATTTTTATTTTTTTAATAATAAATAATATTAAAAAAAATTCAAAAAAATCAATAAAAAATAGAAAATCATAAAAAAATTCAAAAAAATTCGGAAAAATTCATAAAAATTCTAAAAAATTTCAAAAATGGGAAATGGCCACGATCAACTGGCCATGGAATATTTTGGGTAATTCGGTATCCAAACCTTCCAAGGAATGACGATTTTGCCCTTCGGGCTAATCGTCCCCAAATCTTCCCATTTTATCCCTGGTCTGAAATCACACATTCCCTAAGCCCTTATGGCTATGCTAGGAAGCCATTGACTTGAACTGATGTATGTTGATGTGATTTATTTACGTATTTGATTGTGCTTTCATTTAAATTGATTGTGATTGATAGGAATAGTCTTCCAATCTGCATGAAACCCTGAATCAAACCTACCTCACCCAATATTGCGCTTGCATGAATTCTTAGCTAGGAAAATCACTCGCGTTAGGTACCGAAAGGGCGTTGGTAATGACGTCAGCGCAACCAAGTCCCCGAACCCAAAATCTCTGGTTCCGCAGAATTGATCGATCTCTCCCAATCGGTCAATAAGGTTTCCGGTCTACCCTCCAAGAAAGACCGGGTGGCGACTCCAAATGCATGCACAAGTTGCACATGCCACCACGACCACACTGAAGGTCGAAAGCGATCGACTCTTATCGTCGAATCCCTCAAAAATACTCACGCCGCGATTTGGTATGAGCTTGGGAGGGCCCGCGCCGATCCAAGACCCGCGATCGGTAATCCATTAGCCGCGTCCGCTTCCGGACGGGTCGCGACAGCTGGCGACTCCGCTGGGGACCTTTGTTCTAGAACCTATCGTTCTAGACCTCAAGTGGACTTAGGCCGTAATTAAAACGCTGAGTGATTTTTCTAACCATGCAGGCGCTCTTGAAGGCAAGGTAAGTCCGCTTATGGTAGGTGTTATATGTTTTTGCAGATTGGAGAAATAAGGGGTATAGTCCGTGATTAACATTGTCTTATGCAGGTTGGGCGTAGGAATGTATGTTGTGTGGATGATTTGAAGTGCTGATTGATAAACTGTTGTGCATGAATTGCATTGTGATGATCACAAGACGTGGACACACACAACCGCGCCTAAAACCCCGGGCGCCGCCTTTAGGAACACAATAGAAGGAATTGAGAATGGAATCTCCGTGAGGAAAAACGCGGGGTAATCCACTTTTCAATTCCGCTCGCTTCGAACTATGGATCGAGTCCCAATGCAACGATAGCTGTGCAATGGAATCGGCTCTTTCTAGAACTCGAAGTGGGAACCTTAACCTTAGGTGCCAAACCCTCTGATTTTTAGAAGTTCACCATCACTTGTCTCATGCGCATGTCTTTGGGGCGGTTGGTACACCTAAAACCGCACATAAGTCGACGAGTTTGGTTGGTAAGACTCTCTATCCCTTAGATCTATTACAGTTCATATAAATATAGGCATTTCATTCATTGCATTCTGGTGATTAGATTAAATGCCATTTCAAGGATAGATGTGTGTGTTTTTCCCAAACGTCCTTGATAGAAGACGAAGAGGATGATATCCCATGACAAGCACCGAGTGAGCAACAAAGGAGCCTACTATGGACATTATTGAGATATCGTCCAATGAAGATGACGAGTTGGGGCAAGTGATCCGGAGGTCACAGATCGAACTTGGGGCATCCTTAAACGTTAGGATCACATTCCTTTGTTTCATTTTCCATTACTAGTCCTCTTGTATAGGGTTTATTTTTATCGAGGCTTTCTCTATCTCACCCCTTAGAGTGATTGTATTAGGGACCTATTGGTGTATACATTCAGATGGAACTTGGTTGTATTTCTTTTGACGGGACATGGGAATGTGATAGTGGCATTTTCTCTAATCATCCGAATACTCCCAAGTCAAGTTTATAATTCCTTTAGAGGAAATTAAAATTGAAAATCTTGCACGGCCTTTTTGGTTGTATAGGGTAATCCAACCCCAATTTCGCTAGAAGGAATTATACACTTGAATTGGTCCATGCATGTTTTACGTCGTTGGTAATCCACGATAATTGATCGAGAATATCGGCGTTGTTTTGAATTTAATGACGAGATAGATGTCCAAATTACTCTCGTTCTTAATAAAACGGCCTTGATTTGGATGCCGTATCTTCAATTAAATTTAAAACACGTTATTATGCCTCGCACTTTTGAGTAATTCGTTCCTCTCGAAATTGATCAAAAGCGATTATTGTGAATTACATTCCTTTCAATAGTATGCTTTCTTTCGAGGAATATTGATAAAAACTTTTCGCGCAAGATTAAAACCCTTGTAAAAGTTCTTGTCCTTATTAACCATGGGCAAGCATATGATTGAAAGGGGTTTTTGATTTCTTTTTCAAATTATTCCTTCTGATTCTGTCTTTTTATTTGCAGGTGAAAAACAAGTAGTATAGAGAAATCTTTTCTTGGACAAATCTGCAACTATTCTTCCATCTGATCATGAGCGAGTTATAAAATCAGGACGTATTTGCTCGGCTTATTGCTATTATGGTTCGGCTCACTCAAGTTGAAGATGTTTGGATGCTCGAAGAAATGAGCCATACAGAAGTTAAAACACACACACGAGAACTTTCATTTATTTTGCTCAGCGGAGGGTTTTCAGAAGCAGGTCATACAAGTCGGGGTGGAAAAGTAAAGCCAAAGTGAGCCCTAATTAACGACACAAAGGATCCCAACTGACCCTCCATGTTATTAATGCTCTGCTCATACTCCCAGCTCCGCATGTTGTGGTCGGCAAGCCTGAGGAGAAGACTTCTGCATTCTCCCTTAACTTCGGCGACCTTGGCCTCGTGTTCTTCGGTGACTACTTCCAGGTCCCGAACCAGTCCATTCCCGCGAGCTATGTCCTCGGTTATCTTGTCGAGCCGTTCTTCCTGCCAGTCGCTCTGAAGCCTCAACAGGACGTTGCGGCGGTCATGCTCGCCGGTGGTCAGGGATATGGCCAATTGATCCACCAGATTTCTCCTCTCGCGAAGCAACGTCGCGACCCGCTCATTAGCAAACTCGACGGCCTTTTTGTAACTATCAACCAGATAGTTGGTCAGCACCAAATGATCAGATCGATCCTCATAACGAGCCCGCAAGACGCGAGCCACCAGAACCTCCCGATTAGCAACACGATAGGCCTCTAAGGAGTGTGCAAAGAGAGTCGGGAAAGTTCTATATTCCCTCCCCAGTGTAGTACCTTCGAGAGAAGTGGTATCAAGGTCCTCGAGCAGGACACAGATTGCATCCTCGGTTGCAGAATGATCGGTTATGTGCGCGTAACCGCGACCCAGTAGGTTATAAAGTTTTTCCCACTGGGCCAAGACATCAGTTGAAAAAGTGCGTACGGGAGAGGAGGCCATTTGCGTTGGGTTGGCTTGAGAATAAGACGAGTTTAACAGAGAGATTAGAAGGAAGAAGCTGATTATGCGAGAACGTTAACTTTCAATACATTAATTCCTCATTTTATAGCAACTCGAGGATGATGAAGGGTCTCAGTAATAATGCTGGTGGAGCCCAGTTAGGGGGTAAAGCAGGAGGTCCCCTCACGAGAACCATTGGATTCGTTTCGGTCCGTGATTTCCGGCTCATCAATTAAAAGATGTAAAAGATTTGTCGGGATCACCATTATTAGAGTTAGGTGGGAGGAAAGCGCAACTATCGAAGAGAGCCCTAACAGGGTTTGGCAGTCCCATCACGTTGAAAAGCTAAGCGAGAAATTCAAGGTCTTGAGGGGGAACGTTTGCCTAATGATGCTTGAAGAGCGTCTCCTGAACATGCAAAGTCACTCGAAGAAAAACTTTATAGGGAGTGAGCATACAGGAGAGAGTGGAGAACTCTGAGTGGGCAAGAACCAATCAAACATTTCTCAATCCAACATATTTAAGAGGTTACTGTCAGCTGCTAGAGGCGACTGACTCAAAAATCTCAGAAATTGAACCACAGAGGGATCTCGAAGATTCCAAGATCAAGTCTAACGCCAAAACCATGGAGCCCAACACTTCTGGCAACGGAAATCAAGATCACGGCGACGACGACAACGACATCCACAATGCTCAACTCGGGAAAAGAAGACGTCCTCACCAATACTCTCAGGAGGAAACCCAAATGCTGGAAACCCTTTTCAGTAAAAGCCATTACATGAAAAAGAAGTGGAGAATTGAATTGAGCCGGGAGTTGGGGATTAATCAGTCGAGGATCCAGTTTTGGTTTCAAAACAGGAGATCCAAATCGAGGGCTCAACGCAAACGTCAGGTGGTCGAGATTTTAAAGGAAGAAAACCAAAAGCTGCGAACAGAAAACATGAGGTATGAAAAAGCTCTCAATATTACCGTTTGCCCTCATTGCGATAACCTCGTCGCCCTCGGTAAGATATTCCCCGATAAGCCTCACGCGATGATTGAAGACGTTCATTTACCACCCTACTCCCTCGGGGCATCTCCTGCTCAACCAGATTTTGCCGGAGTCACGCATGAGCAGGATGATCCCACGAAGATGATACAAATGCCTCCTGGGGGATGGGATTTGCATCGCTTTGATTGGAGTTACAGTTTCAAGGAGCTGGATGTTACCGCCGACCAGCTCAAAGCATATCAGCCTCATGCACAACAATTTTCGATAGGGTCGGGTCCTGCTGGAGATGAGTTAATCAGTCGTCAAGCCATCGATGCAATTTTGGGCCACGATAAGAGGAGGTTCGCTTGGCCCCCTGAACTGCATTCCAGATTCCTAGATGTGGTTCACCAAATGGGGATCGACTCAGCAACTCCGACGCGCATATTTAAGGCCATGAATGTACCGGGGCTTAGTAAGGAGCTGGTCAGGAATCACCTTGCTGCCTACAGAAAGCTATTAAGACAACGTCGAGCGGAGCTAAACCGGGAGGAATCCGTCTCGAACTCAAAAGCTAGGGGCGACCGCCATTGTAATGCTCAGGCATCAAGAGATACCCGGCCAAATCTAAGCATCAATCAAGCTAGCAACCCGACCACCGACAAACTGAAAGCTGATCAGAATGTCCTCCCAGGCCATTTCAACACTTCTCAAGAGCGCGTGTCACAAGTACAGCGAGTGCGCACTCCTCCATTCGAGCAACAGTCGGCTGGTGCTCTGCCTGCCGCTGGTCAACCCACGACAGACGATTTCTTCGATGAGGGGCTCGATGCCTTGTTCAATCAGTGGGAAGCTGGCATGCTTGGACAGTCATGATCTAGCACCTGGCTCGGGGCACGATGGGTCGGTCACTACGAACACCCATAGGAAGAAGAACATGTTCACGAGTAGATCACTCATTTTATCCGTTGTAAAATTCCCACGGGAACATTTTTCTTTAATGACTATAGTTAATTCTATATTAAAACCAACGCTATCGACGAACATCGTCATGCTCAGTTGTGATGATCCCTTGTTAGATTAAGTCTGAAACCAGAGACGGTCTTTAAAATTTTGAGTGGCCACGAACTCATTCCTCACCAAGCGCCCGGGATGCTGAAATGAAGAGTAACAGCATGCACAGGGAAAATGCCACTTTCGTTTGAACGATGAAAAGAGGTTGAGAGAAGATCATAGCGTTAATTCCCATGGAGCTAAATGAATTAAACGGAGTCATTAATTGCGGGTCCACCGCTGCTCCCCACGTTCTCGGGCCTAGTAAATCATAAAAGGCGCCGAAAGATTGTAGACCCACCACTTTGAAGACTGAACTAGGGGACGAGCGCAATACTCGATGAAACCGAATCAATGCAAGAGAGTTTGTGATCCTATCACGAGGAAAAAGAAAGGGGAATATAGACGATGAGTAATTGCAGAATCTCGGGAGGAGCGCTTGCTTGCTGGTCTTCATATGCAGCCTGAAGGATGGTTCCAGGACACGCACAATCACTTGAGAAAATTTCTAGAGTGAGCAAACACGTAAGAGCGAATTGAGAAAGCTGAGTGAACTAGATCAGCCCGAGATACCCCGATCCATCATGTTTAAAAGTTATTCCCATCTGCTAGAAACGCCCGACCTGGACATTTCTGAGCACGAACTGCTGGGAGACTTTGAAGATCCTGGAGCTGAATCCTGCCCGAAGGGCATAGAGACTGACTCCTCCAGCGATGAAATTCTAGGTTTCAGCTACGAAGAAGGAGTATACAATGATGACCGGAGCCGGAAAAGGAAGCAACTACAACGCCACACTCCAGGCCAAATCCGAGAGCTCGAAGCTTTCTTCAATGAATGCCCCACTCCAAGCAGACAACAGAAAATGGAGTTGAGCCGAAAGATAGGATTGGAGCTTTCGAAGGTCAAGTTTTGGTTCGCCAACAAACGAACCCGGGTGAAACAACAATACGCAGACCATGAGTTACTGGTCCTGAAGGAGGAGAATGAGAAGCTTCAAGCTGAAAGCGCGAGATATAAGGAAGCTCTGACCAAGGCCACCTGCCTTAATTGTGGTAATCCTGTTGTCCTCGGCGAGGTGTTCCTCGATGAACCATCCCTGTTGACGAATAACGCTCAGCTGTTACCGTATTCTCCACAGCATTTTCCGACACAGCCAGATACCGCCGGAGATCTGCATGAGCAAGTCAACACCATAGGATCAACACCAACATCCTCTGAGAAATGGGATATGAATCATCACAGGGGGAATTCTCTCGATGACGAACTCGCTGTCGCAGCCAGCCAATCCAAAGTCGGTGAGTCCCTCCCTGGACAACTTTTGAAACGACTAGATCCCGTAGAGAATAGCTACCGAAGTATTGACGATATTTTGGGTGATAAGAGAACAAGGTTTTACTGGACCTATGAACTTCACACCAAATTTGTTGATGCAATTCGAGAGCTGGGAGTTGATTCGGCTAGCCCACTACGCATACTCGAGATTATGAATGTGCCGGGGCTCTCTAGAATTAACGTTGAGTCTCACCTCAAGTACTATAGGAGATTGCTAAGGGATGGAAGGATAGCGTTAAACCATCATAAAGCCAGTTGGAGCTCAAGTGCTGGGCAGAGTTACAACCATGATGATTGGAGAGCCAAGAGCACCCAACCGTGTTTCAGCAATGACGGGACTAGCAGTCGTGTCAGCGACTCCTCTAACCCAAATCAGAATGCTCCGCCGAGCTATCTCAATACTCCTCAGGAGTATATGCCACAGTTCCAGCACATAGAGATTCCTCAGTTTGAGCGCGAATCAGTCATTAATGCTGTCCCTGAAGCGGATCTGGCATTGGTAGAGAGTGCACATATGAACCTGCCGGTTATTGGAGGAAGTTCCAATTCGATGGGTCAAATTGCTCACGGCGAGAGCAAAGAGAGGAATCCCTCGCCTGCAGTCGACGACACCCAATCTGGGCACCAAGGGCTAGAAAGAACAGGTGATTTCCTTGATGAGGAGCTGGACACTTGGATCAATACTCTTCGGGAATGTATGTCTCAACCCCAACAGGGCAATGATGAAGGTTCCAGCTCAAAGACTTCAATCCCTCACAACGAAGGCAATGAAAGAAATCTGCCCCCAACAATCGTTGATACCCAACTTGAACATCAATGGCTCGAAGACCCGAGCAATTTCCTTGGCGATGAGTTCAATCTTTGGCTCGATCAATTTGGAGCCGGAGGACCATCGCAGTGGTGACGCGAGGCCGGTGATCAAACGTCTGATGCAAGGCATGGCTACTCGATGAAAAATGCTTCGAGGAAAGGGGTTGAATACTCCTATTGCATATGTTGTTGATCGCATTGTAAGGTTCCCACGGGAACATCTTTCATTAATATCTAGAACTAATTGCGCGTGAGTGTCAACATCACCCTTTGAGCATCTTCAAGCCGAAGGCCGTGGATTAATCACTTAATCCGTGGAGCAAGTTCCATGAACCATAATTATCACCCGCGGAGCATAATGGGATCTACCCCTTCAACACGAAATACGTTTGGCCGCGAAGCCACCTATTTGGTAAAACGATGTATCGTTCCTAAACGATCTTCAATCGAATACCGAAGTAATGTCTTCTTTCTTTTCCTTCTCAGATGATAAACATGGATAAATCACTCAATGAGTCATGCGTTCAAATAGCAGAACAGACGCTGCCCAGCTGGGGGCAGATGAACCATTGATGTTACAAACACTCCAAGCATGGATAGGCGGATTTGATAGAGGTTGTTCATATCAATACGCAACATCAGAATGAGATGAAAATCAAGAGTAAAGTTGTATCGTCCCAATTTGTCTTGAATTTGGGAATATGAATTAACACTTATTGTTTATCCTTGACAGGGGAATCGCCTTGGAGACGAATAAGTTTTTACATCCCACATACTACCTGTTAGGGTACATGAGGGTAGGATGTATCGTTTCGATTTTCGAAAAATTCGTGAACATACAATGATATGCTTCTTTTACATTTTCAGGGATCTCCAGCCACGGTGGACAGGTAGGTATCCCTTTCCCCCAATCCATTGAAGATGTTAAACCAAAAAACACAGAGAGAAAAAGAAAAAGCTTTCAAAATCTGATGTCTAGAAAAGACATGGAATTCTAACTTCATTGGCATTCATGTTTTGAAACATGAGGTTGTCTGAACACGCATTGTGCACCATAAAATCCCCTTGACGGGTAAAATTTCTGGGAAAACGAAAGAGATTTTTCCAATCAAAAGTTGTTCAAAACTCTCAAAAGGATGTTTCCTCAAAAGAGAGGCAAGCTCAAATCCAAACACATCCTACATACACTTGAGAGATGAGTGGAGCGAATCAAATAGTAAAATCTGGACCTACGGAGGTAGGGACCATTCGCAGCGATTACATGGATTGGGACGACAGAGGCGTTCGTTTCATATCATAAACACTACAGATGACCGTTGACAACCCACTTGAACGGCGGTTTTCATTCTTAACCCTGTCAAGAACCACCCCACACCGGGGCAAAAAGGAAGTAAGTCCAGCAGCATCAGGAGAAAATGGTTAGAAATTTTCTTGCTCGGACTATCATTAATCTTTGTGTGTTGTTTATATGGTAATCCAAGTGCCATAGGATGACGAGAAGCATTCATTCTCTATCCCACACACCATATCCTTTGCACAGCCAAGTTGAGCCTGCGAATTCATTTCATAAACCCCTGTTGGTGATCATGGGATGTTTCAAGATAGAAACTGCATCACTCCAAGAACGGAAGAAATCAAGAGATGGGATTTATAGAAAAATTTCATATCGGCGTTTAAATGTGCTATGATTCAAGTTGTATATCTAGCACAATTTTCTGAACATCGTAGTTCCAAAGGAAAAGAAAAGGCGGGATTTCAACAAAGAAAAAAATCCCCAGCATCAAGAAAAAGCAAAGTGCCTGGTAAAAGCAAGGCCGATGCTCGTGAAAACTGTTTGATTGATCCCCAATAAAGCCTAGTTGGGAAGAGAGAAAAACCCATAAAGGAGTCAGATCAAGAAGACTGCTCCCCAAATGATGTCAGCCGTGGTGCAAAAACACGGACAGAATTGTCAATCTATTAATACCACAAGAGACGTTCTCTAAAGGACTTGCGCACACCTCAAAAGCGGTTGCACACCTCAAAAATGGAAGATGCAGAATGGAAAAGACATGTGACAAATTTGCAATGATCACCAATGTCAAACCCCTCATGAATTCTGGGCCAAAAAAAAAAGCTTTTTTCGATCCCCAATCCTACCAATGTTACAACCCCGAAACAGTCTTCTCTGACTAAGACACTTGGGTTAACATATAGCTTAGCTCGAAGAAGTACGAGCAAGACTATTTCTTTCTCATTTTGCAGGGTTCTTGACTTGTAAACCCGGAGCAGATGGTGAAGATTTTCATTCAATAGCCTCGACTCCAAAGCGGGTCCCCCTTGAAAACCAATATCCAAGCCCAACATTACGGTCCCGTGGAAGACCTCCCGACCGATCAAAATGTATGCGCTGCGAATGAGCCTAAAACCTAGGCACAGGTCAGTAGGGAATCGAGTGCATCCCCTATAAAAAAACTACTATCGCAAAACAGGTGAGAAGACCTCATTGTCTAGAAATATTCCAATTGATGTTTTGAACAAACTCTTTTTGGAATTTTCGAACTGTTGATCCAGATTTTCCGTGCAAAGGATTTGTGATCACATTTGCATGTTGCAAGAATGCTTTGGATAACCTCCAACATCAAAATGCACATTTCATGACTAAAACTTAAGTCATAAAATTTTGTCAATTGGACAATTATTGTCTTCCCAAAGATTATTAACATTTTCTTGGTGAAGAAAAATCTTTTAGGTTTGAACTTTCTGCAGGATACCTGGAGAACCCAGCTCTCAGAATGTCGCCTCAATAGACCCAAGTCCTAACATGACGTGGAGAACCCTCGTCATGAGACCCCTTTTCAAAAAAATTTAGGCAGTCTCATCGGACGTGGAGAACCCTCGTCATGAGACCCCTTTTCAAAATCCAATCAGTCTCATCGGACGTAGAGAACCCTCGTCATGAGACCCATTTTCAAAGCAAAAACTCAAGGTAGATACCGCCTGAAGGGTCAACAACAAGGTAGATACCGCCTGAAGGGTCAAATCATGGTAGATACCGCCTGAAGGATCAAATCATGGTAGATACCGCCTGAAGGGTCAACTCATGGTAGATACCGCCTGAAGGGTCAACTCATGGTAGAAACCGCCTGAATGGTCAAATCAATGGTAGATACCGCCTGAAGGGTCGAACCAAGGTAGATACCGCCTGAAGGGTCAACACAACGGTAGAAACCGCCTGAAGGGTCAATCCAATAGTAAAAGTCACTTAAATGGTCAACTCAATGGTCCAATCCACCATACGGATCAAAGTCATTGGCAAATCTCAAAGGGGACGCGCCTTCCTTAGGTTCCTACCAATTAGGAATCCCATGATGGTATGACCTACCATACAGGTCAGAGCTTAATCTCCCCGGGATATTCTGAACGAGTCCTAGGTATCTTCTTGAAAGTCGTCGCAACCGGCGGCATCTCACAGGTGAGCTTCAGGTAAGCCTCTCTCACTCCGGCCTATGTTCGAATTGCAAGAGTAAACCGGTGATTAATTTGAGCATTCATCAAAAGACTTAAGGGTCCGATGTCATAGCATTTCTTTTCCCCAGTCAAGTCGGTTAAGATTCAGGTGTCATTTTATCTTTGAAAGCAACCTCTGACGAGCTCACTCTCAAAGAGGGGCAGCTGTTGACATCTGATTTTTGACCATTTATTATTGTGATTTTTATTCTTTAAAATTAATTAAAAATATCAAAAAAGGTCAAAAAATCACAAAATCAACTTCGGAAGCCTTGGCCTAGCCTCGGAGACCAATTTTGAACAAAAAAATATTTTTTGGTATTTTATAATATTTTTCGAATTTATTTAATTAGAAAAATACCCAAAAAAAATAAAAAAATAGTATTCGAGGTCCCAAAAATATAAAAAAATAGCCGATATTTTTTTATTATTATTATTTTATCTATGTTCTAACCTCATAAATAGTAAAATTCAGGTTCGATTTCATGTGTTCTTTGGATCATCATAAAATCGAATTTGGCAAAAAAAGTTAGTAGTATTTAAAGGGGAAAAGGAATGTTTGACCCATAATTGTGTTTGTGCCTTTTTATTTTTATAATTATTTTACTTGTATTTTATTCTTGTTGGGACTTCTCTCTCTCATTTTTTTTGGCCCTCCCTCTCTGCATTTTTTCTTCTTCGGACGGCCGAGAGGACGAAGGAAAAACTTCTTTTTCCGTCTTCCACGCGCGACAACAGCCCCTCCATCCGCACGACCACCACCGCCACCTCCATCCTTCGTCATCGCGTCGCCCCACCGTCGTCATCAACCACCGCCACCTCCATCCTTCGTCATCGCGTCGCCCCACCGTCATCATCAACCACCACCGCCGCACCTCCCCAGAACTTCCAATTCGCTGAGTCAGCCCCGGACCGCCGGACCTGTCATGAACTCGGGAGCGCGTCTCGAGCAACGAAGAACTCCCTCGACGCCGCCGTGACAACCCGTCGCGAACCGCCGTGCAAGCCCAGCAATGCCGCGCTTGGCCGAAGTTTCCAAATCGTCGTCCGATCATCCTCGACGAAAACCGAAGCTGTTGACAGTCATTTTCGACTTCCCTGAGTTCCGGAGAAGTTGTTAAGCCCGTCCAATCGGCCGCAGACCTCAGAAAACCGTGAGATCCCTCCTCAAGCTTCACGTCGGCATCCCATGGCAAGTTGAGTTTGGATCGTTCATTGGCTAAGCTGTTCATCGCAACCTGTTTCTTCTACCTTGCTGACCACTTTCTTTTTTGATTGCGCACGATTTCATCGGGCAAATATTCGGGTTGGTCGCCGACGTCCTCCGACCGGCTGTGAACTCCACGCCTTGTTCCACGCCAAACCAAAGCCCCGGGATTATCAGGTAAGTCCTCTACAGCTCCTAGGATGCTTCTCAATAATTTATGTTGGTCGAGTAACGTGTAGAACGGCTAGAACCAAGTTCGCCGGAGGTATGCTTTCGGTCGGAGATGGCGAGTCAATCTTTTGGCGTTCTGCTATGTTGAGGTTCGGATATGTGGTAGAGGACGTCGAGTAGAATCTTTTGGCGTTGATTTCGTTTGATTTGGACGTCGGAGGGCCGAGATATCGCCCTCCGACGAGGCGCCGGCGAGGGAACGCCGGCGCCGGTCGTCTTCTCCGACGAGTCGTTGACCAGTCAACGTTTGTTGACTGGTCAACGATGACGTGGCGCTGACGTGGAAGCCACGTGGCGGCCACGTCAGCGCGCAGCGTTAATAGAAAAAAATAATAAAAAAGTATAATAAAAAATCCGACGGTCCAGTGAACACCACGTGTCTCAATCTGAGACGTCCGTCTTAAACGCATGGAACGGCGCCGTTTTTCTCATGGAGGAGGCGGGCCGGGTTTGGGTTGCGGGTCTGGGTCATGGGCCGGGTCATCCGACCCGATCCGGTTTTCATTATTATTATTATTTTTATTTTTTTAATAATAAATAATATTAAAAAAAATTCAAAAAAATCAATAAAAAATAGAAAATCATAAAAAAATTCAAAAAAATTCGGAAAAATTCATAAAAATTCTAAAAAATTCCAGAAAATAGGAAATGGCCACATTCAACTGGCCATGACCTGTTCCGGGTCTTTCGACCCCCGGTCTTTCCAGAAATGACGGTTTTGCCCTTCCGGCAAATCGTCTTCCAAAACAATTCTAAAAAAATCCAGGAAAATCCCAAAAAATAGGAAATGGCCACAAACAACTGGCCAAGACTCATTCCGGGTGTTTTGAACCCCGACCCTTCTTAAAATGACGATTTCGCCCTTTGGGCGAATTGTCTTCCAAAAATTGAAGAAAAATCAAAAAAATTTCAAAAATGGGAAATGGCCACGATCAACTGGCCATGGAATATTTTGGGTAATTCGGTATCCAAACCTTCCAAGGAATGACGATTTTGCCCTTCGGGCTAATCGTCCCCAAATCTTCCCATTTTATCCCTGGTCTGAAATCACACATTCCCTAAGCCCTTATGGCTATGCTAGGAAGCCATTGACTTGAACTGATGTATGTTGATGTGATTTATTTACGTATTTGATTGTGCTTTCATTTAAATTGATTGTGATTGATAGGAATAGTCTTCCAATCTGCATGAAACCCTGAATCAAACCTACCTCACCCAATATTGCGCTTGCATGAATTCTTAGCTAGGAAAATCACTCGCGTTAGGTACCGAAAGGGCGTTGGTAATGACGTCAGCGCAACCAAGTCCCCGAACCCAAAATCTCTGGTTCCGCAGAATTGATCGATCTCTCCCAATCGGTCAATAAGGTTTCCGGTCTACCCTCCAAGAAAGACCGGTGGCGACTCCAAATGCATGCACAAGTTGCACATGCCACCACGACCACACTGAAGGTCGAAAGCGATCGACTCTTATCGTCGAATCCCTCAAAAATACTCACGCCGCGATTTGGTATGAGCTTGGGAGGGCCCGCGCCGATCCAAGACCCGCGATCGGTAATCCATTAGCCGCGTCCGCTTCCGGACGGGTCGCGACAGCAGTATGTTGATCCGAGCCCAACGAAATGTCGTTGTGTCCTTAAGACAAATTTGCCCCCTCAATTAGTACCCGAGGACCTTGGGCAATCGTCTCCCAAGATAGAACGGATCGCGTTCCTTAGAAGCGGTACTTCTTCAAAAGACTCCGGCGAACGTAACTTCTTTAAAACAACCGCACAGATGAATATGAGTAATGAGCGATGGAAAGCAAAAATATCAGTGGTCAGAATATAACGGTCGGGGTTTGTATTTATAGACAATGGTGTGAAGAGTCGCGAATCATTACTCTTGATGAAGGAATGCGAATCAACAGTTCTGTTCGAACAAACATGTTCATTCGTTTGATTCCGAACAAACATGTATGTTCGACAGACGAACAATTCTGTTCAAACAAACATATTCGTTCGTTTGATTCCGAACGAACATGTATGTTCGACGTACGAACTTTCATGTTCGCTCAACCCCAAACAAACATATCTGTTCGGACGAAAAAGAATGTCCAGAAATTTTCGAACATGTGTCCCTTTAATTTAAAAAGAATAAAATAAAAAATGATGGTAAAAAATAAATACACGCGCGGACCCGGGCCCGGCCCGGCCCCAACCGACCCGGCCGACGGGTGGGCGGGCGGCGGCGGCGCGTGTGTGTGGACCGACTTAGCTTTGCGTAGGTCCTCCCCCGTCCACAAAAGTACGGTGCCCCTTGGGGCCCAAACCCATTTGTGAAGTTTCAATATTTAAACCCATCCACCATCTACTCTTTTTCCTATGTGGGACTCTCTTTCCTTCATTTCTCATTCACTTCCTATGGGGTTTTGTAACAAAATCCCAACAATCCCCCACATGAATGAGATGTTCAAATATCACGACTCTTCGTGTATGCATGAAATGCAAGGCGATTATTCCATGAGAGACCGTTACATTAGGATAAGTAGTCTGAGATTTTGAACTTTCCCTAGTGAGACATATTGGACCTACTCGGTCAATCAGTAGACTTGATGTCTTTGAACTGTCGACCTTTGGTGTAAGCCTAGACAATAGAAATCACACAACTATCTCTCAAACAAAGTTAGTTCTCACTGTTGTGTTCATTTTGGCCTTGAACACCGCCTGGTCTCATGAGTGTTTTAGAGAATTCGACATTTTCAATTCTCACAGAAGAGGCTCTCACTTCACACTCACATAGGTGATTTCTGAAGATTCTGTAAATTACATACTTTATTCAGAATCATTAAAAGCTTTGCTTAACCTTCACATGTCAGTACTATTTTCATCCGGGAATGAGTAAGAATTTACAGTACTCTACACTGTCTTCATAACTTAGTAGTCCCTTTGAACGTAGATCTTGGGATCTCCAGTCAACTAGGTAGGGTTTCCGCTATGACGACTTATTTATAGGCCTTTAAACCCATTCCCCTTGATGTTTTCACAACCAACTCTCTAGTTAGGCCTTTTGTTAGTGGATCCGCAACATTATCTTTTGACTTCACATAGTCAATTGTGATAATTCCACTAGAAAGAAGTTGTCTTACAGTATCGTGTTTTCGACGTATATGTCGAGACTTACCGTTATACATGACATTCCTTGCCCTTCCTATTGCCGCTTAACTATCACAATGAATACATACAGCTGGCACTGGTTTAGGCCAATTAGGAATATTTTCCAAGAAATTTCGAAGCCATTCTGCTTCTTCACCGGCCTTATCCAAAGCAACAAATTCTGATTCCATAGTAGATCTTGCTATACAAGTTTGTTTGGATGATTTCCAAGACACTGCTCCCCCACCAAGTGTGAATACATATCCACTTGTCGATTTTGTGTCTTTTGTACCGGTTATCCAATTTGCATCACAGTATCCTTCAAGTACCGCTGGATAGTCTGTGTATTGCAAAGCATAGTCTTGAGTATGCTTCAAGTAGCCCAATACGCGTTTCATTGCTTTCCAATGATTTTCATTTGGACTAATTGTAAAACGACTTAACTTGCTTACCGCACAAGCTATGTCTGGCCTAGTACAGTTCATGACATACATTAAACTACCTAGTATACTAGCATACTCATTTTGAGCCTTGCTTTCACCAGTATTCTTTGAGAGATGTAAATTAACATCTATCGGGGTATTTACTGGTGCGATGCCTAGATTCTTGCATTTTTCAAGAATCTTCTCAATATAATGGGACTAAGATTGAGACAATCCTTCAGATATTTTACGGATTTTAATTCCTAAAATAATATTTGCGACCCCCATGTCTTTCATATCAAATTTGTTTGTGAGCATGCGTTTGGTTGCTTTGACAACCTCACTATTGTTGCCCAATATAAGCATATCATCTACATACAAGCATAAAATGGCAAAGCTATTATGAGTGTTCTTAACATATACACATTTGTCGCACTCATTAATCTTGAAACCATTCGACAACATGATTTGATCGAATTTAGCACGCCATTATTTTGGTGCTTGTTTCAAGCCATAGAGTGACTTGATAAGCCGACATACTTTATTATCTTGTCCTGGAACAATGAATCCTTCAGGTTGCTCTAAATATATTTCTTCTTCCAAATCCCCATTTAGGAATGCTGTTTTGACATCCATTTGATGGATTTCAAGTCCATACAATGCTGCTATAGCAATTAACATCCGTATAGATGTAATTCTCGTGACAGGTGAATAAGTGTCAAAATAATCAAGACCTTCTCGTTGCCTGTAGCCTTTTACTACAAGCCGAGCCTTATACTTATCAATAGTACCATCTGCTTTCATTTTCCTCTTAAATATCCACTTACATTGTAGTGGCTTATTACCAAGAGGATGATCAACTAATTCTCAAGTATGGTTAGACAAGATGGATTCAACTTCACTATTGATAGCTTTTTTCCAAAGCGGGGCTTCTGGAGATGTCACAGCTTCCTTAAATGTCCGAGGCTCATTCTCTAACAAATATGTTAGAGAATCAGATCCAAAAGATGTAGAAGTCTTTTGTCTTTTACTACGTCTAGGTTCATCCTCCATTGGATCACTTCTAGATGTAGTATCTCGAGGCCTCTTATCGTTATCAATTGGCTTATATACTATGTTATACGGAAATATATTTTCAAAGAACGAAGCGTCCATTGATTCAATAATCGTATTAACATGTATATCTGGGATCTCAGACTTGTGAACAAGAAATCGATATGCATTGCTATTCAGAGCATATCCAATAAAAACACAATCAACGATTTTTGGTCCTATCTTAACCTTCTTAGGTTTAGGAACAGCAACCTTTGCTAAACACCCCCGCACTTTGAGATATTTCAAATTAGGCATTCTGTCTTTCCACTTCTCATAGAGAGTTTGTTGTGTCTTTTTGTGGGGTACTCTATTTAAAATAAAATTTGCCATCAAGACAGCTTCTCCCCACAAATTTTGTGGTAAACCAGAACTATTCAACAATGCATTCATTATTTCCTTTAGAGAACGATTTTTCCTTTCCGCCACACCATTCGATTGTGGTGTGTAGGGAGTTGTGATTTGGTGAATAATGCCAAACTCAGAACAAATTTTCTCAAAAGGAAATTCATATTCACCTCCTCTATCACTTCTTATTATTTTTATTTTCTTGTTTAACTGATTTTCAACTTCAGATTTATAGGTTTTAAAAGCATTCACAGCCTCATCTTTGTTACTAAGCAAATAAATATAACAATATCTCGAAGAGTCATCTATAAACGTAATGAAATACTTTTTACCACCCCTTGACGGTATTATTTTCAAATCACATATGTCTGTGTGTATTAAATCTAAAGGTTCTATGTTTCTCTTGTCTACAGAATGAAATGGAGGTTTAGAAAATTTAGATTCAACACACACTTGGCATTTTTCACTTGGACAGTCAAATTTTGGCAATAATTCCATGTTCATCAATTTCTTTATTGACTTATAATTGACATGTCCTAGTCTAGCATGCCAAATATCAGGAGACGTATGCACATAGGTAAAAGCAGTTTTATTCATATCATCCTTGGATACAACAGTCATTACATTCATCTTGAACAAACCACACTCAGATAACCTTTTCCTACATACATCTCATTTTTGGAGAGTACAAACTTATCAGATACAAAAACCAACTTGAAGCCATTCTTGCTCAGGAGAGATCCGGACACTAAATTCTTGCGAACCTCTGGCACATGCAGAACATTATTTAGTGTCACGATTTTTTCAGATGTCATCTTCAGAGCAATCTTTCCAACACCTTCAACCTTAGAGGTCGATGAATTACCCATATAGAGTTTTTCATCACCCCCCACAGTAGTATAGGATGAGAACATCGATCTGTTTGCACAGATATGACGAGTTGCTCCAGTATCAATCCACCACTCCTTGGGGTTTCCCACCATGTTGCACTCAGATATCGTGGCAGTAAGATTGATATCCTCAACACCATTGGAAATTCGTTCCACCATGTTGGCCTGAGTTTTCTGTCTTTTCTTGGCTCTGCAGTCTTTGGCTCGATGTCCAGACTTTCCACAATTGAAGCACTTGCCAACGAACTTCTTCTGGCCTTGGGTCGATCTCTCTCCAGACTTGTTAGGCATTTTCCTCTTCTTGTTGGGTTTTGTCCATTCTTCAACACCATTCTTCAACAACATTGGCCCTTGAGACCTCCAGATTCTTGGCAACTTTCTTTTCAGAAAGCCTATTATCTTCCTCAATCCTCAATCGAACAATGAAGTCTTCAAGTGACAACTCCTTTCTCTTGTGTTTGAGATAATTTTTGAAATCTCTCCAAGACGGTGACAGTTTTTCAATGAAGGCAGCCACTTGAAATGACTCACTCAGTGTCATTCCTTCAGCATGAATATCATGCAGGATCACTTGAAGCTCTTAAATTTGACTTAAGACAGTTTTAGAATCGACGATCTTAAAATCCAGAAATTTGCCGATAATGAATTTCTTCAATCCGGCATCTTCTGTTTTGTACTTCTTGTCCAGACTATCCCATAATTCTTTAGCCGTTTTCAACGGACTATAGACGTTATAAAGAGTATTGTCCAGACCGTTGAGGACATAGTTGTGACACAGGAAGTCAGAATGCTTCCATGCATCCACAACAACAACTTTTTCTTTGTTTGTTTCTCCAACGTCCAATTTAGGACCATCCTCATTGAGGAATCTTGCCAAGTTCAAGGTCGTGAGATAGAACAATATCTTTTGTTGCCATCTCTTGAAATCAGAATCATTGAACTTTTCTGGCTTATCTCCATGATTCGGAATAGGAGTAATCGGAGTTGGAGTTGAAGTCGAAGCCATTTCTATTGCAAAATTAGAATTTTAACAATTAACAAGACAATAAACAGAACAGTAGTAATATTGTACAAGTAAAACCAAATACTTGCAATGACGCACAATCAACTATACGTGGTGCAGTAACGTATATTTTATAGAAATAAATTACCACACAAAAATATGCGAAATAGAATATTGGAACTTCAAATGAATGCGTCAATTCTGTCTCAATGCTACAGAATACTTGCAATGAAAAGACCACACGAGCTAAGCACGAGGAACATCAACAATAGATGAAAAATTTATCTTAAGATTGTAGTTGCCAATTTCGTATAAAAAGAATTGTAATGTATCGACTAACCTGTAGCCAACGCAAATAAGTAAGCAGTATGTTGATCCGAGCTCAACGAAATGTCGTTGTGTCCTTAAGATAAATTTGCCCCATCAATTAGTACCCGAGGACCTTGGGCAATCGTCTCCCAGGTAGAACGGATCGCGTTCCTTAGAAGCGGTACTTCTTCAAAGGACTCCGGCGAACGTAACTTCTTTAAAACAACCACACATATGAATATGAGTAATGAGCGATGGAAAGCAAAAATGTCAGTGGTCGGAATATGACGGTCGGGGTTTGTATTTATAGATAATGGTGTGAAGAGTCGCGAATCATTACTCTTGATGAAGGAATGCGAATCAACAGTTCTGTTCAAACAAACATATCTGTTCGGACGAAAAAGAATGTCCAGAAATTTCCAAACATGTGTCCCTTTAATTTAAAAAGAATAAAATAAAAAATGATGGTAAAAAATAAATACACGCGCGGAACCGGGCCCGGCCCGAACCGAGCCGGCGGGCGAGCGGGCGGCGGCGGCGGCGCGCGCGTGTGGACCGATTTAGTTTTGCGTAGGTCCTCCCCCATCCACAAAAGTACGATGCCCCTTGGGGCCCAAACCCATTTGTGAAGTTCCAATATTTAAACCCATCCACCATCTACTATTTTTCCTATGTGGGACTCTCTTTCCTTCATTTCTCATTCACTTCCTATGGGGTTTTGTAACAAAATCCCAACAGGAACATCCTGATTACTGCTGCTTCAGGCAGCGTCGGCCACTATGCAGTTCACCTCGCGAAGACAGGAAACACGCATGTGACTGCAACTTGTGAGGCTCACAACATCGACTTTGTCAAGAGCCTCGGTGCCGACGAGGCCCTCGATTGCAAGACCCCAGAGGGAGCCACCTTGAAGAGCCCGTCGGGCAAGGAGTACGACTTCGTAGTCCACTGCGCGGGTCCCTTCCCTTGGTCGATTTTCGAGCTGAACTTGAGCGAGTGCGGCCAAGTGATAGACATTACCCCGAGCATCACCTTCGCTCTCAACAAACTCAGCTTTTCCAAGAAGTAGCTTGCGCCATTGTTGGTGAAACCAAAGGGTGAGAATCTGAAATTCCTTGGTTAGGTTGGTTAAGGAAATGAAGCTCAAGACCGGGGAAAAGGACACTGTAAGTGCCTTAACTTTCGTACAGCGTGCACTTAAGTGCCTTAACTTTCAAAGTGTTCACTTTGTTGGAGTTGGTGAATACTTCGGGGACCCTTGTTTCTCACACCGGGTACGCCCATTTTAGCTTAGGGAAACCAAAGTGTTATCTGACGACATGTGACCCATGCGCGCGGGATGCGGGGGTTCGAGGGCAGCGCCCCCGACACGGGTGTCCCGCTGCCCGATCAGCGAGCAGGGCTTCCGCTGCCCGGTCAGCTGACGGCTGCCCCACTCGCCGGTGAGCGGGCGGGGGTTCGGGGGCAGCGCCCCCGAAACCTCAACAAGCTTAGACTTTTATTTAAGTTAACCCGTATGTTATGGGCTTGCTTAATAGAGGTTTCACTAGGTTTAGGTTTTGGGCCCGTTTAGGGCATATATATTTTGCTCGTTTATGCTGATCATTGTAACGAGTTGAGTGGCTATAAACCGAATATCATAGTAAAATCTCTTGTAGGACGTAGCCCTATTCTAGGGTGGACCTGGGTAATCTCGTGCGTCAATCAATTTTTCTTGATTTCTGTGTGATCGTTCTGATTCAGTGTGCGATAAATCTCATCACACTTGAGTGCCTAAACTTTTAAAAAGCGTTCACTTGAGTACCAACTTCTTTTAAAATCGTTCAGTTCAGTGCCAAATCTGACGTGGTTCACCGAAAATCCGACATGTGACATTTTTAATTATTATTTGTGCTGACGTGGCTCATTGGAGTTGGCACTCAAGTGAACGCTTTTTAAAAGTTTAGGCACTCAAATGGACGCTTTTTAAAAGTTCAGGCACTCAAGTGAACACTTTAAAAGTTAAGACACTTAAGTGCACGAGTTGAAAAAAAGTTAGCACTCAGGTGAACACTTTAAAAGTTAAGGTACTTAAGTGCACGCCGTACGAAAGTTAAGGCATTTGCAATGTACTTTTCCCTCAAGACCGTCATCGACTCGAAGCATAGCAAAGCTGAGGATGCTTGGGCGAAGTCTATAAGCTAGGTTGCACCAATACCGACACCGACACCGACACGACACATCGACACGCCATTTCTCAAAAGTAGAAAAATTCGACACGTCGGGAACACGTCGTATTAAATATATATATTTTTTTAATATAAAAAATCCGACAAGTGTCGGACACCAACACGAGAGCCCATAAGAGGTGTTCGTGCTACATAGCCTATAATTGATCCCACATTGGTAATGAGGGAGAGAAAAATAAACATGAAGTCTTTTTAAAAAGCTAAAGATGACTCTTTGAGATTTATCTCTTGAAGAAAACAGTATCACATTAGTTACTTAATGAGAATAATAAGTGGAATGGCTCTTTAAAATGCCAATAAATGGACATGGAGACTCATTTCAAATTAAATTTTTAGTGAAAATGCCCACCATTATAGTTGGGCCCTTTCAAGTGTCACCCTAGGCCGCCTTGCGTGTCAGTGAGGACACTCGAGCGTTGACTAAACTTCTAAATATTCCTTTTTTTTAAATAATAAAAATCACCTGCCGAACACGCCGGACACGCGTGTCGGCCGCGTGTCCGGAGCGTTGACCTCATGTCGAATTCCCGACAAGTGGTCAACCCGTGTCGGACGCGTGTTCGACACCGATACCCTCACCCATAAGGGGTGTCGGTGCTACCTAGTCTATAAGCGGTCACGCCACTGGTAAAGGTCATTGTAGAGCCATAGGGCTAATTGCTGGTGCTTTTCGTACTGTGAATGTTACGAAACGTTTTTTGTTCAATTTGAAAGATTTCTGAAAGGTGGAATATCACTTTTATTGATAGATTCACATTTCGACCAAAAATATTCAAAGTTTACTGTGTGCGCGTCGCAACGACATATGAGAATGCCGGAGTCGCATGTCATTGGCGTGTTCGGAGCACTAACCATGTGTCGGCGTGTGTCGGAACCGTGTCAATGTCCGTCACACGTCCCAAACGACAAAGAGTTCCCCGAAGAGCGTTCTTGCTACCTAGCCTATATGTGCTTCACTAAGAGATGACTCCATCACCAAAATAATAATAATAATAATAATAATAATAATAATAATAATAGCAACGACTCCGATGGGTGCCTCACGTGGGCTAAACTTTCAAAATAACGTTCTAGTAACCATACATAGAGGTGGCCATATGGGTCACAGACCCATATTTGTGGGTCATTAACTTTTAAAAGGTTCACTAAAAATGGGTTAACAATGGGTCATACTTAAATCAATTTTCGACCCACATTGACCCACTTTCGACCCATATTGACCCACTTTCGACTCATAAGGAAAACATCCTTCTACAAGTTACAAATGGTCTGGGGACCGGGACCTGGTCCCGGGACCTGGTCCCGGGGCCTGGTCTAGAGGTCGGGTTCAAGGGCTAGGGCGGGTTCCGGGATCGGGTGCCGGGGCCGGGTCCGGGGGCCGAGTCCGGGGGTGGGTCCGGGGCAGGGGCCGGGGCCGAGACCGAGTCCCGGGGCCGGGTCCGGGGCCATAGCCGAGACCGTGTCTCGAGGCCGAGGCCGGGTCCCAGGTCCGGGGCCGGGGCCGGGTTCGGGGCCGGGGCAGGGAGTGGGGGCGGGGGCCAGGTCCCGGGTCCGGGGCCGGGTGCCGGGAGCTGGGTCCAGGGGCCGGGGCCGGGGCTGGGTACCGGGTGTCGGGCCGAGTCCCGGGGCCGGGTGCAGGTTCCGGGTCCCGAGTCCTGGTCCGGGTCCAGGTCTCGGGGCCGGGTCCGGGTCCCGGGGCCCGAGCCGGGTCCGGGGTCGGGGCCGGGTCTCGGCCGGGGGCTGGGTCCGGGGCCGGGTCTTGGGGTCGGGTCTCGAGATCGGGACCGGGACCGGGTTCGGAGCCGAGGCCGGGTCCTGGGGCTGGGGCCGAGTCCGGGGCAGGGAGCGGGGGCGGGGGCCGAGTCCCGGGTCCGAGGCCGGGTCCCGGGTCCGAGGTCGGGTGCCGGGAGCTGGGTCCGAGTCCCAGGGTCGGGGTCAGGGTCGGGGTCGAGGTTGGGTCCGGGCCCCGGTTCCGGGTCCAGGTCCGAGGCCGGGTCCAGGGGCCGAGGCCCGAGGCGGGGGCCGGGGCGGGGGTCCGGGGCCGGGTCCAGGTGCGGGGGCGGGGGTCCCGGGACCGGGTCCGGCGCCGGGGCCGGGGCCGGGTTCGGGTCCGGGGCCGGGTCCTGGGTCAGGGGCTGGGTGCCGGGAGCCGGGGCCGAGTCCTGGGACCTGGGTCGGGTCTCGGGACCGGGGCCGAGGCCGAGGCCGGGGCTGAAGGGGCCTGGTCCGGGTTCCGGGGCTGGGGTCCCGGGGTCCCGGGGCCGGGTCCCTGGGCCGGGGCGGGGTCCCGGGGTTGTGTCCCGGGTTGAGGCCGTGACCGGGGCCGGGGCGGTGATCGGGACCGGATCCGGGACCGGGTCGGGGCCGGAGCAGGGACCGGGACCGGGACCGAGGTCGGGAACTATTTTAGTAATATTATTTTTTTAAAAAAAATTGTTGTGTTTTGGTAATATGGATCAAAACGGGTTGGGTCGGGTATGGGTCAGTCGTGGGTCGGGTCGGGTTTGGATCATTAAATATGGGTCAAATGGGTCAATATGGGTCGGATCATATTCGACCTGACCCAGACCCAAACCCGACCCGACCCACCCATTTGCCAACTCTAACCATACATGACCACGACGATTTGTTATAAATAACTTTGCAAAAATTAAGGGTTGGTGAAATGAGACGTAGGGTACTTCCAACTTGCCTGACCACGCCACGCACCCGTTATATTTTCTTCTAATTGTGGCCATATTATATTTGACTTTATCTTATTTGGTCTTATGCTAGAATTAAAATGTGAGCCTATCTTATTTACCATCCGTAGTTTTGTCGCTCGCTTTACTTTACTTTTATGAAATCAATTTGTGGTCTATTATCGAAATTAAAGTCCGAGTTGTTGAAATTTAATGCTGATTCTAATTTGCCTCGTAGCTTCGATAGTGATAATCGCCGTACTTGCTGGAATTCAAATTTTACTTTATTCTCCAAAATCTGATATGCAAATTAATATGAAAAGTTGTCTTGCATTTTCTCATCTTAAGTGTCGAAATCAATACTTTGATTTTGTTAATTTTTCATTGACAACGCGGATAGAAAATACTATGTTGAAGAAAAGCTTGTAAACCTTGCCAATACCATAGTCAAGATAATAATACCCTTTCGTCAGAAGTCTTGATTATTAGCGATAGCGAATCATGTCTGTTCTGGGGAGCTTCTCGACAAGGAAATGGTGGAGACGAAGCTAATGCTCGCGGTTTCTTACCAGGGCCGGGAAGCAGCCGGTTCAAAGTACTAGCAGAAGATCAAAAGGTGGGTTTACATTGAAGTGGGCTCGTTTTTCAACTGAGTCAATGAGGTGATGTGGCTTGTTATGGTTCATCTGTTTTTTGTTCTAATATTCCAACGATTCAGGTCGGTCTAAGGCTTTGAAAAAAAAAAAAAGGCCGGTCTAAGCTTCTTCTTCTTCTTTTTTTGACCCAAAAAAAAAATAATATCAGTTATTT
The DNA here is from genome assembly GCA_021437785.1 of Rhodomyrtus psidioides. Taxonomy (NCBI): domain Eukaryota; kingdom Viridiplantae; phylum Streptophyta; class Magnoliopsida; order Myrtales; family Myrtaceae; genus Rhodomyrtus; species Rhodomyrtus psidioides. The sequence continues at coordinate 880,983 of JAILYB010000015.1, read as the reverse complement.
CTGACCGTAAATCCACACACCATCACCGCGTATTTTTCATAAAATACTCATTAATTGAAAAATCGTACGATCAGAAATAATGACAATATTGCCAAGTAGCTGCTTCCAGTAAATTATGGCTTGATTATTTACAGCAAAGTGGAAATATTTTGATCGGAAGCAAAATGAAAATAAAGTGAGTTAAATAGGTAAGGACGGGTTTCATAGATTGGATTAAGTAGGCAATGATCATTAAATTTGCATTGTAAATAAACGAATCCAGACGCGTTAGATGAATTAATTTGGATCGGATTATTTTCAGTACAATTCAAATTTGCATCCACCTCTCTGATGGCCATAGCCCCGAGCTACTGCTGGCAGAACATGTGGCTCATGTTCTATCGTCTGTGTCTACACGATGATGGACAGCCGGCGGCCTAGGAGGCTGTCCTACTGTCATCTTCTTTGACCTGATAAGAAGATCGGCACATCATTATGATTCCGATGATGCCCTCGCTTCGTCTCCCCTAATAAGAACCTTCCGCCCACAAACTGTAGGAACTGTCCCCATCGAAGTGGAGGCCATTCCAGTCATTCGAACATGGGAACCCGCGGCTATCCACAAGTTCACGCCTCTGACCAAGACGGGTCCCCGGTCTGAAAAATCTTCTCCAACTCCTCGCTCTCTCTCGCTCGCTATTTAGATCTCCGCACGGTTCGGGGAGCTTCGGGGATCGAAAATGGCGGAGGAGAAGCTGACGATGCGCGCGGTCTGCTACGAGTCTTACGGCGGAGGAGCCGCCGGTTTGAAGGTGCGAATGTTTCGGCTCTCTCGATCGTCTCGCGATTCATATTCACGTGCGCGTGTTGACACAGTGAAGTTTGCATGGACAACGAATGATGTCGATGGATTGTTGTCGCTTTAGTGAAAATGTCGAAGCTAGCCTTTCTTTCTTGCCTGCTCATTAGATTCTGCTGTTCCGTAGTAAACAGAGGAAGAAACTGTTCGGCGTTCTCGTATGTTGGTCTTGGGAATATTAGTTTGGAGGACTTCTTGGGATTCAAATTCTTAATTTATTGAATTTTAGCAATTGGGTCGACGGTTGAGAACCCGGAACATCAAAAATTGAGTGATGATGCCATCAAGATTATGACTTTTGTGCAAGCACAACAACGGAGTTCGGTCAGGTTGTGCTCTCGATTTTGATTTTTCTAGTGGATATGTAAGGATTCCATTGAACCCACACACCATCATGTTAGGATGTGCATGTGTGAGTTGTGTTAAAAGAGTCCCACATTGGAGAATTAATATGGTGTTGAGCACTTAATATATCCAAGTTGGCCCATAACTCATTAGCTTAAGCTTTTGAGTTGAGGTGGGTTTGACTGGATATGTTAACGGGCTCGGACATGGGCTCCCTCTTGGATATCTCCCCGAAAGAAGGTATTGGACTTCTGTTGCGTACTCCCATCACATCAGTGATCAGAGCTTCGGTGTAAGAGTGAATAAAAAGTGGCACAAATTAATCCCCAAGCTTATAGTTCTCTTGTCACGTTAATCTGTTTCCCTTATTGAGGGTTTGATGGTAGCATTTGCATCTTCTTTAAGTCCTTTTTGGGCCAAGCATTTTCTTTTCTCAATTCTTTGTCCTGTGTGACCGGACCCAATCAATATTTTGGTTGTCTTCTCGTTGTTGAGATAAATCGATGATGAAGCAAATAGATTTAAGTTTTTGAGAGGAATATCTATCTGATTGTTTGAAGTCCCAGATTCCGAATATCATCTGCTCCTATACCAGAAGAAGACCAGTAACGGACGTATTCTGATGCTTATATGTTAGATATACGCCTGTGAGTTAACGTAAGATCCCTTTCTCTCCAAGTGTTCTGTCACAATACATGTTGGCTGGAGTGATGCTCCTTCGATTGCGTAAAGTCAGGAATTTGGTTATAGCATAAAACGATGAAAAAAGGATCCTATTCAAGTTAATTGATCTTTTTATTTTCTTTTATAGTTCTTGTGTGAGCTCACAGGTAATTAATCATACGATCTGATTGATGATACAAATGTCTCCTCTGTTCTTCTTTGTGTAGATACGTGCTAAAAGTGATTTGGGTTGTCGAGTTACTTGTCTTTCATTTGTCCTTTTGATTTTGGATAGCATTCCCTGATACCTGTTCTTGTGCTTCTTGCAGCATGTGGATGTACCAGTTCCGGTACCTAAAAAAGATGAGGTTTTGCTGAAATTAGAAGCAATTAGTATAAACCCTTATGATTGGAAAATGCAGAACGGAAAGATGAGACCATTTCTTCCTCGCAAGTTCCCTCAGATACCTGGTATTTTGTCGAAACTGGAAACTGCTTTTTTCCCTACCCACCTTGTTGAGAATAAATGTAATGGTTTTTGGAATGTATGGATCTTTGGGTGAAGAGTTATTACTTAAAGACTGTTCATGTTTGCTCGGATAGGCAATACAGTCAATATGGTTGCACGTCTTCATTCATCTTTTCTGTTTTTCACTACTTTGGGCCGATTCACTCATGTTGTTTGCCTTGTCTCCTTGTCACTATTTTGTGGACTACAGAATGCTAAAAGAACCAATTCATGCAGACAATTTTACTACTTAACGGTATTCGCGTCTGTCATTGTTTCTCTCTATCTAAACTGTGATGACCCATTTCAAACGATGTGCAATTGCCATACTTGTTGGTTGCTTCCCTAATGTTGATGCGCCTGGGAATGTTACGGTTGTGTGTGGACGAGCATGTGCTGGGTCGGGGTCGGGAATCCTGGTATCTGGTCTTGAGGGCAGGATATCATGTTTGTATATAGGTGTGAATGATTTGGAGATGGGCATGTTTCTTTTTGCCTTGCAGTGTGCTCGCTCACTCTGAGCTTCACAAATGGGCCGGTTATATCGTTAAGCAGGTGTGCTGCTGACTATTTAGTCTTAACTTCGTATCTTTGGTCTCTTTGCCTTCATTTTACAGCCTCTGATGTAGCAGGAGAGGTTGTTAAGGTTGGACCAGCAGTCAAGAACTTTAACCCCGGCGACAAAGTCGTAGCCACCCTCAGCGTCCTTGTAATGTTCATCCTTCGTGTTTTGCATTTTCGGTCTCTCGAGTTTTGACTAGTGTTGCATGTTGCTATGATGGTGAATCACAATCTGGAATTCAGATGACATTTTCACAGACGTAGAGAATTCTTGGCATAATTGATTGCTCTCCTAGTCAGTCTGTGAACTCCTACGCGCTAGTTCAAGCCGGCTGATGTCATACAATTCTGTGCTTTCTCATGATAATTCGACAGACAGGAGGTGGATTAGCTGAGTTCGCGGTTGCGAAAGAGAACCAAACAGTGGCAAGGCCGCCGGAAGTATCAGCCCCAGAAGCGGCGGGTTTACCCATGGCCGGTATCACTGCTCTCCAAGCCCTCACCCAAATTGCTGGGGTAAAGCTCGACGGGAGCGGGCCGCTGAAGAACATCCTGGTCACTGCGGCCTCGGGCGGCGTCGGCCACTACGCAGTTCAACTCGCGAAGCTGGGGAACACGCACGTGACCGCAACCTGCGGGGCTCGCAACATCGACTTTGTCAAGAGCCTGGGTGCGGATGAGGTCCTCGACTACAAGACCCCGGAGGGAGCTGCCCTTAAGAGCCCATCCGGCAGGAAGTACGACTTCGTGGTCCACTGCGCGGAAGCTTTCCCTTGGTCGGTCTACGAGCCGAACTTGAGCGGCCGTGGCAAGGTGATAGATCTCAGCCCGAGCGTCGGCGGCATGATGACTTTCGCCATCAAGAAGCTCACCTTCTCCAAGAAGCAGCTCGTGCCGATGATAGGGACGCTCACGGGCGAGAATCTGGAATTGCTGGTTAAGCTGGTTAAGGAAGGGAAGCTCAAGACCTTCATCGACTCGACGCATCCGCTGAGCAGAGCCGAAGATGGTTGGGCGAAGTCTTTTAGTGGGCGCGCCACCGGCAAGATAATTGTGGAGCCATAAGACTTAAAAGTGTGTACCGGTGTTATTTTGCAGTATTATTATTATTATTTTTTTCGTCTGTGTAGTGTATGCAATAATGTGTTCCTTATTCATGGCTACGACCGTCAGCGGGAGATTTGAGTATCGGTTTGTCATGCCACTGGTGAGATGATTGTCGCGCCATAATAAAACAAACTGCTTCTTTGTGAGCGTGAGCGTGAGCGTGCGTGGGTACGACTTTCTCTTGCCTCCTCCATCGAAAAATTCGTATGGTCTCGATCGGAAAAAGTATCGACAAAGTCTTTCAATTTATTGAATTAGTGTTAATATAGTTTTAAATCTTTTTTTGGTGTCAATTCAGTCTTAAACTTTTTACATTTGTGTCAATTCAGCCGTAAATATTTTATTTATACCAATTCAGTCATAAACCTTTTATATTCCTAATTGATCGGATTGACTTAATTGGCACAATACAAAAGGTTTATGATTAAATTGGCACCAACGCAAAACATTTAGAACTAAAGTGGCACCAATAAAAGGTTTAGGACTGAATTGGCACCAATACAAAAGGTTTATGACTGAATTAGCATTAAAAAAATGTATAGTAATAAGGAAGCAGAGACAAGCTTAAGCCTGAATACAAGTATGTTATCCCAACAACGGCAGTTTCACCAGTCCTTTTAGCATACCAGGTTCACTCTTGAAGTTCAACCTTAAATATCCCAGAATTTTCCGATTCACAAGTTCTACCAAAGTGGCAAGTGAAGAGCATACTAATAGGGGTGAGCGGTTCCACGTTCCGGGTAGGTTCCACCTGGAACCTAAAACCTACCCGCTGGTACAGGTTCCTCATTTTTTGGAACCTGGAACCTACCCGCCACACTGTGGAACCTGGAACCTACCCAGTCACTGGTTCCGGTTCTAGGGTACCCGAGAACCTACACTTAATCATCCAAACTCCAAAGTACAAAAAAAAAAAAAACTTGCGAAAACTACTGTGTAATTCACATCAACTAACAATTAAAAAATCCAGAACCGGAACCATGGGGGGGACTGCGGCGTCGAGGTGAGGAAATGAAACTGAAAGGGAAAACACTGATACTGATAGGAAATTAGGGTTTTTGTTTAACAACATACGATTCCGGTTCCGGGTAGGTTCCATAGTGGAACCGGAACCGGAACCGCCGGTTTCTCAAAATAAGGAACCGGGAACCGGAACCGAGCACATCGAAACCGGGAACCGAACCGAAACCGGCGGTTCGGTTCTCCGGTTCCCGATTCTACCCGGAAACCATGCTCACCCCTACATACTAAACCACATCGCACTTATCATGTTAACAAAAAGAATCTAACCAGAAGAGCCATGCTCAGAGAGGGAGGAACTCTTTAGAAACTCATAGAGAAACTTTTTCACTTCTATTTCAAATTGAAGGCAAGGTCTACCTCTTTCATTCCACACATCAGCCTTTTATAGGCAAGCAATTACATAACTGGACAAGAACACATTGGATTCGTAGATCCATTACAAAAAGTCACCGGGGGAATAGTGATGAATAGTACTGCTATAGTGAACAGTACATTAACTGCTGTTACAGTGAATAGTGAACAATACATTTAAGACAACAACTTTTGACTTCCTAGGGGCCAATTATTGGAAGGGAAACACACACGTGACCGACAAACACACATAATTACAACCTACGACGATCTGGGTCAGGATTGTAATTTGCATCGTCGGAGTCCGAGCTGTCGGGTCCATCTTTCTGTCTCTTGTAGGCTCTCAAAAGTTGTTCTTCTTCGAATGCTACTATTTTGGCTTCTAGCTCTGGGTCATCAGGGATGCTACAATAATTGGAGTTTGACGAAACATCTGCAAAACTGGATGGAACATCTTGACTGAACAGACTCAGCTGAAAATCATAATCATATGGGTTCTGTGACAAAGGGCCACCCCAAGGGTCGTCTGTATCCATGGAAGAGTCGGTTGATTCTTCTTGAACTCGTCGAGAGCTTCAAGTGTGAGAGGATGAACTCTAGGTCGATCCCATGAAAGATCATTTGCATAGTGAGGCCAAACTTCCGAAATAACCTTATTTACTTGGAATAAAAACCTTTGGAGTTCACGAAACTCGTATTGGGTTCTCATCATGGACTTGGGCAATGTGCGGTACACATAAGACTTTTCTTCTTGGAGATTGGGCTTAAATGTAGTCGTCACGGAAGGGGCTACTTCTGTTCTTGGATCTCCAGTTGGGCCAATATAATACCATGGCCTGCTGAAAATACAAGTAGTATGCCTTTCTGGTTCAGGTCGTCCGATGCGTCTTTCCTGTACAAAGATATGTTGCCATGCTTGTAATGGTTTGAACCATGTAAGCATCTCAGTTAAAGGCTTCTGATTAGAGAAGTTTCCCATTAATGCATCTGATAAAACTTTGATGATCTTATCAGTAGGGAACTCAATAGCTACTGTATACAGGTTAAACAAGTACCAGAAAAACCATTTGAGTTCTTCAACAAACTCATGATCAGGAGATCATTGTGGTAAACAGATGAATGGATAATCCGGATCAAGGCCTATTGGATTTAACATCAAACCTCCATGTTCTCTGAAAATCTGGTGTTGATGATTCCAGAGATGGAATTTCATATTATGAAAGAGAACATTTTCTTCAATCTGATGGGTTACCTCTGTAGGATACTTGTGAGAATTCCATTGATACTCTCTCATGTCTGTTGCTTGAAACTTGCCAGATTGCAAGGGATCCCTACAGACATACATGTTTATGGAGGCAACAGGTTCTTTAGGTCTGGATAGAAAATCAGCAAGGACACTTTTCTTTCCAGGAATGTATTGGTATCAAAAGAGTATTTTGAAAACCATTCTGCCCAACGCAAGAGTTGCGGATGGGGAATTTGCTTTTATTTGAATTTGAGCATCTGGGAAAAGGATGACATGTCCATTTCAATAATAAAACGGTGGCCAATGAGATGGAATTCAAATTTTTTTATTCCAATTTTTTACTGCCAGAATTTCTTTGAAAGTGGAGTGATAATGCATTTCTGTCTAGGAGAAACGTCCACTTTTGTCAGAACAGATTCGACGCTTACCATTTATTTCTTCAAGAAGAACAGCTGCCCAATATTTGTCACTAGCGTTAGTCTTCAAAATCCTTTTTCCTGTAGATGGATTTGCAGAGGTGGGAGATGCTGCAAGATCTCTTTCAAATAAGCAACTGCTTTAGTCTGCTTGGGCCCCCATGGTGGCGCATTCTTCTTCAACATTTTTTGAAGTGGGTGGAGAGCTTTTGATATCTTGGGGACAAAATCTCTGAGATAGTTCACAACGCCTAGGAAAGATTACACCTGATTTATTGTGAGATCAGAATCAGGGAATGTCTGCAGTTCTTCAGCAAGATGGGGACTAGGGTAATACGTTCCTTCTTTGAGATGTATCCCCAGAAATTCAATTTCCTTCTGGGCAATAATCATCTTTTTCTGTGAAAGCATGATGCCATGTTTCTGAACAATCTTAACAAACTGCCTGAGGAGCTGACAATGAGAATCTTCATCGGGGCTATAAAGAAGGATGTCATCTATATAGATCTGAGCATGTGCCAAGAGAGGTTGGAAGATTCGACACATAGCCTTCTGAAAAAGAGACGAGACAGTCTTGAGACCAAATGGGACAACAGTCCACTGGAAGTGTTGGTTTGGAATACAAAATCATGTTTTAGGGCGATCATCAGGATGTATTCCGATCTGCCAGAATCCTGCTTTCAAATCAAATTTGGAATATATTTTGGCTTGGGCAAGACTGAAAAAAAGTGAATTTTTGTGAGGAAGATGAAACTTGTCATCTTGGAGAAATTTATTTAAAGGTTGGTAATTGATAACAAGTCTAAGCTTTCCTCGATTTTGCTCGGCTCTTTTATTGACATGGAATGCTTCACAAGCTCATTGAGAATTTAAGGGTTCAATGAGGCCTTGAGCAAAGAGTTCAGCACATTCTTTCTGAGCAAGAGCAAGATGTTCAGGGTTCATGCCTGAGTGGCTGGCTTTTGTGGGATTAACATCTTCACTTTTCTTGAATGGTAACCTAACAAAGAAATCAGGATTTTTCCAAAGTGGGTTGGAACAAACCTGAGAGAACTGGGAATGGGAATCAGCACAGCAAGATAACAGTGACTGAGTGATAGAATCAAAGATTTCTGGTTGTATGATAAAGAGCCTTTGAATGTCCACAAATTCTTTAAACTGATCTTCGAATTTCAAACCATCTGGGACAATCTTAAGTTGGGGTAATTGAGAAAGAATATTCCAACCAATGAAAAGGTCTTTATCATGAGACTGACAACCAAGAATTTTAGTGGTGATGGAACACTGGGGAAATAATTCAAGTGTTACTGGCTTACTGCGAAGTTTGGTAGCAAAAGTATCTCCAGAAGCAGATGTGAAATATCTGTTGTATGGTGACCAGAATTTTTCTGGAAGTATTTTTACATCCATCGAAGATACAGCAACACCAGTGTCTATAAGTGCTATTACTTGAATGGGTTTGGAAGACTCAGAAGTGAGTATATGAACAGGAATATATGGAGACTGGAAGACTGGAGATTTGAGATGCAGTAAGTTAGAGGTTTCAGCAGGAAAGAAGGCAAAAATGTCACCTGGAGAGTCATTTGAATCAGAGGAATATGCCTGGATGGCACAAAGGGTTTCAAGTGATGGCTCTTCTTCAACTGAGAAAATTGACTCGATATCATCATCACCGAGGGGAATACCAGTACTCTGCTCAATCTTCTGGATCATATAATTCCCTTGGCGCTTTGCCTGAGGACATTTTTTTGGCATATGCCCCTTTTTGTTGCAGATATAGCATCTATCTGACTTCTTTTTCTTAGATATGGAATGACACCATTTCTTTTTAAGAAATCTCAATTTGCCTTTATGCTTGCGTCTTCCAAAGGTAAGCCTTTTAAAATGATGCTTCTTCTTATGACCCGAACAGGATGGATCATTGCAGTCCTTAGAACACTTAATCTTGAGTTCTGGACGGTGGCAGGCTTTATCCATATAACGGTTTTGTTGCAAGTAGGACTGGAACAGTTCTTTCTTGCGGCATAAATCTTCAATGGACACATGTACCGCTTGTTGAAGTTCTCCAAACGTAGCTTCTTGGATTGTGCGCTTGTCAGACTGCAAAATCTTCTCAACAGCATCACCAATTTCTTTAGGGATGGATGCCAAGAAAACAGGCTTGAGATCCACATCAGCACCAAGATGATAAATCAACTTGATCATTTCTCTGAAATGATGATCAAGGTCTTTTCGGAGCGTAGAACGGCATTTTTTCTCAAAGAACTCTTTTCGCTTGAGTTCCTTTTCATTCGCTAGTTGGTCAATGAAGTAAAGATGGATGATCTGAATAGCTTCTTCCAACGACATGGTCAAAAAAGCAATTTGATTCTGGGATGAAACGGCTTTCCGCCAATCTTTGAGGGCTCCAGTAAGCTTGGTGGTAAATTCAAGAAGTACTTCATAAGTACTATGTTCCATCAGATTCTTTGCTACCATCCAACCATGAAATTCTTGGAGTCTATCTGGCCATTTCCGATAAGGAATATCATCAAAGGAGAACTATGACTTTGGGGTCGAGGCTGAACTAGAACTAGGTTCTGGAGGAAAAGTCACATCTGGTTCAGCCATATGTTCTTCTCGAGGAGTTAGATCTGCCATCATGATTTTAGGAGGAGGACCATAAAAGGAATCTTAGGAAGAATCTGAGGGACAAGATTCAACAGAATCAGAATCTGAAGAGGCTGAAGCCGGAATGGAATAAGCTGGTTTTACTGTGGAAATGGTTAGAACTTAGTGTCTTAAGAAATTTTCAAGTGAGTTAGACACCATAAATGATTGGGAAAGGTGTGTTGGGGAATCAAATGGAGTTTGTTGTGGTTCTGGCTTTGGGTGAGCTGAAGGAGTAGGAGAGGATGATTTCATTTTTCCTCTGGCTTTCTCCTTTTCAATTTCTTTTAGCTGAGCTTGGAGAGCTAAGACATTAGTTGTGGGAGCTGGTGGTGCTGTTCTAAGGAGTTCTGCAAAGGATGAAGACGATCATGCAGATTTAGCCAGAGACCTTTATAGAGGTGAAAATAAAGGATTTGTGAAAAAAAGAGGTATCGGTTTCTGAGACTCAACAAGTTGGGCTTCCAGAATTTGGATTTGATGTTTGACCTTATCGATCTCAGGGGTTTGATCTTCCATAAAATGGCCACGAGGAATCTGCTGGGTTTCTAATAGATATAGCAGCTTCTGGAAATCCTCAAGCATCTTTTTTATCAAAACAGTATCTTTAATCACTTTGTCAATAGCTTGGTTCTGAGCAAGTGCATTTTTCGTTTGCTAGTTTAGTACGGCATCTGAAAGAGAAGGGAGCTTTCTCCTTCAAAAAGCATTTAGTTCATTCGGAAAGGACGCCTTTGGAGAATGGAAGAATTTCTTCTGAAGATAAGAGAAACTCTTTGCTGGAGGGAATTTAATACTTGGAGAACTAGGCTGGCCAGAGCCAAATGAAGGTAATGGAGGAAAATCTTCAGGCAAGGCTGAAGCATACAAATGCTTTGCAAAACAAAAGGGGGTGTTGGAGCTGGAGCACATGTATAGGGTCTTGGCAATTTAATGGGAGAAGAATGATTTTTCTTTACCCATTTTTGGATAGGCTTATAAAAAGGGGAAGTAACTTCTTTTTTGATGGACAAAGGTGAGGATAGAGGTAGTGAAGGTGGAAGTGGTTCTGATTTGCATGGGAATTCTGAAGCCAGGACTTGAGGAGGCTTGGGTGATCCATATTGTACCGTGTATTGCCAACGTCCACCATATTCTCCTAGTGGACCAACTGTGGGATCTCCATCAAGCTACCTCTGATATAGAGAATCTTTTTTCTTCTTCCGCCGTGAGGAAGGCCTATCATCTTCTTCTTCTATGCCAGTGCATGATGGACAAGGACAATCAGCATCCCAGTAACAATGTCCAGAGGGATCATTATAATAATGGATGGATCGGCCATTACATCAAAGGATTGAACAAACTGTTTAGGATTTGGATACTACATACTAACTGTCTCAAACGGGCAAGGGGTGAAACATAGTATAGTGGGAAATGATGGAAAAGAGGAGATAGTATCTTCTTTTTCTTTGGTAAATTTGATGGTGACAATACCATCCTTTTTCTTAGTAAACTGGGGTTTAGAAGATTATACTGGTTGGGAATTGCAATGCAACTTTTCATAGTTGGTAACCCAACTGTCTGGAAGAAGTTTGACAAGCTGGTCTCTCGGGATCTGCCTGGGACATGAACACATGAAGTTTGATCTCTGTCTACAAAGATGACAAGAGCTTCATCAGCACCTGGAAGATTGAGATCAATTGCATGATTTTGGACTCGGTACACCATCTCGTAATGCAAGGTTGCAGCTATAGCATTAGGAGTCTGAGGGGCTCTAGTAATTTGGAGCTGAACCTTCAAAGCTATCAACAGGCTAGGATCTACTAGAGCCATGTTGAAATTTGGGAACAAAGTGACAAATACCGTGCCAGCGTTCAGAGTGGTCTGAACAGTTCTAACACATTCATGTTGATAGTCAAGAAAATGGGTATCAAGAAGAGCAATCCTTGCTCCAACTGGAAGGCCTTTTCGACCATGGAAAGAAAGAGCAATTCTGATGGCTCCAAAATGGAGATGAGTAAACCCATGTTGAGCCCACTGTAAAGGGAACTCCTGAGAGATCTAAAGAGTCACAAACTGTTCCTACTGGATGGCCAGAATATGGTGCTGGTCAAATTTAGAGGACTGGACATATTCCTTAACTGAGCGAGGAGTATGCCGTATAAGATGTTTTATGGATCGGATCGGAGAGAAAGAGGAAGGTTTGGCAAATGATGAATAAGGATTGATAATAGGAAGCTGAGTTTCAGAAATCTTACTATCTTCAGAGTATGCAACCTCATAAAGATAGTCTATTTTAGAAGCAAAAGATTTACGAAGCTCAGGTGGAGGAGCAAGGGAGATGAGAGATTCGTTTATGATTGGAACAACGTCTGAAGTGATTTCCATATTGATGAGAAGACTCTTTTCACATGTCCTTGGCTAGATTCATAATCTTAACATGACCTTGGCGATAATGGCTCTGATACCAATAAGGATGCGGAGACAAGCTTAAGCTTGAATGCAAGTATGCACCAAATAGATTTAGGATTTTTTTTTACATTTCTCTCGTCTCGATTTTATTGGAAGTACCAAGAATTGATACCAAATGAGATTGCCAATAGGTTTAGGATTTTTTCAACATTTCTTCCATCTCAATTTTGGCACTAAAGTGATCTCCATACATAACTTTTGGCACTAAAAATGTACTTTCCCCATGGAGAACCCAAATGAGATTGCCACTCGATGTCTGTTGCTCTATTCCATAATTACCTCCAATTTTTTTTTAGTTCCTCATTTCAATTGCATGCGTTTGAAACTTCTCATTTAAATTTTGTTCTCTCATTATCAAAGCTAGAGGAGAAAATTACCAAAAAAGTACTAAAGATAATGTTCAATTTAATCATAAATTTTTCAATTGTGCTCATTCAATCATAAACCTTTTGACGATTCGTTAATATCGGCCTTCCAATCAATTTTGACTGGAAAATGTTGACGTAGTAGTCCAACCAGTGTAGGCCACCCGATGTGGTGTAACAACGCTAAGTTGATAATTTAAAAAAAAAAATCTTATTTTTCTGCATTTTTTTCCTTTTTTTTTCTCTTCTTCTGCTTATTCCTTTCCTTTTCACTGGCGGGCAATCTCAAGCTATGGTCGGAGAAGGTCTAGCAAGGATGACCCTTGCGCTGCCTGAGCAAGGCTACCTTGACATCCACAAGCGAGGATCGGCCTCTCTTGGGCAACCCTCGCTAGCGACAAACGAGGGCTTGCAGGCTTTCGCCTAGTGGCCGGCGAGGGCATGATGACCCTAACAAGCTACTACAACAACAACAAAAAAAAAGAAAAAAAAGAAAAGAAACGAAAAATTTTAAATGTAAGAACAAATTCAATTCTTTTTATAAAAATTGCAAAAATATTTATGCCAGAACCAACAATGCCACATAGGATTATTGGTGTCCATGTCAGCGATTCTCAATCAAAATCGACCGAATAGACTAAACTGACAATTTGTCAAAGATTCAAGACTAAATTGGTCATAAGCCAAAAAAAAAATTAGATTGGAACATAAGCTATTAAGCTAGCTGGTGTTCGGTTTAGTCAAAATACATTTTCAATGGATCAGAAAAATATTTACTCGTTAATCCCTGGATAGCACGGAACAATAATCAATAAAGCTTGAATAGCACATAAGTTTGCCATCGGGTAAATCTGTCTTTGGATAATCCAAGTAATTGTCACGAGCACTGAGCAGAGCGATCATTGACAGGGAAAATCGTGGGGGAAAGTGTAAAAATAAGTCATAAACATATTGCATTACTGCCAATTTAGTCTTACATCTTTCAATTATGTCAATTTAGTCCTAAACTTTTACCTTTAGGTCAATTAAGTTCATCCGGCCAATTTTGACCAGAAAAAATTATTGTCATGAATGTCGATCATTCTAGGTGACACAACTAATTATTATTTTTTAAAAAGTTGTTTTTTTTCACTTTTTCTTTTATTATTATTATTATTGAGGGTAACCCTCGCCAGCTCTAGGTGAAGGCCGCGACACCCTTGCTAGATCTGGGCCAGACAAGGGTGCCACGGCCCTTGCGGGATCTAGGCGAGAGCCAAAATGCCCTCCTTTGGGGCTGGGCAAGGTTGCGACGCCAAGATCCGGTGCAAGGGTGTGCGATCCTCACTTGTGGCCGGTAGGTATTGACCGCCGACCCTTAATTGAAAAAGAAAAAAGGAAATAATTAAAAAAATTACGTTAGTGTCCGTCGTGCCATGTAGGACGGTCGGCATCAACGATTTCCTGTCAAAATCGGTCGGACGGACTCAATTAGCACATATTTAAAAGTTTAGGACTAAAGTTGTATAGTTAAAAAGTGTATGACTAAATTGACACCAATATAACAGCCTTACTAGGTTCATGACTTTTCTGACACTTTTCGTGAGAGTGGAGTTCCACCGTTGGAGTCGTGTCCCTTGCGCAACCATTGCAATGTGCTTGTCGGCATGTTCGCCGGAGGTGGCAACGACGACGGTTCTCCAGCCAAGCTGTTTCGGATTATTCTTCTCTTTTTTTCTTTCCCTTTTGATTGTTTATTTTATTTTATTTCCCTTTTAACTATCAAAATGAAAGGATTGGAAAAATGGTTCTGGTCTAAACTGATCTTTGCCCCATTAAATCTCATATTCATCCAGAATTTCTTCCTTTAGGTCTAAACTTTTTTGATAAAAATTTATGTAATCCATTACAACCGGACATAGTAAACAATTCCCAAACCACCCTGGAACCTATAACATGAAAGACATCGGTTCTAAGTTTGTTGAATTGAAACCTGACTTATAGGATCTTAAAACCATCCCTGTTAATTTTATAGGTTTCACCTCGTGCTTTTATTGATGCTATTAATTCTAATTAGGGCATTCAAGATTCAACATAAAACACAAACGCATGGATGACACGAGACATTGTGCTCTCTAATAATAAACAAACTCTTCAAATACATTAAAATCTAAAGTAACATATACATACATATGATTTATTACATATGTATTTGCTTAACTAATTTCCCCGGTAGGTGTAGGGTTCGAGGTAAGTATGGTTTGGTTATGATTCCAAACCTTGGCCCTACCATATACTAATAGTTTTGAAATTTTAGATCTGAAACCTATCCGTCATATTTATATCAATTCGACAGATTTGAAGGGCTCTGTCAATTTTTTTTTTAAATAAAGAAATCACATAAAGTCTCGAAGTGGTGTCATGCTTTAAAAAATTAAAACCTTTATCCAAATGATTTAGGTCAAACGGAGCATAACAAAAGGGGATCTGTTCATTAACCCCGACCTTAATACTCATCCATTGTCAAATCTCTGTCCATCTCGCTCTTTTTTGGCGTGGAAACCCTAATCTTTGCTTAATCCCCCTTCATTTTCTTGTCCAATTCATATATCTCCCCAATCTTTAACTTTTTCTTTCAAAAATACCCTCGTAGGGCACGAGTCCGCACGTGAGATGGGCATGCAAATCACCGCCGTCCACATTTCCCACCTACGAATAAATCATGGGGCTCAATGACGCACATTTGGTCAGCATATGGGGGGCCTAATTGAACGAATTGAAGTTGATGGGTTAGTTTGCGAAAATGGGCTCACAGGGGGGAAATTGAAATTTCTCCAAAACAAAAGGGCCCTAACCGGATTGACGATTAAGGCCATAAACTGGACCTCTAATAACCGATGGCACCAACACCACCTCCCCTGCCCGCAGCGGGGCAGTGTCGTCATTGCGAGTGCACCACCGAAATTAACGAAGTAGCCCAGGGACAATTGTGTAATTAGGGGTTATACGATATAATACTGCCACGTGGGGCCCACCCCGCGTTACCCCCACCCCACCTCTACCAAGCTATCCCGATATATATTTCCTTTTTCAAATAATAAAATGTTCGACCAAAAAATAATAATAATAATAATAATAAAATGTTCTTTGGATTATTAAAATGATTTGAAGGTTTTTTTTTTTTTTTTTTATTTTTTTTATGTTTCTTTGGTTTCTTCTCCTTTGCTGCGGAATCCTTCTTCTTCAATGGCTTCATCAACACTCTAATTCCCTCCCTCCCTCCCTCTCTCTCTCTCTCTCTCTCTCTCTCTCTCTCTCGTTTTGAATGGTTTCACGCATTGGCGTTCTTCTTCTCTCTCGTTGTTTGTCAGATTCTTCGACGTCGGGTCTCTCTCCTTCTAATCAATGGTGAGTTTAACGATCTCCTGGTCTTTGGCTCTCGTCGTTCGCAGATAATCTTTTTTGATTATGCAATTCCGCCTCGCTATGTCTCTTTTCGTTTTCTTGGCTTTGACGAGGTTATGTTGTTCGATTGTTCGGTCGTATTGGAATGCGCATGGAGTTTTCTGCCATGGGCTGCTTGTTTGGGGGAAAGATAAGGAAATGATAATGAGAATAGGATTGAGGAATTGACTGAATTCGGAGTTTTTGCTTAGGATGAAATAAAAAAAAAAAAATCTCTACTTGTCGGAGTGAGTTGTAAAACGAGTTCATTTATTGGAGTTCGATGAATGTTTCGTCGTGATTTCCAATTTCGAAACGATTTTGCCTTCCAAGGACTGATCTTGTGTTTCTCGGGCGCTCCTTCTCCTCTTCACTTTCGTTCGGTAAATGCATCCAAAATCCGATGTTTCTGTCGCAGAAGTAGGATTCTTATTTCCTTTTTTGGTTTTCCAATCGTGCGTGGACAGAATAAACAAACAGATCAATAGGAGACAGTCCTTTGTTATCTGATTTGCTGTTTATCTTAGTGATTATGTAATTAGAGATTTAAGTTTATTTTCTAAATTTTCTTACCATTGCTTTTCTGTTTTGATAATAATGTATAAGGAAAGCGAAAAGTATGAATCTTGGTATTAGCCAGGAGAGTGAAGGACCCATAGGAAAGTGAAACAGCGGATTCGTGCTCAACTCCAGCTTATATGTGCCTCCTTCCTTTGTTGAATCGTTAATAAATTATTTGATTCATTCTGTCCTGCAGCTCGCTTCGCTGTCCTAAATCGGCCACAGTCGAAGGATGTGAAGAAATTTTGATTAGATCGATCTTGTGTTAAGTTGGATGCATCTTGTACGAGTGTGCTAGTTGGAAGTTGCAGCATGTTGGGGGTTTTGTCCCTAACGCTCAATCATTCCAATGCAAAGTCCGATGTTCACGAGATTGGATATTTTGTGCGACTCAATAACACCAGAAAGTGTTCACAAACTAGTGGCCTGCACTGCGTTGACGGTGTAGAGACCTGCTTTTTGTCTTTTTTGGAAGTCCCTTGAGAAAGTGCTGATTGTCATTTTCTGCAACACGAGAAATGGAAAGGTTTGCTGCTTCTGACTGCTTTAAGTTCAATGCTGCTAACATAATTTTTGATAAAATCACACAAACTATCCACCTGTTTGTCTATCTCCCAGATACGAAATTTTGGGAGAGCTTGGAGATGGCACCTGTGGCAGCGTTTATAAGGCCCTCAATAAGGAGACACGTGAAACTGTAAGGGATCTTTTGTTGCAAAAAAATTGCTTAGCACATCATGCCGACTTACGTTTTTTTTCACTTATCTTGTTTCCCAACCTCCTTCTTTGGACATATGATATTTTTTATCAAGCAGCAAAAGTTGCGGATTGTGCTTGCTGCATTCATTTGCTGGCTTTGGCAAGATGGTTGGAGTCTTAATATGATTTGAGGATGCTTGGCTATGTTACCATGACTTAACTTTTTAGTTTTTTTTTTTTCTGTTATTTTTTTGTCTGAAATAGTCTCTCCAAACAGAAGAGATTCACATGCAGTTCTGGAAACCGTAGTGTGGTATTTGACATCTGCCTCCCTGTAGGTGGGGATTAGGAACTTGATTTGTTTGGTTATCATTGTCGCTTCCTCATTGAAACTCTATCTTCATACATATAGAGGTCTTGGGGTGGGGCAGCAGTTGAGGAGCTCCTTGAGCATTCCTCAATCAATGGAGTGTAATGCTAAAAGTTTTCTTTTCTCAATCTCAGGTTGCTGTTAAGAAAATGAAGAGGAAGTTCTACTATTGGGAAGAGTGCATGAATCTTAGGGAAGTTAAGGTATATTGTGGTATAAATCTATTCTATGTAGTATATCAGTAATAACTAATGTTTCTGCAGGCCCTACGAAAATTGAATCATCCCAATATAGTCAAGTTGAAGGAGGTTGTCAGAGAAAACAATGAACTGTTTTTCATTTTTGAGTACATGGTGAGGACCATTTTTCCCCCTACAGATATTCGTGTAATTTACTTGGCATCTAATAGGAATGGTTAATGTACTCTCTTTTTAGTACAGAATGATTTATCTGCTAAATTTACTTCTAAGGGAAAAACCTTCCACAAAACTCTCCTTGATATTTTACTGCTGTGCTCGATTTGTAAGGCATATTTACAGCCTCATAAAATATTGTCCCTAGAGTATGCCGATGTGAAGTTGGAGTTATTTTCTACAAGTAAATTGAAAAGCGGAGTATTTTTTATTAGAACAGATGAAATAAATGGGTTCAAGATATCTCCTACATTTTCTTCAAAATGAAATCTATTGTTTGTTAAATTTTCAGTGGCAAGCAACAGAACTTCTCCGCTGCTTAAGATTTTGTCTTCAGATGATCAGCAGTATGATGCATGTCTTCTCATCAAATGCATAATATGGTATTCCATGAAAATGATTTGTTGATTACCGGCTCTAAGATTTCTTTAAAGTAAGACGGTTGAGAGTTGCTTTGGTGCACATGTAGAACAGGACTTCTTGAAGTTCCATGTTGTAACTAAGGAAAAGTGCAGCTCCAGAATTTTCTCTTACGTGATCAACCTACTGCTTGTGTAAAGAGTGTAGCTGAGAGATGAAATCTTTTCACCATGGAATTTATTAACTAACATCCCAGAAAATTTCTTCAAACCAAGAATGCCAAAGATGCGTTGGCACACATGCAGCACTGACTGCATAAAATTTGTCAATTACTATGTACGGTATTATGTTAAAGTTCCCTTGTGACTAAACAAAATTGCAGCTCCAGAAAAGTGACATTATTCTGTGGTTTGGTTAGTACATGAGAGGTGAGACTATTGAAGCAAAAATTTAATGGGCTCCTAATCTCGTCAGGAATGCAACTTGTACCAGCTAATGAGAGACCATCAAAATCCTTTATCAGAGGGAGAAATATGTAACTTTGTATCTCAGCTGGTGCAAGGTCTTGCCCACATGCATAAAGTGGGTTATTTCCATCGGGATCTGAAACCAGGTAAAATTCTAATATTGATGCCGTTGTTTTTTGGTCCTACGCATGTTCAATTCCCTGGTTCGATTTCATTTAGCACCTTTAGTACACTTGAGGATTTTTATTTTCAAGTTTTAGACAATATACATTTCCTTCATACAGAGAATCTGCTTGTGACTGATGATGCCCTCAAAATTGCTGATTTTGGACTCTCTAGAGAAGTGGCTTCCATGCCACCTTACACTGAATATGTCTCCACACGTTGGTGAGTCTCTATACCTGAATTATTCTGGTAATTTTTGCTTACATAATGCAGCTGTCAGCTTCTGGTTAATGCAAATAACGTGACTGAGTTGCTACATATGATCATGTGCCTTATTTCTTGTAGGTACCGAGCACCGGAAGTGCTCTTGCAGTCATCGTCATATACTCCTGCAATTGGTATGTTGTACGTACACAGAAGTCTGTACTAGAGATTTTAATGCAGTTCTCAAATCTATGTCGAAATCTGACTTCATATCATGCAGTTGGCATGCTGAATTGTCATGATCATTTTGGAGAGGATATTTTGTTGGAAGTTTGTCTATCATGCACGCCATGGACCAAACATGAGCAACTGAAATTTTTTATGTCAAGATAGTCAAATTATGCATATAGTGGAGCACATTACACTAAAATACTGTTCTATATTCTCTGGTATCTTAGATCCTGGCATGCATTATGGACATTATTCATTCGCTTGTTAGTTGAAAATTGAAATTCCTCTCGTGTGATGAGTTTAATATCTGTCACTGTTCTTTGGACTCATGTGATGTAAAAGAAGGAAAGCATTCACCAATATATTCACATTTAGTGTTATGGCTAAGTGATCATCAGTCAGGTCTTGTGCTTAATGGTTATGCTGTTACTGTAGATTTACCCACGTGCCCATGTTCTCATGCACTTAATGGCTTAGTGTCCCTATGTGTGTAAATTCTGCGTTTGTGTTGTTTAGATCATACTAAGCAAATTCTTGTGAGGCACCTATATGAGTTTAGGTATTTGCTTGTTTGCTGTTAATCAGACTTCCATACCCCATTTCAAAGAAGCTAGTTATACTCATGTCTAATGAAGTACAACTTTCTGCAGACATGTGGGCTGTTGGTGCAATACTAGCTGAACTGTTCACTTTGTCTCCTATTTTTCCTGGTGAAAGGTGATTTTTAATGTTTTCGCTCCACAATTATCATCGGAATTTGTCTGTGATTTGTCCGGTGATTCATAAGTACAAGTTACGTTGAAGTTTAAATTATTTTCGGAGAATTATCTGCTGATATAACCAATATGATCTCATAAAAGAAAATTTTCTTATGGCCAGTGAAATTGATCAATTGTACAAGATATGCTGTGTTCTTGGCATGCCGGATTGTTATCCTTTTCCTGAAGGAACCAGTATTTTTCCCTTCATTAATATCAATTCTACAGAGGTGAGTATTGAAGTTAATCTGTTTGTAATTCCCTTATTGTAATCCTCTGCCTTCTTTTAACTCCTACGATCCTTTTTCCTCTGGAAGTATTTTGTCATCATTGTGATGTCATTTTTTCTGGCCAGATTCTGCCTGCCAATCTTTCTGCTATGATACCCAATGCTAGCTCAGAAGCAATTGATCTCATAATGGTGAGGAATGAACTATTGTAGGATAGAAAATCATGTTTTTGTTGCTAGAGATGGACTTCTTAATTAACAGATGGTACTTTTTGACCGATATTAGCAACTATGTTCATGGGACCCTTTGAAAAGGCCAACTGCTGAGCAGTCGCTTCAACATCCATTTTTCAATGTAAGGCATCCCTTCTTGTACTTTTTTTTTTTTTACCTTCAGGGAATGCTTTGTTAATACCCAATGCACAGGTTAGCAAGCAGGTTCCTTTTCCTCTGCGCGATCCAGATGAGAGGAAGCTGGATAAGATGGGTGAGTCTTGCAGAATTGAGATTTTGTGGAGTTCTTGATGCAGCGGCATTTATTTAACAGTTTTCACTGTATTTTGCCTACATTCTACTCCCACTCCAAAACATGAAAAAGAAATTTGAATCTTAAAATATGAAAACATGTTGTAGGTTTAGAATTTGAACAGTTTCAGGTTTTCAATGTCAAATAAAAGTCAAAACAAAGTTTGGAAAAAGCAACAGGTACTTGAAAAAAGTCTTACCAAACAGACTTTGCTGCAGATGCAATCCCAAACCTTGAGTTGAACCTGTGGGACTTTGGCAACCAACCTGATGACTGTTTTCTTGGCTTGACACTAGCAGTGAGGCCAAGTAATGAGAATTTGGGAGGTATGAATTTTTAGTTTTCGTGTTCGGTTGATGCTTGTCTTCGTGTTAATTTTTTTTAAGTTATGGGATTGATCACAGTCAAGATCACTTCATATGCATCAAGTGAACTTTTTGTCCTCAATATTTATCTGAAGATATATTTAATCCGCCTTTACATGCTTCTAGAGTAGGTTAATGATACATTCTTCCTGTCATTTTCTGTAAATGCTCGATTTGACTTGTGTTTGGGTGCTCATCTCCCTTGCATTAGTTTGACACAAATTTTTGCTTCCAACCCCTTCTTTCTCCTTCCCTATTCTGGCAGATTTGGTGCATAATGTTTCCCAGGGAATAGCAAAGGTGAGTTTAAACTTTGTAAGTGCTTTATGTAAATCATTGTTTGAACGTGCTAATAATGGGGTTCACTATGTTTCCTTATTCAATATTGCTTTTCAGAAACGAATTTAGTAAAGAGACTTATTGTTACATGCAATCGTTGTACTTTATTGCTCCTGTCCTAAGAGTAATTTGACTGGTATTATTAACTAGTTTGAACTTCACACTGCAGGATATTTTTTTTGGCTCCGAATATAAAGATTGCGCAGAATCATCAGGCAAGTGTAGCGTTTAATATGGAGAAGGCTCTTTTCTTCGGTCTGAAGCTTAGTGTTGCTTATTAGTATCTCATGTCTTTGATTAGCTGTCATTCACATATTGTGGTTTTGGTGTTTCAGTTTATTGGTCTCTACTCTCCCCCAATCAGAATCAAATTCAGACACCAGTCGACTCTTCATTGTCACTATCCTTTAGGTAAGTGCCGGTTTGGAATTGTGCGATTTTCACTTGCACAACAAATATGACAACCTTTTCCCATATGATCATATGCAAAAGTTATACCTGGATGTTGATATAGTTGGTCGAGGGGATCGTTTTTCAATCAGAATTCGAGACCTTTCTTGGGGTAAATGTATGGGAATGTTTTCTCGGCAAAACCAATGAAAGTCGGTTGTACAGGCAACTGTCAGCAATTTGGATAATTTCTCATTACAGACGGCATTGTAGTTGTTGAGCTTTAGATTGGAAACAAATCTCTATTATGCTAACTAGTAGTGTGTGCTTTCAGAGGAATGATTCTAATTATCCTTGTGTGCTGCAACAGTTCGATACGGCATCCGTCAATTGGAGTTCCGCAGTCAACTGGGTTGACCCTTTCTTCTTTACAGCCTAGTATCTTGGACTGCCCTCTATTGGCCACGCCCTCTTCTTTTCAGCAGGGTCATTGGCTTTGAGTAACAAATTGCATTGACGTCAATAACAATGACCTCTGTAATTTATTTTCATTTTTTTCCTTCCTGTAAAGCTCAACAAGACATCATGCCCCGCAATGCATTTGCTTCTTGGGGAGTATAGTTCGGAAATACACGATGAACAAATTGGAATGTGGAGAGGAGAAAATTTGTACAGGATTCTCGACTTCATTTTTGCGTTTACATCAATGGAGTAATCAAATTTTTCTAGGTTGCTCGCAGATAAGTGGTTGCAAAGTTAATTGTCACGCGTGAGAAAGGGATTTCCTAGAGCTGCTTAAGACTTTCCATTTTGTGGAATATTGCACATTCGAATATGTTGAGAGCATTCTTGTTTTGGAAGGTTTCGCTTGGGTGGCAGGTTACGAGTGATTTATGTGAAATGTCGTGTAATTTTGATCAACTCTCCTTGGCTAATGCGGAAACACAACCCCACCAGTTGTGAAGTTATTGATCATTGGAGAACAATTTACGAGTGATCAAGACTGTTGTTGATTTCATTATCTGAAGTGTCCTAAATAGAGTGATTTAGTTTCGACTGTCTCTTTGCTGGCGAATTCGAGCTCCCCAGGACATGCTCTCACGGCGGGCATCTTTCTCCGCGCGTCTCCTCAGCAGCTCATTGATTTGAGACACCCACCGAAGCTTCCACTCCGCCGCGTCACGTCGCGCCTGCGATATGACGTAACCAAATAAGTAAACTTGGGCTCCGGAGCATACAAAACTACCGGCCGGTGAAAGAGATGAGCATGATTGGTTTCTCCCCCTATCATCACACTCAAATACCAGTTCTTTCCTTGGTTTATGTTAAGAACAACGTCCGACATGTACGACAGTCGATTACAGAAGGACAGCGGTCATGAAATGTTGTTGTCGATAAGATTGTCCGTACTTGTGCGTAGTTTTCTTTCTTAATCTTTCAAAAGACAACATCCAGATATCAATATTTTACACCGAAGCTGCTTGACAAGAACAACTAGATTCTCGTAAACATATACCATACTCAACCTAACACGGGAAAAGTTAGGAAATCAGTAACAAGAAAAAAGGTGAAAAATATGAAAAAGGAAGGAGGATAGCAAATACCTGTACATAACAGAATGGTTTCCGACCGCCAAAGGCCATATCTCTATCGTACGAAGCTCTGCTTGTGGGATCGGACAACGTCTCGTAGGCCTCCTGCACCTGGATGAACCTCTTCGTGTACTCTCTGGCCCTGCCGGGAGGCGACACGTCGGGGTGGTATTTCAGGACCAGTTGCTTGTAAGCTCGCCTGATCTCCGACGCCGTCCCGCTCTCCGAGATGCCCAGCAGGTCGTAGAAACTATCCGCCTCCATCGCCGCCATGCAGAGGTCGTCGACGGCGGCTCTCGAAGCGGTTCTTGATCTTGCGGAAGAAGAAGAAGAAGACGACAACGACCCACATGAAGTCCTGTCGAAAAGGCCTGGTTTTGGCAAATGCGTAATGGATCTCGGGTGGACGCAAGGTCGGGGCGCGAACTTGGGGTTGAGTTTTGCGCACAAGGGGAAGGGGATTTGGCTCATCTCTCTCTCTCTCTCTGAGCTTCTGCTGGTGAAGCAAATGGAAGTTTCGATATCTTTAGCTTTGGCGCGAGATTGAATCACGGGTCTCTGCGGCCTCTGTATTTATGAATGGAGACGGGTTAACTGGGAGTGGGGACCAGAGCAGCCATGCGTGATGATGGTAACTCAACATGGTTTTTGAATTTGAGGTTGGATTATGATTTGGACACGAATTTAATCTTATCTTCATTTGTTGGCTGACAGTCGTGATTTGATCCGTGTATAAAATTATTTTTAAAAAAAAAAACACTAATGATCTGATCCGTGTACAAAAACGTGCAATGAATATGTTGGATCCCATTAGTAATGAAAATGAAGCCCAAATTTGTTCCATAAATACGCGACAAGCTTCCCTTTGAATTCAATATGCTCCCAATGCGGTGTGACGAAAAACAATCGAAGATAAGATCAAAAAGGACAAAAGGCGGCTAGTCGCCATTACAGCACTTCCTTCTAATAAGGCGTTTGGATCCCAGTCAGGGGACCATTATCTTCTTGGTCCTAGGGGGAGATCCAAGAGGGCCCCAAAAATTATGATCCCCTAACTTTAAGTCAGGGGATTCGAATCCTCTTATCGGGACATGATAAATGTGAGATTATAATTATTATCAAGTCGGTTTCAAAACGTGACACATAATTAACCTTCAAATTATGATTTGTTAACTACGTTGTGACCGACCCCCCAAAAAAGAAAAACGCCTGTCATGCCACTAAGATCTGTATACGCTAGGAGTCTTCGACGAAATTAGGGTTTGTGAAGCTACAAAACTTTTAATTTTTTCTAGGTGGGGAGACGAAACGAAATCCTTAACGTGAGGGTAATTTCGTGTCTTCCTGTAAGTTTATTCTAATATCCCTTTTACCAACACATTGAAGGCGTTTTAAATATGTTTTGACAATTCGGAGGACGTTAAGCGAATACCATAGGCCGCCCGTTGTTTACGCGTCTCGATTTCTGGGAAAAAAAATTTGAAATTGTCACCTTGAACCGAGGTCGCTGGCCCTTGTTGTTGTTTGATCAAGATCACGAGCTTGCATGGAAGCCAGATTTCAATCATATGTTCCCCCCGGGGCCACACGTATTGGATCTTTCTTTTGGTAATTTCCCTCCATAAAAAATATAGTTCAATCGTTAGATATTCAAACGTAGGTCACAGAGCAGTAGGGATGAAGAGAGAGAGAGAGAGAGAGAGGAGCTCCAATTGGAGGGGATGGTCAATGACTTGGCTCCAGGCGGCGGAGTGGCGAGGCCAGCGATCATCGTGTTGGCGTGTTGGCGTCTGAAGCCAAAATATATCAATGAGGGTTTTTTGGTCTTTTGTTCTTCTTTTTTTTTTTTTTTTACTTTTAGGTTAAAAGTTATACCTTTTATATAAGATATGTAAAGGTTGTAGCCGTCAGATAAGAGTAGATAGAAACGCAAAGTAGCAAATAGAAAAAAAAAAATCATTGGCCATGTCGACGAGGATGGACTCAGCTTGGATTGGGTCAAGAGTTTAATTAATCATGCGTCCTTAAGTGGGAGGGTAATTTTGTGCTGGGTTACGAAAAGTCTTCCCCCTACGTTTATTCTAACATCCATTTGCGACGTGTTGATGCCGTATTAGGATATATGTTTTAACAATCCGGAGGGCGGTAAACTGAATACCAATGACGGCCGTTGTTACCTGTTGGCTGGTGATATGGAGGAAGTATTGAGTGGGGCGGGTGCAATGCACCCCACCCAATCATGAGGGGACACATGTCCCCTTTCTCTCTTCTCAGTCTCTTTCTCTCCTCTCTCTCTCACATGTCACCCAAATTTTTTTCGATGATATGAGGTTCGATTCTCTAAAGCTGATGTCAATAGTCTAATCCACAGCATCATCAGACATTGATTTTGACGGATCAAATATCCTGACCGGTAATCTTTCTAGCAAAGTCTTCGGTTTTGTCAGCGTAACGGTGTTTGGGACGACTTTGAGAGTAACAACACGTTGTGAGGCATAAATTATTCAAGAAGTGAACACGACAATAATTTTTAATTATTTTTTTGTGGTTCAGAAAGAGCTATAAATGTCACGCCCCGACTCCCGAACCCACGACATCCCTTGCCAAATCACCACTAGGTCACGAAGGATAACGTCACAGGCTCGCTATCGACCTATGATCGAAATACGCATGCGGAATGTGCACTTCTCCCAAAAAACAAGATCAACAGGGATAGGAAAGCAATAACTTACATTCAGTCAATTCATCAAAAGACAACTTCAATCCTCACACAAAGCGGATATTAATTAACCCTATAGAGCTAACAACATACAACCACATTCTTCGGGGCGGCTCTCTAGGACCTCAAAAGAGACAAGAGTCGATAGGG
Source organism: Rhodomyrtus psidioides (assembly GCA_021437785.1). Lineage (NCBI taxonomy): Eukaryota > Viridiplantae > Streptophyta > Magnoliopsida > Myrtales > Myrtaceae > Rhodomyrtus > Rhodomyrtus psidioides. Next base: position 854,499 of record JAILYB010000015.1, on the reverse strand, counting down.
TTAACTCCATATCTATTCCATGAGGTCACTCCAAAAAGTCACGCCTTAGCATCCACGAGGCTTCGTCACTTGTGACTTGAAAATATTATCCCATGACGGGGTGAGAAATAAATCTCAGTGAAGTCAACGCCTAAATTCGGTTAGGACGTTGATTCACCTAGGATATCCTACCAAACAAACATGGGGTATCAACCATCACAAATATCCAGCCACATGCAACTTACCCCCTAGGAAGCCACACGAAATGCGATGTAGACATGACATGATAGTCAAACAGCCTAGTCAAGGCAAGCATCACATCAATTGACATACATGACATCACACGTAGTTCACTTATTATGATATAGGGCATGTCAGCCCGGCACACTGGTCAATTGGTGCCTAGTACACTGGTTAATTGGTACTCTTTTGACGGCACCAGACATCATCCCTTACTTCCTGCGACTGCATCCAGTAGTCTGTGATTCCGATCGTCACGGCGCAGAGCTACTAGGAATCCCATTCAGGGCTTCGGTCTGTCACAAGCTGTGACCGACATCCATCAAACCGGCATCACAAAATGACGTGCTCCCAACAAGTCGTATTCTTTCGATCGTCACGGTACAATCTTGTCAGGAATATCATCGTCCCATCATATGACCACACATGACACCTGACAATCAATCAATTTTATCATCTTTGATTAAGGCCAGATACTCATACAGAGATGCTTAAGACTTGGCCCAAGGCCGTTTTCGTGCTAAATCATGCAGTTGATCTCACATAGGTCATATGAATGCACAACCTCATAACTAGGCTTGTGGCACAGAGCCCAATAATATCACATCACATTCAATCAACTGCACTCAGTCAAGCAATCAAAACCTGATCGATTAAGCGATTCAATTAATCAAGCGGCATTGATTAATCCCAATTTCATTAATTATCGATCGATCGCTCAGTTTTGAACTATCGCTCGCTCGCGAAAAAATAATGGCAATCAATTGCTCAATCAACCAATCATTCAATTCTAGCAACCAACGAGCCACAAACGACCTAGCTAATCCGATTAATTTAACCAATTACGGTCATTTAACTTAATCCATGTTTCTATCTAATCCGATCGTAATTGAAATTACCTAAATACCCTAACAAGCTAATTAACTAATCCTAGGAGTAATTAGCGCCCTAACCAATGATTAGGGGTTGACTCACAGTCTAGCTAGCTCGGGAAGTCTTGGTGACGACAGCACGGGTGGCGACAATCTTCGGTAACGACGGCGATGAACCATGAAACTCGTGGACAACTCGGGTTCTCGGGCTCCAAACTCGACCCAAGTTGGTCTGACGAGGGTACGACACTCCTAGACAGCGGAATAGGTTCGGGGAAGGCGGCTGGTGGCCGGAGCTAGCCGGAACAGTGGTGGCGAACAAAGGATCAGGTTCAGGTTAGGGGAAAAACAGGGCAAATGATCTCGTTTCGAGGTGCTTGGGGCGGTGTACGGCCGATGGAGGGTTGGTGTGACGCCTCGGAAATTCACCCATTTTTGTAAGCGACTGAAATCAATAAATTGGAATCAAAGGGAATGCCAGTCTAAGTATGAATTTTGGACTGTAAGAATTTAAGAGACGAAATTGGACGATTTTCTGAAGTGTCAGTCGGTTTAGATTAGGTTTCGAAAGTCCTAGTCATCGCGAATTAGAAATTCAATTCTAGCGCCTGACCTAATCCTGACCGAGCCCGGCCTGTGAAATACCCTCCGTTGTTATCCCAAAATTTACTTTCAGTGCCTAAATATCAAGTTACCAATTTGCCCTCAATAATGCGTATAGGACAAAATATTCAAAATCGATTTGACCCCTAACACTATTCACCTATCTAATCCCACCCACCACTCACATCTCACCTACTAGTCAAGACATTCTCTCTCCTCTCCCACTCTCTTTCTCTCGCTCATCTCTCTCCCTCTCGTCCGCTGCTCACGCTTGCTCGCCACCCCCCCCCCCCCACGAACAAACTCAGCCAACGTCCTCCTTCCTCCTCCAGTTTTTGTGCGACACCGGCCTCGAACCTCACCACCATCACCTTGCCGCCTCATTGCCGCTCCCTCGCCACCCAGTCCCGGCCGTCGTCGTCGCCGGACGGCCGCGAGAAGGCCGCGGGACCTTCCCCCTGTTTTCGGCCCCAAGAACCGTGAGCTTCTCTCTCTTCCTCCCGTCGTTTTCGCAGCCGTCGGCGCCAACCACCACCGCGTCGTCGTCCATCACCTCCCTCTCGACCCTCCCGATGCCACCCCACCGGTCGTTTTTCGCCGGAGCTGCCACGAGCCACCCCTGAGACCCCGACCCTCTGTTTTCGGGGTTTGTCCATTTTGCTCCTGACCCAGCTCGTTTCGCCGCCTTCTGCCGCTCGCCACCACCTCCGGCGTCTACCTCGAACCCTCCTCTTGACTCTCGAAGCTGGTGGTGGCTGGCCGTCGCTTGAGGAGCTCGGGAACAACTCGGTTTCCCCTCCCCTGTTCCACGCCGATTCTGTTCAGCCGGCGTTCCGCCGCCGTCAAGCCTTTGTCGACGTCCCCTTCGACCCCTAGGTGAGCTCCCTACCCCTTGCCGGCTTCGCCTTGGCCCGCGGGGCTAAGAACCTCACGAACTGTCCTGGTTTTCCCTGTTTCACCTCTGACCCGGTTCTGTTTGCAGCCCTTCGCCGGTCACCGGAGCTCCACCGTCGCCGCCGCCGCCTTGCCAAACCTCCCCGACGTGTCTTAGCGGCTGTGGGGTAGAGTTGTCGCTTGTTGAGCCATTAAACCCGAAGGTTCGTTAGGATAACGAGAGTCGCCGCCGCCGCCGCGACCCGCCGTCGTCGTCGTTCGTTGCAGCCTCAATCGCGTCGTTGATTTTGCGTCGGCTCGAGCTTAGCTTAATAGTGAGTCGACCCTAAACCTTAGTTAGGGCGCTAATTGCGCCTAGGATTAGTCGAATAGTCGATTAGGGTATTTATATAGCGCGATCGTGGTCGGTTTAAATAGAAATCGGGTTTAGGGTAAATGGCCACGATAGATTAAGTTATCCGATTTAGCCTAGGTCGTCTGTGGCTAATTGATTGATAGACTGAATCGACTGATTATGCACTGTGGTTTGATTGCGAGCGAGCGATAGGTCAGAGACGAGCGATCGATCGGCGTTTATAAATTAAATCGACTAATAAACGGTTATTGCACGAATTCGAGCTTTTATGTGGCTTAATCGAATGGGATTATTCGTGTTACAATTTGTTGCCTTTCATGGAATGATCGTTCCATGGATATGTCTGATTGGATGCCTGGATTGTTTATTGATTGAATTGGCATCCATTTGGGGGTTGATCGTTCCATTCGTAATTGCAGCATTTAATTAATAGCCTGCATATGCATATGACCGTGTGCGAAATCAAAGAAGTATGTTTTAGCGTGAAAATGGCCGTGGGCCGAGTCTTTGAGCACGTTGTGTGAGCATCCGGCATAAATCAAAGAGAAAAAAATCGATTGACATGGCGGGTGCAATGTATGGTCATAGGATGGAACGATGGTGAGTTTGCCTGGCAAGTTCGTACTGTACTAATCGTACACACCGTACTAATCGTATGGAATTACACGACTTGCCAGAAGCACGATAATTCATGCCCCGTATGGTACGTACGGGTTTAAGGGATTATCGGATGCCGGTCGCAGCTTGTGATGGACCGACGCCCTGTTTAGGGATGCCTACCTGCCGTGCCGTGCAAGATGCACTGGATACACTGCTTGTAGTAGCCGTTGCCGTGAGGGAACAAGAAACGTAGCCTGGTCCTGCCAGAGGAGTGCGGGTACGCATTAATTGTGAGAGTTGATCATGCTAATCGCGTCGGTCCTCCCATTGCGCCGTAGGCGTGATCATCGTTAATAATTGGACTTTTGTGGTGTCCTGTGCATATTTGTGATGCGATGCATCGTTGAGTGATTGATTGGTGCGACTGCTGAGTCGAGTCGAGCATTGCATTATGTGTGGCTGAATGCTGGTAAGAACGCATGTGGGTGTTCATGATATTGTGCTTGTGGATTGTTATATTATGTGAGCCTTCTGTTAGGACGCCTGGACGAATCAGTTTCCTAACCGAGCTTAGGCTTGATTCACTGAGATTTATATCTCACCCTGTTGTGGGAACCACTTTCAGGTCCCAAGTGAAGAAGACACGTGGATACCGAAGCAAGGATGTGGGAGTACCCTTTTGAAGTAGATGAGAAATTAACCATACCTGACCGTATAACCTTTTGTGGTCTTAGCGAGCCACCCCGAAGTGTGGGGTTGTCTGTTAATAGCTCAGTAGGGTTAAGACTCATCTGCTGTCTGGTTGTGATGTGATTAGCTTATGATGAATTGCTTCGGTAGGTATTCCCCTGCTAATCTATCCCTGTCTGTTATATGTTGACTGGGGGTAATCGTTTCCGCATGCGTGAATAGTTAATAGGTCAATAACGCGCCTGGGACGTTATCCTTCGTGACCTCGTGGCGATTTGGCAAGGGATGTCGCGGGTTCGAGAGTCGGGGCGTGACAGTTGGGCTTCGTCGGAGGGGTGTCAGGGGAGCTGAGAAAGGCGTCGGTGATGGCGGAGGGTGACTGGAGGTGGCGCGATGTGGCGGGGCAGATGCGAACAGAACCAAACAAGTTCTCGGGCCGAAACAGGGGAGGAAGATCCAGGGATAGATCGAGCTCCTCTAGAGACCAACGGCTGCCAAAGTCTTCAAGAGTTGACAAGGGGTCGAAGAAGACTGCTTGGGGTGGTCGGTGTTGATGTTTAGAGTCAGAGAGAAATAAAAATATTGTGTTTGTGGTGGCTCAACCCAAACTAAGGTTGTATAGCATGTATTTATATGAGTGACTAATTACAATAAGGGTATAAATAAATACAATTATAGAAATATCTCAATATACATATAATTACACATTAATACCCCCTCAATCCGAAGTAAGTGTAACAACTGAGAGATTGGATCCCAATAGCGCATGACGCAAACTAGATAACCCCTTTGTAAATATGTCTGCCACCTGATCCTCGGTAGGCTCATAGCATACATGTAGATCACCGAAAGCAACTCGCTATCAAACAAAGTGAAAATCCAACTCAATGTGTTTGGTACGAGTATGAAATACGGGATTAAGAGCAAGATATGTAGTAGAGATGTTGTCATAATAAATAGTGAGAGGAGTAGAAAGAGAGACTTCAAGCTCACGAAGTAAATGCCGAATCCAATTTGTCTCGGCAACACAATGAGCAACATCACGATATTCAGTTTCTGTACTAAAACGAGCCACAATGGGTTGCTTCTTAGCACTCCAAGAAACAAGAATGGTGCCGAGAAATACACAAAAACCTAATGTTGAACGTCGAGTATCCGAGCAACCAGCCAAGTCTGCATCCGCATAAGCCGTCAATGAAGTCGGAGAACATCTCTCAATGAGTAATCCATGGGTAGATGTACCAGCTAAATACCGATATATACGCTTGACAGCTTGTAGATGAGGTAATCTAAGTCGAAGCATAAATTGGTTAACTAGGTTCACAGCAAAGCTAATATCAGGTCTAGTCATGGACACATATTGTAAAGCACCAACCATCTATTGATACAGCTTTGAAGAAGCGAGGAGCTCACCATCATTGACAAACAATAGAGTCTTCGATGCCAATGGAGTAGATACAGGCTTTACCTTGACAAGGTCAAACTTGCGCAAAAGGCTATCAATATATTTAGCTTGAGATAAAAGCGTACCGTTGGATCGATGATGAGCCTCAATGCCAAGAAAATAATGAAGTGGTCCAAGATCCTTCATAGCAAATTCTTGCGAGAGTCTAATGATAAAAAATCGTAATAAATATGGAGTATCACCAGTGACAAGAATGTCATCAACATGTAGTAGAAGATATAGACAACCCCAAGAAGAAAAATAAACAAGTAACGATGGATCAGCCTTACTCGCCATGAAACCCAATGATAATAAAAAAAAAAAACTGCTGAAGCAAAGAAACCACGCACGTGGAGTTTGCTTTAAACCATAAATGGCTTTTCGAAGATGGCACACGTGATTCGGATATTCAGTATGAGAGAAACCGAGAGGTTGGCGCATGTAAACTTCCTCAGAAAGGATGCCGTGCAAGAAGGCATTCTTAACGTCAAGTTGACGTATAGCCCATCCTGATGAAATAGCAATAGAGAGAACAATTCCGATTGTAGCGGGTTTAATGACCGGGCTAAAAGTCTCGTCATAATCCAATCCTGCCTGTTGTTTAAATCCTTGTGCAACTAGACGAGCTTTGAAGCATAGTTCCATCATATTTTTCCTTAATCTTAAAACCCCATTTACAACTAACTAAATTCTTAGAAGGGTCGGGTGGTACTAGATCCCACGTTTGATTAATGACCAATGCATTAAATTCATCTGCCATGGCCGCCTTCCAACGTGGGTCAATAATAGCCTTAGAATAGCAAGTCGGTGTCTCTTTATAAAAAGAATTAGAGAGATTAAAAATTTTCCTTGGTTTATAAATTTCAGATTTAGCACAAGTTTGCATAGGGTGAGTAGGAAAAGAGGATACATAAATGGAGGAGCTAGGTAGAGATGTAGAGATGACTTGTGAATATGATATAGGAGAAATTTGGTCAGAATTAGAGGTAGGAGGAATTGTGTCAGAAGTAGAGTTAGGTTGGGACACAGTGAGTGAGTTCGAAAGGAAGGGCGGTGGAAGTGAAAAGGAATTGGAACCAGATTTGGTAAGTTGAGAGGCAAGGAGAGATGTATTAAGGAGTTGGGTTAGAGAAGTCGAGAGAAGCGGGGGAAGAGCTTGATGCTCAAGGGAGGTAGAAGGAAGAATAGATTGATTGGAGGAAACAATAAGTGAAGGAATTGAATTGAAAGAGTTATTTACTGAACTAAAAGAAGAATGACTTTGTGAAAAGGGAAAATTCTCCTCATTAAACCGAACATGACGACTGATAAAAACACGACAACTTGACCGATCAAGGCAACGATAGCCTTTGTGATTCGAAGCATAGCCTAGAAATACACACGGCATACAATGATGTGCAAGTTTATGGGAGACATGAGATGGGAGAAAAGGATAACAAGCACAACTAAAAGCTCGAAAGAACGAAAAATCGGACTGAAACCCAAAAAGACAATGAAAAGGAGAAATATAAAATAAGACAGGAGGAGGAAACCGATTAATAGTGTAGACAGCAGTGAGAAGAGCATCGACCCAATATGAAGGCGGCATATGAGCATGGATTAATAAGGTTCGAGACATTTCAATTAAATGTCTGATTTTGCGTTTTGATAGGCCATTTTGAGATGGGGTGTTTGGACAAGAAATGCGTGGAATAATACCATTGTCACGTAAATATGATTGGAACGAATTATTGGTATATTCACCTCCCTCATCAGTTTGTAGGATTTTAATTTTGGCATTACATAGAATTTCAATGAAACAACGTAAGCGATGAAAATGAGTAGGCACTTCAGATTTATTTTTCATCGGAAAAATCCAAATGAACCAAGAGTAGTCATCAACGAATAACACAAAATACTTAAAATCAGAATTAGATAAAATTGGACTCGTCCATACATCAGAATGAATTATAACTAAAGGAAAAGAAGCACGATGATTAACAGATTCAAAAGACAATCGATGAGATTTGCCTATAAGACAAGACTCACAAGTGACCGACCTAGAACTAGAATTGCAAAAACGACTCAAAACTTGTTTATTTGGATAACCAAGATGAGCATGCCAACGAGTGAGTGAAGCAGAAGAAGCCACAATAGGATGCAAGTGAGACGACACCAAGGAATTGGAAATCAGATAAAGACCATGACAAGAATCAGCTTGGAGGAGAACTTGCCCGTTTCGTTGGTCCTTCAAAGAAAATGATGAACCATTAAAATCAATAGTGCAAGAATTTTTACGGCAAAGCTGAGTGATTGAGAGAAGATCACGAGCAAGATTAGGAACATGATAGACAGGTGATAACAGCAAAGATCGAGAACAGGTATGTAAAAAAGATTTACCGACTTGCTTAATAGGCAATAAACGACCATCACCAACTGAAACTCTCGTTGAATCATAAAAAGATTTGGGATTTAGAATTTTACCGATGTCACTAGTCATGTGTGCCAATGCTCTACTGTCAAGATGCCACATCGGATAAGAGGTCTCACCTACCGAGAGAGCTGAGAAAGAGTCCGATAAATCATTTGTAGTGAAGGCATGGTTAAACCTTTGTCGACATTGCAGCGCAGTATGCCCAACTCCGTTACATATCTGACAAAAAAGATGAGGCCTAGATCCAAGAATGTCTCCCTGGGTAAATGGAGGAACATATGCCCTCGAACGACCACGAGATCGACTAGAGGAAAGTGAGGATCGATCAGAATAAGGGACAGAGAATGACTGTGAATTACATTGATTTTATCGTCTCATGCTGACCCGTTGAGGAGGTCGCAAGAGATATTCTACCCCCTCATGGTGACCCGTTGAGAAGGTCCCCAAGAGGCATCTCTTATCTTGATACGGTGAGAACTTCTTGAGAAGGTCGTAAGAGATTATTTTTACTGTCTCATGGTGACCCGTTGAGGAGGTCCCATGAGACAAATGGCCAATTCGAACCATAACTCGAGCATATTTTCAAACTCTACACATTTTCCTGCATCGAAGGGAAACTTCTAGTAATGGATAAGGTCCTAGAACCTTAGATCCTCTTGTGATCTTTGTTCTTTATTAAAGTCATAATCTCGATTTGCTCTTATGGCTTTAATATTTATTCAGTTCATAATCTCGATTTGCTCTTGTGATCTGAATATTTTTTCGAGTTCATAATCTCGATTTTCTCTTGTGATCTCGAAGCACTTTACACAGATCTTACGTCGTTTCGCGTCAGAAAGAAATTTCTGGCAACAGATGGGCTCAGTACCTTGAAATCCGGGCATCCACAAAGAAGTCTGGAGATTAAGGGAATCATCAGCATTATGAGATATTTGGTAAAACATGTATTTTCATATGCGAACCATATACATGTTTCTCTAATACGGTGAAAAGAGAAATTTTTAGCACATGTTATTTATAGCGCATTTCATGCATCAGAAAATGGGATTTAAACTCCCGCCAAAAAATTATCATTAATCATTTACATTTGCAAAATTTAGGTTTCAATTTTAGTTTTTGAGCGAACCCTCTGCGAGCTTCTACTCAAAGAGGGGCAGCTGTTGACACCTAAATTTTGACTTTTAGGAAGTTCATTCATTTAAGCATAAAATGAGAGTTAACCATAAAAAAAATAATAATAAATTCTCATGCATTACATATTTATTTTTATGTCAGTCATGTCATTTTGCATTTAGGATCATAGATGAGTCAATTGAGCCTAATTTAACAGGTGGTCGAACCGGATTCTTGCCTATGGCTAGAGGAAGTGTGCCCAATTTTAATGGGTTGATGGAATGCCAAAATATTTTATTAAGGCTTTCAATTTAATGTCCATTATTTTTATTGAGTCTTATTTAAGCCCGCGATAATAGAGAATTCGGCGAAGCCCAATGAACTATCATGGTCGAAAATTCTTAATTTAAAATGCCAAGTGAAAATATTGAATTATTAAAAGAAAATTTGGACAATAATTCAAAAAATTATAACCCTAGACATGTCTCTATAAATAGATGTGCTTAGGGTTGACAAAGAGGAGGCCAGCTTCATTGAATATACGGCAGATTTGAGAGAGGGTGTGGGTTCTTTCATGTGGAGGACAAGGCAAGGGGAGAATAGAGGGCTATTGACAATGGAATACATGGCCACAGAAAAATTCGGCGAACATACGGCCAAGAGGAGGAGAGATGTAGGTGGTCGATGGGATTGTCCATGGAGGCAATCCACTTCAAGATTCTGAGATGACCTTTTTCTCTGATGAAATCAAGATCTCCACATACTTTTCTTATTTTCTCTATTCCTCGCATTCAGTGACGGATTCTTATTAGATATACATATCACTGGTTAATTTTCTTGACAATTTGATGCGCTCGACACTTATATGTGCAGATCTCACAATACCGATGACAGAAAAGTCTATGCTCATGATCCTCGAAGCCAAGTTCTCTCGCTGAATTGGAGCTTGGGACGATGGCTTCAGAAGTTTTTGTTGTTTGCTCAGATTAATCTAAGATGGCGTGGGCTCCGCGAGGGAAAGACACATTGATGATCCATACAAAAGAAGAAGTCATTGCATGAAGAAGTTTGTATTCCAAAGGAGTCATCCAATGTTTATGAGGGGTCAATATGGACCAGCTTCAGTCCGGTAAAGAGGGATCTCAAGGCCGTCTAATTTTCTTCATCAACGTGCACAAACCATCCTTGACCATGAGCCCTCGAGCAGCCGCACGAGTTGTCCCGATTCAGATCTTTATCCGATGTCATGCCTTTGTCAAGCTGTCACAAGTCCATCGCACGAGAAGACGCCACCATCCGATGAAGCTGTTACCATGAGTCACGAAATCTCTACCGTTCCCGAGCCAGGACCAATCCAGTAGCTCCTCCTATGATTCTCTTATGTTTTGCAGGTTCAAAGAGCGTCAAGACTCAAGCTTTCCCTTGTCCGAGCACCGGCGACGAGCCTCAATACATGATGCGAACCTGTCCGATGGCTACAAGAGTGATTTGCTAGTATCTTGGGTTCAAGCTACCGAGTCCACAGTTCCTTGGTGGATTTATTGCGTGTCCAGTTATTCTTGTTGCCAAACCCAGAGTGTATCGCCATCTCTATGACACAGACACTAGATTAACCAGCTTCCATAATATTTTATAATGTCAACGGCTTCTCTAAGTGGACGTCCAGCAATCCACTAATGAGCTTAAGATTATTTCTTTGCATTATTGTTTCCTTTTCTTTCGCAGGTTCTCTGAGTTCACCAAGTTAATGCAAAACAAATCCAGTTTTCTCTTTTGCCGTATCCTAAACCGAGGAACACCTTGCCATTGAAGCAATTGCTATTACCCTCATTGTCACACCCCAAATCTTACAGTGTTGTACCTAAAGGACGCAGCCTCAAATAGAAACCAACATAAACCTGTTATCAAATATAAGTATATCCTGCTATGTATACATATAGACATCTGACTAAACATAAAGTTGGTTCTTTCATTAGAATTTCTACAATCCTCAAAGATATTTACATCTCACCGTTCAGTTAAACTCGACAACTAAAAACATACATATTTACAACTCCCCTAGATCATACCCAAAATTCGACTTCCAAAAGTTCCTGATTGCTCTCTCGTTCTACTTGCCGACGACTGAAGAACTTGAAAGGATTGGGAAGGAAAGTGGGGTGAGCAACCACAGCTCAATAAGTAGCACATATCTCTTCTAAGCAGATCGAGCATTCACTATGCACATATAATAATAACATATGTCACAGAAATATTCTGTTAATCAATAAAAATCATAACAAAAATCAATGGTCAAGTCCATTGATTAATCTCAAATCACACATCGATGGTCCATCCATCGACAAATCTCATATCACATGTCAATTGTCCATTCCATTGACCAATCTCATGCTCAAATATCTAACCATGGTCACGTATAACGCCTCGTGACAAGACGACCAAGATTCCTCCCTTGATAAGGTCCTCACCTATATCAGCCGGTGGTTCGACCCCAAAGGATATCCTAACCAGCATGCGCATACCCAAAAACCCTTCACTGGGTTCACAGCAATATTGAACATCAAAACCAACATCTGCGAATAATCCATAAATCAAATCCAAAAACCATTTTGCGAACTAGAATATATTCTACAACCATTTCTGATAAACCAGGTTCAGAAATCGATCACACATTTCACAATTCACTTCGTAACATATTTCTCAAATAGTTCGCAAGTATCAAAACGTGGTAATTGTCCGATCCAGATTTTGATGCAACAAATATGCATTTGGCATTCATAGTATATCAAATATGTACTGTTTTCAAGATATGACTTTATAAATTCATAGAAAAGATAAGCACCACTCACCTGATATAGCCTAACTCAGATCTCGATAACTAATTCAGACCCTCGAACTCAAGTCCTATCAATTTAATGAAAATCGGTATCACAGTCAAATAAAAACGCTATCGTAACTATGAATCCACTAAGATAAACTTATTCACTAGTCAAATTATTTCTACGAATTAACAAAACGCTAATCCGAATTGCCTAATCTAAACTATCCGTAACGTGGAGCCTAAACGTAGCGTAACTTCGAAAACTATTCCGACGATATGAACGAGGGGCTTGAATTCTTACTAGACGCTGAAGAACGAAATTGATTCAACTTGATTCTTGACTCCGATGGATTTCTTTTTGTCTTTCTCCTTTTTTTTCTTCTCTGTGTTTTCCCCATTTATATTCGAACGAATAAAGCTCTCTCTCTCTCTCTCTCTCTCTCTCTCTCTCTCTCTCTCTCTCTCTCTCTCTCTCTCTCTCTCTCTCTCTCTCTCTCTCTCTCTCTCTCGTAGTGATGCATGAGGCGGTGATGGTGTTGAATTTTTTTTTTAATTAATCAATTGGTCAACAGACCACATGGCACCACAAGGCTAAAGCAAAGCCAGATGTCCATCGTATAATATCACTGCTTATTACATCCTACCGTCCTTAAAAGAAATTTCGTTCTCGAAATTTGAACTTACCTCAACTATTGAACAAGTTCGGGTACTTGCGCCTTGCTTCTTCCTCGAGTTCTCAAGTAGCTTCTCTTTCAGTATGGTTTTCCCATTGTATCTTGACATAGGGAATAGTTCGGTGTCGTAATACTTGATCCTTCCTATCGATGATACGAATGGGCCTCTCCTCATAAGTCAAGTTTTCGTTTAATCTCAAAGGTGTAAAATCTAATACGTGTTCCAGATTCGGCACATATTTCCGTAACAGAGATACGTGAAGCATATCATGCACTCCTGATAACGCTGGTGGCAAGGCTAATCTATAAGCAACTTCGCCAACCCTTTCTAAGATAATGAATGGTCCTACGTATCTTGGACTCAACTTGCCACGCGTGCCAAATCTCATAGCACCTTTCATGGGAGAAACTTTGAGAAATAGGTGATCTCCTATATCAAATTTCACATTACGCCTTTTAAGATCTGCATAACTTTTCTGACGACTTTGAACCATTTTGATGCGCTCCCTAATCAACTTGACTTTCTCTTCTGACTGTTGAATAAACTCTGGACCAGTTAGTCTCTTCTCACAAACATCATCCCAACAAATAGGAGTTCTACACTTTCGACCATATAAAGCTTCGAAAGGTGCCATCTTAATACTGGAATGATAACTGTTATTATATGAAAATTCTGCCAAATGTAAGTGTTCGTCCCAAGAACCACCAAAGTCGATGACGTAGGATCTCAACATATCCTCTAATGTTTGAATAGTTCTTTCTGGTTGTCCATCCGTCTGTGGGTGAAAAGTTGTACTAAAATTGAGTTTGGTGCCCAGGGCTCCTTGCAAGCTCTTCCAAAAGTTGGATACAAATCTAGGATCTCTGTTAGAAACAATACTTATCGGAACCCCATGAAGCTTCACTATCTCATTAACGTATTACTTTGCTAAGTTTTCCAGTGAAAGACCAAACCAGTAGGATAAAAAGTGAGCAGCTTTAGTCAACCGATCAACAATCACCCATATAGCATTCTTACCACTTGGTGTCTTCGATAAACCAACAACAAAATCCATGGTGATATGCTCCCACTTCCATTTAGGTACTTCAAGTGGGTGTAATTGTTCACCAGGTTTCTGATGTTCAATTTTTACTTGTTGGCAGATTAGACATTGATCGATAAATTTCACGACATCTTTCTTCATATTAATCGGCCAAAAATTCTCTCTCAAGTCCCGATACATTTTAGTGCTTCCCGAGTGGATTGAGAATCTAGCACTGTGAGCTTCTTGTAATATCTCATTTTTCAATTCTGAATCATCAGGAACACATAATCGTCCACGAAACCTCAAAAATCCATCTACGTGAACGTTAAAATCTATTTGACCATTAGCCTCTACGCATTCTTTAATTTTCTGCAGTTGAGGGTCCTCATTCTGTTTAGACTTGATTCTGTCAATCAATGTTAGCTGCACTCAAATATTAGCCAATCGAGAACCAAGCTGATGTACCAATACTTTCAGGTCCAGTTTTCTCATATCTTCAAAAATAGACTTTTGAGTAGTGAGCAGCACTGCCATATTTCCAGAAGATTTACGACTTAAGGCATCTGCTACTACATTAGTCTTACCTGGATGGTAATTGATAGACATATCATAATCCTTCAAAAGTTCTAACCATCTCATCTGCCTCATGTTTAGTTCCTTCTGAGTGAAAATATACTTCAGGCTTTTGTGATCCGTAAATACTTCATATTTCTCTCCATATAAATAATGTCGCCATACTTTCAAAATAAAAACAACTGCTGCCAACTCTAGATCATGAGTGGGGTAATTCTTCTCATGTGGTTTTAACTGTCTAGAGGCATAGGCAATAACTTTATCACTTTGCATAAGAACACAACATAAACCTTCTTTAGAAGCATCACAATAAATTATGAAGCCACCAGTTCCTGAAGGCAAGGTCAATATAGGAGTTGATACAAATCGCCTCTTTAACTCTTGGAAACTATGTTCACACTTATCAGACCACACAAATTTAACTCCCTTCTGAGTTAGCCGAGTAAGTGGACCAGCAGTTTTGGAGAATCCCTCCACAAATCGTCTGTAATAGCCAGCCAGCCCAAGGAAACTTCTCACTTCTGCAACATTAGTAGGATGATTCCATTAAACAACGGCTTCAACTTTCTTTGGATCAATTGATATGCCATCTTTCGAAATTACATGACCCAAAAACTCTATATGGTCAAGCCAAAAGTCGCATTTACTAAACTTAGCATACAATTTCTTTTCGCGTAGGGTCCGCAAGACAAACCTCAAGTGTCGCTCATGTTCTTCCAAATTCCTTGAATAGACTAAAATATCATCGATGAACACCACTATAAATCTATCTAGATTCTCCTTGAATATCCTATTCATCATATCCATAAAAAGGGCAGGTGCATTCGTTAATCCAAAAGGCATGACAAGAAATTCGTAATTGCCATATCTTGTTGTAAAAGCAGTTTTAGGCACATCACTCGTTTTTATATTCAACTGATGATACCCAGAACGAAGGTCGATCTTAGAGAATACCTTTGATCCATGAATATGGTCAAATAAATCATCAATCCGAGGTAAAGGATATTTATTTTTTATTGTCACCTTGTTAAGTTCTCGGTAGTCTATGCAAAGTCTCATGCTACTGTCTTTCTTTTTCATAAATAAGACTGGAGCTCCCCAAGGTGAAACACTAGGTCTGATGAAACCCTTATCCAAAAGCTCTTGAAGTTGGGTTTTCAACTCTTTCAATTCGGCAGGTATCATTCGGTATGGTGCTTTAGAAATAGGTGTTGTACCAGGCATCAATTCTATACAGAATTCAATTTCTCTATCAGGAAGTAGGCCTGATAAATCCTCAGGAAATACATCTGGAAACTCTCTAACCACATGAACGCCTTCCGATTTTATAGTATCCACTATTGTATCTTTTACACAAGCCAAAAAACCACAACAACCCTTTCTTAAAAATTTCCTCGCTTGCATGGATGAAATTAATGCAGGAAAAGTACCCTTACAACTTCCCGAAAAATAAAATTCAGGCTGATTCGGAATTCGAAAGAACATCTTCTTCTAAAAACAATCTACCGTAGCATGATATGTAGATAACCAATCCATTCCTAGTATAACATCAAAATCCCGCATATTCAACTCCACTAAATCTACAGGCAATGCAGCACTGTTTATCTAGAGTCCACAACTCTTGAACACACGATCGACAATCAGGAAACTACCAGTAGGAGTATTAACACATAGTTCACATTCGAGAGACTCAGGCAACACATCAAGCTTTCTTGCAAATTCAATGGAAATAAAGGAATGTGTAGCGCCCGGATCAAATAACGCATATGCATATTGCGAGGCAACAAAAATATTACGTGCAACCACTGCATTAGATGCCGCTGCATCTTCTTCTGTCATAGCAAAAACCTTTCTTGTTGTCCTCTGTCTTTGCTGATTTTCTAGTAATTTATTAACTGAAAGGGCATCCTTCCGCATGGAACAATTGCTTGCTATGTGTCCCGGTTTCCCACACAGATAACATGATCTACTGTCAACTGTAACATCCATTTGTGCACGACAATCTCACTGCATGTGTCCCACTTTCCCAAATAAAAAGCATGCTCCAATTTTTCTGTAACACTCACCCTTGTGATATTTTCCACAAGTATTACAAGATTTTTGAGTTGTAAACTTCCCTGATTGACTACTACCACTTCGCATATTACTGCCACTTGTACGGCTCTCTTGAATGACACTAAACTTGGACCTCTTTTGTTGGTGAACACCAGTTGTGTCACGCTCCAAATGGTCTTGTTCTACCCTGATTGCTCGCTCTAAGACATCATTGTATGTCGTCAATGCAAGAGGTGTAAGCTTAGATCGAATATCAAGTCGAAGACCCTTTGAAAATGTTCAGCTCATACTTTTTCATCAGCGTTTTTGCAAATCTACTTAGCTGATTAAAGTGACATGCGTACCTCATAACAGTGGAATCGCCTTGAGATATTTGCATAAAGTCACTCATCATTTGCATCTGGAATGACTCCGGAAAGAATTGAGCAAAGAATTTCTCAATAAAGTTTTTCCAGGATATTATAGCACTATCATCCCCTAAAGTTGGTCGTGTCCCCTCCCACCAATACTGAGCTTCACCTATCAGACATTGACTAGTAAAATCAACCTTTCAATTTTCATGAACTCTATCAGCTTTGAAGATACATTCCATCCTTCTAACCCATCCTTCAGCTACAAAAGGATCAGGCTTCCCATCATAGGTGGGTGGATTTGTCTTCCTGAACTGAGCATATGTACATTCTTTATCATCTTCAAATTTACCCGTTTCACTTTTGGAGTTCTTGAAATCACGTTGCAATTCAAGCACTACTTGACAAATCCCAAATAAATCCTTTTCAATAATAGGTCGATAGGGCTCATCCCTTACTTTCTGCAAGTCTGAACTTCTTTCAGAATCTTCTTCTTGTCTATTCGTTGATGTCGTACTTCGAGAATCTTCTGACGTATCTCTAATATCAGAGGTACCACTTCGCTTGCCTTTAATGTTCTTACGAAATGAAGCTAGTGTTTCTGAGTCAGAACCCATGGTTACCTAAACCTACAATAAATTATAACCTTAACTCGTGAAAAAATTATTTTACTAGAAACTATCACACAATCACACCACGTCCCGAAAATCTACCCACAAACAGATCATAACCTAAGCTTTGATACCAACATTTGTCACACCCCAAATCTTATAGTGACATGGGAAATGACACGACCGTCCTTGTACCTAAAGGACGCAGCCTCAAATAGAAACTAACACAAACCTGTTATCAAATATATGTGTATCCTACTATGTATGCATATAGACTTCTGACTAAACATAAAGTTGATTCCTTCATTAGAGTTTCTACAACCCTCAAAGATATTTACATCTCACCATTCAGCTAAACTCGACAACTAAAAACATACATATTTACAACTCTCCCTAGATCATACCCAAAACCCGACTTCCAAAAGTCCCCGATTGCGCTCTTGTTCTACTTGCCGACGACTGAAGAACCTCAAAGGATTAGGAAGGAAAGTGGGGTGAGCAACCACAGCTCAATGAGTAGTACATATCTCTTCTAAGCAGAACGAACATTCACTATGCACATACAATAATAACATATGTCACAGAAATATTCTGTTAATCAATAAAAATCATAACAAAAATCAATGGTCAAGTCCATTGATTAATCTCAAATCACACATCGATGGTCCATCCATCGACAAATCTCATATCACATGTCAATGGTCCATTCCATTGACCAATCTCATGCTCAAATATCTAACCATGGTCACGTATAACGCCTCGTGACAAGACGATCAAGATTCATCCCTTGGTAAGGTCCCAACCTATATCAGCCGGTGGTTTGGCCCCAAAGGATTTCCTAACCAGTATGCGCATACCCAAAAATCCTTCACTGGTTCACAACGATATTGAGTATCAAAACCAACATCTGCGAATAATCCATAAATCCAATCCAGAAACCATTTTGCGAACTAGAATATATTCCACAACCATTTCTGATCAACCAGGTTCAGAAATCGATAACATATTTCACAATTCATTTCGTAAATTCGCAAGTATCAAAATGCAGTAATTGTCCGATCTAGATTTTGATGCAACAAATATGCCTTTGGCATTCATAGTATATCAAATATGTACTGTTTTCAAGATATGACTTTATAAATTCATAGAAGAGATAAGCACCACTCACCTGATATAGCCTAACTCAGATCTCGATAACTAATTCATGCCCTCGAACTCAAGTCCTATCAATTTAGTGAAAATCGGTATCACAGTCAAATAAAAACTCTATCGTAACTACGAATCCACTAAGATAAGCTTATTCACTAGTCAAACTATTTCTATGAATTAACAAAACGCTAATCCGACGATATGAACGAGGGGCTTGAATTCTTACTAGACGCTGAAAAACGAAATTGATTCAACTTGATTCTTGACTCCGACGGATTTCTTTTTGTCTTTCTCCTTTTTTTTCTTCTCTGCGTTTTCCCCATTTCTGTTCGGACGAATAAAGCTCTCTCTCTCTCTCTCTCTCTCTCTCTCTCTCTCTCTCTCTCTCTCTCTCTCTCTCTCTCTCTCTCTCTTTTAATACTCTCGGCCGCGTACTGATGCATGAGGCGGTGATGGTGTTGAATTTTTTTTTTTAATTAGTCAATTGGTCAACAGACCACATGGCACCACAAGGCTAAAGCAAAGCCAGATGTCCATCGTATAATATCACTACTTATTACACTCATTATCGAGCAGGTTGCCAAACCCCAAGCTAGCCGCATCATTGGTCATCGTCGGACTGATCTTCATCATCTGCAAGTCGTCAAGTTGTATCGAAATTCAAACTGGGGAAGTTATTCATAAGATTAGCTCCACCATGGTGAGTCCTAGCAGAATCGGTCCAAAATTGAAGCTTTATCGTCGCTTCAATTGAATTCAATTAGGAAAGCTTATCTTGCAATCGATATAATTTTCTTGTCTTCAAATTTCATATATTTACTTGCATATTTCGTCATATTTTGCATTTCTTGTTATATTTTGCATATCTTGCACCGAAGTGGATATTTTTCAAAATACAGGTTGATTAGGAAAATTTCCTTTCCTAATCCGCAACTTGCTGCATAATCGAGAACGTCTATCTTTAAGATTGTCGATGGGATACTCTATTGGCAAGGATTTGGGTTCAATCATTAATCGTAAGATTACGAATTAAAGATTGACTCAAATATTCGCGAAATATTCAAAACTTCATTGATATATCCACTTTCTTGATTGGCATTAGTTGGCATATTTACTCTCTTAATTTGATATGAATTGTTTGATTGTCATATTTTTAAAACACATCTATCGCATGATGAAACCTCAAAAATTCTATAAAAAAAAAAGTGCATTCATTCATCTTCCGTATTTGAAAATTGCATATCTTTGCATTTTAGGATAGAAATCGCATGTTTAAATAGAATTTCATGTCTAAAATAATTCATCTTTAATATATTAGGGTTTAGGTCAATTTAGACTCTAAAATATTCAAGATAAATATTGTTCTGACATAGTTCTATTTTAGGAAATTAATTCATCCGAAAATGTAAAAAAAATCATTCATCTTTGCCATGTCATCCTGGCCATGTCATCTATGCCACGTCATTCATCTTTTCCATGTCATATTAGATTGCATTTCAGCTTAGACTTCACATAGAATTGCATATCTAGGTTTGAATGCCATGTAGTTAATTTAATTAAATCATGGTCTCATTCGTACATTCATTTAGTTTAATTTGCATGTCATTAGATTTGCATTTAATTCATGACATTGCATCATATAGTATAGTCTTTCATGCATTCATATAAAACATCGAAAATAAAAATAAAAAAAATAATGCTTTGGGTGGCGCATGCTCCATGATTATATTGATTTCTGGATGTTCAATTAATTGATTACGCACCCGCATGATAACATTTGTTAGTGACTTAGGTTAAAATCAAATAATGTTGCCTTCTCAAATGATTTTTCATGAAATAAAATGGTACCGAAAGAGCATTAGAGCAATCGAGCGTAATTAAGTCCCTGAACTTTTAATCTCTGGTTCGTAGGAATAAAATAGTTTTCCTGCTATTTTATTTAGGTTTCTAATCGACCTACCGTAAATGATTACTGGCGACTCCAATTTAAAATCTTGGCATGTTAATCATATTGAACCATAAGTTGCGATTTGGTATGGACTTGGAAGAGTCCGAGTTAGGTTAGTTAAATAATTAACCTGATAATCCATTAGCCTAGAAATTTATTTTTAGGTCGCGACACCACGATTAAGCTTAGGTGCGGGAATTCAAATCCTAATTCGCGGCGGCTAAGAATTGCGAAGCCTAATCTAAACTGACTGGCAATTTCGGGAATCGTCCAAAATTCGATTCTTAATTCCTTACGATCCAGAATTTCGTACCGATTGAAATTCAATTTCATCTCTTTTTTATTGAATTCAGGCGATTTACAAAAGGAGAATTTCTAGGGTGTCATAATAAATCTCATGGTGGATTAAAGACAGTCACATAATCATTTCTCGATAGTCTAGTTCCATTCGTTACTCTCCGTTACGTGAAAATATCGGTTACCATTGTGCCCTTTTCTGCGAAATAGCCATTTTTCTTTGGAAAATGTCTTCGTTAAATTTCTTCATACATTGATATAACAGTAAATTTAATCAGGGAATAAAGTACTCACTCATGGGTGGGGAAGCTCTTCTATTCTGGTGGGAGTTATACATTAGTGTATTAACAAGACCATTCACTGTTTATTGAAGCTCGATCTCTCCCCCGGATAAACTTTGTAAACTTTGTAGCCAAGAGAAACAACGTACCAAAAATAATTCACGACCACTGGTGCAGGATTTCTCGAAAAGTTAAGGATTAATATTCCTTTTTAGAAATCGAATGGTCATCGAAAGGATCTTTCATACCCAAAGTCTTCTTATCAATTTGAACACAAACTCAACCGCCACCGCTGCCCTCCTCCCCGTCCGCCATCGTGAGCCTGTGTGCGGGCGTGCGCACGCCCAAAAGTGACCATGGCATCGGCGACCTTGAACCGAGGTCGCAAACTTCGTTGCCTGATCGAGATCGCGAGCTGCATGGAAGCCAGATTTCAATCTTACGTCCCTTTGGCCACGTAAAAGTTGCACATGGCTGAGGGGGGCGCAAGGCACAAAGGGGTCGCTTGACTATCTAAATCAAGAAAAAATGAATGCTTTTTTTTTTTAAACATAATCTGCCATTGAGGAGTAATTGGCAACCGGACCTACAAGATGAAAGGACATGCAGCAAATTTGGGAAAGAAATCTCAGACAAGAAATCCAATTCAAGGAAATTTGGGTCCTTCATTTTACGATTTGTTTAACTTTGAACAACTAACGTCGACCATTTTTTTTTAAAAAAACTACATCCGACCGAAAACAAAACTTTGAATAACTACTTACGTGTAAAATTCAATTCTTTTGCGGTAAATTGGGGTGATATATTTTGTGGTAAATTGGAATGATACAATTAAAACCACATCGCCAACCACGCATACTTTACGTAAAAAAGCAACGAAGTATTCCATATATAGGACTTAATTCTTTTGCAGTATATCAGGATGAAAAATATATTCACTTCTCAAACAATTAAAAGACGCATGAACTTTTACTTTGGAGATACATCACGAAAACTAATGAATTAGCTCAAAATCATCGATTTGGATTTGTTTCGGGGGCAAAAAAGAAGTGGCTCTGTGGCTCACTAACATCGGACTCTTTCAATTTGTGGCTACTCTCTTTTTTGCTCTCTCTTTTTCCATTGAAATATACGAATTTTTTATTGGAAAAAAATTAAAAGAAAAAAATCAACGTTGTTTTGCCTTTGGTAATGAGTCTTTTATGTGCGTGTCGGTGCCGTTAGTCACGCTTTCGTAGCGGCTTGTCTGTATGAAAATCTGAATGGTGAGTCTTCTTATTCCTTGGTAATGTGTCTTACAGAGGTTTTGTCTTTAGTTTTAGGTGCAGCTCACAAATATCACATACCGTTTACACTATAACGCAAGGAAAAAACGGAGGCTTATTAGAACAAAACAAAAGGATGTCGAGCCAAGAGCACCTTTATAGCAAAACCGACCAATCGAACCGAGAATGAGCCAGTTCGGTTCCCAATTCTATAGAATTGAAACTGGTGATTTTCTGATCAGTTCTCGATTCCAAGAAAAATTGGACTACCCGGACCAGAGCGATTATTTTTTTATCTATTTATTTTTATTTTTTAAATTTAAACCTGATAATTCATGGGTTATTTTTTATTTCTTAATTCAAATCTAAAGTCCATGTTACTTACTCTTATTAATAATGTACTGATTTCACTAAACAACCCATCGAAAATCGATCATCCTGGCTCACACATCCCTAGTCGATGGTCCGTAAGAGGCCAACTTCCCCAAAAAAAAATTCCCCTCTTTTGGGTCAGATAGTTCCCCAATTTGCCATACCAGTTGTTGCAACCTGCCTTGAAGCCTCCCTCGAGGGTCCAGCGGGTTTAGAGGTAGTGTCATCGGTCAATGGCGTGGACTCTCTCAAGTCCTACCTCGTGTGACGTTAGATTTCTTTTTACTGATTAGCAAACTAAAATGCTATTAAGAGTCGCCACTAGCCTATTGGGGTCGGCTAGAAACCAATCGAGATACGGGAGTATTATCTCGATTCCTACGTAACCAGAGCTTCAAGGTTCGAGGACTTGTTTATGCTAACTAGATAATTAGCGCCCTTTCGGTACCTAACCAGTCAATGTTCCCTAAGGTAACCATACATTCTACATATCATTTTAAGCTTATCAGGTATCTAACCAGTACTAAATGATCATGCATAATATTTTTCTGTCATTTCGTGCAATTACCTATTATCCTTAACCTATCATCTAGGAAAAGCGATTAACAGGCAATTTTTCAAAAGACAGTGTTGTAAACACTCAATCATGTAAATATGCCAAATAAAGACTGGAATAAGCACATGCAAACCAAATCTGTAATTGCAATATTTAAAGAAAGTAACTCCGACACATGGATCGGATATGCAAAAATGGACCGGATTATACGTCGGTCTTCAATCACTAAGCCTCGATGGGCTAACATCTCCATGGGCATCATCGTAGATCGCCACATCGAGATATTAATCTGATGCATCAAGCATTTGGAACATGCAAACACTCAAAACAGATAGTTAGCAAGGTTCAATCAATTAAGGGATAAAACGAGAGTCTCGAATTAAACTCTAATTACTGTGCTAATTTACCTGCTGAGACATGCATAACATTTAAACATTCACATGCGAAGTTGAAACTAAGTCATGCGAATTGAACATGACAAACAGTCAATAATTAGGGGTGTGCATGGTCCGGGCCGGTCCGGTCCCGGCATGAACCCGAGGACCGGACCAATAGTCCGGTCCCCATATTTTCAGGACCATGGATCGGACCGGGACCGAACAGGACCAGGACCGTCGGTCCGGTCCGGTCCTGGTCCCGGCCCAACCGCTACAAAGCCTACTACTACATTTTTATTCTTCCTCCAGCTGACCGCCAAACCCAGCGATCAACTAGAAGTGGGGGTGAGATTCGTTGGCCCTCATCTTGGCTGGAAGAAGATGAAAAAAAAAAACAAAGAGAAAACAAATCCCAGAAAATATTAAAATATATTAAACGACTATTGTATTCCACATTGGGGCTCAACAATTTGAGTCACTGAATGCCAAAACACCACCAGAATAGCACACTGAATGCCATATGAATGATGGGCCAGTCCGAGAGTTATACATATAAATTATTGGGCCGGTCCGGGATTCTTCTTACTCTTGAGAGATTCCGTTTTGTTTTCAATTTCTTTTGTAATTATATATATTTATATATATAAATAATTATATATTATTAGCGGTCCGGTCCGGGCCGGGCCGGTCCGGTCCCAACACAAAAACCCGAGGACCGGACCGCCCAGTCACAGGTCCCATTTATTGGGACCGGGGACCAACCCATCCACCTCAAGGACCGGACCAACCCGCCCGGTCCGGGCCTGTCCCGGGCCGGTCCGGGCCGATCCGGTCCAGTTTGCACACCCCTATCAATAATCAAACATATAAAAAGCCTAATTAGACAATATAAACTAATAACGGCATTTCTTATCTATTTCCTGTTTTTTTTAGATTTTTTGAATTTTTTTAATCTTTTTTGTTAATTTAATAAAAAAGAACCGGGTCAGGTCGGGTCCTTGAACCTGGCCCAAACTGAACCGGGTCCAAGCCTCTACGGCCTGGGTCGTATGACCTTTTGAACCCGGCCCGAACTGAACCAGGTCCAGGCCTCTACGGCCTGGGTCTCCTGGGCTAGCTTGTTGAAGGAGCTGGGCTCTTCTTTTCGACAGGTGGGCCTATGTCGAAGGAAGGAGGACTTAGGCCTAAGTCAAGCCTCCTCATACGAGCCCAGTCTATTGCCTGTCCAAAAGGAGGAGGCTTGACTTAGGCCCAAGTCCTACTTCCTTCGACATAGGCCCACTCGTCGAAAAGAAGAGCCCAGCTCCTTCAACAAGCTAGCCCAGGAGACCAGACAGGCCCAAAGGTTATCCGCATGGCCTGACTAACCAAACAAATCGGGCCTGAGAGTAACAAGAATAATAAAATCGGCCCAAAAGTCAAACAAAACAAAACCAGCTCCCTCTCCTGTTCATCTTCTACCTCACGCGGTCCCTACATTCATGGCATTGAGGCAAAAAAGGGACACCGCCAGCACCGACGTCGGCTTCGTCGGCCGTCGGGTTTCCACGCGAGTCCGGCCCAGTCTCCTTTACTCTACCACGTCTCTTTGCTCATCGCCATGTCACCCCGATCACCACATTGAACTGCCGCCAGGACGCGCATGCCAAACAAACTTTAAGCCAACCGATTCTGCTCGATCACCAGATCGCGCTCCAACAAACAACTGGACGGTCGACGTCGGGGTACACTAAACGGTCTGCCGTCGCGTGTGACCACTAGATGTGTCAAATGGGTGGATCGGGTTGGGTTTGGGTCGGGTCGAATATGGTCCGACCCATATTGACCCACACTCGACCTGACCCGCGACTGACCCATACCCGACTCGCCCGACCCAATCCGTTTTGACCCATATTATCAGAACACGATAATATTTTAAGAAAATAATATTATTAAAATACTTCCATACAATAAAAATCTAGTGAAATTTTTTAAATGACCGAGACCAGCGGAGGTAAATGGGACCGGGACTGAGGCCGAGGCCGGTGATCGGTCCAGGCCCCGGTCCCAGTTTCAAGCCCCAGCCCCAGTCCCAGGTCCAGGCACCAACTGCCGGTCCCGGTCCATGCCCCGATGTCGCGACCCTCATTCGGAAGGATGGAGGATTTAGGGGTGATTGCCTCATTTCTGCGGATCCGTCTATCCATAGATTGGCTTGGACTCTCCCAAGTCTTCACCTCGCGCGAAGGCGCGATTTAGGAATCAGTTTCGACCTTAATGTACGCGATCGGGTGACATGTGAATAGTGTACATGCATTCGGAATCGCCACTAATCTTTGGAGAAGGTAGATTGGAAACCTCGTCGAGCGGTGGGAGAAGTCGCACGACTCATACGGAACTAGAGATTTAGGAACGGGGACTTAGTTACGCCAATATCGTTTATTGACGCCCTTTCGGTACCTAAGTTGAATGATTTTTCTAACGAGGAATTTCATGCATATGATTTGAGGTAAAAGTCTTGAATTCTAAGAGTTCATGCAAACAAGAGTGACTATCTTAGCAATCACAATCAATTAAATAAATGCGCAAATCAGGGAATCATAAAAAGCAGATGAAACGCATCAAATCAGCATGGCATCCCTAGTATAGCCCTATTGACTTAGAAAAGGGACATTCAAGATCCGAGAGGAGTTCAGGAAAGATTTGGAGGCGACATTCTCATGAGGGGGCAAAATTGTCATTCTAAGAAGACTATGGGACAATTAACTTATAAGGGGGAATTATCATTTCAAAAGGGAATAGGAACCCAAGAACGTTAGAAAAAGGATTGACCAGTCGAAATGGCCCATTTACTATTTCCTAACATTTTTTGGAATGATCTTCTCAAGAGGGGGGAAATCGTCATTTTGGGAAAACAAATGCAATTTACCCATGAGGGGTAAAATTTTCATTTTTTTTAGGGATTAGGAACCCAATGCGTCGGATATAGGATTGGCTAGTTCAATGCGCCAATTTCCTATTTTCTGAAATTATTCTAAGATTTTTGGGAAACGATTTGCCTGGGTAAAATCGTCATTTTTGGAAAGACTAGGGTTGAAAGATCCAAAATAGGTCATAGCCAGTTGATTGTGACCATTTCTTATTTTCTAGGAGTTTTTTAGATTTTTTTTTAGAATTTCTTCAATTTTTGGAAGACGATTTGCCAGAAGGGAAAAATCGTCATTTTGGAAGGATCAAGGTTAAAAAGACTCAAAATAAGTCATGGTCAGTTGATTGTGGCCACTTTCTATTTTCTGAATTTTTATTTTATTTTTCTGAATTTCTTCAATTTTTTGGGAGCTGATTTGCTAAAAGGGCAAAATCATCATTTTTGGAAGGATCGGGGTTCGAAAGATCCAAAATAGGTCATGACCGGTTGATTATGGCAATTTCATATTTTCTGGAATTTTTTAGAATTTTTCTGAAATTTCCAATTTTTTCTGATTTTTTTAATGCTTTTTCCATTTTTTTAATTAATTTTTTTTATTTCGAAATTAGTCATCGGGATTGGGTTTCTGAGCCCAACCCTTCTAAAGCCACGAGAAGCCCGAATAAAATCTAAAAGAAAGGCTTATTCTCAATTAGACCTGACCCAACTTCCTTTCTAATTTCTGCTTCAATGGCCTAATGAAATTCAATGAATGGCCCAACTCCATTTCTAAAGCCCAAGCTCCATTTTTCTTCATTTTCCCATTGGGGCCCAACTTTAACAAAAAGGCCCAGACCGAAATTTAAAGGAACAAATTGGTCCAGCCCAGTCTAAAATGCAAGAGCAAAGCCAACGTGCGCCTTGCCACGAATCTGACCTAACTCCAACGTTTCTGCCTCTTCCCCTTTTTTTGGTTTTGTTTTCTTTTATTATTTTTTATCATTCCTGGCTTCTCTTCTTTCAACGACAACTTCCTCCATGGACGTTTCAGGGAGCTCCAAAAGCTCGTCATCTTCAAGACTTCAACGATCATTGGCCGCCGCTGATCGTTAGCGCCACCACTTCCGACGACGACGCCGGCCAACACCTACATCACTTGACCAACACTATGACCGGATTAAACGACTCCGTCATCAACAGTTTTTGCACGGTTTACTCGCTCGGCTTTCATCATCATCATTCATTTTTTAGTACCCATAAGCAGCAAAAGGGTTATACGAACTCACCTCAACGGACTCAAACCGTGGGCCATCGCTCGCTAGCGACCTCCGGTCCGTCGATCCTCGGTCGCCTTAGCGAATTGACGATCTCGGTTTGGCTCGAGACGAGCGCACGAGCTCACGACGAGATCTCCGGCTCAAGACCGACTCCATGGGTTTTAAATGGCAAATACAAGACGAGCATACGAGGACGGTGGCGAGGCCTGGCGTCGCCGGAGCTCACCAGAAAGCGAACAATAAGCTCTCGGACTCTCACCCCAAAAGTGGCAAACCCTCCACTTGCAGAGTCCTTTTTTCTTTCCTCTGCGTGCGAATGGACTCCTCCATAATGGTCTCCAATTTTTTCTTTGCGATTTCTTCTTCTCATTCTTCCCTGGTGCTTTTTTTTCACTCGAGCTCCCCTTTTTATCAGTCTCTCACGCTCCCTCTGTTTTTCTGGTTTTTTTTTTTCTCATTGTTTTCTTTTCACACTCAACTTTTCCTCCCTCTCATGCTGGAAACCCCACACGAGCTCCTTTCTCTGGTGTAAAAACGCCTCGACGAGCTCCCTCCTCTCTTCTCTCCGCATGTCTTTCTCTCTCTGATGCCTCTCTATGTGCGACCTTTCGCTCTCTGTTCTGCTCATCAAGAATCCATGGCCGAACCTCTTGCTCTGGCTATTTTTGCTCGCAACTCCCTCTGGTTCTCTCTGTGTATCTCTCCTTTTCCTCTTCTGATCTTTTTTAGAACCCGAGAACCTCACTCACTCTCTCGGCCGACCGAACCCCCCGCTTGATCTTCTTCCTCCTTCTTTTGTGCTGGGGATCCGAGAGGACCTTCACGCTACCCCCATCGCTCTGAAAAGGAACTGACCCTGCAGTTCTTGTCGCCCCCGCGCCCATTTGCGTTTTTCTTTTGCTGCTGCCCTGTTTTCTCGTACGTGAGGAGCAGATTCTGTCTCTTGGGTGCAGACTAGGTTCGGTCGGGTCGGGTCCGACCCGACCGGCCCGGTTCCTAATTTTCGCCTGATTGAGCCTCTAATTGATCATTTTCATGAAATTGATGTCAAAATCAGACTCCTCAACATGTTTTTCATATAAAACGGGTATTATTGTGAACAAATGAATTGGAATTTAGCGAATACCTCAAATTATGTCCAGGATCCGAAAATGATTTTTTGCTTAATTGAAGGCTCAAACGACCAAACCAGTCCAAATTGAGGTCACCAATGAGTTCGGGACGATGAAAAATATAGGGTAGAGGTGTTTGATTTTCATGGGTGTCCCTAGAGAGAATTTAATTTCAAGATTTGTGAAACCGAAGACTAAATTGAGAGAAAATTGTGCAATTAGGTCATTTTGGTTAAAATTGATCAAATTGGCGGGTAAATCGACACAATTTCACTTCAAGGTTCTTGATAACAATTTCATGGTTTATTGAAAGCAAAAATTGAAAATTAAATAATTCAAAACGTAATTTTTATGCTCAATTCGGGTTTATGTTTGTGAAGGAATATAGTGACCCAAGTCGAATTTTTGAGATTTATAAAGACCAACTTCAAGAGAGAATTAAAATAAAATTATTGAATATTTTTTTCATTTTTCTGATCACGAATGGTATTTTTTGATTTTTTGGGTATTTTTAAATTTAAATAAATCCGAAAAAATATTAAAAATTACGAAAAATATTTTTTGTTCGAAATTGGTTTCCAAGGTTGGGCCAAGGCATTCAAAGTTGATTTTTTAATTTTATGACTTTTTTTGCTATTTTTAACTAATTTTAGAAAAAAAAAATTGAAATAAAATATGATTAAAAATCAGGTGTCAACACCCGATCGCCGGTCCCGGACGGGTCCCAACCCGGTCCCGAACGCGACAGCGCCCCGATCCTAGTCTTGGTCCTCGGACCCGGTCGCCGGTTCTGACCCCGGTCTAGGCACCGGCCTTGTCGGCGGCGGCGGCGGCGACAGCAACCCCAGTCCTCAACACTGATCCTAGTCCCGGTCGTGGTCAGCCCTGGTTCCGACCCCGATCTTCGGAACCCGGACGAGTCCCAGGCCCCGTCCCGGACGGGACCCGGCCCCGATCCTAGTCCCAGGCCCCGTCCCGGATGGGACCCGGCCCCGATCCTAGTCCCAGGCCCAGCCCCGGTCCCGAACCCGGACCTAGCAACGGTCCCGACCCCGGTGTCGGTCCTCAGCCTCGGTCGTCGGCTCTCGCCCCTATCCCGATCCCGCCTCTATCCTAGCCTCGGTCGTCGACCCTCACCCATATCTCGATCCCTGCACCTGTCCCAGCCTCGATCCCTGGCCCCGGTCCCAGCATCGGCCCCAGCCCGATCTCGAACCATGTCCTTGCCTCGGCCACGGTCTCCGATCCCGGCCCCAACCCCGACACTAGCACCGGTCTAGGTCCTCGGCCCCGGCTCCAGCTCCGGCTCCGGCTCCGGCCCTGGTCCCGATCCCCGGCCCCGGTCCTCGGTCCCAGTCCCTGATCCCCAACTCGGCCCTGGCCACTGCCCTGGCACTAGACATGGCCATTTGGGCCCGTGGACCCGGAACCGGCCCGTTGACCGGGCCCGCGGGCCCGAACCGGTTCCGGGCCGGTTCCGAACCGCCCCAAAAAAAAGAGGGGCGTGGGGGGCAGTGGCCCCCCCTCGGGAAGAGCCAACGGCTCTTCCCCCAACGGTCTTCGGCCCGTTGGGAAATTCGAAACGGCCATTTTGGCTTGTTGCGAATTTCCTTAAAAAAAAACTAAAAACTATCTATAAAAATCTCACAATCCCTCTTTATTTTTCTCCCAATTTTTCTCAATTCTCTCCAATACTCTCAACTCTCAAGTCAAATTCTCTCGATCCAATATTCTCTCTCAATTCCGTCTCAATTCTTTGAATTAACTTTCCGATCAATTCTCTCAAAAATGGCAAGTGGAAGCAGAAATACTAGAAAGGGAAAGAGCCCGATGGAGATGGGAGAATCCGATTTTCCTGTTCATGAATATGATCCTCGTGAATATGCATGTTGGGAAGACAACGATGTTCCCAATCCCGACGTCGAGCACGTCGCAACGCAAGAAAGTCTTTATCCTCCTACTGCCACTGCCACTGGTGTCGAAGGATCGTCGATACCAAATGAGCCGGCACGAAAGAGCCGAGAATCCGACTTATGGCTACACTTCAACAAAGTATGGAATGAAAATGAAGATAAGTTTGATATAAGCTGTAAGTATTGTCCGCAAAAATACAAACTTGGTAAAGGAGATGGCTATGGAACATTTCGTCGCCATTTGACGAAAAAACATCCAACGTAAGGGGGATCGACACTAGCCAACAACAAATTTTCAGGTTCGCCAATCCTAACCATCATCCTTTATTCCGTTTCACTAATGCACTTTATAAAGAAACATTAGCTGAATATATTTCCCTTGAGCATGCTTCGTTTAATACTGGTGAAAATTTAATTTTAGATATTTGGTAACCAATGCGCTGGTTCCGCAAGCACCATCTGTTCCGAAAACTACTCTTAAATGCGAACTTAAACGAGTTTATAAAGATCGAAAAAATAAATTGAAAACGTTTTTTGAAGAATTCAAAGGACGTGTACATATAGGTAGTGAAATTTGGAGTGATTCTTGGAATATTAATTCTTATATGGGTGTCACGTGCCATTGGATAGGTGATGATTGGGTTATTCAAAAAAGACTTCTTGCATTTCTAGTTTTTCCTAAAAGGCATACGACCCATAATATTTATAGAATAATTAGGCAAGTTTTAGAAGAATATGGTTTGATTAATAAAGTTTTTTCAATTGGTTTTGATAATGCTGCCGCAAATACTGCTTCCATTCCCGAGTTAGAAATAATGTGTAAACCCTCTTTTGGCGGATAATTTTTTCACATTAGATGTGCTTGTCATGTTTTGAATTTATGTGTTCAAGATGGTTTACGAATTCTTGTAACTTCTCTCCACCCAATAAATAGTGCAATTAGATTTTTATGGAGCCGCCCTCAACTTATGAAAGCGTGGGGAACAAATTTTGTAAAGAAAATAGGAGAACGGCAAGAATGTTTCCAAAAGATGTTCCGACTCGTTGGAATTCTACCTACGAGATGCTTCTACAAACTTTTGTTTACAAAGATTTATTATGTTCATTTATTTCAAATATTGTTCCCGATATTGCTTTACTCCCGCAACATTGGGACGTTTGTAAAAAAAATTTAGATTATTTGAAAATTTTTAATGATGCTACTAAAACTTTATCTGGTATTTATTATCCTACTACGCATTTATTTTTAATAGAGTGTGTTAATATTGCTAATGTTTTTAATGCATATGAAAAAGATACTGACTTAGCTTCGAGTATTTTAGTAATGCGAGAAAAATGGTTGCATTATTATTTGAACATTCCTCTTGTCTATTTAGTTGGTATTATTTTCGATCCACGTACTAAATTAGATGGTTTATTAGATTATCTGAGTGCTTATTATTATGATTGTTTACATTTGGATGAAGTAATAAATATTTCAATTATACAAGTAGAGGTTAAAGAAGCTATAGTAGCATTATATAATGAATTTTGTAATAGATATGGTTTAAGCGACAGTGGATATGAATCTGCCCAGCATATTGTCTCAGAAAGCGATGCGGGTATTTCACTACTTAGTAGAGGGTATAAAATTCTCAAGACTAGGCAAAAAAAAAACATAAAGGGACATCAACAGGTAGTATTTTCGAATTAGAAAACTATTTAACAATTTCTTTTGAGTTTAGCGATTCAGAAAGCAACGCAGATTTCAAGATTCTTGAGTGGTGAAAGAATCATTCAACTCAATTTTCAGTTCTCTCCTTCATCGCGAAACAAATATTAGCGATCCCTTCTTCAACAGTGGCTGTTGAACAAGCATTTAGTGCTGGAGGATTAATTTTGGACCCTCGCCGTTCAAGATTAAGTCCTGAAAGTGTGGAGTGTCAAGCTTGTGTCGATGATTGGACAAAGGCTAAATTTCGCCAACAAGAGCTGAATCGAGAACACGAATTCTTCAGTGATGACTGTGGAGATACTACCACCACTACAACGGGTAGCGACGATTGACGATGAGGTAAGTTGGGGTTACCAAAGGTAAGAGAACTATATGGGCTTTGAATCTTTTATCCCTAAGAAGATATGTAGGCGCTTAGGGCGCGCATGGCAACACTTCTGCTTCAGAAATCATTTCTGAAGCTGAAGTTGATTTTTCAACTTCTCCATTATAAATTGATTTCTACTTCTGAAATTTTCTACTTTTGAAATATTATTAACAAAATATCCGGCGGAGCTGGCCGCCGCCGGCCGGTGACCAACGGTGGCGGGGCGGCGGCAGCGACGCTGCGGCGGCGAGGCAGCGGGGGGCCGACGGAGGGCGGCCGACGGCAATGGAGGCTGCCGGCAACCGGCGGCGACGGAGGCGGCCGGCGGCGACCGGCGGCGGCCGTTGGTCTGTGAAGACCGTTGTAGTTGAAGAAGTGATTTCTTTTTTAGAAGTTACAATTTTTAGCTTCTAAAAGTTGGCAAAAAATCCAACCAAAAGTAAAAATTCTCAATATTTTTACCAAACGACTTTCAGCTTCAGAAGCACTTCTGAAATGTCTTTACCAAACGAATTTCTGCTCCAGAATGACTTCTGAAGCAGAAATTCTCTTCCAGAAGTGTTACCATGCGCACCCTTAATGATAATTCATTAAATTCAAGCTCATTCATTCTCTCTTTTTTTTTTCTAAATTTTATTACAATGTACAATTTGATTATAATTTGTAATTTATTAATTTTATTTTATTATTTTAAAAATAAAATTAAAAGTTCGGAATCGAAACCTGCCGGTTCCACCTTTTGGCGGAACCGGCCGGTTCCACCTTTTGGCGGAACCGGCCATGTCTACCTGGCACCGACCCCGGTAGCCGGCCCCTACCCTGGCCCCGTCCCCAGACCCGACCCCAGCCTCAGCCCCAATCGCCTGCCCCGGCCCCCAATCCCGGCCTCTATCACCCCGGGGCCTGCGACCAGGACCATTTGCAACGTGTGGAAGGAATGTGTCCTTATGGGTCGAAAATGGGTTTAAGTGTGTGACTCATTATTGACACATTCAATTTTATTTCAACCTTTTAAATCTATTTTTAGTGAGTCATTTAAAAGTTAATGACTTATTTTTAACCCATTTTATACGAAATATAGGTCAAAATGGGTCTTTGACCCATATTTCCAGCTTTAGGGAAGAGAGATGTGATAGTGTACGTGAGAGTTTGTGGTGGAAGGGAAAGAGACATGACATGAGGGTGGGGCCAGAGAGTCACGTGCATGTGTGAGGGTTAGGATCGCTTGCCAAGGTTTTTTCCTTGGTAGGCGATCCCCACCATTCAATAAGGTGGTCCCCCCCTATTGAATGGTGGGGATCCCCCTGCCCAGCCGAAAAATGGGCAGGGGATCCGGATCCCATGTGTGAGGGTGCGTTGTGCATGAAAGGAAGGGAAAAAAGGGTGACTGGGCCAGGTTTGGTTGATAAAAGAAAATGGCCTAGTTGGGCTGCGCGGGCTAAAAAAACGGAAAAAATAAAAGAGAGAATGGGCCTACGGAGGAAAGGGCACAGGCCGTGCGGCGCCGGCCTAATCCGAATATTTTTTAATTCTTGTTTTTATAAATAATTTTTTTATTTGTAATAAAAATAAGAAAAAAATGCATATTTAACTAATTATAAAATACTCTATTTTACGAATAAAATAAAATATGGGACTACCAAAATTAGATGTCAACACTAGTCCCTAACAATACTGTCAGAGAAGCATTTTCCTTCTAGTTATCACACGTTTGAAGTGGAAATCAATAGCTTCCCTCGAACTAATGCCAGGAAAATTCATATTTCACCAACTCTAATTAATTCTTGAAATCGAATTAACGTAAGCGAAGATCACATTTATAAATTCATCCTATTAGGATCGGCGCACAATCGCGGCGAAGTGAAACGGGTGAGAAAGAGAAAAATTGAGACATGAGATTTTATCTTGGTTCACCCTTAAACTAAGGATACATCCAGCAAAGGATTCCACTATAATTAGCACCTCGCACCTCTCGTTACATCACTCAATTACAAGCGAAAAAGAGTATATAACAGTAGCTATTCATGAGCCATAGCCCAAATTACTAATGAAAAATTACGAGTTTAAATCGTAAAAGTCTACTGTTGTCCAGGGGGCACTACTCCCTTGGTGAATTTTTCCCTGCTTCTTTAGACTCAACTCAGTTGTACACCATTCAAACTTTTCTACATCACTGCCATGGTAAAATAATATGCACTATTCACCTGTGTTTCAAATTTTTTCAGTACTATAACTTTTTATTCTACTTTCTCTCGGATAAAGTGATATTGTATGTCCATGTACTTTGTTCTTGCATGAAATGTAGAATTTTTAGCCATGAATATAGCACTCTGGCTATCACACCTAATGTTCACTTCTCCTTGTGTAAAACCAAGCTCTTTACATAATTTGTGCCATTCAGATCACTTCTAACAGTATGAGTAAGAGCCATGTATTCTGCCTTAGTAGTAGATAAAAAACCGTGCTCTGTCTCTTGCTTACGTGCTTTCCTGTCACAGGGGAGTATGAACCACACCCCAACACATCCAAACTTGGACCCAAAGTGGGTTGATCAGTTAAAGGCATCAGGGGGTTTCCATTTCAGGAACCCAAAGTTGGTTGGTTAGCTCATGGGGCCCGTGTTATAGAAAGATTGTATATTAAGAACACATTCCCAAGTCACGAGTTCTTTCTCACTATATGACCACAATCTATATCGTGATGGTAAGAGATCTTTATGTACAATTTGCATTGAAGTATTTTATCGCCAACCCGATTTAAATAAGTTTAAAAGCTTCTCTTCCGAACCAGATCATGGTTCAAAATGCATTTCTCAACTTCCCCCGAAGACACTAGCTGGGGACTTACTTTTGGGACGAGAATGAACCGTTACTTAGGTCATAGAAAATAGCCTCATCGTGCTAGTCGTGCACGCTTTGGCACACAACGCAGAAAATGATGACGTGAACGTCGGTCGTCCTAGGCCGACACTGTCGTGGAAATTCTTTTAATGACTTTTATTTTTTTATGTTTTATGATTTTTTTTTCTCTCCCTTTTTCTTTTTTCCGGCCACAGGAAAGAAGAAAAGGGAAAGGAAAAAACAGAAAAATTCAGAGAAATTATTTGAAAATATCCACACTTGGCATCCACGACAGTGATTTTTGCCCTAAATTGATTGGATGCACTGAAGGGATATCACTATGAAAATATTTAAAAATAAATTGATTTAATTAAAATATTTACGACTGAATTGATAATAATATAATAAATTTAGGACGTTTTCGGTACTTGTCTCGATGTGTTGGGCTTATTTTTTGTGGTCCAGCCCATTTATTTGTTGGAAAGCATCAGCTATATCTAGGGTATCAAACAACAAAAGAAGGTTAGAAAAAACGCAGCAACAGAACGTTTTATGGAATGTTTTATTCCGTTTCTCTCGTTAAATGTGATGTTGATACTTGATTTCCACTTATAGTTTTGGGGTTTCATTGTTGCTGAATTTAGCGAGGATTTGTACCTAAGCTTTTAATAGTGGAGATTTGGGTGGACTCCGTGATCGGTCTCGTAGTTTTTATCCTTCGCATTGAATGAGTTTTCCACGTAAAAATTCTAGTATCATTTTTCTTTCGATTCGCATATTTCCATTGGTTGTACTCGATTCGTTTTCTCATAGGTTTAGTTAAAGAGGGAAATCTATCCGTTGTTTTTCCAGCATAGTGGTATCAAAGCATTATTTTTTGACTGAACGATGGAACTGAATATGAATATGATGATTAGTTTGAATGAAAAGAATTACCATGTATGGAGAGGGAAAATGGAATATCTATTTTATGTGAAGCGTTGGCATTTACCGTTGTTTGCTGATGCTAAACCTAATAATATGAGCGACGCCGATTGGAATCTTAAGCACAAAATTATGTGTGGATTTATTCAATAATTTATCTATGATAATGTTTTGAATCACATCAAACAAAGAATCACATGATAGAACTTTGTGGACTAAGCTGGGGTTGTTATATGCACGGAAGACTGGCAAGAACAAAATATGTTTGATTAAACAATTTATGGAGTTGCATTACAAAGATGGTCAATTTATATCAGACCATTTAAATGAGCTCCAAGGAGTGATAGATCAACTTTCTGCCATGAATATTAAAATTGATGATGAAGTGCAAGAACTTTGGCTGTTGTGTACCTTACTAGAATCTTGGGAGACATTTCGTATGTTTTTTATTAATGCTACACCTGATGGCATAAGAAGAAAAACGCATGGTTCTTCCTCTCATTTTGAAGCACTAGTTGTTGAAAGTAGGGGCAGAAGTCAAAGTAGATGTCTGAAAGATAGATACAAGAGCCGAAGGAAATCAAGTTCATGAAAAAAGACTATTGAGTGTCATCATTGCAGTAATAGGGTCATATGAAGAAAAATGACCGCATTCTATGTCGTGATGGTAAGAGATCTTTAATGTACATTTTGTATCGAAGTATTTTTATCGTCAATCCGATCTAAATTTGGCTTTCAGGAAGATCAGTAGACACTTGATATAAGAGCAAATGATCGCGTGCACTCCTAGTCCCTAACCTAAGTCACTCCATTCCAATGTGAAACACAATTAGGCGGAGAAAGGGGAGCAAAGCTTTGCCAGTATTATCCTCGTGAGCTTTGAAATTCCTATTTGGTGAAAAAGTCAACCTGCGACCTTTACAACTTCAAATGACCAGCATCAAGCACAAACGACCTGAGATCCAGTCAAGCCTTGGAGCCACGCCATGCCCCCCTAGATGGCCTGGAGTCCTCAAGTCCGAGGCCGGTGGCAAGCACATTTTTGGCCTACCTGGGAAGCTCAAGATCTTACCATCCACTTGTGCCTCGGCCTTCTTTTGGTTTGGCCACCCAATCCCTCCACTCCCACCAAAGGAACTCCCTCCATTCCCTCTCGTCTACAAGAAGCCCCTCCCTCCGCCGCTGCCATTCTTCAAGAAGCCACTCCCTCCGCCGATCCCCGTGTTCAAGAAGCCGTGTCCACCCCCAGTGCCGGTATACAAGAAGCCATTCCCAAGTCACGAGTTCTTTCTCACTATACAACCGCAATCTATGTCATGATGGTAAGAGATCTTTAATGTACATTTTACATCGAAGTATTTTTATCATCAACCCGATTTAAAGAAGTTTAAAAGCTTCTCTTCCGAACGAGATCGTGGTTCAAAATGCATTTCTCAAGTTCCCCCGAAGACACTAGCTGGGGACTTACTTTTGGGACGAGAATGAACCTTTACTTAAGTCATAGAAAATAGCCTCATCGAGCTAGTCGTGCACGCGTTGGCCCATAATGCAGAAATCGATGACGTGAACGTCGGTCGTCCTGGGCCGGCATTGTCGTGAAAATTCTTTTAATAACTTTTTAAATTTTTTATGTTTTATGATTTTTTTTCCCTCTCCCTTTTCTTTTTGCCAACCACCAGAAAGAAGAAAAGGGAAAGAAAAAAATAGAAAAATTCAAAAAAATTATTTGAAAACATCCACACTTGGTGTTCACGTCAGTGATTTTTGCCCTAAATTGATCGGATGCACTGAATTGATATCACTATAAAAATATTTAAAAATAAATTTAATTAAAAAAATTATGATTGAATTGATAATAATATAATAAATTCAGGACGTTTTCGGTACTTGTCACGGTGTTGACGTGGTGGAGTTTGTGGTGGAGGTTTTTTCTGCGTTACCTCGTACGGCAGGGTGAGCCCGGGTTCTTTTGTTTTGTCCCAGCTGTGCTCCAAGATTTTCTGCCACTTTGTGTTGGACTTGGCTCCATGCCATGTTCTTCTCAGATTTGCTGCTTCAGTCCTCGCCATCCACTCCTTTTGAAAAGGACTGATCGAGTGAATATTGGACGGGTGTGACTCCGTGTCACACGTTCCGATTATTGATTCATTTCAACTCTTGTTATCGTAAAAATTGACCTTCTTTACCCGGCATGTTAAAGAAGACTATAGCATTTTGAGTTCATGTCAACTTATGCCGATTTCACATTCTGGATTCGTGTATAAGCAATATAAAGTTAAGTGAAGTCTATAATAATTGCGTTTTTTTTAATTCGTCGTGATTGAAATTTACTCAACATCAACTGAAGTTTATCGAGTAATAAATTAATACATTTTTAAAATTATTTCAATCTATTTCTGATGAATAAAAAATGCATTTATTCGTGTAATTAACAAAGCAATCTTCAAATAATTAGCATTATTTATTTAGTGCAACATGCAATAGATTTCTCTTTCTGACTTAATTTTAACAAATTAAGTGCATTAACTCATGTATTTGAACTACTTTATCTACCTTTGTTCTTTTCAATTTAGAATCTATAAGATAAATAGCAGGAGATAGAAGTTTGGTAAAGACAATAGAAACATATTTCAAGCTACAGTATTTTATCTATTTTATTGATCAAATAACATGTAAGGTTACATCTGAAGATAAATTCAAAAATTTCATTCTTGGATCAATCACCGTGACCTTCGGCGAAATTAGGGTTTGTGAAGCTACAAAACTTTAATTTTTCTAAAAACTTAAATTGTTAAATGAAAATCTAGTTGAATAGTTATATTTAAACTTGGATCGGGTTAAGGTCTTAGTTGTGCGGATTCTATGGCAGATAGTCTGATTGTACTTGGTAATACCATTGTGCCCTTTTTGTGAAATAGCCATTTTACTTCATCAAATGTCTACTAAAATTTTACATTCATCCTGAACCCAAAATCTTCTAATCAGTTCGAACCCAAACTCAATCCGCAACCGGCACCCTCCTCCCCATTCGCCATCATGAGGCCCTTTGGCCTCCTTGGCCACCACCACCGATGCTACATCGACTTTGAACCGTGGCCGTAGGTGGGACATCCTAGCGGTTTTGTCCTTTTGCATACAAGTGGGCACCTTCCCAAGAAGTCACTCATCTTGAGAGTGCTCTCACCCGAGCACGCTTAACTTTAGAGTTTCAAAGCTAAGCATTGTCATTACATCAAAAAGCATCCCGTGAGTTAATTTCAATTTTCACATATATATTTCAAAATCGCTTTTCTCCTGTTCAATGCACAATTTGGTTTATTCATGCCCCCTCCGTCATCCTAAAAATCTGTCAGGAGCTGCTCTTTGTCCAGTCCCACTCTGGCTCTGGCGATCACTTCCCACCCTCGTCGGGCCGGGTCGTTACAATAGGCCCTTGTTGTTTGATCAAGAACACGAGGTGCACGGAAGCCATATTTCCCCTCTTAATCTGATGTCCCCCCGAGCCACACGTATAGGACCTTTTTTGATAATTTTCTCGATAAAGCTATAGTTCAATTGTATAATGTTCAAACGTAGGTGACAGAGTAGTAGGGATGAATGGAGAGATGAGCTCCATTGGAGCGATGGTCGATGACCTGGCTCTAGGAAGCAAAGTGCCGAGGCAGCGATCATGCCCATGCCGGCGAGGAGGGACTGAGCTTGGATTGGGTCAAGGTTGGTTTTAGCCATGCGGATTTTGTGACGGATGGCATTGATATTGTGAGAGAGCTTAATTTAGAAGGAAAATTACGATACCATAAACAACATGAAAATTTAGGTGCAAGTCGAAACAGAATCCTTAAATGTGAGGGCCACCATTGCCCATCATGAGGCTCTTCGCTCTCCTTGGCCACCACCACTGGTGGTGCTTGCTTCTCTCTATAATACCAGTGTTGGGCGGTCTTGAACCTCTCTCATCTCAAAAGCTAACTCAAATGATGAGATTATCTCTCACATATAAAAATCGGCCACCAACTTCTTTCACAACTGATGTGAGATAACCCCAACGTTATTGACTATCTAAGTCAAGAAAAATGAATGCTTCGAAAACTACTCAGTTATTCAGCATGGTAGAGATAGTTAGGGGTGTCAACGGGCTGGGTCTCGACCCGACCCGAGCCGGCCAGAAACTGAACCGTACCTAGCCCGACCCAGCCCGAACCTTCTTCGGATTATTTCTTTTCTTTTAAAAAAAAATCAAAATTAATTGACATATCATCAAATGAAAGAATAATAAATAAAAATAAATTAAATTAAAAAAATGTGGGTGAAAAAAGAAGAACCGGAACCGGGCCAGCCAGACCCGAACGCCAAACAGTACCAAGCGGACCCAAAAATTAGTGTGAATTTTCAGGTCGAGTCAGCATGAGCTTTTTTGACACCCCACAGAAGTCTTCGACAAACATTTTGTTCCTTTTTTGGTTCATGAACCCACCTATCCCGACAATCATGTAATGTTAGAGCTCGTTTGCAATGACCATTAGCGCCAACCCGACGTTTACAGTGAGTCTTCAGGACAAGTGGAGATTATTAAGCCAACGAAGATCACTTTTGAGACACAGGTTTTGTCTTTAATTTTTAGGTGCAGCTCACACATCATTGGTCGATGCTCCGTAGGAGCCCAAGTTAAGAAGGGCGTCCAGATCATTCTCTTAAGCCTTTGCTACACAAGCGTGCAAGACATTACCATAAGAATGACTAAAGCAGGAGAGATACCGAGGCTGTCATCGAAGGCAAGTCGTGGGGTAATTGTAGTTATCCCATGTTTGAAAGGGAAGTCAATAGCCTGCCTCCAACTTGTGCGGGTGAGATTCGTATTTCACCAACTCCAAAATTAATTCTTGAGATCGGAATAACATAGCGGAAGTTCATTTTTGGAAATTCATCCAAGCCCGGACCGGATGGTTAATTAGGACATCAAGGGAGTCTCCATTTTGGGAACCACGGGGCTCTCGAGTTATAGAAAGATGGTCTGTTAAGAACACAATCCTACATCACTGAGTTCTTTCTTACTGTGTTACCACAATCTATATCGTGATGGAATATTCTCTATTGATTGGAATAGAAGCTTTTAAACTTTTTTTGCATCGGTTTGAGCACGATAAAAGTACTTCGATGCAGTGTGTACATTAAGATCTCTTTCCATCACGATATAGATTATATATATTGGGCCAGGAATTCAGTCTTTTCAATTGTTGCGGTTTTGGGATCCATAAAACAGGGTCATTGGATGCGTGGATTTGCATGTTCATCGTTGTATCAATCGTTGTATCAATCTAGTATATAACACACAGGCCATAGCTTATTCATATCGTATGATCCCGTTCCTTTGTTCTTTCTTTCTTTCTTTTTCCTCTTGTGACAATTAAGGGGATCATATTGAAACGACATTAGGGAAATTCCTCTTGTGACAGTTGCATCTACTGGGATGAAGCGATTGGGCCGATCCTGAGGCTAACAAGAAGTGTCTATACTGCACATACAAGCAAAGGAAGCCTCCTGAGTTTCACCCCAACCTTGGTTGCCTCCATCACCAACGCATCTCGGCTCAGATGGTGATGGGAAAAAGTACCCAAAAAAATCTTAAGCTTATTACATTTGTACCAATTCAATCCTAAACTTTATAATTTGACCAATTTAGTAAAAAATGCTTTCACGTAAGTACCAATTCGGCCCATCTGGCCAATTTAGGCGATAAACCGTTTACATAGACGTCGGTTGCCCTAGACCGGCACTGACGTGTTCTGTTTTATTCTTTTTCCTATCTCTTTTCTTTTTATTGGCCACGGCAAGAAAAAGGAAAGGAAAAACAAATAATTTCAAAAATAATAATAAAATAAATTGTTAAAAATTAATTTAAAATACCCACGTCAGCGCCGGCCTTGCCATATAGAATGACATGCGTCCATGTCAATGATTTTCGGCCTAAATTAGTCAGATAAACTGAATTGGTACCAATATGAAAAAGCTAACGATCAAATTGGCCCAACTGATAAATTTAGAATTAAATTGATATTAATATAATAAATTTAAGGTTTTTTTTTAAATGCTTCTTTCGATATTGTCGTCGTGGAGCTTGTGGTGGAGGTTTATCCGTGTCACTTCGAAGGTTGAATCCCGCCCCCACCCAATATGTTTTTCCTTCTATTTTGTCCAGCTGCGCTCCATGATTGTCTTTCGCTCGTGTTGACTTGACTGCATGCCATGAGGTTCGTCTTCGATTTGCTGCTCCAGTCCTCTACAACCACTCCTTTTGAAAAAGGATTGACTGAGAGAATTTTGGACTTTGCATGACTCGTGTCACACGTTCGGATTATTGATTCGTTTCAACTCGTGTTATCATAAAAATTGATATTCTTTACCTGACATGCTGAAAAGACGATTAGCATTTTAAGGTTCATGTCAACTCATGCCGATTCCGGATTACGCATTCGTGTATAATCTGTACATTAAATAAGTGAAATCTATGTGGGTTTTTAATTCGTTGGGATTATAAAATTCAGCGAACATCGGGTGAAGTCTATTCGACTTATAAAGTAGTTTATGTTTAAAATTATTTCAATCTATTTCTTGTAAATAAATAATGCATTTCTTCGTGTAGTTAACAAAGCAAACTTCAAATTATGAGTACATATTTATTTAGCGCAAATGGATTTCTCTTTCTGACTTAATTTCAAATTAATTCATATATTTAAACTGCTTTATCTATCTCTGTTCTTTTCAATTTGAAATCAATAAGATAAATAGCAAGAGATAGAAGTTTGGGAAAGACAATAGAAATATATTTTTCAAACTATAGTATCTTATATATTTTATTGATCAAATACATTTGAGATTACATTTGAAGATAAATTCAAATTTTTCATGCTTGGATCGTTCAGTAAGTGAGAGAATTACAAATTTAGAGTTAGGTTCCATACGAAAGGGCGAACATGTAACAAATTTGCTCTTGTCGTGAAGGCCGACATGTCATAGGATTCGTACTAATCAAAGGAAATTTATGACCCAAAAAGCAAATTCAAATGAAACTCTCTCCTTGACAACATGTGATACACGTTATGAAAAAATTACCAAAAAATTCTAAGCTTATTGCGATTATGTCCATTCAATCCTAAACATTTTCCTCTTCATTTGTTAATTGAGTCCTAAACCTTTTGAATTTGTATCAATTCAGTCTATCCGGCCAATTTTGACCGAAAAATCGATGGAGTGGACATCGATTGTCCTACATTGGATGATCAACGCTGACGTGGATAATTCTTTTTTATTTTTTGATATTTGCAAAAATTTTATTTTCTTTTCTTTTATTCACCTTTTCTTTCCTTCTTTTCATTTTTTGTTACCCATTGTGGCCGGCGAGAGTCGCCGAAGCTCGCTAGTCATTGTGGTTGATGAGGGCCGCAACGCCCTAATCAACTGCCGGCAAGGGTCACGGCCCTCACCCGGTCTCGTCCAGACCTAGGCGAAGGCAGCTCGTCATGCCCTCGCCTAGTGGCCAGTGAGGTCCAACGACCCTCGCAGGCCACAATGGGTAACAACAAAGAAAAGAAGGAAGGAAAAGAGAAAAAAAAAAAGAATACAAAAATATATTAAAATATTACTCAAAATTGTTTACGTCAAGGTCGATTGGGTTACGTAGGACAGTCGACATTCATGTGGGCGATTTTCAGCCAAAATTAGCAGGATGGAATGAATTAACACAAATACAAAATA
Organism: Rhodomyrtus psidioides; assembly: GCA_021437785.1. Lineage (NCBI taxonomy): Eukaryota > Viridiplantae > Streptophyta > Magnoliopsida > Myrtales > Myrtaceae > Rhodomyrtus > Rhodomyrtus psidioides. The sequence goes on along the minus strand of JAILYB010000015.1, from coordinate 810,156 downwards.
TATAAAACTCAATTAATAAAAAAAAAGAGTTCAAAAATAAATTAATACAATTACGATAAATTTATGAATTTTTTATTATTTTTCCGTCCACACACTCTTTGCTTTGGTCTAGAAAACACAAACATAGCTCAACGTGAGGAGCAGATAAATAGGGATGCATGCAATTGCACTAATTAAGATAAGATTGTTGCCAGCGAATCGCACCATCCCACAATCGATTCTTGCAATTCCATGGACGTCCCTTAGGAAATGCGGGTCGTTCTGGCTATAGTGTCTTCTCTTCTAGTGCTCCGCATCATTCACCAACTTGGCAAATCCGATAAAAATAAGACCGCCGGAAGCCGAACCCCGGAACTGCGAGGGGCGTGGCCTCTGGTAGGCCACCTCCACCTCCTCGGGGGGGCCAGGGCCGGCCTTCCGAAAGCTCGGGGCAATAGCCGACGCACTCGGGCCGGTGTTCTCGCTCCGGCTCGGCGCCCATCGCGTGGTCGTACTGAGCAACCCGGAGGCTGCAAGGGAGTGCCTCGCCGCAAACGACCACGCGCTCACCTCCAGGCCGGACAATGCGGTGGGCCGGCACATGGACTACAACAGTGCGAACATTCTCTCAATTCTACCTTAGATGACATATAAGTAGAGGCGTCGAATGGGTGGGTCGGGTCGGGTCGAATATGGTCCGACTCATATTAACCTGTCTAACCCGTTTTGATCCATATTCAATTACTCATACCCGACCCGTTGTGACACATATTATCAAATCATACTTATATAACTTATTTAACCTATTTTAAGCTCTTCGCATGCATATGTTATCGGATAAAAACTTCCCATTAGATGAAAAATTAAATAATAAAAAATATTAAATAAAATAAAATTAATATTATTGAAATACTTTCATGAAATAAAAAAATAAGTGAAATTTGTTCATTTTTTTAAATTTTTTATGACTTTATCGGATTTTTTATTTTTTAATATTTTTTAATCAAGTGAAATGTTTTCCTGATTTTTTAAAATATATATATATATGGATTTTTTCGAATTTTTTTTTTCAAAAAAATGTATTTTATTATTATTTTTTTTTGTTTTATTATTACTAAGTATTTTTATTTTATTTATTCTCCGGCGACCGGCGGCAGCGAGCGGCGAGCGGTGGCCGGCACCACTAGTTATTATTTTTTATTATATTTTCCTTTTCTGATTTTTTTCATTAATTTATAAAAATAGAAAATAAAAAAAAAATAAGAAAGCCTTTTAACGCCCCTGACCCATGTGCAATTTGTGGGTTGGCTCCCATGGGTTGAAAATGGGTCAAAATGAATTTAAGTGTGTGGCCCATTTATGACCCATCTAATTCAACTTAAATATTTTAGATTCATTTTTATTAAGCCCTTAAAATCTTAGAACCTATATATAACTCATTTAGAAGACCCATATTGACGGCTCTACATATAAGACAGATGAGCTAATTGACAACCGCTTTTATGGACTTCTATCGACAACAACAACAAAAAAAAAAACTGTCAATTGACCTTTTTTTCCGATTTCTCACCAGTACATGCCACCTTCAATCGAGTCACACGACTTGTTTGTTTGTGCGGTTAACGGTCATACTTTGAGGTACTAGGTAACAAATTTCCATTTCCCCCTCTCCCTATATCAAGGAAAAATGGAGGGTGGGGATTTTCATGATTCCCTGCTATCCTGATAGGGAATCCGGATCCAACAAATTTGCTCTTGTCGTGATGGCCGACATGTCATAGGATTTGTGCTAATCAAAGGAAATTTATGAGCCAAAAAGCAAATTCAAGGAAATTTTCTCCTTGACAACATGTGATACACGTTGTGAAAAAATTACCAAAAAATTCTAAGCTTATAGCAATTATGTCAATTCAATCCTAAATATTTTATTCTTCTTTTGCCAATTGAGTCATAAATCTTTTGAGTTTGTATCCAATCTATCTAGCCAATTTTGACCGAAAAATCGATGGCGTGGACATCGGTCGTCCTATGTGAGATGACCAATGCTGACGTGGATTATTCTTTTTTATTTTTTTTGATATTTTTCAACTTTTGTAAATTTTAAATTTTCTTTTATTCTCCTTTTCTTTCCTTCTTTTCTTTTTCTGTCACCCACGGTAGCCGACAAGAGTCGTCGAAGCTCACTAGTCATTGTGGTTAATGAGGGCCGCGACGCCCTAATCGACTGCCGGCAAGGGTCGCGGCCCTCACCCGGTCTCGCCCAGATCTAGGCGAAGGCAGCTCGTCATGCCCTCGCCTAGCGGCCGGTGAGGTCCGACAACCCTCGGGGTAACAAACAAGGAAAAGAAAAAAAAAAGAAAAGGAATACAAAAATATATTAAAATATTATTCAAAATTGTTTACGTCAGGGCCAATTGAGTTAGGTAGGACAATCGATATTCATGTAAACGATTTTTTGCCAAACTTAGCAGGATGGAATGAATTAACACAAATGCAAAATATATAAAACTCAATTTAATTAAAAAAAGATTTTAAAAATAAATTGATACAATTATAATAAATTTATGACTTTTCTTGATAATTTTTTCGACCACACACTCTTCCCTTTGCTTTGGTCTAGAATGGACACAAACATAGCTCATCGTGTGGAGTAGATAAATAGGGATGCATGCAATTGCACTGAACTCAGATTGTCGCCAGCGAATCGCACTATCCCACGATCGATTCTTGCAATCCCATGGACGTCCCTCAAGAAATGCTCGTCGTTCTGGCTATAGTTTCTTCTCTTCTAGTGCTCCGCATCATTCACCAACTTGGCAAATCCGATAAAAATAAGACCGCCGGAAGCCAAACCCCAGAACTGCGAGGGGCGTGGCCACTGGTAGGTCACCTCCACCTCCTCGGGGGGCCAGGGCCGGCCTTCCGGAAGCTCGGGGCCATGGCCGACGTGCTCGGGCCGGTGTTCTTGCTCCGGCTCGGCATCCATCGCGTGGTCATACTGAGCAGCCCGGAGGCTGCAAGGGAGTGCCTCGCCGCCAACGACCGCGCGCTTGCCTCTAGGCCGGACATTGCAGCTGGCCGGCACATGGGCTACAACAGCGCCGTGCTAGGGCTCGCCCCCTACAGCCCCTACCTCCGCCTCATCCGCAAGATCGCCACCCTGGAGCTTTTCTCCGGCAAGCGCCTCGAGGCGCTGCGCCCCGTCAGGAGCTCCGAGGTCGACGCCCTCACCAAGGAGCTGTGGCATCGACCCGCCAGCGGCGGAGTGGCGCTGGACGAGAAGTTGGAGCACATGACGTTCAACATGAACCTGAGGATGATAACCGGGAACAGGTACGAGGACGAGGAATTCGAGGAGGTCGGGTCGGACGCGTGGAGGTTCAAGAGAGCGATCAACAAGGCGTTGTACCTTTGCGGTGTGTTCGTGCTCTCGGATGCGATTCCGTGGCTGGAGTGGCTTGATTTTCAGGGGCACGTGAGGTCCATGAAAGAGACGGGGCGGGAGCTCGACTCCCTGCTCGAGAAGTGGCTGAGACAACACCTCGAGAAGAGATCAAACAAAGGGATCCCAGTTGACGGCGGTGCCGCCGATTTCATGGACATTCTGTTGGAGAGCCTGCCGGAGGACGACGTGGTGTTTGGCCACGAGCGTAAGGACATAATCAAAGCCACAGCTTTGGTAGTAATTTCTGCGTTCACTTATTATTATTTCTTCAATATTTTTGAGATTACAATCTGCTCTAAAAGCTTAAGCTATTAGAAGAAGACGTAATTTAATATTTAATTATTCTAACACTCCCTCTCATGCTTAGTCTAGTCTTTTGCCTAGTACTAAGTGTGAACAAATTCATTAAGAAAGCAAATAGGGGCCTGGAAAGATTTGAACTCGGGACCTCCTGCTCTGATACCATGAAAGATTTGGAGGGACCACTTACCAACTGCTCTAAAAGCTTAAGCTATTAGAAGAAGGCGTGGTTTAATATATATATATATATATATATATATATATATATATATATATATATATATATATATTTGCTCGATTCTACAATCTCGTTTCAATCTCTCTCTCCATCTGCAGATCCTGATACTAACAGGGACAGAGAGCACATCTATCACAATAACATGGGCACTCTCCCTCCTCCTCAACCACCCGGCCGCGCTCAAATCCGCCCAGCAGGAGCTCGACGCCGTCGTCGGACAACACGAATGGGTCCAAGAGTCCGACATCAGCAGTCTCAAATACCTCCAAGCTGTCGTCAAAGAGACCCTCCGCTTGTACCCACCAGCTCCTTTGACGGGGATCAGAGAGGCCATGGAGGACTGTCGCATCAGCGGCTGTCATGTTCCTAAGGGCACTCGAGTGCTCGTCAACATCTGGAAGTTACACAGAGACCCTCGGGTCTGGCCGGAGCCGGACGCGTTCCGGCCCGAGCGGTTCTTGGAGGAGCGCAAGGAAGTAGACCCGAGAGCTCAGAAATTCGAGTTTATTCCCTTCAGTTCGGGCAGGAGGTCTTGCCCCGGCGCCACACTCGGCTTGCAGGCAAGTGTCGCTTCTGCATGGTTCTCACGCTTTTATGGGAGGACGTCCACAGGACTGGAGTGACAGATAAAAAAAAATTTACAATGTATTGGTAATCACGGGGTTGACTAAAATTGGACTTGGATCAATGGTCGGGTCGGGTCGGGTACATGACCTGAATGCCCTCGATCGGCCCGTTTATGAACCGGGCCTCAGCGCCTATATCAGCAGTCCCAAACCAAGAAAGAAAACACTTAAGCAGGTTGATCATAACTTGCTTCGAGCCTTGTGGGCTCGAGTGTATGTCCAACGGGACTCAATGAGTCGCAAGACTCACATTCTAAGCGTAGCTCGAATACATGAACTCGAGTTTGACACTATGTTGCGAATCGCAGGTGGTTCAATTCACGCTGGCACGGATCCTTCAAGGATTCGAGGTGACACTAGAAGAGGGGGCAAGGGTGGACATGGAGGAAGGCCCGGGCATCGCCTTGCCCAAGGTGAACCCGCTCCGGGTCGCGCTCAAGCCACGCCTTCCGCTCCATCTCTACGAGAGCCTCTAAGTGGAGGGGAATAAATGCATCGCTGTTCACTATATATTGACTATCGTTCACTATTTCAATGTAATCGAAGAGAAATGGTTGTTTTCAAACTTTGTCTTCTTAGTTTTACCTCGGAAGTGTGTAATGAATAGTGGACTAAACTGTTAAAGAGCACCGAACCGCACTTGATAAGAAGTATTAATCATATTTTCGTGATTAGTGCTTTAATTTACTTATGACGTGTTAGAAAGGGACTTTCATTCGATTTTCTTGTAATATTTAAAGTGTACTGAGAATTGTTCTTTCTACCTTTAGGATCTCATCGAGTGCCATCAAGATATTTGCCAGCAAAATCCTACGTAAAATGCGTTTCCAATTAAAAAGGTTAGATGGTCTTCCGGATAGAATAAATTATCAAACCGTCTTAGTGTGTCGGAACTCTTGGTTAAGAGAGAAATTCTTATTGAAAACGGACTTCCTAATTGCTAACATCTTAGTGGGGCTGCGGTAAAAAAAATTGTTGACCCGTCGCGTGTGATGCAGAATGGTTATGAGTTGGACTAGGGGTGTCAACAGTCATTAAAACTTATTCTGAACTGAACCGAACCAAACTGAAAAACTCAGTTCGGTTCGGTTTGGTTCGGTGCAACTCAATTTTCAGTTCACTTTTATTTTTATATCTTTTCCCTTTTTTTTTGTTTGAGATCTCTACTGATTTTATGCATAAGATCGATTTCTCCAAGAAAAGAATGTTAACGATGGTTATGATGAAAGCCAGCCTTCCTTCGTCAGCGACCACGAGCCCAACCTCAACGCTTTGGTCTGCCATTGCCACTGGAGTCGCGGCGTCATATTTCTTCAGCTTAGCCGTGTCCTCCATGTAAGCTGCGACTATAATCCATATGCAGCGACCCAAGATCTCACGTATAGAAACACGAATCACACATTCATAGATTAGAAAAATTGACGCACCTATTTTGGATCCATCGATCTTAATGCGGAACTTACGATGATCCTGTGTTCAAGAGCTTCTCCTCTATGAACCCCCTTTATCACTGGCTTCAATGAGACGGCCCCTTACGTATCGTTTTAGACGACTCTAGATGTGAGGTTATGTGGACATCAAGATTTAGAGGAGGGATTTGAGCTCTATTTATAGAGAATGAAACTTATCCTTTCATCAAAGATTAGGTTTATCTCGGCCCGCCCCACTAGAATTAGGAAACTGTATATATCTTTCTTTATTAGACCAATTAATTTACAATAACAATTAATAAAGCCCAACAGTCAATCCGATCCCATAAAATCTTAAGCACCGGACCATGCTAGTAACTACATCAGAAGACATAAAGCCATCCACGATCACAAATACTCTTAACTTTACTGATATGGATTTGATATGGTAGTGCAGCAATCGGATAACATCTCAAATAATAGATATACATCATATGTTATCCTCATTGTTAGTCACAATTCTCTCACTTTATGTGTCATTAAACTGGATGTGTCACGAGAGAACATCTTTACCGTTCCAACAAACCAACATATGTCTTACCTTTATAGTTAACTATACTTTACGTGTAACAAGGTATATAATTTTGGCTAAAATTAAATGCCCCAGCCATCACTCAAGGTTTACACGATGCCTTGAGATTTTCATTTGATGTATGTATTCAACATCACCTTAATCATAAATGCTTTATTGCATGCAATAGAGTTGATACATACCTAAATGTTACAAAATGTAACAAACACAGATGTGAACTTTATTAGAGCAAACACTGAAAACAGCTCCCACTGAACAACAGCATCTCATGACCCATCAATTAACAAGTCATATCAGCATCCCACGACGCTTTTATGTCTGTGACATGTCATCCAAATGTGTATGCGCAAAGACCTTAAGTTAGTGAGTCTGCAGCCTTATCATATGTGTAATAAGCTCTACTGTAGTGTCACTCTTACATCTGTTGCCTTTATGGTCAAAAACTTGATCGACAGATGTTTAGACTCCTGAGACTTCTGCTGCTGTCAATAAATAATACTGCAAAGTTATAGTCACAATACAACTGTATGGATTTATCCTTAAAACTAAATACGATCAACTTTTTAATGAGATTCCGGAGCCAAATAACTTGAATAGCAACTGAAAAGCATACTACAAACCCCGCTTTCTTCATCAAGAATTACATAGATTTATGTTTACCCTTTTCTGTAATACTGCACTTCTCTTCATACATATAAATGTCTGCAGTTTTCAACTTCACATCATCCTGATAGCTAGCAAAGCCTGAATCTGAATGTCCTACTAGCTGCAGGTCCTGAATATGTCTGTAAATTAGCATATAGTCTTTTATCCTCTTTAAGTACCTCAAAACTTCTTTAGCAGTAATCCAGTGATTGCATTCTGGAATTAACCAATATCTACTTATAAGTTTCGTTACAAAAGCAACATCTGATTTAGTGCAAGTTTGAACATACTTGATACTTTGAAGTGCATTCTGACATGGTACATTCTTTATTTTGGGTTTTCTTAACAACTTTATGAAAACACTATGACAAATTCAGTCTATTGCTCTTAATGACAAGAGTAATTCCTGACTTGCAACACATTATACTGAATACAATCAATGCATGTCCTTTGGAATTAACCTAATATGTGGCGAGAACGATCCATATGGATCTCAATGCCTATGATAACTATTCCTTATTAAGATTAATCATATCAAAATGATTTAACAATATCTGCTTCATCTTATGCAGTAATTCAAGAAAATCACTTTCAAGCAAGATATCGTTTGTATAAGACACAAAGAAAATAAATTCCTCCCACTAATCTTGTAGTGTATACTAATAACTTCATTCTTGACAGAACAGAATATAACAACAATATTATGAAACTTCAAGCAACAATTGTCGAAAAGCTCACTTAAACCCATTAAACCTAACGTCGAGCACGTCCTAACGCAAGAAAATTTTCATCCTCCTACCGATGTCGAAGAAACGTTGACAGCAAAGGAATCGCAATGGCAAGCCCGGGAGGGTACATCCAACTTATGACAACACTTCAACAAGGTACATGTAGGTGGAGTACAGTATAAGATTAACTGTGAATAATATACGAAATCATACAATTTTAAGATGGATAATTACACAAATAGTCCTTGAACTTTGGCAAAACGTGCAATCTGATCCATGAACTTTTAATTTGTTTAATTTAGTCCCTAAACTGTGGCAGAATGTGCAATTCCATCCCTAAACTTTTGATTTGTTCAATTTAGTCCATAAACTTTTAGTGCATGTTCAATCTAGTCCTTGGATTATAGGAAAATGTTCAATATAATCCTTTTGTTAATTTAAGATTAGGGATAACGTCGAACATTTTCATAGAGTTCAGGGACTAAATTGAACATTTACTAAAAGTTCAGGGATTGAATTGAATAAATCAAAAGTTTAGGGATCAAATTACACATTTTGCCAAAGTTCAGGGACTGAATTGAGCAAATTAAAAGTTCAGGGATCAGATTGCACATTCTGCCAAAGTTTATGGACTATTTGTGTCATTTTTCCATTTTAAGATGGGAGACGACTATGGAACATACCGTCGGCATCTGCAAAAACATGCAACGCAAATGGAGATTAACACCAGCCAACAACAAATTTTCAAGTATGTCAATCCTAGCACTCATCCTTTACTTCGTTACACTGATCAACTTTATAAAGAGACATTAGCTGAATATGTTGCCATTGAACATTTATCGTTTAGTATGGGTGAAAATTTTAGTTTGAATTATTTGATAAACACGGCATATGCTCTGCAAGTAAAACCTGTTTCGAGAACTACTCTTAAACGCGAACTTTTAAGGTTTATAAAAAATAAAAATAAAAACTTTGACAAACTTTTTTACAGATTTCAATGAATGTATGCATATAAGTAGCGACATTTGGAGTGATCCTTGGAAAATTCATTTTTATATAGGTATCACGTGTCATGGGATAGGTGACAATTGAAACAATAAAAGCAGAGTTCTTGCATTTCGATTGTTTGATATTAGACATACGGCCACTAATATTTATAGAATAATTAGGCAAGTTTTAGAAGAGTATAATTTGATTTATAAATTTTTTTCAATTGGTTTTGATAATGCTGCGATAAATACCACTTCAATTCCCGAGTTAGAAAATATTTGTAAACCCTCTTTTGGCAGACAATTTTTTCACATTAGATGTGCTTGCCATATTTTAAATTTATGTGTACAATATGATTTACAAACTCTTGAGGCTTTTCTCACCCCAATAAAGAGAGCAATTAAATTTTTATAAAGTCGTCCCCAAGCTATGAAAGAATGATGCAGATTTTGTAAATAAAATGGAAAAAAACCAAAAAATATTTCCAAAAGATGTTCGTTGGAATTCTATCTACGAGTTGCTTCATTAATCTTTTGATTACAAAGATTTAATGCAAGATTGGGATGTTTGCAAAAAAAAAAATAGATTTTTGAAAGTTTTTAATGATGCTACTTATATTTTATTTATTATTTATTATCCTACTACACATTTATTTTTAATAGAGTATGTTAATATTGCTATTGTTTTTTGTGATTATGAAAAAGATGTTTAATTAGCTCCGACTATTATAGCAATGCGAGAAAAATGATTAAATTATTATCTCAGCATTCCTCTTATTTATTTGGTTGATATTGTTTTCGATCCATGTACTAAATTAGATGATTTATATGATTATCTTAACGTTTATTATTATTATTGTTTACATTTGAATGAAAAAGTAGATATTAAAACTATACAATGAGAGGTTAAAGATACTATAGCATCATTATATAATGAATTTTGTAGTAGATATGATTTAGGTGACAGTGGATCTTCCCAACCTAGTGCCTCAAAAAGCGAGGAGGGTGTAAACTTAGTAGATGGTACAATATGCTCATAAGTAGAAAAAAAAAAAGGCAAAATGGATGAACAGGTAATGTTTGCGAATTAGAAAACTATTTAACAATTGCGTTTGAGTTCCACAATTTCGAACACGACACAAATTTCAAAATTCTGAAGTGGTGGAAGAGTCACTCAACCTATTACTCAGTTCTCACTCTCATCGCAAGACAGATGTTAGCAACCCATTTTTCAACAGTTGCAGTTGACCATATTGAACGTATCAGCAACATTTTGCCATGAAAGATCTTGGACCACTGCGTTACTTTCTTGGGATTGAGATTGCTCGCAGTTCGCGTGGTATCCTTATTTCTCAGCAAAAATATACTGCTGATATTCTCAGTAGGGGCTGCTCTCTCGAATTCACGTACTACTGCTACTCCTATTGAACTGAATCAGAAGCTCTACCCGGATGACGGGGAACCTCTTTCTGATGTGACCCGCTATCGAACTTTGGTTGGAAGCCTTGTATATCTTACTATCTCCAAACCCGACATCGCTTATGTTGTTCATGTTGTCAATCAATTTGTTGCTACTCCTCGCACAGTTCATTATGCTGCTGTTCAGAGAATCTTGCGCTATCTCCGAAGCACTTTATCGCGTTCCTTATTTCTGTCATCTTCTTCTACTCTCAAGTTGCATGCCTATTCTGATGCTGATTGGGCTTCCAATGTGACCGATCGCAAATCTGTCACTGGTTATTGCATTTTTCTTGGCGATTCTCTCATTTCTTGGCGTGCCAAGAAACAACATATTGTCTCACGCTCCTCTACAGAGTCCAAGTATCGCTCTATGGCCGACACTACTGTTGAGATTATCTGGTTTCGCCGCTTACTTGCTGACATGTGTGTTTCACTTTCGGATCCTACTCCTCTGAACTGTGACAACAAGAGTGCCTCCATATTGGCGCAAATCCAGTCTTTCATGAGCGTACAAAATGTATTGAGATCAACTGTCATCTGACTCGTCATCATCTTCAAGCTCGCACCATTTCTCTTCCTTTTGTTAGAACAGAAAACCAACTTGCCGATTGTTTTACGAAGGCTCTCACATCACAACGTTTTAAATTTCTTCTTTCCAAACTCTCGTTGTTTGATCCACCTTGAGTTTGAGAGGGGATGTTAGACATATAGCCTTGTATAGCCTTGTAGTCTTGTAGTTTTTCTTCTTTCTCTTGCATTTCTCTTTAGTCCCACATAGGAAGAGCACTAAAGCTCTTTGCCTCTTCTAAGCCTATATAAAGGCTTTTCATGTACATTGTCTTACACACCATTATTAGAGAACAATATCATTCTTTCTTATCAAAGGTGACCGGTCGTTCTGTTAGTCATTTACCATTTTACATGTGGCTCCGCTAATATTATCTTGGAACAGTGTGTTTGTTGAATTTTTCTGTAATTAACTGTAAGACTTGCCGTGTTACACTGAGGTCGGATTGAGGGAAGTGGAAGGAACTGAGGAGAAATAAAAGATAGGGAGTACTTCTAGAATTTCTCTAGTGGTATTGGATAGTTGAATGGCACTAAGGTACCTCTTAATTATTTTTTTCGTATAACGTTTGGTTTTCTGTTTTAGGGTTTTGATTGCTTTCCTCTTGATCAAGTGGTAATGGCGGTGCAGCAGGCCCCTGCTGGAGCAAACCCTCCATCAGCTGATGTTGTATGTATCATGTTGAGTGCAAAATGGGAACTACACCTGTGTATCATTTCCTAAGTGGTTTACCCCGCCTTTTCCCTCCCTAATTTATCTTTCATATTGTATAGGTTGGCAATGCATTTGTTCATCAATATTACCTCATCCTTCACCAATCCCCTGAGCATGTTCATCGATTTTATCAAGATATTAGCAAGCTTGGCCGTCCTGAAGAGAGTGGAGTCATGGCTATCACCTCAACCATGAAAGTGAGCTGTCTAATATCTCCCTCCCTCTCTATCTGATCGTGCAACGCTCCTTTTTGTTTTGTGTGTTGAATGTTGTGTTTCATTAGGCTATATGTAATATTTTACATATAGAGACATTCCAGTTCTCTGATATGCTGGTTGAGCCATTGTTAGTGTTTCTCTCCACTAGCCACTCAGTGAATGCTATTTGTGGATGGTATGACTAATTACTGGTAGTATATTGTGTGTTATTTCTTTGATATAACTTAAGCCACTTGCTCCTGATGCAGGCAATCGATGAGAAGATCCAATCACTTGATTATGGTGGATTTAGCGCAGAGATCATTACAGTGGATGCACAAGACTCTTACAACGGCGGTGTTACTGTACTCGTTACGGGATATCTTACTGGAAGAGACAATATGAACCGGAAATTCGCCCAGAGTTTCTTCTTTGGCACCTCAAGATAAAGGTTACTTTGTTCTCAATGATATTTTCAGATATGTTGAGGAACCCAGTCATCAACATCCAAACCATGGTTCCGCCAATGATGTGGAAGCTCCTCAAACTATCGAACAAGGTAATGGGGAGTGATTAAATTTATATGTTTGGATGGGGCAATCATTGAAATAAGTCAGTTTGCAGAGCCAACACCTCCACAGGAGAACCACATTCCTAAACATTTTAATTAGACCAATTTAGTCACAAACACTTTCACTTAAGTACCGATTCTGCCATCCAGCCAACTTAGGCCAGAAATCGCTTACATGGACCTCAGTCTTCCTAGACTAGCATTAACATGGATTTTTTTTAATAATTTTTTCTCTTTTATTTGTTTTTTTTCACTCTCTTTTCTTTTTATCGGCCACCAGAAGAAAAGGGAAAGGAAAAAGAGCATTTTTTTAAAAAAATAGTTAAAAATATTTACGTCAGCGTCAGCCTTGTCATATAGAATGGCCGGCGTCCACGTCAATGATTTCTGGCTTAAATTGGTTGAATTGATTGAATTGGAAGATGTTAAGAACTAAATTGGTCCAATTGATAGATATAGGACTGAATTGATTTCAATATAATAAATCTAGGGAAATGCTTTCCTGATGGTGTGGTCATGGACAGTACGCACAATCTTAACCGTAGATCCATATATCATCAATGCGTATTTTGCATAAAACACTCATTGATTAAGATATCGCGTGGTCAGAAATAACTTACAATACCGTCACACTATCATGCTAATAAGGCCCATGTTGTTGTTGTGGAGCATGTGTGGCGGAGGTTTTATCGGTGTTACTTCGTACTGCACGGTGAGACCCGGGTCCTTTCATTTTTGTCCCCGCTAGGCTCCAAGATTTTCTTTCACTTGTGTTCACCTCATGCCACACGAGGTTTTCTTCTATTTGCGGTTTCCGTCCTCTTCCATCCACTCCATTCCAAATGATTTGATTGACTGGATATTGGACGGCCACGGCCATGACTCGTGCCACACGTTTGGCTTATTGATTCGTTTCAACTCGTCTTATCATAAAAATTGATATTCTTTACCTGGCATGCTAAACAGATGATAGCATTTTAAGTTCATGTCAATTTATATCGATTCCCAAGTATGGATTCGTGTAAGAGCTGTTTATAAAATAATCTATAATAAGTGAAAATATTTTTCGTTGATTAATTTTTCTAAACGATATGAGCGATTACTTTTCGAAAAATATTTTCCAAATCGCTCATTTTTCGCGAAACAAACGGAGCTTAATTTCAAATTAAATGCATTAGCTCGTATATTTGAACTGCTTTATCTATCTATGTTCTTTTCAATTTCAAATCAATAAGATAAACAGTAAGAGATAGAAGTTTGGGGAAGACAATAGAAATATATTTCGAGATATATCATTTTGCGTATCTTACTGATCAAATATATATTTAAGATACATTTGAAAATACTTTCTAGTTTTTCACTCTTGTTGGATCATTCATTAAGAGATAGACGTTTGGGATGGCATGCCATGTGTGGCAATTACAAAGTTAAAGTTAGGTCCAACCTATGGAACGAACATTCTCTCAGTAGAGATGAGCTGTTTTTTTTTTTTTTTTTTTTTGGGGGGGGGGGGGGGTCGGAAGAGCTAATTGGTACGGGCTTTTATGGACTTTCATCTACCATAAAAAAAAAAAAAATGTGCCCAATGAGCTTTCGTCCGCTATGCTACCAGTACATATGTCACCTTCAATCGAGTCACACGACTTGTTCGTTTGTGCGGCTAATGGTCATAAAAGATTGAGGACATGCGTCCCCTCTTTCTCTCGAGTCTCTATCTCTCCTCTCCTCTCACATGTCACTTGGAGGGGACACATGTCCTTGCACCCCGGCCACCCAAAATTTTTCCGCGCCAAATTTTCTCGTCGTGATGGCCGACATGTCATAGCCTCATAGGATTCATACTGATTCGAAGGAAATTTTCTCCTCGACAACATGTGATATGCGTTATGAAAAAATAACCAAAAAATTTATAAACTGATTGCGATTGTGTCCATTCAATCCGAAATATTTTATTCTTCTTCTTTTGCCAATTGAGTCATAAAACTTTCGAGTTTGTGTCAATTAAGTCCATCCGATTAATTTTGATCGAAAAATCGTTGACATGGACGTCGTTTATCCTACGTAGCACAACTAACGCTGATGTGGATAATTCTTTTTGTTTTTTAATATTTTTCAAATTTTTATGGTTTTTTTATTTTCTCTTTTCTTCTTTTGTTTTTTTATTACCCACTGTGAAGGTCGTCGGAGCACGCTGGCCACTGTGGCTGATGAGGGCCACGACGCCCTCATCAGCTGTCGACGAGGGTCGCAGCCTTCACCCGCCCTCGCCGAGATCTAAGCGAAGCCAACCTCGTCATGCCCTCCCCCAGTGGCCAATGAGGTCCAGCAACCCTCACAAGCCATAATAGGTAACAAACAAAGAAAAGAAAAAAAGAAAATGAATAATAAAATGAGAACTAAAATATTGTTAAAAATTATCAACGTCAGCGCCGGCTGAGCCTTGTGGACGGTTGGAATCCATGTTAATAATTTTCAGTCAAAATTGGCAAGGTGAAATGAATTAACATAAATGCAAAAGATTTAAAACTCAATTAATGAAAATAAAAGTTCAGAACTAAATTAACATAATTAAAATAAAATTTTAACTTACGACTTATTCATTTGGTCTAAAATGGACACAAACGGAGCTCACCGTGAGGAGTAGATAAATAGGGATGAATGCAAGTGCCCTAAACTCAGATTGTTGCCAGCAAATAGCACCATCCCACAATCGATTCTTGCAATCCCATGGACGTCCCTCAGGAAATGCGCGTCGTTCTGGCTATAGTTTCTTCCCTTCTAGTGCTCCGCATCGTTCACCAACTTGTCAAGTCCGACAAAAATAAGACCGCCGGAAGCCGAACCCCGGAACCGCGCGGGGCGTGGCCTCTGGTAGGCCACCTCCACCTCCTCTGTGGGCCAGGGCCGGCCTTCCGGAAGCTTGGGGCAATGGCCGACGCGCTCGGGCCGGTGTTCTCGCTCCGGCTCGGCCTCCACCGCGTGGTCGTCCTGAGCAGCCCGGAGGCTGCCAGGGAGTGCCTCGCTGCCAATGACCGTGCGCTCGCGTCCAGGCCGGACATCGCAGCTGGCCGGTACATGGGCTACAACAGCGCCATTTTTGGGCTCTCCCCCTACGGCCCCTACCTCCGCCTCATCCGCAAGATCGCCACCCTCGAGTTCTTCTCGGGCCAGCGCCTCGAGGCGCTGCGCCCCGTCAGGAGATCCGAGGTCGACGCCCTCACCAAGGAGCTGTGGCATCGAACTGCCGGCGGCGGAGTGGCGATGGGCGAGAAGTTGGAGCACATGACGTTCAACATGATCCTGAGGATGATAACCGGGATTAGGTACGAGAACGAGGAATTCGAGGAGGTCGGGTCGGACGCGTGGAGGTTCAAGAGAGCGATGAACAAGGCGTTGTATCTGTTCGGGGCGTTCGTTCTCTCGGACGCGATTCCGTGGCTGGAGTGGCTTGATTTTCAGGGGCACGTGAGGTCCATGAAAGAGACGGGGCGAGAGCTCGACTCCCTGTTCGAGAAGTGGCTGAGACAACACCTCGAGAAGAGATCAAACAAAGGGATCCGAGTTGACGGCGGCGACGCCGATTTCATGGACCTTCTGTTGGAGAGCCTGCCCGAGGACGATGTGGTGTTTGGCCACGAGCGTAAGGACGTCATCAAAGCCACGGCTTGGGTATAAATTTATGCGTTCCATTTTTATTTATTCCTTAAATATTTTTCAGATCACACTGCATGAACATATTATATTTATTTGCTCGATTCTACAGTGACTCCTTTCAATCTCTCTTTCTCGAATCTGCAGATGCTGACACTAACTGGGACAGAGAGCACATCCATCACAACAACATGGGCACTCTCCCTCCTCCTCAACCACCCGGCCGCGCTCAAATACGCCCAGCAGGAGCTCGACGCCGTCGTCGGACGACACGAATGGGTCCAAGAGTCCGACATCAGCAGTCTCAAATACCTCCAAGCCGTCGTCAAAGAGACCCTCCGCTTGTACCCACCAGCTCCTTTGACGGGGATCAGAGAGGCCATGGAGGACTGTGCCATCAGCGGCTGTCATGTTCCTAAGGGCGCTCGAGTTCTCGTCAACATCTGGAAGTTACAGAGAGACCCTCGGGTCTGGCCAGAGCCCGACGCGTTCCGGCCCGAGCGGTTCTTGGAGGAGCGCAAGGAAGTAGACCCGAGAGGTCAGAACTTCGAGTTTATTCCGTTCAGTTCGGGTAGGAGGTCTTGCCCGGGGGCCACACTCGGCTTGCAGGTAAGTGTCGCTTCTCCTTGATTCTCACGCATTTATGAGAGGACGCACGCGGGACTGGAAAAGGGATGCCTAATCGGATCTGGATCGCCTAACCTCTTCTCATAAGGTTAGGCGCCTGTCATTGGGATCCGGGTCGCCCGTTTTTGGACGGACGGCCCAGATCCTTTTTTTAGGGGGTAATTTTTTAGATTATATATATATATATTTTTGTTAGTAATAATAAGGGTTGTCCATTCATAACACGAACGATCTTGGATTTCAAGAGTAGAACCTAATCTTCTGAGGAAAAGTTAGGCGATCCGGATCCCGCGGGACTGGAGTGACAGATCAAAATTTACAATGTATTGGCAATCACGGGATTGATTAGAATTGGACTTGAATCAATGGTCGGGTCGAGCCGAGTACATGACCTGAATGTCCTTGGTCGGGCCTTATGCAGATTGATTATATTGGTTTCGAGCCTTCTGGGCTCGAGTACCTCATGTCCGACGGGAATCGATGAGTCGTTAGTCTCACATTCAAGTGTAGCTTGAATACATGAACTCGAGTTTGACACTACGTTACGAATCGCAGGTGGTCCAATTCACGCTGGCACGAATCCTTCAGGCATTCGAGGTGACAACGGAAGATGGGGCGAGGGTGGACATGGAGGAAGGCCAGGGCATCGCCCTGCCCAAGGTGAAACCGCTTCGGGTCGTGCTCAAGCCACGCCTTCCGCTGCATCTCTACGAGAGCCTCTAAGTGGAAAGGAATAAATGCATCGCTGTTCACTATATAGTAAAAAAAAAATGGTTCTTTTTCCTTTTTCTTCTTATTTTTACCTTGGAAGTGTGTAATGAATAATGGAGTAAATTGTTAAAAAGCACCGTACTGCACTTGATAAGAATTATTAATGGTATTAATGTTCCATGTTCATTTCCGTGTGTAACGATATGTGGTATAGAAGTAGAGGCGTCAAATGGGTGGGTCGTCACTGTATTTGTCCAAGTCGGCTCAACTGCACCCTACCCTAGTTCGTCATGTTCGGATGAATCGATCGGGAAAAAGGAAGCATGGGTCGATTTTTTCCACGCAACTCTATTAATGGCTTAAAGCAATGTTCGTAGAGGCAACTGTACACGCATTGTGGCGGTGGCCGACGGCCGACGGCGACGGAGGGTGGCGATTGGCAGTGGTGATCGGAGGTGGGCAACGGCGACCATTGGCGGCCAAAGCAGAGCGACGGCCAAGGTAGGAGAAAAAAGAAATGAAAAAAATTATATAAAAAACAAAATATTAAAATATTAAAAAAAATAGATTTTCAAAAAAATATTCATAAAACTTATTTATGATTGCTTTAAGAAATTAAGATAGTTTTCTTAACTAACACATTTAGGGCCCATTTGAAATCCATTAATGACCCATAAAGTTTTTAAGCAGCCCATTTATAACCCATTTAAGTACTTAAGCCGACCCATTTTTGACCCACCACCACCAAACATGGGTCAAATGTGGGTTCTAGACCCATTTTGCCACCTCTATATAGAAGTTATGACAAAAACCTTATGGGCGTATGCACGAGCACATAAAGTCACAAGGGCTGTTTAACAATGATTCCCCCAAAATCACCATCTACAATTGTAAATCAACAAAGAATCAAAATTCCAAATCTCAATTTGCATCTCAACGACTACGAGAAAACATTTACAAATCTATCTTCAGCTATGATAACATCTCGATTCCACGCAACTATTATCTGTCCTATGGGACAATGTGAAAACCATCATTAATTAAACCGGCACATATATTGAATTCACCTTCTGTTGAATAGTATCGTAGATAAATATTGAGGTATGGTCAAGATATTTCTTCTTTTTTGTTATAGCCATTAGCAATAAAGATCGCACTAATATAACTTATGCAAGCTGATTAAATACTAAATAGGTCACTATAAGCTACCTTATTAATCAAGTTGGCGCGACTAATCATATTAAACATGTTTAGCCGGCCAATCTCGACTTCCCTGGACGAATATAGTCGTGTCATGTTGGTACATAATAAGATTACCGTTTTAGCATGCTTGGGTCCATGCTTTCGAGTCAAATTCACCAACTTTTCTTTATAAAAAAATTCGAGAAAATTTCAAACAAGGACCCGAAGTCCTCTCTTTTTCTCAAATAAAGACCTTAAGCAAATCTTCTTTCAAATAAAGGTATGAAGTACCCTCGTTTTCTCAAGCAAATCTTCTTTATTTTAAATAAGGGCCTGAAATGGCCATGAAGTCTTAAAAAAGGGGCATTTTTATCTTTTTCCTTATTTGATTTTTTTATTTTTTATTATACTTTTCCTTTTTTAATTTCCTTAAAAATTAACAAAAAAATTAAATAAAAAAAAGAACAACAACAATTAACAGAGGCGGGAGGGCGGCGACCCCCGCCTTGTTCGAGGCAAAGTCCCCATCTTGTAGCTGTTTTTTTTTTAAATTTATTTTTTATGTGTAAAAATAAAAAAGGAAAAATAAAGAAAATAAGTAAAAAATCAAAATGGAAAATGACGAAATGTCCTTTAGGCCAAGCCCTTTTTTGAAACTATATATCTATTTTAGGCCCTTATTTAAACATACTGTGACATTTCAAGCCCTTATTTGAAACAAGGTTCACTTGGGACCCTTATATGAGAAATTGAGAGGACTTCGGACACTTATTTGGAATTGTTTATTTTTTCCTCTCCTATATTAAGGAAAAATTTTAAATAAGGGTCCAAAGTGAGCTTATTTTCTCAAATAAAGGCATGAAATGACATAGCAATTTCAAATAGAGGCTTAAAGTGGCCATGGAGTCTCAAAAAATGGCTCGACCTAAAGGGTATTTTCGTGATTTCTTCTTTCTGATATTTCTTTTTTCCGTTTTCTATTATTTTAAAATTAAAAAAAGTTGAAAAAAGAACACCCACATAGGCGTGAGGATCCGTCATCCCACCGTCGGCGGGTGTCGGCCGTGTGTTTTTTTTTTAATTTGAAAAAAAAAACAAAGAAAAAAATCAAAACCTTACCCAAAAAAAAGAAAAAAATTAAATAAAGGAAAATGAATGAAAATCTTCTTAAAATCATGCCTTTTTTTTTAACTCCATAACCACTTTATGCCATTATTTAAAACAAGATTCACTCATTATTTAAGAAAATGAAGACATTTCATGCCCTTATTTATAATTTTCCCCTCATAACAATCTCGGCAAGTTCCAATATTTATTTAGCAAAACAAAAAAGGAGATAGATCCGTCCATTTGATTGGCAGGGAAGGCAATTTATCATTTTGCTGTCCCTTAAGACAAAATACAGCTGGAATTTTAATTTCCATAAACGGGAAAAAAAAAAGAAAAAAAAAAGGAAGGAAACAATCATTTTTTCCTCTTTAGAAAATATTATCATTTTTAATCAGGGGACTCGTACGGACAGTTCAGCTTCCTTACGCTACGCTACGAGGGTATATAGCTAAACCCTCCCGAACGTCTCTCTCTCTCTCCTCACCTCAACTCTCTCACTGTCGCGCCTTTCCAACGTTCTCTGTGATCGCAACCAAAACCCTAGAAACCTGCCAAACCACAGCCCGCGGTGAGGTGAGAAGGAAGAGCGAGCGAGAGATCGCCGAGGAATCCTTCTCCCTCTCGCCTTCGCGCTCGGCACATCCCTTCGGAGCTTCCAGGTAAAACTTTTGCTTTCGTTCCCCCAAATCGGCATTGCGATTCGCTGCCTGGCGTTCGTTTTCGGTGCGAGCATTGTTCGTCGAATCCACTGCGCGGACCGACTTTTTTGTAGTTTGGTCAAATCAGTGCTTTTTTTTTTCTTTTCTTAGGTCATTTCTCACGTGGATGGTGTTCCCGAGAAACTGGGAGTCTCTGTTTTTCTTGTATTATAGCTTTAACGGAAGGCGACTGTGTGCGAAATCGTGTTTGTGGTTAAATCTGATTTGATCCTGGCCATGACTTCGTGGGTTCAAGGTGACCGGTCGTTCTGTTAGTCATTTACCATTTTACATGTGGCTTCGCTAATATTATCTTGGAACAGTGTGTTTGTTGAATTTTTCTGTATTTAACTGTAAGACTTGTCGTGTTACACTGAGGTTGGATTGAGGGAAGTGGAAGGAATTGAGGAGAAATAAAAGATAGGGAGTACTTCTAGAATTTCTCTAGTGGTATTGGATAGTTGTATGGCACTAAGGTACCTCTTAATTATTATTTTTCGTATAACGTTCGGTTTTCTGTTTTAGGGTTTTGATTGCTTTCCTCTTGATCAAGTGGTAATGGCGGTGCAGCAAGCCCCTGCTGGAGCAGCCCCTCCATCAGCTGATGTTGTATGTATCATGTTGAGTGCAAAATGGGAACTACACCTGTGTATCATTTCCTAAGTGGTTTACCCCGCCTTTTCCCTCCCTAATTTATCTTTCATATTGTATAGGTTGGCAATGCATTTGTTCATCAATATTACCTCATCCTTCACCAATCCCCTGAGCATGTTCATCGATTTTATCAAGATATTAGCAAGCTTGGCCGTCCTGAAGAGAGTGGAGTCATGGCTATCACCTCAACCATGAAAGTGAGCTGTCTGATATCTCCCTCCCTCTCTATCTGATCGTGCAACGCTCCTTTTTGTTTTGTGTCTTGAATGTTGTGTTTCATTAGGCTATATGTAATATTTTACATATAGAGACATTCCAGTTCTCTGATATGCTGGTTGAGCCATTGTTAGTGTTTCTCTCCACTAGCCACTCAGTGAATGCTATTTGTGGATGGTATGACTAATTACTGGTAGTATACTGTGTGTTATTTCTTTGATATAACTTAAGCCACTTGCTCCTGATGCAGGCTATCGATGAGAAGATCCAGTCACTTGATTATGGTGGATTTAGCGCAGAGATCATTACAGTGGATGCACAAGACTCTTACAACGGCGGTGTTACTGTACTCGTTACGGGATATCTTACTGGAAGAGACAATATGAAGCGGAAATTCACCCAGAGTTTCTTCTTGGCACCTCAAGATAAAGGTTACTTTGTTCTCAATGATATTTTCAGATATGTTGAGGAACCCAGTCATCAACAGCCAAACCATGGTTCCGCCACTGATGTGGAAGCTCCTCAAACTATCGAACAAGGTAATGGGGAGTGATTAAATTTATATGTTTGGATGGGGCAATCATTGAAATAAGTCAGTTTGCAGAGCCAACACCTCCACAGGAGAACCACATTCCTCATCAGGTAGCTGCAGATTCAGAAGTAGTTAATCAGGAGGAAGTCTACAACCCCCCTGAGAATGGAGATGGTTCAGTTGTGGAGGAGGAAGCCCCAGTGCCTGAAGTAGTTGATGAAACTCCAGTGGATTCACACATAGTGGCTGAATCCAATGCCAAAAATGAAGATGTTCCTAAGAAATCATACGCCTACATTGTAAGTTGGGCTGATTCTACATAGAATTTTCTATTTGATGCATGTTAGCTAAATGGTCCCGCGCTTGTCATAGTGGATGTAATGTCTGAGTGACTGCCTTGTTATGCTGTAATCGGACCAGTAGAAAGATTCTTGGACGGATAGCATTTGTCATAAGTAACTTGATTTGCTGTCACTTTTACTTACAGTTGGGAGTCATGAAGGAGGGCGCTGTCAATGTACCAGCTTCTTCACCTTCTCCAAAGCCTGTTCCAAAAAGCCAAGAACCACAGATGACTGCACCGCCTCCAGCCCCCATACCTGAGACTCAAGTTTCCAGTTTAAAAGCGACTGAAAATGGGAATGTACAAGAGGGTGAATGTGTGTGGTCCACTTGTTCTTCTTTTGTTAAATTAGATTGATAATTGTTCATCATCATAGATATTGAAGAGCGTCTAAAAAGTCTGATTTATGTGATGAGCAGCTGATGGGCACTCCATCTACTTGAAAGGGCTGCCTATGAATGCGTCCTATCCACAAATTGAGAATGAGTTTAAGAGATTTGGAGCAATTAAAGCTGGTGGTATTCAGATTAGGAGCCAAAAGGTTGGTTTGATTTTAGCAATTTTAGCTACATTGGAACTTCATGTCTCATCAATCTTTCTCAAACAACAGGGATTTTGCTTTGGGTTCGTGGAATTTGAAGAGTTGAGCTCTGCCCAAAGTGCGATAGAGGTAAGTCCGTTTACTTAGCTCTTTTCTCATTTCAGCTGATGGAGCAGTTGGAGAGGGGCATGCAAACATTTTAATTCCTGGTCGTGGCTACTGGATTATCTTTCATCTCTAACAGTTGTGTTATGAGCTATAATAAAATTGTCGTCTACCTCTAAGTCACTCTTACTTGGTAATCAAGACTCAAAAACCCCACTTCTTTTCGAACTGTTCAGAAATCTCCGCTAGTTTTATTATTTCATTCTTTCTGTATGCTTGTGGTCACAACAATCTGCATCTTCACCTTAAGCTGGGTTTAGTATCGCAGTTATAAGAATCATGTGCAAGTGTATCTTCTGCTAGATTGCTGGTCGCTTGTTTTATTTGTGATATAATAGAGTTCCGCTCATGACGCCTGTGTAATTACCTGGACATGCTTATTCTCACTTGTCTATTTGTATGCATTGCTTAAGTTATATTGTGCTTTAAATGAGTTGGGATTACGAGCATATCTTAAGTTTCAAGGTTAATGTCCAGGCCTCTCCAATCACTATTGGTGGACGACAAGTGGTTATTGAACCAAAGAAGTCTACCTCACGAGGTAAGTTACTTGTTCAGAACTCTGCTTTTGTTATGCTCCATGGGGGCATAAGTATTCTCTTAAATTTGCAAAAGAGCCACATTTTACAAAAAACAAATCCTCGTGTCTGCATATGCAATCTTTTGATTACATGGGGGAAATTGGGTCCAAACTTGATAGCATAAATTTATTTGCAGAACTTTGATACACGTATATTGGATCGTCCTACCATGTGGAGTGATTTCTATTTTGCATGGTGTTTTCTGCAGGGAATAGTAGGGATCGTTTTCCATCTGGAAGGGGGGTTGGGTACAGGAATGAGGGTGTGCGAGGGCGTGGAAGCTATGTTGGCGGTAGAGGCTATAACAGGGGTGAGCTTAGTAACAGGATGGATTATGGAAACAGAAATGGTGGCAGGGGGGGATACGCTAACCGTGGCGATGGATATCAAAGGGCTGATCATTCCGGAGGCAATGGTGGCCGTGTGAATCGAGCGGCTGGTTTTGCTGTTGATGCATCCAAAAGCATGGTACCGCGAGTATCTGCAACTGCTTAAGGAACCACCCGGTAGTTACTTTTCTCAGTTGTTGGATAGGCATCAAGGATGCATCTTTTAGATTCTTTTGCACATGATAATTTTTGGAGCTAAATCAAAAATATTATTCAGCATTTTGGCTGTCGACCTTGTAGATGTACTTAATTTCTGCTTCCAAACTAGATCTTTGTCTGTCTTTGGTGGGATAATCCTGCCGATTTTGGAGCTGTTTCATTTTATAAAAATACTGAAGAGACCAGCATTGTTGTATGGAGATCCTGGATATATTGATGTGCTTCTCGGGGCCATTTAGGGACGTTCTAACTGTAAAATGGGAGGGTATTGTGTGTTTTACGTCGTAATACTCTGAGGCCAATCTGAAAGGGGAGAGCTGTGCATCTATTTGACTCGTGTGCCTTTTCAGTTACTAGATTAGAGGGTTATTAGGGGCACATGCTTTTTGCTACTGAGCAACTTAGGTTGTGTATGGTAACGTTTCTGTTCTCGGAACAACTTTTCAAATAGAAACCATTTTCGGGAATAGAAACATGTTTGGTAAATGCAAAAAATTTATGTTCCTGGAATAAAAAAAGTTTTATTCCAGAAACGCGTTTGGTAATCGTATAAAGTTTCTGTACTTGAAACAAAAGAAAAGTAAATGGTTTTGATAATTGTAAAAAAAAAATATTCCTAATTTTTCATTTAATCAAGGGGATTATATATATATATATATATATTAAAATTTAGATGTGTTTATCTTTTTAACTTATTAAATCAAATTAGATCAATATATGTATAAGCAATTTATGATGATTTATCAAATTACAATATGGATGAGATCGGCTATAAAAAAAATTGAAAGAGAAGACGAATTGAAATTGGACAACGAGAACGTCAAATATGTTTTCTATAGATAGAAAAAATTACAATTATGAGTCACACGAAAATGTTCTCAAGTAGTTAAAAGTATGATTACCTTTAAATGGGAACCCCTAGAACAATATTAATTGCACTTTGAGTGAAATAGGGGATTAAAATGAAAAATGTTTGTGTATTTCGGTCCTTTTAGTCTAATTGTGCAATTTTCCAAACGTGAGGACTGAAATGAGATGCGGGGTATCAAAGTCTCATGTCATGACTCTAAAAGTAAAAAAAAAAAAATGGCTAAAATGATTTAAAATGAAAATTTTTAGTCAATTTAGGATTATGTTCAATGAAGATACATGTGAGCCCAAACGGAATTTTTTAAAATTTTAAGAGGAAAAAATGAAAAGAGAATTAAAATAAAAAATGAGCTATTTTTGCGCAATTTTCTAATCGCGGATACTATTTTTTTCTTGATTTTTTACTATTTTATAATTAAATTAAATCCTAAAAATGTCAAAAATTACAACAACAAAAAAAAGTTCAAAATTGGTTGCAAGGTCAAAGCTTCCAAGGTTGATTTGATATTTTTAATTAATTTTATAAATAAAATAATCAAAAATCAAGTGTCAATATCATGCAAGTACAAAAGAGAAGAAAATGTTAAAAAACCAATTGTTTCTAAAAAA
The DNA here is from genome assembly GCA_021437785.1 of Rhodomyrtus psidioides. Classification (NCBI taxonomy): domain Eukaryota; kingdom Viridiplantae; phylum Streptophyta; class Magnoliopsida; order Myrtales; family Myrtaceae; genus Rhodomyrtus; species Rhodomyrtus psidioides. The sequence continues at coordinate 784,656 of JAILYB010000015.1, read as the reverse complement.
TGTTCCAAATGTGTTTCCAAAAAGTGTTCTAAAAATACAGAAAATAAGAGTCTGTTTGGCAATGTTCCCGTTTCTCTGTTTCTGTTTCCGGGAACAGTAAAGAACAGAAACATGTTTGGTAATGCAAATAATTATGATTTTGATTCTGTGTTTCGGAACACTTTTGGACCACTTTTCAGAACAAAAAAAAAAGTTGATTTTTGTGTTCCGGAACACTTTTGCAAATCACTGTTTTCCACGATATACTTCTATGAATTTTTCATCGATACTTTCAGTTCTTGTTGAAACATGATTTATAATTATAATTATTTTTATTTTTATTTTTAAAATTAATTTTAAAATAACAAAAAATCATAAAAATTACAAAATCAATTTTGAAAGCCTTGGCTGAGCCTTAGGAACCAATTTTGAATTAAAAATAGTTTTCATATTTTTTAAATTTATTTAATTATAAAATATCCAAAAAAATTAGAAAAATATCATTCGTGGTCAGAAAAATACACAAATATAGTTGATATTTTTATTTCAATTTCCTCTTTAAGATGGTATTTTTAAATCTAAAAAAGATTAAACTTTCTTTTTCGCAACTCTTTTTTATTTTTTCGTTTCTTTTTCTTAATCACTATTTGATTTAATTATTTTCTCTTTTCTTTGTCATCAAATATAATTATTTAATTTAAATGCAAATTGGGAACAAAAATTTTATGTAGTTACCAAACGCGCTTCTGTTCCTGGAACAAAAATTTTAGCAGTTACCAAACGCGTTCTGATTCTCAATAATCATCTGGGAACAGAAACACTACGGAACAGAAACATTGCCAAACAGAGCCTAAGTTTTTTTTCTTTTTTTGCTTGTTTCTGCTCCAAAAGTGTTTTTGTTTCTCAAAAGTGTTCCTGAAACATTTTGGAAATATTTTTTTACCATACGCATTTCTGTTCTCAAAGTGTTCTTGAAACACTATAGGAATAGAAACATTTTTTCTTGAGTGTTACTATAGAGGCCTTAGCTCCATGCGGACATACACCGATGTTTATCAGGAGCTTGTGGCCCGGCAGGGCACAGGCTTGTCATCTTGAAGTTAATGCTTTCCCGGCGCAGCTTTCTTATGGTTCTCAGCATCTTTGTATCTACCAAAATTCCTTTATGGTCTTCCTGCAAAACTCAATGGGCTGATGGCTTTCTGCGCATTTGCTTTGGGGTGTAGGGTCTGGTGTTCAAATCGAATAAAATTGCACAATGCAGTGTAAAAAATGAATTAGAACCATATTCGGATGGAGACCAATCTGCACTTGTGTTCATTGTATATCTTTTCTTCTTTCAATTTAAATTGCTGAGTAAGCTTCAATGCTTGAATAAAAAGCAACACTATGCGTTTGCACTGAAGCATTCTAAACGCATTATGGCTGGACTTTGCCCCGGGAGCTGTCGAGAAATATAAAAGAGGAACAAAAAGAGACATGACATGAGACTTTGATACCCTGCATTTCATGATGGAACTACGGTTTGGAACTTTTGCAAAAGCCATTTCCAATTGAAACGAATATTATTGGTCATACAAAGAGAACGTCAAGCCAAAGCCCTCAGATGGGGCCGATAGAACAAACTCACCGAGGTGTAGCCGTCTTTACCTCCGTCATGATTTTGCAAAACCTAAAGGAATTAATTGCCTTTGGATCAATTTGCATGTCATGACATTGCGTATGGGAAAGACGACAAATTGCATCTGGTATGATGCCACACGGTGGAATTAAAAAGTACTTATTTTTCCAAAAAGTTACTCACGGGGCAGACCACACTCAGAAGTAGCTTGAACGAATTCAAAGCATGAAAGGTTGGATGAATAATCTTTTTAAGTCAAATAATGGAGATCTTTCGGATACACCAATGATGTCCTAACTTACGAACTTAGCATTACAAAAGTTGCAATCATAACATCCGCAATGAAGCGTTTAGTCAGGTTAACCAAACATCCTGAACATCGTCATGCATTTCTTGTACTGACATGCATTCTGACAGGATAAAGAACACCGAACATCTCATACCCGATCGATAATTAAATTCCTGATATATGAGCGTATACAAAACCGAAAAGTCTTCTGAAACAGATCACTAAAACTTGTGGGGATTTGAGTGGACGAAAGATGTAAAGGGATTTCATTAGGAAAGTAATTGCATGCTGGATAATAGACATTTGCCAAATAATTGAGATTGCAGCACTTGTATGGACAAAGAGAGCAGGTTATGTAGTAAATATGGCACAAAACTATCTAAACCCAGATAGCAACGAACCTTCTGATGCAACTAATAAGGATGCGTGGTAAATGTTGATGGACTTCCCAAATATCTCATAATTGGAACCTTCCCAGCAGAAAGGCCACCGGGAGATGATTCAGCTCTGACCGTTTATTCAGGCACCAAAGTTGCAGGCCTGTACGAAATCCAACTCGTAGTCAACGTACTTTGTCCATAGTGGCTTAAACAGGCTCATGGCAATGTCAAGCCATGGCTTCATATTCCCATTGAAGTGGACAACAGCAGCATTACGAATCTCCTCCATGCTTATGCTGGGATTGTAGCCAAGTCCTAAAACATGCCATGACTTGTCCAGTGGCTTCGTTGTCGAGTAAAATGTTATCAAACCCGGGGGCAGAGTTCCCAGTTTCCACAAGGTTCGGTTCTCGTTCTGTATTTTAGAGAGAAAACAGCTTTATTACTCTAAGAATGAACGAAAATTTTCAACCTCAAGTAAAATTAATTTTCATATACGACAAGTATAAGCCAAAAAAAAAAATCACATGACAAAATAACTTTTGTGCATAACTGTTAATCTCCTCAGGTTCATCATTACTTTCTTTTTCAGTTCTTCATCCCAGTGAACTTAAAGAATTATTTACAGGAACAGATAAAGTTCTGTATTACGATGAAAACTGAAATGAGTCCATTTGCCCTGACTGAAAAGACAATCGGTGAAATGCAGCATAGATTGGAAAAGATATTACAATTTTTATGTAGAATTTATCAGCTTATGAATGTCACTCAACAATCAATCAAGCAGGAGTCCCAAAAGAGGGGAACGGGATTAATTGACAAAAATTCACCAGAAAAGGTTTAAAGCTGTTACCAGATTCTGCCAGTAATGATACTCTTCAGTGCATTTCTCCCTTCTCCAAGCATCCAAATCAAAAAAGTTCATTCCATAAGCCCATGCACAAGCCTTGGGGTTGAATTTCTCCTTTATCAGAGGGTGTGAGAAATTCATGTATTGCGCATACCGATGGAAAGAGCCGAAGCATGTCTCAACTGCCCCATTCACTTTACCATCCATGTCTATCTTCCACAAACCAGTCAAGTCCTTCTGCACGACAATATCATCATCCAAAAACAGAATCCTGTGCAACTTTGGGTACATTTCTGGCAAATAAAACCTGAGATGGTTCAGTATTGAGAGGTACTTAGGGTTCCTAAACTTCATATTCGTGGTATCTTTAGTAGCATTTTCGAGCTTATTCTCAAAGTAAAACTTCTGCAAGTTTGCAGACTCCAGTTGTCTAAGCACTGGCACGTAAGAAGAGTTCAAGAACTTGTAATCCTCAACAGCCTTAACCTCGATATGAGCCCCATTGTATTCCTTCAACTTGAACATGACTTGCATGGCCCCAAGGTTCATCTTGTCAGTAACCACATGAAAAACATGTTTCCATGGCTCCTTTGCGTTCTTCACAGCAGAATTTACCACCACGGATGCAGCAAGCACATTATCCGAGAAAATTGCATAATGGTAAAGGTTCGGATCCTCCAGTTCTGGCTTGGGAGGCTTTCCATCATCTGTATACTTCTCAGGACGCGCAATTCGCTCTTCCATCAACCGCATCGAAAGGCAGTGCAGGCTCTTAGGTATCGATTTAGCAGCAATCAAGCTCGAAAAGGCACCTTGCTTCTTTGCCTTTGTCAATTGCTCGTTCACTGCAAAAATCGTATCCTTCAACTTCTGAATCTTCAATTGATTGTCGAAGGACTCCTTCGATTCAGACACCGCTTGGCGAGTGACCTTGATGCGCTCTTTCACTTCCTTCTCGAATTGGCGAAGAGTAGTTTCGTCGATACTGAGCGAATCCGACGCAAAGAGAGTATGATACGCAGGCTTCTTGACGAGATCGCTGTAGTTCTTGGAGAGGTCGGCGAAAATCCGAACCAGCTTGGAGTACTCGAGCTTAAGCTTGCGCGCGTAGGAGGCGTAGGCCAGCGCCAGAGAGCGGTGATCATCAGCTTGCTTCTGCAGCTGGTCGAGTCGAGGTTTGAGAGGATCCGATTTCATTGCGAGAATGGATCTTCTGACGGATCCGTATCCATGAGTAGCAGAACTAATCCCCTGCACCTCAAAAGAACACGCCACAGTAAAGCTTCGACCAAACTACGCCTAACTCAAAGTCCTATCTACCGAACCACACATGACCGACAAATTGACCATCCAAATCCACCGAAACGGTACCAGAGCGAATCGGATCTAGCGCAACAGCGACTCCAGAACGCGAATCAAGGATCGACAGATTGCGAAGCGGAAAAACCTAGTTCCGCGAAGAAAGGAACGGCGACAATGCAGGAGAGAGAGAGAGGACGTACCAGGCGCTGGAGACGGGAGGCGTCGGCGCGGGAGGTGACGGAGAGAGAGGAGGCGAGGAGGAGGAAGACGGCGGCGGCGACGGCGGAGGCGAGGAGCTTGAAGGGAGAGAAGCCGCAGGATCTCCGGTGGTTCGCCATGCGCGAACACCAGTCAGTCGCTCACTCAGTGTAGAGAGAGAGAGAGAGAGAGAGAGAGTTGAGAGGAAATGACGGACGAGGACGCAGGAAGCGAGCGGCGAAACGCGGGATTAAGCGAGCTGGAGCGAGCAGTGTATCGTGGAACGACGTCTCACGCTTCGCACCCAAAATATAACTAACTGGCCTCCACAATCCAACATATCATTAATTTAACATTTAATCTTTTTTTAACATTTTGCTAACTTATCATTATTATAATTTTGGGCTGTATCCCACACTCAAATCTCCAATTGGCAACATTTATCGTATCTGATATTTCCCCATATGAGCCGGCGACAATTATCGAATCATGTCGCCAGATCCGGTGAGGTCGACCTCGCGTCAGCGTCGAGCGAATCTGGCCAGGCCATCTCGAGCCTCGCTGGAGAGCAGTGACGCCCGAGGCTCCACCTTGCCCAGGCCCGGTCACCGGCCGGCCGTAGAAGGAGGAAAAATAAAATAAAATATTGCTTAAAATTTTTTATTTCTTTAAAAGGGATAAAATGAAAATATAAAATTATTAAAAAGAATGCAAGAAGAAAAATCTAATCGAATTTTTCATACCAAATCGCGAAAAATCTTTTCTAGTTCATTTTCATATTTTAGCCAACTGCCTAAAAAAAATATCACCATTTTTCCAAAAGATATCGTTATTTTTTTTTTTTTAAGAAATGCTGTTTTTCCCCGAAACGAAATGAGCATTAAGGATGGCTCTTTTTCCACGTTCAAAATGATTTCTCTCACAACAATTTTTATGCTCAAGTGCGTGCATATAATGTCGCCCGCCCTACGATGGATCGACGAAATCTTATTCGAAAGAAGCTTTTGATTTTTGATTTTTTTTTTCAATTTAGATAAACTCGGGTAGCTTTTTATTCGAATAATACTTGTTCGTTGGAAATAATTTTTTTTCAGTAAGATTCAAAATAAATAGGGGCAGGCTGATAATACAATTCTAAAGAGGTACGAAGCTTCACTTTGAAAACAAGAATAAGGGTGCGCATGATAACACTTTTGAAAGTGAATTTCTGCTCCAGAATTGCTTATGGAACATAAATCAGTTTGGCAACGTAACTTCTGAAACAGAAATCTGTTTAGTTAAAAAGTGTCACTTCTGAAAAAAAAAAATCACTTATGGAGTGAATTTTCACTTCTAAAGTTTTTTTTTTTCAATTTGAGAAGTTCAAAAAAATAGCTTCTCCGACCATCTTCGGCCCCCGCCCATCGCCTACCTCCATTAGCCGCAGCCCATCGCTGACCTCCATTGTCCACCGCCCATGATCACAGCCAATCGCCGATCATCACCTAGCCCCACCCACCGCCCACCCACCGCAGACCTTCACCGTCTGCCAACCCTAGTAGCCAACCATCGTCGACCTTGGCCGGCCGTCGACCATTGCCGCCACCGACGACCGCCGACTTTCGCTACCCCAATCTCCATAAACCGCTGATCTTCACCGGTCGCGATAGCCGCCGAACGCCGCCCCATGAGCTGCCGAGTCGCCGTCTCCGGCCTCTAGAGTAAAAAAATAAATAATATATTATATATTTTTTTAAAAGTAAATAATATTTTTAAATAATTAAAAAAATTAAAGAAATTTCAAAAATATGTAGAAATTTTTCGGCCACCGATAATAATTTTTCATAAAATATGTTGTGTTAATAATGTTTCAGAAGTAGAAATTTTCAACCGTTATCAAATGAATTTCTTTAACCATAAATAACTTTCTGGAATGGATGTAGGAAAATCAACTTCTGCTTCTGAATAAAAATAGAAAAATCAACTTCTGGCGAAGTTGATTTCTGAAGTAGAAGTGTTACCATGTGCCCCCTAATCTTCTCGATCGACTAAATCAAGAATAAGGTTTGTACGATTTCGTTTTCAATGAATAGATAATGTTATGATATTTAAATATTAAGTTACGCTTTTATCTAGCAAGTTAAGGCTTTTCAATTTTTCATTCTTTCATTTAGCAAAAAATAAAAGATTAAGTTGTAGCATTAATTTTAGGGAAAGTCCCAAATAAGAGTATGAAATACCCTTATTTTTTTCAAATAAGAATCTAAAGTGAACCTTGTTTTAAAGAATGGCCTAAAATGCCCTTATTATTCAAAGAATGCCTTGAAGTGCTTTTATTGTTCAAAGAATGACCTTTTTTTTTGTTCTTTTGTCGAATTTAAAGAATGACTTGATCAAGAATATTTTCGTAATTTATTTTTGTATTTGTTTTTATTTTATCTTTTCATTTTTCTTGTTCTTTTTTTTTTTTATGTTGCGGCCGGCCGATAGGATCTCGCTGAGATCTGGCGACGGTCATGACAGCTTGTCGGGGCGAGGCTCGCAACAGCCTCGAGCGGCCTCGCCCAGCCATCCCTTGATAACGACCACCGGTGAAAAGAAAGGGAAAAGGGCTCGTCAGCATGATCTCGGCGAGATCTGGCGAGGGCACAACTTGTGGGAAGGATCGTGACGGCTCGCCGAGGCGAGGCTGGCAACATTCCCGAGTGGCCTCACCCAGGCCTCTCACCGATGGTCGGCCATCGCTTGAGATCGACCACCGATTAAAAAAAAAGGAAAAGATAAAAATTTTAGAAAATGTAAAACGACGAAAATACTTTTGATCACGCCCTTCTTAAGAATAATTTCAAACTCCATGCCTTTATTTAAGAATATAAGAGCAACCTACCCTTATTGGGAATTTTCCCTATAAAGTTTTAGCTTTAGCCAACACGTTCAGGCTGGCCCTGTTCTAATCTTAGTCGCAGAAACAGTTTGATTTGTTTTTTGCTTAGATGTTCTATCTAATAGATAGCGAATCAAAGCAACAGAAAACAAAGGAAAACCTGCTGCACAAAAGTCACGAATGGCCAACCACATCAGATCTCCAAAGCGAAACGTAGCTAATATTGACGTTAAATTAGACGGCACGGACGAACTCTTGTTACAGAATATGATTTGAATAAATACGGATTTTTTTTCTTTTTCTTCTCGTTTCTTTTGCATTTGTTGTCTAAAACCCAAGAGTCTTCCAAGAACCCCCCCCAAAAAAAAGAGCTTTGATGGAATTTCAGTTGTGGCCTCTCTTGCTGTGCTTGCCCACATGGTGCAACCACCCGATGCCCCGGAAAGCCTTGGAGATCCTGACCAGGTTGGGCCTTCCCATGCCGAGGTTCATCTTCCCCGCCGAGAACTTGAGCGCCTGCAGGCAGCAGAACTGCTCGTCCGCGTCTTCTTCTTCTTCTTCTTCTTCCTCTTCTTCGACTGCGTCTTCCTCTTTCTCGAGCCTCCCTCCTCTCTTGCCGCCCTTCTTCTTCTTCTGCGAGCTGTTCTTCGCTTGCTTGGCGGCAAAATCCTCCTCGTAGGCCTCCCACAGCAGATCCATCCCCTCCCCGCCCTCCTCCGCATTGTGCCTCTCTTCGAAGAGCTTGCACGCCAGGGTCCTCTTCCACTCTTTCTCTCTCCTCATCGACCCGAAGCTCCCCAGGTGCTGGAGGCCCGTCTTCCCATCATGGCTCCTGGAGAGGTGATCTGGTGAATAGTACGATTGCTCTCCCCCGCCGTCTTCGTCGAAGAGCCTGAGACTCTCCCCAAGTCTTCTAGAATTCTGCCTCGTTCTTGGAAAGCACTCACCTCCATGATTGTCCCTTGCTTTTGGGTCGCTTATTTTATTGCTCGCTGCCTTGGATCCGCCTTTGAACAGTGGATCGTCTTCTTTTGGCTCTTCTTCTTCTTCACCAACTTTCTTGGGCGATGAGTCTGGAAGTTTGACTTCTTTCTCTTCCACTTTGAAAACCGCACCTTCACTTTCACATCCTACCTTCTCCTGGAGCAACAGTCCTCCGAGTTTGTCCTCAACTTTGGACCCTGGCTCAGAAATCTCAACTGGGTCCTCCTCGAATTTGGTTGCCGATGCCTCGGAATGCCCCTCGACGACATTATCTCCATAGATCAAGAACTTGTCAACCGGTGCTTCGGAGTCTTCAGACCCACAATCCCCCGGTGGCTTCAACTGATCAGAGACCTCAACTTGGCTTTTCCCGGAGTCCCACGGGGAAGCTTCTTCAAAGAAAATCTTGTACACTTCAAGGTCCTTTGGGAGCTCAGTCCCTACATCTTCATCAGCTGAATTTGATCTCAACTTCTCTAAAACCCTGGAACACACCTTTGAAACAAGTCCCACTCTGGATTCCGGCGTCTCTTCGGGAGACCCGTCAAGTCCCGGAGAGAGAGTGAGGAGCGCAAGCAGGATGAGGAAGGTGGTGATGAGAAGAGGGGAGAGGAAAGCGACAAGCTTGAGAAGGTAAGGTGACAAGAAAACGAAGTAAGAGAACAACACGGGGTGAGACAGGAAGAAAGAGGAGAAGAGGACTAAACAGGACAAGAGGACCCTAGACAAGGGAGCATTTTTCGCCGTGCTCGACATGGAAAACTCAGGACAAATTTTCTGCTCCGGTGAAGGAAAGTGGGAAGAGGAAAATAAAGCTGGAACGGAGGAGATGGTGATGGAGTGAAGAAGAAGGAAATTTGGATTGCTTTACAGAGGAATTGAGTGGTAAAAGTGTGAAGCTTTGGAAGACAGAGTGTGGCGTGATAGAAGGAAGAGACAGGGAGGTTGGGAGGGAGTGAGCCAAGTGAGGGAGTGAATGGAGGAGTAATGAACATCGGCGAAAAAAGGCATCTTTTGAAGCCTTTTCCTTGGGGTGGGCTTGTCTGTCTGTCTATAACCACCAAATGTGCCCCCACCCCCAGATTAATTAGAGAAAGTAATTTTGACAAATGGGCTCTTTTGTAATTATGAATTCCAACACACTGGCCGAGCCGTGGTTAAGCGCTTGATTTAAGTGTGAACGTGTCACGATTAATTACTCCCTTTTTTTTTTTTGTAAAGACAAAGAAAGAATTTCGATTTTCTTGCCTATTTACTACGGCGACGAAGAGTCAAATTATCGCTATATTTCTTCCTTTTTCTACTTCTTCTTCCAAGTCCTTTTTTTTTTTTGTAAAGACGAAGAAAGAAATTCGATTTTCTTGCCTATTTACTACGGCGACGAAGAGTCAAATTATCGCTATATTTCTTCATTTTTCTACTTCTTCTTCCAAGTCCCTTTTTTTTTTGTAAAGACGAAGAAAGAAATTCAATTTTCTTGCCTATTTACTACGGCGACGAAGAGTCAAATTATCGCTATATTTCTTCATTTTTCTACTTCTTCTTCCAAGTCCCTTTTTTTTTTTTTGTAAAGACGAAGAAAGAAATTTGATTTTCTTGCCTATTTACTACGGCGACGAAGAGTCAAATTATCGCTATATTTCTTCATTTTTCTACTTCTTCTTCCAAGTGCGGGATAACTCCAAGGGGTTGCGGGTTTTTTTTCTATCAATTGGGGGCTCTCCCTTCACCACCCTCGTGAGGATGGTCTACTGGGTTCATAACCACTCCTCTTACTACACAAGACGCTTATCTAGCCAACATTTAGATCCCGCTCTACCCAACTTTTTCTGGTTCACCTATGCAAATTTCATGTTCAAATCCAAACATCTCCTACTAGTGATAAGCTTAGAAGCCATGCTCGGGACTTTGTGGATAGAGAGTCTCGCCCGATACGCGTGAATGGGGAGGGCGATTTGCATGCAATTCATGGAGATTAGCCGAATGGAAAGATTGATTATCAAAACCAGTGTTCCAAAGCAAAACTTCTGCAGCCTAGTTCGCAGGTATAACAGTTGCAGCATTGATGAATGCTTAATTGCTTCGCACATGTGGTGGGTTTCGATGCCAAAACTTATTGGACGACTTGGATAATTGAAAGGCATATAACTAACAAGGTCACAACAGTGGGTACCGAACTCTCCCCTAATCATTGCAATGCCTTTGCCATAATTACAACAAGGCAAATATCGAGTTCTCGCTCAAATCTCAGTTTGGGTCCTTTCTCAAGTATATTCCCCTCCAATGTCCAGAACATCCAGTCGCCTTTTTCGTCCAGTCCATGCCTAAGGACTTAAATGTAATCCCAAGTGAAGTTATCTATCCGCCTCTCCATGTGGGTTCGCCATCGGCCCGGTAAATTCAGGGAAATGTGCGGACAATCCTCGATGTCCAAGGTTACAACCGAGTGGTCGCTCAAACCGCTGCAATACAAAGATAACCGATAACATTCTTTCAAGGTGATTCCGCCCGCATCATGGGAAATGTGCGCTCCCTTGAGGTTGTGATCTTAAGAAGGATCTTGCAGATGCAGGATCAATGCCATCTAATTCACCATCAAACCAGGTAAAGAAGACGAAACTTACCATCAACTTAAGAGGATCCAATCTAACCGCCAACCTGTTTCGAGCACATAATCTCATCCAACTCATCATACCCCCACGAAACCATCATGCTCGTTTCGTAACGACTCTTCTGGAGCGAAAGCGCGAGAGATCCTAATTGCTTCACCACCTCGGTCGGTCCTTACAGTCAGTCCGCATCATTGTCTCTGTAGTTGATTGAACTACTAGAATGGCCCAAAAAACTAACTCCAGCACATTGTAAATTCTTTTCATCTTGCCTTTGCCAAATAGTAATTTGGAGTAATTATTAGCAAACTTAATACGAAGAAGCAACGAAAGAAGCAGGAGACGGGGGCCAAGTGAAGGATTCTAGGCAGAGAAATGGAGTAATGAAATTAATCAATCCCCACATGGGAAAGCACTCATGGCCACTCAAGTACCGTTGATGCATGCAACCCTTTGGACCCATCTTTTTGACCTCTCCAAAGTATTGTCTGTCGGGACGCGCCCACTCCCCTTTGTATCTTCCCACCTTTTCTTAAATCTGTGATCATCGTCATTGATGGGAGGTTGGTCTGTCCCTTTTCCTTGATACCCATCTGACCTATGCTCGTCGCACGCATTCCGCTTCATCAGAAGACTCAGAACTAAGAATATGTCAACAGGACAGAGCCCGACGCATTCTTGTTTTCACTGAGAAACACATCACAAACCATGCATTCGCAAGCCAGCCTTCTTCCAAAATGCTTCCCCCTTGTCGTGAGGCAACAAGAGCACCTAATAACAATGCGAGGATAATTAAGAAGCTGAATCGGAACAGCAACTCGACCGTGAATGACTTTCCTATAATAACTCCTCGCGAATACCAGACGGCGCCTTAGCTCTCCACCGGTCACCCAGCCGCGGTAGAAATAACGCACAGCTAGTCAGCAATCATAAAGGCATTCCGATATTTCTCAGCAAGAAAAACAAAGCCCAGATCATTTGGATACTGATATCAAAGCAAAAACAATTGGCTTTAATTAACCTGCCCTCAAGACCAAAATCACACGGATCAGCAGAAATTTGATATTGAAATTAGTCCTGAATCCAAAATGTAAACCGCTCAAACATCGCGGTAGACAGATACACTTCCAAAATGAAACATTCTGTCATGCCCGCATCGACTCCAAAGGAAGATGCCAACAAGTGAATTCTACTCCGTCATGACAGGTTTATTTTCGTTGGCCTTGGGTCTCTGCTCCTTGGGCCTCTGCTCTTCCATCTTCCTGTAATTCAACCCAGGAAACAACACAGAAATGTCAGAAATGCAGAGCTACAAAGGTGACACCAGCCAATAGATCCTATGCATCCCAATCGCTATACACCTTCGACAGCCAGAACACCTCGCAAAGGATGAAAATAAATAGCCGAATGGAAAGAAGCCAGACACAGCTTAAAGCGCCCCTTGGGAAAGTTAGCTTCCCTTAATTTGTCGAGCCTAAACGGCCATCATGTGTGGCCATCACGTTTTGCCATTACATCCATAAATATGGCTTCAGTCAATCATCTAATTTTCAATGTAACTTTTTTTTTTTTGGTAAGTAATTTTTTTTCAATTTTCAATGTAACTTTGACGTTACTACAGCTCACCAAGTAGAAAACAAGAACCAGCACGGAGACAACTGTTTAAAATCTAATACAGGGGACGCATGCGAAGATCCTTGTCAATGAAAGATGTGTTTAACTCTGCCTTTGAACAGAAGTAGCACAGAATATAATGTTCCCACCAAGATAACTTGACAAAGAGCCGAAGTACATATGCACAGAATGGCATTAAATAATCTCACTAATATTAAAGGGCGGTGACAATGACAATGATGATGAGGCGGCCTAAAAGATACTAACATGCCAACTATAGCAAGCCCTCGAAAATCAATAAGAAGGCCGGGGAGACTGAAAGAACAGAAGCCATATATTGGAATTACACAAACTCCAGAGTTTCGCTCAGTAAGAATTAAGTAAAAGACACCGCTTGAAACTAGAAAAACCAGATAAAAACATTGATAATGGAATGAATAGTTACAACTTGATTTGGAAAAAGAGATTGAGAGAAATAGGGCAAGATAAAAGATTAGGGCGTGCAATAAAGCAAGCAGAGCCATTTTATCAAATGAAGCTTGAGCGATCATGGAAACAAAACTGTCAAGCCCCCATCTTCACCTTAAAACTCATACAAAAAAATCACATCGAAATCCTATCTGTAGGGTACGTTTGTATCTCGAAAAATGAATGATTTTGAAAACATTTTCATGAAAATGATCACTCATATCACTAACAAAAACGAATGAACGAAAAATACTTTCTATCATTCAAAAAAGTATTTAGAGATAAATTAGGGTCAATAATAAGAATAGTTTTCATTGGCTAATTATATGAAGCGGTATAAGTGATTATCTATATTTTTCAAGTCATTCATCTTACAGAGCCTGTAGAATCATTGCCAAATTTGTATTCACATGATTCTGAAGTCTTCAAGCTCCACGACCAAATTGGACTACCAAACTTACGCTTGAATTATGCAATATACACATGCCGCCCACATGATTAAAACAAAAGACGTTAACCCTCGGCTTTGAAGACGACCGGGGGATGGCCCGTATACGCCACCACTAAGTACTTCAACGATTCGCACATGTTATTGGCCAAAATAGAATCTAATAGGTAAGAGACAATGCGGAAATCACGCCAACGGGCACAAATTCCACGACCTCCTTCTCCACGGGATACATCAACAATTATTCTGATAAGACTGCGTCTAAGTGCTATTCATAGTACCAGCCCACTTGATGATAAACTCGTAATCAACGAAAGCCGAACGGCCATCACAAACTCTCAGACACGCAAATAACCACACACATAGTAAGAAAGGGACCTCTTGTCGGAGGCGCCACCCTTCTGACTGAGGAAAGATCGGAAGAGAGGGGAGTTGACGTCGTAGATCATCGTCTCCAATACGCCGGAAAACCTGCGACAGCAACAGCAACAGCAACAGCAACGACGCGGATGTCCTCGAGCTTCGAAGCAAACCCTAATCTCTCTCGCTCGCGATTCCTGTGCGCAATTTCTCTCCTCCAGCCAAACAGGGCTTTATATGCGGACGGCGTCGGTTGGAGACATTTGGGTCCTCTGCTCTTATGTCGGTCGGCGTTTCTGAAATCGAAGCCCCGAAAGGACGTGATGGTGCTGGGCTTTCTAGTAGGCCCATTAAGACGATCATTTCGAGGACAGTCCAGGGACCATACTGTAATTTTGCCAAAAAGAAGCACTCCCTCCGGTAAAATGGTATAAATTGGAGGGCTAATTCTCCCGCGAAAGTGACGGGCCAGCCTTACATGCCGCGCGGCAATAGCTCTTAGATTCCTCCAATCGCACAAAATGACAATCTCCGGATCCATCGCTTTCGAGGAATCGAAGAAGTCACTCGAACCCAATAACATAATTTACTTCCCTTTGCCTTGAGGTCGGAATAATTTGTCTTTCTATTCCACAGAAATCATACGTTAGTTTTCGATAAATTGGGCAAATTTAGCCTTATCTAGTGATAATAAACCGTGAACCGACCAATACTGACCCTGCCGCCACCTTATCATTGATTAGGAAAAAAAAATCTCATGCCACATCGTTTTTCAAGAACTTATATGTCCTTATTTACTTATTCGAGTCGCTTCAGTAATTCTTGTAATTCTAACAAAGAATACTCAACAAATAACCCATTCGTCACATCTGCCTAATAGGGAAGTGTAGCCAAATTGCACTTCCTAGTTCCATAATGAGTGTTTGAGCAAAGGGCATTCTAAGCAAACTGATGATTTTTTTTTTTGTGGCTAAAACAAAGCAATTTTGTGAAGTGGAAAATTACTCAAAACTCACATTTCCAAAGTGAACTAAAAGCGAAGAATCTTATTCGCCCCCTTTGTTATACCGGCAAATGCTCTTAATTTGTTAAAAGCACGAGAAAATGCGACCCGGTATTAGGCTCACGAGCCATTCGAGGCAAGCATTTTTGTGTTCGAGCTCCGCTTGATTGACTGCTCGAAATCGAATTCGAGGGCAGGACTACCGAGCCGCATTGGTACAATATACGAGTTGATTATTCACTCAATGACATACAATGAGCAAAAGAATCGATAGGAAAGCGGGAAGAGTCGAAAATTCGACAAATCAATACGAGGAAGAAAAAAAAAAAACAAACAACTGTACTTGTATTCCTGTTGACCCGTGTACCGTGGTGTTGGATTAGATGGGCTCTGGTGGGCCAAAGTAGATTAGATGGGCTCTGAGCCCGAGAGGGCCCCACCGTCAATTCGAAAAAATCTGTTCTCTCATTGCCAAAAAAACCTGCAAGCCGCGACACGTGGACCTATGACGTGTCCGATCTCTATTGCTCGAGTGAGGAATCTGGGACGCGACGCCGACGCGAAGTCAACAATCATGCGGCTCCTTTCGGCTCTGCTGTTTGTGAACTCGACGACATCAGGGCTGCCCAATTCGCTTCGTGTGAACGACGCCAGTTCGTTTATTGGCACGTACCGTCTGAGTTGAATTTTTTTTTTTATATATATATTATTTTTACCATTTTCATGGGTTTCTCCAGTTGGCCAGAAGCTTTTTTTTTTTTTTTGTTAACTTAAACACCTGGATAAACCGAGCAACTGAAATCAGGTTGTGTACTTAACCCAGATTGAGCCAGAAGATAATCGGTGAAATTATCCTTATTTTCCTCTAACTTTTGAGCATTGAAAACGACTTCACGAGTTAATGTCTGTTTATAGATATGGTCCTTTTAAGCACATCATTTTTCTTCTTCTCCTTCTTCTCTTCTAAAGGCAGCAGCCCAAGGCATGAAAGTAGAGGCTCGGTAGCCCATGAAACACCTCGGGCGTTTGAATTTTTCCAGCACTCGAGAGCCCAAGTACGTCACTCTCTCGATTGTATGTTTCATCGTTATTCATCGTGATAGGAACGGAATCGTGGCAGACTCCATTAAGTATTTAGATTACTCCCTTTCTTTTCTCGGTCTAAGTAAATTATCGCGTCACGAGGCCCATCACCTGATTTCGAGCCATTTCGACTGAACGAGAGTCGTTCCTCCAGTCGAACTTGAACATCGACTCTCAGGTCGCGCGTGGGAGGAAAAACGTTTTCGGTGTTAATTTTGGAGAGGAATTAGGGATTGATTATTGCTATTATTATCGTCATTAAGTTTGATTAGGGAGATTGGGGGGAATGTATGTGTGTGTGTGTATGTATGTATAAAAATAAATGATTGGAGTTATTAGGGTTTGGGGTTGGCGGGACATAACATTGCGACATTATCTACAAGGGGCGCTCATATGACAGGCCGCCCATCCAATCACCGCTCGTCGGTGCCCTTCGCTCGCCACCAACTAACTCACGCTTTATTTAATAATTCCCCTCTTCCAACTTTGCCCCTCCTCCAGCCCCAGAATTCCTCTCGTGCCGTCGCTCGTCCCCACATCTGTACGGTCCTTCCCACACTCGTGCCAAGTTAATTGTGACGTGATGTGGGCCGACGAAATTACATAACTAGTGACGCCTACTCTTTTCTTTTCTTTTTTAGGGACGGCTACTTTGAAACGGCTACATAAGTATCTATGAGGTTAATAGATTATTACGATTAATTAAATTAATTAACCAAGCTCAAGTTCCCCTAATCCGCCCACACGTCTTGCTTTTATTGTTACATCGGGGAGGCAATAGCGAGAATAGGATAATCGCCGTCTGAGGTAGGCATAGAAGTGGCCATTGTATCCTTGAAGCGACCTCAAACTCATCTGTAACTGTATGAATCTATTCAAAGGTCAGGCTAGGCCATTTCATTTGTTCTCAGGCCGTTACCGGGGGTCTTGGTAAGTTTCATAACATCCGTGATAGACGTGGGAGAGATAGGCGAACTTATAAGAATGATTATGTTGACATTCTCCATAGAGATTTTGTGCCCATGGTGAGGGTCGTAGTTCCTTTCATGGGCTACGTTACCGTTTCGATGTTCCTATATTGACTTGATTTATGTATTTTTTTTAAGTCTTTTCCTGTCTATATAGGTTCATTTGTCTGATTGCACCACGCAAATGAACCTTCGCAAAAAAAAAAAGGAGAGAAAATGAAGTTTCGAAAAATAATAAAATAGGCGCAAGAAAAACTTATCATGTAAGTGAAATCGAGCCATGAATTTTTTTTTTTTCAAAACATATAATCAAGTCATTCTCCCTTTTAATTTGAGTAATGGAAAATGTTAAAATGACATTTTGTTGTCATTAGAAAGAAAAAGGTTACGGGGCACGGGAGCTGCGTTGGGAATAACATAAGGAAATACCCAGGTAGGTTAGAGAAAATCATAAATAAAGCTACATCAGCATTTTCCCTTCACTAAATTGACCAAGTTACGCAATAAGTTTCAGTACTTTAGGTGATGCACTTATCCCAAATATAATTAACCAATGTTTGATAATTATTTTTTCCGTGGCACCGAAATACTCGAAGATATCGCTCCGATACAACAGGGCATCGGAGAAGCGTCGATCCACCCGGTTGATGGGCGGGACCCGCTAGATCGCTCCAAGTTCGACTTACCGCGACTTAAATTACCACACACACAAAACCGAATCCAACATATAGTTGTTCGGCCAAGTTCTCTTGAGTCGAGGGTCGTCAATGCTCTTAACCACATATAACAAATTTCGCTTTCTTGGATTGGATCGATGGTGGGATTTCGATTCCAAAGGTTATCTGAAAAGATAAAGCAATGGCTCTCAGATTCATTGTAATCAGTCAATACCACCGGAGGAAATTATTATTCTGGCCTTATCAGGGAGAAGCTGATGTTATTTGACTTCAATCTGTCCAATCTCATCTAGAAGCCGACGACGGGTTTAAACCAAAAGGCACTCAAGCAGATGGATGCACACCATCTTCAAACAACGGAAAAAACAAAAAAACAAAACAAAACAAAACAAAATAAAAGCAAATTTACTCAATGGGTCCTGAAAAGCACGGATGGTGCGGGAAGGGTTTGAATTTTAGATTTGTACAGATATCTCCAAATCCGAATTCTTGATCTCGTAAAAATGTTTTACCAACACGGTCTTACTTCTGTAATTAAAATATCCAAGTTAATAGGCATGCGGCCCTGCTGGTAAATGGATTAGATAGTGGAGAAACCGGTAACAGTGTCATGAGTGCGGGGATTCGATTCCCGCGCTCTACAGAGAAACAGAGCAAAAATCAAATATGACATACGTTTAGTCAGGTAACCCAAACTAATTATGAAGCACGACACTTGTTTTGCTAATTTGTTTATGTCTTCTATTAGAAGTTCATTTAAATAAGCACACTCTCTCACTCTACCTTAACATAAGGATGGAGTAAGAATTATCGCGATAGAGCACGAATTTAGAGCGCGTGTCGAGAAAAATCGGCTATCATTAATGTATATACCAAAAAAAAAAGATTAATACCACGAAAAACCCCAAACTGGTACACTTGTGACAATTTTACCCTAAATTATTTTTTTGACCATAAAAAACCCCAAACTGGTACACTTGTGACAAATATACCCCAAACTATTTTTTTAACCACAAAAAACCCTAAACTGGTATAACTGTAATAAATTTACCCCAAACTACTTTTTTTACCATGAAAAATCCCAAATTGGTACACATATGACAAATTTACCCTTTGTTAATTTTCATTAAATTGAGTTAATACCACGAAAAATTTCAAATTGATACACATATAGCAAACATAGGGTAACGTGCACACCCGACAATAGCCACGTGTAATCCAACTTTGTAATTTGACTGTAAAATTTAACGAAAACTAACTGAGGGTAAATTTGTTACAGCTATACCAGTTTGGGGTAAATTTGCCACAGATGTACCAGTTTGAGGTTTTTCATGATCAAAAAAATAATTTGGGGTAAAATTGTCACAGATGTACCAATTTGGGATTTTTGGTGGTATTAACCCAAAAAAAAAATTGTCTCGAATTTGATTCATACTTTGATATCTTCGTTGGCTTGAGCCTCGTCTCGATATTTTTTTAGCTACACTGTTGTTCGATTAGCTGCTTGTCTCCCCATTCATTGTTAAAATCTTGTGTGCTTCTTGCGTACTTTTGCTTTTGACGAAGGAACGTGTATCGTTATAGATTATACTTTAAGCTTGCCATAAGATGTCGTGGTCAATTCCATTTTATTCTTTTCTTGTAAGAAAAGATTAAAAAGAATGCCACACTCGTGGGGTTAATTGGTGCAGCAACACCATTATACAAATCGAAGGGGAAGTATGCATTATTGGCTCTCTCTTCTTCTTCTTTTCTTATCGGGAACGACCGAATCTTTAGAAATCTTTTCACTCTCGAAATACATCGAGGTGCCAAACGACTCCGTCGATAAGAGCTCCGGGGAGTCATCAGCCTGCTCTCCCAGCGTATGACAGTGGGGATGAAGTAAATGAATGATTAAAACAAAAAGAACGAAGAAAATATATGCATATAGTGTAAACACAATCAAAGAAATAGTAATTTAGGAAAATTTACTTTCAGCAACTACAAGAGATGAATAATTCTCATATTATAGCCACGTGTGTCGACGTTCTTTTTTCAAATAATGTTACTCCATCAGTGATATCTCATTTTTAATGATCTCTTAAGAAAGCACAACCTGTCGCTTGCGAAATCGCATCGATGGAGCTGAAAGAACGAGTTATTTTCATTGAATATTTAAAAATTATTCATCGTTTTTTTTTTCTTTTTATCGAAACGCGTATCATCATAAACATATCCAAAGTGTATGGTTAGTGATTATGTAAGTACGTAGGATCCACTGAACTCTTAGAAGAAGGCTCGATGTTGACAGTAATACACTTCGCTCATTTATCGTCACTGTGTCAAGTGGAGGTCAACGTGTCAAATTCCATCTTTTTCAATGAGGTGGAGTAACAATGAAGGAGGAGCAGCCGGTGAAGAAGTGATCGGACAACCAGGCGGCGTTGAAGGTGTCGGTGGATTTGGTGGCGGAGCTACAATCGAGGTGAAAGGAGACGTTGCATGCGTGAATGAGAAGAAGAAGAAGAAGAAGAAGAAGAAGAGGAGGAGGAGGAGGAAGAGGAGGAGGAGGAGGAGAAGATAAAAAGACATAATCTGAAACATCGATCTCATTTGGATATGTGACGATGAATGAGTGAACTGTCTTACCGTTTCCATGAAAATACAAACC
Source organism: Rhodomyrtus psidioides (assembly GCA_021437785.1). NCBI lineage: Eukaryota > Viridiplantae > Streptophyta > Magnoliopsida > Myrtales > Myrtaceae > Rhodomyrtus > Rhodomyrtus psidioides. Next base: position 764,307 of record JAILYB010000015.1, on the reverse strand, counting down.
TATCTAATATTTTCTAGGAAAATTGAGCCAATTCCGATCCAAGCAAGTGATGTCTCGTTTCTCGAGATTGCCACCTTGGCAGAAAAAAAACAACGAAAATACGAAAAGAAAACATAAAAAATGAAAGCAAAAGAGGGGAAAAAATTGTAACCACCAGGGGTATTTTCGTAATTCGGTAGATTATGAAAGATCCCACACACTCTCCAATTGGGGAGTCAATTGGCCAACCCCATCAAAAGGGCAAAACAGTAAAACGAAAAGGAGAAAACTCCACCCTCTCTCGCTAGACTCCACACAAAGCAGCAAATTAGCAATACGTCCCCTTTCTCTTCTCTTATTCAAAACCCCCCTTCTCTCTCTCTCTGTCTCTCTCTCGCTTCAGCCATTATACCACCACCACCACCACCACCACCACCTTCCTCTTCCCAAAGAAGAACACACTCCCTCCTGTAAAATGATACCAGCTATAATGGGAAAGGTGGAGAGAGAGGGAGGAGGATAAATAACGACAAAAAGGTGGTAGATGCATGAGGAACGACATCTCTGTCCCTCTCTCTCTCTCTCTCTACCTCGTTCTCTCACTAGCCGTCCCCTCCTTCTTCAATCTCTTCTTCCTTCGCCAACTCGTCCCAGATTCCCCGACCAACCCCTTTCGATTGCCCGCGGTCTCTCTTCGGGTCCTTGAGTCAAGTCGCCACCTTTAACTTTCTCTCGGGTACGTACGCATTGACTTGGTCTCTCTCTCTCTCTCTCGCGCGCGCGCGCGCGCTCGCCCTGATGGGAGTTTCTGGGGAAGTCTGAGAATCGGTTGGGTCGGGTCGAGTCGAGTTGGTTGGTTGGTCTCGTTGGGTGGCTCTTGATTTTTGTTGGGTCTTCCTGGTGGGTTCGGATGAGCTTTGTATTTGGGACTGTATTTTCGTACACGGGGGTTCGGTTGACTAGTCCATGAAAGTTGGTAGGTTGGTGGGTTGACTTAACTTTTGTGGACGGAGGGGGAGAGAGAGAGTGAATAAGGATTCTCCTTCAAGAGAGGTGGTGGTCTCTGCGATGCCTGCTGTCGTGTCTTAGTTTGCGATTTTTGGTTCCCATGCTTCCGCATGAGTATGTAAGATTGTTCTGTTCTCTGACGAATTCAGAAATAGGAATTACCTGTTCAGCTGGCGGCTGACTCTGTCACCTTATCCACAGTGCTTCGCGTGTCTTTCTTTTTCTTCAGAGAGTTCTGTGCTCGTATGAGTTGATTTCATCGATTCAAGGATGGTTTTGGGTCTTACACGTTCTCTGTTCATCTCAATTGTGCGGGAGGCCTCGTTTGTGTGGCCTGGAATCTGGCATTGCATTATTTCTATTATCATCATTTGCCTAAATGATATGCTTGCTAATTCGCATATGAATATGGGTCTTGCCAGAAATTACATAGGAAACTGCGGTTGGTTTTGTTTTTTGGATGGATATGTGAGAGCGAGAGAGCGTAGAGAACTGTGATATTCTCAGCTGCTTAATTTGGTGTAGTGACAGTGATAGCCATGGCATGGTATTGATAATCTTACCCAGCTTTGGTTAGCTTAGCCCATTAAGATAATTGTAGCTGGTGGGCGCCAAAACTGGTATCGTATGATAGCTGGCAGCGTTGATGGGGTTGTCCTAATTCTCCTCAAAATTTAATTTTTGCTGGAGATTCTTTCATTAATTGCATTACTTGTGACTACTCTAGATAATGAAGATGCTCTAGCATAAAAATTTGACTCATGAGAGACAGCTCAGTACATTCTCTTCTTCAGATGCTTCCTTCTACGATTGATTTAGGTCGTTTGTGCTTGGAAGATGGCTTGAGTCGAGCCACATTACTCCAGGTTGCAGCTCATTCAGTCCTTACCAGTGATAAATTTCCGAACCAGGAACTTCTGCAGATCATCTGTCTCGATTGTCCTGTTCTTGTTAAACGTGTTTGGCAGAGGACACATTCTGTGTACTCATATGCGTTTGATGTGTCATACGGTGTTTTTGAATCTGAGATTTGTCGGTTGAGTACTTGTTCACATGGCGCTTGACTTGTTTGTCGCTCAATGATGGTAATTGCTAGAAACCTGCAGAGTTGAAAATCTTTTCATTCTTTTCATTCTTTCTCACAGAATATCTTCTCCATTTGTTTTATGCAGCACTGTGATGCATATCCAGATTGAAGAACCAGACCATTGTGCACAGAGAGGAGATTCGGAACAACCATGGTGAGCTTAAGAAGGCGCAAGCTTTTAGGACTTTGCTCAGGTAAACTTTACTCGACCTCACTGTGTCTTTTACTGCAGTAGTACCATAGTGTAGGCTAAGACCTTGTTGTAAATTAGTATTCATATAAGTAAATCACTTTACTATGACAATTCTGTAATCCCGTACTCTGGGCCATGCTTTTTGGTTGTATGGTTTTTTTCTTTTTCTTTTTTAAAGAAGGTTGAAATGTTACTTAGCTTCTTGGTTTTATGAAAGCCCTTTCATTCTATAATTTGGTATTATTGAATATGATTGATTTTGTCAGGCAAAGGTTCTTTCTTGGCTCCACTTCCCAAGTCATCCGACGGACATGCAAATGTTACTCCTAACCAAACAAAACAAATGACGGTGCATCCCTTACCTCTGGATGATGTCAAACCGCCAGAAGAAGTAAGAAGGCAGTCTCCATTTGTCCTTTCCTGAGATCAGCTTTTTTCTAACAGCTATTATTGCGCTGGATTTCTGTTTCAAATTTGGCCATTTCCAGAAAAGGAAACTCATTGGATACTTACTATGACGTTATGTTCTCCAATAAAGTTTTCGACAATCATAGCTTCAGATATCACTGCTATCGCAGGATTATATAGCGAGAAACTAGCAAAGAAAAGGTTTATTTTCTAGAGAGAAATTGTGATTCTATGGAGGAGCTGTCTTTAGGACGTTTATGAAGAGATGTGCATTGGAAGAATTGTCTCAATGTGTTACTGCATTACCAGTTTAAAATTTGATTTCAGTTTATTTTCTAAACAGAAATTGTGATTTCTGTTTCAAATTTGGCCATTACCAGAAAAGGAAACTCATTGGATACTTACTATGACGTTATGTTCTCCAATAAAGTTTTCGACAATCCTAGCTCCGGATATCACTGCTATCGCAGGATTATATAGCAAGAAACTAGCAAAGAAAAGGTTTATTTTCTAGAGAGAAATTGTGGTTCTATGGAGGAGCTGTCTTTAGGGCGTTTATGAAGAGATGTCCATTGGAAGAATTGTCTCAATGTGTTACTGCATTACCAGTTTAGAAAACTGTCAATATAGGCTTTTCCTTGCATTGCTGGTTGTTCATGTTGGGAAGTTCAATCATATTGCAACTGGAAAGGAATCAGGATCTTACTTCTTATGTGTCATAAAATCTGGCCAGGACTTCCTTATTAGCATAAGTATTCGGCTTCATGAGTTTTCCTGATGCATTGTAGTCTCAGAGAAGGTTTCATGTTGTGATTTCCCAAATTGGCTGAGTACTTGGGACTTGCGAGTCTGAGATGGCGGTGCGCTAAATGGGAACATTGATTGCTATTGTAAACATTTTTTCTGTTTCATGCAAATCTGGAAGATGGATGGGGTCTTAGTTTGTAATAAATAACTCCCATCTCTTTGTTTTGTAAAAGGTTTGACTTATCCTGTTTGTCAGATAAAAGTCTGATGTCATCTGAATGTTTATATTCCTCAAGTTCCAAAAACAACCTTCACACATGACATCCAAGCTATATCTCTAATTGATTCACATGCAAAGCATGTGCATTTTGCTAATGCTACTGTCAGATTAGTAGAATCCTTGTGATCTTTGAAGGATATTTTTTTCCCTAAGCAACCTGGTTCTTACACCTTCTTTATGTCATTGTCCAGAAGATACTCGCAAAACTAGGATCCGGGTCTTCCAATATTTCTTGTTCTAGTTCATCAAAAGAGCCACATAATCAAGACTTTCCAGGTTTGTTGCTCCGCCAGATTTTTCCCATATGATGCATTCGAATTGTTATATCCTAAATTATCCAGATGGTTTGCTGGTTTTCAGTATACAGCAATTTTCCCTTTGTCCCTCCTTATGGAAAAAAAAAAAAAATGAATCCTCAGGTTTTGTGTCTAGCTACTTGATCTCAAAAGGGTTTGTGCTTTGATGAAGATTATTATCCTGTACTATTGTGGGGGAATCTTTTTGATTCAATCAAATGATAGTGCACATGCATTTCAAGGATTTACCTCTTGCATTGTGACATTCTATAAAAGTACATATCATGCAATGAAAAGCTTTTATCAAATGGCTTTTACCTAAATAGGAACTTCCATGCATTGAGTACCTGTCCATGGTTCCGATTGGGATCCATTGATTCTGGTTTGATGGTTGTAGTTACTACAGTGACGATCTTAACCCGCTTCTGCTAAAATGAGGATACATAAGTTAGAAATTCTCCCTGTTAAAATAAACAGGAGACCTTAAAAGAGATGGCAATAGAGAAATTCTTCCTATTTCGAACACCATTTCCATCAATATCTGATAGAGATCTCACAATAGGAGCCAAAAGTTTTTTAAATTCTATGCTTATATGTATTGGAACTACATGTACTATTACACACACAACAAACTACACTACAAAAAAGTTACAGTAATTAGAAGACAGAAATCACTGTGAGTTGAGTACAAGATTCAACACTCTGCTTGGTTTAGAGATGATACGATCCTGAAATCGGATTTGTTACTTGTGTCTTTCTTTGGTATAAAAAATGGTGATAAGCGGAGAAGGAGGTGGTATGTTGTACTCCCTCTTTTGAGTGACAGTGGTGTGGCTGAATTACTAGGTTTTATCAAAGTCACTTCATTTTAGCAAAGTGTTTTCGCTTCCTTTTTGTATTTTCTGAAACTCCTAAAAGTGGTTCCGAACATTGAGCTGGCTTGCCATTCATATTAAGTATTTAGAAAAGTCTTATTAACCTAATTAATCACATGAACTGAGCCTTTTCAGGATCCGTTGATTGACTCATAGATCCATTATTATTTCCTTTTTTTCTTCTTCAGCGCCTTTGTTATATCCCTATACGCAGTGTCCTAACCATTGTCCCATTTAATGTCCAGCGTAACATTCTCTGCTGACCATATAACTATCTTCAGTAGCTAAAGTAACTCATTACCTATGAAAGCTAAGTGCTAGTGACGGTAAATGGGGTCTCTGGGAGTACATGTCTCTGAATTGTAAGGTGTATGCTTGTACAGAAAGCTGTCGATCTGTCTTTAACACTTCATGAACCTAGCCTAATCCTGTGGACATATTACGAATTCATATCATGAAGACTCTTGATTTATTTGGTTATCTTTTCAAGGAACAGATCTCTTGGTAAGAGTAACTTCTTGATTGAGGATTGGTTGTTAGTTGAAGCACAGCAATTTGAATCGTGTATGGATTTTATTATTACGTGAAATATCAGCACACGAATAGTGCATGCAACGGTGGCAGAGGTTTCTGTTGGAGCTTTCTGGTCCATGAACCTAATTCAGAAGTCTGAAGCATCAGTTGCTCATTTTCAGGACAAGCAATCAAAAGGAGAAAGCGGCACAGGAGAAAACATCATCACAACCAAGAACCTTGTCTTATGAGAGGTGTGTATTTTAAGAATATGAAATGGCAGGCTGCAATAAAGGTTGACAAGAAACAGATTCACTTGGGCACTGTTGGTTCCCAAGTAGATGCTGCTCATCTGTATGACAGGTATGAATGGATATTGTCGTCAAAAGCCCTCGTCTTTACCCGTTGACCATGCTGCATCCTGTGTTTTCATGATCTTCTGTTCATGCTTTTCGGCATAGTTCGTTTTACATATCGAACTTTGTGGTTGTATTTTACTCCAAAAAAGAATGCAGTAAGGTAATTAGAAAGTCTTAACCTTGCTAAGCTGCATGCTGCAGGGCTGCTTTCATGTGTGGCAGAGAACCGAACTTCGAGCTGTCAGAGGAGGAGAAACAAGAGCTCAGGAAACTGAACTGGGACGAGTTCCTGGCAATGACGCGCCATGCAATTACCAATAAGAGTAATATATTTTCCATGCATCTAATCTGAAGATACATTGCCACTCTATTCTGCCGAATTCTTCGCTCTAACATCTCCGAGGTTTTTTCAGAACACAAGAGAAGGGTCGGGGCAGGGTCAGAGAAAAAATCCGAGCCCGACCCCGAGGATGGCGACTGGGATGGCGAAGAAGAAGCCAATAGCTTGTCGGGTTCAGAAGAGTTGGAGCCAGACACTTCAGTCTCTTGAAAGTTCGATCCAAAACGAGGCTGAACGATCAATTTTAATGGGTCTGGCTCAAGCCGGTCGGCATTGGACTTTTTTCTTCTCCTTTTATTTTTATTTTTTATTTATCGGTCCTTAAAGGCCCCTATTAGGGCATTAATATCTTAGATTCTGATTACTCCTAGCAGGCAAATTCTTATTGCTTGAAGAGAAATAATTTGTAATTGTCGGACATGTCGCCGCTGCCGATCAACTTATAAATATATAATTGCAGCGAGGACTCGGAAAATGTTAATGTCGCCTTTCCTGAAGAAATAGTTTGGTATTCTGCAGTTTAATTTCTTCTCGTAGTCAGAGTTTCTGTGAAATTTGTGTGCATCCAGGGCAAGAAGGTTATGATTTATATAGAAGTGCATTGGCTTTCGGCAATGGCTGATGCATGAGTTCGCCTGGGATTTTGGGGACAACGATGTCGCACGACAGTTTCTATTGCTTAAGATAAAATCTAAGTATGTTGAAGATTACCAGAAATTCCTCAAGAAGGGGATTTTATGAGAACCTCACATCTCCACTCCGTCGACTTTTCCGGTAAAAACAAAAAATAAGCAATGAAATCTTTATTAGGTTTTATTCATTTTGCGAAAAATGTGATGTTTTTGAAAAAAATATTTTTTTAGAAAGTCATTTTTTTAAAAAAAAAGCAATAATATTTTTTTGGAGTTTGGTTGGAACCTAAAAATGAATTGCGAAAATACTTTTGGCCGTTTGGTACACAAAATCGCATTCGATTTTCTTCCATGCGCTCCTTTTAATATATATATATTTTCTTTTTCTAAAAAAAATTGAATTTTTTAATTATTTTTCTTTTTTCTTATTCTTCGGCTGATTGCCAGCCACAAGCGAGCTCGAGCCTTGCCAGAAGTCGGCGAGCATAGCCAGAACCAGAATCGGGCGAGGCTTCACCTCACCAGATCAGATGCTCGAGCGAGGCCGATCGTCAGCTCTCGCCGTGACCGGCTACCGACCACCAAATAATAAGGACAAAAAAGAGAAAAAAAAATAAAAAAAGAAAGAAAGAAATGTCAGAGTTCGATAGCACGAGTGAAGCAACAAGTGTCAGTTTTTTATTCATTTAGGTCCTTTTTAACGAGTGTTTAATCCTAAGGATCCACGCTACTATGGGCTCTAGTAGAGACAATACGAGGCCTCTTTCGGCAATCGCCAGTCGGTCGAAAGCGATCTTCACGGCCGACCGCCATCGACGCTTGCTTTCACTCCCTCCCTCCCGAGCAGTGAGAGGGAGCTCGCACGAATCGGACGGGAAATGGCTTCAAATCGCGATCCGAAACCCTCCCAAGCAGAACCTCCATCTCCATCTTCGTCGTCGTCGTCGTCTTCGTCTTCGTCTTCTGACGATTGGAAGGGTCGCGTATTTCTCCCTGCCCTCCTCGCAGGTCCGTTGCTCGTTGTCTCCTCCTGTCCTTACAGTTCCCGTTTCTTCTTCTTCTCTGCCGTTGCTTGATGTGATCGTCTAGGAGGTCGCTGGATAGCTGATCGATTCGGCGTTGGGTTTTGGTTTGGGGTGGGGGCAGGAATCGCTGGCGGCGGATACGGGTTGGTGTCGAAGCACCGGAAAGTTCACGGCCTCGCGAATATCTCCGCGGCTTATGCTGCTAATTGCGCCATTGTCATGGGTTGCTATTGCGGTAAGTTCCTCTATCGCATTTCACTGCCCAAGTCAGCTTATGTTCGGAGTTGGAGCTTTAGTTTTGTCAGAAACTGCTCGAGACGAGGATATTCCTAGATATTAGTGTTACGTGAATGGAGTGGGCATTCTCGATAGGACGGCTGACTGTCGGGAAGAAACGCTGCTTGTGCTGCTTTAAACTTCAGATTCCTCCAACAAGTAGCTGATGATTGCATACTAGTAAACGACTTTGTTGCTAGGGTTTATTCGCCTCTTTTTAGCTACTTTCAATGTTTCATTGTCACTTGCATTACTCTAGGATACGATAAGAGGACAAACAATGCAGGATTCAGAGGAGTGGTTTCGGTAGTAGACGTTTCAAAGTGAGCGAGCGGACTTCTAGAATTCTCAAACTCTTTCAGAATTGACCAACCTAATATGAGAAGTTGGGCTTCTTTACTCATGGGAGCTAAGTCACTGATTTGCATTTATTATTCACGGTCCTTGTCGGTTTGTCCAGTCACACTGCTAGGTGCTATGCTTCTGGGATAAGCGGTGCAGCTAGTATAGTCATGCCTTGGACAGTGGTAGATAGTTTGCCTTTTGTTTCGTCCATGAATTATATATTGCTATTTCCTATGATCCACTAATTTTTATATAATTGTGGCAGAATTCTCCTTTGCATATGTGAATAAAATAGTTAATCATTTTCAGAAAGCTGGGGGTCATTTCTCTGTATCTTAAGTACAACACGATTTGACATGCACAGCTGCAACCTGTGTTAGATAGTTTTGCTGGAAAGGAAAAGATCAAGGAGAGTACATATACATCAACAAGGGACGGAATACTTAATTTTTAATGAGCGTCATATGTTTGAACCAAAATTGATTTCCCACGGTCAAAACTCTTATATGAACTTTTGCAAGGGAAGTGTCTAACCAACAACAGTCTGTTTTCCGCACAATCTCGATAATTCTATGGAGTCATGGTGCATTCAATATGGACAGGGACCCGCGAGTTTGTAAGAGTGACTCGTAAATCGGAACCGGATGATCTGTTAAACTCTGCCATTGGTGGCTTTGCTAGCGGTGCCATTCTTGGGCGGCTCCAAGGTCAGAACACTCTCTCTCTCTCTCTCTCTCTCTCTCTCTCTCTCTCTCTCTCTCTCTCGTGAATGGGTGAGCAGAATGGAGTTGGACTGAGCTTACAATTGTTTTCAATGATTACTATTGTTCATCTTATGGAGTCTTCATTTCCAGGATCATCGCGACTTAAAATTCCAGCTTTTAAGTTGAAGTTGATCTCGGCTTCAGGATGACCAGTATATTGTCTTACGACATCGTTGTTGTGGTCACTTTGTATTTTCTCCTCGGCTCCTTATTTGCTTGTCTTTGGACACTGCATCCTTATTTCTTGTGCGCTTTAGTAAGATTATGCATGGAGATTTGGGTTTATCTTCTGTATAAAACAGCTTTAGAAGACAGCTAAATGAAGAAATATGTATTATTTCATTATGCTCTCCTGAGAAGTTCTAACGCTACAAGCTCTTTAGAACTTTTTCAGTGGAACTGCAGTCATCCTAGTATTTTAATGAGTGTCAATGCGCAGACATTGCATCTACTTGATGCTTGTTCGACAAGCCACTTCTGTTATAACATTCTTAGCAACTCTACACTATATTTTGGTTATGTTGCCTTCGAAAATGGATCTGTATCCAATTGCTTTGCAATACCAGGTGGGCAAGGCGGAGCCATCAAGTATTCAGTTTTGTTTGCCATCGCGGGGACGGCTATGGACTTTGCTATTTTGAAATTGAGACCAATCTTGAAGAGCAGCGACTCATTGAAACTGCCAGAGTGGTCCCCCATCCAAGTACTCGATGAGGAACAGCTCGCCGCAAAGAAAGCTAGGGAACAGCAGCTCTATTCCCAAACAATGCTTGGTAAACTGAACAAAGAAGATTCTTGAGGAAATTGAGGGTTAGAGATAGCATAAAACTAAAATAGTGAGCCTTGGGGGGAGATTCTTTTATCATGTTACCCAAATTTTGACACTGTTGGGACTTTGGTGTACCTGCTTTGCTAATTGTTATACTTGGCTCCCTGAAAGGCAATCTCCCATTTGATGTTTTGGCAAAAGTGCACTTTCTTGATATGTGGTTGAGATTTGGATGAGCTGTTTGATTTGATTAGGTTCTATCTGCAGTCGGCAGCAGCTCTTAAATCTGGTGTGTTGCAACTCTATTTGGTTCGGCATTTAATCAAGGGACTTTAAAAAATACAAATATCTTTGGGCTAAAGGCTTTTTTTCCAAAATGCAAATAGTGTTTGGTAAAATGTTTTTTAAAAACACATTGGAAAGCAATTTTGACGTAAATGCTGTTTGGTGAAAAATGAATTTTGTAAAGTATTTTTACTTTTTGAAAAAAAAAAAAAAAAAAAAAAAACGGCAGTGGCGGCTGCGAATGGGCGAGCGGCAATGGCGATGGGCGATGATGGCGGTGGCGGAGGCGAGCAGTAGCCAATGGACAGTGGCGGGTGGCAGTGAGTGGGGTATTTTGGGCTAAAGGACTTTGGAGAGCATTTGAGATGCAACTGCATCTCCCTAAAGTAAGTTAAAAAAATAGCCAAACATCATTTGCATTTGATCAGGGGATTTTAGAGCCTCAATGCGCATTTCAAATACCGAACCAAATAAAGGCCAAAGAGCTCCAGAGAGACCTGTGTAGCTAACGTTAGACTTAGAAGGGATGATTAACATCGTGAACTGAATCGAGGGAGGATGATCATGGATCCTCCACATGGCTTCATTGGCTTGTGCGCCTAAAGTTTTTCCCAGATTTTTATTTCTGGGTAAGTGGCAAAACCCCAGCAGTTGAATTATTGAGCCACGTAGCTGGTTTTTTTACTCAAAAAAATAGGACTAGAAAACGTTTCTGGTTTGAGTTTTGGATGATGGTAGCTACTTGTTTTTATTTGGTTGGATTAATAACACGAAAAACTCCAAACTGATATACATACGATAAATTTTACTCGAAACTATTTTTTTAACCATAAAAAATCATAAGCTAGTACATTTGTAACAAATTTACCCCAAATTAATTATTTTAATCATTAAAAATCTTAAATTGATATACATGTGATAAGTTTATCCTTCGTTAGTTTTCGTTAAATTGGATTAATATCGAATTAATACAATAGAGGTAAAAATCTCAACTTGTATATCCGGTAATTTTCACTTATCATTTAATTCAGCAATTTAACGATAAAATTTAACGAAAATTAATGAATGAAAAATTTATCATAAGTATACCAATTTTGGGTAAATTTGTCAATGACATATCAGCTCATGGTTTCTATTGATCAAACAAATAATTTGAGGTAGCCAATGAAGCGTTGACTTAGTTGGTGAAATCCATGAGTCTTATATAGTTAAACTGATGAGGTCCCATGTTCGAATCTCCTCGGCCACGTCTTGGGGAATTAACTGGTGACATTAGCTCTTATATACCCATCACCTCGAGAAATAGTCCATTGCATGTGAGAAACCTGGTAAATTTATTACAGATGTACCAAACTATTTTTCATGATATTAACCCTATTTGGTTTGGTGGCAGGGGCTTTTTGTCTATGCCAACAACTCGACCTTAGTCGGCTCCTCACCATTAATGATTCAGTCACAACCTTTGGATATAGTCATTTCAGGTAATCCAAGAGAGATCGATACTCTCATTTCCGGAGGACGAAGATCCCTACTCAGCTTAAATTACTCGTCCAAAATAGGGGCTTGCCATTGCAATGTCAATAGGCAATAGAATAGATGGTATCAAATTACGAAGAAATAACATCATTTACAGGAAAAAAGCTATCAAAAGGGAAGGCTAAAAGTAATCCTAACATGTACCCAAGTTAATTGCGACAAGCTCAACACGGTCCATAACCATAAGTACTAAGGTCACCAGTTAAAGGGCACACCAGATCAGATTGACACAAGAAAATCTAGAAGGTTCCAGAGCAAGTACCAGCTCCCATTATTATGTCACGAGAGCAGAGAGACCAATGACACAAACTCTAGCGTCACCCCGACCCTTCGATCTCGTGTTGATGACAAAGTGCTCTGGATATTTTCTCAGCAACATAAGCAAACCATACCAAGGTTTTCCCTTAGCTTCCGGGCCTGGCCAGTCCTCAGACGTGAGGTATCTCCTGACTCGACTGTGATGCCAAACGCTGCTATACTGCTCCACCAGCTAGAGGAACCAAATTAGATAAGTTAGCACACCCATAGGTCTCTAATAATTTAGAGTACATCACACGAAGTAACAATTTTCACTAAATACTAGAAAGTTGGAAGATGAAATCCCTAGAAACTATATTAGACAGTATAAATTCTTAACAGATATCATATGAGGGTATAACTAAGGGAAACAATATGTGAACCAGAAAAGGATTCCAGGCAAGTAACAAGAGAAAGAAGACAAATTACAAATACCCATGACGATCAAATGAAGCATGGTTAGTTCTTCGAATATACTTTCAACCCACGTTATCACGATAATGTCTTGCTAAGTCAGATGCACACTAAGAAAACGCATTTGTTGCCAGATAGGGCAGAAAGGGGAACTTACATGAGAAGTGACAAATCTCATATTTCAAGCAATTTTTTTGGAATCTGAAGACAGGAATTTGTCTGATCCTCCTAATGGATAAATGATGATATGCTATCATACATCCTAATTTGCTGATAGCGAAATCTATTGACCATCTCAAGTGGACAATAATTGTTTGAGCTGTAGACTTCATATCGAGTACTTGCTTTGGTACAGGATCAATAAACCCATTCCAAAGTTTCTTTGGGCCAAAATGAGAAGCGTGGACTCTGGAAAATAAACATTCCAGATACGGCAACCAGTTTGTTTCAGTGACTTTAAGGCAATTTCTGAATATTGTGAACAGACAACTAAACCAGGCTAGCCAATCTATTTAAAGAATGTGCCCAAAAAAAAAAATCTATTTAAAGAAAATAGAAAACAATTTGCTCTTCAAATACTCACCTCAGTATGCAGTTTCTCCATTGGCATCCATTCCCCCGGACCACAAAGATCGGACAATACTGTAGCTACAGATGATACCACATCCTTCTCTTCCAACTGCATAAGCTGCTGGTTATCAGCATCTCTGTCAATTCTCGATCTGTTGTCTCCCTTCTTCTCAGCAGGAACTAGGGATAGCGTCATGCCAAAGGAAAAAATCATCACTCTGATGTGCAAATCAGAATTGAATCTCCAACAAGGAAAAACAACAATGGGCATCTACAATAAAAAGACCAATCCACCAATTTCATGACACAATTTAAAACCAAATTCAAACCTCCACAATAGCTCATAATAGAAACCACAAAAAAATATAGAATGGAATGACAGAGAAACCAAAAGATACTATCAGCTAGAATATATCGAGAAAAGAACATTTCGAAAGTTTGATTGCCATACATTATGATTGTTGAAACCTCAGATCACCTGGTAGACACTGTCAAGGTTGCAGTTACCAAGAAGAGAAAAAGGAAGGAAGAAGAGAGGAGGAAGAGGGAGGAGAGAGTGAGAGAAGAGGGGGGGGGGGGGGGGGGGGGGGGGGGGGGGGGGGGGGGTGGGGGGGGAGGGAGGGAGGGAGGGGGGAGGGGAGCTTGCTCAGACTATGTCGAAGAATCTGGTTAATCATCAAAATTAAAAAGGTGATGGATCTTGAATGTTACTAACGAGGACTTCCATAAAGAGACGGCTCGGTCAAAGATTTTGATCAACGGGTAAGAGAAAGATGAAGAATAAAGTTACTGTCAAGAGGGTCAACAACATTCGAAGAACTATAACTTTCCCACGAGGAGGAATAGACAGATTAGGAATTATTCTTATCGAACTAAGAATAAAAGCTTGCAAGCGCCAAGTAGCAGGATTAAAGAACCTAAGATATTTTCTTTCAGGTTTCACTTACCATTGTATGTATAAATACCAATAGGCCATTTGCGACAAACCATACAGGCCATGTAAGGATTTTGGTGAATGTGTACAAGGAAGATGATTAAAAGAAGTACTATTAGGGGATCGACAAAAGTTAAAGAACTACAGCTGGGACTTAAAAATAGGAATGGAATCGCTGGACTAAACATTTGCCGCAAGCTTGCAAGCCACAGTAGGATCTTAGAATTCTCATTTCAGGTAAACTACTATTATATGTAAAAGTAGACTGCTATGCTAAGCAAGGTCAACTGAGTACTTCACATTCCCAAGTTTTACTGAGCTCTTTGCCATCTATGTGTGTGCATGTGAACAAATAATAGGATATTCCAAACAATATGTACAGGCCATGCAACATAGCACCTGAAAGAACTGCAAATTGAAATCATAGAGACTTGACATTGTTTGCAAAATCACTTGACAAAAAGCAGGAAGCACACGGGAAGAGCACAAACAACAAGTCAATCTCAGAAGCCAGGACTACATCCACTACCATACTGAATACACACTCTGGAATATAGCTTGTTTTTAGATTTGGTATTCTGCTAATCATAGCCATGAGCAGTAGCTCTGAAAAAAGATGTTTTCTGCAAAAAGTACACACTTATAACCTTGCCTAGAATGTGGAGAGGTAGCAGTGCGTGCATAACGTAGGGTATGGCAAGTGGGCAGAGAATCACCTTTCACCACAGAAGGTTTTGTGGCAAACAACGTTGAGCTAATTTAAAATTTACTGTGCTGTTTCTAAATATCAGGTTATGATAGCCATAGAGCCATCTCTTCCGTTGACTAATTTGCGAGAGACAATATTAGCTACGTCTGGGCAGATGGCAGTTTGTTATCCACAAATCATTTATCATGCCAAGGCGTCAACCTCAAAATTCAGCATAGCCTGTTTTGCTAGTTAGAGAATGGGCCAATGCGGGGAACTCAACGCATCAGCAAACCAGGCATGACACGCATAACAGATGCTATCAAACTTCTCGACAGATTCTCAAAGTACCCATTCCAGTGAGAAGCGGTTAGAGATTGGAATGACACAGATATTAGAATACAAACACTTCCGTTTCCTGTTCATGAAAGTAGCATAGGCACAACAAATCCTAACACCGATCCAACCACCAAGGCAGTAGAATGGAAAAACATCAACCTAAAAAAAATTCGACAAAGCAACAGACTTTAAGAGACGGCTCAACCCAACTCTCCTCCATCTACCCCCAATCCGATTTCACAAACTTTCAATTTGTCACCCCTTTCCCTAACAAATCTAATCAAAGAGTAATCAAGAAAGAGGACAGCACACGCGCACATAGAGCAGTACTCACCCTGTGCCTGCTTGCCACCAGAACCACTACCAGCATA
This sequence comes from Rhodomyrtus psidioides, assembly GCA_021437785.1. Classification (NCBI taxonomy): domain Eukaryota; kingdom Viridiplantae; phylum Streptophyta; class Magnoliopsida; order Myrtales; family Myrtaceae; genus Rhodomyrtus; species Rhodomyrtus psidioides. Next base: position 748,977 of record JAILYB010000015.1, on the reverse strand, counting down.
GCCGCCATAAGCCCCCTCATACCCATCCCTCCTGACCCTCTTCCCACCACCACCACCACCACCTTCCTCCTCCTCCTCCCCATACTCCTCCTCCTCATAAACCTCCCTCCCTCTCCCCTTCCTCCCCCCAACCACCGGCTGAGGCGGATACCCATACGCCCCTGCCGGTGCAGCCACGTGGTGCCGAGGCCCGACCGGCCCCCCTAAAATGCTCCTCACGGGCAACAAGAAATAGAACTCCTTGTCGCCAATCTGGAGCAAGTCCTGAGAATCGAGCTTGACGGGAGGGTTCCCAGGGAGGTGGAGGACGCCCTCGACGAGGCAGCCATTCTTGCCGAGGACCTCGAGGGCGAAGCGGCGGCGGGAGAAGTCGTAGAAAATGCGGGCGTGGTGGCGGGAGATGTTCATGCCGCCGCCGAGGCTGGAGAGGTCGACGTCGACGGTCGATTTCTTGGAGTTGCGGCCGAGGATGATGGAGTAGGTCTGCATGTAGTACTCGAAGTCCTCTCCCTGCAACTTCGCGAACCCCGCCTCCACGTCGCCGCCCGACGCGCTCATGGCTCGATCTTCGGCGCTGCCGAACCTGACGATCGATTGCTTCTTCTTCTCCTTCTCCTCCTTCTCGGAGTCGCTGAGACACGGAGAGGGGGGATCCAGAAGGCGAATGGTGAGGGCAATGTAGGTATTTTCAGAAGAGAGGAAGTGCACAGAGGGGAAGTGCGAACTGCACCGGTTCGAAAATCGAACCGGCCGAAACCAAACCAAACCAACTGGACCGGTAATTCCGAGTTGGTGGCAGTTCGACCGGGACAGGATTAATTCTACCATATTCACATTTAAGCTCATACTACGTTTTGGGAATACTTCGTCAAGCAGCTTTAGGATTTCAAAATCCTTAGAGCCAAATATTTTGTGCTAGATAAATTTTTTGTACTTTGGACCCCAAGCTATCTGAGAAGTCCAAAAGCTAAAGGCAAAAGTACCCCCTGCTTTAGCTTGGAACATTTTTTTACCGGCAACTCGAGGGTTTAATAGAAGTTTTTGTCTTTCAATTTTCTCCTTTGTAACTCGAGTTTTACCTCTCAATTAAGAGAGAGAGAGAGGACAAAAAAAAAAGTCAACGGTACGATATTATCATGTCATGTGCTGACGTGGCACGCATATGCTTAGTCAAGCCGACATGTGAAAATCAATTTGAATTTGAATAAAAACAAACTCAAAGCTTATCATGGCGAGCTATAAAAAGGAAAACAACTTAATTATACCGGCAACTTTAATAAACGCGTTCAAAATTGAAATGGCAGCAACTCTCTCATTTGCCTTTCTCCACTCTTTTGTTCTTCTACTTTTGGAAATCTTTGAAGCTCCTCCTCTCGACTACCACCGGTCGTGATTGGTTTAGGTTGTATGTAAAACAATAACACCACCACGTAAATCGTTAAATTATGTAAATTGTCGTACGCAAATCTCGCGACATTAATTTAAAAAAAAAAAACTATCAAGAAAGAGACCGCAACCAATCAAGATTGGCTGTGTTAAAACGACGTGCCGCATAATTTACATACAACGATTAACATGTTCGGTAAGAGATCTATATGCATGACGGAACGAGCTTTTTTTTTTACCATGCTTGAGGCTAATTTCCGAGTTATATGAACCATGTAATTTATCACGAAACGAGACTTTTGTCGATTCGCATCGACTGTCGATTGATTTTGAAAAAGGCTACTCCTTTTGCTTTTCATTTTGCAAATGCAAAATAGAAGCAAAGAGTTAAAAAAACATGCATATGCCATTCGCTTTCCCACCTCGACTCGTGAACCTTATTATGACCACCCCTCATTGGTTGTCCGCGAGTTCCATTATCTTGCGCAGTGACAGGAATGAGCTGGTAACATTTCCATTTTGATGGCATTTCTGCTTCTTTTGTAGCTGGCTCTTGATGGACTTTAATTTTTATTTTTACTTAATTTAGAATAGCTTGCCACGTGTTGATTTGCGGTAGATTCTGACTAGAGAAATGCGCGCCACGTCGGCATGTGACACGTGGTATTACCGTACCAATGAAGAATCTCTATAAAAAAAAAAAACGATAGACAATTGTTGATGGTGTCCGCTGATTGTGCGATGTGGTGCCTTGCTTGGTGCGCGCCACCATCTTTGACAAAGGAAGAGACGCTAGTTGCCGGGAGCAAGCTCGATCTCGCTTGGGCCGAGTGGCCTAAACATCAGGTCACCTGGAACTGCACGGAGCAGGATCCCCTGCCCTAGTGACAGGGATGCCCTGCTCCTGAAACCGCCAAATCATCCCCCCTATACAAGGGGGATGATCTGACGGGCCACATTAGCGGGATCCCCTGCCACTAGGGCAGGGGATCCAGATCTAGGTTGCACTACCCGACGAGATCTAGCTTTAGGCCACGTACGCGACCTCAATGCTGTGTCATACGAAGTTTCGACCCCGGTTCTCGGCAAGGATTACGTATGCCCCTGCTTTTTTACGTTGTGGTTCTTTTTGTATTGTGGTTATCAAACGATATTTTGGTCGAAGTAATTTACTTATCCAAAAGTTTTCTTTTCGGCCACGAAGTTAGGTTTATAAGGTCAAGCTGTTTGTGGGATCGTGATGCGTATCTAGCTTTGAAAGACTGTAGTGACCAACTTGCCCGTCTTGAATAGTTGAATGTTCAAGACAGCTATGAGGTGCATGATAACTTGCCAGAAATTATTTTTCTGTTCCAAACCTATTTCTGGAATAGATTTGGAAGAGAAACTCGTTTGGTAACACAATTCTATTTTTCTATTTCTGAAACAAAAAAGTTATTCCATAAATAGATTTAAAGTAGAAATGGTAAAAAAAAATAATAATCTTATTCGAGAAATATAAATGGAAATCTCTGTCACAGACCACCACCCGTGCCCCTTGCCGGCCGCCGCCGCTCTTTTTTAAAAGTAGAAACTTTCAACTGTTATCAAAACAAATTTCAATTCTATGATCAGAAATTTTATGCCGTTATCAAACGTATTTTTTTGCTCAAAAACTCATCCAGAAACATAAATAGAAAAAACTATTTTTGTTCTAAAAATCTATTTCTAGAACAAAATGGTTTTCACGGTCAAAACCGGTCTAACCCATTAACAACCAACAATCATTCAAATGGGTCATGACAAACTTGACATGTCATCATAATGATCTACAAAATAAATGAATTATAAATAATTCTATTATGAACTTATTTATAACTCATTTAAAATAAATCCACCAGTTCTTTTACTTCTTTTCTTTTAAAAAAATTTACAAAATCTGATTTTTTTCTTTTAAGGTCCACAAGAGTCGTAGGCTTTTGCCCTCGAGGGCCATGACTCTCACCGGTCTTAGAAGAAAAAATAATAAAAAATCAGATTATTTAAAAGAAATAAAAAAAATTAGATGAAAAATTAGAAAATAAAAATTAATATTTTTTTAAAATTATAAAAAATTGTCCATAATAATATAGTAATATAATTTTCCAAATAATTTTTAAGAAATATATATTTTTTAGAATGGATTAAATATAAAAGTACTTTAGTGATATGGGTCAAGTCGGATATGAGTCAAGAAATTTGCATTACGATAAATGTGTCATAAACGGTTTAATAAGTCAATTTGGATCGAATTATTTATGAACCGATCCATTCTCGACCTAACTCACCCGTTTAACAAGTCTTTTGAAGGGCATAAATATTCCCAATTAAATTATTTATTACATTAACACGATCTGGAGTAATCGCGTGTCGATTGGCGATGTGCTGTCTAACCTCACCAATATGCAAAAATTATTATTAAAAACATAAAAGCTATGTATACTATTAAAATTATTTGGTGCTAGATTGAGTCTTTGGAGTCCCAACTGTGGCGCCTCTAATGTTTTTTGTTTTTGTTTTGTCATTTTCTTTTTTATTCCTAAACAAACATAAGTTTCTATAGAGGTAGTTTTTCTTCTTTTTTTCCTCTTTATTTTATTATGAAAAATCTTTATGATTGTCAACTTCTAATTTCTTTTTTTTAGCAACCACCAAAACTCGAATCGAGATCGAAACTTTATTCTTTTCGAGAGGATCTCATAATTTTTTTTTTTATGAAAAATTTAATAGTAAGGGTATGAAGTGCCCTTATTTTCTCAAATAAGGACATGAAGTAAACAATGTTTCAAATAAGGATTTGAAGCGCTCTCTTTATTTTAAAGAAAGGCCCGACCAAGGTCATTTTCGTCATTATTTTATTTTTTCCCTTTTTTTTATTTTTTTCCCTTTTTTTCCCCTTCCTTTTCGCCGGTGGCCTGCCACGCCCTGCCCAGACAAAGGTCGCCTCACTTGGGTCCATCGAGCCGAAGCCACCGTCAACTGCCGTGAGGGCAGCCTTGCCCTTTCCAGGGACCGACCGCTGGCAGAAATGATGGGGAAAAAAAACAAAGGAAAAAGAAAAGAAAGAAGAAAATAAATGAATGACGAAAACGTCCTTGGTAGGGCCCTTCTTTTAAACGAAGATGGCATTTCAAGCTTTTATTTGAGACAATGTTCACTCCAAGTTCTTATTTGAGGAAAATAATGGCGCTTCGGACATTTTTTTTTTCTGAAATTTTGTCCCTTTTTGTTTGGCTCATTCAGATTTGCGACACATATTTAATTTTTTTTATTTGTTTTCGAAAGAAACGTGCAACGCAAATAATGCAACCATCGCATGTGCCCCCTCCCCCCATCTCTCTCAGGATCTCTAACTTGCGTGTCGGGACGTAATTATTTGAGTCCATATTGCCCCCAACGCGAAGCTGCACGTGCTTCGCGCGCTAAGAAATGCTGATCGACGGCCGCGACAGGATGTCTCGAAAGCGAATCGGTGTCGGGGTTCGTCTTGCTCTCGATCCATCGATCGGTAAGCGTCGTCCGATGGATCGATCGATTTTGCACGGCTGGAGTGGAGATCAGGACAAGAGAGGGGAGGGAAATACCGACGCGTCTCGCGGGCCATCTCTCCCTCTGTCTCTCGGTCTTGAATCTCGACGAGCGGGATGTCCGATCGAATGATATGGACCATGGTCCCGGCGGCCGTGTCTTTTTGATGAATAGACAATGCATGGGGGGTGTTCAATTGGAAAACAACGTAACCATCGCTATCTTTGGTAGTTCCCTTCTCTCTTGGATATGCGTTCATTTACATTTTTCCCTGTTTTTTTCAAAGATTTTCCCTTCTCCCTTTACGAAATGCTCCACTAGTCCTCACTTTAACACTTTTCGGTTATCAATTCGGAGTTCTTCGTGATATTAATGGAATCTAACGAAAATTAACGAATGGTGAATTGATCGCACGTGTACCAATTTAGGATTTTTACTCATTAAAATAATTGATTTGGTATGGCAAAAAATAATAATTAGTTTGTGATAAATTTATCACAGATGTAACCGGTTGAGATATTTTAGTGATCAAAAAAATGGTTTGAGTTAAATTTATGATAGGTGTACCAGTTTGGTATTTTTTTTTTTTGGTCGAAAAAATAGTTTATGGTAAATTTATGACATGAGTATCGATTCGGGGTCTTTCGTGGTATTAACCTTGCAAAAAATGTCAAGATATATCTTAAACACTTATTAAATGTGTTAAATATAAAAATTAATAATATTAAACTATTATAAAAAATGAAATGGAATAAATCTATATAATAGTATTGACTAGAAGTAAACATCATAATTTTCCTTAATTTTCAAAAAGCTCAGAAACATCTGTTGATCTCTCTCTCCCCGCCTCGCAGAGACCTTCAGAGTTCACAGACGAACACTTCCTGTGCTCCAGCTCAACGCTATCCACCTTCCTATGCTCTCTCTCTCTCTCTCTCTCTCTCTCTCTCTCTAGACTTTCGAGGAGGGGAATGGTGTTGCTGACGAAGAAGACGGGTCCATCAGCACCCTGACATTCCCCTTCAGATCTGAGCCTCCATGCTCTGACGCGGGACATTTCGGAAACCCTAGGAGAAGACAGCGGCGATGGGGGTCCTCAGCGAGTCGCTCTGCTTCTGCAAAGGCGTCGGCAAGTCCGAGAAGACCAAGGCCGCCATCTTCTCCGGCAAGTCCCCGGCAATGGCCACCGTCTCCGGCTCCGGCTCCGGCACCGGCTTCCTCATTCACCGGAACCTCCTCCTCACCACCCACGCCAACCTCCCCTCCGTGGCGGCCGCCGACAGCGCCGAGATCCAGCTCCAGAACGGGGTCGCCGCCACCTTGTTTCCGCATAGGTAACTTAGCTTCCTCGCTGAGTTCGGTTTTGATCTGTGCCTTCTTCGGTGGGACTAGACCTGAATTGGAACCCGCTGCGATGTTCTGCATTAAATCTTCAGTGCGGTATAGTAGTGCGGGACTGTTGTTTTACAGCATCAGGGCCGCACAGTCAACTATATGAACGCTTAGTCAGAAAAACAGGGAAGACACATTGGAGTTTCCTGATAGCCCCCAATCAAAATTGCAGCTCTTTGAAATTTTTATTTCCTTGCGCCTTTTTCCAGTAGGATCCTTGATGCCATGGTAGATCTGATTTTGGTGGGTCCTTTTTCTGAGAGGAAAAAAAAAACTAAGTTAGTTAGCTAGAGCAATCTGTGAAGATTGAATCAGGTCTCGAAGCAATCCTTTCTTTCTCATGACAGATGTTTGTGATGCGAACAAACAGCTGGGTCCTCGATGATAGTTGATGGAGACTTCATGGCTTCATAATCTGTCCGAGCGCACCTTTGCCACCTTAGCTTCTGGGACTGAATTGTAGACCCAGAGGACATGGAATCTTTACTACTTTAACATAAATCATGAAGATATATCCGTTTAAATTAGTCCTGAAGTAATTGGTTATGAAATTGCATTAGTAAAGATATGTTAGGCGAATTGAGCAATATGAGATGCCGGATGTATTTGTCTTATTCAACTGGGTATATGTTGTTTTCGGTCGGTGTAGATTTTGCATTTGAATTGCATAAGGAAAATCTCTTTTGTTAAACCAAATCTCGAAACATTGCTTGAGATTGAATATACATTTTTTCCCCTTTTTCTGCCTCAAAATCCACAAGTTCTCTCTATGCTTAAATTGTCATTGTTGAACATATCATCTGAGGGGTGCTACAATTGGGAATTGACCACCTTTAAATTTCTCCCATTCGTGTCATTGGGAATGGGAATCAACACGAAACGTATATTCTTAGGCATGGAAAAAGTGCCCCTGCAAATTGGGGTGGGTAGGAGAGGACCTTCTTGCTGATTTTGGATCTGTGTACGACCCTATATCTGACCGCAACAGCATTCCTCCACGTGCTAGAGGAGAAAAGAACAATGTCTATGATATTATAACTTTTATCGTGACCATGCACTAGTCGTCCCTTCATTGAACTATAGGAGCTACTATTGCCTCTCCTGATGATCAAAGTTGTGCTTGCTTTAAGAGTACCCTGCGAGGTTTTCACATGTTAATTATATGTTTGCAGGTTTTTTATCACAAGTTCAGTTTTGGATCTTTCAATAGTGGGTTTAGATACCGTTGATGGAGATTCCAATGCCCAGGGTCAGCAGCATCACTACTTGAAAACTAATGCCAAGCCAAACCTTGACTTGGGCAGCATCGTATATGTTTTAGGTTTTACGGAGAAAAAGGAATTAACAATTGGAGAGGGAAAAGTCGTTATAGCGACTGATAATCTTATCAAGTTATCAACTGAGGGGGTGGAGTGGAGTCCTGGATCGGCTGGTTTCGATGCTCATGGAAATCTTGCATTTATGATATGCGATCCTATGAAGCTAGCCACGTCTCCAAACACCAAATCCTCTTCCACGTCATCATCATCCTCATCATCATCAAAGAAAGATCTTACGATGCAATTCGGGATCCCTATACCTATTATTTGCGATTGGTTGAACCAGCACTGGGAAGGCAGCCTCGACGAACTTAATAAACCAAAATTGCCAATCATGCGATTGATGTCTACAGGCCAGAAAAGTGAGCATTCATGTGCATCCTTCACAATGCGCCGGGTTTTCAAGTCAACAGAAGCTGATGGTGATGGAACTCCATCTTCTTCAAATCTAATATCCAAATCCAGAGATCCACCTGGACCGAGCTGTTCCATTGCTGTAAATATGATCGACCAGGAACAGAAGGCCATTGATCCAGATTCTACACATTTTCAGGGTATCCCAACTCCAGAAATATATGAATCGCGGAAATTAACTTCCATGCCCGTTCGCAAGAAAGAAGCTGGTCCGGTGCAGCTTTTGGATATTAATTTCCCACCGAGAATTGCAAAACCTGCAGTGGCTTTGCTGCCAGCTAAACCTCTGCATCGGAGTTCCGACAAGGATTGTGTCGAGGAATTGCGCCTGCAGAATCCACCGAGAAGAGAAGAAGTGCAGGATGCAGGACTGACCAGTCCACATTCGGCTGCTGAGATGGCTATTACAGGTTCGGTGAATGGGGCCCAGAGTGAGGTCCAGTCTTGCTCATCTCCATTGGAAGCTTCAGAGATGCATTATGGGTACAGCAGCGAGGAAGAGACTATGTACTCCGCGGAAACTGCTGAGAGCAGGAACTACACTAGCCCTAGAGAGGGAAAGTTTCATCAAGTTGGGAGGAGTCAGAGTTGTGTGAACTACAGCAGGTGGGGGCCCGCACAGAGAAGCTCGACAGCTCGCCGAGAACTGCTAGAAAAAGAGAGGAGCTTCATCCACGGGAGAAAGGTGCATTCACACGGGGCGACTTCCCAAAGGAGCAATGACTACTTCAGCCCTACAGTCTCTTCAATCATGAAGAAGCGGAACAACCCAGAACAACCTAGTCGGCCACGGCCAAGTGCTGTAAATTCATCACCAAGATGGGTATTTTGATCATTCACTGGCGATGCGTCGCCCGAATTATCAGAAACCAAAGTAAATTCTTTCCCACTGTTGCTATCGCACAATTTTTGAAGTTTTGTGGGTATTTTTATCCAGAACATACACTGTAATTATTGTATTCCTCTGTAGAACGTGCAAAGGATGAATAAGAGAGAATTAGACTAGGGTTGCTCATCATGTGTATTTGTACTCTGGGTTTAAACCTAATAATTTCAAGACGATCAAGAGAAAAGTTGCAATTTCTCTGGTACCCGTCCCTTCATCACATTATGCAGGATTGCAAAGCAGACCATTGTTCTCGTGATTTCTGTCTGTTTCTCCGACCACAATGTCATAAGCAGTTCTTGTTTTCTGTAATGGATGTGTGCCACTCGAATTGGCTATGAACTTTGAAAGTCATGGCGCAATGGTTCTTCAACAAAGGCGGCTATAGTCACCCAAGGCTCGCTTCATTTGCGAAAACTGAAACTCATGCTCGCAATTTTCCTGTGTATGGATGTAATTGATTCATAGTAGGAGGAGGGAGCCTCAGAACCTTTTCTTGTAGCATCTGCGAGAGTCTCTGTCCTTAACTCCGTCATTGACTGGCTAAGCAATTTCAGATACAATATGATCGTGTGCCTATCTTCAAATTGACTAGCATTGCCCAGTAACTAAATCAACACTCGTTGACTGTTTGCACTTCTTGCCGTCCTCATGAATCGTCGCAAAGATTTGCTTTAAATTTTGCCAACCCTCTGCATCAATTGCGACGAGAAGTCAGTCCATCTATGAACCCATTGATGTACCTTAAAGCTACCTTACATGTGGCCTGTATATACAGAGTCTAAAACATGTCTAACTTCCTAAGTACGTTGTGTTTTTCTTTTCTCAAATCTTCATTCACGTGATTTGACTTTGATTTAACACGAAACACTTCAAATGGTTGAAAACATAAAAATATTGACACTAGGAACTGCTTAAAATGTAACATAATTTATCCTTTTTTTATATGCGTTCCACTGAAATTCGCTTTATCATATCATTTCAATCATTTATCTAGAAACAAGTAACCATCATACTTGTCAATCGTCAGCAATAGTCATCATTGCAAATCTCACATTGATCACAAGCCGATTGCAAAAAATTTTAAAATTTTTTGTTGAAGTATATCAAAAACAGTTTCATTCAAATGGATAAGCTCTTATAATTAATTGAACTAGGATTCGATTAATCGATTCGGACTTAAGAACATAACTTGAAAACCTTATTTGCTCTTTAAATCGGATGGGTTCATTATAAGGCAAAAACCAAACCAGCGCTTCATCGAATTCCTGGGTTAGAATCCAAGTAAAGAGAAGACCAAATCAAATTTCTAGAACTTCACTCATAAGAACCATCTACTGAACAAAAAAAAAAAAAACTAATTTTTGGGCAACAGAAATACGAAACATTTTGTTACCTGGCATACTGAGTCCCTAGTTTTATATTTCGGTCAATTAAATCCTAAATGAATTCCATTTCAATTGATGAAGCCAGAAACTCATCCGCCGTGACATTTTGAGACCAAAAGATCCCACATGGCTAACTATACCATAATCACGTGGCTATTTTCAACGGCAAAAAATTTACCTTAAGAATTCACTAATCGAAATCGGTAACGTCTACAACTTGATCGGCAAAATAAAATGTCAAGGACTCGATCCCCGAACGTGCTAAACATTAACGACCTGTTCCGATACGCGCATAACGCTCTCCACCACACCCATTTTACGTACCATCGCAATCTGCAGCATCAAAATTAAAAAGAAGCCCCTTCATCCTAGTACCCACTCGCTCTTCACAGCTGATTCATGGTAAGCTTTGCCTTCTTGAAGAACCCATCAAGCAATTCGTGGTCCCCCTTCTTGACCCTCACTCTTCGAACTTCACACCAACTCACCATCTTTAATGGCGCAACAGTCTTTTTCCCTCTTTTGACTTTTGAGGCCACGAAGTTACTCAACTCTGTTCAGCTTCTTCCCTTTTCTTGACCAGGAGATCACATGAATCCAACAGCTGAAGTTTTGCTTCGAATCTCTAATCCCCAGTCAGCAGGCAGAATTCAAGCAGCGAACCAAGTATAGTAGCATGAGCAGACGCTATTAAATTGCCACGGGCCACCTAACTTCTCTTTTGCTGTAAGGATGGTCTGCAAACTGTTCATCAGGCAGTAAATATGAGCACCTGAAATGGGCTAAATGTCACAGGACTCCGACTATAAAATGGGAATGTTTCCCTTGGCTTCTTCGTGCAAAAGTTAACCGAGCGAAAGACACAGGAAGCTAACATGGCGAGGACTACCAAATCATCTCTTCTGCTCATTCTCCTTCTCACGGCATTCCTCGCTGGGACGTCCGAAGGAGGACGCGAGACACCAGGGCTCGACAAGGTCTATGTTCCCCATAATTACTTCGGTTTCTGGCCTTTTCACTTCCCATGGTTCGGGCTCCCAGGATTCCCCATCATTCACAAGGCTGATGCAGGCGTAGAAGATGCACAGAAAACAGAGGGTAAACGTGGAGTTGCTCCCTCCCTAAAAGCGAGCAGCAGTTCACCATAAGGACGCACGGCTCATCGTAGATCGATGTAGCTATGCTGGTAAAAGAACCATAATAAATAATATCTCCTAGTGATGGATGTAGCCTACTTAGCGAGGCTAGTGTCTACTGGTGAACAATGTCCAAGTTGTTGTGTCTTGAGTCCTGTCTAAGCTTTAGTTGATGTGTGGCATGTCCTAAGTTGTGGTGTGGTTCCCCGTCCTCCCTCCCTCTTCCTCGAATTTTGCATTGATACAGTCTAGTAAATCTTAATAAGAACCATAAATTCGTGCCAATGGGGAATCCCCACGCCTGAGCATAAGTACCAAGCCGTAGGTTTAACAGTTGTACTAGCCGTTCTGTATCACATAGCCTGAATCTCTCAGGAACTTCACAAACACTAACGTTCATATGCAAATGGATTGTGGTTGGCCCTTTTGCCAAGCCAGAAATCCGTATTCTACCTAAAACGATACAAGAGTCGATGTTCATGCCTGACTCTTGAACTAAAAACTAGAGATTAAAGAGTTCCTTGACAGCTAAAACTATACCAGACTTTGAATTTCATTATTCGCTTTAACAATGATGTCTCAAATTATAACTATCATCACTTGGTATACCAGATCAGCCTGTACAACAATTTCCCTACTGAGAAGAATCTAATTCAACTTATGTCAAAAATAACTCTTGCCATTCCTTGCGTCTCAAAGCATCAGCACAACCTATAAGATTAATGAGAAGAATGAAAGTAATAAGCAACAACAGCATGAAGAGAGCTGAAATGTAATGCATTCCAACATCATGGCATGGTATATATAGCTTTTATGCCCTTGTCTCGCAAAACAACAATCCCGAAACACATACCATGACATGGACAGGTGCTATAGATGTTAAGGATGAAATTCAGGTAAGGACTAATGGAGGCAGCATTGAGACTTCACAAATATACAACCACAAAATCAAGTTCGATAACTGCCATATAATTCTATTCTTCCCCAGACCCCTTTTTTTTTGCGGAGGAGATGCACTTCACAGATCATTCCTGACCAATAAAATATTCCTCTGCAGTAGGAAGTACACGATCAAAGCAAACAGTAATCCATCAACAAAGAGAAATTTCACTTTAACTTGTGGTGGCAGGTAAAAAGACCCTGATGAGATCTTTCATGACGACTCTTTTCCTACACGTAGGGCACTTAGCCTGTGCAGTTATCGCAGCCCTAATGCAGGCTTTACAAAAAATATGACCACATTTTGTAGATGTCTCCTCGACTAATGGGCCCATGCAGATTGGACAACTAAATGTTGGCTCCTTTGGGGGCGGGGGCGGCGGCGGATGATTCACCACATTTTCTCTCTGCCATTCAACTTCCACAGGTCACAATAACTTCTATATTCACCTCTGTAACACGAAATATATGCATACAACTTCTACTACAAAAAAAATTACATTAAAAACAAGTTGCAAGACATATGTCTGCAGGCATTAACAAGAGCAGCCATGCACTTATCAACTATGAAGGAGAACAATGTGAAAAAAATGCTAGTCATTGCGACCATCCAATCATAATATCCTTGCCAATTAATAAAAACACACAATTTGATCTTATACGTCACACCACAGATGAATGACTTATATAGAACACAAAGCAATAGACAAAAGTATGATTGAAGCATCGAGGCACAATAGCGCAAGCACAAGCAGTTCATGAAGGAATTGTCTAAGAGTTGAACTGCAGAATCTATTGCAAGACTCAAATAAGTGAATGTCTCGAGAGAAACACATTCCTATGAGAAACACATTCCTATGACCAGTATTTACAATTGATATCTGTATTTCCAATAGAACTCAAGAGTAGCACAATTGCCTCGAGCAACGTGCAACAGAATTCCTCTAGCACAGACAATAAATGTTCTTACAATATAATAAAAGAAAGCTGTGCTACGGAGATTCTGGTTCAGTGCATCCGATATAGATAAATACTCTGGGAACTTCAATTTTGATGTCTACCTAACTGATTTCAAGGCTGAAAGTGGACCTACCAGTGGCTGTATATCTACCGAATTTTCTCAAAAAAGATCAATGAAAGAAATCCCTAAGGACTATTGACCTATTGATCACTAATAAGGCAAATGAACTGATCAGAGAAATACATGGGTGCTGAAGAAAGTAAAAAACCTACTAGTATCAACACGTGACAGAGCATAGTACAGAAAACGGTGAAAGGAAAAGTCCAAATCAGTACCACATAATTATTACTGCTTTCCAAATTTATGTAGAGACCGCAGTTTACGCTATCTTGATTTGCAGGAAATCTTCTGCGCTTAGGGTTATCGTGGGCAAACCTTGTGTTATGTTCACCTGCAACAATCAAGAAGAGAAGAAGACAGATCCATGAGTCTGCGACTAAATAGAGAAGATGCATGATTGATGCAACAGCGAACTGAGGAAGCATCACACTAGATCGAGAGGCCAGAGATGGTCATAACAAGTTTACCAGGGCGAAACGAAACCAACCGCGAACAAAGAAATATGATGTCAATTTGCAGAATTAGATATGAATTTCCAGTACTATCATATTCAACTTTGTTACAATGACTGATGTCATGGATCAAACCCTACAACACTCCAACATCATTTAAATTGATGAGTCAACATTGAGGAATTATAGGGCACTCTGAGACTAAAAGGTACCCGCTGATCTCCTATTCAAACAACAAGAGACAAAGTATAATCATCCCAAGTCAAATACTCCAACATACTCCCTTTCCCAACACCCCAAACAAATACTACAAAGACAGATTATCAAACCACTAGAGTGCATAGCTTCCATAAACCTCTTTTGACCGGTAATTAGAAGGTTGACATACTTTAGACAGCAAAGGAATAAATTTAGCAACATTACAGCAAAAATCAGTGTCTGAGGCAGCATAAGCCTACATTAGTAATAGAAAAAGAGGAGAAGTGTGCCTAGACCACTTAAAGCATCCAAGCCAGCAAAAATATCAAATGTTCTTTTGATAACTCTTGAATTCTTCAAAATCATATCGAAAGCAGAATATATATGTGTTATAGTCTCGATAGGAGTTTCTTTTCAGTTTTCTTTACCCAGCGGAATTATGCAGCTGCAATTGCTTTAACAGCCTTTCCATGAACCTTCAAAGATCCTCATCCTAACTGAAAAGTGAAAAACAGATGCCAAAGGAAATGGAGGTACTTTTACTCAGCTTATTTCAGTTCAAAGTAAATTCTTTGACCATCCACCCTTTCATCACCAGCCCTCCAACACTACCAATCAACATCCCTTTCCAAGAAGCAACTCTGAAGCATGTAGAAGCACATGCACATATTGCAAGAAAAAGGACGAGAGATCGGATTCGAGGTGAAGAAAGATGCTGGAAATTCACGGTCGACTAACTGACAAGTTCACAGAGAAGAATTCTTGGGGGATCACAGATGAGAAAAATACATATGCACACCTGCACACTGGGGTGCAGACAACTGCCAAAGCAATGTGAAAAAGTTCAAGTACCTGACTCTACATCAACCACGACAGCCCTTGACTGATTCCTCCGGGATTTGTTTTTCGCCTATACATGAAAACACAAGTAATATATAGCAGCTCCTCCTAAATGAAGACTAAACATAGCAACAGAAGAAAGCATGTAACCAGAGTTATACTTCAGCAAATGCCCTGGGTGAACAAAAGGCAACATCATCATCAATGGCCTCAACATCAATTGTAGCATGCTGCAGGGGTTGTTGCCCCTGACTGCTATCCTCCACTTGCTGAGCCACAACTTGAGTTGAAGTACCTTCCTGATCCCGGTTTTCAACTGGTGGCTCGTTATTAAGGTCTAAATTCAGTCCTGCTTTTCGACGCCGATATCCTCTTAGAGGAGGATTTTTGGTCATCTGAGTGCTCATGCTAATCTCCCAATTCAAGCTCTCAAAATCCAAGAAAAAATAGCTGTTCAAGAAAAAGGAAAAATAACAATTCAATGCAGCGTCATCTCAACACCCATCCACCAACCCCCTAAAAAAAATATTCGGTAATAAAAAATCTCAAATTCTTGCTTCTTTTCGTCCTTCATCTCTTAATGACACGCAGTTTGCGCAATGTTACGTGCAAGCAGCATTCAGAGGTGCCTCGTACACATCGTCCTATTGGTTTTTACAAATCACTCTCCAATTTGGTTTATACAAAGAACGCTATTGCGCAAAGGGTACATAAATTAAATCAGCATCACTAAAAATAAGAAAATGACAACACAAGACCCTAAACGAGACTCATCCAGCCAAAGTTAGTCCAATCACAACTAACTTAGAATTCCATAACCTTTGTTAACACAAAAACGTCAGGGTAAATAAGAGCACCGATATTCCACTTCCACGGACGTAAAAGACGCCCCATTATTAACTATAAGCATAAGGCAACAGAGACGAATAAGCAACAAAAATAGGGATTCCATGCAAGTTTCTTCACCTCGAAATATGACCTACACAATTGGTTCCACGATCCGGTCTAAAAGGAAATGAAGTACGATTGTCTCATGGGAACGAGCATAAAGGTGTCTCCTTTACCGACCATCACTCCGTTTCTCCACCCTCGCGTCAACAATCGGCAAAAGGCAAAACAAAATCTCATCGAAATCTGCCATCACCAGTCGCATCACAAACCGAGGGGGAAAAAATTCAAATCAAACAACAAATGGCATCAAATTAATCAGGGAAAATCAGATACCGATAAACCCTAAGCCACCGCCTAATCCCTAGACAAAGTTAAGAAACGATGAAAAAAATAATGAAAATAATTCATTTTATTTTTTAAAAAAAGCCCGCAAAAGCCATAATAATAGACAAGAGCTCGGAGATCGAACCTTGAGAACCTGGTTCAGGAAAAGAATGAGACTTTCAGAAATCAGGACGGAGAAGACTGAATCGACAATCTGAGAAGAGAGAGAGAGAGAGAAGAATTTATGTGGAGGCGTCGTCGCTGAAGAGACAGAAAAAAAAGAGTGTGAAGAAGAGAGAGGAGGGAGAGGGTCAATATAATTATAAGGTCTCCTCACTCCTCGGAAAGAGCCGAAGGAAGGAAGGAAGGAAGGAAGGAGGGGTTGTTTTCGTCATTACAGCAAGTCGACGTCTGCACACACGTAACACACTACCGCACACCGACCGTTGATTCGACGGACCGCTGCCACGTATCGTCCGCGTCGTCCGTAGATGAGATGCAAGATTTTTTTCTTTTCAAAAGGAGAAAGACGTTTACACCAACAACAAAAAAAACGACGTTTTTTTTTTTGGGGGTCGGAAAAGACGTTAAAAAGTGTGTTTTTGCCTCGTAATTGGCGGAAAAAAAAGACTAACATTTTGATTTTCTTCAAATAATTGGCGAAGAATATATATTCTAAGTTTCAATTACCAACGAAAAAATTACATATAATTCCCTATATAGTATGAACTTAGAAAGATTTCACATGTTTTGTGTTAATAAACATCTTTATGTTAGCGTATGAAGTTCGAGATATGAACATCGAAAATTTTTAATATGTTTCATCTTATATGAAAATCAAATGTGAAAATTATAAGTGTTTTTTTAAGAGAAAAGTAAAAATTACTTTAGACACGATAGTTTTTATTCTGACTTTATTTGTAATTTCAATATATATGAACCGCGATATATCTTTTTGAAAAAAGTGAAACACATTTTATCTTTAATTTTGATTTATGATTTTACCTTTTTATCCTTACGACGAGGAATTTTTGCAATGGTCACAAATGGACACACGTATGCATGTTGCAAAGTTTTCTTTATATCTGAAGATCGGTTGTTTTTGTTGTTTTTAACATTTGCGGTGTTCCCATGTGTTGGTAAATTAAATACGATCCTATGTATCGATTCCTATATTTTAAAACCTTTTAGAAACTTCGCCTGAACAAAAATAATGCAAACCATTTCTGAAAATTTTCATTTTTTAAATTGCAAAATCAATTGTGAAATTCATCTTTTTTAATGTATAAAAATGACTTATGAAATTCATCTTTTTCCTTGCAGGGGAACTTAAACGTGTTCACGGGCCGAGAACCGCCGGTTCCGGTTTGTGAAAAAGGTGGAACCGAAACCGGCCCTTGAAGGGGCCGGTCTCGGTTCTGGGCCGATTTCTGAATCGATTTTTTTTATTTAATCTTGTAAAATGATAAGTAATAAAATAAAAATAATAAATTGTCAATTATAAATTATAATCAAATTATACATTGTAATAAAATTTGGAAGAAAAAAGAGAGGAGAAATGGACTTGAACTTAATGAATTATCGTTAAGCGCCTACATATCTTCTTGGGGATAGAAGAATCAAAGCCCATGTAGTTCTTTTACCTTTGATAACCCCAACTTACCTCATTGTCAATTGTCATTACTCGTTGTGGTACCCGTGGCGGTGGTATCTCCACAATCCTTACTGAAGAACTCGTATTTTCGATCTAGGTCTTGTTGTCGAAATCTAATCTTTGTCCAATCATCAACATAAGCTTGAGCCTCCACAGCTTCCAGGCTTAATCCTGAACGGCGAGCATCCAAAATTAATCATCTAGCGTTAAATATTTGTTCAACTGCAACTGTTAAATAAGGGGTTGCTAATATCTGTCTTCCGATGAGGGTGAGAACTGGGAATTGAGTTAAATTTTTCTTCCATCACTCCAAAATTTTGAAATATGTACTGTCTTCGGAATCACTAAACTAAAAAGCAATGGTTAAATAGTTTTCTCATTCGAAAATAGTACTTGTTGTCCCCTTTTATCTTTTTTGCCTACTTATGAGCATTTTGTATCATCTACTAAGTGAACCACCGCATCGCTTTGTGAGGCACTAGGTTGAGAAGATCCACTATCGCTTAAGTCATATCTACTACAAAATTCATTATATAATGTTACTATAGCGTCTTTAACCTCTCATTGTATAATTGAAATATCTATTGCTTCATCCAAATGTAAGCAAGCATAATAACAATCATTCAGATAATCTAATAAACAATCTAACTTAGTACGTGGATGAAAACAATACCAACCAAATAAACAAGAGGAATGCTGAAATAATAATGCAACCATTTTTTATCGCATTACTAAAATAGTCGGAGCTAATTGAACATCTTTTTCATAATCACTAAAAACTTCAGCAATATTAACACACTTTATTAAAAGTAAATGTATAGTAGGATAATAAACACCAGATAAAGTATCAGTAGCATCGTCAAAAACTTTCAAAAAATATAAATAATTTTTGCAAACGTCTCAATCTTGCGGGAGTGACGTAATTTCGGGAACATTGTTCGAAATAAACATACATAATAAATTTTTGTAATCAAAAGATTGACGAAGCAACTCGTATGTAGAATTCCAATTAGTCGAAATATCTTTTGAAAATCTTTTTGCCGTTCTCCTATTTTGTTTACAAAATTTGCCCTATGGTTTTATAAATTGGGCACGGCTCCATAAATATTTAATTGCTTTCTTTATTGGGGCGAAAAAATCCTCGAGAGTTCGTAAACCTTCTTGAACACATAAATTTAAAACATGGCAAGCACATCTAATGTGAAAAAATTATCCAGTTTACACATTTTTTCTAAATCATGAATGGAAGCGATATTTACTGCGGCATTATCAAAACCAATTGAAAAAAATTTTACTAATCAAATTATATTCTTATAAAACTTGCCTAATTATTCTATAAATATAATTAGCCACATGCCCTTCATCAAAAACTCGAAATGCAATAAATTTTTTTTGAATGATCCAATCGTCACCTATCCAATGACATGTGAGACACATATAAGAATGAATTTGCCTAGTATCAGTTCAAATATCGCTACCTATATGCACATGCCCATTGAAATCCGTAAATTTTTTTTGTTAAAACTTTTATTTTTTGTTTTTTATGAACCTTCAAAAGTTCTCTTCTAAAAGTAGTTTTTGGAACAGATGGTGTTTATAGAACCAATACAATGTTTACCAAATTTTTCAAATTAAAATTTTCACCGGTAGTAAAGGGAGCATGTTCAAGGAAAACATATTCAGTTAATGTTTGTTTATAAAGTGCATAAGTGTAACGAAATAAAGGATAAATGTTAGGATTGGCGTACCCGAAAATTTGTTGTTGGCTAGTGTTGATCCCCGCTTGCGTTAGATTTTTTTTGTCAGATGCCAATGGAATGTTTTGTAGCCGTCTCCTTTAGAAAAATTGTATAATTTCGGACAATATTTACAGTTTATCTTAAACTTACCTTCGCTTTCACATACCTTGTCGAAGTGTTGCCATAAGTCGGATGTACCCTCTCGGGGCTTTCGTTCCGGCTCCTTTACTGTCAACGCTTCTTCGACATCAGTAGGTGTCGCGACCCGTTTTCGTTTTCTCAGGCTAATGGGCTAATGGATTGTCAAATCGAGCCCCCACTCTGCGAAGTGGATCACGGGCTTTCTCGACGCGGGCCCTCCCAGGCCCATACCAAATCCCGACGGGAATAAATTTACGCGAGTTTTTTGACGATAAGAGTTGATCGCATTCGACCTCGGTGTGGTCGTGGTGGCATGTGCTATGTGTGCATGCATTTGGAGTCGCCACCGGTCCTTCTTGGAAGGTGGATCGGAAACCTCACTAATCGATTGGGAGAGATCGATCAGTTCTGCAGAACCAGAGATTTTGGGTTCGGGGACTTGGTTACGTTGGTGTCATTACCAACGCCCTTTCGGTACCTAACGCGAGTGATTTTCCTAACTAAGATTTCATGAAGGCGCAATTTTGGGTGAAGTAATTCTGATTTAGGGGTTTCATGCAGATTGGAAGACTAATCCTATCAAATCACAATCAATATAAGGAAAACGCAATCAAATGAATAAATGAACCACGTCAATGCTCATCAATTCAAATCAATGGCCTCCTAGTATAGCCTTAAGGGCTTAGGGAAGGTATGATTTAGGATCAAGGGTAGACTGGGAAGATTTGGGGACGATTTACTCGAAGGGAGAAATCGTCAATTTTTGGGAAGTTTGGATGTTGAACTAAACAAAATAGGTCGTGGCCAGTTGATCGTGGCCATTTCCTATTTTTGGAGATTTTTCTTGAATTTTTCGGGATTTCTCGAGAAACGATTTGCCTAAAGGGCAAAATCGTCATTTTTGAAAAGATCGGGATTCGAAAGACCAAAAATTGGTTTTGACCAATTGGCTGTGGTCATTTCCTATTTTTTTGGATTTTTCATCATTTCTTCAATTTTTTGGAAGACGATTTGCCGAAAGGGAAAAATCATCATTTTGGAGGGATTGGAGTTCGAAAGAACCAAAATAGGTCATGGCCAGTTGATTGTGGCCATTTCCTATTTTTCTGGAATTTCTAGGATTTCTTCCATTTTTGGGAGACGACTTGTCAAAAAGGCAAAATCGTCATTTTGGAGGGATTGGAGTGTGAAAAATCCAAAATAGGTCATGGTCAGTTGATTGTGGCTATTTCCTATTTTTTTGAATTTTTTTGGAAATTTTTTGAATTTCTTTGATTTTTTTAGACGATTTGCTTAAAGGGAAAAATCGTCATTTTTGTAAAGGGTCGGGTTTCAGAAGACCAGAAATAGGTCATGGCCAGTTGATTGTGGCCATTTCCTATTTTCCGAAAATTTTTGGGAATTTTCTGAATTTCTTCAATTTTTTTTGGAAAACGATTTGCCTAAAGGGAAAAATCGTCATTTCTGAAAAGATTGGGGTTTGAAATACCCAAAATAGGTCATGGCCAGTTGATTGTGGCCATTTCCTACTTTCTAATTTTTTTTTGAAATTTTCAGAATTTCTTTGATTTTTTGGAGACGATTTGCCTAAAAGGCGAAATCATCATTTTTGAAATGGGTCGGGTTTCAAAAGACCCAAAAAATAGGTCATGGCCAGCTGATTGTGGCCATTTCCTATTTTCTAGAATTTGTTTTTGAGAATTTTCTGAATTTCTTCAATTTTTTGGAAGACGATTTGCCTAAATGGCAAAATCGTCATTTCTGAAAAGATTGGGGTTTGAAATACCCAAAATAGGTCATGGCCAGTTGATTGTAGCCATTTCCTACTTTCTAAATTTTTTTGAAATTTTCAGAATTTCTTCAATTTTTGGGAGACGATTTGCCTAAAGGGAAAAATCGTCATTTTTTGAAGGGATTGGGGTTCGAAAGACCCAAAATAGGGCATGGCCAGTTGATCGTCGGCAATTTCCTATTTTTTTGGAACTTTTGGGGAACAATTTGCCAAAAGCGCAAAATCGTCATTTTGGAAAGATTGGGGTTCGAAAGACCCAAAATAGGTTATGGCCAGTTGATTGTGACCATTTCCTATTTTCTGGAATTTTTTTGGATTTTTGGGAGACGATTTACCTAAAGGGCAAAATCGTCATTTTGAAAAGATTAGGGTTTCAAAAGACCCACAATTGGTCATGGCCAGTTGATTGTGGCCATTTCCTATTTTCTGGAAATTTTTTAGAATTTTTCTGAATTTCTTGGGGAACGATCTGCCAAAAGAGCGAAATCGTCATTTTTGAAAGGATCAGGATTCGAAAGACCAGAAATAGGTCATGGCCAGTTGATTGTGGCTATTTCCTATTTTTTGGGATTTTTTTAGAATTTTTCTGAATTCCTTGGGGAACGATCTGCCAAAAGGGTGAAATCATCATTTTGGAAAGATTAGGGTTTCAAAAGACCCACAATAGGTCATGGCCAGTTGATTGTGGCCATTTCCTATTTTCTGGGATTTTTTTAGAATTTTTATGAATTTCTTGGGGAACGATCTGCCAAAAGGGCGAAATCGTCATTTTTGAAAGGATCAGGATTCGAAAAACCAGAAATAGGTCATGGCCAGTTGATTGTGGCTACTTTCTATTTTATGGGATTTTTTTTAGAATTTTTCTGATTTTCTTGGGGAACGATCTGCCAAAAGGGCGAAATCGTCATTTTGGGAAGATTAGGGTTTGGAAGGCTCAAAATAGGTTATGGCCAGTTGATTGTGGCCATTTCCTATTTTTTTGGAATTTTTCTGAATTTTTTTTGGAATTTTCCAATTTTTTGAAATTTTTTTAATGATTTTTTATTATTTTTTTTAATGATTTTCTATTTTTCATTGAATTTTCGAATTTTTTAATTTTTTTTTTAAAAAAATATTTTCCGGACCGAGTCAAACCCGGCCCGCGCCTCTCGGGCGCTCGGCCCGACCGTACGAGTCGAAATCCTGTCTAAACGACGCCGTTTTTATTTTTTTTTTTATTATTTTTAATTATTTTAAAACTATTTTCTAATTTATCCGAATTTCTGAGAATTAAAACCAATCGGACGGTCTCCACGTTGCCACGTGGCACTATCCTAGCCGCCGGATCTATTTGATTTTAAAAATTGCTAAATCAGGACACGTGGCACATCCATAACCGTCCTATCTAGGGTTTTTTGAAAACATCGGATCGTGACACGTGGCACACCCACGGCCGTTCGATCTAGTGTTTTTTGTCATTTTCGAAAATACCATTTATTATTATTATAAAATCATTTATTTATTTTAAAAAATCCCAGATTGCGACACGTGGCACCTCCCCGACCGTCCTATCTAGGTTTTTTGTTTTTCTTGCTCGTGGACCCCGCCGCGGCTAACGTGGCGCGCCACGTCACCCTTGACCAGTCAACTATCGTTGATTGGTCAAAGGTCCACCGGAGAAGATGATCGGTGACCACCGGAACAATGATTTTCTGGCGAGTTCGTCGGAATCTTCGCCGGAAAATCGGGACCGAGCCCGAAACTGACTGGTCAAAGGTCCACCGGAGAAGTTGACCGGTGACCGCCGGAACAGTGATTTTTCCGGCGAGTTCGTCGGAATCTTCGCCGGAAAATCGGGACCGAGCCCGAAACTCCATATTTTTTTGCGGTTCTTGCACATTTCGATTCCTGATACACCAAACATTAACTTATGTCATATTCACGCCGAAAAACACACCGGAAATCGGCAAGCCGAGCCCCCACATATTCGGTTCCGGTGAGGAGTTTTCCGAAAAAAAATTCGCCGTTCAGAGCTTGTTTCAACCATTCAGAGAGCATCTAATAAAGGTTTAGAGACTTACCTAAGGTCGCTTAGACCTCGGCGACCTTCGTCCTCGCGGGGCCGAGCTCTCGGTTCGAGTGTGCCCCAGGGAGCTCCGACCACCATTGTTGACGTCATTCAATGCAAAATAAACATTACAGGATGCTTAGAGTCGGTTCTAGGACAAGCTTAAGGCAATAAACGGGCACGGAATACTCGAACGACACACGGCCATGGATCAAACCGAATCAAACCACACACCGGCATTTCGTCGAACATGTAACAGGCATTCGAAAAACAAACGCTTAGGCTAGATCCGTGGGCATTTTGCACAAAACCGAAGCAAGGAAACGTTCATACATCAACATAGGAATGATAAGGGACGTCGGAGTGCAATCGGTTTTGCTCGGCTTGGTCGGGAACTAACCTGGACGAAACTTACAGCATGCGAAAAAATAGGGCATGAAAAACAGGGGAAGAAAAAGCGCGGTACCGACCTGTCCGAGGGTCGCCGGCGACGGTAGAGGCCTCGGCAATGGTGCTTCGGGTGCACTGAGGCTTGGGGACGTTCGGTCGCTCACCTTCTCTCTCACGGCTTTCTCTCGCTCGGATCCCTCTCTCAATTTTTTTTTTCAAAACCGAGCCCACGCATTCTCTCTCATGGCCGAGCCTTTATATTCCGAGAGTCGTCCGGGGTCGAGGACGATCACGCATTCCTCATGGCTCTGAAAAAGTTGGTCCGTTCTCTGCTTTTCTTTCGGTCACGCGACGCTCCCCCTGCCATTTTTGCCGCTGCCGTGCTTGCTGTACGTGGGAAGAAGAACATGTTCTTGTCCCATGTTGTAGACCCGGTCGGGTCGGGTCGAGTCCGACCCGACCGGTTCGACCATCAATTTCGCCCAATTGAACCTCCAATTGACCCTTTTTTTTCATGAAATTGATTCCAAAATCGAACTTCTCGGTATGTTTTCCATCTAAAATGAGTATCTTCGCAAAAGATTGAATTGGAATTTAATGAAAACCCCAAATTACGCCTAGGATCCGAAAATGATTTTTGCCAAATCGGAGGCTCAAACGATCGAATAAATTCAAATTGAGGCCACCAACGGATTCGGCATGATGAAAATTATAGGGTAGAGGTGTTTGATTTTCATGGGTGTCTCCCGAGAGAATTTAATTTTGAAATTTGTGAATCCGGAGACTAAATTGCAAAGAAATTTGTGCAATTAGGTCCTTTTTGTCAAAATTGATCAAATTGAAGGCCTAATTGACCCAATAGCACTTCAAGGTTCTAGACCAAAATGTCATTGCTTATTGGGAGTGGAAATTGAAAATTAGAGGACTCCAAAGGCAATTTTTATGGTCGATTCGGGTTTATGTTTGTGAAGGAACATAATGACCTAAGTCAAATTTTTGAGATTTATAAAGACCAACCTGAAGAGGGAATTAAAATAAAATTATTGACTATTTTTGTGTATTGTTCTGACCACGAATGGTATTTTTATGATTTTTTGGGTATTTTTATAATTAAATAAATTCGAAAAAAATATAAAAATAATTACGAAAAATATTTTTTGTTCAAAATTGGTTTCTAAGGCTAGGCCAAGGCTTCCAAAGTTGATTTTGCAATTTTATGACTTTTTTGATATTTTTAATTAATTTTAAAAATAAAATCAAAATAAAATATGATTAAAAATCAGGTGTCAACAACTGCCCCTCTTTGAGAGTGAGCTCGTCAGAGGTCGCTTTCAAAGACAAAATGACACCTGAGTCTTAACTGACTCGACTAGGAAAAAAGAAAGTGACATGACATCAGATTCTAAGAAACCCATCGATGAAAACTCGAATTTATTCCCGGTTTGCTTTGACAACTTGAACATGGGCCGAAAATGGGGAAATTTACCTGGAGCTTACCTGTCCGCTGCTGTGCTTGTGGACTCTGAGAGTTCGTTGTTATGCTCCTAGGGCGTTGAAATCGTGGGCTTGGCTTCCCCTTTTTTGTTTGTTCGTAGCTTCTGACTCGCTATACCAGGTTTTATTCTTCCCTTTGTAGTGTTTGATTCGCTATACTAGGGTCTTGAAAGTTTTTTCCGCGGCTACCGGCTGCACTCCATTCCGAAGGGTGAGACCTTCGAGGCATGGCTATTCGGTGTGTGCTTCGTGGAAAAGGCAGTCACCGTATCTCTAGGCGGCAAGTCGCGAGCGTTATAGACTCCGATCTTGAACTGTGCTTTGAGACACCTCTGTCGTGGATCCCTATATGGTGGGATTTGGGGTGGAATAAATGTCTTTTCCGCGGTTACCAGCTGCAATCCATTCCGAAGGGTGAGAGCTTCGAGGCATAGCTATCCGGCGTGTGCTTCGTGGAAAAAGCGGTCACCGTATCTCTAGGCAGCAAGTCGCAAGCGTTATGGGCTCCGACCTTGAACTTTGCTTTGAGATACCTCTGTCGTATATCCCTATCTGGTGGGATTTGGGGTGAAAAAAATCTTCTGAAGCTAAAAATTGGCGATCCGATCTAGAAGATGATAGATCCGCGGCTACCAACATGTGAACACTTACAGAGAGATTTATCTAGGTCATCGTGCTTTCGAAGCGGCAAGTGAGCTTTTTGGGCTTCAGTCTTGGGTCGGCTTCTAGGCACCTATTTGCTTTAGGGGACCCCCATGACGCTGACTAGCGGGGCCATATGGGACTTTTTAAGTTTTTCTTGAGTTTTTTCTTTGAAAATGGGTCATAGGACGAGGGTTCTCCACGTCTGATTGGACTGTTTGATTTTTGAAAAAAAGTTCCTCGGACGAGGGTTCTCCACGTCCGATGGGACTGTTTGATATTTTTTTGAAAAGGGTCCCGAAACGAGGGTTCTCCACGTCTAACGGGATTGCTTGAGTTTTTGAAAAGGGGTCCCAAGATGAGGGTTCTCCACGTCCGCTGAGACTGCTTGATTTCTTTTTTAAAAGGGGTCTCAGGACGAGGATTCTCCACGTCTGATGGGACTGTTTGATTTTTGAAAAAGGGTTCCCCGGACGAGGTTTTCCACGTCCGGTGGGACTGTTTGATTTTTTTTAAAAGGGTCCCGGGACGAGGTTTCTCCACGTCTGACGGGATTGCTTGAGTTTTTGAAAAGGAGTCCCAGGGCGAGGGTTCTCCACGCCCGCTAAGACTGCTTGATTTTTTTTTAAAGGGATCCTAGGATGAGGATTCTCCACGTCTGATGGGACTGTTTGATTTTTGAAAAGGGTCCCGGGACGAGGGTTCTCCACGTCTGATGGGATTGCTTGAATTTTTGAAAAGGGGTCCCAGGACGATGGTTCTCCATGTCCGCTGAGACTACTTGATTTTTTTTTAAAGGGGGTCCTAGGACGAGGGTTCTTCACGTCTGATGGGACTGTTTGATTTTTGAAAAAGGGTTTCCCATGACGAGGGTTCTCCACGTCAGAGGGGATTTTTTTGTTTTTGAAAAGGAAATTTCTTTGACAAGTAGAGGGATTTTTCTTGTTTTGAAAGGGGATTTCCTCGATCAGCAAAGGGATTTTTCTTATTTTGAAAAAACTCTCCCACGACTGCGGCTCGCAATGTCGGATGTGATTTTTGTCTGATTTTGAAAAGGGGTTCCCATGACAATGGGAATCCTGTTTTAATGTTGTCAAAAATTTCATTTGGACAAAAATTTTATTTGCGTATGCTAATCATGTAGGAGGTCATCCAAAACATCTTGCAACACGATATGACGATCAAAGCTCCTTTTAGGGAGAATTTTGGATCTAATGATCTGAGATAATCAAAATGGTTTGGTTAAAATGCCAATTGGAGTACGTTCATCAAAAAGGGTTCCTCACCATTTTTCAGGAGGTTTCTTCTCACTTCCTCTTCTTTTGAAACACTCAAATTCTCTCTCTCGAACCTATGTTCAAGGTTTCAAAACTATTCGCAGTGTATACCATTTGATTGATCGGAAAGGGACTTTTGAGGGACCGTAATGTTGGGTTCGGTCAAT
This sequence comes from Rhodomyrtus psidioides, assembly GCA_021437785.1. Taxonomy (NCBI): domain Eukaryota; kingdom Viridiplantae; phylum Streptophyta; class Magnoliopsida; order Myrtales; family Myrtaceae; genus Rhodomyrtus; species Rhodomyrtus psidioides. The sequence goes on along the minus strand of JAILYB010000015.1, from coordinate 721,442 downwards.
GGTTTTCAAAGGGGACTCGTGGTCGAGTCGAGGCCAATGAATTGAAAATCTTCATCATCTGCTTCGGGTTTACAAGTCAAGAACCCTGCAAAAATGAGAGAGAAATAGTCTTGCTCGTATCTCTTCGAGCGATGCTTAAAATTATTTAAACTCCACGTTAACTCAAGTGCCTTAGTCGAAAAAGACTTTCAAGAGTTGTAACGTATGTGAGGATTGGGGACTGAGAAAGGCCTGTTTTTGGCTCAGAATATAATAAAGGGGTTTGATGTTGGTAATCATTGCAGATTTACCACCGATCTTGACCATTGGATTGATCTTCAGAAAGCACCCTCGTTGCTCAAAGATGGTGTAGTCGTCATTTGGACACGCCCTGACTGGGGATAACTTCATGACTTTATTCCCATGGGAATTTTCTTTTACAAGTAGATTCCACTGGGGATTAACATTTGGATATTCTGGAATCCCTTGGATGATTTATAAATACACAAAAATTTGAATGGGTATTGGCCTTGCTTTTACCAGGCACTTTGCTTTTTGATGCTCGGGATTGGCTTTTGCCCCTTTTTTTTAATCCTGCCTTTTCTTTTCTTCTCTTTTTTGAACAAGATTTTTTTAGATTATGCTAGACACACATGCGAACAAAATCTTAGCACATTGAAGAATTGATTTATGACTTTTCTATAGACCCAGTTCTTTTAAGTTCTCCCGATTTGAGGTGGCGCCGTCTTCATTTTGGAATGGCAATGATCACCAATGGGGTTTATGAAACGGATATGCAAGCTCAATGGGGCTGCGCAAAGGATGAGTGTGTGTAGGATAGAGAAGCGACCGCTTTTCGTCGTCCTAAAGCACTTGAATCACAATACGAGTTTAAATGTAAAGAAACACTCGAAGATTGATGTTGGTTCGAGCAAAAAGATTTCTAACCATTTACCTCATACCGCCGCTGGAATTCCTTCTGATTGGCCTCAATATGGGATGGTTCGTGACAGGGTTATAGAATTGAAGCCTCCGCTCAAATTGGTTAACAATGGTTGACCTGCGGTGTTTGGGATAGAGAAAAGAATGCCCTTCGTCTTTTCAATATAGGTAGCCACTGCGAATGATTCCTACATCCTCGAATACGGCTCCTATTCTGATTCTTACTTCACTCATCACTCAAGTGTTTGTAGGGACGTGTTTGGGCATGGGTTGCCTCTCATCGTCTGAGATACTCCTTTTGACAGTTTTAAACATTCTCTTTTGAAAATTCATTTCTTTTTATCCAAAACGTCCCTTATTGGGATCCTTAATGCAAGATGCATGTTCCAATGCATGTGTCGGATGATTCCAAAAGCTTTTAAATGTGAATACAGATGAAAGGATTTTAAGAATTTCACACATTTTTTTTCACACATGGAATTATTGAGTATCTCTAGACTCTTCGAAATCTCAATGGCTCAAAGATCTTGAAAAGTCGAAAGAGGTGGTTTCGAAAATTTTAAGCTCTAAGAGATAAGGAAAATTGATACTTGCCTGCCCGCCATGGTGGGGAGTCCCTGGAGACGCAAAAGAGACGTATTAGTATACGTTCTCGAATATAGAGAAAACTGGAACGATACAACTTCACCCTTAATTATGTGTTCCCGTCTGGATGTAATCACGTAGAGTCTGAAGGTGTGCGATCCAACTCGATCGGATGAGATGGCCAAAAGCTTGGAGCTTTTTTGGAGTCTTAAAGGAAAGGGATACTCACCTGTCTGCTATGACGGCGAGTCCCTATCAAGATAAGAAATGAACAGTTAATGTACGTTCCGTGTTAAAAATGAACTGGAACGATACCACCTTACTCTTGATCTGGTAGCCCCGGTCAGGTGGCGTTTGCCTCGGTTAAGTGGAATTTGCCCCAGTTGATTGCTTTAATCTATTTCGCAACTTTTACGATCTCCCATTTTTCGGGATGCCTCTCACTTAGGGCTTCCTGTCTCTCTTCATCCTCAAAGTGTTACCCTTTCAACGCTTGGAGGTATTGTCTCTCTCGAGATGTCCTACCCCAGTAGCATACGCCTCGCTACTTGTCACTAGAGCCTTGATAGCTCTGCCCCAACATGCTCTTTTGGTGGGGAGTCTGATCCCAATGAATCTTCAATCAATTATCCCGATGACTTAGGCTGTTGACTTTTTTTTTGAAGTACCATCTCTTGATGGATTCTTGAGATGATGTCTCGCCTGTTAAATTTTGCCACGTGCTTCGCGGTGACATTCGTACATGACACGGCCTCGTGAAATAGTCGATTGCTACCAGTATGAAGCGATGTCCGTTTGAAGACTTGGGAATGATTGGGCCTGTCATATCGATCCCTCACATGGAGAATAGCCCTGTCTTGGACATTTGGTGAAACTTGATCAGAGGTGCATTGATTCTATCTCGGTACACCTGACACTGACGGCATGATCTCACATGTTGATTATTTCCCGATTCCAAGGTCATCCAATAATAACCCAATCGCATGATTTTCTTGGTGAGGAGATGACCATTCTTGTGAGGGCCGCATTCACCCTCATGGATTTCTCCCATGAGTAGTTTAGCTTCTTTGGCATCCACGCACCTGAGGGGCATCGAATCGTAGGATCTCTTATAGAGGATTTGACCACTGAGGAAAAACTTGCCAGCCATTTTTTGCTATGTACTTTCTGTCCCCCGCCTAGGCACCTGGAAGAAATCTCCCTTTCGCCAGGTAGTTCTTAATGTTGTGATACCAAGGTTGATCATCGAACCCCTCTTCAATTACCATGTAATGTGCCGGTTCCTGGGTGATGCCAATCCTCAGCGGCTCAATGTCCATGCCATCCATTGCTTGAAACATGGAGGACAAGGTATCTAATGCGTAGGCAAAGCGATTCTGCGTCCTCGGCAGATACTTGAAATCGATCACTTCAAATCCCTTGACTACTTCTTCCAAGAATTTATGGTATGAGATGAGCTTCGAATCCCTTTTTGTTCGCCTTGGGTCCGTAGGATGATTAACATCGAATCTCCATAAACATGTAACTTCTGTACTTTCATGCTGAGGGCCAACTGTAACCCTAGGGTAGAAGCTTCGTATTCCGCCACGTTATTGGTGCATAGGGAAGTTAACTTTGTGGCCACAGGGTAGTGTTGGCCATCTGGAGATATTAAAACTGCCCCAGTACCTGCCCCAACTAAGTTGACCGCGCCATCTAAATATATAGTCCACTTGTCATCCGAGAGTGTCAGAATATGGCCTTTGACTTCCTCTTCTCCGTCGGGGGTGTCATGACCCTATGAACTTTCCGCTAGCATATCGACGATGCTTCATCCTTTCACCGACTTCTTATTCGAGCCCCTTATGTCAAATTCAGAAAGGAGTACTTGCCACTTGGCCAATTTTTCCACCAGTGACGGTTTCTCTAGCAGGTATTCTCCGTGACTAACTGGATAGTGTGGCGAAGGGTGTACTGCCTCAGCCTGTGGAGTATCTAGACTAGCGCGACGCACGTTTTCTATATCTCCGAGTACTTTGCTTCTGACGAGGTGAACTTCTTGCTTAGATAATAAATTGCTCGCTCCTTGCCATCTTCGGGGTTCGTCTAAGCGAGTAGAGCTTCCAAGGACTCGTTGTGAATAGTGAGGTAGAGGGTAAGAGGAACGCCAGGAATCGGAGGCACCAATATCGGTGGAGTAACCAGATACCCCTTGATTTTATCAAAAGCTTGTTGACACTCGTGGTCCCACTTGATTTTAGCATTTTTCTTCAGAAGCTTAAAGAACGGCTTGGCTGTTTCTGAAAGCTGGGATATAAAGCGGGCGATATAGTTCAATCTGCCTAAAAGGCTCCTCACCTCCTTAACTGTTGAAGGGGCTCCAAGACTAAGGATGGCTTGGACCTTGGTGGGGTCAATCTCGATGCCACGATTGCTAACTATGAACCCCAGCAACTTGCCAGATTTTGCCCCAAATACGCACTTCGCGGGATTCAGCCTCAGCTTATACTTCCTGAGTCGTTCGAATAGTTTCCTCAACACTGCAGTGTGATCTTCACCACATCTGGATTTTGCTATCATGTCGTCCACATACACATCTATCTCCTTATGCATCAAGTCGTGAAAAAAGGGTAACCATCGCCCTCTGATAAGTTGCCCCAGCATTTTTTAGGCCGAACGGCATGACTTTGTAACAGAAGGTGCCCCAGGGCGTGATGAATGATGTATTGGCTTTATCCTCCTCCTTCATGCGGATTTGATTGTAGCCAGAGAACCCGTCCATAAAAGAGAACCGCTCAAATCCGACAGTGCTATCGACTAGGACATCGATATGCGGTAATGGGAAGTCGTCTTTGGGGCTAGCCCTGTTTAAATCCCGATAGTCCACACAGACTCGAACTCTCCCATCCTTTTTCACGACAGGGATGATATTAGCGATCCATTCTGGATATGCAATTACTTCAATGAACCCCACCTTGAGGAGCTTCATTACTTCTTCTTCAATTTTCTTCGCCAACTCGGGTTTCGTCCTCCTAAGTTTCTATTTTTTAGGCGGAATATTAGGATTGGTCGGTAGCCTATGTTCCACAATACTGGGATCTAACCCCGGCATATCTGCATACGACCAGGCGAAAATGTCCTGGTACTCTTTGAGAAGTTCACTTGTCCTAAACGCCTCTGTCGACGACAGACTTTCACCGATCTTCACCTCTCTGACGTCCTCTGAGGTCCCTAGGTTTACTGGAATGGTACCCTCTATGGTGGGTGGTCTGGATTCTTCATAGGAATTCCAACTATGCTCAACCTCTCCCATATTATGCTCCTCGTCTTCTCCTTCAATTTGGAGGGTAGCCCCCTCTCGAGAACCCGAGTCATTTAACAAACTGCTATGCATGCTTGGAATGGTATGCCTGAAATGTCATGAAGATAGTTAGTTGACATATAACAGGAAGAGTTTATGCATGATGAGTTTCTTTGGAAGACGTCTTAGAAAAAGGAAAATTAAATCTAAAAACGTGAGATGGGAGCTAGTCCTCATATCATTGGACATCCTCGCTTCCCAAAAATTTGAAAATTAGGAGACGTGTGGGAAATTAGGTCTTAGGGCTTTTCTTTTCTTTTCTTTTCATCTCCTCTCTATTTTTTTTTTGCACCTTTTCTTTTCTCTCATTTGGATCGTCATCGACCGATTTGTGGTGCTCCCACACGTCCCCATTTTTTTTTTGTTTTTTTTAAGAAACTGTACTTGAAACTACAGATGAACTACAATGCAAATAGACTAAAGAGTGACGATGGAAAGGAGGAAGTGACTCCCTTATCCGTGTAGTCTGCTGTCATCGATCGTCCAATCAGCTGGGCTGGCATAGTCTCCGATAGGGTTATCTACGTACACCCTGTCCAGTTCTCGGCAATCCGATGACGGGTCTTGCTGCTTGTTCTGCTTTATCTCCTCGAGATCCAAAACGCCATTGTTGATGAGTTTCTGCACCTTAATCTTGAGTCGAATGCAGTTGTCTGCGTTGTACCCTTTCTCCTCTGCATGGTAGGCGCGCGACTTGGCTTCATCATATCCTTTGAACGAAGGAGGATTATACCTCGACACCTCCTTGGTCACCATCCTTTTTTTCCAAGAGTATTGGGAGCAGTTTTGATAGTGGCATGGGAAGTGATGTAAACTGCATTGGTGTCTTCTTCTTGGGCTCGAAACTTCCCGACGTTCCTGAAGAGGCGTCACCCTGAACGGGGGTTGGTGTTGACAGGTCCTCTTGTTTCCATGAGCTTGGTATGACTGTCATGTTAGCCTCACATACCGAACGATGCCTTATAAGTGGCGTCTCGCTCCCTTTGTTGGCATCCCAAATGAACTTTCTGTCCTCTCGGGGCGCTTCTTCCAGACGCTCCTCGTACTCCTCTAATTCTTCGATCTCTTCAATATCCTTGACGCTCAATGAATACCCAGCAGGGATCTCCCATGACTCTTCCCTTATAGTCTTTATCGCATATCCTTCAGAGGTTAAGTTAAACTTCGCGAAGGATGCTGTAAAAGCGGGGTCCTCAACCCTACCGATGATGCCCATATTACCCATCTCGGCCAAGCATGGTTCTTTTCGCCCCATCGAGGTGGTACCCTTCTCCGGGTTTTGAGAAGATGAAACCGGTACCTCATGTAATTCGGGTACGTTAGTGATAAGCCTTAGATCGCCTTCCAGTCCATCCTCGGATACATCACTGATTTCGTGATCTTGCAAAAGGTTTTGTTGGATGTTAGGCCATGCCTTATCGAACACCAGTAGGTTATTGTCGATGAGAGCCTGCACATCATATTGTAGTACTCGACAGTTGTCTACATTATGTCCATTCTCACCTATATGGTATGCACAGGTTCGGTTCATGTCGAACCTCGGGAACCTTGGCGGTTTCGCCCTCGGTGGTTTTTTGGCTACCAACCTTTCCTCCAAAAGCCTATAGAGTAGTTCCGACATAGGAAGTGGGAGTGGTGTAAAAGATGGGGGACTTCTCCTACTCGACTGGCCAAATTTCTCTATCTTGGGTGCTGGTCGTCCCTGGTAAGGAACGAAATCATGTGACTGATGTCTCGACTTGTGTTCAGAAGCCTGACTTGCGACTTTAATTTCTTGATGGGTGGTCTTCGCTTCCCTAACCGATTCTTTACTCGTTTGAGAAGACTCTCCGCGACTTTCTTTGTTGGTGATTGTACTATCGCACTTAGCCCATTCCATCCTTTCACTTGCGTGCACAAATTGTGAAAATGATTGGTAACAAGCCGTACTCAATCGATTAAAGGAATTATAGGGGAGGGCTTTCAGACAGTGCTCTATTAACTCATCTTCGTCCAGCGAAGGCTGGACTCGGGCCGCTTTTGCTCTCCACCTTTGTGCGAATGATTTAAAGCTTTCATTTCTCCTTTGCTTCATACGCACCAGATCCATTCTGGTAGGGGTGGCATTCCTGTTGAAATCGTATTGCTGGAGAAACTGATTGGCCAAATCGTCCCATTCTCGGATACCCTTGACGTCAAGCGTTGTAAACCATCCTAACGCGGGACCAACCAGGCTATGCCGAAAATTCTGGACAATAAGTGAATCATCCCGGTCATAATCAGTCATTGCTTCCAAATAGTAATCGATGTGAGTTTTCGGGCAGCCAATGCCATCGTATCTCTTAGCAAATTCTGGCCTTTGTAGAACCCCGTGCATCCTCCCTTTAAGGCATGTGGGAGAGGCGTTGCGTGGACAGTTTTCGACGTTGATTGGGTTCGCGTGACCTTCAACGTTCTTCTGGTGACTAGAGTCTTTCTCTCGAATTAGGTATGTGACGAACAAATTCTCTCCAGTCAATGCATCTTCCTCAATAATACCAAGCTTTCCCTTGTGCTGTTTTTCCAGATCGTCCATCATAGGTTTGCTCTCGGGGAAGACCTCTGCTCCTACGGCTTGATCAATGTCCGATATTTTAGGTGAAACAGGTCGGACGGTCGGGTCAAGATTGGAGACTGTCGGGGATGCCCCTTGTATGGTGAAGATGAGTGCCTTCATCTCTGTCATCATTGCAATCACCTGAGTCATCTGGCTCTCTAGGGTGGTCAAGCGTTTCTTCACATCATCATGGTCCATCTTAACTTGTGACTGAGTCTCCACGCAGGTATTTGGATTTCACTTTTGGAAATTACCTGTTTTAAATTACATAACTATGTTAGCAACGGAAGTAGAGCATGAATCCTTTCAATTTTATGTTTTCTTGTGATTAACGAATATAAGGACTTTTACAAAGCCTTAGCTTCGTGTGAAAAGTTCTTTATCAATATTTTTCACAAGAAAACATACAATTGGAAGGAGCGTAATCCATGGTTATGACTCTTGATAAATTCCCAGAAAAATCTGTGGAGTATCCAAAAAGATAAAGATGCAATTCCAATGTGTCCTAAATTCAGTGGGAGAGAGGACATCCAAATTGAAATTGTTTACCAAAAACAATTCGAATATCTAATCTCCTCTTGATTTCAGAAAACACGGATGACTTTAGTTAATCACCATGGATTACCAATAATGCATGATATGGGGCGGTTCAATTCCATGTCCTAGGCACCATGAAATGAGGATTAGATTCTCGTACTTGCGTTAAACACGTCAAGTGTGAGTCCTAACGAAAATTTCATCTATATGAGACATGTAATTGAACCGAAAAATCCGAATGGTTGAGAGAAATTCTAGTGTCGCGTTCCAATGTCAGGACGCTTAGGTAAGACTCAGAGACCAAAGTGCCGAGGGTAGAATGGAGTTCCACAAATGGATACTCCTTACAGACTCGAGGACTCGGATAGATGGATACATAACTAAAAAAAGACAGTCCGAATGCGACCCTAGAGAACCTAAGGAGATGCCCCAAGTCGGGTCTTCGGGGAATGTCTCCTGTCGTCCTTACTCCGGCTAGTTCGGATCGCCCTCTTCATCGTATGAAATGTCTCTAGGGGTGGAAGAGAACGGCTGACTCTCGGGAAAATCTTCTTCTTCTGATGAAATCTCGATGACCTATGGAAGGGGTCTTGGATCGGCTATCGCCCTTTGAAACGCCTTCTTCCGCTTTTGGTAAAGGTTCATCATCCCTTCCATATTGTGCTCACATTTGTGCTTGCGCTCGAGTTGCTCGGCGGACTTGGTGTAGAAGCAATCCATCCCTCGGATGAGGTTTCGTCCAGTAAGTGCCCTCTCTTGGATGAATCGGAAGGAGTGGAATCCGTTGAATGCCTCGGTAGCTCGATGACGGATGACACGTCGCTCGTATTCGAATATCTCGGGAATCTTGGACCGACTTGGGGAGACCATCTCTACTCTATCCATACTATAAAATGGAATTGGACTCAACCATCGGATTTGATGAATGCAGCATGTTGCGCGAAATCAAAGATTGCAGACAAATTAAATAGAAATGGAAGGACATTACCACATGCGGTACCTAATGAATTTTGGTTTTAGGTATACCAACCATCCACACACATGCGCATTAGACAAGTGAGGTTTGACTCTAGAAATCAAAATGGCTCGGGTATGGAACCTAACGGCTTCCCACTATTCGAGTCGATAAATTCGTTCATAAGCGTAATCCACAACAAATGGATAAAAGAATCGACTTGAATAGTGAGCGGGATCAAATATGGTCAACTCAAGCGCAAATTCACGCTAGAGCCTTGCATATCGATTCCCTATCTATGGCTACCTAAAAAGGTGATTTCGTGGCTTGGGTTTGGGTGCTTTGTGCAAAAGTGTCGTGATCCCCAAATATGCATGTGAATCATGCACGGCAGTTTGTATATCAATCAGCGCTTCAAATCATCCACATGACATACATTCATACACCCAACCTGCATGAGACAATGTTAACCATAGACTACTCCCCCTTATCACTCTAATCTGCAAAAATATTTAACATCTATCATAAGCGGACTTACCTCACCTTCAAGAGCGCCTACAGAAAACATGTCAGAAAATCACTCAGTGTTTTAATTACGACCTAAGTCCACTTGAGGCCTAGAACCAGAGGTTCTGGGTTCAATTCCCAGCGGAGTCGCCAGTCTGTCGCGACCCGTTTTCATTTTCTCGGGCTAATGGATTGTCGAATCGAGCCCCCCACTCTGCGAAGTGAATCACAGGCTTTCTCGACGCGGGCCCTCCCAGGCCCATACCAAATCACGACAGGAATAAATTTACGCGGGTTTTTCGACGATAAGAGTCGATCGCATTCGACTTTAGTGTAGTCGTGGTGGCATGTGCTATGTGTCCATGCATTTGGAGTCGCCACCGGTCCTTCTTGGAAGGTGGACCGGAAACCTCACTGATCGATTGGGAGAGATCGATCAGTTCTGCGGAACCAGAGATTTTGGGTTCGGGAACTTGGTTACATTGGTGTCATTACCAACGCCCTTTCGGCACCTAAGCGAGTGATTTTCCTAACTAAGATTTCATGCATGCGCAATTTTGGGTGAAGTAATTCTGATTTAGGGGTTTCATGCAGATTGGAAGACTAATCCTATCAAATCACAATCAATATAAGGAAAGCGCAATCAAATGCATAAATGAACCACGTCAATGCTCATCAATTCAAATCGATGGCCTCCTAGTATAGCCTTAAGGGCTTAGGGAAGGTATGATTTAGGATCAAGGGTACACTGAGAAGATTTTGGGATGATTTACTCGAAGGGCGAAATCGTCAATTTTTGGGAGGTTTGGGTGTTGAACTAAACAAAATAGGTCGTGGCTAGTTGATCGTGGCCATTTCCTATTTTTGGAGATTTTTCTTGAATTTTTCGGGATTTCTCGAGAAAAGATTTGCCTAAAAGGCAAAATCGTCATTTTTGAAAATATCGGGATTCGAAAGACCAAAAATAGGTTTTGACCAGTTGGCTGTGGTCATTTCCTATTTTTTTGGATTTTTCATCATTTCTTCAATTTTTTAGAAGACGATTTGCCGAAAGGGCAAAATCGTCATTTTGGAGGGATTGGAGTTCGAAAGAACCAAAATAGGTCATGACCAGTTGATTGTGGCCATTTCTTATTTTTCTAGAATTTCTAGAATTTCTTCGATTTTTGGGAGACGACTTGCTAAAAGGGCAAAATCGTCATTTTGGAGGGATTGGAGTTTGAAAAACCCAAAATAGGTCATGGTCAGTTGATTGTGGCCATTTCCTATTTTTTTGATTTTTTTTGGAAATTTTCTGAATTTCTTTGATTTTTTTTAGAGACGATTTGCCTAAAGGGCAAAATCGACATTTTTGAAAAGGGTCGGGTTTCAGAAGACCAGAAATAGGTCATGGCCAGTTGATTGTGGTCATTTCTTATTTTCTGGAATTTTTTGAGAATTTTCTAAATTTCTTCAATTTTTTTTGGAAAACGATTTGCCTAAAGGGCAAAATCATCATTTCTGAAAAGATTGGGGTTTGAAATACCCAAAATAAGTCATGGCCAGTTGATTGTGGCCATTTCCTACTTTCTATTTTTTTTTTGGAATTTTCAGAATTTTTGTGATTTTTTGAAGACGATTAGCCTAAAGGGCAAAATCATCATTTTTGAAATGGGTCGGGTTTCAAAAGACCCAAAAAATAGGTCATGGCCAGTTGATTGTGGCCATTTCCTATTTTCTAGAATTTTTTTTTGAGAATTTTCTGAATTTCTTCAATTTTTTGGAAGACGATTTGCCTAAAGGGAAAAATCGTCATTTCTGAAAAGATTGGGGTTTGAAATACCCAAAATAGGCCATGGCCAGTTGATTGTGGCCATTTCCTACTTTCTAAATTTTTTTTGGAATTTTCAGAATTTCTTCAATTTTTGGGAGATGATTTGCCTAAAGGGTAAAATCATCATTTTTTGAATTGATTGGGGTTCGAAAGACCCAAAATAGGGCATGGCCAGTTGATCGTGGCCATTTCCTATTTTTTTGGAATTTTTTTGGAACTTTTGGGGAATGATTTGCCAAAAGTACAAAATCGTCATTTTGGAAAAATTGGGGTTCGAAAGACCCAAAATAGGTCATGGCCAGTTGATTGTGACCATTTCCTATTTTCTGAAATTTTTTTGGATATTTGGGAGATGATTTACCTAAAGGGCAAAATCGTCATTTTGAAAAGATTAGGGTTTTACAAGACCTACAATAGGTCATGGCCAGTTGATTGTGGCCATTTCCTATTTTCTGGAATTTTTTTAGAATTTTTCTGAATTTCTTGGGGAACGATCTGCTAAAAGGGCGAAATCGTCATTTTTGAAAGGATCAGGATTCGAAAGACCAGAAATAGGTCATGGCCAGTTGATTGTGGCTACTTTATATTTTTTGGGATTTTTTTAGAATTTTTCTGAATTTCTTGGGGAACGATCCGCCAAAAGGGCGAAATCGTCATTTTGGAAATATTAGGGTTTCAAAAGACCCACAATAGGTCATGGCCAGTTAAATGTGGCCATTTCCTATTTTTTGGGATTTTTTTAGAATTTTTATGAATTTCTTGGGGAACGATCTGCCAAAAGGGCGAAATCGTCATTTTTGAAAGGATCAGGATTCGAAAGACCAGAAATAGGTCATGGCCAGTTGATTGTGGCTACTTCCTATTTTCTGGGATTTTTTTTTAGAATTTTTCTGAATTTCTTGGGGAACGATCTGCCAAAAGGGCGAAATCGTCATTTTGGGAAGATTAGGGTTTGGAACACCCAAAATAGGTTATGGCCAGTTGATTGTGGCCATTTCCTATTTTTTTGGAATTTTCTGAAATGTTTTTGGAATTTTCCAATTTTTTGTTTTTTTTAATGATTTTTATTTTTTTTAATAATTTTCAATTTTTCATTGAATTTTTGAATTTTTTATAAATTTTTTAAATTTTTTTTTAAAAAAATATTTTTCGGACCGGGTCAAGCCCGGCCCGCGCCTCTCGGGCGCCCGGCCCGACCGTACGAGTCGAAATCCGTTCTAAACAACGCCGTTTTTTATTTTTTCGAATTTTTTTTATTATTTTTTATTCTTTTAAAACTATTTTCTAATTTATCCGAATTTCTGAGAATTAAAACCAATCGGACGGTCTCCGCGTTGCCACGTGGCACTATCCTAGCCGCCGGATCTATTTGATTTTAAAAATTGTCAAATCGCGACACGTGGCACACCCATTACCGTCCGATCTAGGGTTTCTTGAAAACATCGGATCGTGACACGTGGCACACCCACGGCCGTCCGGTCTAGGGTTTTTTGTCATTTCCGAAAATACAATTTATTATTATTAGAAAATCATTTATATATTTTAAAAAATCCCAGATCGCGACACGTGGCACTTCCCCGACCGTCCGATCTAGGTTTTTTGTTTTTCTTGCTCGCGGACCCCGCCGCGGCTGACGTGGCGCGCCACGTGGTGCCACGTCACCCTTGACCAGTCAACTATTGTTGATTGGTCAAAGGTCCACCGGAGAAGATGTTCGGCGACCGCCGGAACAATGATTTTTCTGGCGAGTTCGACGGAATCTTCACCGAAAAATCGGGACCGAGCCCGAAACTCCATATTTTTTTACGGTTCTTGCGCCGTTCGATTCCTTAAACACCAAACATTAACATATGTCATATTCACGCCCAAAAACGCACTGGAAACCGGCAAACCGAGCCCCCACATATTCGGTTCCGGCGATGAGTTTTCCGAAAAAAAATTCGCCGTTCAGAGCTTGTTTCAAACATTCAGAGAGCATCTAATAAAGGTTTAGAGACTTACCTGAGGTCGCTTAGACCTCGGCAACCTTCGTCCTCGCTGGGCCGAGCTCTCGGCTCGGGTGTGCCCTAGGGAGCTCCGGCCACCATTGTCGACGTCATTCAATGCAAAATAAAACAGGATGCTTAGAGTCGGTTCTAGGACAAGCTTAAGGCAATAAACAGGCACGAAATACTCGAACGATACACGGCCATGGATCAAACCGAATCAAACCACACACCGGCATTTCGTCGAACATGTAACAGGCATTCGAAAAACAAACGCTTAGGCTAGATCCGTGGGCATTTCGCACAAAATTGAAGCAAGGAAACGTTCAGACATCAACATAGGAATGATAAGGGACGTCGGAGTGCAATCGGTTTTGCTCGGCTTGGTCGGGAACTAACCCGGACGAAACTTACAATATGCGAAAAAACAGGGCATGAAAAACAGGGGAAGAAAAAGCGCGGTACCGACCTGTCTGAGGGTCGCCGGCGACGATAGAGGCCTCAGCGATGGTGCTTCGGGTGCACTGAGGCTTGGGGACGTTCGGTCGCTCACCTTCTCTCTCACGGCTCTCTCTCGCTCGGATCCCTCTCTCAAAAAAAATTTCAAAACCGAGCCCACGCATTCTCTCTCATGGCCGAGCCTTTATATTCCGAGAGTCGTCCGGGGTCGAGGACGATCACGCACTCCTCATGGCTCTGAAAAAGTTGGTCTGTTCTCTGCTTTTCTTTCGGTCACGCGACGCTCCCCCTTCCATTTTTGCCGCTGCCGTGCTTACTATAAGTGGGAAGAAGAACAGGTTCTTGTCCCATGTTGCAGACCCGGTCGGGTCGGGTTGGGTCCGCCCCGACCGGCCTGACCATCAATTTCGCCCAATTGAACCTCCAATTGACCCTTTTTCATGAAATGGATTCCAAAATCGGACTTCTCGGTATGTTTTCCATCTAAAATGAGTATCTTCGCGAACGATTGAATTGGAATTTAATGAAAACCCCAAATTACGCCTAGGATTCGAAAATGATTTTTGCCAAATCGGAGGCTCAAACGATCGAATAAGTTCAAATTGAGGCCACCAACGGATTCAGCATGATGAAAACTATAGGGTAGAGGTGTTTGATTTTCATGGGTGTCTCCCGAGAGAATTTAATTTTGAAATTTGTGAATCCGGGGACTAAATTGCAAAGAAATTTGTGCAATTAGGTCCTTTTTATCAAAATTGATCAAATTGAATGCCTAATTGACCCAATAGCACTTCAAGGTTCTAGACCAAAATGTCATTGCTTATTGGGAGTGGAAATTGAAAATTAGAGGACTCCAAAGGCAATTTTTATGGTCGATTCGGGTTTATGTTTTTGAAGGAACATAATGACCCAAGTCGAATTTTTGAGATTTATAAAGACCAACCTTAAGAGGGAATTAAAATAAAATTATTGACTATTTTTGTGCATTTTTCTGACCACGAATGGTATTTTTATGATTTTTTGGGTATTTTTATAATTAAATAAATTCGAAAAAATATAAAAAAAAATTACGAAAAATATTTTTTGTTCAAAATTGGTTTCTAAGGCTAGGCCAAGGCTTCCAAAGTTGATTTTGTAATTTTATGACTTTTTTGCTATTTTTAATTAATTTTAAAAATAAAATCAAAATAAAAGATGATTAAAAATCAGGTGTCAACAATAGGAGAATGAAGACTTTCTTGCGTTAGGACTTGCTCGACATTAGGAATGAGAGTAAAGTTGATATTATCATTGTCGTCTACCCAACATGCATAGTCATGAGGATCGTATTCAGGATGAAGATAATTGGATTATCTCATCGGGCTCTTTACAGTATTGCTGCTTCCATTGGCCATTTTTTTTTAGAGAATTGATAGGAAAGCAGATTCAGATAATTGAGACGGGATTGAGATAATTTGAGAGAATTTGGGAAAATCGAGAGGAATTGTAAAAAAATGAAAGGGGGAGGGATATATATAAAAGGAAAGTGATATAATGTAATTTGTAAAAAAAAAAAGGGGGGGGGGGGGGGGCGTTGCATTGCAATGGCCCGGTCAACGGGCTGGTTCTGGTTCGGTCAATGGGCCAATTCTAAAAATTGTGGAACCGTGGATCCGGTCAACGGCTGGTTCTAGTTCAATTAACGAGCCGGTTCCGAGCCCACGGGCCATTTTGGCCATGTCTAGGTGGAAGAGTGCATCATGTATCATGTGACATTATGGAGTTGTTTACGGTATATCTCGAAAGGCGATGATCTAGCACATGATGGAACGAACATTTTCTTCCTAATATGAAATGGGGAAAGCAATTTCTTCTATATTGTTCTATCTGATCGAGCTTCGTGAGAAGAACGAGATTGTAGCTTTTTCTATTGTTATGAATTTTGCAAGTTACAACATTCAAAACTTGATCTGATATGAGCTTTACCTTGAATACTATACGGGGAAAATATTTCATTGGATAGGCAAAAATGAGTCTGAAAAGATTCGAAGCTCCGATAGATATTAGAATGTCCAGCCCACAAGTTTAAGCTGTAGATTGAGGAAGACCATATGAATGTAAAGAACATTTAAGAAGGGTGCAAGTTGGATTATGAGGGTGGATGCACATTCTCGAAATGGACATGCATTGACTTCGATATCATATTAAAATATTAATTTATTACTCTTAGCAGAACATAGTTGATCTTAGACTATCACTAGTCTTGGGCCACTTATGACCAACATGGTAACGATTATGATCCGAAAAAATTGATTTCGATTACAATTGATTTGATTTTTTATGATTCCGTTTTTTGGATGAGTTTTAGATAATCATAACGTATTTGGTAGCTATACAAAATTTCTATTTTAGGTCGAGGAAAAATGATGAGAGAACTAAAAGGGAAAATTGAGAAATGTGAAGTTCATACTGTTTTGTGTTTCTGAAAAGTGATTCTTTTTTTTTTTTTGAAAATTTTCAAATAAGGGTTTGAAGTACTCTTATTTTCTCAAATAAGGGTCCGAAGTGAATCTCGTTTCAAATAAGGGCATGAACTGTCATTTTTATTTCAAAAAAGGGCCTGACCAAAGTTATTTTTGTCATTGTCCTTTTTCGATTTCCTTTTTTGTCCTTTTTTATTTTTTTTTCTTTTGTTTTCCCAGACCTCGCCTCTTTACTTCTTCAAAGCACTGTTCATGTACCCAGGCCACTGTTCATCATCTTCAACCCAGGGATTCTTCATCGTCTCTATGAGCAGCAGTCCCACCAGCGCCACTGCACTAGTGCCACCCACACCACCATCTCCTCCGTTGCCGTCGTCCAACCGCCACCAAGCCTGTCAAGCTGCCGCCGACCGTCAGAGATCACCTCGAGGACGCCCGACCCGCGATCCTCTCCTTTTTCCCTCCGCACTCGAGAGCCCTTAGCCACACGAGCTCGCCAGCCACCCCTCCCAACCCGAGCTCCAGCTCCGTCACGCCAGCCGCCGAGGTCTGCCGCTGCCATCCAATCCCTTTGTCGAACATTCGTCCTAAAAAAAAGACTTAAGAAGAAAAGGGGAGAATTTAATTGGGCTCAAAGCATGTTCGATGTTCTTGGAGGCCATCAAAATGGTCTCGAGCTTTTGTGGGGAAGCATATCATACTTTCACCGACCAACGTGGATATGGTGGTCAGTCTTTTCTCTTGTCTGAAAAAAAAAAAACAGGGTTTACGATGCGATCTCATCGTTCGCTTTTCTCCTCCTCGTCGGAATTTTTCTGTCTTAGAGAATTTGTCTTGGGATGTATGATGAAGTCGACAAAAGCTAGTAAAAAATTGCATTTTTGCTTAGATCATGTGAGAAATTGAGGGGTTTTCAACACTACTACGAACCTTGGTTGCCTCTATAAAAAGGAGATGAACAATGGCTTGGGTTGAAGGTGAACAGTGCCTTGGAGTGAGTAAACAGGCGAGCGTCTCGGTGAAACAAAGGGGAAAAATGAAAAAGAAAAAAAGAAAATCAAATAAGGAAAATGACAAAAATAACCTTCAGTAGGCCCTCTTTTGAAACAAAAAATCACTTCAGACCCTTATTTGAAACGGGATTCATTTCAAGCCATTATTTGAGAAAATACGAGGACTTTAGGCCCCTATTTGACATTTTCCCTTTTTTTTTTTAAGGAAAATTGTCAAAAAAAGTCCTAAATCTGTGCACTTTTGTAAATCAGTCATAAATTTTTTGTATTTGTGTCAATTTAGTCATAGACTTTTATTTTGTGCCGATTCAATCCTAAACCTTTTACATTTATGTCAATTTTAGTCCGCCGATGCTGACGTGAATGCCGACTTTTATGTGGGCAATTTTTAATAATATTTTATTTTTTAAAACCTTTTTGTTATTTTCTTTTATCATTACTTTTGCTTTCTTCTTCCTCTGCTTCATATTTTGCAGCTAATAGCGGTGAGCGATTCCCAGTCCGGTTCCCATAAAAAATCGAGAACCGGATTGGTGGTCCCGATTCACATTTTTCAGAACCGCGAATCGGACCGACCACCCTCTAAATCAAGAATCGGACCGGATCGGATCGTTCCGGGATGGTTCCAAGGAATCGGTGTTTGCAAAAAAAAAATCGTAAAGATTTAGTTTTGGTCCGATCAAGTTTAAATTTCAAACCTATCACTTATGTCTATCACAAGAATCGAAAAGTGGGTTCACGAAGTAAGAACGAGAAAGGCAAAAAAAAGATGTAAAAAAAGAGATTAGCAAAGCAATCTTTAAGCTTAAACAAGTAAACCTTAGATTTACTTTTAAAAGAAAAGAAAAGAGAAAAGACCGATCCGATCCTATCCGACTCTAGGCCTAGATCCGAGAATCGAACAGTCCGGTCACCAGTTTCAATTTTAAGAATCGGGAGCCAAACCGGATTCTTCTCAAATCGAAAATCCGATCTGGTCCGTGTGGACTTTTTTGCTCACTCCCAGCAGCTAACAAAAAAAGCTCAAGAACGTGAGGAAGAAAAAAACCATGCCGCGCCGCAACCGCATCCCACGACTAACCCGACCCGGCCTCTCCGACTCCTTGAACACCTCGGCGATGACAACCCTCTTGCATGCACGTCCTTCTCCCTCGCCTGCAAGTCCTTCCGCTCCGCGAGTCCCACCACCGCCGATCCTCAGGCCCCTCTTTTCCGGCTTCCTCCCTCCGATCCCTCGCCGCTACCCTTTCATTTCGCGGCTCGGTCTCTCGCTCTGCCCTCAGATCCATGGATCTCTTGGGGCTGTCGAGCCTGGCCATGAATTGCGCGGCCTGGTCGAGATAGACATGTTGAACGCGATGGAGCCGCTGGACGCCGCGGCCGCGGCGATCGCCCAGATCTGGCCTGTGGCGGGTTCGGCCTCGCGGCCATCGCCAGGTCTGGCCTCGGCGAGGCCAACCTCGAAGACCAGAAGAGATCTCTTCGGTTAAGTGGATTTTCGTCGCCGAGATGGTCGAGGATGAGGTGAGCTTCACCGAAGGCGTCGGATTGATCGTGAGGCGAGGCGATGGCGATTCGTCTAACTCACGTTCTTGATTGCAGAACGCGAGTTTACTGCAAATGCAAGCGGAGGAAGAACAAAGCAAAAGCAAAAGCAAAAGCAGAAGCAAAAGGAAAGAAACAGAAAATTTTACAAAAAATTAAAATGGAAAACTAAAAAAAAATTGAAAATAAAATAAAATACTATTAAAAATTATCCATGTAAACATCGACACATCGGCGTCAGCATCGATCGACATCCACGTTAGTGCCTGTCGACCAAAGTTGACCGGACGGACTAAATTGACACAATTGAAAAAGATTTAAGATTGAATCGACACAAAAAAAAGAGATTTATGACTAAACTGACACAAATACAAAAGATTTAGGACTGAATTAGTAAAATTGAAATAATTAGAATTGAATTGACAAAAATATAATAAATTTATAACTTTTCTGACAATTTTTCTTTTTTTTTTTAGAATCAACTTTTTTCTTGTTCTTATTTTTGCTCCAAAACTATTCCCGCAAACAAAATTAAAATCAATCATTTATGTTACCAAACATTTTTCTCATCATTTTTTTGTTTCGGAGAATAAAATTAGAAAATTAGAATCGTTGCGGCGTTTGCGTTTCTTTTGGTTCAAGACAGCACTTAGAGGCCAGGTTCTGTAGGTGATTAACAAATCTCAAGACTAACCTTCTCTTGATGACTTTTTGGCTAAAAACGACTATGGCTTCGGCCGAAGTTCACCCGCTGGATGTCCATCGTCTTCCTCGGTGTTCGAATGCAAAAATGAAGTTTGTGGTCACATATAACGGTATAAGGACTATATGAAGCTTCATTCTGTAGTGTATCAATTCAAGCTGTGACAAAATATGAACTCCTGTCTCTAAGATCACTAGCTGTAGTTGTGACAACAGAAGAACCCCTGTCTCTTGATCTCTGGCTGTAGCTTTTCTAGCAAGAATTCTATGGAAATTACAGATCCGGCGATTTGGCAGAATGGCCATAGGAAAAAATTCGGAACAAATGATAGATCTAGTCAATATAGAGGGGAAGAAATTCCAACAGACATGCCCATTTTTATCGCAAAATTGAAACTTAATTAGGTGCAGTAAGGAACCACAATGATAACAGTTGAAGATCTAAAGGAAAAAGAATTTCATGGTCTTCCAGCCTCACGGAAAACTCCACTGGTTCGGGAAGAAGCAGCACAACAGGTGGATTGGTAATGAATTGGCCTTAAAGGAGTTTATCCGCAGGATTCATCAAACACACACTCCCAAAACATACTCGCTTAATCGATCGCTGTCATTCAGACGACCTCATTTTCTAAGCCATGGAAAGCAGCAACCCTGCAGCAAGAAGCAAAAAAATGAAAGAACATTCAGGAAACTAGAAACGTCATGATAGCCAGTAAGTGTCGACTTTCAGACAATTGTGACACGATACCTTTGAGTTGCTGCCAGCAGTTCGGCTAGCTGCACCTGCATAAGGTGACTGAGTGTGCATGTCCGCTCCCATTCGCGGTCCCCCCTGCCTCTCCTCTCGGACTTTGTTAAAGATGTGAGTATAGCTGTCGGCCGAAGCCGGGTTGTTCTCGTCCCACTCACCAAATTTTGGAACAGCAGCACCTTTGTCGACCTGGTCGATCGGAAACCACAGTTGAAACTTGAGGGGGTAATGCAAGAGCCAAACTATACAATCAGATATATTAGCCTTCAGGACCTTCACCGAATCATTTTTGTCTAAAGAAATGGACACGGTAAAATGCAAGCTTGTATGAATCCCGACAATTGCAAAGGGAATTACTTCTGGTCAAAGAAGCTTTTTGCTCGAGAACAAGATAGGCTATCAAAATCAATTCAATTCTATGGAAACTTAGCATGACTTCAGAGATTACTGCCATTAATGACAATAGTAAAGCAAAAACAAAAACGAGGGAAAGGATTTACGAAGTCATCTCCTTTAGCAGCTGAACCCAGGCGGGATCTCCCCGGCATGCCCATGGCATGGCCGCTTTCACGGGAACCCCTTCCTTCCCAGGAGGGCGAACCACTCCCCCTTCCCGAGATCCTTGCTTGGGGGTGCATCGGCGACTTCTCAAAGCTATGATCAGCGCTTGGTCTAGCCGGCCTCCTCTGAGGTTCACCGTAACTTGCTCCACGCCCTCCGTGTGCTTGATGCTTTGACTCGTTTGAATGCAAGCTGCCCAAGTTATTTTTGTGGATAGATTGGTCCGAAACCCGTGTAAGACTCCCATCATCATTGCTCATTTTGCGCCCATGCACTGTCCTGACGACTCCCTGTTGTTTTGGTTCCTCAGATTCAGCTTCAGCTCTAGAAGCAGGGGCTTCAGGTCCTGCATCTGACAGTAAATCTGGGTTTTCCTCTGGATCGTTCGGATTGATCATTTTAGTTCCACTCCGACCCTTCCTGGCTTTATCGAAGTAAACTGTGTATGGAATATGATTTCCACCTTCCCAGTTGCCAAATTCAGGCACGCGTGGATGTTCCTGCAGGAGGGACATAAGAATTTAACCTGTCAGCTGAATGCATCTTGGTAATTCCAATATTTTGCTCAACTTATCAGACCTAAAGCAGCAAGTATTTCATCCAAGAACAAAACAAATGCATGCAAAACTGTAACTATTATTAGATTGAATCATTTTATGCAGAGCCAGAGAAAACCAAAAATGACATGTAAATCCCAACTATATTCATCACGATTAAGTCACCAGCGTATCAGCTATATTTTTTGTCACTTCAATGTCAGAAGGCATTTGGAGTCACGATAGCTGATGTGCACAGTTTCACCTGGTTCTTTGCTTCATATTAATTGCTAATAGTCAACCCAGAAAAAGCATGACTGAGCACAATGTTTCCAGCAGATAAAAAAATGAACCGAGAACAATGCCGAACAAAGTGCAGCAAAGATCCTCAATAAGGATACTTCGATGCTGAATAGCTACTGAACAAGTAGTCAAAGAATCAGACCAACGGCTGTAAATATACTTTTCTCTCAACGTTTTGTCGAGGGGAGAAGGGAAAAATGCAAACTGATTTGAGGTACTAAAAAATCCTCAATGTAGTATAGGAGAAAATTCTAGCAGAATAATGCAACCTCAAAAAGGGAAAGCGTAGAATCGTGCCCTCCATAATGAACAAAGTTATCTCGGTGAGACTGGTGCCGAAGCTAACAGTTTCAGATCCAGAGGAGACAATTCCCCTAGGAACAGTGAGCTTACAATCTTGCGGAACATTGTTAACTTCGAAGCCAGCATTTCAGAGAAAGAAATCAAACAATCCTAAAGGGCTACTTCAGCTGGAATAAAATCATGAACAACTGTGCTCAGCCACACTTAAAAATATAATTGTCTTTCTTGCACATAAACATTTGAAGTCACCACAGAAAACAAAGGAAACGACATCTTCAAATGCAACCAAAATATGTCTAAGAAAGAAACAGATTACACTCTCCACTTCTAGATGCTTGCATTCTACAAGGCTGATAACTACAAGCATACGAGTAATTGCAGAAATGCCTTGAACACCAAGTGCCATAAAAGGTTTTGCTGCTCATCAATCCAGCTTCCATATCATCAGTATCAGTGCTGCAAACTGTGACAGGATGCTGAAAAACAACTACCATGTTCCTTTTCCCCAAATAGTTTACGTGTCCATCGAATTTTCTTCAAGAAAGGTCCGCATAATCGAGTTTCTGATGCATGTAAAGCGGTCGCTGAATGGCAAACTAGACGAGCAGTGGCGGGACGGAGAGCAACAGTCAAATCGTGATGCTCCAAGCCTGTGTGGCTAACCTCAATGAGCTATCTAGACCCAACACCGAATCCACATGGCTAAGACAATTCCCTCGAGTCAACTGCGCGAGTTGCGCAAGCATATGAGAAAACCCAGAATCGTGGTTCCCAAATGAAGAGCATGAGAGATCATATCAACCGCACAGAAACTTAAATCCACCATGACAGACAAATTCGTTCCCTTCTCTTCATGCTTGCTCTGCTCCCGAAATTCAGTAGCAAGAGACATGGGAAAACAACACAATCACGTCTCAGGAAAGCACCGAATATTTTCGGAAGATAAAAGGAATGAAAACGAGCAATCGAAGCCTTTAAAACATGTAGAGGTTCATAATCAAATCAGGAGGCAAGATCAAGCAAAGCAAGACGCAACAAATTCATAGCCTTCAAAACAAAACTCTCAACCAGAGGCACTCACAGCCATTTCAGTTCTCCACCCAGCTCTGAAACAATCCTCCTCCAATCCGAAATTTCTACTTCTTGTCGGATTTTCCACCAAACGAAACCGCAAAAGACCAAGCTCTCTTCGAAATCCTTCAACCCCCGGAGAGAGAGAGAGAGAGAGAGAGAGAGGAGATGGAGAGAGAATGGTCAAATTTTACAGGTGGCGACCGTCAATGGTGTATAAAAACTCTCTCTCTCTCCCCCCGACTCCGTTTCTTCGTAGTTTCAAATGTCGCACTCAATCCCCAGTACACGTCTACTGTATGCATTAAGTCGCATACAGATTTCGCGGCATACGCTCCCCTCGAGAAACGCTATGGCCACGAGAACTTTTGCCGCTTCCAGATACACGGCGTCCAATTCCATGCGTGGTTGCTCGGAAGCGGGGGAACGGCGACAGTAGCTGATTGGCCGATTGGGCGGGGGCAGCTCCGGAAATGACGCCGTCACTGTTAATGGCGGCTGGTGCGGTTGACTCTGCAAAGCTGCCATCGTCGTCTTGCGCCGAGGGCTTTTTTAACCGACTTCCATGGTTATTGGATTTGTCGCCTTCCTTGCCGACACTTTCTATTTTCAACCCCCTTGCTTCTCGTATTCTTATTTTTCCCCACATGCGAATACTCTTTTTGGAATACCACCCCAAATTTTTTTTTCCCTACTCCATCCTCGACCTTTAAAAATCCTCCCTCCCATTCCAAACTTCAAAATATCAATGTTCACTACAATTTTGATGATCTTGAAATCGTCGAGAATAAGTCCTATCAAATTTTGTTTGTTAAAAATATGTCTTAATCTTTAGGCTATATTTGTCTCGCAAAAAATATGAAATTTGCAAAAAATATTTTTCAAAAAGTTGTTTCCCCACGGTGTTTCTCGGTTTTGGGCTGAAATATGAAAAAGATTGAGAAATTTTTTCCATTGTTTAGTATGGAAAATCAAATTTGATTTTCCTCTATGCACTCTTTTCAACAACTTTTTTTTCTTTTCAACAAGTTGTCAAGGTACTGTGAGATTTCTAGAGGAAAAAAAAAACCGATCGAATTCAGTTGCCTTGATCGTCGAACACGTGGAGCGAAAATTTAGACAATATAGGCAAAGATGGAGTACTATATGAGTGAAATTTAGCTATGAGATCCCATATTGGAAAACCCATGTTGACTACAATGTCGTCATGCGTGCTTGTTTGTTGGATTTGGCATATACCATTAGGGCAACTTGAATGGAAAAAGAAGCATTAGCAGAAGGATTTGATTAGACAAATTAAGAATGTAGGGGCTTGATTAGAAAAAGTGTGAAAGTAGAATTTTTCCTAGGAAAAAAACAAGGTTGGCGGGCCCAAATATAATCCGACTTTTGTGTACTGCCTTTACCAAGACATAACAAAGTCAATCTTATTTCTATTTGGCTGCTGGTAATGACAAGAGAAGAATGACGGTCCATGGGAAAGTAAAAATCTTTAAAAAGGGGGGCTCATAAAAAACACAGGTTGGCAGTTATTACTCTTATTATTTTCAAAATTTGATTTTTCTCGTCATCACTAGATATGTACAAAGGAAGCGAGAGTCGCCCAGAACCGGACCGAACCGTCCCAGAACCATTGGGTCCAAAGAGAATCGATCTTGTTTCCAGTTCAAATAAGCAGGAATTGGTGGGTATCAGTTTGGTTCCTAATTTTAGGCGTGGAACCAACGACCCACCTACCCGGACCGACAATATATAAGTATAGATATATATTTTTAAATATTTTAAAAAATAAAACCCTAATATCGCTCATTAGTCGTCTCATCTCATTTTTGTCTCTTTCACCTAAATTCTCTCAAACAACTCCTTTGTCTCTCTGTCTCTCGACTCTCAACTCCCCTCAGCTCATGGCTGCCCCTCCAACCGTTTCTCGCAGACAAGACTCATGGCCTCATAAATTGGAAACCCTAGTTGCTGCTATCTGCTCCTTTCTAATTTCTTCAATCTACCACTATTCGAAGTAGTGAGGGGAAAGTGAATATTATTTGCATGTGTTCGAAGTATTTTTACAAACAACAGGGCAATTAAACAACATGACATTCTTTTTTGCTGAAAATAAGAGAAGCTTGGTGGATCAGTTTATGGCTTGCTGGAAAACAAGCCATTAGTCATGCGACACTTGGTGGTTCTAACTTCTATGGAACTAACGGACTAATGGGTGGTTTTCGGTTTTAATTTTTCAAATCGGTCTTTATTGGGCAATTCCTATTGTGGAATCGCCCATCTTAGAATCGATCACCCTTAACATGCACCGCCATGAATTATAAATACAAGTATTTTCAATATTAAGTATGATTAATAAGTATGGCACTAAAAGAATTACTGGAGAGGCATTCAATTTTCTCTTTTTTTTGGCAGCATTAAGTTGCTCCTGGCTAGAAGTGACCTGGCAGGCTGGCAGCAACCGTAGCATTTATTGATGAAAGTGTCATTATTATTATTATACATACATGCTACTTGTTCTGTTCATTTGGACAATTTCGTGAATGCAGTATATTACAAATTTACCCAAAATTATATTTTTTATCACCAAAAACTCCAAACTGATATATTTGTGACAAATATACCCAAAATTATTTTTTTAACCACCAAAAATCCTAAACTGGTATAACTGTGACAAATTTATCCAAAACTATTTTTTTTACTATAAAAATTCCAAACTGGTACATATATGAATTGTTAATTTTCCTTAAATTGAGTTAATACCACGAAAAATTTCAAATTGATACGCATATAGCAAACATAGGGTAATGTGTACACTCGACAATAGCCACATGTCATCCAACTTTGTAATTTGACGGTAAAATTTAACGAAAAATAACGGAATGTAAATTTGTCATGGTTGTACCAGTTTGGGGTAAATTTGTCACAGATGTACCTATTTGAGGTTTTTCATGGTCGAAAAAATGATTTGGGGTAAAATTATCGCACGTGTACCAGTTTGAGATTTTTTATGGTATTAACCCTAAATTGTTTAGTCGCTAGTAACGTCAATCATAAGAAGAGCTATGAGCCTTATTTAAAAGTGACATTTATGATTTTCTAGAAGAACATCATAATTTAAGGATGCCTAGGATTTATGTGAGGTAAAGAATACGCTATAATGTTTATTTTTTTCTTTTTTTTTTTATCGAAGCACATAAAACATAATGAGAGACGTGCACATCGAAAGTCTAAAATTTATCATAAAAGTGTAATTGAGTTTTAGAACTTTCAAAAAGTGTAATCAATCTTAAAACTAATAAAGTATTTTCGTCGACTTCATCCTACTTAGCTAATCGAAAATGCTGACGTGACTTGATATTTTTTACATTTATTTTTTATTTCTATTTTACGTGACACTGACGTGATTAAAATATGAAACAAAGCTACAACAACATCGTTCTTGTCTATATCTACCTTTTTTTTTCAATCCAAATTTCATTAGATTAAAATAAGCTAATTTAATAAATACAAACAAGAAGAAGAGGACTGTTCTAACCGAACCAACCGAGGTTCGGGCGCATATTGTCACGTTCTTTGAGGATTTGCTATCCTACTCTGGTTCTTCACCTCGGCCTTCAATTCAGGAAGTCAGGTCAGTGATCGAATGCCCTTTATCTGACGAACAAATTACTAACTTAGCTAGACCTGTTTCAGCTAATGAGATCCGAACCACTATGTTCTCCTTAGCTACTGGTAAAGCCCCGGGGCCAGACGGTTTTAACGTGGAGTTTTTTAAGGCTACTTGGGACATTATTGGCCACTCTGTAACCTTAGCGATTCAGGATTTCTTCAATTCTGGTTGCTTGCTACGGGAGATTAATGCCACCATCATCTCGTTGGTGCCGAAAGTTCCAAATGCTAGTACTATGGGTGACTTTAGACCCATAGCTTGCTGTAATACAATCTATAAATGCATTACTAAGATCCTGGCTAATAGAATTTGTGGTGTTCTCTCTTCTATAGTCAGCTCGACACAAAATGCATTTGTTAAAGGCCGTCGGATAAGTGACAACATCCTTTTGGCTCAAGAGCTATTCTGCGGATTCCATCATGACCCGTACCTACCGAAATGTGCCATTAAGGTGGATTTCAGGAAAGCATATGACACAGTGGATTGGGATTTCCTTCACATTGTCTTGCAAGCTTTCAACTTTCCGGTAAGCTTCATTAATCTCGTTATGATTTGTGTCACAACCCCAAAATTTTCTGTTTCTATCAATGGGGAGCTTCACGGTTTCTTTTCTAGTGGGAGAGGTCTTCGCCAAGGTGATCCGATGTCGGCTTATCTATTTACTATTATAATGGAGATCTTTTCTGGTATTATTAATATTCAAACACAACAGCCCAGTTTCAAGTTCTTTTGGAGATGTAAACCAACTCGTATGTCCTACCTCTTCTTTGCGGATGATGTGCTTATTTTTGCTGAAGCCAATCCTACTTCGGTTGCTCTTATTAAGTCCGGTTTGGATAGATTTTCTGAATGGTTTGGGCTTAGACCGAACTTGAACAAAAGTGAATTGTTTTGCTCGGGTGGTTCCCCTCAGCTTCGGGCGCAACTCCTCTCATCACTTGGCTTTCGGGAAGGAGTATTGCCTTTTCGGTACCTAGGAGTTCCCATTGTATCTGGTCGTCTTAGCAAAGCAGATTGTGCCTCTTTGGTTAATACTATTACATCTAGAGCTCGATCGTGGTCGCAACGCTTCCTATCTTTTGCGGGTCGCCTCTTATTGGTCAAGACGGTACTTCATGCCATCCAGGTATATTGGGCTTGCATTTTTGTTTTACCCAAATCTGTTTTGGCTCGCATTGAACAAATTCTACGGCAATTTCTTTGGAAAGGCCCTGATTTAGGCACCGGAGGTGTTAAAGTGTCTTGGGATAACACGTGCTTACCCAAGGAGGAGGGAGGCCTTGGCATACGTAGACTTTCCACGTGTAACAAGGCGACCATGCTCAAGCATATATGGACACTTTTCACAGATAAGGAGTCTATTTGGTGCAAATGGATCCATACGAATTTCCTGAAGCACAAAAACTTCTGGGTTGCCAAGCGTCCGACCTTTTGCTCTTGGTCTTGGAAAAAGATTCTTGATCTTCGTCATGATAGCCAGCATCTTTTCCGCTGGCGGGTTAAGAGAGGCAATATTTCCTTCTGGTTCGACTCTTGGCATCCCAAGGGTCCTTTATATAAATTATTTTCTGATCTTGATATATATAGGTCTTGTATCCCTAGGAACGCCACAGTTCGGAACTTCTTATCAACCACCCACTTTCCCTCGAGGGTGATCACCGTCATGGGATCTTGGTTGGACCCCATGCCGTCTCTCACCCCTGAGAACGGGAAGGATACGGATACCTTACTTTGGCTTGGCCATCCCTCTGGCGTTTTCTCCTCAGCCTCGGCTTGGGAGTCTTTTCGGCATAAAGGACAGGTTGTTCTCTGGCACTCTTTTGTATGGGACCGCCAACTTGCTCCTCGGCATTCTTTCTTATTGTGGCTGGCCACTCTCAAGAGATTGCCTACTCAGGTTCTTCTCCTTACCTATCGTCGTATTACGGAAGGTACTTGTGTCTTTTGCAACTGCAGGCCTGATTCGGTAGACCACTTATTCTTCGGCTGTCGAACTACAAATGCCCTTGCTATGTTTTGGTCGGCCAAATGCAACTTGGCCTGGCGTAACGCCTCTTGGCAAGACAATATTCGATGGGCGATGAGTCACATCCGAGGCCACTCCTTCTACCAATGCATAGCTAGATTCTCCTTTGGCGCCTTGTGCCATATGATCTGGACGGAAAGAAATCATATCCTATTCCGTAGCAAGCAACTCAACATATCCGAACTTAAAGAACGCCTCCAGAGGGTTGTTAAGGACAATGCTCTCACTTTCAACCAAGTTGATGACACCTCTCGGAATCGTAGAATTCAAGCTTCTTGGAACATCTCATCGGCTATTTTTGACTGATGTTGGTGGAGTTTTAAACCTCCTTCCTGCCATTTTGGCCGCCTTGTTTTGGCTGTCTTTCCTTTTGTATAGGTGCATGTATAGGTTACACAGGTATTTTGTATATGTATAGCTGCTATCTTGCATAGCTTCTTGTTCTTCTGTTTCCTCCAACCCGAGCTGCCCTTATGCTTTTTGCAACACTTCGGTGGTGTGCGGCGGAGGTTTGGTTGTAATTAGCGCCCTTTGCATCTATATATCTTACTTTTACAAAAAAAAAAAACAAGAAGAAGAGAAAACCAGCCTTAAAATTGGATTAAAGAAAGTAGATTTAGACAAAGACAACATCATATAAGCATTATGCTTCATGTTTTGGTCATGTCAGTATCACCTAGCATGGGTGATCGGTTCCAGGATGGAATCCTAGAACAGGGCATTGGCCACTAACAGCTAGTTCCACAAAATGGGAACCAAAAATCGCTCACTAGTTCATGGACCCACCCAAAAATTGAACCATCGGTCTCGTCCAATCCTCGGGTGGGTCGATGGAACTGACAAGTTCCCGGATGAGAATATTCCCAAAATTTGGGAAGACACTGAACTCATGTAAGATGTAAGAGCTAATAAGACTCAAAAGTGTTAGGATCGACGCATAATCGCAACAAAGTAAAACGAGCGAAAGAGACCATTAAGACACGTGGTTCACTATTAAACTAGAGTTACGTCCAATAGAATATTTCACTATAATTAGCACATCGCACTTCTCGTTACATCACTCTATTATAAGTGAGACCCCGTGTGCTTTCCTGTCGCAGGGGAGTATGAACCACACCCCAACATTCTCCCACTTAGTGAATACTTCACATGTTTCTTTAGACCCAACACAGTTGTACACCATTCAAACTTTCCTATGCTCATTCCCTTGGTAAAAATAATTGTACTATTCACTTGTGTGTCATTTTTTTTAGCACTACAACCTTTTATTATACTTTCTCTCGGATGAAGTGATATTATATGTCGATATGCTTTATTCTTGCATGAAATGCAAGATTTTTAGCCAAGAATATAGCGCTCTGGCTATCGCACCCAATCTTCATTTCTCCTTGCGTAAAGTTGGGCTCTTTATACAATTTACGCATCCAGATCACTTCTTTAGCAGTATGAGTAAGAGTCATTACTCTGTCTCAGTAGTATATAAAGCAACCGTACTCTGTCTCTTATTCATCCAACTCACAACTCCACCAAATAAGGAAATAACATAATTGTTGGTCGACCTCTTGCTATCAATGTCTCCTCTCCAATCAACATCAGCAAAACATTTTAGTTCTAACGCTTGCTATCCCTTTGAGCTTTTCACGCTTTCAAAACATAACTTAAAGTCAGACGTATCGCGAAGATAACAAAGAACCCGTTTTGCTGCTATCCATGCTCTTTATCTGGATTGGACATATATCTGCTCAATACTCCTACTGCTTGAGCAACATCTGGATGAGAGCACGCCATGGCATACATCAACCCCCAACCGTACTTGCATATGGAGCTGCTGCCATCTCTTCAACTTCCTCTTCAGTTTTGGGATATTGAAGCACTCATAACTTGGAACTCGTGGACATGAGGGTCTTCACTGATTTACGGTCTATCATGTTAAACTTCTTTAACACACTTTTAACATAGTTCCTTTGACTGAGCCACAACTTCCCATTCTCACGCTCACTTTTTATCTGCATGCCCAAGATGTTGCTGGGCCTAGATCTTTCATCTCAAACTGTTTTGCTCACAATCTTCACAGTGCTAATCATTATCATATTATTCCCAACTAGCAGCATATCATCAATATATAAGGTTAAGATAAAAATATCATCATCTAAACTCTTCACATAAACACAATAATTACTATCACAACGAACAAAATCAAACTTCAAGGCATATAAGTCGAACTTCTGGTACCACACTCTTGGAGATTGCTTTAGGCCATACAAAGACTTGTTCAATTTGCCAAAAAAATCTTCTTTTCCTCTGACTACAAATCCATTTGGTTGCTTCGTGTAAATATCCTTCTCCAAATCACCATGTAGGAATTTACATCAAACTACTCTACTTCCAGATTGTCTGCAGTTGCTACAGATAAGACAAGTCTTATGGAATTTAATTTAGTAATGAGAAAAAAAAATATCACCATAATCGATTCCCTCTATCTGCAAGTACCCCTTCGCAACCAAACGAGCTTTGTATTGTTATATATCTCTATATGCAGGCATTTTCTTCTTGTATACCCACTCGCAACCTTGCCTTTCGATCTGCGTGTAATTTGACCAGACTCCATGTTCTGTTTTTATTTAATGAGTCCACTCATCTTTCATGGTTTTCTCCTACTGTTTGACATTTTCCGCGCTTCTTGCTTTCTTAATAGTATTTGGATCATCACCTGTAACAATCAAAGCACAAATTTCATTACTGACAAATAAGGCAAACCTCTTAGGTGGTCTTCCCTGCCATGTGGACCTCCTTAAGACCGGTTCAGGTGGTGCTTCGATTTCAAACCAGTATTAGAATCTACAATATCATCCTGCACTTCAGGTTCATCAGTTTCAGAATCTGAATTTTCTATTTCAACTTATGTATCTCCTGTCTCTCTCTACAAACCAACATCTAACTCAACCGCCTGTGATTCTTCAGGAGCGTGCAAAACAATTTGAGTTATCGTAGATTCTCTGAACACGACATCCCTACTATAGATAATACATTTAGTATCAGAATTCAACCTTTAATACCATCATGTATCCAATGAATATGCACTTCTCTGACTTGCTCTCAAACTAATTTCTCATTTCTTTTCCACAGGTACATACGCTTCACAGCCAAACACTAACATGGGATATATTTGACTTTTTTCAGAACAGTGCCTCAAACGGTGTCTAATCCTTCAAAACTGATGTGGGGGACATGTTATTTAGATAACACGCAGTAGCCACTGCTTTTGCCCAAAATTCAGCTATTAAGCCTACACTACGCAACATAGTCCTCACTTTCTCCACGAGGGACCGATTAAGTCTCTCTACCACACAATTCTGTTGAGGTGAATACGGCGTTGTTTTCTGTCTTGCAATTCCACTAGTAGCACAGAATTGATCAAATTTCGCTGAACAAAACTCTTCTTTGTTGTCAGTTCGCAAAACTTTGATTTTCCTGTCAAATTGATTTTCCATCAAAACTTTGAACTCACAAAATTTTTCAAATGCATCATTTTTTCTCTGCAAAAAATATATCCACACATGTCTGAAAAAATCATTAGTAAAAGAAACATAATACCTTGATTTTTCAAACTGTACTACAAGTATAGGACCGAAGACGTTACTATGGATTAAATCCATAATCCCTTTTGCACTCCCTCCTACAGATTCGAAAGGTACCCAATTTTTTTTTCCATGTAGACAATGTTCACAAAATTCGAAACCTGTAGAACAGCTTGGGATTCCATCCACCATCTTCTTTAAAGTAAGGTCAGCAATCCTTTCTCATCGATATGACCCAATCTCCAATGCCACAGCATTGCAGAATCTTTTTCCACCTATTTCGTGGTATAACTCTGATCACTTATCATTGTGCTTCCCAATAATTCCACAGTTTTCCTTCTCGTTACCTTCTGGCGATTACCATAGAACCACGAGTTAGCTTGCATGAGTATTTATCGCGGGTGAAAGTACTATCAGCATTTGTCATAGTTCCCACAGAAATAAGATTTTTGGTAAGACCAAGAATATGCATCACATCTGGAAGATTCTTGACTGCTCCATCTTTCATCTTCAGCTTTACCTTCCGCGATCGACAATATCAAGTGTGGTATCATCTCTCATTTGCATAATACCTCCATGATGTGGCTCATAACAACATAACCAATCTTTATGAGGCGTCATGTGAAAATACGCTCAAGTATCAATTATCCATGCATTGCGGTCAACTTGAGATGAGTTGCAAACGAGATACATGTCTCCCGTGTTACTGTCATCATAATTCTTTGTACTGGATGATTGTGCCTCATCTCTCTTCTCTGGACCTACACTTTTCCTTCTGCAATCTTTCTTCTAGTGTCAAGCTTTTCTACACTTCTAGAACTTAATTTCTGACCGATCTTGACTTTTAGATCTTCCTCTGGACTTATTCCTACTAATAAATCTGGATTTGGATCGTTCAGTATTCCTTCCTTTTATGAAAAGAGCCTCATTCATTGCATTATTAGAACATGCTATCCTCATCTCCTCAGACAATAAAGTAGATACAATGTTCTCAAAGGACAGCGCACTAACACCAGTGCCAATTGAAATAATTATATGTTTCCATGAATTCGACAGTGAACATAGCAATGTACAAGTTATATCTTTCTCATCTAAACTAACATCAATATATGCAAGTTGTTTACATAGTATAAAAATCATTCAAGTGTGCAGAAAAAGAATCACTTTCATCATCCGAAGGTTGTACAGTCGCTTCCTTAGAAATAATCTGTTCACAAGTGATTTGCTATGATAAAGACTTCCCAGTTTCGTCTAGAGATCCTTCACAGTCTTCTCAAAGGTCACTTCATCAAAAAGTTATAGCGAGACATAACCGGATAAGACTTCACGCCTTCAAATCCCTACTGATCCACACCTTTAATTGATTGGACGCAGACGCAATCTCTTATTCATTCGTCTTCTCCTTGGTGACCAGCTTAAATTTATCTTCTTCAACGTACCACAAATCTCTATCCACGAGCAATGCCTCCATCTTCAACTTCCACAATTCGAAACTCTTTCCTCCGAACTTCTCCACTTTGATTTGCGATTGACCATCCGACATCTTTCCAAGATTCGATTTTTCGGATATCTCTTCACCAAGAAAACATTAACCTCAAACCTAGCTATGATACCAGATGTTAGGATCGGCGCACAATCACAGCGAAGTAAAATGAGCGAGAGAGAGAAAATTAAGACACGAGATTTTATCCCGGTTCATCTTTAAGCTAAGGTTACGTCCAGTTGAGGACTCTACTATAATCAGCACCTCGCTCATCACTCATTCCAAAAGTTAACTCAAAGGTTGAGATTTTTCCTCATATTTATAAATAGACCATCATCCTCTTCCACAATCGATGTGAGACAATCCCAACAATCTCCTCTTCACACATCGAACCTGATATCAAAACCCAGGTTACCAATAAGTCTACATTCAACAGTCACATGGGAGATATAAGGGTTGTCCTACCTCCGACCCATGATCCGATATGTGAGGAAAAATTATTAGGGTTGTCTTACATTGATTGTAAAAGGGGCTGGTGAACAGTTTATAAGTGTGAGGAAAAAGTCTCAACCTTTGAGCTAACTTTGGGATGAGAGCGGCCCAAAATCACCCAACACAAGGTTGAGATTTTCCCTCACACTTATAAACCAACCAACATCTCATTCCACAATTGATGTGGGACAACTCCAATAATCTCCTCCTCATACATCCAACAAGTCTGAACCCAACTATCACATGTGAGAAATACATATTGTCCATACCTCCGACCCAAAATTCGATGTGTGAGGGGGGATTGTTGAGATTGTCCCACATTGATTGTGAAAAGAGCTGGTGGTCGATTTATAAATGTGAGAAAAAAAAACTCAATCTTCGAGCTAGCTTTTAGAAAAAAAGAGGCTCAAGACCACCCAACACAAAATTGAGGCTTTTTTCTCACACTTATAAATTGATTGCCAACCCATTCTACAACCGATGTGAGACAGTCCCAATAATATCTCCCTCACACATTGGACTTAGTATCAGAGCTTAGATTACCAACAAGTCTAGATCCGATAGTCCCATGTGAGAAATACGGGTTGACCCTACTTCCGACCCACGGTCTAATGTGTGAGGGGAAGATTGTTAGGGTTGTCTCACATCGATTGTGGAATGGGATAGTGATCGGTTTATAAGTGTGAGGAAAAACTTAACCTTTAAGCTAGTTTTTGGGATGAGAGAGGCCCAAGACCACACAATAAAAAGAGTTTTTTTATCTCCTAACGCTTCCGCATCTACCAATAATGAATTCAAGCATAACCCACATACGACATGAATCAAAATCAGGAACAATGGGATCTTCGAGAAATGAACGAGCAGAGACTTGTGACAAAAAACAGGGACTCGGAGGGAGGAGATAGACATAATGACAAGGTGAGTGCATGAGAGGATCCACTTCTAGGCGCGACCGACCATGGAGAAAAGGAACTACATGGGGATGAAGGAATGGAGGAGCGACATCATCGCGATCCCCCAATCGTTGAATGATCCTTTAACTGAGAGCGAGGTGAGGCGAGATACTCGAGAGGGCTAGGATTTTCTCTTTTTGTGAGAGAGAGTGTGTGCGTGAGGAGGTGGATGATTAAGCGTGAGAGAGAGCTGGAATTAACTTTATATACATGGGCCAGGTGGTTTGAGAGGATGGTTCCAACTTGAAATAAGGCATCGCCAAGAATTGGCTGGTTTGGTCTGGTTTGTTCGGTTCCTAGTTCTCTTACACACTGTTGACACCTGATTTTTGACCAAGTCCTTTTTCAATTTTTTTTTTTTTTTGAAAAATCATAAAAAATTCATAAAAAGTCAAAAAAATTACAAAATCAACTTTGGTGGCCTTGGCCAAGCCCAAGGAACCATTCTTGACCAAAAAATAATTTTTCATATTTTTCATATTTTTTAGTATTTTTGGAAAATAGAAAAACACTTAAAAAATCAAGAAAAATAGTATTTGAGGTCACAAAAATATGGAAAAATATCCAATATTTTTCCTTTTAATCCCTTGTATTTTCGACCTCACAAAAAAATCAAAATCAGATTCAATTTTAGGTGTTCCTTTGTAACCCGTACTATTGAATTTGAAGAAAAAATATTTTTTGAGTCTTTTTATTTGCAATCTTTGGCATTTTTCGAATCTTGACATTCAAATTGATTGCCCCACATTTCAATTTGGTTCAATTGTGCGCCGATTTGATCAATTTTGGCTTTAGGGACCTAATTGCATAAAATCTTTTTATTTTAGCCCCTAAAGTACCAAATCCAAAATTAAAATTTTCTGAGGGACACCCATAGAACTCCAATGCTTCCTCCCTATAGTTTTTGACCCACTGAATCTAATGATGGGCTCAATTGGGGTCGATTCGTCCATTAGGAACCCCAATTTGACAAAAATCGATTTCGGATCTTATTCAACATTTGGGGTTTTCATTTAATTCCACACTCATTTTTCACTAAATCACCATACTAGATGGGATTCATCTCATGGAAACCGATTTCCAAATTTAATTTGAGAAATTAGGAATTTTTGTGGGTCAATTTGGCCTATTTTTGGCGAACCGGGTCAACTGGGTCGGGTTGACCCGACCCAGTCAACCCGTTGACCAATATTGGTCATAACCCAGAGCACCTGCTGGCTCTTCGCTTCTTGGGCGCACAAACAGAATGGGGGGAGATGAATGGAAAAGAAAAAAAAATCAGTTGGCGGAGGATGATCAGTTGGGCTGGGGAGTCAGTTGGCGAGAGGAGTTAGTTGGCGCAACAAAAAAGGCGAAACGGAGCAAGAAGAAGGGAGAGTTCTGTTCGCGCAAGGGCAGAGCAGGAGAGGGAGAAAGCGCTCGCGAAGGAGGCACCTTCGAGCAAGAAAGAGCTCAGAGAGAGCGGGGAACGAAAAGAAGAGTTCGCGGAGTGAGACGAGTTCGCGAGCTGAGAGTGAGAACAAGAGCGAGAGAGAGAGACAGAGAGACAGAGAGATAGAGAGAGCTCGGGACGGCCATAGCCGTCGCCATAGGAGGGAGAACCCGTGAGCTCCGAAGGCTCGACCGCGGCAACCGGCGCAGAACCGAAGCCTCGGATACATCCTCCGAGCTTCGTGACATCCCCAAGAACGTCCAGAATTAAGCGGAGCTTCGTTTCATCACAGAATCAGGTGAGAAACACCTTCGAACCTGAGCTCGGCCTCCAATGGCATCTCACGATTATGTCGATCATTTTGCTTGTTATTGGTCTTAATCTGTTCATTGAGCGTGGCTGATCCCCGTTCCATTTCATTTTCATTTGTTCGACGCATAAAACCACTGAGTCAACCCCGACTTTGACCAACCGGCCATGAATGCTATAACTCGTTCTAGGTTGAACCGAGCCCTCGTGATGGCCAGGTAAGTCTCCTCAACCCTCGGTGATGCTTCCTGATTGATTCTTTTAGCTAGATAACGCTAGATATTGCTAGGACGAATAGCCGCCGGAGCCTAGTTTCGGCCGGAAGTAGCATGTAGATGAGACGTTGAACTGCTGTGTCGATGCTTGGGTATGTTGTAAACGAAATCACGACGAGTTGAATGCCGTCGGTTTCGTGCAATTTCGTGGCCTGAGCGCGGAGAAAACGGCCTCCGACGAGGCGCCGGCGAAACAGAGCCGGCACCGGTCGTCTTCCCCGGCAGCTCTGTTGACCAGTCAACGAAAGTTGACTGGTCAACGCCTACGTGTCGCTGACGTGGCGCCCACATGGCAGCCACGTCAGCCTCGGTTGTTATAACCGTATAAAAAATATTGATCCGACGGTGGTTATTATGCCACGTGTCGAGATCTTGCTTTTTTCGAAATAAAAAATCTTTTTTTCTAATAACGGATCGGACGGTCATGGATTCAATCTCGCCCTTCAATCGTAGCCGTCGGTTGCCTCCGGTAGATCAGGCCGCCCAAGAGACGACACGTGGCGCAATCAGAGCCCTCGATTGAAGTATAGGCGGGAGTTTGAAAAGTTGAGCGGGAAGAGTGAAGCGACGACGTTTTGGGCGTGGGTCGTCGTGGGCCGTGGGCCGGGTCA
The DNA here is from genome assembly GCA_021437785.1 of Rhodomyrtus psidioides. NCBI lineage: Eukaryota > Viridiplantae > Streptophyta > Magnoliopsida > Myrtales > Myrtaceae > Rhodomyrtus > Rhodomyrtus psidioides. The sequence goes on along the minus strand of JAILYB010000015.1, from coordinate 683,686 downwards.
CCCGACCCGGCCCGAATAATATTTTTTTTTAAAATAAAAAAAATTGGAAATGATTTTAAAAATAAAAAAAAATCAGAAAATTCTTAGAAAATCCAAAAAATGCTAGAAAATTTCAGAAAATTCCAAAAAAAATGTGGAAAAATTGTGGAAAAATCCTAGACACTCCAGAAATCCCAAAAAATCGAGGGTTAACCACAGACAACTGGTCAACCCTATTTTTGGGGTTTCTCATCCGTTCTTCCAAGACTCGACGACATTACCCTTTAGGGGTAAGTCGCCTCTGCCGTGTATGCGAGATAAGGCCGATAATGTCAAGGTAAGAATTAGGGTCGAGTACGCGACCAATTCTTAGGTTTGGGTTTTCAAGTCCCGCCCCTTTTCTCAAAATGACGATTTTGCCCCTCAATGGGAAAATTGTCTTTCTTGTTCTAATTGAGTCCCGAAAATTGCTTAAAATTAGGGTTAGGGTCAGGTGGACGACCAACTCTAATATTTGAGATTTTCAGTTCTCATCTTTGTTCAAAATGACGATTTTACCCCTCTGAGGGTAAAATCACTTTTAAATTCCAGAAAAATCCTGGAAATTCCCGAAAAATGGGAAATGGATTGGATTGATGGCCAATCCTATTTCCCTTGTCTTTTGGCTTCCCAATTCATCTAAAATGACCAATTTGCCCTTTTTGAGGTGAATTGTCCCCGAATTGTTCAAAATTACGATTCTGCCCCTCGTGGGCGAATCATGCCAAAATCGCTCCTAAGCCTTGATTGATACTTCTCTAGGCTAATAGGGCCTCATTAGGGATACCACGCTGATTTCATGTGTTTTATCCGCATGTACTGGATCCTTGATTTGCGCACTTATTTCCATTGATTGTGATTGGTAGGGTAGTAATTCCCATCTGCATGAACTCCTAGTTTTAGGATCTATACCCCACTCGTCTGTATGAAATCCTAAGATCAGATAAACCATTCAATTTAGGTACCGAAAGGGCGTCAACTCTGACAGTTGGCGTAACTAAGTCCCCGAACCCACTTCTCTGGTTTCAGCAGAATCGAATAGACCACTCCCAACTATTCGATAGGGTTTCCGATCGTACCCTCCGCAAAACGATTGGTGGCGACTCCTTGACATGTACACTCATCACATGTCACTAGACCACACTGAAGGTCGACCACGTACATCCAGCAGTTGCGATTTGGGAAATGGGCCTTGGGAGAGGCCCGCGTCCGATCAAGCCAGCGATCGGGCGGCCCATTAGCCGCTCCCGAGCCTTCGAGAGGAGGGTCGCGACAGACTGGCGACTCCGCTGGGGACTATTCTAAACCAGAATCTCTGGTTTCGCAGACCAGAGGACTTGAGCCGATTAAAAAATTGTTTGGTTTATCTGACCTTGTTTTCTGCAGATGCTCTCGAAGGTGAGGTACGTATGCTAACTATTGTGTTAGATGTTTTTGCAGATTGGAGAAATAAGGGGTGGCGTGATTGTTGACATCTTTCCTGCAGGTTGGAGTTGGGAATGTATGTTTATTTTTATGCACATACTGAAGCGGTGTTTTGATACAAACTGCTGTGCATGACTTTGCATTGTGATGATCACGACACATCGCACACACTGGCGGTCAAACCCCGACTGCAACCACCCTTAGGTTACCTTAGATAGGGAAAGGATGCGAAAAGGATCTTGTGTTTGATGGCACTTGAGACTTTCGTATTCGTTCCCGCCTACCATCTGCATTGGCGATATCTAACCCTCTTGGGTAGATACCCTTGGGGAGGAATCTGCCTCGTGTGGATCGTGGGAGCCTGAGCCGTAGGTTCCTCACCTGATTTTCGATTTTCTTTAGAGTATACCCACTTGTCTCATGCGCATGTCCATGGATGGTTGGTATACCTAAAACCACCCATTGATACAGGGGGCATTCCACATCCCCCAAAGTGTGGTTGGTAAGACATTTATCTCTAAACGTACTTTATTTCCTGCTCCATGATATGACTCATACATTGCATACATCCATGTGCATTCGCATCATGAAGATTACTCGGGTGACTAATGAGAACAACAATGATTATGGGGTAGGATGTCGCTGTTCCCTAAGAGCTCGACGGAGTTGGTGACCTTCGAGTACTTGAGAAAAGTTACTCGCCCCGGACCAAACACGAGGCTACACTTTACTAGATTCGTGTATGGTCGGGAACTGACTGGACGTAAGCTGGGGTATGCTGAAGACTGTCAAACCCGCTACTACGCTGATAATCTCAGATTCAAGCGACAATCAGACGAAATGATGAAGGATTATCTGGAGATGAAGAGACAACGTCGCAACCAGCTAGCTAGGGAAGCGTACGCTCGCAAGAAGGCTGAATTGCTGGCCAAAGAGAACATACCCATGATTACTTTTTGGGGTAAGAAGAGACGCCCTGCGATCAAGACCAAGCCAAGGCGTATCACAATCAAGAAAGTAGAACCCGAGAAGGCTTCCGAAGTCATCGTACCCTGGACTAGAAAGTGGCCAGAGGAACTACAACCTCCCGACCAAACCACTGAAGATAACTCCCCTACCCTAGGTTAAAGGAGAATTCCTGATCGACTGTCATTTGGGTAGACTTCTGAAGAAAGAGTGATCTAGACCCTCACGTTCCATTGTCTTTTATGGCTTTCTTGTTTGAAAAACCTTTCTTTACCGTTCTTCTATTAGACATCTTGACTGTAATAAGAGTACATCCCACTTTGCTCCTTTGATGTGTTGACCAATGGAACGTGACATTGCTATTCCCTTTAGTCACTGAGTAAACCTGACTAAATTACATAATTCACTTCCCTGAAATGCAAATTAGGCTTTGAGTCAGGCTTTCAAGACCTGAAAAAGGGTCCTAATCTCCATTTCTTCAAATTGAACTATGCAATCAAGTTAGCTCATGCATGCTTCATGACATCTGCATATTCATACATTTAAAGTAATTTCTGGTGATTGACCTTTTAAAATCATTTGCATATTTTAGACTTGATGGGAAAGAATGATATTCAAGTGTTCAAGATCCCCCGAGCTGAACTCCAATCATGGTGGGATGGCATGGGCGAAGCCAGCCAGAAGTATGCGGAGTCACGACTAGGATACCTACTGGACCTATTGAAGATTGAATGCCCACCTGCCTTTATTCAAGCCATGGCGCTCTACTGGGATCCTACCACCGCTACATTTTGCATGGAAGGATTAGAGATCACTCCCACTATTGAGGAATACAGCGCTGTCATCGGAGTTGAATTCACCCCTACGCTCGTCCGACCTCCTATAGGACTTGAACCCCTAAGTCAGGTAGCTGAATTCCTTGACACAAACCTAAATGAAGTCAAAGTAGATGCGAAAAGCAATTCTGGGAGAATTTCCCTATCCTTCCTTATAGACCGATTTTCCCGCCTTCCTGCTTCTAAAGGAACTAAATCGGGTAGAGCTTTTATCTTGGCATTCTTTAGCTTTGTGCTATTCCCAATCTCAACTGTCACCTTCGACCCTATCATGGCTATAGTAGCTAGGCAAGTCTGTTGTGGGTGGGATTACTCAAACATCCTCCTTGCCGAAACCTTCCTTTCCCTAAATCGTTTCAAGAAAAGCAAAAAGGGAATCTTTAGAGCTTCTAGTGATCTGCTGTATCTGTGGTTCACATCCCATATCAGACAATTCCACATCCGCATGGGTTTCACTGAAATCAGCCCCAATGCACACCCTCTTAAAACATTTGCTAGAACCCATACACGTGTTCCTAAGTTTAACTTTGTAGAATGGAAGAACTTCCTCAAAGTCCTAAAACCTGAGCAACTCCGATGGCGGCTAAGGTTGCCGACGCTGAGCAAAGTCAGATTGACCTGCGATGACGGAAGCCCAGTCCCCTTGCTAGGATTCACGGGCGCAACTGCATACTATCCAAGGAGGGTGATTCGACAGTTTGGAGCACTTCAGGAGATCCCTTCTTCACCGCGACCTGGTGTCTTTTCCTTTGACTTACCAAACCAGACCCTCACGGAGGAGGAGAAGAAACAATTTGAAGCCAAGGTAGCATCCATCATACACTCCTTGAAGAATTCCCAGGCTGAAGAAATAAGTTGGCCAGAAGACATGACTCGAGAAGAAAACACTCATAGAGCCACCACAGAATACATTCAACATTTCAAAGCCATCCGACGAAGCCTTGTCGAGCCCTACATACCTGAATACATCGTGCCGTACGTACCTGGAATAGAGCCCTACATACCCGAAGACCTGGGACCACTGTCATGTTCAGAAGACGAAGAGCCCCAAGCTGAAGAAGGGAATCTATACTGGGATGATGAGGATGCCTTAGGCTTCAAACGTCCTAGACTTGAATAGACTATTCTGTCAAGTGTAAAATAAGCAAGCATTGTGATGCCTTCTCATACATTCTCATTTCTGTGGAATACTATCTTAGACACATGAGTATGAATGTGAGCATGTTTTGCAAATGCATAAAAAAACTATCGTCAGAAATTACGCTTCTTTTAATTCCATGAGTTCTTGTCGGGAAATGATTAAAAGAACTACTTACATGAGGCTAGGGCTCACAAAGTAGCCCTTTTTCTCATCTACTGACAAGAAGCATGCAACTAAAAGAATTAGCTGCTTCTTTTTGCTAAATAAGCGAAGCACTCACAGAGATCTTTTTAATCAGGTACACTCTCATCACGGAATTGCCAACGCATCGTTTCCGTACCCGCCTAAAGACAAGAATGGAACAGCAGGAATTGACTCCGCGCGTAGGCATGTTGGAATCTCAGATGACTGCCCTGGCGACTATGATGGCTGACATTAAGGCCATGCTGGAGACCAACCAAGCTAGACAGACAACCGCCCACAATCAGAACAACTCAGGCCCTTCCATGGTACCTGATGTAATAGATAAAGAAGCAACCAGGGATACCCAACATACAGGGGAAAACGTTCATGAACCAAATAGTCGGGCACAACAAAAAGCCTCGCATGTTGTCATCAACCTTGAAAAAGAGGAGAAGGGAAAACAAACTGTGAAGACAGAGGCAGAGGCTAAGAGATTGGCCAAGATCGAAGAATGCCTGAGCAGTCAAGGCTATGAGCTGGCCCGCTTCGACAAAATATCTCCTTTTGCTAAAATAGAGACTCCTCCTGACTATAGGGAGCCAGAGTTCGTGAGAAAATACAACGGGACAGGCTGTCCCCGTGCCCACCTCAAGTACTACCTGCGCAAGATGGCGCACTACTCGGATTACATTCCGTTGTTAATGAACACATTCCAAGAGAGTTTGGCTGGCGCCGCTCTGGCTTGGTTTATTGAGCTAGACTTAGAGGATTATGACGGATGGGAGGACCTTGCTGAAGACTTCCTCAGGCAGTACAAATTTAACACGGCTACAGCCCCAACAAGAGAAGACCTCCTACGAACTTCAAAAGTGAGGGGCGAATCGATCAGGACATATGCTCAGAGATGGCGAGCCTTGGCTACCCAAGTAAAGCCTTCAATTCCAGAAGAGGAGCTGATCGACTTATTCCTAAAAGCACTCCCCTACGAGTACTTTGACAGACTGAACACTTCTGGATGTCAGACATTCGCGCACCTGATTAAGGTTGCTGAGAGGCTGGAATGGGCCTTGAAAGAAAGAAGGCCTCAGGAAGCTCCTACTAGGAAGCAGTACCCTCTGAGAAAGGAAAGAGAAGCCGGACTGGACATAGCATTTATACCAGATCCCCACAAGTTAAAGCCATTTGGCAATTCTAATCAGGCCAAAGGCGGATCATCCTGGTCAGCGCCAAAGGTACAAGAGCCTAAAAGAAAGCAACCCCAGAGACAATTCTCTCAGCTCCCGAGACCTTTATCCAAGCTACTCCCGATGCTGCTGGAGCAACACTTGGTGGCAAAAGAACCACCTAGGGCAAACCCCGCAAGATATCCTGGCTTTGATGAGAGCCAGACCTGTACCTACCATATGGGCGAAAGAGGGCATAATGTGGATAACTGCTATGTCCTGAAGCTGAAAGTGCAAGCCCTAATCGATAGTCAGATTTTGAAATTTGACAAAGCAGCCCCAAATGTACAAGAAAATCCGTTGCCAGATCATCAAGCAATAGGGGCAATATTCACTGAAGAAGAAGAGGACTACCTTAAACTGAAGGTAGATATGCCTAAGCTGGCCAACCTGCTAACAACCGCTTCATCATACCCAAAAGAGGGGGAGATACCAACCGACCAAAGGAAGTTGTGTATCAACAAGATGAAGAGCTTAGGGATAATGTCCGACATTACTGATGAAGAATTCGAAGGGATTGAAGCATCTCTATCTTTGAAAGGAAACCACTTCTTGATCACAGCTGAACAGAGTAGCACCTGTGGTACCTCACGTGAGAAATTGGCAAACGATCTGGGGTCGGCCACTCAATCAGAAGAAGAATTTGAAGAAGACGAAATAAAAGCCAGGAGGAGAAGTCTAGCAGACCTCAAATTTATGGTCGACGCACTTGAGAAGAGCGAAATTATAGACAACCTGGGTCAAGATTCTGGAGGATACAATTTCAAGGTGAAATATTCGGCCCCTACCAGCTTTTATCAGAAGATTGAAGACATCATACCGGACGGATGGGGAGGTATGGATGATCTCTCTCAACCAGAAACCTCAAACAGTATGGAAGAACTCGACAACGTCATATTGATGATCGAAGTAGCCACGGCCGTGGTGATCAGATTGGATGAGCTGGATAGCCTGGGCAAGGTAGAAGATTGCCCGGTGAGGCCTGTCGTAATTCAATTGCCTCAAGAGGAAAGCGACACGTCAGGACCGGAGATACCTCATCAGACAACTGTAACGATAAAAGTCCCCCCAGTAGAAGAGTATGATCCCAAAGCTGTTCATTGGGACTATGGGACCACACAAGTAGATGCAATAATGAGGTCTGGAAGATTTTATGCCCCCAGAGAGGGTGAATCCGAAAAAAGAGATGTCTCAAAGGAAGATGCCGAAAAGCTCATATCGATCATCAAAACCAGTGAGTTTGAAGTGATAGAGCAGCTGAGGAAGATGCCCGCTCAGATATCCCTGTTAGACCTATTCATCAATTCAGAGAAGCACAAGAACGCACTATTGAAGGTACTCAATGAAGTACATGTCCCTGAAACAATTAATGAGGTCCAACTAGGGGATTTTGTAGGGGCAATTCTCTTAAAAGACCAGTTGAGCTTCTCTGACGAGGACTTCCCCATGGAAGGAAGGGGGCACAACAAAGCTTTATACATCTCTGCCCAATGTAACGGCAAAAGAGTGGCACATGTATTGATCGATAACGGATCAGCCTTTAACATCTGTCCTTTGGCTACCATAAGGAGGCTGGGAATCAATGAAGAGATGGTCAAGGCATCCAAGACAGCTGTAAGAGCATTCGACGGCATGAGGAAGACTGTAGAGGGAGAGATCGAGCTTGACGTATTCATCGGCCCGACAAAGTTCTCTATAAACTTTCAAGTAATGGATCTACCCAGTGCATTTGGATTCCTGCTAGGAAGACCTTGGATCCATACAGCAGGAGCTGTCCCTTCGAGCCTGCACCAAAAAGTACGTTTCGTTGTAGATGGGAAGGTAATTACCGTACATGGGGAAGTCGACCTCCAGGCATACCAGAGCAGTGCCATTCCCTATATTGGGCCTGAAGAGAAAACTGAAGCGAGCTATCACTCCCTAGAGTTGGTAGCAACAGTTCATACCCCAGTAGGATTGAAGTTGAGAACTCCTTACATCTCAGAAGCCAGTCTTCTACCAGCTAAGATGTTGCTGGCATACGGGTTCAATCCTGAAAAAGGCCTAGGCAAACATAATCAGGGTATAAATGCCCCGCTACAGTTGAAGGCTAATCCACATAAAATGGGCTTGGGGTACCGGAAGTATCCCATGAATGATTCTGTCCCGAAAGCAACAAGCCGAGGCCGAGGCAAGAGCCTGGGACGCCGTGAAGGCGAAAACAGCCCGAATAGCTCATTCATCGGTTCTCCAACCTGGAAGGGAAGGTCTCGAATGTTCAAGAATCCCTTAAATACCTACTTCGACCAGAACTCCAAATGGTTATCTGAAGAGGGTATCACTTCGCCGATGGAACCAGATCTGACAAATCCTTTTCTCGAAGATGATTCTGTGAATGTCATCATGGAGTGGTTGGACAGTGAAGCCACTTCTTCTGAGTAAATAGACTCTTCCTTCATCTTTAAATACTGTGTTTAGAACTTTCTGCATTTCACTGTATTTTCTTTTCTTATTGAACGCATAAGAAAACGCCTTTGGATCTCCGGCCGTTGGTCCAAATAGCACATCTTGTAACGCGGCCCATTTCACATTCAATAAAACCACGCATGTTTTGTTAAGGACATATGGAACCACGAATCAGCCCGATGATGATAATGGTCTTCCATATAGAAGCTTGAGGCCTGATTTGCCATATGATTCCTAATCTTCAAAAGATTTTCAAGGGACCGGGATATCCAATGACATGAGGATTAGTCCCATCTGTACCTACATCTATTTCGAAAAACTTTTTCAAAAAAAAGACTTTACATAAGCATGCATGTCATTTTTATTGAGCACAAACTAACCATACTCATGACATTTCAGGCATATCATCTCAAACATGCATACCAGGTTGTTACAAAATTCGGATCCCTCCATTAACCACTCCTATAACATTGAGGAAGATGAAGACGAGGATTACGCGTCTATCCGTAGGGATTGGAACACCTTTGAAGAATCAAAGCCTCCTACCTCGGAAGAACCAATTGTCATTAATTTGGGAGACACCGTGAACGTCAAAGAGGTCAAGATCGGCGGACACCTATCCCGTGATGAAAGGCTCGAGTTCACCAAGCTACTAAAAGAATATCAAGACATCTTCGCATGGTCTTACGCGGATATGCCAGGCCTTGATCCTAAGATTGTGGAACATGCATTGCCCACGGATCCTGGCATCAAACCTGTCAAACAAGGCAGTAGGCGGATGAAAGCCGAGTTAGAAGACAAGATTAAGGAAGAAGTCATGAAACTCCTTAGGGTAGGCTTCATTGAAGCTATCCCATATTCAGACTGGGTTGCAAATATAGTCCCCGTCATGAAGAAAGACGGAAAAGTTCGGATCTGCGTAGATTACCGAGATCTGAATAGAGCAAGCCCAAAAGATGATTTTCCACTCCCCCACATTGATGTATTGGTGGATAGTACAGCAGGTTATGAATTATTCTCATTCATGGATGGATTCTCGGGATACAACCAAATCTCCATGAAACAAGAAGACAAACCCAAGACTGCATTTACCACACCATGGGGAAATTTTTGCTACAAAGTCATGCCCTTTGGATTGAAAAACGCCGGGGCTACCTACCAGAAAGCTATGGTCACGTTATTCCATGATATGATCCACAAAGAGATTGAAGTATATGTTGATGACATGATCGCTAAATCCAAGAAAGGACAAGATCACATACAGGTATTAAGAAAATTATTTGAGCGCCTGCGCAAATACAAGTTAAAGTTGAACCCTAACAAATGCGTGTTTGGGGCAAGATCCGGGAAACTCCTTGGGTTCATAGTCAGCAACAGGGGCATTGAGATTGATCCCTCAAAAATCCAGGCCATCCACGATTTATCAACTCCATCCACAGTAAAAGAAGTGAGAAGCCTTCTAGGGAGATTGAACTATATTGCCAGGTTCATCAATCAGCTGTCTGATGTGGCTAAGCCTATCTTCAAATTGCTTAAGAAAGGCGCGAAAATAACGTGGGACGCCGAGTGCAGCAAGGCATTCCAAATGATCAAAAACTATTTGATCACACCACCGGTGCTTGTGCCACCAATTCCCGGTCACCCATTGACCTTATACCTGACCATACGACAAGAGTCCTTGGGAGCCTTACTTGCCCAGACAAGCCCGATAGATGGAAAAGAGAGGGCCATTTATTACCTGAGTAAGAAATTCACGCCATCTGAAGCAAAATATATACCAGTTGAAAGGGCTTGCGTAGCAGCAGTATGGGTACTACGAAGACTAAGGCAGTATACCCTACATCATCACATTCAGCTCATAACAGAAAACGACCCTGTCAAATACCTCCTGGAGAAACCCGCTTTAATTGGGAAACTGGCAAAATGGCAAGTAATGTTGTCTGAATTTGACATTAAATGCTCTCCACAGAAGTCGGTAAAAGGAAGAGCTATAGCGGACATGCTGGCAGAAAACTCATCGAGCACTGAATCCCCTGAAGTAACAAACACAGAAGGCCGAATTCTGAACTTAGCAGAGGATAAGTGGATCATGTATTTCGATGGTGCTGTTAACCTATCAGGGGCAGGCACTGGGGCAGTACTGATATCCCCAGATGGTCAACATTACCCTGTCGCGGCAAAGATAACTTTCCCTTGTACCAACAATATTTCAGAATATGAGGCGTGCATTCTGGGTCTACGACTGGCCCTTTCTATGGAGATACCTAGGTTACAAGTCTTTGGAGATTCCATGCTCATTATTCTACAGACACAAGGGGAGTGGAAGACGAAAGATGCAAAACTCATCCCCTACCATGAATACCTTGAAGAATTGATATTCAAGTTTGAAGAAGTGTCATTCGAGTACCTATCAAGGTCTCACAACCAATTCGCAGATGCATTAGCCACCCTAGCCTCGATGTTACAAACGATTGAAGGGTTGGATATAGAACCTCTGAGGATCAGCATTGTTGAAAAGCCAGCTTATTGCATGCTAATCGAAGAGGAATGTGATGGAGAGCCATGGTACTATGACATCAAGAATTACCTCTTGAAAAGGGAATTCCCTGAAGGATGCCAGTCAGGAGACCGAAAATACATAACCAAGATGGCCAGCAAGTTCTTCCTCAATGGACAAATTCTATACAAGAGATCGTTCGATTCCACTCTACTGAGATGCGTAGATGCCAAAGAAGCAAATATTCTCATGAAAGAGATTCATGAAGGTGCGTGTGGGCCTCACATGAACGGCCACCTCCTTGCCCGGAAGATCATGCGGCTAGGTTATTATTGGATGACCATCGAATCAGACTGCTGTCAGCACGTCCGGTCATGCCACCAATGCCAAATATACGGGGATAAGATTAACGCACCCCCGAACGAACTACACCAAATGTCTGAAGTTTGGCCTTTCTCTATGTGGGGGATAGACATGATAGGGCCTATAAATCCTGTGGCTTCGAATGGTCATCGCTTCATCTTGGTAGCGATTGATTACTTCACCAAATGGGTAGAAGCCAGCTCTTACAAGAATGTCACTGCGAGAAATGTGGCAAGATTTGTCAAAAGAGATATCATATCCCGGTATGGTACTCCTCAAGCGATCATCACAGATAATGGGTCCAACCTAAACAACAAGATTGTCGATGGTCTGCTGGATCACTTTAGCATTCGACATCTGAATTCATCTCCTTACCGCCCACAGATGAATGGGGCAGTGGAAGCAGCCAATAAAAACATCAAAAGAATCTTGGCTAAGACAGCAGAAAACTATAGGGATTGGCACGAAAGGCTGCCCTTCGCCCTAATGGCTTACCGAACGTCAATCAGAACTTCCACAGGGGCAACTCCCTATAGTCTGGTATATGGAATGGAAGCAGTTCTACCAGTGGAAGTTAAGATCCCCTCTTTGAGAATCTTATCCGAAAATAAGTTCTCTGAGTCAGAATATTTCAAGCACAGATATGAACAGCTGAATTTGATAGACGAGAAACGTCTTAAAGCCATTTGCCACGGACAAACTTACCAGAAAAGGGTAGCCAGGGCATTCAATCGAAAAGTCAAGATCAGAAATTTCGAAGTAGATGACTTGGTAATTAGAAAAGTTTTGCCGAGTACTACCCATCCAGGAGGAAAATTCACTCCAAATTACGAAGGCCCTTATATTATCAAGAAAATTCTCACGGGAGGGGCATTGATTCTTGTAAACTCCGAAGGAGAAGAACTGGGGCACCCTGTAAATTCAGATGCTGTGAAGAGATATTACCCTTGAAATAAAATCAGATTCCAGTCATACGACTTATCCCGAATTGGGCATACCCTTCATAATAGTCATCGCATAAACACATCATGCATCCATGCATACACTAGCATGTGTTCAATATTGCAGGACCCGAGGAAACAAGGTCACAATAGATTGGAATGCATGATCGAGAGGAATTACTGCCGCAGTGGTCAGATTTTCATGAGTCTATCTATTCCTAGTGGAACGCATGGTCAAGGGTAAGGTGTATCGTTCTAATTTTCTGAAATTCGAGAACATACACTGACATATTCCTCTTGAATTTTGCAGGAATCCCTAGCCGCGCTGGGCAGGTAAGTATTCCTCTCCCAATCTTTTAGGTTTTCAAGACTGTCAGAATCCTTATTACTAGAATTTGAAAGACTTCTTGGAATCTAGCATGCGTTCAATTATCATGTCAATAAAAATGCAAAATTCTCACAGTCATAGCATTGGCACTCATGTTTAAACTTGGAGGTTATCTAAACATGGTTGAAATATACATTGTGCATCATAAATCCCCCTTGGAGGGTAAGTTTTGGAGAAAGCAAAATGAACTTTTCCAACGAAAGTTGTTTAGAACTGTTTAAAAGGATGTGTCCTCAGACAAGAGGCAACTTGAATCCAAACACATCCTATACACACTTGAGAGATGAGTGGAGTGGTAAGGACGGCGAGACCTTGACCTATGGAAGTAAGGATTATTCGCAGTGATTACATGGATTGAGACGACGGAGGCATTCGTTTCTCTATTATAAACACTACAGATAACCATTGATAAACCTTTGAACGACGGTTTCATTCTTTACCCCTGTCAAGAACCACCCCACACTGGGGCAAACTGGAGATACGTCCAGCGGTATCAGGAGATAAATGGTTAGAAGTTCTCTTGCTCAGACTTGCATCAATCTTCGTGTGTTGCTTGTCATTTTAACTGCTATTGTAATTCAGGTGCTTTAGGATGACGAAAAGCATTCGTTTCTCTATCCTATACACTTTTACCCTTTGCACGGCCTAGTTGAGCCTATACGTTCGTTTCACAAACCCGTTGGTGATCATTGCATATTCCAAGGTGGAAGCGACATCACTTCAAGAGCGGAAGAGTTCAAAATACATGATTTGTAAAAAATTCCTAGATTAATGTTTGAGTGCTGAGATTCAAGTTATACATCTAGCACACTCATTTGAAAATTCTGGTCCCCAAAAGAAAAGAAAAGGTGGGATTTCGACAAAAGATGAGAAAAAGAAAAAGAGAGAAAAATTTGATCCTGGGCATCAAGAAAAAGCAAAGTGCCTGGTAAAAGCAAGGCCAATGCCCATCCGAATACTTGTACACTTGTGAATCATGTGTTTGACTTTGTAAATGCCAAAAGATGGCACGATATCTTTGTATAGGTCACTAGTGAGATCTGATTGTAAAAGAAAATCCCAAGGGAGCTGGACAGCAAAGGATACTCCCAGATTATGTCACACTCAGATGACGAAAGTGTAGACAAGATGTTAACGCCGTCTTGACAATGAGAGAGACGTTCTCTAAAGACAAATATGCACTTCAAAGACCAAAGACGCTCTTTGGACGAGAAGGGACAAGATCGGCGGCAAACCTGCAGTGATCACCAATGTTAGACCCTTCGCATATTCTAAGCCAAAAACAAGCCTTTTTTGGTCCCCAATCCTACCTACGTTACAACCCTGAAAAGCCTTTTCTGATTAAGGCACTTGGATTGACATAGGGTTTAATGTCTAAGCTTAGCTCGAAGAAGTTCGAACAAGATTATTTCTTTCTCATTTCGCAGGTTTCTTGACTTGTAAACCTGGAGCAGACGTTGAAGACTTCTCTTCGAAAGCCTTGACTTGCACGCAAGTCCCCCTTTGAAAACCGTTGACCAAGCCCAACATTACGGTCCCTTGGAAGTCCTCCTGATCGATCGAGGTGTATTCACTGCGAATGATCCTGAACCCTAGGCGCAGGTTTGATAGGAAGTTCGAGTGCATTCTTGGTAAAAGACCATTACCTCAAAACGGTGAGAAGTCCTCTTTGATGAGAATACTCCGTTGGACATTTTAACCAAACTCTTTTGGTAATTTCAGATTGTTTAATTCAAACCTTCCCCGCAAGGAACTTTTGATCACTCCCGTATATTGCAAGGTGTTTTGGATAACCTCCAACCTCGTAATACATTCATTGAAATTTTTTTCATGACTATGATATAAGTCATAAAGTGCTGTCAGTTTGACATCACATATCACTTAAAGACCATTGATGTGCCTTTAGTAAAAAAATTTTTTGGAGCTTGTGCAAGATTCTTGATGGCTTCGGCTCCCAGAATGGCTTGCAGCACTCTTGCTTCTGTAGGACCCCTGGTATCCCCAGATCTCAGAATGCTATTTCTTTTGTGAAGAATATATTTCAAGTTTGAACTTTCTGCGGGATACCTGGAGCTCCCAGGTCCCAGAATATCACCTTCAATGTCAAAAGGACAACATTCAAGATAGTCTTTCTGCGAGATCTCAGGTAGCCCCTAGATCCCAGAAGAATCTTATCAAAGTTTTTGCAGGTTTAAGTTTTCTGCAGGATACTTGGAATCCTCAAATCCCAGAATAAAGCCTCGCGTGTCGAAAGGACAATTTTCAGAATCTGCTTTCTGTGAGGTTCTGGGTAACCCCTAAACCCAGAATAGCCCATTTGGTAAAGCCTCAAGGTTAGGCACACCTCATTTGCATAAATCCTAGTTAATTCCTTAGAATATAGGATCAAAATGTTCGACAATCCCTAAGAGACTGGGTGCGTCATCCATAGGTTCCTAGCAGAAAGGAATCCTATTCTAGGCCTGATCCCCCTGACGGATTAAAATGTTCGACAATCCCTAAGAGACTGGGTGCGTCATCCATAGGTTCCTAACGGAAAGGAGTCCTATTCATGGTCTGATCCACCATACGGATCAAAATCCTTGACAATCCCTAAGAGACTGGGTGCGTCATCCATAGGTTCCTAGCAGAAAGGAGTCCTATTCATGGTCCGATCCACCATACGGATCAAAACCCCGACAATCCCTAAGAGACTGGGTGCGTCATTCACAGGTTCCTGTCAAGTGTAGGAATCCCATTCTGGTACGGCCTACCATACAGGCTAGAGTTTAACCGCCCTAGGATACTCAAAAGACGAGTCCCTAGGTATTCACTTGGACCCGCTATACACCGCGCATGCCACACGAGCATCAGGTAGATGATCAACAGGTAAATAGCATGTGGGTCTCACTACTTTCTCTCTCACAGTAGCCAGAGCAGAACAAGCAGAGCGTTTACCAGCAAAGCAAGAAAGATTGAATGTCAGGATTCATTTTCTTTTCCCCAGTCGAGTCGGTCTAGATTCAGGTGTCAGTTGTCTTTGAGAGAAACCTCTCACGAGATTCCTCTCAAAGAGGGGCAGCTGTTGACACCTGATTTTTGACCAAGTCCTTTTTCAATTTTAATTTTTTTTTTTTGAAAAATCATAAAAAATTCATAAAAAGTCAAAAAAATTACAAAATCAACTTTGGTGGCCTTGGCCAAGCCCAAGGAACCATTCTTGACCAAAAAATAATTTTTCATATTTTTCATATTTTTTAGTATTTTTGGAAAATAGAAAAACACTTAAAAAATCAAGAAAAATAGTATTTGAGGTCACAAAAATATGGAAAAATATCCAATATTTTTCCTTTTAATCCCTTGTATTTTCGACCTCACAAAAAAATCAAAATCAGATTCAATTTTAGGTGTTACTTTGTAACCCGTACTATTGAATTTGAAGAAAAAATATTTTTTGAGTCTTTTTATTTGCAATCTTTGGCATTTTTCGAATCTTGACATTCAAATTGATTGCCCCACATTTCAATTTGGTTCAATTGTGCGCCGATTTGATCAATTTTGGCTTTAGGGACCTAATTGCATAAAATCTTTTTATTTTAGCCCCTAAAGTACCAAATCCAAAATTAAAATTTTCTGAGGGAC
Source organism: Rhodomyrtus psidioides (assembly GCA_021437785.1). Lineage (NCBI taxonomy): Eukaryota > Viridiplantae > Streptophyta > Magnoliopsida > Myrtales > Myrtaceae > Rhodomyrtus > Rhodomyrtus psidioides. The sequence goes on along the minus strand of JAILYB010000015.1, from coordinate 667,639 downwards.
ACCCATAGAACTCCAATGCTTCCTCCCTATAGTTTTTGACCCACTGAATCTAATGATGGGCTCAATTGGGGTCGATTCGTCCATTAGGAACCCCAATTTGACAAAAATCGATTTCGGATCTTATTCAACATTTGGGGTTTTCATTTAATTCCACACTCATTTTTCACTAAATCACCATACTAGATGGGATTCATCTCATGGAAACCGATTTCCAAATTTAATTTGAGAAATTAGGAATTTTTGTGGGTCAATTTGGCCTATTTTTGGCGAACCGGGTCAACTGGGTCGGGTTGACCCGACCCAGTCAACCCGTTGACCAATATTGGTCATAACCCAGAGCACCTGCTGGCTCTTCGCTTCTTGGGCGCACAAACAGAATGGGGGGAGATGAATGGAAAAGAAAAAAAAATCAGTTGGCGGAGGATGATCAGTTGGGCTGGGGAGTCAGTTGGCGAGAGGAGTTAGTTGGCGCAACAAAAAAGGCGAAACGGAGCAAGAAGAAGGGAGAGTTCTGTTCGCGCAAGGGCAGAGCAGGAGAGGGAGAAAGCGCTCGCGAAGGAGGCACCTTCGAGCAAGAAAGAGCTCAGAGAGAGCGGGGAACGAAAAGAAGAGTTCGCGGAGTGAGACGAGTTCGCGAGCTGAGAGTGAGAACAAGAGCGAGAGAGAGAGACAGAGAGACAGAGAGATAGAGAGAGCTCGGGACGGCCATAGCCGTCGCCATAGGAGGGAGAACCCGTGAGCTCCGAAGGCTCGACCGCGGCAACCGGCGCAGAACCGAAGCCTCGGATACATCCTCCGAGCTTCGTGACATCCCCAAGAACGTCCAGAATTAAGCGGAGCTTCGTTTCATCACAGAATCAGGTGAGAAACACCTTCGAACCTGAGCTCGGCCTCCAATGGCATCTCACGATTATGTCGATCATTTTGCTTGTTATTGGTCTTAATCTGTTCATTGAGCGTGGCTGATCCCCGTTCCATTTCATTTTCATTTGTTCGACGCATAAAACCACTGAGTCAACCCCGACTTTGACCAACCGGCCATGAATGCTATAACTCGTTCTAGGTTGAACCGAGCCCTCGTGATGGCCAGGTAAGTCTCCTCAACCCTCGGTGATGCTTCCTGATTGATTCTTTTAGCTAGATAACGCTAGATATTGCTAGGACGAATAGCCGCCGGAGCCTAGTTTCGGCCGGAAGTAGCATGTAGATGAGACGTTGAACTGCTGTGTCGATGCTTGGGTATGTTGTAAACGAAATCACGACGAGTTGAATGCCGTCGGTTTCGTGCAATTTCGTGGCCTGAGCGCGGAGGAAAACGGCCTCCGACGAGGCGCCGGCGAAACAGAGCCGGCACCGGTCGTCTTCCCCGGCAGCTCTGTTGACCAGTCAACGAAAGTTGACTGGTCAACGCCTACGTGTCGCTGACGTGGCGCCCACATGGCAGCCACGTCAGCCTCGGTTGTTATAACCGTATAAAAAATATTGATCCGACGGTGGTTATTATGCCACGTGTCGAGATCTTGCTTTTTTCGAAATAAAAAATCTTTTTTTCTAATAACGGATCGGACGGTCATGGATTCAATCTCGCCCTTCAATCGTAGCCGTCGGTTGCCTCCGGTAGATCAGGCCGCCCAAGAGACGACACGTGGCGCAATCAGAGCCCTCGATTCAAGTATAGGCGGGAGTTTGAAAAGTTGAGCGGGAAGAGTGAAGCGACGACGTTTTGGGCGTGGGTCGTCGTGGGCCGTGGGCCGGGTCACCCGACCCGGCCCGAATAATATTTTTTTTTAAAATAAAAAAAATTGGAAATGATTTTAAAAATAAAAAAAAAATCAGAAAATTCTTAGAAAATCCAAAAAATGCTAGAAAATTTCAGAAAATTCCAAAAAAAATGTGGAAAAATTGTGGAAAAATCCTAGACACTCCAGAAATCCCAAAAAATCGAGGGTTAACCACAGACAACTGGTCAACCCTATTTTTGGGGTTTCTCATCCGTTCTTCCAAGACTCGACGACATTACCCTTTAGGGGTAAGTCGCCTCTGCCGTGTATGCGAGATAAGGCCGATAATGTCAAGGTAAGAATTAGGGTCGAGTACGCGACCAATTCTTAGGTTTGGGTTTTCAAGTCCCGCCCCTTTTCTCAAAATGACGATTTTGCCCCTCAATGGGAAAATTGTCTTTCTTGTTCTAATTGAGTCCCGAAAATTGCTTAAAATTAGGGTTAGGGTCAGGTGGACGACCAACTCTAATATTTGAGATTTTCAGTTCTCATCTTTGTTCAAAATGACGATTTTACCCCTCTGAGGGTAAAATCACTTTTAAATTCCAGAAAAATCCTGGAAATTCCCGAAAAATGGGAAATGGATTGGATTGATGGCCAATCCTATTTCCCTTGTCTTTTGGCTTCCCAATTCATCTAAAATGACCAATTTGCCCTTTTTGAGGTGAATTGTCCCCGAATTGTTCAAAATTACGATTCTGCCCCTCGTGGGCGAATCATGCCAAAATCGCTCCTAAGCCTTGATTGATACTTCTCTAGGCTAATAGGGCCTCATTAGGGATACCACGCTGATTTCATGTGTTTTATCCGCATGTACTGGATCCTTGATTTGCGCACTTATTTCCATTGATTGTGATTGGTAGGGTAGTAATTCCCATCTGCATGAACTCCTAGTTTTAGGATCTATACCCCACTCGTCTGTATGAAATCCTAAGATCAGATAAACCATTCAATTTAGGTACCGAAAGGGCGTCAACTCTGACAGTTGGCGTAACTAAGTCCCCGAACCCACTTCTCTGGTTTCAGCAGAATCGAATAGACCACTCCCAACTATTCGATAGGGTTTCCGATCGTACCCTCCGCAAAACGATTGGTGGCGACTCCTTGACATGTACACTCATCACATGTCACTAGACCACACTGAAGGTCGACCACGTACATCCAGCAGTTGCGATTTGGGAAATGGGCCTTGGGAGAGGCCCGCGTCCGATCAAGCCAGCGATCGGGCGGCCCATTAGCCGCTCCCGAGCCTTCGAGAGGAGGGTCGCGACACACACCTGTATCATGCAAAAGAGATAAAATAATTAAAAGAACACCAACAATTAGGCTACATTTGGCAGTCGGGATAAAAGTCAGAATAGGATAAAATTTATCATATCCCGTGTTTGGTTTTTACTTTGGATAGGATATAGCGGGATATAAGGGGATATAACCTGGATATAATTATCCTAGGGGGAGGTGGGATAAATGTGGATAGGATTTCTTTTGTTTATGGTACAAAAGCTATTTTTCTGAATAACAAACTTCTTATATAATAAAATTAAAATAGTAATTATTTTTATTTATTAAATTTGAATTCTAATGTTAGGACGAAAAATCAATATAAAAATAATTTTCATTTTTATTTTTTATAAATCATATTTGTAATTTGATTTCTTTCTTCTTTATAATTTATAGTTTGTATATGTACACACACACACACTTAGTATCTATGGGCCTGTTTGGTTCAGCATTTGAGATGAGCATTGGGGCTCTAAAGTCCCTTGGCCAAATGCAAATGCTGTTTGGTTCATTTTTTGGCTCACTTTGGACAGATGCAATTGCATCTCAAATGCCCTCTAAAGGCCTTTAGGCCAAAGTACCTCTGGAGGTACTTTGGGAAGTTGCATCCCAAATGCAACTAATTTTTTTTTTTAAATTTTATCACATTCACTTGCCGCCTCCAACCGCCACCGTTCATCGCCGATCACCGTCACCGCCTCCCGTCGTCGGTGGCCGGCCTCGCCACCGGTCGCCGGACGCCGCCGTCGGACTCCGGTGCCGAACGTCGATCGCCGGACGCCGGCCGTAGCCGCCACCGGTCGCCGGACGCCAATCGTCGGACGCCGCCGGACGCTGAACGCCGGTCGTCGGACATCGGCCGCCGGAAGCAGCCGGACACCGCCGGACGCCGGCCGCCGTCGGACGCCGGTCGTCGGACGCCGGTCGTCGGACGCCTGTCGTCAGCCGGCGACCGCCATTCGCCGGCCGCGGTCGATCGCCGGACGACGGTCGCCGGACGCTACCCGCCGTTGGTCGCCGGACGCCGTCGGTCGCCGGACGCCGCCGCCTCCGAACGCCGGACGCTGACTGCCGGTCGCCGGATGTCGGCCGCCGGACGCAGCCGGACACCGCCGGCCGCCGCCGGACGCCTATCGTCAGCCGGCGACCGCCATTCGCCGGCCGCGGTCGATCGCCGGACGACGGTCGCCGGACGCTGCCGCCGTCGGTCGCCGGACGCCGTCGGTCGCCGGACGCCGTCGGTAGCCGGACGCCGTCGGTTGCCGGACGCCGCTGCCGCCGAACGCCGGACGCTGAACGCCGGTCGTCGGACGTCGGCCGCCGGACGCAGCCGGACACCACCGGACGCCGGCCGCCGCCGGACGCCGGTCGTCGGACGCCTGTCGTCAGCCGGCGACCGCCATTCGCCAGCCGCGGTCGATCGCCGGACGACGGTCGCCGGACGCTGCCGCCGTCGGTCGCCGGACGCCGTCGGTCGCCGGACGCCGCCGCCGCCGAACGCCGGACCCAACCGCCGCCGCCGGCCGCCGTCGATCGCAGGACGACGGTCGCCGGACGCCGCCGGACGCCGCCGCCGCCGGACACCGCCGCCGCCGAACGCCGGACGTAACCGCCGCCGCCGGTCGCCGATCTCCGAACGCCGCCGCCGCAAGTCGCCGGATGCCGCCGCCGCCGGACGCCGTCGCCGTCGCCGGTCGCCGAACGTCGGTGCCGGACGTCGATCGTTGGACGCCGGCCGTCGCAGCCGCCGATCGTCGCACGCCAATCGTCGGACACCGGTCGTGAGACGCCGGTCGCGAGACGCCGGTCGCCGAACGCCGGTCGCCGAACGCCGGTCGCCGGCCGGCGGCCGCCATTCGCCAGCCGCCGTCGATCGCCGGACGTCGGCCGCCGCTGCCGCCGCCGCCACTTTTTTTTATTATAAAAAAAGTAAAAATATTTTACAAAGTATATTTTTCACCAAACGGCATTTACGCCAAAGTTGCTTTCAAATGCATTTCTAAAAAATATTTTGCCAAACACTACTTGCATTTTGGAAAAGATCTTTAGCCTAAAGGTATTTGCATTTCCTCAAAGTCCCTTGGCCAAATGCTGAACCAAACAGGCCCTTATATCATTACATATTTTAGGTATAATAGTATAGTTTGTTATTTAATGAAAATTTTTATTAAGAAATGATGGAAAGGAGTCAAAATAATGATAAAAAGAGATTTATAATTAAAAAAATAAGTAAAAAATGAAGTATAAGAAATTAGATTTTAAGTAAATATAATCAAACTTGAAAATGATTTTTCTAATTCTGGTTTAGAAGGAATAATGAAATTTCTTTTTTAAAAAAGCTAGCATCTATATCTCCGTCTTCTCTATCTTTAGTTCATATGGAAGTTTCATGATTGCTTTGTAGCTTTTTAGTTTATTATAAAATTTTACGAAAATAACGAGATAGTTGAAACTTGGTCTCCTTCTTAACTTTCTGGTTCACATCAAAAGTCTAAAAAAAGCAGAAAGAGAGCTAAACCTCATTCTTCTCCATAACTTTGTATTTCATGTTGAGGTTTAACGAATGTCGCGAGAAAAACAAAACTTTTCAGCAAAAGTTGAATGTTTATATTTTCTTTCTTTTACTAGATTCAACAATGAATTACAAGAGATTATTATATTTTCCACTTATACTTTTTCAAATCCATTTTACATCGATATGTCGTATATACCAAATAATGAATATAATATGATATGAACATATCCGGCTTTATTACTGCGATTCACCAAACACATGATATGATATGGAAAAATCTATGGATTTCATATCCTATCCTATCCAATCCTATCCTGACTAAAAATACGGGCGACCAAACGCGGCCTTATTTGATTCAAAACCTTCTTAGCAATGAATACAAATAAGTTGTTCATGAATAAGTTTTTGCATGAGCATACATTGTAGTGAAAAAATGTGTTTTGAATCCTTCATAGCGAGTGCTTGGGATGTGATTTCCATAGATAATTTCAATCTGAAGAAGGCAACTCATCCCTTGCTAAGGAGATTGTGCCGGGTTTTTTTCACTCGCAGAGGACTTGCTACTTGAATAAGAGGTAATCAGACTTTCGCCTTTTGTCGGTTCTCCATGCATATAAATATTTTTATTGGAACGTTGATACATAACTAATGAAATGCCTAAAGTATCTCTATTGCCCAATAAAATAATCTTATAAGTATTGGTATAAATGGTCTTTTCCTCGTGTTCGGCTATAGTGGTAACCCCTGAATTTAGAATTGCTTGGTGTTCTAGTCCAGTTCCAACAATGCATTTTTTGGACCAAGAAAGTGGAATTGCTTGGCGTTGCATATTCAAACTTATTAAAGCTCGATTCGCATCTTTACTAATCTCTATCAGTAAAGTCGAACGGAGTTAACGAAATGGCTTTGTTGCATCAATTTGATAATTTTAAGACTCGATTGTATTTTTTTTTAAATTTAGAATTTAATTATACTTTCGTGATAAATTCTAAGACTTCCATGCATTTACGAGAAACATAATTGAAAGAAAATAATTTGTTTATTTTTTTTATACAGTAAACCAGTATCTATGGTTAAGATGAGTCCCAAGAAAGAAAACAAAAGTTCTATTACAACAGTGAGAGCTCTTGATGTCATAATCCTATCTTTGGGGTTTAGAATATGAAATTGAATGGATTTCTCTATTTGCAGTGATCTTCTATGCACTAAATCCAAATTTTTTGGATAGAATGAAACTTATATTTATTTTTATTGATTATTTTCTTTTTTCTAATTTTTTTTTTCATTTAAGTCACACCAGTCAAGAATATACTTGGAAAAAGCTTTCTCTAATCAATAGATAAAATCTGTATCGGTTAAAATTTATTATTAATTATGGGTCATGTGGCAGCAAAGAACCATGTGTTTCGCCCGAATATATATTCCTAAATCTATCGTTACATGTGCTTGACTTTTAATTTATTTGATGTGGTCTCTAAATTTGTGATACATGCTTAATTTTTCGTAGGATTACGTAAACATACTTAATATTATCGTTCCATTAATTCAAACTAAAGAATAATATCGTTCATTTTCATATAGTTTGAAAGAATAATATCGTGCATTTTCATATAGTCTAAGAATTAAATTAAATACGTACACAAATTAAAAGTTTATAAATAATATTTATATTTATATAGCTTATAAAGTTTAACCTTAAAATTTTAAAAAATCACATTATAGTTCAGCACTACTCGTGCCATTAAACGAAAAACAGCAGCTCTACACTGAGCTTGAAGAGGAGCTGAAGACGCAGCTCCGTCGTCTTTCTCTCTCCTGCGCCAACAATGGCGGAGATCACCGAATCCTCAGAAAGCTCGCCGGACCCACCCGAACCAAAATCCGGACAACGAGAGGAGTTCGATCCGGACACCATGCGAAGAACCAGACCCGGAGTGAAGCGCCTCGTCCTCACCTTCTCCGTCCTCATTTCTTTCGTAATCGGTATATCTCACTCGCTTTAAGCTACCTCTGTTCTTCTTCCGATGTGTTCTTCAATTTCACTCTCGGGTGTCATCTCGTTGCGTCACGTAGTTTCGTAATTTTGTGAAGTAATTTCTGTCGTCCGTAGGTTTTCCTTTCTTGTGGAAGTCGGTCGAAATCTACCGCGCCCCGCTTCTGCTCGACGATATCGATTTACTGTCCAAGCGGATGGAATCGGAACCTCTACAGTTTCCGTGTAATTTTCGCGCGGTGTTCGTAGGGTTTGATTTTGGATCAGATGATTTTGACCGTGCCGATGATCTGCAATCGTCAATTTCCAATCGGATGGACAAATTTGCGTCGGGAACTTTGCAATGTGGAGCCTGCAGTAGCAATTATTCTGTCTCGGTGACGATGGAATCCAACTCTCGATGCATCCAGAGCCGAAGCGGGAGACGTTCGTGTTCGTATCAGTGTGGTGCAATTAGTTCAATGGATTTTGGTGGTGATGATGAGGGTGTCGACCATTCATTGGAGCGTGTATTGGGAGGAGAGTGTTCAGGGTTAGCTGGGAAGGTGTACACCGCAGTGGTAGTGAATAAGGACGCGGAGGATAAAGCTGTAATAGGAAAGTACAGACATGCTTGGATTGTTGGTAGGATGCAGGAAGAGAGAGCCGTGGAAAAAATTGCAGAGATTTTTGTTAAGGTGTTCTCAAACGGTGGCAAAGAGGAAGGATTGATTCATGGGGAATTTATGCCTGTTGGAGCCGATGGGAGGATCGTCCTTTCTTTCAATTTGCTCAATTCCGATCCGCAGGATTGGATTTATGATTGGTACAGGGATTTAACTCCCATCTCTGTATTACCCACATCTTTTGTGATGCTATTATTGATGCGTGTCATTTTTGTGTTGGTCTCCCTTGTGTCATTTTTCATACCGAAATCAGTGAATTATGATTCGGAAGAGAAGATCATGATTGTCCTGGTTTGCAAGGACATTCTTATGACCTCTGTGCCATATATCTATGTTGTGAATCAGCAGTTCTCAGAGCTGTCTGCCCTCTGTCGTTCAAGTTACCTTATCAATAGGAGACAAGTTTTGCAGATGCCTCCTTATTTTTCATGAGGCCTCATCAGTGAATTCCAGGGATCCATATATATATATATATACTGTTTAACCAAATGATTGAAGCAAAAATGGATATTCATACGGTACCCAGCAGTTCAGAAAATGAATCGTTTTTATCCCAAGCACTTCCTTTGTGTTGGTACATCTGAATAATGGAACTTCTACGTTGTAGGACTCACTGTTCACTGTTATGACTTTTATTCATCCTGATTACCTGCAGGGATTTTAATACGATAGAGGATCATATGTTGTCCCCAGTAGTTGATGCTTTGGGACCTGTTGCAAACATAACTGTGGAAAGTCAGGTGCTAGATCTAGCTCTTTTGTATATGTGTATATACCGAGTGCAATTCTCTAACAAAATGGAGGCGGCCTGTGGGTGTGAGCGAGTGTTGTGTGCCTCTGAAATCTTGTGCTTTGCCAATTTTCTGCATCATAAAAATTGCGGTGACTAACATTTTACCTCTGATTTCCAGGTTCTCTATTATACTCCAAAATCCAGTTATGCTTATTGGGATGAAGAGTTGAAAAGCTTCATATTAAACACCGGTGATCTTCCATTCTTTGTAAGTTCATACAAATTTCTTCATTATCCTCCGATGATATAATACAACTTGTAGAGAAATCCCAAATTCCGCATTCTCTTTTTAGAGCTCTGTTGCCTAAACAAGAATGAGCTTCCGTTTCACATTTTCTTCATTCTCAAATTTGCCTCGAAAGTAGTTACAATAGTTCATCTCTATGCATGTTGTGCTATGTAGAATGTACCATAGCTGAATTCGTTTTATTTGCAGACTTAGCGTCACTGCACTGCAAATGTTTAAATTGATGCTTCAAAGCTATTGAGGAAAAGGAAAGTAGAGGACATAACAGGACAAAAACTACATTGACTGTCATGATTTTCATTTAAAAGTTTTACTTCTCTCTTGATAGCGTTATTTCTTAGTATTCTTTTCTAGTCTCATTGACTTAGCGAATCGACAGGTGAATTCAAATGAGTGGCATCTGGACACGTCAATTGCAGCTGGCGGGCGGTCAAAGATATTGCAGCTTGTGCTGTATGTTTCTCAACCTCTATCTCTATTGAAGATATTGCGGCTAGTGAAGCACCTTTTAAATGTTACGATAGTCAAGCCTTCTCTCCTTGCTTGTAGATACATACCATCCGCAAAGGAGTGCCCTCTAAACTTACAGCTTCCGAATGGGGAGATCTCCAAGGCCAATGGATATATATCACCTGTCAGTTGTGAAGCCTTTTTACTTTTTATACTTTCTGTCCTTGTGTTTTTTTTTTTTAATGGCTTTGTCCGATGTCTTGTGTATTTTAATCTTGCAGATGTGGGGAGGTGTAGTTGTTTGGAATCCTATGAATTGTTTTCAGGATCCAGAAAAGTACCCTGCATGGCACAAAATTTCTCCTCAGGTATAGAGTTTTATCTTGAAGGTATAATTCCTTCCTTTTCTGTTTTTTTTGGGGTAAGTAATTCCTTCCTTTTTTGTTGGTATTCAAAAAGATATGAAATTTGGTTCTGACACGAGGGTTCGGGAAGTTCAATTGAAATTGCTTTTAGGTGTTCATTGTCCTCCTTTTTAAACATTCATGTTAAGAGTATGGGAGGAGGGTTGCGTCAGGCGTAGTGGGCCGGTTGTAAAAAAGAGCTATTTTTATGAGATCAACCCTTATGATATTTCGTTGGAGCGTACCCTTCTTAGTGACGCGTTGCATCGGCACCCGGGTGTAGCGAAAAATGAGCAAGGGTCTTTGCACCAAGATAGGTGGGTGTGAGGGGTAAGGAAACTAGCCTTGGGCCATCATTTCCCAGAGTGATGCGCCACATCGGTGCCTGAATGTGGTGATAAGTGAGCAAGGGTCCTCACACTTTCGTGGGCGAGTGTGGGGGGCAGGAAAGGCCCAGGGGGTAAGGATTCGTTTGGGGAGTTGGAACGTAGGAACCTTAACGGATAAGTTGTGGGAGTTGGCAGATACTTTTGCTAGAAGGAGAGTGAATATTGCTTGCCTGCAAGAGACTAAATGGGTAGGAGAGAAGGCTAAGGAAGTGGAAGGCACTGGATTTAAGCTATGGTACACAGGCACAAAAAAGAGTATAAATGGAGTTGAGATTCTGATCGATAAAAATTTCAAGGATAGAGTTGTTGATGTTAAAAGAACAAGAGATATGATTATCTTAGTTAAGCTAGTAGTAGGTGATTTAATTCTAAATATCCTTGGTGTGTATCCCCCCAAGTTGGATTGCAAGCATCCGATAAGAGCAAATTTTGGGAAGATCTGGAAGAGATTTTAAGGGGGATACCACATGAGGAGAAGGTATTCATAGGAGGAGATCTAAATGGACATGTTGGTCAGAGTAATGGAGGTTTTGGATATGGAACAAGAAATGAGGCTGGCGCAGACATCTTGAGTGTGGCATTAGCTTATGATTTGATGTTGGTAAATACCTTCTTTAGGAAAAGAGAGTCATATCTAATTACTTTTCGCAGCGGTCAAAATTGTAGCGAGATTGATTTCTTCCTTGCTAGAAGAGAGGATAGAGCATCGTATGTAGATTGTAAAGCATACCCTGGAGAATGTGTAGCTACGCAACATAAGTTGGTAGTCTTAGAGGTTCGATATAACAAAGTACAAAAAATGCAGAGAAGTGCTCAGCGAAGTAAATATGATGTGGAAAGAGATGTCTAACTGCATCCAGAGAGTGGCAAGAGGGGTGTTAGGGGAAAGTAGATGGAATGAGCATCAAACAAAGGAAAGCTGGTGGTGGAATGAAGAGGTGCAGGAGACAATTAAACAGAAAGAGTGTTTAAGATGTTTACATAAATGTCATAATGAAAAGAATTTGCGAAAGTTTAGATTGGCGAGAAAAAGTGCCAAGAAAGCTGTGCGAGAGGCCAGAGGTAAGGTTTTCATCAATATGTACAAAAAAACTTGAGAACAAAGGAGGAGAAAAAAAGTATCTATAGACATGCAAAGTCAAGGGACAAGAAAAGTAAAGACCTGACACAGGTTAGATGTATCAATGATGAAAATCAAACACTTTTGGTAAGAGATGAAGAAGTTAAAGGAAGGTGGATGAGCTATTTTAACGAACTTTTTAATGGAGAGAGCGATAGAAGTGAGGTGGATTTGGAAGATGCTTCTGATGATTTAAACAGAAGGTTTGTGCGTAGAGTTAAAGCGAGGGAAGTTAAGGAGGAATTAAAGAAGATGAAGACTAGTAAAGCCTTGGGACCCGATGGTGTCCCTATTGAAATGTGGAGATGCTTAGGCGATGTAGCAATAAGTTGGTTGACTAGCCTTTTTAACAAGATCCTTTAAACTAATAAGATGCCTGATGAATGGAGGGAGAGTATACTTGTGCCTATCTACAAGAACAAGGGGGATATCCAGAATTGCTCGAACTATAGAGGCATTAAGCTTATGAGCCATACAATGAAGTTGTGGGAGAGAGTTATTGAACATCGTTTGAGAAAAGAGACTAGGGTTTATGTCAATCAATTTGGATTTATGCCAGGAAGATCTACCATAGAGGCTATTTTCTTGATACGACAATTGATGGAGTGATATCGAGAAAAGAAGGACCTCCATATGGCTTGAGAAGAAAAAAATACCTTCAAAGTATGTAGAGGCAATCAAGGATATGTGTGACGGTGTTACTACTGGTGTGAAGGCTTCTAATTGCACATCAAGTTATTTTCCAATCACAGTAGGCTTACACCAAGGTTCTGCTTTGAGTCCTTATCTTTTTGTCCTGGTTATGGAAGAGCTAACAAAAGATATCCAAGATGAGGTGCCGTGGTGTGTGCTATTCGCAAACGATATTGTTCTTATTGATAAGATCAGGGCTGTGGTTAGCGCTAAATTAGAATTATGGAGAAGCATGTTGGAGGCTAAAGGATTTACGTTAAGTCGAAATAAGACCGAATACTTGAAGTGTGAGTTCGACACGGTAGGAAGAGGAGATCAAGAAGCTGTCAATATGCTCGGACATGAGGTACCCAAGAAAGATACTTTTAGATATCTGAGATCAATATTGCAAAAGGGGGGATATCTGAGATATCTGAGGTTGGATGAAATGGCGTAGTGCATCAAGATTTTTGTGTGATCGCAAAATTTCTCTTAGGTTAAAAGGAAAATTTTATAAAACATCAGTAAGACCTGCCATGCTATACAGAGCTGAATGTTGGCCAGCACAGAGGCAACATGAGCATAAAATGGGAGTAGCGAAAATGAGGATATTAATGTGGATGTGTGGTCATACAAGGATGGATAAGATAAGGAATGAAAATATTCGACAAAAAGTTGGAGTAGAACCGGTGGCAGAAAAGATGAGAGAACATAGATTGAGATGGTTTGGGCGTATTTTTCAAAGGCTCCTAAATGCTTTGGTAAGAACAGAAGTTTGCTATCGAGAGCATAACACAAAAAAAGGAAGAGGTCGGTCGAAGCTTACTTGAGAGAAATAGTAAAATAAGATTTAATGGAGTGAGAAATAGATTGGCGTACTGTTTGTCTTAGGACGGAGTGAAGAAAGGCTATTAGTATTGGGGAGGAGCAGAATTCGCATGCTTCTGTCTGTCCTTTTTAGTCATTTCCCTAGATATATTTATTTATCTTTATTTATTTATTTTTACATATTTATTTATTTTTCCTCAATCGGTCCTACTTTTATTTTGTGAATCTTTGAGGTTCATCGATCGCCGACCCCAACTAGTTTGGGATAAAGGTGTTGTTGATGATGATGTTAATGTCAAGAGTATGAGAATGTTCAAATCTATAAAAATTTCAAACAAAGTCTTATTGCCTAGATTTGGTTTATAAAGCGGTTAATATCATGCATTTTGGTAGCATTGACTATAAAATTACTACCATTCTCATTTTGGTAATGTAGTTTACAATAAGAGAGATTGAGTACTTTCTTTTTCAAAAAAGTTTTACTATGAAATAGATTAAACTCTTACTTTAACAAAAGGTCTTAGAGCACATGATATAAGGGGTTCTTTTCAAGGATAAGGGATCTCAATAGGATATTTATTTATTTTCTTTACCTTTGTCATTTGCTATTTTGTTTTCTAAAAAAATTGAAATAGCAAATACCATGTTTGCAATTTTTAGGAAAATTAGTTTAGTCATAATAAAGAAGTTTCCATCGAAATTGACTTGCAATTTTTTTTAAATGCAACTATAAAAAATTCGACATATTGATGTTGAGGTATTGTTTGTTTAGTAATTACTAATTGTGCTGGCGGTGAGTGCTCTAGTTTTTCTTATTTGTTATTGTGATATGGTAACCCATAATTTGATTTCAATGGAGTCTCGTAATTGGAAACACTTCACCGCAGCGAAGCTCCCGTAAATTTCTAGTTTCATATTGTTAAATAGATTGTTTTCTATGCATCTGCTTCTCTTGAGTTTTCTCATTCTTGATGAACTTTGCCTTTTTACAGGATCTTCAGATGATATTTGAAGTTTTTGTGGCTCAGATACGTCAACTTATTGGTCTAAAATCTGATAACCTCTTTATTGGAACATCATTCACGTCTATCATGTTAGCCAGTGAGAAAGGATTCACAGAATGGTAAGCACATGTCTCTCTTGATTATTGAGATTGATGAATGTATCTTCAGCTCACGAGTTTAGTGAAAATCACGAAGATTGCTGTAGACCTGTGGTCTTAGCCTCCTTAGTCTGTTAAATAAGATTCTTGTACCAACTAAGAAGCTTGTACTATATAAAAAGCTGACCTGAGATGTAATACACAATGCCTCGACTTGGAAAAATACAGAGTTATCTGATAAGTTACTTTAAATTATAAGGATAGTACTGGGATATCATTGAGGTCAAAACAAATGATGTCGGTTCCAGTATTAGTCCGTGCAACACACATTGACTCATTTATTGTTTCTCTGCAGGGAACTGGATGCCTTGACTAGGCAGCATACCTGTTCTAATCTACGGTCATGTGCTACAACCCTTAGCTCTCTCTCCAGACTGGTTTGTCCTCAGTTTGATTAGAACCTTTGATTTTGGATTTCATAGCTGGAGTAAATGTTCAGCATAATTGCTTCAAGCTTGACAAAAGGGTTAATGCAGGTTCAATCCCTTCCTCGAATGATCATAATGGATGAGATAGGGAAGCAGGTCAGTTGTCAAGATGAGTGCTTTATTCATCTGTGGGCTATTATTTTCCTAAATGGTTGACTCTTACAATAGCTATTATTCGGTATTCCATTGCTGGTAGATTTCTGTTACAGTATTCACGTGTCCGCAGAAAAATGGTGAAAGGATTTTACTTGAGAAGTAATTTTTAATATAAGAGAGTTTTTGTGTCATTTCTTCTTTTATTTTTACCCTCTTTCAATTTCGTGCTTGCTTCCTTTGTTGTATCTCTCTCTCTCTCTCTCTCTCTCTCTCTCTCTCTCTCTCTCTCTCTCTCCCTCTCCATGCTTGAATGGTTTCCATTTATCTTCTGTAATTCTCCAATCCATACCTATCATTCTGAGCAGGTTAAGCTTTCTATGGAAGCTGCAAAACAGGCAGAGAGTGATGCCTCCCATGGGGTTTATGCTGCTGCTGCTGGTACTCTTTATTATTTAGGATAGTATGCGAAGCTCATAGGTTGTTTCTGTTTGCATTCCTCATGCTACTGCTTGCTCTCCCTGCTGCAGTTTCGGCGAGGCAATCGAGAGCCCTAGCCGAGGATGCCTTTTTTCATCCATCTATCATGTCTGTCAGCTATTACTCGTTCGAGCACTGCTTTGCTGTCTACTCGGTTGGTCATCTTCATCTCAGAAATTTGTTTCCTGACATTTATAGCCTCACCATAGTGTTATTGTCTAGCGATTTTAAAGTGGAGAATGCATCAAGCTGACATACTTGGAATAGAACCCTACATATTTTCCCTTAGGACCAAATTTCGTAGGATACAGTTCTGAACATCAACAAACTGTGTTGAACTATTATGGGGTCTGGGCAGGGCTTGAGAGGAGTCTTTTTTGAAGCCACCTTGAAAGGAATCCATCACCATATTACATTGCCGTAATTAATGTCTTGGAACTTAATTTCTTTCATTTTTACTTGCGATGCAGCCTTTCTTCCTACCTGTGTCTCTCCACGTGGTCCTTGCTGCTTTGAGAGAATGGAAGAGATACCGGCAAGAAAAGAAAAAGTACTTGACATGGAAAGCCCGAGGAGATGCATCTTCTTAGTAGCAGTTTCTCAAGACCTAGGAAAGTCACCTTAGTTTTGGGGCGCCCAGGGCACATCCTGAAGGTTTAGCATCAGGATTCCAGGACGTCGTGCAAAGAAATAGCTTCTGCGAGCCTTATGCTCGAAATTCCTCAACAGTCAATAGTTCAGAGATGAGAACATTATGGTGAAACCAAGGTTTGTAGGACTTTTGGGAGCACTGGCACAGAAGGCTTTGGCCCTCGGCGACTAATTCTACTGGCCATTGGAGCTACATGAGGTGTTTTTGAATGTCCGATTGTGAGCTTGTTTTGTACCTTAATTCACCCTTTCAAATGCTTCTTTGATGTACACGAAATTCGTTAATTAGAGGAAATCAAGCCGTCTCGCGTGACGTGATTAGTTGACAATGGCTGCAATTTTGCTCGTCTGACCCCTTCCATTTTGATGTACATGTGATTTGTTGAGCGTAAATCTCAAAAGAAGCATAAACGACCGAGTATTCAGATTCAGAGATTGTATACTCAAGTAATCAACTCGAGTCACTCACTTTGAAATTCTAGCAATCACGGAAGAATCACTTAATCCCTATTCGAATAAAGGTAAGTTACAATCGATTCGATCACCAAGGATGACCGCGCAGTGCACTCTCCTACATGCAAATATCCCCAATAAAATCTCTTCATGTGATAGATGAGGCACTGTAAAATCCCGCTCGATAGTCAGGAAAAATCGTGTTCAAAAGACAGCTTTTAGCAATAAAACATCGATGGACCAAAGTTGCTACAAAGGATTTACATCTCCTGTCCAAGAATAAAACAAGATAGAACCAAAACAGATCATGGCTGCAGTTAGTTCCTAAGAAAGAGAAAAAAAAAAATTCACCCCATAGTTGATAAATCTCAAACACCACAGCACTCGAAATATACATCCAATGCCTCCCCGTGTCGGATAGTTTCCCAGTTTTCCACCTTTTCCTTGAACAAAATCCTTGCCCATCTCCAATTGCGGAGCAACATTTCAAACTCCTGATGACTGCAACCACCTTTCCTTAATTAACGAGCACAAAGCAGCACGATAACGTTACACCTGCAATAACGAATCATCATTACATTAAATCAGAAAATTTAACAATGCTATCAAGCTGTTTACAATTAATATGAAATTAGGAACATAAGTATGCATCTGCCCTTTATCCTCTCTTGAATGAGGGAAGGATCCCCAACCAAATGGAGCCCGCCAAAGAGAGAAATGAAAAATAGATAACTTATTGAAAACCTTATAGATTACTCCACAACAGTGGGGAGGACAAACCAACCATCACAAAATGAAGTGGAAACAATACTCTCACCTTCTCATCCATGAGAATTAATCTTTAGACTCCAATGCCAAAAGTATCTTTTTCCTTGGACCCTGAAAAACCGAAAGGTCCAAAAACCAACTGAATTATAAAGAGAAGCAGAAAAAAAAAATCCAAGTAATTATTAAGTCTAACCAAGATCAAAAGACTACAAACAAAGACTATAATCCAAAAAACCCACCATATCCATCTATACGAGAATGTTCTCTTGAAGAATAGCTTTTCTGATGACATTCTCATAGCTTTTTATGTTATTTATTTGGCTAGCACTGAAAGGTAGCGACAGGAACTACATCCATAAAAGCTGAATATTGCAATTCACATGACTGGAATATATAGACATAGTCTCAAAATTGCGGCAGACTGGAAATTATTTATAGAGATGCTGCGACCAAATAACCGTCTGACAATAATAACATAGGGTGAGTTACATGATACCCTAACACAAGTAGGTCCCGCTTAGGATCACTACAGCGAGAAAGCAGAAAGTAGAAATAATTTAGAACCTTTAACCAAGAATTTATAAAGCAGAGTAACCAGAACATAGACTTTTCCTTATGAGTTTCAGTACAGCTAATTTAGGTCAGGTAAGAAATACTGGTCATTATTTCAGAATGCATCCAAGAGGGGAATACAGAAAGAAGATCTTAGCTCATGGAAATTATACCCCGACAAAATAAAATCCAGGGAAGAAACATTTGCTGTTAAATTTATTAGAGAAAAGGCTTGTTTTTTAAAAAAAATAGCCTAATACTTTTATGCCATAATTCCTGAGTGCAAATCAGAACTGCTCTTGACAGATCGCTCTACTGCATCAGGGCCAAGTGTAAAGGATTCAGAAATACATATATCAAATTTAGTCTTTAGCCAGAAAAGATAAACTTAATGCTGCTGACGGACATGAGAGAGGCTCTCTGAAAGAGTTTAGAAGAGGAGCGACATCTATGCTCATCAGGTTCATGGTACGGAAAATTGTCTTACTCGAGGACTTCGAATTCGTTAGATACCTTATTTGCTAGAGATTCTAACTGTTGTGGTTTTGGTCCTCCTAAAACTGAAAGGAAAGAACGTTTTAAGTTCCTTGAGTAAACAAACTTTTCCACTCTGCCTAAAAAGAGACTTGAATTCAGTCCTCTATTCAGGATGTACTGAAGCTAATCGCAGAGAAATTTGAAAGTCAATTCAAGAGATACAAATACAACTCAGACAATAATGCCACACAATTATCACTAGTTAACCAAGACTCCAATAGTTACGCACCATCGGAATTCCCAAAGCTTTGAGATCCTCATCACTCATGTGTAAAAGAGCTGTCATATCCACCTGAAGAAGCAGATAGAACTCTCATATAGCAGACTGTCAAATTTAAGATAAACTGTAAAAAACACAATAGATACAGTATTAACATACTTCTTCAGCTTGAAACGTAATTGAATATTTTTCAAGACCCAAAGACTGCAAAAAACCATCCACGCCAGCCTGCAATCAGAAGAAAGAAAAATCTCCATGTAACTGCAACTAAAACAAGAGAGCATACAACAATGCTTCCCTAATTTCTCCATCACCATGACAATCGATCACATGTCAAGAAAACTGAATGTCCATCTTCCAATGATGACAACAATAAGGAAAGACGAGTATTCCATTCAATAACAATACAAATGATAATCATGTCTAACTCAGCCCAAATTAAAACAGACCAAAAAGATAGAGCAGAAAAGAAACAATGACACTGTATGTAGCAACATCCCTGCAATTTTACATTCAAAGAGTTTAAGAATAGGCACCCCCCCCCCCCCCAAAAAAAAAAAAAAAATGATCATGCAGTGTGATAATCAGATTTATTTGCCCCAATACTTAAGGCAATGGAGGTTTCTCCTTACAGCCCATTTGATATTGACCATGAGACACTAAAAGAAACGATAAAAGATACCCTCTGTTTTTTGTTCGGAGCTGGGTTAACAACTTTTTTGGTCTCGGGCATAGAAGCTTCATCTACAACACTTCTCCTGGTAGGTTTAGGTGCCCCTGGTGCCGACTTTGGTTTGGCTGTGTTATTACTAGATGGTTGGGAACTTATTACACCAGAAAGCTTTTCACGAAGATCTCGCACACCGGGGAAAGTCCCCTTTGCACTTTGAGATGCTGGTTGCAGACCCTTCCTTTGGAGCTTCAAACGCAGATCACGGCCCTCGACCCTGCGATCTTCAGATACAAGTACCACAAACTCAAAATCACTAAATAAGCCTTTTTCGATAGAATATAGTAGAAAGACACACATAAAATCTTCTACCATACTTGAAATTTGAGGTTCATCATTCATGTAAAGATCATGTTCCCACTTATCGTCTTGCCTCTGCCTGCAGAAATAAGGCAGCAATTCAATCTGCAGATGTTCCAACATTTTAACACATTTGAACAAGGCAAAAACGACAAAAGCGAACAGTCAAAAGAGTACCCTAAGCAACTATAATTGTGCTCAGAAGTCAATACCAAAAAAATTACTACTCTCATAATCAACTTACAAAGGCCTATAACTAGAGAAAGACGCCAATAGCATTAATAAATAGGCAATATCCTCCTTTAGCAGTTCCACAATATAGAAACTTCCAAACCAATTTGTGTCTTTTCTTCTTCAATAGGCACAGGAGCTTTTATTGCAAAAGGGCACCAAGGGGCCGCTGCCATGTAATAGCATTTGCACCTTATCAAGTGATACACGTACATTGCTCCCAGAACTATAGCCATATGATAAGAAAACACACGCAGTAGCAAAAATAGCTTCAACCATCTGCAGCAGAAAACTAAGACCTCATGGTCATGTTATTTTAACTGTCCATTCATGAACTTTGCACAAATGAAAATTTATCTCAGGCTATATAGAAGTGCAATCCTGACTACTCTAGCACTTGTAGCTCGAAGTTGAAAAAGCCCTTTTCTTTCTCTGATGAGCATAGCCACATATCACTTCGAAGCTGAGGCTCTGCCACTCCAAACTAAGGAAAAGCTGGAAAACATGGCTAGTAGATTCGATTCCTAAGCTCAACGAATTCCCATTATTTCTCCATCTTAATCATGTAAATTTCCTATCTTTTATATTATGAACTATATAGAAATGCCACCCACCCGCGCATGGCGTAGTTGGTTGAGACCGTGCCCTTCTTCCTCTCATGAAAGGTTGAGGGTTCGAATCTCCTGGCTGCGTTCCGCTGACTTAAGTGGGGGGCCCCGGCTGGTGGGTTGCTGGGCCAGTCCCCCTCGAGGAATATTCGAGCCGCGAAGCGGGCCCGGACACCTCGATCATAAAAAAAATATATATATATAGAAATACCATATTTATCTCCATATGCATTTTTTTCCCTTTGGAAGCATTCGATTATCAACTGGATTTTAATAGCACATAAACTGATTGCCTAAAATTTACGGAGCCGAAATGGCATCCACGGACGAATCCGGCGCAATTACAGTCATCTAATGAGCAGAAGACAGTATCGATGCTGCCCAAAATCTATCAACTGCAATAGTAATCACGAGCACTGCCTGTGTAAATTACGAGATCGCAAGCAGAGATGCTATTTCTCAAGGACTCGCTAAACAAACAGGACAAACGCAGAAGACAAACCGTCCGCGAGCACAAGACGTAGTAGGATGTACGAGATGGAGAACCTTTTGCCGGTGATCTGACGCCCCCTGGAGGAGCTGGCGTAGGAGTTGGCGTTGAGCCGCTCCTTGACGGACCTCTTGCCCTCAACCTCCACCCGATCGGCGTACATTATCCTCTGCCGAGCAAGCTACTCTGGGCCCGATACTACGGCACCAACACCAACCCTAACCCTAAACCTAGACCGGAAGGCAATTCGCTTCGACCAGAACTCGAAGAGGGAGTGCGACGAAGATGGAAATAGCTCGAGCTTTTATTGCGTTGTCGTTGATATGGTTTTGGTCTTTTGATTTGCTTTTTTGACTCCGACGAGGTAAAAGCGAGTTGGGATTTTGGTTCTGAGAATATAATGATTTCATTATTATGAGGCTTTTCCAATTAGCAGAAAAAAAGGAAATTAAAAGGGTTAATACCAACAAAAACCTCAAACTGGTACATCTGTAATAATTTTATCCCAAATTATTTTTTTACCATGAAAAATTCCAAACTGATACATCTGTGACAAATTTACCCCAAACTGGTACAGCCGTGATAAATTTACCATCCGTTAGTTTTCATTAAATTTTACCGTTAAATTGCTAATTTGGATGACACGTGGCTATTGTCGGGTGTACATGTTGCTATATGTGTATCAATTTAAAATTTTTCATGGTATTAACTCAATTTAATGAAAATTAATAAAGGGTAAATTTGTCGTATATATACCAGTTTAGGATTTTTTATGGTAAAAAAAAAGTAGTTTGGGATAAATTTTAGGATTTTTGTGGTTAAAAAAATAGTTTGGAGTAAATTTGTTACAAGTGTACTAGTTTAGGGTTTTTGGTGGTCAAAAAAATAATTTGAGGTAAATTTATCACAGGTGTATCAGTTTAAGATTTTTCGCGATATTAACCCAAATTAAAATGACAAAATTAATCTAATTTTTTTTTTTAAGAAAATGACACAACTAGAACCTGAAATATTTAGACTTAGAGATCCTGATATTATGAATTTCCTCCGAATTTTTTTTTCGAATTATCACTGCTTAGCTTTGCACTTAATGCTTTGATTTTTTTTTACGTGTTTCAGAATACGATTAGCCAACATGTTAATTAATCGATTACGATAAATTGAATCAGCTTTTGCAGTTTTTTCTTCTGCAGTACCTCGACGTGACATGAGCATGAAACTTTAATCTAATATATAATTTGGTCCGTGAACTTTTAATTGACCAATATGGTTCCTAAACTTTAGCGCAATATATAATGTGGTATGCACTTTTTATTTGACCAATATGGTCTCCGAACTTTTGGAACACGTTCAACTTAGTCCATAAATTATAAGAAGATTTTAGGGTAGTCTTTCCATTAATTCAAGTTCAGAGATGACTTTACATATTTTCTTATAATTTAGGGACTAAGTTGAACATGTTTCAAAAATTCAGAGATCACATTGAACAAATTAAAAGTTTAGGGATCACATTGCACATTGGGCTAAAGTTCATAGATCATATTGGTCAAATTAAAAGTTTAGATATCATGTTACATATTAAGTCAAAATTCAGGAACTTGCGTAAGTCTAGGATTCAAGGATGATTGGCTTTCGATCCAGTCTCGTCTCACCCCGAAATCGAGAATCGGACCGGAGAGACCGGTTCTCCATTTTTGGAACGCAGACCTATCCGGTCTGATTCTCGAAAAATCCAATAGAATCGATTGTATGTGCTTGAAGTACATATTTACATTTTAAATGTGTAAACTTACCCTTAATTATTAAAGGTTAATCGACTTTTTAAAATATTTGTAAAAAATAAAATTTAAAATTAAATAAATAGCGGTTCGGTTCGCACGGTTCTGGTGATTGGTTCCATCCCAATAACCAAAAATCGGATCGATAATTACCGATTCTAATTTTATGAAATTGGGATTAGATCGATGCCTCCGGGAATCGGACCAAACCGGTCTGATCAGTCCAACTCAAGTAGTTCTCGGTCTAAACTCATCCCTAGCAGGATGGATTAAATATTGGCTACCTTAAAATTTACTTGTGCTATTAATTTACGTAATTTTATTTTTCTTAAATTTCATAATCAGATAAGAAAATACCAACACATTCAATATAAGAAAAAGAAGTATGAACTATAATAATGCCATGTGTATGTCACCATTTATTTTAACTTGAAAAAATGACACTAGGGGTGCTCCAAAAACGCTCCAGGGAGAGTGTTTCTGTTCTAAAGGTGTTCTCGAAACATTTTTGGAACAGAAACGTATATAGTTTAAAAATGTTCAAAAAGTGCTCCGAAATGACACTAGGGGTGCTCCAGAAATGCTCCAGGGAGAGTGTTTCTGTTCTAAAGGTGTTCCCGAACCACTTTTGGAACAGAAACACATATGGTTTAAAAATGTTCAAAAAGTGTTTCGCGGAACACTTTTGTGCTGGGGAACACTTTTGGAACCATTACCCACCGCCGCCGATGCGGTCACCACCCACTGGACACCGCCACTGCCACCGCCGCAGCAGCCGGTCGCCTGCTGCCGCCTAGGTTGCACAGACACGGACACGGATACCGACACCGACACGATACGGCGACACGTCATTTCTCAAAAATAGAAAAATTCGACACGTCGAGGACACGTCGTATTAAATATATATTTGTTAAATATAAAAAAATAAATAAAAGCGAGACATATCATATGCATTAAGCTCAGAAATTAATTGGCCCATCCATCCTAACACTTTTGTCATGTGATATCTCAGAACACGCTCCCCCTTTCCTTTTTCTTTTTCTTTTTACCGAAAATCTGCCCTCCTCTTCCTATGAAATGAAAAAAATTGAGGTTTGCACTAATTAGCTCCGTACACTGCGCAATAGATTAGGCACAACTTACAACACGCTTTCTCTGCTCTCTTCTCATGTCTTTTCCTGCCCCTTCCTTTATGTACTTTTTTAAAAAATATCTGCCTCATCTCTCTCTTCTTTTTCTCACGAAGGAATAGAAGAGCTCACCTCTTCCGCAGTTCCTCAGCTCACCTCTTCCTCTCTCTCCTCAGTCTCGCGAAGGGACCGACGACCGCCCTGGTTTGGCTTGCCTCGTCTCTTCTCCAGCGCTCTCATGTTGTGTCTTTCGACGTGGTTGGTTTTGCCTCTTCTTCGTCGCCCTGTTCTGGCTATGGAGCTTCGCGTTTTGCGTCGGTCTCAACTAATGGCTGAGAGCAACCAGGCAGCGAAGATGCTCTTCGCTCTCTGCTCGGGCGCTCGCTGCGGATCGTCGGCTCTGTCCCTCATCTCTCTCACAGCCTAAGAGGCAGAGAACGCCTCAGTCCACCCCTTCTCCCCCGCATCTCTACGCTTCAGATCAGTGCCATCCATGCCCTCCCTCCTCACCGACACGCGTGTCCCGGCATGTCGCTTCTGTTGACCAGGTGTCGGACCTCCGACACGCGTTGACCGCGTGTCGAACGCGTGTCGAACGCGTATCCGTGTCCGACACGTATCCGACACCGACGCGGCAGCTCCTCCGGCGTGTCGGTGCTACATAGGCTGCCGCAGCCGCCGGCCGCCACGAGTCGTCGACCGCCGCCGGTTGCCGCCGCCGTCATATAAATTTTTTTTTTTACTTATCAAATGCGTTTTTGTCCCTAAAAATCGTAGCCGGGAACAGAAACACTAAAAAGTGTTTCTGTTCGAAAACTGTGCTCTGGAATAGAAATGTTCCCATACGCACCCTAGTAATATCCTAATTTTCATACGACACTATTTCAAAGCCAAATCTTTTAGAGTGATCACTTTAGTGCCATTTTTAGTTAAAACATATTTAAATGCCGATTTGAGGGGCCGAAAAGTATGATGTGAGAATATATTAAAATAGGATTAATATGTCAAAAATCCCAAACTGATATACCTGTGACAAATTTGTCCCATGCTTATTTCTTGACCACAAAAAATACCAAATTGATACACTCGTGACAAATTTATCTTCTGTTAGTTTCCGTTAAATTTTACCATCAAATTGACGATTTGAATTGGCGGGTGTTTGGGATTTTTTGTGATTGAAAATTTAAGTTGTGATAAATTTATCTCATGTATATTAATTTGAAATTTTTCATGGTATTAATCCTTCAAAATAAACAGCGGCACCTGACTTACTGAAATTCCACATTGGACGTAAGGCATCAATTTTTTTTTTTTTTCAGCTTGCATAGGACTTCATTTAAAGAAGAACACGAGGTTGATCAGTGATCACGATGGGGTTCTGATAAGCATGAGGACGGCAATGAAGACCTGAACGAGGTACGTCTTGTGCTTGCTTGGTTCTATATTAACGAACTGAGCATAAGTTCTTTAAATCTATTTATTCTTCATACCATAATCCATCAATTTTTCCCTCTCTGTCTCCTCCGTCTTCGGTCGCTGTTGCCATCACTGTCGACTCGTGTCCCTCTTGCCGTCGCTGCCGAGCATTGGCCAGCCCTGCGATCCGTCCGTCTCCTTGTCTCTTTCCTCAAGGCTTGCAAACGTCGCAGATCGCGTCTCGCCGCTGGCCGGGACGACACTAGACCTAAGATTGCTTGTGGTTGGCAAAGTCGGACATAGGCAGGGCGACGTCCCCGAATCTAGGCTCAATGGCGTCGGATTTACGTTAGAAAACCCAGTCGAAGATGCTTCTCTAGAAATATCTAGAATACTTATCTGAGAAAGAAGATATTCTCTAACTATCTAGGAGGTCGAACGCCTCCTTGCTAAGCCTGCCTTTATACAGTCAAGCTCTTTTTTAAGCAAGTGAGCATTGGAAATGTGCGTGACAAGTTCCCCCAAAGCGTGTTTTTTTTTTTTTTTAAACAAGTGTGTTCTGTTAAGTAAGTTTCGTGTCTCAACAGTAAAGGTGGCAAAATGGATCAAGAATCCATATATTAGTTAAATAATGTAAAGCGGAAGAAGAAATGAGTAATTTTAATATATTTCGACATATTAAAAAGAGTAGGCTTTATTAGAGGACTGTTTAATGAAATAACATAATCATAATATCAGACATAATCAATCAAGGATATGCAATATCAAAGGAATATTCCCGACAGATATGTAGAATAAACTAAATATATTAATATCATTAATATCCCCCTTCAAACGCGAGGTGAGTTGAATCAACTTGAGTTCCAAAAAATAATCCGAGCAATGCCCAAAACAAGTCTTCGATCGCCATGAAATCAAATAGCGAAAATGGTCGAAATCGGCACTGAACAACGTCGTGGCACAATGGATCCAAGCTTCTGTTGACGACAATATTTCAATATGTTGATTGTCTAATGGCGACGAATCTCGTGGTGGCATCGACTGAAGAAATATATTTTCCTCTATATTTAATATGAATCTTTACAGCATTACAATCGACCTTATATACAATATATGTGTTAGCCCTAGCATATCAATAAATCAGGAAAGACTATAATACAGGGAAAAACTGCCTAATTTAACGAAAATACAGCTCACGCCAACACTCCCCCTCAAGTGGGTGAGAAGATGTCTTCGATACCCATATTGATGAGTGAGCTCTGAAACGCTCGACTTGACACAGCTTTGGTCAATACATCGGCTAATTGATCTTCAGATTTGACAAAAGGTAACTGAATTACTTTAGCATCTAAATTCTCCTTGACAAAGTGTCTATCAGCCTCAACATGTTTGGTTCGGTCATGCTGAACCGGATTGTGAGAGATAGCTATAGCAGCTTTATTATCACAAAACAACTTCATCCCAGACTCCGGTGGATACCCAAGTTCGGACAATAGTCCTTTAAGCCACAATAACTCACACAACCCCTTCGCTACTCCTCTGGATTCTGCCTCGGCACTGGACAGAGCCACAACTTTTTGCTTCTTGCTCCTCCGCGTGACCAAGTTACCTCCTACAAATGTGAGATAACCTGACGTCGACCTTCTATCTGTTACGTTCCCTGCCCAGTCTGCATCTGTATATCCTTCCACTACAAGGTGACCATTCTTTGCAAAAATTATCCCCCTCCCTGGAGCTGACTTTAAATATCGAAGGATACGATATACTGCATTCATATGATCTTCACTAGGAGCATGCATAAATTGACTCACAACACTTACTGCATAAGCAATGTCTGGGCGAGTGTGAGACAAATAAATTAATCTTCCTACTAATCTTTGATATCTCTCCTTATTAGTCGGCACTTGATCAGAATACTCTCCAAGTTTATGATTCTGTACCATAGGAGTATCAGCAGGCTCACAGTCTAACATTCCTACTTCAGCCAACAAATCAAGTACGTATTTTCTCTGTGATAAGAAAATTCCTTCCTTAGACCTAGCTACCTCAATACTCAAGAAATACTTTAGTCCTCCCAAGTTCTTCATCTCAAACTCTTCTGCCAACTTCTCTTGAAGCCTCGAAATTTCTTCAATATCGTCTCATGTTATGATCATATCATCAACATATATGATCAGGGCAGTCAGCTTACCTTGGCTTCGCTTCAAAAATAAAGTGTGATCTGAATTGCTCTGGGAATAACCATACTTTCTCATGGCTGAGTTGAACCGACCAAACCAGGCACGAGGTGATTGCTTCAAACCATATAACGACCTCTTCAGTCTACAAACAACATTTGGCTTATTAACACACCCATATCCAGGTGGAATCTCCATGTAAATCTCTTCATTCAAATCTCCATAAAGAAATGCATTCTTTACATCAAACTGATGCAATGGCCAATCCAGATTTGCAGCAAGCGATAGCAAAACCCGCACGGTATTTAATTTTGCAACTGGAGAGAAAGTCTCCTGATGGTCCACACCATAAGTCTGTGTGTATCCTTTTGCGACCAATCGAGCCTTGTATCTCTCAATGGTTCCATCTGCCTTGTGTTTAATGGTAAACACCCACTTACACCCTACGACTTTCTTCCCTTTTGGCAACTCTACAAGTCTCCAAGTCTGATTCTTTTCTAGTGCTTCCATCTCCTCCTTCATAGCTTGGACCCATTTTGGATCCTTCAAGGCCTCTCCCACCCCATTCGGAATTTGAACAGTTGATACATTTGACACAAAAGCCTTGCAAAATTTCGACAATCTTCTTGTTGACACAAAATCGGCAATGGGATATTTAGACCTTCGTTCCTCTACATCCGGTGAATACCGACTAGGAGGCTTGCCTCGATTATGCTTGTCAGGGAGTTTATATCTAACAACCAAATCAGAATCATCAGAAACCTCAATATCAGAAAGAGAGCTTACCTCAGGATCATTCTCAGGAGAGTGGTCGGGTACTGAAAAAGGGGCAATTTGCGAAGGAGCAGGCTGATCTCGCTCATTAGATGTAGATATAGGCTGCTGATCACCCCTACTTTCAGCTGAAAAACGAACACCCTCCCCTTCATCTTCTGTCAGTGCACCATTCCCCTCATTAAACTGCATAATTGAAACTTTTTGTGAGCTGGTTAATGGTCCAGCCCCACCCAATCGCACCCCGGACTCCATATGTTCTCCTGACTCCGCACCCTCCATGCCAATATCCCACCAATTTGTCCTTTCACTGTAATTCTCCCCCTGAAAGGAACATTGGGGTGGAGAAAAATAAGACTCGGACTCTAGAAAAGTCACGTCCATGGTAACATGTGTCTTCTTGGTCTTCGGATCATAGCAGCGATATCCTTTTTGATGAGCTCCATAGCCAACAAATATACATCTTACTGCACATGGGTCAAGTTTGGTGCGCTGATTCTTGTGAAGATGCACAAAAGCCACACACCCAAACACTTTAGGAGGTATTGTCAAGACTGAAGGGAGAGGCATAAACTGAGATAGAGTTTGTAATGGAGTTTGAAATTGCAACATGCGAGAGGGCATACGATTCATCAGGTGAACGGCTGTGATTACCGCTGCATCCCAGAACCTTCTTGGAACATTTCCGCCGACAAGAAGAGCTCTTGCAGTCTCTAGAATGTGGCGGTTTTTTCGTTCGGCCACACCATTCTGCTGAGGGGTTTGAGGGTAAGAGGTCTCATGGATGAGACCATTTTCCTTAAAATAAGAGCTAAGGTGTTGATTGATATATTCTCCACCATTGTCCGTGCGGAGAATCTGAATACGAGCTCCAAATTGAGTAGCAACCATTTTATAAAACATGCGAAATATGGTAGAGGCCTCATCTTTATGCTTCATCAGATACAACCACGTCATACGTGTGCAGTCATCAACAAAGGTTATAAACCATCTCATTCCAGCCATTGTAGTAATTGGAGATGCACCCCACACATCAGAATGAACCAGACAAAAAGGCATGCTACTTTTATTAGAGCTCAAAGGAAAAGAAACACGATGACTCTTTGCCATAATGCATGTGTCACATTGAAAAACAGAATCTGATAAACCACGAAACAACTCAGGAAATAAATACTTCAAATATCTAAATGATGGGTGTCCCAACCGACGATGCCACAACCAAACATCATTCTCCTTACTAACAGACTGACTAGGAGTGTGATATGCACAGCCAGAGCTTAGATCATCCACAATGTATAGCCCCTCCTTCTTAGTACCACGCCCAATAATCTCCTTCGTGAGAATGTCCTGAAACAAACAGAAATTCGGGTACATAAGAACACAACAATTCAGCTCATCAGTAATTTGTCCAATAGACAATAAACGGTTGGACAAAGAGGGCACAAGTAATGTATGAGATAAAGAAAGAGAGGGCGTGATAGCCACACTCCCAGCCCCGGTGACTGGATGGCAATTTCCATTAGCATTATACACACTCTCTCGTCGTGGTGAGGTACGGTTGACTAGGTCATCGAGGTGAGGTGTCATGTGATCGGTAGCGCCTGAGTCGATAATCCATCCATTGTTTCCACCATGACGAGTAATGATAAAACCAGAACCACAATTACCTTCAGGTGGAAGATTGGAAGTATTAGCTGAAGATACCATTGGGACTAAGGAAAGAGATGAACTCCAAGTCACCAATGATGCTTGCCCTGTACTCTTGCCCAGTTCTGCTTCAGATTTCTTCTTTTTCTCTTGAAAATCGTCCCACCAATCTGGAAATCTATGTAGCTTAAAACAAGTGTCCCTAGTGTGTTTGGAATTTCCACAATGAGAACAACCGCTAAACACCTAAGACTTGGCCTTGACAAAAGGTCGAGAGCGCCCACCTCTACCCGCCGAATTGCCAGCCATCATCTGTAGAGATGGGTCTCCTCGATTGCCCCGTGAGACCATTGCAGCACCCGTAGGAAAGCCATCAGCATTGGTCAACATCACGGTTTGGCGCACATCTTCCCTGCGGACGCGTGCGTAGGCTTGCTCAATAGTGGGGAATGGATCCATCTTCAGAACATCAGCACGAACATTGTCCAGGCGGTCATCGAGACCATCCAAAAAAGTATAAACTCGATCTTCATGGACAATAGCATTGTACCTCTGAATATCGACCAGAAATTGCATAGGATTAGGACGTCGGAAATCAATCTCACACCAGAGCCCTTGAAGATCATTGTAATATTTCTCGATGGGTCCACCACCTTGCTTCAATCGAGAAACCTGCCTCTTAAGATCATAGATTTGGGAGGTGTCAGATTCATCAAAAAAAGTTGTTGCCACAGCATCCCAGACGGCTTTGGCAGTAGGAAATCGAATAAAATTTGGTATCAAGGCTGGGTCCATAGAATTGATAAGCCAACCTTTCACCGTCGAATCATCGGTCTTCCATTGTCGAAAAAATGGATCAGTCGGAAGGGGCTCAGGAGAACCACCGTTCAAATAGCCCAGTTTGTCTTTGCCTGAGACATACATCTCAACAACCTGGGACCACACGCCATAATTTTTTCCATCAAGCTTGACATCAATCGATGCAGCAGGTGCTTCAACGCGCGGCGGTGGGGCCTGCTGGGTCAAGAGCTGCTTCATCGCAGCGGTCAGGTCTGCCAGAATGGCAGTAGCAGAGGCACTAGCATCCGCTTGGTCAGTTTTCACAATTGGCTGATCGTCGGCCATGAGATCAGGTCCGCAAAATGAATTGCTCGAATGGGACGAAGTCGACCGGCGTGAGACGGCAATGTTGTGACGAAACTGGCCCAAATTTTTTTTTTCGGGGGAACCCCCAGCCCGCTTACCGGCGAGCGGGACCGCCGTAGTCGGTGATTGACGTACAGTACCCTAAGGATCAAACCCTAGGGCTTTGATACCATGAAGAAATATATTTTCCTCTATATTCAATATGAATCTTTACAGCATTACAATCGACCTTATGTACAATATATGTGCTAGCCCTAGCATATCAATAAATCAGGAAAGACTATAATACAGGGAAAAACTGCCTAATTTAACGGAAATACAGCTCACGCCAACATCGACTTCTCGGAATGACAAGTGAAATGTCGAAAATCGGAGGGAAAACAGCAAGCAGCCTATTCGGCTGGTTTGCAAATCAGTAACTGAGCAATGCGACCTGTACAGTTGGCGTCGTATCATCAAGCGGCCTATATAGCTGGCTTGGAAAATAGTTACTGAGCGATGCGGCTGGCATCGAAAGAAGAGCCACCTCCATGAAAAATGCTCGACAAAGCAATGTGTCGCCGATGTCATACACAAAAAAGATACTTTGATGAACAATGTTGAGAGGGGATGGATTTATTTTGCTATGAGCCCATGGGTTGCACCAGGTGCATGTGCACCCAGTACATTAGGCTTTTCACAGGATCTGTAGCTCTAATATCAAGTTAAAAATGTAATGTGGAAGAAGAAATGAATAATTTTAATATATTTTGACATATTGAAAAGAGTGCATGGAGAGCCTACTTATAAGTTACAAGCTTTATTAGAGGACTGTCTAAGGAAATAATATAATCATAATATCAAACATAATCAATCAAGGATATGCAATATCAAAGGAGATATATGCATAATTCCGACAGATATGTAGAATAAACTAAATAACTTAATATCACTAAGGTCTTAATTTGTTCAGCATTTGAAATGAGCATTGGGGCTCTAAAGTCCCATGGCCAAATGCAAATGGTGTTTGGCTACTTTTTTTGAGTCACATTGAGGAGATGCAATTGCATCTCAAATGCCCTCTAAAGACTGCGAAATGCAACTAATCTTTTTTCTTTTAACTTTGTACCGCCGCCGTCCACCGCCGCCATTGATCGCCTCCGTCGACCACTGTCGACCATCGTCACCAGCCACCAGCCATCCGCAGCCGCTGACAACCATCGACAACCGTCACTGTTGCTCGCCGTAGCCCCCACTGACGACCGCCACCACCGTTCGCCGCCCATTGCAGCTGCCGGACGCCCGCCATCGCCGCCGCCGACCATCGCTCGCCAACCATTGCCGCTAGCCACCTCCCTCGACCACCGTTACCACCGCCGACCGTCGCCCGTCCGCCGCCTCCGCCCCTACCGACCGTTGGTGCCTGCCGCCTCGCTAGACCACTGTCGATCGCTGCCATATTTTTTTCATAAAGAGAAAATACTTTACAAAGTGTATTTTTTTACCAAACAACATTTACGTCAAAGTTATATTTCAATGTGTTTTTAAATTCTACTTTACCGAACACTAGTTACATTTTGGAAAAACACCTTTAGCCCAAAAATATTTGCATTTTCTCAATCTCCTGTTGGAAATTAAGAAAAAGACCTTACGTTATGAAATTGTACGGTTTCTTCTATGAAGGGTTACGAACCAAAACAACTCTTCATTTCTCATTCAATTTTTTATGGGACTTTGAGACCAAAATTCCAACAGGAGATTGAGAAGATGGGCCAGGATGCTGGGAAATACAAGGCTGAGGACGAGGAGCACAGGACGAAGGTGGACGCAAAGAACGTACTGGAGAACTACGCCTACGACATGGCTCGCGACCGCCATGGCCAAGGAGCTTGACCCCGCGGGTCGCGCCAGCCATGGCCATGGACCTCGAGCTCCAAAGCCATAGCGGCTGCGGACGGGGAAGACGTCGATGACGTCGACGAGAGTACCTTCCATGGCCGATGTGACCCCACGTGCCACGCCAGCCATGGCCATGGATGTCACGTCCCGAGCCCGTCGAGCACGCGAACATCCCACCAGGCTGTTCACATTTCGATAATCTCCCAGGATCCTTCGACCAACAATTCACAACTTCTAAATGATACAAGCACACAGAAGCGATAAAACATCTCCATACAAATTCAATACAAGATGACTCAGGACAAAGGGTACGTCTTCTCATAAACTCCCATTACAAATTCAGAGGTTACGATTCTATCTTCAAGACAACATGAAATCCTTAAAGCCACAAGAGGGTAAATCCATTTCCTACGATTACTTTCTCAAATACCAATCCTTGGCAAACTTGGTGTTCTATCACCTGGGACCTGAAAAATGTTAATCCCCAACGGGATGAGATATAAATCTCAACAAGCTCACCCTAAACCTAAACCAGGCCATTAGTACCTCCAGATATCCTTTAAAAATAGCATGTACAAACTCATCCAGAAAATAGTACATGACACTCAATGCGTTATAATAAGTCATCACAATTGACATAGAATAATCACTATTCAGAGACATTCATAATATCGAGACCAAGCTTTCGTACTTGTACAATATCAAGTCCATATGCGATAGATTAGTCTCAATCTCATCATTAGAAGGTTCACAAGCCATTTCTCATGAATCGATGGCTCACTAGCCGATTCATCTTTCATCGATCAAGGGGCTCACTGGCCATTTCACATTTCAAGGGCTCACTAGCCATTTCACATTTCCAGGGCTCACTGGCCATTTCTCATGAATCAAGGGCACCAAGCCGATTCATCTTTCAAGGGCACCAAGCCAACTCTCATGAATCAAGGGCATCAAATCGATTCATCGTTCAATGGCACCAAGCCAATTCTTATGAATCAAAGGCAACAAGCCGGTTCATCTCTCAAGGGCTCATTAGCCACGATGCACTTCACAAGGGCTCACTAGCCGATTTGTTTCTCATGGGCTCACTAGCCAAATCATATCTCAGGGCTCAATAGCCAAATCATATCTCAATTAAATTGCACTTGCTGTCACATAATATATTTCTCATTATATAAGGCTCTCAAGCCGAACTCATCTCTTCGCAACCTCATCATCGAGTTCAATTCAACAAGGCAAGCAATTAGACTCATAGCATTAGGAACAATCGTGGTCAAGTACTCGCAATGCAAGGCATGACTCACACGTCAAGACAATCAATCACATAAAGCATTCATTTACCAATTCAAGTATGGATTCCACATAATTGGTAACCACGCAACCTCATTCCATACGGCCGTTCATGTACATTCATCAACCAAACATTCTCATAACCAATTCAACCATGAAAATCTCACATTTATCACAAAGTGAGCATAGAAGATTCGGTCCAAGCTCATCTCTTTCGGCCTTGACCATTCAAGCATAATGGATCCACAAATACAACCATTCAATACTCAAACACATCCATTAATACCCTAACGTCCTAATAAAGGTTTAGAGGTTTCTTACCTCTTCAATTGAGCTAGAAATTTTAATCCAAATGACCTACCAAGATCAGTCCTCTTTCGGCCAGAATGGGGCACACGCACGTCCTAAGAAAATTTCACAATTTCATCAATAAACCTCTTCAATTCCGCATTTCATTGTGCAACCACCTCATTAACACAACATACTATGTCTCAAGATGCCTTACCGAGAATTTTAAGGCAAGGCGACAGTTCCACAAGCCCTTAAGTGGTTCTATTTACTCAGTCTTCAACAGGGCAGAACCGGTCCTAAACAATCACACCAAAACAGCCCTTAATCAACCTCTAAGCTTCAATTCTTTGCAAAATCCTCTCGCCAACGTATCATACTACATCAATAAGGGCCTTACCAAGCATTCCACAGCAAGGTGACGCCCCAAAGTTCTTCGAACAGCCTTGGTTTCTCACGAACAGAATCGACACAGAAACTGACCTTGGATTATTACACAAAACCAATTTCAAAATCCATTCTAACTCCATCTAATTCTCAAAACCAGCTTGCTCAGTTCTTAAACTAGAAGTCAAGAGGATCTCACCGAAATTTTGGAAGCAATCAAGCCCTCGAAGTGGGCGAACGAAGACCCTTTCCCAAACCGAGTTAGATTCCGACCAGCCTGACCTTTGTCCACTCAAACTAACTTACGGGAAAACGGCTAGGCCAAATTGAGCTTATAATATGTCCCTAGAACCATAATACGATAAGCTTTCTAATGGCGGTGGAATTACCTCAATCGGACGTCGGACTAAGAAGTTATGGTCGGAATAGTGAAGCAGTCGGGACAGGGCGGCGAGCTAGTCCACGCGAGAGAGAGAGAAGAAGAAGAAGATAAGAAAGAGAGTTTGAGAGGGAGGGGTGGCTGCCGAAAATGAAGAGAGAGAAGGGCTTTCTTCCCTAATTCCAATTAGTCAACTTGGTGGAATGGTAGTTGGGTGAAAGACAAGCAATTAATGCTAATTGGATAAGCTTGTTCTTGTAATGACACTTGGCATTTAACAATGAATATCTTGAAGCTCCAATAACCATTGTGCCCTTGCTTTTTCGGCCACCATAGGAGATTGACAAAAGACCAAAATCCCTTGTTCCATTCTTAAGGCAAGGGTAATTCTCGAGGGGCAAAATGATAATTTCATACTATCCATCCGAAATTTCACTTTTCAAGTCTAAATTACCTTCGATGAGGCGACGTCCAATTCCTATCAAACGTTTGAATTCTTCATTGTTCTATATCCGATTTCGAGACCCCATTCCATGTCATTAGCCTCAAAGAGGGTGAAAATTGGAATGTCACAATGGAGCTC
The DNA here is from genome assembly GCA_021437785.1 of Rhodomyrtus psidioides. Taxonomy (NCBI): domain Eukaryota; kingdom Viridiplantae; phylum Streptophyta; class Magnoliopsida; order Myrtales; family Myrtaceae; genus Rhodomyrtus; species Rhodomyrtus psidioides. The sequence continues at coordinate 631,925 of JAILYB010000015.1, read as the reverse complement.
GAGCTCCAAAGCCATAGCGACTATGGACGGGGAAGACGTCGATGACGCTGGCCAGATGTTCATCCATGGCCGATGTGATCCCGCGGGTTACGCCAGCCATGGCCATGGACCTCGAGCTCCAAAGCCATGGTGGCTGCGGACGAGAAGACGTCGGTGACGCCGGCCAGACGTTCATCCATGGTCGATGTCTTTTCCATCTCCGGACATGGAGCTCGAACTCACGACTCGCGACCTCCATGGTTGCCGACGACTTCTCTATTCTGGGTGCAAAGCTCGAGCCCACGGCTCGCGGCCACCATGGCTATGGAGCTCGAGGTTCGTTGCCATGGTGGCCGCGGGAGATTTTTTGAAGAAAAAGCAAGAAGAGAGAGGGAGAAGACTATGGCCTTTCTCCTCGGGAAGATGCAACACGGGGAAAGAGATAACGGAGCGTTCACGGAGCGTGTGGATCGCCTGCCTTACTTTTTGTAAGGCAGGCTGGTCCCTACCACCCATTAAATACCAAAAAAATTCCCCCTATAAAAAGGGGGAATGGGTGGTGGGGATCTTAAGGCACCCCTGCCTTTAAGGCAGGAGAGCCGGATCCTTCACGGAGACAGAGAGACGTTTGAAATTGGCTGAGAGTGGTGCCCGCATGGACAAGTGTCGAGTTTTATACGGTATGGCTCATAGATGACTTGGCACTTGATGATCACTGAATATTTCTTTGTGGACTGGGTCATTTCTTAAGTTGCTCAATTAATCCTCTTTACATGTATTAGACCACTCATGTGAACGAGTCGAGTCCTAAATGGATTGATTTAAATGGATTTACTTAATTTATTTTTGCATTCCAAATTTAGTGATCCATATTCCATTCGATATATATTTAATTCTATTGGATAATGATGTGGGGTCCATGGGGGTTACGGTGTGCGCCCATGCGGGCAATCACACCCCCCTTATCCAATTCAAACGTGAAAAGTCACGTTGAATGGATTTGGTTAAAACTGACGTTTGCCTGTCAGTTTCATCTATCATCGTTGATGTATTTGTCTGTCGCTCCCAAAAATAGTATACACAGAACGCTCCTCACTACCGACTCATCGTTGATTCGACATTGACGACAGAGAATTCGACGCAATCGCAAAGGGCTCTTAACCTGTGATCATTAAGGTACGTTCTGGTAATGTGCTATTGTCGATCAATGAATCAAGTGGTCCATATGGCATGTTTCCGCAAATTATAGATTGAATATAGAATATGGTTTAGTACCCAACATTGTATCAGAGCCGTGATTGCTTGTTTCCTGATTGATTTTGTGTTAATTGCGAACAATTTAGCCCTAATTGTGTGTACTGTTCATCGCGTGAAATTCTAAGTTTGGTTTGTCAAAATGTGTTTTGAATATATAATTGGAACGGGCTCGTCGAGACGATGATTTTGAGTAGTCGCCGGCCCCAAGGAGACGTCGGAAACGGCTGCACGCACGACACGCGCAGCGGCGGGCGGAGTCACCCCGAGGCCGTGTCTGTTCATCTCTTTTCAAGCCAATTTTGTATGTCAAAATTGAAGTGTGAATATACCATCGTGTTCGTCTCGAAGAGACGAAAATTTTGATGGGTCGATGTGCGTCGGAGGAGGCCGGACGGCAGCTCACGCGCTGGCACGCGCCGACGGGCCAAACCGTCGCCACCCTCACGCGCCACATGCGGCGCACGTGGGGAACTGTCTCCGTGTGGCTGACGTCAGCCACGTGCGACACATGTGGGCTCGGCCCTCGCGCGATTCGGGCCTGGATTGACCCAATTCGAAGCCCATTTAAAAAAAAGGCCTGGCCCATTTTAATTAACAAGCCCAAACCCTGAACCGGATTAGTTCCGGATCTGACCCGACCCGGTTTGACCCGTTGACCCATCCGACCCGTTGACCCTTGACTGTTGACCATTGATCGGGAGTTGACCGTTGACCGAAAAAAAAAAGGAGAAGTCTTTCAATCTTGGGGTTTGTATAATGTCTTGTATTTGTTTGTCCTTAATTACGATATATTCGTAAATTTTACATAATTGATGGATTTTAGTAATTCATTTTGTACTGCATTCGTGGCAGGAACAATTAGGGGTGTGCAAAAAAGACCGCCCGGACCGAGACCGCCCGGACCGGACCGGAACCGATGGTCCGGTTCCCGGTTTTAGGGGTTCCGGTCCGGTCCCCGGTTCTTAAAATTGGAACCGGTGACCGGGCGGTCCGGTTCCCGGTTCCGATGTCTGGTTCTGGAACCGGACCGCCCGAACCGCCCGCCGTTTTTAAATATTTATATATATTCCTCACGTTTTAGACTTACACCTCTCGTAGCCGCCGCTCATTACACCTCTGGACTCGTCCTCTCTTCTCTTCCTCTTCCAAGCAAACTTAGGGTTTCTGTCCTCTCTTCTCTCCTCTCGTAGATCGCCTCAGATGGCACGAGATCAATCTCACGGATACTGCTCGTGGACTGATAGCTGATGCTGCTCTTCTTGCTCGATTCGGCCTTCACTTCGTCGGAGCTCAGATCGAGCCCCTTGTGCGTTGAATCGTCGTCGACGTGCAGGTCGACTTTAGCGCCGCCGCTGTCGGAGGAGATCGAGGAGTGGATCGAGGAAGATGACCTGGTCGTGAGCGTGTCAGCTTCGAGTGGACTGGTGCGACTAAGTAGGATGTTGCAGAACTCGTCCTCCAGCCTCTCCATGGCGATCTGGATCGTGGAGCTGACCTTCTCGCCCTGCTCACCGCCGCCGCCGCTGCCGCCCTCCGATAGGCTAACAGATGACATGGAGCGATGTAGCTCGTCGACGGCGCGGAGGTAGCGGTCGATCTCGTCACGGTCGGACTCGAAGATCATCTCCTCCCGGGCGTCCTCGAAGGCCGTGGAGTCCCACCGTCGGGTTTCCTCTCAGTCGCTCTATGCCCTCCTTCAGATCCCCCAGCCTCGCCCGGCCCCGCCCCACCCTTGCAGGTCCTTTGTTATCCAACTTTTGTATTTTCTTAGAAGCATCGAATGCACTAGGAATTGTGTATGTCGTCAACCTAGACTGTGCACATCCACTTTGATGCGGCTTGCCGTAGTATATATTGGTTAATGTTCACTGGATGTGATTTTGATTGCAGATCTTGTCACATCGATCCATGAGAATTGGTTCTGCACAAGATGCATGAACGCATCAAATTCTGCTGGTGAAGGGGCGATTATCATGCAAACAACAGCTTTCATCTTGGTGGCACTGTGAGCATACGTTCTAAGAATGTTAGCGAATAGAAAGAATTGGTTTAGGACTTTAGTGAAAGCATACTATTCAGTTTTAAGCAATCAGATATTGCTTATAATGCTTTTAGAGTGCATTTCCCCCATTTGTAACAGGTGTGATGGCTCAATTGGAGCAGCATCTAGTGCGGTAATGGCTGCTGGGTAAATGATTCTTCGAGTTAAAATCCTCTACGAGATTGTTGTCCTGCTATTTTCCTTACAAAATTAAGGTCATCTCATCATGGCGAATTGCTTCTTTCTTTTACCATCTTTTTGGCCAAAAATGAACTGATAAATTCGATCTTCGTTAGTTGCCTCATGCTATATTGCTATTTGGCCATCCTATTATTGGGAGAATTTCTTGCTGGTGTCTCTGCATTATAATTTTCCTCGGTACAAAGATCTGTAATTTTCCTCTTCATGTTATTCCAGGTAGATATGACCAATCTGGAGGATTACGTCTCATTCGTTGTGGATGCTACAACAAATTCGGCCATTTCAAGACAAGTAGAGGCCTTCAAATCTGGATTTAATCAGGTAGTTGAAAATTGTGTGCCTTTGGTGAAAAGACTAGTTATCTATGGCTCTTTTTAGTTCGATTTAGTTGATACTGACAGCAATATTAGGAGATTTTTTGGAGAGAACGGCACTTGAATTTTTGGAGAGAATTTATTGAAAGATGAGTATTGTGTTAAACTTATTATAAATGTTCTTTCTTTATTCAACCTTTTCACTTCTGCTGTGATGTTAATAGTTATAGAAGTGGCATGGAGGAAACTTAATTGTTTTACATGCTTCTTGAAGCAATGTAATTTAGGATAGGTTGCAGCTTACAATTTCAAAAGGCTTCCAGGGTTGGGCTTTTGCTTACTGAAACGCACATCATTTTCCCTTATCAACAGTTAGGTGAGCTCTTGGAATTCCTTGTTGTCACCATAGCTAGTTCATTTTATATCCTTTTTGTGATACTCTTTTCTCCTCCATAGTATGATAGCTGCCTTTCTTTATTTTGCCTCCATTTGCTAACTTGATGTCTGTTTTTGAAATTTGAAGACTGCTGCCATTCAATTGCTTAAGAAAGCTGGTCGTCCTTCAGAACGGCTTGGTGGAGCCTGAGAACTGCACATTCAAGAAGCTAATGCAACATGAATGTGTGCATCTTCATGAGATAACAGAAGCCGAAGGAACAGAAGAGGCCTCGGCAGATGCCGAGTATGACAATGCTTTTAATGAAGCCATCAGAGGCGTCCAGGATGCTGTGATTTTAATAGTTATAGAAGTGGCATGGAGGAAACTTAATTGTTTTACATGCTTCTTGAAGTAATGTAATTTAGGATAGGTTGCAGCTTACAATTTCAAAAGGCTTCCAGGGTTGGGCTTTTGCTTACTGAAACGCACATCATTTTCCCTTATCAACAGTTCGGTGAGCTCTTGGAATCTCTTGTTGTTTGTGTTATTGATTCCTTGGAACCGGACCGGAACCGGTCCGGACCGACGGTCCGGTCCGATTCCCGGTTCTCGGGGTGACCGGTCCGGTCCACGGTTCCGAAAATTGGGAACCGAGACTATTGGTCCGGTTCGCGGTTCTTGAGGGGAACCGGACCGGACCGGGAACCACTCACCCCTAGGAACAATGCCCTCAAGAAAAGCACATCGGGATAAATAAAGGGTGCTAAAAGACAAGAAACCTCCAAAACTAATGAGACAAAGGGAGATACAAGCCCTTAATGAAAAGATTGAAATATTGAACAATTATGAATGGGATAATGTATGTGACATTATAACCCATGTAACAAAGGTCAATAATATGATCCAAGAAATCATTTGGGGTGGACGTATAGTGGAAGATCGAGAAGCGTTTAACGCACTTAAAAATTCAATGCCTGAGGATTGGCATGATCAGCTCGACCGCACTTGGGATGAACAATGGTCATATAAGACGTTTGTACTACATTTTTTACAAAAGGTTGTAAGAGTCGAGGAGGCAAAGACGTCGTCACTTGGGATGACTAGATCGCGCAAGCATAGTGCACCCTGGCTAAAGACCAAGGGTCCTCAGAGGGGTTTTGCTAAGGCAGCGATATGGGCTCCTGATTTTGTCAAAAATCCCTCTAGAGAACTTGCGGATTCTCTACCTTATATAAGGGAAATCACCTAGGTCAATCGTCAAACCTCCGAAAGGGTTACAACGCTTGATTATCTTTAGTTATTTTTTTAATTCTAAGTATGTCTGGGAAACTTTTAAGAACATGTTGTTGTTGAATTCATGATTATCTGTTGTTGATAATGTGATATATATGTTGTTGTATATATATTTTTAGTGGGAGTGTTCATAAGTTTTAGTAACTGTTTGATGAACACGTTTGAATGATTGTATTGATATATGTTTTAGATTAGAATATCTAGATGATGATGGGGAACTTAGTGAACCGTTGATTTTGGAATCTTTTCTGAAATAATATATCAATATAATCTAAATGCATAAATAGAGTTGCATTTGTTGCATACAAATAGACTTAAAATCTGTGCAAAATGTCTAATATTCAAATACCATGGCAACGGCTTCAAAGAACATTGTTGCTGAACTCAACAAGGGTGAGAAGTTAAATGGAGAGAATTATGAAATCTAGAGTATGAAAATTCAGTATGTGCTAGAGGAGCTTGAGGCATTGGAAGCTCTTAACCTGACCATGGCTGAACCAGAGGATGGTAACACTGCACAGCATAGAAGGGACAAGGAAGCCTTCGCTGCCTGGAAGAAAAAGAACTCAACTGCTCGCATTACGTTGTTGAGCAGTATGGATAATGACATTATGCGAGAGTTCAGGCAGCACGAGAATGCTAAAGACATGTGGGACGCCTTGAAGGCTCGTTTTGGACAGACTTCTGTCACTAAGCTAAGGCAGCTGACAATCAGGTTCGATACATATAAGATGCCACATGGGCAGAATATGAGACAACATCTGAGGAAGATGTCGAACATGATTAGCGAGCTGAAGGTTGTTGGTCACATATTGTCTGATGAACAACAAGTGCAGGCTATAATCCGTTCTTTGCCTAATAATTGGGAACATATGAAGGTTAACTTGACTCACAATGTGAATGTCACAACCTTCGAGGATGCTATGCGCCATCTGGAGTTGGAAGAGGACCGCCTTCTGGAGACTAAAACACAAACGGATGTGTATTTTGCTGGATCTAGCTCACATGGACCTTCGGGTTCCGAGCGCAAACACCCTGATAGTTTCAAGAAGTGCAAAGGCAAAAGAGTGGAACCATATGTGAAGAAACCAAAGTTTGAGAAGCATGGAAAAGGGAAGCGTCCTGCGAAGAAAAACATTTCAAGAATGAAATGTTACAACTGTGGCAAGAAGGGTCACTTCGCTCGCGACTGTGCCGAGCCGAAGAAGGTAGAAACCCTTAAAACACTTAAAATTGCTTGTTATATATCAAGTTCTGTATTTTTAACTGAATCTCATTATTTATGGACTGTAGACTCAGGAGCCACAGACCATGTAGCCAGAGATAGAAGTGCGTTTGTGGAATTTCGACGAATTCCAAGTGGAGCGAGATGGATTTATGTGGGAAATAATTCCAGAGTGGAAGTCAAAGGAATTGGCACTTGTCAACTGATCATGCGTGGTGGACGCACTTTATTCCTGCATGATGTTCTATATGCTTCGGAGATTCGTCGAAATCTAGTTTCTGTATTGGTGTTAGTCAAACTTGATTTTAGCATGAATTTCCATAACTATGGTGTGGATTTGTTATTGGGAACAACCTTTTATGGTTCTAGTTATTTCATGGATAGATTTATTGTATTAGATGTTGAACATACTAGTGTGAATATATGTTATTCCTTATTCGCATCTTCCAATTCTAGTGACAATGATGTGAATGTTTGGCATGCTAGGCTTGGTCATATTGGCCAACAGAGAATGAATAGATTAGCCAAAGATGGCTTATTAGGCAATATTGAAAAAGTCGAATTGCCTATTTACACGAAAGCCATTTGAAAAGGGTACTAGAGCTGAATTTCCTTTGCAATTAGTCCATACTGACATCTGTGGTCCAATGAATATGAAAGCAAGGCATGGTGCTGTTTATTTCATCACATTTATTGACGATTATACTCGATATGGATATATCTATCTGATTTCTCATAAATCGGAAGTATTATGTTGTTTCAAGAAATTTATGACCTTAGTGGAAATCAGTTAGATAAGAAAATAAAAGTTTTGAGGTCCGATCGAGGTCGAGAGTATTTATCTAATCAGTTTAGATACTTATGTGATGAAAAGGGAATAGATAGACAGTTATCTATTCCATATACTCCTCAACAAAATGGAGTGGCTGAAAGAAGAAACAGAACCTTACTAGAAATGGTTAGGTCTATGATGGCGCAAGCTAATTTACCGATCACCTTTTGGGGTGATGCTTTATTAACTGCTGCCTATGTACTTAACCGAGTGCCTTCTAAATCAGTCTCTTCAACCCCATTTGAGTTATGGATAGGTCGAAAACCTGATTTGAGTTTTCTTAAACCTTGGGGTTGTGCTGCCTATACTCATGAGTCCTATCATAAATATGAAAAATTGGGACCACGATACAAAAAGAGTATCTTTATAAGATATTCTGAACACTCTAAAGGATATGTGTTCATAGGTGAGCAAGAAAGTGGAAGCGTGACTGAATTTGAATCAAGAGATGTCACATTCTTAGAGAACGATTTTCCAAGAAAGGGCGAAATAGGTGAAGACTGTTCCCTATTTGAGATCTTAGATCAGGATAATGGAACTGCAATATATAATGATCCAAGTGGGAGCAATGTGAGAAGTGGGGAATTATGTACGAACCAGTCTCAATTGCAACCACTTGATGAATCGATATTGTTATCTGGTCCAAGTGGGGGCATAATGGAGAATGAAGTACTTTTGGTGGTACAATCTTCTCCACGGCGAACAAGTCGCAAAAGCATTCCTCGACGACGTTTTGAAATTGAAGGGGAAACTTTCATGATTGCTCCACTGGAAGAGGATGAGCCAAGAAATATAAATGGGGCTCTATCTTGCCCTGATAAGAAAAAATGGATGAAAGCAATGGAAGAAGAAATGGAGTCAATGAGATCAAACCACGTTTGGGAACTGGTTGATCTTCCGAAAGGACGAAGAGCCATTGGGAACAAATGGGTTCTCAAAATAAAGCGCAAGGCTGATGGTTCAATGAAAGGCATAAGGCTCGCCTTGTTGCGAAAGGATACAACCAACAGGAAGGAATTGATTATGAGGAAACTTTTTCTCCTGTGGTTAGAATTACTTATGTTCGTCTTATTCTGGCAATAGTGGCTAGTTTGGATCTAGAGTTACATCAAATGGATGTAAAGACTGCATTCCTCAATGGGGAATTAGAAGAAGAAATTTATATGGAACAACACGTTGGGTTTGTTAAAGAAGGTCAAAAACAAAAAGTATGTCGACTTCTGAGGTCGATATATGGCCTTAAACAGTCTTCTAGACAATGGAATATACGCTTTCATAATGCCATAGTGGCATATGATTTTGAGATGATCAATGAAGATAATTGCGTGTATATCAAAAGATTCAAAGGTCGCTTTGTGATTTTGTCATTATATGTTGATGACATACTGATTGCTGGAAGTAATATGAAGTTTGTCAAGACAGTCAAATAATGGCTATATTCAAATTTTGAAATGAAAGATATGGGGGAGGCTATGTACATTCTCAGAGTTAAGATTTCGAGAGATCGTTCGAAAAGGTTATTATCTCTTTCGCAAGAGACTTATATTAATAAAGTCCTTGAACGATTTCGTATGCAAGATTGCAAGCCCATTGATACTCCTATTGCAAAAGGTGAAGGGTTGAGTCAAAGAATGTGTCCTAAGACTCCACAAGAGCAAGAACGTATGAAAAACATTCCATATGCCAGTGCTATTGAAAGTCTCATGTATGCTATGATGTGTACAAGACCTGATATATGTTACGTAGTTGGACTGGTCAGTAGATACCAATCCAATCCAGGTCAAGCACATTGGACTGCTGTTAAGATAATCTTGAGATATCTGAAAGCAACTGCCGATTACTCACTGAAGTACCAAGGAAGTGATCTGCACCTTGAGGGCTACACTGATACTGACTGATGAAGAGATTTGGATGAGAGGAAATCCACTTCTGGAAATGTATTCTTACTGAATAATGGCGCCATATCATGGAGCAGTAAGAAATAGCCATGTATAGCTTTATCCACCATGGAAGCCGAGTTCGTGGCTTTATCAGCGACAGCACAAGAGGGTGTTTGGCTTAGAAGATTTCTGGATCATTTGGGTGTTACTAGAGATGCTGTAAACCATGTGAAGGTTTATTATGATAGTCAGGCAGCAATAGCTTACACTAAGGATCCTAAGTTTCATGGCAAGACCAAACACATAGACATTAAGTATACTATGTCAAGGACATGGTGGCACGAAAGGAAGTAAACCTACAGTACGTATCTACGCATAAAATGTTAGCAGATCCTATGACAAAGCCTATTCCTAGATATGTCTTTCTTAGTCATGTAAAGACTCTAGGACTGCGTGGAGATTGATGTACTGAATATTTATATTTTTCCCTGAACTATTAATAATTGATGATGTTGTTTGTCAATATGGAAGTCTATAAGTCTATTTGATATTTATGCATGTTAGTGCTTGGTGCATTATATTGAAAAAGGTATGTCGGACAGATGAGAGATTAGCCCACTCACACGGGTAATCACCTCTGTTCACTGTGTGATGAATAGAGATGAGGTAATTTTAAGCTTATTATCTAGGTGATAATTGAGAGGTCAAGCTTAAAATATTTATGCCGCTCTAACAGAATGTTAGAATGAGGATTTAAAATTTATAATGTCCGAAAATGAAATAACCCACATATTTCATCTTACCTGTCTTTATTGCCAGATGAGAGTTCTGATGGAACTCTTGGCTGGAGTTGTTACGTGAACTCAAGTCAGACACTGAGTGTGTCAAAATGATCATATGTACGGTATTAAATTGGAAAGACATACGCTCCATAGGGAAGGAGAAAATACCGTAATACGTATTTCATATTATGTATGCATAGTCGATCAATGAGAGTTGGCAAAAGTTATGATCTCAACTTTCTTAAGCCGTGTGAGACTCTCGAGGATAAAATTCCTCAATTTTTAGTACCCTTATGACTTTTCGTTATTCTTGAGATTTCTATTTAGTGTTCGTTATCTTAGCGTGTTGCCTATGGTCATGAAATTGATTTGATCTAAAGGGACACTTCTAGAAAAGCGAGCTGAATTGAAATTGAGAGGTCAGATGAAAAAGGAAGATTGATTTGGAGTTTAAGTCACATTATGGATTATATTCACAGACCGGCCAGTTATGGTTATTTAGTGTAATCATAATTGTGAATATAATGTGTCTAATTATTAAATGAGATCTAGTGAGATGTACAAATGTGACTGATCGATCTAGGGTACAGCATACTAAAATCTATATTTGAATATGTCCATTTTTAGAGCTGTCATGTACTCCCAACGGATGTATGACAACGAGCTCTCAGAGTATGCTGGTCGCACGGGTTATTTGTCAATATGAACTTTGCGAAAATATTAAGAGTTGAGTTTTGTCCTATGTGGACGAGTGGGAGTTGTTTGCCCTACATGGGCGAGTGGAAGATATTGGATAATGATATGGGGTCCACGGGGATTACGGTGTGCGCCCATGCGGGTAATCACACCCCCATTATCCAATTCAAACATGAAAAGTCACGTTGAATGGATTTGGTTAAAACTGACGTTTGCCTGTCAGTTTCATCTATCGTCGTCGACGTATTTGTTTGTCGCTCCCAAAAACAGTAAACACAGAACGCTCCTCACTACCGACTCATCGTTGATTCGACATTGACAACAGAGAATTCGACGCAATCGCAAAGGGCTCTTAATCTGTGATCATTAAGGTACGTTCTGGTAATGTGCTTTTGTCGATCAGTGAATCAAGTGGTCCATATGGCATGTTTTAGCAAATTATAGATTGAATATAGAATAGGGTTTAGTACCCAACAAGTTCATATTCTTAAAATACTTAATTTATTTTTGCATTACAAACATATCTTGGATTGTCAGGACTATTGCTGTAATACATGACGAAACCAAGCACGTAAAAATTTCCTTGTCTGCCGAGGTGAGACGGCCATCTCGGGTCAGTCTTTCGCCACAGGCTGGAAAGTGTCTGTCTGCGCGCGGACACGAACACGAACACGAACGGGAACGAGGACAATCTAACCGCAAGAACGGATTCAAAAGACCGTATTGCGGTACCCATTACGCGAAAAAATATCAAATTTGCTTCTGTTGGTTGAGTTGTTAATGCTGAGCTATGCATTGGGACACTCCTGTTTTTTTTCCTTCTCTGTTTGATAGTTTCACATTCAGAGAAGACAGAGAAGAATCTCCGGCGAATTATATTGCTCGTCGAGATTGCCGGCTTATGAACTTAACAGGATTCTGCATAAATATCTGGTTTTATCGCCAGGGAAGGAGTACTTGGACAAAGGCCTAACATTCTCAATCTATTCATACGATCTTCACATACACAAGACAGATTCTCCAGCCAACAGATTTAATCCTATTAAGTTCATTCACTTCTCAAGAAGTCCAAAGAAGGGATTGGTTAATGCCGACTTCAACTGAGTCCCAGCTAGATTAAGCACCGCCAAGCCGACCTTGTCGCGCGGAAGAAGCAGGAACTTGGCGCCATCGATTTTCTCGAATCCACACAGCTCGAGAAACTCGACGCCTCCTTGAAGGCTTCCGACTCTACTCTGTTCAATATCCAGGACACGAGATAATGAAGACATGGCAACCACATTCCATCTATAAATCAAGAATATGTTACCCAATTCCGATAAATAACGAGTCTATAAAGATGTTACCTGGAACACGGGGTTACTTAGCCGGATCCTTCTGAACTTTTCATTGTCAGGGTTCTTCACAACATTGCCCACATATATCAGGAGTGTTTGAAAGGCCCTTTTAACTCTGGCATCTTCATCCTAGACAACCGCGCAGAAACATAACTAGGAAAGTTGGAAAACAAGAAAAGAGTAGGGGCTATCTTTTCCAGGATCAATAGATGAAATCTTGGAGTTGTCTCAGGGTGTAGACTACTAGGAATAGCATTTACATGAATGTGAACAATCACTTGACAATCCATTAAGGGAGTTGGGATGCATGAAGTACAAAAGCGAAGAGAGGATGAACTGGAAACCCACCCCCCCCAAAAAAAAAAAAAAAAAATCAGCATTAAGTTACTCAGACGGTCTAGGTACCTAAAGAAGCAAATCGAGCTCGCTCTCCGTCAAGCAAATTTTCCTTGATTTGAATATACTACAAGCCAATGACCTATTAAGTGCTTAACACCAATTCTTTGATACGAGCATTCCAACATGAAATCGATATAACGTAATGTGTTTGATTATATGAGTACTTTCATTACTGATAAAGAAAAAGTTGGGCTCTCGATTATCTGATCTAACCACGTGCTTCTTAGCGAAGAGGTAAAATCTATAAATTTCAGGTTGAACAAATGTCGTCACTAATTGGCATGACAGAAAGATGATATGGAAAGCGTCCTCAACGTGATCTAATATGATTTTGCCTGCAAGCTGTGTTAAATGGTGAATGCTTAAATAGTATTGGATCTTTTTATCACCAGTGTTGATGATTGACTGAAGAATCTACCTTGTGATTGCGCTTCAAAGACCTCAAACACTCTCTCATCTGATCAGCCTTGGTAACATAAGAAACACCTGAAGTCTGCATGTTAACAAGAGAGAAATAGGCATCAACTCAACTTATGCATTCTTGGGAAATTGTTGAGCAGACTATTTGCACGTACAATGCGGTCGACAAGACCAATCATCGCACAAAAGATATGCTCCGACATGTTTTTTTTTTTTTTTTTTTGGGGGGGGGGTGGGGAGAGGGTATGGCGTGTCCAGCTGGAAATGTGATTGGCAGTGTTAAAGTTCTTCAAGAAAGAGTACGTACCCTTCTATTGTCTTCAAAAGGCAGCGAAGGTTTTACAGCAGCAGGGGTCTCTGGTGGCAATCCCAGCTTCCGCCTTCTTTCTAACTGTGAAGAAAAGAAAAATAAAGCCTTGATATCTGGTAAGATGTCGAAATTAATCCCTCCAATGTTAAAGACAAAGCCGACAGGTCTCGGTCATCATTGGATCAAATCCACACACGCATAGAGCCACTAAAAAAGGGAGTCATAAGGGCAATCACTGCAGAAGTGCAGAATCAAATTCCACATTAGATGCTGCCTACAAGTCTTCCAGTTCCTCAACACAGGGTTGTGTTGTCTATGCATGAAAAGGTTATCAGTTTTAACTCAACCCCGGATTGAAATGTATTTTACCAGATGAACTCTCCATGTTTTCAATGAGATTAAGGAAAATGGTTCTAAATGCAAGAAGTGATAGAGAAAATCAGCTGTTCCTCTATGATTCGACATTGACGAGACCTTTCGGAAGTACGCATTTTGATCTCGAATATATCTGGGAAGCATTTCAATCAACTCGTTCATTGACATTCCAAGAGCAAACAAGTTGTAGAGTCTTAAAGGCAATGAGAGACAAGTACCTTATCATACTGCAGTTTCTGAAGAATTCTCTCCCTAGCTTTTCGCTCTTCTTCTTTTTCTGCTTTTTTCGCCGCCAAATGACTGAAACAAAAGTGTCGAACACATTGTTTGAAAATGGCATTGACTTAGGCCGAAAGGATTACAACTTGTGATGATGAGTGGATCAAACCGCTTTCTTTCATTTTCTTCTGCTATTGTTTTTGCTTCAAGAAGTTCCTTACCTGCTCGAATCCTTTCCTGCAACAAAGTTACAACTGGATAAAAAAATGCAGATTGAACTGTCATAGTAAAATCAATCTGATGCAACTAATGTAATTTGCTGTGAACATCAAAGCAGACTTGCCAGCGATCTGCGCCAAAAAAAGGTGTGTCATTTTCTCTAAATCATCTCGCAGAGAAGCATAACGTACCGACTGATTCTAAGACATGCAGACATAATTATGCACCCTGGCCATGAACGTTACCAGTGAGCAGATTTGTTGCTGACCTTTTAGGCTATGTTTGGGAACTCTAGGGAAAGAGAAAATGGGTTGAAAATGCTACAAATATTAAAATTTTCCCTCCACACAATCTTCTCACAAAATTTTGAATTCTTTTTAACTTTACAGCCAAATTTCGTGTCTCCAATTTTCCTTATTTTCCCAACCAATGCCTTAAAGCTCTTTAAAGAACTTCAGTTGAGCTATCATTGTACCAACAAAGGATGTCAAACTCATCATTTCATAATGTGAATGAGCAAAGAAGGTGATGGAAATTTGAGTATCTCTTATATGGGCATGAAAATAATCTCTACTTGATCGGGATAGAATCAGAAGACAAGTAACCATGGTCAATCGTATCTCCTAAAAGACAACTCTTGCATATACGTGTGTCTTCAATGTCATCAAATTGTCTCCATTTGTAAGTACAATCTAGCCACACTTGCGTTGCAGTACCTTTTCCGTTTCTTGTTGGGAGTTCTTCTTTTCCTCTTTCTTCTCCTCTGCTCGATCCCTGAAAGCAAGAAAAACCCCATCATCAGGGAAAGAAGGAAAAAATTGGAGATTTAAGCAAGAATTAGTTCATCAGTAGGCCAAAGGACAAAAAAGAGAGGAAAATTCTGTACTTTGAACTGTAGAAAGTAAAATGGCGGAGGCCTTAAATCGTACCGTAGTTCTTGTCCTCTCATTGTCATTTCCTCAGTCACAAAAGTTGATTCGGGACCTTCAATGTCAAGGTCGATTGATGCCTACATTTGAAGACACCAAATGTTGCATAAACATCAGATGAATGAAAACTCAAGGCGCCCTCATTATCCTTAGCAGTTAGTTTTAATCTTGGCACTTAAAGGCGCGGTTGACTCTGCAAAGCTTCCATCGTCGTCTTGCTCCGAGGGATTTTTTAACCGACTTCCATGGTTATTACATTTGAAGACACCAAATGTTGCATAAACATCAGATGAATGAAAACTCAAGGCGCCCTCATTATCGTTAGCAGTTAGTTTTAATCTTGGCACTTAAAGGGCCTATCCATAAGCAGCGTACTACGATATCTAACACGTCTACTTTAAAGCTGAAAAACAGTTGAGAACTCCATAGTACATTGAACATCAACCAAAGTTGACACCACTTTGACATCAGAAATCTGCTACAGAAGCAAGATGAAAATGATGAAAATCCACTATGCACACAACGATAAAACATGTTGACTGCAATTCATGTAGTCTCTCACGTGTTTTCCATATCTTGTTGGTTAACAATGATGAAGCAGGTAAAGAAGTTCTCTTTCAAGGAAACCTCGAGTTGTATACTCTCGAAGAGAAAACGAAAAAGTAAACAATACTATGGCTCCATGGTTAAAATTCTCATGTTGCTTCCCCCCATGTTAAGCTCCAAAAATGAGATAATATAGCTCCTTCTATGTTATTATGCTTCAACAGAGAACAGTACCCTTGGCATCTGATCGAGATCTGGGTCGTTTTGATGGTCGATAATCCAATCTATAGCAGCCTCAATGCCGGAATTGCCTGCAAATTTTGTTTAAAAAAAATGTAAGAAGGGTTTATAATGGCCTCATATATATGTAATCTCTTTCCTTCAACTGGCTTAATACTTTCCGCAAGACTGTTATCTGTGAAATTCCAGGGGCATGAGTATAGATGCTCGGCTGCCTGGTAGGCCATGGAATACTCTGCAGCCCCACGAACCGGTCAATTTTAGACCTTTGGTCGGTGTGGGTGGCCTTAAGAACAATTTACACAGAGTTTGCGGGACTTGAATCAGTGATCTCCTGTTCCTGAACTGGAAATATCCTAACCCCTCAAACCGATTGCCCCAATCCATGGAATTACTTTCCTTCAATCTCGACATGTACATTCCACAAAACATTCAACTAAAAAGCTCACAAGACTTCAAGTTTGCATGCACGGTATGCGCAGAATCACCTGAAAAATGAAGTGCCCTAGTTGCTTGCTCCGGAGAGAATCCCATAGCCTCAAGTTCTTCCAGCAGTTTCCGGTTTACTACTGGAACAGCCATTCCTACACTCAAAAAAGGGGGGAGATACGTAAGGAACACATCAACAAAACCTGGTACCAAGAGATCGCCTTCCGCCTACTCTGTTCAGTTGGTGGAATCATCTCTCGACATCGCCGCGATCCTGAACATTACGTATATCATTCAAAAGAGAAAAGAAATGAAACGATGTATACCCACATGCGGCTACTTGATTCACTAGTACATAAGCTAGAACAATCTGTAAACTCAAATCAACTATAAAGAAAATGGGCTTTCTTCCGTTTTCTGAGTTTTGCACTGACTTGTTCTTTCAGATAGGTTTTCGGGTATCTTCCTAATTCCACCTCCATAGTCCAATTAAAGGCATACCTTGCATGCCACGGCTAGGGGAGTTGAAGGGATTTAGTTTATCTCCAGTCTCCACCTGACCCAGAAGAGTTACATTGAGATCAAAACGAGACTGGAGCCCCCCGTCTCATGAGAGGCGCAAAGTTTCTAATTCAAATTACCAAGCCATCGAAATCTTAACAGAATTCCTTCTTAAAAATACTAATTAAACAACAACAAAAGAACGAAACAGAAATCAACTCTAACCCCTGCTTCTAAAAGTGGAAATGTGTTCATCTTATGGCACCTTAGTAGACAAGACAGACAGGGACAGCACGACCACTCGGGGCATCATACTTGCGGGTCAACAAATTAACAAGAAGCATTCCTGAATCGGGACACAAACCAAAGAACAGGAAATGAGAAATTTACGCTTTATCGTTGACTGCATTGATACCGCAACAGCAAGTTGAAGAGTTGATATGTGCAGGGACTCCCGGAACATGCAAAGCCAAAGTATATATAAGGGATTGGCCGGAGAAACTCAAGAGAATGCCCCGACGGTGAAGCTATTTAGCAGTTGGAAGGAGCGTCATTCCAAGTTTCTTTGCGAATTCTAGTCTAATCCTTGGGAATTCTAGACTTTTATTGAAAGATCTATTGTCTCCCCTTTTGGCAATGTGTAAAGGTCTCATGGATTCTTTGCTGGGTAGTTGACGTCTGTTGGTTGCCCAAGCAAAGGATCTTCCTTTTACTTCGTGCCTCTTCTGGGACAAAGGCCCTTCCTCGTTTTAATACACGTTAGGGTCAAGTTTGAGGAGCTTGAGTGCTCAATCGAATTTCACCTCGAGCTTGGAAAATGTTAAGACTCGAGCAGCTTTTGAGCCTAATTGTGTGATTATATTTATATCATTTACTTACATATAAATACATAAGTACATGAAATTATTAACTTTTTAACTAAACTATAATTTCGATATTCGAGCTCCAGCATGCACTTGAGTTTCAGTTATGCTTTGCATGAAAACTTATAGACCATGGAGTCGAGCTCAAGCTCTGTGGACAATTGAGTTGAAGGTCAAGACGTTTGATATTACTCGAGTTGAGCTTGAGTCAACATCAAGCCCACCAATATTGAAGGGTGAGTCGAGATCGGGGATTGAATTTTGTCGACTCATTTATACTCACTAAGACCCGAGAAATGTGCATGATACGAAAAGTTATCTATGGAACTCATAAATCAGTCAATGTGGCGAAGCAGGAGCGCGCGTTAAAAATTTTAAGCATGTGGGTCATGTTCGAGGTTCAATAAAGACTATTACGTCACTGCATATATACTGATTCTGTGAACCAATAGCATACAAAATGAACCACTCCTCAGTGGAATCAGATTCGATCCTAGTCCGCTAGTTACCAACATAATCAAAAACCTGATAGGCTCACAAACTTACATCACATCAACCCGTTCGGTTCCTGTAAATCCAAAAGGAGAAGATAGAAAACTATTGGGACAAGAGGCAGAAAATGATAGCTTGTTCTCAAGTAACGCAAAGATGACTGTCCTTCTCAATCTTTAAGGAATGGCGACTGGCCAAACTGAGCAAAATTGCCAAAAAAAGCTCTTCACTTATGCTTAGAAGACGTCGAGAATCTCCAAGATGAACTTGTTGCAGAGAGGGCAGTTCCCCCGGGAGACCATGAGCTCTCTTGAGCACATCCTGCAATATGTGTGCCCGCAGGGTGTGAATCCAGAGCCCTTGTGCCTCACCATGCACACACAGCAACTGAACTCTCCGCCTTCCTCTCCATCATCCTCTTCTTCCAACTCCTCCTCCTCTTCTTCATCTTCCTCATCACCCACCACATACCGTGATCCCTCCAACCCCATCTCCCTGTCTGTCTCCTCCAGCAGGTCCATCAGTGACATCATCTTCGGCCGTGCAGCCTCGGAGCTCTCTGTCTCCTCCCCGTCACTGCCTTCCTCCTCTCTGTCCGCCTCGGCGGCAGCCGCGGCCTCCGCTGCCTCCTGGGATGCTGCAGCCTCTCTCGCGGACAGCTGCCGATCCTCCTGCAGTGACAGCACAGAGACTCGCCGTGATCGGCGATCCAGTTCGTCCCCATAAATTGCTGCGCTGTCTTCACCGTTGGTGTCCTCTCTCCTGACCATTGAGTTCTCAGACCGAGTCAGCAATCGAGCCGACTCGGACCTTGACCATTGCGATGACCCGAGCTTTGTGGAATTGTGGCGGGAGATCTGTGGCCGGAAAGCCTTACCTGCCGGATCATCCGCCTCATTCGAGTCCGGGCCCAATGAGCTGAATCGACTAGAGGTCCGGCGCATCATCGACCGAGAGCAACTCTGGCTCGAGTAATCACAAATCACTTCATCGCTGCCGTGGATCTCCTCTGCGGTTGGGGATTCGCAGTGAATCTCCCGAGTTGGCTTGTCATCCGTGTCTGCGACAATCTTCGTAGAGTGTAACCTATTTATACTTTGCTTTGACATCTGTGACCTCGAGCTCCTAATCGGTATGTCTGATGTAGGAGTGTGGACGGTTGAGGTCCAAGCCTGGCTTTCACGCCTGCGTCGTAGCCTTTCCTTGAAAGATGTCCAGCTCTTCTTGTCCTTTTGGCCAATGAGGTCCCGGAAGGAGCCTCCCTCAGGGTCGTCGCGGATTACGTCAAGGAGAGTGCGGGTGATCTGAGCGACCGAGGTCGTAGGACCCAATTTCCTGTCGGTGCCTAGAACGTCGTCAAGAGTCAATCCAGCTAGGTCTCGCCGTCCGCTTCCGATGAAGCCGCCGCCACCTTCTTCCTTTCCTCTGACAGAATTTCGACGGTTCAATGAGCCGTCGATCAATGACATTTGGCGATCACCTGAAAGGGGCAAACCACACATTATGACGAGCAAGACCGAATGATATGACGCGAAAGATTCTTAACCAGTGAGAACGCTATTTGTTCAGAAGACTTTCCGGAGGCGAAGAATGGAAGATTTTCTCGGGGAAATGCGATTGGGAAAGCGAAACCGCGCTTAAAATGTTCAGAAACCCTTCGGTTCCCTCTACCAAACCTCGCATTCCGTTTTGTTCCCGCGAAAATCTTCAGTCCTTCACGTCGGGAACAGATTTCATGAAAAATCACCAAATGAAGGGGAGGAAAACAACAAAACGCCGCGATCTTATCCTTTTACGAGCACCTCAAACGATCGAGATCGCAATCGGGAGTCAAGCATCCCAAAGGCGAAAAGAAATCATAATCAAGCATTCAAAAAAAACGTCCATCCAAGCGCGCGAAGCGCCTCACGTCAGCACTGCGCCGCCGGCGACGACGACGACGGGAGACGCTTGAATCAGCGAGCAGCCGAAAGGACGACCTTGCCCGTCGCCACCATCCGCGAGAGATTCACACGAGAAACGAACGACGGATAACGAAAGGACAAAGTTTCAACACGCGCTAAGATGCGGCGAGGGACGTACCGTCGGGGAGCCGCCTTCTGACCTCTCCGCTTTCGACTTTGCTTGGTTTGGGCTCGAGCTCCTTTGCGTTCACCGCGGTTCGCTCCTCTCTTTCCTCTCTGGATTGAGATTTTTGGCGAGGGTGCGGCTGCGTGAGCAGTTGCAGAGAGAGAGACAGAGAGAGAGGGAAAGGAAGGAAGGAGAGGGAAATGGCTGGGGAGGGAGGAGAGCGAGTCTTATGGGCGGGACTTGGGCTATTCCCTGTTTTGCGGCGTATTTTTTGGTTTTTTTCTTTTTCTTTTTTACCTAATTGCTGCTATTAGCAACCCCAATTGGTGATTGCCTAAGCTAAATCTGCGGTGGAAAATAATGTCGTTAATTAATCAGACGTGTAATGAATATTGATATTCTTCGAACGAATCGAATATGCGATCCTAATACACATGTCCAGAAAGAAATCCGTTTAGAAATGCAACTTCTGGAGCAGAAAGCGATATGGTCACGCAACTTCAATTTTTTTTTCTGCTTTTGGAATCATTTGGATGAGTAAAAAAAAATAAAAAACTTCCTTTTAAACGTTGAGTTTTTATAGCATAAGTGTTGTAATGAACTTCTTGTCTTTGGACTTCTACTCATTCAGGCCCTTACATCCTATGCCCGAATGGCAATGGCAATGGCAATGGCAGACAGCGCTTTAAGTTTCAGGTTCCATTTGTTTGTCGAAAAACGAAGGATTTTGCAAAACAGTTTCCGAATTGCCTAGCCGCCTTCGCCTTCGACCTCGCTCAATGGTCGGCGAGCTCCAACAACCCTCACCGACCAGACCACAGTAGGTACCAAAAAAGGAAAAGATGGAAGGAAAGAAAATTTAAAAAAGAAATCGTAAAAATATTAAAAATTTAATCATGCCAATATTGGTCGTGTCGTGCCACGTAGGACAATCATGTCCATGTTAGTAATTTTCGATTAAAATTGCTTGAATGGATTGAATTGGTATAAGTGCAAAAGCCTTATGACTCAATTTGTAAAAAAAAAAAAATTAAGAATGAATTGGTATAATTATAAGGGTTAATACCGTGAAAAATCTCAAACTGATACACATGTGACAAATTTATCCAAACTATTTTTTTTACAACCGAAAATGCTAATCTGGAACACTTGTGATAGATTTATCCTAAACTATTTTTTTTACTACGAAAAATCCTAAACTGGTATACTTATGACAAATTTACTCTCCGTTAAATTGAGTTAATATCACAACAAATTTCAACTTGATAAACATGTCACAACAAATGATAAAAATCTCAAGCTGATACACCTGTCAATTGCCACGTATCATAAAATTAACACTTTAATGGTTAGATTTAATGAATACTAACGTAGAGTAAATTTGTCACAAATGTATCAGTTTTTGGTAAAATTGTCACAAGTGCACTAGTTTGATGTTTTTTGTGATTAAAAAAATAATTTAGGGTAAATTTGTCGCATATATATTAATTTAAAATTTTCCCTAATTATAATAAGTTTAACACTTTTTTTTGTTAATTTCCCCCAACCGCACCAGTAACACGACCTTCGACGATGAGAGCCACTTTGACGAGATCGATATGGGCCAAAAATTGGGATCCGGATCGTCTGCCCTTCTCTTAGAAGAGCAGGCACCTGCCCTTGCGATCTGGGCCATCCGTTTTTAAACGGACGGCCCAGATCTCCTATTTTTATGGGGCAACTTTTTGGGTTTTTTATTTTTTTTTTATTTTTTTAGTAATAATCTAGGTCATCCATGCATAACACGGATGGTCCGGATTCAAACGGCAGGGTCTGCCCTTCTAAAGGAATGGCAGACATTCCCTTCGCCAAAAATTGGGCAAATCGACCTTCAAACAAAGACATGGGTTTTGATCAAAAAAAAAAAAAACAAAGACAGGGATAAAACGACTCGTTCGAGGTTTAAAGTACCGATGAAAGTCAACGTCCTCTTCTAGCCTGCACTTCAAAGCTTCAAAACGACCTTGTTTTGGCTATCCCATTTTTTTTTTCTTGTTTTCACTAAAACCGTGTGGCCACTAGTTACTTCCACAAAAAGGCGGAACCAGCGGTTCCGGGCGGGTCAGGATCGCCTGCCAAGGAAATTTCCTTGGTAGGCGATCCCCACCCTCCATTGGGGTGGACCCCCCCATGTGGAGGGTGGGGATCCCCTGCCATGGAAATTCCTTGGCAGGGGATCGGGGTCCGTTTCGGGCTGGTTCCCAGTTCCAGTTCTGAACTTTTAATTTTATTTTTAAAACAATAAATAATGAAATAAAATTATAAATTATTATCAAATTGTACAATGTAATAAAATTTGAAAAAAAAAAGAGGAGAGGAATGGGCTTTGAATTACTATTATAATGTAATTTTATAAATTATTATAAATTATAATGTAATAAAATCCGGTTCTGAACTTTTAATTTTATAAATTATAATATAACAAAATACGGTTCCAAAAAATATGGAACCGGAACCTCCCCTTGAAGGCCGGTTCCGGTTTCGGTTTGGAACCGTAGGCCCAGTCAACAGGCCGGTTCCAGGTCCACAGTTGGCACCATGTTATCTCCGTTCGTCTTCCGCTGTCCGCATAGAATTTCTAACGGCGATTCTGGATGAAATTGGAACCAACGATACATGTGTCACATAAGTACAATATTGATATATGCCAGAAAAAAGTACCAAAAAAATCTATCCACGTCAGCAATTTTTTTGCTAAAATTAGTCGGAATGACTCAATTGGTACCAATGCAAAAAAGATTTTGGATTGAATTAGTTTAATTAAAAAATTTAGAACTGAATTGATACTAATGTAATAGATTTATTACTTGCCACAATGGTGAGTATAGTTTAAAATTTTCAACGCATTAATTCTAAAGATTTAAAAAAAAAGGTTAATACCACCAAAAACCAAAACTGGTATAACTGTGATAATTTTATCCTAAATTATTTTTTTGACCATGAAAATCCCAAACTAGTATACTTGTGACAAATTTACCTCAAACTGGTATACTTGTGACAAATTTGCCCTTCGTTAGTTTTCCTTAAATGTTACTGTTGAATTGCTGAATTTGATGACACGTGACAATTGTCGGGTATACATATTACCCTATAATTGCTACTGGTGCGTCAATTTAAAATTTTTCGTGGTATTAAATCAATTTAACAGAAATTAACAGAAGATAAATTTGTCATATGTGTACCAGTTTGTGACTTTTTATGGTAGGAAAATTTAGTTTGGGATAAATTTGTCACAGTTGTACCAGTTTAGGGTTTTTGGTAATCAAAAAATAATTTGGGGTAAATTTGTCACGAATGTACCAATTTGGGATTTTTCGCGATATTAACCCAAAAAAAAAAAGCCTGCGGGAGGACAAAAGCGCCAGGGCAATCGGATTTGGAGTACGATAATGTAATAAACGGGAAGTTAAGGGCCTGAAATTAGCGTGACAAAGAAAGCAGCTTAGCTGGGATTTATTTATCAAATTTTTCCTTTTTTATTACGTGCGAAATTGGGATTTTCAGTGGCGTTAATCAAATTTACCAATTTGGCACTCCCTCAAATCGACGGAATCAATCATTCCGGTCCTCCGGCTCTGCTTATGGAAATAAACCAGCAATTTGCCAGTTGGTCCCTGTGAGGATATACTCCAGCAATCCCCCACAGAGGGAAGTGCAGATTCAATGGGGGGTTACCCCCGACAATTCCACGCCCGGAGACGGCAAGTGCCCAGCGTCCTCTCGTATATAAGGAGCAGCCCGTCGTCCCATCGTTGCCAACACATCTGTAAATTTACAAAGCCCCTCCTCGTACTTCTATTGAGATTTAAGATAGTCGTCGGCGAGGGGGCGGTTCGCTATGGCTCGTTTCCCGTTGCTCCGCTCTTCTCTGCTCCTCTTTCTCGTCGCTTCGATGTGCTTCGTCGGAGTTTCGCTGGTGAGTTCCGTTTTCCGCCGGCCGGGACGAGATCGGCTCGTGCCATCCGAGGCCGCCCCTTCTTTCTCTTTTTTTTATTTTCCCCGAAACGAAGCTGAGAAAATATTGCGATTTCACGTGTTTTGCTGACGTGTGTTTTTGGACAATTTTCAGGCTGGCGGGGAAGGATCGCTTCGTCCGGAACGTACGTACTCGCGCCCTCCCGTTCCGTTAACGCTTGTTTTCTTTCCGTCGAATGTCCGACGGAAGAGATGATACACGTGAAATTATTGCACGTGTTTCTTTTCGAGAACGTATGACGTAAGCGCTCGTGTTTTTAATCTGTGGATCGCAGAATGCGGCCCCGCGTGCGACTACCGGTGCTCGGAGACGTCCCACAAGAAGCCGTGCCTGTTCTTCTGCAACAAGTGTTGCGCCAAGTGCCTGTGCGTCCCCTCCGGCACGTACGGACACAAGGAGGAGTGCCCGTGCTACAACAATTGGAAGACGAAGGAGGGAAAGCCCAAGTGCCCTTGAAGGATTTCTAACCATTCCGAGTTGCTCAATAACGTGGAAATAAGTCTTTTTTTTTTTCAATTTTCCAGATGATATAATGGGAATTTTTTTATATTCTCGGAATCACTCGGTATGCTCCGGGCAAATAATAATGCAGAGAAAGTTGATGGGAAGTTCCAAAAGTCTTGCGAAAAATCATATCGGCTTCACACACTCAAGCTTGTTTCTCAGAAAATAAGTAATTTGAAAAATATTTTCTTAAGAATGATCACATGAATCGCTTAAAATAACTAACCAATAAAGGACATTCAATATCGACAACAGCATTTGCCTAGATAATAAACATAATTTATTATCATCCATTTTTGCAAGTGACGTGATTGATCGATTTATGTGAAATGTATTTCAAATTATTACTTTTTGCGGCATAGAGTCTCGTATTATCTGTTCATGCTGGCGATTTTTTATGTGAATTCGGCGAGTCGTACTTCCTTCCTACGGGTTCTCCCACCGTCCCCAGTGCATTTTGCGGCACATATTCTCATATTACATTTGTGCCACTACGTTAAATTTTTTTATTTATGCAAGGAACGTGTGGAAAAAGAGAATTATAATCACACAAATTTAATTATAACGAGACTAGGTAGTCTTTTGTTTACGTTAATTGTCGAACATACGAGGCGAGGGACGGAGCCCATTCTAACTAACTACACCGTCGGATCAAGCGGAGTCTACAAAATTAACGTTCTGGATTTGATGCCACCCATTTTTTTTTCTTTTTCTTTTTTTTGGTCGAAAGATGCCACCCATTGGGCCCAGCGGAGCCACGACGATTTTCTCAGCCGCTGATCGCCATCTCATCGAGGGTCGAGATGCGGCCACGAAGTCAGTAAAATTATTTCTTTAATCGCGGGAGGGGTGGGTTGGTGGAAGATTCTCGCGCGGCTTCTCGAGTCTTCTATTTCTCCTTGTTCATCCACGTTCGCTGCTTCTGCTTCATTCATTCGTTCATTGGACCTCTCGTCACAGAGAAGACTCAAGCAGCGATCTCTCTCTCCTTCTCTCTGTGGAGCTTCGATCAGGTCAGCGTCTCTCTCTCTCTCCGATTCTCCTTCCAATCTCCCGCTCGACGCCACCTTTTTCGATTTTGTGATTTGGTCCATGGATTTTGTGGCCCTCAGGGAAATTTTCGTTCGGGACGGTTTGTCTTACCGAGATCAGCTGAGGATGACTCATATCCTTCGATGGGAATCTTCTTTCTGTTTCTTTATCGTGAATTCTTTCTCCGGATTTGTGTTTTTGACTAGTTGCCGGTTGAATCTGTCGGATGCTCGTTATGAGCTTCCTAATTTCCGCCGAATGGCGTTATCGGAATGCAACCAGGAAGATCGATGGTTTTGGATTCGATGATTGTGTTTTTCTTTGCTTGATTGCGTATGTTTGACTTAACTTGAAGCGAACGCGGTAACCAGAGAGAGCGAGATCGCGAGAGGGCTCAAGCCAGGAGCGGAAACAAGGCCAAACAGCCCAAAGGCGATGGTTTGACTCCCGAGCAACGGCGCGAGAGGTATAGCTCTCATCCTCCTCACCAAGTTTTTTTTTCTTGGTCGAATCCTACTCACCAAGTTGTTTCGTATCCGTTTGCTCTACTGGTGGGAAGAATTTAGGGGTAGTTGCATATTTATCTACTTGATTAGTTATGTTGCTGCACCACCAGCTTTGAAGTGACCAAATTTTTCTTTTTCACAGTTCGTCTTGCACGTTGCGCCTATGAGTTTTGTGGGATGAACTTTTTCTATTGTGTTTCCTATAGTGGGTGGGGGACGAAAAGGATCAACTTTTTGGTTATCTAGAAATGGTCTTGAATTGTGGAATGTTTGACTTGAAATTTTGAAGCTGCTACATTTTCATAAATATATGTAGTTGTGGTCAATTTTTTGGTGGGAATAAGGTTAGAATGAAATGTGTGAAAGCTATATTCCTGCTGTTCCGACGGAGGAGTGAGGAGCTGGAGTGATTATGTCTTTTGTTTGAGTTGGCAAGGATGGAGAATGCCATTGCAAAATATTTATTGTGCTAATTATTCGAGAGGGAGAATGGAAAGGATGCATTCCAATATTTGTTGATCTGTAATGTCGTTGCTATTTGCTACTCAGTAATGCCAGATGAGGGGGGAAAGCATTCCAATCTTCTCAGATCACAGTAAATGCCCTTGGACTGACTAGGATCAAATTGTGAGTTTGTGGCTATTTCAACTGTCATACTGATTTGTTCACTTTCAATTGATTGAAGATGGTTCCATGGCTTGGGCGTAGAAATGGCATGCCTAGAGTGGAATTGCTCAGTTGGTTGAAATAGCTGTTTCTGGCTTTCTAATTCCACAGTAGGAGAAAGGAACAGATCCATGACAATTCAATTTTGGGCCTGATTCTTTGGATTCAGTGCTTTGGTTTTGCGCTACTGACAATATGACTTTCCTTTTCTTTTTGGTTGCTAATTGGACGAAGTCAGAGATGCGAAGGCTTTGAAAGAGAAGGCGGCCAGGAAAGCGGCACTGGCGGCTGCTGGAGGGATTAATGCAGGTGGCGGTGGTAATGCCAACAACAAGAAATGACAATGGTGTTATAGGGAAAATAGAACTAGTCAGATCTGTGGTTTGAAGATATATCATGTGATGTTCGCTTTCTTGGAGGACATTGATGTTGGCTTCCGAACAGTGTCTGATTTGGAAAGAAAGCATTCTTCTTCGCTGTATAATGGAGAAACTGATGTTGTGTTGTCTTCTGTTGGTTTGGTTTTTTATGCCTAATTTTACGACAATGATCCATATTTAGGCAAATGACCTTTAATTAGAGCCGTCAATGATCCATTTTTTTTTCTCATATTTTGTACAAATGGGTTGTAAGTTTTAAGGATCAAGTGAAAATTGGTCGAAAAAAGTTAAAATTGAATTAGATGGGGGAAAACCTTGTCCCCAGGAAGCCCTACCAAGGCATGAAAGGGCATGAAGTCATTCTCTTCGCCTCCAATTCTACTTGTTTATCAGTCTTATAGTAGTGATCTGGTGCACACTTGATAAGTGGAAGGATAGATCAATTTGAACTGGGAAGATAGACTATTTAACGGGGAAGATACGCTACTCATGATGGATTGCCTGAAGTTCTTAACTTCTTACTAGCCCATTCGAAAATCGGTCTGGCATGTCGTCTTAGGGCCCTTCAACACAGCTGCGGACGGACTAGGTCGTGAAATCTCATAGGCTTAATTGTCTTGCACATAATTAGCTTTGTTCCCCCCCTCTCCCTTTGCTTTGCTTTGGACGCTCCCTTACTGGGACCTTTTTTTTTTTTTATAATCCTGGCTTGTTAACGAAATAAACCTTTTTCTGATAAAAAAAAAAAATCTGATGGCTCAAAAAAGGTCACACCGTTGAATTCATCTTCGAACCATTTAAAAAATTAAAAAATTAAGTGGGTTGGACTTGGCTTTGGTCCATGGGCCTCAAGTATATTAGTTTATACTTTTTATTTTTTATTTTTCAAAAGTGTAAAAAAAGAAATAAAAATAAAATAAAATAATGTAAAAATTATTCAAGAGGTGGAATGCCACCGCCGCCAGTTTGCCATTCGCCGCCAGTCGCCTAAGGGGACAAAATAAAATTAAATCAAATTAAAAAAATATCTTAACTAAATTTGTGTTGCATGAAAGTGTTTTTGCAATATTATTCTTTTTTTTAATCAAATTATAAGAAACGAATATTCTATGATTTGGTTATATATAGAAGTGTTTAAGTGATATGGGTCGAATATGGGCTAAGTTGGATATGGATCATTAGATTTGTACTGCATAAAAATATGTGAAAATGGGTCAATATGGGGTCGAAGAATATTCGATCTAACATAAACCTGACTCGATTCACCCGTTTGACACTCCTACCTTTAATGCCTCTTATTATTTGAGGATACTAATGTATTGACTGTTCTGGTTGAAAAAAGTCTATCTCATATATTTAAATGTATGTATTTGAGCCAAAACTATGTTTTGCCTCACTTTTAGTAGGCACTTTCTTTATAAACAATTTACCTCAAATTTGACAGTTAGATTATTGCTCTTTGTCAATTTTCATATTCTATCCGAAACTCCATTATCGTGCCCTTTTTTTGTTTTTTTTAAGTAATAGAATCAAATAGGCTATAAGGTCCATTTGACTACATATAAAATTTGTGTTATAAAGTTCCTGTAGAAAATAGGCATAATCGCGGCCATACGCACGAAGTCTATCGTTATTTACTCGTGGAAACTAAAGTTCTATTTGATTCACGATTTTTTTTTTTTTTTACAAAAACAATCGCTCATATTTTTTGACACAAATAGATAAATATTACTTTGTCTACAAAAATGACAACGTAAATATTTTTTCGTTCATTTATTTTTATGAGCGGCACAAATGATTATTATCTTTTTTTGAAATTATTTATTTTTCGCGAAATAACGCATCCTAACTAATCTCATGACTTCCGTAGCGATCTTCTCCCCATTGTGAGTAGCTAACCATTTTTTTTTTTGGTTCCCGAAAGATAATTGTCTTTTTTTTTTTTGGTAACCCAGGGAACCCCCGCACAGCCGACAGCCGGGGAGTAAACCCTGGGGTGACGCTAGCGGAGGACCCACCACCCCGACGCCATGCTTAAGATCTCTAATGACGCCTCTGGGATTCGAACTCGCTCCCCTTCGTTAAAGGTGATGGTCTTGTCATGAGAATGGTAGAGATTATAATTACCTTTCGCATGAAATCCCAATAATCTTTTTTTTTTTGTTTCATACCGATAATCTATTTTGGTTTACTTGCAATTGGGCTATTTTACAAGCTTACGGGATTCTTGTCAGCTCAAAACTCATGAAACTAAACAGAAACATAGGGCGCGCATGTCAACTCTTCTATTTTAGAAATCAACTTCCGTTTCTCAGCATAAGTTGAAAGTACGTTTTTTTTTTTTTTTTACTTTTTCAAGTGGTTCCAAAACTACTTATGAAGCAAAAAAAAATGTTTTAGAAGTAGAAAAATAAAACTGCTTAACCAAACGGATTCCTGCTTCAGAATCACTTCTGGAGCACATTTTCTACTCCAGAAGTATTATCATGCACGCCCTAAATCTCATTCATGAAAAAATTTAGTTTAAATTATTCATAGTTTCTTGAAAAATGAATAATCCAAAAATATCTTCATTTAATTGATTGATTGTATCCCTTGCAAAAATGAATAAATGAATAATATCCCAGTGTCAATGAAAATGTGCGGACATGTCGTTAAGTATACAAATATTTTTTATTGACGGATTATTTCAAGCTATATGAGCAACTATTTTTAATAATACTAATGATTTTATTACTCTGGTCTCTAATTTTCTTCCCCATTCTTCCAAAAACCCACAGGTTAATTCTCATATCCTCGATAGTAGCACGAAGTTGGATCGATTTCCTAATTAATTTCTAAAAAAATCTCAAATAAAGGCCTGAAGTGCAATCATTTTCTCAAATAAGAGTCTGAAATGGACATTGTTTCAAATAATGGTTGAAGTGGATTTTGTTTCAAATAATGGCTTGAAATGTTCGTGTTAGTTTAAAAAAAGGCATGACCTCACCGACCGTCCATAACATCTTTGTCCTTTACTCTTTTTTTTTTCTTTTTTTACTTTTCTGTCATTTTTGTGATGGTCGGTCTCAGGCGATGATGGCCACTGGTGATGGTCGGAGAGGGTCATGTAAGGCTGTCCTCAAATCGTACGTGGCATTAAGGTTAACTAATGATCCGAATAGGTTTAAGCACACTCCAAGTGTCATCAGTTGTGTAAGAAACTCACTTTAGTGCTAAAACTTTCAAATCGATCACTTTAGTGCTAAGTTTTTGTAACTTCGATCACTTCAGTGCTAAGTGCATACGTGGTCGTCGAAAAGTCTACGTAAAGCCTATGTGGACTTTTTACATAAAAAAAGGAGGACGACGTGGCTCGCCGGAGGCCGACTCAGCATTCTGAAGAGCAATATGACATCGTCTCAATAGATTTCGCCCAACACAAACCCTAAATCCCCAAATTGAGCCCCAAATTAGAAATCCTAATGCGGCTGAAGTGAAATTAAGTCCTCCATTTCGATTTCGCCCAAAATTGACAGCCTTAGGTCAAAATGGAGAGAAGAAACTTCAGTGGCAACTTGAATTCAGTTCTAATTTTGCCTTTCAAACCCTAATTTTTTCCTCGAAGTCCTAATTTCATCCTATTTTTGCCCTAATTTGGCCTCGGCTCTAACTTTCTGAGAGGGACAGATGATGTGTACCTCACGAAGGTGAGCAGGCAATGACGACGGCGACCGTAGATCAATGATGGTGAGTGAGAGACGGTGGTGACTCCTGGAGCGATCGACCGGCTGGATTTCGCAAGTTCCGGTCACTCCTTCGAACGACAGAGACCTTGAAGACAAACACACTTGGCGACGTCGTTTTTGTATTGTCTTGCTATACATAAACGACGTAGTTTCATTGGACTTTGACCACCTGAGTTAATAAAATTCAATTCTAAAATCCACGTAATAAATTTCACTGGACTTTGGCCGAATTTTAGTCGGAATGACACTGAAGTGCACGATTTTCTTCGATATTAGCACCGAAGTGATCAAAGTTACAAAAATTTGGTACTAAAGTGACCGATTTGAAAGTTTTGGCATTAAAGTGAGTGTCGTACACAGGTTATGACACTTGAGGTGTACTTAAGACGATCCAAATCCCAATGTTAACACAAAATCTTAATTAAACTAGGTTAAAAAGTCAATAAAAAAGACAAACTCAAAAAAGAAGAAAAGCGCTAAAACTTAAAATAACACACACACACACAAACAAAGAAAAAACCTAGGCCCTCCCCCTTGGTTGCGGCCCATCGCTAATGGGGTGTAGGCGATGGTGGACGAGGTTGCCGGCATCGCTAACCAAAGGCGAGGGTCTGGCCCTCCGGCCTGTTATTTTTTTTTCTTTTCTAAAAATCAGTCTGGCCGGCAATATTAGTCTCCTATTTGAAATAGTCATTAGTCATGGCAGCTTTAAGCCCCTTTTAAGGCTTTAAGCTGATATTTGAGAAAATGAAAATATATTCTTATTTAAAATTTTCTCCTATTTTCCTCCCCAAAGCCGTCATGAATCGGGTGGCTGATCCGATCCCATGATTCGATTACCCAGCTACGCCACGGATCGAGCCCGCCCGGATAGTGCTCGGTCACTTGTCGGACAACTCCGAAGCTCAGTTGCTTCCATTTCGCACTCTAAACACAACTTCGCTTCCGGTGGCGATTCGGTGGACTGAATCCTCGATTGTCTCCCTCGCATCACTCGTCGGCGAACCCCGATTCGGATCGCCAGATTCTTGTCCGAAATCAATCGCCATGGGAACTTCAGAGTCCACGCTCTCGGGATCGCAGGTAACTCTCGATCCTTTGCCTCCGCAACTCGTTCGACTCTTCGCAAGGCACACCCCAAATTGTCTCTGAACGACCGTTATTTGCTCTTGAAGAGACCGGCCGACGAAATCACCACCGTCTCCGAGCGGCTGGAGGGCGTTGATCCCGTCCTGGAGAAGCTCAAGTCCCTCAAGATCGTGAGTAGTAGCCCCTCTATCTAGGTTATCGCGAGCGCATGAATGAATGTGCAGGTAGTTGCTTTTGATATTGTAAATTTGAAACTTGTGTTGGTTTGTTTGTTCAATTGATTGTAGGCTCCTCCCATACTCACCTCGCCGCTTTCGGAGAGTAGCTTGACCGACATTTTGGTTAGGAAGCCGCCGTCTTCGTCGGCTCCAGGTGATGCACTGGCCCCTAGATGACACTTTTTGCGACTTGGTTTATGTACCGCAGTTGCCAGTTCCAGTTATTTCTTTAAGCTCGTGAATGTATTATTAGTGAATCGTTTTGTTTTGAAGTGAAATTCTGTAATGAGATCTTGAAAGTTAAGCTATTGAAGTGGTTAATACAGGAACGGTGAATCCGAAGGTGCTACTGGAGCTATTCTCGATGTACCGTGATTGGCAGGAGGAGAAGGTCCAAAAGATCGGCAAGAAACAGGTGCGCCTTTGCGTCAGTCGATGCATATACCATAAAGATCATCAAAAGGCATTTTAGACGAAAGGAAGTATCTAGTTCTTTGTTATATAGTTGTAATTGATTACCCTGTTTTTCCTTAGATGGACTATTTTGAAGTGGGAGAATATTAAGAGGCTCCAATTTAAAACTAGTCAGGAATCTGTGAAGAGTCTTATGGTTTTGGGGGCGATCAACTTGTTGCCGTTTCTTTTGGTTCGATCTCTCAGTATTCTCTCGGGTGAAGATTACATAGAAAGATTGAAAGACCAAAGCTAGTTTTGTATATTTGATTTGTAAAATAGAGATATAATTTCAAAAGGGAAGTTGTGGAGATTCCCAGAACTTTGCTCTTCCCCTGTCGGCTCTCGTGCTGGTTGAGCATTGCTCTTCGGTCTTCCTTGTTGCAAGTTGTTTTAACATGGTGCAGTAATTACTTTACCCAAAGAAGTTAGGGAATGTGTGCCTTGGACTGGAGAGCGACCTTCTCATTCATGAATGTTTTCCGTGGCATAGAAGTGTGATATTTCGGAAACTGTCCTTCTGCCAATCATATATGTTATCAGAACCTGGAGAGTCTGTAGTGCACAAACCTAAGATTGGGTGCATTTGTTGCAGGAAGAAATAGAGCACAAGATAGAACTTGTGGATGCTTTAGCTGTGAAACTTCGCCAGCGTTTTAACTACTCTGTGTCGGCAATGAAGACCACCTCTCAACATTTATCAGAAGGTACTTAACTCATGATTTCGTGATATTATTTTGCTGCGCACTTGCTTTTAGAACCCCAAATGATCGAATACAGAACATGCTTTGTCCAGAATATGTTTAGTACTGTGAAATTCAGTTCTTACGACATATTTCCTGATTGTCTGCCATTATTGCTTGGGAGACGTAAATGAATATTCTTTCATCGCTTATTCTGGAAATCTATACAGTTCATGCATTGCAGGTGGACCTTGGGGAACTTAAGGGCAGATTGACAGAGGTTGTCAGTAACTGCGATGCTCTATGCAAGAGGATAGAGTTGGAAGGGCCGGAATCTCTTCGATCATCAGTGACACCATTTGTTGCCAGGACCGCCAATTCATACGACTCCAGTAGTTCATTACAAAGCGTTGTTGAGAGCAGTCCGGCTTCTACGGACTCAAAAACAGGCTGACCGATGCTTTTGTTCTATTCTTTGTCTACCCTCTTTTTTTGTCCGAGGGAAGCATACCTAGCCATTCTTGTTTGAGATCGAGTGCATTTGGAGGAAGACCCTGTTGCTGTTGTCTAATTCAGCAATGGACTCAATTTGGAGGATTAGTTTCCTGAATCATATTCGGTGCCTTGGTGGAGCCCATGCTATGTAACTTTCTTCTCTGGCCATTTATGCAGAATTAGTTAAAAGAGCTTTCTTGAAATGGTGGAAGGATAAGAAAGTATTGGATTGTTGACAGTTAAAGAGTAGCAGTTGCTTAGGCATGGTTCAAGTTGTACCTGAAAAAAAAAAATCGTAGAGATGTACAAGTCAGATGTAGTCATCAGGGGTAAAAAGAAACGAGTTTGTTGCATTTGCTTTCTAATCATTGACTTGTTGGATTTTTTGTGCAAAATAACTCGCTACATCAAAAAAATTCTTTGATAAGACGTGTTTTTTTATTTTTATTTTTTTTATTTATAAATTCCGGTGTTCTTGTCTTCTTAAATATACATTTCCTCTCCTAAAATATCCAAACTACATAAGTTAGAAGTTTTTAATATTAGGAGAAAAAACTCAGATGGTTTTATATGCGAATAAAAGTAAATTTTGGAAAGTTTTTTATAATGAAAATTCTAATTTTCAAGTTCAATGAGAATAAGGAAAAAAAGAGAAATATAATAATAACCTGAAGGAAGAATAAGAAGGGAAAAGGATTTGAGATATCCTCTTCCCTTTCGGTTTGGTTGTTTCGCAGAGCTCCCCGGGAGAGAGCATGGCCTCACTCTCGAGCACTCCATATCCTCACCGTCCACCTCCTCCTTCGATTCCTCCACGCCAATGCAAAGCCCAATGCGCGAAGCCCATCCGCACGTCGTCCTCCACCTCCGACGACGACGGCAAACTTTCCCCAACCGAAGGAACGCGACGGAGGAGGATCGGGACAGCCGACGCGGAGAAGCTGAAGGAGAGAGAGTCTAGAGAGAGGAAGGAGGAGGTTAACCGGAAGATCGCGTCGCAGAAGGCGATATCGGTTATTCTGAGGAGGGAGGCCACCAAGGCCGTGATCGAGAATAAGCGCGGGCGGAGCAACTCGAGGAAGCTGCTCCCGACGACTGTCCTCGAAGCTCTCCACGAGAGGATCACGGCCCTGCGCTGGGAGTCTGCGCTCAAGGTCAGAGAACCGATTGACTACGAGAGAGCGCTTCAATTTGGTGTTCGATGTCTTAGTTTCGCTTCTTTGGTGGAATCTTGTTGGATGTGAGGGAAGTCTATTTCTCATGGAAATGAAATTGCTCTTGCAGTCGACCCAAAAAAAAAAAAAGAATTGCTCTTGCTAATGTTGCTGGAGTATTGTTTTGCTGCTGCTATCTAATTGGCGGGCTGGGTTACAAAAATTAGAGGAAGTGATCTTGATGGGGCATTTTGTCTGATTTGAGCTTCATTTCTTTTTGATCAGTTGCTAATTACCTCTAGAACAACATTGCTGCAACAAATAGTGCACGATTCAGTTTGTTTGTTCTGATTAATTAAATTTTCCGTCATTTTTAATTAGTTCTGCTAAGTTTCGAGCTAATTTGTGTTTGAGTTGAGATCGAACAGCTCCCTGTGTTTTTTGCTGAGAAAACGTAGCAAATATGGTTTGATGAATTCAAAGTCCAAGCAATATGGCAATGAAATTTATGGTCTTGTTTGGGAAGAAAGTAAGTTCGGTTTTACATTTCTGAAGGGGCCATTACTATTAAGTGAACTTTTAAGAAATCTAGGAGACGCTTGATTCTCTGCCTGATGAGCACTGACAGTTCAACTAATAGATTATCATCATTTATCCGTGTGTTCCTTGGAAAATATGTACCTTTCAACTATTACCATGCTTTTGTATCTTGTCATAATATTTCTGAATGCTTTATTTTTTATTTTATTTTTTTCAGGTTTTTGAACTGTTACGTGAGCAGCTCTGGTACAGACCAAACCCTGCCACCTATGTTAAGCTAATTGTCATGCTTGGGAAATGTAAGCAACCTGAAAAGGCTCATGAGCTCTTTCAAGCTATGATAGATGAAGGATGTGTTGCCAATCATGAGTCGTATACAGCACTTTTATCTGCTTACAGTAGGAGCGGTCTCTTTGACAAGGCATTTTTGATCCTTGAGCAGATGAAGAGCATCGGAGGCTGTAGGCCGGACGTCCATACTTATTCTATCCTTATAAAGTCATGCCTGCAAGTTTTTGCATTTGATAAAGTGCAGGACTTGCTTTCTGATATGGAAGCTGAAGGCATTAAACCCAACACGATTACTTACAATACCCTAATTGATGCTTATGGGAAAGCAAAAATGTACGTGTTAATGACTCTTTTAGTTCCGGAAGCTCCATTTTGTCTGGCAAATTATTGATTATGTTGAAAGGTTGCGTTTGGTTTTGGATAGTCTGTCAGCATCTATAACTTTATTCTGCATTTAGACTTTTCAGAAGCAGGAATGATCTGGAGAAAATTATGGTTAAACACGTGCATGCACGTACACACACATGTATGAATATGGGGGGAGGGGGGGGGGGAGGAGAGAGTGACCATTTCTGCTGCAACTAAATATTAAATTCTTTGAAGTTACTTATATAAATACCCACTTCGGCTTGCACAAACATTTCCTGCTCCTCAATGTTTTCTATGTTTGGCCTGCTGTCTTCTTCCCATATATCCTGAATGACTGGATGGACATGATATGGCTAGAGAAGTAACCTTTTGGCATGATCTAAAAGGTTTGCAGAGATGGAGTCAACAATAGCAGAAATGCTACGTCAACCAGACTGTGAGCCTGATGTTTGGACCATGAACTCTACACTTAGAGCCTTTGGCAGCAGTGGGCAAATAGGAACCATGGAGAAGTGTTATGAGAAGTTTCAGAGTGCAGGAATACAGCCCAATATTAGAACATTCAATATTCTCCTGGATTCCTATGCAAAAGCTGGAAATTATGAGAAAATGAGTGCAGTGATGGAGTACATGCAGAAGTACCAATACTCATGGACGAGTGTGACATACAATGTTCTGATAGATGCATTTGGGAGGGCTGGGGATTTAAAACAGATGGAACATTTGTTTAGGCTAATGCAGTCTGAGAGGATTAAGCCAAACTGCGTCACACTTTGTTCACTTGTAAGAGCATATGGACAAGCTGGGAAAGCCGATAAAATTAAAGGTGTTTTGCGGTTTATAGATAATTCGGATGTAATGCTAGATACAGTGTTTTTTAATTGCTTAGTGGATGCTTTTGGGAGGATGGAATGCTTTGCAGAGATGAAGGACGTGCTTGAGATGATGAAGCAAAAAGGATGTAAACCAGACAAAATTACATATAGAACCATGGTTAAAGCCTATTCAATCAGTAGGATGACAAGCCATGTGAAGGAACTACAAGATCTCTATGAATCGGGGTGGAAAATTTCAACAGAAGATGGAGAAGTCTAGCTTGCAGTGAGAAATTTTCAGGTCAGTGCATCCTGCTTTAACGAGGTTTTTTGTTGTTTTAGATTCAATGCATTAGCAAAGAATAAGTTTCTTGTTTTCTTGGCACCCGATTGTGAATACTTGTTATTTGATATGACAAGACAGGTTACAAGAGGTGAGTTCAAATAGTTAATGATCCTTAACATGCCAAATGCAGTCCAATCCAAACAGTTGTTCCTGTTGACATACCAAATGCATGTATATAAGAGCTGATAGAATCATTGGAGTGAATGTTTGTCTCAAATATCATTTTGTGCAACATTGGATTTGTCTACTCTATTATCATGAGTTCAGAATTGTCTATGGGAAGCTTATACATAAGAGACTGTTTAGAGAGACCCCTCTCTTTTGCCTCGATGAATGGATTTGTCTACTCTATTATCACGAGTTCAGAATTGTCTATGGGAAGCTTATACCTAAGAGACTGTTTAGAGAGACCCCTCTCTTTTGCCTTGATGAATGGATTTACTTCCACCTTAAGTTTTTGTATGAATGTATCTTCACCTCAGAATCTAAATGCCTAACATCGTCGTCCAGAGTTTTGCTGAAGCATAAAACTGCATCATGAAAGTAAAGTTGATTTTGGAGCTGCAGCTTTGGAGTGCTTGTGAAGTTTCTGCGCAATTTTGAGGTACAATTATAACTCATCTGCATAGGAGGAGATATGCTCCATGAGAGATTCTGCAGCTTTTCGCTTGACCTTTTAAGCTAAAGCGCTTTGTTTTTCTCCATAGCAAAGAAACATTGCTGGAAATAATATGAGAGTAGAATGCGGCGAAAAGGAAAAACTCTTTCTACTTCCTGCTTCTTTCTTCTTAATTCTAATTAATATGTGTGATACACAATTTCCTAGGCACACCAGGCTTCCGCATATAGATCTGCTTCTTGGATCACTGTTCAAATCTGTTACTGGATTTGGGTCCTTATCAGAACAGAGCAGTCGATTTGCTCAACAGACGGAGCCGAACAAGCGGTGACATTCTGAATAATAGCTTTCAGGTAGCTACGAAGAGCAATGTTCGGACAGCACTGTATGTGTAGCCACCATAACTCATTCTCTGTTGCTATAGGCAGTTATAGCCTACTCTTTGAGGCATTTCCGGATAAGAATCTGAGCAACTGGAAGGCGAAAATCTTATACCCTCTGCAGTAAATATCACAAGAAGTTTTGATGGAAATGAAGCGTCTTCCCTGGTCATACCAGATGATGCACACTCATAACTTCCTCTGAACTTGGGAACCTCCACTGACGTCTGAAATGTGAAATTATGTGAAGGCTGTCAATTCTTTGTAATGCATGAAGCATTTGTATCATCTACCAGTTGTTGGGGCACCTATTTTGTACAGGTGTCACATTTGGTCAAAATGCTGGTGCAAAACACTTAAAGCATTTGATGGATTCTAGTGCAAATTTCAATTCGATTTTAGTAGCCCGGCAAGATTGTTCTAATATGTTATGCCGTTGTTACAATCGACTCCTGCTTTTGTCCCCAAGTGTAAGCAGCAAGGACGTCATTCAAGCTTAAGATCGGATTCTAGTGTAACTTTTGATTCGATTTTAGTAGCCCGGCAAGATTGTTCTAATATGTTATGCCGATCGACTCCTGCTTTTGTTCCAATGTAAGCAGCAAGGACGTCATTCAAGCTTAAGATCTCTCCTGATTGATCATGTTTCACCTCGGGTAGTGCTGCTTGTACTTTAAGAGTCATGCTTGAGAACTGAGCTTGATGAGACCCTCGATAGGCGAAAGGAAGACATATTGGCCATGTTATCTCCTAGTGTAATGCACTCATGACGCTTTAAAAGATTGTGAAATAATCTCACGTGTTTAGTTTCAAAGCATTAAATAGTACATCCAATTTGTAAAAGAAATGGAAAATTACATAGAACCCTCTAATGCGTTTATCCCTCAATTGCTACCCTTTATTTTCATGAACACTCTCGAAGGCCGTTAACCCGCAGAATTATATCTCTTAACATGCACATTGCACATAATGGGTAAATGTGAATATTAATCTAATTTCATTAGTAGAAATCCCTCTTTTACGCGTGAAATCTGTGAAAAATGAAATAAAAATTAACGGAAAATGATGAAACAATTGACTAAAGTATTAATAGTATTAATATCACGAAAAATTTCAAATTGATACACATGTCATAAATTTATCCCAAACTAATTTTTGGATCATCAAAAGCTCCAATTATATGGTGTTAAGCTGTATTGATATTATAAAATTAAATCTCAAATCGGATATTATGAAATAAAAGACTATTAGAGTTTGATGAAATGTTAACAGAATTGATAAGATTTTTTTATTATAAAAAAACCGTAATTAAGCACAAAATGAAGGCCTAAATAACAAAGAAGTCAAATGACAAAAATTTGGGAATCCATTATGTATTCTAAAAATATTAATTAATGGAAAATAAATTGATCGATAGAAAACATCTAGAAAAATCAGCTTAGATTTCGGATAATCATTTCCTTTTATGAGTTGAGGACATGTTCTCCTAGTATAATTTTCTTAAACTTATTGTTAACCAATCACTTCTTACATTAATCAACCTTTTATTATATACATAGCAAGCTTCCCATTTTGTCATTTAACCTTTTTGTGATTGGGTCCCTTTCCCTTTCTGTTTAATTTTGTTTGTCTTTTTTTTTTTTGTTAAAGTATCTTGTTTAGTCATATTAAAGTGGCTACATTCATCAAATTTTGTTTGATATAGATATTTAGGCGCGCATGACATTACTTCTGAAGTAGACTTTTCTGCTCTAGAAGTGCTTATGACGTATAAATCCGTTTGGTTGCGCAAATTCATTTTTCTACTTTTAGAGTATTATTATTATTATTTTTTGCTTCAGAAGTAATTTTGGAGCAACTTGAAGAAATAAAAAGAAAATTACTTTTCTCTAGAAGTAGAAAAATCAGTTTCCAATCAGAAGTTGATTTGTAGAGCATAGTGTTGCCATGCGCGCTTATTGCTTTACCTAATTCAGTTTTCTTCGATTTGCTGTAGTGTTTCATGTTCTTATAGAAATTCCCTTAACAAAATGAAAACGGAAATGCACTTTTAATCTTAAAAAAGGAAAAAAAAAAGTCACGTGCAGTGCGCATGGGCTAAAAGGTGTAATAAAATCAAAGTTCAAGGGACCATAGTGAAACGGTTGGAAAATACGGGGTCAAACCTACTCAATTCCAAAAGTTCGGGGGCCATTTTGTGTGACATATCACCAGAAACAAAATTCAGGTAAAAAATAGAAATAAAAACAAAATAAAGCACCGCGTTCCGTAACGAAAAAGCCCACTTTATAAAGAGGCCCCTTTTCATCGATCGTCTTCTTCCTCCAATCTACCATGCCCGGCCCAACTTCAAGCTCTCTCGTTCGACTTCGCTCGCTTTCCGTGCGCTCTCCCCGGTTCGAACTCGAGCGAGCAATCAACCCAGAACGAAATCGCCAAAACCGACGAAGTTCAAGCGCAACCAGCTACGGAGCTGTGATGGATCCTCCGCACACGTAGAATCACTCGCACAGAGCCTCTCTGACCGTCGTCGCGGCACGCTTTTTCGGCATGCGGACACTCGTAGCTAGGTCAGACTCGAGCTGCTGCTTCTCCGCCAACCCGAAGCGCATCGTGCCTCGGTTCTGATAAGTTTCCGCGTTGATCGTCGCAATTCAGGTGACTCCTCTTCCTCTCTTTGTTGCGCTCCTTTCGTTTTCCGACTTCCCTGCCGTTGCATTTCGCCGGGGGGGGGTGGTTCCTGGGATGAAGGTGCATTTGAGTACAGTTTGTCGGGGAATGAAGGTGATGTTCTTAGGGTTCGGGTGTTTTGGGCTTAATGCTTGAAAATACATGCTTCTAGTCGTCTTATATGTTGGCATGCTGGTGGAGTGTGGCCGTGGAGACGCTAATAACTTGGAACTGAGCTGGCCAATGAGAGAGAGTTGGCTTAGGTTCTGTTTTCCCTTTTAAGTAGAAGCCCTGGATTTGTGGAAGGTGCTCATGTACGACGGTGACATAAGAGGAAGTTGTTATTAATTTGCCAATGCATTCGTGCTGATTTGGTATCGGTATTTGGTACT
This sequence comes from Rhodomyrtus psidioides, assembly GCA_021437785.1. Classification (NCBI taxonomy): domain Eukaryota; kingdom Viridiplantae; phylum Streptophyta; class Magnoliopsida; order Myrtales; family Myrtaceae; genus Rhodomyrtus; species Rhodomyrtus psidioides. The sequence continues at coordinate 590,352 of JAILYB010000015.1, read as the reverse complement.
ATTAGGATCAGAGGATTATTTGTAATTCGGTGCCCTTTTGACTGTAGCAGGTGACTCTGCACTTGGTTGTCTGTTGGATTACGAGAGTCCTCCTTGTGAGCAGCGTGTTAATTATGACTGTAGTTGTTGACTTCGCCCTTTGGAACTCCTGTTGGTTTTTGGTTTCAATGATGAATGCCCACCATATCCAGATTTAGAGGAGGTATTTCTCTTTAATCCGACTGCTCAAGATGGCTCCGGATTTGATTATGTTGGTGATATGTTGTTGATTTAGCAATTTGTTTGTCTACTTCAATCTGACAACATAAAGATGCTTCAATCATGATCGCGTTGAATAGTCTTTCGAGGTCATTTTAGTGTTGAATCAATGGAAGGCGAAAGCTTTTAAGTGTTGGAATACATGGATGTTGTGCAGAGTACACTCTCCTTGTAAATGCTGAGGTTGATTCTTCCATGGGTGGAGTTGCTGACGGTGGAGTTGGCACTAGTATTGAAGCCTCTCCACACCAAGCAGCAATTGAGAAGGCTCGAGCAGAACTTAGGTGATCCGCCATTGTGCCTTTTCCATCCTCCATCTGATATTTCGTTCTGTCCTAAATTTGGGATGAATCTAAAGCAAACTTAATTTTGCCGATGACAGACTGGAATATGATGTTCGTGAAGAACGGAGAAGAGAGCTGGAATTCCTTGAGAAAGTATGATAGATTCTTTTCCTAATGCTTCTGGCAGTTAGACCTTTCCTTTTCTAAATTAATTATTCAAGTTACTTATGTAGGTAGTAATGATCATATCGCATGGTTTTCACTTTCAGGGAGGCAATCCTTTGGATTTTAAAAATGGCACTGCAACCTCTGGAAGTGTGCAATCAACTTCGCTTACTAATCAGCATCTGGAGCAAGTGGCAACCAGGTATGCTTTGACTGTTTTTTCAATGGTTATAGACGGTCTTTTAGTTGAGCTGCTGAATAGATCATTTAATACTTTGTCCTCTCCCGCCTACCAACATATGTGTTTATCATCGTCACAGCGAAGCAAGGGGTAGTTTTGCATTGGCTGTGTCACCTTGTGGGGACTCTCTTGAGAGTAGTGATAGGCCTAGACTTCTCTGTGGTTCAAACTGTGCAGATAATCATTTAGATTCTACTGGCGAGGGCCATTTGGTTGAAGGAGAAAAGAACTCTATGCGTGGTGGTAGAAGGAATAAGTTTGCTCCTTCTAAGCAGTCATTTAAATTTGATGGGAGTCGAAATACCAAGGACTTTGAAGAGTCCGCTATATTTTGTCCATACGCTCGAAGGAATAGATCAAGGCCAAACCGTGATGGTGCTCGATCAAGTTCTGCTGATATCTTTCACGGTCATGGTTGTCATGGATTATCTTTAGGTGTGCTAGTGGGTTTTAGAGACCTTAAGGGTTCGGTATCGGAAACAAAGAACCACAAGGAAGAGAGTTTGCTGATGATCGCCAGACCTAAATGCTCAAGGGGCAAGGGAAACAAAAGAATTCAGTCAGATATTGAGGTAGATGGTGAGACGGATCTTGAATCAACTTCTATTCATGCAGAGAGTGACTGTCCTGGAGGTAAATTGGATGTTGCAGATAGAAGCTCAATGGATAACCGAAGTATTAAATCAGTTAAAGTTGATTTAATGAAAACTGCAGCACATATGGATTCTGGTGTTTCAGATGTTCGAGCTAGGGAAAATTCAGCTTTTGCTAGTACTGATCTTCCTTCTGCAGTTGTAGTAAAAGTTGAAAATGAAACTAGTTCTGGTGTAGTGAGCAGTTTTGCAGATGAACATAGTGCACGGAGAAACCATGTAAATGAGTGTCAAAATAATGCTGCTGCATTTGGTGTGAGGGGTTTAGACTCAGAATCTTCCTGTACCCGTACTAGTACAGGCGCAGATGTACATAATGATTGTGATGTTTATAATAGTTCAAAAAGTGCCTGTATCACTGTGAAGACCATGATGCTTCCATCTGAAACTGGGGGTAATGAGAAGTTAATTTCTGAAGAAATGGTAAAAGAGCAGAATGACAGCAAAAGTACAGAATGTGATGCTCTTTCAAAAGATGAGAATAAATCTGATGGTCAAGCCCATGTGGATAATGGTGCCATTTGTAAAGGTGATAAAGTGCACAAAAGATCTGGCCCCGAACAAGAGGTGCAAAATTCTCCAGGAGGCAGGGGAGTGGAACAGATTGGACTTGTTGCATCAGCAATTAAAAGAGATAGAAGCAAAACTTTTGATGACAATCCCATTATCCAGGAAAAGATTTCACTAGGAAGACCTCAAGGAATTGTTGTTTTAGCTTGTGAACAGGAGAGTTCTTCACCAGAGAGGGATCATGCTGTTCTTTCGGACCCTAAGATTTGTTGTTCGAACAACTTGAAATTGGTAGATGAGGCAAGAGAGGATCGTGTCCTGGAAGAGGCACAAGTAATTGAGGTAAATTTATTGTAGCAGCTAGTTAGTTACTGCTATAGTTGACGAAGAAAGAGGGGACTTATAGGACTCACAGATATCACATTATGCAATATACAGGCACATCGTAAGAGGATCGCTGAGTTATCTTTTGGCACTATAAAGTTGGAGAATCGTCGGAGATCTCACTGGAATTATGTCCTTGAAGAAATGGCATGGCTGGCAAATGACTTTGCACAGGTTTGGTTGTATGATAATACCATGCAGTTATTTTCTTTCCATCGTATTACTCTCTTTTTTCTGGAACTTCACTGCTGTGCATAGTCTTGAGTAGCAGCCGATGGTGGTGAATATGGCCAACAGAAGTTTGGTCGATCAGGTTGCAGTGACTAGTCTACCACTATCCAGCATTCATGCAGTTTGAGGAATATACCACTTTTCTACGCAAACAATGGTTATTGGCATTGGCGGTTATTGTGAATTGCAGTTTCTGAAACTGCGGCTATTAAAACATAGCCATTGAAACAAAATCAAATTTTATAATCTAGAGCAATGACTCAACTATTGCAATTAAAGGACGCTTAGTCAAACAAAATCACATACGAATTTCCATAGAAGTTTAATCATTTCATTTGAAAGTGATATATTGCTCAAACTGGTTCATTTTGTACTTCTTTAGGAGCGCCTTTGGAAGATGACTGCTGCGGCTCAGTTATGTCATCAAATTGCTTCTGCATCACAATTGCGATTTGAAGAACAAGATCGTCAGAAAAAGATGAAAAAGTTAGCATTCAACTTTGCAAAGGCTGTGATGCAATTCTGGCATGCAGCAGATATGCTTGCTACTGGTGATGATGCAAGTTTTGATATGAAAAGCAACCATTGTCCGGAAGATGGACCAAGGAAAAGAGATGACAATAATTTGCACCATGACAAAAGCAGAAAAACCGAGAAGATGCAGGTATTGTTGGGAAGATAATTGTTCTCTCATGCTAATAGTGCTGCTTGGTTAATTTGTTGTAGGCATCAAAATCATGCATCTTGCTCTGGTTTTTCATGGTTCATGAATGAAAATGATGCTTCTTATAAGAAAAGCATTAGTGTTCTCTGACTTTAGCTTGATGGATCAATCATTTGTGCCTTCTTACTAAGTAACTTTCCTGCCTTGGGTTGGGGAGCCCCTGGTTGAGATGCGTGTGATCCCACTGATTCAAAAGAAAAAAAAAATAGCATGATTCAGATGCTACATTCTGAATTGAGGGTTTTCTGAGGGCGCTGTTGATATATCCTGACACATATATTTTCTTGTATCGAAGTAAGTTGCACTGTTTGATGTTGGCGGGAGGGAGGTTGTCTCTCATGTATTTTGCCTTTATTTAATCATAGTCAGAATGTCTATGTTTCTGCGTTCAGGGATATGCCATGCGGTTTTTGAGAGACAACAGTCTACATTTTCCTGCCTTCAAAGCTGAGGTGTTAACAGAAACGGATGAAGTGACAGATATAGAGATTTCCCAATTATCCCACGACAATCATCTCATAGGAGTAAGTGTCCACTCTTTGGTTGTAAATTTCTCTGGATAGTGATGCCACAAACTTGGTGTTATCAAATGGGCATCCTCCTGTTGGCTCTCTGATTTTTGTTTATAGTTTTTTAGCATATGATATCAGTATTCTGGTCAGTGCACAGCACGAACTGTGGTGTCCATAGTGCCAGTGAAATTGGAAATCATTGAAGCATCCATTCTCAGCGAATTTTTGTTTTATTGGATGCTTGCAGATTGCTCTTGCAGGTATTGCTTTAACTTACAGCAGATTGCATTTTTGTTTTGGCAGGATAGCATCTTTTACACGATTTCCCTTGGTGCAATGGAGACATACAGGAAGTCTATCGAATCCTGTGTGACACAGTGTGAGGCAAGTACCTTCCCAGCAGCTTTTAATGCGTGGATATTTTCCATTTGCCTTAAAATGTGTTACACGGGAGTAGCTCTTACTGTTTACGTCTTCCAATTTGTAGCTCTTACAGTTTGATTGTTTCTTCATTTTCACATGAAACTCCTGAAACCATTCAAAAATATACGAATATTTGACATATGGAGTCACATTTATTTTCTATTTTTTTAATGCTCACAAAAACTATTGTTAATTTCAAGTTTTGGAGCGAAATTTTATAGATAGAAATGTTAAGCTGCAACAAGCAGGCTCGCAGAAAGGCTTTAGGAGACCCTCATTCCTCATCATATGGCATGGCCTTTCTTTTGCCTATCAGGAAATATTGTGGGCACAATTATGTGAGCTTTGACTGGTCATTTTTTATTCTTATTGGATTGGTAATGTTCAGAATACGGAAAGTTATATGCAGGAGGAAGTCAATTCATCCTTGCCAGAGACAGCATCAGGTGATTCCAGGATTTGGGATATCCAAGTTCTTTATCAGTTTTCTCCTCCTTTGGGTTGCTTATTAATTTATTTTATTCAGTATATGGGTACGAAAATGAGCGAGAGACATTCATGTACAATCTTTCTGGGGCCTTCGAAGGTAGCAAGTTATCAAAACTTTCCCAGAAGAATCGGAAAATTTTTGAGTCATACGCTTCTGGATCATATGAAATAGCAGCTGATTTACCCTATTATGGAGAAAACAGAATGGGGATGCAACAGTCATTTTTTATGGGCAAGAGAGCTGCTAATCTTGATGTTGGCCCAGTTCCACCAAAGCGCATGCGAACTACTCCCAGACAGAGGGTCTTAAGTCCCTTCACTGGTGGAGCTGGTTTGAGGGGTTATCCCAAAAGTGATGCTTCTAGTGGAGATACCAATTCTCTTCAGGACGATCAGAGTACACTGCATAGTGGATCACAGGTTCAGAAAATTATGGAGGCTGAGTCAGTTGGGGACCTTGAAAAGCAGTTGCCTTACGACTCTGTGGATGCCTCAATCAAATCCAAGAAAAAAAAGAAACGAAAGCTTCTGGTGCGAACTTACACCTTTTGGCAAATTCAGGGAATCCTTTGCATTTTTTTTTACTTCGGTGCTGGTGTGATTGATTCTTCTTCACTGCAGAGTTCTCCATTTGGGCAGGATTGGCGGCTGGATTCCACTGTTCACATTGAACAGGTAATTTTCATTCATTGTTTGCACGGTAGTATCTTATGGTCTTATCTTTAGTGGGCTAATCTCATCAGTTTATGTCAAGTGCAATTGGATTTGGTCATAAAATCTTACTGATTTACGAAAAGACAACTTTTAGATTGTCAGTGATCATGTTGGATCATATTTTTCCTCTCATTAAATCATATTCAGAAGTCTATGTGCAGGCAGTGGCTGGCAAAAGCTTTCAGTTCATCTTCCTTATCGGTTAGGTTCTGGTGGTTGCAGACCTCCTTAGACATTTTTTGATATTGTTATTGTGGCGTCTAGTTAGGAAATTGTTGTTATCTGTTTTTTATTTCCTAATTTGAACATTACCTATAACCTTTTGTTTGATATGTGTCAGACATTTACACGCATTTCGTCAGTCCTGCGCACATACTGTCGCTCATTTTGCATGGTACTTAGAAGAGCTTTGCTTTTGTTTCTTGTCTGCAATTCCTGATATAATTTCTACAGAATTTCATTTCTACCCGGTAATAATTAAGAAGAGAAAATCTCGAGTTGGTGATTTGCATAAACTTTATTGTTTTTTTTATTTGAATATAATATATATGATCCATCTCTTCAAGATCTCTTACTGTATGCTTGCTGCTTTCAGCAGATTTTCTCCAAGTCAGGAGATCATCTGAATGTTATACTTAGGGTAACACTAAGTTCATTGTTGTCTTCTAATGATACGACCCTTATAAAGGGTAGTTTCATATTTCGGATGTGTTGTTTTTGTTGTTATTATTAGCTGTGGTAGCGTATTATGAGGAGAAATTGGTGGGCGAACAGATGGAGTGTTCTTCTGGTTTGTATTGTGCCGTGACTGTCATAAAAATTAATTAGTGGGTGGAGACTTCTCATTATTAGTTTGCATAGAAAAGTGGAATCTATTCTGCATGAGATTCAATTTTTTTATGTTGCATCCTTCTTGAATTACCTGACATCATATGACTATCGTCCATCCATGCTTGATGACAAAAGTATTCATTAATGGCACCATTGTTGCACAGAGGGATCAATTGAAGAAGAGGTTAGAGAATCATTATTTTGAATCAAATAGAACCAGTGGTAAGGCTCATTCCCAACTCATGTTTTCTTGATTAGGTTTCTTGAGGAAACATTGTGTCTGATCTTTTCTCATTTTTACATTCTCAATCATTATTAATGTTTGCATGGCGAACATGCAGCCAAGAAGGCAAAGATGATGAAGCGATCACCTGATAATACTTTTGACAACATCGTGTCAATGACTGGGTCCATCCCTTCTCCTGTAGCATCTCAAATGAGTAACTTGTACACCCCGAACAAATTGGTAAATTCAAGTAACGGTCGTGATAGGAGCAGGAAAGTGAAAGGATTTAAGGTACATCCTAATTAACAGTGTGTCATCAGTTCGATCTTGCTGTCATTAGTTCATGTGTTCTTTTCACAGTGGTTCTGAGCATTTGTTATCACTGCAGATGTCCACAGTGCAGCCAGGTTCTGGAAGTCTCTGGTCACTATTCGAGGACCAGGTTAATTTCGTCATAATTGCCATATTGGAAACTTATCATATTTCCTACAATTTCCTACAACATTGTTTTCACTGCCATTGGAAAATATATTCTAGATCAAGGCCATTAGTGCTGATAGAAATGTTCCCTTCCTGACACATATCTTCGTGTCTTCGAAATGATACTTTGCTCTTAGGCTCTTATCGTCCTGGTACATGATATGGGTCCAAATTGGGAGCTGATCAGCGATGCAATCAATAACACTCTACTGTTAAAGGTAGATCTCTGTCACATGTTTTGTTAGAGAGTGACCACCTATCCACCCTTAGAGGGTTGATATATCCATTTTCTCAACCTGATCAATAGGTCCACTTGTTCAAGTTTTTATTTCTTCCAATGTTTTTTTCCAGTGTGTATTTCGCATGCCTAAAGAATGTAAGGAGCGTCACAAGTTTTTAATGGATAAGAATGCTGGTGATGGGGCTGACAGCAGTGAAGATTCGGGGTCGTCTCATTCTTATTCATCTACTTTACCAGGCATTCCTAAGGCAAATCTCTATTTCTTCCTGTCTGTAACAAGTTGAACAAGTGTTATTGCATATTTTACCTCCTGCATGGCATTTTGCCTGCTTCAGTTGATTGAATGATGCGCCATATTTCATGCAGGGAAGTGCCAGACAGTTGTTTCAGCGCTTGCAAGGGCCTATGGTGGAGCAAGCTTTAAACGAACACTTTGAGAAAATTATTAGAATCAGCCAGAAGCAGCATTGCCAAAGAAATACGGTTTGTGCCCTTGATGTAGGAATAGTTAAATTGCAGACTTAAGATGTTAACCACATGAAGAGAGATAGTACTTTCTTTATCTCCATTGTCTGCATTTTCTGATTTTCTGATTTATGCTTTGAGTAGGAATTCTTTGAGGTCTCTATATATTATTTAGTTTATGTTGAGCCCACATTGCACCTAGATAGGTAGGAGTTGGCCTGTAAAAAGTATGCTCCAGAGTGTGCCCACCTGTTGGTCATTACATTATGTATATGTTACCATAGCAGCAGCATTCATACCTAGCTCAAGCATTATCCTATAAAGATGTCAAACCAGTAACCAACAAAAGGTGGTGGCAATAGTGTATACAGCGGATAAGAAATAAAGAACTTGACTTGTTGTATTTCAAATGCCTCCTGACTAAGGTTTTTGATTTTTTTTTTCCCCTTTTTGGTTGAAGAATGACAGCCAGAATCAAAAGCAAGTACCTGTCCATCACTCTCATTTTGTTGCTCTATCTCAAGTCTGTCCAAATAACCTCAATGGAGTTATTCTCACGTAAGTACGATGCTCATCGTCCATCTTCTTTGAATCTCTTTGTGCAAGACAAGATGTAATAGGTTTATCCTTGATCTTTTAACATGATCCTAAACTACATTTTCCCCCTATCTGAAGACCTTTTGATCTCTGCGAAACAACTGCTCCCCCCGTGTATCAAGGTTCTCAAGCTAGTAATCTAGCATTATTAAACCAATGTGCTGTGCTTCCGATGCTTGCTACATCTGGGGAGAATATATCTGGGGAAATTTCATCATTTCAAGGATCAAGCAGTATTGTTCTTGGTCCTAACCTCTTGTCATCTACTGATGCACTCGCAACCTCTTGCAGGTAATTTACTATGCGTGAGTGAGCATGATGTTCTTCTCCAATAAATTGATTCTCATTTTTTTGGTCTCATTTCTTGAAAATGCATTTTCTCATGGATGCTAGATTTAATTTTCCGAGAACATTATCTATGCCGGTTGATCAGCAGAATAAGATGCAGCATTGTAATCAAATGACATCTCCCATGAACATTCAACAACCGAACCCATCTGTTTCTGGATCTCTGTCTGTGACTGATTGTGATGTCCGTACGAAGCCTGGTGGAAACGGTGTGGTTGTGAATGGTGGGATGAACGGAAGCATGCCAATGTCTCGATCGGAGATTCATGGAATGAGCTCGTCATCAGTGCTGAGTACTAGCAGCATGATGGGTATGTCAAGTGCTGTAAATATGCACCCTCAACCTGATTCTGCACGAGGAAACGCAACCTTGCAACCTCGTGAGGCTCTGCATAAGGTGAGGGTGAGGTTTAATATTCATTTATAAACCAAATAATCATGCTTATTTATCTATGTCCTTTACATGAATAGATTGTGCTGGAAAACAATCTTGAATTTTAGAAAGGCTGGTAGTTAAAAATTGGCGTGATATGTGAGTTTAATAGCATATGAAGTTTTATAATTTCTATGTCCTTCGCAGAAATCATAATAAGATGGACAGTGTTGTCATTATCAGATTGTGCATTCATTCTTCCATAAATTACGACGCGATGCATCAATTCTGGTAATTTATATGAAAGCTGCCTTCTTTGATACCAGCCTGACCGGATCTCAGAGCAGCAAACCCAAAGGTTGGTTCCGGGACTTCAGAAGCAGGTCACTCAAGGGAATATTCAAGGCATTGCTCCTCTAAATGGGTTGGGTTCTTCGTTTTCTAATCGGGCAACTCCAACTCAGATGTATCCAGGTCATTCCCAGCAGCAACATCAATTGTCATCTCAACAACCTCATCTGCCTAATAGTCCTCATTATAGCGCTAATATTCAGTCGCGGAATCAAGCAACTGATTTGCCACAGGAAACATATGCAATCCATATTGCCAAGGAAAGGCAGCTTCAGCAGCGGCATCTCCAACAGCCTCAGCAGCAGCTTGCTGGATCTAATAATCCTGTCACATCACATGTGCAACCACAACCTCAGTCTCCCGTACCGTCTTTGCAGAATAGTTCCCTACAACAATCACAGCCAATGCCTGTGTCACCACAAACACCCTCTTCACCAATGTCGCCAATATTTTCTCCTCAACATCCTCAGAATTATCTGCTCCAACCTCATGCTCTTGGCCTAAATCGTCAAGATAATAGTATTAGTGGCTCGATTAATCAGACTGGAAGGCCACGTCAATGTCAACATCAGCTGCAGCAACAGAAGCAGGCTACAAAGGGAATTGGGAGAGGAAATAACTTGGTGAATCAGAACCTGTCTTCTGACCCTTCTCATCTGAATGGTCTCTCTATGGCTCCAGGAAGCCGGGGGGTGGAGAAAGGTGATCAGGTAATGCAGTTCTTGGAAGGTCAAGGTTTTAGGAATCCTGGGTCTACAGTAAATTACCCTGTCCGACCACCTAAATCCCAGGTTCCTTCCAATCCCAATCCTCCCCAAATGCAGCAGATTCTGCTTTCTGGTTCCACATCTCCTGTGTCAAGGCAAATACAGCAGATTCCTTCCAAGTCTGATAGTTGCTCTGCTGAGCATGTGTCATCCATTCAAAACATGGGCATTACATCTCCACTGACAGCTTCCGACCATCTACATGCACTGCACATACATCAACAACCCCCACAAAAGCATGTTAATCCCATTCAACTGCCATATGCTGTCTTTCAACAAAGCCATCCAATGACATCCAAGCCATCTATTGAGTCTCAAACCAACCAAGCTCAACTTGACCAGAGACCTGTGAATAATAATACTTCTCGGGAAAATACTGCTGCAAAGGTGCCTCAAGCCTCTGTTGACCCAGCCAATGCAGCACCTTGTAAAAAGTCTCAACCATTATATGGTTCTCGTTTGTCAGCTCCACTTCCTTGTGTGGGTTTTGTTGGAAGGCCACTGGCCCGAAATGAGTCGATACCATCTGTAGGCCAGAGTACGGAGCGATGCCGAGAACCAGGTAGCTTGTCTTCTCATGGTCGTAGCATCGATTGCTTAGGGACACAGCGGGGGCAGAAGCAGCCTCAACCAATGATGCCACCCCTCATGCCTCGGTCGTCACCCAAGCAACAGTATCAGCTGCAGGAACAGTTTCTAAAGTCTGAAGAGCAACAAGAAGCACTTCAAAAAGCAGTGCCAAAGTTGCCTCCTCTGCAACAAAGGCAGCATTTGCAAGCAGGGCAAGGAAATTGATTTGCAATGCAAGAGATTTTTTTTTCCTTTTCCAGAAAGCATGATGCTAGATCTTGAATTCTAATGGTCAATTCATTAGACAAAACAAGGTATTGCTCGCCGTAGTGACAAATGAGCATGTCCTTGTGACAACTCTGTAAAAGGTTAGTTTTATTGCAAATTGACATTAGGTGATATTGGATCTTCATTGACATTTCCTTCCTTGTCTCATTCTACTTATCTATCATCACAGGGATTGATGCTGATTTTGTGAGCATCCATGCAAATGGAGCTGGCTACTACAAAAATAGACTGCGGAAGTAAGAACAGCTAGGAGTTATGACCTTTTACTTCAAGCCTATGAAAGGTTAAATGAAGGATTGTAGCAGATTTTTTGTGTATTGTCTTTTGGAATCATGTATAGTAACACTTCTCAGGTCTTAATCGAGAGGAGGAGACAAATGTAGAGTTTTTTGTACAGAGGTCTCATCTCTCCTTTCCTTCTCCTCTAGGTTTTTTTTGGTTCTCTTGGCTAAGTAGACTGGTGCATGTGTAATTACCCTTTTCGATCAAGTGGGTAGCAATTACTGTCACAGGCAAAGGCTTAGAACATTCTGTGAATATAACGGTTCCTGGTGTATAGACTGATCATGTCAATGCAGTTATTTGGCCTCACCATGTTCGTTAGTGGACTTATTGCCTTCTCTCATTTTGTTGTCTGTACTGCATGGAATATGATTGTCACAGGTAGCTTCTGTAGCTTGTATTCTCTGGTGTGGAGAATTCATATGAGAACCAGGGACATCATCATGACCTCTGGTCAATATTACTGTTTTTAACTAAGTTGCCATATTGATGCCTTGTAGTTTAACGAGTAACAAAAGTTTGAAAGAACATTTTCGCTCAGAAGCTTTAACATGCTGAGCCACTCTGTAGACGGATTGTCGGTCCTCTGTTGAGACTCAGCTTCGAAGTTGAAGAGTTGCTTTTTCTAGTGAATAAAATGGCATGAGCATTCTTGAGTAAGCGAGATCTGTAGGCATGAGCTCTGACCATGTTTGAACAGAGGTTTGTGGTTCCAGGAGTCCTAGTGTGGTCAAATGAGAGGCTTTCTGGATTGCACTTCTCCCGACACATGGGTAAGTGTTAACATTTCCCTGAGTAGATAATGAGTACTGGTAATATAACTTATGTGCATGGAAACTGATGATGCGTCAGGAGAATGATGCAGATGAAGCTGGTTATTTAAGTAGGGCGTTAAGGATGGATGCAGATGCTATTATAGTTTGCTGCGTGTTCTGGTAAGTAGAATGCACGATTATGAGCGTTATCACTTGTTCTTTTTACGCTTGGAATCACTTTATTGCAATTTTATTAGTTCTTCGTAAGAGAGGCAGGTGCATCATGAATATTTTCTTTTTCTGCTCCATTCCCGCATTATTACTCTCTTTTCACCCTTGTAGGCGACCGCACTTCTTGTGCAATTGCCATTTAAGGTACGTTAACATAGTTGTCATTTGCCGTGTTCATCAGCGGGTTATTGCTGCTTCTAGTAGATTTGAAACTGATTTGCATGAAGCGCAAGAGCTAAAGTTTATCGTCTACTTCAGTTATGGTGGAGATCATCTATCTCTTGAAGACCACCTTTGGAATCTTGGAAAAGCAGGGGCCTGATATCACGATCGCGTGCGAACAATTTAACTAACGTTTTGTCACGTCGTCGCATCTTTGTAGGATATGTATCATGGCTTAAAATGAAACAAAACGATGCTCTCTCTCTCTCTCTCTCTCTCTCTCTCTCTCTCTCTCTCTCATGCACTCAAATCCAGAGGGTATAAGAACCCTACCCCTTTAGATACACCGTCGCCTCCCGACCTCAGGCGTGGCTAGCCGGGGCCATATTGGCATGTCGGCAGCCAGATTTGGCCTCGCCCGTGGCCTGAACCCTCGCCGGTGAGTTCACATATGTGCGGACATTTTTTTTTTTTTTTTTTGAATTATGAAAGTTGAGCGAGGGCAAAGTTGAAGAAAAAACTATATTTGTATTTCGGAAATAATCAAAGCTCAAAGCACCTCCGATGGCCTTGAGCCTTAGACTAAGGGTCTTTAGAGGCCTTTTGTATTTTTTTAAGGGTTTTTTTTAAAGGGTTAATATCACAGAAAATCTTAAATTAATACACGTGTAACAAATTTATCATAAATTATTTTTTAACCATAAAAAATCCAAAATTGATGTACTTGTGACAATTTTAACTAAAATTAGTACATAAATAACAAATTTATCCTTTGTTACTTTTATTAAATATAACTATTAAAGTGCTAAGATTATGACATGTGGAAATTGACGGATGTATCACCTTGAGATTTTCACCTTCTGTTTATCACATGTGTATTAATTTGAAATTTTTCATGACATCAACACAATTTAACGGAAGGTAAATTTGTCATAAGTACATTAGTTTGGGATTTTTTGTGATTAAAAAATTAATTTATGGTAAATCTGTCATATGTGTACAAGTTTAGTATTTTTTGTGGTAAAAAAAGTTTGGGGTAAATTTGTACAAATGTACCAATTTAAAGTTTTTCGTGGTCAAAAAAATAATTTGTGGTAAATTTATCACGGGTGCACCAGTTTGAGCCCATTTTTTCAAAGGGGCTTTTAGAGACCTTTTTTGAATGCAATTACATTTTTTTCAAAGGTCACTAATCGTACATTTGAATTTTGTCAAGGGACCTTTTTTTTTTTTTTTTTTTTTTAATTTTATACGGTGAATAACCCAGGGGGACTTTGGAGTTGGAGGTGAGCTTGGCAAAAACAAAACGAAACGCACCCTAAATTCAGTGAAGAAGTCATTTAATATTTGTTTTAATTTTGTTCATACGAAAAATTGACAATGTGGCCAAAGTTATTTTTCATCGTAATGATCAACTAATTACTTTGGAAGAATTGCTGGTAATAACCATAGCAAAATTACTCGGAACATAGTAGCTATCGTATCGACCGCTTCATCTATGCAGTCCTACATTTTTTTTATAAAGAAAAAATTAATCCAGTAATAAACCGCTATATATATATATTTATTTTATTTAAGGATGACAGACAGACAGACAGAGAGACAACCATCACAAACGGCATGAACATCTTCAGCTAACCTCAAATATCAACGATCGAATCGAATCGAATCTAACACTAAAAAGAAATAAATGTCAAAATAAAATGAAAAAGAAGAAGAAGAAGAAGAAGTCAAGAATGGAAGCAAAAGGCCTTGGCAATGGCGTCGAGGATCTTGGTCTGCGACTGGGCGATGAGGTCCATCCTCTTCCTCTCCAGCTCCATCCTCCACCTCTCGCTCTCCCTCATCATCTCCATCTTCACGTTCTCCATCCCCACGTACCTCTCCGCGAACCCCCTTATCTCTCCCGCTATTTCCCACACCGCCCTCCTCTTCCTCCCCCTCCTCCTCTCTCCTCCCTCCTCCTCCTCCGCTTCCCTCCTCCTCTTCTCCCCTTCCCTCGCCGCCGCGGCGCTCGGGAACCGTTTCACCATCGCCGGCCTCCTCAGTATGTGGTTTATGCTCCTCGACTTGCTGTAATTGCCACCGTAGTCCTCGTCCTCCTTGTCGTCTTCCGCTTCCTCTTCCTCTTCCTCCTCCTCGTCTCTTCCGACCACGACGACGGCCCTCCTGGTGGCGCCGTACGGCACCGCCGCGATCGGCCGCGCGGAGATCGGCACGGGGCCGCGCTCCAGGCGCTCCATCAGCTCGTAGTACGGCCAGCCGGACGCGGGCCCGGCGCGCTGCTTCTCGGCGCGGTAGCGCTTGCGGAGCTTCTCCATCTTGTGGCGGCACTGGGTGGCGGTCTTGGAGGGCTCGGCGTAGGAGTAGCCGCAGCGGGCGGCGACGGTGACGGCGACCTCCTCCCACTGGCTGGACTTGAGGGGGCCGCGCTTGAGGGCGTACCACTTCTCCTCGTAGGCACGAATTAGGTTGACGGTCTCCTCGTGGGTCCAGGGAACGGGGTGGGGCTTCTTGGCGGCGGCGGCGGCGGCGGTGGGGAGAGGGTTGGTGTTAGGTGGGGAAGGGGAGGGGGAGAGGGAGGATGAAGAGTGGTTGGCCATTGTTGCGTAAGTGTTTTAGGGTTTTGAGATCGAGACGGAGAGAGAGAGAGAGAGAGAGAGAGAGAGGGAGATAGGGGGGGTGGGTGGTTGGTTTAAATAGGGAGGTGGAGGTGGAGGTGGTGGCGAGGCGGCGGTGGCGGTGGTTGAGTTTTTGGGGCGATTAGGTGGGCGGAGGGGCGGGTGATGGGAAATGGCCGGAGTGCGCCCAGTTTAACTCTGGTTTAGGGAGTGGTGGGGGCAGGGTGGGTTTTGTAATTTTTGGATTGGGTCAGGGTCATTGTAGACCAATCGATTTTGCCACTTTGCAGCTTGGAAGGTTCCTAATCTCTTTGGACTTTGACCTGGAAATTAGAATTCTCCCTGTCCGTGGGAAGGAGAAGGTTCAAAGCTCAAATCGGAACAAGGGGCAAGTCAAACTGGAACAAGGGGCAAGTCTCGTCGGCCGGTGATGGCTCGTATCTATCGGTGCACGAAAGCGCGCGCAAACTAGCGCGTATTCGACCCCGAAATTGATACTCCGATGAGAGTACGATACGATTCCAAGAATCCAGCCGAGAAAGTATTTTATGTCACCAGCCTCGTAACGTACCGATTGATCATAGAGTTACTAGGATCTGAACTTGAAAAAAAAAATGGGTCTTCTTTAGTGTGATGAATACTCAAGATGTACCATGAATGCCGCCGCCCCTATTGGCAGTCCTGGGACCTTAAAACCAACTCACATCAGACCTTCGACATTTTATGAATGATCCGATAATGGCACCTCTACATAGACCCTGCAGGGGGTAAAAATGAGAGCAGAAACATTCACATTTCAAGACGTGAGGAGGACTGCAACACGGCGTGTCGCTTAGCGAGAGCTAAAAATTAGCCCCTCCGGTTGCCGGAGAAACAGGGAAGAGAAAACAAACTTAGTATTAAAGAGCGCAGCCACGGGCCTAATACTAGCTCGACTTGCCTGAGAAACTGTATATACACTGCCGATGGAGCCTGGAGGGGGGTAACAGACACACCTGAAAGCTCCCCCGCCAAAGGCTATACACATCACCATGGGACATTACAAGCTACCATACAGAGAGTTTCCACGCCACCAAATTATCCAAAACACGAACCCAATGCAGAAGCCCACGGCTTTTTTTACCCTTTCCGGCGATTTCCTTCTGCTACGTGCTTTCTTGCGTTTCCTAATTCGCGCTCGGCGGCTGCTTCTCTTCGACTTTTACCTTCACGACAGGGAAGGACAACAGGGTCAGAAATGCCAAGTGAGTTTGGGAAAAGAAACTAGCAAGAGGATTAATATGCTACCGCGTAGAAACTCTCTCTATGGAATGGAAAGTACCCTGTCCAATGCAAATTTACATGAAGCTGAATAGATGAACAAAATGAAAGAAAAAGAGATCATATTGACATACATCACACTGCAGTACCTGATCAACATTCATCATGCCGAGGAGTGAATTGTGCTCCACAAAACTCAAATGACATTGGTCGAACATTAAGTGGCAATACCTTAGACAATATATTGGGTAAGGAAGCGTGCCGCATGGGCACCTTTAGCCGTTGAATTTCCTGAAGCTGATGTTGTATATCGTCTAACAATTCCAACTGGTTTGTCTCTCCTTCCCTGTTTATACCAGATATTCTCAACTTCTCATTCCCCTCTTGAACAATTCGTAATATCTCTCTGAGCCATTCGACCTCAATGTCAAGCTTTAATCTTTCATGATGAACCGCCGACAAGGAACCCCTTTCAGAATCATCTATTGTTGTTCTACTCCGTGAGTTAACCAACAATTCTAATACGTTGTCGATATTGGTATCGTTGACATGACCTTTCTGCCCCATTTCTTCCTCATTCGTGTCATTCTTCGGTTGTTCTGTGTTATCATCAACCACATGAACATCATGAACTATCTGTTGCGTGTCCTGCACAGTTTCTCGAAGGTTGCCACATTCTCTCTCCCCATTTTCCCCATATTCCTCCACCCCATCTCCATCACAAGAGAAACATCTCTTCATGCTTGTGCAGTACTGGGCTGGCTGCACTACATAATCATCAATAACTCCACCGTTGTTGATCTCTGGTGCCACAGACTGTACATACTCACCCGGGTGAAGCACAGGATGGCTTTTCCCGTAGCTATCCTTGATGTCTTGCATATGATCATCCCTGATTTGATCTCCGGAAGAAATTTGTCTATATGCTTCAACTTCATTCTCCAGGAAAAAATTCTCCCTCTCCCTCCTAATTAGAATCTCTTTGAGAATACTCATTTCTTCTTCGTCATAGGCAAACTTCTCTCCCACCATCCTCTCATTCTGCCTAACTTCCATTTCTATCGATGCCTTCTCTTCTTGCAGGCGAAATATCATGGCCATAGCTTCATCAGCGGCAGTGGCAGAAGCAGCTCTCTCTTTCTCCAATTCCAGGTAAAGTGCAGCATGAGTGGCTTTCTCTTCAGCAAGTGCTTGTTCTAGCATTCTGATTCTACTCGACTCGGTTCTATAAATCCCTACCTTGTCTGGAGCATCAGCGATGTAACTGTCAAAAGAAGATGAATCAAAATTCTCACCATTGCTCCCATTGAAAGGTCCACTCAGCTCATAGCTTTGGCACGTTCTTTCACCCTCAGCAATGTCGATGGGTTTTCTTTCATCTATAGTTGGCAGTACCACAAAATTAGCACGCCAAATAGTGCAGCATTTGCATAAAGCTCCAAAAAAGATATATTCGTTTTTCAAATTTCTACTAAAAATCTCATAGCAGGTTTGCAATGACTCAACCAAAATCTAGAAACATTTTTTTTCTTTCCTGGGTTTGATCTACCTACCATACATAGCATCATTATCCATATCATCGACAATTGATTCATAAATAATGGGAAAAACTTAGTAGCCCAGATAAAATACATTACTTATCAGGATTTCTACATATGATGCAAAAGCTGAGAAAACTACGGACGAAAGTACACACACAAAATAAATCGCAAAATATGCTCACCCAGGACTCGACCATTAATCCCGCTAACAAGGCCCAAACTTTCTGCGATTTCGCTTCTCATTTGTCCATTATCAGGACGGTAGGGGCAGACATTACCAGCTGCTGACTTCAAATCGTTAGGCCTGAATTTCCTGTGTGCAAGGACAGCTCTGCTTCTTCTTCTCCGAATTCCAAGTCCAGACCTTTGCTTCTGATTCACCACTACAACCTTTCCTTTAACATCATGAACAGTCTCCCCGTCATTCGAATTCTGTGATGCCGCCCCCGAGAAAGAACTAAAGAGCTTTTCGCAACTCAAATCGGTAACACCATTCTCGACTTTCTCGTCTCCGAGTAACTTCAAGTCTGAATTGCGTGACTCGCCCTCAGAAACAACATCGCAAAAAGGGAATTTACTCCTCACCAAGCTCTGAACGGAGTAGATCTTCCTTGCGGGTATTTCAACAAGCAGCTTGTGCAAGCAGAGGCTACTACTTCGAAACCCTAACACGCCCTTACACGGACAAGGAAGACGGATCCCGAAAGCGCTGCAGAATCTTGAAGCAGGAAACACAAAAGCCGATACACACAGCAGGAAATAAGCAAGAGCGAGATCAAGAAACGCCCCGACAAGACCAACCAAAGTCCAAGAACGGACCCCGCGAGAAACCATCTTCCGCGCAAGATTCAGAGAACCCAGAACTTCGCTCAAGAAAAAGAACTTTTTACGAGAAAAAGAAAAATCAGCAGAAACCATCACCCATCAAGAATCTCGTGTGGAAATTAAGAAAAAGAGTAAAAAGAGGAGTTCAAAAAATAAAAATGAAGGATGTAAGACCTGAGGTCGGCCGTCGTCAGCAATCATTCTTCGCAAATAAGGAAATCGTTAGCTGATCTGTAGGAAGCGGACGTGGGGCCCTGCCGAACACAAAAGGGGAAGGAGCCGTGAGCAATTGTCAGATTGAGGGGTTGTCTGCTTTTGTCTTTGCATGGCCCCCCATTTCTATCCTTCTTCTCACTGCAACTGGTTATGTCAAAATACAAAAAACAAGAAGACGAGTCAAAACGCAAGAGAGAGAGAGAGAGAGAGATGTTCCATTGGCTTTGACTATGAGTATGAGGGAGTCGCAAGCAAGCAAGCACCGCCTTTAATCTTTTGCCTCGCCGCAGTCGTCGACAGAATCAATGGCAGCACAAGGTCGGCGGTGGAATCCCAGTAACTGACACAAATAAATCGAATCTCTTGCGACGTGCCATACTTGTCTGAAATATTAAAACCACTGAGCTTTGCTTTTCCTCCTCCTCATCATCTCGAAGTTGGTTATTTCCCTCGCCGCCCCCGCAGCAAACTACGAATTTAAAATCGGATATTTGATGTCATGTCATATATATTATTGGGTGAAAATTGGACATCACTTTAAATGACAGATATTGTGCCCATGAAATAATAATTCTTTGCTATCTCCAAAGCTGCAACTCCTTTTGTCCATAGGTTTACGAGAGCAATAATTTTTTTTTTCCTTGTTTCCAAAACTCGTGTCAAAATTAATATATAAATAAAAAAAAGTCGAAATAACGACTGTTATTCTCAAAACAACTAATTAATAAGTTCTGCCAATGCAATCACAAGTTCATAATCCTCAAAACCTTTCACTACCCAAAAACTCCCAAACCGTCTAAAAATTTAACTCCCACGACCTAATGCAGCAACAATCAACATCGTCCCAAATCCACTGTTTCTTAAAACAACGAATTAATAAGTTCTGCCAATGCAATCGGACCGGACCTGTTAACGAGCGAAATCCGAGGCTACGAATGGCAATGCTCTGGAAATTGAAGACACGAGCTGGAACGACGAAATTTTGCGGATTGAAGCTTGAACTTGCCAAAGACGGAGCTTTGAATTTGTCAGATTAGAGCGGAGCAAAAGAACTCCCGACTGTTTTCGTCAACGAAACGAAGCGACCGCGTGAGATGATGAGAGACGGTCTTGGACTGTTAAACAAAGCGTCGTGAATGGGTGGCGCCGTGAAAGAAATGAAGGAGTCGGGTTTTATATTTTGAATAAGAGAAATTCTACCCGGGGTCTATATCCTACCCCCTTGATTGGGCTCTATCCCTTATTCTAGACGGTTACCAAACATAGGACATCTTGATTTTTATCCGAACGGCCAAACGCAGCTGAAAAGTTAAGGGTCCCCCATTCCTTTCTTTCTTTGCCTTCTCCCGTATGAATACAATCCAAAGTCTATAGCCATCTGGGTTGTTGCCCCGTTCGGACAAGTCGCGATCGACTCGCCGTGCATAACGGACTAATCTAAGCTCTGGCAAAGGTGTGGTCCAATTGCATATCCAAGTCATCGACATTAACATCAACGGATGAATGCCGTTGTGATAATTTCATCCCTTGCAGAGGTTTTCGGGACAAGTTACGCTTCAGCGTAAAAACCGTCGATATGTCCGAGTGGTTAAGGGCGCGCATGAAATCTTGCCAACTTCTCAATTTCCCTGCCAGAAATCGATCTGGCAGGGAAATTCGTTTGATAAAAATACTGTCGAAGTAGAAATTCGTTTGGTAAAAAAATTGACTTATGGCAAGATTTTTGAGTGATTTTGAGAAGTAAAAAATTTTCACTTCTCCCTTTGAGAAGTCATTCTCGCGGGACCAGCCGGCCGTCGCCGACATCCGCCGGCCGGCCGATCCCCGGACGCCACCTGCCGACGGTCGAAACATTTTTTTCATAATATTTCGAACATCGACTTTTTTAATTGTTATCATACGCATTTCTCTATCAGAAATCAACTTCTGAAGCAGAAGTTGAAAATTCAACTTCTACTTCAAAGCAAAAGCTGAAAAAATGACTTCCTTGCCAGAAGTCATTCTTGACTCCGGCAAGATTTCATGCGCACCCTAAGGAGACGCGAAGGGATCGTCTGCCCTGCCCTTAGAAGGGCAAACCCTGCTCTTTAAATTCGGACCATCCGTGTTATGCATGAATGGCCTAAATTATTACTAAAAAAATAAAAAAAACAAAACAAAAAATCAAAAAAGTTGCCCCCTAAAAATAGGAGATCTAGGCCGTCCGTTTAAAAACGGATGGCTCAGATCGCAAGGACAGGTGCCTGCCCGTCTAAGAGAAGGGCAGACGGCCCGGATCAACAGACTTGAAATCTGTTGGGCTTCGCCCGCGCAGGTTCGAACTCTGCTGTCGACGTTCTCTATGCTTTTCCTAGTAAGTGTTTTTGAAATAATAGTCAAAGAGGGAGAAAAAACTGTGCCTGGGGTTGGTGAAGGATAGCGCCTTCCCATCCTCGTCAACCTCCGACCTTCCCCATCAAGTCTTGAGCTCATCTCTCTCTCTCTCTTCTTCGATTCAGTTCAAAACCCACGCTCATTGCTCGCTCCTTACCACGGAACCACCTTGCGAATTCGCAAAATCCGGTGTTGATCTCTCTCTCTCTCTCTCTCTCTCTCTCTCTCTCTCTCTCTCTGCTTCCGCGCAGTTTTGGCGAGATTCGGGCATGGGCTTAGGGAGCAAGGTCTTCTTCACCTTGGCCGAGGTGTCGGAGCACAACAGCCCCAAGGACTGCTGGCTTGTCATCGAGGGCAAGGTACGGTACCCGGGGTCGCTACTCGAGCGCCACTTCTTTTTCTCCCGTTCGCTCCTCTTAAAATGTCGCGATTTTCGCTTGATACGGACGACGACCCCCTCACTGGTTTTGTGTTTGATCGGCCTGCGTGCGAGTTTGATTTATGTTGGGGGGGGGGGGGGGGGGGGGGGGTCAATCTTTTAGGGGAAGTATTCTCAAAGCTATTTGATTCTATGTACAGTAGTTTAACATGGTTTCGGGGAGGGGCATAGAAGTTTGAGTGTGCTTCAATGGCGCATCAAATGAAACTTCTTTTCACAGATTTAAACTGTCGGAGCAGGTGTACGACGTGACTAATTTTTTGGAGGACCATCCGGGCGGTGATGAAGTGTTGGTGTCCGCCACAGGTATTTGTTATGTGTAAGAAGGCTTCGAATGAAGAATCTTGCTCGACTCGAGTCATTAGCTACCCTGCCATTTACTGGTTGTTATGTGTGGGTGACTGTAGGGAAGGATGCCACTGATGATTTCCAGGATGTTGGACATAGTAGCACCGCTAGTGCAATGATGGATGAGTTCTGCGTCGGTGAGATCGATACCTCGACTGTTCCCACAGAGACCAAGTACACTCTTCCTAAGCAGCCTCACTACAACCAGGACAAAACCGGCGAGTTCATCATAAAGCTTCTTCAGTTTCTAGTCCCTCTCCTAATCTTGGGTTTGGCTGTCGGCGCCAGTTTCTATACGAATTCAACCTAACGTTCCAGAGCTGTTGAAGGAAGTTGTACTTTAAGAATAAGTTATATTTATCAGCATTCCTTCCTCAAATTTTCCCCTTCTTTGATGGTCATGGTTGTGATTTAATGTCCTCGATTCCCTCTCTGCAAATCCTTTCTGAAGGATCAGAGATGAGCATTGTACTGGAATGAAGAACTATATTTTCCTCATCTTTGGCTGCTTCATCAAGTTTCGTCTTACCATAAGCTCCGTGTGTATGCAACTCCGTAATGGGCCCTGTTGCTTCGATGTGGTCCTCTAAACCCTTTTCCAGATATTTGGTCTTTCTAGTGTTACTAATTCTGCCTAGGCTCAATTCCATGGATAGCATCGGGCGTCTTGTAATCGTTTTCTAGGCTCGACGCGAACGGTGGATCTTTGCGGAGTGCAATGAGACCGGTGTCGGGAGTCATTTGGGATCGTCTCTGGTTCACTATATTGCAGTTCTGAATCTGATCCATCCTTTTGCATGATTCGGGGATCTTTTTGGTTATGTCTGGCACAATGTCTCTTCTGCCCATTAAAGGCAATGCGAGTTACAGCTTTAGGAAGCCACAGGTTAATCCGGTGCCGGATGGAAGGCGGAACTTGGGCAGGCTCGATGTTGATCCGCGTTAATTTTTCCGTCTTGGGAGATTTACGATCGCAAAGTTTTCGTGTTCTTCGAATCTGTGGGACTCGACATAGGACCCGAAAGGGATTCTTGTGGAGCACACATTTTTCTCATGCCATGTTAAGGAGGAGTTACCTTCCATTGTTCGACATTTTTTTATGGCAAGAAAGTTTGTCAGCGAGTTAGAAGTGTCTGATCTTCCACTCCTCCTCACTGCAACTTATATTTCACTCTTTTTTGCTCGGCCTAAAGTGCTAAAACTACAGCTAAAGATTTTCAATTTACCTGCAAATTCATTGGAAAACATCTTAAATTGATTATGTATCTTTTGCTTTCAATTGCAAGGTTCGCTTGTCCCATCAAAGGCAGGCCGTCCACACCAGGACCAGAGGATTCGCGAGGAATTACTTTCTTATGTTCCAGTTCAAAGTAGTCGTCCGAGTAAGAACCGAATCTGAGATCTCGCCTTTTTTTTTCCTCTTTCGCTGTGCCAGTCGCATCAGCAGTTGCCGTTCTTTCCGAATTACGCGTGGACTTAGAGAGGGGAATTTTTAATCTCTCCGATTTTCTTGCCAAACTCATGGTTGTAATAGCTATGAACTGAAGATACCAGACAAAACTAGCGGAGCCAAGCTGCCAAATGCGGGAAATTGTGGTAGATCGTGTTGTTGTCGTTTCAGAATAGATGGAAAGGATTTCGTCCCTATGAATTTCCCCTCAAGCAGTCGCTACGAGAACGAATTTGCACAGCTGAACACTT
Source organism: Rhodomyrtus psidioides (assembly GCA_021437785.1). Lineage (NCBI taxonomy): Eukaryota > Viridiplantae > Streptophyta > Magnoliopsida > Myrtales > Myrtaceae > Rhodomyrtus > Rhodomyrtus psidioides. Next base: position 566,473 of record JAILYB010000015.1, on the reverse strand, counting down.
ACATGCAAGAAAAAGAAAACGTGCTAACTTTGGCAAATTATCAAAGACTAAATGCATTTAAGCAGGATCATGTCTGTTTTAACATCTTGGAAAGGTTCTTCTACAATATTTTAAGGAGGCGCCAAAAAGAGATGGGCATAATCTCGTTGACTAAACCACAAGAGAAGTCAATGTGAAGCACGTTGTCTGAAACGAGATCTGTCTTCGGTGATTGTGTTCTAGGCTCTGCTATTACAGCTCATTCCTTGTTCAGAAACTTGCCCTGAGTTTCCACCCTTTCGGATAATTTAGAGTTTTGGTTAGTTTTTTTTTTTTTTGGCCTTTGATGAACTTTCTGGGCAAAACTCTCCATTTGACTTGTCATTGATGTTGTTCAATCCAAGGAAAACAAGAAAAATTCCTCCCTTTCTTTTGGTTGTCAAAGAATTTATACATTGAACTAATAAGTGATAATTGAATGAGATTAATTTTTAAAAGGGTTAATATCACAAAAAATCACCCAAACTAGCACATTTGTGACAAATTTATTTCAAATTAATTTTTCGACCACCAAAAACTCCAAAATGATACACCCGTGATAATTTTGGAGTAAATTTGTCATAAATGTATCAGTTTGAGATTTTTTGTGGTTAAAAAATTAGTTATAGTAAATTTATCGAAGGGTATCAGTTTGAAATATTTCGTGTTATTAGTCACTTTTAGAAAAATCCGACCGCAAAGCCATGCCTTTTGCAGGGACCAAGAGCAAAAGAGAGAGCCCCAGTTTGGCTCTTTCCCTGAAATTTCCAGGGAGGACAAAACACACAAAATTGGGAACTTCAAGTGATTATCCCTCCATTCTCTCTCATATCCACAAGGCAAGAGCCAAAGCTTTTTGGCAGAAACAAGGCAAAAGACAATGGACGACTGCTGCAATCTGGATGGTCTAGTTTTGATTTGATGAAATATAGGATTACATGTCATACTGGTTGTCTGCTTCTCATGTGTATGCAGTGCAAAGGATAAGAGATAATTCTCCTACGAAAGACGATGAATCGGATTCGCATGCCTATCCAGCCGCCCTGAAAGAGTCGCGATCCTTCTGGGAGGATGCCGCGGATTCGAAATATAAAAAAAAGAAACTAATACAAGAAATGATTAGCTGATAAGAACAAGCAGTCATGTTTCTCAAAGATGCTTCTCTTGAAGTCTCCTCCAGATTTTGTCACATTGTGCAGCAACATGGCTTATAAGTAGCAGAGTTAGGACTCCGCCTCAATCTCCCCTCCTCAACTTCATCTTCATCAAAGCCGCTGAAAGGAACGATCCCATGGGAGCATCGAGGAAGGACAAAGGTGTTCTGAGGTTGGTACACCCGGGCAGATTCGTGGAGACGCTCACAGAGCCAATCACGGCAGCGGAGGTCATGCGGAAGAATCCCAGGCACAGCGTCACTCGGCCCGACGTGTTTTATTTCCCTTGGGTCGTGATCAAGCCCGAGTCCGTCCTGATTCCAGGAGAGATGTTCTTCATCGTTCCTAACCGGACGATCCATCAGCTATTGAAAGGCAAAAGCAGCCGTTACTGTAGGCCTTGTTCGCAACAAAGGGACCGTCCCCATGACCAGGACCAACAGCAATTTAAGCTAGCTTCTGCTCTCAAGGAATGTGCTGGGATGACACCTAAGCGCCGAAACCAGGAAAGTCTTCCCAAGAGACTATTTCAGACCCTATATCGTAGAAAGTCGTGTCATGACGAGGAATTGAAAAGGGAATCCCCCAGGAGGTATAGGACAGAGTCTAGGACCCTGGAAACTCCCCAGTATGGAGATGACCAACAAGAATCTGAAAGACTATCTCCCGGAGATTCCACATTGGAAAAGACCTGCTTCAAAGCCATAGATTTCTACTTGGGAAGCAGGAATATGAGCACGGAATTGCTAGAAAGAGATGCTGCAGCTGAATTAAACTGCCCGCGATATGGTACCGCGTTGAAATCGTGTCTTAGGAAACCGGATAGTGCTCGTAAATCACTAAACCTTAAAGTGACATTTGTCTTGCCAAACGGAGACGTGGAAGCAGATGCTTCAGTTTCTTGAGCAGAATCCGCCAGGTCGTTTAGTGGACTAGAACACCAATCTCCCGTCGGCAATTTGTTTGTTCCCTGCTCAACCATGGTCGAGATTCTTCGCATTTCCTCGTGATGGGCGGCAGCTCTCTCTTGAATATACTTTTTCAGTTTTGGTTTGTTTTGTTTTCAGTTCCCTTCTTGTGAATTTGTCCAGCACTAGGAAATATGGTGCCGGATTGTCTTCATGGTCACTGATGCTATTGCATCATTAACACCCTGCCCTCATCGATTTCATATATGTAACTTACTGCAGCATGTATTTTTCTTCACATGAAGGTCAATCTGATTCATTTTATTCACCCTCAAAGTAAATTCATTCAACAGCGATCACATTCAAGAACTCCATCTACTAGGGATTACCAGCAGTTCCACAGTATTCCATATTTTCATCTTCTTACCAATGGTTCTCCATCAAATTCATAGCAGCATATACCGAGGTTCCAAATGAAAGACGAAAATGGTGTCATCTGGCTGCCCGGGCCAAACAGGAACCAAAAGAAGAATAGAGTCTAGCAATTGATTGGTGTGGGGAAATTTAGATTATAGAGCAATCTTTGTTGAGTGCACCAGTGAAATTTGAAACGAAATCTGACAAATGTAGTAAGATAAAGAATTGATAATACCCCGATTGACCATAACTCTAATGGCTTAATCTTTCGAGAAAAGATGGTTTTAACTAGGCTTATGTATAGGCCCGAATTTTGGGCTCCATCTTGGATATTGTGCATCCAATCAATCTAAGAACACACATAGCACTTCCGCATATAAAGTCGAATTCAAACAAAGAAGTGGAGCTGTATTCAATCAAAGCCACTTTCTTCAAAACCTTTACAATGAAAAAAATGTCATTCTTCCAAGCTTGGCACATAGCACTTCTGTTTATACAATGTGCTAAGAAGAAATGGCAAAAAGCAAAAAGAACAGGTCGCAAAAAGCAGACTCGGCATGTAACTCCCAAAACGACGGGCCTGATTTAACTTAGTCTGTGCTTGCACAGGTTCTCTCGATCACCTTGGAGTCTGTTCTGTGAGAGTGCCTCGAGGGAGAGCTCGATCCTCTGGAAGAACTCTGTCCAAAGAGGCTCATCTTGCCTATTTTTTTCGAGAACGAACTCATGAACTTCCGGGAATTGGATTTCGCCATATCCCTCTTCATGCAAACATGTTCCTTTTCCAGATCATTGAGTCTCATCCTCAAACGGGCCAGCTCTAGTTTCAGTTCCCGATTCTCTCGCCTCAGTGAGGCGTAGTTGTCTCGAGGAGACATGGCAGCGCTGAGTGCTCCACTGCTGATCCGCCATGACTGGTGGTGCATTGGCTTGGGGTCTTCGTCGTTGTAGGAGCAGCACAAGGAATTCCTTAGCCTTATTTGCTCAAAGTAGAGGACCTGGACTATGGATTGCAGAGGAAGGCGCTCGTTCTGTGCGGCATGAGCCCCGGCTTCTTGTGAGAGCTTCTGGAAGTCAATCAGCTTACAGAGCTTCTTCCTGTCTGATTCCGGCAAAGATTGATGAGCCTGGAAAAATTGAGTTTTCACAAAGATATCAGGTGCACTGAATTATTATGGAACAATGAACACATCAGACATTACTAGTTTTGTCCAAGCTAGTGTTGCCAAAATATTTTATTGTATCTGTTATCTTTTCTCCATAAAATGACATTGTTCTCTTAGGATCGTGATTCTCATACGGAGGTGACTGAACAGAATTAATTCGTCCATTGAGCAAACATTCATGCTATAAGTACTGAGCTTGTTTAGTAATTAGTTTTGAGCAGTGATCTCAACGCATTCTTTATATAAACTTATGCTTGTGAATGTACTAAAAGATCACGAGGAAAAGGATCAAAACATACTTTGAGGTAGATGTCCACAGCTCTGTATAAACCATCATGGACGGTACGTGCATGTGCAGGTAAAGACTCGGCAATGACCATGAACTTGTTGAGCTTGAGATTCGCGTCAGGAGCAATTTCCGCTAGGTAGTTATCCACTAGTTTTGCGACCTTAAACAGCGCGCTCTGAGAGGGAGAATGAGGACCTTCCGATTCGAACACCGAGGCATCATCCTCCAATTCATCTTCATCGCTTTCATCTTGCTGTGAGAAGTTCACCAAGATCCTATGAACTGTGTCCACATCGAATAAAGTATCGCCGGCATGCCGAAACAACGGGATCAGAAGGTCATCGAGAGTGGCAACATCTAATTGGGACCCGATCCTGCGCTCCAGATCAAGCCTGCAAGCGACACTGCAATCGAGCATCACAGCGCTCCGTAAAAGCCCGAACAGGAAATTTAAAGGCACGGCTTGTTTCTCAACAGGCAAGAGGCTTATAATAGTCTCGACCACGATTTTCTCGTGCTCCATCGTGTTGGATACTAAAAGATCGGCCTTCTGCTGGTTAGATAAATTCCATAAGCTGGATTTTCTCGTCAACTCCTTTTGAGCATAGTTCATAAGCGATGCACCGATGCTTTCAGGACGGACCCCACGACACTTCATTGCCATTATGACACGTTGATACAAATCCACCCGGAGATTGGAGATGTCGTCTATCCACCAATCGCCCTCGCATTTTACTTGCTTGCTCATGTGAAGCCTCCCAGAGCTACTGTATTCTAGCCGCGAAAAGCTCGAAGCTATTTGCTCGGCACATGCCTTTGAGGCTATCGCATCCACGCAACGACTCGCTATTTTGAGCTCGTCAGCTAGAGGAAGCAAGTTTTCACATTGCTGCAACACTTCGACGCTCATCTCAAGGTTCTTGCAGATGATTGTCTCGAGATACTCTTCAGCCCTTGAACCAAGGTTGTCTTTGGAATATTCCTCGTTCATTTCAAGGTAGTCAGAGACACAGCAAAGCTGGGCCACATTCAATGGGGTGATCTCGAAGTTAATTCCGTAGCAGAACTTTGCGGCTAGCTCGAATGAGTCGGCGCCTCCTGGTAGGTTTAGAAGCTCTATTCTCGAGATGTCCGAGTCTCTGTGCTCGGCAACTAACTTTCTGATTTTTCCACAACGGGAAACGAGAGGGAACTGAATAGAAACGTAATTAGTTAGGTGTCGTTGAGATCATAATAGATGAAATTGCGGAAGCTCGAGCAACAAAAGCACAACAGCATAAGGAATGTCATTGATGACAAAAAGAGTATTAAGTTTCAGAAAGAACAGCAAAATCTGACCTTGTGCAGGGCAAATGTTCCCCCTCCAACGTCCAGCGTGATATCGCTGGGAACATCTCGGAAAATCCTACAGAATAAACATTCGAACACTGAGAAAACTGAAAAGTTATGGCACGAAATTGAAACCTAAGGTGACTGGTTCTAGACCATTGAGCAAATCATTCAAACAATACCCATCCGTGTCTTCCTGTTGTCATTGGCAGATATGAGAGCGGTTCTTATTGTGATGGTACTAGGATAATGCTTTTGTACTGGACACTACCAATTGCAGTTCCATTCAGGGGATCACAATCGAGGCACAAAATGAAGCTAAGTAGCAAAAGAAAAACATTCCTTGGACAAAGAACTGTATCTCCGGACGGTAACAAGGTGAATTCATTCAAAATCACACAGGGTCAATAGATTTTCGGAATCTTATTGTAAAGTAAGAATTCCTTGAGAACAAGAAAAAGGCCCAGCAACCTCTCTGCTACTGCATCATCAAGCCCTGACATGGAGGAAACTCGTAGAACTGAACCCACTTAATTTAGACCACACACACACACACACACACACACACACACACACTGACCATGAGCACAAGCATGACAGGAAGAGCGTTCAATGCATGTTCTCATAGCACAGCTAAAACATGAACAACGATTTACAAGGCTTCTATTCAACAATTATAACTACACCAAATTAACAAAAGCTTCCAGCACAAGGAGGAGGAAGAAACGAACCAAAAAAAAACAACAACAACGCCAAGAGGAGGAGAAAAGTGAAGGGTACCATTCACTGTATCTTTGCCTTGAAGCCTTGGCCAGTGACATCTGATTCTGCTGCTGTTGCTTGTCACCGCGGTCCATGGACGCAGAGGAAACTCAAAGTAGGAAAGAAAGAAGCTAGAAAATTCAGAGAAGGAGGGAAAATGATAGAAAAAAGAAAAGAAAGTTGGTGGGTTTGAGTCGAGAGAGAGAGTGAGAGTGAAGGAGCAGAGGAAAGAGACAGAGCATCCAGTTGGAGATGTTTGCGTGATGGCGAGCTTCTCCTTTGGTCATTCTCGTCAAGCAGGTGGTGTGCAAACACTCTCTCAAACTGTTGCGGATTGGCAATCTTCCGAAATCAAATCGGGCCTCCCCTTTTTCCCCTGGTGGGTCATCATGGTCATCCCAAATTCCCATCTTGGAAACGACCACAAATTTTGTCCACAGCGTGGATTATTTTCTAACACTGAAGATCGCCTTGATTTTTGCATGTATTCCTAGGTTTGAAGCCTGTAAAGAGAGAGGCCGGAAGACAGAGAGAGAGAGAGAGACACACACATAAACATAGGCGGTGCTTGTAACTTTGTCTTTTTTTATCGAGGGAAAGTCAAAATCAAGAGGGAGATAAAGAACGCGGGAAAAAGGGGACAAAAGTGGTTATTATGGTTTGACAACTTTGTCATCTTTTACTTTTTGTCCCCCTCAGAAGAAAAAGGAAACAAAAAAAGTCAAAATTGGTAAAATATTTTATTGATTTTGTATATAGCCGTTTCCTTATTTTTGTATATCCTCGAGGTCGTTTCCTTATGTTTGTACAATGTATATTCTCTGAATAGACATGCGACCCTACTGGTAAAGAGATTTGGAGAGTTGATGGGAGCCAATATCACAGGCGAGGGTTAATGTTCTGCATATTAAGTCGACCTCAAAGACTTAAAAAGCATTAAGAGAATTGCTCGACTTAGCCTATAACATTTCACCAGATGAATCCAAATCGAGAACGAAAGGCGTTTGTCCAATAGATTAAACTCCTCTCTCCAGCTCTACTTCAATTTATGAAGGATTGATTGGACATCATCGTGCATACATAATTAGGCCAAATTCCTACTTATATGATTATTTACAATTGCATTTTTCGCAAAATAAATCCCAGTTAAGCTTCTTCTTCTTCTTCTTCTTCATCATCGTTTTTTGTCTGTTTTTGGGTTTTTTTTTTTTTTGGGGCCAAATCATAATGATCTTTTCAATTATCCTTTTTCACTAAACAGTAGTTTTCCGCTCAATGCTCCGAAAAGGCACTGACATTTCTATCTAATCCTTTTATGTCAGAGAAATGCATGAAGTTTTTGCCTCGTATTCTGCAACCCCTCGGTAAAAAAAAAAAACATACAAAAGGTTTTTTTTTTTTTTAACTTTTGCATTACCTTTTTTTTTTAATCTTTAATTACCTCTGATTTCCAGGCACGCTTTTAAGGGCACAATGATTGGTGCATGTCATCTTCGCCATGATTCCTCACCTTTCACCAATTCACCTTTGACGATGGATGAAATTTGGATTGGATTCCCCCTTATCTTTCGCCTTTTGGCTTTGTTTGCAGCATCCTATGAGAAGAAAATGCAACGAAAACATTGAAAAAAGCTTGGACTTTTTCTTTTTCTTTTTCTTTTTCTTTTTCTCTTCGTCTCGCGAAATATTTTAAATTTATACTTTGCATAAATGAGTCATAAATAGGTTGATAGGTCAATTTGGGTCGGACCATATATGACCCGACCCAACCCACCCATTTGACAGATCTAATTCCACGCAAACTGATCCAAAATAACCTAATTGCCACACCCGCAAAGAAGATCATGACTTTCAACTGGAAAATCAATTTTGACTCGAATGAAGAGGTTATTTTCACAGACGTTTTAATTTTTTTTCGTTTTCGTAAGCGAAAAAACGCACCCTAATTAGACTCCATATGTTGAAATTTTCTTTTAGCCTTTTCTCCGGTTACCTTTTCTTAACGTGGAGAAAACTATGACCAGGAAAAAGGTCCACAACAAAGGAGTGGAAAAGGGAAATTAAGCGAATGAATGAAACGGCTAGAGATCATGAAGAAGTATTTCGAGGGCGAACATACAACGTCGGCATTTGATAACCGGTGCAATCGACCGGTCGGTCATTGCTCTCGAGTCATCGATCTCATCCTTCCTATTCTATTAACCATGCACGTATGCGTCTCATCTTTCGTTGATCGATAATTCTATCGAGGGTCACCGCCGTACGAACGCGTCCGTCTCGTCGAATGGCTTCTTAGGTTTGGATGGGTAGCTAGTAGCTAGCTACACTCATATTCCTTTTCTCGAATAAGGTGTGGGTGAGGCCACTTTTCCTTTTATCCTTGCATGATTATCCACCACCAACACACACACACACACAAAAAAAAAAAAAAAATAAAAATAAAAAGTTTGGTGGGGTCATCGTCATGGTCTTAAATTACCCCATTCCCATAATTTACGTTATATGATATCATTTGAAATGATTTCCCTCCCACTATCACCGACATGTAGATAGATGAACAAAAACCTTTGCGTTCAAAGTCAAAAAGTCATCGGAGCCATTTTCAGCAGTTAAATGCATGCTCATAAAGTGCGATATATATATATATGGGGACCATTAGCCTTTCCCAAATCTCGTCGATATCGGGTCGGACCGGTAAATAAGAAAACACCCGACAACCCGGATCGGTTGATCATGGTTTTGGCAAAGGGGGGGAACAAGGGCAATTCTGAGTCGGGTAGGCCGAAATTATGACTACGAGAGCGCCGGAACGTGTCGTCGGCTACCGCTTATGCATAGACGATCGGTCAATGTGTCTCGGCTTGTGTCTTGCAAAAGACACATCCGATTTCAGTCGTTTCTTTTTATACGCCCATAATTTATCAAAGATAGTGGCATACATGATGTTGCGTGATCGATGAAGAGCTTGATGACTCCCCCCCACTTCCACGAGCAATGTGTGCGATGATCACGAAGCATGAACATGATCATCGCACTACGGCCGATTGTCCGACCCTTTGGAGAGATAAAGTTTTGGCTTTCAAACCGGGGAATTTCAGGTATATTTTAAAGCTTCCAAAAATGAATTTCAAGTTAAAAAAAAAAAAAATTGAAAGGCCACAGTCACCCTAAACACGCACGAGTTTGAATCATGAACCAAATGTTCATTAGTATATGGAATGCGATGCATATAATTGTCCAATTCGATGAACCTCGTCATTAGAATGAGATTAGCACTAGTTGACGCTCGAGACGGAATGAACAGTGGATCACTCGAGATCATGAGGGAAAATTATCAACAACAACAAAAAAATGTTACACATTTGCCTATTTAGTCCTAAACATTTTCATGTTTTATCGATTGAGTCCGCCCGGACTCAATTGGCAAAACATGAGAAGAATTATGATTGAATTGGCAAAAACGCAATAAATTTAGGATGGGAAAATTACCAAAAAAAGTCTTAAACCTATTATAATTGTGCCGAATCAGTCATAAACTTATTTTTTTTGCCTATTCAGTCCTAAACCTTTTGCAATTGTGTCAATTTAGTCCATCAGGTGAAATTTGGCCCGCCGGCGCTGACGTGGACACCGACCGGTCGGCGAACCAATATTTTAATATTTTTTGAACTTTTTATGATTTGTTTATAATTTTTAGGATTTTTTTCTTTTTCTTTTTTTTTTTCTTTTCTCCTCCCACCTCCTTCTTCCTCCTTCTGCAGACCGCTCCTTCTTCCTCCTTGCTTCAGACCGCCGCTCCTCCTTCTGCCGGTGCAGCTCCGTCCTCTTTCCTTCGGCCGCCTGAGGCGGCTGTTCCCGACAATCTCGAGCTTCCCCGAGGCCGACGGCAAGCCATGAGCTCGCCAGATCCAGGCGAGCTCGAGCTTGGCCATGGCCGACGAGCTCGGGACTTGCCAGATCAGCAAGTCCCAAGCTCGAGCTCTCCTGGATCTGACGAGCACGTGGCTTGCCGTCGGCCTCGGGCGAGCCCGAGATCGCCGGGAATAGCCGGCTCGAGCTCGCGGCGCCGGGTCATGACCATCATCGGGCGGCCGAAGGAAAGAGGACGGAGCTGCACCGGCAGAAGGAGGAGCGGCGGTCTGAAGCAAGGAGGAAGAAGGAGCGGTCTACAGAAGGAGGAAGAAGGAGGTGGGAGGAGAAAAGAAAAAGAAAATCCTAAAAATTATAGACAAATCATAAAAAAGTTCAAAAAATATTAAAATATTGATTCGTCGGCCGGTCGGCTTCCACGTCAGCGCCGGCAGGCCAAATTTCGCTGGATGGACTGAATTGACACAATTGCAAAAGGCTTAGGACTGAATCGGCAAAAAAATAAGTTTAAAACTGATTCGGCACAATTATAATAGGTTTAAAACTTTTTTTGGTAATTTTCCCAATTTAGGATTTTTTGGATAATATTTCCGGATCATGATGTCGGATTGGTCGAGCGTCTATGTCCATCTATTATTGCTTATCCAATTATTATTTGAAGCAAAACAAAAAAGATGGACCTACCATAGAAAAAAAAAAGAAAAAAGAAAAAAGAAAAAAGAAAAGACGTATCCTTGTCAAATATCAATGTCTGTCGATCCTTAAACGCGGGTTCTCACGAGCGAAACTAAGCGCATCTCCGACGCCTATCATTTCATTTCAACAATGAAGTGAAAAAGAAAGAAGAAAGACACCACCACGTGGTACGAAATTTGTATTCATCTGATGTTTTTGTCGTAGATTTGCTGATCGCGACGCCGCTAATTACTTTCGGATCGTTTCGAACGGACGTAAATCCAACGCCCTGAACAATTGCGGAGCCCGAGCAATCGGTCGTGACTTTTGATCCGAGAAGAATTACGAGCCCCCATAATACGAATCCGAAATGCTGGTTTCGCAGTCGTTTCGGACCTCGAAATCCCATTCGTTTCGGCATGTTCGGAGGGACTTCACATTTTTTTTTTCATGTTTCGAGGCGCTTTCAATATTTTGAGTTTTTCAATGTCATCTAGGAAGTTCATTCATATATCATGATAATAATACTCGAGAGTTACATACGATAACTTTTGTCCTAAGGTTACATCAAAAGAAAGATAACATTCATATATCAACGTCGCCTTTTTTTTTTTTTTTTGGGAACACTAGGGCTTCCCAAAGAAAATGTTGCTGGGGCTCGCGTGTTTCATCAACGGGGCACGTGACCTTGGATCGAATCTTGGACCCCGCTGAGTCATGATTGTGTTCAATTCTTTAATAATAAAGAAAGAAGAAGGAAAACGATACATCATCTTATAATATCTTCTGTGTCACTCTCTCGTCTAACTTTTTTTTTTTTTTTGGGGTGCATACGACTTGTGGGGGGAGACAATAACATGTGTTTTCTCCGAACGCAAAGCCCAAAAATGAACGAGATGTGGCTTAAAGTCAAGAAGTTGAACTTCTCAACTCAAGCCCATGTATCCTTTTGAGCACCCCTCCCCCCCCAAAAAAAAAGAAGAAAAAATCAGGCCCGTACCGTTGATTATGATTCTTCTCTTTGAAAAAATGTCATATGGCATGCTTGGTTCAAGGGGAATCAGTCATGGGACTATCGACATTCTTTTGTTTGGAAGAGATTTACAAGATCCGGAAAAAAAAAAATATCGGGACCGTGAATCGAACCGGCGGAAAGATTTTTGTAAATTTCAGAGTTACCAATTTACGGCATGAGATTTCTTTCTCTTTGAGTACAAAGAATCGCTCTACGCGCGGGTGCGCTTCCATCTCTACGCCGTACCGAGCTGACCGTGGCTACCAGGCTTGTTCCCAATCTCAAATTGGCCGCTCCATTCCATGCACACGCGGGAGGAATTACTCTAAAAGTCGTCATTTCGGAGCACACATCGCATTGCGGCGTCGGAGGCTTTTTTTCCTTTTAAAGTTCAAATTATCGAACCGGAAAAAAAAAACGAAAACAACTCATCATATCTTCAATTATATATCTCCCTTTCGTCTCGCGCAAACGCAAGGGTAGAAATGTTGATTCCACTCCATTTGAGTACCCGTTCTATTACCCGACCAACTCCATCCGTTTGCACCAAACGCAGCCTAAGATGTTGTATTTTCTGTTCTAAGTAATTATATAGTTCACCGTGTCCCTTTGCAAACGATTTTTTTTTTTTGTAATTTTCGAATCTCCCGCCTGCTCCTTGTGTTGACAATATTGACTATTGACCAACTCGAAGCAACTCGTTCCGCAAAACATCATTGGTTGGCTAGTTTTTTTCAAAAATAATATTAAAAAAATAAATATTTACAAAATTAATACAAAAATAATAATATCTACATATTTAGGTCTTTTTCGACAATTCAATTGCCGAGGGAGACCGAGGAGCCCACGGGTGGGCCCCTCTCCCTGGGAGAGGGGGGCCATGTGGGGGCCGCAACCTTTGCCCCCTCCCTCGGCAATTGAATTACCTAGGGAGGGGGAAACCCCATCCCAAAGTGTGTGTATGTGTGTGTGTTTTTTTTTTAATATAAAAATAAAAAAATATTTATAATATTAGATTAAAAATAAATTATTTAAAATTTTGGGTCTTGCATTTTCAATTTGTTTGCTTTGTTCGGTTGTTGGACTGTCAAGCAAAGCATTTTAATTTACGTAAATATTATTTCAACGCCGTCTTATCGCTTCGCGGTCCCGTTGTAAAAAAAAATATTTACGCGTTTCAACTCCGAGAAAAACGAGCGATATTCGCTAGCGGGGCGGCAAAATGAACATGTTTAGGTAAAAAAATATTTACGAGCCTTGACTCTGAGAAAAACGAGCGAGGTGACGGCGTTCACTCGCCGGGTCGCGGAGCAATTATATTTATGTAAAAAAAATATTTATGCGTCTCGACTCTGAGAAAAGCGAGCGAGGCGACGACGGTGGCGTTCGCACCTAGGCCGCGGAGCAACATATCTCACTCTGAGAAAAGCGAGGCGGGCAAATATTTTTTTTTACGTAAATATGATCGCTCCGCGGTCCTGCAAGCAATCGTCGTTGCCTCGCTCGTTCGCTCACTTTTTTTGGAGTCGAAGCGCGTAAATATTTTTTTTACGATGGGACCACGAAACGAAGAGGCGGCGTCGAAAAAATATTTATGTAAATTAAAAAATTAAAATATTTTGCTCGACAATCCAACTGCCGAGCAAAGCAAACAAATTAAAAGTGCAAGACCCAAAATTTTAAATAATTTATTTTTTAATCTAATATTGTAATTTTTTTTATATTATTTTGAAAAAAAAAACTTAGGGATGGGGTTTCCTCCAGATTTTTTTTCCAATTTAATATTTAAAAAAATATTTACAAAATTAGTTACTATTCAAATTTTTTTACCAATTTGGGTCTCGCGCGCCACTCTAAGCAGCGTGCGAGACCCCACGCCAGACTATACAGCGCACAAGAATTTGCGCGCTGTTTAGTGCAGTGTGCAAGAACTTGCGCACTGCACTGTCCAGCGCGTAATGGCCGCACAAGGCACTTACTTTTTTTTTTCAATTTTTTCTTGTATTTTTTTTTACATAATTTAATTGTTTTATATTTTCATGACCAATTTTTTGTTTTGTTTTTTATATTCGACAACCCGAAAAAAATTATATTTTTTTATTTCATGTGTTTTTTAGTTTTTTCAATTATTTTATATTTTAAAATTTCGCGGATTCGACAACCCAATATGAAAAACGATAGTAGAAATATATTTTCGACAACATTTATTTCGTATCGTTGGTTATTTTATATTTTCAGGACCAAAATGCTACACAACGGTTATTTCTTATGGCAGTCGAATTGCCGCACAAGGCACTTAGAGTGGCGCGCGGCACTTGCGCAAGTGAAAAAACCCTAAAAAAAATTATATTTTTTATTTCATATGTTTTTTAGTTTTTTCAATTATTTTATATTTTAAAATTTCACGAATTTGACAACCCAATACGGAAAACGATAGCATGAATATATTTTCGACGACATTTATTTCGTATCGTTGGTTATTTTATATTTTTAGGACCAAAATGCTGCACAACGGTTATTTCGTATGGCAGTCGAAATGCCGCACAAGGCACTTAGAGTGGCGCGCAGCACTTGCGCAAGTGAAAAAGCCCTAAAAAAATTATATATTTTTTTTATTTCATATGTTTTTTAGTTTTTTCAATTATTTTATATTTTAAAATTTCGCGAATTCGACAACCAAATAGGGAAAACGATAGCACGAATATATTTTCGACGACATTTATTTCGTATCGCTGGTTATTTTATATTTTTAGGACCAAAATGCTGTGCAACGGTTATTTCGTATGGCAGTCGAAATGCCGCACAAGGCACTTAGAGTGGCGTGTAGCACTTGCGCAAGTGAAAAAACCCTAAAAAAGAAGATATATTTCTATGAAATAACCGTTGTGTAGCATTTTGGTCCTGAAAATATAAAATAACCAACGATACGAAATAAATGCTATCGAAAATATATTTCTACTATCGTTTTTCATATTGAGTTGTCGAATCCGTGAAATTTTAAAATATAAAATAATTGAAAAAACTAAAAAACACATGAAATAAAAAAATATAATTTTTTTCGGGTTGTCGAATATAAAAAACAAAAAAAAAACAAATTTGGTCCTAAAAATATAAAACAATTAAATTATGTAAAAAAATACAAAAAAAAATTGAAAAAAAAAGTAAGTGCCTTGTGCGGCCATGCGCGCTGCACTAAGCAGCGCGCAAGTTTTTGCACGCCGTATAGTCTGGCACAGGGTCTCGCGCGCTGCTTAGAGTGGCGCGCGAGACCCAAATTGGTAAATTTTTTTAATAGTAATTAATTTTGTAAATATTTTTTTAAAATATTAAATTGGAAAAAAACTCGTTTCCCCCTCCCTCGGCAATTGAATTGCCGAGGGAGGGGGGAAGGTTGCGGCCCCCACATGGGGGGCCTGCAATCCCCCCACTCCCATGGAGAGCGGGGTCCCCTCGGCAATTGAGGCTGCGTATGGTAATGTTTCTGTTCTTGGGAGCATTTTTTGAATAAAAATATATTTTTTTGTATTTCTATTCCCGATTACGATTTTTGGGAACAAAAAAGCATTTGGTAAGTAAAAAAAAATACTTTTTCTGCCGCAGGCCACTGGCGATGGGCACCGGCTGCAACCGGCTACCAGCGGCGGGCACCTGCGGCAACCGGCGGCGGGCACCTGCGACAACCAGCAGTCGGCGATGGCCGACGGCCGGCGGGGGGCTGCGGCGACGGACCGGCGGCGATGGATGGTGATTCCAAAAGTGTTCCAAAACTCAGAATCAAGTTTTTTTTTTTTTTTGAAATGTGTTCCTTGGCACAAAACTGTTCCGCGGAACACTTTTGAAATATTTTTTAACCATACGCATTTATGTTCTAAAAGTATTCCCAAAATACTTTTGGAATAGAAACACTTTTCCTGGCTACGATTTACACGCTACCTGAATTGCCAAGGGAGACCTAAAATTGTAAATATTATTATTTTTGTATTAAAAAACTCTCGGTTGGCCACTGGCCTTCAAACGCATTGAATCGGTCGTACCACTCTTGGACACAAGCCTGCCATTTCAAAGCCATCGCCCGGCCAGTCGTCTCTCTTGCTCGTACAATCACGGGGTGGATGAAAGAAACCGCCCACCATATTAATACCCAGTCCCCATAAATTTTGGGTTTTTATTTTGGCACGCTGACCGTAAGGAAACATCATTCGCGCAAGCAGATCAGTTTCAGAGTGTCGAGAGGAAAAATTGTCCAAAAAGTTCTGAATTTATTGTAATTTTACTATTTCAGTCATAAACATTTTCGCATTTCGCCAATTGAGTCGATCCTGTCAATTTTGGCTAGAAATCACTGATGTGCATGCTGTTCATCCTACGTAGCATGGTCGGCGCTGACGTGTAGAACTTTCAGTAGTATTTGAACTTTTTTTTGTGGATTTCTCTATTTCCTTTGTTTTTCTCTTCTTCTTTTTAATTTTTTTATCATTTTTTTGAGTGGCAATACATGTAAAGGTTAATGTTTATGACTAAATTGGCAAAAATGCAATAAGTTTAGAGCTTTTTGGACGATTTTCGGTCTTTAATTTCGATAAAAGTATTCATTCCATCGACATAGATTAGAGTTCCAATTTCATGATTGCCTTTGTGTGTATATATATATACACACACTGACCGTGTGCCTTGTACATTTACATAAATTAGACCACACTCGGCATTTTTATAAGCGCATGCCACGTAACTTAATACATGACTCTTCGTCTTCGTATGTCGCACGTTATTTAACGGAGTATGTCCTCAGGCTCAAATTCCAAGTCTAGGTCAGTCTAGTCAACTCATTCTGCTTTGTCCACACGCATGTGGAAATCTATGTCCTCCTCCATCAAAATTCCAATTCATCAAAAGACCGATTCACCCCTCATTCTGCTATAAATACACCATCCCCTTCCCTTCGCTCAGCATCGCAAAGTTAACACATTGTCCCAAACATACTCCTCTCCCCATGGACCGGAACGCGCTCACCGGCATCCTCGTCGCATGTCTCGCCATCCTCGCCTTGGTCATGCCGCACGTGACCGCCCAAAACTGCGGTTGCACGCAAGGCCTCTGCTGCAGCCGTTTCGGTTACTGCGGGACTGGCAACGCCTACTGCGGGGCGGGCTGCCAAGCGGGCCCCTGCAACACCCCCGCAGCCTCGCCCGCCACTAACGCGGTTGTGGTCGGGAACATCGTCACCGACGCCTTCTTCAATGGGATCATCAACCAGGCACCCGCGAGCTGCGCCGGGAAGAGGTTCTACTCGAGGAAAGCGTTCCTCGACGCCATCGGTAGCTTCCCGAGGTTCGGCCAGGTCGGGTCGGCCGACGACTCGAAGCGCGAGATCGCCGCTTTCTTTGCTCATGCCACGCATGAGACTGGAAGTAAGTTGGACTTGTCGTGTTCTCTCCTCTTCATGCATGTTCTTATTCTTGGGCACCATGCCACATTAGTACTGATATATAAACGGCTAATTTGCAGGTTTTTGTTACATCGAAGAGATAGGTGGGCGAACCGACCCCAAAAAGATCTATTGCGACCCGAAGCCGCAGTACCCGTGCAAGCCGGGCAAGAAGTACTTCGGCCGAGGGCCCCTCCAGATCACGTGGAACTACAACTACGGCGCGGCCGGACAGAGCATCGGGTTTGATGGGCTCAACGCGCCGGAGACTGTGGCGAACGACCCCCTCGTCGCCTTCAAAGCCGCCCTGTGGTTCTGGACGACCAACAACATCCAGTCCAAGCTCTCGGGCCAAGGGTTCGGCGCGACGATCCGGGCCATAAACAGCATGGAGTGCAACGGGGGGAACACTCCAGCTGTTCAATCCCGGGTCACGAATTACAATAATTACTGTCGGCAATTTGGGGTTGCACCTGGAGGCAATCTCAGCTGTTAAGGGTCTACGACCCGTATTAGTCAATGTGGGTACAAACTTTGACAATAATGTGCCCTAGAGAACAGCCTTTCTCCGCCTAATGTAAAAGCTTGGTCATCAGCATGAATAAATGACCTCCTCGCACTAGTGATGTTAGAGGACTAAAAAAAAACCCTAAGGAGAAAGGGGACGGTGAAATAAAGATCTTTGCGTTTGTGAGATTACTTGATTGACTTAAGTGTTCATACAAAACTTTTTGTCTGAGTCAAAGTCAACATGAAGATCTTTGCAGTTGACTTGAGCATGTTAATTATCCTTTGACTTAGTCATGACGTGATGAGCTAACTAAGGCATTTTGGGAAGCACATAAGTCCAAAAGTGGATTTATGTGCTGTTCTTTTCAAGTGGATCTTCAGTTTCGCCACAACCGTTTGATTAAATCTTTGCCAAACTGGATGAATATCGAAACCTAGAATTGAATTTGGATCACCTATGCTTACCTGATCTTTGGCTTTCATCCCCTTAAATATTCTTATGGAGTTGGATGTCCCCGATCGCAAGTCTGATCAACGGCAATATATCTATTAAATTGATTGGGAGAATTAGCATAGAAAGTTAATATATAATATTGAGTATCAAACGATATAACTAGGTTTATAAGGATAAGAGCACCAGATTGCAAAATTCATAGTGACAAGGCAGTTAAATTCTTAAGTATTCAAATAGCACAATCTAGATATGTTCATGGGTTTGACGATCCATAGGCTAGCTCGGCCCACATATGCCAGAAGAGAACCTTTTGGGCAGGCTTGAGCAACACAATTTACTTGTATAGTCTAGCTCAGCTTAAAATTCATCTCGAAAATTTTACACATAAGATCGAATTATGAAGTAAATATTTATTAAAACGCGAAGCGTATAATTATCCAATTTAATGAACCTCGTCGTGACAATGAGATCAACATTAGGCAATGATGGAGGAATGGACAATCGATCATTCGGGTTTTTTTTTCAATTTAATATTAAAAAAAATTATTTACAAAATTAGGTACTATGCAAAAATATTTACGAATTTAGGTCTCGCGCGCTGGAGACACCGGCGCGCGAGACCCACGGCGGTCGCTCGCTGGAAAAACCAGCGCGCGACCATTCGCGCGCTGGAAAAACCAGCGCGCAACCCTTTGCGCACTGGTATGTCCAGCGCGCATGCACTTTCCCATTTTTTTTTGTTTTTTTTAGTTATTTTATATTTTCAAGACTAATTTTTTTTTTTGGAGTTTGCAAGGTTAATATGTATTTGACAATCCGAAAAAATTATATTTTTTTATTTTTTTTAGTTTTTCAATTATTTTATATTTTAAAATTTCGCGGATTTGACAACCCAATATGAAAAACGGTAGGACGAATATATTTTCGACAACATTTATTTCGTATCGTTGGTTATTTTATATTTTTCAAGACCAAAATGCTGTGCACAACGGTTATTTCGTATGGCAGTGAAATTGCCGCACAACGCACTTGCTTTTATTTACAAACGCTGCACTGCCAAATTTTGTAAATATTTTTAAACAAATTTGGGTCTCGCGCGACAGTAGTAGCAGCACGCGAGACCCGCGTGATGGTGCGGCCAGCGCACGACGGTCTCGCGTTGGGCAGTGCAGCGTTTGTAAATAAAAGCAAGTGCGTTGTGCGGCAATTTCACTGCCATACGAAATAACCGTTGTGCACAGCATTTTGGTCTTGAAAAATATAAAATAACCAACGATACGAAATAAATGTTGTCGAAAATATATTCGTCCTACCGTTTTTCAAATTGGGTTGTCGAATCCACGAAATTTTAAAATATAAAATAATTGAAAAACTAAAAAATATAATTTTTTCGGATTATCAAATACATATTAACCTTGCTAACTCCAAAAAAAAATTTAGTCCTGAAAATATAAAATAATAAAATTATGTAAAAGAAATTTAAAATATAAAATAACTAATAACTAAAAAAACAAAAAACAAAAAAAAATGGGAAAGTGCATGCGCGCAGGACATACCAGCGCGCATGCACTTTCCCCTTTGCGCGCTGGTGTTACCAGCGCGCAAAGGGTTGGGCGCTGGAAAAACCAGCGCGCAAATGGTCGCGCGCTGGTTTTTCCGGCGCGCAACCGTTTCGGGTTTCGCGCGCTGGTGTCTCCAGCGCGCGAGATCTAAATTGGTAAATATTTTTGCACAATAACTAATTTTGTAAATAATTTTTTTTTAAATATTAAATTGGAAAAAAACTCTCGATCATTCAATACCATAATGTCGAATCAGTCAAGGTCAACGGAGAAAACATTGCATACAGACTAAGTAAAGCTGATGTGGTCGAAAGAATCATTTTTTCTTCGGCACGTGTCAAACGTGGGGCCACCTCCTCTGCTCTCTCCCTATGGTATTTCTCTGCTCTCTCGTCCTCTCCCTCTCCTCTGGCCAAAGCCGAAATTAAGCTCCATGGCCATGGCGACCGCAAGCCCCCTTCTCCGTTCTCCGGTCGCGAAACTCGAGCCTAGGCTTGCGGCCGCCATGGCCAAGGAATTCGAGCCCATGGCTAGCGGCCGCCATGGTAACGGACCTCAAGCTCCATAGCCATGGCGGCCACGAGCCGTGGGCTCAAGCTTCGCACCCAGGATAGAGAAGTCGTCGGCGGCCATGGAGGCCGCAAGTCATGAATTCGAGCTCTGCGGCCGGGGATGGAAAAGATTTTGGCTATGGATGAACGTCTCGTCGACGTCACTTGTTGATATTAAAAAAATGCGAAAACGCCAACGAATTTTGCAAATATGTCGATACGAAATCACCAGAGAAATTAAGAAAAATAATAAGGATACAATATATTTACGTGGTTCGGTCCGAGATCGGTACCTACCTCCACGGGGAGAGCCAGCGTTATAATCCACTATAATTGAAGAGTCAGATTTACAATCGCTCGTGCATTCGAGTGTTTGCACTCGAGTGTTTCACGTACCTAGATTAAATCCAAAGCAAACTCACAAATAATATCTCACAATCTCTCACAGAGCTCTCACTCAAAAAACTCACAAAGAAATATCGATACTCATCTTGTTTGCTTTACGTGCGGCTGACCAAGAACTTCTCGCGCAACCCTTTCCTTCACGCCGCTTTTGTTCTTCTCGTACGGTCAATTTCTTTGCTGAAGAAACCAACACCAACACACCCCCCCCCCCCCCCCCCCCCCCCCCCCCCCCGAGAGCACGCTGTGCGGCACCCAAGACCTCCACTATTAGTGCGGCGTTTTTCAGAGAGCCACCCACGATGGTCAGAGGTCGCAAGGTTTTTCTAACAAAAAAACCCTTCTAACCATTCAACTCTTCTCAATCGAAGGAAATCCCCACAAAGTCTCCTTATGCGGCTGCGTCAGAGAACCCCTCAAAATAAAAGCAGCCCAACGCCACTTTTTCTCTTCAATCTAACCCAACCCTTTTGGGCCCACAAGGAAAAGTTTTGTTGTTGAAGACATATACCCCAAATATTAGTCAACCATCAAACGTGAAGACTTTCTCAACACAAACCGAATATGCACCTCATACATACATGTATATATGTATGTGCCTCTAGTTAATTTGGGTCTCGTATATGAACTAAAACTTGAGACATAACCCAACAATCTCTACCTTGGCTCGACGTTTGAAGCCAAGTCATAGTGCTTCATCATCCATGCTCCTCTTCCATCGCTGTCGCGGGCGCTTACTCTCCATAGATGTCTATCAAGCTCAAGTAGAACTTGAACTTATTTAGAGAAATGAAGTCGATCCACATGTCCTCAAGATTCTCCACCGCAAGAAACTTCTTCTTGATCACATCCTCTATTGACATGCTATATCTGACACAAAATTTCCGATCACCAATGTACTCAATTCTCCAGTGATATCTCTGACTTTTACCGAACACCACATCAACCGGATGTTCTATGTCAACATCACTAATCAAGCCATTAGACCACAATGCATCTTTAGCTTTTCCTGTTACTACCATGTTTCTAGTCTCAGTCGTCAACAAGACCATAGTGTCTCTCGATGACGTTTTCCAACTCATAACACAACTGACAAAAGTAAAGGCATAACTGCTCAGAATTCGACCATCTTTCAGGTTCCTTGCATGACCCAAGTTCATAAACCTAGTTACGGTCACATTACCTGAACTACATTCTCCAAAATATACCCCAACGTCTGTCGTCCCTGATAAAATCATCCACTTCATATCATCACAATGTATACCTGGATTAATCATATATATTTTCCTGACTGCATGTGATAGATCAAGCCTAGTATTATCCATGGCATTATTCAGACAACGAACAGTACTAGCATGTGAAGCATGGGACAAATGCTCCACCTCCATCCAAGTACACCGTGACAGACTAGACAATTTATAATATACAGAAAATGAGATACTTACAGAATTTCTTCTTGTAGTCTCTTTCTGTATCTCCATACCCGAAGCTGTCTCTGCTGCTCCCAAATTATCTATTTTAATATCTGCATATAACAGTCGCTCTATCTCATCCACCTTCGCTAACCACCTCGAGGTTTCATCATCTATGACCTCGGGATAACTGTCAGCTACTCTGGAATCTAGCGACTCTGCAGACTCTGTCACATCTGCTGTACTCTCAACATCTCTGGGCTCTACCTGAAGCTCCACCTGTTTCTGAACATCTTCCAGATCTTTTTTCCTAATTGACCCCTCACTCCTTTTCTGAAACAGAGCAGACTCATCAAAGGTGACATCACTGCTGAACATAAAACCGGGTGAATCATCCTCTGTGCACCATAGTCTGTATCCCTTCACCCCATGTGCATAGCCTAGGAATATGCACTTCCTTACCCTCGGCTCCAGCGCGCCATCACTCACACGAGCATAAGTAGGGCAACCAAACACTCTCAATTCGGTGTATTCAGCAGACTTACCTGACCACGTTTCCTCAGGAGTTTTCCATTCAATCTCTGGTGATGGTGATCTGTTCATTAACCAACAGGCCGTATTAACTGCTTCAGCCCAGAAATCTTCATCTAATCTAGCATTGGAGAGTAAAGAGCGAACTCTCTCCAATATAATTTTGTTCATCAGTTCTGCAACTCCATTCAACTGTGGTGACTCGGCAACAGTGCGGTGTCTCACCATGCCTTCCTCTACGCAAAACTGACCAAGCTCATCAGATCAAAATTCTAACCCTTTATCAGTTCTCAGGCACATGATCTTTCTTCCTATCTGCTTCTCAAACATTGCCTTCCTTGACTTGAACCGACTAAGCACATCGCTCTTGTGCTTAAGAAGACAAATCCAGACTTTTCTTGAATAGTCATCAACAAAAGATAATACATACCTGGCACCTCCCTTGGACGGAACTAGAGAGGGTCCCCATAAGTCTGAGTGTATACAATCTACAATCTCTGAGGTCCGGTGAACTACCGTACTGAACTTCACTCTCCGCTGACTACCCATATCGCAGTGATCACAAAAGTCCAGCTTCTCAATTTGATGACTTCCCAATAGACCCCTCTGACCCATAACAATGTCCCTATCACCCATTTGTCCAAATCTCATATGCCATAACTGTGTTGTATCCTCACCTGAAGTATCCAAGAATCTAGCAGATGAGCCAATCACTGTCTTTCTCTGGAGGAGATATAACCCACAGTCTATCTTCTCTCGCATCACAATAAGCACACATCGAGAGACCTTTATAACTCCACATTCAGCGAAAATTCGATATTCGAACCTGTTAAGAGAACTCAATGAGATAAGGTTCTTTCTCAGTTCCGGTACATGCCTCACATCGGTCAACGTTCGCACCATTTCATTGTGCATCTTAATCTGAACTGTTCCGATTCCCGCTACTTCGCAAGCAGCACTATTTCCCATAAACACCTTACTATCCTCCGTGCAATGATAAGTAGTAAACCAGTGTCTATGAGAAGTCACGTGATAAGAACATCCAGAATCAAGCACCCATTCATCACCTGATGAACTCATGGCAACTATTAACACATCTCCGACATCACTAGAACTATTATCTGCTATAGTAACAATATTACTATCACCTGCATACTCCACCTTAACTCTTTTACCCTTATACTTAGAACAATCTCTCCTGTAGTGGCCTACCAAATTACAGTGATAACATCGACGGTTCCTAACATTGGACCTCGATTTAGAACGACGCTTCCATCTGTTACCTCCAGACTCTCTCTGTACATCTCTATCACAAATGAATAAACCTTGCGCACTATCTTGCGCTGAGTTATCTTCTCTTAACTTCTTTTGCCACTCTTTAGATAATAAAGCGGACTTTACTTCTTCCAATGTAATCGCAGTACGCCCCTGCAGTAACGAATCTATAAAGTGCTAAAAAAAATCCGATAGAGATGCTAACAATAACATACCTTATTTTTCATTAGGTAAGGCCTTGTTGACGTTCTTCAAGTCTATCATGAGTTTATCAAACTCATCTAAGTGGGCTCTTATGGATATGCCTTCAACCATCCGCAACTGAAACATCCTCTTCAGCATATACAAGCGATTCTTCAAATCTTTCATACCATATAGTGCCTGAAGCTTAACCCACAATGGTGTGACATCCTTCTCATCGGCTATCTCTATTAACACTTTATCCGATAAGTGCAACTTGATTATATTTCTCGCCATTCTGATTAACCTGTCCTTTTCGGCATCTTCCATTGCTTCCAGTAACTTATCCTTGCCCTCCAATGCCTCAGCCAAATCTTGAGTCGTTAGTAATGCCTCCATCTTGAGACTCCATAACTCAAAGTTATTCCTCCCATTAAATTTCTCAATCTCAAATTTCACTCCAGACATAATTGCGATAACAGAATTTCTAGATAATGATCAGACAAGCAAAAGCCACAAATCAACTGTTGAAATTCTAACTTGGCTCTGATACCAATTGTTGAGATTCAAAAACGCGGAAACGCCAACGGATCTTGCAAATATGTCGATACGAAATCTCCAGGGAAATTACGAGGAACATTAAGGGACACCAGATATTTACGTGGTTCGATCTGAGATCGGTACCTACGTCCACGGAGAGAGCCAGCAATATAATCCATTATAATCGAAGAGTCAGATTTACAATCGCTCATACACTCGAGTGTTTCCCGCACCTAGATTAAATCCAAAGCAAACCCACAAGTAATATCTCACAATCTCTCACAGAACTCTCACTCAGAAAACTCACAGAGAAATATCGATACTCATCTTGTTTGCTTTACGTGCGGCTGACCAAGAACTTCTCGCGCGACCCTTTCCTTCGCGCTGCTTCTGTTCTTCTTGTACGGTCAATTTCTTTGTTGAAGAAACCACCCCCCCCCCCCCCCCCCCCCCCCCCCCCCCCCCCGGCCGAGAGCACACTATGCGGCACCCAAGACTAGGGCTATCAATTTGGCCCGCGCCGGAAGGGCCGGCCCGACCCGGCCTGGAATTTTCTGCATTTTCAGGCCTTTTCTGGCCGGCCCGACGCCAAACTTTTGTAAATACCCATTTTTTTCTTTTAAATTTAATTTCTTTTTATATTTTTTCATTTGATGGTTTGTTAATTAATTTTAATTCAAAAAAATTTTTTAAAAAAAAAGAAAGAAAAAAATAATTTCAGCCCAAATCCGGCCCGGCCCATTGACACCCCTACCCAAGACCTCCACTATTCGTGCGGCGTTTTTCAGAGAGCCACCCACGATGGTCAGAGGTCTTCGTGCGGCCACACCCTTTTGTCTTCGTGCGGCCGTAGGGTTTTTCTAACAGAAAAACCCTTCTAATCGTGCAACTCTTCTCAATCGAAGGAAATCCCCGCAAAGTCTCCTTATGCGGCTGCGTCAGTGAACCCCTCAAAATAAAAGCAGCCCCACGCCACTTTTTCTCTTCAATCTGACCTAACCCTTTTTGGGCCCACAAGGAAAAGTTTTGTTGTTGAAGACATATACCCTAAATATTAGTCAACGGTCAAACGTGAAGACTTTCTCAACCCAAATCGAATATGCACCTCATACATACATGTATATATGTATGTGCCTCTAGTTAATTTGGGTCTCGTATAACTAAAACTCGAGATATAACCCAACATCACTGACGTCTTCCCCGTATGCAGCCGCCATGGCTTTGGAGCTTGAGGTCCATGGCCATGGCTGGCACGACCCGCGGGCTCGAGCTCCTTGGCCATGGCGGCCGTGAGCAATAGAGCTTGAGTGGAGAAGACGAGAGAACAGAGGGGAGACGGGAGGAGAGAGAGGACGAGAGAAAGGAGAAGAGAGGAGGTGGGCCCACGTTTGACACATGTCGAAAAATAAATAGATTTTTACTTTGGTCTGTATGTAACATTTTCTCGTTGGGAGGTTGATGGTTGGAGTCATTTGGGTTTGTCGTTGAGGCGCTGATTTTGACGGGTCGGACAGATAAAATTAAATTCCAACAGACGGACTTGAGACGACAATTTGCCCGGTGTGTGAGAAAATGGTCATAATTTTTTAATCCAGAAAGAGTTACGGGATCTATAATATCAATAATTTTTAGCTATTATCTCACACCGCGATCTTACGAACATTAAAACGAGGTATCTGAAAAAAAAAAAAAAAGGTCATACAGTGACAAAGTAGTCCCATTTCTCTTCTCAGCTCAAAAGCTCCACCAATTCTGCACAAGAGTTCTAATGATGCTACATGAGGAATGTTCTAATCTTCGACGGGTCTTTTGGAAAAGATTGACAAAAACAAATGTTGAAGAATCATGACGCATTAATCATGATAGTTCAGTTCAAGCGTCTATTTCATTTCGCGGTCGTTTTTTTTTTTTTTTTTTTTTCAAATTACCATATTATGCATTAATCGTGATAGAAGATGCTCATGATCTATGGCTGGAATTTCTTTTCCAATACCCTAAAATCAGTCAGATTACAACAAACCACGGCTTAGCACAAAAATTGTTTCGAGAGAACGTTAATGCCTTGAACTTTCTGCAAAGTAGATTCGCAATGCAAAACAACGAGGAGAAAACACCAAGAACAGATCAAAGAATATGTCGATGTCTCTCATTTAAATGGGGAAAAACACCAACGTAGATTACCACCCATCAATTCCTCACAAATCTAACTTTGAAAGCAACGGTTCAAGTTGATATGGGTGAGGGCCACCCTCGTCGGCCTTGAGCGAGGGTTGCCCTTGCTAATCTGGGCGAGGGGAGTGGGTTGGACGACGAGGTGGCAGACAATAGAATCGAGAATAGGAACTCATCGGACAGACATCGGAGTCGTATAATGAGGTCGGGGAACAACAGGGTCGTGAGACTAGGCCGTCGGACGAGAGGCGAGCGAGGAGAGAGCTCTCTCAGTCTATTTCAGTCTCTTTATGGTGAGAATGAGGTAAAGTGAGACCTTTGTGACTTGTTTCATCTTCTTCTTTTTTCGGAACGAAGAAACAATTCTTTTTTTGTTTATTGTTTATGTTCCAAATTTTTATTTGGGAATAATTTTTGTTTCTAGGAGCAGAAATATCAGCTGACATTACCAAACAGATTTAGTTCTTTTTTTGTTCCTGAGAACAAAAGAATAAGAATCAAAGAATCTGGAGTGTTGCCAAATAGACCCTTAAACTTCAACGCAAGCCCATCCTCTTGAGAAAAAATATAATTAAAAAAAATCAAGCCCATATTGTTGATTTTATTCATCTCTTTTGAAAAAAAAGAAAAGGTCACATGGCATACTTGGTCCAAGGGAAATCAAACATGGAACTATTAACATCACGGGTTATTGATTTCGAAAATTCGGATTGGAAATTGAATTAGCATTCATCCAATAGATTTAAGATGGTTTGGACAATTTCCTCCCATTACATCGAGAAAATATTCACCAATCATCGAGTGCCAAGTCATTTATGAGCCACACCATATAAAAATTGACACGTGTCCATGTGGCCCCACTCTCAGCAAAATTCCAAATGTCTCTCCGTGAACGCTCTGTTGTCTCTTCCCTTGTTGCATCTTCCCGAGGAAAAAGGGCATAGTCTTCTCCCTCCTTCTGCCTCTCTCTTTCTTGCTTTTTCTTCAAAAAATCTCTCGCGGCCGCCATGGCCGTGGAGCTCGCGGGCTCGAGCTTCGTACCCAAGACAGAGAAGTCGTCGGCGGCCATGGACGTTGCGTGAGTTCGAACTTCGTGTCCAGAGATGGAAAAGACATCGGCCATGGATGAACGTCTCGCCGGCGTCACCGACGTCTTCCCCGTCCGCATCCGCCATGGCTTTGGAGCTCGAGGTCCATGGCCATGGCTGGCGCGACCCGCGGGGTCACATCGGCCATAGATGAACATCTCGTCGGTGTCACCGACGTCTTCCCCTTCCCCAGCCTCCATGGCTTTGGAGGTCGAGCTCCTTGGCCATGGCGGTCGCGCGCCATGGAGCTTGAGTGGAGAAGACGAGAGAACAGCGGGAGATGGGAGGAGAGAGAGGACAAGAGAAACGAGAAGAGAGGAGGTGGGCCCCGAAAGTCTTTCTCCTCGGGAAGATACAAAAGGAAGAGATAAGGGAGCGAGCGTTCACGAAGACGGAGAGACGTTTGGAGTTTGCTGAGAGTAGGGGGCCACATAGACACGTGTCAATTTTTGTATGGTATGGCTCATAAATGACTTGGCACTCAATCATCACTGAACACATTTACATCGAGTTGATTGAGAAAGAAGAAATAATCAAGCATCGGATCGGGCATATGGCATGTTCTGATCACAAGCTTGGCATTACAAAGTCCCGAGTCAACCTTGGATCGGGCATAGCACCATTCCCTTCATGTAATAATGCATTGGATAATTGATTCTGCACCGACAAGATAAGGCATAGGTTGGCTGGCAGTCTCTCTAGATCCTAAAATCAAGGGGAAGATCACAAAAAAGGGTAGAGCAGTGCCAAGCAATCGAGCATATTAAAACTAATCTCCACGAATTTGGGATTCTTCCGTACGCTAAGGGTTTAGAAAGATTAACTATTCGAGCAGTGTTCGTCAGGTCATACGTGGGTTTTCCTTATTTCGGTAAACGAATTGATTCCATTTGCGGATGATAATTTCGGGACAGCCACTAAAAAAAAAGTTCTAAACCCGTTACAAGTGATTCAATTTAGTCGTGAATCTTTTTTTTTTCCTTTTGCAATTGAGTTGTAAACATTTTTTTTATTTATATTCATCCGATCAATTTTGACCGAAAATCGTAGACGCTAATGTTGGCCGTCCTATGTGGCAAGGCCCGCGCTGAGTTGATAATTTTCAATTATATTTAATATTTTTAAATTTTTTATTTAATCTTTTCTTTTTCTTTTTTTCTTCTTCCAGACGGTGGAGTTGAATTTTTTTTTATTCATTCATTTCATTTCATTTCTCTTTTTATTTTCTTTTTCTTTTTTTCCTTCCCTTCTTTCTCTAGACAGTCAACGGACCTTAGTGACAAACTAGAGGAGGAAGGGAAGAAAAAATAAAATAAATAAACAAATTTCGAAAAAAAATATTAGAATTATCTACGTCAACGCAGGCTGGTGTTAATGTCAGCCATTTCCAATCAAAAAATGGTCGGATAGACTGAATTGACACAAATGCAAAAGCTCTAAGACTTGATTAGCACAAAAAAAAGGTGCAGAACTGAATTGACACAATTACAATAAATTTAAGATTATTTTTGATAATTTTATCCGAGAATTTCCATTTTGCGCCTGCCTGTGTAAAAACTCATTTTACATGGGTAGTGTACTTTATCCGAATCTACATGATCAATACATCAGTAGCGTAATAGACCGTATAGGTGGATATTTATATTTATAATGCTGGAGTAACACCAACATCACATACATCCCACGTTATTGAACAGACCAGAGTTATGCCCTCAAATTCAAAGTTCGAAGGTCAGTCAACCTCGTCCTACGTAATTGTTCACATGCATGCGTAAGGTTTTGTCCTCTCAGTCCACTATAAATACACCATGCCCTCCTCTTCGCCCGACATCGCAAATCCATGCATCGTCCGAGCCATACCTCTCTCGTCATGAATCGGAACACCCTTCTCAACATCCTCGTCGCATGCTTCGCCGTGGTGGCGTTGGTAGTGCCGCCGGTGACCGCCCAAAACTGCGGATGCGCCGCTGGCCTCTGCTGCAGCCAGTACGGCTACTGCGGGACCAGCCACGCCTACTGCGGACCGGGTTGCAAAGCCGGCCCCTGCAGCCCCACCGCGTCTCCGCCCGCCACTAACGGGCGCGTGGTCGGCAACGTCGTCACCGCGGCCTTCTTCAACGGGATCATCGGCCAGGCAGCTTCAAGCTGCGCCGGGAAGAAGTTCTACTCGAGGCAAGCGTTCCTCAAGGCGCTTGGTAGCTTCCCGAGGTTCGGGCGGGTCGGGTCGGTCGTGGCCTCGAAGCGGGAGATCGCCGCTTTCTTCGCTCATGTCACGCATGAGACAGGACGTAAGCTCTGTCCTTTTTTAATATAACGTTCTTATTCTTATCCTTCACGCAAGATTAGCTTTGGATGCATAAAAATAAACTTTTAATTAAATACCACATGACTATAAAAAAAAACAAAAATTAAATACAATGCTTATGCATGCATACTTGCAGATTTTTGTTATATCGAAGAGATAAATGGGGGCACCTACTGCGGGATCCGGATCCCCTACCATAATGGTAGGAGATCATTATGTTTTGGGCCCTTAGATCTTCCCCCTATTTTAGGGGGGAAGATCTAAGGGCCCAAAATGCTATGATTTCCTACCTTTATGGTAGGAAATCCTAGCCCCCTACTGCGACCCCAGCGTGAAGCAGTACCCGTGCAAGCCAGGCAAGAAGTACCTTGGCCGAGGGCCCCTCCAGATCACGTGGAACTACAACTACGGCGTGGCCGGCAAGAGCCTCGGGTTCGACGGGCTCAACTCGCCAGAGACCGTCGCGAACAATCCCGTCATCGCCTTCAAGACCGCCTTGTGGTTCTGGGCGAATAACAATATGCAGTCCAAGCTCTCGAGCCAAGGGTTTGCCGCGACGATCCGAGCGATTAACGGCGGAGAGTGCAACGGGGGGAACTCAGCAGCCGTTCGAGCCCGGGTCACGTATTACACTAATTATTGTAAGCAATTTGGGGTTGCCCGTGGTCGTAATCTCTACTGTTAAGGGTTCTCGGTCGGGGATTAAGCAACGTGGGTAACCAACTCTGACAATAATGTGCTCTGAAAACAGCCTTTCTCCGCCAAACGTAGCTTGGTAATCAAGGATGAAGGACGATGAAATAAAGATGTTGCTTATGTTAAGCAATTTAATGACCCTTTTGATTATTTGATTTATGTGGTCGGATATTCAGGAAAGTACAACGTAAATCCAAACTAATGGCATATCACAGGGAGACAGATCTTAGTGAAGATGAGCCAAGTAAGACATTTTGGGAAGCACATAAGTTCAAAAGTGACATCAATTGCTGTTCTTATCGACCGGATCCACAATTTTGCCGCCTCCAATTGATTAAATGTTCACCGAACTGGATAAACATCGAAGCTTCAGTAATGGAAAATAACACAAATAATCCCTAAGTTTTAGTTCGACATACGATGTCGTCTTTTGAACCTTTGATTTATTCAATACGGTCCCGTGAACTTTGATTTAACGTGCAATATTATTTTTGAACTTTTAATCTGTTTAATGCAGTCTTTAAAGTTTGGTTCATTTTCCTCATCGAGGACAAAGTGAAACTGTTTATTCTCTTCCGTGTTCCACGTCCATTCACCTTCCTCATCGAATGTGACATCTCGACTGATAACCACCTTCTTCGTATGGCAGTCGAATTGCCGCACAAGGCACTTGCTATTACGTGATGCAGGGTGCTGCTTGCACGAAAGCTTTAGGTTTCAGATAAGAGTACTTGATTCCTCCATACGAAATAACCGTTGTGCAGCATTTTGGTCCTAAAAATATAAAATAACCAACGATACGAAATAAATGTTGCCGAAAATGTATTCCTGCTACCATTTTTCATATTGGGTTGTCGAATCCACGAAATTTTAAAATATAAAATAATTAAAAAACTAAAAAACATATGAAATAAAAAAAATATAATTGTTTTCGGGTTGTCGAATACGTATTAGCCTTGCAAGAAAAAAAAAATTGGCCCTGACAATATAAAACAATTAAAATATGTAAAAAAAATTACAAAATAAAAAATACTTCAAAAAAAAGTGAGTGCCTTGCGCGGCACTTTTTGGCCGCACAAGGAATTGTGAGTGGCGCGCACTTGCACGCTACTCAGCACTTGCGCACCACTCTGAGCAACACACAAGTGATGCGCATTAGCGCGCGACCCAAATTAGTAAACATTTTTACTTTTTAACTAATTTAGTAAATAATTATTTTTTAATATTAAAATGAAAAAAAATGACTGATGGGCGCCACAACAAATAAAAGACTGAAAATACATGAATAAAATAAAAGAGATAGACAAAGTGCAGAGTAGGGCGGCAATGTATTTCCCTACCATGCCGACTAGGGTTCACAATCCTCATTGGTTTTGTTGTGACTGCGTTTGGTTTGTCTTCTGAAATAGATTTTGGGAAAAAAAAAAAGCAAATACCTTTAGCCTAAAGACTTTCGAGAAATGCAAATGGCGTGTGAAAAAATTAAACCTTTTGACGGCTTCAACCAAGAGCTCAGGCCACCGACCAGCCAGATCTGGAGCCAGCGGGCCTCTTCGAGGTCACACCACCTCAGGCGACAGGTCACGCAACCTCGTTAGCCCTTCACCCGCCCTTCATCGGCCAAATCTAGCATCGTCGGCCCTCGCTGATCACCCTCACTCTAGAAGATGACCAGTAGACTAGGGTTTTACTTTCTAGATTTGGTAAAATTTGATTTTTAGTAAGTTTTTTAGGGCAAAATAAGCAATTAACTAATTTTCATTAATAGGACCTTCAATCTTCCTAATGCAAGCTTTCACCTCAAAACCCGTTGGGAATGGTTGTTAAACATCCGGATCGTCTAACCTATCCTCAGAAGGGTAGGTGCCTACCCTTGGGATCTGGGCCGTCCGATTTTGGACGGATGACCTAGATCTCCTATTTTTATGAGGTAATTTTTAAATTATTTTATATATTTTTTTGTTAATAATAATCTGGGCCGTCCATTCATAAGACGGACGGCCCGGATTTCAAGGACGGGACCTAACCTCCTGAGGAAAGGTTAGGCGATCCCTTTCCGTTAAGCACCCCAAATTTTTCCCAAGGGTTAGACGATCCCTTTCCTTCAAAATGATGAACCAAATACACCATTTACCTTTTTATCTTTTAAGTGGTGCCATATCAATGCTATATGTCGTTGAGAAAAAGAACGTCGGGTTTTATTTTTCCCGTCACTTCAAACAGTAACAAAAGTATCACGTTATACTTTTTTTTTTTGAATAAATCTAGAGTTTAATTGTATTTATTAAAAAATTTAGGACTGAATTACTTTTCAGCTACAATTATAAAGAATTTGGTATCTAAATTGTACACAGATATGCAAACAATTAAGGAATATTCAATTTAATGATAATCATCACATCACTAATCTTGGTAAATTATGTGAGTGTTAGTAATGCAATTAACATACTATAAACTACTAATGATATTATTTGTGCAATTTATACTTGAAACAGAAATAATCTTTATTTCAAGAAATCTCTCCACAGTCGAGAAGCACCTGTGATGTAATTCTAACACGAGGCACACGATCTCCAAATGCAAACATAAACTATACGAAGGCCATCATGGACTGGTCATCCTGGTTCCGGCGAACTCTGCTGAAAGATGCGAATAGCCCCAAAATCTCCGATCCAGTGAAACCATCCTCGAAGAAGAAGCGACGCCAAACCGAAGAAGATTTAGAGCAATATGGAATAACGCAGCAATTGGTCGAATTGGTCAAGACCTTCACCGTAGACACTTTCAAGAACTTCCATCTTCAAGGTACTTGTCCATCCCATATGATTCCACAGTCGATAAAGGTGCGATTTTTTTTTCTTGTTTTATCGGGTGCTGGATGAAATTTGGAATCTTGGGTTCTGGAAGTTGCTGGATGATAGAGCTTTTCAGATTCTCGAGTTGGGTTTTTTTTTTTTGGGGGGGGGGGAAATTGAATTGATGGGGCGTGTGGCAGATGACGGCATGGCTGGTGCTGAATCTGGCACTGTGGGAACTACGCCAGTATGCAGTGCGAGGAAGGATCTCTCCGAGTGGCAGGAGAGACATGCGTACCTTGTGCTCTCTAGTGTTAAGGTTTGTGAATTGTGATCTGCGTGTGGATTTTAGAGAATTTTCGCTTAATTGATGTGGAAAATTTCACATTCTGAAGATGGTAACTTGCTTATATACTTGGCTGCCTCTTTCCGAATAATGCCTGACTGCTTTGCGAGTTTTCGGTGCACTCTTCTATTCAATGGAGGAGGATTTCGCAAGTATGAGATGCTGGATGTTCTGTGATCAAACCAGTGGTCAGTTCCGTATTATGATGTGGGATTCTGGTTCTCTTAGGAGATTTAGGATAAGAAGAGGAGTTGAGGTTCAGAATTTGACAAACTTACTTTTGGATATAGTGAGCCTCATTCAAATGAAGTTGGGAACCTGACATAAAAGGATTCCTAAAAATTGTAGAAAGAATGAGGTTTGAGGCCTGGTAATATCTTGCTGATAGGCTAATATCTTGCTGATAGGCTAGCTTCAGTAGCCAAAGAGAGAGCATTGGAGCTTGGAGAAATCAAGTCAAGAGCACCAAACTGTTCTTGGTTGATGGATCTGTCGTAGTGTAGTTCCAACATCTTCGACTAATTGCTCTGTTGCAGATGATAGACAATATAGGGAAAGACTAATGACAAACAACGTTCTAGGCTAGCATTTTTGTTCTTGATCCTTACATCAGAGGATATACTGTAGTTTTGTGATGTTAGATCTAATTTTACTTGAAAGAGGAGCTTATTGTTATGTTGATATATCTTCTTGCATCATTTGATGCCAAATTAGAAATGAAAAATTTTCTTGGTATTTACGTGGAACATACTCACGCCGAATGATGCTTGAGTTGCTTCTTTTTTTACGCAAAACTAGGATTAAGACACACTGGATTTCATCTTGGGGTTGTGGCAGCTTTTTATAGAATGACCTAGCCTATATATCTGCTCAAGAGCGAGAGGACTAAAAGTATCCGCTAGAAACGAATGTGTTTCGGATGAAGCAGAGAGCTCTATTTTTTGGGATAACAAGGCATTAAGATTGTACTACGTAAGTCCTAAAATTGAGATGACTGGACTGTAAAACATTCGGTTGACTCTGCATTAGGTTTCCCGTTTCCATACTGTGTTTTGAAAAGACTTTCAATTGGTCAAGGATGATAAAAAAATATGTTCCTCTATGATCTTTAAATAGGACCTACTTTTGCTTGTGTTATCAGTAGATAAAATAGTTTGAGATGCATTCTTCTTATTGTGATGCTTCTCCCTCTTTGACTTTGAAGTTTAATTGACAGTGGTTGTTTAGTCCAGTGGCCTGCACTTTTTACTGTGGTGTTTGCATCCACTAAATTTGTTTCTTCATCAATATTTACAGGCCCAGCTATTGAGCTTGCTTCACTAACTGCTAGTTATATTTTTGGGATGGACTGCTGAAGCAAATGCTCTTTAGAATCTGTAATGATGTACAGTCAAACATGCGCCTTGTGTATCTAAATGACTGATAACATGAAACTGTACACGTCTTACTGGTCTAACACAAAGTGAAACTTTGAGGCCAGAATAAAATGATTTACCCATATCTATCTGTTTCATGACCATATCAAGCTCATTTCAGGAGATGTCCCAACTGCAGTATATGCTATGTCCCCGACACATGAAGGAGCGGCAATTTTGGCAAATATATTTTGTGCTTGTCAAGAGCCATATAGCTGAGTAAGTTACCGAGCCATGTTGGTGTTTATACGAAGCAGAGGTGATCCGGTCCAAATTACGTCTGACCTTGTTTTGGAAATAATTGTGAGGTTCTACTATCACATGTCTTGTCCATGACCAGATATGAGCAGCGGGCAATACAACTAGCAAAAGTGAAGGAAATGAGGATGGGGGTTGACAAATCTTCCAACGGCAGCTCATACGAAGTTGAAATGTCTAAATCGAAGGTGGCATCGAGTTCGCCACCTGGAAGTCCTTAGTCCGACTAATTAGTTTCTAAATGAAAATGTAACCGAGCAGGTAAAAATGAACATGAGTTCAACTGTTTTGGTGCGCTTCATTACCCTTCAAGTATTTATTTCACGGTTGATGCTGATGTGCAACACTGACCTTGCTTCATTTTAATCTCTCAGCTGGAAAAGGTCCTGCCAACAGGATGAACTTAGGAGATAACAGATGCACCAGAAAAAATCAATGCGCATCTTGTTGGAATCCAACTTAAAGAGACTGAAAGCATTTTCAAACCACTGAATCAAAAGTGAGTCATAGTCTGATGCTGATGATATGTACTGACAAGTGCTTCTGTGTAGTCCTGTAGCAGAAAATATACGAAAGACAAAACGAGTGGTTAATATCAGAGCTAGCATGTAATAGCTTGCACGCCCCTTGCTAAGCTGTAATTACTTGCTCAGCTCTCTTATTTCACTTGTTCTCAGTATCTTATATGATGATGTCACAGCATTGTCCAATACACGGCTTAGCTTGTTGATTAGCGCTCATAAGCTACGCGATTCTGAAGCATATGGCAAATGCAGATCCAAATGCTGCATTTTTTACGCCACTAGGCATCGGTGTTTAGTCAATTTTATGTATGAATGAAATGAAACACCTTCTTCTGAGGGAAGGATCCACCGCTTCCCCTCGGCGCTGCCGCTGGCTCTTCCTTTCCTTTTACGACGCCCTTCTTGTTCTCATAATCTTCCATGCGAGTTTTAGAGCAAACTCTCTGGAAAATGTATTGCCTAATGTAGCCATTCATCCAGTGGGTCGATTACCCATCCTTTTTTCACTGCTTAAGCCAGAATCGCCCAATAGCACAACCCTCTTTTCGATCATCTTAAACGAGGTTCTGAAAATGGTTTGCGTCATTTACACAAGGGATTCTTGCAATTCGGCGATGCACGTTCCAACAACGGAAGACTGATCAGTTCTGCTTCCGCAATTGAACTTCCCAGTGGCGACCTTTTAAAGCGTCACCTGAATCTGGAAGTGACGTAAACGCACCTTAGAAATTGCTTGAGATAGCCTGGAATGAAAAACGTGGCATTGTGCAGTGGGGGTGGGGTTGGCAATCGGGGGCTTTTTGGATTGTTCTGCTTCTGTGGAATCCCACTTCATGGCCTCGGGTCTCTTTATCTGACGCCCTGCCGGGTTTCCTGATCGCAATTATGCATCTTTCAGGGGGAGTTGTTTACTGAGAATGGCCCGTGAATACTGAACGAGAGTGAGAGGCAAAACGAGTGAAAGAGAGTACGATCAAGATTCAAGTGGGCATTTATTGAAACGTTGATACACTCAGGCAGCACTTGGTGTAAATCAAAGGCACGAGTTCTGGCCAGCACTGAAATTGTAGTGCACTGGAATTGCTGGTTGAAGTACTTCAAGAACATTGGCCAGATACAATTTTTAATGCATATCTCTTGATATTTGCTTCATTTTATTCCTCTTGCAATGCTATCTTTACTGCCTCAATATCACGCGATGGGTATCTGTAAAATGCAGCAGTAATGACATTCACCCTTCTGATTCAAAGGAGACTCTGCTTCCTCTCACCAATTTCTACTGAGATCTTAGAGTGCGCATGATAACACTTTTGGAATGGAAATCCGTTTGGTAACATAGATAGCCGGATGGCTGGAGATGGGCAGGTGGTCGGAGGTTCGGGAGAGAGCGTAAAAGGAGAGAAAATAGAGAGAAGGGAGAGGACAAAGAAGGAAAGAGGAAAATTCTGGCAAGTGGGGCTACATATGGACAGGTGTCGCAAAATGAATGGGGGTCTGTAAAAATGTGGTGGCACAAGGTTACGTAATATTTTCTCCAATTTCCCATTTGAATCATAAACATTTTCACTTTTTGCCAATTGAGTCGATCCCGTCAATTTTGGCTAGAAATCGCTGATGTGAATGCCGTCCATCCTACGTGGCATGGTCGGCGCTGACGTGTAGAATTTTCAATAGTATTTGAACATTTTTTTTTGCTGATTTCTCTATTTCCTTTGTTTTTCTATTCTTCTTTTTAATTTTTTTTTATCATTTTTTTGAGTGGCAATACATGTAAAGGTTAATGTATATGACTAAATTGACAGAAGTACAATAAGTTTAGAACTTTTTGGATAATTTTCAGTCTTTAATTTCGGTAAAAGTATTCATTACATAGATAAGAGTTCCTTTTTCATGACTGCCTTCGTAAATATATATTACACTGACCGTTTGCCTTGTACATTTACATAAATTAGACCATACTCGACATTTTTATAAGAGCATGGCACGTAACTTAATACATGACTCTTCGTCTTCGTATGTCCCACGTTATTTAACGGAGTATGTCCTCAAATTCCAAGTCTAGGTCAGTCTAGTCAACTCGTTCTGCTAAGTCCACACGCATGTGGAAATCTATGTCCTCCTCCATCAAAATTCCAGTTCATCAAAAGACCGATTCACCCATCATTCTGCTATAAATACACCATCCCCTTCCCTTCGCTCAGCATCGTAAAGTTAACACATTGTCCCAAACATACTTCTCTCGCCATATGGACCAGAAAGCGCCCACCAGCATCCTCGTCGCATGTCTCGCCGTCCTCGCCTTGGTCGTGCCGCACGTGACCGCCCAAAACTGCGGTTGCACGCAAGGCCTCTGCTGCAGCCGTTTCGGTTACTGCGGGACCGGCAACGACTACTGCGGGGCGGGCTGCCAAGCGGGCCCCTGCAACACCCCCGCGCCCGCCACTAACGCGGTTGTGGTCGGGAACATCGTCACCGACGCCTTCTTCAACGGCATCATCAACCAGGCACCCGCGAGCTGCGCCGGGAAGAGGTTCTACTCGAGGAAAGTGTTCCTCGACGCCATCGGTAGCTTCCCGAGGTTCGGCCGGGTCGGGTCGGCCGACGACTCGAAGCGCGAGATCGCCGCTTTCTTCGCTCATGCCACGCATGAGACTGGAAGTAAGTTGGACTTGTCCTGTTCTCTCCTCTTCATGCATGTTCTTATTCTTGTGCACCATGCAACATTAGTACTGATATATAAACGACTAATTTGCAGGTTTTTGTCATATCGAAGAGATAGGTGGGCGAACCGACCCCCGAAAGACCTATTGCGACCCGAAGTACCCGTGCAAGCCGGGCAGGAAGTACTTCGGCCGAGGGCCCCTCCAGCTCACGTGGAACTACAACTACAATGCGGCCGGACTGAGCCTTAGGTTCGATGGGCTCAACGCGCCGGAGACTGTGGCGAAATTCCCCCTCGTCTCCTTCAAGGCCGCCCTGTGGTTCTGGACGAGCAACAACATCCAGTCCAAGCTCTCGGACCAAGGGTTCGGCGCGACGATCCGGGCCATTAACAGCGGAGAGTGCAACGGGGGGCCAACTCTAGCTGTTCAATCCCGGGTCAGGTATTACAATAATTACTGTAGGCAATTTGGGGTTGCACCTGGAGGCCATCAGAACTGTTAAGGGTCTACGACCCGTGTTAGTCAATGTGGGTACAAACTTTGACAATAATGTGCCCTAGAGAACAGCCTTTCTCCGCCTAATGTAAAAGCTTGGTCATCAGCATGAATAAATGACCTCCTCGCACTAGTGATGTTAGAGGACCAAAAAAAAAATAAAAAACCCTAAGGAGAAAGGGGACGGTGAAATAAAGATCTTTGCGTTTGTGAGATTACTTGATTGACTTAACTGTTCATACAAAACTTTTTGTCTGAGTCAAAGTCAACGTGAAGATCTTTGCAGTTGACTTGAGCATGTTAATTATCCTTTAACTTAGTCATGAAGTGATGAGCTTAACTAAGGCATTATGGGAAGCACACAAGTCCAAAAGTAGAATTATGGCATTTTCGCAACGCAATTTACTTGTATAGCCTAGCTCAGATTAAAATTCATCCCGAAAATTTTACACATATGATCGAATTATGAAGTAAATATTTACTAAAACGCGATGAGTGTAATTATCCAATTTAATGAACCTTGTCATGACAATGAGATTAACATTAGGCAATGATGAAGGAGGAATGGACAATCGATCATTCAAAATCATAATGTCGAATCAGGAGTCAGTCGAGGGCAACGGAGAAAATATTGCATACAGACAACTGATGTGGTCCAAAGAATCATTTCTTTTTTGACACGTGTCAAACGTGGGGCCACCTTCTCTGCTCTCTCCCTCTGTTCCGTTCTGTGTCTTCTCTCCTCCGTCTCCCCTCTGTTCTCTCCTCCTGTTCAGGTATTTCTCTGCTCTCTCGTCCTCTCCCTCTCCTCTGGCCAAAGCCGAAATTAAGCTCCATGGCCACGGTGGCCGCAAGCCCCCTTCTCCGTTCTCCGGCCGCGAAACTCGAGCCCACGTCTAGCGGCCGCCATGGTAAAGGACCTCGAGCTCCACAGCCATGGCGGCCGCGAGCCGTGGGCTCGAGCTTCGCTCCCAAGATAGAGAAGTCGTCGGCGGCCATGGAGGCCGCGAGTCGTGAGTTCGAGCTCCGCGGTCGGGGATGGAAAAGATTTCTGCTATGGATGAACGTCTCGTCGGCATCACTGACGTCTTCCCCATCTGCAGCCGCCATGGCTTTGGAGCTCGAGGTCCATGGCCATGGTTGGCGCGACCCGCGGGCTCGAGCTTCTTGGCCATGGCGGCCGCGAGCCATGGAGCTCGAGTGGAGAAGACGAGAGAGACGGGAGGAGAGAGAGGACTAGAGAAACTAGAAGAGAGGAGATGGGCCCACGTTTGACACGTGTCGAAAAATAAATAGATCTTTGGATCACATCAGCTTTACTTTGGGAGAAGGTAAAGCAGATGCGGTCCAAAGATCTTGATGTGGTCTGTATGTGATAATTTTCTCGTTGGGACCTTGATGGTTGGAGTCATTTTGGTTTGTCGTTAAGGCGCTGATTTTGACGGGGTCGGACAGATGAAGATTCCAACAGACGGACTTGAGACGACAATTTGCCCGGTGTGTGAGAGAATGGTCATAATTTTTTAATCCAGAAAGAGTTACGGGATCTATAATATCAATAATTTTTAGCTATTATCTCACACCGCGATCTTACGAACATTAAAACGAGGTATCTGAAAAAAAAAAAAAAAAAAAAACAAGGTCATACAGTGACAAAGTAGTCCCATTTCTCTTCTCAGCTCAAAAGCTCCACCAATTCTGCACAAGAGTTCTAATGATGCTACATGAGGAATGTTCTAATCTTCGACGAGTCTTTTGGAAAAGATTGACAAAAACAAATGTTGAAGAATCATGACGCATTAATCATGATAGTTCAGTTCAAGCGTCTATTCATTTCGCGGTCGTTTTTTTTTTTTTTTTTTTTTTTTTTTCAAATTACCATATTATGCATTAATCGTGATAGAAGATGCTCATGATCTATGGCTGGAATTTCTTTTCCAATACCCTAAAATCAGTCAGATTACAACAAACCACGGCTTAGCACAAAAATTGTTTCGAGAGAACGTTAATGCCTTGAACTTTCTGCAAAGTAGATTCGCAATGCAAAACAACGAGGAGAAAACACCAAGAACAGATCAAAGAATATGTCGATGTCTCTCATTTAAATGGGGAAAAACACCAACGTAGATTACCACCCATCAATTCCTCACAAATCTAACTTTGAAAGCAACGGTTCAAGTTGATATGGGTGAGGGCCACCCTCGTCGGCCTTGAGCGAGGGTTGCCCTTGCTAATCTGGGCGAGGGGAGTGGGTTGGACGACGAGGTGGCAGACAATAGAATCGAGAATAGGAACTCATCGGACAGACATCGGAGTCGTATAATGAGGTCGGGGAACAACAGGGTCGTGAGACTAGGCCGTCGGACGAGAGGCGAGCGAGGAGAGAGCTCTCTCAGTCTATTTCAGTCTCTTTATGGTGAGAATGAGGTAAAGTGAGACCTTTGTGACTTGTTTCATCTTCTTCTTTTTTCGGAACGAAGAAACAATTCTTTTTTTGTTTATTGTTTATGTTCCAAATTTTTATTTGGGAATAATTTTTGTTTCTAGGAGCAGAAATATCAGCTGACATTACCAAACAGATTTAGTTCTTTTTTTGTTCCTGAGAACAAAAGAATAAGAATCAAAGAATCTGGAGTGTTGCCAAATAGACCCTTAAACTTCAACGCAAGCCCATCCTCTTGAGAAAAAATATAATTAAAAAAAATCAAGCCCATATTGTTGATTTTATTCATCTCTTTTGAAAAAAAAGAAAAGGTCACATGGCATACTTGGTCCAAGGGAAATCAAACATGGAACTATTAACATCACGGGTTATTGATTTCGAAAATTCGGATTGGAAATTGAATTAGCATTCATCCAATAGATTTAAGATGGTTTGGACAATTTCCTCCCATTACATCGAGAAAATATTCACCGATCATCGAGTGCCAAGTCATTTATGAGCCACACCATATAAAAATTGACACGTGTCCATGTGGGCCCCACTCTCAGCAAAATTCCAAATGTCTCTTCGTCTCCGTGAACGCTCTGTTGTCTCTTCCCCTTGTTGCAGGGATCCGGATTCCCTATCATAATAGCAGGGGATCATTATGTTTTGAGCCCTTACCATAAGGGCTAAAAATGCTTTGATTTCTTACCTTTATGATAGGAAATCCTAGCCCCTTGTTGCATCTTCCCGAGGAAAAAGGGCATAGTCTTCTCCCTCCCTCTCCCTCCCTCTGCCTCTCTCTTTCTTGCTTTTTCTTCAAAAAAATCTCTCACGGCCGCCATGGATGTGGAGCTCGAGAGAACAACGGGAGATGGGAGGAGAGAGAGGACAAGAGAAACGCGAAGAGAGGAGGTGGGCCCCGAAAGTCTTTCTCCTCGGGAAGATACAAAAGGAAGAGATAAGGGAGCGAGCTTTCCTTCACGGAGATGAATTTGACGTTTGAGTTTGGAGTTTGCTGAAAGTAGGGAGCCACATAGACACGTGTCAATTTTTGTATGGTGTGGCTCGTAAATGACTTGGCACTCAATCATCACTGAACACATTTACATCGAGTTGATTGAGAAAGAAGAAAGAATCAAGCATCGGATCGCGCATCTGGCATGTTCTGATCACAAGCTTGGCATTACAAAGTCCCAAGACAATCTTGGATCGGGCATAGCACCATTCCCTTCATGTAATAATGCATTGGATAATTGATTCTGCACCGACAATATGAATTATGTAGTGCTTGGCTTTTTTTTTCCCTCAAAGTTTACGTAATTTCAATATCATTTATTATTTAATTACAACTTTTATAAAAAAAATATAAATTAAAAGTAAATTTGAATGGTGGAATATGAATTATGTAGTGCTTGTCTTTTTTTTTCCTCAAAGTTTACATAATTTTAATATAATTTATTATTTAATTAAAACTTTTATAAAAAATATAAATTAAAAGTAAATTTGAATGATGTAATATGAATTATGTAGTGCTTGTCTTTTTTTTTTTACTCAAAGATTACGTAATTCCAATATCATTTATTATTTAATTAAAATTTTTATAAAAAAATATAAATTAAAAATAAATAAGTATTATTTAAAAAAATTGAGTCGGGCTTGGAGCCCCAATCGGCAGGCCCATTGCCGATTGGCACCCAATTAGGTAATTATTTTTTTTCCTATTATTTTGGTAAATATTTTTTTAAAAAAAGCTATTTTGGAAAAAAGCCCGATCTCAAGTCGATTCAAAGGCAGCATATCTATCTACTTAATTAGGAGAATAGGAGAGCAAGGTGTTGTAAGGTACATAAATGTTGAATATCAATGGAAAAATTATAAGCATGAGAGCACCGTACTAGCGAATCTAAAGCTCTATTTGTTTCGCCAAAAATAAATAATTTGAAAATATTTTTCTTAAAATGATTATTAACCTCGCTTGAAATAATTAGTTAACGAGAAATATCTTTGTCATTGACTACAATTTAGCTTTTAATCGTATAATTTTCTTTCCGTCCATTCATTTTCTAAAACGATACAAAACGATTAGTTTTAGAAATATATTTTTTTAATATTTTTTTCCACCAAAAAAAATATTGCGAAATAAAGTGTAGCTCAACTTTTTTTTTTGATCAATTTGTAGCTCAACTTCGCAGATAAGTTTTTTTTTTTATGTAATTGAGGGCTTTGGGCGACAAATGAGGCCTGACCTATGGACATGGCCTAACCCAAAACCTGCCATTAATTACTTCTAATGCGGTCAAACCCTTAAATTAATTTAAATTTACAATTAAGTGCTTCCGTTGACTCCATCCATTTTAGGTGACCAAATTGGAATTGACCTTATTGAATATTTTCAACTACACTCCAAGTCTTGATGCATTGTCAAGTAGGCGCTGATGGGTTTTTTTTTTTCCATTTTAATATTAAAAATATAATTGTTTACTAAATTAGTTAAAAAGTAAAAATATTTACTAATTCGAGTCTCGCACGCCATACTAAGTAGCGCGCGAGACCCCGCGCCACTCTAAGCAACGCGCAGCACTTGCGCGCTATTGCGCGCCACTCACAATTCCTTGTGCGGCCAAAAAGTGCCGCACAATGCACTCGCTTTTTTTTTCAATTATTTTTTATTTTGTAATTTTTTTACATGATTTAATTGTTTTATATTTTCATGACCAATTTTTTTTCTTGCTTGCAAGGATAATACGTATTCGAAATTTTTTTATTTCATATGTTTTTTAGTTTTTTTTAATTATTTTATATTTTAAAATTCTGCAGATTCGACAACCCAATATGAAAAACGGTAGCAGGAATATATTTTCGACAACATTTATTTCGTATTGTTGGTTATTTTATATTTTCAGGACCAAAATGCTGCACAACGGTTATTTCGTATGGAGGAATCAAGTACTCTTATCTGAAGCCTAAGCTTTCGCGCAAGCAGCGCCCTGCATCACGTAATAGCAATTGCCTTGTGCGGCAATTCGACTGCCATACGAAATAACCGTTGTGCATCATTTTGGTCCTGAAAATATAAAATAACCAACGATACGAAATAAATGTTGTCGAAAATATATTCCTGCTACCATATTTCATATTGGGTTGTCGAATCCACGGAATTTTAAAA
The DNA here is from genome assembly GCA_021437785.1 of Rhodomyrtus psidioides. Lineage (NCBI taxonomy): Eukaryota > Viridiplantae > Streptophyta > Magnoliopsida > Myrtales > Myrtaceae > Rhodomyrtus > Rhodomyrtus psidioides. The sequence continues at coordinate 521,677 of JAILYB010000015.1, read as the reverse complement.
TAGAAAATAATTAAAAAACTAAAAAACATATGAATTAAAAAAATATAATTGTTTTCGGGTTGTCGAATACGTATTAGCCTTGCAAGCAAGAAAAAAAATTGGCCCTGACAATATAAAACAATTAAATTATGTAAAAAAATTACAAAATAAAAAAAATAATTGAAAAAAAAGTGAGTGCCTTGTGCGGCACTTTTTGGCCGCAGAAGGAATTGTGAGTTGCGCGCAGCGCACAAGTGATGCGCATTAGCGCGAGATCCAAATCAGTAAACATTTTTACTTTTTAACTAATTTAGTAAATAATTATTTTTTAATATTTAAAAAAATTAATAAAAAAAAAAACACCCGCTGATGGGCGCCACATCAAATAAAAGACTGAAAATACAGAAATGAAATAAAAGAGATAGATAAAGTGCAGAGTAGGGCGGCAATGTATTTCTCTACCATCGCCGACTAGGGTTCACAATCCTCATTGGTTTTGTTGTGACTGCGTTTGGTTCGGCTTCTGAAATAGATTTTGGGGAAAAAAAAAACAAATACCTTTAGCCTAAAGACTTTTGAGAAATGCAAATGGCATCTGAAAAAATTAAACCCTCAGTAAAGGAAGCGGAGACAAGCCTGGGCGAGACGAGCAGGTATGCTATCCCCACAAACACGGCGCTCCTGGCCATAAAAGGGGACTGCCTGTTTGCTCACTCAAGCCCATTCTTGAAGCTCAACCCTCAAGGTGCCAGATATTTCTGGTTCAACAGGTTCCACATAGTGGCAAGTTGAAGAGCATACTAAACCAAACCAATCGTACTACTGAGTCAACAAGAGGATTCAGATATGCGAAAGATCATGCTTATAGGAAAGGAGAAGAAAGGGAACTTAGAAACTCATGATAGAAGCACACTGATATTTCACCAAGGTTTTTTCTCCTTCTGTTTACAATGTCCTCGGGGGCCTTTTATAGGCAAATTACATACGCAAAGACTTCTGACAAGCTGACAGACACATTCACGACAAAAGACTAAAAAGTCTTCGGGTGAACAGTGTTTGCTACAGTGCTACAGTGTCTGCTACAGTGTCTGCTACAGTGCTGCTACAGTGTCTGCTACAGTACCTTGAACAGTAATTTTCGTAAAAAGTATGCTGGTCCTGTAGATCATTATTTCTGACATAAAAGACTTTAGCACACCTAACTCAAACACACGGGAACTTTAAACATTCTGACAAACGATGACAACAAAGTCATCTCAGACTTTTATTACATGCACGTGAAACTGGATAGTTCAAAGCCGACGACGGTCTGGATCTGGGTGATAATTGGCATCGTCAGAGTCAGAGCTGTCTGGGCCGTCTTTGTCTTTTTTGAATTTATTCCAGTACCACTGTTCTTCGAGCTGGGACAGTCCAACGTCTGGGTCTTCGTCTTCAGTGAGTGAGGGACTATCCTCTTGTTCTGCCACGTGTCTTTCGCCGCACAAAATATCTTCCATAGTGACTGGGTCTGATGGATCTTGTCGCGCACCTTGATTAGAGCTGGATGGCATTTGAGGCTGGGGCCATAATTGGAGCTGAGGCCACTTGTACGAGCTGGATGGCTGGTCCTGGGTGCTAGATGCAATGTCTGCTGTAGAGTATGGATTTTGTGACAAATGTCCTCCCCAAGGGTCTTGAGTGTCAGGAGTGTCAGTGTCCATAGAAGAACCTGGCTGGTTGCTTCTATAATCTTCAAGGGCTTGTCGTACCTGGGGGTGCATTTTGGGCCTATCCCACGAGTGGTTCATGTGATGGTATGGCCAAATTTCAGGAGGGATTTCATGATTCTCTTGGCATAGGACTCGCTGGAGTTCTCTATACTCATACTGCATCAGTGTGATGGACTTGGGAAGTGTTGTGTAGATCCGAAAGACTTGTCGATGGAGATTGGGCTTGAATGTAGTGGTGCCATAATACAATGCTTTTTCTCGAATATCTCCGGTTGGGCTGAAGAAAACCCAAGGCCTGTGAAAAAGGACTGTGGTGTGTCTTTCTGGGTCAGGTATTCCACAATTTCGCTGAAAGATGAAATGTTGTTTCCACGCTGCTAAAGGCTGGAACCAAGTGAGCATTTTGTCAAAGCCTTTTGGTTTGAGAATTCTCCCATGAGTGCTCTGGACAGGACTCGGACAATCTTGTCTGTGGGAAATTCAATGGCAACAGCATATACATTGAGAAAATACCAAAAGAACCATTTGAGATCTTCAGGGAAATCTTGATCAGAAGACCACCGCAAGACATGGATAAATGGATAATCAGGATTAAGACCATGTGGTCCTAACATTAATCCACCATAAGTACTGAATATGCGGTTTTGGTACTCATTCATGTAATACTTCAAATTCTCACAGAAGTTATTTTCTGCAACTTGTCCTGGGACTTCTGGAGGATAACTGAGAGTATTCCATGGTGTATCTCGTATTGGTGTGGTACGAAATCTTCTTGCATCCAATGGATTTCTGCGGACATACATGTTGATGGATTCAACTGGCTGCTTCGGTCGGGACAGAAAATCTGCAAGGACATTCTTTTTGCCTGCTATGTGTTTAGCATCAAAAGAATATTTCGAGAACCATTCGGCCCACCTTAACAATTGCGGATGGGGAATCTGTTTCTGCTTGAAATTGAGCATTTGGGGAAATGAAGACATATCCATTTCGACCAAAAAGTGATGCCCAATAAGGTGGTATTCAAACTTCTTGATGCCATATTTGACTGCGAGAATCTCCTTAAAAGTGGAATGATAATGCATCTCTGCGGGAGTGAATCGTCCACTTTTGTAAGCACAGATGAAGCGTTTACCTTTGATTTCTTCAAGGAGAATGGCTGCCCAATACTTATCACTAGCATCTGTTTGCAAAATTCTTTGACCAGTGGAAGGAATTTGCAAAGGGGGGAGATGCTGCAGAATTTCTTTGAGATGAGCTACAGCCTGTGTCTGCTTCGGTCCCCATGGGGGAGCATCTTTTTTCAACATCCTCTGAAGAGGATAGAGTGCTTTGGAGATTTTTGGCACAAAGTCTCGGAGATAATTGACAATTCCAAGGAAAGCCTGGATTTGGCTAACTGTCAAATTCTCAGAGGGAAATTTTTGGAGTTCTTCTGCAAGGTGAGGACCTGGACAGTAGGTCCCTTCTTTCAAATGCATACCAAGGAACTCAATTTCTTTTTGAGCAAGGATCATTTTCTTTTGGGAAAGCATGATTCCATGTTTCTGGACAATTTCAACGAACTGGGAGAGTAATTTACAATGGGATTCCTCATCAGGACTGTAGAGGAGAATATCATCAATGTAAATTTGGGCATGTGGGAGAATGGGCTGGAAAATTCTACACATGGCTTTTTGAAAGATGGACGGAGCTGTTTTAAGACCAAAGGGGACGACTGTCCATTGAAAGTGCTGGTTTGGAATGCAAAAACCAGTTTTAGGACGGTCATCAGGATGAATGCCAATTTGCCAAAAACCTGCTTTCAGGTCGAACTTTGAATAGATCTTAGCCTGGGCTAGGCTACCAAACAAAGAGTTTTTGTGAGGCAAAGGAAATTTATCATCTTGAAGGAATTTGTTCAAGGGCTGATAATTGATCACCAATCTGAGCTTACCACGATTCTGTTCTGCTCGCTTGTTCACATAAAAGGCTTCACAAGCCCATTGTGAATCAGAGGGTTCAATGAGACCTTGCGAGAGTAGCTCAGCACATTCCTTCTGGGCCAAAGCAAGATGTTCAGGATTCATACCAGAATGACTGGCTTTTGTGGGATTAACATCTTCACTTTTCTTGAATGGGAGTTTGACAAAGAAGTCAGAGTTTTTCCAAAGAGGGTTTGAACAGGTTTGGATAAACTGGGAATGGGATTCAGAACAGCAGGATAAGAGACTTTGGGTAATTGGATCAAGGATTTCTGGCTGAATGATGAAAAGTCTCTGGATATCCACATACTCACGAAACTGGTCACCAAATTGTAAACCAGTGGGTTTGATTCTGAGCTGGGAAAGCTGGGCTAGGATATCCCAACCAATGATAAGGTCCTTATCTGGGGAATTACAACCAAGGATTTTTGTGGATATAGAACATCCTGGAAATATTTGGAGGGTGATGGTTTTGCTGCGGAATTTTGTGGTAAAAGTATCACCAGAGGCAGAATGGAAATACCTTGTGTAAGGCGTCCAGAATTCTTCTGGGAGTACTTTTATATCCATAAGTGATGCTGCCCGCGCCGGTATCAATGAGAGCAATGACTTGGACAGGTCTGTTATTTTCTGGGGTGTGGATTTGGATGGGAATATATGGAGAGTGGAAAACTGGTTGGACATGGAAAGAGTCGGGGATATTATCAGGGAAGAATGCAAAGATATCACCTGGGGATTCATCAGAGTCTGAGGAATAAGTTTGGAGGGCAAACAGTGTGTCGGGTGAAGGCTCATCTTCAATAGAGAAGACAGACTCAATATCTTCGTCATCCAAAGGGATTCCTGTGGTGGATGAGATCTTTTGGATCATGTAACTTCCTTGGCGCTTTGCCTGAGGACAGTTTTTTGCAAAGTGCCCTTTCTTGCTACAGATGTAGCATCGGTCGGATTTTTTCTTTTTCTTGAAACCAGAAGCAGAGGAGTGATGGCGCTTCTTTTTTCGAAGGAACTTCCACTTGCTTCTCTTAGGTCTTCGTCTGCCAAACGAGAACTTCTCAAAGGAGAACTTTTTGAAGTGCTTGCGCTTCTTATTGCCAGCACAGGAGGGATCACTGCAATCTCTTGAGCACTTGATCTTCCAATGAGGATTGTCACAATTCTTTTCGAGAGATCGATTCTCCCGGAGGTAACTTCTGAAGACCTCTCTTCTGTGACACATTTCTTCAATGGCAAGGTGGACAGACTGTTGGATTTCTCCAAAAGTCGCATCTGTGATGGTCTTGTTTTTTAGCTTCAGGGCTTTCTCAACAACTTGACTAATCTCTTTAGGGATGGAAGCCAGGAATACGGACTTGAGATTAGGATCAGAACCAAGCTGGTAGAAAAGCTTGATCATTTCTCGAAAGTGTCGATCCAGGTCTTTTTTGGCCAGAGAACAGCATTTTCTTTCAAAAAATTCTTTTCTTTTGAGTTCTTTCGAATCTTGAGGTTGGCCAATAAAGAAAAATGAATCAGCTGAATTGCTTCATCAAAGGACATGGTAAGAAACTGGAGTTGGTCTCTTTCTGGGGCTAATTTCCACCAATCTTTTAAGGAACCGGTGAATCGAGTGACAAACTCAAGGAGAACATCATAAGAGCTGTGTTCCTTTAGATTTCTGGTAATCATCCAAGAATGAAACTCTTGGAGCCTTTCTGCCCATTTGTGGTAAGGGATATCATCCAAAGTGAAGAAATTGGACGAATAGGATTTATAGGTCGATGACGATGGGTCATGGTAAGGTTGGGAAGGTGGAGGTGGATGCTCAACTTCAGGTTGGTCTTCCATTTCTTCTTCAATGATTGGCTCTACAGGGTCAGCCATCATAACGTCTGCCACAACAGACTGGGTGCTAGAATCATAGGATTCAGTATCTGGAATGGAAGATGACTCACTGATAGAGATTTCAGGAGTAGCTGGGGGTGAAGGATTTATGGATTTCACTGTGGAGATGGTGGGAACCTGGTTTCGAAGGAAATTTTCCAAGGGATTGGAAACCATGTATGAGTGGGAAGGTTTATGAGGAGGGGATGAAGGAGGAGATTTTTCTGGTGGTGCTGAAGGAGGAGGGAAAAAGGTGTGTTTGCTTTTTTCTTTTTTCTCTTGGTCTAGCTTTTTAAGACGATCTCGAAGAGCAAGGAAGTTCGTCTTTGGAGGAGGTGGTGCTGTGCTGAGTACAGCAGCAAAAGAGTTGGGGTCTGGAGAGCTTGGCATGAAGGATGTGGGGTTAGGAGTTGCTGTTGGAAAGAAAAATGGATCAAGGGCTTGTAGATTCCTTTGCTCAAGGAGAGCTTGTTGTTCTTGCAGTATCTGGACCTGGCGTCTAAGCTTCTCGATCTCAGGAGTTTGGTCTTCCAGATAATGACTTGGAGGAATCTGTTTTGTCTCCATCAGATACAGCCTCTTCTGGAAATCTTCCAACATCTTCTTTGAGACAGATGTAGCATGGTCTACCCTGTCAAGACGAGTAGCCACTGTGTTTATTGCTACATTCTGGGCGAGAGCATTCTCTGTCTGCCAATTCAGAACAGCTTCAACAGGTGTAGGGCCTTTCTGTCTTCCATGAAGATCGACATCATGTGGAGTTGTGATCTTTGGGGAATGGAAGTATTTCTGCTGTGCATCAGAGAAACTTTCAGCAGGAGGGAATCTGATAGTGGCTGAACTTTCTTCAGATGGGGCAGGGTGTAAAGGTGGGAAGTCTTCTGGTCGGAACATGCAAATACTGGGTAAAACAGGAGGTGGTTCAGGTTTAGGATTGCAAGTGTATGGCTGAGGGAGTATGATGGGACAAGAGTTTTTCTTTACCCATTTGAGGATGGGTTTGTAGAATGGAGAAGTGATGGGTTTCTTTGGTGGTGGTGGTGGCGGCTTTGGTTCATCTGGGGGACAAGCAGGTGGAGGTGCAGTAATTTGAGGAGGTTTGGGAGAACCATACTCAACCATATACTGCCAGCGTCCGCCGTCTTCACCAAGAGGACCCACGGTTGGATCACCGTCTAGGTACCTTTGGTAAAGTGAATCTTTCTTCTTCTTGTTCTTCTTTTTGGAGGACGGTCTGTCATCCTCATCTTCTAGATTCAAACAAGAGGAACAGGAACAGTCAACATCCCAAAAGCAGTGTCCGGAGGGATCCTTGTAATAATGGATGGGTCGTCCATTTTCATCAAAGGATTGGACATGGGCTTTAGGATCTGGGTCTTCCATACTGACAGACTCAGATGAACATGGGGTGAAACACAGGATGGTGGGGAATGATGGAAAAACAGAGGAAGAAGTGTCTTCCTTTTCTTTTGCGAATTTAATGGTGACAGTTCCATCTTTTTTCTTGGTGTACTGTGGCTCAGAGGATTGGACAGGTCGGGAATTTTGGTGGAGTTTTTCATAGTTGGTTACCCAACTGTCAGGAAGGAGTTTGACAAGCTGATCTCTTGGAAGTTGACGAGGGATGTGGATACATGAAGTCTGGTCGTTATCAACAGAGATAAGCAAGGCATCATCTGCACTTGGTAGGTTGAGATCAATGGCATGGTTTTGTACTCTGTACACCATCTGGTAGTGTAGAGTAGCAATTATGGCTGATGTGGTTTGAGGAGCACCAGTGATCTGCAACTGAACCTTCAAAGCAGAGAGAAGGTTGGGATCTGCCAAGGCCATGTTGAAATTTGGGAAGAGAGTCACAAATACTGTGCCTGCGTTCAGAGTGGTCTGAACAGTGCCAATGCAAGCATGCTGGTATTCCAAGAAACGAGTATCGAGGAGAGCAACCCGAGCAACTACGGGCAAGCCTTTTCGCCCATGCAAGGATAGGGCCAAACGGATGGCGCCAAAGTGGAGGTGGGTGTAACCCTGTTGAGCCCACTGAGCAGGGAACTCAGGTGGAATTTGGAGAGTCACAAACTGCTCTTGTTGCGTAGACAGGATAGGGTGCTGGTCAAATTTAGTGGACTGGACATACTCTTTGACAGAGCGAGGGGTTTGTTTGATGAGATGTTTGATGGAGCGAATGGGGGAAAATGATGGTGGTTTGCAAAAAGCAGAATATGGGTTCATGAGTGGGAGTTGTGTTTCGGAGATTTTGCGATCATCATTCACATAGGACACCTCATAGAGATAATCCATTTTTGAGGAAGTGGATTTGCGGAGTTCGGGTGGTGGTGGTAGTGAGATGGTGGTTTCTAACTGAACTGGAGCGGAAATATCTGTGGAGTTTTCCATGAGAGTTTGGATTTCTCCTTTCCCTTCAGCAGATCTAAGAATATAAGAATACTAATCTTAACTCAGTTTCGACGATGTCTCCAAGTCATTATCTGGAAGACCAAACTCCTGAGATCGAGAAGCTTAGACGCCAGGTCCAGATACTGCAAGAACAACAAGCTCTCCTTGAGCAAAGGAATCTACAAGCCCTTGATCCATTTTTCTTTCCAACAGCAACTCCTAACCCCACATCCTTCATGCCAAGCTCTCCAGGCCCCAACTCTTTTGCTGCTGTACTCAGCACAGCACCACCTCCTCCAAAGACGAACTTCCTTGCTCTTCGAGATCGTCTTAAAAAGCTAGACCAAGAGAAAAAAGAAAAAAGCAAACACACCTTTTTCCCTCCTCCTTCAGCACCACCAGAAAAATCTCCTCCTTCATCCCCTCCTCATAAACCTTCCCACTCATACATGGTTTCCAATCCCTTGGAAAATTTCCTTCGAAACCAGGTTCCCACCATCTCCACAGTGAAATCCATAAATCCTTCACCCCCAGCTACTCCTGAAATCTCTATCAGTGAGTCATCTTCCATTCCAGATACTGAATCCTATGATTCTAGCACCCAGTCTGTTGTGGCAGACGTTATGATGGCTGACCCTGTAGAGCCAATCATTGAAGAAGAAATGGAAGACCAACCTGAAGTTGAGCATCCACCTCCACCTTCCCAACCTTACCATGACCCATCGTCATCGACCTATAAATCCTATTCGTCCAATTTCTTCACTTTGGATGATATCCCTTACCACAAATGGGCAGAAAGGCTCCAAGAGTTTCATTCTTGGATGATTACCAGAAATCTAAAGGAACACAGCTCTTATGATGTTCTCCTTGAGTTTGTCACTCGATTCACCGGTTCCTTAAAAGATTGGTGGAAATTAGCCCCAGAAAGAGACCAACTCCAGTTTCTTACCATGTCCTTTGATGAAGCAATTCAGCTGATTCATCTTTTCTTTATTGGCCAACCTCAAGATTCGAAAGAACTCAAAAGAAAAGAATTTTTTGAGTTTGTGGGGATAGCATACCTGCTCGTCTCGCCCAGGCTTGTCTCCGCTTCCTTTACTGGTATCAGAGCCAAACATCGTCGAAACTGAGTTAAGATTAGTATTATTATATTCTTAGATCTGCTGAAGGGAAAGGAGAAATCCAAACTCTCATGGAAAACTCCACAGATATTTCCGCTCCAGTTCAGTTAGAAACCACCATCTCACTACCACCACCACCCGAACTCCGCAAATCCACTTCCTCAAAAATGGATTATCTCTATGAGGTGTCCTATGTGAATGATGATCGCAAAATCTCCGAAACACAACTCCCACTCATGAACCCATATTCTGCTTTTTGCAAACCACCATCATTTTCCCCCATTCGCTCCATCAAACATCTCATCAAACAAACCCCTCGCTCTGTCAAAGAGTATGTCCAGTCCACTAAATTTGACCAGCACCCTATCCTGTCTACGCAACAAGAGCAGTTTGTGACTCTCCAAATTCCACCTGAGTTCCCTGCTCAGTGGGCTCAACAGGGTTACACCCACCTCCACTTTGGCGCCATCCGTTTGGCCCTATCCTTGCATGGGCGAAAAGGCTTGCCCGTAGTTGCTCGGGTTGCTCTCCTCGATACTCGTTTCTTGGAATACCAGCATGCTTGCATTGGCACTGTTCAGACCACTCTGAACGCAGGCACAGTATTTGTGACTCTCTTCCCAAATTTCAACATGGCCTTGGCAGATCCCAACCTTCTCTCTGCTTTGAAGGTTCAGTTGCAGATCACTGGTGCTCCTCAAACCACATCAGCCATAATTGCTACTCTACACTACCAGATGGTGTACAGAGTACAAAACCATGCCATTGATCTCAACCTACCAAGTGCAGATGATGCCTTGCTTATCTCTGTTGATAACGACCAGACTTCATGTATCCACATCCCTCGTCAACTTCCAAGAGATCAGCTTGTCAAACTCCTTCCTGACAGTTGGGTAACCAACTATGAAAAACTCCACCAAAATTCCCGACCTGTCCAATCCTCTGAGCCACAGTACACCAAGAAAAAAGATGGAACTGTCACCATTAAATTCGCAAAAGAAAAGGAAGACACTTCTTCCTCTGTTTTTCCATCATTCCCCACCATCCTGTGTTTCACCCCATGTTCATTTGAGTCTGTCAGTATGGAAGACCCAGATCCTAAAGCCCATGTCCAATCCTTTGATGAAAATGGACGACCCATCCATTATTACAAGGATCCCTCCGGACACTGCTTTTGGGATGTTGACTGTTCCTGTTCCTCTTGTTTGAATCTAGAAGATGATGATGACAGACCGTCCTCCAAAAAGAAGAACAAGAAGAAGAAAGATTCACTTTACCAAAGGTACCTAGACGGTGATCCAACCGTGGGTCCTCTTGGTGAAGACGGCGGACGCTGGCAGTATATGGTTGAGTATGGTTCTCCCAAACCTCCTCAAATTACTGCACCTCCACCTGCTTGTCCCCCAGATGAACCAAAGCCGCCACCACCACCACCAAAGAAACCCATCACTTCTCCATTCTACAAACCCATCCTCAAATGGGTAAAGAAAAACTCTTGTCCCATCATACTCCCTCAGCCATACACTTGCAATCCTAAACCTGAACCACCTCCTGTTTTACCCAGTATTTGCATGTTCCGACCAGAAGACTTCCCACCTTTACACCCTGCCCCATCTGAAGAAAGTTCAGCCACTATCAGATTCCCTCCTGCTGAAAGTTTCTCTGATGCACAGCAGAAATACTTCCATTCCCCAAAGATCACAACTCCACATGATGTCGATCTTCATGGAAGACAGAAAGGCCCTACACCTGTTGAAGCTGTTCTGAATTGGCAGACAGAGAATGCTCTCGCCCAGAATGTAGCAATAAACACAGTGGCTACTCGTCTTGACAGGGTAGACCATGCTACATCTGTCTCAAAGAAGATGTTGGAAGATTTCCAGAAGAGGCTGTATCTGATGGAGACAAAACAGATTCCTCCAAGTCATTATCTGGAAGACCAAACTCCTGAGATCGAGAAGCTTAGACGCCAGGTCCAGATACTGCAAGAACAACAAGCTCTCCTTGAGCAAAGGAATCTACAAGCCCTTGATCCATTTTTCTTTCCAACAGCAACTCCTAACCCCACATCCTTCATGCCAAGCTCTCCAGACCCCAACTCTTTTGCTGCTGTACTCAGCACAGCACCACCTCCTCCAAAGACGAACTTCCTTGCTCTTCGAGATCGTCTTAAAAAGCTAGACCAAGAGAAAAAAGAAAAAAGCAAACACACCTTTTTCCCTCCTCCTTCAGCACCACCAGAAAAATCTCCTCCTTCATCCCCTCCTCATAAACCTTCCCACTCATACATGGTTTCCAATCCCTTGGAAAATTTCCTTCGAAACCAGGTTCCCACCATCTCCACAGTGAAATCCATAAATCCTTCACCCCCAGCTACTCCTGAAATCTCTATCAGTGAGTCATCTTCCATTCCAGATACTGAATCCTATGATTCTAGCACCCAGTCTGTTGTGGCAGACGTTATGATGGCTGACCCTGTAGAGCCAATCATTGAAGAAGAAATGGAAGACCAACCTGAAGTTGAGCATCCACCTCCACCTTCCCAACCTTACCATGACCCATCGTCATCGACCTATAAATCCTATTCGTCCAATTTCTTCACTTTGGATGATATCCCTTACCACAAATGGGCAGAAAGGCTCCAAGAGTTTCATTCTTGGATGATTACCAGAAATCTAAAGGAACACAGCTCTTATGATGTTCTCCTTGAGTTTGTCACTCGATTCACCGGTTCCTTAAAAGATTGGTGGAAATTAGCCCCAGAAAGAGACCAACTCCAGTTTCTTACCATGTCCTTTGATGAAGCAATTCAGCTGATTCATCTTTTCTTTATTGGCCAACCTCAAGATTCGAAAGAACTCAAAAGAAAAGAATTTTTTGAAAGAAAATGCTGTTCTCTGGCCAAAAAAGACCTGGATCGACACTTTCGAGAAATGATCAAGCTTTTCTACCAGCTTGGTTCTGATCCTAATCTCAAGTCCGTATTCCTGGCTTCCATCCCTAAAGAGATTAGTCAAGTTGTTGAGAAAGCCCTGAAGCTAAAAAACAAGACCATCACAGATGCGACTTTTGGAGAAATCCAACAGTCTGTCCACCTTGCCATTGAAGAAATGTGTCACAGAAGAGAGGTCTTCAGAAGTTACCTCCGGGAGAATCGATCTCTCGAAAAGAATTGTGACAATCCTCATTGGAAGATCAAGTGCTCAAGAGATTGCAGTGATCCCTCCTGTGCTGGCAATAAGAAGCGCAGGCACTTCAAAAAGTTCTCCTTTGAGAAGTTCTCGTTTGGCAGACGAAGACCTAAGAGAAGCAAGTGGAAGTTCCTTCGAAAAAAGAAGCGCCATCACTCCTCTGCTTCTGGTTTCAAGAAAAAGAAAAAATCCGACCGATGCTACATCTGTAGCAAGAAAGGGCACTTTGCAAAAAACTGTCCTCAGGCAAAGCGCCAAGGAAGTTACATGATCCAAAAGATCTCATCCACCACAGGAATCCCTTTGGATGACGAAGATATTGAGTCTGTCTTCTCTGTTGAAGATGAGCCTTCACCCGACACACTGTTTGCCCTCCAAACTTATTCCTCAGACTCTGATGAATCCCCAGGTGATATCTTTGCATTCTTCCCTGATAATATCCCCGACTCTTTCCATGTCCAACCAGTTTTCCACTCTCCATATATTCCCATCCAAATCCACACCCCAGAAAATGACAGACCTGTCCAAGTCATTGCTCTCATTGATACCGGCGCGGCAGCATCACTTATGGATATAAAAGTACTCCCAGAAGAATTCTGGACGCCTTACACAAGGTATTTCCATTCTGCCTCTGGTGATACTTTTACCACAAAATTCCGCAGCAAAACCATCACACTCCAAATATTTCCAGGCTGTTCTATATCCACAAAAATCCTTGGTTGTAATTCCCCAGATAAGGACCTTATCATTGGTTGGGATATCCTAGCCCAGCTTTCCCAGCTCAGAATCAAACCCACTGGTTTACAATTTGGTGACCAGTTTCGTGAGTATGTGGATATCCAGAGACTTTTCATCATTCAGCCAGAAATCCTTGATCCAATTACCCAAAGTCTCTTATCCTGCTGTTCTGAATCCCATTCCCAGTTTATCCAAACCTGTTCAAACCCTCTTTGGAAAAACTCTGACTTCTTTGTCAAACTCCCATTCAAGAAAAGTGAAGATGTTAATCCCACAAAAGCCAGTCATTCTGGTATGAATCCTGAACATCTTGCTTTGGCCCAGAAGGAATGTGCTGAGCTACTCTCGCAAGGTCTCATTGAACCCTCTGATTCACAATGGGCTTGTGAAGCCTTTTATGTGAACAAGCGAGCAGAACAGAATCGTGGTAAGCTCAGATTGGTGATCAATTATCAGCCCTTGAACAAATTCCTTCAATATGATAAATTTCCTTTGCCTCACAAAAACTCTTTGTTTGGTAGCCTAGCCCAGGCTAAGATCTATTCAAAGTTCGACCTGAAAGCAGGTTTTTGGCAAATTGGCATTCATCCTGATGACCGTCCTAAAACTGGTTTTTGCATTCCAAACCAGCACTTTCAATGGACAGTCGTCCCCTTTGGTCTTAAAACAGCTCCGTCCATCTTTCAAAAAGCCATGTGTAGAATTTTCCAGCCCATTCTCCCACATGCCCAAATTTACATTGATGATATTCTCCTCTACAGTCCTGATGAGGAATCCCATTGTAAATTACTCTCCCAGTTCGTTGAAATTGTCCAGAAACATGGAATCATGCTTTCCCAAAAGAAAATGATCCTTGCTCAAAAAGAAATTGAGTTCCTTGGTATGCATTTGAAAGAAGGGACCTACTGTCCAGGTCCTCACCTTGCAGAAGAACTCCAAAAATTTCCCTCTGAGAATTTGACAGTTAGCCAAATCCAGGCTTTCCTTGGAATTGTCAATTATCTCCGAGACTTTGTGCCAAAAATCTCCAAAGCACTCTATCCTCTTCAGAGGATGTTGAAAAAAGATGCTCCCCCATGGGGACCGAAGCAGACACAGGCTGTAGCTCATCTCAAAGAAATTCTGCAGCATCTCCCCCCTTTGCAAATTCCTTCCACTGGTCAAAGAATTTTGCAAACAGATGCTAGTGATAAGTATTGGGCAGCCATTCTCCTTGAAGAAATCAAAGGTAAACGCTTCATCTGTGCTTACAAAAGTGGACGATTCACTCCCGCAGAGATGCATTATCATTCCACTTTTAAGGAGATTCTCGCAGTCAAATATGGCATCAAGAAGTTTGAATACCACCTTATTGGGCATCACTTTTTGGTCGAAATGGATATGTCTTCATTTCCCCAAATGCTCAATTTCAAGCAGAAACAGATTCCCCATCCGCAATTGTTAAGGTGGGCCGAATGGTTCTCGAAATATTCTTTTGATGCTAAACACATAGCAGGCAAAAAGAATGTCCTTGCAGATTTTCTGTCCCGACCGAAGCAGCCAGTTGAATCCATCAACATGTATGTCCGCAGAAATCCATTGGATGCAAGAAGATTTCGTACCACACCAATACGAGATACACCATGGAATACTCTCAGTTATCCTCCAGAAGTCCCAGGACAAGTTGCAGAAAATAACTTCTGTGAGAATTTGAAGTATTACATGAATGAGTACCAAAACCGCATATTCAGTACTTATGGTGGATTAATGTTAGGACCACATGGTCTTAATCCTGATTATCCATTTATCCATGTCTTGCGGTGGTCTTCTGATCAAGATTTCCCTGAAGATCTCAAATGGTTCTTTTGGTATTTTCTCAATGTATATGCTGTTGCCATTGAATTTCCCACAGACAAGATTGTCCGAGTCCTGTCCAGAGCACTCATGGGAGAATTCTCAAACCAAAAGGCTTTGACAGAAATGCTCACTTGGTTCCAGCCTTTAGCAGCGTGGAAACAACATTTCATCTTTCAGCGAAATTGTGGAATACCTGACCCAGAAAGACACACCACAGTCCTTTTTCACAGGCCTTGGGTTTTCTTCAGCCCAACCGGAGATGTCCGAGAAAAAGCATTGTATTATGGCACCACTACATTCAAGCCCAATCTCCATCGACAAGTCTTTCGGATCTACACAACACTTCCCAAGTCCATCACACTGATGCAGTATGAGTATAGAGAACTCCAGCGAGTTCTATGTCAAGAGAATCATGAAATCCCTCCTGAAATTTGGCCATACCATCACATGAACCACTCGTGGGATAGGCCCAAAATGCACCCCCAGGTACGACAAGCCCTTGAAGATTATAGAAGCAACTAGCCAGGTTCTTCTATGGACACTGACACTCCTGACACTCAAGACCCTTGGGGAGGACATTTGTCACAAAATCCATACTCTACAGCAGACATTGCATCTAGCACCCAGGACCAGCCATCCAGCTCGTACAAGTGGCCTCAGCTCCAATTATGGCCCCAGCCTCAAATGCCATCCAGCTCTAATCAAGGTGCGCGACAAGATCCATCAGACCCAGTCACTATGGAAGATATTTTGTGCGGCGAAAGACACGTGGCAGAACAAGAGGATAGTCCCTCACTCACTGAAGACGAAGACCCAGACGTTGGACTGTCCCAGCTCGAAGAACAGTGGTACTGGAATAAATTCAAAAAAGACAAAGACGGCCCAGACAGCTCTGACTCTGACGATGCCAATTATCACCCAGATCCAGACCGTCGTCGGCTTTGAACTATCCAGTTTCACGTGCATGTAATAAAAGTCTGAGATGACTTTGTTGTCATCGTTTGTCAGAATGTTTAAAGTTCCCGTGTGTTTGAGTTAGGTGTGCTAAAGTAGGTGTGCTAAAGTCTTTTATGTCAGAAATAATGATCTACAGGACCAGCATACTTTTTACGAAAATTACTGTTCAAGGTACTGTAGCAGACACTGTAGCAGACACTGTAGCAGCACTGTAGCACTGTAGCAAACACTGTTCACCCGAAGACTTTTTAGTCTTTTGTCGTGAATGTGTCTGTCAGCTTGTCAGAAGTCCTTGCGTATGTAATTTGCCTATAAAAGGCCCCCGAGGACATTGTAAACAGGAGGAGAAAAAACCTTTGTGAAATATCAGTGTGCTTCTATCATGAGTTTCTAAGTTCCCTTTCTTCTCCTTTCCTATAAGCATGATCTTTCGCATATCTGAATCCTCTTGTTGACTCAGTAGTACGATTGGTTTGGTTTAGTATGCTCTTCAACTTGCCACTATGTGGAACCTGTTGAACCAGAAATATCTGGCACCTTGAGGGTTGAGCTTCAAGAATGGGCTTGAGTGAGCAAACAGGCAGTCCCCTTTTATGGCCAGGAGCGCCGTGTTTGTGGGGATAGCATACCTGCTCGTCTCGCCCAGGCTTGTCTCCGCTTCCTTTACTGGTACAAGAGCTCAGGTCGCCGACCAGCCAGATCTGGAGCCAGCGGGCCTCTTCGAGGTCACACCACCTCAGGCGACAGGTCACGCAACCTCGTTAGCCCTTCACCCGCCCTTTATCGGCCAAATCTAGCATCGTCGGCCCTCGCTGATCACCCTCGCTCAAGAAGATGACCAGTATACTTTCTAGAATTGGTAAAATTTGATTTTTAGTAAGTTTTTTAGGGAAAAATAAGCAACTAACTAATTTTCATTAATAGCACCTTCAATCTTCCCAATGCAAGCTTTCTCCTCAAAACCCGTTGGGAATGGTTGTTAAATATTCGCACCCCAAATTTTTCCTAAGGGGCTTTCAAAATGATGAACCAAATACCCCATTTACCTTTTTATCTTTTAAGTGGTGCCATATCAATGCTATATGTCGTTGAGAAAAAGAACATCGGGTTTTATTTTTCCCGTCACTTCAAACAGTAACAAAAGTATCATGTTATACTTTTTTTTAATAAATCTAGAGTTTAATTGTATTTATTAAAAAATTTAAGACTAAATTACTTTTCAGCTACAATTCTAAAGAATTTGGTATCTAAATTGTACACAGATATGCAAACAATTAAGGAATATTCAATTTAACGATAATCAACACATCACTAATCTTGAGAATTTACCCTCTATGTGAGTGTTAGTAATGCAATTAACATACTATAAACTACTAATGATATTATTTGTGCAATTTATACTTGAAACAGAAATAATCTTTATTTCAAGAAATCTCTCCACAGTCGAGAAGCACCTGTGATGTGATTCTAACACAAGGCACACGATCTCCAAATGCAAACATAAACTATACGAAGGCCATCATGGACTGGTCATCCTGGTTCCGGCGAACTCTGCTGAAAGATGCGAATAGCCCCAAAATCTCCGATCCAGCCAAACCATCCTCGAAGAAGAAGCGACGCCAAACCGAAGAAGATTTAGAGCAATATGGAATAACGCAGCAATTGGTCGACTTGGTCAAGACCTTCACCGTAGACAATTTCAAGAACTTCCATCTTCAAGGTACTTGTCCATCCCATATGATTCCACAGTCGATAAAGTTGCGATTTTTTTTCCTTTTTTTATCGGGTGCTGGATGAAATTTGGAATCTTGGGTTCTGGAAGTTGCTGGATGATAGAGCTTTTCAGCTTCTCGAGTTGGGTTTTTTTTGGGGGGGGGGGGGGGGGGGGGAATTGAATTGATGGGGCGTGTGGCAGATGACGGCATGGCTGGTGCTGAATCTGGCACTGTGGGAACTACGCCAGTATGCAGTGTGAGGAAGGATCTCTCCGAGTGGCAGGAGAGACATGCGTACCTTGTGCTCTCTAGTGTTAAGGTTTGTGAATTGTGATCTGCGTGTGGATTTTAGAGAATTTTCGCTTAATTGATGTGGAAAATTTCACATTCTGAAGATGGTAACTTGCTTATATACTGGGCTGCCTCTTTCCGAATAATGCCTGACTGCTTTGCGAGTTTTCGGTGCACACTTCTATTCAATGAGGATTTCGCAAGTACGAGATGCTGGATGTTCTGTGATCAAACCAGTGGTCAGTTCCGTATTATGATGTGGGATTCTGGTTCTCTTAGGAGATTTAGGATAAAAAGAGGAATTGAGGTTCAGAATTTGACAAACTTACTTTTGGATATAGCGAGCCTCATTCAAATGAAGTTGGGATCCTGACATAAAAGGATTCCTAAAAATTGTAGAAAGAATGAGGTTTGAGGCCTGGTAATATCTTGCTGATAGGCTAGCTTCAGTAGCCAAAGAGAGAGCATTGGAGCTTGGAGAAATCAAGTCAAGAGCACCAAGCTGTTCTTGGTTGATGGATCTGTCGTAGTGTAGTTCCAACATCTTCGACTAATTGCTCTGTTGCAGATGATAGACAATATGGGAAAGACTAATGACAAACAACGTTCTAGGCTAGCATTTTTGTTCTTGATCCTTACATCAGTGGATATACTGTAGTTTTGTGATGTTAGATCTAATTTTACTTGAAAGAGGAGCTTATTGTTATGTTGATATATCTTCTTGCATCATCTGATGTCAAATTAGAGATTACGTGGAACATACTCATGCCGACTGATGCTTGAGTTGCTTCTTTTTTGACCTAAAACTAGGATTAAGACACACTGGATTTCATCTTGGGGTTGTTGTGGCAGCTTTTTATAGAATGACCTAGCCTATATATCTGCTCAAGAGCCAGAGGACTAAAAGTATCCGCCAGAAACGAATGTGTTTCGGATGAAGCAGAGAGCTCTATTTTTTGGGATAACAAGTCATTAAGATTGTACTACGTAAGTCCTAAAATTGAGATGACTGGACTGTAAAACATACGGTTGACTCTGCATTAGGTTTCCCATTTCCATACTGTGTTTTGAAAAGACTTTCAATTGGTCAAGGATGATAAAAAAATATGTTCCTCTATGATCTTTAAATAGGACCTACTTTTGCTTGTGTTATCAGTAGATAAAATAGTTTGAGATGCATTCTTCTTATTGTGATGCTTCTCCCTCTTTGACTTTGAAAGATTACTTGACAGTGGTTGTTTAGTCCAGTGGCCTGCACTTTTTACTGTGGTGTTTGCGTTCACTAAATTTGTTTCTTCATCAATATTTACAGGCCCAGCTATTGAGGTTGCTTCACTAACTGCTAGTTATATTTTTGGGACGAACTGCTGAAGCAAATACTCTTTAGAATCTGTAATGATGTACAGTCAAACATGCGCCTTGTGTATCTAAAAGATTGATAACATGAAACTGTACACGTCTTACTGGTCTAACATAAAAGTGGAGCTTTAAGGCCAGTATAAAATGATTTACCCATATCTATCTGTTTCATGACCATATCATGCTCATTCCAGGAGATGTCCCAACTGCGGTATATGCTATGTCCCCGACACATGAAGGAGCGGCAATTTTGGCAAATATATTTTGTGCTTGTCAAGAGCCATATAGCTGAGTAAGTTACCGAGCCATGTTAGTGTTTATACGAAGCAGAGGTGATCCGGTCCAAATTACATCTGACCTTGTTTTGGAAATAATTGTGAGGTTCTACCATCACATGTCTTGTCCATGACCAGATATGAGCAGCGGGCAATACAACTAGCAAAAGTGAAGGAAATGAGGATGGGGGTTGACAAATCTTCCAACGGCAGCTCATACGAAGTTGAAATGTCTGAATCGAAGGTGGCATCGAGTTCGCCACCTGGAAGTCCTTAATCCCACTAATTAGTTTCTAAATGAGAGTGTAACCGAGCAGGTAAAAATGAACAGGAGTTCAACTGTTTTGGTGCGCTTCATTACCCTTCAAGTATTTATTTCACGGTTGATGCTGATGTGCAACATTGACCTTGCTTCATTTTAATCTCTCAGCTGGAAAAGGTCCTGCCAACAGGATGAACTTAGGAGATAACAGATGCACCAGAAAAAATCAATGCGCATCTTGTTGGAATCAACTTAAAGAGACTGAAAGCCTTTTCAAACCACTGAATCAAAAGTGAGTCATAGTCTGATGCTGATGATATGTACTGACAAGTGCTTCTGTATAGAACTGTAGCAGAAAATATACGAAAGACAAAACGAGTGGTTAATTTCAGAGCTAGCATGTAATAGCTTGCACGCCCCTTGCTAAGCTGTAATTACTTGCTAAGCTCTCTTATTTCACTTGTTCTCAGTATCTTATATGATGATGTCACAACATTGTCCAATACACGGCTTAGCTTGTTGATTAGCGCTCATAAGCTACGCGATTCTGAAGCATATGGCAAATGCAGATCCAAATGCTGCATTTTTTACGCCACTAGGCATCGGTGTTTAGTCAATTTTATGTATGAATGAAATGAAACACCTTCTTCTGAGGGAAGGATCCACCGCTTCCCCTCGGCGCTGCCGCTGGCTCTTCCTTTCCTTTTACGACACCCTTCTTGTTCTCATAATCTTCCATGCGAGTTTTAGAGCAAACTCTCTGGAAAATGTATTGCCTAATGTAGCCATTTATCCAGTGGGTCGATTACCCATCCTTTTTTCACTGCTTAAGCCAGAATCGCCCAACTGCACAACCCTCTTTTCGGTCATCTTAAACGAGGTTCTGAAAATGGTTTGCGTCATTTACACAAGGGATTCTTGCAATTCGGCGATGCACGTTGCAACAACGGAAGACTGATCGGTACTGCTTCTGCTTCCGCAATTGAACTTCCCAGTTGCGACCTTTTAAAGCGTCACCTGAATCTGGAAGTGACGTCAACGCACCTGAGAAATTGCTTGAGATAACTTGGAATGAAAAACGTGGCATTGTGCAGTGGGGGTGGGGTTGGCAATCGGGAGCTTTTTGGATTGTTCTGCTTCTGTGGAATCCCACTTCATGGCCTCGGGTCTCTTTATCTGACGCCCTGCAGGGTTTCCTGATCGCAATTATGCATCTTTCAGGGGGGGTTGTTTTCTGAGAATGGCCCGTGAATACTGAACGAGAGTGAGAGGCAAAACGAGTAAAATAGAGTACGATCAAGATTCAAGTGGGCATTTATTGAAACGTTGATACACTCAGGCAGCACTTGGTGTAAATCAAAGGCACGAGTTCTGGCCAGCACTGAAATTATAGTGCACTGGAATTGCTGGTTGAAGAACATTGGCCAGATACAATTTTTAATGCATATCTCCGGATATTTGCTTCATTTTATTCCTCTTGCAATGCTATCTTTACTGCCTCAATATCACGCGATGGGTATCTGTAAAATGCAGCAGTAATGACATTCACCCTTCTGATTCGAAGGAGACTCTGCTTCCTCTCACCAATTTCTACTGAGATCTTAGAGTGCGCATGATAACACTTTTCTACTGAGATCTTAGAGTGCGCATGATAACACTTTTGGAATGGAAATCCGTTTGGTAACGTAGATAGCAGGATGGCTGGAGATGGGCAGGTGGTCGGAGGTTCGGGAGAGAGCGTAAAAGGAGAAGAAAATAGAGAGAAGGGAGATGACAAAGAAGGAAAGAGGAAAATTCTGGCAAGTGGGGCCACATATGGACAGGTGTCGCAAAATGAATGGGGGGCTGTAAAAATGTGGTGGCACAAGGTTATGTAAAATTTTCTCCAATTTGTCATTTGAGTCATAAATATTTTCGCATTTCGCCAATTGAGTCAATCCCGTCAATTTTGGCTAAAAATCGCTGATGTGAATGCCGTCCATCCTACGTGGCATGATCGGGGCTGACGTGTAGAATTTTCAATAGTATTTGAACATTTTCTTTTTTTGCGGGTTTCTCTATTTCCTTTGTTTTTCTATTCTTCTTTTTAATTTTTTATCATTTTTTTGAGCGACAATACATGTAAAGGTTAATGTTTATGACTAAATTGGCAGAAGTGCAATAAGTTTAGAACTTTTTGGACAATTTTCAGTCTTTAATTTCGGTAAAAGTATTCATTCCATCGACATAGATAAGAGTTTCGATTTCATGACTGCCTTTGTATATATATATTACACTGACCGTGTGCCTTGTACATTTACATAAATTAGACCATACTCGGCATTTTTATAAAAGCATGCCACGTAACTTAATACATGACTCTTCGTCTTCGAATGTCGCACGTTATTTAACGGAGTATGTCCTCAAATTCCAAGTCTAGGTCAGTCTAGTCAACTCGTTCTGTTTAGTCCACATGCATGTGGAAATCTATGTCCTCCTCCATCAAAATTCCAATTCATCAAAAGACCGATTCACCCCTCATTCTGCTATAAATACACCATCCCCTTCCCTTCGCTCAGCATCGCAAAGTTAACACATTGTCCCAAACATACTTCTCTCGCCATGGACCGGAACGCGCTCACCGGCATCCTCGTCGCATGTCTCGCCGTCCTCGCCTTGGTCGTGCCGCACGTGGCCGCCCAAAACTGCAGTTGCACGCAAGGCCTCTGCTGCAGCCGTTTCGGTTACTGCGGGACCGGCAACGACTACTGCGGGGCGGGCTGCCAAGCGGGCCCCTGCAACACCCCCGCGCCCGCGACCGCACCCGCGACCGTGCCCGCGCCCTCGCCCGTGACCCCGCCCACGCCCACACCCACGCCCGCGACCGTGCCCGCGCCCTCGCCCGCGACCGCGACCGCCACTAACGCGGTTGTGGTCGGGAACATCGTCACCGACGCCTTCTTCAACGGCATCATCAACCAGGCACCCGCGAGCTGCGCCGGGAAGAGGTTCTACTCGAGGAAAGTGTTCCTCGACGCCATCGGTAGCTTCCCGAGGTTCGGCCGGGTCGGGTCGGCCGACGACTCGAAGCGCGAGATCGCCGCTTTCTTCGCTCATGCCACGCATGAGACTGGAAGTAAGTTGGACTTGTCCTGTTCTCTCCTCTTCATGCATGTTCTTATTCTTGTGCACCATGCAACATTAGTACTGATATATAAACGACTAATTTGCAGGTTTTTGTCATATCGAAGAGATAGGTGGGCGAACCGACCCCCGAAAGACCTATTGCGACCCGAAGTACCCGTGCAAGCCGGGCAGGAAGTACTTCGGCCGAGGGCCCCTCCAGCTCACGTGGAACTACAACTACAATGCGGCCGGACTGAGCCTTAGGTTCGATGGGCTCAACGCGCCGGAGACTGTGGCGAAATTCCCCCTCGTCTCCTTCAAGGCCGCCCTGTGGTTCTGGACGAGCAACAACATCCAGTCCAAGCTCTCGGACCAAGGGTTCGGCGCGACGATCCGGGCCATTAACAGCGGAGAGTGCAACGGGGGGCCAACTCTAGCTGTTCAATCCCGGGTCAGGTATTACAATAATTACTGTAGGCAATTTGGGGTTGCACCTGGAGGCCATCAGAACTGTTAAGGGTCTACGACCCGTGTTAGTCAATGTGGGTACAAACTTTGACAATAATGTGCCCTAGAGAACAGCCTTTCTCCGCCTAATGTAAAAGCTTGGTCATCAGCATGAATAAATGACCTCCTCGCACTAGTGATGTTAGAGGACCAAAAAAAAAATAAAAAACCCTAAGGAGAAAGGGGACGGTGAAATAAAGATCTTTGCGTTTGTGAGATTACTTGATTGACTTAACTGTTCATACAAAACTTTTTGTCTGAGTCAAAGTCAACGTGAAGATCTTTGCAGTTGACTTGAGCATGTTAATTATCCTTTAACTTAGTCATGAAGTGATGAGCTTAACTAAGGCATTTTGGGAAGCACACAAGTCCAAAAATAGAATTATGTGCTGTTCTTATCAAGTGGATCTTCAGTTTCGCCACAACCGTTTGATTAAATCTTTGCCAAACTGGATGAATATCGAAACCTAGAATTGAATTTGGATCACCTATGCTTACATGATCTTTGGCTTTCATCCCCTTAAATATTCTTATGAAGGAGTTGGATGTCCCCGATCGCAAGTCTGATCAACGGCAATATATCTATTAAATTGATTGGGAGAATTAGCATAGAAAGTTAATATATAAGGTACATAAATATTGAGTATCAAACGATATAACTAGGTTTATAAGGATAAGAGCACCAGATTGCAAAATTCATAGCGACAAGGCAGTTAAATTCTTAAGAACTGATCATGGGTTTGACGATCCATAGGCTAGCTCGGCCCACATATGCAAGAAGGGAACCTTTTGGGCAGGCTTGAGCAACGCAATTTACTTGTATAGTCTAGTTCAGCTTAAAATTCATCCCGAAAATTTTACACATAAGATCGAATTATGAAGTAAATATTTATTAAAACGCGATGCGTGTAATTATCCAATTTAATGAACCTCGTCGTGACAATGAGATTAACATTAGGCAATGATGAAGGAGGAAGGAATGGACAATCGATCATTCAATATCATAATGTCAAATCAGGAGTCAATCGAGGGCAACAGAGAAAATATTGTATTGCATACAAACAGCTGATGTGGTCCAAAGAATCATTTATTTTTTGACACGTGTCAAACGTGGGGCCACCTTCTCTGCTCTCTCCCTCCGTTCTGTTCTGTGTCTTCTCTCCTCCGTCTCCCCTCTGTTCTCTTCTCCTGTTCAGGTATTTCTCTGCTCTCTCGTCCTCTCCCTCTCCTCTGGCCAAAGCCGAAATTAAGCTCCATGGCCACGGCTGCCGCAAGCCCCCTTCTCCGTTCTCCGACCGCGAAACTCTAGCCCACGGCTAGCGGCCGCCATGGTAAAGGACCTCGAGCTCTACAACCATGGCGGCCGCGAGCCGTGGGCTCAATCTTCGCTCCCATGATAGAGAAGTCGTCGGAGGCCATGGAGGCCGCGAGCCATGGAGCTTGAGTGGAGAAGACGAGAGAGGCGGGAGGAGAGAGAGGACGAGAGAAACTAGAAGAGAGGAGGTGGGCCCACGTTTGACACGTGTCGAAAAAAAAATAGATCTTTGGATCACATCAACTTTACTTTGGGAGATGGTAAAGCTGATGCGGTCCAAAGATCTTGATGTGGTATGTATGTGATATTCTCTCGTTTGATGATTGGAGTCATTTGGGTTTGTCATTAAGGCGCTGATTTTGACGGGGTCGGACAGATGAAGATTCCAACAGACGGACTTGAGACGACAATTTGTCCGGTGTGTGAGAAAATGGTCATAATATTTTAATCCAGAAAGAGTTACGGGATCTATAATATCAATAATTTTTAGCTATTATCTCACACCGCGATCTTACGAACATTAAAACGAGGTATCTGAAAAAAAAAAAAAAAAAAAAAAAACCAAGGTTGTACAGTGACAAAGTAGGTCCATTTCTCTTCTCAGCACAAAAGCTCCACCAATTCTGCTCCAGAGTTCTAATGATGCTACTTGAGGAATGTTTGTTAATATGTCTTGAATAGTTAAGAATTTAAGTTAAGGGCATTGGGCCAGCATTAGGGTTTGAGGGATAATATTATAAATATTGTTCTTTTCTCAAACTGTCAGATAGAGAAGCTTACGTTGCATCTTTTGTAATCCTTGATTCTCATAGTGGATTTTGCTTCTCATCTCTCTCGTGGTTTTTCCCGCAAGGGTTTCCACGTAAATCTTGGTATTCCGTTCTTCTCCTCTGTCTCAATTTCGTTTCGGTTTTCATATTGTCGTAACAAACTAGTATCAGAGCTTAAAGTTCATCCGTCGACGAAAGAGAAACACGAGAGAAGGGAATTTGGATTTCGTCTTCGGTGCAAGACGATTTGATTTCGGTGAATTACGTGTTCGAAATTCAGAGTTTCGGTGAATTACGTGCTCGATTGATCAACAATTCTTCAGCCCAGAAACACTCCCCCACGTGGATTCTGGCGTCTTCTGCTCAGTTTCACGCTTGTGTGGATGGCTGGTTTTGGCGTCATCTGGGATTGATTTTGGACACTCCCCGCGTGGCCGACTCAGCAAACTAACCGATTGGAATCAAATTTGTTGTGGCCCACAACTTAGCAAGTTTGAAATTCTAGTGTAGGTTTCTTCATCAATTCAACGAAGGAACTTGGCCTTCTTGGTTGTTCAATCAAAGGACCCACCGAAGTGCTTTTGGCTAGAAGCATCTTTTTTGGCCAATTGTTCAACACTCTGCACATCCATGGTCAAAAGTCTGTCATCCAGAAGTTTTTTTTTTGTTGTTGTTGTTGCAGATTTAGTCCAAGAGGAAGCTGTTCTGGACGTTGTCTCTGCGATTGTGCGTGTTCGGCTAATAAAGTCCACGTATTGGCGCAAACTCAGTGCTGTCCGAGGAGTTCGTGCACGCATCTTCGACTCGGAATAAGTTATGGCTTCGAGTTCAGCAACGAAATTCGATATCGAAAAGTTTGATGGGAGTGGCAGTTTTAACCCATGGCAGATTCGTATGTTAGCCGTTCTTAGGCAGCAGGGTTTGAAGAAAACTTTGTTTACTAAAGGGAAGAAACCGGACACGACAGATGAAGCATGGGAAGAATTGGATGAGAAAGCTTTGTCCACTATTCAGTTGTGCCTCACGAACGAAGTTTTGCAGGAGGTATTAGATCAAAAAACAGCTGCGGGTTTATGGACGAAGTTGGAGAGTATTTTTCTGACAAAATCTCTCACCAATTGATTGAGACTCAAGCAACGACTCTTCACTTTTCGTATGGCTGAAGGTACTTCTCTCAAATCTCATATTTCTGAGTTCAATGCTCTTATCGATGAATTAAGAAGCATTGATGTTAAGATTGAAGATGAGGATCACGCATTCCCTCGCGCCTGAAAAAGGACCTGACCTTTTTTTTTTTTTTGTACGTGAGGGGAACTAGTCTGCAACATGGTCTGGACGGGTTGGGTCGGGTCCGACCCCAACCGATCCAGCTCCTTCTCTTCGTCCAATGAGCTTCAAATCAACCATTTTTCACGAAATTGATGTCAAAATCGGACTCCTCAACTTGTTTTCCATCTAAAATTAGTATTTTTACGAGCAATTGAGTGGGAATTTAATGAAAACCCTAAATCGTGTCTGGGATCCGAAAATGATTTTCGCTAAATCGGAGGTTCAAACGATCAAATCGGCCCAAATTGAGGTCACCAATGAATTCAGGACAACAAAAAATATAGGGTAGAGGTGTTTGATTTTCATGAGTGTCCCTAGAGAGAATTTAATTTTGAGATTCGTGAAACCGGGGACTAAATTGAAAGAAAATTGTGCGATTAAGCCCTTTTGATTGAAATTGATCAAATCGAAGGGTAAATCGTGACAATTTCACTTCAGGGTTCTTGATACCAATGCCGTGGCTATCAAATGTGGAAATTGAAAATTAAAAGACTCGAAAAGAAATTTTTATGCTCGATTCGAGTTTATATTTGTGAATGAACATAGTGACTCAAGTCGAATTTTTGAGATTTAAAAAGACCAAATTGAAGATAGAATTAAAATAAAATTATTGAATATTTTTGTACATTTTTCTGACAATGAATGGTATTTTTTTTTTATTTTTTGGATATTTTTAAATTTAAATAAATCCAAAAAAAATATTAAAAATTATAAAAAATATTTTTTGTTCAAAATTAATTTTCAAGGCTAGGCCAATGCTTACAAAGTTGATTTTGCAATTTTATAACTTTTTGCTATTTTTAATTAATTTTAAAAATAAAATCGAAGTAAAAGATAATTAAAAATTAGGCGTCAACACATGACTGTGGAGCTCGCCATGACAACGGACCTCGAGCTCCACAGCCATGGCGACCGTGAGCTCGAGCTTCGCACCCAAGACAAAGAAGTCGTTGGCGGCCATGGACGTCGCGTGAGTTCGAGCTTCACGTCCAGAGATGGGAAAGACATCGGCCATGGATGAACGTCTCGCCGGCGTCACCGACGTCTTCCCCATCCACAGCCGCCATGGCTTTGGATCTCGAGGTCCGTGGCCATGGCTGGCGCGACCCGCAGGGTCACATTGGCCATGGATGAACATCTCGTCGGTGTCACCGACGTCTTCCCCTTCCGCAGCCTCCATGGCTTTGGAGGTCGAGCTCCTTGGCCATGGCGGTCGCGCACCATGGAGCTTGAGTGGAGAAGACGAGAGAACAGCGAGAGATGGGAGGAGAGAGAGGACAAGAGAAACGAGAAGAGAGGAGGTGGGCCCCGAAAGTCTTTCTCCTCGGGAAGATACAAAAGGGAGAGATAAGGGAGCGAGCTTTCCTTCACAGAGACGGATTTGACGTTTGGAGTTTGCTGAGAGTAGGGGGCTACATAGACACGTGTCAATTTATTTTTGTATGGTGTGGCTCGTAAATGACTTGGCACTCAATCATCACTTAATACATTTACATCGAGTTGATTGAGAAAGAAGAAAGAATCAAGCATCGGATCGGGCATATGGCATGCTCTGATCACAAGCTTGGCATTACAAAGTCCCAAGTCAACCTTGGATCGGGCATAGCACCATTCCCTTCATGTAATAATGCATTGGATAATTGATTCTGCACCGACAAGATAAGGCATAGGTTGGCTGGCAGTCTCTCTAGATCCTAAAATCAAGGGGAAAATCACAAAAAAGGGTAGAGCAGTGCCAAGCAATCAAGCATATTAAAACTAATCTCCACGAATTTGGGATTCTTCCGTACGCTAAGGGTTTAGAAAGATTAACTATTCGAGCAGTGTTCGTCAGGTCATACGTGGGTTTTTCTTATTTCGATAAACGAATTGATTCCATTTGCGGACGATAATTTCGGGACATCCACTAAAAAAAAAAGTTATAAACCTATTGCAAGCGGTTCAATTTAGTCGTGAAATCTTTTTTTTTTCCTTTTGCAATTGAGTTGTAAACATTTTTTATTATTTATATTCATCCATCAATTTTGGCCGAAAATCGTAGACGCTGATGTTGGCCGTCCTATATGGCGAGGCCCGCGCTAACGTTGATAATTTTCAATTATATTTCAATATTTTTTATTTAATCTTTCCTTTTTTTTTCTTCTTCCATTCTTCCTCTAGACGGTGGAGTTGAATTTTTTTATTCATTCATTTCTTTTCTCTTTTTTATTTTCTTTTTCTTTTTTTCCTTCCCTTCTTCCTCTAGACAGTCAATGGACCTCAGTGACAAACTAGAGGAGGAAGGGAAGAAAAAATAAAATAAATAAACAAATTTTGAAAAAAAATATATATATTAGAATTATCCACATCAACGCAGGCTGGTGTTATGTCAGCCATTTCCAATCAAAAAATGGTCAGATAGGATGAATTGACACAAATGCAAAAGATCTAAAACTTGATTAGCACAAAAAAATGTGCAGAACTGAATTGACACAATTGCAATAAATTTAAGATTGTTTTTGATAATTTTATCAAGGAATTTTCATTTCGCGCCTGCCCATGTAAAAACTCATTTTACATGGGTAGTGTACTTTATCCGAATCTACATGATCAATACATTCAGTAGCGTAATAGACCGTATAGGTGGATATTTATATTTATAATGCTGGAGTAACACCAACATCACAAGTACATCCCACGTTATTGAACAGACCAGAGTTATGCCCTCAAATTCAAAGTTCGAAGGTCAGTCAACCTCGTCCTACGTAATTGTTCACATGCATGCGCAAGGTTTTGTCCTCTCAGTCCACTATAAATACACCATGCCCTCCCCTTCGCTCGACATCGCAAATCCATGCATCGTCCGAGCCATACCTCTCTCGTCATGAATCGGAACAACCTTCTCAACATCCTCGTCGCATGCTTCGCTGTGGTCGCGTTGGTAGTGCCGCCGGTGACCGCCCAAAACTGCGGATGCGCCGCTGGCCTCTGCTGCAGCCGGTACGGCTACTGCGGGACCAGCCACGCCTACTGCGGACCGGGTTGCAAAGCCGGCCCCTGCAGCCCCACCGCGTCTCCGCCCACCACTAACGGGCGCGTGGTCGGCAACGTCGTCACCGCGGCCTTCTTCAACGGGATCATCGGCCAGGCAGCTTCGAGCTGCGCCGGGAAGAAGTTCTACTCGAGGCAAGCGTTCCTCAAGGCGCTTGGTAGCTTCCCGAGCTTCGGGCGGGTCGGGTCGGTCGTGGCCTCGAAGCGGGAGATCGCCGCTTTCTTCGCTCATGTCACGCATGAGACTGGACGTACGTAAGCTCCGTCCTTTTTTAATATAACGTTCTTATTCTTATCCTTCACGCAAGATTAGCTTTGGATGCATAAAAATAAACTTTAATTAAATACCACATGACTAAAAAAAAAATTAAATACAATGCTTATGCCTGCATACTTGCAGATTTTTGTTATATCGAAGAGATAAATAGGGGCACCTACTGCGACGCCAGCGTGAGGCAATACCCGTGCAAGCCAGGCAAGAAGTACTTCGGCCGAGGGCCCCTCCAGATCACGTGGAACTACAACTACGGCGCGGCCGGCAAGAGCCTCGGGTTCGACGGGCTCAACTCGCCGGAGACCGTCGCGAACAACCCCGTCATCGCCTTCAAGACCGCCTTGTGGTTCTGGACGAAGAACAATATGCAGTTCAAGCTCTCGAGCCAAGGGTTCGCCGCGACGATCCGAGCAATTAACGGCGGAGAGTGCAACGGGGGGAACTCAGCAGCCGTTCAAGCCCGGGTCACGTATTACACTAATTATTGCAAGCAATTTGGGGTTGCCCGTGGTCGTAATCTCTACTGTTAAGGGTTCTCGGTCGGGGATTAAGCAACGTGGGTAACCAACTCTGACAATAATGTGCTCTGAAAACAGCCTTTCTTCGCCAAATGTAGCTTGGTAATCAAGGATGAAGGACGATGAAATAAAGATGTTGCTTATGTTAAGCAATTTAATGACCCTTTTGATTATTCGATTTATGTGGTCGGATATTCAGGAAAGTACAACGTAAATCCAAACTAATGGCATCACACAGGGAGACAGATCTTAGTGAAGATGAGCCAAGTAAGACATTTTGGGAAGCACATAAGTTCAAAAGTGACATTGAAAAAAAAAATTTGGTTCATTTTCCTTGTGGGCCCGTAACTTTGAAAAAAATTTCATATAGTCTAGGGATGTTATTGAACGTTTACCGATAATTTAGTGACCATATTGAAGAAATTAGGACTTTAAGAACGATATTGAACATTGGACTAAATTTTATGAATCATATATTGCACAAATTAAAAGTCCATGGATCAGTTATGTTATTTTTCATGCAGTGAAATATGAATAACCAATTACTACAGGATCTTTGCTTTTGTTCCCTTGAATATTTTTCTGAAGGGGTTGATTGTCCCGGATCTCAAGTCGATTCAAAGGCAGCATATCTATCTACTTGATTAGGAGATTAGGAGAGCAAGGTGTTGTAAGGTACATAAATGTTGAATATCAATGGAAAAATTATAAGCATGAGAGCACCGTACTAGCGAATCTAGAGCTCCATTTGTTTCGCCAAAAATAAATAATTTGAAAATATTTTTCGTAAAATAATTATTAACCTCGCTTGAAATAATTAGTTAACGAGAAATATCGTTGTCGTTGACTACAATTTAGCTTTTAATCGTATAATTTTTTTTCCGTCCATTCATTTTCTAAAATGATACAAAACGATTATTTTTAAAAATATATTTTTTTAATCTTTTTTCCGACCAAAAAAAAGTTGCGAAATAAAGTGTAGCTCAACTTCGCAGATATGTTTTTTTTTTTTATGTAATTGAGGGCTTTGGGCGACAAATGAGGCCTGACCTATGGACATGCCTTGTGCGACAATTCGACTGCCATACGAAATAACCGTTGTGCAGCATTTTGGTCCTGAAAATATAAAATAACCAACGATACAAAATAAATGTTGTCGAAAATATATTCCTGCTACTGTTTTTCATATTGGGTTGTCGAATCCGCAGAATTTTAAAATATAAAATAATTAAAAAACTAAAAAACATATTAAATAAAAAATATAATTTTTTTCGAGTTGTCGAATACGTATTAGCCTTGCAAGCAAGAAAAAAAAATTGGTCTTGAAAATATAAAACAATTAAATTATGTAAAAAAATTACAAAATAAAAAATAATTGAAAAAAAAAGTGAGTATGGCTGCACAAGGAATTGTGAGTGGCGCCCACTTGCGCTACTAAGCACTTGCGCGCCACTTTGAGTAGCGCACAAGTGATGCGCAGCGCGAGACCCAAATCAGTAAATATTTTTACTTTTTAGTTAATTTAGTAAATAATTATTATTTTAATATTAAATTGGAAAAAAAAAACCCGCTGATGGGCGCCACATCAAATAAAAGACTGAAAATACAGAAATAAAAGAAAATATATAGATAAAGTGTAGAGTAGGGCGGCGATGTATTCCCTATCACACCGACTAGGGTTCACAATCCTCATTGGTTTTGTTGTGATTGCGTTTGGTTCGGCTTCTGAAACCCTTTGCCGACTTCAACCAAGAGCTCAGGCCGCCGACCAACCAGATCTGGAGCCAACGGGCCTCTTCGAGGTCATACCACCTCAGGCGACAGGTCACGCAACCTCGTTAACCCTTCACCCGCCCTTCATCGGCCAAAGCTAGCATCGTCGGCCCTCGCTAATCACCCTCGCTCAAGAAGATGACCAGTAGACTAGGGTTTTACTTTCTAGAATTGGTAAAATTTGATTTTTAGTAAGATTTTGAGGGCAAAATAAGCAACTAACTAATTTTCATTAATAGGACCTTCAATCTTCCCAATGCAAGCTTTCACCTCAAAACCCGTTGGGAATGGTTGTTAAACATCCGGATCGCCTAACCTTCCCTTGGGATCCGAACCGTCCGTTTTTTGACGGATGGCCCAGATCTCCTGTTTTTAGAGGATAATTTTTTGAATTTTTTATATATATTTTTGTTAATAATAATCTAGGCATTCCATTCATAACACGGATGGCCCGAATTTCAAGGGCATGACCTAATCTTTTGAGGGGAATGTTAGGCG
The DNA here is from genome assembly GCA_021437785.1 of Rhodomyrtus psidioides. NCBI lineage: Eukaryota > Viridiplantae > Streptophyta > Magnoliopsida > Myrtales > Myrtaceae > Rhodomyrtus > Rhodomyrtus psidioides. The sequence goes on along the minus strand of JAILYB010000015.1, from coordinate 488,904 downwards.
ATCCATTTCCGTTGAGCACTCCAAATTTTTCCCAAGGGGCTTTCAAAATGATGAACCAAATACACCATTTACCTTTTTATCTTTTAAGTGGTGCCATATCAATGCTATATGTCGTTGAGAAGAAGAAGGTCGGGTTTTATTTTTCCCGTCACTTCAAACAGTAACAAAAGTATAATGTTATACTTTTTTTAAAAAATAAATCTAGAGTTTAATTGTATTTATTAAAAAATTTAGGACTGAATTACATTTCAGCTACAATTCTAAAGAATTTGGTATCTAAATTGTACACAGATATGCAAACAATTAACATACTATAAACTACTAATGATATTATTTGTGCAATTTATACTTGGAACAGAAATAATCTTTATTTCAAGAAATCTCTCCACAGTCGAGAAGCACCTGTGATGTAATTCTAACACAAGGCACACGATCTCCAAATGCAAACATAAACTATACGAAGGCCATCATGGACTGGTCATCCTGGCTCCGGCGAACTCTGCTGAAAGATGCGAATAGCCCCAAAATCTCCGATCCAGCCAAACCACCCTCGAAGAAGAAGCGACGCCAAACCGAAGAAGATTTAGAGCAATATGGAATAACGCAGCAATTGGTCGACTTGGTCAAGACCTTCACCGTAGACACTTTCAAGAACTTCCATCTTCAAGGTACTTGTCCATCCCATATGATTCCACAGTCGATAAAGTTGCGATTTTTTTTCCTTTTTTTATCGGGTGCTGGATGAAATTTGGAATCTTGAGTTCTGGAAGTTGCTGGATGATAGAGCTTTTCAGCTTCTCGAGTTGGGTTTTTTTCGTTTTCTTTTTCTTTTTTGTGGGGGAAATTGAATTGATGGGGCGTGTGGCAGATGACGGCATGGCTGGTGCTGAATCTGGCACTGTGGGAACTACGCCAGTATGCAGTGTGAGGAAGGATCTCTCCGAGTGGCAGGAGAGACATGCGTACCTTGTGCTCTCTAGTGTTAAGGTTTGTGAATTGTGATCTGCGTGTGGATTTTAGAAAATTTTCGCTTAATTGATGTGGAAAATATCACATTCTGAAGATGGTAACTTGCTTATGTACTTGGCTGCCTCTTTCCGAATAATGCCTGACTGCATTGCGAGTTTTCAGCGCACAGTTCTATCCCATGGAGGAGGATTTCGCAAGTACGAGATGCTGGATGTTCTGTGATCAAACCAGTGGTCAGTTCCGTATTATGATGTGGGATTCTGGTTCTCGTAGGAGATTTAGGATAAGAAGAGGAGTTGAGGTTCAGAATTTGGCAAACTTACTTTTGGATATAGTGAGCCTCATTCAAATGAAGTTGGGAACCTGACATAAAAGAATTCCTAAAAATTGTAGAAAGAATGAGGTTTGAGGCCTGGTAATATCTTGCTGATAGGCTAGCTTCAGTAGCCAAAGAGAGAGCATTGGAGCTTGGAGAAATCAAGTCAAGAGCACCAAGCTGTCCTTGGTTGATGGATCTGTCGTAGTGTAGTTCCGACATCTTCGACTAATTGCTCTGTTGCGGATGATAGACAATATAGGGAAAGACTAATGACAAACAACGTTCTAGGCTAGCATTTTGTTCTTGATCCTTACATCAGAGGATATACTGTAGTTATGTGATGTTAGATCTAACTTTACTTGATAGAGGAGCTTATTTTTATGTTGATATATCTTCTTGCATCATCTGATGTCAAATTAGAGACGGAAAATTTTCTTGGTATTTACATGGAACATGCTCATGCCAACTGATGCTTGAGTTGCTTCTTTTTTGACGTAAAACTAGGATTAAGACACACTGGATTTCATCTTGGGGTTGTTGTGGCAGCTTTTTATAGAATGACCTGGCCTATATATCTGCTCAAGAGGACTAAAAGTATCCGCTAGAAACGAATGTGTTTCGGATGAAGCAGAGAGCTCTATTTTTTGGGATAACAAGTCATTAAGATTGTACTACGTAAGTCCTAAAAATGAGATGACTGGACTGTAAAACATTCGGTTGACTCTGCATTAGGTTTCCCGTTTCCATACTGTGTTTTGAAAAGACTTTCAATTGGTCAAGGATGATAAAAAAATATGTTCCTCTATGATCTTTAAATAGGACCTACTTTTGCTTGTGTTATCAGTAGATAAAATAGTTTGAGATGCATTCTTCTTATTGTGATGCTTCTCCCTCTTTGACTTTGAAGTTTACTTGACAGTGGTTGTTTAGTCCAGTGGCCTGCACTTTTTACTGTGGTGTTTGCATCCACTAAATTTGTTTCTTCATCAATATTTACAGGCCCAGCTATTGAGGTTGCTTCACTAACTGCTAGTTATATTTTTGGGACGGACTGCTGAAGCAAATGCTCTTTAGAATCTGTAATGATGTACAGTCAAACATGCGCCTTGTGTATCTAAATGACTGGTAACATGAAACTGTACACGTCTTACTGGTCTAACATAAAAGTGAAACTTTAAGGCCAGAATAAAATGATTTACCCATATCTATCTGTTTCATGACCATAACAAGCTCATTTCAGGAGATGTCCCAACTGCGGTATATGCTATGTCCCCGACACATGAAGGAGCGGCAATTTTGGCAAATATATTTTATGCTTGTTAAGAGCCATATAGCTGAGTAAGTTACCGAGCCATGTTAGTGTTTATACGAAGCAGAGGTGATGCGGTCCAAATTACGTCTGACCTTGTTTTGGAAATAATTGTGAGGTTCTACTATCACATGTCTTGTCCATGACCAGATATGAGCAGCGGGCAATACAACTAGCAAAAGTGAAGGAAATGAGGATGGGGATTGACAAATCTTCCAACGGCAGCTCATGTGAAGTTGAAATGTCTGAATCGAAGGTGGCATCGAGTTCGCCACCTGGAAGTCCTTAATCCCACTAATTAGTTTCTAAATGAAAGTGTAACCGAGCAGGTAAAAATGAACAGGAGTTCAACTGTTTTGGTGCGCTTCATTACCCTTCAAGTATTTATTTCACGGTTGATGCTGATGTGCAACATTGACCTTGCTTCATTTTAATCTCTCAGTTGGAAAAGGTCCTGCCAACAGGATGAACTTAGGAGATAACAGATGCACCACAAAAATGGTTTGCGTCATTTTCACTGCTTAAGCCAGAATCGCCCAATTGCATAAACCTTCTTTCGGTCATCTTAAACGAGGTTCTGAAAATGGTTTGCGTCATTTACACAAGGGATTCTTGCAATTCGGCGATGCATGTTGCAACAACGGAAGACTGATCAGTTCTGCTTCTGCTTCCGCAATTGAACTCCCCAGTTGCGACCTTTTAAAGCGTCACCTGAATCTGGAAGTGACGCAAACGCACCTGAGAAATTGCTTGAGATAGACTGGAATGAAAACGTGGGATTGTGCAGTGGGGGTGGGGTTGGCAATCGGGAGCTTTTTGGATTGTTCTGCTTCTGTGGAATCCCACTTCATGGCCTCGGGTCTCTTTATCTGACACCCTGCAGGGTTTCCTGATCGCAATTATGCATCTTTCGCGTGATATTTGCTTCATTTTATTCCTCTTGCAATGCTATCTTTACTGCCTCAATATCACGCGATGGGTATCTGTAAAATGCAACAGTAATGACGTTCACCCTTCTGATCAAAGGAGACTCTGCTTCCTCTCACCAATTTCTACTGAGATCTTAGAGTGCACATGATAACACTTTTGGAATGGAAATTCGTTTGGTAACGTAGCTTCTAAAGTAGAAATCCGTTTGGGACGATAGCCGGATGGCTGGAGATGGGCAGGTGGTCGGAGGTTCGGGAGAGAGCGTAAAAGGAGAAGATAATAGAGAGAAGGGAGAGGACAAAGAAGGAAAGAGGAAAATTCTGGCAAATGGGGCCACATATGGACAGGTGTCGCAAAATGAATGGGGGTCCGTAAAAATGTGGTGGCACAAGGTTACGTAATATTTTCTCCAATTTCCCATTTGAGTCATAAACATTTTCGCATTTCGCCAATTGAGTTGATCCCGTCAATTTTGGCTAGAAATCGCTGATGTGAATGCCGTCTATCCTACGTGGCATGGTCGGCGTTGACGTGTAGAATTTTCAATAGTATTTGAACATTTTTTTTTTGCGGATTTCTCTATTTCCTTTGTTTTTCTATTCTTTTTTTTAAAAAAAAAATTTATCATTTTTTTTAGCGGCAATACATGTAATGGTTAATGCTTATGACTAAATTGGTAGAAGTGCAATAAGTTTAGAACTTTTTGGATAATTTTCAGTCTTTAATTTCGGTAAAAGTATTCATTCCATCGACATAGATAAGAGTTCCGATTTCATGACTGCCTTTGTATATATATATATTACACTGACCGTGTGCCTCGTACATTTACATAAATTAGACCATACTCGGCATTTTTATAAGAGCATGCCACGTAACTTAATACATGACCCTTCGTCTTCGAATGTCCCACGTTATTTAACGGAGTATGTCCTCAAATTCCAAGTCTAGGTCAGTCTAGTCAAGTCGCTCTGCTTAGTTCACATGCATGTGGAAATCTTTGTCCTCCTCCATCAAAATTCCAATTCATCAAAAGACCGATTCACCCCTCATTCTGCTATAAATACACCATCCCCTTCCCTTCGCTCAGCATCGCAAAGTTAACACATTGTCCCAAACATACTTCTCTCGCCATGGACCGGAACGCGCTCACCGGCATCCTCGTCGTATGTCTCGCCGTCCTCGCCATGGTCGTGCCGCACGTGACCGCCCAAAACTGCGGTTGCGCGCAAGGCCTCTGCTGCAGCCGTTTCGGTTATTGCGGGACCGGCAACGACTACTGCGGGGCGGGCTGCCAAGCGGGCCCCTGCAACACCCCCTCGCCCGCGCCCGCCACTAACGCGGTTGTGGTCGGGAACATCGTCACCGACGCCTTCTTCAACGGGATCATCAACTAGGCACCCGCGAACTGCGCCGGGAAGAGGTTCTACTCGAGGAAAGCGTTCCTCGACGCCATCGGTACCTACCCAAGGTTCGGCCAGGTTGGGTCGGCCGACGACTCGAAGCGCGAGATCGCCGCTTTCTTCGCTCATGCCACGCATGAGACTGGCAGTAAGTTGGACTTGTCCTGTTCTCTCCTCTTCATGCATGTTCTTATTCTTGTGCACCATGCAACATTAGTACTGATATATAAACGACTAATTTGCAGGTTTTTGTTATATCGAAGAGATGGGTGGGCAAACCGACCCCCAAAAGACCTATTGCGACGGGAAGCCGCAGTACCCGTGCAAGCCGGGCAAGAAGTACTTCGGCCGAGGGCCCCTCCAGCTCACGTGGAACTACAACTACGGCCCGGCCGGACAGAGCATCGGGTTCGATGGGCTCAACGTGCCGGAGACTGTGGCGAACGACCCCCTCGTCGCCTTCAAGGCCGCCCTGTGGTTCTGGACGACCAACAACATCCAGTCCAAGCTCTCGGGCCAAGGGTTCGGCGCGACGATCCGGGCCATTAACAGCATGGAGTGCAACGGGGGGAACACTCCAGCTGTTCAATCCCGGGTCACGAATTACAATAATTACTGTAGGCAATTTGGGGTTGCACCTGGAGGCAATCTCAGCTGTTAAGGGTCTACGACCCGTATTAGTCAATGTGGGTACAAACTTTGACAATAATGTGCCCTAGAGAACAGCCTTTCTCCGCCTAATGTAAAAGCTTGGTCATCAGCATGAATAAATGACCTCCTCGCACTAGTGATGTTAGAGGATAAAAAAAAAACCCTAAGGAGAAAGGGGACGGTGAAATAAAGATCTTTGCGTTTGTGAGATTACTTGATTGACTTAACTGTTCATACAAAACTTTTTGTCTGAGTCAAAGTCAACATGAAGATCTTTGCAGTTGACTTGAGCATGTTAATTATCCTTTAACTTAGTCATGAAGTGATGAGCTTAACTAAGGCATTTTGGGAAGCACACAAGTCCAAAAATGGAATTATGTGCTGTTCTTATCAAGTGGATCTTCAGTTTCACCACAACCGTTTGATTAAATCTTCGCCAAACTGGATGAATATCGAAACCTAGAATTAAATTTGGATGACCTATGCTTACCTTATCTTTGGCTTTCATCGCCTTAAATATTCTTATGAAGGAGTTGGATGTCCCCGATCGCAAGTCTGATCAACGGCAATATATCTATTAAATTGATTGGGAGAATTAGCATAGAAAGGTAATATATAAGGTACACAAATATTGAGTATCAAACGATATAACTAGGTTTATAAGGATAAGAGCACCAGATTACAAAATTCATAGCGACAACGCAGTTAAATTCTTAAGTGTTCAAATAGAGCAATCTAGATCTGATCATGGGTTTGACGATCCATAGGCTAGCTCGGCCCACATATGCAAGAAGGGAACCTTTTGGGCAGGCTTGAGCAACGCAATTTACTTGTATAGTCTAGCTCAGCTTAAAATTCATCCCGAAAATTTTACACATATGATCGAATTATGAAGTAAATATTTATTAAAACGCGATGCGTGTAATTATCCAATTTAATGAACCTCGTCGTGACAATGAGATTAACATTAGGCAATCACGAGGAATGGACAATCGATCATTCAATATCATAATGTCGAATCTGGAGTCAGTCAAGGGCAACGGAGAAAATATTGCATACAGACAGCTGATGTGGTCCAAAGAATCATTTCTTTTTTGACACGTGTCAAACGTGGGGCCACCTTCTCTGCTCTCTCCCTCTGTTCTGTTCTGTGTCTTCTCTCCTCCGTCTCCCCTCTCTTCTCTTCTCCTGTTCAGGGTATTTCTCTGCTCTCTCGTCCTCTCCCTCTCCTCTGGCCAAAGCCGAAATTAAGCTCCATGGCCACGGTGGCCGCAAGCCCCCTTCTCCGTTCTCCGGCCGCAAAACTCGAGCCCACGGCTAGCAGCCGCCATGGTAATGGACCTCGAGCTCCACAGGTGGGCTCGAGCTTCGCTCCCAGGATAGAGAAGTCGTCGGCGGCCATGGAGGCCGCGAGTCGTGAGTTCGAGCTCTGCGGCCGGGGATGGAAAAGATTTCGGCTATGGATGAACGTCTCGTCGGCATCACTGACGTCTTCCCCGTCTGCAGCCGCCATGGCTTTGGAGCTCGAGGTCCATGGCCATGGCTGGCGCGACCCGCGGGCTCGAGCTTCTTGGCCATGGCGGCCGCGAGCCATGGAGCTCGAGTGGAGAAGACGAGAGAGACGGGAGGAGAGAGAGGACGAGAGAAACTAGAAGAGAGGAGATGGGCCCACGTTTGACACGTGTCGAAAAATAAATAGATCTTTGGATCACATCAGCTTTACTTTGGGAGAAGGTAAAGCTGATGCTGTCCAAAGATCTTGATGTGGTCTGTATGTGATAATTTTCTCGTTGGGACCTTGATGGTTGGAGTCATTTTGGTTTGTCGTTAAGGCGCTGATTTTGACGGGGTCGGACAGATGAAGATTCCAACAGACGGACTTGAGACGACAATTTGCCCGGTGTGTGAGAGAATGGTCATAATTTTTTAATCCAGAAAGAGTTACGGGATCTATAATATCAATAATTTTTAGCTATTATCTCACACCGCGATCTTACGAACATTAAAACGAGGTATCTGAAAAAAAAAAAAAAAACCAAGGTCATACAGTGACAAAGTAGTCCCATTTCTCTTCTCAGCTCAAAAGCTCCACCAATTCTGCTCAAGAGTTCTAATGATGCTACATGAGGAATGTTCTAATCTTCGACGAGTCTTTTGGAAAAGATTTGACAAACAAATGTTGTAGAATAAGTACGCATTAATCATGATAGTTCAGTTCATGCGTCCATTCATTTCGCGGTCGGTTTTTTTTTTTTTTTTTCAAATTACCATATGACAAGCTTATAGAAGATGCTCATGATCTATGGCTGGGATTTCTTTTCCAATACCCTAAAATCAGTCAGATTACAACAAACCACGGCTTAGCACAAAAATTGTTTCGAGAGAACGTTAATGCCTTGAACTTTCTGCAAAGTAGATTAGCAATGCAAAACAACGAGGAGAAAACACCAAGAACATATCAAAGAATATGTCGATGTCTCTCATTTAAATGGGGAAAAACACCAACGTAGATTACCACCCATCAATTCCTCACAAATCTAACTTTGAAAGCAACGGTTCAAGTTGATATGGGTGAGGGCCACCCTCGTCGGCCTTGAGCGAGGGTTGCCCTTGCTAATCTGGGCGAGGGGAGTGGGTTGGACGACGAGGTGGCAGACAACATAATCGAGAATATGAACTCATTGGACAGACATCGGAGTCGTATAATGAGGTCGGGGAACAGCAGGGTCGTGCGACTAGGGCGTCGGACTAGAGGCGAGCGAGGAGAGACCTCTCTCAGTCTATTTCGGTCTCTTTATGGTGAGAATGAGGTAAAGTGAGACCTTTGTGACTTGTTTCCTTTTTTTTTTTTTCGGAACAAAGAAACAATTCTTTTTTTGTGTATTGTTTATGTTCCAAATTTATATTTGGGAATAATTTTTGTTTCTAGGAGCAGAAATATCAGCAGACATTACCAAACAAATTTAGTTCTTTTTTTGTTCCTGAGAACAAAAGAATAAGAATCAAAGAATCTGGAGTGTTGCCAAATAGACCCTTAAACTTCAACGCAAGCCCATCCTCTTGAGAAAAAATATAATTAAAAAAAATCAAGCCCATATTGTTGATTTTATTCATCTCTTTTGAAAAAAAAAAGTCACATGGCATACTTGGTTCAAGGGAAATCAAACATGGAACTATTAACATCACGGGTTATTGATTTCGAAAATTCGGATTGGAAATTGAATTAGCATTCATCCAATAGATTTAAGATGGTTTGGACAATTTCCTCCCATTACATCGAGAAAATATTCACCGATCATCGAGTGCCAAGTCATTTATGAGCCACACCATATAAAAATTGACACGTGTCCATGTGGGCCCCACTCTCAGCAAAATTCCAAATGTCTCTCCGTCTCCGTGAACGCTCTGTTGTCTCTTCCCCTTGTTGCAGGGATCTGGATTCCCTATCATAATGGCAGGGAATCATTATGTTTTGAGCCCTTACCATAAGGGCTAAAAAGGCTATGATTTCTTACCTTTATGATAGGAAATCCTAGCCCCTTGTTGCATCTTCCCGAGGAAAAAGGGCATAGTCTTCTCCCTCCCTCTGCCTCTCTCTTTCTTGCTTTTTCTTCAAAAAAATCTCTCACGGCCGCCATGGATGTGGAGCTCGAGAGAACAACGGGAGATGGGAGGAGAGAGAGGACAAGAGAAACGAGAAGAGAGGAGGTGGGCCCCGAAAGTCTTTCTCCTCGGGAAGATACAAAAGGGAGAGATAAGGGAGCGAGCTTTCCTTCACGAGACGGAGAGACGTTTGGAGTTTGCTGAGAGTGGGGGGCCACATAGACACGTGTCAATTTTTGTATGGTGTGGCTCGTAAATGACTTGGCACTCAATCATCACTTAATACATTTACATCGAGTTGATTGAGAAAGAAGAAAGAATCAAGCATCGGATCGCGCATCTGGCATGTTCTGATCACAAGCTTGGCATTACAAAGTCCCAAGTCAATCTTGGAGTCTCTCTAGATCCTAAAATCAAGGGGAAGATCACAAAAAAGGGTAGAGCAGTGCCAAGCAATCAAGCATATTAAAACTAATCTCCACGAATTTGGGATTCTTCCGTTCGCTAAGGGTTTAGAAAGATTAACTATTCGAGCAGGGTTCGTCAGGTCATACGCGGGTTTTTCTTATTTCGGTAAACGAATTGATTCCATTTGCGGACGATAATTTCGGGACAGCCACTAAAAAAAAAAAGTTCTAAACCTGTTGTAATCGGTTCAATTTAGTTGTGAATCTTTTTTTTTTACTTTTGCAATTGAGTTGTAAATATTTTTTTATTTATATTCATCCGATTTTGGCCAAAAGTCGTAGACGCTGATGTTGGCCGTCCTATGTGGCGAGGCTCGCGCTGACGTTGATAATTTTTAATTCTATTTTAATTTTTTATTTAATATTTTCTTTTTCTTTTTTTCTTTTCTTCCATTCTTCCTCTAGACGGTGGAGTTGAATTTTTTTATTCATTCATTTCTTTTCTCTTTTTTATTTTCTTTTTCTTTTTTTCCTTCCCTTCTTCCTCTAGACAGTCAACGGACCTTAGTGACAAACTAGAGGAGGAAGGGAAGAAAAAATAAAATAAATAAACAAATTTCGAAAAAAAAAATATTAGAATTATCCACGTCAACGCAGGTTGGTGTTATTGTCAGCCATTTCCAATCAAAAAATGGTCGGATAGACTGAATTGACACAAATGCAAAAGATCTAAAACTTGATTAGCACAAAAAAAAATGTGCAGAATTGAATTGACACAATTGCAATAAATTTAAGATTATTTTTGATAATTTTATCTGAGAATTTCCATTTCGCGCCTGTCGGTGTAAAAACTCATACTTTATCCGAATCTACATGATCAATACATTCAGTAGCGTAATAGACCGTATAGGTGGATATTTATATTTATAATGCTGGAGTAACACCAACATCACAAGTACATCCCACGTTATTGAACAGACGAGAGTTATGCCCTCAAATTCAAAGTTCGAAGGTCAGTCAACCTCGTCCTACGTAATTGTTCACATGCATGCGTAAGGTTTTGTCCTCTCAGTCCACTATAAATACACCATGCCCTCCTCTTCGCTCGACATCGCAAATCCATGCATCGTGATCCGAGCCATACATCTCTCGTCATGAATCGGAACACCCTTCTCAACATCCTCGTCGCATGCTTCACCGTGGTGGCGTTGGTAGTGCCGCCGGTGACCGCCCAAAACTGCGGATGCGCCGCTGGCCTCTGCTGCAGCCGGTACGGCTACTGCGGGACCAGCCGCGCCTACTGCGGACCGGGTTGCAAAGCCGGCCCCTGCAGCCCCACCGCGTCTCCGCCCGCCACTAACGGGCGCGTGGTCGGCAACGTCGTCACCGCCGCCTTCTTCAACGGGATCATCGGCCAGGCAGCTTCGAGCTGCGCCGGGAAGAAGTTCTACTCGAGGCAAGCGTTCCTCAAGGCGCTTGGTAGCTTCCCGAGGTTCGGGCGGGTCGGGTCGGTCGTGGCCTCGAAGCGGGAGATCGCCGCTTTCTTCGCTCATGTCACGCATGAGACTGGACGTAAGCTCTGTCCTTTTTTAATATAACGTTCTTATTCTTATCCTTCGCGCAAGATTAGCTTTGGATGCATAAAAATAAACTTTTAATTAAATACCGCATGACTAAAAAAAAAAATTAAAATGCAATGCTTATGCATGCTTGCTTGCAGATTTTTGTTATATCGAAGAGATAAATGGGGGCACCTACTGCGACCCCAGCGTGAAGCAATACCCGTGCAAGCCAGGCAAGAAGTACTTCGGCCGAGGGCCCCTCCAGATCACGTGGAACTACAACTACGGCGCGGCCGGCAAGAGCCTCGGGTTCGACGGGCTCAACTCGCCAGAGACCGTCGCGAACAATCCCGTCATCGCCTTCAAGACCGCCTTGTGGTTCTGGACGAAGAACAATATGCAGTCCAAGCTCTCGAGCCAAGGGTTCGCCGCGACGATCCGAGCGATTAACGGCGGAGAGTGCAACGGGGGGAACTCAGCAGCCGTTCGAGCCCGGGTCACGTATTACACTAATTATTGCAAGCAATTTGGGGTTGCCCGTGGTCGTAATCTCTACTGTTAAGGGTTCTCGGTCGGGGATTAAGCAACGTGGGTAACCAATTCTGACAATAATGTGCTCTGAAAACAGCCTTTCTCCGCCAAATGTAGCTTGGTAATCAAGGATGAAGGACGATGAAATAAAGATGTTGCTTATGTTAAGCAATTTAATGACCCTTTTGATTATTCGATTTATGTGGTCGGATATTCAGGAAAGTACAACGTAAATCCAAACTAATGGCATCACACAGGGACACAGATCTTAGTGAAGATGAGCCAAGTCAGACATTTTGGGAAGCACATAAGTTCAAAAGTGACATCAATTGCTGTTCTTATCGACCGGATCTTCAATTTTGCCGCCTCCAATTGATTAAATGTTCACCGAACTGGATAAACATCGAAGCCCCAGTAATGGAAAATAACACAAATGATCCCTAAGTTTTAGTTCGACATACGATGTCGTCTTTTGAACCTTTGATTTATTCAATACGGTCCGTGAACTTTGATTTAACGTGCAAAATTATTTTTGAATTTTTAATTTGTTTAATGCAGTCCTTTAACTTTGGTTCATTTTCGTTGTGGGCCCGTAACTTCGAAAAAAAAATCATATAGTCTAGGGATGTTATTGAACGTTTACCGATAATTTAGTGGCCATATTGGAGAAATTAGAACTTTAAGAATGATATTGAACATTGGACTAAACTTTATGAATCATATATTGCACAAATTAAAAGTTCATGGATCAGTTATGTTATTTTTCATGCAGTGAAATATGAATAACCAGTTACTACATGATCTTTGCTTTTGTTCCCTTGAATATTTTTCTGAAGGGGTTGATTGTCCCGGATCTCAAGGGGCTATTTTCCAAAATAGTTTTTTTTTTAAATATTTACCAAAATAATAGGAAAAAAAATAATTACCTAATTGGATGCCAATCGGCAATGGGCCTGCCGATTGGGGCCCAAAATCCTGATTTGGGCCCCAATCGGCAGGCCCAATGCCGATTGGGGCTCCAAGCCCAACTCAAATTTTTTAAATAATACTTATTTAATTTTAATTTATATTTTTTTATAAAATTTTTAATTAAATAATAAATTATATTAAAATTACATAAACTTTGAGGGAAAAAAAAAAAGACAAGAGCCCCAATCGGCAATGGGCCTGCCGATTGGGGCCCAAAATCCTGATTTGGGTGCCAATCGACAGGCCCAATGCCAAGAGCCCCAATCGGCATTGGGCCTGCCGATTGGGGCCCAAAATCCTGATTTGGGCCCCAATCGGCAGGCCCAATGCCGATTGGGGCTCCAAGCCCAACTCAATTTTTTTAAATAATACTTATTTAATTTTAATTTATATTTTTTATAAAATTTTTAATTAAATAATAAATTATATTAAAATTACGTAAACTTTGAGGAAAAAAAAGACAAGCACTACATAATTCATATTACACCATTCAAATTTACTTTTAATTTATATTTTTTTAATAAAAGTTTTAATTAAATAATAAATTATATTAAAATTACGTAAACTTTGAGGAAAAAAAAAGACAAGCACTACATAATTCATATTACATCATTCAAATTTACTTTTAATTTATATTTTTTATAAAAATTTTAGTTAAATAATAAATTATATTAAAATTACGTAAACTTTGAGGAAAAAAAAAGACAAGCACTACATAATTCATATTACATCATTCAAATTTACTTTTAATTTATATTTTTTATAAAAGTTTTAATGAAATAATAAATTATATTAAAATTACGTAAACTTTGAGGAAAAAAAAGACAAGCACTACATAATTCATATTCCACCATTCCAATTTACTTTTAATTTATATTTTTTTATAAAAGTTTTAAAAATAATAATAAATAATATTAAAATTACGTAAACTTTGAGGAAAAAAAAAAGACAAGCACTACATAATTCATATTACATCATTCAAATTTACTTTTAATTTATATTTTTTATAAAAAAAATTTAATTAAATAATAAAAGAATTATGTAATGCTTGGCTTTTTTTTTCCTCAAAGTTTACGTAATTTCAATATCATTTATTATTTAATTACAACTTTTATAAAAAAATATAAATTAAAAGTAAATTTGAATGGTGGAATATGAATTATGTAGTGCTTCTCTTTTTTTTTCCTCAAAGTTTACATAATTTTAATATAATTTATTATTTAATTAAAACTTTTATAAAAAATATAAATTAAAAGTAAATTTGAATGATGTAATATGAATTATGTAGTGCTTGTCTTTTTTTTTCCTCAAAGATTACGTAATTCCAATATCATTTATTATTTAATTAAAAATTTTATTAAAAAAATATAAATTAAAATTAAATAAGTATTATTTAAAAAATTGAGTCGGGCTTGGAGCCCCAATCGGCAGGCCCATTGTGTTGACACCTGATTTTTGACCATCTTTTATTTTAGTTTTTATTTCTAAAATTAATTAAAAATAGCAAAAAAGGTCAAAAAATTGCAAAATCAACTTTGGGAGCCTTAGCCTAGCCTTAGGAACCAATTTTGAACAAAAAATATTTTTTGAATTTTTTAATATTTTTTGGAATTTATTTAATTATAAAAAAACCCAAAAAAATCAGAAAAATACCATCCTTGGTCAGAAAATTACAAACAAATATTCAGAAATTTTATTTTAATTCTCTCTTTAATATTCGGACGTGGAAAACCTCCGTATTGGGAACCCTCTTCAAAACTTGAAAAATCCCCTCTGGCCCCGCTAGTCAGCGTCATGGGATCCTCTAAAGCAAATAGGTGCCTAGAAGTCGACCCAAGACTGGAGCTCAAAAGGCTCGCTTGCCGTTTCGAAAGCACGATGACCTAAATAAATCTCTCTGTAAGTGTTCACAGGTTGGTAGCCGCGGATCTGTCATCTTCCGGACCGGATCGCCAATTTTCAGCTACAGAAGATTTCTTCCACCCCAAATCCCACCAGACAGGGATCTACGACAGAGGTGTCTCAAAGCACAGTTCAAGATCGGAGCCCATAACGCTCGCGACTTGCCGCCTAGAGATACGGTGACCGCCTTTTCCACGAAGCACGCGCCGGATAGCCACGCCTCGAAGCTCTCACCCTTCGGAATGGATTGCAGCCGGTAGCCGCGGGAAAGACATTTATTCTACCCAAAGTCCAACGACACAGGGATTCACGACAGAGGTGTCTCAAAGCACAGTTCAAGATCGGAGCCCATAACGCTCGCGACTTGCCGCCTAGAGATACGGTGACCGCCTTTTCCACGAAGCACGCGCCGGATAGCCACGCCTCGAAGCTCTCACCCTTCGGAATGGATTGCAGCCGGTAGCCGCGGGAAAGACATTTATTCCACCCAAAGTCCCACTACACAGGGATTCACGACAGAGGTGTCTCAAAGCACGGTTCAAGATCAGAGCCCATAACGCTCGCAACTTGCCGCCTAGAGATACGGTGACCGCCTTTTCCACGAAGCACGCGCCGGATAGCCACGCCTCGAAGCTCTCACCTTTCGGAATGGATTGCAACCGGTAGCCGTGGAAAAGAATTTCAAGACCCCAAAGTGGCAAATCAGGAGCCATGAAGGGAGTAATAAAAACCCAGCATGGCGAACTAGACGCCACGAAGGGTAAAAAAAAAAAAAAAAAAAAAACCTCCTCAGACTCCGCGTGCGCAGCATTCAACAGGCAGGTAAACGTCAGGTAAGCCCCCCTCGCTCCGACCCGTGTTCTAATTGTCAGAGTAAATCGGTGATGAATTTGAGCATTCATCAAAGGACTTAAGGGTTCGATGTCATAGCCTTTCTTTTCCCCAGTCGAGTCGGTTAAGATTCAGGTGTCATTTTGTCTTTGAAAGCAACCTCTGACGAGCTCACTCTCAAAGAGGGGCAGCTGTTGACACCTGATTTTTGACCATCTTTTATTTTAGTTTTTATTTCTAAAATTAATTAAAAATAGCAAAAAAGGTCAAAAAATTGCAAAATCAACTTTGGGAGCCTTAGCCTAGCCTTAGGAACCAATTTTGAACAAAAAAATATTTTTTGAATTTTTTAATATTTTTTGGAATTTATTTAATTATAAAAAAACCCAAAAAAATCAGAAAAATACCATCCTTGGTCAGAAAATTACAAAAAAATATTCAGAAATTTTATTTTAATTCTCTATTTAATATTTTCACTTTTTATTAGGGAAATTAGGCTTTGTTCATTGGGTTCCTTCACAAACCTAATCCCGAACCGGGCCTAAAAAATCCTTTTCGAGTCTTTTAATTTTCAATTCTCGGTTTTTATAAGCTATGACATTGGACTCTAAAGTACTGAAATGCAATTGGGTCAATTTTCCCTCCAATTTGATCAATTTTAACCAAAAGGGCTTAATTGCATAAAAATCTTTCAATTTAGTCCCCGGTTTCACAATTTTTGAAATTAAATTTCACACGGGCACACCCATTAAAATTAAACACCTCTACCCAACAGTTTTCATCATGCTGAATCCATTGGTGGGCTCGATTTTGGCTAATTCGATCGTTTAGGCCTTCGATTTGGCGAAATTAAATTTCGGATCCTAGGGACAATTTGGGGTTTTCACAGAATTTCAATAAATTGATTCACGAAAATACCCATATTTGATGGAAAACATGTCAAGGAATCCGATTTTGCCATCAATTTCCTGAAAAGAGGTCATTTTGGGGGTCAATTTGGCGATTTGGGCGATTTGGCCGAACCGGGTCGGTTGGGTCCGGCCCGACCCGACCCGGGTCTGCAAATGCATAGAATGTGCAGCAGACCCGCGTGCAGCAGAGCAGTGTGGGGGGCGATTTTTTTTAACAAAAACGAGACAACCGAGCATGGGAGGCGAATGGGCAAGGCATATTCGGTTTTGGCAGAGGCGTGGGCGCGAAAAAAAGGGCCGGTCGGCCACAGGGGAGGGGGATGGTGCTCGGGTTTAAAGAAAACAGGGCCGAGAGAGTTGAAGGGGGTACGAGGAATTTTTGGGAGAAAACCGACGGACAAACGGCAACCCAAGGTCTTCGGCAACGCTCCCCGACCATCACCGGAGCTTAGTGGCCGTCGGCGAGCTCCGAATAGGTTGGTATTTGCTCCCGAGCTTCATTTTTCTCAGTGCACGCCATGTGTTCGGCGAAATGCTTCAGTGAGCATTTTACTCCGGGGCTCTCGGCCGGACCTTTCCCGACCCCTTTCTGTGCGAGGCTCGCTTTAAAAATCATCTAGATCCAACTCTAAGCTCGCCTTGCTATTCATTTTGCATTAAACCGCGGCGAAAACACGGCTCGGAGCTTCGCCGGCAACGGTTCGGACCGGGAGCTCAACGGGGAACTTCCGGCGGTCTTCAAGCTCGAAATGAGCTCAGGTAAGCCTCTAGACCCTCCTTGGGTGTTGTTTGATGGTTTAGAATCGAGTTTTGATTAGAAAAAAATTCTGCAAATTCCCTCGCCGGAGTCGGGTTCGGGGAGGTCCGGTTCGCCGGTTTTTAGCGTGTTCATGATTATCATTTAGGTTGTATGTTGATGTGGGTGGTCCAAGGAGTCGAATGCCGCAAGAACGGGCGAAAAATACCAAGTTTCGGGCTCGTTTCGCAATTTTCCGGCGACCTCGCCGGAATTTTTACTATTCCCGCCGGATTTTTCACTGTTCATCGTCTTCTCCGGCCACCCTCCGGCCGGTCAACGGCCGACGTGGCGTGCCACGTAGGCAGCCACGTCAGCCGGGTGGGGTCCGGTCCGCTTATTTTCAAATAAAACAAACGGACGGCCACGATCGCGACACGTGTCGCGATCCTAGAATTTTTGGAAAATTAAATAAATGATTTTCGAATAATCGATCCGGCGGACGAGAATGTGCCACTTGGCTCACTGAGGGACGTACGATCTTGTCCAAGATCGGACGCACCACCATCGGACACGTGGCACGTTCTAGAGCGCCCGATTTGTAGGTTTTCTAAAAAATGAAAATAAATTAATTTTTGATCCGACGGCTATTATTGAGCCACGTGGCTCTCTGTGGGTCGCTCGATCTAGTGGAAGATCGGACGCACGAGACGAAGCCACGTGGCACAACGTGGACCGTCCGATCTGGGGAATTTTCGGATAATTAAATAAAATACATAAAAAATCAAAAAAATTGTAAAAAATAGAAAAATGTTTAAAAAAAATAAAACGGTGTCGTTTTAGGCCAGTGTCGACCCCTAGGGTCGGGCCGGGCGCCCGAGAGGCGCGGGCCGGGTCTGACCCGGCCCGGAAAATATTTTTTAATATTAAAAAAAGTTCAGAAAATAATAAAAATAATAAAAAAATCAATAAATCAATAAAAAAAATAAAAATCATAAAATATTCAAAAAATTCGAAAAATTCAGAAAAATTCTAAAAAATTCCAGAAAATAGGAAATGGCCACATTCAACTGGTCACGACCTGTTTCGGGTCTTTTGACCCCCGATCTTTCCAAAAATGACGGTTTTGCCCTTTCGGCAAACCGTCTTCCAAAAAATTTCTGAAAAATCCAGGAAAATCCCAAAAAATAGGAAATGGCCACAAACAACTGGCCAAGACTCATTTCGGGTGTTTTGAACCCCGAACCTTCTTGAAAACGATGATTTCGCCCTTTGGGCGAATTGTCTTCCAAAAATTGAAGAAAAATCAAGAAATTCCAAAAAATTCTCAAAAATGGGAAATGGCCACGATCAACTGGCCATGGAATATTTTGGGTAATTCGGTATCCAAACCTTCCAAAAAATGACAATTTTGCCCTTCGGGCTAATTGTCCTCGAATCTCCCCATTTTACCCCTAACCCTAAATCACGTCTTCCCTAAGCCCTTATGGCTATACTAGGAGGCCTATGATTGAAATTGATGTGCATTGACATGATTTATTTATGCACTTGACTTGAGCTTTCATTATATTGACTGTAATTTGATAGGACCAGTCTTCAAATCTGCATGAAACCCTGAATCAAAACTACCTCACCCAAAATTGCGCCTGCATGAACTCTTAGTCAGGAAAATCACTCGCGTTAGGTACCGAAAGGGCGTTGGTAACGACACCGACGTAACCAAGTCCCCGAACCCAAAATCTCTGGTTCCGCAGAACTGATCGGTCTCTCCCAATCGGTCAGTAAGGTTTCCGGTCTACCCTCCAAGAAAGACCGGTGGCGACTCCAAATGCATGCACAAGTTGTACATGCCACCCCGACCACACTAAGGTCGAAAGCGATCGACTCGTATCGTCGAATCTTTTGAAAGATACTCCCGCCGCGATTTGGTATGGGCCTGGGAGGGCCCGCGCCGATCCAAAGCCCGCGATCGGTAATCCATTAGCCGCGTCCGTAAATTTCGGACGGGTCGCGACAGCTGGCGACTCCACTGGGGACTTGTTCTAGAACTTATGGTTCTAGACCTCAAATGGACTTAGGCCGTAATTAAAATGTTGAGTGATTTTTCTAACCCTGCAGGCGCTCTTGAAGGTGGGGTAAGTCCGCTCACGATAGGTGTTATATGTTTTTGCAGATTGGAGTGATAAGGGGTGTAGTCTGTGATTAACATAGTCTTATGCAGGATGGGCGTAGGAATGTATGTTATATGGATGATTTGAAGCGCTGATTGATATATAAATTGTTGCGCATGATTCACTGCATATTTGAGGATCACGACACTTTGCACAAAGCGCCCAAACCCAGGCCGCGAAATCACCTTTTTAGGTAGCCATAGATCAGGGATCGATATGCAACGCTCTAGCGTGGATTGCGCTGGGGTCGACCATATTCGATCCCACTCACTATCCAAGTCGAGACTTTTATCCATTTGTTGTGGATTGCGCTCATGGACGAATTTATCGACTCGGATAGAGGAAAGCCTCTAGGTTCCTCACCTAAGCCATTTTGATTTCTAGAGTCAAGCCTCACTTGTCTCATGCGCATGTATTATGGATGGTTGGTATACCTAAAAACTAAAAATCATTGGGTACCTCTCATGGTAAGGTCCTGCCATTTCCATTTAAATTCATTTGCAGTCTTTCATTTTGCACAACATGCTGCATTCATCAAGTCCGAGGGTTGAGTTCAATTCCATTATAGAGTATGGATAGAGTAGAGATGATCTCTCCAAGTCGGTCCCACATCCCGGACGTATTCAAGTATGAGCGACGTGTCACCCGCCATCGGACTGTCGGGACATTCAACGGAGTTCACCCTTTTCAAGTTGTCCAAGGGATGGTCCGGTAACCATACCGGAAGTTGAAGGACAGGTGATAACAGCAAATTCGAGACACCTACCGGACATTATCAGAAGGGCATCTGATGAAAATGAAAACCCGAAATAGCCGAACCGAAGACACCAAGTGCCGTCCTCGGAAGACCCAACTTGGGGCATCTCTTTAGGTTCATAAGGGCCACGTTCCAATCGTCCCTTTCCTTTTATCAAGATCATCGAGTCTGTAAGGAGAACCCGTCTGTGGGTCTCCCATCTATCTTTTACACCTCGATCCCTAAGTCTTGTCTAAGTGTCTTGACATTGGAATGCGGCACTGGAATTTCTCTCAACCATTCGAATTGTTCGGTTCAATTGCATGTCTTACCCAGATGAAATTTTCGTTAGAACTCACACTTGGCATGTCTAACCCAAGTACGAGAATCTAACATTCATTTCATGGTACGCCGGACATGGAATTGAATCGGTTTATAGCATGCATCATTGGTAATCCTTGGTAATTAACTAAAGTCGTTCATGTTTCCTGAATTCAAGAGGAGACCTGATATCCAAATTACCTTCGGGAAATCATCCCAATTTGGATGTCCTATCTCCCACCGAATTTAGGACACATTGGAATTGCATTTTTATCTTCTTGGACATTCCACAGATTTTCTGGGAATTCGCCAAAAGTAATGACCATGGATTACACTCCTTTTAGTTTTATGTTTTCTCTTGAAAAACATCGATAAGAATTTTTCACACGAGGCTAAGGCTTGTGTAAAAGTTTTTATCCTCGTTAATCACAAGAAAGCATAAAATTGAAAGGATTTATGCTTTACTCCCCTTTCTAACATAGTCCTGTCATTCGAAACAGGTGTTTTCCGGAATCAAAAGCCAAGAACTTGTGTGAAGCTTCAGTCACAGGTTAAAATGGATCAGATTGGCCTGGAGAAGCGCTTGGCCGCACTGGAGAGTCAGATGACTCAGATATTGGCAATGATGAAGACAATCCTCCTCACTACACAAGAGGCGTCCCCGACGACCTTCAATCCTGATCTGACCACCCGACCAGGTTCAACCGGCGTGCCAGATGTTGATCGAGCCCTGGAAGTAGAAGACTTCTCCGAAGGCACACCCATGATGAGTAACCTGGAAGAACAGCATAAAGAAAAGTATGGTGCTATGGAGGAAAATGAGATGACTGGAGAGGATCTGTTCGTCACACACCTGATTCGGGAGAAAAACTATAGTCACCAGCAGGATGTTGGAGGTCGTGCGAACCCGATCCCCGCTGAAACCCGTCCATACAATGTCTCTTCTACATGCCCCAAAGGGAAGACGCTTGAGATTCCCCAATGGCCGGGACTTGCCAGGAGATATGGTGGTATCGGTTGCCCAAGAACTCATATCCAATACTATTTGGAGGCGATGATCGATTTCGATCGTGACGATTTGCTTCTTGTCCAAAATTTTCGGCATAGCCTGGTCGGTCCCGCGTTAGAATGGTTCACGAGGCTTGATGTCGAGGGCATCCGAGAATGGAGTGATTTGGCTAATCAGTTTCTCCAGCAATACGATTTCAACAGGAATGCCACCCCTACCAGAATGGATCTGATGCACATGAAGCAAAGGAGAAATGAAAGCTTTAGATCATTCACACAAAGGTGGAGAGTAAAAGCAGCCCAAGTCCAACCTCCGCTGGATGAAGATGAGTTAATAGAGCACTGTCTGAAAGCTCTTCCCTATGATTCCTTTAATCGATTGGGTACGGCTCATTACCAATCATTTTCACAACTTGTGCATGCCGGTGAAAGGATGGAATGGGCTAAGCGCGATAGCATGATCAGAAACAAAGAAAGCCGCGGAGAGCTTTCTCAAAGGAGTAAAGAACCGGTCAGGGAAACGACGACCGACTATCGAAGAATGACGTTCACGAGTCAAAATTCCGTACACGTGGCAAGACATCAGCCGCCTGATTTCATTCCTCACCAGAGACAACCAGCACCTAAGATAGAGAAATCTGGCCAGTCAAGCAAGAGAAGTCCCCCATTATTCACACCGCTCCCACTTCCTATGTCAGAACTGCTCCATCGGCTTTTGGAGGAAAGGTTGGTAGCCAAGAGGCCACCAAGGGTGAAACCGCCAAGATTCCAGGGGTTCGACCTGAATCAGACCTGTGCATACCATATGGGGGAGAAGGGACATAATGTCGACAATTGCCGAACTCTACAATATGATGTGCAGGCTCTCATCGACTGTGATATACTAGTGTTCGATAGGACAGGACTCAACGTCCGGCCTGACCTTTTGTCGGATCGCAAAATCAGTGACGTATCCGAGGTTGGACCGGAAAGCGATCTAAGGCTTATCACCAACGTACCCGAATCACGTGAGGTACCGACTACATCTTCTCAAAATCCGGAGAAGTATACCACCTCGATGGGGCGGAAAGAGCCATGCTTAACCGAGATGGGTAGTATGGGCATCATCGGTAGGGTTGAAGACCCCGCTTTTACAACTTCCTTCGCAAAGTTGATCTTAACCTCTGAAGGATATGCGATAGAGGCTATGAGGGAAGAGTCATGGGAGAACATGCGGCAAAACCAACAAGCGGACAGGGTGTACGAAGACAACCCCATCAATGACCGCGCCGACCCGGCTGATCGGACAATTGATGATGGCAAACTACATGGATGAGGGAGTCACTTCCTCCTTTCCATCATCACTTTTTAGTCTATTTGCATTTTAGTCCATATATAGTCTCGAGTGCAGTCTCCCTAAAAAAAAATCAAAAATCAAAAATCAAAAATCAAAAATCAAAAATCAAAAATCAAAAAATGGGGACATGGGGGAGCACCACAAATCGGTCAATGACGACAAAAAAAAATGAAAAAAAAATGAAAAAAAAACGAAAAAAAAAACAACAAGAAAAACAACAAAAAAAGAGAAAAATTCCTGAGACCTGATTTCCCACATGTCTCCTGGTTTTCAAAACCTTTCGGGGTAGCGAAGATATCCGATGATAAGAGGATTAGCCCCCGTTCCCCACCTTCTAATCAAATCTTTCAAAATGTGTTTCTAAGAAAAATTCGTCATGTATGGACTCTCTTTTCCATATTTGGGCTAACTGGCTTCATGGCATCTCAGGTGTGCCGCCCAAAGCATGGAACGCCCAAGAGAAACGGAGTGGTGCTTCAAGAAGATTGAAGCTGGTCGATAACTCGAGCCACCGGGATGGACATTTGAAGGCAGACAAATGAGTCGACTTCTCACAAAAAAGCATACCGGAGCAAAGGCCCATCGAGACGAAAAGGGGGACGAGAAACTACAAATGGCATATATCCCCAAATTAAAAAAGAACTGCAAAAATAATGAAGGAGGTCAAAGCAGTCAACTGGGGCAAACGCCACTTAGCCAGGGCAAACGCCACCTGACCGGGGCAATCGGATCGAGGATAAGGACGTGTCGTTCCTAATTGATTTTCAATCAGATATTGGCGTAATATTTCCTATCTCTTCCTCTCAGGTGAAAAACAGGTCGAGAAGAAAAATCCATCTGCGGATAGACATGAGGGACATGTTTTACATGGCAGACATTTGCCGAAAATGCCCTCATCTGACTACATGCAAGATGATGGTGGAACGATGGATAAGATGGTTGAAGACCAACAAATAGAAACTTGCATTCCCTACAAGAGGAAGAGGAAGGTGCCTTCATCAGATGTCACCCCCATTGGGTTGGTAAAAACAAGATGGATCAAATCAGGTGATGATAAAAGTGAATGGGACCACCGAAGAATCTCCATCGCCTTGGATGCCCAAAGATGAAATAAAAGACTATTAAAGCGTAAGGCGAATGCGACAGGACACAATGAAGGAAACCATGGCCTGTGAAGTAACACTTCAAGATGTTAAAGTATTCAACCACATGTACACCCGTGCTTGCTGATGTCAAATAGCAAGAAGCTCGAGGGATGTCATGAAACGATGACAAGGCAGAAGGTGCATGAAGAAATCAAAACGCACTGATGAGACTAAGAAGTGTCGGAACATCAAATGCTGAAATCTTCGAAGGATTGTATGAGCATATCATCTGGTATCCCAAAAGAGAATACAGAGTAGATACCAGGCGTTAGAGAATTTGAAAGGTGCGGGATGCCAAAATCACCTGACACGGAGTGGATCGGCTCCGACTAAGTGGGAATGCATCGACACGGCATGATCAAACTACCCATAAATAAATCAGTCAGCCCCAGACAACGCATCCAGTTGCTGGGGGCAAATCACTCTCTACCCAAAAAGGGTACCGAATGTAGGATATGCCGAATTCACCATGGGGGTACGTAGGGGAAGTCCCTGAAGCAGTTATCACCCATAAATCATGATAAAGTGGAATAATCAATCAAAGACAAAACACATCAAACCCTTCTAAATGAGAAGGAGAACAATACGGAGCCATCGATTCTGGTAAAAGGACGTATCGTTCCAAAATGATTATTTTCTTGATATGAGAATAATGTTTCATTTCTTTTTCCTTTCAGGTTGGGAACAGAAGCAGAGGGCCCAAGAAGCAATGCCTTCAAATGACAAACAGGGAGTACCCCTTTTCATGGCATCTCAAACATGCACTTTGGCTAAATATTTTTAAGAGCATTCTAATAGCTCAATTTGTGAACAAAACCTTTGAGAAAACTTGAAGAAGTTTATCATCATTTATAAATCTCTGTGAAAAGAGCGCTTGAAAAGAAAATTTCAAGTTTTCCAGATTGACATATCTGATAAAAATGCTTTCTCTGAATAGAGTGAAAAGCACGAACTCATGTTTCGTTGCTGGCACACCTAACATGCATCATGCATATCATGCACATATCATGCATACAGAGAACCCAAAGGGAGAAATGCCGGTTCCCGCAAGATAAATTTCAAGGGTAAATTGTATCGACTCCAACAGTCAATTATACATGCCATTTACTCATGAGATTTCTTCTTTTCAATAGGGGAACATCGAACATCTCAAATGGCGGCTGTGATCGAGAGAATCACCAAACCGCCACATGACAAATCCCCAGATTGTCAGGCTGTCTAGGGACAAAAAAATAATAATAATCGAAGAGTCTGGCAATCGAGATAGATGACCAGCATCGACAAAAATTCACGAGAGCGGGCTCCCCCACCTGCTTCGAGGAGCCAAGCCGGGGGAAAATTCTCACGATCCCCCATGAAAGTGCATCGAACCAGGGTTATCAAACCCAGAGATGACGAACACCGAGACAAGCCTCACTGGGGCAAAATACTTGGAAAACACTGCTCCTTCAAATGTTGGAAGGACGAAGTCTCGAAGGGAGTACCTCCTTCCTGAAATTTCAAATGAAGCCAGATAAATCCCCACACCTGTCTCTTCATATGCAGGTGCATGAATGTCTTCAAATCGGATTGAAAATCGTCCAGGAGCATGGGAATGCCAAGGCATGCTGCCAAGATGAACACCGCCCAACTGGGGCAAAGCAGTTGTCGACGTGATTGAGGATCGTCTCACGAACAACACCCACAAATACAGACGAGATGAAGCAGCATCCATCACCCACATCAAATGAGAAGCGCCAATAATCGACGAAGGAAAGGAATACGTCAGTAAGGCGTCATCAGGAATCCCAAGAGAGAAGACATCCCCAAAGAGGATGGAGATTATAGTAAAACGCAGGAATGAATTTAGCTGGGGCAGGCATCACCTAGCCATGATGAACCACGTCTAACCGGGGCAAGTGAATCATTTGTGTGCCGGACAAAGGAAGGACATTTCTTCTCTGGCAAAATCCATGGACGCAATAACAGAGTCGTCCTCATCGGAAGTAAACCCCAGGATACAAACCTGGGTGAACGGTAACTTTGTATCGTTCCAAATTGGTCTCCCAAAGATCCCATGCTTAACATGAGCTTGTTCTCATTTGGCAGAAAATTGGTGGCACCAAAAAGCCACAAAAGAAAGGATCTCGCCCAACGTGGAAGCGAAAAGAAATATCCGTTGTAGGGGGCAAGCTGCCAGGAAATGGAACCCCGCAAAATGGCGTTAGAATACGTCCAAAAGCAGAAATTGATCTCATCCAGTGCAAATCCTAGAGAAGGATTTCGTGGCCAAACAGATGGGTAGATCATGGTCGCGAGCTAGATGGCCGACTTCAACAAGCCTTACATTTGCGTTCAAAAGGAGGCGCGAAGCGAGAGTAAAGCAGTATCGTTTCGATTTATCTTGAATTTCGAAACACGAACTGACACTTGATGTTTATTGTTGACAGGGATTCGCCGTCAAGATGGACAGAAAATTGTTGGCGCCAAAAAGCCGCAAAAGAAAGGAATTCGCCGACAAGGAGGCGAATAGAATTATCAACTTTGGAAGCCATGACTCCAAGAAGTGATTTTTGATTGAACTTTGAAGATTGGCGTGGGAATGCATCCAAAAGCATGAATGAATATCCTATAGTGCAAATCCTAGAGAAGGTTCCATTGCCAACCAGATGGAGAGATCATGGCCACAAGATAGAGGGCCAAATTCTGCAAGCCGCGCGTTTGTGTTCAAACGGAAACACAAAGCAAGAACAAGGCGGTATCGTTCCAATTTGTCTTGAATTTTGGAACGCAAACTGACACATAATTCCCGTCTTTGACAGGGGATCGCCATCAAGGCGAAACAGGTTTTCACATCCCATGTATTACCCATGGGAACACATGACCAAGGGTGAGATGTATCGTTCTAATTCTTTGAAAAATTCATGAACATACAATAACATGTTTCTTCCGCATTTTCAGGGATCTCCAGCCGCGAGGGACAGGTAAGTATCCCTCTCCCCAATCCATTGAAGATGTTAAACAAAAAAGAGAAAAAAGAGAAAAAGAAAAGTTTTCAGAATCTAATGTCTAGAAAAGACATAGAGTTCTAACTCCATTAACAATCATGTTTTGAAAACAGGAGGTTGTCTAAACATAATTAGAACATGCATGGTGCATCATAAAATCCTCTTTGATGGGTAAAATTTTTGGAGAAAATGAAAGAGATTTTTCCAATCAAAGGTTGTTCAAAACCTTCAAAAGGACGTTTTCTCAAAAGACGAGAGGCAAAGCCTAATCTAAACACGTCCTACACACACTTGAGAGAAGAGTGGAGCGAATCAGGTAGCAAAATCTGGACCTACGGAAGTAGGGATCATTCGCAGCAATTACATGGATCGGGACGGCGGAGGCATTCGTTTCATATCCCCAAACACAACAGGTGACTATTGACAACCCCTTTGAACGGCGGTTTCCATTCTCAACCCTGTCAAGAAACACCCCACATCGGGGCAAGAACGAAAGTGAGTCCAGCAGCATCAGGAGAAAATGGTTAGAGATTTTCTTGCTCGGACTAACATTAATCTTTGTGTGTTGTTTATATGGTAATCCAAGTGCCATAGGATGACGAGAAGCATTCATTTCTCTATCCCACACACCATATCCTTTGCACAGCCAAGTTTAGCCTGCAAATTCATTTCAAGAACCCGTTGGTGGTCATTGCAAGTCCCAAGACGGATGCATCATCACTTCAGAAACGGAAGAGTTCAAGACTTAGGGTTTGCAAAGAAATCCCTAAGATAATGCTTAAAGTTGTTAGACCTTTGGTCACATGTCTAACACGATCTCCCGAAGTTGAGAAAAAGCGGGATTTCAAAAGAAAAAGGAAAAGGAAAAGATGAGAAAAAAGCCCCCAGCATCAAGAAAAAGCAAAGTGTCTGGTAAAAGCAAGGCCGATGCTTGGGTGAACAATTTGTATCAATCCCCCAGTGAAACCTGTTTGAAAAGGGGAGGGAAAAATCTAAAAGGAGTCAGATTCAAAAGACTACTCCTCAAACAGTGTCAAGCGCGGAGCAAAGACGCAAACAGAGTTGTCAGCCTCTTAATGCAGCCAGAGACGCTCTCATAGGAATTTGTGCACACCTCAAAAGTGGTCGTGCACCTCGAAAATTGAAGATGCAGAATGGAAAAGACAGGTGGCAAATTTGCAATGATCACCAACGTCAATCCCTTCACAAATTCTGGGCCAAAAACAAGCCTTTTCTCGGTCCCCAATCCCACCAAAGTTACAACCCTGAAACAGTCTTCTCTGATTAAGACACTTGGGTTAACATATAGCTTAGCTCGAAGAGGTACGAGCAAGACTATTTCTTTCTCATTTTGCAGGGTTCTTGACTTGTAAATCCGGAGCAGATGATGAAAGCTTTCGTTCAATGGCCTTGACTCAAAAAAAGAGTCCCCCTTGCAGACCAATATCCAAGCCCAACATTACGGTCCCGTGGAAGACCTCCCGACCGATCAAAATGTATGCGCTGCGAATGAGCCTAAAACCTAGGCACAGGTTAGTAGGGAATTGAGTGCGTCCCCTATAAAAACCACTATCTCAAAACAGGTGAGAAAACCTCCTTGTCGAGAAATATTCCAATTGATGTTTTGAGCAAACTCTTTTTGGAATCTTCAAATTGTTGGATCCAGATTTTCCGTGCAAGGGATTTGTGATCACATTTGCATGTTGCAAGAATGCTTTGGAAGACCTCCAACATCAAAATGCACATTTCATGATTAAACTAAAGTCATGCGGCTTCGGCAAGTGGCCAGCCATCGTCTTCCCAAAGATTACTAACATTTTCTTGGTGAAGAAAAATATTTCAGGCTCAAACTTCTGCAGGATACCTGGAGAACCCAGCTCCCAGAATGTCGCCTCAACCAACTCAAAGGTAGAAACCGCCTGAAGGGTCAACTCAATGGTAGATACCGCCTAAAGGGTCAACCAAAGGTAGAAACCGCCTGAAGGGTCGAATCAAAGGTAGAAACCGCCTTAAGGGTCAAACCAAAGGTAGACACCGCCTAAAGGGTCAACTCAAGGTAGAAACCGCCTGAAGGGTCAACCGATGGTAGAAACCGCCTGAAGGGTCAAATTAAGGTAGAAACCGCCTTAAGGGTCAAATCATGGTAGATACCGCCTGAAGGGTCAAACCAAGGTAGATACCGCCTGAAGGGTCAACCGATGGTAGAAACCGCCTGAAGGGTCAATTCGAAGGTAGAAACCGCCTGAAGGGTCAACTCAAAGGTAGATACCGCCTGAAGGGTCAAATTATGGTAGAAACCGCCTAAAGGGTCAAATCATGGTAGAAACCAAGTAATCCCATCGGACGTGGAAAACCTCCGTTTTGGGAACCTTTTCAAAAATCAAACAGTCTTAGCATGACGTGGAGAACCCTCGTCCTAGGACCCCTTTTCAAAAATCAGGCAGTCTTAGCATGACGTGGAGAACCCTCGTCCTAGGACCCCCTTTTCAAAAATCAAGCAGTCTTAGCATGACGTGGAGAACCCTCGTCCTAGGACCCCTTTTCAAAAATCAGGCAGTCTTAGCATGACGTAGAGAACCCTCGTCCTAGGACCCCTTTTCAAAAATCAAACAGTCTTAGCATGACGTGGAGAACCCTCGTCCTAGGACCCCCTTTCAAAAATCAGGCAGTCTTAGCATGACGTGGAGAACCCTCGTCCTAGGACCGCTTTTCAAAATTTAGGCAGTCTCATCGGACGTGGAGAAACCTCGTCATGGGACCCCTTTTCAAAATTCAGGTAATCTCATCAGGCGTGGAGAAACCTCGTCATGAGACCCCTTCCCAGAAAAACAGGCAATCTCATCAGGCGTAGAGAAACCTCGTCATGAGACCCCTTCCCAGAAAAACAGGTAATCCCATTGGACGTGGAAAACCTCCAATTCGGGAACCCATTTCAAAAATTAGGAAATCCCATCGGACGTAAAAAACCTCCGACTTGGGAACTTTTTGAAGAACCAGACATTCCCATCGGACGTAGAAAACCTCCGACTTGGGAACCTTTTGAAGAACCAGACAATCCCATCGGACGTAGAAAACCTCCGACTCGGGAACCTTTTGAAGAACCAAACATTCCCATCGGACGTAGAAAACCTCCGACTTGGGAACTTTTTGAAGAACCAAACATTCCCATCGGACGTAGAAAACCTCCGACTTGGGAACCTTTTCAAGGAAATCAAACAATCCCGTCGGACGTGGAAAACCTCCGCCTTGGGAATCTTTTTCCAGAATAGGCAATCCCATTGGACGTGGAAAACCTCCAATTCGGGAACCCATTTCAAAAACCGGGAAATCCCAGCGGACGTGGAAAACCTCCGACTTGGGACCCCTTTTAATGAAAACCAAACCATCCCGTCGGACGTGGAAAACCTCCGTCTTGGAAATCTTTTTCAAAAAATAGGTAATCCCATTGGACGTGGAAAACCTCCAATTCGGGAACCCATTTCAAAAATCAGGAAATCCCACCGGACGTAGAAAACCTCCGACTTGGGAACCATTTGAAGAACCGAGCAATCCCATCGGACGTAGAAAACCTCAGTGTTGGGAACTCCTTTTGAAGAACCAAACATTCCCATCGGACGTAGAAAACCTCCGACTTGGGAACCTTTTCAAGAAAATCAAACAATCCCGTCGGACGTGGAAAACCTCCGCCTTGGGAATCCTTTTCAAAAATAGGCAATCCCATTGGACGTGGAAAACCTCCAATTCGGGAACCCATTTCAAAAATCAGGAAATCCCACCGGACGTAGAAAACCTCCGACTTGGGAACCATTCGAAGAACCGAGCAATCCCATCGGACGTAGAAAACCTCCGTGTTGGGAACTCCTTTTGAGAAACAAACAATCTCATTGGACGTGGAAAACCTCCAATTCGGGAACCCCTTTCAAAAATCAGGAAATCCCACCGGACGTAGAAAACCTCCGACTTGGGAACCATTTGAAGAACCGAGCAATCCCATCGGACGTAGAAAACCTCCGTGTTGGGATCTCCTTTTGAGAAACAGACCATCCCAGCGGACGTGGAAAACCTCCGACTTGGGACCCCTTTTCAAAAACAAACAATCCAGTCGGACGTGGAAAACCTCCGTATTGGGAACCCTCTTCAAAACTTGAAAAATCCCCTCTGGCCCCGCTAGTCAGCGTCATGGGATCCTCTAAAGCAAATAGGTGCCTAGAAGTCGACCCAAGACTGGAGCTCAAAAGGCTCGCTTGCCGTTTCGAAAGCACGATGACCTAAATAAATCTCTCTGTAAGTGTTCACAGGTTGGTAGCCGCGGATCTGTCATCTTCCGGACCGGATCGCCAATTTTCAGCTACAGAAGATTTCTTCCACCCCAAATCCCACCAGACAGGGATCTACGACAGAGGTGTCTCAAAGCACAGTTCAAGATCGGAGCCCATAACGCTCGCGACTTGCCGCCTAGAGATACGGTGACCGCCTTTTCCACGAAGCACGCGCCGGATAGCCACGCCTCGAAGCTCTCACCCTTCGGAATGGATTGCAGCCGGTAGCCGCGGGAAAGACATTTATTCTACCCAAAGTCCAACGACACAGGGATTCACGACAGAGGTGTCTCAAAGCACAGTTCAAGATCGGAGCCCATAACGCTCGCGACTTGCCGCCTAGAGATACGGTGACCGCCTTTTCCACGAAGCACGCGCCGGATAGCCACGCCTCGAAGCTCTCACCCTTCGGAATGGATTGCAGCCGGTAGCCGCGGGAAAGACATTTATTCCACCCAAAGTCCCACTACACAGGGATTCACGACAGAGGTGTCTCAAAGCACGGTTCAAGATCAGAGCCCATAACGCTCGCGACTTGCCGCCTAGAGATACGGTGACCGCCTTTTCCACGAAGCACGCGCCGGATAGCCACGCCTCGAAGCTCTCACCTTTCGGAATGGATTGCAACCGGTAGCCGTGGAAAAGAATTTCAAGACCCCAAAGTGGCAAATCAGGAGCCATGAAGGGAGTAATAAAAACCCAGCATGGCGAACTAGACGCCACGAAGGGTAAAAAAAAAAAAAAAAAAAAAACCTCCTCAGACTCCGCGTGCGCAGCATTCAACAGGCAGGTAAACGTCAGGTAAGCCCCCCTCGCTCCGACCCGTGTTCTAATTGTCAGAGTAAATCGGTGATGAATTTGAGCATTCATCAAAGGACTTAAGGGTTCGATGTCATAGCCTTTCTTTTCCCCAGTCGAGTCGGTTAAGATTCAGGTGTCATTTTGTCTTTGAAAGCAACCTCTGACGAGCTCACTCTCAAAGAGGGGCAGCTGTTGACACCTGATTTTTGACCATCTTTTATTTTAGTTTTTATTTCTAAAATTAATTAAAAATAGCAAAAAAGGTCAAAAAATTGCAAAATCAACTTTGGGAGCCTTAGCCTAGCCTTAGGAACCAATTTTGAACAAAAAAATATTTTTTGAATTTTTTAATATTTTTTGGAATTTATTTAATTATAAAAAAACCCAAAAAAATCAGAAAAATACCATCCTTGGTCAGAAAATTACAAAAAAATATTCAGAAATTTTATTTTAATTCTCTATTTAATATTTTCACTTTTTATTAGGGAAATTAGGCTTTGTTCATTGGGTTCCTTCACAAACCTAATCCCGAACCGGGCCTAAAAAATCCTTTTCGAGTCTTTTAATTTTCAATTCTCGGTTTTTATAAGCTATGACATTGGACTCTAAAGTACTGAAATGCAATTGGGTCAATTTTCCCTCCAATTTGATCAATTTTAACCAAAAGGGCTTAATTGCATAAAAATCTTTCAATTTAGTCCCCGGTTTCACAATTTTTGAAATTAAATTTCACACGGGCACACCCATTAAAATTAAACACCTCTACCCAACAGTTTTCATCATGCTGAATCCATTGGTGGGCTCGATTTTGGCTAATTCGATCGTTTAGGCCTTCGATTTGGCGAAATTAAATTTCGGATCCTAGGGACAATTTGGGGTTTTCACAGAATTTCAATAAATTGATTCACGAAAATACCCATATTTGATGGAAAACATGTCAAGGAATCCGATTTTGCCATCAATTTCCTGAAAAGAGGTCATTTTGGGGGTCAATTTGGCGATTTGGGCGATTTGGCCGAACCGGGTCGGTCGGGTCCGGCCCGACCCGACCCGGGTCTGCAAATGCACAGAATGTGCAGCAGACCCGCGTGGAGCAGAGCAGTGTGGGGGGGGCGATTTTTTTTAACAAAAACGAGACAACCGAGCATGGGAGGCGAATGGGCAAGGCATATTCGATTTTGGCAGAGGCGTGGGCGCGAAAAAAAGGGCCGGTCGGCCACGGGGGAGGGGGATGGTGCTCGGGTTTAAAGAAAACAGGGCCGAGAGAGTTGAAGGGGGTACGGGGAATTTTTGGGAGAAAACCGACGGACAAACGGCAACCCAAGGTCTTCGGCAACGCTCCCCGACCATCACCGGAGCTTAGTGGCCGTCGGCGAGCTCCGAATAGGTTGGTATTTGCTCCCGAGCTTCATTTTTCTCAGTGCACGCCATGTGTTCGGCGAAATGCTTCAGTGAGCATTTTACTCCGGGGCTCTCGGCCGGACCTTTCCCGACCCCTTTCTGTGCGAGGCTCACTTTAAAAATCATCTAGATCCAACTCTAAGCTCGCCTTGCTATTCATTTTGCATTAAACCGCGGCGAAAACACGGCTCGGAGCTTCGCCGGCAACGGTTCGGACCGGGAGCTCAACGGGGAACTTACGGCGGTCTTCAAGCTCGAAATGAGCTCAGGTAAGCCTCTAGACCCTCCTTGGGTGTTGTTTGATGGTTTAGAATCGAGTTTTGATTAGAAAAAAATTCTGCAAATTCCCTCGTCGGAGTCGGGTTCGGGGAGGTCCGGTTCGCCGGTTTTTAGCGTGTTCATGATTATCATTTAGGTTGTATGTTGATGTGGGTGGTCCAAGGAGTCGAATGCCGCAAGAACGGGCGAAAAATACCAAGTTTCGGGCTCGTTTCGCAATTTTCCGGCGACCTCGCCGGAATTTTTACTATTCCCGCCGGATTTTTCACTGTTCATCGTCTTCTCCGGCGACCCTCCGGCCGGTCAACGGTCAACGGCCGACGTGGCGTGCCACGTAGGCAGCCACGTCAGCCGGGTGGGGTCCGGTCCGCTTATTTTCAAATAAAACAAACGGACGGCCACGATCGCGACACGTGTCGCGATCCTGGAATTTTTGGAAAATTAAATAAATGATTTTCGAATAATCGATCCGGCGGACGAGGATGTGCCACTTGGCTCACTGAGGGACGTCCGATCTTGTCCAAGATCGGACGCACCACCATCGGACACGTGGCACGTTCTAGAGCGCCCGATTTGTAGGTTTTCTCAAAAAAGAAAATAAATTAATTTTTGATCCGACGGCTATTATTGAGCCACGTGGCTCTCTGTGGGTCGCTCGATCTAGTGGAAGATCGGACGCACGAGACGAAGCCACGTGGCACAACGTGGACCGTCCGATCTGGGGAATTTTCGGATAATTAAATAAAATACATAAAAAATCAAAAAAATTGTAAAAAATAGAAAAATGTTTAAAAAAAATAAAACGGTGTCGTTTTAGGCCAGTGTCGACCCCTAGGGTCGGGCCGGGCGCCCGAGAGGCGCGGGCCGGGTCTGACCCGGCCCGGAAAATATTTTTTAATATTAAAAAAAGTTCAGAAAATAATAAAAATAATAAAAAAATCAATAAATCAATAAAAAAAATAAAAATCATAAAATATTCAAAAAATTCGGAAAATTCAGAAAAATTCTAAAAAATTCCAGAAAATAGGAAATGGCCACATTCAACTGGTCACGACCTGTTTCGGGTCTTTTGACCCCCGATCTTTCCAAAAATGACGGTTTTGCCCTTTCGGCAAACCGTCTTCCAAAAAATTTCTGAAAAATCCAGGAAAATCCCAAAAAATAGGAAATGGCCACAAACAACTGGCCAAGACTCATTTCGGGTGTTTTGAACCCCGAACCTTCTGTAAAACGACGATTTCGCCCTTTAGGCGAATTGTCTTCCAAAAATTGAAGAAAAATCAAGAAATTCCAAAAAATTCTCAAAAATGGGAAATGGCCACGATCAACTGGCCATGGAATATTTTGGGTAATTCGGTATCCAAACCTTCCAAAAAATGACAATTTTGCCCTTCGGGCTAATTGTCCTCGAATCTCCCCATTTTACCCCTAACCCTAAATCACGTCTTCCCTAAGCCCTTATGGCTATACTAGGAGGCCTATGATTGAAATTGATGTGCATTGACATGATTTATTTATGCACTTGCCTTGAGCTTTCATTATATTGACTGTAATTTGATAGGACCAGTCTTCAAATCTGCATGAAACCCTGAATCAAAACTACCTCACCCAAAATTGCGCTTGCATGAACTCTTAGTCAGGAAAATCACTCGCGTTAGGTACCGAAAGGGCGTTGGTAACGACACCGACGTAACCAAGTCCCCGAACCCAAAATCTCTGGTTCCGCAGAACTGATCGGTCTCTCCCAATCGGTCAGTAAGGTTTCCGATCTACCCTCCAAGAAAGACCGGTGGCGACTCCAAATGCATGCACAAGTTGCACATGCCACCCCGACCACACTAAGGTCGAAAGCGATCGACTCGTATCGTCGAATCTTTTGAAAGATACTCCCGCCGCGATTTGGTATGGGCCTGGGAGGGCCCGCGCCGATCCAAAGCCCGCGATCGGTAATCCATTAGCCGCGTCCGTAAATTTCGGACGGGTCGCGACACATTGCCGATTGGCACCCAATTAGGTAATTATTTTTTTTTCCTATTATTTTGGTAAATATTTTTTTAAAAAAAAGCTATTTTGGAAAAAAGCCCGATCTCAAGTCGATTCAAAGGCAGCATATCTATCTACTTAATTAGGAGAATAGGAGAGCAAGGTGTTGTAAGGTACATAAATGTTGAATATCAATGGAAAAATTATAAGCATGAGAGCACCGTACTAGCGAATCTAAAGCTCTATTTGTTTCGCCAAAAATAAATAATTTGAAAATATTTTTCTTAAAATGATTATTAACCTCGCTTGAAATAATTAGTTAACGAGAAATATCTTTGTCATTGACTACAATTTAGCTTTTAATCGTATAATTTTTTTTCCGTCCATTCATTTTCTAAAACGATACAAAACGATTAGTTTTAGAAATATATTTTTTTAATAATTTTTTCCACCAAAAAAAAATTGCGAAATAAAGTGTAGCTCAACTTTTTTTTTTTTATCAATTTGTAGCTCAACTTCGCAGATAAGTTTTTTTTTTTTTATGTAATTGAGGGCTTTGGGCGACAAATGAGGCCTGACCTATGGACATGGCCTAACCCAAAACCTGCCATTAATTACTTCTAATGCGGTCAAACCCTTAAATTAATTTAAATTTACAATTAAGTGCTTCCGTTGGCCCCATCCATTTTAGGTGACCAAATTGGAATTGACCTTATTGAATATTTTCAACTACACTCCAAGTCTTGATGCATTGTCAAGTAGGCGCTGATGGGGTTTTTTTTTTCCATTTTAATATTAAAAAAATAATTGTTTACTAAATTAGTTAAAAAATAAAAATACTTACTAATTTGAGTCTCACACGCCATACTAAGTAGCGCGGACCCCGCGCCACTGGCAATTCCTTGTAAAAAAAAATTGGCCCTGACAATATAAAACAATCAAATTATGTAAAAAAAAATTACAAAATAAAAAATAATTAAAAAAAAAAGCGAGTGCCTTGTGTGGCACTTTTTGGCCGCACAAGGAATTGTAAGTGGCGCGCACTTGCTCGCCACTCTGAGCAGCGCACAAGTGATGTGCATTAGCACGCGACCCAAATCAGTAAACATTTTTACTTTTTAACTAATTTAGTAAATAATTATTTTTTAATATTAAAATGAAAAAAAAACCGCTGATGGGCGCCACATCAAATAAAAGACTGAAAATACAGAAATAAAATAAAAGAGACAAATAAAGTGCAAAGTAAGGCGGCAATGTATTCCGTACCACGCTGACTAGGGTTCACAATCCTCATTGGTTTTGTTGTGACTGTGTTTGGTTCGGCTTCTGAAATAGATTTTGGAAAAAAAAAATGCAAATATCTTTAGCCTAAAGACTTTTGAGAAATGCAAATGGCGTCTAAAAAAATTAAACCCTTTGACGACTTCAACTAAGAGCTCAGGCCGCCGACTAGCTAGATCTGGAGCCAGCGGGCCTCTTCGAGGTCACACCACCTCAGGCGACAGGTCATGCAACCTCGTTAGCCCTTCACCCGCCCTTCATCGGCCAAATCTAGCATCGTCGGCCCTCGCTGATCACCCTCGCTCAAGAAGATGACCAGTAGACTAGGGTTTTACTTTCTAGAATTGGTAAAATTTGATTTTTAGTAAGTTTTTTAGGGTAAAATAAGCAACTAACTAATTTTCATTAATAGGACCTTCAATCTTCCCAATGCAAGCTTTCACCTCAAAACCCGTTGGGAATGGTTGTTAAACATCCGGATAGCCTAACCTTTCCTCAGAAGGTTAGGTGTCTGTCCTTGGGATCCGAGCCGTCCGATTTTGGACGGATGGCTCAGATTTCCTGATTTTAAGGGGTAATTTTTTGAATTTTTTATATATATTTTTGTTAATAATAATCTAGGCATTCCATTCATAACACGGACGGCTCGGATTTCAAGAACGGGACCTAACCTTATGAGGGAAGGTTAAGCAATCCTTTCCGTTAAGCACCCCAAATTTTTCCCAAGGGGCTTTCAAAATGATGAACCAAATACACCATTTACCTTTTTATCTTTTAAGTGGTGCCATATCAATGCTATATGTCGTTGAGAAAAAGAATTTCGGGTTTTATTTATCCCGTCACTTCAAACAATAACAAAAGTATCATGTTATACTTTTTTTTAAAATAAATATAGAGTTTAATTGTATTTATTAAAAAATTTAGGACTGAATTACTTTTCAGCTACAATTCTAAAGAATTTGGTATCTAAATTGTACACAGATATGCAAACAATTAAGGAATATTCAATTTAACGATAATCATCACATCACTAATCTTGGTAAATTATGTGAGTGTTAGTAATGCAATTAACATACTATAAACTACTAATGATATTATTTGTGCAATTTATACTTGAAACAGAAATAATCTTTATTTCAAGAAATCTCTCCACAGTCGAGAAGCACCTGTGATGTAATTCTAACACAAGGCCCACGATCTCCAAATGCAAACACAAACTATACCAAGGCCATCATGGACTGGTCATCCTGGTTCCGGCGAACTCTGCTGAAAGATGCGTATAGCCCCAAAATCTCCGATCCAGCCAAACCATCCTCGAAGAAGAAGCGACGCCAAACCGAAGAAGATTTAGAGCAATATGGAATAACGCAGCAATTGGTCGAATTGGTCAAGACCTTCACCGTAGACACTTTCAAGAACTTCCATCTTCAAGGTACTTGTCCATCCCATATGATTCCACAGTCGATAAAGGTGCGATTTTTTTTTTCTTTTTTATCGGGTGCTGGATGAAATTTGGAATCTTGTGTTCTGGAAGTTGCTGGATGATAGAGCTTTTCAGCTTCTCGAGTTGGGTTTTTTTTTTGGGGGGAAATTGAATTGATGGGGCGTGTGGCAGATGACGGCATGGCTGGTGCTGAATCTGGCACTGTGGGAACTACGCCAGTATGCAGTGTGAGGAAGGATCTCTCCGAGTGGCAGGAGAGACATGCGTACCTTGTGCTCTCTAGTGTTAAGGTTTGTGAATTGTGATCTGCGTGTGGATTTTAGAGAATTTTCGCTTAATTGATGTGGAAAATTTCACATTCTGAAGATGGTAACTTGCTTATATACTTGGCTGCCTCTTTCCGAATAATGCCTGACTGCTTTGCAAGTTTTCGGTGCACACTTCTATTCAATGGAGGAGGATTTCGCAAGTACGAGATGCTGGATGTTCTGTGATCAAACCAGTGGTCAGTTCCGTATTATGATGTGGAATTCTGGTTCTATTAGGAGATTTAGGATAAAAAGAGGAATTGAGGTTCAGAATTTGACAAACTTACTTTTGGATATAGCGAGCCTCATTCAAATGAAGTTGGGAACCTGACATAAAAGGATTCCTAAAAATTGTAGAAAGAATGAGGTTTGAGGCCTGGTAATATCTTGCTGATAGGCTAGCTTCAGTAGCCAAAGAGAGAGCATTGGAGCTTGGAGAAATCAAGTCAAGAGCACCAAGCTGTTCTTGGTTGATGGATCTGTCGTAGTGTAGTTCCAACATCTTCGACTAATAGCTCTGTTGCAGATGATAGACAATATGGGAAAGACTAATGACAAACAACGTTCTAGGCTAGCATTTTTGTTCTTGATCCTTACATCAGTGGATATACTGTAGTTTTGTGATGTTAGATCTAATTTTACTTGAAAGAGGAGCTTATTGTTATGTTGATATATCTTCTTGCATCATCTGATGTCAAATTAGAGATTACGTGGAACATACTCATGCCGACTGATGCTTGAGTTGCTTCTTTTTTGACGTAAAACTAGGATTAAGACACACTGGATTTCATCTTGGGGTTGTTGTGGCAGCTTTTTATAGAATGACCTAGCCTATATATCTGCTCAAGAGCCAGAGGACTAAAAGTATCCGCCAGAAACGAATGCGTTTCGGATGAAGCAGAGAGCTCTATTTTTTGGGATAACAAGTCATTAAGATTGTACTACGTAAGTCCTAAAATTGAGATGACTGGACTGTAAAACATACGGTTGACTCTGCATTAGGTTTCCCATTTCCATACTGTGTTTTGAAAAGACTTTCAATTGGTCAAGGATGATAAAAAAATATGTTCCTCTATGATCTTTAAATAGGACCTACTTTTGCTTGTGTTATCAGTAGATAAAATAGTTTGAGATGCATTCTTCTTATTGTGATGCTTCTCCCTCTTTGACTTTGAAAGTTTACTTGACAGTGGTTGTTTAGTCCAGTGGCCTGCACTTTTTACTGTGGTGTTTGCGTTCACTAAATTTGTTTCTTCATCAATATTTACAGGCCCAGCTATTGAGCTTGCTTCACTAACTGCTAGTTATATTTTTGGGACGAACTGCTGAAGCAAATACTCTTTAGAATCTGTAATGATGTACAGTCAAACATGCGCCTTGTGTATCTAAAAGATTGATAACATGAAACTGTACACGTCTTACTGGTCTAACATAAAAGTGGAGCTTTAAGGCCAGTATAAAATGATTTACCCATATCTATCTGTTTCATGACCATATCATGCTCATTTCAGGAGATGTCCCAACTGCGGTATATGCTATGTCCCCGACACATGAAGGAGCGGCAATTTTGGCAAATATATTTTGTGCTTGTCAAGAGCCATATAGCTGAGTAAGTTACCGAGCCATGTTAGTGTTTATACGAAGCAGAGGTGATCTGGTCCAAATTACATCTGACCTTGTTTTGGAAATAATTGTGAGGTTCTACCATCACATGTCTTGTCCATGACCAGATATGAGCAGCGGGCAATACAACTAGCAAAAGTGAAGGAAATGAGGATGGGGGTTGACAAATCTTCCAACGGCAGCTCATACGAAGTTGAAATGTCTGAATCGAAGGTGGCATCGAGTTCGCCACCTGGAAGTCCTTAATCCCACTAATTAGTTTCTAAATGAGAGTGTAACCGAGCAGGTAAAAATGAACAGGAGTTCAACTGTTTTGGTGCGCTTCATTACCCTTCAAGTATTTATTTCACGGTTGATGCTGATGTGCAACATTGACCTTGCTTCATTTTAATCTCTCAGCTGGAAAAGGTCCTGCCAACAGGATGAACTTAGGAGATAACAGATGCTCCAGAAAAAATCAATGCGCATCTTGTTGGAATCAACTTAAAGAGACTGAAAGCCTTTTCAAACCACTGAATCAAAAGTGAGTCATAGTCTGATGCTGATGATATGTACTGACAAGTGCTTCTGTATAGTCCTGTAGCAGAAAATATAGGAAAGACAAAACGAGTGGTTAATATCAGAGCTAGCATGTAATAGCTTGCACGCCCCTTGCTAAGCTGTAATTACTTGCTAAGCTCTCTTATTTCACTTGTTCTCAGTATCTTATATGATGATGTCACAACATTGTCCAATACACGGCTTAGCTTGTTGATTAGCGCTCATAAGCTACGCGATTCTGAAGCATATGGCAAATGCAGATCCAAATGCAGCATTTTTTACGCCACTAGGCATCGGTGTCTATTCAATTTTATGTATGAATGTAATGAAACACCTTCTGAGGGGAAGCGCTTCCCCTCAGCGCTGCCGCTGGCTCTTCCTTTCCTTTTACGACACCCTTCTTGTTCTCATAATCTTCCATGCGAGTTTTAGAGCAAACTCTCTGGAAAATGTATTGCCTAATGTAGCCATTTATCCAGTGGGTCGATTACCCATCCTTTTTTCACTGCTTAAGCCAGAATCGCCCAACTGCACAACCCTCTTTTCGGTCATCTTAAACGAGGTTCTGAAAATGGTTTGCGTCATTTACACAAGGGATTCTTGCAATTCGGCGATGCACGTTGCAACAACGGAAGACTGATCGGTACTGCTTCTGCTTCTGCTTCCGCAATTGAACTTCCCAGTTGCGACCTTTTAAAGCGTCACCTGAATCTGGAAGTGACGTCAACGCACCTGAGAAATTGCTTGAGATAGCCTGGAATGAAAAACGTGGGATTGTGCAGTGGGGGTGGGGTTGGCAATCGGGAGCTTTTTGGATTGTTCTGCTTCTGTGGAATCCCACTTCATGGCCTCGGGTCTCTTTATCTGACGCCCTGCAGGGTTTCCTGATCATTATGCATCTTTCGGGGGGGGGGGGGGGGGGGGGGGAATTGGTTTGTTTTCTGAGAATGGCCCGTGAATACTGAACGAGAGTGAGAGGCAAAACGAGTAAAAGAGAGTACGATCAAAGGCAGCACTTGGTGTAAATCAAAGGCACGAGTTCTGGCCAGCACTGAAATTATAGTGCACTGGAATTGCTGGTTGAAGAACACTGGCCAGATACAATTTTTAATGCATATCTCCGGATATTTGCTTCATTTTATTCCTCTTGCAATGCTATCTTTACTGCCTCAATATCACGCGATGGGTATCTGTAAAATGCAGCAGTAATGACATTCACCCTTCTGATTCGAAGGAGACTCTGCTTCCTCTCACCAATTTCTACTGAGATCTTAGAGTGCGCATGATAACACTTTTGGAATGGAAATCCGTTTGGTAACGTAGATAGCAGGATGGCTGGAGATGGGCAGGTGGTCGGAGGTTCGGGAGAGAGTGTAAAAGGAGAAGAAAATAGAGAGAAGGGAGAGGACAAAGAAGGAAAGACGAAAATTCTGGCAAGTGGGGCCACATATGGACAGGTGTCGCAAAATGAATGGGGGTCTGTAAAAATGTGGTGGCACAAGGTTATGTAAAATTTTCTCCAATTTGTCATTTGAGTCATAAATATTTTCGCATTTCGCCAATTGAGTCGATCCCGTTAATTTTGGCTAGAAATCGCTGATGTGAATGCCGTCCATCCTACGTGGCATGATCGGGGCTGACGTGTAGAATTTTCAATAGTATTTGAACATTTTCTTTTTTTGCGGGTTTCTCTATTTCCTTTGTTTTTCTATTCTTCTTTTTAATTTTTTATCATTTTTTTGAGCGGCAATACATTGTAAAGGTTAATGTTTATGACTAAATTGGCAGAAGTGCAATAAGTTTAGAAATTTTTGGACAATTTTCAGTCTTTAATTTCGGTAAAAGTATTCATTCCATCGACATAGATAAGAGTTCCGATTTCATGACTGCCTTTGTATATATATATTAAACTGGCCGTGTGCCTTGTACATTTACATAAATTAGACCATACTCGGCATTTTTGTAAAAGCATGCCACGTAACTTAATACACGACTCTTCGTCTTCGAATGTCGCACGTTATTTAACGGAGTATGTCCTCAAATTCCAAGTCTAGGTCAGTCTAGTCAACTCGTTCTGCTTAGTCCACATGCATGTGGAAATCTATGTCCTCCTCCATCAAAATTCCAATTCATCAAAAGACCGATTCACCCCTCATTCTGCTATAAATACACCATCCCCTTCCCTTCGCTCAGCATCGCAAAGTTAACACATTGTCCCAAACATACTTCTCTCGCCATGGACCGGAACGCGCTCACCGGCATCCTCGTCGCATGTCTCGCCGTCCTCGCCTTGGTAGTGCCGCACGTGACCGCCCAAAACTGCAGTTGCACGCAAGGCCTCTGCTGCAGCCGTTTCGGTTACTGCGGGACCGGCAACGACTACTGCGGGGCGGGCTGCCAAGCGGGCCCCTGCAAC
Source organism: Rhodomyrtus psidioides (assembly GCA_021437785.1). NCBI lineage: Eukaryota > Viridiplantae > Streptophyta > Magnoliopsida > Myrtales > Myrtaceae > Rhodomyrtus > Rhodomyrtus psidioides. The sequence continues at coordinate 445,775 of JAILYB010000015.1, read as the reverse complement.
ACCCCCGCGCCCGCGACCACACCCGCGCCCGCGACCGCTCCCACGCCCGCGCCCGCGCCCGCGACCGTGCCCGCGCCCGCGACCCCGCCCACGCCCACGCCCGCGACCGTGCCCGCGCCCTCGCCCGCGACCGCGCCCACGCCCGCGACCGCCACTAACGCGGTTGTGGTCGGGAACATCGTCACCGACGCCTTCTTCAACGGGATCATCAACCAGGCACCCGTGAACTGCGCCGGGAAGAGGTTCTACACGAGGAAAGCGTTCCTCGACGCCATCGGTACCTACCCGAGGTTCGGCCAGGTCGGGTCGGCCGACGACTCGAAGCGCGAGATCGCCGCTTTCTTCGCTCATGCCACGCATGAGACTGGCAGTAAGTTGGACTTGTCCTGTTCTCTCCTCTTCATGCATGTTCTTATTCTTGTGCACCATGCAACATTAGTACTGATATATAAACGACTAATTTGCAGGTTTTTGTTATATCGAAGAGATGGGTGGGCAAACCGACCCCAAAAAGATCTATTGCGACGGGAAGCCGCAGTACCCGTGCAAGCCGGGCAAGAAGTACTTCGGCCGAGGGCCCCTCCAGCTCACGTGGAACTACAACTACGGCCCGGCCGGACAGAGCATCGGGTTCGATGGGCTCAACGCGCCGGAGACTGTGGCGAACGACCCCCTCGTCGCCTTCAAGGCCGCCCTGTGGTTCTGGACGACCAACAACATCCAGTCCAAGCTCTCGGGCCAAGGGTTCGGCGCGACGATCCAGGCCATCAACAGCATGGAGTGCAACGGAGGGAACCCTGGAGCTGTTCAATCCCGGGTCACGAATTACAATAATTACTGTAGGCAATTTGGGGTTGCACCTGGAGGCAATCTCAGCTGTTAAGGGTCTACGACCCGTATTAGTCAATGTGGGTACAAACTTTGACAATAATGTGCCCTAGAGAACAGCCTTTCTCCGCCTAATGTAAAAGCTTGGTCATCAGCATGAATAAATGACCTCCTCGCACTAGTGATGTTAGAGGACCAAAAAAAAACCCTAAGGAGAAAGGGGCCGGTGAAATAAAGATCTTTGCGTTTGTGAGATTACTTGATTGACTTAACTGTTCATACAAAACTTTTTGTCTGAGTCAAAGTCAACGTGAAGATCTTTGCAGTTGACTTGAGCATGTTAATTATCCTTTAACTTAGTCATGAAGTGATGAGCTTAACTAAGGCATTTTGGGAAGCACACAAGTCCAAAAATAGAATTATGTGCTGTTCTTATCAAGTGGATCTTCAGTTTCGCCACAACCGTTTGATTAAATCTTCGCCAAACTGGATGAATATCGAAACCTAGAATTAAATTTGGATGACCTATGCTTACCTTATCTTTGGCTTTCATCCCCTTAAATATTCTTATGAAGGAGTTGGATGTCCCCGATCGCAAGTCTGATCAACGGCAATATATCTATTAAATTGATTGGGAGAATTAGCATAGAAAGTTAATATATAAGGTACATAAATATTGAGTATCAAACGATATAACTAGGTTTATAAGGATAAGAGCACCAGATTGCAAAATTCATAGCGACAAGGCAGTTAAATTCTTAAGATCTGATCATGGGTTTGACGATCCATAGGCTAGCTCGGCCCACATATGCAAGAAGGGAACCTTTTGGGCAGGCTTGAGCAACGTAATTTACTTGTATAGTCTACTTCAGCTTAAAATTCATCTCGAAAATTTTACACATAAGATCGAATTATGAAGTAAATATTTATTAAAACGCGATGCGTGTAATTATCCAATTTAATGAACCTCGTCGTGACAATGAGATTAACATTAGGCAATGATGAAGGAATGGACAATCGATCATTCAATATCATAATGTCGAATCAGGAGTCAATCGAGGGCAACAGAGAAAATATTGTATTGCATACAAACAACTGATGTGGTCCAAAGAATCATTTATTTTTTGACACGTGTCAAACGTGGGGCCACCTTCTCTGCTCTCTCGCTCCGTTCTGTTCTGTGTCTTCTCTCCTCCGTCTCCCCTCTGTTCTCTTCTCCTGTTCAGGTATTTCTCTGCTCTCTCGTCCTCTCCCTCTCCTCTGGCCAAAGCCGAAATTAAGCTCCATGGCCACGGCTGCCGCAAGCCCCCTTCTCCGTTCTCTGACCGCGAAACTCTAGCCCACGGCTAGCGGCCGCCATGGTAAAGGACCTCGAGCTCTACAACCATAGCGGCCGCGAGCCGTGGGCTCAAGCTTCGCTCCCATGATAGAGAAGTCGTCGGAGGCCATGGAGGCCGCGAGCCATGGAGCTTGAGTGGAGAAGACGAGAGAGGCGGGAGGAGAGAGAGGACGAGAGAAACTAGAAGAGAGGAGGTGGGCCCACGTTTGACACATGTCGAAAAAAAAAATAGATCTTTGGATCACATCAACTTTACTTTGGGAGATGGTAAAGCTGATGCGGTCCAAAGATCTTGATGTGGTCTGTATGTGATATTCTCTCGTTTGATGATTGGAGTCATTTGGGTTTGTCATTAAGGCGCTGATTTTGACGGGGTCGGACAGATGAAGATTCCAACAGACAGACTTGAGACGACAATTTGTCCGGTGTGAGAAAATGGTCATAATATTTTAATCCAGAAAGAGTTACGGGATCTATAATATCAATAATTTTTAGCTATTATCTCACACCGCGATCTTACGAACATTAAAACGAGGTATCTGAAAAAAAAAAAAAAAAAAAAAAAACCAAGGTTGTACAGTGACAAAGTAGGCCCATTTCTCTTCTCAGCACAAAAGCTCCACCAATTCTGCTCCAGAGTTCTAATGATGCTACATGAGGAATGTTTGTTAATATGCCTTGAATAGTTAAGGGTTTAAGTTAAGGGCCTTGGGCCAACATTAGGGTTTGAGGGATAACATTATAAATATTGTTCTTTTCTCAAACTGTCAGATAGAGAAGCTTACGTTGCATCTTTTGTAATCCTTGATTCTCATAGTGGATTTTGTTTCTCCTCTCTCCCGTGGTTTTTCCCGCAAGGATTTCCACGTAAATTTTGGTATTCCGTTCTTCTCCTCTGTCTCAATTTCGTTTCGATTTTCATATTGTCGTAACAAACTAGTATCAGAGCTTAAAGTTCATCCGTCGACGAAAGAGAGATACGAGAGAAGGGAATTTGGATTTCGTCTTCGGTGCAAGACGATTTGATTTCGGTGAATTACGTGTTCGAAATTCAGAGTTTCGGTGAATTACGTGCTCAATTGATCAACAATTCTTCAGCCCAGAAACACTCCCCCACGTGGATTCTGGCGTCTTCTGCTCAAGTTTCACGCTTGTATGGATGGCTGGTTTTGGCGTCACCTGGGATTGATTTTGGACACTCCCCACGTGGCCGACTCAGCAAACTAACCGATTGGAATCAAATTTGTTGTGGCCCACAACTTAGCAAGTTTGAAATTCTAGTGCAGGTTTCTTCATCAATTCAACGAAGGAACTTGGCCTTCTTGGTTGTTCAATCAAAGGACCCACCGAAGTGCTTTTGGCTAGAAGCATCTTTTTTTGCCAATTGTTCAACACTCTGCACATCCGTGGTCAAAAGTCTGTCATCCAGAAGTTTTTTTTTTGTTGTTGTTGTTGCAGATTTAGTCCAAGAGGAAGCTGTTCTGGACGTTGTCTATGCGATTGTGCGTGTTCGGCTAATAAAGTCCACGTTTTGGCGCAAACTCAGTGCTGTCCGAGGAGTTCGTGCGCGCTTCTACGACTCGGAATAAGTTATGACTTCGAGTTCAACAACGAAATTAGATATCGAAAAGTTTGATGGGAGTAGCAGTTTTAACCTAAGGCAGATTCGTATGTTAGCCGTTCTTACGCAGCAGGGTTTGAAGAAAATTTTGTTTACTAAAGGGAAGAAACCGGACACGACTGATGAAGCATGGGAAGAATTGGATAAGAAAGCTTTGTCCACTATTCAGTTGTGCCTCACGAACGAAGTTTTGCAGGAGGTATTAGATCAAAAAACAGCTGCGGGTTTATGGACGAAGTTGGAGAGTATTTTTCTGACAAAGTCTCTCACCAATCGATTGAGACTCAAGCAACGACTCTTCACTTTTCGTATGGCTAAAGGTACTTCTCTCAAATCCCATATTTCTGAGTTCAATGCTCTTATCGATGAATTAAGAAGCATTGATGTTAAGATTGAAGATGTGATCACGCATTCCCTCGCGCCTGAAAAAGGACCTGACCTTTTTTTTTTTTTGTACGTGAGGGGAACTAGTCTGCAACATGGTCTGGACGGGTCGGGTTGGGTCGGGTCCGACCCCAACCGATCCAGCTCCTTCTCTTCGTCCAATGAGCCTCAAATCGACCATTTTTCACGAAATTGATGTCAAAATCGGACTCCTCAACATGTTATCCATCTAAAATTAGTATTTTTACGAGCAATTGAGTGGGAATTTAATGAAAACCCTAATCGTGCCTGGGATCCGAAAATGATTTTCGCTAAATCGAAGGTTCAAACGATCAAATCGGCCCAAATTGAGGTCACCAATGAGTTCGGGACAACGAAAAATATAGGGTAGAGGTGTTTGATTTTCATGAGTGTCCCTAGAGAGAATTTAATTTTGAGATTCGTGAAACCGGGGACTAAATTGAAAGAAAACTGTGCGATTAAGCCCTTTTGATTGAAATTGATCAAATCGAAGGGTAAATCGTGACAATTTCACTTTAGGGTTCTTGATACCAATGCCGTGGCTTATCAAAGGTGGAAATTAAAAATTAAAAGATTCGAAAAGAAATTTTTATGCTCGATTCGAGTTTATATTTGTGAATGAACATAGTGACTCAAGTCGAATTTTTGAGATTTAAAAAGACCAACTTGAAGATAGAATTAAAATAAAATTATTGAATATTTTTGTACATTTTTCTGACCACGAATGGTATTTTTTTGATTTTTTTGATATTTTTAAATTTAAATAAATCCAAAAAAAATATTAAAAATTACAAAAAATATTTTTTATTCAAAATTGATTTTCAATACTAGACCAATGCTTACAAAGTTGATTTTATAATTTTATAACTTTTTACTATTTTTAATTAATTTTAAAAATAAAATTAAAATAAAAGATAATTAAAAATCAGGTGTCAACCCATGACTGTGGAGCTCGCCATGACAACGGACCTCGAGCTCCACAGCCATGGCGGCTGTGAGCTGGTGCTTCGCACCCAAGACAAAGAAGTCGTCGGCGGCCATGGACGTCGCGTGAGTTCGAGCTTCGCGTCCAGAGATGGAAAAGACATCGGCCATGGATGAACGTCTCGCCGGCGTCATCGACGTCTTCCCCGTCCGCAGCCGCCATGGCTTTGGATCTCGAGGTCCATGGCCATGGCTGGCGCGACCCGCAGGGTCACATCGGCCATGGATGAACATCTCGTCGGTGTCACCGACGTCTTCCCCTTCCGCAGCCTCCATGGCTTTGGAGGTCGAGCTCCTTGGCCATGGCGGTCGCGCGCCATGGAGCTTGAGTGGAGAAGACGAGAGAACAGCGGGAGATGGGAGGAGAGAGAGGACAAGAGAAACGAGAAGAGAGGAGGTGGGCCCCGAAAGTCTTTCTCCTCGGGAAGATACAAAAGGGAGAGATAAGGGAGCGAGCTTTCCTTCACGAGACGGAGAGACGTTTGGAGTTTGCTGAGAGTGGGGGGCCACATAGACACGTGTCAATTTTTGTATGGTGTGGCTCGTAAATGACTTGGCACTCAATCATCACTGAACACATTTACATCGAGTTGATTGAGAAAGAAGAAAGAATCAAGCATCGGATCGGGCATATGGCATGTTCTGATCACAAGCTTGGCATTACAAAGTCCCAAGTCAATCTTGGATCGGGCATAGCACCATTCCCTTCATGTAATAATGCATTGGATAATTGATTCTGCACCGACAAGATAAGGCATAGGTTGGCTGGCAGTCTCTCTAGATCCTAAAATCAAGGGGAAGATCACAAAAAAGGGTAGAGCAGTGCCAAGCAATCAACCATATTAAAACTAATCTCCACGAATTTGGGATTCTTCCGTTTGCTAAGGGTTTAGAAAGATTAACTATTCGAGCAGGGTTCGTCAGGTCATACGCGGGTTTTTCTTATTTCGGTAAACGAATTGATTCCATTTGCGGACGATAATTTCGGGACAGCCACTAAAAAAAAAAAGTTCTAAACCTGTTGTAATCGGTTCAATTTAGTTGTGAATCTTTTTTTTTTACTTTTGCAATTGAGTTGTAAATATTTTTTTATTTATATTCATCCGATTTTGGCCAAAAGTCGTAGACGCTGATGTTGGCCGTCCTATGTGGCGAGGCCCGCGCTGACGTTGATAATTTTTAATTCTATTTTAATTTTTTATTTAATCTTTTCTTTTTCTTTTTTTCTTTTCTTCCATTCTTCCTCTAGACGGTGGAGTTTGAATTTTTTTATTCATTCATTTCTTTTCTCTTTTTTATTTTCTTTTTCTTTTTTTCCTTCCCTTCTTCCTCTAGACAGTCAACGGACCTTAGTGACAAACTAGAGGAGGAAGGGAAGAAAAAATAAAATAAATAAGCAAATTTCAAAAAAAAAATATTAGAATTATCCACGTCAACGCAGGCTGGTGTTATTGTCAGCCATTTCCAATCAAAAAATGGTCGGATAGACTGAATTGACACAAATGCAAAAGATCTAAGACTTGATTAGCACAAAAAAAAAATATGCAGAACTGAATTGACACAATTGCAATAAATTTAAGATTATTTTTGATAATTTTATCCGAGAATTTTCATTTCGCGCCTGTCCCAGTAAAAACTCATTTTACATGGGTAGTGTACTTTATCCGAATCTACATGATCAATACATTCAGTAGCGTAATAGACCGTATAGGTGGATATTTATATTTATAATGCTGGAGTAACACCAACATCACAAGTACATCCCCCGTCATTGAACAGACCAGAGCTATGCCCTCAAATTCAAAGTTCGAAGATCAGTCAACCTCGTCCTACGTAATTGTTCACATGCATGCGTAAGGTTTTGTCCTCTCAGTCCACTATAAATACACCATGCCCTCCCCTTCGCTCGACATCGCAAATCCATGCATCGTCCGAGCCATACCTCTCTCGTCATGAATCGGAACAACCTTCTCAACATCCTCGTCGCATGCTTCGCTGTGGTCGCGTTGGTAGTGCCGCCGGTGACCGCCCAAAACTGCGGATGCGCCGCTGGCCTCTGCTGCAGCCGGTACGGCTACTGCGGGACCAGCCACGCCTACTGCGGACCGGGTTGCAAAGCCGGCCCCTGCAGCCCCACCGCGTCTCTGCCCACCACTAACGGGCGCGTGGTCGGCAACGTCGTCACCGCGGCCTTCTTCAACGGGATCATCGGCCAGGCAGCTTCGAGCTGCGCCGGGAAGAAGTTCTACTCGAGGCAAGCGTTCCTCAAGGCGCTTGGTAGCTTCCCGAGCTTCGGGCGGGTCGGGTCGGTCGTGGCCTCGAAGCGGGAGATCGCCGCTTTCTTCGCTCATGTCACGCATGAGACTGGACGTAAGCTCCGTCCTTTTTTAATATAACGTTCTTATTCTTATCCTTCACGCAAGATTAGCTTTGGATGCATAAAAATAAACTTTAATTAAATACCACATGACTAAAAAAAAAATTAAATACAATGCTTATGCATGCATACTTGCAGATTTTTGTTATATCGAAGAGATAAATGGGGGCACCTACTGTGACCCCAGCGTGAGGCAATACCCGTGCAAGCCAGGCAAGAAGTACTTCGGCCGAGGGCCCCTCCAGATCACGTGGAACTACAACTACGGCGCGGCCGGCAAGAGCCTCGGGTTCGACGGGCTCAACTCGCCGGAGACCGTCGCGAACAACCCCGTCATCGCCTTCAAGACCGCCTTGTGGTTCTGGACGAAGAACAATATGCAGTTCAAGCTCTCGAGCCAAGGGTTCGCCGCGACGATCCGAGCGATTAACGGCGGAGAGTGCAACGGGGGGAACTCAGCAGCCGTTCGAGCCAGGGTCACGTATTACACTAATTATTGCAAGCAATTTGGGGTTGCCCGTGGTCGTAATCTCTACTGTTAAGGGTTCTCGATCGGGGATTAAGCAACGTGGGTAACCAACTCTGACAATAATGTGCTCTGAAAACAGCCTTTCTCCGCCAAACGTAGCTTGGTAATCAAGGATGAAGGACGATGAAATAAAGATGTTGCTTATGTTAAGCAATTTAATGACCCTTTTGATTATTCGATTTATGTGGTCGGGTATTCAGGAAAGTACAACGTAAATCCAAACTAATGGCATCACACAGGGAGACAGATCTTAGTGAAGATGAGCCAAGTAAGACATTTTGGGAAGCACATAAGTTCAAAAGTGACATCAATTGCTGTTCTTATCGATCGGATCTTCAATTTTGCCGCCTCCAATTGATTAAATGTTCACCGAACTGGATAAACATCGAAGCCCCATTAATGGAAAATAACACAAATGATTCCTAAGTTTTAGTTCGACATGCAATGTCGTCTTTTGAACCTTTGATTTATTCAATACGGTTCGTGAACTTTGATTTAACGTGCAATATTATTTTTGAACTTTTAATCTGCTTAATGCAGTCCTTAAACTTTGGTTCATTTTCCTTGTGGGCCCGTAACTTTGAAAAAAAATTCATATAGTCTAGGGATGTTATTGAACGTTTACCGATAATTTAGTGACCATATTGAAGAAATTAGAACTTTAAGAACGATATTGAATATTGGACTAAATTTTATGAATCATATATTGCACAAATTAAAAGTTCATGGATCGGTTATGTTATTTTTCCTGCAGTGAAATATGAATAATCAGTTACTACATGATCTTTGCTTTTGTTCCCTTAAATATTTTTCTGAAAGGGTTGATTGTCCCGGATCTCAAGTCTATGCAAAGGCAACATAGCTATCTACTTGATTAGGAGATTAGGAGAGCAAGGTGTTGTAAGGTACATAAATGTTGAATATCAATGGAAAAATTATAAGCATGAGAGCACCGTACTAGTGAATCTAGAGCTCCATTTGTTTCGCCAAAAATAAATAATTTGAAAAAAAAATTAAAATGATTATTAATCTCGCTTGAAATAATTCAGTACAAAAAAATCAGGTTTTAGCCACGAAATTTGCAACGAAAAAAAAATTTGTTGCTAATTCGGCGTCGCAAATTTTGCAACGAAAAATTCGATGCTTCGTTGCAAATTTGCAACGAATACAATATCGTCGCTAATTTACAACGAAACAATTTTGCGTCTCTGATTTGTAACGAAAAGATTATTCGTCGCAAATTTGCAACGAAATAGATTTTCGTTGCAATCGTTGATTTGCAACGAAGTATTTGCCGTAATTCATTGTAAATCTACGACGAATTGTCTTTTCGTTGCAAAATTTGCGAATCAACTTTAGCCACGACTTTTTTCCCGTCGCTAATTGATGACCGATTATATTTTTCAACAATATTTCGTTAATTTTTAAATAATATTCTCGATGGATTTTGCGGGCATGTAGTCATAATGATATTCTCAAAAGAGCATTTCTGCAGTCCGAGGCTTACAATACAATCCAGTAGATGTAGCCATGATGATCTTCACAAAAGAGCATGTCTAATGACAATATAGATTGCGATGTTAAGAGTAGCGATGCTAAGATAACTGAGTTTTTTGACAAGTTACATAAATGCAGCAGAGGCATATCAGCCACAAAGTTGGCACTTATACAAGTTACATAAAGGCAGAGGCATATCAGCCCACTGAATATCCTCCCTGCAAGTGACCAAACTTTACTACTCTTAACATCGCTAATTTTTTTCATTCCAGCATGTCTAATGACAATATAGACTGCTCCATATGGATTACAACACAGCCGAAATGCTTCTTTTACAAAAAATCATTAAAAGTATAAGTATTTGTGTAGTCATCTGAATATAATGCAGAAGAAAACGTTTAGAAAATGTTTATAGGGACAGTGACTGTAATACTAGATCTTATGACTCTAACAGAAATACAGACGGATAGATGCCAGCTCTTTTTCATCATCATTTCCACTGAAGCACAACAAAGTCTTCTCCCAGTGTTAGATCTAAGGAGTATGGACCATGCAAAAACAGTCCCCCCCACTCAGAGTTCGATCCGGTAGGGTAATTGCACCTTTAGCTTCTCCTTAAGAAAATTAGCCTTGCTAAGAATATCGTGTGCCTCACCCTCCAGTCTTTGCAAACAGGCTTCATAGGCTTCAATATCTCTGTTTACATCTTCAACTTCCTTATCAAGTTTATCAGACAATATTCTCATGCATTCAAGGCACAGAAGTTGTTCAACCTGAGAATGGCAATGAAGGCGACGAAAAAATTATATAATTCCACCACAAACAGCAAATCAAGCAAATTCCCTATCATCAGAGGAAACGCATTTGAGTTACCTGAGACCGTGTCGTAGCAAATCTCAAATGCACGTTTTAGGACTGTTATAGTTATGTTAAACCTAGAATAGTTTGGCGGCAGAGGAACAGCTGCATGGCTCCCTTCGGATAAAGGTAACTGGCCAGCTCCTCCATCTAAAGCAGATTCATTCTTATAGACCACAACAAAAGATTCGTCCATTGGCTTCCCAGATGGGCTTGCATCAGACTGGAGGCTAGCACCGTAAGCACGTGGAGGGACCCCTTGTACCTGAGCTCTCTGTTTTGGCACTACAACGAAAGAATTGTCCATGCGAGTTGAACCCAACACGATGTTCGCCACATGCATTGAAGACCCATGCATACCTGCGCATACAAGTGCAAGAACATGGGATTTAGCACATAAGAGTGATTTCTCCCATCAAATTGCCTCGTCGAAATGATAAAAAATCGATTCCCCCATAGTTACTAAATCCTTAAAGCAGCAAGTCATCGTGTTTTTTTTTTAATCTGAGCAAAGATACAGTAAAAGCAACACTTGATCGAGGCTGAGTTACAACTCTCAGCAAAAAAATGGTTTTAACAGTCTCGAGAGGCAAGAAAAGCAGGACATCATATGGATGCTCCTCCGCAATCATGTCAGGGCAATCAATTAGAGGCGAATCCTATATTTAATCGCTCGATCTAGTCATCTTAATTTACTAAACAATATTTGGTGAGTAAATACTGATTGATAAGAAGCTTCTCTATCATATATGGTCAAAGTAAAGACAGATATAATGCCAAGTTTAGCATTTCAGGCACACATCTTTTTGTGCAATAAGGCAAGGGTAGCCATCACCCTCTATCAGAGGAAAAAGGAAGAGCAATCAGTATAGTGGTGCATCAGTCCTTCCCTGTTGTTTGAAAATTGGATGCTCAATCTTGCTGAAGCTTGAAGACAAATAGGATTTAGCCATTTCATATGGAAAAAATGGAGAGAAAGCTACCATAAAAATCAAGTGACAAGGGATGTGGAACAGATAAATTTGCAAGGCAATATTGCTTCCACAGTAAAAAAATTGTTGCAGGAAACTGAAATCACTTGAAATCATCTGAATAGTTGAGACGTCGGCAATGAAATGAAAAGAGAAAAGAAGAAACAAAACCAAATAAAAAGTAAATTCTAACAAGTAGTCTCTAAACAGAATACTATGGAGCATGAATACAATCCACGCAATGCAATTCCTCATTTCAAAAGGAAACTTCTTTGCAATCTTCTAGTTTTAGCGAGAATCAAAATGTATTAAGTAGTGCAAGCATCAAAGGTGGTTGTTTGCCTCAAGAACAAACCCACCCCACACAAACTTCATGGATTTCAACCACACCTTTAATTTCACCCGAATCCTGTGCAAACAGAGTACACCTTCTTCTTCGCCTCCCACTCGCCTAAACCTTAAAGGCACTCAGCTTGAATTAGGACCAGGCATTAAAAAGGGGAAAAAAAGAAAAAAGATAGCATTTTTCTAGTTTGTACCTTGCGACGACAGAGGTTTAGGGTATGACACAAGTATCGATCATCTTTCCTCGGTGGGCTTGGGGTCGGTGGGGAAATCTATGAGATGAACCGATGCTCGTAGTCGCACCGCCGAGGAGGATCATCTTTTTGGGAGGGCGGTTGCTCCATTGGAGCGACAGGTCCTTCAGGGGCAAGTAGCTAGAGCCGGATGTCTTGGGCGGCGAAGAATCGAAGAGATGGCCGGCGATTCAGGAGGCGACCCCGGACCCAGAGCGCGAGAGAGAAGAGGAGGAGAGAACGTTGTCGGCCAGAGGGAATCGAGGGCGGAGAGAGGAGAGAGAGATCCGAAAAAAATGGGATCCCCGCCCCGAAAAAGGGGATTTGAAAATGATTTTTTTAAGTAATGGGCGCCCAAATTTGGGGCTTCCTCTCCTCGAAAACGTGGCTTAATCTCAGCCGTCTGATGCGAACAGGCGGTTGGGATTAAAACCTAGGCACTCTGCCAAGATCCCACCTTGACAGGGGATCTAAATCCTAATTTTTTTGTTTTGAGACGAATCCACGATGGTCGTTGCAAAATTTGCAACGACCAAGTATTTTCGTTGCAAAACAAGCGAGCAAATGTTGCGGCGACAATTGGTTCTCGTCGCAACATTTTGCGACGACATAATTAATTTTCGTCGCAACTTTTGAGACGAGAAACAATTCGTGACAAGTTTTGCGATGAAAACATTTTTCGTCGCAAAATACCCAAGATCTTGCGACAAAACATTGTTCTCGTCGAAAATTTGCGACGAGTAATTTTTCGTCGCAAAAGTAACGATTGGAGATTTTTCGACGAATATTTATTTCGTGGGGATGAAAAAATAGAAATTTCGTACAACTAAATTCATCATCATCTATTTTTTTTCTCTCTCCGACTTAGCGACTGCATTAAATCATATCTAAAGTTGTTAACATATCCGAAGTCTTTAGATAATGCCTATGCACAAAATCCTATCCAAAAAAAAAAACTAAGACGTGACATTTTTTATAGTTTCAAATTAGGAAAAGCTATCTGAATTTTTTTTTGTCAGAAAGCTATCTAAATTAAAGAGAAGAGGCATGTCCAACCCACTCAAGATATCACCGAAATCCAAGAGATCACAAGGTTAAGTTAATTCAAAAAATTACTTGATTTCTTATGGATTAAATTAAGATTACCCTAGCCTTCTAAAAAAAAAGGTCCTATACGGCACAAATTAGTGATTACATTGATTTTGATACAAACACTCCTAATTGGTGATGCTTAAAATATCTTAAAAATAAATCAAGATTAATGTCAAATAATCCAACTTAGGCAGCACAATGTTGAAATCAAATTCCGTTCGAGAAGATTACCCAACTTGGATGATCTGCTTTCAAATTGGATGAAGGTGGGACGATCAAGGAACGTAATAATGGAAAGATTCTGCGTGAATGTAAAATGGAAAAATCTTATTAGTTGATCCTTTGTTTCCTTCTTTCCTCCAGACAAATACGTATATTCGGCTCTTCAATTGTCTGTGCCTAAATCGTTTGTTGTCGGCCCGATAAATATGCAAACTATACGCTCCTCATATTTAGGCCCAATACTAAAAAAAAAATCTTTAACTTTAGCATTTATAATAATCATATTTAAAAAAAAATTATCTCATAAAAAATCTTTAACTTTTATTTTTATCTCGATTCTACTCAAAATATTTACTTTTGTGACAAATATTTTTTTCCTAATTTTTCAAATGGGGCAAATCCATCAGCATAAAGATTCGGCATTTTCATCATCCTCGTTATAACATACAACCCACTAAAGTGGGTTTTCGTGCCTTAGGGAGTGAGAGAGTGAAGCTTTGGGGAGAGAGCTCGAGAAGCTGGAGTGTGAGAACTCCGCATATGTAAGTTCACATAGCTTGTCCCAAGCCAAGGTAAAAGAGGAGGGTTGCATCAGGCGTAGCGAGCCGTGCAAAATTTGCCACGAAAGTGGGTTTTCATTGCAAATATTTTTACCTTGTCCCAAGCCAAGGTAAAAATATAATTGTTTACTAAATTAGTTAAAAAAGTAAAAATATTTACTAATTTGAGTCTCGCATGCCATACTAAGTAGCGCGCGAGACCCCGCGCCACTCTAAGCAACGCGCAGCACTTGCGCACTATTGCGCGCCACTCACAATTCCTTGTGCGGCCAAAAAGTGCCGCACAATGCACTCGCTTTTTTTTCAATTATTTTTTATTTTGTAATTTTTTTACATGATTTAATTGTTTTATATTTTCATGACCAATTTTTTTTCTTGCTTGCAAGGATAATACGTATTCGATATTTTTTTTATTTCATATGTTTTTTAGTTTTTTTAATTATTTTATATTTTAAAATTCTGCAGATTCGACAACCCAATATGAAAAACGGTAGCAGGAATATATTTTCGACAACATTTATTTCGTATTGTTGGTTATTTTATATTTTCAGGACCAAAATGCTGCACAACGGTTATTTCGTATGGAGGAATCAAGTACTCTTATCTGAAGCCTAAGCTTTCGCGCAAGCAGCGCCCTGCATCACGTAATAGCAATTGCCTTGTGCGGCAATTCGACTGCCATACGAAATAATCGTTGTGCAGCATTTTGGTCCTGAAAATATAAAATAACCAACGATACGAAATAAATGTTGTCGAAAATATATTCCTGCTACCATATTTCATATTGGGTTGTCGAATCCACGGAATTTTAAAATATAAAATAATTACAAAACTAAAAAGCATATGAATTAAAAAAAATATAACTATTTTCGGGTTGTCGAATACGTATTAGCCTTGCAAGCAAGAAAAAAAAATTGGCCCTGACAATATAAAACAATTAAATTATGTAAAAAAAATTACAAAATAAAAAATAATTGAAAAAAAAAGTGAGTGCCTTGTGCGGTACTTTTTGGCCGCAGAAGGAATTGTGAGTTGCGCGCCACTTTGGGCAGCGCACAAGTGATGCGCATTAGCGCGAGATCTAAATCAGTAAACATTTTTACTTTTTAACTAATTTAGTAAATAATTATTTTTTAATATTTAAAAAAATTAAAAAAAAAAACACCCGATGATGAGCGCCACATCAAATAAAAGACTGAAAATAAAGAAATGAAATAAAAGAGATAGATAAAGTGCAGAGTAGGGCGGCAATGTATTTCTCTACCATCGCCGACTAGGGTTCACAATCCTCATTGGTTTTGTTGTGACTGCGTTTGGTTCGGCTTCTGAAATAGATTTTGGGGAAAAAAAAACAAATACCTTTAGCCTAAAGACTTTTGAGAAATGCAAATGGCATCTGAAAAAATTAAACCCTTTGACGACTTCAACCAAGAGCTCAGGTCGCCGACCAGCCAGATCTGGAGCCAGCGGGCCTCTTCGAGGTCACACCACCTCAGGCGACAGGTCACGCAACCTCGTTCGCCCTTCACCCGCCCTTTATCGGCCAAATCTAGCATCGTCGGCCCTCGCTGATCACCCTCGCTCAAGAAGATGACCAGTATACTTTCTAGAATTGGTAAAATTTGATTTTTAGTAAGTTTTTTAGGGCAAAATAAGCAACTAACTAATTTTCATTAATAGCACCTTCAATCTTCCCAATGCAAGCTTTCACCTCAAAACCCGTTGGGAATGGTTGTTAAACATCCGCACCCAAATTTTTCCCAAGGGGCTTTCAAAATGATGAACCAAATACCCCATTTACCTTTTTATCTTTTAAGTTGTGCCATATCAATGCCATATGTCGTTGAGAAAAAGAACATCGGGTTTTATTTTTCCCGTCACTTCAAACAGTAACAAAAGTATCATGTTATACTTTTTTTAATAAATCTAGAGTTTAATTGTATTTATTAAAAAATTTAAGACTAAATTACTTTTCAGCTACAATTCTAAAGATTTTGGTATCTAAATTGTACACAGATATGCAAACAATTAAGGAATATTCAATTTAACGATAATCATCACATCACTAATCTTGAGAATTTACTCTCTATGTGAGTGTTAGTAATGCAATTAACATACTATAAACTACTAATGATATTATTTGTGCAATTTATACTTGAAACGGAAATAATCTTTATTTCAAGAAATCTCTCCACAGTCGAGAAGCACCTGTGATGTAATTCTAACACAAGGCACACGATCTCCAAATGCAAACATAAACTATACGAAGGCCATCATGGACTGGTCATCCTGGTTCCGGCGAACTCTGCTGAAAGATGCGAATAGCCCCAAAATCTCCGATCCAGCCAAACCATCCTCGAAGAAGAAGCGACGCCAAACCGAAGAAGATTTAGAGCAATATGGAATAACGCAGCAATTGGTCGAATTGGTCAAGACCTTCACCGTAGACACTTTCAAGAACTTCCATCTTCAAGGTACTTGTCCATCCCATATGATTCCACAGTCGATAAAGGTGCGATTTTTTTTTCTTTTTTTATCGGGTGCTGGATGAAATTTGGAATCTTGGGTTCTGGAAGTTGCTGGATAATAGAGCTTTTCAGCTTCTCGAGTTGGGTTTTTTTTTTGGGGGGGAAATTGAATTGATGGGGCGTGTGGCAGATGACGGCATGGCTGGTGCTGAATCTGGCACTGTGGGAACTACGCCAGTATGCAGTGTGAGGAAGGATCTCTCCGAGTGGCAGGAGAGACATGCGTACCTTGTGCTCTCTAGTGTTAAGGTTTGTGAATTGTGATCTGCGTGTGGATTTTAGAGAATTTTCGCTTAATTGATGTGGAAAATTTCACATTCTGAAGATGGTAACTTGCTTATATACTGGGCTGCCTCTTTCCGAATAATGCCTGACTGCCTTGCGAGTTTTCGGTGCACACTTCTATTCAATGGAGGAGGATTTCGCAAGTACGAGATGCTGGATGTTCTGTGATCAAACCAGTGGTCAGTTCCGTATTATGATGTGGGATTCTGGTTCTCTTAGGTGATTTAGGATAAAAAGAGGAATTGAGGTTCAGAATTTGACAAACTTACTTTTGGATATAGCGAGCCTCATTCAAATGAAGTTGGGATCCTGACATAAAAGGATTCCTAAAAATTGTAGAAAGAATGAGGTTTGAGGCCTGGTAATATCTTGCTGATAGGCTAGCTTCAGTAGCCAAAGAGAGAGCATTGGAGCTTGGAGAAATCAAGTCAAGAGCACCAAGCTGTTCTTGGTTGATGGATCTGTCGTAGTGTAGTTCCAACATCTTCGACTAATTGCTCTGTTGCAGATGATAGACAATATGGGAAAGACTAATGACAAACGACGTTCTAGGCTAGCATTTTTGTTCTTGATCCTTACATCAGAGGATATACTGTAGTTTTGTGATGTTAGATCTAATTTTACTTGAAAGAGGAGCTTGTTGTTATGTTGATATATCTTCTTGCATCATCTGATGTCAAATTAGAGATTACGTGGAACATACTCATGCCGACTGATGCTTGAGTTGCTTCTTTTTTGACGTAAAACTAGGATTAAGACACACTGGATTTCATCTTGGGGTTGTTGTGGCAGCTTTTTATAGAATGACCTAGCCCATATATCTGCTCAAGAGCCGGAGGACTAAAAGTATCTGCTAGACACAAATGTGTTTCGGATGAAGCAGAGAGCTCTATTTTTTGGGATAACAAGTCATTAAGATTGTACTGCGTAAGTCCTAAAATTGAGATGACTGGACTGTAAAACATACGGTTGACTCTGCATTAGGTTTCCCATTTCCATACTGTGTTTTGAAAAGACTTTCAATTGGTCAAGGATGATAAAAAAATATGTTCCTCTATGATCTTTAAATAGGACCTACTTTTGCTTGTGTTATCAGTAGATAAAATAGTTTGAGATGCATTCTTCTTATTGTGATGCTTCTCCCTCTTTGACTTTGAAAGTTTACTTGACAGTGGTTGTTTAGTCCAGTGGCCTGCACTTTTTACTGTGGTGTTTGCGTCCACTAAATTTGTTTCTTCATCAATATTTACAGGCCCAGCTATTGAGCTTGCTTCACTAACTGCTAGTTATATTTTTGGGACGGACTGCTGAAGCAAATACTCTTTAGAATCTGTAATGATGTACAGTCAAACATGCGCCTTGTGTATCTAAAAGATTGATAACATGAAACTGTACACGTCTTACTGGTCTAACATAAAAGTGGAGCTTTAAGGCCAGTATAAAACGATTTACCCATATCTATCTGTTTCATGACCATATCAAGCTCATTTCAGGAGATGTCCCAACTGCGGTATATGCTATGTCCCCGACACATGAAGGAGCAGCAATTTTGGCAAATATATTTTGTGCTTGTCAAGAGCCATATTGCTGAGTAAGTTACCGAGCCATGTTAGTGTTTATACGAAGCAGAGGTGATCCGGTCCAAATTACATCTGACCTTGTTTTGGAAATAATTGTGAGATTCTACTATCACATGTCTTGTCCATGACCAGATATGAGCAGCGGGCAATACAACTAGCAAAAGTGAAGGAAATGAGGATGGGGGTTGACAAATCTTCCAACGGCAGCTCATATGAAGTTGAAATGTCTGAATCGAAGGTGGCATCTAGTTCGCCACCTGGAAGTCCTTAATCCCACTAATTAGTTTCTAAATGAGAGTGTAACCGAGCAGGTAAAAATGAACAGGAGTTCAACTGTTTTGGTGCGCTTCATTACCCTTCAAGTATTTATTTCACGGTTGATGCTGATGTGCAACATTGACCTTGCTTCATTTTAATCTCTCAGCTGGAAAAGGTCCTGCCAACAGGATGAACTTAGGAGATAACAGATGCTCCAGAAAAAATCAATGCGCATCTTGTTGGAATCAACTTAAAGAGACTGAAAGCCTTTTCAAACCACTGAATCAAAAGTGAGTCATAGTCTGATGCTGATGAT
Source organism: Rhodomyrtus psidioides (assembly GCA_021437785.1). Classification (NCBI taxonomy): domain Eukaryota; kingdom Viridiplantae; phylum Streptophyta; class Magnoliopsida; order Myrtales; family Myrtaceae; genus Rhodomyrtus; species Rhodomyrtus psidioides. The sequence goes on along the minus strand of JAILYB010000015.1, from coordinate 426,947 downwards.
ATGTACTGACAAGTGCTTCTGTATAGTCCTGTAGCAGAAAATATAGGAAAGACAAAACGAGTGGTTAATATCAGAGCTAGCATGTAATAGCTTGCACGCCCCTTGCTAAGCTGTAATTACTTGCTAAGCTCTCTTATTTCACTTGTTCTCAGTATCTTATATGATGATGTCACAACATTGTCCAATACACGGCTTAGCTTGTTGATTAGCGCTCATAAGCTACGCGATTCTGAAGCATATGGCAAATGCAGATCCAAATGCAGCATTTTTTACGCCACTAGGCATCGGTGTCTATTCAATTTTATGTATGAATGTAATGAAACACCTTCTGAGGGGAAGCGCTTCCCCTCAGCGCTGCCGCTGGCTCTTCCTTTCCTTTTACGACACCCTTCTTGTTCTCATAATCTTCCATGCGAGTTTTAGAGCAAACTCTCTGGAAAATGTATTGCCTAATGTAGCCATTCATCCAGTGGATCGATTACCCATCCTTTTTTCACTGCTTAAGCCAGAATCGCCCAATTGCATAACCCTCTTTTCGGTCATCTTAAACGAGGTTCTGAAAATGGTTTGCGTCATTTACACAAGGGATTCTTGCAATTCGGCGATGCACGTTGGAACAACGGAAGACTGATCAGTTCTGCTTCTGCTTCCGCAATTGAGCTTCCCAGTTGCGACCTTTTAAAGCGTCACCTGAATCTGGAAGTGACGCAAACGCACCTGAGAAATTGCTTGAGATAGCCTGGAATGAAAACGTGGGATTGTGCAGTGGGGGTGGGGTTGGCAATCGGGAGCTTTTTGGATTGTTCTGCTTCTGTGGAATCCCACTTCATGGCCTCGGGTCTCTTTATCTGACGCCCTGCAGGGTTTTCCTGATCGCAATTATGCATCCTTCAGGGGGGGGGGGGGGGAGGGGGAGGGGTGGGGTGGGGTTGTTTTCTAAGAATGGCCCGTGAATACTGAACGAGAGTGAGAGGCAAAACGAGTGAAAGAGAGTACGATCAAGATTCAAGTGGGCATTTATTGAAACGTTGATACACTCAGGCAGCACTTGGTGTAAACCAAAGGCACGAGTTCTGGCCAGCACTGAAATTGTAGTGCACTGGAATTGCTGGTTGAACAACATTGGCCAGATACAATTTTTAATGCATATCTCTGGATATTTGCTTCATTTTATTCCTCTTGCAATGCCCTCAATATCATGCAATGGGTATCTGTAAAATGCAGCAATAATGACATTCACCCTTCTGATTCAAAGGAGACTTTGTTTCCTCTCACCAATTTCTACTGAGATCTTAGAGTGCGCATGATAACATTATTGGAATAGAAATTCGTATGGTAATGTAGCTTCTGAAGTAAAAATCTGTTGGTAAAAAATTATATTTCTAAAAAAAAAAAATCACTTTTGAAGTTGTTTTTCCCTCGATTAGAGAAGTCCAAAAAAAAAAAAAATAGCTTCTCGAGCTCAAGTACTTCTCGCCTCATCCTCATTTTATTACGTCGTCACCCTCTTTTCGATCATATCCACTGACATCCACGACCCACGATCGTCACCGGCCGCCGCTGACGACCACTGCCAACCATCCCCTGCCCCCGCCCACCGCAGACCTTCGCCGGATGCCGTCCACCACTGCCACCCGCTGACAGCCCCCGACAGCCAACCACCACCCATCGCCGACCTCTGCTGGTCGCCACCCATCGCCGCCAATCGCCACCGCCGTCGACCTCCACCGATCGCTGCCAATAGCCGACCAGCACCCACCTCCAACCTTCGCCGGATGCCGTCCACCACTGCCACCCGCTGACAGCCCCCGACAGCCAACCACCACCCATCGCCGACCTCTGCTGGTCGCCACCCATCGCCGCCAATCGCCACCGCCGTCGACCTCCACCGATCGCTGCCAATAGCCGACCAGCACCCACCTCCGACCTTCGCCGGCCACGACAGCCGCCAAACCGCCGCCAACCATCGACCATCGTGTCGTCCACCACCATCGACTCGCCGTCTTCGATCGCCGGTGTAAAAAATAATAATAAATTTTTATTTTTAAAATGTAAATAATATTTTTTTTTAAATGAAGTAGAAATTTTTCGACCACCGATAATAATTTTTCATAGAAAATTTTGTGTTAATAATATTTCATAAGTAGAAATTTTCAATCGGTACCAAACGAATTTCTCTTATCAAAAATAACTTTTGAAACAAAAATAGAAAAATCAACTTCTGCTTCTGAGGAAAAATAAAAAAAAAAATCAATTTATAAAACAAAAGTATCACCATGCGTGCCCTACTTTCTAAACTTGAAAGTTACAAACAGGAGCCTTTGAAATAGGCATCGGTCTCCGACCCCAAAAAAAACAAAAAAAAGGCATTAGGGGCTCAAAGCCTATTTCAAAGGCAGTATTCGGGAGTGCCCCACACGGGCCACACCCACACGTACGATGTTGACTAGGGAAAAAAACTTACCACGGACAAGGCGAGAGCCTTTTGTACATCTGGTGATAGAAAATGACCTACATTGAATGCACATAGTCAGTAACATCGCATCCGGATTTACTAGAGAAACAGGTTGATTTCCTCCTTGGCCATTTCCGTTTATATAAGCTAAAGGATAAGTCAAGAGAAGACAAAATGTAAGACAAATGATTCATATAACGACAAAGCATGGTACTTTTAATATGGACACCAGGAGAGGAGCATATACTGTAGAAACAAGTTATGTACCAGTGGGTATATTCTCCTTTCTCGACAGATTACAATGGTGTTAGCAACTGAAAAGGTAAATTTCTAATCTACTCATGGATCACGGCTCCTCAGACATTGTCAATGGATTTTGATTTTATTATCCGGTTAGCGTGCTCCTCCTCTGTCACGTCACAGATTAGGCTCTCTACTACTCCTGTACATTGACTCCCGTCTGCGGATGCACTGTGTCGTCCCGCGTCAATGTGAACCTCATGGAATCACTTGCGCCCATTCAAAACGACCCGGGAGGGGAAGATCCTTGACAATATCAAAGTTGTATCTGTGAAAATGATCGAGGAAAGTAAACAAAAAACACATGATATAATCAGCAAATCTGCGATATTTTGCTCAAAGTCGATTCCAGACAATTTACTCTAGAGTCTTGTAGTAATGAGTTGAAATTCTTTAAATAAGCAGCAGCCAGGTGAGACGATAATGAGCAAAAATGGGACACGATATATACTTCTCAAGGAATGATCTTTGTTGTTGTCGCTCGGCAAAGGCAAAGAATTCCTCCATCTCATCTGAGGTCGGGATGCTTCTAAGTATGCTCATTTGAGTTCTGTGAGCAGTGCTTAGGCTCGGCTGCCTTGTGGTTGAGCCCGTCGGCGTGTTTGCGTTCAAGTCCCTCATCAAGCTGCACGGCGTGCTTTCCCTTGTGCTCCTGCATAAAATTCATCCGTTGTTAAAAGCCTGTCCCCATGAAGCACTTTTATAACCCTTGACTCAGTAAAACCATTGTTGTTTCTAAGGAATATCTTAAAACTTATCAATAGTCTGCTACATTCTCCTTAAAGTCCTCAGGATGGGAAAATGTAATTTAGACGAGCTTAAATCAACAGAAAAACTCAGTTCAGGACAGCTAGAAAGCACATGGTCAATATGCAAAAAAAAGGATCCCTGAAAAATTTTATTTCTCTACAGGACATGCAGTAGAAGCTGCAGCACGAATCAATTTTATCAGTACAACACAGCAGTTCGCTATTCTTTTCCAGTTTCCTGCTAACAACAAAACGAGGTAACTGGTGAAACCTGAAGAAATTCATGAGAAGGGATCCTTGAAAGTTTCAAAGTGTACCCCACCAAAATCAATAGTCTCAATCTCAAAGAAGTTTCAATCTTCAAACAGATGAAATAAGGTAAAAAGAGGGACTCTGGACATCTGGCAATGGGGAAAACATTTCTCCAAGGGGATGGTATCATTTTGCTTTTTTGATTTCCAATTATCGTTGTGGTCACGATCAAATTTGTGGAAAAAGAAACGGTGCCCTTCTTTTAAAATTACGCAAATCAGCCTTGGCTGCGCCATGCAAGAACACCAGCTAACAAAAGGCACAAGCTAAAAAAGAGCCCAAATCAATTTTCGTTTATTTAAGTATCTCCCAAAACTAGAAAAGATCGTCTCTCGGGGAAAAAAGATCTCTCTTTTATTACTCTCGTGACGGGAGACAGAAGGCCAAAAGAAGCACTTTTAATGAGCAACCACACAACGATGAAGACACAAAGAAACCTAAAACCTAACTTAACAAAAACCTCGGAAGTCAACCCTTTTGCCGAATTTGTTGAGAACTAAGTACTCGGAAGTCACAAATTTAACCCAGAAAAAGGAATGTTGCCATTGAGACACGGGCAAAGAACAGGAAGAAAATCACAGGAAGAACAAGTCCACAGAAATAGAAAAGGGAAGGGGGGGAAAAACAGAGCATCTTTGCAAGTTCGCAATTGAAAGGAAAATTAAGCATCAAACTGCGAAATTTATTCACCTGTCCCAGTCTTCAATCTCCAAATCGTTCTCCCCAAAAGACGCGTCGACACCCGCGTCGCGGGCACACTCCTCCCCATTCCCCCTGTCATTCCGACCAATACGCCCTCCTCCTCCTCCCTCCACCCCACCGCTCAACGACGCCGTCCTCGCCGAGCACGATGCATCGCAGCTTCCCCACGAACCGCTCTCCGCCCGACTCCTCCCCACCGGTTCATCGCCTTTTCTCGCTCCCGAGGGAGGCGCGAGACAGGGTTTCCGGAGCCTCCGGCTCCGGAGCTGGAGGTACGAGAAGGGACAAGAAGAGGCGTCCAAGCTCGGCGCGACGGCGGGAGGCGGCTGGGAGGGTCTCCGGAGGCGCTGCAGGGCTAGGGTTTTGGCTCTGGTTCGGACGCCGGTGGCCGAGGAGTGTGGAGAGGCCTCCAGGAGCGAGACGTCGCGCGTGATTGTCTTCGATTTCTTCATGTACTTGCCCATTTTTTGACGATGGCTGCCGCTGATTTCCCCTCTCGAGGGAGCTTGCATGCGCGGGGAAGAAAGAGAGAGAGAGAGAGAGAAAGCTTGCGAGGGAAGGAGGAGTTAGGGCTGGGGATGGAGGGAACCTGCTGGCAGGGTGTTGTGTTTATATAGCAAACTCTCTGAGAGCTTTTGGATAGATTTTCCCTTTCTTTTTTTCTTTTTTTTCATTCCAATGTCATTTCTACTCAAAAACATGAATAAAACGGTTAGTTCATTGTTCAAATGCCCAAATTATGAGAAGACGTAAATGATGTTTATTTAATGGTTTCGTGCCTCTTCTTTCTTTTTCAGAAAAAAAAAAGAAAAAGGAGAAAAGTATCGAAAAAAAAATCATAAACATATTGTGTCTGTACTAATTCAATTTTGAACCATGTAATTGGATCAATTTAGTACTAGACATTTTGTATTTGTGTCAATTTCAGTTTATTCAAACAAATTTTGGCTGGAAACCGTGGACATGGACATCCGTCATCCTACATAGCACGACCGGCATTGACGTTGAGAAATTTTAAATTATATTTGTTGAATTCTTTACATATGTTTTTGGTTTTTCCTCTCTCTTTTTTCCTTTATTTGTTTTTTTCATTAAGGGCCGGTGGGGTCATCTGTTGACTCTCGCCGACCATGGTGAGGATGTCGAGGCCTTCGCCTAATATGTTTGGAGATTGAAGGCAGAGACAGATGAATAAATTTCGTGCGGGATCCTTACCAGTTGCCGGCGAAAGTGCATGCAACATCCTTTCTCATGGCTGGCGATGGCTTCCTAGTCATTGTCCAAGGATCGAGCAGCAACCCTAGTCGACGCTCAGTAAAAAAAAATATTATTTGAAAAATATCCACATCAGTTCGGGCCCGTGTCACGTAAAATAGTCGGTGTTTACGTCAACGATTTTTTAGCAATTGGATGTACTGAATCGACACAGATGCAAAATGTTTAAAATTAAATTGGTTAAATCGAAAGGTTTTATGATTGAATTGGTACCAACGTAATAGATTTAAGACATTTTCATACTTTTTCTCAAAAAAAAAAAAAGTGCTAATACCCTACTACTTCCCTCCAAGGATTTCGTCCATTAAAGTATTTTGTTGTTAGAAATTTTAACTATCTCGAATGAAGTTTATACATGAAAAGTATAAACTCGATTAACTCGCGTGGGGGAAGCAGTACAAGCAGTTCTCGACATTGCCCCATTTGCAAAAAGTCAAACCGACATTGGTCATTTGATTCCAAGTTATCCGTTGGAGCATTAAAAACGACAACATGTTGCCTGCATTTTACCAAACGTCACTTAAGTTGATTTCATCATATTCGAGAGACCTGCCCTCGTTATCATAAAGATTATTTTGACGGAAGGCTAATCTGTTGATCTTAGTTCTTTCTTCAAAGTCAAAGTTAATCGTTTATTCTATAATTTATTCTGTCCGCGGTTTGGTTAATTATCAAATTATTTTTTGTCAATCGCGATTAATGGAAAATATTATGTTTTCTGGAATATTGATCATCATCCCCCAACGAATAAGTAAAAAGACAACGGGTCATTTGGCGGGAAAATTACGAAAAAAAGTTCCAAACATATTGTAATCATACCGATTCGGGTTTAATTCTATTTTATTTTATTTTTTGCTAATTGAGTTATAAATTTTTTGCATTTGTTCTAATTCAGTCCATCTAGTCCACTTTGACACGCCGGCGCTGACATGACATTTTCTAGTGATGTTTTAATATATTAGTAAAATTAATTATTTGCTTTTCTTTTTTTACCTTTTTTCATTTCTTTTTTCTTCTCTTTATTTCTCTGGCAGGGTCAAGCCTCGTAGACTTGGGAGGCCAACCTCGCCCAATGGCCGCGAGTTCCCCCTCCCCGGTGGCCTCGTCTTTAGTCAACTTTGGATTCGACGACTGGCTAGAGGAAGAAAGAGAAGAAAAAAATAATATAATATAATATTAAAATTGCTACGTCAGCACCGGCAACTTCGGCCGGCTAAAGTAGCCAGATAAACTGAATTGGCATAAACGCAAAAGATTTATGACTCAATTAGGCAAAAATATAATAGATGTCGAACTGAATCGACAGTATTACGAGAAATTTGGGATCTTTTTGGTAATTTTGCGGTTGTTTGGGTTTGAATCCATTTTTTATTTCAACAAAGCTCGGAAAATGAAGTGGTGCGGACATCGAACTCAATTTTGATAATAATAGTTCTCCCTATCACGAGCGTGATTATTGCATCAAAATTCAAGTATTTTGTTATTTGTCTGTTTAATTAGTACTATAAGGGTACTTCTAGATTTCTTAATTTTTAGTCACGATGGTCAAAGCACTGTTCGGTCGAGGAAAAATTATAAATAAGGACTTGAAATGCTCTCATTTTCTCAAATAAGAGTATGATGTGGATCACATTTCAAAGTGAGCATGTAGTGGCCATGACTATTTCAAATAAGGGTATGACCTTACAAGCTGACTGATTAAGGGTATTTTCGTCAAATTATAATTGTAACTTAATTTTTATTAAATTAAATGAAAAATCTAGAAAAATCGAAAGTTAAAAAGAAATATAAGTGAGAGGGTTGTCCTCTCGCCTATCGCCGCAACGCCACCGACCAGAGGCAGGGCCAGGTCGTCGCCAGAAACGATATTGTCTTGTCTAGCGAGGGCCGGCCCCAAGCGAGGGTCACCTCGCCCAAGCCCTCCCCAGGCACTATCAGCAAGGGTAGCTCTCGCCCATCTCTATCTGGACAACGCTAATGGGAGGCCATCGACAAAAGGAAAGAAAAAAAAAACGGAAAAAAAGAAAGAAAGAAGGTAAAAATAAACAAAAAAGTAAAAGACTAAAATATCCTTAGGTCATGTCTTTATTTAAATCGATATGACTATTTTAGATCTTTATTTGAAATAATGTCCACTTCATATCCTTATTTGAGACAATGAAGATACTTGAGGCCTTTTATTTAAAACAGTGACCACTATATACTTTTATTTGAGAAATAAGGGCACTTCGAGCTTTTATTTTGAATTTTCCCTTCGGCCGAAGGCAAAACGGACGTGAACAAAGCTAGTGGTGTAGATGAAACTTTCGCTTTTAATGAAGCAGGCGCCGCTTATGTTAGCCATTTAGTCCAAGGGATTTGGCTTGATTAGAGTGACATTTGAAAGGCACGAAATTGATGTAACTAGTATCGAGCCAATTTGTCCGTACCGTTATTCTAAGTCGCCAAAAAATTTTAACGTGACTATATTATTATTTTTCCTGTTAAACTTAAGTGCTTGGAAGAAAAAAAAAAACTGTAGTGCAAACGTGTCGATTTATGCCCTTTTCGAATTAAATGTGCTGGGTCTCTTGATAAATTGATATACCGAAACCGCAATGAGATTAACTTTTACCCATCTTCTAATGACCACCAATTTTTTTTTTCTTTCATGTTCAATCAAGTACTTCAACTTTTTAAATGCGGATCAACGTAAAGAGGTTCGGCTTGTAAAGGTCGACACGGTGAAAAATAGTTCAGACTTCCTTACTAGTAGTGCGAAGTTTGAATGGTGTTCTACTGCGATTGAATTGAAGAAGAATGATATCGGAAAGGCTCTCATTTGCGCAAAGTATCCACCAAGTGGGAGAATGTTGGAGTTGGCGAATACTTCGAGGACCCTTGTTTCTCACATCGGGTACGCCCACGTGAGCTTAGGGAAACCAAAGTGTTATCCGATGACATGTGACCCATACGCACGGGATGCGGGGGTTCGCCCCCGAAACCTAAACGGGTTTGGACTTTTATTTAAGTTAACCCGTATGTTGTGGGCTTAATAGAGGTTTCGCTAGGTTTAGATTTTGGGCCCGTTTAGGGCATATATATTTTGCTCGTTTATGCTGATCATTGTAACGAGTTGAGAGGCTGTAAACCGAATATCATAGTGAAATCTCTTGCAGGACGTAGCCCTATTCAAGGGTGAACCTGGGTAATCCCGTGCGTCATTCAATTTTTCTTGATTTCTGTGTGATCGTTCTGATTCGGTGTGCGATAAATCCCATCAACAATGCCATTATTGTCAAAGAGATTGAAGCACTCAGATTGTGTATTGTGTCATTATAACACGTAAGATGAGAAGGCACATGGACATATTGAAATCATGGTCTAATTCAGCACTTTTAATACTTCTAAGAAAATGTGAATAGATAGTGCGTTGGAGACCCGAAAAAACTATAGGATTCACATGTCGTTTGGTCTAAATAGTATACCCATTTCAAGTTTACTTGAGAGGAACTTTTTCATAACATGTGCGCGCATATATAGACGTATGAGTACATTTTTCTGGGGAAGAAGTGTTGCTCGAACTCGGCTTTATTCACATGGAACAAGCCTTGATCGTCCAAATGTGAGTACTCAAAATGGTGGTAAGTCCTCTTACTTATGTATCACTCAATAAAGTCTCTTCTATGATCTTACCTAACGTAGGATATAATGAATCTGCCCAGCAAGTAAACAAGTTATTTCCACGTACATTTATTTTCCTATCACAAAGTAGGTGGTCGAATTAACTGGATCTAAGCATAAAAGTGGAGGAAAAACATAATCTTTTCCCGCGTAATTTCTTTTGGCTGCGCACGTTCGCTTCAAATTGATGACAAAATACCCAAAATCGTGGTCAAAATTTATCTTCGCATTACTCTCTCGCCGCGTTCTCATTAACAATGGTAGCGTTACCTACATTCGTCACATTGATCGTGCATGATACAAAGTGAAGGTGATTTTTGGAAATGATAAATTTTCTTTATTCGAATTCTATTTACAAACTTTTCGATACATACTAGTGTGAAAACATGCGCCACACTGGCAGGCATGTGAAAGTTTGGTGATAGCAGGTAAAAAGACGATGAATAATTGTTCGAGAAGAGTGGCCGAGACGAATGAAATAGAAATTTACGATAAGGAAAGCTCAAGGTAAATTGAAAGTTTACCTTTTTTTTTTTCTTCTCACGTGTGATTAATAGGTTGAAAATGCAAATATATTCCATATCAAATATGAATAATCAGTGCATTGAGGGAAAAAGTTAAAAGAAAAAGGTAGGGAAAAAAGATTGATTGGCGGCTCATTTACCAAGACCAGACAATCATGTCGTCTAAAAGGGTAACATTAAAAAATCAGATTGGCAACCAAAGTTGCCATCAAAATCGCTAACCTCAATTAATTCTCGTACCACCACGAACGGTTCTCGAGGAATCTTTTCCGCCCCTTCCAAAGTTAATTTTCCCGCCAATTCACTCCCCCTCGCTCGCCCCCTCCAATCCCAACTCCAAACCCCTCCTGCCAATCTCCAAATAATAATAAAAACTTCCTCTTCGCAACGACTTATCGTTTTCAATTTGCTCCTCTAAGCGAGCTGCACGTCATTTTTTTAACTTTAATCCTATCCAAATATTTACAAAAAAAAGTAGTAATTACACACCTCCAAGTTCACCGACCTAGTCGAAATTCTCCCCATATAATCTTCCCCTAAAATCTGGAATCAAAATACGGAAAGTTCACGTTCACGAGAAAAATTCATTTCTCGGTCCGACGGACCATATCAATCTAATTAAATTGATCACACATCGATCACACCCCTTGTTGTCGACGAATTTCGTTTTTTCTTGGCAATTTTTAAATTTTCTTTATGATGAAACTGCGTTCAAGACTCAATTATGAGCAAAATCTGAAGCATCGGCAAGTGAGTTGAGATTGATGATTAATCAAAGCGGACACAGCAAAGCAATCAACAACCTTTAAATCTTTTTGCCGTGCAGCCTTTTGCAAACTCCTAGGGGAATTTCCTGAAGCCCCCGCTCGTCCCACCAAACATGATTAATTATCGCACGTACCGATGCAAATCAAAGGCCTCCTCGTTAATCATTTGATTTCGTTGGATAAACATCCACGTCCCACTATTTCTCATCACTAGCCCTAGGGATGTGCATTGTTCGGACCGATGCAGTCTCGATATGGAATCGGGGACCGGACCAGTAGTCCCGATCCCCAAATTATGGGGATCGAGGACCGGACTAGCCCGTGATTGACAGTCATGTCCGGTTCCAGTGGACCATCCATGCGATAACCATAAAGGACATTGCTTCGAGGCACGTCCTATACATGTAATGTTAGCAATTTGAAATTGTTCAACATGGATAAAATGGAAGATGATGCAACGTAATCAGAGATAGCCACATGATAGTTCCATTACAAAATCTTGATGTCTGCAAATGAATTTGGATACAAATACAAATGACATAGGAACTGAATTTTCAAAAGGGATGTTATATATATATATATTTCGGGTGGTCCGGTCCGGGCGGTCTAGTCCTATCCACATGGAATCGAGGATCGAATCGCCCAATCACCAGGCCCATTTATTGAGATGGAGATGGGGACCCGATCGTCCCCTCAAGGACCAGACTAACCCGACTAATTTGGGCCGATCTGGTCCATATTGCTCACCCCTAACTAGTGAATGGATCGTCTGCCCTTCCCTCAGAAGGGCAAGCCCTGCCATTTGAATTCGGGCCGTTCGTGCTATGAATGGACGGCCTAGATTATTACTAAAAAAATTAAAATAAAAAAAATTCAAAAAGTTACCCCATAAAAATAGGAGATCTGAGCCGTCCGTCTAAAAACGGATGGCCCGGATCCCAATGATAGGCGCCTACCCTTTTAAGGGAAGGGCAGACGATCCGAATCCCCCTAACTAGCCCCATATTAATCACAAATAAATTTGGTATAATATAAGTGGTGTTTCCTTTTCGAATTATTTACATTCCATAATAGATGCACGACAAACATATTTGAATTTTCAAATGGGTAGCTCAGTTGGTTAGGGTGCATTTGGGATTGTGTGGTTAGGCGCACTGGTCCCAAGTTCGATTCCCCAGATGAGCACCTGTGATTTAAGTGGGGGGCCATGGCGATGGGTTGTTGTGCTACTCTCCCCCAAGGAATAGTCGAGGTGCGCGCAAGCTGTCCGGGACACCTTAATTATAAAAAAAAAGCATATAAGCACCTCGAGATGATGGTATTTGCGAAAAAAATATTTCATCATTTACGAAAATATTTACAATATTTTAAACTAACTAATTATTTTATGTGATACAAGCTATTATTTTAAAAAATATATATCCTTTAAATCATTCATTTTTACCCGAAACAAACGAAGACTAATAGTGGGCTAATTTGGTATGTGAGTAAATTTTAAGATCTCCAACGTATATGCATTTTGAATGGAAAAAACATGCGCAAACAAATGATATTCAACATAACAATAATTTAATTTATGTTGAAATAAGTGCAGTGAAAGTCGTAAAACTTACTACAATCGAGTTCTAAAATTTGTCAACAAGTGCAATCTAAGTTTATGAAGCTCAAGCCGTTAACGTCGTCGTCCACTCAAAGCGTGATGTTCATCCTCAAGCACTCACCATCATTGGCTATTGGTAGGGGTGTCCAAACCGAACAAGAGACCCGACCCGACTCGAAATTTGTATGCAATTCTTGTTCGGGTCTCATTGTGTTCGGGTAACAATAAAATTGATCAGGTATTGTTATGAAGTTGTTTGTGCTCGGGTATTACCCAAGCACAAACATGAAAACACCCAAACAGGCTCGAAAACAACCGAATAGGCAAGCACGAAATGAAGCCCAACCATTGAGCCCAAATAGGCAAAGACGGAAACAACCATAAGGGCTAACGCAGGCTGTAGTGCAACTTCTTCTTCTGATTGACAAACACAGTGCAGCTTCCTCCTCTCGCTCGCCCGGCACAATCGCTCGCTCACCTTCCTTTATCATTCGGAGCACATTGGGGCAAAGTTCGGCTCACGATCTTGCTCTAGCTGAGGGTTGTCCTCTCTCGCTAAACCCAGACGAAGAAGTTTCTGCAACTAATGGAGTACTGATCAAAGAGGTACGCCATAGATATGATTATGTGTTATTTCGAGTATAGCCCAAATATATTTCGTCTCTCTTAGTAGAGTTGTGGTTCCCTTGACTATCAATTTATTAGCGAGGATCGAAATGCTCATTTGAATAGAAAGGGTCGCTTTGTTTTCCCAGGTTTGATGTTGGTTCGTGTCTGAAGCTCTTGTGTAGTCCGAATACCCCTCCTCCTTCTCTTGTTCAAGCACCCGCTCAAACACTGCTTCAAATGACTCCATGGCTTCAGGCTTCAGCTCTCTCTCTCTTTGTCTTGCCACAAGTTCTGCTTTGCAGAGATCAAGAAACCCTTCGACGATATTGTACCAAACATTCTCTCTCTTGCTTTTGTTTTGCGTGACTTCTCAACATCAGCTCTCTCAGTTCTTCTCCCTCTCTTGATCGGATTTTCGACTGTAATAGGCGCCTTAAAAGTGAATTTTGGCTAGTGTTCTGTGCTTGCCTCACTGAATGAGATTGGAAATTGCTCGAGGATGGATCTCTTTGTGTGGGCGCTCACTTTTAATGCGCCAACTGTTCGGTGAAATGTCTCAATCAAAATGATGGGAACCACTTAACTCTTTCTTTGAATGAGGCCGACCAGGTTCATGAAGATCTTGTTTAAGTCTAGAATGACTTGAATTTTGTTGAAATATGCTGGAATCAAACTGGTTGAATGTTTCAGATTTTTATTGTCTTTTCCTTTGAAAGCAAATTGCCTTTCTTCTGGTGTTTTTTTTTTTCTCTCGACAAGTCTCAATAGAAATTTCTATTATCATCTTATGGAGTATGGTATTCATATATTTGGACATACTATTCCAGAATTATTGGGATGGAAATCATGTGACTTCCAATGGATGAAGAATTAATATGCTGAATGCGATAACGTGAGTCATGAGGTACTTCTTGGTTACTTGGACAAAAATATTAGTTTGTTATTGTGTTCACCACATAGATTAAAGGACTTGCAGTAGACATGTCTGAACAACTGATTTATTTCTATAAATGAACTTCGAAGAAGCGGAAGCCAAAGATATACTCATGAATGATTAGAAGTCTGCCTGGGTTGATTTCCGAAATGTTTAGAAACATAAAGAGTCATATATATTGTTGAAGATTTTCTTCAGGTTAGACATAACTTTAAGAATAATTAATAGGCGTTTTTCAGAAAATTTGTGTTCATTCGAGGGCTAGCTAAGATATGTTCATGCAACACAAAATTTTTACAGCTCCTCTACTACCCGGATTTTATTTGATAACATGCAATGCGAGTACCAAACTGAAACCACAGAATTCAAAAGATCCCATTTTTACTTCCCATTTTAATTTTCTTCAACATGAACGGCAAAGTAGAATTTGACACATTTTCCAGGGAAAAGTATATTTTTAGTGCCAAAAGTTATGCACGAAGATCACTTTAGTGCCAAAAGTTTCAAACGGATAACTTTAGTGCCAAAAGTTATGTACGAAGATTACTTTAGTGCCGAAAGCTTAAAACGGATCACTTTAGGGCCAATTATTTTTAAAAACGATCACTTAAGTGCCAACTTCTTTTAAAAATGATTACTTTTAGTGCCAAATCTGATGTGTCACGTCAGCTTAAAAAATAATAAAAATAGCACGGGTCGAATTTTCGGCGAGCCACGTCACCTCTAGCACTGAAGTGATTATTTTTAAAAGAAGTTGGACTAAAGTGATTTCCGTGCACAACTTTTATCACTAAAGTGATCCGTTTGAAACTTTTGGCACTAAAATGATCTCCGTACATAACTTTTGGCACTAAAAGTGTAATTTTGCCCATTTTCCATGTCAATTGTGCAGGTAACTAGCTGCACAAGCTCCTCCTAGCTGAGCTGTTGTCGCGACCCCTTTCCCGATTTTTTTTTTTTGGGTATCAAGGGTTAATAGGTCGTCCGATCTGGTCGGACGCGAATCTCTCCCACGACCCATTACCCAAGTGGCAACGGAGATAAACATGGTCGACTTTTAGTGTGGTCTAGTGACATATGATGCGTGTACATGCCAAGGACTCGCCACCAATCATTTCATGGAGGGTACGATTAGAAACCCTATCGAATAGTTAGGAGCTTCTATTCGATTCTGGGCGAACTAGAGAAGTGGGATTGGGGACTTAATTACACAAACTATCAGAGTTGATGTCCTTTCGGTACCTAAGTTGACTGATTTATCTAACCTAAGATTTTATGCAGATGAGTGAGTTACGAACCCTAAATTAGGAGTTCATGCAGATAGGAGTGACTACCCGAGCACTCATAATCAGTAAAAGAAGGAGCGCAAATCAAGGATCCAAAACATGCGGATAAATCACATGAATACAACATGACATCCCTGGTAAGGCCTTATTGGCCTAGAGAAGTGTCAATCAATGCTCGAGAATGGTTTAGGCATGATACGCCCATGAAGGGCAAAATCGTAATTTCAAAGAAATTGGGGGACGATTTGCCTAAAAAGGAAAAATCATCTTTTCAGATGAAATCTGGAGTCAAAGAATATCAAAAATAGGACTGGCCACCCAACTGACCCATTTCCTATTTTCTGGCAATTTTTGGAATTTTCTGAAATTTTGGAAATGATTTATCCTTTGTGGGGTAAAATCGTCATTTTCTTAAAAAGGAATGAAATGCGGAGATCCCATACAGAATTTTTGGCCACCCAACTGACCCATCGCCTACTTTTGAGCAATTTTCACAAGTCATTATAATAGGAAAGACAATCTACACTTTGAGGGGTAGAATCGTCATTTCAGGAAAATATCGAGACTTGAAAACCCCAATAGGAGGATTTCCCACCTAACTGGCCCTATTCTAATATAGGATTTTCAAGTGATCTCGAAAATATATATAACAGAGGCGATTTACCTCTAAAGGGTATAATCGTCAATTTCAGGAATAACGGATAAGAAATTTCAAAAATAGGACTGGTTAGTTGTTTGTGGCCATTCCTCAATTTTTGGAAATTTCTGGAGTGTCCAGAATTTTTTACAATTTTCCTACATTTTTTAGGATTTTCTAGGATTTTCTAACATTTTTAGAATTTTCTAGAATTTTTTGGATTTTTTAAAAAAGATTTTTCGGACCGAACCCCCGGCCCAGACCCGGACCCACGCGAATCGAGGCCCCAAAACAATGTCGTTCGCATATTTTTTATTTTCGTTTTATTGGTCTGATCCTATGGTTCCTATTGAACCATGTGGCTACTCTACGGCCAAAGGATCTGTCGATGGGAACCTACGGCCCAGATCGAAAGCCGACAAAGTGTAGGGGTGAGAGGTTCCCGGTCCGGTCCGATTCCCCTCAAGAATCGGGAACCGGACCAGTAGTCCCGGTTCTCATTTTTCGGAACCGCGGACTAGACCGGCCATCCCGTGAACCGGTCCGGTTCCAAAGAACCAATAACACAATCAAACCATTCTGGGCATTAACTAAAAGTTGTGGACTTTCTGCACAACCATTCTGGGCAATAACACAATCAAACCATTCTGCACAAGCACAGTTTCCACCAGGTAGCCTAGCTTAGATAGCAGAGCAAATGTGCTCAAAGAGATCGCTGCAGCCAACAAAACTGCTCTGCCTTTTGATGAACCCTCGGGCTGCACAGGTACAATCTTGCACCCCATTCTGTGCAAATTGAGAGAAAAAGATTCAAAAAAATTCTGGGCAAATTGACAAACCATTATGGGCCTTAACTGAAATAAAGTGACACTTCAATATATCCTCATTTGATCATCAAATGCACATTGAAAGCACACCCAAAGAGGGGGAGGGGACGTTCACCACGCACTAATTGAAATGAAAATGACAGTGAAATAGAAAAATGGGAATGCTTCTAGACTTCAAGTCGTTTCTTGATATTTGATGGATGAAACAAAAGTGTGGCCAACCTGCAATAAGTATGTATATGCAACATACATTAGTTTTGAATTAGAAATGAAATTAATACAAAGCGAACTCAAAGGAATCATACATTCATACTTAGAGAAAGAGCTCACGTCTTCCTGCAAATTTAACTCCAAATACATTCATGCTAAGAACTTCTCCGTCAAATTTGTGCGTAGATAGCATGACCCACATATGCTTCACACATACACAAAGAAAATCTCTGCTCTCTTTAGGAAACTTTAATTTATTGTACACCAGTCAAGTTTTTAGGAGAGAACACCAAAATTACACACCCAAGGCATGCTGATTGATTCTGATGTGCGAGGAAAATATATGGCCCAACACATTAAAAAGAGCAATGAAAAACACTAACTATGATAATAAAAGTAAGCAACTAAACAGCAAAGGCATCTGACCAAAAAACAAACAGCAAAGGTGGAGATATACACAAAAAATCCAAGAAAATCAAGCTGACCTTTTTTATCTAGAGTGAAGCCAAAGTACCTTGGAGATCATCAATGACACTATGAGGGTAGATGTCTCTCTGAGGTAGAATTGCTGGTGCGCAAGTCTCTAACAAAATCAATTAATGAAATATGTCATTTTCCTCACTTTAATCATGTGTCATTTTACAGCAAAATGATTATTAAGCATGCTTTAGCCAATAACATACAAAATCGAGGCAAAAATTAGTGAATGACAATCTCATCATATATTCCTTCCACCAATTTGTAAACTCTATTTACCGATAAGCTCCAAGCAAGCATCATCCATGGCTAGAAAAAAAAAAGATATTAATTAGAGCATTCACTTATTAAATATACAAAAGAAATAAAAGATACAAAAGAAAAGATATATCAATGACTTACCCGACTCGAACTTTTCTGCATTCTCGATGCACTCCTCAATATTAACTGGCTTGTTAGCAACTCTCAACCAATCTTGACCGCAAATCAAAGCTTCCACCACTCTAGGAGTCAAAGAACTTCGATAGCGATCAAGTACATGACCAGATGTGCTGAAAGTGGACTCCGAAGTAACGTTTGTTACAAGAATAGCCAAGATATCTCGAACCATCAAAAAGAGGACTTTAAGCTTTTGGCCAGTAGTATTCCACCACTTCAAAATGTCAAGAGTACGACCTTCTTCACGTATAGCTTGAAGATACTTTTCGATCTAGGATAAATTTCCCTCGGCCACTTTTTTCTCCTCATCCATAAAGCATTCGAATGCCTTTTCCCCATCGAAACTCACATCGAAACCCATAGTGAGATCAATCTCATCTTTGTGACCTTCTTCATGTTGACCACTCGAACTACCACCAACATCAATTAAAAGTTCGCTACATGAATTTTTTTTGCCAGAAGTTTCGAAACCACAAGACTTCTCATAAAAACTAAACAAACGTCCTAGGTAAGTCCTCACATAATCACACCTTTCATTTACTATCCCATCATCATCATAGATTAGTTTACAACAATATCGCACATACTTAATCTTTTTCCTTGGATCCAATACCACTGCAATCAAAACCATCATATTCACTTTATCGAAACTTCCATAATATTTGTGAAACTTTTCCTTCATCTTCACCCCCAAGGCTTTCACGCTAGCATCTGAAGCAATCGTCGCTTGTTTCAAAGTTTTATATAAACCAGCTATCTCGCCAAAATAATCATTTGAAGTGATATACAAAGTCCCAGACATCTTAATTGTGGAATCATAAAACTTTTTCAAAAATATGACAAGAACTCTGGTACTTTCCCAATCTTCAGCTTTAGGCGTTTCATCTTCAAGCTCAGCTAAGAAGAAAGGATCATCTTCTTCCAGCTTCTCAAAAGCTTTTCTTAGCTTTAAGGCAGTGTCTAACATGAGATAAGTGGAGTTCCATCTAGTGGAAACATCAAGACAAGCTGAACATTTATAACTGATCCTTGCACTCTCAATATTAGCTTGGAATGTTTTAGCTCTCATGGGAGAACCTCTCACATACCTAACAGAGTTTCGAATACGTGTAATGGAATCACGTATCTCATGCAATCCATCCCTCACAATCAAGTTTAAAATACGAGCCGTGCACCTCATGTGTAAATCTTCACTATCTAAGATCAATAGCTTATCTTTCACAAATTTAGGTTTCAAAAACTTAATAGCTACATCATTCGAACTGGCATTATCCACAGTAATCGTAGACACATGTTTCTCTATTTCCCACTTATAGATGCATTTCTCAATCATTTTTTCAATTTCCTTGCCCTTGTGACAAGACATCACCACAAAACTGATGATTCTTTTGTGTAATCTCCAATCATCATCAATAAAATGAGCGGTGAGACATAAATAGTTCAAGTTCTGACAGGAACTCCATGCATTGGTCGTGAGTGCGATCCTAGACTTAAGCTTGCAAAAATAATTATTCAAACTTATTCTTTCAGCAAGATACAACTTCATGCAATCTCTAGCCACCGTAAATCTCGAGATGAGATTGAAAAGAGGTTGCGCCACGTTCATAAAATCACGGAATCCCACACGCCCAATCAGTGAAAAAGGATGTTCTCCACTATGATCATCCGAACAAGCATTTGCCTACAAAGATCTTGATCAAACTCCCATGTTGACAAGTCATTATTAGCACTACCAGTAGTGGTATTTCCCTTAGTCATCTGAGTATTATCCATTCTACGTGGGACAAAAAACTGTTGCTTCTTATCTATATTTCGAGGATACTTATTGCACCTGCTCAAGTGCTTTAGCATAGCAGAAGTACCGTTATTAACCCAATACCAATACATGGCACTATAATATTTGCAAAATACCTCAGTTTTCCCTTTCTTATTTTTATTGCCTCTACGAAAATGCTGCCAAGCTTTTGATACTTTTCGTTTACCAGTATCAATCGGGCAACCATGAGATCCATTGTTTGTGTCTGTTGACACCTGATTTTTAATCACATTTTATTTTGATTTTACTTCTTAAAATTAATTAAAAATAACAAAAAAGTCATAAAATTACAAAATCAACTTTGGAAGCCTTCTCCCAGCCTTAGGAACCAATTTTAAACAAAAAATATTTTTCGAATTTTTTTAATATTTTTCCGAATTTATTTAATTATAAAAATACCCAAAAAATAAAAAAAAATACCATTCATGGTCAGAAAAATGCACAAAAATAGTCAATAATTTTATTTTAATTCCCTCTTCGGGTTGGTCTTTCTAAATCTCGAAAATTCGACCCGGGTAGCTATGTTGTTTCACAAACATAAACCTGAATCGAGCCTAAAAATTACCTTTTGAGTCCCCTAATTTTTAATTTCCATTTTTAATAAGCCATGACATTATAATCTAGAGCCTTGAAGTGCTATTGGGTCAATTAGGCCCTCAATTTGATCAATTTTGACGAAAAGGACCTAATTGCACAAATTTCTTTGCGATTTAGTCCCCGGTTTCGCGAATCTTAAAATTAAATCCTCTCTAGGGACACCCATGAAAATCAAACACCTCTACCCTATATTTTTCGTCATGTCGAATCCATTGGTGTCCTCCATTTCGACTGATTTGGTCGTTTGGGCCCTCGATTGGGCGAAAATCAATTTCGGATCATAAGCATAATTTGGGGTTTTTGCCAAATTCCAATTCAATTGCTCGTAAAAACACTCATTTTAGATGGAAAACACGCCGAGGAGTCCGATTTTGGGGTCAATTTCATGAAAAACGGTCGATTACGGGCTCAATTGGGCGAAAAAATGGCGCTCGGATCGGTCGGGTCGGACCCGACCCGACCCGACCCGACCGAACCGAGTCTGCAACCAAAGTTGCAGACCTGCATTTCTCACGTACACTGCAGGGGAAAACAGAGACAGGAACGGCAGGGAGCAGGGGGAACGTCGCGCGACCAAAACCGGAGGGGGAGCAGTCCTTTTTGCAGGGACGAGGAAGGCGTGATCGTCCTCGGAGGTCGCCACGGGTCGGCTATAAAGCCGAAGAGACAGAGAGAGAGAGGAGAGGGTTCACGGTTGCAAAAAATTGAGGGAGAGGGAGCGAGATCCGCGAGTTAGAGAGAGAACCGAGAGGGAAAAAGGGCGATCGAGCGTTCGTCGTGGGCTCTATAAGCATCAGGGAGCTCGAAGCATCGTCGTCGAAACCCCGGAGCCGCCGGTGACGCTCGGCCAAGGTCGGTACGACACGTTTTCTTCCCCTGTTTTCCATGCCCTGTTTTTTAGCTTACTGTGAGTTTCGGCCCGGGTCCGTTCTCGACCGAATCGGTCCAAACCAAATGCATACCGACGTCCTTTGGCACTCCTATGTTGATGTCTGAGTGTTGGCTTGCCTCGGTTTCGCGCGAAATGTCCATAGATCTAGCATAAACGTTTGTTTTTGCACGCCCGCCAACTGTTTGATGAAATGTCCGCCAGTTGTTTCAGAGTATAATGGTCACGGCCGAGTCTTGTTTGGGCGTATTTCAACACATCCTTGCCCTTAATGTGTGCTAGAATCATTGCTAAGCCATTGTATGTGTTTGTTTTGCAATGACCCGCGCCAGAAACGGTGGTTGGAGCTCCCCGGGCCAAACTCGAGCCGAGAGCTCGGTTCGGCGTAGGTGGAGGTCGCCGACCCCTAGGCGACCTCAGGTAAGCTTCTTAGCCTCAGTATGGTACTATGTGAACGGCTGAAAATGAGTTTGAAACAATTTTTTTTTTCGGAAAATGCCTCGCCGGAGCCGAATCTGTGGATGCTCGTTTTGCCGGTTTCGGTATGTTAATGGCCGTAAATCTGGGTGTATGTCGATGCTTGGTGTCTAAGGAGTGTAATGGCGCAAGAATCGTCGAAAAATACGACGATTTGGGGCCGGCCGCGGCTTTCCGGCGAGGATTTCGGCGAACTTGCCGGAATTTTCGCCTCCGGTCGTCTCAGACGACCGGGTTGACTGGTCAACTTTGTTGACAAGTCAACGCCGACGTGGCAAGCCACGTAGGCTGCCGCGTCGGATAAAAAAAAAAGACGAAAAAGAAAAACCCTAGATCGAACGGTGAGCGAGGTGCCACGTGTCGCGATCTAGGAATTTTGAAAAAATAAATAAAAGATTTTATAATAATAAATAACATTTTCGGAAATAAAAAAATTTAGATCGGACGGTCGTGGGAGCGCCACGTGTCGCGATCTGATGCTTTCAAAAAACCTAGATCGGACGGTCGTGGATGCGCCACGTGTCGCGATCTGATGGCTTCAAGATCAAATAGATCGGACGGATGGGATTGTGCCACGTGTCGCGATCCGACATTTTCAAAATTAAATTAATCCGGCGGCTAGGGTAGTGCCACGTGGCAAGGCGGGGACCATCCGATTGGTTTTAATTTTCAAAAATTCGGATAAATTAGAAAATGGTTTTAAAATAATAAAAAAAATAGAAAAAGTTTGAAAAAAATCAAAAACGGCGTCGTTTAGACCGGCTCCGACCCGTAGGGTCGGGCCGGGCGCCCGAGAGGCGCGGGCCGGGTTTGACCCGGTCTGGAAAATGTTTTTTTTAATATAATATAATAAAAAAATTCAAAAAATATTTATAAAAAAATGCGAAAATTCAATAAAAAATAGAAAATCATTAAAAAAATTCAAAAAAAATTAATTCAAAAAAAATTCGGAAAAATTCTAAAAAATTTTCAGAAAATAGGAAATGGTCACAATCAACTGACCATGTCCTATTTTGGGTCTTTCGAACCCTAATTCTTCCAAAATGACGATTTTGCCCTTTAGGCAAATCGTCTCCCAAAAATCAAAGAAATTCAAAAAAAATTCCCGAAAAATTACAGAAAATAGGAAATGGTCACAATCAACTGACCATGTCCTATTTTTGGTCTTCCAAACCCCAATCTTTCCGAAAATGACGATTTTGCCCTTTAGGCAAATCGTCTTCCAAAAATTGAAGAAATTCATAAAATTCCAGAAAAATTCCAAAAAATAGGAAATTGCCACAATCAACTGGCCATGACCTATTTTCCGTCTTCTGAAACCCGACCCTTTGCAAAAATGACGATTTTACCCTCTAGGCAAATCGTCTCCAAAAAATCAATGAAATTCGGAAATATTTCAAAAAAATCCCAAAAGATAGGAAATGGCCACAATCAACTGGCCATGATCTATTTCTGGTCTTTTGAGTCCTGATCCTTTCAAAAATGACGATTCTGCCCTTTTGGCATATCGTTCCTCAAGAAACCCTGAAAATTCCAAAAAATCCAGGAAATGAGAAATGACCACGACCAACTAGTCAAGACCTATCTTTGGTCTTTCGAACCCCGATCTTTTCAAAAATGACGATTTTGCCCTTTAGGTAAATCGTTTCTCGAGAAATCCGGAAAAATTTCAAGAAAAATCTCCAAAATAGGAAATGGCCAAGATCAACTGGCCATGACCTATTTTGTTTATTTCAACTCTCAAACCTCCCTAAAATTGACGATTTCGCCCTTCGAGCAAATCGTCCCCAAATCTTCTCAGTCTACCCTTGGTCCTAAATCGCACATTCCCTAAGCCCTTAAGGCTATACTAGGAGGCCATTGATTTGACTTGATGTGCATTGACGTGGTTCATTTATGCACTTGATTGCGCTCTCCCTATATTGATTGTGATTTGATAGGTCTAGCCTCCAATCTGCATGAAACCCCTTGAATCAGATTTACCTCACCCAAAAATTGCGCCTGTATGAAATCTTAGTTAGGAAAATCACTCGCGTTAGGTACCAAAAGGGCGTTGGTAATGACACCAACGTAACCAAGTCCACGAACCCTAAATCTCTGGTTCCGCAGAACTGATCGATCTCTCCCAATCGATTAGTGAGGTGTCCGGTTCACCTTCCAAGAAGGACCGGTGGCGACTCCAAATGCATGCACACATAGCACATGCCACCACGACCACACCATGGTCGAATGCGATCGACTCTTATCGTCGAAACCCCCGCATAAAAATTTACTCCCGTTGCGATTTGGCATGGGCCTGGGAGGGTCCGCGTCGAGAAAGCCCGCGATCCACATTTCAGAGTGGGGGCCCGATTCGACAATCCATTAGCCCGTAAAGAAAATTTCGAGGTCGCGACAGACTGGCGACTCCGCTGGGGACGGAACTCTAGAACCTATGGTTTTAGACCTCAAGTGGACTTAGGCCGTAATTAAAACGCTGAGTGATTTTCTGACATGTCCTCTGCAGGCGCTCTTGAAGGTGAGGTAAGTCCGCTTATGATAGGTGTTAAATGTTTTTGCAGATTTGAGTGATAAGGGGAGTAGTCTATGATTAACATTGTCTTATGCAGGTTGGGTGTAGGAATGTATGTTATGTGGATAATTTGAAGCGCTGATTGATATACAAACTGCCGTGCATGATTCACCTGCAGATTTGAGGGTCACAACACTTCTGCACAAAGCGCCCAAACCCAGGCCGCGAAATCACCTGTTTAGGTAGCCATAGATAGGGAATCGATATGCGAGGCTCTAGCGTGGATTTGCGCTTGGGTTGACCATATTTGATCCCGCTCACTATTCAAGTCGATTCTTTTATCCATTTGTTGTGGATTGCGCTTGTGGACGAATTTATCGACTCGAATAGTGGGAAGCCGTTAGGTCCATACCTGAGCCATTTTGATTTCTAGAGTCAAGCCTCACTTGTCTCATACGCATGTGTATGGATGATTGGTATACCTAAAACCAAAATTCATTAGGTATCGCTTGTGGTAAGGTCCTTCCATTTCTATTTAATTTGTCTGCCATCTTTGATTTCGTACGACATGCTGCATTCATCAAATCCAATGGTTGAGTCCAATTCCATTTTATAGTATGGATAGAGTAGATGTGGTCTCTCCAAGTCGATCCAAGATTCCCGAGATATTCGAGTACGAGCGACGTGCCATCCGTCATCGAGCTACCGAGGCATTCAACGGATTCCACTCCTTCCGATTTGTCCAAGGGAGGGCATTTACTGGACGAAACCTCATCCGAGGGACGGATTGCTTCTACACCAAGTCCGCCGAGCAACTCGAGCGCAAGCACAAACACGAGCATAATATGGAAGGGATGATGAACCTTTATCGAAAGCGGAAGAAGGCGTTTCGAAGGACCATAACCGATCCAAGACCCTCTCGAGTGGTCATCGAGATTTCATCAGACGAAGAGGATTCTCTCGAGAGCCAGTCGTCCTCTTCCACCCCCATAGACATTTCATCTGATGAAGACGGTGACCCGAGCTAGCCGAAGCAAGGACGACAAGCGACATTCCCTGAAGACTCGACTTGGGGCATCTCCTTAGGTTCTATAGGGTCGCATTCCGTTTGTCTCATTTTAATTATTTATCTATCCGAGTCCTCGAGTCTGTAAGGAGGGTCCGCCTGTGGAGTTCCCTTCTACCTTTGGCACTTTGGCCTTTGAGTCATTTCTAAGCGTCCTGACATCGGAACGCGACACTGGAATTTCTCTCAACCATTCGGATTTTTCGGCTCAATTACATGTCTCATCCAAATGAAATTTTCGTTAGGACTCACACTTGACGTGTTCAACGCAAGTACGAGAATCTAATCCTCATTTCATGGTGCCTGGGACATGGAATTGAACCGGTCTATATCATGCATCATTGGTAATCCATGGTGATTAATTAAAGTCATCCGTGCTTTCTGAATTCAAGAGGAAATTAGATATTTGAATTATTTTTGGTAAACAATTTCAATTTGGATGTCCTATCTCCCACTGAATTTAGGACACATTGGAATTGCATTTTTATCTTGTTGGACATTCCACAGATTTTTCTGGGGATTTGCCAAGAGTAATAACCATGGATTACGCTCCTTCCAATTGTATGTTTTCTTTTGAAAAACATTGATAAAGAACTTTTCACACGGAGCTAAGGCTTTGTAAAAGTCCTTATCTTCGTTAATCACAAGAAAGCATAAAATTGGAAGGATTCATGCTTTACTTCCCTTTCTAACATAGTTCTGTAATTTAAAACAGGTAATTTCCAAAAGAGAAATCCAAAAACCTGCGTGGAGACTTAGTCACAGGTTAAGATGGACCGGGATGGCGTGGAGAAACGCTTGACCACCCTAGAGAGCCAGATGACTCAGGTGATTGCAACGATGACAGAGATGAAGGCACTCATCTTCACCACACAAGGGGCATCCCCGAAGGGCTCTAACCTTGACCTGACCGTGCGATCGGTTTTGCCTAAAATATCGGACATTGATCAAGCCGTAGGAGCGGAAGTCTTCTCCGAAAGCAAGCCTATGATGGCCGATCTGGAAAAACAGCACAAGGGAAAGCTTGGTATTATTGAGGAAGATGCATTGACTGGAGAGAATCTGTTCGTCACATACCTGATTCGAGAGAAAGACTCTAGCCACCATAAGAGCGTTGAAGGTCACGCGAACCTAATCAGCGTCGAAACCTGTCCACGCAACGTCTCTCCCACATGCCTTAAAGGGAGGATGCCTGAGGTTCTACAAAGACCAGAATTTGCCAAGAGATACGATGGCATTGGCTGTTCGAAAACTCACATCGATTACTATTTGGAAGCAATGGTTGATTATGACTGGGATGATTCACTTCTTGTCCAGAATTTTCGGCATAGCCTGGTTGGTCCCGCGTTAGGATGGTTTACAGCGCTTGCCGCCAAGGGTATCTTAGAATGGGACGATTTGGCCAATCAGTTTCTTCAGCAATACGATTTCAACAAGAAGGCCACCCTTACCAGAATGGATCTGGTACTTGTGAAGCAAAGGAGAAATGAAAGCTTCAAATCATTCGCACAAAGGTGGAGAGCGAAAGCAGCCCGAGTCCAACCCCCGCTAGACGAAGATGAGTTAATAGAGCACTGTCTGAAAGCTCTCCCCTATAATTCCTTTAATCGGTTGAGTACGGCTCATTACCAATCATTTTCACAATTTGTACATGCGGGTGAAAGAATGGAATGGGCTAAGCGCGATAGTATAATCAGAGACAAAGAAAGTCGCGGAAAATATTCTCAAACGAGTAAAGAACCGGTCAGGGAGATGAAGACCAACTATCGAGGAATGACGGTCGCGAGTCAAATTTCTGAACACAAGTTGAGACATCAATCACCTGATTCCGTTCCTCGCCGGAGACAACCAGTGCCCAAGATAGAGAAAGCTGACCAGTCAAGCAGGAGAGGTCCTCCATTCTTTACACCACTACCACTTCCTATGTCAGAACTGCTTCCCCGACTGTTGGAGGAAATGTTGGTAGCCAAAAAAATACCGAGGGCGAAGCCGCCAAGATTCCCAGGGTTCGACATGAACCGAACATGTGCATACCATATGGGTGAGAAGGGACATAATGTAGACAATTGTCGAGCACTACAATATGATGTACAGGCTCTCATCAACAACAACCTACTGGCGTTCGATAAGGCATGCCCCAACATCCAACAAAACCTTTTGCAAGATCACGAAATCAGTGATGTATCCGAGGATGGACCGAAAGGCGATCTAAGGCTTATCACCAACGTACCCGAGTTACATGAGGTACCAGCTTTATCTTCTCAAAACCCAAAGAAATGTACCACCTCGATGGGGCGAAAAGAACCATGCTTGGCCGAGAAGGGTAATATGGGCATCATCGGTAGGGTTGAAGACCTCGCTTTTACATCATCCTTCGCGAAGTTTAACTTAACCTATGAAGGATATGCGATAGAAACTATGAGGGAGGAGTCATGGGAGATCCCTGCTGGGCATTCATTGAGCGTCAAGGATATTGAAGAGATCGAAGAATTAGATGAGTACGAGGAGCGTATGAAAGAAGCGCCCCGAGAGGACAGAAAGTTCATCTGGGATGCCACCAAAGGAAGTGAGATGACATTTAGAAAGCAAAATCTGATATGTTAGGCTAACAAGACAGTCGTACCAAGCTCATTGGAGCAGGAGGACCCGTCGGCACCAACTCCTATCCGGGATAATGCCTTGTGTGGAACATCGAGAGTTTGCGAGCCCGAGAAGAAATCGCCAATGCAGTTTACACCACTTCTCATGCCACTATCAAAACCGCTCCCAATACTCTTGGAAGAAGGGATGGTGACCAAGGAGGTGTCGAGGTATAATCCTCCCTTGCTCAAAGGATATGATGAAGCCAAGCCGTGCGCCTATCATGCAGAGGAGAGAGGGCACAACACAGACAACTGTATTCGACTGAAAATCAAGGTGCAGAAACTTATCGACAATGGCGTTTTGGATCTCCAGGAGATAAAGCAGAACAGCCAGCAAGACCCGTCATTGGATTGCCAAGAACTGGACAGGGTGTAAGTGGATAACCCTATCGAAGACTATGCCAGCCCAGCTGATCGGACGATCGATGACAGCAGACTACACGGATAAGGGAGTCACTTCCTCCTTTCCATCGTCACTCTTTAGTCTATTTGCATTGTAGTTCATCTGTAGTTCCAAGTGCAATTTCTTAAAAAAAAAAACAAAAACAAAAGCAAAAGCAAAAGCAAAAAATCAAAAAATAAAAAAAAATCAAAAAAATCAAAAATGGGGGACGCGTGGGAACACAAATCGGTCGATGACGATTCAAATGAGAGAAAAGAAAATGCAAAAAAAAAAAGAGACGAAAAGAAAGGAAAAGCCCTGAGACCTGATTTCCCACACGTCTCCTAGTTTTCAAAATTTTGGGAAGCAAGGATGTCCAATGATATGAGGACTAGCTCCCATCTCTCGTTTTAGATTTAATTTTCCTTTTTCTAAGACGTCTCCCAAGAAACCCATCATGCATAAACTCTTCCTGTTATATGTCAGCTAACCATCTTCATGACATTTCAGGCACACCATTCCAAGCATGCATAGCAGTTTGTTAAATGACTTGGGTTCTCGAGAGGGGGCTACCCTCCAAATCGAAGGTGAAGACGAGGAGCAGAATATGGGAGAGGTTGAGTATAGTTGGGATTCCCATGAAGAATCCAGACCACCCACCACAGAGGGTACCATTTCAGTAAACCTAGGGACCTCAGAGGACGTCAAGGAGGTGAAGATCGGTGAAAGTCTGTCATCAACAGAGGCGTTTAGGACAATTGAGCTCCTCAAAGAGTACCAGGACATTTTTTTCTGGTCATATGCGGATATGCCGGGATTGGACGCCAGTATTGTGGAACATAGGCTACCGATCGATCCTAGTATTCCTCCTAAAAAGCAGAAACTTAGGAGGACGAAACCCGAGCTGGCGAAGAAAATTGAAGAAGAAGTAATGAAGCTCCTTAAGGTGGGGTTCATTGAAGTAATTGCATATCCAGAATGGATTGCTAATATCGTCCCTGTCATGAAAAAGGACGGGAGAGTTCGAGTCTGTGTGGACTACCGGGATTTGAACAGGGCTAGCCCCAAAGACGACTTCCCGTTGCCACATATCGATGTCCTGGTCGATAGCACCCCCGGATTTGAGCGGTTCTCTTTTATGGAAGGGTTCTCTGGCTACAACCAAATCCGTATGGGGGAGGAGGATAAAGCCAAGACGTCATTCATCACGCCCTGTGGCACTTTCTATTACAAAGTCATGCCGTTTGAATGCTGGGGCAACTTATCAGAGGGCGATGGTTACCTTTTTTCACGACATAATACATAAAGAGATAGAGGTGTATGTGCCCCCGATTCTTGGCGTCCCTCTGACCCTCTACCTCACTATTCACAACAAGTCCTTGGGGGCTCTACTCGCTCAGACAAACCCCGAAGATGGTAAAGAACGAACTGCTTATTACCTGAACAAGAAATCTACCACATCAGAGGCGAAATACCCGGCGGTTGGGAAAACCTGTCTTGCATTGGTTTGGGTGCTTCATAGGTTGAGGCAGTACACCCTCCATCATACTATATTATTAATCTTGAAAAATGACCCAATTAAGTACCTACTGGAGAAGCCTTCGTTAGTAGGGAAATTGGCAAAATGGCAGGTACTTCTCTCGGAGTTTGATGTGAGGAGTTTGAATCAGAAGTTGGTGAAAGGACGAGCCATCGCCGACATACTAGCTGAAAGTCCACAGGAGTATGACACCCCAAAAAAGAGGAAGAAGCCGAAGACCATATTCTAATGCTCTCGGATGAGAAGTGGACTATGTATTTTGACGACGTTGTCAATTTAGCTGGGGCAGGTACCGGGGCAACTTTAATATCCCCAGATGGCCAGTACTACCCTGTGGCCGCCAAGTTGACATTTCCATGCACTAATAACGTGGCGGAATATGAAGCTTGTATCTTGGGACTACAGTTGGCCCTTAACATGAGAATACGGAAGCTACAAGTGTATAGTGATTCGATGCTAATCATCCTACAGACCCAAGGCGAATGGAAAACGAGAGATTCTAAGCTCGTCCCATACCATAAATTCTTGGAGGAAATGACTGAAGAATTCGAAGTTATTGATTTCGAGTATCTGCCGAGGACGCAGAATCACTTCGCTGATGCGTTAGCTACCTTGTCTTCCATGCTTCAAGTAACGAACGGTATGGACATTGAGCCGCCGAGGATTGGCATCACCCAGGAACCGGCGCATTGCATGGTAATTGAAGAGGAGTTCGATGATCAACCTTGGTATCATGACATTAAAAACTACCTGGCAAAAGAGAGATTTCTTCCAGGTGCTCAGACGGGGGACATGAAATGCATAGCAAAGGCGGCCGGCAAGTTTTCCCTCAGCGGCCAAATCCTCTATAGGAGATCCTATGATTCAGTGCTCTTCAGGTGTGTGGACGCCGAAGAAGCCAAGTTACTTGTAAGAGAGATACATGAGGGGGAAGGCGGCCCTCACATGAACGTTCATCTCATCGCCAGGAAAATCATGCGATTGGGTTATTACTGGATGACCTTGGAATCGGGCTATAATCAACATGTGAAATCATGCCGTCAGTGTCAGGTGTACCGGGATAGAATCAATGCGCCTCTGATCGAGCTTCACCAAATGTCCAAGACAGGGCCATTCTCCATGTGAGAGATTGATATGATAGGCCCGATCAATCCCAAGGCTTCAAACAAACATCGCTTCATACTGGTAGCAATCGACTATTTCGCGAGGTTGTGTCATATACGAATGTCACCGCGAAGAACGTGGCAAGATTCGACATGCGAGACATCATCTCGAGAATCCATCAAGAGATGGTACTTCAAGAAGATTAAAAAGAGAGAAGAAGAAGAAGAAGAAAAAGTCAACAGCCCAAGTCATCGGGATAATTGATTGAAGATCCACTTGGATCAGACTCCCCACCAAAAGAGCATGTTGGGGCAGAGCCATCAAGACCCTAGCGACAAGTAGCGATGCGTAGGCTACTGGGGCAGGGCATCTCGAGAGAGACAATATCTCCAAGCGTTGAAAGGGCAACACTTTGAGGATAAAGAGAGACAGGAAACCCTAAGTAAGAGGCATCCCGAAAAATGGGAGATCGCAAAAGTTACGAAATAGATTAAAGCAGTCAACCGGGGCAAATGCCACCTGACCGGGGCAGCCGGATCAAGAGTAAAGTGGTATCGTTCCAATTCATTTCTAATACGGAACGTACACTAACTCTTCATTTCTTATCTTGACAGGGATTAGCCGTCATGAAGACAGGTGAGTATCCCTCTCCTTTAAGACTCCAAAGAAGCTCCAAGCTTTTGACCATCTCATCCGATCAAGTTGGATTGTACATCCTCAGACTCTATGCGATTACATCCAGATGGGAACACATAATTAGGGTGAAGTTGTATTGTTCCAGTTTTCTCTATATTCGAAAACGTATACTAATACATCTCTTTTGCGCCTCCAGGGACTCCCCACCATGGCGGGCAGGTAAGTATCCCTTTTCCTTATCTCTTAGAGCGTAAAATTTTCGAAACCACTTCTTTCGACTTTGAAAGATCTTTGAGCCATTGAGATTTCGAAGAGTCTAGAGATATTCAATAATTCCATATGTGAAAAAATGTGCGAAATTCTTGAAATCCTTTCATCTGCATTCACATTTAAAAGCTTTTGGAATCATCCAACACATGCATTGGAACATGCCTATTGCATCAAGGATCCAGTAGGGGATGTTTTGGATAGAAAGAAATGGATTTTTAAAAGGGAATGTTTAAAACTGTCAAAAGGAGTATCTCAGACGATGAGAGGCAACCCATGCCCAAACACGTCCCTACAAACACTTGAGTGAAGAGTGAAGTAAGAATTAGAATAGGAACCGTGTTCGTGGATGTAGGAGTCATTCGCAGTGGTTACCTAGATTGAAAAGACGAAGGGCATTCTTTTCTCTATCCCAAACACCACAAGTCAACCATTGTTAACCAATTTGGGTGGAGGCTTCAATTCTATAACCCTGTCAAGAGCCACCTCACATTGGGGCCAATCAGAAGGAATTCCAGCGGCAGTATGAGGTAAATGGTTAGAAATCTTTTTGCTCGAACCATCATCAATCTTCGAGTGTTTCTTTACATTCAAACTCGTACCGTGATTCAAGTGCTTTAGAACGATGAAAAGCGATCGCTTCTCTATCCTACACACACTCATCCTTTGCGCAGCCCCATTGAGCCCGCATATCTGTTTCGTTAACCCCGTTGGTGATCATTGCCCATTCCAAGATGAAGACGGCGCCACCTCAAATCGAGAGAACTTAAAAGAATTTGGTCTATAGAAAAGTCCTAAGTTAACTCTTCAATGTGCTAAGATTTTGTTCGCATGTGTGTCTAGCATAATCTAAACAAAATCTTGCCAAAAAAGAGAAGAAAAAGAAAAGGCGGGATTAAAAAAAAAGGGGAAACAAAAGGGCAATCCCGAGCATCAAAAAGCAAAGTGCTTGGTAAAAGCAAGGCCAATGCCCATTCAAATTCTTGTGTATTTATAAATCATCCAAAGGATTCCAGAATATCCAAATGTCAATCCCCAATGGAATCTACTTGTAAAAGAAAATGCCTAAGGGAATCAAGTCATGAAGTTATCCCCAGCCGGGGCACGTCCAGGTGACGACTACACCATCCTTGAACAACGAAGGTGCTTTCTGAAGATCAATCCAAGGGTCAAGATCGGTGGTAAATCTGCAATGATCATCAACATCAAACCCCCCTTTCATATATTCTGAGCCAAAAACAAGCCTTTCTCAGTCCCCAATCCTCACCTACGTTACAACCCTTGAAAGTCTTTTTCGACTAAGGCACTTGAGTTAACGTAGAGTTTAAATGATTTTAAGCATCGCTCGAAGAGGTACGAGCAAGACTATTTCTCTCTCATTTTTGCAGGGTTCTTGACTTGTAAACCCGAAGCAGATGATGAAGATTTTCAATTCATTGGCCTCGACTCGACCACGAGTCCCATTTGAAAACCATTAACCAAACCCAACATTACGGTCCCTCAAAAGTCCCTTTCCGATCAATCAAATGGTATACACTGCGAACAGTTCCGAAACCTTGAACATAGGTTCAAGAGAGAATTTGAGTGTTTCAAAAATGAGAGAAAGTGAGAAGAAACCTCCTAAAAATAGCAAGGAGCCCTCTTTGATGAGCGTACTCCAATTGACGTTTTAACCGAACTCTTTTGACGATCTCAGATCATTTGATTCAAAACCCTCCCTAAAAGGAGCTTTGATCATCATATTATGTTGCAAGATGTTTTGGATGACCTCCTACATCATTAACATACCCCGATGAAATTTTTGGCTGAATGAAATTTTTGACAACATTAAGACAGGATCCCCTCTGCTAGTCATGGGAACCCATTTTCAAAATCAGACTAAAACCCCATTCGACATTGCCAGCCGCAGTCATGGGGGATTTTTTTTTTAAAGAAAAAAATCCCCTCTGCTAGTCATGGGAAAACCTTAAAAAAAAACAAAACAAAACAAAACAAACAAAAATCCATCTGACGTTGAAAACCGTCATCATGGGAAAGCCCATTTCAAAAACAAAAAGTCCCATCGGACGCGGAAAACCCTCGTCCGAGGAACCCTTTTTCAAAAATCAAACAATCCCATCAGACGTGGAGAACCCTCGTCCTGGGACCCCTTTTAAAAAAAATCAAAAATCAAAAATCAAACAGTCTCAGCGGACATGGAGAACCCCCGTCTTGAGGACCCTTTTCAAAAAATCAAATAGTCCCATCGGACGTGGAGAACCCTCGTCTGGGGAACCCCTTTTTCAAAAATCAAACAATCCCATCAGACGTGGAGAACCCTCGTCCTGGGACCCCTTTAAAAAAAATCAAAAATAAAAAATCAAACAGTCTTAGCGGACGTGGAGAACCCCCGTCCTGAGACCCCTTTTCAAAAAATCAAGTAGTCTCAGCGGACGTGGAGAACACTCGTCTTGGGACCCCTTTTCAAAAACTCAAAAAATCCCATCGGACGTGGAGAACCCTCGTCCGGGGAACCCTTTTTCAAAATCAATCAAACAGTCCCATCAGATGTGGAAAACCCTCGTCCTAGGACCCCTTAAAAAAAGAGTCAAGCAGTCCCATCAGACGTGGAGAACTCTCGTCCTGGGAACCCTTTCAAAAAACACAAAAATCCCCTCTGACTTGGAGAACCCTCGTCATGGAAAACCCTTTCAAAAATAAAAAATTTCATCAGACGTGGAGAACCCTCGTCCCAAGAACACTTTTTAAAGGAAAAACTCAAGGAAAATTTAAGAAATCCCCTCTGACCCCGCTAGTCAGCGTCATGGGATCCCCTAAAGTAAATAGGTGCTTAGAAGCCGACCCAAGACTGGAGCTCAAAAGGCTCGCTTGCCGCTTCGAAAGTACGATGACCTAGATAAATCTCTCTGTAAGTGTTCACAGGTTGGTAACCGCGGATCTGTCATCTTCCGGACCGGATCGCCAATTTTCAGCTACATAAGATTTCTTCCACCCCAAATCCCACCAGACAGGGATATACGACTGAGGTGTCTCAAAGCACAGTTCAATATCGGAGCCCGTAACACTCTCGACTTGTCGCCTAGAGATACGGTGATCGCCTTTTCCACGAAGCACGCGCCGGATAGCCATGCCTCGAAGCTCTCGCCCTTCGGAATGGAGTGCAGCCGGTAGCCGCGGAAAAGACTTTCAAGATCCTGGTATAGCGGATCAGAAGCTACGAAGGGAGAAATGAAACCATTGGTATAGCGGATCAGAAGCTATAAAGGGAGGAGTGAAAACCCTGATATAGCGGACCAGAAGCTACAAAGGGAGGAATAAAACCTGGTATAGCGAGTCAGAAGCTACGAAGGTAAAAAAAAAAAAAAAAAAGGGAAGCCGAGCCCGCGATTTCAACGCCCCAGGAGCATAACGACGAACTCTCATATTCCACAAGCACAGCAGCGGACAGGTAGGTAAGCTCCAGGTAAACTTCCCCCTCTCCGATCCACGTTCAAGTTGTCAAAGCAAACCGGGGATAAATTTGAGCTTTCATCAATGGGTTTCTTGGAGTCTGATGTCATGGCATTTTCTTTTTCCCAGTCGAGTCGGTTAAGACTTAGGTGTCATTTTTGTCTTTGAAAGCGACCTCTGACGAGCTCACTCTCAAAGAGGGGCAGCTGTTGACACCTGATTTTTAATTACCTTTTATTTTGATTTTACTTCTTAAAATTAATTAAAGATAACAAAAAAAGTCATAAAATTACAAAATCAACTTTGGAAGCCTTCTCCCAGCCTTAGGAACCAATTTTGAACAAAAAATATTTTTTGAATTTTTTAATATTTTTTTGAATTTATTTAATTATAAAAATACCCAAAAAAAAAAATACCATTTGTGGTCAGAAAAATGCAAAAAAATAGTCAATAATTTAATTTTAATTCCCTCTTCGGGTTGGTCTTTCTAAATCTCAAAAATT
This sequence comes from Rhodomyrtus psidioides, assembly GCA_021437785.1. Taxonomy (NCBI): domain Eukaryota; kingdom Viridiplantae; phylum Streptophyta; class Magnoliopsida; order Myrtales; family Myrtaceae; genus Rhodomyrtus; species Rhodomyrtus psidioides. Next base: position 391,301 of record JAILYB010000015.1, on the reverse strand, counting down.
CGACCCGGGTAGCTATGTTGCTTCACAAACATAAACCCGAATCGAGCCTAAAAATTACCTTTTGAGTCCCCTAATTTTTAATTTTCATTTTTAATAAGCCATGACATTATAATCTAGAGCCTTGAAGTGCTATTGGGTAAATTAGGCCCTCAATTTGATCAATTTTGACGAAAAGGACCTAATTGCACAAATTTCTTTGCGATTTAGTCCCCGATTTCGCGAATCTTAAAATTAAATCCTCTCTAGGGACACCCATGAAAATCAAACACCTCTACCCTATATTTTTCGTCATGTCGAATCCATTGGTGGCCTCCATTTCGACTGATTTGGTCGTTTGGGCCCTCGATTGGGCGAAAATCAATTTCGGATCCTAAGCATAATTTGGGGTTTTTGCCAAATTCCAATTCAATTGCTCGTAAAAACACCCATTTTAGATGGAAAACACGCCGAGGAGTCCGATTTTGGGGTCAATTTCATGAAAAACGGTCGATTACGGGCTCAATTGGGCGAAAAAATGGCGCTCGGATCGATCGGGTCGGACCCGACCCGACCCGACCGAACCGGGTCTGCAACCAAAGTTGCAGACCTGCATTTCTCACGTACACTGCAGGGGAAAACAGAGACAGGAACGGCAGGGAGCAGGGGGAGCGTCGCGCGACCAAAACCGGAGGGGGAGCAGTCCTTTTTGCAGGCATGAGGAAGGCGTGATCGTCCTCGGAGGTCGCCACGGGTCGGCTATAAAGCCGAAGAGAGAGAGAGAGAGAGGAGAGGGTTCACGGTTGCAAAAAAATTGAGGGAGAGGGAGCGAGATCCGCCAGTTAGAGAGAGAACCGAGAGGGAAAAAGGGCGATCGAGCGTTCGTCGTGGGCTCTATAAGCATCAGGGAGCTCGAAGCATCGTCGTCGAAACCCCGAAGCCGCTGGTGACGCTCGGCCAAGGTCGGTCCCCCTACCCGGTTTTACACTCTGTTTTTTTAACACTGTGAGTTTCGGTCTGGTTTAGCTTCCGGCGAAAACAAGCCAAACCGAATGCATGCCGACGTTATTTCAAGTCTTTATAATGATGTTTGGGTGTTAGTTTGTGTCGGTTTGGCCCGGATTCCCCCGTTTCCCGCTCGAATGTCGTTTGTTCCTAATGCTCGCCAACCGTTCGACAAAATGCCCGCTGGTTGTTTCTAGGCACAATGGCCACGGCCGAGTCTCGTTTGAGCGTGTTTCGACACATTCTTGCCCTTAATGCGTTCTAGAATCATTGCTAAGCCTGGTGTGCTCTTTGTTTTTCATCGATCCGCGCCGGAAACGATGGTTGGAGCTCCCCGGGGCCAAACCCGAGCCGAAGCTCGATCCGGCGTAGGTGGTGTCCACCGAGCTCTAAAAGAGCTCAGGTAAGCTTCTTGAACCTTGTTAGATGCTGTTTGAACGTCCTAACCCGAGCTTGGTCGCCAAAAAATTTTCGCAAAATTCCTCGCCGGAACCGACACTGTTCACGGCTGGCGGGGGCATTTCGGGCGTCCTTAGTCGTCTTTTTTGTGGTGGTTATGTTACTGTGTTGATGGGGAGTCATTCGGATGAATTTGGCCGAAGATTTCGCGCGTTTGGGCTCGGTCCCGGTTTTCCGGAGAGGATTCCGGCGGAACCGCCAGAATCCTCCTTCTCCGGTCGTCTTCTCAGACGACCGGGTTGACTGGTCAACTTTTGTTGACCGGTCAACGCCGACGTGGCGCGCCACGTAGGATGCCACGTCGGCGTCAACAAAAAAAAAGAGAAAAGAAAAAAAAGAGAGAAAAACCCTAGATCGGACGGTGGGCAATGTGCCATGTGTCGTGATCTAGGAATTTTGAAAAAATAAATAAAAGATTTTATAATAATAAATAACATTTTCAGAAATAAAAAAATTTAGATCGGACGGTCGTGGGAGCGCCACGTGTCGCGATCCGATGCTTTCAAACAACCTAGATCGGACGGTCGTAGATGCGCCACGTGTCGCGATCTGATGGCTTCAAGATCAAATAGATCGGACGGATGGGATTGTGCCACGTGTCGCGATCCGACATTTTCAAAATTAAATTAATCCGGCGGCTAGGGTAGTGTCACGTGGCAAGGCGGGGATCGTCTGATTGGTTTTAATTTTCAAAAATTCGGATAAATTAGAAAATGGTTTTAAAATAATAAAAAAATAGAAAAAAATTGAAAAAAAATCAAAAACGGCGTCGTTTAGACCGGTTCCGACCCGTAGGGTCGGGCCGGGCGCCCGAGAGGCGCGGGCCGGGTTTGACCCGGTCCGGAAAATGTTTTTTTTTTAATATAATATAATAAAAAAATTCAAAATTTTTTTATAAAAAATGCGAAAATTCAATAAAAAATAGAAAATCATTAAAAAAATTCAAAAAAAATTAATTCAAAAAAAAATTCGGAAAAATTCTAAAATTTTTTCAGAAAATAGGAAATGGTCACAATCAACCGACCATGTCCTATTTTGGGTCTTTCGAACCCTAATTCTTCCAAAATGACGATTTTGCCCTTTAGGCAAATCGTCTCCCAAAAATCAAAGAAATTCAAAAAAAATTCCCGAAAAATTACAGAAAATAGGAAATGGTCACAATCAACTGACCATGTCCCTTTTTTGGTCTTCCAAACCCCAATCTTTCTGAAAATGACGATTTTGCCCTTTAGGCAAATCGTCTTCCAAAAATTGAAGAAATTCATAAAATTCCAGAAAAATTCCAAAAAATAGGAAATGGCCACAATCAACTGGCCATGACCTATTTTCTGTCTTCTGAAACCCGACCCTTTTCAAAAATGACGATTTTATCCTCTAGGCAAATGGTCTCCAAAAAATCAAGGAAATTCGGAAAAATTTCAAAAAAATCCCAGAAGATAGGAAATGGCCACAATCAACTGGCCATGATCTATTTCTGGTCTTTTGAGTCCTGATCCTTTCAAAAATGACGATTCTGCCATTTTGGCATATCGTTCCTCAAGAAACCCTGAAAATTCCAAAAAATCCAGGAAATGGGAAATGACCACGACCAATTAGTCAAGACCTATCTTTGGTCTTTCGAACCCCGATCTTTTCAAAAATGACGATTTTGCCCTTTAGGGAAATCGTTTCTCGAGAAATCCGGAAAAATTTCAAGAAAAATCTCCAAAATAGGAAATGGCCAAGATCAACTGGCCATGACCTATTTTGTTTATTTCAACTCTCAAACCTCCCTAAAATTGACGATTTCGCCCTTCGAGCAAATCGTCCCCAAATCTTCTCAGTCTACCCTTGGTCCTAAATCGCACATTCCCTAAGCCCTTAAGGCTATACTAGGAGGCCATTGATTTGACTTGATGTGCATTGACGTGGTTCATTTATGCACTTGATTGCGCTCTCCCTATATTGATTGTGATTTGATAGGACTAGCCTTCCAATCTGCATGAAACCCCTTGAATCAGATTTACCTCACCCAAAAATTGCGCCTGTATGAAATCTTAGTTAGGAAACTCACTCGCGTTAGGTACCGAAAGGGCGTTGGTAATGACACCAACGTAACCAAGTCCCCGAACCCTAAATCTCTGGTTCCGCAGAACTGATCGATCTCTCACAATCGATTAGTGAGGTTTCCGGTCCACCTTCCAAGAAGGACCGGTGGCGACTCCAAATGCATGCACACATAGCACATGCCACCACGACCACACCATGGTCGAATGCGATCGACTCTTATCGTCGAAACCCCCGCATAAAAATTTACTCCCGTTGCGATTTGGCATGGGCCTGGGAGGGTCCGCGTCGAGAAAGCCCGCGATCCACATTTCAGAGTGGGGGCCCGATTCGACAATCCATTAGCCCGTAAAGAAAATTTCGGGGTCGCGACAGTGTCGACTTCCTCTTCGAAGACTTCTTCACCTTCATGTATTTCCTCACCTTCATGCTCCAGTGAATCCATTGGCGAAGTCACATCATCGATGGACTGGTCCCCTTCCATTGACATATAGGTAGAACACTTGAATAGAATAATCGGATTAGAATCTTATTCTATATTCTAGAAAATAGAAATTCTAATCATTGGAATAGTCATTTTTATGATAAACCATACCAAACATAATCTTATGGGATGCACACGCAAAGCCATTATGATATTACCAGCTACATCTTCGGGATGGACATCACCACGTGATGTAGCGTACCGAAGAAAGTGGTTTTGCTGAAAATTTAAAGCATGAAGGTTGATCTCTAGGCAGTTTCACAACGCTTTGAGTTTCCCATCTTATAACTTAATAATCTTCTGACCCTAATTTCAATCCAAAAGAGAGAAGCTGCCACCAAATGGACAAGTATTGTGACGGACAACTTGATGGCGAATTCTCCTTTATATCGATCACAAATTTCCCACTAGAAGACTTAAGATAACATGTCTCGAGTTTTCTGTTTCAAACAATATCAATTTCGGTATAAATACATATGTATAGACAGATTAGGAATCAGATCAAACCCCATTGGACAAAAAAAAATCAGATCAAACCCCATTAGACAGATTAGGAATCAGATCAAACAATATCAATTTCCCACGGGAAGACTTAGGTTCTTTAATTAACAAGCTACGGCTGCAAATTCAGATTAAGAATCATATAGGCAAGCAATGGTAATTGAATCATAACACAAGGACCCAAGGAACAATACGCATGACCAACAGTTCATCCATTTATTTCGAAATCTGCATGACGAGCATCGTTCGCGGTCCTCAAACCCTTCATGTATACCCCCGTAGAATGAAATGGATCTTCTGTGGCTTATGCCATGATCGGATCTGATATGAATCAAATCAAACCCCATCGGACAAAAAAATAGAGACAAAGACTTAATTGAAAATTTAATCCCCAATTGGATTTGGATCATAGTCAAACATGACACGCCCACTACTCAATAGTCAGTACTAACCGCAATTCAACAAAAGCCCTAAAAACAAAATCGCACCAAGCAGGCGCGTGTGAATCAGGAGAGGGGTCCACTCACCGGGATCGAACCAAGAGGGCGTCGGCCTCGTGATCAACGACCTTGCGCGACACGGCTTCACGGTGGAGAAGGGGAGCTGGTGGTCGAGGGGACTCTGAAGCTTCGAATGGGGCAGGGTCGGGCGAGGCGGGGGCGATCTGAAGGAGGGTGAAGATTCATCAAGCGCGTCTGAGGGATCGAGAGTGCGCGAAAAGCCTTTGGGTTCTTCTAAGGCACAGAGCAGTCGGGAGCGACCGAGAGAAGAGAGGACAGAAAGAAACCCTAATGTTCTCTTGGAAGAGGAAGAGGAAGAGAGGATTGACCGATTGAGAGTCTGAGAGTGACTATCGAGAGTGTGTGTGTGGAAAACGTATATTTTGGAAGAGGAATGTATATTTTGCTTTTTTCTTTTTTAAAAGAACCGGGCTGTCCGGTTCCAGAACCGGGAACCGGACCGCCCGGTCACCGGTTCCAATTTTAGGAACCAGAGACCAGACCGGATTTTAGGAACCAGGGACCAGACCGGATCCCCCTAAAACCGGGAACCGGACCATCAGTCCCGGTCCGGTTCCGACGGTCCCGGTCCGGACAGTCTTTTTTGCACACCTCTAACTAAGAGGGAACTGTCCAATCTGATGATCTAAATCTACGGCTGGGATCGAACGACTCGGCTAATCCTCAGCCGTCCGATCAAACCATTATTTTTTATTTTTGAAAAATCCAATTTTATTAATTGAAGATTCAAAATTGATATGATAGCTACCAGACCAACACGTGGCAAAACCTAGGCCGTCGGATCGTCTAACAGACTAACTCTCGACAACGACCTGGCTGACTAGACTCTCACGTGGACCAATCACTAGACGCCAACCCAGCCTTTGACCCATTGATCCTGACATGTCATCGTATTCAACTTTACGACGTTTACCACAAAATGGACGGCTGAGGTTTCTCCTCCGTTGATCAGCGGCGAAACCTTGACCAATCGACCTAAATCTTATACCAATCGATTCATCTACACCTTGTCTACAACATATTGGAGAATCATACAATTTCGCCGCAGAATCAAGAACAACGAAGATCACACAACATATAGGCATGGCATCTCAATCGAGCAAAACGAAGCATATCATGCTAATTCCTTCACAGAGAAGCTTCGAATGAAGTTCAGAACACTTACTTTCAGGTCCGATTGACATGGTGTAGACTAGCTTGAACTAGGGAAGCTTCGACAGGATCGGTAATGGCGAAGGGATTTTCGAGGCTCAGACACGGGTTATTATGCAAAATCGACACAAAAACAAGGTGCGATCGAGCTTAGAGTAGTTCAAGTAGTAAAATACCTACCATAATTGAAAGAATCAAGATCGGAGGCGAGTTCCGCCATGAATACACAATATAGAGCTCGGAGAAGTGAACTACCTTTTCCGGCGATGTCGGATCAATTAAACTAGTGCGATCGCCTCTTCGAAGCTTCAATAAGCTTCTCCAAGTAGAATCACTGTTCAGTTTGGCCTGAATCTATCTCACGACCTCCTCACAGTCCGGGCTCAAGCTCTCGACACTAGCGGTTGGAGAGCGAGCTCTCTCTCGCCTTTTCTCCCTCCCTCTCTATTATGTTCGTCTATGAGAACAGAATGAGCATCCTCTCCTTCTAGAATGCCTCCAAAGGCCATATCCCCATTTTCGATTTCGCACGCGATCGATAGACACTCACCGACTTGACATGGCACGTGATCGTGCGTGCCTTATGGTCCAAACGACGACAGAGACATTGGGTATTCCGTACAGCTCCGTTAGCTCCTCTGGTGTGCGCCAATTTGATGTGAATTTGGCACAGATTTAGTATCAGTCTGGCAAATATTGACTTTTTCAGGTCCGGTGCTTTGACCGGCCGATTCCACCGTGCTCCGACGACGTCAGGTGGTGCCACCGGTCTTAATCGATGGGGAAGGATGAGTGAAACAAGGCCCCTATTCTAGTTCGTCCAGTTATCATCGAATTGGTCTTCGATTTCTCGATCGAAATTCACTCTTTAAATTGGTAAAAAATGGCGCGAATTTGGGGAAGAAGATGGCATTATTCATCCAGATTGTTGGGTCGGACCCGGTTCGATCCGACAGACCCGGTTGAATTAATTTCTTCAAATTGACTTGCCATTCTATGCAATTTGTCAAATTAAATCATGAAATTGGGTCCAAGGGGATGAATTCTATCTAGAAATACCATTTTCCACAAAATCTTATCATGAATTGATTAAAAACCCAATTTTGGTCTAGGATCCGATTATCTAAATTATCTAATTGAAAGCCCTAATGGCCAAATCAGACCAAATTATCCCCACCAATCGATTCATAATGATAAAAAATATGAGGGAGAGGTCTTATCTTTGCATGAAAATCCCTAAATTAAAAGTAATTTCATTTTTTTTCAAATCTAGGAACTAAATTGTAATAAAAGTATGCAATTTTTGCCCAATCGTGAAATTGCGCAATTTCGATGGATAATTGGACCAAATTGCAATGCAGGGCAATCAAGTTGAATGTCAAAATTCTAAAAATGCAAAAATTTACATATAAAAGGACTCAAATGATATTTTTTTAACAAGTTCAAATCAATGTGTAACAAAGGAACACCTAAAATTGAATTTGAATTTTAACTTTTTATGGGGTCAAAACAAAAAGAGAATAAAAATAAAAATATGGACTATTTTTCTATATTTTTTTGACCTCGAATACTATTTTTTTTCCAAGCATTTTTTATTTTTCGAAAATACTAAAACATGAGAAAAATATGATTTTTTTTTCACAAAAAATTGTTCTCTAGGCTTGGCCAAGAACACCATAGTTGATTTTGTAATTTTTCGACTTTTTATGAATTTTCTATGAATTTTTCAAAAATAAACTAGAAAAGGCTGATTCGAAATCAGGTGTCAACATCTGTCATCATTTACTTGTAAGTCTCGGATTTACATGCTATAGATAGATTGTTAGATGTCTTTGTCTATGAATCCTAAAATCACAAGTAGAAAGAGGAAATCCACTATGTTGGATTACTTTAAAAGGATTCCATGCAAAGGCAAGAGCCTAGAAAAGGTTGAATATTCATACTGCGGGGCCCAAATTGGTTGTTCTAGTGTTCAAGGGACCAGTTCGATGCATCATCAGTTAGCTAGATGTAAGGAATACCCGTATGCAGACATTATTTTAATATTTATACTCTTGCATATTGCAATGGATACTTAAGTTTTCATTTGGATTATGAATTTAATGCAGAGTCGTCGAATTCGACCATGAAGCCCAACTGGGTATCTCTTGATGTTTAAAGAAGTACTTGAGAAAGTGGGGTGAGCCATTTGCTTTCTTGTTTTTCAGTTTTTTAACTACTTAATCTAACATATTGTTATGTTGACATTCCTCAACTTTAGGGGTAAGAACAGTACAAGTGCCACGACTTTTGCTCGGGGATCACTTGAGTGCCACAACTTTTTTTTGGATCACTTGAGTGCCATAACTTTCAAAAATCGATCACTTGAGTACCACTTCCGGCAAAAGTCGATCACTTGAGTATTAATTCCGGTAAATTGTCCTATGTGGATTTTTTTACTTTATTTTATTTATTTTTTAATGACACGTAGATTTTTTTAAAAAATTTTAACGCTTTCTAGGAATTTTTTCTTTTTTTTTATTTGTTTTGATATGTTTCTTTTTCTGGATTTCTTCTTCTTTTTTACTTTGATATTTTTTAATCATTTCCGTCGATGGCTGGCGAGGGACCTTGGCGACACTTGCATCCACAATCAGCCGGCTTTCCCTGGGCGTCGGCCGTGACGGCCTTGGGCGACGGTCGTCGCGGCCTCGCCGTCCTTGAGTGAGGCCGCGATCTGGCGAGGGCACTCGCATCCCACCGGTCAGAGCGACCTCTGAAGCTGTGTGGCGGAAATCGAAGGTCGATCCTCTCCTTTGATGTCGGCTTCGCGAATTAGGGTTCTTTTGTGGCTGGCAGCAGCAGAAATCGAAGGTCGAGACATTGAGCGAACTCTGATGCTGTTGCGAAAATCGATTTAGGGTTTTTGCCTGGATTGATTTTTGCTCCGTGGATATGGATGCAGAGGAGGTGGGTTTGGACTGGTTCAAGATTTGGAAATCAAGGAGCACGTAAAAGCTTCATCACTTGCAGATCATGAAACAACAGAGGGGTTCTACTGGTTTTGAAGATTCTGGGTTTTTTTTGCCGAGGTAGGGCAACCAGCCCTGAGGCCGGCCTGTGGTCGCCCGTGGGCGCGATGGCCCTCGCCCGGTCTGGCGAGGGCATTCGCGACCTCGCACGAGGTAGCCGAGGCCGCGACGGCTGTCATTGAAGGTCGCCGCGGCTGTGCCGAGCCGTCACGGCTCCGCTGGAGCCAATCACTATCGTCTGTGAGTCCCTCTGTGAAGTTTGTATGGAGAAGAAGAAGAATCCAAGTGCAAGGGTTACACAGAAGAAGCAATTTGCTCAATCTTGAAGGAGCCATGGAAATGCGACTGGGGGAGATGAGATAAAGAAAGAATCAGCGACAATGGAAGAAAAAAAGAAGAATAAATTTTTAGAATAAATAAAAAAAAATTATGAAAAATTACACTTGTATATTAAATATATTCGAAAATATAGATCGCCGGTGCCACGTAAGCTTTTCCGATCACCACATCAGCTTTTTCGGCCGCCACATAAGCAATGACACTTAAGTGATCCCTTTTGCTCCGATTTGGTACTCAGGTGATCCAAAAAAAAGTTGTGGCACTCAAGTGATCCCCGAGCAAAAGTTGTGGCACTTGTACTGTTCTTACCCCCTGTCGCGATCCTCTTGAGGTTGTCGGGCTCTCGAGGGCTAATGGGCCGTCCTGTCTGGTCGGACGCGGGCCTCTCCCAAGGCCCATTACCCAAATCGCAACGGAGGTATGCGTGATCGACTTTCAGTGTGGTCTAGTGACATGTGCTAAGTGTGCATGCCATGGAGTCGCCACCAATCATTTTTTTAGGGTATGATTGGACCACCCAATCGAATAGTTGGGAGTTTCTATTCAATTCTGCGAGAACCAGAGAAATGGTTTCGGGGACTTAGTTACACCAACTGTCAGAGTTGACGCCCTTTCGGTACCTAAGTTGACTGAATTTTCTAGCCTGAGATTCATGCAGATGAGTAAGGTATGAACCCTAAATCTAGAAATTCATGTAGATAAGAGTGATTATCCTAGCAATCACAATCAGTAATAAAATGCCCAACTCAAGGAATCTAGATATGCAAATAAATCACATGGCATTCCTAGTAAGGTCCTATTTATCAATCACAGCTCAAGAATGATTTAGCTGTCCTAGCCATTCTACACACGATCTAACCTAAGAAAAGCATTAGGAAGCATCGAAGGAGTTCGAGAGTACTCACATGAGGTTCGCCGTGCCCTGGTTTGGTCTTGGACGAGCTATCGAACTCATGCCGACCCGATTATATTTGGGGATCCACTCGGCGTTTTACACCATGAAATCATGTGAAACAAAAACGAAAATATTCAGCAAGGGGCATTTATTGTAGATGGTGGTCGATCTAATTGGACGTCAAGACTAAAAAAGATGTAGAAATTTACAAATTAAAATACTCGAATGACATTTTTTTGCCAAATTCAACTCTATGCGTCGTGAAGAAACACATGCAATTGAACTTGAATTTTGACTATTTATAAGTTCAAAATGTAAAAGAAATTAAAATAAAAATATTGACTATTTTTCTATATTTTTACGACATCGAACGCTATTTTTCTTCATTTTTCATGTATTTTTCTATTTTTGGAAAATATTAAAAAATATTTAAAAATATGAAAAATTATTATTTTTTTTTTATCAAAAATGGTTCCTTTAGCTTGGTCAAGGCTACCAAAGATTATTTTTTAATTTTTTTAACTTTTTATAGATTTTTTATGAATTTTTTAAAAATAAACTATGAAAGACTGATCAAAAATCAGGTGTCAACAGCTGCCCCTCTTTGAGAGGAATTTCGTCAGAGGTTTCTCTCAAAGACAAGGTGACACCTGTGTTCCGATCAACTCGACTGGGAAAAGAAAAGAAATCATGACATCCAATTTTCATGCCCATCAATGTGTGCTTTTCCTTAAAAAGAGATGTGCTCATTCAATTCCCTGATATGATGTAAGAAAGTTAAGGAGTAGATAGACTTCCCTGCCCCTTACCTGCCGAATGCTTGCGGCATTTGCTGTGTCTGATGGGTTCAAGTAGATTCCTAAGGACTTGTCATCGGAGTGTCCTGGGATGTTAAGCTCTGACCTGTATGGTAGGTCAAACCATAATGGGATTCCTAACTGATAGGAACCTAAGGAAGACGCATCCCACATTTGGGAATTTGCCAAGGGTTTTGATCCGTGTGGTGGACTAAACTAGAAATGGCTTGCCTAATGTAAGGCTTATTAGGGAAAACGACTCCTCCCGCGTTCGGGATTCATCAAGGTTTTGATCCGTATGGTGGATCGGACCATTGGGTTGATCCTTCAGGCGGTCTCTACCAGTCCTTTGACCCTTCAGGCGGTTTCTACCATTCATTGACCCTTCATGCGGTTTCTACCATTGAGTTGACCCTTCAGGCGGTTTCTACCATTGGTTGACCCTTCAGGCGGTTTCTACCATACATTGACCCTTCAGGCGGTTTCTACCATTGTTTTGACCCTTCAGGCGGTTTCTACCATACATTGACCCTTCAGGCGGTTTCTACCATTGTGTTGACCCTTCAGGCGGTTTCTACCATTGATTGACCCTTCAGGCGGTTTCTACCATTGAGTTGACCCTTCAGGCGGTTTCTACCATTTATGAGATTCCAAATTGATATGAATCAAAGGATGACGTACCCGCTCTTCGGGGCTAGTCGGAGACTCGATCATTCTGTGGATCGGTCTTAGAAAAGATTTGCCTACTAAAAGGCTTCACCTAAGGATGACGCACCCAGTCTTTGGGGTGGCCAAAAGTCCTGTAGAAAGCTTAGACCTGAAAAAATTTTCCTCGCCAAGAAGATATTAGTAATCTTTGGGAAGACAATAATTGTCTAACTGACAAAATTCTACGACTTAAGTTTTAGTCATGAAATGTGCATTTTGATTGTTGGAGGTTATCCAAAACATTCCTGCCATATACAGATGTGATCATAAATTCCTTGCACGGAAACTCTAGATCAAACAATTTGAAAATTTCAAAAAGAGTTTGCTCAAAACATCCATTGGAGTATTTCTCACCCAAGAAGGCTCCTCACTGCTCTGTGATAATGATCTTTAATAGGGAAAGTGCTCAATTTCCTACCGACCTGTGCCTAGGTTTCAGGATCATTCGCAACGCATACATTTCGACCGATCAGGAGGTCTTTCACGGGACCGTAGTGTTAGGCTTGGATATCGGTTTCCAAGGGGGACTCACTTTTGAGTCAAGGCCGTTGAACGAAATTTTTCACTATCTGCTCCGGGTTTACAAGTCAAGAACCCTGCAAAATGAGAAAGAAATAGTCTTGCTCGTACTTCTTCGAGCTAAGTTATACATTAACCCAAGTGTCTTAGTCAGATAAGACTACTTCAGGGTTGTAACATTGGAAGGATTGGGGACCGAAAAAGGCTTATTTTTTGCCTAGAAATTGTGAAGGGTTTGACATTGGTGATCATTGCAAATTTGCCACATGTCCTTCGAAGAACATCTCCATTTCTTGAAGTGTACACTCTTCTTTTAGAGCGCACAAGGATGTTTAAAAGCGTCTCTTGTTACATTAAGAGACCGTCTGTTTGTGTGTTTGCAATTTGAGCACGACAACATTTGGAGAGTAGTCATCTTGATCTAACTCCTTTGCAGGGTCTTTTCATCGTCTCTCTAGACTTTACTGGGGATATTTTGAATAGACATCAGCCTTGCTTTTTACCAGGCACTTTGCTTTTTCTTGATGTCTAGGGATTTTTCTTTTCCCCCTTTTTTTAATCCCGTGTTTTTCTTTTCTTTTGGAGCTAGGATTTTCGGCAATCATGCTAGATATGCAACTTAAACTTTGGCACGCTTCCATTCCTAGAGTGATGTTGCCTTTGCTTTGGAATATGCAATGATCACCAATAGGTTGATGAAATGAATTTGCTGGCTCAACTTGGTTGTGCAAAGGATAACAGTGTGTAGGATAGAGAAATGAATCATTCTCGTCATCCTATGACACTTGGATTATCATATAAACAACACACAAAGATTTATGTTAGTCCGAGCAAGAAAATTTCTAACCGTTTACTTTATGATACTGTTGGACTAACCTTCATTTGCCCCAATGTGGGGTGGTTCTTGACAGGGTTGAGAATGAAAATCGCCGTTCAATGGGGTTCTCAATGGGCATCTGTAGTGTTTGGAATGAAGAAATAAATGCCTCTGTCATCTCGATCCATGTAATCGTTGCGAATGACCCTTATATCCATAGGTTAAGGTTTCGCTATCATTTCCAATCTCCTCATCTCTCAAGTGTGTATGGGACGTGTTTGGATTAGGCTCGCTTCTCTTATGAGAAAATACCCTTTTGAACAGTTCAAACGACTCTTATTGGAAAAATTCATTTCATTTCATCAAGATTTATCCTTCAAAGGGATTTTATGATGCACCATACATGTGTAATTCATGTTCAGACAATCTCATGTTTTAAAACATGAATGTCAATGAAGTAAGAATTCTATGTCTTTTTAGATGTGAGAATCGAATTAATTCTGAAAGTTTTTAATCTCCAATGAATTGGGAAAAGGGATACTTACCTGCCCATCGAGGCTGGAGATCCTGGAGATATAAAAGGGATATGTCATTGTATATTCTAAAACTTTACAAAAATTGGAACGATACATCTTACCCTTGGTCATATGCTCCAACGAGTGTACAAGGGTTGTGAAAATCTGCACTTCACATAGTAACACAAGATTGTTGGGTGTTCTAAAGTTCTTTCGACTTCTTGATTTTTGGAGAAAAATGAAACTTACAAGTCTGCCTTGATGGCGAGCTCCTGCCAAGGATAAATATTAAGCATTATTTTGGGTTTCCAAATTCAAAACAAATTGGGACGATACTACTTTACTCTTGATTTGAATTCCTTCTGCATGCCAATATGCGGATTGTAGAAGCCGGCCCTCAAGCTTGTGGCCATGATTTCTTCGTCTGGTTGGGCAACGAATCCACCTCGAGGATTTACGTCGGAGGAGATTCATTCATCTTTTTGGGCGTGTTTCATGCACTGTTTTGTTATTTGAATGCATGGCTTCTTGGGTGCCTCATCTCTGTTCATCACCTGAGAGGAAAATGAGAGAACATTATCCCCGCATCTGATTGAAAATCATTTAGGAACGATACGTTCTTTTTACCAAATGGGTGGCTCCGCGGCCAAAGCACTATTGGCGTCCCTAACTGGTTCGTTTTTTGTTATAAAATTCTTGAAGCAGTTAGCGACCCCCATCGAGAATGAAACAAGCTCAATTTAGAGTTCATAAAGACTAAAGGTCCCTTAGAATGATACAGAGCTAACCGTCTTTGAGCTCGCTCGGGCTTTTGCTCGCATTTTCCTATGTGAAGCCTTTAAATGTTTTTCTTCGTGGCGTTCAATTGATTCGCCTCGACTCTAATCTAACAAGGGATTGTTGTACTCAAGCATGATGATGCTCGCAGGTAGTACTGATCGCTGCCCCAGATTAACTCTAGGCATTAAGGAAGATTATCTTGCATGGAAGACTTTATGACAGAAAGATTAATGATACATCCATTCACATGTGCCTAGTTCCCTTGAGGATTCTCGGTGATCAGCCAGCTACACCATGAATCAGACATATAATCGTCATTTTGGATCATAACTTCATAAGTCCATCAGTTTTAAACTGATCGATCCAGATATGGAGCTCCTCATCAAGGAAATCTTTTGATTCTTCGAGCAACTGATATTCGGGTTGACCATCATCGCTTGGCGTTGAAGGATTCCTGTTTCTATTGTGAGCGATCTGATTCTTCGAGCTAGAACCTTCGTCGTTGCTCGAGATTATAAGAGGATGATTGATCGGTTCACTATCAAAAGCACCTTCCATTTGGGAATGGGAGAAACAAAAATCCTCAAAGCATCCGCCCGCTTGATCTTCCGAAATCATATGCCCAAGCCGGGCAGATCTTTGAACACTAGGCGCAATATGTTGATCGGGGATAGGAAGAGCACTAGCGAAAAGTTGCTGCTCAAACCAAGGAGTTCGTACCTGCTGCACTTGTGGCATATACTCTTGAGGGGTGCTGAGATGATTCGGGGGAATATTCTGATTAGCGCCCAAGTAGTCGATGGTGCTGCTACCAGCTTGGTCGGTGCCTAGATTCGGCAGGGTATTTCTTACTTCAGGGGCATTGTAGTTATAGCCATGCCTAGTGTTTAGGCACAAGTTGAGTTCTTTCAGGTTCAGTGCTGTGTGGCGCTGTCTTAGCGCCCTTCTGTAGCTCTTGAGGTGACTCGCGACTCCATCTTTAGTGAGTCCTGGTATGTTCATGATCTCAAGTATGCGCGTTGGATATGCTGAGTTGATCCCTAGTTGCTGAACCGCACTAAGGAACTTGAGATGAAGCTCGGGGGACCAATTGACCCTCGTCTTCTTGCGACCCGGAACAGTGTTGACAACTTGGCTATTGCTCTCTGGCCTATTTCCAGTAGAATTTGATCAAGCCAGAAATTGTTGTGGAGGGAATTCATCAGCTTTGGATTGGTCGGTCGTGATAGTAAGCTCATCGTTAAGGAAACTCCAATCATGGTGACGCATATCACATCCTTTAGAAGGCATCGATATTGACTTCGTAGAATTGATTTGTTCATGCATATCTCCAACAAAATCCGATTGTATCAAAGATGGTTCGAGGGAGTGGGGTGGTGAATGAGCATTTTCAATCCTCATATAAGGCTTATCAAGGAACATTTCGCCGAGAGTGATAGGGCCACCGCAATTAAGGCAAGCGATAGTGCTGGGAGCTTTCTTATACCTCATGTTCTCCGCTCGAAGCTTTTCGTTTTCCTCCTTTAGAATCGCAAGTTCTTGACGTCTGTGTTGAGCCCTCAATTTGGCTCGCTTATTTTGAAACCAAAACTTGACCCTCAAAGGTTTCATCCCTAGCTTCTGGCCCAATTCATTTCTTTGTTTCATGTTCGGGAGAGGGCATTCACTAAAGAAAGCTTCAAGCTCTTGGATTTCATTCTGAGTGTGGCACTGGCGACGTTTCCTTTTTCGAGATTGACCATCGCTGCTGCTGTTGTCGTCGCTTCTGAGCTCCTGAACTTCGTTGCCGAAAGGGTTGGGTTCTGTGGTTTTGGTACCAGACGCCATCCTGGAATCTTTGAGATCTCTCAGTAGTTCATTTTCTGAGATTTTTGGATCAGTCGCCTCTAGCAACTGATGGTAACCCTCAAACATGTTGGATCGAGAAATGTTCGATCAATTTTTGCTCACTCAGGGTTCTCTACTCTCTCATGTATGCTCACTCTCTCTAAATTTTCTTTTGAGTGGTTCTGTATGCCCATGAAACGTTCTTTAAACATGGATGAAGATCATCAGGCAAGCGTTGCTCCCAAGATTTCGTATTTCCCGCTTTGTCGTCTTCTTTCTTCTTTTCAACGTGGAGGGACACCAAATCGATTTCCTTTTCTCGATATCCATGTCTGTCTCCCACTTATTTTCAAAAAGGTGGAACTACGCTCGCCTCCTGCTCAGTTTTTTAATATGATGGGACCGCCAAATTCTTTCGCAACTTTTTTCGATAGTTGCGCTTAACTCCCGCTCAATTTTAATACGGTGACACCGACATATCTTTTTACAACTTTTTTAGGTTTATCAAGCCTGAAATCGCGGACTGGGACAGATCTGATGGTTCACCGAAAGAGCCACCACTGCTTTACCCAATTAACTTGGCTCCACGAGCATTATTGCTATGCCTTTCTTCATTCTCGAGTTGCTATAAAAGGAGGAGTTAATGCAGAGAAGATTAACACTCTTACATAATTGCCTTTTCTTATTTTAATCACTCTACCACACTCATCTTCTTCTCCCTCACTCCAACGAAAATGACCTCCTCTCCTATTCGCGCTTTCTCGGCCGAAAATTTGGCCCAGTGGGAAAAACTCTATAACCTCCTCGGTCGAGGCTATGCTCATATAGCCGATCACCCAGAAACTGAAGATGAAATCCGCATTTTGCTCGTGGAAATAGACACCACCTCCATCGAGGGCACTAATTTAGAGAGGGAATATAGAATCTTCCCAACCCTCTTTATAAACTTTTTAGAGACTTACCGTGTCGCTCATCGAAAAGCTACCGTGGCTCACGTTTTGCGAGCTCGCTATGAGGATCGGTCCAACTGCTTGGTGTTGGCCAACCTTGTGGCCGATAGTCACAGAAAGGCTGTTGAGTTCGCCAACAAGCGAGTCTCGATGTTGCTTCGCGAGAGGGGAAATTTGGTGGAGCGCTTGGCCTTATCCCTGACCACCTATGAGCACGACCGTCGTAATGTCGTGTTGAAGTTTCAATGTGAGTGGCAGGAAGAAAGGCTTGACAGCATTACCGCGGATATAGCCCATGGGAGAGGACTAGTTCGGGACCTGGAAATAGCCGCCGAAGATCACGGAACCAAGGTTGCCGAGCTTAAAGGGGAATGTAAACGCCTTCTTCTTAAGCTTGCAGATCTCGAGTCTCGAGGTGGTGAGTATAAGCAAAGCATCAATAATATGGAGGGCCAACTTGGTTCCTTTGTGATGCTAATTAGGGCTCATTGCGGTTTTATGTTTCCACCCCGATGATTTGTATGATCTGCTTTTAAGGTCCCTCGATTGAGCGAAATGAATGAAAGCTCTAATGTGTGTGTCTCAACTTCTGTATGGCTGACTTTCTCGAACACCTGACCACTCTCAACCTAGGTAAGCTGCGCTTTGACATTGATGATTCGAGCGTGTACATCTTGTTTTTTTAATCTTGCTTATGATCGGATAAAGGAACCTCCCACCACGATTATCCACAAAAGACTTCTCTTCTCTACTTGTTTTTAACCTGTTTCAAATGAAAAGGCAGAATCAGAAGAAAGAATTTGAAAAATAAAGCATAAATCCTTTCAATTTTATGTTTACTTGTGATTAATAGGGATAAGAGCTTTTACAAGGGTTTTGACCTTGTGCAAAAGCTTTTATCAATATTCCTCAAAGGAAAGCATATCATTGAAAGGAATGTAATTCACGATAATCGCCTTTGATCAATTCCAAGAAAATCAATGGAATGTTCAAAAGTACACAATTACGATGTGTTTTAAATTCAATTGAAAATACGGTATCCAAATTAAAGCCGTTTGCTAAGAACGAGAGTAATTTGGATATCTATCTTTTCATTAAATTTGAAAAACACGAATACTCTTGATCAATTATTGTGGATTACCAATGATGCAAAATATGCATGAACCAATTCAAGTTTATAGTTCCTTCTGGCGAAATTGGGATTGTATTGCCCTATACGGCCAAAAGGTTGTATAAGACTTCCAATTTCAATTTCATCCAAAGGAATTATAAAATTGATTTTGGAGTATTCGAGTGATTAGAAGAAATGCCACTATCACATTCCAATGACAAGTCAATAGAAATACAACAAATTTCAACCTAAATGTATATAAACACAAATAGATCCCTAATACAATCAATCTAAGGGATCAGATAGAGAGGATCTCAGCAAAATAAATCCTATACAAGAAGGCTAGAAATGAAAATTAAAACAAAGGAATGTGATCTTAATACTTAGAGATGCCCCAGTTTCGATCTTTGAGACGTGACTTCAGGATCACCTATTCCAAATCGTCATCTTCATTAGATGATACATCAATGATGTCCATAGCAGGCTCTTCTTGTCCACTTGGCGCTCGTAATGGGATGACACCATCTTCATCTTCCATCAAGAACATTGGGAGGAAAACACACCTATCTATCCTCAAAATGGCATTTAATCCAATCACCGGAATTATGCAATGAATATAATGATTAAGAGCTGTAACAAGTTCGAGGGATAGAAAAGTCTTACCAACCAAACTTAAGAGAAAATCAAGCTTCTCTGTATTTTTAGCAGTGTTAGGTATACTAACCTTCCATAGACAAACGCATGAGACAAGTGAGGGAAAACTCATAAAAATCAAAAGATAGGGCTTGGTACCTAAAGCCAAGGTTCTCACCTCGAATTCTGGGAAGAGCCGATTCCATTGCACAACTATCGTTGCATTGGGACTCAATCCATAGTTCGAAGTGAGCGGAATTGAAAAGTGGATTACCCCATGTTTTTCCTCACGGAGATTCCATTTTCAATTCCTTCTATTGTGTTCCTAAAGAGGGCGCCTGGGGTTTTAGGCGCAATTGTGTGTATTCATTGTGTCGTGCTAAAGCAAAAGACATGCATTTTATTTAACAATCACCGCTTCAATATAAACATCCACACAATCATACATCCAAAACTCCTGCCTGCATAAAACAAAGTTAACAAGCACTTCACCCCTTATTTCTCCCGTCTACAAAAACATCTAACACATTCGTTAGCATATACACCTCACTTTCGAGAGCATCTGCATAAAATTAGGTTAGAAGAATCAATCAACTTTTTAATCGGCTCAAGTCCACTAAATGGTTAAGAACCAGTCCCCAGCGGAGTCGCCGGTCTGTCGCGACCCTCTTGAGGTTGTCGGGCTCTCGAGGGCTAATGGGCCGTCCTGTCTGGTCGGACGCGGGCCTCTCCCAAGGCCCATTACCCAAATCGCAACGGAGGTATGCGTGATCGACTTTCAGTGTGGTCTAGTGACATGTGCTAAGTGTGCATGCCATGGAGTCGCCACCAATCATTTTTTTAGGGTATGATTGGACCACCCAATCGAATAGTTGGGAGTTTCTATTCAATTCTGCGAGAACCAGAGAAATGGTTTCGGGGACTTAGTTACACCAACTGTCAGAGTTGACGCCCTTTCGGTACCTAAGTTGACTGAATTTTCTAGCCTGAGATTCATGCAGATGAGTAAGGTATGAACCCTAAATCTAGAAATTCATGTAGATAAGAGTGATTATCCTAGCAATCACAATCAGTAATAAAATGCCCAACTCAAGGAATCTAGATATGCAAATAAATCACATGGCATTCCTAGTAAGGTCCTATTTATCAATCACAGCTCAAGAATAATTTAGCTGTCCTAGCCATTCTACACACGATCTAACCTAAGAAAAGCATTAGGAAGTATCGAAGGAGTTCGAGAGTACTCACATGGGGTTCGCCGTGCCCTGGTTTGGTCTTGGACGAGCTATCGAACTCATGCCGACCCGATTATATTTGGGGATCCACTCGGCGTTTTACACCATGAAATCATGTGAAACAAAAACGAAAATATTCAGCAAGGGGCATTTATTGTAGATGGTGGTCGATCTAATTGGACGTCAAGACTAAAAAAGATGTAGAAATTTACAAATTAAAATACTCGAATGACATTTTTTTGCCAAATTCAACTCTATGCGTCGTGAAGAAACACATGCAATTGAACTTGAATTTTGACTATTTATAAGTTCAAAATGTAAAAGAAATTAAAATAAAAATATTGACTATTTTTCTATATTTTTACGACATCGAACGCTATTTTTCTTCATTTTTCATGTATTTTTCTATTTTTGGAAAATATTAAAAAATATTTAAAAATATGAAAAATTATTTTTTTTTATCAAAAATGGTTCCTTTAGCTTGGTCAAGGCTACCAAAGATGATTTTTTAATTTTTTTAACTTTTTATATATTTTTTATGAATTTTTTAAAAATAAACTATGAAAGACTGATCAAAAATCAGGTGTCAACACCCCCTCAACTTTACGACCAAGACCGCATAATTTCTTTCTATCTTTGGGTGAAAGGATAGTGGTCAATTAAGCTGTAATGTTTTTACTAAGGATTTTAGGAACAACTCCATCATTTGTTCCAAAGGTTTTTTGGTAAACTAAGTTGGTATTATCTGGGCAAATAGATGTTTTGAAGTATTTCAAGTAGTTGCTTATGTATTTGAGCTTGGTCTTTGAGTGCTACAATACATTGTCCTTTGCTTGTAGGTTCTAATGAAGTTCCTAAAGTGATGCTGAGCCCTTGCGTTTTAGATCCCACTCAATAGTCCTATGCGTTAAACATGGCCATGGGCCGGTTTGGGCCCGGAACCTGCCCGTTGACCGAGTCCGCTGGTTCCGAACCAGAACCGGCCCGGCCCTCACGGGCCGATTACGGTTCCATAAACATTCAGAACCAGCGGTTCCGAACCGCCTAATAGCCGTTGGGCTTAGGCTTAAAAAAGGGGGGGGGGGGAGGGGGGAGAGCCCAACAGCTCTTTCCCCCGGGGCCCGGGCCGGCGGGCCCCAAGGCCCGAATGCCGTTGCAATTGTAATGGGAAAATGGCAACCTCCCCCCCTCCTCTTCCATTTTTTTTAAACTCATTATAAATTTATAATCCTCCATCTATAAATACCCTTCATTCCCTTTCATTTGGTTTCACGAATTCTCAAAAATTCTCTCAAGTCTCAATTCTCTCAATCCGTTTATCCCGTTCAATTCTCTCAATCGGCTTTCTGCTCAATTCTCTCAAAAAATGGCAAGTGGAAGCAGAAATATCGGAAAGAGACCGATGGCGATGGGGTAATTCGATTATCCTCATGGATATGATCCTCGTGAGTATACATGCTGGGTAGACAAAGACGATAATATCAATGCTATTCCCAACATCGAGCAAGCCCCAACGCAAGAAAGCCTTCATCCTCCTATCGGTGTCGAAGAGATGTCGACAGCAAATGAGCCGGCACGGGAGGGTACATCTAACATATGTCGACATTTCGAGAAGGAACATTTAGGCGGAGACAAGTTTAAGATAAAATGTAAATATTGCATGACTACATACACTTTTTCAATTGGGGGCGGCTATGGAATATATGCTCGACATCTGAGAAATAAACATCTAACGCAAGCAGGGATCGACACCAAGCAATAACAAATTTTCGGGTACGCCAATCCTAACACTTTTCCTTTATTTCATCACAATGATCAAGTTTATAAAGAAACATTAGCCCAATATGCTGTCATTGACCATTTACCATTTAATATTGGTGAAAGATTTGATTTTAATTTTTTTATAAACACTGCATGTACTCCACAAGCAAAACATGTTCCGAGAAATACTCTTAAACACGAACTTTTTAAACTTTACAAAAAAGGAAAAAAGGCTTTGACAAACTTTTTTACGAAATTCAATGGACGTGTGCATATAGGTAGCGACATTTGGAGTGATCCTTGGCAAACTCATTCTTATATGGGTATCACATGTCATTTGATAGATGACGATTGGAACATTTAAAAAAAAAATTATTGCATTTCGAGTGTTTAATAAGAGGCATACTGTCAACAATATTTATAGAATAATTCGACAAGTTTTAGAAGAATATAATTTGATTAACAAAAAATTTTCAGTTGGTTTTGATCCGCGACAAATACCGCTTCTATTCCTGAATTAGAAAAAGTTTGTAAACCCTCTCTTGGAGGATAATTTTTTCATAGTAGATGTGTTTGCCATGTTTTAAATTTATGTGTACAAGATGGTTTACGAGCTCTTGATGCTTTTATCACTCCAATAAAAAGAGCGATTCGATTTTTATGGAGTCATCCTCGATTTATGAAAGAACGGAGAAATTTTTGTAAACAACATGGAAGGACACCAAAAAGATTTCCAAAAGATGTTATGACTCGTTGGAATTCTACCTACGAGTTGCTTAATCAATCTTTTGCTTATAAAAATTTATTATGTTCTTTTATTTCAGATAATGTTTTCGAAATTAGTTTATTGCCGCAAGAGTGGGATATTTGCAAAAAAAATTAAAAGTTTTAAAAGTTTTTAATGATTCAACTTATATTTTATATGGTGTTTATTATCCTACGACATATTTATTTTTAATAGAGTGTGTTAATATTGCTGTTGTTTTTCAAGAATATGAAAAAGAGGATGATTTAGTTCCGACTATTGCAGCAATGCGATCAAAATGGTTGAATGATTATATCGAAATTCCTCCTATTTATTTGGTTGCTTTTGTTTTCGATCCACGTATCAAATTAGAAGGTTTAAGTGATTATCTGAATATGTATTATCTATGTTTACAATTGAGCGAGTCCCAAAATATTAGAACTATATAAGAAACGGTTAAAGACACTATAGTAAAATTATATCATGAATTTTGTAGTAGATATGGTTTAGTCGATGGTGTATCTTCCCAACGTAGTGACGTACCAGATGGTGAGAGTAGTAGAATTAGTATAGGGTACCAAATGCTAAAGACATTGAAAAGTAGGCAAAAAAGACATAAGGAAGCAACATGTAATATTTGTGAAATAGAAAAATTATTTAACCATTACTTTTGAGCTTGGTGATTCCAAAGACGACAAAGATTTCAAAATTTTGGAGTGGTGGCAAAAGCATTCAACCCAATTCTCAGTTCTCACTCTCATTGCAAGACAGATTTTAGCAACCTCTTGTTCAACAGTTGCGGTTGAGCAAGCATTTAGCGCTGGATGATTAATTTTGGATGACCATCATTCAAGATTACATCTGGATTCTGTGGACGCTCAAGCTTGTGTCGATGATTGGATGAAGACTAAATTTCGACAACAAGAGCTGAATCAAAGCATTGAAGTCGAATTTTTCAATGATGATGACGGAGATACCACCGTCACGGGTGCCGGAACGGGTAGCGACGATTGACAGCGAGGTAAGTTGAGATTATCAAAGGTAAAAGAACTATATAGGTTTTGATTCTTCTATCCCCAATAAGATATATAGATGCTTAATGATAAATCATTAATTTCATGCCCATTCCCCCTCCCCTTTTTTCCCCAAATTTGATTATAATGTACAATTTGATTATAATTTATAATTGATAATTTATTATTTTTATATCATAATTTATTATTTTTTAATTTCAAATTTTAGTATTTAATTTTTTTAAAAAAATTTGAAAATTGACTATTCCGTGAACTGGAACCGGCCCTTGAACTACCGATTCCGAACCGAAACTGGAACCGCCGTTCAAGGGACCGGTTCCGGTTCAGCCCTGACCATGAACCGGAACTGCCGGTTCCGAACCATGGCACAGTATGCAAATCAATCCTCCATGCTGTACATCTTGGTTCATTGCTTTTGTGCTGACTGCCAGTATTTTTTAGGCAAAATGACACAAATGGTCCCTGAACTTTGGCAGAATGTGCAATCTGGTCCCTGAACTTTTAATTTGTTCAATTTAGTCCCTGAAGTTTGACAGAATGTGCAATTTGATCCCTAAACTTTTGATTTGTTCAATTCAGTCCCTAAACTTTTAGTAAATGTTCAATTTAGTCCTTGGATTATATGAAAATATTCAATATAGTCATTTTGCTAATTTAAGATCAAGGATAATATTAAATATTTTCATATAGTATAGGGACTAAATTGAACATTTACTAAAAGTTCAGGGACTGAATTGAACAATCAAAAGTTTAGGGATCAAATTGAACATTCTGCCAAAGTTCATGGACTAAATTGAACAAATTAAAAGTTTAGGGACCAGATTGCACATTCTGCCAAAGTTCAGGGACCATTTGTGTAATTATCCCTATTTTTTATTGTCGTAACTCGAGATAGAGCTATAGAAAAGAGAAAGCAAGAAAACAAAACAGGAAGATCAATCCTCCATATTGTATCGGGAGAGTCTACATTGAAAAGATAAGACCACATTTTTTTTCTTTTGGGTACTTCGTTGCCTTTTTCTTTTTATATTCTCTGATTCGAAATTATGTGAATTGGATATTCCAAAGCCATATTAAAAAAAAAAAAAAAGAACATGAAACCCGACCCTACCCTACCCGGGAAATGGGGTCATGTTCCATTTTGATTTTGTTTCGGTTCGAGTCAATAACGCATACATTGTGTTTCGGGTCGACCCGACCCGTTGACACCCCTAGGAGTTCTCACAAGACGGGGTTCAGTTAAAGTTAGACTGGGAATCGTTCTGATGTTCTGAACCCGCGTCATCTTCAAGATCAAAGGTAACCGGCATTCTGTCCTCGGCATCTTCCTGGACATCATTCGGTGAAGTAGGAGCAGTCAACATGACTCCATCTTCCGAATCGTCATTAGAGAGGACGAGAGCAGTGGAGCCCATAGGAGCAGTCAACACGACTCCATCTTCCGAATCGTCATTAGAGAGGACGAGAACAATGGAGCCATCAGCCAGCTGCGCCGTCCCCAACCTCAACGGCTTTTTTACATTGAACTTGTGCTCTGGTCGATGATGTTGGTTGAACCGGCCAGGGAGCTTGCAACGGGAATTGTAGCAATCTCCACAGAGATCAAAGCCAATCTTCTCAACGCAATCCTGACACTGGTATCTGTCTCCGATTATTGGATACATCTGTACATCAATACCAAGGACATTACTATACAAACTCAACCCAATCAACTTAATAATACGGATTACCGACTTGTCACTTTCATGAGTTAAAATAAAAGATTTGGTTGGTCACACTCAGGCCACAAGTTTGATTACACCATCCACAGCAACAGATTCAGAAGCGAGGACATGAAAGGGCCAAAGTACAATCCCCCGGATTCAAAATATTCAAATTGCTAAGGAGAAGTATAAATTTAGCATTTTACATTTGACGTCAGTTAAACGTTTATTTCACCAGTTATGAATGCTACTAAGCACATTGAACATGAAATTCTACTAAAGCTCCAAAATCTGCAATACCAAAACATAGCAAGATAATCATGGAATCAATCCAAACTTTACATATATGGGAAGAGAAATAAAAAGTCACAACAATGAAAAAAATTTTGATACCGAGACAAGATCATTTCAAAGATTAGTACGAAGTTCTAAATTGAACCACACGCGCGCCTAAATCCACAATCTTTTGCTGATAAAAGAGAGAATCGCTTGCTATCAATTCAAGTTCAAGATAGTCGAATTATTTCTTTCCATGCAGTAAACATAAAAAGAAAAGCATTTTTGCATTTTGATCGAGAGAGAGAGAGAGAGATGACAAGCTTACCCCACAGTAATCGCAGCCAATTCCCATATGGGCCGCAGTATCAGTTGACCATGATGAATTATTTTGTCGTTTATCACCACTGCTATTACCTATTAACACAACACCACAACCATTGTGGCATCTCAAATATTATAAATGGAAAAGAATGATGATTGAAGCTATGATGGTCTGGAAATAACCCCTTCAACTCTGAACTATACAAAAAGCAGAGCTGCAGAACATACGAGATTTTGGGCTATTATTCCTTGAGATACTCAGTCTAGGCCGTGCAGATAATCTCCTCAAAGCATATTCTTCAGGAAACTGTTGCTCCAAAAAGTGATCCAGCTCCAAACAAACTTCTAATAATCCCCTTGGATGTCGGCTTTGACAAACTTGACATTTGATCTTTTCATCAGCTGGATTCACGATGCAAGATTCACAATATACTGGCAATGCAAACCACATAAAAGAGGAATTAGGATAAAAACCATTTTTAATTATAAATTTGAAAAAGAATTTCAAAACCTAGAAGACGAACTAAATGTAACAAATACCATGGCCGCAATTAAGAGCAACGGGACGAAAAAGCAATTGCTTGCATTCTGCGCAGAGCACATCCGATACTGTAATCTGCTTGCAGCTTTTGTCTGAGCCAATTGCATGCCCATTCTCCTCTTCAACAGGTATATCATGTTTTTGTTTCAAGTCTTGTTTGAGACTGCTTGGACCATTGCCATCAATACTTGCAACAGGCTCTGATTGCATCTTACTTGCATGGGGTTCACCATTTCTAGAAGACCCAGTGTCTATAAATGAATCAGGGCCCAAACATGTCACGTGTGGTTGTGAAGAGCCGGATAACTTTTGTTCTTCCTCATCATATGATCTCCATGCAAGAGCATCAAACTGCGGAGAGAAAGTTTCCATTCTCTTTTCTTCCTCTGAAGCAGACAAAGGTCTCAGAAAAGTTAATTTGTGCAATATTTTAACAAAGATAAGCAGGTAGAAAAATCAGTGTAAAATTATAATAACCAGTGGAGCTAATGATATCTTGTCCATGATTAAATGGGACAAAAAAAAAAAGGACAAGAAAATGTGACCAAGGCTAAGAAGAAGCTTAGCAACCATCCTCAAAGGCACATTCTCATCCACCTCACCAGGTTGTTTAATTGCTTCAATATAGAAAAGGTGCAGAACTCATACTCCAATGACAGAATAGGACAATCATTTAGAACTGGATATTAAACCCTTAAAGGATAGTACTTTAAGCATACACTCTAACACCCGCGGTATTGCCACTGATACTTCTGAAAATTAATGCCCCGTTTAGTACATGAACAAAATAGATATTGGATGAGAAAACTAAGGAGATTATCTAAGTCAGAAGCGTTTAGTGCAAATATTATATAAGAACAAATTTGCAATATGAATTGGAAAGGATACAACCAATGGTGGAGCACCACCACTTGGTTTCTAAGTACATAATCAGCTAGCTAAGCTTTGCTTCCCTCAGCAATAAGATGTGGAGAAGAAGTGAAGTTAACAGCAAGTCTGGGCTTCTAAATCCTCTTTCATGGAATCAATCAATAAATCCCTCCTTGACATAACTAGATCATAAAAGTTAATAAATCAGGCCAAGTCCTTTTCATGGGCAATGTTGTTCTCCAGGCATTTTACGTATCTAAGAGCAATCAAGCGGACATAGAGAACTCACCTAATGTTTGTTTTTCCCTTCTCTTATAGGAATCAGGATACATCTTAAGCAACAAAAAGTGAAGTAACAGACAGATGCTGGGAAAGTGAAGGTACGGTTGCCGACAAATTGGGCAACGGGATTCGCGAAAACCATTCATTGATTGATGCACACACCAGAAACAGGAGATATGGCCACAAGCTGCATCAAAGGAAACCAGTAATTTCTTAATAAGCAGATAGAGAAACTTCCGTGTGTATGTGGAAAAGAGAAGCTCCTTACATAATACAACTGGCTTGTAAAGAAGGTCCCTGCAGCAAGATGAGAAAAGATAGGTGAAACTGGTTCTCCCAAATATAGGAACGTATAGCTGCTCAAATAAGGACACAACTGACATGTAAAAAAAGATAAGGAAAATGACCAGACCCAAAAGCCAATGTGACAAATGCAGGCTCAGGCATTGCATGGCACAATTTCTTAAAGGATGATCCTCGTTGTTGCGACTGGAGTTTTCATCTTATGATGTTTACATTAGTAGTGTGAATACCAGACCAAAGGATGATCCTCATTGTTGCAACTGGAGTTTTGTTCTTATGTTGTTTACATGAGTAGTATGAAACTAGACCTTCATATTGAGTGACAAGTAAATTTTTTAACCAAAACCTCATCACTTGCATTTGAAAAGATGGGACAAGACATAGAAGCTAATCATATAAACCGAGGAAGCAGCAGCAAACTTTATTCGCAAAACATGACCACGAAATGAGAACATAAAAAAGAATCCAAGGGAGGAAAGGAGTCCACTGCCAATTTGAAGAGACTGCCATAGTCGAAATCTCAACTTCTGTTAAAACAAGATAGAACAAAGTACACCAAGAATAAAAGCCATGCCAGCCACTACAGAATTTGGATCATAAGCAAACTGATTATCGCCCAAGACAATACCAATTAAGAGTAGCCCACACTGTAAAACATCATCTTCGCGAAAACCACAAGACAACCGCATCGCACACATACACGCGCAATTAGCCGAATTAGCAAGAAACCACGGACTGCCGCAAGATATAGACACGAGATTAAAACGAAATTCTTCCAATCCTCCAAATGGACGGAGACATATGTCTTTGCCACGTATCAATCGGCGGAAAAGAAAGAGAACAAAGAGAGAACGCTCACAGGCAAATGCAGCAAGTGAAAGATTCGAAGATTTGCTCGGGTTCGGCGTCTTCTATCTGCACCGATCGATCCTCCATTTCGAGCCGACTCCTCCAAGAGCGAAGCTGGACAGCGATGGAAGAGACGAAGCGAAAAGATGGAGAAATCGGAGAGGCGGTGGAGATGACGAACCTCGAGGGATTTGAAAGATTTCCGATCCTTCTTCCGGTGACAGGGAAGCTCAGGCGAGAGCGAGAGAGAGAATCAGACCAGACCCTTCAATTCAGGGCCAAGTTCGAATAATTGATTAGAATCTAAAAGTTTCTAGAAACCACCTCTGCAAAAAATCTAATTGGGAGATACTTTTGAGGTCCAATTTTGTCATTTTGGTAGAGTCGGTCGATAGTGAATTTCTAATATTTTTTGCACTTCTTTTCCCAACTAAATTAATTTGTTGTGCATATACACTCTTATCAGGGTTAACGGTTAAGTACAGCTCAAGTATCATAAGTTGCGTACGACGCTCATTTTAGTGTCAGAATTTTCAAATCGATCACTTTAGTGCTAAGTTTTTGTAACTTCCATCACTTAAGTGTCGACTTCTTTTAAAAACAATCACTTCAGTGCCAAGTCCGATAAACCCCGTCAGCTTAAATAATAATAAAAGACACACGTGTCGGATTTTCGGCGAGCCACGTTAGCTTCAATCGGAGTTGCCACTAAAGTGATCGTTTTTAAAAGAAGTTTGCACTTAAATGATCGAAGTTACAAAAACTTAGCACTAAAGTGATCGATTTGAAAGTTTTAACACTAAAGTGAGCGCTGTACACAACTTAAGGCGCTTGGGGTGTACTTAAATCCTCTTATCACTTTAATCTAAATTTTCTATCGCTTGTTGCGCTAAAAATCATTTTAGTTAAGATGAACTTAGAGTTGGTCGGCTTTAGGTTGGGTTGGTTCCAAATTTAGAACCAGGGGCCTACCTTGTTAGAGCAGATTTTCAATTTTTGAAAGCCGAAACTTACTCTATTTGCCTTGGAACCTACCTATTTTTTTTTTCTTTTTTCAGTTCGGTTCGAGAGTCCATCGGAGAATCTGTTTATCTTCTTTTCTTCCCTTTTTCGGTTTCATTCTAGACAACAAAATAATATGAGCAATAAGACAGCTTAACATAAAAGATGAACGAGTGCGAGCGAACAAAGGCGAGTCAAGAATGAGCGAGGGTTGTAAGCCTTGAACAAGATATATATATATATATATATATATATATATATATATATAAAGAGAGAACAGGGAAAAAAAGTAAGATTTTTAGGTTTTATGAAACCGGTTCCAAATTCGGCGTGGTCGATTTTGTTCTCGACCAGTTCTTTACTCAAAATCAGGAGCTGGTCCAATTCTCATCGGTTCCAAAAAGTTGGAATTGAGAACTTGGAATAGGATCGATCGCTCAGCCTCGCAGCCCTTGCTCGTATTCACTCACTTGCCCTTCTTTAGCTTTTACTTTGAACCGTTTTATTGTTTATGTTATTTTGCTCTAAAAAAATGAAACCAAAAAAGGAAAAAAAGAAAAAAAAAACTTGTTCCCGAATAGACCCTGGAATCAAATCGGAAAAACAAGGTAGGCTCCAGGGGAAATGGTAAGCTTGGCGTTTCAAAAATTTGGACCCGGTTTTAACAAGGTAGGTTCGAGATTTTAGGCTTGAAACGTATACATCCTTAAACCCCATAGCACGAATCTTCTCATTTGTCCAAATTAAAATGTATCTATTGATAATCTTATTAGACATGTGGTACTCCGTTGTAACGAAATGATGTATAGCTACACGGTGCGATGTCATAACATAAATGATCTCCTTAAATCACAAAGTAAAAAAAGCAAGATGGATTAACCAATCATCAGTTTCAAATTTATACATCATGTATAATTAAACTAGCGGAATTGAAAGGAAAATATACAATTTAATAGTCACAAGTGAAAATCAATGCTACCGACAATGATAGCATGATAATTAGGGATACAACATTTTCACAACGCATGCCAGAAACAAACTCTGTATTTTCACCACACATTTGATTAATTGTACGTGCATACCATTTAAAGAAAAAAAAGAAAATATCGCAACCATGAACGAAATTGGAGTTTTTTTTTGTTGTTGTTGTCGGAACGACCATGAACGGAATCGGTTCACTCTATTAGAAAATGAGAAAATCTGTCTAAAGAATCATTAACTTATTGTGCGGCGGCTAATTTAGTCCTAAACTTTTTAATTATGTCAATTTAATCATAAACATTTTGAAAATTCGTCAATTTTGTCCTAAACTTTTTGACGATTTGTCAATATAGTTATTTAGGTCAATTATTCAAATATCAATTAGCAAAAATTTAAAAGGTTTAGGATGTTGATATAATTGAAAAGTTTACGATTAAATTAGTAAATCTTCAAAATATATATGATTAAATTGATATAATTGAAAGATTTAGATCGAATTGATTGTCATACAATAGATTTATGAAAACAATTGCCTGACAACATCTCTTCGAGTTGTTGTCCAACATATCCAAAAATCATTCGGAATTACGACTTTGCGAGCATGGGTAAAACATCTTTCTCGGCTCGATGTCCCAAGTGCATTGCTAACCACGAATGATGAAAAGCGGTGTCGTTTTGCTTTCGGGCTTGGGCTACGCCTAGTTCTGTCTATCTATTTTGGGCCCAATCTAGCTGAGCACGGCCCATAACTTAGCCACTTCTGCACCTTCACCTTCTCATATGACTCAGATCTTGTGGCTCGTATTGTCCTCTAATCGGGCAATCTTCTCGTAAATTACGTGAGAATGCCCGGCCCACCCTACTGTGGCCGGGTCCTAACCCGAGCATTCTATTTTATTTTTATTTTTTTGTCGAAACCCGGACATTCTTTTAAATGTATATTTTTTTTTCTTATGTGAGCGAACTCGGGTAGTACACCATGCCCGACCATTGAGCCTGACTAGATCCTAACCGCAACCGCCCAACGATCCAACTGGCTGTGTTGATGAGTTATCATTGCTTCTTCGTTGAGCAAATGATACAAATGATCCATAACTTTAATTTAATGCGCGATGTGATCCTTAGATTTTTAATTTTATTCAACGTGGTTGAAGTTGAACTATCATTAAATGTCGGATCTATTCCATATACCATATGACCAAAAAAAAAAAAAATTAAGTGCCACTCTTCCGTTAACTCAAATTTACAGAAAGTGCTGGTGCGACTTTTAATTTGTTAAGTTAGATCGGTGGATAAAAAAAAAAGTTACGCGTGCATTATCCACGTAAAAATATTGATACCAAATCTGGAAATAATAACCAACGATGGAGATGTGGGCGCCATTTTTACTAATCCAACTTGGCATGTGATCACCCATCGTCATTGAATGACGTATGATTAATAACTTGAGCAAGCTGAAGGAAGGCATTAAATACTTTCAAATAGTTCGCAGATTGCATCGAATAAATTAAAAATTTACAGAATACATTAATATATATTAATAGGTTAAGATCATATCGAATAAATTAAAAGCTTATGGATTATATTGAACATTGAGGCAAAATTAATGGACATTTCTCTCGATTTCCCCCCTCTTTTTTCCTTTTTTTTTTTTCAGGTAGTCAAAGGAAAAAAGAAGAAGAAAGTCGAAACGATTTCGTGGAGGAAAGCTCCAGAGGGTCCTCGTGCGCTCGGACAGCCAAATGACTGGAATGCAGTAGAAACTTCGCGGAGGGAGAGAGTCAACGAAAGAGGAAGGTAACCGACAGCGTATTTCACAAATAAGTGTTTATCATTTAGAGCTTCATTTGTTCCGTAAATAAAAGATGATGTGGGCAATATATTCTTAAAAAATAATCACTTGTATCGTTCAAAATAAATCAGCCAATAGAAAATATTTTCATTATCAATAACAATTTAAAATAATTTATACATAATTTTTTTTGTATTATTATTTTTTTTCCATTTTTAAAAATTAGAAAAAATAGAGAAAAAAAATTAAAATGAGAAATGACGAAAATGTCCTTTAGGTCAGGTTTTTTTTTTTGAAATTTTATGATCATTTTAAGCCCTTATTTAAAATATATTATTTTACTTTACACCTTTATTTGAAATAAGACTCGCTGGAGATCCTTATTTAAAAAAAATAAAACGACTTCGTACCTTTTTTTTTTTTTTTACCCTGTTTTGTTGCCGCGACCTGTGTTAATAAAATTTCAGGAGAAGTCGCGATGGGCGGGCGAGGAAAGTAGAAGAGACTAATGGCAGGTTCTAGAAGAGTCCAACCCCCAACCGCCCCCGAACATAAAATTGGCCGGGGGAATCCTCCACGCCTCGCGTCGGTTTCCTCCTATTTGTGGCCATCAACTTCTCGCTTCTCGTGTCCTCCTCCTCCGCCCTCTCTCTCTTTCCACCGCTTGCCTTGGCTCCGCTTCGCTTCCTCTGTTTCTCTCAGGTATTCTCTCTCTCTCTCTCTCTCTCTCTCTCTCTCTCTCTCTCTCTCTCTCTTTGTGGATCGTGTCTGTGAGGCAGTCCTGGCTATTCTACCGACCGGCTACGTCGATCGGAGGTGTCTGGGGGGGGGTCGGAAACGGACGTATTCTGTTCGAGAAAGGGGTCTCGTTCATGAATTGAAGCTTTGCCTCATCAATTTGGTCTCGGATTGACCTGTTTTGCCTCCAGCAGCTAAAAGATTCGATCTTCATTTCCCACGTGACGCTCTAGATTTTTTCCGGTGTGTCCTTGTCTTGCATTTATGTTTGTTATTATGCAAATTTGTGCGGTTGGATGCGGGGAGCGAGTACGTCGTCTGTCCCGGTTTGGCATTACCTATCTGTGTCTTGAATCTTTCGTCTGGGACGTTGGTTTGGGCGTGGTGGAGTTTAGGCCGACAATTGCTTGGCAGTACCAGTGATCTGGGTTCATTTCTGGTTCGTGTTACATAGCTGTGCGGCGAATGCGGTATGAAGAAGAGTCAATTCTGTTTGGTTGATTGCAACATCGCCTTAGGCTTGGCATACGAACTGACTGCAATGCTTTTTCTCTAGCGTACGGCAGAATGTCGTCCCAGAGAGTGATGGGTTCTGGATTCTTTATATAATTTGGTTTTGATCTATATAGATGGTTTGTTGTGGGTGGGTTCTTTTTATTCTTCTCGCATGCTTGGCGAGGCTGCATCTGGTTTTGGAAAAAGGTTGGCCTTTTAATATTTACTAAATTTTTTTTGGATTTCTTCCTTCAGTTTTCTAAACTCGTAAAACTGTGCTTGCTTTAGTGGTTTTCACCTGTCGTCCTTCAGATTATTTTTTCCCAGAATACTCTTGGTTCAATTGAAAATTTAGACACGATAATTTTCTTCATTGAATCTTGGATCCCTTGATTGGTGTAATCTGGAGGAGCTCTCTGAAAGGTGTAAACCAAAGTTGGTCATTCGGTTAATTCTACCAAAGAACTAGCTGCATTGTGATGCAGTATTTATAGACAAAAGTGGTCAATTTTTGTGTAGTTTCTTAGTGTAGTTGTGACTCAGTGAGACTTTGCTTTGTTACTTGCATGGCTGGAATGCTGGTTTTAATGACGTTGGTTGTTTGATTTGTTTAGTCCTTGTAGGTGACACTTTTGCAATTCACATTTTGGAGTTCTGAAACTGAAATGGCTGAGGTAAATGGAAAGCTTCAGTGACATACTTGGGTTTCTGGTATCTGTTGGTGCATCATGTGCGTGTAGTAACAAATTTTGAATATGGCAGGAGGGTTACAGGGTTTCTTTGAATGTTTATGACCTGAGCCAAGGTCTAGCTCGACAGCTTTCCACATCATTCTTGGGGAAGGCGATTGAGGGCATATGGTAAGTGAATTGCAGTTGGAGGAGGAAAAGACATCTGTTTGTTTAGACTTATCCTGTTCTCATGAAAATGCTGCTTCTGTGCGCACAAGCTCCAAGCAATATACCTTGGAGATTGATTAGTATTTTTTCTATTGTCAATAGAGACATTATTTAAGTTGGATCTTTGGTTGCGTCATGAGGGGTTTTCCATAGTCAGTGTCTATTTGGTCTGCAATAAGCTGCACTGGTGATTGGAGGACGAATTGATTCAAGGTGTATATATTAGTCGGAAATTATTATTTCGTCCATGGGGTTTGGGCAACTTGTGAGACAAAGCACGATTGGCCTCTTTCGCAACTGACTACTAATGTAAATTTTACAGACATTAAATCTGGCCTTTTTTCTTTACCAGAAGCAGAGGCAAAATTACATACCTTTCCCTTTACAAGAAAAGAAAAAGTAAGTATGAAGATCTCTTTATCTTACTGACATCAATGAGTCGAATTTTTTCTTCAAACGCAGGCACACTGGAGTGGTAGTGTATGGAAATGAATACTATTTTGGAGGAGGGATACAGCATGCTCTTGTTGGGACAACACCATATGGTACTCCCATTCGTGTTGTAGATTTGGGGGTCACACACGTGCCAAAAGATGTTTTCGAGATGTATTTACAGGAGATCAGTCCTCGATACACAGCTGAAACATACAGTCTGCTCACTCACAACTGCAACAACTTTAGCAATGAGGTAGCCCAATTTTTAGTGGGTTCATCCATTCCAGACTATATTCTGCAGCTTCCTAATGAGTAGAGGCGTCAATTGGGTGGGTCGGGTCGGGTTTGGGTCGGGTCGAATATGGTCCGACCCATATTGACCCATTTAACCCGTTTTGACCCATATTCATCCAATGCAAATTTAGTGACCCAAACCCGACCCAACCCATACCCGACCCATACCCGACCCGACCCGTATTACTTAAATACTTATATATTTAGCTAAATTATGAAATATTTATTTCTTATAATTTATTAAGAAAAATTATATTGCTAAAACATGCAATTGAATTTTTTCTGAAAAATTTTAATTTTTTTCTTTATAAAATAATTTTTATTATAACCGGCCACCTGCGACCTCTGCTCGCCACTGTTGACCGTTGTCCGCTTCCTGCCATCGTCATCCCCTCAAATTGCTGCCCGCCACCTCCGTCGCCAATTTAGTGTATTGCTGGGCTCTCCATTTCCATAATTCGCAGGGAGAGAGAGAGGGGGGTAGGTTTTGTAGTTTCTTGGGGAATAGAGTTGTCCAATCTATCTGCCACAGTGGCAGAAAATAGATATGTCCTCCTCTCTCTCTCTCTCTCTCTCTCTCTCTCTCTCTCTCTATTCCGATTTATTTTCTGCCACTAAGACAAAAAAGGTATTTAAAGATGTCTTGATATAGCTTGGCAACTCCGTGGTGCCATTTAGTATTTTAGTTTTATCATATAGTCTTCAATTTGACTGTACGACCGAGTTGAGTTAAGCTACGGTATTCAAAAATTTCTATTCATATACTCAATCAAGTGTATCTGGGGGGTCGTCACTGTATTTGTCCAAGTCGGCTCAACTGCACCCCACCCTAGTTCATCATGTTCGGATGAATCAATCGGGAAAAAGGAAGCGTGGGTCGATTTTTTCCACGCAACTCTATTAATGGCGTAAAACAATGTTCGTAGAGACAACTGCACACGCATTGTGGCGGTGGCCGACGGCCGGCGGCGACGGAGGGTGGCGGTTGGCAGCGGTGACCGGAGGTGGGAAACGACGACCATTGGCGGCCAAAGCAGAGTGACGGCCAAGGCAGGAGAAAAAAGAAAATATAAATGAAAAAAAAATTATATAAAAACAAATTATTAAAATATTAAAAAAATTAGATTTTAAAAAAATATTCATAAAACTTATTTATGATTGCCTTAAGATAGTTTTCTTAGCTAACCCATTTAGGGCCCATTTGAAATCCATTAATGACCCATAAAGTTTTTAAGCAACCCATTTATGACCCATTTAAGTACTTAAGCCAACCCATTTTTGACCCACCACCATCAAACATGGGTTAAATGTGGGTTCTAGACCCATTTTGCCACCTCTACTAATGAGGTCATGAGTAGCCCAATGGGTGCTTTGATATGTAAGTCAATTTTTACCGTGTTATATTTGATTTCTGTTTCTAGTGTTCCTGTCCAAGATGTTCCCTCAATTGTCTATCATTTGCCCTTTTGATAAAGCTAAGGGAATTGGTTAGAGTTAACAT
Organism: Rhodomyrtus psidioides; assembly: GCA_021437785.1. NCBI lineage: Eukaryota > Viridiplantae > Streptophyta > Magnoliopsida > Myrtales > Myrtaceae > Rhodomyrtus > Rhodomyrtus psidioides. Next base: position 354,195 of record JAILYB010000015.1, on the reverse strand, counting down.
GCTGTTGCACCACCCTAGTACTGTGCTACAACTAGACATCAAAGCCATCAGAACTCAGCAGTAGACACCTGTCCCATTCTCCCTGTGATCTTGAGTTTGGATATGGGCTCCACTATATCCACAAGTTGTATGTTAATATTGATATCCCTCAGTGTCTTGGGTGATTGCTGGCGCGTTGTGATGAAACGTAGTTCCTCCATGAAGTCGGGAGACTTGGCATGTGATGTTGATTGAGTGTGCTTGGTCTCCCTTTTTTGGGGACAACGTGGGGATTATCAATCAATCTGGTGGGCGATCACATGACAAAGATTGTCTTTATGTAGGCGTAAGGAAAAGAGCCGCTCTTTTCCTTCTTGTCTTAGAATTATGAGGAGTGTGTGTGATAGCCACAAAATAATTTTGCCCTGGAAATTTTCTAGGATGAGATACCCCTATAAATCATAGTCTGTTTGTGAGAGATTAAATTGAAGGGTGGGAGATGAAAATTTTCGAGTGAGGCAATCATCATTGAGGTCAACGTGCTCTTGTTCATATATCATTGAGGATGTTGTTGCTTATTGTTTGGTTCATCGTGGTGGTTTTGGGATTTCTAAATTGTCCCACCAAGATCTGCTGCTTGTGAATGTGTTCCATTGAATGACGTACTTGGTTTGTATTGCAGTGCCTATGATACAGAACCTAGAGACGACTTTGAAGGCGGGAGCTGTTCCTCAAGTTCCACAGTTTAGGCCTCCGTCATCGACCCTCGATATCAGCAAGTCCTTTGGCAGTACTCCTAGTGCATCGGTCAAGAAAACCAAAGCCACAGATGCGGATAAGAAACAGCAATCTGATGAGTGTGCCAAGGAGTCTAGGGATGGAAAAGTCCCAACTGCAAGTGATTCTGCCACAGCAAAAGACGACCCTGTACCAGGAGATCCTCTCGGGGATGCGCGGAGCAAGGTGCAGGAGGAGATTACTGCAGAATTTGTTGCGATCATGGCAAGTGGAACGTTGCGCGCGAGTGAAGCTGCGGCACTTGCTACCAAGAGGGTGATGCAAAGACACGGGCACATGAATGTCGCGATGTCTAGTTAAAAGAAATTGAAACGCAAGGCACATCATTATTATTTGGAAAAGGCGTGTCTAGTTCATCAGCTGATGCATTTTGACGCAGAACTATGATGAAACTGAATTGGTCGGTTCCATCTTGATGTAAACTGATTTCATTGTTTGAATCATTAAGAGAGACCTTTTCTTCATCAGCGCGCGGTGCAAAACACGCTTTCGGTTTTGAATGGCTGATGAGTGGGTGAAAAGCAGGTCGAAAAGCATGAATGAATTTTGCATTTGCACTTTGGTTGTATTAGAAAAATTTTGGACATGAAGTGATAGTATTTAAAAAAAAGGGTTAATACTGTGACTGGTATATTTGTGATAAATTCATTTCAAATTATTTTTTTGAACATAAAAAGCCTCAGATTGGTACGCTTGTGATAATTTACCTCAAATTAGTATATCTGTGACAAATTTACTCTATATTGATTTTCGTTAAATTTAATCGTCAAATTGCTGAGTTAGATAACACGCAGCAGTTCATGGTGTATCAATTCAAGGTTTTTACTCTTTGTTTATCACAGATGTATCAATTTAAAATTTTTTGTGGTATTAATCTAATTTAATGAGGGGTAAATTTATCACATGTGTACAAGTTTGAGGTTTTTCGTGATAAAAAAATTAATCTAGGGTAAATTTATCACAAATGTATTGATTTAGGGTTTTTGATGGTAAAAAAATAGTTTGAGGTAAAATTGTCACAAATGTATCAATTTGGGATTTTTCGTGGTCAAAAAATAATTTGGGATAAATTTGTCACATGTATATTAGTTTGGGGTTTTCGGTGGTATTAAAAAAAAACAAGTTTGATAAGGGTGTTTTTTTCCATTTAATTTTTGTCATTTTTTTTGTTCCATATTGTTGCCAGGGTCGCCTTGCCAGGTCCTTGTCAGCTATCAAAAAGAAAAAAGAAAAAAAAAAGAAAGAAAAAAAAGTTCATAAAATATAAATAATAAAAATATCCTGAAGCAGTTTTTTAAAAAAGAAAAAGGAAGAAAGAAAGAAAAAAATTCATAAAATATAAAGAATAAAAATATCCTGAAGCAATTTTTTTTTTGGAAACAACGAGAACATTTCGATGTTCTCTTCAAGCATTAAATTCAAGGGTTAATTAATACAACCAAAAATCCCAAACTGGTATATCTGTGACAAATTTACTTTAAACTGGTACAATTGTGATAAATTTACCCTCCGTTAGTGTCACGCCCCGACTCTCGAGCCCGCGACATCCCTTGCTAAATCGCCACTAGGTCACGAAAGATAGAGTCCCAGGCGACTATCGACCTTTAAATAAATTACGCATGCGGAACGTGCCTAACTTCCAATTCAACAAGATCAGCATGGGATATAGAAGCAGGAACGACCAGGCAAACAAAACACAAGCACTATACAGCTGAGAATAGATGATCCATGACCTTACAGAGCTACCAGCTAATATATACAACCCCATGCTTCGGGGCGGCCCTCTAAGACTCACAAAAAGATACAGGAGTCGGGTAAGGTCAACTCTCATCTACTCCAAAAGGGTACTTCCACAAAAGATCCTCCAACTGTTCGAAAAGATTACGGTTAAGGATAGTGACCGCGATGGTCCAATGGAGGAGCCGGGTTGTTGGGGTCGTCAAAAGAACTATTACTCGACTGTACAGAAGGGGCTACAGACTGCTCGGGCTCGTCCTCAGGCTGCGTGCCGGGTTTGGGATCCACTACCTCCCCGTCAGGCGTATCGATGTCCATCGGATCCCAGGCTGGGGCATTAGCGACCCCCTGAACAGGCGGTCCCTCAAACCCACGAATCGGGCCGTAGAGATCAATCTTGTCATGAAGGTACCAGGCCTTGAAGAGATGAGCCACCAGAAGTGGCATCCCCTCATCGACCCATACAGTCGTGACGTGACGCTCCCAGACCTGATTCGTACCTGGCACCGGATGAGACGTGACATCGTGAGATGAGTGGGTAGGGGTACCGAATCGCACGGGCCTTTCCATTACTTCGGACCTGAAGTGTTAATCCACGACGGGATGAAAAATAAATCTTAGTGAATCAAGCCTAAGCTCAGTTAGGACATTGATTCGCCCAGAATATACTAAGCATCACAACCATCATACAGTTCAGTCACATAACTCAAGAAGATATAGTCACAGTATAATAAACACCCAATCAAGGCACCACACAAGTTCATTTATTCAAGATGACCCACGCCACTGGCGTAATCCAATTCCACAACGCGATCCAGCACTTCAGTGCGATCTAGCGTCCTTCCGGTAGAACCGGACTACGTCTCTTTTCCCTCCCAACGACGGCTACTACAAGCGGTGTCTCCAGTGCACCCAGCATGGCACCAGCAAGCAGGCATCCCTAAACGGGGTGTCGGTTCATCACAAGCAGCGACCGGCATCCGATAATTCCTTAAGACCGTACGTCTGGCACGGGGCATGAATTATCGTGCTTCTGGCAAGTTGTTTACAATAAGTACGGTAAGTGCACGAACAATACCAAACGAACTTGCCAGGTGATCGTCATCTTTCCCTCATGTGACCACACAATTCACCCTTGGCAATCAATCCATTAATTATCTTTGATTAATGCCAAATACTCTTACAGGCATGCTAACAGACTCGCCCCACGGCCATTCAAGACACTCAGTCAAGCATGTCAGCGAGGCGATCAAATCCATGAGGTCAATGACTAAGTCACGAGCAACCAATTCAATCAGGCAATATCAAGCTCAATTCGTGCCATGACAATTATTAACCAGATTGATTTAACACACCAATCGTTCGCTCATAATCGAATCACAATCAATGAATTATCACTCAGTCAATCAATCTCAAATTTTATCACAATTAGCCACAGATAATAAAATCACCCCAAATAATCTAATCGATCGGCCATTTAACCTAGCCCAATTTCTAACTAAACCGGTCCCGATCGTGTACCCAAATTTCACAATCAACTAATCCTAGGCGCAATTAGCGCCATAACCAAGGGTTAGGGTCAACTCACTGAGTGAGTGAGCTCGAGCGGTCCCGACGGTCGATGGCGACGGCGGCGGCGGCGGTTCACGGCAACTAACAAGGGCAACCGCGCGGCAACTCGAACCAAAACTTCGGGAACACCTCAGGAAGGTCTCATGAGGTCGCCGGGACAAGTGGCCGGCGACGGAGCTCCGGCGAGCGGCGGCCCAAAACAGAACCTGTTCAGTGCAAAACATGGGAGAACAGGGCGGTTTTAGGGCGGCTCTCGATCCCACGGGCTGTGACAAGGCCGGCCAAGGGTGTAAGACTCACCTAGGGGTCAGGGGACGCCAGTTAGGACCGGTGGAAGGCGGCGGAAGGTAGCCGACGGAGGCGGAACAGCCACGAACAGAACCGGCGAAAAACAGGGCACGCGCGACAGTAAACAGGGGAGGTGGTCGGCGGCTGTTCACGAGCTCCACGGCCAACGACGATCTTCCATGAGCTGGGGGAAACAAGAGGAAGGTCAGAGGAGTCGATTGGAGGTGGTGGCGAGCGGCGGGGCCGTCGGAAACGGCCGGGGTCGAAGAAAAACCAAACCGGGCTCAAAACAGAGCACCGGCGGTTTCAAGGCTTACCGCGGCAGCTCCGGCGAATGACGGGCGGCGGGATCGGTTCGGGGCGATCGAGGGGAGCCAGGTGGTTGGTCGTGAGGTAGTGGTCGGGTCCGGTGGCTCCACAAATGGCCGGGGAAGGAGGAAACACAGCTCGGGTTGCAGGGGCCGAAACAGGGCACGGCTGCTCCGAGCTTCCCCGTGGCTGTCCGGCGGCGAACGGCGGCTGGGCTCGGCTCAGGGCGACGGCAGGAGGTGGCTGGATGAGGTGGTGGTCGGCTGGGCTGAGGAGGTCGCACGAAGAAGCAAGAGGAAGAAGAGAAATGGTTCGGTCGTGGGTGTTGTCGTGAAACCGCAAGGAAAGGAAGAAGAAAAGAGGAAGAAGGAGAAGCGGGAGGAGAGAGAGAGAGAAGACGTGAGCTGATGGTTGCATGGGGAAGAGAATTGGTGGGGTTCCAATGAAGACTTTGGGGCAACTTATCCATTAGCTTAATTAGTTTTGTCTTAAGTGTATAAGGGTAGGGGCAAAATGGTCAATGGCCATGCCGGGATTGAAATGAAAATTTGGCGTACTGGACGAACAGAAAATTTTGAAATTTCACTGGCTAGGCTTGATTGGGATTAGGCTCGGGCGCGAAAATCGAAAACCTAATTTGTAAAGGATAAGAAATCGAACCTAATTTAAAATGATCGAAACTTCGAAATTCGTCCAAATTATCGTCACTTCGGTCCTAACGGTCCAAAATATTTATCGACTATAATTCCATATAATATCCTTATATTGAATTCCGAATCTTACAGAAGTTGAAATTTTCAGGACGTCACAACTCTCCCCCACTTAGGAAATTTCATCCTGGAAATTACAGCACAGTCCCAACTATTCAAAAAGATAAGGGTAACTACTCTTCATAACCTCCTCGCTTTCCCAGGTAGCTCCTTCGGTACCATGGTGTTGCCACATCACCTTGACCAAAGGGATCGTCTTGGTCCGGAGTACTTGTTCTTTCCTATCTACAATCCTAACTGGTCGCTCCACGTACGAGGCTCGCTCATCTAGGTCAATCTCTTCGTAACTCAGCACATGAGCGGGATCCGGTTCATACTTCCTCAGCATCGACATGTGGAAGACATTATGCACTTGGGCAAGTCTCGGCGGCAACGCAAGACGATAAGCCAAATTTCCAATCCGCTCTAGGATTTCAAACGGTCCCACGTACCTTGGGCTCAATTTTCCTTTCTTGCCAAAACGAGATGTCCCTCTCATAGGCGACACCTTTAGAAAGACATGGTCGCCTACCTGAAACTCCAGAGGTCTACGCCTCTTATCTGCGTAATTTTTCTGGCGACTCTGCGCTGTTTCAGTCGGTCTCTAATCACCTTAATTGCTTCCATTGACTGTTCCACTAATTCAGGACCGGTGATCTTTCTTTCACCCACTTTCTCCCAACAGACTGGTGTTCTACAAGCTCTGCCATACAATGCCTTGAAAGGTGCCATCTTTATACTCTGCTGGTAACTGTTGTTGTAAGCAAACTCAACCAAATGCAACTGTTCTTCCCAACTGCCCTTAAAATCCAAAACACACGCCCTTAACATGTCCTCTAAGGTCTGAATTGTCCTTTCAGACTGTCTATCTGTCTGCGGGTGAGGTCGTACTAAACTGCAGCTTCGTCCCCAAGGCAGTTTGCAGACTTTTCCAAAACGTGGCAGTGAACTTAGGGTCTCGATCAGAAGTGATCGTCACTGGCACTCCATGTAATCTCACGATGTGTCTCACATACAGTTCTGCATATCTGTCTAAAGCGAAATCCTTTCTTACTGCAATGAAGTGCGCTGACTTCGTCAATCTGTTCACCACTACCCATATTGAATCATGCCCTCTCTGACTCCTTGGTAATCCCATGACAAAGTTCATCGTGATATGCTCCCATTTCCATTCCGGAATCTCCAAGGGCTGCAGCAATCCTCCAAGCTTACAGTGCTACGCCTTAACCTGCTGACAGGTCAAACACTTAGCTACATGTTTGGCTATGTCCGCTTTCATCCCATTCCACCAATAATGCTGTTTCAGGTTCTGATACATCTTTGTACTCCCAGGATGAATACTATAATTACTACGATATGCTTCTGACAAGATCTCTTCCCTTAAACTCTCATCGGCAGGCACGACCAAACGTCCACTGAACTTCAGTATTTCATCCTCAGCTACTCAGAAATCGACCCTTCGCTTAGCTGAATCCTCCCGAATGATCTTTTGAATGACAGGATCTGAAGACTGCAGGGTCTTAATCTTAACCTGGACTTCCGGCTCGATTCTCAAAGTTGCCACAAGACTTGACAGGTGACTTATCTCCAACTTGAAATCTGAGTCTCTTACTTGCTCCAGCAAACGCCACTCATGAACACGTAATTGAGCAATCATTGATTTTCTACTCAGGGCATCTGCAACCTTATTCGCCTTATCCGGGTGATACAGAATCTCACAGTCATAATCTTTAAGCAATTCCATCCATCGGCGCTGCCTCATGTTCAACTCCTTCTGAGAGAAAAAATACTTCAAACTCTGGTGGTCAGTATACACCTGAAAACTTTCACCAATCAGATAGTGTCTCTAGATCTTCAAAGCAAACACGACCGCGGCCAACTCCAGGTCATGAGTGGGATAGTTCAACTCATGAGGTCTCAATTGGCGAGATGCATATGCTACTACTCTACCATGTTGCATCAGGACACAACCCAATCCTCTAAGCGAAGCATCGCTGTAAATCTCATAACCACCAGGACCAGACGGAATTGTCAGAATAGGAGCCGTAGTTAGCCTATGCTTAAGCTCTTGAAAACTACGCTCGCACTTGTCTGTCCATTCGAACTTCATGTCTTTCTTCAGCAACTTAGTCAAGGGCGAGGCTATAGCTGAAAATCTCTCCACAAATCGTCTGTAATAGCCTGCTAAACCCAAGAAGCTTCTAATCTCTGTAGCGGTCGTCGGTCTTGGCCAATCCATAACTGCCTCGATCTTAGCTGGATCCACAGCAATACCTTCACCAGAAACCACATGGCCTAGAAATGCCACACGAGCTAGCCAAAACTCGCACTTGCTGAACTTAGCATACAACTGATGCACTCTCAGAGTTTCCAGAACTACCCTCAAGTGTTGTTCATGATCTTCAACACTCTTTGAGTACACCAGAATGTCGTCTATAAACACAATTACAAAATGATCCAAGAACTCGTTAAACACCCTGTTCATTAAATCCATAAAAGTGGCAGGAGCATTCGTCAAACCAAACGGCATCACAGTAAACTCATAATGTCCATAGCGTGTTCTAAATGCCGATTTCGGTATATCCTCTTTTCGGATTCTCAACTGATGGTATCCCGTCCGTAGATCGATCTTAGAAAATATCGACGCTCCTTGCAACTGGTCAAACAAGTCATCAATCCTCGGTAGTGGGTACTTATTCTTGATCGTTACTTGATTCAACTGTCTATAGTCGATACACAATCTCAAAGATCCATCCTTTTTCTTGACGAATAAAACAGGTGCTCCCCAAGGCGATGCACTAGGGCGAATGAACCCTTTATCCAACAACTCCTGCATCTGTACCTTGAGTTCCTTCAACTCCGACAATGCCATTCTATATGGCGCCTTAGAGATCGGCTCCGTCCCATGAGCTAACTCTATAACAAACTCAATTTCTCTTTCTGGCGGCAAGCCAGGTAAATCCTGAGGGAAAACATCTGGGAATTCACACACGATATCAATATTCTCCAACTTCAATTCCTCAGTAGTCGTATCAACCACAGAAGCCAAATAACCTTGGCAACCACTCTCCAACAGTTGAGTCGCCTCAAGCGACGATATCATAACAGTCGAGGTTCCTCCTCGATTTCCACTAAATTCAAAGCTAGTACCTACCATCGGATTAAACCGAACCACCTTATTAAAGCAGTCCATCGTGGCCCTTTGCTTCGTCAGCCAATCCATCCCCACAATTAAGTCAAAGTCATACATTTCCAGAACAACCAGGTCTATCCTACTTTCATGACCATCCACAACCAGCCTACAATCAGGACAGCTTACTGTAGCCACTACACTATCCTTTAAAGGCGTAGAAACTTTAAACACAACATCTAAAGGTACCAAGTTCAACTCAGATAACTTAACAAATTGATCGGCAACAAATGAATGCGTGGCACCCGGATCAAACAGAGCATAAGCTACTTGGTTATGCAAGAGGACTGTACCTGTAACGGTCGGCGAATCCTTCGCCGCTTCCCGAGTGACAGCAAACACCCTTCCTTGTGCTGGTGGACGGTTCTGTAAGTTCGGTGGCGCTGCTCCTCTCGGTGGTTCTCCCTACTGTGGCGGCGCCTGTCTGCCTTTCCTCTGCGGGCAGTCCTTCACTTGATGACCCAGCTGGCCACAACCAAAAAAGGCACCACTTCCAAACGGGCAAGGACCAGGTTCATGCCTCTGGCGGCACAGATTGCACCACTCGTGCTGACGAAACACTGGCTTGCTGATCGCCCCTCGGCGATTGGGTGGAATGTGGCTCCTGTTGCTAAACATGGGTTTCTTCCCTTTCCTCCGATCAAAACTATTCGATGGCGTAAACCGCGATCCAGATGCGGTAGACTTCTCTGCCAGATGTTGTTCCACCATCTGAGCTCTCTCATAGATATCGTTGTAATCCTTCAGATAGAGAGGTACCAACCAACTCTGAATCTCAAGCTTCAATCCATCCATAAACCTTCTCGCCTTATCCTCGGGATCAGTCACCATCCTCGGTGCATACTTAGAAAGTTCGGCGAACTTAGCTTCGTACTGGTCTATAGTCAGCTGGTTCTGGCGTAGGCGTTGGAACTCATCCATCTTCTGTTTTCTCGCAGTATGTGAAAAGTACTTGTCATTAAAAGCTTGCACGAAGGCACCCCACGTTTGGGCTGTACCCTCTGGAAAAACTTTGTCCTTTGAGGCTCACCACCAAAAACTTGCATTCTCTTGCAACTGATAGACAGCTAAAATGATTCTTTCCTCCTCGGTACACCTTAGAAGAACAAACGCCTTTTCCAACTCCTCGATCCACAAGGTTGCGGCTTCGGGATCTCCGCTTCCAGTAAACTTAGGCGGCTGCATCTTAAGGAACTGCTCTATTAACCACTGGGCCTGACGCCCTTCATTCACTTCTCTAGCAGGAGGGTTCACAGGTTGAGTTCCAGCAGCAGCAACGGCAGCAGCATTCATATCCCTCACCTGCTGACCCATGAGATCCCCAATAGTTCCAAGTGCTAGCATAACCTGAGCCATTGTCGGCTCCTGCCCAGATGGTCCAGCAGCTGCGGGCACTCCACTATCACCCACAATCTCCTCAATCGGTCTGACAGGTCTCCTTCGCGGCGCCCGGGACGCTCTCTTACCGCGTCCGCTCATTATGCAGAAATGATACGGAGTCCTGCTTACCCCATAGCAAACGCGGTCATAAGGCAACCCTAATACATAAAGCACAAAAGCAATCACAAGCACAAAGCTCATAAATATACTAACTATCCCATTTTCCCAACGCTCCTTATCACTCCAAGCCAATGACCAGACGGATCAGGCTGACCTTGCTCTGATACCACCTTAGGCGGGGATGTCACGCCCCGACTCTCGAGCTCGCGACATCCCTTGCCAAATCGCCACTAGGTCACGAAAGATAGCGTCTCAGGCGACTATCGACCTTTAAATAAATTACGCATGCGGAACGTGCCTAACTTCCAATTCAACAAGATCAACATGGGATAGAGAAGCAGGAACGACCAGGCAAACAAAACACAAGCACTATATAGCTGAGAATAGATGATCCATGACCTTACAGAGCTACCAGCTAATATATACAACCCCATGCTTCGGGGCGGCCCTCTAAGACTCACAAAAAGATACAGGAGTCGGGTAAGGTCAACTCTCATCTACTCCAAAAGGGTACTTCCACAAAAGATCCTCCAACTGCTCGAAAAGATTACGGTTAAGGATAGTGACCGCGATGGTCCAATGGAGGAGCCGGGTTGTTGGGGTCGTCAAAAGAACTATTACTCGACTGTACAGAAGGGGCTACGGACTGCTCGGGCTCGTCCTCAGGCTGCGTGTCGGGTTCGGGATCCACTACCTCCCCGTCAGGCGTATCGATGTCCATCAGATCCCAGGCTGGGGCATTAGCGACCCCCTGAACAGGCTGACCACTTTGCCTGTCAGTGTGTTGACAGAGAAGACGCCCCCAATGTTCATGAACTCCGGGCTTATGGAAGCATTTGTGCCAGCTACACCAAACGAGCACAACCTACTTTACAAAACAAGAAGCACCACAAACCAGATCATGGTGGCGCCTGCCTGCATACTCCCAAAGTGAGCACCAAGTTGGCCCAACTATTGCAGCAATTAATCAAAGCAAGACAAAAGTCACATGAACAACAGAAAGAAGCTACTTTGGGAGGTTAGCGACGAGTCCTATTGGAATCGAGGATGAGAATGATCCTCGCTAGCATCACGTAGAGCGGCACCCTGCCATCCACACGTCCACCTTATCCCCGTGCTCCCTCACAACTATCACGTCTGGCGCCACATAGCCCACCACCCTCCCAGCTCCTGTTGGGTGGTCTTGGATCTCTCTTAATCCAAAGCTAGTTCAAAGATTGAGGATTTCCCTCAAACATATAAACCGACCATCTTAACCCAAAGCTAGTTCAAAGATTGAGACTTTCCCTCACACTTATAAACCGACCACCAGCTCCTTCCACAACCGATGTTGGACAACTCTAACAATCTTCTTGTGGGACAACCCCAACAATCTCCCTCTCACACATCGGGCAATTAGTCGGAGGGAGCGACAACCCGTATTGAGGATTTCCCTCAAACTTATAAACTGACCATCTTAACCCAAAGCTAGTTCAAATATTGAGACTTTCCCTCACACTTATAAACCGACCACCAGCTCCTTCCACAACCGATGTGGGACAACTCTAACAATCTTCTTGTGGGACAACCCCCACAATCTCCCTCTCACACATCGGGTAATTAGTCGGAGGGAGCGACAACCCGTATCTCTACCGCATGACTGTTGAATCCAGACTTGTTGGCAACCTGGGCTCTGATACCAGTGTTGGGTGGTCTTGGGCCTCTCAACCCAAAAGCTAGCTCAAAGGTTCAGGTTTTCCCTCACACTTACAAACCTACCACCAAGCCCTTCCACAATCGATGTGGGACAATCTCGACAATCTCAACAATCTCCCCCTCACACATCGAGCCATGAGTCGGAGGGAGCGACAACCCGTATCTCTCCCCTGTGATTATTGGGTTCAGATTTGTTGGTAACTTGGGCTCTGATACCAGTGTTGCGTGGTCTTGGGTCTTTCTCAACCCAAAAGCTAGTTCAAAGGTTGAGGCTTTCCCTCACACTTATAAACCGATCACCAGTCCCTTCCACAATCGATGTGGGATAACCCCAATAGCTCCGTCGCCGACTCTCCGCTGATCGCCTCTGCGGAGCCGAAGTCTGCGAGCCTTGGCTGCCTTCCAAAATTGAAGAGTATGTTGTCGGGCTTGATGTACCGATGGTGGACAGCGCCTTGGCGATGGATGTGGTAATGGGCAACGAGCCTGGTTTGATGTAGGTCTTTGGGTGACATTTCCATGAAGAAGACGTGCTAGGGGAGATGATGAACATAAGGGGAGGGGAGGAGGAAAAAAAAGAAAAAGAGGAAATAAAAAGGTAAAAATATTAAAAGACAAAAATTCCATTCGATTAGGCCATTTTTTGAAACAATTTGAGCACTTCGGGCCTTTATTTGAATGGATATTTACTATAAGCCCTTATTTAAGAAAATGAGGACACTTCGGACCTTTTTTTTTTTTGGGTGAAATTTTCCCTTTAATCTTTAACATGAGGAAGAGAACCATGTTCTTGGAGATCTCTTTACTGTAAGATCGGAAGATAACGGAACCCCTAGATGGAAAAAATACCGGTAATCACAACATTGTATATTAAAGAAGTTCTACAACGTGGAAACACCGCCGTCGCATGAGCTCGTGTTGCGCCGCAAGTTGGAGCTCCATTGGATCACTTCTGCAACTACGTGCTCCCCTTCCGTCATGCCGGTGCCGTCCTCTGCCCAATTGTTCCCATCTCCGCCCGTCAAGTTATGATTGACCGGGTGATGTCGCCGTAAGTAACCATCGCTCTCATGAACAGGTGCCGTTCGTTCCCTATTGGACCCAGCTTGGCCAGCCAGAAATCGAAGAGCTTGGCATTGAACTTGCCGTCCGGTCGGAGGGCTTCAAATTACGATAGACGACCGGCGGGTTTGCCCTGTCGTGCATATACTCCAAAGCCCTTAGCCCCACCTAGGGCCATCTTCATTCCTGTGAACCAATCTAATGGCTTTTGGTTTGGTCCCAAGAACTGAATTGGAACTTGGGAACATAGGTGCTTGTTCTGAAACTAAGGGGGTGTATGATTTCCTTCCTCTTCCCAGACTCTATTTCTGGCAAAAAATAAATTTTTTCATTTCTATTCTCTAGACAAGTTTCTCAGACAAAAAACGTGTTTGATAATGATACAATTTTTCTATTTTTGAAAAAAAAAATCGTTTAACAACGTCAAAAAATTTCTATTTCTGGACGAGCTTTTCGCCGCCATCGTCGGTAGCGGCAATTGGAGGTGGCGGCGACGATTGGAGGCGGTGGCAGCGGTGGTAGGCAGCGACGGCGGCAGCGACGGTTGGCAGCGGCGGCGGCCGCGGTGGCGACCGGCAGGGGCGGCGGCGACCGGCGGTAGACCGACGGCCGACGGTGATAAGGGAGGAGCGACGAAGAATGAGCAAATTGTTTCGATTTTTTGTTTCTGAAACAAAAAAGTAGCTTTTTTTAACTTCTCATTTCTCATCCGAAACCTATTTCTGGGCCAAAAGTTTGGCCGAGGAATAGAAAAACTACATTGCGTTGTCAAACGCATTTATATTCCAAAGCTACTCCCTGGAACAAAAAAACAAGGAAACAGAAAGAGAATCATGCACCCCCTAAATCTCTAGAAACTTGTTTCGGCACGCAAATTTCCAAGAACAATGGCCGAAACTTGTACTTTGATTTTTGTACACAAGCAGATTTCGGTTGGTAAATATCTAGAGGACATGGAAGCTTGAAAACGGTGTCTCGTGAAAGGAAAAAAAGAAGAAGGAAACTATTCGAAGACATTGCGAAGAACAGATCTCTCTAAAAGTTCTTGAAAAAATTCAAACAATCTGATATAAGTATGAAAGAAGTATGTCTTACCGGATCAGATGGTCTACCATGGAAACGCGCGTGTACTCGCCTATGATCACCATGGGTGCAATAGCCGCGAGTTCTCGTGGAGCCAAACGCCCAGCATCAACACCTACACAAGGAACTGTACATCCCCTTGCAGGCCGTTCCGGTCGAGTTGTTTCACCGCCCACGACCGGAATGTTTGTTTGACACCAGTCCCTCGATTAGTCCCCTGTTTATCCGCCGATTGATTATGGTATTCAACAATGTTTCTTTTCAGCGTTTCGGGGTTTGCATTCACCTCCTCGGTTATGTCGACCCTTCCCTTGTAAACTCTCCCGAACCCACCTTCCCCGACCAGGCATTCCTGCCTAAAGTTCTCCGTGGCCGTGGCCAGTTCTTGGAAGGTGAATGTCTGCACCGCTATGTTGTCGTTGTTGATCTGCACACTCATATTTTTTCGATGTGAGACAAGGGTCTTCTTTATTTTTGTTTTACATACAAAAATTTGACACTCGATTCCTCGAGTCGGATCAATCCGTTGCCCTCCATCCTTGATTGTGACGGCATAAAATGCAGACCACATAGAGAAAGTTTGAACTTACAAGGCTCCATAGACTTAACTCAACGCCCTCTCAATTTCAGCAGAAGATCGACCACAAGCTTCTGTCCTCGGTATTTTACCGACATCACTTACAGATCAACGTCCCCAAATCTTGTACGGACGCTTGAAATCACTTCGAAAGTTTCTAGCATTCCGAACAGGGGTCGACTGTCTTATCCGGAATTACGACACCCCTGCATAGGTAGAATTTTTTTTCTCTACTCTTCAATGCCCCACGTGCAAGTGGAGAAAATATTGGATCGGTCGGGGCGAACACGTCTCCCTCTCTCTCTCTTTTGAAATTTTGGGTGTCCGCTTTCGCTCCCTGCTCTGCTAATTCCATGCTCTCTGCTTCAATACTCGTTGGGTCTTTGCTCCAGTGCTCTTTCCATCGCTTGCTCTCCCTCTGCTGCGGTGCACGCTCGCTCTCGCTCTGTGTCTCTCTCCTTCGACACTCGCTCTCGGCTCTGGCTCTAGGTTCCGAGCTCACCCTCTCAGCTCCATCACTTACTCGGCCCTCGTTGATCCTCTAGAGCTTGATTTTACTTACCACAAGACGGCATTTTGGGTGCGCTCACTTTCTCCCACCATAAGAGTGCATTTTGGATATATTGTGAGTCAGTTTGTCGTCTAGGACGGCTCTGAGTTTGTTTATTTTAAGGGTTAATACCACAAAAATTCCAAATTAGTAGACATGTGATAAATTTACTTCAAACTATTTTTTTGACCATGAAAAACTTCAAACTGGTACATTTTTGACAAATTTATCCCAAACTAGTACATCTGTGATAATTTTATCCTCTGTTAGTTTTCGTTAAATTTTACTGTCAAATTGCTGAGTTGGATGACACGCGGTAATTGTCGGATATATAAGTTATAGTATGTTTGCAACGGATGTATCTATTTGAAATTTTTCGTAGTATTAACTCAGTTTAATGAAAATTAACAGATGATAAATTTATCATATGTGTACCAATTTGAGATTTTTATGGTAAAATAAATTAGTTTGAGGTAAATTTATCACATTTGTACCAGTTTGGGGGTTTTTGGTGGTCAAAAAATAATTTTGGGTAAATTTGTCACAGATGTACCAGTTTGGAGTTTTTCGTTGTATTAGTCCTAATTTTAATCTATTAAGTTGGTGTGTTTGTCTAGGATGGCACTGGGTTTTGAAGTTCCAGCTCTCTCCGCATCTGCTGCATTGTTTCATCTTGCGGCCAGTCTAGTCTCTAAGCATTAGCTCGATGAAATAATGAATTGATTTGTTCATGTTAATAGTTTTGGTATTTATCTTCAACTAGCTGTGTCGCTTTTTTTGTTTAAGGAAATACTGCTGAAAAGGAGAAAATTTTCATGTTCGGTGAAATTTCCATCTTGATATATATCGTGTTTCCTATTCTTCGGTTAGAGATAATAGTTTCTTCAATAGCTGCATTTTCCTACGATCAATGTGTTTCTATGTGTGCTATTTGAGTTGGTTCATTTGGATTTCTATTGATTTTTTTTTATCAACCATCCATCGTCGTTCGTCTGCAAAAACTCTAGCTACCAAAGGGGTCATCAAGTTCCTGTGAACGTCCTGGGATGTATAAAATTGAGCAGTTCCGAAGGCACAAACAATGCATGGTCGCAACATAATTCATCGAGTGGCACAAGATTCTGATGTGCTGGAATAATGTGACCGTCGATCTATGTCGATTATAAAGTCTTCATTCATTGAAATTTAACCGATACATGACAGGTTCAAACTAGACTGTCACAAACTGAGACGTTAAGATAGACAACTAAACACATGACCACAGACAAACACAACACAGATAACCACACATAAACAGCTATAATCCCATCGGCAACCTAGTTCTCTACTACATTTAGGTTGCTCTCATCCCCGGGTTCGCCGCTACCATTGCCCTCTTCCGCTCCACCGCCATCACCACCATTATCTCCATCGTGGAGTATGCGTAAAGGATCTAGCACGACATGAATGAAATTATCTCCATCGTCAAGTATTCACGGCATGAATGAAATTCACTCCAGATGGATACCTATGCATTCACGAATATGCATAAATGCATTTAACTCATCTTTAAGCCCTATTTCGATTCACATTTCATATTTTCTCTTGCCAAAAACTCACGGACTCCTCCCCAACATCCGCACATGGCACTATCAAACTTTTTGCGCTGTTTACACAGGGGGCGCTTCCCAAACACCTGGGGCTTCATCGGAACTCTATTCGATGGGAATCTCTTAATTTGCACATTTTAACTCCATGATCAATGCACACAAGTCTTTATATGGTATGCCACATGATCATACCATATGCAGTTCAATCAAATTATCACGACTCGACAATCATAGGTATATTTTCTCATGCAAAGAATTAACTCATCCCAATTTTGAAATCAGGGTAGATTTAAGCTTGATTGTTCACTATGGTTAATTCACTAATTGAATTCATAAAATTTCGAAACTTGACAGAACGGTAGTTTCCTCAATGTTGTTCAATTTTAGTTTGAAGCTTTTACGCATTTGACCCACAGTTTAAGGGGTTTTATCTAAATTTCTTTATTTACTCTTCCAAAGATAGATTTACTCACTGATCGAAGTTTTCACTTTTACCTAAGTAAGTCAACTACAAAAATCATTAAATTTTAGTATGCTGTACATAAAATCGAGATCTTTTTATATAATTCACAATAATTTGTGGGAGTGACACCGAATTTTAGATCCATAAATAGAATACAATCGGCTAAAAGAATAGTTGTAACCCCAGCTTGAAATGTTCCAAAAATTCTAAAATTAATATATGTTTTATTTTAATATGTTAACTTCAACTTGTATACTTTGTACTAAGGCTGTAGGTGCCCATGAAAAGAAATACAAAAATAATTAATATCAAGGATCAGATTAGACTCAGAATAGCATATGCAAACCCGTTTGAGAGTGTAAAATAAAAAGCCAGAACACACGTGCTCCAAAAATTTCTCATTTAACATATGTCATAGTTTTTAATTAGGAGTGACTTTCACGTTTTGACTTTAGTCGTTTGAGAATCACAAAATGTGAAAAAATAGAAAGTCAGAATAATATTATATTAGGCACATATTAGAACCGTGAACAAGTAACGCCTTTTGATAGAGCAGATGGACTCCAAAAAAATTCTAAAATAATATATGCTATAGCTTAGGATGTTAGCTTTATTTTTTATGTTTTGATTTTGGACGTTTGGATTACAGAAGAGGTGATATCAAAATATTAAAAATAAATGGTCATAATAGTCTGAAATCAGGGTATCTTTCAAAATTCACTTACATAGCCATTTTTCTTCCACATTAGCACAAAATATGCCATATACAGAACCATTAGCATAGCATACTTTAAATAAATTATGATCTAATAATATTTAATCACAAGAATGTAATAAAAAGATATTAAATTTATCTCAAAATGCAAAACAAACCCCAACTCTAGGTGATATCACTCTTAATCTCCTTTGTAATTCCTTAAGAGCAAATTGAGAGTGTGTAAATTTTTGAAAATTAGAATAAGAGGGGGAGGGTGTTCAGCCATGGGGTGAAAAAGAGAAAGGAAGAGCTTGAGTGTAGTTTATCATTTATCATAGAATCCTATTGATCCTCATGGGTGGTGGAAATGACGTTACCTTGGGGTGAAATCATGAATTTCACTTAATTAAATTTGGCACAATTTCCCATAGGTGGCCAGCTATATTTAGCTGGTGAAATGTCCATTTTGCTCCCATAATCCTAGACTCCTAGTTGTGTACATTATGCACATTAAATTTTAGTTTATACTATAATTTTCTCTATAATTACTGAGCATTTTCGATTAGTATAATGTTATTAACTTCATTATCATATAATTAGTCACAAGACATGCTCTAACTATTAGAATACCTGATCGATTTTAATATCATATATTATACTCTTGAAAATTTTACTTAGAAGTTAATGTATACAATAGTCCTTTAATTGACTTAGTAACAATCAACATCTAATTTATTTAGACCAGCAAAAACAATCCACATCTAATTTATACCATAATCATATTTGATTGGCTACATAACATTTTAGGATTTTCCCTTCGTACGATGATTACCTATAATTTCTCAGATAGGCTAGTATTATCGACCCTCATAAATTACACGACATTAATCAATTCTAAGTCAAGTTATTTGACTCTAATATCGTTATCTCTTTAATTAATTAGGCGAAAAAATCAGGATGGCACAAGTGCACACCCCTGATGTGTGCATGAGAGACACCTGGTTAATAGCAATTTCAGGAGATGAAATAGAGGCCTAAATAAATTCCTTTTTATTTTGCTCTTGGACGAGGGTGCTCAAGTTATTTGATCTATTAATTTCATACGTATGTCATTGCTAACATGAAAAGTGAAGCTTAGCGCAAGAGAGTGAACCTATGAGAAATGGCAGGGCATTGTGAAGCAAGAACTGGCTGAGGCAACTGAGTGAGATCCAACGAGCGACGAGCGAGCGTCGGAGCATAGAGCCCCCTAGCAATGAAGTGAGCGAGGGTTGAAGCACAGAGTCAGCAAGCGCCGGAGCAGAGACTAAATGAGCATCGGAGGAGTAATGAGCATTGAACGAGAGCGAGCGTGTGCCGGAGCAGAGGGAGAGCAAGCGATGGAGATAGCGTCGGCGCAAAGACCAAACAAGTACTGGAGCAGAGAGCGCAGAGCGAGCAGAGCAGGGAGTGAAAACGAAGACCCATCATTTCAAAACGAGAGGAGGAGAGAGGAGAGCCACGTCTTCACTCTTGAGAAGGAGCAAAAAGAGGAGAGAGAAAAAGTAGGCTAAATGTAGGGCTTTTAATGTACATAAGTCTACTAAAAGGAAGGTTTTTTAATTGAAAAAGGGAAATTAATATTTTTGTGTAAAAAAGCCGATAGGGACCACTGGCTCACGTGGCGCTACTTGATTGGCTGGGGCGCACGGTACGTGTTGGCCCCGGCCTACCTCATATTTTCTTGTCACTCTCTTCTCCCTCTCTCTCTCGCTTTTGAAATTTTGGGTCTTCGTCTTCGCTCCTTGCTCCAGTTGCTCCGCGCTTTCTACTCTAGTACTCATTCGATCTTTGCTCATGCACTCTCTTCATCGCTCGCTCTCTCTCTCCTCCGGCGCACACTCGCTCTTGTTCGGTGCTCCTTCAACATCTGTGTCTCTCTCCTTCGATGCTCTCGGCTCTGTCGCTTTCTCTTCCGACACTCACTCTTGACTTCGACTCTCCCTCTTGGCTTCAATGCTTGCTCTAGGCTTCGAGCTTGCCTTCTCTTTGCTCCGTCACCCACTTGGCACTCGTTGGTCCTCAAGCGCTCGATTTTGCTTACCACAAGACGGCATTTTGGGTGCCCTCGCCTTCTCTTTCCTCAAGAGTGCATTTTGGATTTGCTGTGAGACAGTTTATTGTCTATGATGGCTCTGAGTTTGTTAATTTTAATCTTTTGGGTTAATGTGTTTGTCTAGAGCATTCAATGTACATAGGTTTACTAAAAGGAAGGTTTTTTTAATTGAAAAAGGGAAAATTAATATTTTTGTGCAGAAAACCGATAAGGACCACGGGCTTACGTGACGCAACATGGCGCTACGTGATTGGCCGGGGCTCATAGTGACGTGTTTGCCCCGGCCTGTGACATCCCAATTTTTCTCACCTAATTAATTAAGGGTGATAATTATATTGGAGTCGATTTATCTGACTTAGTAGTGACTATTGTCGAGTAATTTTAGAGGATCGGTAATCCGAGTTTAATTTCTCGGAAAGATGGATGATAAATAATCATCTCACAAAAGGGACGCCCTAAAAATGTCAATATTTAGTCAAGTACGATTATAGTGTGTGTATATGTGTGTATGTGTGTGGTTGTTAATAAATTGATTGTATTGCAAGACCAATTAATCAACTATAATGTAAATTAAACCTCGAAAGTGAAATTGCCTAGGACATTATAAATGATGCGTGAACTAATGGAGTAATCGAATAGCTAGAATACATCACATGACTAATTATATGCTAAATTAAGATTATATGCTATGGTACAGTTTAAATTTGGATTGTTACTAAGTCAATTATAGAAAAGGAATCAATTAAAGGACTATAGTATACAATAGCTTCTAATTAAAATTATCAAGAGCATAATACTTGTTATTATAATCAATTTGATATCCTGCTAATTTGAGCATGGCATGTGACAAGCTATATGATAATGAGGTTAATATTACATGGTAATTTAAAATGCTAAGTAATTATAGAGAAAACTATAGTCTAATTTAAAGTTTAATATACATAATGTACATAATTAAGATAATGTGGGCAAATGGACATTTTTACCCCTATATGGAGGGCTACTCATGAAAATGTGTGCCAAAAATTCATTTAAATAAAATTATTCCAATAACCTAACTTACTATTCACACCTCCCATTTGTGCCAATAGAGTTTTATGATAAAATGAACCTTCTACACAATCATGATTCCCTCTTTTTCCTCCCATTTATTCCTTAGCCGAATTTTACTTCCTCTCACTCTTGAAAACTCAAGTTTTTACTTTGCTCACAAACACTCTCAAAAGAAAAGGGTTGCAAGAAGGAAGGGTGATCCTTGAGTTGATTTTAAAGTATTTGGCAAGCCTAACATCTATCTATTGCTCTATATGATTTTATATTGCTAGACATTGATTTACTTGATGCATGTTATGGTAATAGTATTAATTGTGTTAGATTTGATGACAATGTGGATGAGAAATAGCCTTGCATGTTGATTGTGAAAAACCGTCCTGAGATTAAACCCCAAACTGATCCCCGACTCTTAGTATTTTTTTATCTTCTTCCACGAACTCCAAATGCTTGAGCCGAAAAATAATAAATGAAACTAACACTCTAAGCGATGTCATATATTTTTGAATTTTTTAAGTCCATATGATCGGCCAAAGGGCCTCACTTATCCACGTCCCCAATCTGTGCTCAAATTGCACCCTCTTTGACCTTCCATTCTTTCTATTTTCATAACGCCTTTTGTGAGCCTCTTAGGCAGCGCATGAAAACACTTCTCCTTGCCAGAAGCCATTCTGGCAAGAAGTTGAATTTTCAACTTTTGCTTTTGAGCAGAAGTTATTTTTTTAATTTCTACTTCAGAAGTTGATTTCTGATAGAGAAATGTGTTTGATAACTAAAATACATTTTTACTTCCGATGTAGAAATTCGTTTGATAATGGCTTGAAATTTCTATTTCTGAAGTAGAAATTCGTTTGATAATGGCCCGAAATTTTTACTTCGGTAACGTTATTAGCACAAAATGCTTACAAAATCATTTTTCTTTTGGTCATTTTTCAGATATGAGAAAGGCCAAAAACGAACCCACACTCATCCCAAAAGAAGAACACAGCCAGAACCCATCTTGCTCCATCAAAGATCACGAAAGACAGCCGTCCACGGCCATCGGATGCACGATGACCCTCGCTCCTCCCCTTCGCGGCCACTCTCGTCAGCCGTTTTTGATGCTCACCACCGAAGCCCTTGACCCACGACGAGTAGGTGAGCAATGGCTCTGATGATGCGCCTGTAGATGTTCGCACCACGATGAGTCGGTGAGTTCCCCCGATCGAGGAGAATCCCTAAAAATCACCAGCCATAGTCTTCTGTTTTGTCGGTATGGGTACCCACAAATGTTCACTGCAGAATCACTACCCACAAATGTTCTTTTTCTACATTTGCAATTTGTGATAAGGTGCTCCACCGAGCATTCCAAGCAGTCTCTCTATCAATTTATGGTTGTGATAGATTTTAGGCTGAATTTCTACCACTGTAGGCCTGATTGACTTTATATTTAACATTTATAATGCGAATGTCTTCATAGTTTCATTTTATAAATGAGTTCATGTCTTTCCAATCAGATCATGCATAAAATTGTCCTATTAGTTGAAAACTTCTTGATGATCTTCATAGATGAATTTGATTTTTCCTCTTGTTTGTACATTGGTAATGTTAGCTATTGTAGGAGCAGGATGATAGAGAACTGTCTATGGTAAACTGAAGGGGGATTCTGTTACCGAATGCAAGTATGGTGTACCTGCATTATCATGACCGATCAGCTGTCTAGCAGAAGTATGCATTTTATAACATGGATATTGTGTCATGGACAAATTACTGCCCACCGAGCATTCCAATTTTGCAAGCATTATAAACGTACAACAGAGTTTTAGAGCTTGTGCGAGATAATCCGATGGACAAAGATACAAATGTATTTTGCTATTGTAGCCTGAAAGCTCCTCTGCGAACAGCAATGACGAAGGAAAACTGGGGAAGACGATACCGTGGCTGCCCAAGATACAATTGCAGTAATAAAGGGGAAAGTTGTGGTTTTTTCATTTGGGTTGACAGGGAAATGAGTGAATCCTTAAGTAGTGTGTCTAGAAGTTTTCAGCGGAACAATGCCAAACAAGAACCAATATCAACTCATGATGAGGATGATGGTTATTCACTAGTCGCCGAGGTCAAAACTCTCAAGGCACAACTAAAACAAATGAAACAAGTACACCAAGAGTCGGCATACTTGAAGAATCAAATTTGCAGATTGAGGATAATTGTCGTTGTATTGTTGTTATATATAGTAACAACACAATTTATGTAGCTGCCATAGAGTAAAACGGTTCATGAACTTTTATGTATGTATATGCTCTCTATTACATGACTGAATGAAATGAATGGTGCTTCCTTTTTGAAATTCGGTTGTTTCACCTTAGCCTAATTTTGTCGCTCCCCTTTTTTCTTTTTTTCTTTTTGCTTTTTGAACGTCTTCCTGCAATCTGCATTTTTCTAATAGACCAATTTTTTATTGTCAACCTGCACAATCCAAGGTCAGAAGACAATGAGGTATTACATGATGTCTATGTAAAGAATGAATTTTGTTATTTTACTTTGTTAATTCTTGTTCTGGTTTTTGTTGTTTCTGCACTGTCCATTGACTAAGATCGATTCCCTCTTACTCAATGCGTTCCTATATTGGTATCACAGCAAATCTTTCTGAAAAGTTGGCCCTCTCTTGACAGCCTGAATTTTTTGGTTAATTTCTCATCAGTTTTAATTCTAATTCTGGGGCATTTGGCGTATTCAACCATGTTTTGAAGCTTGATTCCACATATTACACATTCAACAATACAAACTCAAGAGATGTAATCTAATTTAGTGGGTTCTAACTCTTTCTTGATTTTCTGTGTAAAGTATGAAACTTTGGTGATTCCACTTGAGCACTGTCCTCACCAGCCGACTTAATGGTCACCCGCAGAACAAAGAGAAATTATGAAAAGAGAGGAAAATATGGAGTTGTTGACATCATGTTCAGTATAAATCAATATCAGAGCAAGCCAAGCAAGATTTCAAATTTGCAACATTGGTATTCGGATTTCGGGGTTGTCTTCGAAACATAAATTAAATAAGCCATAAGCGGGCTGCAATTTTCTCAAAGATATCCCATACGAATAACAAAAAAAGAAGAAGGGCAAAGTTCAAAAACGAAAGAAAAAAAATAATATAATTGCTCCCCTTAACTTTGGAACAATCATGTGATAGACCCAGAACTTCTAAGAATTTAGATTTGTGATCCCTAGCTTCAAGCAGGGCCATGTCTTCTGTCTGAAACGCCGACAACGCCGGAACCTTCGTAGCAAAAAACCATCCAGTAGAGCTCTTGTCGCATTGCCAAGGATCCCGAAATAGTCCCTAACTTCGGCATTGATTTTCAAGGCACACAGCTTTAGAGAGATGTCCGCCCAATACCCTTTGGAAAGTGCTACACTGAACTAAAAAAGTGATATAGAGCGGTGAAACTTCGATCAAACTAAAATATCATCGTGACCAAAGCACAGATCACTCTGCTGGAAGAAATATATGGCATTGTCACCTTCTCCTTCCACCGTTCCTCTGTACTAATTTGAGCATAAAAAAACATATTACGCTACAGTAAAGAAACAACTTATTACATTATCTTGTAACAACAAGTCTAGACTGAGTTATAATACCTGGTGAAGCAGACTTACCTCAAAAAGCTATGCATCAAAGGAATTAGGAGGAAAACCAGCTTGGAGGGGCAAAAGTTACATATTCACCGTACAAAAGTCACCGGACATGCCTCAAAAAAGCCGTATACAATTGGTTTATATAACATCACATTAGCAAAAGATACAATATAGCAAAAAAAAAAATCATGGAATCTCGTCCATACCATGATCCCTTGCCATTTTATTGGCAATACTTTTCCTAAGAATGATCATCTCGGTTCCCTCCTCGGTCGATATAATATCTTCTGGAACCACATCATCCGCAGGTTCATACACATACTCAGGATCTCCATATTCAGAAAAGTTTCTATCCCTCCTGTCTCGGTCATGGATATAATTATGAATAGTACAACATGCTATGACAATATGTGCTTGCTTCCTAACTGAAAATGACGGCATGCGTCTTAAAACCCAAAAACGATTCTTTAATGCCCTAAAGGATCTCTCAATGACATTTCTAAGTGAAGAATGTCTATAGTTGAAAAGCTCTCTTGCCGTTGTTGGTCTCGCATTTCTTCTGAAATCATTTATGTGATAACAATCACCTTTAAAAGGTGTTAAAAATTTTGGAGTTGATGCATACCCAGAATCTACCACGTAGTATTTGCCTATAATAAAGCATTTAGTGTCTTCATCATGACACGCAATCACAGCAAACTCAAAAGGACAATTACTCATTTTAAAACGAATAATTACCTGGAGGGGGTCGGGGAAATTGTAGTGTGAGATCCTCGAGTGCTGATGCGAGCACCCGACAATCATTAGCAGATCCTTCTCAACCAGCGTACACAAATGTAAATTTCATATCAAACGAACACACGCACAATACGTTTTGGGTGGTAGTTCCCTTCCTACCTCTAAAACGATTTTGCAGCGCAGCTGGTACTCTCGCATCAATATGAGTGCCATCAATGGCGCCAACGCAACCTTGTCACAATTATCACAGACCAACGTTAAACGACATAATCAACAAATCCGGTTACTTGTGCAAAGAAAGAATAAAAAAACATACCTTAAAGTATGGTTTATACTTAGGATTCATAAGAATCTCCGGTAGAACAACATCAAAGGGAGGTGGTGCAATAATCTCCTTTGCAAGATTTCGAACTGCTTTCAGAACTAACTTAAAATACCAACTAATAGTCTGTCCTGAACACTGGAATCTCTTGGTCAAGTCTCTGTTGGAACTACCATGACATATTAGATATAAGAAATGTTGGAGGGTATTCACAATGGCACTGTCTAGAAGAATTTATAATCAAATGGCAAATGCACAAAATTAACTTTGGCAGAAGCACAAACTCTGAGTCGGCAGAAGCACAACACTAAGTCGGTAGAGGCACAACACTGGATCGGCAGAAGCACAACACTAAGTCGGTAGAGGCACAACATTGGATCGGCAGAAGCACTAGCTCGATGAACAGTACATCCGCTGATATTAGATCAAAACTAAAACACACTGAAATTACAATGACAAGTCTAAAAATTAAAATTGACACAAATACCGAGGCCTGTCTACACAGTTTCCTTAAGACAGATTCGTCCCCTCCCGTATGTGCTTTGAGGTTTCGTGAGCGTCAGTCTCCTAGGATACAGCGGTATAACAGCTACAGAGGCAAGCACAGCACTCCGGAGCTTTCGACGAACTTGACCAAACGTGAACACTCTCAAAACTGATGCAAATGCAAAGAATAGAAAAAGATGGAAGTTTTTCTTTTCGGAAATCTCTCTCTCCATTCGTCGGAATGGGAGGTCATACATATACATATATATAAGGTCAGTGGGGGCATTTCGGAGACAAGAAATAACGGCTAAATAAATCTGCCGTTATAACTTTAATTATGCAACAGCAAAACCATAACGGGTAGAACCATAATAGTAGAGCCGTTATGCTTCTGTTAACGGCAGAGCCATAAATGACAGAACCGTTATGCATTCAATTCTGTAACGGCAGAGCCATAACGACAGAACCATTACGAGTTAATGCTATTAACATGCTGTTAATTAGCTCAACAGCTGTTACATAAATTGAGTTGGAAAAAATTAAAACAGAAGGCAAAAATAGGCTTGTCGCGGGACCCATTATCAGTCCTGCATTCGCGTATGCAGGTCGTGCGCTCGCGTCCAAGTTTCCACTTGTCGAGCCTTCGTTGGTGTTTGGGATTTGCACCCCCCCTGCGCGTGCGCGCGAGGCATAGCGCGTGTAATATGAGAATTACCACTTTAAAGGAGTGTAACTCTATATAAAGCATTCCAAGACCTTCCTCCTTTCCAATGTGGGACTAGTGCACTTCACTTCCCACTTCCAACTCAAGGGGTATTCTTTTAGAAACAATTTCTCATTCACTCACCCATCAAAATACCTCATATTTTCCAACAATCCCCCACATGAATGAAAATTATTTTTGGTTTTGACTCTGTGATAGTGTTCAACAAATGAAACCTGCATATGATAGGTAGGTATCACCCTTTGAACTTTTCCTTGTGAAAGTATATTTAATTTACCAGCTGTCCAGTAGACATGATGTCCTTGAACTGTCCTGCTTTCTTAGTAAATGACCCATAGACTTCACACATGAATCATCTAAACGTTTGTTTAGTTCTCATGAGTATGTTCGTTTTGGCCATGAACATCTTCCTGGTTCTGCGAGAGTTTCTAAAGAATTCAGCCATTAATAATTCTCCTTTGAAGTGGCCCCACTTCTCTCTCACATAGGTGATTACTTAATCGTGAGTAATTGGTTTACTCCACTTAAGAATCATTAAAGCATAATTGCTATCATTTTCCTGATAAACCCCCACAATAATTGATTTTTCTCCACATATGTGAGAGATATCAAATCACTGTTTCTTTTATAAGAATGGTTTGAGGGATAGACCCTCACAGTGATATCATTTAGTTCATATAATTAGGCTGTCCCTTTGAACCTAGATCTTGGGATCTCTAGTCAGCTAGGTTGGGTTTTCCTTTATATCAACTTTTCTGTAATGGGCTTCAGTCCCATTCCTATTGTTGACTTTTCAACTAGCTCTCTGTTTAACCCTTTGGTTAGCGGATGCATAATATTATCCTTTGACTTTACGTAGTCAATAGAGATAATTCCAATTGAGAGTAGTTATCTAATGGTATTGTGTCTACGATGTATATGTCTAGACTTACCATTATACATGTTACTCTGTGCTCTTCCAATCGCAGATTGACTATCGCAATGTATACAGATTGGTGGCACAGGTTTTTGCCATTTTGGAATATCCTCTAGGAAATGGCGTAGCCATTCAGCCTCTTCACCATATTTATCCAAAACTATAAACTCAGATTCCATTGTGGATCTGGTTATAACAGTTTGTTTACAGGATTTTCAAGATACAGCCGCACCTGCCAGTGTGAAAACATATCTACTAGTAGATTTTGAGTCTTTTATATCAGATATCCAGTTTGCATCACTGTATCATTCTAATACAGATGGATACCTGGTATAGTGCATGCCATAATTCCGAGTATACCGTAGGTACCTGAGTACTCTCACTATTGCTTTCCAATGGTCAGCACTCGGATTGCTCGTATATCTACTCAATCTATTAACCGTATAGGCAATATCTGGTCTAGTACAACTCATTAAGTACATTAGACTTCCAATAATTCTGGAGTATTCTACTTGAGAAATACCCTCTCCTCTATTCTTGGATAGATGAAGACTATTGTCTAATGGTGTTCTAGCAATACCAGAATCATTCTTGCTGAATTTTTCAAGAATCTTATCCACATAGTGTGACTGGTTTAAAACTGAACCTTCTGACGTTCTTGTGATCTTAATCCCTAAAATCACATCAGCAAGTCCCATATCTTTCATGTCAAATCTTAAATTCAACATATTCTTGGTAGATTTGATCATTCTGTCATCACTACCAACAATGAGTATGTCATCCACATATAGACATAGAATGACATATCCATTTTCTGTCTCTTTAATGTAGACACATTTATCACATTCATTGATTTTAAAATCATTGGTAATCATTGCATTATCAAACTTTTCATGCCACTGCTTTGGCGCTTGTTTTAGACCATATAATGATTTTACCAATTTACAAACTTTCCTTTCTTGTCTTGGAACTACAAAACTTTCAGGTTGTTCCATATAGAATTTTTCATCCAAATCACCATTTAGGAAAGCTATTTTTACATCCATTTGATGTACTTCTAGATTTCGCAATGCTGCAATTGCAAGTATCATCCTAATGGAGTTTATTCTTGTCATAAAAGAATTAGTATCAAAGTAATCTAAGCCTTCTCGTTGTCTGTATCCTTTGATTACAAGTCTGGCTTTATACTTATCAATAGAGCCATCTGCTTTCTTCTTTCTTTTAAAGATCCATTTGGACCCTAAAGGTTTACAACCAGGAGGAAGATCCACTAGCTCCCAAGTATGATTCTGCAAAATAGAATCAACTTCACTTTTTATTGCCTCTTTCCATAGAGGTCCCTTAGAAGAACTCACAGCTTCTGTATAAGTTAGTGGTTTTTTTTCTAACAAATAATTTAGAAAATCATTTCCAAATGATTTTTTCACTCTTGCTCTTTTGCTACATCTTAGTTCATGATTTGAATCATGACTTTCATCATTCATAGTTTCATTCGTTTGTTTAGATGAACTTGAACCATCATTGGATTTATAAGGAAATACATCTTCAAAGAATGAAGCATTCCTAGACTCCATGATCGTATTCTTGTGTATATTTGGAATCTTAGATTCATGCACAAGAAATCGATATGCATTACTATTATGTGCATAGCCTAAAAAGATACAGTCCACCGTTTTAGGACCTATCTTAGTTTTTTTTGGTGTTGGAACAATTACTTTAGCAAGGCACCCCCACACTCGTAAGCAATTGTAGGATGGTCTCATACCTTTCCATAGCTCATATGGGGTTTTATCATCTTTTTTTCGAGGTACCTTATTTAAAAGATAATTTCTTGACAAAATAGCTTCACCCCACATATTTTGAGGTAAGCTTGAACTTATTAACATCGTGTTCATCATTTCTTTCAATGTGCGATTTTTACGTTCAGCAACACCATCTGATTGAGGTAAATAGGGCGCAGTTACCTCATGTAAAATTTCGTGTTGTGCACAGAATTCACCAATTGATACTTCATACTCACCGCCTCTATCACTTCTCAATCTCTTGATTTTCTTATCAAGTTGATTTTCAACTTCATTCTTATAGAGAATAAATTTCTCTAAAGCTTCATCTTTGCTTTTAAGCAAATACACATAGCAGTATTTAGTGCTATCATCGATAAAGGTAATAAAATATTTATTACCACCTCTTGTTTGTACGAATTTCAAATCACAAACATCACTATGAATCAATTCAAGAGGTACGGTACTTCTGTCAATTGATTGAAACGATGATTTTGTTAATTTTATCTCAACACAAATTTCACATTTGTGTTTTGAATTAATTTGGAATGATGGTATATGTTCCAAGTTAATTAATCTACGCAATGTATCATAATTAACATGTCCGAGTCTACCATGCCATAAATTGGAGGACTCAAGCAAATAAACGGAAGGCTTATTATCTTTATTGATAATTATCATAACATTGAGCTTAAACAGCCCATCAGTTACATATCCCTTCCCCACATACATTCCAGATTTAGACAAAATAACTTTATCTGACTCGAACACCATGCAAAATTCATGCTTGTTCAACAGTGATCCAGAGACCAGATTCTTTCGAATTTTCGGCACATACAAGACATTATTCAGAGTCAGCTCTTTCCCAGAAGTCATCTTCAGAAGCACCTTCCCTTGACCTTCAACTATAGAAGAGGCAGAGTTTCCCATGAACACTTTCTCCCCATCAATTGGTTCGAAAGTTATGAACAGATCCTTATTGGAACACACGTGCCTAGTTGCCCCAGTGTCAATCCACCATTCCTTTGGATTGGACCCAATTAAGTTCACTTCAGAAATCATTGCAGAGAGGTTTATGTCTGACATATCTTTTGTCATGTCATTCACCATATTTGTCTCATAACTCTTCCTCTTTGGAAGTCTGCAATCCACAGATCTATGACCTGTCTTGCCACAGTTGAAGCATTTCCCTAAAAACTTGTTCTTGGAAACTCCTCCTTTTGGTCCCAACTTCGGCTTGGCGACCTTCTTGTTCTTGTGGCCATGCTTATGCTCCACAACATTTGCCTTAGCTGTAGCAGGATTGAATCCTTTGCGTTCAGAGCTTCTATTGTCTTATTCTATTCGAAGTCTAACAATCATCTCCTCCAGGTTCATTTCCTTTCGCTTGTGCTTGAGGTAGTTCTTGAAATCCTTCCACCCAGGAGGTAGCTTCTCAATAATAGCAGCCACTTGAAAGGTTTCACTCAAGTTCATTCCTTCAGCTTGAATCTCATGCAAGATCACTTGAATTTCTTGCACTTGACTGAACGCAGTCTTGGAATCCACCATCTTATAATCAAGGAATCGACCTACAATAAATTTCTTTGCTCCGGCATCCTCTGTTTTATATTTTCGGTCCAAGGATTCCCATAATTCCTTTGACGTCCTTTTTGCACAATAGACATTGTACAAGGAGTCATGTAAGCCATTCATGACATAATTCCTACATAGGAAGTCAGAATGCTTCCAAACCTCAACAGCGTTGAAAGCTTGCTTATCCGTTTCTTCATCGGATACCTTAGGAGGTTCCTCAATCAAGAATCTCGCAAAATTCAAAGTTGTTAAATAAAACAACATCTTTTGCTACCATTTTTTAAAGTTCGATCCGTTGAACTTCTCAGGCTTCTCACCATGGTGAACAGAAACGGTGGCAGAGGCAGCGGATGATCCAGGCAGAGGCATATGGACAGTAGAGGCAGAGATAGTTTCAGGCAGAGGCAGTTGCACAGTAGCGACAAAGCCTTTGGTAGTCTCGTCAGCAGACACATCAAGAGCTTCTTTTCCAGTAGCCATCGAATTCAAGATACGAGTTCTGTCTTAAGATTGTTAGAGGGTATTCACAATGGCACTGGCTAGAAGAACTTATAATCAAATGGCAAATGCACAAAATTAACTTTGGCAGAAGCACAAACTCTGAGTCAGTAGAAGCACAACACTAAGTCGGTAGAAGCACAACACTGGATCGGCAGAAGCACAACACTAAGTCGGTAGAGGCACAACACTGGATCGGCAGAAGCACAACACTAAGTCGGTAGAGGCACAACATTGGATCGGCAGAAGCACTAGCTCGATGAACCGTACATCCGCTGATATTATATTAGAACTAAAACACACTGAAATTACAATGACAAGTCTAAAAATTAAAATTGACACAAATACCGAGGCCTGTCTACACAGTTTCCTTAAGACAGATTCGTCCCCTCCCGTATGTGCTTTGAGGTTTCGTGAGCGTCTGTCTCCTAGGATATAACGGTATAACAGCTACAGAGGCAAGCACAACACTCCGGAGCTTTCGGCGAACTTGACCAAACGTGAACACTATCAAAATCGATGCAGATGCAAAGAATAGAAAAAGATGGAAGTTTTTCTTTTCGAAAATCTCTCTCCGTTTGTCGGTCGAATGGGAGGTCATACATATACATATATATATAAGGTCAATGGGGGCATTTCGGAGACAAGAAATAACTGCTAAAATAAATCTGCCATTATAACTTTAATTATGTAATAGCAAAATCATAACGGGTAGAACCATAATAGTAGAGCCGTTATGCTTCTGTTAACGGCAGAGCCATAAATGACAGAATCGTTATGCTTCTGTTAACAGCAAAGCCATAAATGACAGAACTGTTATGCATTCAATTCTGTAACGGCAGAGCCATAACGACAGAACTATTACGAGTTAATGCTATTAACATGCTGTTAATTAGCTCAACAGCTGTTACATAAATTGAGTTGGAAAAAATTAAAACATAAGGCAAAAATAGGCTTGTCACGGGACCCATTATCAGTCCTGCATTCGCGTACACAGGTTGTGCGCTCGTGCCCAAGTTTCCACTTGTCGAGCCTTCGTTGGGGTTTGGGATTTGTACCCCCCCTGCGCGTGCGCGCGAGGCATAGCGCGTGTAATATGAGAATTACCACTTTAAAGGAGTGTAACTCTATATAAAGCATTCCAAGACCTTCCTCCTTTCCAATGTGGGACTAGTGCACTTCATTTCCCACTTCCAACTCAAGGGGTGTTCTTTGAGAAACAATTTCTCATTCACTCACCCATCAAAATATCTCATATTTTCCAACAAGAAAATCCTAACCTGTTCATCTACTTTAAGATATCGACTGTCACCCAACCAACCTCTTGCAGTCAACAATCCACATAGGTTAAGAAAAATATACCTCTCCATTCTAAATGCTTCGTATACCCTATCGGCATGTCCATCAAGAATTTCTCTTATCCATTGCGCTCTTGACAAAACACTGTCCCTAATCAGTTCTCTGATACGCATGGCAATATGCAGCTTACCAAGATACAACCATGCCATTAGTATAAGATAATAGTCATCATCAAAGTCTTCCCAACTTGGTTCATCTCCTCCAATTGAAGCAACCACACTAGCTCCCTCCATATTTCCTATCAAACGAACGGCATCAAGAGATGACATGGCAAGATATTGTCAGGTGAAATGAGCGAAACAAATGAAAGACTTTATCTATGCAAAAAGTAAAGAAATATAAATAATAGTCAACACATAACTATGCAATTTAATATCCACCAGGAAACCAGTCGCAACATAACAATAGTAGCGTGAAAAAAGCAAACCTAGAATGTCTCAAATACATAGGTTTTTTCATCTTATAAGTCCACATTCAAATTCATAACATATGCAAACATCTACTTAAATAGAATCAAGCACTGCATATCGCCATTCGGGTTCCGTCGGGATGAAACCCTTGCTCCAAGCAGCATTCATGGAACCATGATTCAGAGCTTTGGCATAAAGAGAAGGTTCCATATCAGGCATGCTTTTCAGGATGGCAATGAATGCTCCCATGGAGTAGGGATCTACAGGCTGTGAGGACTGTGAGGTGACAGAGGGATGCGATGATTGAGACATTTTAAATTTGAGAGATTCTTGAATGGCTTTGCATGCGCGGTCAAATTCGTATGAAGTGCTCTTTCTCCTCCTCTTCAAATTTGGAGTCCTATTCAGCCTGTGCTTATGATGAACTGGGGTACCCATCAGGTCATCATCTGACACTTGAGAAGTTTGGTGTTCATTATATAACTCATCTTCTGACAGAGGTTCTTCCACCCTTTCTTCCTCCGGTGTACCTAATGGGACACTACCAGCAAATTCATCCCCAGCACCGTCCTCTGATGACATCTGATCCTGCACATTTCCTGTTGTAAATTCCCCAGTAGTATATGTACCCTCAAACACATCACAAAGCTGAGGATACAAAGGAAACCCTTCCTTTCTGAATGTAGCCCAGTCAGTATGTACTTGTGCCATTTTCAAAAGGACATTCAACAATAGGTTCATACACATAAACATACATATGAAGCTAGCAAAAAGACCTAAAAGTCAGGCTATAACTTCACATGAGTCTCCCACAAACTTTCATCATCCACAACAACCATGTTGTTTATATTGTCCCATCCAAATCCAGATTGGCTAAGGAGCTTCTTGAAACTGCCAAACTGCTTCTTCAATTTGAATACCTTGTTCTTGAACTTGTCCATCGAATATTGGCACCCTGTCTGCTTATTGAACTCGCGATGAATGTTATTCCATCCTGCTTTGTTGAAGGTACAGGTAGTTCGATTCCCCTTCTTAACCTCGTCTACCATCAGGCTTACCAATAATTGCGTCAATGGCTCGATCCATTTAGCAATGATCGTTTCTTTTTGGGATGCCATTTAATGTAAACTGATTGATTATAAAATGAGCCAAAGCATTAAAATAAATTATAACATTCGTCCAATCGATAGAGAACTTGCTTATGCGCATTTCAAAATAATTAGTCTGCTGAAACTGTAATTTTGCAGTGAAAAAGTTGTGCATATCACTACCTTTGTTGACCAAATGCAATCCTTCCGGAGGTTATCGCTTACATCATCATATTCCTGTTCAAGAAATCAGATAGAATGTCAAAAAGGAATGTTATGTGGACAGAAAGCATGAAGCAAGAAGCTTCATTGCCAAAAGAGATGTCTACATACATGCATTAAACCACAATAAGCATTATCAAGCGTTCCAAGTTCAAAGCAGTTGAGCAGATTCGTCTATGCACACACAAGTGTAGTAACAAATGAACAGGGAAGAAAGATGTACAACAACAAAATTCTAAACAGAACATAATAGCATCACTGTCACAAGCTATGCTCGAGCTCAATACCATTGTGTCTGACTTTGAGGGTTAGATAAATAAGTACCAATGTCAGTTGACGTTGTATGTGAGACAATTGAGTCCTACGACGCTTTCTTTCGTCCGACTCTGTGTGATTGGAAATTTACTACATCGTCTTCTTCTAATTATGCAAGAGTAAAAGCTCTTTGTGACCATATTCTCCTCTTTCTACGTACAGTATTAGATGGTAAGGAGTTGTAGAACAGCATGTTGAGAAATTGCAGAGAAATCGCTAAGCACAGTAGCAGAGAAATCGCAGCAACAGGATTTAACGATGATGAAGACATACCAGGACTCCTCCACTTCAAAGGTTGGAACTTTGCACGGGCTCGAAG
This sequence comes from Rhodomyrtus psidioides, assembly GCA_021437785.1. Lineage (NCBI taxonomy): Eukaryota > Viridiplantae > Streptophyta > Magnoliopsida > Myrtales > Myrtaceae > Rhodomyrtus > Rhodomyrtus psidioides. The sequence continues at coordinate 318,842 of JAILYB010000015.1, read as the reverse complement.
ACAGGGAGACGAAACCCATCAACATTCTCTCCCAATTATCCGAAAGATGTCAAAGTTCCGGCGTCTCCGAGCTATGATAGAACCGAAAGGAGGCGACGCTTTTAGAATCGAAATAAGCAGTGAAAAAGGACGAACGCGCAACCGCCGAGGTGAGAAGAAAGCGAAGACGAATGGAGCGAGAAAACCCTAACCTCGCAAATCTGAGTTCGTTCGACACAAACGACGAATCGCAGCTGAGAAGAGGTCGTCGAGCGTGCGAATCAACAGGCAACAGCGGAGGCGGAGAGGGATGCGTGGTTGAGAATGACCGCGAGCATTGTCGAGCGTCGATCTGGAGAGAAAAGTTCGTCGACGAGGAGAGAGAACTCGAGCGTACAGAGAAGAGATATATGAGGTTCCAAATCTGATCGACAGAAGCCATTCTGGACTGCCGAAGTAAAAAAAAAATTTACTTCTCAGATGAGGCGTAAAATCTGATCCAGCAAGATTTTTCACTTCAGAATTGGAAAACATCACCAGAAGTCAAATTTTTTATCAAACAAATTTCTACTTCGGCAGTGTTTTTATCAAACAAATTTCTCTGCCATATCGACTTCTGGCAGAGAAATTAAGAAATTGGCAAGATTTCATGCGCAGCCTTAGACGTTCGAGAGCCAAACATGAAAAAGAACATTGACACCCTAAACCTTAACATATAATTATTTGAGAATTTTTGGAATACAAATAGTCAGTCCTTTCTATTTTATACTTCTATGGATCTGCATGTGTCATTCTGTTTCTGATCCGACCTTTAAAGTTTAACATTTTTGTAATTTTTTTGTGAATATGTACAACTCGGAGACAAAACATGAAAGTTGAAGCTAATACCTTGAGCTAAAACATATATTAAATTGGGGATTTTTCGTATAGTCTAAGTTGGGATTAAGGCTACCCTTTGAACGAATTGTATTCTGTTTTTGGGCCTAAAATTCTGCTATTGCTTCTATGAATTTTTGTAAAAAATATATAAACAATCAATCTGAGTACTTCTCATAAAAGTTGTAGAACTGGGTCTGATATACAACATATTAAAATTTAATAATTTTTGAAGTTGATTTACAGGGGTAAAAGTGAACATTTCGAACAGAGTGTAAAACTGACCCTGACTAAGCAAGTCACGAAATTTGAGTAGAACTCTTCAATCAGTGGGTCTAGTGCTCAAAAGCCTTGAATCGAATTTAATCACCACTGAGGGGACTATCTTTCTGCGAGATTTGATAACTTTATGAATTTGATTAGTACTTTAACCAAGATTATTGCGAAGGTGCAAATCTGCCATGGTATGTGGATTTGGATTGAATTGAACCTCATGTGGCACATTGTAATACCATAATGATTGTTGAATGATAATAATCGAATCAAATTATTTGTAGCTTGATCATATGACATGACATATAGCAAGGTGTGTGCATGAGAGAGGAGATTTAAAAGACTTGAAAATTTTCTCAACGGCTAGCTAGAATGCCCTTGGAGGCCCAGGTGTTTGGGACACACCTTCGTGTATAAAGGAAGCTCCTGTTGTGTGATCAGAGAAGCCTCTGAAGTGGAGATGCCCAAGTATGGAAAGCTTGGTAGTGCCATGCGCGGATGTTGGGGAGGAATCCATGGGATCTTGGCAAGTGAATTTGTGAGATTCGAAATGAAATAAAGTGGGAAGATGAAGTAATTACATAATTGTGAGGGCATAGCATATTCATCTGGTGTGAATTTTATGCCTACTGCGAATTGCTTGCTTGTTTGATATGGTCTTACTGAATAATGTTCGAATGAATTTAATATTATGTATCGAGTTAATAAATAAAAGAAACGTTGTTATTTGACATTGCCAACGCCTTAGTGTGGTGGTATGGGAATGAAAAGAGTCTGAAAACGATCAGGCTTCGAACTCTGAGAGTCGTTGTTGTAATGTTAATAAATAATTTTTTTTTGGACAAATCAAAAAGATATTGAGCTAATTACTAATTGTGTTTCTTTTGACATGATCCCCTAAGAACGCATGCTTTAAATAAATTTACGCTGGGTAATATTTAAATCATATCATGTAATATTTAGATGTTTTTCTTGTCGGGCGACAGCTCACCCATGTTGTTAACATTTTCAGATCAATAGATATGGATGTACCTCCACACCACTTCTATGGGGGTACCAAATCAAGTTAGGTCATGGGCTAAGGACGTCGTATTTCCTTATTCTTCGACGGTCTTTGTGGGACATACTATTGTCATATTTGTCTGTACGGGCCATTTACCCATTGTTGCTTTTAGGTTCCTTGCATGGTATGTTAGGCAAGGTGACCGAGTTTTGGGGCCCTTGATTCTCGACGATGACGGTCACGGAGGCGGTGATGGCGGAGATGGTGGCGACGGGCCAGAGGGCAGTCCAGGAGAGGTGGTGGACGAATAGAGTGCCTTGTGTGGGTTAGTCTATGCTTGTGTACTGTTTAGTTATCTGTTGTATCGTGTTAGTTGTGACGGCCTAGTGTGGACCTATGATGTGTAAGTTGTTTTTAAGTAATGAAGACCTTATGTTTAGTTACGAGTGAAATGAACGAATAAAAAATATTTTCATCATTCGCGAAAATATTGACACATAAATTGGTTGGGTGATAAATATAATTTTTGTTAACTAATTATTTCAAGTAGTATAAACGGTCATTTAATATGAATCACTCATTTTCTTTGGAACAAACAGAGCTCGAATGTCCTTATTCATACCATTGCGTGTCCTTTGTTTCTTATTAATTCCTTCTTTCCCTTTTCACGGGCTCGCGAGTGATAACTCACGGTAGAAAATAAAATAGGTACACGTTTGTGTCTAAGATATAAGCTTGGGGATAGGGAATTTAGAAGGGGTTACGAAAGAAAAATAGATAGATAAAGAAGTATAGAATTAAGGAAAATGAAAACATGAAATATAAATGGAATAACCAATCTTTCATCATCTAGTAAAAACATCAGAAATAGATAAACCTCTTCAACAACAGGAACATAATACAGGTATATGTGCTAATTATATTTAATAAAAAAAAGGGGGGGCCGGGTCGTCACATGGCCCACCTAATATTTTCTCGCGCATGTGCGTGCAAACCACATATCCTGAAAAGGCCAATTTTGTTTTGCTTTTGAGCTTGGGCTTTTCCCGATTTTGTCGATCTACTTTGGGCCCAATTGATCTGAATAGTGGCAAAAATACTGGGCTAGCTTTTGCATTTCAACTTTTCAGATCCATTTAACTCAAGGTCTCCGAAGATTTTTTTTAAGATATATCAAGAGTGATATAGTGAATTATGTACTTTTTATCTCAAAAATGTGTTTATACTTTAGCTGGATAAATAAGTTTTACGGTATGTGTTTATACTAACCGTATGTCATTGACGGGAGAGCAGCTCGAAAGGCTGAAAGATAAACGGGGAGTTTGGGTAGTGTTCTTATTTTGAGAAGACCCAGCCCACCTAACTTTAGCCCGGTCCCGGTCCCGGCCCCGGCCCCGGCCCGGGCATTTTTGCGCGTTTTTTTTTTGGGGGGGACCGTGATGAGGCTTGAATTGATGTGATGCATATGGGGCGTGGCTATGGCTCTATGCAAAGACACATTCAACCAACGGTTGAAATAGTTGCTTCGAGGGTGCCCTGCCTTTCGGAGTTTCATAACGACAACAAAACTAGAGATGTGTTGGAAAGCATAGCTGAAATTCTAATCGGAGATCAAGTTGAGTGTCTTCATAATTATTGAAAATCAATTAAATGACCCGCATTTACTTAGGCAGTACATAGTTCGTCGAGTACAATAGTTCAGTCGAAAATCGTATACCACCACTTCATCTGAGATTCGCTGTTCCAAAGATTGATCAAGCTTATCTCTTTAGAGTGATCCGATTCTCTAATCTAATGTACACTGGCCCTAAACAAGCAGCGAAGACTTCGCGACTGAGATCGAGAAGACATATTGCATTCTTTCAGAGTATAAGAAGTTTCACCTGCGCCTGAGTTAAAGCTTCGGCAGCGGGGAGAGTAGCATTGGGGGTAGCCTACGGATGGAGTCGTGGATTAATGCTCATCTGATAACTTTTCCTTTGGAAAGTGGCACTATTGTAAGCTCGGGAACCTCGTGCTAGGAAACTGCATCTGATTTCTCGGCATGCAAAGCAGCACGCCCTTGGTCACTGATGTCATCATTTTCAAGATCAACAGTGGCTTCTTTTGATCTGCTGAAAGCATCAGAAGGTATATTGATGCCTGCAAATCCAAACATGACCGCAACAGCGCCGAGGTAATCCATGAGATGAGGCGCATTGCCAGTCAGTGAATCCACAACAGCTGCCAATGGAACTTGTATGGTAAGACCAGCTGTTGCGACGGTGGTAGTAGTCAGAAGAACGGCTTTAGCCCACAAGTAATCGCTCAGCACATTATCTAACAAACCTGAGTATAAATTGGGCAAGGGGGAAAAGAAGCAGATCAATAAGTTTGAACTTCCAGCAAATTTTGGCAAATCCAACAGCTCTATACTGGCAAATGTCATGAGATAGAAGATATTATCTCTCTGTGCACAATAAGTCAAATGTAAGAATGTGTGAGTTACTACACTGGCAACCATATACAATCATTCCTCTACTACCCTTCATTTGAATTAAATCGTTGAGATCAATTTTAGAGGGCCACGATCTTCTTTGCCTCAGAAAAGGTTTCCAGTTGAAGGATAGAGCTCCCATTTGCGAAAAAAGCAGATATTGCTACATTTAGGAAATAGTCTGGCTAAGTAACTCTATAAATTACAAAATAAAAAAATCTCAAATAAAAGCTGTATCCATCATGCAGCTGTGCCAAATGCCATTGTTAGTATGCCAGCTATTTGAGTCTACTGTGTGGTAATTAATAAAATGCTAAGCCAAAAATAGTACGTCTCCATATCCTACATCAGAAATTTATTAGTTCCATGCAAACCCAACCATCAGCTCCTTCCCTTCCCCTTCATTTTCTTCCCAACCTACCTTTTAACCCATTACAGTAACCTCACTCGGCACCAGGAAGCCTTCACAAACTCAAGTATATTATAGCTAGAAATTCCTCTTCGACAAAGCAAAAGAAAGTGCCCATACACATGCATAGAATATCCCTACACATGCTTAGTCAAAAGGCACAGTAATCCTTATCGAGTGCTTAGGGCCATGTCCGCCCAAATCAGCCTTTGAAACTCTGTGGGAACTTTTAAAACTGACTTCTGACAAACTTAGCTAAATTTGATCAGGATGCAGAGTTGTGACCATGCATTCCAAAGATATGCCTGATCAAGTACATGCATTCATCAAGACATGAACGATGCCGTATCTTGAAAAATCCTGCACAATTAGCAGTGAGCATGCCAGCATAACTAGGGGTTTACCAACCACCCACCATTTGCTTGCCAATGACTACTCTGCGACATATATCATCTGCGGTCAACAACAAATGCTGATAAGATTGTATATTCTGGAGTCTGACTTGTGTACACACCTAAATGCAGGTATGATGAAAACTATTCCAATAGTCCGCCAAAGAAAATTAAAGAAGGGAGGAGAGCAAAGAAAATATATACCTAAAGACGTTTCTCTTACTTGGATGACACAAATAAGAAGAAGCGAAAATAACATCAGGGAAGTGATTCCCTCCAGACCCTCAACAATGTGGGAGGACATGGAAGGACATTCCCGGACTGCATTACCGAAAAGGTGGTCTACTCAGATTTTTTCTCTAGGGCGGTGGTGGGGAAGGGGGATGGGCACTCGTGACATAAAGTGAACATATTGAGGTTATTTCTTTCACTATTTGAATGTGTTTTATTGCCTTTTCCTTCCGCCCCATCCAAACAACCTAACTATCCATTTCCCTCAACTTGCTTCCATTCCATTTTCCCTCCATTTCCCTCACAACTTTGACTTAACATTAAGGGCAAGAAGCTGTGTTGGGCTTCAAAAACAAGCAAACGCAAAAGAATAAATTCAACAATCAACTGCAAGCTCCTTAAAAATATGATCAAAATCACGTAAACCACCTTAGACGTAACAACTGTTTTATTCGTTATATATATAAGCAGATTGCATTTTAGCCGACTAAAAGGAAAATCAAGAAAAGGAATCAAATCACACTCCTTGCTACTCACCTTTACCAATAATTAGACCAACCTGCTCCCAGTTAAGGTTAGTAAATGGCTCCAGCTTAGCAAAATTAAGCACAAGAGCAACAGGAAGGAATATCAAGAGGTTAAAGAGCCCCAGGTATCCAAGGAATTGAGCCATGCTAGCTTGACCTTGCTTTTCATCATCATCAGGTAGTTTCTTCCTAATCAAGGTGATGTATACAGCATACAGGGCAGCTGAAACAAGGGCAAGGATGTCTCCAAGAAGAGGGTTGGATGCAGTTGCACTCAGAGAAGATTCCGACTGCGAGTCACCCACACTAACAATGATTGTTCCTCCCATGCAAAGAAGAACGCTGATTAGTTTTACCCAGGTAAATTTCTCTCCCAAGAATGCAAGAGAGACCAGAAAGGTGAACAGACTCGATGCACTGCTCAAGATAGTGTTCGACTGCGAAAAAACAAGGCAATGAAACCAATTAACTAACAAAAACGGAAACATATGCAAAAACTAGGCAAGAAAAAACTACTTAAAAAGATGCTAGTACCGTGACGGTAGTGTACTTTAGGGACAGATTGAAAGTGAGCTGCGCAAAGAACCAAAATGGGCAAATGAGAAGGCTAGCTTTCGCGACTCTCATCCTCGTCCAACGTCCCTTTGCGTCCACTCCCCTGTCGGCATCTTCACGCATTACACCTTGATCATGCAAAGCCCTTTCACTCTCGAACTCAGATCCCAAATAACCATCTTTCGCATGATGACTTTTTTCGCCTTCCTCCGCATACGTGGACGGATCCGGATCATCAGCTTTAGCACTCAAATCGCCTTCTGCAAGTAAAATTGCCTTCTCCGTCTCCCCCGACCCTTTCAAAGAGCTACTATCACCACTCTTCCTACTCCGCCAGAACCATAAACTTCCATATTTATCCTCTACGTAGCGCCCAATTTCAAAGATGGGAATGTAAACGACGAACAACGAGTTGCATATATACGTGATAAGAAAAGGCGAAACTCCCGAATCAACCACGGATTGGACCACATAACTAGCAGCAATCCAAATGGTGGCGACGGCAACTATGTATATCAACCCCAAAACCCATCTCCAAACTTTACTTGTCATGTCCTCCTATCGAAATTCGTAATTTCCCCCCCTTTCTTTCGGCAGGAAATCGTCGGAAACAATCCAAGAGAAGTCAGATCACCCAACAATTCGCATTTGCAGACATCTCTCGTCCTAGGACATGTTCCAAGCACCCTCCACAATTGACAAAACGGACATCCGCATTGTAAAGATACAATCAACTGCCGCAAGCTCGAACAGTTTGGGAAATTTGAGCAATACTTACATCGCCTACTTCGCTAGGGATACTCTCCACAAACCAATCGAATCGATGCAATCCGTCACGAGTTCAGACCTCGAATTGACTCAAAATCTGAATCTTCTCATATGAAAATCACGCAAGGCAAGCCTCAAGAGTTTGTTGAAAAATTGATGGATTCTGATTTCTGACGTGCAGATGCGGACCTGGGAAATGTGGGCCCGTGATCGCCATTGCTGTCGGCCCATGGGCTCATAACTGCAAGCCCATCCACGGTCGGAACAGCGACTCGAGAAGCTTTTGAACTTTCTTTTGTCGTTAATCAATGCAATTCTTTTGACCAACAAAAAAAAAAAAAAAAATCAATGCGATCCTGAGCTCTCATAATTTTGCCCAAACGCTAACGGTGTTAGCTCACGTGAACGCTCACAATCAACCAAGCAAGTGAATTTGCTGAGACAAGCATTGATGAGCTCGAGTTTGACTCGATAAGAAACTTGTCTAGCTCGATTTATAATCAGGCAAGTTGATCGAGAGCAACCATAGAGCCGAGCCCGAGCTACTAGCAATAGATTAACTCGGATTCAACCCTCCCCGCCCTCGTTGTCGTGCTCGACTGTCATCACAGCTCTTACCATTACCTATTGGAACGATCACACTCGACCGTTTGCCGTTGCCATCACCAGTAGCATGATGACCACCAATACACCTAAGAGTGAGCAACCGGACTGGTTCGACTCGAGAACCAACTTGAACTGGCCTTACCCGGCCATTTCAAGGCTAGCTCACGAGGTGTTTTAGTGGGATTTCTCCCGCAACGTGATATCTTTCCCCGAAAAGTTGTTCTTTGGCTTTTAAATTAGAGGGAGACAGGTTACGTGGCGACTCCGGACAAGAAATATCACCGGTAATAAGGAAACCAACAACTTGAATTTCAACAAGACAGTACAGACACCAATCGAGCTGGAATTTACTCGTCAACAAGATTGGAGAATATAGACTAAGATTAAATGCAAACGAACTATGTTGGAATTTAATCAATGACATAGCATTAAAACAGTAATACATTACGCGAGAATTTAATCATCGATTCGACTCTGAAAGGTTAAAGTACAATGCAACGAAGTAAATGTAATAAAAGATAGTCGCAACAATTAAAGGTAATAAAAGATAGTAAATTTGCTTGATTTGGGCGGGGAGCTTTCAAGAATATGATGTGCCTATTTAATGTCTATAAATGCTACAAATGGTTATTGAAAAGGGAAATAACTTTCTAATGGTTATCTGAAGTTACAACAATACTAAAATAGGGGCAAAATAACCAACTGACATCCTCTTGTCTAGTCCTTGTTGATATCGATAACTTCATCGATTAACTTCAAGGTTCTCATCGATATCATCACGTTTTGTGTTGTCAATGACTTTATTGGAGAGCTGTCGAGTCTCTTTAAGTTAACGATAACTCTATTCACAAATGATTAAACTTTGCTATCATCGATTAATTCTATCATATGTTGATAATAATCAAAAGTTGATCATTTTTCAGTGCAAACATAAGGAGACTGGTTCGGTTCTCGATTTCAAAATTCTGAACTATCTTGACCAGTTCAGTTCCGACTTTATCCCCCTTAATCGACTAGTTCCACTCATGCCTTGAACCTAGATTCGAATATGTTTTGAACTGATTTACCCCAATCATATTCTTTTTAAACAATAAATATTGGTTGAAGTTGATATGTTTGACATATTATCCTCGAGCAAAAAGAAGGATCTGGATCACTTGACATTGAGGTTTCCGTGACATGCGTAACATTACTCAAATTAGGTCGTCCAAATGAAAATGGACGGCCAAGAATGGGCCACGTCATTTGTTGAGGGGGAGGGAAAAAATTTGGGCAAGAATTTTTTTGGGGTTTGAAAAATTTTAAATCTCAACCCTCTTTCAAATCAGGTCGTCCTTTTCATTTGGACGGCCTATTGAGTAATGATATGCATGTCATGTAATCCAAATCCAAGAAAGAGTTGTATTTATGCTTGACCTTCGAATATTGTACACATGAAAAACAAAACATAAAATAACGGAAAAAAAGCCATGGCGGATTTATGAGTTGACCCTAACTGGTTGTCAACATGATTGGTTTCTAATGTCAAGAATTGAGAATCGATCACGACAGGGTAAGTTCAAATCTCTAGGTCTAGAGCTGATCAGAGCTAAATAGGTGGCCACCAAAGTGGCACCATTGTTGCGAATGTCGAGAGAGAGTGTGTGTTACAAGTTATGAATTCTTCGATAAGTAGGTCGATATTTAAGTTTGACCCAATAGAGAAGGGTTTTATGTTTATAATTTTCGTGACCAAAAAATCGGGCTAATGAATTATTAGGTTAATTAAATTAACTAACCTAATGCGGACCCTCCCAAATCTTATCAAATTGCAATTTAGGTTTATTTCATGAAAAAATATTCAATTGGAGCCACCGCTAATCATTTATGGAAGGTTGATTAGAAACCTTAATAAGATATCGAAAGAAAATATCTTATTTTCGTGAATCAGAGGAAAATGAGTTCGGGGACTTGGTTACATTCAGCATCAACATCAATATCAATAACACCTTTATCACAAACTAGTTGGGGTCGGGAGTCGATAAACCCACAAATTCATAAAAATAAAGCAAAATCAATCGAGGGAATAGAGAAAAATATGTAAAAATAAATAAACAAAGATATATATACATACACACACTAACTACCCATCTACAATACTAATAGCATTCTTCCACTCCGTCATAAGACAAACCGTACTCCAATCTATTTCTCACTCCCTTAAATCTTGTTTTACTACTTTCCCTAAGTAAGTTTCGGTCGACATCTTTCTTTCTTCGTAGTAACTCTCGATAGCAAACTTCTGTTCGTATTAGGGCATTTAGGGGCCTTCGGAGAATATTGCCAAACCATCTTCTCTCATCTTTTCTGCCACCGGCTCTACTCCAATTTTTCGTCGAATATCTCCATTCCTTATCTTATCCATCCTTGTATAATCACACATCCACTTTAACATCTTCATCTCCGCTACTCCCATTTTATGCTCATGTTTCCTCTGTGCTAGCCAACATTCAGCTCCGTATAGCATGGCGGGTCTTACTGCTGTTCTATAAAATTTTTCTTTTAACCTAAGAGGAATTTTGCGATCACACAAAAATCCGGATGCACTGCGCCATTTCATCCAACTCGTTCTGATTCTATGGCTTACATCCTCATCAATCTCTCCCTCCTTTTGCAATATTGATCCCAAATATCTAAAAGTATCTTTCTTGGGTACATCCTGTCCAAGCATATTTATGACTTCTTGATCCTCTCTTCCTACATTGTCGAACTCACACTTCAAGTATTCTGTTTTACTTCGACTCAACATAAATCCTTTAGACTCCAACGTGTTTCTTCATAATTCTAATTTAGCGTTAACCCCAGCACTGGTCTCATCAATAAGTACAATATCGTCTGCAAATAGCATACACCATGGCACCTCATCTTGAATATTTTTTGTTAGTTCATCCATAACTAGAGCAAAAAGATAAGGACTCGAAGCAGAACCTTGATGTAAGCCTACTTTGAATGGAAAATAACTTGATGTGCTATTACAAGCCTTCACACATGTAGTAACACCGTCATACATATCCTTGATTGCCTCTACAAACTTTGAAGATACTTTTTTCTTCTCAAGGACCCACCACAGAACCTTTCTTGGAACCCTATCATATGTTGAGAAAAACCCATAAGTGATTTTGAAGTTGACAAAACAATCCAAGTACTATTAAATTTCGAGACAATGCCGTGGAATATTTATTTTGCAGATTATCCTTTGGTGCGGGATGCACATGATTGAATCTGTCAAAAAAGTTTTGCTCATATGGGATTTCTGAGGGACTCAGACGCTGGTTGGAGCTCAGACGTTGGAATGACGCTCAAGTTCTGAATGGAGTATTCATGTGCAGTAATTAGAACTTTGAAATTGCTTATTTGACACACTATAATGGATACAATCGAGCTGGATCATTCTTGAGGATTCTTGGGGATAAAGATCAATCAAGAATGCGAAATCAAGGAGACAAACACACGATTTTCCAAATAAACAAAATTATCTATGGAAACCCAAGATCATAATTGTATGTGTGATTTGATCCGAATGGAAAAGACTTTTCTTTAGCGATCCCTAACGGCTGCGAGATCTTCTTTTGATATCTGTCTTGTTTAAACGGGAAGTTTTGAAGAGACCTCATCTGGAAGCCTTGCAATGGTTAGATTGGAGGCGGAGGAGTATAAAAGACATCTCAAGGTCGAAAGGAAAAAAAAGGTTGGCGTTAAGAGTGAAAAGTCTTTATAATTCTTAGATCGAGAGTACTTCATTTTATATACACTTCTTGATTCATCCATTGTAATTGTGAGGAGGTGTACACAAGAGTGTTGAGCGCTAGATGAGGCATCCTGCGTGTCAAGGAGATCACTAAGCTGTAACCTCTCGAGCAGTTTACTAGTAGAATCCAGCCGATTGGCTGATAGCCGAAGAAGTGGACGTAGGCTTAACCAAAGCCGAACCACTATAAGCTCTCTGTGCAGTTTTCTCTATCCCTACTCTGATCATATTATATAATTTGTAATAGCATAATTGCATATGAATTGTTTATATTGATACACTGTGTTGCCATCATCTGAGACGTTATATAAACGCATGTGCAATTGTTATTTCGCAAAAAAAAAAAATTCAAATTACACTATAATCACCTATTCATCCTCTCTAGCTGATAACGCTAGCCACAACATCATACGCCTTCTCGAGATCAATAAACACCATATGGAGGTCATTTTTTCGTTCTCGATATCTCTCTATCAATTGTCGTATAAAAAAAAATAGCCTCCGTTGTAGATCTTCTTGGCATAAATCCAAATTGATTGACAGAAACCTTGGTCTCTATTTTGCTCAATAACTTTCTCCCACAACTTCATTGTATGGCTCATAAGCTTAATGCCTCTATAGTTGGAGCAATTCTGAATATTCTCCTTGTTCTTACAGATAGGCACAAGTATACTCTCCATCCATTCATCAAGCATCATATTATTTTGGAGGATCTTGTTAAAAAGGCTAGTCAACCAACTTATTGCTACATCCCCTAAGTATCTCTACGCTTCAATAGGAACAACATCGAGTCCCAAGGCTTTGCTAGTCTTCATCTTTTTTAATGCCTCCATAATTTCTCGTGCTTTGACTCTATGCAGGTTTAAATCATCAGAAGTATCTTCAAAATCCACCTCACTTCTATCTCTCTCCCCATTAAAAAGTTTGTTAAAATAACTCATCCACCTACCCTTAACTTCTTTATCTCTTACCAAGTGTTTGATTTTCATCTTTGATGCATTTAACCTGTGTCAAATCTTTACTTTTCTTGTTCCTTGACTTTGCAAGTCTATAAATACATTTTTCTCCTTCTTTGCTGCCAAGTTTTTCATATATATCGGTGAAAACCTTGCCTCTAGCCTCTCGCACAGCTTTCTTGGCACTTTTTCTCGCCAATCTAAACTTTTACAAATTCTCTTCATTGGGACATTTATGTAGACATCTGAAACACTCCTTCTGCTTAATTGCCTCCTGCACCTCTTCATTCCACCACCAAGTTTCCTTTGTTTGATGTCCATTCCCTCTACTTTCCCCTAGCATCCCTTTTGCCACTCTCTGGATGCAGTTAGACATATCCTTCCACATAATATTTACTTCATCATCCAGTCGCCATGGTCCTTCCTGTAGCATTCTTTCCTTGAATTCTATTTGTTTCTCATCATATAACTTTCACCATCTAACTCTGGGGTGTTGGGCACTTCTCTTCATTTTCTGTACTTTGTTATACCGAACCTCTAAAACCACAAACTTATATTGTGTAACTAGACATTCATCAGGGTATACTTTACAATCTACATACGAGGCTCTATCCTCTCTTCTTGCAAGGAAAAAATCAATCTGGCTACAATTTTGACCGCTGCGAAAATTGATTAGATGTGACTCTCTTTTCCTAAAGAAGGTGTTTGCCAACATCAAATCATAAGTTAAGGCAACACTCAAGATGTCTTCGCCAGTCCCATTTCTAGTCCCATATTCAAAACCTCCATGAACTCTGCCAAAACCTCCATGAACTCTGTCAAAACCTCCATTAGTCTGACCGACATGTCCATTTAGATTTCCTCCTATGAATACTTTCTCATCGTGTGGTATCCGCCTTAAAATCTCTTCCAGATCTTGCTTGCTGTCCAATTTAAGGGGCATACACACTAAGGATATTCAGAATCAAATCGCCCACTACTAGCTTAACTAAAATAATCTTATCACCTATTCTTTTAATATCAACAACTCTATCCTTGAAATTTCTATCGAGCAGGATCCCAACTCCATTTATACTCTTATTTGTGCCTGTGTACCATAGCTTGAATCTGGTGCCTTCCACTTCTTTAGCCTTCTCTCCTTTCCATTTAGTCTATTCACTCTTCATCTAGCAAAAATAACTGGCAGCTCCCTCAACTTACGTTAAGGTTCCTATGTTCCAACTCCCCAATTGAATTCTTACCCCCTGGGCTTTTCTTGCCCCCCACACTCGCCCACGAGAGTGTGAGGACCTTTGCTCACTTATCACCACATCCGAGCACCGATGTGGCGCATTACTCTGGGAATGATGACCCAAGGTTAGGTTACTTACCCTCTGCACCCATCTATCTTGGTGCAAGGACCCTTGCTTATTTTTCTCTACACCCGGGTGCCGATGCAACGCGTCGCTAAGAAGGGTACACTCTAACGAAATATGAATAGGGTTCATTTAATAAAAATAGCTCTTTTTTTATGACCGGCTTGCTACGCCTAACGTAACCCTCCTCATTTACCCTGGCTTGGGACAGGCTATGTAAATTACATAGGCGGAGTTGACTTGGTGACGCAGCGTGCAGCGATAGAACAAACAAGCAAATCTTGCTTGAGAGAGAAATCTCAAATTTTCAATATCAAAGGTATATTCTGTTTGCTCAAACATCATAAAACACCTTATATAGGTGTTAACCCTAAACCTAACCATACTAGGATTATAAAACAACCTTATCCAAAATTACAAAATACCACTAAAATTAACAAATTGTCTAAAAATAAAGATTACGTAATATTACGTAATATTACGCAATATCACGCAATATTACGTAGATAATATTATGTAAATCGCCGACTGTATCCGCATCATTCTCCCCTGCTAGGAACAAGATTCGTCCTCGAATCTGGTTCATCTTCGATTCAGTCTCTTCAAATTCAATCCTGTATCCAAGATCACAAAGTCTGCTTCGCCAGGGACGGCCTCGCCAACGAATCAAGTAATACATCAGTTTCCTATCCCCATACTCGATCCCATTGTATGGAATTTCACCAGTAGCTAATATAGAGAACTTGATCCAAGTAGGAATTGAATCCTTAAGGCTAGATGGCATATCCATGCGAATCTTTACTCGAGGACCATGGGAAATTGCTAGGAAACCATATGCAATGTTAGGCAAAAAGATCTCCCCAATGCCAATTTCATTCCGAGTTATCGCAAAAGTCCCTGTTTTCTCTATGCCACGGATGAAGTCAGTAAATTCTGCAACCATCCCATGAACCTGTTGAACATAATAAACGAGGGCAATGGTTTGACTAAGAACATTATCAACAGTTCGGATCCCATCAATATGTAAGTACTGTAGCAGAATAAAATCCACTTCCCCTTGCACCCATGTGCTCAATTTTGATCCAGAACAAGAATCTTCAAACGCACTCACTGATGATGTCACATCATGATTTGCTATGACCTTCTCCTCCATGATTTTCACCCTCAGTTCCGCATCAATTTTGTTCTGAACGCCTGGCACGACTCCATGCACATTTTCACTTTTGCTTGATATAATGCTAGATGCTTCCTTTGCGGTAATACTAACTTCGGCAGTTGTATTTCCAACCTCTGGAGAATCAGGATTTGCGGTCTTGCTTTCTTCTTCCTGAGTCTCTACTTTCAAAACTTCTTTAACATCTGAAGCTCTTGTTTCATCCTTTTTATCTAAAGGTAGCTCAATTTCTTCACCTATTATAGTTGGGTTTTCAATCACAGTAATCTCTTGTTCTGTACTCTTAGAGTCGCTTGCTAAAGAATTAGGCTGCAAGTTGATGAAAATTTCACAGCACTTCGTTCCATCAAACTCTTTACCATGTTTACTGTGGTCACTTTCTGTTCTTTCTGGAGGTCCTATGTCCGAGCAAATACCAGATGCCATATTGGGTATTTCATCTAGCTGTTCTTTTTGTGGTCTCACCTCTTTCTGTCCGATTTCCATAGCAGCAATATCCCTATTGATACCACTGTCCGGTTCCTTGATTGTATCCTCATTTCTTGTATTTTTCAAGCCATTACTAAAAGTTCTAGCTGCTTTAATACTAAATTTCGGCTTTTTACCTTCGACAATCTCACACTCGTCAGCATCTCTGACTAACAATTCAACCTTCGTAGCACTTTCTTTTATCCAGTCATCGATAATAGATTCACTAACTCCTCCCGAATCAACAACTGGAAAATCTCGCGAACGCCATGAAAAATCACGATTTTGTTCTAACCCATCAATTTCTACTGGAACTGCTCATAGTCGGGTGGAAAGAACTTTTGCTTCAGCAGCCTCTTCATTCTATGCCAAGTTTGAACTCTCTCTTTTCCTTCTAGCTTTCTCGTATTCTGCAATCTCTCCCACCATATAGATGCAGCTCCTTTCAAGCTATAAGCTACTAATCTCACATGTTTCTCATTAGGGATCTCCATATAATCGAAAAAAATTTCAATACTAGCAATCCAATCCAGAAATTCTTCTATATCAAGACTTCCATCAAAATAAGGTGTATCGACTTTTAATTTAAAGTCGTTACCTTCACAATCGTAGTAGCGTCGTCTGCCATCTCTTCTATCGCGATCGTCGTAATGTCGTCTTCCGTCTCGATATCTCCTTTGAAATCCTTCATAACGATTTCTGCCATCATAACTAGATCGTCCTTCATCGAAAGAATTCTCTGAAAATAAAGGGTTATTCTGCCTGCGGACAAGAACAGGCCTGACAGGGTCATCGCGAGCAAGATCTGCACTCGGCCTTCTGTCGTTCCGCCGATTTCGGTTCACATCAACGCCAAGACCGTCGGATCGATCCGCCAATTTGTCAAATCGTGCTCCGAAACGATCTATGCGTTCCATTAAACGCCGCTCCAAACGTTGCAGCGTGCCGTCCCCATGGATTGGGGCTCCAGTCTTCCTAGCATCGTCGCGAAGACCACCGCCAGTCGCCATAGGCTCTGATACCACCTGACGCAGCGTGCAGCGATAAAACAAACAAGCAAATCTTGCTTGAGAGAGAAATCTCAAATTTTCAATATCAAAGGTATATTCTGTTTGCTCAAACATCATAAAACACCTTATATAGGTGTTAACCCTAAACCTAACCATACTAGGATTATAAAACAACCTTATCCAAAATTACAAAATACCACTAAAATTAACAAATTGTCTAAAAATAAAGATTACGTAATATTACGCAATATCACGCAATATTACGTAGATAATATTATGTAAATCGCCGACTGTATCCGCATCACTTGGTTACATTAATTTGAAAAATTAATGCCCTTTCGGTACCAATTTCATGAAAAATCCTTTTTAGATTAATCAATGTGATTTGATTGATTTTAGGAAAATGTGACATGAGACCATATATGAAAATGGTTTGATTTTTTTGGATTTTTCCAGATTAAACGCCAGAGAAAAGAAACATTCAAAAGCAAACAAAAATTTGAACATGATTAAACAAAAATGCCCATAAAATACTTTGAATTTCGAATTTTCGGAAAAAAAATGCACTCATCCCCAATGATCTGGATCAAAGAATGAATTTTTATCCGCTACATTCTCGAAGATTCAAGCCAGTATGTGAACAATTGTATAGAAAAACAACATCCCTTTCGCTAAAGGGTAGAATAAGAATTTCTATACTAAATCACCATCCCATTCCATAAGATCATGGCTAAGGCGTGTGATTTAATTTTTCTGACGAATCTAGGCACGAGGGGAGCATATGTTATGGGCATGTTTGTTTAAAAATGTGCAAACTTTATGACAAATAAACACGGCAAAAATAAATAAAGATTAGTCAATTTGAACTTGAATTTTCGAAAATGATAGAGGGATGGCCGAAATTGTGAAGCTGGGGGCCACATCTCCTCATAAAAATTTATCCAATTTTAATTGAGAAAATTATCTTTAAGGTTTGAGAAAACAATTCATTCAGATAATTCTATAAAAAAATGAACATTGTCCAACTCAATCAACAAGTCAAATATCATCATGAATCCACAAGAGATAATATAATTTAACTACAGATAAGCATGAAATAACCATCCAATGCCAAAGATTATCCAAGATAAATTGGATCTTATCCAATTCAGTTATTCATGTAAACAATCCTTATCCGTGGCATGAGCATCAAATAATCACGAGATAGAGTCAATTCAACCAACACAACATACGATTCAATGTAAAGGGGTCATCCATATCATGCAATTCGACCAAGAGATGATGGTGAAGCAGAAATTTCAGATTTCATTTAAACATTCTTATCATCTCAATTAACTCAATTTGCTCTTGAAAAGAATTGTTGAATTCATATGTTATCTTGAGAAAAGATTAATTCCAATTAAATTTCATCAAATCTCAAAATTAGCACAAGACTCAATCAACTCATGAATAGATTAAGTCTACTCGAAAAAAATCATATTTTTGCATCATCAATCCAATTTTTTGGTGCTAGCATGAATTGATAAAAAAAAGGCTTGAACTTCTCAATTTTAATTACAAGTCACATATGGTCATCAAAGTGCAAGAACATAAACGCCGATTTTCAATCAAATAAGCATTGAATTTCAATCAAAAGACAAGAAATTAATACCTTTTTCGAGCCAAAATTCCAACAACGCGCAATCTAGGCAGCTCTACCGAGAATACGCCTTTTCAATCGAATTTAAGCTTTAAACTTTGAAGCGACCTTAAGACCACGTAGCAAGGAAATAAGTGACTTAATTTGATTAAAAAACAAGGTCGAATCAACCTCAAATGAGTCTGAACAGAGGCGAAGCAGTGGCCGGTCAGTAGAATAGAGTGGCATATTCAACGGTGACTTTGCAGGTTTGGACGGGAAGCTTTCGATGTCGGATTGACAAACCGTCAGTGGCTGGTGATATATCGTCGAATATTGAACGTCACGGTATTTGGTACATGTCGATCGAAGCACGAACGGTGACGTACGGTCAAACAACGTGAAACTGCTCCAGGGTACCGACGGGATGGAATTTCGGTCAAACGGCGTGAAACTGCTCCAGGCTATCGACGGGATGAAATTTCGGCCTTGAATCCCTCTCTATATCTCGAAATTTCTAGACGTTTAGAGCTCACAAAATGCCAACATCTTGTGAAAGAACCTGAGACTTGTATATATAGAGCTTGGTTCGTAGAGTCATAATATTAGATCGAGAGTCCTAGCAAGAGCGGGATTCGATAATGGCCATTAGATTTAAAGGAGTCATAATCCATCTAAACTCTCTGTTATTAACTGCATAATGATAGAGTTTTAAAGTCCTAGATCACCTTAAACTCTTTAACCGAATGAAAATTACGAATCTGATCTGAAAATTTGAAAGTCCTATCTCACTAGGACTCTATCAATTTTCGTCCAAATGGATGAAGAGGAAGAAATGGCCGGCTTATGGATGTCTTGTGGGCTCTTTTTGTGATTCTGGACCTAATTATACCTTAACTAATCAATTGGGTAATCGACTAAGGCCCTTTTACAATTATAAGAGCTAAAATGAGCTGATTTTTGCTCCAATTTTAGGTTCAAGCCCTTAAGAAACTTGGTACACATTAGGACCAGTCATAAACATGATTTGCAATTAAATTATGGACTCGTCTTGAGTTATCGGGCTCAATTAAGGCCTTTCTGAAATAACGAGCATTTAACTGAAAGCCTTAACAACCAAATTAAGCTTAAATGAACTAAATTGAACCCAAGAACAAGTCCAATTGGCTTAAACAAATTCGGTATCCGTTCTAGCTATAGGTAAAAATCTCATACTGAGTTTTGATCCGATCGCTTGTCAAAATTAAGCTCAATTGACTCATCCAATGCTATGACTTGTGTTCGACTGAAAGTAAATATGCAATGCATGATGATTTATTTTTTGCGAGAATTATGATTTACTCTCATTTTGTGCTTAAACGAATGATTTTCTAAAAATCAAAATTCAAGTGTCGACAATAACAATTTGAATAACCAATGTGATGATGATAAACTCCAAAAGAATCGCGTCGATCTTGCATTTTACAATGATTCTGTGACATTTCGAATTTCGACCCCTCTCGAGACCATGGAATGGAAAGATATCGATCGATATATTTCAGTGGTAACTCACTCGGAGTTGGCCACTCTCGAGTTAACTGACCGAAAGGGAGAGACTACCGCAGAGTCGGGTACGTGGACCTGGGGAGTTTGAATAAGAATTGACACTTTAACCATAAGGATTGTCGAAGGAATATTTTGGACCAGCAGAGCTCGATCTAGGAACGGTCATGGAATGCCTTGCTAGTGTTACACGTTGGGACGTGGGTGATTTCGCCTAACCAAGGTGTAATTTGCGAGAATTTCCTAAATCAGATTTCGATGATTAGGACTGCAGGAACGAGTGATAAACCTTCGCAATCACATGACAACCAAAGTCGCCACGGCTTGAGAGAATCCCAAGGTCGATACGCGTAGCGCCTGCAAAAGTCGCCCGCCAGTTTGAGATAAATTGGAATTGTAGTCAACGAGAGCTCAACATGAAATTGGACCTCGAGATTGGGTATTGGACATTGAGGAATTCCAACAATTGATATGGATTGGACGTCACCTAGTCGAGGGTGAAAAATATCGGAGAAATGAAATTTCGGAAGAAATGTGTGAAAAGACCATTTTGCCCCTGGAGAGTTAGCCTTGTCTTAACAATGTGAGGAGGGCGTTTTGGTCATTTATAGCCCTTGGAGCTGCCGAAAATTGTGAGGGCAATTTGGGAAGTGAAAAGTGGATATTATGCATACATGGACAAGTGTCATCAAGTGAGGGATTAACATTAATTGCCCAATGACATCTCACTTTTCTAGAAGCTTGACCAAGGTTGAATGGAGCTGAATTTCATCTTCATTTTCTGAGAATTTCGTGGCCATCTCCCTCCTTCCCCTTCATTTTCCTGCGTTTCCTTCAAGAACAGAAACTGTTCTGGTTCACCCAGCTCGCTACGAGTTTCGATGCCTCAACTGTTTCGGCCGTAACTTCTTCGTTCGATGGCCGATTGAGGTAATTCCATCGCCATTAGAAATCTTGTCGTCTTTCCTTTCCAGAGACATATTATAAAATTTATTTGGCCCAATATTCCGTTCTGTAGGTCGAATTGAATGGACAAAGGTCAGGACGAGGTCAGAATCGGGCCAGTTTTGGAGAGAGCTTGAGTTCGCCCACTTCAAGAGCTCAATTGCCTCCAAATTTTTAGTGAGACTCTCTTGACTTGAAGTATATGAGTAGTTGAGTTAGGGTTACTGAATTGATTGAGTTTTGGATGAGTTTCAATGGTTGAAATGAGGAGTTTTTCTGCAGCAGATTCTGACCGCTAGTGGACTGAGGAAGAGCGAGCTGCTCGGAAGTCTTAGGGGCGTGGATTGACTTCGAAATTCACGGTAAGGTTCTATAACTTGTAGATTGAGGTGTCGGCAAGAGGAATTGGTGTTAAATTGGAGCTTAGGGGTGATTTGTGGGCTGTTGGCATAGAGAATCACAGAACTAGTTCTGCCCTGTTATGTTTCTATACAAACCGATTCTATGGTGGGTTGAGGGGAGTGTCGCCTTGTTTTTATTTCGTATTTAAGGCATACTAGATTGATAATTGAGGTGTTAACGAGGTGTACGATTGGTGAAATCGAAGTTAGAAGTGAAATTAAGGGCTGATAGAAGTGAAAACGTGAGATGTCTTATATTCTGTCTTTGTCGCGCACCAAATTTGAAATTAGTCGTTCTATGTCATCCGATATCCGAATTGAGCTCCGTTTTCGCCCACGCGTCCTTAAGACATTGAAGTTTAAGATTATGAAAGTTGATTTCATAAAAATTCGAAGAATCAATGTCAGTTTAATTATGAAGGAATCTGGTCGTGGGGCCAAGTAATGGGGCAGTTTTGGGCGGAATGATATTTTTGATGACTTGCCTTGATAGAACGGCTATTGGCATGCGTAGGGCCATTGAATTGGCGCTGTGAGGACATGAGAATAAGGGGTTGTGTGTGTGCTATTGAAGTATTGGCACGATGAAAATTAAAAATGACCATGTTCCGATGTGGCTTTTCTTAGGTGCGCCGTGGGTGCCCTGCCCGGCCATGAAATTGCTGACCTTGGAGGGGGCTTGTGAGTGGAGTTGCTACTTGATTGAAGAGGTGAGTGACCTTAAACCTATATTTAGGACTTTTGGCCGCGACTGAACGATTTGGTTGAGGAATCGATGACTTAATAGGATTGTTATGCTTGATTGATTGAGAACCGAATGATCTTGATGAAGATTGAACCATGGCTGCTCGTGTGTTATAGAATTGTGTTCTCATGATTGCATTGACGACGTGCTTGTTGGTGTGCCTTGTTTGCCTACGTGGTCGTTTGGCACTTACTTCTTTAATTTCGTTTCGGGATAAAGCACATTTGTCCTTGGCTAGTATATGAGTTATGTTCTAACGCTTGAATTTCCTCATGTTGAAAATGTGGTGAAACGCTTATGGTGATAATTCTTGATTGAACCTCTTGAGGAATTGGGCTAGTGAGCCATGAGAACACATGATTGGTGGCAAGTATCTTGTCGAGATGGGAGTTTGAGGCCGGTGATACCTTGATGCACCTAAGATGACACAGGGTTGTGATTGAAAGTACACCCTGAGGCGATCTAATCGCGGGGTTGTGATTGAAAGTACACCTTGAGGCGATCTAATCACGGGGTTGTAGTTGAAAGTTCATCCTATGAGATGAAATTGAAATACCCTTTTATTCAAGTGATGATGAGATTTATTCTAATTAGTACGAAAGCTTGACCACGAAATGTCCTACCTTGTTTTATTTTATGATTGCTTGTTGTTGTGACTGTTTGGGTTTGGTGGGACGAATGGCCTAATTTATGATTAGGATAGCTCGCTGAGATTTATATCTCACCCCAGTGGGGGATTATTTTTCAGGTCCTTGAAGACAAAGATACTCGCGAAGTGAGGATGAGCCCTTGTTGAAGTAATGTAATGAATGGTCCCTGTATTTTGTGGTCTTGGGGATTGTATCTAAATTTTGAGGATTTAGGACTTGAAGTTTGGGTACTCAAATGCGTTAACTTCTGAGGAGAATTCTTTATTTATAAGAAGTTTATCTCTTGTCCTGAGTCATCTTGTTATAATTAGTTTGGAGCAAGTTTTTATGGCTTCCGCGATCTTAATCCTTCATCAAGTGGCTATACAAGTTGACGAGGGATCCTAGGAGATAATTGAAGAACGTCGGCTTGATATGGGATGTACGGGTGCTCGATGTGGTCGGGGCGTGACAGATTCCATATCCAATTGGATTCAAATTTGCTTGCGAACATATTCAACGGCTAAGTCGACAGGCCGGTTGAGCTTAAATCTCACATTCTATTTTTTCGTTATAATGCAATTACAAAGATGCATCTGCATAAAACAATTTGTAAGCGTTTCTCTGCACACGTGTGAAATTCGACGATATTTCTTCAATCTCAAAGCATAAGAAAGAGAAACATGTGTCCTGGAGATTCTCTTATTGCAAGATTCGAAGACGCAATGAAACCCCTGGCTGGAGAACATGCCGGTATTAACAACATTGTATGTGCAAAAAAAAAAAAAAAAATCTTACAGTGAAGAAACACTCGTGCAGCGGGAGCTCGCGTTGAGCCGCGAGTTGGAGCCCCATTCCATGGCTTCGGCGACCGCGCGCTCGCGTTCCGTCGTGCTGGCTCCGTCCTCTGTGTGGTCGTTGTTCCTATCTCCGTCCATCATGCTGTGGTCGGATGGCGGAGATTGCGTGTGGACCGCTACGGTCCTGGTCCCTGTCCCGGAGCCTAACCAGAGATGGCTCAACGCAGTCACGACGTCGGTCATTAAGGGTCGGACGGCCACTTCCTCGTTGAGGCACATGGCGGCCACTGCGACCGCCTGGTTCAGGCCTCTCACGGGAAAGTCGTCGTTTAGGAGAGGATCCGCCAATTCCCTGTATCTGCGTGGGTCCTTGAAAACGGGTTGTGCCTGTTTCGAGCCAAAATGACAATAGTTTAGAATGTGCTGCGTGCGATGATCACTCAAGGTGTCAAGACCGTTTTCGTGCCAATTTGCTTCTCGAGCTAATGAAATTCTGGACGAAAGTATACACGGATGACAGAATAATTCAGCGAGATCGTAATGCTAACGGAAAATAGATTCGTTGCTGCAGAATTCGTACACCGGATGTCGACACAAGAGAAGTTCCTTACCCAAGTGACTAGATTTTGCTCTTCGGTTGGCCGGGTGGTGTCGATGGCTCTTCTTCCGGTGATCAACTCCAACAGGACGACGCCGAAGCTGTACACATCTGACTTCACGGTAAGCTGGCCCGTCCTCTGATACTCCGGGGCGCAGTAGCCGTAGGTCCCCATCACTCTCGACGATACGTGCTGTCTGTCCCCCATTGGTCCCAGCTTGGCCAACCCGAAATCCGAGAGCTTCGCGTCGAACTGGTTGTCCAAAAGGATGTTAGAGGACTTCAAGTCGCGGTAGATGACCGGGGGGTTTGCCGTGTCGTGCAGATACTCCAAGCCCTTGGCCGCTCCTAGGGCTATCTTCATTCTTGTGAACCAATCTAATGGCTTTTGGTTTGGTGCCAGATCTGTATTGGAGCATAGGAACATAAGGCGGTTTGTTTTGGAACCAAATCTCGACACTTATTACCGCATAAAACTTAGATTTTAGCACACAAGCAGATTCAGTTTGTAAACTACCTAATGCGTCGGAGACAGCGAAAGCTTAAGAATGATGTCTCGTAAAAACATTCAATGGATGCACAAAAGAAAATTATTCGAAATCATTGCGAACAGTGCGATGAAAGTACGTAGTACCGAGCAGATGGTCTTCTAAGGAACCGCGGGGCATGTACTCGTACACCAAAAGCCGCTGATCGCCATCGGCACAATAGCCGATGAGATTCACCAGGTTCTCATGGTGCAGAAGGCTCAGCATCAACACCTCCACAAGGAACTCTCTGTTCCCTTGCAAGCCGTTCCTGTCGAGTTGTTTCACCGCCGCGACCTGAATGTTTCGACATCAACCTCTAGATTAGTCTCTGGTTATATGTCAATTGATCATAGCAGTCATAAAATGTTCCTTGTTTTTTTTCTTTTGATTGTTCGGGGTTTGCATTCACCTGCCCGGTTTTGTCGAGCGTTCCCTTGTAAACTCTCCCAAACCCGCCTTCCCCAATAAGGCATTCCTGCCTAAAGTTCTTCGTGGCCGTGGCCAGTTCTCGGAAGGTGAACGTTTGCGCCACAACGTTGTTGTTGCCGCCCACTTCTTTAGGAGGAGCGTCCTTTTTCGGCTCGGTATCGACCGGCACTCTCGGCTTAGTCGTCTCTGCACGACAGATGACGGAAACATCAATTTCTAACAGCAAAAACTCAAAAGAAAACTTGGCCTAGCGAGTTCGCCTTCTGGGTACCTCGGCATCCATGGCAGTCCCGAGTCTCGCGACCAGATTTGCACAATCTTAACCATAAGAAAGGCCCAAAAAATTTAGAACAAAGCATTTTGCACAATCCTTTGAGGCTATAGATATTGCTGGTATGCTGCAGGATAAGGAAGAAAAAATGGTTTTTTTTTTTTTTAGAATGGTCCGAACAGTAAGTAGCGCGAGTGCCGATTCTCCGAAAAAGATCGCGACATGATCATATGCACTTACCGGTCTGTGGTGGAGCGGCAGACTGTCTCCGAGGAGGAGGACGAGGAGGAGAAGAGGGCAATTGGTTCTGTTGTCTTCTCCCACTATCTGACCTCTTGGAAGCTACCTTCTTCTCGTGGGATGAAAAGCATGAAAAGCAACTCATCTCTCAGTCTGGAGGTGCAATGATAAATTCTCACCCCTTTTTTTATCTCCCAAGCACAAAGGTTTTGTTTACCGAAGCCGGAACAATTTTATCGCCGATTTACAATGGATGCGGGCGGTCGTTCGAACCGAAGAAAACGTCCCGGAAAACTTTGATCCAATCAAGCTCTGCAACAAGAAAGGCTTCACATCCCTCGATGACAGAATGAACTGGTAAGAGAACACAAGAAAATTCTCACGAGACAAACAGACTAAAATGTAGCTATAAACACTTCTTCCTTCGGGGTTCTGGAGGGGCTAGGAGAGTCGGGTATGCGCGAACTGTCGATTGAGAAATCACCAGAAAAACAGAAAAAAAAAATGAAAAACTAGCGGTTCTAGACACTGGTGGTCATTATCCTCAATGAAGGTGAGAAGAGTAATGAAGAGACAAAAAGAGAAATGTCCAGATTCGGGTAAGTTAGGCGCTTTCAAAACATCATCGTTCATTGTTCAACTACAAAAAAGGAGGGGATCCCAAAATAGGAATGGTGTCTTTAACAGGAGGAGAATGAGGTCAGGAACAAGAAAACAGAAGAGAGTCCCTACGTCCTCCAGTGTTCCCTGAAAACATGGGCAACAGTCAGAAGTGGTTTTGGTTGTTTGAAAAGTTTAGCTTTAGAAGGTATTAAAAAAATTTCCTTTTCTGAAGAATAAAGAAGAGTCCTAAAAATTAATAAACACTATGTAAACGCATTATATACGTGCCAATAGAATATGCCGCGCTGCTGGTAAATGGATCGTGAGGTGTGGGGTTCGACCTTAGTGTTCTCGCAAAGAGACAGAGCAAAAGTCAAAGAGCGAGGAGTTAGAGATTACCCAAATTATATAACATAATTTGGACTTTTTGTATTGTTCCATTAAGTTCGACCCCACTTCATTAGAAATTGCTTAACTCTAATTTAAACTTTTTTGGCATTGGAATAGCATGTTGTCTGGGACCCAAAAATTATATTCAATTCAAAATATTTTCTCTTTTTAGTGTGAATTTTTTTATTTATCAAATATGTGTTTTATTAAAAACTTTCGTCGACCCCAATTAGTTTGGGATAAATGTGTAATTGACATTGACGTTGAAATATTTATTTTATTTTTTTGTTCGAAATGTTTTAGTTTGGATATTAATAAGTTTCAGTCGATTATTATTGTTCGAGAATAGATTATTCATGTCCCTGTTTGAATATCAAAACCTGTCCAAAAGGCATAAAGGGAAAATCCATACAAGAGCTTTTAATGAAGCCGTCTATGAAACTAAGGAAATGCAAAAATACGAGAAATAAGAATAACACACTGGTCTCTTCTGGTTCTCTTTCCGCTTCCGCCCTTCGTTTGTCCCGGGCGGGAGGTGGCGGCGCTCACATGCACATTCATGGTGACTCTGCTCTTCAGCTCTCTCACCCCAGTCAACAGCAATCGATAAGCACCTTCTCTCCGAAATCTGTATGTTGTTTCATCTTTCATGCTCTTCCTTTCCTATTTTTTCTCTTTTTCTTCTAATGTCGCCACTCGTTTGTCCGTTGAAGTGGTGAAACCGAGACACGATATCAAGAAACCAGACGTGGGCAATTGGCAAGGACAGGGATCATATGGCTGTGAGATATCGTCGTTTGTATCAAATTTCGAGGTTCTTCCCCTGTGTTTTCGCAGGTTAGGCTGCCTCTAAGTTTCAACCTTTTTCTTGCTTTGGGTTCGTGCTCGCAGATTTGGATCGTGGGCGTGTGTTATTTCTGAACCAGCTTTCTTTTTCTTTGGGTTTTACTTGTGTTTACTGTTTAACTCAATTTCTTGAACCGACGGGGAAATATTATCTTACTGTGTAACGCTAGGACTGTGTAAGATCGATTTCGATTGAAAGTTGTGATCTTTTGATCGCTGGTGGTGTTACTGCATCTTGTGCAATCTTCTCTATAGTAAAGAACCTGATTGGGGACTCAACTATACGCATACTTAGAGGATGGCTGAATATTTGGTGGTCCTGTCTCGGAGACAATCCTCTTACTCGGTTCATTCCTTCAGATTTGCAGGATATGCTGTTCAAAAAATTATTGTATTGCTTAAAGTTTTGCCTTTTGATTTTATTTACAGGTAATGACTACAGGAGATGCATATCAGCTTTCTGTCTATCTGCTTCCTCTTCAGTTAGTCGCAGTCATTCATGGGAAAGATGCGACATGCTGATTGAAAGGAGTTTCTTTGACATGCGAAGGTAATTTGATGCATACTTTATATTTCTTGCCATGATTTCTTAATTGATTGCTGATGTTACCAGTCTGGTATACACTTTTCTGTTGCAGCATGTCCTTGAGGTCTCATTATGTTCTTGAAATCTTAAAAGTTTTAGTGATGGTATAGAAATGACGCAACTCATTTGATGTGCCTAAATCTGTTGATTTGGTCCTCGTTCTTATGCATAGATTTTGCAAGAGACCTATTTTGTGGCATGATCTTTTTCCTTCTTTCTTTTTTATGAAATTCTGCTATGTTTCAGCCAAATGAAATGCACAAGTCTTGGGTCAGTTTAAGATTCACTCGTGAATCCTTATTTTTGCTCTGTGAAATGATGCTTGAAATATCTTTTAACTTATCTTTTACAGCCATTTTCAGGATCTCAACACTTTCAGAAGTTCTAAATGATTCTGCACATGAGGTTGAAAACAGCATTTTATCCTTCATTCAATCCTCATTTAATGCACTTGAAGGTATGGGAATATTCAGGAAAAAATGGCATTTTTTTCTATTTTTGCGCCCTCATGTTACAAATCTTTTTGTCCTTGTTTTCCTGCTAGAAGGAATAGGCTTGGTTGTCATGGTTGTTGGTCGGAGGTTCTTTTCTGTTAGCTATTCAAAAATACTTTGGTTGTCTGTTCTTCCATTGATTATGACTTATGATTTTGCTCTTTTTTTTTATGAGGTTCTTGTGGATTGCTGATAACTGATAGCAGCAGTTGACTTTGGAATCCCTGAAATGTTTATACATGGATTACCCTCTCCTTCTCTCTTTCGTGTATCTACAACTATCCAAGCTTGCTTGCGCTTGCGAATTGTTGTGTAAAAGTGTTTTGTTTATTCTATGTCGTCTAATGTAGTTCTCATTTCTCAGTCCCTCTTTTGTAATGAATTTTACAGGCCCCAATTATTTTTGGTTGAATAAGGTTGAAGCAGATAATGATTGTCTTGGGAGAGTGAAGACATTTTTAGTTCTGCTTGGTCAGTTGGATGCGAATTCTCCATCAATGCAATATCAAGCTGTTAAATCTCTCAGAATAATGAAGTCAATTCAGCAGAGGTAGAGGAACAAGTACTCTTCTGAACCACTTATTGTCTGATTGGATGGATTGCCATGCGTGAGTTTTTTTGTCCCCTCCTTTCTTGTGCTGTTGCAGGTCTCCACATATATATATCATGGCTTTTCAGTTTGGCAGTACAGCTGGTTCCTCTCTTTATCAAACCCATGTAGCTGAATTGATGATGAAGGAGCACGTCAACTTTCCGGTATTATTTACTAGCAAGAACTTCTCTGAGGTAATTTGCTGAAGCTTTGTGCTTCTTGGGTTTTTGTGCATTTAAATTTCTTCTTGTACCTTGGCCATCTAGTCTAGTCTACCTAGATGATTTCTCTCATCTTTGAATCCTTGGTCCTTTCGTTCTTGCAGATAACAAATGAGCCTTGTTTTGTTTTGTATAATGAACTTAACAATCCAGTTGTTTTCCTTGAGAAGGCTGCTGATGTTGAGATGATTGAAAAAGGTATGTGACATTTCCATTTATAACATTTCGGAAATATGTTTGTAATAGTATGCTATAATAGTCACTTTTGACCGGGATAACTCTTGCTTCTATTATGCCTTTTTTCTCCTCCTTATATTTAAGTCTGGAAGAGGGCGTACTTATTTCGCTGTTGAAGATTTATAGGCTGAGCAATTACCTGCTTGAATATGGTAAAAGTATATTTGACATTGTAAGAATGTCCTTTGTCTTGTTGAGTCTGCGGTCTGCCAAGTTGTGCACAAGTTGCTGTGGTAATATTAATCTTGTTTCCTCTACAAACGCTTCTCTCCGTACGTTCTCCCGATGTACCTTTTGTTGCCTTTCCTCCAGAATCACCTGCTCACTGTTTGTCAGTAAAATGTGGGGTTCCTGTACTCCGTTAGATTTGTAATAATTCAATGCCAACAGTGGTTATGCCTTTTTCGTTGTGGTTTATAAAATTTTGGGAGATTTGCCTATGTGAGCTATCTGGTGATGTATACTACAGTGGTTGAGGACTTCGGTAAGCTAGACAAAGAGGATTCTGAGCCACCTGTCAGATCCAAAAGCTCATTTTTCAAGCAAAATGATATTGCCAAGGAGCCTTGCCTCTCTTCTATTGTGCGAAATCTGCTACTTTATTTTCCAGGTATAAAATTTAGATAAGCTTTAATTTCAATCGACTTTATGACACGGTTTTGTAACGCAATGGATTACCAAAAAATATTGTTTTGTGGCTTGATGTTGGTGGTAAAATTTCTTTTTTCATTTTGTTTTTTTTGTTATTTAGCTTTTGAATGGGTTTTATCTTGAATAGTGGAACTGTTTGTGGCTGAAAGGAAGCATTTCTTGATTCTACAGTGTATGCTTCGAGAGATTCTTCTTTTTTCTAAATGTGAAGTGCCACTGAGAACTCTAGGTATCACTTCTAGAGGCACGGTTTTATTAGCACTTTTCCCTCATTTTTATGCTTTTGGTGCTGATGTAAAGTTTTTTTTTTTTTTTGCTCGGCCGCATGCATTGTTATTTTACCTTATTGCCTTTTTTTTTTAGCTGAAGTACAGAATTTCTGGTTAGCATATGAAGTATTCTGATTTTCTTGTATCATATGCTAAATTTTAGTAAGTGTATTCTTTGTTGTAGGTTGTTTGACTGCTGATGAGGATGGTACTCGCCTATTCCTTTCTGACAGCAATCATCATCGGATAATAATATGTGATGGCAACGGGAAAATTCTGGATTGTGTATGTATGGATTTTGTACTCAGTTATAAGTATATTGATTTGCCATTGGTCTTTGCAGTTGAACAATATGTGCATGTTTTCTGCTATTGTGCATATATGCATTCAAACTTCATACTACTACATTACAGTTATGGCATGGACTTTATTGGACAAAACAAGCATTTATCTGAGAATTGTCGGGCATAAAGAAACCTCGAGACAGCTCTGAGAGCAGTCTCTAGCAACAGTTGCTTGTGAGATGCTACATTGTAATGTTTAATTATTAGGAAGATCCGACTGAAAAAGGATTTATAGAGAGTACAGAACTGGGGGCGTAATTTTGCCAATGCCTTCATGATTTCATTTCGATACAATCGCTGGCTTTTGCTGATTCTCAAGGCATCACTGTTGTCAATAGCTTTATGAATTTAGCTAGCTTTCTTAAGCGGAGTCTGCAGTACTTGTCAATTTGATGTGTTAGATAGGATCCTAAACTTGACATTTGTTGTCTTCATTTCTTACGTTGGAAAGTAGAGATAACTTACACGACTAAGGTAAAGCAATGTCTCAGATTGGTTCTTTGCCGGGATTTGAAGATGGTGATTTTGAATCTGCCAAATTGTTCCGTCCTGCATCTTCTTTCTACCATGCCGCAGAGGATTGCCTGTATATCGCGGATTCAGAGGTATGCATTGGCAGATATTTTTTACTTATCTGACAATTCTAAAGCTGGATGAAAATAAAAGTAGAGCTTCCCATGACTTCTTCAAACATAACCTTTTTCTATTGTTAGTACTTGTTCTTCATTCTCAATTGTTAATATTTGTACTAACATTAGTATCTGTATTTGTTAAGAATAGCTCATAATAAGTGTGACATTCTGAGATGTTTGCAGACCTCGTGCAGTATTTGTGCATGAGCAAGATATAGAATTATCACTTAGGTGCATTTGAGAATGTTGGAATTTTCCATGGCCACATTTTGTGTTTAATTCTCAATTCATGTTTGTGGACATTTTGGGGACAATAAATGATTCTTTAATATCATTTGGAAGATTGGAACCCTCAACACAGAAAAACAGCTTTTTTGTGTTGTCACAAGAGTCTCGTTTCATTTGATGGAAAAAAGGTTGATACTCTGGGTTATTAATCTAGCTTATGCTAGAAATACTACACTGTGCTATTGTGGTCAGGATGTATTTGCCAGTCAATTTTTGTTGATTATCCTGTTATCCATTTCTTTTCCCCCCCAATCTTCTAATATTTATTGTGCACAGATCTGGTAATTTGTTGTCTCATGCACAGCCAATGTTACATGGCGTTGTATTTTTTCTTGTTAAGAATATCCTAGATACGTACATCTTCAAACGAGGGTTCTCTTTGTTTTCAAAAAATGTAGCATGAATGCAGTTTGTTGCCAAAGTTTGCGATATACTAGCTGTCTGCAAATTGACTGTTAGGCTGCATTTGGTCGCCCGGATTTTTAGTCAGGATAGGATTGGATAGGATAGGATATGAAATCCAAGGATTTTGCCATATCCTATCCTGTGTTTGGTAAATCGCAGTAATAGAGCCGGATATGTTCATATCATATCATATCATATTCATTGTTTGGTATATACGATATATCGATGTAAAATGAATTTGAAAAAGCACAAGCGAAAAATATAAGAATCTCTTGTAATTTACTACTGAATCTAGTAAAAGAAAGAAAATATAAACATTCAACTTTTGCTGAAAAGTTTTGCCTTTTTAATGACATTCGTTAAACGTCAATATGAAACACAAGGTTATGGAGGAGAAAAATGTTTGACTCTCTTTCTGTTTTCTTAGACTTTTGATGTTGTTGGAATATATAAATATTAAACCACGCATTCTTCTAATAGCTTAAGCTTTTAGAGCAGTTGGTGAGTGGTCCCACCAAATCTTACATGGTATCAGAGCAGGAGGTCCTGAGTTCAAATCTTTCCAAGCCCCTATTTGCCTCCCCAATGAATTTGTCTACGCTTAGTACTAGGCAAAAGACCAGACTAAGCGTGAGGGGGAATGTTGGAATATATAAATATTAAACCACGCATTCTTCTAATAGCTTAAGCTTTTAGAGCAGTTGGTGAGTGGTCCCACCAAATCTTACAGATGTAAACTTGAAAGCTAAGAAGGAGAGTAAATTTCAACTATCTCGTTATTTTCGTAAAGTTTTATAATAAACTATAAAGCTACAAAGCAATAATGAAACTTCCACATGAACTAGAGTTAGAGAGACGGAGATGCTATTTTTTTAGAAATTTCATTACTCCTTCTCTTCAAGAATTAGAGAAATCATTTTATTTACTTAAAATCTAGTTTATTCTACTTTATTTTTATTATTTTTTAATTATAAATCTTTTTTATTATTATTTTGACTCCCTTCCATTATTTCTTAATAAAAATTTTCATTAAATAACAAATTGTACTATTATACTTAAAATATTTAATGATATAGATATTAAGTGTGTGTGTACATATACAAACTATATATTATAGCGAAAAAAGAAATCAAATTATAAATATGATTTATAGAAAATAAAAATAAAATTTTGATTTTTCTTTCTAACATTAGAATTCAAATTTATTTAAAAATAATTGCTATTTTAATTTTATTATATAAGAATTTTGTTATTCAGAAAAATAGTTTTTATACCATAAACAAAAGAAATCCTATCCACCTTTATCCTACCTCCCCCTCTAGGATAATTATATCCAGGCTATATCCCCCTTATATCCTGCTATATCCTATCCTGAGTAGGAACCAAACACAGGATAGTATAAATTTTATCCTATCCTGACTTATATCCTGACTGCCAAACGTAGCCTTAATGTTGTAGTATATTTTTTTGTATCTCGAGAGAGATTTCAGGAATTGGTGCTTCCTCAGTTCAATATGTACCTTTGTTAGTCTGAGTTTGTTGTCATGGATTTATAACATTTTCTAAATAACTCATTATTGGCCTCTAATAGAACCATGCTATAAGGAAAGCAGACATGAGGCACCGGCTTGTCCAGACCATATATCCAAAAGACTATAGCAAAACAAAAGTTACAGCTTGGAGCTGGATCATGACTATGCTGGGTTTCCGAAGGCAGATCATTGCAGACACTGGAGCTCTTGATAAACAGATACTAGATTTTCCTTGGCATATACTGCAACTAGATGCTGATAAATTGTTAATTATAAGCCACAGGTAAAGGACACTTGTACGGCTTATCCCAGCAAATTGCTTAGCTTCGATTGATCCTTTAGTCATTTATTTATAGCATATGTTATTTTAATGTTCTAAACATGCTCGAGAAAATAATGACATTTCCTAGGTCTTGATGGTATTCCAATTAGTTAGTAATAAAGTCTCTTACATGTTGGCCTTGGATTCCACATTTCTTGACGGGGTTCATATGGAAGCAGCTGGCTCTTTATGGCATTTCTTGGTTTGAATCAATCACTAGAACTCAAAATAAGATTTTTGTTTTTCAGTTTTAGAGGGAGATGCTACACTTACAAGTTGTCTTTTTCCAATTTGGATAAGTAAGCAATAGTGCTCTTGAAGTTAAGTGTGCATCTTCTTCTCTAAGGCTTTGTTTGGGAGAATAACGAAAATGAATGGAATGAAAATATGTGTGGAAAATAGGGGATGCTTTCAATTTTTATTCAGAAGGAAATGGAAGGATAATCTTCAATTTGAAGCATTTTCCTTCTACATTTTCTTTTCCTAGCTCTCCCAAACAGAGCATAAAAGCTAAACTATCAATGACACGGTTTATATCTAAGCACACCCCTCATAATACGGCTGGTAGGACAAAGAAGGCCGATAAGATGACATGGCCTCAACCAAAGAAGCACTAAATGTGTGGGTTGAAGAGTTGTTGAAACCCATTATGTATAAACACGGGAAACTCATTAATGAGAGAAAGGAGGGTGGTGCTAGGAGTTGAACTCAGAGCCTCTAGCTACAATGCTATGATAAAGTTGATGTTACTAACATTTAAGCTTAATTTTTTAGAAACCACCGCAGTTTTCGTTTTACATCTCAAAAAGTGTATTGCACCTTTTTTATGTGTTTGAGGATATCTCAACAAGCCGTTTGTCAAGTCCCTGTCATCTTTAATGAGGGCTTTCCTCTTGAAACCATTTTTTAAATTTCAAGTGGGAGTTTTTCTCAGATAGTTCGATGGTTCTTTATTTCTGTCAATTATTGATTCTCTGTGCCGATGGGAGAGGAAAATGATACTATTCAGAATGGAAAGAGCAAACAGTAATTTTATGTTCCCTTTTGGCAAAATCCGTTCAATTCTTGCAATTTGTAGGAAAAGAAAGCAGAGTTAGGGACCTAAGATTATGCCTGATACACTGGAAGAAATACGACTTGCTAAGGAAACGTAGACTTCTATCTAGGTTTTTTTTAACTTCAAATTCTTCACTGGAGTGAATTTTTTAATATGCACCTGAATGTTAGTTTGCTTATAGAATTTAACGAGCAATTATCTACATGTGTCCTAGTTGCGCGTTGAACAGGACTTGCCTAGTTGATTTAATTGGGGAGCTATGTATCTAATCCCTTAATGCATTGCACATTTCTCGATCTTTTTTTTTCGTGCTTACTCTATGAAAGTTTGTTATTCTCGCAGCTTTGAAGCATCATGGATCTTGGATTTGGCTTCGGGGGAGATCAATGGCATTGTCAAAGGTCTGAAATTAGCTGATTGTCCTTTGACCGCTTCTCCATTACTGATACAGGTCTACTAAAATTGTCTTGTTGAATTGATGACCGGTAAACAAGGATTCCAGAAGATTTTGGAGATCGGCGAAGAGTTGATTTCAGAGAGAGTAGCACTTTTGAAACAGACCACCTATGATTGGTTGCAGCATCAATCTCTTGCTGATGTAGGAGAAGGGCTCCTTTATACTGATCTTATATCATCTATAGCTACCTTTGGAAAGCACATGATAATATGTGACCCAGGTACCCAACTTTATGCTCTACATATGCAACTGTATCTGTTGGTAACTTGTACAATTGGTGCTAATCCAAATTGATTTAATTTTTTGTTCATTTTAAAGTTGGTCACAGGGTTTTGAAACTTGACAGAAGTTCTGGTGAGGTTTCAACTTTTAAGTTATCAAACTTTGGAGTTCTTGGCTTGCCTTACTGGTTGGCCTTACGTTTGGAAAGAGTTTACACCACGTGAGTATTTAAATATTAATGATGACAGCACAAGTTTACACATGCCTGGCGTGTATTTCTTATCCTCAATAATAATCATTGATTGTGTCTGCTTGCTAATATTGGAAACATGCCGTCAGCACTGACGGAGTTCAAGGAACGCCAGCTGATCATGTTCAACGTTTCAGCTTGTTGCCTGGTATTACTCTGGTCTTAAGCTTGATACTTATCTATGAATTCATGGTCCTTTCAAAATTATGTGGGATATAATACAAAGAGAACCCTGGTACGAAGGTTGCTTTTGCTCCTAAGTTTCTAGTTTGAAGATCTTTGTCAATGATTTAATGAGAAGCAGCTGTCCTAAAAAAATCGCGACTTTGCATGTTGTGAAGGCCTAGTTTCATTTGTTTTAATTTTTGTTTTGTTTAATTATTGGTATTCACTCCGATTCTTATGCTTTTTGAATTCCACGGGCAAAAAACTGTGCCACAGCCTCAACATATTTTAAATCAAGTAACAATGGAAAGGAGGTTGCCAAAGGACAAACCCTCTAGCATAGTTGTATATGGAAGAGCAACTGCAGAGTGACAATGCTAATCCTCAATAACCTGATAAGAAAATTGTGGCTTTCAGTCAACTATCGAGTCCATCCATTTGAGATCCTTCGTGTGAATCAGGTAGGGTCCACATTAAATTGAATGTGGACATTCCCAAGGATACCGAGCTCGTGGAGCCAGTACAAGAAGGCAGCATATGGCACCAGGCCCGCGGAGCTGCTACTGTAGTCCGTGAATCTGGGAAAGAAGTGGGATCTTCAGAAAAGGTAATTTCTCCTCTCTAGGAAAAAAGGGCTAGAAATTTATAACCCGTAGGATCTTATAGACAACTACTTCCATAATTTGATAGCTTAGAACTTTTTCTGTTGGAAAAAATCTAGGATGGTAAAACCCAACGATGGTTCAATGAATTGGACAATCTTGTCTTCACCGAGCCTGAGTGTGAGTCGATAGTGGAAGACAATGATGATGCTTCAAAGATGAGGCTTGACGATAAGAATGTTAGCATCGATTGCGCTATCACTACAAGTCCTGGTTCTAGTGAGGTATGCTCTCTGAATTCTTTTCTTGTTGCCTTAACAGGTAATATGCTCCATCTCACAGCTTAACATGCTAAAATCTATAGTCTTTTCAAATATCAAAGTGGGTCGACTTGGGGATTTAATTGTTCTTGATTATTCCACTTTGTCAACTGAACAATTGGTTCCATGAGCTGTAAAAGATAAATGATATTTTCTTGGCTTTTAATTTGTTGAGTCACTTTCTTCCGTTTCTTTGATTATTTTAGTGACAATAGGTGACTTTAGTGACAATAGGTGACGGTACTCCTCCTAAATATTAAACACAGGTAATGAATAAGAGTATACACTCGAGAATGCAGAATCATTCAACTCAAATTCAAACAGCTGCTACGCACCTTTCCTTTGTTAACTGAGGCAATACCAATGCTTTTATGATTCTACAGACTGATGTCGATTTAGCACCTTCTTTATTGGCTTGGTCCTGTCATCCAAAGCTCTTTCCTGCACAATTATAAGTGATGCTTCGTGGCTAATTAGTTTGCTCTGCGTTTCACGTCTCTTTAACATTTTACCGATACTAATTCTTCTTACTTCCGTATAGGTCATAGTTTATGCGGCACTTTATTTGAGGCTTAGAAGGAACTTTGATGCACTAGAGGATGATCGTGAAAGATATGCCGGAATACTTTCAGATCTTCTGGTGCCGAAGAGCAGTGGGAAAAGGGGTCGGGATCTCTGCCGTGAGATTTTGTTGAAATCCACCAAT
The DNA here is from genome assembly GCA_021437785.1 of Rhodomyrtus psidioides. Lineage (NCBI taxonomy): Eukaryota > Viridiplantae > Streptophyta > Magnoliopsida > Myrtales > Myrtaceae > Rhodomyrtus > Rhodomyrtus psidioides. The sequence goes on along the minus strand of JAILYB010000015.1, from coordinate 281,058 downwards.
TTGGGGGACCTGGTGTTTGTTAAGCCCTTGCATGTTAGAATAAAGTTGGACACTCCAAATCACCCAAAAGCAGAGAATTCGAAGGACATTGTATTGACGGAATCCTCCATCGAGGTTAGCGTATCATTATGAGGATCGATTCTTTCTCTTGTCCGGCATTAATTTTAATTTATACCGGCCTCCTTATGGTGCAAATGCCAAAACCGAACTTTTTTCATACCTGTAATGTCTATGTTGTGACTATATCAGTAGTTCAGTACAATTGTTGGCCATTTTTGAATGATCCGCCTGTACAATGAACAAAGGTTTTGCTATACGAGGTTTTCTCGGCTCTTTCATGTTGTTCACTTATCCATTTCCTCCGAATGTGTCCATCGGAGGACATTATAATGTTGCATGGTCAACTTTTGATGCGCGCGCCGCAAATCCCGAATCGGAGCAATTTGTGGCTCAAAATTAACTTATGGCCAATTCCGGCACTTGGAAGGTAAAGCCTTACTCGTAGTATGAAAGATGGTGCCGATCATATCGGCATGTGCCGTCGGGATCTGGTGAAGTTTGGTAAATCACTTGAAACTATGTTTGAAGAGCTCAGTGAATAAACTCTCATTTCTAAAGAGTCTGCTAGTAACTTTATAGTTCCTGTTTGGGGAGCACACTTTAATCACCCCCATTATGGAGGTCCTTAATGCTCAATTAACAAAGATTTCATATCGCACGGTCCGACGACTTTGCTTTAATTTCTCTTCCACGATGTTAAAGCGAACCTCGCTTACGGGATTGGACGGACGCTAATTATTAATTAGGGAATGATGGATCTTCCTAATTAGTGCTGGTGCTCAACGGTCTTTCTGTTGCTCCTGCGGACTTTCTTTTTGTGTCATTTGGGAACATAGATTGTATTATGCGATATTAACTCTCGGATCGGAAGGATCTTTAAATAGCATGTTGGATGCGATTATCGACATCGTCGCGACGCTTGGTATTTTGCCATTTGTACATGCTGGGCAGTATCCTGTCCAGCCTTGTTCAAGAGTTATGTTCTCAGGTTTTGATCCAAAGAAACCTCTTTTCTTCGTCATTAACACACATAATCCAACATATACTTAAGCTCACATCTCCAAATCTAAGTCGAAGTTTAGCGCCTATTTGGTAGCGCTGCAGTTGCGCAGTAGTTTATAGCTACGTCACGGCGTGCTTTGCTGTAAAAATACGGTATCTAGTGTGTTTATTTTAACGCATATGTCAAAGGGATTTAAGCAATTTTTCGAAAGCTGATATAAGCTGCTCCTATTTTGGCGGTGTTGCAGCCGCAAAAAGTTTGCCAAAGGCCTTATTAAAGTTGTGACGTCCCCTTCATGTTCTCATTGTTAGGAGAAAACTATATCAAACAGACTATGTTTTCAGGTCACCATTATCGAGTAACTTGAAGATGTTCGGGTCGTCCCACATCGATTGTGGAGCTGATGGTCGGTTTAGAAGTGTGATAAAAAGCCTCATTCTTTGAGTTAGTTTTTGGGATGAGAGAGATAAAAAATCTCTTAACACTGGTATCAGAGCCCAGGTTCCCAACAAGTCTGAACTCAATAGTCACACGGGAGAGATACGGGTTATCGCTGTTTCCGACCTAGTGCCCGATGTGTGATGGAGAGATTGATGAGGTTGTCCCACATCGATTATGGAGCAAGGAAAGACTTATACTTTGAATTAGCTTTTGGCCGGGCCGAGAGAGGTCTAAAACCATTCAAAAAAGAAAAAAAAAACAAAACAAAACATATTAAACGAGGATTGATCATTTTAGCAAGTAGCATAAGCGGATTCTGCTCCTTCCAAGCAACAAATCGAATGTCTTTAATTTTTTTTCAGGGGCAGTTAACATAAACTTTCTGCACCATCTTCTTTCTTTCTTTCTTTTCATTCTGCTGAGATCACACTGATGGCACATTCCATGCAGCTGTTCTGCAGTTAATCATTGAGCAATATGGTACGATATGAATCTGAGTTCAAAGGATGCATCACCGCATGTTGAAGAGATGGAGAGAGAGAGAGAGAGAGAGAGAGAGAGAGGGAGTTTCTTTTTTCTTTGCTTGCCTTGTGATGATGAAGAGAAAAAAAACATAATGGTTCATATGATTGGAGGTGAATAATTCAAACCAGTAGGAAACGCGACTGTTGCAGAGAGTGATTATTATCAAATCATAGGCTGATCCTGACCTTAGTTGGAGAACAGCTTTTCTTTTGGATGCTGTGTCGTTTTTTTTTTTTTTTGCTTTCCTTTGACAAGACAAAAGCAAAAGTCACCACACCAAAAAAAAAAAACCCATAAATTCTCCCCCTCAAATAATTCTCTCTCTCTCCCTTCTCTGAGAGAAATGGCCAAAAAAAAAAAAAAAAGCCAGGGTCCTCATTCTGCAAAATACACACTTCTCTCTGACAACATTGCCTTCTTGTTGTGGCTCAGATTCCCTTCTTATCTCTCTCTCTCTCTCTCTCTCTCTCTAAGCCTCTTTCTTGAACCCTAGACAAGATCAATAATGCAGGAAAACTTCATGCAGCCTCCCTGGGGAACCGCCATCCATATCTATTTTTTCTCCTCTAATGGGGTTTGCTTCATTTTGTTTGCCCCCTAAAGTTCCTCTTTGTTTAGCTGAAAATAGATTTTTTTTTTGGCACTATAATCACAGAAAACAAGAGCTTCACAATCAAATAACAATTCTTGCAAGAGCAGTAAGCCTCCCTTAGACTTTGTGAAGAAAGGCGACAAGACCATGAATTCCGACATCTGAAATGAAGATGTCCTGCACATGTACATGCTTCTTTTTCTCTATCTGTCTGAACAAATATAGCAATTAAAGTTTCAAAATTTTTAATCCCCACCTCAAGCTTCAATCTTCCACAGAAAGCAAATCTATATAGGAACATACATATACCATCAAGGAGTATAAGTTTGCTATACATCTTTATAGAATACAAAAAAGGGAGAGGGACACCAAGAAAAAGAAAGAAAGCAGAGACTAGAGACGAGATGATACTGAAAAGTAATTAACAAACCCTCCTCACTGAAGACAAAAGCAGTATTAATGGCTGACTTGGAAACAGTAAACCCACAAAGCCAATAGCTTCTCACTTCTCATCGCTCCTCCATGCATCTCCGTCCCGTTCCCGTGGAAACCCCGCCTGTGACTCGCACTCAGTTCTAATTCACCGGTTCGATATCGGGTTTGGACCGCTTGGGACCTCGTGGGCTCCGGCTTCGAATTGTCGCGAGGATGCCTTGCGGTTGCCGGCCTTCTTGGGGTGAAAGCTAACAGTAGATGAAGATGAAGATGATGACTCCATGGAATGATCTGATGACGAGAGAAGAAGCCTCCGAGCGATGATTAATGACGAGGAGGAGGGCAGGAGCGGCGGCTTCGCGGCACGGTCCACGGGCTGGATCGTCGATACAAGGAACAGGAAGCTGAGAAGGGAGAGGAAGATGAAGAAGGTGATGAAGAGAAGGTTGAGCTTCGTGTGTCCTTCTGAGATCGGCGATGATGTTGAAGAAGAAGAAGATGCCATGCAATCAAAGAATAGAAACCACCCCCCAATAGCCCACAAGAGATCAATATCCATGAACCAGAGCACCCGAGGCTAATTGAAGGCTCAGAGAGAGAGAGAGAGAGAGGAAAGAAGCTTCAGCAAAAGCGAAAGGAAGGGAGGTTTTGAAATTCGATACACATTTGAGTGTGTAGAAGGAGAACCCTTCCAAAAGACCAGCTTAGCAATTTGAAGTGTGTGTGAAAGGTTGTCGGGGAACGTGTGCTTCATTTTTACCAATTTGCCCTTGGTCTGAGTTCTTGGTTTCATGTGTCGCCAGTCTAAGATTATTTGGTTTCGAAACTTAAAATCGTTGCAGGCTGTTTTCGACTATGAAGTAACGTCACTCTCTCGGGCTCTATGTGTCGTGTCCGGCACTCTCTGACATATGATCGATCCATGGTCAGCGTTCCAAACACGCCAGCGACACTCGAGTCCAGCATTCAGGCATGCTATATTGACACGTTCGAGTCAATTTTAAGCATTGTCAATAAATTATGGATCAAAATATAAATTTATCAAATATATATATACTTAAGTCATATACCCAGCCACAACAAAATTAATATACTCAGTCAGCCAAAAAAAAAACTAATCGTGATATAACACAACAGAAGAAGATGATATAATTTATCATGTATATATAAAAGTACATATTTAATACACAACGTGTTGAAATTTTTTTATATATATAATGACGTGTCGACGTATTGTGTTGTGCCGTGTGTCTTGTGTCGATATCAGTGTTACTTAGGTTTCTTATGCACCACATCCGTTCCTTTAAATTAAGAAAAAAAATTGCACATGACACGAATGTATTAGATGCACTATGGGTAAAATTTTCTTAAAAAACATTATTCTTAAGCAGAACTCGACTCTATTCGAACCGTCTGATTCGGCAACATGGGGTCGAAAAAAAGGAAAGAGGGGGATAAGGTTCCTCTCGCTTTTGACATAGTAGGCCGCCTGCCAATGCCCGCACGGGTTATTAGCTCAGTGGTAGAGCGCGTCCCTAATAATTGCGTCGTTGTACCTAGAATATGAGGGCTCTCGGCTACATGGATAGTTCAATGTGCGCATCAGCGCCTGACCCTGATATGTGGATTATCCAAGGCACATTAGCATGGCGTACTTCTCCTGTTCGAACCGGGTTTGAAACCAAATGTCTCCTCAAGAGGATAGATGGGGGGGGGCGATTTAGGTGAGATCCAATGTCGATCCAACTTTCTATTCACTAGACAAGTAATTAGGGCAAACCCTTCTGCCCCCCTTACAAGAGCAATGCTGTTTTGAGCACCAAGGGAAGCATTATTTGCTAAGATATGCAGTCTCTTTCCTATAGAGTATAGACTATTGAAGACATTTACGTACAGATTTGGTCGCCTTTCAACGTGAGATCGTTGTCGTGCGCCGAATTGTTTAAGTTTTCAAAAGATAGGACCTCGATCCAAGCACGCGCTTGGGAATCAACTCAATAATTACACCTCTCTTAAACCACTAACATTTAAGACTCAGCCAAACAATATCCAAATGATATATTTTTTAAAATATATGTGGGCTATATTAATGGAAATTGTAATTTACCGTTTCACAGGATTGATCTAATAAGGAAAGATTTAAAGATTCTTAGTTAGTCTAATATGAAGCTGGCTAATATAGGCTCTCGACCTGTGATGAGAGGGTTGTGACTTAAAACTCTATAAATGGTGCTCAAATCTATCCTTATAACCCTGATGCACAAGCAATGGGAAAATTATTTAAAAAGTTCTAAATCTATTGCAATTGTACCAATTCAGTTCTAAACTTTTTGAATTTGTGTCAATTCCGTCCTTCCGACCAACTTTGACTGAACAGCGCTGACGTGAACACTAACGTGGACGCCTGCGACGTAGATGATTTTTAATAATATTTTTGAATTATTTCTTTATTTTTTTGCCTTTTTTTTTCCTTTTTGTTTTCTCCTCCTCTTTCCTTTGGCTGGTCACCGCGAGGTCAGCCAAGCCTCGCCATCGTTACTTAGCGAGCTCGCTGGCAATAGCGAGGCCAATTTCGCCATGGATGGGCAAGCTCAGGCTTGAGCAACCATGGCGGCTGAGCTCACCCATCCCGTCACAGGGGCTCCTGAAGAAGCCACCGTTGTCAGCGTTGAGGCGCGGAACCTGGCAACGGTGTTCTTCCGTCATTTTCTTCTTTGACCTGTCAAACACATCCAAAATCGAACGGATTCTTAGGCCAATTGCAACCTCAACAAGTACAAAGACCTAGCAATCGAAACAGCAAAAATAGATCCAAATCTATTGAAGTTACTTTTTTTTCTACTTAGCACCAATCTGGGCAAGCTTGGTCTCCATGGCTGCCTGAGCTCGAGCTCCTCTAGATCTGGCGAGGCCAACTGCACCCTCAATGACTCTGGTTGGTCGCCAGATTGGCAGCTGGCTAGAGAAAAGAGGATAAGAAAATAAATAAAAAGAAAAAAAGGAAAAAGGAAATAAAAATAAAATATAATTCATAAAATATTAAAATTTATTTAAAAAATAGTCCACGTCAGCGTTCACGTCAGCTTTAGCCTCTCAAAATTGGCCGAAAGGACTGAACTGATACAAATACAAAAGGTTTAGAACTGAATTGGCACAATTACAATAAGTTTAGGACTTGTTTGATAATTTTTCTCACAAATAACTTCACATAAAGAGCAATTACAAAACGCGATTTGTCATTGGCAGTCTTATTGAGTCAGTGATACATAGGGTAGTAGAGGAGAAATACTTGGGTCTTGGATCGTCGCTATTTCGCATCAAGAACAATAAATTCCAAATCAAGTGCTCAAATCCAATTTTTCCTCTGTTGCTATGTTCTAGATTGTAGCTATGAAAATTTTTGGTGTGGTTTTCGCTGCGTACACTTTTCTCCAGGAAGAGACATTAATCTCCACATATATTGCAATAAGCATGTGAATACATATAGTGGCAAGAAGATGAAATTACGAGAATGGAGGAGGGCATTCGAGTAAATTTACCCAAAGAAGCTGGCAAATGTATACAGTACAGCTAATAATATTTTATATCTATATGGAGTCAAATTGGTCCAGTCCTTAAAATCTGAGAAAATGGAAAAAAAAAAGGCATCCTGAAAGAAAAAGACGGTGGGCATTCGAAAGCAAAGTGGGGGAGGTGTGGAAGGGGAGGGGTTGGCTTTTCTTGCTTGGACGGTACCCAAAGCTTTTAACAGTCTTTCTTTGACTTGGAAACAACCAATTAAATAAAACCCTTAATCGTGATTAAATTAATTAAGACGCGTGTCATTTGTTGTTGAACACAAATTATCTAGTACAAGTCATGTTTTCTTGTCTCATTACTTTTAGTCCATTGCTAACATCTACCTATATACATACACACACACTTTGGAAAATCTTGTGGTAATTTAGGTAACTTAACAATCAAAATGCATTTTTTTTTCCAATTACCGATTATATCAATTGACATCATGAATTATACATCTGTAAAGATCGTTACAAAACGTACATGTGCGCAAGATTTAAGTTGAGAGGCTCTTAAAGCATAAGTTGACCACCTAAATCATGAAATGTCGAAATCAAGCACTCGAAGATTTCAGCAAATAATGCTTTTTTTTTATGAGAGATTTCTTATCTTGATTCGTGAATATATCATTAAACTCATTGATTAGTTAAGCCGCAAGTTAAACATGAGTAACCCAATAAGGGAGTTTGCAAAGATAACTAATCGCTCCCAAAAGAACCAAATTTCGTAAACAGCATAGAGTAACGATAAATAATAAGTTTAAGAAGTAAAGACTCCCTAGATCTGCTTCTTACTTATCCACTTTCCCCTTTATGTCCTCTGCCCCACCCGGAATGTGTGCAGCTAAAAGATTTTTTATGTTGTGTCCAATCCCGAAATTAGTTCTATACATATGACTAGCAATAAGTAAGATAAATGCAATAGCCAAATGATAATGACCAGCATCAATCAACCGTAAACTTTGCATTTGTGGATGGAATCGCCCTAGAAGGGTTAGAATGGTAGTTCCTAATCTTTGGGAGGTACCAAATAAATGACTATGTGAATCGGTGTTTTCGGCATAAAGATTCCGCTGACTTATAAAAAGTGGTCCTAACCTTTCGGGATGCGGTAATGTGTTGTTGGTTTTCTTCCTGGATCATGTGTATTGAATTTATATTACTAAAAATGATTATTGAAGAGGAAAATGAGGTTTTCTCTCTCTTTTCTAGTTGAATTTCTATTACTAAAAATGGTTACTGAAAACGATTTGGATCAGCTCATTGTGTCGTTTTTTTTTTTATTCAAACATCAATTCTTTTTTTTTTCGAAGGGAGGATTTGATATTAACCTGCCTCATTTAGGGCTATAACCTTTTTGGTAATGCTGGTGTGGGGCTAAGATTGATTCAATCCTTCTTTCCAATCAAGTACAAAATTGGCCAATTAAGACATGGAAAGCACGTAAAACACATAATTAAATAACTTTCTTTGTCTTATACCTTGAGTAATTATGAACATGAGCAAATAATGCTCAAAAAAAGGAGTGGAGTGGGTCCATGATAAAATTTTGTTTCTTTGGAAACAAAAAATAGTAAAAAAAAGGGGGGGGGGGAATAATAAATAAATAAATAAAAACAAAAAACAAAGCATACTATTCTCTACAATAATAAAATAAAATAAAATAAAATAAAAAAGATTTGCTTCTCTCATTGTGAATGAAAAGCCAAAGGGACGTGTATGTTCCCATGGTGGGTGACGAATGGGTCCCCTACAAAGCCCTCGTTACACGATTTTAGAGACTTGTATGTCGAGGAGAAACTTGTCATTTCACTAGGATTTACGACTTTTTCAAGAAATCAGTGTCTTATCGTTGTCATGCCCCCCCCACAAAAAAAAAAAGAGAAAAAATGCATTCAAATTCAATATTCATAGGAAAAGTGAAAAAAGAAAAAGAAAAAAAAGATTAGCTTTGTGCCGATATTTATGTGGACATATTCAACTTGCGGTTCTCATTAATGTGAGCTTCTTATTATGTCAAGAGAGGTTGCAATCAACAAAATAAAAATATTAAATTGCCCACAAAAATAAAATAAAAAAGAGAAAAAGAAAAGATTAGACCCCCGATGACATGAATATCTCACCTACTTTGCAATGTCTAAACCACACTCTCTCTCTTTTTCACACCTTCTTCTTCTTGCTAGATGCATGCATGCGTGCGTGCATGGATGTTTTGTTTTATCCCTTTGCTCGTCGGTTTGCATTTAGGCAAAATGAATGTTAATTCACATCCGAAGAGGTTTTGAGGAGAGAAGCGACAACACTTTACCTCATCGATCGATGTCTTCCATTCTTTGACACACTCATGTGGTGGGTATGCAATCTTTAGCGACGACAGCGTTAATTAGGATGGTCGGCATCCATGTTGGCAATTTTTAGCCTATTTTTGCTGGATGGACTCAACTGGTACTACTAATATGAAAAAGGTTTATGACTAAATCTGTCAAATTAAAATGTTTAATACTTTTTTCCAAGAGCATTTTGTCTCATAGATGTCTTCCATTCTTTGACACGCCCATGTGGTGGATTTGCAATTGCAATCTTCCATGACAATCCCCGTTGCTAAAAGTCAAAGAAGTGGACCTTAGTGAGATAATACAATAGCAATCTCTCTCTCGTTGGGAACCCTGGAAATCAGGAATGCTTTTCGACCAGGAGGACAATGCCACCTTTTACGAAATGATGATCAATTGACCCCCCAATACCCACAAAAAAAAATAATTATAAAATATTAATTATGATGAAATGATGATGATCAATATGTTGGTGAGCAGCAAAACCAATGACACATTATATATGTTCTGACCCAAATTGTCAACAGATTGTGGTCTATAGCTGAAAAACTCTTGCAATGCCCTTACTATAATGGCACAAGTTAAGGTGCACGATGGAGCTTATATGTTCTGGCTAATCATAGAAATGGTTTTCGTTTGCCGATATTTTCGGCCTAGAAAGAGGTGTGTATATATATATATATTTGCATCTATATTGTTTTTCTGTTTTTGCATTTAGGCAATCTTACGAATCGACTTTCGCGTCTCGAATTAATTTTAGTTCCATGATGCTCATTTTTTTTTTTATTTAAATGGAGTGCCTTTTTACATGGTTATATACAGGATTGAAGGGGGGGGCGCAGAGTTGGACACGAAGAAATCTTCGAATTGATTATCTAGTTTTTGAAGTTGGACATGTCCGGGTGCTAAACCGAGGGAATAGAATAACAAAAAAGGCGAGTGGGACATGGGAGGGAAGGAATTTCTTGCACTAGATTAAGAACGTATGGACTAAATAAAACTTAGATTACAAATGAGGCGAACTATGTTATCAACAAAGAATATATTATGCTTTTGAAGACTTTCTGCCTGACTTATAACTTGTCAATTTGGTGACCTTGCGCATTCCATTCCCGATTCTGGAGACGGGAGAAAAATTCGGGAAAGCATAAGTTCTTCTTGGATGTTTTGCAAGGCATCACCTTTTTGGAGAAAAGCATGTGATTATGCAACCCTTTTTCCCAATGGGTTTAAGGCCTTTGACATTGTTCTTTTCACACTCCCAAAGCGGAATCGACTTGGGGGGAGAACCCTAGAATTTAGCACCTCGTGACTTCTTCTCAAGCTGCTTTTTTTGGGTTCTCTAAGGACACATCGAAGTGGGTAATAAGTGTCATGATTATTCATCTTTGACAGAAACGTGTTCTTTTTTTTCTTTTTTGTTGAAATTATTGTGGTTTCGAAGTTAGTGAAGTCAATCCTCGTTTAGTGTAGTGTTTGAAAATCACTTGCTGGAAAAGCTCTTGGTTGGAGCAAGTTGGCCGCCTAATCCTATCCGCTTCTCATAGGTCTAGCTTAACTGGCATTTTTTACGTTGTAAAAGAAAAATGAATGGTTTCAAATAACAATTGCCGTGTTAGCGTCGGCTAGTCAAAGTTGGCTGGATGTACAGATTTAGTATAAGTGAAAAAGATTGAGGACTGAATTGGTAAAAAAAAAAAAATTAGGATTGATTGGTACAATTGCAATAAGTTGAGATTTTTTTTTGGGTAATTTTTCCTATAAAATTCAAGGCGTAATTGCATAAATGGTCTCCGAACTTTGGCAGAATATGCAATTTGATCACTGAACTTTAGTTTGTTCAATTTAGTCCCTGAACTTTGACAGAATGTACAATTTGGTCCCTAAACTTTTGATTTGTTCAATTTAGTCCCTAAACTTTTAGTGCATGTTCAATCTAGTCCTTGAATTATACAAAAATATTCAATATAGTCCTTTTGTTAATTTAAGATCAGGGATAACGTTGAACATTTTCATATAGTCTAGGGACTAAATTGAACATTTACTAAAAGTTCAGGGACTCAATTGAACAAGTCAAAAGTTTAGGGACCAAATTGCACATTCTGTCAAAGTTCAGGGACTAAATTGAACAAATTAAAAGTTCATGGACTAAATTGAACAAATTAAAAGTTCATGGACCAGATTGTATATTCTGCCAAAGTTTAGGGACTATTTGTGTCATTTTGTCAAAATTCAAACATGCATTCTTGCAAAACCCTAAATGGCATAGGAACGCGCATCACGCGTAAGAATTATCGTAGTATTGTCGTTAAGAGAGTCCATCTTTTCAGGCTGTGTGGTTTTCATTGAAAGGCACTTCTCACCGGCCCGATGCCATTGGCTACTATAAAGTGATTTTCCACGATGAATGATAGACCCTGCAAAGCCATGCATGCTACGTAATACCTATCCTCTCCTCTTTTTCCCTTCTTTAATAAAGTATACGATAATGCCTTTTTTTATGAAGCTTTCCGTTGCCCTAATTATAATATCTGTCTTAGATTTTAGGCAAGCTTTCAGGTGCCTTCGGGGGTTTATTTGTTGATAATTATTCCGGTCAAAGATAGTATACAATAGTCAAATTTTGAGGAAGATGATGTGCCAATAATTGTACATGTATCATATGTATATACACATTAACTTGTACCTTTCATTCGCATGCATGTGCTTTCCCTTTGTTGAAAGAGGTGCTAGAGTCCAGGTAAAGAGACTAATTGTAACTCCTTTCGGATCGTTTGATCGACTCAAAACTCTAAACTTGGAGGGAAACAAAAATTTACCGGGACAAAACCTCGAATGCACGAATAAAAGCGTAGCTAAATGCCATTAAGTGCAGACTCGACATTTCGGGTTAGAAGATCATCGATTTCATCAGGGATCGTGTTCTCTCTTCGAGTTTTTTGCAAAACCCGCGATATACGGTAGGATGTCATATCACATACTGCAGCAATCCAATCAAATCTCCATTTGTTTAACAGCTAATCAACATCACCAGTTAGAACACATTCCTCCCAAAAAGAGCTGACTAATACTAGCTAATAAGAAACTTTAAACTGGACGAGTGATCACCTTTATGATTCATCGGATCTAGTTTTGCGATACATGTAATTTATTTTATTTTATTTTTCTGTCGTGGCTTAATGGGTCACCATCCTTTCGTCTCAGTCTCACCTCTGCACCAAAGAGAGAAGGTTACAAATTTGCTCAGTCGGATAGAGATTCTTCGCTTCAAGAATGGCAGTCGAGAAAGTTTATAAAGGTAAAAAGCAAACGGAATATAGTACACCTAAAACTAAGCCTTATGGTATTGAACGGCCACACTTCTACTTTAGAAATCAATTTCTGGCCAGAAATTGATTTTTCTACTTTTGGAGAGAAGTAATTTTTTTTTTTACTTCTTCAAGTGGCTCCACAACTACTTCTAGAGTAAGGAGACTACTCCATAAGAAGAAAAACGAAGCTGCGTTGGCAAACAAAGGATTTCTGCCCTAGAAGCCGCGCTTAGCCTATTGAAAAAAAAAGTAATATAAATAAATAAATAAAGTCGCCATACTTTTCTTTTCTTTCTTTTTTTTTCCCCCGAAGAAAATCAAGTCTCGTATCTGAAACAAGCGAGGAAAATCAGATCTTTAGCAGTTCGATTTGCCTGTCCGGTCTCATACAAGGTAGCTTTCGTGGGGAGAAACGTCCAACGTGAAGACTCAGAAAGTAGCCGAGACCATTTCGCGTGGTCCACTTTTGCGAAGACCCACAAGTATATATATCTAATAATAAATCTGATGATTGTACTATGATTACTCCGAAGCAACGCAAAACGGTGCTCAGCAGCATCTTCTATTGGCCCAGGAAAAAAGGGAACGTTGGATTGAATGGTAAAAGGTTAATTTCTTCTTTATTTGACTTTTTCTCTTTTTAAAAGAAAAAGGGGTGAAAATGATTTAACGGGCGTAGATTTATCAACCACTTAAATTCCACTAGAGTTCATTGTAGCAAAAAGAAAAAGACTAATGTTTTACTAAGGTGGTAATTGAATGAGCTAAGACAAAACTTTTACTTGATCATAGTATGTTTCGTCTTAAATTTTCTGAATTAGGTTTCGCGATAGGTGGTGGGGGTCTTGTTTTAGAGTGTGGGATTTTTTTGTTTTGTTTTGTTTTGTTTTGTTTTTGTTTTTGTTTTTTTTTTTTCGCTTTTCATAAAGTTGGGGACACCAGGAATTGATTAGCGTGCAATAAGAAGTTTCCGAGCAAAAAGAGAGATTTCCATGTAAAGATGGTAGGGCACAAGGATCATCTCCTCAAACTTGCTTCTTTGTTTTTTATCCTCCATGATCTTTTAGAAAGTATTACCATCAACTCAGCTGGTGATTGATATGTCTCCACCCACCTTTAATCATTCGAAATTAATAAAATATAATCAAATTATTTAGCGAGAAATCCGCTGCCACCTCATCTAAATTCCGTAATCTTTGACCGTCTCATCTTGCCTATAGTAGTATAGTTTGACGAATAATTAACGAAAAACTATAATATCAAGAGATTATTCTAGAAACAATTCATAGATAGGAATTATGAAAAGGGGAAGGAAGAAACATGCGACCTTTTTTTTTTTTTTTTGGAAAACATGTGACCTTTGTGCATTTCAAATTAAAGCAGTTTTCTTCAACAAAAAGAAAAGAAAAGAAAAGAATTAAAGCAGTTTATTGTAGAGAGGGGACAAAAGCCATGTAGCTCTTCTTTGGGCGCTCTACTTCTGGAGTGTGCCTGACTCTCCACAAAGCAAAGCAACACAACAATGCGCCCTCTCTTTTAACTTTTAAAAGGTGCACAGGCATTTCCAATGTTTCCATTGCCTCGGTGTCGGAAATATCTCATGCCCGCTCAAACCAAGTAACGGGAGATAGCATCCGATAGATGTTTCGTTTTAGAAAAGGATCTCGGGGTCCTTGAAGCTTCCATTACCTGTCCACCAGAGAGAGAGAGAGAGAGAGAGAGAGAGATTTCAATTATATGGCGGGCACAATTGAAGACTTTCGAAGTGTAACAGAATAGCTTTAAATGGTCGCTGGCGATATAAAAATTCTGTGGAGCGTGCAAGAAGCCCACATCAGTAATTGTTCTTAACTTCGGAGTAGAACCAATAATAGCACCTAAAGGAAAGAATGCTAGACGAAAAAAATTGCAAAACAAAATTGCCATAACAGCGTCTCACTTCCACCTAAGGGACTGCCTAATTCCAGTGTAGATGAGTCCCAGCGATCTCCCGATCAAGCAGACAAGGAAGAAGGATACAGCGTCACTGACTTTTTTAACGAAGGTTCTGATAACCGGCATAGTTATGTCTGATAATTCGAGAAATAGACTGAAGTAGTACCTCCTGCATTAAGAAAGTTGAACAACCAGTCATGTCTGCACTCATACCAAGGTAGCTGTGCCTCATATCATGCCACTAGTTTTTGGCCGAATCATACTAATAGTAGGTGCAGCGCTAATACATTGTGCCAGATACTTTCATAGCTGAAAAATCTCAAACATTTAGGCTCATGTATACGATTGACCAAAGGAAAAAAGCAAAGATCTATATGCCGGAACCTGCCCTTCAACGTTCGTATGCAATGGACTGGGAAAAGTGCCAGCCAAGAATTAAGTGAGTGAGACTAATTTCCTCACATAGCATTGTACTTCCTGAAAGAGAGGCCACCAACCCCAAAGTATACGTGTGCATGCCTATTTGCATCACAAATAGGTATAGCGCAGAAGGCTCCTGCATCTTGTCCACTTAACTTCCTCTGTACCGGAGGTTAGAAGACCAAGTCACTGTACAGAGGAGCAGCAGATGGGTCTTATGTAATAACTGTCAGAGGGATGTCTGTACTGAAGTAAAGAACACAAGAACTTTATTCTCTTTTCGTAGCCTTAGCAATCCAATAATTGGCACGACAACTCGATGTTCCAAGAACCCGAATCAGTAGTTTCAATTCTCCATCTCAGCCTTCAGCCTCCAGCATCTCTCAATCTCATTTGTTAGCTTCAGTTCTAAAGATATAACTTGAAATAACTGTATAAGAAGATGAGATAAGCCACTACTACTCTCAGTTCTATTTCAGTAGATGAAAAGTGTTGATCAGCCCCATTCTAGTTACTACTTAGCCTAATCACCCATCAAACCACTTTCATTTACTATGCACTGATTCCAACCATCTTGTGAAAATATTCCACATCGCATGTCTTCAGGGTTATATGGGCCTTATATACATATGTAGTCTCATCTATCTATTAGCTTAAGCTTTTAAACTGGACTTTCTAACACATCTCTTCACATCTATTGAACTGCTTAGACACTGTATTTCTTACAATCAATGAGTTAGTTTCACTTTCCTCGTGGACAATTTCCGGTAGATGCTGTATCCATATAAAGAAAAACACCTGGAGATCAAATAATCAAAACAATTTCCAGTTGATTCTGCATCTACTCATGCATCTAATCTAAGATCAGGAAAATCACTAGGATATTTGCTTAAAGCATGGGCATAGAAAGGAAAGTATTCTTGGTATCGACAACACATTGCAAGATATATAAAAGGCCAGTATGCTAGTGGTCATATCAAACTTACCAGTATATAAAACAAAAAATTGACTCTGATAGAAAGAACTTACCACCCTGTTAGGGCCCTTAGTTCCTTAGTTCGTTTAACAGGCATTGAAAATTGGCCAACGACGACATGATGAAGCAGAGATGACCTTGTTCCAGACTTCTTCCCAAAATAGTTTTCCCACCAACCAAGATTTTCTGAGATGCTTTTGCTTGGTTCCTCAATGGGCTGACTTTGAAGAATACAGAGGTCAAAGCGATCCTCATACATGGAAACTACTGCCTCTATGTTTTGATGCAACCACAGGTTCAAAGCCACCTGTTGGTGAAAAGCAAAGGCTAAATCAGGTGGATCTTTTCATAGGAAAAACAAAATCAACAAATGCAGAAATATACAACATAGGGTCCAACGAAGATAACGAGAAAATATATGATGCCTAAATAGAACGCGCTTAAATCTTCAGTGATCCCTATCCAGAAACCATTGTATGTAACAGGTAGCAAGTTAAACACTGTATTCAAATTCTATATCAAAAGTATGTCCCTTGAAAAAACCAAAATGTTGTTTAAATCGACAGTTCACTTTCCAGAATAAGAAGAAGCAAATTGAAAAACAACTCAAGGCCTAAGAAATGCTCTCTTTTGCATACATTTCTCTGTTGTGACATTTTGTATTTATTTATTCCATGTGTACTACCAAAGGTGCAAAGAAACAGCTGCCCACCATTTCCCTTGACCATTTAGCATTATGTCCTTATGTCAATTCATCCAGTAAGCAGCCGAGTCATCCATTGTAGACACATGAAAAACTCATTGGGTTGCTATGGGCTTTCATAAAATAGTGGCCCAGTCAAACCATAATGTCGAGGAGTACGCTTGCACACGTAATGCTAAGACATCTCTCTGAACCAATAAGACAGAGTCTCTGACCACCTATTCTTGCACACGTAATGCTAAGACATCTCTCTGAACCAATAAGCCAGAGTCTCGGACCACCTATTCTTGCTCCTACTATCCAACAAGCAATGGATGGGAGGACATAAAATGGAAAGAGAGACCACATCACTCTACTCTACTCTCCATGTAACAACTAGCAATTGCAAAGATGGAACACGAACAGGAAAATGCTTGTCTATTTAGGGAAACATGCATGATCAACAAAGAACATTTAAGTGGAGAAATGCACTCTTGACGACACACCTTCTTAAAGGAAAGGCTTGATTTGTCCATTAGCAACAAAATAAGAAAACGTTACCTCATTACGTAATCTTTGAAGAGCTCTGGTTGACAAAGAGCACAGAGCCAAATCCAAATTATTCATCTCATTTGACAAATTTCCGTCTACAGAGATGAGCTCCAAATAGATACTTGCAATGCCATCTGCTATTGCAATCACCAGGTCTTCTAGAATGGAAATCCCCTGTGAGACAAACAAGCAACTGTTGTAATAGCAATCCTTCCTGCCAGTGCATTCAGAGAGGTATTAGAATGATGTCCACACAGTTCTGCAAATGAAGTGCTATGAAAAGAGATGACAATGCTGCTGAAGGGCTGCACTGAGGAGTTGTAAGAAAGCGAGTCAGCGGGAAGCAAAGAAGCATGTATAGCTTGTAGTAACACTATGACATGTCCAGAAGGGAAAAAGAAGAAGAAGAGATTGCATTGAGATTACTATGCCATACATGTGAAGGAATACAAGATATATAGTATTCATATATGTCAACGCCTTCCAATATTGTATTACTTTGCTTCCAGGTTCATAATAATAGAACATAGCAAATTGGAATTGTAAGCAGTTCATCATGGGGCGACATTGTTATTTGGTAATAAGGATGTCCACATTATTTTGACTATCTCTTCTCTCTCCCCTCCCCCGTCTTCCTTCAAGTTTGTAGTCTATATGTTGTAGGAAGGTTACAATATCAAATATGCAGAAGAAAGATTGGATACTAAAGGTACTTCTTGTTGCTTTGGCACCTAGCTGTCTAAAAGATGATAGCCCGTCATAACTCACAAAGTTTGATGCATCTTCCTCAGGCCAGTAAAATCGCCAGCATTAAAAGAGTTCAAGATTATGTTTTCAACTTTGTCTCAAGTTCCAGGAACCAGTGGTCTTAGTTAGTTCACGTCTTTCATGAACTAGCTATTTCATCTTTGGCAATTTCAAGTACGCTTTCAGCTTAATTTAATTAAAGACATGAACCGACAAAGAGCAGCATCTACCTGAGAGAACCAAACTTTAAAAAGCAGAGTAATTCTGCAAAAAGATCCTCCTTGCCCGATCTCCTGATGTTCTGAAGTACGGTGCTGTCTCGTTCTAATTTCTGGAGCATCAAAGTAACTAATGCCTGACAAGATAAACAATGGCGCATCAATCAACTTGAAAGGTAAACCTGAGAACATAACAATCCATGCACATGAAAGTGCATGTCTACCCACACTGAGTTGAATAACTTGGAAGGCACCTCTTTAACATTGCTACTTCTTTCAGAAAGTTCATTGTCTAGCCAAGCCACACACACAGGGCGAGAGGAACTCTGTATGATTCCAGAAAACAGAACCAACCAATCTTCCACAGTCCCATTTTCAAAACCTTCTGGGATGCTGTCCACCTGCAAAAACACATAACATAGATGAATCCTTCAGCACGCCCAGCCACATATTTCAGCTAAAAGACTGACTTCCAGGATGTGCAAAATGACTTGAGACTACTGACTGTAGCATAATGTAACAAATAAGACAGTGCCTGCCTCTTTCTCAAGATACGTAAGAACAGCCCAAACCAACCGTAGTCTTGGACCCCCCGCGATAGCATTCAAACTTAAAGGTTTCTTTGCATGAAGCTTTTCCAGCTCCTGAATTTTATCTTCTGAAACACTGGCATGGTCAATGGCTTCTAGAGATTCCACAAGCTTTCCTTTTATTACATCCCAAGCACACTTTTGAAAGTGGTCATCAACCTTTACATCACTGCAAGCAGAAAAGTTACATGAAACCCTCAGGGAAAAGGGAGTAATACGGAAAAGCAAGCAATACGAAACTAAAACCAGCTGAAGGCAGAAAAAATACATAAGACGTAAATATCTGAAATCAAAGATAGACCTGGGAATCTTTTCGAGGTCTAACCTTACCTACCAGAGAGGGTTGAGCCTTCATTGATGGCGTCATCACCAGAAATGATCCTTCTAGGAGAAAATCTAGGCTTCCCAATGGGAACAACTCCAGCCATGTATGTAAGAAGGATACTCGCCATTAGAAGTGCCTGATCAACCATTGTTGTGAACTCTAATGCCGTTTCACCATCGAAGTCCACAAGAGAAGCTACACAATGACGGCCAACAGATGATGCCTTCTGCTGATAATCTAGCCTTCTTTTTGCAGTGCCAATGCTAAGTCTAGGAGTTCCACCTCTCAGAATATGGATAATATCACTGCTCATACAGCCATGCCTCCTGCCACAAAAAGCACTCGAACATAAGAGCGAAACCATCCCCAGCGGATTTACACTCTAATGGCACCAAAATCGTACTGACAAAACACTAATTATCCCCAATTTCCGAAAGGCAAATTAACAAAGCAAAGACAATATGACGCTAGAACCACCCGCAAGCACCTATTCACTGATATTACTTACAGCAAAAATTTTTCACTCTCCGACGAAGGAACACCGTGGAATCCGATTCAAGAGCTTGCAAAAAACAAAGAGCGAAAACAGAAACGAAGGCCGATGACAGTTAACAGCGTTATGTACCTGAAGTACAACTTCCGGTTGAAGCCTCCTTTCTTGACGCCACCTCCGCGCAAATGCAGCCTGATGCACGACGCTGCGGCCGCACACTCCGCCATGGGCGAGAATCCAGGGCGCCCCCCGGTCAGCACATTCGTCCGCTCCGGCGGTTATCGGAGACCAGATCAGCTCTGTAAACCGAGAACAACCGACGGATCGATCGGCGCCACAAAAGGGGTGACGAAGAGAGAGCCGCCACGGAAGCGCGCTTACCGGCAGCGAGAGACGGAGGAACGGAGGGAACGAGGCGCGGGGAGGGAGAGAGGAAGGAAGGAAGGAAGGAATTAGGGCACGAGGTTAGGGATAAAGAGGATTCGATTTGTGCGTCCCTTGTTTCTCAGGGCATCGAAACTCGTCTCTATCTTTCCTGGAGCGTTACTATGAAAATGAAAACAACCGAAAAACGGCTGAGCTGTAGGCGAGGGAAAAGACGGCCCCGAATCGTTTTGCTTTGATTTTATTTTTCTTCGGGATATAATTTTTTTTTTCTCATGCAAAAGTATTTAAGGAAATCTAATTTTATGGACAATTCGTGATTCCCAAAAAAAAGAAATTGGATACTACGAGATTAAAACCACATAATTTTTAGGATGAGTTCAATAACATGTTGGATAATGCACCCAAAAAAATATATAAAAAAAAAAAAGAAAAAGAGAAAAAAAAAACGACTATAAATACCATTTTATAGCACCGCCCTAATTAAAATACGTAAATATACCGGCTTGCGATTTGCATTTAGTGGGCATGGGATATCTTTTAACTCGAGGAAACAAAATGGCAGTAAATACTTTTTTGGTATAGTTAAAGGACATATTTATATTCCGACCAAAAAAAAAAAGGAAGGACATATTTATATATGTGTGGATGTGTGACATTATGCTAGAAGCGATACATAACTTGTCATGCATACCGGTCCATGAGTGCCATAACTCATGTACGGTATTCACTTAAATGTCATGACTTTCTTTTCGTTCACTTAACTGCCATGTCGGAGTAAAAATATTCAGTTGAGTGCTAATTCCAGTGAAATCATTCACTTGAATGCCACTTTCGGCAAATCGTCATATGTGAATTTTTTACTATTATTTTATTTGTTTTTAAATGACAAATGGATTTTTTTTTAAAAAAAAATTAATATTTGTTGGCATTATATATATTATTTTATTTTTCCTCCTTTTTCCCCTTGGCCGGCAAGAGCCATCAACAACCCTCGCCGGCCACGACTGGTCCGCCTTGGGGGGAGGATCTGCTTGCCCTAAGCCAGCAAGGCGACGATGGCCTTGGGCAACAGCCATCGCGGCCTCGATGGCTACATGCGAGGGCGCAAAGGCCCTTGTCAGGTCTGGGCGACGGCCCTCGCAGCCCTACCGGCCATGGTGAGAACTGAGAGGGACCTTGCCGTGGCCAGCGGGGCCCCAAAATCCAGCCGGCAATTCGCCTCAGAGTCCGTTGCTGTTGATTCTAATGTAATTGAGAGAACAGCAGCTCAATAGCGAACTCAGCAAGCAATGTGAAGTAATGGTCGAAGACGATGATGGTCTCGAGCTTGCCTCTGCAATAGAGATTCTCAGGCAACTCGCCAGTGAAGTAGTTACTTGAGACGTTGACATCCACCGAATCGGAATTCTTGCCCGAATCGGCTGGTAATTTCCCCGTGAAGGAGTTGTTGAAGAGCTTCGGTTCCTGCAAATTAGGTTCAATGCCAATACTTGGGGAATCTCATCAATGGAGACCGAATTGGACGGCAACGATGACGCCATTGCAGCTCGAGTTGCGACCCTCGCAAACCATGGGAGCGAAGACAGTAAAGAACGCAAAAAAAAAAAGAAAAAAAAGAAATTTGCAAATAAATAAATAAATTATAATAAAAATTACGTGTACATTAAAATATTCAAAAAAAATCGCCACGCCAGCTTTTTCTGACATCCACATCAGCTTTTTCGGTATCCACGTCAACGATGACAAAGTCATAGCACTCAAGTGAGAAAAAAAAAAAAGTCAGCGATGGTACTTAAGTGAGCGATTTTTTAAAAGTTATGTCATTCAAGTGAGCAAAAACAAAATTATAACATCCAAGTGAGTGCCGTACACAAGTTATGCCCCTTACAATGTTCTTATCCCGAGAAAAATCGAGAGCATCGAATCGTGACGATTTTTATTTAGAAAATAACAAGGAGAGGAGATAATTATAACATTTGAACTTGTTGGGACATTTTTTATAATTTTTTTCGACATTTGTGTCTTTTCTTTCTCTAAATATCTTACGTTATCTACATTTACTTACCTGGACGGGGTCAATGGGCGATCAATAAAGCTCATGGCCTGGGCCTAGTGACCTCCATTGCACTTTGCGGAGGGGTGCTAGCCCAAAAGATTTCAATTTCATTTGTAGAACTACTCATTTTTAGGTCATCAATTTGAGGGAACATTCTCTCTCTCTCTCTCTCTCTCTCTCTCTCTCTTACTAGCACGGGAGGAGCTCATACCAATCATGGTGTACTTATCTCATTTTCCTCTAATTGCAATAGGGGTGAGCATGGTTCCCGAGTAAAATCGAGAACCGGAGAATCGAACCGCCGGTTCCGGTTCGGTTCCCGGTTCCGATGTGTCCGAGTCCGGGTCCGGTTCTCGGTTCTCAAAACTGGCAGTTTCAGTTCCCGGTTCCCCTATGGAACCTATCTGAAATCGGAACCGTATATGTTATAAAACAAACATCATAATTTTTTATATCAGTGTTTGAACTTTCCTCAATTGTGCATTGTTAATAGTTAATTATCTACTTCTATTTCCTATAGTTGTTCCCTTACGATTCATTGAAATAACTAATGATGCATTTTGCTATCTTATGTTGCGGAGATATCAAGCCTAACAACTTGCTACTTGACAGAAATGGTCATGTGAAATTATCAGATTTTGGTTTATGCAAACCACTAGATTGCAATAACCTGCAAGAAAAGGATTTCTCTGTGGGAAACAATCTTAGTGGGGATCTTTCAAGTCCATAGGATGCAAGCAACACCGACAGACGAAGACGCCAGTTAATAAATGGTGTTATAGTATAAAAAGGTATTACTTCACATTTAAGCTTGCATATTCATATTAAAAAAATCTTTTATCATGGTTCGTCAAGTTCTAGGATACCTTGGAACCAGATCCGGAACCTGTGGTAGGGTAGGTTTCAGGTTCCAGGGAACACATGGTAGGTTCTAGATTTCGAAAAATGAAAAACTTGTACCCGAGGGTAGGTTTTAGATTCTAGGTAGAACCTAGAACCGCTCACCCCTAAATTGCATGATCATTTGTTGTCCCCAATTGAAGTTTTGACCTTAGGCCAAAAAACGAAACCTTTTTACATCCCAAAAAGGAAACTAGTATCAGGCTATGTTACATGGACACGGGACACGGGACACGACTCGCGACACGACACGCCGATAAGGTAATTATAAAAAATAAAGAATTTCGATACGTTGTGACACGATTGTATATTATATGTATATTTTTATATATACATAATAAATTAATATTTTTATGATTTCAACAATAATATCTATCGAAATTATTATTAATCTACTCTTTTTTCACAAAATATATCCTATGACGATGGGGTGGCTGGTGGTAGACAGTCTTCAAGCTGTAAATTTAATTTTCAGTCAGGGATGTTTTATTTTAATAGTTTCTCTTTATGAAGGACACGGTGGGCCCCGCCACCTTCAAAATAATCTCATCCTTATGCCAGAAAAAAGCCGACAGACACGCCCAACCCCCCTCTCTCTCATCTCTTCTTCTTCGCAAACCCCCTGTGGTCGTCCGCCTTAGGGTTTTCGGCTCCTGCATCTCGCTCTCTTCTCTCCGTCGCCGACTCCCTCCGGCTCGGCCTAGATCGGATCTTGGCGCTCCCGGTGTCTCCAACGTGCGCGTTCTCTGATTTCTGGCTCGTCGCGGGTACTAGCCGTACAACTCTTACAACTCTTTGCAAGCTCGGTTTCGCCGTCCTCGCAGATTTTTTTGTTTCAGCTCTTTTTTTTCCCTCCTTCTTCCCTTTCTGGGTCGTTCAGCTTATCCTGTTGTCCGTGTTAGAAATCTGGCGACTCGATTGCTTTCGCCTTCTATTTCTCCTTCGTGCAGGTCTATTTCAACGCCGGACACGCGAGGGTTGACCGCGAGTCCGGTCTCGGACACGCGTTGACCGCGCGTCCGAGAGGAGTCCGTCCGAGTCCAGCGGACACGCATCCGACACGGGAAAAAATTCCGAAACCGCGAGTCCGTGTAACATAAACCCTAATTCCCACTTGTTTGCGTCAGTGAAACTCTAATACCGTTCCATCTTCTCTTGCCCTCTGAACGCACGTTTCTGTTTCCTTTTCAGCTGGTTTTAATCTTGTGCTGAAATCTATAGCAGGACTGGAGAGATGGTAAAGAAGAGCAAAAGTAAGCCAGTTTGCTCTTCGGGAAGACTGAAATTGCGATCATCTTGTCCATTTTGAATGATTTCGCTTTTGGTATTGACTCTTGGTTTCTTCGTCTCTTTGGGACGATTTTTTGTTGCTCAGAGAGCAAGAGCAAGAGAGTGTCGTTGAAGAAGAAGTACAAGGTAATCAAGAAGGTGAAGGAACACCACAAGAAGAAGGCCAAGGAGGCGAAAAAGCTGGGCTTCAAGCAAAAGCGCAAGGTCGAGAAGGACCCCGGCATCCCCAACGATTGGCCGTTCAAGGAGCAGGAGCTCAAGGCCCTCGAAGAACGGCGGGCCCGCGTTCTCGAGGAATTGGAGGAAAAGAAAGCCGCCCGCAAAGAAAGGGTAATCAATTTTATGAATCTTTTAGCTGGTACCTGATAAGTGGCACTAAATAGTGCGCACTAGCTAGAGAATTGTAGAACCGACCAATTTTATTAGTGTTGGTTTTTGTCATGTATGATTGAATTCATTTGACAGTCCCTACAAAGCTAGGGAAAATTGCCCTGGTTGAACCTGTCTATGCTTTGGACCAGCATTCAGGTTCAGCTTATATCCAAAAGCCCTTTGTTTTGCTATGTCTTGTTGTATTACGTTGTGGCGCTCTTGCTGTATATTTATGTCCTCTATGAACGGGAAGCACTTTATGTTTGTGGGTATACAACAACGTTTCTTGGATAGTTTGCCCACAGGGTACTACTTAAGATGCATGGCATCTTTTAATTACTCCGGTGTCCCAATCCCTCAACAATTTTAGTCTTTACGTATGTTAGGCTCAAAAGAGGAAGTTGGGCTTGCTGGATAACAATGACATAGCTTCGACAAAAGAGCAGGATTTTGGAGAGGAGAAAGGCAGTGACGAAATTGCAATTACGGGGAGAAATCGCGGTACGTTGATTGCTAGTGTTCTTGGGTGACGTGTCCCAGGTGTCAGTTCATCCCTTTTAGTTAAGCTTTCTTTCATCTCTGCTTTTGTTTTTTCATGCCATCTCTCCGTTGTATAGAGAACTCAGAACGAGCATTCTTCAAGGAATTAGTCAAAGTCATCGAAGCCTCAGATGTCATTTTGGAGGTTCTTGATGCTAGGGATCCCCTTGGTACACGCTGTGTAGATATGGAGAAGATGGTGATGAAAGCGGGTCCTGATAAGCATATCGTGTTGCTCCTGAATAAGATTGGTACTGCTTTCATTTTTATCAACATACACAATGTTGTGGAAGACTGCTTCCGTGTGTTGATGTATGCTGGACATCTCAAGCAACATACTCTTTGGCTTTCTTGCTGAGTCCGTTTGCTGAATGTTTTCTGTCAGACCTTGTGCCAAAAGAAGCTGTAGAGAAATGGCTCAAGTATCTCAGGGAAGAATTGCCAGCAGTTGCCTTTAAATGTAGCACGCAAGAGCAGAGATCTAATTTGGGCTGGAAATCTTCAAAGGCTGCAAAACCGAGCAATCTTTTGCAAACCAGTGATTGTCTTGGAGCAGATACTCTTGTTAAATTGCTCAAGAACTACTCTAGAAGTCATGAGGTCCTTAATCATCTTCAGTCCGAATGCATTCTTGAGTTTATTTGATTCTTTCTTGGTTAAAATTACCTTAGACTATTTATGTCTGGGACTGCTTTGACCTTGCTGCGCTTTTCTAGATTTTATTTTCTTCTTTAACTTGGCCTTTTGCAGATTAAGAAGTCGATTACCGTGGGTGTTATTGGCTTGCCTAATGTTGGTAAGAGCAGTCTGATAAATAGCTTGAAGAGATGTCACGTTGTCAATGTTGGCGCCACTCCAGGATTGACAAGGTCAATGCAAGAAGTTCAGCTAGATAAGAATGTTAAGTTGCTGGACTGCCCTGGTGTAGTCATGCTAAGGTCTTCGGGAAATGACGCAACTATTGCTCTCAGAAACTGCAAACGTATTGAGAAGTTAGATGATCCAATTAGTTCAGGTAAACAATTCTGATATGAAGTTCAGTTTTAATTTGGCATTGCTACATTGACAGAACACATAGTGTCTGTTCAATCTAGGTATTCTTTTTTATTATATTAGCAAGTGTTCGTGTCATTTTCTCCTGGTGGTTTTTTTTGCATTTTCTTCCCGTTGTTTTCGTATGAATGAAGTCCTCGCTGGATGGAAGTCAATATAGGAAATTGATTAAACGTATGTAAGGGTTTTGCATACGCTACAGTAGTCATTGGTATTTGGAATTTTTTTTTTTTTTTTTGGTCGTGGTATTTGGAAATTGAAGGTGCAGTTTATTTGTCTTCTTCACACACATGATCTCATTTGTTATATTGGGTTCTGTTAATGGACAATAATCATTTGATTTTGTTGTTAAGTACAGTGAAGGAGATTCTGAAGCTCTGCCCTGCCAAAGTGCTTGTAACAATTTACAAGATCTCAAGCTTTGATACAGTTGAGGACTTTCTACAGAAGGTAGCATCTGTCCGTGGTAAGCTAAAAAAGGGTGGTATTGTGGATGTTGAAGCCACTGCCAAAATTGTTCTGCATGACTGGAATCAAGGTATCCAGTTTTCGTTGCTGCAATCTACTTCCTCCAACCGTGTACATTGAGAAGCCGATTAATGCCGTTAATGGTATTGAGGAGATTCAATCTTTGTTTTCTAAATGATGCAATGCAGGTAAAATCCCATACTACACTATGCCTCCGGAGAGGAAACAATCAGAATTATCGGAGGCAACAATTGTTTCTGAATTGGGGAAGGAGTTTAATATTGATGAAGTTTACAACGGTGAATCGTCATTCATTGGCAGCCTCCAGTCAGTCGATGATTTTCTTCCTGTAGAAGTTCCACCAAGTTGCCCGCTCAATTTCGAAGAGAATATGTTTGAGGTTCATAAGACAGCTTCAGTGAATTACTCTATTAAACAAACAGATTCATAACTTGAGCACCTTAAATAAAAATGTCTTCTTGCATATGCGTGTACAATCATTCTCACTTCTGTGAATGCATACATGTGATTTTAACTTAAATTTTTAAAAATAAGGGGAAGAAAATTAATGCATGATAGAAGTCACGGTTAACAGTGAATAGAAGCAAAGCTTGTTAAGTGCACTCTTTGCATATTTGTGCCTCAGGTGGACGACCATCCGCAACCGTCAACACAGGTCAGCACCGACCCTCAAGGCTTGGCCAAGGATGGTGAGGATGAGTCCATGGGCAGTGAAGACGAGGATGCTGACCAGACCAGAGGAGGTCAAGCTCCTTCTAGCCGACAAAATCAAAAACTTTACGCCGCAGAAGGCATACTCAATCCGAAGACGAAGAAAGCGGAAAAGAAGAGGAGGAAAAAGGAGCCGAAATCGACCCCTATGGATGTAGCGGACAGCGATTACGACTTCAAAATCGATTACGCGAATAACAAGTATGCCATGGATGCTGCTGACGGTGAAGATAATTAGGCGATTCTTGAGAGTTGCTGATGTTGAGGTCTTGTATCATTGATGATCGACGGAGACATGACTACCCTAAAATGTGCTTCCGACTTTTACAGGGTGTCATGTCCAATTTTGGTGCCGAATTTCGATGTTAAAGAGAGTTTTGATTCTTGGGTATGTCTTAACTTTTGAGTATACATTTCCCTTGGGTGACGAAGAAAATATTGCTCATTGCTGAGGAAAATGTCCATTATCGGCGTGCAGACTGGTGAGTGTTATTACACGAGTGAGACATCCTTTGGAGCTTGAAAGGAGTCAGGTGTTCTTGATCAATTTTCTTTGGTCCTACGTGCTGACATTGGACCTCATTTGTCACTTTATAGAGAAACTCACTCTACCTAGTAAAACCAGTTCTTGATAAAAGAAAACTGATACGTGCATAGGAGCTGGTCGCTCAGCCATTCCAAAGTTTTGAAGTATAGCTATCTGAGAGAAAAAAGCAAAGGTTAAACGAACATTAAGTCGGAAGTGGCTGTTAGGTACTTATCGAGAATTAATTGTTTAAATGACAGAAAAGGATGTAATGGATCTTAGCCTTTGAACAGCCCTATGTTTCTGGATCCGGTCCCCCGCCCTAGTGGGAGGGGATCCCTGCATTTTTTGGCCAGGGGATGATCTAATGGTGTAGGGTGTAGGGCATCCCCTACCCTAGGCTTCTAGGGCTAGAAGGTAGAGCTTGCGTTGTAAGAATTAATGGTGTTATTCAAAACTATGTTTAGTATTTTGGTCTTTGTCGAAACCTCGATTTCTTCTCCTATCGCAATCCAACCCAAAACGATCCAGCTCACCCTAGGCATGATTTATAGCTAATAAGTAGCCAGGGGTGCTGATGAACGAGGTTCTAACAAAATCGACAGCAGAAAATCAAAGGGCCGCTAAAAATGGCATGTATCGATGTAGTTAATGTAGAGTTGAGATGGGGAAATAAAAAACAAGGAAAAGAGCTTCGATCGACTAATCTACAATTCTACATCAACGTCCCGTAACGGTAACTTAGTAGAATTTTGTTTGAAATAAATACAAATGAAAAGAAAAGCGAGAGAATCAACAAATAATGATATAAAAGCGGTCGTGTCGATGACGTAAACATGGGATCATTTGTACCTAAAGGAATGAAAACGAGACTTACCTCATGTGTTCACACACACGCGCAGGCAAATTTATCCCTACCAATCAATCGGCCGTGTTAATGAATAAAGACATGGATTTCAAGCACGTTATTTTTTTTTTAATTTTAAAACTGGTAACTCCGATGACACTGTCCTCGGTCGATATGCATTTTCGTCACTTCATCTTGCTTGAGATCCATCTCATACTTGATTAGCTGCACTGCACGCGTTTGCTTCCTTAAGTTGCAAGAAATTTTTTTATTTTTGGATGCCCTTTAGCTCGCGTCTTAAAAGCTAACAACAAAGTATCTCACGAGCCCGAAATTTACTCTAATTTTCTCCATGTTCTTTAAGGAGACTTCTTTTCTCTATCTCTTGTAAAAAAAAAAAAAAAAACCCTTAACCAGAGAACTATCGAGCTTCGATTTTGGCGGGAAAATATGATCCCTGATTAGCATCCATTAAATCATAATTATTCACTAAACAATCATATTATATTACCACACAAATGTCTTAATATATAGGGCAAATGCCACAAAAAAACCCTGAACTATGCCCATTGTGACACATTTACCCCAAACTTTTTTTTGTGACACAAAAAACCCCAAACTTCTATCATAGTGACACATCTATCCTCTGTTAGGGTTTCGTTAAGAATCTCCGTTAAAATCTTACATGGCAATGACGTGGCGTCATGTCAGATTAAAAAAAATTAAAATACTGTTCACTGTTCATAGTTACTGTTCATCGCTACTGTTCATCTCCTTCAACCTCGCATCCCTCGGCCAAAGCTCTTCCAGAGCTTGTTCGCCGCTCCCACTGTCGTCGATGAGGCGTCATCGCCGGAGGGTGCAGCAGAGGTCGCTAGCTCGGGGCTAGGGTGGTCGGTGCTCACAGCCCCAAGCAAGCTTATGCGAAGCTTGCCCAGATCGGGGTGGAGATCTTGCGCCATGGGAGGACGACAGAAACGGCGACGGAGACGACGAGAAAGGCAAGGCCGTCGTGGGCCGCCATGGGAGGACGCGCAGCGTGTTCAAGTCCTCGAGCACACTCGCACTATCAGATCTACACGAGGAGGACGAGGAATACGACGAGGAGAAGGAAGAAGATGGAGGAAATCGAGCGCTGGTGTTCAGGAGGTTGAAGATGATGAACAGTAAATATTTTTTTTAATTTTTTTAAAAAATCTGATGTGGCGACATGTCATTGCCGTTTAACAGAGATTTTTGACAAAACCCTAACAGAGGGTAGATGTGTCACTATGATTGAAGTTTGGGATTTTTAGTGTCATAAAAAAAAGTTTGGGGTAAATGTGTCACAATAGACATAGTTCATGGTTTTTTGTGGTATTTGCCCTAATATATATATTCGGAAACTTCAAATTCAGAAAAATGAAATTGCCCTCTCTTTTTAAAAGCGTAAGGTGAGGCATCGAAGTGATGATGTTTTACCGACACAAAGCGACCATCCCAACCAGAAAAGGAACACGCCACCTCTCTCGACCTTTCTCCTCTTCCAAGCGTCATCCCCACACACTCTCTCTCCACAAGTTCGTTCCTTCCTTCGCTTTCTTCTGCAACGCCAAATCTCTCTCACTAGGGGCTAGGATTTTTGTTGCTTCGTCGTCGAGTCAAGGCCCAAAAACAAAACCTTTTTACATCCCAAAAAGGAAATTAGTATCGGGAGGCCAAATTCATCGGAGAAAAGATTTGCAAATGGCCCAAGATCGACCCGACTCTATATGGTTCATACTTCATGGTCATGGCATAAACCCTAATTGCCGCCTGTTAGCGTCACTGAAGCCCTGATTTTGTTCCATCATCTCTTGCCCTCTGAACGCAGAGCTTTTCGTCTTTGTTTATGTTTCCTTTTCAGCTGGTTTTAAGCTTGTGCTGAAATCTATAGCGATGGTGAAAAAGAGCAAAAGTAAGCCAGTTTGCCCTTCGGGAAGACTGAAATCGCCATCCATTTTGAATGATTTCGCTTTTGGTTTTAACTCTTGGTTTCTTCAGCAAACGGACTCAGCAAGAAAGCCAAAGAGTATGTTGCTTGAGATGTCCAGCATACATCAACACACGGAAGCAGTCTTCCACAAGATTGTGTATGTTGATAAAAATGAAAGCAGTACCAATCTTATTCAGGAGCAACACGATATGCTTATCAGGACCCGCTTTCATCACCATCTTCTCCATATATACACAGCGTGTACCAAGGGGATCCCTAGCATCAAGAACCTCCAAAATGACATCTGAGGCTTCGATGACTTTGACTAATTCCTTGTAGAATGCTCGTTCTGAGTTCTCTGTACGACGGAGAGATGGCATGAAAAAACAAAAGCAGAGATGAAAGAAAGCTTAACTAAAAGAGAAAATATTAGGTGCTCCTCGAGCAGAGATGGATTGGTGCTCCAGTCCATTCAAAGAAGGCCACGTGGCAAACCGGGGCCCGCTGTCAGAAAAGTTCAAAATCTGAAAAACCTTCCGTCTCCGTAAACGCCGTTACTTCTTTTCCCCTTTCTTCTGTCTTCGCGTCTTCCCGAGGAGAAAAATTTGTAATCCGCGCGCGATTTTCTCTCCCATCCCACGATCTGCTCACTCTCTCTCTCAAATCCCTTTTTTTTTTTTGTCAAATCTCAAATCCACTTTCACTCGTGAACGATCTGCTCTGCTCCCCCCCCTCCCCCCCCCCCCCCCTCTCTCTCTCTCTCAAAGTCCAACCAAGAAAATATTTTGGGTTTTTCCAGTTTCAATCTCCAAATCTTCCTCAAATCTGTGAAGGCTCCTCTGTTTCGAAGACCATCTTGAACCGCATTCCAGAACACCACCGGGTCTGCGTCGCTGCTTTCATCATGGAAGACTTCACACGAAATTCAAGGGTACTCGCTCGAGTGTAGTGAACCACCCCGAGTCGCCGGCCACCAGCCGTAGGCCCTAGCTGGTTAGAACTTCCTCCACACTTTATTATTGTTTGCTTCTAGCTTCTGTTGGTACTTACTTGTATGAGATGCAGTGTATTAGGAACTCTCTCCCTTGATTTGTTTCGTAGCAATTGTCGAACATTCAAACTCTGAGACTGCATATCATTTACCGATGCAGGCAGCAAGGCAAAATATACCCATTCTTCTCGACGCAGAAAAGAGAAGACCAGGGTTGGATGACCTTCTTGACTTATCCGAATCCGTCGCATGTTCAACCAAATTTCCAAAGGTAAACCATCTATAAGGAAGCCCTGTCTGTCATTGATTCTTGAACTATTGGCCAGATGATATAGGTGCTAATCATCTGCTCGGAAATACATCTGATATCTAACTAATTATTGTTTATTGAGGAAATTTTCGAGTTTTACTTTGCTGAATGCTTTTGCTAAAAAAACTTGTCGCACTACATCGCGTGTATCACTTGTAGTATGTCCATATTCCGCTTGTTTCTTCTGATGCTTCGTTATAAATGGTCCGAGTCATTTATTGGAGGTTTCTCTGCTTTGGTTTTATGTGCATACCGACTGTTTGGTTTGTCAATGAACTCTGAACTCAGACATGATTTTTTTTTTGTAGAACAGGCATAGACAGAGGCAGCATCTATGCCTTGTGTCGTTATATCCATGCTGCTTAGATCACCAAAACTGAAATTTGCCATCATGACCTTGGGGGAACATGGATGCCTGATGCTGGAGAGATCATTAGAAGGTAATTCGGGACTCTGGCCATCAATTTCTTTCCCCCCATACGCGAGAGTGCCTCTAGCTGATGCTTACTTGTAATTTCTGTCCGATTACTTCATTCATTATGCTTATAACTGGGGGAGAAAAATATTTTGGCAATTTTCAGCAGGTTCATATCTGTCATTTCTCAAAGGCAGCTCCGCAATTGCTGATAGTTTTATAGTACTAGAAGCACGCAACCCTATTAGTGCAGAAATTTGGTTTTGCACTTGACGTACAGTCCATTTCCCGTGCTCTTTACTGTTTTTCAGCTTGGAAATGCATGACATTGTCTGTTTTGTAACGTTTACATTGGAATGAAAATTAACCACCGATTGTTTCCTGTAAGGAAGTGACGAAATTGAAAGCAAACGAAATTGGGACATTGACTGGTGGATTATTTGTCTGCACAGCCGAAAGGATACCACCATCAGAACTAGTCAACACAACTAGCGCCGGCGATGCTTTCATCGGAGCTATTATCTACGGTAGGCTTAGCCATAAATTAGAAACTCTTTGCTTGTTTGTGCAGTTAATCATTTGCTTCCTCATCATATTGGGATAGCATAACTTGGTTGCTCACACCATATCTTAACTATATTATTTCCCGTTACTCTTATTCTATCATGTGATAGAATGACAATGAAAATCATAAACGGAGAGATCATCATACAAATATCGCAAGCTTGGCCAGACCATGGTTGACCTATAAATGTGCTGATGTATCAGTTTTCTCAGATGAAGTCCTTGACGTGCTTTACTTTCGTTCTCTTCTGATTGTTCCTTTCATCGTGCTTTTTTTTTTCAACTCTAGGCTGCTATCAGGTGCAAGGAATTGGAGGCTAGAGCAGTCTTCCCTACCAGACCAATCAATATTTGCTCTGTTTTTAGGACAAACCGGCGAGCCTGCAAATCAAATGGAGAATGTCTTCCATGTAACGGTCACATTATGTAGCACGCCAACATGGTATTGGCATTTGGTTGAGTCTGTATTTGAAGAAGATGCAATCAATGCAAACACTTTTTATGTTCTGCAATTGAGTTAGGAACTTCTAAGTTGTTATAATCAAGCCCTAAACTTTTAGCATAAGGTGTAACTCAATCCTTAAACCTTTCCTCAATTTTAATCTAGTCCTAACTGATGGTGAAAAATGCAATCGAAAGCAGCCAAAGGCAAACTTGCAGTGTTCCCCTAAAGGACTTGATTGCAACTATGATAAAATTATAGAATTTGATTAAACCAATTGAAAGATTTCGAACCTTATCGCATTCCTTCACAAGATTTAGGATTTTAGTTGTACTTTCCTTACGGATATCGTGTTAATTTTCGCAAGGTGCCTTTTCTCGAAGGGAAATTGCAGTAGAAGTCATAAATTTTGTAAATAGAATGCAATCAAGTGCGAAATATTTTAATTGTTGATTCAATTAAGTTATAAAATTTATTCCAAAAGTATAATCAAAACCTTATTATGAACAATAACTACGATTGCCTACATCACTCAAAAAGTGCTTATGTGGTCCCTAAATTGCACTTTTCAACGTAATTTGAGGATCTATTCTCACTTTCTGATAAAAGGTTGAGGATTTAATTGAACCAATTAACGGGTTTAGGAATTGATTGAGCCAACTGAAAAGTTTAGAACCCAATTACATTCCACATTAAGGTTTTAGAACTTATGATGCTGTGTAGTTTCCTAAAAAAAAATTCATAGAGATCAAGTCTACATTTATCCATCTGCCACTCAGTTATGGAAGATGGCTATGTGCAAGTGTACCTGTTGGAGGAGCCACTCAGTTATGGAAGATGGCTATGTGCAAGTGTACCTATTGGAGAGTCAAACGACAAACACTGAAAACCTTTTTTTTTCCTGGCAATGTCCGACCTTGTTGATTGATGTGAGATCCATATGAACTCGATCCCAAGTTACACCTGGAGATCTCTAGATTTTGCATATTACTAAGTCGTCTAGTTCATTGCCGTTGAATGTGATAGCGTGCTCATGATTCGTTTCGAGCAAATGACAATTTGCAGCTGGGATGCAAATCGCCAAATTGCGCTCGTTGGCGAAGTTCGACAAGGCAACTTGCCTGAACAATTAATTTCCTTGTGTTGTTGTCATCGCATCCTTCGTTGCTTAGTATTACTCAAAGCGCCAAGTCCTTGTCCTCGCCAACGAAATTAAGCAAAAAGTAATTTAGAAACACGTAACCTATTTGGTCAAGGAGTGAACATACAGAAAAGAAACAGCAAGCAGGGAAGATATTTCCTCGAAGCAGCAGAAACTCCATTTCATTTCGTTCCATTTTTCTCGCCTCAGCGACGAGATGGACGGTTAAAAATAAGAACTTTCTCGTTGCGACAATAAATCCAATCAAACGAGCAATAGACTTAACCTCAGTAAAGATAAACCGGTTTGGGAGAGGCGGCGGAGACAGATCTAAGCTCAGGACAGAGCAATTGAGACCGACAAGGCTATTGGCGGAGGCTGAGGTTGAGGCGGAGAGGGTGGGAACACGCAGCTGCAACCTGCGGGGACAGCAGAGGCAGATCTGAGCGGGACCCAGCAGCTGCGTCTGGTGGGGTCTTAGCCGAGGCGCTCGAGAAAGAGGGAGAGAGAGATAGTCGGCCTTGCTCGTTCCTTGGGGATCTTTGCGTCGGGATTCACCGAGCCAAAAGAGGGATTGGTGGCGGACCTGAGTCCTCATCTGGTTAAAACTCAATAGGCGGTAACTGTCCGGCGCCGTAAATGGAAGTTTGATGGGCAAGAAACGGGTCACGCCAGAGGCAGTTGTTGAAGCGGCCTCGCTCGCGGGAAAGGGCCATCCTTTCAAGGTGGTTCACTACACTCGAGAGAGTACCCCTGAATTCTTTCTAAAGTCCTCCATGGTGAAAGCAGCGTTGCAGATCTGGTGGTGTTCTGGAATGCGGTTCAAGATGGCCTTCGAAACAGAGGAGCCTTCGCCGATTTGAGGAAGATTTGGAGTTTGAAACTGGAAAAACTCAAAAGATTTTTTTCGTTTTCTTCTTGGTTGGACTTTCAGAGAGAGAGATAGAGAGGGAGTTGAGCAGGTTCACGAGTGAAAGGGGATTTGAGAGGAGAGAGTGAGCAGATCGTGGGATGGGAGAGAGAAAATCGCGCGCAGATTATAAATTTTTCTCCTTGAGAGACGCGAAGAGAGAAGAAGGGGGAAACGAAGTAACGGCGTTTACGGAGACGGAAGGTTTTTCAGATTTTGAAAATTTTCTGACAACGGACCCCAGCTTGCCATGTGGCTTTCTTTGAATGGACTGGAGCACCAATCCATCTCTGCTCGAGGAGCACCTAATATTTTCTCAAAAGGACTAAAAGGGATGAACTGACACCTGGGACACGTCACCCAAGAACACTAGCAATCAACATACCGCGATTTCTCCCCGCAATTGCAATTTCGTCACTGCCTTTCTCCTCTCCAAAATCCTGTTCTTTTGTCGAAGCTATGTCATTGTCATCCAGCAAGCCCAACTTCCTCTTTTGAGCCTGACATACGTAAAGACTAAAATTGTTGAGGGATTGGGACACCGGAGTAATTAAAAGATGCCATGCATCTTAAGTAGTACCCTGTGGGCAAACTGAAACGTTGTTGTATACCCACAAACATAATGTGCTTCCCGTTCATAATGGACATAAATATACAGCAAGAGCGCCACAACATAATACAACAAGACATGGCAAAACAAAGGGCCTTTGGATATTAGCTGAACCTGAATGCTGGTCCAAAGCATAGACAGGTTCAACTAGGGCAATTTTCCCTAGCTTTGTAGAGACTGTCAAATGAATTCAATCATACATAAAAAAAAAAAAACACTAATAAAATTGGTCGGTTCTATATTTCTCTAGCTAGTGCGCGCTATTTAGCACCGTTTACACCATCCAAACTTCAGGAACCAGCTAAAAGATTCATAAAACTGATTACCCTTTCTTTGCAGGCGGCAGACGAAGAAATCGAGAGTCAAAATCAAAAGCGAAATCATTCAAAATGGACAAGATGACAGCGATTTCAGTCTTCCCGAAGAGCAAACTGGCTTATTTTTGCTCTTCTTCACCATCGCTATAGATTTCAGCGCAACCTTAAAACCGGCCGAAAAGGAAAAAGAAACACGGACGAAAACCTCTGCGTTCAGAGGGCAAGAGATGATGGAATAAAATCAGGACTTCACTTATGCTAACAGGCGGCAACTAGGGTTTATACCATGACACCGGGTCGGTCTTGGGCCATTTGCGAATCTTTTCTCCGATGAATTTGTGCTCATGATACTAATTTCCTTTTTGGGATGCAAAAAGGTTTGGTTTTTGTTGGGCCTAAGGTCAAAACTTCAATTGGGGACAACAAAAGATCATGTAATATTAGAGGAAAATGGGATAAGTACACCGTGAGTGCCATAATTTATGTACGACATTCACTTAAACCGTCATAATTTTCTTTTCGTTCACTTAAGTGCCACGTCGGAGTAAAAATGTTCAGTTGAGTGCTAATTCCAGTGAAATCGTTCACTTGAGTGCCATTTCCGATAAATCGTCTAACGTGAATATTTTATTATTATTTTATTTGTTTTTAAATGGCACATGGATTTTTTTTTAAAAAAAATTAATATTTGTTGGCCTTATATATATTAATATTTTCATTTTTTATTTTATTTTTCCTCCTTTTTCCCCTTGGCCGGCAAGAGCCACCGACAACCCTTGCCGGCCACGATTGACTCGCCCAGGGGCGAGGATCTGCTTGCCTTGGGCCAGCAAGGCGACGACGACCTTGAGCAACAGCCGTCGCGGCCTCAACGGCCACGGGCGAGGGCGCGAAGGCCCTTGCCAGATCTGGGCGACAGACCTCGCAGCCCTACCAGCCATGGTAAGAGGGACCTCGCCTGGACCTTGCCATGGCCGGCGGGGCCCCAAAATCCAACCGACACTTCGCCTCAGAGTCCGTTGTTGCTGATTCTGATGTAATTGAGAGAATAGCATGTCAATAGCGAACTCAGCAAGCGATGTGAAGCAATTGTCGAAGATGATGATGGTCTCGAGCTTGCCTCTGCAACAGAGATTCTCAGGCAACTCGCTAGTGAAGTAGTTGCTTGAGACGCTGACATCCACCGAATCGGAATTCTTGCCCAAATGGGCTGGTAATTTCCCCGTGAAGGAGTTGTTGAAGAGCTTCAGTTCCTGCAAATTAGGTTCAATGCCAATACTTGGGGAATCTCGCCAATGGAGACGGAATCGGACGGCAAAGATGACGCCATTGCAGCTCGAGTCGCAACCCTCGCCAAACATGGGAGCGAAGACAGTAAAGAACCAAAATAAAAAGAAAAAAAGAAAATTGCAAATAAATAAAAAACTATAAAAAAATTTACATGTACATTAAAATATTCAAAAAAATCGTTTCGTCGGTGCCACGTTAGCTTTTTCGGTATTCACGTCAGCAATGACTCTTAAATGGTCGATTTTTAAAAGTCATAACACTCAAGTGAGCGAAAAAAAAAAGGTCGGTACTTAAGTGAGCGATTTTTAAAAGTTATGGTATTCAAGTGAGCGAAAAAAAAAATTATAACATCCAAGTGAGTGACGTACACAAGTTATGGCCATTACAATGTACTTATCTCGAGAAAAATCGAGAGCATCGAATCGTGACTATTTCTATTTAGAAAATAACAAGGAGATGAGATAATTATAACATTTGAACTTGTTGGGACATTTTTATAATTTTTTTTGACATTTGCGTCTTTTCTTTCTCTAAATATCTTACATTATCTACATTTGCACGTAAAGATTTCACTTTCATTTGTAGAACTACTCATTTTTAGGTCATCAATTTGAAGGAACATTCTCCCTCTCTTGTTTTTTTTTTAGTAGCACGGGAGGAGCTCATACCAGTCATGGTATACTTATCTCATTTTCCTCTAATCGCATGATCTTTTGTTGTCCCCAATTGAAGTTTTGACCTTAGGCAAAAAAACGAAACCTTTTTACATCCCAAAAAAGAAATTAGTATCAGGCTATGTTACACGGACACCGGACACAGGACACGACTCGCGACACGACACGACACGCTGACACGGCAATTATCAAAAAATAAAGAATTTCGATACGTTGGGACACGATTATATGTATATAAATTAATATTTTTATGATTTTAATAATAATATCTACCGAAATTATTATTAATCTACTCTTTTTTCACAAAATATATCCTATGACGATGGGGTGGCTGGTGGTAGACAGTCTTCAAGCTGTAAATTTAATTTTCAGTCAGGGATGTTTTATTTTAATAGTTTCTCTTTATGAAGGACACGGTGGGCCCCGCCACCTTCAAAATAATCTCATCCCCTCCGGTTATGCCAGAAAAAAGTCGAGAGACACGCCCAACCCCCTCTCTGTCATCTCTTCTTCTTCGCAAACCCCCTGTGGTCGTCCGCCTTAGGGTTTTCGGCTCCTGTATCTCGCTCTCTTCTCTCCGTCGCCGACTCCCTCCGGCGCGGCCTAGATCGGATCTTGGCGCTCCCGGTGTCTCCAACGTGCGCGTTCTCTGATTTCTGGCTCGTCGCGGGTACTAGCCGTACAACTCTTACAACTCTTTGCAAGCTCGGTTTCGCCGTCCTCGCAGATTTTTTTGTTTCAGCCCCTTTTTTTTTTCCCTCTTCTTCCCTTTCTGGGTCGTTCAGCTGATCCTGTTGTCCGTGTTAGAAATCTGGCGACTCGATTGCTTTCGCCTTCTATTTCTCCTTCGTGCAGGTCTATTTCAACGCCGGACACGCGAGGGTTGACCGCGAGTCCGGTCTCGGACACGCGTTGACCGCGCGTCCGAGAAGAGTCCGTCCGAGTCCAGCGGACACGCATCCGACACGGGAAAAAATTCCGAAACCGCGAGTCCGTGTAACATAAACCCTATTTCTCATTTGTTTGCGTCAGTGAAACCCTAATACCGTTCCATCTTCTCTTGCCCTCTGAACGCGTTCAGAGGTGTTCCTCCCTGTTTCTGTTTCCTTTTCAGCTGGTTTTAATCTTGTGCTGAAATCTATAGCAGGACTGGAGAGATGGTGAAGAAGAGCAAAAGTAAGCCAGTTTGCTTTTCGGGAAGACTGAAATCGCGGTCATCTTGTCCATTTTGAATACCTTTTGGTATTG
Source organism: Rhodomyrtus psidioides (assembly GCA_021437785.1). Taxonomy (NCBI): domain Eukaryota; kingdom Viridiplantae; phylum Streptophyta; class Magnoliopsida; order Myrtales; family Myrtaceae; genus Rhodomyrtus; species Rhodomyrtus psidioides. The sequence continues at coordinate 241,823 of JAILYB010000015.1, read as the reverse complement.
ACTCTTGGTTTCTTCGTCTCTTTGGGACGATTTTTTGTTGCTCAGAGAGCAAGAGCAAGAGAGTGTCGTTGAAGAAGAAGTACAAGGTCATCAAGAAGGTGAAGGAACACCACAAGAAGAAGGCCAAGGAGGCGAAAAAGCTGGGCTTCAAGCAAAAGCGCAAGGTCGAGAAGGACCCCGGCATCCCCAACGATTGGCCGTTCAAGGAGCAGGAGCTCAAGGCCCTCGAAGAACGGCGGGCCCGCGTTCTCGAGGAATTGGAGGAAAAGAAAGCCGCCCGCAAAGAAAGGGTAATCAATTTTATGAATCTTTTAGCTGGTACCTGATAAGTGGCACTAAATAGTGCGCACTAGCTAGAGAATTGTAGAACCGACCAATTTTATTAGTGTTGGTTTTTGTCATGTATGATTGAATTCATTTGACAGTCCCTACAAAGCTAGGGAAAATTGCCCTGGTTGAACCTGTCTATGCTTTGGACCAGCATTCAGGTTCAGCTTATATCCAAAAGCCCTTTGTTTTGCTATGTCTTGTTGTATTATGTTGTGGCGCTCTTGCTGTATATTTATGTCCTTTATGAACGGGAAGCACTTTATGTTTGTGGGTATACAACAACGTTTCTTGGATAGTTTGCCCACAGGGTACTACTTAAGATGCATGGCATCTTTTAATTACTCCGGTGTCCCAATCCCTCAACAATTTTAGTCTTTACGTATGTCAGGCTCAAAAGAGGAAGTTGGGCTTGCTGGATAACAATGACATAGCTTCGACAAAAGAACAGGATTTTGGAGAGGAGAAAGGCAGTGACGAAATTGCAATTGCGGGGAGAAATCGCGGTATGTTGATTGCTAGTGTTCTTGGGTGACGTGTCCCAGGTGTCAGTTCATCCCTTTTAGTTAAGCTTTCTTTCATCTCTGCTTTTGTTTTTTCATGCCATCTCTCCGTTGTATAGAGAACTCAGAACGAGCATCCTACAAGGAATTAGTCAAAGTCATCGAAGCCTCAGATGTCATTTTGGAGGTTCTTGATGCTAGGGATCCCCTTGGTACACGTTGTGTAGATATGGAGAAGATGGTGATGAAAGCGGGTCCTGATAAGCATATCGTGTTGCTCCTGAATAAGATTGGTACTGCTTTTATTTTTATCAACATACACAATCTTGTGGAAGACTGCTTCCGTGTGTTGATGTATGCTGGACATCTCAAGCAACATACTCTTTGGCTTTCTTGCTGAGTCCGTTTGCTGAATGTTTTCTGTCAGACCTTGTGCCAAAAGAAGCTGTAGAGAAATGGCTCAAGTATCTCAGGGAAGAATTGCCAGCAGTTGCCTTTAAATGTAGCACGCAAGAGCAGAGATCTAATTTGGGCTGGAAATCTTCAAAGGCTGCAAAACCGAGCCATCTTTTGCAAACCAGTGATTGTCTTGGAGCAGATACTCTTGTTAAATTGCTCAAGAACTACTCTAGAAGTCATGAGGTCCTTAATCATCTTCAGTCCGAATGCATTCTTGAGTTTATGTGATTCTTTCTTGGTTAAAATTACCTTAGACTATTTATGTCTGGGACTGCTTTGACCTTGCTGCGCTTTTCTAGATTTTATCTTCTTCTTTAACTTGGCCTTTTGCAGATTAAGAAGTCGATTACCGTGGGTGTTATTGGCTTGCCTAATGTTGGTAAGAGCAGTCTGATAAATAGCTTGAAGAGATGTCACGTTGTCAATGTTGGCGCCACTCCAGGATTGACAAGGTCAATGCAAGAAGTTCAGCTAGATAAGAATGTTAAGTTGTTGGACTGTCCTGGTGTAGTCATGCTAAGGTCTTCAGGAAATGATGCAACTATTGCTCTCAGAAACTGCAAACGTATTGAGAAGTTAGATGATCCAATTAGTCCAGGTAAACAATTCTGATATGAAGTTCAGTTTTAATTTGGCATTGCTACATTGACAGAACACATAGTGTCTGTTCAATCTAGGTATTCTCTTTTATTATATTAGCAAGTGTTCGTGTCATTTTCTCCTGGTGGTTTTTTTTGCATTTTCTTCCCCTTGTTTTCGTATGAATGAAGTCCTCGCTGGATGGAAGTCAATATAGGAAATTGATTAAACGTATGTAAGCGTTTTGCATGCGCTACAGTAGTCATTGGTATTTGGAAATTGAAGGTGCAGTTTATTTGTCTTCTTCACACGCATGATCTCATTTGTTATATTGGGCTCTGTTAATGGACATTAATCAATTGATTTTGTTGTTAAGTACAGTGAAGGAGATTCTGAAGCTCTGCCCTGCCAAAGTGCTTGTAACAATTTACAAGATCTCAAGCTTTCAAACAGTTGAGGACTTTCTACAGAAGGTAGCATCTGTCCGTGGTAAGCTAAAAAAGGGTGGTATTGTGGATGTTGAAGCCACTGCCAAAATTGTTCTGCATGACTGGAATCAAGGTATCCAGTTTTCGTTTGCTGCAATCTACTTTCTCCAACCGTGTACATAGAGAAGCCGATTATTGCCGTTAATGGTATTGATGAGATTCAATCTTTGTTTTCTAAATGATGCAATGCAGGTAAAATCCCATACTACACTATGCCTCCGGAGAGGAAACAATCAGAATTATCGGAGGCAACAATTGTTTCTGAATTGGGGATGGAGTTTAATATTGATGAAGTTTACAACGGTGAATCGTCATTCATTGGCAGCCTCCAGTCAGTCGATGATTTTCTTCCTGTAGAAGTTCCACCAAGTTGCCCACTCAATTTCGAAGAGAATATGTTTGAGGTTCATAAGACAGCTTCAGTGAATTACTCTATTAAACAAACAGATTCATAACTTGAGCACCTTAAATAAAAATGTCTTCTTGCATATGCGTGTACAATCATTCTCAATTCTGTGAATGCATACATGTGATTTTAACTTAAAATTTTAAAAATAAGGGGAAGAAAATTAATGCATGATAGAAGTCACGGTTAACAGTGAATAGAAGCAGAGCTTGTTAAGTGCACTCTTTGCATATTTGTGCCTCAGGTGGACGACCATCCGCAACCGTCGACACAGGTCAGCACCGACCCTCAAGGCTTGGCCAAGGATGGTGAGGATGAGTCCATGGGCAGTGAAGACGAGGATGCTGACCAGACCAGAGGAGGTCAAGCTCCTAGCCGACAAAATCAAAAACTTTACACCGCAGAAGGCATACTCAATCCGAAGACGAAGAAAGCGGAAAAGAAGAGGAGGAATAAGGAGCCGAAATCGACCCCGATGGATGTAGCGGACGGTGATTACAACTTCAAAATCGATTACGCGAAGAACAAGTATGCCATGGATGCTTCTGACGGTGAAGATAATTAGGCGATTCTTGAGAGTTGCTTATGTTAAAGTCTTGTATCATTGATGATCGACGGAGACATGACTACCCTAAAATGTGCTGCCGACTTTTACAGGGTGTCATGTCCAATTTTGGTGCTGAATTTTGATGTTAAAGAGAGTTTTGGTTCTTGGGTATATCTTAACTTTTGATTATACATTTCCCTTTGGTGATGAAGAAAATATTGCTCATTGCTGAGGAAAATGTCCATTATCGGCGTGCGGACAGGTGAGTATTATCACACGAGTGAGACATACTTTGGAGCTTGAAAGGAGTCAGGTGTTCTTGATCAATTTTCTTTGGTCCTTAGTGCTGATATTGGACATCATTTGTCACTTTATAGAGAAACTCACTCTACCTAGTAAAACCAGTTCTTGATCAACGAAAACTGATACGGGCATAGGAGCTGGTCGCTCAACCATTCCAAGTTTTGAAGTGTAGCTATCTGAGAGAAAAAGCAAATGTTAAAAGAGCATTAAGTTGGAAGTGGCTGCTAGGTACTTATCGATAATTAATTTTTTAAATGACAGAAAAGGATGTAATGGATCTTAGCCCCTGAACAGCCCTAAGCTTCTGGATTCGGATCCGGATCCCCTGCCTGCCCTAGTGGCAAGGGATCCCAGCATTTTTTGCCATTAGATCATCCCCCGATCTAATGGTGTAGCGTGTAGGGCACCCCTGCCTAGGCTTCTAGGGCTAGAAGGTAGAGCTTGCGTTGCAAGAATTAATGGCGTTATTCAAAACTATGTTTAGTATTTTGGTCTTTGTCGAAACCTCCGGTTTCTTCTCCTATCGCAATCCAACCCAAACCGATCCAGCTCACCCTAGGCATGATTTATAACTAATAAGCAGCCAGGGGTGCTGATGAACGAGGTTCTAACAAAATCGACAGCAGAAAATCAAAGGGCCGCTAAAAATGGCATGTAACAATGCAGTTAATGTAGAGTTGAGACGGGAAAAAAAAACAAGGAAAAGAGCTTCGATCGACTAATCTACAATTCTACATCAATGCCCCGTAACGGTAACTTAGTAGAATTTTGTTTGAAATAAGTACAAATGAAAAGAAAAACGAGAGAATCAACAAATAAAGATATAAAAGAGATCGTCCCGATGACGTAAGCATGGGATTATTTGTACCTAAAGGAATGAAAAACGAGACTTACCTCATGTGTTTACACACGCGCGCAAGTTTATCCTTATCAATCATTCGGCCGTGTTAATAAATAAACACATAGATTTCAAGCACGTGTTTTTATTTATTTTAAAATCGATAACTTTGATGACACTATCGTCGGTACATATGCATTTTCGTCGATTGTCCTCTAGTTTTGGATCGGATAGCTATCGCGAATGGCTTTGCTTTGCTTACCGATCCCTACCCTCATCTCCTCTTCCCTATGATTAGTCACTTCATCTTGCTTGAGATCCATCTTGTACTTGATTGGCTGCACTGCACGTGTTTTGCTTCCTTAAGCTGCAAGAAAATTTTTTATTCTTGGATGCCCTTTAGCTCGCGTCTTAAAAGCTAACGACAGAGCCACCCCGAAATTTACTCTGATTTTCTCCATGCTCTTTAAGCAGACTTCTTTTCTCTATCTCTTGTTAAAAAAAAAAAAACTAACCAGAGAACTATCGAGCTTCGATTTTGGCGGGAAAATATGATCCCTGATTAGCCTCCATTAAATCATAATTATTCGCTAAACAATCATAGGATATTACCACACAAATGTCTTAATTTTAAGCTATATATATAAATATATAAATATTAAATATAAATTCGGAAACTTCAAATTCAGAAAAATGAAATTACCCTCTCTTTTTAAAAGCGTAAGGTGAGGCATCGAAGTGATGACGTTTCACCGGCAAAAAAGCGACCATCCCAGCCAGAAAAGGAACACGCCACCTCTCTCCACCTTTCTCCTCTTCGAAGCGTCATCCCCATACCCTGTCTCTCTCTCCACAAGTTCGTTCCTTCCTTCGCTTTCTTCTGCAACGCCAAATCTCTCTCTAGAGCTAGGTTTTTGTTGCTTCGTCGTCGCGCCAAGGCGAGATTGACCGGGATGGGGCAGCAATCGCTGATCTACAGCTTCGTGGCCCGTGGCACCGTCCTGCTGGTCGAGTACACCGAGTTCACCGGGAACTTCACCAGCATCGCCTCGCAGTGCCTCCAGAAGCTCCCCGCTACCAGCAACAAGTTCACCTACAACTGCGACGGCCACACCTTCAACTACCTCGTGGACGATGGCCTCAGTGAGTCCTCCTTTCTCGCTTCGTCGATTGGTTCCTTTCTTTCGTTCGTTCGATTCCCTAGTCTGTTTTCTCTGCTTCCGACTTGCAATCGCTTGCTCTCATCTGCCCCGTGGATCCTGCTTCTGGCCTCTTCTAGACGAGCGGATGTTTTAGATAAGTTTTAGTGATGGACATGGGTTCTGAGTAGCGTGGGGGAGGCTGGAATACTCTTGTTGCTGGATTAATTAATTGGTGCACGATATGATTATTTTCATGCTTCCGCAAACGGACGGTATATTCGAAGTTCTCGATTTTTATAGTAGGATGTACCAGTTCCTGTAATGAAATGCATATCTAGAGGATGAATTTATTACTATATGAGTTGGATAGTCGATGTAGCCTTTACTTAGCGGTTGCAATAATCTCGGGGTCTTTACTGTTTAATGAACGGTTTGGCTTCTTCGTTGTGTCTGATCCCCACAAAAACAAGAAGAAAGGGATGGAGGAGAGAGAATAAAAAAAGAGTGAGAGAGAAAGGAGTTTTTTTTTTTTTTGTTGGGGCGGGGGAGAGAAGGGTAGGTTGGACAGATGACCTTGAATCATGTCTCTGTTATGTGAAAGGATTTGATCGATGGCTAAAATACTTAAAGCAGATGTATCTGAAGGACATTCAGTGGATATTATTGTGACAAGCTCGAGCTTGAAAGTGTTGTTTTGCTAACAGAAGTAGTTGTTGGGGCTAAGAAGTTCTAAACCACCTAATTCACTGTGAATTTCGTCAGTTCATAAGATGACATTACTGTAAAGAAATAACCCATTATTAACAATTGAGGCGTTCACTCATAATCATGAAGTACATGGCTGAGGGACCCGGGGCTTCTCTGAGCTGGAAAAATATATGGCGAACCAATTTCCATGGTCGCCCTTTGTCGTTGAAAATGAGAAATAAGATTCTGTGAACATGTTAACTTTTGTTAGACGCTTACTCTCACCAGGACCCAGGGTCAGATCACCTCCTTTGTGATCGTGCAATGATAAACTACCTTTGTCATCTCAATTTTGCAGCTTACTGCGTGGTTGCAGTTGAGTCTGTTGGGCGACAGCTTCCAATGGCGTTCCTTGAGCGGATCAAGGAGGACTTTACTCACAGATACGATGCAGGAAAAGCTGTAACAGCAGCCGCTAATAGCTTGAACAGGGATTTTGGGTAAATTGCCTAATCTTCACGATATGGAAAGAACTGTATCTGTTCTCCCCCACATACTATCCTAATAGCAATCTTGACTGACATAGGCCTAAACTCAAGGAGCACATGCAATATTGTGTTGATCATCCGGAAGAGATCAGCAAACTTTCGAAGGTGAAAGCTCAGGTATCAGAAGTGAAGGGGGTAATGATGGAAAATATTGAGAAGGTAAGTTGGAGTAAATTGTATGTCCTTTTTATTTGTCTGTGTGAGTGGTATAGAGAACAGAAATAACATGCATCTATTGTCTAATGCAAATTGTTCTTGTGGCTTTTAAGTTTTCGCTCTTCAAATTTCAATTCCTGTCATTTTTTCTGTTCTTTTCTTTCATTTATTGAAAATCATAAATTTAAGGTTTTCTTTTTTCCATTCTAATTCCTCTGCTGGGTGTTGTTGGAGGAATTACAATTTTGCATGATCAATAAGTTAAGTTTTATTAGAAATTGGGTTTATGTCGTAGACTTATGGTTTGCTTTAATTCTGTTATCTAGGTTCTTGATCGTGGTGAAAAAATCGAACTTCTGGTTGATAAGACGGACAATCTACATTCTCAGGTTGGAAACCATCTCCTCCATCTCCATAGTGAACCTGTTGTTTCAAATTTTCTTTGAAAGCACAAACTACTATGGAACATGAAGCTAAGACACAATATACTCATAGCAATAGTGATGGCAATCTCAATTCCAGTTGTCTGCTTTTTGCTTTCTTCCTTCTTTTTACCATCTTGTTTCATCTTTTATTAAGACTGACTTCTCTTCACTGATGACATTACCTCGACATGAGTTTCCTAGATTGGACAAGTGGTTAGAGAAGTGAGACACAGGGAGGAATTTTATCTAATACACATAGAGTCAACTCTAGTAGCAAAGGTGGATTCAAAGGAGGGATTTGTTAAGTACAAAGGTAATTACTAATTCCAGTATAGTCTGACCGAGACCACATGGCACTACGAAAGCCAGAAGCCACAACTAGTCATAGACGATTTTGTCAGTAGCCCTCCTCCTAGAGAGAACATCAATAATTTGATTGAGGAGATTGTAGGAATTAATGCCAATTTGTATTACTGTGCCTTTTTGGTTCCCTTGCGTGTCATCAAGGCGGTGCCATCTCCCCCCGCGCTGGCGCGGCCACAAACACAATAAATCACATGGTTATAGTTTGTGCAATTAGGGCTTATGATATCTCAGAATGTTTTTGCTCCTACTAGATTTTGATTATTTCTTGTTGGTTGTTATTGAAGTACTTGAAACTTACTAGTGCGTGACAGTCCTCACAATATCAAGAAATATGACAAGATGAGGATTTTTTGGCCAATACAGTTTGGTTATTGGTGCTTGGCTTACGTGTTTTCCTGTTCCAGGCGCAAGACTTCAGGCAGCAGGGAACCAAAATGCGAAGAAAAATGTGGATGCAGAACATGAAAATAAAGCTGATAGTTCTGGGCATTATTATTGCTTTAATACTGATCATTGTTTTATCTGTTTGTCATGGCTTCAATTGTGGTGGTAAATAGTGGAGTGGTGCTGCTCAGAGGTTCTTATAAACCTGTCTTGAAGGTGTTTTGCCTGTAAGTTTCCTTTCCTCTTTTGTTTTTTACACTGTCCTTCATTATACTATAGCCTATAAAAGAAAAATTTGCTTGTATAGTTTGTATTCTTGGACGTGTTCTATAATCAACGTGCCCGGGATTGTAATGTCAGCAACCTATGAGTGCTGATAATTTTGAGTCGGGGAGTATCATGAGTTTTGCTGCTAGTTTGAGCTTGGAATCTTGCCAAACATTCTGCGTCAGAAATATCATTTGAGTTGATAATTTCCTTGATACCCTTGATTGAAATCTCTCACAAAGAGCCTTCTGGAATTGGTTATACACTATACATCTTCATCAAAAGGTTTCAGCTTCGACTCCACAATTACACACGGTGCTGCAACTTCGGTCCGTTACCATGTCCCGACTATCCCGACTACCAATCTTGTGCACTCGAAGCCTGCTGTGTTTATCTCGGGTCGCTTCCACAAAAAAGAAGCAGCGCAAGATTCTCCATGTGTTCTACCGTGATGTTAGAATGGTTCGGGTAGAATGGTTCGGGTAGGGAGTTATTTCTCTCGCGAGATCCGTTTCTCTTGGAGTGCATTCTTTTGAATAGCTAGACCTCTTCGTTATCGAGCTTCTTCTAATTTTTTGCGACACAGAGAACTTGCACAAACGGGCAAAAGCGATAAGAAATTGCAATCCATCTTGTGCACCTACTTATTCAGCAAAACTAACAAGGCCAATAAGCAATTGGGTTGCGACTTGCTAGTTGTGCTTTGACCAACACAAGCCTTATCAGCAATCCGACACATTCCCTTGCCCCGGCCGACATATTCACAGACGACATATGAACTCTAATCCTACTTTCTTCTATGCCCTAATTCAGACCCGCCCCAATACGAGAGAGAGAGAGAGAGCACAAATGTCGTATTAACAAGTCAACTGATCCCTAAATGAAGAAATCTCTTCGAAAATCGGGAGTCTCTTGGACCTGGACGGAGCCCACTCGTTCATCAACTTCTCGATCCCCTTGACGAAGTCGTCGTCGATGTCGAGGCCCAAGAGATCAGAGAAATCAGGCTGCGGTTGCCTTGACCTCACCTCCAGTAGCAATTCCTCAGCTCTCCTCCTCGGCTTGTGATCGTTGGAGCCCGGAAGCTTGCCTCGCAACACATCGTCGAGAATCGCGCTCGCCTCGTCGTGCCGGCCTTGTTTGATGAGACAGAGGCTGAGGTTGCAGGCCTTGTTGGCATCCGGATCGATCATTTGGGCTTTCTTATACACCACTTCAGCTGCCATGTAGTTGGGCTTCTGCATGTAGGCCCATCCCAAATTTCCCTTCATACCGTCACATATGCGATAATTAATATTAAATTTGCATCTTTCTTAAGTTTTACTTTGTAGGAAAAAGAAATATAATTACTTGGGGAGCATACCAATAACCGGGAGGTCTCTTGCTTAACAGAGACCTGGAACTTCTTGCCATGTGATCGGGCGGTCTTGGTGGGCTTCCCATTGAAGATCTCCCCTTGGTATATCTGCCTCAGCTTCCTCTTCAGCAGCTCTATTTGCTCCTCCACTTTCCCACATTTCTGTGCGTCATAATTCCCCCCCCCCCCCCCCCCCCCCCCCCAAAAAAAAAAAAAAAACAAAAAAAAAAGTCAATACCCTTCTTTTTCCAACTATTTTGATAACACGAGGTAACCACACTTTCTCGACTTTGATCAATCCTCATGGATACATGGAAATCTGCCTCGTCCGCGTGCATCGGATAAGGCTTCGTCCACGGGATAATGGTGGTGATCCGTTACGTTTACTTTCGTGATGAATACGAGACACCTTGATTCGAACACGAAATCCGCCACATCTACTTTAAACTGCTTAACCACTGGCCCATGATTGCCGGAGGTCATACAGATTATTAGCGCATCATCAATCTACAATGCATGCAAGCCACGCATTCACCGTCCAGACAGGTTTCTATGTACTTTTGAGTTATAAATATAAGTGCATATGATCTTCAGTGACCCAAGAATTATTACACCTAAAGCACTTCATGGTATGCAACAGCTTCATGTGTAGACTGGGAGCAAAGCAACAGGTACATGCGTGTACACAGCATCATCATACCTTGTACAAGTCGATGAGGACGTTGTCAAGCGACTCTTGGGACTGCCTGGAGCAAAGGCCGCGAAAGGACTTGACGGCTTCGATGGCTTCTTCGCTCCTATCGAGTTGCTTCATCACGACCGTCATGTCCTTCAACGCGCTGTCCACCCTATCTCCCGCGTTTATCGCCTTCCAGAACAACACGATTGCTGCTTCCGGGTCTTTATGAACTAGCTGTTAATTTGATCAATTTCAGCAAGAAAAAAGAAATCGAACATGTAGATCAGCAAGAATAGTTGCATTCAATGGGGTCTTTAATCCCAAAAAAGAAAAAAAAAAAGGAAAATTGGGTCTTTAATCAGGAAATATTTTGGGAAGGGAAATGGCAATTATCTGTCCATGTGTTTATTATCATATGTAGGAATTAATCGACAGAATGATGAAAGCTGCATAAACTTGGGCAAATTTATGTGGAGGAGATCGTATACCTGCTGATATCAAGACTGCTGGAGAGAGAGATTGCCTGGTCTATTGTCAAAAGATAGGGTTTCTAGCCGTAGCAAGACCCTACTCTACTTCTTTTAATTTCGAGAAAATCGCACCTGTCTTAAAGCGTGATTCGCTCCTACCCTGCGATACTGATGATGTTTAGTCACGGCGGAGACGGCGGCGATGCCGATGCCGACTCGCTTTGAATTATTCGTGTACTCTCGTTCTTAATCGAGGCATGTTTGACTTTAGGGATCGCCAGATGCATAATTAAAATGATCTAAAGATGAGTAACAAAACAACCGAAGGAAACTTATCGGCAATTTGGCGCGCAGGATATCTTTGTCTATGGAAAAAGAGCTTATCGGAGCTTTATATGAATCGATCGGTCGCCTTCGAGCCTTCCATACCAGAATCATGAACCGCCAGTTAACCTCATCTCAAATTAAGCTACCGAGCTTCGAGCTTCGATTTTCGTCTAACGATAACTCCGATTAAAGGGTACGTCCTTAAAGGTGAAACGATAACGAAACAATGCTGGGAATCAAGACGAAATTCTGGAAAGAAAAAAGAAAGAAAGAAAGATAGAAAAGAAAGGGAAAACGAAAGGGTACCTGAGCATGCTTGGCTCTAACATATGGAGTATCACCAGAAGGGATCTTGTGAGCTACATGAAACTCTTCTCTCTCTCTCTTGCCTGAAGCCTTCTGATCTGAACTCCCCAGTTCTTCCATATCTCTCTCTCTCTCTCTCTCTCTCTCTCTCTCTCTGTGATATATAAACCAATGAGAGAGATGATGGTTAGGAGAGAGAATCCCATGTATGGAAGCAAAACGCTGAGGTTTTGGGGGGGAGGGGAGGGGTTGTCCGAAAGATGAACCTGGACGGAATCAGCGGCCACCTTCAGATTTTGGATGTTTTCTCCGGACTTAACAGTCAATTTAACTACTAGTCTGTTTCATGTCATATGTACAAATACACGTTCCAAGTGTACATCCATATAGGGGTAAAATTGAACAATTTATTTAATTATTGTACATAACTCATCCCGCATTATTGGTTTGCCTATGTCAACGTACTGGTAAACAGGGGGTCAGTATAGTATTGCGGCTGAAGATACTCGGCCGACGAGGCCATTGGGTTCTAATCGAATTCACCGTGCCGACGAGCAGGGGTGCGCTCGGGGAGGCGGACTGGCCAGTAGCCGGAAAGTGGGTCCGGACACCACCTAACCGTTACACCCAAAAAGAAGAACATCGGGTCATTCGTATAAGATGCCGGAAAATCGTAAAGATTCCTTTTTTTTTTTTTTGCCCTTTTATGGGGGCGGTTTAATGATCCCTGTTCACAAAGCTAATATCATAACATACGCTGGCGGCTACAGCGGTTGTTCTCGACACGACAGAATTCGGGACGGTAATCCACATGAAAAGGCAACAGCAACTGTTCCCTGAAACTTTGTCGTGTTTGATGGAGATCGATCGCGATCACGAACGTCGTATAACGACAGCCGGAGTGTCTGGAAACGTCGACGAGACGAGGGAGGAGACTGGAGAGTGCCTTAAGGTTTGTATTGTCGGCCATTTACAAGGCTACGGGTGAACCTGGTCTGTAAAGCAGTCACATTCAGAGATTATCTCTCTCCTCCTCTTTCGGGTAATCCTTCTCGGTTTTGGCTCGTAGCTAAACCCCCACCGAAAAAGGGAGGGATTTCTTCATTTCGCACGGTTGCTTCAACATTCCGGACGCAAAATTATGATCCCCAAATCCATGCACTCTACGAACGGGAGAGATTATTTTTCCGCATTGCCGTTTTTTTTAAGGAAATATTTTTCAAATCATTTATTTTCGTGAAGCAAATACAGCCCAATTTTTAACTCGTGTCTCACTTGACCTCCAAAAGTGGGCACTCAAGTTCAAATTTGGTCATAAACATTTTCACACTTGTACCAATTCAATCAGTCCGGCCAATTTGGGTCAAAAATTGCTAGTGTTGACATTGGTCGTTCTACGTGGGGCGATCGGTGCTGACGTGAGCATTTTTTTAGTTGAAAAATTGAAATTGTAGTTTCTTTTTCTTTCTTTTTAGCCGACGAGGGCGACCTCGCCCGCTGCCAGCGATGCCAAGAAGACCTCGCCCGTGGCTGGTGAGGCCGCGATGGCCCCGCCCAGAGCCTTTTTGTGGCCCTCACTAGCAACCGACGAGGGCTTGTTGGGCCTCGCCCCAATTGCCGAAGACCTTCGTTGGCCAAAATGAAAGGAAAGCATAAAAGGAAATAATATAATAATAATAACAAAAGTTCAAAAAATCACTAAAAGATTATTAAATATGTTCACATCAGGGTCGATCGCGCCACGTAAGACAATCGATGTCTATGTCGACAATTTTTGGCCAAAATATTCACGATAGACTCAATTGGTACAAATGTGAAAATATTTGTGATAAAATTGATTCAATTGAAATGTTTAGGAGTGAATTGGTATCATTTTAATAGGTTTATGTCTTCTTCTTCTTTTTGCAATTTTCCCCTCGATCAAACTCATCAGTAACAGTCTAAGACTTAAATACCATGTTGGGAACATATCGTAATTACATTGTTGACGCCTTACCTTTAGCACAAGATAAAGAGTTCCAATGTTGACATTCCTCTCTCAAAATTCATTACTCGTGGCTGGCCCTCACAACCGCAAGCTCAATTAAAAAAAAAAAAAAGTCGTGCCCAATTCCGGTAAGTAAGCTCGACTGCGCCCGTGCAAGGGATCAACTTACACACGACGGGATGACCAGCGCAATTCATAGTACATCAGTTAGAGTTAAAAGATCGCGAAAAATCTCAAACTGGTAAATTTGTGATAAATTTATCTTAAGTTATTTTTTTATCATAAAAAACCCCATACTGGTACACTTGTAATAAATTTATCCCAATTTTTTTGACCACGTAAAATCCCAAACTGGTACGTCGTGACAAATTTACCCCAAACGATTTTTTTGACTGCCAAAAACCCTAAACTGGTATACTTGTGATAAATTTACCCCAAAATGATTTTTTTTATCAGATATCCTAAATTGGTTCAATTGTGATAAATTTATCTTCTGTTAGTTTTGTTAAATTGATTTAATACCCCGAAAAATTTTAAATCGATGCATCTGTGACAAACAAAGGGGTAAAAACCCCACATGCGCATTCCTTCAACTGTCACGTGTCATTTATCTCAGTAATTTGACGGTCAAATTTGATGAAAATTAACGGAGGGTAAAATTTTTACATATGTACCAGTTTGAGTTAAATTTGTCACATGTGTACTAATTAGGATTTTATAATTTGGGGTAAGTTTGTCACATGTATACCAATTTAGGATTTTTTGTAGTCAAAAAAATAGTTAGAGGTAAATTTGTCGCGAATGTATCGGTTTGAGATTTTTCGTGGTAGTTAATACTCCCATCTCATGTGTGTAAAGTCGGTTTTCACACGTGCAAGAGAAGATACGGACAGAACTACGTTAACAGGATAGCCAGCGGGAGTGGAAAATAGACAGAATACCATGAATGACGTCAAGTAAAACGAAATTGAGAGGGGTGCCAAGACTTGAACCGTTGAGTTGATCTCTGATACTCTATTATATAAAATATTTCCTCCAAAAACTTAAATTGTTAGGTTAAACATTTAAATTCTAGCACTTCATATAGAGTTATAAGAGCCATTTGGTCCAAAGTACAAAGCTTTGGAGAATATACCTACTATCTTCCCATCTTCCCTCACGCGAGGGCCTATTTCATTACAGAGGCCTTAAGCATGCAAATACACTTGGGCAAAAAACTTGTCCAAGCCCAATTCCTCGTAATGATGGGAAAAACCCATGAGTGAGTGAAAAAAGGGGTGTGATGAGAAATTGACATAAAAAACTCTGTCTCTAAAAACAACAAGAAGTGGCCTAATTCCCCAAAAAAATTTCTAACTCTAGGTCCAGCCTTAAATCTACCCAGAGCTTTTGTTGTCATGGAGAAAATCCCCAAACTTTAGATTCAGTCCCATATTTGCCTAGAATTTTTTTTTATTGTCTAAAAAAAAATCCTCAAACGTTTGGTACAGTTTCCAAAATTTTTTATGTAAAAACAAAAAAAAATTAATCTATTCTCAAATCTACAACGTGGTCTTGTCCCAACTTGACGTGATATTTTCACATGGATGAAAAACCCACATTAGCAGACAAGTACATACCAACATGGCATTTTCACGTGGATAACAAATCCATTCCACTAGAAACCGTTTTGAGATATGGAAATTGGGGAGTACTAACGACGATTTTTGGACATTGAGCTAATGGGGCAAATTTGAGACTAAAGTGAAAATCGGTGATCTTTTTTTTTTTGATAAAAAAAAAGTTCGAAATATACTTGGGACTGGACCTAAAGTTTAGAATTTTTTTTTAATACAAAAAGAAAGGTTCGAGGCAGATTTGAGACTTGACCTGCAGCTGGGTTTTTTCATCAGGGAATTAGACCAACATGAAAGGGGGAAAATATCAAAAAGTAAAAAAAAAAATTGTATTAGTACCTATTCCGTCATAAATCTTTTAATTTGATCAATTTATTTTCAAACTTATGCAACTAATTTTAGCCATGAATCACTAACGTTTACATTTTTGTTTTTGTTGTTCTTTTGTTCTTTTTTTTTTTTCCTGAGGGTCACAAGGGCTACCGGCTGACGCTCGCAATACTGGGTGAGGGTGCCGCGACCCTCCCTGTTTCTAGGCAAGGGCCACCACGCCCTTGCCTGCCAAAGCAAGGGTGCGTGGCCCCTTGCCCAGATCTAGCGAGAGTTACGATGCCCTCGCCAAATCTAGGCTAGGCAATGGCTGGGACTCCGTCACTTGTGGCCAAAGAAAAAAATCATAAAAAATTCAGAAAATTAATAAAATAGCTATTGAAAAATTTTCACATCAGTGTCGGTCATGCCATATAAAACATCATGCATTTATGTTAGCAATTTTCTATTTAAAATTGATCGTCTGGACTAAATTGATATCTCTATAATAAGTTTAGGATTGAATTGATTCCCTTACCAACTCAATTTAGTGAGCTCGGTTAGCTTTTGTATCACGTCAAAGCTTAATGTGTGTGTATCATGTCAGCTACGCCGAATAAGGCGGGATAGATATATAGACAAACCAAGCAATGGAACTGGAAGCATTCTTTCGACGGCGTCCGTTTATTGCAGTCTAATCATACGTGAGTTCTGAGCCAGCATTGATCGTGTTGGCCACCGTCTGGGCCACCATCGGGGTTTTTTTTTTTTTTTTTCCAAAATAATACAAAATAAAAAATATTTACAAAATTACATTAAAAAATAAATTATTTACAATTTAACTGCCGAGCGAGACCCTTTTAATTTTTTTTTTGCTTTTTTCGGCAGTTGGACAGCCAAGCAAAGCATTTTAATTTTTTTTTATTTACGTACATATTTTTTTCGTCGCCGCCTACTCGCTCTATGATTCCGTCGTAAAAAAAAAATATTTATGCGTCTCGACTCTGAGAAAAGCGAGCGAGGCAACGACGCTTGCTCGCGGGGCCGCCAAGCGATCATATTTACGTAAAAAAATATTTGCACGCCTCGACTTTGAGAAAAGCGAGCGTACGAGCGAGGCGACGACGTTTGCTCGCAGGGCTACGGAGCGATCATATTTACTAAAAAAAATATTTATGCGCCTTGAGTCCGAGGAAAGCAAGCGAACGAGCGAGGCGACGACATTCGCTCGTGGGCCGTGGAGCGACCATATTTACGTAAAAAAAATTATTTACAAGTTTCGATTTCGAGAAAAGTGAGTGTACGAGCTAGGTAACGGCGTTCGCTCGCGGGGCCGCGAAGCAATCATATTTATGTAAAAAAAAAATATTTACGCTCCTTTACTCCGAGGAAAGCGAGCGAACGAGGCGATGGCGATCGTTCGTGGGGTTGCGAAGTAAATATTTTTTTACGTAAAGCCATCGCCTCGCTCGTACGCTCGCTTTTCTCGGCGTCGAGGGCATAAATATTTTTTACGTAAATATGATCGCTCCACTGCCCTGCGAGCGAACGTCGTCACCTCGCTCGTTCGCTCGTTTTTCTTGGAGTCAAGGCACGTAAATAGTTTTTTACATAAATATGATCACTTCGTGGCCCCGCTAGCGATCGTCATCACCTCGCTCGCTGGCTTTTCTCGGAGTCGAGGCGCATAAATATTTTTTTACGTAAATATGATCGCTCCACAGTCCCACGAGCAAACGCCATCGCCTCATTCATTTGCTCGCTTTTCTCGAAGTCGAGGCGGCGTTGAAAAACTATTAATGTAAAGCAAAAAAAATATTTGTAACTGTCGAGCCCCAAAATTGTAAATAATTTATTTTTTATCTAATTTTGTAAATATTTTTTATTTGGTATTATTTTGAAAAAAAAAACCCGCGACCATCGCCTGAGGTTGACGAACGAAAGGATGGATTTTTTTTTTTTAAAAGTAAGATTTTATTAAATTTTATCCACGTCAGTGCCCATTGTGTCACGTCGGACGGTCGGCGAAAAAATTATCAAAATAGTCCTAAACTTATAGCAATTGTGCCAATTCAATCTTAAGTCTTTTTTTTTTTGCCGATTCAGTCCTAAACATTTTATATTTGTGTCAATCAGTTCATTTGGCAGGCTACTAATGAACTGGCCGCTGACGCCCTTGCTTGGCCTCGCCAAGGTCTGGGAGAGGCGCACAAGGCTGCTGGTGAGAGCGAGGGCAGCCTCGCCATGGCCTCACCCGTGGCTGGCGAGGCCATTATAGCCTTTGCTCGCGGCGTACCTTGCATTCAAACTATTCAGAGGGCAAGCTGAATGAGTGAAGAGGTCGAGCTGAATGAGTGAAGAGGTTTAGAGGAAGTGAGGAATTAGCGAGTGAGGGATCCGAATTGCCTAACATTTCCTTAGAAAGTTAGACACCTAACCTTGCCATCCGGGCTGTCCATTTTGGACGGACATATTTTTAGGAGGTAATTTTTTGAATTTTTTATATATATTTTTGTTAGTAATAATCTGGGCCATCCATTCATAATACGGACGGCCCGGATTGCAAGGTTAGAGCCTAACCTTCTAAGGAAAGGTTATGCGACCCCCTTCCGCGAGCGTGTAACTGACTGAGGAAGACGGAAATGCAGGAAGTGATGCAACATCCAATTGAGCTCGTGCTAGTGCCGCGCTTCCTTTCGTTGTCGATCTCAGCCATTTTTTTCTTCAATTGTTCATCTCTCGGCATGTACTTGCACAAGACATTTCGCCTGCACGCCTCACCCAGTGACCGGCGAGCTTTGGCGACCCTCACTGGCTAGCTCGCCGGCTACAAAGAAGGAAGACCCAAAAAGCAAAAAAATTAATTGACAAATTCTAAAATATTAAAATTTTGTCGCAGCATAAATATAAGGGTACATCTTGTCTCGAGTGGACTCCATCAGTTGGGGGCATATCTTGTCATTTTATAACGCCCGACTTTATCACCCAAATCAGAACCGTATGGCCAATCTTCTTGAAAATGAACCTGGAAGAGATCCCCAGTTGCGTCATGCGTATAAAAAGAATTGCTATCATGAAGGGAACGAAGGTGAGATTCTCTTATGTTTTCGGGAGAAATAAAAGAAAATCAGAATCCTTGATACACCGCAATTCAGCCAATCAAGTATGACCCAGGGAAAACACTCCACAGGACATAAAGTTCAACCACCTGCGTATACTGTATACCCCCGCCTAAAAGTTGGAGCGCCCTGCCTTTAAATCACACTCTCTTTACAGTCTTACCCGCACAACCCGAGCCTTGTCATTAGACTCATTACAGAACCCTGAACTGAAGCCATATCTTTCCCCGTGAATCAAGCAAAATGGCATCATCATACGTCCTTCGACTAGGCTGATAAAACATTTTCTTAATTTGGTTGTGTGAAAGTACTAGGAACCCATTATCGGAGAGACCGATATGTAATAAAACTAAATCAAATAACGAGATACTGGAAATTGAATATAGATACAGAATGGCGGTGAAAACCACCAGGCAAAATGAATTAGACCGATTTGCAAAAACTCAAGCACTTGCTCTGGGCTATAAACGCATCAAGATGACCCAAATAAACCTCACCCGCATCCACGAAATGAAGGTAAAAAAACACAAGCCACCTCCTAAAACCACAGCACATAAGCCAACTTTCTCATGCATTTTGAACAGTGAACTCATAAGAGACTAGATCCATTTTGCCAAGGAAATCATTTTTAGCTACGAGAAGCATAGCGAACAAGAGTCCCAACTACGCCTGGTTGCCACCACCCCTCGAGCGGCCACCCATCCTTCCACGACCACGCCCATATCCCCTGCCGCCTCCACCTCTGCCCCTCTCGTATCCACCTGCTAAGGAGGCAACTTTAAGTAATAATCATAAAGAAATCTAAGCTCACACAAAAGTATTTCAATGTTGCAAATAACTGTAGTTCAGACATGGAGCACGAGCTAGAAAGGGCACACTAAAATTCACAGTTATGCCTTGTTACACTGTGGAGCATCAGGACCATTGGTCCGAAATCACAACCCCCCCAAAAAAAGAGCACACTAGAACATAAGAAAAAGTAGAGAAATTGAACACAACCAAAAGATGTGTTGAATCCACCAAAGAAGACCAGTATGATGCAAAATCTAGAAGCGAACTTACCACGGTAGCCCCAGCCCCTGCTTCGTCCACCACCTCGACCCCAGTTTGAATATCCACCATTATCTAACAAATTCCAAAGGACATAGGAAAGTGAATAGGTGACAGATATTCAACACATGAACGCAATGAACAACTAAAGGACCTAAACTTTTGGTGCAAGGTAATCAACCGTTTGAGAATTTGACCCAAAAAACATCATCATCCGTTGAGAAAGATAGTAATCATACCTTGATAGTTTCCACCTTGATAATTTCCACCTTGATAATTTCCCCCTTGATAATTTCCACCTTGATAGTCCCCACCTTGATAGTTTCCACCTTGATAATTTCCACCTTGATAGTCTCCACCTTGATAGTTTCTGCCTTGATAATATCCACCTCGATAGTTTCCATATCCTCCCCTTCCCCAGCTCCTCCCTCTCCCTCTACCTCGACCCCTCCCCCGACCATATGAATCTAAAAATTAAAGAAGAACCAGTAACCAACTTTGCTTCCATCCATTATAAAACCTTACGTCACAACTTGTCACAGCAAATACCTTCATTAACAGTATTGTAAGGAACACGTGCTTGTCTGGGCTGTTGCGGTTGATAACGATACTGAGGTTTGGGTTGATCAATCTGAACAGGAGCTTGGTACCTAATCAAACAAATAACACATCAAACAATCATCCCATGACATCAAGTCGATCTGCAAGTACTTGCAAAACTTTATTAACAGAACGTGGCAATTTGTGAATATATCAGAAACAATCTTAATAGGTAGATTACTCGGGGGGAAAAAGAAGATATTGAAGTTATGTCTTAATATTTCCGAATCAGTCCCCATGTAAGAAGCACAAAACAAGACATCTTAACTAATTGACTAGGGGGTTGATGCTCATTATTGCAGCTTCTAGAACCCTTTACGTCGTCGTTGTTGGCATAACTTACCCAGGAGAATTTTTGTTAAGCTCCCTCGTAGACAAGGTGATCGATATCATTGAAACATGTCGAGTCATCTCCACACTGCATGAGATATTACGCTGTCGGAATTAGAAGGACCATCCAGAAAAATATGTACACGATTAGATTCAAGTCTATATACTGGAGCATACGGTACTAGGCCCTCTTCGATGGGTTCCCATACATCAGTTATGCTAACTGAGCTGATGGAAGTATCCTGATGCAACCGAGGAATTCTCTTCTGCATGAATAAAAGTTTGAGAAAGTGGCAATGAGAATGACTTTGCTAATTTTACATCCTAACGCTTCCTTTTATTCTTCAAATAGAACAATAGCATCACGTAATAACTAATTTGAACTCACACGAACCTTTATAATCTCTGCAATGGCCACTGTCTTACTGATTGCTTGTCCCATTGCTTTCAAGACAATTTCTCTCACACGTTTCTCCTATACAAGAAAAGATACTATTTAAATACATATCAAGTGTATATTGTAAGAATTATCAGTTGGCGAAAGGAAAAACTGAGTCAACTGATTTAAGACCCTCAATCCCTAGAAATGAAAGATAATAGAAGAATCTAAGCCAGGACATTCATATGAAACAAGCAAAAAGTTTAAAATGATCCAAAACCAGTAACCGTTAGGTGTGTCACACACAAGAAATCGACTATCGAGGATAGGTACCGCCTACTAAGGGAAAGTCATCAATTAGTAGATATGTATAGCTCCATCGAATTTCCCATGACCATCGAATATCTCAGAAATCCAGCAATAGTTTTCAGACAGGGAAAAATCATGGACCCACAGAAGCCATAATAGATTAAGAATGACCACAAAAGAAATGCTGATCTTCAAGCAGCATGTCATGAAGCGACTTTTTAAGAGAAATATCCAAATCAACTATGACTGGCAAATGATAGCCACTAGCATCACTGAATTACAATGCAGAACGAGCAAGTTTAGCATTCAGCCAAGTTCATGCATGAGAAAAATTCACAAGGAATGTGATTGATTTAACTAACATTTTCCTAGACATACCCCGACATGGAAAGTTATTCCGTAAATTGGTCTCCATCTAGACCAAAAAGTAGCCATAGTAATCATTCTGTAGAATTTATCTTTCCAACAACAGATTAGACACATACCACGACAATAATTCCTTTGAAATAGTGTTCAAAGCATCCAGCACACTCCCAAATTCAGCCATGCCTCAGCTTTCACTGGATTTTTTTTTTCCTCCTAAAAAATTTCCTGCTTCAGAGCAGCTCCACCTCAACAATTCTCTCTGAAAAAATCAAGTTCCTTCTCTTGCGGCAACTCAAACAAGTTTAAAAAATGCTTCCACATCCCAATCTTGGGCTCACCTCGTAAGATGGAACTTTCAACTATTCAGTCCAGTGTGCATCTTCCACAAATAAGCCACTCAGGCATCTCCGTCTCTTTCTATACGTCAGGGAAGATGTCCAATGAAGGAGCCTCCGCAGATCCATCTAACTACTTACTTTTACTAAATAGCTAACCAATTAGGAAATCTGATAAAAAAACTCAGAGCAAAACAAACTGGCATGCATCCCACACCACACAAGCAAGGTCATGAGTTGACAGCATCTCGTTTCTCATGGGCCGCTCCAATGTAGATGTATGGCGAGGACACCGAGTACTTGGCATTCATCTCTAAAGAAACTGTCTAAACTACTAATTTCCCTCGAGTTCCACCTACTAGCGAACTGCTGCTCAATCAGGAAAACCAAAAAACGAAAACGCTGCGCGCAAAGCAGGCACGCATTCCACCACACACCACACGAGCAAGGTCAACCAACTAAATGAACTCCGACAAACTCCGCATCAGACATGACGCCACAGCAACTGAACAGAAAACCAAATGCCAAAAGAATCGCGAAGAGAAAGCGAAAGCGAAATCGAAGCCCAGCAGAACACAAGGGAAAGGGGGCCCGCAACTCAAAATAGCCATCCCTAAATCCATCGAAGGAAAGAGAATCGGAGACGCAGGAACGAAAAACGCAAGCGATTGCATGGGGAGGGACACACGAAAGGAGCATCGAAAGCACGAGAGAGAGCGATAGAGAGAGAGAGAGAGAGAGAGACCTGGAGGAGAGTGGAGGCATAGCTGATGTAGTTGCGGATGAGGCCTTGGGTGGTGATTCGGATCTCGTTCTCGTTTATCGGCGACTCGGGCTTCGGCTTCTCCACTCTCTGGTATCGGTCCATGGCCGTCGCTGCGGTGCGCGCCTCGGTTCGCGCTTCTTCGGAGGGAAGGGAGGGAAGGAGCGGAAGAGAGAAACCCTAAAACCCCAGTGCAAAGCAGAGCAGGCGACCCAGAGAAAGAGAGAGTGGCTGAGAGAAACCACACAAACAAAGCTAAAACCTCAAAAGCCGTATAGAGAGAGAGAGGCCTCTTCTCTCCCCCACAGCCTTACACGTCGCACTTTCCTATGAGAACCAATCTTGATGGAATTTTGACCATTGGATTCAAAAGCGTCGAGAGAGAAGGATTTCATCCCACGGGAATCTCTGGTCACGTGCTCCTAACCAAAATCCCTTTTTTTTTTTCTTTTTTTTTATGTGTAACCTAGAAATCTTAAAACTTACCACATAAGTGTAATTGAATTCCAAAACTTGTTACGAAAGTGCAATCGAATCCTAAAATTCGCTAAATTAGTAAAATCAAGTCTTTCGTTGGTCACACTTTTTTTTTTAAGTATGGAACTTTCAAGCACGTTTATTCTGTTTTTTTTTTTTTTAAAAAAAATTGTCTCAACTTGCTAAGCAAGTTACCTCCAAAAGATGTCACGAAGCACATGCTTACCGCTCCGGTGAAGCCGTCTCTTTCTGCGAAACGTGTTCAGCAAGCGCTCCCAAGAGCAAAAAGTAACCTTTTCTCAAGGAGGTCTACTTGGTCGGTGCTCTGCTCGCTCCATTTCATTGTGCTCGACTTTTCCGGCAAGCAGATGTCCCTAGCGTGTACCGTCTGCTCGCTCGTCCGTGACTCTCTTTGGCATCTGTAACTTTGGCAATGGTTCTTGTTCCGAAGTAGCTTCCATGTGATTGCAACGAATTGTCGGCTTCATTACCATCCACTGAATATTGACTGTCCCTGCTTCAAGGAAAAACTGTCCAAAAAAAAATGTTTAGGACTGAATTGAACTAATCAATTCAATCCTAAACATTTTATTGGTGTCAATTCAGTCTTAAAATCTTTTGCATTAGTACCAATTTAGTTCTAAATATTTTGCATTTATGTCAATTGAGTCAATTCGGCCGATTTTAGCCTAAAATCATTAGTGCGAACATCAATTGTCCTATGTGGCACGGTTTGCGCTAATGCGAATTTTTTTAAAAAAACAAAAAAAAAGCTAAAAAATTCTAAAATAATATTAAAAAAAATTCAAGTCAGCTTCTGTCGTGCCACGTAGGACAATCGATATCCACGTCAGCCATTTTCGGCCAAAATTATTTGAATTAACTCAATTAGCATAAATACAAAAAATTTAAGATTAAATTGGTTTATGACTGAGTTAGCACCAATAAAAGGTTTAACACTTAAATGGCACCAATGCAAAACGTTTATGACTGAATTGGCTAAAAAAAAAGATTTAGAACTAAATTGGCACTAGTGCAATAAGTTTAGTACTTTTTTGACGGTTCTCCCCCTTGCTTCAGGTCCATCCTATTTTTTTTCATTTGAAAGTATCTCCTCAGGACTCATTTGCGATCCTAGTCCTTCGTTTTGTGGCCTTCTCAAACAAGAAAAAATGAGTTGATAGATAGACATTGCTATTTCGACAGAGGACATGGATTATGCTCTCAATAAAACTCTTTTGCGCCATCTCGTGTCGCACGTCGTTGGCAAACTATTAATCTTTTACCAAGCACCACGGTCCCTCCATCCGGACCGGATCGATAAGCAAAACGTCGTCGTAATTGCGACATGAAAGGAGTTCCCTGTACGCCGTAAATAAACCTTATCACGGCTGTCCCGGGATCACCATAGCATAACACAGAACGCTATACTGGAAAATAAAGGAGCTTGCGTACCTGATTTCGGATCCATAATACTTTAGGTGGAATCTCGATGATCCGATGCTCAAGTCTTCTCCTCTATTACCCTCCGGAATCCTGGCGTCGATGAGACCACCACCCTCACCTTCACTTGGCTTTATGGGAGGAAACAACCTCCCTAGTGAAGTAACTTCTTATGGAAGTTGAGCGTGAGGTGATTGTGTGTTAGGGTTAGAGGAGGGACTAAAGCTCATTTTATAGAGTCCTTTGGCCAAGCTCTCTCATCACGGGCTGGGCCGAACTCGGCCCACACTAGCCAGGCCCATATAAGACTAATTAAGAATCTTTAGATCTCTCTTTATTAGACCAACCATACGATTCCAATTAATATAAGCCCATACTTAAGAAAACTCTAACATTCTCCCACTTGGGCGAATATTAATTGAAATCGAACTATAAGTGCACACCTTTATGCTGGTCTAGTAATCATTCTTAATAGTCAATCCGATCCCATAAAGTATTAAACACTGAATCATGGCAGTAACTGCATAAAAAAGGTATGCAGAGCCATCCATGGTCACAAGTGCCCTCTACTCTACTGATATGGATTCAATATAGTAGTGTGGCAAATGGATAGCACTCTATTAAAGAAATACTTTATGTGTTATCCCCTTTGTAAGTCACCATTCTCCCTCCTTTATGTGTCACAATTCCATATGTGCACTAGAGAATATCTTTATGGTTCAAAGGAACCTACTAATGTCTTTACTTTACAGTTAACATCACTTTATGTGTAACAAGACATATAAATACAGCTAGTAACCAAATGCCCATAGCCAATACTTAAGGTTTACACACACCTTAAGATTTCACTAAATATATGTATTCCGTACGGATATTGTCACAAATACATATCAAAATGTTACAAAATGCAACAAAACAGATGTAAACTTTATTAGAGCATAATAAAAGTGCTCCCACTAGACAACAACATCTAATGATGTGCCTAAGCCCATGCTTATGACATGTCTCTCAAAAACACAAGGGCGAAGACCTTTAGTTAGTGGGTCTGCAACCATAGCATCTGTAGAAATATGCTCCACTGCAACGTCACCATTTTGCACAAATTCCTTTATGGTCAAAAACTTGACCTCCATGTGCTTAGACCCCTTAAGACCTCTGTTGTTGTTGATGAACAACACTGCAGAGTTACTGTCACTGTATAACTGTATGGGTCTATCAACAAAATCAAATACAGCCAACTCCCTAATGAGGTTCCGGAGCCAAATAGCCTGAGTAGCAGCCCCATAGCATGCTATGAACTCCGCTTGCATGGTTGAGGATGATACTGTTTTCTGTTTCTCGCTTTTCCATGATACTGCACTGCCTGCCAACATAAAAATATAACCTGATGTTGACTTCTTATCATCTTGACAGCCTGCATAATCTGAATCCGAGTACCCTACTAGCTGCAGATCCTGAACGTGTCTGTATATCAGCATATAGTCTCTTGTCTTCTTTAAGTACCTCAAAACTTTCTTGGCAGCAACCCAGTGATCGTGTCCTAGATTTGACTGATATCTGCCTAAAAGTCCTGTCGCAAAAGCAATGCCTGGTCTAGTACAAACTTGTGCATACATGATACTACCAACTGCTCTTGCATAAGGTACATCATTCATATGGGATTTCTCAAAATCTGTTTGAGGACATTGTGAAAGACTCAATTTATCACCTTTACAGATAGGAGTATTTCCTGGCTTGCAATGCTGCATATTAAATCTTTCCAAAATACGATCAACATACGCCCTCTGAGATAATCCCAAAACTCGGCGAGAACGATCCCTATGGATCTCAATACCGAGGACAAAAGACGCTTCACCTAGATCCTTCATGTCAAAGTTCTCTGATAACATCCGCTTTGTTTCATGCAGTAATTCAATATTACTACTCGCAAGCAAGATATCGTCCACATAGAGAATGAGAAAAATGAATTTCCTCCCACTGACCTTGCAGTATATACACTGATCCACTCGATTCTCTACAAAACCGAATGTAGTAACAACGCCATGAAACTTCAAGTACCATTGTCTGGAAGCTTGCTTGAGGCCATAAATAGACTTTTTCAGTTTACACACAAGGTCAACTGAATCATTAGCCATAAAGCCTTCGGGTTGTACCATATAAACCTCCTCATCAAGGTCTCCATTTAGAAATGCAGTTTTTACATCCATCTGGTGTAACTCCATATCCAAATGAGCTACTAATGCCATGATTACTCTGAAAGAATCTTTAGAAGAGACTGGAGAAAAAGTTGCTTCATAGTCTACTCCTTCTCTCTGAGTGAAACCTTTGGCTACCAGTCTGGCCTTAAACTTTTCTATCTTTCCTTTGGAGTCCTTTTTAGTCTTATATACCCATTTACAGCCGATCGCCTTGTGACCCTCAGGTAGATTAACAAGTTCCCAAACGCCATTATGTCTCATGGATTGTATCTCATCTTTCATCGCATCCAACCAAAAATCTGATTGAGGACAAGAAACAGCATCTGTATAAGTGACTGGATCATCTACACAGCCGATATCATAGTCTTGTTCTCCCAAATAGACTATATAGTCCGATGGAATAGCTGACCGTCTCTGCCTGACAGACCTCCTAAGTGGAATTTCTTCAACTTGATCTTGCACCTGTGGGGCTTGAATAGCTTCACCAGAAACCGTTTCATTAATAGGATCCTGAAGCTCAACAGGCTCAGTCTGTGTTGACAGTGGTAATATCACAGTGATTCCCACCTAACTATTGTCTTCGATAGTCTCAGAACAGCTACCTTTTTCAGCCACATCAAATTCCAGGAACTTCGCTGTTTGAGATTCCACAATTCTTGTACCTCCATTAGGGTTATAAAATCGATAACCTTTCGAATGATCTGGATAGGACACAAAATAACATCTAGTGGTCCTGGAGTCCAACTTACTTAATGTTGGATTATACAACTTCACTTCTGCAGGACAGCCCCAAACTTTCAAATGGTTTAAGCTGGGTTTACGTCCAGTCCATAACTCAAAAGGAGTCAATGGAACAGCTTTGGTGGGAACCCTATTTAAAACATAAAGGGCTGTCTTTAAAGCCTCACCCCATAGAAAAATAGGTAAGTTGGTTCTACTAATCATACTCCTCATCATATCCATAAGGGTGCGATTACGCCTTTCGGCTACACCATTCTGTTCAGGACTCCCAGGCATAGTAAACTGAGCTACTATTCCAGAGTCCTCTAAGTATTTGGCAAATGGCCCTTTAAGCTGTCCAGCATCGCCATGACGGCCATAATACTCACCACCTCGGTCAGATCTAACGATCTTTATGACTTTTCCCAACTGCTTCTCGACTTCAGTCCGAAATATCTTAAACTTATCAAGAGACTCAAACTTTTCCTTAATCAAGTACAGGTAACCATAACGGGAATAGTCATCAATAAAAGTGATGAAATAAAAATTTCTACACAATGTTGCAGTATAGGGTCCACTGATATCAGTGTGAATGACCTCCAATAGGCCAGAACTACGAACTACCGTCTTTTTCTTTATCTTAGCCATCTTACCTTTACAGCAATTTACGCAAGTCTCTAGGTCATTTTTAAGAGTAGGCAAGATGTTAGTCTTTATCAGCATTTCCACTCTTTCCCTAGAAATGTGACCAAGACGTTTATGCCACAATGCGTAAGATTGTTCCTTAGGTAGGGTTCTTTTGGAAATAATATTTTCAACTGTATAAGCGACGTATATATCATTGGGAGTTAAACACAATCTGTACAATCCATTAGACATGTTGCAGCACCCAACTTTATTTGAATTAAAAGACATGAAAACCACACTGTCTTTTATCTCAAAAGAGTAACCACACATATCCAAAAGTGATACGGAAACTAAGTTCCGTCTAAAGGAAGGTACATAAAAAGTGTTCCTTAACATCAACTTAAAACCAGATTCTAAAACCAAAATGATGTCTCCCACGAACTCAACATCAACTTTATTATTATCTCCCACTTTGAGGATTGATTCAGCTTGATTTGGCTTCCTCCGGTTTATGAATCCCTGTATGGTAAATGCAACATGATTAGTTGCGCCACTATCTAGCCACCATGAACTGGATGGGGCTTCAGATAAATTGGATTCACAAACAAATGCCAAAGAATCAATACCTGCATCCTCACGCTTAGACAGCCAATTCTTATACTTAATACAGTCCTTCTTTTTATGACCTTTCTTCTTACAGAAGAAGCAACGATCATTGTCCTTCTTAAAGGACGATTTCTTATGACCCGTACTGACAATAGAACCGGTGGTAGAATGAGTTCCTTTATGAGTACGAAACTTAGACTCCTTACCTTTCTTAATGCCAGAAGTGGAGGTAAACAGGGCGAAATGCCCTCCATCCTTTTTCAACTTTTCTTCTTCAGCTACCACTTTGGCTATTAGATCATTAATAGACCAAGTCTCATCCTGAGTATTGAAACTAGTCTTGATCATACCAAATTCAGGGGGAAGGGTGTTTAAGGCTTGATGTACCATAATGGTATCAGGGATTACAATACCAAGAATCTTAAGTTTTGTTTGCAAATCCAGCATTCTTAGAATATAATCCCTAACTCCTCCAGCACCCATATTATACTTCATGTTAAAAAGTACCTGGACGAGTGTCCCAACCTCAGCATTAGATGATACTCGATTTCTGGCCATCAAAACTTCCATCATTTCTTTCGCAGTGCAGTCAACTGGCAGGCTACTCTTCAAATGTTCTTGTATTGATCGCTTCATTGATAACAAGCAGATCCTGTTGCTCTTTTCCCAAGCGGTAAAATGCGTTGTTTCAAGTGCTGTACTAGTCTCAGTGAGATCAGTTGGCTTATCCTCATAAAGAGCTACATGAACATCTGCCAATTCCATAGCAAACAGAAAATCCTCTTTCCATTTCTTAAAATTTGAACCATTAAGAACCTCAATTGTAATGGAGTTGCCATTCACAGAAAAGGTGACTGAAAAAATAAACAAGTAATGTATGTCATCAGCATCAAGTGAGTACTGTGTAACTTGAAAACTTCATAAGTACACAAATAAAGAGTCACATGTATCATCATACAATCACCTTTGGGCAGAATGTACAACGCACAGTTATAAACTCTTTACATGACAGCGGCCATGAGAATATATTCTAATCTTCGTGAATCACCACCTTTGGGTGTATGAATCACTAGGACAAGTCAATCCTCAACCATATGCTATACATGTATCCCTCCACAACCAATACACAATCACCTCCTTTGGGAGTATGATTATACATTAGATCAGGAGACGTCCCACTACAATATAAGGCTGATATTTCTCAAACCCAATCAAGTGTGCCGCTTTGGCGGTCATTACCCAATTGAATCTTCGAAACTCCCTCATACCAGGGATATAAACTTTATGACTCACCTTCATTATAGCCATGTAATTAAACTTGATGACATGGGCAATTGTCATTAAAATTACACGCGACGCTAATAACATTACTTCAATCATTAATGCACGTTAAACCTTATACATGCTAAAACTCTACACATCCTGTATGTGGTCATATACATGTAAGCTTGTCATAGTATTTCCGAAACCATATGGAAATACATGAAAAAATGCCTAAAATACCCCTAAAATTACACGAATATAAGGGTCTTTATGCATTTTCATTACTTAAAAGCTTCAAACATGTCAACTAAATATACCACAATGTAGATAATTTCCATACGAGCACGCCGGTACCAAGATCACCCCCAACGGAGCATCCACGCGCCCACACGCGCCGGCCAAAGCCTCGGCGCGTGGGGCTCACGCGCCGCACGTGGGGCTCACGCGCCGCACGTGCTCCTCACGTGCGGGGCGAGCTCACCGGTCCAATGACCGGTCCGACCGGCGACCGGTCCGACTGTTCATCCGGTCCAACCGTTGACCGGTCGGACCGGTCAACGGTCAATGGTCAACTCGGGTCGGAGTCGGGTCGAAGTCGGGTCGGGTTGACCCGGTCAAACCGGTTCAGTCAACGGGTCGACCCGGTCAATTCGGGTCGGGTTGACCCTAAACCATACCCGCGTCCACGTGGCGCAATCAGAGTGCGCCACGTGGCATGCGCGGACGCGGCCCGCGCTGGGCGCGTGCCAGCGCGTGCGCGCGTGGTCTACCACGCGCAGCCACGGTGGTGGCGCGTGGTGGCGCGTGCGGCCGTTCCCGGCCTCCTCCGGCGACGATCTACCCATCAAAATGCTCGTCTCGACGAGTACAATCCAAATATGTGATCAAAAATAATTTTCATCCATAAAATATTTTCGAAAAAGGGCAACAATGATACGTTCTGGATCTTCGCTATGGTGGCTCTGATACCACATGTACGCCGTAAATAAACCTTATCACGGCTGTCCCGGGATCACCATAGCATAACACAGAACGCTATACTGGAAAATAAAGGAGCTTGCGTACCTGATTTCGGATCCATAATACTTTAGGCGGAATCTCGATGATCCGATGCTCAAGTCTTCTCCTCTATTACCCTCCGGAATCCTGGCGTCGATGAGACCACCACCCTCACCTTCACTTGGCTTTATGGGAGGAAACAACCTCCCTAGTGAAGTAACTTCTTATGGAAGTTGAGCGTGAGGTGATTGTGTGTTAGGGTTAGAGGAGGGACTAAAGCTCATTTTATAGAGTCCTTTGGCCAAGCTCTCTCATCACGGGCTGGGCCGAACTCGGCCCACACTAGCCAGGCCCATATAAGACTAATTAAGAATCTTTAGATCTCTCTTTATTAGACCAACCATACGATTCCAATTAATATAAGCCCATACTTAAGAAAACTCTAACATTCCCGACATCCTCTTCCATATAAATTTCGTTTAAGCTATGGAGTTATCTTCGGACGTATACTCCTTCATGATTTCTGGCGAGGGACTCTGGATAAATTTATCGCGCGAGGTACACAGCCAGGCCCCGCTGCCTAAACAAAGAAAGAAAGAGAGAGGAGGGGGGGGGAACCGGACTGGGTGATGCGGGCTGCGCAGCTTCAGCCTCATTCTTCCTCTATGAGTTAACATGACAGTAACTTCAACATACAACTAATGCCGTGGATAAACCGAGATTTCAGATCATGAATGACAAACTATCATCACCTGAAGGACATTGATCATATGAAGCCACAGGCAGGACGGCAGAAGCATGAATATCCACAGAATTTTCGACGATAAACATGTGCATTATGGGCATCTCCAATAAAAAGTAAAGCTTAGACAGATCAAACTGAAATAAGTTGTCTACGCACATCACAGGAGAAGCATACGCATGGAAGTAAACCCAGACACCGTGTCCTGGCGATGAAGAGAACGACTATACAACAGTCATTAGATGAGCTTTCTTTTATGAATTGGTCATGATTAAAGTGCGACACTGAATGGTTACGAGTTACAACAGTCAAGGAAAGAGGGAAGCAAGACTTCTGCCGATTAAATCCCCAGAAAATTAATGACTACTATTACAATGAGTCCTGAGGTACTTACATTACAAAATAGAATGGACCTGAAGCCGGGACAAGGAATTTCGAGTGGATGGTAATGAAGCGGACAATTCACATGAAGCAACTTCACTACAATAACCATTAGCAAAGTCATTAAGTTACATATTACAGTTTAAAAAGAAAAAAAAACACCTGAAAAACTGGGTGATCCTGGTGTAGAGCTTTGGCCTAGTTCTTTTCTGTGAATTGACATGAGATAGAACATCAAATGCAACTAATGTCACATATGACCATCTATCTTCACCTGAAAAACATCGATCACAGCAAACTATAAAGCCATGGGCAGGCTGGCTGAAGCATCGGTATACCGCCACTAAAAAGTAAAGCTTGGACAGAACAAACTGAAATAGAACGTCTAAAAGCATACTAGGTGCCGTTAGTGATCTGCCCTAAGAACCAATTAAGGTTGATACTCTAATATTAGTTGTAGATCAAGTTGTGACGGAAAACCGACCTTCACTATATTTAGGTAGTCGTAATGTCTTGCTAGAGATCGCTTATGACTTGTGGGCCAAAAGAGTTTTGAGCACACTGCTAATGTTTAGTGAACCTACATGGTTGCACACAATAGCAAACTGATTTAATATTTTCTGTGGCATCCCTCGTTTGCGAGATTCCTAATGAGCAAGTATATCCGAAATGGATTAGAGAATTGACTTTAAGAACAAGAATTCGAGACCTTAATATATTGGATTAACAATGAGGCCATGAGGTGTCAAGGCGATATATGTGGAAGTGAGTTAGGAATTTATCAAGGAATTTATAGATTTTGGATTCGTTAAGGCTCAAGTGATAATACAAGGAATGGCCGTGTGCATTGAAGAACATTATGGCAAGAATTCAAATTTAAATATTAAGGAGATCAATTGAAGAATTTCTAATTCAAGGATTATGGTACCTTGGTCGAGATTTATAGTTCCAAGATCAAGTTATTATAAAATGAAGTTGATGAGGAATTAAGGGATATAAATTGAAATTAGTTCATGGCCGAAAATTGAAAGAATTATTGCTACCATTAGATTATATTTGGGGAGCAAAGAAATTTATTGGTGGCCGATTGATCAAGAGCTCATGAGGATTAAAATGGGCATGGTTATATCATTCAATTTCCCTAACCTTAGAGAGCAAGGAAATTCGGATCATTGGGGGCAAGGATAAATGGCGAAATAGCTCCATGTGCATGAAAGACTATTGGCCGAATTACCTAGGGAATTAGCAAGAGAATGAAGCCAATCATTGGCTCTTAGTCCCATCAAGATCTTGCAAGAAATAGTCGACCGTTAAGGGTAAGGACAAGTGGCGCCATCATTCCTTGTGCATGAAAAATGATTGGCCAAGCAACCTAGGGAACAAGCAAGACCTTGCAATTGACAATGGACCATTTGGGGTAATGCAAAGTGGTGTAAATTATTAGGGAAATCCTTATATCATGGGATGTGAGACAAGTGTCAAAGTCAAGAGCTTCTTATAACTGCAAGAGGACATTTGGATTAGAACCATAGGAGTTTCGTTGGCCCTTAATAGAACATGGATTTACATGAAAAACGGCAACGACCCGAAAGCCCATATTTCCGTTTTTCAGCGTGCGTCGAAAGAAAAACAGCTTGTTCGAAGTCGTCCGGAGTCCAAATTGAGCTCCGTTTTCTCCCACGCGACCGTAAGACAATGAAGAATATGAATACAAGCTTCAGTTACCAAAAATATGGACGAAAAATTGTCAGTTTGGACAAGAGTGAACCTGGACGGGATTGAAGACAAGTTCGACGTTGGTGCATGACAAACAAGTGCCAAGGATGGTTAGGCCAAATGGCACACATGCAAAAGGGCATGTAATCATCTCACAAGTGGCGGGTATGGGCAAGGAGGTGGCAACCAAGAGGAGGACTTAGTGTTGCATGCCTCACAAGTGGCGCGCATGCAGGGATTAAACAACAAGTGGCACACATGCGTGAGTTTAGATTGCATGTCCACCAAGTGTCGATTCAAGAATTGCATGTGAGACAAATGGCATCTCATAGCCAACAAGTGGCACACATGCGTGAGGCTATATTTGCATGTCCGCCAAGTGTCAAAATCGAATAGACAAGTGTCGCCCGACTTGGTCCTCAAGTTTTCCTAAACTTTATATAAGGGAGTGCATGAGATTGGGAAGGAGCTTTTGCTCTCTCTCATTTCCGCTCCATTTCCCTCGGCAACCAGCAGCTCTTGAGGCTCTGAACAACTCCCATGGTGGACAGCGGCTTGAAGTAGTGACCGATGATGGTCTAGCGATCGATCGGAAGTGAAACGCACTTCACCAACAACTTCCTTCGGGTGAAAAGGCAAGAGATTCCTTCAATATTGCTATAGTATAGATGTTCATTGTGTTGTTGCCATGCTAGGGAGTTTGGATCAGGTTTTAGGTCAAGAAACCCAATCTGTGGAATTCGGATCTAGACTGTGCTTACTGGGTTGTAAATTTTTTCGAGCCCTACATGATGAGAATCTGACTAACTTTCCTTCATGAAACTTGTTCGTCACATCCTTTTCTATAACATAATTTAATTTCGGAATTTTTGGACTTGAGATGATATTTATAATTCCCTTACAACCACACAGGCTTAACTTGTTTTTGATGAGTTTAGCCGAGACCTCTATCAGTTCATGAATTTACACCGATTTTAGGAGAACGAATTGGATCAACTTCCCTTCATGAAATTTTAAGAGGATATCTTTTATTACAACATATAAAAATTGGGTTTTTTTTTTATGAACTGGTTAACCCCACGAAATAGAGCTATTTCTGTGACGTTGCCACTGGTTCATTGAAGGTCATATTTCCTCTAGAGTTCGTGAATTACTGCAATTTTTCTAGATGGGATAAATTTGAGATTTCTTGAACAATGTTCCCCAAGGTCTTAAGTACAACATGGTGAAATTTGATGATTTTAGGAGCTCATTTGCTAATTTAAAACGGACGACTCGCGTAACTGCACAATGCTGAAATTCCGTGCTTAAGAACCGAGGTATGATGGCTTGATTATAGTTTAAACCATACATCGAGGGATTCAAGAAAAGCAAGGAATTGCCTTTATTTGGATGGCTCTTGGTTGGGTTCTTAAATTAGGGATTTGATGATCACTCAAGTTAGTATTGTGATCTAAATGGCTAGTTTTCACTGACCCGAGGGCACGGAAAGGAAGTGGATTGGTTTAACTAATTGATGAGGTTCGGTCTAGGTAATTGTGACTAGACAGGATTGGAATCCAAGTTAATAAAGTCAATTGTGTTTTATATATGCTTCGAGGTTCAGGTATATGATTCTCAATGAGTTAATCTTTAACTTGAATGTTGAAGAACCTCATGTAAAGCCTATAGATGGCACTCGTGATTGTGATTGTTGATGTTGTATTTCCATGGACTCGTTCATGTGAACATTGATGATACTATGTTGGCATTGCATTGTGGAATTTCATGCAAGAATTGAGATTGAGAACTATGATGTTCTCGGCCAGCATACATGGTACATGGATTGATACTTGATGAGATATGTGGAGATATTACTTTTCAGTGCACTGAATTGAGTTGACGCCCCTGAGATGTGTGCGGGGATTTGTGCGGACTTGACGACCCTAAGCTATGAACGGGGTAGAGTCTTACCACGCGTCGTGACGCCCCTGGGCTGTGTGCGAGGATTTGTACATACTCGTGGATCCTGAGCTGTGTGCGTGGATGCCCTGAAGTAGGGGTCGCAAGTCAATTGACTTGGCGATGGTGAGATGAATAAAGAGCACGTCATTACATATCATATTGGCATCTTCATTGTTTTAAATTGTTATTACCTAATGATCTGAATTAATGTTGTTACATACTCTTGATGCCTTGATTATATGGTTGTCTTTTTTTAGTTGGTTTTAGGGAGTCTTAAAACCCCTATGGTGGGGTTGAATATTTTTCTTGTTAGCCGTCGCGCTAACCCACGTTGTGGGAACATTTTTTTTTTTCAGTTTGAGAGATACAACAACTGGGTTTTGGTTTGGTATCAGAGTTGGAGGCTAGGAGCGACCTGGGATGCCACATCCTCTCTACGACTTGATCTACTTAAGAAGTAGATCTTAATTTATTCTCCTATTACGAATATCTACACGATTGTGCGCGTTATGAGATAACGATTAAATGCATGGTCGAGTGGACAGTTTAAAGGATGTCGTGGGCCCAGGCTGTTAAGTCGTGGGGCCCAAACCGCGAAAGACGTGGGTTATGAGTAAAAACCCTAGAGATGCCTCAAACCTTGTGAGAGTATTATCTCGAAGAAGAAAACAAAGAACAGTTCTCGGTTGAGAGAGAGTCTCAAAGAGAAAAGGCGATCCGCAAGAGGAACTTCAAGATTTGAAAACTAGCACTTGGATCGTTGGAGATCTCAGTTCGTGTGTACGGATATCGGTAGAGGCGCAATACTTGAGGCGCTAATTCAGACACAACCGACTGTCTATTTGTCGCTGATCGCAAAAGGTACGTTTTAAATCTTTTCTGATTTCGATATACACATGGATTATGTTCTAGGGTTTCGTTCCACTGCTGTTTAAGAATCACTGAAACCCAATAGTGGTATCAGAGCTGTTTCTGTTATATCGAAATTGAATAGGAAACCCTAATTGTCGATACATGTGATGTATGCCTAAAGTGATTCTTAATTAGGGTTAGATGAATTGAGAACACTAATTGATATGATCAATTTGAGTATTTTCACACTGAGACGAACTTGAATTTCTGCAATGATGTGGATTAATGTGACTGATCTAGAGGCGTTCTATTAAGTAAACAGAATTATGAATTTTGTTAAGTAAACATAAGGGTTCTGAGAAGGAACGAAGCATGGACGGCCTTAGGGATGATTTAATTGAAATCGCCCACCCTAGCAGCATCGGCTCAAGGGATGGACAGTTTCCTGAGAAAACAGAATTGAGAATTTTATCTAAGTTTCGGGAGCGCTGCTCCCGAGCCCCCGCCAGGGGTGCTGCCCCTTCGAACCCCGCTCGCTGAACTGTCAGCGAGACCATCGCAGGGGCTCTGCCCCTTGACCCCGCGAGGGGCGCTCCCCTCAACCCCACAA
Organism: Rhodomyrtus psidioides; assembly: GCA_021437785.1. Taxonomy (NCBI): domain Eukaryota; kingdom Viridiplantae; phylum Streptophyta; class Magnoliopsida; order Myrtales; family Myrtaceae; genus Rhodomyrtus; species Rhodomyrtus psidioides. The sequence goes on along the minus strand of JAILYB010000015.1, from coordinate 204,518 downwards.
GGGGGCATAGCTCCCTTAACCCCTGCATGGAATTGTTAGTTCCTAGTGTGATTGATATACCTTGTTATGATAAGTGCTGCTTCGTTTATGTCCATAACATGCATACATTCATCACTGTATAAACATTGAAAAGTCCATGATAATATTAAGTAATAATATGATGCATTTCCAATCATACACCTATCAATGCTTGAATCATCAAAAGATGAGTTTGCCAAAGCAGGGTGTTTTTAACTATTTGAGTAAGGGAGGATGGATAATGGTTATCCATATGTCAAGATTGGTTTACTTAACGAGGTTATCAAAACGGTTTTGGGCCTTGAGGCATATAGTTTGGGAATAAGACATGAGATGTCAACCCCAATAACCAAGAGTTGTATTCGATACAATTGATAAAGAGTTGTCTATCTAAATAACCGAGTCTTGAGCGGTAAGCCAAAGTTTACTCGAGTCTTGGTGAAATATGGATCTTGGTCCACTATAATTATAGGGACAATAGTATAGTGGGAGTTTATTATTAATGAACATTTCACTTTGTATATTTGTTGTAGATAATGGTAAATACCTTTGGATCAAGCTTTTCACTGCGATTTGTCCTTGAGAAAGACAAATTGAATGGTTCAAACTTTTTGGACTGGTTTAGAAGCTTGAGAATTGTTTTCAAGCAAGAGAAAAAGGATTATGTCCTAGAGAAATCACTCCCCAAGAAGGCACCTCCTTCCAATGCTCCACATGCTGAGAGAAGTGCTTACCAAAAGCATAAAGATGATGCATTGGATGCATGTCGCGACCCTCTCAAGCGCTGCCAGGCTCTCGAGGGCTAATGGGCCGCCCGATATCGCCTGATCGGACGCGAGCCTCTCCCAAGGTCTATTACCCAAATCACAATGGCTGGATATACGTGGTCGACCTTCAGTGTGGTCTGGTAACATGTGATACGTGTACATGCCAAGGAGTTGCCACCGATTGTTTCGTGGAGGGTACGATCGAAAACCCTATCAATAGTTGGGAGTGATATATTCGATTCTGCGAAAACCGAAGAAGTGGGATCGGGGACTTTGTTACCCCAACTGTCAGAGTTGACGCCCTTTCGGCACTTAAGTTGAATGATTTATCTAATCCTAAGATTTCATACAGATGAGTGGGGGTACGAACCTAAATCTAGGAGTTCATGCAGATAGGAATGACTATCCTAACAAACACAACCAATAAAATGATTGCGCAAATCAAGGATCCAAAACATGCGAATAAATCACATGAAAGCAACGCGACATCCCTAATAACGCCCTCTCAGCCTAGAGAAGTGTCAATCGAGGCTCAGGAGTGATTTTGACATGATTCACCCGTAAGGGGCAAAATCGTAATTTTGAGAAATTTGGGGATAATTTGCCCCAAAAGGGAAAAATTGTCATTTCATATGAGATGTGGAGCCAAAAGGTGACAGAAATAGGATTGGCGACCCAACCAATCCATTTCCTATTTTTCTGGAATTTCCAGAATTTTTTTGGAATTTAAAAGCGATTTACCCTTTGAGGGGTAAAAATTGTCACTTTAGAAAATAACGAGAAGTGAAAATCTCAAACAGAAGGATTGGTCAACCACCAGACCCAAATTCTAATTTTGAGCAATTTTCACACCTTATTAGGATAGGAAAGACGATTTACCCTTTGAGGGGTAAAATCGTCATTTCAGAGAAAATGATGAGATTCGAAAATCCAAGCAAAAGGATTCACCACCTAATTGACCATATGCTAATCTAGGCATTTTCGACCTATCTCAAATACAAAGCAGGGACGAATTGCCCCTAAAGGGCATAATCGTCAATTTCCAGAAGAGCGGATAAGAAATCCCAAAAATAGGATTGACCAGTTGTCTGTGGTCAATCCTCGATTTTGGCGGATTTCTGGAGTGTCTAGGAATTTTTCACAATTTTCATAGATTTTTTTGGGATTTTCTAGGATTTTCTAATATTTTTTTAGAAATTTCTAAAATTTTATGATTTTTATTATTATTTTCAAAATCATTTTCCAAATTTGTTATTAAAAATATGATTCGGACCGGGTCGACCCGACCCACTCGGGTCGGAACCCGGCCCAGACCTGGATCCGCGTGACCCACGCCCCAAACGATGCCGTTCTGATTTTTATTATTTTTCTATTATTCGGATTTAATCCGACGGCTCCTATTGAACGACGTGGCTATTCCACGGCCACTGGATCAGTCGACCAAAACTAACGGCTCAGATTAAAAGCCAACTATTCTCTAGCCGTCAGACCTGATTACCTAAACCTACGCCCACGATTAAAAGCCAAGACTCGATCTGGGCCATCCACCTTCACTAACCTAAACGACGCCGCTCGATTCTTTACCTAAATGGCACCGTTTCAGTGTGTTTTAATTTTCTAATTATAAAATCATTTCCGGATATTCCTAATTTCTAATCGGACGGCCATAAAAAATAGGACTCAATTAACCTAGACCGTTCGATCTAAGCTGACTCAACCTAACAAACTAACGGTCGAACCAACTCAGCATCCACGTGGACCGATCACGTGTTGCCACCTAGACCTTTGACTCGCTGACTTGCCACGTATGCGTCATCTTCAACCTCTCGACTACGACTACATGAACGGCTGAAAAACCTCCGGCAACGATCCAACGGTGAAACCTCAACGGAATTATACAAGACCGGCGCCAATCAACTCGCAATTGTCTCTAGTTTAACATATCTAAGAATCAAAGCATCTCATCCACAAAATCATGAACATCATGCAAAGTGCCGAGTACGGCCATGGAAGTTCGATTGCAAGATCTCCACCAAATCATGGCAATTTGATTACAGGATAGCACCAACAGGGGTTTAGAATACTCTATCTCGCTTTTTCTCTCTCTCTCTCTCTCGATTCAGTTCTTCACGTTCTAACTGAATCCACCTCACTTCCTCTCTTTGTTGCTTTCTTTTGATATATCCTCCTTTGAAAATAGTCCGCGCGGGGGAAAATGGGGGTCGATGACCTCCGCACGTGCAGACACGTGCGAAATGGTCACCGATGACTGTCGCGACCCGTCCGAAAGCGGACGCGGCTAATGGATTACCGATCGCGGGCCTTCCCCCGCACAAGGGTGCGGATCGCGGGCTTTGGATCGGCGCGAGCCCTCCCGGGCCCATACCAAATCGCGGCGGGAGTATTTTTCAGGAGGATTCGACGATAAGAGTCGATCGCTTTCGACCTTAGTGTGGTCGTGGTGGCATGTGCAACTTGTGCATGCATTTGGAGTCGCCACCGGTCTTTCTTGGAGGGTAGACCGGAAACCTTACTGATCGATTGGGAGAGATCGATTAGTTCTACGGAACCAGAGATTTTGGGTTCGGGGACTTGGTTACGCTGGTGTCGTTACCAACGCCCTTTCGGTACCTAACGTGAGTGATTTTCCTAACTAGGATTTCATGCAGGCGCAATTTTGGGTGAGGTAAGTCTGACTTTGCACATTAACCAGTTTAACATGCTCACGTAATCATAATAAATAAATAGACGTCAATCACATAAACATCTATCCTACGTGGTGATCATGAAATTATGATTTAATGGATCTCGAGCCAATGAGACCACATTTAATCATTTTAATATTTTAATAACGGAGAGCCGCTCTTCGCTTCTTCTTGGTTTCTTGAACTCTTCAAGAATTGGGCCCCAAAGAGCTCGCCGACTTAAAAGGTTCCTCCACGTAATCCTCGTAGCATTTACATCAACAATTGACTATGCTAAAAATAAAGATTACATGAAAAATAAAAGGAGTACGCAGCCTCCATTTAATAATTACAACCCCAAATATATAAATAATCATCATACATTCATATATACATCAATCACATTGATTAGGGATTTTTCCATGATCACCACCCTTTCACGTAAGTAATAAATTCACAATTTAAAACTTAGGAAGGCACAATAAAAATTCTACGTTGAATCATATTCAGAATTTTTACGTAAAATAAGATAGCCATAAATTTTCGATTCAAAATTGATTTAGTCTCAATTTTTGCTACGTTGATTAATTTATCATATAAAATAATCAATCTCCATTAGCCATGTAAGACGAACAATTCGTTAATACATATTGGCCATAGTATTGCAAAAATTGCAAAAAATCAATTAAATGCACGAAAACACCTAAGGATTGGCTCTGATACCACTGTTGGGATCCACGTAACACGTAGCGGAAATAAATAACAACCCATACATGTATCTCCAGAGGCGTACTTCGTGCATTTCAATCGAAAAAAATCACAAAGTCTCAAATGGAGTAAATAGATTACCTCTCGTAGCGTGCTTGAACGGAGGTGTCGGTTCGATGTTCTTCGATCTCAGCCTCCACAAGTGTTAGGCATCTAATTCGGACGCACCACCAATTGACGAACGGGGAGACGACTAATAACTCCACAACAATTGTGCTAGCAATATGCGGAATCAATATTCCGAACTTAGTATATTTTGCTCTCTCAAGATTATGAGAATATAGAGAGTGTTTGTGTTCTTCTCTCTAAGCTCTCAAAAATTTGCACACTCTACAAAATGTCTCCCCCCTTTCAACCTCAAAACTCTTGCCATCCTTTTATAGCCAAAAATACCTTCCAATAAATTGTATTTAAAAATAGCACTAACAATTATAAATTCTATCTAAAAATAGCACTCACAAATAAATGACATTTAAAAATAGCACTAACAATAGCACTCACAATTTATAATACAAAAATGCTATTTAAAAATAGCACTAACAATAGCACTCACAATTTATAATACAAAAATGCTATTTAAAAATAGCACTAACAATTATAAATTCTATCTAATAATAGCACTCACAAATAAATGACATTTAAAAATAGCACTAACAATAGCACTCACAATTTATGATAAATAAATGTCATTTAAAAATAGCGCTAACAATAGCACTCACAATTTATAATACAAAAATGCTATTTAAAAATAGCACTAACAATTATAAATTCTATCTAATAATAGCACTCACAATTTATGATAAATAAATGTCATTTAAAAATAGCACTAACAATAGCACTCACAATTTATGATAAATAAATGTCATTTAAAAATAGCACTAACAATAGCACTCACAATTTATAATACAAAAATGCTATTTAAAAATAACACTAACAATAGCACTCACAATACAAAAATGCTAAAAAAAAGGCACTAACAAAGGTGTTAAAAATAATAACTATTATTATTATTACAAGAGTTAAAGAGGTTACCAAACAGTACAAATATGCATAACGTATAAATACGTATGACGTATAAATACGTAGAGCATACGTATACATCCGTGAAACCGGGGACTAATTGAAAGAAAAATGTGCAATTAAGCCCTTTTGGTAAAAATTGATTAAATTGGAGGGCAAATTGACCTAATTGCACTTTAAGACTTTAGAATCAAATGTCATAGCTTATAAAAAGTGAGAATTGAAAACTAAAAGACTCGAAAATGATTTTTTTTAGGCTCGGTTCGGGTTTATGTTTGTGAAGGAACATAGTGACCCGAGCCGAATTTTTGAGATTTAAAGTGACACACTTGAAGAGGAAATTAAAACAAAATTATCGAATATTTTTGGGTATTTTTCTGACCACGAATGGTATTTTTTTGATTTTTTGGGTATTTTTATAATTAAATAAACTCGAAAAATATTAAAAATACCGAAAAATATTTTTTGTTCAAAATTGGTTCCTAAGGTTAAACCAAAGCTTCCAAAGTTGATTTTGTGATTTTATGACCTTTTTTTATATTTTTAATTAATTTTAAAGAATAAAAATCACAATAATAAATGGTAAAAACTCAGGTGTCAACAGCTGCCCCTCTTTGAGAGGAATCTCGTTAGAGGTTTCTCTCAAAGATAAGGTGGCACCTGATTCCTAACCGACTCAACTGGGAAAATGAGAGAAGAAATGTTATGACATCGGATCCTTAAGCCTATTGATAAAAGCTCAAATCAATCCCCGGTTTGCTCTAACAATTTGAACATGAGCCGGAGTGAGAGAGGCTTACCTGAAGCTCACCTGTCGGATGCTGCCGGTTGCGACGACTTTCAAGAAGATGCCTAGGACTCGTCATTCAGAATATCCTAGGGAGATTAAGCTCTGACCTGTATGGTAGGTCATACCATGATGGGATTCCTAACTTGTAGGAACCTAAGGAAGGCGCATCCCACGCTTTGGGATTTGCCAAGGATTTTGATCCGTATGGTGGATCAGACCTTTGTGTTGATCCTTACTGCGATATTTATCAATGAGTTGACCCTTATGGCGGTTTCTACCAATGAATTGACCCTTATGGCGGTTTCTACCATATGTGACCCTTCAGGCGGTTTCTACCATTAATGTGATCCCTCAGGCGGTTTCTACCTTGGTTTGACCCTTCAGGCGGTTTCTACCTTGAGTTGACCCTTCAGGCGGTTTCTACCTTGGTTTGACCCTTCAGGCGGTTTCTACCTTGTGTTGGCCCTTCAGGCGCTATCTACCATGTGTTGACCCTTCAGGCGGTATCTACCTTGTGTTGACCCTTCAAGCGGTATCTACCTTTGATTTTGACCCTTCAGGCGGTATCTACCTTTGATTTGACTTTGAAAATGGGTCTCATGACGAGGGTTCTCCACGTCCGATGAGACTGTTTAAATTATGAAAAGGGGTCTCCTGACGAGGGTTCTCCACGTCCGGTGAGACTGTCTGATTTTTGAAAAGGGGTCTCATGACGAGGGTTCTCCACGTCCGATGAGACTGCCTAAATTATGAAAAGGGGTCTCATGACGAGGGTTCTCCACGTCCGATGAGACTGTTTGATATTTTGAAAATGGGTCCTGGGACGAGGGTTCTCCACGTCTGATAGGACTTTTCTTTTAAAAGGGTTTTTCTTCCCCCTTTTTTTTTTGGAGACCCCGAAGTTTGTCGGGAATTCAGCTTTTTGAAGCAGTGAAAGATTTTATTTTGACAAAACTTCACTTGAGTCTGTTGAGGCGACATTCTGGGAGCTGGGTTCTTCAGGTATCCTGCAGAAGTTTGAGCCTGAAAGATTTTTCTTCACCAAGAAAACGTTAGTAATCTTTGGGAAGACCACGACTGTCCATTTTGACAAAACCGTATGATTTAAGTTTTAATCATGAAATGTGCATTTTGATGCTGGAGGTTATCCAAAGCATTCTTGCAACATGCAAATGTGATCACAAATCCCTTGCACGGAAAATCTGGATCAACAGTTTGAAAATTCCAAAAAGAGTTTGTTCAAAACATCAATTGGAATATTTCTCGACAAGGAGGCCATCTCACCTGTTTGGAGGTAATGATTTTTATAAGGGACGCACTCAATTCCCTACTAACCTGTGCCTAGGTTTTAGGCTCATTCGCAGCGCATACATTTTGATCGGTCGGGAGGTCTTCCACGGGACCGTAATGTTAGGCTTGGATATTGGCTTTCAAGGGGGACTCGCTTTGGAGTCGAGGCCATTGAATGAAAGTCTTCACCATCTGCTCCGGGTTTACAAGTCAAGAACCCTGCAAAATGAGAAAGAAATAGTCTTGCTCGTACTTCTTCGAGCTAAGCTATATGTTAACCCAAGTGTCTTAGTCAGAGAAGACTGTTTCGGGGTTGTAACATTGGTAGGATTGGGGACCGAAACAAGCTTATTTTTGGCTCAGAATTTATGAGGGGATTGACATTGGTGATCATCGCAGATTTGACACCTGTCCTTTCCTTTCTGCATCTTTAGTCTTTGAGGTGCGCAACTGATTTTGAGGTGTACACCAACTCTTTAGAGAGCCCCTCTTGTTGCATTCAGAGAACGAGAACTCTCTCTGTGTCTTTGTTCTGCGCTCGGCACCATTTGGGGAGCAATCCTTTTGGATTTGGCTCCTTCAGGGATTTCTTCTTTTCCCATCCGGCTTCATTGTGGATCAATCAAACAACTTACACGAGCATCGGCCTTGCTTTTACCAGGCACTTTGCTTTTTCTCGATGCCGTGGATTTTTCTCATTCACTTTTGAAATCCCATTTTTTTTCATGGGATCGTGTTAGACATATAGTCTAAACATGCTTTAAATATCAGTCCGGGATTTCTCTTTCGTAATCCCTGAGTCTTGAACTCTTCCATTTTTGAAGTGGTGCAGCATCCGTCTTGGAATGATCACCAATGGGTTCATGAAACGAATTTGCAGGCTCAACTTGGCTATGCAAAGGATATAGTGTGTGGGATAGAGAAATGGATGCTTCTCGTCATCCTATGGCACTTGGATTACCATATAAACAGCACACAAAGATTGATGTTAGTCCGAGCAAGAAAATTTCTAGCCATTTACTCCTGATGCCGCTGGACTCACATCCATTTTGCCCCGATGTAGGGTGGTTCTTGACAGGGTTAAGAATGAAAACCGCCGTTCGAATGGGTTGCCAACGGTCACCTGTAGTGTTTATGATATGAAACGAACGCCTCCGTCGTCCCAATCCATGTAATCGCTGCAAATGGTCCCTACCTCCGTAGGTCCAGATTTTACTATTTGATTCGCTCCATTCATCTCTCAAGTGTATGTAGGATGTGTTTGGATTTGAGCTTGCCTCTCTTTTGAGGAAACATCCTTTTGAGAGTTTTGAACAACTTTTGATTGGAAAAATCTCTTTCGTTTTCCCAAAAAGTTTACCCGTCAAGGGGATTTTATGGTGCACAATGCATGTTCAGACAACCTCGTGTTTCAAAACATGAATGCCAATGAAGTTAGAATTCCATGTCTTTTCTAGACATCAGATTTTGAAAGCTTTTCTTTTTCTCTCTGTTTTTTATTTAACATCTTCCATGGATTGGGGAAAGGGATACTTACCTGTCTCCCGCGGCTGGAGATCCCTGAAAATGCGGAAGAAACATGTTATTGTATGTTCACGAATTTTTCAAAAAAATTAGAACGATACATCTTACCCTTGGTCATATACTCTAACGAGTATACCAGGTTTGTAGGAAATCTGCCCGCTTTGATGACGAGTTCCTGTCAAGGATAAATAATAAGTGTCAATTCATGTTCCCAAATTCAAGATAAATTAGGACGATACAACTTTACTCTTGGTTCTCATCATGTTCTGATGTTGCGTTTTTGATATGAATAACATCTATCGAATCCGCCTATCCATGCTTGGAGTGTTTGTAACATCAATGGTTCCTCTGCCCCCAGTTAGGCAACGTCTATTCTGTTATTTGAATAGATGGCTCCTTGAGTGATTTACCCACGTTTATCACCTGAGAAGGGAAAGAAAGGAGATATTACTTTGGTATTCGGTTGAAGATCGTTTAGGAACGATACATCGTTTTACCAAATAGGAGGCTTCGTGACCAAACGTATTTCGTGCTGAATGGGGTAGATCCCACTATGCTCCGCGGGTGATAGTCATCATTCATGGAACTTGCTCCACAGATTAAGTGATTAATCCACGGCCCTTGGCTCGAAGATGTTCAAAGGGTGACACTCAGAGCGGTTAGTTTTAAGCGTTAATTAAAATGTTCCCGCGGGAACTTTACAACGAGATTCGTAACACATTCCTTCGACGTATTCGCCTCTCACTCTCCTGAGCCTTCTAATGATTTTGCATACGAGCTTAGAACCAGACGTCTGGTCGCCGGTACCGGTCACGACTGCGAAGATGCACTTGTTCCAAAATGCTTGACCCATAGGCTGAGTTGCTCATTCAGGAGATCGTCTGACTGTTCGAGTCGTTCAAGTTGAGCATCCTTAATTGCGGGTGACGGACTTCTCTCATTTTCGGCACGAACAACCCGGTTCATCGGTTTATGCGTGATCCACACGCCGAGTTGCTCACTGAGGGACTCACTTGAAATTTCAAGCCATTGACGCCCAAGTCGGGCATCCTCAACCGTTGGCGATGGATTCCTCACACTACTTTCGGCATGAACAACCTCACTTCTCGAGGTGGTACTTTCATCGTTGTCCAGTAGGTTTGTATCCAATGCTGGATTCGCCGTAGGAATAACACTAACGATCGGTTGGTGCTCAAATTGGGGAGTCCATACCTGCTGAAATTGTTGTACATACTCTTGAGGAGTACCGGGGTAACTCAGGGGGGAATTCAGCCGATCGAACCAAGAATAGATGTTCTCAAGGAGATCATCTGAACCATCGAGCGACTGACACTCAGGTTGAGTATTGTCAACTATTGGAGAAGGAATCTTTTCACCATTTTCGTCATGGACCACCTGATTCTTCGAGCCGGAATCCCCGTAATTGTCTCGCAAGATTGTATGTGCATCTCCTGCCAATGTTAGATCCGCTGTAGGACTAGCATTACCGGCCAGTCGGTGCTCAGACTGGGGAGTCCCGATTTGCTGAAATTGCGGTACATACTCCTGAGGAGTACTAGGATAACCCAGGGGAGTACTCTGATTGATGCCTGAACAATCGACCGTGTGATTGCCAGTCCCATCGGTGTTGAGAAGTGATTGGATGCTTCCTGCTTCATGAGGATTGCGATCACAGCCATGCTCATCGTTTAAACTTGAACCACTTCTATCTTGGTCTAGCGCCACTCGTCCATCTCTCAGTAGTCTTCTGTAGCACCAAAGGTGGTTCCTGACTTTATTTCTATCCAGCTCCGGCATGTTCATGATCTTGAGTATGCGCGATGGACGAGCCAAACTGATCCCTAACTGTTGAACTGCATCAACAAATTTGCTATGAAGCTCCGAGGTCCAATAAAACCTTGTTTTCTTGCTAGCCGAAGTAGTGTTGGCAACTCGGCGGCTACTCTTCGCGGAATCTGGTCGTGTTGAACCGCCTCTATCTTGGTCTAGCGACGCTCGTCCATCTCTCAGTAGTTTCTTGTAGCGCCAAAGGTGATTCTTGACCATATTTTTCGCCAATCCCGGCACGTTCATGATTTCGAGTATGCGCGATGGGCGAGCAAAATTGATCCCTAACTGTTGAACTGCATCAACAAATTTGCTATGAAACTCCGGGGTCCAACGAAATCTTATTTTCTTGCTAGCCGAAGTAGTGCCAGCCATTTGGCGGTTACTCTTCTCGGAATCTGGTCGTGTTGGAGGTTGCTCTGGAGGGGATTTAGTGGTCTCAGATCGGCTGGTCACGATGGTGAGTTCATCATTGAGCGGACCTGACTTGTCATGACGCATGTTCCCTTCCACAATGGGCGTCGACTTTGATCTTATAGCACTAGTTTCCTCTTGTAGATCCTCGGCGGTACCCGCCTGTTTCGAAAGATGTTGCGAAGGGCATTGCAACAAATGAGCATTATGAACCCCCAGATCTGGCTCTTCAGTGAATACTCCGTCCGTGGGAACAGGGTTACCGCACTCAAGACAAATAGCGATGCTTAGAGCTTTTTTGTACTGAATGTTTTTTATTCGAAGCTTTTCATTTTCCTCCCTCGCAATCGCTAACTCGTGCCGATCGCGTTGCTGCTTCAGCCGGGTTCGTTTGTTTTCAAACCAGCACTTGACCTTCCGAGGCTCCCACCCTATCTCCTGGCCCATTTTGATTCTCTGTTCCATGTCCGGATAGGGGTATTCCCTGAAAAACAATTCGAGTTTATGGACTTGACCTGAAGTGTTGCGTTGGAGATATTCCCCTTTCTGACGCTGATCACCGTCGCGGGTACTGTTCTCGTTAACCAAGCCGCGGGTCTCATCATTAGAAGGATCGGTCTCCATGGCCCTCGTGTCAGGTTCGGTCCTGAGATCTTCAAATTCTTCCAGCAGCTCAAGCTCGGAGACCTCCAAGTCTGGCGCTTCCAGTAAATGACAGAACCCCTTGAACATTTTGATCGAAATATCACTACTTGATTTTCTGTTAACTCAGCTTTCTTTGTTCCTCCTTGGATCCTCACTTTCTCTGCAAATTCTGAAAGGTTAAAGGAGTCGGATCACCGTTCTTTGATCAAAGGTGATGGCTACCCGACGAGCGCTCTTCTCAATGCTTCGAGATTCTCACTTCGTCCTTTTGTGATGGCTACCTGACGAGCGCTCTTCTCAAGGCTTCGTAATTCCCACTTCGTCTTTTGTGATGGCTACCTGACAAGCGTTCTTCTCAAGGCTTCGTAATTCCCACTTTGTCCTTTTTTTTTCTTTTCTGCGTGAACGGAGCATGAAGATCTCTTGCGTTGATTTCGCTCTGTCGAGCACTACGCTTGTCCCCCTGGCCCAATCTCTAGAGTAACAAGCATGCCCACCTTTCGGCGCCATTATGTTTCGTAAAACCCGAGATCACAGGACGGTAGTGGATTCGTGACTCATCGGGGAGGCATTAATGAAACCCGTTTGGCTCTACTGCACATAAACTATTATTATCACTTCTCCCTGCTTACTCGAGCATTTATAAGGTGATAGATTGACGTCAAGAAGATTAACACTTTAGCCTTATCAGACTCAGCCTCTCAAACACTCTTCACATTCCCACTCTCCTCTCTGTCATTCCATCGCATATGGATTCCTCGTCTGTGCCTGCTGCCTTAGCTGAAGCTTCGACCCAATGGGAGAGATTTTACCACCTCTTGGGTAGAGGTTATGGCTACATAAACAATCATCCTGAAGTTGAGGTTGAAGTTCGTACTCTGATTCCGACCCTGGATACTGCGTGTATTGAAGGTACAAAACTGCAAAGGGAGTTTGTGATCTTCCCAACTCTCTTCAACAATTTCATGCAGGCTTACGAAGTCGCTAGCCGGGAGGTCACTTTGGCTGGTATCGTGCGAGCCCGCTATCAGAACCGAACTGAGTCCCTGATGTTGGCCACGCTGACGGCCGATAACCATAAAAGGGCTGTTGAATACGCCCACGCTCAGGTTTCGATGCTGGTCCGTGAGAGGGACAACTTGGTGGAGCGTCTGGCTCTTTTTGACACCGCCTTTGAGCAAGACCGGAACAACCTCATGCTGAGGTTCCAGTGTGCCTGGTTGGGGGAAAGGCTTGAAGACCTGAGCATGGATATAGCTCGCGGGAGGGTGCTGGCTCATGACTTAGAGCTTGAGTTCGAGTACTATGAGACCAAGGTGAACGAACTTAAGGAGAAATGTCGTCTCCTTTTCTTCAAGCTTGTAGACCTCGATTCCCGGAGTGTGGGTTGTAAGCAAGGCATGGATAGCATGACTTAGAGCTTGGTTGTAAACTTCCCTGTTGAATGAAATAAATGCGAGTTTGTTTATATACGCTCTTTCATTCTGCATTGTTGACTAGCCAAGAAAGGTTTTTGCTTTCAGATCTACGCGACTCCTTTTCGCATGTGTCAACAGCTTGACTACGCATCATTCTCACAGCCCGACGCTTTATATTTGATTGACTTGAATGCCTCGTGAGAAATAGATTTGTAGTTGCTCGAAACTTAAAGATTGCCCCTGATTTTGTGGTCACGGCGTTTGGGGCCGCTAGTAATCTTTCGCTTTCGAGCTCGATCACATTCTGCTAGTAACTCATGCTATCAATTCTGCCTTCACGCGTCGGGGCTGATTTTACCTTGAACTTAATAACAAGGAATTACCGTATACACATGAGATGACGTTCGCGAAAAACATTATGCAAAATCAACTCTAGCTATTGAAGAAACAATCGCGTGCACCGATGAGAACTTTACAATAGGAGATACATCCTTCTCGCGTACATCCCCTTCTTTCTTTGGGCATGTACAATGACCAACCAATCTGGCCTCGGCTTAGGTGTGCCATTACCGACTGCAGATCATGGTTGCCAATCTTTAATAGTTTCCAACTGATCGAACCAGGTATCAAGTCCTTCATCGAAGAAATCACCTGACCCCTCGAACGATTGATGTATAGGTTGAGCTGCATCGCCCGACGGATTCTTCGAACTGGAACCCCCATCCTTATTTGGGATTATAAGAGGAGATTTGATCGGTTGACTACCACAAGCATCTCCCACTTGGGAATTAGGGAAATAAAAATGCTCCAAGCATTCTCCCATTAGGTCATCTGAAGCCACGTGCTCCGATTGGGCAAACCCTTGAGCACTGAGCGTGGTGGGCTGATCTGCGACAGGATGAACACTGACTAGCTGCTGCTCGGACGGGGGAGTGCTTACTCGCTGCACTTGTGATGCGTGTTCTTGAGGAATATTGAAATGACTCGCGAGGATATCCTGATCAAATCCCCAATAGTCGTCCAGATTCGACCGGGCCTCCTTTGACATAGGGGTGCTGGGCTCGCAGCCGAGTCTATTGCTCGGATTCAGCTCTGTATAACGCTGTCCTAACGCCCTTCTGTAGCAACCAAGGTGATTCGCGACTAATTGCTTGGTAAGTCCCGGTACCTTCATGACCCTAAGTATGCTCGTCGGACCTATGAAGTCGAGTCCTATCTGTCGAACTGCGTCTAAGAACTTGAGATGAAGCTCCGGGGGCCAAATGAATTTCTTCTTCTCGTCGTCCAGAGTGGCGCTGATAGCCTGCCGACTAATCTCTAACTCCTCTTGAACTGTATCTGATCTTACCGGAAGCTGTTGTGGAGGAGATTCATGGGCTTCGATGAGGTGACTCCGATCATAATGACACGTATCTTCTTCCTCCGAAGACACTGGTATAATTTCTGTGGGATCGATCTCCTCATGCGCGCCATTAGCAGGATCTGATTGTGCCGGAGATGGCTCAAGGGAGCAGGGGGATGAATGAGCACCTTCCATCCTCGTAGAAGGCTTACCGGGGAACAATTTACTGAGGGTGGTAGGGCCACCGCAGTCAGGGCAGGTAATAGTATTGAGGATTTTCTCATACCGCATGTTTTCCATTCGAAGGTTTTGGTTCTACTCTTTTAGGGCCGTGATCTCCTTACGCCTGTGTTGGACACCTAGTCTGAAACGTTTATTCTGAAACCAAAAATGGATTCTCATAGGATTCATTCCCAGCTTCTGGCCCAATTCAATCTTTTGTTCCTCGTTTGGGCAAGGGCATTCATCGAAGAAAGCTTCAAGCTCCTGGATTTCTTTCCGAGCGTAGCGCTGGCGACTTTTTCTTTTCCGGGGTTGAGCGTCGTGGCCACTGCCGTCGTCACCACTGCGATTTTGATGTTCGTCACCGGCGATGTTGAGTTCCATGGCTTCGATGTCGAATTTGATTCTAGAGAATTTGAGGTCTTTCAACGAACTCGTCACTCGGGGTTCTCTGTTCTCTTTTGTATACTCGCTCTTTCGATTTGTTGCCTCCTTTTCCTCGAAAGCTAGGTCTGTTCAGCGTTCTGTTTTTGAAACGACGGAACTGTTTACCTCCTGCTCAGCTTTCCGACACGAAGGGGTAACCAAATCCTTCCGCGGCTTCTTCGATAGTAGCGCTCTCCTTTCACCTTTCCTCAATAGTCGTGTCTGTTCAGCACTGTCTTCCCTTTTTTAAGTGGCAGAGCTGTTCACTCGCCGCCCAGCTTTATGTGTGACGGAACAACATAATACTTTCGCGGCTTCTTCGATAGTTGCGCTCGCCTTTCACTTTTCTTCAATAGTTATGTCTCTTCAGCACTGTCTTCCCCTTTTTTAAGTGGCAGAGCTGTTCACTCGCCGCCCAGCTTTATGCGTGATGGGACAACCCAATCCTTTCGCGGCTTCTTCGATAGTTGCGCTCGCCTTTCACTTTTCTTCAATAGTTATGTCTCTTCAGCACTGTCTTCCCCTTTTTTAAGTGGCAGAGCTGTTCACTCGCCGCCCAGCTTTATGCGTGATGGGACAACCCAATCTTTTCGCGGCTTCTTCGATAGTTGCGCTCGCCTCCCTCCCAGCTTTAATAATGGCGAGACCGAATTTGCCAGGCCTGAAATCGCGGGCCAGGATATGTCTGGTGATTCACGGGAGAAGCAGCCCCCTCTTTACATTAATTAACCCGGCTCCACGAGCATTAGCTGCAACTTTTCTCCGCTCTCGAGACGCTATAAAATGCGGGGTTGGTGTTTGGGAGATTAACGCTCTCATATAATTTGCTTCCATCCTCTAATCGCTCCACTACACACATCTCCGTCGAAAATGGCTTCTTCCCAAGTTCACACTTTCTCAGCCGAAGCTTTGACTCGATAGAAAGAGTTCTATAACCTCTTGGGTCGAGGCTACGCTCACATAGCCGATCATCCCGAAACCGAGGATGAAATCCGAGTCATGTTCGGGGACCTGGACATCACCTCCCTCGAGGGTACCGCGTTGGGGAGGGAATACAATATTTTCCCAACGCTCTTTACGAACTCCTTGGAGGTCTACCGCGCTGCTCATCGGGGAGTTACCGTGGCTCGTGTCTTGCGAGCCCGTTATGAGGATCAGTCCGACCGCCTAGCGTTGGCTGACTACCTGGCCGATAGTCACAAAAAGGCTGTTGAGTTCGCCAAAGAGCGGGTTTCGACATTGCTACGCGAGAGGAGGAATCTGGTGGAGGACTTAGCTCTATCTCTGGCTACCTATGAGCGCGATCGACGCAATGCCCTGCTAAGGAATCGAAGCGAGTGGCTGGAAGAAAGGCTCAACGGCATAAATGAGGATATAACTCGTGAGAATGGACTTGTTCGGGACTTGGAAGCAGTCGCCGAAGATCACGAGACTCAGGTTGTTGCAGTCAATGATGAACGCAAACGCCTTCACCTCAGGCTTGCGGACCATGATACGCGGAGTGGTGCGTATAAACAAAGCATCCATAACCTGGAGGGCCAGCTGGGCTCCTTTGTGTCGTTGATTAGGGCTCACTTTTGCTTTACTTTTCCACCCCAATGAATTGTATGATCTGGTTTGGGCAAGAATGAATGAAAACCCCTGTGTTTGTTTTAGCTTTTATATGATCCATTTCTTCGAGCATCCGGACATTTTAGACTTGGATGAGCCGATCCACGATAAGTCGAGTAGATGTGTTCTGATTTTCTAACTCGCTCATGATCAGATGAAAGAATAGCCCCAGACTTATCCAGGAAAAGATTTCTCTCTATTACCCTATATTTTTTTTTACCTGCAAATGAAATGACAGAATCAGAAGGAATAATTTGAAAAATAAAGCATAAACCCCTTTCAATCTTATGCTTGCTCGTGATTAATAAGGACAAAAAATTTTTACAAGGGTTTTAATCTTGTGTAAAAAGCTTTTTATCAGTATTCCTCGAAGGAAAGCATACTATTGAAAGGAATGTAATTCACGATAATCGCTTTCGACCAATTTTGAGAAGAGCGAATTAGTCAAAAGTGCAAGGCGTAACGACGTGTTTTAAATTTAATTGAAGATACGGCATCCAAATCAAGGCCGTTTGTTAAGAACGAGGGCAATTTGGACATCTATCTCGTCATTAAATTCGAAACAATGCCGATACTCTTGATCGATTATCGTGGATTACCAATGACGTACGACATGCATGAATCAATTCAAGTGTATAATTCCTTCTAGCGAAATTGGGGTTGGATTACCCTATACGACCAAAAAGGTCATGCAAGATTTCCAATTTTGATTTCCTCTAAAGGAATTATAAACTTGACTTGGGAGTATTCGGATGATTAGAGAAAATGCCACTATCACATTCCCATGACCCGTTAAAAGAAATACAACCAAGCTCCATCTGAGTGTATACACCAATAGATCCCTAATACAATCACTCTAAGGGGTGAGATAGAGAAAACCTCGGTAAAAAAATAAACCCTATACAAGAGGACTAGTAATGGAAAATGAAACAAAGGAATGTGATCCTAACGTTTAAGGATGCCCCAAGTTCGACCTGTGACTTCCGGATTACTTGCCCTAACTCGTCATCTTCATTGGACGATACCCCAATAATGTCCATAGTAGGCTCCTTTGTTGCACACTCGGTGTTCGCGATGGGATATCGCCCTCCTCGTCTTCTATCAAGGATGTTGGAGAAAAACACACATATCTACCCTCGAAATGGCATTTAATCTAATCACCAGAATGCAATGAATGAAATGCATATATTTATATGAACTGAAATAGATTTGAGGGATAGAGAGTCTTACCAACCAAACTCCTCGACTTATGTGCGGTTTTAGGTGTACCAACCGTCTAAAGACATGCGCATGAGACAAGTGATGGTAAACTTCTAAAAATCAGAGGGTTTGGCACCTAAGGTTAAGGTTCCCACCTCGAGTTCTAGAAAGAGCCGATTCCATTGCACAGCTATCGTTGCATTGGGACTCGATCCATAGTTCGAAGCGAGCGGAATTGAAAAGTGGATTACCCCGCGTTTTTCCTCACGGAGATTCCATTTTCAATTCCTTCTATTGTGTTCCTAAAGGCGGCGCCCGGGGTTTTAGGCGCGATTGTGTGTGTTCATGTGTTGTGAGTATCACAATGCAAGTCATGCACAACAGTTTATCAATCGACGCTTCAAATCATCCATACAACATACATTCCTACGCCAACCTGCATAAGACAATGTTAATCACGGACTACACCCCTTATCTCTCCAATCTGCAAAAACATATAACACCTACCATGAGCGAACTTACCTCACCTTCACGAGCGCCTGCATGGTTAGAAAAATCACTCAGCGTTTTAATTACGGCCTAAGTCCACTTGAGGTCTAGAACCATTGGTTCTAGAACAAAGGTCCCCAGTGGAGTCGCCAGCTGTCGCGACCCGTCCGAAAGCGGACGCGGCTAATGGATTACCGATCGCGGGCCTTCTCCCGCACAAGGGTGCGGATCGCGGGCTTTGGATCGGCGCGAGCCCTCCCAGGCCCATACCAAATCGCGGCGGGAGTATTTTTCAGGAGGATTCGACGATAAGAGTCGATCGCTTTCGACCTTAGTGTGGTCGTGGTGGCATGTGCAACTTGTGCATGCATTTGGAGTCGCCACCGGTCTTTCTTGGAGGGTAGACCGGAAACCTTACTGATCGATTGGGAGAGATCGATTAGTTCTACGGAACCAGAGATTTTGGGTTCGGGGACTTGGTTACGCTGGTGTCGTTACCAACGCCCTTTCGGTACCTAACGTGAGTGATTTTCCTAACTAGGATTTCATGCAGGCGCAATTTTGGGTGAGGTAAGTCTGACTTTGCACATTAACCAGTTTAACATGCTCACGTAATCATAATAAATAAATAGACGTCAATCACATAAACATCTATCCTACGTGGTGATCATGAAATTATGATTTAATGGATCTTGAGCCAATGAGACCACATTTAATCATTTTAATATTTTAATAACGGAGAGCCGCTCTTCGCTTCTTCTTGGTTTCTTGAACTCTTCAAGAATTGGGCCCCAAAGAGCTCGCCGACTTAAAAGGTTCCTCCACGTAATCCTCGTAGCATTTACATCAACAATTGACTATGCTAAAAATAAAGATTACATGAAAAATAAAAGGAGTACGCAGCCTCCATTTAATAATTACAACCCCAAATATATAAATAATCATCATACATTCATATATACATCAATCACATTGATTAGGGATTTTTCCATGATCACCACCCTTTCACGTAAGTAATAAATTCACAATTTAAAACTTAGGAAGGCACAATAAAAATTCCACGTTGAATCATATTCAGAATTTTTACGTAAAATAAGATAGCCATAAATTTTCGATTCAAAATTGATTTAGTCTCAATTTTTGCTACGTTGATTAATTTATCATATAAAATAATCAATCTCCATTAGCCATGTAAGACGAACAATTCGTTAATACAAATTGGCCATAGTATTGCAAAAATTGCAAAAAATCAATTAAATGCACGAAAACACCTAAGGATTGGCTCTGATACCACTGTTGGGATCCACGTAACACGTAGCGGAAATAAATAACAACCCATACATGTATCTCCAGAGGCGTACTTCGTGCATTTCAATCGAAAAAAATCACAAAGTCTCAAATGGAGTAAATAGATTACCTCTCGTAGCGTGCTTGAACGGAGGTGTCGGTTCGATGTTCTTCGATCTCAGCCTCCACAAGTGTTAGGCATCTAATTCGGACGCACCACCAATTGACGAACGGGGAGACGACTAATAACTCCACAACAATTGTGCTAGCAATATGCGGAATCAATATTCCGAACTTAGTATATTTTGCTCTCTCAAGATTATGAGAATATAGAGAGTGTTTGTGTTCTTCTCTCTAAGCTCTCAAAAATTTGCACACTCTACAAAATGTCTCCCCCCTTTCAACCTCAAAACTCTTGCCATCCTTTTATAGCCAAAAATACCTTCCAATAAATTGTATTTAAAAATTTCTGGTTCCGCAGAATTGATCGATCTCTCCCAATCGGTCAATAAGGGTAGACCGGAAACCTTATTGACCGATTGGGAGAGATCGATCAATTCTGCGGAACCAGAGATTTTGGGTTCGGGGACTTGGTTACGTTGATGTCATTACCAACGCCCTTTCGGTACCTAACGCGAGTGATTTTCCCTAACTAGGATTTCATGCAGGCGCAATTTTGGGTGAGGTAAGTCTGACTTTGCACATTAACCAGTTTAACATGCTCACGTAATCATAATAAATAAATAGATGCCAATCACATAAACATCTATCCTACGTGGTGATCATGGAATTATGATTTAATGGGTCTCGAGCCAATGAGACCACATTTAATCATTTTAATATTTTAATAACGGAGAGCCGCTCTTCGCTTCTTCTTGGTTTCTTGAACTCTTCAAGAATTGGGCCCCAAAGAGCTTGCCGACTTAAAAGGCTCCTCCACGTAATCCTCGTAGCATTTACATCAACAATTGACTATGCTAAAAATAAAGATTACATGAAAAATAAAAGGAGTACGCAGTCTCCATTTAATAATTACAACCCCAAATATATAAATAATCATCATACATTCATATATACATCAATCACATTGATTAGGGATTTTTCCATGATCACCACCCTTTCACGTAAGTAATACATTCACAATTTAAAACTTAGGAAGGCACAATAAAAATTCTACGTTGAATCATATTCAGAATTTTTACGTAAAATAAGATAGCCATAAATTTTCGATTCAAAATTGATTTAGGGGGAGACATTTTTGTAGAGTGTGCAAATTTTTGAGAGCTTAGAGAGAAGAACACAAACACTCTCTATATTCTCATAATCTTGAGAGAGCAAAATATACTAAGTTCGGAATATTGATTCCGCATATTGCTAGCACAATTGTTGTGGAGTTATTAGTCGTCTCCCCGTTCGTCAATTGGTGGTGCGTCCGAATTAGATGCCTAACACTTGTGGAGGCTGAGATCGAAGAACATCAAACCGACACCTCCGTTCAAGCACGCTACGAGAGGTAATCTATTTACTCCATTTGAGACTTTGTGATTTTTTTCGATTGAAATGCACGAAGTACGCCTCTGGAGATACATGTATGGGTTGTTATTTATTTCCGCTACGTGTTACGTGGATCCCAACAGTGGTATCAGAGCCAATCCTTAGGTGTTTTCGTGCATTTAATTGATTTTTTGCAATTTTTGCAATACTATGGCCAATATGTATTAACGAATTGTTCGTCTTACATGGCTAATGGAGATTGATTATTTTATATGATAAATTAATCAACGCAGCAAAAATTGAGACTAAATCAATTTTGAATCGAAAATTTATGGCTATCTTATTTTACGTAAAAATTCTTAATATGATTCAACGTAGAATTTTTATTGTGCCTTCCTAAGTTTTAAATTGTGAATTTATTACTTACGTGAAAGGGTGGTGATCATGGAAAAATCCCTAATCAATGTGATTGATGTATATATGAATGTATGATGATTATTTATATATTTGGGGTTGTAATTATTAAATGGAGACTGCGTACTCCTTTTATTTTTCATGTAATCTTTATTTTTAGCATAGTCAATTGTTGATGTAAATGCTACGAGGATTACGTGGAGGAGCCTTTTAAGTCGGCGAGCTCTTTGGGGCCCAATTCTTGAAGAGTTCAAGAAACCAAGAAGAAGCGAAGAGCGGCTCTCCGTTATTAAAATATTAAAATGATTAAATGTGGTCTCATTGGCTCGAGACCCATTAAATCATAATTCCATGATCACCACGTAGGATAGATGTTTATGTGATTGGCATCTATTTTCGCTACGTGTTACGTGCCTTCCCCCGCACAAGGGTGTGGATCGCGGGCTTTGGATCGGCGCGGGCCCTCCCAGGCCCATACCAAATCGCGGCGGGAGTATTTTTCAAAGGGATTCGACGATAACAGTCGATCGCTTTCGACCTTAGTGTGGTCGTGGTGGCATGTGCAACTTGTGCATGCATTTGGAGTCGCCACCGGTCTTTCTTGGAGGGTAGACCGGAAACCTTATTGACCGATTGGGAGAGATCGATCAATTCTGCGGAACCAGAGATTTTGGGTTCGGGAACTTGGTTACGTTGATGTCATTACCAACGCCCTTTCGGTACCTAACGCGAGTGATTTTCCTAACTAGGATTTCATGCAGGCGCAATTTTGGGTGAGGTAAGTCTGACTTTGCATATTAACCAGTTTAACATGCTCACGTAATCATAACAAATAAATAGATGTCAATCACATAAACATCTATCCTACGTGGTGATCATGGAATTATGATTTAATGGGTCTCGAGCCAATGAGACCACATTTAATCATTTTAATATTTTAATAACGGAGAGCCGCTCTTTGCTTCTTCTTGGTTTCTTGAACTCTTCAAGAATTGGGCCCCTAAGAGCTCGCCGACTTAAAAGGCTCATCCACGTAATCCTCGTAGCATTTACATTAACAATTGACTATGCTAAAAATAAAGATTACATGAAAAATAAAAGGAGTACGCAGCCTCCATTTAATAATTACAACCCCAAATATATAAATAATCACCATACATTCATATATACATCAATCACATTGATTAGGGATTTTTCCATGATCACCACCCTTCCACGTAAGTAATAAATTCATAATTTAAAACTTAGGAAGGCACAATAAAAATTCTACGTTGAATCATAATCAGAATTTTTACGTAAAATAAGATAGCCATAAATTTTCGATTCAAAATTGATTTAGTCTCAATTTTTGCTACGTTGGTTAATTTATCATATAAAATAATCAATCTCCATTAGCCATGTAAGACGAACAATTCGTTAATACATATTGGCCATAGTATTGCAAAAATTGTAAAAAATCAATTAAATGCACGAAAACACCTAAGGATTGGCTCTGATACCACTATTGGGTTCCACGTAACACGTAGCGGAAATAAATAACAACCCCTACATGTATCTCCAGAGGCGTACTTCGTGCATTTCAATCGAAAAAAATCACAAAGCCTCAAAGGGAGTAAATAGATTACCTCTCGTAGCGTGCTTGAACGGAGGTGTCGGTTCGATGTTCTTCGATCTCAGCCTCCACAAGTGTTAGGCATCTAGTTCGGACGCACCACCAATTGACGAACGGGGAGACGACTAATAACTCCACAACAATTGTGCTAGCAATATGCGGAATCAATATTCCGAACTTAGTATATTTTGCTCACTCAAGATTATGAGAATATAGAGAGTGTTTGTGTTCTTCTCTCTAAGCTCTCAAAAATTTGCACACTCTACAAAATGTCTCCCCGTTCGTCAATTGGTGGTGCGTCCGAATTAGATGCCTAACACTTGTGGAGGCTGAGATCGAAGAACATCGAACCGACACCTCCGTTCAAGCACGCTACGAGAGGTAATCTATTTACTCCCTTTGAGACTTTGTGATTTTTTTCGATTGAAATGCACGAAGTACGCCTCTGGAGATACATGTATGGGTTGTTATTTATTTCCGCTACGTGTTACGTGGATCCCAACAGTGGCATCAGAGCCAATCCTTAGGTGTTTTCGTGCATTTAATTGATTTTTTGTAATTTTTGCAATACTATGGCCAATATGTATTAACGAATTGTTCGTCTTACATGGCTAATGGAGATTGATTATTTTATATGATAAATTAATCAACGTAGCAAAAATTGAGACTAAATCAATTTTGAATCGAAAATTTATGGCTATCTTATTTTACGTAAAAATTCTGAATATGATTCAACGTAGAATTTTTATTGTGCCTTCCTAAGTTTTAAATTGTGAATTTATTACTTACGTGAAAGGGTGGTGATCATGGAAAAATGCATAATCAATGTGATTGATGTATATATGAATGTATGGTGATTATTTATATATTTGGGGTTGTAATTATTAAATGGAGGCTGCGTACTCCTTTTATTTTTCATGTAATCTTTATTTTTAGCATAGTCAATTGTTAATGTAAATGCTACGAGGATTACGTGGATGAGCCTTTTAAGTCGGCGAGCTCTTTGGGGCCCAATTCTTGAAGAGTTCAAGAAACCAAGAAGAAGCGAAGAGCGGCTCTCCGTTATTAAAATATTAAAATGATTAAATGTGGTCTCATTGGCTCGAGACCCATTAAGTCATAATTCCATGATCACCACGTAGGATAGATGTTTATGTGATTGACATCTATTTATTTGTTATGATTACGTGAGCATGTTAAACTGGTTAATATGTAAAGTCAGACTTACCTCACCCAAAATTGCGCCTGCATGAAATCCTAGTTAGGAAAATCACTCGCGTTAGGTACCGAAAGGGCGTTGGTAATGACATCAACGTAACCAAGTCCCCGAACCCAAAATCTCTGGTTCCGCAGAATTGATCGATCTCTTTCAATCGGTCAATAAGGTTTCCGGTCTACCCTCCAAGAAAGACCTGTGGCGACTCCAAATGCATGCACAAGTTGCACATGCCACCACGACCACACTAAGGTCGAAAGCGATCGACTCCTATCGTCGAATCTCTTTGAAAAATACTCCCGTCGCGATTTGGTATGGGCCTGGGAGGGCCCGCGCCGATCCAAGGCCCGCGATCGGTAATCCATTAGCCGCGTCCGCCTTCGGACGGGTCGCGACAGCTGGCGACTCCACTGGGGATAAAAAAACGAATGCCTCCGTCGTCCCAATCCATGTAATCGCTGCGAATGGTCCCTACTTCCGTAGGTCCAGATTTTGATATCTGATCTGCTCCACTCATCTCTCCAGTGTGTGTGGGACGTGTTTGGACTAGGCTTTGCCTCTTGTCTTTTGAGAAAACGTCCTTTTGAAAGTTTTGAACAATTTTTTTTATTGGAAAAATCTCTTTCATTTTCTCCAAAAATTTTACCCGTCAAAGGGGATTTTATGATGCCCCATGCATGTTCTTATTCATGTTCAGACAACCTCTTGTTTCAAAACATGAATGCCAATGAAATTTGAGTTCTATGTCTTTTCTAGACATTAGACTCTGAGAGCTTTTCTTTTCTTCTCTATTTTTTACTCAACATCTTCAAGGGATTTGGGAGAGGGATACTTACCTGTCCCTCGCGGCTGGAGATCCCTGAAAATAATTATAAATTCTATCTAAAAATAGCACTCACAAATAAATGACATTTAAAAATAGCACTAACAATAGCACTCACAATTTATAATACAAAAATGCTATTTAAAAATAGCACTAACAATAGCACTCACAATTTATAATACAAAAATGCTATTTAAAAATAGCACTAACAATTATAAATTCTATCTAATAATAGCACTCACAAATAAATGACATTTAAAAATAGCACTAACAATAGCACTCACAATTTATGATAAATAAATGTCATTTAAAAATAGCACTAACAATAGCACTCACAATTTATAATACAAAAATGCTATTTAAAAATAGCACTAACAATTATAAATTCTATCTAATAATAGCACTCACAATTTATGATAAATAAATGTCATTTAAAAATAGCACTAACAATAGCACTCACAATTTATGATAAATAAATGTCATTTAAAAATAGCACTAACAATAGCACTCACAATTTATAATACAAAAATGCTATTTAAAAATAACACTAACAATAGCACTCACAATACAAAAATGCTAAAAAAAAAGGCACTAACAAAGGTGTTAAAAATAATAACTATTATTATTATTACAAGAGTTAAAGAGGTTACCAAACAGTACAAATATGCATAACGTATAAATACGTATGACATATAAATACGTAGAGCATACGTATACATCCGTGAAACCGGGGACTAATTGAAAGAAAAATGTGCAATTAAGCCCTTTTGGTAAAAATTGATTAAATTGGAGGGCAAATTGACCTAATTGCACTTTAAGACTTTAGAATCCAATGTCATAGCTTATAAAAAGTGAGAATTGAAAACTAAAAGACTCGAAAATGATTTTTTTTAGGCTCGGTTCGGGTTTATGTTTGTGAAGGAACATAGTGACCCGAGCCGAATTTTTGAGATTTAAAGTGACACACTTGAAGAGGAAATTAAAACAAAATTATCGAATATTTTTGGGTATTTTTCTAACCACGAATGGTATTTTTTTGATTTTTTGGGTATTTTTATAATTAAATAAACTCGAAAAATATTAAAAATACCGAAAAATATTTTTTGTTCAAAATTGGTTCCTAAGGTTAAACCAAAGCTTCCAAAGTTGATTTTGTGATTTTATGACCTTTTTTTATATTTTTAATTAATTTTAAAGAATAAAAATCACAATAATAAATGGTAAAAACTCAGGTGTCAACAATGACCAGTGATCAACGGGAATGAAATGGCCAATCCATTTAGGCCCTCCGTTGACCACATTTGGCGTGAATTTGGTGTGCATTTGACCTTGCATTTTGCACCAAAAATGGCCGACGCTTTCACGGCCATCGCCAGCGCTGCTCCGGTGGACCCAGATCGTCGAATCGGTCTCGATCGACGGATAACTTCATTGTCAACAAAACACCTCCATCAATTTTACCAATTGAAGTCAATTGATGGTCCAATTTCTCAATCAAAATCCAACTGTTCAAACTGTTAAAGTGGCGCGAACGGGGGAAGAAGATGCACTGTAGCAGACCGGTTCGACTGGTTTGGCCGGGGGGTCTGACCGGTCCGAACCGGTTTCAATTTATAATTTCCAAAATTAACCAAAATTTGTGGGAAATTTTCACAATTAAACCTCATAATTGAACTTGGGACATCAATTTTATCTAAAAATGTGATTTTACCCAAAAGTTTATATCAATTTCTACAAAAATCCCAAATTTGTCCTTAATTGCAATTCGAGAATTTATGAAATTGAAGGCTCAAATGATCAAATTGGACCAAGCCACTTATGCCAATCGGTTCAGAATGATGGAAAACATTGGGCGATGACTTCAATTTGCAATGGTAGTCCCTGAATTGAAAGTAATTTCTATTATGCCCAATTTCAAGGACTAAAATGCAATTAAGTATGTAATTTTGCATAATTCATGCAATTAAGCGATTTGCGCAAATAATTGGGCTAAATTGCAATAAGAGAAAATTAGATTGAATGTCAAGACTCTAAAAAATGCCAAAACTGCAAATTAAAAAACTCAATTGACATTTTTTTTTACCAAATTCAATCATATGCGTAACAAAGGAACACATAAATTTGAATTTGAATTTAGATTTTTTATGAGGTTATAAAGACAAAGGATTTAAAATAAAATATTGACCATTTTTCATATTTTTGCGACCTCGAATACTATTTTTCTTGAATTTTCAAGCATTTTCCTATTTTCTAAAAATACTAAAAAATATGAAAAATATGAAAAATTAATTTTTGGTCAAAAATGGTTCTTTAGGCTTGGTCAAGGCCACCAAAGTTTATTTTGTAGTTTTTTTTAACTTTTTATGATTTTTTTTTTATGAATTTTGTAAGAATATGCACAAAAAGACTGATCCGAAATTAGGTATCAACAATGCATTATATCTAATGCTAGCTGCCATGAACTCAGACCTTCAGAAGTAGTTTGAGAACGTGGATGCCTACGATATGATCGAGAACCTGAAAAATTTGTTTCAAGAGCAGGCACACATTGAAAGGTATCATACGGTAAAGGCC
Organism: Rhodomyrtus psidioides; assembly: GCA_021437785.1. Lineage (NCBI taxonomy): Eukaryota > Viridiplantae > Streptophyta > Magnoliopsida > Myrtales > Myrtaceae > Rhodomyrtus > Rhodomyrtus psidioides. Next base: position 176,643 of record JAILYB010000015.1, on the reverse strand, counting down.
TTAATTGAGTGCAAGCTAGTAAGTGGGAGCTCAGTTAGCCCACATGTCATAAAGATGATAGGTTATATCGAAACCTAGAGCGATTGGGCTCTCTCATTAGTCAAGAGTTGGCTACTGACATTATTCTTCAGTCATTAGTCATACGTTTGTTTTGAACTATAACATGCATAATTTGAATAAGTTTTTAAGTGATCTGCATGGGATGCTCAAAACTACTAAGCAGAATATCAAGAAGGACCATACCCCTAATGTTCTCATGGTTCAAAAGGGGAAAGGCTTTAAGAAGCCAGGTAAGGTCAAGGGTAAGGGCAATGGCATTAAGCCCATGCCCAAGCCCAAGATCAAACCGGGTCCGACTGTTGATGTTGTTTGCTTTCATTGTGGTGACAAAGGACACTAGAAGAGGAATTGCAAGAAATATTTAGAGGATCTGAAGAAGAAGGGGAGCGAGACTTCTGCTTCAAGTATTTATGTTATAGAAGTAAATGTTACTACTAGTTCTACTTCATGGGTATTAAATACCGGTTGTGGTACTCACATTGTATGAATGTGCATGGACTAAAACAAAGTAGAACACTCGTAAAAGATGAAGTGGAACTACGCGTTGGAGCAAGAGTTGCTGCATTAGCCGTAGGAACATATGATGTAGCTTTACCTTTTGGCATGATTTTATAACTGAATAATTGCTACTATGTACCTGCTATACGCAAGAATATTATTTATGTTTCTTGTTTGGACAATAAAGGTTTCTACTTTGATATAAAGAACAATAGTTGTTCATTTTATCTTAATGGATTGTTTTATGATAGCGCCCATATTGTGGATGAGATATATGTTCTAAATCTTGATGTGACAATCTATAACATAAATACAAAAAGGTTTAAATCTAATTATTTGAATCCAACCTACCTATGGCATTGTCGATTAGGCCATGTAAACAAGAAACGAATTCACAAGCTCCATAGCGATGGACTATTAAATTCATTTGATACATGTGAATCTTGTTTAGTTGGAAAAATGACAAAAGCTCTTTTTACTAATCAAAGTGAAAGGGCAAAAGAATTATTGGCCCTTATATATACTGATGTTTGTGGACCCCTAAGTTCTATAACTATAGGAGGTTATCAGTACTTCATTACATTTACTGATGATTTCAGTATATATGGATATGTTTATTTGATGAAACATAAATCTGAGTCCTTTGAAAATTTCAAGGAATTTCAGAATGAAGTACAAAATCAACTTGGCAAGAATATCAAGGCTTTTCGATCTGATCGAGGAGGAGAATATCTAAGTTAAGAGTTCAAGGACCATATTAAGGAGTGTGGAATTGTTTCACAGCTCACTCCCCTTGGAACACCACAGTGGAATGGTGTCTTTGAGAGGAGAAATCGAACTCTGTTAGACATAGTTCGATCAATGATGAGTCATTCAGATCTTCCATTATCTTTTTGGAGTTATGCACTTGAGACGGCATCGTTCACACTAAATAGAAGTCCATCAAAACCTGTAGAGAAGACATCATATGAGATGTGGACAGGAAAAATTCATAGTATGTCTTTTCTAAAGATTTGGAGCTGCGAAAAGTTCATAGTACGTCTTTTCTAAAGATTTGGAGCTGCGAAGCTTATGTAAAATGTTTACTTTCTGATAAGTTTGGGCCCAAATCTGATAAATGCTTCTTTGTGGAATATCCTAAGGAAACGAAATGATATTACTTTTTCAATCCATAGGAGAACAAAGTGTTTGTTGCTCGAAATAGTGTCTTTTTAGAAAAAGAGTTTCTTATTAAAGGAATCAGTGGGAGTAAGGTAAGCCTCGAATAAGTTATTGTGCCACAAGAGGATATTCCAGTTCATGAGGAACCTCAATTAGATCTACAAAGAGTTGTAGAGTATATTCCAGTGGCACCTATAGTTCGTAGGTATGAAAGAACACATCGTGAGCCTATGAGATATAGTTTTCATGTGACAGAACATCGTCATCTATTGTTGATAGAAAATGACGAGCCTACGACCTATGCAAAAGCTATGATGGGCCCAAACTCCGATAAATGGCTTTAGACCATGAAATATGAAATAGACTCAATGTATTAAAACAAAATTTGGACTTTGATTGATCCACCCGAATGTGTCAAACCTATAGGGTGCAAGTGGATTTTCAAGAAGAAAAGTGATATGGATGAAAATGTTCATATTCATAAAGCACGACTGGTAGCTAAAGGTTTTAAACAAACTCATGGTATTGACTATGACAAGACCTTTTCGCCAGTGGCCATGCTTAAGTCCATTCGGATTATCCTAACTTTTGCCGCATATTATGACTATGGGATATGGCAAATGGATGTAAATACAGCTTTCCTTAATGGAAACCTAGAGGAGGATGTGTATATGACACAATCTGAAGGCTTTACATCACCAGATAATGATGGGAAGATATGCAAGTTTCAACGTTCCATTTATGGATTGAAGTAGGCATCACGGAGCTGGAATAATCGTTTCAATGAAACTGTTAAAGAGTTTGGCTTCATCAGAAACAAAGAAGAATCTTGTGTTTACAAAAAGTCTAGTGGAAGCGCGATTGTGTTTCTAGTGTTATATGTGGATGACATAATACTCATTGGAAACGACATTCCTATGCTTCAGTCAGTTAATGTGACATTATGAATTTCCGACCATTTCGAGATGTATGAATGAAAAGATATCTATCGATGTATTTCAGTTTTATTTCGCTCAGACCTGATCAATTCGAGTTAACTGACTAGAAAGGGAAAGGCTAACGCATGACAAGTACGTGGACTTAGGAACTCGAATAAGGAATGGTACTTTGACCATAAGGATTATCGAGGGAATATTTAGAGCTAATAAGGGCCGATCTATGAATGATTAAGGAATTCATTGCTAGCGTTATACGATTGGAGCACGGGTGATTACATTTAACCGACGTATGATTTGCAAACCTTTCCTAAATTGAATCCTTATGATCGCGACCGCCGGAGCTAGTAATAAACCCTCGCAATTACATGACAACCAAAGTCATCGTGACTTGAGCCATCCTAAGTGTGATGAGAATCACTGAGTCGATACACGTGAACGTCTGCCAAAAGCCACCCCGTCGATTTGAGATAGGCTGGAATTACGATTGACTAGGGGTGTCAAATGGGTGGGTTGGGTCGTGTCATAAATGGTCCGACCCAAATCGACCCATTAACCCATTTATGACCCATTTATACGCAATACAAATTTCTTGACCCATACCCGACCCAACCCATTTAAGAAAACACTTCTATATTTTATTTAATCTATGAAAAATTATTTCTTATGATTGTTTAATAGAATCATATTGCTGAAACATTTTCATGAAATACAAATCCGCATTTTTATGATTTTATAATTTTATTTTTTTTACGTTTTCTTTTCCCCCCCCCTTCTACGTCACCATCTGAAATCCATTAAATTTAATAATCGGCTTGACCAAAAAAATATTAATAATCGGCTTTTGTGAGTTAATGAAATAAACACGCACAACTACTGAAAAAAAACAATCTCATAATTAATTAGAGGCAGTCTAATGACAGACAAAACAGATAATATGTTGCAATAAGTATTTGTAAAACGAACACGAGATCATCGATAAGTACCGAAAGAAATTATTTGAGGTCAAAATTGACAGACGAATCATGGTCTTGGTCAAAATAGACAAACGAAAATGTTGTTGGTTCAAATATTATAAGATGAGAGTACGAAATGAAGTTTCAATCATGAAGCCATGGCCATCAAGAAACCTGAGAATTCACATTGTATAGTCAACTCTGTTACTACATCCAATATATTCTTGTCCACTTCAATACCTGAAAAGGGAAAATGTTCTTCAGATACGCCAGAGTTGGCATATTTTCTCATCTATTTCCCTTCCCATGGTACAAAAGCAGTCAATTAATATAGCATTCAATCACTAGAAGATGGTCAATCCAAAAGTTCTTCATTCCCGATATCAGGAAACAAATTTCTAAATTCAAGTCTTGCTAGCAGATTCAAGCTATGAATTGTACTTCTAGTGATACCAGAATTTATTTCTTGATCAATTTGTTTTTGATATATGCTCCCCTGCTATCCTACAAGAACAAACCATAGTTCGAATATTACATCAAAGAAACAGAAGACCCCGTGACTTTACATGAACTTCCGGAAGGAATCTCACCTCGTCTAATGATTTGCTCCCATGGCAATCCCTTTGCACCAACAACCAAAAATAAAAAATCATCTCCAATGGCATGAGAATTAGATAGTAGCTATTGCAAATGCCAAAGTGAAAGAACCAAATGATGAGATGAAAAAAAAGTACCTAACGCAAATTGTCTTAAAAGTCGACGATGAGAGACTTCTCATCCAAATCTTCCTCTGGCGGAACTCCAAATAACCAATCTCTGGTGCACAGCTCGGCCTCTATTACTTGGTAGTTCATCCCTTTAAAATCATATCAACTTCCAAGTATTCCTCGATTTCCATCCATCCCCCTCTTATCCCCACCTAAAGTAATGCCTGCCTAACTCAAAGACCTTAATGTAAACTCAGCGAATTCATCAAATCAACAAAAATAAAAGAAAAGCCCCAAAGCAACAATTAATATCCAAATCACAGGATTAGCATCAGCAACCAAGACAAAACATTATTGATATCCAAATCAGTCTCGAATCCGCTCCACAGTCCATCACTAGCAACCGATTTGCACCACCACTCAAATCAACCGAAGCAATTCCAACCCCCGTATCGGAACCAAATCAGCTAAAAATCCAAATCCGACATTCGCCCATCATGTTTCATAAGCGATAAGGACACAAAGAACAGAGCTCGTAACGTACCTCCTTGAACTAGTCCATGGTCGGGGTCTCGGCGACGTAGATGCAGTTTCACTAGTCGGGATTGGCCTCGCCCTAGCCGTCTAAGACCACCATGGGGATTGTCTTCGCCTTGGGCAGCTTTGGAAGATCCGCCAGCTTCCATGAGAGAAGTTGGTATGCACGAAGCACGAGTGAGTCGAATAGGGAGAGAGAAGACTGTCGTCGATCGCGAGTGAAAGCCTGAAGCACATTGACGAAGAAGGTATTCTATTAGGTCAGATAAGTTAAACGGATTTTAAATGGGCTCAAAACAAACCCATTTAAGACCCATTTATTTTGGCCTTTTAAACAGGTTTTAAATGGGTTGGCTTGAAAATAAAAAGTGACCCATTAATGACCCATTTATATAAAAATGGGTTCATAAATGGGTTTTAGACCCATTTTGACAGGTCTACGATTGACGGAAAACGGACCATGAATTGGATCTCGAAATTTGATATTGGACAAAGAAGAATTCCAACAATTCAAAAGGAATTGGATGTTGCTTCATCGAGGGTAATTTAGATTGAGAAAATTGAAATTTGGACTGAAAATGTAAAATTACCCTTTTACTCCTCAAAGGACATTCTTTCTCTTAAAATTAAGCAAGGGCAAATTAGTCATTTGCCTTCTTCTCCTATGGCCGAATTCTAGGGGGCAAATTAGTCAATGAACATTGAGATATTATGAGGAAGAAGCCAAGTGTCATCAATTGGGAGGCCTTATCCACTTAGACCTAGATTAGATGCCTAGTTGCATTAAATTCTAGTCTAATCCTCACCTAACTCTCTTTCTCTTTTCTTGGCTTATGGAATAAGAAAAACATTCTCTATCTCCATTTTTGCATCAGCTAAACTCCCCCTCCTCCTTTCCATTCTCTCTTGCTCTTTCTCACGTTTCCTCTTCTTCTCTCTCGGCCCGACCAGATTCTGCCCTCGTCGTTCGTTCGCTTTGTTGCCGGCTTTCGACCACCATCTGACCCAACGCCAACCATCGTCACAACCCTTAGTCTCTCCTCTACAACCTCCAAGTGACCGATTAGTCATTCGTTGCTCCGTTTGACCCGTAGAGCCGCCGGAGTCCGAAGAGGTCAGAACGGGGCGAACCAGATCGTGAGCTCCTTTAGACTAGTTTAGAGAGCTTGTCTTGCTGCCAAATCAAGGTGAGACTTCCTTAGTATATAGTATTAAGGTTTAGTAAGTTTAGTTTGAAGTTTGGTTGAAGAAAGATGGGTTTTAATTGATGAACTTTGATGGATTTCCTCTAGGACAGAATCTGTCCTCTTCGACGGGTCTGGGAACCGAACACATTTGAAGGTCGTGGAAGCATCGCCTTGCCCCGAAACTTGTTGGTAAGACACCTTAAGACATGGTACTACATGTTAGCAAAGGACATGTGAGTTGGATTGAAATTTTGATGGCCGGTTTGCATGGAATTCCCTAGGAACAGAACCTGTCCTGGATCGGATAGATTAGGATCCGAAGATTGTTGCGGTTCTTGGAGGAGTTTGTTGTTTAAATTAGCTTGGTAAGTTGATTCTAAGCCTTCCCTAGGATGTTGGGTTACTAAAGGGTAGATATTTGGTGAAATTGAAAGAGGTTTTAAAGGCTGTTTTGGTGAAAAACACGTGAGAGACCCGAAACCGCCCAAATCTGTTTTCAGAGCGTACCAAGTTTGAAATGGCCCGTTTTAATTCATCCGATATCCAAATTAAGTACCGTTTTCGCCTACATGTCCGTAAGATCTTGAAGAACAAGATCCTTGAATTTTTTTTTCTCAAATAGCCAATGGAAAAATATCATTTTTCTTGAGAACGAACCTGGTCGTGGGTGGGTAGTTCTGTGGATTGGGGTAATTGATGACTTTTCTTGATTGAATGTCCATTTAACATGCCTAGGGAGTGTCTAGTTGATGCTGTGGTTGTTTGGTGATGAAATGCTATGTGAGAAAATGGGCATGTGTTGATTAATTGGGATTCAATCGAGGGCTTTAATGCTCGGTTTCGCAATTGGTGTCGAATGATGCATAGTGTGATGATGTGCATGTGTATGATGGCCGAATGGCTTGTTTTAATTGATGAACCGGATGTGCTTGAATCCGTGCCTTAAATGGCGATGGTATGAATTTGCTTGTGATTGTGAAATTAGGATTAATGAGAAGGTTCACAATTATGTTTATGGCCAATGCATTGAGCTGGAGAAGGAGTTACTACAATTGACCTGACGAGGTCTTGCGGCTAGAGAGTCCTACCTTGACCAAATCATCTCGAAGGTTGTAAGAATCGAGAGTAAGGTAATGACCGAATCATCTCTAGGTCCGAACTCGAGAGTCTTATAGTAGACCGAATCATCTCGATGGCGCGGAGTGTCGAGAGTCGCCATAGAAACCGAATTATCTCGCAGCGAGAGTCATGATGACCGAATCATCTCGATAAGATATTGAGAGTCATGTGATTGACCGAATCATCTCGCGGCCCAAGTAGGGCGGCACTTGGTGGGCGTAAAGAAGATAAAAGATTGAAACATGACCTTGAGGTGTTTCTGAGTCTGTATGCTTGAATTGGCTGGAATGCCTAGAATGTCTTGGGAAATTCGGATGAAAAGTGAAAGTGTGAAAGACATGAACCTGATATGCCTGAGTCGTTTTATTATGCCAATTGCTTGAATGTAATGTGTGAAAAGTAATTTTCCAAAACTTGCATATTTTCAAACGTGTCTGGAGGTACCAATAGTCTAGCTTAGGACTGGGGTTATCTTACTGAGATTATTATCTCACCCCGTCGTGGGACCAACATTTTCAGACCCAAAGCCTTGAAGAATACCTCGAAGATGATGAAGAAGGAAAAGGAGGAAGACGAAGACGAGTCCGTCTAGTTTATGGATTTTTTTTTGGAGTTTCTTTTGTGGTCCTATATTGCATTCCTCTGAACCCTTATGTCTTTTGTTGTACTAGACCCTTTTATTTGTAAGACGATGTGTGTTTATTTTTAATCCTATGTTACCATGTTTGTTTTTATGTCTGGAGATTGTTTTCGTTTCCATATGTGCTTTTCATATCGCGCTCCATGAGTTTAGCCGTTGGATCCTGGGTTGTCTTATTTATATTGACGGCTGTGTGGGATGTTGGCGTGCCTGCCGGGGTCAGGCCGTGACAGTTAAGACACGGCTAGGAAAATATTTTTCCATGAAGGACATGGGAGAGGCAAACTATATCTTAGGGATCGGGATCTATAGAGATAGATCAAAAAGACTTATTGGACTGAGTCAAAGTACATACGTCGACAAAGTCATTAATAGGTTTAATATGCAAGATTCCAAGAAAGGTTTTCTCCCGATGACACAGACTTAGTGTCCTTCGACACAAGATGAGCGAGACCGCATGAGTAGGATTCCTTATGCATCAACCGTAGGATCCATCGTGTATGCCATGTTGTGTACTCATCCTGATGTTGCTTATGCATTAAGCATGACAAGCAGATACTAGTCAGATCTAGAAGAACCTCACTGGATAGCTGTTAAAAATATCCTTAAGTACTTAAGAAGAACTAAGGATTTATTCTTAGTCTATGAAGGTGAGGAACAAATCACTGTAAGTGGTTACACTGATGCTAGTTTCCAAACCGACAAAGACGACATTCGATCGCAGTCAGGGTTTGTCTTTTGCATGAATGGTGGAGCAATGTGTTGGAAGAGTTCCAAGTAGGACACTATCGTAGATTCTATGACAAAAGCTAAGTATATTGCTGCTTCAGAAGCATCAAAGGAAGCTGTATGGATTCGAATGTTCATAGAAGAACTGGGAATCAGTCCCATTGGTTCGAATCTAGTAGACCTCTATTTTGACAACAATGGGGCCATAACTTTGGCTAAAGAGCCTAGGTCTCACCAGAAAACCAAACACATACTCAAGAAGCATCACCTCATTCGAGAATTCATTGAAAGAGGCGACGTCAAAATGTGCAAAGTTGCAACGGAGTTGAATGTAGCTGATCCGTTGACGAAGGCTCTTCCACGACCTAAGCAAGAGCGTCATTGTAACACTTTAGGTCTTATACACATTAGTGATTGGTCTTTATGTGAGTGGCAGGATATGTTATATATATTTCATTGTTCATTAATAAAGTACATGTTATATTTGATTTCGATCTAGTTTCAGTATATGATTAAATGCGAAATCTTGGTCCCCTGAATGTTGAATATCCTTGATAGATAATCAAATGCGTGATTTGATTGTGAAACTCTATTAAAAGAATGGATGTTAATATTCTAAATATCCCTAGTTAATTGTCGTTGTGCAGTGGGACGCCAATGATGTTTGAGACTATCATGTGAGTCAACTGATGACCAAGTTTCATGGGTCATGAATATAGAATATAAAGTTGATCACATGGAATACATGTTGGAGAATATTGTATTGGACAGACCCGCTATGAGAATACTGTAGGATTGTTATATAATATCATCGGTATTTCTCATCATAGCTATAGAGTATAGTCATTTGACCTGAGTTTGCCATGATTTCCTAGACGTGGATTGTCATACTTTAACATTGCCAAACGTCAACCGTAATAGGTGATTATAAAGGTAATGGCTGGGCATGTCATGAATCGTGCCGAGGGATATGAGTAGACATGATGGAATTTGTCCCTCTCATATAACGAGAGTATGATATCCTGGCCTCCCGTAGAGTTGAGACTGTGAAATGCATGACCATGCTCAAGTGCGTTGAAGAGTCAACACTTAGTTTGACAATCTAGTTGCGGTATTGGGAAAATGAGTTTGGGCTACATAAGGATGACACTTGTCCTGCTTTATGCTTAACTCGGATATCAAGTGACAAAGGGATTTAGTTTATATAATTGGTTCTAGTGCAAATGAGAGATTGTTAGTAGTCTGCCCTAAGAACCAATTAAGGTTGATACTCTAACATTAGTTGTTGATCGGGTTGTGACGAAAAATCGACATTCACTATACTTAGGTAGTTGTAATGTTTTGCTAGAGACCGCTAATGACTTGTGGGCCAAAAGAGTTTTGAGCACACTGCTAATGTCTAGTCTAGTGAACCTACAGAGTCGCACATAATAGCGAACTGATTTAATATTTTCTCTGCGCCTTGATCTACTTAAGAAGTAGATCTTAATTTATTATTTTATTACGAATATCTACACGATTGTGCGCGTTATGAGATAACGATTAAATGCACGGTCGAGTGGACAGTTTAGAGGACGTCGTGGGCCCAGGCCGTTAAGTCGTGAGGCCCAAACTGCGAAAGACGTGGGTTATGAGTAAAAACTCTAGAGACGCCTCAGACCTTGTGAGAGTATTACCCCGAAGGAGAAAAACAGAGAACTGTTTTCGGTTGAGTCTCAAAGAGAAAAGGCGATCCGCAAGAGGAACTTCAAGATCTGAAAGCTAGCACTTGGATCGTTAGAGATCTCAGTTCGTGTGTGTGGATACCGGTAGAGGCGCAACACTTGGGCGCTAATCTAGACACAACTGACTGTCTATTTGTCGCCGATCGCAAAAGGTACGTCTTAAATCTTTTCTGATTTCGATATACACATGGATCCTGCTCTAGGGTTTCGTTTCGTTGCGTTTTAAGAATCGCTGAAACCCAACAGGCACAGCATATGACATGGAGTGAACCCCGACACCTTATCCCAGCGATGAAGAGAACGACTATAGAACAGTCTCTAGATGAGCTTTCTTTTATGAACTGGTCACGATTAAAAATGCGATACTGAATTTTACAACGGTCATGGAAAGAGAAAAGTGAGACTATTGATGAAATTCAAAAGGATTCTCGACTTCTCATTGCAGGGGAAGATTCTTCAGAGCATTCTCGCAAAAGGTACTCATGATAGTGAAGCACGAAAGAAACGCTAATAACTCCTATATGGAGGGAGGCTTTAGATCATTGACGCTGGATGGGAAAAACTTTAAAAGAAAGAGAGAAAAAGAGAGAATACGGGCGACTCTTCATCTCACCTGTATAGTGGTAGTGGATACAATGTTCGACCATAATCCTGCAGTTTTCAATTAGATTCCTACTAAACCAATCAACAAAACTCCTATATGGCCGAAGAAAGATGGAAAAACCAGCAGCTTAACAATAATTGGACCATCCAACATGGCCATATGATGCACATTAACCTTCAGAAGTTCAGATTGACGTAGTGGTATTGCTGTTGAAAAGTGAAAACCTTAAGAATCCTGCATTGCATTTCCCCTGTCAAAACTTCTACTGAACTGAAGCATCGTTCTCCCCGCGACAACCTTTTTAAACCATACCATCAATAAACCAAAATATTCTAAAGACTTTCATCAAATCTGCTACTCACGCGGAGGGAAAAAGAGTAAAGTCTTACCTATAACTCCAGCACACCAAGTAGACCCTCAACAGCTCGTCAAGGTAAATGCACAAAATGTATGAGGAGTCTCATATACAGGTATGCTAGTGTAACATTCATGAAATGACCCCATATCGGTTATGAGTACACCACGTTGACAACTCACACAGGGAAAGGTTGCTGAGGCAAACGAAGTTTACTTGCAAAGAAAGGTTGTGCAGTCATTATTCATATCTGATTCTATCAGAAAGATCGAATACATTCCAGTATAGAAGATAAACATGCGCAAAGAATTTCTGCTGTAACAGATTCAAACTATGACATCATTACAATGTAGAATGAAACAATTATAAACATATCAGCTTATAATGATATATAATGGCACATATGCTTGTACACCTGCCATTAGGAAAAAGGCAAAGAGAGCCCAACTGGCACAAGGCACACACACGAGATGAGACAGTCAGGCAGCTTCATCGGCTTCGCCATGAAGAACAGTATGAATTGACACGGCGGAACAAAAGCTGATGACCTTGTGGAACTTATTCACAGGTGATGGTAAATCCGGTAGCCTCCTCCAGCTACACCTGCCATAATCACTACCAATCTCACAGACACAAGCAGGGTACTTCTTATGATACTCCTCACTAAACACGTAAATCATATCACCCGATCCAACACATTTCAAGCTCGCAAATTTATCCTCCTCCTCGCTGTCGACCAGCCCATTGAGCAAATTTGAGGGCATGATCGCAATTTCCCTGAACTCCATGCTCGTCTCATCAATCTGCCACAAGTTAAACGATGGCCCGCTCGGCCCAACACACATGCCAGCCAGAACCAGCCGTTCCCGGCACGCGATCAAGAAAGAAAACAGGATCCCCGGCGGCCTCAGAGTCTGCACATCGCTCCAGACCCGATTGCGCAGGTCAAAGCAGGACACAAAGCAAGAGTAGATCCCAAATACATAAAACCTACCCCGGAAGAGTGCTGACGACAGGGAGTGCGACGAGTTCCCCGGGCGGAAGTCCGCGGGCAAGGGAGGGCAAAGGTCCCAACGGTCCGACCGGGGATCGTAAATCTCGACCGCCAACCGATCCTCGATGTCGACTAAATTACCGATAAACCCGTCGCCCCCGACCACGACGAATCTCAACCCGGGGCCGGGGTCGTCGCCGAAGACGGCGAGGAGGGGGTTGATCCGGGAGAAATGGAGCGGGGACGTGGCGCGCCAGGAGTTGCGGAAGACGCAGGTGAAGGAGAAGGTCGGGGTGGTAGTGAAGAGGAAGCCGGAGGAGGCGATGAAGGAGAAGGAAGGGTCGTCGCGGTGGGTGTGGGTGGGGAGGCGGAACCAGGAATCGGAGAGGGGGTCGAAGGCGAAGGACTGGTTGTTGCGGGGGGAGGTGTTGTGGATGCCGTAGAGGAAGAACCAGGGAGAAGGATTGGGGTGAGAACCGGAGGAGGAGACGATGAAGCGCCAGAGCCTGCAGACGGAGGAGGCGCGGAGGAGGGAGGGGACCGGGAGGAGGGAGAGGATGAGGTCGATGAGGTCGGTGGAGAGGGAGTTGATGGTGGTCAGCGACGGCGGAGAGTCCGACATTGCAGAAGGAGTTTTTCCGACCGTGCTTTGGGGTAGTGTGGAGAGGAGAGAGACAGGGAGCGTTGAACTTGTGCCGGGGTTAGTTGGGGAAGATGGAATGGTAGTTATACACGTTGAAATGGTGAAGCGAATAGGGGATGACATGGCAGTAGATTCTTTTTTCCTTTTCTCGTTTAAATTACTAACCCAATTTCGAATTAATATCACCGACAACTCATACATAGATCCATGTTATAGCCCATGTACACACACATATATAATTTCAGATACATAGGGGCTCGAGGTGCTCTCATTTTTTTTTTTTAAATAAGGGCTGGACCTCGTTGGCCGACTAACCATTTCGACTGACCAAGAGAATTTTAGTTCAAAGACAAATTCAACCTAAATATTAGTTAAATTAGATTAAAAAATAAAAAACTAAAAGTTTTTCAAAAGGAGAAAAAAAAAATACAAGTAAGGCGTTGGCATGGCCGGCAGGGTTGTTGGACAAGGCAACCGCTCTGCCACTGCCAGACCATTGGCGATGGGGCGGCTACCATAGGTTGAGGAGTTGCCCTCCCGCTTCTTTTTTTTTTTCCCTTTTTTGTGTGTTTTTTTTTGTTTTTGTAGCTTTAGCCTTTGGTAAAGTTTTCTTTTTTATTGAAGAGTTATGGAAAGAAAAATAAAAAAAAATATAAATGATGAAAATGCCATTGATTAGCTGGTGAGGTAAGCCCTTTTTTGGGACTAACATAAGTAGCACAGACATCGACATGGGACACGATACAATACGTCGAACGTCATTTCTCAAAAATGGAGAATTTCGACACGTTGAAACATGTTGTATATCAAATATATATTTTTATATACGATTATCGTATGTATGTATGTATGTATGTAAAATCAGCAGTGAGTTTTTTTTTTCTTCTTCTGTTAGAGATTCACGATTAGATTTTTTTTATGGCTGTACATATTAATTTTGAGGTGACTAGATATATTACTTTTTTTGTTAAAGGATATATGACTTAAATATATATATATTTTTGATAAAGTTACATATTGCCCCCTATTTTATTGAAAATGCTTAAAATTAACCACATACGTATTGAAATAGCGTGTCAAGATGTTGGACTCGCGTATCGTTAGTGTGTATAGAAAACATGTCGATCGCATGTCAGATAGTATCATACACGACATGGAGGCCACCGGAGAGTGTCAGTGTCACATTAATCACTTCAGATTCTTATATGAAATAATGTTCACCTCAAACTATTATTTGAGAACATGATGGCACTTAACCCTTATTTGAGAATATGAGGGCACTCAGCCCTTATTTGAAAATTTTCCTGTATCCATCGCAATCCAGTACGTTCATAACACATTCTAAACTAATATTGGCGTTAGCAACAAATATCTACCGCAATTTCACCCTGACATATTGGGAGATCAATCATGAGTGTACTGGTTTAGAATATTGTATGACATGAAAATTATTTGAGTGTAAATATGGCACAAGCATGTCAGATTGGAATTTTTCATGTCATTAACCCTTTAGTCTTTCGACCCCCTATTTTATTTTATTCTGAAAATAAAATCGTTTTTGTCCATCTCATTTTTCGTCTCTCTACAACTTCATGAAATGCCATTGGAGAAAAATCCGTGTACAATGAGGTTTGAATGACCAAGCTAACCTCCGATGCGAGCGTCTAGAAAGGGGCATCTCCTCTCGGATCCAGATCCCAAGGTGGGGATCCCCCTACCTTACAAATTTTAAGGCAGGTGATCCCTACCCTCTCCTCTCACTATGGGTCCAATCTGCAGATGCAGCTAGGGGTGTACACGGTCCGGGCCGGTCCGGTCCTAGAATGGAACCGGGAACCGGACCAATAGTCCAAGTCCCCATATTTTTGGGACCACAGACCGGACCAGGATCGACGGTCCGAGCCGGTCCTAGTTTGAGCCGGTCTCGATCTGGGCCTAGTAGGACCGCTAACTATAACTACTTATAAAAATCTAACCCTTAGAAATTACAATACAATATTAATTTATAATCTATAATCAACCTACGACGGCAAGACAACCACGTAAATGTTAAGCCCACCCAACGTGTGTTCGATCCGACCTTGAAGGCTCCACGTGATCTTTTCTCCTTGTAATCGACGCTCGCATGTGGCCCGCTGAACTCAGGTGGGCGATGGAACCGAACTCGGATTTTATTTATTTCTTTTTTATTTTTGGTTGTAAAAAAAATAGATTTCTCAAGTCTGCATAATGACTCGAGTTTCTGTCCTCATGCATGTGCGTGCTTATTCTTCGTGCACGTGCCCATTATAAGGAACAGATCATATCATCAATTAAGACCTGGTTTGTCCCAAAATAATACCAAAACCCAAATTGCTAAATAACAAGTACAATGACACCATTAAAAATCAAGAGGCGTGAGATGAGATTCACGGAGCTTCTCAAAATATTAAAATTAGGTTAACTCTAAATATAGATTAATTTTTTTAAAATATATACATTGGCGGTCCGGTCCCAAACCATTGAATAGGGGACTGGACCGCCCAGTCACCGGTCCCATTTATTGGGACCGGGGACCGAACCGCCAACCTCAAGGACCGAACCAACCCGGTCAAGAGGCTTGAGATGAGATTCACAGAGCTTATCAAAATGTTAAAATTAGGTTAACTCTAGATATAGATTAATTTTTTTAAAATATATACATTGGCGGTCCGGTCCCAAACCATTGAATAGGGGACTGGATCGCCCAGTCACCGGTCCCATTTATTGGGACCGGGGACCGGACCGCCAACCTCAAGGACCGGACCAACCCGGCCGGTCCGGACTGATCTTGGGCCGGTCCAGTCCAGTTTGCACACCCCTAGATGCAACCTACATTCTTTGGCATTTTGCTTCTTCCCACCCCCATGCCAATCCAATGACATGCTTGATCATGCCTCTAAATTCATACACTGTTTTGGGGGAAAATACATTTTTAGTGCCAAAGGTTGTGTACGAATTAGTGCCAAGTTTTTTGAAAAATAATACTTTGGTGATAAGTCCAATTTGCTTCGTCGGAATTCTAACGTGACACTTTTTTATTAGTATTTTCGGCTGACATGGCTCATCGACGGTCCACCGTGGCATTATTTTTAACTTTTAATTTTTTTTTATTTAACGTAATTTGATAAATAAGTTGATTTTTTTAAAGGCTAAAAATTCAAAAAAAAAAAAAGACAGACGGCGAGGGTTGCAACAACCCTCACCGCCTGCCCTTTTTTATTATTTTTTTTGTTATTTTTCAACTTATTTTAATTCATTTTAAATAAAGTTTTTATCTTAAAATTTTTTTGTTAGTTTTTCTTTTTTTCTTCCATTTAGTTTTTTTTTCTGAATTTTGAAGTCCACGTGGAACCAACGTGGGCTTCAATTTTTTTTTTAAAATGCCAATTAAAATTAAAAAAATTAATTAAAAATGCCACGTGGCAATTTTGGCTAGAATTTTTGGTCGGATGTACCAAAATGATCATTTTTTCTCCAACTTGGCACTAAAGTGTGATCTCTGTACACAACTTTTGGTACTAAAAGTGTACTTTTGCCATCGTTTTGCAAACTAACTCGAACTCGGCTCAGTAGCTCTCGAGCTTCGGCGGCTCGAGTGTTTATAATCATGTCAAAGTCGAGCTTGAAAAGATTGGACAGGCTCGACTAGCGAGCTCATCGGAACAGTTGAAATTGTATTTTGCGATGTAGATTCTATAAATCACGCCTTCGTCTAAAAGTTTAAGCATTTAAAATAATTGGCTATGGTCCCACTAAATTTCACGCGGTATCAGAGTAACAAGTCAAGAGTTCAAACTTTCCAAACCACTGTTTGCCTCCCCAATTACATATTTTTCACGATTTAGGAGCCAAGGTCCACCCTAAACATGAGGAGTGTTAGAGTAATTATATAACGAACCACACATTCTGACATTTATCTAAAAACTTAAGTTTTTGAAACAGTTGGCAGTCCAACAAAATCTCTCGGTCGTGTCCTGTTCGTCATAGATTGTATCGTGCTTCGATGATTGTCGGGTGTTTGTTAAAAATAGTAAGTTTCGGCATCCAACGCGGTCAAAAACAAATATCGCATTATGAGATTCTTGTTGAGGAAACATCTTGGTCGCGACAGGAGTATTATTCGTTCAACCACAAAGAGAGAATGAGAAAGATGGTCGAACGACTTTTGCCTCACACGACGAAGAAGAATCAAGAACGAATTTAATTCAAAAACTGGGGCAAAAGGGGGAAAGTTCATTCTGAAAAATCCACGTTTTACGGGGCTAGTCCGAAAGAAGAGAAGAACTTTTGTCCTTGACGGAGAAGAAAATAAACCCTAATCCCCATTTGGGATTGGCGCATGTGTTGGACCCCCATTGGTATTGAATAGTGAATAGACCTGCTAATCTAAAAGGGTCCGTAGTCGTAGTGCCATTTTCTTCGGCAAAAAGTGACGAAAGTACTAAAAAAGAATCCTAAACTTATTATATTGGTACAAATTTAGTCGTAAATTTTTTAATTTGACCAATTTAGCCTTAAATTTTTATTTACATCTTGCCAATTTGAGTCCATCCGGCCAATTTAGGCCGGAAACTACTAACGTGGATGTAAGCTGTCTTACGTAGAGCGACTAATGCTGTCGTGGACATTTTATTGATATTTTATATATATTTTTCTTCCTTTTTTTCCCCATCGGACCGGCTTTGAAAGAAAAAGAAAGAAAGAAAAATAAGAAAAAAAAAGTAATAAGAGATTATCAGTCCTGCCACGTAGGACACCGTGGCATCCACGTTAGCACTTTTCTGCCAAAAATCGGCAAAACATAAAAGATTTAGGATTAAATTAATCAAATTCAAAAATTTAGGGTCCAGTTGATACTGAAACAATAGGTTTGGGATTTTATTATTATTATTATTATTATTTTGTATTTTTCCCACAAAAAGCTGGATCACATACTAATGACGTTTTCCTACGTTAATTGCAGTATAATTCGAATCACTCTTTTCCTTTAGGAGATTGATTTAGAAAAACGAGGTCTCTCATCGTTTGTCGGGCGTGAGTCCCGGTTGACTTGGAATAAACGCAATCTATTTCTCTACGAAAAAAGGACCAAGAGGCTCGACTCAAAAGTCAAAACGCTCAAGATGACACTTGGTAACAATTTTGTTCATCTCTAAGCAGAAATGATTTTTTCCAATCCTTTTCCGGAAAGTAGATTTTTTATTTCGTTTATTGTTTCTATTCCGAATTTGTTACCCGATTGATCTGTTCCATGAACATAAACATTAACTGTCTATGTTCCTTTTTTTCCTCGAAAATTAAATAAAAAAATAAATATGAGCGTTACCAAACAGGTTTCGTGCTCCATAGGCTTTAACTTTGTCACTAAACTCATCTTCCCTACGCCAGCTCGAATTAGCCTTCCGGCTTATTCGGCCGGGGCGTATGCTATGAAAGTCACAAAGTCACAGAAGCGATTGTATAAGAACCAACTCAATGCCGAACAGACAGCTCCATCCACCAAGAACACCCAAATCCATCAGCTCCTAAAACAGAGACTAGACGTGGGTCACATGAAACATTTAACAGTCTGCAATCTGCTTCTTCGACAAGATTCTTCATCGTCTCGAATTTTGATGATCTTCGGTTCACCTAATTTTAGCTTGCTTCAGATGGAAGCCGAAAGGTAACGTTAGGTGCAAAACTGGAAAATAAGTTTTTCCTAGACTCCACCAAACTCAGGAGAACCTTCCTTCATTAGATCTAGGAGTGGCCAAATCCATTGGAATTGAACAGCTATGAAAGTAGACTCGGTAGATGCGTTAAGTGTCTGAGAACAATACATTTCATGCCGCCGATATCAAAGTTGATAGCGACAGCCTGCACTGGAGGATGACATAGTACAGTTACTAGCAAATCAGATGTACATTTATGGCCCAAATGCGGCATGCGGATGTAGGTTCGCACCATATACTGGGGCCTTATTGCGATTTGAAATTGAAAAGACGACTGCTCACCGATTTCAAACTCATATCGATAGTAAACCCCCTCGCATCTACTGAGCATCCCTAGACAGGAGGCTGTTAATCTTGACAGTTCGAGCATTGGATAGTTCGTCGGCACAGTCCCCTCTCTCGAAAACTGCCGCTGCACCCATACCTGAACCTGCATTGACCATCATCACGAAAGTACTTAGTTGATGGAAATAGTTTAATACGGTGTCATTTTTTCGTCAATATGTTATGGCATGTCCCTAACTGCACCACATTAGTCTATTCCCAGACAATGACTAGCAATTTATCACAAAAGGGTTTCCCAGATGAGATGCTCGTGATAATCCTGATTAGCCTGACCAATTTGATTAGACCCCGATGCAGATTAAGGTTAACTATGTGAGAAACAGTTCCGGGGTACTAGTCCTTTAGCCCTAACAGTAGGATATAACTATGTAAGTACCCTGATGACCAAGTGGTGCTTCTGTCGTATCAAGTCTCATAAGAGGATCAGGAAGAATGTAAACATGCATCACGTGACAGTCTCAATCTCGAAATACTGCCAGGTGATCTGAATGTTAAGGTTCTCAAAGAACGGATGGCGAACTAGTTTCCTCTCATCCAAAAAAGATCATAAAGATTAAAGGGCAGAAGAACACCTGTAGTGCCAATATTTGTGTACGGCGCTCACTTTAGTGCCAATTTTTTTGCCAGCTCACTTAAATGCCAATATTTATGTTCGGCGATCAATTTAGTACCAATTCCGGCAAAAAACGATTAGTTAAGTGTCAATTCTGGCTGAAACATACACGTGGGAATTTTTATTAATTTTTAATATTACGTGGCAATATTTTTTTAAAAAATTAGTCCACGTGGCGTCCACGCGCACAATTCAACTCAAAAAATAGCTAATTTTTAAAATTAAACAAAAAACCTTTAAAAAAAAAGCAATTGGAGATCTACATTTGCAGATGCTTGCAGTGGCGACCCTCATCCAAGTCGAGCGAGGGTCGCCGGCCCTCGCTCACGCATGGCCATGGGCCTACACTGGCGGTCGTGTCTGGATCGAAGGCGAAGAGGATACGAAGGAGGTGGAGGAACTGGGGTCGCAGGAAGGACGCCATGGATTGAAGCTGAGGGAGAGCGATACTGCTTGAGAGAGGATCGAAGGTTAAGGTGAGGAATTGGAAACCACGAAAGGTAGCGGAAACCCTAAGCGCTTTTTCCTTTCCTTCCCCGAAGCAGCTGCCTGGACCGACCTGCTGTAGCTCAGATGCAGACAGAAAGCCTTCAAAGGATGAACCTCCCCTCCCCCCCCCCCCCCCCCCCCCCCCCCCCCCCCCACACACACACACACACACACACACACACACACTCGGACGATTTCAAGAGAGAGGAAGAGAGAGAGAGAGGTTGATTAGATGCAGCAATGGCATCCTTCCCACCCAAGAAAGAGGGGGAGAACATATTCCACCTCCTCGAGGCATCGATCCATGCAACCAGCGCTTCGCAATCCCCCATTGATTCTCGATGAAATCCCAGTGCTAGAATAGAAGGTGATTTTGGGTCCATCTTCTTCCTTATGAGCTGATTTGACAAGCTTCTGTGTTCCTCCAATCTCAGCCGCTTCGTCATAGGCCTTCCCTTCATTCTTTACCATTCCTTCCAATTAGTCTCCAATTTCCCAATTCCTATACACCCTTAATCGAAGAACCGTAGATTCCTTTGCTTTCATCGCTCCGTCCCTGCCACGGCGAGGCTCGACGTCACCCAGATCTGGGCGAGGTCGGCCTCACCTTGGGTCTGCTAGCCCGGCTGTGGCCGGGCCTTGTGGACCCTAGTGAAGCTGCGGTGGGGATCGCCCAACCCCAACGACCACCTTGGGCCCCCTCGTCGGCAACCGACGAGGGGTGGGGCGGCGGCGGCGAGGGCTCACAGCCCTCGCCGCTCAACAGAGGGATTCCCTCTTCTTCTTCTTCTTCTTTTTTTGCTTTTTATTTAACTATTTTGTTTTTTTTTTTCAGTTTTAGATTAGGTGGAATTTTTTTTTATTTTTTTGGCTTTTTTGTTATTGCTAATTAGGATCTCCGGCAAGCGCATGATTTCCGGCAAGCTACGTGGAACATGGCACTCAAATAAACGTATTTTGAAAAAATTAGCACTAAAGTGATCCAAAAAAAAATATTGTCACTAAAGTGAGTGCCGTACACAAATATTGGCGCTCCTGCTGTTCTTCTGCCAAGATTAAAGTATGAAGATACGCGCATATTCTTCCGCAAGGTCCACTGGACTTGTCCATTTATTTTTTCGACAGAGGCTATTTGAAAACTAAAGAAGAGGTTATCCAATTATTAGAAGAGAGGGAGGCACAAAGACGAATACAAACCTATGCACATTGATATTACTCCAAAGCGACAGTCTCTTCCCCGACGCTTCATCTCATTCAACAGAGTTGCTACACATCGTGCACCTGGGGCAGAAGAATGTCCATATCTCAGGCACATAGACATTATAGAATAAATAATTCCGGTGACATCATCTAGATCTTTTAACCTGCATTAATCATTCATACAAACTTCGGAGCAGATATGTGCATGAAAGATCTCAACTCATCTTATACTAGATTCAACTGACAGTCATTGACTCCAAAATAGAAGACACGATTATAAGAAGAAAATAGGGGAATTCTTTTCACTGGCTTCAAGAAGTCATTATGGTGCTTTCTTCTCATTGCGAGTTACCTGTAGCGCCCAAAGGATGCCCTAAAGCTATGGCGCCGCCATTAACATTGACATTTCCTGGATCAAGCCCCAGTTTTTTACAGCAATACACATACTGAGATGCAAATGCCTGAAAAATAACAGCAATGCAGGAAAAACCTATTACTGACCCGAACTTGCATTTGCACTGCAGAATTGAAGATGATATCAGTCAGTCTCTACCTCATTTATTTCAAGAAGGTCGATATCATCGAGCTCAAGCCCAGCAGACTTCACTGCAGCGGGAATGGCAACAGCAGGACCAATTCCCATGACAGCAGGATCCACACCAACAGCCGCAAAACTCCTAAAAGTAAGTGCACAGACAGATTCCAATCAGAGAAGAGGCGGCATATAAGAGAAGGAAAATTTCTATCTGGCAATATTAAGTGGCCTTCTCACTATAGACAAGAGCAGTTGCCCACCAAAACTCGAACAACAGATTACATGAGAAAATGTACTTTCCAACACTGCATTTGCAAATACAGTGATTTCCCACCTGAAAACACCTAGAATGGGCAACCCCTTCTGCAAAGCCAAACTTCTTTTCATTAGCAGTACAGCCCCAGCTCCATCACTCACTTGACTAGCATTCCCTGACAGCATTCAAAAAGCATATGCTCGTCAAGGAGCAAAAGAAATATAATTACTGAAACAACATGAATTTAGAAAGCAGGACTAGTTGCTAGATACCAGCTGTCGTTGCCCCATCCTCTTTAAAGGCAGGCTTCAGCTTCGCTAAGTCATTCATATTCGTGTTTGGTCGGATACCGTCATCAATGGAAATCATGACTGGCTTCTCCTCTCCAGTTTTTGGATCAACAATCTTTGAATAGAAGTCAACAGTTAGGTCATTGTAGAAGCAGTTCAAGCCAAATTGCAACCGTGACTGTTTATATACCTTGGTGGATACAGGAATGATCTCGTCTTTGAATTTCCCCGATTGTGTGGCAGCATAAGCTCGCCTATGAGATTCAACCTTTTCCAGAAAATTAAGAAGATTTCAATAACACATACCAGATTGTTGTATCAGGAAACAATACAACCTTTTCAAATATTTACAACACTTACAGCAGCCTGGTCTTGCTCTTGTCTGGTCACGCCAAAACGCTGGGCCACATTTTCAGAAGTGATCCCCATTGGAAGAAGACAATCCTGCGCTTGTGCAAAGCTGTGTACCTGTTTTTTAGTGATATTCAGCCAAACAATTCATTTTTTTGAGTGAAAAATGTACTATCGTTAGCTTTCCCTCTCAAATTTCCTATATTTAAAAGTTGGGCATACTCTTGGGTTGACTTTAGGAACTCTGCCAACTTGGTCTGCAGTCATCGACTCCAATCCAGCCCCAATTCCTGAATAGAGAAAGTGATTATTGAAGGCAAAAAAGAATGCTCAAGGAAGGCGTTCATTTCCAGTGCCACACTAACCAATGTCATAAAAACCAGCTTTAATGGAAGCAGCGACATCAGCAACCGCTTGAAGGCCAGAGGAGCATTGCCTGTTGACAGTTCGGAGGGGGACAGTTTCTGGTACAAGTAATGAAGCAGATTAAGCATAAGCATTGGCCAATTTAAATCTTAAAGGAGTTTTGATTCACATAGTCAAAACAACTAAATCAGAGAATCTATGTTCACATCATCATCGAGCTTGTAAAGTTATGTGTACAGATGTCAAACCAATTCATGGTAGCAAGCAGTAAAATCAATCAATTCTGATGATAGATTCATACTAATGTGTGGCTTAAAGTAAACTGCCTTGATCTATTCACTGTATGGTTATAGAAAAACAGCAATTGATCAATGTGAACTTAAACTATACCAGGGAAACCGGCATAGAATGCTGCCATCCTGCACTCAATTCCCCTTTGTGAGCCAGGAGCTAAGACAGTGCCAACGACTATGTCCCCGACTTCTGCAGGATTCAAGTTGGTCTTTTCCACCAATGCCTGCGAAGATTGACATAAACGCAAGCTAATACTCATACACACATCAAAGGGACACACCATGTGAAGCAAAACTCATTTTGGCATTTTCACTGTGTCCTTACCCTCAGAACAGGGGCGAGCAGATCCTCGGGAAGAGTATCCTTGAAACCCCCGCGCTTGGACTTACAAATGGCCGTGCGATACGCGCTGTAATAAAACATATAATTGAAAGACAGTAAGAAACTTCAGTATGCAAAAGAATAGCAACTTTTTTCTCGCTTTAAAAATCAATCTGACTTACGCCACAATCACCACATCATCACCAAAACTTGCTGTCCTATGGTAAGCTGAGAGGTCCCCAGCAGCACATGCCAAGGCCTGATAGATGAATTCACAAACAATTAGTTTGCAGAAGTCACAAAAATTAGCCATGTCGGTGAAAATATTTTGAGGTGCTTAGCAGATGATTCGGCGCATGCTAATAGCTACTTCATCCGTGCTGAGAAGCAGTAATTTTCTTTCTTGGCAGTAATATACTTGAGCTAACGACGATTGGAGCTTCTGTCCAAATAGAAACCCAAATTTCTTCGGCTTTCAATGACTAAACAGCAACGACATGAACAGTTTTAAGGACAACTCATCCAAACAATTTCATCACAATCATGCATTCATATTAAACATATCAGCATTCTCCGCAAAGAAGCCATTGGCTCATCCTCAATATAAACCCCCCCCCCCCCCCCCCCCCCCCCCCAAAACAAAAACCCGCTAACGCCAGCAAAGGAACAAGAACAGCATTTGGGTCCGATTTTGTTTAAAAATTCAAGTATCTTCGCCGTTCCCTTTGATCACAACATGCGCGCACTTCCCTTTCACCCTGAATTCCAAATTGAGGATCATCCAATACTGAAAAATGCTGAAGCTTTGGACTTACTGAAACACCAGCCGATTGTGGGGCGTGAGAAGAAGACCCTGAAGAAGAAGGAGGAGGAGGAATTACATGCTGGAGCAGGACTCTCTGTCTATCGAGCGCGCTCTCCATCTCTCTCTCTCTCTCTCTCTCTCTCTCTCTCTCTCTCTCTATAGGGTCCCTGTGAGATGGGTGGATTGTAGTGGGTGGGTGTGATGATTTGTTGTTGGAGGAGAAGTAGAAGGACGAGCGGAGGGGCGGAGGTGAGTCTGTTCGAGTATTTTCGCAGTAGGAGGAAGAGTAGATGCCGAATAATGGATGGGCCCTACCAAATGGAGAAACAAATTATTATCGGGACGACGTTGGAGCGCGGGTCTTGTCCGTTGTTTCTCCGAATCCTGCTCACGTTTTCCACAGGTTCAAGTCAATGTTTAGTGTTTCGACAAAAAAAATAATAATAATAATAAAATCAATGGTTAGTTGGAAGGGCACTCTCTCTATCTCTCGCCCTCCTCCTCTCGGATCCGGATCCAATGGCCCAAAAAATCATGGTCCCTGCCTTACATGCGGAAATCCAATGGTGAAGGAAATCATGGTCCCTACCTTACATGCAAGGAATTCAGACGCCCCCCTCCCCCCCCCCTCCTGAATTATCTTATGGCCTTTTTGTTGGCGTGAGCTGTAAATCGGGATTAAATGTTAAAAATATGATTTGATTTTGTAGATCTTAAAATGATTGATTCTGTAAATCGCTAAGATTGCATACTTAGTCTATAGAATAGGAAAATAGCATCGTGTGTGTATATATTCTTCTTATTTCTACATTCTTGTATGTATATGTCTGTACATGTAAGAAAGATATAACAATATAGAGTATTATATTCCCCCAAAACTCTTCTGTTTTTCATGGTATCAGAGCAACGTTATTGACTTGGTATGTGAGAAACAGTCATGGGAGATAGAAACGAATTGGAGACTCAACAAGGGCGTGGCGGGGTTCTGATGTAGAACAGTTGGCATGCGATTATCTTGATAAATTGGATCGCCAGAAGCCCACGCGGCTTCACCGGTAATTTCAGATCTTGGGACAAACGATCTCGGATCGCGCTCAAAATTGGTCGATTGAAGCAAAACGGCCGTCTAATTCAAAGTCACTGCTTTGCCGTGACATACGATGGATTTTGGTATTCCGGAGTCGTTTAAGACCACTTTTTAGGCAGTTTTCTATTTCGCAATTTTAGATTTTTTGCATAATTTTCGAGATTTCACTTTGATTCCTTTTAGATAAGATTTGATTTGAGTCGATTAATGTTATCTTTAATTATCTGCATTCCTTTAGGAGTCCTATCTATATATATGGACGTCCTCTCTTTGTATTAGACATATTATCATCCAATCAATTTGAGTTTTCTTTTGGAATTCCTTTCCAAGTTACTGTTTCCCTGCGTCATTTGGTATCAGAGCGAGGTTTTTCCTTGTGACGATGACAAAAAACGTGAATAGACAAACCTCCGCAGTTGAGGGCGATGAGCCTGTTTCGCGTGAGGAATTTACCCAGTTCGTTGAGGAGAATCGGCAGCTTGCTGAGGAGCATCGACAGTTTGCTGAGGAGACTCGGCGGACTCTGCATGACCACCAACAGACGATGCAAGAATTGCTTGCCGCCATCCAACGGTTGTCTGCCAACCCAAACCCTAACCCTGGCGTACTTCCTGCTGAGCGAATTCCTGTCGCTCGTGATCCCGAAGTAGCTGTGGAGCGAAGGGCGAATCCCCAACAAGGACGACGAGGCTATGTCGAGGAATTTGAAGCAGAAGATGAAGTCGAATTCCAATATGCTCCTGTTCGTGGAAACCCTCTATTCATGGGGGTCCTCAAAGAACCTGTTCGTGGGGGTCGTCAGCATGGAAGATATCGACGAGAGCCCGAGCCGTATCAACTAAAGGTTGATCTTCCTACCTTCAATGATAGCCTAAATATTGAAGATTTTCTGGATTGGCTTTGGGAGGTCGAGAAGTTCTTCGATGCCATGGAAATCGAAGAGGATCGTCAAGTTAAACTTGTGGCGTACAGATTGAAAGCCGGCGCATCAGCCTGGTGGGAACAGACGCAACTCTCCAGGCGCCGACAAGGGAAAGCCCCTATCCGAACTTGGGCCAGCATGAAAGAATTGCTGAAGGATCGGTTTCTTCCTCTTGATTTTGAGCAAGTCTTGTTCCAGCAATTTCAGGCTTGCAAACAAGGGGGTTGGACTGTCCAAGCATACACAGAGGAGTTCCTTAGACTTTCGGCCCGGAATAATCTGGCTGAATCTGAGGGGCAGCAAACTGCTAGGTATGTCAGCGGTCTCAATTTAAATATTCAGGATCGCGTTTCGTTGCATCGTTTGTATTCTGTTGAGGATGCACAAGAGATGGCTAGGAAGGTTGAGTTGCAGTTGGAGCGGAATAATTATTCTAACAGATCAGGAAACTATAATCCTCGAGGACAATTCGATCGGGGAAAATCGCAGGAAGGTGCTGAGTCCTCAAACCGGCAATTCATCAATGCAAATCGAAATTCGGGAAGCAATGTTGATGCGCCAAAACCTACTTCAACCCCTGCGACTAAGGCTCGTGATGTCGCCCCGAATCCCTATGCTAAACCCTATCCAGGAAAGTGCTTCAAGTGTAATGAACCTGGGCACCGTTCTAGTGATTGTCCGCGGCGGAAGATGGCAAATTTGGTCGAACCTGACGATGAGTTTTATGAAGAGGATTGGGGAGATGAAGAAGAGATAGTCGATGAAGAAGGCGAACATGTTAATTGCGTGGTTAGGCGACTGCTGTTAACACCAAGGAGGGAGGATTCGCAGCGGAACAACCTTTTCCGCACCCGATTCACTATAAGCGGTAAGGTCTGCAATGTTATTATTGACAGTGGAAGTTGCGAAAATATTGTGTCACAAGCACTGGTCGATCATCTCAAACTGAAGACTGAAGCTCACCCCTCGCCCTATACGATCGGATGGATTCGTAAGGGACCAGAATTAAAGGTAACACAAGTTTTTCGTTTACCTATTTCTATTGGGAAAACATACAAGGAAACAATAACCTGTGATGTTGTTGAGATGGATGCATGCCACGTCTTGTTGGGACGGCCATGGCAATATGACGTGGATGTTACTCACCGAGCTCGTGAGAACGTTTATTCATTCGTGTGGGGAAGGACGAAGATTATCCTTCGTCCCTTGGATGAAACTGTTCGTGTTCCACAACCTCTGAAAAAACAGGCTAAGGGTGGTGAGACTGGGGTTTTACTTAATGTTCGTAAGAGGAATGGTATGTATTTAATTGTTGATGATGGGTCTAAGCAGAAAACCGTTGAGATTCCAGAAGCCCTGCAGCCTTTACTAAAGGCTTTCTCTGGTATTATTACTGAAGACCTACCTGATGGATTACCACCATTGCGAGACATCCAGCATCAGATTGATTTACTACCCGGCGCTAGTCTACCTAATCTGCCACATTACCGTATGACTCCGAAGGAGAATCAGATCCTAAGAGAGAAGGTGGACGAACTTCTGCGAAAGGGTTTCATCCAAGAAAGCATGAGTCCTTGTGCTGTTCCTGCTTTGCTGACACCGAAGAAAGATGGCAGCATGCGGATGTGTGTGGATAGTCGAGCGATAAATAAAATTACCGTGAGGTACCACTTTCCTATTCCTCGCTTGGATGATATGCTTGACAGGTTGTCTGGACCAGAGATCTTTTCGAAGATCGATTTGAGGAGCGGTTACCATCAGATTCGCATGAGGCCTGGGTGTCGCAACCCGTCCGAAAGCGGACGCGGCTAATGGATTACCGATCGCGGGTCTTGGATCGGCGCGGGCCCTCCCAGGCCCATACCAAATCGCGGCGGGAGTATTCTTCGACGATAAGAGTCGATCGCTTTCGACCTTCAGTGTGGTCGTGGTGGCATGTGCAACTTGTGCATGCATTTGGAGTCGCCACCCGGTCTTTCTTGGAGGGTAGACCGGAAACCTTATTGACCGATTGGGAGAGATCGATCAATTCTGCGGAACCAGAGATTTTGGGTTCGTGGACTTGGTTACGCTGGTGTCATTACTAACGCCCTTTCGGTACCTAACGCGAGTGATTTCCTAGCTAAGAATTCATGCAGGCGCAATTTTAGGTGGGGTATGTTTGATTCAGGGTTTCATGCAGATTGGAAGACTATTCCTATCAATCACAATCAATTTTTGGAAGACGATTCGCCCAAAGGGCGAAATCGTCATTTTAAGAAGGGTCGGGATTCAAAACACCCGGAATGAGTCTTGGCCAGTTGTCTGTGGCCATTTCCTATTTTTTGGGATTTTCCTGGATTTTTTAGAATTTTTTCGGAAGACGGTTTGCCGGAAGGGCAAAACCGTCATTTCTGGAAGGTTCGGGGGTCAAAAGACCCGAAACAGGTTGTGGCCAGTTGAATATGGCCATTTCCTATTTTTTGGAATTTTTTAGAATTTTTCGAATTTTTTTTTGAATTTTTTATGATTTTCTATTTTTTATTGATTTTTGAATTTTTTATTATTTATTTGAATATTTAAAATTATTTTCCGGGTCGGGTTGGACCCGGCCCGCGCCTCACGGGCGCCCGGCCCGACCCTTCGGTCGAAACCGGCCTAAACGAAACGACGCCGTTTTGATTTTTTGAAGATTTTTCTATATATTTTTTTATTTTTTTATTATCTGAAGATCGTACGGATCTGGCGGTGACACGTAGCATCACCTCGTGCATCTGATCCATCACTAGATCGGACGATCCACAGAGAAACACGCGGCTTAATACCGACCGTTGGATCGAAAATCAATTTATTTTCTTTTTTTAGAAAACCTACTAAACGGACGCCTCAGATTGTGCCACGTGGCCAATCCTGATGCGTCCGATCTCAGACAAGATCAGACGCTCCACAGAGAGCCACTTGGCCCAATCTAAGCCGTCAGATTTGATTTTTTTTTATTTCGAAAATTGTTTATTAATTCTGAAAAATCTTTTAATTTTCCAAAAATCCCAGATCGCGACACTTGGCGAAGCCACGGCCGTCCGATCTGGGTGTTTGATTTATTCGGACGTGGCCCCCCACGCTGACGTGGCTGCTGACGTGGCAAGCCACGTCAGCCGCTGACCCGTTGACCGAACCAGGCCCCGCCGGAGAAGACGACCGGCGCCGGCGAGAAGGAGCGAAACCGACGTAAAAACGGCGGTTTCGACTCGGGATTTTCAAACTAAATCAATCCCCAACGAACCCAGAATCGTATGGAAGCATTTCATGGCATAGAACCACGTCGGAAACGGCCGAACCACCCCTTCACCGAACCGGCGCCGGCGAACATATTGCATAAAATTTATTATCCTTCAAACTCGGTTCCAACCGTTCAAATAGCATCCAAGGGAGGTTTGAGGACTTACCTGAGGTCCCTTGATGGTCGGCGACCGCCGGAAATCCCTCGTCAAGCTCCCGTCCGAACCATGGCCGGCGAAGCTCCGGCCCTCGGTTTTTGTCGAGTTTTAATGCAAAATAAACATCAAGCCGGGGTTATAACAAGTTCTAGGGTATGTTTAGGGCATGACTCACGTCGGGTAAGGCCCGGACAGGCGCGGCCGAGAGCCTAGGGAATCAAAGCCCTCTTGGGCATTTCGTCGAACACACGGCGTGCACGAATAAAATGGAGTTCAGGTGAAGAAACCGACCTGTTTCGGGCGTCTCCGGCGACTGTGGCTGCTCTGGCGCGTTGCTTCAAGTTCCCTGGAGCTCCCTCGAGATCTCTCTCTCCCGAACTCGCTCTCAAAAAATTCCCCCTTTCCTTTCTCTCGGCCCGAGCTCCCTCATCAACACCGAGAATCTCTTTCTCTCCCCTCCGTGGCCGACCGCCCTTTTTCAGTGGTGTCCGTCCACCCAGTCCCCCACGATTGTCGTCCACCTTCTCCTAAAAAAATTGCCGTGGCTCCACCTCCCTGCTTTCCCTCCTTTTCTTTTTGTTTTTGCGCCGGCCATGGTGGGTCTGCAACTCGGACCGGGTCGGGTCGGGTCTGACCCGACCGGCCCGGTTCGACCAATTTGCCCAAATTGGGGCCCAAATTGACCTCTTTTCATGAAATTGAGGGCACAATCGGACTCCTTGACATATTTTCTATCAAATATGGGTGTTTTCGCGAATCAATTGATTGAAATTTAGTGAAAACCCCAAATTGCCCTTAGGATCCGAAATTGATTGTTGCTTAATAGATGGCCTAAATGACCAAATTAGTCAAAATTGAGGCCACCAATGGATTCATCACGATGAAAACTATCGGATAGAGGTTTTTAATTTTAATGGGTGTGCCCGTGTGAAATTTAATTTTAAAAATTGTGAAACCGGGGACTAAATTGAAAGGAAATTGTGCAATTAAGCCCTTTCGTTTAAAATTGATCAAATTGGAGGGCAAATTGACCCAATTGCAATTCAATACTTTAGAATCCAATGTCATAGCTTATAAAAAGTGGGAATTGAAAATTAAAAGACTCGAAAAGGATTTTTTGGGCTCGGTTCGGGTTTATGTTTGTTAAGGAACATAGTGACCCGAGCCGAATTTTTGAGATTTAAAGTGACACACTTGAAGAGAAAATTAAAAAAACATTATTGAATATTTTTTTGTATTTTTCTGACCACGAATGGTATTTTTCTGATTTTTTGGATATTTTTAATAATTTAAAAAATTCGAAAAATTATTAAAAATTATGAAAAATATTTTTTGTTCAAAATTGACTCTTGAGGCTATGCCAAGGCCTCCAAAGTTGATTTTGCAATTTTATGAGCTTTTTTTATATTTTTAATTTATTTTAAAAATAAAAATAACAATAATAGATGGTCAAAAATCAGGTGTCAACACTGGGGATGAATGGAAGACGGCATTTAAAACCAGCGAAGGACTTTATGAATGGTTAGTCATGCCATTCGGGCTTAGCAATGCACCCAGCACTTTTATGCGTCTAATGACGCAAGTCCTTAAGCCTTTCTTGGGCAAGTTTGTGGTGGTTTATTTCGACGATATACTTATCTATAGCCCAGATGAGCAGCAACATGTAGAACACCTTCGAGATGTTTTGCAAGCTTTGGAGGAAAACCAGCTTTATATCAACCTACCTAAATGCAGTTTCATGACGAATCAATTGCTGTTTTTGGGATATATTGTTGGTGCAGATGGGCTTCGAGTTGATGAAGCAAAGGTTGCTGCCATTCGGGATTGGCCTACGCCCAAGACTATTGGGGAGGTGCGGAGTTTTCATGGACTGGCGACATTCTATCGCAGGTTCATCCGTAATTTCAGTACTATTTTAGCGCCTATTACAGAGTGTCTAAAGAAAGGCCAATTTAGGTGGAGTGAAGAGGTTGAGGCAAGTTTTGCCTTGATAAAAGAAAAGTTATCTACTGCTCCTATTCTTATTTTGCCGAATTTTGATAAGTTGTTCGAGCTAGATTGTGATGCTTCTGGGGTAGGAATTGGCGCGGTTTTGTCGCAGGAAGGGAAACCAGTTGCTTATTTCAGTGAGAAGTTGAATGAAGTTCGACGACGATGGTCCACCTATGAGCAGGAATTCTATGCAGTAGTTCGGGCTATTAAGCACTGGCAGCCTTATCTTTATCAGCGTGAATTTATATTGAATACTGACCACCAAGCGCTCAAATACATCAAGGGCCAAAAGCATTTAAACAAGATGCATGAGCGTTGGGTTTCATTCTTGGAGCAATTTAATTTTGTGCTTCGACATAAGGCTGGTCATTTGAATAAAGTGGCTGATGCTTTAAGCCGCCGAGCTGCTTTACTTGTCACCATGACAAATGAAGTAGTGGGTTTTGAAATTTTATGCGACCTTTATGCTGAAGATGAAGATTTTCGAGATACTTGGGCGAAGTGTCAAGCTGCTGGCTCTGCAGGTGATATGATTACTCATGGTAATTTCCTATTTTATGGCAACAGGTTATGCATCCCGCGTAGTTCCCTTCGTGAGAAATTGATTCGGGAATTACATGGGGGGAGCCTTGGAGGGCATCTTGGGCGTGATAAGTCCATCGCCTTGGTGGAAGAGCGTTATTTTTTGCCACAATTAAAACGCGATGTGGGGCGTTTTGTACAGAAGTGTCCTGTCTGTCAAGTTGCAAAGGGGCATTCTCAGAACACTGGCCTCTATACACCGTTGCCAGTACCAACTGGACCTTGGGTGGACATATCCATGGATTTTGTTCTGGGACTGCCGCGAACACAACGAGGTATGGATTCCGTTTTCGTGATAGTTGATAGATTTTCGAAGATGTCACATTTTATACCATGTAAGAAAACTTCCGATGCTTCTCATGTTGCTGGTCTATTCTTTCGCGAAGTTGTTCGTTTACATGGTGTTCCAAAGACGATCACCTCTGATAGGGATACTAAGTTCCTCAGTCACTTTTGGAGGACTCTGTGGAAATTATTTAGCACTAATTTGCTGTACAGCAGTTCTTTCCATCCTCAAACTGATGGGCAGACCGAGGTAGTTAATCGGACAATGGCAGACATCATTCGTTGCCTTTGTAGCGACACGCCAAAACAGTGGGATCGTTATTTAGCTCCAGCGGAATTTGCTTTCAACAATACAGTTAATCGTTCCACTGGAAAATCACCATTTGAAGTTGTTTATGGCCGTGTACCTCAGCATACACTTGATCTGGTTCCTCTGCCTAAGATTCCTGGTTATAGTGTGGCGGCAGAAAATTTGGCGACAAAAATTGTAGAAGTTCAAGCTGATGTTACACGCCAACTTGCTGAATCTAATGCAAAGTATAAGGAGCATGCTGATAAGCGACGTCGTTCCAAGACTTTTGAAGTTGGCGATGAGGTCATGGTTTTCCTACGCAAGGAGCGATTCCCCGTTGGTACTTACAACAAGCTGAAGAACAGGAAAATCGGTCCTTGCCGCATCACTAAGAAGATCAACGACAATGCCTACATTGTTGATCTATCTGGCGATCTTAATATCTCCCCAACATTCAACGTGGCGGACCTATCCGAGTATCATTCTCCAGACATTCCGCTTTATCCTAATGATAACTCGAGGGCGAGTTCTTCTGAAGATGGGGGGAATGATGTAGAACAGTTGGCATGCGATTATCTTGATAAATTGGATCGCCAGAAGCCCACGCGGCTTCACCGGTAATTTCGGATCTTGGGACAAACGATCTCGGATCGCGCTCAAAATTGGTCGATTGAAGCAAAACGGCCGTCTAATTCAAAGTCACTGCTTTGCCGTGACATGCGATGGATTTTGGTATTCCGGAGTCGTTTAAGACCACTTTTTAGGCAGTTTTCTATTTCACAATTTTAGATTTTTTGCATAATTTTCAAGATTTCACTTTGATTCCTTTTAGATAAGATTTGATTTGAGTCGATTAATGTTATCTTTAATTATCTGCATTCCTTTAGGAGTCCTATCTATATATATGGACGTCCTCTCTTTGTATTAGACAGATTATCATCCAATCAATTTGAGTTTTCTTTTGGAATTCCTTTCCAAGTTACTGTTTCCCTGCGTCAGGTTCCTTCAGCATCAACAATCCTTGAGGATTTGATGACCAAGATGCAGCAGACCCTGACCCAGAATCAAACCCAAGTTCAAACATCACACCATGAATCTTCCACAATGCAGATCGCTATCAAGTTGGACTACACCAACTATGGCCTTTGGTCCCATGTCAGACAAATTGAGATACATCAATGGAGATCTTCCTCAACCTCAACTGACAGACCCAAACTTTAGAAAGTGGAAAACTGAGGATTCAACAGTAAAATGATGATTGATTAATTCCATGGATCCATCCTTCATAGATAACTTCATTC
The DNA here is from genome assembly GCA_021437785.1 of Rhodomyrtus psidioides. Classification (NCBI taxonomy): domain Eukaryota; kingdom Viridiplantae; phylum Streptophyta; class Magnoliopsida; order Myrtales; family Myrtaceae; genus Rhodomyrtus; species Rhodomyrtus psidioides. The sequence goes on along the minus strand of JAILYB010000015.1, from coordinate 142,317 downwards.
GTTTCACAATGACAAAGACAGTGTGGGATTCGGTTGCTATTGTTTATTTTGATGGAATTAATACTTCTCAAGTTTATGAATTGAAAAGACGTGTGACGAGAATGAGACAGACTACTACAATGGTCTTCAAGGCTTATAGAGGGAGATTGATTTTCGTCGTCCGAATCCGATGATTTGTCCCGTTGATATATAGAGAAACAATTCTCCTATACAAGAAGATAGAGTGTATATTTTCCTGAACGGATTAAATGATCGCCTGGATAATGTCCGAGATGACTCCATATGCAACCTTTCCCTACAATTGAGCAAGCATACACCCGTCTTCAACGGGAAGATGTGCAGCAGGCGGTGATGTTGGCGAGCACAGACACCACACACGCCATTGCCATGGTGTCAAAGAGGGAATAAGATGGAGGCCAAGACTGCCAATGCTACAAATTTGCAAAATAGGCATATCCACGGGTGGTAGAAGAAACAACGCAACCCCAAAGTAGAAATCCCAACCAGTTGGTGGATGCACAACCGTGGGAATATGAAACATGCACATAATGTTGGATATTTCAGCAGTTTTGAAATATCTTTAAAATAATTTTGATAGAAATTTAAAGATAATTCCGCCTCTCGGAGTACGAAACTCGGTGCGTAAGACTTCTAGCGGCTATCCTCCTAAGATACAACAGACATTCTTCTATACTCCACACTGAATATTAGAAGGAACATGAACAACGTTATGTGTATAACCCAGCAAAAAAGAGGAACTAAAGAATTGAAAAATCTTTCTAGTAATTTCTCAAGATCCACTTCCATAGTTGTGATTTACGTATTTATATCCAAACAAAAATGAACCATCATTATTTCCAAACAATCGATTTTCTAACGATCGTATAACGGTTCTCCAACGGCCATATAATAACTTTATAACGTGCGATTTATATCTTCATAAATCATTCATTATTCTACAACGGTTTAATAACGGTTCTATTTTAGTTGAATATATATTGATTCTCAAGAAATAATCTTCAGAGAACTTTAGTATTCCACAAGAGAATGTTTCCCTTCATTCATCTTCTTCATTGCTGGTTATGCACATAACGTTGTTCTTATTCTTTCTAATACTCAGTGCGGGGTATAGAAGACGGTCTGTTGTATCTTGGGAGGATAGCTGCTAGAAGCTTTACGCACCGAGTTTCATACTCTAAGGGGCGGAATTATCCTTAAGGACAGTGCTTGCACGCCTCAGACATTTATTCCTACTTTCTCGTCTTTTCCAACATGTTTCCTACAATTGTTATTTTTATATGTTATCTAATATTTTTCCAACACATGTGACATGCTTTAAGTTACGTGGGTATCCAAATTGATGGAAATAACTCAAGGCACAAAAACAGGCTGAAAGTGAGGTGAGTGGCGGAAAAGGAAAAGCTTCACTAGTAACTGTGAAACCTCTTCGACAAAAAAAAAAAAAAAAAACCCTATGGAACCTCATTTGTCTCAGAAGTAGAACCAACCAGTAATTCAACTGTAGTAGGTAATTATGGATGCGCTTTATTTACTTCTAATCAAGATGACTACAATGGATGGATTATTGATTCAGGAGCTACAGATCACATGACCTTCAATCCAGACGACTTCGTTAGGGTTACACAACCAGGGCGCCATATCATCACCGATGCTAATGGAACCACTTATCCTGTGATAGGAGCCGGGATTGTTGCTCTTTCACCCTCACTCTCTCTATCTAATACCCTACTAGTTCCATCATTGTCGAATAAACTAATATCTATCGGTCAAGCCATTGAAGAGCTTAATTGCATTGCTATAATGTATCCAAATTTTTGCATGTCTCATGGATATGTTTCATGTTCCCACGATCAAGTTCAAGTCAATGTTTAGTGTTCGAAAACAAATAAATAAATATGTTTAGTTGAAGTGCCCCTCTCTCTCTCTCTCTCTCTCTCTCTCTCTCTCTCTCTCTCTCTCTCTCCTGCCTCCCTTTTTTCTTATGGCCTTTTTGGTCGATTTTCTTTTGTGGCCTTCGGTTGTTGCAACTGCTAAGTAGCACAAAACGATGCGCCTAATGGGTCTCAAAACGTCAAGATCAAATTCGCCCCCACAACAAAAAAAAAAATGAAAGAAAGAAAGAAAGAAAGAAAGAAAACTCAAGATGAAGAGCAAGTGTCTGCTCCCAAGTAGAGATGGGCAACGTCGGGATCGGAAATCTCGTGCCCCGTCCCGTGGGATGAAGCTCTGCCCTATCTCGCCTCGTAGAGTCGCAGGAAGGGGCAAAGTCCTGCCTCGGCTTGTCTCTCACGATTGTATGAATGACTCACGTCTCATAAAGTATATTTTAAAAATACATTAGAAAGCAACTTTGATGTATATGCCGATCGATTAAAAAAAATCCTTTGTAAATAATTCGGTTTTTTAATTAATATATTTTTAATTACTTTCTTTAATTTTTTTTCTCTCTTTTTTCCCCTTCTTTAATTTCTTCTCTGTTGTCGCCGTGACCGAGATGGCGAGCCTCGCTCCCTCGAGTCCGAGCCAGATCTACCGAGGCCGAGGCTCGCGTCGCCGAGCCTCAAGATCGTCGGCCCGAGTGTCATGGCTGATCGTCGAGCGACACGCCGTCGTCGAGGTCCGCAATTGGCGTAGGAAGGAGGAAGCAGGAGGAAGAATGAGAAAAGAAAAAAATAAAATAAAGAAGAAAACAAAAAGATTAAGAAATAAAAAATTGTACTTGCATTTCGAAAATACAAATGCATTTCCTCAAAGTTGAAAAAAAAAAAACTCGTAGCCCCTTTCCAAAGTGAAGGGATCGTCTGCCCTTTCCTTAGAAAGGCAGGCTCTGTCCTTGAAATTCAGGCCGTCCGTATTATGAATGAACGACCCACATTATTACTAAAAAAATAAAAAAACAAAAAATTCAAAAAATTACCCCATAAAAATAGGAGATCTGAACCATCCGTCTAAAAATGAATGGCCCAAATCCCAAGAGCAGATGATCCGGATCCCCAAAGTGAACGACTAACAGGCCTTATAAGACGGGGATGAATGAGATAGGCCTAATTCCAAAAAAAACCTCAAACTTTGACGTTTGTCCCAAAAATATCCATAACTTTTTTTTGTCTCCTAAAAAACCTTCAACTTTTGATTTTGTCCCAAAAAAACCTCAAACTTTGGTCTTTGTCTCAAAAATATCCACAACTTTTTTTGTCTCATAAAAAACCTCCAACTTTTGATTTTGTCTCAAATTTACCACAGTTATTAAAAAAAAGGAGTGTTTCGCGCCCAGTTGAACAGAACCCATGATTGTTCGACAAAGATCAAAATGTACTTCCAATTATTTCAAGGAAAAATGTTTGACACATTGCAGCCGCATTAATTCATTTTGAGATATAATTGAGTTACCCGAGATTCACATAAAAATTTAAGTGGGAACAAGATATTAACAAATCTTTTTCTTATACTTCAAATCTTTACCGAAACGATAATCACAAGAAAGCATTGGGGGCAGCAGCTTTTCGTCACAGAGGCAGGGTCGACAGCAGCTTGTTGTCACAGATGCAAGGTCGGCACGATGGTCCTCGGTGGAAGGCTCGATTGGCATCGAGGACTATCAACGGGTAAGGAGCCGATGACGAGGGTTGCTATTGTCTCGGGATAAGGCTACACCATCGAGCGACGGTTGAGAATCACTTGGAGTTTCGACAGAAGCTAAACGGCCAATGTCGGGTCGTCGGGAATTCTACGAGATGGGTTTTGAGGGTTTTTTTGTGATCGGACTGGTAGATTTGGGACAAATTCAAAAGTTGAAGGTTTTTTAGGAGACAAAAAAAAAAGTTGTGGATATTTTTGGGACAAATGCCAAAGTTTGAGGTATTTTTAGGATTGGATTGGTAGATTTGGGACAAAATCAAAAGTTGAAGGTTTTTTATGAGACAAAAAAAAGTTGTGGATATTTTTGGGACAAAGACTAAAGTTTGAGGTTTTTTTTTGGATTGGGCCAATGAGATATGGCAAATGCGTCCCCATTGCCATTTGCGAGTACACATGGATGCGATTAGCGTGGGAACCCACAAGCAGAAGTCACGCCCTTCGCGTTCCCATCGAGCCTCTTCAGTTGACTTTCCCACCGGGAATCACGTTGGGGAGCGCCTTCGTAAAAACTGGATGATGCAAAATTGCAAATGAACCGCAGAAAAAAAAAAGTTGTTGACTGCCATGGACTAGAGTGATGGGCCATGGATCGCCTACCCTTTCCTCAGAAGGGTATGTCCTGCCCTTGAAATCCGGACCAGCCGTATTATAAATGGATGGCCCAGATTATTACAAAAAAATAAAATAAAATCCAAAAAATTATCCCATAAAAATAGGAGATCTAGACCGTCCATCTGAAAACGAACGGTTCGAATATCAAGAGCAGGCGCCTACCCTTCTAAGGGAAGGGCAGACGATTCGAATTCTGGGCCATGGCCATGGGGAATGTTGATGGAAGACTGCTAACAATGAAAGTGAAATTCATAAAAGGGAACGCACTTCACGTTCGCGTGCATCTTCCTCACGCGACTGCTTTTGCCGGGCTCTCGAGGCGGATCCGGATCCCCTACCATGGATGGTGGGGATCCATCATGTCCCTTGCCTTTAAGGCAGGGGATCCCTATCCTCGGGAGGCACCCCACACCCACACACACACACACACAAATATATATACACACACACTTGTAGCTCAATTACAGCGGGTATGCCGTGACATTGTAAAATCATTTAACTAGCATTGACATATTTTTATATAGTATAATTTTAGCGATTTAGACCCGACTTGACTCATATTATTAAAACACATTCATATCCATACCAAAACATTTAACTTTTCTTTAAGCTCTTCCTAACAAAACGTTACTTGGATAGATTTTTGTTTTCATGAAATGATATAAAATTTGCCAGCAAATTAAAAAAAAAACGTTAAAAAGAACAAAAGATTGAAATGCACGTAAAAGAACTAGAAAAGCACCCACGCTTTCTGACAAAACATACGAAAATATTACCAAAAAAAGTCCTAAACATATTGCACTCATGCCAATTCAGTCATAAATCTTAGATAGTGAAAAATTAGTCTTTCCGGCTAATTTTTCCTGGAAACCGTTGGTGTGGACGCATGTTGTTCCACGTGGCACAGTCAGAATAGATACTTCTTATAATTATCTAAATTTTATGAATTTTCTAAGTCCAAAGACGGGTTTTTTTTTCCAAATTAATTAAAAATAAAATAAAATATTTACCAAATTAGATAAACAAAAAAAAATTATCGATTTGAGTCTCGCGTCGCAGTTAAATTGGCGCGAGAGACCCACGCGACAATGAAAGTGCTTGCCCCACTCCCGGTGCCTTGTGCGGCAGTTGCTGCACAAGGCATGACATCCCCTTTTTTTTATTTTTGTAATTTTTTTTTTATATTTTTCAATTTTTTATATTTATAAAATTGCATGTTTAATAAGAGAAATCAAAGCAAATGTAAAATAATTATTTTATATTTTTTGGGCCTCTCGTTGGTCCCCATCTTTTAAAAGAAATTTGTATGACGAAAGTGAAGTTTCATGAATTAAAATCAATTATTCATGCGGACGGCTCATGGGGATGCGTAGTCCATATCGCGAGCCGCAACCAACAAGTCGACGACGTGATGAAAAAGTATAGTAAAAGTCGAGAGTCGAACATGACTCCAAAGTTTTGAACAACTAACGAAAAATGTTGTGATGAATCAATCATCTGGTATGGACTATTCACTTTCCCAATGGCCAGCCCTTTTCGAAGTTCATGAACAACACCCTTCATTGAGTATGAACAACTCGAATTAATTAAGGATAAGAAGGTAGAGTATTCTAAAGAAAAAACTAAATTTAGAATGTATAGCGTGATCCAAGTAGGTCTCTAGTTTTTTATTTCTCATATGCACAGAATGCTAATTATCCAATGATTAAACGTATGGCTTAACAATTTTTTAGCAATCTTCCATATCGGACGATTGATTCATCACAAATTATTCATTCAAAACTTTGGAGTCACAAATTATTCATTCTAATTCACAAAGCTTCATTTTCGCCGTACGAATTTTTTTTTTTTTAAAAAGGGACCAACGAGAGACCCAAAAAATTTATAAAAAAAATTGTGTTATATTTGCTTTGATTTCTAGTATTAAACGTGCAATTTTATAAATATAAAATAATTGAAAAACGTAAAAAAAAATTACAAAATTTAAAAAACAAATTAAAAAAAAAGATGTGATGCCTTGTGCGCGCGGCAATTTGACTGTCGCGCAAGACCTAAATTGGTAATTTGTTTTAATTAATTTGGAAAAAAAAAACCCTCCAAAGACAAACCACAGGTGAGGATGGTGACCTTTGCCGGCCACTGGGTGAGAGTTGAGAGCCCAGTCTGAACAAGGACCGCAACCATTATATATGGATTAAAATTAGAGTTTTAAACACATTTGGCCACCTCTAGATTCTCGGGTCGGGTACATGTTGCTAATCTCGCACTGTATGTAAATGAGTTAAAACAAGTTAAATGGTTTAAAAAAAAATCGTCGAAAAATTATTCAATTTGGTCAGGCCATTTTCGACCCAACTCACCCTTTTGACGGACCTATATAGGCCCAAGAACCAGGCCCAGAAGCTCCAACGACGGGAAAGCCTCTAGCCAAATGAAAAGGCAGTTATCTGTATTACCTGCCTGTTCTCGTTTGTGAAGCTCAGCTATTGGGACTTCGTTCTTTATGCTTGTTTTGTAGTGGACAGTGGGCCTATTGGGTCATGTTACTGGGTCGTGCCGGCCCAACCTGAGCCCTCGCCTTTGAGCAGGTCAATTGACCGGCCCAGTTTAAGAACTACTTCGCTCGATCCGTCCTTGATGGAGACAAGTTTTTAACACCTTTTTTTTTTTTTTTTGGTCCGACAAGTTTTTAACACTTCATTTGGTAAACTTTCGATGTAAATACTTATTAAAAAATCCCTAGCCGTTAGCCTCCTTTCTCTCTTCCTCTCAACTGAGTTGAGTCAACTCTGCACAACTCTCTTTGGAGGGGAGGATTTAAGTTAGATCTCTCCCTCCCCTCTCGTCTTTGATAACTGATTTATCTATTTCTCTTGTTTGCTTTCCTCCCCTCCCCGTTTGTGGAGCCTTTTTTCCTTCCGATCTAAGTCTAGATCGGAAAGTTTCTCTCTCCCATTTCGAATTTTTTTTTTTTAATGTATGTTTTCGGAGTTTTGCTTCTCTCGAATTCTGTTAGCACAAAAGTTCAGTTTCAAAGGAGATCAGAGTAGCCTTGTGAATATTTCACTCTCATTATCGATCCGTGCTTGTTCAGTCTTTTTATTCTGTATTGTTTCAACTCTCACTATCAGATCTTTGCTCGTTCAATCTCTTTATTTTGCATGATAATGGTGTTGGGGACTCTGAATCTAAGGGCGCATTGTCGAAAGAAAAAACCGTTGCAACTGATGAAGATCTCGGCAAGATGGATTTGACGATCGGCCGCTGATTTTGATTTGTAGATTTGCTTTTTGAGTGTGTGACACCCATCTTTGTTGTGATGACGCATCTTGTTATCTACTTGTTTTGTTTCGGAGTTGTAACAGTTGGAATGCGATGAGATAAGTACACCTTGAATGCCATAATTTATTTACAACGTTCACTTGAGTAGCATAATTTTTTTTTTGTTCACTTAAGTGCTACGTTAGACTAAAATCGAACACTTGAGTGTTACTTCCGACAAATCTTCATATATGGACTTTTTATTTATTTATTTTCAGTGACACGTGGATTTTTTTTTAAATGTTCTCTAAATTTTTATTTTCTTAGTTATTTGAAAATTTTCTTTTTCTTTTATTTTTTTCTTGCCTTTTCCCTCTTGGCTGGCAAGGGTCCCCGCCAACCTTCATTGGGCACGATCGGCTCGCCCAAGGGGGAGGGTCGCCTCACCCTTGGCCAGCAGGGCCGGAACTACCCTGGATGAGGACCATCGCGGCCCTGCTGGCCATGGGTGAGGCAGCTCTCGCCTAGACCAATCGAGGGCCGTTGCGGCCCTCGTCCCTAAGCAAGTCGGTTGTGGCCAACGAGGGTTGCCAGTGACTCTCGCCAGCCAAGGGAGGAAATAAGCAAGAAGTAAACAAAATAAATAAAAAAATCCACGTGTACATTAAAAAAATTCAAAAAAAGTCGTTCTTGCAGTGTCACGTCAGATTTTTTGACGTCCATGTAGGATTTCCAGCGAGACTAATTGCCGATGACAATTAAGCGATCGATTTTTTAAATTTGTGGTGAACCGAAAAAAAAAAAAGTTATGGATCTCAAGTAAACATTGTACACAAGTTATGGCACTTCGTGTGTACTTATTTTGGCTGCGATGTTTCACTCTGTTTTTTGCTCGTGTGAGTGAAATGTCACTTTGACTGAGAAAAAAAAATCGAGCTTTTTACACCACTATTTGCTTACGCTATGATCGTCTCTCTGAATGATTTAAAAAAAAACAGTAAAGAACTTGACACTCTCATGAATGAACCGAACGTTTGGCTAAGGAAAATGTTACCTATTTGGACTGAATCCAATGGTCGGCAGAAAAGTTGGGCCATATGCGTTTTGGTTTTTAACTGTCATGCCCATTCAAATTTTCATTTTGGCTCCTTTGAATAATCAAAACACTAAAGATGGATAAATCATGCCCAATCCACTTAAATAAAACCTGGGACATTCACATTACCGTTCATCCACCGACAGACAACCCAATCACTTCTTGATGCTAGAGAAAGAACCATAGATCCCTAATTCCTAGATTGGCGAATCAAACAGATGTCTCTTGCACGAGTTTTGGCCAATAGCGAAGCAGAGCCATGCTCTTCCTAGAAGATTAAGAAAGTCCACAGCATAATGTCACTAAACCCTTTTGAAAAACTTAAGGATAATGCCTGTTGCAATGTCAGATTCGTCTTCGATTATATAGCTTGTCCTCTTTCAGTGAAAGCATGAACAACTTGGACATCATGTAATTTGGCCCCCCAAAATTGCGGAGGCAGGACAGGATTCGTCAATCGTCATGTCATGTGCTGGGAGAGTTGTCTTTCCATTTCGCACGTTATTTTATTGTTGGATCATCAATCTGCAGACGAGCGGCGAACTTTACTAAGTTTCATCTCTTCAAATCAGTGCCGCATTATTTGCGGCAACGAGTGACATCCCGTTACGGACGGACTTGATTCGAGCGAATAATTCGATAAGCGATTCTAAATCCCAACACGCCTACACCCAATGCCAGATATCTGTGGAGAAGCACGAAGGGCAATTGATCAGATTAGTGGGCGTTCGTGCCTGCCCATGAATTCAGCAGCAGGTCGAAAGGTCGACCTAAGCAAGTTTACAAAGTTCATCGAAATCGAGTGCTTGGCCTACATATGGCTCGTCGATGTTGAAGATTATGGTCTTATCGCAATGAATGATCGAGAATGATCTTACATCTCCACATATAAAATTCTCAATGAAACCCATGGATCCTGAAGTTTTGGGGGATTTTCTCACCTTGGAACATGAACATGGCTAACATCTTTTTATAATGCATCTCATTGTGAATGAGATAAAGCCTAAATGGCCCCTCTCTTCACAAATACCAATATGCTTGAAATCAGAATATTCGCAATCCCATCTGACTTATATGAGATAAACCAGATAATTAGATGGGGCTGTCTTCATCTCAAATCCACTAAATTTACACACTAATCACGCAAGTTAAAACTTAACTTAATTTTTTTTTTTTAAATCTTGGAATCTGTGATGCGAGCCCACAAACGCAAAGCCCATGTGAGCATGATTGGACATGAGTTCATGGAACCACGACACGATCCTGAGGTGGGCAGATTCCCCCTCTCACATGCCATTTGCCCATTGGAAAACCTAATAATGTGCAGATCCAGCAGGTGAGATGAAGCTTAGGACAAGTTTTCGGTTTAATCATAAAGCCTCATAAATTTTTATTTTTATTTTTGGAATATTGTAAATAAATACTTGTGGCATATTCCTTTCAAGTGGCAAAAATATTAATTTTTTTTTTTGTTTGGACAAAACAAAGGGTTTATGAGCAAAAGCAGAAACGGCTGATACATGGGAACATGAACAATTGGCGATTGTATCATCAGCACGAGAGATGATGAGAGGGAAGGGACCAAAATCAATGAAGCCCTATCCATAACTTCCCAACAACAAAAAAGGATAATAATAATAATAATAATAAAGTAAATGAAAGACATTATGGTCAATTAATTGCATGATTTTACTCAAAGTTCATTACTCTCTCTTCTGATTGAGCAATTACGAGAAAATGAATAAGTTGAAAAATACCTTCCTAAAAAATTGGCCGCTCGCATCACTTCAAATAATTAGGAAACACATATTTTTTTCGCGAATAATATTTAAAATTATTTTTTCGCCATTTATTTTTGCGAAACAAACGGAGCTTAACTACCAACTGATTAACGTCCTCGGAATCCTCGCGCACGCAGAGAATGAACCGGGCATTCGCCATATTAATCGCACTTAACGTCGATCAATCGAATCTCGATTCATCTATCGATCATATCCGGGCGATGGACAAACCCCCCCCCCCCCCCCCCCCCCCACTTTCGCGGGTTCCATGCTCGTGAGCTGCAACCGCTCCGCCATGATCAGATCCATCGACGCGGATCGGGATCTTAGCCGAACCGATGCTTCACGGGGTTAGTTAAATTACGCGTCGATTAGGAGATGATGACGACGACTTTAGGCAGTTTATGTTAGGTCGACGTTAGCAAATCACGCTTGCAAAGCAAAGTCCCCCAGGCCCCCCGCCGGTCAATCGTCAGTGCACTGATTTTTGTGTGGCCTAATCATGATCAAATTGACAAAATCCAACGAGGAGCCACGACCTAATTTCGTGCGTTCTGAGGTGGTTGGGGTTGAAAAATTTCCTGGCTTTGACGTAAGATTGGTCGATTCGTCGCACTGTCAGAGGTTTTAGGAAGTGAGTGTCCGTCGGCTTCGCTCCCACTTATGATGGCATTGGAAAACCAAAATGGGATCTCTCCTCGTCAAAAGGCTAATTCATTTTATCGTCTTCCTTTTTGGTTGGCTTTTGATAAATTCGTGCCTACTAATTGAACACGCTGAGAGTGATTATGTGTGCGCGCCGCGCTAAGCAAATCACAAATGTTGGGAGAAAATTTTTCTTTAACCATCGGGGACGAAAAATCACTGTGATTTGGATTGTTGTTGAGGAGGTCGGCCGGCGTCGTGTTCGATGTGTTTCAATGAATGAGAGCGAAACAATCGGGTGCTTTTGTTGACGAGAGCATTATGATTTTGTCGTCACGTTGGGTACTTTTGTATTCCGATCTAGATATAAGTATGGGATTCAATAGACATTTTCTATGTATTTTGTGAATTGAAAAATAACTTTAATCGTTAGAAAAGCCAAGATATTCTCTCGTAAGAAGTGCGAACTCTTGAATTTAATTATTTCTTTATGGAGTTAATACCACGAAAAATCCTAAACTGGTATACTTGTGATAAATTTACCCCGAGTTATTTTTTGACCATCAAAAATCCTAAATTGGTACATCTGTGACAAAAAATTTACCTTAAACTAAATTTTTTGACCACGAAAAACTCCAAACTTTACACTCGTAATAATTTTAACTTCCGTGAAATTGAGTTAAATACTAAGAAAAATCTTAAATTGATATACCTGTGATACACCCATTAACTTTCGTCTCGTTAACTGTCATGTGCCATTCAACTCAACAATTTGACGGTGAGAATTGACGAAAATTAACGAAGGGTAAACGTATCATATGTTTATCATTTTGGGATAAATTTGTCACAAGCATATCGGTTTGGATTTTTTTTGTGGTCAAAATACCAATGGAGCGTTGGCTGAGTTGGTGAGATTTTTGGGTCTTAGACAGTTAAACTGATGAGGTCTCAAGTTCGAATCTTTCCGGCCACGTCTTGGGGGCTTAACCGATGGCATTGGTCTTGTATCCTACCACCTCGAGAATTTAGTCCATTGTACGTGAAAAATCTCGATTATAAAGAAAAATAGTTTGTGAAAAATTTATCACAGATGTACCAATTTGAAATTTTCGGTGGTGTTAGCCCCTTTTTAATATGAATTTGAAAACATATTGTTTCGAACATATCTCTTGGAAAAAAAAAAACAACTTATTTCTAGAATCTCCTTATTTCCATGGACCAATTAAGATTTTTAGGAAATTCGAGGCAGCGCCGTCACGCCACCAGCACAGGTCAATGCGCAAATCAAGCGGAGAAAAGATTAATCGGGCAGGCCCAACCATAGTGTCCACCCTTGATTGGCGGTGAATTAGGCGGTATGAATTTAATTTCTCCGGTCGCCCCCGAATATAAAATTTTCCCACGTCTTCCCCTACGTGCTCTGATTTGACCAATCTCGCATTCTCCTCATTATTAAATTCCAGAATTTTTTTTTAAAAAAAAAACCTCAAATCCTCTCATTTTTTCAAATAAAAGCATTAAGTGAACTTTGTTTCAAATAAGGGTCTGAAGTGATCACAGAGTTTCAAAAAAAGGCTTGGCCTAAAAATGAAAAAAGCCTCAAATTCTATCATATATTTTTTCTCTATTTTTTTTCCTTTTTCTGATTTTTAAAAATGAAAAAAAAAAAAGCCACAAGCGAAAGGGTTGCCCCTCCCACCTATAGCAGCCGACCCACCGCCGATGGTGGGTCGGCAAAATCGGGAGAGGGTCGGGCCCCTGCCCACGACCTTGCGAGGGTCGCCGGCCCTCGCCCTGATGAGGGGAGGAGTTTCTGATCCCCCGCCCAGATCCCGGAGGGGGCCAATCGGCCCTCGCCTCTGGTCGACGAGGTTGCCGGCCCTCGCCGAGGCCCCGGTGACCCTGTCTTCCTTCGTCGCGGCTGCCTCCACCCCTCAGGGCAGCGGCCCCTCCCTCCTCTGTTAGTTTATTTTTTTTCTTTTTTTGCTAAATTTTAAAGAAACAGAAAAATAAAAATATAAAATATATAAAAGAATCAAATATGAAAAGACTGAAATGCCCTTGAAATCATGCCCTTTTTAGAAATTCCATAACCAATTTAGGCCTTTATTTGAAACAACGTTCACTTCAGGCCCTTGGCACTTCAGGTCTTTATTTGAAACAATATTTACTTATGGCCTTTATTTGAAAAAAATGAGAGGATTTGGGGCCCTTTTTTTGAAATTTTCCCTTAAATTCCCAGCCACCTATTTAATCACTTTTTCCCGATTTTTTTTATTTGTTATAAAATACGGATTACGTGGCGTTTTCCGGAGAAGCTCGTCGGATGCGCAAACCCCAAAATTACTCCCCCGAGTACGGAGCGGACGGCCCGAACTCACCAAACTATTTCATCAGCTGACGAACTGAAGCGAATTGCGATAATTGAGCAATATTGCAGCATATTTTAAGTAAGGATTCGTCAGAGAAATACTCTGAAAAATATAGGACAAAGGACAGGATAGTCTTTTCACGTGCGTCTCTTGATAAATCCATATTATAATCTACCCCCGATCCAGAAGAGGGGAAAAAAAGGAAAATGAAAAAAAGAGAGACTCGCATCGATGGATAAACAAGCGGAAATTCCTTAGAATCCACGAGCAAATTTTGGACTCGACCAAATTGAGGGTCACGTTGTATAGCAATTGACCGGGAAAAGAACATGAGCTAGCTCTGTTGATGCGTCCTCCTATTCAAGCCTTTAGATTCCTATGAGTCAATATAGGATTTTTCACCGCCCGGCCTCTGTCGGTCGGCAAATTCCCCCTGACGCACGACTTTTGGTGAAAGAAAATTCACCAGAAAAAAAAGGACAATTAAATCATGGGCGTAATTGCCGTTCTTCTGATGCAGAACAATTGGCATGTGATTTTCTTGACAAATTGGATCGCCAGAAGTCCGCGCGACTTTGCCGGTAATTTCGAATCTCGGGTCAAACGATCTCGGACCGCGCTCAAAATTGATCGGTTGAAGCGAAACGACCGTCTGATTCAAACTCACCGCTCTGCCGTGAGATAAGATGGATTTTAGAGTTTCAGAATCGTTTAGATTACTTTTCAGGCAGTTTTCTGTTTTAGGCAATTTCAAATATTTCGATTATTTATTATCTTTGATTCGAATTCCCTTAGATTAGCTTAGATATGTTTTTGATAATGTTATCTTTAGCGATTCTATTTCTTTTAGGAGTCATATTTATATATAAAGGACGTATGCTCTTTGTAATATTCAGATTTTCATTAATCGAATTCAGAGTATTCTGAGGAATTGATTTCCTATTTACCGCTACCCTGCGTCATCTTCTCTCATACGTACTCTCTGCCGAATCGCTCCTTTAACTCGTGGAGGCGGATCGGAACTTGGACTAGACAAGAGGTTGTAATGCATGTTTCTCGCGCCCGGTTGGTAAGGGCAAAACTGCTATAGGACTCCGAACTTAATAACCGCGCCATAAGTCAAAGGTCCGAATTTAAGCGGTTTGTCTCGAGTCTCTAAATATTTCTAGAAAAATAAAAAGAAGAAAAGAAAAAAAAATGAGGACGAGGTTGACAATTGCATGGACAAGAAGACGTAGATCGAGGGGCATGTAGAAAAACAAGGGCAATTGCACGGTCTTGACTAGCCAAATGGCTTGCATTACAAGTAATGCGCTTTGTGCAATTAATTGCATGATTCTAATCTTTCTTTTTTAAACAAGGGAAAAAAAGTCTCATATAAAAGGGCCATGAAAACGGGAGGCAAGGGACAAAATGCCAAATCAAGGAAAAGTAGTGATTTAATGAAGTGAGTTACTTAGGCTTCCAATTTAAGCACTTGCTTGGGTTGAAACTCGAGAGAAAATTTATCAAAAAAGTCCTAAACCTGTTTTAACTATGTCAATTCAGTCCTAAATTTTTTTTTTAACGATTTCAATCCTAAACCATTTGTCATTATCCCAATTCAGTTCATCCAATAAATTTTGGCCGGCCGACGAACTAATATTTTCATTTTTTTTTGAATTTTTTATTTCCTTTTTCTTTTATACTTCCCCTCTCATCTTCTTCCTCTAGCCGGTCGCACGAGCTCGACAACCGGCCAAAGGATCGCCGCCTCGGCCTCATCGTGGCTGGGACAACGCCAAGCCTCGCAGTGGTCGGGCTTGGCTCAGCTCGCCATCCCAGATATGGGCCGAGCGAGGATGACCAAGCCTTGTCCCGCCACGGCAAGGCTGACCGTCTTTCTGAAGAAGAGGGAAGGGAAAGAAAAGGAAAAAGAAAAAGAAATTAAAAAATATGATAAAAATTGAAAAAATATTGAAAAAAATAAAATAATATGTAAATATTAGGTTGCTGACCGGTCAAAGTTTATCGAATAAATTGAATTGGCACAATTGTAAAAAAGTTTAGGGTTGAGTTGGCAAAAAAAATGTAGTACCAAATTGGCACAATTGCAATAGGTTTATGACTTTTTTGATAATTTTCTCCTATAAAAGCACTGCAATTTTATCTTGTTAAATGGCCACTTCACCGCGTACGCAAAGTTAAACGAAACCGATCGATCTACTTGATTAGTTCCGCCACCATCTATAGCATGATTACTAAGGATCAATGTTTAGGCCCATAATTTTTATACAAAACATACACATGTCTGATATTAAATGCACAAAACGGTGGAACGCCATCCGTGCATGTAGGGATCCATGCGAAATCCATTAATAAGACGATGATCGGGTTCCTCGTGATCACCTAATCTTAGGAAAATTGTCAAAAAAGTCCTAAAGCTATTGCACTTTTGCCAGTTCGGTTCTACTGATTAGATGGACTCAATTGGCAAAACGTGAAAAGATTTAGAACTAAATTAGTCCTATTAAAATGTTCATGACTGAATTGACAAACATGCAATATGTTAAGATTTTTTTTTTGATAATTTCCTCCCTAATCTTAGATTGCCCTTAAGTTTTCAAGATGCTTTATGATGCTTTACGGTACTTTAAGTTCGACCGAAGTTCTCTCTTGTTCTTACTTCCAAAAGATTCTAATTGTTCGTTTGTTTGTAAGAACACGCTTATTTTAAACTTCCTCGGCGGATTTGGATCATCTACCTGAGGTCAGGGCAGACCTCCAATCCTACCCGTCCCCTAAAAGGGCAGACGATCCGTGCCCTTCCTCGGCAACATTCTTGCTCATTGCAAACATCAACTCAATCCATTCAAATGAATTAACAAAATACTCTCGTTTTGACTCAGACAAGCACCGATCGCCCTTCCCGGTCGACTGATTTCGTCCTTGATAGCCTAATCAGCTCAATTACAGCATGATTAAGAACCCAATCTAGGTTTCGCTCTAAAAAAAAAGAAAAGAGAAGAAAAAATCCAGTCTGGGACTGACGTGGACCGGTGGTCCCGCCCTCGAGCCCTGACCGGACAGTGTTCGGCACATGAGCGACCGACTCACCACGTGGAAGGATTTAAAAGCCATCTCTAGAGAGAGAAACTGAGCCTCCGGGACTTCATTATAGAGAGAGAAGCATGTGGTTGGGTGCGAGAGAGGGAGCGGCAGTTAAGTTTGCGGTTAGTGGCGGGAGGTAAAAAAAAGAAAGAAAAAGGGTGGGTGGATGCTCGGGGTTAACTCATTTAACCATGGTTAGTCTCCGCTTTAACAATTTCATTTTTTTTTTCCTTTTTTGCCCTTTTCCTCTGTTTTCTCTTCCCAATCTCAACGCGACTTCCCTATAAAAAGACTACTCCATCGGAGCTTCTTCTTTGACTCCATTTTCATTCTCTCACTCTCTTTCTCTCTCTCCGCTTCGGAAAAGGGCACGGCACTGTTCGCGCGAACTTCTGGTTTCAGGAGCTAGCGAGATCGAGGAACCAACAATGCCGGCCTCTCCGAGATGGCTCGCCGTCAGCTTCGCGGTGATCCTGGCGCTGCTTGCCTGTGCGGATGGCGGAGCGAGCCACGAGGAGCTGTCAGGATCGAAGTAAGCTCGGAGCTGATAAGCTTCTCGTTTTGTGACTCTAGCTCTGTTTTCGGAGTGAATCGTCTTGAAATAAACTGGCATTGAGATTTCGCCGGAGAAACCGCTGCTCTCCGTGCTCTTGACGCGTTCGTGATTTAGCGTCCATTGTTTCCCTCTGATGGGACCGCTGAACCTCTCGATTTCGCGCAATGTTGACGGGAGCTTTACGTGATTCAATTTATCGGTGCATGTGGTTTCGAAGTGCGATTTCGCTTGCCTTGTCGTGAACCTCTCGACGGTCAGTGCTCAGTCTGGTTTCTGCATGTGTACTCGTGTAGGCTAGAAGAGAAGACCGAGAAGTTGCAGGGCGTGAAGAGCTCATCAATGGCGGGCAGGTCAGTGCAGTAATTACCCTCGGCTTGCTCAAACAGCGACTTCTATCTGCCCATTTTCATTCTCAGTGTACATCAGCTCATTACTTAAATAAATTTAGTCACTTATTAAACAGCTAAACTAGAAAAAGATTATTTTCTCGTTATATTCGGATTACATGCATTCAATGGAATCTTTTCTTAATAACCATGTTTAACGAGCGGCGTTAGTTAATACGATTTCTACAAAATTGGCGGCGACTTTTCTTGCGGCTAACTCCGATCGCATGTCGAATAAATTACGTACTTAATTTCGTTTCAGTGAATTTATTCTGTAAATTGATTTGATAATTGGGGATGCCCATGAGGGTTTTTTTTTTTCCTCTCTCTGTGGGATGAGTTTAGTAAATTGGCGATTCTGGATCGTTAATTCCGTTATGATTATCCCGATGCTTTCCCCCGGCGAAGTTCACTGTCGAGACTCGAGATCCACCACTTCGTTGACCGCGACCTTTGACACCCGACCAGAAAGTTTTCTTGGACTAAAATGCCCCTCTCTCGTGCTTCGGGTTTGCCATTCTCTGCACCAGCCACGGTGCAAGACTAAAAATGACGTATCTCTGCTTTCTTCATCCTGAGGGGAGCAGCTTGATTTTCGAATACACAGCACAAATATGTTGCAGCATCAAGCGTACCAACTTTATGTACTTGATACATGCAGCATCACTCCATAGATTTTTCCTACTTAGCTGAAAACGCCAACAAAAGTTGGGTAGATCAGATCAGGAACAGAGCATGCCATTAGTCCATTGGTTTCTTGAATTTTGATTCCTTCCTTGGTTTTGCCACCTGCTGGCTCATGACATTTCCGGCGCGCCTTCCAGGATCGGCGGCGAACGGAACGAGCATGCGGTCGATAACCCGGAGGAAGTAGCTTCAGTGGTTGATATGTGAGTCTCTCTTCTCTCTCTCTCTCTCTCTCTCTCTCTGTTAATTGGAGTATTTCGCGTAAAATCTGAGCAGGATATTCCTCGTGCTCAGTCTCGCTCGTTATGTGATTGCATTTAGTTTTAAAAAAAGTCCTGCCTTTACCCCTTTATGATGATCGAGATGGCATGAGAGAATAATGATCACATGACCCGTCCAGAGAACAGAGACAAACCAATAAAAGCTTCTTCTTTGCACCATTTCAGCTCTCTCTCTCTCTCTCTCCACCTCAGGATCCTGCCGAACATTGTCGGTTTCTTTAACTCCCGCTCGAGACTGAGTAGAAAATTGGGGCCACGCTTTCCTTGCCAATAGGATCTCGATCCGACTATCACCTTCTCTGTACACAAGTAGAAAAGGCGAGACAGTGAATCCCAAATCCACCCAGCTAGAGATCAAAACTATACTTTTGCCTATTTCGCAATGTGTTCGGATATTATCTTGAGCATGGAGTTTGATTATGACCACTCCGAGATTGGAAAAAAAAAGGTTCTTATTGATCAATAGTTAGTGTACTTTATAGTTCTCAAATAGGTACGCCGAGCACATCTTAAAAAAATTTTAATGTTGTTGCTTGTCGCCCTCTCTGAATAGTTCGCAACATATATAAATCTGACCACGTAAACAATAAAATTATCTAAACCCCTCGAGACCAATGTCTCGACCAGTGGAGCGATTAGTATTACTTTTGTTGTTATTTGTGACCGTATTTACCGACTTTTCTCTATCCCCGTACAATTCCTGGATTCTTTGACCGTCAATCCTAGTATAAAACGATATATTAGAATAGTGTCCCCAAAGATAAAGGATCACGCTTGTCCCAAGAAACAGAGAGGAACCATACCAAAAATCTCCCATGTTCTCTGCCAATCTCTGTTGGCCAGCTCTGCTTATCCACATGCCCATGTCGTAAGATCCGCTGATCACGCCTTTAATCATCAGTGATTAAGCGTGTTATTCAACAATTTATGCAAATCAAGTGCTACGCTAACCACCTTTAAATTCCCGAGGCTCTTATCCCCTTTTCTAACTGTAAAGCTTTCTCGCCGGCGCTTGTACATCCTGCACTTCAGCGATTGATAGTATCTTCTTCAAAATCTTAGTCATATGGTGTTATTCCAACATCCCAAAAAACTTCTCGAGCCTTAATAGATGCCCTGAGGCTAAGGGGCTACCCTTTTTAACATTTTTTTTTAGTGGGTAAATTCTCAAATCCTCCAGACTCACCATCGTTTATAATTGTTTGCATTAGACCCATTCAGATGGCTCCATCCTAGTATTGTGGGACAGAGAGCCAACATAAACCCGTGCCCTCGCCCACGCCCAGTAGCCAAGTGGCATAAAACCTCCAAAAGGACAGATCATAGATCTGGCTCGGAGTCCATTTAACACCATTTTCCGAACAAAAATTTCTTCTG
Source organism: Rhodomyrtus psidioides (assembly GCA_021437785.1). Lineage (NCBI taxonomy): Eukaryota > Viridiplantae > Streptophyta > Magnoliopsida > Myrtales > Myrtaceae > Rhodomyrtus > Rhodomyrtus psidioides. The sequence continues at coordinate 122,513 of JAILYB010000015.1, read as the reverse complement.
GGGGGCGATCGCGGGAGCGGCCCTACTAAACACAACCTCAGCCGAGTTCGACATGAACACACGAAGCTTGCATGTGTTTAAATGCCGGATCCACCGACACACCCTCGAGTCGCAAACCATGGCATTTATTGATTTGCCAGAGAATTCACGGGCTTCACCGCTTTGACTTTTCCGTAACACGAACCCCGTATCATTCCGTACTGCCCATCCCCCCCGCCCCGCATTTAACCCCCACGACCCACTCCCGCAAACATAGGACCTCATTAACTCCCCCGTCGGTGAAATTTTTTAATAAGCTTGAATTGTGCCATCGGATCACATGCTCAATCTCTAACTTTGATATGATTAGAGTTACAGATTAGTACCGCGCAAAAAAAAAAAAGTTGTGAGACATGAAAGTTCTAATGTCAAATTGACATGACCTCCTGGATGGAACGTAAACATCAACCGTTCTTGGGAATGTGCAAGGTTCTACATTAGTAGTGCCCGGATTGATGAAAGAATCACAGCCAACATATATCTACAATGATCTTTCCCTATCATTTCTCAGGAGCATTCGGAACAGCACGGAGAGGCGGAACCTCGGATTCTTCTCTTGTGGGACTGGGAACCCGATCGACGATTGTTGGCGGTGCGATCCGAAGTGGTACCTCCGTCGGAAACACCTGGCTGACTGCGCCATCGGCTTCGGGCGCAATGCCGTCGGCGGTCGTGACGGCAAGTACTATGTCGTGAGCGACCCGGGTGATGACGACCCGGTCAGCCCACGGCCCGGGACGCTCCGCCACGCCGTCATCCAGGACAGGCCCCTGTGGATAGTGTTCAAGAGAGACATGGTGATCACCTTGAAGCAAGAACTCATCATGAACAGCTTTAAGACGATCGATGGACGCGGGGCCAACGTGCACATTGCTAATGGGGCCTGCATTACCATTCAATACATTACTAATGTCATCATCCACGGTGTTAGCATCCACGACTGCAAGCCCACCGGCAATGCCATGGTTCGAAGCTCGCCTTCGCATTACGGGTGGAGGACGATGGCTGACGGGGACGGTATCTCCATTTTCGGCGCGAGCCATATTTGGATCGACCACAATTATCTCAGCAATTGCGCCGACGGCCTCATCGACGCTATTATGGGCTCGACTGCTATTACAATCTCCAACAACTATTTCACGCATCACAATGAGGTGAATCCACAAACCAAATCCTTTCCCCTGGTTTCATTAAATGAGGAAAAATAGTAATGACCAAATGGCAGATTGATGAACAAATTGGGTACTTATGAAAACAGGTGATGCTGCTGGGTCATAGTGATTCTTATGTTAGAGATAAGAGCATGCAAGTGACCATTGCCTACAATCATTTCGGAGAAGGGCTCATCCAAAGAATGCCAAGGTACTGACTCTTTCGATGAATCAAAACATTGACTTGTGTGTTCCTGAATTGATTGCTAACTCTACTGATCTGAGTGAATTTTTCAGATGTAGACATGGGTACTTCCATGTGGTGAACAATGACTATACACACTGGGAGATGTATGCCATTGGCGGAAGCGCCGAGCCCACTATCAACAGCCAGGGCAACCGGTACCTCGCTCCCGTGAACCCCTTCGCCAAGGAGGTAAAAGAAATTAGAAACAAACGGCGAATTCTGTTTTTCGAAGGAAGTCGTTCTCCTCTAAAGTGCAGCCGATGAACTACTAACGAAGCATGTTTTTGTCAGGTGACAAAGAGAGTCGACACATCGACAAGCCAGTGGAAGAGCTGGAACTGGAGATCAGAAGGAGATCTCTTGTTGAACGGAGCATTCTTCACACCCTCAGGAGCCGGAGCCGGAGCCGGAGCCGGCTACGCCCGGGCTTCGAGCTTGGGGGCTAAATCTTCTTCCCTAGTCGGTATGCTGACGTCCAATGCCGGAGTGCTCGTTTGCCGCAGGGGCCGCGTGTGCTAGGTCCAGATCATCCCAAGTTAATAGAGATAACAGAAACAGAAGAAACATAGAGGACTGAAGAACTAGCTCAGTTCTGTTTCCGCCCCTCCCCTTCTCCGCCTTAATATTCTGGCCACGGCAGTCCATATTACATATGCCCCGTTAAATTACTTTCCTTCTTCTTAGTTCGTCGTATACTCCGATTATTATTCGAGAGAAGTGTACATTTTCGTCGCTGGCTATATGTATAAAGAGATTTGTACACTCATTTCCAATGTGATCGATCGGCCTCGGCCCGAGTTTGGGTGCCGACGGGTTGTTCACTTCTCCCTAACTTACCGTCTACTTATTCAAAGTGAAATTGCCTGAATCCAGTCGGTGCCGAGCAGGATGAGGCTGTAAGTTCAAAAGGAGTGAAGGAAACTAAAAACTATCATCAGAATAAGCATTGATGGACTGAGGCCAAAGGCAATACAATAATGTAATTAGCGTTGCGTATAACACGAACGAGAGAAAGAGACGATGAAGGAAAATAATCTTCTGCTCTTTTTATTCCTCTGACCGCAAAACCTTTTTAAGAAAGGCTATTGATACTAACGGATAACAACAAAATAGCAACAAAGAAACTATGCCCTATATTCTAGGACTATAACCATAAAATCCCAACAAAGTAACAACTTTTACTTATTCTAAAGAAAAACAAAACGATTATAGCTAACATTCCCTCCCTTAAACTGTCGTTGCAACCCTCAATTTGGAGTATCCAACAAAGCTTTCTCAGCTTCTGAAACATAGACAACTTTAGGGGCTTGGTGAATATATCAGCCACTTGATCTTCACTCCTGCAGAAAACTAGCTCAATTGCTTCATCCTTTGTAAGATCCCCCCTTAAGAAGTGAAACTTCACATCTATATGCTTGCTCCTCCCATGTAGAACTGGATTTTTGGAGAGCTTGATGGCTGAGCTATTGTCACAGTAGATTGTAGTTGCTTCTTGCTGTTTGAACTGAAGTTCTTCGAGAATCTTCCTTAGCCAAATAGCTTGACAAGCACATGAAGTTGCAGCTACGAATTCTGCTCCAGTTGTCGATAAAGTGACTATTGATTGCTTCTTTGAAGACCGTGAAATCGCCCCTGAATCAAGCATGAAGACATACCCTAAAGTACTTCCTCTATCATTAATATCTCCAGCATAATCGCTATATGTTAATCCAAACAAATCTAACATTTCCCCCCTTTTTTTTTATATTATAAAACAGCCCAAAATTCTTAGTTCCTTGCAAATAGCAAAAAATCCTTTTTGCAGCTTGCAAATGTAACTCTATTGGGTGCTCCATATACCTGCTTATTAGACTCACAGCATGCATGATATATGGCCTTGTCCCCGTCAAATACATTAGGCTTCCAACAATTTGCTTGTAGAGAGTGCTATCGACTTTGCTTCCATCAGGATCCTTCAAGAGCTTCAATCCAAATTCAGTTGGAGTAGTCACAAGGTTGCAATTCTTCATTTGAAACCTGTCCAAAATCTCTTGAACATACATCTTTTGGGACATAAAGATTCCAACTGCAGATTGAATCACTTCTATGCCCAAAAATTAATGCATCAATCTAAGATTAGTCATTTCAAATTCATCCATCATAGACTCCTTGAATTTGTCAAACATGGCACTATCATTCCCAGTAAAAATAAGATCATCCACATATAAGCATACAAGAAGTAGCTTTCCACCATCACTCATATTAATAAAGAGGTGTACGCTCATATAGACATTTTCTAAATCATTCCTTAAAAAAAAAAAGGCATCAATGCGACTGTACCAAACTCGAGGAGCTTGTTTTAACCCACATAGTGTCTTTTTCAATCTATAAACTTTATGTTCACTACCAAGCTTCACTTAACCAGAAGGTTGATCAACAAAGACATATTCTTGGAGGTCACCATGCAAGAATGCTGACTTGACATCCAATTGAAAGATAGGCCATGAATTCTACGCTGCTAATGCAATCACAAATCTAATTGTGTCAAGTCTTGCTACAAGCACAAATACTTCTTTATAGTCCACACCAAATTCTTGCTTGTAGCCTTTCGCTGCCAAGCGTGCCTCGTACTTATCAACTTCGCCATTCTTGTTCAATTTTGTCTTGTACACCCACTTGACCTCGATTGTTTTTTGCCCTTTTGGAAGATCTGCCAACTCCTAAGTGTTATTCCTCTCAATAGCTCTAATTTCTTCATCCATTGCCATCTTCCAATTTTCTTTTTGTACTGCTTCATCAAAGGTTGTTGGATCACAATATGAAAACAAAGCAAAATGGGTAAGTGGGTCTTCAGATTGATCAACTCCTGTTATTTCATAGTCACTCATCCATGCAGGCCTCCGACGAACACAATGAGGCCGATCTTCAGGTTCTGCAATTGCAACTGTACTTTGGGAACTGCTTGTGGTGATTTTCGAGTTGTCGTGGGTTGCTGCACCAGCTCCTCTTCATCTTCAAAATTCATTGGAATTTGCTCACCAACACCTAGCTCACTCTACGGCCAGCTTTGTTCTTCATCAAAAATCACATCACGACTGATGATGATTTTCATGGTTTCATAAAGATTATAGGCTTTTTATTGATCACTAACGCTAAAAAAAAAACACATTTGACTCTCTTGTCATCTAGCTTCTTCCTCTTCTGGTCTGGAAAATGGGCATAAGCAATACACCCAAAAATTATGAAGTGATTCACTGCGGGTCTTTGGCCGCTCCAAGCTTCTTCTGGTATAATATTTTGAACAGCTAAAGTGGGACTTCTGTTCAAAATATGAATGCTCCAATTGACTGCTTTAGACCAGAAACTCTTTGGAATTCTACTTTTCTTGAAGAGACTTCGCACCATATCCGGAATGGTACGATACTTCCTCTCACATACAACGTTTTGTTGCGGTGTATAGGCTACTGTAAGTTGTCTCTTGATGCCATGCTTCACACAAAAATCTACAAACTCAAGTGAGTTGTGCTCTCCACCATGATCTATGCAGAGGATATTTATTTGATTTCCTCCATCTTTTTTAACAAGTGCTTTGAAGTTCTTAAAAGCTGCAAGAGTTTCAGATTTTCCTGCAAGAAATACACCCAAATCTTTCAGCTAAAATCATCAATGAAGGTAATGATATACCATTTACCTCCATTGGAAATTGGAGATATTGGTCCGTAGATATCCGAATGAACCAATGCCAGCGGGTTCTTTGCTCTCCATAATTTTCGTTGTGGAAATTGAGCACCGTGTTGTTTGCTAACAACACAATCTTCACAAATTTCCGAAGGAGCAGAGATTTGAGGAGGACTTTCTACCATCCTTTTTTGATGTAGTGTTCGCATCAAATTGAGATGACCATAGCGAAAATGCCATAGCCAAGCTTCCTCCTTCAATCTTGCAGAGAAACATGAATTTATAGTGTTGTGGAGATATAGTGGAAACATCCGATTGTTCGTTATACTGACTTCGGTAATTAAGCCCAATTTTTCATCATGTATTCTGCACATACCACCTTTGATAGAGATTTCATATCCCTTCTCTTGTAGTTGGCCAGCACTCAGCAAATTGGTCTTTATCTCAGGAACGTAAAAAATATTTGAAATGATTTGCACAGAAGTTCCCTTTGTATGAATTGTTACATTCCCTTTTCCCATAATAGAAACAATGGAATTATCTCCAAACTTCACGGTGTTGCGGAACGACTCATCTAGATAAAAAAAAAAAAAAAAAAAAAAAAAACATCTTCTTGCCTCTACACATGTGGTTGCTACAGTCAGTGTCAAGATACCACATGTTTGGTCGAGTTTCTTCCTTCTCATGGCACACCATCAAAAGAGATACTTCTTCTTTTTCTGCAAAATTAGTTCTTTCCACACTTTGTCTATTCAAGTTAGTTCAACATTCAGATTTATAATGCCCATACCTGTGGCATCTGAAACACTCCACTTTGGATTTGTCTGCTAACCTTGGCCTAAAACTAGTTGAATGTCGTCCTTCACGACCTCTTCCTCTTCCTTGAGGGTCGCGATGGGAATGGCTTTCAGGCTTTTGATCAAAACTGAATCTGCTACGATCATTGTTCTCTCTTCCTCTGCCTCTTCCTCTTCCTCTATTCGCCCTTGCTGCTGATAAAGAATAATCTCCAGTTGAGGCCTTCAAAGTTTGCTCTTCCGTTTCTTGCTGTAGGAGTATTTGTTCACGAACCAACAAGGATCCTTGCAACTCATCAATGGAAAGTTCTTCAATATCCTTGGATTCTTGTATGGAACAGACAACAAAGTTGAACTTCGGTGTCAAAGATCGAAGGATCTTCTCAACGACAGTGACATCCTCCTTCTTGTCGCCATGAATTCGCATCTTATTGACAATTGCCATTATCCGGAGAAGAAATCTGTAATTGTCTCTCTTGACATCATTCGTAGCATTTCGAACTCCGAACGAAGCATTTGAAGCTACTGCCTCTTTGCTCTTGCCGAGCCTTGATATTTTTTGTTCATGGAATCCCAAATTTGCTTGGAGATATCCTTGCAAAGAATTGTCTCCAAGATGGTCGTATCAATCACTTGGAAAAGGTAGTTTTGGCCTTAAGATCCTTCAATTTTGATGCATCCAGAGCTGTTCTTTGTGTTGCTGTTAACACAGCTCCTTCTTTAGGTTCGACAACTCTTGAAGTAACAACATCCCAATACTCCTTGGATTTGAAAAAAATCTCCATCAGCATACTCCAATGGTCATAGTGACTATAAAAAAACGTGGGATGGCCGGTTGGACAAATGTTTATGAGGCCATAGATTTCAATACTACGCTATTTTCATGTATTCTCTTTTTTTTCTTTTTCTTTTTTGGCTCTCAACCTTTTGTGGCTCACTTTTCCTGTGGCATCCTAAGACCGCCTCAATATCTAGCTACTATTTTAGCAATAAGAAAGAACTTCAGTTATGCTACTAACTATGGACACGATTAAAGTGTCATATCACTACAAAAAAACAGCGATTTAGCCACGAGATCATTTTCGTCGCTAATTTGTGACTAAAATAGCGACGACATGGAAGTTCGTCGCTATTTGCGACGAAAATAGTGACAAAAAAATTCTTCACAAATTTTGTGACGAAAAAATATTTGTAGCTAATTCGCGATGAAATTAGCGACGAACAATAAATTCGTAGCTAATTAGCAACGAAATTAACGACAAACAAGACATTTGTAGCTAAATTAGAGATGAAAAATTAATTTCGTCGCTAAATTGAGATGAACTTAGCGACGAAGAAGAATCCGTCGCTAATTTAGTGACGGATATACAATTTCGTCGCTAAATGACCAGAAATTTAAAAAAAAAGAAATAATTTAGCGACGAGAATCATTATACGTCGCTAAATTGGCCACAAACAATGTTATTCGTGACTAAATTTTTTTTTTTAATTTTTATTTGGTTTTTGGTCTATTTAGCGACGACTAAGACCATTTGTTTAGCGACGACAATTAGTGTTTGTCGCTAAATTTTATTTATGAATTTTTATTTTGTTTTTTGCTCAACTTAGCGACGAACAGTGTTGTTCGCTAATTTAGTGTTTCTTTTGTATTTGTTTTTTTGGCAAATTTAGCGACGAATAGTGTTGTTCGTCGATAATTTGAGGAAAAATAAAATAAAAAGAATTGATTAGCGACGAAATTGTGGTTTCGTCGCAAAAATAATTTTTTTTAAAATATAATTAGCGACGAAAGACTTTGTTCGTCGCTAAATATTATTTTTTATTTAAATTAATTTAGCGACGAAATGTCAATTTTGTCGCTAATTAGTTCTTTTTTTTTTTAAATTTTCTTTTATCAATTGCTACAAGCTTCGTGAATCTTATGTAATTTTTCTATGGCGACGAAAACAATTGTTCGTCGCTAATTGCTATCCTTAATTTATATTTTTTTCAAGGTTTATTAGGACCTTTTTTATATTTATTACATATATACAGTTGTGAACAAACAAAAAATGGAGATCAATTCTTTTGATAAAATATAACTTAGAAAAAAAAATCATCTTTGATGAGATACTAAATAGAGTAGAGTAAGGATCTATTCGAAAATGATTTACTTTGCATACATAATATTTGATCACCAAAAATATATATTGTAATTGTGTGATCCACGAAAATGAAATCGATCGGTTCTTTCTTCTAATTTTGAAAGATAGATAAGATACTATAAGCGAATAAGAGATATTCTAAATCAATTAATAAATATTTCAAAAACATTAGAAGGATCAATTTTTTAGCAAGGTACGGATGTATCATAAAATATTCAAATGTGATTCTATAAGATTTAGTTTCGTTCAATATTAGTAATGAGGGTTCAATATATCACATGTTAATCAACCAAAGAAATGTTCAATAATAACTAAAAGAAAGATCGATTATTTTGAATCTTTGCTCTCTTCAAACGGTGAATGATATAAATAAGAAACGCTTATGATACGTCGTTTAGTTTAGCTTATTTATGTTATTTCTTCGATTATATTATTTTATATTAATCTACATTAATTCTTTTTAAAAGAAAATGAAAATAGAGCGAATATTTTTTTGAAATTTAAAAATGAATATATTATTAATTAAGTAAAGATTACATTAATAAGCATAAATGAAGAGCGATCAATTTATTTATTTTTATTATCCTTGTTCCTAAATTAGAAAGAATTCATTTTGTTCCTAGATAGCTTCTTTGAAAAGGGTTTCTGCTTCTTCAGTGAATGCTTTAAAGAAGATATAATTTCTTGGAATTGAGGTTTATTTCTGTTATTCTTATTCTTGAATTAGAAAGCATTCATTTTGTTTCATTATTTATGTGTAATCATTATTACACATCATACCATATCTTTTGCCTTGTTGGTTGTCGCGTGGATTAAGTACTTCGGTGATCGCGGGTTCCATTCCCATCGTGTTTCATCTTATTCATTTTGTTTTCGTTGCTAATTTAACGAATTATTTTGAATTATATAGGATATATATTTTCTTGCTAATTTTAAGAAGCTTCACATTTTTGTTAAATATGTATTGAAATTTATGCACTCGGTCTGATTCATCACTCAAAAGTAGAGAAAAAAAAATGAGATTTGGTTCGTGACGCGGAGAGTTGCCCTTGGGCAACTCTCCGCGTCACGAACCAAATCTTTTATAAGGGGGGGTTCGATCTTTATAGGGGTGCGAATAGATTTATGGGGGTTCGGGTGCAACGCCCCCGAATTTTTTTTTTTTGCTCTATTTATGCTGCTGCTAGGGTTTATTTTGATGTATCTAATTAATTTAGCGAATTATTCAATTTTATTTTTAGTGACGAACATCTCTTTTCGTCGCTAAATTAGCGACGACATTCGAAGGTCGTCGCTAATTTTCAATTTCGAGCGGCCCGGGAAAAAAAGCGCCTTTTTTTTAGCAGCGAAATTGAAAATTAGCGACGAGATTCGAAGGTCGTCGCTGGTTTAGCGTCGACCTTCGATGGTCGTCGCTAAACCAGCGACGGTTTAGCGACGACCTTCGAAGGTCATCCCTAAACCAGTGACGGTTTAGCGACGATTTAGCGACAACCTTTGAAGGTCGTCGCTAATTTTCAATTTCGCAGAGTAAAAAAATGGCGCTTTTTTTCCCGGGCCGCTCGTCTATAAATTAGCTTCCCCTGCCGCTCTCGTCACTCCCTCTCTCGTCATTCCACTTGCCACTCCCTCCCTTTTCTCTCCCTTCGCCTCGACACCAGACTCCTTTGTCCACCTTCAGCAAAATCGTCGAGGAGCGAGCTCGAACGGAAGAAGCTCACTCCGGCGATCGACTCGACATCCCCGGCCGCTCTCGTTACCGTGAGCAGCTCAGAGGGAAGGAAGCTCACTCCGGCGATCGACCCGAACCCCTCCCTCTCCGGTCGACGGCGGAGCCGGTGATTTCACCGCCCTAGAATGCCGTCCTACGTCTTCGTTGTCGGCTTTTGGCTGAACTTTCATGTGTCTATGTATTTGGAATTGTAGCCATCGTTGGAAATGCTTCTGCTTTCATTTTCCTCGCAATCTTCGTTGCCATCTTCTTCTTGGACAATTTCCCAGAACTTCCTCCGACCCAAAAAAAAAATTTACAAATTAGCGACAAACGGCTTTGCTCGTCGCAAATTTTGGCGACGAACAGCAGTGTGCGTCGCCAAATTTTGGCGACGTACACAGTGGTTCGTCGCCAAAATTGGCGACGTACACAGTGGTTCGTCGTCAAAAGCCGTTCGTCACTAAAATTTGGCGACGAATGGCTTTGTTCGTCGCCAATTTTGGCGACGAACCACTTCATTCGTCGCTAAAATTAGCGACGACCTTCGAATTTTTCGTCGCTAAATTTAGCGACGCTGAATTAGCTACGAATTTTTTCTCGGCGCAAATTCGTCGCCAAATCAATTTAACTACTAATTTTTGCGAAATTCTCGTCGCTAATGTCGTGGCTAATTGCGTGTTTTTTTGTAGTGTATAACATTAAAAATTTCCTCATTCAACAATGAAAGTCGTCTTTAAATGACTTTCACAGTGGGCTAAGGTTACTAGATGAGTACTGCAATCCACACTGACGTATGATAGACCGAGCCCTTAGGGATATTCCGGGCCAAGTTAATACAACACAACTCAATTTGGAGGAACAGGTCGCAACTCCACCAATATAGGCACTCTTTGAACACGTGCTCATGCTCAAAGGCGCAAGATCGAGGCGCCATTGGCCAATTCCCTTCATGAACGATTCTCTTACCAATTATTTGATTAAATCCTCATTTTATAAAGCCTCCTGGAAAGACCTTGACTCATGATTTCGTTACATGCTAATGGGGAGTAGATCATGTGTCTCACAATATTAACTCACGAGAATCCGAGCCATCTATTTCATTGTCGCAGGATGGTAAGAAGTCCAATATCCAACCAAATTTTCTGTCATGGGTGGACAAACACCTCAATAAAAAAAAAAAAATTTTTGAGTCCCCTACCCTACTCCAAGAAAACCTCCCCGCCTCATGAAGAATAGTAACACCGGATGCCTTGAGTGACTTATCTTATGATTTTGTTAATGACATAGCACGTTTGCATGACACTACTTCTATTCGACTTAGGTTTTCCTTTGTAAAATGGATTACCGTTAGTCCTCAAATCCTTCGCATGTAATAGGAACATTCTCCTCTCAAACATCCTCCGTACCCTCTAAAAGTCCTTCATAGCTATCTTAACCTTTACATGTAGCGAAGTCATGCAAGAAATTCGAGTAGCACTGGATATATTGAAATTACCTTAGGTTGCGTATGCGATACTAAAAACTTTGAAGTATCAACACATCCTAAGATATCGACGACAAGTATACTACCACATGTCCTCTCCATATCAAGTAAAATCCCTCAGGTGACACTTCATAGATCGAATTCTGAAAATAACCGAATGCATGCGCAAGGTGTCGAAAGATTATCGCCGTTTGTTTTATGCCCCCATGCAAGTCGCCACCTTTCCTCATTTACTCCCCAACAAGGACACGAAATCCCCTCTTAGTTATTAACGTGTCCACTTGCGTAATCCATGGATGTCAAAAACCACTAAATCATCAATAAAACATCCTGAAAACTGGACACCACCAAGCCACGTAACAAAAGGTGTGACATTCTGAATTTCCGCCCTCTCGAAGCTTGAGATATGAAATGGAAGCTCGAATTGGCAATTGAAAATAAAGAATTTCAAAATTGAAAAAGGATTTGACGTCGTCTCGCCAATGGCCATTTAAAATGAGAAAAAATGAAACTTCGGACGAAAAGTGGCAAATGACCATTTTGCCCTTCAACCTCATACCTTTGCCTTAAGAAAGTTGGAAGGGAAAAATAGTCATCTAACCCTCCCCATGAGGCTGACGAAAATGTGCATAGAGGAATTCAAAGAAAGTCAATGGTAATTGGCACAATTATTGACAAAAGGACAAGTGTCACCCTTAGGCTAATTTGGCATTAATTACCCCACCTAATCCATCTTGATATTTTGACCTCAATAATTTGTGGATATCCTCCCTAGCTGCTGTTTTGGTCGTGCACTCCCTTCCCCTTCCTCCATTTCCTCCATTTCCCTCTCAATTTCCTCCCTAGCGTATTCTGCTCGCCTGACCAGATTCTGCCGCCGTGTTCGGTGAGCTCGAACGCCACTTTCGGCGTCCATTTGAGGAGCGCCAACCACCAGAGGTAAGATCTATGTATCCTTGACAAGCTCCAAGTGGAATTTTGTCATTTGGTTAAGTATTTTTACCTGTGTGAGCCCGAGACCAAAACCAGACGAAATCTGCGCGAGCTAGGATAAGGCCACCGTACACCTTCTTAGAAATTTCAAATGACTCCGTTCTTTTTGTGGAATCTCTATAACATCTAGTACTTGAGTCCACTGAGCAAAAATGGTGATTTTATTGGAGATTTAAGGTGTTTTCATGGCTGATTATGGATGATTAAAACTGGACAGATTCTGGTCGTTTACGTGCCGAGAGGAAACGGGCTGATCAAAGGACCAAAAGAGGTGTTCTTGCTCCGAAACTCTTGGTGAGCTTCCTAAACATGTAGATTGAGATTATGGCAAGTCGATTTTGTGGTGAATAGAAGTTTAAAGTTGAATTAAGGGCTGTTTGAAGTGAAAAATGGAGATGCCATCCAATCTGCCCATAACGCGCCCCGATTTTGAATTGAGTCGTTCTAAGTCGTCCGATATCCAAATTGAGCTCCATTTTCGCCCACATGTCCGTAAGATCTTGAAACTTAAGATCCTAAAATTTTTTTCTCAAAAAATCATTAAAAAAATTACAGTTTTCGTGAGACTAAACCTAGTAGTAGAGCCTAGGAAATGGCAGATTTGGGTGGAATGAAATTGTGATGACTGGCCTTGATAGAACGACATTGACATGCTTAGGAGCATCAAATTAACATTGTGACGGCTTGAGAATAAGGTGTTGAGTGTGAAATTGAGATATATGTGCAAGGAAATTGAGAATCGAAAGAGTTTTGATGTGGAATTGGTGAAATTCTCTAGGACTGTGCGTAATCCTTGTTAGCCGAGGGCTTGCTGAGCTAGATAGCTCATTTGGATGGAATATGTTAGCTTGCTTGAGGAGGTAAGTGTTCTCTAAACTTTTACTTGAACACTAGGACGCTACTGGATAGATTGGTTGGATGAATTGAGTGATTGGTGAAGCCTATGGCTTAAATTGCTTGAGGCAATCGTGTGATGATTATATTATGATGGATTGATTCATGAGTGCATATTCATGTGATGCCTTGATGCGTTAAACGCGCGGTTTGAGTAAATCTTGAGGCGTATTGACGCGGGATTCGACCTGAGGCGTAATTGGCGCGAGTCTGTGAACGGCAAGTGGTAACCTGAGGCGTATTGACGCGGGATTCGACCTGAGGCGTAATTGATGCGGGTCTATGAATGGCAAGTGGTGTCCTGAGGCGTATTGACGCGAGATATTGCACTTAGCCAAGTAAGGATTGCTAACCTGATGTATTATTACGCGGGTAGTATCCTAGTATGATGCGTGATTACGCGGTTTGCCAGATGCGTGTTACGCGGGCATTGATATTGAGAATTGAGATACATGATGATATTTACCTTTTGTGAACCTGTGGTATTAATTGGCCAGAGTGCCCTGACGCTTGGTAATTGGTCAGAGAGACCTTGTGCATCGTAATTGGCCAGGGTGCCTTGATGCTTAGTAAATGGCCAGAGCGCCCTTGTAAAACGAAATGGCCAGAGTGCCCTTGTGAATTACATCACTGCTGAGAGCCAGGCGATGAATGATTGTGTTAACTGTGAAAATTATGTGTATGTGTTTGCATGCCGTGTGATGTTGTCTGGTTGAGCTTATGCTTATCACTTGTTGTGTAGTCTGGTGGGACTGGCGGTCAGGTCTAGGTTTAGGGTTCGCTTACTGAGATTTATATCTCACCCCATTGGGGATTAACATTTTTCAGGATCCAGGCGATGAAGCATCAATTGGCCAAGGATTGACATTCGAGGAAGTAGTCAATTAGATAGTTATAAGATATTTGTGACCTTAAGGGTTGTAATTGTTTTTATGAAATATAAATTGAACCCTTGGTTCTTGACCACTGTAACCCCTGATGTTCCTTTATACATATTAGAAGTGTACCATGTTCCTGTCCCAAGTCATCTTGTTGTATTGATGAGGGGAGTTGTTTCTCGCTTCCATAACTTTAATGGATAATGTGATTGAAGGCCGATGATTCCTGGGCAGTTGTAAGTGAATAGTAAGGCCTTGGTGGGGGTGTTCGCGAACCAGACGGGTTCGGGGCATGATAGAAGGAGTCCATCTGAAGAATGAGAGGCAGACATGAAAGAAGAGGAAAAGACTTCCAGTGAGGAAAGAAAATTATAACAATAAAGAAACAAATGTTGTTAATCCCTAAAAGTTTCGTCAAGACACCTGGGTGAGAAGTGTCCCTCATGCAAAAGCACGAGTAAGCCATTCTTTTCTAGATGGCGATCTCTCCGAACAAAGAACCATGCGACCACACAAACTGCATACAATTCACCATAGGGTAAAAGACATCAATGAATATAAGTAGAACAAGGGAATCGTAAAAGAATTCCCTCAATGGTGAAGTACAGCCGACTAAGAAGCACGCCATAAAGAAAACATTCCCATGACACTAGAAGAAAAACCGCAACACTTCAGGCGAGTAATCCGGTTACTCTCACCCTTTCTTGTCTCATTAATGTGGTGTTTTTTTCTAGATGTTCTCAGGGATACAAGAGCTTGAAGTCGTACGCGACGTGCTTGAATCCGTAATAAAGGTGTCCAAAAAGCAAGCTTTGTCCATACTCAAGGGGATCGAACTATAAGCATCCGATAGAAAATCGCTACCCGTTGCGTTCGCAAGAGAATGTCTCTCGTAATTGGTCACCATGGTGAAAACATTCCGAATCTTCGAGTAACCTCAAATTTGCATTCAGTTACTACCCAAAAGGCCAAAAGCGATCCGTCCACAGAAGCAAAAGAACGATCAATAATCCTGTACAATCCATGCGCGAACCATCTCTTTTCGTTGAACATAATCCTCCACGACAAGAGATAAGAAAAGAGACAAAAACATGAATGAAACCTCAAAATATTCTGCATACATGCACGCATATTCGTATTCTCGACTTTGTCATGTTACCATACCCAGGGTGAATCGGAGTTGGGAGGAGACGGAGGCCACGGAACCTATTCGAGCTCGACAATACCCCGCGGGAGTTGGGATGCCATGGCACGTGGCGCCAAGTGGATCGTGAAATTTCGCGAAGCCTCGGAGAGAGGGTATTATGGTGGGAGCGACCATAACAGTCGGTATGGGAGAACCTATTTCTGACAATACTTCGCAACCACGGCTCGAGTACAGTGGGAATGCAATAACATGGAGGAACCCACGCATGCATGCATAAACATATTAAGCCCTGTGTCACGTATAAATTAACATCCCACGCATCAGAGAAACTAAACCGATTCCTGGGTCAAGCGAGTATTAGAGTAATAGGATTACTCGCTATGGATGCTAACACTTGTGGGACTGTTGTGTTTAGGTTAACAAGATGGCATCCATCCCGATTCTTCCAAGCGCTCGATATGGGATACCGATGTCCTTGGAGTCAGAAACTCATGACTTTGAGTCAAGCACACCCGGCCTAATTCTCACTCGGATCATCACCACCATCAAAATACAGGTTGCCATGGGGATGGCGCAAGAGGAGCTCAAGCTCGTCGCTGTATTCGTCAATATCGATGGACAATGAGAAGGGCCTATACCCCCATCCCTATTCAATAATACTCTGAGAAGCGATAGTGATGAGGGTCTAAATCCTGGAGCGCCTGGAGATGGTATGACCGGGTCCGCTGCCGCATAATAACCGAGGGCCAGGAGGTGGAGGGAGGAAGCCGAAGCTATAATAATATACAAAGGGGAGGGGGATTCGTAACTTTTGTATGTGCATAGTGGAGTCTAAATATTCCTGTACGAAGCGCCTCCAGCGTATGATGTTTTGCTCGTATGTACCCACCATGGGTGTAGAACTAAAAGCTACATCCCCGTACTAGAACTTAAATAAAGGTGGGCATAAAGTCATCTGATGTTCTTAATAGATCTCTACATTTTCCGCATACCTCGAAAGCAAATAATGGACGAGGACATAAATTTGGAAAAAAAAGGAGAAAAAAACTAACAAAATGCTCACCATTGAGCAGATTCAAGATTAACAAACAATACGACTTCATGGTCTCGTTTTTCGTCCATGGAATAAGGATGTGACATTTCCTCACATGTTTTGAACTCTCAGTACTCTCAACACAAAGTTGGCTCTGATACCACTGTTGCGTATAACACGAAGGAGGGCTTAAATGCACCCCAACTGCCATAAGTTATGTACGGCGCTCACTTTAATGTCAAAACTTTCAAATCGGTCGCTTTATTGCTAAGTTTTTGTAACTTCGATTACTTCAGTCCTAAGTGCATACGTGATTGCCGAAAAGTCTAGTAGAGCCTATGTGGACTTTTTACATAAAAAAGAGGACGACATGGCTCGCCGGAGGCCGACTCAGCATTCTGAAGAGCAATATGACGTCGTTACAACCGATTTCGCCCAACATAAACCCTAAATCCCCAAACTGAGCCCCAAATTAGAAACCCTAACGCTGGTGAAGTGAAATTGAGTCATCCATTTCGATTTAGCCCCAAAATTGACAGACCTAGGTTGAAATGGAGGGAAGAAACTTCAGTGCAACTCGAATTAGATTCTAATTTTGCTCTTCAAACCCTAATTTTTCCCTTAGAGCCCTAATTAGTAATTTCACCCTAATTTTTTTTTCCTAATTTGACCTCGGCTCTAACTTTCAGAGAGGCACGGATGATGCGTACCTCACGAAGGCGAGCGGGCGACGGCCGATCGGAGATCAATGATGGCGAGCGAGCGACGGCTGTGACTCCTCGAGCGATAGGCCAATTGGATTTCGCAAGTTCCGGTCATTCCTTCGCAAGATAGATACCTAGAAGATAAACACACTCCACGATGTCATTTTTGTATTGTCTTACTATACATAAACGACGTCGTTTCACCGGACTTTGGCCATGTAAGATAATAAAACTCAATTCTAAAATCCACTTTGTTGAGTCATGTGGATTATTTTTAATTGTCAGTTGTTTAGTGTTCTAGTTATTAGGAGTTTGTTTTGTAGTGGTGCATAACATGATGTTGTGTTTTACCAAGTCAATAGGTGGTTTCTGCACGTTGCTGTTTTTTAGGAGTTAGTGGAGCATTTTCTTTTGTGTTGTTAACTGTCGTGTGTTAGCTCTTTAAAAAGGAGCATCAGTTGTAAGTTTTTTTTATGCAATAAGAACAACGTAGTTCTTTGTCAACTGTGTTAGTATCCTTTTCCAAATACCGTAACAATGGTGTCAGAGCTTGGTTGTAAGAAGAGTGAGTGTTAAAAAAGGGAGAGGTTGAGACGACGTCCGAGAGGGTTCCTCTAAGAGAACACTATCAGTTTCTTCTCTGTCTTTGCTCTGCCGCTGAAAAACTTCCAGTGCAGGCAGAGACTGACCCTGCAAAGCATAACGCAACTTGCTTTGTATATCGAAGAGTTACGCACCCACAATCTTCCTTGCAGCAGCAACTTTCCAATGGCCACTGATAATTTCATTCAGCCAGCTATCCCTCACTTTGTTGGTCACTATGATCATTGGAGCATGCTGATGGAGAATTTCTTGCGGTCCAAAGAGTACTAGCATGTCGTCGATTCTGGAGCAGCAGAACCAGCGGCTGGAGTGGTGTTGACGGATACACAAAAGGCTGACTTGGATGCATTGAAGCTAAAGGATCTCAAAGCCAAGAACTACCTTTTTCAAGCTATCGATCGATCAACCTTGGAGACAATTCTTTGCAAAGACACTTCCAAGCATATTTTGGATGCAATGAAGAAAAAGTATCAAGAGAACGCGAAGGCGAAGCGAGTGCAACTTCAAGGGCTTCGGACGAAATTTGAGAATTTACGCATGAAAATTGGCGAATCCGTTACTGATTATTTATCAAGAACAATGACGATCGCTAACAAGATGCGAATCCATAGAGAGAAGATGGGGGACGTCACCATCATCGAGAAGATTATTCGATCAATGACATCGAAATTTAATTTCGTTGTTTGTGCTATAGAAGAATCTAAAGATATTGATGAGCTTTCAATTGATGAATTGCAGAGTTCTTTGCTGGTTCATGAGCAAAAAATTATCCAGCAAGATAAAGAGGAACAAGCATTAAAGGTAGTAGCTAATCCAAAAGGTCCTGATCGTGGGAAAGGGAGATGGAAGGACAAAGATTCACACCAGAAATCAAATGAGGATCATGCTGCTGATTCCAAATGGAAAGAGAAAGGCCGCGACAATAACTATTCAAATGGTAACAAATCTAAGCCTGTAGACAAGTCAAATGTTGAATGTTATAGATGTCACAGGTATGGCCATTACAAGTCTGAATGTAGAACCAATCTCAACAAAAATCGTGGTGTAAAATCAAATTTTGC
Organism: Rhodomyrtus psidioides; assembly: GCA_021437785.1. Lineage (NCBI taxonomy): Eukaryota > Viridiplantae > Streptophyta > Magnoliopsida > Myrtales > Myrtaceae > Rhodomyrtus > Rhodomyrtus psidioides. The sequence continues at coordinate 103,968 of JAILYB010000015.1, read as the reverse complement.
AGAGAAAGTAGAAGAAGTTTCGCTTTTGATGGCCTGTCATGCAAAAGAAAAAGTTCATCACAATTTGTGGTATTTAGACACTGGCTGCAGCAACCACATGTGTGGAGATAAGTCTGTATTTTCAAACTTGGATGAATTGTTCCGTAACACTGTGACGTTTGGTGACAAATCTTCAGTTTCTGTCATGGGCAAAGGCAGCGTTAAGATCCACACCAAGGAGAACTCTACTTAGATTATTTCTAACGTTTACTTTGTTCCAGATTTGAAAACCAACTTGCTTAGCATTGGTCAGTTACAAGAGAAGGGACATGAGATCTCTATCAAAGATGGAGTTTGTCGCATTCAAGATGAAAAGTTGGGCTTAATTGCTCAAGTCAACATGACAACAAACCGGATGTTTCCACTATATCTCGATAACATCACCCAATAGTGCTTCTCTGCGAGATTGGAGGACGAAGTTTGGTTGTGGCATTTTCGCTATGGACATCTGAATTTTGGTGGTCTAAAATCGTTGCAGCAAAAGAATATGGTGACGGGCCTTCCGCAAATTCAAAGTCCTTCTCAAGTTTGGGAAGAGTGTGTTGTTGGCAAACAACATCGAGACCCATTTTCGAAAGGAAAAATATATAGAGCGAAGAAGGTGTTGGAACTGATTCATTCAGACTTATGCGGACCCATTAATCCGACATCAAACGGTGGTAAACGTTATTTTATAACGTTCATTGATGATTATAGTCGGAAAACTTGGGTTTATTTTTTGCAGGAGAAGTCTGAAGCTTTTTTAGCTTTCAAAAACTTCAAGCTACTAGTCGAAAAAGAAGCAGGCATACTTATAAAGACTCTTCGCAGCGATCGCGGTGAAGAATATAACTCACAAGAATTTGTAAATTTTTGTGAGACTCATGGAATTCAAAAACAGCTCACAGCAGCTTATACGCCGCAGCAGAATGGCGTTGCAGAGAGGAAGAATCGCACGATCGTGAACATGGTATGAACCATTTTGGCAAGAAGCGATGTCCTAAGAAGTTTTTGGCCTAAAGCTGTCAATTGAAGCATTCATGTATTGAACATGAGCCCCACACTTGCTGTTCAAAACATGACGCCTGAAGAAGCTTGGAGTGGACACAGACCAAGTGTCGAGCATTTCAGGATCTTCGGTTGCATAGCATTTGCCCACATTCCAAATCAGAGGAGGAGCAAGCTTGATGACAAAGGTGAAAAATGCTTTTTTATTGGTGTTAGTGAGCAGTCAAAAGCGTATAAATTGTATAATCCTATCACCGAGAAAATTGTCATCAATCGTGACGTGATTTTTGATGAAGAGCGATTTTGGATTTGGGATGAAAACAATGTTGAACAACAAATACAAGCTGATTTTGATGAAGAAAATGGAGAAAAAATGCATCAGTCTTTGAAGAATGCACAACCTGAAGAAAATGAGCAATAACCAACAATCAATGAATGCATTTCAGCCTCTGAAACAGAAGATGAACAACGGCCTCAACAAGTTAGAAGAAGGCCCGCATGGATGGCTGATTATGAGGTAATCGGGATTGACTAAACTGAAGACCCCTTACTCATTTTGCTTTATTTTCAGATTGCGATTGAGTAGCTTTCAAAGATGCCGTTAAAGAACCAAAATGGCGGAAGGCGATGGATGCTGAAATTGCAGCCATTGAAAGAAGGCTGCAAGCAAGAGTTTGGCATTGACAACAAAGAAGTCTTTGCTCCAATTGCCCGACATGACACAATCAAATTGGTGATCGCACTGGCGGTGCAAAACTCATGGCCTATCTTCCAGTTGGATGTGAAATCGGCATTTTTACATGGTGACTTCGAAGAACGGGTATTTATAGATCAACCTCTTGGTTATGTAAGGTTTAGAAGTGAGCACAAGGTGTATAAACTAAACAAGGCTTTATATGGACTAAAACAAGCTCCAAGGGCTTGGTATAGTCGTATAGAGGCCTATTTTCTAAAGGAAGGTCTTCAAAAGTGTCCATATGGGCATACACTTTTTGTCAAAACTGGAGATGGAGGGAAGATGCTTATTGTTTGCCTATATGTGGATGATTTGATTTATACTGGAAATGATAGTGCCATGATTGAAAAATTTAAGCAGTCTATGATGCTTGAATTTGATATGTCTGATCTTGGAAAGATGCACTATTTTCTTGGGATAGAAGTTGTTGAATTTGCTGGTGGAATTTTTATTTCACAAAGAAAATATGTGCAAGACATTCTAGACAGGTTCCAAATGAAGAATTGTAATCCTTCTAGCACACCAATTGAGGCAGGTTTGAAGTTAGTGAAAGATTCTGAAGGAAAGAGAGTAGACAGCACTATGTACAAGCAAATTGTGGGAAGCTTGATGTATTTGACTGCAACAAGGCCAAATATAATGTATCATGTGAGTCTTATAAGTAGGTAAATAAAGAATCCTACTGAGATGCATCTCTTTGCCGCCAAGAGAATTTTTCGATACTTGCAAGGTACAACTGACTTTGGGCTACTCTACAAGAAGGGAGAAAACTCAAGCTTGATGGGCTTCACTGATAGTGATTATGCTGGAGATCAAGATGATAGAAGGAGTACTTCTGGATATGTATTTATGATGGGCTCGGGAGCTATTTCATGGTCATCAAAGAAGCAGCCGATTGTCACTTTATCAACCACTGAAGCTGAATTTGTTGCTGCAACTTCATGTGCTTGTCAAGCTATTTGGTTGAGGAAAATTCTCAAAGAACTTCATTTCAAGAGTCAAGGACCTACTGCAATTTATTGTGACAATAGTGTAGCTAAAGCTCTCCATAAATCATGTTTTACATGGAAGAAGCAAACATATAGATGTCAAGTTTCACTTCTTGAGGAATCTCATGAAGGAAGGAGTTATTGATCTCATCTACTGTAGAAGTGAAGAACAAGTTGCTGATATCTTTACTAAATCCCTCAAGTTGGTTGCATTTCAAAAATTGAGAAACCTGCTTGGTGTTCACAAGTTGTATTAGACTGAATGTTGGCAAACTTTCAATTTAAGGGAGGGAATGTTGAATCACGTGGATTATTTTTAATTGTCAGTTGTTTAGTGTCTGTTGACACCTGATTTTTAATCACCTTTTATTTTGATTTTACTTCTTAAAATTAATTAAAAACAACAAAAAAGTCATAAAATTACAAAATCAACTTTGGAAGCCTTGGCCCAGCCTTAGGAACCAATTTTGAACAAAAAATATTTTTCAAATTTTTTAATATTTTTTCGAATTTATTTAATTATAAAAATACCCAAAAAATCAGAAAAAATACCATTCGTGGTCAGAAAAATACAAAAAAATAGTCAATAATTTTATTTTAATTTCCTCTTCAGGTTGGTCTTTATAAATCTCAAAAATTCGACTTGGGTCATTATGTTCCTTCACAAACATAAACCCGAATCGACCATAAAAATTACCTTTTGAGTCCCCTAATTTTTAATTTCCACTTTTAATAAGCCATGACATTATAATCTAGAGCCTTGAAGTGCTATTGGGTCAATTAGGCCTTCAATTTGATCAATTTTGACGAAAAGGACCTAATTGCACAAATTTCTTTCCGATTTAGTCCCCGGTTTCGCGAATCTTAAAATTAAATTCTCTCTAGGGACACCCATGAAAATAAAACACCCCTAACCTATAGTTTTCGTCATGCCGAATCCATTGGTGGCCTCCATTTGGACTGATTTGGTCATTTGGGCCCTCGATTGGGCGAAAATCAATTTCGGATCCTAGGCATAATTTGGGGTTTTTGCCAAATTCCAATTCAATTGCTCGTAAAAACACTCATTTCAGATGGGAAACATGCCGAGGAGTCCGATTTTGGGGTCAATTTCACGAAAAACGGTCAATTTCGGGCTCAATTGGACGAAAAAAGGACGGTCGGATCGGTCGGGTCGGACCCGACCCGACCCGACCGAACCGGGTATGCAACCAAAGTTGCAGACCTGGTTTTTTTTTTTTCACGTACATGGCAGGGGGGCAGAGGATCGGCAGAGGTGGAGGCACCGTCGCGCGACAAGATCCCAGAGCACGGCCACCTTTTCCAGACGACGTTGAAGACGTGATCGTCCTCTCGGGGTCGCTCTTGGTCGGCTATAAGGGCGGAGAGAGAGAGGGAGCCGAGAGAGTTTTGAAATTTTTTGGAGAGAGAGATCCGCCGAGAGAGAAACCGGGGGAAAGAAGGAGCGACTGAGCGTTCGTCGGGACGCCTCCAAGCCTCAGGGAACTCGGAGCACCTTCGCCGAAGCCCCGAGCCGCCGGCGGGCCAACCCGAAGGTCGGTACCCCCTGTTTTCACACTCTGTTTTTTTTAGCTTGCTGTGGATTTGGCTCGGTTTGGGCTCTCGACCAAACCGAGCCAAACCGAATGCATACCGACGTCCCTTGGCACTCCTATGTCGATGTCTAAGTGTTGCCTTGCCTCGGTTTCGCGCCAAATGCCCACGGATCTAGCCTAGACCTTCGTTTCTTGAATGCCCGTTATGTGTTCGATGGAATGCCTGCCCTTTGCTTGACCGAGTTTGTCTCCGGCCGTGTGTTGTTCAAGCGATTCATGTCCATTTGTTGCCTCAAGCTTGCCCTAGAGCCGGTTATAACTGCTCTGTGATGTTTATTTTGCATTGAAACTCGTCGGAAAACCATGGCCGGAGCTCCCGGGGCACACCCGAGCCGAGGGCTCGGTCCGGCGAAACCGGCGGTCACCGAGGTCCAAGCGACCTCAGGTAAGTCCCTAAACCTTCATTAGATGCTCTCTGAATGGTTGAAACAAGCTTTGAACGACAAAATTTTTTTCGCGAATGTCCTCGCCGGAACCGAGTCTGTGGGTGGTCGGTTTGCCGGTTTCCGGCGCGTTTTTGGCTGAGAATCTTGATGTATGTTGATGTGGGTTGCTTAAGGAGTCGAATGCCGCGAAAACGAGCGAAAAACACGAAGATTCGGGCTCGGTCCCGATTTTCCGGCGAGGATTCCGGCGAACTTGCCGGAAAAATCACTGTTCCGGAAGTCGCCGGTCATCCTCTCCGGCGGACCATTGACCAGTCAACTATCGTTGACTGGTCAAAGGTGACGTGGCGCCACGTAGGCAGCCACGTCAGCCGCAGCGAAAACCAAAAAAAAAAAAAAAGATCAAAAAACCCTAGATCGGACGGTGGGCAAAGTGCCACGTGTCGCGATCTGGGGATTTTCAAAATAAATAAATGATTTTATAATAATAAATAATATTTTCAAAAAATTCAAAAAAAAACCTAGATCGGACGGCCGTGGGTGTGCCATGTGTCGCGATCCGATGCTTTCGAAAATACCCTAGATCGGACGGACGTGGATGCACCACGTGTCGCGATCTGGTGGCTTCAAGATCAAATAAATCGGACGGATGGGATTGTGCCACGTGTCGCGATCTGACATTTTCAAAATTAAATTAATCCGGAGGCTAGGGTAGTGCCACGTGGCAAGGCGGGGGCCGTCCGATTGGTTTTAATTTTCAAAAATTCGGATAAATTAGAAAATGGTTTTAAAATAATAAAAAAAAATAGAAAAAAATTTGAAAAAATCAAAAACGGCGTCGTTTAGACCGGCTCCGACCCGTAGGGTCGGGCCGGGCGCCCGAGAGGCGCGGGCCGGATTTGACCCGGTCCGGAAAATATTTTTAATAAAAAAAAAGAAAATAATTAAAAAATTAAAAAAATTAAAAAAAATCGAAAATTCAATAAAAAAAATAGAAAATCATTAAGAAAATAATAAAAAAAAAATTTCTAAAAAATTCCCGAAAAATTACAGAAAATAGGAAATGGTCACAATTAACTGGCCATGACCTATTTTGGGTCTTTTGAAACCCGACCCCTTCCAAAATGACGATTTTGCCCTTTTGGCAAATCGTCTCCCAAAAATTCCAAGAAAATTCCAAAAATTTCAGAAAATAGGAAATGACCACAATCAACTGGCCGTGACTTATTTTGGGTACTTCAACTCCCAATCTTTCCAAAATGACGATTTTGCCCTTTTGGCAAATCGTCCCCCAAAAAATTTCAGAAAATTTCAGAAAAATGCCAGAAAATAGGAAATAGCCACAATCAACTGGCCATGACCTATTTTAGGTCTTTGAAACCCAACCCCTTCTAAAATGACGATTTTGTCCTTTAGGCAAATCGTCTCCCAAAAAAATTGAAGAATTCCAGAAAAATTCCAGAAAATAGGAAATGGCCACAATCAACTGGCCATGACCTTTTTGGGTCTTCCAAACCCTAATCTTTCCAAAATGACGATTTTGCCCTTTTGGCAAATCATCTTTCCAAAAATTGAAGAAATTCATAAAATTTCAAAAAAATTTCAAAAAATAGGAAATGGCCACAGTCAACTGGCCATGACCTATTTTTAGTCTTCTGAAACCCGACCCTTTTTTCAAAAATGACGATTTTGCCCTTTAGGCAAATCGTCTAAAAAAAATCAAGGAAATTCAGAAAATTCTAAAAAATTCAGAAAATAGGAAATGGCCACAATCAACTGGCCATGACCTATTTCTGGTCTTCTGAATCCTGATCCTTTCAAAAACGACGATTTTGCCCTTTAGGCATATCGTTTCTCTAGAAATTTCGAAAAATTCAAGAAAAATCTCCAAAATAGGAAATGGCCAAGATCAACTGGCCATGACCTATTTTGTTTATTTCAACTCCCAAACCTCCCTAAAATTGACGATTTCGCCCTTCGAGCAAATCGTCCCCAAATCTTCTCAATCTACCCCTGGTCCTAAATCACACATTCCCTAAGCCCTTAAGGCTATACTAGGAGGCCATTGATTTGAATTGATATGTATTGACGTGGTTCATTTATGCACTTGACTGCTTTTTCCTTATATTGATTGTGATTTGATAGGACTAGTCTTCCAATCTGCATGAAACCCCTTGAATCAGACTTACCTCACCCAAAAATTGCACTTGCATGAAATCTTAGTTAAGAAAATCACTCGCGTTAGGTACCGAAAGGGCGTTGGTAATGACACCAACGTAATCAAGTCCCCGAACCCAAAATCTCTGGTTTCGAAGAACTGATCGATCTCTCCCAATCGATTAGTGAGGTTTCCGGTCCACCTTCCAAGAAGGACCGGTGGCGACTCCAAATGCATGCACACGTTGAACATGCCACCACGACCACACCAAGGTCGGAAGCGATCGACTCTTATCGTCGAAACCCCCGCATAAAAATTTACTCCCGTCGCGATTTGGTATGGGCCTAGGAGGGTCCGCGTCGAGAAAGCCCGCGATCCACATTTCAGAGTGGGGGCCCGATTCGACAATCCATTAGCCCGTAAACCAATTTCGGGTCGCGACAGTGTCCTAGTTATTAGGAGTTTGTTTTGTAGTGGTGCAGAACATGGTTTTGTGTTTTACCAAGTCAATAGGTGGTTTCTGCACGTTGCCGTTTTTTAGGAGTTAGTGGAGCACTGTCTTTTATGCTGTTAACTGTCGTGTGTTAGCTCTTTAAAAAGGAGCATCAGTTGTAAGTTTTTTTTATGCAATAAGAATAACACAGTTCTTTGTCAACTGTGTTAGTATCCTTTTCCAAATACTGTAACACACTTCATCCATTTCGTCGGATTTTGGTCGAAATGGCACTGAAGTGCACGATTTTCCTTGATATTAGCATTAAAATGATCGAAGTTACAAAAATTTGGCACTAAAGTGATCGATTTGAAAGTTTTGGCACTAAAGTGAGCGCCGTACACAACTTATGACACTTGGAGTGTACTTAAACCCACGAGAAAGAGAAGATGGAGGAAAATACTCTTGTGCTCTTTTTATTCCTCTGACCACAAAACCATTTTTTAAAAAAGGCTGTTGATACTAATGGATAACAACAAAATAGCAACAAAGAAACTAACCCCTATATTCTTGGACTGTAACCATAAAATCCCAACAAAATAACAACTTTGACTCCTTCTAAAGAAAAACAAAACGATTATAGCTAACAATTAGCCCCGAGCATCTTCATCTTTTGGTGCAGTTTCTAGTTCGAGGACTCTGCGTGCTAATCTTCAAAAGCAACCACCAAGGTGAACTTGGCAAGAAACCTCGCTGGTCGCGTAACGAAGCAAGCTGAAGAATCAAATCTCAGTATAAAGCATCAAAACCAAATGTTTCGGAGCGGAACACGGAGGAGTTGAGGCAGAGAGTCATGCTTCGAAATTGCTGGAGGTCGTGGCTCTCTCTCGGCTCTGTTACAGGAATCCCCAGCGTCACACATCGAGTCCATTCACTCGGACTTGAAGCTGGCGAGCTCGTCAAGCCGATGACCGCCGGTTGTGTGCTTCCGTGCAGAGGTATGGACCTACCGACCGTTTTGCTACCTCTGTTATAGTCATTTTCCTCTTCGGGTGTTTTGCAGCACAATGCCGAATTTGTTTTCCAAAAGTGGATGCCTTGGAATATAGGCCATGTTCTTCTTGGCTATTTGAATAGATGCGATTCGTTTATAAGCTTATTCATGTTCAACTGCACCAGTTTTATACACTACAGTCGTAAACTAAAATTACTTTCCTTCTTTGTATAAAACTGAGTGAACTCGGTAGCAAGTTAATCAAACCAGCGTCATCTTATCATTTCATGCGGTTTCTTTTGAGCAGCGATCGCAATTATCGATGTTGTCGAATGAGGGTTTGAGTAGATAAATGGTATTCAAATATCCACAAACGTACTTTTTATAACACGGGTTGAAATTCGAACATCTCGGTCCGCGGGGTTTCCACGATCGTGCATACCATGATTGCCCCTATTCATGTGGCGTTCGGGGTAAGATTCCGACGTCGAGGGAGAAAGTGTAGAGATGTAAAAGGTAACGCAAGTGAGGAATTAAGAAATAAGATATTCGCCACCCATAAGAATTGACTTATGGGATAAAAGTAGAAATAAGAACTCCTTCTTGTTATCATGATAAAAACTCAAATCAATTTATCAGTTAAACAAGTTTGTCATTCTCATTCATCGTATCATCCTTTTATAGGTGAGCATAAAACAATCCTCCAAACTTGAGTACCGAGAGACTTTTCGATAAAATACAAAAATCTTATGAAAGACAAAAGACTCATGGAAAATGGAAAGCATAATAAATTTCTAGGAACTAGAACTTTGACACTTTAGGGAAGATAAATCACAATTAATAAAGACTCTGAAAATCTAAACGTCATTTGACTACTCTTGAAAATATAAGAAGTTATTAATGGCATTCGAAGAATGAACAATCTGAAGTTACCGATGAGTGAATTTTGATATCGTTCGTTGATCGATAAGAAGCCAATTCATAAGTCGCAATCAATGAGAAGTGCTCATTGAATCGGGAACTCTTCGAAGTGTTCAAGGAATGCTCCGGCATCAGATTCGAGTCTTGGACGATGGATCTTGCCATCTTGGCATGACTCTCAAAGTTACTTTAAACAAAAGGCGGCAGGATTAGCGGCCGACCGTTGATTGATCATCCAAGCGGACGCTCACGAAACCAATGGCCAATAGCCATCCCCCGACGTTGGACGGGACCATGACCACGACCGCCCGCTGATTCGCTTACCTCGCTCTGGTTTTCTCTTCAGTTCGATGGAGAGACATCGAAAACACTGTCCCTCAACTCGACTCGAAGCACGTTCGAGAAAGCGTCGTTCCTGTATATCCTTCTTACTTCAGTCGCATTTTCCTCGCGCTGAAACGAAGAACTAGAACCGAAGCTGATTCGGCCATGTCGACCACTGCCGGACTCGTGATCCCCTGCGCAGGTGTGGATATTTTGGGAACCTCGCCCGCTGTTCATGATTTGTCCGCCTTGATTCATCGGCTTATGTTCGCTATCCCAGGCCTGATTGTTTTAACCGTTGATTCCGTTTGGTTTTGGCTTGGGATTTTTCTGGTCTCGCGCCTTTTTATGCATTGCGATTGTGGATTCTGGGGATGATTTTAGTTTTTCGGTTTTCGGTGGTTGTAGCGGCGGTTGCGTGGGAAGCCGGAAAGCCGCTGGTGATAGAGCAGGTGGAGGTGGCTCCGCCGCAGGCCATGGAAGTGAGGATGAAGGTCAAGTACACCTCGCTCTGCCACACTGATCTTTACTTCTGGGAAGCCAAGGTCAGCTCGATAGTGTCATAGCTGCATCATTCGGTGGTCCGTGCATTGATCTAGTCCAAAAGCAGAATGCGTCCACACTTAATTTAACGATGTCTTGAGGACAGAAAAAATAAGTGATCATGTTATGTCCTTTCTCCTGTCGCGGTATGTCTTTCCAAAGCAGAATAGGGATTGGATTTGGGACATTTGTGCTTGAGAGACAGTCATGCCTGCATTCTCTGCTTCCTAACCTGGGAAAGCAAAGCACATAATTCGAGTCATCATTTCTCATGCGATAGTGCTAAGAGCTTGGCCTTGTATAAAGCTCTGAGCCCCAGCACGTTTGGGTTCTTGTCTCAGGGCCAGACTCCATTATTTCCTCGCATTTTTGGCCATGAAGCTGCTGGGTATGCTCCTAATCCTCTTTACGTTTACATATTGATAATCAAGTTTTAGTTATTCCAGTTCCTAGTTTTTCCCCCCCTACACTGCTCTACATATAAGCAATTCCTCTTGTTACGTAAAATCATGAAGGAAAAAAAGAGTTACTGAAAAAGGTTTCGAGGCTTAAGCTTAGAGCTCCAGAATGTAAGGTTTTTCTGTTTCGCATTTGACTGAATTGTGGCAGAAGTGGACATGATTGTACATCGACAGGCAACAAGAAATACCATATCAGTTGTCCTGTGTGTATTAAGGATCAGTTTGCATCTAGAATAGCCAAGAAGAACAAGAGTTGTGACTTGTCTGAATTTCTTTCGGAACTTGATATCAATTTCCCTTCTTGACACCCTCATCTCTCAATTTTCAACTTCACATATAGGGATATCCTCCTTTGAGTCATATGTGGAATCATTCAGTGTCGACATTACATATGGCAACGATGTCTCAATTTTGAAATCCTACACCACGTGATGGAACTTTTGCTGCAGATGGCACGAACAGTGGTCACTTAATTTTTCCCTCTACTTACTTCCATTAAATGTCTTCTATGCCTCCTCCAAGATAGTGAAACGTAGTTTGCGGCTCTAATGGTAAAACATACATGTCAATAATTCAAACTCAGTTGCATCAAAAAAAGGTTCTTAAATATATGTGAATCACCGTTATGGCAGTTACTAGTCGATCCTGTGTTTTTCAATATTCAAATATCAGCAGTCAGCACTCAGCAGTCTATGCTTCTGGCTTGGATTGCAGAGCTAAAATTAAGCTGTTGCTAAATTTTCATTCTGCAGGGTGGTGGAGAGTGTTGGAGAAGGGGTATCGGATCTTGCAGTTGGGGATCATGTGCTTCCAGTGTTCACAGGGGAATGCGGAGAATGTAGGCATTGCCAGTCTGAGGAGAGCAACATGTGCGATCTGCTAAGAATCAACACTGAGAGAGGGGTTATGCTTAGTGATGGGAAATCTAGATTTTCCATAAATGGTTCACCGGTAAATCACTTCCTGGGCACATCCACTTTCAGTGAATATACAGTTGTTCATGCGGGCTGTCTAGCAAAGATTAACCCTCTGGCACCTTTGGATAAAGTCTGCATTCTCAGCTGCGGCATCTCCACTGGTTGGTCTGGCTGAATCGTGATTGTTGACTTCATCTCTAAAATCAAATCGCCATTCAAGTAATTGAACTTGTTGTATGTGGAAGCTCAGGATTAGGAGCCACATTGAACGTCGCGAAACCCAAACGAGGTTCTTCTGTCGCTATATTTGGACTGGGAGCTGTCGGTCTAGCTGTAAGTTGTCATGATCTTTTCGATATGAAGATCTTGCTGAAGAATTTTCCTGGTTCTATGACATTCCAGTTTCCTATTTTCTCAGGCTGCAGAAGGTGCTAGAATTGCGGGTGCATCAAGAATTATCGGGGTTGATTTGAATCCAAACAGGTTTGATGAAGGTAGTAATGCACTTCCTTTTTCTCTGATGACACTACTAAAAAATGAAAAAACATAGTGTTGAATGGAATTCCTTACTCGCGTTTCTCGTTTCTAATTCCAGCCAAGAAGTTTGGAGTGACTGAATTCGTTAACCCAAAGGATCATGACAGACCTGTTCAACAGGTTCTAAGTTCTTGACTTGTTCCCCTCTTTTAAATCCTGTGTTCCATTCCTCACAAGTTCGTCAAAATCCTTTTAGGGTAGACACCTTCCTTTGGTGTTGGCGGAACTCCTCTGTATGCAGTCATTTGTGACTTGACTTCCAATGAGTGCAGGTTATAGCTGAAATGACTAATGGTGGTGTTGACAGGAGTGTGGAGTGCACTGGCAACATCAATGCCATGGTTTCTGCTTTTGAATGTGTTCATGATGTGAGTAGTTGACAACCGCAGCGGCATTTTTTTTTTATATATATTTGTAGGCATTTCTCTGGTCATTTATTTTGTCAAAATTCCAAACATGAAAAATGATGAGTGGTGACACCATTTTAATGCTCAAGCCTCTCTCGTTTTGGGGTGGCAATTTCTGACAGGACATGTTAACAGCACTCGAACACGAAACAAAATTAGCGGGTCAGGTTGAGGTCAATTGTGTTTGGGTCAATTTCATGTCAACCCGCAACACACAATTAACAATTGTGTTGTGTCCATGTCTAAGCGGCCAGAGATTAGTGTCGACATAACAACCTATACGCGATTTCCATGCTATTTGCTAGGAGGATTTGAAAAATTGATGGCCTTTCATTCACTATGACAATGTTTCTTAATATGATTCGATGATTTTTTGTTAACAGATTATTGCAATTTGTAGTTGGATTTTATTCATTTCATGTTAGGTTCGTGTTGGTAAGTTGATTTGTGTCAATGGGTTAATTTTGTGTCATAGGAGGTCATGCAATCGTGTTGACTCGTCAACCCGTTAATTTAATGGTCGTGCTCATGTCAAGTAGGTAAATACGATTAACTAGTCATCTCGTTTTCAAATTGGCGTGTTTTGTAGCATGACTTACATCAACACGACACCGACATGATCCTCGAAACACGAATTGGTACCACTACCTCTGATACTGATGCTACACAACTGGCTTCAAACTAACTGTTGCTTTCCTGACTGTTGCAAATTTTTAGGGATGGGGCGTGGCTGTGTTGGTCGGAGTCCCCAGCAAAGATGCGGTCTTCATGACAAAGCCCATTAATGTTCTTAATGAAAGAACGCTCAAGGGGACGTTTTTTGGGAACTATAAACCTCGGAGTGATCTCCCTTCTGTTGTCGATATGTACATGAACAAGGTAAAAGACTACTGTCCAAGTTTTCTTTGTTACTTCTTCCCCTTTTTCTTCTGATTATCAACCAAAAGTTCTCAACTTTTCCCGCAGAAACTGGAGTTGGATAAGTTTATTACTCACCGGCTGCCTTTCTCCGACATCAACAAGGCTTTCGATTTGATGTTGAAGGGAGAGAGCTTGAGGTGCATTATCAGTATGGAGGACTAGGATTGGTATTGGATGCTAATAAAAAAATCTCTTGTCGTGTTACACTGTTACTGCTAGTAACTCATCTTTTTCCTTCGTGAGATAATGACATCTAAAGAAACATGCAGCTATCGAGGCGCCGCAAATATTTGTGGCCTTCTTGGTTATATGGGATGCAATTAAGAGTGAAGTTCCTAGATCCTTTTCGTTTTTTGCTTTGCCCCTTGTCATTTCGCGATTCTGTGTGTTAATGCATCTCGAGAAGACTGCATCGCAGGCGATGTTTGTTGCGACTCTGGCTACAATTAGTACTGCTACACTCTTATGACTTCCCAAGTTTTAACAGCACTAATCAGGCGGCCTACAGTATCATTTTGTCAAACCATCCGACTCCGAGTATCTTCATCAGGGGGTGCACTGGCTCGGGAGTGTAGATTCGAAGTTTTTCGCTTAATCTAGAGACCCAAATAGAGAGATTGGCAGGGTTTTTGATTCTTTATGCTGGGTTTTCCGGGAAGCACTGGGTAGAATTCAGTGATTCAGTTTTATGTCATCAGGTTTCGATGGTGGTGCTGTTCGTATTAGAAAAACTCGAATTAACATGCATTTAACTTGTATTTCCTTATATTTGTTCCTCCATGTCAAGAATGAAACTTTAACAACAGGGAAACAGAGTTCAATCTCGAACATCGAATTCTGTCGGTTGGCGAATTTTTTATTTGCCAGTCGACATGAAAGAGGTCACGAACACACTTTGATGGTGGACAGAGGGCATATGATCATCCAGGGCAGCAACAAGACAGGAGACTTGGTGGCGGGAACTTGAAGCAGATCCCGCCCCTACTGTGACCGGCCTGTTTGCATGCTTTGTTGCAGTCCGGGTAGTTCGAGCACGGGCCTAAGCACCCTGGTACTACCGGCGGCAACCGACCTACCACGCTTCCTGCATAATCAACACGAAACTCATCATCGATTCCCAAAAAAAAGTCATCCGGCCTTTTCTTATAAAAATGTCCAATGGAAAGAGGAATGATGATGTCGAATCCGATCATCAATCGCTACACATCTCTTGCTGGTATAAAGCAGGACATCCTTGAAACAACTTTGGACCTTCATGTGCATTGACAACGAGACCACAGATTTCTGTAGAAAAACATAGACAATCCTTACTTTTTACTGAAGATAGAGAGATTGTTTCCTGACATGAAGAGAAGCGAAATGTAGGCTACTCCCACCAAAACTTGAGTTGAAGGTACTGCATTGTTCACTCACGCCCATCTCCTCTCAAGAAACCAAGTCTTCTTTGTCTTCTGATTCTTTTGGCAAGACAGAAAGCAAGCGAAGCTCCAAGCCACGGTTATATTGTCCAACGACACTGCAATAGCCTTGGAAATTACTTCATTAGCCTTGATTCAGTCATGGTAAGGACGTTGGGATCTTCCATTCGATCGCCTTCTTGTCATAAATGCGTTTCCTTGATTTGCGCGGAGTTTTCCCGAACGGTTAACAACAGGAGAACAAAGCCAGATGTCGTTGTGGCTTGCATTTATGGCCGTCTCCCCCGGTTTGATACTGAAAATTTCGTCAGCTCAAAAGCAAGTTAGGAAACATCCGAAACTAAAAAGGATAATGAGATAAGTGGTTCATGAAATTTGGCCCTGAAATCTTTATTTGTTCAATATAGTCCCATAATTTTAATCTAATTTGCAATGTGATACATGAGATTTCAATTTGTTTAATATGGCCCGAAACTTTTTGTACATGTTCAACTTAATCCTTGAACTATGTAAAGATGTTAATGTGCCCTTCTATTGATTCATGTTCAGAAACAACATTGAGTATTTTCTTATTGATCGGGGGCTGAATTGAATATATACCAAAAATTCAGGTATTATATCGGACAAATTAAAAGTTGAAAGATTACATTAATTTAGAAATCACATTGAACAAATCGTAAGATCACGGATTGCTTGTGTCGTTTTTCAAAACTGGAATATCCAATATATGTTTCAAGAATAAGAGAGCCAATTAGTGGGGAGCTCTCTTTTCCACGGGGCGTTAGCCACCCGGTTTGCTAGTTTGTTAGCCTTGCACGAACAAAATCGAGACGAACCAGCTTCATTTTTTGCAAACACGGTCCAAGTGCTAATGTCCCATGGGCTGTGTACTTCACTGCGCAGTTGAAAAGGTAAAAGGTTGGCCTCAGGCAGGTCGGAAAATACTTTCAAAATGCTGGATTTCTGAATGCAAATTGACTTTAGTCTCCATCCACATTGACCACGGACGCGTGTCCGGGTCCGACACCGATACCCCTAGGGGTCTCAGCGGTTCATAGATTTTACCCACTCTCCAACTGGACTCCCTCTGCGCAAACTGCAAAGTACTCCAACGAACAGAAGCTTCTTCCACGTATTGGAGACCCTCGAGCAAGGCTACACCGAGCCAGCGCATCTCGAACTCGTTAATCCATGGCTCAGCACCCGCGGTGGTCGCGAACCACTCCTGCGATGGCACACTCCGGTGAGCAATCTATGTTTATCTTGAGGAAACCCTTCGCCGATGGCCGCCAAGCCTGAGGGTGACGTACTCACAATTGTTGTAGTTCCTTCTTCTACTTCGTACCTGAGTTCCACCTCAAGAAGCTCGCTTGCTCTGTGATGGCGAGGTCAATTAATTTTCTTTTGGTTGGAGCAAGGGGGTTTTTTGAGTTTGGAGCGCGCATGGCAACATTTCTGTTCCAGAATGAATTTCTGGAACATATATAATTATTTATATTTCTGTTTCAGAATGAGTTTTTGAGTAAAAAAAATACTTTTGATAAGGCATAAATTTTTTTTAATCTAGAATAGAAATTTGTTTGATGGGGTGGTGGCGGTGGAGGTCGGCGGGCGGCCGGCGATCGGCGGCAGTGGCAGCGGCGATCAGCGGTGGCGACCGATGGCGGAGACCGGCGACCGGCAGGCGGCAACGGCAGTGGCTAGTGATCCATGGCGGGGGCGGCGTGCGAATGGCTGGTTGGTCAAAATTTCTATTTCTATTTATCGGAGAAGTAACCTTTTTTTTTTCCTCATTTCTACTTCAAATTTATTTCTGTTTCTCAAAGTTATTCTAGAAATAGGTTTTTAAAATTGTGTTACCGAACGAGTTTTTGTTCCAAATCTATTTCAAAAATAGGTTTTTGTGCCAGAAATAGGTTCTTGATCGAATGGGGGTGTGTCGTGTGTCGAGAGTCACGACTTGAGGAACACTTAGGGGGTGCATGATTCCCTTTCTCTTCCTGGACTCTATTTTTGGCAAGAAATAGATTTTTTCATTTATATTCCTTAGATAAGTTTCTCAAACAAAAAATGTGTTTGATAACGATATAATTTTTCTATTTCCAAACGAGTTTTTCGCCGCCGGTCACCGCCATCGTCGGCGGCGGCAACCGATGGCAGGCGACGACTAGAGGCTGCAGCGACAGCCGGCGGGAGGTGGTGATCGGAGGTGGAGGCGGCGGTCTGCGATCGGCGATCGGCGCCTGCGGCCGGCAACCGGCGATAGACCGGCAGCCAGCGATGATAAGGGAGGAGCGATGAAGAATGAGCAAATTGTTTCGAGTTTTGTTTCTGAAACAAAAAAGTAACTTTTTTTTAACTTCTCAGTTCTCATCCAAAACCTATTTCTGAGCCAAAAGTTTGGCCGGAGATAAAAAAAACTACATTGCGTTGTCAAACGCATTTCTGTTCCAAAGCTATTCCCTAGTACAAAAAAACAGAGAACAAAAAGAGAATCATGCACCCCCTTACTGGACCCGATTCATCGACTGCGTGTCATAAATAATAACTGCCGATCGACATTGTGGATCGAGTTTCACACGATGGCAGAAAGGCCAATACCAAAAGCAGCCCGACCCAGCTCGAGGCCCGAACAACAGTGCTTTTCTGCGGAGTTAAGATTGAGCCAGACTCGCTTGAAGCGTTGAGCTGCTTCATTCGACGGGAGCTTTAGGGTCTATATGGTAACCATTCTCATTCTGTGATTCTGGTTTTGAAACAAAAAAGAATGAGAATCGCATTTGGCAACGCAAATAAAAATGATTCTCATTCTAGAAGAGTATCACTTTTAAAGCAAAAAAAAAAAAAAAAAAACACGAACAAAAATGATTCTCATTCAAAAGCCACTTTTTAACTAAAGTCGTTCTGAGATAAAACAGAGACCTTCAATGTCGCCATCTTCCTCCGCACTCCCGACCTCCTCCAACCCGCAACCCCAACCCCAACCCCACTCCTCCTCCTCCTCCGCCGCCGCCTCCCCCACCACCGTCGCATCCCTCCGCGCCTTCCTCTCCCGCCTCTCCTCTTCCACCCGCCGCCTCTGGCCCGAGCTGCTCAATCGCTCCGCCTTCTCTCGCCCCCAGTCCCTCTCCGACGCCGCTGTCCGTTACTAATTGCTGAGTCGCGGTGCAGATCGGACACCGTGAGAATTGCCATCCTCCATAGCCGGAGAGCTCCATTAGCAGCGACCTCTCACGCGGTTTGTTCATTCGTAAGCGACCGGAGACAGTGGAGGGAAGAGGACGAAAGTGGTCGCTGTAGCATCAGTCGCAAGACCTACTTCCCTTACGACTCCAGCATCGTCGACCCAGTGATCGATTCGGAGGAATATTCGTTGTGAAGGTTGATTCAGTTTTTTGCTTTAAGCAGTTCTCCGTCCGCCGCTTCATCTTTGGGACGTTAGATTTCGCATCACTCCGAGTGTTTGACGAGTTGCCTGAACGATGGAGTCTCCATTTGTTTCTCAGTTAGTGGGCTAAAGGTTAGGGCTTTGCTTCCATGTGTGGTATTCTTGTGGCTGTAAGCCAGGCGGCTTTCTCATTTTGTGCTTCTCCTGCTCAAGTCTTTTTATTTTTTCGATTTATGGCAATTGGAATTTTTTTTAATATATACGAGTGGACAGTGGGTTATGACTGGTTGCATTGTTCAATCCCGAGTTGCACTTGTATTTTGGCTTGATGATGCTCTCCTGCTTCCACTCTCTTGTTTCTGTCTGCTTCAGTTGTAATCGAACTGGCAGCTGGTATAGACTTTTTTCTTTTGTATGCGAATTGGCTTCTCAGATGGAGTTTCTGCCTCCCTTAATCACTCTCTTAAAACATGTCTTTCATTGTTGCTTTAAAGGTTCACTTTTCAGCTTACATTGTCACTGTTGTGCCCCATGAACTTGATTTGCTTCCCGGCTTGTCTGGCTACAGGATTGAATTCTCAGATAACTTACTTGTGCCTTCCCACGTACCGTCTCGTTGTTCGACTGATTATAGATGAATTAGCTTTTGGAGATTCTTTTTCCATTGATTCGCCAGATATAAGCCAGAGCCGTAGCAGAAAAGATAGAGAAGATGATATAGATAGGACAAGTGACAGGGCTGGGGAAGAATCCACTTTTCCTAGAATAGGTCGTATGACATGTAAGAGTGTTTCCCAAAGTGTATGACTTCGATGAATGGTTCAAAATATCCATAGCAGTGTTTTGATGTGTGGAAGAATCCACTTTTCCTAGAATTTTTCAGGAACCATTTGCAGACTGATTCTGAATAGTTAACCCGCTTGAGGTCCTAACCGATCACGCTCGAGCAAAATAATCAATGGCTGTTTTCTTTGCCACTCTATCAGTATCTTATCCAGGAAGAGAAACAATTTTTAGAAACAGAAACTTTGTGCAGTTATCAAACGCGTTTCTCATTCAGGAATAGAAATTTTGGGTAGTTATCAAACGCATTTTGATTCTCTAAAACTCATTCAGGATCAGACTCAGAAAAAGTCATTTTAATCAGAATAAAAAATCAGAATGAGAATGGTTACCATGTGCAGCCTTAATCGCCGTCGATGACTCACTCTGACGGCCTTGATCATTGGGCGCCTTGATCATTGGGCTCCAGCAGCTCACACAACTTGCCGGTGAAAATTGCTCAACTTGCGATTCCGACGAAGAAGCACGCATGCCTCGGTACAAAGATGAGCCTCCCGCAGTTCACGTGTACACGGTCTGTGATGAATCGAGGTTCGTGTTGATGCCTCAAATCTTTTCTTTGTTGTTCTTCATTTGATGTACCGTTGCAACCGACGAGTTAGATGCTTTTCAGTTGATTCTTCCCACATGGTTGATTGGGTCATTTGCTTTTTGTTTGTTAGGGTCGGGTTTGATTTGGTTCTTCTTTGTTTCCTTCATGTTTCAACAGATACCTGATCGCGAGGAATGTTCCTGCGTTAGGATGTGGAGATGAGCTGTTGAAACTCTTCGCCACTTATGGCGACGTTGAAGAGTTAGTACTTTCTCACTCTGTCCCCGGATTTTTTTTTTAGCATTTTTAGCAAATAGGAGTTTGAGTAAAGAGTTACAAATGATTATCATAAACAGTTTGGTACTCTCTAATATCAAGTTCTTATCGATATTCCCAACGAAATTCTCTAGGTTTGATCTTTGGTTGCTTCTTCAGATGTAAACCAATGGATGAAGAAGACTGTGAGCCGTACACTGATGTTTATTGGATCAAGTTTCGTCTTGACTGCAACGCTAGGTGATTGGATTTGCTTCTTCTAGTGCGGAGTTCCAGTTGTCTTCACATGTATCGTGAAGTTCATTTATTCGGGATGTAGAACGGCTCCTAGTATCCTTAATTTGACACCCTTGTTCCACTTTCCTTGATAGGTTTGCGAAAAAAAAGTTGGATGAGTATGTATTCTACGGGAATAGACTGCAAGTTTCATATGCTCCCCATTTTGAGAGCCTCTCTGATACAAGAGAAAAGTTAGAAGCTAGAAGAAAGGAAGTTCTTGCTCGGTCGAACCGTAAGCTTTACAATTGGGAGCACAATTCTAGTGTTGATCTAAGCACAGGTTTTCATGTGATAATAAATTAAGGATCATTTTATACGTGTCGTGTCTGCTCATGCAGCTGGAAGATTCAAGGGTACTGCCACCTCTAGCAGTGTCGGTCTGGTTAGGTCTTCAGCTAATGCAAGTTCCTCGCAGAATAATGCTGCTGGCCAACAGGTCTTCAATCCCAATAGGTATGTTAACGAAGCCTTGAAATGCTGTTCTTCAAATGCTTTCAGCATTCATGAGCAGTCAACCTTACTTTCCTTTGTGATGCCAGTGCATCGCAGCTCATTCCTCATGCTGACAGTTCTCCATATATGAGGGTTTCCTCGGAGCTGGTATGTTACTCTATTACACTGCTAAATATTGTTGCTCCAATTTAGTTCCTCTTCGTTCAATTGATGGAATAGAGGTTTAAATTGACATATGGAACTACTTGGAGATTACCTGTAATACGACAGTCAAGATGATTGCGGAACTTGCTTTGTTCATTTTTTGCCATATTACCTTAAACTGGGTTGTTTTGAGACAAATTTTGCTCCATGCATAATTGCAGATTCTTTTCCGATTTAAAGTACCAGTTATTGCTTGTGTGCTAGCACTATATGATGTAAGATATGCACATGTATTTAGAAGACAGTAGTAGCCTAGTTTGATCAAGAAGTCACTATTTAGAAAAATATAAATATGCAGCAGAATGCGCATGCTCAACCTAATTAATTTTTAATTTTGTTCGATAAGTATATTTTCTAATATTCACATATTTGATGCAAAAGTTCCTCTGCTCTTTTACATTAGTACCAGTTCAATGAGAGGGTGGTTCTTATCATTCCTTACCATTTGCTTCGGGAGAAATTAGGTGCTCGCCTACATCTTGCATTCGATGTTCGATGCATATAGCTTGATATTTTTTAAAATCAAGCTCCAGCATCCTTATGCATACCCATAGTCTCGGATTGTCCTTATGTCCTGGGGCTAATTCGCAGTTTTCTTTTATAACGATGGATCTCAGGATTATTTTCAATCCCATTCGATGAATCAGACCGTGCGGTTGGTCAGAGACAAGCTCAATAAGGTGAAAATCTAGGTCTTGCAGGCTTGGTTTAAAACAATATTTGATTCTGATTATTCCTCCCAATGCATGTTTTAGATTGAATCAAGCGGTGAGCATCCGCAATCAGGACCTGCAGCAAAGAAAGCTCGCGTCGACAACAGAAGGAGAATTTGACTTTTATTGGAACTAAGAATTGCCCTCTGTCAAAGGATGTCCTGATGTTTCACACGCTGCTTTTATCTTACTGGTTCGGACTCCCCTCATGTTGACACCGTTTTTATCTACTCTATGTCAATCAAATCTGTAAGTTATATGTGGTTAAAATCATCTTTGGTTAGTTCTAAATGGCTAATTCTAATAGATTATTGGATAGAAACCTTTGCCGCCTTCTGGAACACACAACGATGCAAAAGGGAAGACTTCAGTTGTGAATTTGTTTGCTGGTAAACAAAAGTTTGGCAAGGTTTAATTACAACTTCGACATAATGCCAATGAGAAAGGAGGTCGCAGCATGACATGCTATCTCTGGCGCCAACTTTGATCATTGTGATCTTCTGAGGCTACCTTTTTTCCAAATGCAGGACACGACTCCATAAAGCGGGCACGGGCTCAAACAATCACCCTCCATCGGAGCAAGTTTCAGGGCCCTCAACTTTTGGGGCGGATACCTGTATGACCCATCTATGAGGTTGACGAACACCAATAAAACCAGTATCAGCACGATCCCTACTCAGCATAGATTTTGTTTAAAGTTGCCAACCCAATCGTGTAAAAGCAAATTGAATCTTCAGCTAAGGAAAAGCATGCCGATATGGGCATCCATTTCAACAATGATGACGGACTGACTGCTGGGGCGAGCAAACTCAACCCTTTATCATTTCTGGACTAATGTAGTGGGAGCAGAAAGTTGGAGTTGACTTTGGAGCTCTCTACATCTTGAACCCGATGGTCTCGAGAGCCTAATCCGAGTAGTTGATGTTCTGTGTCTTTATGTTTCTGCTAAGGTAGCATGTTTATAAACATTAAGATGTTATTACTAGAATTTGTTCAATTCGATTGTATCCGTTAAATTTGAGCAGATTGTGCCAGATGACCACACTAAAGCGACTAATCTTCAACTCATCAAATAAGTGAAGGGGGGAACACGATGTCGAAGATTTCCGTCTGGCTTGGAAAAATTGAACTTAAATCCGGTCAAATCAAAGGGTTTTGAATCTTGCTTTAAAAAGAACAACATAATTATCTGAACTACTGCTAAACCGTGTATTCGTTTGATGTTTGGTACTGGGCAGTAAAATTTCATTTTAAACTACTAGTGTGGTTGTAAAAACTTGAGGTTGTCGCGCAGAACTTGGCTTATCAATACTATTTCGTAAACAGTAAAACGCTTGGCTGAATCGGGTTTATAAGAAGATCGGATAACTTGTAATCGTCCGTGGCTCCCAATCTTGCACAAGGTGGGCGGTAAGTCTGGTCTGGTCCTTAGGTTGCGTCGGGTCTTTTGGACTAACTTTTCACCGTTGGATCGAAATAAAGAAGTCATAACCGTTCAGTGGGAGAGATCCGTCGAGCGGTCGAGCGTGTGATATCTCGCGTGGACGATGGGAATGTAAATTCTATATTGAAAGCGGATGGACCAACCGCAGTCAAAGCATTTCAATGGAGGAACGCGCTTCTGCTGCTCTGCACCATCTGCCCACCCCTGCGCCATCTCTCTCTCTCTCTCTCTCTCTCTCTCTCTCTGTGAAAACTGTTTGCTCTGTTTGGCAACTGCTCGCCAGAAAGCAGGATGAGGAAGAGAGTCCCTTTTGAGGAGGCTCGCATTTACCTCCCCCCATTTACTTCCCTCCAACTCTGCTCCAAACTTTTTCTTCTTCTCCCTCCCTCCCCCCCTTCCTTTATAAAGCCCCAGCCTCATTCCCTCTTCTCTCACTCCAGTTCACTTCAACTCCTTCAGACATAGACAGAGAGAGAGAGAGAGAGAGAGAGAATGGCGAGGAAGTCGTGGCGTGCGGTGCTTGTCGTCGTTGCTCTTGCCCTGGCCGCGATCCACCCCGCCGCTGCCAGGAACGCGCCCAGCGGCGGCGCCGGGCTTGGCGACCAGAAGAACTTCATGACCTACGGAGGCGTCGGCGGCTTCGCCGGTCTCGGCGGCCCGGGCGGGGGGATCCCGGTGTTCGGCGGCCTAGGAGGGATCGGAGGGATGAGCGGGCCAGGTGGCGATGCTGGCGTAGGGGGCGGAACTGGGACGGGCATCGGGGGCGGAGGAGCTGGCTCTGGGGGCGGAGCTGGCGGAGGATCCGGCGGTCTTCCTCTGCCCTGATTTGGCTTCATGAAGTCTGCTCTTCGCTTTTACGAGTCCCGTTTGTTCTGTTGATTGAATGTAGTGGTGGGTGGGTGGGTGGGTGAGTGTGAGTGAGTGAGTCATGTCTCCACGCGCCCGTGCGCTTTAGTTAAATCCTTATTCTCTCTCTAGTACTGTCGTTTTGGTGTCAGCCAGTTCAGTTGTTCCACGTGTTTATGTTGTTTCAAATCGAAAGATTGTTTGGATTAGAATATTATGAGGAGAAAATTTTAAATAAAGCTAAGAGTCATTTTTAAGAAAGACCTCAGTCTCAAATAAGGGTATTAGCTCCTCTAGCGGAACATGGCGTTTTGCCCAAAATAAAATCTGAAGCCGATTAAAAAGAACAAAAAACTAAGGGGAAAAAAAAAAAAAAAAGAAGGTGGGCCTGAGCTCGCCGGTCCGCAAACACTTCATTTTTGGGGCAGCCGGAACATGGCATTTCGTCCAAAATAAAATCTCAAGCAGAATAAAAAGCAAAAAGCCTAAAAAGAAAAATAATAATACTAATGAGGGACAGGCCATCGCTGCAAGCAGATAGTGATTGTGGTCGGCGGCGCTTCAACCGCGAGGCAGGATAGCAGGAGCAACAACCGGCGAGAACCCGGCCGCCATTGCGACAACCTAGGGTTTCTCGAGCTTGGTACCCCCAGCTGCACACGCATTGCTAAACAATAAAGGAAACTGGAGAGACAGGAGGATGAATTTCAGCGTTCAGGACAAAATGGGAGGTTAATTTCGCTTGGATCGTCCCCAAAATCTCATCTTCTTCGACGAAAATATGAGATTTTTATGTTTCAGACTTTGAAAGTTGTCCCGAAAAAAAAAAAAAAAGACTTCGAGAGTTGAACAGGGGAACAGTTCGATGAAGTGGGGTCATTCTCAAAGCCATAACGTGAGAACTCTTACGTAAGAAAGGCGTACAAAATCTTTTTTGTTTGCGTCGAGAATCTCCCTGAAGTTCTTTTATATAGTTGTTCGTGCTGGTGTTGTTCCATGGAATCCTTATTATCAAACTCAGTTTATATCTGGATTCTGGGGTCTGTGTCTGCAGTCTAAGCCATTGTAGTTGGAAACTGGTAGTGAGTGGAATGGAGCGAGAGCGCTGAGCTCGAACACATGGAGGATGGTAAAATGGCGCAATCTTGCATGTGAGCTGTTGAAGAAGAAGAAGAAGAAAGGCCAAGGGCGTGACCGCCGGATTTTGGTCCGTGAGGTCGCCGGCAAAGTCGATGGTGGCGCGCACCCCGATCATCTGCAGTCTCCCTTTCTCCTCCGGTTTACGCTTCAGACAAGAATGCCCGGCCAGAAAATTTGGCCGGGCGGTGAATTTAAGCTTTTACTTGAGGCCAATTTAACTACTTTTAAGACCCGCCTTTGGTAAAAAGGACTTCAGGCCGTTTTTCCTATTATCATTGTTTTGAGTGTCGTGACTATTTTGTTCTCTAATCCTTCCACTATTGTTCGCATTTCCCTTGTGGATTTGAATTTTCAGTTCTCCTTTATAATGCACTTAGAGTTGGCGAACTCCGAATGGGCTCAAATTTCATACGAGCTACTAATCAATACTCATTATTCATCACTTTGCCATGACCGACATTTTTTTTTCACATTTTGGAGTCATTTAGATGGATTTTTAGGCATTTTAAGTTTTTAAGCAAT
Organism: Rhodomyrtus psidioides; assembly: GCA_021437785.1. Classification (NCBI taxonomy): domain Eukaryota; kingdom Viridiplantae; phylum Streptophyta; class Magnoliopsida; order Myrtales; family Myrtaceae; genus Rhodomyrtus; species Rhodomyrtus psidioides. The sequence goes on along the minus strand of JAILYB010000015.1, from coordinate 78,541 downwards.
TTTCGTAATTTTAATGATATTTTCATAATATTGCGTTTCCTATTGTAATTAGATTTAACATCGATGTTTAGGGTTTCTCCTGAAGCAGACTTTTACAGACTTTATACTTTGTCTAATTTGATATTCGCAATTGAGAGAACGGATTGTTCCTCATATCGATTCTTAATTCTTATGTTTAGCCAATTTTCTATCCTCTTCAACATCAATTGGTATCAGAGCACGAGTTGCTTGAACATTGTTGACACCTGATTTTTTACCATTTATTATTGTGATTTTTATTCTTTAAAATTAATTAAAAATATCAAAAAAGGTCATAAAATCACAAAATCAACTTTGGAAGCCTTGGTTTAGCCTTAGGAACCAATTTTGAACAAAAAATATTTTTCGGTATTTTTAATATTTTTCGAGTTTATTATAAAAATACCCAAAAAATCAGAAAAATATCATTCGTGGTCAGAAAAATACCCAAAAATATTCGATAATTTTATTTTAATTTCCTCTTCAAGTGTGTCACTTTAAATCTCAAAAATTCGGCTCAGGTCACTATGTTCCTTCACAAACATAAACCCGAACCAAGCCTAAAAAAAAAAAAAAAAAATCCTTTTCGAGTCTTTTAGTTTTCAATTCTCACTTTTTATAAGCTATGACATTGGATTCTAAAGTCTTAAAGTGCAATTAGGTCAATTTGCCCTCCAATTTAATCAATTTTTACCAAAAGGGCTTAATTGCACATTTTTCTTTCAATTAGTCCCCGGTTTCACGGATGTATACGTATGCTCTACGTATTTATATGTCATACGTATTTATACGTTATGCATATTTGTACTGTTTGGTAACCTCTTTAACTCTTGTAATAATAATAATGGTTATTATTTTTAACACCTTTGTTAGTGCCTTTTTTTAGCATTTTTGTATTGTGAGTGCTATTGTTAGTGCTATTTTTAAATAGCATTTTTGTATTATAAATTGTGAGTGCTATTGTTAGTGCTATTTTTAGATAGAATTTATAATTGTTAGTGCTATTTTTAAATACAATTTATTGGAAGGTATTTTTGGCTATAAAAGGATGGCAAGAGTTTTGAGGTTGAAGGGGGAGAGACATTTTGTAGAGTGTGCAAATTTTTGAGAGCTTAGAGAGAAGAACACAAACACTCTCTATATTCTCATAATCTTGAGCGAGCAAAATATACTAAGTTCGGAATATTGATTCCGCATATTGCTAGCACAATTGTTGTGGAGTTATTAGTCGTCTCCCCGTTCGTCAATTGGTGGTGCGTCCGAACTAGATGCCTAACACTTGTGGAGGCTGAGATCGAAGAACATCGAACCGACACCTCCGTTCAAGCACGCTACGAGAGGTAATCTATTTACTCCCTTTGAGACTTTGTGATTTTTTTCGATTGAAATGCACGAAGTACGCCTCTGGAGATACATGTATGGGTTGTTATTTATTTCCGCTACGTGTTACGTGGATCCCAACAGTGGTATCAGAGCCGATCCTTAGGTGTTTTCGTGCATTTAATTGATTTTTTGCAATTTTTGCAATACTATGGCCAATATGTATTAACGAATTGTTCGTCTTATATGGCTAATGGAGGTTGATTATTTTATATGATAAATTAATCAACGTAGCAAAAATTGAGACTAAATCAATTTTGAATCGAAAATTTATGGCTATCTTATTTTACATAAAAATTCTGAATATGATTCAACGTAGAATTTTTATTGTGCATTCCTAAGTTTTAAATTGTGAATTTATTACTTACGTGGAAGGGTGGTGATCATGGAAAAATCCCTAATCAATGTGATTGATGTATATATGAATGTATGATGATTATTTATATATTTTGGATTGTAATTATTAAATGGAGGCTGCGTACTCCTTTTATTTTTCATGTAATCTTTATTTTTAGCATAGTCAATTGTTGATGTAAATGCTACGAGGATTACGTGGGGGAGCCTTTTAAGTCGGCGAGCTCGTTGGGGCCCAATTCTTGAAGAGTTCAAGAAACCAAGAAGAAGCGAAGAGCGGCTCTCCGTTATTAAAATATTAAAATGATTAAATGTGGTCTCATTGGCTCGAGACCCATTAAATCATAATTCCATGATCACCACGTAGGATAGATGTTTATGTGATTGACATCTATTTTTTTTTATTATGATTACGTGAGCATGTTAAACTGGTTAATGTGCAAAGTCAGACTTACCTCACCCAAAATTGCGCCTGCATGAAATCCTAGTTAGGAAAATCACTCGCGTTAGGTACCGAAAGGGCGTTGGTAACGACACCAGCGTAACCAAGTCCCCGAACCCAAAATCTCTGGTTCCGCAGAACTGATCGATCTCTCCCAATCGGTCAGTAAGGTTTCCGGTCTACCCTCCGAGAAAGACCAGTGGCGACTCCAAATGCATGCACAAGTTGCACATGCCACCACGACCACACTAAGGTCGAAATCGATCGGCTCTTATCGTCGAATCCCTTTGAAAAATACTCCCGCCGCGATTTGGTATGGGCTTGGGAGGGCCCGCGCCGATCCAAAGCCCGCGATCCGCACCCTTGTGCGGGGGAAGGCCAGCGATCGGTAATCCATTAGCCGCGTCTGCTTTCGGACGGGTCGCGACAAACATCAATTGGTATCAGAGCACGGGTTGCTTGAACCGATGACTGAACAAAATCGCGATGGTCGATGGAGGGGTTGTGATGGCCGGGGGCGTGGAATCATTCCTAATGCAGACGAACATCCGCGTCTAAAAGACCTACGAGACGTAGAAATTGATGAGCAAAAGGCAAGGCAAGGCAAGGCTGGGCGTTCAATCCGAAAAAGATGTGGAATCTGAAGATTCATCCGATAAAGAGAAACGTCAATCTTTTCAAGATTTTGAACTAGGGACAGAATTGGGGAGTACGACCTGAAAATCCGTCCACTTTTTCCTAATATCGGGATGAAGATCTAGATTCTTGAGTTTCAAGATCCAATTTTTTTATAAAGATACAGTCTTGGTGAAGATCCAATCTTTGGTAAAGATCCAGTCTTTGATGAAGATAAAGTCTATGATGGATCCAATGGAGAACAAGAGATACGGATCCAGATCAAAAAGAGGTTGTTTATGCTGATTCTGGTGAGTCTCTAGTCATTAAGAGAATTTTAAATATTTCTGCGGTAGAAACCTTAACTTGGGGCAAAGAGCGTTCTTTTGCTCGGACTCGACCAGAGACGATGGCTTCGAGGCTGCGATGCAGTCCGAAGGCAAAGCTCCGAGACGGAGAAATCCGTGTCCGCGATCATTCCCACCAATCCGAGGATTGATGATTATCCGACGGTTTTGGCATTACCATTGCCTCATCGGCCATTATTTCCTGGATTTTACATGCCGATATATGTAAAGGATCCCAAGTTATTGGCAGCTCAGCAGGAGTGTCGGAAAAGGCAAGCCCCATATTGCGGTGCTTTTCTCCTGAAAGCTGAACCTGGTGTTGATCCCAAAAGCGTTCATGACGTCAAAGGAAAAGAGTCATATGATTGCCTTCATGAAGTTGGTACGCTTGCCCAGATATCCCGAATCATAGGAGACGAGGTGACTCTTAAAGATTGCGAAAGACTGAGATGGTTAGCGAGGATTCCCTCACTGTCAAAGTTGACCATCGCAAGGAATTACCATTTGACAAGGAGGAGGATGTAATAAAAGCTACATCTTTTGAGGTTAATTATATCAACCCTTAGAGATGTTCTGAAACAAGCAATCTCTGGAGAGATCATCTTCAAAAATATCAGCCGCATATCAGTGAATTAATTATGCAAAGATTAGACGACTTTGGAGCTGCTATTTCTGGGGCCAACAAATTGCAATGTTTGGCGGTGCTTGAAGAGCAGATCCTAAACCTTGCACACAATAAGTCAGAAATTGAGCGCAAAGCCCATGGTGTGATTGGTAAGTTTGCATAGCATGGTTTATGTTCTCTTGTTGTGGCACATCAAGAGGTTTCTAAGGAACATAAAGAGCTGCAGAGGCAAGTGTAGAAGCTGTTAGAGAAAGGCGCGGTACTCAATTCCTTTAAAAAAAAAAAGATCTCTTGCCACACACTACTGCAGACATGTTTTGCGAAAATCTGTCTGCTTTCTTCGCCCCATTCGCCTCCGCCCTCTCTCAGTGTCGATCTATCTAATCTAACAAAACTTTGAAACCCAAAACGTAGCTCATGCAGCTACTCTTTGAATTGCGTTGATTCGTGTCATCGGAAATCGGAATACCATCAAACCCAATTGAACTGAAACGCCAAAAAAAAAAAAATCTGGACACGCAGCGTCGCGTGAACCCTGTTTTTGCTGATATGAATTAACCCTCCGATTCTGAGAGAGGTTTCTTGATCCCAACTCTCCGATTCTGTCGATTCTGAGAGAGGTTTCTTGATTCTTGCTGCGTTTCAAGAGATGGGGAAAGGAAAGCAAATCTGGAGACGAAGAGGGATTGCCCTCCGTGACTAAGGAGGAGGGAGAGAAAGTGGAGGAAGCAAATCGGCAATTACCCTATCTATCTCGCCCGCAGCTGCCGAGGCAATGATGGCCGGGCAGGATCGCCGGTGACCCTCGCCGGCCAGGGTAGAAAAAGCCACAAAAGTTAAAAAAAGAAAAATACCAAAAATAAATAAAATATAATTAAAAAATTCCAGAAAATATTAAAAAACTTAAAAATAACCACGTGCTATTAAAAAATTATGACTCTCGCCAGTCAGACGAACGATTTTCCTCCGACGTGGCACTTAAGTGAGCAAAAAAAAAAAATATGACACTCAAGTGAACGATGTACAAAAGTTGTGGCACTTGCGGTGTACGTCCAAAATCTCCCTAATTGGTACAAGCCATCCCATATTTACCCCCACACTATTGAACAATTGTCGTGTTTGCTCCGAACTAATTTTTATGTCTCACGACTTCGGTTCTTTACCTTAAGATGGTGGAGTCCAGAGCCCGATTGAGAGATTGCCTGTCCTAAGGCCTGCCTAATTTTTGGTTTGGACCTAGCAAACCGAGATTGGGGGAGCTAGTCGAAGAATGCCACCGAGCTCATGATCCGGTCTAGTTTCTACTTTCTAGTATGTTACTCATCCATCCTATTTCCCCAATTCGAACTCTGAATATCAATTTGACTGACATAATAAGCCTTTTTTTTGTGGTAGGACAGATAATAACCCTTTGAAAACACTCAAAAGTTACATCGAATATTTCATTGAATCCCAATTGGAAAATAATGTCATCTTCATTTTGGCGGCATGTGATATTATTTATAATTCATTTGACTAAAGGATTCATTTATTTGTAGTAAATAAACTAGGAAATATGTCATTCAATTTTAAACCTATTGATTTTCTCAATTGAGTCCTAAAACTTTTTCACGTTTCACTAATTGAGTATATAAAGTCAATTTTCACCGAAAACTGACCACGTAGACGCAGACCTATGGCACGGTCGGCGTTTTTACGTTACGATATTTAATAATCTTCCATTTTTTGTTATTCATTTACTTTTCTCTTTTTCATTTTTTTCTTATTTACTTTTTTCTTTTTCCTTTTTCCCTCCGCACACAACTGTCGCTCTGAAGCTAACGACAATAACGGTTGTGACACGCAAGACTATTGGAGGCAACGTCGGCAATTTCCAATTAAAATTTGACAGATGGATTCAGTTATGAAAACGTGAAAATATATATAACTTAATTGATAAAATTAAAAGATTTATGATTGAATTGACAAAAGTGTAACGAGTTTAAGATTTTTTGAATAATTTTTTTTTGGAAATACATCGGTAAAATAGATAGTGTAAAAAATGTTCGAAAAATATTCTCCCACACGCACCCGAGAAAGTAGAGATGATGCCCACGGATCCGTGACCCACCCGAGTTACGACCCGAATCCATCGAATCCTGAATCCAGCGCCCTAATTTTGCTCTTAATCATCACGGGATCACAGCTCGCGCAGGCTGCTCTGCTCTGTTCAGCTGTGTTTCCGCATACTCCCTCCTTTCAATTAACTTCTTCTTCTTCTTCAAGACGGTCTCGAGGTGAGTCCACGAACTCATCTCTATCGATTGCCATCCAATCTCCGATACACGGTCCGATTACGGAGCTTTGGACCCGCGTTTCTTAGCTTTCGGTTGAGCTCGGAAGTCCGCAAGAATGGGCACTCGACAGTGTCGAGTTTGCAACGAAGCGCAGTCGAAGTACAAGTGCCCTTCTTGTCTCGTTCCTTAGTAAGTGGAAACAAACTCTACTCCTGCCCCTTTTCAGTTCCGATTTTGACGAGCCTGGTCACATTCTGCCCTTGAACTGTTTTCTTGTTGCGATTGTTTGCTTTGGGCGCAGTTGTTCTTTGGCCTGTTTCAAGACACACAAAGGTATTGGGCACTTTGATTTCTTTGCATATCCGTGTTACCTCCTTAAGTTGCATGACAAAGTTTTGAAATTGGGCAAGAATTGGCTGTTTGGTTAAACCGTTAAACATTAGAAGGATCTTGTGGGATAGACAAAGTGCAGGGTGTGTAAGTGGAAAGGTACAAGAAGGCGATTCTGGTCCATTCTGCTATTCCTGAACGGGCACACGTACACCCTCGTGAGGTAGCCATGCCGCGCTAGGTGAACCGATGCACTTTCTATCGATTGGTTTCTGTTCCTTCCAGTTTTCGGGCCTGAGTCGTTTTGTTGCGCAACTTCCCACAGTTTGAATGAAATACTTGTTGGGTGTTGTCTTAGGGAACAGCATGTATCCAACCATGGGTTTCTGACCAGAAAATTGCGTGTTCAAACCTTGTTGATTGCGCTCTTCAATGTCTTGAATGCGAACTATGAGCATAGCGAAACATGCTTTTTGCAAGACTGTCGATGAGATGATATTTGCCTTTGCTGCTTCTGTGAATTGGTTTTTTTTTTTTTGTTCTTATTTTGATTTCATGCCTTGAGCACTCTCTCTTTTGGGCCTTTAGGCTCCTTTTTCAACTTTTGTACTTGAGAGCTGGACCATCTAAATTGATGCCTCCTCGTGACTTAAGATATCCGACTGATTTAGCTGCACATTGCTTGTTATTGAAATGTCTTAGGAGCAGCTTGGATGCAACTTCTGTAGTCATCTTGGAATTTGAAATGCATCATAGATTGTCATAGAAGGCAACATAATAGGTTATACACAATAAACTTGCAAGAGATCATCAGAGAAAGAGAAGTCATACCTCTTCTCCAGTCTACTGTTTATAAATGCAAGGTCTTGGAGGGCTCTCTTATCTTCCAAAAATTAATGAGATGATGGAACTTATTTATGGTTGCAGAAACTCCTTGCGTCAAGCCAGTGTCTCCCAACCATAATGAAGGTAAATAACCCATCCATGATTCTGTCTTTGCTTTTTTAATTAGCTATGAGGATGGCATTCTGTCCTCTGTAAGTTTATCTCAGATTTCGCCTCATCTTACATCAGTCATCACTTTTATCTGCTTTCTGAAGACTGAGAGCTCACACGTCCCCTTCATTTAATTTCTTTTCCAATATGTAAATTTTATGCTTCTCTGTTCCTTGCCAATGCATCCCTGGAGGACAAGGGAGGTTGAGGTTGGGATATGCAAAGGCTTTGAATATGCTTCTTAAATCCACACTTGATTTTTTCTTCAGACACCATTGAATTCAGAATATGGTAAAGTAGCTGGAAATAAAAAATCAACAACCATATTATCTTTTCTCGGCTGGATTTCAAGGGATTAAGCTTTATGATGAGCAATGTATTTGTGCTTGAAAGCGATTGTTTCATAATGGTGCATCATGATTGAGAAATCGATTTGACTTTTAGTAATTCTTCATCGAGTGCCATAAACTTTACTTCTCACATCTCAGCTGCAAGTCAGGAGTTGCCTGTGTACAGACCTTTTAACATTGATGACCCACATATCGCGGTGCAGCAGGGGCAACTAGAATCAATAGGTATGATTTTCCTGCTATCTCAGTACTCACCTCATTTCTTAGACAGCAATCTTCAGGCTACCGGAAAGCAAATTCTGGTGTATTTGTTCTTCGGGCCAATCATCTTTATGCATTCTCTCATAAGAAACCGCTTCAAATTCTTGAAAAGATGGCAATGGACATGATCATAGATAGATGTATTTGTTATTGATGGGCTTGTAGATTCAATTGCTTCGATAGGTTGCCCAGTTTATATTACTCATGGAGTTGAATTATATGAATATGTGGTGATTTGGAGCACTCGTGCAACTACCGAAATTAAGCAACTATTGAAAATTGAGTTGTGAACAGCTTCTTCTTCTGAAATTCGCAATGCGCTCAAGGATGAAAGCCTTCAGAAACTTATTTGCAAAATCGATGGTTCAGCAGACCCAGACAGCGTGAGTATCCCGACTCATATCATTTACCTTACCTAACTGTCGGTTATAACATTGGGGCAGTCTGCTTGATACCATTTTAGAGTGAGATGCGACAGTGTTGAAAGGTTTTTTTTTTCCTCTTACTAGGATCTGGAAAAGGCAATGGAAGTAGAGGCATTCCGCATATTCACTGACAAGGTACAAGGATGGAAAAAATCAATTGCTATTGCATACTATCATTTACAGCGTGCAAATTAATATTTCATTGGATAAGATAGCGAGCTACGTGATGATCTGAATGTCTCTCTCCCCCCTGTTGTTTTTCCTTTTGTTCTTGTTTGGTTCTTAGATCTTGACTGCAATTGGTCCGTAATCACGGAGCTGGATAGGTAAAACCCGCTTGATGCCGAAAATTCCGCATGCCCACCTTCAAATGGTCGAAAGGAATCGCTGCTGCTTTGCCTTCTGACTGGAAGTGTCTCGGTGGAATATGTAGCTTGCCCCCATAAATGACGAGACACTACGAGCCACAAGCTACAGTATACCGTCATCTTTTACGCCGTCAAGGGGAATATCTCTTCCTGTGATCTTAGAGTTGTGATAACTTAAAATCTTCGATTCTGCTGATTAGGTAGCTAAATTGACATCTTTGTTTTCCTGATTGTCCTCTCCACCGAAAAGTTTTCTCATGTTCAAGGCTGTACGTGAAATCTATGCAATGGACGGATTTTCTGATCCGTTTGGCCGATGCTCTTTCTTTTACTTCCTCCATTCAATGTGTACCTTTGTTCTATCCATAGGCTCACGGATTGTCCACAGGAAATTATTAAATGGGAGTGCAATATGTATAAAAAAGAATAGGGTCTTTGGAAAGGACTGGTCCCACACGGGTCTCTCGCGGCTCCTATATGAATCAGAAGAAATGATAACCGGAAACAATTTCAAAGTAATTTTGAAATTTGATTGAATGATATTGTATATTACAAGGTGGATGTCCTATATGTAGAGATAGGAATTAATTAAAGATATCCCAAAACGAATATTGCAATCAAATCTAATCTAATCAAATAGAAATTAAATCAAATATTACAAATTATCTAAATCGTAAAATTGCCTGAAATAAAAAAAAATTGCTTGAAAACATATCTAAACGATCTTGAAATACGAAAATCTATTCGGTAATCGAGAGCTTGGTAAATCATCTGTAACATGCCGAAAATCGCAAGAGTATTGGACCTGATAATCGGTAAGTGAGAGATTCGGCAAGATAAAGTACTATTCGGAAATTTCTTGAATTCTGTAACATCCCAATCAGTGAAATTGCCTCTATTTCTAACTTCTCGAATTCGGTAACATACCGATAAGTGAAATTGCCCCAATTTCTGTCGATCCCGCTTATGCGCCAATTGTTCTACATCATTTGAATTCGGTAACATCCCGATCAGTGAAATCGTCTCGATTTTTGCCGATCACGTTTTTCAAGATAATTATACGTCAATTGTTCTACATCATTCTCCTCCTCTTTGAGAGAACTCGTTCTCAAGTTAGTATCAAGATATAGAAGAGTATTGAGAGAATGATACTCGAACAAATCTACCACATTGAAAGTCGAAGAGATGTTAAGATCACTACAACGATCAACAACGTAAGCATTATCATTGATCTTCTTCAGAATTCGGCATGGACCAACCTTCTTGCACTTCAGCTTCTTATAGGTACCAACAGGAAATCACTTCTTGCGTAGAAAGACCATTACCTCATCACCCACCTCAAAAAAATTTTAACGACGCCGTTTGTCAGCATCATCCTTATACTTCGAATTAGAGGCAACAAGTTGGCGAGCAACATCAGTTTGAACCTCCATAATTTTCGTCGCTAGATTTTCTGCCGCAACATTATAACCAGGAATCTTAGGCAGAGGAACCAAATCAAGAGTATGATGTGGAGTTCGCCAATAGATGACTTCAAATGGAGATTTACCAATGGAATGATTAACAATGCTGATGAAAGCGAACTCAACAAGAGTAATATATCGATCCTACTGCTTAGGCATGTCACGACAGAGACATTGGATGATATTTGCCATAGTGCGGTTGATGACTTCTGTCTGACCATTAGTTTGTGGACGGATAGAGTTACTATACTATAAATCAGTCCCAAATAAGTGCCATAAAGTCCTCCAAAAATGGCTTAGGAACTTGGTGTCACGATCATAAGCGATTGTCTTAGGCACTCCATGTAAGCGGACTACTTTACGAAAGAATAAATTTGCCGCCACGTGAAGCATCCGAAGTTTTCTTACAATGAATGAAGTGCGCCATCTTTATAAACCTGTCGAAAACCATAAAAACAGAATCCAAACCCCATTGGGTTTGAGGAAGACCCAACACAAAATCCATCGAAATATCTATCTATGGACTCGTAGGAATAGATAGAGGAGTACAAAGGCCAGTGTTCTGAGAATGGCCCTTAGCAATCTGGCAAATGTAACACTTATTAACAAATCTCCCAATGTCCCGATTTAGTTGAGGCCAATAGTACCATACCTCCATCAATGCCACAGTTTTATCACGTCTCAAGTGTCATTGGAGGGCACCACCATGAAGTTTTCAAATGAGTTGTTTCCACAATGAGCTACGAGGTATGCATAATCTATTACCAAAGAACAAGAATTTCTCTTGAATGATCGTATCCCCGTGAGATCCAGATTCAGAACACTTCTCCCATATATTGCCAAAATCGTCATCCTCAGCATAAAGAGAACAAAGATGGTCAAAACCTACAACATCGGTGCGCATGGTCGCAAGTGTCTCAGCACGTCGACTAAGTGCATCAGCGAATTTATTCAAGTGGCCTGCCTTATGACGAATCACAAAGTTAAATTGCTCCAAAAGGAAACCCATCGCGCATGCATTCTATTTAAATGCTTCTAACTCTTAATGTACTTAAGAGCCTGGTGATCAGTATTAAAAACAAACTCATGTTGATAAAGATATGGCTATCAATGTTTAATAGCTTGCACGTGTCGCTACCCGTTTCTTTTCGGGCTAATGGATTGTCGAATCGGGCCCCCACTCTGCAATGTGGATCGCGGGCTTTCTCGACGCGAGCCCTCCTAGGCCCATACCAAATCGCGACCGGAATAAATTTACGCGGGTTTTTCGACGATAAGAGTCGATCGCATTCGACCTTGGTGTGGTCGTGGTGGCATGTGCTATGTGTGCATGCATTTGGAGTCGCCACAGGTCCTTCTTGGAAGGTGGACCGGAAACCTCACTAATCGATTGGGAGAGATCGATCAGTTCTGCGAAACCAGAGATTTTGGGTTCGGGGACTTGGTTACGTTGGTGTCATTACCAACGCCATTTCGGTACCTAACGTGAGTGATTTTTCTGACTAAGATTTCATGCAGGCGCAATTTTGGGTGAGGTAAGTCTGATTCAGAGGTTTCATGCAGATTGGAAAACTAGTCATATCAAATCACAATCAATATAAGGAAAGCGCAATCAAGTGCATAAATGAACCACGTCAATGCACATCAATTCAAATCAATGGCTTCCTAGTATAGCCTTAAGGGCTTAGAGAATGTGTGATTTAGGACTATGAGTAGACTAGGAAGATTTGGGGACGACTCGCCCAAAGGGAGAAATCGTCATTTTTTGGAAGGTTCGAGTGTCGAATTAAACGAAATAGGACGTGGCCAGTTGATCGAGGCCATTTCTTATTTTTGAGAAATTTCTTGAATTTTTTGGAATTTCTCGAGAAACGATATGCCTAAAGGGTCAAATCGTCATTTTTGAAAAGATCGGGAGAATTTTCTGAATTTCTTCAATTTTTGGGAGACGATTTGCCTAAAGGGCAAAATCGTCATTTTTGGAAGGGGTCGGGTTTCAAAAGACCCAAAATAGGTCATGGCCAGTTGATTGTGGTCATTTCCTATTTTCTGAAATTTTTCTGAAATTTTCTGAATTTTTTCAATTTTTGGGAGACGATTTGCCTAAAAGGCAAATCGTCATTTCGGAAGAGGTCGAGTTTCAAAAGACCAAAAATAGACTATGGCCAGTTGATTGTTGTCATTTCATATTTTTTGGAATTTTTTTAGAATTTTCTGAATTTCTTCAATTTTTGGGAGACGGTTTGCCTAAAGGGAAAAATCGTCATTTCGGAAGGGGTCGGGTTTCAAAAGACCAAAAATAGGCTATGGCCAGTTGATTGTGGCCATTTCCTATTTTCTAGAAATTTTTGAGAATTTTCTGAATTTCTTCAATTTTTGGGAAACGATTTGCCTAAAGGGCAAAATCGTCATTTTTGGAAATATTGGGGGTTCGAAAGACCCAAAATAGGTCATGGCCAGTTGATTGTGACCATTTCCTATTTTCTGAAAATTTTTTTGGGATTTTTCTGAATTTCTTTGATTTTTTTTTTTAGACGATTTGCCTAAAGGGCAAAATCGTCATTTCGGAAGGGGTCGGGTTTCAAAAGACCCAAAATAGGTCATGGCCAGTTGATTGTGGCCATTTCCTATTTTCTGGAATTTTTCTGAAATTTTCTGAATTTCTTCAATTTTTGGGAAACGATTTGCTTAAAGGGCAAAATCGTCATTTCGGAAGGGGTCGGGTTTCAAAAGACCCAAAATAGGTCATGGCCAGTTGATTGTGGCCATTTCCTATTTTCTGAAATTTTTTTTATAATTTTCTGAATTTTTTTCAATTTGTTTTTTAATACTTTTTGATTTTTCTATTTTTTTTAAAATTCTGAATTTTTAATAATTTTTATTGAATTTCCAGATTTCCTGATGATTTTTGAATTTTTTTATTAAAAATATTTTCCGGACCGGGTCAAACCCGGCCCGCGCCTCTCGGGCGCCCGACCCGACCGTACGGGTCGAAAATCGGTCTAAACGACGCCGTTTTTTATTTTTCGAAAATTTTCTCTATTTTTTATTATTTTAAAATCATTTTCTAATTTATACGAATTTCTGAAAATTAAAACCAATCGGACGATCTCCACCTTGCCACGTGGCACTATCCTAGCCGCCGGATCAATTTGATTTTAAAAAAAGCCAGATCGCGACACGTGGCACACCCATAACCGTCCGATCTAAGGTTTCTTGAAAACATCGGATCGCGACACGTGGCGCACCCACGGCCGTCCGATCTAGGGTTTTTGTCATTTTCGAAAATACTATTTATTATTATAAAATTATTTATTTATTTTGAAAATTTCTAGATCGCGACACGTGGCGTCTCACCAACCGTCCGATCTAGGTTTTCTCTTTCCCTTCTCTCTCTTTTTTTTTTTAAACCCACGAAGCCGACGAGGCTGCCTACGTGGCACGCCACATCAGCTTTGACCCGCTGACCGGTCTTCCCTCGCCGGGGAAGACGACCGGCGCCTCGCCGGAACAGTTATTTTTCCGGCGAGGTCGCCGGAAAACACAACGGAAAACGCGAACCTAGCCCTAATCTTCATATTTTTCGATGATTCTCACGCCATTTGACTTCTTAAGCATCCCACATTAACATATGTCAACATTTACGGCCAAAAACACGCCGGAAACTGGCAAAACGAGCTCCCACAGATTCGGTTCCGGCGGGGTATTTTTCGAAAAAAAAAATTTGTTCCAAACTCGCTCTCAGTCGTTCACAGAATATCCCACCAAGGTTTAGAAGCTTACCTGAGGTTTCCTAGGGGTCAGCAACCTCCGTCCTCGCCGGACCGAGCTCTCGGCTCGGGTTAGGACCGTGGAGCTCCAACCATCGTTTTCGGTGCCGATCGATGCAATACAGAGAGTACACAAAGCTTAGAGTCGGTGCTAGAACACATTACGGGCAAGGACACGACAAAATATGTTCAGATAAGGCTCGGCCGTGGCTACTATACATCTAAACGACGGGCGGGCATTTTATCGAACAGTTGGCGTGCATTGGGAAAAATCGACATTCGAACGGGAAACGGAGGAACCCGGGCTAAACCGAAGCGAACTAACACCTAAACATCATTATAGAGACCTAAACTAACGTCGGCATGTGGTCGGCTCGGCTCGATTTTGTCGGAAGTCACCCTGGACCAAAACTCACAGTGACAAGAAAAATAGAGTATGAAACGGGGGTAGGGAACCGACCTTGGCTTGGCTCGCCGGCGGCTTGGGGGCTTCGGCGACGGTGCTTCGGGTTCCCTGAAGCTTAGAGACCCCTCGACGAACGCTCAATCGCTCTCTCTTTCTTCTGGTTCTCTCTATTTCGCTCGGATCTCGCCCTCTCTCTCTCTATATTTTTTAAAACCGAGTCCCCTCTCTCTTCTCTCTCTCTCTCTCTCTCTCTCTCCGACCCTTATAGCTGAGGGCCGTCCGGAACGCCGAGGACGATCACGCACCTCCTCACCTTTGCAAAAGGACTGCCAACCTCAGTTTCGGTCGCCTCTGACGATGCTCTGTTTCTCTGCCAACTTCCCCCGCCTTACTGTACGTGAAGAGCAAAGGGAGGTGCAGACCCGGTCGGGTTGGGTCGGGTCCAACCCGACCGGCCCGACCATCAATTCTCGCCTAATTGAACCTCTAATTGACCGTTTTTCATGAAATTGATTCCAAAATCGGACTCATCGACATGTTTTCCCTCTAAAATGAGTGTTTGCGCGAATAATTGAATCGGAATTTAATGAAAACCCCAAATTAAGCCTAGGATCCGAAATTGATTTTCGCCAAATCGAAGGCTTAAACGATCAAATCAGTCCAAATTGAGGCCACCAATGAGTTCGGGACGACGAAAACTATGGGGTAGGGGTGTTTGATTTTCATAGGTGTCCCTATAGAGAATTTAATTTTGAGATATGTGAAACCGGAGACTAAATTGCAAAGAAAATTGTGCAATTAAGCCCTTTTTGTCAAAATTGATCAAATTGAAGGGTAAATCGGCACAATCTCGCTTCAGGGTTCTAAATCAAAATGTCATGGCTCATCTTGTTCATACGTAGACCTTTGCCTGCGAACTTCATACGTATACCAGAAGCATCACAGTCCAGCTTGAACACTTTATCAAAATCAAGGAGCATTAATACTAGAGCCATGGAGAGCTTTTTTTTTTTTTTATAGCTTTTCCTTGATGAGTTTAAAACTAGCTTCAGCTTCATCACCCCAATGAAATTTCACTTTCTTCAGACAATTAGTGATTGGGGCCATAAGTGTGCTAAAATGCCGGATGATACTCATGTTGATAAAGATAGGGCTGCTAATGCTTAATAGCTTGCATGAAAGCATAATACTCATGTTTATACGTAGACCATCGCTTGCGAACTTCAATAAGTTTCTCACTAAAATAGGCAATAGGCTTTCCTTCTTGAGAGAGAACAGCACCAATCCCTATACGAGAAGCATCAGTCCAACTCGAACACTTTCTCAAAATCAAGGAGCATTAATACTGGCGTGCGTGGAGAGCTTTTCTTTGATAAGTTTAAACTGGCTTCAGCTTCATCGCCCCAATGAAATTTTCCTTTTTTCAGACAACCAGTGATTGGGGCCATAAGTGTGCTAAAATGCCGGATGAAACGACGATAGAATGTCGCGAGGTCATGGAAACTACGAGCCTCCCAAACAGTCTGGGGTACCGGCCAATTGCGGATGGCAGTCACTTTTTTTGCATCAACATGAAGGCCATCTACTCTAGCAGCAAAACCCAGAAAAAGGAGTCGTTCCGTCATGAAGCTACATTTCTTCAAATTAATATACAATTGGACAAGGCTATCAAAACATCTCTTAGGTGCTCCATGTGTTGCCAATAATCTGAACTATATATAAGAATATCATCAAAGAAAACTACCACAAACTTGCCAATAAAAGATTTGAGAACCTGAGTCATCAAATGCATGAAAGTGCTAAGCACGTTAGTGAGTCCAAACGGCATGACAAGCCATTCGTACAAACTTGCACTTATTTTAAAAGCCGTCTTCCACTCGTCACCAGGACGGATGCGAACTTGGTGATATTTGCTACGTAGATCGATCTTTGTAAAGTTCCTAGACCCAGCAAGTCTTTCAAGCATATCGTCAAGTCGAGGAATTGGAAACCTATACTTGACAGTAATCCGGTTGATGGCGCGACTATAAACGCACATTCGCATACTTCCGTCTTTCTTCGATCTGAGAAGGGCAGGGGCTACACAAGGGCTTTTGCTCTTGTGCAAAAAGCCTTTTCGGAGGAGCTCTCCCACATGCTCTTGTAAAATCTGATTCTCCTTCGGATTCATCCGATAATGCGGCAAATTAGGGAGATTTGAAGAAAATCAATTTCATGTTGGATATCCCTCAAATGAGGTAATCCGTCAGGTAATTCCTCTGACATAACATCAATGAATGCTTTCAATAAGGGTTTAAAAACATCAGGAATAAGAATAATAGCTTGTTGATCGCCTTTCTCCACGATCATGTACATTCCCTCACGCTTATAGACATTCAGCATAACACATGTACCTTGCTTCTTTAGAATCTGGGGAGTATTACTCTTCAGTTTCAATGTAATCTTAGTCTTTTTTCACACAAAAAAAAATAAGTATTCTCCCTAACTCGGTAGGTAATATCAACGTCATACTGCCATAGTCTGCCCAATAAGACATTGCACGCATCCATCTCTACAACAACATCACAAATAATAGTATCTTGATATGATTTTCCAATCGAAAGAGGTAAACGACATAATTGAATTATCTTAAGTTCTGCTCCTTTACGAATCCACATGATTGCATAAGGCGCGGGATGCGACTCTGTCTTTAATTGTAAGTGATTCACCAAGGCCTTCGATATTATATTCTTGCAACTCCCACCGTCGATGATAACATCACAAACTTTGCCGTTGACAGTACATCAAGCGCAAAAAAACTGATTCCGTTGGGTGCCCTCTATCCGCAGGGCAAGTAATAAACATCGGACGACGAAGTTAACTTGCTCGCCCACTTCATCTTCCTATACATCATAATCGTGCTCGACTATATTAGTCATCCTCCGCCATGGACAATTGCTAGAACAATGGCCCAGATCGTTACTTTTGTAACACTTGATCGGTTGAGGTTTAGCATATGAATTCTGGGTATTTGGATTACGATTATTTGCTGCGACCGATTCCTTGGACACCCCTACGGTACTTCCCGAAATTCGGTTTGCATCGCTGATTTGTTGATTAGAGGAGCTAGGCATATCCAATTGCTTTCCTTTACCGAACGACCCACAGCCAGAATAATTGTTAGCCCGAATAGTCGGACTAGTCCTCTCCAGCTGCATCTCAATCTTTCGTGCCATCTCTTTGGCATCCTCAACAGAAAACAAACCATGTAAAGAAACATGATCTTGAATTTTGAGTCGCAAGCCATTAATATACCTAGCAGTTTATTATGCCTCTGATTCAACTAGATTGTTGCTAGTGGAGAGTCGAAGAAACTCTTCTGTATAGGCTTGGACTAACCGGTTTAGCTGCTTGCAATTCTGAAATTGCCAAAATAACAATTGCTCATAATCAATTGGAAAGAACCAAACCTTCAACATCTTTTTCATCCGATTCCATGTTCAGATGGGAGCTTTTCCTTGTCGGCGTCAGGTCAGTTGCGT
This sequence comes from Rhodomyrtus psidioides, assembly GCA_021437785.1. NCBI lineage: Eukaryota > Viridiplantae > Streptophyta > Magnoliopsida > Myrtales > Myrtaceae > Rhodomyrtus > Rhodomyrtus psidioides. Next base: position 60,594 of record JAILYB010000015.1, on the reverse strand, counting down.
CTGCTCCCACCAGGTTGAATCGCCAACCTTCAACTTGTATGCTACGAGTTTTAATTGGCGATCCTCTTCAATCTCCATAGCATCAGAGAATTTTTCGACCTCCTAGAGCTAATCAGAATTGAATGTTCAAATTGCCATTGAAAGTAGGTAGATCAACTTTCAATTGATATTGCTCGGGGTCTTGGCGACTTTCACGAACATGCTCATCCTGGAATTCCCTATATTGGCGTCCTCCACAAATAGGCACGTCCTCGAAATCCTCTTCATCTTCTTCTTCAGAATCCTCGACATAGCCTTGTCGCCTTTGTCGGGGATTTCCCCCATGCTCCATAGCTACTTTTGGATCACGAGCAACAGGAATTCGCTCGACTGAAAGAACGTCAGGTGTGCAATATGTGGACAAACGCTGGATGGCGTCAAGTACTTCTTGAAACCTCCGATCGATTTTCACGGCCCTCAGCTACGGAGAGATCGACATGCATGTTGTAAGACATCGTCACAGGATAAACCTACTCTGATATCAAATAACGCAGAGGAAGTGATAACTGGAAACAATTTCAAAGTAAATCTGAAATCTGATTGAATGATATTGTATATTACAAGGCGGACGTCTATATATAGAGATAGGATTCCTTTAGGAAATATAATTACTTAAAAATATCCCAAAACGAATATTGAAATCAAATCTAATCTAATCAAATAAAAATCAAATCAAATATTGCAAATTATCTAAATCACAAAATTGCCTAAAATAAAAAAACTACTTGAAAACATATCCAAACGATCTTGAAATACGAAAATCCATTCAGTGATCGGGAGTTCGGTAAGTCATCTGCAACATGCCGAAAATCGCAAGAGTACTGGACCTGATAATTGTTAAGTGGGAGATTCGGCAAGATAAAGTACTGTTCAGGAATTTCCCGAATTCGATAACATCCCAATCAATGAAATTGCCCCGATTTCTAACTTCCCGACCGGTGAAATCTCCCCGACTTCTGCCGATCACGCTTTTCAAGATAATTATGCGCCAATTGTTCTACATCATTTGAATTCGGTAACATCCTGATCAGTGAAATCGCCCCGACTTCTGCCGATCACGTTTTTCAAGATAATTATGCGCCAATTGTTCTACATCACTATATAAATCACATTAAAGTAACACTGGATTCGACAATTCAAAATCATTTTATATAACATAAAAATGCACCTAATACTTACAGGTAACAACACTAAGCATTTGAGATGTTGAGAGCAAAGGTAATAATGCCCCTTAGGTTTACTTACCTTAAAACTTAAGACAGCTTAATACAAAGACACCGGTTGTCTTCTGCTTACCTTAAAACTTAAGACAGCTTAATACAAAGACACCGGTTGTCTTCTGAAAATCAGTGACCGACAGAACTTCCATTATCTTTGGCTTTTACTAACGAAAAAAAAAAAGATAGGAAAAGGAGAGAACATGCGAATCGTTATCACCTTATCTGGATTCCACTCGCATCATTTTAAGCCAGGGAATCGGAAAGGGAGGAGGAGGAGGAGAAAAATCCACATACCGAAACACACCACAGCACAATTTTCCCTCCTTTATGTTTAAAATACAAGAAAAGAATCAGCATCGCATAAATTATTTCAGCTTCAATGATGCTCCGCAATGTCCCACGGCATCTTGGATAGGGGACCGAAGCATAGGGAGAAGGGGCATATGGCAAACGACTGTACACGCGGGCATGAAGATATGCGAAAAGAATACTCACTTTACATTGTGCATGACTCGTGCTTCCTGGCCTCATCTGGATAAGTGGCCACTGTTGCTGGCATATGTTGACCCTATAAAGAGATATATCTCCTGCCTGCCTCCAGCAGCATCAGAGCAATGATTCTGCTAATTCTTGGCACAGACTTCGTACATGATGCTCATTATGTTTGGGGCCACAACGAACAAAACCCGATTTAGATCGTTCCGATAAAAGATGGAATAATTGTGAGGTCCCGAGGAATAGGTGGAAAGGGCGACTTTCACCTCCCTACGTTACCTTTTTCTCCTCCAGGCCTGAAAAGCTCGGGCTTTGATCGACATATCTACTTATCGGCATCCTTCCCACCTGCTCCCAAGGCCACCCCAATGGTATACTGCGACTGTGAGCTCGCAGAGGATCTGGGGTTGAAATTTTCCAAGCTTCGAGTATTTTTTACACTTACAATTACAAGGTAGTATAGGAAGGAAGTTGAAATTAAAAGTAAAACATTAAAAAAAAAATCAATCTGACTCTACTGTCAAGTACATGTTAGCCATGTCAAGGGAAAATTTGCAGCCGAGGGGGGAAAAGCTTGCTTCTCTGATGTTGGTATTCTGTTCTACTTCTATACACTACAAAACTTGGATGGCAAGAGCCTTTCCAGATATTCTGCCAAAGCTCAGCCTGCACAGCACGACATTATTAACTAGTGAAGCAAGCAATATCCCGAACACCATAATCAAAATGAAGAATCCTGTGACAAATTGAACAAACAGAGAAGTGGCATCTGATAAATGTGAGGCCTATGTTCCAACTATTTAGACTTCAGTGTTTTCATTCAATACAAAGAGAAAGGACAAAGAAAGAGGAAAAAACAAAGCAGAGATAAGGGCATAGAATTTTTTTACAGAAGGCTGTGGCTGATAAATCATGAAGGGATAATGTGTAAAAAACCTATGACCAAAATCTTTCTCCTTGTAAAGAAAACATATTATTGATCAATCCTTGTCACAATAGTTTCAACCATTTATATCGCATCACCAAACTACAAGTGCAAGAACCGACGACATAAGGTTCAAACTAGCACATCATTTTGTCGTTGGCAAGGCCTTCTGCTAATCACATAACTTCAATCTGATAAGTAAGGAGATAAAAGAAGCATACCTGATGGCGGTTTTTCAAGATTCTCCACTACTTTGCTGGTACTTGGCTTGCCGGTACCAGAGGGAGTCTGATTCTGGCAAAGTGAAAAGAAAGTCCTTTATCAGCGAGTCAGCATAGCTTCCAAAGATCCACAATGCATAGGTGAGATATCAAATACAAGCAGATAGACTCCCTAGGAGTCGTACCTCTTAAAACTGTAAACTGATTTTTTTGCTAGGAACATGCTTACACTATCAGTTTAAAAGAGGTTGTTCAGCCAATTCAAACTGCAGAACTTTGACTTTCAGTAGTACCACAATGTAATTCGCTACTCAGGATGGAAAAGATACAAAGGAACCAAGTAATAAAAGAGGAAAATGACCATAGTTCACATTTACCTGCTGCAGTGGCAACTGCATATGGCGAAGGCCAAAGTACTGTTGGTAAGGATCAATGAAGCCTGGGATCCTTGCCTGATTTTGACTTTGCAAAGCAAGAGAGCTTAGCAAAGGATCAGACTGGATGGTTGGGGAGATTCTGGATGGATCAGGTGCAGGAACACGAGGCATATGAAAGGTTGGCATAGGAAATCTTGGACCCAGATGAGCACCAGCTGCTGGTGTTGGCAGTGCCGAACCAGATAACATGTTTGGAAAAGGCAACATAGGGCGATTCATTCCCATAGCCATGCCAATACCCATCCCCATGTGGGGCATATACTGATGAACACCTGGAAACATCATCGGTACGACACTGCATCCCATGGACATCATCTGAAGGCATCAGAAATCGGGTGAGATTTTATTTTTTTATTATTATTTTTTTTTTTTTTTTTTTGTGGGGGGAGGTTGTGTGTGTGTTAAAAATCTGGAGAGTTTTGCTCGATATAAGATGCAACAAAAAACAAAAGTACTCCTTTCACATTGGGCATTTCATGGTTTGATCTCTAGAAAACCTCAAGGTACTAAATGATTCAAAAGCACGCAAACTATATATGTATGAGTGTCGACCAGTTAGCTGCATGCAACTGCATGATGCCTCTCTCGCCAGAAATTCTTGCCAAGGCTAATATTTTAGTCAAGGGCAAAAAATCGAAACATTACAGAGAATTCATATTACTATGCTTCATCAATATCACATTTTCTTTGGCCTACTTTTGGTCATGTATATCTGGCCACAAGGAGGAAACAGAAATCCATTCCTTTAGCTTGGAGAACTAACATGACTATGAGAAAACCCAAGAGCTCCACTGGAATGAAGACATTAAAAAAAGAGAGAAAAACCTGAAATCATCTTTTGCTACTACCACCTTGCTAGATAAGAAGCTCTCAGCCGAACCTAACAATTGAACTGCTCATCATTTAGCTAAGCTATGAGAAGATGTTAATACTCCTCAAGGTCCTTACAAAAATTCACCATTGACCTATATCTAGCAGCAGAATAGAGTCATAACGCGCAATGAAGTATATGCCACATTGCTAAGATTGCTCATTAAGGTAAGCAGTTGAACAGATTACAACACACAACGTGGCAGAAGAAGAGAGGACAAAAAAACTCAGAATAAACATTTTGATGAGTAAGAAAATCAACAACTGGGAATGAGGATACGCCACTCTTACGCAACAGAGAAATGCTTTCCCTCTAACCAAATGTTTCTCAGGTACAGGCAAAGCGGTATGAGCATGACCATCAAAATAAGACTAGGCAAGTTCTGTTAATATCAGTAGCGCAGACTAATAATCCCCACAAAAATAATGCTCACAGATAAGAAATAAACAAAGTGCATAGATCATGATAACAACGTAAAGACAAGCAAAGAATCCTCCTTTGAGAGAATCAGAAACGGCAAGTACCACAAAATCTGAATCAACCCTATATATGTGACCACAGAAAATTCTACCTGCACTTGCATTTGAAGCGACTTCAAGTACTCAATCGCCTCGTCCAGCATCGAAGCTTTATCAGCCTGAAAATGCAGAAAACACAGATGATGCCACGGTCATGGAGCAGCAAAGAATGGGAGGAGACAGTAACCTCGAACAAGGAATACCTTGTTACAATGTGGAATTAATTCTTGCAAAGCCCGCATCTTTTCGTTTATCCTGTCGCGCCGTCTCTGCGCAGAAACCGACACTATATTTTAACAAATCAAACCTCAGAGGATGCAAATTTCGTTCACTGAAACCTGGGAATAATCCATTCACACGGACCCTCTCTGACAGATTGTGGACCTCCGCAGCTCGAGACCTCTTAGTAGATGTGGAACCACGTGCTTGTTTCTTTGTATCGGCAGATTCAAGCTCAACATCCTTGGAGAAGAAACACAAATCATCCAATTAATTCAATCAAGAATCCACACACTTAGTCGCCCAAAAAAAAAAAAAAAATTGAAGAAGAAAACACCACATAACGGCAAGTGCAACCTTCAATGGGTACAAAGAGACCCATATTTATTTGCGCTGCAGTTCACTTCGTATCCTCCCAAGTCCTATATTAGGACTTCCTAATGCCGACAATCAGCGAAATAGGACGAGGAAACCAGTCCCGAGATGGGCGCCGTCGTTGGTACTCTCTCTCGGCGTTATTCAGAATTCGTATAAGTTCAGATCTAATGCGCTAACGTCCACCGAAGCCTACGTCACCAACCGATGACCGAACTCTATACGGCTCTCGAACTCACACGTGGCACAATCCACGTGAACAGACGGCCACGTGTAGAAAATACGACTGACATTCACAATCTAACAAACGTATCGTTCTCGGCGTGCAAAAACAACACGGGAAGCTGGAGAACTCGGTACCGACTCACCTCGCTGTGGCACTCGTCGGCGTCGGCGTCGGCGTCGGCGTCGATCTCGATCTCTATCCCCTTCCGTTTCCTGTCCTCTGGCGGCGGCGGCGGCGGCGGCGTTGTTGACGACTTCTGAGGCGGCGGAGGCTCGGCGCAGGCGCTGGAAGCGCCCGGCGACGAATTCCCCGTCAACTCACACGTCGCCATCTCGCGACCGCCACCATCGGCCGACGCTCCACCGTCGACGGTCTCGCGCGAGACGTCGTACTGCAATGCCTCGGAAACCGTAGAGCCGGGCCCCACCGCGGGCGTCCCGCTGGAATCCACCACGGTCGATTCGTTAGCCGGTCGAGACGAATTGGACGGTCCGGATTCGTCGACTCTAGGCCGATTCAGCCTCGAGAAGTGGCCGAAGTTATCGAATCTCCTCGACAGGGCCATCGGCATCGGCGGCTTAGGAGGCGGTTGCCACCGGAGCTCCGCGACAACAGGAGCAGTGCGAGTGGTGGTCGCGGCGGAGACGGTGGACGTCGTGGCGGCGGCGACGACGGCGGCGGCGGCGTTGACGCAAGGAGATGGGTAGAGAAGATCGGAGCAGAAATCGGCGCCGAAGGAGATGTCGTTGAGAGGATAGTGGAGCCAGGAGGCCATCTCGTCTTCCTGCATGAAGAGGTTGTGTTGCTGCTGCTGCTGCTGATGGTACTGGTGAGTCTGGTTATGGATCGAGCTGGGCGTCGCTTGGTCGGCGGCGATCAGGTGGTCACCGCCGTAGTCCGAGGGTTCCGATTTCTTAGCCGATCGGTGGCTCTGCATGACCACCGGGCCGTTCTGCCACAGCAGCTCCATGATCTCATCACCAGCCCTAACAGCGTCCGAACAAAATCAGCAATCAGCATTTTCGCTTCTGATTCCAACAACGATCCCAATAAAATAAAGAAAAAGGCCGGAACGAGAGAAGGGAAGAAGAGGGGCAGGCGACACGCACACTTGGGACTTTCGGGGGCGGGTGAGGGAAGGCAGCGAGTAATCGTCGTCCATTTCGAAATCAGGAACGCAGCGATTCATCCTCGGCCCAGCCACGGGATCAGCTAGACTGCGGCATACAAAAAAAGCCCAGAAAAACACACGTACTCATCGTACGCAAGCGAAAACCGAAGACCATCGAGAGAGAGAGAGAGAAAGAGAGAGGGAGAGACGTCGGCTATACCTTTGCGGACAAAGGGTTGAGATGGAACAGAACCATGTGAGCAACGATGAAGGACGAACCACGCTCTTCAACTTATCTTATCTTTAATGGAGCACGGAAGGCGAAGTCCAGTAAATCTAGATCCTCCGACAGAGACAGAGAGAGACGAGAGACTGGAGAGAGAGAGAGAGAGAGAGAGAGAGAGGATTCTGTTCCTGCTGGCTGCTGGCTCTTGGTTTTGGGGCAAAATGCCGAGCAGCTGCAGATGAAGATGATAAGGTCTTCCAGTCTCTCTCTCTCTCTCTCTCTCTCTCTCTCTCTATCTCTATCTGTATGGTGAAGAGAGAGAATAATAATGGGGGAGAGAAGAAGAGAAGAGGACGAAAGAGACATTTGACGGTTTGTACTGCGACTCGATCGATGCGCTCGTATGTTCTCACTCTGCTCCTTTTCCCGAGTCTCTCAACCCCCCTCTCAATTTCTCATTCCCTTTTTTTTTTTTTTTCCTCATTGGCCGTCAAACGTATAGGTCGGTTGTACGTCAAAACTGCTGCGCCGAAGTGACTCGGAACGGCGGCAGTATCGTTTTCTTTCCTCTTTCGGGTCCTTTCGCCTCCGAGGAATTAACCTGACGACTGACGTGACCGCCGGCAATAAATCGCCCCGTTGTTTCTGGCACGAACACCGGGTGCCGCACCAATCTCCTATCGGATCGCGAGTCGGGACACACATTGCGTGGATCTCGAACCCGAGCTACGCTCTTAAAAAGGTCGCCGTCTGGATAGTGAAAACAAATCTTAATTTTCAAACGCTCGTCGTGTGCTGCGTCACGCACGCGTGGTGCAACATATCGACTAACTAACGTGTTCTAAAGTCGAACTAGTCTAGTCATTCTTATCGGGAAAACAATGTAAGTTCAGATATCTTGAAAGCTTTCAGAAAAGGAATTGTGTCCAAAGTCTGATCATTCAACCGCGTTGCATGATCGAAAACTAGTTGTGCATTTTTGCATGGGTTTGACCAGGGATCACTGCCATGGGCACTACGGCTAGTTGACTGGAGTATGTATCATCGAATATCTTTATCCGTTAGGCGGGGTTGGTGGTCCTCCTTGGTTATTGATGGCAACGCTAGACATGTATGCAGCGGGTGCCACATTTGGGTCGAGGCACTACCTCGATTGGCCTAACATTATCAACCAAAAAGTACCGGTCCATCCGGTTGCGCACGTTCTCCATATTTGTTAACACCGAAGCTCCGTTAGGGCAAAAGGCGCTACCTCGATTGGATTGAAAATTCAAGTACATTGCCACCTTTCGCGAGCCCGCAATCGGTTGCCGGAATTGGTAAAGCGGAGGTTTATCCAAACTGGGTTTTAAAAAAAAAAAGGGTGGGGGGGGGGGGGGGGGGGGGCCTAAAAACAGTCCCGTTATCCGTCGCCATGTAAGCAGCCTTTTTAAGATTAAATTAATTTTGAATTAATATAATAATTTTGGGGTGGGGGCTCGCTTTAGGAAAAGATAATGACAATTAACGGTAAACTGCTTCCTAAGGCGCACGCTTATTCAACTACTTTAATATTCTTAATTCCCTTGATGGGCATTAATTTAATATCCAGTGATTTTTTTTTAATTTCTCAATTAAGGGTGACAGCACACGACCGTACCGCGATTACGGGAAGCAAGCGGGAGCGACACGTGCCAGCGTTTGACTGGACCAATCTTCACAATCCCGGGGGCATTGTATCTCGTACGGCAAATTGTATTTTGACCGTAAGATTACGTGCGGGTGGCTGATGTTTTACATTTGTTGAGTCTTGATTAGGAAGGATTTCATTTGTTCTTCTTCTTCTTTTTCGTGCTTTCGCATTTTTCCCTAATCAAGTCTATATAAATTTAATTTATCAAATCAATCTCTTCTACTTCCGTAATTTCTACGAATAAGTTCCTCGCACAACAAATTTTGGATGCGCCTGGCACGACGGCCGGACGACGTCTTCGCGCGACGCGGATAAGTGTTCTTCGATGCGAGTCTGCATTGGCGAATGAGTGCTTATTCATTTCACACCCCGACATCGCCTGCATTCATTGGGTTTTCTTAGCGCGCATCCAGGTTGGGCATACGCGTGTTGTTCTCTGCGCATCCTACTTTGGCGTTGCTCGCCGGCCATTTCAGCCGAACTCGGTCGGACATGGCATCGAAAGGATTTGATCAGAAGAATTTGCCGAAAGTAGAAGGACTTCATCGGGTATATTCAAACTATACAAACTTGATTAAAAAAGGAAAAAAATGAGCTAAGCATCTGGACTTTCTTGTTCTTTCTGAGAAAAATAAGAAAAAGGGGACACGGGATGGGAGTTCCACTGACCAGATCAGGATGATACAATGCAATAAAATAGGGGGTGGCCCCATCATCTCGTCACCCTCCTTCCGATTGTGCTTCGAACCACGAGCAGACGTGGCAATGATTTGGCGTGCCATGTAGGCCAGTTCACCGACATTCTTCTCACCGGCTGCGTCACCCTATCAACCCCAACCCCCGAGGAGATTGAACCGGTATTGCGAATGGCCCGAACCGGATTGAACCGGTCAACGTTTAACGGGGGACCTTCTTCCCCGTTAACGGTTCTCTGTCCACGAGAAATTGGTTCATCAGTTGTGCAAAAGAGCAGAAAATGCACGAGCAGGTGTCACTTTTTATTGGACTTCGACACCAAGAGAGTAGTAAAAGGGACTCGGGTCTTCTAATTGCAAATTCAATTTTAAGGAGAGCCCGTGAAGATAATGTCGTCCAAGGTCAATAATGTAGGAACTCAGCCCCACAAGAGGAGTTTGCTTGAGACTATAAAGGGCGCGGCGAAGATGACATATATATGATGAGGCCTTGTGGGATCAACAAAACCCTAGAGGTTGAACCATATATATCCTGGATGAACATCAAGTTTGTTTTATGGACCGGCTCTCATGAATCAAGATGGAATTCCATCAAACTTACGGGAATATGCCTTCTTGACAGCAATATTCCCGATGAATACACTTCCTTCTAGGGTTCATGAGAGTGACTCCAATTTCGACTATGTGACCATGCATGCGTTCTGTACTGCCATTCTGAAATGGAGAATACGGGCATGATATCCATTGATGATTCCCATGTTGAAGTGGAGAGATTTTAAATGACAAAGAGAGAAATCTAGGCGTGTCATCACATTAAATTATCAGCAATCTAACATTGAAGCCCAATTTCCACAAATTTATTAAAAGTAATAAAGGTGGTGAGAAATTGTGCACGAGTAGTGAGATGGTAAAACTAGGGATGAGCGATTTTCAATCCAGTCCGGTCCAGTTCTCCCTCAAGAACCGATAATCGGACTAGTGGTCTCAGTTCCTAATTTTCAGAACGGAGGACTAGACACAGGTCCGGTCCGGTCCCTAAGTGGTCCAATGAAACCGGTTAAATACAACAAGATTGCATTTACTTAGAGAAAGCAACAACAAAAGGCAATTTTTTCCGGGAGTCTGTGCTATGGTTTTGTCCCACTCCGTCCCCTAAAATTCAAGTTTTACCATATTTGGCGACAGCCCATATAATGACAATTTGATGCAAATTGCGGTTCCTTTATCTGCGTTTGTGCAGTAGCTTCGCCGATTCACTGCCACCGAATCAAGCAACATCTTTACTATCTTAATCTGTGCAGAAATACATGTTTAATGTTAAAAAATAGATATTTTCCCCAAATATCTCACACGTTTTTCCGTGGGCTGCTCGGCAGCAGAAGAAATGAAGCTGTCTTGAAAGGGATGAAAAGGGCTCTTGGAAATAAAGAAAATTTAGGGTTGTGTTTAAAATCTAATATTAAAAAAAAAAAACAATTTATCGGTCCGGCCCTATACCCTTGAAATTGGGAATCAAACCACCCGGCCACCAGTTCCAATTTTAAGGACCGGAGAGCGGGCCTCCATCCTCTATAACTGGGAACTGGACCATCGGCCCGGTCAGGTTCGGGCGGTCCAATTTGTTCACCGGTAGGTAGAACCAAGAAAAATGGGAGAAACCATCGACAAAGCAAATATAACATTTACGCCCACTTAGAGACGTCACAGGTTAAGAACCCCGGATATCAAAATGAACTAGCTGGAGCAGGAGAAGATGCTCGAGAGCTAGTAGACAGATGGGAATGGTGATGGCTTTTGCTAAGAGTATACGTCGTACGAATAGCAAAGGGTGATCTGGTAAACTTTATCTCAGTGGATTGTAGTAGACTAACAATGTCATCAGAGGACGCATGACCGAGTCAGTGATTCCACGGAATAAACGAAATAGTACGGGGAGCAGTAAAATGCCGACGGAGATGCTATGGAGATGAACGGAAAAACCTTGAGACCTTTTTCGGGCTTTGCGATGGAGTTTGAAGAGGAACGGCATAAAAGTGGGTACCATAAGACATGAAGACACAATCATTGTCAATGGTAAATTAAGAGACACAGAACAAATTTTTAGTGATAGAAGGGAGAATTTAGAACATTTGAAACACGAAAAGCGTGGGCAAAGTAGGTCCGAGAGTATCGATGTGGGTGATGGGAAGAGTGACCATCCCACATTGAACTGTTACGAGCCCACAAATGGAGTGGCATTGGACAGCGCACTAGTACTGTCGGAGACATGCTGTGATGTACCAGAATCCGAACACGATAATGTAGCAGCAAGAGCTTCGGGTGGTGGTGCTAAAGGAGTATATGATCAACTGGTGGGGAAAGAGATGGCCCAAGTTACTGGGGTTGATTTTGTATTTGGGTTGCCGATGGATAACATGAAAGTTGATTTGGGTGGGCAGAACGGGTGTGATTGGGAGGTGGGGAAGGTACAAAATGTGGGTTACCTTTCCCAACATGTGGCAACTTTGTGACTCGGGGGCCGACACAATTGGCAATAGACGGTGTTGCAGCGGTCATGACCACGACCAGCTGGCGATGTTTAGGGAGGTGGTGCTTCAAGATTGGGTAAAATCCCGATTCGTCGAGCAGCATGAAGACCTCTGAAGAGTTGTTTCGGCCAGCAAAGGAGAGGCTTATCGGATTGGCTGAAGATGGTTGTGCTCCGTTGAAATTAGACAATTCGATCTGGCCTTCATGAGATAAGAAGAGACCCCGAAGATCCTCATGGGAGAGTGGACTGGCTAAAGGTTTGCACCAAATTTGCAGTTGCAAGTCTGGTCGTACTCACTGCCGATGCGAAAAAACAGGTGAATTTGGTGTTCATTTTCAGCAATAACCTCACCGATGGCTGAGAGATGACGACAGATTTCAATCGCCCGTTATAAGTATTCTGTGATTGATCTTCCACCTCTGTTAATTGTTTGCAGTTGCATTCGGAGAGATGAAGCTCGGGCTGAAGATTAGGCCGCATATGAAGAAAGGTATGCTCATGCTCAAGCCGGAGTGCAGTGCCTGGATAATCGGGTGAAGTTTGGTGTGGTGGAGATGGGTCGTTATCCACACAAGGGATGTCTACTCTCTCATTAACCAGGTTGTGTGAGCTGTATTGTGAATTGGGGTTGCCCTGTTGCTGCTGGATGTGCTCTTGTGGAGCCGGTTCGTTATCTAATCTTCCTCCTCCATCTGCCATTGCAACCACCATGAGCCCACACCGGTGGAGTAACCGATGCCTCCCTTTGTTGTCACTACCGGCAGTCTTAGTGCTCGGCTCTGTCGAGGGTATTCGCCAAATCTGGAAGTTCTCCGTCCTCCGTCATCCTTGCTCGTCCACTCAGATCTGACTCGAACGCGGCCATGGCTCCGGGGTCTGTTCGCGGCCATGGCTCCGCAGTTCTACATCTGGACATGACCATGGCTTCAAGCCTGTCGCGACCATGGACGAGGAAGGTGGTTGGCATGGACGTGCAACAGTGTAGGCGGACCCAATCAAGGAGTAGATTTGGCAATCAGATCTGGACTTTTGTTGCTATCTCCCTCGCAATTGTCACTCACCTTCGTTGCAGTGTCTTTGACATCGGTGGATGGACGAGCAAGCTTGCGAGCGACGACAGAGATGTAACTTGGGTTGACCGCAAGCGAAGCCGGAAGGGGTGGAGTTGGTGGCCTAACATTGTGGCGCTTTGTGACAGAGGAGGAAGCCAGAAGGGGCAGGGATGGTGGCCGGATGGGGTGGTGTTCTGAGATTTTTATTTTTTTATTCCAACTCAACTGACATGTGTCAATCTATTACTGTATGCCAATGAATGTTTTCTACTTAGCGGAGTTAGACAGGTTTTCCAACTCACAAAATCCGTTCGAATTTCTCACCGATTGAGGGGGTGGGGATTACTTTTGGAGTGGCCGGAGCTGGGAGAATAGAGGAAACATAGGTAGCTTGAGCAGGACCCGGGGGGAATAGAGGAGGTAGGAGGGGCTGATGCAGATGCCATTATTCTCTTCCTGAAACAGGCTTTCGCCAAAGGAGCTCTGATACCAAGTTTGACAGAGTATCGCATCAAAGAGAGAAAGAAGCCAAAGAGATAAATGGATGCTGAGAAAAGTGAAAAGTAAAGAGTCCCTATTGGTATTGATAGTTTTCTATTTATTTTACACAGTGCGCTTCTCTTTATAGATATACTGAATCGTGATTGAACAAAATCTGTGTACATGAGTTTGAATGAGTCAGCTTGGTCTTCTGTGAGTAGTTGCTAGAAGATCATATCCTGTGCTGAAGTTGAGGAAGGCAAAGTTAGGGGCTGTCGGAGGAGCCTGCTGATGTGAACTGACTTTTCAATAGTTCTAATGAGCAACTATGGAGAAACCAAAAAAAGCCAGAACGAAAGAAGCAAGGTCTCTGACAATCTCCTAGGAAGGATTCCGTGAAAGATAGCGAGTCTATTTCCTGATTATTCCAGGTTGTTCAGGGTGATTTTAATTCAGCTTCTACTTGTCTACCGATATTGACCCTTCAATGAGCTCCGCTTGTAACCCAAGTCATAACTAGAGCAATGCATCCCTGGAGCCTTCGAAAAGAAATGCACAGGATTGACAAAAGCAAGTCGGGAGAGAGTACCCTTTGACTAGATTAAGAAAGCCAAACACCGTTGGGTCTATTCAACTGGTTTAAGATGCTGGATATATGTTACAAAAGGAGTAATTAGTACCTTGTCAACATCCGCACTCTCGTTTCCAAATGCTTTTCAACGGGCAGGCAACAAAGAAGGAAATTGACACATCAATTCCTATTGGCAGAGACACCCACAAAGCTGAAGCGAGGGAATACAACGTGTTAAACCCATAATAGTGTGCAGGAAACCAAGTCAAATTAGAGAAATTAACAAAATGCAGTCACTAGTATATAGAACTTGCAATCAAAAGTTAAAATTTTCTTCTTTGTAATAATGTATTAGTACAATTTAAGTTCTCCGCCTTCTAAATCCTGAGTCTGTCGCCATTAGCACCATGGCATCCTATTCAAAGACCTATTCTTAAAAGTAAAATCAGTGAGGGAGTGATGCTCATTCACGGCATAGTATATGGGACATAGCAAATTCAAATTAGAAACTTATAATGTGCAGGCTGTGTTTCACCATTCTACTTTCTTTATATTGTTTAAAAATTCAAGGCACGGGTGTAATCTACCAAAAGAACAATCCACAATAAGTTACCTAGCTGTCTTCATTTGACAGCACAACATTAATGAAACTGAACACTACATCTCTTTTCTTGGACGTGATTTTCAGATGTGTGCATCGGCATGTGATCCGAGCTATTAAAATTCTTTAGCCCAACCTAGATAACCTCAATAACAAAAACATGCAGAGATTAATAAAGAAGATAACGGTCAAGATTTGTACCTTCGTTAGACATTTTATAGCAAGAGTATTCTCATCTCAGCTACCAACAATGGACGATAACCTGCAAGAGTGCACATAGATATCACACATTAGATGGTAAGAAATAGAAAATCTCACTTATCCTTCGTGTACACTTCTACATGTGAATGGGTCACTAAGACAGAATAATTGTCAAGAGTGCTCTCTAACAGTTGAAACCCACCTAGGAACAGAAAAGGGAAAAATTGAAATACTCCAAGAAGACTGGAAAATAGAGAAGTAAATGAAGAAAGCCCTGCCTATGGAATAACATCTGTTGTTACATGTAGCAGTTTGTCAATTGCAATGTCTATTGACTCTTCTATCATATCTTTCTAGAAGCATGATACAGGGGAATTAACAGGGACATCAAAGAAGAAATAACTGGGCCCAATCACGTACAATACTAATCAGGCAATTAACACTTTGAAGAAGAACGAAGGGAAACCAATCAGACCTGGCTTGAAGAGCATCTGGATAATTAATGACACAGCAAATACCTGAGTGGAGATATAGGGATCATCTACCGCCTCTGGCACGATTGTCAAATCCAATTGACGTACTGCAGACACGTCAGTGAACTACATACATAAGTCGATGGTTCAAGAGATAGTACAGACTATCAATGTTTGACGAAGCAGTAAAATATGAGATTAATTGACACTTACGAACTTAGGCCAAATAATACAGCTACAACCTAGTTCAATGAAGACTCCCCACTAGCAAAGAATATAACGAGTCATCAGGTTTAAGTCCAGCTTCAATCATCTCGTCATACAATGCAAAAGCTTCATCCGACCTCCCGGCCTTGGCTAGACCTGAGATTATTGCTGTGTAAGTGACAAGACTTTTAGGCAAGCCCCTTTCAGACATTTCATGGAACAATTTGAGTGCCTCTTCTATTTTCCCGTAGATACATTCCCCGTGTATAAGGGATGTATAGGTATACTTGTCTGGCTTCGTACCCCGATTCATCATCTCATCTCTCAGCTTTTTAGGTTCAGCAAGTTTCCCTTTCTTTATATGCCCATCAATTAAAGCATTGTAAGCAACAATATTTGGTGTATGTCCCTTCTCGTTCATCTCTTGAAAGATTCTTCTAGCTTCCACTAAGTTTCCTTCCTTACAGTATATGTCAATCAAAGTAGTGAAATTAACCAAGTTAGGCATCAAACCATTCCCTTCCATTGCGATTAACACCCCTTTTGCTTCCTCGAGCCTGTTCAACTTACACAGCCCGCTAGCAAATGTGTTGTAAGTAAATTCATCAGCCTCAATCCCTTTATTCTTCATGATCACCAGAACCTCACAAGCTTCGTCAACCATTTCATTTCTGCAATATCCATCTATTAATGTGTTATATATCACCAGATTCAATTCAATTCCATTTCTCTGCATCTCAGTAACCAACATATCAGCCGCCTCCATCCGGCCAACCTTGCAGACACCATTAATCAAAGCCCCATAAGTTTGAACACTCGGAAGAAGGCCCTTCTCAGTCATTTCATCAAAAAGTGCAAATGCCCTTTTCATGTTTCCCACCTTACAATTCAAATCGATTATTGAGTTGTAAACAAAAACATCCCCTTGGATGCCCGCCTTATGCATTTCTTCAAACATTCTCTCAGCATCCGTAGTTTTCTCGGAGCTTGCATACCAGTCGATCAAAAGCGTGAAGGTAACCACATTGTATCCCACCTGTTCTTTCTCCATCAGTCTCAATATTTCATTGATGGCATCATCATCCTTTCCTTTTACATATGAATTGATCAATGTATTGTAAGTGAAAACATTAGGCTTTATCCCCTTAGAAACCAACTCGTCCACGAGTTTCCTCGAATCTTCAACCATATCTTTCTTGCACAACAGATCGACCATGACAGTCAGTGAATAAACCGTTGCCAGATCTGACTTAATGATCCGCCTGAAGAACCCTAAGCAATTCTCTAGAGTACTAAATCTCTTCAAAGCTAACAAAAAGACCATGCAGGACCTCTCATCAATATCGAAACCACTACTTTCCATGTAGTCAAAGACTTCCATAGCGTCCCGAAACATCTTATTATCAGCATAAACCCTGAACAACATGTCACAAAACTTCACAACAAATCTAGGCTTATCAAGTTGATCTTGATGCACGTTGACAATATCCAATATTGAGATAAAAGCACTACCATCCCTCACAGCAGAGTGCAACACATTCTTCATTTCAGCAAACTTTCGAGCTTCGTACAATCTTCGAGCTAATATAATATGAGCTCGGAGGTCGGGTCTATGAGAAAAAAGAGATGGGCTCCCTTTCAAGAATCTGAAAAAACTCAGGCAAGAATGAGGTGACAATCTCGGGTTTGAGAGAATAATATGGGCTACGTGGGGGTTGAGATTTAAGAGCAACTTGGATTGCCCTTCCAGAGTTTTAACCCCTTTCTCGGCAAGTACCTTAGCAATCTTCCCTGCAATTACTTCATTAGATAAAGAGTTTGAGGTGATTCCGTCTTTGAAAGAATTGGCTAGTCTTTGAGCTGACATTATCCTGGATAGTGATCAACGGCAGCAGCAATAAGTACTAGTAGAGATTCACATGCTTCTGACATGGAAAGGAACTTTTGATCCACAGGCAATTTCTTTTTCATATTGCTTAGAGCAGATAAGGTAGACTACGAGACAATGCAAAACATAGAATTTTCAAGGAAGAAAAAGAGACAACAACTAATAATCCCCACGAGGACGTGCCCCCCGCCACATGATGGGGACGGATAACACAATACCCAGCCCCACACCGCCCATGCCAAACACTCATAAAGTAAATTGGACAGGAAGCAAACCAAAGCTAGTATCAATTATCATATACATTTTACACATTAAATTAGTTTACATTTTCTTTCTTACCGAACGAAGGGCGTAGCGACACTTTCTGGCCATACGCCATACTGAGCCAAATGGGAATGATAGAGTGAGGGGAGACAACAATGCACAGCATCGAGCCGAAACACTACTTCAACCATAGACATTATGGCAAGCACCTCGAGGGCGAGAAAACAGAAAGGACTTTGCCCGTTGTTAACGGCGGCCAAACTATCCCAAAACGCACACGCCCATTCAAATTAGTTTCACAACGCCATTGCAGGCTGACTAGGGAAATGTGTTGGCGTTCCACAAATCCAATTTCTCCAGCAAGCAGAGCTTATTCAACACACGTCTGCGGAAATGAAGCCTAAGGAAAAGCCCAAAAAAAGACAAGAAAGAAAGAAAAGGAGGACCTTGGAGACGAAAGAACCGGTTGAACTGAGACTGAGACCTGAGCCAGCGTTTGCGGGAGATTGTGTAGAGAGAGAGAGAGAGCGCGACGCGGGGAGGAAAGAGAGTGAGAAGATGAAAATCGGACTTTATAGTCTTAGGATTGGGCCTTTCGACCATCTTGACGTTCCTCAAATTTGAGGATCAAAAACCATTTTTTAAGTCATTGCACGGCTGTTGCATAATTTACAAAAAGTCACGCCAGTCAAACGAACACAATGGATTGATAAGATCGAAATTGATAAGAACAATAGGAGAATTTAACGTGTACTTTTTTCATCAGCAATCCACATATATACTCCGAATAGAAAATTATTAAAAAAATATTATAATTATATCAATTCAGTTCTAAATTATATTTTTTTGTCGATTCTGTTCTAAACTTTTTGTAATTGTGCAAATTCATTCCTTTCCACTAATTTTGGCATGCCGATGCCGAACGTCCGGCGTAATATTATAATTTTTTTATTTTTTCTCTTTTTTTCTTTCTCCTTCTCCCTCCAGCCGATTGCTGGACCTCTCTAGATCTGAGCAAGCGAGGTCAATCTCACTTGCCCAAATTTGGAGAGGCTCCTCCATGGTGAGGTCGGCCTCGCCATAGCTAGCTGACAAGGTCAACCTTGCGGAAATAAAGAATGAATTATTTAAATAAGAGTCGTGTGATTCCGATTCGCTTAGACAATGTATCTAGATTGCTATTATTATGTTGGTTATTTTGGGGTTGGTTTGTTCCGTTGTTCTGGAAAATATTTCCATAAAATGATTGATTGCATCGCTGAATGAATGAAAAATATTTGCATCATCCACAAAGATATTTAGACATAAATAGATATTGATAACAAAAACATTTTTTTATTGACAAATTATTTCAAGCACTCATTTTTAGAAAAACATTTTCCAAACCATTCATCCTCCTGCGAAACAAAAGAAGCCTTAAACTACAGTTTAACCTCATATTACCATTCGTAGCAAAGTTTAACCTCATATTACCATTCGTAGCAACTCGCACCACATGTAATCGATTTTCATAGAACGGAGGTATTTTTACTATGACTGTCCTAGGCGCCCTTTGAAAAAACTAGAATCCAATTGCGCCATGCATCGACTTCCGAAGCTGAAGCACAAGAGCACCAAAAAGAGACTGAATCTCATATTTTTCTCAATAAAATCTCTTGTGATGGATTGTGAAGATTGCATTAATATTTGGTTGAACAATCGGCTATTGCCCAGAAAATATCTCTAATCGGGTGTATGTCCCCAATAGCAAATAGAGAAGAAACAAGAAATTCGTAACAGCATATCACAGCCGTTCGCTAGAGAAAAGTAAAAAAAATGCAAGATCGCCCAGTCAGCTGTCTAAAAGTAAGCGCTGTGATAATAGCAAACACCAAAACAAAACTGCCAGTCGATGTAATAAATATCATAGATACTGATCGAGTGACATCAACGATTTGGATCAGTCATTCAACAAACACTAGCCAAAACTATTTTGCCGTTTTACATAATAGGGCATCAACCTCAGAGCATTAACTAAAACATCCTGTAAAGGAGGGAGGCACCTTATAGATTAAGCCAAGCATATGATATATATATTACAAAGACTGAAATGGGAGGAAGGGGAAAGGAAAAACTCTGCCTTTTCACAATGAATGCATTCACATGATATACAAAAAAGAGACAACAGATTAACTGCTTATGTCCAACATGCCACAGTCCCAGTTTCTTCACACAAACACCAGATCCAGTCATTGGTTACCGTCTATTGCAGTGCCTGTTCGGGCCTGAGAGATGCGATTAGCGTAGATAGTCACCAAGCGCAACTGCGTGCTGTTGAGTCCTTCCAAGTAGGGCAGGAATGCTTGGCCAAGCATGATATAGATATCCACCAGACAGAAAACAACCGTCTGCTCCACAAAAAAAGAAGGGTTAAGGAAGAAGGACTTATCAAGTAGCCAAAATGAAATGAGAAGTGAAATTTCATTGTGATCGCACGAATACTTAGATTATTTTGAGGAAATTCTATAGAGGAACCCAAAGCAGCCAATTAATAAAGGACCAGAGGTGTCTGTTTCAATATAAACAAACTGCAGCACTCAGTCTTCCTGGCATATCTACAAACTAGTAAAGAGCTCCATGGAAGACGGCAACAGTGTAATTTTTAATAATTTCAGGTATGCTAAAGGTAATTTTTGTGATTCAGATTCCACAATCCTATACGAACTTTGACCTATCAATGAGCAGCTGTATACAAAGTTGTCTATCTGATTCACACTTTGTGGTAAAGAGAAAATTAGAGCATTTTGTCATCTAACTCTCACTTCATGGTAAAAAGACAACTACAGAGCATCTCGACCTTCCTGGAGTGGAAATATTTACTTCCAAACGAGAGCCATCGCACATGAAGGTTAAAAAGACCACTCAATCTTATCCAATGATCTTTTCCTCTAGATAGAACCACTAGGAGCAGTCCAGAAACACTTATTTTCTCAAATTATTGTTAGGTACCCAAGCCCTGAAGATTCCTACCACACCAGCTTCCTTTTACAATGCAGGAATTACAAACAAGGGACACTATTCATCACTGTCATGAATATATTAATTATCCATATAGTTGGTAAAGGAAATACTATGGGAACAGTAATCCCAAGCTTGAAACAGGCAAGGCTTATAGAATTCTTGCTGAAATTAATGCGGCATTGCATCTCCCCTAAGAGAGACTAAACAAGTCCACATCATCATTAGCGCCAGTCCCTAAATGAAGAGGAAGTATATAAAACACAGGTAATCAGACAAGATGGCCATGTGGAATTCATATACTAAAACAATATGGCCATCAAATGCAGCACGAGGGTTCACTACATCTGCAGGGACACATATGATGTGCCAGTCATATTGCAGGTAGTGCCAGGAGCATGCTTAAAAGGGAATGTCCTATGATATGATAGCAATGCATCCTCCAAGTCTTGAAAACTGAAGCACGCAGAATTAACAGACTAATATCTGCAGAGCCTTCTGATGGTTTAAGTTAGCAAAACTTTGTTGGGCCACTTCAGAAGAAAGAAGAGGAACTCTCAAGGTAATCACACACAAGAATTAGGTCTTTCTTTTGTCTTTTCCCTTAGTTGATCAGTCAATTACTTCTACTGCCCAAACTAACATAAATAACAGAAAGAATAAGCAGTACCTTCCGAACATCTGCACTCTGGTTTCCAAATGCTTCAAAAAGAGCAGGCAAAAATGAAGGCAATTGTGCCATCAATTCCTCTTGGGAAAGACGGCCCACAAGCTAAACACAGAGCACAGCTCATTAAATCCATGATAGTGCAGAGAAAACATCGACGAATTACAGAATACGAATCTATTCGAAACGAATTCCTAGAATTTTAGGCCGGATGGGGAGAGTTCTACCCCCACCCAAGCCACAAAAACCATCTGCCACCATTAGAACCATGAATCCTATTCAAATACCATGTTCTAAAAAAATTGACTGTCGGTGAGAATTTGATACTCACAAGATAACGGTGTATGTGCATAGCAAATTCCATATTGAAACATATGAAGCATGCACGCCAACTTATCACTTTGAATCTCACTTTTCTTATGTTGTTTAAAAAGATCAGGCACAGGCATTCAGCAACTATGCAAAAATATGTTTATTGTATATCTCATGCATCCCAAAATAATATGCACAAAGTTTTCTTTATTATATAACACTATGTTCACTAAAATTTATATTTATGCATCAGCATATGGTAACAAAACTAACCTGTCTAGATAACATTGACAGAACACAAAGTTGCAAAGTCCAAAATAATATGCACGAAGTTTTCTTTATTAAATAACACGATGTTCACTAAAATTTATGTTTATGCATCTGCGTCAACATCAACATTAACATCCATATCACCTTTATCCCATACTTCTTTATGCATCTGCATATGATAACAAAACTAACCTTTCTAGATAACATTGAAAGAACACAAAGATGCAAAGGTTTCCTTCAAAGAAGTAAAAAGATCAGAGTCAAGGTCTTTACCTTTGTCAGACAATTTATACAAGTAACAAGAGTTTTCTCATCTTCAGCAACCAACAATGGAACAATAACCTGCAAAATTGCACATATTTATTACATCTGCTAGTGAGAAGCAAAAGCGTAGGCTATATCATTCATCCTCAGTGTCAAAAAACACAAGGGCAAAGCGCATAAGCCCCACTAGCCTGAGCTCTTATTTGTGCACATGCACACCAGCTGCATGCAAGTGCTTTTCTGTGTGTGCCTGAGTGTGGGTATGCATCCACAGTGAATGCGTGCACTGAGAGAGAGAGAGAATATCCCACATACACTTAAACATCTGAATGGGTCATATTGAGACAAAACAACTGTCAAGCAGTGCTCTCCATCATTTGAAACCTAAGACAAGAAAAGTAGAATTATATATAAAATTGAGACTGAAAACTAAGGGCTTACAACAAAGCAAACAAAACCTACCTTGGGGACATTATCTTTTGTCACATGAAGCAGTTTCTCTATTACAATCTCAACTGAATCTTCCATCATATCCTTCTAGAAGCATGATACGGGGGGGAAATTAGCAAGCACATCAAAGAAGAAATGACTAGGCATGAGTCTTATACAATAAACAGGCAAATCACACTTTCAAAAGAAGATGGAATCAGAACAGACCTGGTTTTTAAGCAATTCCATAATTAATGACAGAGCAAGTTCTCGAATGGCGAGATCGTGATCATCAAGCACCTCAAGCACAATTGTCAATATCTGATTGAAGTACTGCGGACACAGTTAACCATAAGTCCACGGTCCAAGAGACAGTAAAGCAATCAATGCAACAGAGCAAGAACATGCATGTTCAACATCCCGACAAGATGCTCAACAAAAAGTTCCAAGTAAAAACCATCAAGTAGGATCATAATTCACAGAAAAGTTGGTTATCTAACTATGCTGCACCCAGAAAAGCTAGGTAGCAATGCATATACTATCTATTGAGCTCAGCACAAAGAAATAAGGTAAAGCCTACCTCCCCAAGCAAACGTATGAAATGTATCTGCCCTTTTAACCAAGTTGGTGCTTTACAAAATGAGAAGCATTTAAGAACCCTAAGATAACTACTCAACGAACAAACCATCCGATAAGGCAACAAATCCAACTTTTAACAGTAATAGCACATTTATTCCTTCAAAAATCTTTAAATATTGAATTAGTTGAAGAAAACAATCAGCTCCTCATACAAGCAGGCAGCTGAAGTTTCCTAACAGGTCATAAGTTTGAGTCCAGACAGACTTTTAAATTGACTAGTATCTGATCCTTATTTTCCTGCCTTTAGTTGCCTATTTGATGCGAGTATGAAGGTCCAACTTACACACGCAAGAGACACATGCTTGTTCAACATCGATGAACATACGCAAAATAGGCGAGAGAAGAGATAAAGGTTAAATTTGAAAAGCTGCCACAAACCTTTGCCCAAACAGATATGTCATTAGATGCGGATAATTCGACCAACTGTTGAAGACCCCTGTGCTTATTGGAAAATGCATTATCTTCATTGCCATTGCCAATCTAAAGACGGTAACATAGTGTCAAAATTATTACATTGTTCTTAATTCAACAACTAATAAATTAAATTTCGATAAAAGCCTCACCAAGTGAAGAATTTGGGGAATGCTAGGTTCAGAGTCCGATAGTGTGTTGCTCTTCCAACCGATAGCTTTTTGATGATTGTTATCTGCCTCCTCTGAAGTTTCATTGCCTAGACCATTATCTCCAGAAGGTACTTGCTCCGAACTGATAAAACCATCTATGTGCAAACTTGGAGTGGGCAAATTTTCTGAGTCCATGCTACGGTCCACGTAATCTATAGGACCAGGCATATACCCCGTGTTTTGGACACTTAACTCCACCATGCAGTTTGGTTCCCCGGTGTTGGAACTAGGAAAGTCTGAATATAAGTTGTACTGAGTATCATTGGAAGCAGCAGGAAAACTTGGAGTAAGAATAAATGTCTCTTGACCAGAACTCCACTTCATGACACTGTCGTCTGCAGAACCAGCAGAATACCTTCCAAACAAACTATTATTCTTCGACATGCCAACATAGCCTTCTTCAGAAGATGAACCAACCATATCAGATGGATCATAAGTCAATTTAGGCCGCTGTCGCTCTTTCTTGTTCTGTAAGAAGTTCATCAAGTCCACTTCAATCCGAGGAGTATACTGCTTAAGTGCACGTCGCAAGGAATTTTGTTGTTCGATTGACAAACTTGACATAAAATTAAGCAATGCTGTTGAGTCGTAGTGGTTGTAAATAGATATGATGCACGTAATAGCTGCTTCTTTGAGCTTTGTATTTTTATCATGGGCCAATGGAGTCAACTTAGCTAGCCACAGTTTCAATATACCACTGTTACCAGTACCTTCAGAATTTATTCCATGCTTGTTAAATGAGCCAATTGCGAATTCAATCACAGCCAATTTTGCCTTCGGTGACCGCTGCTCATCTAGTGATCGAAGCAAAGCAGGTAATAGAGTATCTACACCATAAGTCTTGCTTACAACATCAAGTGTTGCCGAACATGGTTGCCTGACTAACTCCTTTGGGTCAATCAGCCGTGAGAAAACATGCGGGAGGATCCTCTCCATGTAACTTTCAAAGGGTTTTCGACAAGCAGGAATGACTTCTGCAAGAGTGGAAAGCGCTGCCTGTGCTACTTTATGATGGGGGTCATCCAAGTGCTGGAAAAACAACTTCATAACTTTCTCGAAATTCTGAACAACTTCTTGAATGCCTTTGGGTCCTTGTTGCAACAAGGACTGAAGATAATTAAAAGCTGCAACACGAGCTGACCAGTCAGAACTTGGACTGAGTCCCTCACTAAGAGCATCAACTAGAGAAGTTGGACCATCCACCACGTTGGCCATCTCCCCCAATGGTATCTGGAAATCATCGAAACTCCTCCGGTTTGCAGATGTCCGACCCCCCACATGCTTTCTCGATAGCGGCCTTTGGAAATTAGGTATGTAACTGCTGTGCAAATCCTTGAAGTCTTCATCTCGGTGAGGCGTGTCTAGATATTGCCTATCAATGTATGCACTTGTAAAACGTCTAGCCTCTCTTGTATCCCGTTTTTCCTCAATTGAGACTCTTTCTTGTACTCTGTCAGAAGCTCTCTTAGCTGAGTACGAGGAGACTGTTGACAAAGACTCAGTTGCAATTCCACTTCGATATGATAATTTAGTGGAGTCTTTTGACGCCTGAACTTGAGTTATCATATCAGACAAAATCAAGCCACCATTACGGCTACTACCTTTAGTGGTACTTGAGGCGACGGGGTCTCCAAGAAAAGAAGTTGTGAGATGATTGGAAGCAGGAACAGCAGGCGGAAATGGGGGATCGCGAGAGGATGGAGGGTCAACTCCTGTACTAGGAGCAACAAGGAAGAATTTCAACTGCTAATTAAGGACTCAGACAACCATGCAATACCCTCAAAATATGGTTGGAAATTTATCATTGAAATTATCAAGAAAAGTAAAAAGCAAAACCCGTAGATACCTAGATCCAAACTAGATGACCGATGAGCAGAAGGATTATGCTTCTCAGAGACATCCAAACCTCTAAGCATGCTTTCAATGGCAGTGACCTTCTGCTTGCTTGAGTGCAACACACTTTCAAGAGTACGTTCACTATCTTTACCAAGGGACTTGGTTTGCGACAGAAGCAGCCCGGAAGAGAGAGATGTCCCGGATGTTAAACTTGCACTTTTATCCATCGCCACAATTGCGGAGGTCCCATATCCTGCTACATTTGTTTGGGCAGAAGTATGAGGATTAGATGGCTTCTGCAGACTTCTATCACGAACAGATGGGGAAGCATGCCTTCTATGTATGCTCCCATCCTCTTCATGAATGGTCTGCATTAAAAGAAGACCAATAAAGGGCCTGAACTGATAAATTTACCAAAATGCATATGTTGTTTATTAAATAAGCATGTATACCCTTTGAATTACAGGATCAAAGGACGAAAATAAGCGCCGAGACCGCTCTGGCCAAGTTCTTGAAAACATTCTATAGCACATCCTGGCAATTGATCGAACCTGTTCAAATTCAGACATTAAGCACTATGCATACATCTTTTAAGAGAAAGCACAATCTGTTTCCACAGTACATACGCCCTAAACATTAACACAGAAGAAACAATTTAAAGCCAAAGCCATGTCAAGGATGGACTATTACACAACAACAAAATCAAGCAAGGTCAGCATTAGCTTTTCTCTACGAAGAGTGCCCACATCGAACTGACATTCATACATGGGCTAATGAAACCATAGACACAGTTAGAAATGCCTTTATAGACCAAGCTATCAACAAAGAATTTCCCTCTTAAGCTTAGCTAGAAGGTGAAACGTGAAGTAAGAAGCTATGCGGCTTGCTACTTTTTCAGGCAATTTCTAGAAACGGTAGGCTGAAGTACATCGGGCAGCATTCATACATGGGCTAATGAAACCATAGACACAGTTAGAAATGCCTTTATAGATCAAGCTATCAACACAGTATTTCCCTCTTAAGCTTAGCAACAAGGTGAAACGTGAAGTAAGAAACTATGCGGCTTGCTACTTTTTCAGGCAATTTCTAGAAACATTAGGCTGAAGTACATCTGGCAGCAGTAATAATCCAATAACGGTACCTTACTATGACTAATTGTCTTGCCAAGTAAGAGGTTGATAAGCAACCTGTCCAAGCATAAATAGCAAGTATCAAACTTTTCATTTGCTATTTACGTGATTCAGTCTCAAAATTCCAACCAAGAATAGAATCCCTAAGGTCAAATTAGGGAAGTCGTCTATCAATAACTCATCTAAACTCCATGCACGTAGTATTATATAACTTTTCCAGGTTTGGTTTAAGGACTATTGAGCCCACATATCTGCTAGTATGAGTAAAGAACACAAAATCTAGATAAGATGGGCCTACACTATATTTTTCTAATAGAACAGTTTCTTCTCACTCTTTTTTTTTGGGGGGGTAAGGGTTTCTTCTCACTCTTTGATACTTAAATATAGGGAAAAATAGGCTAAAGCAGCACTGTAAGTTTGCACGGCTGCAGCACAAAGTAACCAAGGGCAGCTGATCCAATGCCCAAGAAAGAGTGAGAAGGGCCAGGAATCTATTTGATGATGTGAAACTGTGCTACAAGATTTGGACTTAGAAATAAGGGCCAATACCACCAAAAACCCCAAAACTAGTACACTTGTGTCACATTTACCCCAAACTAATGTACCCAAAACTGATTTTTACCCCAAACTAATTTACCGATACACATGTGCCACATTTACCCAAAACTGATTTTTGTATCAATAAAAAATCTCAAACTAGTACACCGTGCCACATTTACCCCAAACTGATATATTCATGTCCCATTTACCCAAATTGTGGTTAATCTGAGAATTTTGGGGTAAACATGGCACGGGTACACCAACTTGAAATAAATATCGCCCAGGTGTTTCAATTTGTAAAAATTACTTTGGGGTAAATGTGGCATGGGTAAACCAATTTGAGGTAAATGTGGCACGAGTACACCAGTTTGGCGTAAATATGGCAGGGAAAAACAGGTTGCGGTAAATCTGTTACCGGTGTACTAGTTTGGGAGTTTGTGACAAAACTTAATTTGTGCTAAATATGACAACTATACTAGTTTTGGTTTTTTGATGATATTAACCCTAGAAATACTACTCCAATGGAAAAATAAAAACTGACTCTCGTTCTTAGTGGAACAATATTGTGACGAATACAAGGACTTGTTATGATATTGAAGAAATAACGCAGAAAAAAAGGCATCATCATAGATAAAACACAATATAGAGAGTTATTATGGAAGCCAAAAGATTGAAAAGTCCATGTAATGGAAGGAAATCTTTTAGTTGGATGGTGCATAAGCCCACATGTAGGACTAGATAAGCAGCTACAAAAGAAATCCTTCTAGGGGAGTAGGTACAATTTCAAGGGATCCCACAAAGAAAAAAACAGTTTCATAGAAAAGCATTTGTTTGGTATGGAGGAATACAATAATGTCATTAAGCTAAAGTTTTTAGGATAAATTTTAATGACCAGAAGGCTACTAAGGACTGAACTTCAACATATGATCTTATGTTAACTAGTTCTTTCTTTGAGATAAGAGAGCTTGCCCGAGGTGGTTTAGTCATGGTTAAAACCAATCACAAGATGTTCTTTGATTTATTGGAGAGGGACCACGTTAAGAATGGAGGCCAAAAAGGACAGTGGGGATCTTAAAGGACCTTGAAAAAGGAAGGGTACTTGGTATGGCCCAATAAAATCAAAACATCCACTTGATCATCCTCCTTTAGTGGAAAAAAACTTAATCCATGTGTAGTTTGCTCCTACCACCCAAATATACGTGGCCATTGAACACATTCATCTGCGTGAGAACAAAACAGGACTAGACAGCTTCACAATGCTCTGCCACTTGATACTACTTGAGCCAAATGAAGGGTCCGTTTGGTTCAACTTTCCCAAGGGGCTTTAGGCCTTCAAGCCCCTTGAGAAAAATTTGGAGTGTTTGACAAGTTTTCCCAAGTTGCTTTAGGCTGAATGCTAGCCTTGGGAAAGCTGAAAGCTCAAGGCCGGTCCCTACTAGCAATGAGCTTTCAGCATTCTCGGAATGCTGAAATGAAGAATTAATGAAACTAGTCCAGTTTCCTCTTTTGCCCCTTTAAAGAACTAACCCTACTGCTCGCTCAATTGCTCTCACTCATCTGCTCCGCTCAACTACCGAAGCTCGCGACTGCTCTTGCTCCCTCATGACCCCTCCTCGCTCATCTCTCCCTCCCGACTACTCCTCTGCAGGTTCAATCTCTCCTCTCCCTCCTCTCTCCGTGAATGACTCCATTCTCTTTCTCCAGGTTCAATTTGTGAATTTGCTCCAGATTCAATCAATTTGTTCGCTTCAAATCCAGGCTAAAGGACGCAAGGAAGCCAAGGTGAGGTTGGCTCTTCTTCCCCTCGCCATGTCCCTCTCTCTCCATGCTCTTTTCTCCCATTTTCGTCAATGTATCATGTATTTTGTGTGTTGGCATGTTTCTGCCTCGTCTAAGACCAATAGGGTTATGAAAATCTCTCTCCATTACTGTTCATTTTGTCCCTCGGTCGAACGCCTGCAATGTGTTTGATGATATTCCTAAGCTAGATAAGCGAGCCCGCTTGTTGGAAGAAATGAGCGAGGTCATGCTTCTTTATATTTAGCATTGCCTAGAGAAATTGCTGCATTAAAAAAAAAAATTGCCTGTTATGTTCTTCACCGAGAGCTTCTTGTTACGAAATTAGCTCATTAACAGTTCACTTGCGTTGGTTTCTTCATTGTATAGAGGAAATCATTTTTTATTATTACCCAGCAGAAATGGAAGGTTAGTCATGATGAGTGTTTTATGTTCTAACATTGAAACAATAGCTCATTGAACTGAATAATGCGAATGAGCTAGTTGTTGAATGCAATGAATTTACTATGATGAGTAGTTGGGTATGCATTCCTTCTCTGTAGCTTTGTGCAGAGGCTCTCGTTGTACAATCTTTCCTTGCCCTTTTTTTATTGATAAATAACTAGTGTAGCACAAACGTAGCACGTGATGTTTTGTCCAGCCCATAATTATGTATGTGTTCTGTCGCAATCGAAGATCAAGGAAGCAGCCGTTGTACTGAGGCCTCACTTGACTAGTTCGATTAGCGCCGTTAATGCAATTCAAGTTGGAAGCCATGGAAACAATGGACTTCACCGCAGTGCCGGTCTAGGCTCAAGTTCCGTCACTCCAAGCTGAGGGAGTAGTTGCCCGGCCATAGATCTTGGACTCTTTTGTGAGATTCCAGAATAGATGGGAGGATCACTTTAGCTATACAATCTGTTCTAACATAGACCTCACAAGAGAATGTATGGTGTGGCAACTTCTAGTATTGGTTAGTGCTAGGAAGGTTTTATTTGAAACATGCGAGTTCTTTTTCCTTTGTGCAGCAATAATGTGTTTGTAGTTTTTAAGGAGAATAAACTTCTTTTCTTGATGCATACGTTACCACGTTTATTGTAATGAAAGTACTCTTTGATTTCTTTCCATTTGCATTTTTTTACCAAAGAACAAAGAAATTTTTATAGCTTTGTGAATACATATTTTTAACATTGTTGTCAACATCAACAACACATTTATCTCAAACTAGTTGGGATCGGCGGTCGATGAACCCCAAAGATATATATATATTTTAACATTGTTGTAAATATTTAAATTTAAAATGTAGTAAATATTTAAATTAAAAATGTAGCGAACATCATTTTTCTGAATTTCGAACAAATTAAACATTAAAAAAATTAAATTAATCACTCAAATAGACTTTTCAAATGTGTTTCTACCAAACGGTCTTTCTCTCAAAGTTGCTTGTCAAAACACAACTTCCCAAACAGTCTTTACATTTCCCCAAAGCCCTTTTGGCTAAACTTCTTTGCATTTTCCCGAGGCCCCTTGGGAAAGCTGAACCAAGCGGATCCGAAATATCCCATCCCTTCTATATTAACAGCCTAAGAATCATGACAAATAGCCAGATCTTGAATAACTAATCTAAGTCACCAAAATTGAAGAAGATACTACTATATCCCCAGCAGAAAGCAAGCATCATTTCACAATCTAATATCTCCATACCTAGGTCACTCCAAGAAGTATGATTTACTTTGCATCGCAACTGTGGACCAAATCAATTTCGAGCCCCATCATGAAATTATTGAAACTTAAAAGAAGCACTAACAGGCATACCTCACTCATTGCATCGCCAGCAGAACATCTTATAAGATCTTCATATAGATCAGCTGATCGGTGGATTTCTGGTGCATCAGCCCAATGTTCTAATATTAACAATGCATATTCACAGCACCTGACATTAAAAGTTAAAAATCGTGATTGGAAAGAAGAAAAGAAGAAATACGGAAACGCAAGAGGTAGAGGGAAGGGGGTACATGGGGGGTCAATTGTTTGTTTTGTACAAAACAGAACTTCACAGGAATGTTTATGCTTCATGGAGAAGCTGAAGTACCTTGAGCGAAGTACAGCATTTCGGTCATTTTTTGCACAATCAACAATACGAGGAAGTACCCGAGCAACCTTGCAATTTTGTAACATCTGAAAGAAAGTTTTAGATGCTATATAAAAAGCGCAACACAAGTGGAAGGACATAATATCATCACATGGAAAGTTACCGTTTTTATGCAGTTATCTGCAGACTCTGCAATCACAAGTACAGTAATCACAACTAACTTGAAAAGCACCTGCACCAGATATATTCTAACCATCAAAATTAATAGAGTAGCCAGAAGTCTCATGAGCTGCTCGACTTTTAAAGTATTCTGGTTTACTCTTTCTTTTGCTGTTATCTACATGCACCTTAAGTAAATAACAACATTGCAGTTGCATGACATTTATGTAGATGATTGTATATTTTCCAACCATACATCAATAATTGAAATCGTGTTTATTAGGTGGTGATAATAAATATAACCAAACCTTATAATCAAGAAATACATACTTTATGAATGGTAAACTTTGAAATTTTAGACGTCATTGATGTTTTGTTTAAAAATATCTTCAAGGATAGCTTACTGATTTTAAAAAATACATCATAGTTACTTTTTTAACTTTACGTTTAAAGTCACTATGCTCATTAGTATATCTTTGCGTATGTTCATCAATTATAGGTGTGAGAGAATGATTATGTTATCAATATCACAAGTAGAGAGTTTGAGTGGCCTCATTCAGTAAAATCAAGTACATAAGTTTGAGTGGCTCATGTGCAGTAAAATCAAGGAAGTATATATAATATGTCATAAGCATACTATAAATGAGATGAACATTTAGTAACATCTCTTCTTGTGTACAACTATTCATATTGCGAAGAAGATTTAACTCTATTATTGGGACAAAAATATTAAGTCCATTTACAAAATACATAATTTAACAATTGAATTTTCTTTCAAATGTTGGAGATCCAATGGATTAATATGTTATGTAAAAGGTAATGGAATGGAGCTTAGGTGGGAGCGTGACAAGTGGCCTAACCACAAAACTCCATTTTACCCAATTTTCTAAGTTCATGTAACATATACAAAGAAGTCAAAATCAGAAAAATTACCGGGATGAAAATCTCAGCACAAGCCTCAAAATCACCTAGGAGTTCCTTAGATAGAAAGCATAACAGATGGCAAGCCTTCAAACACAAGGAGATTATATTGTTACCAGAGAAACCAAACTGAAAATGGGGTATAAGGAGACATTACTTGTAAAATATTTGCCTATACTTCGGTCCACATGTCTAGCAAGAAAGAGAGCAGATGAAAACTGCACAGACTATTATGTCATGTACATTTTTAGCCAATTCTCCTAACAGCATACCTCCATGATTGACAATATAAAGGCGTAGTAAGCACAGTGAAAAGTTCTACAGCAAAAAAATCTTCCATGAAATCATATATGAAACATGGAATAGACATGCCTAAGTTGCCTGGAAGCCACGTGGCGCCATATATGCAGAGATCTAATAATTAGTTACCGTGTTGAAATTTCACATGAAATAAGGTGAGAGATGGCAGATTAGCGGAGTTTACTGAAGGTAACATCATGCAAAATAAAGGTACTATCCTGGAAGGTGAAAACATGATGGTGTATAATATCATGGTACTCCCACAACCACGTCACTGGTCGTAGACCGTCAATCAGTAGTATGTCAGCGCGAAAACTACATTCTAGCAGCGAATTTTGACCTCCTGTGTTTGTCAAGTGTCAGGTGAGTGAAACTTGCAGGCTGACAAAATGGTTGATACGAATTGACTCGCGGGGAGCTTGCGTGCAGGACTTGCTGGACTTGGTGATACCGGTGCTTCCAGATGATGAGATTTGCAAGTTCATTTATGTTGAGATCAAGGTTGTCAAGATCGAGATCCTACTTAGGATCGGGAGGGGGTGATAGGATCGTAAATCGTGGGATCGACACGGATCGTTAAGATCCTACTAATATACTACATAAGTTAAAAAAAATTATATTAAAACATATATATACATTTTAAAAAAATATATGTCAATTTATAATATGATACGAAAGACATAAATCACTATTTAAATTTATTGAACAACTTCAAATTCAAAAGACATAAGTTATAAGATATGTTTTTTACAATACAAAAAAAAATCATAACATCAAATTAAAAGAAAAAAGTTCAATTCTAATTTAAAATAATTCAGTCAAGTCATAATCATAATTTGGTCTTAAGATAATTCTTTTTTTTTTTTTTGGGGGGGGGGGGGGGGGGGTTTGGGGGAGGGGGAGGAGTCTTGAGATATTTCTGGCGCGGGCCTTTTTTGTCTAGTGAAAAATCACTAATTCTCTCCTGTCGTCATCTCTCTCTCTCCCAAAGTGTAACCAAACTGGCCTTCCCTTCTCTCTTGTCGTCGTCTCTCTCTCTCCCTCCCTCCTTCCGCTGCAGACCCTTCGCCTGAAAGAACAGGAAGAAAACAAGGGAATCGATCGCAGCCGCCGCCGGATGGCTGACGTGTCGGCGCAGCCCCGTCGGGAGGAGCTATGGGACGCGCTGCTTGAGATGACGAGGCCGGCGCAAGAGAAGACCCCGCGACCCGATCCACTTGGCGATCCGGCTCAGCTCAAGCCTCGGCTCCGCCGGCGTCTCCCTCCCCTCCGTCGACCTTGTCTACCTCCTCGTCTCCCACATATGCCGGGACAACCGCGTCTCGATCTCCTGGAAGTTCCTCGAGAAGGCCCTGGCCGTCGGGATCATCCCTCCCATGCTCGTCCAGACAGTTCTGTCTTCCAGGTCCTTCCATGTTCGATTTCTTCTTCTTCCTCACAAAACAGGGAGCGATTTCGACTTCTTCTTCTTCTTCACAAAACAAGGAGGAGAGTCGCGAGTCTTGCGACTAGGTATGGAAAGAAATTAGGGTTTCAAACGGGAATTTGGGGTTTTTATTTTAAAACCGGGACACGGCTTTTAGGAACGGTGGGATCGCACGATCCCACCGATTTTACGATCAAAATCGACGATCCTATGCGATCCTGTCTATTTGCGATCCTGGTACCGAGTTGAATCGCTGATGACGAAAAAATCGTAGGATCGTACGATCCTACGATTTAAATCGCGATTTTAACAACCTTGGTTGAGATGGTACTTTGTTTGATTTTGGTGGTGTTGCTGGGTTGCATGAAGAGGAACGTTTGGTCGGATTGGGATGTTTGGATGTGGTTTTCTATCATTTTTAAGGCATTTTTTTCATAGAGGGAGGCAACAAAGTGAAGCAATGAAGATTAAAGTGCAGGAGCTAGAGTCAACTCGAGTTCATGTACATTCAGCTATATGAATCTTACTTGTTACCATCTCAGCGCATTTGGTTGCCTAATGAAAAATAGTATCGGACCAATGAAAGATTAAGAACTAAACGGTGCATGCATTGCGTAATAGACTACTGTTTTTTCATGTAATGCATGGTCAATGCACTGAGAACTGGGGGTCATTCAATAGGATTCTCACATATGGAGATCGTTTGCGTTGGTTGTTTCAACGCTGGTTTTGACACTGGCCTTCAGATGTTTCTATTCTTTTTCTTTTTTGCTTTTTTTGCTTTGCTTCATTTAAGAAATAGCGGAATGTGTATGCATGACGAGCAATCCCACAGGCAACAGTTTCATGCCCATAAATGTAGTTTCATTCAAAAGAAAATGTAAGTAGCCCACGTATATCTATGCCACAGGCAATAGTTTCATGCCCTCAGCAAAATGATCAAAATTGTGCTTAGAAACCTGAAATGTAAATCTCAGATAGATGGCATCAACAAGATATATGAAAATGTACATGCTCACCTGCTTAACTACGCTAGACCTTCGGTCTGATAACTGCGTGCTGAGAGGGCCCACAAGTTGCTTCAGGAGTCCCCTGAAACATGCATAGTCCGATGCACCTGGAATAAGGGACAATAACACAGTCAAGTGATAGAAACAACTAAATCCTGGCAAACCCTAAAGCATACCAGGCTAGCAAAAGTTGTCGGGATCTACTATCAATCCAAGAAAACTCAATGTTGAAGTTGCTCTAGATGAAGCAAAATATGAAACACGATTTGAAAAAGAAATCCACTTTATCACGAAAGGATGAGACCCAAACATATCCAATTCAGTATTTTGCCACATATAGAACATTCAAATGGAACCATTATAACTAAACCCAATGCCTCAATGATGGAATTTTAGACAAGTAAATGCCTTCGACTTCTAGATGCATAAGTGATATGTATGTTCGCCTTTCCCGAGACCTAGATTTGTACCACCAAACATGCACTCTCAAAAAGGGCCATCCCATGAGAGAGGACCTCTCTTTTTTTAAGTACTCATGTTCATCGTCACAGTGGGGAAGGGGGCGCTGCCACTGCCACACCTAAACCAGGTGCCAACAAGACTCGGAAATCTATTGTCAGGGACGAAAAAATTTTTGCGAGCATTATTCACATACACCATGAAGGCATGCTACGACGTAATATTGTACTTCATACATCTCTTTTACCAGACAAGGCTAAGTTGCCCTTCTCAACCATGTTACCAAAACGGTATTAAAGAGTGAAAAAGCTAACAACAGATAAACAGGCAGAAAATAACCTCCGGAAACAAGCCCTTCAACTCGCTGCATGGCAGCAATGCGCACAGACCAGTCTTTATCTGGTACAAGAGTAGAGGAAATCTTCTCAAATTGCATTATTAGCTCTTTCTCTGAATAGACCTTTATTGGTTCTATGGGTTTCTCTGTATCATCACCTTCACCTGCAATTAAGGGAAGAGAGGCTAAAACGAGCTAGTCAAGGCATCAGTAAAACCATTAAGAGGAATGCTTTGAGCGCTCTTGATGAAGCCCTATGTCAAATGCTCTCTTCTTAGCAAGAACACTGAACCTCCGGAAAGTTATATCCACAATATTAAAAAGCTATTTCTATGATGTGTAATACAACTGATTCCAGGAAAACTCCCTAAAATGACCATGAAAATAAGTTGCTTATTCCGCAATATAATAGAAAATTGCTCATTACTATGACATTCACAATGACAATGGCTTGAAGTGAAAAATAAACTGCCAACAAGCTGATAAAATTAAACTCAAAAACATGAGTAAATGAACTAATCCTCCCAGGGACCTATCAATGCCAATAACCGAAAGAAAATCAGCCATTAATGGCGCAACAGTTTTAAACTATTATAATTGATACTGCGATAAAGCACACCCTACCCTTCTAGCATCAATTTTCAACAAATAACAGACCAAGTTGCCAAGAGAAGGGACTAACATCTACCGCATATGCCCATCTATTATCAAGGTCTGAGGAGTAGCCCAAAAGAAGTAAGGAAAAAGCTTTTAATTTCTTTTGGGCCATTGCCTCCAGTTTAAGAACTCCTATTTTGGGTTAAAAGAAATTACCAAATCTTCAATGTAATACCAAGGAAAGCTAGACAAACACAGCATAGCAGTTGCTCAGCAGTGAATACGCAGGACCACTTCTCAGGCTATTACAAAGGATATTCCCCCACAAATACAGCAGTTTACAGTTTCAAGTCAAATGCAAAACTATGAGTTGTCAGGGAGGAGAGGATGTGATTTAAATGGAAGAAGAACGCAAGGGGAAAGTGGTCATAGTATTCTCTTAGATGAGACAGAAAAAGGAAAGGAGGAAAATTTGTTGTTGGGCCAACTTGACTCATTCCCCTCGGATATCAAGAGAAAGGGATGAGTTGTTGAGTGAATATCCCAAAGTGACATTATATAGAGGATATTGTTGTCGCATATGTTCCAAAAAACCTAACCTTACTTTCATTCCATTTAATTTCCTTTCTTCTAGATAATAAATTATAAAGCAAGATGCTCTCTCTCCACTTTCTGATTCTTCAATAAAATCTTTTGTAATTCTTTACGGGCAACTTTCTCCCCAAATTGGTATTGTGCGAGTCATGTGCCATCGGTTAAGCATTATGAGTCTTTCCCTAGAAGGTGATAATGCGAACCTCCAAAAAGAGAAGCTCCCCTTGAGGAGTTCTTTGCTCTCGGACTGCTTCTTCTGTAATTAATGCTCACTGGCTTCATTTCTCCAGCAGTAACCTTGTGGCTCAGTCCATCTGAAGAGCGGTTTTGGGGTTCAATTCTCTCTAGTCTTGCATTAATATCTTTTACCTGCATTCACATGTCTTTCTATAACAAAAGAAGTAAAGAAAAGGTAACATAAAGAGTCCTCGTGGTGGGAAAAAAGGTCAAAGAAGAAATCTATGTACCAAAAATAATGTGACATCAATAATGGAGTCTAATATTGTCGATGTTTTTGAAGAATAGGCTCGAGAAAAGAAATTTGGTGAGGAAAGTTTTCAAATTAATATTCACCATGGAAGCAGGAAGAGAATGACGCTGAAGTTCGTCACGAAATTGGTCACCCGCTTGAGCATACATTTCCTGCCATTAAACTCCCAAATTAATATAATAGAGATTCTACGCCATAATTAGATGAACAAGGGAGATTAAGTACAATGAGAATTTAAAAGTTCAATACAAGTATCTAAAGAATATTATCTGTTTTTCCCGTTTATATAAGTTTAATCAATCAAATTTACTAACCAAACCTAAGCAAAGAATAATCACTTTCCATTAATTGGAACAATTAGAGCGATCATTGGGACACTAAGACCGTACGGATATGAACAGATCGCAATTGTTTTGAGTTCTGCTTTCAGAGACAAGTTGAGAAGAGAAGACACTAAATCATTTAAGTGAGCCATACTGCTGATCAGTGTACTGGCTACGACATTGTGAAGAAGAACATTAAAAATTCACAGGGTAAAAGAACAATTGCAGAAAACCATCAATCATAAGTCATTGCTTCAATTGGAATTGTGGCTACTTTCATAATAAGAACCTTCACCGCATCCTACAGCAGTCACTTTCTACTATTAATGAAACAATCAATCCAACTAACAGTTCAAGTTTAAGCTGTTCTTGAAACCAGATATGACAATAAACAGCTTTTAAACTAAATAAGTGAGACAACGTTCAGCTCGCAACAGACTTAGTCCAAGGGCACAACCGGACTATGGTTGAAAGCAAGGTTGCCATAAGTATATTACATAACATCGTAATCACGTTGACAAATTCAGATTAACAATAAATAGTACTGCGAAGTAATTTCAAGAACTTCACTGACCTCAATGCATGAAATAGCAGCTTCCCTAACACCATGATTGGAGTCATTCAACATCTGTAATATCTGGTGATTGAAAAGAGTCAATTAAATCCCACTTCAGTGAAGATAAAACGGAAAAGCTGAAGAGCAGTGTTGCCATCCAGATAAGTCAATGATCATACAGGAGGAAGAATTGCCCGCTGAAGGGGAAGCTCCGTAGTTGCAAAAAGGCTGATAGCAGAAGTTACAGTTCGAGCAAACTCTTCTCTAATCCTCCAACTTTTGTGTGCCCAGGCATAAGAACCTGCTCTTTCCACAATAATCGTCGGAGAAGAGACCTGGGCCATTCAACATGTCAATCCAAATTCCCTTTTCTTATTCAGTTTGTGCATGCCAAAACAAGAGCCTCAATAACATGAATCCATTCCTGGAGATATCTACATGTACCCAATGAGTAGAAAAGATTCGTATGTCATGGAACTGGTGTTTCTGAAGTATTCTAGTTGCCCAGTTCACTTTTGGAAAGCTAGTCTGAGAGTTGCTGAAGGAGAAACTTTTCACCTCAGATAAAGGTAACAAAGGACCAATTCCATGATAGAGTTGCAAAGCTGATTTTCATTTTCTGTTTGTTTATCCTTAGTTCTAAGGAACAGTTTGAAAAAACTACACGGTTTCCTTGCACAAGAACAGCCAGAAACAACTATATTAACAAAAGCAAGGTCGCATATGCTGAATAACCCCTCAACGCCAGTGGCTCTATAGCATTCATCTTTCCCTTCATCTCAGTCGAGGACAGTCAACCACAGAATTGGAACAAAATTAGAACATCAACCAGCCAATTAGGGTGAGAGGAGAGCATCTGTCCAGCCAACCCTTCATTGGTATTTCAACAACCAATACGCCAAACGCTTATACATATGAAAATAGCACAACATGAACCGACGCAGAATTCAATGCAATGGACCACGCATGAGTACATGCGATTGTGCATTCACTCTAATTACCTCCATCAGAGTGAGCAAGAACCGCCTAGCAGCATCCCTAACAGGATGTTTACAGTCGCCGAGTCGCTCGACCACCGCGGGAACGAGCGCATTGAAATGCAACTTCAGGCGCTCGCCGGAGAGCACCGCGGCGGACGCCAGGGCCTGGAGCGCACCCTGGCAAACCCTGAAGTTGTTGTCCTTGAGGAGATCCAAGCAACAGTCCACCAGCGACGTCGTCTCCGCCGCGGAGAGGCCCTTCCTGGAGGCTTCCAGGAGCTGGTGGAGCCGCTCCACCCCGGCCATCCGCTCCTTCGTGTCCTTGGCGCGGGCGAGCTCCAAGGCCTCCTCCATCGGAAACGATGACGATGAACTGCGCTCGGATCTGGCGCGCCGGAGGTTAGATCTGCGCCAGTTGAAGATTGAAGCAGGAGGAGCCGGCAATGTGATTCGAGCGAGGATGAAGCGATTGAGTGTCGAGTTTTCAAAAAACGATAATGGCGAAGCTAGAGAGAGAGAGAGAGAGAGAGGATTTAGCGGTAGAGTGCCGCTAAACTCAGTGAGAGCAAGCGAGCGAGAGAGTAGCGTGAGCGACGGGCGAGAGACGAAGGCGAGTGCCGTTCGTTGGAGAGTAGTTGAGATAATCGCCACTCGAATCGATCGAATTTACGACTTGTGCCACTGCGATTGACTTTAGACTCGACCACACTGCCTATGGTAGCTCTTCACAAAACTGTTTCTATTCCAAAAATATTTCGGAAACACTTTTAAAATAGAAACGCGTATGGTTCAAAAATGTTTCGACTGCGTTTGGTAACGCTCCCTGAAATGTACGTTTGGCAAAAAAATGTTCCAAAAAAAATACTTTTGGTCCTAAAAAAGAAACAAAAAAAAATGCTTTTTAGTTTCTAAAACACTTTTGGTCCTGACGCTCTCTAGTCGCCGCCGCCATCGCCCGCCGGTCGCCGCCACCGTCTCCCGCCGATCGTCGCCGCCGCCGCCGCCGCCGCAGCTGTCGATCCCTCCTTTTGGCTAGGGGTGTGCAAACTGGACCGGACCGGTCTGGGACAGGCCCGGACCGGGCGGGTTGGTCCAGTCCTTGAGGTGGATGGGTTGGTCCACGGTCCCAAAAAATGGGACCGGTGACTGGGCGATCCGGTCCTCGGGTTCTTGTGTTGGGACCGGACCGGCCCGGACCGGACCGCCAATAATATATAATTATTTATATATATAAATATATATAATTACAAAAGAAATTAAAAACAAAACGAAATCTCTCAAGAGTAAGAATAATCTCGAACCGGCCCAGCATTCATATGGCATTCAATATGCTATCCTGGTGGTGTTTTGGCATTCAGTGACTCAAGTTGTCGAGCCCCAATGTGGAATACAATAATCTTTTAATATATTTTAATATTTTTTGGGATTTGTTTTTCCTTTATTTTTCCTCTCTTTGTTCTTTTATTTTCATCTTCTTCCAGCCAAGATGAGGGCCAACGAAGCTCGTCCCCACCTCTGGTTGATCGCTGGG
Organism: Rhodomyrtus psidioides; assembly: GCA_021437785.1. NCBI lineage: Eukaryota > Viridiplantae > Streptophyta > Magnoliopsida > Myrtales > Myrtaceae > Rhodomyrtus > Rhodomyrtus psidioides. The sequence goes on along the minus strand of JAILYB010000015.1, from coordinate 19,819 downwards.
CTTGGCGGTCAACTGGAGGAAGAATAAAAATGTAGTAGTAGGTTTTGTAGTGGTTGGGCCGGGACCGGGACCGGGACCGGACCGGACCGACGGCCCTGGTCCTGTTCGGTCCCGGTCCGGTCCATGGTCCTGAAAGTATGGGGACCGGACTATTGGTCCGGTCCTCGGGTTCATGCCGGGATCGGACCGACCCGGACCATGCACACCCCTACTTTTGGCGAGAAAAGTACTTTTGTTTAACTTACCAAACGATGTTCTCAAAAATCGTAGCCGAAAATAGAAACATAAAAAAAAAATGTTTCTATTCCAAATATGTTCCCAGGAACAAAAACGTTACCAAACGCAGCCTTCAATGCTAGGAAATACTTTTAAAGAAAAAAAAAACTTGCTTCTGAGTTTTGGAACACTTTTGAAACCACCACCCATCGCCACCAACGTGACCACCACTCGCCGGCGGCCGTTGCCGGGGCCGACGGAAAAAAGTATTTTTTTTTAATTTACCAAACGTATTTTTTCCCAAAAATTGTAGTCGGAAACAGAAACACAAAAAAGTGTTTCTATTGAAAAAAATGTTCCAAAGAACAGAAACGTTATCATACGCAGCCAAATTACTAACGAGCGCATAAGTAAGGTCGAAAATGTACGATGAAAACATACTTCATCGCTCGTGATTTTTGTCAAGATTCCGTCTAAACAAGTTGACATATATAAGCTAGAGGGACATGACTCAATGGTCCAGCATTATTCGAGTGCGCCAAGCCCGGCCACACTTTAAGTACACTTCAAATTCGTCCCTAGCCAAAGAAAAAGAGAGGAGGAAAAAGGCAACGCTAGTAAAATACACCTTCTTGCTTAATGGAATTCCACAAAACACCGGGAAAATAGAGCTAGTAATTGGGCCGAAGATATCTATGCTCGGAGAGTCGTCGCCGTCAAGTGCGAGAGTCCAGGGCCATGATGGTGCTGAGGTTCATGGGGCTCATGTACTGGGTGGACCCGCTCAGAATCTGCTCGACTATAAGCCGGTTCGCGCGCTCCGACGGGTGGAACGGGTCCCAGAACGCGTACACCTTCCGGTCTGGGCACAGGTTCGACACCGCGGTGCATGTCCCTAGCCCGTTGTAGGGGCCTTGTCCGCAACACGCTACTTTCGAGGTCACGAAACCTGATCCCCAGAAATTGAGTCGGAGTTCCAAAATCTCATTAGATCAAACACAAGCGTACTAGGAACAAAGATTTCTGATAATTGTGAGAAATCATAAGAAAAAAATATATAGATTTTTTTTTTGGCCGAATAAGAAAATATATGTCGATTGGCCCAGAGAAAAATGATGTCCAAGGTTAGATGAATAATAACCTGGCACCCTTTGAAAACCATGATTCTTCGGTTGGGCTAAGCCCAAGCCCACGATGAATGTCCCAGTTCAAAATTCAAGAATTGGGAATGTGACAGGAATCCCAGGGGAAAATTTTACCAAATCTACCAAATCTCATGCAGATTATTACTAACAAACGTTAATTAGCAATGACAACGTAAGGGGGATCGAACCGAATTTGGTGGGGTTGTTGATGAAGTTCATGTTCATTTGGAAGGCATTGGCGCCGATGAACACGTCGGAGCCTATCTCGCCGTTGAGCTCCTTAAGCATTTGAACCAGCTCCGGGTTGAATATCGCGGCCGCCTGCTGCAGCCTGGGCGCGCATTCCCCGTTCCTGCTCCCTGTCATGGCTAATTCAGCGGGGACACAGCCCAACGGTCCCGTGCCGGTGACCAAAACCCTCCGAGCCCCTAACTCATAAAGCCTCTACAATGTTCGACAACCCCAGTTGAGCATCACGAGTCCACAACTAAACAGATGATAGAGCTATGCGTGAAGCTTCCGTATATATGGAAATTACCCTGAGAACTTTCTTGTACTCGGAGATGAGATATCGGGAGTACTCCGGGATGGTGAATTGGCGCGCTCTTGCGGATATGGGCGTCAAGAAGTAGTTATTGACCCAGTCGTTGCCGCCGAGAGTGATGAGGACGAGGGCTCGGTTCACTCGCTGCTGCGCCTGAGCCGGGCCGATGACCGCGCCTAACCTCTGTTGGTACTGCTGAAATAATTGCAATTGCCTGGCGATTCTTATGATGTTTAGCTGCACAAACATGAGAATTTGCTTAATCAAATGCAGCTGATAGTACGATGTTTGGCTTGTACGTCCATATTGTGATGGAAACGTGCTAGTGACGTGAAAAAAAGCTGATGGACATACAAACTGGATTCCGGTGTCGTTGAGGATTCCAATCCCGGCCGAAGCAAAATTGGCGCCAACCAGTAGCTTTTGTCCGGTCAGTTCCGGGCTTAGGTACGGCAATGTGGGTTCTGCTCCAATTTTCTCACCTGTATATTTCACATGTCAAGTCAGTGAGCAAAAGATAGAGAAGGAAACACCGATGTAGCGCCGACGACAAGCTTCGGACGTACTGATAATGTCTGGGAGATTCAAGCCATTCGAGAACCGCCCCGTGGGCCTGTGAGTCGGATAGTCGATGCCGTACGGGGGAGAGTCGGCGCGGGCAGTGGTGGCCAAATAGTTGTTGTTGCCGCTATCGACGAGCGAATCGCCGAACACGAGGAATGCACGAGCTGCCTCGGCTCGAGGCGCGGTGACCGACACGAGAACCGCCACCAGGAGTGTGACCGCAAGAGCCCTGGAAGAAACAATGCAGGCTAATTTAGACATGTTTGGAGAGAGGAATAGACAGACGCGAACGGATCTCTTTCCTGGGGTAACGTGGCCGTTTACTTTGTATATGGTGGATGCAGTGGGATGGTTTATATATATAAGGAATTTATTAGGGTATCCAACTTTGGGATTTTTTTTTTCTCTCGAGAAAATGCTTTCAACCTCAAATTCACACACTATCACCGCGTATTTTACATAAAGTACTCATTGATCGAGATATTGTGTGGTAATTAAGAAATAACTGACGACACTGCCAGACTGTCAAGCTAGCAGCTTCTTTTCTCTCGGAGGGATTGACGCGGTTTTATTGGTTGCGCATCATAAATGATTTATTTTTATATAGTGAAGTAGTCTCGTTAAGATCCGACACATGTAGGTTTTGAATACCAAAAAGTGAGATTCTATCTGTGTTAGGCGCATACAACGATTCATTCTTCCCCTCTTACCATCCTAGAAACTTGCTAAGGACCGAATCTTTCCTCGAGAATCACCCCCAGCCCTCATTGAACCCGGCTTCTACTCATGTGAACCAGTTGCAACTTCAGTTGTATCGCGATTGCAAACAAAATCGGAGAAAGCGGAAGTGGAAAATTAAATAAATTCGAAATTTTTTAAGGGAAGGGGAGGAAAAGATTTAACTTTATTATTTTTCGAAATCATTTTCGCTCCCCTCCTTTTTAATCGTATGCCATGACCTGGAAGTGGAAGTGACGAGGAGGAGAATGAAAAATTCTGGTTAGTAGAAGGGGAGTGAGAGCAATGCACGCACCTTAAGTCTCCCTTGTTGCAGGGGTGGTTGGCATGAAATTTAATGGAGCCTTGCATGCATGGAGACAAGAGTCAAAAAGGCTACGTGGAAGAGGGGGCCCATCCACTCTTGGCCCGGAGACATTTATCTAATTAGTCCTAAACTAACTACTTCTTCTTCTTCTTCTTCTTCTTCTTCTTCTTCTTCTTTAAGAGTCCTAAACTTACTTGAGCATGTGTCAATTCGATCTCAAATATTTTAATTTTATCAACTTAATTCTAAATATTTGCGCAAAAATTCAATTTAGTCATTTCGATCGATTTTCGTATCGCTAACCTGACAATTCATTGTTCATTGGCTGTCATGAGTGATGACTATTATACTAGTGATTTTCGATAAAAATTGATCGGAATAACTGTATTGAAATTTGGCGCAAAGGTTTATGAGTAAACTGGCAAAATTTGAAAATTTTAAGACTAATTCGGCGTCCCTCTCAGGACGAATCGAATAATTTTGAGAAAATTATCAAAAAAGTCATAAACCTATTGCGCTTTTGCCAATTCAGTCCTAAACTTTTTTAGTTTTGCTAAATCAATTCCAAAACTTTTGTATTTGTGACAATTCAGTTCTAAACCTTTCTTTTGAGCCAATTCAGTTCTAAATCTTTTGCATTTGTGTCAATTCAGTTCATCCGATCAATTTTGGTCGGTTGGTGCTGACGTGGTTTTGTCAAAATCTTTAAATAATATTTAATTTTTTTAATTTTCTGTTTGTGTTTCTCTTTTATTATTATTTTTTTGGTTCCTCTTCCTCTGGCCATGGCTTCCACATGTCATGGCTGGAGCAAAGGACTGGCAGGCCATTGGCTCCCAATGCCGGCGTCGACACCATTGGGCGAGGCCGTCGCCCAGCCATGGCTCGCCGTTATTGATTCATTCCTCCCTTTCGAATCCGACGAATCTTGTATGGTTCCTACGTTGGCCATCGCTCGCGCTCTCCTTCGACCATGGCGTGAGGAAGCCATGGCATGAGGAAAAAGGAGACAAAAAAAAGAAATAAAATGAAATAAAAGCAAAATATATATATATTAAAATATTATTAAAATTTGCTCCAACAACGCCACATCAGTGCCAGCATACCAAAGTTGGTCGGATTGACTGAATTGGTACAAATACAAAAAGTTCATAATTGAATTGATTAAAAAAGGCTCATGACTGAATTGGCATAAATGCAAACGGTTTACGACTGAATTGATAAAATTAAAAGGTTTATGACTGAATTAGGAAAATTATAATATGTTTAGGACTGTTTTGACAATTTTCCCAAATAATTTCCCCTTAAGCATTTGGATGCAACCTTTCTAAGAATTCTTGTTTTTTAAAGATCCGAGATATCGCGCGTTTAAGTTTCTTTTACGGACCTCAATGAAAAAAAAAGCACAAAAGACTGTTGGGAGCGCGCAGTGAAAGTTCGATACTTTTACTTGGGGAGATCGTCAAAAGGGAGCCCAAGTCCAAACTCGTTAACATATCCAATTATACCCACTTTCACTCAAAAGCTTAAGTCATTGAGTTATGGGTTAACTTAGATATATTAACTGTTACACACCACATTAGTTCTCCAATGTGATATTTTTTTAACACAACTCACACGTGCATCTCAATAATGACACGCTATTAAAATCTTAGATTTCGCCAACGTTTGACTTAAAGTAAAACCAGGCGAAGGTTGCCATGTCTTACAACTACAAACCCCAGTGACCAATCGGGAGGAGCAGCAGATTTGGATCTTTAAATGCGCCTCCCTTTGCTAGTTCGAAACCAACCAATGGGCAAACAAAGGCAAAGAGGAAAAAAGGAGACATACAAAGGAAGGACCTGACAATCACCTTCCTAACACTGCGTTATCATTATTTACGCCGTCGCGATAACGCCAAAACGTCACTAAACATGCGGGCTACGTTTAAAAATATATATATTGGGTATACATCTCAAGGGATGTCAAAAGTTCAGTTCGATTTTTTAAAAAAATCGAACTGAACTGAACCATTAGAAATATGAGCAAACTGAACCAAATCTTGATACTAACCGAAATGAACTGAACTAAAAAACGCAGTTCGATTCGGTTCGGTTCAGTTTAGTTATCAGTTCGATTTTCGATTTTGTTTTTTTTCCTTTGTTTTTTTTTTTCCTTTTTTGTTTCAAATTCCGAGTCTTCACGAACAATAAGAGTGAGGGGAGAGAGATGAAGGAAAGAAAATGAAAAGTTGGTATCCGCGAACTGAACCAAACTGAACTGATCCGAACTGAAGTATTAAGGTATCCAAATTCTTTTGCTATTAACCGAACTGAAACTGAACTGAACTGAAAATTTACGAATTTTCAGTTCAGTTCAGTTTTGGTTCAGTTATTCGGTTTAATTTTGACACCCCTACATCCCATGCCTCTCGCAATTGATGTGGGATAATTTAGTGTTTTACAGAGCGGCTTATTACTCGTGTGAGAGCGAGGGAATGCGTGAATAAAAATAATACTCCGTGCAAAAAAAAGAAAAATATATATGAAATCGGATCGTTGAAAATGATCAAACAAATAATTCAGAGTCGTAGGCGGTGACAATTTCATTTGGTGGGCCAAAATTGCATCTCAAAGACACGTTTAGGAAAATGTCATGAGCCGGTCATCGATTTCTTGTTTGATTTTTAATGCATTGGTCCTTCATGTCACATCGTTGTGATTCGCTAGAAAACAGAGGGGTTTTGCGGGTTTTTAATTAGCACAAATTATAGTTTGAAATCAAATATAGGCGGAGTACCTTCGGATAATTAGTTTATTGCATTTGTGGACCCCAAAAAAAGGATGTTATTACCCGACTGGGCAGTTTTTTTAGAGTGACCGGCGCATGCATATGACAGTACTTTTGAAGCAAAGTTTCTACTCGAGAAGTGCTACTGAAAAAAAAAAAATTATCATGCAACTTCATTTTTCTATTTCTGAAGCATTCTTTTGCTGCAAAAGTAGTTTTGGAGCTACTTGAAGAAATAAAAAAAAAATCTACTTCTGTCCAGAAGTAAAAAAGTCAACTTCTGCTCAGAAGTAGAAGTAGAAAAATCAATTTTTGCCCAGAAATTGATTTCTAAAGAAGAAGTGTTGCCATGCGTGTTATTGTAGGCTCAACCTCTTATTGATGGACAGGTGACCCCACTTGACCCCCTCGAGCTCAAGAGTCCTAGGAGATAAACAAGCGAGTTTTGGGCAATGTTTTCCCAAGAGAAAGACTGATCCGCCCGTCTTTAGCGCAAAACCTGGCTAATTCATAAAGCACTCACAACAAATTTTACGTGAGGGGCACACTTGGGGCGTGCATGACAATAATTATGGAGCAGAAATCTGTTTGGTTACGTAATTTTTTTTTTGTACTGTTAGAGCATTTTTTTTTTTTGATTCAAAAATAGTTTTGAAGCCACTTGAAGAAGAAGAAAAAAATATTACTTTTCTCCATAAGTTGATTTCGAGAGCATAGTATTGCCATGCGCGCCCTTGAACAACACATTAGGCCGAACTTTTGGTCTAGACAAACTCAATGATCTCCTCTCCATTTATCGAAATACGACTTTCACTATTCATTATATAATGTCATGATCACGGTTTTTGTCCTCCTCGCACCGAATTCATCCGGGGTTATTCGCAACATATGCATTTACAAACACATTGTCGACGAAATTATGGGATAACCTTCGAAATACACTCCATTAAAAAAATGTGTTAAGAGAAGCAAGAAACAGAGGCAGCCTTAATTTTAATAAGTGGGGAACGAAGAATAGAGAATCATTGAGATCTATCCATAGGCTTGAGAGACAACAAGCGAAGTACATAGAGGAGGCTCAAAGCACATCCTAAGAGAAGGACTAGGCGGTCTCGCTTTTCGTGAAATCACGTATGTAATACGTATGTAGCCTTGCATACCCGAATTCGATCTATGCATGTATTATACGTTCAATCAACACGCGTAATCGTATGCATTTCTCTCTCTCTCATGTTAACTCGCGAACATATCGTTTAGTAATTAAATTACAAATTTGAAGTTTTAGAACAACACCCCCCAAAAAAAAAAAAGAGAGAGAGAGAGAAAAGTTGCTCATAGGACCATAACGAGTCCACGCAATCATTGCAAGCAAAGACCTTCTCCATCGCCGACGTTCGCCTCCGCAAAATATCTCCTCATTTTATTGGGCAGGCAGCCCGGTCTTCATGCCGCGTCAGCAACATAAATGAGTCGTTTTTTTTTTCCTTTCAATTTTTGTTTTATGTTGTGCAATAAAGTTGCATTCTTTATTTAATAAGATTCTGCAATCAAAATAATAATTATCATCTTTTAACTTTTAGGAAATATGAGAAAATAAAAGAAATCTACCTAATATTAGGGGTGATCGGTTTACAGGATGGGTGGTTTTACCATAGAACCGATAACCATCCGCTAGGAACCGATTCCACAAAATGCGAATCGTGAATCAACCACTTCTTCTATGAACCGTGAACCAACCGAACCATCGGTCCGGTCCGATTTTCAGTTGGATTCTAGTTACGTTTCTACCGAGCAAAAAATGGAAAAAAAGAAAATAGGCGAGAAAATAACTTCGCCTTGTTCCATCGCAAGCAGCCATGGGATTATGCTCCAAGGAAGCATAAAGACAAAATAAAAGAACTCAGTAAAACATGGTGTGTAGCACCTGCAGAATAATGAGAACTGAACCGATAAAATAATATACATTTAGATTATATAAGGGGGCTGGTTCATGGGCCGGTTGGATGGTTCGCATTCAAATCCGTAAACCGAACTGATAAAATCGGTTCTGGAAAATTGAAACCGAGAACCAAACCATACCCGCCAAAAACCATCCAAAATCAATCGGTTTGGTACGGTCCGGTGCGGTTTGGTTGGATCATGAATTTTCTACTCACCCCTGCTTAATATGTAGTGATTTAAAATATCTTTTGAAAATGCTTCTCGCTCGTCTCGTTTCGAGAGATCACGAAAAAAATGACGCTGTGTAAATCAATTAAAAGCGAGCGATAAAGGTACCGGAGCATTTGATCGTGAACAGCAAAATTCATATTGTCAAGTCCTGTTTTTATCATTTGCTAAGTAGATTCGAGGGGGAAAAAATAAAATGGCCCCGGCAAAGCAATCGTGGTAGAATATAATGACGACATTCACCGAGGATTAAGAGAAGTCGAGTGGATTACATGCTGTTAATTAACTCTGTGAGATTTTGCGACATCGCTGCCAATCGTTTCTAAAAGCTTGAGATATTCGATGAAGCCGCAATTTAATAAATTATGCTATCACTCCTCCTCAAGCTTAGTTTAGTCGTTTCTCCTGGTAATAAGCGCCGAAATATGCAGTCGAGAAGTCCAAATAGGGGTCTTGGAAAGACTCGGACCCAATATCTCATCCTAGAATCAACGTAATTCGCCTGTATTGCTCAACGCATGGCACGAATATCTCTGACTAATTATAACAGACGTACTTAATATCATGCCAACGAAACTAAAAATGTAAATCCTGATTAATAATAAGAGACACTCTAAAAATATCAGAAAGACAAAGTGCAAATCTTCCGTAACAAATTCGAAAGTCGGTAGATTACATTTATTTCGAAACAGTATTGTGTCGCCGTTTAAGGCAGCTGCGCCTGGTATTAAGCCAATTTTTTCGGACAAGTAGTTGGCTTAGCTCGAAGCTTCGGAAATTATAATCGCGTCCATAACTTCGTCAGCCAATTTTTTCGGCCATTAAATTCGGTTCAGTACGCCGGGGTTGAAGACGACGAGCTCCATTTATTGCCGCCATTGAAGTGAATGAAAGAAGGGAAAATGGCGTAAGTATTTATTACTTGTCGACCGGCTTGGCAGGAAAAGCTACAGAAGACTTTTTGACAAATCGATTTTGATGATCACGTGGTGGGATGGTCTTGCATCGGAGAATCTGAATTTTTTTGCACTTATGAAGGGGAATTACTTTTCTAAAGGAGAATTATTATGACCCAAAAAAAAAGTGGAATTACCGAAAATCCCATACTAATGTCAATTCAATTTTAAACTTTTAATCCCTAATTCAGTCTTAAATTTTTCGACGATTTTTGATTGAAAGTCGCTAATTTGGATGTGGACCGTCCTGCGATACGTGATCAGCACTCATGTGGAAAATTTAGTCTCAATTTAAAAAAGTTCTAATTTTTTTGTTAAAGAATTAAGTTTAAAGAAGAATGCAAAAAATACCGTTCGCGTCAGCAATTCCCCGGCTAAATTTGATTGGAAGCACTGTATTGGCAAATCGTCAAAAAATTAAGACTGAATTGATCAAATTAAAAAGTTAGAGCTGAATTAGTATTTGTGCAATAAGTTTATGATTTTTTTTTATTAACCCCTTAATATCCTAATAATTTGAAACTTTTCAATCGTTTACCATAATTGATATGTTACGTAACATATCCATCTTACACGTAATGGGGTAAGCATTGTTCGAAATTTTCATCACATGGAATTGGGTGTAGGCAAGTATTTTCATAAAAAAAAATGTTTAGAACTAAATTGTCCAAATTAAAAATTTAAAATCGAATTGATGTCTATTTAGTACGTTATGAGTATAATATGTCTACTACTTCTCTTTATAATTATCCCCTTAATATTTGGATAATTTGATACTTTTCAATCGATTACCAATTGACTAATATAACATATCCGTTTTATTGAGTAAGCATTGTTCAAGATTTTCGTCATGTGGACCTGGGTCCGGACAGATATTTCATCGTTTGAACTTATGGTCCATAATAATAAATGGAGGAGCAAGGACCATTTAATTTTTTTTTTTCACGTCAAGAACCATTTAATTTAAAAGTGCAACTGTACCGACAAATAGGGGCGAGCAGTTATATGATTAGTCCAATTCAAAACTTGAAAGCTATCCGTCAAAAGTAGTACTTTAAATTTGAAACTTGGAACCTAGCCTGTGATGTCTAGAACCGATACTTCAATTTTTAAAACTTGAAACTTATTATGCATATCCTGGCACATGAAACCGTCCATGTTATAGGTTCGACGATCGATTTCAAGGTCTACCCATATTACACCCGTATTTTTAATTGAATTATTGCAATTAATCATCACCTACTTGTACAATCTCGGTTCTACACTGAAATCATGCCCATCCCTACAAATAAGTAGGGGCATCAATAAAGACCAGAGATGATCCTAACCGCTCGGAAACTTTTGGATGTTTTCAGATCGGATCTCTTTCTTGTTCGGATAAGAGGCGAAAGAATCAAAGATCATCAGGTCGGGTTGGTTTTGGGTAAACCCGAATAGAACGAAAGCAACTTGGCTCCCATATATGGAAAACACACGTTGTGATTAGTTAACCTTTCAAGTGAGAACCGAAACCGCCTCTTTGGACCGCTTCTTTCTTACTCGCGAAAACACGAATCGCCGTCAGAGAAGGGCCGCCCAGAGCTCTATCTGCAAGCAATTCGAGAGAGGAAAACAGAGCAGCAAGAGCAATGATAGAGGAAAATTAGTTGCGAACTATAGAGGAGGAGGCAAACGGGACATGGGACTGATGGTTTTGGCGGGCTTGAATCGCGCGAAGGCGAAAGTAGTCCACACCGAAGAAGAAGAAGAAGCAACACTTCTTATATTAGGACTCATGGAATGTTTCTGACTTTGGTTTTTTCTCCGCTTTTTTTTTTCCCAAAGTAGTCCCCGCCGAGAGAGAAATGGCAAATTCTTTTGGCTTAATGCCACGAAAAACTCAAAACCGATAAACCTGTGCCAAACTTACGTTAAACTACATTTTTTACCACAAGAAACCCTAAACTATACACATGTGATAAATTTACCCCAAACTAATTTTTTGACCATAAAAAATGTTGGGTTTCATGGATTCATAAAACGCAGCGGAACGAAACCCTAAACAGGATCCATGTGTATATCAAATCAAAATAGGTTCAAGACGTACCTTTTGATGTCGGCTTTTGATGTCGGCAATAAACTGACGGTCGGTTGTGTTTGGATTAGCGCCCAAAGTGTTGCGCCTCTACCGGTATCCACACACACGAACTGCAATCTCCAATAATCCAAGTGCTAGCTATCAGATTTTGGAGTTCCTCTCACGTTCGCCTTGAACAGAGAACCGTTCTCTATTTTTCTCCTTCGGGATAATCACCCAATCACGGTCTGAGGCGTCTCTAGGGTTATTACTCATAACCCTACCCTTCACGGTTTGGGCCCCACGACGTAATGGCCTGGGCCCACAACGTCCTCTAAACCGTCCACTCAATCATGCGTTTAATCGTTATCTCATAACGCGCCCGATCTCGTAAATATTTGTAATAGGAGAATAAATAAACTCTACTTCTTAAGTAGATCAAGGCGCAGAGAAAATATTAAATCAGTTCGCTATTATGTACGACCCTGTAGGTTCACTAGACATTAGCAGTGTGCCCAAAATACTTTTGGCCCACAAGTTATAAGCGGTCTCTAGCAAGACATTATAACTACCTAAGTATAGTGAAAGTCGATTTTCCGACACAACTTGATCCACAACCAATGTTAGAGTATCAACCTTAATTGGTTCTTGGGGCAGACCACTAACAAAAAAATCTTAAACTAGTACATCTGTAACAAAGTCACCTTCTGTTAGTTTTCATTAAATTTTATTGTCAAAATTACTAAGTTAAATGACACGTGATAGTTAGTATGCATACAGATAGCTTAGAATTTGTACTTTTGTGTGCATAGGTGTACCGGTATAGAATTTTTCATGGGTAAATTTGTCACAAATATACTAATTTTGAATTTTTGGTGGAATTTGTCATATGTGTACCAAATTTGGATTTTTTTGGGTCAAAAATTAGTTTAAGGTAAGTTTATAACAACTGTACTAATTTGAGATTTTTTGTGGTAAAAAAATAGTTTAGAATTGTGTACTAATTAGAGATTTTTTGTGATAAAAAATTAATTTGAGAAAAATTGATCATAGATATATCAATTTGAAGTTTCTTCGTGACGTTAATCCTGTTCTTTTTCGTTCTGCTTAGTGTTTGATTTGGAATTATTTGCCAAGATATTATTCTGCCAGCTGCAAACATGAACTAGATCATATAGCAAAAAAAAAACTGAACCGGGCCGAGCCGATTTTTTCCCTTTAGGAACATGCAGGACGAGTTTCAGGTTGGAAGCCACCTTTGATCTCGAGGTACATATTGAATATTTTCTAGTTAATATATTTAGGATTTGTTAACGAGTGTTTACTATCTGATATGGTAATGCGAGAGTTTTTTTTTTCTATATTAATTGAGATTGGGGAAAAGTGTCAAAAAGTCCTAACCCTATTGCATTTGTACCAATGTAGTCCTAAACCTTTTATTGGTGTCAATGTAGTCCTAAACATTTTATATTTTTGTCAATTGAGTCCTTCCACTGGAGTCATCGTTGCCGTCTCTTTCTGTCTTTCACCATTTGTGAAGGTCGTGGGTTGGTGTTGGCGGCGGCGGCGGCAATGGAGGTCACATGGGTCGGTGTTGCCAGATCTGGCCTGGGGGAGCCTCACTTAGGCCAAATCTGGCGACGCCGACACTCCCCGGGCGTCACCAGTTCTGGCCTGAGTGAGGGCCTGAGTGAGGCTCACCCAGGCCAGATCCGCTGATGCCGACACTCATCGGGCGTCCCCTTCCCTGGGCGTGGCGAGGCTCACCCTCAGCCCGGTGAGGCCAGTCGTCCCGACGTACGACTTGCGACCGAGCGGTGGCCGACGGTTGCAGAAGACTGCAACGCAGACGTTGCAAATGAGGGAGGAAAAAAGAACGAAGAAGAAAGAAGAATAAAGAGAAAAGGAAAATAAAGTATAAAGATTATTTAAAAAATTCAAGAATATATTTTAAAATGTCCACGTCAGCGTCGGCCAAGATACGTGGGATGACCTGCATCCACGTTAGCGAATTCCGGCTAAAATTGATCGGAAGAACTCAATTGACACAAATGTAAAAGATTTAGGACTAAATTTGTACCAATAAAAAGTTTATGACTGATTTGGCACTAATGTAATATGTTTAATATTTTTTTGAAACTTTTCCCATTGAGATTGTAATGTATCATTTCATGAAATTGGTTTAATAAAATAGGATGTACGAATTTTTAATCAGTCTAATATGGGCCAGTGTGGGCCGAGTTAAGCCCAACCCGTGATAAGAGGGCCAAGCTAAAAATTCTATAAAGCTGAGCATGGTAACAATTCTGATTCCGAAAATTGATTCTGGTTAAAATGATTTTTTTATTCTGTTCCTAGATGAGTTTTAGAGAATCAGAACGTGTTTAATAATTGCACAAAATTTCTGTTTCAAAAAAATGCTTATTTTTCTATTTTTTCATTTATAATTTATAAAATTTCATCCTAAATTGAAGACTAATTTTCAATGCACACTAAAATATATTATTTTTAGCATGTCATGAATGAAATACAAATTTTAATAAATGATATTTAAAGTTCGATGAAGCATGGGACAGATTCCCATATTAAGGACTCATTTTTTATTTAAATGTTGCGTTGTCTAAATATATATGAACATCTTGTGATGCACGGTTACGAGTATGCATTGCACGTTAGATGCTCTCATATTCTGCATTATTCTTTGTAGGAGAGTGAAATCTATGAAATTTACCCAACTTTATGAAAATAAGGTCACACTAGCCTAATCTAAGCTTTTTCTATTTTTTGGGATTTTCTAATTTGTTTTTATTATTTTTATTAAGTAGAGAGAAAAATGACGAGAAAACTACTAGGGAAAAGTGAGAGATGTGAGACTTCATTTTGTTTTGTTATTTTCAAAAGTGATTCTTTTTTAAGAAGCAACTTTTTTTGCTTCTGGATTTTACTCCAAAACTGATACTGATTCTCCAAAGCTGATTCTGAGAACATAATCAGAATTAGAATTATTTACGTTACTAAACAATATTCTCATTTTTTACTGTTATTAGGATGAGAATCAGAGAATCATAATAGTTACCATGCAAGCCCTAAATAGCTCTTAAGTTCTTCCTCTAACTGTAAACTAGAGGTGGCAATATGGGTCACAAACCCATATTTGACCCATATTTTACAAATATGGGTCAAATATGGGTCATTAACTTTTAAAAGGTTCACAAAAAATGGGTTAACAATGGGTCACACTTAAATCAATTTTCGACCCACATTGACCCATTTTCGACCCATATTGACCCACTTTCGACTCATAAGGATAACATCCTTCCACAAGTTACAAATGGTTTCGGGAACGGGACCCGGTCCCGGGGCCTGGTCCAGAGGTCGGGTTCCGGGACCGGGTCCCGGGGCCGGGGCCGGGGCCGAGACCGGGTCTCGGGGTCGTGGCCGAGACAGAGTCCCGGGGCCGGGGCCGGGTCCGGATCCCGAGTCAGGGGCCGGGGCCGGGACCGAGGCAGAGGCAGGGTTCCGAGGCCAGGGCCGGGCCCGGGATCGGGTCCGGGTTCGGGGCCTGGGCCGAGTCCCAGGGCCGGGTCCGGAGCCGGGACCCGGGTCCGGGTCCGGGGCCGGGGCCGGGTCCGGGTCCCGAGATCGGGTCGGGGGCCGGGGCCGGGTTCGGGTCCCGGGTCCGGGGCCGGGTCCCGGGGCTGGGGCCGAGTCCGGGGCCGGGGTCGGGTCTCGGGTCTCGGGTCCCGGGGCCGGGGTCGGGTCTCGGGTCTCGGGTCCCGGGGCCGGGGCCGGGTTCGGGTCCCGAGTCCGGGGCCGGGTCCCGGGGGCCGAGTCCCGGGGCCGGGGCCGAGTCCGGGGCCGGGGTCGGGTCTCGGGTCCTGGGCCGGGTCCGGGTTCGGGTCCGGGTCTCGGGGCTGGGTCCCCGGTCCGGGGCCGGGGCCGGGTCCCGGGGTCGGGTCCCGGGGTCGGGGCGGGGGCCGGGGTCGGGGCCAGGTCCCGGGTCCGGAGCCGGGTCCCGGGTCCGGGGCCGGGGCCGGGTTCGGGTCCCGGGGGCCGAGTCCCGAGATCGGGGCGGGGGCCGAGTCCAGGGCCGAGGTCGGGTCTCGGGTCTCGCGCTGGGTCCGGGTTCGGGTCCCGGGGGCCGAGTCCCGAGATCGGGGCGGGGACCGAGTCCGGGGCCGAGGTCGGGTCTCGGGTCTCGCGCCGGGTCCGGGTTCGGGTCCGGGTCTCGGGGCTGGGTCCCGGTCCCGGGGCCGGGGTCGGGTCTCGGGTCTCGGGTCCCGGGGCCGGCGCCGGGTTCGGGTCCCGAGTCCGGGGCCGGGTCCCGGGGGCCGAGTCCCGGGGCCGGGGCCGAGTCCGGGGCCGGGGTCGGGTCTCGGGTCCTGGGCCGGGTCCGGGTTCGGGTCCGGGTCTCGGGGCTGGGTCCCGGGGCCGGGTTCGGGTCCCGGGGGCCGAGTCCCGAGATCGGGGCGGGGGCCGAGTCCGGGGCCGAGGTCGGTTCTCGGGTCTCGCGCTGGGTCCGGGTTCGGGTCCCGGGGGCCGAGTCCCGAGATCGGGGCGGGGGCCGAGTCCGGGGCCGAGGTCGGGTCTCGGGTCTCGCGCCGGGTCCGGGTTCGGGTCCGGGTCTCGGGGCTGGGTCCCGGGACCGGGGCCGGGGTCGGGCCTTGGGACCGGGGCCGGGGCCGGTGCTGGGGCGGAGGCCTGGTCCGGGTCCCGGGGCAGGGTCCTTGGGCCGGGGCCGTGTCCGGGGTCGTGACCGGTGCCGGGGCCGTGACCGGGACCGGGGACGGGACCGAGGTCAGGAACTATTTTAGCAATATTATTTTTTAAAAAAATTGTTGTGTTTTGGTAATGTGGGTCAAAACGGGTTGGGTCGGGTATGGGTCAGTCGCGGGTCGGGTCGGGTTTGGGTCATTAAATATGGGTCAATATGGGTCGGATGGGTCAATATGGGTCGGACCATATTCGACCCGACCCAAACCCGACCCGACCCACCCATTTGCCACCTCTACTGTAAACTATATTGCACCGACACGACACGCGACACGACACTCCGATACTTGAATTTTCAAAAAATGGAGAATTTCGACACGTTGGGACACGATGCATATTATGTATATTTTTATACATACATGATAAATTATCATTTTTATAATTTCAAAAACAATAATAATATCGTAATAAAGAACACAGATAAGACAATAACTTTTAGTAGATAAGTTTTTTGAGATCAATAGCTTTACTGCCTGAAAAGGAGGGGGGAAACAGCAAAAGAAAAAGTAGCAAAATGTCAAAAAGTTATCTGTAATAAATTACAAAGCCGGCGAGAACCCCCCAACCCTTCACATAGGGGGGGCCACCCCAATGAATGGTGGGGATCACCTGCACATAAAAAATATGTGCAGGGGATCCACGCCAGTTTAGCAAGCAGATAAACATGTCAAGATCATTTTAAACCGAATTTTATCTTTTCTTTATTTTCAATTTCAAACCTATGTCAACTAATTGGCCAATTTGCTTCTTTTTTTTTTTTATTCAAGCAAAGGAAACTTTTTCACTGAACGCACTTTAGTTTTCCACTCGAGAGAAAAGGAAAAAGAGACGGTAAAGCAAATAGAAAAGCAGAAAAACGACGAAAGCAAAGCATGGCTTAGGCTACATGACAACACTCATCTGCCTAAAAGTGATTTTTGGGCAGAAGTTGAATTTTCTACTTTTACTTAAAAGTAGAAGTAGAAGTTGATTTTTCTACTTCTGCTACAGATTGACTTATGATAAGAGAAATTCGTTTTGTAACGGTTGAAAATTTATACTTTTGAAACATTATTAACAAAATCTTTGCGTCGGTGGTTTGGCGGCGGGCGATGGCGACGGTGGTTGACGGCAGGGGTGGGGGCGATGGCTGATGGTGACCGCCGGCGAGTAGTGGCTGACGGCGGCGACAGCGACAACCTGGCCGACGGCAGCGCCAGGGGCGGTAGCGACGGCGGCCGACGGCGACGGCGGGTGCGGTGGCCGTCGGCGACCGGCCGCGGCGATGACCGACGGCGGCGGCGAGGGGCGACCGATAGAGACTAGCAGTCGGCGACGACGGGCGGTAACGGCCGTCGGCGACGACGGGCGGTAACGGCCGTCGGCGATGGGCGGATGTTGGCCGCGATGGACGTCGGTATGGTCAAAGAAGTTATTTCTCTATCGAGAAGTAAAATTTTTTTACTTCTCGAAGTTGGCCAAAAATCTTACAATAAGTAGAAATCTGACCAGAAGTAGAAAATTTAATCAGAAGTCATTTTTTTTTATCAAATGCATTTCTACTTCGATAATATTTTTATCAAACGAATTTATCTGTCAGATTGACTTCTGACAAAGTAGTAAAAAAAATAGAAATGTTATCATGTAAGGGCTTAGTCTGAGAGCCAAAAAAAGAAAACAATAGTTCGACCAGTGTACCGCAAAGTTCTCCAAATTCTCCCCACCCACAAAAAGACACAAAAGTAAAGAACAGCAGAGTCAGCGGAGCTAAGGCGAGGCGAGCGAGAAGGCGAGCAGAGGCGTCGAGAGCTGAGAAGAGAGGTCGACAGCCGCGAGGTGGCGAGAGACTGAGAGGACGCGAGAAAGACGAGAGAGTGCGAATTGAGTAAATTAGATCAGATTTGGGTCTTCTTATTTTGTCTTTTCAAGTTTCTGCCCTAAAAAAAAAATGACAATTTTCGGATACGCGTGTCCGTTCGGTTGACCGCGTGTTGAATCTCGAATATGCGTTAGCGGCGTGTCCGGCGCATTCCTACAATCTCACATGAAGAGCGAATACGAATTCGCGTTGCGAGGGGCTATCTCAATATTATCTTCTGCTTCAAGCATCAAAGAACCATGGATTTAATTACAATAATCCTGAGGTACGTTTTCGCGGCTAACAGGTAACGAGGGAGGGGAGAGAGAAATCTGAAAAGTGGGACTAATTTGGACACATGTCAATTAATGAGCGGAGAGATTTATGGTCCCACACGGCACGTGAGATCCACCCAATATTGCGGGGGTGAGAAGAAGAAGAAGAAGAAGCCCGCAGGTCCCGACACCAACAGTCAGGAAAACGCAAAAAGCAGAGGAGAGCATAGCATATTCCTCGCGAACCTTCGGTTCCCTGCGATAATCGAAACGATTCGCAGGAACCGGAAAACGGAAAAAAGAAGCTCCGATTTCTCAATCCAGATAACTCGAACTCGAACCCGATCTTCCCGAAGCCATAAATGCGTCGCAATTGTTGCCACGTATCTCTCGGCTTCGTCCTCAAGCTGCTGAATTACCTCCAGACCTTCGTCGGAGTCTCCATCCTCCTCTACTCCATATGGATGCTCAACCAATGGAACGATCGCGTCCCCATCTACCCCCCGCCGGCTTATCCGCCGGGCTCTTCGGTCGCGCCTCTCTCGAGCGCGCAATCCGCCGAGATGGCTCGCTCTGATCGGAGTTCCGGCTTGGAACTCGCCGCCGATCTGGTCTCCAGATTGGACGACGGCCTGGGGTTCGCTCTGAGGTCGTTCGAGCTTCCCACTCCTTGGTACGTTCTCCGTTTGTTTGTCGAATCTGATCGTCAGCGGGCCTAACGTTTCTTCTCAAGTTTGCTCGTCGAACGCATGTTATGGTGATTGGGTTGATCGTGATGATTCGGCATGGGATATATACATCGTTTGGTTCACTTTGTAAGTTTTGGTACGAGTAATGATATTATGGATTTTCTGTTATTATGGCAGGTTCATCTATTCATTTATGGGATTGGGAGTTGTGTTGTGCTGCATCTCTTTAATTGGCTGCATTGCTGCGGAAGCATTAAATGGATGTTGCCTCTGCTTTGTATCCTTCCATATGGATGGCCTGCCTTACATTGAGCTGTCTAATGATCATAATTGCTCGATCTTTTGTTGATGCACTGAACTAAAGAAGTATTAGTATACAATCTTAGAACCTAGAAGTACCTATACAACTGAGTGTTGATCCCGATTGTCGATGTGTTGTGATTTTTATCGCCAATTATGTATTATCCTACAAGCATAGTATCTGAGAATTGCTTCTGCATCAAATTTCATGGAATTGAAACTGGTCTTGTTGAATAGAACTTTTTTTTTTTTTGGTCGGATTGTTGAATAGAACTTGTTAAGTACATTTCATAAGAAAATCCATTTTGCAGGTAGTTATTACCTACAAGTGAATTGTCACATATAAAATTTGCTTATTTGGCAGTTAATAAGTTCTCTAAGGTCGCTGTTTTTGACAAACTGCATTGAATTAAGGTATTGTCAACAAGTGCCCGCACACAAAATAGAAATGCTTTGATTTGCCTAGTACTGGTTATAC